>OY754959.1:80054076-90054076 GCA_963576555.1 Ferdinandea cuprea
ACGTCAACATGGATTATGTCTAGGGGTTTTAATGGGGTTTCTGGGGTCTCATACTTTATTTTCGCTGGGTGTCTGTCGTATTTCATTAGTTCTTCGCAATTGTTAATTATTTTTAAAATGTTGGTCTTCATATATGGAAAAAAGTAAGTTCTCTTGAGATGTAGTAAAGTCTCGTTAATGCCTCTGTGATTATTTTTAGTATGGTATTCTGTAATAATTTTGTCTTGTCTGTCATTGTCTGTTATGTCCTCTAGTATATCGGTACAACGTATTATTTTGAAAATTTTACTGTTCGAAAAATATTTCGAATAAACGCTTTGCACGAGTTTGAATGTATCGTCGTCTGTGTATATGCCGCAGCATTTGTTTGGTGGCTTGTTCGAGTTTTGGTGGCTTGTTCCTGTCGTTTTTTCTTGAGTATCAATTGAATGTTGAATTCGTTTAGGGGACGTTCAGAAATGTAAATATAGTCATCTAGGTTTTCGTGGACCGTATGTATTGTGGAGCAATTTGAGGCAGAGTTATTGGTTATGGGGTTGACATTTGATGGCTCGGAAGCATTTATTTCGACTGTTTTGGCGGAAGGTTCTGTGCGAATTCGACTTAATGCATCGGCTTTTGAGTTTAATTTCCCTTTTTTGTACAATATCTCATAATCGAACTCTTCTAGTTTTAAACGCCATCTGATTAGTTTTGAATTCGGATCTTTTAGACTCATAAGCCATTATAATGGTTTATGGTCAGTCACTATTTTAAATTTATTACCAAATAGGGACGGAAATATTTGGTTGCCCAAACAATTGCCAAAAGTTGCTTCTCTATGGTGGAGTAATTAGTCTCAGTGTCCGTTAATGTCCAGCTAGCATAACAGATGGGTTTGTTACAACCTATGGTACCTTGTGATAAGACTGCACCCAATGCGAAATGACTAGCATCGGTGGTTAAAACAAATGGTTTGGAGAAGTTAGGGTATTGCAGTATTGGATCATTCATCAGTAGGTCTTTAAACATTTCGAATGCTGTAACATACCTTGCGTTAAGTTGAATAGTTCTTCCTTTCTTCAAACATTCCATGAGTGGTTTCGTAAGTTTAGCGAAATCTTTAATGAACTTGCGGTAATAGCCTAATAGTCCAAGGAATTATTTGATTTCCTTCTGGGTTCGGGGTATAGGAAAGTTTTGAATTGCTGAGATTTTATCAGGGTTTGGTTTCACACCATCACTTGTGATTATATATCCCAAGAAGGCTACCTCTTTGCAAAGAAACTCACATTTGTCCATTTGGACATTGAAAATTGCTTCGCGTAGTCTGTCAAAAACGTTCTTTAAATTTTCGGAATGCTCTTGGAGTGATGTAGAAAACACTATAATGTCGTCTAAATATACTAAGCAGATTTTTCCCTGTAAATCTCCGAGAAGGTTGTCCATAACCCTTTGATAGGTTGATGGGGCGTTTTTTAACCCAAAGGGCATTCTAACATACTCGTAATGCCCACCTTCTACCGTAAGGGCAGTTTTCGTTATATGCGCTGGATTCATCTCGATCTGGTGGAAACCACTAGCGAGATCGAGTGTAGTAAAGTAGAGACTTTTACCGAGTTTGTCTAAAACATCACTGATATTAGGTAGAGGGTATCTATCGCCAATTGTTTTTTCGTTTAATTTGCGATAATCGATTACCAGTCGCCATTTCACTTTCCCACTGGCATCCTTTTTCTTGGGATCGATCCAGATTGGCGAACTCCAAGAGGAATAGCTTGGTCTTATTACACCCTGTTCTAACATTTGCTTAATTTGGGATTGAACTTCTTGTTTGTGGATATAGGGATATCTGTAAGACTATGTAAATATAGGTATGTCGTCCGTCGTGTTAATGCTGTGCTTTACTCTATTGGTGAATATTAAATTTTGTCCGTCTTTGAAAAATATGTCTTCGTATGATCGACATAATTTAAATATAACTCTTTGTTCTTCACCGTTCAGGTGGTTTGTTCTAATTAGTTTAGTGATGTCGTCCGAATTTATAAGTCTTCCCGTAGGGTTATTGTTATTAATCTCGAAGTTGTTTAGTTCAAAAAAATGTTCATTGCTATGTTTGGTGACTTTAAGGGGTTGTTCTAAAAAGATTGTTTGATCTGCATTAGAGCTGTTAATTACCACACAACTTATTAGCTTTATATATCCCTTCCGGAATATATAGTTCGGGTGTTATATATGTTCTATTCAATATAACATCTCCTACTTCTATATCTACTGGTAAACTCACAATTGTTTTGGATGTTGGTGAAAGAATATATTTTTGAGACATATAATTGGGTTTTAATTCGAGAGGTAATTTGGAATTTTGTGTAATGAGTAGTTTGTTAGCCAAGTCAATTTTTGCTCCTAACGCAGTAAGTGCGTCAAGTCCAAGTAAACCGTCGAAGTATCCGTGAAAACGGAATACTAAGAATTTTGTTTCCCCAGGTTGATTGAATTCGAAAAAATTGGGTAGGCAAATTCCTTTGTCTATCTGGTGAGTATTTAAAATAGTTTTAATAGTTGTGGGTTCAATAGAAGTAACATCATCTGAATGTACGAACTCAGGATTAATAAAAGAAGTGGAGGCTCCTGTGTCTATCAAAAATTTAAGAGGGCAGCCAAAGGGTGAAGAAATATTAATGTAAGGGAGGACAGTACCATGTTTGTTGATATCTAGGTATCCAACTGGTCTGTCGCAGGTGTGTGAAAATTTTGATCATCTAACTCATGTATTGTGTTGAGCAAATCTATATGTTGTTGATCAAGATAGTCGTTATACTCATAGTACGGGTCCAGATTTTGGTATCCATTTGGATCTGTTGGTTGCTCAACAGTATCCTTAGGATTGATTGGGTTATGCTGTACGTTGTGAAGTTCCTGACTGATGAATCTTGGAGGGCCATTTTGCCAAAGAGATTAGTATTTTGTTGACTTTGCCTGGACTGTCTAGTGTTACCGGAACCAAGGACCATTGGTTCTACTGGGTT
The DNA here is from genome assembly GCA_963576555.1 of Ferdinandea cuprea. Taxonomy (NCBI): domain Eukaryota; kingdom Metazoa; phylum Arthropoda; class Insecta; order Diptera; family Syrphidae; genus Ferdinandea; species Ferdinandea cuprea. The sequence continues at coordinate 80,057,085 of OY754959.1, forward strand.
CTGCTGTTGCTGCTGATGCCGTTGAAGTGGTGCCTGATGCTGCTGAAATTGTTGTCGGTTGAAATGCGGTGGAAAGGCCTGTTGTTGGATCTGTGGCTGGTAAGTCCGTTGTTGGAATGTGGTACATAAGCTTGTTGCTGGAACTGTGGTTGATAGGTCTGTTGCTGGAAAGCCGGTTGATGTGAAAAACGGGGTTGATATACTGGTTGTTGAAAGTGCTGCTGAAAAGATCGCCTTTGCTGATTGTGTGGGAAGTCGAATCGGTGAGGCTGCCGCCTTTGGGCAATGGAAAGTTGTCCAATTGGGTGAAATTGTTCAGGGGTTTTCCTGTATGCTGATGAAGAACTAGGCTTTGAGTAGAATTTGTTCTGCTCCTGGATGCAGAATGCAAATGCTTCTGGCAATGTCCTGGGTTTCATCGCACGAATTGTCGAGCCAAGAGGTTCCCGTAATCCGACCAAGAACGTGTTCAAGCACATCTCGCCGTACAGGTCCCTTTTGGCTTTTACCACGCTAGCATTTGTTTCATAAACTTGTACATGATTGCTTATAGTAGCAAATATCTCTATTATACCGCTATAGAATTGTTCGACGCTTTGTTGATCCTGTTTAAGACCGTGAAGGTCCCTGATAAGAGAAGTTTCATTTCTCTTATCTGAATAGTGCAAAATTAAGTTTGATTTTATTTCATTCCATTCCAATGGTGTTCCATACATGTTTAAAATTTCGTTGGCTGGGCCAACGATTTTGTTGCGGACTGCTCGCAGCAATATTTTACCGTATATGGTTCCATCTAGAGTCGGTATGAGTCTAAGAATTTCTTCGACGTTATTTATAAATTCGAAGAGAAGGCGGGGATTGCCTTCGAATTTGGGCAAATCCTTTATTGCGTCGGGCACTCTAAGTGCCTGAAAAATATCTGTAGCATCCTGTTGCTGTTGGTTTTGTATTGGAATATTACCTTGCACTTGAGGAATAGGATTAAGAGGATTAGGAGGATCCATTTGATCTAGATTCAAAAGCACTTTATATAGAAAATAATCAGGGGCACTAAAATTATTTTGAACCTTACTTTCAATATTTCCTAATGTTATATCTAAGTCACTATTCCCTGATATATAATTTTCGCAAGAAAAATTATTGGGGTTACCTAAGGTATTTTTGTTTACAAGTAAATCACTTTTAATCGGTTCTTTGTTATCAACTACTATACTAACTATTTCCTCGTCACTTTCAATTTCACTTAAAATCGTTCTTAATCTATCGGAAGCTTGCGGTCTGTTCCTAGGTCTAGCCTTTTGTTTTTTAAAGGACATGGATTGGGAATGAGAAAAAATTTTCTTTGACTTACATGTAGTCCAACTGCATTCTCGACTTTTGATGATACGATGTGCTCTCGTACTTTCGTCTATACGATTTTCCCTCGTACTTTTCCTGCTTTTTCTTCCTGCTTCCAAATCCGTGTTGAGTCGTGGTTCTTCCGGTCGCTAGGAGGTGACACTCGCTGAAACTTCTTCACTTGTATATTAAACCGCCGCGTTGACTATACTCGTATTAAAATTCCATCGACCGAACTACCGTACTGCGCCAGTTACGTGAGCATTTGTTCCGTGTGATAAAAAAAAAACAGATTTTAATTTCGGGCAGACCTTTGCCGTATGCTTTATTGAAATCGACTGAACAAATGGAATTTCTTTTACATGGGTTTTATTAGTTTATTTTGTTGACGGTGCAAGCTGCATCGTGGGACCGGAAGGGTCTTGTATTTGGTTACAGTGTGGAATGTTTTATTTGAAATAATATATTTAATTACGGAGATAGAAGTTGAGGTTGAATAAGCGTCACTTGAAAGAATGTATTTAATTACAGAGAAAATATTATATTTGAAGAATTGTAAATTAAGCTAAAATATCTATGTGTTGATGTTGAGGTTGACTGACATGATCGGTTGAAATGGGTTGGGTGACCGTAACTCGCGCGATTAGCGTTTTTTTTTTTTGTTTGTTTTTTTTTTTGCACATTTTTTGTTAGTTTATTTTGTGCGAAAACTGACCGCGGACCGATTACAAAAAAATGTGTGTGCACGCGTCGGTGGCAGTACTCATGTTAAAGAAAATAGTGTAATAGAAACTTAACACAATTTGGAAATAACCTGTTTAAAGCTAAAGTTAGAGAGATTAAGTGTTAGAACCTTCACAGTATAGGTGGCCTACAGTCGATTCTCCTAAGAGATAGAAAAAAGATGCACCCGTTTTGCGAATGTCCGGGCGCAGTAGTTTGGTCTGTCTACATCCACCGCAATCGCGCCACCGAATGTTGTGTTCACGAGAAATCCAAGCATCAATGAAAGACATGACTAAATATGTAGGCAGACTCAACACAGGTTCGGGTTCTGAGAAAACTTCTTCTAAACCTTGCTCATTTGAGATCTTATTTCCTTGGATGCCAGTGTGACCTGGGACTCAGACAAGATTCACTGTGTTCAGCCTTCCGATCAAATTCAGAGAAAGCTTGAGTTCTAGCACTAACTTCGACAAGGTAAGAGGGCTTAGCAGCCGGGGTTAACCGAAGCCATTCCGTTACCTGTGGAAAGTCGACGTGGTAGATTTTCGCAGAAGGATTTCTGGTGTCATTGCCTCAGAAGTCATATCCATAAGAGAGGGGTCAAAGGATAATTCTCGAGCAATTTCTTCAAGTGCGCATGGTACCAAAATTCACCCCTCTTTAAGCGGAAGATGGTTCTTAACGTACACTCCATGAAATTTAAATCGAGGAGGGGGGAGGTTTATCAAAGCATCTGGAGCAGAGCTAGGGAAGGCCCCTGTGCAGCCAAGACATGCCGTTCTTTGGAGTTTGGCAAAAGAAGCAGTAACACCGCGAAAGCCTGTTCCACCAAACAACCGTTGCGTATTAGAGTAGCGGTCTAAACATGGCCTTATAGATCCAAAGTACCCATTGCAGAGACAAGCCCCATGCCTTACTAAAACCGCCTTTACACTGCCAGAAAGTCGACAGTGCTTTATCGGTTTTCGATTCGACAGGTTTAAACCACAGAAGTTTTTTTTATCGGGGATTACACCCAGATATTTGACTTCATCGGATTTAGTGATGGTTACACCTTTAAGCTCGAGATGGGATAGACCAGTGGCGATTCTCTTTCTCGTAAAGAGAACAACCGTGGTTTTTAGAGGATTCATTAGTGCACCAAACTTTCATCAAATCAGGGATCTCTGCGCCTGAGAGCAGACAGCCCCTGGATTTGAACCGACAGAAAGAACGGCGAAATCATCCACATAAGTTTGAGTGTAGTTTCCAGGAAAATTGAGAGCCGTAAGCAAAGGGTCTACCACCATGCACCATAAAAGGGGAGACAGTGGTGTTCTGTTCTTGACAGCAACTATGACGCACTTGCCACAATCTGCATCGGCTACCAACTTCCTGTACATTAGCATTGCTTTAATCCACAGCACCAAAGTTTCATCTACACCATGCTGTCTGGCTGAGTTACACATACTGTCAAAGATCGCATTATCAAAAGCACCCTCAATATCGACGAAAATACCCAGCGCGTACTTTTTTGGGTCAGGAACACTTTCAATCCTATGATCAAGGTTTTGAAGCGCAATCTCGCATGATTTTCCACGCTGAAAGGCATGTTGCATCTCAGAGAGAGGATGTGATCAAAGAGCAACTTTGAGCACATGCAGCTCAACCAGTCTCTCCAAACATTTCAGTAAGAAGGAAGACCGACTTATGGGTCTAAATCTTTTGGCTAGAGTGTAGTCAGACTTACCAATTTTTGGTATGAAAACAACTTTAACCATACGCAAGGGGGAAGGTATATAGGCCAAGCCAAGCTCTCGGTGAGAATTCTTTTCAACGTTGGCAAAACCTGACTTAAATTTTGCTTCAGCAAAACTGGATGAATTGCATCCGGACCAAGAACTTTCAAAAGATGCAATAGCATATTTTATAGCATCATCAGTCACCACTCCCATTGCAATATACCTGCTGTGCCGCGTGGTATTAATCGGTTCAAATGTATCCAACGTCGTTGGAATAGCTGAAGAACGCGTAGTAACCTGATTTCCCGGAAAGTGAGTCTTAAAGAGAAAGTCTCCGCCTTTGTCTCAGTGGACGTGCCATCAGGTTTGAGGATTGCATCCAATTTGCTTGGTCTGCTCCTTTGGAGGACATTAACAAGCCTACTAGTTGCACTTCGAGATTCGACATCTTCACAAATCTTTTTATATGAGTCATATTTCGACTTGGGAATAAGTCTCTTAAAAACGTTTTTTTTCGGTCGATCAAGATTCCAGTCTTCTACTAAGTTGGTTTTTAAAGACGGATTTAGGAGCTTCCTAGTTTCTTTACGAAGACACTGTTCGGAATTCCACCAGGGTACCGATTTTCTGCGGGTGGATTTAGAAACAGGGCACGAAAGTTTAAACCTGCGGGTGAGCACGTTGTTCAGATCCTGAGCAGACCTCTTCACTCCCTGTCTTGATCTAAGTTTGAGTGGAACTTTGACAGAATTGACAAGTTCCTCTCTAAACCGTAGCCAGTTCGTTTTTCTCGGATTTCTCCTCTCTAGCGAAGGTGAAAGTTCGCAGTAGATTGGAAAATCGATGTATCTATGATCTGATAAGGTGCTATCTGGCGATACCTTCCAATTTATGATAGACTTCAAATGCCTGTTGGACAGGCTAACGTCAATTACTTGCTGTCTTCTGGCTGTAACAAAGGTAGGTTGGTGACCTACATTATTGATGGTAATATCACACGATAAAATTAAGTCCAAAAGTTTATCTCCCATTATGTTGCATTTGCTACTGCCCCAAACAGTGTTCTGAGCATTAGCATCGTAGCACAAGACAAGACCCAACATTTTGGATTCACAATACTCTACGATCTCTACAACAGCCTTTGGTGGAGGGGGGTAAGAGAATCATAGGAGAAATAAGCCGATGCAACGACAACGAGCCCCAGCCGCAGTCGAAAAGACCACGGATGGATTTTATCCGGGCTGGGGACCGGCATGCTACTGGCGTAACAAGGCGTAGAGCAGTGGCCCAGTGGCTAAGTGCGTTGGAATGCTAAGCGAGGTGTCTTGCGAAAGTCTGGCAAACATACGAGAGTACCAAGAGTGAATATGTCAGACAAACCATAAGTACGTAGTAAGTATGTAGTATACTTTTTACCGCTATGAGCTGTGAATTATTTCCTATTGTTTTTGTATTATTTCCTGCGGCTAACGTGCGTTTTTTTAATCATTGCTGAATTTTATTCAGAAAAGTATTTGTAAAAAATGTAAACAATAAAATAAATTTATTTAACAATTAGTTGAAGAAATTGTTTTTTTCAGGCAAAAAAATTTACGAAAAATAATACCTAAAGGGCTTCTTAGCTGCTGCATTTTAGGGGACATACCAACAAAAATATAAGAATGGGAATTATTTTGGCTTGTTGACCAACAATTGGCCATTTAAACAAAAAACTACCACCCACCAATAATTCCATTTGTTATTTCTGCAAAAAAAAAAAGCCGAAACACCGCTATTAAACTTACTGAAATTTATTGACGGAGTTAGCAGTGAATATGACAGTGAAAATTCAATGAATGTGAAAATTCCTAGAGCTAACTAATATTGCAAATTAGTGCTCTTACACAAACAACCAGGGCCATACTCCATACATCATACATCATACATACTGTCACCATATTTCTGGGAGAAAAACCGGGGTAAAAAGTGGAGAAATTATCATTGATGTTGTTAACTACCAAGCTAACTACAATTAACAACAGCCTTCGCTTGCGTTTCAGAACCGACTCGCCACTCACCTCTCGGTTTGTCACGAACTTCAGGGTCATTTCGCCCAATCAGCATGCCGTCGTTGCTGGGCCGAGGGCAATAACATCGATGGGGCCAAAATGCTGAACCATCATAACAAACTGAATTGTTGCCCAACCGGACGCCAAATTGCAACGATGCTTTTTTGAGTGCATTAGCATTGGTTGGGAAACAATGCTGAGCTATCACAACAACCTCGTTTGCGTATGATAGCGAGCATTGGCCCAAAGCCCAACCAGCGACATATTGGTGGGCTCAACAATGTGTTTTTCTTTAGTAGTAGATCTCTCTCTCCGAGTTGTGATGGGAATAATCAAAGGAGCTGGGGACCAGATAGGTAGCAAATAGATAATAATATAACAACAAAAAAACTAAATTTTTCAATTTGTAGGTGCATTTAATATGCTAGTACTACCGATACGTAACAAATTAAAGTTCGATAGAAATATTTTATAATTGCCCATTATTCAATTAAATTCTAATTAAAAACTAAAAGCTACGCTCAGAGAAAACCCTATGTAAAATTAGCCTAAATCGCGGTATAAGCCACCTAAGTTTTGAACCTGCTTACTCCTAAAGTATATAAGTTGAATTACCTTCGAAACCAAGGTAAGTGGAATATATTTTACCTAAGTGTCTGTGTAAATTTTGCTTATTGCTGACGTCTCTGTAAATTTCGGCAAATATTTTGCAATTGTGTAATGTGTTGTGGAAACGTAAAATCATGTGATTTTATTTTATACGTTACTTATTCTAGCGTTACAATTTTATGTGTAGGTATGTGCTTAAGTAAAACGAGTGAAGCAGGTTAGGTGAAGGTAGGTTAGTTTTGTAGGAACACTAACAATGTGTTAGAACCTCTAATTGATTTGCTTGTACGATGCACATCAACCATTCATTTTTAGGTTTATTTAATGTTTTTACTTGTTGCACATCAACCATTCATTTTTAGGTTGATTTAATGTATGTACAAGGTGGCGCAAAAGTAATCCTCTTATCAGAAAATGCTATAAATTTTGCGATTGGCTCCTAATGTCAGTTCTGTTTTAACATTTGTGTAGTAAACACATGCGAAATATACGTTAATAAACAATGTTACGCTACACTGCTCCAGAACGCGAAATATTGGTGACTATTTATTTGAGCAATAATCGGTCGGTGACTTTGGCAAAACGTGAAATCCTTGGAAGCAGATTTCCTAGCCGTCCAACGCCTACTGGTGAAACACTGCGACGTTTAGCCGCTCGCCTCGAAGAGACTGGCACAACACGAGATGCTGCCAGGCGTGGCAGACCCCGGAGTAGCCGTTCTGCAGAGAATATTGCTGCTGTAGCCGAAGATGTCATGGAAGCGCCGTCGACATCGACCGGAAGACGTGCCACGCAAAGGGGTATCAGTCGACGGTCTTTACAGCGAATTTTGGTACAAGATTTGAAGATGTTTCCGTACAAAGTCCAGACGGTGCATCAGCTGTTAGCTGCTGACCGCCAATCGCGTCTAACATACGCTCTAGCCATCCTTAATCACCACCAAGAGGAAGATGATTTTTCATCAAAAATAATCATGAGTGATGAGGCCCATTTCCATCTTAGGGGGTACGTAAAAAAGCAAAATTTACGCTTCTGGGGCACTGAAAATACGCGTGTAACCCCGAAGAGCCATTACACCCGCTCAAAGTCACTGAATGGTGTGCCGTTTTCGCTAGAGGAGTCATCGGACCTTTTTTCTTCGAAGACGTCGCGGGCCAAACGGTTACTGTGAATGGTGAGCGCTACAGAGCAATGATCAACGAGTTCTTTTTGCCGCAACTTGATGAATTGGGATTGGAAAACATGTGGTTCCAACAGGACGGTGCAACGGCACACACTGCACGTGCCACAACCGATATGCTGAAGGATGCATTTCCCGGGCGCCTAATCTCCCGTTTTGGCGATTTGCACTGGCCAGCAAGATCGCCTGATTTGACCGCTCCAGACTTCTTTTTGTGGGGCTTTTTGAAGTCGCGGGTTTATGTCAACAAGCCTCAGACTCTTGCAGCTCTAAAAGACAATATCCGTCAAGAATGTGAGGACCTATCGCCGGAAGTTTTGGCCAAAGTGATGAAAAATGCCATAAAAAGGGCTCAAATGACAATCAACTGTAGCGGCGGCCATTTACATGACATCATATTCTCGACTTGATGTAAAAAAAATTAAAAGACCAAATAAAAATAATCCACAGAAGAATCAAAGTTTTTCATTTTTTTTTTTAAACTACAGCCTAAAAAAATTTTAGGGTACGTTATTTTTGCGCCACCTAGTATTTACGTGTACAATGCATTTCATTTTGGTTTTTAGGTGCAATTGTAGAGTGGATAGACTTTTGTGCTTTGTGTAATAATGTGCTTAACTTATATGTTTACTAAAATTATGTTTTCTTTAAAGCTACAACCGAATTTGAAAATTATTTTATGGAACGTTGGTACAGATCATTCACCTTTTTTTTTAAATATAAAGTGTGGTATGTCCATTCAATTCGTTTAGTTAAGTCATGTTAACGCACTTGGTGTGTTTTTAACATGACTTTTGCGAACTCTGCGTCCAGAGGTTGTTACTACAGTTACTTCGTTATTCTTGGCATTCTTTCTGAACAAAAGATTGTTTTTGCGCGAATTCCCTTATAGGCTGTGTACACAACATCGCCTTTTTTATAAGCTCTTGGCTTCGTTTTTCTCGTATTGAATCGAAGATTGTTAATTTTTTGTTCCCTTTCGATCTCACCCCTTTATTCCCTTTTGACTTTGGTACGGAACTCTAATAATTGTTAATAATTTATTGTGGCAGAAATAAGAGAAACACGTGTTAATTTGTAACTTCGACAAAAGAAACTGAAGTAATGCGGAGCAAAAAATCACTTCCTGTGATTTAGTAACAGCGATTGCCATTAATTTGTATTTGCAGTTATAACTGTGAATGCGATTTCTCATTCACTGTGAATATAAACTGCTAATGCGATTAATTAATAGAGTCTATAATAGGTTAGGTATGCGGTGTGGGTAGATTTTAACGGCAAATAACTATTAAAGCTTCAAGGGATCATAGCCCTCCTACTTACCTGCCTGCCTTCTCGACGCCATGTAGGGTTTGACTTCGACTAAATAAACTTCCTGAAGTTGCTAAAAAATATCAGAGAAATTTAGGCTAAAAATTTACATATGTATGTTCATATTTTTATTTCTGAAAGATTTGTTTATGTATAAAGATATAATCTTTTTCGCATGTAATTTAATATTCAACACATTAATCAAACACAACCAACAACCCTTTTAAAATTACTTCGACCAGAGTCACAAAGCGCAACTTAGTACGACTATGACTCCCAATCCTGCTGTTACAACTTAGCAAGTATCATGTACAACCTATCTGTTGCTATTTAGCAATTAGCAGCAACCAACAAAATGTTCAACCATCTTCGACTGCGATATGGAAAACGTTTCGTCGTGGCAACTCAATCGAACCAAAACCATACAGCCAACAGGATTCTACCTGAAAGCGCAGTTTAGTAACTCTTTGGTATGGTAAATCGAACTCACATATCACAAGTTATCATTTGTGTGTAATGATATAACTCCCTCACGGATTAGCAACTTAGCAAATAGTAAGAAGAAGTACAACTTAACTGTTGCTATTTAGCAAAAACAATATGTTGAACCAGTTGCGAATGCGAAATGCTAAATGCAACCCTGCTAACTGGTTTGTCATAGTGCCTACCAGCCCGTGACTGAGGCGCGTACATCATAAAAAGTGCCGACAAAATGGCATAGGCAAGGCAGATGCTCAAAAAGAAAATTGTGGTGGGTTAGTTTAATTTTTGTTTGCCGTGGTGAGAAGTCATTTGTATGGGATTGAGAGAGATAGTATTCGATGTGAATTTTGAATGGGAATAAAGAGATTTGAAGCGAGGCAAATTCATCATCGGCAATAGCAGTATCTCCAATAGCTGTTTATTTAGAAGTTGTTAACAGGTTGCGAATGCGAATTTTCATTAGCAGTGAAAATTTAGCAGGTTTCGATTTTTTGATCATCTCTAATCACTACCTGTGAGCAATTGTTAGATAAAACGTAACTGTGATTTTTCACTACCACTCCTTTTATAATACTTTTTAGTTTTACACAACAATCACATTAGCCGTTTGAAAATCTCCACTCACGACAAGCAGAAACCACTTACAGTCACTACTCAATTCACAGTCACTACTCAACTCACAATTGCTACCCAACTCACAATCAGCAAACAAATAACGACAAAGCGAAACTACGCGGCAAAGCGAACAACTCACAGTCACAAGAAGAACCACGACACTTCTCTGAAATAATATTCAGGTATTCTCCTTTGCAGCAGAACATTCCGATTATAGCAATATTCCCAGGCAAGCAAATTAAAATGTCTTTTGTTGGTTTTCTGGGGCACTATATTTTGCAATTTTAATGAGGCAATGCTTTTACAAAATAAAAAAACGGAATATTGCAAGGTTTTTGGTATTTAAATTTTTGAATTTACTGACTGTTGAATGCAAATGTTAATACAAGGTGGCGCAAAATAACCTTCCGATGTTTTTTGGCTGTAATTTAAAAAAAATGAAAAACTTTGATTCTTCCTGTGGATTATTTTTATTTGGTCTCTTAATTTTTTTTGCATCAAGTCGAGAATATGATGTCATGTAAATGGCCGCCGCCACAGTTGATTGTCATTTGAGCCAAAAATCGCAAAATTTATAGCATTTTCTGATAGGAGGATTACTTTTGCGCCACCTTGTAAAGGGTGATTTTTTAGCTGGTTTGGTTTTGGCAACACTGGTTTTGACAGCTGACGTGTGTTTAGTACCTTGTGTCACTGTCAAACAGCTTCAGTTTGGTTTGCAATTTAACCATGGATCGTCTTACAAATGAACAACGCTTGCAAATTATTGAATTTTACTATCAAAATTCGTGCTTGGTTCGAAATGTTCATCGCGCGCTGCTTCCATTTTATGATCGGCATTCTCGACCTTCTGAGCAGTCTATTCGGAAGATTGTGACCAAATTTCGCACCAAATTTACTTTGTTGGACATTAAACCACCAACACGTTTACGTACTGTGCGTATTGAAGAAAATATTGCGGCCGTATCAGCTAGTGTGACAGAAGACCGCGAAATGTCGATTCGGCGCCGTTCCCAGCAGTTAGGCCTTTGTTACAGCACTACGTGGAAAATTTTGCGGAAGGATTTGGGCGTAAAGCCTTTTAAGATACAGCTGGTGCAAGAACTAAAGCCAGGCGACCTACCACAACGACGAATTTTTGGTGAATGGGCTCTTGGAAAGCTGGCCGAGGATCCGCTTTTTTATCGAAAAATTGTGTTCAGCGATGAGGCTCATTTTTGGTTGAATGGGTACGTAAATAAGCAAAATTGCCGCATTTGGAGTGAAGATCAGCCAGAAGCATTGCAACAGCTACCAATGCATCCCGAAAAAGCCACTGTTTGGTGCGGTTTATGGGCCGGCGGCATTATTGGGCCATATTTCTTCAAAGATGATGCGAATCGCAGCGTTACTGTCAATGGTGAACGCTACCGAGCGATGATAACAAACTTTTTTTTGCCCGAAATGGAAGTTCTTGACTTGCCTAGATCGTGCGATTTGACACCATTAGATTATTTTTTGTGGGGGTATGCCAAGGCTAATGTGTATAGGGACAAGCCCGCTTCGATTGACGCACTGGAAGCCAACATCCATGCATTCATTCGTGAGATACCGGCCGATATGTGTGAAAGAGTATGCCAAAATTGGACTCAGCGGATGGGCTACCTGAGACGCAGCCGCGGTCAACATTTGCATGAAATTATCTTTAAACATTAAATTGCAAGGTTCAAACTAGCGATTCAAATAAATATTTCATTCATTTTTTTGAATTTTTTGTGTTTTTTTTTAAAAAAAGTTCTAAACCTCTTAAAAAATCACCCTTTACATGTAACGATCAGTTTTGCTTTGCGGTTTGAACCAGTGTTACCGTGATGGAATATTTTAGAGCTGCAAAGAATATATTTTTTTCTAAAAATAATTGCATATAAAAATGGAATATTTTTTTTAAAAGGAATTATTTTGATATAAAGTTATTCCACAAAAATTGGAAATAAATACTTCATTTCATTTTATTTTATAACTTCTAAGCTGGCTTTGCTAACATTATTTTAGCTTAATTTGCGTCTGAAACGTCTAACGAATACGTATCGTGTGTTCCAATAATGAACCGAAATAATTATGAAAGGTACATACCCTGTTTATGAAAGGTACATACGCAGATTCTACCGCCGAAGAAGACCAGCTTTCCATTTTTTCTTCCACTGTCGCTTACAAATTTACAAATTTAAGTGCGTACATTCTCATAGTTGGTAGTTCACGCATTACTGACAAACCGTCACTGTTAAAATTTTTTTTTTAGTTGTCAAACCAGCTTGGTGGCCAAACAAACAATTTGTTAGCAGTCTCAATACGTGTATTTCGGAAATTTAGTCCATCAAAGTGTGTTAATAAAATAGTTTAAGTGTTTTAGACCGCAATGTGATATAAATATTTGTAAATAATTATTACAGTGTAATACATATGTAGTTCCATCGTATTGAAATATTTTTCTTTTAACACAAATATTACTTATATTACCAAGTGGAACATAAAATGAAATAAAATATCCTGAAGTTAGTGGAATATTTTTAGGGAAAGGTTTGATCCCCAACTAATTTTCAAACATATTTTTGTAAGTAAGCTATCTAAAAATTCAAGTTTTGGTAACATTTCTTTGAACCATAAAAAAGTCAAGTCATAAAATTCAAAAATAGCTGTTCTTGACAATTGAACAGTTATTAAAAAACAATGGCAATACTTACTAAAAAGTACAGTAGCAGTTTTCAAAGCCAGAAATCTGTCCTTTAGTCCAAAATTTAAATTAATTTATTTATATCAATAGTTTTTAAAAAATTCGCAAGCAAACACGAAATTTTGCTAAAAAAAACCTAGAAAAAAAGTTTAGACCAATTTTTTTTAAAAATTGTGAAGTGAACTGATAAATTGGCTTTTTGTGATCAATGCTAAAACCAAGCGAATGGTTTTATGTCTTCTAGTTTTTGAGAAAATTGAAAATTACTAAAACTACTTTTTTATCATATATGATTTTTTATTTTTTTGGTATTTACGGTGATCTCACTTTGAGTACTATTGTTCCCCTTTACTTTTCTGTAAGCGTTGCCATTGTCTTTTAATATACTGTTTTCCATTTTAAGTCATTATTTTCTAAAATTGCCCCTACCACCTAAACAGGGCAAGATAGACCCCCCTCCCATAGTCCCCTCTTAACCCCTCTACAAAAAACCAGTATCATTTTTTGGTGCGAAAGTTATCGTACTCGTGCCCCGACAATATTTAAGATGTGGTAAGAACAAAGAAAAGAAACAAAAAAGAAATATGTTTGTATCACCTATTTTTTTTCAAACGAAATACCTCTAAGACTATGTATGACAATAACATTAAATAGCGAGTCAAAATCACAGTTTAAATTCACAGTGATTTATAAATCACACTCACAGTTATACCTGTGAGTGAAAAATAATGGATAAGCTCAACTCGAATACCTACTGATATTCGAAGGAACCGATTTTAACAAATGTATATATGTATACCAATCCCGACTAGATTCATTAGCTTTGTTGAATGAGAAAAAAGGCAAGGCAGAGCAGAACAAATTTGTGAAAAATGTCAGTTCAAAATTGGAACATAAAAATACAGTGAAAAGACGACAAAACAATTAATTTGCAATCACAGTTGATTTTGACGTTTCTCACAAATCTGTTCTACCTCAAAACTAAGTTCAGAAATCTGCTCAGGGTAGAGTCCAAACAGAGTCATTGAACAAAAAGCAAACATAAGCTGGACAGAAATTTTTCTCATTGAACACGAAAACCTGTAATTTACATGCGTTGGACTGAGGTGGACAGCCTCATTGAACAAAGCTATTATTTCGTCTGAAAATAACTAAACAGACATAAGGAAAGGCTACAGTCCGCTTGGGGCGAACAGTATGATACCCTATCCTTATCCCTATGTACCCCAACGAAAAAAAAGCATTAGGAAGATGATGGATAGCATTTTATTTCATTCTATGAAATTTAAAGAAAAAAAAAATGTTTTTTGAAAAAACGCCCCCAAAAAGTGGGCGTGGCCAAAAACTTTGTATGGGAAATATATTGGAAAAAATATAGGCTAAATATATTGTTAAACATTTTTTTTCGATTTCTATGAAAATTTTCAAAGAAAACAGCATTTTAGTGAAAAACGCCCACAAAAAGTAGGCGTGGCAAAAAACTTCATATGACAAATTTATAAAGGTAGGCAGTACCTACATATCTTGTGAAGGTTTTACAACTTTATCTCTCTAACTTAAGCCTTAAAACGGTTTTTTCTAAATTGTGGGCGTGGCAGTGGGCGGATTTAAAAACTTTTAACACTTTACCATTTCGGGACCCTAGGGAGTATATGCTCCAAATTTCAGCCTCCTAGCATAACTTTAAAGGCCTCAAAAGTTGATACGGACGGACGGACGGACGGACATTGCTAAATAGTCTTAGAATTTGGTCCTGATCATAAATATATATACTTTTATGGGTCTCCGACGAATATTAAGGGGTGTTACAAACTATGTGTCAAAATTAATATACCCTTAGGATAGGGTATAATAATGGGATTTCAAAAATTAAACTTGAAATGAACTTAGTTCTGATCCGGTTTTATGCCGTCTTTTATGGTCTGGGGAGATAAAAGTGCTATATGTTCAAGATTTGAAAAACACGAACTGGACATTTCGGTCAGAAAATAAATTTCAACCTGAAAATATTCCCTTGAATATGGAAAGTGTTTTAACCGAGGAAGACGTTGACTGCCTTGTAAATGACTTCACAGAACATGTTTTAAGTTCGGTCGAAGCAAGTATACGTAATGTCCAAACAAAAAGCTACTCTTAAAATTTACCTTCTCACATCTTGCATTTGATAAAGCTAAGAAATATTTGTAGAAGAAACTGGCAAAGTTATCGGTAACCTTTATTTCGGTACCAAATGACTTCTATAAATAAAAAAATTAACAAATGCATTTTAGAGCGGCGGTATTAAGAGACTTCAACCCTCTTCCGCAGACGGTTCCATTTTGGAACGGAATTAATGCTAAATTTTTAGAATTTGGCTTTATTTCGTTTGGCGTTACTTCACTTCACCGCCGGAAGTTATAGTAACCTCAGTAAAATTTATGAAAAGTTACTAAAGGAGCAAATTCTAAAGTTCATAGAAGATAATCATATCTACCCCAATGAACAGTTTGGATTTAGGCGTCACTACAGTACATCTTATTAGGCACTGCGAATATGCAACTGCGTTAAAAGAAACCATTGTCTAGCAAAATCTACTGCGTTAGTTCTATAAACGGCCAGATTCCTCGAGCCCTTTTATCCGATCCCGTATTATTCACGGTTCCTGAATAAGAGCAACGTTTATCTTCTTTGTTGTCGTATGAGTAAGGTTGAAGCTGGCTGCCTTACTGTGGTAAAGGTTTATTTGTACAATCTTCATGACGGCCAGTCGCCTCCCTCGTTTTGACACTCAACGCTGCTGCTACAAGTCGCAATTTGCACCGCGTTATGCCTACGCGGACCATGAATCTATGCCTGAGGAGCAGCCGTATCGATTTATGAACAAGAACTTCCATGATACTCGCTGTATGATCACCTACTTAGAGAACCTTCCAGTCCCTGCTTTGTAGTTCCGGGTTAAGGAACTGCAGGTTGCGTTCGATCCTCTCGGCGGATATATATGGGCCTTGAACATACATTCATGTGCCCCATTGGTCTGGTGAAGTTCAGTATTTATTTTTTGTCATCGAGGCGCAGATAACCATTCAGCCAAGGTGCTTCAGTGTTGATGATGAAACTCTTCAACCATTCCAGGGTGTCCTTATTGTCGAATTCGATTATCTTGAATCCAGCTGACTATCCAAATAGTGGAATCTTACCGTCTGCCTTCACGATTGCATCATTTACATCACCTAAGATTCTTATATGCAATTTTGTCTTCAATAAATCTTCGATTTGAATTTCCATGGTCGACAACAGCAATTTTTATTATTTTTTTTTTTAATGTGCGCGCACTAAAGGGTTTTTGGGTACCCTTATAATGAAGTAAAACGGTGCGGGCATTAGCGAATTGAAAGACACATCCTTACCTGGAGCAACCGTCGGGCGCTTTGTACCAGACCCTGTCGAGATGTAAAGTAATCACCATTTCGTTCTCGCTGAGGCCGGTATCATTGCAGCACATCCCGAGACCTGCACTCTAGCTACGCTAAACCCTATACTATCAGTATGTTAAAACGTTTGACATACATTTTTTCCCTACGTTTCGCTAGTAAATATTTTTTGGAAAGTGTGCGTGGTCCACATTGTTATACAATGTTTTTCGCTTTCTATAGAAATTGTCGATGATTGTTAACAGAATGTTAAAAAAGGCCCAGATTAATTAGGCGTGGTATAAAAAAATGTATATAGCAAACTTTTAAGGAGTTCAGTACCTACACATTTTGTTAAGGTTCTAACCCTTTTTCGCTTTAACTACAGCTTTTTATTCCTAAATTGTGATCGTGGCAGTGAGCGTATTTTAAAAGTTAACATTTCGGGACCCTAGAGAGAATATATTTCAAATTTCAGCTTGTTTGCATAAATTAAAACCCTCAAAAAAGCCTACGAGCGGACGGACATTCCTAAGTAGTCTTGGGTTTTGGTCCTGATCATAAATATATATACTTTGGAGGTTTACGATGAATACTAAGGGGTGCTTCAAATTATGTGTCAAAATTAATATACCCTTAGGATAGGGTAAATAAAACATTTTGATATAATTTTCCAAACAAAAATTGATGTTACTATGAAAATATTACTAAAAATTATTGCACGTGTATTTAAGTTGTGCTGTGTTTATTAGCACGTGTATTTACATTTACTCGTGGATTTTAATTATGCGTGCTGTTTATTTGTATTTTCACTGTGTATAATATTTACATGTATATTTATTTTAAGGCGTGCATTTAGTTGATTATCATTCAGTATACCTGAGGGTTTTCCGATCTCTCATGTAAATAAACAATGATGATGTTTTAATGGTAAGGCGGCTCTCACACTAAGGCAACAAGCCAAAAGTTATAATCAATAAGCAACTTTATTTTTCTATTCTCATATTGAAGCAACAGTGGAACCAGAAATATCTAGCTGTCATGTCATCCGAAGACTCCGATGATACGAATTCATCGCCTGGACATCACGGATGTCGTAAAGCGACAATCAAACTATCTAGCTGTCATGTCTTCCGACGACTCCGATGATACGACTTCATCGCCTGGACATCATCGGTGTAGTAAAGCGACGATCAAAATGAGAAAAATAAACTCAATACATGTACGTACATGCGACGTACGCGTTGAATATAAATCACGAAAAAGTGGCAGGTCCAAGAACCCCTAGATCATACAAATGTAACAATAATACCTATGTATATATAGCCTAGTACGAATTGTAAAGCCTATAATGTTTGTTGGATTTCATATAGATACTTATGTAAAGATATTAAAACATAAAGAGTCATGTTGTTCAAAGAAATAAAAAAAAAAATAAACAGAAATAACAGCGGATTACTTAGCGGAGGCTTTATTGTCTATGCGCTCGATTTGGCCAATGTATGCGACGTGTTTTGGCTTTTTGGACTACATCCATACTTTGGTACACCTCATTAGAGTTCGACGTTGTCTTCTTCTCCCACACAGCACCAAATATCCCTCGAAGAATTTTTCTTCAAATATAAAAGAGAGTTCAACAATCAAACTCGCCTTTCCAAAGGCCCTACTCTGTATTTAGATTTGAAAGTTATACCATTCTGTATCGGAAAATTAATTAAATTTTAGAATTTCAGCGGCCACTTGGCAACTCGATTCATTACGTCAAACTCGCTCGAATTTCGGAATTTTAATTTTAATTCGTTGAATTTTGACTATTTTGATGGCGGTAAGGTTGTGTTTATTATAAAATATAAGTAATTCTTAAAATTCCTCGTTATGAATGAACCTTAAAGATAAAGATAACAGCAATAATTGTTGTATATAACAACAAATTTTTTGTTTTGTTTTTTTTTTGCAAAACGCGAGCACAAAAACAATGTCAATTTGAAATCTGAATTGATTTCATGTTTCAACCAGGGTCGTGCCGTAGTGCTTTAAGTAGGGTGTTCACTTAATTCATTTCTCAGTACATATACATATTTACCTATTATTAGTTTTTTAGAGGAACTTGTTAATGTTATTTAAATTTATACTTAAGTATGCTTTTTACATAAGTACGTTGGTCTTAAATCTTGCATTAATATATGTAGTTCAAAATAGTGAAAATTTCATTTACATTTCGACTAACTACCAAAACGTGAAATGCTTTTTAGTTTCAATTTCCTCTAGAATGTATTCCTTGTAAACATTGACATGGACGTTCGACGAGAATGTGGATGTTCGAAAATGTATAATAATGGCGCTTTTTATAAAAATGTTCGAAAAAGTGTCTTTTAATACTAAACTCTGTAATGATAAGGGATAACAGCATTTTTTATTGCGATATCTGAAATGTTTAAACATTTAAAGCCGCAGAATTTTAAAACTTAAAACCTCAATTTTTCTCCGAAAATGTTTATAGGTATGCTCTTATTCCTTATTGTTACAGAACTATCAAATATATTCGGTACATATATCCTTAACAGAAACATTTTTAGAAGTCGAACATTAAAAACACATAAATACTTAGCTCATTTATTAGATTTTTAAATCAAAAACAAACTTAAATTAGGAAAAAATGTTAGTTGGCAATGGTAATAGGGGTTAATAACTCTATAACTCATTCATAATTCTCAATCGTTCGTTAAACTCTAGATTTTATGTTGCTTTTGTTTCGAGTTCTCCAAGAAGGCGCACCACACTTACAAGAGAAGGCAACACACAAGAAGGATGCGCTTGATAAAAGTTACGAGCTGGCACAAGCAAGTTGCTTTGGTAATTAGAACTTTTGAATTTTTGTCCGACGTAGGTTGTGGTATCCAAGTATGAAATGAATATGTGGAATGATGTGGTAGATTTGTAAAGGAGAACATGTTTTGATTTTTTTTTTATGTATGTTATTTTGCTTCGACTCGGTGCTCTAAAGCTAGAAGAACACCCCGATGTGAGTTGCAACCAGCAACTTTCTTTGGTAATTCGGACTTTTGAATAGTATGAATTATTTAGAATGAACCGACTGTCGAAGCGATGTGCGCTTGATGAAGGAGAACACCAAGCCACATAAGAAAACGAGAAATGCGTTCATTTGTTTAAAATATTTTGTGTGAGGATTTTCTCTACCTTGGTGCGCTGAAGTTAGTAGAACTTCCTAATGGGTAATATGTTTGACATTTTTGTTGAAAATGAACTTTTCGGTTGGGGTCGGTTCTGTGGTGTGGTGGAGCGCTTGAAGAAGTCGAACAGCCATATAACAGAATGAGTTTTGTTTTGAAAATATTTTTAATGACAATTTTCTTATTCTTGGTTCGCTAAAGTGAGGCGAAAATCCTAGGGTGATTTGTTGGATATAAATAATTTTTTTACACATTAAAATTAAAAAAATGTATATGGTGTGCGTAGAAAACCTGCACACCTTTGAATAAACGTCATTGGTTTCAACACCCAGATCTGGTAAAGGTTACATTAAAACAGCTGATGCCAGAAAAACTGTGAAAGCGGGTAGCCATGGAACTGAACACTGCGGGACTATTTTACATTTTATAACTAAGTTCCATTATGTAAGGCTTATTTCGTAAAATGCATCTTTCAATGCACTCCTTGTTAGGATTTCAGCCAACCGAAGTGCAACGGAGTAAATTTTCTTAATTTAATTTATTTAAATATGAACTACTTCTTCAATTTAAGTCCTTCATATGGTTTTGTTTATTAACGCTTGTTTTATTGACAGTTCACAAATGGTTCACAATAAGTCTCGAAAAATGTGTTCGAAAGTTACAAGTGTTATCTAATTTGAAAGCATTCTTGTTCGTTTCGAAAGTGGTACATAGTTTTTATTTAAATTCAATTCAATATCACCACCTCTTATGTTATAATCATTGAAATGATTTTTTTATTTAAAGGTATAACCAACTCAGATGCTATAACTTCTGATATGTTATAGCATTGAGTGTATAAACTCAATGATGCTATGGTATGTTTTTTTATCTTTTTCGGGATTAGGTTGATTAGGCTGACTCTTACTTTGTTTATTTCTGAGAAGAGCTCTCAAGTTTGATATGGATTGATTGAGCGACAAAATGTGTTTACTCCGCAATGTTATCACTTGGATTGGATGAGTCATTTGGACTCAGTTTACGTTTTAGAAACCCCAATTGCTTCTTCCTGGAGAGGGTTCCCAGGTTTTAGTACGCCCAAGTACAATCGGCTATGAAGATACAGTTAATAGGACCTATACACGCAAGTGATAGTGCATGCCAACTGAAATATATTGCCCGAATTTGGTAAAAAAATCAGTTTATCATTACATTTTTATTTTATTATATTTCGTCCATTCCTCCGCGCCTTTATATATTTAAGATGTCTTGCAGGAATCTTAATACAATAGAAAAATTATGTTAATTACAGCCACATAAGGGCATAAAAGTAAACATATACTCTTTGAGAAAAACAATATTTGTTTAATTGTTTTAAAATGCTAAATAGTAAAGTATAGATAATAATTTAAAAACTATAATTTAGACTATATTTGTATGTTAAAAGTTTAAAAATTGTAATAATAATTATAATAATCGAATTGCATGAATCACATTTGAAAAAAACAAACAATTTATATGGCAACTTAAACACAGTGATCTTCAGCTGGCTAATTGTAGTATTAACAGGAGGGCAAAGTAGTGACTGGTCCATAGATAATTTTGCCATCGGCACTTTCAATGTCTCTTATAAATGTTTTGCAGTAAAAACACAACTTACTGTTCATAAGATGCTGGAGAATGCAGTTACTGAAAAAACAAAAAAGGCATTGAATATTAAAAATTATCAAGAAGTAGTTCACAACTATGAATATGGAAGGGTTCAGTTAATTAAGCTTTGATGGCAGAAGTCTGAGGTTTAAGCGGCTAAAGGAATAAGCGGTAGGCGGTAATCAGTTTGGTAGTGGTCTGATAGGTGATAGTCATTCTTACCTTCACCTTTTTAAATATAAATTTCACGTGACATCTTAATTACTTTCCACTTTCAAATACTAAAGATAGTTTCACGTATACCAAAAAAAGAAAGAAAGGAAGAGCTAAAATCTGCTTGGGGCAACCAGTATGATACCCTATCCATATCCCCATATGCCCCAAAGAAAAATGCGTTAAGAAACATTTTGGATAGCATTTTATTTCATTCTATGAAAATAAAGACCTTGGCGTGGCCAAAAACTTTGTATGTAGGTCCCTTCCTATCGTGTCAAAAAATATATCTTCGCACACACAGTTGTTAGAGAAGCTATTCTAGAGGTCCTGTATGGGCCGTTTCCCCTGACAACTTTTTTTTTGATCAATTGGTCCGGCAAACTAGTTCGATGTATGAATTTACATCATGAATTTTGATCAACATTTATATTAATAATCAGCGGACCTTATCGTAACTTAAATTAAGATATAAAAACTGTCCTGGGAGTTACTGTGCAATCATAGTCTATTGAGATATTTTTTCAATGATAAAGACAGAAGTCACATTTTTAATTTCCGGCCGGATATCTTAGCAACGAATTGAAATAAGAAAAAATATAGCATGCCATTTTGTAGCTAAACAAACAAGATTAGTGAATAAACAGTGATATAACTAAATAAATAATCGCCGTTGCCTGTGGATAAAAAATAATAAAAAAAAAATAAAAATAAAATTTAAATTTGTGCTTCGCGATATTCTTATGCTTACGAATAACCATTACTAACAAAAACATTCTGCCAGAAGATCTCTAAACTAGGATCCTGGATCTTTATTTTATTAAGATGCAACTAATAAAAAAAAAGTTAATGTGTTCCTTTAATTATTTTGAAAAAAATTAAAGTGTTCCTTTAATTATTTTGAAAAAAATTAAAGTGTTCCTTTAATTATTTTGAGTAGTGTAGTGTACCTTTTTGAGAATCGCTGAAAAGAAAATTTTTCGAATGACATTTTTTTTTTGTCGAGGTTGCCTATATCCGATGGAGCGCACAGTCACAGGTCCATTTTACTACCAATAAGACACCTTAAATGAATGTACTTAGTTTTCCCATCTTTCGAAGAAAAACGAGAAGGAGCTTCAGTGATGAACAGCTTAGATGTTCGGCACTCACCACGTCAGCCCCGAAAATCCGCCACCTGATGTGAGCATCGGCCGGACAACTGCAGAGAAAGTGTGTCATCCTTCTCACGGCAAGCAGGCGAGGTAGTGGTGTCGCTTAAGCCCAACACATTTAAGTGTTTAGCAAAAGCTTGGTTGCCGAAAGGACGCCTACAAACAATCTACAGTCGATTCTCCTCAGAGATAGAAGAAAAGATGCTGACCTTTGGCAAATGTCCGGGCGCAATAGTTTGGTCTGTCTACATCCACCGCATCTTGTGTTCACGAGAAACCCAAGAATAAATGGAAGACATGACTAAAGATGTAGGCAGACCCAAAACAGGTTCGGATCCTGAGAAAACTTCTTCTGAACCTTGCCTAGCAAGTTCATCCGAGATCTCATTTCCTTGGATGCCAGTGTGACCTGGGACCCAGACAAGATTCACTGTGTTTAGTCTTCCGACCAAATTCAGAGAAAGTTTGAGTTCTAGCACTAATTTGGACGAGGTAAGAGGGTTTAGCAGCGCTTTTAATGCAGCTTGGCTATCACTGCAAATGCTTCAAGCCCTCCACCTGTTGTTCACAATATAGCGCATAGCCATTAGGATGGCAAAAATCGCCGCTTGAAAAACAGATGCATGTTTACCCAAGGGGTTGTAAAGTCGTATGTCATCATTTTCCACAAAGACTCCAGCACTATACCCATGTCCGGTTTTGGAGCCATCGGTGAAAATACGATGGCATTCAATCCATGGTTCAGAGTCTGACCGAAGCCATTCCGTTACCTGTGGAAAGTTGATGTGGTCGTTTTTTTTGCAGAAGAATTTCTGGTGTCATTGCATCAGACGGTATATCCATAACACAGGGGTCAAAAGATAAGTTTCAAACAACCGATGCGTATAAGAGTTGCAGTCTAATCATGACCGTATAGATCCAAAGGACACGTTTCGGAGGCAAGCCTCGTGTCTTACCAAAAGCGGCTTTACCATGCCAGAAATCTGGAACAGGTGACTCGAAACTCTTAAAAGATGCAATACCATATGTGATAGCATCATCAGTCACCACTTTGGACCAGGTGACTTGAAACTCTCAAAAGATGCAATAGCATATGTGATAGCATCATCAGTCACCACTCCCGATGCAATATACCAGCTGTGCCGCGTGGTATTAGTCGGTATAAATGTAGCCACCGTCATTTAAAGGGCTGAAGAACACGTAGTATCCTGATTTCCCGGGAAGTGAGTCTCAAGGAGAAGACTGAAAGCCTCCGCCTTTGTATCAGTGTACGTTCCATCAGATTTAAGGATTGCGTCCAGTTTACTTGGTCTGTTCCTTTGGAGGACTTTAACAAGCCTACTAGTTGCACTTCGAAATTCGACCTCTTAACAAAACTCGAGTAAGTCTCTTACAAACGCTTTTTTTCGGTCGATCAAGATTCCAGTCTTCGACTAAGTTGGTTTTTAAAGACCGATTTAGAAGCTTCCTAGTTTCTTTACGAAGACACTGTTCGGAATTACACCAGGGTACCGATTTTCTGCGGGTGGATTTAGAAACAGGGCACGAAAGTTTAAATCAGCGGGTGAGCACGTTGTTGAGATCCTGAGCAGACCTCTCCACTCCCTGTCTTGATCTAAGTTTAAGTGGAACTTTGACAGAGTTGACAAGTTCCTCTCTAAACCGTAGCAAGTTCGTTTTTCTTGGATTTCTCCTCTCTTGCGAAGGTGAAAGTTCGCAGTAGATTGAAAATTCGATGTATCTGTGGTCTGATAAGGTGCTATCTGGCGATACCTTCCAATTTATGATAGACTTCAAATGCCTGTTTGACAGGGTTACATCAATTACTTGCTGTCTTCTGGCTGTAACAAAGGTAGGTTGATGACCTACATTATTGATGGTTATATCAGACGATAAAATGAAGTCCAAGAGTCGATCTCCCCTTATGTTGCATTTGCTGCTGCCCAAACAGTGTTCTGAGCATTAGCATCACAGCACAAGACAAGACCTAACCTTTTGGATTCACAAAACTCTACGAGCTCTACAACAGCCTTTGGTGGAGGAGGGGTTAGAGAGTCATAGGGGAAATAAGCCTATGCAGCGACAAAGGTTTCCCAATTATCATTTGCATGGTAAGTTAAAAAAAAAACAGCTACCAAATCTTGGCTACAAAAGCTTTTGATCATAGTTGCTGTAAAAGATTTCAATACAATAAGACAAGCCATAGGTTTTTCGGATTGTTCATCATAAAGAACGTGGTATAAATCACTCAAGCAACGAAGACCACAGATGCGATTTTTCCACACCCATGGTTACTGGATGCATATTATGTATGATTTTGTTCTACTTGCCACATACCTGCAACTTAAAAGGGCGGTAGCAGCCTTGCAGTGCTGTAGGTTAATGTGAGTAAACAAGATGGATGAATACTCTGGGTTACATCCACTTTTAGCACTATTTGACATTGAAATAGAAATGAATCCCGCCAAGATGCAGATAGAGACGCGTGTTATACCTAGATTTGATGATGTCGGTAGCAGCCACTCTCAATTAGAGAACCACCACCTTCATTGTGGCGGTTTTTACTCTTTTTGTGTGAACGGACAACCCAGGCTTTTGTATCGAGACCAGGATTCTGAGT
The DNA here is from genome assembly GCA_963576555.1 of Ferdinandea cuprea. Lineage (NCBI taxonomy): Eukaryota > Metazoa > Arthropoda > Insecta > Diptera > Syrphidae > Ferdinandea > Ferdinandea cuprea. Next base: position 80,082,022 of record OY754959.1, read on the forward strand.
TTGCAAGCGCTTTAACATATCCGCCGATTTCCCTACTTTCACAGGGATCCAGCAGACAGCCCGCGTAAGCTTGGGTGGTTTGTAGACCTCAAAAGATGAAGTCCTAAGCGAAGGGATTTTCGGCACCATACTGCTAATCCATTCCACTAGTGCTGCACCCAGTATTGGTCACAGCACCATCATTATCCATTACCAGTGCACGGGCAGCACCAACAATAGGTGCACTTCCTCTAGTCATACTCAAAGGTGAGTCCAATGACATTGCAAAGGCGCAACGTGAGGGACTGATTTCTCTAATTTTATTTATTTAGTTATTAATTAAATTCAAACTTTCCTATTCATTGGAAATTAAATGCAATCGTTCGTTAATTGAACTTTTTTTCTCTTGTTTTATAAAACGGAAGTTCGGTCTTCCATATCGTCTCGAATTTTGTTGTTGGGACTCAATGATTTTCTTATCTGGAGCATTATTGTCAATTCGCCCGCACGGACTCTTTCTCTGATGATTGGTAACCTACGGCGGTCTCGGCTATGTAGATTCTGTGTAGATTCTGGCACTCCAATCGTGCTGAGGCTTCCAAAGCTAAATTACTTTTTTGGGTAGTTCGCAGTTTCTTTCCCTTAGACAATCTGAATTTAGATGCTACAGAAAATAGTCAGAGTCGACATTTTCCTCTCGAAATGGGTGCACACTTAAGATGTTAGATGCTGGCCTTCTATCGATTAGCACTTAGTCGGTTCCACCATCTGGAGAGTTCCAGGTTGCTTTGTGGATTTGTAGTCTTGGAAACCGAGTGTGTCCAAATCAATGAGGTCCTCCTTCATCTGGGGGAGTCTCCAGCTTCATCTGAAGGAGCGTGATGGCTGATGATGTAAAATGTGCCTTTGATGCGGAGTACAACCAGACGATTGATTATCTGTCATGGCTTTTGATCTTCGCCGATTTCCCACAACAAATTCGCATTCTTACATGTGCAACTGTAGGCATGTTTTTCTTTTGATCTTAGCCGATTTTACACGACGAATCCGCATCCTTACATGTGCATCCTTTAGTGGCAACTGTAGGCATTTTTTTCATTTTTTGAATACTCGTATCTACTGGACCGTGATAATATCTGCCTCATACAGACTCCGGTCTTTGAGCAGCACGCGGGGTGCACAGCGTACGTACGTTTTAGGTGCATACTACTAAATCATCGTCCCTAAAAGAGAGATGTCCGTATCCGAGGCTGGTGTCTGTCCCATTACATATTGTTTTTACGTGCTAGGGAAGTTACCTCCACAGCACAACCCCAAACATGGAGGACCAGATCTAAAAAATCTTTGACGGGCCATACATAACTGTACGCCTAACGGCGTCAAATGGTACGCACAGGTTTACATACATAGTATCAGTTTTGATGTACACGCAAAGCGAAGTACGTACAGTGAAATCATCCATAGCAGTGATCCTTGTTAACATAATTTCATCCAGTTTTGTGGCTTCAACCTCTCATGTACACTGCCACTTAAAGATTTCGCGGCCGCGGATTATAAAAAAATTAATCTTCGGTTTAATTAAATAAAATAATTACTTTAAATAAAAATGCACTTGCTTTACTTCTACGGTTAAAAATATTTACTCTATTAATTATCAAATCCGTTCATTTATAAATTACTAATACGAGATCCGCCCGAAGACTGACGCCCCAATCCACTCAACTGCTCGTTGTCACCTTCCATTTCTACAAACAAGTAGCTGACCAAGCCATATTGCACAACGGTGCATCCGGCGCGTGTGTATGGCTGATATGTGCCTCACCAGCCAATGCACTGCACATATGCTTAGTCAGCATTAGTTCCCACGGCACAACGGAATATTACACATCGTCCAATGGGATCACGTCAAAAGGTCAACGTACATTTGCTCTGGTTAACTCTTCCCTTCTCAAAAATCTACGTCCCGTAGATCAGTGACGTCAGCAGCTGGTGATCAACAGTTTTCCTAACTTCTAGCCACGGCTTCCAGCGGTAACCCTATAGTCGGGAGACTGAGCTTTCCACTTACTTTCCGCCATAGGACACATGCAAAGCAAATCAATAACGTAAGGATAAAAGCATCCGTAATTGTAGGTAACTTCATTCTCCATGTCAGATTACCAAGGCGTTCAATGTTACGAACGCTAAGTTGTGCACCAGTTGGAGATCGACTTTGTGTCCTTGGTTGGTGATATTCGCCATAACGGGTGGTAGAGCCTGTAGGACCGTAAAGCTTGAACTCGTGAATGTCCTGTTTTTCAGCCTGATCGTTTCATTACTTAGTCGCACGATATAGGTTCCTAACAGAGATTGGGTTGAGTTATTGGAAGAGAGCTAGCCATTAAAATTTGTCAAAAAGATAGTATCTTCGCGGATGAGCTCGACAACTTCATTCCTAATCGCACGGTAGGTGCATGTTGCATGTCCTCCTTTGAGTAATTTAGACACACTGTGATCCTCCGGAATTCTTTCAAGTGACCCCTCTCTGCAGACAATAGAATTATTAATCGCGAGACATTTTTTGCAGTATGCCATACGTTTCCTCTTGGTTAACTAAGACACTATCGAACTCGACGTTAACCTGCGTGCCATTAATGATGGATGGTCTTAGCAAGAGCAAGTTATAGTCCTCCTTCCTCACCTTGGAAATCGACAATACGTATAGCAACATTGAGTCGTTCGCGTAAACTGAAGGAGCTCCAAATTCGATTGCTTCAATTTCATTCATATGGAAGCGTCTCGAATTCATTTACGATTTTGCTGACTTCATCGTGGTTAAGCAAGTTCGTGTTGATGATCCCCCTCTTTGCCATCAGGCAAGCTCTTATGATTTCGTTGATTTCTGCCTTAAGAAGCATGACTTGTTGAAAAATGTCTTGTTCGAATTTCTGAATATCGGCTACCCTTATCTCGCTGTTGGAATTATCGATGACCCAGTTGAGTTTTCTCGTCATATCGCTGATTACTCCGAAAACCTTTTCATTCACTTTATACTGGTGATCATTGTTCTCCACTATCTACTGTAGTTTAGTAAGATTAAAATTACTGTATAATTATTTATCACATTAAATACTATAAAGGTGAAAAAAGGTATAGTGGAGTATGGTTAAAAAAACTTTATAATTATTAGTATTTTTTTTATATGTCTTTTTGATATTTTTAATATGTGTCTTATGGACTCTTCTGCCACTCGATGTTATGACAGTAACTTTATTATTTTTTGCAACTATTTCCTTTCGGAAAAGCGGTTTGTTTTTAGCCTGAATGCCTTTGGAGGCCGTATATATAATGTCGCCTGTTTTGTACATTTTCGGTGGCGTTCGTTTTTTATTTCTGTAGAGATTTGTTTCTCTTTGTTTTCTTTAAATCCCATGCTTCAATTCGCGGTTGACCTTGGGCGAAAATCGATTAAATTCTGATAGTAAAATCTCTGACTTCTGTCGAAGAACACATCGTTTGGTTTTCGCTTCGTAACTGAGTGTATCGTATTGTTGTACCTGTCAAGCGTTATGCTTAACAGTTCCTTTAGTCGTAGGTCCTTGTACTCAGACTTGAGACATCGGCAGATCTCTATGATCGTCGAGTGGAATCTCTCGACTTGCCTTTGACCTCAGATCGACGCACAAGTGTGCTGTACAATTTAATCCCCAACATTTTGAAAAAATTGATAATAATTGGACTAAGAAAGCTACTCTCATTGTCGGTGACAAGCATTTCTGGTACCGTGAAATAGTGAAGGATCTTAATAATTTTCTCCCTGAGATGAAGGACAGATCTGTTCTTGATATGAAACAGCTTACCAAACTTCGAGAACTTATCTATGCAAGTTATAAATGTTTCATTTTGGATTTCGATAATATCCAAATGAAGTATCTGACAAGGATAGGAAGGAACTGGAGTTTGTTGAAATTCAGCGTGGACTGGATGCCTATCATACTTATTGGCATTGCACACCTCACATGATTTGGTATATTTCTTTATGCGGCTATTCATTCTGGGAAAGTAATAAGTTTCGAGAAGCTGTTCCGTTCTTTGAGTAATCCTAAGTTTATACCTGGTAAAGTTCTTCAATCTTTATGCCCTTGATAACACTTGGATTCAACTTTTATTTCAGCAGGATTGTTAAGTTTTCTTTATTTGGATCGGGTATTGCGGAATAGTAGCAATAGTAGAAAGTATCCGGGGTGAGGCTCCTCTTGAGCTTCTATGCCTCGCCCAACTCTAATCACAATCTAATTACAAAAGACTTTTAATGGAGCTTCCACATACGGAATCAGATCCGTGCTGTCCTGATCAGCGCTATGAGCAGTTGAGCTTGACGACCGGTATTCGTCAACAGTTTTCGTTGTCTCGCCGTTAGCGGGCTCATCTGCGTCAACAGTGGCCGAATCGCTGTTTCCATTCTCATCGGCGGTTTCGGTAGATTCGTGTTGAGTAAACCTTATACTTGGTTCCGACTCAGGGTGTTCTGAGTCGGTCATGTGGTTAACTTCCGTCTTCAACCTTGACAGAGCATCCACGACTAAATTTGATTTCCCCGGTTTGTAGATGAGTTCACAATGGTACTCTTCTATGCAGGCCTTCCAGCGCTTCAACTTAGCATTGTGGTTTATGTTTTACAATGCGAAAGTGAGAGGCTGGTGGTCTGTATAGATACGAACCTTCCTTGCCCCGTAGAGGTATGAACGCAAGTATCATGTGCCCACACTATTGCCACTCTCTCATTCGTGGCATAGGTTTCTTCAGTTCGACTGAGAGATATTGAGATGTAAGCGATTGGACGGTCCCTTCCCCAATCGCCTTGCGAGAGCACTTCGCCTATCGCGAAGTTTGATGCGTCGGTCGTGAGATTAAAGGTTTTATCAAAAACCGGGAGCGGTATTACCTCGGATGGCGGGAGCAAAATTTTCAATTCGTTAAAATCTCGCAAGGTCTCACTGTCCAGTTTTATTGGAACATGCTTTGATTTGTTAGCTCTGACCTGTGCGTGTTCCCCTCTTGTCAGGACAGTCAATGGTTTTCCGATTTTAGAGGAATCGCGAATAAATTTTCGGTATTATGATATAAGTCCCAAAAAGCTTTTCAGATCTTTTAACGTCTCAGGGGGTGAAATATGTTGTATAGCTGATACTTTGTTAGGATCAGGCTGTATGCCCTCGGGAGAAATGATATAGCCGAGAAACTCTACCTGTGTCTTCGTGAACTGTGTTTTTTCCAAATTGACTTTAAAATTTACCTCCATAAGTCTTCTGAAAATTTTATCAACATTCTTAAGATGGTCTGCTTCGCTCTGGCCGTAAACAATTATGTCATCAATATAGACATAGCATATTTTACCTATAAATTCCTTTAGGACGTCATCTATCATCCTCTGGAAGATTGCCGGAGCATTTTTTAGTCCGAACGGCAATCTCAGGAATTCGAATTTACCATTCATGGTCGACAATGCAGTTTTGGGCACATCAGCGAGTTTAATCGGAATCTGATGAAAACCGGAAATTAAATCTAATGTCGTAAAGTATTTGGCATTGCCTAAGCTTGCCAGTGTAGAATTGATGCCCGGAATTGGATAAGTATCGGGAATCGTTATGCCGTTGAGGCGTTTGTAATCAATTACTACGCGATATTGTTTTTCGCCGGATGGCTTTGGCTTTTTGGGTACAACCCAAATCGGAGAGTTGTAAGGACTGCTGAAAGGACGAATAGTTCCTTCCTCGAGCAGGTTTCTTGTTTCTTTCTCGACCACGTCCCTCATGCATGCAGGGTATGGATAACTCTTGGCGTACACGGGTTCGCTCGTATTAGTCTTTATTTCTGCTCTAACGTTTGTCCTAATCGTTTCCTTGGTGTCAATTGGACCGAAAATTGGTTCGTATTTCACGATCATTTCACGAAGTCTAGCTTTAATATTTTCAGGAAGTGTCTCGTCAAGAAACGTTTTTACTTGGCCAGAGACTCGAGATTTTAAGGTGACTCCAGATTTGAGAGTCAGAGTTTTTTTCTTTCGATCTCTTATTACTTTAAATTTTTTAAGCGTGTCATCTCCGAAAATTCCGTCAAATGGCGCCAACCCTGGGAGAACGTAGAAGGTGAGGATTGAAGTATTGCCTGCCTTTTCAAAGAATTTACCTGAGACTTTTTCATTAATAATTATATATCCAGCAGCGCACTCTGAAAGGTTTAGCTAACCGTCTAGTTTTTGGTTTATTAAAGGACTAATAAAATTTTTATTCGCGCCGGTATCAATGAGGAATTTCAGGTTGGCGCCTTCTCTCGTTATGTATTCTATATATAGAACGCTGGAGAGGCGCCTGTCATAAAATTGACCGTGTCTTCAACGTTATTTTCGGCCAATTGATTGAACTCCTCCCTGTCCCCTTCATACAATACCACAGTATTATACAGCCTTTGGTGCTTACCGTAATTTGGACGGTATCTCTCCGATCTAGCGCATCTTTTCGATGGGTTAGCATCCTGAGGGCGATTCATATAATTCACCTGTCTGGTCTGTACAGAACCAAGTTCCATTTTCTCATGTGTTTTTGGGGCTGTTGGTCTTGGCGGAGGATTGTCATTGTTTTGATAGTTGTGAGATGGGCCGGAATGATGCAAGAACCGTTTCGGTGAAGAGTTTTGCGTATGGATCATTTGGTTTCTATAATTCAAATTTTGGATTTCCAAGCAAGCGGGCTTCTGGCAGAGTTCGTGGTTTTTGGATTATAAGCATTCGCGAGAAATCACCGGATAACCCACGGATGAACACATCCAATGCGCGATTACGATATTTTTCTACAAAAGCATTTACGGTTTCCTGAGAATTTTTTCCGTTTTTATTTTATTATTGATGAGAGAAAACTGGAGAATTACTGTGGCGTAAAATTCATCCAATTTCGAACCCCTTTGTGCCAATTGGTTGAGCTGATGCTCAAGGGTACGGTTGTCTCTCTTATCCGCGTAATGCAGTGAGAGACAATGTTTAATAACTTCCCAATCATCCTCAAAGGTATTATAGGAGATCAATGCAATGTCTGCATTTCCCACTTATTTTTTGTCTAATATGATGTAAAATGGCTCTATATAGATAGGCTTACCCCTGACGATCTTGAAATCGTCTAAAATGGATTCCACGCATGGACCCATGACACACACTGTGTCGGGTATCCCATACAAGACTTGTAACTCCTTAACGTTATCTGGGAGGCTACTGATGTCCTTTATGTCCTCCTCTGTACGGGGACTAACTAGCGGAGCTTGTACCGTGTTCACTAAACCACTATCGTCGGTAACTACACTTTTACACTCAAGTGACACTACACAACTTTCCACACTCTTTAATTGCTCAAATATAGGTACGATTAACCGCCCCGGTCAACTTGGTAATCGATATTTTTAAATCTTCCATTTTACTTTTCTTTAGGCTTTACAATTAAATTTATAAATGACTTATTATCTTATCTTATCTTATCTCTTATATCTCTTTTCTGAATTTAAATAATTCCCCTAGGATTCAAACAAAATTTTTTTTCCTACAGAGCTTATTTCTTATTTATCTCTTTCTAAACTTAATTAATTCACTTAGGATTAAAAAAAATTTTACAGAGCTTATTCCTTATTTATCTCTTTTTGAGTTTAATTAATTCACTTAGGATTAAAAATGTTTGTACAGATTCACTCTCGTCGGTTAAAATATAATATATAAACAATAAAAAATTGCAACACTCACAAGTATATCATTTCTTCTAAGTTAGGTTTTTACTGTTCCTTTTTTACTTATTTTTGTTTCCTAGGTTTAGTTTTTCCTTCAGTTTTGATATACTTTTTTGCCTGCAATTCAGAAAAAACAAAAAAACCACTGTTTTAGGTCACGCGTCGCGAAGGGTTTTATAGGAATCCGGCAAGGAAGCGTCGTGTTGGTCCCGTTTAGTTGCTCATGATTTTTTCGTAAGCGACCTACTAATGGCACGATTAAACTTCAAACCATATCCTTTAGTCTTTTTGAATAACTGCATGTTCTCATGTGTATGCAGAGTTGATGCTCTAGAACCAGAGTGACGACTGTGTTCCCATGTGTACAGTGACTTTCAGTTCGAAAAAGAGTCTGGTATAGATATTTCACGGATTCATAGGCAAAAAGGATAACAGTTTTCCGGTCCCTGCCCGGGCGCCACTTAAAGATTTTGCGGACGCGGATTATAAAAGAATTAAACTTCGGACGAACAGGGTCCGGTACTTTAAATAAAAATGCACTTGCTTTACGCTTAAAACGCTTAAAAATCGATACTTTATTAATTATCAAATCCGTTCATTTATAAATTACTAATGCGAGATCCGCCCGAAGACTGACGCCCCAATCCACCCAACTGTTCGTTGTCACCTTCCATTTCTTCAAACAAGTAGCTGACCAAGCCATATCGCACAACGGTGCATCCGGCGCGTGTGTACACCTGATATGTACCTCACCAGCCAATGCACTGCACATATGCTTAGTCAGCATTGGTTCCCCCACGGCAAAACTGAATACTAAACATCGTCCAATGGGATCACGTTTCCCAAGGTCAACGTACATTTGCTTGTGTTAACTTCTATTCTTTATTAGGTGGGTGATGTGAAGTAAATAGTAAATGGTACTGAACCTTGTTCAACGCCTGCGCTTTTAATTTAAGCAAGTATCGCCCGGTTGTACATCACTGGGCATCTTCATGTTTATATCGATCAGTGGCTACCCTATTCTACAATACCGAATCACCAACATTTGAATTACTCTATAGTCGTAAAATTATACCCTATTCACGCCTTATGTTTGAAAATTCAGAAAGATTGCAACTTAGAATCTAGTACACAAATGTCGAGTATACCAAGGCATACGAGTAAATTAGGAAAGGAAGACGATTATATAGGATTATGTACCTGCAAGATTGGTGTTTACATGGATTGAAAGTGGCAGCAATTGGTTTGGCACAACATATTGGACATAACGAGTCTTCAGATGGTAAAGTTATATCTGAGAGTAGAGATTGTTTCATTCGCAATATTTCGATTAACTTTTTCAAGTTTTCAATTTCTTGCGCAGAGACATGCGTAGGATCTGTAAAACATAAAATTGGTTAATTTATTGGCAATTAAAAACAAAATACTTACAATCATATAGTGAGAACTTTATAATCGGCGGATCTGATCGAATTCGTTTTGTTGATGTCGATGGAAGTGGAATTCGGACGTCATTGGTGAGAGGATCAATGTGAGTTCTAGTTTGTGGATTAAAATTTCCTCGAGGTGTTTCAGCTTGCTGTAATATTGGCGTTTTAATTTCTCCCAGCGCGAATTCCAAATTTGCTATTTGGAAACTAGGATCAGTTAAAAGTGAACGTGTTATCCGGGTAATCTGCGAATAATTAAACTGTTATTCCAATTATCTAAAATATGAATTAAAACAACCTTCGCTGGTTTTTTGTCAATATCCATTTCATTTTTCATTAATGCAAGCAAAATTCCAATAGCTGCTGTCAAAATAGAGAAGTGTGTTACTGAGTTGAGATCAGTTGAGCACATGTCAACGATAAATTGAAAACATCCAGGAGGAACTGTAACTCGTGACAAAACTTGGCTTATTAGTTGACACACTCTGTTTAAGATCAGATCACTATTTGCACGTGACGAGTCTTGCAAAATGTCTGGAGCAATAGAAATTATCATTTCAAGGCATCGCATAAGAGAAACAGTTAGTTCAAAGCACATAGAACATATCCTTAATTGCTTTGAGTCAAATATTGTTCCCTCTTGTCGATTAGCTGTATTTTGAATCTTTGCAATAAAAAAATAAATAAATTACCGTAAAATAATATGTCTTTGTAAAATAATAAATTTATACATACTAGAATTTTAAAATTTTGTCAAGAACACAAATAAATTTTTTTTTTACAATTTTAGGATGACATTTTTTGTGCAATCTTAGAATTGTTGATTAATAATGGAATTATTTTACCAAACAAGAATCTTAACGATTAGTTAAGATAAATTTAAGCCGTGTAGTGAAAATAGGGCTAAGAATGGCAGACCGGTTTTTATACTTTGGCGCAGTATTTAGATCGTCGTAATTTGAACATTTGAAAAAAATATTTACATTACACTTAGGAGAGTAGTAATTTTTTTTTACATACAGTGTGTTACCGACAAATTCTTAGAAAAATAATCGTTCTAAAGTAAGTGCATTTTTCGCATTTTGACACCTGTTACCAAGGATTTAAGGAAAGCCAAACTTTGATCGACCATCATACTTCACATAAAGCAAATAAATTTATATTCATAGTTTCATAAGAAACTTCATGTAGGACTTTATTTTTTCCGCTTGAGGCGGACAGTATGATACCCTATCCATATTCCTATATGATGGATAGCATTTCATTTCATTCTATTAAATATGGAAAAAAAACGCCCTGCTGTGGATTATGGTGCTTAATAAAATCCTGTCAAACTTAGACATTAAAGTAGTTGCGTACGCGGATGACGTGGTCGTATTTGCATCAGGGATTTTCCCGGATATAATAACCGAAGTAATGGAAAAGGCACTGGGTAAGATCAGCGTCTGGGCCGCAAGGTGTGCTCCCATTTCTCATTTTCCATTTTGTAAACTACCAAATTATTGTAAAACGAAGAATCGAAAAAAGATTACTCGCTCTCTTTTGCATTCGTAATAAAGATCATCTTTTGAATACGTTTTATTTGTTTGATCGTTGCTTGTGGACAACTGTTGTTTCACTAATACTTAGTTATCTATATTATTTAGTGATATTACTAACATATTAGTTAACTAATATTATGATATCTAAGCCGATACAAAAATATTAGTATTATTTTTTATTAACCCATATGTAACGGCTGGTCGATATATCGACCAGCAATTTTGTCATTTTCCGTAGGCGAGGGGGAAAATCGATCTACCTGGTAGAATATGAGTTTCGATAGTTTGGTTTAATATCTAATCGACCTGTTTTTGCGTTTTTCTCGATTTAGATTTTTGCGTGGTCTTTTCCGGAAAACTGCAAATCACCTTTTTGGACAATAAAAAGAAATATTCCGGAAAAATAGGAAAATTACAGCAGCGGAATGACCGCCCGTAAACAATAGCTATTCCATGCCTGTTTTACAAAAAAAAATGTTTGGGCACGAATCGCGATCTTTCGTCATGGGCTAGTTGGGCGGAGAAGGTAGCTGGTCGAGATATCGACCAATAGTACTATGCGATATACAAAAATGCACTGTAAATTTATTTCGGTTTGTAATCTGATCAAACTTTATAGCCAAGACATTTCCGCTATTTGGACATCAACGACAAATTTGCAAAAGTTTCCCCCCTCAACAATTTGCTGAATAAGAAATGTATGCAGTTTGGTGTGCTTACGCACAATCTATCTATTGATGAGCAGATGATTGCATACTACGGTCGTCATTCCTGCAAAATATTCATCAAGGGAAAGCCGATTCGGTTTGGAATTAAATATTGGAATTTGTGCTCTTCGGACGGGTATTTGTACGCATTCATGCCATACGGCGGTGCCACGGCGTCTGTAGATCCAGAATATGCAGAGTGTGGATTGGGAGAAACCGTCGTTCTGAAGCTGATGACCAATGTGGCGAATCCATTGCAACATTGCGTTGCATTCGACAATTTTTTCACATCGCATAAATTGATGTGTCGGCTGTCTTCGCTTCATTATTTCGCCACCGGTACTATTCGGGAAAATCGAACCAACGGTGCCACACTTATGGATGTTCGAACAATGAAAAAGAAAAACCGCGGTTCATTGGACTACTCCTTCGATAAGACGAATGAGATTTTGATGGCTCGATGGAACGACGACTCTGTCGTCACTGTCGCATCCAACCACGAAGCGATTGAGCCAATGCAAAAAGTAAAGCGTTGGGACCGAAAAATGACGACCGTGGAAATGCCTCAAATTCTCAAGGCATACAACAAGCGCATGGGTGGTGTCGATCTTTTCGACAATGCAATGAATAATTATCGCATCCACGTTCGTGGCAAGAAATGGTACTGGCCATTGTTGACCAATGCATTTGATGCAGCAATGGTAAATGCATGGAAAATTCATTGTATGCTGCGGAAACACGAAGACCACATAAATCAAGACACGAAGAAGAAAAAAATGTGTCATCATGAGCCAACTAGACTTCCGTGTTTACGTAACCGAATGCTTGCTGCGCCAAGAGAGAAGTGGAATCCCGAAGACTCCGAATGCAACCAAAATAAGCGAAAAGGTCGCGTTGAACGATATTCGCCGCGATAGAACCGACCATGGAATCATTCACAGCGCAAAAAAACTTCGTTGTCGTGTCTGCCACAAACATGCGTCATTCAAGTGCAGCAAATGCGATGTTGCATTACACACAAAATGTTTTAATTCATTCCACAGCATATAAAATAACGATTTTCCATTACCATATTTATTTATTTATTCTATAATCGAATCTATTTATCTAATAAAATATTAAAAAACTAATTTCTGAATTTTTGGTTCACTTTTGCATTTTTGTTTATCGTATGGTACTATTGATCGAGATCTCGACCACCACCTCCACGGTACCCCTGGTCAGGTACGACCCCAATTTTTTTTTTTTTGCGGGTATTCTGACCCAAAATTGGCTTGCACACAAAGTTTCAACAATTTTGAATGGACAGTTTTCGAGCCGTTACATATGGGTTAAAGTCAGGTTTTACCGCAAGGGGTATCCTACTTCATAAGTAATTTTTTTACCTGTTGTGCAATATGATGGTACCTAAAGTAGGTATTTTAGAACACAAATGTACTGAAAAGTGCCAGGGTAATGAGCAATAAATTTAAATACATGACGGATTCGGAAGGAACTATAATATTGTTATTATTATTTATTCTACTTTTAAATTCATTTTGAACTAAACATAATTACAATATTGAATCTGCGGTGTTTTATTTATTTAAAAAAAAATTATCCCCACATATATATATTCCTATATTCATAGTTCCTACTCGGAACTCATCAAATGAAGGACTTCGACAAGTATAATATGACGAGCTTTAGATTGGAAAAAAAGTTGCTGTGGACGTTATGACGAACGTTATACTCGCCAAACCCTTTCATTTGATGTCCATATCAATGGGGTCATGCAGAAAATCTTAAAGGATACTTAATAAATATGTAAAAACAGTTATTATTAGGATTCTATTAAAGCTCACTAGTTTACTTTAACCTTGCAATTAGCTAGTAGTCGACATTTGCGTCTGAATATTAGTAAGGCCCAATATAACTAACACGAATACCGTACATATTGCATATTCATTCAATAATGTTTTCTTTTTTGGTCAAATATTAGTGATATCTTAATAAATACTAATATATCAGTCAAAACCCTTAAGGCTTAACTACATTCGGCAAAAGGTGACTTTTTCAAAGCTCACATACACACGCTACTGTCCACGCGTATTCAGAAACTGAACTAAGAATCTATTTTGACTTTTCAAAGCTCTAAGAAAGAATAAACAAAAACAGGAAGAATTTGCCAACGAAAGAGAGAAACACTTGCATAAGAGTCATCTAAGCGTAAGATCAGTAACTAGTGACAGCTTTTTTGTGTAAATGTATTAGTTTTTTTTTCGAGCTTTCCCAAAGTGTGCCACTTGAAAGTTAGAGGTATGTCAAACTTTCAAGAAAGTCACTTTGTGAAAAGTTGAGAGAAACATACAAATTGCAAACGGTGTGGAAAGAGAAAAAACATTTTCGTGTGTGTACTTCACTTTTTGCCGAATGTAGTTAAGCCTTTATTGTGAACAAGAAACATAAATGCAAGACAGAACTAAGTTGTTTTATTTGACAATAAGAAGGCTATCTTAAGATGCTTTGATATTTCATTGTACTTTTAACTTTGTTATTTTTCTATTCGGAAGTTGTTGAAACAGAAAATAATGTTGTTATCCTTTAAACCAAAAATCGCATGTGAAAGGTAATAACTTCCTTTATAGGTTTATATCTACATAATTTACATCCAGTAAATATCGATGATCCCTACAATAACATACTCACTGTAAATAGTAAATTTTTGAGTTATGCAAATAAAAACATTTTATATTTTATGGGAATTGTTTAATTTTATAAAACACAAAACTTTACTATGTGCACTTAGCATATTTTGGCACGGGGCCATTGATATCATGTATACATGCATACGTTTTTTCTTTCAAATCATTCACTTACCTCTTGTAACAATAATATAAATTCAGAAAAAGCCCAATTAAGCTGACTTAAAACAGAATTTAAAAATGCGGTTGCATATGGTTCATTTTCGATTAAACGTAGTCCAATAAGTTCCTGAAAATATTTAGAGGGATACGCGGGGGCAACGTGATGCAGCAGACCAGTGTGTGTTTCACTCTTAGCTCGGCTTCTACAAAGGCCCAACGTCAAGGGATCATTTCCACCTTGCCATATACTCGGCTGACGTGAGTCTTTATAGGCAAATCCGTTTCCTAACCAGCATCTAAGCAAAAGCCAATTGCTTTGACCCCAAGCTCGGTTTTCATATGGTCGAAGAAGAGCTTGAATAAAAGCGTCTTTGCTAAAATTTATAAATGTTAAGTAGATTTAAGTTAAATATTTAAGAACAAATGGCACAGTATAGAAGTTTAATTACACTATATTTGGGCTTACAAAAAAAGGCAATATTAGACATTGTTAACAGGATGTACCTTTTGTTCGGTGACGATTCTAAGGCAATAATTCCCGCCTCATGACAAATTAGTGTTCCTAAGGCTTGTAAAAGGGAATCTTTACAAGAAGCCAAAATTATTCTGGGATCTGCAGAGTGCTCTCCTAGAAATGATGCCGCAGCTGAAATTACTTCTGTTCCATCTAAAATAAATAGATGAATAAGTTCTATAATTATAATTTAAATATTGTTCCTTAATTTTTTACCACTTGTATCAAACTGCAAACATAAATCATGAAAACTAAAATCTAAAATAGTATCCAAAAGAATTGGTAAAATATTTATATACACCTCCGGTACAAAAGCAAATAAAGCCCCCATTTCTGAAGATTTCTGAAAGCATATATGCACATCTAAATAAAACTGTAAAATAACGTTAAAGAAATAGATTACCCTTAAGGTATGCAATATGGAATTTAATAGCCATAGGAGGAGTTTCCTTCTTCGCTTACCAAGAGCAACTGATCTGTACCACGCTTGCTTTCGAGCAAGTTCAATGGAACGTTTCTTAAAGACATATGTTTATTTATAATTTGTTAACTGAATTTTAAACTGCAACTTACTCCGAATACATTTTCTCGCTGGCCGAATATTTCGCTTAATTCAATTAACATCTCATTAGTCATTGAGCTAGAATTATTTTGAGAAATATTATTCAACTCATTCAAGTATTTTTCCACTTCATCCCGATTTTTTTTAGTCTCAATAAGAACTTCATTAAGTGCAGCTAATTCATCACGTACTGAAGAGATCTAAAAAAAGATAACAAAACATATACATATGTTGTAAACATTCTGCAGAAAGTACCAAAGAAAGTAAAAAAAAATGGAATTTTAAGACCAACTTCCATAATGAAAATAGAGTTGCCATTTTACAAATAAAATTCACAAGCCTTTATAAAAACATAAGGAAAGACTACAGTCCGCTTGGGGCCCCAAAGAAAAAACCATTAAGAAGATGATGATTAGCATTTTATTTCATTCTAATAAATTTAAAAAAAAAAATTAGAAATTTTTTTTTTAAAAAACGCCCACAAAAAGTAGGCGTGGCAAAAAACTTTATATGACAAACTTATAAAGGAGGGCAGTGTCTACTTATTGTGAAGGTTGTAACACTCTATCTCTCTAACTTTTGCTTTAAAACGGTTTTTCTAAATTATGGGCGTGGCATTAGGCGTATTCAAAAATTTTTTACACGTAACCATTTCGGAGCCCTAGGGAATATGTGGCCCAAATTTGAACTTCCTGGCTTAATTTTAAAGGCCTAAACATTGCGTACGGACGGACGGACATAGTCATAGGATTTGGCCCTGATCATTAATATATATACTTTTATGGGTCTACGACGAATATTAAGGGGTGCTACAAACTATGTGTCAAAATAAATATACCCTTATAATAGGGTATAAAAAAGCTGCCATCAAGTGGCAACAGTGGCAACCGATCCCAAAAGCTACCTAAAAACACGCGAGATGAAGACTGAAGATTCATGTTAAGCTTTGAAAAGTCGGAGAATATTGATAAATGATATTAAAAATATATTCTTTATTTTGAACCGATGCGACAAACGACTAAACTCGTTGTCAGCCGGTAAACTATCAAAGTAGCTTACGAGCTAAAAAACAAGCGCGATTTACTAAAGTGAAGAACTTTACCCGTCGGGTCAAAATCTAATAACAAACACATAAGGGGTACATGAAAAATAGCTGAGGAACAGAAAAATGTCTGCCTAACTAGAAACTGTCGCAACTGCCGAAATAAAGACTTATAATTAGAAAGTCGTCAAATCCTGAACCGAAGATTTAGCAGTGACGAGAAAGAAAAATTATTTATAAGTCGTCAAATGCTCGACCACAGACACACGCAGAAGCCGCGTATTCTGCGCAATTCTTGCTAGACTGGAAGAACAGAGTGGGTTGAACAAACGAATGTTTGAAAAATTAGACGAGCTCGAACATACATAAAAATTGTTACAATGTAATGCAAACGGCGTTCTGCAAAAGATCGCCTGAACTAGAGGTATTTATTCGCACAAGTGATATTGACATATTGATTTTCGAAACCCATATTACGAAGAAATCAAGCACAAACATTAAAGGGTATGTGTAGTTCTTATCATGCGTAACACCTTTCGGAAAGGGATAGCGGTGGAGCCTCGTATGTTATTGCGTCTATATATATGTCTCCAAGGGAAAATATAGACAAATATGATTTTATTAGTATCTTTCACTCACTATACTCTGTCCAATATAAATTGGCAGTACAGGGAAGATAGGGATGTTTGCCCATCATTCGAACTAAGGTGCTATTCGAACAAAAGCTCTCACAGGAATTCCTTAGTACTGATTTTAAATCAGCAAAAACATTAAAGAATATTTTATAGGGTTACCATGCTGTTTTTAAGATAGAAATTTTCATTTAAATTGTTTTATTTATAAAAAATTAAACAAATCCACACCACTAGAGGTAATATAAAAGCCGTGTTTTTGAAGGGTATCCCCAGTAGGCCTGATCCCTTTTAAATAAAAAACAAACAAAAATAAAAAATGTATTAATTAAATAAACAAGTATAATAAAATTTAATATAAATTCATCTATTAAAAAATAATATCTACAATATTTATTTTTTCAACAATTTCTTTTTTTTTGTTGGCACTTAAGTCCTTGGATGATTTTGAAGCCATTTCGAACTTAGTACTATCTTACTATCTAAGCACAAAATCCACGACTTAAATATACAAATTGGACAAAACTAAAACCAGATGTAAAATCAAAAACAGACCGCGCGCTACGAAAACCTTTTTTCCTTAAAGACAGCTTACAATTCTGTAACTCCATTTTAACGTATTTTCTACACATAAAAAAATGCAAAAGATCAAAAACAAGATCCCCACTATAACACTTACCATTTAAAACTGTTTTTAAA
This sequence comes from Ferdinandea cuprea, assembly GCA_963576555.1. Lineage (NCBI taxonomy): Eukaryota > Metazoa > Arthropoda > Insecta > Diptera > Syrphidae > Ferdinandea > Ferdinandea cuprea. Next base: position 80,099,720 of record OY754959.1, read on the forward strand.
GCTCTAAAACCAAAAGCAACTCAACAGAATCCCAAGGGAAAAAGCTGAACGAGTAACCAAACAGACATTAGTAACTCTGAATGCACATCAATTAAATGGGCGTTGAATAGCAGCAGCAGCAGGTCAGAATACACTCACATATACTCTGTGTGAATAAAACGTGTTGGATCTACATCAGATGCAATTGGAAATTCACTGGCGGGTAAACACATTTTATGGTGGGTTTCTTTTAATTTAGTATGGAAAAATGTTGCACGCTACTGATTTTGAAAAAGCTTCTCCATCAGACGTGTACTACCAATTTATGATGGACAAAGTATAGCACGAAATTTTATAACTGGCGGTGACTTTAATGCAAAACATACCTATTGGGGTTCAAGATGCATTTCACCAAAAGGCAAAATCCTCTACGACGCCAGTATGCAATTCGGGGTAGAATCAAAGGGACTCGTCAGGCAAACCGACTTATTGGCCATCGGATATGGCAAAAAATCCGGACATTACAGATTTTTACATCACAAAAGGAATATCTGAAAGCTATATTAAACTTGAAGAACTTTTCGATCTTTCTTCTGACCACTCGCCTGTCATTCTGACAATATTAAAAAAGGAGAGCCCACCCAGACTAATACGCTAGTAGGTAACTAACTGGGACTCTTTTAGAAAAGACTGCGCAAATAAAATAGATCTTAAAGTATAACTTCAAACAGCTGTTAAACTTGAGGACGAAGTCGATCAGTTAATGGGAGTCATACAAAGCTCAGCCTAGTATAATTCTCCTTATAAACGGATATCAAAGCAAAAAGCGAAATAAGATATCCTTGGGAAATAATCGAATAAGTAAAAGAGAAAAGAAAAGCGCGTAAAAAATGGCAACAATCCGTGCTCCGCAGAATAAAACGATATTGAATAATCTATGCAGCTCTCTCAAAAAAAAAGATTCAGGACTTTAAAAATCGCGAAGTGTCTTCATATATTGAAGGTCTCACTGCGGATAAAAGTTCAAACTACCCTCTATGGAAAGCTTTGAAAGGCATTAAAAAGCAAAAAATGCAAGCGCCTCCTCTAAGAAAAGATAATTGGGAATGGACGAAGGAGGAGGAGAAAAGCCGCCATATTTGCCGAGCACTTAGAAAAACCCCTTTGATGGCCAAGAGCTAATTGAAGATACAGCCTTAGCCGTGATACCTGACAGTTTTAAAATTAAAGGTATATCGCTGGCTGTACTGTGTTATGAAATACAAAAATTGAAAACATACAAAGCTCCTGGATACGATTTGATTATGGCTTTAACAAATTATGTCAACATAGTTTACTAAAACATCCGATTATCGAAGAGCGCCGATAAATACCTGAGCACCAGTTTTTGAATGAAAGAGAAAAAGCCATAGAGGAGAAAAAAATATGTTCAAGTGTTTTTCTTGATGTCTCGCAAGCTTTCGATAAAGTATGGCATACGGTTGAAACAAAAACTAAAATTAGTTTTTACACGGCAGTTATACGAGCTACTAATTTCTTATATAGCGGACAGACTCTCCCGTGTCGTATTCGCCGTAAGTAAAACAGTACAATAAGCAACGAACCAATTTCAACGGGCTATTAACAGCGATTTTGAGTGGTCAAAAACTTGGCGTATTGTCCTCAACGAAACAAAATCTACGCACGTTAATTTTACTTACAGAAATTTAAATACGCTACTCCGTACAAATTCCCTACACAAAGATGTAACCGCAACCAATTAACAGTATTACCAAACGCGTAAAAAAAACAGAAATTTAAACTACTAAATAGGATAAAATAGGGCGATACCCTATATTCCCCAAAGAAAAAATCATTAAGAAGTGGGCCTGGCAAAAAACTTTATATGAAAAACTTATAAAGGAGAGCGGCTTCTACATCTTGTGAAGGTTGTAACACCTTATCTCTCTAACTTTAGCTTTAAAACGGGCTTTTTAAAATTGTGGGCGTGGAAGTGGGCGTATTACAAAACATTTTTACACTTAACCATTTCGGAGCCCTAGGGAGTATGTGGTCCAAATTTCAGCTTCCTAGCTTAATTTTAAAGGCCTAAAAATTGGGTACGGACGGACGGACATTGCTAAATGGTCTTGGGATTTGGTCCTGATCATAAATATAATATTTTTATGGGTCTACGACGAATATTAAGGGGTGTTAGAAACTATGTGTCAAAATTAATATACCCTTAGGATAGGGTAAAGTAAAGGGGGTGTTTTTGGTGAGTTAGAATCTCACACTATTATGAGCACGTGCGGCCGGTCCTCATATGAATCATGTAATATTTCTAACTATCCTTTCAAAAAAAAGTGGCAGCAGTGTACCTACATAATATGTCACTTAATAAAGTGCACGACTGCGTCATAAGAAATTTTCTCGGAACATGAGATGCGTTTTTGAATCGCAAAATAGATCGAAAATTAATGGTGACAAATTTATTTAAATCACTTTTCTCAAAAACGGTAACTACGATTTTGATGTAATTTCGCACATTGGAGATTTTTAACATAATTGTTCAAAATACAAAAACTTATCAAAATGGTTAGAGCCGGTTTTGAGAAAACGAATTTAATTAAAATTTTAAAAAATCGTTACATAAAAAAAAATTATTTTAAAAATCGAAGTATACAAATTTGTTCAGCTTTATAAAGGGTGATTTTTTAGCTGGTTTGGTTTTGGCAACACTGGTTTTGACAGCTGACGTGTGTTTAGTACCTTGTGTCACTGTCAAACAGCTTCAGTTTGGTTTGCAATTTAACCATGGATCGTCTTACAAATGAACAACGCTTGCAAATTATTGAATTTTACTATCAAAATTCGTGCTCGGTTCGAAATGTTCATCGCGCGCTGCTTCCATTTTATGATCGGCATTCTCGACCTTCTGAGCAGTCTATTCGGAAGATTGTGACCAAATTTCGCACCAAATTTACTTTGTTGGACATTAAACCACCAACACGTTTACGTACTGTGCGTATTGAAGAAAATATTGCGGCCGTATCAGCTAGTGTGACAGAAGACCGCGAAATGTCGATTCGGCGCCGTTCCCAGCAGTTAGGCCTTTGTTACAGCACTACGTGGAAAATTTTGCGGAAGGATTTGGGCGTAAAGCCTTTTAAGATACAGCTGGTACAAGAACTAAAGCCAGGCGACCTACCACAACGCCGAATTTTTGGTGAATGGGCTCTTGGAAAGCTGGCCGAGGATCCGCTTTTTTATCGAAAAATTGTGTTCAGCGATGAGGCTCATTTTTGGTTGAATGGGTACGTAAATAAGCAAAATTGCCGCATTTGGAGTGAAGATCAGCCAGAAGCATTGCAACAGCTACCAATGCATCCCGAAAAAGCCACTGCTTGGTGCGGTTTATGGGCCGGCGGCATTACTGGGCCATATTTCTTCAAAGATGATGCGAATCGCAGCGTTACTGTCAATGGTGAACGCTACCGAGCGATGATAACAAACTTTTTTTTGCCCGAAATGGAAGTTCTTGACTTGCATGATATGTGGTTTCAACAAGACGGTGTCACATGCCACACAGCACGCGAAACAATGGCGCAATTGCGAGGCGAGTTTGGTGAACAGTTAATTTCACGTTTCGGGCCGGTCAATTGGCCGCCTAGATCGTGCGATTTGACACGATTAGATTATTTTTTGTGGGGGTATGCCAAGGCTAATGTGTATAGGGACAAGCCCGCTTCGATTGACGCACTGGAAGCCAACATCCATGCATTCATTCGTGAGATACCGGCCGATATGTGTGAAAGAGTATGCCAAAATTGGACTCAGCGGATGGGCTACCTGAGACGCAGCCGCGGTCAACATTTGCATGAAATTATCTTTAAACATTAAATTGCAAGGTTCAAACTATCGATTCAAATAAATATTTCATTCATATTTTCGAATTTTTTGTGTTTTTTTTTTTAAAAAAAGTTCTAAACCTCTTAAAAATCACCCTTTAGTATAAGAAAACAGTAAATTTTTGAGTTCCCTTTATTAGTTTTCGAGATATTTGTGGTTTTATAGATTCCCGTTAGCCGATTTTTTTCCAAAAACTCAATATGCAGTATTTTTGGCCCCATCCAAAGTATCCTTAGTACCAAAATCGTTGTAATCGTTTTCTAGAAAAATAGTGATAAGTAATTTTCACAAAAAATATTGTATGGCAGGAACAGTTACGTCAAACGATACAGCAAAAAATAAAAAGATGCCCCGAGATGTAACCCCAAAAACCTTATATACGAACTTTAAAGCAAATCCGCCGAACCGGATAGACAGACAGACAGACCGACGCGACGGACGGCATTGGCGGACCCACTTTTTTGAATTTCTCTGTAGTCGTAATATCATCCCTCATACTCAGATTGAGTTCGAAATTTCTGCACGATTCCAAAAACTTTCTCTTTAGTATACTAATGTATACGAGAAATCCAAAAAAAACTTTAAAAGAGTAAAGGCAATGAATCCCAAGAAAACCAGCCGTGGCAATCTGGATACTAATACAAAACATGATTTTGGCAACGTTAGTCGAAATGACGTAATTCGAAACATTGTGAATGGAGTTATTAATGTAAAGGCAAAATATTGTTAATCTAAAATGTTGAACAACTTCGTTTTTGAAATTAAAATAATATGAAACTACGCAAAAATGTGTATTATTGCATTATTACTATTCTATTTAGTAATATTATGCCTAGATTCTGACTAAAGCTATCTCTATCTACATCTCTGGATAAGATAAATAATAAGAAGAAGTGTAAAGAACTCGCGAATTGCATCAAATTCAAAGTTAAAATTTGACCTGAAAGAAAAACAGAAAGAGAAATATTCCCCAGTAAAATTAGCACGAATTTAGTATAAATCGCGAATTAATGAACATTAATCATGAACTTACTGTTAAATACTTTTACAACAACCGATTGCCCTTTATCAGAAGATTATTCGATTTCTTGGTAAACAAATTGCAGATGTCTGTATTCGAAAATCCGAGCCTCTGTCCTAGCAAGGCTTTTTTAAGTTTGCGATATAATCAAATGGATTAGATAAAGCTGGAAATTTATTTTGTTATTCGTAAGCGTTTATGAGATAGTCTATAGATTTTTTTAATCTGAGGTTGATATAAGAATGCAATACTTTTTGAATGCAATCATGAAAATGAAATAAATGAATATGAAATGAATAAAGTCAAAGAATGTATCATAAATGATCATAAATGATGCATTCTTTGACTTCTGAGAGATGACTTTTAAGATTTAGCAAAAATGAATGCATTCACCATTCATTTAGCTATAATATGAGGCCACTCATTTTTCTATCATTCAATTGAATGCAAAATGATTTCGAGCACTATTTACTCAAGAATAGTGCTCTTGATACCTGGGAACTGGGCTTAAGTAAAGTCTGTGTAAAGTACATTAAATTGGATTTCATTGTTAATGTAAATTAAGTCGGATATTCTAAGTTAGAAATCCGAAGAAAGTTTATTTGACATAATTCCATTGAATGATTGCCGCTAAATGGTATTCAATTCTTATCACAATCCACAATCCTCCAAGTTACATCATAAACACTAAAGACACGTAATACACAAAATAATTAAGTAGCTGGTAATATGTTTTTCGTACGCATTGGCAACACTGCTTTGTGCAACGAGGTCACAAAAACAAACAATTGATAACGAATAACAGGATTAGAGTCCGACAGGACATTCTGCGTCGACTTCAGATACGGCTACATTCGGCCAAATTTTAACCGTCGGTAAAACATTCGACTTCGGCGAAAGAAGACCGAAGGTTTAGCCGATATTGGAGCGATTTTGAGCAAGTCATTTCTTGTTTGCTTCGTTTCTATAGTGAAATTAGCATCTGAATGAATGTTAGTTTGCATTTGTAATTATTGACAGGCAATCAAACGGATTCATTTACTTGATATTTTTTGCTTTTGTTTATTTGTAAAATACATTTTGTTATGATTATGCCAAATTAATTTAAAGGTGATAAAAAAGGCGAAGTTCGACTTCGGCTTCGGCCACAAAATTCGGTCGGACTCTAATCAGGATCAGTGTAAACGTCAATCATGACTCACGGACGAAGTCAATACAAACGAACTTCTGTTCAATATCAATCGCTCGATGCTCCAGTTCAGTTTAGAAAGCTATATAAATACAAATAAAGGGTGTTTTTTTAGAGGTTGGGTTTGCGAATGGAGATAAAACTGACATTTTGTGGTAAGTCTAATGCCATTTATGTTCAATTTGGTTTGCCATTTCATCATTAATAGGTTGACAAATAAACAACGCTTGCAAATAAGCACAAGCTCCGTTCATTTTATTGGCGTCCATCAGATGGATCCTACTCCGAGCGTCGAACTTGCCGAGTTGTAGGGGCTGAGTAGGGTCAATGATTCTCGAGAAGTTTTTCTCTAGATGAGTCCTGAAACCAAAGGACGTTCTTCCCCTGTGTCCTCCCTGTGTTTCCCCCCCCCCCTTCTTCTCTTCCTCTTCCTCTCTTTTCCCTTTCCTTCCAGTTTTCATCCTCTTCCCTGGGCCGGACGATGGTGTCATACGACCCGTGCCGAGCGTCAACCTGGCTGGGGGCCCAGTCAAAAAGCCCAGTCGCTAACGGAGTGTCCGGATACCTGGCGCCCTCCGGATTTTGCTAGCCTTGTCTGTATATTGCGGATCTCTGTACAGATCGACCTCCTTTCTCCGCCACTCGTGGGTCCTAACATGAATAACAATAACAAAAATCAAATAAAAAAACCTAATCCAATTTTTAAGACCGGTATCCCTTCCAAACCGGGCGGTAGTACGGTGATTAAACTGTCTACCGGTACAGCTCCTGCTACACCGAGCGGTGGTACGACTGTGGCTACTCGTGGTCCACCCCGTATTGGCAACAGCAGCTATCCTCATGAGCAAAAGGATGGATAGGATCAGGAATTATGAAAAGAAAAAATTGCGACATTTATTACAGCTGTAAGAAAAGAGTGTATGTGTTAGGATGCGGATTCGTCGTGGGTAATCGGCTTAGATCCAAAGTAATGGACTTCAAGCCGATAAGTGATCGCCTGGCTTTGATCCGCATCAGAGCACTAGGTTTCCGCGGCTAAGGATCCACACAGCAACCTGGCGCTCTCCAGGCGGCCGAACCGCCAGCCAAATTGACCATGTGCTCATCGATGCGAGGCACGCATCTAACATCTCGAACGTGCACACTTACCGGGGGGGCAAATGTCGACTCTGACTTGCAGCTAGATTCAGATCTAACGAGAAGCTGCGAACTGCCCAAAAGAAGACATTCGACGTTTTACGCCTTAGCACATCTGGAGTCGCCAGAGCCTACAAAGAGCACATGAGTGAGAAACTCTCCACTGTGCATTCACCCACCACAGACGCCAACAACCAGGGGTCTCGGTATCGCGACATCATCCAGGAGGTAGCCGAAACCACCCTAGGATACCAGCCACCCCAGAGAAAAAGCCTATGGTATGATGATGTATGCATATACCGGAAAAAGGCGACAGAAGATCGCTGCAGAGGAAAACAAGGGCAGCAAGGGATGAGTACCGAGCCAGGAGACGAGAGGAGAAGAAGATCCTGCGTAAAAAGAAAAGAGAGCACGCAGTCTCCCAGCTCAAGGAGATCGAAAAGTCCCGCAACCCAAACAACATCCGGGTCAAGCAACTGGCTGCTGGCTTTAAGACCGCAACGCAGGCTCTTCACAACAGCGATGGAAACCTAGTCACCGACGTGCAGAGAATAGTAGATTTATTTAATCAGCATTTCCTGCAGCTGCTAAACGGACAAAATGTAGAGAGAGTGATGGGGCAAGAAAAGAACCCGAGTCCAGTCAATGAAGAACCACCCAGTATAGAAGAGGTTGGCTTAGCTATAAAAAAGCTAAAGAACAACAAGGCAGCCGGGTCTGATGGTCTACCTGCAGAGCTTTACAAATACGGAGGTGATGTTATGGTAGGGCGCATGCCCGATGCCTGTACCATCAGCCATATGTCCCATCTACAAGAAAGGCGATCCTATGTCTTGCAAGAACTATCGAGGCATATCCCTGCTTAATGTCGCATATAAGATCCTATCCAACGTACTGTGTGAACGTCTCAAACCTTTCTGCAACACACTAATCGGCACGTACCAGTGTGGCTTCCGGCCTGGCAGATCAACTGTAGACCAAATCTTCACACTAAGGAAATCCTGGAAATCAGGAGCTTCTTATGGCAGTGGCCGAATTCGGGATCCCGTCAAAACTGATCTATATGTGTCGCGTGACACTAGATAACACGCGGGGCAATGTGCAGTTTGGCAGCAGCTCGTCTGAACTCTTTCAAACATGCACCGGATTTCGGCAAGGAGATGCGCTGTCGTGTGATTTCTTCAATCTTGTTCGTGAGCAGATAGTGCGCAAGGCCGGTGTCAACACGGAAGGCACTATCTTCAACAGATCAATCCAACTGCTGGGGTATGCGGACGATATATATATCATCGGTCGATTCCAGCGTGCCGTGATAGAGGCTTTCACGGCTATTGAAGAACAGGCGAAACTAGTTGGCCTTGAAGTGAATGTGACAAAATCTCACTGTTGATAGCAGCAACTTCGAGGTAGTTAAGGAGTCCATCTACCTCGGGGTAAACATCAACTCCACAAATGACATCTCAGTGGAGATCCGTCGAAGAATTACCCTAGGAAACCGCTTCTACTTCGGTTTGGCAAAACAATTGGGTTCAAAACTCCTGACTCGAAGGACAAAGTGCGTGCTCTACAGAACACTTATTCTGCCAGTTCTGCTATACGACGCCGAGTGCTGGACGATAGGCAGGAAAGGAGAGTCAATACTGGGATCCTTCAAAAGAAAAATCCTTCGACGGGAATTTGGGCGAATGGAGGAGAAGATTCAACCGCGAACTCTATGAGCTGTACCAAGATGTGGATATAGTCTAAAAAGCCAAGAAACGTCGAATACATTGGCTCGGCCACATCGAGCGAATGGACAACAACGGTCCAGCCAAGAGGATCTTCGAATCCCAGCACCCAAGTTTGAGACGACAAGGAAGACCGAACCTCCGTTTTAAAGACCAATCCATCGCGGATGCCAGAGCGCTAGGTCTGGACAACTGGAAGCAACGTGCCCGGGATCCCAGGGGATGGAAGGCTGCTGTGCCTCAGGTAGGGACTCTTCACGGGTCGGGAGCCCGTTAAGTAAGTAAGATATTTCGTAGCTTTCTTGGCGACGTCGAATATGTTGTCATAAACGCACATACCGAGACCGAGACAGCATTGTGGTTTGGAAGCATTAAATTCTACTCTATTGCTTTTACCCGACTTAAGAATGCTGTCAAAATCAGAATCTAATGAGCTTAACATACATGCTGACAGCTGGGATTTGTAGTACCTACCTTTTGCCTCAACTTTTGGTCCTAGGAGAATTTGACACGATTAATGCGGGCATATCTAGCTCGTTTGAATTTTTTTCGTAAAATTCTTATGGTAATTTAATTTTAAAATGAATATAATATAATTTATTCAAGTCAACAGTTGACATGGCTATAGTGACTTATAGACTTCACTGTTTGCAAGAATCAAAGCTCTTCAACGAATAAAGATATCGTAATAATTTTTTATTGCTTGAAGGAAATTTCCAAGTTAAGCTAAAATTTCCAAATTGTGAACTTTAAGAAAAAATATTTACTGGGTGTTTCAGAATCTTCTGCAGAAATGCGACTTTTTTTCAATAGGAAATGGACTTAATATTTTACCTCAAAAATTGTCAAATTTAAAGTCAAACAAAGTCGCGCTGGTACATATAAGTAAACGACCAAATACATTTTTTAAATATTTTTGAGGTGTATCAAAAGCTTTTTTTCTGCGCTTTAGAGTAAAAATATACTATTTCAGTGGTAGATTTTAAGTTATAGAGAAAATAAGTACAGTGGTTTAATGCTATAAAACTGATAAAATTTAACAAAAATTGTTTACAGGGTATTCCAACATTTCATGTTGACTATTTCAAAACGTATTCAAGTGTGTTTTGTGTTTGTTTATTTTTTTATTAAGTCACACGTCAACGAACAAACTATTTCAATAATTTATTTCAGACTATTTCAAAACGTATTCAAGCGGAACAGTGGAGGAGAAAAAAAAACCATTTTAAAAAATGTGTTTTGTGTTTGTTTAATTTTTTTATTAAGTCTCACGTCAACGAACAAACTATTTCAATAATTTATTTCAAGTTTAAAAGTTAAAAAAATTGATTTCTGCAAAAATTGAACTGCAGACTATTTCAAAACGTATTCTAGCGGAACAGTGGAGGAAAAAAAAGAACCATTTAAAAAATGTGTTTTGTGTTTCTTTATTTGTTTTTTAAGTCGCACGTCAACGAACAAACTATTTCAAGAATTTATTTCAAGTTTAAAAGTAAAAAAATTGAATTCTTGGAAACTTTTTGTAAGGTTCTAACTTGATCTTTTACATTGTGGGCGTAGCAGTGGGCGTATACATTTCCAAATTTCAGCTTCCTAGCATGAATTTAAAGGTAGAAAAAATATAAAGCGATACACACACGCGCTCGACACACAAGATTAACAAGATATTTAGCCAATATTTCTTCCTATATATCGTCCATACAAATAGTATGCTAATACATTGCTAATTAGTCTTAGGCTTTGGTCGTGATCATAAATGCATATATATACTTTTAGGCGTCTACGACGAATTTTAAGAGGTGTTACAAAGTGTGCGTCAAAACTCAAAACTAATATATCCTTAGGAATTGACATTTTGCCGCGAACAAAAATATATTTGACGCGAATTGCCGCTTGTTTACTCATGTTCAAACGAATAATAAAATCGTTCGAAGTTGACCCTGAAAAGGAAAATAGCTTTGAGATTTGATTGTAATTTCAGCTAGGATGCGCGGGTATATGCGACCAAATAAAAAAAATTATGAGAATGGAGTATCAAATTTCGCCAATATTTGTTTGTTCGCAGGATGTTGGTCGCTCTTTATAATTTCTCCTTTATAAACTTTTTTTTTTCACACGATTTTTGTTTTTCTCCGATGTGACAATTTGCTCCACTTGATAAATAAATGATCAAAATATTGCTACGTGAAGCCCAAACTGCAAGGCAATGTGCTGAAAATAGGTGTTGGAAAAAAGATGCGACCTTGTATAAGGAAAATTGTTGTTGGAATCCTTGATAATAATAACGTATGGCAAAAGGAATACATCGTAAAAAATATGCAAATTGTAAAATTTACCTTAACAACATATTTATGTCCCACAGAGTAATAGTAAATAGTAGCCAAATCGAGTAATTCATATAAAGACTGCATTGTATTGGCATTTCCAGGGCCTGGATCGTCAATTTGTTGACGGTAAAAATGATGTGAAATTGAAGACGTTGTGCTCCTTTAAAACGAACATTTTAAAATTAGAAATACAATTATAATAAATTCAAACATTGAATTTTACCCCTGAGTTCGTCCTAATATTGAAATGTTGTTCAAATTTGCTGGTGTAAATAAAATTGATGCCTCTAAAGATAGTGACAAAAATTAGATAAACGTTTACAGGACTGTAAAAATGTCACATACCCATTTCTCCTGTCCGAATAGAATTCCGTCCTTGGAGACTTAAGATTGTTACTCTATCGTTCCCAAGTTCTTGTTCCATATCACTTCGATGTACTTTATACAAATGCGATAAAACTCCCCCAACACGATCAAAATGTTGATACTGGAAAGTTCCATCAAAAAACAATCTTGGGTTTATTGCAATTTGATCTCCTGAGCCCTCTTCTTCAAACAATTGTTTGACAACCGCCATGAGAACACAAAGAAATGATAGAGCTACGGGTGACTCAATTGGATGATGTATACTGCTCTGCATTAAGTACAGCGACTGTAAAGGCTGAAAATAAAAGTTACAAATGGAATTGTTCAAAGATTTCGAATATATATAAGAGTTTTCCTAGCCTTTATTTTTCATTTCATTTGTAATAATCGTATAGGGAGCATAAATGATATGCAATTATAATATGTAAATTATACCAGCTAACATTTATTAGACATAATAAAAAAAACATGATTCTATAGTATATAACAACGAAATAAACTAAATATAAAATCCTCTCAATTATTACCTCGAGACCGTGGGTATGGAAACTAATTGCCAATACGTTGCTCCCATGATAAAAATATCAAGGGTTGGAAGATTCCTAACGCCAATGGAACTACCTAAATCATATAGACCTATTAGTCTGACATCTTTTGTTCTTAAAATTATGGAAAGACTCATAGATGTGCAGATCAGAAGTCAGTTAGATATATCTAACCCCCTTTACCAATTCAATTCGCGTACATAAAGGGAAAGTCCACTGTAGGTGCTCTTCACTATCTTGTCAGAAAGATTGAAAAAACACTTATATCAAAGGAAATTGCCTTATATGCGCTTTCGATAACACCGGATACGATGCGATTACCAGGGCAATCAGTGGTAAAGGTATCGAAGATTCGATACGAACCAATGGATTAGAGCCATGTTGGAAAGTCGAATTATATCCTCCTCATCAGAAGTGTCAGTGTCTGTGACGGCAGTCAAAGGCTGTCCACAAGGAGGGGTACTCTCCTCACTCCTATGGTCACTAGTCATTGACAATCTGCTAGCCAGCCTAGATAAACTAGTCTATAGCGCCATTGGTTATGCTGATGATCTGGCTACTATTATTAATGGTAAACTTAGTGCAACCAATTCTAGTAGTATGCAAGAAGCATTACTACAAGTCTTAGAATGGTGCGAACAGGAAGGACCTTCCATAAATGCTACCAAAACCATTCTAGCACTTGGAACAGATTGGCCAATCTCCAAACCATCACTATAAAACTTCCAATGAAGTCAAATATCTTGGAATTACCCTTGATAAAAAACTTAGCTTAAGAAGACAGCTGCCAGAAGCGCTATTAAGCTGCAACTTGAATATAAGTTTAATCCGGCAGACCATGTCACCTGAAAATCCATGACATTGAGATGCTAATTTAATTTCCCAAAAAAGGAATTAAAGGTGCCAGGATTCACATCTTCTCGGATAGTCAAGCAGCACTACAGGCACTATCATCCAACACTGTGAACTCTGTGGCAGTGAAGTGCTGCTACGATGCCTTGCAAAACCCAGCCAAACATAACAAAGTTATACTCGGATGGGTCACAAGGGTATTGCTGGCAACGAATCTGCAGATGAGCTGGCTAGAGCCGGATCAGAATCTGCGTTCTTTGGACCAGAACCCTATTGCTGATTAACGATTGGGAACAACAATTTCGTCTGAACCACGGGGAAAGTGTCCCGAGTTTCAGGCAATCCAAAAGAATAATTAACCTCTACTCCTACAAGGAAACTCTACTATTAAGTAAGGGGGATATTAGGAAACTGGTGGGCTTCCTCACAGGCCATTACGGCCTCAGATATCATCTGAACAAAATGAACTTGTGCCCAGAAACTGAATGTCGATTATGTCTAGAGGATGATGAGATTTCTGAACATATCCTCTGTGAGTGTCCGGCCCTTCACTGGTTAAGAAGAAGGATCTTCCATAAAGAGTTCCGTACATCAGCGAAATTCAGAAACTCTGCCACTAAGGACATTGTGGCTTTCGCTAGTAAAGTCACTCGTCTCTTAGGCTAACTCCCCCTTGATATACAATAGACCTTTGAGGTCGCGGTGTCAGCAAGGTGGGCAAGGGAACAATTAAAAAAAAAAGAAGGCCATCTCTAAAGCATAACAAGGAGTACTAGAGAAGGCCGTAATGCAACCCAAAACATACCGTTCCTTGGAGTTTAATAAAACGATATACAGTGTAAAAAAAATTATCATGGCAAAACAGAGCGTGGTACAATAAGAATTCCAGTATTGCGATTGAATTTTTGTAGGGGTGAAATGCGACTGTCTATTTCGCTCGAACACTAACATTAGCAGTAACCATAAAACAACGAAAGGCAGTAGACATTGCGATGATAAGAGAAATTCAAGCGATTTCCCAATGTCTGTATCACCTATAAATATTCGGACATTTTTGAATCCTATCCAGTAGCTCCAAATATGTTATTGGTGCGACAAACCGAGCGTTTTTCTCAAGTTTTTGAAGGGGCGAAATATTTTGCATTGCTTGAGGAAGCCTATACATGTCGCGGCGTTTTTGCGACGTCGGATATGTGGTCGTTCCAACGAAGTTTGTCGCTAACACACATACCGAGGATGGAAAGGTTTTCGGTATCAGCGATGCAAGTACCACAGCTCAAGTCATGCAACGCGTTTTATTTAGGTTTGATACTCTTTATCCTGTTAGGGATAAAGCGTTCCATACCCAGGTGAATTATATTTATAATGATATCGTCAGCGGCATCCATGTCGTTGTCGACCAAGGTCAACGCCTAGTTCAAACTCATCAAAAAACCGTTTACAGCTTCACAATTGGCTTTCTCGTATTGCCATACGGTTTTTCTAAGACCATGTTCTTTAACTTTGTTGGAGTTGGCGCACGAGCAATTCGCCGATAAGATACAATGGTCTGGCGAATTTAGAGGCGGTAAAACATTTGTATTTATCAGGGTAAAAGGTAAGATAGGTAAATTGGCGTTTTGACCGCTAATGTCGCTGACTTATTAACAAAACTACTGATCGTGTGTAATTGATATGATATGCTTGTAATGAGTGTACTCTGTCGAATGGCATAAAGCCGAATTTTTTAAAAACGTAAATAACTATGGGCAATTGACGGCCATTAGGAATCCCTAGAAAACCAAAGCAATTTAGAGTTTAAATTCAACATTTTAATTGTCAGCGGTTTAGGCTCCGATGGCAAACCAGCACATACTAGGTGTAAGTGCTTGTTGTTTTTAGTTACTCGCCCCAATCTAAATACAAACGTTAGGAATGCCCCAAGAATAGTGTAAGAACGAAATGTGAATGGTTGATAAAAAATAATTACCATTTAAAAAAAACGCCTTCAAGTGGGCATGTCCAAAAAACTTTTTATGTGTGCAATATTAAGAAGAATATTTACTAAATATGTTGTTATGTATTTTTTTGTTTTTAACGGATTCGTTTTCGAAATAAACAACATAAAATGTTAGAAAAGTGAGCGTATTTAAATAAAATCCGCATACTTGAACATTTTGCAATGCTGCAAAACGTAGTTTTATAGTGTTTATTTAAGGCATCATAACTTTTTTTTGGGCATACAATATCACACGATGCTTCCTACAATTTTTTTAATTAAATTAAGTCTATAAAATATATTAAGTGGGTTTTATAGCTATATCAAATAGTTCTGAAGTTATATCACTTAGAGTAGTTATATATCGAAATCGGACATTTTCACTTTAACTGGATATAATTTGGTGTGATAGTAAACTAGAGAGCAGCATGGCTGCACTCACAACATACGTTAAATTGAATGGACTCGAATTGAATTGAGTGAGTGTGCGGCACACAATGAAATGAATGAGTAGCAATGTGAGTGCGTGTTATGTCTCACACCAGACGGCATTCAGCGAAATGAATGACAATAAATGAAGCGTAAAGCGAAATGAAAAATTTGGCACAGCCACAGGCACTCGAATTACTCGAGTTTTTGTTCGATTCAAGAGACGCAAGCAGTCAAAAGAAATGGACGGAAAAAAAAACGGCGACGAGAAGATATTACTGTGTATAGTAATGAGCTAAATAAATACGAAGATAAGTTACATAGACTTTCGTTTTTTCTTTATGCGCGACAAGACAACAACAATTAAAAAACCGTTTTGTCATTCGAATCCATTCGAAACGCATCCTCTTATTACAACGCATTCCCACTCATTCAATTAGTTTTCTTTGGTTTGAATGTTGTGCGTCCGAGTTCTACCTGACCGCACTCACTCACTCAAACATATTCGGCTTCATTTTTGGCATTGTTCATTCGAACCTGGTTTTTTTGCAATTCATGCAGCCCATGGTAGTGCAATTTTATTTTCTAAGTTTTTTTTAATACTGTGATATTGTGATATGACTTATACGTAAATATAAGAAGTGTATGTAGATTTATGTTAACCACTGTGTACACTTAGACTCTTTACTACGTCTAATAGTGTTACAAACTATTTGTCAAAAGAAATATATATATACAAATACAAAGATATATATGACTTTTTGGGTTTCTAAGTGGCAGTCTTTATATGACTTCGTTTCGACATTCTTAGTCAAAGATAAATTGTTTTTTCGAGATATCACCAAGAGCCGGCCGATCGTCGATTATGTGGTTGCAGTGGCTTAGTGGTTAATTTTGTTGGTCCGTACCACCTGAAAGATCTTATTAGCTGTCCCACATATTGCGAAAGTCCGACAAACATCCAAGTGTAAAACTGTCATGACAAGCTTTTCAAACAATAAGTTACCGTTCGGAATCGGCTAAACTGTAGGTCTCTTCCATTTGTGTCAAAAAAAATTGTCTTACGCACGTGATAGAATGCTGGTTTATGTCTATCACTAACCCGCACCCGCAAACATTGTCCTGCCCACTATAATTGTTTACATCCACTCAACTGAACTCGATTCTGTTGATTCTATTCGTCTACGTCGTCTCCTGCAAGCAGGGCTTTCAAAAATGTACGAATTGAAATGAAAATGCCCAGCGCGTACTCCGTCCTATCAATCGCACTGTAATTATTAAACCAATGAACTGGAAGGCCGTCTCGAAGGTTTTCCAAGGTGATAAGAATCTTACATTAATTTAAGTTATAGTAAATAATTCATGTTTAGTATGTTACTTATTATAAATAACGAATAATACAAAATTTATATAAAAATTAAGTAACCATTTCAGCCAAATTCTATTTAATTTTCTGTACATCTTTCTTTCTTTAACCGTACATATTTATTTTAAAAAAAAACATGTGATTTTCACCACCAATAAAATTGAATTAAAAACATAAGGAAAGGCTACAGTCCGCTTGTGGCGAACAGTACGATACCCTATCCATATCCCTATATATCTCAAAGAAAAAAGCATTAAGAAGGTGATAAATATTATTCTATTATATTTTTTGAAAAAACGCCCCAAAAAGTGGGCGTAATCATAAACTTTGTATGGGCGATATATTGGAAAAAATATTTGCTAAATATTTTGTTAAACATTTTCTTTCAGTTTATATGAAAATGTTCGAGGAAAGCAACATTTTAGTGAAAAAGCCCACAAAAAGAGGGCGGGGCAAAAAATTGTGTATGACAGACTTATAAAGGAGGGCAGTGCCTACATATCTCTTGAAGGTTCTAACACTCTATCTCTCTAACTTTAGCCTTTAAAATGTTTTTTCTAAATTGTGGGCGTGGCAGTAGGCGGATTTAAAAACTTTTAACACTTTACCATTTCGGGGCCCTAGGGAGTATATGCTCGAAATTTCAGCTTCCTAGCATACATTTAAAGGCCTCAAAAGTTGATACGGACGGACGGACGGGCGGACATTGCTAAATAGTCTTAGGATTTGGTCCTGATCATAAATATATATACTTTTATGGGTCTACGACGAATATTAAGAGGTGTTACAAACTATGTGTCAAAATTTATATACCCTTCGGATAGGGTATAAACATATTAAGACTTTCAATATGAAAACACATATACGTATGATGGGCAGTAAAAACGGAAAGTAACAGCATCTTTATCATATATAAATAATTGATTGGATTGTATATTGGTATAATTCATTCTATATATCTGATACCAGTTTGTCTAAGAGAATTCTTTAAAATCGATACAGAGCAGGTTATATGGATGCCGCGGCATTAGAGGACATTCTTTCACATCACAGGGTATACTGGCATATACTCATAACGGCATCCTGAGACATCCATTGAGGTGAGGCCAAAGGCCGATTGGGTTATACATAACAGAGACGTCTATCGTTTGTCTTATCGCCTACAAATTTAATTTCGGCGATTATTTAAACTTAACTAAAAACAATAATGGAATTTTTAGCATGGTCTGAAAAATAAAAATTCGATAGTCTGTACGGGAAACAGTTTTTAACTTTCTCGTATACTAAAGAGATTTTGATATTTGTTTTGTATTTTGAACAATGTTTAAAGTATACATTGTACGAAATTACATCAAAATCGTAGGTGCCGTTTTTGAGAAAAAACAATTTTTTAAAACCTAAAAAGTGATTTAAATAAATTTGTCACTATTCATTTTCGATTCATTTTCGATTCATTTTGCGATTCAAAAACGCATCTCATGTACCGAAAAAGTTTCGTATGACGCAGTCGTGCACTTTATTTTTTTAAAGTGTATCGAAAAGAAAAAGGAAAATTAGATTTAGATACATTGTACGAAATTACATCAAAATCGTAGGTGCCGTTTTTGAGAAAAAACAATTTTTTAAAACCTAAAAAGTGATTTAAATAAATTTGTCACTATTCATTTTCGATTCATTTTGCGATTCAAAAACGCATCTCATGTACCGAGAAAGTTTCGTATGACGCAGTCGTGCACTTTATTTTTTTAAAGTGTATCGAAAAGAAAAAGGAAAATTAGATTTTCCAGACTTCATTTTTAAGGTTCAACTGTTTATTAAGTTATTTACCCTTTGTTCTATGCTAGCATCCATCACATATCTTCTTAGCTTATTTGTAAATATTTTTCTGCTTGAGGGATATGTTGAATCGCCATCAGTGTTGGTAAGCAAATTTCGAAGAAAGTTAATTTGCAATGTGTACAGGGAATCAACTATGTTTGCTAAGTTTTCCGAAGCTAGAAGGTATTTGTCTCTTGATCCACCAATACCTTGAAAATAATAATAAATTAATTAAATATTAAGAGCTTTAATAAATTGAATTTACCTTCAGTCCACACTATTTCATCTGGCAAAACATTCATCATAGCTGCATATTCCGGTGGTCTTAAGTACATTAAGAGAGATAAACTGAAATAATTATGTACTATTAATTAATTTTCTATTTAAAACATTTCATCTTCACATTACCAATGTTTTTTAAAGAACTTGTTTTCCAAATAAAATTTCCTTGTTATAGGGTGAGTACATAGGCAATTAAGAACTACAATCACTTTACGCTGCGAATCATTTTCCAATCCTTTCACCGTTTGACTGTATTTTCCAAGCAAGGTGTTTAGGAGTTTCTTCATCACAAATTTCATTTCATTTGCTTCCAAAGTGTTCCATAGCATTGATAACAAAGTTCCTAAGGTACTTTCCAAACTGCCAGGTAAAATTACTAGATTTTTTTCCGTTTCAGTTCTTTAAAATATGTCACCAATAATATTGATTAATATAAAATTAATAAAAATAATTATATACGCAGCAATTTACCGCACAACGCATAAATTCATTATGTAAGGAAGGAAAACTTCTTCGATAACATATGGATCTAGGAAGAACTCCGCCAATTTCTCAATTAGTATTGAGCTTAAGAGGATATATACAGTTTTCTTGGTTGAAAAACGCCCATCTTTTGATTTTTTCTCTTTTTGACGATATTTGGGACGCGAAAGAATTTCAGCCAAATTAACAATGTACCGAATTAGAAGATCCGATTTTTCCAAATTTTCAATTGGTTTTGCTTGTAGAGTGCAGTAACCAGCCACAGGAAAATGAAGCGGAGAACTTCCAAAGTTAGCCTTTAAGCCTTCACTATAACCCAGCGAAACAGCAGGGAAAAATGCTATACCTGGCCCTCTTTCAATGTTTTCAAAGGCAATACCAAGTGAAACCCCATTGCGGTAATATTCAATTTGACTTCTATCAATGTTAAAACAAACGCCTATAATGTCTCCAGTTTGCCAATTTTCACCGTATCTGAAATTTAAGAAAATATATATAATAAGCTTTCTAACAGCACAGGTTAATGCTCTGTGAATTTATATATTCTAAGAATTCTGAGAACTTATTTTTTTTATTTATTACTTTATTCCTTTTAAAATATTGATGTTTTCCCGAAGAACCGTTATTCTGAGTATGTTATATATTTGATTCCGAGACCGGTTTAAGGAGGTCAGTGTCTACATATTTTACCTCTCCTCTCTCTCTCCTTTTTATTTAAAAAAACTGATTGACAACGTGCTTTAGTGCGTGGAACTACTAAGCGAGGGACCCCATGATCAAATTTTTGTTAATTATTATTATTTAAATACATGACATGTTTTCCATTTTTAGATTAAGCATTATAATATGCCAATTATAAAAATGTTACAGAAACCAAAAACTTGCCTTTATTTCTTAGACCTCAGTACTTTTTTATCAGTCAGTGGATAAATCAATTACTATTTAGACCAAAACATGCTACAGACGCTTCAGCTCTTAGCCGAAACTCATTTTCCAGACTCAATAATTGTTCCAGAGTTCCAAGACCCAAGACAGAGAGGACTGGAGAAGGTCTAGGAAAATATTTTATGAAGGAAAATAATATGAAGGGAATAAACTCAGTGCAACCCTTCAGAGCCCCTGGAGAAGATGGAATTTTTCCAGATTTACCTTTATGAACTTCGGGAGTTCTGTACTGCTTTATTTTAATCGGGGTTGATCTGATTTGGTTGGAATTGCATTTAACAATGTTGGACCTGTTAGTTGTACGCATTATTCTTATTTGTGAACGGGGACAACTACAGCCTTATTAATAATAAAACCCTACTCTCTCGTTAACTCATGTGTTAGATAGCACACTGATCAAAAAGTTATCCGTTTGTTAACTTTTCTTATGAATAATAAATGGTTCTCCATACAATAACTAAAATCCATAACATTCCGGCTGACATCTGACATCTGACATATCCAAACAACAAATTTACAAATTTCTACAAATTGAGAAAAATAATTAAAGAAAATAAAAATTAAGGAAATTAAGATCCCCAGGAACATCCACACGAATTTGTCTTTTTTATTCCCATAAATGTCTTCCCTTAATAGGTTTCAACATACATATATGTTTTTAAGAACATGTTTTTTTTTTAAAAACAGCATGGCAGTATGGTGTAGTTTTTCTTATTCGGCAATCAACATAGTTATGGTTAGGTTTGCCTAGAAATGGGTGGTTTTCTGGAACTTGGAACTAGTAACTTTTAGTATCAATACTGGCCATACGAGACAGCATTTCCCGATCGTCATGGGAGTTAAAAGTTTCCCTTAAAACCATGGAGAAGATCCTTGACAGATATATCAGAGATGAGGCACTTTAAACGAACCCCCTTCACAAATATCAATACCTACCAACCCGGAAAATCAAGAGCATACGCTCTACAAAATCTATCTACGAGATTTGAAAAATTTCTCAGAGACAAAAGGGTAGCGTTTGGCTGTTTCCTCGATATAGAAGGAGCATGTGATAACACAGAATTCTCACAGATAAATAGAGCTATCCAAAACATGGGAGTCGAAGACACTACATGTAAATTGATGAAATGCATGATAGAGGATAAAACAATAAATACCTTAAAAGGCCTTAAAATCCACCCTAAGAAAAGCACCATATTTGCATTCAGCAAGCGATGTAAGCTAGAAAATCAGAAATGTTACACTCTTCGGTGAAACAATAGAGTTCTCAACGGAAGAGTTCTCACGTATGCGGCCGTCGTTTGGTGTATAAAGCTACGCAAGGTCCGCTCAGGATAAGCTCAACAAAATACAGAGATTAGCTTGTATCTGTCCAACTGGTGCAATAAAAGCTGTCATCCAAAGTCATCCAAACTTGTCATCCGGATGACACCCTGACGTCATTATGACGTAGAATTTATCCTAAAGTGGTTATCTCGTCTGAAAAAACAAGTTTTCTGACGTCAGCTTGTCATCATTTCACGAGTTTGGATGACCGTCTGATCGTACCTTTACAAACGAGCAACGATTGTAAATTATTGAAATTTATTTTTCTTCAAAGACGACCGTGGAAGAAACGTTACCGTCAACGGCAAACGATATCGAGCCATGATGCGCGACTTTTTTTGTTTCATCAAGACGGTGCCACATGCCATAAAGCTCGTGAAACAATGAAAATTTTGAAGGATGAATTTGTTGAGCAGCTTATCTCTCGAAATGCCTCTGTGAGTTTACCGAAAAGATCATGCGATTTAACGCCTCTGGATTATTTCTTGTGGGGATACGTAAAGTCGTTAGTCTATGTGGACAATCAGAACACGATTGAAGCCTTAGAGGATAATATTACACGCGTAATTCGTGGAATACAGGCCGAAATGCTAGAAAAAGTGACGCAAAATTGGACCTTCCGAATGGACCATTTGAAACGGAACCGCGGACAACATTTACATGAAGTTGTCTTAAAAACGTAAATGACAAAGGCCTATTTATCAGTTACAATAAAAATGTTGATTATTTGATGCAAGTTTGAGTGTTTTATTCGATTTTTAAAAAAACTACGCTTAAATAATCAACCTTTATAAGAAACTGCGGGTATATTTCGCGAGAGCTCTAAAGAGCTCTAAATAGAGTAAATCACAATAGGCCCACTTGTGACCGCAGTTATCTGGGATGTATTATACCACTTCTACTTCACAATCTACAATTAAACCAAATGACCAAATGATATGCGATCATGTTTTTTAGTGATAAAAAAATCCTTATAAATCCGGACTCTTAAGGAAAAAAATAATTCTCTTATTCAAAAATTAAGTTCTTTTACAAAAGAAAATTATGATTTAACTCCATGTATCCTTTATAGTTTAACTTATTCATAATTAAACACAACAACTGTTTCCTTTACTGTTTCTTAATTCGATGAGAGAGAAATTCATAACTTAACTTTGAATTAACATGCACTTCTCACTTCATATCAAAAATATAGTGTATTTTCGGTACAGATGATGATTTCTTAGGGATTAAACAAACAGCTTATTTTTAAATATACAGATAAAACTACGGCTAGATTTTACTTTACTGCTCAACTCCAAAATCGCTCACATTTTGTTGTTGCTTGCCCTAAACTTAAATCTGCAAAAAGAATGTTGGCACTCTCTTACCGTTCGGGCGTGGCACGCCCCCAAGTTTCGGAAATGGCCTATGAAACTTAAATCTGCAAAATGAATGTTGGCACTCTCTTACCGTTCGGGCGTGGCACGCCCCCAAAGTTTCGGAAATGGCCTATGAAATATTACCAACATTTCTGGAACGGGGTGTCCAAATGTTTTAAAATTAATTTTATTTTACTTGTAAAAGGTGTAGTTAATTAATAAAAAAAAGTTTCATCAAAATCGGTTCGTAAAAAGAGAATTTATCCAACAAAGAAGAACTATTGTTTTTGTTCGGATTGCTGGACGGAAAAATCGTCAGAAGACACTGAAGACCATGACCGCCACCCAGGTCCTAATGCCCCAGGTACTGATGGCCTAGGCGCCACATACCCCGAGCGGAGCAACGAAGCGTGACCGGTACCTGCCGCCCGCGGAAAGAGGGTTGAAATCCTGCAAAGCGGTCCACCCCGGTACTGTTGCCATAGGCGAAAAGCAAATATATACCAACAATTTTCCCAAAACTACACAATGTGACATGAATTTAAAATGAAAAGAGGAAATCAGCCCTCTAAAATGCAAATTTTATATAACGGAAAGCTCTTATCTTAATACGTTTTTTATTCGAATCTAGAAGCCCACGCACAAGGCAGTATACAAAATAATTAAACAATTACGCGGACAGGAGAGTCTAATTTTATCACTATGCGATAATAAAACAATGACTTACATGTTAGTAGACATGTGCCATTTCTGCTGCTTGCTTCCATCGAATCCATAACTGTGTACTGTGTCACCAACCCCACTATTTTCATTGAAGCTGCACTCATTAGAACACCAGCCAATCTGCATAACGCCTTTGCTGTGCAATTGAATCTTTGAAACCACAAGTAAAATCAAATATGTACATATACATATGTATAGAAGAATATTTTTAGACACAGATGGTTTGAAATATCGAATTAATGGAACTACTCACCTCATACATCCATTTACCACCAAAAACGCAGACATTAGCTTTAATAGTGTTAAAACTTCCTTGAGAACGAATGGTAAGCTTGTCACAGGATATCCTTATAGTTGAATTTATATCAATGTCAAACATTACTTTGTCGGGACCAAGCCTTGATCCCATTAAGGATTCCTGACGTAGTAGAACGTCTGCACGCTTTTCTTCTGTAGTCTTTAGTTTTTGTTTTAGCCATAATTTTACTTGCTCAATTTGTCTAAAAATTTGTGTTAACATTTTTTCATAAATTTCTGTATTACTGAGTTAATGAATTTACTGGAAATATCTACTTACTCAGGCAGTGGGGGGAGATCATGACCCTTATGTACATTTTTCTCTGTTTCCACAATTGAAGTCTCATTGAAAATGGGTTCGCCAAAAACTTTCCCAACAATTTTATTTAACGACATTTAACTTCTAATTTGATCAATGTTCAATCTATTCACGATTTCATTTGCTTTAAAATCTCGATTGTTTAATATTATTTTTAGTCAATACACAACTATCCGAAAAGAAAGACAAAATATTTGTTTACAATGTTCCTGTGTTTATACTTTATGTTAAAACACGCTTCATTCACAATCAATCAATATTGATGACTCAAAATTGACTCAAAATGTTTGAAGAATAAGTTGTCAATGGGGAGGTTGCATTGGTGATGGATGAAGTCGATTAGCAAGCACATTTAAACCAAGTTAAAAGCAAGTTGAAACAACGTAGCAACAATCAAACAATAAATCATAGCAGACATATATTTACAGATAGGAAGTTTGAGAGTGAATTCTGTCGCCATTTCTACAATTTTGCTATTCTAGGCTATCGTCACATAGCACAGAAAATTGGTTTGAAAAGGAAGACTAAGTAAAGTCGTACTTTGATTTCAATTAAATTTAGCTTCCATACAAAAAAGTGACTGATAATAGCACCTAAGTAGTTGGGAAAACGCTTCTATGTTTGGGCATAGAAAAAAAAATAGAGTAAAAATTTAATTGAATATAATTGGATTTTTACAAGGTAGTTTTTGTAGTTATTTCAGAGCAAATTTAGAAGCAGAGCATGAATTTACATACAATAAGCAATGAATCATTCCATATAAAACCAGTGCATTTACTGCATATATTTTTCAGGCATTAAAACAGTTTTGCAATCCTCCATATAATAATAACCATGTCAATTTTCTGTCCTTTGTCTGACATCTCCTTCACATTTGAAAACAGTAAGTAAGGTCTAAAATGCTGAAATTTGAAATAAAGGTAGATCATTTAATAAATTGGTGTAAAAATATAATCTGCTTCCTTAAATTCATGTCAAAGGGTAGTTAAAAGGAAAGTCGTGTACACTGAACCTAGTAATTAAAAATGGACCATGTAGATAAAGAGAATTGGAACTTAAGAGTGCAAGATTTTCCTTAATCGGATAAGTGGTCCAGAAGTTACATGAGTTTTTCTTCGCCAGATCCAGGTGCTCAACAATAAAATTAACCCTGATAATTTTCTGATTCGTATTTATTTTGTTTAAATTAATGCTGAAAATAATTTAAACTTGTATTTTTGAGAACTAATAAAATCTAAACATTTTCTACCATTTATTACCATACGACTCTTCAGATCAGTGACGTATTGCTCGTTAACTGATGCGTTAATTCGACCCCAGTTTTGCCTTGGTTGGAGGTTCGTCTTAGTCGATCTTGCTTAAAAGACTGAAATGTGACTCAGAATGTGCTATTTTGGATGTAAAATGATGGGTTACTCTGGAAATCAGACTGCCATCCCATTTCTCTTCGACGTTATCTATTTCATAATTTAAAGTTAAATTGAGACTTAAGGCTGAAAGAAAATCTCAAAAGACAAATGAATGAGGACGAGAAAAAGAACTATACCAAGAAGCTGACAAATGCAATTGTTTTTTTTTTCTTAAATTCAATACTATTTTTATCAGATGTAGGAGTATTACAAAAACCTACTTTTCCATGCAAAGTGATAGCTCTGCATATTCACCACGGTGCCAACACTCGCCACAGTTCACCCACCGTCAGTCATTGTCAAGTACTTCTTGTGCTTCGCAAAATGACCACCAGATGTAGATTTAAGCAAGTTAATGTAACAGTGGAATAACTACTAAAAGAACAATGATAGCCAGCTGCCATGTATATTTTGTAGGCTACTTATCTTTCGGTTGACAATAGATTTGACAGTGTGACTTTTATTGATTTAAGATCGGTTTTTTAATATTTGTATAAAATTCCCCAGTCATAAATTATTTTCCAAATAAATCTCAGTAAAATGTCATTATTTCGCAAACCGAAGAAAACAATTCAGCGTCGTGTGTTTTCAACTTTTGACGATGAAGATGACCTCGACAATGGGAATTCCAGCAATGGAAAATCCAAGAAAATGGACGTAGACGTAGATTCAAAACACAAAAAAAATGAAAAAAGGGACAAGTTTCATGACAAAAAAGTTAAAAACGAGTTAGACTCGAAACAACCAAAAGCAAAGTCATTGTTAAGTTTTGCGGATGATGGTAAGCGTCAGCGTGGATGCTGCACAAATTAATCATTGACAAATTGTTACGACTATCACCTGCTATGGAGTATTTTTTAAACACAAAATAGTAGTCCTACTTAATTTTTTATGAACGTCACACACAAATCAAGCCTGTTTGAGGCAGAATTGTCTCAAACAAACTCGTACCAAATTGTAAAATATGTACTCAAACGCATTCAATTTAATATAAGGGTTATGGTGTAATTTCTGTTGTACTTTACAATATTTCTTAGAGAAGCCAAAGCGTAATGGAAAGATTAATTTATTTAATTGAATATGTACCCCATTCGCTTTTTACTACCCTAACAAGAACTTATTTACCTCTGTTTGCATGGACCTTCACATAAAAATTACAATAAAATGTAAATAACAAATTCTTTTTTTTTTTGCGATGTTTAAAGTTAGTGCAAACCTGAGTTGAAATTGATGTCAGCTTTAGCAAACTCTGAACTATAAAACAAATTATATTCCATTTTCAAGTGAAATATACGTATTATAGTTGAAAACAGTTGACACATTTTGAGTTGCACCATCCATTTTTAATCCCTCTAACTTCTAACGCTGACAAAAAATTAGACACAGCACGTATGATGGCAACTTATGAAATTTCTACTATTATATATATATTATATTATATTATTCTTAAAAAATTGTAGTCAACCTTAAAATGAGGTTAATTGTTAGGTTAATTATTATTCAGTTTAGTTATTAACTACATTTTGAATATTGTTCAATATGCTTCATACTATCTTTATAATGATGAATTGCGTTTAGTTGGGCCTTCTTAAAGAAAACTCGGATTGGGTTTTGTGTGAGTATTTCGTCGCAATTTTCATTGAAGAACTCTATTAATTGCATCTTTCGGGCGGACTTTTTAAAAAATATTTGAGATGACTTGGTAATTTAATTCCGTAAGCTATGAACTTGCGTTCGTTGCGTCTCCAAAATACCGCATAATTCTCAAGCATTGCCATCTTAACAGTTATAAATATTTTAAAATAATTTCTTAAGTTTAAGAAGATAATAATGTTGAAAATGAGTGTGTTAATGTTGATACCTTTAGGGCTTTTAAGCTAAATAAAGAAAATTCTAATTATAATTCTAGGGCCAGACCTGGCTGGCTTTACTGGCTAACAAATTGAATTGTTGGATGATTTCTTTCGTGGAGAAGCATTGTGATCGGTTATTTGTTGCTAAATTCACATGAATATTTAAATTGACTCCAATTGTTATTTCACCCATTAAGTCGCAGTGTTTAAATGTTTTTCCATTTAGTAAATCTTGAGTAGTTGCTCAAAGGTAACCTTATACATATGTATTTTTTGTGTAGATACAAACTTGTAGACCCCGTGGCGCAACACATGGGATTTGTATTACATGAGTTTTAACTGTGCCATATTCTTAATCTACGCTGGTGATATTTTTATTTCCATATTATGACTCTTTTTGAAACCGATTTAAACTGATTCGTATCGAGGAAACATTTGATGCTAGACATATATTTTATTTTATTTTATTTTATTTTATCATTCAAAATTAAAAAGTGTTGGCATACATGCCATTAATTAGGAATGAGTCCAATCAAACTCTGGAAATTGAAGAAGTTATTAATCTTAAATATTAGGCGAAAACGGCCCATACAAGAACTAAAGCCCAGCTTGTCCAACCATTGTGTGTGCGAAGATATATTTTTTGACACGAGTGGTGGGACCTACAGTTTAATAATGCGTATTCCGAAAGGAAATTTTATTTTTGAGAAGCTTCTGATGACATTTCTAACTCTTAGATGTTTTCCATACGCTCGCAAGAGTACGGGCCGGGATTTGAAACTGCGACCCCTCGCTTAGTGGTCCAATGCACTTGTCCACTAATAATAGGAGAGCTAGTGGACGATTTGAGTCAATCAAGAAAATCAGCAAACTTGTTTCTGATAGTCAGAGCAATCGGAGGATTTTTTGCAGACTAAAAATCAGAGGCATGCGCAATTCGTAAAATTCTCTCTCAGTATCGGTTGCTTTGCCTTATCGTTTTCAGTTTAGTTTAGTTTAGTCTTTAGATCGTGCCTTCGTTCTGTGGAGGCGAGTACTTATGAATAGCAAATGAACAAAAATTAAAGGTTTGTATGAAGTAGTTTTAAGAATATTGTGTACTATGAATTTCTTCTTAAGTCTTTTGGGACTTATGTATATAAATTATATATGGAAGTGAGGTGTTTGTTTTTGTACTTCGCTTGAAAAATTAATTGAGGGAACTTAAACTAATGTCGAAGCGTTCACTAACTTCTCTAGGACTATAGACAAATATGTTCATATACTATATCGAATTATTGTTCGACTTATGGACAATTTATGGGCATATTCTACAAAGAAAATCATGCTAGAGTAGGGTCTACCACCAGTGTTTAACCCAGTTACCGAAGATTTAAGGAAAAACCTTCAGTATTGTATTCTTTGATGTCTACTTTAAGGTGTCTAGGAAGTTTCCCAAAAAAAACTTGAAATAATTTTATAAGGTAATAAAGTTCCCTTTGATTCGTTTCGAATCTTTCAAATCTATATCTATTTTTAGGACTTCAGCGTACAACTACACACGATAGAGTTGTAAATAATACTAAAATTTCAACGTGAGTAACACTCACTTAGTATTCAGGGCGGACCAAGTTAAGGTATTTATAAGTTTAGCTAAGCCAGGCGGGTCAGCTGTTATAGCATAATATAAAATAAAAATACACATACATACTAACATATCGTTCACCTTATGATCTCTTAAACATTGAAAGATATATAAATGGTTTCCTTGGTCACATGACATTCTAGATTTCGGTATAACATAACAATTTCCACATTCATGCTACAGGTATGAGGGGGGCGATATGTACAACCGATCACTCTATAAGATGCATATTATTATCCCTTATAACTTGTTTCACTGCAGTAGATGTGTTGGCTTTCGAGGCGCAAGGCCCCTGTTCTTCAGCGTGATGCAATTTTGACTTATTTGAACAAAATACATATTATTTTATATTTAAATATGTACTTACTATCATCTAAAATCATGTTGTTAAAGCTCTCAAATATTTGTATTAACAATATTTTAAGAAAGGTTGTTAAAACATTATTTTCTTGCAGATGAAGAAGATGAGGTTTTCCAAGTTCGCAAATCATCTCACAGTAAAAAAGTAATGCGTATGATGGACAAAGAACGACGTAAGAAGAAGGCAAAAGAGGGAAAAGAATATGATCATGATATAACCAACCAACTGTCCCATTATGATAACGGTTTAATTAACACAGTTCAAACTGAAACTACAACAAGCAAAAGCATCACATCTGGCAATAGAAGTAATCAAACAAATTCTATGAGCATGTCGTCTTCAGAACAGAGTAAAAGTAAAAAATCAGATAAGATTCAAACAGAAATTCGCACAGACGACTTTGTGGTAAGGTTATTATTATCAGATTTTATCTTAAAACCTATTGTTCTTTGTTGATGGACCAATTCGTAAATAAAATAAGTTTACATTTTCGAAGATTGTTATATACGGTCTCGTTTCTTATTACAAATGTCTAAATTTAAATGGTTATGGTGCTAGAATGAATCTTTAACTTTTCTCATTCAGCGGATTTTGATTTTTAACATTTGATTGATTTGGAATTTTTAATTCGTGGGAGTAACGTTTTCTTTTTTAAATTTGTCCACAGCTTGTCGTTAAGAATTCAGAACCTGAAATTATCCTCAATGGCAGGGCCGCTCTGTGTGCTGGCAAGAATGACCTATCGGATGAAGATAATCCAAGAGATAGTGAGGATGAAAGTGATAATAAGCATATGTTTTCAAAGCCGGAACATTTAAAGCAAATGCTTGAGAGTGGTTCTATACCTGATGCTGCTATGATTCATGCAGCTAGAAAGCGAAGACAAAAGGCCCGCGAGCAAGGTAATTAAAAAATAGCTTTCTCAATTTAATTTAAATAATTTTTCTTGTTTCTGTTTTGAAGGCGATATCATACCAGTGGATGAGCCAAAAGATCCACCAATAAGAGGAAAGCGGCTTAATCGAGAAGATGTTGAAGTGGAGAATTCGGATGAGGAGGAACGCGTTGATATGAATGCAATAACTGGAATTAAAGAACTAGAAGAACGACGTGAACAATTTTATTCTGTTGAGAATGATTGTATGTATCGATGTATTGGCTGATTGACGTTCGGGCCTCGTTTATTTTCTTGAAATCTTGTTTTATATAAGAAAAATATAGAAAATTGAAAAGAGATATTCGCTATACGAACTTTTTCCGTAGATTCCGATGACGATTCGGATCGTGAGACCAACGAATGGGAAAATCAGCAGATTCGAAAAGGCGTAACTGGTGCCCAGGTAAAAGAGTATTTCTAATTAAAATCTTACATTCAATACTATACACCTTATTCAGCTCGTTACCGCACAACAAGAATCGGTTTTATCAAGATTCATGATTAAATCAGCGACCAATCTATTAGAGTATACATTACCACAGTCAACATCGACTCTTTTAGATGAAGCCTACGCAAAGAATTCCTTTGAAAAACCACTTCAACTACTAACGGCGAATTGTAACAAAGAAAGCAAGGTGTCGGCTTTAAGAACACCTCAAGAAATAACTGAATCTATTAAAATTAGGTAAATAAATAAATGAAATTGTTTTGGTAAATTCTAATTCCGATCTATTTTAGATTACTAAAACTTAATGAGCTGAACATCAAACATAAACAAGACATAGAACGAATAGCGAGCGAAGTAAACGTTTTAAAACTTGAGGAATTAGATTGCGCGCAGCAAGCTCCCACTGCCGCTGCAAAATATCGTTTTTATCAGGAAATAAATGGTTACGTTAGTAACCTTGTAGAATGTCTTAATGAAAAGGTAATTTATTATTTTATTTTAACTGTATGCGAACAAAATGAGGAATATTTTTTTTTGCATTTATAAATTTTTTTGAATCCAAACGTTTGCACATTAACCACATTTATACGCAATATCATTTTTGCAACGGTTTAGCGTTTACCAGTTATCACTCATCGGATTTTCTTTTACTAAAAGTAGAGAATTATTTCTGAAAAAACAAATTTTCGCAGTACAAGTTTGAGAAAATATATTATGAACAATATTTTACAGATCTTTACAGTTGTTAACTTTTTAGGCGAAACCAGTGCATCCACACAATGTACCTGGATCTGTTTATTTCACATTGGTTTCGTGCAAATTTTAATAGTGCTGCTGAAGTTGCATTAAAACTGCATCGGAACATTTTTCAACTTAGCCACATTTTGTTTTTCAAATTTGTGAAATATTTCATGCTATCGTGAGTGTGAAAGAAAAAAAACATGCAAAGCAAAGAGAAACATAACGCATCGGATCGCTTTTGTTGCCGAATTTGCATTTTCCTGTCGTAACAAGCGATTTATTTCCAATTCGACCTTAAGTTTCAAGCGAAAAATGGCATTTAGTTGTTAAGGGCATTCTTAACGGTGTTATTTTGCTTTAAAAAGCTATAGGTTTTGCGTAAAAATAATTATATAAATATATCATAATATCCTATATTAATAGCCGATGCTTACTGTTACCAATTATATTTTTACCAAATTAAAACTTAAAAAATTATTTGTAAAATAATTTTAAAAATATTTTTATATTATCTTGGTAACATCAACACTATGCGCATAAAAATAAAATTTCCGCTTAGCTCAGTCGAAGTGTGTGAGGCTGAAATGAAAAAAAAAAAATAATCATGCGCAGATAACGTTTCTAAAAAAAGTCTCTGGTCGATTAATGAAAATGAAGATTTTAAAATTCCTCGTTTACCCTATTTAGTATTACATTTTTAAAGGTTAATTTTTATGTGTTTTTAATTATTTCAATTGTCAATGTTTGAATGGAGGAACATATTTCATTTTTAACAGCTCATAACAAACATTTACGCAAAACAAAAAAAAAACTCATTCAACCGATCGTCATATTTACTCACACTCTTTATTACTCTTTGAATGTTCAAAACATTTATACATTGCTCAGTCGAAATAATGTGTACTCAATACTCATTGCATGCTGTTTTGGTATATCACTATACTGATAGCCGAAATATTTGAGTGCATTCATGCAGCTCTCTAATACACATTAATAAAAAGCCCTTGGGAAAGTTGAACAAAAATATCGATCACTTCAAACGTGTCTTTATAAGAAAATTTTTCTAGTGTAAAAAACCCTTGATTTAATAGAAGTCTACTTAACCTCACTAATGTAATAAAAACAACAAGGCTGCATGAGCACCCCATGTTTTCGGCAGGGTTTTTTTTTGTGAAACATGTGGGATTTGACCTTTTAGTCCAACGCATTTTACAACTAAGCCACAGTGTGCTTGTGGTTAAATATAATGCCTTGGGAATTAATTATATTATAAATCATATGGATATCTTCATATCCGACTTACAGAAAGAAAGTAGTATAATTGGTGGTAGTATAATCAACATATTTTGCCACATATGTCCTTAATGATCGTTACATTTTAAAATCAATCTCTATCTCTTTAAGAATATGCCTCAGTAGTACCTCAATACCATCAAGTCTATGTAGATAGAACTAAGTATGCAATCAGTCCAATAATAACAAAGTTTGATGTCTGCCCTAAGACAATGCATTATGTTTATGAGTGGCATCGGCTATGCGCGCATAATTTCTTTCGAAGTGTTAAATAATATTTACATTTATTTATTTACTATTCTTTTAGGCACCAAAAATTGCTGAAATGGAAAAACGCGCTCTAGCAGCTCTGTCACGATATCCTATATACTTAATTGAAAGACGTCGGCAGGACGTTCGTGATCAAGTAAAGGAGATGGCAGAATCGTCTAGTAGTAAGTACGATCGAATTTAATAGAAGCATGTTGTTATTTATTTTTTAATTATCCGTAGAGTCTTTAGGATCAGCAGTACGAAGAGGACCAGAGTATGAAGAAATAATTAAAAGAACAGCAGAGCGAGAATGTCGAAGAACACGGCGGCGTTGTGAGAGGGAGAAAAGTGACATGAGTAGTACTCATTTGGATGGAATGTCCAGCGACGATGAAGTTTCGGATCGGTTTGTAGAACAAAAAAAAACAAGTCTAGGTAAGTTAATAAAAAAAACTATGAACAAACCGTTTTAAAGCATACTTTATTTTTTAGACCAGTTGGAAGTTGAAGTAGATGACATGTTTGTTGATACCTGCGATGAGTTCTGTAAGCCAGAGCTTATACTTTCCAAATTTTGTGTTTGGCGACAGACAGATATGGAATCATATAAAGACGCATTTGTTAATCTTTGCCTGCCTAAAGTTTGTAATTTCAAATTTCATACATCATTGCAAAATTTACATAGAAATTGTTTCATTAGATAATGGGTCCACTTGTTAGAATAGAAGCGCTTGTGTGGAATCCTTTAAATGAAGAAAACAAGGATATAGAAAGTATGAATTGGTATTCGGCCTGTATGCTTTATGGTTGGACAGCAAATGAGACTGAAAGCACTCTGTCAATTGATCCAGATTTAAAACTAGTGCCAACAATAATTGAAAAAATACTGCTTCCAAAAATTACGGGTAATTTATATTTCTTTTATTATCTTTGATCATAAATTTATTTTAATTTTATTATTTTTTACTTTAAAGAAATTGTAAACAACTGTTGGGACCCAATGTCAACTACACAAAATCTTCGACTTATTGGACTCATAAACCGAATAGGCCGAGATTATCCAATTAGGGAATTTTCAACTCCTCTTCAGCAGATTTTCAATGCCATTCTAGATAAAATGAAAACATCACTTGACAACGATGTTTTTATTCCTATCTTTCCAAAACAGTAATAGTCGCTACGCACATATAGTAAAGTATATTTCTATTTTTTTTATTTAGGGTTCAGGAAGCAAGGACTTCTTTCTTCCAAAGACAGTTTTGTAGCGGCCTGAAATTATTTCGCAATTTTCTAAGTTGGCAGGGGATTATTGCTGATAAGCCACTTCGAGAATTAGCTATTTCATCTCTCTTGAATCGGTACCTATTATTAGCCATGCGGGTGAGTAAATTCAAAAAATTGTATTGATATATTCTATTGGACAAATAAATGTTACCACCACACTATTTCACACAAAAATAGAATTACAGCTTTGATATGTTCATGAAGTGAACGATACGATAGCTTTGTTTTGTTTTTTTTTTCTTAGAATAAATTTAGAACGCTAAAATTCTTTTATTTTGAGGGTTAATTTAATAACTATTCGAATAGTCTCAGTGAAATTTAGTTGAATTTAATGTTGTACATTTAAAAAACTTATAGGAACCTTAGGTATCCTTCGGAACGGAAAATTGTCCGATTTCATACGTTGCATCGATGTGTTCTTCCAAACAGCAAAAAAGGTTCTCATTCGTATGAAATCGTAGAATTTTCCGTTCCGACTAATACCTCGCTGGGGTCCAATATGTATAGTTAGTTTTTTTCCGGATTTTAATGTGATTTAAGTTAAGTTAATTTACAAAAAATTAAAGAAATGCTATACGTTTATAATGAGTCAATTTCGCAAATATGTATTTCAAAATTAATTATGACTGACAATATGTTTAATTGGATTTCTTTTATAGGTATGTTCTACAAATGACGCACTTAGTAAAGCATATATAGTAGTCAACACTCTTCCGACTGCTTGGCTTCAACCAGAATCGGAAACACTCGAAAATTTACAACCGCTTATCGTTTTCATTAAGTCAATATACGAGAGTTTTGATGCGAAAAATCCTCTTCATATGTAAGTACTTTAAGAGAAGGAAAAACAATGAAATAATAAATTTACTTTGTTATAGGCAATGTTGTGATAAGGCTAAGCAAGTTCTTCAACGGCTGCATAGCTGGTAGAACTTGGGAGTTCATATACGCAGACCATAAGTGGATGTACGCATCTCGACACATTCATAATTTTTATTTCTAACATTAAATTTATATTTTTCATTGTAAAAATATTTAAACTGTAATTACAAATTGCAACATAGTAATAAAAAAAGTCGTTATAAATGATCTAATCAGCTTTAAAAACTCCAGGTTTCTCATAAGATACAGCCAAGTCCTTTATTGCTGGTTGTAGTGTATTCAACTGGTCGACAACAATATTGTATTCATCGGAAGCAGCTTCGGTTTGCAAAAGTTTTAATACCAGATCTATGAAATAATTATAATTGCATGTTTTTATGATTTAAAAAGAGTAGTATGAATAAGTACAAATTTTTACCATGGAATTGCATAAGTAAGTCACTTTGCTCCAAACTCATATTTGGACGTATAAAAGCCAGTATCTGTGAAACAAACCGGCCTGATGCATGCAATATATTTCCCGTCGCTGTGATAAATAGTATTAATGCAGTTAAATGAAAAACTAGAGCATGATCGTTAGTTTCAGACAACTGCTGACATAATTTTTCCTTGTGCTGAATGATCAATGCTCTGTCTTTTTTTTTGTCAATTTTTTTTACTATCATTCCACAAGTTTTTATAACTCCTTCAGTGGCCACTAAAAATTCGTCTATAGATTTATTCAAAGCTTTGTTCAGCTCAATCAAAGCTGATTTATATTCGGGGTCTATAATGAACACACAATTGAAGTACAATAATAACAATGGCAATATAATAAAATTTACCACAATCCTGAGCAATTTTGTTCCTTTGGTCAATATTAAGATTATTAGATTTAAGGCTTAGATTACTTTCGTTTGCCAAATAAACTGTTAATTCATTGCATATATCATTTCCCATTGATTTTATTAAATATTTTACCAATTGGGATTGCACGTCAGGAGGAAAAACCTGAAATTATTTTTTTTAAGCAATTATTTTATTTAACAATTTTAACTATTTTACCTTTAAACCCTTTTCATACAAGCGAATATAAGCCATCAGTGCGTTAAGTTTGTCCTGTAATGAGGCATGTGTTTGCCGTCGTTTAGTTTGAGGAGTTGCTTCAAAAAGTTTTTGGGCTGCTTGGACAGCTGTCTGGTTTATTTCTCTTTAGAAATAGTCAATCTGGTAAATTTATCGAAATTAACGTATATTTTCAGCTTACCTTTGATAGAGAGCAGCAATAACACTGCTGAAAATCTCGATACCTTCCTCTTCTAGTATTTTACTAATAATCTTTTCAATGTCGGCCGTTTTTACTAGTTCTAATGTCTGAAATTGAACAAGTTTGTAACGTTGATGAAACTGCATTATTTTTAATGTGTAAACATATAGACTGGTACCTAAGATACTCCTAGTGTTTCCATTACCAACAAATTTAAAAGTAATTATAAAGATAATTTCAAAACGAGAAATGAAAGACATATGTTGTGCAAAATTATGCCTTTAAAATGACAACAGCCGTATTTTCTTATCGCCCCTCATCTGATCTGAATCGGTTTTAGTAATAAAACAACACGGATCACAAACAAATTTGTGTTTGAAAAATAAGTTTGAAAATGAAGCAATTTATTCCAAAAACATAGCGGAAAGAATAGCAGAAGTTCAGATAAGTTTAGAGGTTGATGTATCGGTAAACTAATTTCGAACATTGCAATGGCTTCGGTAAATTCATGCACTCGTCTTTTATTTTCCGGGATGATCTATTGTACATGTTATGGTCACAAAGAACCTATCGCTTTGTGCACCAGGGAAGTCTCTGTCCCTCTCCCACTTTTAATAACTACCTAAAACGTCCTTCCTCAAGCAGAACCTATCCTAATCTACTTTTTTTTTTAGCTCGGCAGCAGGTGCCGTCACCTTGGAATCTGAACACAAATATTTTACAGGTTTAATTAAAACGATTGAAGAGTTTGGCTTGTATGAGGAAAATTCAAATTTGAATAGCTCTGCTTTTTTCCCTTATTTGAATGAATGGTTTTCTTATGAATGACTCTATATTTGACAGTACGTCCGAAAGAGTTAAACGGAAAACTTATTAGTATTCAATGAAGTACGCGTATTGCGGTACCAAGCATTCTTCTTTGGTTTAACACGCCTCTGTCAGGAATAAAGAACTCAAATTGGCTTTTCTCAATAGAGTATTTATCTAGATGAGAGATAGAAACAATCCCGTGCTAATGGATATAAGTTTTACTATCCAACTAAATATTAACTTTTTTATTTCGGAAAATATATATTCCTAAACAGCGGACTCAAACTGAGTATGGGGGATGATATTACGACTGTAGGGAAGTCCAAAAAGGAACCCGTGGAGGGACGGGGGTAAATCAACCACGGATGCAATACAAAGTATAAGGATCATAATGGAAAAGCATAGTGAATGATTTTGAAAAAGCATTCGATAGACAACCATGAGATCTGATATGGGTAGCGATAAGACAACGAGGAGTTCCTGACCGACTTATAGATGATCATGGACATGTAAGAGGGAACAAAGACAAAAATCAGATGGCCCGCAGGAGTCACCGATGAATTTCCAATAAAATTCGGTGTTCATCAGGGAAGTGTCTTAAATTCTTGTCTCTTTATTACAGTCCTAGATTATCTGCTTGAGGAAACTTAAAGTGCATCAGTTATTTTTTGTTGACGATGGGACCATCATAAGTGATGATCAGACTTCCCTGCAACGAAAAGTTCAAATATCTGAGATCAATGATCAACAGCGAAGCAACCGTTGATGACGACATCAATCACCGTGTAAGCGTAGGGTTGATGAAGTGGCAGGAAAACTCTGCCATCTTTTGTGACCGAAAAATGTCGCCTAAGCTCAAAGGAAAGCTTTACACCGCAGTTGTGCGTCCGACGCTCACATACGGTTCACAATGCTGGAC
Source organism: Ferdinandea cuprea (assembly GCA_963576555.1). Taxonomy (NCBI): domain Eukaryota; kingdom Metazoa; phylum Arthropoda; class Insecta; order Diptera; family Syrphidae; genus Ferdinandea; species Ferdinandea cuprea. The sequence goes on from OY754959.1 coordinate 80,138,140, forward strand.
AATGTACAAAAAGTATGAGGGCAAGTTGACAGCAGCTGAGATGAAGATGACAGCAGGAGTAACAAAGGTTGATCGAATTAGAAGTTCAAGAATCCGAGGAAGCCTTCACGTCCAAGAACCCATCTGTAAAAAATTGGAAAAATTGGAGTTGTTATTGTTCAAAGGAGGGATACTACGAACCCCTGGATCGCACAAATGCAGAAACACCAGCATTTGATTGGCCTCAATGATGAAGTGATTCAAAATCGCAGTGATGTGCGAGGGTTATGACCCCTATAATCCTGATCATAATCTCGTCGTTAAATGAAGAGAAGAAGAGAAGTCCAAAAAAGTGGAACCCCCAATGCCGTTCGTCGGTCTGTCTGTCTGTCCGGGCGCCGTATGACGAAACGGTTCGAAGGATTTGTTTCAAAGTTCGTATATAAGGTTTTTGGGTTTACATCTCGTGGTATCTTTTTATTTTTTGCTTTATTCTTTTAAATAACGGTACCAGCCATACAATTTTTTGTGTGAAACTTATCACTAATTTTCTCGAAATATTATCTTTTTTGTACTAAGGATACTTTGAATAGGGCCAAAAATACTGCATACTCAGTTTTTGGAAAAAAAAATCGATTAACGGTAATTTATAAAACCGCCTATATCGCGAAAACTCATAAAGGGAACTAAAAAAAATTTACTTTTTTATACTATAAAGTTGAATAAAGCATACTTCGATTTTTGAAATAATTTTTTTTAAATTTATTTTTCATAAAACGATTTGCTTAAATTTAAATCAAATTCGTATTTTGAACAATTATGTTAAAAGTGTCCAATGTGCCCAAAATCTCAGAATGAAAATCAAAAGAAAATGTTAACATTCCTTTTGAAAAAAAAAAAATTGAACCGGCGACCTCTCGCTTAGTGGTCCAACGCACTTAACCACTAAGCCACTGCACCCACACATTCCTTTTGAGGCGATTTAAATACCACATAATGTAGCAAGAAAGTTTCGTGTGACGTAGTCGTTGGGCACAACACCAATCGTCGATAAAAAAATGCTTCCGTTTGACTCGTATTCGAAATGTTAAAAAGTTTTCTCTTTAACTAGTCTTTATTTATACACTTTGCTTAACTTTTCTCTCGAATATTATAATTATTTACTAATAACGTATATATAACTAATTTACAATCCCAATATATTATAAAATGTCGCACATCCTTTATTTCTGTATGAATATAAACATTTGTAATTATGGTTTGAGGAGTCCCTACTTGAGTCTAGATGGCGCTATTTTTATGTGTTAATTGGATTTATATCACAACTGTTATGGTTCTGTATTATAAGTATGATTTTGTAAAACGTCACTTTTGACATAAAATGAGGAAAACAAAATGTGTTCCTGCAACTATGCATTACAAATATTCCAAATTTAATCTTTCTTTGTGTTATAGTTTCGGAGTAATTTTGGAAATATGGGTAACATAACCCTGATAACTATTTGCACCCGCGTTTTTAGGTGGTTATGTGACTAAAATAAAAGATAGGCATTTAAGGGAAGAAGTGCTTGAAAGTTGAGGCGATCGAGCGTGTTTTATAGTTGTTGCCGACGTCGTTTTATTCGTTTTTCTATTCTTCGTATGGGAAAAAAGCGGAACAAGACTTATGTCGATCTTTATGCTGTCAGACATACAAATTAACTGCTGTAATAATTGCATTCATTTGTAAAAAAGTGTAGTTAAGTTGAAGTACGGTCGCCTGCTCAAACATTTATTACTACTATCGTCATCACCACATTTTACATATGTATACAACATTGCAGTGCAAGACAGATTCACTTTTTTCGGTTTTCGAAATAAATGGTGATATTAAATTTCTGATACCAAAATTAAATCTGCTTTAGCAGGCATAGTTATTTGATACTAGCCAATTTTAAATTCACATTCTTAAAGAAAAAAATGTTGCAAGCCAAATTAATTAATATATATTTGCATTATTTCAACAACAGTTCACATATTCATGGGGTTACCTTATTTGATTTTATGTTTCCATGATCATTATCCTCTTCGCCACTATCAATGTTACCACGATTACCGCGTTGATGTTTTTTTGTTGATTTAGTTTTTGTTTCACGTCCTTGTGTTCCACCACCTCCCTTTCCAGAAGATGCTTTTTTGCGTCGTTCATCACGTTTATCCACCTAAAAAAAACAGTTTTAACTCTTGCGTAAGATGGGATACCATTAAATATTAACCTTCAATTCATCATTAACGTCTTGTCCATCGCTTCTACTCGAATTCATCTGTTTTTCTGCCAAAAATTTCTGATACAAACCACTTTCAACTGCTGATTTCGCATTGGCAAGTGCTAAATCGTTACAGGGTTGCAAAATATTACTCAAAAAATGTTTGGAGAATACTATAAAAAAGAACAGAAGTTTTTAAACCGCATATAAAATATTTATTTACAAATGTACTAACCCACAGTATCTAAATAAACGAAATTATTGGGAACACTACGAGAGGTGATTATGGATTGAAATAATTCCTCTATATCTTCGTTAGACATGTTTGAAGGTAAAATAGTTGACAGATCAACATATCCTTTTGTTGCATTACATTCATTTAAAGCAGACAGCAGGGTTAAATCGATAATTTTCGATCCAACAGCACACCGCTTCAAGTATAATATATCTTCATTGGGAAAATGTTTTTTTATGAATTGTTTCGGATCTGATATGCCAAGCTTAGAAATCGCATCATACTCTAGAAAACCGTTTTGTTTGTAGTATGATGTTACCCAATTTGTCTACAGTAAAAAACAAATTCATATTTCCTATAAACAGTTTATGATATTCAAAAAAAACAAGATCTACCTGCATTTTGGCGTATATTTGTGGCACATATTGAGCGTTAGATAATTTAGTTGTGACATGGCCAGGAGGTGCAATCTCATCCAGTAGAGAATGGAACATTTTTTCTTGTACACCAATTTGCTGTATTATAGAAGCGACAGTTGTTGGTCTAGTAATTGCTCCTACAGCCCCCTTAATTTTTGCTTTACAGCGCTGAATATATGCCTGTGTATAAAAGGCTCTTGGATTTGATGGATCCTGTCGCCCGCGTATAATCTTTCCCAAGTATTTTTCAATAACATGTTGTTGTAAGAAATCGGATGGCAAATCAAATTGAACGGTAAGATCAGAAACCGATATTTCACCTTTCTGCGCTAGTTTTTCATTAATTTCTTGCGCAATACGCAGAAGATAATCTTCATCAATTAGTTGTCCCAACATAAAGTGGATTTGACTGTTTTCACCGGCAATTTTAGATGCAATATTCTCAATCTGAAAGGAGTTTACGTGTAACACTACATCAGTACTTCTCTGAACTTACTTTGGAAAAATCAACGTTTAATGATTTTGATATTTCTACCAAGTTGACCCGACCTCCATTGACAAAGAGCTCATCTAGAACTTCCTTTTCCAAGTGATCAGGAGTAATATATTCTCTCCCATCATTAGTGAAAACGACATCAACAAATTGTTTTTGTAACAACAACGAAACGATCTCCACACAATTTCTCTCGGAAAGCCTTTAAAAATATATCACATATTGATACGGACATTAAAATTTTTTGTTTATGTTAATTACTTTTGCAAAGTTGATGTAAGTTGTGCCTTTTGAAAGTCTGCTGCTAAACGCTTAATCTCATCCCAATCAGAACTCATTTTTAAATATTTATTCTGAAAAAATATCTACACAATTGGTATTTAATATGAAAATATATTGCACTTTTACTAATTTGAAGGTGAAATAGTTTTTTATGTTTGACAGGAAAAAGAATTGAAACGTCACTACTATTACTAGTTTCAGCAGCCACGAAACGAATTAGATGGTTTTGACGAAAATACAACTTGTACTGTACAAGTTGACCTGCAAAGCGAGACCTGGTGGCGAGAAGCAGAAATGTTTTCAGGTAAGATTAGATTAAGGCATTATTTTAATATACACAACGTTGGATTTTTATTAAGTGGATGGATTTTAAAAGTTCCCCGGCTACATTAAAAACCTATCTGCATCCAAACGCACTTTTGAGCTTGATATACATATGTAGTGGTACATGTAGGTACTTTTTAAAAACACCGCCTTAATCATAAAATCCGACGGTGGAATATTTTATCAGCAGTAATTCTTTTTGCTTATGAGAAAGAAATTCATACCACATTTGTATGAAGAGATTCGCGGACTATAGCCTGTAGCCTTTCCATATGGTTCATCATACATTCGTTAACTGTGCGTCCGTCCGTCAACAATTTTGAGGGCTTTATATTGAAACTAGGAAGCTGAAACTTGGAATATATACTCGCGTCCCTAAAGTTAAGAAAGCTGTTGGTAAGTTATGCGAGTTCTACAGATTTAAATTGTTTACGCATAATTAAAGTAACTAATGCTACTCGTTTCTAGTATCTGAACGCCAGTTCCTTGTACATGCTATTTTTTCATTCTCTTCCTGGTTTTATTAAAATAAAAAGCAACAGAATATGGTTTGGGAGTGTGGTCAAACAATTTTCAGAGACCCTGTGATGATGTTGATGATATATGCTACCTTGAAATGTTTTTAATTTTTAACACAACTAAAGTCAAAAATAAAATATACATTGTTTTCTGTAAGTAATTAATTCATGATTTCTTCACAAAAATCTTTTCATCAGAATACAATTATAAGCAATAACTTACGATTTTTAAGTTCTTAATTAAGTGTTTGAGGAATCCCTATATAAACACCACCGTGTAAACACAACACCCATGTTTCAAATCGCAGCTTTTTTTTTGGCTCAAAAATCTTCTTTTTGATGTCTCAATCAATGTGCTTCCAGCGTAAAAAAAATATTATTATTCTTTGTTGGATAACTTCTGCTTTTATAAACCGATTTTATTAATTAACTACACATTTCACGAGTAAAATAAAATTAATTTTAGAAGATTTGGACACTCCATTCCAGAAATTTTGGTGCCATTTTATAGACCATTTTATGGGCGTGCCACGCCCGAACGGTTAGTGAGTGCCAACATTTTTTTGGAGATTTGAGTTTAGGACATAAAATGGAACTGGAATACAAAATTTGAGCTATTTCGGAGATGGTGCAAACTTGTAAAATTTTACCCTGCATTTAAACGTATTCCCACACATTAAAAGAAATGTCAAAGATCAAAACAAGACCTCCACGATAACACTTGTCATTAAACAATTTTTTTTAAAGCTTTAAAACCTAAAGCTCCTCAACAGAAACCCAAGGAATAAAAGCTGAACGAGTTAACAAAACGGACATTGGTAACTCTGCTATCACGAGCAGAAATTTGCCGGCACATTTGCCAGTGCTGGTGTTAATAAATAAATCCATAAAGCAAACATATATTGATAATACAAACACAAAAGATATAAAAATGATCTAAGACACCAGACCATGATTACGAAAAAATATTTTCAGTTTAAATTTACTAAACATGCGAATCGTAACTACATGGATAACTTAAGGCCCCGAGCCATAGAATCCGTTGCTGCGTGCTTCCCTTTTTTTTTTGCCTGAAAGCAAGATAGAATACACGTATACATATGGAAGGTGATTTATAAATTAGTCGTGGAAAATCGGCTTAGATCCAAAGTAATGGACTTCAAGCCGATAAGTGATCGCTTGGCTGTGGTCCGCATCAGAGCTACATTCCAAAACATTAGCCTAGCACACGCCCTACCGACGAGACTGAGGACCCTACCAAGGAATTTTATGACCTCTTGGTCGGAGCCCGTCCGGAGTACGATGTCAAAATTGTATTCGGGGACTTCAGTGCTAAAACCGTTCTGCAACATACTAAACGGCACGTACCAGCTTCCGGCCCGGCAGATCAACTGTAGACCAAATCTTCACACTAAGGCAAATCCTGGAAAAGACCAACGAGTTTCAAGTCGAGACACACCATCTCTTCATCGACTTTAAAGCCGCATATGACAGCATTCATCGTCAGGAGCTTTTTGTGGCGATGGCCGAAGTCGGGATCCCGTCAAAACTGATCCAAATGTGTCGCATGACACTAGTTAACACGCGATGCAATGTGCAGTTCCGCAGCAGCTCATTTGAACTCTTTCAAACATGCACCGGACTTCAGCAAGGAGATGCGCTGTCGTGTGATTTCTTCAATCTTGTTCTTGAGCAGATAGTGCGCAGGGCAGGTGTCAACACGGAAGGCACTATCTTCAACGGATCAGTCCAAATGCTGGGGTATGCGGACGATATAGATGTTATCGGTCGATCCCAGCGTGCCGTGATAGAGGCTTTCACGGCTATTGAAGAACAGGCGAAACTAGTTGGCCTTGAAGTGAATGAGGACAAGACTAAATATATGCTATCAACAAACACACAATCATCCGTCCACCGACTAGGACAAAATGTCACTGTTGATAGCAGCAACTTCGAGGTAGTTAAGGAGTTCATCTCCCTCGGGGGATGTTTACCCACAAATGACATCTTAGTGGAGATCCGTCGAAGATCCGCTGCTACTTCGGTTTGGCAAAACAAATGGGTTCAAAACTCCCAACTCGAAGAACAAAGTGCATGCTCTACAGAACGCTTATCCTGCCAGTTCCGCTATACGGCGCCGAGTGCTGGACGATAGGCAGGAAAGAAGAGTCAATACTGGGATCCTTCAAAAGAAAAATCCTTCGACGGGAATTTAGGCGAATGGAGGAGAAGATACAACCGCGAACTCTATGAGCTGTACCAAGATGTGGATATAGTCCAAAAAGCCAAGAAACGTCGACTACATTGGCTCGGCCACATCGAGCGAATGGACAACAATGCTCCAGCCAAGAGGATCTTCGAATTCCAGCCCCCAAGTTTGAGACGACAAGGAAGACCGAACCTCCGTTTTAAAGACCAAGCCATCGCGGATGCCAGAGCGCTTGGTCTGGACAACTGGAAGCAGCGTGCTCGGGATCGCAGAGGGTGGAAGGCAGCCGTATCTCAGGCAGGGACTCTTCACGGTTCGGGAGCCCGTTAAGTAAGTAAAGTAAATAAAAAGTTAATTAAATACATTTTCGATTCATTTTGCGGTTCAAATACGCATTTCATGTACCGATGGCCGACTGGCTGTCCGAAAAGATTCGGATATCCTATCCGGATACCACGTTATCCTTTAGACAGGACAAGACTTCATTGATCGCCATAATTTCCCTCTGGAAAATACTGCAATGGTTAGAAAGACGGAAGGGGAGACTTAGCCCGGTATTCATCTACGAATCTTAAACTATGAGCTTCGTAAGCCTATTTACCAACCTCCATTAGTGTAGATTTACGAGCGCTCATAAAACTTACGAAAGATCCAAGCCACTCTTAAGCCCTAGCACCGGGACACAATGGGCAAACTCAATCATTTATTTCAATCCTATCTTTCTTTTGTTTAATAATGTATTAATAAATCCTTTTTCTAATAAAATTATTTTGGAGATAAATCACTCGTTTATGAAGTTTTTGTTTACAAAAATCCTAAAGAGGCCCGTAATTATCTTTGAATTGGAATAGTAATGTTTACATTTTGTGTTTAAATATGCATTAAAAGTTATTTCTTCACAATTTTTCAATTCGCTCGCTCGCTCTCAGATGAACGTTCCGAATATGTGGCTCAAGGAAATCAGGCCCCAAGAAAAAAAGCCCCAAAATAGAAATGAAATAAGGCCCCTAAAATTGGGTCTTTCTTTCATTGGGCTTATTAAGAATCGTCGAATGGAAAATGGGGCGGCATGCTGCCCCCTGCAGCCCTCTGCTTCTGTTCAGTGTTAGATTCAGTTTGGTGCGATGTTGGGTATATGCAAAGACTTATTGGGTATAAACAAAGATCAATAAAGATTTTCGTCACCAGGTACAAGAGTACGAGTTTGTCTGCTCATTACTAATTGAGTTGGCGTTAGTTCAGAATTTTTTATTGGCGTATTTCTATATTCCAGCACAGCTAACCAGAGACATGTTTTAGACTCGATTTTTTAATTAAATTTTTAGCTATTTGCACGCATTTTTCGCTGAAACCGTTGGACTTTGGATATTTGGGGCTACTAGTTATGATTTCGATGTCAAATTTTTTAGCAAATTCAGTAAATTCAAAAGAATTGAATGGCATGTTATCTGCAATAATTTGCTTTGGGTTACCGTAAATCCAAATAAATTCCCTATGATTGCTTTGGCTGTTTTTTTTGGTGAGCGGTGTATAGTCACCGTTTCAATTGTATTCAAATGACTTCAATGTAGGTGCATTAATGAAAATGTTTTTTATTTTTTGCAAACAATTATCATGGACACGGGTCCATTGAAAACAGACGTTATATTTGAGCAAATCCCTCATTGGTGCCGAGATTTCGGCCAAATGGGGAATGTACTCCCTCACATAATTGATAAAACCTAAAAGCCTTTGCAAATCCTTTTTGCAGCTGGGTTCTTTACGTTCCTGAATTGTCGGAATTCTATCATCGTCAAGAGTAATACCATCTTCACTAAATTGATGACCCAAGAACTTTATTTTATTTTCTTTGTACTGAACTTTACTTACTTACTTACTTAACAGTCTCCCGACCCATGAAGAGTCCCTGCCTGAGATAAGGCAGCCTTCCACCCTCTGCGATCCCCAGCACGCTGCTTCCAGTTGTCCAGACCAAGCGCTCTGGCATCCGCGATGGCTTGGTCTTTGAAACGGAGGTTCGGTCTTCATTGTCGTCTCGAACCTGGGGGCGGGGTTTCGAAGATCCTCTTGGCTGGATCGTTGCTGTCCATTCGCTCGATGTGGCCGAGCCAATGTAGTCGACGAGTTTTGGCTTTTCGGATTACATCCACATCTTGGTACAGCTCATAGAGTTCGCGGTTGTACCTTCTCCTCCATTCGCCCTCCTTGCACACAGGACCAAATATCCGTCGAAGGATTTTTCTTTCAAAGGATCCCAGTATTAACTCTCCTTTCCTGCCTATCGTCCAGCACTCGGCGCCGTATAGCAGAACTGGTAGGATAAGGGTTCTGTAGAGCATGCACTTTATCCTTCGAGTTAGGAGTTTTGAACCCATTTGTTTTGCCAAACCGAAGTAGCAGCGGTTTCCTAGGGCAATTCTTCGACGGATCTCCACTAAGATGTCATTTGTGGAGTTGATGTTTATCTCGAGGTAGATGAACTCCTTAACTATCTCGAAGTTGCTGCTATCAACAGTGAGATTTTGTCCTAGTCGGTGGACAGATGATTGTTTGTTTGTTGATAGCATATTGTCTTATCTAGTGTTATACGACACATCTGGATCAGTTTTGACCATGTTTTCCTCTGTAGCGTTCTAAAGTGTGCATCTTCTGTCAGTGCACCTCCCGACGAGTGCACACGCATTTTTGTTCTATTTCTCTGTGACTGTTCCGCGGCCAGTGTGCATAGGAAACAAAAAAACGCTAATCGCGCGAGTTACATCAACAGCAACAGTACAATATAATTCTAACAATTGCACTCCCAATTAAATTTCAATAACACCAATGTTTAAATTTCCCTAAATCAGCATTTTACCTTTTCCCACATTTTGTCATAATCAGCTTGCATTATAATTCAATTTGTACATTAAGCATATCAAGTCAGCAATATTGTAAAAAGTTATTTCCAGGAATATAGTCTGGCATCTTTCCGGCACAATTCTGGGAATAGCTTTAACATTTTCTTTATCGATTATTACTGAAAATAGAGTAAGTTGTAAAGTAGAACTCAATAAGTAAACATCTAAATTTTAATAAAGATTATTTTTTTTATGTGATGTTCAAACCCTTATTTGGCGCAGTCGTGTAGTCCCGGTTCGGTTTCGGTATCTCAAAAAAATTGAAGAAGTGACTTTTTATCAGCGGTTCACTGAACAATAAGGAATTTTTTTAAAATAATAAAAGAGATAACCGAAGATAGATTGGTGCTGTGACGTTATAACGACAGGAAATCGTGTTAATTGTCAATATCGAAGGAAAATCGATAGCGGTAGTACCAATTACCGTGAGATTTTGATCTCTTAAAACCGGTCGAAAGAACAAAATTTAAAAAACAAAAAAAAAAAGTTAGACGAATTAAAATTAGTGTACTAAGCAGACATAAAATATAGAAACTAAACAAAAAAAAATTTTTTAAATAAAAAAAAAAACAAAAAAGTGAAGTGAACGAAGAACGAGAGAATTTATTTAAGAAGAAAAATGATATACAGCCTGATATTGCTATACGGGTGTATGTAAGTTAAAATATTGAATAACTTGTTTTAAGATTAAATAGACTAAAAATTTAATGTTTCCAACTCCCAAAATAAAAAATCCTTTTTTCCCTACCCAAAGCATTTATTTAGAAGCCTTGGTAGTATCCCTGAAAACATTATATTAGAAATTCAAAATCAAACCCCAACTTCATTACAACAAAGCGAGCCTAATATTAGCAATTTCGAGATGAGTACGCAAGCTAATGTGCTTCCTTCTGGATCCACACAAGTACCTAATATCCCTCCTTCGGGACCAATACAAACACCTAACGTGTATCCTTCAAATCCAATTGCAAAAGCGACTATAACAGACATTTTAGACACTCTTAGAATTCCAGATGCAATAAAGGTTTTGCCAAAATTCGATGGCAATCCCAGATTGCTATATGAGTTCCTTAGTTATGTGGAACAAATTCGTTCACACATTAAAATTCTTGACGGTTCATCCCACGTACAAATACTTCTTCGAGCGATTCGAAATAAAATCAAAGGAGAAGCAAATGAAGTGCTAAATATGTACGGCACAATACTGAATTGGGATAGCATAAAGACAAACCTAATTTTGCATTATTCGGACAAAAGGACCGAAACTTCGTTGATAAAAGATTTGCACTCCGCAAGACAAGGAAACAAATCCGTAGAGTCATATTATAGCAAAATAATTGAAATCCAGTCTTCCTTATACAATAATATATTAAACCACGAAAGCGAATGCGAACGTAATCCAAGCAAAAAAAGAGCTTTTTGCAGAAATGTGTCTCAATAACTTCCTAACAGGACTTAGGGAACCACTCGGTTCTAGCATAAGAGCCATGAGGCCAGAGACTTTAGCAATAGCCTTTTCCTACTGCATAAAAGAACAGAATATCTTTTACATGAAAAATGAACCCACCCAATCAAATTTTAGGAAAACATTTAAATCACCCCAAATCTTAGATCCTTCGCAACCACAATTTCTTAAGAGAACGTTCAATAGCTTTCCAAAAAGAGCAATACCCCAACAAAATACTTTCTACAAACCACGTTCTAATCCGAATATTTTTAACTACCCGAATAATAACGTACCCCGATATAATTTTAATTACCATAACAATAACGTACCGCGAAATAATTTCAATTACAATAATAATAATTTACCTCAGAATAATTTTAGTTATAATAACAAAAATCAACCAATGCAATTGAATAACCCTTTCAATAAAAACATAAATAACCCATTCAATACCAGATTAAGTAATCAATTTGGTAACCCACCCAACACACAGCAAAACCCTCCTCCTGAACCAATGGATACCTTATCAGCAGTGTCACAACTTCGTCAACCGGCAGTGCACAATTCAAACGTTAGCAACCACACAAGATCCTCCAGATATCCTAGATATACAGTTGAAGAAGTTCATAATCTAAACGCAAATCCTGCTAATAATCAACAAATGCTGTATAACACTGAGCAATCAAACTTTGACCAACTAGACCAGAACTTATTAAATACATTGAGAGAGTTAGATACTTCAAATTTTCCCCAATCAGCCTCTCACAACCCACAGGATACTTAGATATAAACACACATGGTTTTACACTCCCCTACATCGAAATATCTTCACCATTTTGACGCCCACTTAAATTCTTAATAGATACCGGAGCGCCTTCATCCTTTATCAACCCAGAATTTATCAATTTAGACGATCAAATAGAATGTAAACCAGTTACCATATCCACGGTCCTCAGTAAAGTACAATACTACATACCTTTCGCGAATTCAATGAACCTGGACAACTAAATTTCCTTTTATTCAAATTTCACGACTATTTTGACGGTTTACTAGGCCTCGATATACTTTCCAAACTCCGTGCAAAAATAGATTTAGAAAACAAAACTCTCAATACTAGAAATTCTATACTTACTCTCCTACTTAAACCAAATTTCAACATATAACTCCGTCAAATTCAAAGATAATACTAAAAATCCAAGTTGATGTTCGCAACGGCGACGTATTTATAAAAAATACCACTATAAAACCTAATCTCAAAATCTCTGAAGGACTGTACACTGTTAAAGACTGGTTCTGTCTAGTTGAAATTTCTAATAATTCCCCTTACAATCAAACCCTTTCTATGGAGCAACCCTTAAAAGTACAACCTTATTCATCTGCCAGATTTATAGAAATAAATAACTTTAAAAAAAAACCCCGTCAGAATCCAATATAACGGAGCTTCTACGTATTTCACACCTTAACCCTGAAGAAAAAAAAGGTCTTACCAAAATATGCAAAGAATTTGAAGACATATTTTTCAAAGAAGGGCAAAACTTAAGTTTCTCAAACAAAATTAAACACAGGATCCTAATAACGGATAATATTCCGATTTACACAAAATCCTATCGCTATCCCTATTGCCACAAAGAAGAAATCCGACAACAGATAAATAAAATGCTTGAACAGGGAATAATAAGACAAAGTTATTCACCTTGGAGTTCACCCGTCTGGATTGTCCCAAAAAAAATGGACGTCATGGTAAAGAAAAATGGCGCTTAGTGATAGATTATAGAAAACTGAATGAAAAATCAATATCAGACCGTTACCCCATACCTAACATAACAGAAATTCTCGACAAACTTGGCAAATTCATGTACTTTTCAACGCTTGATCTAGCGAGTGGTTTTCACCAAATAGAAATGGATCCGAGAGATATATCGAAAACAGCTTTTTCCGTCGACGGCGGTCACTTTGAATACTTACGTATGCCTTTTGGCCTTAAAAACGCGCCAAGCACATTTCAGAGAATAATGTTCTTATAGGAACATCTTGCCTCGTCTATTTGGATGGCATCATTGTCTACTCTACCTCTTTACAAGAACATTTGGAAAATCTCAGGAAAGTCTTCACAAAATAAAGAGAATCAAATTTAAAAGTTCAATTATATAAGTCCGACTTTCTTAGGAAAGAAATTGCCTTTTTAGGTCACGTAGTCTCAACCGAGGGAGTCAAACCTAATCCTGATAAAATACATGCAATTTAAAATGTTCCCCTCCCTAAAACACAAAAAGAGATAAGATCCTTTCTCGGATTACTTGGATACTATCGTAAATACATTAAAGACTTTGCAAAATTAGTTAAACCTCTAACAGAATGCCTAAAAAAAGATCGCAAGATAAATTTTACACAGCAATACATACAGACCTTTGAAACTTGCAAAAATATCCTCATTAATGAACCCATCTTGCAATACCCTGATTTTTCCAAACCTTTTAACTTAACCACAGATGCAAGCAACTTCGCCATCGGCTGTTCTGAAGTAAACTACTCAACAATCGAAAAAGAGTTACTTGCCATTGTTTGGGCGCAAAGTACTTTAGACCATATCTCTTTGGTCACAAATTTAAAATAATAACCGACCATAAACCCCTAATTTAGCTCATGAGCCTAAAGGAACCTAATTTCAAATTTATCAGGTGGAGACTAAAACTCGAAGAGTATGATTATGAAATAATCTACAAGAAAGGCAAACTTAATACGAATGCTGATGCATTAAGCAGAATTAAACTTAACGATCCAAAGAATAACAATTACGTCGATATTAATACCAATGATATTATTTCTAATCCTGGAACATCTGGAACTACCGTTCACTCAGCTGAAGAAAATCTTGACGATGGAATTCACATTTCAGAAAAACCATTAAACGACTTTAGCCTTCAAATCATTTTAGAAAAATCCAACCAAAATCCTACCATAAGCGTAAAGACACCCTTTAGAAATAAACAAAGTAGAATTATCAAAAAACCTGACTTTACAGAAGAAATTTCAGTTCAAATAGATATATATAAAAAATTTACACCACCCAATAAACTTTCAGCAATTTTTACGGACAACGATACCTTCCGTATTGTCCAGTCAACTTATTCAAAATTCTTTGCTCATAACAAAATTTTCCGTTTGATAAGATGTACCGAAATACTAAAGGATAAGATGTACCGAAATACTAAAGGATATTACATAAAACGACGAACAAGATAGGATAATAAAAGAGTATCATGAAGCCAACAATCACAGAGGCATTAACGAAACGCTCTTACACCTCAAAAGACAGTTTTATTTTCCCTTTATGAAAAACAAAATAACAGTAACTATTAATCGTTGTGAAAAATGTCAACTACTCAAATATGATAGACATCCCCCAAAAATCAAATATGAAAAACCCGAAACCTCTTTAAAACCCTTAGACATAATCCATATAGACATATATAGTATAAATGACTATCAAATATTAACCATCATTGACAAGTTTTCTAGATTCGCCGCAGCTTTCACTCTCCCAACAAGAAATAGTCTATCAGTAATTAAAGCCTTAAGAAACTTTATAAGCCTTTACGGCATTCCCCAAAAAATTATCTGTGACCAAGGGTCAGAATTCACCGCAAATATAGTCAAAGATTTTTGCGATCAATACAAAATTAATTTACATGTAACCTCATTTCAACAAACTAGTAGAAATTCCACTGTAAAACGTCTTCACTCTACCCTCACCGAAATTTACAGAATCATCCTGTCTAAACGTAAGGAAAGCAAACTGACAATAGACCATAACGACATTATATCAGAAACACTAATAACATATAATAACGCCATTAATTCAACGACCAAGTACACTCCTTACGAACTTCTGTTTGGTAGAACATACAAATTCGATAAAGACATAACATTTAACAATGAACATGACTACCTTCAAAAACTTAATGAATTCCAAGCAACCTTGTACCCATCTATTAAGGAAAAGTTTGAAAAAATAATTAATTTAAGAATAGACAAACTCAATAAAACAAGAGAAGAACCCGCAAATAGAGACGATAATGAAACTATTTTTAGAAGAGAATGCAAATGAAATAAACTTACCCCACGATTTACAAAACATAAAGTTAAAATAAATAACAAGGCAACATTAATAACAATGAGCGATAAAAAGGTACATAAAAGTAGAATTAAGAAAAGACCCTCTAGATAACATAAACACATATAGTAATCCATAAATTTTGTATAATCCTTGGGATACTCTCAACACTAGGTCAACTAGAAATACGCGACTTAGAAAGCAACGGACCCATACTTCCACTCAGACTTGGACCACCACGTAAAATAGATAACTATAACAAACTTATTCATATAATCGATTTAGACTCATACAAAAATAACGTTGAGCAGATAAAAAATTCAATAACATTATTTGACAAACGCAGCATAACTAAAGACTTGACTCAAATAACTAAACTCAAACTATATGAACTAGAGAATAAACTAAGCTCACTTTCCCCGAGAAATAGAGGACTTTTTGACGGATTACGTACAGCAATAAAATGCATTACAGGCAATATGGACGCGAATGATGCACATAACTTAAACATTGCAATAGAACAACTTAAAACCGAAAGTGTCAGTATTAAAGGCTCAATGATAGGTCGAATGAAATTGAACTCAGAAATTATCGAACGATTTAATAACTTCACCACTCATATTAATAAAGAACAAGATAATATTGAAAAATTTCTCACACATTATCAAGAATCTATAAGAAATAAAGGGTGATTTTTTAAGAGGTTTAGAACTTTTTTTAAAAAAAAAACACAAAAAATTCGAAAAAATGAATGAAATATTTATTTGAATCGATAGTTTGAACCTTGCAATTTAATGTTTAAAGATAATTTCATGCAAATGTTGACCGCGGCTGCGTCTCAGGTAGCCCATCCGCTGAGTCCAATTTTGGCATACTCTTTCACACATATCGGCCGGTATCTCACGAATGAATGCATGGATGTTGGCTTCCAGTGCGTCAATCGAAGCGGGCTTGTCCCTATACACATTAAACTTGGCATACCCCCACAAAAAATAATCTAATGGTGTCAAATCGCACGATCTAGGCGGCCAATTGACCGGCCCGAAACGTGAAATTAACTGTTCACCAAACTCGCCTCGCAATTGCGCCATTGTTTCGCGTGCTGTGTGGCATGTGGCACCGTCTTGTTGAAACCACATATCATGCAAGTCAAGAACTTCCATTTCGGGCAAAAAAAAGTTTGTTATCATCGCTCGGTAGCGTTCACCATTGACAGTAACGCTGCGATTCGCATCATCTTTGAAGAAATATGGCCCAATAATTCCGCCGGCCCATAAACCGCACCAAATAGTGGCTTTTTCGGGATGCATTGGTAGCTGTTGCAATGCTTCTGGCTGATCTTCACTCCAAATGCGGCAATTTTGCTTATTTACGTACCCATTCAACCAAAAATGAGCCTCATCGCTGAACACAATTTTTCGATAAAAAAGCGGATCCTCGGCCAGCTTTCCAAGAGCCCATTCACCAAAAATTCGGCGTTGTGGTAGGTCGCCTGGCTTTAGTTCTTGCACCAGCTGTATCTTAAAAGGCTTTACGCCCAAATCCTTCCGCAAAATTTTCCACGTAGTGCTGTAACAAAGGCCTAACTGCTGGGAACGGCGCCGAATCGACATTTCGCGGTCTTCTGTCACACTAGCTGATACGGCCGCAATATTTTCTTCAATACGCACAGTACGTAAACGTGTTGGTGGTTTAATGTCCAACAAAGTAAATTTGGTGCGAAATTTGGTCACAATCTTCCGAATAGACTGCTCAGAAGGTCGAGAATGCCGATCATAAAATGGAAGCAGCGCGCGATGAACATTTCGAACCGAGCACGAATTTTGATAGTAAAATTCAATAATTTGCAAGCATTGTTCATTTGTAAGATGATCCATGGTTAAATTGCAAACCAAACTGAAGCTGTTTGACAGTGACACAAGGTACTAAACACACGTCAGCTGTCAAAACCAGTGTTGCCAAAACCAAACCAGCTAAAAAATCACCCTTTAGAATCAAGTTTAATGAAGATACTGTATCATATACACAACAACTCAACCAAATTAACTACAATATCGATCTTTTGACGAATCACATTTCAAATATAGCCGAAGCCATTTTGCTTGCAAGGATTAACATAATTTCAAAATTAATACTTAACCCTAATAAGTTAGAAGAAATATATGAAACATTTAAAGAACAATCAATAGATATTAAATCCGATGAACATATATATGAATTGTTAGATCAACAGGCTTACTACAATGGCTCCAAAATAATATTTAATATACAAATTCCAAACCTATCCCACGAAAACTTCTCTCTATACCATGTTATCCCACTCCCTATAAACCAAACAAAAGAAATTGAAACCAAACCATATTTAATCTATAATACAAAAAGTGTTCAATATTTTGATAAAGTATGCCCAAAAATAGAAGGCGTATATTATTGTAAAACGCCAGCATATGAATAAAAATCCAAAGACTCAGCATGTATTGGACACCTGATGAACAACGAACCAGCAAATTGTACTATTTATGACGTTGGAAATATACAAACCATCGTCCAACCAGAACCAAATTATATATTACTTGTTAATGTACCAACAACACTAATAAGCTCTACTTGCAGTAATCCTCAAACAGTTCAAGGCACTATACTAATCCAATATAAACATTGTGAGATCGAGATCAATGGCATCACTTACCGAGACACCAGTAACACCTTTTGGGACGAAATCTACATACTTCCAACATCCTACACTAAAAGCAACATAAGAACGGAATTAACAGTCGAGAAATTAAACATGGAAAAGATGAAGGAGTACCACTTCAAAAACAAACAGGAAATTGAAAATCTACGGTTCGAATCATTCACGAGAGACAACTACACATTCATCTCACTTCTAATTGTCGGAGTTTTCATCATCAGTTTGGCAGTATATGTCCTCAAACTCAAGATCAATTACATCATCAATGACAGCAATCCCAACGCTCCAGCCCCATCGAATTCTTTGTGGCCTTTGCTTTACTCCAAGGGGGGAGGAGTTACATCAACAGCAACAGTACAATAAATTCTAAGAATTACACTCCCAATTAAATTTCAATAACACCCTAAATCAGCATTTTACCTTTTCCCACATTTTGTCATAATCAGCTTGCATTATAATTCAATTTGTACATTAAGCATATCAAGTCAGCAATATTATAAAAAGTAATTTCCAGGAATATAGTCTGGCATATTTCCGGCACAATTCTGGGAATAGCTTTAACATTTTCTTTATCGATTATAACTGAAAATAGAGTTAGTTGTAAAGTAGAACTCAATAAGTAAACATCTAAATTTTAATACAGATTTTTTTTATTAAATGTGAAGTTCAAACCCTTATTTCGCGCGCGCCCACTCCCATTCATTTGCTGCTGCCTTGCTTGGCTATAGCAAGTGCCCTAACCAGGATAGGCATTCAACTTATAATGAGTTTGATGCACTGTCTGATTCCATCACCAGAATTGTAACCCATTATCCCCGTACTGATATCGTCATGCCTTAGAAATCCTAGAATCTTCCACTAACCCAACCGCTTAGATACTTTCCGCCAATTTATCATACACAACATATCATACGGCAAATGAAATTGTTGTATATTAAATTAAAATGAATTTTAGATAATATAAAAACGTAGGTACTTTTTTCTATTTAAATTGCATTCCTTGGCATTTGGAGTGAGTTATACGACAAGATATGAATGGTAACATTTAATTCCACTTTTAAATGTACATATTTTCGGACTTCATATTCGCCTTTGGTTCATGACAATGCGGCTTACTTAGATACACTAACTTTCTTAGTTTGATGTTTAGATTACCTTAATTATATCTGATTTTCACGGGACACGATTTAAAGAACTGAATCCTTTTACGGGACATAAGAGTACACCGGTCAGATATTGAAAAAGTGAGAAAGTCCCACTTAAGGCTTTAAAATAAAATATTAAAAAAATAAACTGACAGCTTCAGAGTTATTTATTATACAGACAATTTAAAAAGAAGTTTTACGGTATCACTAATTTACTTTTATTTAAAGGTACATAATTTAATATAAGGTCTGAATACATACAACATATAAAAAAAAAATTAAAAATGAGCTCCTAGTTTTTTCACCGAAAAGTTCATAGTTATCAAAATTTTATTGAAACAAAAAATTGACTTCAAAGATCTACTCTTAACGCAAGTGTACATACATTTTTTCAGATATATCTTTCTATGTTTACCTGCTATGCTTTTTTTATTTGTTTACTATTTTACAAAAACTATTACAGGTAAAAACTTTTAATTTTATTCAGTGAGTATTGAAACTTTTTCCAAAGAAAATTTTACAATTATTACAACTATTTACACCAAGTTAGTTGGACTTTTTAGTACTGCAAGACTTGAAACAGATAATAGTGGAACAAACAATTTGTCTCAAATTGAATTAAACGAACCATCATTTATTAAATGCCAATTTCTGGCACCCACAATTCTACATAATACTATGTTTTCATTAATTTGATTAGATTATCAATTTGGGATTATCAAATAGTTAAGAAAGACAAATATTCAGTTAAATTGTGAAAACAAAAACAAAAACGAAACAAACAAAAAAGAAACTAAAAATATACATACATATATATATTTACAAATATATAACTAACTTCTATTACTAAAAGTATCGCATTCTTAGAACCGCTAGAGATCTGAAAAAAATAAAATAAAACATGTTTTACTTGTACCTTAATATATTAAATAGATAGGACATACTCATAGTCTCCTGTTGAATCTCAACTTTATATGATGGGTTATCGTACGCAGCATCACTTTTTCGTGGAGGTGTAATAGATGCGGTCTGATGTACTCTCCTTCTTGTGAGTATTAATAGAAGAGCCAATGTTGACATAATAGCCAGAGCCGCCACTACTGAAACTACTACAAGTGGGCCATAATAGTCACCGACTGGTTGTTCTCCGATACCAGCAGTAAGAAGTTTTCCTTTGGTTTAAGGAGAATAATTTATTTATTGTAAATATTGTAATCGTTATACAAAACAAGTACAATTTTGTCAAGATGAATGCCTAAGAATTATTATTTCACAAATAAGATACAAATAAATATAAATTAAAAAAATTACTAAGGTATCAACTAGTACTAATAGTTTGTAAATAGTATTAAACGTTTCCACTGCTACTTATGTCTTCGAAAGAAGATTTTGAGTTAATTTTGGTATAATCGAAAAAAAGGTGTATAAGGTGCGCAAACTAAAATAGTGTTTATTTTTACTTTTGATGCGCATCCATTAAAAACCTGGGTAATTGATGTGGAGTGATTAGTGAATGGGGTTGAAATGTTCGGACCATTTATTTGCATTTTTCACTGCGCTTTCACTATCATCGAATCATCGATTCGAATGAGGCTTTTATCAAAATTTGGCAAGGTGTTAATATGATGTTCCATCGTTAATTTTAAGTGCCTTAAATTCGCTTTACCTTTTACCTTTTATTAATAACGTTAAACGGCACTATCGCCTCGCACCTTTTTCTCGTTTTACTAGGCGCGCAACCAAAAATCTCTAACTATTATGGGCACGTTCGGCCGGCCTCATAATGTCTCACGGAAGATTTTAACCTACATTCGAAAAAAACGCATGTGCAAAATTCTTTGTGTTTGTAAGTCTTTGCGCTTGACTGATTGAAAATAAACGTTATATTGTTAAAATACCCAAGACAAAGCAAATACTTACCAGTTTTTGCAGTGGTAGCCGGTCCTCCCGGTTTTGTAACAAAATTCACAACATTGCTCTTTTTAATATTTCCGTTTGTTAAATACATTTCCAACCAGAGACGATATTTAGTGCCTGGTTTAAGGTCCATAATTAATGTGCCAGTATTTGATTCCCTTTTTGCTACCTTAAATATGCTCGAATCTTCCTTACCAGAGTCACTTTGATAAATCGCTCTGTAGATGTTGACATATTTATCTTCGGGATAAGGTACTCCACTCCATGAGACTTCTACTAGAGTCGGCTTTACCTTAGTCACATTAACAATAACATTAAAAGCGAAGAAATCTATCTTTGGAGCTGTGCGAACTCGTATCTCATTACCAGCCTTAATTTCGGCTCCATGTCCTGGAAATGGTATATAATATAACCCAATTTCATATCCCGTATCCGGTTGAAGATTTTCAATGGTGTATGACGTAAGTGTTCTATGTATTAAAGGTGAAGCTGCATAGATCATTCCTGTGAGTTCCTTATATCTTAACTGAATGCCATCGACATATTCTAACTCAATATCTGAGAGTTTTTTCCAGCTTACTTGCATCCAAGTCGAATTAGTAGTACTAATATTTAACTCAGGATCTTCAACATTCTTTAAAACGTCTTGGAAGTCAGGTCTATAATCCGATATTGATGGAGGTGGTGTAATTGTTCGCTCCGCTGGAGTCTTTACCGTGTATACTTGACTAGAAGGCTGAGAGTTCAGATCTCTAAGGATAAGAGTTATTTTGACCTTGTATAAAGAATTTGGTTCCAAATTTGGTAATTCGAATTCCAGTTGTGATGTGGCAATTAGGTCTTCTGGTGGCGCAAATATTTGCGTTTCCCAGGTCGTAGTATCATTACTTGGACCGTTGGTGTAGCGTAGTTCTACTCTGCCGTGTAGATTAACATACGCTTGCGGAACAGTGAAAACGATGCGAACTGATCTAGCATCTATGGCCTCCAAAGTGATAACTTGTAAATCAGATTGTAGATTATTTATAGCCAATCCTGAAACAAAAGAAAACATGTATGTATATTAATTATAAGTACAATCAAATAAGTTATTAAAACTAAATTAAGAATATTAGTTTGCAATTTCTCACATATTATTACTATTTAAAAATATTTTCTACGCTAATTCTGTGCATATTTTGGGAAAATCGTTCTCGAGTAGGGAATAAGAATATAATAGTGGGTTTTCATAACTCCGTGGATTAATTACTGCAATTTTGTAGTAAAAGAAATAGTAGGCATGCTTTATGAGTCCTGAAATATCTGATTTTTTTAAGTTGTTTTGTTTTAAATTGTTTTTTCTGCACATAATATCAGTTAATTAAAATAAAAAAAAATATTTGTTTTTAACATTTCTATGAAGTATTTATTGCAGAACCAGGTCGAAGTAGTTCTTGTTAGAACTTAAAAATGTTTATATAGAAATATGTGTACCTCAATTTTAAAACGATTTTTTTAGAATGTTTTCTTAGGTACTTGGAAACAATTATCTACCTACACCTTGCATTTTTATTTTGCTATTTGTACTTTTTTATCATAACCTTTAATACAATTTTTAGTAAACTATATATATATTTAAATAAAAGTAAATTCAGTTATTTCTCAAACAGTTTACATATAGAAATTCATTTTGAACCCGATTCCATAATAAAAATAAATAATGTATTTTTAACTGCAGCTATAAAAAATGTCATACTCTAAAGTACTTTTAAGTCACCCACTCGTATTAATCTATTCCGTGTTTATGGCAAGCTATCTTTATTTTTATATAATTTAAGAAAAAATCTAGTTCGAAGTTTGTTCTCATATTATATAATATACAACGGGCTTTGGGCCTTATATCATTGATTATATAAAATGTAACAAAATATGACTATAAATCAAAGTTTTCAATTACCTAAACTAAAATGTTGGAATGTATGTTTATGAGACTACATGAGGAAAATGAGTGCATATTTTTCAATGTTAAGAAAATAATTAAAACAAATGTACTTGTTAATGGATGTGTGTTACAGAATTTATAGATATAATTTGCGATTATTTTAATTTCACCGACACCATTAAAAACATGCACTATTCAAAAAGCAATATAATGATAAAGAAATTGGTAATCTTAAAAAGTTGTCTCAACCTGCTTGAGGTATCTGTCCTTGTTGAATAGCGGCAACCGGTGAGGATAGTATACTGGGGTAGCTTGAATAACCAACATTTTGTCCACCGAAAATTTGCACAGGGGTTCCTCCATCAATAACTTGTTCATGACCTGAAATAGGCGTTGTTGCACCTGGATATTGACCAAAGTTTAGGTGATTCGGATTGTTTGGTTGGAAATGTTGAAGGATGTGCTCAATATGGACTTGAGACGGAACTGTATGCTTTTGGTTGTCTTTTGCACCAAGTATATTGTAAATATGTGCCTCACCCGGCGGTTTACTTTGTGGTATATCATTTGGATCGTGTTCATATCGTTCATAAGGATTAAAATATCCTAAACCAGCGTGTTGAGGTCCAAGATTTTGATTGTATGCAATATCATATGGGCTTATAATAGGTATGAATGCCTCCCGATTTTCGTTAACATATTTAACATCGATGTGCGGTTGTGGTGCCTTATATGTTTTTTTAATATTTTTTTCTCTGTTTTCTTTTGATTTGTCAACGTTTACTCCATTTGGGAGCTTACCATCTATGGTTGGATAAAATGCGTTTGATGAACTATTATTTTTTTCTTCTTGATTGTCATCTGTTTTATTAGCTTTTAATAGTTTTGAATTATAGTGCTCTGAATGAAGTGGCATTTTTTACATTGCATTAAAAAAATTGTGAAAAAAAAGAAAAGCAGACGAAATTTTAAGACAATTTGAATAGAAAAGATTAATGAATTTTATATTACAATGTTTACAAAGTTTAATGTGAATGAAATCTGTATGAATTGTTAAATGCTATCGTTGAAATATTGCTTATTACTATGTCAAATTGAATAAGGTCTGGTTTTAAATAATTTTTTTATCCTCGAACAGTATGATACCCTATCCATATCCCTATATGCCCCCAAAAAGCATTAAGATGGATAGCATTTTATTTCATTTTATGAAATTTAAAAAATTTTTTTTTTGAAAAAACCCCCTCCAAAAAAGGGACGTGGCCAAATTCTTTGTATCGGCGATATGTTGGAAAAGTAGTGGCTAAATATCTTGTTAAACATTTTTTTCTATGAAAATTTTGGAAGAAACTATGAAACAGCATTTTAGTGAAAAACACACACAAAATGTAGACGTGGCAAAAAAATTTATATGACAAACTTATAAAGGAGGGCAGTGCCTCGATATCTTGTGAAGGTTACAACACCCTATCGCTCTAACTTTAGCTTTAAAAGGTTTTTTTTTCTAAATTGTGGGCGTGGCAATGGGTGTATTAAACAATTTCTTACACTTAACCATTTCGGAGCCCTAGGGAATACGTGTTCTAAATTTCCTTCCTAGCTTAATTTTGAAGGCCTAAAAATTGCGTACGGGCGACCGGACTTGCTAAATAGTCTTAGGTTTTGGTCCTGATCATAAATATATATACTTTTAGGGGTCTACGACGAATATTAAGGGGTGTTACAAACTATGTATCAGAATTAATATGCTCTTAGGATAGGGTATAAAAATTAGCGGATAATTAGTGTAATTTGTTCTGAAACGAGTTCCTTACGAAAACATAACAGCGTTGATAAGTTCAACAAAAAGCGTCTTACTACTATTTGTTTCCTTGTTTTGTTGAAGTGAAACTGTTCAAACTTGGCAATTCACTTAATTTAGTTTATTTTTTTTTATCCATATTAAAAGGAGTACATAACTTTATATGAGACTTTGTTCTCATATTACTCGAAAAGTTTATATACGACTAATGAAAAATGTGTCTTCTCTTATCTGGTTATTTATTAGACTATTGAAAAATCGGCTCTTTGTAGGTAAATGAGCTTTACCTTGATATATGAAAATTTTGGCTCATTCTGAGCAAGTCTATGTAGATATGGGCGTGAAAATTTCTCTTTCATTTTTTTTTAAATTCAAAATTGCGTATTTTTGTTCGCATGATTTTTTCAGTTTTATTCGTGGCATTCACGAATTCAATATTCTTATTTCTTATCACTCTATTACATTTTTAGACTAGCTACCGGAATAGAGGAAAATATGCAATGTGTTATACATAAAACAGCCCCAAATGCGACGATATGTCCTGCAGTGCCAAATTTCGTATTCTTTGATTGTTAAAAAGAGCATTGAAATTTTTAAGAAAGGGTTCCTTTTAGAAATATTTATGATTTCGTTATAGCGGCCAGTCGTCTCAAAAAGTTGCATAATTGCTCAACGGTAACTTCGATTGGCGCCCTACTGTAAATAATAACACATTTTTATACCACAACCTTTAACGATCAAATATACGTGAGTATATAAATTACTTTGTATTTATAGAGTATATCGCATGATATGATAGCAGTAACTTGTCCCATCGCCGGAATTTCTGTTTTAAGGTATTTCAATTTTTTTTAGCTTATATTTTCAGTCGTAATTTTTGATATTAAATTAAATTTATTTTTCCGGAATTAGTCTTTAAAAGCACATACCAATTTTATGTATATAATTATTTATTTAATGTAATTTTTTAAAATTAAAATAACTTTTCGTCCCTTTTTTACGAGCGCCACCAAATTTACATTAAAGTATTAAAGAACATAGTGGAAGATCGCCCTAATTGAAAAACTTTGAACGGCCGTAATACTTTGCTATATACTATACTATATTATACTATACTATACTCTACTATACTATGTTCTATATAACAAGCATTTAAAAATATGGGCAAAACAAAATAAAATTACCACTGATGCAATGATGTAAAATTTTTACAATTGTAAATTTATTTATTTAACTACTTCAAACGGTTAGAATTCGCAAAAGCAATGCTTTTTTCTGTATAAATGAAGACCACCAAATTATTCCATAATATCTGATCAATAAGGAATATGCATTGACTAAGTAAGCTTTAAGTTTTAAAATTAAAAAAAAAAATTATAGAATAAGCTAAATAAATAAAAATATTAAAAAAAGTTTACCATTCTCACTAGATACAGGAACTACCGACGGGGTTATTGGCTGAGCGCAAGCCCATTGCTTACAGCATTCGTCTTCGGGTATAGGTAGTAATCTGGCTAATGATTGATGACAAGGTAAATCACTTGGTGGTAATGCCAAAACTGGTGGACATGCTGGACGACATTCCACTTTTCCATTTTCGCAATAGCAGTGCTGTTCACATCCTACCAAAAAGATTAAATAAAGTAATGAAGTAAAATTTGTTAATAATGAATTACGAACCCGTTAGATTTGAAGGAATCGGTGTCCAATTATCAAACTCTTGGCCCTTATATTCACAAGTACCATTATCGACACAACGCATTTGTTCTGGACAGCATTTGGGAGCAATGGCGCGGAATGATGATGGTTCTGGTTCCCAACGTAAGCAATGTGGATCCAGTACATCCAAACCAAAAGTAGAAGGACATTCGAGCTTAGCGCAGTGTACACCTTCCTTTGTACATATACAGAGGGCATCGCAGCCATCGTGGAATTGTTGCCCTATTTTATATGGCGTATCCTTATGGACACAACTCGATTCCGATAGATCGCCGTCTAATGTTGGGCTTATTGAATTTTCATTTGAAATTTGGGATGTTGGTGGCGATGGAGTTTGCTCATGGTCATCTAATGTCACGTCGCATAACTCCAGTTGACAACAAATATCTTTTGGATCCTTGACAAGTACACATTTTTCCAATCGTGTATGATTACGTTCAGCACAACGTGGACGACAGTTCATTTTACCACCTTCGTCACAGTGACATATTTGATCACAGCCAATCTCCAATCTTTCACGAAATTTATAGGCGCCACCATTAAAGTGACATTCAACTGATGCAGCCATCACAGTAGGTCGTGCTGGATCTGAATCTATAACAAACATAAATGTGTATATGGTATTTAAAATATCTCCGTAAACAAAAAGTATTGTGTTGTTCTTAATAAAAAGTTTAATTTTTTTTTTAAAAAAAGGTTGCAATTAACTTCATCGCCTGATATGACACCCAATATTTTTAGTATATCCTATTCTAAGAGTGTATTCATTTTTTTAAACATGGTTTGTAATACCCCAGTTTGTGAGTAAGATTGCTACCCACTTTCTGTTTATACCCTATCCTAAGGGTATATTAATTTTGACACATAGTTTGTAACACCCCTTAATATTCGCCGTAGACCCATAAAAGTATATATATTTATGATCAGGACCAAATCCTAAGACTATCTAGCAATGTCCGTTCGTCCGTCCGTACGCAATTTTTAGGCCTTTAAAATAAAGCTAGGAAGCTGAAATTTGGACCACATATTCCCTAGGGCTCCAAAATGGCTAAGTGTAAAAAATTTTTGAATACGCCCACTGCCACGCCCACAATTTAGAAAAAACCGTTTTGAAGCTAAAGTTATGCAGTGCCTACATATCTTGTGACAACCGTCACGTGGTTTGTTTTTTCTATTGCATCCAGTTTCAATACGAGTTTGCAAAACTTGTGGAAACTGGTATGCCTAAGGAGCCTTTTTCAGGCAAGACTGACTCGGAATGTCTCTATGCCCCGGCACCCAGCACAGGTGAATGTTCTAGGGCCACTAAAGAGTTAATGCATTCATTTAAATGATAGTAATATATAAAAGTTCGATAAACCTTTCAAGATATAGTTTTATAAATATGTAAATAATGCAAACAATTATTTAATTAGCATTGTAAATAAATAAATAAATAAACAGAGTAAGAGATATAACCCTTCTCAAGGTAGTCCTGTCTCCAAATTAAGCCGATGAAGGCCAGAATAAGTTATAAAAGCTGACGGACGGAAATTAGATACGTGAACTCACCTATAACAAGAAGCCGAGGAAGCACACCAATTGTTACCTACTACAGGTAATGATGCAGGGAGAGGCACCAGTGGACATAACTTTGTCGACGCGTAGGGCCCTATGATAGGTGTGCGTCAAAAAGACCAAGCGTTGAACGCAAAACTGTTGAGTGTGAGTTAAGAAGCGTCTTTTCAAGGATGATGTCTCCTCTCTAGCAGTACGTATAGGGAAAGCGGTCAATGATAAGAGTGTCAGTGCTGCATAGTGTGAACACTGCAAAGCCTCATATTGGAAAGAACGGAGACATAAAAAAGCCGATATATATACCGAGCACTCCGAAAAAGCGGTTAAGCCCTTTGAAGGTCAAGAGCTAATTGAAGACACGGTCTTAGCCGGGATACCAGACAATGTTAAAGAAAACACAGCATCGCTGGATATAAAATGTGAAAATTTAAATCAAACAAGGCTCCTGGACATGATTTTAATACGGGGTAGCTCCTTAAAGAGCTGCCTAGGAAAGGACTAATCATGCTCGTTTATCTAATCAATGCTTCGTTTAGACTATTGTACGTTCCACGACAAAGAAAGTTTACTGAATTTATTATGGTGTCGAAGCCCGAAAACCGCCATATGACAAGAAATCGTATAGACCAATTTCATATCAAATTTATTGAGACGAATTCATCCGATTGTCGAAGAGCACCGATTAATACCAGACCACCAGGTTTAGAATCGAACACTCCAAAATCGACGAGGTTTATAAAATAACTAATAAAATAGAAAAAGGTCTAGAGGAAAAAAAAAAAGTTCTTACTTAGCGGACAGACTCTTCGATGTGAATCACGGAGGAGTTCCACAAGGAAGTGTTCTGGGTCCAATTCTCTTTTCAATTTTTACTCGAGATATTCCGCAAGAAGATGACACAACTGTAGCTACGTTTAAAACCAACCCACGCACGTTAATTTTATTTATAGGCATGCAAATGCACTACCCATTTTTATAGACTCCGTACAAATTCCGTGCGCAAATGAAGCAAAATATTTGGGAATGACATAACATACGAAATAAAAATGGATATCGTACATAAAGAAAAAACGGGAAGAGCTCGTTCTTAAATATAATCAAATGCTTTGGTTCCTTGGTCGATTTGCAAAATTCAGCAAGCAAAACAAGCTCTTTTTATACAAGCAGATTCTTAAACCGATTTGGACGTATATGGTATACAACTTTGGGGTTGTACCAAAACAAGTAACATACGAATTTTACAAACTTTTCAAAATAATATGCTAAGAAGAATTGTTAACCCTTCGTCGTATATCCGAAACGGTGATATCCACCGAATCTCAGGTATGGTTACCGTTGAAGACGAGATAAAAACATGTGCCCGTAAGCAACAGACTCGCCTTCATGGTCATTGCAATAACGATATGCTAAAAATTCTAAATGAACGGGAGGCTGCCTGCCAAACGTGTAAAAAAACGGAAATTTAAACTACTAGATCGGATAAAACCTACTTGTGGTGAAAAAGTATTTTGAACGGTTTTTAGTGAGTAAGAATTTTACTGCATTTGCGGCCGGTCCTCATAATGTTTCATGCAAGATTTCCATTTACCCCCGTAAAAGAAAATGGTCGTTGAAATAATGCTATGCTATAAATTCTAAATGAAACGAATCCAGTACGCCGACTAGAACGAATGAAACCATTTGAACTAGCGCAATAAGATGTAACCGCGAGAAATTGGCAGTGATTAGCAGGTGCTTCCGCAAAACACAAATTGACCAAAATGGAAATTAGCCCTTAAATTCACGAGGCCAGTAACCATTATGAAGACCAACTCGGGTTTTCCCAAAAAAAGCAAAATGGAAATGGAGTTTTGATGTGAATCATCCATTTAAAAATAAAAAAAATCATAATGAAAGACTACAGTCCGCTACAGGTTAATACCCTATCCAGAATGGATAGCATTATATTTCATTCTATAAAATTTGTATAAACAAATTTTTTTTTTCAAAAAAAAAACGCTTCCAAAAAGTGTGCGTGGCCAAAAACTTTATATGGGCGATATATAGGAAAAAATTTTGGCTAAATATCTTGTTAAACATTTTTTTTCGGTTTCTATGAAAATTTGCGAAGAGAACTGCATGTTTTACACTGATGTAAGGTGTCTGCATGATAGTACAGTAGTTGTATCAGCCCTCCATCGGAGATGTGTTAATTCACATTCAAAAGTAAAATAATACCATAGAATGTTTTTTTTTAGCTCTGAACCAGTCTAATCAGTCACACTACGATCGGCTCAGACAGAGAAATAAGTCCCTGGGAACTAAGTCCACTTAGGGATATTAAATAGGATATAAATAGGAATTAAATCTACTTTAGTGAAGTGGACTTCGTTCCCAAGCAAGGTGGGAATTTAATTCCAAAAAAAAAACAGTATGGTCTGAATTCCTTCAAATGATCAATTAAATTTTGTAAATAGTATTATATATTTATGTTAGTTCTCAATTCATAAACAATGGAATATGTATCTAATTATTTATGTCAGGTTTTAGCTTTCTGAGTTTGAGACTATACGTTAATGAACAAAATGATAGAGTATTTGAGTTAAATACCAAGTTATTCGGATTTGTAACAATAATGGAAATTATGCAAAAACAAAATATACAACGTAGCAGTTCTCAGTTCATGAGAAATCAATTGAAAGTTAAAGAGTTTAATTGATCTATGTTAAATTCTGAAATATTATATTCGATTTATTACCATTCAGTGTAGTCGCTATTGTTGTGATTATCTCAGTACACTCCATTGTTGCACAGCATTCATCATCTTCAGATGGAATTTCATGACAGTTACTGTCTTCAAATGTTCGCCCACGTTTGAATGATATTCCAGTGCATCTCGACTCGCAGATCCATTCGCCGCGATTGCAGGTACACCTCTCATTGCATTCGCGATCCATTGTTTCCCCATTCTGTAACAAACAAACAAAAAATGGCTTAATTAGTGGATAGGTTTAGTTTTCTGTTTAAGTTAATTAATATATTGTGCATTATACTTCAGTATGTCAGTGACTTGATTGTGCAAATTATTTGTGGTAATATTATAGAACAGCAATATAATACAGATCATATTTGTTATTTATTTAGTGTATAAAGTCGTTGCAATCCACATATTTGTACAACCCCTTCAATTCTCAAACCAAGGTTTGAAAGTTTGGGGTTGGATTTTTCAATATTTAAAAAAAAAAAACATTTTTTGACAAAAAAAAATCCGGCCAGACCGATTGACAGACGATATCGGCAAACCCACTTTTTTTAACTTCTTTATAGTTGTACTATCATACCTCATTTTTAGTTTAAGTTCGAAATTTTAGCACAATAAATGTACACACGTAGTTCTGTGTGCAGTGACTTAGTGTTTAGGGGCGGGAGACTACTAAGCAAGAGTCCCAGGTTCAAATCCTATCCGAACCACACAAAAGTTTTTATTCGCTACCCCACCTCTTGGGAAAGTCTGACAAACTACCAAGAGTAAGAAATGTCAAAATAAAATAAAATTGCCGTTGTGAATCGGCATTAAACTGTAAGTAAATTCCATTCGTGTCAAATAGATATATGTTCAAAGACACTACGCGCCAGGTGCTACTTAAAAACTTGAGTCTGTCCTCTTGCGGTTCAAGGGCGATATTACCGTGATCCAGGAGATACGATGGATCAGGCATGATGAAAAGAACAAATTGCGACTTACATATATTAACACTGCCATAAGAGATTGCATTTATTAGGATGTGTATGCGTATTCAATTTTTTTTTTACACTTAACGACCACTGCTATCAATAGTGAAGTTTTGTCCTAATAGGTGGACAGATGCTTGTTATACCCCATCCTAAGGGTATATTAATTTTGACACATAGTTTGTAACACCCGTTAATATTCATTGTAGACCCCTGAAAGTGCATATATTTATGATCAGGACCAAAACCTAAGACAATTTAGCAATGATCGTACGCACTTTTTAGGCCTTTAAAATTAAGCTAGAAAGATTGAATTTGGACCACATATTCCCTAGGGCTTCGATATGGTTAAGTGTAAATTTTTTTTTAAATACGCCCAAAATTTAGAAAAAACCGTTTTAAACCTTAAGTTAGAGAGAAAGAGTGTTATAACCTTCACGGGATTTGTAGGCAGTGCCCTCCTTTATAAGTTTGTTACATAAAGTTTTTGCCACGCCTACTTTTTGTAGGCGTTTTCACTAAAATGATGTTATCATCGAACATTTTCATAGAAACCGGAAAAAAAATGCTTAACAAGATATTTTGCTAATATTTTTGCTAATATGTCGTTCATAGAAAGTTTTTGGCCTCGCCCACTTTTTGGGGCGTTTTTTTCAAATTTTTATTATACCTTATCCTAAGGGTATATTAATTTTGACACATAGTTTGTAACACCCCTTAATATTCGCCGTAGACCCATAAAAGTATATATATTTATGATCAGGACCAAATCCTAAGACTATCTAGCAATGTCCGTCCGTCCGTCCGTCCATCCGTACACAATTTTTAGGCCTTTAAAATTAAGCTGAAATTTGGACCACATATTGCCTAGGGCTCCGAAATGGTTAAGTGTAAATTTTTTTTGAATACGCCCACTGCCACGCCCACAATTTAGAAAAAACGGTTTTAAAGCTAGATTTTAGAGTTAAAGAGATAGAGTGTTACAACCTTCACAAGATATGTAGGCACTGGCCTCCTTTATAAGTTTGTCATATAAAGTTTTTTGCAACGTCTACTTTTTGTGGGCGTTTTTTACTAAAACGCTGTTTTTTTTGAAAATTTTCACCGAAAGCGGAAAAAAATGTTTAATAAAATATTTACCCAATATTTTTTCCAACACGTCGCCCATACAAAGTTTTTGGCACGCCCACTTTTTGGGGGCGTTTTTTTAGAAAATTTAGTAGAACTAAATAAAATGCTATCCATCATCTTCTTAATGCTTTTTTCTTTGGGACATATTGGGATATGGATAGGGTATCACACTGTTTGCCTCAAGTTAACTGTAACCTTTCCTTATGTTTTTTTTAAATTTCATAGAATGAAAAAAATGCTTTCCATCATCTTCTTAATGCCTTTTTCTTTGGGGCATATAGGGATATGGATAGAGTATCATACTGTTAGCCAAGCGGACTGTAGCCTTTCCTTATGTTTATGTTATAATAATGGTTTAATATTGTAGAAGTTATAGCTTTCTTGGCTTTACAGTTTTCGGTTTGAATCATCTATCATCTATCAACTATAATCTACTCGAATCTAATTGGCGCCATATTTTACGTGTTACTTTCACAACTACTATGGTTCTTGTATTATTATTATGTTTTGAGTAGTTCATTCGTCAATATAGAGGAAAATCTAGAAACTTAAAATGTTTAAAAGTAGCCTCAGCCTTCAAACTAAGAAAAAAAATATTCCTGCACCTTTTAGGCCATGATCTACCTATATTTCAAATTTCAGCTTCATCATTCAGCCTTTCAGTTTCCGAGTAATTTTTTTTTCAGGAACGACGTACAGGACAGAAAATTGACTTGGCTATTATTATAGTGAGGTTATTATAAGACGTACTAAAAGTCTTGGTAGAGTGCCATTTAGCTTTCATTTGTGCCTGAATTCGTTTGGACATTGATTGGACCAATTGTTCTCAGACCTGTGGTTCACGTTAACTTCGTATTATATCATGGACAGTCGAAGACTTTTTCCGACTATTTTTACTTCTCTATTCAATTGAAAGATCAATGTCTGACTTTGAAAGTGTCTTCTTTACCGTTTGGGACTATAACTGATAGTCACAGAATTAATTTAGAATGTTGAAAGCGAAAAGTTGACGTTTCTTGTTTGTAATATGTTTGCAGAAGTAAAAATTTAAGATTTTATATTATTGTTTAAAATAAAGGAATAAAATCACATGCAAATGCACTAACATTTACCATGCGATATTTGATTGGTGATCGATGATCAAAGAAAATAAAGGGCACGACTGCGTCAGACGAAACTTTCTCTGCACATGAGATGCGTTTTTGAACCGCGAAATGAATCGAAAATAAATGGTGACAAATTTATTTAAATCACTTTTTTGAGTTTACAAAAATTAGATTTTCTTAAAAACGGTAACTACGATTTTGATGTTATTTCGCACATGGATACATTTAACATAGGTGTTCAGATTACAAAAAATGATCAAAATGGTTAGAGCCGGTTTTGAGAAAACGAATTTAATTAAACTTTTAAAAAATCGTTACATAAAAAAATTTAAAAAAAATTATTTCAAAAATCGAAGTATACAAATTTGTTCAGCTTTATAGTATAAAAAACAGCAAATTTTTTGGAGTTCCCTTTATTAGTTTTCGAGATATTTGTGGTTTTATAAATTACCGTTAGCCGATTTTTTTTTCCAAAAACTCAATATGCAGTATTTTTGGCCCCACCCAAAGTATCCTCAGTACAAAAAAACCAAAATCCTTGTAATCGTTTTCTAGAAAAATAGTGATAAGTGATTTCCACCAAGTAAATTGTATGGCAGGTACCGTTATGTACTAACTTTGAAGTACGGCATTGGCGGACCTACTTTTTTGGACTTCTCTATAGTCGTAGTATCATCCCTCATACTCAGTTTGAGTTCGAAATTTCCACACGATCGCAATAACTTTATCTTTAATATACTAATGTATACGAGAAAGTTAAAAATATGATGTAAAATATTGGTTTTACTAAATAGATTTTATCAGGTTTTTGTATCTTTAAAAAGAAATAGAAAAAAATTAAATATGCTTTTTATACGCCTTTTCTTATAATTGCGTGATAACCATAGTTCATAAGAATGTTTAGCTAGAAGATTTAAAAAATAGAAACGCATATCGATAGGGTTTATATTGACAAAGATATTGCACTTCAAAAAACAGTGCACCTGGCACCTACTTGCACCCTCCAGAACCCTACTATTATTATTTTAAGTTCTTATGTACGTAAACTTAACCATACTAAAATGTTAGCTTTGGAGAATAGAGTTTTTCTTCGTAAATTTTTTACACTTTCAAAATGTCGGTGCATAGTGACTGACGCATCCTCCAAATGCCTGCCAGACCTTTATTTTCACGATTTGTAGTCCCAAATTACTAACATACAAATTTAAGGTCTTGTATAAAAACGTTACACAAATTGTTCACTAGGTCTTCTAATATACCAACAATAAGTGTACATATTTAATTTGTCGTTTCTTATACTTCTTTGGAAAATTAAATTTACAAGTCGCCAATATATGTCGGTTTATTGCCAAAAACAAGAAAATCAAAAGCTGGATCTAGAGTGCACAGTAAAGCGAGAAAGCGAAACGATGCGCGAATCATTTACATGCGGTAAAAACGTTTATCTTCTTGGACACATCCCAATTTCTCTTTACTGGTATCACGTGCACAGTCAAAAATATGATGTTTGAAGCCCTGTTTGACATTAATAAAGCCTATATGACATTTTTTACAAAACGGATTCCAACGTTTTCTGTGCCACTTAGCACAATTTTATACGAATTGGTGAATAATAGAAAATCTCGGAAAAACTGAAATAATTTTGGTGTTCCCATAAACGTACATTATTTATCAAAAACAATAAATCAGTTAACATCAAAAGTAAAAATTTTGCACTTACTTTATATTTCTTATTACCCTCTGAGCATTCTTTATTCGCTGTGACAATAGATGAACCAACATCGGTTTTTATTGTATCAAACATTTGTCCGTTATGGATTATTTTGTGGTCCTCAATTTGTTCGACTTTTTTACGGTCCTCAAAATTATCATGTCGCTCATTCACCAAATGATCTCCCTCATCTTCTGCATGGCCCCTGTGACCATTAAAATTATCCTCGTCGTCTGTGTCCATGCTGACATCGCTTAGATCCATAAATCCATTAGAATTCATATTCTCATAATTTCTTCCTTCTTCATACCGCTCTGTAGTAACAAAATTAGAATGTACATTCCTGTTATCAAAACTATCAAAGTCATTACCACTGTTTGATCGACCTTCTCCAACGGACTCATTTTGGGCTTTATTCAAATCTTCATCTATACTGTGAATATCGGATGAACCTGTACGTCCTTGAACTATATAATGAGTTTCATTGTGTTCCTCCGACGATAGATTCATTGATCGTCCCTTAAGAGTATCAAGCGGGTATGACGATGAAGTTCCGTTATGATGAGTTTGAAGGAAAATAGTTTCATTGTTTGTAGTGTTGAGTATTGCGGGATCTTCAATTGTGCTATTTGATATTGCGTCTGATTTCTCAGCATCAAGAGAACTTATGATCGAAGCTACAACATTTGATGTAACATCTTGTGAGAATGTAGTTAGTTCCTCTTCAGGTATTCTATCGGTCGATGATTCGAAAGATTCTGTACTCATGAGCATTTGATAATCTATGTTATCATTTGATTTCCGTTCCTTATGCAAACTATTGATGTGATGCAGATCTTCAATATTGTCAGAATATGTAGTCTGCTCTTCTTCTAGTTGGAAATCAGTAGTTGTTTTAACGATATCCTTATCATCTTGAATAAAATTCATTTCCGTGGTGTTATTTTGTACATCTATTTCGGATACAGTTGTGTCACTTTCAACGTTAATCGAAGTTGTTGCGTTTTTATATAAATGTTGACTATAATCTTCAGTCGTTGGTTTTTCGAGGTATTTTGATTCTGTATTTTCTGCGACATGACCTTCTTTAATTATGTTTGCTTCAGTAACATTGTCTTGGTGGTCAAAAATGACTGTAAGAGTATTTTCCGATAATGTTTTTGCTATTTCCTGATCGGCTTCCGTTGAAGAGGTTGTGAGCGCATTTATTTCATTCTCAGTTGCGGCTTTCTTTTCAGCATCTAAGGGAATGACGGACAGTAAAGGTACAACTTGAAATTGGTCAGTTGTAGAGTTAATATGAGATATATTTAACGGTACACCGTCTATGTCTGTTGATGTTGAAATTGGTGGTAATGTAGAAAGGATGGAATCCTCTGTTATAGTTGTGGGTTCAGTCGGAAGAGGTGTTGTTCCTACGAATAAGAAAAAAACATGTTAAAGATATGTATGCATAGACACATAATGTATGTATAATCTTAAAAAATATATCCAAAATATAAATTTTAAGATGTTGGCATTTGAAAATGCATTTGTTATATTGGGAAAAATATTGGCTAAATATGGGGAATTTTTATCCATTTTTTTTCGGTTTCTATAAACATTTTCGAGGAAAACAGCAACACGGGTCTACGACGAATATTAAGTGGTGTTACAAACTATGTATGTGTCAAAATTAATATAATTAATATATAATTAATATAATGAATGAAAACAATCACAATTTATTACATAAAGAAAGAAGTCCGCTTGGTGTAAACGGTATGATACCCTATCCATATCCCACCCGGTGAAAACGGTGTAGAAAACACATTGAATGACATTTTATTCGGTGTTTTAAAATAAAATCATAAAAACAGGTTTTTTGAAAAAACGCCCTCAAAAATTGGGCATGGCCAAAAACTTTAAAAATGTCAAATGTTGAGGAGAAAATTCTCTAAATATTATGTTAAACAAATTTTTTCATTCAAAAAAGTGGGCATTGCTAAACACTTTATATGGATCGAATGTTTTGAATGGTATTGTCTAAATATTTTTTTATACATTTTTTTTGTTTTCTAAGGAAATTTTCAAAGGAAACAACATTTTGTTAAAAAACGCCCCCAAAAAGTAGAGGTGGCAAAAAACTTTGTGTGGCAAATTTGCTAAAGAGGTCTGTTTTTTTTTGCGTGGGCGTTTCAAAAAAAATTTGACACTCTACCATTTCGGGACCCTAGAGCGTATACGTTCCAAATTTCAGATTCCTAGCTTTGATTTAAAGTTCTAAATATTGGTGACGGACGGACGGATGGAAATTCTTAGATTTTGATGCTGATCATAAATATGTATAATTTTAGGTGTCTACGACGAATATTTTGGGGTTTTACAAGCTCGGTTTTTTTTTTATACAATATCCTGCCCTACTTTATAAGTTTGTCACATAAAGTTTTTTACCACGCCTACTTTTTGTGGGCGTTTTTCCCTAAAGTGAAAGTTAGTTAGGAGGGCAGTGCCTACATATCTTGTGAAGGCTGTAACACTCTATCTCTCTAACTTAAGCTTTAAAACGGTTTTTTTAAATTGTGGGCGTGGCAGTGGGCGTATTTAAAAAATGTACACTTACCCATTTCGGAGCCTTGAGAATATGTGGTCCAAATTTTGACCACGCTTTAATCTAAAGGCCTAAAAATTGCGTACCGACGGACGGACGGACGGACATATAGGTCTTAGGTTGGTCTTAGGTTTTGGTAATGATACTTTTAGGGCTCTACGATGAATATAAAGGGATGTTACAAAGTATGTGTCAAAATTAATATACGCTTAGGATAGGGTACAATAAATATTATTTAAATGCGTCATGAACAACGCATGCATTCAAATTATTGGAATGGAGAACATAGTTAGTCAGTCTTAGGCAACGCATTTACTTGGTTTCATGAATTTATCGCTGGGCTCATTAAAAAGTTTACAAGTTCTTTTTTTTGTCAGAAATTCGGAGAAAGCTTGAGTTCTAGCAATTAATTGGATGAGGTAAGAGGCTTTAGCCGGGCACTTACTGCCGCTTGTCTGCCACTGCAAATGCAAATGCCTCTAACCCTCCAATATGGCGCATAGCCATTAGGCGGTACCTGCCGCCTGCGAAAAGAGAGTTGAAATATCCACGTCTCGCATTGCTGCCCATTTAAGTACCATTTGTTGGAATTTTGATAATGCCTAAATAATGTTCTGTGACAATGTTAAATCTGTCAAACATTTTAGAACTTTCATCATAAATCATCAATTTGAACTGTTACAAGTTACAAAATAAAATTTTCGGGCGATTTTCGTGCTTTTCAATAAAAAAGTATTTTTTCTCAAAGCCTTTACTGGAGATATTGCACTTAGTGCTACGTCATATTGCTACTTCATGTTGCCTTCATATCAGAAAGATTAACCCTTCTGGATTAACCATTTTTTTTATCATTCTAATTGTAACAAGATAATAACCATTGCTATTTGTAATAGCTTTCAACATTTGCCTAATAGGGTATCAATTTATATAATTACATTTTATTTTGAGAGTTCCTATATACTGTAAGACTAATATCTTTTAAGATGGTAATAGGCTTAAATTATAAGTATCTTATGAAAACGTACAGAAATTTAACTTTGGAAGAGCGCTATATTTTAATTTAAACTAATTTCAATGTAAAGAAATTCCCCAGAAATTGTAATGGTTAAGGAAAATCGTAAAATGTCTAAGCAATGAAAATACAACGAAAACTGAAGAAAAGTATCTTAAAGATAAAGTTTACCTTCAGCCGGAATAACACTACGGCAAGCTATATAAATTTTTTTAAGGAAGTCTACATTCAAAGTAACATTTTTGAACAATAATGTGTGGAAAATCAATGCTAGCCACCCCGACAACTACCGCGTGGTTTTTCAAAAACTAAATGCTGAGAAAATCCAATGGTACACTAACGAAAATAAATCAGAAAGACCACACCGAGGAGTGGTCAGATGACTTCATTCTTCGTACTGCAAAGACGACGTTTTGCAAGAATTTAAATGCAAAGATGAACCTCGAAATGAATCGAAAATGAATGGTGACAAATTTATTTAAATCAATTTTTAGGTTTAGAAAAATTAGATTTTCCCAAAAACGGCGCCTACGATTTTAATGTTATTTCGCACAATTATCAAAATCGTTCGAGCCGTTTTGGAGAAAACGAATTAATTTTAAATTTAAGTAAATCGTTGTATGAAAAAAATAATATGTTAAAAATCGAAGTATGCAAATTTGTTCGACTATATAGTATAAAACAAACTTTAAAATTCAAAGTTTCCGTTATTACTTTTCGAGATATTGCCGGTTTTATGGCCCTATCCCAAATATCCTTAGTACAAAAAAGTCCGAAATCCTTGGAACCACTTTCGAGCAAAATAGTGTTAAGTGATTTTCACAAAAAATATTGTATGGCACGTACCGTTGTTTCAAAAGATAAAGCAAAAAATATAAAGATGCCCCGAGATGTGACCCCAAAAACCTTATATACGAACTTTGAAGTACGGCATTGGCGGACCTACTTTTCAATATCATCCCTAATATAATATCATCCCTCATACTCAGTTTGAGCTCGAAATTTCCGCACGATCGCAATAACTTTCTCTTTAGTATACTAATGTATACGAGAAAGTTAAAAACCAAAACAAAAACATAAGGAAAGGTTACAGTCCGCTTGGGGCGAACAGTATGATACCCTATCCATATCCATATATGCCCCAAAGAAGAAAGCATTAAGAAGATGATGGATAGCGTATTGGAAAAAATATTGGCTAAATATCTTGTTAAACATTTTTTTTCGGTTTCTATGGAAATTTTCGCAGAAAACAGCATTTTAGTAAAAAACGCCCACAAAGAGGCGTAGGCGTGGCAAAAATCTTTCTAGGACAAAATTATAAAGGAAAATTTCAGCTTCCTAGCTTAACTTTAAAGGCCTTAAAATTGTGTACGGATGGGCAGATGGACATTGCTAAATAGTCTTAGGATTTGGTCCTGATCATAAATATATATACTTTTATGGGCCTCGACGAATATTAAGGGCTGTTACAAACTATGTGTCAAAATTTATATACCCTTAGGATAAGGTATAAATAGTAACGTATTTGCTTGATTTCTGAAACGCATTTTAAGAAGGAATCAAGTGTAAAAATTAAGGAATATAGCGACTATCATGCATGCATTTACTATGAATTTCTCCAGAAGGAAAAATTCTCGATGGATTCGGTATGCAATTTGGAGAAGCCTTTTACTCGTCAGGCAAACCGACGTATTGGTCTACGGATACGGCAAAAACTCTGGACCTTATAGATTTTTAACTTTTAAAAGGGATTTCCGAAAGCTATGTTAAAGTTGAAGAATTTTTCGATCTGTCCTTTGATCACTCGCCTGTCATTTTAACAATTAGCGGCCGATCTTAACATGTCTTTTCAAACGCCATTTGAACTTAAAGTCGAAGTCGATCAATTTATCGGAGTCATAAAAAGTTCAGCCTGGTATACGAGTAGTACTCGTAGTAGAAGAAAAGAAAACCGCGTAAAAACTTTAAAAAAAATTATTCAGGACTTTAAAAATCGTGAAGTTTCTTCATATCTTTAAGGTCTCACCGCGGACAAGAGTTCGAACGACTCGCTCTAGAAAGCTTTGAAAGGCATTAAAAAGTCAAAAATGCAAGCGCCTGCTCTCAGAAAAGATAATGGCGAATAGGCGAAAGGAGACAAAGAAAATGCCTACATATTTTCCGAGCACTTAGAAAAGACGAGCACTTAGACCCCTTTGATGGTAAAGAGCTAATTGAAGATACAGCTTTAGCCGAGATACCTGACAATTTTAAAGTTAAAAGTGTATCGCTGGCTGAGTTGTGTTATGGAATACAAAAATTGAAAACGAACAAAGATCCTGGATACGATTTGATTACGGGGCAGGTCTTTAAAGAGTTGCCTTCGAAAGCACAAATTATGTTCGTCTATCTAATTAATGCTGCGTTTAGGTTATTGTACGTCCCAAGACAGTGGAAAGTAGCTGAGGTCATAATGGTTCCAAGGCTGAAAGCTGAATTCTTGGTGATCAGAATTAAACTCTCTACAATCGACCAGGTTTATCGAATAACCAATGAAATTGAAAATAGCCCTTGAGGAGAAAAAAATATGTTCTAGCATTTTTCTTCTACTTCTAAGAAGAATTGTCAACGCCCCTGGTATATCCGAAATAGTGATATCCACAGAGATTTGGATGTGGGAACCGTCGAATATGAAATAAATATAAATTGCAATAACGATATATTTACTTTGAACGAAACAACTTTAGTGCGCCGGCTTTAACAGATAAAACCATTTGAATTAACGTAGTAAAATTTAACAGCGTGTTTTTGGGGGTACCAGCAGGTACCTCCGATGGGAAGCTGCCTAGTAAACGCGAATATAAATTATTAAATCTAAACTACTAGATAGGCAATAATCTAGTTGTAGTATAAAGTAATTTGATGAAGAATCTCGCACTATTATGAGCACGTGCGATGGGTACTCATAGATAAGACACTATGAAGATTTTCCACCTACCTTCTGAAAAAATAAATAAAATTTAAGTATATCGAAATTTTTTTAAATTTTATCTACCTATATATACGTGTAAGAAGAATATTTATTTTATTTTAAATTGAAAATGATGTAATTTTTCCACAAAAAGTTGACGATTAAATCGCTCATTTTTCAACTCTGGCACAAATTTTGCTTAATACATTTCATCCGGGAAGGTATCAACGCAAAAATAATTTCTCCAGATATAATCCTTACGAATAATATTTAGTGATTGTATTGTAATAAGCCAAAATTAAAATTAATTGTTTATGCATATAAACCTTGCTGAATTTTCAAGTCTCTTTACAGAAATACTTTTCCTTAGCTTAGACTCTGCATTGTCTGTAAAATTTGCTTTCACCATAGGTCTTACTAATAAGAAATTAAAACAGGGGGTTAAATAAATATACTCGTTCTGAATTTATTTCTGTAAGAAGATTTTAGAAAAAATGACGAACATACACATTTTTTCTTATTGGTGATAATCTTCGTTGTAAGATTATGACGAGTATTTCTTGCTCGTTCTTAGAAAATGGAAGGCTATCTAAATTTCTTTTCTGTAACAACATTTATCTCATTTGCTAAACTATGCTGTTGGGGCCTTTGGTAAACTTTACAAACCTAGCAGTTTGTTAAGACCCTTAATTAAAAGTACCCATATTCGAAATTGTTACCTTTAAACACGAGTTCAATGATGGACTTCCGAAAACAGTATTTCAAGATTACAGCACGACTTTATCTAAAATATTTAAAAATTTTATTGGTAAGGCTCACGGTGATTGTAAATCTCAAAGAAAATATAAAGTGCCCGCTATTTGAATTGACTGAATAAAAGAAAGTATTATTATGCGTTTGAATAGATTTGGAATAATATTATTTATTTATTATATTATATATTATTTATTCTTGGCCAATACTCGCTTATATAAAACTCTTGAATTACAGTTCCTAAAAACAAGATATAGCTGTGATTCATTTTTAAACAACAAAATCACAATCATAAATATTCTTGTACTTTTCACTTCTTTTGATAAAGAATGAAAGTTGTCACGTCGTTTATGTGTGGTCAGCATAATAATGTTCTTTTGGTTCTTTGATCTGATGTCACCCGTAGAGGCGATTATTCACTTTTTCTGCTAAGCCCACGTACGTTGGATCCTGTCGGACTAACGAAACTGGTCATAACCGTTACTTCTTCAACATACTGAATGACAATTATACTGTTACAAAGCATAA
Organism: Ferdinandea cuprea; assembly: GCA_963576555.1. NCBI lineage: Eukaryota > Metazoa > Arthropoda > Insecta > Diptera > Syrphidae > Ferdinandea > Ferdinandea cuprea. The sequence continues at coordinate 80,181,547 of OY754959.1, forward strand.
TACATAACATGTATTATACTTTATTTGGTGGCGCTATATATTTTTGCATTTTCATAATTTAGGTTTAATTATTGACTACAAGATGTTTATGTTATAAATTTGAATTAAAATGCACAGCCACTTCATTTGAATTAACAATCTTAGAAGACTTATTTTTAATATATTCGTTAGCTAAGGTTAAAAAAACATCTAAGATTATACTGTAAGTGTGTTATCCATGATATTATGTTATTCAATACGAGTCTTTAACAATAGGTTTTCTCATCGGACATAACTCCAAACTCTATTGGTTTTGATTTTGAGGGATACGTAAACTGTTTTCATGTGGAAATAGATATATCCCAATTAAGATGTAAGATTTGATTGGTGGATATCACACTAATAAAATGTATGTATGTTAAATGGGGTTCTTTTTCAAAACTAGTTCAAGACCAATAAAATGGAAATTTCTGATTTAGTGGTTAAACAGTTGGATTTAAACGACAAAGTACAGTTTACAGTACATAATATTAAAATGATCCAAAATGTTGAAAACATTTATGAACAAAACAAAAACTTAACTGAATTTTTAAATGAAAGATATAAACAAAATCTTTCAGCTTTGCTTCTTAGAACGTTCTCTTTTTTCTTACTGAGAATTAAATATGTGACAAATTCCCACTGAATTGTGTAAGCTTTACGACCAATGTACATTTTAACCAAAAAGCTGATAAACATTTTTTAGCTTATAGCGTATTTTTTTTCCTATTGAGGGTGAGTGCTTAAGACAGACCGGTTGCACATCCTCATAAATATATGAGAATTTTACTTATTTTTAATACCTGCATATATAGCTTTTTATTAATATGGTTCAACACAATTTCGGGTATATTCGCACCACTGCTGCATCCTGTCATCTCCGAGAGACAAGGATTTCAACCGCTTTTCAATCATATGTAGCCGTATGTCCTTAGATTTGTCAGTGTAGACTAGCGACTTTAAGTATCCGCAACGGCAGTAATCAAGGTCCGTCAAGTCATTTCGTATATAAATCTATGTTTTTAGTCGCTATCCCGCCTTTTGAGAAAGTGTGAAAAACATCCAAAAGTAAGAACTGTCACGAGAAGCTTCTCAAAACAAAAATAAATCCTCTATTCGTGTCGGAAAAAACATCTTCCCACACATTTCCTGGCCAGTTTACGTCCAATATTTATTTTATTCAAAATAAATTAGAAAAAATATATTTATTGAAAACACGAGCCCAAAAAGTGGGCGTGGCCAAAAACTTTGTATGGGCGATACATTGGAAAAAATATTGGCTAAATATCTTGTTAAACATTTTTTTCGGTTTCTATGAAAATTTTCGAATAAAACAGCATTTTAGTGAAAAACGCCCACAAAAAGTAGGCATGATAAAAAACTTTATATGACAAACTTATGAAGGAGGGCAGTGGGTACACATCTTGTATGGTTTGTAACACTCTATCTCTCTAACTTTAGCTTTAAAACGGTTTTTTTCTAAATTGTGGGCGTAGCAGCGTATCAAACAAAATTTTTCACTCTACCATTTCGGGAACCTAGGGAGTATATGTTCCAAATTTCAGCTTCCTAGCTTTTATTTAAAGGCATTGCTAAATATTCTTAGGTTTTGGTCCTGATCATAAATATGTATATATACTTTTATGGGTCTACGACGAATATTAAGGGGTGTTACAAACTATGAGTCAAAATTAATATACCCTTGGGATATGGTATAAATAAAATTAATCATGCATGAGCACACCAATGCAACAACAATCTGTTGAAATGAATCCAATTTTTTTTTATTCGGCCAACTCCAGAGGAACTGGTAGGTTTGAAGTGCAGTGAAACGTTTGTTATCTTGCAATATTGTTTTTGGGCTGATGACTGTGGGTGCAGTGGCTTGCGATTTATTTCGTTGGACTACTAAGCGAGGCGTAAAATCCGACCCGTACCACCTAAAAGTTTTTATTCGCTGCCTCACTTGCAATGGTGAGAAGCTTATAAAACGTGTCAAAAAAAAACTATCTCCGCCACAACAATGGTTAGAGAAACAAGGCTTTAGGTCGTGTATGTATTTATTTGTATATACTGATAATGGTTAAAGAAAAAATAATATATGTAGTTAGACGTGCAAAAATGTTGTAGTTATAACAAACTGGTGCAGGGTACATACGTTTCTTATAATTTCCTTTAAATTGCCAATTGCTAATGAGATACATTTGTACCTACCGGTTTACTTCAAAATTCCATAATCGAAAATAATGACTTACAAGCATCGTGATATGAGAGAAAGTTGATAAATACAATATTGTTGGCACCAACTTTGTGAAATGTAACTACATAACTTCATTACGAATAACTACATTTCGGTCGGTAACATGTCTGGTTTGCAAAATAAATAAATACAGTGACTAGAGTTTTCATCTGTAAGCTAAGTAGGTAGGTTCACAAAAAGATATTTTCGTACCATTAAGCAAATCGATTCGTATGGTTGAATGATAGATATATATCTTCGTACGTTTATTGTACTAAACATTTTGAAATGCATTAAATTTGAGTACAACCTAATCCTTAAACAACTGTAAGCAAGATTAAAAATATGTATGCTCGTATATATGTGAGCACATGCATACATATACGTAATATGAAACAGTCATACAAGTAGGAAACACAATACAATGGCCCTTATTCAATAGCGTGTTGTAGATGGTCTATAACCCACAATCAAGAAGATAGAATAATAAAAGAAGTGAAAATAGGTAGTACAATATAGCTGTCTAGTATGTACTCATACTAGCAAAATCGCAAATTAAGAAAAAAAATTAATTTTATACATACATATCCTTAAATATTTACCAAAACATAATTGAATTTTGTAACAAATGCATACCATTTTCTACATCAGTGGTTACGATGTTCTCTAATATATCAGATTTTGTGAAGATTGGTAAAGTCGTTGAACCAGCCTCAACAGCTTTATTATCGGCAGCCACATATCCAAGTAAAAATAATCCACAAAGTATGGCAATAAAATCGGATTTTCTTCTTTTATTGACGTACATTTTTATATTATTGGAGCTTTAAATTCCGTATCCTAAATAGTATGTATATTATAATTTTTTGCGACCCGTTTTTTAGATTGAAACTTCGAATTTCACTTTGTATACTGGCACATAATTTATTTATCAATTTATCTTTGGTCCGGATATGCACATTGGACTCAAGTGTTGGTTTAAATTTTAACTCACGAATATACATATATCATTTTCTGCAATAATAAAACCTAGAATTTATAAAATAATTTAAATCATTACAACATTTTTAAAATTTGGTATCTTAACCGGTTCGAACACAGATATTAGAAAATATATAGAAAGTACTGCAAATGTATTGAATAATATGTTTGAATATTAAACTTAAAAAAAAATATGAGTAACAGATCTTTATTAACACTTAGGTATTTATTTGTATACCTAATTATTTAGGCATAATAAATCAAAAGAATGCACAAAATATTCCAAGGCGAAAGTGTTGATTTTATGTATTATACCACAACATTTCACTAAACACACCATGCTATTGCGACGCGATCGTCTTTATTGAACAGGGCACGAATTCCAACTAAAGTCAATTGGTATGGGATGGAGTTCGTTGGCGGATAGGTAGATTTCTTTTAGATTACTTTTTTGTGATGGTAATTCAAAAACCGGCCACGTAGAAAAAAACGGAAAAATATAAAGCAAGACAAAAAAAACTGAAGACCTTACCTGTCTAAGTCTCTCTTAAATTATAATTCAAAGAGAAATTATGTTAATTTATTAGCCATACTAATGTAAATGCTATAGGGTGCCTCATATAGGTGTTAATGATGTAGTAAATTAAATATGGAATATTGTCCATATAGAGATATAGGTGACTTTTCTTTATTATTATTTATATTTCTATGTTTGCATTTCCATATATTGTATCAAATATAGTTTTTGTTTATTTAAATCAAAATTATGTGTACCTACTTCAAAAAAGAGTAATAAAAACTTTCGTGTACTTGGGCATTGTATGCCCTAAATATCACAACTTCCCTGCATGTCACAGACCAATGTACATGTTAAAATTCGATTTAAAAAAAATCGTTTGAGCACTCAGTGCCTTGTACACGGGGTAAGAGTTAAAGTAATTTCAGTTTTCGGTGAATCACATAAAGGGTTATTCATTTTAATATATTTTAAAAATGAAACCTGATGGTAATAGATACAGAGAAGGCAGTCCTGTTTCAAGACGCAGAATATATTTTTTTGTGTTTTGTAGTAGTCGACACGTTTTTATTGATCTAAATCGTTTTTTAACTTCTTCGTAGCGAAACTGGTGCAGGGTAGCAATTGATGGATCGCATGATCGCCTGTATTAAAGGTTTATTTTTGTATATCTTTTTTTGCAAAATATTTTATATTTTAGACAATATTATCTAGAGGATACTGCATTCTAAGTGGTATGCTGTGGGTCCAATTAGACCTGATAAAGTTTATATAAACTGACCATTCTCCTTATCCTATTGCATGATGCTGATTTTATTTTTGTTATAATCCTTTAACGGCATCGGTTTTTCAAGTTGCGGCAACGGTCTTGAAAGGTTAAATGTATTTTTGAGATCACCTGTATGTTTAAATGAGTTTATTCGCCTTTAATGACTAGAAGTATTGCTTACTTATTATGAAAACACTTTTAAATTAAAGAGACAAATAGGGTGATTTTTTTGGCTATTCACAATGTACTATGAAACTATGTATACTACTCTATACTAACACCACGTTCTACCGACCCCTACCGAATCACGCTCATCATTACCCTCAGTGCTATAGAACTTGGTATTTGATCGGTGCGGGCAAAGCAAGTCGGTGACCATCGTCACCATCGTTATCCTGATAATGCACTTGGACGCATTGACTAGGTTCGATATAACGTTCAAACACGTTTTCCTTAACATAAATATCAAATGTTTCAAATCAAGTAAGATCGTACACTGCACAATGTACAATTTGTCTTTTTTCTAAATCAATAAAGATTTGTTAACAATACATTTATTTTTATAACTTTTCTACTATTTTTAGGGATAAAATTACTTAAGAACATTTTTTTTTTTCAAGCAAAATAGGAAATCGCGCAGTGTAGGGCTAAGACAGGGCTGCATTCTATCCTCTAGGGTCCCGGGCACGCTGCTTCCAGTTATCCATCTTAAGTGCTCTGCCATCCGCGATGGCTTAGTCTTTGAAACGGAGGTTGCAATACCAAATTACTTAATTGTTTTTTTTTTTCAAGAAGGCAAGAGAAAAATTTACGATATTTTTAAACCCTTAACACTAATAAAAGTCTCTACCAGCTGTATCATATCGTTTAGGTCGATATTTGATGGAAAAAATTACGTAAGGTTTTTATATAATATGAATAGTAGCGTTAAAATAAATCAAAATTAAATAATATATAATATATAGATATATATATATGATAAAATAATATAATAAAATGACCAAAAGGTTTCTCTACCCGACACCTATACTCATTTTGTACCATAAGTAAAACTTCTTTTACTGACGCACCAATAGCATTGTTACGAATGTAAATTCTGTTTGCCGTAGATGGAATATTCAATAATACCCACATATAACTACACTGGTTAGATACTTGTTAGATATAACATGATCAGCAGCAAATACACCCTGTATTAAACTAATAAGAGATAGACACTGAATGAAACGTAAAGAAAAATAAAGAAACATCCCGCACAAATTGCTTGCAAGACAAAATTTCTCTCAAAACAAGTTTTCTGTTCAACTCTTTTGACTATAACGATTCGCCTTCGCGTGTCTCATAAGCACACAGCTCGCTGTCCGTCGGGTTTATTTCATTTCATTGTTGGAAAATAGTTTGTATTGGTGGGTAGACATAATTTAATACATATATATTATATGTATATCTAACGCACTCCCGCCACTCGTTCACGGAATGAGTGAGGGTGATGAAAGAAAAAAAATCCGAACACACTTCATTCGAATAGAGAAAAAAATTTGATTTCAACGAACCCAACAGAAATTGCAGCGTTTTTTCGCATATTTTAGCTACATACCATTCCTTTCCAAAATGCTTTACTCTTTTTGTTGCTTCATTCCTATTTCTCTATTTATCTGTCTTATGAGTCGATAGTGTGTCGTAATAAGGTATAAATGAGAGTGATATACCAGCCTCAAGTAAAGTGTATGCTCGACTTATATATATATTGTTTTTAAATTTACTCAGAACCTTACTTCGTATTAATAGATACAATTTATCCATCCGTTACGGTATTCGTTTTTTTTTTTTTGAATCTGCTGATGACTTTGCCACATAAAGTGTTATGAAATTTTGTTCAAAGTTTAATTTTTAATTTTAAAAAGTATCAATTGTAATGATTAAAAACAAAATATGCATTTATACATTTCGATATCGATGTATATATATATACATAATAATGTGATTTTTCATGTTCAAGTCCATGATATACAAAAACTATGGAAGGAAGAGCACACATAGAAAAAAGCTTATATAATATATTTATATAATATTATATAGCATTTATAGTCAGATCTGGTTTGTGTACGATTCGTCATCACTTCCACTTTAATTCTGCGAAATAGCTTAACTTTTTTTAACCTGAAATCGATGTGTAGTCATACATATATCAGATACTTTGGCATCAATTTGTATCAATTAATCTGATATTTGTTTGTATTTTAAATATACGAGTACCTTTTATATAGTCACTTAACCTTCAATCAATTGCTACTTAAATCACCTGGAATGTATCCACTAGTCAGGTAGTTCTGTATTTATATTCTATTTAGGGCACGCTTATTTTGCACACATATCATAGATAAATAATGGCCGAAAGTTATGTAGTTCTAGAAAATATGTAATATTCGGCAAAAGGTAAAAGCAAAACGTATAATTTTGTATGTAGTTACAAGTTTAAAGAAGCGGAGTCCTTCACCCTTCTTAAGAAGGTAAATTTCTTTAATTTAATTTAATTTAATTTCTTTTTAACCCCATTCTATTTGCTGCATACAACGACATTAATTCAAATTTGAAGGTTTTGGGCTTTTTGTCGGAGGTTGCTACTATCCGATGGAGCGCTCAGACACAACTGCAGGTCCATTGTACTACCATTCAGACACCTTACATTAATGCACTCAGTTTTCCAATCTTTCGAAGAAAAATTAGAAGGAGCTGCAGTGATGAAGAGCTTAGAATATGTGTATTAGTATGTTGGCACTCACCACGTCAGCCCCGAAAAACAAATTGTAGCGTTTAGCAAAAGCTTGTTGGCCCGAAAGCACACCTAAAAGCAGCTTACAGTCGATTCGTCTCAGAGATAGAAAGATGCCGACCTTTTGCAAACGTCCGGGAGGAGTAGTTTGGTCTGTCTACATCCACCGCAATCGCGCCACCGAATCACAGGTTCAGGTCCTGAGAAAAAATTGTCTGAACCTTGCCTAGCAAGCTCATTCAAGATCTCATTTCCCTGAATGCCAGTGTGACCTAGGACCTAAACAAGATTCACTGTGTTCAGTCTTCCGGCCAAATTTAGAGAAAGCTTGAGTTCTAATAGAGTTTAGCAGCGCTTTTAATGAAGCTTGGCTGTCACTGCAAATGCTTCTAGCCCTCCATTTGTTGTTCACAATATAGCGCATATACATTGGAATGGCAAAAATCTCAGCTTGGAAAACAGACGCATGTTTACCCAAGGGGTAGTAAAGTCTTATGTCATTGCGGTCCACAAAAAATCCAGCACCAGACCCCCGTCCGGTTTTGGTGCAATCCATGAAAATACGATGGCATTCAATCCATGGTTCAGATTCTGACCGAAGCCATTCCGTTACCTGTGGAAAGTCGACGTAGTTTTTTGCCTGAAGGATATCTGGTGTTGTAACATCAGACGGCATGATTTCTGGGACTTAAGAGCTCAGGCTAAGGCGTGAATATAGAATTTTTAAACTTAACACGTTATCCGTTAGTATGTACACATCTTAAATCCGGGCCATAAAAACATAGACGGCAATGAGAGGTTCGACGAGTTGGCCATACTTGGATCTGCTCTCCATACATCACTAGAGGTGGAAGCAAATCCCCCGTAAGGATCCGGCCAACCTTGGTATTTTCCACAATCCTAGCTGTCGCAGACATTAACGAAAGCGCGACCCTACTTTATTAACTCCTCCACACAGTGCGATATATATCTCAGCTTTAGCTGGAGATATATATCGCACGCTATCGCAAAAAATGCTTTAATGACCTAGCGAACATTTTAAGCTTTTGTATTCATATATCCAAAATAACATATTTACGTGGGATGTATCCGGTTGCCATTCATATACAAAATGAATTGCGAGCTCTCGTTTAATCATAAAAGTTTGCGAAAGTTTGTGTATTACACGTTTTTGATTAGGTTGTCTGATAGCAATTTAAATGTTTTTCTGAGCTTGCGCTCTCTATGTCGAAAATTGTCCTTATCGTAACCTTTTGAAATGCCAGCCTTTAAAACAGACATACACAAATTATCTAAGGAGTTCAAAGACCTATTCGAAAACTTTAATTAAGCAGTCTCCAATGATTCCTCGTTTGCTATTTTGGTCATATTGAATCATGGCAGGAATGAACCTATTAGTCGCATGTATTTGTGTTAGCACTTTATACTTAAATGCCTGTTATGTTTGTTTAATATCTGTATATACTAACACCTGCATTAAGTGATGAGCCTCGTGATAGTTGCTTGCATTAAGCACTTCCCGACACAGATCGATAGTGGTTATAAATATAAATAGTTTTTTAAATAATTCGTCATAAGTTGATTGTTACCTTTTCCATATGTTATTAAAAAGTTAGAATGTAGGCGACAATTATTATTAACTGTAGATGTGATTCATACAGACATCATATTACAACCTTGAATGCATGTGATGTGGTGATATTTATAATAATACTCATAGGTACTTGACGGTAAAATCCTACTCACCTTGAGCAACGAACAAAGATGTAAGTATTTCGAACATATGTAGGATTGCTACCTGATACAAAATATATTTGATTTAAAAAATAATAGACTTAATATTTGTTTGCTAATTATTGAAGTGAACAAACGTGAAGTAAATATGACAGAATCAAATTTTCTTATTGGGCAAAATTTTTAAAATGTATAATACATTTGATACCGAATTATAATTTCAATAAATCCGAGTAAATATAACAAGAAAGATATCAGCTACAGAAAGTGCTAACAGGTATAAGCCAAAACTTAATAAATTTGTTGCTATAGAAGTCAAAAAATAACATTCAGACTAAAGGTCAAAACGATTTTAAAATTACGCACGTCTAGAAAAGACTACAGTAAATGCAGACTGATAAAACAAGTTCTGCAAGTGTATTGCACACAGGCTAGATAAATAACGTAGCGAAAGAGTAAGACATACTAATACACATATTAAAAGCTTTGATTGATATTTTAAAGGTTGCTTACTCATTCAATTTCCTTGCACAACGTTTGGAACCATAAATTACGTGTATATTGTTTGAACAAATATTTAACAATATGACGTTGTTGAGTCATTGATTTGTTACTTCATTGTTAACCACTATAACTTAATTTAGTGTCACTGAATTTAAATGTTGCTTATTACGTATGCGAAGCATATACCCACCTCATAGGTCTTATACAGCATTTAAATGCATTACAGCTCTATTTCTAAAAGCTTAATTGAGGTATGCCAATAGAGGAAATAATAAGCTTCCAAGAACTGTTTCTATCTCCAGATAATTTATAATATATTGCTTTTATAATAAGAAAAATATTTCATACAGATAGTATGTAAATTGGATTTTATTAGACAACGCAATATTTTAGTTTCATTACCGTTGTGTAGTTTGGATATTATTTTAAAATACAATTCATTATGTTTTACTAATTATATTTTTTTGAGGAAATTAACATTAAGCTATTTCTTCTTATATCTTAGTGGAAACTCTAAGATAATCATTCCAAACATACGTTTTTATTGGAAGTAAACATATGCAAAATACTTTGAAACAGATTATAGTTATTGTCTTAAACAATGAAATATTGAATTTTGTCACGTAATTATGTATACTATATAAAAAAGCAGTAAGACTCATTATCGCTTCAAATATATGATATCAATGCATTCACCCTCAGTCACAGTAGGTCCTACGTATCTCGAGGTAACTTTTTAAATTGTGGTAAGAAATTACAATATAGGGAAATTTTGAATTAACAAAAAAAATTAAATTGTATTGAAATTGTACCGCAAAAGTGAAACCATATTGAGAATTCTTAGTGCCTCTAATAAGGCTCCAGGAAGTATAGCCCCGAAATAAAAATCAAATAAAGCCCCGAAAAGTATGAGCGGAACAACAACAATATTGGTGTCTTATTTCATTCTTTGGGGTCTTATTTCGTTTGTTTTTATTTTTATTTCATTTTATTATTTGGCCTGAAGTTGAAATCCTTTGATTAGCGCAGCAACAGTAAGTGGGTGATCAGTTACGCGGGATTTAAGAGGGGTATGTGCTTTTCGTCAACCAGGCGGCCATGGCAACAGTTTCATAGTGCATATCTTTTATTTGTTAATGCCCATTTTAATCAGAGGTAAAGTCCATTATTATGGCCCACTTTTGGGGCCTTTTTTCATTTTTATTTTGGCGGATTATTTCTTGGGATCTTATTTCCTAGAGCAATTGTACATTCGTTAACATTTACAGATCAGTTCATAAGATCCTCTTTAATCACTAGGTATTATACAGGGTGTTCTTTTAAAGGTATAGAACTTCGAATTGAAATAAAACACAAGAAAATCGTCTCCATCAATTTGGCTTTATTGGAAGGATAATTTTGTGCCATTAATGTTTATTGTAGCATGTGGCCGCCGCGGCTGGTTCGAATAAAGACAAGTCTAGAGGTCAAATTTTCGACCACTTTTTCAAGCATTTGGGGCTGTATGTCGTTATTACCGAATGTTGGCTTCCAAGTCCCCTAACGTTTCTGGTTTGTTGGCATAGGCGAGCGACTTCACATATCCTCAAAGAAAATAATCCAATGGTGTCAAATCACACGATCTTGGTGGCCAATTGACAAGTCAATTCCGCGAAATTATGCGCTCATCGAATGTTTCCTTCAATAAATCGATTGTGACGTGCGCTGTTTTTTTGGATGAGAATCCATCCAATTCGGGAACAAAATAGTCGGTTATCATGGCTCTATACCGGTCTCAAACAGTCAGTTTTTGTGGATATAATGGCGTTTCAAGGGTCTCGTGTGGATTCTCTTCACTCCGAATGCGGCAATTTTGCTTGTTGATGTAGCTATTTAACCCAAAATGAGCCTCATCACTGAACAAAATTTTGCGATAAAAATCAGCATCGTTATCAATTTCATTTTCGGCCCATACACCAAAATCACGACGTATTGCATAGTCTCGCGGCTTTAATTCTTGCACAAGCGTTGTTCATTTGACAACCTGTTCATGATGAAATGGCAAACCAAACTGAACACAAATGACATTAGAGTTGTCAGATTTGACCACAAAATGTCAGTTTTATCTCTATTCGAAAAACCAACCTCTAAACCTAAAAACACCCTTTATATGCTTAATGGCTAAATGGCAAAAAGTCTTAAATTAAAAGCTTAGCTCGGGACCGAACAGGTTATTAAGAAATGAATGATCAAATGGATATCGATATTAAAAAGGAAATTAGAAGCAAAATCGCAGTTCTTTGTACTTTTTTCAAACAAGAGCCTTGTAAAGCCCACATTTTACAAAATGCCTTTTTATACCCCATCCTAAGGGTATATTAATTTTGACACATAGTTTGTAACTCCTAAGTTTGTAAGACCCCTAAAAGTATGTATATCGATGATCAGGACCAAAATCTAAAATTATTTAGCAATGTTCATAGAAACCAAAAAAAAATTGTATAACAACATATTTAGAAAATATTTTTTCCAATATATGTACAAAATTATGGATTAGATTCCATAGGAACATGCCACCCACCCTCTTAACAATTTTGTCATACAAAGGTTTTTGCCACGTGACGAAGTGAACGCCTTATAATAATCCGTACTAAAGGTAACTTCGCCACCATCAGCCTTATATGCGTTCACGCCCCAATAGATTAAAAAGACGATACTACCAAAGAAAATGTTTACATTGTCCGAAATAAGACGTTAAAATCTTCCGACGTTTGGAAACGAACTTCGGTTAATTCAGCATCAAGTGCCGAAGACCAGTGGTTTAGATGCCGAGAATCCATCAGAAATGCCGCAACTGAACTTACAACACTCTAAGTTTCCACTGTTGTACTCAGCAAAGGATTTCCATGATTAAAAAACACCTGAAATCGCTTCTGTGGTAGTTCGTGGTGCCACGATACTGTTTGATGCAGAACTTGTCTTATTGCGTCGAAGTTCAAATGCTCAAAATATGTTACTCAAGACCTCGGGATTCAGTGCAACTTTAAAGCTTTGAGGACGAAAATATTGCACGCCGTGTATAGCTTAATAAAATAGAACAGCTCTATGAAGAATTAAAGAAAGAGCTGGATCAAGTTAAAATAGAAAATTGATCTCTTAGGGAGTCTCAACTCCAAAAAAAATCGAAGACAAATCGTGCCACCCAGTCATCCGCGATTATTGTACTGACGAGGAGGAGCTCGTGCGTGTAATTGATTGGGTCACGAAGAGGCGACCGAGCAAAAAACGAAAAGCCGGTTCTTCACCAGGTTGTTGGAATTTCAGTTTATATCAAACTTTATTATATTCTATAGGATATCCTAAAAACAACATTTAAAGTAACAATTCTAAATAACAATATTTAGAAAGTTAACGTTAGCGATGCGGACAGTTATCTCGCAGTTTCAGAAAAACTAAATTCAGAAGGAATCCAATGGAACACTTATGAAAGGCCACACCGAGTTGTGGCCAGAGGACTTCATTCTTTGTGCCGCAAAGACGACGTCGTGCAAAACCTTAAAACTAAAGGTTTCAAGGTAATCGATGCCGTCAATTTAATGAAGAAAGAAATGCGACAAGCTGAAGGAGAAGACGAAGTTATAGTTAAGCGCGGACTTCCTTAAAACTAAAGGTTTCAAGGTAATCGATGCCGTCAATTTAATGAAGAAAGAAGACGAAGTTATAGCTATATTAATCGATGCCGTCAATTTAATGAAGAAAGAAATGCGACAAGCTGAAGGAGAAGACGAAGTTATAGTTAAGCGCAGACTTCCTTAAAACTAAAGGTTTCAAGGCAATCGATGCCGTCAATTTAATGAAGAAAGAAATGCGACAAGCTGAAGGAGAAGACGAAGTTATAGTTAAGCGCGGACTTCCGTTATTCTTCGGGAAAACTGAAAACTTAGAAAATATATATATAATTAAATCTTTTTTTTTTTTTTGCATAATGTACGCGCACTAAAGGGATTTTGGATACCCTTATAATGAAGTAACACAGTGCGGGCATTAGGGAAGTGAAGGATTAGAAAAAATACTTAATATAGTCGTAAGAATTGAACCTACGCGCAAAAGTAGAAGGCTTGTCCCTCTGTGAAAACGCTGCCAAGGTTATAACCATACGCGCGCATACTGCCAAAAGGAACCGCGTTGCGTTAAATGCGCGGGTAAACACTTATCGGAAGAGTGTGGTCTATAAAAAACAAGATTCTCCGACTTGCATTAATTGCAAGGGAAAACACCCGGCAAACTATCGCGGCTGTGAAGTAGCTAAAGAGCTGCTGAAAAGCCTTTAACGATTGAAAACCGATCCAAAGATAAATTTAAAAAAGAAAACCTTCTATAGAAAGAAAACAAGGACTAAGGAAATGTCCAAACCACCGCAGACGACAGTACGAAAAATTGAGGTACAAAAGTCGACGAATCGCGGCCGCAAACGTACGCTGAACCGCGATACAAGCAAACAAGCGAGTTGTTAATACGGCGTCTGATCCAGTCCATCAAGCTTTTTCCGAAATACTTGCGAGACTTGAAGAGCAAAGCCAAATTAACAAACGTATTTTCGTGGAACTGGACAAGCTCGAATATAAACTTCGAGGATCATTAACTCCCGTTTAAATTATGAAAAGATTTATAAAAGTAGTAATATGGAACGTAAATGGCCTTCTGCATAAAATCGACGAGTCAGAAGAAAAGCGATATGAAAAAATTATTTTAGAGGCATATTTGACTCACTTGGACAGAACTTTGTAATTGGCGGAGATTTCAACGCAAAACACACCTTCTGGGGCTCCAGATGTATCCCACGAAAAGGTCGAATTCTATTCGAAGCCGCTATGGAGTCTGGGGTCGACTTTTACTTGTCTGCAAACTCAAATATTGGCCTTCGGATATGGTAAAAACATCAGACCTCACAGACTTTTTTATCGCAAAAGGAGTATCTGAAAACTCAGTCAAAATTGAAGAAAGTTTTGATCTCTCCTCTGACCATTCGCCGGTCATTGTGATAATTACCAGCGGAGGTTTAGGCAAAAAGGAAGATCCGCCAAAACTTACTAGCAAAAGAACTAACTGGGACTCCTTTAGAAAAGACTGCATAAATAAAATCGATCTGAAAGTATCCCTTTGAACACCATATGAACTCGAAGACGAAGTAAATCATTTCATCGATGCCTTGCAAAGTTCGGCAAAGTTCAGCGTGGAAAAATAGTCCCCATAAAAAGAGAGTAACTACAAGTAACGAATTAAAATATTCCCGCGAAATTACTGATTTAGTAAAGGAAAAACGAAGAGCGCGTAAAAGATGGCAGCAATCTCGTGCTCCGCAGGATAAAACAATCTTAAATAATCTTTCCAGCAAACTCAAAAGAGACATTCGGGACTTTAAAAATTGTGAAATCTCTATGTATCTCGAAAGTCAAACGGCGGATAAAACTTCCAACTATTCGCTTTGGAAAGCTATGAAAGGCATGAAAAAGCCAAAGATGCTAGCGCCACCCGTCCGGAAAAATAACGGGGAATGGGCGAAAGGAGACAAGGAAAAGGCCGAAATATTTGCAGAACACCCTAAAGAGACGTTTAAACCATTTGACGGTAAAGCGTTGATAGAAGATACTGTTCCTACCACGGTATCTGACGAGTATCGCTGGTCGAACTCTGTTTTGAAATACAAAAACTTAAATTAAACAAAGCCCCTGGATATGACCTAATTACGAGACAGGTCCTTAAAGAGCTGCCCAGAAAAGCACTACTTAAATTTGTTTATTTCATAAACGCTTCTATTAGACTTTTGTACCTTCCCCGGCAATGGAAGATAGCTGAGGTGATAATGATTCCTAAGCCAGGTAAACCTCCAAATGACAAAAAATCCTATAGACCAATATCGCTTCTGCCAATAATGTCGAAGATATTTGAAAAACTCATATTGAAGCGATTACATCCGATCATCGAAGAACGAAGCACTCTACAATTGACCAGGTTTACAGAATAACCAACGAAATTGAAAAAGCACTAGAGGAGAAAAAAATTTGTTCTAGCGTTTTCCTTGACGTCTCTCAGGCCTTCGACAAAGTATGGCATACGGGATTAAAATATAAACTAAACAAAGCTCTCCCAAAGCAATTATATAAGATCCTAAGCTCTTATTTAGATGGCAGACTCTTTCGTGTTAAGCACGGGAACGAGTACTCCAAATTCAAAGAAATCGCAGCGGGAGCTCCACAAGGAAGTGTTTTGGGCCCGATTTTATTCCTACTATACACTCGCGATATCCCGCAAGAAGAGGATACTATCGTAGCAACTTTCGCGGATGATACGGCTATTCTAGCTGTAGACAATTCGATGCAGTCCGCGACAAATAAGCTTCAACGATCTATCGACAGAATATGCTTGTGGACAAAAACTTGGCGTATTGTCCTCAACGAGACAAAATTCACGCACGTTAATTTTGCTTACAGAAATGTAAGCAATCTACCCATTTATATTGACTCGCTACAAATTCCGTACGCAAACGAGGCTAAATACTTGGGAATGACGTTGGATGCAAAATTGAAATAGAAAGTGCATGTTAAGAAGAAACGCGATGTGCTCGTTATCAGATTTAATCAAATGCAATCGCTGATTGGAAGATTTTCTAAACTCAGCATGTAAAACAAGCTGCTTTTATATTTACAAGCTAGTTCCAAAATCAAGTAATGTTAACATTTTGCAGACTTTCCAAAATTAAGTCCTAGGACAAATCGTAAATGCTCCGTGGTATATCAGAAACGCCGATATCCACAGATATCTAAGTATCAGTACAGAGATCTAAGCACGCGCGGCCGGTGCTCATAATGTCTCATGGAAGATTTTCAACCTAGCTTCGGAAAAAAATATATATATTCTATCTCCTTAACTTCAGCTTCAAAACGCTTTTTTCTAAATTGTGGATCTGGCGTGAATATTAAGAGGTGTTCCAAACTGTGTGTCAAAATTAATATACTCTTAGGATAGGGTATAAAAACTAGTGTATCTGTAAGTGCAGTGCATACATTCAATTCAATGACGAGCGATTTCCAAAAATCAAATTTGAACAATCATTCTGACGAACAAAACGTTGGCACTCTTATGGCTGGTTTACATGACCACACAAGTCTATCACGCAGGATAAGAGGGATGCGCAATACTAAAAAGTGTAGCTTAGAATGTCACTATTTTGGTGTTTTATGAGTTTTACATGAATTTGTATTCACGTAGTATATTTGGTTTTGTATAATAGGGTAGTAACTGATCGGTATAAACATGGAGATGCCCAGTGATGTAACTGTGATTAAACGAATTGTCCTTATTGTACCTCCTCACGGTAACCAGCGGTTACTGGTCTTGTCCAACCGGAAGATGCATGAATTCACTAGATTGGATCAACGTCTTCGCCAGTGGTCATGATGGCAGAGACGTGTGCTTCTTCGACATATTTGAAGCCGAGGTCAGTAAGGAAATTTCAGGACTAGTCAGGGTTCTGGAAAAGAGATGGTGGCGGATGAGCCCTTATTGCGTCAACGAAAAGGAAAACATCTTTGGCGGGTTAGTTGATAAGCACATCCTCCACGAAACGACAACAGATAACAGCTTGTAATTCGTTGATAACAGCACTAAGTTTCCACGGTTAAGGAACCGAACCGCTAACCAAATAGACCATGTGCTTATCGATGCGAGGCACGCATCTAATATCTTAAACGTTATAGAGAGGCAAACGTCGACTCTGACCATTTTCTTGTTGCAGAAATATTTAGAGCATGACTGTCAAATGAGAAAAAGCTGTGAAGTGCTCCAAAGAAGAAATTCGACGTTGGAGGCCTTAGCACACCAGGAATAGCCAGAGACTACAAAGAGCGCCTATGGGACAGATTCTCCTCTCGCGTTCACCTACCACATACAATAACAACCAGTGGACCCGGTATCCCGACATCATTAAACAGGTAGCTGAAACCGCCCTAGGTTAACAGCCACGCCAAATAAAAACCCCGTGGTATGATGATTTGATGAGGCAAAAAGAAAACCCCCATCCAGTCAATGAAGAACCAATCCCGTCCCAATGGGATTGAAAATATTAGTTAGATAAAAAAAAGATTAAGAACAACAAGGCTGCCGACTCTGATGGTCTACCTGCAAAGGTGGAGGAAAGCATGCCCGATGACTGGACCATCAGCTCCATGTTCCCCATCTGTAAGATAGGCGATCCTATGTCTTACAAGAACTATCGGGGCATATCAATGCTAAATGTCGCATATATAATCCTATCCAACGTTCTGCAAACACACTAATCGGCATGTACCAGTGTGGCGATCGCCAGATCGACCATAAACCAAATTTTCACACCTATGCAAATACTTGAAAAGACCAACGAATTTCAAGTCGAGACACACCAGCTACCTCAAAGCCGCATATGATAGCTTTCAGAATCAGGAACTCTTCATGGCGATGGCCGAATTCGGGATCTTGTCAAAAATGATCCAGATGTATTGTGTGGCCTTAGGAAACACGCGGTGCAATGTGAAGTTTGGCAGCAACTCATCAGAGCTCTTCGAAACATGCGCCGGATTTTGGCAAGGAGATTAGATGTAGTGTCATTTCTTCAATATAGTTCCCAGAGCGCAGTGGTAGAGGCTTTCACTGCTATTAAAGAACAGGCAAAATGACTTGGCCTCGAAAATTGAAAGCATTGGAAGCACTCTTCAATGGTTGGGAGCCCGTAAGTAAGTAAGTAACCGCCCAAATCGTTAGGTTTTCAATATCATTTTGGGTAGCGGTGTGATTCGGCTTGGCTTTTAGATCTGAAATCTTTGGCTTTGGGTACGAAAACCACCTTAACTGCTATCCATAACACATGAATGTCTACCAAATCTTTACAGCTTTTTAGGATTATCTCCAGTACTGGGAGGATGATATCCGAAATCTTTTTGTTTTTTTTTTGTTTTTGCCACGCCGAATTCTTAACAAAATGTTGTTTTTATTTCGAAAATTTCTATAGTAAACGAAAAAAATATACAAATACTTTTTCTAACGAATCACTAAAAGAAAATAATTTAAGCCGCCCCCACATTTGGACGTATTTTTTCAAAAATTGTTGCTTGTTATAAATTGTCTTTTTCTTGTTGGTATATAGGGATATGGATAGGGTTTCCAAAAGGACTGTTGTAGTCCACTTGTTTTTTTTGCATTTGAAGGCGATAACTAAAATGCTATTACTCAAAAAATGTAACTTTACTTCAATATCACTTATCACCACAAATGATTCCTGGAATCAGGGCCAAAAAGGCAGCAAAATACATACATAAACTACCAATATAAAATAAATTGATATCCCCTATTGATTAATTCTTGACCGTCGGTCTTGCTTTTGGTTAAGATATAGTTTTGCATTAAACGAATGTTCACAGTTTCCGGTTTCTTTAGTCGGTGTTAGTTAGACAATACATATCACGCACCACACGCGGCATCAGCCAAATATTCCCGACAGTGTTGAAGTAAATTTACTTGGCACACGCTTCTCTTTCCTTATCTTGCATATTAAGCATACCACGAGTACAGTTGTCTGAACTGAATTCAATAGAAATTTAAATAAACAAAACAATCTACCAAATATCTTCAAAACACAAGTTCCTACTAACTGCTCGTGTGGTTCGCTAGTCTATAAAGGACATACCAATAGCATTTCATTTTATGTTGTGTGTGGAGATAACATCAAACAAAAATATATTTACACACTAAACCTACCTACATATGTATATAATTAATCATTACCTCATACCGAATCATAATATGCAGTAGGTACGTTGGAATTCCCACTTCATTTAAATCTGAATCACTGCATTTTTGTGAATTCGCAAGAATACAGTTGAGGGATTTAAGAAGAACACGTATGAAATATAACGGGTGATTTTTTAAGAGGTTTAGAACTTTTTTTAAAAAAAAAACACAAAAAATTCGAAAAAATGAATGAAATATTTATTTGAATCGATAGTTTGAACCTTGCAATTTAATGTTTAAAGATAATTTCATGCAAATGTTGACCGCGGCTGCGTCTCAGGTAGCCCATCCGCTGAGTCCAATTTTGGCATACTCTTTCACACATATCGGCCGGTATCTCACGAATGAATGCATGGATGTTGGCTTCCAGTGCGTCAATCGAAGCGGGCTTGTCCCTATACACATTAGCCTTGGCATACCCCCACAAAAAATAATCTAATGGTGTCAAATCGCACGATCTAGGCGGCCAATTGACCGGCCCGAAACGTGAAATTAACTGTTCACCAAACTCGCCTCGCAATTGCGCCATTGTTTCGCGTGCTGTGTGGCATGTGGCACCGTCTTGTTGAAACCACATATCATGCAAGTCAAGAACTTCCATTTCGGGCAAAAAAAAGTTTGTTATCATCGCTCGGTAGCGTTCACCATTGACAGTAACGCTGCGATTCGCATCATCTTTGAAGAAATATGGCCCAATAATGCCGCCGGCCCATAAACCGCACCAAACAGTGGCTTTTTCGGGATGCATTGGTAGCTGTTGCAATGCTTCTGGCTGATCTTCACTCCAAATGCGGCAATTTTGCTTATTTACGTACCCATTCAACCAAAAATGAGCCTCATCGCTGAACACAATTTTTCGATAAAAAAGCGGATCCTCGGCCAGCTTTCCAAGAGCCCATTCACCAAAAATTCGGCGTTGTGGTAGGTGGGCTGGCTTTAGTTCTTGCACCAGCTGTATCTTAAAAGGCTTTACGCCCAAATCCTTCCGCAAAATTTTCCACGTAGTGCTGTAACAAAGGCCTAACTGCTGGGAACGGCGCCGAATCGACATTTCGCGGTCTTCTGTCACACTATTCTGTCGCAATATTTTCTTCAATACGCACAGTACGTAAACGTGTTGGTGGTTTAATGTCCAACAAAGTAAATTTGGTGCGAAATTTGGTCACAATCTTCCGAATAGACTGCTCAGAAGGTCGAGAATGCCGATCATAAAATGGAAGCAGCGCGCGATGAACATTTCGAACCGAGCACGAATTTTGATAGTAAAATTCAATAATTTGCAAGCGTTGTTCATTTGTAAGACGATCCATGGTTAAATTGCAAACCAAACTGAAGCTGTTTGACAGTGACACAAGGTACTAAACACACGTCAGCTGTCAAAACCAGTGTTGCCAAAACCAAACCAGCTAAAAAATCACCCTTTACTTATAAAACATCGTCATTGTGACTTGATTTGTTTTAAAAATGCGCATTTCACCCTTTAAATGTTAAATGTTCGCAACTGAGCTAAAATATCTGTGTGGCACATCGACATGGTACAGGCAAAGTATCTATTTATTATTAAGTTTCTGAAAGAAGAGAGCTCCTCTCTTAAGCTTTTGTTCTATACTCGGTCCAACATAAATTGGCAATACACGTCTTATGGGGAAGCTTTTTAAAAATCAGTAGTGTGCCATATTTTTCTACCATACTAAATACAAAGAAACCCCTCATAAAGTGTTTACCCTCCAGTGAATTTCAGATGGCATCTGACGTAGATCCAGCACGTCTTATTCAGCGCATATGGGAGTGTGCACTGACCTGTGGCTGCTGCTCTTCAACGTCCCTTGATGATGAGCATTCAGAGTTACCAATGTCCGCTTGGTAACTCGTTCAGCTTTTTTTTCCTTGGGTTTCTGTTGATGAGCCTTAGGTTTTAGAGCTTTGAAAAAAAGTTCTTAATGATAAGTGTTATCGTGGAGGTCTTGTTTTGATCTTTGACAGTTCTTAATGTGTGGAGAATATGTTAAAATGGAGTTACAAAATTGTAATCTGTTGTAATAAAAATATTATTTGCGTTTTTTTTGTTTGTTAGAAATGGCTTTAAATCATCCAAAGAGTTAAGTGCCGCAAAAAAAGAAATTGTTGACGCGACAAAACGAATTCTGGGTAAACTAACAGTTTATAGACTTCTTAACGAAAATAGGCCACAACTCGCCACCAAAGAAGAAAAACCAAACTGAATTAAAAGAAAAGTAGATGATTTCAATAAGTGTGCCATCAGGCAAATTGTGCATTAGTTTTTTCCAAATAACGAACTAACGACGCTGAATAAAATACTATAGGCTTCTCCAAATAACTTTTTTTTTTGAAACAGGGCGCAAAACATCGAGTGTAGCTTCGGCTGTGTGGCACGTAGAGGCACGTAGCGCCGTGCTGTTGTAACCAAATGTTGCCAATATCCTCCTCTTCAATTTTTATGAACAAAAATTCGTTCAACATGGCCGATAACGATCGCCATTGACTGTAACGGCCACTCCTTGCTCATTTTAATTTTTTCCTTTCATATTTTCAAGCGTATACACAACCATATTCGTTCAGCGGAAGGATAAAACTAATTACCTGTCAAATCAGACATAAGCTAAGTGTTACCATTCGCGATATAAGCACTAGTTGAAAAAAAAAACGTTAGATGGCGGACCCTTTAGTTTGCCGAAGAAAAATGGCCCAATTATGTCGTTATGTTTTCCAGCGTTGTTCAAGCGTATACACAACCATATTCGTTCAGCGGAAGGATTAAACTAATTATCTGTCAAATCAGATATGAGCTAAGTGTTACCATTCGCGAAATAAGCACTAGTTGAAAAAAAAAAAAAAGTTAGATGGCGGACCCTATACATAAGGTAGGACGCAATGCAAACATCACTAAAATTAGCAGGTCTTCTCTGCATACGGTTTTATATTAAACTGAGTTTTTAATTCGCCCATCGTCAACGAAAAAGTGTTCTTTTGGAAAGAACTGACATCATAACATAAAGATAAATTTGTTTTATTTTTTATAAATAAAACAATTAAATTGAAAATTTCAATCTAAAAAAATTATGGTAACCCAACATAATATTCTTTCCGGTTTTTCTGATTTAAAATAATTAGTACGTAAACCCTATAAGAGCGTTTGTTAGAATATAATATATAGAAACATCCCTATCTTCCCTGTACTGCGAATTTATGTTGGTCAGAGCATAATAAAAAAGTTTTACATAACAGTAAATGTGTTAAATCTTTAGAAGGGAAAATTGAAACCGAAACTTAATATGTACATAATTTATATTGATGTATAATGTGCATTTTGAACTACTTTCCCTTTTGCGATCGTATCAGGTTCAGCTCGCGCCTTCACCTTCGCAAATGTCAATAAACCTTAATGCGATACTTCAACAAGGCGGTTATATCTCCATAGTAGATACACAAGTACATAATTCAATCATAAGAAATATTATGTACATTGTTTCTAGCTCTTCTGCTTGTATACCTCCATACATTCATACTATATTGGCATGATTTCGAATGAAATACATAAATCTGTTTCACGATATTGTACAGAAACACTGTTACACTATGTTTATTACGGCTGTGCGAACAATCCCTTAAAACCTTAAAAACCATAGTAACAACCCCGAGCGGAGTAACGAAGTTGCATGAGCGGTTTCTGCTGCCTGCAGAAAGAGAATTTAAATTATTTAACCCCGCGAAACCTATCATCCAAGTACCATAGACGCACTCTGAAGCTGTGTGCCGGATGAGGGAAGTAAATTGAAACCTCCCCCAATGGCTTTGGCGATCGTATATTTTCGGATTTCGGGCGATTTTTTCGTGACAACCGATCCAAATATTTGGACCTTTCAGCATTTACCTAAAATGTTCATAATTTAGACGATTCTTCATTATGAGTAATTCATATTCCCCTCCCCATATCCTTTGGCGGGTGTTCGCAAAACCATGATGATACCCTGACTGGAAAATATTCCACTTACTCCGAGAAGAGGAAAATTTCTAGAAATAAAATTCTCATTAAAAATGGCCCCCTTCGGGTAGGGGATAGGCTTGCCAGATTTCTGTAAGGCTATACGGAAATTTTTATATTTTTGTCGCAGAAAACCGCAAAATTTGGAAAATTAAACCGCAAAAAATCGCAAAGAACTTTTGACCTTCAAAATCACACAATAATGAAAAACAAAACAATACAGGTATATAATTCAAAATATAAAGGATACAAAAAAACAATTTTTTTGAAATGTATTTATAAATCAAATAAAACTAAAATTGAATTAAAAAATTTGAGTTCGAAAAAAAAACTAATGCACAAAAGCTTGACCTAATTACTGATCAAAATAGGTTCTTAAGTAAGTTTCTGACCACGAGGGGGAGTGCATACGCTCCTTTGAAACATTCACTTTCTGCCGAATGTAGTTAACACAATATTTAGAATGTAGTTCATTTATTACTTTTTTTTAGCTTATCTTTCTTTAACTTGTTTTTTTTCTTGTTCCAATATCTTTATTAAATTTATAGCTGTCAAAATACGTAAGATTTTGGTTTCCCTTATATTTTGAATTTTGAAATGGTGGTCAAAAGGATGGTGATTGCGATAATATGAGAACATAAGCGTTCTCACTTTAGCATAACACCATCAACTCCTACTTCTCACCTCCCCGTGGTGACTGCTGAGTGCCTAGTACCTCGACTGGAGATGGGGTAATCAACCCCTGTGGAAGGTCATTGGGGGCAGCTGACGAGAGAGGGGGGAGGAGTGCCAGCTTACTAAGGCACTTCTCCTGTTTCCGGACGGCGGCGGACGAATTCTTCGGATGGATCAACGGTGGCGTCCACAGTTCCAGTTACGTGGAACAAGTGATCTCCCTATATGAGCTGCTTCGACTTATTTGAAGCCCAGGTCTATAGGATATCCAGGATAGGGTGTTGGAAAAGAGCTGGTGGCGGATGAGCCCTTGATGGGTCAATGGCAGCACTCACATCCCCGAAGTGGGTTACTGGCACCGGAATTACCGGCCTTCTGTCCTAGGGTCAAAACCAGGGACTGGCCCTCCAGGTTGGGGGTTGAGCCGTCGGGGTTTTTTCCCGATCACGTCAAAAACATCTAGTTATGGGAGAGACTATGGCAGCCTCGGATATAAATATACCTCAAAGGCAAACTAGACCCGGAACGTTAACGGACATGCGAGTGTGTACCTGTAATATGCGGACACTCTACACTCCAGGTGGTACTCAAAACCTTGAGTCTGTCCTATCGCGGTACAAGGCCGACATTACCGCGATCCAGGAGATACGATTGATAGGAGCAGGTACTATGAAAGACAAAATTGCGACATATATAACAGTTGTAACAAAAGATTGCACGTGGTAGGATGCGGATTCGTCGTGGGAAATCGGCATAGATCCAAAGTAATCGACTTCAAGCCGATAAGTGATCGCCTGGCTGTGATCCGCATCAGAGCTACATTCCAAAACATTAGCCTAATTTGCGCACACGCCCCTACGGTCCTAGGCTGAGGACCCTATCAAGGAGGAATTCTATGACCTCTTGGACGGAGCATACGGAGCCTGTCCGGAATACGATGTCAAAATTGTGCTCGGCAATGCTCGACTTCGATGCTAAAGTCGGCAAGAAAAGCATCTTCGGCGGATTAATTGGAAAGCACAGCCTCCACGAAACGACAACAGATAACGGCTACCGACTAATTGACTTTGCAGCAGCTTGTAATACGGTAATAAGTAGCACTAGATTCCCGCGAGTAAGGATCCACACAGCAGCCTGGCACTCTCCAGACGGTCGAACCGCCAACCAAATCGACCTAGGATACCAGCAAAAAAAAAAAGGATACCGGAAAAAGTTGACGGAAGATGCACACATTAGAACGCTGCAAAGGAAAACAAGGGCATCAAGGGATGAGTACCGACCAAGGAGAAGGGAGGAGAAGAAGACCCTGCGTAGAAAGAAAAGAGAGCACGCAGTCTCCCAGCTCAAGGAGATCGAAGAGTCCCGCGACTGAAACAACATCCGGAAGTTCTATAAGAAAGCCAAGCAACTGGCTGCTGGCTTTAAGACCGGAACGCAGACTCTTCGTAACAGCGATGGAAACCTATGTAGTCACCGACGCGCAGGGAATAGTAGATGTATTTAAGCAGCACTTCCAGCAGCTGCTAAACGGGACAAAATGTAGAGAGAGTGATCGGGCAAGAAGAGAACCCACGTCCAGTCAATGAAGAACCAGTCCCTCCGCCCAGTATAGAAGAGGTTGGCTTAGCTATTAAAAAGCTAAAGAACAACAAGGCCACCGGCTCTGATGGTCTACCTGCAGAGCTTTTCAAATACGGAGGAGATGTTATGGTAGGGCGCATGCACCAAATCATCAACCAAGTTTGGGTGGAGGAAAGCATGCCCGATGACTGGACCATCAGCTCCATATGTCCCATCTACAAGAAAGGCGATCCTATGTCTTGCAAGAACTATCGAGGTATATCCCTGCTTAATGTCGCATATAAGATCCTATCCCACGTACTGTGTGAACGTCTCAAACCTTTCTGCAACACACTAATCGGCCACACTGGTAGGCTTCCGGTCCGGATCAACTGTAGACCAAATCTTCACACTAAGGCAAATCCTGGAAAAGACCAACGAATTTCAAGCCGAGACACACCATCTCTTCATCGACTTTAAAGCCGCATATGACAGCATTCATCGTCAGGAGCTTTTTGTGGCGATGGCCGAATTCGGGATCCCGTCAAAACTGATCCAGATGTGGCGCATGACACTAGATAACACGCGATGCAATGTGCAGTTTGGCAGCAGCTCATCTGAACTCTTTCAAACATGCACCGGATTTTGGCAAGGAGATTAGATATAGTGTCATTTCTTCAATATAGTTCCCAGCGTGCCGTGATAGAGGCTTTCACGGATATTGAAGAACAGGCCAAACTAGTTGGCCTTGAAGTGAATGAGGACAGGACTAAATATATGCTATCAACAAACAAACAATCATCTTTTTTTTTTTTTTTTTTTTATTTATTTATTTTATTTCATGCATCTTAAATCTAGTACAATATTTTGTTCTCTGACCTGCGAAGCCAGATAGCTTATCTGCAGGAGGTTATTATTCAGATTCAGTTAATATTTCTGGTATCATCAAAAAGATTGGTAATTTTAATTAAGTGCATTAACATAAATTTGATTTTTGATTAAAAAAAGTTTTTAAAAACAATCATAAACATTTTAAAAAGACAGCTATGAACGGTAATTACATAAACATTATGTTATACTTTCTAGGAAATATTGCTTTAATCTCTTCTTTCTTACGTTCACATGATTTAAATTACGCAAATTATTAGAAAGATTATTTAGGATGTTTGGTATGGTGTACATCAGCTGACGCTTGCCGTACACATTGTTGAAGGATGGGAGTTGGTAAAGCCCTTCTGCTCGTCTTCTGGTGTTGAAGCCGTGATTGATTGGAGTTCGAAACCTTTCATCGTCATAGTACTCCAACGCTGCTGTCATGTTATATATCTGCTTCACTGTGAGAACTTTCACTCTACCGTCTACGCTGTTTCTTCCCGACAGCAATTTAATCGCTCTGTCTTGTATATTCTGAAGCTTAGAAATATGTGTATCTGCTGCACCTCCCCACGCTAGTATGCCGTATCACAGTCGTGACTCGCCAATAGCGTGGTACACTTGTTTTTGTACACAGCTTGAAGACTTATACTTCAGGCAAGCCAATGCAAACAGGGATCCTTTCAGCTTCATTCGTAGATCATTTATGTGTGATTCCCATAGAAACCGATACTTATCTACGACATCTATAACCTGGCAGTTGCTTGGATTGGTGCAGTTGTATGATTTAATGTTTATTTGTGACTCTGGGTACTGTGGGCTACGAATATGTAATAATTTTGTTTTTGCCGCATTTACTACGATCCCATTATCATGACACCATTTTCCTGCTTCGTCGAACTCTGCTTGCATCATCCTCGTTGCTTCTACGATTGATCTGTGGCAAACAACAATTGCTGTGTCGTCTGCATATGCGAAGGGATAGCTCATCTTAAAGGATTTTAATAATTCATTGGTGTATAGAATGAATAAGAGGGGACCAAGTTTAGAACCTTGTGGGACTCCATACTGCACTGTATTGGCTTTACTGTCTGTCCACCGACTAGGACAAAATGTCACTGTTGATAGCAGTAACTTCGAGGTAGTTTAGAGATCCGTCGAAGAATTACCCTAGGAAACCGCTAATACTTCGGTTTGGCAAAACAAATGGGTTCAAAACTCCTAACTCGAAGGACAAAGTACATGCTCTACAGAACCCTTATCCTGCCAGTTCTGCTATACGGCGCCGAGTGCTGGGCAAAAAGCAGGAAAGGAGAGTTAATACTGGGATCCTTTGAAAGAAAAATCCTTCGACGGATATTTGTACTGTGTGCGAGGAGGGCTAATGGAGGAGAAGATACAAACACGAACTCTACACGAAAAGCTAAAACTCATCGACTTCATTGGCTCGGCCACATCGAGCCAATGGACAATAAGGCTCCAGCCAACAGGATCTTCGAATCCCAACCCCCAAGTTCGAGACGACAAGGAAAACCGAACCTCCGTTTTAAAGACCAAGCCATCGCGGATGCCAGAGCGCTTGGTCTGGACAACTGGAAGCAGCGTGCTTGGGATCGCAGAGGGTGGAAGGCTGCCGTATCTCCGGCAAGGACTCCTCACGGGTCGGGAGCCCGTTAAGTAAGTAAGTAGTTTATATTTTGAATTAAATATCTATACAGTTTTGTTTTTCAAGTAAGTTACTTTGTGAAAAGTTATAAAGAGAAACAGAAAAAAACATTTTCGTGTGTACCTCACTTTTTTCCGAATGTAGTAAAGCATTTATATTGGCTTTGTCTTCAAGGGAGTATTTTGCGTAAATGCTGAAGTTGAAGGCTTACAGCATTTCTGAGATGGGTTTGAAATTGTTGAAGGGTTGCAGTACATAAATTGCACGGTTAACTTCGAATGGATTTTTGTTTTAATAATTGCAAACCAACTTAGCTTTTAAGAAAAAACGTACCAAAACTTTATATTCGTCTGGATATACGTTAAGAAAATTAACAATTGGTAAAACGTCTGCAAGTAAGAGATAGGTTTTCCGGTCTTAAAAAGGATCTGCTAAGATTTTAGCAGTATGACACTAATTAACAAATTTCAAAATGTGTTTAAGTTCCATATCAAATATACGTTTCATAGATGCAAAGCGGCAATGACTTCGCTGTGATGAAGGACATGTACATGGTTTTTTTAATGCTGGCTATCTCTTTGGAATGTATCAAAAATAAACAAGAAAATAAATAAATTCAACACATTTTTGAGGAAAATATTTAGGGATTCTATATCTTATGTAATTTCGTAATACTTATTTTAATTATTTTTTTTCTTTATTAAATACGCAAAAAATCGTGAACAATAATATTTAATATCGCAAAATCAGATTTTGCACCGCAAAACTAAAAAAAAATCTCGCACGTTTTGCGATATGTCGCGTAATCTGGCAAGTCTGGTATAGGGGTTAGAATATATCCGAGGTAGGCATGCCTGAGGCGACTAAAATCCACTCTTCGTATACCGAGTGTACACCGTATACAAATAATGCTATGAACAAAACAAATAGATGCAATACCCCAGGTGGAAAATCCAAACTCTACGGAATCTGAGGGAGCCATTTATTGCTATCAATTGACCCTTTTAAAAACATTAAAAAGTTGTTTATTTCATCACCATCGGGATCGGTAAAAGTGAACCCCAAAATAAGCCCAACGATGCCGAATGCAATAGCGCGCGTTACTCGGAATTCAACGCAATTAAAAAACTTCGAGGAAAAAATTATTGAACTCCGTGCAAAGTATAATAGAACATCTCTACGAAGAACTAAAGAAAGAGCTACATCTAATTAAAATAGAAAACCAATCACTTAGAGAGTCGCAACTCCAAAAAAAATCCGAATTATGCCGCCCAGTCAGTTGCGATTATTCTACTGACGAGGAGGAGCTGGCGTGTGAAACTGATTGGATTACTAAGAGGAGACCAAAAAACGAAAAGCCGGTCCCTCACCAGTAATTGAGGTCCCAAAAGAACGAAATTCTAAAACGAAAAGTGCCGAGACCCAAAAAGAATCAAAATAAGATATACCTTCCGCCACCAATAACCGTTGTTGGAATTACCAATTATAACAAACCTTATAATCTTCTTAGGATATGTTAAAAACATCACTTAAAGTAACGTCTTTAAATAACAATATGTGCAAAATTAATGTTATCGATCCGGACAGCAAACTAAATTCAGCGAAAATTTAATGGTACACTTATGAAAATAAATCAGAAAGGCCACACCGAGTTGTAGCTAGATGACTTCATTCTTCATACTGCAAGGACGAAGCCGTGCAAGACCTCCTAACTTAAAGTTTCAAGATTATCGATGCCGTTAACTTGATTTAGAAAAGCAAAACAATTAACGAGACGATGAAGTTATAGTTAAGCGCGGACTTCCGTTGTTCATGCTTAGCTTCAGGAAATCGGAAAATTTAGATAAAATATATAATATTAAATCTATACTTAATATAGTAGTGAAAATGTAACCTGTGAATAAAAGTAAAAGGTTAATCCCCCAGTGTAAGCGTTGCCAAGGCTATAATTATTCGCACGCATATTGCCAAAGGAACCGCGTTGCGTTAAATATGCCGATAAACACTTATCAGAAGAGTGCGGTACAAAAAGACAAGACGGACTTGCATTAATTGCATGGGAAAACACCCGAAAAATAACCGTGGCTGTAAAGTAGGTAAAGAGCTCCAGAAAAGGCTCGATTTAACAAAGAAAATATATTTACCAATCGAAAACCGATCTAAAGGAAAAGTCCAAAACAGTCTGGTTTCTGAAAAGCATTTGACGAAGGAATCAGGTATGAAAATAAGAGGTAATAGCGGTTATCAAGCATATTTTCTATCTTTTTTTATAAAAAACACCACTGATCACTCTCCGGGTATACTAATTGAGCTTGATAAAATGGAAATAAGCAGGGTAAGTGCAAAAATTAAACGCATAACATAATGCGTCTATTTATTGTCCTCCCCGAGCGACGTTAGAAAAAAATAATTTTAAGAGATCAATGATTTAATGATTTCAATGCAAAACACACTTTCTGGGGCTCCAGATTTATCTCACCAAAAGGTTGTATTCTCTACGAAGTTGGTATGGAGTTTATGGTCGACTTTTATTCGTCTGGCAAACCAACACATTGGCCTTCGGACATGGCAAAAATACCAGACCTCATAGATTTCTTTATCGCAAAAGGAATATCGGGAAGTTCTGTCAAAATTGAACAATGTTTCGGTCTATCTTCTGAGCACTCGCCCGTCATTGTAATAATTTTTAGCGGCGGTTTACGTAAAAGATAAGGTTCACCTAGGCTGAGTAGCGCAAGAACTAATTGGGACTCCTTCAGAAAAGACTGCATACATAAAATCGATCTAAAGGTATCTCTACGAACACCATACGAACCCGAAGACGAAGTTGATCAATTTGTCGAAGCTTTACAAAGTTTAGCGTGGAACAATACTCTTCATTAAAAGAGAGTAATCAATAAGAGCGAAATGAAATTTCCCCGTGAAATTACTGAATTAGTAAAAGAAAAACGAAGAGCGCGAAGAAGATGGCAACAAGCGACGTTTTAGCCATTTGATGGTCAAGGCTTGGATGAAGATGCTGGTTCAACCACGGTATCTGACAACTTTCAGATAAGAAAAGTATCGTCGGTCGAACCGTGTAATGAAATACAAAAGCTGAAATTAAACAAGGCTCCTGGATATTATCTTATTACGGATCAGATTCTTAAAGAGTTGCCAGAAGAGCACTAATTAAGTTTGTTTATCTCATAAACGCTTCGATTAGGCTGTTGTACCTTCCCCGGCAACGAAAGATAGCTGAGGTTATAATCGTGCGTAAGCCAGGAAAACTTCCAAATGACAAACAATCCTATCGACCAATATCGCTTCTAACAATAAGGTCGAAGATATTCGAAAAACTTGATTAATGAACTTGAAGAACGCCGATTAATACCAGATCACCAATTCAGATTTAGAACGAAGCACTCTACCATTGACCAGGTATATAGTATAACCAACGAATTTGGTAAAGCAAGAGGGGGAGAAAATGTGTTCTAGTGTTTTTCTTGACGTATCTCTTTTCTTGACGTTAGCCTAGTTGTAGTATGATAATTTTTTGATGGCAGTTGTTTTTTACTGAGTAAGAATCTAACACTATTGAAAAAAAAATGGTTAAAAGTTTTGAATTTCTATACCATTCTCAGGTTGACATTTCTGTAATGCATTCAATTGTACATCTTGCAAGAATCTACGCCCACAAATTTTAACCCCAGTTTTTGTACCTACGCATTTTTGCATGAGCTATAATAATACTATTCACCACTTTATTTATTGAAGAGACGTAAAAAATGGGCCTTGACAGTAAGCATACAAAAAAATATGTTTACTAATAACAATAATCAGTCAGATTTCGTACGCTACGATTTTTGTCGTATGACAGTTCATAATTCTCTTTTGAGCACGCATCGCTGTTTCATACGTTCCGATTTTTCACGTGCCGTGCCTTTTTGTTTTAATATTTACATTAATTTTATTGTTTTTTATTCGTTCTCAGAAATTTTTTTAATTTTTGATTAGATCCACGATTAGATGACAATAGAGAATCCAAGGATCTGATGGGAATTTGCAGCCCATCCGTATTTGGCTATTCCCCTCACTTTGCAGTCTCCTTATCATTTACTCACGACATGCACGACAAAAATCGTAGCGTATGAAACATGAATAAACTTTGGCAGTACAATCAGTCATATCATTTGCGTATGCAACTTCCATAAACTGGCGTGTATTTTACAGTGCGCTCAGTCAAAACCGCTCTTGGAACACACGCGATCTTTATTTTCCGTTATTTACTATATCTGCAGACGCCCAATTTAAGAATTTTGCAGTTTAGAAGTAATAAAATAAACTTAGGGAATTTAATTGAAATTTATTAGGAATATTTTTTTACCTACATGTTCCTTTTGAAGAAAAAAATATTCCACTTTTCTATGCGATTATTTTTCCAAAAATATATATATTCTCTGCAGCTCTAAAATATTACACTACGGTCACACTGCACTGCATTGCATAGAGCTGTAAAACTCCGACAACCCGGTAACCAGTTGTTATTTTGAAATTTTTTTTTGAATATGGCAACGTCGATAATGACAGAGAAATTTTTGTACCTACGCATTTTTGTTGATTGTTGGTAATATTTTAGTTTCAAAAATATTCGTTGGAAATTATATTATCCGCATTAATTAGTAAATACAAATGAGCGCTAAAGGAAATATTGGAACTAATGCAAAAAATATTAAATGCGTCCGCAATGGCCATAACAGCCACCGATCGTATTTTAAACTCGCACGCAATTGGAAAAAGCATTCGAGACCAGCTCTTTCAAGTGTCTTTCCTCAAACTTTATCAGCTTTAACATCTTCAACAGGCGATACCCGTAAATTGTCCGAATACTTTACTGCGCCAGATTCTGCAAATGAAGAACACTTGCATGTTATTCCAATAATTAATCCTGTTCAATATCCAGGCTGGAAATTATACTTTACCACTGAAACATTTAAAGAAGCATCACTCCTGGTCAAGCAAATAAAGGCATTTGAGGAACATGTTATCAAACATCCAAGTCAGTATGTCTTGCAATGTATTCGTAAAAACCGATGGTTTTATATTGATGCCGAGTTTCTTCAAAAAGATAATTTGTTCTTATCTTCGTGGGTTAATTTTTTTCAACAGCTTCAGGACACCCCTAACATAGTACTATCGTGTCTAGGAATGGCAATGCATTCGGTGGTTACAGCTGTTGATAATTCAAATACTGAATCTACTTCTACTTGCGAAAATTATCATAACAAAAGTCTTATGCGAAAAATTATTCCTAGACCTGTACATTTTTGTACAGCAACAAATATTACTGAAATTAGTCGGGAGAATTGCGACAAACTTTTTGTGATAAATGGTCGCGTTGACTATGTTAGTTATGTACAAACAAAATGTACATGGGTCGCGTTTAAATGCAAATGCTGTGGACATCAACAAGCCATTCGGCAAGACAATAATTATCCTACAAAACCCTTGCGGTGTCGCATTGAATGCAACTCGAAAAGAAATTTCATTGAACTACGTTCGTCTCCGTATACCAAGATTGATCGTATACAAACTATACAATTGGGTGAGTTGGAACCTAGCTATGGTCTAAGCTCATCTCCTCAGATAGATATAGAACTACATGACAATTTGGTTGACTTGGTATGTCCTGGAACAAAAATAACAGTAACAGGGGTATTAAAGATGAAGTCATTAGCTGAATGCCGTAAAACAGATCTCCAAAAGGGATTTAACAATAATTTTTATATTCAAGCCGTTGCAGTTAAACATGCATCCAAACATCCAAAAAACATTTATCAAGCATCGCAGAAAGAATTGGAGATTGTTCAAATGATAACTAGAGAGCCAAATTGCCTTCGTCTACTAGTGCAGTCACTTGCACCGGATATGTGTGGCCAGGAAATGGCAAAAGCTGCAGTTTTGTTAACACTATTTGGTGGATCAGGATCACAACTGCATGATGAAGGTGAACTTCACGTCTTTCTGGTAGGAGACCCAGGTCTTGGAAAGTCGAAATTGCTCCAAAATGCAGCTGAAATCGCAAAAACAGGTAATTTGCTCGTTAGATTTGTATTGTATTATTTTAATTGAGTGGGATACATCGGTTCAACCTTAAAGAGTTTCACAAGGTCTCTTGATCTAGTTATTTGAAGTTAATACAATACAACCGATAGTTTCATATGATGCGCATAAAAATAATGATAGTGGACCAAGTTCACCAAATTTATTTTTTAACACGTTTTCAGTACGAACAATTGTATGAGATGCGTCTTCAGATTCAGATAAAGCAGATTCCCACTAAAGGAACCATTCAATTTCAACTTAGCTTCTTCTCTACTAACAGCACTCTTAAAGTGCTACGTAAAGAACTTGTAGTTCGCATAATATGTACCATATTGCCAGATATGAATATATTGAATAGAACACATCTCATTAAAATTACATAAGCTACAGACTCCCTAAAAATCTTGTCTATGTGGTATATATTTAAGACCTAAAATCGCCGTACTAGCTTTAAAATCATTTTTATTTCATTGCCTGAGACTGTCATTCTAATAGTTGCTAACACCTTGTATTCTTGTCCACTCCAGCAATACACCTATAAAACATGTCCTTCCAATTGCATATATTCCATACATCCAATATAACTTCAAGTGGTGCTGCAAGTTCATATTACTATTACAATGGCGTTAATTAGCATGGAAATGCAAACATCATAACCTGGTTGTGCAAATTACTAGGCCTCTTCAATACTTTGCACATGTAATCTTTGCACGAGTTTCCAATGTAAATCTGCGGTAAACCAGACACCACAGGAATTACATAGCTTGGGGTTAGCAGAGGTACCTAAACATTTCGTTTGAAAAAAGTCGCTGAACTGTTTCATAGTCCTCCAGATACTTGAAACCAAATACTTGGTTGGAATAGCAAAACACGAGTTACTGTAGCATCAAAAACTTTAAATTTGGAAGAGGGATTCACATATTATTTTGAAAGAAAACTACTCCATATAAGATTGATCACCGTAAATGTGGATGTAAGTTTAGGTTGTTTGACTTTAGAAATCCCAAATATTTTCATTGCTGAACAACTTCTATTGGTACCTTGATACAAATTGTTGATCATAGCTTTGTTCTCTCCAGCTTAGTCCAAAGCAAGTACATATATTGCAGGTTTTCGTGTTCAATGACGAAAATTTCTGCCCAGCTCATGTTCGCTTTTTGTTTAATGACTCTGTCTGGACTCAGATTGGTAGAACAGAATTTGTGAGAAACGTCAAAATCAGTTGTGCTTGCAAACAAATTGTTTTGTCGTCGAAGTTCTTTGTTGTTAATTAAATGGAAGAAATCGAAATATTTTCTGATAAAGGGCAATCGATTGTTGCAACACTAAGTAACAGTAAGTACATGATAAATGTTCAATAATTCACGATTTATACTAAACTGGAATAATTATCCAACAATCGAAATTCGAACTGACATTTTTCACAAATTTGTGCTGCTCTGCCTTGCATTTTTTCTCATTGAACAAAGCACATAAGTTGCAGTGTTACAAAACAAATCAAAACAGGATTATGTGTGAAAATTATTAATTCATCTTGCAAATATTCCCATCATCAACGAACAGTGCAAAAGAATAGGGCTTAAGATGCAGCCTTGAGGAAAATCCGTTTCAGTCTTAGTAAAGTGCACAACAGCTTCATATGGAACATTTACACGAGGTATATTTTTAAATTGCCTCAATGGGCTTATTGGTACAGCTCATAGACTTTAGCGTTTGTATCTTTTCCGCTATTGGCCCTCCCCGAAAACACGACCGAATATGTGTCATCAATTTTTCTTTCGAAGGATCCCAGCAATAACTCTGCATTCCTGCTTACCGTCCAGCACTCGGACCCGTACAGCAGAACTGGCAGAATAAGGGTTCTATAAAGCACATACATTGTCCTTGAAGTAACGGTTTCCTAGGGTAATTCTTCGTCGGATCTCCACCAAGTTTTAATTCGTGGAGTTGATATTTACACCTAGGTAGATAAACTCCTTAACTACCTTTATTATTATTTAGTCTTGTCCTCATTTACTTCAAGACCAACTAACTTCGCCTGTTCTTCAACAGCTGTGAAAGCCTCTACCACGGCACGTTGGGAGCTTCCGTTGATGTCAATATCGTCCGCATATCCCAGTAGCTGGACAGATCTGTTGAAGATAGTGCCTTCCGTCACGCGACACAATTAGATAAGTTTAGCAGGGATACGATGACGATAAATACTATCATATGCGGTTTTAAAGACGTTAAAAAGGTGGTGTTGGTCTTTTCCATGATAAGCTTTAGCGTGGTCGATCTGCCGGTCCGGAAGCCACACTGGAACGCGCCGATTAGTGTGTTGCAGAAGGGCTTGAGAGGTTCTTACTGTCCGTTAGATAGGATCTTATATGCAACATGATTGATGATTTCGTGCATGCGCCCTACTAAAAAGCTCTGCATATACTGGTTCTTTCATTGACTGGACGTGGGTTCTCTTTTTCCTCCATCACGCTCTCTACATAATATCCGTTTAGCAGCAGCTGGTAATGCTGCTTAAATACATCTACTATTCCCTGCGCGTGTCGGTGCCTAGGTTTCCTTGGCTGTTTCGAAGAGCCTGCGTTGAGGTCTTGAAGACAGCAGCCCGTTGCTTGGCTTTCTTATAAAACCTCCGGATGTTGTTTCGATCGCGACACTCTTCGATCTCCTTGAGCAGGGAGACTGCGTACTCTCTTTTCTTTCTAAGCGGGATCTTTTTCTCTTCTCCTCTCTTCTCTTAGCTCAGTACTCTTCCCTTGCTGCTCTTGTTTTCCGCTGCAGCTTTCTAATTTGTGCATCTTCTGTATTACCACGGGCTTTTTTACTGGGGTGGTTGGTAACCTAGGGTAGTTTCGGCTACCTCTTGGATGATGTCACGATACTGGGACCACTGGGTAATGGCGTGTGTGGTAGGTGAATGTAACACACTGGGGAGTCTCCCACTTAGGCGCTCTTTTTGTAGTCTCTGGATACTCCAGGTGTGCTAAGGCGTTCAACGTTGAATTTCTTCTTCTGGGCAGTTCGCAGCTTCTTCTAGTTAGACATTCGAGCTCTGAATCTAGCTGCAACAATAAAATGGTCAGAGTCGACGTTTGCACCCTCGGTAAGTGTGCACGTTCATGATGTTAGATGCGTGCCTCGCATCGATGAGCACATGGTCAATTTGGCTGGCGGTTCGGCCGCCTGGAGAGCGCCAGGTTGCTGTGGGGATCCTGAGCAGTGAAAACCTAGTGCTACTTATCACCGAATTACAAACTGCAGCAGAGTTGATTAGTCGGTAGCCGTTATCTGTCGACGTTTCATGGAGGCTGTGCTTACCAACTAGCCCGCCAAAGATGTTTCCTTTCCGACGTCCCCACGACGTCCGGCGAAGTTGATGTATGTCCTTTTACGCTCCTTCAAGAGTATTGATTAAAAACAAAAAAAAAATTACAATCTTTTTTGAAATTCTACCAGAATAGGTTCTTTTTCAAGGTACTTCAAGTAACTTCCTAACTTTCGGGAGAGGGGATTAATTTTCTCGAAAATGTTTAAGTTGTTTAAAGGAAGAGAACGGGTTTCCTAGTAAGTTCTAGGAAAGAGTATAGAATCACAAAAATAAATACGTTAGTGGTGTGTTCGTTTAGTACTGACAGTTCCTCTCCTTGCAAGAAGAAGAATTCGCTTCTGACTTTGAATTCAGAATCAAAACTAGAAGCACTAATACAAACAAACACCACAAACGTCAAAATCGATAAGTGTAATTTTTGTTTCATGCATTTAATAATTCTGTCAGTTAGCTGAAAATTATAATTAAATTTAATTAAACAAATAAAGAAATAATATTATATATAATACAAAAATATTTCAATGGCTAATATTGTTTTTCTTCCGTCCTCTTGATCGTTATCATATTGGCAGTGAGGCGTTTGGAAATACATATACACAAATACAACGGCAAATACGCTTCAAATTCAAATATAATGTGTTTGCTTGTTCGATTGGCATCCCGGTTTGGAGAGTTCTTCGGAATTATTAAATGAAAACGACATTAAAATAAAAAAATTACGTTTATCATTTTTTCATTTCAAATGCATTTTTCTTAAAAGCGCCCGAAGACTGACTCATGTCTGTATTCAAGAAAACGCACCTAGTTATTGGACTGTTCTACAATTTATTTGTCTATTTGTCTAACTCATAAGTAAAACGTGGGCGCAGTGGTTTAGTGGTCAAGTGCGTTGGACCACTAAGGTAGAGGTGGCTGGTTCAAATCCCGATCTGTATTAACTGAACGTTTTTTATTTGCTGCCCCACCTCTTGCGAACGTCTGACAAACATGCAGGAACTGTCATGAGAAGTTAATGATTATTATTTAATTATTATTTTATTATAGTACAACAATTCTTGTTATATTAACTCCCCCTTTTCCTAAAGCTTAGCCCTTCGATTTATTTACTGCCATTCCAAAACAGAAATAACGCTTGTTTTCATGAGAATTGTGTCAGTCCAGTTCAGTTTTATTAACAGTTTTATCATCAAATGGATGAACTAAATGTAATCACCTTTAGTGACACATGACTGACGAAAAAGGTAAAGAGATTGTCATACCATTTCTGTTTGTACACTTCACACCTCAACGACTTCTTTCTGCAATGAAACAATTCTCAATATAGCATACCATTACCAACCCTGGCGAGATTCAAGTTCCGAAACAGTATTTAGCTTTAAAAAAAATACTATTTAATTTATGCAAAGGATTTTTTCGGCAAATTTTCGTAAATTTCTCAGTTGAGAGGGCGCGTTGTTTACTATCTCATTGCCTCCCTCTTTTAATTTATTTTTTATGTTATGAAACATCCTTGCGAAGTTTTTTGTAACTTTGAGTAGATTAAAGTTCTTTTAAAAAGTAACCTTCGTCTTCATTCTTACTAAAAAAGTAGCCGACTTAAAAAAAAATAATTTAATGTATTTCCACAATAAAAGACTGTTTCATTTAACGACCCCGCGGACCCTGGTTACAAAAAATCCAGAAGCGCCTATCCCATATTAAGAAGATGATGGGTAGCATTTTATTTCATTTTATTAATTTAAAAAAAAATAATTTTTTTGAAAAAAAAAAGCCTCCAAAAAGTGGGCGTGGCCAAAAACTTTGTATGGGCGATATGTTGGAAAAAATATTGGTTAAATATATTGTTAAACGTTTTTTTTCGCTTTTTATGAAAATTTTCGAAGAAAACAGCATTTTAGTAAAAAACGCCCACAAAATAATAGGAGGCAAACTTATAAAGGAGGGCAGTGCCTACATATCTTGTGAAGGTTGTAACACTCTATCTCTCTAACTTTAGCTTTAAAACGGTTTTTTGTAAATTGTGGGCGTGGCAGTGGGCGTAAATTTTAACACTTAACCATTTCGGAGCCCTAGGGAATATGTGGTTCAAATTTCAGCTTCCTAGCTTAATTTTAAAGGCCTAAAAATTGCGTACGGACGGACGGGTCTTTAAATTAAATTTTGACTTTATACTGCAAGAATAGGGTTTGTATAACTGCCCATATCCTCATAATTGTGCAAAAGGTGTGGCTGCAGTGTTTATAACGAATACGATTGATCACCATATAGAAGCAAAATTCCAATCATGTGCCATGCAAGGAATTTCCATAAGAATAAAAACGAGCAGTGGGCAATTATCTGTTGCAGCAGTATACTGCTCTCCTAGCTATAGACTTAAGAAAAAGGATTTTAAAAGTTGGGGATCTAGATTAAAAAAAGTTCTAGAAGCAGATAACTATTTGAAACTACATTAAAGAAAAAAGGCGCCAAATATTACTCAACGGGAAAACCTACCTATTTGCGAACAGATAAGAATAAAACCCCAGATCTTGTCGACTTCTTTATATCTAAAAATATATCTTCACTTAAAATGAAAGTAAAAGAAGGGCCTAATCTTCAATCAGATCTTTCCTCAATACTTCCTACACTTAAGGTAATAATCAAAGAACAAAGCCCAATGCTAGTTAATAGACTACTTTAGAGTTGGAAGAAAGTATCCAACTGCCATCAAAACAACTGCAAACAAAAGACCAACTAGAAAAAGCAGTGGAATATTTACAATGAATATTCAAGAAGCTGCGTGAGCTGCAACTCCCATAAAAACAAACAAGTTTAAACAAATTTCTTAACCTCGCGAAATATGTGAAATCATTGCAGAAAAGAGCAAAGCTATAAAACGTTGGCAACAGACAAAGGCTCCAAGCGACAAAACATCATCGAGCAACTTAAATAATAAGCTCAGAATTTTTACAAGAGAATTTAATAATGAGTGAATACTTGGTCTTTACAACGGAGGTTTGGTCTTCCTTGTCGTCTCGAACCTGGGGGCTGGGATTCGAAGATCCTCTTGGCTGGAGCGTTGTTGTCCATTCGCTCGATGTGGCCGAGCCAATGTAGTCGACGAGTTTTGGCTTTTCGGACTACATCCACATCTTGGTACAGTTCATATAGTTCGCGGTTGTATCTTCTCCTCCATTCGCCCTCCTCGCACACAGCACCAAATATCCGTCGAAGGATTTTTCTTTCAAAGGATCCCAGTATTAACTCTCCTTTCCTGCTTATCGTCCAGCACTCGGCGCCATATAGCAGAACTGGCAGGATAAGGGTTATGTAGAGCATGTACTTTGTCCTTCGAGTTGGAAGTTTTGAACCCATTTGTTTTGCCAAACGGAAGTAGCAGTGGTTTCCTAGGTAATTCTTCGACGGATTTCCACTAAGATGTCATTTGTGGAGTTGATGTTTACCCCGAGGTAGATGAACTCCTAAACTACCTCGAAGTTGCTGCTATCAACAGTGACATTTTGTCCTAGTCGGTGGACAGATGATTGTTTGTTTGTTGATAGCATATATTTATTCTTGTCCTCATTCACTTCAAGGCCAACTAGTTTCGCCTATTTTTCAATATCCGTGAAAGCCTCCAACACGGCACGCTCGGATCGACCGATGATATCTATATCGTCCGCATACCCCAGCATTTGGACTGATCTGTTGAAGATAGTACCTTCCGTGTTGACACCTGCCCTGCGCACTATCTGCTCAAGAACAAGATTGAAGAAATCACACGACAGCGCATCTCCTTGCCGAAATCCGGTGCATGTTTGAAAGAGTTCAGATGAGCTGCTGCCAAACTGCACATTGCATCGCGTGGTATCTAGTGTCATGCGACACATCTGGATCAGTTTTGACGGCTTTAAAGTCGATGAAGAGATGGTGTGTCTCGGCTTGAAATTCGTTGGTCTTTTCCAGGATTTGCCTTAGTGTGAAGATTTGGTCTACAGTTGATCCGGACCGGAAGCCTACCAGTGTGGCCGATTAGTGTGTTGCAGAAAGGTTTGAGACGTTCACACAGTACGTGGGATAGGATCTTATATGCGACATTAAGCAGGGATATACCTCGATAGTTCTTGCAAGACATAGGATCGCCTTTCTTGTAGATGGGACATATGGAGCTGATGGTCCAGTCATCGGGCATGCTTTCCTCCACCCAAACTTGGTTGATGATTTGGTGCATGCGCCCTACCATAACATCTCCTCCGTATTTGAAAAGCTCTGCAGGTAGACCATCAGAGCCGGTGGCCTTGTTGTTCTTTAGCTTTTTAATAGCTAAGCCAACCTCTTCTATACTGGGCGGAGGGACTGGTTCTTCATTGACTGGACGTGGGTTCTCTTCTTGCCCGATCACTCTCTCTACATTTTGTCCCGTTTAGCAGCTGCTGGAAGTGCTGCTTAAATACATCTACTATTCCCTGCGCGTCGGTGACTACATAGGTTTCCATCGCTGTTACGAAGAGTCTGCGTTCCGGTCTTAAAGCCAGCAGCCAGTTGCTTGGCTTTCTTATAGAACTTCCGGATGTTGTTTCAGTCGCGGGACTCTTCGATCTCCTTGAGCTGGGAGACTGCGTGCTCTCTTTTCTTTCTACGCAGGGTCTTCTTCTCCTCCCTTCTCCTGGCTCGGTACTCATCCCTTGCTGCTCTTGTTTTCCTCTGCAGCGTTCTAATATGTGCATCTTCCGTCACCTTTTTCCGGTATACGCATACATCATCATACCACGGGCTTTTTCTCTGGGGTGGCTGGTATCCTAGGGTGGTTTCGGTTATCTCCTTGATGATGTCGCGATACTGAGACCATTGGTTGTTGGCGTCTGTGGTAGGTGAATGCACGGTGGGGAGTTTCTCACTCACTCGCTCTTTGTAGGCTCTGGCGACTCCAGATGTGCTAAGGCGTCCAAAGTCGAATTTCTTCTTTTTGACAGTTCGCAGCTTCTTCTCGAGCTAGAGCTCTGAATCTAGCTGCAACAAGAAAATTGTCAGAGTCGACGTTTGCCCCTCGGTAAGTGTGCACGTTCAAGATGTTGGATGCATGCCTCGCATCGATTAGCACATGGTCGATTTGGTTGGCGGTTCGACCGTCTGTTGAGTGCCAGGTT
Source organism: Ferdinandea cuprea (assembly GCA_963576555.1). Classification (NCBI taxonomy): domain Eukaryota; kingdom Metazoa; phylum Arthropoda; class Insecta; order Diptera; family Syrphidae; genus Ferdinandea; species Ferdinandea cuprea. The sequence goes on from OY754959.1 coordinate 80,224,198, forward strand.
GCTGTGTAGATCCTTAGTCGCTGAAACTTAGTGCTACTTATCACCGTATTACAAGCTGCTGCAAAGTCAATTAGTCGGTAGCCGTTATCTGTTGTCGTTTCGTGGAGGGTGTGCTTACCAACTAATCCGCCAAAGATGTATTCCTTGCCGACTTTAGCATTGAAGTCCCCGAGCACAATTTTGACATTGTATTCCGGACAGGCTCCGTAGGCTCCGTCCAAGAGGTCATAGAATTCCTTCTTGTGGGGTCCTCAGCCTCGTCGGTAGCGGCGTGTGCGCATATTAGGCTAATGTTTTAGAATGTAGCTCTGATGCGGATCACAGCCAGGTGATCACTTATCGGCTTGAAGTCCATTACTTTGGATCTAAGCCGATTTCCCACGACTAATCCGTGCAATCTTTTGTTACAACTGTTATATATGTCGCAATTTTGTCTTTTCATAATACCTGATCCTATCCATCGTATCTCCTGGATCGCGGCAATGTCGGCCTTGTACCGCGAGAGGACAGACTCAAGGTTTTGAGTAGCACCTGGAGTGTAGAGTGTCCGCACATTCCAGGTACACACTCGCATGTCCGTTAACATTCCGGGTTTGGTTTGCCTTTGATCCGAGGCTGCCATAGTCTCTCCCATAACTAGATGTTTTTGACGTGGTCGGGAAATAACCCCGACGGCACAACCCCCAACCTGTAGGGCCAGGCCCTGGTTTTGACCCTAGGACAGCAGGCCGGTAATTCCGGTGCCAGTAACCAACTTGGGGGATGTGAGTGCTGCCGTTGACCCATCAAGGGCTCATCCGCCACCAGCTCTTTTCCAACACCCTGCCTTAGTGTTGGATATCCCTATAGACCTGGGCTTCAAATAAGTCGAAGCAGCTCATATAGGGAGATCACTTGTTCCACCTAACTGGAACTGTGGACGCCGCCGTTGATCCATCCGTAGAATTCGTCGTCCGCCGTCCGCAAACAGGAGAAGTGCCTTAGTGAGCTGGAACTCCTCCCCCTCTCTCTCGTCAGCTGCCTCCAATGACCTTCCACAGGGGTTGGTTACCCCATCTCCAGTCGAGCTACTAGGCACTCAGCAGTCACCAAGGGGAGGTGAGAAGTAGGAGTTGATGGTGTTATGCTAAAGTGAGAACGCTTGTTTTCTCATATAATCGCACTTACCATTCTTTTGACCACCGGCCGGCCAGTAACAGTTAAATAAATTGTCAATGAAATTAAGGAAGGCATAAATATAAAAATAAGGCCCAAGGGTTTGATACAAGGTAAATTTAAAAACAATTTCCACGAAAAGGTTTAAAAAAAACTAGCGCAGCTTATAAATGCTGCATTTAAGTTAAGATATTTGTCAAGCATGACGAAGTTCGCAGAGGTAATTATGATACCAAAACCATGCACCACCTAGCGAAGTATCCTCATATCGCCCAAAAAGCATTTGCAGAGAAAAATATGTGCTCACGAATATTTCTGGATGTAGCACAGGCTTTCGATAAAGTCGGGCACAAAGGACTGATTCACAAATTAAAAAGGCAACTGCCGAATCAGTATTCATTAATTCTGGAGTCATATATATCATATCGATTCTTCCAAATTAATCAAGAGACAGAGACAGAGACATAAAGAAAAATTAAAGCTGGTATACCCCAAGGCAGTGTGCTAGGAATAGTACTATACCTCTTATTTACTAGCGACCTGCGTAAAAGCGGAGAAATAACTATAGAAACTTTTGCAGATGACACTGCTGTACTTAATTGTCAATTATGTCAACGTAATTAGGAAATTAAGGCGGGTAAAACCTCTTGATCTATAAGAGTAAGCTATTTATCAACTCTATTTGGCGTTCCGACGAATACATAGCTAGGGCCGAATGCTACATATTTATAACCTACTTGATTTTATATATTGTACTGACATCTTAAATTCTTGTTTGCTTTATTTATCGTTTGAAGTTTTTCTCTATATTTTAATGACTTCTTTATTCCTCTTTTCCTTTATGTACTTTTTGCTTTTTATATACCTGTAAACGCATTAGTTTAATGTTAATGTTAAGTTGAGTTTTATTCATTGTGGTTTTCAAGAAAAATACATGTACCTATATAAATGTTATGTTTACTTAGTGCATTGTTTTTTAAATAATTATTTGAAAAGCTTTTAAATTTTTTTTATATTCAGGAAAATTGGTATCAAAAAAAACACCGACCACTTTTTTGTCACCAATACAACAATTAAAGCAGTTTACGGGTGGAAATAAAGAAAACCTTACCGATGCTGGGTGTATACTTACATCTTTTACTAGTCACTATTGTATTGATGACATGGATAAATTATCATCAAATCAAGAACACCTCATACACATTATTCAGGCGAAGTCAGTAGCAACTCGAAGTGTAAATACTGCATTTCATATTCACGCAAGAACATCGATTATTTCCGCAGTAAATCCAGCTGGCGGTCATTATGATTCTTCAAAACACCTTCTTGAAAATGTGCGCTTAAATCCATCCTTAATATCTCTTTTCCATTTAGTGTTTGTACTCTTTGATAAAGCTGATAAATATAGGGACAATATGCTGGCAGAACACGTTAAAGCTTTACATTCAGGAATGAAGAAGGTTTTATTGATTCCACCGAAATACAGTATGGAGTTCGATCCAACTGATGGCATTTTAAAATATGATGAAATTCAGTTACAGGAGCGTTTGAAAGTAAATGCAGACGAGCAATTAGATTTATTGCCAACACTCTTACTAAAAAAATATATTGGTATAACAAAAAAGTTTTTCTAATAAGTAATACTACTATTATTGATCGGAAACTATTTATTTTTCAGCATATGCGCGCCAAAATGTTAAGCCGTTATTAACAAACGAAGCTGTCGAAGAAATAAAAGAGTTTTACTTGAGTTTAAGAAGAGAGAAAAATGATGAAAACCGCCTTTTAATTACGTCCAGGTAACACAATCGTTTCTTATTTCTATTTTAGTAAAATAAATGTCAGCACGTAGCAAATTCTATCATGCAATGAGTAATCTATATTATCGTTATGAAAAGTATAGGGTCCGCCAAATAACTTTTTATTTTTGAAACAGGGCGCAAAACATCGAGTGTAGTTTCGGATGTGTGGCACGTAGCGCCGTCCTGTGGAAACCAAATCTGGCCAATATCCTCCTCTTCAATTTTTGTGAACAAAAATTCGTTCAACATGGCCCGATAACGATCGCCATTGACTGTAACGGCCACTCCTTGCTCATTTTCATTTTTTCCTTTCATTTTCATTTTTTCATTTCATTTTTTCAAGCGTATACACAACCATATTCGTTCAGCGGACGACATGAGCTAAGTGTTACCATTCGCGAAATAAGCACTAGTTGAAAACAAAAAAACGTTAGATGGCGGACCCTTTATACTCAAAGCTGTTTATTTATGTAATTAACAAATTAACAAGTGTCTCCTTAGACCCTTCCTTTCTTTACTTAAGGGGGTCCCAACCCATAAAAAGTATCCCCGGCTACGCTCCTATAAGTGCCTTGGCATCGTAGAAGTGGGGAAGAAGCCGAAGAATAGAATAGTCTGGTTTTGGATTAAATTCAAATTTTGGTAACTACAGTTCAAAGAGTTCGCAATTTTTGTTACAAAAGTAATAAAAACAGACCAATAAAATATTGTTCAGAAAGTTTGTTGATGCTGGATGATGGCCATAAAGGGGGACCATTACATAAATGTAATTGCAGATTGTCATGATTGCAATTTTTAATCAAGGTAAAGCAATATCATTCAATGATTACAAATAGAAATCATTTTAAAGCAACATACGGACCAATATTGCGATCGAAATTTGTACTAGGAATTAAATTCTTTAACCGCGTAAAATAAAAATTGCCAACCCATGTAGATTGATTGTCTATTTATTTTATTGTCTCTTATTGGTAGTGCTTCCCTGTACACAAAATTTTTTGTCGTACTATTCCAAGTCCCCTGGAATTCCTTAATTATAACTCGTCAACGTTATCTAGGTACATTTTACCTTGAAGCAGCGGACATAGCTGCTAGCTTAAGCTTATGAGCTAGACGCTCTTATAAGAAACTGCTGCATTATGGATAAATGGAGGATATCACAATAGACCCACTTGTGGCCGCAGTGTTCTGGGATGCATTATACCACCTCTACTTCACAATCTACAAGTCCCCTGACACTGAACTGGCCCCTCAAACGCGCAAAATATATAACACTTCATTTTGTTTCTTTAATTCTTATCCATGAAGAACTAACTTTTGCACATAAAGTTAGGTGGTGCAAGAGGCTAACAGCTAGGTTCCACATTTCACTTTCACTCGAAATGAAATCGAAAATGAATATGTGTATTCTACACGTCACTGTAATCGATTTCGATTTTAAATTTTTCGAAGTCGAACCAAAGTGAAATTGTTGTTGGTTTCAAAATCGTTAGCACTTTTGTCAAAATTGTTGATACAGTGTTGAAAATTGCTCAAGGTCAACTTCCACAATTTGCAGCATCATTATGTAGTACTGTAGTATATAAAAATTTAATTTTACAATTAATAACTTGCGTTTTCAGCTTTTATAACATACGCAGCCTCTCCAATTTTAAAGAGATTAGATATATCTCTCAGCCTTCGTCTTTTTAATTTTTCTTGTGTGTACCTTTCAGTCTGCAATCTCGCAGCAATTAACACAGCACTTATTTATTATAAAGGGTGATCCATTTCGAGGTTCCCTAATTTTTTAAAGAAAAAAACACAGAAAATTCAAATTTAATGGAGAATGTTTATTATCATTTGAAAGAACATTCTTTGGCATTTATTTTTTGAAGATTATGTCTATCAAATGTTGGCCGTTTCTACGTCGCAGATGGTCCATCCGTTGAGTCCAATTTTCGATCACTCGTTCGAGCATTTCGACTGGTAACTGGCGAATGATACGCGTGATGTTTTCCTCCAAGGCCTGAATCGAAGCGGGTTTGTCGGCATAAGCTTTTGACTTTACATATCCCCACAGGAAAAAGTCTAACGGTGTGATATCACACGATCTTGGTGGCCAATCGACCGGCCCAAAACGTGAAATTATGTGCTCACCGAAATGTTCTCTCAATAAGTCCATTGATTGATGCGATGTTTGGGAAGTGGCGCCGTCTTGCTGAAACCAAATGTCGCCGAGATCACGAGCTTCAATTTCAGGCATCAAATAGTCGGTTATCATGGCACGATAACGGTCGCCATTGACGGTTACGTTCGCACCGGCATAATTTTTAAAGAAATATGGACCGATGATTCCACCGGCCCACAAACCACACCAAACCGTTGTTTTTTTCTGGATGAAGTGGCAGTTCTTCAATCTCTTCAGGTTGCTCTTCGTCCCAAATTCGGCAATTTTGTTTGTTTACATACCCATTGAGCCAGAAATGGGCCTCATCGCTAAACAAAATTTGCCTCGAAAACGTCGGATCTTCTTGGAACTTTTCAAGAGACCATAGAGCGAAGCGATGTCGCTTGGGAAGGTCGAGCGGCTTCAGTTGTTGCACAAGCTGTATTTTGTACGCTTTTAATTTAAGATCTTGACTAAAAATGCGCCAAGTCGTTCCATACGTCAGTCCGAGTTGCTGCGAACGGCGCCGAATCGACTCTCTACGGTCTTCGTGTACACTCTCAGTTACGGCCGCTATATTTTCTTCACAGCGTGCTAGACATGGTCTATTCGGTCGAATATTATCCAATAATGAATGCTGGGTCTCAAAATGGGTGATGGTGTTGCGAATAGTACGCTCAGTAGGCCGATTATGTTGACCATAAGTTAAGCGAAGTGCACGAAACACATTCCTCACAGAACGTGAATTTTCGTAATAAAGTTGAACAATTTGTAAACGTTGTTCACGCGTAAGTCTTTCCATTATGAAATGCAAAACAATACTAAACAAAAATAACATGACAGCATGACACGACTAACACGTGATCTGTCAAAAAAGGCTATTGAAAAAAGTATCTCTACTTGGATCACCCGTTACTTTAAAACGCGTGTACAAAAAAATAATTTTACTCGAATTGCAATATCGATTTCCATTTCATTTCACTTGATTTCGGGAACCTAGCTGTAATTTTCAAACTGAGGGCAATTTAGGTTCAGATTCAGAGTCTTCCGAGTTAAACTATCTCAACTATCTATCCTCATCTCATCTCTGCACACGACACACGGCAAACGTACATACACACGCCTGCATGTCCCTCTGCAGCGGCACCGATGGAACAGATTTTCATTCAATAAAAATCTTTTTCTTATGAGGCTTTGCATCAACAGATAACTACGGCCCATAACTTTTGGTAAAGTGGTAGACAGACACCCATGTGCACAATGTACCTGAAACATGCCTGATGACATGCACATAACATTAACGCTTGAGCAAATACACAAACCTGTTCATGATTCCACTTAATCAGGCAGATCAGAAAAGAAGAGAAATAATTCGCTGTTGCTTTTATATTACCCACGCCCACAGATGAGGAATTAACCAGATAGTCAACTCGAGAGCGAATCTCTCACCTTGCCAACAAGCCACAGATGAGGAATTAACCAGATAGTCAACTCTGCAATCCCCTATCACTTTCAACCCGCAAAAAATATTTAATAACGGCCGCAAAATCCTCTCTCAATTTTCTCATCTGTGAATACGTGTGAGCCAGACACATGAAGTTAGATCTAATTTACTTGATTACCCGCCAAAAATAATTGTGGGGAGTTTTGCAATATATCCAAATCGCAACAACAAAACAGATGGTCACGGCGGATGTGTTTGGAAATAGTGAAATTCTGCGAAGTGTTGAGTTGGGAACAGTTGATGAATTTCAGCAGATTAAAACTCACAATTTGGGTGTGTAAAATAAACATGGCCAATATGCGGTGAATATGGATTGATAAAAACATACTTACCACACAACTAATAACATAATAAAATATTATAATATTAAGAATATAGCTGTGTTTTAACTAATTTATTCTAATTTGTAAGGAAAAATAATCAAAATAATATTGATTAACGTGACTATTATAATAAGTAAGTTCATCATACATATTCGGTTGACAATGAATTTAAGTATAACTATACTAGCAAGGATTTCGTAGATTATGGGTGGTTATATTGAAGCAGTTAAGTAACTCTACACAATTGAACACTGGTTTAAAACGCTTTTTAATAAACCGTAATCCAAATTCTTACAAATATTTTTTTTGGTACATCAAAACACTTTTTTAACAAAATTTGCAATTACTGCCTAGTAGTAGTAGTAGTAGTAGTAAATTGTTTTGTTTATTTTCATATAAAATAAAATTACAAAACATTATAACTTGACAAATAAAGTCGGCTGTTAAAAAAAGTGGCTAATTAATTCAATATATATGTAACATAATGTGCATGCTTATTTATGATATGTACTCAAATACCAAGCATTTTCGTGATGTTCTCAACTACCAAGCATTTTCGATAAAAAAATGCACCCCCAATATATTTATGCAGTGCATTCCAGCTACCTTTTTTTCTCCTTCTTCCGTCTATCGCTTACTTTCAATTTTAAGCATATTAACTTATATAAAAAATTTCAAAACCGCCTTAGAAAAGAAACAGCTAAGAAAATTGATTGACTAAACGTACAAATCTTGTAACACAACATAATTTAAAAATGATTACAAATACTTCTTTTTCACTTTTTTTTATCCATGCACGGAACCCGAATATGTACATATATTCATTAAACTTTCATATGTTGAATAAAAACATTCAAATAATAAATAAGTAATAAAACAATCAAAGAATTTAATATATATCTAAAAAACCATTGCAAACTATTTATTACAAATATTTTACACCCAAACATTACTAATTTAGTAATATTTATGCAATAATACAATAAAATATGCATTTTATCTCATTTTATTAACCAAAATGGAAAAGTACAACAACCCAAGAATGTTTATTTTAAGGCAGATAAAAAATAGAGAACTATTTCTTATAACCGCAAAAAATATTCCAACTAAATTGTAACAACTTTATTGGGTAACTAATTTTTTGTTTCTATATAAACATTTATATTAAAATAGCTATAAAAGTTGAATCACAAAAACTCAACACTTCGCATAATTTCCTATTTCCCAACACATCCGCCGTGACCAGCTGTATTGTTATTGCGATTTGGATATATTGCAAAACTCCCCACAATTATTTTTGGCGGGTAATCTAGTAAATTAGATCTAACTTCATGTGTCTGGCTCACACGTATCCACAAATGGGAAAATTGAGAGAGGATTTTTCTGCCGTTATTAAATATTTTTTGCGGGTTGAAAGTGATAGGGGATTGCGAATCTCTCACCTTGCCTACAAGCTAAGTCGAACTGATAAGCCCCACATAATTTGCACTTATATGGGCTTTTACGTACAAATCAAATGGGAATCACACATAAATCGAATTATATGGGGCTAATGGCCGCACCCATGAAATGTAATTTTTTATAGCAAGAAGTTGGGAACAGTTGATGAGTTTCAGCAGATTACAACTCACAATTTGGGTGTGTAAAATAAACATGGTCAATATGCGGTGAATATGGATTGATAAAAACATACTTACCACACAACTAATAACATAATAAAATATTATAATATTTAGAATAAAGCTGTGTTTTAACTAATTTATTCTAATTTTTAATGAAAAATAATCAAAATAATATTGGTTAACGTGACTAATATATAATAAGTAAGTTCATCATACATTTTCGCTTGACACTAAATTTAAGTATAACTATACTAGCAAGGATTTCGTAGATTATGAATGGTTATATTGAAGCAGTTAAGTAACTCTACACAATTGAACACTGGTTTAAAACGCTTTTTAATAAAACGTAATCCAAATTCTTACAAATATTTTTTTTGGTACATCAAAACACTTTTTTAACAAAATTTGAAATTATTTCCTAGTAGTAGTAGTAGTAGTAAATTGTTTTGTTTATTTTCATATAAAATAAAATTACAAAACAATATAACTTGACAAATGTTAAAAAAGTGGCCAATAAATTCAATATATATGTAACATAACCGCCTTAGAAAAGAAACAGCTAAGAAAATTGATTGACTAAACGTATAAATCTTGTAACACAACATAATTTAAAAAGGATTACAAATACTTCTTTTTCACTTTTTTTTATCCATGTACGGAACCCGAATATGTTCATATATTCATTAAATTTTCATGTGTTGAATAAAAACAATCAAATAATAAATAAGTAATAAAACAATCAAAGAATTTAATATATATATAAAACCATCGCAAAATATTTACTACAAATATTTTACACCCAAACATTACTAATTTAGTAATATTTATGCAATAATTCAATAAAATATGCATTTTATCTCATTTTATTAACCAAAATGGATAAGTACAACAACCCAAGAATGTTTATTTTAAGGCTGATAACAAATAGAGAACTATTTCTTATAACCGCAAAAAATATTCCAACTAAATTGTAACAACTTTATTGGGTAACTAATTTTTTGTTTCTTTATAAACATTTATATTAAAATAAAATAAAAAGTTGAATCACATAAACTCAACACTTCGCAGAATTTCCTATTTCCCAACACATCCGCCGTGACCAGATGTTTTGTTGTTGCGATTTGGATATATTGCAAAACTCCCCACAATTATTTTTGGCGGGTAATCTAGTAAATTAGATCTAACTTCATGTGTCTGGCTCACACGTATTCACAGATGGGAAAATTGAGAGAGGATTTTGCGGCCGTTATTATATATTTTTTGCGGGTTGAAAGTAATAGGGGATTGCAGAGTTGACTATCTGGTTAATTCCTCATCTGTGGCATTTCATTTCAAAACAAAAATATCAAACCATACACATGAATAATGCACATACACATATATAGAAAATTATCGAAATGGAATGACGATTTGTTTTATTAGGTATTGTATTCAGACATGGTTAGTATTAAAACAAGAAAAATGGAATCAATCACACATTTCTCAATAGAAATATTCAATAATAACTGCTCTGGTTATTTAACATTTGACATTTTGCCGACGAAAAATATTTAATCACACTTTGATTATGCTTTGAATGCCGAATTCCGCATTATTATGAAGGGTTGATCAACGTTGATTAGTGAAAAAAAATCAAATGAATTTACTACTAAAGGATAATTAAAGGCAAATCATAGTTAATTCGTCGTTGATTACGTTTTATGAATAACTCTGTTAATAGCTTTGTTCAATGAGGCTTTCCAGCTTAATACAAAGCATGTAAATTACAGGTCTTCGTGTTCAATGAGAAACATTTCTGCCTAGCTCATGTTTGCGTTTTGTTCAATGACTCTGCCTGGACTCTGCTCCGAGCAGAATTTCTGCACTTGCTTTTAAGGTAGAACAGATTTGTGAGAAACGTCAAAATCAGTTGTGGTTGCAAATGAATTGTTTTGTCGTCGAAGTGAAAAGTTGTTTGTTGATTAATTAAATAGAAGAAATCGAATAATTCTATGATAAAGGGCAATCGGTTGTTGTAAAAGTATTCAACAGTAAGTTCATGATTATTGTTCATAAATTCGCGATTTATACTAAACTTCTTAATTCAAATAATTCTCCAACAATCGAAAATGAACTTTTTATTTTTGACAACTAACATATGGCTGTATTTTTCTGTTCTACCTTTGATCTGACATTTTCCACAAATTTGTTCTGCTCTGCCTTGCCTTTTTTCTCATTGAACAAAGCTAATGTATACTAACACAAAAAGTAAAATACCAACTTCAAACTCTTAAATAACTTCTTGACAGTCACATCTTCATTATTTTCAAAATTTCGTGCATTAACGTATACGTCTTGACGATGTCAATTGGCCTCTTCGGGCTGCGACTTTTATTTATACTTTTTTTTGTGGGGAACGGTGAAGGACCGATGTTATGACAAAAATCTTTTTAAAAATTTAAAAAAGAGGAGTAGATTTGGTTTGCTGCGCAATAGATTTTCATTTCTACTGCTATAAGAGTATGGTAGCAGCCCTTTGTTAATTAAGGAATTGCCAAATTTTGTAAAAGGTTGCAGATAAATAAAATCTTGAAATTGTAAATTAGTGCGAAATTGGTTTGTGATAAATTACTTGTGAAATGAGAAAAAATTAAGTGAGATGAATGAATAAGCGTTACGACTCAAAGTAAATAGTAATATTAATTTTTTTCAAAGTTAGAGTAAACCAGAAAGAACTATACAAATTATACTGTGTTGAATAAATACTTTTATTTTTGGATAAACTCTCGTGCGAAGCCGGGCTGGTCGGATTGTGTTTATATATAACCGTCTAGCGAAGTTTATTATCCAGCAACTTACTAACCTATTATATAAAAATTATATGTACAAATTGTTTAAATAAAGTTTAAAGTAAAGTTGTAAATTAAGTTCTTAACCCGACGGTAATAATTGTTTTATTTGCAGACAATTGGAAGGACTGATTCGACTGACGCAGGCTAGAGCCAGGGTTGATTTGTGCCCAGAAGCAACAAAAATACATGCCTGCGATGTTATTGAACTATTACGTCATAGTTATACAAATACGTCTGTTGGTGATCAATCCAATATTACTATAAATGAGAGCATTATAGGAACAAGTCTTAAAAGCCAAGTTAAAAAGTTTATTCAAATGATTCAGCTGCGATCTAATGTACTGGGAAAAACAATCTTTGAATTTGAAGAGCTCAAAGATATGGCATCGCGCGCTGGTATTCGATGTAGTGTAACTAATTTGGTAGAATTGGTCAATATGCAGGGATATTTACTTAAAAAAGGTCCAAACTTATACGAAGTTAGAACAGATTAAAACCATACTGATGTATGTATACATAATTATTTACGTTATGCAGTTTTATTTAACATCATTTACTTAACTAATCAAACTTAACTTAATTAAGCAATCATGTTTCAATCTTTACTCTTTTTTTCTAACAAAAATATTATAAAATACATACCAAGGACTATGCCAACTTCTCGTGCGATTGTCTTTTCATTAAACAGCACAGATTAAAATTTTCGGCGAGCGATTTTTAATTAAATAAATTAGCTGCTACATGCTGATGCATATGTTTCAATAGAGGATATATTGGTCTGTTCCTCTATTTTTTTGGCTTGAATTGCAATGACTGTAAAAAAGGCTGTGGCGGGAATAAAACGAAGACAGAAAGAGTAACCTACGAAAAAGTTAAGGAAAATTTCAAATATGACAGCCGTTTTTTATATATATGTTGCAGTTGTGACTGGTGAACAAAAGCAATAGAAAAGCCTAATTTATAAATATATTTTAAGGCTTAACTTTACGCAATACTTAAATTGCCCTACCGCAGCAAAATATTATTTACAAAACCAAAGTAACGTTGCTTAAGCTATGTGTAATCTAAACGCCAAAATTTGCGTTTAAAGGCTGCGTAAGGTACATATGTGTAAAATTTGTTTTTGTTTGCAAATGTCATTTTTATATTTTCATTAAAACAAAAAAGGTGTAAAAAGCAGGGGACGGAAACGCACGCCCACAAGCAGTTCACGATCGAGCGCTTTTAAATGAGAAATTAGAAAAGCGCGTTTATATCCCTATATGCCCTAAAGAAAAAAGCATTAAGAAGATGATGAATAGCATTTTATTTCTTTCTATTAAATTTACAAAAAAAAAATATTTTTTGAAAAAATGCCCCCAAAAAGTGGGCGTGGCCAAAAACTTTGTATGGACGATATGTTGGAAAAAATATTGGCTAAATATCTTGTTAAACTTTTTTTTTTTGCTTTCTATGAAAATTTGCGAAGATGGGCGTCCGCGAAATGGGCGGTGCCAGGGAAGTACGCCGTCGCCACGCAGGGTTTGGGGAGGTCATCTCCTTCACCATCCGCAGCTTGGTATTGGCAATGATGGCATTCTCCACCGCTTTTTGGTATACAGGCTCGATTTGACCATCTTGGAAGTCATCTAGTATGATTCCTACCTTAAGAGATCCCACCACACCAGCGAACAAGGGAGCATTTGGTCTTGCTTTCTTGTTTGGTCCGGCAGGTGAGTTGGTACTAGACCGAGGACGCTTGTTGGCTGTGGATGCCTCGTTGGAAGCTGGTTCCTTGAGGATTTTATCCAGTGCCGCGTTGTAGGAGAGACCATCTGCTAAAAGATGCTCGAGCTTTTTCTTGTTGGAGGTCGATAGTCGTTTCCGTTCTTCCAACCCTATGTTTTTAATGCTATCGGTTTCAGGAGCGTCAGAGCAGCTCCTGTAAGCCTATTCCGTGAGTACGGAGCTCACTGTATCGACGGATGTCCGTCCATCACTTTGAGATGGTTCAGTCCATATCTCCATCAGTTTGGTTGTTGTTTTTGGTTAGATGATTCATTTTGTTCCCACGAGTAGCTAGGGAAATTTACTGTCCATCTGCGCAGAGCCCCGCATACGCAGATAAGGCTATTTAAAACCGGAGGTCTCCTGGTTCCGGAGTACACCGTTAGCGACTGAGATATTTTAAAGGGGCCCCCAGCCTGGTCGGTCATTGGCACGGTACGGTTAACACCACTAACCCAACCCTAACGGTGAGGAGGGGGAGGAGTAAGGGAAATGGGAAGGGTAGTGACGAGGTGTACTACGTTCCGAGACATTTTGGGATTCTGGAATAACAGGTTTTTTCAAGTTGTCCTCTTAAGATCCGCGATATTCAGTCTACAGCAGGGACACCTTGTGCAGAAAGTGGTACTTCACCACGTATTGACGGTCTTAGGAGTTTTTCGCTCCCTGATCCCCTTACCAGAAGATCTTGCCCTTGTTTGGGGTATAACACTTTGCGCTCTGGATGCCGTATTTTTTTCCAAATTTTCCGAATTAGGGAACGACATTTAGTAAAAATAGATGATAATTCGTAAAAATTATTATAAATTTGAAAGTAAAGGAACGGACCTATTATTAGGTGGCACATTTCTTCGCATGCTCAAATAGTTGTTCTGCTAAAGCATAAGTTGGAATGAATTTAGGATGAATTTCTGCTAGCAAAACTTGGGATTCGTCACGAGACGTAGTAGGTATATACATTTGTGCAGGATGAGAAAGTAATTGCTTTTGGAAAAAGGCAGAAGAAGTACCAACTGTTCGAGTAACTGGGATGTTTTGTTGCGAAAATGACAAATTTTCCGGTAACAGCAAAAGTATTCGAAGTAACCGCATTAAAAAAGTAAAAAATTTCTTAATTTGTTTGTAAATTCTGTTAAATAGTGTATCCGAAACATATCAAATCAAGTGAGAATAAGAATTCGCAATTATTGAAAGAACAGGCAGTCAAAAGCACAGCCAAGCTAGCGTCAGGTTCGAGTCGTTACTAAAGCTTGTAAGCTGTTTTTATTTTTGTATATATACACGGTGCCTTTTAATTTCTAGAGCAATGTTTTTTTAATAAATTTTAAATGAAATGCAATTTTATGATTTATATTTAACATTATATATAGAATATGATATCGGTCAAGTGGTTGTCTCTGGCCGTGGCTCAAAAACGAGCTCTTTTAAGCAAATTTTGCATAAAAATTTCGCAGACTTCTGGTAAAATTTCAGCAATATCGTTTCTTCTGTTGTCATTAAGCAAGGAGGTTTTGATTGGTTTATTGGTGTACAACTTTTCTTTCAAGTCCCACTAAAGAAATGATTAACACTAAAAAAGGCAGTTAATTTTGTACGCGTATTTACAATTTGACAATTATTTAAAAAAAAATGTTTTAATAATTTCAACACGTTGTTGCTGCGTTAAATGCTCAATATTCATACAAAAAAAGCAACCATATAAGATCGATCTGAAGCATAAAACACAACCTTTATAATGTACATATATATATTTTTTAAGTTAAAGTAGTGTATTTTTTAATTAAAGTATGCACAATTACATTCTTAAAAGGCGACCGATTTATTCGACACTGAAAAGAATCCAGAATAAAAAGAGTATTAAAATTTAATTACTTATGATTTGAACAATACCGTAAAGATTGGATAACCTTTACCCATCCATATAAGTCAATTAATCCCGCAAAACCGCCAAAAGGATCCTTAAAAATTGCACCAACAAAATTATGAAAAACGATTACGTGTTGGGCACTTACGACTTACACATGAGTACCACATCACCAAAAGCAACCATTTACCTTGCCCACTTTTACAGATTCAAGCACATTAATGCAACACAATTTAAGGTAAAGTCCGTAACCTTTGTCCCTCCGCTCCAATACATATATTGCTATTACCTTCCACTGAATTCAACGCTTACTACCTCTATTATGTATTGTATTTACAGTATAATTGTATTATCCGTCAATAACGCTTAATAATAATAATAATAATACATTTTTAAATATCTATTAAGGTTCCATATCATTCAAGTACAGTATTATGTATTTTTTATACCCTATCCTAAGGGTATATTAATTTTGACACATAGTTTGTAGCACCCCTTAATATTAGTCCTATACCCATAAAAGTATACATATATTTTTATGATCAGGACCAAAATCTGACCAATGTCCGTCCGTCTTTAAAATTAAGCTAGGAAGCTGAAATTTGGACCGCATATTCCCTAGGGTCCTAGGTTTTTAATACGCCCACTGCCACGCCCACAATTCAGAAAAAACTGTTTTAAAGATAAAGTAATAGAGATAGAGTGTTATAACCTTCATAAGATATGTAGGTGCGCCCTCCCTTATAGGTTTGTCATATACATTTTTTTGCTACGCCTACTTTTTGTGGACGTTTTTCACTTAAATGCTGCTTTTGTGTCCGTTCCATCCCATTGAAATCTATAGGTATGAATCAAAAATTCAGAGAAGGGGGTATATCAAAAATTAGAAATCATTTTTTAAAACAATGGGAGGTATACCAATAGAAGTGCAATTACTATCGAGAGATGTTAGTCCCTCTAAAACATACTCCTCTGATAAGCTAATAGATCCAGTATCTGCATATAGCCGAGAAAGTATTGGAGCTTATTACGTTATTACGTTGAATGTAAACTGATTTACCTGCTAGAGTTAAAAATGCACAACGTTTATTGCATTCAAGCTTTTTTAGATCCATCTCATCTATACATAATTGTAAATTACTGTTACAATCTGTTATGGGGAGTAATTGTCTATTTCCAAGTTTTAACCTAGTTATCGAGGATTAAGTTAAGTCTCTTAGGTAATTTCCAAAATGTAATTTGGGAAAGACGTCATCTTGGCATATACGCCCAATAGAACTTTGGCATCGCTTTTTCAAAGTTAAAATCGAAACCGGAAAAAAATAAGCGAATGGGTGCCATTTACAAGATTGACTGTTTAGGAGCGTTTAGGGTGAAGGGGCGACTTGCGACTTGTGCTATATTGGGACCACCATTGGCCAAAACATCGGTCAGACCTAAAAACAATCACTTGCTATTCACATCGTTGACAGTGGACACAAAAGAGATTTTCACTATGTCTAAATCCTACAAAGGGAGAGGCCCTTGTCTGAAAGATACACTCTGGAAACCTTACATATAATAAACAACATGAACAAAAAAAAGGATACCCAAAACACCTCGGAGGTATTTAACTCTCTCGTTTCAATGAAGAAATGTTAGTTCTTAACTTGCCATACTAACTGTTAACTCCTAGACTATACTTGGATAAGTTTGCTATATGCACTGAGTTAATTTAAAGTAATTCACATGGTGGCCCAAATAAATTTTTTTTAAATGCAATAGAATGAACAAATTTAAATCCAAAAATTGTTCCATATATGGCTTTTTTAGTAAGAAAAAACATTCCCATTAATTATGGAACACAACGTTCAAGTTCTGTCGAGTCATTCCAATTTTCCAAGACATTTTTGATGGTTTCGGGATGTAGCTCACGCATTGCTTGGATGATATTGGCCTTAAGTGTTTGAATCGTTGCCGGATAGTTGGCATTAAATCGGTCCTTCACGGTTCCCCACAAAAAAAGTCCAAAGGAGTCAAATCGCAGCTCCGAGGCGGCCAATTGACATCGCCGAGACCATCAGCCGTCGATTTTGGAATTTGGTGCGCAAAAGATCGCCTTTGCGGCATGGAGTGACGTAGTTAAAACTCAAAAACCAAATGAATAAACAACCTACGGGATGTAAATACTGCCAATTGCCAAAATCCATCCGTGGTCTTTCCGACTGCGGCTGTGGCTCGGATTCTGGAGGCCCCAACATTCATTGAACAAACAAGCGACTCTTGTGGCTCTACGTCCAACTTGTTGGGCAAACTGAGCATGAGTAAGGATGGTACCCACTGCACGAGTAAGGATGCTCTGCGGTTGAACGGGCTCCTGAAGGGGCTGGCTTTGAGGTGCACCTCACTAAGGAGCAGCGGAAGAGGAAAAGGAAGCATCTGAGCGACCAGCAGCCCAAAAAAGCTTCAAAGACTGAAGGCGCTAGCACTCCCTTCGGCTCTTCGGTTGCGTCTATGAAACGGGATATGTTGAAGGAAGTCTCTCAAACGGAAGCAGACCCGATCCTTTGCCTCCTTTTCTGCTGAACTGAAAAACAAGAAGAATCGACCCAAGCTCATTAAAAGCTATAACCCTCCTCAAGCTACTGTGTCTGTCCACGCCCTGTCTCCAAATGAAGTCGGTGCTTCTACCAGTAGTAGCATTGACGGACGGAAACTGGTTGCAGTGGACTCCTCCTCGAGTATGAGTAGGTGAAGTGCACCTATCGCTGGTGCAGCCCGTGCACTGGTAATGGATGATGCTGGTGCTGTGACCAATACTGGGTGCAGCACTAGTGGACAGAACTTTGTCTGTTGTTTTATCGCTATTTCCACCATAAGTGCTCAAACGAATTAGCCAGTTGCATTCCACCCCTTCGGCAGTTCAACCGCAATACTCGCCATGCTAGGAATGCACATCAGTTCACCCTTAAGCCTATTATCGGACGGACAGTGAAAAACAAGGATTCAGTTGTTAACCGTACAATACGAATGTAGAATGCTCTACCACGCTCTGTTTTTCATACACATTATAGTTTTTATAGTTTACAGACATTTAAAACCAACATGCATCGGTTTCTCCTTTTTCCTAAGTTAAAAGCCTCGATGACTGCTCTAAGATTCAAATTCATCTTAATAATTTATCCACTTGGTGTGTTAATAATTGTTTAATGTTAAATGTTAGTAAATGCTCTTGTATTTATATCGTGTTATAGATCACAATTTCCTTGCTTCTATAATTACGATATTGATCACAGTACATTAAAAAGAGTTGATGAAATAAAAGATCTTGGGGTAATCATCGATTCCAATCTCTAGATCCTTAAGATCATATAATGAAATCAGTAGACACATTGATTTTCATATTTCAAGAGACCGCTTTAAAAATATCATATTTTGGCTGCTATAAAATGAATTTAAATTATAATAATTATTTTGTTAGTTATACTATTTATAATACGCAAATCAATCAAATTTTCTGTAATTATATGAAATATTGTATAGTTATCTGTAACCTTGACTTGTAGATAAAATAAATAAATCTCTTAAGTGTGCGTACATTATAAAAAAAACCGCACTGCAAGGCTGCTACCGCCCTTTTAAGTAGCAGACTTGTGCCCCGTAGAACAAATTCACACATTATATCCATCCATGGGTGTGGAAAAATCGCATCTGTGGTCTTGATTGTTTGGTTGTCGTTCTTTATGATGAGCAATCCGAAAGACCTAGGACTTGTCTTATTGTCACTGTTGCCATTTTTCACTGTTGCTGTGATCAAAAGCTCTTGTAGCCAAGATTTGGTAGCTATTTTCTAACTTACCATGCAAATGATAATTGGAACACCTTTGTCGTTGAATCGGCTTATGACTCTCTAACCCCTCCTCCACCAAAGTGCGTTGTAGAGCTCGTAGAGTATTTTGAATCGAAAAGGTTGGTTCTTGTCTTGTGCTGCGATGCTAATGCTCAGAACACTGTTTGGGGCAAAAGCAAATGTAACATAAGGGGAGATCGTCCATTGGACTTCATTTTATCGTCTGATATTACCATCAACAATGCAGGTCATCAACCTACCTTTGTTACAGTCCAGAAGTCAATCATAAGTTGGAAGATAGCCAGATAGCACCTTATCAGATCACAGATACATCGAATTTCAAATCTACTGCGAAGTTTCAATTTCGCAAGAGCGGATAATCGGTACCATAAATCGGTCTTTAAAAACCAACTTAGTAGAAGACGGGAATCTTTATCGATCGAAACAAAAAGTTTTTAAGAGACATTCGCAAGTCGCAAAATGACTCCTATAAAATGTTTTGTGAAGAGGTCGAATCTCTAAATGCAACTAGCAGCTTGTTAAAGTCCTCCAAAGGAACAGACCAAGTAAACTGGATGCAATACTTAAACCTGATATCACGTGCACTGAGACAAGGACGGAGATTTTCAGTCTTCTCCTTGAGACTCACTTCCCCGAAACGACGATGGCTTCATTTGAAATAACTAATACCACGCGGCACAGCTGGTATATTGCATTAGGAGTGGTGACTGATGATTCTATCAAATATGCTATTGCATCTTTTGAAAGTTTCATGCCACCTGGTCCGGATGGAATCTATCCAGCTATGCTGAAACAAGGTTTAAGTCAGGTTTTACCAAAAATTGAAAAGTTTAACTTCACTCTAGCCAAAAGCTTTAGACCCATAAGTCTGCCTTCCTTCTTGCTGAAAAGTTTGGAGAGACTGGTTGAGCTGCATGTGCGCAGTGTTGCTCTTCGATCACATCCTCTCTCTGAGATGCAACATGCCTATTAGCACGGAAAATCCTGCGAGATGCCGCTTCAAAACCTTGTTGGTAGGATTGAAAGTGCTCTGGACCGGAAGGAGTACGCGTTGGGAATTTTGGTCAATATTGAGGGTGCTTTTGATAATGCGACCTTTGACAGTATGTGTAACAGACAGCATGGTGTAGATGAAACTTTGGTGTTGTGGATTAAAGCAATGCTAATGTACAGGACGTTGGTAGCGGATGCAGATTGTGGCAAGTGCGTCATAACAGGGGTAAATAGGGGCTGCCCTCAAGGTGGTGTTCTGTCTCCTCTCCTATGGTGTATGGTGGTAGACTCTGCTTACGGCTCTCAATTTTCCTGGAAACTACACTCAAGCTTATGCGGATGAAATCGCCGTTCTTTCTGTCGGTTCAAATATAGAGGCTGTCTGCTCTCAGGCACAGAGATCCCCGGATTTCATCGATATTTGGTGCACTAGTAATGGGATTTTAGTGAATCCTCTTAAAACCACGATTGTTCTCTTTATGAGCAGGAGAATCGTCACTGGTCTGTCCCATCTCGTGCTTAAAGTTGTCAGCATTCCTATCTCTGATGAAGTCAAATATCTGGGTGTACTCCTCGATAAAAAACTACGATGGTCCAAACATCTTCTATTGAAAACCGATAAAGCACTGTCGACTTTCTGGCAGTGTAGAGGCGCTTTTGGTAAGACACAGGGCTTGTCTCCGAAAAGAGACCTTTGCCTGGGTTGGTTACTGCTTCTTTTTCCATAGGGGCCTTCCCTAGCACGCCGGGCTCTGCTCTAGATGATTTGATGAATCTTCTCCCTCGATTTATATATAATGGGGTGTACGCTAAAAACCATCTTTCGCTTAAAGAGTGGTGGCTTTTAGTACCATGCGCACTGAAATTTTGAAGAACTTGCTGGAGAATTATCCTTTGACCCCTGTCCTATGGATATGCTATCTGTTGCAATGACACCAGAAATCCTGCGAAAAGACTACCACGTCGACTTTTTGCAGGTAACGGAATGGCTTCGGCTAGACTCTGAACCATGGATTCAATGCCATGGTATTTTCGTGGATGGCTCCAAAACCGGACAGGGGTCTGGTTTTAAAGCCTCTTTTCCAAACGGAGGTTTTTGCCATCCTAATGGATCTGCGCTATATTGTGAACAACAGGTGGAGGACTGGAGGCATTTGCAGTGATAGCCAAGCTGCATTAAAAGCGCTGCTAAACCCTCTTACCTCGTCCAAGTTAGTGCTAGAACTCAAGCTTTCCTTGAATATGGTCGGAAAGCTGACAACAGTGAATCTTGTCTTAATCACAGGTCACACTGGCATCCAGGAAGAATAGATCTCGGATGAGCTTGCTAGGCAAGGTTCAGAAGAAGTTTCTCAGGACCCGAACCTGTGTTGCGTCTGCCTACATCCTTAGTCATGTCTTCCAATGATGCTTGGGTTTCTCATGAACAGAAGATTTGGTGGCGCTATTGCGGTGGATGTAGGCGTCCTTTCGGCCACCAGGGCTGTGTTGGGCTAAAGCGACATCACTACCTGTCCTGATCGCGGTGAAAAGTATGAGCAGAACTTTCTCTGCAGTTTTCAAGCCTATGCTCACATCAGGTGGCGGATTTTCGGGGCTGACGTGGTGAGTGCCGAACATCTTTCTTCGAAAGACGGGAAAACTAAGTACATTAATGTAAGGTGTTTGAATGGTAGTACAATGGACCTGTAGTTGTGTCTGAGCCCTCCATCGGATAGTTAAAAAATAAAGGAACAAACCTAATAATGTAAAGTACCTAATTACCTACATTTACTCCTGACAGCAACACTGTCCTAAGGCTATATTAATTTTGTCACGTAGATTGTATTTTATACACATTTGTCCACGACATATGTAATTTAATAAGCTTTGTATTAAATGTTAACAAAATTGGCTATGTGCTACCATTTGGAGATGCTTACCTGGTCTCGCCTACTTTAATACTACTTTGTATTTTTATTGAAATATGTTAATTAAAAAATATATTTTAAACCAATCAAGCAAAACACAGATTCACAACTAAAATGTAAAATAAAACCATATCATTTAAACAGAAATTCACTGCTGACTATGAGTCAAGCCCGTTATAAAAAACTGTGTTTGTTTTTAAAGCTTTCGGAGGTCTTTATTTTAGTTTTAATTCTATTTTTCCATTATTTATTTATATCTACTTGGATCATTTCTTTAAACATAAATTAAACGCTTATATCATGTCTCAGAATTAGGCTATTCAAAAAGTCTGACATATGCTAGAATTTTATTATTTACAGTTTATTTAGATAAATAAAAGTACGCTTCATTTGGCTTGAACTATTAATTTACATTCAATTTTTAATTATACGCGCGTTTAAAACAATAAACACCTTAAAAAAAATACCAAGTTAAGGCTACAAACAACAATACCAAAAGAAATACTTATCATATAAAAAGCAGCCCGAAAACTAAAACCAAATTTTAAAAAAATCACTCAATTGAACAAACATTAAAGTTCCTTAAAAACATATCACACCGATAATTATTTTAACATAGTTTTTTATCCGTAAAAATATTCTTACTTCATTCGATAAAATATTTGTTTATAATTTTGTCTATTATAATTACCTTCAATGTAAAAATTTTACAATAAATACTTCCTTCTAATTTAACCTAAGCGTAGACATTTAAAATTATTTTAGAGATTTTTTTTCAATATCATTTTTAACTATGCTAATAGATAACACAAAGAATATTATAATTGAACATCAGTCGAAAATAATATATGTATTAAAAAAAACATATATATACACAAATTATCTAATATAAATTCTATTTAGATTTTAAATCTTAAGGAAAAGTAAACTATAATTTCTAAATCGATTTAGCTATTTTTTTTAAAATACCTGCTTCAATCATATCAAAAAAATGTATTTTCTACCTGGGGAATTCAGGACTTAACATCGTTGTTAAAAATAGAGCTCTGAACGGTTATATTTTCTTGCTAAATAAAAAGACACGAAATGCACTTTAAATGGAATGTTGAAGGATATTTATGAACTTAAATAAATTTATAGCAGTTTGGTTTTGTGCAATAAAGAGGTCAAAATGTATTTGCTTTTCGAAAATGCATCGAGTTTTTATGATTTTCGTGCTCTAACTGCCTACTTTTGGTGATTACCGTTACTGTCCCCACATGCGACAACTAACTCTATTGATATTTCCATTCGAATTCGTGCAAACGTTCTCACTCTGCATGTCAATTCTTATCGAGTTCGTCGTCATAACTTGTCTATAGACGCGCCCGGCGAGCACGTACAGAGTCTGCCTCAATTTTTTCTCTAGTTACCGAGAATTTAAGGAAAGCCCTACTTAGGTGTACCCTAACATACGTTAATGCAAATAACTTCGTTATTGGTTGCATCAGAAACGTCATGTATAGAAGAAATACTGTTCTTTATAACTGCGCTCAATTTATATCAATATCTCATCGCAGCTTTAAGATATTACATTTTAAAGCCACTTGGTATTTTCTTACCCACGTAAATTTTTTTTTTGACTTGCAGGTGTAATACTTAGTAATAAACACAGTTTTGTTGCTTAATTTAATGCACTTGAAATGCAAACTCAAAATATCATACGGCGGTTTGTTAACAACCAGTCATCAAACTTGTTTCTGATAGTCAGAATAGTTAAAGGATTTTTTATTACATAATAACACAGACAAGTTTCTTAAATTCTCTCTGAGTCTCAGTTGCTTTGCCTTGTCAGTTATCAGAACTCAGCATAGTATTAAATTAGTTTGTAACTTCGTTCTGTGGAGGTGAGTACTCTTAATTATCAAATGAATGAAGTTTGAAGGTTTGTATGAATATTCCTTTCTTCTTTAGGTGTCCAGGACATTTCCCTTATATGTCCTTGGAATGTTGAAAAAGCTTAATTTTTCGAAAATATGCTTAAACAACCTGACAATTTGGTGTTGCAATGACAACATTAAAAACGCGAAAAAATGATCATGATCAGGCAATTTTCGAGCATGCAAAGTAAAAAAATCACAAACCAGTCAGAAACTAGTTTTTGATTCGGTGTTCGAACAAATTTATTAGGTTTTCATACGTTTGCGGAGAAACTCGTAGATTGTATGATAATTGTAACTTAATGAAAATATCGCAAAAATAGTAAAATTTATTCCTACATGAGGTTTTTTGTTGATTTTAGTTTAAATAAACTATCAAATATGTGTCGTGCAACTAATACGAGCAGGAATTTGCGTCCAGGGAAAGTGCACCCACAGGCTCATCACTTAGTGCAAGTGTTAGTATGTATATACATATAACATGCATATAAGTTTATACTGCGAACACAAACACAAGGGACACCAAATGGTCTAAGGCAGGTTTCTAATGCAATTAATTGCATTAATGTAGGTTAGGGTACACCTAAATGTACGCTAAATGCTCCTGTAACACTCTGTATATCGAGTATTTCTTTTGTTTTTGGATGCGCTAATAAAAAGGGGGTACAAATAAGATTGTTAAGAAAACAATCTTTTTATTTTATAGCTTTTTTTATTTGAAGGTGAACTGATGTGTATTTCTAGCATGAAGGGTATTGCGGCTGATAATGGGAGTAACGATAAAACAAAGATAGGCAGGAGACATTGCGAAAATGACTAATAGTGTCGAGGCGATGTCTAGATCGACAATTAGTTTTATCGCACATTTTTAAATAGTGACCAGTAGCTCCAATTATGTTATCTGTACTTTTCGAAATTATGAATAATAATTGAATTAAAATAAGATAAATTTAGATATAGAACATATAGAATCACTTTAGAAACTTAAAAACAATTGTGACTTTTGAGAAATCAAAAAAGAAAAGCGTTGTACATCAAGCGTTGTAGTCAAAAAGTGCCGACACAGTTTCGCATTGGAACATAAAAAGTGCAATTAGAGTGCAACAAAAAGAAAGGTTAACAATAAAATGTTTTGTTAATACAATGTTGTGTTAATTTATAAAAAAGCCTAGAACGCTGCTGATGCGAAGCGAAAAAGACAGGGTGAGTGACACAACGAAATCGTAAAGGATTTTTTTTTTTAATTTTCTTTTTCCAGAACTGTTTCTGCGGATCTGAAAAAACTTATGGTGCTCTCTCACTGTTTGGGCGTGACCCACTTCCAAAGTTTGCAAAATTGCCTATGAATTATTTCTGTTTAAAAAACAACTATCGCTTTTCACTGAATGCATATCGTTTCAGTTCTGTTTTCTATTAATGAAACTTCACATAGATAATTTTTTCCCACTGCCTTTTTGTAAACATTTCGCTTTCGATTTAAAGACCAAAGGGATATTTCCTTTCGGATCAGTTTCTTTAAAATTATAAGAATTATTGGAGTGCATTAAAATATTGATATATAATTCCATTGCAATCACAATGACATAATCTAAAACTATCGTTAACCCTTAAATGTTAAAATAAATGTCTTGATATCCATAGGATCTAAAGTAATATCGGCAAAAGACCGCAACTTATGTCTACTTCTCACACCGGTTAATGAGGTACTTTCTATTGATTCAATACTTAAATTATTAAATTTCATTTTTGACACTGCGTCAGTTGCTCCGGATACATCACAAGGGACAGAATTTTCTAAATTACCAACGCTGCAATCAAAGCCTTGTCTATGCAATATCATGAGTGTTGATCTTGAGGGAAAAAGTGCTAGCTGTTCCTCGGATACAGTACGTAGATTCAATAAATGCAAATCGCATGGTAACGGATGTGGCAAGAGAGATACTTTATTTCGTAAATTCGCTGGAGTTCTTATTTCGAGATTCTCTAAAAAATAAATATTCGGTGGATAACGCAAACCATTTGCGAAATAGTTAGATGTCAAGCTTAGCACGTGATAGGTGTTTTGAATTTGTGATGGCATTTCTTCTAACAGTAACCAGAATTTATGACGAGTAAGCCTACTGTCGACTATTCCCTCGCCCATGCCACGATAATCATCGTAAAGTGTACGTCGGTCGAGCATCACTTCAAGTTGTCCTGGTTCATAGCTTGCTGCTCCTTGGGCGTGGGTGGTAAGTAAAGTTAAGCGCACTCGTGTGTCTTGGATAAATGCAGCCGATGTAATTGGAAAGTAGTTTCCTTCAATGCCAACGGCAGGGATCTTCCTCCGCTTATGAAATTGAAATCCGTTTTGATCCGAAAAAAATTCAGGAGTTTCCCCACCGTTCTCGATGTCAGTTAAAAATCTCATAAATAATTCCGTTTCTCGGTTCTTCGGCGGTGGTTCAAAATCAATATCATTTTCGATATAAATTGCACTGTCTATGTGGGTGTGTGTGTTAAATATTCGCATTGTATGAGCCAAAAAGGGGCCGTAAATGACTGTTACATCGCTAGTAATTGGCCCTGATGTTATTATTATTCGAATGTCTTCATACTGCTCAAGAACTTCTTTTTCTGCATCATTTTGTTCTGGATCTGTTTTAAATAGGTACGCCCCCGAATGGAATTGAGCACTTCTATAAGCTGCAAACTTAATAGCACATTGCATAGCACGCCCGGAATTTTTACGTGTGATTGTCTTTAAAAACCCAAACTTCTCATCGAATAAAAGACGCATTTTACTATTTTCCAATTGGATATCTCCAGCAGGCTTTGCTTTCACATCAAATTCGATGTTTACAGTACTATCGCTGCATTCGTCACAGTATATTGAAGCCATTTGTTTCTTGTAATTATCATCAGGGACAATTTTGAATGTTGTCAATGATAGAGGTTCTAATGAAGCTAGGAACTGAACCTCAAATTGCTTGGTCGATATTCGAATTCGTTCAGAGTGCATTGAGTTTGGATTTTCGTAATTGTCAGTGATATTCCAAACTGGATTCACTTGCATAAGAACGGGAACATTATCTTCATTGAGAATTTTTACGTTTGGGTTTGTAGTTCGCACATTCAAAATTTCCAATCGCATTTGGGTCAAAGCGTTGAAAACAACAAAAGAGGCCTCGTTATTTTCACCTAAGGAAATTGGTGTTTTACGTGGCAATTTGTTGTAGTTGTCTCGCTCCATTTCACTAAGAAGAAAATTATGGTTTGATGTTGAATTTTGCAGCAATAACTCAATTGTAGATTCTTGCATTTTAACAACATCTTGTATGCTTTCAAACAAACGTAAACCATAATCTCGCATTACAGCGGACTTCGAAGTTCCAGTAATTGCATCATGATGTTGAAATAAACCAAGATTTCGACGAGCCAAAATCATTTTTTCATAGTTCTTTTCGAAAACCTTTATGGCATTTTCGTGCTTATATTGGCGAGCTGTATTGTAGGCAACTGTAAATAAAATCTCTCCTACACGTAAATTGTGTTCCAAATCAGAACTTAAAATTTTATAGAACGGTCGCGTAGTAAAGTAGCCAGACCAATAAGCAGGTCGACCTTCAGAAAATATATCGGAGTAAACAAAGAAGTCGCCCTTAAGCGTGGGAAATTTCGCCAATCGCTTTCTTATTTCACGAAAATAATCTCTTGGTGTTCCAAAAGCAATATCAACATTATATATTTTTTTGTTTGAATTAATATGGTCGATAAGTTTTTTGTAATTTGTATACTGCTGATCAACTTCACGTTCTTTGTTGTATCGAAAATCATCCCCTACAGGTATAAGAGCTACATTGTGTGGAAACAATGATGCCGTCCTTGAATACTGCTCTAATAGCAACTGTGCTTTTTCTTCTACATTTTCGTCTGTAATAAATTGTGCTTTAATAGAGTACTCAGTGTATTCACCAGGTATTTTACGAAAATCAAAGTTTAGACATATAAAAGGATGTGGTCCGCAGGAATGCTTAATGGAGTAAATGTCAAATGGCATGTTATGAGTTAGCAGACTATGATCCGGCGATTGGGAATCAGAAGTTTTTTTTTTTAAATTCCAGTAAGGGGTCCACACAAAATCACCACTTTGATGTTTAGCAAACCATTGCTTCCATGCGTAGTGAATCCTTTGTATGATTGTGCCTTCGAATTCGCTTCCAGAGAGAAGGTACGGCACAGTGCTTCCATGTCCAAATGGGTCAATTGACCATCCCACTTCAGGAGTAACATTTAAGTTTGTATAAAGCCATTGATGACCTAGAAAAAAAGATATTAATATTAGTATGTATTTGCGACATAAATATTAATAAAAATTATAATAGACAAACTAAGGCAAACTCATACATACATTACATACAACACATTGTAACAATATCTACCCTCATCGAATTAGCGCATACAATACATCATAGA
Organism: Ferdinandea cuprea; assembly: GCA_963576555.1. Lineage (NCBI taxonomy): Eukaryota > Metazoa > Arthropoda > Insecta > Diptera > Syrphidae > Ferdinandea > Ferdinandea cuprea. The sequence continues at coordinate 80,252,342 of OY754959.1, forward strand.
TACGATATTCGTTACTAAGTAACAAGGATTGCATTAATTAACTATTACCAAATTCCGTTTTCATTACATAAATGAAACATTTTGCAGAGGATAATGTGCATTTAAATATATTGAAAGAGTCCAATATTAACTCTCCTTTCCAGCACTAGGCGCCGCAAAGCAGAAATAGCGGGATGAATAAGCTTTGTATAGCATTCATTTCGTATTTCGAATCAATTTTTTTGCCAAACCGAAGTTGCAACGGTTTTCTAGGGTGATTCTTCGACGGATCTCCACTAAGATGTTATTCGTAGATTACCCCGAGATAGATTAGATGAACTCCTTAACAACCTCGAATTTGTAACAGTTGTTTAATTATATTTTACTACCAACTTCACATTCCACCCCGTGTTTTGTCGTTGTCTTGATCGTTTCGAAGAGCCTGAATTGGAAAAGTGGGAGACTGCGTACGCACTCTTCTTTATAGGCAGTATATTTTCCTCCCTTCTCTTGGCACTATACTCGACCCTGGGTATGTACAGTGAACAGTATCTTACTCAGGCGCTAGGGTGTGGCGCAATTAGCGCAGCTTCTTCTAGCAATATCGGTGAGTACACAGCGCGCGTCATAGGAAAAAATAAATTCAATTATCACCGAGGAAAATGTTTGCTAGGCAATCAACAGCCTTGACCCCAATAAACTGCCCGGTCCAAGAGAAGTATCCTGTCATTTTAACCACAGTCATGGAGACATGTTCTTGTAGCTTATCCTCCTTCGCACTAAAAATACTCGAACGTATTCTAGACCTTCAACTTGGCCGTATGTAAGTCTCAACACACCTAACCTCAAAGGCAGGTCCACAGAGACTGCACTGCATGAGATGCACTGACATAGATAAGCAAAATAGACATTTAATCACCATCAATACATTATGGCAACCTTCTTTGACATAGAGACCATACCCATTTGACCCTATTTTAGAAATTGTATAGACTTTACACAGTGGTCCTTCGTATAAGACCGAAAATTTCCTTAACCGTGAAATTCAGCCTGGAAAGGTTATCTGGCAGAAGCTGCGCAAACTAGGCAATGGGAGACAGCGTTCAAATGTAAATATAAGTGCCGATTGTAATGTTCTCAATTCGCAGTTTGCGTCGGTCTCTGCATCGACAACTCAAAACCACGACTCCGCACAGTTTACGAATCATTCTAGCGAAGATGACAACACGGCAAATTTTAACTTCATTCGATTAACGGATTAAGATGTAGTTGAAGCCGTGCTATCGGTTAAATCTGATGCGATCGGTTTGGATGAAATTAATCCTAAATTTTTAAAACTACTTCTTCCTTTCATTCTTAAACATATCACACATGTTTTTAATCACGTAAAAAGGCTAAGATTATACCGATACCTAACTCGCAAAGCCGGACTGAGTATAGACCAACCGCAATTTTAACATTTTTATCTAAAGTTTTCGAGAAAACCATGCTAAATCAGATGCAAGCGCATTTAAGCAACAACAACTATTTGAATTCCGCCCGATCCGGTTTTCGCGCAAAAAGGAGCTGCAAAACTGCACTCTTACTTACTTGGATACCAACTATCCTACGTTCTTGACGTTGTTGGACTTCTCGAAAGCATTCGACACGGTGGATCACTCTTTCCTCTGTACGAAGTTGCAGTACAAGTTTGGATTTTCGACTCTGGCACTTAAACTCTTGCAGTCATACTTAACGGGACGTCAACAATGCGAAGCAGTGGGAAATCAAATGTCAAAGGGCCTCAGCTTCGACAATCTCATTAAGGTTAGAAGGCTTATCCTCTTTCATGGTATTATGCAGACCCAACAACCTGAGTATTTGTACCGCAAATACCGCACGCCACTCTGCTATGGAACTTATTACCCGTTACACTAAGGAGAATCACAAACACTTTCAAAACCTATCGTTTTAAACACTTGGCTAGTGATAATTAAATACAAATTCAGTTCATTTAGTTTTATATATTGTTGTTGCAATTGTCTTTAATTCGTTTTCGTTTTGCCTATGCAAGTTTTCAATTAAATCATCCTCATAACTATTCATAATGTAAAATTTGCTTTTGAACCCTAAATCTTTGTCAAGCCTTCACAAACTACAAGATGTAATCTTACTGTGAAACTATTCTTTATAATAATAATAATAATAATAAACACACAATGGGCGATGTTATTTCGCGTCTTTTATGGATTATGGTAATGAATAACAAATGAGACAAGTTCAAACTTGTAACTTGTATATAGTTTGACACACACACTTCCTTTTGGCTAGTTTAGTTTCAGTTTTCGTTGGTTACAGATTAAAACTTTGTGTAAGTTATGAGTCCTAAAAAGTATAAATGCTTCAAATAGCGAGAGTCGAATATATTAAATTAATATCGCGAAAGAGTAGAAAACCTGAATTGGATAACTTGTGTCCCTCATTCCTAAAAACGTTCATGAAATATTAAATAATTTTAGAGTAATGACTTTTTTATACGAAATATTTTAACTATTACTGAAATGATAACGATTTTTCAAAAAAATTGAGCGGTTTTTGAGATATTGCGCAATTTCTATACATTTTATATATGACATTCATGACTTTATATCTATGTTTCTTTGTAAATATAGTATACTTGGGGTGAAAACTATATTAATATTTTAATTATGAAAACATTTTAATAAGAAAATTGTAATCAATCCATTTGTTTATTAATTATTCGCAACTTCAGAATCTTTATAAGAGACTAAGAACACAAACCTGTACTCGACGCACTTTTTGGGCAGTTGTAAGAGCTACGATCGAACAAAATTACTTAGCAATGAATGTGAACAGAACTTATAAAGTGTTTCTTATGTATAAACTCATAGATTCGAAATTGATCGTAAAAATTTGTGAAAACACGAAACATGTCATATATGATATGCTTTGCAGTAAAGGGTTAATCTTACACTTTTACAACGTATTAGAGATTGAATTTTGCAATTGAAATTTAATTTAACAACTGATAATTTGATTGAAATAGCACTCTAAAATAACAAGATTTGTCAATCGTCAACCACGATCGCTTGCGATCGCTTTACACAGAACAAAGAAAAGGTGATTATCAAAAATCCGACAGTCAACTACCAATTCAGCCGATTCCACCTCAGTTTTCTGAATTTGGAAGATTTTGAGTCTTTATAAATAATAACATAATGACGAGCTTAACAAATATATAAGTTTAAAAGAGTAACATAAAATTATAATTTAACCTTCAATTAATTGATCCAACATTGGGTATAAATGTACATTTGCTTCATCCGTCATTACCCATCCACCGGTTGTGATCTCAAACCGCCCAGATTGAATCAATCGTTTTAAAGCCTGCAACAATTAAATATTAATAATGGTAAATCAAGCAACAAATGATCTCACCCGTTGTTTTGTTGGATGCGCCTGATCCCACCACAATTGCAGAAAACTAATTTCCGACCATATAAATGTCATATCTGTGTACTCTTGCATTTTTGTAACAATCAAATTTAGAATCTGTCTCGAATCAGTTTGAAAGTAATTAACAAACGTTTTAAGCCAACCGGGATCATTATGAGAATGTGGTACAATAATTATCTGAATTAAAGAATAAAAAAAAATATGTTATATAAAATTAAATATTAAATGGGAAAATATAAACAATTTTTTTTGACTTAATGTAATAATATTTTGCGGTTTCTTAAAAAGCTTTATTCTATTTCTTGATATTTCCTACATTTTTTAATTAAATGCAAAAAATGGAATTATATCATAATATCGACGAACTTGTATAGCATTTTTAAACTCTTTATCAAGAAATAATATAATATACTGTTTCAACCTTGAGGTATTTTCGAGAAAAGCACCAATAATTCTAGTAAATATTTAGTAAATATTTAGATTACTGTTTGTTCCAGGATAGTTAAAGTCATGATTATACCAGAGCCGGGAAAACCACAATAAATAATGAAGTAAATGATAGATACCAATATCACTTTTACCCAAACGACTACTATTAGGCAAATCCTATCAAATATTGTTTGGTGGAATAAGCTTTAACGCAAATACTAAAATTCACTAAACTCCAAAGGTTTAGGTTACATTGAGGCCTATTATATACACGAAGCATTAGCATCGTCAAGACAACGTCCTTCCATCGTTTTTGCCTTAAGCGATGAGTCCTGATGATTCAATATCGAATGAAAAATTTCCTTGCGATCACATTTTGGTCGCTAAGGGCGAACAGTTCCCTATCCTTATCCCTATATGCCAAATTATGGATGTCATTTTGTTTCATGCTATGAAATTAAAAAAAATCGCCTCAAAAGGAATGGTAACATTTGATCACATATCAAATTTATATAAACCACTTTTTAGGTTTGGAAAAATTTTAATTTTTTAAAAACGGCACATACGATTTTGATGTAACTTCGCACATTTGACACATTTAACGTAAATGTTCAAAATACAAAAATTTATCAAAATCTTTAGAGCCGTTTGATAAAAATATAATAAAAATATAAAAATCCATTCTAGATATAAGATCACACACAAAAGTGAAACTCGCTTATGTTTGTGTGTCTTTAGTGATAGCCATACTTCTAAGTTAGGCCCCAGTTATAGCTTTCATTGAAATGCATCATTGAAAATTTTGTTTTGCGATTGTAAGACGACTAGCAAAGCTAATCACTTACAGAATTTTTCTACAAACAAAATTACTTTATTCTGATTTAAACTATTTTTTAAATCTGTTTTTATTATTTCACTCACAGTAATCGATTTCAATGAGCAGCTAATAATCGTTTCGGCAATTTGGAACACAATCGTTCCACATACAGTGGCTCACAGCTTATTTGACCCATCACATACTAAATATTCGAAATTAGTATAACTTTCAAACGGCATGAGATATCAAACAAATTGTAACGCAGAATTGTTAACTGATGCTTAAACTTAGATAAAGCAACTTCATTTATTTATATTCGTATATGATTTCGTAATTAGCAAAACAAAACAAAAAATATTCAACAATTGAGTGCCACATCTTATTTGACCCACGACGTTAATTGAACACCTGCGATCACTCGATCTGCAGGATAACGGTACTTGTTTCGCCTATGCTTAAGTCATTATATTCGCAACTGGAGATAGCATTTTTAGTTTGATTTCGTTAGCGGAACACGTGTTACCAGAATGGGAAAACGCACAACCATCGAACAGCGGGAGTTGGTACTAAACCACTGCAAAAATGGTCTTTCTCGTCGGAAAATAGCTCAATTTGTGAATTTACCAGGGTCCACTGTAAAGGCAATAATTCATCGTTTCGTTTTTGAAAACAGAGTGGAAGACAAAGAGAGAATCGCTCCAAACAAAATATTTAATACCACAGATGAGCGATATATCGCGCGAAAAGTTAAGGAAAACCCTAAGATTTCGGCACCAACATTAGCTAGTGGGATGGGGGAAATGTTGGGAAAGTCGAAACCGTACGTCGAGTGCTCCGAAAAAATGATTTACATGGAAAATTTCACGCAAAAAACCTTTTATCGGTAAGACAAATCAAAAACGTCGTCTTCAATTCGCAAAAGACCACATCAACAAGGATTCCAGCTTCTGGGAGCACGTAATATTTGCTGATGAGTCGAAATTTAATATTTTCGGTTCCGATGGGCGACCCTACGTCTGGCGTAAAGCTAATACAGAGCTGCAAAACAAACATTTAAAAGCAACCGTAAAACATGGCGGTGGCAGCGTCATCGAAACTACAATGGATAAGAATGTATACCTTGATATCCTTAAAAACAATTTGCTCCAGAGTGCTGAGGATCTAGGCATAAAGGAAATTTTTCGATACTACCAGGACAACGATCCCAAACATACGTCGGGTATAGTCCAAACCTGGCTACTTTGGAACTGTCCCCACATTATGAAACCACCGGAACAGTCACCTGATCTCAATGCAATAGAGAATTTATGGGCAATTGTGGATTATTTTTTGTTTTGTTTTGTTAATTATGAAACCGTATACGAATACAAATAAATGAAGTTGTTTTGTTTAAATTAATTAAAATATCTGCATTTAAATTTTGTTGATATCTTGTTCCATTCAAAAGTTCTACGTATTTCAAATTTGTAATATGTGATGGGTCAAATAAGCTGTGAGCCACTGTATGTCTTCGATTCTCTTGGTATTCTCAGCTGTCAGTTTTGCTTTCAGTGGAACGATTGTGTTCCAAATTGTAGAAACGATTATCAGCTGTTTATTGAAATCGATTTTTATCAGTGAAATAATAAAAATAAATTTAAAGAAAAGTTTTAATCAGAATTAAGTAATTTTGTTTGTAGAAAAATTCTACAAGTGATTAGCTTTATTTTGATACCATTAACAGCTATTATAGTTTGCTTAGTCATCTTAAAATACGAAAAAAAAAACTTTCAATGATGGATTTCAATGGTAGCTATAACTGGCCTCTTAAAACCTATACCAGTGGCCTTCCACTAACAGAAAATTTTCAATGATTGCTATAACCCACTTGTCAAAAAAATTAAACAACTATTCCACTGATTTGTTCCAATGATGCATTGAAAGCTCATTCCCATGAACATCGTGGCTACACACACAAAAAGTCTCATACGAATGAAAGCAATTTGAATGGCGGGGAACGCTGAAATCTGAAACAAAACAAAAATTTCTCTTGGAAAATCGAATACTTTTGTGCTCTCTAGTACCTGTATTCGGTCTTCACCCTTTCAACACAAATCCCAAATGAGGGTTTCTGTCAAAAGTGATATGGTTTGGAACCGAAACGTTCATGCCCACGCCGAGAATTCAAATCGAAAGAGGATTTTCGGTGGATTCTTGGTGCAATCTACCCTTTTCTTTCTGACTCACATAAAATCTACCTTTCTCGTGCGTCGAACGGTCAGTGGATCGATTATGTTTCAAATTGTAGAAACGCTTATCAGAAATCGATTTCTGTCAGTGAAATAATAAAAATAGATTTAAAGAAAAGTTTACATCAGAATTAAGTAATTTTGTTTGTAAACAAATTCTATAAGTGATTAGCTTTATTTTGATACCATTAAAAGCCATTATAGTTCGCTTAGTCATCTTAAAATGCAAAAACAAACAAAACTTTCAATGATGGATTTCAATGATAGCTATAACTGGCCCCTTAGTGCAATAGTACAATACCTAAACCTGTATTGGGTCTGCCAGTATCCCTAGGAAGATCTCCATTGATGACTGGGTCTTCTATAGACACAATTCTTCAGGCTGCACAAACCAAACAGTTCGACAGAATGTCTCTGGGAATGGGAAACGTTGCTTTTTTGCTATTACCAGGCAAAAAATCATCTGCGAGCGACTAGTATGCATTCTGACGGGCACACCATGCTTTTGCTTAGCACCTAAATGTACCAGGCTTAGGTGACGACACCGAGGATGATTTGTTCTGCGAACGTGCCGCATTTGCTCCAGACTTTAAGTGCTGAAAATTTAAGTTTCTTTCCCCTGCAGTGGCTTTCTGAAAAATTTACCAAAGTAAAAGGAAGTATCACTTTGAGTGTTTCAGCGTACAGTGTTTCAGTGTACATAGCTTCAGACAAAACAAAAAAAAACATACAATTATAACATAACCAAAGAAATATAAAAAGCCCCAAGGTGAAAATAAGTAAGTTTTTTGCTATATTTCCTATATTGTTTTCGTTGCGTCTCATTGTAGCATAAGCTAAAATTTGCTTCAAAAACTTCAAGCTGAATCCAGTTCCACCTTCACTCGATCTATGTGACTGTTCCATTAACACGAGGCCAACAGGCAACGGTTAAAATTTGGAAGCACCTTAAAGCTTACGAACAAGCATAACCATCAATTGATAAGCCTCTCTCCAATACGCTGTGGTGTTACGAAATCCATATGGAACGCTCATGCATTGCAGGTTCCAACATTTTATTTTTACGTCATGCTTAGATCGAGACTGTTGCGATGTCTACCAACTCATTTGCGCATCAATCATCATCGACAAGAGGAGTAAGTTGAACATTTGGAGAAAATGGTTACTTCTTTAGGCCGCAGTGAATCACTTTTGTCGCAAATGATAGCAACATTTCCATCGTCGCAAAGAGAAACATTCTGCGAAGCAATGGTAGATGTTTTCGTTGCGTTAGATGGCGACATTCGTCGAAGAAATGTAGAAGCGGTACATTTTTTGCGTAAAGTAAGTGCAGTGGCTGACATATGATATCGATGTGCGATCCGCAGTTTAAGAATTCTATCGAAGTGAACGGAAGAATTAAAATGAGGGAAACGAAATGATTCGCAAGCAAGAAACAGTATTTAGCAGGGCTCTGCAGAGCGTTCATGTCGCCGTAAGTGACAATTCCTTTGCATTTAATGAAAACTCTTACTACAATTTCAGCAGTCTGCCTAGGTTAAGCGCTATACATGCAGATCTCACTTAGTTCTTGTCGCTTGAAGCTATTGGTATTGGGAGCAAAGAAGGCGAAAATCATAAACTTACAGAGAACCTGATTGAGAGATGCATCACTAGAGTTGGGTCAAAGTATACTGCAATCTTGCCCTTAAAATCTGATTCAATTCCAAATGACAACAAGGATCAGGCAGTGCAACGATTAAACGCACTATTTTGACGTTTGTCAAGGGAACCAGAAAGACTTTTTGAGTACGACAGGTCAGACCATAGTCATAGTCAGACGGCAATAAAAAAAACAAAAAAAAACCCCATCAGATCTTCGAAATTATACCTGAGAATGGGTATTAAGGAAAAAACTAAGATCGCCAAGGTAGGTCTGCTCGAAAAAATCCAGGAAGAAGTCAACTACCTGCGTAACCTTTACGGCGAAGAAGCCTCGCAAGATATTTCGGCGACGTTTGGGTACCACGTGGACGAGCTATTAAAAACTCTCTGTGAAGAAGATATTTTAAACAACAATTCGGCAAACAATCCGATTGACGACAACACCGATTCCACCGAGGAAGAGAAAGCTCCTAAGCGGAAGAAGCTTGCTTCTGCAGAGTTGCCAGCAAACACCATCGAAATAGATGACATTACAGCTGAAGGTAACGGTGGATTTACCAAAGTTACCAAACAGACGAAGAGGAGGGCAGATCGACCCGGAAGGAAAGAAGCCACTTCAATTTCATCCAAAGACAACACCGAAGACGACATCTGAAGCACCCCAAGAAAATAAATCTGTACAACCGCCAATAGTCTGTTTCAATTTGGCTACAGCGGCAATGTACAGATTTTTTAAAGCCAAAGACAACAAAATTAAATATACTAACGTAAACGTCAAGTAAACCAAATCCATAGTGAAGACTGTATGCAGAGAAGACCACCTGACTGTAAAGGATTGCCTGAGGACTCAGCAAATTCAGCACCACACATTTACCGCGAAGGAAGACCGGAAGTGTATTATTCTATTGAAAAAATACACCATTCGCACGCTCCCGAATACATCATCAGCGGACTGCTTGAAGCTGGATTCAAGGCGCTAAAGGCAACAGCCTTTAAATCAACGAAAAACAAATCCACCATCTAAAATGCATACGTTATCGAGTTCGAGAAGGGATCTAGTGTAATGGAGGCCACGTCAGTATCAACTGCGACATGAAGCCGAGGTGCGTCAAATGTAAGAACGCGCATGAGCCCGGTCAGTGCAAACATATAGAGGAGAAGGAAGGAAAGCCATACTGCGTAATTTTCAAGGCAGAAGGCCACCCAGCGAACTTTCGAGGATGCCCAGCATATAAGAACATCCTAGCATCGAAGCGCGAGAAGGAAGACCAACGCATTAAGAAGAAGGATGTCAACAACGCAACAATAAAGTCCATGGTTATTCCGGGTAAGTCATTTTCTGATATAATGAAAACAAAAATACCCTTCCCCACTGTCACTCCTCAGCCCAAACCCCAAAACAAACCAATAACTACAGCCCCGAAAGCCGTAAGCCCTCCAACAGTTCCCAAGGCAGCGAGTGGTTTTAAATCCACAAACTGAGAAAATCTTTGTCTGCGATTTCCTGTCGCTCATGTCAATGATCTCATCTTTCCTTCCTCTTTATGAGACATGTCCCGATGATATCGGCAAAAAACACCCCTACCTTGAATTCTGCTTTAAATTATGTCTAGGACAATAAGAAATCTAAACGTTATTACTTATAACGTAAATTCTTAAATCACATCTTAAACGGATAGCCCTCCAAAACTTTTTGATTAAAAATACCCCAGACGTTGTATTTCTATCTGAGACGAAAATACAGCCTAAACACCGGCCATATTTAGGCAAGTATTGTCTTTTTAAAAGAGACAGGCAGGTACCCGGCGAAGGCGGTACTGCGGTTCTCTTGCGGTCTTCCTTTCAAGCAAAACCTCATAGATTAGAGGATTTTAGAACTTTCGAAATTACTTGCGTAGCAATCCCGTTGGAGAATAATAACAATCTTAAGTTAATATCTCTCTACAACCAATGTCCGGCTACTAGCTCAGATATTAAACATGACTTTAACGTTCTGCACAACTTTTCTGCTGAAACTACACCCAATTTATATTTTGTGGTGATTTTAATGCTCGCCGCCCCCCATGTGGATGGACTTACAAATATCACCACCTGGTATGGCTATAGCCAACTGGCTCCAATCCAATTCCCACCAGCACTCCCACCAGTCTCTCAGCCTGGTTTCACCTTCCCCAGCACCCCTCACTTATTGACTTATTATATGTTCAATTAAACCAGGCCTTTTTTTTTTATTACCATTACAGAGCAAAACACAAAACACTACGTTCTCTAAGTGTAAGCTCTCAGTATCGCTTTACGCAACGGTTGTTTGTTGCGCGACTAAGCTTCATCTACCGATCTTCATCTTATAGACTATTTCAAGTAATTACAAATATAATTAATTTAAAGTTAATGCATTAATGGAATTTTTAAAATCTGCTCGCGACAAGCAAAAATCAATTTCGTTGCAGAATTCATTAAATGTGCTTATGCGCCTTGTAATAGGCTCATTATTACCATAATTGGTTCTATGCCTATCTGTATAAAATAAGCTTCTAACCCGCAGTGACCTTTGGGGAGCATATATATTTAAAAGAAAGATCAATTCTGGTGAATTAATATGATAATTAAGAATATCGCGAATAAACATGACGGAAGTTGCATCGCGTCTGAAACTTAAGGTTTGCAGACCAATTAAATTGCACCTTCTACCATAATTAGGAAGCTCATCAAACATATTTAATTTACGAACCGCGTACCTCGTGAAGTTTTTATGGACTCTTTCGAATCTAAGTTCGTGAACTGCATATGGCGAATCCCAAATTACGGAACAATATTCTAAATAAGGTCTGACTAACGAGCAATAAATAATTTTAAGGCTATTTATATCTCTAAAGTCTTTACTATTACGTTAAAGGAAGCCTAACAATGAGTTAGACTTGGCAATGACATAATCATGAATTGGCATTTCATAATTGAAAGACTTACGCGTGAACAACGTTTACAAATTATTCAACTTTATTATGAAAATTCACGTTCTGTGAGGAATGTGTTTCGTGCACTTCGCTCAACTTATGGTCAATATAATCGGCCTACTGAGCGTACTTTTCGCAACACCACCACCCATTTTGAGCCCCAGCATTCATTATTGGATAATATTCGACCGAACAGACCACGTCCAGCACGCTGTGAAGAAAATATAGCGGCCGTAGCTGAGAGTGTACACGAAGACCGTAGAGAGTTGATTCGGCGCCGTTCGCAGCAACTCGGACTGACGTATGGAACGACTTGGCGCATTTTACGTCAAGATCTTAAATTGAAAGCGTACAAAATACAGCTTGTGCAACAACTGAAGCCGCTCGACCTTCCCAAGCGACATCGCTTCGCTCTGTGGGCTCTTGAAAAGTTCCAAGAAGATCCGACGTTTTCGAGGCAAATTTTGTTTAGCGATGAGGCCCATTTCTGGCTCAATGGGTATGTAAACAAACAAAATTGCCGTATTTGGGACGAAGAGCAACCTGAAGAGATTGAAGAACTGCCACTTCATCCAGAAAAAAACAACGGTTTGGTGTGGTTTGTGGGCCGGTGGAATCATCGGTCCATATTTCTTTAAAAATTATGCCGGTGCGAACGTAACCGTCAATGGCGACCGTTATCGTGCCATGATAACCGACTATTTGATGCATGAAATTGAAGCTCGTGATCTCGGCGACATTGGGTTTCAGCAAGACGGCGCCACTTCCCACACATCGCATCAATCAATGGACTTATTGAGAGAACATTTCGGTGAGCACATAATTTCACGTTTTGGGCCGGTCGATTGGCCACCAAGATCGTGTGATATCAGACCGTTAGACTTTTTCCTGTGGGGATATGTAAAGTCAAAAGCTTATGCCGACAAACCCGCTTCGATTCAGGCCTTGGAGGAAAACATCACGCGTGTCATTCGCCAGTTACCAGTCGAAATGCTCGAACGAGTGATCGAAAATTTGACTCAACGGATGGACCATCTGCGACGTAGCAACGGCCAACATTTGATAGACATAATCTTCAAAAAATAAATGCCAAAGAATGTTCTTTCAAATGATAATAAACATTCTCCATTAAATTTTAATTTTCTGTGTTTTTTTCTTTAAAAAAGTAGGGAACCTCGAAATGGATCACCCTTTATTCCTGTAAAGCAACGAAATTGGTTTTCGAAAAGTTATAAGATAACGCGGAATTAATATTATTTAAATCACTGGAGTAATTAAGAAAATTAATCTCCAAAAGTAAGGCTTGGTGATGCATTTTATTGGAATCTATAAGATCCAGAGCTTCACTTATAGTAAAATTAATTTCATTATTAAGAAAAACTAAGTCCTATATTCTATTAATAGAGTTTGGAAAATGGTTTAATTGAAATAAATCCAAAGAAAGAAGACCATCGACAACTATTTGTTCAACCTCATGGTTGAAGTTAAATGGTATTAAAATCTTATCACCATCCACATTCCTCCAATATACATTACTAATATTGAAGTCACCGAATACACAAGGTATTTGAGTGGCAGCAAGATTACTAACGACACTACTTATGTTTTGAATGTGTTTTTCATACATATTGGCAATACTGTTTGGTGGAACGTAGGAGACAAAAATAAATAACTGATAACGCACATCATTAACGAAATCAATACACAAACACATTTGTTCCACTTCAACCGCACAATGTTCCAATGTCATTTGCCTACTATGAAAACGAGAAGAGACAGCTATTAAAACTCCCCACCTCGCTTGCTGCTTGTTCGGCAACGATCATTTTGGTAAACGACATATGTTGAATCGAAGATCTCCGTAGAAAAAATGTGTGGGTGCAGCCATGTCTCCGTTAAAACAATGACATCATATTGATGGTCAGAGAGCGCAACAAAAATCTCTTTTGTTTTCGTTCTCATACCACCCATATTTTGATAATAAAGCGAATAATTTAAAACGGAGGTGCATTGCTGTTGCAGCTGATCAGTGTTTATGTTTTGACTTCTGCGATGGGCAAAGCAACTCCGTTTTTTGGCAAACATTTTTTGACACGAATTCCCGACGGCCATACCGAAGAATTTAATGCGCGCGCGAAGAAGCCTACAGTCCATTCTCCTCAGAGATAGAAGAAAAGATGCTGACCTTTTGCAAATGTCCGGGCGCAGTAGTTTGGTTTGTCTACATCCACCGCAATCGCCCCACCGAATCTTGTGTTCACGAGAAACCCAAGAATCGATAGAAGACATGACTAAAGATGCAGGCAGACCCAACACAGGTTCGGGTCCTGAAAAAACTTTTTCAGAACCTTGCCTAGCAAGCTCATCCGAGATCTAATTTCCCTGGATGCCAGTGTGACCTGGTACCTGGCTACCAACGTCCTGTACATTAGCATTGCTTTAATCCACAACACCAAAGTTTCATCTACACCATGCTGTCTGGCTGAGTTACACATACTTTCAAAGGTTTGAGTTTGAGTGGAACTCTGACAGAGTTGGCAAGCTCCTCTCTAAACCGTGGCCAGTTTGTTTTTCTCGGATTTCTCCTCTCTGGCGAAGGTGAAAGTTCGCAGTAGATTTGAAATTCGATGTATCTGTGATCTGATAAGGTGCTATCTGGCGATACCTTCCAATTTATGATAGACTTCAAATGCCTGTTTGACAGGGTAAGATCAATTACTTGCTGTCTTCTGGCTGTAACAAAGAATAAGGTCTGCATAATACCACGTCGAAGCTGAGGCCCATTATTTGCAGAGAAAGCTCGTCATGTGGTCCAAATATCGTTTTCTAAAGATGTATCTTGCTAAATTGTTATAAATTACATTAAATTTACGGCCAGCGTTGCAGTCAACAAAGCAGAAAACCTCGCAGCTGTAAAGCAATATGGGTAATAACAGGGACTTATAAGTAACATCTTAGTTTTGGCCGGTAAAGAATTTTGGTTGGCCCATAGGAATCGGAGACCATTACATACTTTTGCGATTGTAGTTGCAGCGTAATATGTCCATGTAAGAGTGTCATTGAAAATTAAACGAGACTTCGTGACCTATTCTATGTATGACTGTCCTAATTTTATTGGCGGTAATGTAGATGTATCTAAAGACTGCTTGTAAATACAGAGTGTCTTAAACTTCGCTGGATTCAGTGAAAAATTGAGCATTTTGAAAATAATTTTCAGCTCGTTCGAAGTGAAGAATCGGGACCAACGGCTGAAATTTCCAACCCAATTACCCAGTTTTCACAAACAAACTCATCAGTCTATACTCTAGTTGATGAGTCTTTCAACAGCCCTAATAACCTATCGGCAGCAATTTATACCGCTAACGCTAAAAAGTCTTCGGGCCCGAACAAATTGTGGGCCCACTGTTGTATGATCTCTAGATCTTCGTTAATCATATCAATGGCATTAATCACATTCAGCGGACAGCACAGATAGACTCAGTTTTTTCAAGCTTTTGTGGTAGAAGCAATAGAAATTTTCCATTAATAAATACATTAAAAATGATTAGTTCGCGATTCGCCAATTCGCAATTCGCTCTCATGTGAATAGTCTTTAAGAGCGCAGTTTTGCAGTTTCTTTTCGCGAGAAACATGACACCTTTAAGATATATATTGTTGGAAAAAATTCCCAAGTCACTGAACCCCTCCTATCAAACGGTTCTTTGGTTTCATCAGATGCCGAAAAATCAAATTACAAACTTTGTCATGAAAAGACTTCCCCCAACAGCAATAATTTTTCTATATTGCAACTAAATGCAAAATTGCGAAAGTTTTCCCAATTCCAAAAAAAATTGTCTGCGAATTGCATTTAAAAATTTAGACCATCTCTCTGCTTTCAAACATAAGCAAACTTCTAGAAACGTTGACTTTAAACAAAATCAACTCGGTCTGCACCGAACTAAAAAAAGCTCAAAATAGCCAATTCGGATACAAATCCAATCACTCGACACTGCTGAAGCTGCTGCCTGCCTACTCAAAAGGTATTTGACTCCGTTTGGATAGAAGGCTTAGTCTTTAAACTCAAATCCCTTAATTTCCCAACACAGACCATTGGATTCCTTCACAGATTTCTTACCAACCATAAGTTCTACGTGCGGGTAGCAAACTCCAAATCCAGTATCAGTGATATCAAAGCAGGGTTAGCCCAGGGCTCACGCCTCGGCCCAACCTTGTTTAATCTTTAAACTTGTCGAACAGAGACCCTGCTTTAAGCAGACGACTCTATCCCCTACCCTTTTCCCCTTGCCTTAACATTGCATTGCGTAGAGTAAAGTCACTCAGCTGCAAACTTTGGAAATACTACCAAAAATGGGCAATCAAAATAAACTATGCTAAAACGGTCTCAAAAGATGCAATGCAAACATCAACAAAATTAGCAGGTCTTATCTGCATACGGTTTTTAAAAAAAGCTAGATTTTAAATTTATCTACCCTCAGAAAAAGGGTGTTCTTTTGGAAAGAACTGACATCATAACATAAATTCAAATTGGTTTTCTTTTTTATAAAAAAAACAATTTAAATGAAAATTTCAATCTAAGAAAAGTATGGTAACCTTACATAATATTCTTTCAGGATTTTGCTGATTTGAAATCCTTAGTACGGGAACTCTGTAAGAGCTTTTGTTAGAATAGCACCTTACGGAAAAAAAAGAGTGCGAATGAGAGGCAAACATCCCTATCTTCCCAGTACTGCCAATTTATGTTTTATGTATTAAACTTAAGACCATTTTTAAGAGTGTATGGAACAAGTAGATGTTTCGGGACGAAGTTCTTACTGGTCACTCTTGACCGAGTGGAATGAATGTGTCGGTAGTATGCTAGACAATTCTTGCTGCTGGATTCTACTTACAAGATGAATTAGCGGAAGGGGAAATCACTATGGGCTTACGGACCGCAATGGTTGAGTGAAAAAAAAATAGCAATTTTTGTGAACGAAGCTAGAACTTATCATCGTTATTTTGGCACTTTTAACGAACATCAAGGAAGATGAACTAGTATATCTACAAAAAATATAGTTCTTGAAGCCGCTTTCAGTAAAGACACATATTGTCAGTCTTATAGTTTACGACTGTCATTAACGGACGCTTTAAGCTGTATTAAAAACTGTGCTTGCACAACTACAAACGCGTTTCTGGATTATCAAAGGGCGTGAAAAAGACCATCAAGGCATGCAAAGTGTGCAGAAAGTTTAGGGGATTACCGGCTTCCCAAACCTTCGCGCCTCTGCCTATCGAAAGGGTCGCGTTATCCAGACCATATGACAGCGTTCGGACTGATTTGAAATGATGAAAGGTCAGTCGCTTAAAAAATATACGTCGCTATTTTCACGTGTGCATCAGTGCGAGCTGGGCATTTGGAGATAACGAAGACATTTTATAATGGCTCTTAGATGTTTCATTGGATTGACCGTGAACCATGGTGGGGAGGTTTCTGGGAGAGATTGATTCGAACAATGAAAAATTTATTTAAGGTGACTATCGGCAAAGCAAAATTTAACTTTAAGCATCTGCAAACCATCATCGTCGAGACCGAAGAAATCATCAATAAGCGGTCGCTTACATATATAAGAGCAGATCCAATAAACCTATCTGGACCTATTTAAAGAACCAAGTCTTACTACAGTTCATTCTCATTTTGGCAATTAATTTATAACAGCGTTGGGTCTTATTTCCTAAAAATCGTGGGAGTTAGTCCATATGAACTAGTTTCATGTGGGACTTAGTTCGTAAGGCCATTAGTACAATTTAATAGAATCACAGGCTCTTAATAATTACCAATATTATCATTTAAAACCTACCTTTAACGGTGGTCGAAAAGTATCCTTCTTTTGTTGTTCGTATCGTTCTTCAAATGATTTATCCCAATACTCCTTTGTCCGTATCCATTCGGGCTAGTAATACATTTATATATAAGTTGAAATATATTTTATACCAAATTAACTTTTATCAAACCTGAAAGTCAAACTGTGAGTATTCCTTATAGACTGTAATATTAGTATCCTGTTCATTCAATACATAACATTTATTATCCCACGTAAATTGCACATTTTCAGCGCCGACAGCGCCAGACGTTTCCCGTTCACCAAACGAATTCGCAACAAGGGTTCGTTGAGGTTGTCTTCTTTCGTGTCGAAATTTTGCATTACTTTGATTTTGCTGTTGTTGTTGTGCAGTTAACCGTAAATCCTTTTGTGGTGTTGTAGAAGGTTGCCCTATAGATATATAGTACAGGCACAGCAATATGGTCACAAAGGCTGATAGTAGACCAATACACCTGGCTGATCCGCGACGAAATATCTTAAACGTCATCATAAAACGGCTTAGCTTAGCTCTTCCAGTCGTGTTCGACTCTTTTTTTTGCAGAAAAATAACGTTGAAAAGCCGGATAAAATATTGCCAGGCCGGAGTTTAACAGACGTCATGCGCTACCGAACGTTATGTAAGTTTGTTAACTAAAAGAGATTTGTGTAAATAATTTGTATTATTGACTAGTGCAGAGTTTTTCTAAAGGTAAACAAACATAATTTAAAGGTTTTTTTAATAAATATACTGCGTGAAGTGTCAAACCGTGTAGTGATTGGTGTTGTGCTGATTAAATAAGCTTCCAGTTTCAAAGATATAAAGACGGAATTAAAACCTGAATTTAGATCTAGTTTGGATGCTGCACACAAGCTAGGAGCGCATAGCGAAAAATGAAAACGAAAAGGTACTTACAGTTTGTCAAGAAAGTGTTTTTACAAGCAAAAATATTCCTTCAGTTTATTTTTCCTTACTAAGAAAATCGATTAACGGTAATTTAAAAAATGGGCAATATCGCGAAAACTAATAAAGGGAACTTCAAAAATATGTACAGTTTTTTTTTATATTAGAAACTCAAACAAATCTGCATACTTAGATTTTTTAAATTTTTTTTTCATATAACGAGTTTCTTAAATTTAAATTAAATTCGTTTTCTCCAAAACGGTTTTAACGATTTTGATAATTTTTTCGTATTTCGAACAATTATGTTAAAAGTGTCCAATGTGCGAAATTACATTAAAATCGTAGGTGCCGTTTTAGAGAAAATCATTTTTTTTAAAACCTAAAAACTGATTTAAATAAATTTCTCACCATTAATTTTCGATTCATTTTGCGACTCAAAAACGCATCTCATGTACCGAGAAAGTTTCGTATGACGCAGTCGTGCACTTTATTTTATTTACACACCTTAAACTTATATTCAAGAGACCAGATACAAACAAATTTATTCACTTTTACTAAAAAATATAAGAAAAAACAACAAAAACTAAGCCATTCACAAAATTACAGTGTCAATAAAGTCTTTTTACATATTGTCTGTAAGCATTTATAAGTCAATTTTAACACATAATTTTTATTCAATATTTTGTTTTGCCGCCTTCAGCTTCAAGCATAGCTTCTTGTAGTCTGCATTTCATCGATTTAATTAATTTTTAAGGGCGTATACGCTAGGTATTTTTGCCCATTCCTCTTCGATAAATTGAATTAATTGATTTCGGGTCTTAGGATTGCTTTTAGCAACTTTTTTTTACATGTGC
The DNA here is from genome assembly GCA_963576555.1 of Ferdinandea cuprea. Taxonomy (NCBI): domain Eukaryota; kingdom Metazoa; phylum Arthropoda; class Insecta; order Diptera; family Syrphidae; genus Ferdinandea; species Ferdinandea cuprea. The sequence goes on from OY754959.1 coordinate 80,271,441, forward strand.
ACACAAATTCTCCAAAGGATTAAGATCAGGACTCTGGGCAAGTGTATTGAACCCTTTGGTGCAATTGTAAAGCAGCTTGTAAAAACACTTTCTTGACAGACTGTATGCTGCAATTCCTTATCGTCACAGAAATATTAAGAAAAAAGAAGTTCAAGAAAAACTAAGAAACTAAATGTAAAATCTTATAATTCGGCATACAATCCTCATTAAAATAATAAAATAAAATAAATAAATATTTAATGGTCGTATTTGAACCGGAACCCCTCGCTTTGTAGTCCAACGCACTTAACCATCAAGCCATTGCACCACATAAGAAGAATAGTGTCAAAATAGGATTTAGTATTAGCATTATACGCAAATAAATCTTAAATTGAGCAACCAAAATCCAAGTTCCAAGTTTTTTTTGGCGTTGTGTTTTAAAAATGTATTTACATATCGACTACCAAAGATAAATACCTCCTATTAGCATACATCGACTACCAAAGATAAATACCTCTTATCAGCATTTTTTTCAAATTTCACTTTTTGATATATGCACCTTGTATCTGCTATAATTAATAAACTATTTGCATGAACAAATTGAAATGCACTGTTTAATAGGAGTCTATGTAACAAAAAACATGTATTGGATTGAAAAAAATTTTCAAATATATGTTAAACTTTAATAAATACGTATACAGTTTTTTGTACCTCCTCCACTTTTCTTATTTTGCTGATTGGAGGTATTTACCTTTGGTCGTCGATATGTAAATACATTTTTATAACACAACGCCCAAAAAAACTTGGAACATGGATTTTGGATGCTTAATTTAAGATTTAGTTGCGTATAATGCTAATACTAAATCCTATTTTGACACTATTCTTCTTAAGGGGTGCAATGGCTTGATGGTTTAGTGCGTTGGACTACAAAGCGAGGGGTCGAAATACCGAAATACATTTTTATAACACAACGCAAACAAAAAGTACAACTTTACTAAAAAGATGCGGAACAAAGGTATTATATACAACTTTAGCTTAAGGACTCTTGGATACGTGTTTCAGGATAAGTATTCTGATTTTGTCGCAATTGTCCATTCTAGGGGGCAACCGCTAAGGATCAAAAATATTTGTTGATCAAATTAATTTAAAAGTCAAAATACTTTACAATAGAAACCATTTTTTCATTTTGCATTTCACCAATTCGACCCATAAGGAGTTTCAATGACAAGTTCATAGATACTCATTGATAGGTGAATTAATCTAGATAACAAAAATAATTTGTTTAAGAGCCAACCCTCATGCTTTTAAATAAGGTTATTTTTACTTCGACTTTACTTCAAACTAAGGAAATATACTCCACAAAGAAAAATAACAAAAATCGCATTTCTATTAATAAGCGGGGAACCTTTAAAGGGTTTGAAGTTCCTATTTAGGCCTTAAAGTGGAGCTCTTTAATGAAAAAACATGTGGTTACTGGAAAAACAATTGTAATAGAAATGAGCAAACACTTTATTTAAGATTAAGCTGTGCCTATGAAGAATTTAGAGCAAAGGTCGGTAAGGTTTTTTTTTCAGCACTAGTCAGGGTGCTATGAAGGTCTATTTAGGGCCTGGTCCTGCAGGTTGGGGGTTGTGCGTGGGGTTAACTACCCAACCACGGAAAAAACACATGTTTACGAAGCAACCAAAAGCCTCGGATACGGACGGATTCACTGTTGACGACCCGGGAAAACAAAAATAGGACAATGACTTTCGGATCTGCACGTGGAATGTTCGAAACCTGAATAGGCAGCCGAACAATTAGCGGAGGCCCTAACCTGCTACAATGCAGATATCACCGCCATCCAGGAAGTGCGATGGAATGGACCGGGCAAAAGAAGGATGAAAAACTGTGACATCTACTACGGTGATTGCTATAGGGAACAGAAGCAGCGTCTATTTGAATGTGGATTCGTTGTAAGCGGCAGACTTAGGCAAGAAGTCTTGAGCTTTCGACACGTTAGTGAACACCTTACAACCATCCGCATCAAGGCTAAATTCGCCAACATCAGCTTTTATGCGCTCATGCCCCCACAGAAGAGAAAGATGATGCTACCAAAGAATGTTTCTACGAGCTCTTCGAGAAAACATATGAGCAATGTCCTAAACACGACGTTAAAATCGTCCTAGGTGATTTTAACGCCAAAATAGGAAAGGAGGACATCTTTGGTAGCACAATCGGAAAGCATAGCCTACACGACACCACGTCTGGAAACGGAATTAGGCTAATTGACTTTGCTGCGGGACGTAATGTTACTATAGCTAGCACACGGTTTCCTCACCTCAATATCCACAAAGGAACATGGCGGTCACCAGATCACCAAACCGTCAATCAAATTGACCATGTTGCGATCGACGCAAGGCACTCCTCCAGTATCCTAGATGTCCGAACTTTCCGAGCGGCCAACATAGACTCGGATCACTACCTTGTTGAAGCCAAGGTACGTATGCGGATATCCCAGACACCACAACAACGAGGAAATACTGTGAGGAGATTCAACGTTGAACGGCTGCAAGCGCAACAAACCGCCAGAACTTTTGCCGATCGCGTATCCCTCAACCTCTCGAGAAGTCCTGTGCTGCTAGCATCAAGTGCTGAAGACCAGTGGCATCGATGCAAAGAAGCCATCAGAAGCGCCGCAACTGATGTGCTTGGTTTCACCAAACCACTCCCACGAAACCCCTGGTTCGATGAAGAGTGCCGGCAGGCGCATGCAGCAAAACAATGTGCCTACGAAGCGGCGCTGCACAGAAGGACGAGAGCGACTCGTGAGCTCTACGAGCAAATGAGGAGGGAAGAACACCGGCTTCTCCGGAAGAAAAAGAAAGAGCATGAGAAGCGCGCGATCGAGGAAATAGATATGTGGTACTACAGGAACAATGTTCGGAAGTTTTACCAAAAGGTAAAAAGAACGTGTCATCGCAACTATACCCGAGCAGATACCTGTAGAGACGAACAAGGAAACCTAGTAGTGGAAACACAGTCGGTGCTGAGGATATGGAAAAACCATTTCTGCAGACTGTTAAACGGCGATGACGACACAAATTCCGCTGTCAGGTAGAATGAACCATTCAACATGGGTGATGAAAGCCAAGACTCCCGCCCACCTGACCAAAATGAAGTGAGGATAGCAATATCCAAACTGAAATCCAACAAGGCTGCCGGGCCGGACGGCTTAACTGCCGAACTTTTCAAGGCAGCGGGAGATGATTTGGTAGAGAGCATACACCAGCTCGTCTCCAAGATTTGGTCAGAGGAAAGTATGCCTGATGAATGGAACCTCAGCATTGTTTGCCCGATCCACAAGAAAGGAGACCCTCTTAACTGCGCCAACTATAGAGGTATAAGTCTCCTCAACATCGCATATAAGATCCTGTCTGCCGTGCTGTGTGAACGCCTGAAACCATTCGTCAACGAACTGATTGAACCCTATCAGTGCGGTTTTAGGCCCAGTAAGTCCACAACTGACCAGATTTTCACACTTCGGCAGATCCTCGAAAAAACCCAAGAAGTCCAGATCGATACTCACCATCTTTTTATCGATTCTAAGGCCGCATATGACAAGGCGATGCGCTGTCATGTAACTTCTTCAACATCATACTTGAGAGAATTGTGCGAAACTCGCAAGCCAACACCAGGGGCACAATTTTCCAAAAGTCTGTGCAACTACTTGCTTACGCCGACGACATCGACATCATTGGCAGAACACAGCGAGCTGTCACTTGTGCGTTTGCAAGTAAATGAAGTGAATGAGGGCAAAACGAAATATATGCTGTCAACAAGAAGGGACGCACAACATCGACGAATCGGACAGAACGTCACGATAGACAGCTATAACTTTGAGGTAGTTCGGGACTTTATCTACCTCGGCTCCGCTATTAACTCTGACAATATATCGTCAGAAATCAAGCGTAGAATTACACTTGCCAACCGCTGTACTTGGTCGTTTCGAACGCAAAATTCTTCGTGTGTTTTCGGTCCCGTTTGCGTTGACGGGCTTTGGAGGAGAAGATTTAACAGCGAACTCTACGAGCTGTACAGCGACATCGACCTGGTCAGAAAAATACTAACTAGTCGTCTAAGATGGCTGGGACATGTAGAGCGAATGGACACCAACGCTCCGGCCCGAAGAGTCTTTGAATCCAACCCGGAGGGACAACCCAGTAGAGGAAGACCTCGCTTAAGGTGGCGCGCGTAAGTGGAAGGGGACCTCAACCAACTTGGAGTGCGCAACTGGAGGCAGTTAGCCAAAGATCGTGCTAACTGGTTCGCGTATTGGTTGAGGCCCAGGTCTACCCTGGACTGTAGCGCCACCTAATTAAGTAAGTAAGTATTAAGAATATTACAGTTTAGGACAAACATTTATTATATGGGACAATGAGCACTTATTTGGAAAAAGATGTAAAGAAATGCTATTGCACGGAGATCGCAAAACTTAAAGACCATAAATAAGGCTTTCGTTTTGTTGTCACTATGAAACTATTTTCTGTAGCTAAGAGTATGCGTGCTATATATCACAGCAGTATTACTTTTCCGATTGAATTTATATTGATTGATAACGAATACATGATGCATGATAGCTAGTTTCTGAGTAAGGTAAGTAAAAAGTCATTTATGATTCCGGTAACAATGTAACATCATTACCAATGGCCCTATTGAGCCTGTAGTAACACCATATCCTCATGAAAGAATGATTGTGCAGATTTTAGAATTAAGTTAATTGATTACATTTTATTTAATTTTCTATGAAATCAAAAAAAAATTTTTTTGAAAAAACGCCTACAAAAAGTGGGCGTGGCTTAATACCTGGTATGGGTTATATGTTGGAAAAAATATTGGCTAAATATCTTGTTATACTTTTTTTTTCTATTTTTTATGAAGTAGAAAACAACATTTTGGTGAAAAAACCCCTAACAATTAGGCATGGAAACAGCTTTATACAGCAAACTCGGTAAAGTACTAACCCTTTACACGGCAGTGGACGTATTAAAGAAAATCACATTACTACTTCGAGACCGTAGGGAGTTTGTGTTTCAATCGTCTTAGATTGAATATCAGGGAATTTTGCAAACTATGTGTCAAAATGAATATACCCTTAGGCTACAAATTAATAGATTTTTACAAAACTGTTATCACACAAAAATACTTACAGAAGTACAGTCTGCACAATTTTGTTCACAGACATTTTTTACCGAAAAAGCTAAAACAAAACCCTATAAATGTTGGTATGTTTTCTTTGCTTTTTCTACATAAATTGAATTAGAAATGATATTAAACTTAATGTGGTGCCATTTGAAGCACCAATGTCTTTGCCGCGTATGCAGATTTTGTTCGTGAAGTAGGAAAATCAGCACCCAGAAGTAACAACACCACGTGCAAAATATTAATTTTTATTAATATTTACTTGCACGACTATTTTAAACTTACTATTGGCGTTCGGAAATATTTTTGAAACGTGATAGCGATAATTTTTAATTACTAAAAGAGTCTATTATAAAGTTATGATAGAAAATATACCACTTTCGTTGCTGGTAACTAAGTAAACGAACAGTAAATTTAAAATTTAAATTTTTAGCCCTTCGGGTAGGGGAAAGAATATACCCGAGGTAGGCATGCCTGTCGTAAGAGGCGACTAAAATCCAACCTCCGTATACCGAGCGTATAGTGTATACAAAAAAAATATGCAATGAACAAAACGAAAAGATTAACTACCCCAGGTGGCAGTCCAGCTTTACTGGAAAATCCACCCTCTTCGGAGGTCGGCTCTATGGATTCTGGGGAGACCGCTTATTGCAATCCATTGACCCTTTTATTAAACGTTCAAGGGTATCTCGATCTCCTCCATCAAGATCGAATATCCCCGGGAAAAGAAGTCCGCCGGGGGCGCTAGCGCGTGAAAAACAGGACTCAGTGAAAGATACAAGTTTTGAGGATGAAAATAAAGCACTCCGAATCAAGCTTAAGGAAATGGACCTACTCTATCAAGATCTTAAGAAAGAGATAGATCTGTTAAAAGAAGAAAATAGGGTTCTAAGGAACAATCATTTGCAGAAAGAACGCGAATGTACCCCACCATGCTTAGGTAGTCGGGAATACCACACCGACGAAGAAGAGCTAGCACGCGAAACGAATCAGGTCCCTAAGAAAAGACCTAGTAAGAAAAGAAAAGCCGGTTCTTCGCCCGAAGTCGAGCCCCTAAAAGAACAAAGGCGTAAAGAACCGCAAGAAAAACAACCTCGAGCGCAAATTCGTGCACCGCCTCCAATAAACGTCGTTGGGGTTACGGAATATAATAAGTTGCATAGCCTCCTTAAAGGAACGATAACATCGAAATTTAAGGTTACATCTTTAAGGAATAATGCGTGGAAAATTAACGTCGATAACCACGATGATTACCGGGCAGTGTCTCGAAAGCTAAATGCCGATAAGATCCAGTGGTATACTTTCGAAATAAAGTCAGAAAGGCCACATCGTGTTGTAGCAAGGGGACTCCATCCCTCATGCACCAAAGAAGAGGTTATAAACGACCTCCAAGCCAAAGGGTTTAAAATTCTTGATGCCAATAGTATCATCAAGAAGGAGACGCAACCAACGGAAGCCGATAAGGATATCCTGGTAAGGCGTGCACTTCCGCTCTTTATGCTTACATTCGATAGGTCAGATAGTATCGAAGATATCTACCGAATTAAAACAATATTGAATATCGTGGTAAAAATCGAACCCATGCGTAGAAATGTAAGAATAATTGCACAGTGCAAACGTTGCCAAGGATTTAATCATACACAAATGTATTGCCAAAAAGATCCGCGATGTGTGAAATGCGCCGGAAATCACCTCTCCCAAGACTGTGGAGTAAACAAACAATCCTCCCCTACCTGTGCTAATTGCAAGGGAAAGCACCCGGCAAATTATAGAGGCTGTGAAGTAGCTAAGGAGCTTCAAAAACGGAGAGATGTGCTCCTTAAGCCCCAAAATGCTAAATCGAAACCGCTAACTAAGACAAAGCGTAAGACCTCTCAGGAGATAGTAGGCAATCTAAAACCTCCGGTTTCTGAACGTAAAAATATCAAAGAAAGAGAGACAGCAGTAAAGCCCTTGACCTCTGCTGTCAAAGGAAACTCTATTCAAAAATTACCGTCAGGAAAGCCAGCGAATAATGGCCTTCGGACAGCCAGAGTGCAGACCTACGCTCAGGCCGCGGCATTCGAAAAACCAAAAAAAGTTGAAACTTCGCCAGACCCTGTTTCTCATGTTTTCTCAGTTATTCTCGAGATCGGTTGGTTAAGCTCGAAAATAATTCAAGGAAAACGCGTACTTCAAATGTAATATGAATGAAAAACCAATGTTAAAAATATGTACTTGGAATGCAAACGGACTTTTGCAAAAACTTGACGAATTGGAAGTATTCATGCGCGAAAAAGATATTGACATTTGCTTGATTACTGAAACCCACGTAAAAGAGCGATCAATTTTGAAAATAAAAGGCTATAATGATTTCCACGCTTGTCACCCATCGGGAAACGGGAGAGGTGGATCATCATTGTTTATTAAAGACTGTATTGAACAATACGAAGACTTGAAGATAGAGCTTGAAACTATGCAACTATGCACGATTCGAGTAAAAAACAATCAGCGTACTCTTAGAATTTCATCTATCTACTGTCCACCACGCTCCGCGCTTGAAAAAGGGGTTATACTAACTTGCTTAAATCGCTCAAACCAAATTTCATTATTGGCGGCGATTTTAATGCGAAACACACGTTCTGGGGTTCTAGATACATCTCGCGAAAAGGCAGAATGCTCTATGGGGCAGGTATGGAGTACAGTTGTGATTTCCACTCGACGGGCAAACCGACCTACTGGTCAACTGATACCTCAAAAATACCTGATCTGATAGATTTTTTCGTCGTGAAAGGAATATCTACCAACCACATTAAAATTGAAGAGAGCTTTGATCTGTCATCTGATCATTCACCGGTTATTTTAACATTGAGTGTAAAACTAGTCAACAACCTAGAGCCAGCGAGATTAACTGGTAAAACAACTAACTGGGAACGCTTTAGGAACGAAATTGAAGAGAATGTTGAACTGAGCGTTCCACTTACGACACCTTATGAACTTAAAGCTGAAGTTGATCGCTTCGTTGAAGTCGTTCAGCTCGCCTCCTGGAATAATACGTCGAACCCAAGGAAAACGCCGGCCAAATACGGTTTACGATATCCGCCCGAAATAAAAGAATTGGTCAACGAAAAACGGAAGGCGCGTAAAAAATGGCAACAGAGTCGCGCTCCGCAACATAAAGCAAATTTTAATTATTTGTGCAATTTGTTGAAGACAGTTATTAAGGATTTTAAAAATCGTGCGATAGGTTCTTACCTTGAAAGTCTAACAGCGAAAAAAGATTCCAATTATTCACTTTGGAAAGCTGTAAAAGGCGCCAAAAGGCCTAAAATCCCCGCGCAGCCAATAAAAATAAATCAAAATGAATGGGCAAGGGAAGACAAAGAAAAAGCGGACGTTTTTGCAGCCCATCTCGAAGAAACCTTTAAACCGTATGATGGTCAAGCGGCTCACGACAGTACCAATAGTGGGACGGAATTACTATTTGACGAATTTACACTCACGAATGCAACACTAAGGGAACTAAAACGTGAAATCGAATCTCTAAAACCTAAGAAAGCTCCTGGTTATGATTTGATCACCGGAGAAGTTCTCAAAGTTCTGCCTAGAAAAGCATTAATTAATTTTAGAATCATATCTCGGGAATAGACTCTTCCGTGTTAGGCATGGAAGCGAATACTCGGAGCTTAAAGAAATTTCGGCTGGCGTACCGCAAGGAAGCGTCCTTGGGCCGCTTCTCTATCTGTATAGAGAAGATTGCACTACCCTCGCTACGTTCGCCGACGACACCGCTATCCTTGCAGTCGGTAATACTATCGAAGAAACGACTGCAAAACTGCAAACCGCACTGAATAAAGTAAATGAATGGACGAGGGACTGGCGGATCGCCCTCAACGAAACTAAATCTGTTCACGTGAATTTCACGTATAAGAAAACTAATGACTTGCCAATTTTTCTAAACATGGCCCGAATACCCTTTGCAAACGAGGCCAAATACTTGAGAATGACACTCGACGCAAAGCTGAAATGGAATTCGCACGTGATAATGAAACGTAAAGAACTCGATATCAAATATAGAGAAATGTACTGGTTACTCGGAAAACATTCCCAGCTCAGTACCGAGAACAAAGTGCTTTTATACAAGCAAGTGCTAAAGCCGGTGTGGACCTACGGTATACAACTTTGGGGTTGTACCAAAAAAACAAATGCCAATATTTTACAAACTTTTCAAAATAGAGTGATTAGGGAAATTGTCCACGCTCCGTGGTATATTAGAAATGACGATATCCACAGGGATCTCGGAATTCCTACAATCGAAGCTGAAACTAGAAGCATCGCGCGAAAGCATAGAAACCGACTAATCGGACATATCAATAATACAGTCCGACACATTTTGGATGAGAATAATTTATTGCGCCGACTACAAAGAACGAAACCTTTCGACTTGGTAAGATAAGGATAAACCGCGTCCTAATTGCGGAACATGCAGGATCTTTCAGTGGAAAGTAACCTGTCAAATGTTTTTTATTTCGCGATAGAAAAATTGCTTGATAAGTTATATCTTAGTTGCAGTATCTAACATTCTATAGAAGGGTGGTATTTTTAGTCAGTAAAAAGCTTGCTATCCTCATAGTGTCTTTGGAAGATTTTCACCTACCCTCGGGGGAAAAAAAAAAGGAAATTTAATGATTTCATTACTTAAAAAAAATAATAGTAAATGATATTCTTAAATTTTACCTACTGGTAAAATAATTTTTAAAACTAAGATGGGGAAAGAGTTTCTTGGTGAACTAATTAAAAGTAGGTTCACGGTATGAGAGAACAACTATAGATATCGATATGTTGGCCAAACAACGTCTGCACGACACAAATGCAAAACACCGGTATTTGACTGGCTTCAGTAATTCTTCAGATAATTAAAGGGCCAGTAACTTCCGATGTATGTATATTAAGATATAATAATGGTAATGTAAATAAAAATAGAATCTTATAAATTTCATTGGACATATGTATGTATTTCCAAAAATATTATTGGTAATGCCTTGTGCACTTAAATTGAAAAATAAAAGTAAATGTATCTATGCCTCGTTGAACTTTAAGAACCAAACATATGAACATAATATGTTACGTAGTACGTCGCCTATTAATGTCGCCTTTGGGTTGGTATACATTTTGACATAAGTTGTATTTTATTTTCCCCCATATCTGATCGGGACTACATTTAAAAATACATTAACTGTATATATACATTCAAAAATAACACACGCTAATCTGGATCAAATTTTAGATGTATTTTTTGTTTGCTTAATGATAGTATTCCTGCCGAAGAGGTTGCCATGATACTAAATATAGAAACGAAAATACTAATATGAAATTAAATGTCTTTGCAAGACTAAAGACACTTTATAACATATTTTGGATAAAGTTTCAAAAGATACTTTTAACATTTAGAAGAGCGAGCAAATTGGATCAACTGCACTCGGCTGCATTAATCATGTTCATGTGTCCCTCCTAAACGCAAATGAAATTAACAATATTTATGCTGTTAGCCAATTTAATGAATCTCTGAAATTGTTAAGGTCAAGAGTAAAAGATAATAACTTTAAACTTTTTTTACTGCATCTCTTCTGGTCACCCTGTGGGGTTCACCTGTTTTACTTCAACAAATTTCGTCAGGACGTTCATATTAGCTGAGGAAAATAAAAAGCTGTTGGTGTTATTTTTGTGTGATCTAGGTGTTCTTAAAACCGTAATGCATTTAGAGTATTTAGAATTTTTATTATTATTAAATAAACTCGTGTGAGTTTCTTTGTTCTTTGATTTTTCTGTCCGAATCAACATAACATATTGAGGTTGTTAAGGAGTTTGTATTGCATTGAACAGCTTTCCAAAAAAGTTTGCAAGGTTTAGTTAACCATTAAAGAAATGGTTTATTGCGTACAGTGATTTTGACGTCAAATTCATTAACTGCCCCTTAGGACTATAGCGCGATTTTTATTTGGAAGCCACAGGGTGCTCCTATTCAACAAGGTCTTTTAAGAGTGAAAGGTAAAGTCATTATGTCTACCCTAAAAATTGTCGCACTTCACTGATAATTTGTTCATAGTGAGACGCGAAATTAGTTGTCGTTTGAAACGTCTACTTTTCTTTGCGATCGAACGATTTTTTTTGTTATTGATAAGGACGATTAATGTGAAGAAATATAATTTCATTAAAAAATATAGATTCTACAATATTTATTCTACATGCAGAATCAGAGCGAGTAATATTCTAGTTTACAACTTGTTCATAATGCAAGAGAAGAAACAAAAAACAATTGATTAAATTTGCAATTCATTTAAAATCGCTTATAGCAACATTGTCTACCTTCCGTTTTTTACGATGAAGTTTTTAGTTGTGAGCTGAACTTTTACAAACAAATCGATTATTTAATAAAAATATACATAGTTTGCCACGTAATATTATTAATTTTTATGCAATACAAGCAATCTGTCATTTCATTCCGCGTACAACAAAGTAAGCTGCCTAAGAATATATTTTCTGACTTAAAATAGTTAGTATTTATTTGGATAGTAACCTTATTTTGCATTAATGCTAAACATGCCAGCAAAGCGTCGAACAAACACCAATCGTTATGGGTATTCAAGAGAATAAAAAAAACATTTAATCATAACAGCCAAAACACTCGATCATTTGTCTTCAAACTGGCTTTATTTAGGTTGGGAGGCAGGTTAAAAGGTTAAACGCAGTAGGTGTCTGATGCGATAATATAATTATAAGTCGAATAAAGTTCAAATTCATATCATAATGGATGTTACTTTGCTCCGGTAGGTGGTGCCAAAGCAGAACTTCCATTTAACAATGTGGATTTAGAACACTGTTTTTATTAAAACAATTATATAAAAGGGATTTTTTTACGAATATAGACTAGGGCGAAATAACGTCCGCTGGAATGCCGTAAGTACAAGCTCTGAGGTTACGAATAGAGTATGGAATATGTGCCAAATGTCCGCCTACAAATAGACACTTATGAGAAAATTTTGTATCACATTTTCGCATAAAGGATGTTCGGAAATAATAACATTGATATTTATGCGAGCAATATAATGACTTGATCTTTTAGGTTTATTGGATTGTGCCTGAAATCGATGTCCAGCAGGGCTACATACAGTACAGCATGAAGCGTCGCACGTGAGGCACATGTGCAGCAAATTCTTCAAATTTCACAGAAAGATGTCTCTGGATCTCCACACGCTTTCTCGCTCACAGTGTGCGAATAGTTAAAAGGAAATTATATTCAAAAGGTAATAAAGTGCACGACTGCGTCATACGAAACTTTCTAGCTACATGATGACCATTTTTAAGCCGCCTCAAAAGGAATGGAACATTTGATCACATATCAAATTTATTTAAACCACTTTATAGGTTTCGAAAAATTAGATTTTTTTAAAAACGGCATCTACGATTTTTTGATGTAATTTGGCACATTGGACACATTTAACATAATTGTTCAAAATACAAAAATTTATCAAATTCGTTAGAGCCAATTTTGAGAAAATGAATTTAATTTAAATTTAAGACAATCGTTATATGAAAAAAAAATTTTAAAAAAATTATTGGAAAAATCTGAGTACGCAGATTTGTTTAACTTAACATAGTACAATTTTTCGGAATTCCCTTTATTAGTTTTCGAGATATTGGTGGTTTAATATATTACCGTTAATCGATTTCTTCCCAAAAACTTAGTATGCAGTATTTTTGGCCCTATGCCAAGTATCCTTAGTAGAAAAAAAGACAGAAATCATTCGACCCATTTTAACCAAAAAAATTTTTTATGGCAGGTACCGTTATTTAAAACGATAAAGCAAAAAACTAAAAAGGTGCACCGAGATGTAGCCCCAAATCCTTATATACGAACTTTGAAACAAATCCGTCGAACCGTTTCGCCATACGGCGCCCGGAAAGACCGACGGACGGCAATGGCGGACCCACTTTATTGGACTTCTCGATAGTCGTAATATCATCCCTCATACTCAGTTTTGGTTCGAAATTTTCACACAATCGCAATAACTTTCTCTTTAGTATACTTATTTATACGAGAAAGTTAAGAATAGTAAAATCGTACTGTAATAATAAAATCAAGACTTGCTTTTGCACAAAAGCACGAACCTCTCCATAATTCAAGTTCGAATTCGAGTTCCCTAGAAAATCTAATTATATTTCGAACAAAATCTATACATTTTTAAGCACTTGGTACTTCGGACAAAACAATTAGTGCCACGTAACAAAACGACGCGTTAATTCGAAGGCATACGCCAAAACACTCTATAGTCTAACAATCGACAATTCAAAATTATACATTTTGAGGTACATTTTGAGACAAGTTCAAACTTGTAACTTGTATATAGTTTGACACACACTTCCTTTTGGCTAGTTTTGTTTCAGTTTTCGTTCAATTTTCGTATAAAAGTCCTTCGAGTTTCGAATTAACGAGAGTCGACTGTATGTCTAAAAACATAATTAAATTGCAAATAAATTTAGCTTCCATCAAACTGGGGCCTAAAGTGCACTTTAACTATTTATATTAATTTTAAAAAAATATTTAATCGAACGAATAAACTAAAGCATCTAATAACATTGCATACTTACTTGTAATAGTAGGGATTGACTTTCTTAAGCAAAAATATTTTTCTTATGTTTAATATCAACAAATTATGTGAGTATTTGCAAAATTAGATAAATTATTTTTGTATATTAAAATGAGTGTCAATTTGCCTGTTCTTTATGTTAATTTCGTCAAAGTGCAATATTGCATTGCTTTGACAATAATTTCAACTCTGATTTTGATTATAGTTTGCCTCAGTAAATTCAGTATGTGTAAGTACATAGCTTAATTGGGCTCATGTTTAGTGCAAGAGAACACGATTATTACTGACTGAACAAATGTTTATATTCTTTGTAAGGTATTATACCTAAAAGGTGTTGTCACGCTATGAGAAACATATTTAATTTATTAATGTACATATATACACATATATGCATTTAGTCGCACAATGTATGTATATTTCTGATAAAAAGAAATATGCAGAATTAGAATTCGTTCATGTAAATTTATCTAATTGCACAAGCGGTGATAACAACATCCCTAGTAATGAGCTACGGCACGTTTGTAAACTTAATGAACTGATACCAGATATTATTCAACAATAATTTCCATTAAAATATCATTAAAAAAAACTTTTATCTTCGATCTGAAAACTACCTAAGAGTAGACCACAATTAATGAGAAAACCGAACCAAACACATGTGCACAATTTGTCATCCAAAAATTAAAAATCACATGGTAAAGATAAGCGAGAACTCACTTTAGCGCTGCATGTACTTTATTTCTGTTACGAAACACACTGAACGCAATAAGAATAATATAAAAGGAAAAAGGATGCAATTAAAAGATCTTGGCATCGTTGGCCTGTTATAATATATTTAGATATTTCTTTGGTTTTTGTTATACAGATTCGTTTATAAGGGGAATAGAAAAAAACTATTATTATATTTAAAAATAGGCCTCATACAAATTCTTTCGAATTGTTACAAAATTTCAATTATAATCCCGATTCTTTGAAGAAAAAAATTTTAAACAGTCATATTCCCATAGATAAATAAATTCAAAAAATTCTATGCTGGCTAGAAACCTTCGAAGCATGAAATTCCCTCGTTGACTACAGGTTGCTGCTGCGCACTCTAGCAACCGAATGAACTCCAACGGCACTATTTGTTTTGTTAAAAAATGTAGGATGTAATCAAAACTAAGTACAAAAAAGACACCGGATCTCTTGAGTTCATCGCAGAAGATAGTACTATCATCCCGAACCAATCAAACATTCTATGAACAGTATATAAATTTCTATTCAGTGAAGAGATTATAATATTGCTAAAGCAGACATCTACTAAATAGCACATCTTAACAATTTTCTCCTTTACCAACTCGTAATGTACAATATCTGATAAGTTGTAAATGTTTTCCACATTCAAATATTTGCATCATGCATCACCCAAAAACAACTGGACGAAATTTAATGTTCAAAGCTTAAATTCAAGAATGCAATCTTTTAAGGATCATTCACATGAGCGAACTGGCGAATATTCGTAAATTCTGACATTTCTTTCACATGAGAACTTTTTTGGTCGCAGGTACCCGCGAATCTAATTTGTAAATGTTAGCAGCAAGATTTGTCAATTTTAAGGTTATGTTCGAACGAATTTTTCATTCGCGGATTTGAGGATCGCGTCTGTATTATGTGGATTGTGAGTGACAGTTCGCGGCAATAATTTTTTAATTCGCGGGAAATTTTTTGTAATTGTAAATATTGCTATTTAAATCAATTTAGCCTCAGTTTTTTTTAGATAATATGTTAGATCAATTAAATCTGAATGTGGTAGAAGCAATAGAAATGTTCTATTCATAAATACATTAAAATTGATTTGTTCACGATTCGCCTATTCGCAGTTCGCTCTCATGTGAACAGTCCTTTAGACCAAATTAAAAAATAGTGTACCTATTTGTTTTTATCGCAATTCAGCGTTTTGAGCTGAGTTATATTTAGCGATAGTCCCGCGTGAAGAACGGTTTTAATAAATTCAACTTTTGTTTGTTTGTGGTGGTAAGCTCTAAAACTTTTAAACCGATTCCAAAAATTTTTTGACTAATAGAAAGCTACAGGATATATATTTTATTTTTATTTTTTTAACAACGTTCGCTGGCTTCCGCTAGTAAAGAATAGTAAGAAATTAAGAGTTTTTAAGAAAATGTTGGGAAATTCAAATTCAAATACCAGCCATATCGCCAGCCCAGATTATCGTAATTTGAATAAAATATACCTAATATATGTTAACCCCTGCGACAGACGTGGTGTATGACAGCCACCACAAAATCGAATAAAGAATTGTGTTGCGTCGTTATTTAAAATCAATAAATGTTGTTCATCTTTATATATGTTTTTAAATTTATTAATAAATAATTTCAGATAATAAAGCAAACTCTTAACTTAAAAATATAAAAGTTATTTCGCATACTAGGTTTGAAATTACGATTTACTTGTATTGCTTACAAAACAGAAGTAAAATATTTCATCGGAAACATTTTTTTTAGGAAAAACCTTATTCTAGGTTTTTCTCAATACATGGGATACATTCAACAGCATATACCATGTGTATACGGTACAGTGTTGCCTAAAGTTACACTAACTTTGTTTCCTTACTGTTTCAAGTAACTTCCTTAATTTTGTGAAGTGGAGATACATTTTCTCAGAAAATTCTCATATTATGAAAGAGCAAAGGGAAGCTTTTTTAATTAGTGCTCGTAAAGAGTATAGAATTACAAAGAAAATTTAAGTGTTTATAGTGATGCACACATAAATAGAGACAAACCGTCTCATTTACCTAAGTAAAATAATTATTGCTACCAATTAGAGTTGAAGCCGTTTACGTATCATTTTTTTTAAATAAAGTTTTTACCTTTAGTTTAACGATACTTTACAATTCATATTAATATAAGATAATTTTTGCCATAGAATTAAATCATAAAATAAATACGGCATCGATCATATAGTTTAATTATTTAAACATTTTTAAAAAAATTATATTCAGGTACCGTCCTTGCTGCTTAGTGCATGACGAGTGAGTATTGATAATTGGATCCCCTTTTAGGTTAGGAACTTCCCTGCAGAATAAGCTAACATATTTCAAGTTTCGTGTCAATCGGTCTAGCGATTATTAAGTTTAAAACTGTAATACCAGGAACGTACAGTACCTAACAAAATATAAAATTAAAAGAAATCAACTTTTTCGATAACATTTAATTTTATAATAGTTTTTTGTTTTAACTAGGTATTTATATGAACAGTGTGTTTTTTAGAGTTATAGAACTTCGAATTGAAATAAAATACAACAACGTCGTTTTAATAGTCATCAATTTGGCTTTATTGAAAGGATCATTTTATGCCATTAATGGTTAAATATGACTTCAGGCATGTGGCCGCCGCGGCTGGTTCGAATAAAAACAAGTCTAGAGGTCCAATTTTTAACATTTTTTTCAAGCATTTGGAGCATTTCGAAGTCCCCTAACGTTTCTGGGGTGTTGGCGTAGGCGAGGGACTTCACATATCCCCAAAGAAAATAATCCAATGGTGTCAAATCACACGATCTTGGTGGCCAATTGACAGGTCCATTCCGCGAAAATTTGCGCTCATCGAATGTTTCCTTCAATAAATCGATTGTGACGTGCGCTGTGTGGCATGTAGCGCCTTCTTGTTGGGACCACATCTCATCCACATTCATGCCATCCAATTCGGGAACAAAATAGTCGGTTATCATGGCTCTATACCGGTCTTCATCAACGGTAACTGACTCTCTAGCATCATTTCGGAAGAAGTACAAAATGAGCCTCATCACTGAACAAAATTTTGCGATGAAAATCAGCATCGATATCAATCTCATTTTCGGCCCATACCCCAAAATCACGACGCATTGCATGGTCTCTCGGCTGAATTTCTTGCACAAGCTGGATCTTGTAAGGTCGTAAGAAGAGATCTTTGCGCAAAATCTTCCATAAAGTTGATGGCCGAGCTCCAATTGCTGTGCACGTTGGCGAATCGATTCATTCGGGTCCTCTTTAACACTTTGCTCTACAGCGGCAATTGTTTCTTCGGTGCGCACTGTTCGACATCTCTGCGGATGCGTGTTATCGCATAGAGTAAACATAGTGCGAAAACGATCCATGGTTAAACGAATTAATTGCTCTGATGGACGATTATGCCGACCGTAAAATGAACGGAGCTTGCGGTAAACTTCGCGAAATGCAAGCGTTGCTCATTTGTCAACCTGTTCATGATGAAATGGCAAACCAAACTGAACATAATTGACATTAGAGTTAATTGCTCTGATGGACGATTATGCCGACCGTAAAATGAACGGAGCTTGCGGTAAACTTCGCGAAATGCAAGCGTTGCTCATTTGTCAACCTGTTCATGATGAAATGGCAAACCAAACTGAACATAATTGACATTAGAGTTACCATAATTGTTTTTCTATTTGAAAAACCAACCTCTAAAAAAAACATCCTCTAGAAACACAAAAAAAAAAATAAAAAAAAAAGATCGAGGACTGACAAAGTAATACCTAGGTATTTACCTACTGTTTCAGTGCATAGGTATTTGTGTTTCATTAGAAACACAGGAACACGCGAGGCACCTCAGCAATGGCCCTTTGATAAACATATACCTATGTATTGCAAAATTAATTAATTTTGTCGGTCGAAATTGGCTAGCTGATATACCTTTGAAGATGAGGGACATGCACTTATCTTCCCATACAATCATTAGAACAATAGCATTTAATTAAGATGTGGTAAATAAGCCAAATTAGGAATAAAATGTGTATAAGTATGTTCAACATTGAAAAATTTAGGTAGGTAAATACTTAAAAATCACTTCACTACTACAACTTTAACAAATAACCTGACTAAATAAATGTTTGGTGGAAATTATAATTTTAATAATTAAAAAATTGTAGATTTTTTTATGTTACAACTTACATTAGATTATCGATTAGCCCTACGTTTTTTTGATTGAAATTTTTTTTCAATTGCTGCTTACTTACTACCCTACCATGCAAAAGATATAATAAGGTCGCATTTTATCGATTTTGCCAGCAACGCTTGGCAATGAATTAACATCAATCTAAAGGAAAACAAAAATGATCATGATGGTTGCCACAGCATCTGAGGTGAGTGTAAAAAAAATTTCGCAAGAAGAAGACTATAAAGTGCTCCCAATACACATCACCATAATGCAACTAAAACTAAATAATGTAATTTCTGTTTGTTTATTCCATGTGAAATTTCAAAAACAAGAAAAAATTTATTAAAGGAGCTGAGTACAAACTTTATTTTATTTGGTTTTACTCTTAATCATCATCACACGAAGCACACAAAACTATATCAAAAGTTCAACAAATTATGGAAGAAGGTCCACTTAATAATACTTACCGAAATCATTGCAATAGAGTACCTCTAAGATGGAAACAAACTTTGTTTATATAAACTCTTGGCATCTGTCTACGGTTTGTATTTTTTAAGTAGTGAATGCAATGCTTCTATCACAAAAAAATTCTTTGTTCTTGAATTGCGAGGACAAAAAATATTTATTTAAGGACACTAGCACTATCACTTTGAGCATGAAACATTTATATGAAACGCAATAGAAATAATAATTATTTAGTCTAATGCCAATTAAAATTCGAGGATGTCTGCATAATTTACTAGTTTATACTATTTTTTTGTACGCATATTTAATTGAAGAGAACAAATTAAGATCCATTAACAAGCTACACGTAAGTATGTATACCATTCGCCGAAATTTTGACAAACTAATTCCGATCAATTCTTTTAAGGCAAACCCCATCACAATATGATTTCGTTTTTGGATGTGTGCGTGAGTAAACTGACGTTTCATTTGTTTCTGAACAAGATTTTACACTCTCACTCAAACTGTCAAGTTAGGATGCATAGCACAGTGCTGTCGAAAGAAATATAATAAAGAACTACAGCTGTATAAAAAGAGTAATAATGTATCAAAATAGCAGTAGTAATAGAAGTGCGAATGTTTAAAATTTCTAATGTACTTATAGAATCAATACTACTTAAGAGCTCATTCGGCTAAAAATAAAAAAAGTGTCATAGAAAAAATATTACTCGCTTTTTATCATCAGAAATGATCTATATGGATCTTGTACATACATAATAATTTTGGCCCCAATGAACAGTGGTCCCAAACCAAAACTGAAAAATGGCACCAACATTTCGATTTATTTTTCAAAATGAAAAATTTCGTTTTGGCCCCATTAATGCATCACGCCCCAATGAAAAATTAAAAATGGCACCAAAAAATTATATGGGAAACAACAAAACGAAAATATTATATTTTCATATCCAATATAATATAGCCATATCTCATTTTGTTAGGGGCCATTTTTAATTGTTTAGTTTGGGTCCAAAGTTCATTATGAAAAATGACCCCAAACTTTGGTAAAAGAGGCCAATGTTTCCCATTGAAAATTATTTCAATTATAAAGAATAGTCGAATGGAATATCGTCTGCAACCCCCCTACTTGGTTTTACTGTTAGATTAGGAGTATGTCTGAGGTTGGGTATGCATATGTGCATATGATTTATTGGGTATAAACAAAGTTTGCATATACCAAACCTCGCGTCTACTCCAAAACTAACATTGAAACCAAGCAGGGGGTTGCATTCCATTCCATTCGACTATTCTCTATAATTGAAATAATTTTCAATGATATCATGGGGGTTGCATTACAATCACGAACTCATTAAGAATTTTAAAAAAATAAGGGGGCTTGGCGGCCCTCCCCATATCCCATTACAATTACGAAATCATTAACACCCGTATTAATAAACGCGAGTTAGCGGTGAGTTACCCTTAAGTCATGAGTTATGTGTAAAATGTTATTTATAAAACGAATTTGGCATTAACTGTCGTTTTTCGACTGTGATGGTTTAACGATGGTTTAGCAGGCGATTTTTTTTACAATTCTCCATTTTTATTGTACACATTGCACTTTTAAATCTAAAAAACATTTATTTGTTTACAATAAATTTTAAGAATGCTCTACAGACAAAGAAAATTTGAATACTAGTAATAAAAAAGTAATACATTTGCGTAATGCTACGTCAGAATTTTGTATTAATAAGTAATTTTAACTCATGAGTTAAGTCTTATTCCATCGTGAAGTTAGAGGTGAGTTAAAGGATTTTTATTAATGGGGCTGTAAGAATTTAAAAAAAATATAAAGCTTGGCAGCCTTTATTTTGCATTAGTCAGTCAAATAAGAATTTTTAATGGGGGCAATTTTTCATTCGAACGTGACACATTTTTGGGGCCATTTTTTATTTCGAAAATGGGGTAATTTTTCATTTTGAAAAAGAATTTTAATGTTTGGGGCCATTCATGGTTAATTTTTGGTCTGGGACAGTTTTTCACCTTTTTTCCCATAGTTTGGGGTAATTATTCATAATGAAATTTGGCCACAAACTAAAGAAATTAAAAATGTCAAAATGAAATTTGGCCCCAAATTACTGAAATTTTTGTGTTGTTTTTTCCCATATAAATTTGTGGGGCCATTTTTAATTTTTGGTTTGGGGCCATTGTTCATTGGATTCAAAATTCATCTAGCCACATAATACACATGATCTTACAATTTATTGAGATCACGTTTTTGATGAATAAATTGGCATTTCAGCGTCAGGATTAATGGTTATGTTGGGTGAAAAGGCTTTTCTTGTACCTTTGGCAAATATTTTTTTTTATTTTTTATAATTTTCACGTGCAAAAGGGATTGTAAGCACCGTTATAATGTTGAAAGTAACACAGCACGGGCATTAAGGAAATAGAGAATTCGAAGACAGAGTGAGAAACCGATGCACATTGATTTTAAATGTTTGCAAATTGTAATGGTCAGGAAAAGCAGAGTGAGGTAGAGCATTCCACATTAGTGTTGTGCGGCATATGAACGAATCATTATATATCACAGTACGTCCGAATATAGGCTTTAGGGTGAACTGATGAGCATTCCTGGGATGGCGGGTATTACAGATATGAGCGTTGTACTCAAGTTTTGGGCGAATAAACGCCTTGTAAATTCTAGCCAGATTAGAAGGGGTATAATATTTCTTGCATCGCGTTAGGAAGCCTACACATTTCGCAGCGTTCTTGGTGACGTCGAATATGTGGTCATTCCAACGGAGGTTGTCATTAACGCACATACCGAGGATGGAAAGCCTTTCGGTTTCAGCAATGCAAGTGGCATTCATGGATAATGGCAGAGTATTGCGATTTTTCTTCAATAACAGAAGACAGCATTGTGTTTTGGAAGCCTTAAATTCCACTCTGTTAGTTTTACACATTTTAAGTATGCTGTCAAGATCGGAATTCAATGAGCTTAACATACGTTGCCGTTCCAGTTCAACGCCCGAAGATGAGGGGCGTTGCCCAGTAAACGAATATGTAAAGCTACAGTCATCGGCGAAGGAATAAATAGGATTAGAAGTAACTGAGAGTAGATCATTTATAAAAATGAGGAAGAGAGTCGGAGATAAAACGGAGACTTGGGGAATTTATTTGGTGAGTTACAGACTTGAAACCGTCCAAAATAACTTGAATTGGACATTCTGAAAGGAAATTTCTAATCCATTGAAGAAGGGTAAAATCGATCACAAATGCACGCATTTTCGACAAGAGAGCTTGATGCCAAACTCTGTCAAACGCCTTTGAAATATCAAGTGCAACGACCTTGCTTTCACCACCATGGTGAATAGATTGGTTCCACTTTTCTCTTAGATAAGTCATCAAATCTCAAGTGGACCTTTTGCTGCGAAAACCGTACTGCCGGTCATTAAGAAGTTTTCGGGATTCGAGATATTTCATAAACTGAAGATTTATCAGCGTTTCCATTACCTTGAAAAAAGGGACGTAAATGCAATTGGTCGGTAGGAATGAGAAATATTCGCCTTTCTTTGGGAACGGCTGGACAAATGCTGTTTTCCATATTCTCGGAAAGAGCCCTGAAGAATAGGACAGATAGAAGAGCTAACGCAGTGGTTTTGCCAGCGTGGAAGAACACCTCTTCAGAACGATAGGGAAAATACCATCTGGACCAGCGGATTTACGAAAGATTTACTCACTGTACGAGTGCGAAAATGAATTGGTCCCATAGTATATTCTACGCTTCGAGATAAAGCACAATCTGGGAGCGTTGAGCTAGCTGCAAGCAGATTGGTTTTATCTAAAGAGCTGACAGCTGGAATGTCATTGCAAATGATGTTGAGGCCGAATTTTTAATATTCTTAACAACATTATCAGAAAATTAATAACACATTCATCATTTATGCACAAAAAATTTATCAGTTACGATAACAAACATATATATTACAATACTGAAAGTCTGAAATCCAAGATGCACTATACAAAAATAAAATCATTTTATTATATTTATTCCCCAAAGAAAAGAAATTATTTATGACACCACACAATTAGATTAATTAATGGTAATCACCTAATGTATTTGTACATTAACAGTATATGTTAATAAAAATCAGCATGCGAATGAAAAGCTATATGTATGAAATGTCATGCACCAATAATATTCAATTGCCTATAAGAAATGCAAATATCAAAACGAACAAGTACACAACTTAATAAAATGAGAAACAATTAACAGCTGTCAAACGGGTTTCGTTATGCTACGTTTCCACAGAGCACTAAACTGAGATTAAGATTAATCTGCCCTTATGCTACATTTCCATCGAGCACTTAACCGAGATTAAGATTAGGAGGGCAATTTTGCAGCAGACGCTAATTTCACCAGAGGCCGTGAAGGCCCATTTTGAGCACCCTATTTTTGCATGTAAGAACATGTGGCTAACAAAACCACTTCGATGTGTTGAGAAATGGTTTTATGTCTGATAGAGGTACCCTAGCCAAGTCGTCCAGACTTTCGAAGAACCGTTCTCCCATGCATGATGAGCGTTCTTGTAAAGCTGGGCAGTGGCATAGGAGATGTTCCACGGACTCTATTTCCTCCTCGTCTCTGCAGCTTCTGCAGAAGTCATTTGCAAAGAGCCCTAGGCTTTTAGCCATGTTTCCTATGATGCAGTGTGCATCGACGAACATCCGGACTTGACTTCTATTTAGAGAGACAAGGGACTTTGATCTTTTGGTGTAAACAACAGGCCACATTGTTCCTTAGCCAATTGTGTGGTGACGCCGTCAATAAAAGTCTTAGCAGTGTCGAAAGACGGTAGCACATCTCCGTTTGCTAATCGAGGGTTCATATCGGAGCCGCATCTGTCCAATTCGTCCGATTTTTCGTTCACTTCCACCCCAACGTATACAGAACCCAGCAGAGTAGAACTGAGTGATGACGTATAGCCCTGAGTGCCAAGATGCAATCTGTTACACATTTTGCAGTAACAAGGTTGGAGCCGATTGCTTTAAGTGCTGCTTGACTGTTCACACAGATGGTTATTCCCATTGCTGTTAGTTCCATCGATAAGATAGTCTGTGCTGCTTTCTTAACCGCATAGATATCAGCTCGGAAGTCACTGCAGTGATCGGTCAGTCGAAATGACTAATTTATAGCAAGTCTTCCAGAGAATACGCCTTTAATGATGGTGCTGGGTTATTTTCAGTCCTATCTTTGGGGTATATTGATTCTGAAATTTTTCTCGAAGTCATACCTGGATTTCTCGTAATCGGTAAGTGACATGAGTCCCTTCCGATCAAAGATGTCAAGTATGCTTGAGTGTCCGCAATAACCAGGCTTCCAAGCTATGTTTTCTCTTAATCTAAGAGCGGCTTTGGCTGCTTTGTTCTAAATAAATAGCTCAATAGGTTGCAGGTTCAACAGCGTTTCCAGACGTAGTTGCGGTGTGGATTTAATTGCACCTGTTATACCCGAACAAGCGATTCTCTGCACCTTATTCAGGTTCTTAAGAAAGGATATGGTTCGAGTTCAAATTGGAAGTGAATACCACATCCAGGTATTTGGCCTCGGTTGAAAGATTGAGTCGGATACCTTTAAGCTTCGGTCAGAAACTGTGATGAACCTAAATCCTTAAGTGAGGATATCTGCCCTTAATCTACTTTAAATCTTCAGTTTCACCATGCAAATTTTAATCTGCTAAAAATAATCAAGAAAGAAACTAGGTTTGCATGTAAGAATTGGCTTGTGAACACACTCAGTACCAATTTACCATCCCTGGATATGTCAAAAGTGACGTTGGTTGCTGAGAATTGGGAGCGAGAAGCAATTTGACAACCAGATATTGGACATTTTGTGCGCAAATTTGAGAGCCGTAGAGCGGGTTGAGAGAAAACCCTTATGTTAATCTCCTGTTTGCACTACATATGAATTAATTAATTATTCACAATCTGTCAAAGCACGACTGCTAGAATGCAGCATAGTGGCAAACATTGGTTCATTGAGCATAATATTATTTAAACACTTTCATTCGCACACTTACAATCCGATATTTTGTATGACAGGGTGAAGGTAAAACTCCCCCCGCAGTCCATTACGAATATAATTATAACTATTATTTTGAAATTGTCTTCGACACAAGCATCACTTTGAGAAGGCGAAGACGAAATCATCTAGATGAAATGAATAAGTCCTACCAAATTCCTTTTTAACTATTCGAAAACCAATTAGAAGCAAATTGACAGATGTCACGTGGATTGATGTTAGGGAGAGAGGGGTAAATCTTTCGAAAATCCGACTAAACGTGATTAAAATCTTAAAATTTAGTGTTTTGATAGATTTAAAAAAAAAAATTGGCATTATTTTTTTTTTAATTTTTTTTAATGGTAACCGCGTCTGTGGTGTTGGTTGTTTGAGTGATTTAGAGTACGCTTTGGGCATTTTCATCGATATTGAGGGTATATTTGATAATGCAACCTTTGATACCATAAGTAACTCTGCAAGACACCATGGTGTAGATGAAATTTTGGTGATGTGAATTGACAGGACGCTGGTAACCGCACTCAAGGTGGTGTTCTGTCTCCCTCTTTGCTTACGGCTCTCAATCTTCCTGGAAACTACAAATGACAGGACGCTGGCAACCGAGGAAAATTGTGGCAAGTGCGTCATATCAGGGGTAAAAAAGGGCTGCACTCAAGGTGGTGTTCTGTCTCCCTCTTTGCTTACGGCTCTCAATCTTCCTGGAAACTACAAATCTAGGGGCTGTCTCCTCTCAGGCGCAAAGATCCCTGGATTTGATTGATGTTTGGTGCACTAGTAATAGGCTTTCAGTGAATCCTCTTCGCCCAAACTCTGAATCATGGAATGAATGCCATCCTATTTTTGGTGCAATACGCTTATATAAGACTTCACTACAGCTTGGGTAAACATGCGTCTTCGAAGGGATTTTTTTGCCATTCTAATGGCTATATTTTGAACAATAGGTGGAAGGCAATAGGCATTTAAATTCGCAGTGACAGCCAAGCTGCATTAAAAGCGCTGCTAAACCCTCTTAGTTCGTCCAAGTAAGTGATCGAACTCAATTCAATTCAAGCTTTCTCTGAATTTGGTTGGAAGGCTGAACACAGAGAATCTTGTCTCGGTCCCAGGTCACACTTGCATTCAGGGAAATGAGATTTCGGATGAGCTTGCTAGGCAAGGTTCAGACAAAGTTTTCTCAGGACCCGAGTCCTTGTTGCGGTGGGGAGGAAGCAGAACACTTTCTCTGCAGTTGTCCGGCCTATGCTCGCATCAGTTGGTGGGGCTGATGTGGTGTGTGCCGAACATCTAAGCTCTTCAACTGAAGCTCCTTCTCACCTCTCTTCGGAAGACGGGAAAACTAAGTAGATTAATGTAAGGTGTCTGAAAGATAGTACAATGGATCTGTAGTTGTGTCTGAGCGCTCCATCGGATAACAGCAACCTCCGACAAAAAAAAAATATAAGGTGTCTGCATGGTAGCACAATGGTCCAGGAGTTGTGTCTGAGCGCTCATCGGATAGTTGCAACCTTCGACAAAAATAAAATTACAAACCAGGATTCGACCATTAGTAAAAATTTCAAGCAGATTTGTAAAAAAAAGTGTAGTATTAAATCGAAAATTTCCGGAAATTACAGAAAAAAAAAATTCCTAGCTTTTAGAAAATTTAATAACAAGCAGAATAAAGAATTTTTCAGTGTGGAAAACATGGAGTTGATCTCAAAATGCGTAATCGTGCATGCCTTTCATTACCATTTATTTGCCACCAAACAAACTCAAATTTCTGTTTTCTCTGCACGTGCAGAGAACGAGCTTCTGACGCAGACTTTTCGAAAAATGTATCAATTTAATCTTAATTTCAGATTGTAAGATATTTTAAATAAAAGTTTTTTTTTAGCTTTTTAATAATCTTTTAAGTCTGTATTTTTTCTATGCAAGCCGACATCTTGTGGCCCTCGAGATGGGTAACAAGTCTTCAGAAGTTTTGGTCAAACAAAGTTTGGCAATGATTTTCCAACAAATAATTACTCTTTTAGTAAAAAGTTCGCTCGCCAAAATTCATATGTTACTCAACATGCCTAATTTTTGACGATACGAATGATCACAGTCGTTTCGCCTGTGAATGGACATTTAAAATAATTAATATTTTCCAAAGTTTTTGATCGCTTGTATGTGAAAGTGAAGATGACATTTTTATACTAAACCCGCGCTCTTCATGTTCGCTATCATTGGTCCAAGACTTCTGCTGATTCCCCTGGGACGAGCCGGTCGCAATCTTTACATATCGGAAATTGTTTTCCTTCATGAACTCTTCAAAGGCCGTAGATGTGAAAGCGCTACCCCGATCGGATATTAATGTTTGTGGACGACTGTAGAACATGAAGTAGGCTTGCAAACTGCTTAGAACTTCCCTGGTATTAGTAGACCTAGTGGCGAACTACTTCATGTACTTGGTGAACGCATCGATCACCACGAGCACACACTTTTTCTTTGCAAGGGAGTGTCGCCTTTGGGAATGTTATGAAGGAAATCTTTATGTTTGCCCAGTTTGGGCGAAAAGGCGATACACTTCAAGCAATTCGTAATATACCCCATCACTTTTCTTTTCATGTTCGGAAACCAATACGTTTTCATTATAACCCTAATCACTTTATCTCTCCCCAGATGTCCCATTTCATCGTGATGCATTCTAATCACATTACCTTCCATGGCTCTCGGTACAAAAAACAAAATTCTTCTTCTACTTCTACTTCTTCTACTTCTACTATAACTTACTCTCTTTTTTCTCTTATTCTATTTATGAATTCATCCTTGTGCTGCTTGATCGACAAATTCTGCTCAAGCGTATTTTCTTCCAAGACCAATATGTTTGACGCACGACTCAAATCATCTACATGTTTTATCTTATATCTACTTCAATGCTCTAACACGTAGTCATAGTTTTGAAGCTCCAGCGCCCATCGTGTTTACGCGGGTGTATTTCCCTTTTATTTAGAGGAAGGGTTAGAGAGTTGCAATCAGGCACTATTTTGAAACGAAGCCCGTGCAAGTATGTCCTTAACCTCTTAAGCGCGTATATTATCGCCAAAGTCTCCAGCTTGAAGCTGTGATACTTCGACTGTGATACTTTTCCATCCTTCTCTTTTTGCACAAGTATTGCACCAAAACTTAAAGAGCTAGCATCGCAGTGAAGCTCAGTTTCGTTCTTGGGATCGCACAGCGCCAATATCGGTGCTTCTAACAATTTCTGTTTAATTTTTTCAAAACATCACAATAGGAGACTAGTATTCCGATCTACTCCGTCTGATAACTTCTTCTTTCAACAACCGTCTAATATATTCTGTACCCGTTCTTTTTCAAAGTAAGACAGTCGCCGCGGGGGACAGTGGAAGGGCTTTTCGTTATTTAATATGATTAATTAATAAACTAATACTAAATAAACAATGGGCGGACTATCTGTGTCTATCAGGTTTAATAGTACTGTATTATATTTACAATTTACATTTCCAAATACATGATACAATTTCCTTACATATTCATCCTCGCTGTCATCGTCGTTGATCTGGCCAATTTGCTTCGTCTTCTTCCATGGGCATAAAGCTGCAAGATGTCCCATCCCGCCGCACACGTGACGTGCTCCTCGTTCACGCTTTGGTTTGTTATACTAATGGGCCATGTGCCCTATTATGTTGCAGTTGTAGCATCTGATGGTGATCGTCTTCGGCAGGTGTATGTTACTAAACGCCTAAAGCAGCTGATGTTTGCTGATGAAACACTGCATCCTTGCATGAGAGCACAAGTACGGATCAGGAATACCTTCATCAACCATTCAAGCAAATCTTCGTCTTCCATCAGAACTTTGTTTGCCAGAATCGTTTACTCATGGAAATATTGTTGAAATGTCTTGCCGTTCAACCATTTCCTAGCATCTACCGCTCGTTTTAGTGATAATCGGCTGGTCCAATCACCAAACATCTCCTTCATTTCCGTGAAGAGTTCAGAAACGGGAATAGTGGTCACATCCGATTTGGAATGGAACCACTTGAGCGCCTTTCCCTTTAGACGACAGGCAATACGCATTCTTACACTACTCTTGCCGAGTTGATACGCTGCCTTGAGGTTTGATAGTTGTGCTTCCCAGTGCGAGAAATAGTCGGCTTCACCAGAAAATTCTGCCAGCATTTCTTTTAAATTCGCGCAATTTTCTTTTACCCTACTGTCGCTGCTTCCATCATTCTTTTGTGTGCACTCTTTTAAATTCCCCTCTTTCTTCAACCACTCGTTTTCTTTCATATGAAAGAAAGAAGAATAATCGTTGATCATTGAAAGCAGAATTGACAGCTGAGAATATCAAGAGAATCGAACACGTCAATGGAACGATTGTGTTCCAAATTGTAGAAACGATTATCAGCTGTTCATTGAAATCTTATTCTGTCAATGAAATAAAAAAAATAGATTTTAAGAAAAGTTTAAATCAGAATTAAGTAATTTTGTTTCTCGAAAAATTCTGTAAGAGATTAGCTTTATTTTGATACCATTAAAAGCCAATATTGTTTGTTTAGTCGTCTTAAAATCGCAAACAAAATGTTCAATGATGCATTTCAATGATAGCTATAACTAACCCGTTACGGAGCCACTCCTTTAACTGTGACGCGGTATATGCGCGATATTTTTCAATTTCAGCAATGTGTGTCGCTATTAATATATTTTTAACTTTCTCGTATACATTAGTATATTAAAGAGAAAGTTATTGCGATCGTGCGGAAATTTCGAACTCAAACTGAGTATGAGGGATGATATTACGACTATAGAGAAGTGGGTCCGCCAATGCCGTCCGTCGATCTGTCTATCTGTCTGTCCGGGCGCCGTATGGCGAAACGGTTCGACGGATTTGCTTCAAAGTTCGTATATAAGGTTTTTGGGGTTACATCTTGGGGCATCTTTATAGTTTCTGCTTTATCGTTTGAAATAACGGTACCTGCCATACAATTTATTTGGCGAAAATCACTTATCACTAATTTTCTGTACTTTGGAAAAAAAAAATCGATTAACGGTAATTTATAAAATCGCCAATATCTCAAAAACGAACAAAGAGAACTTCAAAAAAATTTACTAATTTTTTTAATGTATTTAGTCGAACAAACTTACATACTCGGACAATTTACCAAATTTAACTGTTGGAATGATATTTGACATTTGTTTTTCCAACGCTAAAGGCTGCCGCCGGGATTGTCGAATATTGGGATGACTTTATTTTCTGTAACGAAAGTAAGATAATCCTGTTTTATAATGAGGGTCGCAATAGAGTATAGCGGCAGCCTTTAAAAGCGTTGGATAAACAAATAACATTGCAACAGTTACAAAATTTGGTAAATAGTCCGATTTCGTGTGGGCCTTCATATTAAGCGACGGAGTTAGAAACCTGGTTTTAATTGATAACCACATGGAACCGAAGCAATATTGCGTTTTAAGCTGCATAGTAGCGCCCGTAAATTTGGATTTGATTGCGGTGATTCCACCAAAAACCGAAATTCAAATTTTACCAGGGCAATGATCATATACATAATGTTCATACATTTAAGATGTGGCTGTTTTACAATTGCAGCAAAGGGTTCAAAACACTTGCCCAGAGTCCTGATCTTAATTCTTTGGAGAATTTGTGTGCACATGTGAAAAAAAGTTGGTAAAAGCAATCCTAAGACCCGAAATCAATTAATTCAATTTATCCAAGAGGAATGGGCAAAAATACCTAGCGAATACGACCTTAAAAATTTATAAAACCGATGAAACGCAGACTATAAGAAGCTATGATTAAAGCTGAAGGCGGCAAAACAAAATATTGAATAAAAATTATGTGATGAAATGGACTGTTAAATGCTTACGGACAATATGTAAAAAGACTTTATTGACACTGTTATTTTGTGAATGTGTTTTAGTTTTTGTTGTTTTTCTTATGTTTTTTAATAAAAATGCAAAAAGTAAACTGAGGGAATATTTTTGCTTGTAAAATTACTTTCTTGACAAACTGTATATTTTCTTTTTAATATTTTTTCGTTCGCTGTGTGTCACTATCCCACTTCTGAGGATTGTAATGATCTTGTTTTCAACTGATACTTACTCTGGCAATCGTTATCTCGGTAAATTCTTAAAAAAAGGAACACAACGAAATCGTTTTCATATGCTTTATTAAATACTTAATTAGGGAAATGCTAGCGAACGCGTCTATGTACTACTGACTACTGACTTTGCCTTCCTATACACCGGTAGATCCTTCACATATTTGATCTTGCTCCTCGCACACTCTCTTTTAGCTTACTCTTAATCGTTGATCTGCTAAAATATGTATGTAAATTTGTGATCAGGACCAAAACCTACCATTATTAAGTAATGTCAGTCCGTCTGTGTCAACTTTTGAGGCCTTTAAATTTATGCTAGAAAATTTGGAGTATATATCCCTAGAGTCCCGAAATGGTAAAGTGTTAACATTTTTTAAATACAAACACACAAATGCCCACAATTTAGAAAACCCCGTTTTAAAGCTGTAGTTGAAGAGATGAAGGTTTGGAACCTTAGCAAAATATATGGACACTTAACTCTTTCACAAGTTTACAATATTCTGGTTTTTGCCACGCCTACTTTTTGAGGTCGTTTAATATGTAAGAATATGTTGTTTTCATAGAAAATTGCTACAGATATCGAAAAAAATTTTATAATAATATATTTAGCCAATATTTTTTCTGGTATATCACCCGTACAAAGTTTTAATATTATATTTTTTTTTTAAATTCATGGAAATAAATAAATTGCTAGCTATCATGTTTTTAATGCCTTTTCTTTGGGGCTTAAAGGGAGGGATAGGGTATCATACTGTAAGCTCCAAGCGGACTGTAGGCTTTCCTGTTGCTTACTTTTTTTGTCCAACAAATACAGAGGACTAAGGTATAACGAATTATATAATGCACAGCCTTTCGTTAAAGTGATTGTTCATATTTTTCTTCGTAATAATATCAGAGGAAAGTAATTAACGTGAGGTTTACAATAAAAACTATTTACAAAATTAACGCATTCATTGGGGTGTTGTTTTTGCCATTCATGAGAAACCGGTTAAAAAAGGCTTATTCCATATTTGAGAATTCTTCATAAAAAGACTTTGTTTGGATTGGGAACAACTTTTTTAAGTGTGTTTATTACTTTTCATGGTAAAAATCAATTTTTCTCTAATAACTCCCTTTTTGCTTGGCCGCCCAAAGAAATAAGCTTTCGGTTAACGGCATTATACTTAATGTCCTAAGAACCTTAAATGGACAAGGTAAGGATAAAACTACGTAAAATCTAACAAACCGCGACAAAAGTAATTTTTCGCTTTTAAGTAATCGTAATCGATCACCAGAAAGTTCAACAGGCAACAACAGAAGTAGTTATACTCGTATAAAAATGATTACAAAAATATCTCGCATAAGTTCGTTTCAATTTGCAAGAATTTGTAAATCATTTGTTAAATCGAGCGTATAACCTTAGCTTCCTTCGTAATATTGTTAATGGAAACAAAAATCTTTTTCGTTATATTGGAAATTCGTTATATCGGGTATTCGTTAAACTAGACGTACATTGTATAGTCAAATATGGTTGTGCACTATTGGAATGTACATAAGTATATGGAATTAACATTTTGTGTATGAGCCATAAACATAATATTGACTTAACAATATTACGAGTCACCATTTTATTGAATAGCTTTATCCCAGTTATAGGGTGACATTTTAGCTACACCATTCATGTTCACTTTCACCCGATAGGAGGTAGCTAACATTGATTTCGATCACACAATGATTCCACTTTTTCAACAGACTACCGCAATGCAACCAGCCAACTTTCAGATGCCTTAAAAGTATTAACCTCCTACCACTTACAACTAACAAAATCAAGATGCATACCATGTGTTGCAATGCCGTGCCGGTACGATGATGATGTCAATGAATTTCCCCAATCACACCCTTATTTAATTCGAGTCTCGAAATTCTTCCAATGACTACCTATATATTTCCAGTCTAATAAGGAAATAGTGACATGAAAAATCCCACCACCAACTCAAGTCGCTAAAGGAAGTTCTTTCCAATTGAAATAAGCGTTCGCGTATTTCATTTCTGAATATAGCAACGTATTGATTTCCCCTCTCGACAGTGGTCAGTCTCGTCGCATTTGCCAACATCACAGTGGAAAAGTTCGGTGTGCGAATAGCTCAGATCGCAGTGCTCAATAAATTATAGCCAATATTTGAAATTTTCCAAGTGAAAATTTCAACATTAACAGTTGAAGTGCTACGAAAACCAGAAAAAACTTCAATTAAAAATGTTTCTAATTTCTAAAGCAAATACCTAAAAGTATTTTGCTTACGGGGAAGGAAAAACAAATTTGATTCGATAGCAAAAATTAGAATAAAATCGTTAAATAATTTTGTGTGTGGTTTCAATCTCAAAGATTAACACAAACTCAATTAAATTTTTTGTAGTTTTGTCAAATATTTAATTTTTCGCTATTAAATTGCAAACAAATTTTCTCCAATCCATTTATCTATCGTATCTAAAATAAAGGTGCATTTCTTTGAAAAAAAAAGTTAACACCCTTAATTTGCCTGTAATTCGGGATATATAATAAAATTTATACGAATAACGATTTTAATCGGAAAGCGTACCTAAAATAATTTTTAAACAAATCAACTATTCGTATAAAACAAAAAAACATTTTTTTCAACATCGGTTTATTGAAATTTTAAGTGATTATCGAGATACAAATCAAATAAATTTCCTTATGATTGGATCATTTTGGAATTTGTGTAGAGCGTGTCCATCAATGCCTGTAGACAAGGTAAGTTATTCTCATCTTCAAAATTGTAACTTTCCACCTTATGAAAATTTCATATCAAGTCATCACAGTGGTTATCTTGCTGCAGGATACGGGGTCAATTTCAATGGCCAAGTCATAATATGATTTCATACTGCGGCAATACACACTTCTTCAACCTCTTTTTCTTTCATTTCATTTTACTCGTCCTTTTCTTTTCGTTATATTTCGAGGGAAGTGTAAAAAATCGATACCATATGGGTGCACCCCCTTTTTTAAAATACCCCGGCATTTATATGTACATAACGTTAGTATAATTGTTTGTGCAGGAATTCTGAAGATGGTATACAAAAGTTCCTTTTTTTCTAATATTATATTATTTGCGGAATTTGAATGGGAAAAACGATGTTTTAATTGTTATCATGGTGCAGTCAAAACATTCATTAAATTACTTTG
Source organism: Ferdinandea cuprea (assembly GCA_963576555.1). NCBI lineage: Eukaryota > Metazoa > Arthropoda > Insecta > Diptera > Syrphidae > Ferdinandea > Ferdinandea cuprea. The sequence continues at coordinate 80,305,950 of OY754959.1, forward strand.
TCTAATCAAAACTTAAAATATTTCTGAAATATTATAAAACAATAAAATGGTGTTAACACAACAATTTAATTTAACAACATTTTCATTTACTTGTACGAGAAGGTACAACGGTGTGCTGATTTACCAAATCGATATGGATACGAAATAGTGGCTTAAGAATCGATATTAAAAGTACCTACATGTATTTGAAAAGGTTTTTGTTGCTCCATTAAAAAAAGGAGAAATCATCGTCATGACAAAAAGTGTCCATACTGCAGCAGACAGTATGTTGGTCATAAAAACATGTGTTAAGATAGGTAATGTTGAGGACGAATTTAAACTGCAAGATATTTTTGATATTTGTATAAACTTTAATATAAAATATTGCATACTTAATAAACATGGCAAATAGCGTTTAATCTCAGAGTGGTGCTTTTAATTTAGATCGAAACTTCCAATAAAATATAGAAAGAAATTGATTGATTTATGTAATAGTATTAATACAAAGTTCGTTTGGCACTTAAGTAATTGCGTATTCATTAAGTAATATGTGTGTTCATAAAAATTAAAAAAAAATCCACTTTTCGGAAATAAGAAAGCTCCTTTAAGATTTAGGTATTCGAAAACAAGATTGCATTACCTGGTATCATCAAAAATTTCTTAATCTAAAACATTCTATATAGCTTATCTTCCGGTTTCTTTTCGGGCGGTAATTTGTTTGTACTTATTAAAATTAAATACATTGTTTTAAAAAACATAGTATGTTTCGTCTTTTTAAAAACCAAGTCATGTCTAACATTTTGTTCTGCATTATTATGCTTAAGATCGAAAATTTAAAACTATATTTTAAATTTATTTGGAATATACTAAGTAAATTCGCCAAAAGGCAAGTAAAATATGACAATCATATTTCAATCTCGAAGTTAGTATGAAAGTTCGGAAATGAATTATCGCGTGTATCTCAAAAACAAATGCATATTCACTTATTAAAATTATTTCATTGCTTTTAAAAAAGGACAGCCTCTTCGACGCTTTTAATAATAAAAAAAATCGAATAATAACCAAATTCATATTTGTATACAATTTATTTTTTACGTATAGTCATTTCATGTATTGATTTAATCTTTTTTTACTTTCTTGTTTTCAAATTTAAAACTAAAATTTTGAATGAGCAGTCCATAACATGAAACTTAAAAAAAAACAAAAATTAGCTAATAGTTCCTAACTTAACTTTCATTAAACATGTTATTTACATGTTTTAATGCTATATACCTTTTTTTAGTTTTGCCCGGCGAAGAGTCTACTTACAATATATATATATTGTTTCAAATTCTTGACTTGCGGCCTGCTGTGTAACATCGCAAAGAACATTTCTTAACTCATAATTCCGTAAAATTTGTTCAATGACCATATTTAATGACGGATTGGTTAAAAGGTTTTTTTAACCTAGACCAACGCATACAAAAACAGACGAAACGAACCATACATTGCTTTGCATACGCCCAGCACACAACAAACGTTAAAAGTATTTTGAACCAGCGCCGTTGTTAATTATTGCACGCATGTGTAAAGCGCACAGCGTCCATTTTGCAAAGCAAAACAAAATCACAAAATGAAAAAAGCTTCATTGAGGATAAACCACATTAAACACACAAATAAACAGATTTTCTTTGTTATATTGTGATCGGTTGGTAAGAGTTGAAAAAAAAACCTTTAAAACCTCTTACTTATGAACTAAAAAACAGTGACGTCGAAATCAGCCCCATGGGATATATGAAAAAAATGGAAATGAAATCGAAACGCTGATAAATCGTCATCTTGAAAACTTCTTAATGACAGTACGCTTTGGCAACAACAGGACCACTGATGATTTCAAAACATTTCTATATTCGAAAAGTGGAATCGAATATCTATTCACCATTGGTGTTGAAAGTAAGAACGTTATGCTTGATATTTGAAAGGCATTTGAAAGAGTTTAACATCAAGCTCTTTTGTCGAAAGTGTGTGCATATAATCTAATCCTTTCTATTATGAATTAGAAATAACATTTTGTTTTGAACGGCTTCAAGTCTGTAACTCACGAACTAAATGCTTGTGCTCCCCAAGGGTCCGTTTTCTTTCCGACTCTACTTCTCATTCAATTGCGATCTTGACAGCATATTTAAGTGGGGTACAAATAACCGAGTCTAGTTAAGCTCTTCCAAAACGCAATGCTGTCCGCTGTCAATGAAGCCAAACCCGAATACTTTGGCATTATCCATGAATGATATATGCATCGCTGAAATCGAAAGTCGACTGCGTCATACGAAACTTTCTCGCTATATGATGTGCATTTTTAAATCGCATCAAAAAGAATGGTAAAATTTGATCGCATACCAAAATTTTAATATTTTCAAAAACGGCACTTACGATTTTCATGTAATTTCGCACATTGGACACATTTAACATAATTGTTCAATATACAAAAATTAATCAAAATCGAAAGAGACGTTTTTAAGAAAACGAATTTAATTTAAAAAAATTATTATTTGGGAGTTGGAGTTATAAAAAAAAATTGTGATATTTATACTAGTTGTTACAAAAGATTCGGAATGGGATATCGGCTTGGGTCAAAAGTACCTGGCTGTGATCTGCATCAGAGCTACATTAGAAAAAATTTCACTAATATGTGAATACGCTGCTACCGACGAGACTGGGGACTGAATTAAGAAGACATTTCATGACCCCCTGGCCGGAGCAGACGGATCCTGTCCTGAGTACGACGTTTAAATTGTATTTACGGACTTCAATGAAAAAGTCGGAAAGGAAACCGACTTTGTTGCGGTATTACTAATTAGCACTAGGTTTCCACAGCAACATGAAGGTTTTCAGACTATCGAATCGTCAACCAAATCGAACGTATCTAACATCTTAAATGTGCTTACATTTCGAGAGCCAAGCGTCGACTCGAAAATTTTGCAGTTATGTTCAGAGCACGACTGTCAAACAAGAAGAAGCTGCGAACTATCTAGCGGTGTAAACATCAACTATCCGAATGGCAATAGGAAACTGCTGCTGAATCGGTTCGGCGAAGCAAATGTTTTCCCAAATTCCTAACTCGAAGGACAAAGAGTATGCTCTACATAACCATTATCCTGTCAGTTCTGTTACACGGCGCCGAGTGCTAGACTATAGACAGTTGTGCACTTTATTTTTTTTATTTACATATAAATACTAACGTACTTCCCTTCAAAAATTATATTTTAATTTACAGAAAATTAATAGCTATGGTGTTTGGGATTTGCAAGTTAACATTTCATTCATCGAATGACCGTTGTCCCTAAAATACTATCAATTTAGTGCAATTCCAGCGGATCTAATGCAATGCTTCAATCTGGTGCCACTTGCTTCCACTTCAAGTTTCCTTAAACCTGTGTTTCCTGTGTTTTTTTAAATTAAAAAGAAAAGTTTATTCGCCTTATTTCAGGAAAAATATGAGTTTTTAAATTGGTTTTTTTACAGGCAATGTGTCTTCTCTGTACAGTCGTCAGTGAAGCGTAAAAGCAAATCGTTTTGGAATTACATTAATTCGAAACGAAATACCACATGCTTGCCTAAGGTAATGTAATTCGAAGTTGTTAGTGCAACAGATTTAAAAAGCATGTGTAATTTGTTCGCTGATTTCTTCCAGTCAGTGTACAGAAAGTTGCTTGTGCATTTAACGGCAAATCATTACGTTATGATTCCTGAAGTTTAAGACATCGGTGTTTTGCAATTCCCGAATGACGATTTCATAAGCGTGCTAGAAAGACTAAATTTAAAAAAAACAACCCTGGCCCAGAAGGATTCCCATTTTATTATTAAAAATGTTCATTCTCCGTTATTCATCCACTTAAAATTATTTTTAACCAGTCTCTTCTAACTGGAAACATTTTAAATGAATGGGAATATTCTTCCATAGCACCTATTTATAAAAGCGGTATAAGGCAAAAAGTAGAAGATAATCGGCCTATATCAAAGAATTCTGTAATACAAAAAGTGTTTGAAAGTATTTTTAAGGACAAACTCTTTTTTTCGCGGCAAAAGAAATAATTTCATAATTTCAATAGTCAGCATGGCCTTGTTAGTGGTAGATCATGTGCAACTAATTTAGCTTTGTTAACTAATCATATATTTAATAGTTTTGATGAATGATAACAAGTTTATGTTCTTTACACTAACTTTACAAAAACCATTGACAGGGTGTATTACACCCTTCTCTTGGCTATGCTAAAGTCTTTGGGTTTTCATTCTTCATACTAAAATGGTTTAGTAATTACCTGGCTAATAGAAGGCAAATGGTTAAAGTCGATGGTTTGACTTCTCGCATTATAGAAGTTACTTTGATTGTTCCACAGGGCAGTCATTTCGGCCCGTTGCTATTTAAATTATTTATCAATGGCATTCATAAAATCTTTAAATATTGTAAGGTTTTGACTTTCGCGGATAATTTGAAATTATTTTCTCGGAAAGATAATGCATTCGTTTTCAATCAAATATAGATATAATAGATATAGATTGTCGGAGTGATGCAATCGCTATGATTTGGAACATAACGTTTCTAAATGTAAAGTTTTTTTTAGCTTATTGTATTAGTACTTAAATTTTGCATAATGACATTTTGATGAAGTGAAATATCTTGGTGTCATATTTGACATTCAGTTAAATTTCTTTTTGCATTAAGATTATATCATTGCCAAGTCTAACTCATTTTTAGGCTTTCTTAAACGACTTTTAAGACATAAATAGCCCTAAAATTATTTATTGCTCGTTTGATGAGCTTCTTAATTATGGCAGAATGTACAATTTAGTTCATCTGCAAACCCTAATTTTTAGACGCGATGCAACTTCCGTCAAGTTTATTCGGGATATTCTTAATTATCATAATTCACCAGAATCGATCTTTCTTTTAAAAGGTAACTGCGGGTTAGAAGTTTATTTTATACAGATAGGCACAGAACCAATTATGGTAATAATGAGCCAATTACGGGGTGCATAAGCCCATAATGAATTTTGCACCGAAATTGATTTTTGCTTGTTCCGAGCAGATTTTTAAAAGTCCATTTATTCATTGACTTTATATTTATTAAATTATAATTTAATTGATACTAAAATAGTCTATAAGATAAAGATCGGTAGATAAAGCATAGTCACGCAATAAGCAACCGTTGTGTAAAGCGATACTGAGAGCTTACACATAGAGATCGTAGTGTTTTATATCTTGCTCTGTGATGGTATTAAAAAAAAATCAGCAGGTATATCTCCATATCCAGACCAATCCATTGCGGCTGTCAGAGCGCGTGGTCGAAGGTTCGGTCTTCCTTGTCGCCTCGAACCTGGGGGCTGAGATTCGAAGATTCTGCATAGAGCACTATTTTCCATTCGCTCGATGTGGCCGAGCCAGTGTAGTCGACGTGTCTTGGCTTTCTGAACTACATCCACATCTTGGTATCGTCTCCGCCACTCGCCCTCCTCGCACACAGGGATATAGATTGTCGGATATATATATATTATATAGATCCATATATTCTTCGAAAAAAATTACTCTCAAAGCTTAGTATCTGCTCACCTTTCCTGCTTATCGTCCAGCACTCACCTCCATAGAGCGGAATTGTCTGAATCAGTGTTTTATAGAGCTACACTCGTCCTCGAGTTACGATCTTTGAACCCATTTGTTTTTTTTTTGTTTTGCTAAACCGAAGAAGCAGCGGTTTTCTAGGGTTAGGTTATTCTTCGTTGAATCTCCAGTAAGGTGTCGTTTGCGGAATTTATGTTAAGGTAAGTCAATGTTGAGGTAAGTAAACGCCTTAACCACCTCGAAGTTTCTGCTTTCTACATTTACTCTTCTTTCTATGCAGGGTTTTCTTCTCCTCCCTTCTTCTAGCTCGATACTATTCCCTTGCTGCTCTGATTTTGTGCTGCAGCGCTTATGAATGTGCACATTCTGTCACCAAAATGGACGCACTGATCATCATACCACGGACTCTTTTTCTCCGGTAGCCTACGGTGGTCTCGGCTACATCCTTAATGATATTGCGATTCTGGTTCGACATGGTGTTCGCATTCGGCGGTGGTGAATGCATAGCGGAGAGTTTCTCACCTAGGTGCTCTCTAGAGAATCTAGCTACTCCAATGGTGCTGGGAACGTTAAATTAATTTTTCTGGACTGTTCGAAGCTTCTTTTTAAAACAGTCGAGCTCTAAATTTACCTGCCACAAGAAAGTGATCAGAGTCGACATTTGCCCCTCGGAATGTATGCATGTTTAAGATGTTTGATGCATGCCTTGCATCGATTAGCACATGGTCGATTTGGTTGGCAGTTCGGCCATTTGGAGAGCGCCACGTTGCTTTATGGGCTTATAGTCTTAGAAACCGAGTGCTGCTTATCACCGAATTATGAGCTGCTACAAAGTCTATTAGCCGAAAACCGTTGTCTGTTGTCGTATAGTGGAGGCTGTGCTTACCGACAAAGGCGCCAAAGATGTTTTTCTTACCGATTTCTGCGTTAAAGTCCCCCAGTATGATTTTGAAGTCATACACCGAACAGGCTCAGTAGGCACCGTCCTCCTAGGTTAGGTATTCAGCTTTATCGGTAGGAGCGTGAGCACATATGAAGCTGATATAGTAAAACGTGCCTTGGATACGGATTATTCAAGGCGTTATTCGTCTAAGGTCAATGATTTTTGATATTAGCCGATTTCCCGCGACGAAAGTGCATGCTAGCATTCTTTTGTGGCGTCTGTAATAAATGTCACATGTTTTCCTTGTTTGCGTACCTGAACATATCCAAAGTATCTCCTGAATCGCGGTAATATCTGCCTTATACCACTCGATTCCAGTTTCCAGTTTTTGAGCAGCTCCCGGGGTGTACAGCGTACGTACGTTACAGCTGCTTACTCTTAAATCGTAGTCCACTGTTGTTCCGGGTCGTTATCATAAAAGATTTACAAAATTTAGGCTTGATTTAATCCTAATCGCAATCCCAATGCAAAGTTACAACAAATAGAATAGCATTAAAACCTTCTCCATGAAAAATACATATATGTGCTAACATTCATGGCGATAGGTCAAAGGATGTTCAAGTCGATTACTTAACATCCATTTATATATTTATACAGATTTGTAGTAAAATTCTCCTTTCATCCTTAAATTTTTGTATACCTACATCGTCATTAATATATCTTTATTTTTCAGCAGCTCCACTCGGAGTATAGGAGTACCTACCGTTGGCATGAATTTACTGGAAACTCTCGACCAGAGGTTGTGCGCAGGGCGCCTGTTCCCAATCAATTTGGTATGTATTTATTTTAATAGAACCTACTCGGAAAAATGTTTGCAATATCACAGTAATAACTAACTTTAACAATCAAAGAAGATTCTTGTTTGCCCATAGGCCCTACGAATGAGCCACCATTACCAAGAAGAAAGAAGTGCCCTGAGTTAGCTTATAAGTCGCATGAATTCATTATAGGATCTGAAAAAACATCAGACTCACGTAACAATGTTATTGCCAATCGTGCAAGGGTAAGTTTTCAAAACTAAGTTAAATCATTTATTTATTCTTTGTTATTATGGCTTTAGATATAATATAATCACCTTTAGCACATAATTGTTTAATTTCTCTATAAGTATATACATCCATATATAAAAATTCTCATAAACGAAATACATACGTATAAATGACTTTATAGAAAAACTGTTTTCAATTAGATAACGCGTGTTCATAATATTAAAGACATAATATTTCATTTTCCAGTATAGGGCAAGACAATTATTTTGCGGCGTGTCTGAACTGTATTCAACAAAATAAAAATTTAAGTATATTTTTTTTGGTATCTATAATAGTTCTGAATTGGGATTGCTATAGAGCTACCTACTATGTCGTGTTTTATTCGTCGGAACTCCAGAAATTCCATTATACAAAATATTTCGTGTAAACTTTGATATTCTGTTGTTAACTAAACATACAGTGCCCGACAAAAGTCTACATACGGCCTGTTAACAAACAGAAATAGCTTTAATTCATTACGTAAACTTAGTTCCTGACTATCTCTCACACGTGTTCAATGACATTCGAGTTAGGGTTTTGAGGTGGTGCGTACAACTGTCATGGGGCATAATAACGTAGCCAATCTTGTTGGAAGATCCAGCTCTCACAAAGATTCCATTTATCGACTGGTGGTTGCGAATTTTGTTCCAAAATAGCTTTATACTGATAACGATCCATATTACCTTCAATGAGTACCAGATTTCCTACTCCAGAAGCAGCAACAGAACCCCAAACCATCACGCTGCCACCACTATGTTTTACCGTACAAACTAAATTTTAAGGATCCATTTCTGTATTGGGTTTTCTTTCGTGACCTCCAAGAATATAAAATTTGATTCATCTGTAAACAAAACTCGCTTCCAGAAATCAATTCCCTTTTGAATGTGTTTCCGGGCAAACTCCAAGCGACTACTAAGGATACCCAAAATACGGCATACTGAGTTTTTGAAAAATTTTCGATTAACGGTAATTTATAAAACTTCCAATATCTCAAAATTAACAAAAAAAAATTTTACTGATTTTTTTATACTATTAAGTCGAACAAATTTGCATACTTGTAGGTTTTAAGAACAGGTTGGGTCCGTTTGCCCGCATATCAAAAACTCGTAAATAATAATCCCGTATTTCAAAATAGCGAATTCCAAAAGCCCGCAAAACAAGGGGAATTATTGTATTTCGCATTAGATAATATAGTTCACACATGAAATTAAGAGAATCTCTAATGGAAGGTATAATATATAAACAATTGGGTTGATAGGAGTGGACAGCATTTTGGTGATTGTAATAGTAATTGTAAATAATATTTTTTAGGCATTAGCTAAATGAATAAATGTAAATTTAATTCATACACGCTTTTATTAAAGCAATAATTTTTTCCTTTGCAGCATTAAATTGATTGGTTTACATTATAACGCTACCTCGGAAAAATTATTTCAACTCTGACCTGTCTCCTTAAATGTTGCTGCTCAGGGAGCTCTAGAAAAAAATCCAGAACTAAACAAAAATTCATAATCGATATTCTGAACGTAAAATCTCGACTGACCAATATCTAAGTAAAAAAATATATAATTACAAAAATATACGAATTTTTGAGACAAATGATTGGCCGAGCGCTTGTTCAACTCGCTTGTATGAAATTATAGTTCAAGAGCTTGTTAAAGATTTAATCAACGTGTTTGTACAAGGATAAACATTTCTTGACTAGTAATTTTGGACCTACTAATAAAGAAAATAACGCTCTGGCCGGCATTCGGTCACTATTCACCGGATTCTTGAAAATGTAAATAATCGGCTGGCAGGTGCATGTGCTTGCACTGCTTCGATTGATGGCAGTTCTGGAACACTGTTTTTTATGTGAAATAAAATAATAATAAAACTATATGATATGAAATAAACCCCGTTTTAGGGCCCAAAACTCCAAGTTTCAAAATCTTCTAGCTTCTGCTAGCAATTATAAGAAAAGGTCCCACTTTGAATGGTAAAGGATTTTTTTGTGATCATCGAATGCTCTGAAACCAATTATCACATGGTAAATCTAAAGTCAGTTTAAGAAACATAAAAACATTTCCTGCAGACGTTTTCCTTATTTTTTTTAAATATTATTATGTACAGTGGCTCCAGCGAATAATGGAACAAAGCTGCCCAACTCACATAAAGCATATTAAAATCAAATATAATAAAACGTTTAGTATTTGGTGGACAGCTTTTTACCTTGCAGGACCTCTTGAAAGACGTTGAATGCACCAATTTTTGCAGACCTGGGGTTCTATTGAGTTCCATGGTTGCAATTAAGCCTATTTAAGCTGATTAGGCGTAGTTAAACTTCTATTAGTACACTCTTCTTGCAAATTCAAGCGCTCAATCACAATTTTGTTTTTTGATAACTAAGAGGGTCAAGCGAATTCGTAATATATCGGTCGCCAATAAGTTTTATCGCACGAAGGTTGTCATTAACACACATACCCAGAAAGGAAAGTCTTTCGGATTAAGCTATGCAAGTGCCATTCATGGATAATGGCAAAGTATTGAGGTTTCGCTTGACAGGTTAATGACAGAAGACAGCATTGTGTTTTGGGAGCATTAAATTCCAGTGAATTGGTTTTATCCCACTCAAGAATGCTGTCAAGATCGGAATTTAATGAGCTTAACATACGTTGCCGTTCCAGTACAACGCCCGAAGATGAGGGGTGTTGCCCAGGAAACGAATATGTAAAGCTGAGGGTACTGTCATCGGCAAAGGAATGAATAGGATTTTAGATTAGAAGTAACAGAGAGTAGATCATTTATAAAAATGAGAAAGAGAGTCGGAGACAAAACGGAGCCTTGGGGAACACCAGCATTTATTTGGTAAGTTGCAGACTTGAAACCGTCCAAAACAACTTAAATTGAACGGTCCGAAAGGTAATTTCTAATCCATTGAATAAAGGCATCATCGATTCCAAATGCACGCATTTTCGACAGAAGAGCTTGATGCCAAACTCTGTCAAATGCCTTTGAAATATCAAGCGCAATGACCTTACATTCACCACCACGGTGAATAGATTGGTTCCACTTTTCGGTTAGATATGTCATCAAATCACCAGTGGACCTGTTGCCGCGAAAACCGTACTGCCGGTCATTAAGAAGTTTCCGCGATTCAAGATATTTCATAAGCTGACGATTTATCAGCGTTTCCATGACCTTGCAAAGAAGGGACGTAAGTGCAATTGGTCGGTAGGAGAAGGGAGAGGAAGATTCACCTTTTTTCGGGACATGCTGAACAAATGCTGTTTTTCATCTTCTCGGAAAGAACCCTGAAGAATAGGACAGATAGAAAAGCTTACGCAGTGGTTTTGCCAGCGTGGAAAAACAACTCTTCAGAACGATAGGGGAAATACCATCTTGACCAGCGGATTTATGTACGTTGAGATCTCGAAGAATTCTTGCCACTGTACGAGTGCGAAAATGAATTGGTCCCATAGTATATATATGTATATATATTCTACGCGCTCGAGTACAGCGGGAGATAAAGCACAATCTGGCAGCGTTGAGCTAACTGCAAAATGAGCAGCAAGCAGATTGGCTTTATCCGAAAAGCTGACAGCTGGAATGTCATTGCAAACGAATGTCGGGATAGATGTTGAGTCCGAATTTTTAATATTCTTAACAAACGACCAAAAGTTTTTACTACCGGTGGGACTTTGTAGTATTTTTTTGCTCAACTTTTGGTCGTAGTAGAATTTCACACGATCAATGTGGGCATTGCAGTCATTTATGGCTCGTTTAAACTTTATTCGGTTTTCCTCAGTTGGGTTGGCCTTATAAGGCCGAAAGCTCACCTCTTTTAACCTGATAGCCTCTTTGAAGCTCAAGTCACACCATGCGTTCACCTTGGGTGTGACACTTTTAATTCTATTAGGGATAAAATGTTTCATACCCAAGTGAATCACGTTTGTTATCAACATCGCCATCGAGGAAGCATAGCGACCAGTTAAAACTCCTAAAGAAACCGTTTGATTCTTCCCATTTGGCTTTCTCGTATTGCCATTCGGTTCTTTTAGGAGCTTGTTCTTTAACTTTGTGGTTGGAGTACGAGAAATTGGCCGATATGACACAGTGGTCTGACGAACCTAGAGGCGATAATACATTTATGGTGTTATTATCTGGGTGAGAGGTGAGAAACAAGTCCAGTGTGTTGGCGGTGTGACTACTAATGTCCGGAATTCGTGTACATTCATTTGCAAGCTGAGTTAGGCTGTTTACCTCAGCAAAGATCACAGCGTACCTGCTTTCGGGTGTTGTGTGTCCAGAATGATGAAGTCAATTCGAATTGTGAACATTGAAATCGCCCGCAACATAGATTTCAGTGTGAGGATAAAGGGTTACAATTCGTGTAATGGAATCGGACAACTCATCAAACTCGTTAAAAGTAAGATTACGGTCCAAATTTGGGCTTCTAAAAATGAAACAGTAGTGAATTAATTGCCTACGGACTTGGAATTTAAGCCAAATAAAATTAAATTCCGAATTGGAACATTGGCCGTATTGTGGTTTAAGTTGGTGGGCTACAACACTACGTATATATTATCGGTGAGACCACGATGGGGAAAGAATAATGGCACTAAGTTGTAACCAGGAAGACTAAATTCCGACGAATCAGAATCAACGCTAACCTGAGTTTCACTTAGTGCCAAAACAGCTGGTTTGTTTTGGGAAACATGGGCGTACAGAGAAAAAAGATTCGTTCTTAAGCCACGAATGTTACTCACATCTACTCTGAAGCTGCTAAACATTACAAAAAACAAACACAACAAATTCAACACTGACGCTACCTAAGCAAAGCCGTGCAATGTAAATTCCATGTTAGCTTACCAAAACAAATAACCGCAAGTGTTATGCCCTTACAGCAATTTGCCTTGGTCTACCAACAAAAAATTACACATACGACCCGCTATTCGCCATTTACTACGCCTACCCAACTATAAAAAATACAGAAATGATATGAATCACTGTGTACTAAGTAAGAGCAACGGGTTTTTTTCCCTTTTGTGAACACGATCACTGGCGGAACAGAAGCACGTGTTTGCGCGTCGGTGTTCAGATCGAAACTCGCTTCAGTTTAAGCCCTGTAACTGAAGGGGTGTCTCATTGTGTCATAGTTTGGGGAAGCCAATGCTTTGTTGCTCCTGATATAGTGCTTTAGATCGTTGCTTTGGTAAAAAGAGAAATTGTTTAAAATATGCAGAATGTTGAGATTGATAAATCGGTCCAAACCAAACCATAACAGAGCTTTCTTCTGTGCTAAACGGTTGTATTGAAAGCCACCCATTGACTTACCATCTGATTCATGCAGATTAAATTAATTTCTATTATTGCGATTATTATAACTAAATTTGTTTCGAAATATAATACTTGCACTAACGCTTATTATTATCCACAGAGAAAAAAAAATGTTATATAAAAAATGTCCAAAAGAACTTTTTCGAATGCGGAAGAGAGCAGTGAAGACGATCTTGATTACGAGACAGAGATGTGATCCGAATCTAAATTGATAGCTTCGTACCTTTTCGTACCGGTACGATTCTAAACCTATTAATATATGTTAATAGAAGGATATCAGCCTGCCTCAATTCCGGTGTAAAAAAATTAACCATAAAGAAATTATTAATATTGTCGATCGTCATTTTCTTCTCAACCCATGATATGGGCCTTGAATGAAAGGGTTGGACAAGCAGAACCAAATGCGCTATGTGACATCATACACTCGGAGTTCCTTGGAACATCGAAAAAGGTTCTTGAGCCCTTAAAATGGGCTTTTTTTGTTAATGTCTATAAAGTCACGTATCGAATTGCTGTTGATATGAATTTTCACTCGAGGTACTTGGAACATCGAAAAAGGTCCTTGAATCCTTAAAAAATTACACTTCTGTAAATGTCTATAAAATAACATATGAAATTGCGGTTGCTATGAATTTTCCCTCGGAGGTCCTTGGAAAATCGAAGAAGGACCTTGAATCCTTTAAAACGGAAATTTCTCAAGAATGTCAATATTTGCTTCAAAACCTTTCATTTAATGCCCATATTATATGTGTGTGGAAAAAAACATTCGACTATTTGCAATGATGACGTCACATATCAACACAACTACAACAATAAGAAAACAGTTTTTTAATTATTATGTTCTTTCGCCACGAGATAAAAATCCAATTGAAAGCACGATATCTGATATTAATTGCTGCGTCATTTGTCATTTGCGAAGAAAAATGGCATAGCTGGAATTTCGTGCTTTGTCATTTATTAGAGGCTGCCATTTAATTAGCACAAAATTCATGTCATTTGATCCGCCATTTTCCTAGTCATTTAAATAACTCCGAAAATGGCGATCACTCGAGCGACATTTAAATGACTGCCTTGTGACGTGATATTTACATCACAGCGTCAATTAAATGTCTCACAAAAATGGTCGTGTAATTGTACCTTAAGCATTAATGCCAGTTTTATGGAAACCAAAAAAAAAAAAGTATATTGCCTTATATAGAAATGTATTTGAAAATATCAAAACTATATAACAAAAAGTAGAATTTGAAAAATTTTAAATGAAAATTTAGAAACAAAAATCGAAAAAAATGTATGTATGAATTGATACACAGCAAGCCGTGGTCTTGATTATACATGGCTGTATTTTTGCAACTATCTTAATAACATACCAAAGAAACTATAATACTTTTCTTCATGCTGAATTTTGTCTAGTAAAAAATATAAAAGCAGTCAAAGAATTAAAAAAAACATTCAAAATTTGTTCTTGTCGGCTTGTACGGCTTCTTATTTTCTTATGCCAAAGTCAATAAGTACTTTCATTGAAAAGATTTTATCTATGTTTGTTACGTTTTGTTTGTTTGGCTGTCAGCATAAGAGAGGAGACAATTAGACCAGTATTGGTCCTTTGTGATACCACAGGGATCTGGGATACAGCTTCCCTCTACTCGTTGAACCAATTGGAGGTTCTGACGAAGCGAAGTAGATATATGATGCCAATATTTTTGTTGTTGGAGAGAGCAGGGCATGTACAAAGTAGGTGAGCGATCGTTTCCTCTAATCCTCCAACCAGCCTGTCAAGCTCATCGGTAATGCTCGGGGAGATAAGGAGATCAGAGGTGATGAAACGCTTAATGGTTTCTCTGTATTTAAGCAAGTCAGTTTTCCTATAGTTTCTAAATTGTGATAATTTCCAAGTTATGGATCATGCGATTAATATTATTGGAGACTAAAGTAATATCTACTTCTTGCCGATTACTAGTAATGAAAGTAAAATCAGCACCTATATTGCGAAGCTTAATTCAAACTGAAGATATAATCAAAGACTAACTCACCCCTGTCGTAGATGTCAGAGTTGCCCCATGTTATCACCAGGGAGAAGTCCTACTTTGTCGTGGGCAAGATACACCGATGCTAGCCAGTTGCCTCAGTTTTGCTATGGTTGTATCAAGGTCACTGAAATTAAAAAGTATAATACTTGATTCTTTTGTAATTGGTTGGTTCTTCTTAAATTCTAATTTAGTAAAATAAAATAATCATTTTTAAAATTTTTGAATTAAGAAAAAATATAAAAATTGTTTGCGCATATTTTGAATATAATACAAAAAATCTTACATTTGCAAAAAACGTCGTAACAATAGGATTTAATATAACTTATGCAATATAATTAACGTAAGCTAGTACAGAACAAATCGAGTAAATATCAGCTAAGTAAATTGCTATGTCAAATTTCACTTTGTTTTGACTGAACTGGCACTTCTTGAAAACACTGAAAACACAAAAAAAAAAAATTAAAATGAATACGTCTTGCATGCATCTGCACATTAAATAATTTGACAAGAATTTATTTTTCCAAATTTGTTTCCGCTTGTATGATAAAAAAGCCCGATTATTTCTTCTGCGGCTTTCGTCTCTAATCGATGTTCCTATAAAAGAAATAGAAAAATATAAAAGATCTCATCTCATATAAAATTTTATATGTTAAAATAATTTTGCAGAAAATATGTATTCATTTTAATTTCAGTCTGAAGAACGGGGAACTCCCTCAAGGAGGAGTAAATCTGAAGGTCCTCCAGCTGTACCGAATGGCAGGGCTTATCCAATTGCGTCCGAGGTCGATGGAACGGGCGTTGGGGATTCTACTGTACAGGTATATGAACTTACGACTTGTGTATGCTTACATTATAAAGATGCATCGATTTCAAAAAAAGACTATATTACAAACACAAATAGTTATTTATATTATTTATATAAGAAATGCTGTTGCTTTAAGGTTTGGTTGTATAAGACTGTTTTTTACTTTTGATTTTTACCTATATTGTAGTTTTATCAATATATTTTGAAAAAGAAAACGCGAAATATTTAAAATTGGGTTTTTTTCAGTGTTCTTTATTGCGTATGTGCCTCATAAGACAAAAAAGTGATCCAACCAAGTCAATTGCAGAAGGTACATAACTTCAATTATGTCTGTAAAAATATAGCTCTGGAGTAGCATTCTACAAAGCGAAAGCGTTCAAACGTCTTATGTGGTATAAATGCAATGGTACATGCAATTTCCAGCAATTATGTTGCTTAAGTATTTTGTTGTTTAAATGTTTTTGCCTTAAAGAACTACCTCTTATTTTCAAAAACTATTGGTCAAACAATATAGAGTAAGATTGTTCTATAAGAAAATGAGGCGAGTTATTTACTTTTTATGTCTTATTTCTCATAAAAAAATCAAAGCCGTAATTGGATTAAGATAAATAAAGTTTGGCATTACATTTAAAAAAGAACTCAATTTTAAAATCTTCGATACAAAGGTGTAGAATGTTGTACAATATAATTTAAGCATGTTCGTATAATAATTAAAATAATAATAATAAACAAAAAACAAATAATTACGTTCTCTTTTCTTTATAGAGAAGATCATAAACAGGGCAGCATCTTTTGTTGTGCTGCTTTTAAGTCCGGTTAAGGATGCCGTCGTATATCACAGTACACATATGTAATAAAAGCAATAAACTGCCCACCTGCATGTCGGCATTTTATGCCCCCTATATAAAAATCATTGAAATATATGAATAAGTTGACTATACAAATGAATGAAAGTGTTATTGATAGATACGCAAACGTGAACGAAAATTAAAGGCCGGAATATGTCTATCCTAAGATGTCTAGGATTAATACCCCTTTCGCGTTTTTCCATCTTTTAATATCTTCTACATTATTCTTTCTGTTTAATCAGTGGCTTTCTTACAGATACGTTGATTGGTTCACCCATCTCCTACAGGCAAATAATGTAGCGCTTGCGTTGTTTATTTGGAATCTCCGAACTTGCTGTCTGGGCTGTTGTCAAATTTGTGTAGAAAAGCGCAATGTCTTCTTAAAAAGGGTTGTGATTTCGATATTTAATAATTTAAACTGTTAACAGAAAGTTAGCGGTTCGGTTTAGTTTAATGAAGTATTGTTATACTGTTCCATAATTATAATGGAGTAACTAGACAAAAAACTACTAAATGTGAATTAAAAACAAAAGGAAAGGTTACAAGTCCGCTTGGGGCGAACAGTACGATACCCTATCCATATCCCTATATGCCCCAAAGAAAAAAGCATTAAAAAGGTGATAAATATTGTTTTATTTCATTCTATGAAATTAATAAAAAAAAATTTTTTTTTTGAAAAAACGCCCCCAAAAGGTGTGTGGCCATAAACTTTGTATGGGCGATATGTTGGAAAAAATATTTGCTAAATATCTTGTTAAATATTTTTTTTCAGTTCCTATGAAAATGTTCGCTGAAAACAGCATTTTAGTAAAAAAAACCTACAAAAAGTGGGCGTGGCAACAAACAACAGACTTATAAAGGAGGGCAGTGCCTACATATCTTGTAAAGGTTCTAACACTCTATCTCTCTAACTTTAGCCTTAAAAATTAATATGCCCTTAGGGTAGGGTATAATTAACTGGATACTTAATTTAGCTTCCTCGTCCTTATTCTTTATCTTTTTTTTTGAGTGCTTCTTTGAACATCTGACATTTTTGTCTATATTCAATTTGGGAATTCTGTACTGGAATCGTCCTATTTTATCATAGTGGTTTTCAGCACTTCAATAGCGAGCATTCAATGTAACTATGGGCATTCTAAAAGATCTTTTGCCTTCTTTTCCGTAGTTCATTTTCTTATTTCCTGTGTCATTAATTTATGAGGGGACTTGGCGGCGGTCTTCAATGTGAAACATTTTTTTTTCGCTCTGGAGTATTTTGTACCTAACTTTTGCAGTGCTGTATTGAAACGTTTACTTATTTCGTTCCGTTTACCGTTGCTAATAGCTTATCGAGCAATTAAAAAATTATTCTTATAATAATAATACAAATTTTAATATAATAAGATAGTAATTAATAACAAAATAAAAATAATAACTAAATTTTCTAATTATATGTTTCTTTTCTACATACATGTACACATACTCACTTTTAACCTGTATATTTTATTTGTTCTGTTCATTGAGATTGATAATAAATATTTTGTTTCTTACAACTTTTTATCATTGCAGCCGGGTGAGTCTAGTGGACTATTCAAAAAGACAATCTCAAAATTGAGTACAGAATATCGTCTGCAATTCGTTTGGCCAAATGTCCGAAAATCTATTAAAGGACTGCCAAACGATGCTGTGGAAGTACCAAAAAAGTCCCAATCAATGGGTGCAATCAAATCATCACAAACGAATACAATGCCAACGGTTCATAAAAAACGAACAACTAATCAAAAAGAAGGTGCGACAATAAATTGTCGCTAATAATTCATAAATTAAAATTTAATTCGATATTAATAAAAGTTTGTTTACAAGCAAAGTTTACTAACAAAATACTATTAATGATCTGTTTTTGCAAAACAATAACATTTCTATATTTCATTAACTCCTTGTCCATTTTTTGCATTCATAGTAAATAGAATTTAATTCGAAATTTACTTGGTAGTAGTTTCTATTAATTATTTTTATTTTAAAGAAACCAAGAGCAAGTTCTTAACAACAAATTATATAATTAATTACAAATACAAAACAGCGTTGTAAGGAAAAAAGCAGAAGATCGAAAAAATCTTGATTAAGTTTTTTATGTACTCGTCATAATTAGTGCGTAGACAATTAATAATAACATATATTAATTTTTATTTTGCAAGCAATAATAAAAATTTGCTTTTCTTACTCTTGTTATGCAAAACGAATTTATAAAAAGGAAATTTAAATATAATTTATCTATATTATATAGGAGCTTTTGGCAAGTAGTACCTATTTTATTTAGATTGAAACTCGCTAACAGGTATTATTTTTCATTCTTTGTGTGCTCAGACATAGTGGGGATAATATCGTCTGCATCTTCAGTCAGACCCTCGTTGAAATACTAGCCGTTTTTTATTATCGGAAATGATCTATATGGATAAGCCAATGATAATAAAATGCTCTGGATCTTCAGACACCGGCAGCATTCTAATAGCTTTGTCCAGCTAACCTAGCTGTGAATGACTATACTGTAGCCAGTATATCTCACCGTGCTTCTTTAATTTCAGCTAATAAAATTATTTCTGCAAACTTAGTTGTTTCAATGATCAGCTGCAGTTAGATAGAATAATATTGAACACATGGTTGAATATACATTTTTAGAACTGTTGCAGCGTTATCATACTAAAAAAAATATATAAAAATATAATTAATTGTGGGTTTTATTAACAATCATTTCTGAAAAGCGCGTTCGATTAACTCACTTTGACTGCGAATGTTCTTCTATTATTTTAGTATAATATATAGCCATATTAATCAATGAAAATAGAAGCTGTATCGTTATTTATTCGGCTATAAAAATGTCTCATTTCTGTTGCGATTATCAATGATTTTACAATTTAAGTATGGCAAAATGGATCGTAACGGAAAATTGTTTTCCTATTAACGGTGGAGGCACCAGGTGTAAATAGTAAAACAAATTTCCAGATCACAAATCGTGATCTCGATAAATAGTAAGATCGTGTGTATTAGTTGTAGTAGTTCATACAAATTCAAAATCCATATAGATCATTTCTGATAATAAAAAACGGCTAATAAGAAAAAAACATCATCTCTCAAATAATCTAAAGCTGCTATCAGTTCGCGGACAACGAATTTCGTTAACGACTTAACGCGCACATTATGTCGATGCCGAAGAGGATCTTTGTGTTGTATTCAACTCGCTTAACGTGGGTATCCCCAGCTAAAAGGAATCAAGCAAGTATATTGCTTCTGCCATGCTTTGAAGCATAGAATTAATTAGAAGAGCATAGTTTGGATGGTTTCAAACGTTTTTTAAAAAATAACACACTCATAAACTCTACTCGTTTTCTGCACTCCTATTCAGGAGCGTTTTAATTTCTTAGACTTTGATTTTATTTGTATATCTTATCATAAGGGTAGATATATGATTTTAACATAATTAATATACATACTATCTTTCAATATTAACACCCCTAAAACTATATACTTATGTGTTCAGCATTAAGAGTTAGAGACTTAAAATTTTCAGCTTGATGCCTAAAGTTTTAAAATGTCTACTGCTAAAGTTATCTATGCAAAATATGTAGACACTGACATCTTAGTCATATAAAGTTTTTGGGAACGCCTACTTTTGTGGGTGCTATTTTTAAACAAAATGTTCTTTTGTTCAGAACTTTTCGAATATATTCGCACGGTACTCATCTCAATATTCATTTTTGGGGGCATTGTAACACTCCTTAAGGTTTGTCTTAGAGAACTAAAAGTATATATATTTACGATTAGGATCAAAGCCTTAGACGATTTAGTCCGTCCGTCATTTTGATGTCATTTACCACGCGCACAATAATTATTTAAACCTTTAAATAATTATTGTGCTTTAAATAAAGCATTTAGACGTTAAATTCATTGTGTTTTACTTCGGATTTAAAAAAAACTGTTTAACATGATATTCAGACAAAACAAATCTCAATATGCCAATTAGCCGTTCATTTCTTGGGTCGGTTTTTTTTTCTTAATTGAAAACACTTGTTTTTAAAAACGGCCTACAGACCTCCAATCGCCAAAATTTATGTTATCACATTATTCGGTAAGCGAAATTTATGTTATCACATTATTCGGTAAACAAAATTACATACTATGCGAATTGAAATGTATGTCTTTTATGGATCCTCGGAATAGACATTTCGATGCAAACTGCAGGTTCTCAGTCAAATTTGCATTGTTTTTTTTTCACCAGAATTTTTTCTGTTTTTCAAAGGCCGACCTCATTAAATTTGTATTCTTAAGCCTTCTTTATAGCACGCTTCAATTAATTTCTCGTTCACGTATGACACTTTTGCACTAAGGTTTTTTCGCAGTTTTCCCTACTATTTTCTTGCAGACTTTTTTGTATGTAGTTTTTAAATGCCGTATACCGACTATAAGCATAAGTTCGCATCACGACAAAATAGTAATTGATTTGTTTTACTGATGAATGAACGGATTTTCTACATTTTGTCCCTGAAGCTTAGCGGTAATTAGTTTCCATACACATAACGTTTTCTTAATAAATGAGAGAGTTTGCTAAAATATCACATTACATCTTCTGAACAATGGAGTGAAAATTGCAGCTAGTGTATTTTGTTGTTGTATTGTTAAAAAATAATATACTTCCACACTTTACCAACGATACAACATCGGATACAATGGAGTATGAATACCCTTATTGATATTAATTAATGGCAAGTGTTTTGTAAAGACTATTTTTCCTCTACCTTTAAGTTGTCAAATGTCTGCTGCTATAGAGATATCTAGAAAAACACCTTAACATATGCTAATTATATAAATATAAAAGAATTATATTTATTTAAAATTATTTATAAAAAAAAAATAAAAAAGTACGTGATAACACCTACCTATCCGCCTTATCCCGTAAAAAAATATACACTTATAAGTCTATATTAAATTCGTTCTGCATAAAAACAGCAATCACTATCAATTAAATCCGTCTGAGGTGCTTATTTCTTTTACAACCATTTTCTGTAGAAGTTGCTTAAAAATACACATAGACAATTAAAGAAAAACCAAATCAACATAAACTTATTTATATGCTTTCAGCTACATTACACGAATTGGAGCCACTGGTTACCGACGTTGAAGAACGAAAGCCTACTGAAAAGTATGGGTTCGAAAACAAAACAAGATTATATTTAAAATTTTATAATAATACTGTTCAATTTCATTAAATACTTTTTTCGTTTTAATAATACCACTCAAAGGCAAGTAACTATTGTGGAAAAGAAATCAATACGTCCATTTTCGCAAGCTCTTGATCAAGAGCGAAATAGTCATTTTATAACCAGAAAGGAAAATTTTGGATTTGAACAAAAAAAAGAAAAACCAATCATTGATGAAATCGATAACAAACAAGCATTGTTAAATGGAACCGTGCCGCCGCCACCAAACCTAGACGAATGGTATAAGGAAGTCGTTGAGCTAAGGAAAAAAGCTGGGGAGTACAAGGTATAATGTACAATAATACTAATAGCAACAAAAAAATGGTTATTATTATACTATTGCAGTGCCGTGGATGGGGAATAGAAATTGATCCAAATTTGTATAAAAAACAAAAAGAACTCTGGGATCAAGTTTCGAAACGCAGTTCTTTATCAGCCTTATCATTAGCTTCCTCGTTTCCTAGGTAAGAATAGACTTTAAATTTTATATTGTATCGCTAGTTAACTTCTACCTAAATATAAATTGCAGAGAATAATTTTCATACAATATTACAATTGCGGAAAAACATTCTCGCATACAACAATATTGTTGTTTTTTTCCGAGGGTAGGTGGAAAATCTTCCATAAAACACTATGAGGATCGACCGCACGTGCTCATAATAGTGTGAGATTCTTACTCACTAACAAGGTTATTTCCTATCTAGTAGTTTAGATTTAATAATCTATATTCTCATTTACCATGCAGCTTCCCATCGGAGGCACCTGCTTGCACCGCGAAAAACACGCGGTTAAATGTTATTGCGCTAATTCAAATGGTTTTATCCGTAGAAGCCGGGGCACTAAATTTGTATCGTTAAAAATATATATCATTTCGTTATTGCAATGAGCGCGAAGGCGAGTCTTTTGCTTACGGACAAATGATTTTATTTCATCTTCGACGGTTGCCACATCCAAATCTCTGTGCATATCACTATTTCTGATATACCACGGGGCGTTTACAATTCTTCTTAGCACTTTGTTTTGAAAAGTTTGTAAAATGTTGACGTTATTTGCTTTGGTACAACCCCAAAGTTGTATACCATACGTCCAAACCTTTTTCAGAACTTTCTTGTATAAAAGCAGCTTGTTTTGCATGCTGAGTTTGGAAAATCGACCAAGCAGCCAATTGCATTTTGTTTCATTGAGGACAATACGCCAAATCTTTGTCCACTCAAAAACGCTATTGATAGCCCGTTGAATCTTAATTGTTGCTGATTTAACCGTATTACTCACGGCCAATATAGCGGTATCATCCGCAAACGTCGCTACAGTTGTGCCTTCTTTCTGCGGATTATCGCGAGTAAAAAGTATAAAATTGGACCCAGGACGCTTCCTTGTGGAACTCCTGCCGCGGTTTCTTTGAATTCGGAATATTCGTTTTTTTCTTGCGTCTTCGTTGCATTTTCATTGGTTAAAGACTTTTTACGACTTTCTTTAACCACTAAAATTTCTGGTGAGGAGCCGGCCTTACGTTTTTTGGTTGTTGTCCGCTTAGTCGAATCAGTTTCGCGCTCTAACTCTTCTTCATACGTGAAGTAGTCGTTAAAGATTCTTTAAGTACCTTATTCTCGACTTTAAGCTGGTCTAACTCGGTTTTCAGCTCATTGTAGAGCAGTTCGATTTTATTAAGCTCTGTACGGAGGTCATTATTTTCCTCCTCGAAGCTTTAAGTTTTCGTTGACTCCCGGGGTATGCGCGGAAAGTCTTTCTGCGCGGTAGGACTTCTTTTTGATTTTAATTGTGGTATAGATCCCGATGGTGGGATCTAGATACCCTTTTGCTGCCCTTGAAAGGGTTAAAAGATTGCAACAAATGGCTCTCCCCAGAATCCGTAGAGTCTGCCTCCGGGGAGTGTGGATTTTCCAGTAGAACTAGTCTGCCATCTGGGGTGTATAAATATTTTATATGACAATATTGTTTGTCAATAATTTGTGTGGTCTCATAGGAAGATTTATTTAGAATAATTTTATATAAAAGGTTTTACTAATAGACTTGTATTCGACACCTTTTTTACGAGTTTTGTCAAAAGCAAATCATCTTAAAACACAGCTTACCTTTAAGGGATGGAATTTAAATTTATATAACTGTTCTAAGGTTTTTAATGTAATTTTGCACTTTAGACACTTTTAACCCTATTTCCCAAAGTACAAAAATATTAGAAAATCGTCAAAGCCCTATTTGAGAAAATTCATTTTATTTAAATTTAAGAAAATCGTTAGGTATATGAAAAACAAATATTTCAAAAATCGTAGTAAATATTTTTTCCCGTAAGTTTGGCCAAAAAACAGGAGACAATGAAGACAAAATATAATTATTCTTTATTCTTCATCACCATATAGCTAGTCACAAAATATAGGTTATTATGATTAGCGGTTTATTTAATAAACATCAGCTCTGCAATCTCATTCTGAAATCAATTAAGTAGCATTCTTTTGAAAGCATTCAAACAATTTCAGTAATGTGAGTACATTCTTTTGGGATTTAGTTTCATAGTTTTAAGTCTTTTGCACTCATTAAAGTTTTTGAAGCCATTGCACAGATTAAGGTATGTAAAAAGTAAGCCACATATAGCTATTTCTTACCTAACAATCATTGTCTTTCTTAAGGTTCATGGAGGACAACAGCGTATCGACTTGATTATCAGCGGTTGAGATATAGTTGATTTGAAGGATTTTTGAAAAAAGTTGAAAACACATAACTTTTTTCTGAGTAAATATACCTTCTCGAAGAAAAAAAATACAATATGTGAAACCTAAAAAAAGATGTCCATAGTTTTGATGGTCTGTCAATGAGTCGATCACGTTTTTTTCTCTCCAATTTTAGGAATTTATTTATATTTTTATTTAGAAATAATTTATCATTACTTATAGACTAGGTCTCTTTATATTTTATAATTACGTAATTTAAAAACCGCTGTCTTAAGCGAGGCTACACTTCTCAGCACTGATCACAAATGAAGTACAATTCAATTTGACATGGGCACTTTAACCCCATGACATCTCCTTTTTAAATAATAAATGGACACTTTTTAAAAACTTAGGAAAACTTTGGACACTATTGGAAATGAAAACACAAATTGTACGAAAAATTATTTGAACGCAATCCGTTGTTAGCCAATCAAAACAAACTTATCTATTTCTCTATCAAGCCATAAATTTATATTTTATATCTGTTGGTATAAAATTGAGCACACAATTTGTCTTGTTCACACGCAATATGACAGTCGGTAGCATCCTATATACTAAAGAGCTCTCTCCGCAGTAGCCTGTGGGAAAGCCCACCTGCTTCCCAATGTTCTCCTTTTTTAGAAACAGGATTTCCTTGTAAGGCTTCATTTATCTTTTGGATTGCCTGAAACAAGGAACACTTTTCCAGTGGTTTATACGAAGTTGTTGTTAGCATTAAAGCAACAGCCTAATAGATTCTGATCCAGCTCTAGCAAGATCTGCATATTCATTGCCTGCGAAACCGTGGTGGCCAGGCAATCACCCAGATTTGAACTTGTTGCGTTTGGCTAGATTTTGCAAGTCATCGTAGCAGCACTTTACTGCTTGACTATCAGAAAAGATATGCATTCTGGCTTTTTTCATTTTGTTTGAGGCCAATTTTCATTAAAAATTGGGCCATTTCTCATTTTGAAAAATATATCGAATTTTTGGGGCCACTTTTAATTTTTGGTTTGGGCTATTTTTCATGTAGCTTATAGATACCGACAGTAACATGCGGCTATATCTTTTATTCCGCCCACAAGATTTCTCTGATCTGAAAACTGAAATAGAGCGTGATTGCAATGGCTAAGAACGCGTGTGTGTTGTTTACGCGCGATCCTAGATCTCTGAGAATATTTTTATAAAGCTTTTCATAATTCTAACGGGATTTGGTGTGCCTCGAAAATTATTTTCGGGCTTGTCTAGTTTCTTAAACTTGCGTTTGTTAATTTGGTTTTGGTCTTCAAGCCTCGCAAGAATTGCGAAAAACTTGATGGGCTTGATCAGGCGTCGTATAAAAAACTTTATTGTTTGCTTGTATCGCGGATTAAGCGTACCTTTGCGGGCCTTGATTCGTCAACTTTTGTACTTCAATTTTTCGGTCTTTCGGCTGCGGTGGTTTGAGCTTTTCTTTCGTCCTCATTTGCCGTTCTTTAGTTGTTTTTCCTTTCTTCCTTAAGATCGGGTTTTGACCGGTAAATACGTTTATTTTTAATCGCGCTGGAGCTCTTTAGTCACTTCACAGCTGCGATAATATTTCGGGTGTTTTCCTTTGCAATCAAGGCAAGTCGCTTTTCTTTCTGAATCGAGTAAACGGCATCGGTAAACTTGAAACCTTCAGTATGAAGGTCTTGCATGATATCTTCCTTGCGGCATGAAGAATAAAGTCCTCTGGCTACCACTCGATGTGGCCTTTCTGACTTTTTTTTCATAAGTTCACCATGTAATTTTCTCTGAATTTAGTTTCTGTGAAAGTGCGCGATAGCTGTCCGTAACTAAGTAGTATGTAAGTTCCCATAGTCCTAATTATATTCTTTTGAGCAATAATGAGAGGCTGCAAGTTTGTTACAAAAGCTCTTAATAAACAGGAGATATCATACTCAATGCGTGAATTGACTATCTCATAATACATTAATAATAATATAATCAAGAACCGCCTGAGGAACAGCAGCCCTCTACAGTATCAGGCACACTGATTCCAGTTATTAAATTTTTAAAACTGTTCTAAGGTTTTTAATGTAATTTTGCACTTTAGACACTTTTAACCCTATTTCCCAAAGTAAATACAAACATATAACAAAATCGTCAAAGCCCTTTTTGAGAAAATTAATTTTATTTAAATTTAAGAAAATCATTAGGTTTATGAAAAACCAATATTTCAAAAATCGTAGTCGCAGACTTGTTAAATTTAACAATTTAAAAAAATAGTAAATTATTTTTGGAATTCAAATCATTAGTTTTTGCGATATTTGTGGTTTTATAAATTACCGTTATTAATTTTTTTTAAAAAAAAACTGAGTATGCAGTATTTTCGGCCCCATTCCAAGCATCTAAAGTACAGAAACAGTCCAAAATCCCTGGGACCATCTTTGTTGCTTTTAATAGGAAATTCTAAAATACGAGTATCATTATTTTTATTGTGGAGAAGGTATTAAATTTAATTTTTCACATAGATCCGAACGAGAAATATTTTTTCCCGTAAGTTTGGCCAAAAAACAGGAGACAATGAAGACAAAATATAATTATTCTTTATTCTTCATCACCATATAGCTAGTTACAAAATATAGGTTATTATGATTAGCGGTTTATTTAATAAACATCAGCTCTGCAATCTCATTCTGAAATCAATTAAGTAGCATTCTTTTGAAAGCATTCAAACAATTTCAGTAATGTGAGTACATTCTTTTGGGATTTAGTTTCATAGTTTTAAGTCTTTTGCACTCATTAAAGTTTTTGAAGCCATTGCACAGATTAAGGTATGTAAAAAGTAAGCCACATATAGCTATTTCTTACCTAACAATCATTGTCTTTCTTAAGGTTCATGGAGGACAACAGCGTATCGACTTGATTATCAGCGGTTGAGATATAGTTGATTTTAAGGATTTTTGAAAAAAGTTGAAAACACATAACTTTTTTCTGAGTAAATATACCTTCCCTAAAAAAAAAAATACAATATGTGAAACCTAAAAAAAAGATGTCCATAGTTTTGATGGTCTGTCAATGAGTCGATCACGTTTTTTTCTCTCCAATTTTAGGAATTTATTTATATTTTTATTAAGAAATAATTTATCATTATTTAGAGACTAGGTCTCTTTATATTTTATAATTAGGTAATTTAAAAACCGCTGTCTTAAGCGAGGCTACACTTCTTAGCACTGATCACAAATGAGGTACAATTCAATTTGACATGAGCACTTTAAACCCATGACATCACTTTTTTAAATAATAAATGGACACTTTTTAAAAACTTAGGAAAACTTTGGACACTATTGGAAATGAAAACACAAATTGTACGAAAAATTATCTGAACGCAATCCGTTGTTAGCCAATCAAAACAAACTTACCTATTTCTGTATCAAGCCATAAATTTATATTTTATATCTGTTGGTATAAAATTGAGCACACAATTTGTCTTGTTCACACGCAATATGACAGTCGGTAGCATCCTATATACTAAAGAGCTCTCTCCGCAGTAGCCTGTGAGAAAGCCCACCTGCTTCCCAATGTTCTCCTTTTTTAGAAACAGAATTTCCTTGTAAGGCTTCATTTATCTTTTGGATTGCCTGAAACAAGGAACACTTTTCCAGTGGTTTATACGAAGTTGTTGTTGGCATTAAAGCAATAGCCTAATAGATTCTGATCCAGCTCTAGCAAGATCTGCATATTCATTGCCTGCGAAACCGTGGTGGCCAGGCAATCACCCAGATTTGAACTTGTTGCGTTTGGCTAGATTTTGCAAGTCATCGAGCAGCACTTTACTGCTTGACTATCTGAAAAGATATGCATTCTGGCTTTTTTCATTTTCTTTGAGGCCAATTTTCATTAAAAATTGGGCCATTTCTCATTTTGAAAAATATATCGAATTTTTGGGGCCACTTTTAATTTTTGGTTTGGGCTATTTTTCATGTAGCTTATATATACCGACAGTAACATGCAGCTATATCTTTTAGTCCGCCCAGAAGATTTCTCTGATCTGAAAATTGAAATAGAGCGTCATTGCAATGGCTAAGAACGCGTGTGTGTTGTTTACGCGCGATCCTAGATCTCTGAGAATATTTTTATAAAGCTTTTCATAAATCTAACGGGATTTGGTGTGCCTCGAAATTTATTTTCGGGCTTGTCTAGTTTCTTAAACTTGCGTTTGTTAATTTGGTTTTGGTCTTCAAGCCTCGCAAGAATTGCGAAAAACTTGATGGGCTTGATCAGGCGTCGTATAAAAAACTTTATTGTTTGCTTGTATCGCGGATTAAGCGTACCTTTGCGGGCCTTGATTCGTCAACTTTTGTACTTCAATTTTTCGGTCTTTCGGCTGCGGTGGTTTGAGCTTTTCTTTCGTCCTCATTTGCCGTTCTTTAGTTGTTTTTCCTTTCTTCCTTAAGATCGGGTTTTGACCGGTAAATACGTTTATTTTTAATTGCGCTGGAGCTCTTTAGTCACTTCACAGCTGCGATAATATTTCGGGTGTTTTCCTTTGCAATCAAGGCAAGTCGCTTTTCTTTCTGAATCGAGTAAACGGCATCGGTAAACTTGAAACCTTCAGTATGAAGGTCTTGCATGATATCTTCCTTGCGGCATGAAGAATAAAGTCCTCTGGCTACCACTCGATGTGGCCTTTCTGACTTTTTTTTCATAAGTTCACCATGTAATTTTCTCTGAATTTAGTTTCTGTGAAAGTGCGCGATAGCTGTCCGTAACTAAGTAGTATGTAAGTTCCCATAGTCCTAATTATATTCTTTTGAGCAATAATGAGAGGCTGCAAGTTTGTTACAAAAGCTCTTAATAAACAGGAGATATCATACTCAATGCGTGAATTGACTATCTCATAATACATTAATAATAATATAATCCAGAACCGCCTGAGGAACAGCAGCCCTCTACAGTACCAGGCACACTGATTCCAGTTATTAAATTTTTATAACTGTTCTAAGGTTTTTAATGTAATTTTGCACTTTAGACACTTTTAACCCTATTTCCCAAAGTAAATACAAACATATAACAAAATCGTCAAAGCCCTTTTTGAGAAAATTAATTTTATTTAAATTTAAGAAAATCATTAGGTTTATGAAAAACCAATATTTCAAAAATCGTAGTCGCAGACTTGTTAAATTTAACAATTTAAAAAAATAGTAAATTATTTTTGGAATTCAAATCATTAGTTTTTGCGATATTTGTGGTTTTATAAATTACCGTTATTAATTTTTTTTAAAAAAAAACTGAGTATGCAGTATTTTCGGCCCCATTCCAAGCATCTAAAGTACAGAAACAGTCCAAAATCCCTGGGACCATCTTTGTTGCTTTTAATAGGAAATTCTAAAATACGAGTATCATTATTTTTATTGTGGAGAAGGTATTAAATTTAATTTTTCACATAGATCCGAACGAGAAATATTTTTTCCCGTAAGTTTGGCCAAAAAACAGGAGACAATGAAGACAAAATATAATTATTCTTTATTCTTCATCACCATATAGCTAGTCACAAAATATAGGTTATTATGATTAGCGGTTTATTTAATAAACATCAGCTCTGCAATCTCATTCTGAAATCAATTAAGTAGCATTCTTTTGAAAGCATTCAAACAATTTCAGTAATGTGAGTACATTCTTTTGGGATTTAGTTTCATAGTTTTAAGTCTTTTGCACTCATTAAAGTTTTTGAAGCCATTGCACAGATTAAGGTATGTAAAAAGTAAGCCACATATAGCTATTTCTTACCTAACAATCATTGTCTTTCTTAAGGTTCATGGAGGACAACAGCGTATCGACTTGATTATCAGCGGTTGAGATATAGTTGATTTTAAGGATTTTTGAAAAAAGTTGAA
The DNA here is from genome assembly GCA_963576555.1 of Ferdinandea cuprea. Lineage (NCBI taxonomy): Eukaryota > Metazoa > Arthropoda > Insecta > Diptera > Syrphidae > Ferdinandea > Ferdinandea cuprea. The sequence goes on from OY754959.1 coordinate 80,336,292, forward strand.
AACACATAACTTTTTTCTGAGTAAATATACCTTCCCTAAAAAAAAAAAATACAATATGTGAAACCTAAAAAAAAGATGTCCATAGTTTTGATGGTCTGTCAATGAGTCGATCACGTTTTTTTCTCTCCAATTTTAGGAATTTATTTATATTTTTATTAAGAAATAATTTATCATTATTTAGAGACTAGGTCTCTTTATATTTTATAATTAGGTAATTTAAAAACCGCTGTCTTAAGCGAGGCTACACTTCTTAGCACTGATCACAAATGAGGTACAATTCAATTTGACATGAGCACTTTAAACCCATGACATCACTTTTTTAAATAATAAATGGACACTTTTTAAAAACTTAGGAAAACTTTGGACACTATTGGAAATGAAAACACAAATTGTACGAAAAATTATCTGAACGCAATCCGTTGTTAGCCAATCAAAACAAACTTACCTATTTCTGTATCAAGCCATAAATTTATATTTTATATCTGTTGGTATAAAATTGAGCACACAATTTGTCTTGTTCACACGCAATATGACAGTCGGTAGCATCCTATATACTAAAGAGCTCTCTCCGCAGTAGCCTGTGAGAAAGCCCACCTGCTTCCCAATGTTCTCCTTTTTTAGAAACAGAATTTCCTTGTAAGGCTTCATTTATCTTTTGGATTGCCTGAAACAAGGAACACTTTTCCAGTGGTTTATACGAAGTTGTTGTTGGCATTAAAGCAATAGCCTAATAGATTCTGATCCAGCTCTAGCAAGATCTGCATATTCATTGCCTGCGAAACCGTGGTGGCCAGGCAATCACCCAGATTTGAACTTGTTGCGTTTGGCTAGATTTTGCAAGTCATCGTAGCAGCACTTTACTGCTTGACTATCTGAAAAGATATGCATTCTGGCTTTTTTCATTTTCTTTGAGGCCAATTTTCATTAAAAATTGGGCCATTTCTCATTTTGAAAAATATATCGAATTTTTGGGGCCACTTTTAATTTTTGGTTTGGGCTATTTTTCATGTAGCTTATATATACCGACAGTAACATGCAGCTATATCTTTTAGTCCGCCCAGAAGATTTCTCTGATCTGAAAATTGAAATAGAGCGTCATTGCAATGGCTAAGAACGCGTGTGTGTTGTTTACGCGCGATCCTAGATCTCTGAGAATATTTTTATAAAGCTTTTCATAATTCTAACGGGAGTTGGTGTGCCTCGAAATTTATTTTCGGGCTTGTCTAGTTTCTTAAACTTGCGTTTGTTAATTTGGGTTTGGTCTTCAAGCCTCGCAAGAATTGCGAAAAACTTGATGGGCTTGATCAGGCGTCGTATAAAAAACTTTATTGTTTGCTTGTATCGCGGATTAAGCGTACCTTTGCGGGCCTTGATTCGTCAACTTTTGTACTTCAATTTTTCGGTCTTTCGGCTGCGGTGGTTTGGGCTTCTCTTTCGTCCTTATTTGCCGTTCTTTAGTTGTTTTTCCTTTCTTCCTTAAGATCGGGTTTTGACCGGTAAATACGTTAATTTTTAATCGCGCCTTTTCTGGAGCTCTTTAGTCACTTCACAGCTGCGATAATATTTCGGGTGTTTTCCTTTGCAATTAAGGCAAGTCGCTTTTCTTTCTGAATCGAGTAAACGGTATCGATAGACTTGAAACCTTCAGTATGGAGGTCTTGCATGATATCTTCCTCGCGGCATGAAAAATAAAGTCCTCTGGCTACCACTCGATGTGGCCTTTCTGACTTTTTTTCATAAGTACACCATGTAATTTTATCTGATTTCAGTTATGCAGACCAAGCGCTCTAGCGTCTGCGATGGCTTGTACTTTGTAACGTAGGTTCGGTCTTGCTTGTCGTCTCGAACCTGAGGGCTGGCATTCGAAAATTTCTATTGTATTTCGCTCGATGTGGCCGAGCCCCTGCAGTCGACGTGTTTTGGCTTTTTAACCTACACCCACATCTTGGTACAGATCATAGTATAGAATTGGGGGTTGTATGTATGTTCTTCTCCATTCGCCCTCCTCGCACACAGGGCCATATATTCTTCAAATAAATTTCTCAAATTTCTGTTTCGCTTGTCGCGAACAATATCAATATAACAATATAAAGGGTGATTTTTAAGAGTTAAGTTTTTTAGGTTGGCAGCACTGGTTAGTAATGGTGTCCAAACGTCATCTGTCAACGTGAAAAGTAATGGCGACTAAACGACATCTGTCAAAGTGCAAAGTACAAACGAGCAACGATTGCAAATTATTGAAATTTATTATCAAAATTGGTGCTCTTCTAAAATTGTGAAAATCCGCTTTATATCGAAAAATTGTGTTCAGCGATAAGGTTCATTTCTGGCACAACGAAAACGTAAATAAGCAAAAGTGTCGCATCTGGAGTGATGAACATAGCCACATGTCATACAAAAATTAGCGATTCATCCCGAAAAACGACAGTTTGGTGTTGTTTATGGGCTGGTGTCATCATCGGTCCAATTTTCTTCAAAGACGATCGTGGAAGAAACGTTGCTGTCTACGGCGAACGATATGTAGCCATGATACGCGACTTTTTTTTTGCCCCAGTTGGCTGAGTTGAACTTGGTTGACATGTAGTTTTATCAAGACGGTGCCACATGCAACACAACTCGTGAAACAACAGAAATGTTGAAGGATGAATTTGGTGCGAAGCTTATCTCTCGAAATGGCCCTGTGAGTTGGCCGCCAAGATTATGCGATTTAACGCTTCTTGTTTTTTTCTTGTGGGGTTATGTAAAGGCGTTAGTCTATGTGGACAAGCCGAACACGATTGAAGCCTTAATTCGTGTACATGCCGAAATGCTCAAAGAAGGGACGCAAAATTGGACCTTCCGATTGGACCACTTGAAATGGAGCCGCGGACAAAATTTACATGAAGTTGTCTTTAAAACGTAAATAGCAAAGGCCTATTTATCGACTACAATAAAATTTTTAAATATTTGATGCAAATTTGAGTGTTTTATTCGATTTTAAAAAAACTACAAACTACGCTTAAAAAATTACCCTTTATATTCCCTATATAAATACAAAAAAAAAATAGCTGCTGGTCAATCGAACAATCATTCCACAGTGACATTTGTAATTCACAAAATTCAGAAATACCACAAATATATATATATTTATATTAAGATATTCTATTGAAAAGAAAAATGTTTTTGTTTATTGCTTTTTTCTTATGATGTTTTGTAATCTTTTGCTCAGTGGTATTACGCGAAAAACATCAAACACTGTTTAAGATTTTATAAATACTTGTACAGTTATATTTAAATGTGATCCATTCAAACTTATTAGAAAGTTAACGTCCTGCGCGTAGTGCTCCACTAAAAAACTTAAAAAAAATTGTTTTAAGGCATGATTCAGTTTCAAAAGCTTGATTTCCATTTCTTAGTTCGATAATGTAAAAAAGAGAAAAAATGGAAATGGTGAAACCGTATCGTGACTAGTAATGAGTAAAACAAGTGCTTTCAAATTGATTATAATATTAATCTACTATAATCTACTATTATCTATTATAATCTACTCTTCATTTAACGACGAGATTATGATCAGTATTACATGGATTATAACCCTCCCACTTCACTACATTCCTACTGGTCCGCCTGTGGGGACTCAAAAAATATCTGCAGGCATCACGATTTCGGATTACTTCATCATTGAGACCAATTAAATGCCGGTGTTACTTCATTTGTGCGATCCAGGAGTATTCAGGCCTGCCCCTCATACGCGATTGTAAGGGAACGTTGATTGCCATTGCCTTTTTGACAGCGTTCGTAGGATCCCTCCTTTGAACATGACAATATCAACTGAGTCGGTCGTGCTCCAATTTTTTCGAGATGGGTTCTTTGATGTGAAGGCTTCCTCTCATTCTGGAACATCTAATTCGATCAACCTGTGTTACTCCTGATGTCATGTAAAGCATCTTCATCTCAGCTGCTGTCAATTTTCCCTCATACTTTTTGTACAGTTATATTTTATTTGTCTACTTTGAATAAAAAAAACTTCTATTTATTTATTCTTCTTTTGACTTAAACATATTGAAACCAACTTAGAGACTAACTTATTCTAAAAGTAAAAAGTATGTTAACACCTCGGGTAGCTATGCATTCCATGGTAAAGGAATGCATTTGTTTACGAAATATTCATATTTCATATTGCACCGTATGAAATATGAATATTAGGAAAAAAAACAAGATTTCCTGCAACGTGCGCAAAAATGGCTGCGCGTGCAGTTTAAATTTACTGAATTGAAGTGGGACGGGGAAAGGGGGCATATCCGTTTAGGACTGGTTTTGCTTTGTAAGCAAAATGGTATGGGAAACCGTTAGACGTTAGGTGGAGTCTCACCGTAACACCTCCCCCCTTAAGATTCTGCTCCGGAGAATCCGCGTTTTTAAAATTGACTTTAAAATGAAATAAAATGCCCCAAAGAAAAAAGAATTAAGAAGATGATGGATAGCATTTTATTTATTTCTATTAATTAAAAAAAAAAAAATTTTTTTGAAAAAACGCGGCGATATGTTGGAAAAAATATTGGGTAAATATTTTGTTAAACAGTTTTTTTCGCTTTCTGTGAAAATTTTCGAAGAAAACAGCATTTTAGTCAAAAACGCCCACAAAAAGTAGGCGTGGCAGAAAGCTTTATATGACAAACTTATAAAGGAGGGCAGTGCCTACATATCTTGTGAAGTTAGTTGAAGATAGTCTTAGGATTTGGTCCTGATCATAAATATATATACTTTTATGGGTCTACGGCGAATATTAAGGGGTGTTACAAACTATGTGTCAAAATTAATATATCCTTAGGATAGGGTATAACCACAGATGAGGAATTAACCAGATAGTCAACTCGAGAGCGAATCTCTCACGTTGCCTACAAGCTAAGTCGAACTGATAAGCCCCACATAATTTGCACTTATATGGACTTTTACGTGCAAATCAAATGGGAATCACGCACACATAAATCGAATTATATGGGGCTAATGGCCGCGCCCATGAAATGTCATTTTTTATAGCAAGAAGTTGGGAACAGTTGATGAATTTCAGCAGATTACAACTCACAATTTGGGTGTGTAAAATAAACATGGTCATTATGCGGTGAATATGGGATTGATAAAAACATACTTACCACACAACTAATAACATAATAAAATATTATAATATTAAGAATAAAGCTGTGTTTTAACTAATTTATTCTAATTTTTAATGAAAAATAATCAAAATAATATTCATTAACGTGACTAATATATAATAAGTAAGTTCATCATATATTTTCGGTTAGATTATGGGTGGTTATATTGAAGCAGTTAAGTTACTCTACACAATTGAACACTGGTTTAAAACGCTTTTAATAAAACGTAATCCAAATTCTTACAAATATTATTTTTGGTACATCAAAACACTTTTTTAACAAAATTTGCAATTACTTCCTAGTAGTAGTAGTAGTAGTAAATTGTTTTGTTTATTTTCATATAAAATAAAATTACAAAACATTATAACTTGACAAATAAAGTCGGCTGTTAAAAAAAGTGGCCAAATAATTCAATATATATGTAACATAATGTGCATGCTTATTTATGATATGTACTCAAATACCAAACATTTTCGTGATGTACTCAACTACCAAGCATTTTCGATAAAAAAATGGACCCCCAATATATTTATGCAGTGCATTCCAGCTACCTTTTTTTCTCGTTCTTCCGTCTATCGCTTACTTTAAATTTTAAAATAAAGCATATTAACTTATATAAAAAATTTCAAAACCGCCTTAGAAAAGAAACAGCTAAGAAAATTGATTGACTAAACGTACAAATCTTGTAACACAACATAATTTAAAGAGGATTACAAATACTTCTTTTTCACTTTTTTTTATCCATGCACGGAACCCGAATATATACATATATTCATTAAACTTTCATATGTTGAATAAAAACAATCAAATAATAAATAAATAATAAAACAATCAAAGAATTTAATATGTATATATATAAAAAACATGCAAACTATTTACTACAAATATTTTGAACCCAAACATTACTAATTTAGTAATATTTATGCAATAATACAATAAAATATGCATTTTATCTCATTTTATTAACCAAAATGGAAAAGTACAAAAACCCAAGAATGTTTATTTTTAGGCAGATAAAAATTAGAGAACTATTTTTTATAACCGCAAAAAATATTCCAACTAAATTGTAACAACTTTATTGGGTAACTAATTTTTTGCTTCTTTATAAACATTTATATTAAAATAAAATAAAAAGTTGAATCACATAAACTCAACACTTCGCAGAATTTCCTATTTCCCAACACATCCGCCGTGACCAGCTGTTTTGTTGTTGCGATTTGGATATATTGCAAAACTCCCCACAATTATTTTTGGCGGGTAATCTAGTAGATTAGATCTAACTTCATGTGTCTGGCTCACACGTATTCACAGATGGGAAAATTGAGAGAGGATTTTGCGGCTGTCATTAAATATTTTTTGCGGGTTGAAAGTGATAGGGGATTGCAGAGTTGACTATCTGGTTAATTCCTCATCTGTGGTATAACTATACCTAAGATAATTATGATAACTGAAAATATTCCAAGACTTATGTATTCATGTGCGATAGTTTTTAGTCTAATTTCTTCTATTAAATTACGATTTGCGATATTTATACCCTATCCTAAGGGTATATTAATTTTGACACATAGTTTGTAACACCCCTTAATATTCGGCGTAGACCCATAAAAGTATATATATTTATGATCAGGACCAAATCCTAAGACTATCTAGCAATGTCCGTCCGTCCGTCCGTCCGTCCGTACGCAATTTTTAGGCCTTTAAAATTAAGCTAGGAAGCTGAAATTTGGACCACATATTCCCTAGGGCTCCTTAATGAATACGCCCACTGCCACGCCCACAATTTAGTGAAAACCGTTTTAAAGCTAAAATTAGAGAGATAGAGTGTTACAACCTTCACAAGATATGTAGGCACTGCCCTCCTTTATAAGTTTGTTATATAAAGTTTTTTGCCACGCCCACTTTTTGTGGGCGTTTTTGATTAAAATGCTTTTTTCTTCGAAAATTTTCATAAAAAGCGGAAAAAAATGTTTAACAAAATATTTAGCCAATGTTTTTTCCAACATATCGTCCAAAAAGCGTTTTTCCAAAAAATATTTCTTATTATAAATTAATAAAATGAAATAAAATGCTATCCATCATCTTCGTAATGCTTTTTTCTTTGGGCCATATAGGGATGGATATGGATAGGTTATCGTACTGTTCGCCCCCAGCGGACTGTAGCCTTTCCTTATGTTTTTCAGGTGTATTTCCTCTGTAGAATAATTCATTACGACCTTATTTATAGTTACATTCTTAAGGCTAGGTATGATAAAATTATCGTATGTTACAAAATGTTCATATTTTATATTATTTATACTTAGTTCACAATTTTCGAATCTTAATAAGTTGTTACCCACAACATTTAACGTGAAATTATTACAGTTATGCAAAATTTGGGTATACGGAATGTTTTTCGTTATTACAATGTTATTATGAATTTGTTTGATTTCTATATCTTTATTTTCTTTAAAATTACATTTAGGACTTAGTTTAAAAATGTTAGATATACAGTTATCTTTTATAATTCTTAAGTCTTTGAACTTTACTGTTCCATTTATATATTCATAACTAAGATTGTCGTCTATTATAAATTGATTATACGGCGTTACTAACTCTAAGTTGTTATTATTAGGAATTGGTTCTATTAAAATTCTAAAAAAGTTTGTATCTGAGTAATTAGGGATTAATAATACAAATATCATTTGGTCATTGTGTATAATAACAGTGCTTTTTATGTTGCTCAATTTACTAATTGTTATGTTAAAGTTTGTTACTTCCTTTGGTTATAGAATATCCTTCCCTACAACTCCTAGTTTGCATACTATATATTTCTGAAGATTCTTTATTTATTGCGTTACCTACATTTAGTAATTGGGCCTTTATTTCTAGTTGTTGTTTGTTAATGTGTTTTGTAATATTGTCAATGGCTTCGTTGAAGTGTTGATTTATCCTAATTTGGTCGTTAAGTCCGTCGATCAAGTTTCGGTTATTTTGTTCGTTAATCTCTAAACTGTTTCTAATTTCTTGTTCGTCGTCAGAGTCCATCGTTCCTGTCAAGTATTTAAGTCCTTTTCCGGCAATGTTAACTAATCCTCTTCTTTGCTTATGATGATTTTCTAATAAATTTTCTATTTCTTTTGACAAAAGTTTAAAATTATGTGTTATTGTAGGATATTTGTTTTTGTGATTTAATTTGTTAATATTATATTCTATAATGTCTAGATTATCAATCCAAGATGTTAGGTTTATGCTATGAAGTATTTTCGTATAGCTTATTATAACTGGAATCTTTTCGTCTCTAATCGTAATGTATCCATGTCCTGTGTTAAGGTTTTGTACGTCTAGTTTCTGTCCGTTTGTTACTGTTGTTGTAAGTAAAATTAGAGTCAGTAATGTCTGAAAGAAAAATTAATAAACCAAAATATTTCATGTACTTTCGTATTTATAAATTCGTTTCACTTGTTTTTTATAGAACTTGCTTCCTTTTCTATCTTTAATATGGTCTTTATCTATGACCTCTACATTTTCTTTTTTGTGAATCGGTTTTAGCTTATTATTGTTCCTATTTTTGAGACAAAGGTGGTTTGTTTTTGTTAGATATACATCCTTTTTGTTCTTGTTATGTTTGTCTATGTATTTTTCCTTATTTTTCCTTACCCGTTCTATGATATTAGGATAATCTTCGCTTGATATAGATCCATTTGTGAAGTCTATAGGCCTTCTATTTTTTGTAGAATGAATCGTTTGGTTGTAGATGGTTACAGCTTTTAGGACTTTGTTTCTTAGGGTGTCCTTACTGTTGTCATTAGCTGTGAGTGTTCTTATGTGTTCATTAAGGGTTGAGTGGAACCTCTCGATGTCCGAGTTTCCAGTTTTGTGATAGGGTGTCGTTATATGCAGATCGACACTATTTTCTTTTAGGAATTCTTTAATGAGAATTGAAGAAAATCCTGCCTCTCCATCAGTTACTATTCTATTTGGAATGCCTAGAGTTGCAAATCTATGCCTTAATGTATTGAGCAAGGACATCCACGTTCTGTGCTTAATTTCATGTACCGATACATGTTTCGTGAATTTGTCTATCATCGTTACATACATTAGATTTATGTTTGCATACCAGATGTCAATATGAATTATCTGGTTCGGTTTTGTTGGAGTTTCCGTTAATTTCAGTGGGATTTTATACGGTAGTCGTTCGTACTTTGACTTATTGCAAATTTCGCAATTATTCGTATATTGTTGGATTTTTTCTTTCAACTTAGGTGCATAATAAACATCTCTAATTTCCGCAAACGTTTCATTTATTCCCCTATGGTTTAGTAATCTATGTGTTTTAGTGATAACCATTGCTAATTTTTCCTCATCTTCCAAATCGCCTAAGAATTTACTACACTTGACGACTCTCAATAATTTATTTTTACTAAGATACTTTATATAAGTGTTCTGAAATTGAGCAAACAGATGATCTTGACTACAGTAAACTCCTACTATTCCCTTCGGTGGAACAAATTGTTTCATAATGTCCAAAATTCGATTTTCTTCATATGTTTTTAGATTGATAACTATTCTTTTTTTTCTAAATTGACTGTATATTTTGTGGTTATTAGGGTTTTCTGTAGTATTTAATATTATCTGAGTTTTGTATATGTTCACGGGTGATTCTACAATTGGAATATATTCACTGTTGTCTTCGTCGGCGCTATGAATAGTAGCTGGTATCGATTGGTTATCCACTATATTTTCACTATTACTATCATCATCTAAAATTTCGTTGCTATTTGTTTCAATGTTTTCATTAAAGCAGACTTCCATTCTTGATAAGCCATCTGCCACTTGGTTATCTTTCCCTTTAACATATTCAATGTCAAAATTATACTCTTCTAGTTTTATTTTCCATCTTTGGAGTTTGGCGTTTGGTTCATTGAGCGAGCTCAGCCAAACAAGGGGTCGATGGTCGGTTCTAACTGTAAATTTACGTCCGTATAGGTAAGGTCTGAAGTAATTCATGGACCATACGATAGCTAGAAGCTCCTTTTCTATAGTAGAGTAGTTGGTTTCATGCTCTTTTAGCGTTCTGCTTGGTGTCCTTCTTGGGAAAGAACAGCACCCAAGGCATAATTCGAAGCATCTGTTGTCAAGGTAAATTTTTTATTGAAATCTGGGTATTTGAGAATCGGTTCGGACGTTATCAATTTCTTTAGATGCTCGAAGCTGTCAATATAGTTGGGGTCGTTTAAATTAATTTTTGTGTTCTTTTTTAAATAGGCTGTCATTGGTTTAGCTACCTTGGAATAATCTTTTATAAATTTCCGGTAGTACCCGGTTATGCCTAAGAAAGACTTAATTTGTTTGGGCGTTCTTGGTAGCCTATATTCTAGGATAGCTTCAATTTTTTTTGGGTTAGGTCGAATACCTTCGGTTGTTATGATATGTCCCAAAAACTCAGTTTCTTTTTTCAGAAACTCGCTTTTATCAAGCTGAATTTTGAGGTTTACCTCTTTCAGTTTCGTAAATATTTTCTTGATCGAGTCAATATGTTCTTCCAAACTGGTAGAGAAGACAATGATGTCATCGAGGTATACTAGGCATATTTTACCAATGAATTCATTAAGTATAGAGTTCATTAACCTCTGAAAGTTGCGGGGGCATTTTTCAACCCGAATGGCATACGAGCAAATTCGTAATGACCATGATTCGTTGAAAAAGCCGTCTTTTTTATGTCTTCTTCCGCAATTTCGATCTGGTGGAAACCTTTCGCCAAATCGAGGGTTGTGAAGTATTGAGCTCTCCCTAGTTTGTCAAAAATGTCCTCGATATTTGGTATCGGGAATTTGTCGTCTATCGAAACTTCATTTAATTTCCGATAATCAACGACAATTCTCCACTTCTGTTTTCCGGAAGCGTCTTGTTTCTTTGGGACGACCCAGATAGGAGAAGAATATGGGAAATTACTAGGGCGAATAATGCCCTGTTCCAACATTTCATCAATTTGTCTTTGGACTTCATCTTTGTGTACCTCTGGGTACCTATAAGACTTTGTGTAGATTGGAATATCATTTACTGTCCTTATACGGTGCTTAATTGCATTAGTAAATGATAGGTCACTACCTTCTTGATAAAATATGCTAGAATATCGAAAAACTAGGTTGGTTATACTCGTTTTTTCCTCTTTGTTGAGGTGGGCTATCCTTATTTGATTTAGGATTGGCTCCCTACTGGTTTCCGTGTAATATATTTCAAATTTTGGTACTTGTTTTTCATAGTCTTCTTCTTCCTTATTAAAAAATATTGGGATCACACTTTCGTCTATAATTAATAATCTTCGCTTGAAGTCAATAATTGCTTCCAGCGGCAAAAAAATATTATTTCCTATGAGTCCATCAAAATATTGATGGAACTTGAATTCGAGAAATTCTGCGGTTTTGTTCAACCCAAATTCTTCGAATAGAGGAATACTTACTTTCTTGTATATGTATATAGGAGTGCTTGTAGTTCGCACTTCTATTGGTTTGTTAAGTTTAATCTGCCATTTAGGGTGGCATATCCCTGTATTGATAATGCTCCTTTCTGAGCCTGGATCGATTAGGATCCGGAGATTTGTATTATTTTTGGTTTTAACTATTATATAGGGGAATATCCCTGAAGGCTTGGTTGTTGAAAATCCTGATTATTTTGTATATTGTTAATTTGTCTTGCGTAGCTCCCGGATAAAGTATCCATGGGTTCTACTCCATTATTATTTCTAAAGTTGCCTGAGTTATTAATGCGATTATTACTACTATGATTTGATCTATTGAAATTTCGGTTGTTATGATTATTCCGTTGAGGATTTTGCTAATTATTAAAATTTTGTTGTGTACTGTGATTTGATCTGTTGTTATAATTATTCCATTGAGGATCATAATTGGGCCTACTATTACCTTGCCTATGGTTTTCGTTTTGTCTAAAATTTGTGCTACTTTCATAAGATTGCCGTCTGTTCTGGTCTCTGTATCTGTCATTTAGTCCTTGAGAATTTTTATTACACATTCTATAATTTAAATTACTTTGATCTTGTCCTATAAACCTATGCACTATATCTCTAATTTCTGTGATATCATACTTAGACATGATTGCATATGCTAATGATCCAGATGATAATTCTTTAATTTTTTGTACTAGCATCTCATTAAAAATATTTAACACTGTTTCACTGTTGTCGCTAAAGGCGGCAAATTCATTTATGTTTTCTACAATATTCTTTATTTTGACATCAAGTTCCTTAATACTACTTACAGTTAATCCGCCGATGTCCTTAGTTATCGTCATCTCATCTCTGGAGGGTCTAAAATGCTTTTTCAATTTCCCTAAGCATGCGTACTAATCCGCGGGTGGGTTTGTGTTTAGCAGATTCTTCGCTGGTCCTTGGATTTTTGTATCAAAGATGATTTCGTAAACCTGTGGTCTGTCGTCTTCTCTGTAGTTTTCCAGTATTTTGCTGACGGAATTTGCGAACGAGGGCAGTGTTCCCGGATCGCCTTTGTATATTGCGAGGTATTGGATTCCTTTTTCTTTTCTCGATCTCGCGCTGGATGCTTGGTTATTTTGCATTAAAAGTTGGGTCAGTGCGACGAGGCATTGCACGATGTTATTTTGTGCCATCCTGTCGATTCTTTGTTGATCAAAATGTCGATTGCGATGTCTATTAATTTTGTGTCTCTTTTTTTTCCACGTTCTTCTTGCACGAAGTTATTGGGTTAGGTTTCTTAATCGAAACAAGCGTTCACACACTTTTACACACGGTTTCTTTTTCGAAACAAGTGATTCCTTGATCAGAATTTTGAGTTTAAATTCAATTCGTTTTATTCCTTAATCGGATTTTATTTTCCTTTGAGTTCACTTATCTTTATTCCTTAATCGGATTTAGTTCACTCAAACTATTCCTTAATCGGAATTCGGTTCACTCGAAGAATTAACCGCGACAAATTTTATTTTCGCTAAAATATACGCGTATTCGAGACGTTCCGACTGCGCCAGTTATATTTCATTTGTCTACTTTGAATAAAAAAAACTTCTATTTATTTATTTATTCTTCTTTTGACTGAAACATATTGAAACCAACTTAGAGACTAACTTATTCTAAAAGTAATAAGTGTAGAGCTGTGGGGAAATTTTTCGGTCACAGAATATGACAGAGTTTTCCTGCCACTTCATCCACCCTACGCTTAAACGATGATTGATGTCATCATCAACGGTTGCTTAGCTGTTGATCATTGATCACAGATATTTGAACTTTTCACACTTTAATATTATGGATTAAAAAAACCTCAAAAATGAAAGGAACGCAACTTAAAACAAAATTCAAATATACGGTTATGGATGCTCAATATAAATTATTTACATAATTCTTTTAATAAAAATTAGTGTTGCCTCTAAGCAACAGTCTCTTCCTACGAAATCCAAAAAAGCATGTTTTTGGACCCGAAAACAGTAAAACATATTTTGAGTCCAAAAAGCATGTTAGTAATAATGATTTCTGACAGCCCAGCCTGCGCGTTTGACAGATTCTACATAACTAGCTTTGCTCCTGCTCATTATCAGAAAGTGACTATCAAAAGCGCAGATTACCATATTTACCTCCTTCTCTTTCGTTCGTTTTCGTATACTTACTTATACTAACGCATATTAAACTCTTTATAAGCTCCCATGAATTAATGATAAACACGCATTCTAAAACACATCAACGATTTTATTTATCCTTAAGAATACTTCAACCCGGCCTTTATGACATCTTCATCGCTATCGATAAGTTTCAGTAAATAATAATAAACGGCATGAGGACCACCAAGGACTCACATCATTATTGAGATGTGAGTTCATTAAAGAATCACATCTCAAGAAATCTACATTAGTCCTTCAAAGAATCACATCTCAAGAACTGTACATTAAATCAGCCAACGTCTATTGGGCGGATTACCTCTGTAGCCGCCTTTGTCAAAGTGCAGCTTGATTTGTATACCCTATCCTAAGGGTATATTAATTTGGACAAATAGTTTGTAACACCCCTTAATATTCGTCGTAGACCCATAGAAGTATATATATTTATGATCAGGACCAAATCCTAAGACTAGGGTATTATACCAAGCATGTAGCCTTTTCTTATGTATTAAATGCATTTTGATTATTTTTCATCTGTGGCAGGTACGTTGTTTACTGCTAATTTTCATTTATATATTTATATACATATATGTCTTATTTTCCTAATATGAGCTTTTTTTGGATTTATTAAGCTAAGAAATGAGCTTAGTATGTGTTTTAAGTGTTCGACTCTTAAAAATTTTTCTGTTAAGGGTATATATACCGAATATGCTTGATAGTTGTGCTGCATATAGCAATAACAGCATAAGTAACTTTTTGTTATTTTTCGAAGACGTACTTTCTTTTTTTAAATTGCTGTAGCAGCTTATGGCTTGTAATGGTATTTATTCGGTATAAATGTTTAACCATTTGAGATATCGCAATGAAAATAAAGTGCACGACTGCGTCATACGAAATTTTCTCAGTACATTAGATGCGTTTTTGAATCGCCTTAAATAGAATGATAACATTTGATCAAATATCAAATTGATTTAAATCACTTTTTGGATTTAAAAAATTAAATTTTCTCAAAAAAGGCACCTACAATTTTTGATGTAATTTTGCACATTAGACACTTCTAAGAAATTTGTTCAAAATACCGTTTTTAAGAAAACGAATTTTATTTAAATTTGAGAAAATCGTTACATGAAAAAAAAAATTATTTCAAAAATCGTTCACTTTCGCATTTTCGTTCAACTTAACATTCTAAAAAAAAATTGTGCATAGTAATAGTAAAAAAATGGTAAAATTTTTTTAATTCCCGTTATAAGTTTTTGGGATACTGGCGGTTTTATAAATTCTATAAATATCGGAACGAACGCAATAACTTTCTTTTAAATATACTAATGTATACGATAAAATTAATAATGTGAAATATGAAAGCAACATATGTATTAGATTTTAATGACACCTACAAAATTAATGTACATAAATCGATTTATGTTATTATTCGTTATCATAACCGAGTTAAGTTTAAGACACTATTTGGAAATTTTTTCTGAAATGTATATGGTTTTGCACTATGAGAACACAAGCGTTCTCACTTTAGCATACCACCATAAACTCCTACTTCTCACATCCCCGTGGTGACTGCAGGGTGCCTAGTACTTCGACTGGAGATGGGGTAACCAGCCCCTGTGGAAGGTCGTTGGTGGCAGCTGTCGAGAGAGGGGGGAAGGAGTGCCAGCTCACTAAGGCACTATTCCTGCTTCCGGACGGCGGCGGACGAATTCTACGGATGGATCAACGGCGGCGTCCACAGTTCCAGTTAGGTGGAACAAGTGATCTCCCTATATGAGCTGCTTCGACTTATTTGAAGCCCAGGTCTATAGGGATCTCTTATTCCTAAGCCAGGATGTTGGAAAAGAGTTGGTGGCGGATGAGCCCTTGATGGGCCAACGGCAGCAATCACATCCCCGGAACGTTAACAGACATGGGAGGATGTACCGGGAATGTGCGGACACTCTACACTCCATGTGTATTGTCAAAATATCAAAATAGTACTCGGGGACTTCAATGCTAAAGTTGGCAAGGAAAACATCTTTGGCGGACTAGATGGTCAACACAGCCTCCACGATACGACAACAGATAACGGCTACCGACTAATTAACTTTGCAGCAGCTTGTAATACGGTGATAAGTAGCACTAGGTTTCCGCGACTAAGGATCCACACAGCAACCTGGCGCTCTCCAGACGGTCGAACCGCCAACCAAATTGACCATGTTCTAATCGATGCATGGCACGAATCCCACATCTTAAAGGTGCACACTTACCGAGGGGCAAACGTTGACTCTGACCATTTTCTTGCTGCAGCTAGATTCAGAGCTTGACTGTCCAACGAGAAGAAGCTAAGACCTGCCTAAACGAAGAAATTCGATGTTGGACGCCTTAACGCATCTGGAGTCGCCAGAGCCGACAAGGAGCGCCTGAAGGAGAAACTCTCCTCTAATTCACTTACCACAGACGCCAGCAACCAGTGGTCTTAGTATCGCGACATCGCGACAGTAGCCAAAACCACACTAGGATACAAGCCACCCCAGAGAAAAAGCCCGTGGTATGATGATCTATGCGTATACCGGGAAAAGGTGACAGAAGATGCACACATTAGAACGATGCGGAGGAAAATACGGGCAGGAAACGATGAGTACCGGGCCAGGAGAAGGGAGGAGAAGAAGACCCTGCGTAGAAAGAAAAGAGAGCACGCAGTCTCCCAGCTCAAGGAGATCGTAGAGTCCTGCGACTGAAACAACATCCGGAAGTTCTATAAGAAAGCCAAGCAACTGGCTGCTGGCTTTAAGACCGGAACGCAGGCTCTTCGTAACAGCGATGGAAACCTAGTTACCGACGCGCAGGGAATAGTAGATGTATTTAAGCAGCTGCTAAACGGATAAAATGTAGAAAGAGTGATCGGGTAAGTAGAGAACCCACGTCCAGTCAATGAAGATCCAGTCCCTCCGCCCAGTATAGATGAGGTAGGCTTAGCTATTAAAAAGCTAAAGAACAACAAGGCCACTGGCTCTGATGGTCTACCTGCAGAGCTTTTCAAATACGGAGGAGATGTTATGGTAGGGCGCATGCACCAAATCATCAACCAAGTTTGGGTGGAGGAAAGCATGCCCGATGAATGGACCATCAGCTCCATATGTCCCATCTACAAGAAAGGCGATCCTATGTCTTGCAAGAACTATCGAGGTATATCCCTGCTTAATGTCGCATATAAGATCCTATCCAACGTACTGTGTGAACGTCTCAAACCTTTCTGCAACACACTAATCGGCCACACTGGTAGGCTTCCGGTCCGGATCAACTGTAGACCAAATCTTCACACTAAGGCAAATCCTGGAAAAGACCAACGAATTTCAAGTCGAGTCACACCATCTCTTCATCGACTTTAAAGCCGCATATGACAGCATTCATTGTCAGGAGCTTTTTATGGCGATGGCTGAATTCGCGATCCCGTCAAAACTGATCCAGATGTGTCGCATGACACTAGATAACACACGATGCAATGTGCAGTTTGGCAGCAGCTCATCTGAACTCTTTCAAACATGCACCGGATTTCGGCAAGGAGATGCGCTGTCGTGTGATTTCTTCAATCTTGTTCTTGAGCAGATAGTGCGCAGGGCAGGTGTCAACACGGAAGGTACTATCTTCAACAGATCAGTCCAAATGCTGGGGTATGCGGACGATATAGATATCATCGGTCGATCCGAGCGTGCCGTGATAGACGCTTTCACGGATATTGAAAAATAGGCGAAACTAGTTGGCCTTGAAGTGAATGAGGACAAGACTAAATATATGCTATCAACAAACAAACAATCATCTGTCCACCGACTAGGATAAAATGTCACTGTTGATAGCAGCAACTTCGAGGTAGTTTAGGAGTTCATCTACCTCGGGGTAAACATCAACTCCACAAATGACATCTTAGTGAAGATCCGTCGAAGAATTACCTAGGAAACCACTGCTACTTCGGTTTGGCAAAACAAATGGGTTCAAAACTCCCAACTCGAAGGACAAAGTACATGCTCTACAGAACCCTTATCCTGCCAGTTCTGCTATATGGCGCCGAGTGCTGGACGATAAGCAGGAAAGGAGAGTTAATACTGGGATCCTTTGAAAGAAAAATCCTTCGACAGATATTTGGTGCTGTGTGCGAGGAGGGCGAATGGAGGAGAAGATACAACCGCGAACTATATGAACTGTACCAAGATGTGGATGAAGTCCGAAAAGCCAAAACTCGTTGACTACATTGGCTCGGCCACATCGAGCAGTCTGGACAGCTCGGGATCGCAGAGGGTGGAAGGCTGCCGTATCTCAGGCAGGGACTCGTCTATTCATGCTAAGCTTCGAAAAGTCAGAAGACATTAAAAAAATGTACAATATAAAAAGTATTTAAAACACTGTAGTAAACATAAAGAAAGGCTACAGTCCGCTTGGGGCGAACAGTATGATACCCTATCCTTATCCCTATGTACCCCAAAGAAGAAAAGCATTAGGAAGATGATGGATAGCATTTTATTTCATTCTGTGAAATTTATAAAAAAAAAATTTTTTCTCTCAAAAAACGCCCCAGAAAGTGGGCGTGGCCAAAAACTTTGTATCTGCGATATATTGAGAAAAATATTGGCATAATATATTGTTAAACATTTTTTTTCGATTTCTATGAAAATTTTCGAAGAAAACAGCATTTTAGTGAAAAACGCCCACAAAAAGTAGGCGTGGCAAAAAACTGTATATGACAAATTAATAAAGGTGGGCAGTATCTACATATCTTGTGAAGGTTGTACAACTTTATCTCTCTAACTTAAGCCTTAAAACTGTTTTTTCTAAATTGTGGGCGTGGCAGTGGGCGTATTTTGAAAATTTTAACACTTTACCATTTCGGAACCCTAGGGAGTATATGTTCCAAATTTCAGCTTCCTAGCATAATTTTAAAGGCCTCAAAAGTTGATACGGACTGACGGACGGACGGACATTGCTGATCATAAATATATTTACTTTTAGGGGTCTGCGACGAATATTAAGGGGTGTTACAAACTATGTGTCAAAATTAATATACCCTTAGGATAGGGTATAATAAAAACATAACCGATGCATAAAACGACTAGACTCATCCATGAGTGCAAGCGTTGTCAAGGGTATAACCACACTAACGCATAGTGGCGAGACATTTGAAGAGACTGGAAGAACAAAGTCGTATAAAAAACGCTTGTTTAAAAAGTTTGACGAGCTCGACCACAATCTTAGGGGCTCACTGGATCGCATATAAATTTTAAATTCACGAAAAAAACAAAACAAAAATAATAACGTGGAATGCGAATGGCCTTCTACATATGATCGACGAACTTATAGTTTTTACTCTCACAAATGATATCGACATAATGCTTGATTTTTAGGAATTACGAAGGAATCAAGTGTAAAAATTAAGAGATGTTATGCCTATCATGCATATCAAGGGCCAGAGGCGAAGCGTCTTTGTTTATAAAAGATACCATTGAGCATTTAATAAGCACAAAACTCGAGCAAGCTAATATTCAAATAATTACAGTTCGTGTAAAAAATAATAGACAAACTTATGATATTGCGTCTTTATATATTCCTCCAAGGAAAAAGATAGAAAAATTTGATTTCACGGATATTTTTAACTCACTTACACCGAACTTTGTTGTCGGGGGTAATTTTAATGCAAAACACACGTGAGGATCACGATACATTTCACCAAAAGCCAAAATTCTCTATGAATTCGGTATGAAATTTGGGTACACTTCTACTCTTCCGGCAAACCGACGTATTGGCCTACGTATACGGCAAAAACTCCAGACCTTATAGATTTTCAAGTCTTAAAAGGGATTTTCGTGTGTTTCAATCTCTCTTCTGATCACCGCCTGTCATTTTGACTATTGAAGGAGAAGCGCCCACCCAGACTTACTAGCGTATCAATTAACTCGGACTCCATTTGAAAAGACTGCAAAAATAAAATCGATCTCAACGCGTCTCTTCAAATGCATTTGAAGCTAAAGTCGAAGTCGATCAATTTATCGGAGTAATGCAAAGTTCAATCTGGTATAGTACTCCTTACAAAAATATAACAAAAGCAAAAAGTAAAATAAAATATCCTCGGAATATAACCGAATTGGTTACTGAGAAAAAAAAAGCGCTTAAAAAATGGCAACAATCTCGCGCTCCGCATCATAAAATGATTCAATAATCTTTTTAGCACTCTCAAAAAAATATTTAGAATTTTAAAAATCGCGAAGTTTCTTCATATCTTGAAGGTCTTACCGCGGATAAGAGTTCGAACTACTGGCTGTGAAAAGCAATGAAAGGTATTAAAAAGCCAAATTCGCAAGAACCTCCTATCACAAAAGATAATGGCGAATGGGCGAAAGGAGACAAAGAAAAAGCCGACATATTTGCCAAGTAATTTTGTTTCAATTTGGCCAATGTTTTTTCCCAACCAACTCATGGCAACGTCTCATCAACGACCGACGACACTGTTTGCTTATGTTTTAATTTTTAAAAGAGCAAACATTGCTTCAGTAAATAGCAAAACTCGGCATCAATATTGTCAGTTTCTATTTGGTCGATAATTTCCATAACCCCCGGATCTAAACTTGCCAGATTTCAGACAAACTGTTACTTGGTATCAGGTTCGCACAGGTGAGTTTCGACTGAGGTAGTCAGCGAGCTGCTTTTGCTCTTTACCTTATTCTGTTTCGCCCGTTTTCTTTTCTACTTTCTTTTCTTTCTACTTATTTATACTAATGCATATTGAACTCTTTATAAGTTCTAATTAACAAAACCATTTACTGAATCTAAGAGAAAACTAAAGAGAAACACGCATACTTAAATACATCAAGGCTTTTATTAATCCTTAAGAATAATTATGGTTACTCCAACACACGAATAAAAAGGGATGTTTTAAATTAAAAATATTTTATGAATGGCCTTTTAAGGGTTTTCAATCTAGCTCACAAACTCCTAAGTATATTTGTATAGAAATGTTAAACTTATTTGATAACTGAATGGTTTGCAGGAAACAACATAACGTGTGGTTAATACTCCTTTCAAACTGCCATCATCAGTCTCGTTTTTGTGATTCTAATCTGGTGTTTTAGACTAGCGACAAACAAACGTTATCTGGGCAGTCTCCCACCACAATCAACATAAAAAATTTCAAACTTTTTGATAATCGTACAACCAATTTTTTTACAGTTTATTCTTACTCTTTTTAGAAGGATTTAGTTAAGCTGTTTTAAAGCCACATTTTATAGTATAAAAGCATTAGGAGAACTAAAATGTAAATGAAACTGACCAACACTTATTAAATGAGAAAACTGTTATAACAATTTAAAAGATCTTTAAAGTGGTCTTTTATTATGACCATTCTTGTCTAAATTTGTTCGACCAACGATAAATTATTCAATTATTGTATTACAGATTGATACTACTACTTTTTCGCTATTTATTGAAAGCTTGAAAACTTATTAGTAGTTATAGTATTTCATTTTGCAAAAACCTAAAGGTCTAGTTATTTTACATAGGTACATAGATACAGAAAAATATAATTTATTTCATTCCATACAATTTTATTTTTATAGGCCCATTACCAAAGAAGAAAAGGAGCAGGAGAATAATAAAAAGTTCATTCCATTAAAATCAATTAACAAACCTAGAGTTCCTGGACAAGCGCATTTGGTTGATAATAAAGATGAATCTTCACTGCCAGCCCGTTACATTAATATTCGCCATCACTTAGAGAGGACAACAGGTCCAGGTGAGTAACTTTAGAGTCAAATAAATTTTAAAATGTTTTCATTGCTAATTATCTATCAATGTATTTATTAAATCGAAGATATAGAGGAAGGAGCCTTGTTACCTTCTCCAACACGGGAGAAGTTAATGCCAGCAATTCCGAAATCCAGGGAATCAGAATCACAGCGTGGAAGCCCGAAGAAAAGCGCTACTTCTAGACATGGAAGTCCTCAAAAGGGTAGCCCACAAAAAGGAAGTCCAAAAAAAACCCTTAAATGTGAGTTAGAGTTTGTATATTATTTAATTATATCAGCAGATCGTATTTAGTCAACCAAATAATTTTAATCGTGTACTAATTCAAATAAGATGTCGAGTTTAATATAACGATAACGGTTAGTTGTAAGAAATAAATCATCATATTCTTTCCTTTGATTGACCTTCAGTGATTATAAGTTTGCGAATAAGATTGATCAAAAACAAAATATTATCACTAATACATTTAGTCAGAAAAAGAATCTTACTTACAGTCTGAATTGAAAGAATCGTACATTAAAATATTTACTGTTAGCAAGCAAAAACATGAATTTTTTGGCACATGTCAGCTAAAACTTGAAACAGTATGTTCAAAGTCTATTGTGATTCGAATTTTGTAACGAATTAATTTGGTTTGTTTGTTCGCGGAAACTTGGTGATACGTGAACTAAATGATAATCCACTCTAAATTAATAGTTCTAAATTTTGTTTCACTGTTAATTATATTTATAGCTCAGTCACCGTAATTTTTAATTTTTTAAATATCTACTATCAGACCGATGCAAGTTGTCAATCACTTAATATTTTTTGTATACTTAATTATAGTGCGTAAAAAATGTTCAAAATTCCAAATTTCGCAACAAAAAGTTACATGGATTTAAACTAATTAAAAAATGGTGTTGTTTTAGCTTATTTAAAATTATTTTTTCTTAAAGCTTATAGGAAGCAACTACAAATGATTTCCTTACTTAAAATTTATAAAAAAATGTCAGAAATAGAATACACCCTACTAAGTAGAATATACATTTTTTATACCCTATCCTAAGGGTATATTAATTTTGACACATAGTTTGTAACACCCCTTAATATTCTTCGTAGACCCATAAAAGTATATATATTTATGATCAGGACCAAATCCTAAGACTATTTAGCAATGTCCGTCCGTCCGTCCGTCCGTCCGTCCGTCCGTATCAACTTTTGAGGCCTTTAAAGTCATGCTAGGAGGCTGAAATTTGGAGCATATACTCCCTATGGTCCCGAAATGGTAAAGTGTTAAAAGTTTTTAAATCCGCCCACTGCCACGCCCACAATTTAGAAAAAACCGTTTTAAGGCTTAAGTTAGAGAGATAAAGTTGTAAAACCTTCACAAGATATGTAGGTACTACCCACCTTTATTAATTTGTCATATAAAGTTTTTTGCCACGCCTACTTTTTGTGGGCGTTTTTCACTAAAATGCTGTTTTCTTTGAAAATTTTCATAGAAATCGAAAAAAAATGTTTAACAATATATTTAGAAAATATTTTTTCCAATATATCGCCCATACAAAGTTTTTGTCCACGCCCACTTTTTGGGGGGGTTTTTCACTAAAATGCTGTTTTCTTTGAAAATTTTCATAGAAATCGAAAAAAAATGTTTAACAATATATTTAGCAAATATTTTTCCCAATATATCGCCCATACAAAGTTTTTGGCCACGCCCACTTTTTGGGGGCGTTTTTTCAAAAAAATATTTTTTTTTTCTATAAATTTCATAGAATGAAATAAAATGCTATCTATCATTTTCCTTATGAATTTTTTCTTTGGGGTACATAGGGATAAGGATAGGATAGGGTATCATACTGTTCGCCCCAAGCGGACTGTAGCCTTTCCTTATGTTTTTTTTTTTTGTTTTTATTTTTCTGCACACTTGTTTGCTGTTGTTTTTTTTTTGTGTGTGCAAACTGACCGCGGAGCGATTTTAAAATGTGTGTGCACGCGTCGGGTGGCAGATCGGTTATGTCCGTGAATGGCGGAATCGCAGCAACGGGAATGTCACGGAAACTGGAAGTTTGATACCGCGGACCCTATTATTCAATTAATTTTACTAAATTATAAATGTTTGGGTGCTAAATATTTATAAAAAAATAATTTAATAATTGGTTTTTTGTATATATATTAAATTGTTTGATTATCTTATCATGTTTTTATTTAACATATGAACGTTTAATGTATATAAAAATTCGGGTTCTGTGCATTGATAGAATATAATGTGGGAAAGAAGTATTTTTAATCGTTTTTGAAGTACATATTTTATGTTACAAACTTTGTACGTTTAGTCATTGAATTTTCTTAGCTGTTTGATTTCTTTTGCGGCCTTGAAATTTGTTTGCCTAAGTTAATATGCTTTATCTTCCAATTTATAATAAGTGATTGTCACAAGAAGAAGAACAGAAGGTAGTTGGAACGTACTGCGTAAATATATTCTGAGTGCATTTTTCTATTAAAAAGTTGAGTACAACTCATAAATAATTATACGACTGTATTCGTCAAGTTGTTATAATGTTTCATATATTTTTTGTAAATTTAATAGAATGAAATAAAACGCTATACATCATCTTCGTAATGATTTTTTCTTTGGGGCTTATAGGGATATGGATAGGGTATCATACTGTTCGCCCCAAGCGGACTGTAGCCTTTCCTTATGTTTTCTTTGGATTTTCATATACATATTAGAATTTTTATCTTCACTTAGATACAGAGGGACATATAATTAGGGAAATTTCATACTGAAAGCAACTTGTTGCATTTTTATTGTTAGCTACTGTATATTGCAACGTGAAGCTTAAACAATGTTGATTCGTAAAGGAAAAGGATTTTTTGTTACATAAACGAAAAAAAGAGAATCAAATATGCATCACACTTCGATCGCATAGTGTATGTATCAGGTACGGAAAATGAAATTTTTTGAATGTGTTAACAACTCTTTCATTTGTACCGAAATCTATTTTTTGAAAGAAAACAGTAATATATATAATATAAATTATTTATTCTTAAAAAAATACCCAAAACCAGTTCATAAATATACATAAATAAACAAAAAAAAAAAAAAAAATACAACAAACATAAAGGAAAATTAAAAATAAGTTGAAAAATGTAACTGCTCTGCACTTTTCCAAAAGTCAAAATTATTTTATATAATTAGTTTTCAGTCAGAACAAAGAACTTGCCTTCTGTTACGACATTGCGACTTAATAAAATTGTAATATGAAAATATTCGTTCGACTTTACAGGATGAATGACGAACGGAGATAATGGCTTGTGCAGATCTAAAAATATAACTGAGCATATAATCATTGCTCCATTTTTTATCAAGCCTAATCTCATTCGAAAAATTATTTAAACCGTAATGTGTTAGATGCTTAATTTTTTTTGCAGTTGGTGAGTTCTCTCGTTAATTTTTTCAATATTATTTTTTTCATTTGCAACTTCAGGTTCAGAATTAAAGAAAGGATTTTCCATGTTTACTCACTTTCTTATGCCTTCATAAAGTTTACATATATAAAATGTGTTTGCATTTGATCTTGATTAATAAATCACATCACTTATTTCTTTTTCTAAAGCAAATGTTTCCGCTTAATCTCTACTGCATAGTTATTCCAGAGAAATATGTTTTTTTAAATAAAGTTTTAATTCTGCTTATTATAACCGTCTGTTTATCTGATTAAGCCATCTGATAATGGATAGTCAAACAAAAAATTGAATGAAGAGCTGTTTGTTGTGTGTTGTAAGAAGTGAACCAAAATATTAGATGAGCCCTTTAGATGTGTCATAAGTAAGATGTGTTTATCTTCTGATTGATTAATAAAAGCAATATGCAAACGATTTACAAATTCCAACGATGAATTTACGAATCAATGTTATTCAATGCTTCAATTAGGCTCTTGACGGGTATGTGAAGGGGTAGAAAAGTAAAGAGAGCTTGGCTATCTCTAGAATTCTATGTCCGATTTAAAAAAAAATGTATTTCAAGCATTATTATGGTGAAACCCTCCAGATCAGTTTAGGTAAGTTAAGTATTTACTTATAAGAAAGTTACAAAGCTAAATAAGTTGATGAATAGCATGTCTGTCAAATTTGGATCAAGATTTATTGCAGAATCCATGCATAGCAAGAAATCCAGTTTCATAAATATAGGTAAAAGGCATTAAAAACAAAAAAAATTTTTTTGGCCAGCGATGAATACAGATTGCTAGGATTTAGCCAAAAATTTGCCTAGACCTTGTATTTATACCCTATCCTAAGGGTATATTAATTTTGACACATAGTTTGTAACACACCTTAATATTCGTCGCAGACCCATAAAAGTATATATATTTATGATCAGGACAAAATCCTAAGACTATTTAGCAATGTCCGTCCGTCCGTCCGTCCGTCCGTCCGTATCAACTTTTGAGGCCTTTAAATGTATGCTAGGAAGCTGAAATTTAGAGAATATACTCCCTAGGGTCCCGAAATGGTAAAGCGTTGAAATTTTTTAAATCCGCCCACTGCCACGCCCACAATTTAGAAAAAGCCGTTTTAAGGCTTAAGTTAGAGAGATAAAGTTGTAAAACCTTCACAAGATATGTAGGTACTGCCTACCTTTATAAATTTTCCATATAAAATTTTTTGCCACGCCTACTTTTTGTGGGAGTTTTTCACTAAAATGCTGTTTTCTTTGAAAATTTTCATAGAAATCGAAAAAAAATGTTTAACAATATATTTAGCCAATATTTTTTCCAATATATCGCCCATACAAAGTTTTTGACCACGCCCACTTTTTGGGGGCGTTTTTTCAAAAAATATTTTTTTTTCTATAAATTTCATAGAATGAAATAAAATGCTATCTATCATCTTCCTTATGAATTTTTTCTTTGGGGTACATAGGGATAAGGATAGGGTATCATACTGTTCGCCCCAAGCGGACTGTAGCCTTTCCTTATGTTTTTAAATTCATTTCCAAATCTCCATCTCAAGATAGTTATAGTAGAGAAACTTTTTATTTTTTGGTATAGAGTTTAAGGAAGGATATCCAAAGCGTATATGCATTTTGGCGAAATACTATATAACGTTTGAAGGCAAAGGCCTTGAAAAACTTTTTGTTGTTTTATGCCGCACGATTAAGAGCTCATGCGGTTAGTGTCTGATAAGTAGTGTTTGAATGCAACGCTTGTCAGGCACTCGATTTCGCAGTTAAAATGAGTTACAACTACCCCTCAGAATGTAATTCAGTGTATAGCAGCAAACTAATGTGGCTTGCTGCTAATTTCAGTACCTTGAATTTCAGAATTTTGACACCTTCAAAGTGTTGTGAAGAACATCTTTAAATTGTTCCGGCATACATATTTAAGTCTTAATGTTTTTATTTAACGTTAAATGCCTGCTTTTTGGTGCTCTTACTGTTTTTTGTTAAATATATTGAAGTGGAATATGTGCTTTATCGCTCAGAATGATTTATTTTGCACTATTATTCTCATACATTTTAACAATTTTAATGCGTTTTTGATAGGGATGGTTGGGCATAAAAAGTAACCCTCACTCTTCACTCACTATCAATCTTCTCTAAAAAATAAAAGAAAATATAGAATATTTGAAAAAAAATATTGAGATTTTCTCGGGACCAGCAAACCTATTGCAAAAAAGCAAAACGGTTGTAAATATACACGAATCAACCGTGCATTAATCTTTCTGAATTCAGTAACAGTTTTCTCATTTTAAACTACATGACTCAGTAACTAATTTTTTTGTTTTTTGTTATTTCTTATCAATTATGTTAATAACGGCTTCAAATACCTAATATTTTAAACAATGTGATGTAAAGCTACATGCTTTATACCTTTTACATACTGGTAGTTAGATACCATTTACCATTGATATCAAAGTATACGGATATACCATCTATGTATCAGGCAATGCCATGGCTAAACCACACAAGCAACATATTATTAGCATGTACATTATATCGCAACTTTAAAACAATGAAAGAAAGAAGAATAGTAGCGCCACTCTTTTTAGTGATTTTTCCAAAGACTACAGTTTATTATCAATTTGATAAAAATGGACGTGTACAGAAAAATTCTTCGTTTAATAGAAATTATAAAATAAATCGATGTTTGGTGTTAAGTTGTGAACATAGTTTTTGTGCGAAAACAAATTTCATTCTTGTTCATCACAATAATCCACATAATTTTTTTTTTCATTTATTATATTACAGCAGTTTCTACTTTATTTTTAAATTATGGGTCCATGAAAGTATACTTATAATTATAGATTTAAGAAATATATTAAACATTTTTAAATATTTATTTTATTATTTCTTGTACTATTATTATGCTGATAGTTTTTCCATAATAATTTGTATACCCTATCCTAAGGGTATATTCATTTTGACACCCCTTAATATTCGTCGTAGACCCCTAAAAGTATATATATTTATGATCGGGACCAAAGCCTAAGACTATTAAGAAATGTGCGTCCGTCCGTCCGTATACACTTTTGAGGCTTTTAAATTTATACCAGGAAGCTGAAATTTAGAACATATACTCCCTAGGGTCCCGAAATTGTAAAGTTTTAAAATTGTTTAAATACGCCCACTACACGCCCACAATTTAGAAAAAAACGTTTTAACGTTGAAGTTGGAGAGATAATGGGTTAGAATATTTACAAAATATGTATACATATTTTGCCAATATTTTTTCTATATATGGATATCGCCCATACAACGTTTTTGGCCACGCCCATTTTTTCGGGGCGATTTAAAAAAAAAAGTATTTTATACGTTTCATAAAATGAACTAAAATGCTATCCGTCATGTTTTAACGCTTTTTTCGTCCTTATGTTTTCATAGGCCTATAGTTAAAATCATAATTTTCTGGTTTTCTTATTGTTTTGATATTGCTATAATTATCCTTGTTTTTCTGTATTCTGGAAAGTAGCAAAATTTAAGACACCCATTAATATAGCGGTTAGGTATCTTATACCTGCAAGATGAAGGGCCTTTTAAAAAATTGTTATTTACACCATCTAAGCCAGCAGATTTTTTTATTTTTAATACTGGGATCTACCTTATATCTATAACTATATAGCTGTTAAAACAATATTTGATTGCAAATTGGTTGTAATTTGTAAACTGGGTTCGTAATTTAAGAGCATTTTTACTGGCTTTATCAAAGAAAGAGAGTAGGCCACTCCAATGTGAGTTTCTGAAATCTGAAATTTCCTTATCGATGCTTTGTTGATGAATTTCCTTATCTTATTTTTTGATAAATTTCACATTATTTAAGAAAACGTCGTAACGACAGAAGAGTCACTTTCTTCTTTCTAAGTTTATCAGGCGTATTAAATATAAAATGTTAGATTGTACCATCTACCATCGAAACAAATCTACCACACAATGTAACTATCAACTTTAGAAGTATCGCGTATATGTATGTATATGTAACTTCCGATAAGAAAGCTTTTGTACTACAGTTTCTGCTTATAAAATATTTCAGTTTGCTGCAAAATAATTGTAATTAAATCTACTCTGCCTAACTGTTTCAACGTTTCTCACCCTTATATTCACGGGTAGATAGCCTGATTCTAGTATAAGTGAATGGGCTAGTGCAGTAGTTTGTGGTATTAGGGACAAGGGTGGAGGGAGGGACTATTGGATAAAAATGTGGGTATCATATAAAGACTAAACTAATGACAAGGAGGATATGACAATTACAAATCATCAACATTAGAAACTTTGACTTTGTCCTTATCTATTTGAATTAACTAATGTAATAAGTAATTATAAATATTAGTATTAGGTCTTTAACGTAGTTTACTTTAATTCAAATAATTTGAGGCAACAATGAATAGTACACGATTATTAATATTTCATGATTGATTATAAAGATCTTAATATCTGAGAATTCTTGAAGAAGGTACATACATATAATTTTGTTCGTTATTTGATTCAGACAATTAAACCTTTGTAAGCTATTATTTGCTTTTCCTTTTGGTTGGCTCTATTATTACCATAGTATAACACAATATACAAACACACTAACAAGTTAAGCTACATTTTTTAAGACTGCTCATGCTTTTCTGCTTTTTGTTTTGATATTATAAGCAACTACGCTTGAAAGTCATTGTTATTAAACCAAACAGAATCTTGTTGTCAATACAAAGGACTCACTTTTCTATTGTAAGTATGACTTCATGGTCTGCGGCATTTAAAACAGTACAATGTGTATGTAGTTTCCAAAGCCGAATTGCTACAAAAAGAAAATAATAGTTCCTAAAAATGTTTTGATGTTGAATTAAACTGGTTCTCTTGAGTATTCTTCAGCACGAAGTATAATTATCCTTGTGTAGCGATTGTACGTAGTACACTTTCAAAAAAAAAAAAAAAAACAATAAAAAAAACTAAAAAAGAGAACTAAACTATTTCCAACGTTTTAGCCCGTTCTCAATCTGTTGGTCCAGGTGTTATTGAAAATGAATCGCCAAAACGGCAAATTCGGTCTTCTAGCACAGCACCAGCCCCAAAGCCAGCAGGCAAGAAAACCCCTGTTTCAACTCCGACTTCGGCAACGGCGACTGAAAGAAAACCTAGGCCATGTAAGTATAATCGTTTAGATCATTTTTAAGATTTTTAAATAATATTATAATTTTTATTTCGTTTATATAGTTATCGTATTTAAAATAAATCTAGTTTCTATCTATAGAAATTTTATTGAAATAATACAAGAACAAAATTAAGAAAATCAATTCTAGTTTAAACTATTTGGATCAATGTTAAACAGTTATCTACTTATTAAAAGTTCTGTTAATAAACTCATGTTTTGTAATGTATTGAGTATGCCATCAAGATACCTATATATGAGCATGAACATTATTTTATTAAAATTTGCCATTAAACACTGTCTGTTCAATATTAAACATGTTTAGAATTGTTGTTTAGATAGTTTGATGTTATTTGTAATCGATCTTCTTTAATACCAACCTACCAAATAATTTCGTGAGCTTACAATATAATGACCAGTAAGTGCATACATAAAAATCTAACATTTATGGAACTAGACCTAAAATACGGGCTTATCTCAAATCCATGCTAGTTCAAGAAACTATATATAACAATTAAATAATATGATTTTTTCCATATCTCATTAAAGTTCCTAAAAAATGCAAACACGTAAATATTTTTCGATTAATTTTTTTTTTTAAAATATGAACTTATCTTCTCGATTCCATTATCATTAATATTGTATAATAATCTTAGAGATTAATATAAAATCAACTTAAAAAATGTGGGTGCAGTGGCTTAGTGGTTAAGTGCGTTGAACCACTATTTTTTATTTTAACTCAAAAAATGCCGTTTATTTTCAATAAGGATTTATTTTGACCCACGAATTCTTTAACTTAATGAACTTTCTTGCGTAAATGTAATTTAAAAGAAATAATTTCTTTAATGGACACTATTGTTATCAAGAAAAAGTTTCTTAAAGTCATGGACTTTTTTTAATTGCAATGAAGACTTTCTCAATTCAATGTAAACATTTTTTTGTTTGATGAACAAATCTTTGCTTACCCTAATTAATAAGTAATACAAAATAAATACTCCAGGGGAAACAAATTTAGGGATCAAAAACATATTCCAATTTTTTAGATGATTTTTACCTGACTGTAATTTAGAAATAAATTGCCGTACAGTAAATTTAAAAAAAAGGAAATTGTATCTTCAAGTGTCGAGGTTTTGGATCTTATCTAGTTTTGATCAGTTTTTGAGTAATTTTGAGAAAACCACCAACCGAAAAATTTTCAAAATTCTTTGAATTTTTTTTGTTTTGTTTACGGACTTGAAATTAATAATTTTTTTAAAGATCATGAACAAAAAACGTGATCCTTAAATTTGTTCCAAAATTCAATCGAGTATAACAAAAAAAAAAATAGCTGGCTGGATTAGATTGAATCTTCGTAGGGTTTTGTTTTATGTATATTGAACAGTAAAAGGCATGCAATACAAGAGTGAATTCAACAAGATTAATTCAGGTTTATTATATACCTAAAACTAACAAAGATAAATTTACTTTGAAGCGGAGCGGAGAGTAGGCGACTGGTCGATTCTAAAGCTAACGGCCACTCTACCAACTTAGTGGGTTTTCTGGTGCAGAAGACTCGCCCAATTGCTTTTAGAGGGTCGGTAAATCCCCTGCACCATAAAATAACGAAACTCTTCTTGAGCTGCCTTGAAGTTTGTTTGTTCGTTTGTGTCTATAAGTCTTCTTAGTACCGGAAACCGATTTGTTGCCGTTGAACTCAGTAAGATGTTTGTACTCTGTGAAAATTACAGCGAATGGAGTATTAATGTTGAACGTACTAATGCTGACTTGGTTATCGGTTATCGTGCCTGTGCTCCAACTTTTGTACTGCTGTCAATTAACTGGTTCTTCTTTAGGTCAATCAAGAGTTCAATTATTTTTATCAAATCCGCTCCGATGATTGGCCTGGATACATCTGCTATCATGAAAGTTCAAGTGAAACAACGCCGAAGTCCCAAGTCAATTGTCAAGCGCCTGTTGCCTTTTTTCTCGCTGCCGTTCGCCGCAAATAGTGTTGACTTGGAGGATGAAAAACGATCGTTTTATGTTGAAGGAAGCACAGAAATATGTGTTCCACTGTCGATTAAAAAATTCTAGTTTGATGATTGGTCGTTAACAACTAACCTACAAATATGTACATTGACCAACGTGCTGTTCACTTTTGTTGTCGCCAACCAATGCGCCGCAAATTATTTTTTTGACATAGGACCCTTGAACTTACAAGGTTCACAGCAATTTCTTACTTTCACTCGGAACTTCTGATGAAACCAACAATAATCCTCGTTTACTTGCGATCGGCGGCGATGCAGACGACTGCGGGTTCGGTAAGATATGCTAATCGCTTGTTATACCCTATCCTAAGGGTATATTAATTTTGACACATAGTTTGTAACACCCCTTAATATTCGTCGCAGACCACTAAAAGTATATATATTTATGATCAGGACCAAAATCTAAGACTATTTAGCAATGTCCGTCCGTCCGTCCCTATCAACTTTTGAGGCATTTAAAGTTATGCTAGGAAGCTGAAATTTGGAACATATACTCCCTAGGGTTCCGAAATGGTAAAGTGTTAAAATTTTCAAAATTCGCCCACTGCCACGCCCACAATTTGGAAAAAAACGTTTTAAGGCTTAAGTTAGAGAGATAAAGTTGTACAAACTTCCCAAGATATGTAGGTACTGCCCATCTTTATTGAATTGTCATATAAAGTTTTTAGCCACGCCTACTTTTTGTGGGAGTTTAACTTGTTTAACTATTATGTTTAATTATTAAGCCAATATTTTTCTCAATATATCGCCAATACAAAGTTTGGGGCCACGCCCATTTTTTGGGGGCGTTTTTTTTTAAAAATATTTTTTTTTCTATAAATTTCATAGAATGAAATAAAATGCTATCCATCATCTTCTGAATGCTTTTTTTTTGCGGCATATAGGGATATGGATAGGGTATCATACTGTTCGCCCCAAGCGGACTGAAGCCTTTTCTTATGTTTTTTTCATCAATTCATTTAACTGACAAGAAATTTGGTGTATTTGACGTTGAAGTGACATTTCATCAATCGGCTGTAGATGATAGTTCGGATCTTCGCTGGGGAGAGTTGACGGCCATTATATCTTTGAAGTCTCCAACTTCAATCACTTTGTCAGCCAGTTTGGCAAGCGTTGTAAGCTCTTCACTAGATGCTGGCAAATTTGCGCGCACCTGGGCAGGGAGTCTTTGCAGCCACAATGATGTTAGGAAATCGCCATTAATTTGCGTTCCAGCCAAACCACGGAGTTTATTGAGCAACTGCGAGGGGCGTTTATCACCTAAATCAACCTCCGAGGGAAGTTTTTTTTGATTTTCCGCTGGTCGGAGTCACCATACTGATCGATGATGACTCTTTATAAGTTTCCGTACTAGTCACTGGCGGACGGTGAGAGCACTTTTGATTCGATAGCGCTGACAACGACATTAAATTTTGATAAATCGCGGAGAATTCTTGCTATCTCGAATTGTGCCTCGATTTGCGCGAACCAAATTTCCGGTTTTTCATGCCAAAACTGATGTATTTTTACTGCGACTCTAGAAACCGTTTCGTGAGAATCGGCGTCTTGGCTACCCTATAGCGTCCCTCCGTTACCCGCTGCTCCGATACTACTACCGCCGCTGTCATTTGCACGCTTTTCGTCGTTAGACATCATTTTAATTTTAGGTTTCGATTAGAATAAAAAGCAATCTCACACTTTTTGGAAAAAAAAATGTATCACGTCGGGGTCACCAATTGTGGAGATCGAGAGAACAGTGAGTACAAGAGGCAATTCAACAAGATTAATCCACGTTTATTATATATGCCTTAAAACTAACAAAGCTAAATTTACCTCGAAACGAAGCGGAGAGTAAGAGACTGGTCGATTCTAACGCAAATCTACCAACTTAGTACCCAAAACGGTTTGCCTTTAACCTCGAAACTGTGTACATAATGTAAAATGTAATAAAGATGAGATGATATAAGTAAATGCCTAATACCATAATGGTTAATACTAGTTAACACAAAATAATAATGAATGAAATAATAATACGGGACAAAATAATAATGACTGAAATAATAATACGAGACGCCATATCGAAAAATCTATGGCTTATCTTTGTAGCAAATTGTATGCTGCAGTTTATCCGAAAACTATTTCATCTCAAATTTGGCTACTTAATGTATACCAAAAAAAAACACTGTGATATATCTACTTATTCGAATATCTCTTTAGTTATTTATTTTTTTATTTAGTCATTCATTCATTTATTTATTTATTTATTTGTTTATTTACTTATTTATTTATTTATTTATCTATTCATTTCTTTATTTATTTATTTATTTGTTAAATAATTAATTCATTTATTTATTTATGCACTTGTTAATTTATTGAGATCAGCTCTTTTTCGGTGCTCTCTATTTTCCCATTCTCTCCAATCGGCCTACTGAGCGTACTATTCGCAACACCATCACCCATTTTGAGACCCAGCATTCATTATTGGATCATATTCGACCGAATAGACCACGTCCAGCACGCTGTGAAGAAAATATAGCGGCCGTAGCTGAGAGTGTACACGAATACCGTAGAGAGTCGATTCGGAGCCGTTCGCAGCAACTCGGACTGACGTATGGAACGACTTGGCGCATTTTACGTCAAGATCTTAAATTGAAAGCGTACAAAATATAGCTTGTGCAACAACTGAAGCCGCTCGACCTTCCCAAGCGACATCGCTTCGCTCTATGGGCTCTTGAAAAGTTCCAAGAAGATCCGACGTTTTCGAGGCAAATTTTGTTTAGCGATGCGGACCATTTCTGGCTCAATGGGTATGTAAACAAACAAAATTGCAGCATTTGGGACGAAGAGCAACCTGAAGAGATTGAAGAACTGCCACTTCATCCAGAAAAAACAACGGTTTGGTGTGGTTTGTGGTCCGGTGGAATCATCGGTCCATATTTCTTTAAAAATTATGCCGGTGCGAACGTAACCGTCAATGGCGACCGTTATCGTGCCATGATAACCGACTATTTGATGCCTGAAATTGAAGCTCGTGATCTCGGCGACATTTGGCTTCCCACACATCGCATCAATCAATGGACTTATTGAGAGAACATTTCGGTGAGCACATAATTTCACGTTTTGGGCCGGTCGATTGGCCACCAAGATCGTGTGATATCACACCGTTAGACTTTTTCCTGTGGGGATATGTAAAGTCAAAAGCTTATGCCGACAAACCCGCTTCGATTCAGGCCTTGGAGGAAAACATCACGCGTGTCATTCGCCAGTTACCAGTCGAAATGCTCGAACGAGTGATCGAAAATTGCACTCAACGGATGGACCATCTGCGACGTAGCAACGGCCAACATTTGATAGACATAATCTTCAAAAAATAAATGCCAAATAATGTTCTTTCAAATGATAATAAACATTCTCCATTAAATTTTAATTTTCTGTGTTTTTTTCTTTAAAAAAGTAGGGAACCTCGAAATGGATCACCCTTTATTTGACTATTTAAAGACGGTTTTTCTTGTATATTTTCCTTCGACTACTTTTCATTATAAAAAACTGTGATATTTGCTATAATAATGTTATTTTTTCAGAAGTAAAGTAGAGTTGTACTAAATCTCTGTAAATTGTGCAATATAGTTTGAGAAAGAAATATGTAAATAATTCTAGCTCCAGTAAAATATACATACATAGAAAATTTAAAAATTGGAATTTGTTTGTGTATATGTTTAAAAAAATTCTGCAACTACCGAACAGTATTTGAAAATACATAAAACTTACATTTTCCCTAAATAGTTGTATACATATATGTTTGTATATGCCGGTGTGCGCAATGTAAGTGTCGCTTACATTTTTTAATAATTTAAAATGCAATGGCGTATAAAATGTAAAACAAGATTAAACTTGATAAATTTATTTTTAAATTAAACTTACGGGTTTCTTGTGTCAAATAAACCTTTGTTTAATCTTTAATTTATAGTTCTTTTCAGTTCTTTTCGTGTTCAGTTAACAGCTCGTTCAAATAACGCGTCTTCAGGTTATTTCCGTAACAACTATAAGGGACTTCTTAGATGTTCTTAGGACTTACAGAAGTTATTACGAAAACTTAAGGATATTTAAAAAAATGGAAAAATATTTCATGTTTTTCTTATATATTGTTAATTGGATTTGTTCGTATTAATAATGTCAATCATTTGAATGCGTCGAGTTTCTTGCAAGTTTGAAAGGAGGAAGAAAATAAATTTTATTTTAATTGAAAATTTACTTTGATGCTATTTTATCATCTCAAACATCTTGGATGTAGTTGTATAGGATACTATGACCTTGATAGCTACAATAATTTCTTCTTATGTGCAAATGAAGGTCTGCTTGTTAGCAGAAATTTAGAAACTGAACGATTAAAAATTGAATATTATATGTTGAATTGAAGTATATATATTGTTTATTATTTCCACCATAAAAATATTATATAAACTAGCTCATACTTTCACTGAAAAAAGTAATAGTATATATTATAATAAAATATAACAAACGGAAGCATTGTGTTATATTTTTAATTCCTTATTTTTACATTTATTATTCCTTTCCTTAGTATTTTTCGCCATAAAAAATCATTTAAACAATTTTTTAAATAATTATTATTTATCTAATCGCAGGTTGAAATCTCCACTATATTAATTGTATGTAATGCTCCTATTCACAAGCCTTCTTATTGACCTGGAATAGCAAGCTTTAAGGAAGCTTTTATATATATTTCACTCCCTAACAAACTAACTTCGAAAGGCCTTATAGCCAATAGTTTAACCTTTTGTCATAAGGTTAAACTATATCTCACCCCTCTGTACAGCTTGTGAAATTATTTCCCAAATGCTTTTAAGAAACTTTTTGAAATTATATCTTGAAAAATAGTAAACATCCGTAAATAAGCCTTATGACAAAATCAAAGAAGGAATAGCTTTGCATGTGCATGTGATAAATGTCCACTTAAAATCCATAAAGGTGCACTGCGAGTACCCTAGCTGTACGTGTGAGGACATGTGACTAACTAAACCACATAGATCTATTAGTAACTTGTTTGAAGTCTGATAAAGATACCAATGCCAAGTCGTCCACGCTATTGAAGAACCTTTCTTCCATGCTTCCTTTACAGAAAAGAAAAGAAAAAAAAGCCAATACGTTTTTTTGGGATCTTCTCCTTTTTCCAGGGAAACTATGACATTTTTCTTCGTTCTATCTACACTAGAAATTTTTAATTTATTTTACAAATTTGCTCGAAATAATTTTTTTTATCAAAAATACATAAAGTTTCGTATGTAGCAGTCATGCACTTTATTTTTTTTTGTTGGGGCAATGAATATAGTAATCTTCTAAAGATCTTCAATACCCGAATACTCGAGGCCAGAAGTGCGATTACGTACTAATTCAACGCCATTACGTCGAAATCGATGGATCCATATCTTCCTCCTCATCGTCTAAGCATTCTGGCAAGAAGGGGAGTCATCGCGTTTAAAACGATGCAGGTATTTGCGGGAGCGGCCGTGACCAGACGAGAACTACGTAAGGTGGTTGTTGTTCTTAACATATATACGTTGTGTCAAGTTCTCGGACTTTTTGATGACCCACACTTATCTTGGCGTGTTCTACAATTTTCTGGCGGGTATCTTCTCTTTTCTTATAAGTTTATTTTAAACTGGAGCGCAGATACTAACTAGCCTTTGATACAAACAATTCCTTCATTTGTAGCTTACTCTATCTACCAAAGGAACCAATTCCACTATATTAAAGTAGTTGCTCATTTTTCCTTAAAAATGCTTCCCAGTACGCTGATATCTCTTGGATCTCGCGGCTCTTCGAAAAGAGATTTAGAATCACCATCAGTAATTGCAAAATGTTTCTGCCCACCCGAAATTCAAACTCGACATCCCATCCAAATATGAATGGTTATTTCGTAGTTCAACCGGTAAAAATTGTCATCTTGGTAATATGTGAATTACTAAATGGACGGAAAAATCCATCAAAAATGCTGTCAAATCTAAATCTAAGTTACAAAAATCTAGTATACCTACACCCGTCTCCATCTACTAAAAGTTATAATAATATGACTCGAATAGGAAATTAAAAACAAATTTATCTCCCAATTTTGCTCCTAAAACTAGTGCTGTTTTACGACAATCTCATGCTCTTCCATTTGATATCTATGCTCTGACCGAGACCAATCTTATCCCCGATATAAAGAGCCAGGAATTATTTCCTTCCATTTTTAATGTGTTTCGAGATAACGATCTTGCCCGGCCTAACAGTGTCTTCCCTTGCCTTGGTGTATTACTGGCCATCCAAAACGACTATGACTCTTCCCTTGTTGCTATTTCTTCTTCCTCTAAACTCGTTTTGGTTGCTATAAAAAGTAAACTCCCCCGTAGGTCTCTGTACGTTATGTGCTGTAACATCCTTCCAGCCCAACCTATTGAATCCTACCAACTTGCTGTCGATGCGATTGACCTTATTATTGACTCATCTGACTTCATGGACGATATCCTTATTTTTGGCGACTTTAATCTACCTCAGCTGCAATGGACTCCTTCAGATGACCAGTCCTTCTTTATCCCTTCGAATGCTTACTCGGCCAAAGAATGACTCTTTTTAGATCGACTAACTGATTCAAGCTTTTGCCAATTTATTGCGGTCATAAACTTCATGGGTAGGCATCCAGACCTTATTTTTACAAGTGATTACATAAATTCTTCTGTTTCGCTTGCCCGCTATCCTTCTCAACTATTGATAACTTCCACCCTCCCCTTCTTCCTTCTTTCTTCTTTAATTCTACATATCAACCTACTGTCCCTTCTTACGATTTTCATAAAGCCAATTTCGAGAAAATTAATGCGTATCTTAACAGGTGCTATTTTGATTTTTACAATGAAATAAGAATTTCTATTTATTTGTATGTAACCATTTCGCGTCTTAGAACATCATTCTTGGTATAACCGTAGACTTCGCTCCTTACAAACAACATCAATTCCCTTTCTGATTACTCCAATTATCTCGGTTCATATTTTCATTTTATGAACTTAATTCTAACGAACCAAAATCCCGTATGCTGCGGAAAGTTAATTCAAACATCACCATGTTCAATTTTAACTGCAGTACTTGACGCCTTAAACTCGATCTCCTTCACCAATCTTAGTTTAGTATTAGTTTTTAAGTTATTTTTAAGCTGTTAGCTTGTATAAACCCGAATAAATGGGGGTTCGCCCCCACCAAAATTAAATTTAAATTAAAAAATTATATATTTTAAGTCTTTATTAGTTACATATCATAGTTTTCTGTTGGTGACTATCCTCAGAGTTACCGCACAGAGTTTTGATGTCCAAAGTCAAATCTACACAATATTTGTTTGTGCCATACCGCCGTCTGCTTGTATCGCTTCGGCTGCACAACAACAGTTTTTACAAACTGATAGTCTGACAGTGCTCCTCTATCTTCTGCTACCGGAAGTAATCTATCATATAAAACCCGTATTGGGTAATTCAAGGTATGTTCTCCCGGTGGCTAGTTTCCCCTTGGAATCAGTACTAGATGTTGAAGTGTCCAGCGATCAGAAAAACATTTTCCAGTAGACATTTCTTAATTGCTTCCATTAACATAGCCTTATTTTTGCCTTATTTGGTATGGCATAAGGTCCAAACGCTTAATTTATTTCCTGCGTGCGATAATGAATTCTTCCGCTATGACTATTGGAATATCCTCCGTGCTGATCTCCCTGATGATACTACACATAGTAGATGTATTTCAAGGAAATATGTATTCTCATATGGAGCTTAGCATTTCCTGAAAATTTTTTTTGTAGAGACTTGCGGTGACGTAAGGCCATTTTAGACACTGTCTACCCAAAAAATAGAGAAGGAAAAAAAAATCACAAAGCTTATAACAGCATTAAGAGACAGATTTCTTAAAAACGCATTTTCGTCTTGTCTTCTAAACTCCTCTTTCCACTCTCTCTCTTCGCTTCACGACACATATTTATATTAACTTTTATTCGTCGTAGACCCACAGACCCATAAAGGTATATATATTTATGATCAGGACCAAATCCTAAGACTATTTAGCAATGTCCGTCCGTCCGTACGCAATTTTTAGGCCTTTAAAATTAAGGTAGGAAGCTGAAATTTGGACCACATATTTCCTAGGGCTCCGAAATGGTTAAGTGTAAAAATTTGAATAAGCCCACTGCCACGCACACAATTTAGAAAAAACCGTTTTAAAGCTAAAGTTAGAGAGAAAGAGTGTTACAACCTTCACAAGATATGTAGGCACTGCCTTCCTTTATAAGTTTGTTATGTAAAGTTTTTGCGTTTTGTGGGCGTTTTTCACTAAAATTATGTTTTCTTCGAAATTTTTCATAGAAACCGACAAAAAATGTTTAAAAAAATATTTAGCAAATATATTTTACAATATATCGCCCATATAAAGTTTTTGGCAACGCCCTTTTTTTTAATTTAATAGAATGAAATAAAATGCTATCCATCATCTTCTTAATACTTTTTTCTTTGGGGTGTATAGGGATATGAATAGGGTATCATACTGTTCGCCCCAAGCGGACTGTAGCCTTTCCTTATGTTTTAAATTGAGCTCGATTTAATTCTCTTACTGGAGTTTGGTTGGTTGAGAGAGTTGTGCTGTCGCTGTGGGTTATATTTTATGTATACGGATTTTTTAGTTGATTTTAATTTTTCCAACTTCTTCTTCCATGCTATCCTTTCCACTTTTAACTTTTGCATCTCTCCAGATCCCCCTGTGCGGTAAATACTCTTGTTCTACTTATTTTTATGTGATCTAGGGGTTTTTCAAGCAGTCTTGATGGATCCAAATTCTGATCAGTTAAACT
This sequence comes from Ferdinandea cuprea, assembly GCA_963576555.1. Classification (NCBI taxonomy): domain Eukaryota; kingdom Metazoa; phylum Arthropoda; class Insecta; order Diptera; family Syrphidae; genus Ferdinandea; species Ferdinandea cuprea. The sequence goes on from OY754959.1 coordinate 80,377,306, forward strand.
AGTGTGAGTTTCATCCTTCTTTCATTCTTCTGTCGGGATCAGCATAAGACATTGAGGATGTTAAGGAGATTGTATGTCATTCAACAGCTTTCCAAAAAATTTTCAAGGTCGTTTATCAGGTCTGGTCTGGTTCATGCTTCGAATCTTTTGGGTATTCTGTTACTTGTCTATTGGAATGTGTTTTAAGAGAAGCTCTTCTTTTCCGTCGCACTATTCACGCACTGCATTTATAAACAAAAAACGGAGATAAATTATGATTTCTTTCTGATACTCCGAAAATGCAAATGAAATCATCTTTTTCGTCAATAAGTACTTTATAAGACAATAAGTAATATATTTTGTATTTAAATTGATGCGTTTCAATCGAAATTTCTATTGGAAACTTTTTTACCTCTCGGACACTTCTTTTGAAACTTTATATAAATTTTCAGAGGTAACGGTGTGTACCATGCTTCTGCTATTTTGTGTACATATTTGGTTTTACTTTTACGACTCCGGTAATTTCCAGTTGTGTCCATGGACTTACATGCACAGCCTTTTGCTCTATTGTGAAGTATTGTTTTATTTAAAAACCAAATAAGCTTCCAAAAGTTTTAATTAAATGAAATCATCGAAAAATTTATATTTTAAAATCTTAAAAATGTGCTACTATTTGTACTAGCTAATTTTTTTTTTGTCCTATGTTAGGTGAGAAACCTTCCATAATATGAGGACCGGCCGCATGTGCTTATAATAGTGTGAGATTCTTACTCACTTAAAACACCTTCCTTCAAAATCCTTTATACTTCAACTACGTTATATCTTATCTTGTAGTTTTTATTTCCGTTTTTATGCGCGTTTGGCAGGCAACCTCCCAGCGGAAGTACCTGCTAATATCACCAATTGCTCGCTGCTAAATCTTGTTTCGCTAGTTCAAATGTTTTTATCTGTTGAAGTCGGCGTACTAGATTCGTTTAGAATTTGTAGCATGGCGTTATTCCAATGACCATGACGCTGAGTCCGTTGCTTAAAATCAACGGTGCGTGGATTTGGTTTCATTAAGCACAATACGCCAAGTTTTTGTCCACACAAACGAGCGTATATAGCTCGTTAGAGCTTTTCGTTCAAGATTCAACCGCATTACTTATGGCTTATATAGCTGTATCATCCGCAAACGTAGCAACAGTTGTGCCTTTTTCCTGCGGAATATCTTGAGTATAGATTAAAAAGAAATCGGACCCAGAATGCTTCCTTGTGAAACTCCTGCTGCGATTTCTTTGAATTCTGAATAATCGTTTCCGTGATTAACACGGAAGAGTCTGTCCGCTAGATAAGAACTTAGTGTCTTAAATAACTGCCGTGGAAAGGCCAATTTAAGCTTTTATTTCAATCCCTTATGTCATAATTTATTAAAAGCCTGGGAGACATCAATAAAAACGCTACAAGAATTTTTTTCTATTTCTAGTTTTCGACAATTGGGTGTAATAGCTTTAACAACACTTTTTCGAATACCTTTTATAGTACTGATAAAAACGAAATTGGTCTACATGATTTCTTGTCATATTGAGGCTTTCCGAGCCTTGGAACCATACCGACTTCTGCTACTTTGCATTGTCGTGAAACGTACAATAGCCTAAGCACAGAATTGATTAGATAAACGATCATGATTAGTGCTAGGCAACTCGTTAAGGAACTGCCGGACAATCAAATCGTATTCATTAGCCCTGTTTGATTTCAATTTTCACATTTTTTCGCTCATTCGCATTTATATTTTCTGAGATAAGGCACTTGCGTTTTTGGCATTTTAAAGCTTTTCATAGCTTTTTACCGCTAACACTGAGCGACGAGTTGAGTTCTTTGTTGCACCGGTTCAATTTGGACCATGAAAAGCGGAAGTCCATGCTTTACTACGAATTCCTTATTTTGCTCGGTTGTTGGCTTTTCATTTTTAAAAAGAAACTGCGTCGATAATTTTAAGGTCTTGCAGAATGTCTTCTTTGCAGCCCGAAAAATCAGACCTAGGGCTATTATTCGATCTAGCTTTTTCGACTTAATACTCATACGTATACCATTGTATTTTCTCCGTATTAAGCTTTTGAGAAACTGCGCCGCAACTTTCGGGATCGCTAAAACTAATTTTCCACACCTTATTCCTGGATGTTACTTCGAATTCTGATTTTAAAATTTCTTTGAGAAAACTATAGGGTCCGCCAAATAACTTTTTTTAAAACGGGCGCAAAACATCGGGTGTAGCTTCGGCGGCTGTGTGGCACGTAGCGCCGTCCTGTTGAAACCAAATTTTTGTGAACAAAAATTCGTTCAACATGGCCCGATAACGATCGCCATTGACTATAACGGCCACTTTTTGTTTTTTTTTTCAAGTTGTTGCTTGTACAACAAGCGTATACACAACCATATACGTTCAGCTGAAGGATAAAACTAATTATCTGTCAAATCAGACATGAGCTAAGTGCTACCATTCGCGAAATAAGCACTAGTTGAAAAAAAAACGTTAGATAGCGGACCCAAAATAATTTTTTATAATCCGTGATTCCGACAACGTTTGTTGGGTGCGGAAGGTATACCCTATCAAGAACCTTTTTTCTCCAGCAATTCATTTTCTTAGCTTTTAGTTTTTTTAAGTTTTATTTCTTTACTGATCTCGATTACTGCTGCGGAACCGACTTTTCTTTTTTTGTTTGGTCGCCTTTTTGTATTTAGATTTATTCTGATCTCTATATTATTCGTCTATAAAGTAATGGCGACGAACTAGGCTGATTGTTTTAACTTTAGCGCGGAGTCCTTGGCTTTTAGTGTTTTAACTTGTCATAGATCCCGTTTGTGGTGTTCTAGAAACCCTTTTTTATTTCTAAAATGGTCAAATAATTGCAATAAATGGCTGCCCCTAGAATCCGTATCGTTGTAAGCTTATCGTTGTAAGCTATTCCCATAGTCTACTGATACGGTATATTATTTCGTTCGATCTTTCTTTTCCGACAAAGGGGATCTCTAGGCATATCAACACATGTACTCGTAGTATCGTCGATTCAAAGGTAAAACTCATTAAGTACAAACTTTTGAGACCTAAAGCTGTCTTTCAATTGAATTATCTACTTTTGTCTGTTTTGTTAGTTAATGCATCCTCATCCTGGATATCCAGATCCTTATGTACATCTTCATTTATAAACGCTTGCTCTGAAAATTGTGTTAGAAATATGCCAACAATGGTTAGAGGATTTGTTAATCCCGTTACCATCAATGCTTGTATGCAATTCAAAAATATTCAATAAACGTTAACTCTTATAGAGTTTGCAACATAAGAGGTGATATTCTGCAAAATACATTTGCAATCTGTCTTAAAAATTAAGACAGGATATTTGATGAGTGATTTGATTTTAGTGATGGAATCAGGAAATATACCAAAATAGTTTGATACTTTTAAACCCTATTTACACCTCATTGAAATCTGATGCTTCTACAAAAGATTTCGAAATCTTGTTTTATTAGACGTTTATAAAGTTGCAAGTCCGCTATAAGCTTACAATGCCTTTATGTTCGTACAATTCACGTGATCATCGTTTAGAAAGATTATCAATAATCTGACTTTTAGGAAACCCGCAGTAGACTTCTTTGTGGAACTTGCAAAATGTGTTCAAAGAGTTTTTTGCTTCGACAACATTACGATTTCAACCAGATTTTGAGGAGGTTTCATCAGTGCAGTAGCTTAATAGTTAAGTGCTTTGGACTACTATCCGAGGAGTCTCCGGTTCAAATCCGCCTGAAAGTTTTTATTCGCTGCCCTCCTCTTTCCAACGTCTGACAAACATCCAAGAATCTAAATTAACCCATAATGGTAAGAAGCTAGGCCTTAGGTCCGGTGTAGGCCGTTTACGCCTTTTTTTAGAAACTCACACAACAATGAGGTTTTAAAATCTGAAAAATGTATAAGAAACCTCCAGATGTCAGGAGTTTTCACATTTGTTGTCATTTTGAAATTTCAGTTTCAAACATTTCTGGCTTACGGTGTGTACTTATAAATTTCAGTATCGTCATAAGGATAAGTGTTTACTAAAAACACTCGGTAAAAGGTCCTCCCGGATATCCACGAAAATAAGTACCGTAAAAGCAAGCCCTTTAAATTATAAACATAAAATAAACATAAATCCATCCATTCGAATATCAAAAGCTGTATTTTTATTATTTCAGTATCTTATTTCAGTATATTATGTGTTATGTAATTCATTTCATATTTTAACTCAACATTTATTTAATTATATTTTTAAATGGAAGATTAAGAATATTTAATTAAAAGCAATTATAATTACTTTTAGCAACCCTTTCCACATCAACCCCATCCCGCACGAAAAGTAGTTCCTTACCTCATAGTGGTAGAGCTCATTCAGTTCCTGGTAATCATCATATTCAAATACCACAAACCGATACTAATAAGTCACCACAACCGATATTACGTAAAAAAGATATTAGTAGTAAAGCAACAAAACAAATCAGGCCAAAGTCAACAATTGCTGCTACAGCTTCGCCTATCACCACCAACAGCAGCTCCTTTGCTGCAATTACTGATCAAAATAAAGAGGGTAGTGAAATAAAACCAGATACCATCCATTTTTTATTACCAAAAAATCAGGACAATAAATTGGCATTGACAGAACGTGAGTAATCCATATGAATGTCAAAGAAAACGAAATTTAACTAAAATAGTTAATCCTCAAAAATATTCGACTTTACTTACGATACAACATGATGCTTCAGACATAATGTATAGTTGTGTATATTTAAACTAACTTTTATTGTAACGTTACTGGTTTGTGTATGCTAATTTAATTTGGTAAAGCATTTTGTTGTGTTATGTAATGGATCGGTGTATTTAAATTGAAACCCCTCACTTTCCCTGTATGTATGTTTGTATGTATGGCGTTGTAGTTTTTGCCAGTTTATACATGTGCCCTATTCGGAACTCCTTTGTATATATTTTCATTATCTCTTTGTGTGTGTTTTCTCTATTGACAATGTACTCGTAATTTAATCTTTCCTACATACAAATACTACAAACGGATATTTACTCTAACTATCTGCAACACAACAAGACAATTCTGTGCCGTTAGCAACTTCATACAAAAATGGAATGGATAAAAACAGCTTTATTATTTATATAACTAAATCTTTCAACACAACAAATTTACACAATCTAAAAAGTGCCACAGCATGTTTAAGACATTTGACTTTTATTTTAAATTATTATTATTTATTTAATTTAAACTACTTACTTTCGCTTAATAAATAATTTGTTTTAACGCAAACTAAAAAGTATATTTCATAATATATGTATTTGCAATAATAGTTTATTAATACTTCAAATTTCACATCCAATTTCTTATTTTTCAATTTAGATGATGGGGAAATTGGCGAAAAGGATACTGGAATTTCGATTTCCAGTTGCAGCCCTCAACCAGCACCAGAGATTCCCGATGAACCCATCGTAAAATCACCTCCGGAACCAACTAGAGTTAAGTCTCCGGAACAAATCATAATGCGATCTCCAGATCCAGTAAATTGGACTGTGCCATTAGATACCGGCAAAACATTTACGGTTACTCAAAATGTAAAGGAAGGTAAGATGATTAAACCACTTTTCTGTAGAAATATCTACTAAGTAGCATTATCATATTCTCAAAACACAAGCGCAGAAATTCTGGATGCAGTGAAGCATGCAGTACCGCAAGCAAGACACCCGAAAATAACTTTTATTTCACATTGGATTCTATGTTGTTGTAAACTCAAAAGAGGTTTCAAATAATCTTTGCAAAATTCCAATTTTCAAACACTTTTTCAAGCAGTTGGGGCTGTGTATGTCGGCAATAACGCCACGAATGTTGGCTTCCATGGCCCCTAAAGTTTCTGGTTTGTTGGCGTAGGCGAGCGACTTCACATATCCCCAAAGAAAATAATCCAATGGTGTCAAATCACACGATCTTGGTGGCCAATTGACAGGTCCATTCCGCGAAATTATGCGCTCATCGATTGTTTTATTCAATAAATCGATTGTGACATGCGTTGTCTTGTTGGAACCACATCTCATCCATATACAAGCCATGCAATTCGGGAACAAAATAGTGGGTTAACATACCCTTTATTATGATGGTTAAACATACGTACACATATAACTCCTCTCGAAACGAAGCAAAACAAACTAATTTTAAATAACTTTTGTAAAAAACATTATCTTATGATTTTTTATAAGTACATATTTTATTTTTTACAAAAAAAATTGTGTATACTTTGAAGTCTTAACTATATTACAATATTTTTTCGGCCTAGTCATCTATCCCTACACACATTTGCAATGACATCGCAGCTGTCAGCTCTTCGGATAAACCCAACTGCTTGCTTTTCATTTTGCAGCTGCCAGATTGTGCTTTATTTCTATGGGACCAATCCATTTTTGCACTCGTACAGTGGCAAGAGGTCTTCAAGATCTCAACATACATAAATCCGCTGGTCCAGATAGTATTTCCACTATCGTTCTGAAGAGGTGTTCTTCTACGCTGGCAAAGCCACTGCGTAAGCTTTTCTATTTATCCTATTCTTCAGTGCTCATTCCGAGAAGAATGAAAACAGCCCGTCCCATTAAAAGGCCAACGTGCATCGGTATCTTCTTTTTGCTACACCTTCACTTCTCTAATGCCCGCACTGTGCAACTTCATTATAAGGGTATCCAAAATCCCTTTAGAGCGCGAACATTATAAAAGAAAATTAAATAAGACTTTGTAGCTTTTTTTGCCACAACTTCTCATCGTATAATATGGCTATTATAGTAATTTCTGGCTCATTTGAACTTATTCAGGTTATCCTCAAATGGGTTGGCCTTATATGAGTGAAACCCCTCCTGTTTTCACCTGTAAGATCTTTACACTCCACGTGTTTACCTTAGATCTTTCATACCCAGGTGAACTATATTTGTTATCATATTGGCAGTGGCATTCACATCACCATCGAATAAACATAGCGATTACTCCGTTTAATTCTCCCCATTTGGCTTTCTGGAACTGTAAAACGTTCTTATTGGAGTTTGTTCTTTAATGTGAGAAATTAGTGTCGAGGATAGAGGGTTACAATTCGCGTAATGATAAATTTGAGATTGTTTAGAACATTTTTGCTAAATGAAATTTAATTCCTGATTGGAACTTTGGGCTTATGGTGGTTGAATTTCGTAAGCTACATCACTACGTAAATAAACGGCGAAACCACGATGGGAAAAGAATAAAGGTACTTAGTTATACCCAAGCAGATGAATCAGAATCAATACGTGCGTTCCAATTAATACTTAAACAACCAGCGTTTAACTAAATGCCAAAGCCGCTGTTTGATTTTGGGAATTAATGGAATGAAGCGAAACAAATCCATATCCCTATATGCCCCAAAGAAAAAAGCATTAAGATGAATAGCATTTTATTCTAGCATTCATTCTATGAAATTTATAAATAAAAAAATATTTTTTGAAAAAACTTGGCCAAAACTTTGTATGGGTGATAATACTAAAACAAACATTGGCGAAATTTATTGTTACACAATATTTTCGTTTTCTACAGACATTTTCGATGAAAATAACAAATTGTTTAAAGACGCCCACAAAACGTAGGCGTGGCAAAAAACTTTATATGGCAAACTTGGGAAGGAGTTCAGTGTCTACATATTTTGTTAAGGTTCTAACCCTTCATCTCTTCAACTACAGCTTTAAACCGTTTTTTTTTAATTATGTGCGTGGCAGTAAACTGTAAACTTTTAACACTTTACCATTTTGGGACACTAAGAAGTTTTTGGTTTCATTCTATACTATATGGTGATACATACACTTATGTCCGCTTAAAGAGCGGATATCAGTGTTATAATAAATATACGTTTTACCTCGGAAAATATTAACTGCAAAATTTTTTTTAAGGAGAAAATTACAGTCGCCCACAAAGTGAGATTAAGGCTTCAACGCCAGTTGAAAAACCACCACCGGCACCACAGTCCGCACCACCAGAGTTAACCGAACAAGCAAAAATGGATGGTTAGAAATATTATATACTCAGCAAAGATTTGTATAAACATTGTTTCTTTTAACACTTAAGCTTGGAAAAACTCAGATTTCAATGATCCAAATTCAGCAGGCAGCCCAACAATTGGAGGACCGAAAACAAATATCATAGGTGGATCCACAACTGCCAGTCTTCGCTACGATAAACCAGTGCCAGGTTCAACTCTTCGTTGCTTAGACGATCCAACATTTGACCCTGATTCCTCACAATCGACAGCACGGAGCACAGCCACAGATGTATTGGAAAAGGCTCGTGATCGGTTTGATCGCTTCTGGGGAGGCAGCAAGGAAGACAACGTTTAAGCTAATAAATTTTTTTTACTCAATATCTAAAAATTTGTATCTATGAGTAAATTGATTAATCCTACTACAGGGTAGTATGTTTTAAAACATCAACCAAAAATTATTCCAATTCCAAAATAAACACTGAAGAAATTATTTGCTAAAAATAATAACCGAATAGCAAATATTATTACTCGAGTATTGAAACACTTGAAAAATGCATGCCTACAAGGTATTCAAAATATTCACATAAGCAGCCAATCGAAACGATTCACTAATTCCTTTAAACTCTTTAAAAGAAATTCTTTTTATCAAATATTTTTATTATATTTAATTTTTATTGATCATCATCTGTCATTATCATCAGCGCCAATAGACATTAAATCCCGTCCAAAGCGAGTAAAGGAACAACATTTTTAAGTTCTTTTTGTAAAGTTTTCCGTCACATATTCAGATTTTGAAATAACAAGGATATTATGAAATAATATATGGTATGAATCAAAAACTAAAGTGTAAGTGTTCTAGTACATACATAAAATTATAATTGTAAAACTTGTTTAAAAAAACATGCAACAAAAATGCATACATAATTAAGCTTATCTTTATGGGATAAATTGAAAAATACACGATATTGGTTGCATTTTTTTTGTAGTGTTGGAATTTTTTCTCGTGGGAGTTGCGTAATGCAGTTATTTTAGCTAAGATTTGAGGTTTGAAATAGAAATTTTTGAAATACCTCAAAGAGGCATCAAAATAGCAATTTGTAAACGAATTTTTTTAAACAATTACAGCAATATTATTCCGTTATGAAATATGTTTTAACATAAGATTGCCTTCATTTAGGACACCTTAAATGCGTTAAAATTCATAATAAGCTTATTAGTGTGTAAAGCGAAAAGTGCGATTACTGGTACATATATTATTTAAATAACATTTCTAAACATGGAAAGGGTAATCTTACTTTTGCTACACTTTATGATTTAGATAATGTACACATATATACATACCGACTGCTGTTATTTGATGGTGGTTTAGAAAACCTAATACTGCCAATAACGTATTATCTTTAGGAATTATTTTTCTAAATTTGCTGGTTTGTCTATTACTATGTTCTTACAATTCTGGCAATTTTCAAATAAAAAACTTCTAATGATGCAATAAGACAACGAAATTATATATAATTTACAATATATCTATTTGTTCTATTGTCAGACGTTAGGGACAACGGCAGACTAAATCTTCAGACATGTGGAGCTTTCTTACGTCTGACTAAGAAATCAATTTAAGATATTTCTCAAGTTTTTCGGATGAGAAAATAAGGTTAAAGTGAATATATTTTCGTAAATAAGATAAGGAGCATTATTGTAAAATCTCTTTTTCGGCTTTCGAGGGGTGTTTTTACCAAAGAACATTTTCAGAAAATGGTTCAAGTACTATTTTGGCGTTCAAGGACCTCGCGGTTTTTATGTGCCCATTTTTATAATGTTTCATTTCATTCTTATTGTTAGTAAAAAATCAGTGCGAATGAAGATACTCAGATTAATCAATTTTAGAAGGTTCCTTTTGAGGATTATGTCTTAAAGGTCTTAAGGTCTGATGCAAACGCCAATACCTTTAAGATCACTTTAAGAACATTTTTATAGTCCATTTTTCCTATCAGTATGATCGCCTTGCTGTAGATTCGACCAACAATTTTGCGTAAAATCTTTACTGTTCGTTAACCAATACAGCATTTGTCCAGCAATTTCACCTCTATTGTCGCTGCTTCTTGTTCGATTGAATTAAGTAAACACACTGTGTGAACTGACCAAATTTTTTTTTCTACGTAACTTTAGTTACAAGATTGTGTTTATATGTTAGTACAGCAAGTTGCACTTTGCGAATGTACACCTCTAATGCCAAACGTAATTATTGCCGCATGTTTAAATATGTGTTTTATTTTATGTTTATATTTTACACTAAATTAAGTTCTCAAATGGAATTATGTAAAGTAATGTGTTAAATGATATTACACCATTTGTACGCCATAAATGGATACATATATTTGCTTTCAGTCATTAGGTGCTCGTAATCATTACTTATGTATTAAGTGTTATTATTGTGTCTTTATAAAATTTAAAAATATACAATATTCATAAAAAATATATTTTATTATTGTGTATGTGCTGATATATTTGTTAAATATGAAATTAAAAGAAACGTATATTATTATTGATACACTTGCTACGATTATGATCCTTACTATTAAAATGAATGCAGTTAATAAACGAATAAAATGGCACATGCCTATTTTAATACATGAACTTAATTTCACAGTAAATTAGTTAGATTGAAACAAGTTCAAAATACAAGCACATAAAACATAAGAAAGTATTATTATTACATTTATATAAACATAAATTAAAATATTATATCAAATCGAAAACATGAAACACGGAAAACAATATAAAAAAATAAGTAACTGGACATACAGATGAATAAGCAAAAGAAAACATAAACATTTTAATGAAAGAAAATAGAAATTAGTCATTTTAGTAATATGTATTTATTATGAATGTAAGTTCTAGCTTAATTACATAGGAAATCAAAAACAAAATAAACAGTAACTTGGAATTTAATACCCGAAATTTACGTACTTAAATAAAGTGAAAAAAAAAACATTTCAGGGATCATACGATTTTAAATTAATCCAATGAAATGTTTTAAACAAGTAACATTGCCACGCAATTTACAACTCAATAAAACAAATTTAAAACAATGCCACGTTTTCACTACCTATATAAAAACAAAGTAAATAAACGCATATAATTAAAAGTCGACGCTTTTTTTGTCATTGTGATGAGTGTTCTGCAAAATCTCCTCGTCCACAGAAGCAAGACCATATTGAAGCTATTATTACAGGAAAAAATTATTATTCCCTAGTATCGGTAAGTAATAGTTACTTTAAAACACCCGTATTAATAAACGTGAGTTAACGATGAGTCATACTTAAGTCATGAGTCAAATTATTAATAAAACACATAATTTTCTAACTGACATTTATCATGGTAACCATGATTTAGTAGGAAAAGTATCAAAATTGTTTGTTTTTAATCGAATTAAATTGAAATTCGCGAATTTGTGATTCAAAATTAAATTAAATATATGCTTATCAGTTCTGTGACTTTTTAAACCAATTAAATATGTTCGATAATAATCAGCCTGTTTTGGTGCGAATAGCAAACATTTATAAAAAGCGTTTCGACCCACTGACCGAGCCTAGGGAAATAGATTTGAGAAAAAGTTATAGATTTTCCAAAGAAAATATGAAAAAGCTTATTGACATTGTTAGAACAGATCCACATGGAGACACAAGAGGTGTTGAATCCTATTGAATCAGAAATAAATTACGCACGTAGCCACTCGCCACAGTATTGAACGACCTTTGGAGCCTGGAAGTTTAGATTTAGGATTTTTCTGACAGGAATTAAGAATAGGAAAACTAAAGTTGTATCCTTAGCCGTTTTGCATAATGTTGCTATTTAATACAACGATCCCTTCGGCAAAACTTTCTCTCTTATCACAAAAAAACTGATAAAACAATATACTACTACCATTGCAGACAGAAAATCGGCAGTTGTATCAAGGTCAAGAAAGTTCACGAAGAGCATTTATTTCAATGTACTTCACCTAGTACCAGATTTTGTTGCCCAACCTTATTCCATGCGTTCGAATTCTGAAAAGATAACTGGAACCAATGACCAATGACATTTTAATTTCTTAATATACAAAAACAAGAACAAAATTCTTTGGAAAAACTGTAGCCTTTCCTTATGTTTTTTTTGTGTTTTTTAGGTGAAAGTCTCAATCGCAACAGATTCACATCAACATTATCTTCATATGAGACATTCTCTGAAATCTCACCGTTATATTACACTTAATACTTGGTCCCTTAAACCTATGGTCCGACTCAAGATTCTAAGAAAGATTAAAAACGAGTAATGTTTGTTGTATATTGAATTTAAAATAGCATTTTAATAACCTTCAAGGGAGCTCCATCGCTGTCAAACTGATTGAAATCAATCTTAAAATCATTTTGGTGGTTGACCACCGCCGGCTATGTTTCTGGCCTTTTTGTAATAGTAATATAGTCAGTGAACGATTTAAGTAACGCGTTTTTACAAGGAACATATTTTTTTGACCAGTAATTTTGGACCCACAAAGCAAGAAAATAACGGTCTGGAATGCATTTGGTAGTTGCGTTGCAATATCTTTATGAAGAATTTCCCTATCGATATGAAATTAACACCGTTTTAAAGCTCTAAGCTTCTTTTTTTAAATCTAGCAGAATATTTATATGAGCTATGCTTATTATCGCAATTAAAAGAAAAGGAGTAAATCCAGAATTTTCTAATATTTTCATGTCCTATTTTAAGGTCCACAATACTGAGTACCACAATATTAGCGAATGGCTTAGTAAAACCAATACATTAGTCAGATAGCTCCAACAGCTTTAATGTGATATGTCTCTACATGAATAAATGACTGTGATATCCCACTTTAAATAGAAAAACATTTTTTGTATATTTTAATCTAAGGGCAGTTTTCGAAACTTAAAAACATTTCCTAAAAGATGTTTTCATAATTTTTTTTAATATTATTATGTACAGTAGCTCTAATGAATAATCAGACAAAGCAGCCAAAATGACATAAACCATATTAAAAGTGACCTTTCTGAAAGCATTTGGGCGTTGAATTTTTCGCAGACCTGAGGTTCTATTGAGTTCCATAGTTGTCATTAAGCCTATTTAAGCTGTTTAGGCATGCTTCAATTTCTATTAGTACATTCTTCTTACAAGTTCTTCCCACAAGTGCTCAATCACCCTTAAGTCCGGTGACTGAGTAGGTGTCTGCAATAGTTTGGTGTGACCAAAGCCTTGCTGCTCCCGATACATTGCTTGTATCCAATTTTTGTACGATGTTTAAGTTTTCTTAAGTATTCATGGTATTCATGTTCCTGTGTTCCATGAATACTCTTATCTCTTTTATAATTTTGAAAGGATCTTTCTTTATTTCGTTCAAAATATGATTTTATAAGACAGTTCAAATTATTCACGGTATATAGAAGGTTATATAGTCGAAGGAATTTTTTGTACTAATTCAATTAATACATTTTTTCAAATGCCTGACTTTGAAAGTGGCTGGTTTTCCGTTTGGAGCAATGACTGATAATAATCACGTCGAATTAAGTAAAATTCTTAATACAAAATTAGTGTAGAATGAATGTAAAAAATACTTCAGCAAAAAATTCAAACAACCGTGTGACTTGAACAATTAACTGAGCCTTTTTATGAAATATGAGACTTTATTTTTGTTTTTATAAAAGTTTTGAATTACGGCTATTGTTCGATTATTTATCGAAGCTACTGTAAATAATTATATTTAAAAAAAATCTTGTAGGAAATGTTTTCAAGTTTCGAAAACTGCCCTTAGATTTACGATGTGATAATAAGTTACTGAGCTATCGATGATCAAAGAAACAAACATGCTTTTCCATTCAAAGTGGGAAATCTCAGACTTTAAAAACTACAGAATCCCGCACACAGAAAAAGCAGAAATAGATGAAACATGTAAGGAAATAAGTTACTGATGGCATTGGTATTAAGTAGATACTAAAAGAGGGACTACCTAATACCAATGCAAAACGAAGGCGTTTAGTAGTTGATTACCGACAAATAAATAAAAAAGTAATTGCTTATAAATTCCCACTTTCAAGAATAAGGGATATTATTCATCAATTAGGTCGAGCAAAATATTTTTCATGCCTCGATTTAATGTCTGGATTTCACCAGACTGAACTCAACGAAAAGTCAAGATATATTACTTTATTTTCAACAAGCGATGGTTCGTATCGGTGGTCAAAAGGATGGTGAATACGATTATATGAGAACACATGCGTTCTCACTTTAGCATAACACCATTAACTCCTACTTCTCACCTCCCCGTGGTGACTGCTGGGTGCCTAGTAACTCGACTGGAGATGGGGTAACCATCCCCTGTGGAAGGTCGTTGGTGGCAGCTGACGCGAGACGGGGGAGTAGTGCCAGCTCACTAAGGCACTTCTCCTGTTTCCGGACGGCCGCGGACGAATTCTACGGATGGATCAACGGCGGCGTCCACAGTTCCAGTTAGGTGGAACAAGTGATCTCCCTATATGAGCTTCTTCGACTTATTCGAAGCCCAGGTTAATAGGGTATCCAACACTAAGCCAGGCTGTTGGAAAAGAGTTGGTGGCGGATGAGCCCCTTGATGGGCCAACGGCAGCGATCACATCCCCGAAGTGGGTTACTTGCACCGGAATTACCGGCCTGATGTCCTAGGGTCAAAACCAGGGCCAGGCCCTCCAGGTTGAGGGTTATGCCGTCGAGGTAACTTCCCGACCATGTGAAAAAACTATAGTTATAAGAGAGATAGGGATAGCCTCAGATAACAATTTCCCTCAAACGGCAAAAATATTGCGATATTTATTAAAGCTGTAACAAAAGATTGCATGTGTTAGGATGCGGATTCGTCGTGGGAAATCGGCTTAGATCCAAAGTTATGGACTTCAAGCCGAAGTACGATGTCAAAATTGTACCCGGGACTTTAATGCTAAAGTTGGCAAGGAAAACATCTTCGGTGGATTATTTGGTAAGCACAGCCTCCACGAAACGACAACATATAACGGCTACCAAATAATTGACTTTGCAGCAGCTTGTAATACGGTGATAAGCAGCACTAGGTTTCCGCGACTAAGGAACCACATAGCAAACTGTGGATTCAACACACCGCCAACCAAATCGACCATGTGCTAATCGATGCGAGGCACCAACATCTTGAACGTGCACACTTACCGAGGGGCAAACGTCGACTCTGACCATTTTCTTGCTGCAGCTAGATTCAGAGCTCGACAGTCCAACGAGAAGAACCTGCGAACTGTATAAACGAAGAAATTCGATGTTGGATGCCTTAGCGCATCCGGAGTCGCCAGAGCCGACAAAGAGCGCCTGAGTGAGAAACTCTCCTCTAATTCACCAACCACAGACGCCAGCAACTAGTGGTCTTAGTATCGCGACATCGCGACAGTAGCCGAAACCACCCTAGGATACAAGTCCCCCAAGAGGAAAAGCCCGTGGTATGATGATCTATGCGTATACCGGAAAAAGGTAACAGGAGGTGCACACATTAGAACGCTGCAGAGGAAAACAAGGGCAGCAAACGATGAGTACCGAGCCAGGAGAAGAAGGTCCTGCGTAGGAAGAAAAGAGAGCACGCAGTCTCCCAGCTCAAGGAGATTGAAGAGTCCCGCGATCGAAACAACATCTGGAAGTTTTGTGAGAAAGCCAAACAACTGGCTGCTGGCTTTAAGACCGGAACGCAGACTCTTCGCAACAGCGATGGAAACCTAGTCAACGACGCGCAGGGAATAGTAGATGTATTTAAGCAGCATTTCCAGCAGCTGCTAAACGGACTAAATGTAGAGAGAGTGATGGGGCAATAAAGGAACCCACGTTTAGTCAATGAAGAACCAGTTCCTCCGCCCAGTATAGAAGAGGTTGGCTTAGCTATAAAAATGCTAAAGAACAACAAGGCCGCCGGCTCTGATGGTCAACCTGCAGAGCTTATTAAATGCGGAGGTAATGTAGGGCGCATGCACCAAATCATTAACCAAGTTTGGGTGGAGGAAAGCATGCCCGATGACTGGACAATCAGCTCGATATGTCCCATCTACAACAAAGGCGATCCTACGTCTTGCAAGAACTATAGAGGCATATCCCTGATTAATGTCGCATATAAGATCCTATCTAATGTAGTGTTTGAACGTCTCAAACCTTTCTGCAATACACTAATTGGCACGTACCAGTGTGGCTTCCGGCCCGGCAGATCAACTGTAGACCAAATCTTTCAACCAACGAGTTTCAAGTCGAGACACACTACCTCTTTATCGACTTTAAAGCCGCATATGAAAGCATTCATCGTCAGGAGCTTTTTGTGGCGATGGCCGAATTCGGGATCCCGTCAAAACTGATCCAGATGTGTCGCGTGACACTAGATAACACGCGGTGCAATGTGCAGTTTGGCAGCAGCTCGTCTGAACTCTTTCAAACATTCGGATTTCGGCAAGAAGTTGCACTGTCGTGTGATTTCTTCGATTAAGTTCTGGGGCAGATAGTGCGCAGGGCAGGTGTCATCACGGAAGGCACTATCTTCAACAGATTAGTCCAACTGCTGGGGTATGCTGACGATATAGACATAATCGGTCGATTCCAGCGTACCTCGGGGTAAACATCAACTCTACAAATGACATCTCAGTGGAGATCCGTCGAAGAATTACCCAAGGCTACTTCGGTTTCGCAAAACAAATGTGTTCAAAACTCCTGACTCGATGGACAAAGCTTAGTCTGGACAACTAGAAGCAGCGTGCCCGGGGCCGCAGAGGATAGAAGGCTGCCGTGTCTCATACAGGGACTCTTCACGGGTCGGGATAAACAACTCCCATACAGACTCAAAATAGCGCCAAATATTTTCAACGCATGATTACACTACCTTTTTCTGGCTTAGAGCTTTCTTATATATGGCTGGCTTGATTGAATAGGATGCTCCGAAAAACGCATGATAAATAATTTGTCCCGCCGCAATTATTGAAATAAATGTATTAAAGTATCGCTACTCTCAAAGGTGAGCATCGTAAACGATAAAGAAGAAATAGCGGCCATATTGTTGAGGTACCATAACGACCCCGCAGAAGGTCATACAAGCATACAGGTATGTACGGAAAAATTAGGAGACATTTTTAATGGAAAACATAAGGAAAGGCTACAGTCCGCTGGGGGCGAACAGTATGATACCCCATCCATATCCCTATATGCCCCAAAGTAAAAAGCATTAAGTAGATTTTATTTCATTCCATTAATTAAAAAATAAAAAGTTTTTTTGAAAAAAAGGCCCCCAAAAAGTGGGCGTGGCTAAAAACTTTGTATGGTCGATATGTTGGAAAAAATAAAGGGTAAATATTTTGTTAAACATTTTTTTCGCTTTCTATGAACATTTTCGAATAAAACAGCATTTTAGTAAAAAACGCCCACAAAAAGTAGGCGTGGCAAAAGACTTTATATGACAAACTTATAAAGGAGGGCAGTGCCTACATATCTTGTGAAGGTTGTAACACTTTATCTTTCTAACTTTAGCTTTAAAACGGTTTTTTCTAAATTGTGGGCGTGGCAGTGGGCGTATTCAAAATTAATATACCCTTAGGATAGGGTATAAAAAATGGAACAGCATGCAAATAATTTCAATTGACAAAAACAACACAACATACTAAGACACCGATGGCCATAACGCCAACACTTCAATAAGCTTCCGATAGTGTTTTAGTGGTCCAAAAGTACCGTTTCCAAAATCAGAAAATCAGAAAACTGAAATGAGTATGCAGTCACACTTATATGTGACCTTACCATACCAATCCCCATCTTAGAAGCTCAAGAACAGTTGCAAAGGCTACATTTGAATCTCATAATTGTCCAATGAAGACACGAATATTGTTATCATGAATTGGTATTTGGAAGAACTCCAAACATATATTCAAAACCTTTAACAAATTTGATGACATAACACCACTCAAAACACCATCAAAAAGTAAACAAAAACTTTTCTAAACAGACAAAGTAGAGAGATTGAACTATACCTTTATTTATTTTATTAACTCCCTATATGTTTTACTGTGGCCAAAAAAGTGGCCAAGGAGTTCTAGAAACCCTGCGTCCTGCAAGATATGACCATCTTAGGTTAGCGAACATCAATAGTGCCCTGGCACCCAGCACAGTCTCACTCGGTTCTGACTGCATAATGGTCTAAGCATTGTCTTAAGACTGCCCCTAAATGTATCATACCTTAACCCTTTGTTGACCAAGCTGTGACAAACTTGTAAGAAACCTTTTTTTTATTTTGATAATATTTAAGTTTTGGGTGTTTTAAGAAGGATAACTCGCTTTTAGATTTTTCAAGGACTTCTAAGGACTCAAAAGTACCGTTGGGCTATGAAATGTACAAACAAATCATAAGAAAAATTTAATTTATTTTCTTTTTATTTGAATATATTAAAAATACTAAAAACAAATTCATTGAATCAATGAAAAAAATCAAAATTTTGATTTGTACTTTAATTTTAAGCTATTGAAAATGTATTCCATGGCATAGCAATGACTGCATCTATAGCTAGAGTTTTTAACTTCTCTAATATTCTCACCGATGAAAAATAATTGTCAAAGAAAACGTTTTTTTTTAACCCATGCCTTTTCAGTCATTGACAACACTACTCTTTCGCGTGACTGTAGTTCTCGTATTGTCTTTCCAGTTGTTCGTCCTTTTCTTCATAGATTTCATGGGATTGTATTGTTTCGTGGAGTTTCTTCCCTTAAAATGAATCATTGACTCGTCAACAGAAAGCTGTCTCGTCCCATAATAAGAAGTGCTAAATTTTTCATTCAACGAATCTATCATTGGACGACGCTTGAAAAGTCGATCTTTGTTGTTTCATTGCATGAGGCTGTTGTCATAAACCTGCAAGCTGCTCAAAATTGCATCGAATGTATTCCGACTCATCGTTTTACTCACAAAAGAAACTCCCAATTCCTCACTTTCACTCCAAAAGTGCATCCGGTTGGGTAGTTTGTGGTATCCCTTAAAAAAATGTATTCCTATAAAAGCTTGTAGCTCACCCTTCTTCATGTCAAACACCTTACTTTCCTGAACGGCGTAGAGATTGGGTTGATAGACAATATTATTATTATCGAGCACATTTTCAAAAAATCGGCTGGACCCTTTTACAATAAAAATGCAGGAATTTCTGATACAAGATCCTCTGCCGATTTGGTTCCTCTTCACATATTTTTCTTCGAATGACTGCATCCCGGACGATTATCAGAAATTTCCTCGCTATCACCCAGTAAATCATCAAGCTCTTCGAATAAAACAAAAAAAATACCTACATGGTGAATCAATGTACTTAAATTCAATTTCAATTTCAATTTTAGCTATCAAAACAAACTGAAGCTTAGACGAATAAAACAAAAAAAATACCTACGTGGATAATCAATGTACTTAAAAGTCTCGTTGGGTCCCAGTTCCATATAATACTCACATTGTGGTACTTAAAAGTACCTTTGGTCAACAAAAAGTAATGCGGCCTAGCACTTTAGCACAAATTTTAAGTCATAGTGACGTCAGGATGTCACATCCGGATGACAAGTTTGAATGCCTGTCGGATCGCACCTTTATAGACAATCTCAGTTCTGGATCTTCTAATTGATACTGTTTTGCCAATCCAATGCAGTCCACCCATCCACAATTATGTGTTTTCAATTCTTCTGGATAGTGGGGCATATAAGCTTGCAATTTCAAAACACAAGTATATGCAGAGAACTCTTAATTTCCAAAATGTTTTTTTTAAAGTTTGGGATTTAATCAAATGGATAAGATAAAGCTGTATATTAATTTTGTAAGCGTTTATGAGATATTATATAGATTTTGTTTAATCTGATGATTAAAAAGGCTTACCGGTATGGAAATAAAGAAAGATTTAATAAGGCAAAAGATTATTGTATATGAATAGTGGGTTTTATATATAAAGTCAAATACTGTTTTATTGTTTATTAGCAATGGTTTTGGTTTATTTGCTAATGAACTATTTAATACAGTATAACAGCCTAATTCTTCCCAATTTTTTATTTATCTGAATTTACTTCTTTGGCACATTGAGGGTAAAATTCTAATTGTAATTGTAATTCATATAAAAGTAGCCATATATGAGAACTTTATACGAAAATCCTCTTTGCCTTGCAAGTCATCCACAAAAAGGACTGACAATGAGATCTAAAAGTTCTCGTAAACCCCCAAATGAGTATATATTTATGATAAGGAACAAAACCTAAGACTATTTAGCAATGTCCGTCCGTAAGCAATTTTTAGGCATTTAAATCCAAGCTAGGAAGCTAAAATTCGGACCACATATTCCCTATGGCTCCGAAATGGTTAAGTGTAACAATTTTTGGAATACCCCCGCCCACAGTTTAGAAAAACCAGTTTTAAAGCTAAGGTTGGAAGGATAGGGTGTTACAACCTTCACAAGATATGTTGACATAGCAGTTCTGTAATCAAACATTAATTATTTAATAGTTTCGAAATAAGTATAGGACATCCCTTGCTGTCCCCTGCAATAGGTGCAAGGTTTGTTGTATGCAAAGATTCTTTGGATATAAACAAAGTGGGCATGTACCCAACGCCTACTCCCAATCCAACAATGACTCCAAGCTGACGAATCCATTGATAATGTAGACTAACATACATCAAACAAATTTCCCTGACTTGACGCAAAATTAAGTATTTGAACAATTAAAAGCGCAATGAGACCAATTTGGCGCGCCTTCAAAAATTCATATTAGTTCTTGATTTTGGTCGTTTTAGATTTTGTTATATAGATTTTGGTCATTCGAGATTTTGCGTTCTTTATTAGCAAGATTTTTTTAATTCATTTTCTTAAGTTGTTTGTATGTTTTCTTATTATGAATAAAATAATTGCTTTACTATAAAAACAACATTGTGAATTCACGTAAAATATACAATTTTAAATTTAGGGTGGATCGCATTTGGGACATTTACTCTAGTATTCATAATGCAAATACTTGGCAAGTTTTCTAATTTGAAATTGTGAAGGAATATCTATAAAACATATACATATATATTTATAGCCTACCCTTAGTGTATATTAATTTTGACACATAGCTTGCAACACCCCTTAATACTCGTCGTGGACCTCTAAAAGTCTAAAACTCATCTAATACTATTTAGCTATGTCCGTCCGTCACAAATTTGTAGGCCTTTAAATTGAAGCTAGAAAGTTGAAATTTGGAACATATTCTCCCTATGGTCCCAAAATGGTAATGTGTACAATTGATACGCCCACTACAACGGCCACAATAAAAAAAACTGTTTGTTTGTTGGAATAAAGCTTTAAGACCTTCACAAAATATGTAGACCCTGACCTCCTTCATAAATTGTCCGTACAAATTTTCTTTTGCCACGCTTCCTTATTGGGGGCGTCTTTTAAACAAAATGTTGTTTTCTTTGCAATTCTACCCATATAAACATTTTAGCCACGCCCACTTTTTGTGGACATTTTTTTAAACGAAAAAATTTGTTTAACATTATATTTAGAGAATATCCGTTTGATGACCGTATGCAGCGTATTGAAATTTGGTGATTATGAATAATTTAATTTCTTCGCACTTTTGAAATGCGGGCAAACAATTTTTATTTTGCGTAAATTTGTTTACAGTGTACTTCCCAAGTAACCATTTAGTTTACATAAGAGCCAAAGAAAGCTTTTTTCCTATTTCCATAACAACTGTAAGAGATCTTATGAAAACCGATTTGGCGCACTTTAGGGAAGTCATTTACTTTCCTTAAGACCTTTGCTCACAGGCAATAGTTTCTTCTTAGATGTTACGTTAAGGACTTATAGAAGTTGTTACGGATATGTTAACTAAATTAAAAAAAAATATGCAAATATTATATGTTTTTCTTATATTTATTTTTTGATTATTATTGTTGGTACAGTAAATGACGCTTATAAGAATCTTCAAAATACAACAATTTTTGTTTCTTTTAAGCGCGTTTTTCTTATATCCTCAACACGGATATAAGGACAAATTTTCTTAACAGAAGTTTCTTATAAAAAATATACTTTCAGAAAAAGGTTCATATTTCAACAAAAAATAAATTCGCTTTATTTGGAAAAAACAACAGGAAAATTTTAAAAGTAATAAATATTTAGGTATACTGCACTTACTCCAGCATATTTTAGGTACAGTTACAAAATAATTAAAACGTAAGTTTCTTCTAAATATCGGTCAATGGGTGAGAGTTTCCTCCCGTCGTTTGAAGTGAAAATCTTCAATTTGTTCGAGGTAGCTGTCATATTCCTCATCGCTTTTTAAATAAACCTTTAGAACTAAAAAGATGTCCAAGCTTCGGCCTTAGTAGGCAGCGTTGATCACATTCTTCCGATCGCTGCTTTTTCTCCCAATAGTTTCGTTTTATTTGAAATATTATTTCGTGAAATTTTTTTTTCAATTCGTATTTCAATTTTACAAACACAACTGAACTGACACTTATGACTTTTATTAAGCGCGTGTTCGTTCACATTTATTGAACATTTATATGTATTACAAAAATTTCTTATACACATCATATTTTAGAGGAAAACTGAGAATCGGTATTGTAAAAAAATGCTTTAAATCAGTGTTTTTCTTATAAGCGTGTTTCTTAAAAGGTATGTTTTTGCATTGGTGTAAATGTGCTCGTACACGGTGATTTTGTTTAGGTTTATTATAAACGTGCTTTTCTTTTATGCGTGTTTCTTATAAGCGTCATTTACTGTATATATTTTCTATCATTTAAATTCGATAAGTTTCTTGAAAGTTTTTCTGAAGAGAACATAAATTATTATTAAATTGAAAAATTACTTAGCCTTGTACAGGATCTGGTGATTAATACAGAGTGAAGATTAACAAATGATAAATTAATACAATGTTATCATCTTAAACATTGTAGATGTATTTAGTTATAAGAATGTTTCGACCTTGATAGCGACAATAATTTTATCTTGTGTGAAAAAGTTGTAATTTAAAAACCGAACTATTAGAAATTAAATATAAGCTGATATATGTATTGCCTGTTATTACTACAACTGGAGCTATAAAAATATCATTTGGGTCAGCTAACTTTTTCTCTTAAAAAGTAAAAACGTATACATTATAAGAAAATATAAAAAAACATTCGGAACCAATGTGTTATATTTTTGGTTTCTTATTTTTACATTTATTATTTATTGTGCTTATCTAAGTCTATGGGAGCCTTCCCCGATTGACGAAATAAGTTTGTTATTAGTTGTGTATGCACTTTGGTTTGTTCAGTTCTTTTGATGTGCTTTTTGTTTGTTTTTAACCCATATTCGAAGTTTATAGTTCTTTTTTGTAATGAAGAAACCTATTGATGAAACCAAGTCTGAAAGAGTGAAATAGAGGCCGACGAAGCAAAATAAAGGTCGGATACATGCTTTAAGCAATTGATAAAAAAAACCTAATCAATTAATTCCTCAAGTTTTCCGATTCACAGTTATGCGAACTTTGACACTACACCCATATTTACGAATACAAAGCTAGATACAAAACAACTTGAGGATTCATTGAGACACACAGCAACAGGCTCCATACCTGTATTATTAAGGTTATAAGGCCCCAAAATTAGCAAATATAGTAACTCACGGACTTACTGACGATCATTAAAACTATAGCGAACTCGGGAAAAAATAAAATGTTGCTTATTTCCGATTAAAGTGGCCCCCTTTATTTTCCCTTTCTTTAACAGCGGTTTTGCTTTAACTTTGCACCCAAAAGACGAAAATTACGAAATTATTCTTGGAGGTAGAATTTGAAGAATAGAAACACCGAAACAAATAAAACTTTGTGTATATTCCAAAAAAGAGGAGTGTAAAACCGCCCACATATCGAATTCATTCTATAGTTATGAAATTTTACATATCGGTAGTTCTTTGAAAGGCAAAGAAGAATCTATATATATATATAATAAATTGTATTTTCCTCGAAAAATTTTGCTAAATTTTCGTGTATAAAAAATCTTTGCAAAAAGTATTGAAACTGCACCAAAAACATAAATGTTAAAGAATAGCCAAGTTCTCTTATACAAAAATTGGCTTGAAATTAAAAGTCAGCCACAAAAAGTACTGAGAATTAAAAATTTCACAAAACAGTGCTATTAGGGCTAAAGAGGTAAGTTTTCGGTCATTTAAGGCCAACCTTACTGAAGAAAACCGAAATAAGTTCAAACAAATCAGAAATTACTGCAATGCCCACATTAATCGTGTCAAATTCTCTTACGATCAAAAGCTGAGGCAAAAAAAAAAAAAGTCCCACAGGTATTAAAAACTTTTGGTCGTTTGTCAGAAATATTAGAAATTCGACCTCGGCATCCCGATTCTCGTTACCAGTGGCAATCCTCCTGTCAGCTCTACAGATAAAGCCAATTTGTCTGCTGCTCACTTTGCGGCTAGCTCCCAGATTGAGCTTTATCTCCTGCTGCAGTCGAGCGCGTAGAAATCTCAATGAGACCAATCCATTTTCGCACTCGTACAGTAGGAAGAGCACTTCAAGATCTTAATATACATAAATCCGCAGATCCAGCTGGTATATTCTCTATCGTTCTGAAGAGGTGTTCTTCCACACTGGCATAGCACACACAACTGCGTAAGCTTTTCTATCTCTCCTATTCATCCAGTGCTCTTTCTGAGAAGATGGAAAACAGCATTTGTCCAGCTAGTACCAAAAACGCCGAATCTTCTTCTATCTTGTCCTACCGACCAATTGCACTTACGTCCTTCCTTTCTAAAATCACAGAAACGCTGATAAATCGTCAGCTCATGAAACATATTAAAACCCGAAAATGAAAATCATGTTTTGGATGGTTTCAAGTCTGCAAATCACCAAATAAATGGTGGTGTCCCTCAAGGCTCTGTTTTGTCTCCGACTCTCTTTATCATACGTATCAACGACCTCCTGTTTATCGCTTCTAATCCAAACCATTCTTTCGCTGATGACAGTACCCTAAGCTTCGCATATTCGTTTTGTGACTCACGTCTCTCATCTTCGAATGTGGAGCTAGAACGGCAATCTATGTTAAGCTCATTAAATTCTGACCCTGAAATCATTCTTAAGTGGGGTAAAACCTATAGAGTAGAATTTAAGGCTTCCAAAACACAATGCTGTCTTCTATCATTAAAGCCAAACCCCAATATTCTTCACTTGCATCGCCAAAACCGAAAGGCTTCCCATCCTCTGTATGTGCGTTAACGAAAAACTTCGTTGGAATGACCACATATTCGATGTGGCCAAAAACGCTGTGAAATGTCGAGGCTTCCTTAAGGGTTTACATGGGTTTATTCGGGGAAAAAAGTTATATTTAAAAAAATTTTTTTTATATATAAAAAAATTTTTTTTATATATAAAAAAAAATATTTTATTCCAAGTTTTTACTGTCTTAAAGATATACATTTGAAAACGAATTTCTGAAATTTTCAAAGGAAAATATTCACTACATTGTGACGTAATTTTCGGTGATCCCTCGGAAAAAAGGTGCGTCGGCGTTGACAGTAGATCTCGTGACAGGATTGTCAGAAGTGAAAAAAAAAATTCGTGTTTTAGTTAAGACCATAAACTAGAATTTGGACAAACGAAAAAAAAATTAAATTGCATTTTTGGCATACCTTTTTACACCAAAAAATTTGCTGAATATTTTTTTGGTTTTAAATAGTTGTGATTGAAAAAAAAATTGTATTGTGAATTGTATCTCGAAGACCTGTGTAAAATTTCATCAAGATCGGTTGAGTGGTTTTCAAGAACTTTCGACAACCGACTTAGAAAACACAGTTTCGAGAAAAACGCGTTTAAAGTTTGGATAACCTCAAATAAACCTTGTTTAGTTTATTTCATCGAACAAAGTTACAATGCTTTAATGATTGCTTGATAATAATAAAAAACTATGTATAATAATTAAAAACAAAAATATTATATCTATTTAACATTGCCACCATTAAAAATTACTTAAAATTAAAAGCAAATTATTTTTAAATGAAAGTCTACTCAGACTAAAATCGATCATATATTGGTTACTCTTAAGCACATAGACAATGCTTCATTGGGACCATAATTTCTTCTGTGGTACGGAATGTTAAACAAACAATCTGGTTCTAAGCGTTCAAAGCCCAAAATATCGGAACAATCAATATGATTAGCTAATACGCCACGAATGAACATAACCTCAGGATCTTTCTTCGATTGTTAAGAGACAAGATTCCAAATAATTTGCACCTTGCTCCAAAGGAAGGCATATCTATATCCCAGTGAAGCTTTTTCACTAAAACTCTTGTAAATCGTTTTTGTATTCTCTCAAAGGACTCCAAATTGCTGCTCTAACAAACGCAAAAAAGAGACATTTTAAAGTGTGTGGATCATTGAATTTCTTTGAGTTACGCAAGGCAAATCCAAACATTGAATTACCTTTGGCGACTAAAAAAGTCAACGTGTTTTACAAAATCAAGTTTGTGGTCGAAAATTACCTCAAAGTCTTTATTAAAGGTAACATTTAAACGAAAAGTACCAATTATCTTATGTGAGAAATTAATATGTGAACAATTACGGCAAAACGTTAAACTTTGGTATTATGCAATATTAAGGTGTAAGGAGTTTATCAAACACCGTTTTGAAAAATTCTCGAGATCTTCTTGCAATAACGTGCAGTCATGTTCAGTTTTTATACACCGAAAAACTTTTAGATCGTCCGCAAACATAAGACACTTAGAATTTACAAATACGTTGGGGATATCATTGATAAACAATAAGAAAAAAGGGGAGTCTATGTGGCTTCCATAGGTGGCTTTCCATTACAAATAGGACGATAGTTAGAAACTTCCTGCCTACTACCCGATTTATAAATTGTTGTGATTATGGAACGCTTCCACCTATTTAAGAACTCACCCTTTTCAAGAGAACGATTAAAAACTAATTTTAGTGGTACTGCAAATACTTTCGCACACTTCTGTAAAACAATAGGGGCAAATCCATACACATCTAGTCGTGTATTACCCTTAAGTTTAGTTAAAGCTTCCTTAATTTCTGAAGTTGAAAGCTTTAAGCTACCAATGCTCAATTGACTATTAGAGTTTATTAGTTGATTATTAAGAGGTATATTCGGAGAGCTATCTAAATAAACCGATTCGAAATGTTTAGCAAAAAAGTTACATACAAGTAAAAGATCAGAAGATGATATGCCATCGTGACGCATTAAATTAGGAATGCCATTTCAAACGCTTTTTAGCGTTTATAAATTTCCAAAAACTTTTGCAACTAGATTTTAAATTACGCTCAACAGATAATAAGTACTATCCGCGAAATTGCATATAAACCATATAAACCATATTTGTTTTATTATTAAGATTGATCATTCGTTTAATTTGTTTTAGTTGTGTAGGTATAGGGCAATTGCATCATGCACAATTCTTAAAAATGAATTATAGCACTCATTAAAATTCACATTCACAAATAAAGATTTCCAATCCGTACCATTAAGGTAATTATTATTAACGCGAAATTATATATGAAGTTAGAATCAGGAGTTGCAGGTGAAAAATACTTAAAAAATTCTAAATGTCAAATGTCAATCCCCACGCACAAATCCATATCAACGAAAACGAAATCAAGCACATTATTAAACGAATTATGAAAATAAATTAACTGCTTAAGATCAAATTGTGCAAGGGTATCGACAGCTTTACAATCATGATTAAATATAACGTTAAAAGGAACAAGTATTTTCTCATCAGAATCATAAATCCATTTAATATTTGGTAAATTAAAATCATCTACAATAATTACTTTTTGATTATCATTACGGCAAATGAACTACTTGGTGGAATGTAAGAGACAATAAGAATCTACTACGATATTTAAAACTACTTGCTTGACATCGAGAGTAACAGGTGATAACGGAAAATCGACCTTAGTGCAGTTAAATGTAGTGCGCATAGCAGCAAGCACTCCACCACCTCTCTCGCAATCAAGTAAATCATAGTTCCGATCATTGCAAAAAACAGCATACTGATTATCATTAAACATTTCGCCGTCGAGATGGTCGAAGTGGACGAATTTGATATGGATTAAAAATGATCTTCCGTATTAAGGGGTGTTGAAATAATAGTGAGAATCATGATAATGATGATGATGATGTGAAACCCATGTAATGTAACCCATGCGATGTAAGAAATATTTCACTCCTTCTGATCTGGCTTGAATTTATAAGGCGTTTATTCGCCCCAAACTTCAGTACAACAGTCATATCTGGTCCGGTGTTCCAATTACATAATTGGAGCTACTCCAGAGGATCCAATAATCTAATTAGCGATCGATACATCGCGAAATCGCTTGACTCTCTTAGATATCGCCGCAATGTCGCCTGCCAGTTGTTGTTCTATAGTTACTTTTACCATAAGTGCTTGAACGAAATAGCCAGCTGCATTCCACCCTTACAGCAATTCAACTGCAATACTCGCCATGCTAAGAATGCACATCAGTTCATCCTTAAGCCTATATTCCGACGGTCAGTGAAATACAAAGATTCCTTTCTTAACCGCACAATACGAATGTGGAATGCTCTACCACGCTCTGTTTTTCCTTCACATTATAGTTTATAGACATTAAAAACCAACATGCTCCGTTTCTCCCTTTCTCTAATCCTTAATTTTCCTAATGCCCGCACAGTGTCACTTCATTATAAGGGTATCCAAAATCCATTTAGCGCGTACATTATAAAAAAAATTGTATTTATATTTTTATTTGTACTTGACTAGTTTTTAAAATCGTTAAAATTGGGGCTCTATAGACATGTGTTTTATAAATATATACATCTTTAAAACTATAAATTGTAGAACACAGAACACACAACATTATACTTTTAGTTTACTCTTTATATTGTTTCTCTTAATACTAATTGCATATAGTCATAATAATAGTCATCGAATAGCCAGCCTCAATCTCACGCTCAACCAGAGCCACAACAGCTCAGTTTCTGTGGCCGACACATCATACTACGGAGGGAGGTGTTACCCAGGTCGTCACGCTGACACAGCACCTCCAAGGCCACCACGGTTGAGCGGATGAAACACGTTCCCATTGCCGTCATCATTTCTTTAATTTCCAAGAATTACTCTTTTATGTCAATTGAAAAAAACTTATAAAATGTTAATTAAGCATTTGTAATTTCCAGAATTGTATTTAGTAAATTATATCAATAATTATTGTCTTCATAGATTGTGAATGAGAATCAGAATAAAATTGTCATACAGTGGAGTTAGTTCTGCTTTTTTATCATCAACTGAATAAAACAAAACATTTTCACTTTCATACATTTCAACAAAAAAACGAAACTTAAAAAATATTTCAAATGGTAAATCACAAATTTAGACATGAGTCATCAGCAAAAAATATGATTTTATTACTAAAAACTTTTCTCTACAAATCAAATCTACTTATTTCATTGAGATTTAAAGTCTTTAGAGTCAACTCAATATCAAAAATGCCTGTACTGAGTCAGTACATTATAAGGGTATCTAAAGTCCATAAAGTGCGCGTAAATTATAAAAAACAAAATTGCAAATTTATTAATTAAAAAAAATTATTTCCATAGAAGCATTATTTCCGTTCAGCTTATGTAATAAAAAATTTCATCTAATGAGCATGCTGCAAAAAAGGTCGTGTAGGTCCATTGTAAGCTTAAATGTCTTAGCCAATGTTATTAGTATTTACAGCTAATCAATAATTGAAATTAACTTCGACTTACAAATATAATTCAAACATATTATAGCAAATCTTTTTAATAGTTTTTATTTCTACTTAAAAGGGTGGATTCAACAAAACTGATGACTCCTTGACGCCAGCAACATAAAATAGTTGCGTTACGTAATGGTCACTTATTAGCCATAATTTAATTTATTACTCACTTTCTTTGTTCGATCAAAAATAAAGTTAATTTGTTAATAAAATCAATTACCGCCTCTCCGTACATAAGGTATTGTGCGCAAATTGTTAAGTGCTTTGAGTTTTAATTCATATTGATTTTAGTGAATTCTAATATTCAAAGATACAGTCATTTCTTTCAATAGCTATCGATCTATTTATTATAATGGAATAGACTATTTGATTTAATTTTTTTTTCTACAATTTTAAATAAAACGAAATGTCTAATTATTTGAATACTTAAAAACTTTTAATTGAAAAGGTACATATTTTCCTGTTTACATTTCTGATTGTGTTTAATATGTTTTTACATGCTTTATTTTCTTTTAATTCATTATGTGTTTATTTATTTTTTAATTTGAGTAGTGACTGCAAAAATATCACAGATTTTGCAATTTAGAAGTCTTTAAAATTTTTTTTAGGAGTTTAAATCAACACTATATATTTAAACACTTCCAAAGACATTTTATATAAAGTAATACGGCTTAAATATAGATATATTTATCAATTTATTTTCTATAGCTTTCTTAAATTTTTCTTTTGATTTCATTGAAAATTTGTATATAATTTTTACCGATGATAGGGTTAAGCGTAATGTATATTATTTGGTCTTTCAAAATGGTTAATCTTTTGACTGTTCTTTTTACTTTGCTCGTATAATAAAGTGAAATTTATTCAAATAATTTTTTCTAGGTAGTTTATTCTAATCATAATAGTTTTATTTTTTCTCCAGTTTAATCGAATATTTTGAGGAGACTTCACATTATTACGTTAATTAATTTGTATTATTTTTATTTTATATGCTAAGGCAATAAATACAAATGTCTTAATAAATAAAATAAAGTTAGAACAAGAACTTACGGCCCAAGTGGCTAAACAGATTTTAAAAATTTTGTTGTTGTCTATGTTAGTTTGTTTTGGTTTGGTTTTGGTCAGTAGATTTGTACGAACAGTTTCGTCTACTATCGGGTTTTCAAAATAAGTACTTGCCAACTTTTTTCTTAATCGAACGCAAACCATTTGAGATATCTCGAATGTATGTATGGAAATCGATATCGTTAATATGTCCACCACAGACACAACGGCCGAGACGTTTAATTTAATTTTGGGTTAGATTCAGGACCGAAAATTTTAACTTAAATTTTTTCACTAGACGAGAACTATATCCAAAAATTGGGTTTAACGCTTTTAAAGTTGGAATGAAATCTCTTTAACGCCGACTTAATCTCTTTGCAATAGAGGTGGTCTTGTTTGTATTTTATCTCAGTAGCAAGTTCTTAATACATTTTTTCCTTTATGTTAAGAATCTCGATAGCTTTCAGATGTCTGCAAGAACCGCACAGTGAAATATGTGACCTTTCTTTACCCAAACATGTAACCTAACATATATGTTAACAGAGCTTTAAGAAATCTTAAGACTCTAAATATTATTATGCAATAATATTGCGTAAAATTATAATTAAATAATATTGCAATATTTGACGCTTATTGGGAAATGAGGAAATATTGGTAGTATGTGTGGATAGTATTGCTCAATATGAAATCAATTACTGCAAAATTAGTTTGAGCGTTTGGGGACTCCTTAACTGTTATTCTTACTACAACAGATATGATACATTATTCAATACATTCGATTAGATTTCTAAATAAATTATATATCTCGTCAAAAACCTTCTGTGGTACATAAATATAACATATGATTGCAAATTTTAAAACAAATCTAGCTTAATATGGAATTTCCTAATTTAAGAAATAATTATATTTAAATTTGTTGATTTAACAATACCACATCGATATGTATTTATGCATATTTAAGTTCATAACTTGAATTAAATTGTGTTCAAAAAATTCTTATTGAAGATATATTATTTCATATTTAAAACATTGCTATAGTGCGAGCGTATTTCATAATTTATTTAGAAAATTTAGTTTCCTATTACGGTTGTCAATTAAAACTGATACATTCTTAGTTTTTTCTTTGATTTCTTCTATTGCGAACGTAGAATTCTCATAGAATATTTTACCAGATTCAATTGTTTTTCTTTATAAACTTCATAAAAGCTTGCGTTCATAACAGAGCATAAAATTAGTAAAATATCAATTTTTAATTTACAGCTATAGTAGGGGTCTTAATTAAATTCGATAACTCCCTAAAATATAGTCAAAATTTCACTTTGTTACACAGATTTTGGATTTTTGTATAGATTACATTTTTTAATTATATATATTTTTATCTTAAGGTTTATCAAATTGCATTGTTCGAATGTTATCTTACTACCTAAATTAAATGATTGTTCTTCAATATCGCAATTGATATTTTCTGCATTCTATATTTAATATTTTTAATAACAAATATTTTAAATCAATTTTTATCTAAAGGTATAATACATTTACTTATGTATATTAAGATGCATCTACTATGTATGCATAAAAACATTTTATTTAATTCATTAAAAAAAACTATTATTTAATTAATTTATATTTCAAGCGCCCATTTTAACGTTATGTTTAAGTAACGTACTTGTATGTATATTGCTTGCAATTATATCTATACTGCATACGTTTGTATAGAGATCGAAATGGTTTCAATGCTGATAAAAAACAAAACTCTGTAACTTTGCTCATTATTCTCTCAGTCGAAGTTCATAAGTTTAGTGAAGAAATTATCAGAAAAAATGAATAAGTAAATATTATGCTTTTCAGTTTAAACTACTCTTAAGAACTTGGATTGCTATTGCTACATAATTTTTATATCTAACTATACGAAGTTCGAATCTGTTCACTTTTAAATAACGGCAATTTATAAATGTGGTTTTCAAGATTACAAATTTCAAAAACAGAACGAAGAGCTTGAAATTCTATGAAATTACGCATTAGTATTTATTAAACATTTATACTTAAAAGGAGTACTGAGCACATAGAAGTACAAATCATAATGACAAATATCGAAGAAAATAGTTATCTAATTAGTAGACACATATATATATTATTAACATTTAAATATAAAATAATTTTCTTAAAGAAGGGAAAACATTTAAAAATTGTTTTCCCCAAAAATTTCAATTTATTACTAGCCCTTGTTTTCCTTAATTAATTTCTTCTTAATAAAATTTAAAATGCTTATGTAGCTATATCGAATTTATAAAAAGTAGGTATTCGTCTTTTTTAATTCATAATTTTACTCGTATAATATTATACGCAAACTTAATTTTAATAAAAATAGAGGTCTTAAGTTTTAAAGTAAAAGTTTTCATTAATGAAATATGATTGTTACAGTTTTCGATTATTTCTTTTATTATTAATTGTTTTCATTGTATTATTTTCATTGTTGTTTACTGTTATTTTAGTGTTATCGTATTGAGTATGTATAATTGGAAATAAAATTTTATGTTAAATTTTGGGTTCTATGTGATAGAAAGGTATTTGCTTGATTTTAATATTTGCTTAGTTTTCCCCGAGGTCTTTGATGGCTTGTAAGATTCGTTTTACATGACCAACTTTAACTACACCTAAATCCTTAAGATCACGGCGTCCTAGAGTAAGAAGCTCTTTACCACGAATGTCGTTCTTAAGGAATGTGTCCACATACTCCGACATTTGCATTGTTTCCAGCCATGTGATAACCTCATTTACACTCCAATTGCTTACTGCATCGCGTGTGTTAGTAGTTGGTTTAAATATTTGATTACCCGCAGTAGATCCACTTCTAAGTCTCACCCAAAACGGCTTCGATTTTTTTCGAGCATCAGCCTAAATATAAAAATGTATTTTATTGTGCACAAAATAATATATAATTTATATGAAAAAATGTTTCTGCGATTCTTACATCTTCGCTGATCGTAACAGCAGTAAAATAGGCTCGTATTTTTCCGTCGATGCATTTCAGAACAGAACATTTTTTGAGCTCCATTTCCATATTGGCTAAAGCAGCACTTAATTTCGATTCTAAATCTTCCCTTAATATTAGACTATGTCCACGATCTCGAAGAAGATTGCAAGCATCATCATATAGCTGTCGTGAAGAGTCTATTACTTCAACTAATCTTGTTCTAAGAGTTGGGCCTTCAAGAAGTTTTCCATTTGGATGAATTGACTCTAAGGCGTCTGCAGTTCTGCATGCAACCACATATAAATTATGCTGCAGAGATGGATGCGATATGATAAGAAATTTAACCCATTTCACCAATGAGCTAACGGCCTCAATAAAATTTAAGAGCACGTAACATTCGCGGTCCGAAAGTATATCTTCAGATCCAGGTGAAGGATCGTCAGAAGCTGTTGAGGGTTGATCTCGTTGAATTGATATGCTATGCTGGCGTTGTTTCTCTTGCCATTGCTTTAATGATATCTCCAGATTTCGGTTTCTGCAGAGCATTTGTACTCTATTTTTGTGAATTATTCGAATCATCCCAGGTGGCTGAAGCCAAGCCTCCCCGTCCACTTGTATTGGTACTTCTTCATCACCAAGAATGTTTATTTGTACACTTTGACATTGAGCTATACGATGATGTTGTAAATTAATAAGTCTAGAAGCTGCCATTTGAACCGAACCGAAAACAGCGACTACTTCAAGAATGCGATCATCGAAACTCGGAGCCAAAAAGATATCGTCCTTTTTAGTACCACCCCAGAAATTTGTGCCCCCCATAAAACTAAAAAAAAATATGAAAATTTGAAAACAAATTATTTTTCAAATGAACTACATACTTACCTTGGTATGTTGAGTATAACAATTCCTTGCAGCGATGGAAGTGGTATCCTTTGGCCATCGCATTCTAGCTGAACCCGTTGTTCTAGATTCTTATATGTTTTCTGCAACAATTGTTTTGAACCCAAAACCCCATACCACATGTAATTTTTTGCACGTGACCGACACTTTTCCGGATGTTCCTCACGCTTATTGTGAAAATCGAGGGAAATTTTTGCATCGATTCCTATGCCAAAGTAGTTGTTCATCACACACTTTTCGTGATAACCTTCAAGAAGAGTTTCATCAGGATCCATCAATGGACTGACGGCAGCGCATAAAGTGTCAGCATTAGCAAGAAGGCATTTTGAAATAAATCCGGTACCGTTTGTAATATCTTTAAATTTAATAAACAAAGTAAAATTAAGATCTAAAAATATGTGAAAGTTCATCATACTTGGCCATGTGGGAAGGCGAACTAAGGGATTGATGATCGGGAGTTTTTTGTTCGAGTCATCTGTTTGTTCCTTATCTTTACAATTACGATCGTCTTTTTCTTTACCTTCTACATGGTCAAAGCTGAACAACGACGATCCCATGAACAAGCTTGATTTCGATCCTTTAAGTGTCGGCATAGAAAGGCCCTCATTTGGCTGTAAAATAGTAGTAATCTTTTTGTAAACACCAATAATTATTTCTATAAAATGCATTGATTTTCGTATGTATTTGACATAAAAACCGAAACCAGGCTTGGCAGATTTCCGAAAAGCTTTATCGAACATTTTTAATTTTTTTTCCCAAAAAACCGCAAAATTTAGAAAATTAACCGCAAAGTACTTTTAACCTTCAAATTCACACAATAATGAAAACAAAACAAGATGGGTACCTACAAGAAACCTACTTTAAATAATAAGTCAATTCAATTAAAATTTATTATATATCTATGCATTTACACACAAAAGCTTTCACTTATTACTGATCCTACCCCTAGATGACTCTGATGGAAATGCTTCTTTCTTTCGTTGGCAAATGTTTCTTTTAGGTTAATGCTCTCTTAGAGCTTTTAGAAGTCAAAATAAGTTCTTAAGTGAGATTCTGACCACGAGGGGGAGTGCATACGCTGTTGTGAAACAGTCACTTTTTGCCGAATGTAGCTAAGCCTTTAACACGATATTTAGAATGTAAATATATACGACTTTTTTAGCTTATCTTTCTTTAACTTGTTTTTTTTTTCTTGTTGCAATATCTTTATTTAATTTATAGCTATCAAAATATGTAGGTTTTTTGTTTCCTTTATATTTTGAATTATAGAAGGCTGCCGTATCTCAGGCAGGGACTCTTCACGGGTCGAGAGCCCGTTAAGTAAGTAAGTAATTTATATTTTGAATTATGTACCTCTATTGTTTTGTTTTTCAAGTGAGTTACTTTGTGAAAAGTTATAAAAAGAAAAATAAAAATTCCAAACGGAATTGCAAAGAGAAGAGAAAAAAACTTTTCGTGTCTGCTTCACTTTTTTCTGAATGTAAATATTTCGTTAATGCTGAAGCTGAAGGCTTCCAGGCAAAAAATTGCGAATAATATTCAATATCGCAAAATCAGATTTTGCACCACAAACATTGCTATATACCGCAGAATCTGGCAAGCTTTTT
This sequence comes from Ferdinandea cuprea, assembly GCA_963576555.1. Taxonomy (NCBI): domain Eukaryota; kingdom Metazoa; phylum Arthropoda; class Insecta; order Diptera; family Syrphidae; genus Ferdinandea; species Ferdinandea cuprea. The sequence continues at coordinate 80,413,660 of OY754959.1, forward strand.
TTTAGTTTTCAATGCATTTTATTGGTATAATTCATTTATTCTTACATGCTAGACAAAAATGGATAAAACTAGCTTAACTAACTTAACTATGTTATTTAAATTTTAACTTACTGGCCCTATGGGGGTGCTCTAAGCTAAATCATGGAAAGACCACAGATAAGGAATTAACCAGATAGTCAACTCGAGAGCCAATCTCTCACCTTGCCTACAAGCTAAGTCGAACTGATAAGCCCCACATAATTTGCACTTATATGGGCTTTTACGTGCAAATCAAATGGGAATCACGCACACATGAATCGAATTATATGGGGCTAATGGCCGCCGTTAAAAAATGCCATTTTTCGCGTATACAGAAAACACCGCACTCAGTGCTTAATGAATATTGGGGTAGCTAGAACGAACAAAATTGCAATTAAAAAAAAGGTATGAGACATGTTGAAGTATAACGAAGTATATTACCTAGATTTATTTTTATCTTGTGTTTAGCAGATTAAAATTTGTATGGTTAATCTTCAGATTTAAAGTGGATTAAGGGCAAATTAACCTTAATCTCGGTTCAGTGCTCGGCGGAAATGTTGCATTACACAATTGGGCATAACAACATTTGCAATCGCTTACTAGTAGTAGTAGTAGTGAATTATTTTGTTTATGTTTATAAAGGAGTGGCTAATTAATTCAATATATATATGTAACATAATGTGCACGCTTATTTATGAGTTGTACTCAACTACCAAGCATTTTGGGTTGAAAAATGCACCAACAATTTCTTTATGCGTGCATTCCAGCTACCTTCTGTTCTCCTTCTTGTCTATCACTTACTATAAATTTTAAAAACCGCCTAAGAAACAACTAACAATAAGAAAATTGATTGACTAAACGTACAAATTTTGTAACACAAAATAATTTAAAATGGATTTCAGCTTTTCTTACTTTTTCTTTTCCACTTTTTTTTTATCGATGCACGGAACCCGAATATGTACATATATCCATTAAACTTTAATATGTCTAATAAAAACAATTAAATAATAAATAAATAATAAAACAATCAAAGAATTTAATATATATATAAAAAACCATTGCAAACTATTTACTACAAATATTTAACACTTAAGCATATCTTATTTTAGTAATATTTATGCAATAATACAATAAAATATGTATTTTATTTCATTTTATTAACAACCCAAGAATGTTTATTATAACCGCAAAAAATATTCCAATAAATTGTAACAACGTAATTGGGTAACTAATTTTTTGTTTCTTTATAAACATTTATATTAAAATAGCTATAAAAGTTGAATCACATAAACTCAACGCTTCGCAGCATTTTCTATTTCCCAACACATCCGCCGTGACCAGCTGTTTTGTTGTTGCGATTTGGATATGTTGCAAAGCTCCCCACAATTATTTTTGGCTGGTAATCTAGTAAATTAGATCTAACTTCATGTGTCTGGCTCACACGTATTAAATATTTTTTGCGGGTTGAAAGTGATAGGGGATTGCAGAGTTGACTATCTGTTTAATTCCTCATCTGTGGGAAAGACTTGCAAACGAGCAACGATTGAAAATTATTGAAATTTATTATCAAAATTCGTGCTCTGTGAAAAATGTGAAAATCCGCTGTTTAACGAAAAATTGTGTTCAGCGATGTGGCTCATTTCTGGCTCAACGGATACGTAAATAAGCAAAACAGTCGCAGCTGAAGTGATAAACAGCCACATGCCATACAAGAATTACCGATGCATCCCGAAAAAACGTCAGTTTGGTGTGGTTTATGGGCTGATGGCATCATCGGTCCATTTTTCTTCAAAGACTACGGTGGAAGAAACGTTACCGTTAACGGCGAATGATATCGAGCCATAATACGCGCATTTGGCGCAATTGTCTGATTTGAACTTGGTTGACATGTGGTTTCATCAAGACGGTACCACATGCCACACAGATCGTCAAACGACCGTAGAAGAAACGTTACCCTCAACGGCGAACGATATCGAGCCATGATACGCTACTTTTTTTTTGGCCCAGTCGGCTGATTTGATCAAGACGGTGCCACATGCCATACAGCTTGTGAAACAACGGAAATGTTGAACGATGAATTTGGTGAGTAGCTTATCTCTCGAAATGGACCTGTGTTGGCCGCCAAGGTCATGCAATCTAACGCCTCTTGATTATTTCTTGTGGGATTATGTAAAGTCGTTAGTCTATGTGGACAAGCCGAACACGATTGAAGCCTTACAGGATAACATAACACGCGTGACTCGCGAATTACAATGCTCGAAAAAATGACGCAAAATTGGAACTTCCGAATGTAATGTGATGGAAAAACAGAGCGTGGTAGAGCATTCCACAGTCGTGTTGTACGGTTAAGAAAGGAATCTTTACGTCCGAATATAGGCTTGAGGGTATACTGATGTGCATTCCTAGCATGACGAGTGGGCGTATTAAACAAAATTGTTCACCCTACTTGCTTTAATTTATTCATTTAAAGGCCTACAAATTGGTGACGGCCGTACGGACGGGCGGATGGATGGACGAACATTGCTAAATAGTCTTAGATTTTGATGCTGATCATAAATATATGTATATACTTTTAGGGGTATACGACAAATATTAAGGGGTGTTATAAACTAGGTGTCAAAATTAATATACCATTAGGACAGAATATAAACATCTGTAAGGTTGTTGGAGATCCGACGAATACAAAATGATATAGTTGATGGGTCTATTAACATTCCCATTCAAGTAATTAACCGTCAAGTGAATACATACTATTTTGAGGTATAAATACTTTAAATGATATTGCCCCTCTTAGACCAGAAACATTAATGTGGAAACATTTTGTTGGGAAATTACGTTCTTTGGAAAATTTGCAGATTCATGCTTCTGGCATGAAAAAGGCAACGTATGTAGTTTCAGAAATTTTGTTTTAATTTTTATATTTCATTATTGTCTTGTACAAGTACATAATTGCATTAATATGTACTTAAACATCGAGAATGGCTAGTGTCATATTTTATTTTGCTTATAAATAAAAGCTAAAAAAAAGTGTTATATAACACTTTAAAATCAAACATTATAAGGTGACAGTTGTTAAATAATTTTTATTCAAATTTAAAATAAAAATGAATAGGAAAATGTTAACTATAAAGTACATATATTAGTACAAAATGAGGAATGTAAATTACAAAGTACATTTAATAAATGTCTGTGCGATATAAGTATTGTTGTTTTTTTATTATTATAATATTTTATAGTTAAAGAATTAAGCAATATAGGTGAGCAAAACTACAATCTCAACATGACCAAAGTGGAAAGCCATGATATTACTTTATTTAAAAATTTGCGATAATTTGTTTTGAGGAAGAAGATTATAGAGCTTACACGATACAACTTGTTGGGAGTTTCTGTAGTGAGTAGTGGAAAAACTGGAATATCAACAACAAGACATGAATGTGCCAAATATTGGACTCTGCATAAAGCGACCTCTCATAATAAAAAGCTTAGAGACTCTAACATAAAATAAATGTCTTAAAGGGAGTATTTTCAGAGATCTAAACAACACAATAGAGTGTGCCAGGCGATGCGCATCGCAAACTCTTCTAATGTCACCTTTCTGCAGAATGACAAGAGGTTTTAGATTTGAAATGTAAGCAACACCCCAATACCGGGCCCAAGTGGAGTACAGATTAATTTTCCTCTCTCCAGAAATGGGGAGAGGACGAGAACGGAAGAGTTCGTCTCGAAAAGAATACGATCTTCCGAAGACGCACTTAAAGCGCCGAAAAAGGCTAAATTAAGTGTGGCCACAGGGAGCCCCATGAACGCGACTGTGAGCCGGGGTGGACTCTAAGAAGCCAAGCGGACAGTACACTTCGGAATGTGGCGAAAAGCAGGCCTTAGGGGCAGCCATCGTTAGCCAAATTCTGAAGGGCAGTGGTGCGAGTGCCCCGGCCTACGGGAAAATGAGATGGACCAAAGGCATCACCTACATCGACTGCAAGAACCAGGCCTCGAACGACTTTACCAGAACTATAGTGGACGGACTGGCGCTGTGGGAGGCGGCTTCACTCAAAGCTGTTCCCATAAACCAGGTCCCAAAGATGGCAAATTCCCAGATATGGGAATTGACAAAAACAACATCCGAGAGACTGCGATGGAGGTGGAGGCTACAGCTGATGATGAAGGTAGTCATGATAAACCTTCATCACAGTAGGATTACCTCGGACAACTTGAGCCTGCTCCTCGAAAAGGAGCAGCTGGATCTAGCACTAATTCAGGAACTCTGGGTCAATAAGAACCGCGTCTTAGGCTTACGGCTGAAGAACTATTGTACTTATTACAATAGTAACAAAGGAGATGTGAGAACTTGTATCGAAGCGAAGAATAACCATCAAATACTAATGTTATCTCCTTTCAGCACAGGAGACCCGACGGTGCTGGAAATTAGAGGGATGGACGAAAGCTGCACAGCTGCGTCGGTCTACATACCCTACGAAGACAGTACCTCGGCCCCTCAGACTCTGCGGCGGCGCTAGTGACAGCGTCCGAGCAAGGTAAGAAAAGCTTCGTCTTCAGTTGTGATGTCAATGCCCATCATACCATATTAGGCAGCTCAGACGTCAGCACTAGGGGTGAGGCTTTATCAAAATCACAGCATGCGCATATGAAAAGTAGATCCGTTGACACTGCACTGTAAAACGTAGTATTAATGGTAGAAAAATTCTAGAACAAAAGGAGTATACCCTATGTGCATTCCTAGATATAGAAGGAGCATTAAACAACATCAAAGCATATGCAATCATGCAGAGCCTGAGAAATGCTCATCTGTATAGCAGTCTATGCGACTGGATCCGGATCATGCTAGGCGCACGTCAGATTAAGAGTAACATAGGTGACATATGTATCGTACGGAAAGTCAGTAGGGGAACACCATAAGGAGGTGTCCTTTCTCCGCTCATATGGATCCTGGTAATGGAAGTGCTTCTAAAGCAATTAGGTAAGAAAGGCTTCATCGTGAATGCATATGCGGACGTTGTAGCAATCCTGGTCCCTGGCAGATTTCTCTCAATCCTCAGCGAACGACTCAGCTATGCGCTGCATATTGTCGGTAATTGGGCTTGGACCGAGGGCTAGGAGTCAATCCATCCAGAGTAGTCCTGCTGTTTAATATGAAAAGGATCATTCCAACATTCAAGGCAACAAGGATGGGAGGGAATAATTAAAAGATGTCCAATTCAGCAAGATACCTGGGCGTTATCTTAGACTCCAAACTTTACTGGAGAGAGAGTATAGAAGACCGCATTAAAAGGGCGTACGTGACATATGCCTGTCGCAAAACATTCGGCAGCAAATGGGGGCTTAAACCACACATGGTAAACTGGTTGTACACAGCGGTTGTAAGACCCATTCTGACATACGGTGCAGTTGTTTGGTGGAAGGCCCTGGAAAAGAAATATCTTCTCTTCAACTTCACCAAAGTCCAAAGGGCGGCTTGCAGGGGCATGAAAGGGTCCCTAAGGACGACACCCACTGCAGCTTACGGACACGCCTCTGCAGAACTCAAATAGTGCGCCACGCAAACCAGGAACAGGCTACCTACTCTTGACATTCACCTTTAGCAGGAGATTGAATTCCAGAATACCGGAAAGAAGTGCAAGTGCATGGAATGAGAATGTAGTTACGAAAAAGGAAGAGATCGCCATCTACCTACTCTTGACATTCACCTTCAGCAGGAGATTGAATTCAGGAATACCGGAAAGAAGTGCAAGTGCATGGGATGAGAATGTAGTTACAAAAAAGGAAGAGAACGCCATCTACCTTCTCTTGACACTCACCTCCAGCAGGAGATTGAATTCCAGAATACTGGAAAGAAGTGCAAGTGCATGGAATGAGAATGTAGTTACGAAAAAGGACGAGATCGCCATCTACACCGATGGTTCCAAATTCCATCTTCTGTAAATCCTTAGGATTAAGAAAATACTTCAGAATAAACGACGACTCTAACGATTTTCAGGTGGATATAGCTGCCATTATCCAGGCTGTAGCCGAACTGAGAAAGCACCGTATTGCTAATAGGACAGTCAAGCGGCCATAAAAGCCATGAAATCAGATGTGGCGAAGTCAAGGGCTGTGAGCCAATGCAAAAAGTCGTTAGACGAGTTATCAGCCGTCAACAGAGTAACCCTGTACTGGGTGCCAGGGCACACTGAAATCCCGTGAAACAAGGAAGCGGACAAGCTTGCAAGATCAGGGTCAGAAATTAGTGCATCACTGGCACTTGAATCATTGAGAACACCGCTTAGCAGCATCGCACGTAAAATCGACAACGAGTCCTTGAGAAAAACTAACCTACGTTGGACATAACTCGATACGTACAGACATACAAAAGAGCTGAGGCCAGCTTTCAACATGATCGGGTTAAGCCGCAAGGATATCCAAGTACTTACGTGAGTCCTTACGGATCACTGGGCAGAAGCTGAATAGAGAATAGAGTCTGTTCGTCACCTGCTATGCGAATGCCCAGCCTTAAATAGCAGAAGGCTTACGACCCTCGGCAGATACTTTTATGATGAGCTGGATGATGTGGGCAAAGTCGTTCTAAAAGACCTACTCAGATGTGTGTACAAAACGGTTTGGTTTGGTTCGAAGAGAGCTTTACTTTGAGCACATACCAGTGGTCCAGGTGTTTTTTAGTTCGAGGAAAGGTACCCAGATGGACACAATGGATTAAATTGATCGTCTAAGTGAGCCGTGGCTGTTCCAGGGGCATCCACCAACCTACCTACCTAATAACAACTAATTGCAAATTGCCATTTTGAGTGGGAAATTCAGTTCAGAAAAGGCAGTTTTAAAGGTTTTATTAGAAATATTATTATATCATTTGGAGTAGTAAATTAAGCCACAAAAACCAATTAATAAATTTTGTAGATATTTACCTTTTTTTCAAATTTCTTTTTCCCAAAACAACAACAGTTCGTATTGCCATGTTCAAAGGAGAGACCCTGCCGAACCGCATTAAACAGGCGCAATGCCAATCAATGTTCCAATACAAGCGCTAAAGAAGGTTGGAGGCCTAATTACTTCTAGATTAAACAAATGCACTAGCATTTATTAGTCATAGTTACGAATTGAAACTAAAAGACAAGCCCTGCAGATATATTTTGAGATCAATCCGACATGCGTAGAGATGCAGCAGAGTTGGGGGGGGGGGGGGTATGAATATAATTCCTATAATTGTGATAATAACCTTGTCGAATAAGAAGGAATGAATATAGAAAGAAGAGCATATTCTTTTTTGTAGTGGGTCTAAGCTAATTAAGCAATGACATATTCTTCACGTGCTCTTATAATATTACATATTATGTTTTTATACATATACAAACCTTAAAAAGACTTCCACAACTTATTCGCCTACTTGCTGCTGGAGAGCTATTTAAAAACTTCATATGTTCTGGATCCAGGCTCAAAAGATTTGGATTGTATCCCGAATGCCGGCGATCTTTTTCTTTTTCAAACTCCCGAACAGTCAAGCTAGGCGAATGACTAGAATGCCTGCGCAAATCAAACGGCAATTTTATACTGTCTCCTCGTAAAGGGGTTGGTGGACGAACTACTACACTTATCTGTGGATAGTTTGGATTATCATCATCAAAGGATTCTTTTTTACACGACTCATCAAATGTTATTCGTTTTACATCTTGATTGATGCCACCAGGTGCTTTCAATTGTTTCTTAGGCGAAGATTGCTTGATCGTCTCGGTGTCCGACAGATCAGAATGCGATCCTTGAACTTCAATTTTTATCGAACAAGGTGAAAGTTGATCTTCCGGGGGTTCAATTATGCTGGGCACATTCATTTGGCTATCAGCCTGGGATTTTCGACGCTAAACATATAAGATATTCATTAGATAAAATTACAGAATGGACGTATACAAACCTTGAAACTCCTTCGAGCAATATCATTTCCTTCGACAAACTGTGCCAGACTGCAGTATCTAGGAGGTTCATGTATTTTTTGATCATCGCAACGGTTATCAATTTCAAAAACAATGTTCTCGAAACCAAATTGTTGTGGATTGTCTTCAAAGCTATCAATGCGTGCAATATTGTGTGGGGAAGATGACCTTCGGGAAAGAAAATTTTTTCGATTTATTGGCTTTGATACCTCTGAGCATAGTGTTGTTGTATCTTCTGTTATGGTATTATCCTGCAGTGCCCCCATAATATCGTTTCCCAACACAGAACTTATATCATCCATTATACTTTCTCCAGGCATTGCTTCGGTCTCGTCGCTTGTTTCAGGTGAATCAATATGCGTAAAAGTTTCTGCTTCCAAGCTCTAATACATAAGAGGAAAATTGATATTAAGGACATGTAAAAAATATATGTACAACTAGTTCATTTATGTAATTATTAAAAATATTGTGTTGCCGGAAGAATTGGATGCAAATTAAATCAAATTAGGGCCAATTCGTAAATGCAAGATGTGCTAAGCTCTAAACATAAAAATGCAAGGGTACAATTAACAATCGAGTACCAATGAGGAAAGTGATTTGCGAATTCAATAAACATAAAAAGTCCAGCACCATACGAAAACAAATTCATTGATGTGCCGTGGCAAGTTGGTAAACATTCAATGTGGGCCACTTAAGAGTTACCCCTGAAGTTAGCCTTTTGAATGAGGGTTCTTCTTCTTCATATGCCTTTTTGTTTACATATTGACGATGTGTGAGTTCAGTCCTTATCATAAGACGAATTATGGCAGGAATGAAGCTATTAGTCGCATAAGTAGAATTTATAATTTAAATGATCATGTGATTGATCTGCATGTTAGTAAGCTGAAACTTAACAATATTCTGGGTACTCATGTTCTATTGTCTTAGTTAATTTTGCGTCCGTTGTGTTTGTGTTAGCTCTTTATGCTTATGTATATGTCTGTTATATTTGCCTTAGTGAATTTTGCGTCCGTTGTGTTTGGGTTAGCTCTTTATGCTTATGGCTGTTATATTTGATTAATATATGTATATACTAACACCTGCACTAAGCGATAAGCCTGTGGGTGCAATTTTTGTGCCGGCAAATTTCTGCTCGTGATAGTTGCTTGCATTAAGCATAACACAGTCTTATTAAGTGTAGGGTTTTAATTTTTCGTCTCTTACACTCTTATATAAATAGTATTTACAGGAAAAGGACAACCAATTTAAATACCAATAAATTTGTTATCAATAACGCCAATATGTTAACTGAAAATAATAAATCATTTATACTAATTTTATAGTTTTGTACTATACACAAAAAAATACCAATATTGCTTTAAAACAACTCCCGCATTTTCGTCATCCAATTTTTTTAAACTATCTACATTCCTATATGCCCCAAGAAAAAGGAGTTAAAAAAAACATTTTATTTCGTCTTTTATAAGATCCATAAATTTGTATGGGTGATATATAAGAAAAAATATTTACTTAATACCTCCAAAAAACATGTATGAAAATATTTTGAAGAAGGACTTACCCTTTATGTCCTTACCACTAACATTTAAACGATTTCTTTTTTATAAATTGCGGGCGGTTCATTCGGGAACTGGGCGTATTTAAAATAAGGTTAAGAGTGTTTGTATTTAATATGTTCCAAATTTCAGCTTGAAAGCTTAAAACTATAGGCATACAAATAGGTGAATGACGGACTGACATTGCTAAATCGTCATACTTGTAAATATTATGTTTCAAAATTAATATACCCTTGGGATAGGGTAAAAAAAAACATGTAAAATCTACCCCAATAAACAGTTTGGATTTAGGGGTCACCTAAGTACATCTCATTAAGCACTGCGAATATGCAACTGCGTTAAGAGAAACCGGTCTCAAGAGATGAAACACTAGAGATCGAAAAGGCATTCGATTCCGTTTGGAATGATGGTCTGATATACAAAATGATCAGTTAAAAATTTCCTTCTGTCGGTATCTGTAAGGTAATCCAAAGCTTTTGTGCAGTCGTCGTTTTAAGGTTCCTGTATATCTTATATAACATATAACATCTATACTTATGATATTCAAAATTACATGATATACAAAATTACTTTATACGAAGTTATCTTTCAGACAATTTTTTTTATATTTGTATCATGTATGAGGAGGTTCTGCAGGGTGGCTTATAAAAACCAAGATATTGAAAATTATGATAGATCTGTTTTGGCACTACTCCACCCTCGATTTACACAAAAAAGGGAATGATGAATTGATAACTACTAGAATACCTCAATGCACTTTCCCGTCAATACTTATATGTAATTTTTTCTTATAGTTTGTAAGTAAGCCTAGTCATTTTTGTTCACCTGGTATTTGTTTACTTATTAGTTATTAATTTATTATTTATTTATTTATGCATTTGTATATATATTTATTTATTTATTTGATGATTTTTGAAATTTCCCTTTTTAGACAATTTATTTGTTTTACTTTACTATAATTATTTATATTATTAAATAAACTAATTTTAGTATATCAAAATTCTTGTAACATATCTATTTCACCCAAACATATATGTGGATGCATAACTTGTTTACCTCTTAGTTTTTAGTTTTTGTTATTCCCAAACAATAAATTCTTAATGAACACTCAAATAATATTGCAGCATAAAGATAAAATTAAAAAAACAAACTTTTGTGGCAGATACATACCTGTAAAATGTCCCCCAATTGATATTGGTGATATGAATCGACGTTTTTATCCAAAATTTCTGAGGCCACGCTGCACTCCTCATTACTAATGGCCGATAAAATATCACTAGGTTCGCCTGGCAGATCTTCAGATGACGATTGTTCCTACAGTACAAAAAAAACAATATACACATAATTTTCATATTATCCATTGATAAAGGTGGAAATTAAGTTTTAAGTTTAAAACATACTTGGACATCGGTATCTATGATTGTCATGCTTTCCCCTATGAAAATATTATTATCTTTTCTAGGGGGAACTAATTGTGGTACCTGAAGCGTTGTCTCGTTTTTAAAGCTTTCAGAACAGTTTCCCTCCTTATCACCACCATATTCTTTAAGATTGTTTCCGTCAACTTTATAAGTGGCTCTGTAGTCCTCAAAGCCTCCGCTTGTCAATTTATTAGCAAGTAACTCTCTAGTCATATACAAGTTTCTCTCAAACACTTCTATAGGTCGGTAATCAGATAATGGATCGATCATTGGTTCCCCGGCTATCATTGGAACACTCAAGAAACTAGATTTTCGTATCTCCGTAGATGGTAAATTCGAATCGTTTAAATATGGCTTGCAAGGGGCAGCATCTCTTACGTTCGGAATATCTACAGGATGGCCATTTCCGTTTTCTTCAATCTCCACTATGCTCTCCGGCACACCTGAACTTCGACGACTATCTGCAAATTGTCTTGGAACGGGTAAACTGATGGAATTGAAGAAATTCTCATCAACAGAATCACGTCGATTATCCGGCAATGGAGATATACACGTTAATCGCGTTGTTGAAACAGATGGCGAAATAATATTGATAGGCGGAATGGGAAGTGGTGACGAACAGGGAGACGTGTCTGTCGAGGTAGTTGGCAGCTTTAAAGCCTCAAAAGGTGTAATAGATAGTTTTCTCTGATAACGTTTAGGGCGGCCAGGTTCCGAGTGCTCCACTACGTTGTAAATTGCACGCTTAACACTATTTGCTCGGCACTGAAGAGTTTCCTTTTCATTTGAGCGCAGACTCCGGCTATTTCTTCTTTCTTTTGTGTTCAAATGATCCTTTTCCGTTTTCTCCATTGATATACTGGAATTTCTGTAAGGTTAAAAATTTTAAGGGTATTCGTAACTATTCTTTTTAGAAATTTACTTCACATATTTACGTACATATATTCAGAAGAACTTCGCGAAATGATATTTCGAATAGTAGTTAGCAAATCATCGCCCATATGTTCACCGGATTCTTCTTCTTTTAGGGCATCCAATAGCATATTTAACTTTTGTCGTAGCATATCACATTTCATTGTCAACTGTTCATCGTCTTTGCGATTTTCACTAATTTTCATTAATAGGTCATCAATAGTTTGGCATAACATTTTAGTTGATGACACTAAGGTCTGAAGGTCATCAGTTTCGACAATCGAACGAAGGTGCTCATTTGAGGAAGCTACCATTCCAGTCAATAAAGCTTCTTGAGCGCTCGATATTGACATCTTTGGCGCTTTAACTGATATAGCCTTTTCAAAAACCATAATACTCCATCTATCTAACATTTTTGTGCTTGCAGATTCGTAACGCTCTAAGATCTGTGGTAAATGTGCATCATCATCACAGGAGGAGCCCCAGCCAAGTACTCTAGCTAAATCATTGCCTGTTCCTAGAGGAAGAACAGCCACTTGACATTGTTTCTAAAATAAAAAAACAATTTATATCGTTAGTGAAAAATGTTAATAAGATTTTAAAACTTACATTCATATTAAACCGGTCGATTTCGCTTAGAACCCATCCTACAGAACCATCGCCCGAACAAACTAAAATACGAAACATGTCAAAGTGACGAAAAAGTCTAAGTCCTAAGCTCGGTCCAGTGGAAATTAAATCGAAAACTTGAGCTGGATTCAAAAGCTGTTTAAATCGTCTTAAAAACTTTACGCCTTGATTGTCACCGGATTTGGAGTTTACAAATACCAAAAGTGGTGAGAAATTTCCTTTAGGGCTGACTACATCCCACGCTTCATCAATTCCTATTGAATGTACACTTGTTGGCGGAACTACTGACACTTTTGCAGCCCCAATCGGGCAAGACTCTGATACTTGTGGTCTGCACGCTGTATGTACCGTCGCCCGACACCATAAACATCGCCAGTCTTGCAAGCGTAGCACAGATCCACACGTTTTCTTGCACACCGAACATGAAGATGATACTGGTAAGTTACCCTCCATCCATTGATGTGGCATTACTATATTTCCATCGCTCTCCTCGATTATATCCTTGCCAACAGTCGCTAAAGTAGTCCATTTGCAATTGGCTATTGCTTTCGCTGCACATCGCTTGTGAACTTTGCATTTGCATACCTCACATGAAAGTCCATGAGATGTTACTCCAGATAAAGCATCACGACATACATTGCAATATGTTGGTCTAGGATGAGATGTTGAATACCAATGATGATAATTTGAAAGTATATCGTGTTGGTCTAGTCCGTGCTCAAAAAATTCACGACTAGATGCCGATTTAAGCGACGATAGCCAGTCTTCCATTTTACTTCGAGATTACGCACATAAAATCAACAAACGATCAGGCGAAAATATCTGTACGCAAAACAAAGGATTATATATTTTTTTTGTAATGTTTGTGTACACAGAAGTATATACATATATTATAAATAATACTAAGTAAAATTGCTACAACAGGTGCATATAAATTTTGACACATAGTTTGTAACACCCATTAATATTCGTCGTAGACCGCTAAAGGTAATATATATTTATGATCAGGGCCAAAACCTAAGACCGTTCGTACACAATTATACACAATTTAAGCTAGGATGCGGAAATTTCGAAGAAGAACACTAGAAATCGAAAAGGCATAGGAAGCGGAAATTTCGAAGAAATATTCCCTACGGTTCAAAAATGGTTAAGTGTACAAATTTGTTTGATACGCCCACAATTGGGAAAAAACCGTTTTAAAGCTAAAGTTAAAAAGATAGAGTGTTAGAACCTATAAACATATACCTACATTTTTTGCCACTCCTACTTTTTGTGAGCGTTTCTTAACAACATTCATCGAAAAATACTATAGAAAATAAAAATAATTATATTACAAAATATTTAGGCGAATATTTTTTTTAAAAAAAAATTAATTAAACAAAATAAATTAAAAAAAAAATGTTTTTTTTTTATAAATTTTGTAAAATAAAATCAAATGCCATTCATCATGTTCTTAAAGCTTTTTTCTTTGGGATATCTACACTCTGTCCAACATAAATTGGCAGTGCAGGGAAAATAGGGACGTTGCCTATCATTCGCACTAAGGTTTTCAAATCAGCAAATACCTGAAGGAATATTATGTAGGGTTACCCTGCATTTTTTTAGATTGAAATTGTTTGCTTTACAAAGAAAAAAAATTATCTTTATGTTATGATGTCAGTTCTTTCCAAAAGAACACTCTTTCGCTGACGATGGGCAAATTTAAAATCTAGTTTTTTCTCTAAACTGTAGGTGTGCAGAGAAGAGCTGATAATTTTGGTGATTGTATCCTACCTCATGCCGTACTTTATCCAGCGTCGGAAGTTCGTTATTTGAAAGTTCCTAAACAGAAAGCTAAGAAAAAAAGCTGAACGAGTTACCAAACGGATATTGGTAACTCTGAATGCACATCGAAGATAAAGGCGTTGAATAGCAGTAGCTACAGGCCAAAGCCAATCAGTGCACACTCAGATATGCGCTGAATAAGACGTTTTGGATCTACGTCAGATGCAATTGGAAATTCATTGGCGGGTAAAAACCTTTTTTGTGGGGATTCTCTCAATTTAGTATGGTGGAAAAATATGGCACGCTACTTGAAAAAGCGTCCCCATAAGACTTGTACTGCCAATTTATGTTGGACAGAGTATAGGGATATGGATAGGGTATCATGCCCCAAGCGGACTGTAGATTTTGCTTATGTTTTTTGCTATTTTTAATATATTCTGGCATTACTTGAAGGTGCCATATAAGCGCCATTTATGGGTGGAAGCATTGTTTTGATTGGTTCTTGATTCTACAGAAAGAGATTCAATTGCCTCTAGTCATTATTTGTTTTAGTAAGGCTTGAAAGCTTGGGGAAATATACCAGTCGCGATAAACTAAGCAAAGTACAAAAATCAGGTTATATATGCATAAGCTGAGCACTTCGCTTGATCCCTCCACAGTTTGACATCGACTTTGGAGATGTTTAACCTTCATTTTTGCTCCTTCCCGGAGACTTCTTCTATAAAAATGCAAGTTATCTTACTAACATTGACATAACCAGTCTCTTCCAATTGGCTTTAGGAGCAGAAGGAATGCTTTCCTACACCCGTCGGTATCGCAATGTACCAAATATGGCGAAGTCACTTCTACCTAATATTTAAATATAACAAAGAGCTAGAATAATTAAGAAGGAAAAAAGTTAACTTAATGTATTATGATTGGCTAAATGTAACTTTGAAAGTGCTGTGCGTTATAAATGCACAAATGGAAATTCATGGGTAAAAACAAAGTGTTTTGAACAAGTGCTATCAATTTGTTTTTTGTGTAATTTACCGCACATTGTCATCACTCATATACTTAGTAAGCCTCAGATGAAAATTGAGATAGATAAGCGAAATCTACAGTGACTTGATATTACACAAATAAAAATATTAATTGTTCGTGTTGGCAATCACAAGTTGTTGTTGTTTAATTCAACTATTCAATATGTAATTGATGGAAAGCTTGGCAGCTAATAATAGCCGCGTGTTTATACACGAAAAGGAAACGCCAAAATATTGTTTCAGTGTACCTATAAATTTAGTTTAAGAAACAAAAGGTTTTTTTTTATAATCTTGAATCTTATATTCGTCTAAAACGGTATATAAAAATGTATCATGATCTCTGGCTTTTAGTTTCCAATCTGGTCTTGTCAAAAGTATCTTCTTCTCGCTGACATTAATCACTTTGCTAATTGGTGTTCTACCAAATGTAAATTTAGCACAACGCTAGATTTTATGAAGACTAGATGCAAAGTATTTAACCACTTAATGATATTCGAATACGCGTCTACAGAATGCTAAATAGGAACATATGTATGGATTTTAAGTTTGAAGGGCAAAAGAAGAGTTAAAAAAAAACAGAACAGAAAAGAAGGGCACCGCACTGAAGAATGCTGTGGAAGAATTTTGGAATTCTTTAGAAACAAAATTTAACGCAATGGATAAAACATTAAATATGCTATTTATGCTGTATCTGTCATCTGAGTGGTGCATACCACTTATGGAAAGAGTGTTAAGATTAGAGAAAAGATGATAGACGGTTGGGAATGGTTGTTTCAAACTCTCTATGAGGCCCTGACATTTGCTTTGACAATTAATACTGTCATTGCAATGACTTCCATTAGGGAATTCACAGCTATTTGTAATCGGTTCGACATATATAAGTGATATTTATAATCCTAAAGAACCTACTATACTAACTTTAATTTTGAACAAAAAGCATACAAATTCATTAAATAGTAAATTGCTTGTGTTGAACCGAAAAAATATATACTGCATTTAGCTCTTAAAACATTCCCACCACAGCTGTTATCCGAGAGACAATGTCGTTTTCGATACACTCGTATTAATTCTTTAATTGATTCAGAGTATTTTGCAACGCTGTTTTGGGAATATAAGAAATATATTCCAAATAAATTTATTAATTTCATTTTATTCACCCTGTAAGATACTATATTTTCATATTTGACTATCTTTCCCTGACCTACAGTTTAATGCCAATTGCAAATGTCAATTTTATTTTTGAGAAGCGCCTATGACCGTTCGTACTCTTGGATGTTTGTTTCGCAGGAGGCGTGTCAGCGAATAAAAGCTTTTAGGTGGTACGGATCGGATTTGACCCCGGGATTCCTCGAAACATGATACAATTTTCCAAATTACTACAAAAATAAAGTGCACGACTGCGTCATACGAAACTTTATCGGAACATGAAATGCGTTTTTGAACCGCAAAATGAATCGAAAATGTATTTAAATCACTTTTTAGGTTTTGGAAAATTCGATTTTCTCGAAAACGGCACCTACGATTTTGATGTAATTTCGCATATTGGACACTTTTAACATAATTGTTCGAAATACAACAAAATATCAAAATCGTTAAACCCGTTTTTGACAAAACGAATTTAATTAAAATTTAACAAAATCGTTACATGAAAAAAAAATTAAAAAAAAATTTAAAAAATCGAAGTATGCAAATTTTTTCATCTTTATAGTAAAAAAAAACTTTAATTTTTTTTTAAATTCCCTTTATTAATGTTCAAGATATTGACAGTTTTATAAATTACCGTTATTCGTTTTTTTTTCTAAAAACTGAGTATACAGAATTTTTTACCCCACCCCAAACATCCTTAGTACAAAAAAAGACCGAAATCCTTGGAACCACTTTTAAAAAAATTAGTGAAAAGTGATTTTCGCCAAAAAAAATTGTATGGCAGGTACCGTTATTTCAAAAGATAAAGCAAAACATAAAAAGATGGCCCGAGATGTAACCCCAAAAACCTTATATACAAACTTCGAAGCAAATCCAACGAACTGTTTTGCCATACAACGCCCGGACAGACAGACAGACCGACGGACGGCATTGGCGGACCCACTTTTTTGGACTTCTCTATAGTCCGCACGATCGCAATAACTTTCTCTTTAGTATACTAATGTATACGAGAAAGTTAATAAGAAAATTTCTGGCTGAAAGTACAATAGACCAGAACCAAGCCGAGTGCTCTACTGGCATAGTGTTGTGAATCTTCGTGCATTATAAAACATTTTCACATAATATGTTCTGAAGAACATAACTGTCAGTGCATATTTACATATATAATTACAAAATTGATGCGAACAAAAATTGTAAATTAATGTAGAGTTAGTTGTTTATTGTCTTAACACCCATGGAAAAAAAGTCCCAGTGTATTTCAGGCAGAGCTCCATGCTAGTAAGGAATGCACAAACCTTATTAACTCGTGCATATGATATGCATATTGGGAATATTGGGAAGCATTCCGGTAGACAGACCAAAAATGTTACACAGCCTTTCCGAAACGATGCCAAGAAGATACTTAATCGACCCATGCATGATAATAAAAATCTTATTGGATACCTAACAGGTCATCGCAGATTAAGATATCACTGCCATAAACTAAAAATATTAGACCCACCGGAGTGCCGACTTTGTCTTGAAGAAGACAAGCAGAGCACATCATATTTGAGTGCCCGGCCATGTACGGAATAAGAAGAACAACTTTTCTCAGAGAAGTAATAAGAACTGACGCTGTTAAGAATTCTTCTGCTGATAGTATCATGAGCTACTGTAGAAGCTCTACTTACCTTAGCAACTTTCTGATATTAAGCACAAAACATCTTTCAGGTCGAGGTGCATTTCCTACCCATCGGCGAGTCAGAAGCTGAAAAGAAAAAAGACATAAAAAAGGCTACAGTACGCTTGGGGCGAACATATCATTATATGCTTTGAATAAAAAGGCATTAAGAACATTGTGGATAACATTTTATTTCATTTTGTATGAAACTTATAAGACAACCCCAAAAAGTAGGCCTAGCCAAGAAATTTGTATGGGACATATTTTGGACAAAATTATTGACTAAATATATTGTTTAACATTTTGTTTCGGTTTCTATGAACATTTTCGCAGAAAACCTCATTTTAGTAAAAAACGCCCACAAAAAGTAGGGGCGCCCAAAAACTTAACATGACAAACTTATTTTTTCTATCTTTTTAACTTTAGCTTTAAAACGGTTTTTTGTAGATTGGGGGCGTGACAGCGAGCGTATTTAAAAAATGTTTACACTTTACCATTTCGGATTCCTAGGAAATATGTGGTCGAAATGTTCGCTTCCTTGTTTAAATTTACAGGCCTAAATTGCGTACGGACGGATATTGCTAAAAAGTCTTAGGTTTTGGTCCTGATCATAAATATATACACTTTTAGGGGTCTACGACGAATGTTAATGGATGTTACAAAACTATGTGTCAAAATTAATATACCCTTAGGATAGGGTATAAATAGTTGTTTTTTCGTTAGTAAGAATTTAGGGCGAAATGGTACAAGTTATAGTCGCTCTATGTCGCTCTATGCTCTATGTATTTCGGTTGTCAAAATATTCGAATAATACCTACTAGTATATACCTAGTGATAATTTTCAAACACAGAAATAATGTTTTAAATGTACATACTAACACTAAAATGCCAGTTGTTATTTAGAGTGTCAAACAAAGGAAACAATTTACAGTGTTCTATGCATACATTATTTAGTGATCAAATTACGCATAGGTAAGAAAATATTTTAACTAATCACCTTTGCCGATTCCAACTCTGTTTTATGAAGTACATAATATATGAACTTTTTAAATTTCAGCCAATTTTTCGAATTATTGAAAGCAACATTTCTTGGTATGTAGTAAATACATATAGCTAGCGCCGGTTCTGTATTATCACTTGCTTCTGGGTGTGCCTTTTGCCGGTATATTATTTGAAACGAAGTGGTACATTCAAACTTTCATAGTTTTGTATTCGCTTGTGTATACAAATTGACTTTTTTATTTTATCCTACATACAATTAAAATTTGTGGATAAAGGTCCATTATCATAGTGCAGTTTAAATGAGTTACAATTAGTGCACAGAACATAAAGCGTAGCACCACATCAAAGCTAGATGAAAGTTACATATAATACAGGAACAGATATTAAATATATTCCAGCACTAACCCATTAACCTAAATAGGAAAAAGCCAACACAGAGATACAACCTTTAAGCTTACGTAAAATCATTACCAGCGTTAATTGACCTTCAGATACAAAAGTTGTACTGCTTTACCAATGGGTGTTAGTAGCACCCATCTTTTTTACCTGGTCAGGTTTTTGTTCTTATCTCGCACATTTTATCAACTCTATATTAGAATAGCGAAATTAAACTGAATGCATCCTATTATAAATAGGTTGAAATATATAGTTTCTAAAGAGCAAACACTATAAGAATATACACTTTTATAATCACATAGATGAGAAAATTCACTGGAATTATAGGGAATACACTTTCTTACTCACTTTACATACATAGTATACAAAGCAAGCTTTGCATGTAGAAATGTTTCCACCCGAAAAAAATGGCTTTTCTTTTTTACTTTAACTACATTTATTGCTTATTTTGTAATATTCAAAAAGTAAATCTTACTATACTCAGTTAAAAATTAAACAATCTAAGGGCTTAAGATATTTATTAAAAGGATGCCTCTAAAGTTGTTGGTATGAATTCAGTCAAATCTCGATTTTCTTCGTTGTTGATAATACCCGCGACGTCGCTTTTGCTGAACTAAGGAAATTCTTCAGGATTTTTAGAATTTATGTATTTAACTCACCGCAGACATTGCGGCCCTAAATGTGTATTCACCATAGCTAGAGAGCTTTATATGAGAATTGAGAGTTGACACAGCTTTTCTTATTTACATTATACAACCGAGCTTATTTACAAACAGGAAGTAAGAGGACAAAGAGCTTTCTAAAAGCATGGCTCCTTTAATATAGACATAATTGTATGGGCATTTGCAACAAGAACAATACCTATTGTTCAGCGAATTTAGTTAACAGATTCTGGACAATTTTTAACTTATTTATTTACAATAACACAACAACATCTTGTTTTCACCAAATGCTTTTTATGATAATTTCTGCTTTGGTATTCACTACTCCGAATTTATCATAAATTAATATAAACTATTGAACAGTTTACATAATTATTGGATAATTATGTAATCTGTACAATAGTTTGAAAAAAATAATAAAATAAAACTACACTGAAGCGGGGACCTTCGCTGTTCAAAATTTTTTTTTTTCATTTTGAACAAAATGGAACAGTGTTCGATTTTGCCATAACAGTTCAAATATATTAGCGTATCTTTAATACAGCTATCCTACTAGAGCTACATTTAATGCAGGCAATATTACGTTACGTTAATTATTCCGTATCAAATTCTATTATTTTGGTGTGAAATTTGTTGTGGTAAACTATCAATATGAACTCAATAAGTTGCAAGGACTGGTGTGCCTGTGCATTACTGATGCAATGCGTACATACCCTAGCAATGGAGGTGCTGCTGGAATTGACACCTCTGCACCTCATCATCCCAGAGACAGCAGACAAAACTATTTTAAGGTTTGCAAAAGAAGGAATCGGAAAGGGGAAATGCATCAGTTCGAAATAATTTGATGCTTAACTCGGAAAATTTCTACTAAAATGAATGATCTCAATATTCGCCTGAATCGTTCTACGAAGAGAATACCTGCGTGAAGAATACAGGAAATCGTAAAAGGAAAAAGGGCCCGAATCTTCCTGATTAATCTTTGAATTACGCCGTCAGGGGCTCTGGAACGCTCCAAAGTATAAGTAGGGGCACAATAGACCACAAGATTGTAGTTTACTACACAATATATTGTATTATTAGTATTATTGTTTAATTCTTTCCATTATTACATTTTAATATTTCAATAATATTCACGGTATTAATATATTATTCTTGTAATAACAACAAGATTAAAATCTAATCCAGTAAAACAAACCGTTTGTAACTACATATGTAACGTCATATAAAAATTGTTTAATGCAATTAGATCTAAGATTTACTTACATTATATCTTATAACTTACTTATATCCCGACCCGTGAAGGACCTCTGCACGAGACACGGCATATTTTCACCCTCTGCGATCTCAGGCAAGCTGCTTCCAGTTATTCAGACCAAGCGCTCTGGCATCGACCATGGCTTGGTCTTTAAAACGTAGGTTCGGTCTTCCTTGCCGTCTCAAACCTGGGGGCTGGGATTGGAAAATTCTGGGTCCAATGTAGTCGACGAGTTTTGGCTTTTTGGACTACATCCACATTTTACTACTCATAAAGTTCGCGCTGTGTCATATTATGTAACTGCCCTTTCCTGCTTCCAGTCCAGCAGTCGGCATCTTATAAAAGAACTGGCAGGATAAGAGTTCTATAGAGCTAACACTTTGTCCTTCGAATTGGGAGTTTTCAACCCATTTGTTTCGCCAAACTGAAGTTTGCTAGCGTAATTCTTCGTCGAATCTCCACTAAGTTATCATACGTTAAGCTAATGTTTCCACCGATGTAGATAAACCCCTTAACTACCTCGAAGTTGCTGCTAATAATAGTGACATTTTGTCCTTGTCAGTGGACAAATGTTTCTTTGTTTGGTTTTTGATAGCATATTTATATAGTTTGTCTTGTCCTCATTCGCTTTAAGACCAACTATCATCGCCAATTTTTTAACGGTCGTAAAAGCCTAACGGCATGTTGGGAGCGTCCGATGATGTCAATATTATCAGCATACCCCAGTAGCTGGACGGATGTAATGAACTAGCGCTTTCCGTTTTGACATATCCTTGCTGAAATCTGGTGCATATTTGGAAGAGTTTAGATAAGCAGCTGCCAAACTGCACATTATTATTATTATTATTAAACAATTCTTTGTTTCAAATCAAGAAACTTAAAATATATAGTATAATTCAGTTTCAAACAATAAGTAGCCTTTTTTACGTTATAAAGAAATATCTGTTGTCTAATGAATAACATAATGCGAATGTACATACCAGTTATATAACTGAAAAATCAAGACTATTGATGGGGAAATACAAACAATTAAATTTAAAGTTCAACAAATTAAAGTTCAATATTACAAATATTTGCATACTAAAAATTTACATTAAGGGTGTTGAAAAAGCGTTCTCACTTTAGCCTCTCAACATCAACTCCTACTACTCACAGAGATAGCCTCGAATAACAATTTCCCTCAAACGGCAACCAGACCCGGAACCTTAACGGACATGCGAGTATGTACCGGTAATGAGCGGACACTCTACACTCTACACTCAAAAACTTGAGTCTGTCCTCTCGCGATACAAGGCCGACATTACCGCGATTTAGGAGATACGATAGCTAGAATCAGGAATAATGAAAAGGCTGAATTGCTATATTTATTACGCCTGCGGGGACTTCAATGCTAAAGTCGTAAAGGAAATTTTTTTTGGCGGTAAGCACAGCCTTCATGAAACGACGACAGATAACGGCTACCCTTTTTTTTTTTTTTGCCTGTTGGGTGGAGGAGAATGCTTGATGCACCATAAGGAGGCTGTGTTGGCGTTACAGGTCGAAATGCTCGAAAAAATGACGCAGAATTGGACCTTCCGAATGAAACGGAGCCGCGGACAACATTTACATAAAGTTGTATTTAAAACGTAAATGGCAAAGGCCTATTTATCGATTACAATAAAAATATGAGACTATTATGATGAATATTTGTTGCAAATTTGAGTGTTTTTTATTCGATTTTTAATAAAACTACGCTTAAAAAGTTACCCTTAAGAAAATGCATACGTACAAGGACTTAGGGCTTAAGGGGAAAGAGAAGAAGCCTCTCTTCTAGTCACGATACGGACTATGAATAGAGAGGACAAAAAAGAAATAATGAAGCAAATATCGCATGCCACCGGAACTATTTCTTCCTATTATATTCACGATTTAGATTCTTGTAGTGCTGAAAAAATTTCTTGATAAACTACGACAAAGAAATGGGAATAGCCATGATGGTAACACAGCTCGTGGATTTTTTCAAAATTACCATTCTTCGGCAATTACAACAGTAGTTGATGAAACATTAATAATAATGTTTTACGTTATCTTGCAAACATTTTCATCATCCAGAGCTATTTGGCAGGTATAGCCTCAACACCGCACAATTGTATGTGGATAAATATAATTAGTTATATAGGGCATATAATACTTCGGTCCATAAAATACTGATCCAGGGTTAAAACATCACTAAGCATTTCACAGTATTGCCAGTAGGTCAGTTGTCTAAAGATGCCCAGGAGCACAGATGCGGAATTAACCAGATAGTCAACTCGAGAGCGAATCTCTCACCTTGCCTACAAGCACAGATGAGTAATTATACAGATAGTCGACTGAGAGGATTTTTGGCTCTCCCGCCTATCGTTTTTTATTTGCTTCAAAAAGGCACAGTACTGTGTTCGTATATGTTTTTACATGCAAATTAAATTGAGCCAGCTCACGCACACAATAGCAGTTCTGTTCCTAAGAATCCATTTTGGAAAAGATCTCATGTTGACATATTAAAAGTCAAAACTGGGCTGTGTCCAATAACATCGTAATAACATGCGACGATTAATAATGAATTTCCAACAGAATAACATTTTGGTGAATGTTTTTAATTATTATGTAAACTAAAATAATAGTTTTACCAAACAAGCATATTTTTTTGGTAAACATTTTGGCAGTTGCGCAAGATAAACATAAAATAAGGGTTATCATAATTTGTTTGCAAGTAGTTAAACTAATTTTAAATTGTCAGTAATAATAAAATAATTTTGGTGGTTGACTTATCGAATGCCGAGTAAAATAATAAAAATCAAATAATTTTTAAACGGAAGGTTTAATAAATATTTCAGCAGTGAATTAATGAAATATTCTGTAAAATTACTAAAATTGTAGGTAAAATAAATAAAAGCTCAATGAATGAAATTAATGAGTAACGTGTGATTAGTTAACTGACCATTTCAATAATTTAACATAGTATTTCATAAATTCACTGCTATTTTATTCACTATTCCAATTCAAAGATAATAACGTTATTACATTTGTTAAACATGATGAAATAAATTTAATAACGTTGTTATCTTGGAATTGAAATAGTCAAGTCTACATTTTGTGTTTAAAAATGCATTTAAAGTTATTTTGTCGCAGTTTGTCAATTCGCTCGCTCGCTCCCATATGAACGTTCCGAATATGTAGGTATGTAAATATATTAAACTTTTATATGTTCAATAAAAACATAATAAACAACCAAAGTATTTAATATACATGAAAAACTAATCCAAAACTATTAACTATAAATATTTTGCACCCAAACATTACTAATTTAGTAATATTCATGCAATTAAAAAATAATATATACAACCCAAGTATGTTTATTTTAAGGCAGATAAAAAATTGAGAACTATTTTTAATAAACACAAAAAATATTCGCATTTAATTGCAACAACTTAATATTTATTATATAACAATTTCAATTAAAATATCTATTAAACTTGAACTACGTTAACTCAATACTTCGCAGCACTTCCCCAACACAACCGCTATAATCAGCTGTTTTTTGTTGCCATTTGGAATTCTTGCAAAACTGCCCACGCTAATGACATATTTTTGACACATCAACCCCTCCATACTTTATTTGGCTGGCTCACACGTATTCACAGATAGAACATTTGAGAGAGGATTTTTTCTCCATTTTTAAAAATTTTTTGCGGGTTCAAAGGGACAGAGGTATGCTGAGTCGACTATCTGTATAATTACTCATCTGTGCCTACAAGCTAAGTCGAACTGATAAGCCCCACATAATTTGCACTTATATGGGCTTTTACGTGCAAATCAAATGGGAATGAATTATATGGGGCTAATGGCCGCGTTCAAGAAATATCATTTTTTATAGCAAGAAGTTGGGAACAGTTGATGAATTTCAGCAGATTACACCTCACAAATTGGGTGTGTAAAGTAAACATGCCAAATTTGCGGTGAATATGGATTTCTAAAAACATACTTACCACACAACTAATAACATAATAAAATATTATAATATTGAGAATAAAGCAATGTTTTAACCAATTTATTCTAATTTTTAATGA
Source organism: Ferdinandea cuprea (assembly GCA_963576555.1). Classification (NCBI taxonomy): domain Eukaryota; kingdom Metazoa; phylum Arthropoda; class Insecta; order Diptera; family Syrphidae; genus Ferdinandea; species Ferdinandea cuprea. Next base: position 80,439,126 of record OY754959.1, read on the forward strand.
AAAATAATCAAAATTTTAAAAAATTACAAACCATTATAACTTGACAAATAAAGTCGTCTGTTAAAAAGAGTGGCTAATTAATTCAATATATATATGTAACATAATGTGCATGTTTATTTATGAGTTGTACTGAACTACTAAGCATTTTCGATAGAAAAATGCATCAACAATATATTTATGCAGTGCATTCCAGCTACCTTCTGTTCTCCTCTTTCTGTCTATCACTTACTATAGGTACATTTTAAAATAAAGCAAATTAAATTATATAAAAAATTTCCAAAACCGCCTAACAAAAGGAACAGCTAAACAAATTGATTGACTTAACGTACAAAGTTTGTAACACAAAATAATTTAAAAAATTAAAAATATATTTTTTTCACATTTTTTAATCGCTGCACGGAACCCGAATATACCGGGTGATTTTTTAAGAGGTTTAGAACTTTTTTTAAAAAAAAACACAAAAAATTCGAAAAAAAGAATGAAATATTTATTTGAATCGATAGTTTGAACCTTGCAATTTAATGTTTAAAGAAAATTTCATGCAAATGTTGACCGCTGCTGCGTCTCAGGTAGCCCATCCGCTGAGTCCAATTTTGGCATACTCTTTCACACATATCGGCCGGTATCTCACGAATGAATGCATGGATGTTGGCTTCCAGTGCGTCAATCGAAGCGGGCTTGTCCCTATACACATTAGCCTTGGCATACCCCCACAAAAAATAATCTAATGGTGTCAAATCGCACGATCTAGGCGGCCAATTGACCGGCCCGAAACGTGAAATTAACTGTTCACCAAACTCGCCTCGCAATTGCGCCATTGTTTCGCGTGCTGTGTGGCATGTGGCACCGTCTTGTTGAAACCACATATCATGCAAGTCAAGAACTTCCATTTCGGGCAAAAAAAAGTTTGTTATCATCGCTCGGTAGCGTTCACCATTGACAGTAACGCTGCGATTCGCATCATCTTTGAAGAAATATGGCCCAATAATGCCGCCGGCCCATAAACCGCACCAAACAGTGGCTTTTTCGGGATGCATTGGTAGCTGTTGCAATGCTTCTGGCTGATCTTCACTCCAAATGCGGCAATTTTGCTTATTTACGTACCCATTCAACCAAAAATGAGCCTCATCGCTGAACACAATTTTTCGATAAAAAAGCGGATCCTCGGCCAGCTTTCCAAGAGCCCATTCACCAAAAATTCGGCGTTGTGGTAGGTCGGCTGGCTTTAGTTCTTGCACCAGCTGTATCTTAAAAGGCTTTACGCCCAAATCCTTCCGCAAAATTTTCCACGTAGTGCTGTAACAAAGGCCTAACTGCTGGGAACGGCGCCGAATCGACATTTCGCGGTCTTCTGTCACACTAGCTGATACGGCCGCAATATTTTCTTCAATACGCACAGTACGTAAACGTGTTGGTGGTTTAATGTCCAACAAAGTAAATTTGGTGCGAAATTTGGTCACAATCTTCCGAATAGACTGCTCAGAAGGTCGAGAATGCCGATCATAAAATGGAAGCAGCGCGCGATGAACATTTCGAACCGAGCACGAATTTTGATAGTAAAATTCAATAATTTGCAAGCGTTGTTCATTTGTAAGACGATCCATGGTTAAATTGCAAACCAAACTGAAGCTGTTTGACAGTGACACAAGGTACTAAACACACGTCAGCTGTCAAAACCAGTGTTGCCAAAACCAAACCAGCTAAAAAATCACCCTTTATAAATTCATTAAGCTTTCATATGTTGAATAAAAACAATCAAATAGTAAATAAATAATTAACCAATCAAAGAATTTAATATACATATATAAAAAACCATTGCAAACTATTTACTACAAATATTTTACACCCAAACATTACTAATTTAGTAATATTTATGCACCCAAGAATGTTTATTTTAAGGCAGATAAAAAATAGAGAACTATTTCATATAACCGCAAAAAATATTCGAATTAAATTAACAACTTCGTATTTATTGAGTAACTATTTTTTTGTTTGTTTATAAACATTTACATTCAAATATCTATAAAAGTTGAATCACATATGTTTTGTTGTTGCGATTTGGATATGTTGCAAAACTCCCCAAACTTACTTTTGGCGGGTTATTAAGCAAATTAGATGTAACTTCATGTGTCTGGCTCACATGTATTCACAAATAGGAAAATTGAGAGAGGATTTTGCGGCCATTATTAAATATTTTTTGCGGGTTAAAAGTGATAGGGGATTGCAGAGTTGACTATCTGGTTAATTCCTCATCTGTGCCCAGGAGTTACGCAACAAGGACTACAAAAAAATAAGGTTGTCCCACTCCAGAAAATGCTCGATAGCAGCAACAAACGAAGAAGTTTTGCATACTTTGTTATTTACATCGAAACCATTTATATCAAGTATGAGAAAACCGATTGGGATGATTTCGAAAGAGCTGTTGAGGGAAGCTAAACTGCTCTTATATTCTTCTGGTCAATCTTTCTAATTAATTAATTTAGTGAGCATTATTATAACAGCAAAACGTACAGCGGCCGACATAAACCTACGTACACTTACTTTAGTTTTTAATAAAATAAAATTTGATAGAGAATTTATCAGAAAAATAATCTTTAATTAAAGAGAAAAATGCATTTGAAAAGGCATCTTAACTTTTTATTGAGATTATAAAATCACACGATGCTTTTAACATTTTTTAAGTAATTAAATTAGGTCTACAAAATATATTAAGTGGGTTTTATAGCTATATCTAATGGCTGTTCTGAAATTCACTTACAATTAGAGTAGTAATACCACGATATCGGACATTTTCCCTTTAACTGGATATAACTTGCGTTGGGGTGATAGTAGACATTTCTTCCTAAAAAAGTTTTTTTTTTCACTGTATTATAATGATGTGACTTATACGTAAATAACGGGTGATCCAAGTAGAGAAACTTTTTTCAATAGCCTTTTTTGACAGATCACGTGTGAGTCGTGTCATGCTGTCATGTTATTTTTGTTTAGTATTGTTTGGCATTTCATAATGGAAAGACTTACGCGTGAACAACGTTTACAAATTGTTCAACTTTATTATGAAAATTCACGTTCTGTGAGGAATGTGTTTCGTGCACTTCGCTCATCTTATGGTCAACATAATCGGCCTACTGAGCGTACTATTCGTAACACCATCACCCATTTTGAGACCCAGCATTCATTATTGGATAATATTCCACCGAATAGACCACGTCCAGCACGCTGTGAAGAAAAAATATAGAGGCCGTAGCTGAGAGTGTACACGAAGACTGTATAGAGTCGAATCGGCGCCGTTCGCAGCAACTCGGACTGACGTATGGAACGACTTGGCGCATTTTACGTCAAGATCTTAAATTGAAAGCGTACAAAATACAGCTTGTGCAACAACTGAAGCCGCTCGACCTTCCCAAGCGACATCGCTTCGCTCTATGGGCTCTTGAAAAGTTCCTAGAAGATCCAACGTTTTCGAGGCAAATTTTGTTTAGCGATGAGGCCCATTTCTGGCTCAATGGGTATGTAAACAAACAAAATTGCCGCAATTCTGATGAAGAGCAACCTGAAGAGATTGAAGAACTGCCACTTCATCCAGAAAAAAACAACGGTTTGGTGTGGTTTGTGGGCCGGCGGAATCATCGGTCCATATTTCTTTAAAAATTATGCCGGTGCGAACGTAACCGTCAATTGCGACCGTTATCGTGCCATGATAACCGACTATTTGATGCCTGAAATTGAAGCTCATGATCTCGGCGACATTTGGTGTCAGCAAGACGGCGCCACTTTCCACACATCGCATCAATCAATGGACTTATTGAGAGAACATTTCGTTGAGCACATAATTTGACGTTTTGGGCCGGTCGATTGGCCACCAAGATCGTGTGATATCACACCGTTAGACTTTTTCCTTTGGGGATATGTAAAGTCAAAAGCTTATGCCGACAAACCCGCTTCGATTCAGGCCTTGGAGGAAAACATCAGGCGTGTCATTCGCCAGTTACCAGTCAAAATGCTCAAACGAGTGATCGAAAATTGGACTCAACGGGTGGACCATCTGCGACGTAGCAACGGCCAACATTTGATAGACATAATCTTCAAAAAATAAATGCCAAAGAATGTTCTTTCAAATCATAATAAACATTCTCCATTAAATTTGAATTTTCTGTTTTTTTTTTCTTTAAAAAAGTAGGGAACCTCGAAATGGATCACCCTTTATAAGAAACAATATTTAATTTTAAAGTAAGCGTACGTAAATTTATGTCGCCAACTGTATGTATATATATATATATATGACATATTCATTATTTAAAATACCAAATATTTAAGATTATGCGAATTATGTGAAAAAAATTATAGATTTTTGAGACAATAAGCTCTGCTTGGTCCCATAGTGCAACGTTTGGTAGGGCGTATGCCCCAAATAATTAATCAAAATGACTGGACCATCAGCTCCATATGCCCCATCTACAATAAAGGCGATCCTATGTTTTGCCAGAACTATCGAGGCATATCCCTACTAAATGTTGCATATCAGATCCTATCCAACGTACTGTGTGAACGAATCAAGCCGTTTTGCAGCACACTAAGCGGTGTGGCTTCCGGCCCGGCAAATAACAATTGACCAAATTTTCGCACTTAGGATCCTGGAAAAGGCCAACAAATTTCAAGTCGAGACACATCATCTTTTCATCGACTTCAAAACCGCATATGATAGCATTCATCGTTAGGAGCTCTACGTGGCGATGGCCAAATTTGGGATCCCAGCAAAATTGATCCAATTGTGTCGTGTTACACTGGAGAATATGCGGTGCAATGTACAATTTGGCATCAGCTCACCTGAACTGTTCCAAACATATACCGGATTCCGTCATGGGGATGCTTCTTCAACCTTATTCTGGAACATATAGTGTGCAGGGCAGGAGTAAACATGGAAGGCACTATCTTTAACAGATCTGTACAGCTACTGGGGTATGCAGACGATATCTACATCATCGGGAATCTATTTCAAAGACCAAGCCATCGCGGATGCCAGAGCGCTTGGTCTGGATAACTAGAAGCAGCGTTCCCGGGACCGTAAAGAATGGAAGGCTACTCTGTTTCAGGCAGTGACTATTCACGGGTCCGGAGCCCATTAAGTAAGTAAGTAGATATATTGATAATAATATCAATGCTCAGCTTCTGAAGATTTTTTTATATATTATTATTTTATTGGTGAAGCGGGAAAACTGCCGTCTCATCCTGATTCCGATCCGGCTACTTAACGAGGCTCTTTAATCTCGTTTCCCTCCATAGAAGACATTGACCCGACAGTGGCCCATGGCTCTCCATCTCCATCAATGACAATGTCAGAAATTCTTCTGAAACCAACGCTAAACTTTACAGGATTCCCGGGTGGGCCGGTGTGATGTTTCGTTGTTTATATACAATCAATGAATCTGCATATAAAAAAACTTGCTTCTATTGAATTCTATAATTTCCTGTTTTTTGATGCATGCAATTTAACTGTGGGAGATTAGTTAATATTATTATAATAAAGCCAGTTTAAATGTATATTTTTTCATAACATTTTGCCAAATAATTTGCTATTTGTACTAACTTAAGGAAGTCTATTAGAGCAGACAGTAGTGTGTTTTTTTTTATTTAAAATTCCATTTATATTTGCGGAACCTTTTTTTCGAATCTAAAAAAAAAATAATATAATATAATAAAAATAGAATATTTTTCCTGTAAATTTTAAAATTTAGTGTGGCTGTTTTCTTTCTTTTAATTTAAAATTTCATTTGAATATTCATTTCTTGAATATATAAAAAATAAATAATATAATACAATAAAAAAAAAGACTATTTTATTCCTGTAAATTTTAAAATTTTTAAAAGTTCGCATATCGTCGCTATGCCGTAAAAAGCTTACGATCACTTTTTGATGAAATAAAGTTAATAACGCAGAAATATTCCCAAAGTCGTCATATTCCATGGCATGTAAACGAGGCCCCAGAACCCTAAATACATGGCGATGATTCAGAACAAAGTTCTTAAACTTAAAAATAATATAAATATTAGATAATCCTTAAAAAACCCAAGTCAATTAAAAAAAAAAAAACAGTTTTCATTTATTACCAAAAAATGTTTATTATTTTCAATTTAAATGACAATTTAGACTTTATTTTGTTGACAATTCGTATAACTATAAGATCTAGTATCGACAAACAAATCGGTACTTGTTGATTATTTTTTCAAACGCCATAAACTTTAAATTCTGAATTACTCAAAAACAATATTTTGTGACCCGGCATATCGGCAATATTTTCATAATTTTTTTTTCCGAGGGTAGGTGCAAAATCTTCCATAAGACACTACGAGGACCGACCGCACGTGCTCATAGTAGTGTGAGATTCTTACTCACTAAAAACACCTCCCTTCAAATTACTTTATACTAAAACTAGGTTATTTCCTATCTAGTAGTTCCTATTTAATAATTTATATTCTCGTTTACCAGGCAGCTTCCCATCAGAGGCACCTGCTTGTACCGCCAAAAACACGCGGTTAAATGTTTTTGCGCTAATTCAATTTTTTTATCCGCTGAAGCATTTATCCGGCGCACTAAATTTGTATCGTTCAAAATATATATCATTTCGTTATTGCAATGACCGCGAAGGCGAGTCTGTTGCTTACGGGCAAATGATTTTATTTCACCTTCGACGGTTCCCACATCCAAATCTCTGCGGATATCACTATTTCTGATATAACACGGGGCGTTTACAATTCTTCTTAGCACTTTGTTTTGAAAAGCTTGTAAAATTTTGATGTTATTTGCTTTGGTAAAACCCCAAAGTTGTATACCATACGTCCAAACAGGTTTCAGAACTTGCTTGTATAAAAGCAGCTTGTTTTGCATGCTGAGTTTGGGAAACCGAACAAGCAGCCAATGCATTTGATTATATTTAATAACGAGCTCTTCCCGTTTCTTTTTTATTTGCGATTTCCATTTTAGTTTCGCATCAAGTGTCATTCCCAAATAATTAGCTTCATTTGCGTACGAAATTTGTACGGAGTCTATGAAAATGGGTAGGGTAGTTACATTTCTGTAAGTAAAATTACCATGCGTAGATTTTGTTTCATTAAGGACAATACGCCAAGTCTTTGTCCACTCAAAAACGCTGTTGATAGCCCGTTGAAGCTTAACTGTTGCTGATTCAACCGTGTTACGCACGGCCAATATAACGGTATCATCCGCAAACTTCGCTACAGTTGTGCCTTCTTCCTACGGAATATCTGGAGTAAAGATTAGAAATAAAATCGGACCCAGGATGCTTCCTTGTGGAACTCCTGCCGCGATTTCTTTGAATTCGAAATATTCGTTTCCGTGCTATCACGGAAAAGTCTGCCCGCTAAATAAGAACTTAATATCTCATATATTTGTTTTGGAAAGGCTAATTTTAGCAATTTCACACATTAAAGGAACAATTTTTGTCTGATCATTAGCAATTATTGCATTTGGCGTCTGGCATATGTATATAAAAATGAAACCTCTTGAAAGGAAAGATTCTATGTTTTACTGAATTAAGACAGTCCTTCAAAACGGATGAGTTTCAGTTTTATTTATTGAAAGGGAATGAAAAATTGAAGCTATTTTGTTTAACTTTTTCTTGCCTATGTCAAGTACCCTATGACAAGAACAGTTTTTAATTTTGAGAGGGCCTGATAACGAACTTTTATATATGCATTAGGACATTTAAAAAAAATCCGGGTGTTATCTCCTTTTTTTTAATTTTAAGGATTACGTATCAAAAACAGTTATTTAAAATTCCAAAACCGCCTATATCAACTACTTGCATCTACAATCGGTAATGCAATGAAAATAAAATTAATGAATGTTTAGTAAAAATTTACATTTACCACAAACACCTCGCAACACCGCTCTCATGAGCTTCACACCAGCGTTATCTCTGAAATATTTTAGAAATAGTAAAAAAAAGGCACCGCTAAAAAGGAGTCCGAAAAAAACTTAAAGAAAAGCACCATTACAGCTGAATTTAATTTGAGTCAGGAACCCAGTCTGGTTGCTTGTCATCTAGTACACTTAGAGAACATTAACTGAGATTCTTCTTCAAGCTGTTAGGCTGGGTTTTTTTTTGTCTAAGCTAATTTAAAAAAACACTCTCTCAGCGCACATGCTACTATGTGACATTGTTAATATTTTAATGGCGAAATTGTATAAATGTTGAAACAAATATTCTTCAAAATAGTTTTTGAATTGGCAACCTGGAACCAAATCTTTTCAACGTCTTTTCAGATCTTTTAAAATTACAATCTAGCACTTGCGCTTTCATTTCTTTTCATATCTATTATCAATAACTTTTTCGGGATAAAGAACACTAGTTAAAATCTGTTGGCATTTTTATTACATTTGAATCTAAATACCTAAGCACTGAAATCTTACTATCGTTGACATTAATGCGTGAATTTATTTGACCACCGATTATTTAAAAAAAAAACTAATTTGCCTCGCCGACAATTTAACGCACAGCATACTACACCACAGAACGGCACAGCGGCAAAACATGTCACATTAATGCAGTTTCCAGTTATATTTTTAGTGTGTTTACTTGTGAAGTAGATGTTTTCATAAAGAGTTGAATTAGGTAATTTAATTAAAAGTTGAATCCATAGAATTTTTGTCAGTATTCGACGAAGCTCCAGACCAGCATAGTCAAAGTCAAACTGTCTATGTCGTTATGTGTTTCTGTTTATTTTTTGTTTGGATCTAAGAGAGAGCCATAAACTCGCCTGTGCGTTGCTTTTCTACGTGCCTTTTTTAGTTTTAATGACTTTCTGATTTTGAATCTCTTTTTCGTCCTTTCCAGTAAATTGCGCAAATAAACACTTTGAATTTTTCAAGAAAACACATGACTGCGAATACCTGCAAGGTGATAGGAATTGAAGATTAAGCAAGGTGAGCTTCCACTATTTACAGAACCATTATGAATGTTCATTTATTTAGACGGTAGTACAAAATACTTTAAAAATTAATAACAGTTGAACTTTTCAGCACTTAGAACATACGCAGCCTCTCCAGTTTCAAAGGGGTTAGATATGTACATATATTTCTCAGCCTTCGTCTTTTTTTTTGAGTTTATTTAAATATTTCAATCTGCAATCTCGCAGCAATTAACACAACATTCATTTATAATTCACAAAATAATTTACCTGCAAACAATTTCCCAAAATAAAAACACTTAAAATTGTGTCAAATGACAGATATTAGCCCTTTTCAATATCACGCAAAGTAATTTCGAAAAAAAATCGAAGTTACCATACCTGTCGAAATATAGAATACTGACAATGATTTGGCTCTAGGAAATAAGACCCCAAGAAATAAAGCCGCAAAATAAAAATTAAATAAGGCCCCAAAAAAAGAAAAATCGCGAAACAACACCATTTTTTTTTAAATTGGGGGACTTATTTCGTTCTTTTGGGGTCTTATTTGATTTTTGTATTTGAATATTTTTTTATTTGAGTTCATTTTTATGTTATATTGTCAACGTATCGTCGGTGCAATGAATACTGCGAAATAAGCGCCGCCGGGCTTTATTTCGTTCTCAAAATTCTTGATGATTTCGTGGTGGATTTAATGGTTACGGAATATAGGGGGGGGGGGCATGCTGCACCAACAACCCTCCTGCTTAGTTTCGCTGTTAGATTTGTGGTACGCGTGAGGCACAACTAAAATTTTGATGAGAGGATAAACTTTTTTATTTCTTGTCAAACAAATACAACTACACAAGCGCCGGTTCACATGTAGATTTGTAGTTTTGTGTTTTAGATCCCATGTGAGATTATTGAACCAGATCTCCTGATCGTATTAATAACCTCGAATGACACCAGCCCGGCGAAAAGCCAGAATTTGTCCCTCTCGCGGTATTATTGTTTGTCAAATCATAATTAAAACCGAATGAAACGGAGGAAAAATTTCAGTTTTTATATCGCGCTCGAAAAAATCGTTTTATTGCTGGAAATTCCAAATAAAAACATTTCCAAATAAAAACATCAAGGATTTTTTGCACTGTATTTCGTCTGGTCCTCAAAAGTCTAGTAAATAAAGCTGTAGGTACATATATTAATACGTGTAGCAAAAACTGTTGTACTTTACTTATAAAAATTATTAATTTTTTCTTCAACCGTCATAATTTTTTGCTGGGCTTATGAAATTGCACTTAACACATCCTGCGCTATTAAATAAGGTCTACAAAATGTATTAAGAGATTTTTGAAGCTATATCTTATAGTTCTAAATTTATATAGCATTTTGAGTGGCTTTAGTTTATAACAACAGTTCGGGTTAAAGTGGACCTCTCCATCATACTATTTGTTTGTGCATTGGAAATCGAGAAGTACCTTAACTTTTTATTAGTTTATTATAATTGTGTAGAACGTGTTTTCCTTTATTTTGCCACCGCTGTATATCGTTACTTTAATGTTAATGTGTTACATTTAATGCACGTATTTAACTAATTAATAACCATTCAATAATTACAACAACAATAGGATTTTTTTCTATTTGTCGGCTCTATTGTTGTTTTTACCTTTCTCGTATACATTAGTATACTAAAGAGAAAGTTATTGCGATCGTGCGGAATTTTCGATATGAAACTGATTATGAGAATTTATATAACGACTATAGCGAAGTCCAAAAAAGTTGGTCCGCCAATGGATTCACTTCAAAGTTTGTATATACGGTTTTTGGGGTTACATCTCGGGGTATCTCCTTATTTTTTGTTTTATTGTTCTAAATAACGGTACCTGCCATACAATTTTTTTTTGTGAAAATCATTTATCACTTATTTTCTCGAAAATGGTTCCAAATACTGCATACTCAGTTTTTGGAACAAAAACCGATTAACGGTAAATAACGGCCAATATCTCGAAAACTAAATAAAGGAATTCCAATAGTTGAACATATAGTCGATTTTTGAAATAATTTTGTTCATAGAACAATTTTCTTAAATTTATTAAATTAAATAAATTTGTTTTCTCATATACGGCTATAACGATTTTGATGTATTTTTGTATTTTGAACAATATTTTGTTAAATGTTTCCAATATGCAAAGTTAAATCAAAATCGTAGGTGCCATTTTTGAAAAAATAAAATTTTACAAAATCTAAAAAGTGATTTTAATCAATTTGGTATGTGATTAAAAGTAACCGTTCTTTTTGAGGCGATTCACATCATGTAGCAAGAAAATTTCGTATGACGCAGTCGTGTCATTCTCCAATTTAGGTCAACATTTTTCTATTTTTCACAATTCAATGTTATTGTTGCTTCACGTATCAAAACATAGATGTAATTTGATCCAGTGGGCTAACTCTAGTTTACATAGTTATAGTAGTTACTTCGACGTAATATTTTGTGTATTAATTTTTTATATATATTTTTTCACAATATAAAGTTAATCCCAAAACAATGTAAAAAAAAAACATTTAGCTTATGGTGCCAGGCGCTCATAGACCCATCCATTCTCACCATTGTGAACTAATGATTCTGCTTCATTCTATAAAGAGAATTAAAAAAAAACAGTATCATGTTTTCAAAATCAATCAAATAATTCAAATAAATCATATACACTCCAATCAGTAAGATCCCTTCAAAACGAAGCTCGCAAAGTGCGACCATGCAGATGGGAGAAACCCAAATACATTAATCCTGATTGTTTAAAGTCATGATTGAAGTTCCAGTTCAGCCCGCAATGCATTGTTTGGGAACCATAAATGTACGTTCGTAAAAATAATACCTATAACAGTGTATTTGGTACTTACTTCGTCAATTTTGAAGTCTTTACGAAATCGTATTCTATCATGAAGACGATCTGTTTGACCTTGCCAAAATTCAATCAAACGTGGCTTTATGATGTAACCACCCCAATTAGGCAATGGAACATCGTCTGTTCCCAGGTCAGCCTTCATTTTGGATTCAATTTCATCCAACTCTTCGCGACTCCCAATAATAGTACTTTGAGCACTGGCGAGTGCACCAATTTGTGAAGCACGTGGTCGTGAACGAAAATAGGCTAATGAATCTTCACGAGAAATTTTTTCAGCTTTTCCCTCGATTCTTATAGATCTTCTTAGTGGGCACCAATACATGGTCATTGCGACATTAGGATTGCAACAAATGTCCTGTGCTTTTCGACTTCCGTAGTTAGTAAAAAATATAAATCCATTTGAATTGACTTCCTTTAGCAATACGAAACGATTTGACGGAAATCCATCCCTAAAAAAATTCAATTATTATTACGTGTGTTTGTTAACAAAATGATATAAAAATCACTGGTAAATGATTACCTTTTAAGTATCTAAAAGTTTCCTTTATCAAAAATTTCAAAAATTTATATCTCTTAAACTTTGCGAAAACGAGACCGTTGAATGTCGTTTTATGCTTGTTTCATCATGTTCAAAAAAATGCATTCTTAAATCTTGGCGCCTTGGAAACTATAGTATCTACTGACAAACTGTAAAACAACATATGTCCCACGGCTCTGATGTTCTTTTCAGTCGACAGAAAGAAGAAATTCCGTTAATACGAACATTTTTTGAACATGGCTCCCTTAAATATATAAAACGCTCTTACTGTATATACTGAGTCTAGAATTAGGTATTGTATGTGCGTTTGAAGACTAAATGGTAGGAGAGTTGGTTTAGTTAGAATTCAGTTGGAAAATATCTTGGTAACAAAAACACAGCGATAACACTTGAAAAAATCTGGGGTATAATTTTACATAACTGCGCCATCTCCGAAATCGCTCAAATTTTGTATTCCAATATCACTATTTGCCTATTTCATTGCTACTTTTAAAATTGAATTTTTGGCACTTACTTATTAACTGTAGCTAGACTTGCTGCATTGGGTTCTAAGATTTCATTTGTGTTTACTGCAAGGTCTAACCATTCATTGAACAAAGATATTGGCTCTTTTGTTTTGATGTTCTCCTCAAGAAACGCTTCTTTTCTCTCCATATATTTTATCCGTAGAGCTTAAAAATAAGATAATGAAATAATACATTTGTATATTAAACGAACCCGCCATACAGCTTATGTTATTTGAGGACATTTTCTTTACGAAGCGAACAAATTTCATCAATTTTAACTTAATGCAACGAAATCTTTCGTCGTAATTCGTAATAAACGTCCAATAAACGATAAGAGGATAATAGGTTTGATTTTGATTAAATTTAATCAGCCGACATTAACAATAAAACACAAGTTCCTAATCTTACCGACGTGTGCCTACACAAGCAACTGAGAGAGAGAGGGTATGAACGACGAATGAATGCTTACCCCTGGCGGTCAAATTTCGCATCGATAGGTGGCTATAGATTTTGACAGTTGGTTTTCAGGTGCAGCGGCAAATTGTTTCTTATGTTTGATAATTAAAGAAGTTAGTACATCATTTTTTATAAAAAAAAAACACTATTAATTAAGCTAATGCAAAAAGTGTAGCTACGAATGTAATACTAAGTTTTTATTTTCAATAGAAATTGCCATCTTAGAGCAGTCTTCTTGTTTGCTGAATTATACATCCCACAAAATGCAATTATAAACATAATAATTAATGCACTTTATTTAAATTTATTACAAAAAAGTCACCAACATTTTGTAATAAAAGTAACAAACTGATATCATAATTATTTGTTTACGCATTTTACACATTGTCTAACTGATTTATTTGTGTGTTCTACAAATCTACAATTTTGTAATAAGTTTATTCACTTTTCAAACATAAAATACTTTATTTACTTACATGAAAAACTGGTGTTTTTTTATGGATATCCCTTTTCCCATCGTCAATGAGAAAAAAACATTTTTGCAAATATATTCTTTTTGCAAATATACTCTTTAAAAATACACATATATTAGACGGTTGATAAATTATTGTATATTTGTAACCGTTCTGCTTTCTACCAATAGGTGTCGCAGGCCAAAATGGGCATAAAATTGATACTCAAAAAAGTCTAATAAGAATGAAAGCCAAAGCAGTGTTAATGACGTAGAACGCTGAAATCTGAAACAAAACAAAATTTCTCTTGAAAAATCGAATACTTTTGTGCTCTCTAGTACCTTAATTCACTTTTGACAGAAATCTGTGTTGGAAAACAGAAATTTGTGTTGGAAGACTGAAGACCGAATACAGGTACTAGAGAGCACAAAAGTATTCGATTTTCCACGAGAAATTTTGTTTTCTTTCAGATTTCAGCGTTCCCCGCCATTCCAATTGCTTTCATTCTTATGAGACTTTTTTGTGTGTTTAGTCATGACCACAGATGAGGAATTAAGTTTTGTTTCAGATTTCAGTGTTTCCCATCTGTTAAAATACGTCATCCAATGACACATTTTTGTGTGTATTATGTTCACGGCCGCATTTATAGGTCTGGAGGAGTGGAGCCCCCTGGCTAATTTCCCAATAAAATTAATTTTTTTTAACCAAGTGTTTCAATAATTTATTTTGAAACACAATCAATTTTTTTAGCAATATAATAATATATATAATAATAGACAAAATAACAAGAATTATATGAAACTAAATTAAAGCGCTAAAAAATGGAACCTTGATCGACGAAAAATCTTTGATGATTTCTGTGAAATCCAGTTCTCGGACTAAATCATTTTTAATGCAGTAGAGATAGCTTTCATAGACGGTTTTGTCCCATCATAGTTCGAAGCCTATTCTTTATAATTTTCATTTTTGAAACTAGCGCTCAAAACCAAATCCATTCTCAGTTCAATTTCAATGTTTGGAAATGTAGTTTTGAAATTTAGTTCTTCAAGAATGTGGGAAGAGTTGGCAGCTGCCTTTCCAACTACACTGGGGAAAAAAACGCCGATTAATTAAATAAGAGCCTGCGTTCCTTTGAGTTTACCACTCATGTTTGAAGCATTGTAGTAAAACTGGCCGCGGCTACAGTTTTTTTCCCTCGAACGGTCTACGTTTGGTTAAATTTTTAGCTCAGTGGAATTTCAACATGTATTGAAAACATGTGCAATAAGTAATCACAACAACAGACAGCAGATGAATAAAAATCGTCTTTTGTTAATGCGTGCGCAAAGTCGCATGACCGCGGATAAGACGGCGACGGCACGGTCGGCACTTATACCAGTTCGTTCGTTTACCATTTCGAACGTAAACGATCACTGAAATGAACGATTTCGCCCACCTCTACTGGCTTGCTAAATCTCTGTTGTTTGTGTAGCTTTATTTATTCTTTTTGGTTTGTACGCACGTTTTCAACCGTGTTTGATGACAGGATGATGTTTGTCCAGTAATGTATTTGTTGTTGCTTAACGGTCGATCTTAAATCTAGCTGGTTGTTGATTTGAAACGTTTTTCTCGCGCCCCTGGAACAGGTACCGGTTCTTTCTTCTTCATTGCGGGCGATTTCAATAGACGCAATTCAAGTTGGCTTCGACATTCTGGGCCTGGAACTAAAGGTACGATCAGACGGTCATCCAAACTTGTCATCCGGATGACACCCTGACGTCAATATGACGTAGAATTTATTCTAAAGTAAATGATGACAAGCTTGGATGACCGTCTGATCGTACTTTAACTCCAACTAGCCAATGAACTAGTCCCACCAACTTTGCATTGGGATTTATTTCATATGTTTGTAAATGTTTATTATGAAAAAATTCCCAATGAATTAAATCCCAATTTGAGAAAGTGCGAGTTATTTCATTAAACTTGTTTCGAAGCATTAATAATTCTACTGAAAGTGGGAGTTAGTTTGTTATGGCCAAAAATTGTACTAATAAGGAATTAATTTTTAGGAATGTTAACGGGTTTCAAATGTAAATCAGACATATTTATAAATACGGTTTGTAGATTTTGTGCACTACATATGTACATAGGTTTGTATTACCAACCACCAATTAGATAAGGAATGTAATTGTATTGATCGTAATAAATTATTTAATATCAAAAATTAAATATTTTTTTCCTTTTTTCATTTTTGCTGGGGTCTTTTTTCATTTGTGGCTTATTACATGGAGAAGTTTTTAAATAATTTTTACTTTTTATCTATCACATCGCAAGTATTGCCCCAAATTTTTTCGGTATTCAAGCCCTGTTCTCGAATGAGTGAAATTATCTATAGGACGAATCGATTTTCGCACTCGTACAGTGGAAAGAGCACTTCAAGATCCTAATGTACACAAATCCACTGGTCCAGATGGTATTTCGCCTATTGGTTCGAAGCTGTGTTCGTCCACGCTGGCAAAACCATTGAGTAAGCGTTCCTATCTGTCCTGTTCTTCAGGGCTCTTTCCGAGAAGATGGAAAACAGTATTTGTCCAGCCTGTCCCAAAAAAGGCGTATCTTCCTCTGTCTTCTCCTACCGATCAATTGCACTAACGTCCCTTCTTTCCAATGTCATGGAAACGATGATAAATCGTCAGCTTATGAAATATCTCGAATCCCGAAAACTTCTTAATGACCGGCAGTACGGTTTTCGCAGCAACAGGTTCACTTCTGATTTGATGACATATCTAACCGAAAAGTGGAACTAATCTATTCACCGGGTGAAAGCAAGGTCGTTGCACAAACGCATTTGACAGAGTTTGGCTTCAAGCTCTTTTGTCGAAAATGCGTGCATTTGGAATAGATGATACCCTTCTTCAGTGGATTAGAAATAACCCTTCGGACCGTTCAATACAAGTTGTTTTGGACGGTTTCAAGTCTGCAACTCACCAAATAAATGCTGGTGTGCCTCAAGGCTCCGTTTTGTCTCCGACTCTATTTCTCAATTTTATTAATGACCTTCTGTCTGTCACTTCTAATCCCATCCATTCCTTCGCGTATTCGTTTTATGATTCACGTCCCTCATCATCGCATGTTAAGCTTATTAAAATCTTCTTAAGCGGGGTAAAACCAACACAGTAGAATTTAATGCTTCCAAAACACAATGCTGTCTTCTATCATTAAAGCGAAACCCTAAATACTCTGCTTTTATCCATGGATGGCACTTGCATCGCCGAAACCGAAAGACTTTCCAACCTCGGTATGTGCGTTAACGACAAACTTCGTTAGGATGACCACATATTCGATGTCGCCAAGAATGCTGCGACATGTCTAGGCTTCCTTAAGCGATGCAAGAAATATTTCATCAACAAACAAGAAACAAGATTACCAAACATTATACTGAGGAATGTAATAAGAACGAGCGAAAGAATTTGCAACGTGCGGAGGGAAATTGCAGCCGCAACGAACAGCCGTCTTCTAAATAAGGAGAGAAATTTAATTTGATGTCAGACAAAATGGGTAATATGGGTAATATATAAAATATATACTAAAGATGCTGAAGCCTCGTTTACTTGTATAACTGAAAATGAAAAACATATAGAAAGAGAATTTTAGAGAGAGATTTCTAATATTTTTGTATTATTTTGTAATTAAATTCAGGATATAATAATTGTATTGTCAACCTGGTAGACAGCCTTAGGCCAATCCAAATAGACTAAGTTATTAATTCATTGTTAAGTATTTATTTGAAATTAAAGTCTAACTAACTAACTAACTACAGACATATGTACGTTCAAGAAATAGACGCTGATAGTGTAAACCAATTTTCTTCTTCATTGAGGTTGATCAACAATTTAAAAAAATGCAAATGTTAAGTTAGTTTTAACGTTTTGGTTTATAGTTTAACTATGCAAACGGTGATTTTTTTTCTTCAAATTAATTATTAAATTACTTTAAAAGGAAGCACTGTGAATCTTACAGCAAAATGCTGCGAATTTCACCAGAAAGTTCAGTGAATTTTAAAGCACAACAAAAAATCTTTGTGAATTTGACTTCAAAGTGCTGTTAAATTTACAAAAAAGAAATGTAATTTTTACAAACAAATGTGGTGCATTTTATAAGGTCTGCTCTTGAACTTACTATTTGTTAGCTATAAAATCAATATAAAATCAGGTTGTAATTTTCATTTCCGTCAATTTAACGAGTCGGGTCGATTGTGATGCACAGCGATTTTTACAGCAAATTATTTTGGGTGTACCTCCTCGAAGTGCATTCCAGATAGCACGTAAATAGTAGAAGTTGGAAAAAGGTTAGACAAAATCTGTTTGTATCTGTATTTGGCTAAACAGTACATGTGTGACACGCTTTGAGGAGAGGATTTCAACTTCGGTCTGTCTCATGTGCAGGTACTCATCGTGACGCTACCCGGCTTGGGGGACTTTATAGTGCAATTACAAGAAAAATCAAATCAAATTTTTCTTATTTCACACCATAATTTGCCGTTATTTACTTCTAAAATTATAACTTACTTTTCAAGGTGAAAAATATTGATGATTGAACTCCTTAACATGTAATGCATTTGTTTTCTAAGTGAATGGCAAAACATTGACGTAATCTGATAGCCAGGTACCAATAACAAATTTGATGTAGAACTTATATTTGTCGGCCCCCACGCACTTATGCAGGAGGAAATTTGAAGGAACAGGACCACGAATTTAATATTTACATTTATTTTGTTATTCGTAAGGCCCATAGAGATTTCATACTAAAAATCTATTTTCAACCCTCGATATATTCTAATACTAAACTAAGCGAGACCAAGACTGTTGTTAAATAGTAACTTGTGATTATTTCATCGAAATCTATAAAGTTTCATCTTTAAATCTTGTCACCTCAGAAACTTTAGTATCCCCAAACTTCTAATTATTTTGGAAAGTTATTGTATATACGATTTTATTTTTATTATTGTTATTGTTATTAGTTCATTCTTATTTTTTCCAATTCATGTTCAATATATTTCATAAACGTATACCATTTTTGATAAATAATACAAATCTCGTAAATAATACAATTTTTTTAGCATGAAATCATGAATTTGTCTGTTCTTCTAACAGTGTGCAGTTGTGGCTTAGTGGTTAAGTACATTGGACTGAATCTACCCTTACCACCTACAACTTTTTATTCGCTGCCACCCACTTGCAAAATTCTCAAGACGTCTCAATTCAAATAATATGTCTTCGCACATACAATGGTTTTTGAGGCTAGGCTTTAGGTCGTGTACAGCCCATACAAACCCATATTAAACCTTATATTTATCTTTTCTCTTTAATATATTTAATATAAATAGTTTCTGAACAAATATTATGTAATTTTCAGAAAATATAATAAAGTAATTAGTTCTCATCAGCGGAAAAAAACGTATACACTTCTTCTATATTTTCCTCAAGAATTATGTCTTCTGCAGACAAAGGGGTGGGATTCTCTTCGAACCAAAACAGCTCTATTTGGTAATTTTAAATCAACGTTGGGATCAAAATGAGTCCATGAAGGTTCTGTGGCATTCAAATATTTTAATTTTGTTCATAAAATGTTCTTCATTTGTCAATATCGTTGCATATAATATTTGAAACATAAGAAAATGCGCAAGATTAACACTTTTCCATTAATTAAAGAAAGCTCGCGTACTATCCCCACTGTTATTAGAGTTATCTACTTATTTCAGATGGTTTAAGGATGCAAATACTTTATGAAATCGAAGATTTTTCAATAACCGATCAAAGTACCTCGTAGATAATAGCTAGAGTGTAGTCACTTACAGGAAGCGCAAGTAAACCCGGTAATGATTTACAGAGCGTATCACCATCAATAATTGCGCCAATTAGGTGCGATGACATTTTCGAGGGTCCGAACAATATTATTATATATGCATGCATATGCTACTTCTTTCCTAGTGACTAGATAAAATAAAAAATAGGGATTCTTTAAACTTTTTGTTTTGCAAATGTTTAAGAGAGTCAATAAAATGAGTTAGCGACATAAAGATTCAAAGCCATTTCACCCAAATTTGAAATTTGGCATTATTTCGTTTTCAAAATTGAAAAAGACCAAATTGGCTTTATTTCTAATCCCAAAAAATTAATGGAAATAAAGCCAACAACAAAATCGAAAGCAATACCCCATGCTTGGTTTCACTGTTAGATTTGGAGTAGGTGCGAAGTAGGGTATATGCAAAGATTTATTGGTTTTAAAAAAAGTTTGCATATAGCCAATCTCGTGCCTACTCCAAAAATGGTAGAGTGTAAAACTTGTTTTGATACGCCCACTGCCACGCCCACAATTTAGAAAAAAACGTTTAAAAGCTAAAGTTGGAGATATAGAGTGTTACAATCTTTACAATATGTGTAGGCACTGCACTTATAAATTTGTCATAAAAGTTTTGTTTGCCACGCCTACTTTTTGTAGGGCTTTTTCACTAAAATGATGTTTTCTCCGAAAATTTTCATAGAAACCGAAAAAAAATGTTTAACAAGATATTTAGAAAGTATTTTTTCCAATATATCGCACATACAAAGTTTTTGGCCACGCCCACTTTTTGGGGCTGTTTTTTCTTTATAAATTTTATAGAATGGAATAAAATGCTATCTATCATCTTCTTAACGCTTTTTTCTTTGGGGCACATAGGGATATGGAGAGGGTATCATACTGTTCGCCCCCAGCGGACTGTAGCCTCTCCTGTTTCTTTATACATTTTATAGAATGAAATAAAATGCTGTCTATCATCTTCTTAACGCTTTTTTCTTTAGGGCATATAGGGTCATGGATAGGGTATCACACTGTTCGTCCAAGCGGACTGTAACCTTTCCTTTGTTTTAATTACAAACAATTATTGGTATTATTATCTATCGTCTGCACGATATCGATTTGACATACCGGCTTCGCTCAGTAATTTTGTATACCCTATCCTAAGGGTATATTAATTTTGACACATATGTAGTTTGTAACACCCCTTAATATTCGTCGTAGACCCATAAAACTATATATATTTATGATCAGGACCAAATCCTAAGACTATTTAGCAATGTATGAAGCTGAAATTTGGACCACATACTTCCTAGGGCTCCGAAATGGTTAAGTGTAAAATTTGTTTGAATACGCCCACTGCCACGCCCATAATTTAGAAAAACCCGTTTTAAAGCTAAACATAGAGAAATAGAGCGTTATAACCTTCAAAAGATATGTAGGCACTGCCCTCCTTTATAAGTTTGTCATATAAATTTTTTGCCACGCCTACTTTTTGAAGGGCTTTTTTACTAAAATGATGTTTTCTCCAAAAATGTTCATAGAAACCGAAAAAAAATGTTTAACAAGATATTTAGAAAATATTTTTTCCAATATATCGCCCATACAAATTTTTTGGACACGCCCACTTTTTGGGGCTTTTTTTTCTTTATAAATTTTATAGAATGAAATAAAATGCTATCTATCATCTTCCTAACGCTTTTTTCTTTAGGGCATATAGGGTTTTGGATAGGGTATCACACTGTTCGTCCAAGCGGACTGTAGCCTTTCCTTTGTTTTAATTACAAACAATTATTGGTATTATTGGCTATCGCCTGCACGATATCGATTTGACATAACGGCTTTTTTGAATAAAAAGGCTTCGCTCAGTAATTTTTTATACCCTATCCTAAGGTATATTAATTTTGAGACATAGTTTGTAACACCCCTTAATATTCGTCGTAGACCTATAAAAGTATATATATTTATGATCAGGACCAAATCCTAAGACTATTTAGCAATGTCCGTCCGCCCGTCCGGTAGTCCGTCCATCCGTACGCAATTTATAGGGCTTTAAAATCAAGCTAGGAAGCTGAAATTTGGACCACATACTCCCTAGGGCTCCGAAATGGTTAAGTGTAAAATTTTGTTGAATACGCCCACTGCCACGCCCACAATTTGGAAAAAAACATTTTAAAGCTAAACTTAGAGAGATAGAGCGTTATAACCTTTAGAAGATATGTATGCACTGCCCTCCTTTATAAGTTTGTCATATAAATTGTTTGCCATGCCTACTTTTTGTGGGTGTTTTTCACTAAAATGCTGTTTTCTTCAAAAATTTTCATAGAAAGCGAAAAAAAATGTTTAACCAATATTTTTTCCAACATATCGTCCATACAAAGTTTTTGGTCACGCCCACTTCTTGGGGGCGTTTTTTTCAAAAACTATTTTTTTTGTAAATTTGATAGAATGAAATAAAATGCTATCCATCTTAATGCATTTTTCTTTGGGGCATATAGGGATATGGATAGGGTATCATACTGTTCGCCCCAAGCGGACTGAAGCCTTTTCTTATGTTTTTTGTGTAAAGATGTACTTTCCATTTCGTACTTTTCCATTTTTCATTCAATAAAGAAAAATATCTTACTTAGCGTTGTCATCCGTCCGGGATTTCCCGGACATGTATTGCTCTTGATTGCTCATGCCGGGAGCGGAGTTTTTCTAAATATTCCGCGTTTTCCATTATTCATCAATACTATCATATCACACTGTTTTTCATCAGCAATTTTGTTTGTACTCTCTTGATTGCACTATAAAATGTAGTCAACAATTATTCTCCGAATCGAACATCTGCAAGCACTGACCAAGGCTACAGCGATTATCGCCAATAACATTATCCCATTTTATGTGGTATTGTATGATTTAAAAACGATTGCTTATTTTAAGTGTTAAATTACTTCCAATTAATCATTAAGCCTAAAAACAGAACCCTGATATACCAATCTCCATTGAATTATCAAACTTTTTTTGTAGCAAAATTGAAAAATCACTGGGAACTGAAAAAATTCGTTATTTCGCTGTTTTTTTCGATAATGAACATATGTCGCTTTTATACAGGACTTCATTTTCAATACTTTGGGATATGATGTACAAGAAGAAATTAATTATTATATTATTTAAGGAAAGCCTAATTTGATGTACCCTGATCCACATTAATGCAAATAACTCCAAAGTTGCATCAGAAACTTCATGTACGACTTTTTTTTTAATGAAAATATGTTCTTTGCAACTGTTTTTAAAATATGTCAACATCTTATACAAATTTTAAATTGTTTTATTATTCTATAAAAGTTTTCGATTTGCAGGTAACTTTTCTCAAAAATATGTTTAATAATCTTATCAGTGATAGTGTTTTCATAAAACGGCAACTCTTACACGCAGCGTATAAATCCTGACTTTTGCAATGGCCCCACACTTTCATCCGCTTAACCAAAAGACTACAAACTCAAGTCACGTTCGACAGCTTATAAAACCTGACATAGTAACGCTACTAAATTTTACTTATAATATCCGCATGTTTTTTCAGTTCACATGGATTGTGTTAGCCTTACGATGCGACGCCATTTACAAAAAATAATTTAATGCATTGATATAATTAGGTATCACAGCCTAGATGTAGCAAAGGTTTTCAAAAACGGTCAAGGACCTAATGTCATACTCATTTTGGAAAACTGTATTTCTATACATAAACGTAACATAGATTTATTTTTATTTAATATAATCGTATATTCTGCATTATGAGTTGAAAACTGATAAACATACATACATCACGGTTCATCCTTATCGAAGCAAAGAAAACGACTAAACGTAATTCAATTTGAAATATTAGCAAATTAATTTGAAAATGCTTTCTGATGCTATGTTTCCTAACGTTATTTGACAAAAAAAAAAATGTTCAGAAGTAGGTATATACTTGCTTTACGATAGAGAAGGGCAATCTATCACACCCAACTAGCCTAGAGAAGTTCCGCATCACTTTCTTATTTTGTATTATACATACGTATATTAACTGAACTGGAATTCAATAACGTGAAGAAACAGCTATTTGTATAAACATTTAAGAAGTAAAAAAATATTTACAAAAATATGAAATATTAGACCTGTATACATTTATTTATTATTTTGTTATGTACAATCTGCGTTATATTATTCATATCGGACATTGTTTAACAATTTTTCTAACTATGTATTATTGTATTACTCGTTCGTGTGTTTGTAAGCCAAAATCAAAAAATAATAATTCATTGCCGATTGTCTATTTTTGCAGTACACCAATTTTTACCGACCGTCACTTATCCTCAAATTGTGCTTTTTGCTAGTGTGAGTGTAACTGTAACACATTTGCTATGTTCCCTAACAGTAAATAAATATGGAAATGAGAGTAATAAAGAAAAACAAAATAAAACAACAAAGCAATGTCCATTTTTAATTCAACAAATCAGCTGGCAGAAAACGTAGATATAAAGGGTGATTTTTTAGCTGGTTTGGTTTTGGCAACACTGGTTTTGACAGCTGACGTGTGTTTAGTACCTTGTGTCACTGTCAAACAGCTTCAGTTTGGTTTGCAATTTAACCATGGATCGTCTTACAAATGAACAACGCTTGCAAATTATTGAATTTTACTTTCAAAATTCGTGCTCGGTTCGAAATGTTCATCGCGCGCTGCTTCCATTTTATGATCGACATTCTCGACCTTCTGAGCAGTCTATTCGGAAGATTATGACCAAATTTCGCACCAAATTTACTTTGTTGGACATTAAACCACCAACACGTTTACGTACTGTGCGTATTGAAGAAAATATTGCGGCCGTATCAGCTAGTGTGACAGAAGACCGCGAAATGTCGATTCGGCGCCGTTCCCAGCAGTTAGGCCTTTGTTACAGCACTACGTGGAAAATTTTGCGGAAGGATTTGGGCGTAAAGCCTTTTAAGATACAGCTGGTGCAAGAACTAAAGCCAGCCGACCTACCACAACGCCGAATTTTTGGTGAATGGGCTCTTGGAAAGCTGGCCGAGGATCCGCTTTTTTATCGAAAAATTGTGTTCAGCGATGAGGCTCATTTTTGGTTGAATGGGTACGTAAATAAGCAAAATTGCCGCATTTGGAGTGAAGATCAGCCAGAAACATTGCAACAGCTACCAATGCATCCCGAAAAAGCCACTGTTTGGTGCGGTTTATGGGCCGGCGGCATTATTGGGCCATATTTCTTCAAAGATGATGCGAATCGCAGCGTTACTGTCAATGGTGAACGCTACCGAGCGATGATAACAAACTTTTTTTTGCCCGAAATAGAAGTTCTTGACTTGCATGATATGTGGTTTCAACAAGACGGTGCCACATGCCACACAGCACGCGAAACAATGGCGCAATTGCGAGGCGAGTTTGGTGAACAGTTAATTTCACGTTTCGGGCCGGTCAATTGGCCGCCTAGATCGTGCGATTTGACACCATTAGATTATTTTTTGTGGGGGTATGCCAAGGCTAATGTGTATAGGGACAAGCCCGCTTCGATTGACGCACTGGAAGCCAACATCCATGCATTCATTCGTGAGATACCGGCCGATATATGTGAAAGAGTATGCCAAAATTGGACTCAGCGGATGGGCTACCTGAGACGCAGCCGCGGTCAACATTTGCATGAAATTATCTTTAAACATTAAATTGCAAGGTTCAAACTATCGATTCAAATAAATATTTCATTCATTTTTTCGAATTTTTTGTGTTTTTTTTTTTAAAAAAAGTTCTAAACCTCTTAAAAAATCAACCATTATAATACAGGGCTTGAATATAAAATCGAAGTTGGCTTTATTTCGGGTTCAAGACTTTTTACTGACTTTCGTGCTTTTTTGCACCCAAAAGCAAATATTTTTGTTTGCAAAAACGTGCTTCTTGGCAATACTTTATAAAAAAAATCGTATCTTCGTTTAGTCATTTGCTGTGTAAGTTCTTGCTTAGAAATTTCTACTTTAAATTATTACGAATTGCATTCACATATTTGAAGCTACAAATATCTTTTGTAGTTGTTCATGAAAAATGTCTTTTTGTCAAGGTGTGCAGTTCACCTTCGTTAAACTAGATTACTTCCATTGGGACCACGTAACCTACCATCTTCGGCCGAAATATGAAACATTAAGGTGTCTTACTTCTTAAAGGTTAAATTTGAAATGAAAGACCATGAGAAAAAACATTAAAATGCATACAGAAATCAATAATAAGAGCACCCACATTCATATATTTTTGCAAAAAAAAGTTCGTACTTGCATTAAAATTAATAGACCTATGTACGTTAAATTAATACTATCCAGGTTCAATTCAAAAAGCAATTAGATGTAGCGGAAACAAGTTTACCTGGTCCCAAAAAGATGATAAATAAGGAGGGTTACCTAAAGATAAACAAATTTTTTTTTATATCTACTTCTATTTATCGAACTAAACGTCTACTTATATTATTTTGAACTGATCTGAGACTATATTTACATATAATGTGTAAGCGGAATGTGTATAATTCAGTCAATCTATTTATTACACACTTTGTCAGAATGCTAGATTCCATATGCATATAAATTGCCAATATAATACATATACACAAATTATGCTAAAATATCTAAAATATCCCTACGCTACTCAAAGATTACCTACATACGTACATACATATTACATCTGTTTCCTATATTTTAGTTAGTTGAAGTTAATGTTCAACCAACAAATTTATTCATGAAACCTTTCGCACACAGTTTCCATCGTCCTTTAACAAACCAGGGGATGGATTATCTTTTACTAATTGGATGTGCTATCTGCTTGGTCTCCAATTTGAACTCGTGTTATATCGACAGAGGAGGACTTTCTTAAATGCCTGACGAAAAACCTTATTAAATATTGTATAAAATATTGGATTAACCATAGAACTGGCATAACCCAACCACGTCACAATGTCAAAAACCCAATGTGCTATATTATTCTCACACTTTCCGCATACCGTTGGCAGGAGATTAAGAACAAAGAAGGGGGACCAAAGTATTACAAAAGTAAAGAATACAACTCCCAAAACTTTTGTTGCCTTCTGTTCTAAACGTATGATACGGCCATGACGTGATGAGTTGCGTGAGATGACACTGGAGTTTCTTGAATGATGTGAGCGCACGGTTTGGTTACGTTGCAGTAAGCACGACGAAGAGGTAGATGGCTTCTTTGACCTAAGACTTCCTCCATTTCCTTCACCAGGACCGCCATCAATTGATATGTTATAGTTTGTATTCTTGTGGCTACGGAGTGTCGCAGATCGCCTCAGTGGTGACGCTGAGGCAACGGATGGTGTAAGTAACAAAGACGTTCGAGCTCCACCAAAACTTGAACCTCTTCTTCTATATCTTTTAGAGTCCCATGTGACAACTGATGTTGTCTTAGAAATACTTTGTTTCCGTCGAGGTATAGGTGTAGCTGGTGGTAGAGATAAGTAGCTTGACGTTGTTGTCGTTACGTTGTTTGTGACTGGTGAATCAATTCCAGTTAGTTGGGCAGAATGCACCAAAAGATCTATTTCACTGGGAGACGACACTGCTGTTCGAAATGTTGAGGATATAATTTTAACTTCCGCTGGTTTAACGCAGTTTTGGGGCGGACGATCACCAAAGTAAGGACAGGTACAGGGCGGAGGCAATTTTAAATAATCACTATCATCTAGCTGGAACCTTCTTTCGCCATAACATTGACGGCTGTTTTGATGCTCTCGTTCGCTTAAAGTACTTTCATTGAGTTCCGAGATGGATTTCGATTGCTCTCCTTTCGAGTGCCCTGATAGATATTGTAGAGCATTTTTCGGTAGACTATTAAAACGATTGCGTCTGTGTGGAGGAGGAGTATCTGGTGTATTATGAGAAGCATTGACATGGGTTGACGTTGACGCTCGCCTTCGCTTTGTGTAAGAGAGTAGTCGCTTCGGCAGTGTTGGTGGAGAAAGAGATCTGAAATAGAAGGATGTTTAGAATTGAATTCACGTATTGTTAATTTCAGTGTAGTAAACACAGGAAAGGAAACTACTTTCAGATACTATTTTAAAAACGTAGAACTACTTTAAAGTTAAGTAAATCCGGTAGATAAGAATCAACTGGGAACTAAAGTTGTATTTTGCAAATTAAAAAAAAAAAAAATAAAAGGTGTGAATTTAAAAAAAAATTAACATGTGATGGCTGATGCGACTCCTTATGTACCGCCGAAAAATAGGAACGATAGTTTTAGAACAAATTTTAAAAATTGAGTTTACTTGCAAAGCGAATGAGTGGATTCATTAATAAAAATGAGGAAAAGATTGGAAGACAAAACAGTATCCCGGGGAACACCAGTATTTACACGATGAATATCAGACTTATAGTAATCCAAAACGACTTGTTTTGAAAGCCCAAGAGAGACTGCCCAGTCAGTGTACCTTTTGCTACGACAACCTTACTGCTGCTCTAGGATGTATCTCACTTTACCATACCATATCGTGTTTTAAGAAAAATTTAAGGGACAAAGATCTGTTGAGACATTGAAGTTAAACGAAAGTTTAAAATCATTACCATAACGATTTCGTTAGCATTCGTTGCAAAAAGTACTACTTTGGCTTTATAGGACTAACTATTGACACCCCCTGACAAATATTGGCAGGCTTTTATTTAATTAACTAATGATTTTTTTTGCAGAAACTATAAACCAACACAATATTTCCTTGATAATTGCATGCATATGAAACGTGTAAAACCGCATAACAAATAATATGTCCATGCGAATTTTTTAGTTATTAAGTAGTACTTTTGTATAGAAGATGAGTAGCTATCTCCAAAACAAAGACACAGAAATATGAGAAATAAAGGAACTTTCTCAAATAAATAGTTCCCTTTATTCTCATATTTCTGTGTCTTTGTTCTTCGGCCGAAATGTATAATATATTTATTTGAGAAAGTTCCTTTATTTCTCATATTTCTGTGTCAAGAAATGATGTAGTATTTTGTAACAAAAATAGACGATATTTTCTAAATTACCTTTCCAAAATTCTTTGCTCTGATTTCATGTCACATTTCTGATGTCTTTGATTAGGAAATGCTAAGTGAGTTGATAACTCAGATTTTGTTGGAGAACCGGTTGAAGATGATGCAACAGACTCGAGTCCCCTTGACAGCTTGAGCATTTCTGCGCCAAACTGGTGTAAGGCTGACATTGTTGTGGGTGTTGATTCTGGTATGCTATTACATTAGTAAAATCAAATGCTTAACAATTTTTAATCAATTTTTAATAAAGCTTCATACCTGGAATCAGGTAGCCAGAGCTCATGAGTATCCAGGGTTGACAATTCCGTGTCAGTAGAATTCGCTGAATGAGGGTGCGTAGGTGTCGACTGTTGACCAGTTTTAAGCAAACGTCTCCATGTGCACCTCCTTTCTGTAAAATCCAAAAAAGTATTATATTTATTTTTATTCATTACTTGAAAATATACAGCAAGTAATATAGAAGAAAAGAGGCAATGTCGGCGATATAAGCTATATGAGCACGTCAGAAAAAGGACGTACGGCGCGGGTAGCATAGCCTCGGAAACGAAATGGAAAGAAAAGTATGATACAAAAAAAATTCCAACATACACATACACTACTCAAAGCAACAGTTATTGCGCAGTCATACGAAATTTTTTTTTTCGAGGTTGGGTGGAAAATCTTCCATGAGACACTATTAGGACCGGCCGCGTGTGCTGATAATAGTGTGAGATTCTTACTCACTAAAAACACCTCTCTTCAAAATACTTTTAAACTACAACTAGGGTAATGCCTATCAAGCAGTTTAATTTAAATATTTAATCACGTTTGACAGGAAACATCCCAGCGGAAGCACCTGCTTTACCAGCAACAACGTGTGGTTACATCTTATAGTGCTAATTCAAGTTTCGTATTTCATCCTTTGTAGTCGGCGCACAAGATTTCTCTGGTCTAGAAGTTCTAATACAGCGTCATTATAATGGCCAAGAAGGCGAGTGCGTTGTTCCGTTTTTCAGCTTCCATGGTAGTTATACCTAGATCTTTGTGAAGTTTCTTATGTCCACGGGGCATTTCTGATTTTTCTTAGAACTTTATTTGGAATGTCTGTAAAATGTTAACATTACTTGCTTTGGTACAACCCCAAAGTTGTATACGACCGTCCATACAGGTTTTAGCACATGCTTGTATAAAAGCAACTTGTTTTGCATACGGAGTTTGGAAAATCTTTCAAACTTATTAATATACGATTTTCATTATAATTTAGCGTCTTGAGTCATTCTCAAGAATTTAGCCTCATTTGCGTACGAAATTTGTACCAACTCAATATAAATGGGTAGATTGCTTTTATTTCTGTAAGTAAAATTAATGTGCGTGAATTTGTCTCGTTGAGTACAATACGATAGCTCGTTGAATCTTAGTTGTCGCAGACTGAATCGAGTCGCCTGCAGCTAATTTGGACGTATAATCCGCGAGTGGATTAACAGAGTGGATTAACAGAAAATCGTGCCAAGAAAGACCAAGAGTGGAACTTCTACGGCGATTTCTATACATTCTGAGTTTAACGAACTAATATCCGCTTAATAAGATTTTAAGATCTCAACAAATTGATTTGGGAGAGCCTTTTTAAGTTTATGTTTTAATCCCGTATGCCATACTTTATCAACAGCCTGAGAGACATCAGGAAAAATGCTTGAACAAAATTTGTTCTCCTCTAGTGCTTTTTCCATTTCGTTGGTTGTTCTATATACCTGAGCAATTGTAATCCGGTATTAGTCGGCGTTCTTCGATTATTGGATGTAATCGCTTCAATATGAGTTTTTAAAATACCCTCGACACAATTGGTAGAAGCGATCACACCAAAAACATAAATTTAAAGAATAACCAAGTTATTTTATACAAGAATTGCTTTTGCCGTACAAGTCAGCCACAAAAAGTACTGAGATCTAAAAAAGAACGCCAAGTTTGTATTGGAATTATTAGAAATTTTACATATAGTATTTAGGTACACTTGGCTATTGTTTAACATTTATGTTTTTGGTGTGATATCAATACTTTTTGCAAAGATTTTTGTATGCATGGAAATTTTGTAAAATTTTAAAATTGTAGGGATTTGGACCGAACGTAAACGCCCTCTTTCGAGAAAAATACAATTTGTTTTATAACTTTCCTTGTGTGCCTTTAAAAGAATTACCGACATTATAACACATTTATAACTATAGAATGAGTTCGATATAAGGGCGGTTGCCACGCCTCTTTGTCAAAGACAAAGTTTGTCCCTGTTCTTCAAATCCTTCCTTCAAGTATAATTTCATAGATCTAAGTCGTTTGGGTGCAAAGATAAAAAAAAAAGGGGCGGCTAGCACGCCCCCTAAATGGAAAATAAACAGTATTTTATTTTTTCCCGTATTTGTTCTTAAATTCCAACCCTCATGTAAAAGATCGCAATTGTAAGTCTTTTGGGGGCTTAGTTAAAGAAACGAAGCGGCTACCGCGCCCCTAAATGGAATATAAATAATATTTTATTATTTCCCGAGTTTGTTCTTAGAGTCCAACCCTCATTTAAAAAGTAATAATTATAGGTCTTTTGGGAGCTGCCTTTAGAGAGGTGGGCGGCTGCCACGCACCCTGGATGAAAAATCACAAATGTTAAATCTTTCCCTGTGGTTTCTCCGCAAATCCTATTATTGTGCCAAATTTCGAGGTTCTAGGATGATTGAAAGTGCTCCATAGTTTTGATGATGATGATGAGTTAAGAGAAGTGGGCGTCTGCCACGCTTCATGGATGGATGGAAAATCACAAATGTTAGATTTTCCCTTGTGATTTCTCCGCAAACTCTATTACTGTACCAAATTGGAAGGTTCTGCGATGATTGGAAGTGCTCCATTGTTTTGATTATAGCGATGAGTTATGAAAAGTGGGCGTCTGTCACGCCCCTTGGTGGAAAATCACAACTGTTAGCTTTTTCCCTGTGGTTTCTCCCCAAAAATATTACTGTGCCAAATTTTAAGGTTCTACGATGACTCGAAGAGCTCCATAGTTTTGATGATCTGGGTCAGTGAGTCAGTAGTTACGGTTTTTGAAATTTGGTATGGAGCTGCTGCTGTGCGTCCCAATAAATCTTGAAAATTTGATGGCTCTAGCTTTGTTGTATGCGGAGTTAGAGGGGGGGGGGGGGGGGTGGTCAAAATGGCCTGGGTTGGTTCGTGTAAATAAGGGTGTAGTGCCAAAGTTGCTAAGGAATTGGGCTGGGCATACCGTGCCCCTTGATATTGGTCTATATGATTTTTTTATTATTTGGAAGTTTTCCTGGCTTAGGAACCATTATAACATCAGCTATCTTCCACTGTCGGGAGACGTACAAGAGCCTCATCGAAGCGTTTATGAGATAAACAAACTTAAATAGTGATTTTCTGTGCAACTCTTTAAAAACCTGTCCCGTAATTAATTCATGTGCAGGAGCCTTGTATAATTTAATTTTTCGTATTTCGACTAGCGATACTTGTCTTATTTGATAATTGTCATATACAGTGGTTGGAATAGCATCTTTCGCTACACCGTCAAATAGTTTAAACGTCTCTTCAAGGTGTTCGGCAAATATTTCGGCCTTTACCTTGTCCCCTTTCGTCAAACACCATTATTTTTCCGGATGGATAGCGCTTGCATATTTGGTTTTTTCATGCCAAGTATCTTTCTAAAGCGAATAGTTGAGAGGTTATTTTTACTTTTTTTTAAAGTCCCGAATCTCTTTTTTAAGCTTGCTGGAAAGATCATTTAATTAATATTAATATTATTCCTTTCACGCGCTCTTCGTTTTTCCTTTACTAAATCAGCAATTTCGCAGGGATATTTTATTTAGCAAATAAATTCGACCACTTCGTGAGATACATCTGAAGCGCCAGAAGGTGTGTTTTTCATTGAAATCTCCACCAATTACAAAGTTCTGTCCAAGTGAGTCAAATATGCTTCTTAAACCTTTTTTTAACGTGGCTCGTAGAAGACAATAAATATACTCAAATTTATATGTAATGCGTTTAATTTTTACGCTAACCGTGCTTAGGCAGTGATCAGTGGTGTCTTTTATAAAAATAGACTGAACAACTGTGAAAAATACTAAGGAATGCATCGAATCCCTTAACATTACCATCGAAAATTTGAATATGAAACGTATTCAATATGTTATAGTCCCTATATTTTCTTACTTCTCAGTTTCATTCAAACATTTCGTTAACCCAAAGAAGCATTTATTTTTTATTTGAATACTATCAATCTGAAAAGACGCTTTCGGTCCATTTTAATGCCTCCCATACTTCAGCTTGTGGCCATTTTAGCAGTGTGAGGTAAAGGTGGTTATAAATGGGTTATAGGGAATGATTTCGTTGTTTCTGCAATTTGCACTTTTTCGAAAATTGTGACCGAAACCAAAAAAATGTTGGAAACATAAATGTGTCCTTTGTGGATTAGATGCTTATTGTAAAAATAAAATATGCTTATATTTATTACATACTTCTATACATACATACGATGAAGTAAAAAAGTGTAGATACATATGTTTTCATAAACCCATAATACAACAATAATTATGTGCTCTAAAACTCTGTGATTTGCGAAAGTGTTAGGACTGTATAAAAAGCAGTGCGATGTCTTTTGACGATTTCCACCAACGTGCACGCAACAACATTTGTAAGGAATATTAAACTTGGTGGGTTAATTTACTTTGGTATCCGTAAAATGAAAATCTTACCTAAAGCTGGTGTCTGGCCGAGCCACCCACTAGCCCAACCGGGTGTGGGAGGATGGTTTGTTCCCCCAAGATTTTGTCTTTGTCTTGCCAACAACTGTACAGTCAAACAATATGTTAGCAGCATTACACCTAGAGGAATGTAAAAGCAAACAATTGATCCAACCAATTTATACACAGGATCTGGAATCTGACACGTTCCATTCACTAAAACTGATGCATGGTCCTATAGATGGATTAGATTTAATTTCACAATTGAAACATTTCATATAATATTATGGAATGAACTTACTTTCGAATACATCAAACTGAGAGGTAAACTCATTGCAATAGATAACAGCCAGACAAATACGATTTTTAAAGTAACTCGACGTCGTGTTTTATTTCTGCCAAACCGCATTGGATATCGTAGCGAAAGGTAGCGGTCTACAGATATCGTGCATAGATGCATTATACTTGCTGTGCAAAAGAGAACATCTAAGCAAATCCATGTCAGACAATGTTCCGATCCAAGAGGAAAATACCCTATAAGAAAATAAAAAAATGATTTAAAAAAAAATAAATTGTTTGTTAGAAAATTGAGGTAAGGGTTGAAATACAAAACTTGCTGGTAGTTTAAAACTCCCCTAAATTTTAATACGTCAAATGTTTTAAACAAATACTGTCGCCGTGTATTGGTACCAATTTGATCTAACATTTTAATTATTGATGGACATAATCAAATGATCCAGTGATTTTCATAATTGAATGATCATTTGAGTTTTTTTAAAACAACAAATATAAAGAACAGAAAAAAAACATAAGGAAAGGCTACAGTCCGCTTGGTGTGAACAGTACGATACCCTATCCATAGCCCTATATTCCCCAAAGAAAATAGTATTAAGAAGGTGATAAATATTATTTTATTTCATACTATGAAAATTATAAAAAAAAATATTTTTTGAAAAAACGCCCCCAAAAAGTGGGCGTGTCCCTAAACTTTGCATGGACGATATATTGAAAAAAATATTTGCTAAATATCTTGTTAAACATTTTTTTTCAGTTTCTATGAAAATGTTCGCTGAAAACAGCGTTTTAGTGAAAAAAGCCCACAAAAAGTGGGCATGGCAAACAATTTTATATGACAGACTTATAAAGGAGGGTAGTGCCTACATATATTGTGAAGGTTCTAACACTCTATCTCTCTAACCATAAAACGGTTTTTTCTAAATTGTGTGCGTGGCAGTGGGCGGATTTAAAAACTTTTAACACTTTACCATTTCGGGACTCTAGGGAGTATACGCCCTAAATTTCAGCTCCCTAGCATAAATTTAAAGGCCTCAAAAGTTTATACGGACGGACGGACGGACATTGCTAAATAGTATATAGATGTATACACGAATACACTTCTCGGGGAGAGTACGATAACTTTGGCGCCAAAAATTTAAAACTGTTTTTGGTAGAGGGGTTAAATACAATAATTTTTTTGTATGGGAGGGGGGGGTCTATCTTGCCCCGCTTAGGCTGGAGAGGCAATGTAAGAAATTGATTTAAAATGGAAAACAGTGTATTAAATTACAATGGAAACACTTACAAAAAAGTACAATAGTAGTTTTGAAAGCCAGGAATTCATTCTTTCATATTTGTTTTTAAATTCAGTTATTTCCATGAATAGTTTTTGAAAAAATGACTTTCAAACTAAAAATTTTGAAAAAAAAAAAAAAAATTTAAAATAAATATTGAAGGCTGAATTTTCAGAATTGGAAAACCGAGCACTAAATTCGCTGCTTTTAGTTACTGCCCCTATTTATTACTAATCGAACATAGAGAACCATATAGTTATAGGTCTTCTAGTTTTTGAGAAAATTAAAATTTAGGAAAACTACTTTTTTCTACACGTTATTAGGCACTTTCTATATCAACATTTTAATTGAAAAGTCATTTTAAATGTAAAAGTCCCAAACTGGTTCGCCCAAAAATTGGTAACGGACGGACGGACATTGCTAAATCTTTGTCTGCACCTAAATATATATGTATACCTTCAGGGGTCAACGACGAATATTATGGGGTGATACAAACTATGTGTCAAAATTAATATACCCTTAGGATAGGCTATAAACATTTCTATCAAATTTTTGCAGGCAAAAACATACAAAATTACGTAAATCTCCCTCCAGGCGCACAATTCAATGCTCTTTAAAAATATCTTCCAATATGTATGTATCCAATTATATCAAATAATGCAAATGTGACACATACCTCCTTCTTAAAGAAGCAATATTTGAAGACCCTTCTATTGCAATGATACTATATGCGATTATATATGTACAAACAATACATCATAATAAATTATGAAAGAAATTGTGGGCCTCTGTTCTATTATAATGGAGCAATGGTATGTATTTTATACATAGGCTACATACGCATGGATATACGTATAGCTAAACGGCCAACCGCCCTAAGCTAAAATTTATTAAAAATTTAGATGCCACAAAATATATGTACGATAAAAAGTGGTGTTACACCCTTAATTCGTCAACCAATAAACAAAACTTCTTGTAGGTACTTCCACCGAAATAAAATGTTCCTACAAACGCCGCAAGCGCATTCTTATGGGTGATTATGATTAACATTTAATTTGTTTTAGGCAAATATCAATATTTATCAAGGCCTTGAGTGATGAAATGTAGGTACGAACATTTTTGGAAGTTAATTACACATTCCCAAGGGAAATTCTATCAACAAAGTTCTTGAAAGATATTTATGAAATAAACTCAATTTATTTTAAATTGTCTTCTTGATTTCCGGTCCGAAAATGAAATAGATGCGCGTTTAAACGCGTATTCAGTAAACACACTGAAAATTGCATGTGCATCCCAGGCCAGGCTGTCATTTGCTTTATATTTTTAAGGTAGAGTTAAAAATTACATGAAACACTAAAACAGTACCATATAAACAGTACAGCTCTGTTTCATGTTTAATCAATTATACCATTTGTTAAACCAAAAAGTTTTATTAAAGCTGAGAAACATAAAATGAAAAATGGCCCCAATTCACAGAAATTTTCGCATTGTTGTTCCCTATGGCGACCTAAAGCCACATCATTCGGTCGTCGAAAATAAATTAGCGTGAAAGAAAATGCGGTAGAATTTTCTGATATTTTATAAATCTTAGTTAACTACATATTTTTCATAGAAAGAAAATAATAGGCGTATTCGTTGGGCGAAAAGATGCACTAATTTGGTGTTTTATGCTTTAGACTTTAAGGAACAAAAAATAAATCAAAATCCAGTCACTCTTAGACTATCTTTTGAAACGTTTGTACTTTGCAATACCCCAAATGTCTTCAAGATATTCTTTAACTACTGCCTTCGAATTTCGGTGTGCAACTTAACAGACTATAAATATAATTATATATTAGGCCAATATTGCCTAGCCTCTTCAAGGATTGTGTGTGCGAAAATATATTTTTTTTTACACGATTGTTTACAGTTTAATGCTGATTCCGAACGTAAATTTTATTTTTAAAAGCTTTTCATGACATTTATTAGTCTTGGATGTTTGTTAGACAGCGGCCCCCGTGGTCCAACGTACTTAACCGCTAAGCCACTGCACCCACAGAATAAAGCTTACAATATTCCGTGCACAGTATCAAATTTTTGGTAATAAACTCAATTTAAAAAAAAAATCATTCCTTAAATTTCAAACTTTTTGTGTGTGACTAGTATAGTCTTCAAAACGTGTTCTTATATGATCCATTTGATTATTTAAACGAACATTTCACTATAAATGCTCAACTGCAAACGAAATTGTTTCATTGCAAATTATTAACAATCTATACACAATTTCAAATGTAAAATGCAAAGCTTATTCGATTGGCGAAACGAAAGGCGAGAATTCGTTGCAAAGTGGCAATAGTTTTTGCTTTGCAACACCATGCTTGTCACTTTGCACATTTTTATTTGAATAGCCATTTATTGCAATCATTTGACCCTTTCAAGGGTAGTAAAAGGGTATCTAATTCACCGCCATCGGGATCTACGCCACAATTAAAATCAAAAAGAAGTCCTACGACACCGAATGACTTCCCGCGCGTACCCCGTGACTCAACGAAAAGTAAAAGATTCGTGGAGAAAAATAATGATCACCGTACAAAGTTTAATAAAATCGAACTGACCAGTTTAAAGTCGAGAATAAGGCACTTAAAGAATCTTTGAAGCAAAAGCACTCCGAACATAAAACGCTCAGTCCAGATCGCGACGACTACTTCACGGTTGAAGAAGAGTTAGAGCGCGAAACTGATTCGACTAAGCGGAGACCAAACTAAAAACGTAACGCCGGTTCCTCACCCGAAATTTTAGCGGTTAAAGAAAATCGTAAAAAGTCTTAAAGTAATGAAAATGCAACGAAAACGCAAGACAAAATCGTAAAAATAAAGTTTACCTTCTGCTGCCAATTAATGTTAATTTATGAAATCTTAAAGTCCACATTCAAAGTAACATCTTTAAACAACACCGACCCCGACAGTTACCGCGCGGTTTCTCAAAAACTAAATGCTGAGAATATCCGATGGTACACTAACGAAACGAAGTCAGAAACACCAGAGGACTTCATTCGGTAAGCGCGGACTTCCGCTATTCATGCTAAGCTTCGAAAAGTCAGAAGACATTACAATATAAAAAGTATCTTCAACATTGTAGTTAAAATTTAACCGATGCGTAAAACGACTAGACTCATCCCTCATTGCAAGCGTTGTCAAGGATATAACCACACAAATGCATATTATCAAAAAGAACAACAATTAGAACAATTAGCGGCTGCCTGTTGAAAAGCTATACTGTTACTAGCGTATTATCTAAGTGGGACTACTTTAGAAAAGACTGCGAAAATAAAATCAATCTTAACGTGTCTCTTCAAACGCCATTTGAACTTGAAGTCGAAGTCGATCAATTTATCAGAGTCATAAAAAGTTCAGCCTGGTATAATACTCCTTACAAAAAAACCAAACCAAAGCAGAAAGCGAAGTAAAATAAAAAAACAATTAATCTTCAATGGACTATCAGCAGCGTTTTTGAGTAGACAAAGACTTGTCGTATTGTTCTTAATGAAATATAATCTACGCACGTTAATTTTACTTACAGTATTGTTAATACGCTACTTTTATAGACTGCGTACAAATTCCGTACGCAAATGAAGCGAATATTTGGCATTAGATGCGAAACTGGAAATCGCACGTAAGGAAGAAACGGGAAGAGCTCGTTAATTAATATAATCAAATGCTGCTTGGTCGGTTTGCCGCAGCATTCAAAACAAGCTGCTTTTATACAAGCAAGTTCTGAAACCGGCTTGGACGTTTGGTATACAATTTTGGGGTTGTAGCAAGGCAAATAACATCAATATTTTACAAACTTTTCCAAACAAAGTGCTTAGAAGAATTGTAAACGCCCCCTGGTATATCCGGTATATTATTCGGTTTTACCTTTTCTCGGGACAGGCTCGGGTCTTGAAAAATCTTCCCCTGAATCTTGTGTACCAAACTCATGCCTGGGACCCAGACAAGATTCACTATATTGAGCCTTCCGACCAAGTTCAGCGAAAACTGAAATTAATTAAATATATACTGGATGCTTATGTGCACGTGTAATAGACCTTAGATGGTAGGTACTACTGAA
This sequence comes from Ferdinandea cuprea, assembly GCA_963576555.1. Taxonomy (NCBI): domain Eukaryota; kingdom Metazoa; phylum Arthropoda; class Insecta; order Diptera; family Syrphidae; genus Ferdinandea; species Ferdinandea cuprea. Next base: position 80,478,136 of record OY754959.1, read on the forward strand.
GATGTTTTAATAATTTAAAGTAATCCCCGTATATGTAATGTACCCCTCGCCACTTAATACACCAGTTATTTAATAACGCAATTTGTTTGCACTACTATTATTATTTTTATTCCAAATTACTTACAAATTCACCCTATGCTTATCGCATTTTTACCCAACCCGTTTATCACCCTCTTTTTTTCAGCATTAATCAAAATAATTAAAAGGACCATATGGACATAAAATAAAAGTAATAATAAGGCTCCAGATTTATAGTTTTTTATCTTTTAGCAGAAGTGGTTAGATGCGCTGCGCATATCAAATATCGCGACGCACCAATCATCATAATTTTACCTATAAATTAAAGAAGTTAGTGTATATTCTAAGCATTGTGATATCATCATTCAATATTAAAGTTTTTTTCTTTAAATTTTGCATTTGTGGCTTTGTATATTTCGGGGATTTTTTAAGCCACGAAAATAATTTAAGCTTACCTTAATTGTACATACAAATATGTAGTTTAGCTTCGATGCCGTTTTTGTCCCATTTGAAAATAAAATACATAAAAACAGTATACTACCCTATCCATATGGTGACGTGAAATATTGCCAAAAGAAATAATGCCAAATTTGAAACAAAGCTCCTTTGGCAACAGTACTATAACAGTTCAATACAACATATAAATCATTAAATACATGCAGCGCAGAAAAGTTCAGACTTTTGGAGCTCAATAGTTCTCTTAAGGGTGTCGGTCACCGGGCATCTTACTCTACATACTTATTTTTTGTACGATGACGTCACTTTCCGCAGTGGTCATGCACATAAACTATGTACCAAACATTTTAAAAGTCAATTTTTTTCGATTATTAATTTTATCTTACATAAATAAAAGCTATATTTAGATGTTTTTTAATAATATTTACATCTAACATTAAATTTTCACATATATAGTTTACTTGGAAAAATTTATAAAACAACAACGTGCGTCGTTGGCACTACACCCTTATTTACACGAACCAACTCAGTCCAACAAAAAACAGCTGGTCGCGGCGGATGTGTTGGGATATGGGAATTGCTGCGAAGTGTTGAGTTTACGTAATTCAACTTTTATAGCTATTTTAATGTAAATGTTTATGAAGGAAACAACAAAGTAGTTAATCAGTTAGTTCCCGCGCATGGAGCGACACCTTGGCGTGGTGCTTAAGCCGACTCAAAATCTTTTGTCCGAATCAAACTGCCAGGAGTAAGATGCAGCTTACTACGGGCAGGGTTTCCCTAGACGAATGGATTATAAGATTGGCGACTAAGTGCTCCATCCTTCAGTACTGCAGGGAGTAAACCCGTAGAATAGAACACCACTTTGAAGTCAAGGTGTTGAGGTACCCGTGCTGGTAGTGGTTAAGGAACTGGTCGCAAACGGTCCTCTCCGACGCTCAGGCAAGGTCGGTTCTATAAGTGCCTTATCCCGGTAAGTCGGCTCTGCCGGGATGGACCTTGTTTCCGGTCATACTCGTGGGACCACCATTTCGCAACTAATCAAAAATACAAAAACACGGGCACGCAATGCGCCGACTGCATGGACGACACCCTATCGGTGGATCGATGCAATCTAGACGACGCCCTTGAAGGCGGTCTATCGGCCGAGGATATCTCGAAGGAACGGGAGGAGCAGCTATTGGCTGAACCCTCAGACGGGTCGACGGAAACTTCGGTAGCAACAAGGAGGCCAAAATAAAGAGGAGAACCCCTGGGCTAATGCGGAAAGATTGTTCAATAAGGCCAGACACTTTTATGGCATACTGACTGCCAAAGAAAGATCCTCTCTTACTCAGAAAGAGCTTGAATCGCTAGAGTGGGTCAGAGAGATGATTGCCAATGATGTCGCCACGAGGCCTCCGGCCAGCGCAATGCGCAAGGTTAAAGTATCGGCCGGTAGAGGGTGCATATTTGGAAAGCCGAGGGTTGACGTCTCTGCTAAGGCTGAACCGAAGGCCAACATAAGGGTCAATGTCATAGTTGGAGGCAAAAGAATCCATGGTGCCGAAAATAGACAAGTGCCCATTCTGAAGGGCACTGGTGCAAGCGCCCCGGCCTACGGGAAATGAGAAATGAGATGGTCCAAAGGCATCACCTACAACGACTGCAAGGACAAGGCCTCGAATGACTAACGATACTAATATTATCTCATTTCAGTACAAGAGACAGTACAAGAAAACTGAACAGCTGCGTCGGTCTACATACCCTACGACGACAGTACCTCGGTCCCCCCGGACTCTGTGGGGGCGCTAGTGACAGCGTCCGAGTAAGGTAAGAAAAACTTAGTCTTGAGTTGTGATATTTATGCCCATCATACCATATGGGGCAGCTCAGACATCAACACTAGGGGTGAGGCTTTATTCGATTTTGTCCTCTGCTCCAATCTTCTCGTCTGTAATAGGTGTAACGATCCCATCTTCATTACAGCAAATTGAAAGGAGGTTTTGGACGTAACTTTCGTATCCTAAAACAGTTCAATACAACATATAAATCATTAAATACATGCAGCGCAGAAAAGTTCAGACTTTTGGAGCTCAATAGTTCTCTTAAGGGTGTCGGTCACCGGGCATCTTACTCTACATACTTATTTTTTGTACGATGACGTCACTTTCCGCAGTGGTCATGCACATAAACTATGTACCAAACATTTTAAAAGTCAATTTTTTTCGATTATTAATTTTATCTTACATAAATAAAAGCTATATTTAGATGTTTTTTAATAATATTTACATCTAACATTAAATTTTCACATATATAGTTTACTTGGAAAAATTTATAAAACAACAACGTGCGTCGTTGGCACTACACCCTTATTTACACGAACCAACTCAGTCCAACAAAAAACAGCTGGTCGCGGCGGATGTGTTGGGATATGGGAATTGCTGCGAAGTGTTGAGTTTACGTAATTCAACTTTTATAGCTATTTTAATGTAAATGTTTATGAAGGAAACAACAAAGTAGTTAATCAGTTAGTTCCCGCGCATGGAGCGACACCTTGGCGTGGTGCTTAAGCCGACTCAAAATCTTTTGTCCGAATCAAACTGCCAGGAGTAAGATGCAGCTTACTACGGGCAGGGTTTCCCTAGACGAATGGATTATAAGATTGGCGACTAAGTGCTCCATCCTTCAGTACTGCAGGGAGTAAACCCGTAGAATAGAACACCACTTTGAAGTCAAGGTGTTGAGGTACCCGTGCTGGTAGTGGTTAAGGAACTGGTCGCAAACGGTCCTCTCCGACGCTCAGGCAAGGTCGGTTCTATAAGTGCCTTATCCCGGTAAGTCGGCTCTGCCGGGATGGACCTTGTTTCCGGTCATACTCGTGGGACCACCATTTCGCAACTAATCAAAAATACAAAAACACGGGCACGCAATGCGCCGACTGCATGGACGACACCCTATCGGTGGATCGATGCAATCTAGACGACGCCCTTGAAGGCGGTCTATCGGCCGAGGATATCTCGAAGGAACGGGAGGAGCAGCTATTGGCTGAACCCTCAGACGGGTCGACGGAAACTTCGGTAGCAACAAGGAGGCCAAAATAAAGAGGAGAACCCCTGGGCTAATGCGGAAAGATTGTTCAATAAGGCCAGACACTTTTATGGCATACTGACTGCCAAAGAAAGATCCTCTCTTACTCAGAAAGAGCTTGAATCGCTAGAGTGGGTCAGAGAGATGATTGCCAATGATGTCGCCACGAGGCCTCCGGCCAGCGCAATGCGCAAGGTTAAAGTATCGGCCGGTAGAGGGTGCATATTTGGAAAGCCGAGGGTTGACGTCTCTGCTAAGGCTGAACCGAAGGCCAACATAAGGGTCAATGTCATAGTTGGAGGCAAAAGAATCCATGGTGCCGAAAATAGACAAGTGCCCATTCTGAAGGGCACTGGTGCAAGCGCCCCGGCCTACGGGAAATGAGAAATGAGATGGTCCAAAGGCATCACCTACAACGACTGCAAGGACAAGGCCTCGAATGACTAACGATACTAATATTATCTCATTTCAGTACAAGAGACAGTACAAGAAAACTGAACAGCTGCGTCGGTCTACATACCCTACGACGACAGTACCTCGGTCCCCCCGGACTCTGTGGGGGCGCTAGTGACAGCGTCCGAGTAAGGTAAGAAAAACTTAGTCTTGAGTTGTGATATTTATGCCCATCATACCATATGGGGCAGCTCAGACATCAACACTAGGGGTGAGGCTTTATTCGATTTTGTCCTCTGCTCCAATCTTCTCGTCTGTAATAGGTGTAACGATCCCATCTTCATTACAGCAAATTGAAAGGAGGTTTTGGACGTAACTTTCGTATCCTAAAACAGTCTTGTTCAAGTAGCTAACTGGAAGGTATCTAGCAAGGCATCTCTATCAGATCACTGCTGGTACTCATTGACCTACAGGTCGGTTATCAGGGGAGGAAAGTTTTCAGAAACCCAAGGAGAGCGAATTGGGAAAAATTCAAAGAAATAACTTCAAAGGATTGCAATCCCTTGCCCTACCAGGGATCTCACCCCCGTACAAGAAGTCGACGAAACAGTCGAATACCTTATTGGGGTGATCTCTGGGCCCTTCGAAAAATCTTGCTCCAATTGGCAGTAATAAAAAGAAAAAAGGCCCGCCATGGTGGGTTTCATCGAAAGGACGACATGTAGGGAGAGCGTAAGAATCCTTAAAAAAGTGATCAGATATGCTAAGAGGAACTCGTGCAGAAGTTTCTGCGAATCGATCGAGACATCAACAGAAGAAACCGGTATCCTCGCTTAGGAAATCTGACGGTGGTTGCACCGAGATTCATCAAGAAACGCTGGAGACACTGACAGAGACCCTCTTCCTTAGGTACACACGGATTACGATACAGTAACGCAGGGCCCCCGGAGAGGAATGGACGAGGAACAGGTCAGGTCAATAATCGACAACAAGACACTGACCTAGGCCATCAACTCCTTCACTCCCCTCATAGAACCAGGGATGGATAATATAAGGCTTATAATGATTTAGAAAGCAGAGGAAATTATCTTTCCATGGCTGAGGATCATTTACAACGGCTGTATAAAGCTCTGCTACATTCCCAAAGCTTGGAGAGAAGTCCGTGTGATTTTCATTCCGAATGCTCGGAATCCAAGTCACACTACAGCAAAGGACTACAGGACGATACGCTTATACTCGTTCTTGTTGAAGACTCTGGAGAGGCTTATTGACAAACATGTCAGAGATGTATTTGGCGATAATTACCTATCAAAATCACAGCATGCGTACATGAAAAGTAGATCCGTTGACACTGCACTGCATAACATACTGCGTTCTCTACAATGGTAGAAAAATTCTTAGAACAAAAGGAGTATACTCTATATGCATTCCTAGGCATAGAAGGAGCATTAAACAACATCAAAGCATATGCAATCACGCACAGCCTGAGAAATGCTCATTTGGATAGCAATCTATGCGACTGGATCGGGAGCATGCTAGGCGCATGTCAGATTAAGAGTTACCTAGGTGACATATGTATCATATGGAACGTCAGTAGGGGAAAATCTCAAGAAGGTGTCCTTTCTCCGCTCATATGGACCCTGCTAATGGATGTGCTTCTAAAGAAATTAAGTAAGAAAGGCTTCATCGTGAATGCATATGCCGACAACATAGCAATCCTGATCTCAGGAAGATTTGCCACAATCCTCAGCGAATAACTCAGCTATGCGCTCCATATTGTCGGTAATTGGGTCGTGAACCGAGGGCTGGGATCTTAGACTCCAAACTTTACTGGAGAGAGAATGTATGCCTATCGCAAAACATTCGGCAGCAAATGGGGGCTTGAACCACACATGGTACACTGGTTGTACACAACGGTTGTAATAGCCATCCTGACATAAGGTGCGGTTGTTTGATAGAAAGCCCTGGAAAATAAATATCTTTTCTCCAACCTCACCAAATTCCAAAGGGCGGCTTGCAGGGTCATGAAATGGTCCCTAAGGACGACACCCACTGTAGCTCTGGCGATATTACTCGATCTCATGCCATTGGACATTTACTGTACCAGCAAGGTGGCTAAAACGGCCGTCAGACTAAGAGAGAGCGGACTCTGGTCCTTGAGACCTTACGGACACGCCTCTGCAGAACTCAAATGGTGCGCCACTGTAAGCACACCAAAAGCAGACTACCTACCCTCGACATTCACCTTCAGCAGGGGATTCTATACCAGAGTACTGGAAAGAAGTAAATGGGATGAGAATGTAGTTACGAAAAAGGAACAGATCGCCATCTACACCGACGGTTCCAAAATGGATATCGGCACAGGCGCGTGCATCATCTGTGCAAATCGTCTAAGAAAATCCTTCAGAATAAACCACTACTGTAGCATTTTTCAGGCGGTTGCTATTATCCAGGCTGTAGCCGAACTGATAAAGCACTGTATTGCCAACAGGAGGATCACCATCTACTCTGACAGTCAAGCGGCCATAAATGCCATGAAATCATATTTGGTGAAGTCAAGGGCTGTGAGCCAATACAGAAAGGCAATAGACGAGTTATCAGCTGTCAACACCAGTAACCCTGTGTTGGGTGGCAGGGCACATTGATATCCCGGGAAACGAGGAAGCGGACAAGTTTACAGGATCAGAGTCAGAAATTAATGCATCAGGGGCACTTAAATCAGTAAGAACACCGCTTAGCACCATCCCACGTCCTTGAGTATAACCACAACTCGATACGTGCAGACATACAAAAGAGCTATGGCCAGCTGTCAACAAAATGAAATCAAAATTCATGATCGGGTTAAACCGCAAGGATATCCGAGTACTTACGGGTCACTCTGCGCTGTGGGTCTAAATGCGAAACGGTTGAGCATACTGCAGAGTATGCTCAAGACTACTTCAGAAGCTGCAGGGACTTTGAAGAAATAGAGTCTGTTCGTCACCTGTCATACGAATGCCCAGCCTTAAATAGCTTAAGGCTTACAACCCCCGGTAGATACTTTTATGATGAGGATGGAGGATGTGTGCAAGGTCGACTAAAAGGCCAACTAAGATTTGTGTACAAATCGGGTTGGTTCTAAGAGAGCGTTACTTTGAGCACATACCAGCGGTTTTTTCTCTTAGTCTATTTCCAGGTGTTTCTTAGTTCGAGGAAAGGTACCCAGATGGACACAATGCACAGTGGTTGCGCCCATAGGCCCAAACCAAAATATGAAGGCAAAATGTAAAAAAATTGTCCAAATTTATTTTTAGCAAATTAGTTTATTCCAGAAAACTAACGGGACTTTCTAAAAATAGAATGCAATGCGTGAACGCGTGTTCAATTTTGTAGTGCAGCGGCGTCAAAACAAAGTTGCATTTCAAAGTTTAATTGTTCAAAATGAATTTTGAAGTTGAAGGTATATACTTTAATGAATATATACTTCTTGGGAAATTAATTTGATTTATTAAATCTTTTTATACCCTATCCTAAGGGTAGGTATTTTGACACATAGTTTGTAACACCCCTTAATATTCACCGTAGACCAATCAAAGTATATATATTTATGATCAGAACCTAAAACTATTTAGCAATGTCCGACGTCCGTCCGTCCGTTCGTATCAACTTTTGAGACCTTTAAATTTATGGTAGGAAGTTGAAATTTAAAAAAAACCGTTTAAGGCTATAGTTATTTTTTCACTAAATGCTGTTTTCTTCGAAAATTTTCATAGGAATAGAAAAACCAATGTTTAACAATATATTAAGCGAATATTTTTTTCCAATATATCGCCCATACGAAGTTTTTGGCCACTCGCACTTTTTCGTCTTACTATCTTTGAAGGCTAAATTTTTATTAACATTTTTATGTTATCTTTTTCTTAAAGGCGCTTCTTATAATTGCGTGTTTTCACGCATGCATATCTTTGATCTTTGGTGCGCACGAATGTAGAAAAAACTCGGAGTGTGATTTATTTGGTAGAACTAATCATTACAAACAAGGGCTACGCAGTCGAGTTGAGTAAACTTAACAAATGTATTGGTTACATTTCCAAGAAAGTAATTGTTTATTGGGCTAAATACAAACGTACAATGAATTTAGTTGTACAATATCAATCCGATTGGCTGAACAGTATGGAATCTAATATGCTGAAGATATTTCTTAAACCTAAAATTTCATTCACATTTATTTTTAATAATTATATAAATATTATTAATTGTTATTTTTTTTATGAAAATAAACAAAACAATTTACTACTACTAATAGTAGTAAGTGATTGCAAATGTTGTTAAAAAAGTGTTTTCATGTACCAAAAATAGCATTTGTAAGAATTTGGATAAGATTATGTAAAAGTACTTAACTGCTTCAATATAACAATCCATAACCTACGAAATTCGTGCTTGTAAGGTTATACTTAAATTTATTGTCAATCCAAAATGTATGATCAACTTACTTATTATATATTAGTCACGTTAATCAATATTATTTGGATTATTTTTCATTAAAAAAAAGAATAAATTGGTTAAATTATTAAATTGGCTTTATTATTATTATAACATTTTATTATGCTATTAGTTGTGTGGTAAATATGTTTGTATATTTTTGCTATAAAAACTGACATTTCATATCATTTCAATGGCCGCACCCATATAATTCGATACATGTGTGGACGGTTCCCATTTGATTTGCACGCTAAAACCCATATTAGTGCAAATTATGTAGGTATTTTGAGCTTTACTTAGCTTGTAGGCGAGCTGAGATATTCTCTCTCGAGTTGACTATCTGGTAAATTCCTCATCTGTGAACTGGACCCTGGTATAATCGATTTGTGAAAAGCGAGGTATATCTACTCCGATAGGACTAAAGTCCGCACCCTGCTAAACTTTGTACTTTGCTTTCCTACTAACACCTGCAATAAGTGATGAGCCTGTGGAAGCACTTATAGTGTCGTAATTCTCCAGCTAGTTGGACTTCATGACACCCCAAAACAAGACATTAAAGTTAAAACATAATGGATGACATGCTGTTGTTCTATTCTATTCTGAAATTCATAAAGAAACAAACAATATTTTAAAAAACGCCCCCAAAAATGGGCGTTGTATCGGTGAAACATTAGAAAAAAAATTTCTAATTACATATATTTTTGTACATTTCTTTCTTCGTTCTCGAAATTTTCGAAAAAAACAATATTTTCCTAAAAAGCGGCCACAAAAGGAAGGCTTACGAAAAATCTTTATGGCAAACTTGTGAAGGAGGTAAGTGGCTTTATATTTTGTGAAGGTTCTAGCCCTTTATCTTCTCAACTATGGCCTTAAAAACTTTTTCTAAATTGTGAGAGTGGGCTTATTAAACAAATTTGTATATGTAGGAAGTATATGTTCCAAAATTCAGCTTCCTAGCTTTAATTTAAATGCACAAAATGGTGACGGCTGGACGGACATTGCTAAATCGTCTTAGATTTTGATGCCTATCATAAATATATCAACTTCTTAATTTATAATCTTCTCTCTGTATGTATCAGTTTGACCCAATGGAAAAAGAACTTGCAACGCATTCATATGATGAAAAATATTAATACGAACAGATATATAACTGGTTTTACAAACTATGTGCCAACATTAAATTTTCTTTAGGATACGGCATAAAAAAGGCATTTTCACATCAAAGAGCTTTGTTCTTCTGCCCTTATGTATATACGTACATACCGATATACATACCTTTACCTACATCCTGTAAAGTATTTTTTTCGTGCGATTTCACACATTTGAAATTACTTTGACCAGTCATCTGAACGAAGTAGCGAGTACCACTTAAAAGTTTCATTTTGCTTTCACTTTCAGTTTATTGCGTTTAGAATCGTTTAATAGCGTTCACAAAGTTTATCGTTTACCTACTTTACAACTGATGCGATAAAACGGTGTCTTTCCTAAATGAGTTGACACAATTGCTGTGTATCTATGTACATATCTGTACTAAGAAGATACAGATGCTTATACCATTAAATGCGTGTGGGTGTGTAGAAGTCGGGTTACAATACAAACAACACCTGACAATAGTTTGTACATGTAAAATCGCTTAAGAGAAAGCAGCTTAATAGATCACGAAAAGCAGAAAGCAATAAAGCAGAAATGAACATTTAATGAAGTCAATGAGTCGACAGGAGTGCCCTTCCGGCGGCGGGCGTAGTATTGCAATTAACATTAAAGTTGTGTAGTAAGTGAATAGTGTCCGATGAAAAAGGAAATGAGAATTCCCAGTGCATATATTGTTTACTCTGCTTGCTCCCGAAATGTTCTACCTCTCTTAATTAGATTTCCGAAGGATACTTAAGTTATATGCAGACGAGTTTGGTTGAACGAATTTGAAATGTTCATTTATCTGTAGGCTGTTGCACTTAAGGTCAATTTGAAACTATTTTCAGCGTGCGGGCGCTCTATGCCCGCCGAAAACTGACAAACAATTTTAGGTAACGTTTTTTGATTTCCCAGCAAAAGTTTGGTGCGCTTTGCCATTCCATTTCGTTTCGTGTAAAACGTTCAAATCAAAGAGTGGTTTTCGGATAACATCCAGAGGCGTTCTTATTTACAGTATCATTTAAAATAACTGTATCTATATATAATATATAATATATAATATATAATATATAATATATAATATATAATATATAATATATAATATATAATATATAATATATAATATATAATATATAATATATAATATATAATATATAATATATAATATATAATATATAATATATAATATATAATATATAATATATAAATATATAATAGTGGCAATCAATGTTCCCTTACAATCTCCTAGATCAGACAAATGTAGAAACTTAATGATGAAGTGATTCAAAATCGGGAGGCCTGCAGATATTTTTTGAGGCCGAACTGGCGAACCCCACAAGCGGACAGTTAGGAATGCAGTGAAGTGGGAGGGTTATGATCGCTTTTAAATGGAGATTATTTATTATCATATATAATATATATTATTTAATTATTTAATCTTTTTCTACTGTACTAATATTTTACTTGAAAATTTTACATGGTATCCAAATTTCATTACGCTTGGGTCATTTATGCGCTTAAATCAAGTAAAAATTTTTATATTTACTATAGCATCCCTGCTATAAAAAAAAATATTAAAATTTGTTACGGAGCTCGGACGCAGCTTACGCAACCAAATGTTCCTGAGGTCAGTGACCTCGTTACACTGCCATTAGGTACCTGCGAAAAGAAAAAAAGGAGGTCAATACCCAAATAAATACAAAGTACATCTCACAAAAATGCTTTATCCGGGCAAGCAATTGACCCATCGCAACTGCACTGGACAGGCAAACACTATCGATGAGATAATAAACAAAAAATGGTACTTACCTGCTGCAAATGTGGAATACAAAAATTAATCCATCCGCGCTGCCGCAAACGCATGGTGTGACGGGTTGGTATTTCCAAACCCTAACCCTATCACACGGATGGAATGCCCCTGCCCCCATAGGATAACATCCTGAAAAAAAAATAAAGAATAAAGATATTTATTTTAAATAAAAAGAAAAAATATATACTTACCAAGAATAACCACCAAAGCTCAATATTAAATTGTAAACAAATCACTTTAAATGTCATTTACACTTCAGTGCATTCACTAGCCGTTGCACCGTGGGTATAATATTGCTCGCCCACTTGCACGCGCGAAGTGCTACCAAACTTTGTAGAGTTAGTGGGTAGAGAAATTATGTATAGATGCAATTATAGGAAATAGATTTGTATACGGACGATAAGCAGTTAAATTTAAAAAAAAAAAAATAAATAAATTTTGTGATAGATCCTAGATCAAAATGAATTAAAAAGTGCAATATAGGTTAAGGTTATTTATTTATTTAAGTATCAGTGTAATATTAAGTAGAGTTAAGCATATATGTCTGACTGAACACGGGAATAGGAAGAAGTGGTCAACATGTTGCAAGTGATAGACAGGCTGCAAAGTAGGAAGTCTACATTAGAAATGAGTAGAGACGAAGTGATGTTGCTATACGGCTCACACACACTTGTAGACACAAATTCGGTTGAGATGACCATAAATGGCAATTACCAGGTCATTACCCTGGGTCTACAAGTTAAGGCAAAGATTCGCAGTTAGGAAGTGTTGGCATAAAGACCGTTTAGTTCATACAAATTAGAAGAGAGTCGGAATATCCCATAACGTTGCGATAGCAAGTCTGGCCAAAGACAAACAAAAGAAATTGAAAGTACATTTAATTAGGAACAGATTTCCTTAGACCAGACATACATACATATATATGCCAATAAAGACCAGAGGAAGCTAAACCGACATATTTGGAAGATAAAGGATCAGAGGTAGTGGGGTTGGGCAGTTTGTCACGAAACGACCCTCACCTCTGCTTGAGCCTTTGTCCGGGGACCTTGAAGCCGATATATACGTGCAGCTACGGGCAAAACTGTTAGGTCAGCGGTAACATTGCCAGTTGCGGCACAAGACCGTTGCAAAGTACAAAGCCCTGCCACAGTACGTCAGTAAAGCATAGGGAATATCGGCTTCCGCCAGTGTTATCTCCAATCGAGGCTCCAGACCACCACAAAGGTCATCTAAGTGACTCAGCAGTCCGGGGCTCCGCTGAACAAAACACCGTCATGGGGATATCCCCCCCGCAGCATATATAACGGACAGCAATCAAAAGAAAGAAAAAAAAGTGAACTCAGTGAATTCTTTTAGTATTAGTTCTTTTAGTTTTAATAAGTTTTTTTCGAATTTTCTTGAATTTTTTTTGATTTTTTTTTAATTTTAAAGTTAAGTTAAATTAGTGTAAGGATATAGTGGTGTAGTGAGTGCAAGTGTTAGCGGGAGAAAAAAGGCAGAAAAGCCATAATTTACAGATTTCATCGCTCCAAGTGCTGCCGGCAGGACGACGAGGGACGACGCTTACAAAACCGTGAGTTTTTTTATCCTTTTCCTTTACACTAAGGGCAGAGAAAGTCGCCCATATATATAAGCTAAGTTAAGGGTAGGCGCACCACACAGCAACACCGGTATCCGTTAATTAAATTAACGTAGATTAAAGTTTTTTTATGAATTAATTTTTTGATTAACGTAGATTTAAGTTTTGTTTTCATGAAATACATATATGGAAATTAGAAGTGAAGATATTTTGAATTGCAATGGAGTAGACTGAGGTGTGTTTTGGTGTGTGGATCCTTGGGAAGGCCGTCTTACTGTCAATGCCATGACGCGGGCGCGACGCAGTCGACCTACGAACGCGACGGGGTGACCCGACAATCTACAGACTCTCCTCGACCATGACAACAGACTGACGCGTGGCTGGATCTCAGGTGCAAGGGGTTATCTCGCCTATTTCTCGGCCAAAGAGATAACCACGGATATGTCCGATGAGACATGGGGTGGGAAGGCCAAGCCAGTACCAACATCATCTGGCACGTCTCTGGAACGAGGCGAACCCTACTTAGGAGCGACCGTGGAAAGCAGTTGATGCAAAGGGGCTAGAGTAAGATAGATTTAAGTTAGAGTAGGACTAGTTAATAGGATTTAGCTTACGTTTTAGGTTAGTGTAGTTTTAGTATAGGATAGTTAGAGTGTTTGTTGATTACTTGCATCTGACTTTCCGGCCTCTCTCCGTGGTAGGGCAACGGTTGTTGAGTTTCTCTTCATTTTCTCTTTCCTTTCAGCCTATTTTCTCTTTCCTTTCCTTAATTCGTCCGTCCGAGGTCTGCAATTTTTAGCCTTCTCCTATCGATCTTCCTTTTTTTTTGCTTAGGCACGATTTTTTTTGTTGTTGAGCAGGTGGTTTAATGCGAGGGGGACAAGAACTACCCCGTCCGACGAGCGATAGCCGTGCAACCGCGAGCGTGCCACCGTCGTCCTCCATTACTCCGAAGGTACCCCTGTGGCCCAACCTAGACTCATAACAATGGCGCCCAACGTTATTTTTTGATTTGGATCAAGTTGCTCTTCAAGGGGACGATTTTTACTTACAAAAGTCGTCGCCTTGGACTCGCAACAGATTTTTTTTTAGTTTTATTTTCTTCTATCGAAATTTCGCTTTTCTGTCTCTCTCTTTCACTTAACAACCAATTATGCTCAGAGTTTGATATATAGATGGAAGATGGCTGTCCAATCTTAAGGCCAAGTGCCGAAGGATCAAGTGAGGTAATCAGAAGTCTATACGATAACAAAGAGCGGAACAGAGTGGAAAGGCCAATGTTCTAATTGCTGCCCAGTGAACAAGTGCCTAGAGCAAAGTTCACTGTGAGGCAAGAATATCGGTCTGGAAACCTTGTTCGCATCGAAGGTATGTCTGGAGCTCCTAGCCAGCCTTCTATCAGGTTTTTACGAGATAGCAAGTAGTGGTAAGGTGCTGAAGGGCATAGTTTCGATACTCGTTTAGTTCCAGAGACCCAGTCACGACTAGACTATGACAAACAGACTATACAGGACGAACAAAAACGGCGACGACAAACAATGGCACAGCGGTATGGTACTGGAAAACCAACCAGGCACCCACACACCATCACGATTAATAAAAACAGTTTCATATCCTTAAAAAAAAAAAATTTTTATTTAACTGAATTTCATACATTTTTTTACTTGATAAAATTTATGTACTATAAAATAACATTTTTTTTTAGTTTTTTTGAATTTCATATCATCTTTTAATTTAATTTTGAAGTTGAAGTTATTATTGGGAGTAGGTTAGACTTTTTTTTTGAGTTTAACGGATAGTAAGTTTATAACGATGGAGAGTAAGGGAGCAGTTGCCAAGGCAACCGTGGCTCAACAAGAGGAGCCGCCAGTGGCAGGGCGGATAACGAGGAAAAAGACGCAGGAGTTGGGGTTATGCCCAGGTCCTGGCCTACCGGTAAGTGGCCAAGCCCCGATAAGGACGCCCACTACAACCACTTCCAAGGAAGTGGATGGTGCGGAAGACCTAAACCTAACTGCCCGAGAAATTGCAGAGTGGGGTCGTCAGCTGCAACAAGACGAGGAGTCTGTATTTCAAAGGGTCCCAACCCCTACTTTGAAGGTTACAGGTGTAGGGAATAGCACAAAGAGGGGGTTAGAGAGTGAGAAGGGCGAGCCTCCAGTAAACGACCAAGAAACAACTAAAAGTTTGTCTTTAGAAGACGACTTCGAAGAGGTGACAAAAGTAAATATGCGATCACTAGAAGACAAGATTGCTAATGAGGTACAAAGGGAAGTAGCATTGGCAATGCGAGAAAATAGGGCAGAGTTATTGTCGATATTTGCGGGAGGTTTAAAGGGGGTGCAAAGGTCCATTCAGGAAGATATGAAGGCCCTCCACGATAGCATTGCCCAATTAGCTGTCGCCCAAAAGGCCACTAGCTCTGCGCCCCCAATCCCGCAGACAAGTGCCAGAGCACAAGAGTTGCCACCACACCAACCTCAAGTGGGCCACCCTCCACAGGAGTTTTGGCGAGAGGCCCCGAGTCAAGAGACTCCCCGGAAGGATTCTCTACGTTACGACGTAGGAAGAAGGGTAGACGTCCACAAATGGGGAATTAAGTTCGAAGGGACGAATAAAAGCATGTCGGTAGAAAGTTTCATTTTCAGGGTTGAGACACTTCAACGCCAGAGTGGCCTGACTAATGAACAAGTGTTCGCCAACTTCCACCATTTGGTGACAGGTCCGGCAGAGTGCTGGTATTGGCAATATATGGAGGAAAACGCAGGGGACACACTTCTCAACTATTATGACCTTAAAACAGAATTGCTACAACAGTTCAAGAGCAATAAAGGGGACCATGAGATTTTGCGACAAGTAATGGATAGGAGGCAATTACCCCACGAAACATTTGACGAATTCTACAGTGACATACGAACGCTAACACTACAAATGAGACAGAGACCGAACGAAAAGGATTTGTTGGCAATTTTAAGGCAAAATTTGAAGGATAGGGTAGCTAACCTAATATTCGGCTGTAACATTGTGACAATTAGAGAATTGCGGGAGGAGTGTAGGAGAGCGGAAAGTCACATCGCGTCTAGGGACAGAACAAGGAGAAATGTCAGTGAAGTCAAAGGCACGGGGCTCGAGGAAGAGAAAGATAACCCAGAACCAGAAGGGGTCGTTGAAATGGAAATAGCGGCTCTTCAGCAAAGAAGGACGAACAGACAGCCAAACTACTCGAACGCGCAGAGACCTACGTTATCGATTAGGGAGAATAGGCAGGAAGGTGGAGCCAGGGACGCGGCGCAAACTTTGGGAACATGCCCATCAAGTTTCCATACTCTGACGTGCTTCAGTTGTGGGTAAGGTAGCCTTGCCTTCAACTGTGCGAATTGTCAGGAAAACCTGAGGATCGGCGGTGCTCCCGGGAACAGACCGTCGATACCGAGCTCGATCCCGGGCACACAGAAGGACACGGACCAGTCCAAATCCTAAAGAGGGATAACAACCGGGTTTCCCCTCCCCAGAGAAAAGAAGTTCCGGCTAAAAAGAGCCTGCACAGACGATTACAAGAGTATGAAATAGCTAGAAAAAGGATATTCGGAGAAGAATTGATGCGACCTAAGAAAAATAGGAATTTTAAAAAGATATCGAGGCTGAGGGAGAAATGTGCAATATTTAGACGACGAAAGAACAGAATAGAAGCCACAGTGTTAAATACAGCGGACGATAATAGGCCTTACGCAAAAGTTAAAATAGAAGGGGAGGAAATGTTAGGCCTGTTAGATAGTGGCGCTTCAATTAGTTGCCTAGGGAAAGGTGCAGAGGAATTTATAACAAGACACGATTTGACAGTGACAAAAATGGACACCGACATTAGGACAGCAGACGGCAATCAACAACGGATACAGGGACGACTGCGGACTCAAGTTTCGTGGGGGGACAAAACGCAAGAAATCGAGTTATATGTGGTGCCAAATCTGCAACAGCAACTATATCTGGGTGTAGACTTCTGGAGGGCGTTTAGGGTTGCCCCAAATGTTATCAATGAGATCAGCGCTCCATCACCGACAGCTGAAAATCCGTTAGTCCAGGCACTCTCTCCAGCACAAGCGCAGAAACTAGAGCTAATCAAGCAGCAATTTCCATCTTTCGCGGTGCGGGGTCTGGGTAAGACAAGCCTCGAAGAACACGTAATCGAGGTGGATGACGACAAAATTCCCATCAAACAGAGGCATTACCCGATCTCGCCCGCGATACAGAAGTTGCTGTTTGAGGAACTCGATAGAATGCTTTCGCTAGGTGTGATCGAGGAAAGCAATAGCCCCTGGAGCTCTCCGGTAGTGCTAGTGAGAAAGCCAGGAAAAAACAGATTGTGTCTGGACTCAAGGAAAGTGAATGCGGTGACCAAGAAGGATGCATACCCCCTCCCCCATATTGAGGGTCTGTTAAGTCGACTACAAGACACTCGATACATTTCAGGAATAGACCTGAAAGATGCATTCTGGCAGATTCCTCTGGAGAAGGAATCAAGAGAGAAGACAGCTTTCACAGTCCCTGGACGACCCTTGTACCAATTCACGGTCATGCCGTTCGGTTTGTGCAACGCTGCCCAGAGAATGTGTAGGCTCATGGACAAAGTCGTACCATCCAAATTGAAGGAATATGTCTTTGTCTACCTCGATGACCTCTTGGTTTGTTCTCCAGATTTCGAGTCACATGCCAGATTGCTAGAAGAGGTTGCAAAATGTCTACGGGAAGCAGGGCTTACGATCAATGTAGAGAAAAGTAAGTTCTGCTACAGGGAAATAAGATACCTAGGGTATATAGTCGGTGATGGATGCTTACGAACCGATAAAGATAAAGTATCGGCGGTCGAAAATTTCCCAGTGCCAAAGACTCCCAAGCAACTCCGCCGATTCCTGGGGATGACGGGATGGTATAGGAGGTTTATTCCAAACTTTGCTACCCTGTCAAGTCCAATGACCGACTGTCTTAGAAAGGGACAAACATTCACTATGACGGACGAGGCGCTCAGAGCTTTCAACCAGCTCAAAATGTCACTGGTTACCGCACCAATACTTACAAACCCCGACTTTACGAAACACTTCTATATACAGTGTGACGCTTCGACAACTGGTGTAGGAAGTGTTCTCTTCCAGGTGGATGCGGAGAAAAACGAGCGACCAATAGCATTCATGTCCCAGAAGCTTAATTCCGCACAACGGAACTATAGCGTAACGGAACTCGAGTGCTATGCGGCCGTATTGTCTGTGAAGAAGTTCCGAGCCTATGTGGAAGGACTACCTTTCACGATCATCACAGATCACGCAAGTCTCAAGTGGCTTATGACCCAGAAAGACTTGTCTGGCCGGTTGGCTAGATGGAGCCTAAAGCTGCAAGCGTTTGATTTCGTAATAGAGCATAGAAAGGGCGTCCAAAATGTAGTCCCGGATACTCTCTCACGCGTTCACATGGATGAGCTCAAGCCTGACACTGTTCCCTTAGAAGTCGATCTCAACTCCCCACACTTTTCCTCGGAAGAGTACGAGAAGCTGAGGAAGTCAATCGAAGAGAACCAAGATAGACTACCCGACGTCTGTATATCCGACAGCTTCGTTTACAAACGGACAGACATACGTACTGGAGACGAATTACAGGAAGACAGGGCGTGGAAACTCTGGGTCCCGAAGGAGTTGCGTGGGAATCTTTTGATAACTGCCCACGACTCTCCAACAGCAGGCCATGGTGGGGTAAACAAGTCACTTGCTAAACTAAAACAAAAATATTTCTGGCCAGGAATGGCCGCCGATGTCCAAGCGCACGTAAAATCATGCGAAACATGCAAATGCAGCAAACCGCTCAATTTGGTTTCTAGACCACCGATGGGGCCACAAACAATCACCGAGCGACCCTTTCAACGCCTATATATAGACTTTCTGGGACCCTACCCACGAACCAAAACAGGGCATACCCATAACTTCATCGTGTTAGACCACTTCAGTAAGTATGTGTTATTACGGCCTATCCGCAAAGCAACGGCAGCTGAGGTAGTGAAATATCTAGAAGAAAGTGTCTTCCATGTGTTTGGTGTACCAGAGTTCGTCCATTCTGACAACGGGAAACAATTCGTATCAGAATTGTTTTCCAGCCTCCTTAAGAAGTATGGAGTTAGACACGTAAGAACCGCATTTTACTCGCCCCAGGCTAATGCTTCAGAGAGAGTCAATCGATCTCTGCTTACGAAGGTACGCTCCTATATAGATGGTGATCAAAGCAACTGGGACTTGCATGTCAGCAACGCAGCGTTCGCGTTGAGAAGTGTGGTACACGACGCCACTGGCGTAGAACCTTATTACGCCATGTTCGGCGTTCAGATGGTTCAACATGCAAGCGCATTTGAAATCTTACGCAGATTAGATATGCTAAAGGACACTGGAACACGAATTACAAACAAGACTGATAGGTTAGGACTAATTAGGAATAAGATCTTTGACAACTTGAGGCTGGCACATCACAAGGCTACCAAAGTGTATAACACTAGAAGTAGAGATATAAAATATTCAATAGGACAAGTCGTCTACCGACGCAACTTCAAGCAGAGTAGCCAACCCGACAGCTACAATGCAAAATTAGGACCTAAATTTTTAAAATCTATTGTACTAAAAGCAGTAGGCAATTCGTTGTACGAAATAGGTAACCAAAGAGGCGAAAAGGTAGGAGTATTCCACGCAAAAGACCTCCATACATAATGACGCTAAAGATAACTGACGCAATCAAGCTGTCGTTGCATGCTTTTGGAGTCCTAGATTATTTGTTAATTTATTATTATTTGTTAATTTATTATTATTTGTTAATCTATTATTATTTGTTAATTTATTATTATTTGTTAATCGATTATCATCGTGCTGTCCAGAGATAGATTTATTTATTATATAATAGTGTATTATATTATTGTAGAGATTTATTTATATATTATATTATATTTATTAGGTTATAGGCATCTAATCAATAAGTACAAAGACTGAGTTTTATTTTCTATGGTTAAGTATATTTATTTAATGCTATGAATTAGTATTTTTGGGTTATTACTAATAATGTTTATGGCAATAATAGTATTTAGGAATACGTAACAATATAAAACAAAAATAAAGGCTAATAGCCACACTCACCAAGGGTATTCCCGGCAGTGAGACATCTCAAGGCATGGGCCCTTGCCACACGTTCAGGTACACAGAATACATAGGCCACGCTCGCCAGTCGTAAACGTACAAATAAGTCGCCCGAGATTCCTCTTACTACGAGGTCGGTGGGTTCGCGACCACTCACCAACCGGCGTCGATCCTGTTACGGAGCTCGGACGCAGCTTACGCAACCAAATGTTCCTGAGGTCAGTGACCTCGTTACACTGCCATTAGGTACCTGCGAAAAGAAAAAAAGGAGGTCAATACCCAAATAAATACAAAGTACATCTCACAAAAATGCTTTATCCGGGCAAGCAATTGACCCATCGCAACTGCACTGGACAGGCAAACACTATCGATGAGATAATAAACAAAAAATGGTACTTACCTGCTGCAAATGTGGAATACAAAAATTAATCCATCCGCGCTGCCGCAAACGCATGGTGTGACGGGTTGGTATTTCCAAACCCTAACCCTATCACACGGATGGAATGCCCCTGCCCCCATAGGATAACATCCTGAAAAAAAAATAAAGAATAAAGATATTTATTTTAAATAAAAAGAAAAAATATATACTTACCAAGAATAACCACCAAAGCTCAATATTAAATTGTAAACAAATCACTTTAAATGTCATTTACACTTCAGTGCATTCACTAGCCGTTGCACCGTGGGTATAATATTGCTCGCCCACTTGCACGCGCGAAGTGCTACCAAACTTTGTAGAGTTAGTGGGTAGAGAAATTATGTATAGATGCAATTATAGGAAATAGATTTGTATACGGACGATAAGCAGTTAAATTTAAAAAAAAAAAAAATAAATAAATTTTGTGATAGATCCTAGATCAAAATGAATTAAAAAGTGCAATATAGGTTAAGGTTATTTATTTATTTAAGTATCAGTGTAATATTAAGTAGAGTTAAGCATATATGTCTGACTGAACACGGGAATAGGAAGAAGTGGTCAACATGTTGCAAGTGATAGACAGGCTGCAAAGTAGGAAGTCTACATTAGAAATGAGTAGAGACGAAGTGATGTTGCTATACGGCTCACACACACTTGTAGACACAAATTCGGTTGAGATGACCATAAATGGCAATTACCAGGTCATTACCCTGGGTCTACAAGTTAAGGCAAAGATTCGCAGTTAGGAAGTGTTGGCATAAAGACCGTTTAGTTCATACAAATTAGAAGAGAGTCGGAATATCCCATAACGTTGCGATAGCAAGTCTGGCCAAAGACAAACAAAAGAAATTGAAAGTACATTTAATTAGGAACAGATTTCCTTAGACCGGACATACATACATATATATGCCAATAAAGACCAGAGGAAGCTAAACCGACATATTTGGAAGATAAAGGATCAGAGGTAGTGGGGTTGGGCAGTTTGTCACGAAACGACCCTCACCTCTGCTTGAGCCTTTGTCCGGGGACCTTGAAGCCGATATATACGTGCAGCTACGGGCAAAACTGTTAGGTCAGCGGTAACATTGCCAGTTGCGGCACAAGACCGTTGCAAAGTACAAAGCCCTGCCACAGTACGTCAGTAAAGCATAGGGAATATCGGCTTCCGCCAGTGTTATCTCCAATCGAGGCTCCAGACCACCACAAAGGTCATCTAAGTGACTCAGCAGTCCGGGGCTCCGCTGAACAAAACACCGTCATGGGGATATCCCCCCCGCAGCATATATAACGGACAGCAATCAAAAGAAAGAAAAAAAAGTGAACTCAGTGAATTCTTTTAGTATTAGTTCTTTTAGTTTTAATAAGTTTTTTTCGAATTTTCTTGAATTTTTTTTGATTTTTTTTTAATTTTAAAGTTAAGTTAAATTAGTGTAAGGATATAGTGGTGTAGTGAGTGCAAGTGTTAGCGGGAGAAAAAAGGCAGAAAAGCCATAATTTACAGATTTCATCGCTCCAAGTGCTGCCGGCAGGACGACGAGGGACGACGCTTACAAAACCGTGAGTTTTTTTATCCTTTTCCTTTACACTAAGGGCAGAGAAAGTCGCCCATATATATAAGCTAAGTTAAGGGTAGGCGCACCACACAGCAACACCGGTATCCGTTAATTAAATTAACGTAGATTAAAGTTTTTTTATGAATTAATTTTTTGATTAACGTAGATTTAAGTTTTGTTTTCATGAAATACATATATGGAAATTAGAAGTGAAGATATTTTGAATTGCAATGGAGTAGACTGAGGTGTGTTTTGGTGTGTGGATCCTTGGGAAGGCCGTCTTACTGTCAATGCCATGACGCGGGCGCGACGCAGTCGACCTACGAACGCGACGGGGTGACCCGACAATCTACAGACTCTCCTCGACCATGACAACAGACTGACGCGTGGCTGGATCTCAGGTGCAAGGGTTTATCTCGCCTATTTCTCGGCCAAAGAGATAACCACGGATATGTCCGATGAGACATGGGGTGGGAAGGCCAAGCCAGTACCAACATCATCTGGCACGTCTCTGGAACGAGGCGAACCCTACTTAGGAGCGACCGTGGAAAGCAGTTGATGCAAAGGGGCTAGAGTAAGATAGATTTAAGTTAGAGTAGGACTAGTTAATAGGATTTAGCTTACGTTTTAGGTTAGTGTAGTTTTAGTATAGGATAGTTAGAGTGTTTATTGATTACTTGCATCTGACTTTCCGGCCTCTCTCCGTGGTAGGGCAACGGTTGTTGAGTTTCTCTTCATTTTCTCTTTCCTTTCAGCCTATTTTCTCTTTCCTTTCCTTAATTCGTCCGTCCGAGGTCTGCAATTTTTAGCCTTCTCCTATCGATCTTCCTTTTTTTTTGCTTAGGCACGATTTTTTTTTGTTGTTGAGCAGGTGGTTTAATGCGAGGGGGACAAGAACTACCCCGTCCGACGAGCGATAGCCGTGCAACCGCGAGCGTGCCACCGTCGTCCTCCATTACTCCGAAGGTACCCCTGTGGCCCAACCTAGACTCATAACAAATTTTTACTTGATTTAAGCGCATAAATGGCCCGAGCGAATGAAATTTGGATACCATGTGAAATTTTCAAATAAAATATAAGTACAGTAGAAAAAGATATCACCAAATTTCAGAATAACAAAACCGTCTGCAACGACTTCTACTGCTATATTATGCGCCGCTAAACAAGTTCCTACCAACATATATATTATACTTATATTTATATACATACATATTTCGATCGAAATTGAGTAGTGTTTTCTTTTTATATATTGGAAATTACTCACCTTTAACTAACGTTAAAATCCCCAACGGCATTACAAGAATCGCAACCATCAAATCTGTTATTGCCAAAGACATTAAAAAATAATTGGTGACATTTTGTAAGCGCCTCTCCCATGCAATGGCCAGGCATACAAGGATGTTTCCTGCTGCCGTTCCAAAAACAAGCACCAAAGCTAGTAGAGCCCAGTAATTATTTGCATCCTGATGGTCCACAGACTTATAATCAAATTTATATGATACCAGCAAATGGCTATCATTGCGATCAGATGCAAGGATATTCCACCAATGAAACGTAAAATCGGTTAATTCTTCTGATTTTGCGGTAACGTCAATGCCTCCTGTGTCGTTCGAAATTGCATAGATTACATCTTCTTCCATGTTCCACTAACTCACGAGGATATCAAATAAGGTCATTTATAGTAAAGGCAAAACCAAAGTCGGCTTGGAGAGGTACTATTTCAAAAAGTAAATAACATATCCAAAGGCAAGGCACACTCTACTGTTAAGTATGTAAACATATTCACTCATTGGTAACATGACCACAGGAGGTATCCTTTCATATTTTGAATGAATTTTCTTTTCATATATTTTTTTTCCAATTCTTTTCGAACACGGATATATGTACATATATTTTTTTGTCGGGAAATTGATATATGTGTGATTTTCTTGAATAGCAATTAAAGTACAGAAGGTGTTTGTTGGTAATACGTTTTTCAATTTATATTATGGTTTTCTTTAAAAGCAATGCTACACTTTGTTCCCTGCAGTAAATTGCTAGCTTTTACGTGAGCAATGCCGGATGAAGCAGTTAATATGTATTCAAATTCTGAAGGCAAAATTATACTCTTAATCCATATGGTTGTTGCGTGATCTAAAAAAAAGAAATAAGAATTTAAGAACTTTGGTAGCTAGGAATGTGCATTTTTATTTAATTTATTGTGAATTCATAATTAGAATAGAAATATTTAATAAGCTAAATCCTTTGGTAGTTATTCTTTTTTAAAATGATTTCGCTCTTGAGTTTGAAATTGAAGATCTTAGTATAAACTTTAATGACATGTTAGCGCAGAGCAACAATAGCGCTGTCCCCAAGAAAATGTATTCTATAAATAAAACAAAGCTCCCGCTTTGTTACTGGGAAAGCCCCAAATAACCCTATAAACTACTGACCAATAAGTCTTCTAAGCACCACGAGCAAAGTGTTTGAGCGAATCATTAAAAAGAAATTAAATGTGTTCATATTAGCTAATAATAAATTTTTTCATCTGATGACCGAGTACATAGTGAAACTAACCTCAAATCAGTACTGGATGCATCCGTTGATAAACTGGAAATCTCTTCTCAGCAATGACAACAAGCTTATACTTTTCAAAGTGATGTTTCAATCTATAATCTGGGGCCAGCGTGTTAAAACGTATATTAAAAAAATTCAAATCTCACAAAATAAGGTTTTGAGAATGATTTTAAGACTTCCTTGGCACTTCTCCATCAATCGATTACATAGTCTTGTCAACGTCGATATATTTCGGATAGAATTGTTAAATTAAAAGAATAATACATTATTCGTTGCCAGATTCTGACAACGTCTAATAGTCTAATCGATCGTTAGTATTTGCTGGTATTTGATAAATGTAGCTCTACTATTGTGTTCTTCATATTTGTAATTTATTAATTTAAAATTTCTGATAGATGTTCACATGAGCTGTTTTCTTACTCTATCCTAAGGTTTTTTAACACCTCTTAATATTCGTTGTCTAAACCAAAGACTATTTAGCAATGTCCGCCCGTCCGTATCAACTTTTGAGGCCTTTAAATTTATGCTAGGAAGCTCAAATTTGGAACATGTACTCGCTAGGGTCCTGAAATGATAAAGTGTTAAAATTTTTTAAATCCGCTAACTGCCACAAAAAATATTTTTTTTTTTAATTTCATAGAATGAAATAACATGTTCTCCATCTCTTCTTAATAGGATATCATACTGTTCACCCAAAGGGGTGTAAATAAATACTATTTGTAAAATTTTTAATAATTACAATACAAACTTGGCGTTCTTTTTTAGATCTCAGTACTTTTTGTGGCTGACTTGTACGGCAAAAGCAATTTTTGTATAAAAGAACTTGGCTATTCTTTAACATTTATGTTTTTGGTGTGATATCAATACTTTTTACAAAGATTTTTTTATGCATGGAAATTTTGTAAAATTTTAAAATTGTAGGGATTTTGACGGACGTAAACGCCCTCTTTCGAGTAAAATACAATTTGTCTTATAACTTTCCTTATTTGCCATTAAAAGAATTACCGACATTATAACACATTCATAACTATAGAATGAGTTCGATATAAGGGCGGTTGCCATGCCTCTTTTTTGGAATATACACAAAGTTTGTTCTTCAAATCCTTCCTACAAGTACAATTTCATAGCTATAAGTCGTTTGGGTGCAAAGTTAAAGAGAAGGGGCGGCTAGCACGCCCCCAAAATGGAAAATAAACAATATTTTATTTTTTCCCGTGTTTGTTCTTAAATTCCAACCCCCATGTAAAAAATTACAATTGTAAGTCTTTTGGGAGCTAAGTCAAAGAAAAGAGACGGCTACAACACCCCTAAATGGAATATAAATAATATTTTATTTTTTTCGGAGTTTGTTCTTAGAATCCAACCCTCATATAAAAAATAATAATTATAGGTTCTTTTGGGAGCTGCATTTAGAGAAGTGGATGCCACGCCCCCAGGGTAGAAAATCACAAATTTTCTCTGTGGTTTCTCCGCAAACCCTATTACTGTGCCAAATTTCAAGGTTCTACGATGACTGAAAGTGCTCCATAGTTTTGATAATCTGTCAGTGAGTCAGTGAGTCAGTAGTTACGGTTTTTGCTAATTTTGGAGCCTTATAACTCCGGAACCGCTGATAATAAACCGTTGAAATTTGGTATGGAGCCTGCTGCTGCGCGTCTCAATAAATCCTGAATTTGATGTCTCTAGCTTTGTTGTAAGCGGAGTTAGAGGGGGGGTCAAAATGGCCTGAGTTGGTTCGTGTACATAGGGGTGTAGTGCCAAAATTGCTAAAGAACTTGGCTGGGCACTACCGTGCCCCTTGATAGAAGTTATTACGAAAATCTTAACGAAATTTAAAAAAATATATATATATTTGCGAAATACAAATTTTTCTTATATTTATTTTTTGATTATTATTGGTGGTACGAATATTTCCCATCGTTTGAATGCGTCAAGTTTTTTGATAGTTTTTCTGAAGAGAAAATAAATTATAATTAAATTGAAGAATTACTTAGCCCTGTCCAGGAATCGAACTCGGGTCCATCAGCGTACTAGCCCAACACGCATCTACTGGGTCAAACTGTTTAATACAGAGTGAAGATTAAAAAATGATAAATTGATACTATTTTATCATCTTATCAAATAAAGGATGTTACGACATTGATAGCGACAATAAAATAATCTTGTGTGAAAAAGTAGGTCTGCTTGTTAGTAGTCGTTTAAAAACTGAACTATAAAATGTAACAGACATTCGGAAACATTGTGTCATATTTTTGGTTTCTTGTTTTTACACTTATTATTTATTATGCTTATGTCTATAAGAATCTTAACGAATTCATAACCTTGATAAATAATAATGATTAATTATTTTCTTCGCCTAGTATTTCAGCCGCTAATAAATATTTATTTGATATCTAATCTCAGGTTCAAATCTCCACTATATTGATTGTATGTAATGCTTCTATTTAGAAGCCTTATAGAGAATCTTGTTATTGCCTTGGAATAGAGAGCTTTAAAGAAGCTATTCTATTTCAAATTTCAACCAACTGTAAGCCTATGCATTCTACAGTCCATGCCATAGCTTATCTGAGGAGGCAAATCCCTCAAGAGTGTATTAGTAAACTATAGGACTGCGCATGCAGCTCGCCAAGTGTAAGAGACGAAATGAGTTCAGTTCCCTGATCGTATCTGCTTAGGAAGGGCGCTTGGTGAGTTGTCTCGCGAGTGGCCTTTGGAATTGTAGTTTAATATAGTAAATGTAGTGTTAGATTTTAGTGTTTACACAACTAACTTCGAAAGATGTTGTAGCCACCTCGTTAAATAAGAATATCTTTCCCTTCTGTACGGCTTGTGAAATTGTTTCCCAACTGCTTTAAAGAATTTTTTCTAAAAGTATACCTTGAAAAATAGTAAACATCTATAAATAAGCCTTATGATAATACAATAGAAGCAATAGCTTATCAAATTTAAAAAATTTAAGCTTATAGAAGGTAAATTGTTGGTTGGGTTGTTCAAAGCGTTTTTTGAACTTGCAACTATTAAAAATTCAACTATTATGATAAGCGGCAAACATTAAAAGAAAGGGCAATTTTATGTTCTTTTATATGTTTATTCGTTCTTTTTTATGACAAATATAGAAGCTTGTGGAATCTAAGCTTCGATCATCAAGTACGATGTACATAGAAATGATAATATTAATTTTAAGAAAAGTGTGGTAAATAAGAAATTTACAATTTGATAAGAAAATAAATTAAAGTATTCAAAATGATGTGTGTAATGAATATAAATAGGCACTCTTATTGCATTTAAGCGCACATTATCCTTCCGATATTCTTCCCACTGGAAGTGTATCTACATCGGAAAGGGCTCATCCCATTTACATTTATAAATCCACATATTTTGCAATATTATATTTCCCTTAACAACTATCGGATTTACTAATCCTAAGGGATCAGAGATTTGTGAAAGCCCCGACAAAACTCTTTTCTTAGTTATAGGTTTTTAAAAATCTGTACCTGTATTAAAAATCGTCTTTGGATGATGCCTTAAGTCTTGATGACATCCTTGTCGTTGAATCGCTTACACGTTCGCTACCAAAAATTAAAAAATTATGTGTAGGACCCTATTGTCATTATTGCACGACTTTCGCAAATCAAAGCCAGCTGTATGAAGTGTGTGCCTAGTATCATAATAGATTGCATAAATGTCCTCCAAAGAATCAGCACCTGTGATCATATCATCCATGTAGAAATCCTTGCCTATAACCTTCGTATCTACTGGATATTGCAAACATTTGCATCTGCAAAACATTTTAGACATTTAGTAGCAAGGTAAGAAGCCGGTGTAGTTTTGTAGGTTACGGTTTTCATGCTATATGGTAACAACACTTTCTTTTTGTTGGACCTCCATAAAATACATTGGTAATTTTGATTCTTCTTTTCTATCAGTATCTGCCGACACATTTTAGAGACATCTGCACTAATTACGGATTTTTATGATCTAAATTATAAGATATTGTCGTATAGATCGTCCTGAATTACTGGTCCTTAGTGACATACTGGATGAAGTTGTAGCGCTACAGTCAAAATATAGTTTTGTAGTAAGTGAATCTGGCCTAAGAAAAAATTGGTGAGGAGCAAAATATCGAATTTAAGAAACTTGGTACCTCGGCACAACTTCCATGTGCACCAGACTCTCATATTCTTCCATGAAATTAATATATTGGTCTCGAACTTTGTCATTCCGCTGAAGACGACTTTCCAAGTTAAAAAATCTTATCTTCGCCTGAGGAAACGAATTCCCCCACTGCCCTTTCTTTAGATCGAACAGAATGTTCACTACAAAACAACCATCTTCTTGACGTCGAAGGCTCCTTAATAACTCCTTCTCACATTGTTCTTCTTCATAGGACTATAAAACTGGTAACCTGTGTACTTCTTCCATTTCCCGGAACTTATTCACTGTTGCATTCAACTAAGTGTCTTCAAAATCCGAACAATCAACTAACATGGAAGCAGCTTGCAGATAACCCATTACTTTCAGAGGCAACAGCTTCTGCAACACCGGTAGCTGAAACCCATGTTTAATCTGAAGAAAACAAAGCATATGGAAAAAGTTGTCAGTACCTCGTCTCTTGATTTTAAATTTAAACTTGGATTTATCAATAACGTGCTCCTGTTGCTTTGACAACTAATCTCTTATTTCTCTAGAGACAAGTGTTTGGAACCTTGTTATTTTAAAAGAAGTGTTCAGAATGTAATACACCTCTGAGGCATTACCTTTTGGTGGTGCCAAATATTCAACTTAATTCTAGTTCATTACAGTTCGGCCAATCTGACCAGTCAATCGACCTCGATTGTATTACTTAAAGCTATAGATAACTGTTGCCTTTTGAATCCGTCTATTTTACTGTAATACTTTTACTACACTCGACCCATTTCTTTAGTCTACTTGAATCTAAAATGCCGTGATGCGGCAACTACGTTACTTGAAAACCTTCAATATCACATAAGGATAATTATATAGCTTCTTTCTTATTACATATGGACCGCGATGCTTAGGTTTTAATTTCTTATTAGTCCCAACCGAAATGTCCACATTCTTGATAACTACAAATTCGCCGACGCTAAACTGCTTGGGCGAGGTATGGTGCTCATTGCAATAGTTCAGGTTGTACAGATGGGACTTTTCGATTCCTTCGGAGGCTTCATGTCGCAGCCTGGTCAAATCTATTCGAGCGTCATCACTGCATTTCTCATCCAAATTCTCAGTCAGCCAGTCGATGACACTTCTCCGTTGTTCTACTCCGAATAGCAGTTTACTTGGAGACGACCCCGTGCTTGAATGGTTAGTATTATTTATGGCATATTGGTGCACTCGGAGGTCTCAAACAACTTCGCTAACATTGCCTTCAAAACTCGGTTTTCCCTTTCAATAGCCATTTGCTTATCGTTTCTCTTGTGCCGGGAGTGTTGATAGGATATAGTTTAACATATTTCGTGAAACCAAAATATGTTTACTTCTTCAACTTATGGGGGGCAGCGGGCCAAGGTGGTCTATATAGGCTCGGGCCATTTCGTAATATTACATAGGTTTCCCTCAGTATTTCGCGAGGCACGGAATGGTAAATACATTCAAGACAATTCCTGACAAACCGATTTAAGTTTTTCTTTACATTCGAGATCCAATAATGCTTCTGGATTTGATTTGCGCATTTGTCAATACCCAGATGCCCAAATTTCTCGTGGGTGACACGCATGAAGTTTTCTTCTAGTTCCTTGGGGACACAAAGTTGACTTCTGTTCTGCGAACCGACACGAAAAACTAACCCATCTTCTAGCACATACCCGGGTACATCTCCGGCTTCTAATGTTTCTCGGATAGACTGTATGTTCTCATCGCGCGTCTGAGAAATTTGGATGTCCAGATCCAAGTCTTCACTCGTTATTTACCCGATTTCGGGTACACGACTAAGCGCATCAACATGAGCCATTCTTTTCCCTTTCCGATGTTCAACTTGTTAGACTTGTTAGAGACAGCTAATGTCTCTAATTCAAAACTAATTAGCTTCTATTCTTCACCAGTCGTCTTCCTTAAAAAAAAGGCTATTGGATGAAACTTCTTGTCATCCTGTCTTTGCATAAGTGCGGCCCCAAAATGTTCGCTGGCATCACAGTGCAACTCCGTTTCCCGTTTGGGATCGTATATTGCCAATATTGGCGAAGAAACTAGTTTATTTCTTAGCTGCTCAAAGGCTTCAGTGCACTCATCAGTCCAAGAAAATTTTGAATCTTTCCTTAGCAAATTTGTCAATGGGCTGGCAATGCAGGAGAACCCTGGGACGAAGCAACGGAAATAGGAAAACAACCCATTACACTTCTAAACCTCTTTAGTATTACGGGGCATCGGGTAAGTGTGAATCGCTTTTAAGTGATTGTGATTAGGGTGGATCCCATCCGCACTAATCCGATAACCAAGGTAATCGATTTCGTTAAGTGCGAACTTACTCTTCTTCATTCTTAAGACCGAAGGACATATAAACGTATTCGAATTGTCCAAAAGGAGTTATGAAAACAAGATATTTGACCGATTCCACAGACACTTCTATATGATGAAACCTTTCCCCTAAAATCTGGCGTGGTAAAAATCTTCTTGTTTGCGAAATCTTCCAAACAGTCTTCGATTAATGGGAGCGAAAAGTTGTCCCTTACGGTATGTTTGTATAGGGACCGATAGTCTACGCACATCCGAAACTCCCCAAACTTTTTCCTCACTAGTACTAAGCGGAAGCATAGGGTGAATAACTCGGTCTGACTATCCCTTTCTCCAACAACGGATCGACAATATTTTTGTACTTCAGTGCGTTCGTAGTACGAAAGTTGCCGCGGCGAACAATATATTGGTACATCCCTGGTTAAGATAAGTTTCATTGAATAATCACAAGCTTTTTTAACTTTCGACTTAAGGTAGTGTTCGACCGCTGCTCTGACAGCACTTGAATGAGCTTCTGGCAATTGTTCATTTATATTTATTTCGTCGTCGTTCTCTATACAAGCACCAACTGCGTTCACTGGCCTACCTAAATCAATAAAGTTTACCATACCCCGGTCATCTTTCAATTCTATTATCTCTACTTCGCGACCACCCGAAACATGTTAAACACCTTCTGTTTACATTTTCTGCAGTATTACTTATTTAGTTAATTCTATCGGAATTGTCTTAACACTACTCCCTACAACATCGGGATTCTTCAATAAATCGAATGACACAAGTACACTGACAACTTCCTTAGGTAATTTAATATTTATTTTATTATACGAAATTTGGTTGTTCAACCGGTACAAAAATTGTCTGTCATAATGTAACTTAAGCCTACAAATAAAGGTGTATGTTGAATTTTAATAAAATATAGAGTCCCGAGAGCAGCGCTACAAAAGTTTCATCATCTAGATTTATAATAAACGAATGAGTAGATTTTATCCCGGAATTTAATTTTTTAAACTAAGGTGACATATGTACTTAAAAACTGGTATCCCATCCCTCTGAACTGCGTTGGCATCTTTTCCCCATAAATAAACGGGACTAGCGAACTTAGCTTATCAAAGCTACTTGTTATGACGGTCGGCAAAGGTAACACGTACCATCTGGAACGACTTTATTTTGTCTTCTGCTATCTCCTCGAATCCTTCAATGGCCTCACGGTCGCATGCATTTCTCTCTTCGGGGTGCTGCTGAACTGCGGCAACATTGTAAAGGCGTCTTCCACATCGGTGATCCATTTCCTGATATCGTAGTTGTCGTCGCTACTAAAGTTCCGATCTGCCACCCGACGCGTGCTGCTGTTTTGCTTGGCTATAGCAAGTGCCGTATGTTTTTGAGTGCACTTGCTATGGCTGGGTAGGCTATCATTTGGCAAAAAATCAAACGTCTTTTGATCGGCCATGCAAAGTTTCTCCTTGCGCCGCTTTTGCAGCAACAGGATTTCCTTCTCGGTTCTTGCCAATTCTGCATCCAGGTTCTGCACTGGTTCGTCGTTATTCCACTTCTGAGATTGTAAACGTCTCTTGATTTTAAATTTTAACTTGGATTTATTAAAAACGCGTTCCTTTTACTTTGACAACTAATCTCTTACTTCTCTAAAGACAAGTGTTTGGAACCTTGTTACAAATTTTAAAAGAGGTGTTCAGAAAGTGAAACACCTCTGAGGCATTACCTTTTGGTGGTGGCAAATATTCAACTTAATTCTAGTTCATTACAATGTAAATAATTGCAGTTTCCAAGATAACATTTGCATTGCCATAATCACATGCTGTGATGTGTCTTTGTCTTGGACTTCTTCCGTAGCCGGAATCTTCGACGTAAATCTGTGAAGTAAGCCACATCTTCGGCAAAGAACAATTAGTGCTTTTTTGTGTATTGCATCTTCGCAACTTGGTTGTCAAAACTCGCACGTTTCATAGACGATTACGGAAATTGCTATTATTATTATTTGATTCCACTTTACAAATCTTATATAGTTTTCCCTCTAATGTTTGGCAATCCAACAAATGAAAAAAATCTGACCATGACGGCAGTTTAGAATGATCAACCGCTTCATCCCACTTGACCTTTGTCCCAAAATCATTCATTTCAACAATGACATACTAGCGAAATAGGAGCTTTGATAAGCGGCGAATTACAGCAACAAAAGTAAAAAATTTTACTCAACAGGGAATTCGCTTAATTCAGCAACAACAACACCAGCATACAAGCATAAATACTAAATATTTGGAGAAATTTTTAATAATTAAATACAATACAAACTTGGCGTTCTTTTTTGGAGTACTTCTTGTAGCTGACTTGTAAGGCAAAAGCGATTTTTGTATAAAAGATCTTGACTTTTCTTTAATGTTTCTGGTTGATTTTTTAACTGATGTACTGATTTTTTACAGCACGAAACTCGACGAGAAGAAGAACAGAGATATGCAAAAATGTAACTCTTCTAATGCAATTTTCAAGCAGGGAAAACGTTACATTTTTTCTTGTTCTATGTTCTACGTCTACTCTTAAATTTTTAGCGATAAATACTGTTGAGTTTAATAAATTAATTTATACTTTTGTATATAATGCAGATTTATTTAAATGAAATACCTATATGGAAGTTCTTAACAACAATTTTTTCCATGGCGGCGATGTTGGTGAGTGCTCCTTTCGGTCCAGCGAAACGACAACTTTCTTTGATGATGAAGAGCATATATACATACATATATGCAATTTGTTTTGTTGTTTTTATACGATATCGCAAGGGTATATAAATTTTGACTGATAGTTTGTAACACCTGCAATGCCTGTCCGTCCGTCCGTCACCAATTTTTAGGCCTTTAAATTAATTTTAGTAAGCCGAAATTTTGAGCATATACTCCCTAGGTTCCCAAAATGGTTTAATGTAAAATTTTTGTTGATACACCACGCCCACAATTTAGAAAAAACCGTTTGGGAAGAGTACGATAACTTTGGCGCCAAAAATTAAAACGTGTTTTTTGTATTGGGGGTTGAATACAAGCATTTTTTACTATGGGAGGGGCGACTATCTTGCTCCGTTTAGGCGGGTGGGGCAATGTAAACAAAATTACTTAAAATGGAAAACAGTGTATTCAAAGACAAAGGCAACACTTACAAAAAAGTACAGTAGCAGTTTTCAAAGCCAGAAAATGTTCTTCAGTCCAAAATTTTCATTTTTTGAGAAAATTAAAAATTACTAAAACTACTTTTTTATCATTTATTTTTTTTTTTTTGTATTTACTGTGATCTCACTTTTAGTATTGATGTTAATAATAGGTTCATATTTGTAAGTAAAGTACAGCAATTTATACAATCATCAGAAAATAAAAAATAATATTTGAATTTTGTACCGTTGCTTTTTTTTATGCAAAAGTAAAACAGGTTATTGTTTACCAACGGCATTCATTATTAGAGCTTTGTAATAGAGTAGTGTTTTTTCGGAAGTGCTTTTTGTTATTTAAAATGGCGGTTAAGCATCCACTATTTTACCCTAAGTTAAATAACTTTTTAATTTTTTGTTCGTTCGGGGATTTGGTCGACACCACAACGAAAAAAGTATCGTTTTTATACGCTATCCTAAAAGTATATTAATTTTGACACATAGTTTGTAACACCTCTTAATATTCATCTCAGACCCATAAAAGTATATATATATATGATCAGGACCAAAATCTAAGACTATTTAGCAATGTCCGTCCGTCCGTATCAACTTTTGAGGCTTTAAAGTTATGCTAGGAAGCTGAAATTTGGAATATATACTCCCTAGTGATCCGAAATAGCAAAGCGTTAAAATTTAAAATACGCCCACTGCCACTCCCACAATTTAAAAAAAAAACCGTTTTAAGGTTTAAGTTAGAGAGATAAAGTTGTACAACCTTCACAAGATATGTAGGTACTGCCCACCTTTATAAATTTGTGATAAAAAGATTTTTGCCACGCCTTCTCTTTGTGGGCGTTTTTCACTAAAATGCTGTTTTCTTTGAAAATGTTCATACAAATCGAGAAAAAATGTTTAACAATATATTTAGCCAATATATCGCCAATACAAAGTTTTTGGCCACGCCCACTTTTTTTCAAACAAATGATTTTTTTTTCTATAAATTTCATAGAATTTATGCTATCCATCATCTTCCTAATGCTTTTTTTACTTTGGGATACATAGGGATACGATTAGGGCATCATACTGTTCACCATAAGCGGACTGTATCCTTTCCTTATGTTTTTAGAAGAAATTGGTTTAATCCCAACTAAAACGTCAACTCCTACACTGTGTTGCAACTTACCGATGAAGGTTGAAAATTTTAAAAATGTTAAGTTCGGTTGGATGGATGTTCGGTGGCCATGCTCAAAAAAAAGCTCTAAAAACAAAGGTGACCAAATTTTAGGATTACAATCAACCTATCTACCGGCACATTTTTCCATGGGCTTCAATGTCGGCTAGAGATTCGTGGGGTGCTTACAATAATTATCTCATTTGTGATCAAAATACCTGTGAACACGGTTTTTCAGGTAAATTAATTAAATATTAACCTACAACTTAAAGATTTTTTAAATATTATTGTAAATAATATTTTTAAAATAAGCATTTAATCGCTTGGCGCCATCACGACAACAAAAATGAAGTAAGTAAATCTACTATTATAGATTACTTTAACTATTGTCGTGAAATAACGGAAAAAATAGCATCTCACGTTGATGTTAATATTGTCAGCCACGAAAAAGCTGTCCAAATCGACGAGAATTTTCTTACAAAAAGGAAATACCACAGAGACCGTGTAACAGAACAAATGGCAATCGTTGTATTGGGGTTATTTTGCAAAGAGTGTAAAGTGGGGCGCTTCTTTAAAGTGAACTCCAAATGTAAGGAAGATTTGTGGCCTTATATCCATAAATACGTTAACCCCAACACCAGTCGTATTTGTACCGATAGCGCACGCCAATACATAGGAGTTGAGAAAATGTTCCCTTTTTCTACGACTCACGAAGTTACGAACCACAGCAAAGGCGAATATGTTAACAAGACCGATGCAACCAACACAAGTAATGATTTTGAGAATCAGAACAAGCTCCTGAAAAAAAACTATTTTATGCCGCAAAACAACGCACCACCTTCACCAATTTCTTTTGTCGGAAATACTGCCTTAAAAAAAAAAATATAAGGACGACTTGGGCTCCCAAATAATGGAATTTTTACTAGACATAAAAAAAGTATACCCATGTTTTATCGATGGTGAAGAAAGTATGGGCTTGCAACTGATGGACTTTGACCGTCCCACCGTTCACAGTGAACACTTAGAGGGTATTCTATCGCCAAAACAGCATCGACTTCTCACCATTAACGAAGGACTCAACGAACTCGACAGTAACCCCAGTACGGACGATGACTTCTGAAAATAGGTGTACTGAAAATTGACGACTATTTTTAACTAACTCCTGACTAACTAGGGCGTGGAATGCAATGCAATTCTGCCTCCAAGTGGTGCATTCTAAGTAGTGCTAAATAAATTGCTGTACTTTACTTACAAAGATGAACCTATTTTTTTTAAGTGTTTGTTTGCGAATTACTTAAAAACTATTGACACAAATAAATTAATTTAAATTTTGGATTAAAGAACAGATATTTGTCTTTGAAAACTTCTACTGCACTTTTTTGTAAGTTCTTTTTTAAATCAACTTTTTCCCATTTTAAGTAATTTTTACTAAAATTGCCCCTACCTCCTAAACGGTTCAAGATAGACCCCCTTCCATAGTAAAAAATGCTCGTATTTAACCACTCTACAAAAAACTCGTTATCATTTGTCGGCGCCCAAGTTATCGTACTCGCGCCAACCGTTTTAAAGCTAAAGTTAGAGTGTTACAATCTTTACAAGATATGTAAGGTTTTTTGCCACGCCTTTTGTGGGTGATTTTCACTAAAATGCTGTTTTATTCGAATTTTCATAGAAACCGAAAAACAATGTTTAAAAAATATATTTAGCCAATATTTTTTCCGATATATCGCCGATACAATGTTTTGGCCAAGCCCACTTTTTGGGAGCGTTTTCTAAATTTCATGTAATGAAATAAAATGCTGTCCATCATCTTCTTAATGATTCGTTTTTGGGTATATAGGGATATGGATAGACTATCATATTGTAGCATATTGTGACTGTAGCCCTTCCTTATGCTTACTTAAGGTCTTAGCATTTATATTTATATTTATATTTAAACTTAAATTCTATGAGGGGAACTTCAACATATATTAATTATATTCCCGATGTTCGGCACCTAAAAATGTTCAAAGCGATTTTTTAACTTGCAATTATAAAAACTGCATCTATTATGATAGGCGGCAAACAAGAAATGAAAGTCCACTAGGCGAGGATTGCAGATCAAAGAGGAGGCTGTTTTTATTCGTTCTTTTATACAAGATACAAGATACAAGCTTAGATTCCGTCCGTTCCATTCGTACGCCATTTTTAGGCCTTGAAATTCAAGCTAGGAAGCTGAGTTTATAAATGGTTAAATTTAAACAGTTTTTGATACGTCCACAGTTTAGAAAACCCGTTTTTAAGCTATAGTTAAGATAGAGAGTATTACAATATTTATAAGATATGTAGGCACTGCCCCCCTCCTTCATAACTTTGTCATATAAAGTTTTTGCCGCGCCTAATTTTTGTGAGCGAAATTATGTTTTCATTTAAAATGTTCATGGAAACCGGAAAAAAGCTTTTTAACAATATATTAAACCTTCTATTGGAAGGTAATATATTGCTCACCGAAGCGGACTGTAGTCTTTCCTTATATTTTTATTATACTAATGTATACGATAAAGTTAAATACGGGTTTTACATTTCCTTGTTAAAAAATCAGCCTGGATCTTTTTTTTTCCAATTATTAAAATACGTTTGGATTGTATTTTACACTTGAGATACTTCTGCGATGATAGAAAAAACATCTGAAAAAAAGTTATTGTCAGACACTATGAAAGGTAGAAAAAGCATTACACCTCTATTACGTTTGTTAGTTAAGAACTTGTATTTAGTACTATTAAGTGCTATTGTTAAAAAATGGCTACGAAAGATATAAAAATTCACTTCACAAAAACACAACCGAAAAATAATCAATAACATTAATTAGTTGCCGGCGCTACAGTCCGGGTTGGACCTGGTCCTCAACCACCTAAGGCGAGCCCTAATCTACTGCGTTTTCCTCCCGGATTAGAGTTGATGATATGGGCTGGAGCGCTGCTGCTCTTTCGCTCTATGAGTCCCAGCGCTCTCAAACGTCCAGTGCGCAATTTATTAACCAGGTCAATTACGCTTTACAGCTCGAAGAATTACGGATAATGTATATAAAAAGTGAAAACAAGTTTTCTTTTCTTCCACGAAAAAAAGTTACATTAGTCAATATACATAATATTTATACCCTGTCCTAAGGGTATATTAATTTTGAAACATAGTTTGTAACATCCCTTAATATTCGTCATAGACCCACAAAAGTATATATATTTATGATCAGGACCAAAACCTAAGACTATTTAGCAATGTCCGTCCGTCCGTCCGTCACCAATTTATAGGCCATTAAATTAAAGCTAGAAAGCTGAAATTTGGAACATATACTCCCTAGGGTCCCGAAATTTTGATACGCCCACAATTTAGAAAAATTAGTTTTAAAGTTAAAGTTAGAGAGATAGAGTGTTGTAATCTTTACAAGATATGTAGGTACTGCCCACCTTTACAAGTTTGTCATATAAAGTTTTTTACCACGCCTACATTTTGTGGGCGTTTTTCACTAAAATGCTGTTTTATTCGAAATTTTTTATAGAAACCGAAAATAAATGCTTAACAAGACATTTAACCAATATTTTTTTACAATATGTCGCCTATACCAAGTTGTTGGCCACGCCCACTTTTTTGGGGCTTTTTTCACAAAAATTGTTTTTTTTTATAAAATTTATAGAATGAAACAAAATGCTGCCCATCATCTTCTTAACGCTTTTCCTTTGCGGCATATAGGGATATAGATAGGGTATCACACTGTTCGCACCGCACGGACAGTAGCCTTTTCTTACGTTTTTTGTCAATTTTAACAAGTTGAAACACATTCTACCTAAAATCTAAACTCGTATTCCACCCTATTGACACCGTAATGTTTTGCCTTTCTTCCAACTAGCTTTTCTTATCAACATTAAATAAAATGGCAATACAAAAAATTAGGGATATTCGTAATCACGAATATTAGAATATATATAACAGCAAAATACCATGCGAGAAGGTTTGGCATTTAACAATGAAAAATATATTCATATAACCACTACGACTACCGTTGCATCCATCTAAAGAGACTTATAAGTTGAATCCCAGATCTACGCCGGACTATACTATACTACATATAGTATTATTTGTATAATTATAGCTAACGTTTTCGATTGGTGTCATTATCGACTTGGAACTCCTTGCGGTAACCTTAACCAACCTTAAGGTTCATAATCGCGTTATTGCATGTTGCCATAAAGTCAAGTTTGAAGTAAAATTTTAAA
The DNA here is from genome assembly GCA_963576555.1 of Ferdinandea cuprea. NCBI lineage: Eukaryota > Metazoa > Arthropoda > Insecta > Diptera > Syrphidae > Ferdinandea > Ferdinandea cuprea. Next base: position 80,517,777 of record OY754959.1, read on the forward strand.
GAGAATAGATACCTAAATAAGTTATGGAATTACGTTTTTGTAATTTTATTGTCAATATTGATTGATAGATAATATTTAACTTTGAATCGACTTTGAATGCATCTTCCGAAGTCTTGCCACTCTAATTGTCTTCTATTACTATTTATTTTAATACCCTATTCAAGGGTATATTTATTTTGACACATAGTTTGTAACACCCCTTAATATTCGTCGTAGACCCATAAAAGTATATATATTTATGATCAGGACCAAATCCTAAGACTATTTAGCAATATCCGTCCGTCCGTACGCAATTTTAAGGCCTTTAAAATTGAGCTAGGAAGCTGAAATTTGGACCACATATTCCCTAGGGCTCCGAAATGGTTAATTGTAAATATTTTTTTTTTGAATACGCCCACTGCCACGCCCACAATTTAAAAAAAAACCGTTTTAAAGCTAAAGTTAGAAAGATACAGTATTACAAACTTCACAAGATATGTAGGCACTGCCCTCCTTTATAAGTTTGTCACATAAAGTTTTTTGCCACGCCTACTTTTTGGTGGCGTTTTTTAATAAAATGCTGTTTTCTTCGAAAATTTTCATAGAAAGCAATAGCCAATATTTTTTCCAACATATCGCCCAAACAAAGTTTTTGGCCATGCCCACTTTTTTGGGGCGATTTTTCAAAAAAACATTTTTTTTTAATAATAGAAAGAAATTAAATGCTATCCATCATCTTCTTAATGCTTTTTTCTTTGGGGCATATAGGGATATGGATAAGGTATCATAGTGTTCGCCCCAAGCGGACTGTAGCCTTTCCTTCTGTTTTGTGTATAATCTGCTAAAATGTCATCTTGTTCCAAACAAATACTCTTGGAGATTGAGTTTTTTATTAATTACCGTTATGTTGGTTAGGAAATTTTTAATTTTGATACGTTTTGACATGATGACATGATTTGCCATGATGTCAAATGAAGCAAGTTTTTGGGCAATTTTGTGTTTTGGTATTTTAAGGCAAGCGTGTGTATCAACGAACACCAAATCGACCAAAATAATAAAATGTTTGGACGTAAGGTCCAAAAATTTGGGGTCTTAATAAAATAAATAAAACTATATTTTACAATCTTTTTAAAATAAAGCGCTGAGAACAATTGAAAGCGCCCCGTTATATTTAAGTATGACGTTATAACAGTTATAACAGTCCCCAACAAATTAGGTGCCCGTACGGAAAGAACGGCCCTTATGCATCTAGTGCACTATTTGAATTAACTCAACAAAATGCAACCGTGAGCTACTGGTGAGCTCCGCAAACTTCTATATATTATTCTCTATATACGTTTCTGAATACGAGAGGTGTTTTAAGTAAGTAGGATTTTCACGCTCTTATGAACACGTCCTCATAATGTTGCATAAAGGATTTTCCACCTTCCCTCGGGAAAAAAATAGTTCAAAAACTATTATCAATCAGTATTGAAATAAATAAATTGTGCTAATCCAAAGTCTTTAACTTTAAATAAGTTTGTGCTGTAATTAATTAAAGTGTATAATATGGTTTATAATTGAAAATTATAAACCAAAACTAAAAAAATGTTGTGAGACATCAAATCAACCGTCTTACTACGAAGTTTGAATCAAATCCGCAGACCATCGGACAACATTGAAACCAATTGTTGTATCTTCTCCATTAAGATAATATAATATTCACAGTTTACGTTCGAAATTTAAGCACACATTTTAGTTTAGCAATAAATATATCATTGCTATCCACAAACACCAATACACGTGAGAGTAAAAACTCATTATTCTAAACTCATACGGGTTTAAATTAGACTAATGAGCTTTTACAATAAATAAAAGTGAATTAATAATTAACACAATACGCAACGTGTGAAAATAATAAGAGAAAGTGTTATCACAATACCTGTTATTAACATGATATGATGATAAACATATTGTCTTAGTTCATAGACATAATTAATAATAAATAAAATCGATAGCTACTAACCTTTCACAAAATTTAAGCGAAGTCCAACAGCTGAGTAGATATACATTATATATGTTAGCAACCAACTGACCACATTGACGCGGCTTACAGTTTAATATTTTTACTCCGATTAAGAGAAGTCCGATTTAGGGTATCAACGATTGACGGCGACGTATGGTTGTAGCAACAGTTTACCAGGAAATACATAAGAAAGAAGGAAAAACTTCTCCAAACCCTTCCGGCTACAATACGGCTAAACATTATTCACACATTATTTATTTGGTATACACTTGTTTTCTTTTGGTACCTTATCCTATTTCAGGTTGCCAAATTGATTTAACAATTTATTTTGATCAGCCTTCTTTTTTATTACAGACCTTTCATTACACTGGTTTCCACTACTTTGCCAAGATTTAGCATAGCAATATTACTTGACTAAAAAAAAGATCGATTATTTGCACTGCACTTGAAAACAAATATATAATAGAGCATACATATAAGGACCCTGAAATAAAACGCTTGGGCTATAGTAGCAAAAAACTCCAGTATCCGTTAGAGTTGTTAATGATCCGAATTCCACTCATGCACAACCGCGAAGAAACGTTTCTTCTAAGAAACTGAGCATATCTATTGAACAACTACATTCGATACGAAGATTTCTATAACACATGTGCATTAATCCTTATTTGATATTGAAAGCCTCAATGTCGGGCTAGTTGAAAAACAAATTTCTGTAGGGGAAAAGAAAAGGGAAGAGCTTTTAAAGCTTTCTGTAAAACGCAGGCTCACCATGAAAAAACATTCACCCACATTCGTGGTGGCTGATTTATGAGGTATCCTTTCATATTTGGGTGTAGGACAATAACATTCACAACCCGTAGCACCGCATACAATTTTAAGATTTTTATTTACATTGTTATGTAAGATGAAAGTTAAGGTAGGGGTTTCATGCGTTCCGTCTGTTCAAACGGCAAAGTTGGCACACAAGGTTTACAATTTTGCTGTTAATGCCAGAAGGGACATACAGCGATGAAAAAACTTATAAATCGAATAATGTGTCTTGTGAATAAACATTTTAACAACAATTTCCATTAAAGTGAACGGAAAAGTTATTCACTTATAAACATTAATTGAATCTACATGTGATTGTTAGCGTTTGCAATAAGATTCTTAAATTATAGAAGTTTATATGAGTGACTAACTTTGCCGTTCACTTTAATAAAAATTGTAGTTAAAAAACAAAAAAAAAACCCCTAATCATGTTAACATCATTTTATGCATTTTTTTATATATATGTATAATATACATGTTGCATGATTTTAATATTCTCTATTCTAAGGGTAGGTGCTTATATTTCAGGCTCAAAGATGCCTTGAAGTCTATATAAAACATTGGAGTGGTCATCCTCAAAATATATGCCGAAGACATGTAGGAAAACATTAACACTTATGTTCACTGGCGGAAAAGGATCCAAAACCCGTAAAATGCCTCTTTAATGTTACATACATGAGTCTTCAAGAGTTTTTGACAGGTAGATAGGTAGGTGTAGTGGCTGATCCATATACGGGGATACGCAATTAGCGCTTGATTGCGGCTTGACTGTCGAAGAAAATTGATATGTTTGGATTTGTTGTGGTGTTAGGTTTTCTGGAAGTTGAGTTTGGGTGTTGTGCAGTCAGTGGATAGTACTTTTACATTCCTCGGTACAAAATCGAGTATTTTACAGTGCCCGTAGGGACTTGCGAATCAACGGCCAACTACTTGCAGTCTTACTGTGCTGTAGGAGGCGATTGATTTGATATGCAGGTCCAGTGGAAGGATGTCCAGAATCACATTGAGCGCCTCCGACTCGACTGCAGGGCTCCCATGGTTCCAATTGCAGCCATTCTCTTGACTCTGCTTAGTTTGGTAATATTGTAAGCTTTACTTAGGGCGGGCCACCAAACCAGTGACCCATAAGTGAGAATTGGGCGTACCACCGCCATGTACATCCAAAGCACCATCTTTGGTTTAAGACACCCCTTTTTGCCGAAAGTTTTGCTACGTCCGGGCCCGGTGATTTGTACGGGGAAACATTTTTAATAGCCCAGTAAATTTTATCCGCGCTAAGAACTGTTTTTACCTCATATTGTACATGTTGCGACACTTGCAAAGCGGTCGGGCTTATGCCATAATTCATGCATCCAGGGAAGTGGGTGTTAAGAAGGAGCTCTAAAGATTCTTCAATAGATTCCGTCCAAGTGCCGACCTCTTTCTTTATGAAAAATGGACTGGAGTGTGCTTTGGATAGGATCTTGCTGAGTCTAGCAGAGTCCTTAAGCGTTTCGATAGATTGGCAATAGTCTGACCAAGCCTGAGTCTTGGCTGATCTCATCGATTTTTTGTAGAATTTTAGGCAGTCTTTGTACGGCTGCCAAAACTTGTGCCGATAGCAGATATTGAAGATCACTCTTGTCAACCTCCTAAGGATGGTGAGGTCTTCGTTCCACCAAGGCGGTAATGTTTTTTTTGCTGTAACTGACTGTACACGACGTCCTGAAAGCTACTCCCATAGCTTTCCCGAAGGTCTGAACTGTAGTGTCCAGCTCTTCAACTAAGCCTATATTCAGATTAGGTAATGTGTTAAGTTTGGAGTTAGTGATTTGACTGAATCTCTTCCAGTCGATCCATTTTGAATTTCTATGAGGGATGGGAATATCAACCTTGATATTTAAATTGAAGAGAATCCACCCGTGATCCGAGAAGGATTTCAGGTCGGATACTCTCCAATTTTCAACTCTGAAACTATCAGTATTTCTTTTTAAGGTAATGTCTAACACTGCTTCCCAACCGCAGAAGTTTTCCGTACTCGGAAAAGTGGGCGTTGGACTGTTCCCTACATTACATATAGATAAATTGGCAGTTATAATGAAATTGAATAAAGACTCACATCGTGCGTTTGTTTCGGAACTGTCCCATAGGTGATATTGTGCGTTCGCGTCGCAACCTACAAGTAGGGTACTTTTCCCATTTTGCATTGCGTTAGACCGAGGATAAGTAGATGTCCTGCTTCAGGGTATCTACCAGTTTGACCACAGTTATATCGTTTGTGCTAAATTTCGGACAGTGGAAAGCGTTAATGTATTTTTTACTAAAATGCATGATCTTGGCTTACCCGTATTATTGATGCAGAAAAGTTTGTACTTGTTGTCAAGGAGGCGAGCTATGGTCGTTTTCCTGACGCACGGCGTCTGTATTATTCCGATGTCGATGTCTTCCTCCTTTAGGAAGACCAGAACTTTGAGTGCTGGAGATTCGTCAGTATGACCTTCAGCATGATTAGTTTAATCTGTTTCCGATTGCCAGGTTCTCCAACAACTTGTTGGTTGAGACAACGTCGTCCGCGTCGTCTTCTGGGTCCGTTGATCGGAATATCTTCAATTTGGCAAACCTTATACAAAATATCATTTTGTGGTCTGCCTCCTCGAGTGCACCCAAGCACTCTTCATTAATAAGGAGCAGGAATGACAGACTGTTTTTTTGCGGTTCTTCCGCCTTTATGACTGCCCAGTCGTCCATAGGGATTATGGGGTTCTGCAGTCTGAGGCATTTGATCAGGTTATCGGGCTCTATCTTCATGATAGGCAGCCAAATGCGGGCCTTTGGTCTCGTAGGGATTTCCTTGGCAGGAATGAGCTTAAGCCCTCTTAAGCCCTCCCGGCGTCGCTAACCTTAGTAAAAACTAAAAACAACTCCCTTCAAATTACTTTATACTACAACTAGGTTATTTCCTATCTAGTAGTTTAGATTTAATAATTTATATTCGCGTTTCCAGCATCCCATCGAAAGCACCCGCCAAAAATACGCGGTTACATTTTATTGCGCTAATTCAAATGGTTTTATCCGTTGAAGTCGGCGCACTAAATTTGTATCTTCTGTTGCTTACAGGCAAATTATTTTATTTCATCTTCGACGGTTGCCACATCCAAATCTCTGTGAATATCACTATTCACTATTCATAATCTATGATTATATTTAATAAGGAGCTGAGTCCATAAAAATGGGTAACGTAGTTAAGTATATTAGAGTATATTAGAGTGCGTAGATATTGTTTCATTACGGACAATACGGGAATTCTTTGTCCACTTAAAAACACTGTTGATAGCAACCGTATTACTCACAACCAATTAAGCGGTATCATTCGCAAACGTAGCTACAGTTGTGCCTTCTTCCCGTGGAATATCTCGAGTAAAGATTAAAAATAGAATCGGACCCAGGACGTTTCCGTGTGGAACTCCTGTCGCGATTTTTTTGAATTCGGTATATTTCTTTTCGTACTTAACACGGAAGAATCTGTCCGCTAAATAAGAACTTAATATCTCATATGTTTGCTTGGGAAAGACAAATTTAAGCTTCTATTTCATTTCCGTATGCCATACTTTATCAAAAGTTGGAACAAATTTCTTTTTCTCCTCAAGAGCTTTTTCAATTTCATTGGTTATTCAATAAACACGGCCGATTGTAGAGTGTTTAATTCTAAACCCGAATTGGTGATCGGGTATTAATCAGGGCTCTTCGATAATCTGGTGTAGCCGTCTTAGTTTGGTCTATCTTATATCGTATTTTTGATTAGGTCTTGACCGTCGAAGAGCTTAAATGTTTCTTCTAAGTGATCGGCAAACATTTCAGCTTTCTCTCCTGGTCTGAATGGGCAAAATTCACCATTATTTTAGGATAGGAACTCGAACTCATGTCCGCGTTGAGACCTTCAATATACATATGAAGGAACTTCGCGATTTTAAAAGTGCTGGAGAGTGCTACAAAGATTATTAAATACCGTTTTATGCTGCGGAGCATAAATCGACGTTAAGATCAATTCTATTTTCACAGTCTTTTCCAAAGGAGTCCCAGTTAGTTGATACGCTATTAAGTCCGGATGGGCCCTACTTTTTCAATAGGAAGCTATTTGTCAAAATGATAGGCGAGTGATCAGAAGGCAGATCAAAACATCTTTCAACTTTAAAATTATTTTCGAAAATCCCTTTTCAAATGTATAAATCGATAAGGTCTGGAGTTTTTGTCGTATCCGTAGGTCAATAAGTCGGTTTGCCTGACGAGTAAAAGTCTGCTACAAATTGCATTACGCATTCGCAGATAATTTTGCCTTTTTGTAAAATACGTCGTGAACCCCTTAATGTGTGTTTTGCATTAAAATTACCACCGACAACAAAGTTCGGTATAAGTGAGTTAAAAATACTCGTGAAATCAATTTTTTTCTATCTTTTCGCTTGGAGGGATATATATAGACGATACAGCGTTAAGGTTGTCTATTATTTTTTACACAAACCGTAATTTTTTGAATATTCGGTTTTTGGGCTCATTGAATACTCAATGGTGTCTTTTATAAACAAGGGCGCTCCGCATCCAGCCCTTTCTGAATGGTGATATGTGAAATGCGATATTTTTTAGTTTTTACACTTTATTCCTTCGTAGATGGGTATCAGAAATCAAGCCATTCGCATTCCGCGTTACTATTGATATTTTGGTTGCTTCGTTAATATCCATATACATTTTTATATGCGATGCAGTGAGCCCGTGCAATAAAGTTCGATGGTCAAGCTTGTCAAACTTTTTAAATATGCATTCAAAAATACGATTTTATTCTTCCAGTCTAGCAAGAATTGCAGAAAAGACTTGTTCAACTGGGACGGCCGCTATATCAATTTGATGATTAGCTTGGAACTCCGCTTCAGCGTAGGTTTGTGTCCGAGGTTTTGACAACATTCTAACTATTATCAATTTTCATTTCCCGCCGCGAGAATATTTCCTTAGCCTTCGGTCCGAGAGACGACGACTTTTCTTTTAACTCTTTTCTCTTGGCAGCTTAGACATTTCCTTTTGGGTTTCTCATTCTTCTTAATTGCTTACAGTTTATGCGGGCTGGTTAGTTCTGTCTTTTAAGACCGCAATCTGTAGACAAACATTTCCCGGCGCATTTAACGCAACGCGGTTCTTTTTGACAATTTGCTTCTGTTGGGGTATACCCTTGATAATGCTTGCACTGAGAGGTAAGCCTAGTCATTTTACGCATCGGTTCAATTTTAACAGCAATTTTTAGGATAATTGTTTTGTTTAGTCCTCGCTTAGAATCAGTTTCGCGCTCTAACTCTTCTTCAACCATGAAGTAGTCGCGGCGATCTGGACATAGCGTTTTACCTTCAGAGTGTACTTGCGTCAAAAATTCTTTTAGTGCCTTGATATGGAATTTAAGCTGGTCTATTCGGTTTTCAGCTCTTTATTGAGCAATTTTTATTTTATGATTTTATTAAGCTTTTTACGTAGGTCATTATTTTCCTCCTCAAAGCTTTTACTTTTCGTTGAGTCCCGGGCTACGCGCGGAAAGACTTTCAGCGTGGTTTTATTTTTATTTTAATTGTGGCATGGATCCAGATGTTGATGATAAGGATACCTTTTTACTACCAAGGGTCAAATGAGTTCAATAAATGGCTCTCCCCGCCCGCCTTCGTAGTGTGTGGATTTTCTGATCACCATTGCTACCGAGGGTATTATAATGTATAGTACTGCTTTGGCCATTGCATTTTTTGTATGCGCTATTATACTCGGTATACGGAGGTGGGTTTTAGTCACCTCTTAAGACGGGCATGCCTACCTCGGGTATATTCTAACCCCTACCCGAAGGGGTGATCTATGATTAGACTGACAAAATATTAATCCAGTTTAATATGGCCGGTTAGTGTGGTTAAGCATCTAGCTATATTTTAAAATAATTAATAGATTGAAGAAATGTAAAAATAAACAAAATAGGTATTAACTATTATCTTAACTATTAAGTTAACGATTTACGAATTATTGATTGATTGAATATATGATGTGATCGTATTATAGGTGTAAAATGTTGCTATTTATGAACGAGATATTTTATGGCCTGATGGATTCTATCATGTGAATTTATTTGGATCAGATGGTAAAGATCATAATAACCATAATGCACCTTAACGCAGTTTTTTTCCCAACTTAATTTGACATTTCATTCTTTCAGTGTTTGACAAATTCAACAATGAGAGGAACACAATTAAGCAGCGCGCTAAGATTGCTGAAAATACGAAAAAATTTTTTAACGATAATGGGCGATCAAATCGAAATGCATTTCATGTACTTTAAAAATTAACGCATTTGGGCAAATGAAAATTCACGACTGATTTTTGAAGAACCGATGCATCCGCAAGAGTGACTCTTTGGTGCGGTTTATGGGCTGGCGTCGTCATCGGGCCGTATTTCTTCGAAAATTAGTTCGGCCACGCAGTTACCGTGAATGGTGCTCGCTAACGCGAGATGATAACGGACTGAAATTCAGCAGGATGGCGAGAAATTCAAGTGCCATGTTATCTCACGTTGTGGCGATGTTAATTGGCCGCCACGATCATGTGATTTTTACACCGTTGGACTTTTTTCTTTGGGGATATTTCCTCCCGCTTTTAATTTGTTCCGTATCGTTGCGGGGCCCGAAGTGTAATTCCTTAAATAAATACGAGCTCCTACCTCAAACCGCCTTACCGCCTTACCGCTTGTTTTGCCTTGGACAGCAGTGGGGGTCAATTGGCCATCATCGGGATATACGATGTCTAAGATCGTTCTTGGGTCCCGCCTCAATAAAAGCTTTGCTGGGGTCTTACCGGGAGTGGTATTCGGGGTTGTATGCTGTTTAAATAAAATACGTCGTAGTCTAGTTTGCATATCTCCTTCAGTCAGAGTAATCAAAGACGTTTTTAAATACTGAACCATACGATGTCCTTGGCCATTGCTGGATGGATGATAAGGAGCTGTGGCATTGTATTTAATACCGTTGGATATACATATATTGTATGCATTTCGGCTGAAACAAAAGCCGTTCCGCTGTCGGAAACAATTATTTGCGGTTGACCATGGGTTGCTATAATTTCCCCGAGTTTATTTTTTACTTCTGACGTCATATTTCGTACCATCTTGACTTCTAGCCACTTAGACATTGCGCCAACCACCACCAAAAAAGTGACCCCTGGAAGGGAACAGCTTATTCCACATAAAGCGTACTCCACGGTATTTGGGTGGCACAAAGAGTCTACTTCCCCATAGCAAGCAACTCTTGTGTGTCGACAGCTCTGCCTTACGTCCCAAATTCTTCCGCTTTTTTTATTTTTTTGGTTGGTTGGTTTTCCATTTTATTGGATATTTGATGGTTTCATAATCTTCGTAATCTCCTCTACTTTAATTAGGATATTACTATTTTCAAGTATCAAAATGTCTGACGGCCACTTTTCCGGCGCAACAAGTTTGCTCAGTTGTGGCAGTTGGCTTAATCAATCAGCGTTGGCATTTTTAGGCCCCCGTCGATACTCCATCTTAAAATCGTAGGCCGACAAAAATTATATTAAAAATCACAGTAAGGGCTTATGGTCAGTCAGAATAATAGCCACTCTTTCAGACACATATTGGTGGAAATGCTTCATTCCGGCAAAAGCTTCTTTGTCCAACTGAGCGTAATTACGCTCGTGAACTCCGTATGTATAAGAAGCGAAAGCAATTGGGCGCTCCACAACCGGGCTTACAATTCTATGCGCCGAAATTGCGCCGACGCACGTCATACGGGTACTCATCACAAAACAAAATAAGTGGTTTAGCGATATCATAGTGTATGAGCAGCGTTTCGGATCGAGCAAAGCTTAGAGCTCATTGAAAACAGTTTGATGCACTTTCGTCTTTCGTCTTGCACGTTTAACATTTTTATCTAGTAGACGGTGCAGTTTTTGTGCAATGGTGGCCTTCTAGGGTAAAAAAGCATTATAAAAATTCAACAATCCTAGGAATGATTCTCCGCTCTTGCTGGCCTTGTCTTTTTCTTTATCCAGTAAGATTCCTTTACCACTAATATGGAATCATAAGAAATCCATTTCTCGTTTTGCGAAAAGCCACTTTTGCTTATTAACCATCAAGTTCGCTTCTGATAGTTTTTCTAAAACTAATTCTAAATTGCGGGTATGGTCCGCTTCATCTTTCCCGGAAACAATTATATCGTCGATATATCCCTTAACACCCTTTTAGCAGCTAGGTTAGGTTAAAGTGGCAGTCAGAAAGAAGTTTAACTCACTAAGACCTAAGTAGGGTGCATTGTGATACCACGTGGATCTAAAGTTCCTGACCACTCGTTGACCAATTTGAGCTTCGAATTTAAATCGTTAAGATCTTTGTACAAGTACGCTCCTAGATGGAAATCGTTTTCGGGAGAGAGCAGGGCATGCGCAAAGAAGGTGTAGAGTTGTGTCTTCCTCCTCCTCATCTACACAGCTCTGGCAAAATTCGTTCGAGTAGGCGCCAAGTCTTGTTGCATGCCTGCCTAACAGACAGTGTCCAGTGATGACACCAATTGATGGTAATTAAGCTCTTAGAGCATGTCAGATTTAGCCTAGGCCAAATCTGCTTCGTCATCAGACAGACAGTACCGCCTTTCTGTTTGTGGGTTGTTTTTTTCTATTGCATCCAGTTTCAATAAGAGTTGTGTAAACTGACATGCCTAAGGAGCCTTTTAAGGGCAAGTTTGGAAGGGGAGTTCCAAGTTTGGCGAGTTCGTCAGCCTTGCAGTTACCCGGAATGTCTCTATGCCTCGGCACCCAGCACAGGTGAATGTTGAAGTCCGTATAGAAATTGATTGATTCTTCCTCCAGCAAGGCGCCGTCCTCCCAAAAGGATCTGGGGGGGATGTAAAGCTGGAAGTTTTTATCGAACTGGGGTATGGTGAAGTCTTTTTTTTTTTGTAATGTACGCGCACTAATGGGATTTTGGATACCCTTATTATGAAGTAACACAGTGCGGGCATTAGGGAAGTGAAGGATTAGAAACAAGGAGATACTGGAGATGCGTATTGTACGGTTAAGAAACAAATCCTTGTATTTCCCTGTACGTCCGAATACAGGCTTGAGGGTAAACTGATGTGCATTCCTAGCATGGCGAGTATTGCGGTTGAATTGCTGTAGGGGTGGAATGCAACTGCCTATTACATTTGAGCACTTGTGGCGGAAATACCGATAAAACAATGACAGGCAGGAGACATCACGACGATGACTAAGAGAGCCAAGTGATTTCGTGATGTCCCGATCGCCAATAAGTTTTACCGCATGTTTTTGAATCCTGTCTAGTAGCTCCAAATATGTTATTGGTGCACCAGACCAGATATGAGCATTGTACTTAAGTTTTGGGCGAATAAACACCTTGTAGATTCTAGCCAGATCAGAAGTGTGAAATGTTTCTAGCATCGCTTAAGGAAGCCTAGACATTTCGCAGCGTTCTTGGCGACATCGAATATGTGGTCATTCGAACGAAGTTTGTCGTTAACGCACATACCGAGGATGGAAAGTCTTTCGGTTTCGGCGATGCAAGTGCCATCCAGAAGACATAATTGTGTCTTGGAAGCATGCAATTCTGCTCTAGTGGTTTTAACCCACATAAGAATGCTGTCCAGGTAAAAATTGAATGAGCTTAACATACTTTGCCCTTCTATTTCCACGCCCGAAGATGAGGGACGTGAATCGTAGAACGAATATGCGAAGCTAAGGGTACTGTCATCAGCAAAGGAATGGATTGGATTAGAAGTGACAGACAGGAGGTCATTGATAAAAATGAGAAAGAAAGTCGGAGACAAAACGGAGCCTTGAGGGACACCAGCATTTATTTGGTGAGTTGCAGACTTGAAACCTTCCAAAACGACTTGAATTGAACGGTCCGAAAGGTAATTTCTAATCCATTGAAGAAGAGAGCTTGATGCCAAACTCTGTCAAATACCTTCGAAATATCAAGCGCAACGAGCTTACTTTCAACACCACGGTGAATAGATTGATTCCACTTTTCGGTTAGATATGTCATCAAATCACCAGTGGATCTGTTGCTGCGAAAACCGTACTGCCGGTCATTAAGAAGTTTGCGGATTTCAAGATATTTCATAAGCTGACGATTTATCAGCGTTTCCATGACCTTGGAAAGAAGAGACGTTAGTGCAATTAGTCGGTAGGAGGAGACAGAGGAAGATTCGCCTTTTTTTGGGACGGGCTGGACAAATGCTGTTTTCCATCTTCTCGAAAAGAGCCCTGAAAAATAGGACAGATAGAAAAGCTTACGCAGTTGTTTTGCCTGCGTGGAAGAACACCTCTTCAGAACGATAGGGGAAATACCATCTGGACCAGCGGATTTATATATGTTGAGATCTCAAAGAACTCTTGCCACTGTACGATTGCGAAAATAGATGGGTCCCATAGAAGATTCTACGCGCTCGAGTACAGCGGGAGATAAAGCACAATCTGGCAGCGTTGAGATAGCTGCAAAATGCGGAGCGAGCAAATGGGCTTTATCCGAAGAGCTGACAGCTGGGATGTCATTGCAAATGAGTGTCGGGATAGATGACAAGGTGAATTTTTAAAATTCTTAACAAACGACCAAAAGTTATTACTACCGGGACTTTGTAGTATTTTTTGCTTCAACTTTTGGTCGTAGGAGAATTTGACACGATTAATGTGGGCATTGCCTTCATTTCACCAAACTCATTATAAGTTGAAAGCCTGTCCTGGTTAGGGCTTCTGTAAATAAAACAGTAGTGAATTAATTGCCTACGGACACGGACATTTTAGCCAAATAAAATTAAATTGCGGATTGGAACATTGGCCATATTTAGGTAGAAGTTGGTAGGCTACATCACTACGTATGTAAACGGCGATACCACGATGGGAAAAGAATAATGGCACCAAGTTATATCCAGGCAGACTAAACTCCGTTAAATCGGAATCAATGCTGACCTGTGTTTCACTTAGTTTATTGTGAATCGCATGGGCGTACAATGGAAAAAAATTGGATCTCAACCCACGAATATTACTCACGTCCACTCTAAGATTTCCACGCATAACAAAAAACAAACACAAAAAACTCAACTATGACGCTAACTAAGCAACAAATTACTGCAGGTGTTATGCCGATACAATGAATTGGTTTGGTCTGCCAACAAAATCTTCACAACGCGACCCGCTATTGCACACTGGCCGCGAAACAATTACAGAAAAATAGAATAAAATAAATAGATAAATAAATAGATTCTGAGTGAGTTCAGAATTGCAGAGTGGCCGATATCATTTTCGGTTCATTGAGAGGTTGCTTTGAGGCAATTGGCCGTGGTAGCAGCTGTATGTCTTCTGAAAATGTCAAGGGGTGTTAAATGGAACAGAATGTCTAGTGCAGCTGAGGGAGTGGTGATAGACAAGCTGATCTTTGGATCTTGCTTAGTTTGTCGCGATTAATCGCTTTCTCTAAGGCAGTCCACCAGACAATCGTTCCCTATGTTAGTATCGGTCTTACAACCGAGATATATAGCCAGTGAGTGATTCGGGGTTGTAGTTGTAGGGTTGTGTCCCACTTGTTACCAATAGCTTTTTTGCAAGAAAAGTGGTCTACCGTAGCCTTCCTAACCCTTTATTGTATATTAGATTTCCAGCTAAGCTTCCTATCCAAGATGAGACCTAAGTATTTGGCTTCGTCTGAAAAGACTAAGCTGGTACTTCTAATTAAGGGCGTGTCCACATGTGGGATTTTGTATTTCCTAGTAAAGAGAACGAAATCAGATTTGTGGGGGTTGACGCCTAGACCACAATAATCAGCCCACCTTGTTAGCTTGTTAAGAGCATTTTGAAGGAGTTCTTTTAAAGTGTTTAAGGGTTTTCCCGATACAGCAATAGCAACGTCATCTGCATAGGCGGTCACTCTGCAGCCCTCTCCTTCCAGGCTAGATTCCAAAGAAGTAGGAATAGGACTCTTACTTGCGGAGTTCCTCTTCTGACATATCTTCTGGCAGAGGTCACACCCAGTTTTGAGTTAATAATTCTACTGGTTAGTAGTAGATTTATGAACTCGCTAAGTGTGCCATATACTTTTAGATCCGACAGTGCAGTTGAGATCGCAGATGTGTTAACGTTGTTAAAAGCGCCTTCTATATCGAGGAAAGCTACCATTGTGTACTACTTGTGGTGAAGGGAGTGTTCAATTGAACGTAGGGCTGTTTCTACAGATCTGCCTTTGCAATAAGCATGTTCGGCCGTAGACAGCACCCTCTTGTCAATGTTGGTACGTATATTGATATCTATCAATCTTTCTAAAGTTTTTAGGAGAAATGATGATAGACTAATGGGTCTGAGATCTTTTGGAGTTGCATGGGAATATTTACTAGCTTTGGGTATAAAAACCACTTTTACTTCTCTCCATAGCAGAATTACCTCTTACATAGGTAAAATAATATCCGTTGTTTTTTGTAATTCGGCTGGTATAATGCTGTCTGGTCCCGCCGATTTATATGGTTTGAAGCTGTGTAGCGCCCAAAGTAGTCTATCCCTGGTAATCAAATCGTGAATATTGGTTATGTGTGTCATTACCCTGCTTGGGTTCACATTACTTATAACATGGGAGCTACCCAGGAAGTGGGTGTCTAAAAGCAAATTAAGCGATTCCTCGCTAGGCGTAGTCCAAGATCCATCTGATTTTTTGAGACTGCTGGGCATCGTTGGATTTGTAGAGAGGATTTGCCTTAGCCTAGAAGCTTCTGAGGTATCTTCTATTTTGTTACAGAAGAGACGCCATGATACCCTTTTGGCTTTCCTCAATTCTTTTTTATAGGATTTGAGGGATACTTTATATGCATCCCAATCGAAATCTGTTCGTGTGGCCTTGGCCTTATTAAACAGTTTCCTATAGTCGTTTCTAAGTGGGCCTAATTCAGATATCCAGCAGTGCGGTTTACGTTTGTCTCTCGGTTGAGAAAGACGGTGAAGCAAGGAGGCCGAAGCCTTTTAGGAGTATTGAAGGTTTATCTGCACTAATTGCAGCATCAATTGCTACAATTAGGCAGAGAAACTTCCACCACGGTCTTACTTAGGTCCTCCGATTCTGAAGATGAACCAAAAAGTTCATCCTTACTGAGAAGGACCTTATTTAGACAGTCATCCGTCTAATCAAGGTGTCCGCGACAGAGACCGAGGACTTAGCTGGAGCCAAGTCTGTGGAAACATCGTCATCCATACAAGGTAAGGATACCGATGTTCCAGAGTCCGAGGCTGCGGAAAGGGAGTCTAAGGGGTGAGGAGACAGTTTGCCACTCTCTAACTCATCCTTTTTGTAGGCGCGCAAGGTTATTTTATACCAACAAAAACTTATCATGCCGTTTGTCTTCGCCAAAGGAGCAAGGGATTCCTGATTGATTATATACCTGATGATCCATAGGCATCCCATTGCTCTTCCAGGTTTACGACCTTCCATTTATGAGTTGGTAGTGTGGGATTGCAGACCTGGATGACTTCTAGGACTTCCTGGGCGGAAGTCATATATAGCCACTCACTGGCTATATATGCCGAGTCCTAGGTCTGCTAGGGATGTTCTCCTTTGCTACAACCTCGAGCTTGGCACCCGGCCAAACCTCTCCTAAGCTGCTTACAGCCAGCTTGTAGAGATCGACAGATCTCGTGTCAGCGCAAGCGATCAGCTTTACGTTGACCAGCATCTTGAGTGTTCGGTGGCGGTCCGGGAGTTGCCCTCAAGAAGGGCAAGAAGCTGCTTAAGAGCTTTATATCGCTGTGATCAATAACAGAGTCGGGTTGCCTCCCGTCGTTGTTTATAGCGACATTCGGCCAATCTTCGGACTCGATACAATCCCTTGTGGGTGTTAAGCGTTAGAAGCTCGGCGGAAAAATCGTCTACCACTAGCTATTGATACGCTTGCTGCACTGAAAAAAATGTTGGTTGTCATATTGACAAACAATTGTTATATTGATGAACAAAGTTGTTTAATGCCTCAACGAATAGTCAATATGAAGAACAGGCATTTGTTAATTTTTTGTTCTTCAAATGATGAATCAACTTGTAAGATTAACAATTGCAGTTGTCAATATGAATACCAAAATAAGTGCGGTATTCAACATTTTAATATTGACAACCCCAGTTTTTATTTTGCAAGTCGCGGTTGTTATATTGGCAATCGCGGTTGTCAATACGAAAACTCTTGTATTTTAATGCAAACAAAAAACCGTAAATATATATATTTGTATAAATATATATATATATATATTTACTTTGCTTAGTATTATATTTTTTCATCCATTTTCCTTAGATCGGTAAGTTTTTTTTATTTTTCCCTTTTATTTCATAATCATAATGTTTAGATTATTTTAAATCAATCCTTTCCTCTAGGATTCACACAATTCGCCTTTTAATAGTAATATAAAATGTATTTTCTTCTTTATTCTTTAGATTGTTTATTTTCAGATTTTATCTCTTCATTTCTTTTTTCTAATGATCAATTTTTGTTTGTTTTAAGCCTTCTAATATTTATAATAATAATTAAATTATAAATAGTATAATATTCCACAACAAAAACAATTTTGTATATTGTATACCCACTATTTTCAATATGAAAATTGCAATCTTCAAATTTACAACCGCTATCATCACATTGACAACCACGATTTTCAACATAAAAATTGCAATCTTCAAATTTACAATCGCGATCACAAATATATATACTTTTAGGGGTCTACGATGAATATTAAGGGGTGTTACAAACTATGTGTCAAAAATCATATACCCTTTGGATAGGGAATAAATAGTATTTTAATAGTTAATCTAGTGCCTGATAGAACCGTTCCTTTTTCATACCCTATCCTAAGGTTATATTAATTATGACACATAGTTTGTAACACCCCTTAATATTCTCAAAGTCCGTACGCAATTTTTAGGCCTTTAAAATTAAGCTTGGAAGCTAAAATTTGGAACTAGGGTTCCGAAATGGTTAAATATAAATTTTGAATATTCCCACTGCCACACGCCCACAATTTAGAAAAAGCCGTTTTTTTCTAAATTTCATAGAATGAAATAAAGTGCTATCCATCATCTTCTCAATGCTTTTTTCAAAGGGGGAATATAGGGATATGGATAGGGTATTATACTGTTCGCCCCCAGTCCGCTTGTAAGCCTTTCCTTACTACCGATGGATAGTACAAAAATATAAATAATATTTGTAAAATTTTTAATAATTACAATACGTTCGTTTTTAGATCTTAGTACTTTTTATGGCTGACTTATAAGGCAAAAGCGATTTTTTATAAGAGAACTTGGATATTGTTTAACATTTATATTTTTGGTTTCATTTCAATACCTTTTGCAAAGATTTTTTTATACATGGAAATTTGCAAAATTTAAAAATTTAAACGTAAACGACCTTTTTCCTTCGCGTTTTTGTCCTTGAAATAAAATACTATCCACCATATTAACGCTATTTTTCGTTGGGACATATAGGGATATGGATGTCGCCTCAATCGGCCTTTACTTACTTGTTTTTTTTTTTTTTTGGTATTATTTCTTTTGTGAGGGGCCTTACTTTGTATTTGGGCATTTTGTATTTTATTCTCATCGTCATGGGCACATTAAAATACTAAAGCATTTTATAAACTATGTGTTAAAACACAAGAATTCAGTTAAACTCTTAGGTTAAAAAAGACCAATACGATTTATTGCCAGTTGCGACAGACCTATGTTATATCAGATAATTCGTTGAGTTAAGGAATTGCTACCACAAGTCAAAATGAATTCGCGTTATATGAGTCCTCCGGAACGTCGAACCATTATTGACTGGTTTCGTTTTATCGAATTAATCAATTTGTTTTGAGCAATATTTTTTAAAAAAATTTAATTGCTTCTTTTATTTTCAGAATAATATTTCTGTCACATGATACTAGGTCTCGTTTTAAGTAGCAAGCTGATTACGACTGTTAATATGGGGTCTTTCGTAAGACAAAACACAAAATATTTTTATATCCCCTTAGTTAAATTGCCAAGTTTTCCGCATATACTTTATGAGAGTTTTAGCAACCTAATGTGCAATACTTTGGTTGCTTTGGGTTATGATTTGTAGGCATATTCACAAAAAAAAATCGTTTAAGATTAAGCGTCGATCTTCTATCAGGCAAACAAGCAATTTAATGGAAATAAAACCACTAACTTTCAAAGTAGTCGGAATAGGACTAAACATTGGTTTCTATACTGACTCATGGATCACACAAATGCAGAAACACTAGCATTAGATTGACCTTAACGATAAAGAAATTCAAAATCCGGAGGTTTGCAGATATTTTTTGAGGTCGAACCGGCGAACCCCACAGGCGGACCTGTGTAGTGGGAGGGTTGTGATCCCTATAATTGTGATCATATCCTTGGTGTTTAAATTGAGAGAAGAGGAAGAAGAAGTGGGCCATCCACCTTCAGAACTGACAGTGCGTCTGTTTGTATACCATCTTTGGGAATCAAAAACACTTTCACTTTTCTCGATAACATGACTCTGGTAATTTGTAGCGTTTGAAGCTGTGGAGCGCCCAAAGAATTTCATCCCTAGTACTC
This sequence comes from Ferdinandea cuprea, assembly GCA_963576555.1. Lineage (NCBI taxonomy): Eukaryota > Metazoa > Arthropoda > Insecta > Diptera > Syrphidae > Ferdinandea > Ferdinandea cuprea. The sequence goes on from OY754959.1 coordinate 80,537,185, forward strand.
GATATCGTTGGATTCATTGATGTTGCGCCATGATACCCCTTCAGCTTTTCTCATTTTTTTGTTATATGATTTGAGGGATACTTTGTATTGATTGGGAGTCGGAATCTGTTCTTGTTGCCTTGGCTTTGTTGAACAGTTTACTGCAGTCATTTCTAAGTGGGCCCAATTATGAAGTCCACTATTGTGATTTCCGTTTGCTTCTCGGTAGAATGAGGACAGGAGGAAGACATTGCTTTATTGAGGGCCAGAGTGAGTTCTCTGATCTTATGGTCAAGCTAATTAGTGTAACAAAGGTAACTTAAGATCACAGAGTTCACTAAGCACCTAAGTAAAGCTCTGTTAATGAGCCAATTCGTTTTCCAATTGTTTGTGAATGTTGATTGGCATGGAGGGTCATCATTTAGACTGAATTGAATGTATCTATAATCTGAAGAAGAGTGAACAGGCGAGACTTTCCAATTTACAATCAATTCAGTGATGGAATTAGAGACAAGATTTATGTCAAAGTTTCCTTGTCGACTTTGAGTTATGAAGGAAAGTTCACTACCTATATTGCATACAATGAGGTTGTTGTGTAAAATTATGGTTTATGTTTAACCCGCAACTCCTTAAGTTTAGGGGTCTAGAACTTTACTGATGATAAATTTGATGTAAAATGTTGATGTACAATTTTTGGCATATTGACATATGTCTTAAAAATTATAATTTTTCACAGTAATATTTAACTGTTGTAAGACAAATGTTAAAATTATTTTCTAAAAAAAATTTTTTTTACAGGTGAGATGAAAGCACTACTTTGCGTTCTCGCAACATTCGCCGAAATGTATATGATATTTAACTGCACGTAAGAAAAATGTTAAAATTACATTCTAAAAAAAAATTTCTTTACAGGTGAGATGAAAGCACTACTTTGCGTTCTCGCAACATTCGCCACAATGTATATGATATTTAACTGCTCGTAAGAAAAATGTTAAAATTATATTCTAAACAAAATATGCGCAATTTAAATGATTTTCCTACCTTACAGGTAAGATGAAACCACTACGTTGCATTTTCGCAACGTTCGCCGAACCTACAAACAATTTTTTTCATTATTTACTTTTTCAACTCAAAATATACGGTTTATTTTAGTGGTATTGTGTGTTTATGATATACTATTTTTTTAAACACAGAGTGATATTCTTGTTCTGAGCAAAAAGAAAAATTCATACATGAGTGCTATTGTATATTGTAAAGACCCTTTGTCATCCAGGCGACTTCTTAGAAATAATTAATACATTATTACATTAGTACATTCTGCGGGTAGGAAACCACAAAGCCTAGGTAATTTTTTTATGAGTGTAGTCAGGTACGGTAATCATTTCAATTTCAAGGGTAAAAAAAGAAATCATAAATGCATTGGTAGATTCCTTGTTGCGATCAGAGTCAACTATTCAATTCATGCTCCAAAAAGAGGAGGATATCTCAATAAACTGGTTCACTTTGATGACGTCAAGCACACAGACTTCAAATCTGAATAGTGTCTTCGAAGCCGAGAGTATTCCATCCAGACAGCAAGAAATAAATTTCTTCAAATAAAGTTGATTTAGAAATTATTAAATATTTGCATTTTTTTTACTTCGAAACATTGGGGGGCGTGCCACGCCCAACGAGTAAGAGAGCACCATGTTTTTTTAGATTTGAATTACATGGTAAATTAAAAGATTTTTTTCACATTTCCTCTAATTAAGCTTAAAATATTGTGTAATTCAGCTGGAACTGGTAGACGCCGGAAATGAGTGAAGCTTTCCCCACACTGAGTGATGATGGTTGGCATTGCATCTATTTAGAAGTTTTTCAGCTTCCTAGGGAAGCGAGTTAGGTTGACGTCAGCCAGTTCGTGCCTTGGGCCGTTTCCAGACTTGACGCGGTTATAGCTCGGTCACTGAAATTAGAGACTAAAAATATATTAAGACTACAAGGAGGCATCTTGCCAGTCTCTAGTTGCAACATGATATTTTTCCAACCAAAACTTAACCACGTTAATGAGGGATTGCATAGCTAGATGGCTTCCAGAACTCCATCTTCGGTTTGCTGGGGGTGGTCTCCTTCACTACAACGCTGCTAACAGCTAGCTTACAGAGATCGACCAATTTTGTGTCGACCAACATCTTGAGTACCCCATGATACTCCCATTGTATGATACCTTCCACTGACCCAAGGGTGAATGAGTGAGAATGAATCAAAGAATGAAAGCAAAGAGGGAAAGGCAGGAAGGTAAGAAGATGAGGAAGGACATCTTTTGGTTTCAGCAATCATCTGGAGAAGAACTTCTTAAAAATCACTGACCTTATTCAGCCTCAACATCTCGACAAGTTGCACGCCCGAGTAGGGGTATGTCATCCTCACGTTCTTCTGAAATTTAAATTTTTAATAATGGTAATGCATTTCGTACTTACTGTGCTTGTTTCCCTTTTGAATTTGCTATCATTACTTTTTTCGAATCCTTTTCGTTGACTCTGAATCAACGCGTACAATTACCATTTCCTGTAATTGTCTTTAATGAATCAAAACGCTTTATTCCACATGTGGCACTTTTATTAGAGAAGAACATATTGAAAACTGCATTTGCAAGGTAATGTGTCAAATAATTAACTGCTATTTGATTTAAATGAATGCAGAATTTAAATATATGATGAATTTTGTTTTCATTTTATTTTTTGTATGTCTTAAAGTCTGATTCAGCAAGGCGCCTTTCATGTGAATCATATGCAAATTGATTTGCAACAAACATCTTTTGAAAATGCTTTAGATATCTTTTAGCTAAAAACATACAATGAGCATCGATACTTTCTTATTTCTGAAAATTAACATCACACTAAATACGTCTTGTACGAGATATCTTTTCAGATAAGATGCCCTTGTTTCACGTAGTTGCAAGACTTTGTTCTGTGAAAATACTTTTCGATTTCCGGTTCATATTGTTGTTTTCCGGACGGGTAAATCGAAAATGTATTGACTGAAGGTTTTCGATGTAGCGGCAGCGTAGCAATATTTAAATTATATTGGAAGAAATATTATATACATCACTTTATATATATATATATATATATACATACTACATACTTACATACCTTACAAAGATTTGAGGATTACTTTTTAATAGAATACTGGCGGTTTCATCTTTTTTAATACAATACTAAATGAAATATATGTACGATGTATAAATGTTTACAAATTCTTAAAAATAAACAATTTAAAGTGGTGAAAGCACTCAAAGTAAAATTTATCGGTACCTTTCCCGGCTCAGAATGTTTTTGCGAGCATCTTCAGTTCTTCTGGCGGAGACGTCTTGTCATGCGCCAAGTAGGCCAAGAATACGTAGATTGTTTGCTTTATAGCGCCTACCAATTTAACCACAGTTATGTATTAAGGTGCGGATGTAGAAAAACGTTAATGTATTTTTTAACTAAAATGCATGAGGCCGGCTATAGTCGATTTCCTGACGCAGGTCTCCTGGATGATGCCGATAACAATGTCTTGTTCCCCTCTTGTTGTACCAATTTAACCACAGTTATGTATTAAGTTGCGGATGTAGAAAAACGTTAATGTATTTTTTAACTAAAATGCATGAGGCCGGCTATAGTCGATTTCCTGACGCAGGTCTCCTGGATGATGCCGATATCAATGTGTTGTTCCCTTAGGAAGACGAGAAAGTACTCCGATACTAATGAGAGATATATTTCATAATCTTTCTGGCTCACATTTGTTTGATAGGAAATTTTGTGTTCTTATAACCCACGAACTCTCTCTCCACACTACGGTTTATAAAGAACACCCAAGGTCAACTCCATTCCAAGAGTAAAAAAGTAAAAAAAAAGATAGTAAACAACTCAATGCTTCTTAACGGGTTGTTCGCTTTATTTTAGGCTTTTAGGTAGTTAATTTTGGGAATGAATGAATAGATACTAAAAGAAAGTTATATTTACTATGTATATTATAATCACGGATTAATAAATCATTCCAGAATGTAGGTTCGTCTAGCTAAAGAATTTACTCCAGTCAGTCGTAATAGGAATTCTAAAAGGGTGTTCTTTGGTTAGTTCAATGTAATTTGTGTATGTAATCCTAATATAGTAAAACATGAAGCACTTCGGGAAACCATTCAGTCATTGAATCTGTCTATTGGGAGCGCTGAAGCTAGAGCAATTATTAACTAATTTTTTTAAAAAAGTAGTAAAAATATCTAGGTCAGGCGTTTAGCAAAAAAGTCAATAAACAACACTAGGCACTAAAACGAGTCGATCGCAATACCTGGGGAACTAGTTGAATTCACATTCAAAATACAGAAGAACCTAAACCCTGGCTATCGATGTAGATGACAAAATCTCTTTCGGTTATCGATTGTATCTGAATTAGCTCAGCCGCCTCGAGCACATCCAGAACATCTGACTGGAAGACACAACTTGTATCGAGTTGTCATAAAGACACACTCAATTCTGGATCTTTTGAGTAGATACTGTTTTCACTGTCTTTGAACCATCTGTGAAAACCGCAATTTTTTTCATATGATTATTGCATTTCTTGCTTTTTCAAATTAGTAAATCAAGCGAAGTTAAGTGCAAAAGGGTGTCCAATGTTTTCGTAAGGGTGATACCGAGCACACCCGCTGCTAACTTTCCGTATTTTATTTTGCTTTCCACCATGCTGGCCACCACTGTATACAGGAAGTGCAGCATATCAGGTTTTAAGCCCCAAGTTTTTCCCATCGATCTTTCCGAGCCTTTTTTATTCTTTCCGTTACATCAAAATTCCAATTCAATACCATGTCCAGAATTGCGCACAGATGCTTCGCACAGTCTCATAGAGAAAATTGGCTCCGTTTAGTTTTGGAGGTATAAATTGTAGTATCTTGGATTTCCTGGTAAAAGGAACCAGTTGCGTTTTGGAAGGGTTTACATTGAGACCACTGCTTTTTGCCAATAGGTGCTCATCGTCTTCAGAGCGACCACCATTGTCTCACTTATTTTTTATATAGCTGTAATTATTATCTCTCATACTCAGTTTGAATTTAAAATTTCGGCACGATTTCAATTATTTAGTATACGAGAAAGCTTTTGCCAACAAATTAAATTTGAAAGCTTCATTGAATAATTATTATTAGTGTAAATGTAAAGTTATTACATTTAAAAAAAACTGGAAAAACGTTTTATAACAAATATCATAAAAAGTTTATTTTCCACTAGAAATGTATACGTTTTTATACCCTATCCTAAGGGTATATTAATTTTGACACATAGTTTGTAACACCCCTTAATATTCGTCGTAGACCCATAAAAGTATATATATTTATGATCAGGACCAAATCCTAAGACTATTTAGCAATGTCTGTCCGTCCCTCCGACCGTCCGTACGCAATTTTTAGGCCTTTAAAATTAAGCTAGTAAGCTGAAATTTGGACCACATACTCCCTAGCGCTCCGAAATGGTTAAGTGTAAAATTTGTTTGAATACGCCCACAATTTAAAAAAAACTGTTTTAAAGCTGAACTTAGAGAGATAGAGCATTATAACCTTCAGAAGATATGTAGGCTCTGCCCTCCTTTATAAGTTTGTCATATAAAGTTTTTTGCCACGCCTACTTTTTGTAAGCGTTTTTGACTTAAAAGCTGGTTTCTTCGAAAATTTTCATAGAAAGCGAAAAAAATTGTTTAACAAGATATTTACCCATTATTTTTTCCAACATATCACCCATACAAAGTTTTTGGCCACGCCCACTTTTTGGGGGACTTTTCTAAAAAAATATTTTTTTTTGTAAATTTAATAGAATGAAATAAAATGCTATCCATCATCTTCTTAATGCTTTTTTCTTTCGGGCATATAAGGATATGGATAGGGTATCATACTGTTCGCCCCAAGCGGACTGTAGCCTTTTCTTATGTTTTTTATACCCTATCCTAAGGGTATATTAATTTTGACACATAGTTTGTAACACCCCTTAATATTCGCCGTAGACCCATAAAAGTATATATATTTATGATCAGGACCAAATCCTAAGACTATCTAGCATTGTCCGTCCGTCCGTCCGTACGCAATTTTTAGGCCTTTAAAATTAAGCTAGGAAGCTGAAATTTGGACCACATATTCCCTAGGGCTCCTAAATTTTGTTTAACAAAATATTTTCCCAATATTTTTTCCAACATATCGCCCATACAAAGTTTTTCGCCACGCCCACTTTTTGGGGGCGTTTTTTCAAAAAAAACTTTTTTTTTTAATTAATAGAACTAAATAAAATGCTATCCATCATCTTCTTAATGCTTTTTTCTTTGGGGCATATAGGGATATGGATAGGGTATCATACTGTTCGCCCCAAGCGGACTGTAGCCTTTTCTTATGTTTTTTATACCCTATCCTAAGGGTATATTAATTTTGACACATAGTTTGTAACACCCCTTAATATTCGCCGTAGACCCATAAAAGTATATATATTTATGATCAGGACCAAATCCTAAGACTATCTAGCATTGTCCGTCCGTCCGTCCGTACGCAATTTTTAGGCCTTTAAAATTAAGCTAGGAAGCTGAAATTTGGACCACATATTCCCTAGGGCTCCTAAATTTTGTTTAACAAAATATTTTCCCAATATTTTTTCCAACATATCGCCCATACAAAGTTTTTTGCCACACGCACTTCTTGGACGCGTTTTTTCAAAAAAATATTTTTTTGTATAAATTTCATAGAATGAAATAAACTGCTTTCCGCTATGTTTTCAACGCTTTTTTCTTTGAGGCATATAGGAATATGGATAGGCTATCATATTGCTCGCCCCAAGCAGAATATAGCCTTTCCATAATATGTCTTTATATGTAATTTATAATTAATTATTTATAATTTGTGTTTGAAAAAACACACTATCCATATACCGAGTGTACCCTAATTTACAAATAATGCAATGCAATGACCAAACCAAAAAGATATAATACCCCAGGTGGCAGTCCGGTTCTACTGCAAATTACACACTCTTCGGAGGCAGGCTCTACGGATTGTATAACACTAAGAGGAGACAAAGCAAAAAACAAAGAGCTAAAACGATTCTATGGGTAATAACGGAAATAAGCCGAGACCAAAAAAGAATCAAATTAAGATATACATACATCTCCCACCGATAATCGTTGTCGGAATTACCGATTATAACAAACTTTGCAATCTTTTAAAGGATATGTTAAAAACATAATTTAAAGTAACGTCTTAAGTAACAGTATGTGAAAAATGTATGTTAGTGATCCGGACAGCTATCGCGCAGTTTCACAAAATCTAAATGCAGAACAAATTCAATGGTACACTCTTAAAAATAAGTCGCAAAGGCCTCACCTAGTTGAAGCTGGAGACCTTCATTCTTGGTGCCGCAAAGACGTCATCGTGCAAGATCCTCAATATAAAGGTTTCACGATTATCGGTGCCATTAACTTGATTGAGAAAGAAAAGCGAAAAAGTGATCAATTTGATGAAGTTATAGTTAAGCGCGGACTTCCGTTGTTTATTAGCTTCCAGAAATCGGAAAATTTAGACAAAATGTATATAATAATAAATCTATACTTAATATAGTAGTGAAAATTGAACCTGTGAATAAAAGTAAAAGGTTAATCCCCCATTGAAGCGTATGATAGTATGATACCCTATCCATATCCCTATATGCCCCAAAGAAAAAAGCATTAAGAAGATTTATTTCATTCTATTAATTAAAAAACAAAAAAAAAGTTTTTTTTAAAAAAAAAACGCCCCCAAAAAGTGGGCATGGCCAAAAACTTTGTATGGGCGATATGTTGGAAAAAATATAGGGTAGGGTTCTATAGAAATTTTCGAATAAAACAGCATTTTAGTTAAAAACGCCCACAAAAAGTAGGCGTGGCAAAAAACTTTATATGACAAACTTATAAAGGGGGGCAGTGCCTACATATCTTGTGAAAGATGTAACACTCTATCTCTCTAACTTCAAAACGGTTTTTTCTAATTTGTGGGCGTGGCAGTAAGCGTATTCAAAAAAATTTTACACTTAACCATTTCGGAGCCCTAGGGAATATGTGGTCCAAATTTCAGCTTCCTAGCTTAATTTTAAAGGCCTAAAAATTGCGTACGTACGGACGGACGGACGGACGGACATTGCTAGATAGGCTTAGGATTTGGTCCTCATCATGAATATATATACTTTTATGGGTCTACGACGAATATTAAGGGGTGTTACAAACTATGTGACAAAATTAATATACCCTTAGGATAGGGTATAATAAAGAACGGAAAATAAGCCGAAAAAACCGAAAATTGATAGCCGCGATACAATCAAACAATCGAGTTGTTTATATGACGCTTTATCCAGTCCATCAAGTTTTTTCCGCATTTCTTGCGCTACTTGAAAAGCAAAGCCAAATCAACAAACGTATGTTTGAGAAACTAGACAAGCTCTAAAAGAAACTTCGAGGTACACCAACTCCCGTTTAAATTATGAAAAGCTTTATAAAAATACTAGTCACGCGATTGGCCTTCTGCATAAAATCAACGAATTAGAAGTCTTCCTCTACAAAAATGATATTCACCCTTAATATGGCAGTCAACGATCGAAATTTGATATACGATAAAATTTATCAAATAATCGAATGTTTGATATTAGATTATAGATAGATTTTACTTCCATTGTGAATTTTTTAAAAGGCATTGTGAATGGATGCTAAGGTGCGATCAGACGGTCATCCAAACTTGTCATCCGGATGACATCCTGACGTCACTATGACGTTTATCCTTAAGTAGTGATGCCGTCTTAATAAAACCAGTTTTCTGACGTCAGCATGTCATCCTGATGACAAGTTTGAATGATCGTCTGATCGCACCTTTACATACATTTGACGTTTGAATTTGGGAATTGTTAAAAATAGAGCACTTTAATACAAAATACTCACCTTTTACCAGGAACATTTTCAATTTCTACTTCTTCGATCTCAGGATTTTGTACTTTGTATTTAACACAGATATTATGAAGAGCTGTAGATACATTTATAATTTGTGTTGCCTTTTCTGCAGTGTAATGAAGTTCACGCGCTTGTAATATGCACCTCAATTTGCTTCAGTACACCAATCGTTCGTTCAATTATATTTTTACGTTCATTTTATATTTTTCAATTATATTTATTCTGCGCCATACCAATTTTATAACCGTGTCCAACGCTCAGTTGATAATTTCCTTGTGATAAAAACCTTAAAGCAGCTGCTAATTTTGGAACATTCTGGATAGCTTAAGTTCGCTGTTTATAGTTATTTCTAAGAAGGCTTCTTTCAAAATTCGGAAGTTCTGTAAAAATCTGAAACCAAACCATTATAAATGGCTCAAGTAAAAAAAAAACAAATACCACTTACATATATTCTTCCAAATTCAGCGGGTTTAATGCATCTCATAATTGGCTTGGGCTAATTTTCTTCCTCAATAGCATTTTCTCCAAAAGAAACAAATTGACTGATTTTACAATATTGCTTTTCTAATTAATAAATTCTTAAACAGTTTTTGTCAGCGACAAATTTGTCACTTAATGAAAATACTACTGCGATCTAAATGTTGATAACTATAATACCAGTTTTATTGATAGAACAGTTCACAATAAACGTAAAAACTTTATACAATTCACAAATGATCAAAAAAATTGATGTTCGACATCAATAATACCGAGTCTATGAATTTGGTAATAATTGTCCTCATCATTGGTATTTGACAACAGTAATAATACTGATTGATATATGCCTTGTATGTTGAACACATTTGACGAAAGAATCAGGTATAAAAATAAAAGGTTACAATGGTTATCACGCATATCACCTATCAGAAAGTGCTGGACACAGATAAGGAAATAACCAGATAAGCAACTCTGCATTCCCCTATCATTTTCAACCCGCAAAAAATATTTAAAAATGGCCGCAAAATCCTTTCTCAATTTTCCTATCTGTGAATACGTGTAACCCAGACACTTGAAGTTAGATCTAGTTTGCTAAGCCAGACACTTGAAGAAAATATAAGTGTGGGGATTTTTGCAACATTTCCATTTCAAAAACAGCCGGTCACGGCGGATGTGTTGGGAAATAGGAAGTGCTGCGAAGTTTTGAGTTTACGTAATTCAGCTTTTATAACTATTTTAATGTAAATGTTTATGATGAAAGAAGAAATTAGTTACATAATAAATACAAAGTTATTCGTTAATTCGAATACTTTTTGCCGTTATAAAAAACAGAGAACTATAGTTCTCTTTTTTTTATGTAACTTAAAATAAACATACATGCATTGTTTTATTTTTTCCATTATGGTTAATAAGATAAAAGGTATATTTTATTGTATTATTGCATAAATATCACTAAATTAGTAATTTTTGGGCGTAAACTATTATATTAAATTCTTTGATTGTTTTATTATTTATTTATTAAATGACTGTTTTTATATATTGAATTCATTAGCCACTCTTTTTGACAGACGACTTTATTTTTCAAGTTACAATGTTTTGTAATTTTTTTGATGAAAAAAAACAAAACAATTTACTATTGGTATAACTAATAAGTGATTGCAAATGTTGTTAAATAAGGTGTTTTCATGTAAATACTAAAAATAATATTTCTAAGAATTTGGATCATGTTATATCTAAAAGCGATTTAAACCAGTGCCCAATTGTGTAAAAGTACTTAAATGCTTCAATATAACCATCCATAATCTACGAAATCCGTGTTTGTATTGGTATATTTAAATTTATTGCCAACCGAACATGAATGTTCAACTTACTTATTATATATTATTCACGTTAATCAATATTATTTTGATTATTTTCCTTTTAAACTTAGAATAAATTGGTTAAAACATAGCTTTATTTTCAATAATATTATTATTATGTTATTAGTTTTGTGGTAAGTGTGTTTTTAAAGATTCATATTCACCGCATATTTTGCATGTTTATTTTATTCATCCAAATTGTGAGGTGTAATCTGCTCAAAATCTGCCCAACTTCTTGCTATAAAAAATGACATTTCATATCATTCCCATTAAAACCCATACAAGTTGATATAAGTGCAAATTATGTGGGTATCTTCAGCTCGGCTTAGCTTGTAGGCCTTCATTACGAAGGCTGGGGTCGACTTTTACTCGTCTCGCAAATCAATATATTAGACTTCGGACATGCCAAACATTCCAGACCTAATAGATTTCTTTATTGCAAAAGAAATATAGGAAAGGTCTGACCACTCGCTCGTCATTCTACTAATTTTAAGCAGCGCTTTACATGAAAAGGACGGTCCACCAAGGCTTGCTGGTGCAAGAACTAAATGCAACTCCTTCAAAAGAGACTGCATACATAAAATCGATCTGAAGGTATCCCTACGAACACCATACGAACTCGAATACGAAGTAGATAAATTTATAGAAGCTTTACAAAGTTCAGTGTGGAACAATACTCCTCATTAAAATAGAGCAAAAAGAGCGAAATGGAATTTCCCCGTGAAATTCCTGAATAAGTAAAAGAAACATAAGAAAAGGCTACAGTCCGCTTGGGGCGAACAGTATGATACTCTATCCATATCCCTATATGCCCGAAAGAAAAAAGTATTTAGAAGATGATGGATAGCATTTTATTTCATTCTATTAAATTTACAAAAAAAATATTTTTTGAAAAAACTCCCCCAAAAAGTGGGCGTGGCCAAAAAATCAGTATGGAAAAAATTATGGGTAAATATCTTGTAAAACATTTTTTTTCGCTTTCTATGAAAATTTTCGAAGAAAGCAGCTATTAAGTCGCCCACAAAACGTAGGCGTGGCAAACTTATAAAGGAGGGCAGTGCCTACATATCTTCTGAAGGTTATAATGCTCTATCTCTCTAAGTTCAGCCTTAAAACGGTTTTTTCTAACTTACTAGCTTAATTTTAAAGGCCTAAAAATTGCGTACGGTCGGACGGACGGACTTTGCTAAATAGTCTTAGGATTTGGTCCTGATCATAAATATATATACTTTTATGGGTCTACGACGAATATTAAGGGGTATTACAAACTATGTGTCAAAATTAATATACCCTTAGGATAGGGTATAAAAACGAAGAGTGGCAAAAATATCGTGCCCCGCAGCATAAAACAATCATAAATAATCTTTGCAGCAAACTGAAAAGAGATATTCGGGATTTTAAAAATCGTGAAGGCTCTAGATACGTATCTTGAAAGCCTAACGGCAGAAAATTTACATTATTCGTCTGGAAAACTATGAAAGGCATGAAAAAACCAAAGTTGCAAGTGCCACCTATCAGGAAAAACAATGGCGAATGGGCGAAAAGAGATAAGGAAAAAGCTGAAATCTTTGCGGAACACTTTGAAGCGACGCTTAAGCCATTTGATGGTTAAGCGTTGGTTGAAGATTCTGGTTCAACCACGGTATCTGATGATTTTCAGATAAGAAAAGTATCGCTGGTAGAACTGTATCATGAAATACGAAAACTCAAATAAAACAAGGCTCCTGGATATGATCTAATTAGAAATCAGGTTCGTAAAGAGTTCCCCAAAAAAGCACTAATTAAGTTTGTTTATCTCATACACGCTTCGATTAGGCAGTTGTACGTTGCCCGAAAATTAAAGATAGCTAAGGTTATAATGGTTCTAAGCCAGGAATACCTCCAAATGACAAAAAACTAATAGAAGATATTCGAAAAATTTATATTGAAGCGATAGCATCCGATTATTGAAGAACGTCGATTGATACTGGTTCACCAACACGAAATAAGAACGAAGCATTTTATTATTGACCAGGTATATATTTAGAATAACCAACAAAATTGAGCAAGCACTAAAGGAGAAAAAAATGTATTCTAGTATTTTTCTTGACATCTCTCAGGCTTTCATACGGGCATACGGGATTAAAATATAAACTTAAAAATTCTCTCCCAAAACAATAATATGAGATCTTAAGCTCTTATTTAGCAGACAGACTCTTTCGTGTTAAACACGGGAACGAGTATTCCGAATTCAAAGCCCGATTTTATTTATAAATAAAATAAAATGCGGTGTTATACCGCAAGAAGTAAATAAATGCAAAATTAAAATGGAAATAGCATGCTATGGAGAAACGTGAGGAGCTCGTTATCAGATTTTACCAAATGCAATGGCTGATTGGAATATTCTCCAACCTCAGCATGCAAAACAAGCTGCTTTTATACAAGCAGATGCTAAAACATGTTTGGCCGTATGGTATACAACATTGGTATTGTACTAAACCAAGTAATGTTAAAATTTTACAAACTTTTCAAAATAAAGTTCTTAGACAAATCGTTAATGCTCCGTGGTATATCAGAAACGCTGATATCCACAGAGATCTAGGTATTACTACCTAGGACGACAAAATACGCAATTTCGCGCGTAAACAACACACTCGCGTTCTTGGGCATTGCATTGACTCTGTATTACCCCTTTGAATTAGCACAATAAGATGTAACAGCATGTTATTGTCGATATATGCAGGTTCTTCCGCTGGGACGTTTCCTGCCAAACTTTGTAATATAATTTAAATTAAAACTGCTTGATAGACACACACATTTTTGTACGCTTAACCATTTCAGAACCCTAGGGACCACATATGCCAAATTTTAGCTTCATGGCTTGAATTTAAAGGCATAAAAATTGCGTACGGACGGACATTGCTTATTCATACTCTGTGTTTTATGCCAAAATTAATATACCCTAGGGATAGGATATACATAAATATAGACTTAGTATTTCGTTATATTTTTTTTAAGTTTTCTTTAGAAGTTTTTGAAGAAAACAACAAAAAGTGGGCGTGGCCAAAAACTTTGTATGAGCGATATATTGAGAAAAATATTGGTTTAATATATGTAAACATTTTTTTTCGATTTCTATGAACATTTTCGAAGAAAACAGCATTTTAGTGAAAAACGCCCACAAAAAGTAGGCGCGGCAAAAAACTTTATATGACAAATTAATAAAGGCGGGCAGTATCTACATATCTTGTAAAGGTTGTACAACTTTATCTCTCTAACTTAAGCCATGAAACGGTTTTTTTCAAATTTGAGGGCGTGGCAGTGGGCGTATTTTGAAAATTTTAACACTTTACCATTTTGGAACGCTAGGGAGTATATGTTCCAAATTTCAGCTTCCTAGCATATCTTTAAAGGCCTCAAAAGTTGATACGGACGGACATTGCTAAATAGTCTTAGATTTTGGTCCTGATCATAAATATATATACTTAAAAGGGTCTGCGACGAATATTAAGGGGTGTTACAAACTATGTGTCTATGAGTATACCTAAGGGTATAGGATAGGGTATAAAAAGCTCAAAAATAAAATGTGATCCATTTCGAGGTTCCCTACTTTTTTAAAGAAAAAAACACAGAAAATTCAAATTTAATGGAGAATGTTTATTATCATTTGAAAGAACATTCTTTGGCATTTATTTTTTGAAGATTATGTCTATCAAATGTTGGCCGTTGCTACGTCGCAGATGGTCCATCCGTTGAGTCCAATTTTCGATCACTCGTTCGAGCATTTCGACTGGTAACTGGCGAATGACACGCGTGATGTTTTCCTCCAAGGCCTGAATCGAAGCGGGTTTGTCCCCACAGGAAAAAGTCTAATGGTGTGATATCACACGATCTTGGTGGCCAATCGACCGGCCCAAAAAGTGAAATTATGTGCTCACCGAAATGTTCTCTCAATAAGTCCATTGATTGATGCGATGTGTGGGAAGTGGCGCCGTCTTGCTGAAACCAAATATCGCCGAGATCACGAGCTTCAATTTCAGGCATCAAATAGTCGGCACGATAACGGTCGCCATTGACGGTTACGTTCGCACCGGCATAATTTTTAAAGAAATATGGACCGATGATTCCACCGGCCCACAAACCACACCAAACCGTTGTTTTTTTCTGGATGAAGTGGCAGTTCTTCAATCTCTTCAGGTTGCTCTTCGACCCAAATGCGGCAATTTTGTTTGTTTACATACCCATTGAGCCAGAAATGGGCCTCATCGCTAAACAACATTTGCCTCGAAAACGTCGGATCTTCTTGGAACTTTTCAAGAGCCCATAGAGCGAAGCGATGTCGCTTAGGTAGGTCGAGCGGCTTCAGTTGTTGCACAAGCTTTATTTTGTACGCTTTCAATATAAGATCATGACGTAAAATGCGCCAAGTCGTTCCATACGTCAGTCCGAGTTGCTACGAACGGCGCCGAATCGACTCTCTACGGTCTTCGTGTACACTCTCAGCTACGGCCGCTATATTTTCTTCACAGCGTGCTGGACGTGGTCTGTTCGGTCGAATATTATCCAATAATGAATGCTCGGTCTCAAAATGGGTTATGGTGTTGCGAATAGTACGCTCAGTAGGCGATTATGTTGACCATAAGTTGAGCGAAGTGCCCGAAACACATTCCTCACAGAACGTGAATTTTCATAATAAAGTTGAACAATTTGTAAACGTTGTTCACGCGTAAGTCTTTCCATTATGAAATGCCAAACAATACTAAACAAAAATAACATGACAACATGACACGACTCACACGTGATCTGTCAAAAAAGGCTATTGAAAAAAGTATCTCTACTTGGATCACCCGTTAGTAAAATATTTATTTTTTCAGTATAACAATTATTTCCATAGCGAAGAACTGGCATTCAGCTGGTTCACATACAATATAATATGTACTTATCTATATACCATGTATAATTTATTTTATTTTCTTCATGACAAAGTAAAACGCCTACAAAACATGTTATATGTAGATATGTTGGTGCGGCCCTTACATGACAATGAGATTCAATTGATTATAATTTGCGTCACTAACACCACACAACAAAGGCATTTTCAAGTTACACCCCAGTCCTTTCAATTTTACAAGTTTCACTTGTGTACAATATTGCAGGTTTAGCAAAAGTGCCATGAAAATGAAACCATGTACCTAACAGCGAGCGTAATTATTTTATGCAAGTTGAATATGGAAATTACTGTAACGGAATTCTCGGGAAAGTTGAACAGCTGTTTTTCGTGCAATCAATAAAAGTAACATTGGCATAAAAGTAGAGACCAGGTCAGGAGTTGCTTACAAAGGACGAATTAAAGAAAAAGTAATCGATCAATCTGCATTCACCAACGAAAATAATTTATTTACATCGTGCGTTGAATGTTGTTGTTCTATTTTTAAACGTGTCGGTCTTTCGATAAATATCTAGGTACGCAGTTTAATGCCTGTTTCATAATAAAACGTTTTGTGCACTTATATACATTTGGCCTGAGAAACTGTATAGCTACATCCGTATACTAGAACGAAAGATATTGTAAAACGAAAATAAACTGAAAATTAAGTATAATATTACGACCTTAGCGAAGTCCGAAAAATTCGGTCAAGAATCCATAACATAACATTGCTGCAATGTTTGCATATAGATTTTTTATATATACCTCTATTTTGTTTTGGTTTATTATTTTAATATTTCATGATCAAAATGACATAACAAGAATTATTGTTTGGAAAAAACGGCACCATTAAATTTATTTGGTTTTTTCTATTTTAGATACTTGGAGCGAACCTAAGAATGTGCATATACTCAATAATTTAGAAAACTCTACTTTAAACACACGTCATTATCTAGTTCAAGAAATGTTTAAAATTTGTAACACCCACATAGTTTGAAACTCACCTTAACATAGTTCTCGGAAGTCAGGATATCTCTAAGCTGACGATTTATCAGTGTTTCCATGAATTTGGAAAGAAGGGACGTAAGTGCAATTAGTGGGTAGGAGGAGAGGGAGGAAGATATGTCCTTAAAAGACAAATGCTGGTTTCTATCTTTTCGGAAACAGCTTGCCAGCATTTTACGAACGCAGAAGAACACCTCTTCAGAACTATACGGAAATACCATCTAGAACAGCGGATTCGTGTATGTTAAGATCATGAAGTACTCTGTACGAGTACTGCAATGCAATTAATTTGTCCCATTGAGTGTTCTACGCGCTCCAGTACGATGGGAGATAAAGCACATCCGGGAGCGTTGAACTAGCTGCGAAAGGAGCAGCAGTAAGAAGATTGCCTTTATCCGAAGAGCTGAAAGCTGGAATATCATTGTAAATGAGTAGCTGCGAAATGAGCAATAAGAAGATTGCCTTTATCCGAAGAGCTGAAAGCTGGAATATGATTGTAAATGAGTACAGATAAAAAAGCCGAGTTTTGAATGTTTTTCATAAACAAAAAGTTTCTGCTAACCGACTTTGTAGTATTTTTTTGCCTCAATTGTTGGTAGTAGGAGAATAAAACACGATTAGTGTGGGCATTGCGATCATTTCTGGCTCGTTGAAACTTTTTTCGGTTTTCCTCTGTTGGGTTGGCTTTCAATGACCGAAAACATACCTCTTTAAAACAAGTCCAGAGTGTTGGCGTTTTGTCTGTCATCGTCCGGTATCCGTGTCGGCTCATTTACAAGCTGGATCAAATTATTGACCTCAACAAAGATCTCGACATACCTTCCTTCGGGTGTTGTCTGTCCAGAATGTCGAAGTAAACTTAAATTGTTTATATTGAAATCTCCCAAAATGACTATTTCAGTACGAGGATAATGGGTAACAATTCTGGTGATGAAATCATACTCATCAAACTCACTATAAGTCAATTGCGTGTTCTGGTTAGGCCTTCTGTAAATAAAGCAGTAATAAATTAATTGCATACGGACGTGGAACTTAATTCCGGATTGGAACATTGGCCGCAATGAGGTAGAAGTTGGTAGGTTTCATAATTACGTATATAAACATCGATA
This sequence comes from Ferdinandea cuprea, assembly GCA_963576555.1. Lineage (NCBI taxonomy): Eukaryota > Metazoa > Arthropoda > Insecta > Diptera > Syrphidae > Ferdinandea > Ferdinandea cuprea. The sequence continues at coordinate 80,554,977 of OY754959.1, forward strand.
CAACGATGGGAACAGAATAACGGCACCAAGTTATACCCAGGCAGACTAAACTCCGATAAATCGGATGCTTCACTTAGAAACAGCTGGCTTGTTGTGATTCGTGTGGGCGTACAATAAAAAAAGGTTGGCCTTCAACCCACGAATGTTGCTCACATCAATCTAAATTTGCTACACATAACAAAAGCAAACAAAAAGGACTCAACTCCGATGCTAGCTAAGCTGGACCGTGACTTGTACATCTCACGTTAGCTCTCCAAATCAGATCACCATAGTTGTTATGCCCATACGATGAATTGCTTTGGTCCACTAACAAAATTTATACGATATATATATATGATCTATATTCGCCAGACTCTCTACCCAACCATAACAAGTGCACGCATAAAACACGACACCTGCTATAGCTAAGCAAAGCAGCTGCAAACGATAGGGAGTTGGGCTGGAAGGATTGCCCGAACCAGAGTATATCTACTTCCCGAGTAGGGGCACTCTTGACACTTTCCTTATCAATAACAAATTTGGAGTACCGCTATGTCTCACATACAGGAGAAATAGATGGCAGTAAGAAGTTTTTTATTGAAAGAGAGATAGAAGAGGAGTAAAACACTATTGAACAGTGATACAGGATGTTGCGTAAAAACAGGGAAAATATCAATTTGTTAAAATTTTTTATTAAACATTTTATGTTCACAAGTTTGTGTGCAACGCATATTTTCGTTCGTTGCTAGTTTTTTTGTTGTTTTTCTTAAACTGCTTAATTATAACATAAACTCGTACACGAACATAAAACTTTATGAGAAAGTTTTTAAGAAAATACATATTGGGAAAACAGGAAATACATTTTTGTTTAAGTTTCTCCAACGAGCTTAAGAATTCTTGGGAAGCCCGTTTTAATTTCGGACCCTCATATTATTTAAAATCTGTAATTTAAGAGAAAACGTTAAGTTGGGGACTCAAACGAAGAAAAATTCAATACTCTAGGCCTGAGTATTAGTTACCAAAATGTCGTTACTCGTCACATTGGTTTCTTTTATTATTCGAATGTAAAAAAAAGTTGTTTGCGAATATTTGCTCTCTTACAAATTTTGTGAGAAGATACGAAAAAAAGTAGGAAACCAAAACGACATTCAAAAATAAGTAAAATTACTACTAGATTAGGTAACAAAAGGAATGCTTTTATTTCTTATGTTTCGTGCGTTAAGATAGAAGGAATCAAGGGAGAAAAGATCTACATTCACTTTTGTTTATCCATCCGCATTTTGCATACACATAAAAAGCAGGTACAATACAAGTGACTTACTTTGCTTTTCTAAAAAAAAAATTTAAGGAACACTATACCAAAATTTTTCTAATGTTTCAATTTAATTTTATTTAAATTTATAAGCCCTAATTTTCAACAGCGTTTGTTTTTTTAAAATATGGAATTGAACAGCTTAACAATTCAACTTCAGCACGCCTTTAAATACGGGTAAAAAAAATGTAAACAATTTAGATCCTAAAAGTGTTGACAATACAACTTAAAATCGTCCAATATTCCACCCTATCTTGGTATCCGTTCCGAAAGGAAAGCTCTCCGATTTTATACGAATCGGACAATTTGCCTTCATGGTAATTGTTCCCATCACCTGTTCGGAACATTTCTCGGACAAAACGTAACGCATACCGGCAGTATACATTTCAACGCGATGAGCTGCGTTTTTTACATCAGTTTTTGACAGCCACCTGTCAGTTTCTCTCCGATTGTCTCCGATATATATTCATCGCGGAAATAACAAGTACGTTCGGAAAACGGATACTGTGAATGTAAATGAAGTCTCCGTTTATATTTGCGTTGCGGAGAAAATTCCTCTGCGAACGGATAGCATGATAGGGGGGATTATATTTAACAAAGTAATTGAAATGCAAATATGCTTTTCATTTCATATTCTGGAATGAAACATTTATATTGAAGATCCATAACTAAGCCTTTTTAATGAATAACCAATGACAAAAACCACAAAGAAAACAAACCTTAAAAAACCAAACCTGGTTACCTGGTCATGTCAATTCGTACCCGAATGGCTGAGGGGAAATACTACTACACTGACAATCACTCCAGACCGCCTTCAGAAAAACATTGTCGGAAGCTCGCATATAAAAGGCCTTTTCTTCATTTTTTATAGTTTCAACAGGACCTGCATAGCCTGAGGAAGTGAGGTATGTTGAGTGGACTTTCCGGTTAATTACTCATCTGTGATCACTGCACTGCACACTGATGTATTTCACAGCGCGGGCGCGATGAGCGTTTTGTTTATACCCTATCCTAATGGTATATTAATTGTGATTCGAATATTCGTCGTAGACCCCTAAAAGTATATATATTTATGATCAGGATAGAATCCTTAGACAATTTAGTAATGCCCGTCTGTCCGTCCGTATCAACTTTTGAGGTCCTAAAATTTATGTTAGGAAGCTGAAATTTGGAACATATACTCGCAAGTTTGACATAAAAATTTTTTTGCCGAGCCTTATTTTTGAGGGAGCTTTCAGAAAATATTTTCTATAGCAAACGAAAAAAAATTGTATAACAAGATTTTTCGAAAATATTTTTATACCCTATCCTAAGGGTATATTAATTTTGACACATAGTTTGTAACACCCCTTAATATTCGTCGTAGACCCATAAAAGTATATATATTTATGATCAGGACCAAATCCTAAGACTATTTAGCAATGTCCGTCCGTCCGTCCGTCCGTCCGTACGCAATTTTTAGGCCTTTAAATTCAAGCTAGAAAGCTGAAATTTGGACCACATACTCCCTAGGGCTCCGAAATGGTTAAGTGTAAAATTTTTTTGAATACGCCCACTGCCACGCCCACAATTTAGAAAAAACCGATTTAAAGCTACAGATGGACAGATAGGGGGCTATAACCTTCACAAGATATGTAGGCACTGACCTCCTTTATAAGTTTGTCATATAATGTTTTTTGCCACGCCTACTTTTTGTGGGCGTTTTTCACTAAAATGCTGTTTTCTTCGATAATTTTCATAGAAACCGAAAAAAAATGTTTAACAAGATATTTAGCCAATATTTTTTCCAATATATCGCCCATACAAAGTTTTTGGCCATGCCCACTTTTTGGGGGCGTTTTTTCAAAAAATGTTTTTTTTTTTTTCTAAATTTTATAAAATGAAATAAAATGCTATCCATCATCTTCTTAAGGTTTTTTTTGGGGCATATAGGGATAGGGATAGGGTATCACACTGTTCGCTCCAAGCGGACTGTAGCCTTTCCTTATGTTTTTTTTTTTATTTTCTGGAGGATTTTTTTCAAAATATGTATATCTTTTTATATACATACAATTTATAGAATGATCCCGAGCGCGCTGCTTCCAGTTGTCCAGACCAAGCGCTCTGGCATCCGCGATGGCTTCATCTTTAAAACGGAGGTCGGTCTTCCTTGTCGTCTCGAACCTGGGGGCTGGGATTCGAAGATCCTCTTGGGTGGAGCGTTGTTGTCCATTCGCTCGATGTGGCCGAGCCAATGTAGTCGACGAGTTTTGGCTTTACGGACTACATCCACATCTTCACTGAACCAAAAAGATACTTAAATATAAAGAAAAAGTTCTTTATATTAAAGTATTTTTCATTAATCTTCTCTGTATCGTTCCAATTGTAGAGACCTTAACACCTGGGGACAAAGATCTCTATGGAGAAATCCAAAGTGCTACATATACAGAAAAACTAGTTGCTCTAAGAATATTTTAATTAACTTTAACAATATCCAAATAAGTAATGTAAATAATTTAAGTATACTTGGAATTATTTTTGATAAGTCCTATACTTTAAAGGAACACTGTATTAATTTAAAAAAAACTAGCAACCAGGCTCAATATTGTTAAGTACCTAAGCTCTAAGAATAGTTTTTGTCATGTTAATACCCTAATCAATATAACCCGTTCCATTATCCTTTCCAAAATAGAATACGGCCTATGTATCTATGGGAAATGTGCAAGAACAACAGTAAAAATTATCGAACCGGTTTACCATGCCGCTATCCGAGTCAGCCTCAAAGCCTTCAGGTCTACTCAAATCTATAATATGATAGTCGAATCTGGACTTCCATCTATAACACAAAGAATAAATATTCTTACTTCAATGGCTCTGTTAAAACTAGACCCAACTAAAAATAAAATCATCAACAAAGACGCCAAATCAAGTTCTCTCTGCCGCAAACATCCCAAAGTGCAATCAACCCTCAATAAAACACTACTACTTGCCAAGAATATGGGAATACCACTCTGTACAGAACGCAGGAACCCCAAAACCGCACCCCCGTGGGCATTCACTGAAGGATCTGTCGACGTCTCGTTAAACACTCTGACTAAAGCATCTACATCAAATGAAGTATACAGGCAAAGATACTTGGAATGCTCAGAGATCCACAAAACCGATGGATGGGAACTTCTGATGAGTCTAAAACCCCAACCGGCACCGCATTTGCAGTTGTAAATGAAAATGGAACGACCCTAATTAAAGGAGTGTTACCGCACATGAGCTCAATTTTTTCCGCCGAAGCAACAGCCATCTTACGAGCCACCTCTCTCCCAAGGAAGACGAAATTCGTTATTTGCTCCGACAGCCTCTCAACGTTAACCGCAGTTATGAACTATAACAATGATACCCCGGTTATTACTGCCAATTGATAAAAAATAGAGTTAAATTAAACTTCTATGGATCCCCGGACACGCGGGTATAAAGGGCAATGAAGACGCCGATATCGCAGCCAAGGCCTCGTTAAAAGAACCTTTGCTTACCCAATACATCTTCAATAAAAAGGACATTAAAAATTATATTATAGCCTTCTGGCTCGCACAACACCAAAGAGATTGGAAAACCTTTACCCATCAATACAAGTCAATCAATCCCGACGCAAAACCACCGAGGTTCTCAATAAATTGCACCCACAAAATGATAAGAACCTTTATTCGATTACGACTCGGGCACACACGACTTACACATGACCACCTCATCACCAAAAACACCCGCCCCACTTGCCACATTTGCAGTTCCAACCAGATACTCTCCACCCAGCACATAATCTACGAATGCAGTTCAATCAAAGCCAAAGTCCGTATCCTTTCTCCCTCTTCCCCTCTACAAAAATTGCTTTCATCTCCCACTGAATTTAATGTCAAAATAGTTTATAATCTTCTTTCATCTCTCCAATTAGAAAACAAAATCTAATATTTAGTCAAATATATTTTATAAAATTAGCCGTAAGCCCTGGTACTAGTGCTATTTATGTAATTATATTTACAGCATAATTGTATTATCTGTCAATAAAGCTTAATAATAGTAATAATAATTTTTCATTAAAATTAAATAATGAATTATTCTTTGTATTAATGAAAATCAGTTCATTGATTTATGTATTTTATTCATTCATCAACGAACTTTGTTCTTTGTGTGAACGAATTCGGTTCATTAACTCAATGAACTTTGTTCATCAATGTATGTATTATATTTATTAATCCACGAATTGTGTTCGTTGACTCAATGTATTCTGTTCATTAATTCAACGTAAATGGTTCATCCTTTTATTCGAGAAAGTTAACATGCTCACCCGTTATTCCATACTATTCTGAAATGTTAAATAAATAAAAAACTTCAAAATCGATTAATAATATTTATTTATTCTTTTATTGGTTTCATAATAATCACCATAAAACATTAAATCAACATTAAAATAACATATACAATAATAAATAAAATAAAACTGTGAATATAATAATAAAATAATAAAAAAATTAAATAAAAGAAAAACAAGAGAAGAAAACAAATTATTATGAACACGTTGTTTTATATAATGGCAGCAGAAAAAACTTATCTAATTTGTTTGGGGTAGTACACACTATAGTCGCCTGGCGGGAGTAGGAGCTACAAAGGGTATATTCGGAGGAAATTTGTTCTACGTCACTGATGTTGATTTCTTCATTTGTGAGCAATTAGCCGTGAAAGCCTCTATCGTCGAGGCTGTGCTTACCAACTAATGCCGAACATGTTTCCTTCCCGACTTTAGCATTGAAGTCCCCGAGTACAATTTTTACATCGTACTCCGGACAGGCTCCATACGCTCCGTCCAAGAAGTCATAGAATTCCTCCTTGATAGGGTCCTCAGCCTCGTCGGTAGGGGCGTGTGCACATATTAGGCTAATATTTTGAAATGTAGCTCTGATTCGGGTCACAGCCAGGCGATCACTTATCGGCTTAAGTCCATTTCTTTTGATCTAAACCGATTTCCCACGACGAATCCGCATCCTAACACGTGCAATCTTTTGTTACAACTGTAATAAGTGTCGCAATTTTGTCTTTTCATAGTTCCTGTTCCAATCCATCGTATCTCCTGGATCGCGGTAATGTCGGCCTTGTACCGCGAGAGGACAGACTCAAGTTTTTGAAAACAGTTTTTGAATAGCACCTGGAGTGTAGAGTGTCCGCACATTCCAGGTACACACTCGCATGTCCATTAACGTTCCGGGTCTATTTTGCCTTTGAGGTACATTTATATCCGAGGCTGTCAGGCTGGCACTCCTCCCCTCCTCTCTCGTCAGCTGCCACCAACGACCTTCTACAGGGCTGGTTACTCCATCTCCAGTCGAGGTACTAGGCACCCAGCAGTCACCACGGGGAGGTGAGAAGTAGGAGTTGATGGTGTTATGCTAAAGTGAGAACGCCTGTGTTCTCATATAATCCCATTCACCATACTTTCATTGCATTCATTGTCTTTAATTCCGCAATCTCAATTTGTAGATTTAGATTGATTGCATTAAAAAACATAAGGAAAGGCTACAGTCCGCTTGGGTCGAACAGTAAGATACCCTATCCATATCCCTATATGCCCCAAAGAAAAAAGCATTAAGAAGGTGATGGATATCATTTCATTCTATGAAATTTATAAAAAATATATATTTTTTTTGAAAAAAAGCCCCAAAAAGTGGGCGCGGCCAAAAACTTTGTATGGGCGATATATTGAAAAAAATATTTTCTCAATATCTTGTTAAACATTTTTTTTCAGTTTCTATGAAAATTTTCGCTGAAAACAGCATTTTAGTGAAAAAATCCCACAAAAAGTAGGCGTGGAAAAAAATCTTATATGACAGACTTATAAAGGAGGGCAGTGCTTGAATATTTTGTAAAGGTTCCAATACTCTATCTCTCTAACTTTAGCCATAAAATGTTTTTTTCTAAATTGTGGGCGTGGCAGTGGGCGGATTTAAAAACTTTTAACACTTTACCATTTCGGGAGCCTAAGGACTATATGCTCTAAATTTCAGCTTCCTAGCATGAATTTAAAGGCCTCAAAAGTTGATACGGACGGACGGACGGACATTGCTAAATAGTCTTAGGATTTGGTCCTGATCATAAATATATATACTTTTATGGGTCTACGAATATTAAGGGGTGTTACAAACTATGTGTCAAAATTAATATACCCTTAGGATAGGGTTTAAAAATAAAGAAAGGCTGCAGTTCGCCAAAAACTTTGTATGGGCAGATATATTGGAAAAAATATTGGATAAGCATCTTGTTAAACTCTTTTTTTCGGTTTCTATGAAAATTTTCGAAGAAGAAAACATTTTAGTTTAGTTTAGTTAAAGCATTAAAACCCCCACAAAAAGTAGGCGTGGGAAAAAACTTTATAAAGGAGGGCAGTAGCTACATATCTTGTGAAGTTCTCTCTCTAACTTTGGATTTAAAACTGCATTTTTCTAAATTGTGGGCAGTGGGCGTATTTGAAAGTTTTAACACTTTACCATTTCGGAACCCTAGGGAGTATATTTTTCAAATTTCAGTTTCCCGAAATGGTAGAGCGTACCATTTTTTTTAGTAAGCCCACTGCCAAGCCACAAATTTTTAAAGCCTCAACTTGATGGAATAAAGCTTTTCTTTGAGTTTTTCAATGCGTTTATTTCTTGAAAGAGTTCGGGGGAACACAAAATATTGTTGAGAAATAAGTCAAAGCTAAGATTTAAACCTCATCCAATCAGTGCATGACAAAAGTTTAGAACAACTTGCATACCAAGTGAAATTGTTCTGTTTTTCGACGTTGATGATAATTTGTATCTATTTTGTGAATCTTCTTCATTTTCCCAGTACATTCTTCGCCTTGATACATTATTCTAGCCACTCAAAATCAGTATTCCAACAAAAGTCTTAAGCTCACTGACCTGTATATCAGCCAGTAGATTATGTTGCTTTGCATACAAATTAGAATATTTTGTTATCAATTCAAATATAGATTCATCGAAAAAGAGCAAGAACAAGTCCAAAGATGGATTTTAACTGCAAGTATCATAGTCATTGCTAAAATTTGTTAATGGTTCCTCTAAATCTTTTTTTCACATGAAAAACAAGTCATGCCTTCTTTTTGGGGATAAAGGAAGAAATTGGGATTTCATCCTCTTCATCAAAGCTACCCGGATTTAAGAAAACTTCTGCCACTAGCTCTTTACGAAGTGAATTGTCTACACAAACCGCATTTTTCTCTCCTGAATCTTCATCTGCTACATCCTCCTCAAGTAATGGTGTTATTTTGGAATGATTCTCATCTTCACCGCTTTCTTCTATGCAATTAACGATCTCATTAACGGTTAACCCAAAAAAACCGGAAGGATACGTATTATCCCACTGTATCATAATGCGGTACATCAAAATGCGATTGCATTTGGAACTATTACATATTTATATGTACATATTATGTTTTTTAACTTATTATTAGATATGGTTTAGAAATTACGTACTTTATTCTCGACACTGTTTTGCTTTAAAGAAAAAAACACACACTATACTTCAACTTTTCAACTAATTGAACAAAAATAAACGTTAATTGACACATAAATACATCAGCCTACTCATATGTAATTCAACGTGAAGATTCAAAAAAGGATTTTAATAAATGATTTTTTTATCTAAAATTTTTTTAATTAGGTGTGCCATGTACAGTGGGATAATTCGGGATTTTCCGAATTATTTTTCTGTTTCCATGAAAATTTTCGATACATACAGCATTTAAGTAAAAACGCTTACAGAAAATAGACGTGGCAAGAAACTTTATATGACAAACTTATGAAGGAGGGCAGTGCCTACATATATGTAAATGTTGGGCTTGAACCGGTTTTTTCTACATAAAAAAAATTTACACTAGGTAGTAAATAATTTTTTTTTTTTTTTTTGTTTGTTTGGTGTTTGTTGTCGGAGGTTGTTACTATCCGATGGAGTACTCAAACACAACTACAGGTCCATTGTACTACCATTCATTAATGTTCTTAGTTTTCCCTTATTTCGAATGAGAAGGAGCTTCAGTCATAAAGAGCTTAGATGTTCGGCACTCACCACGTCAGCCCCGGAAATCCGCCACCTGATGCGAGCATAGGCCGGACAACTCCAGAGAAAGTGTTCTGCTGTGTCAACCTCCTGACCGCAAGCCCAACCGACCGCAAGCCCAACACACAAAAGCTTGGTGGCCTGATAGAAGAAAAGATGCAGACTTTTTGCAAATGTCCGGGCGCAGTTGTTTGGTCTGTCTACATCCATCGCAATCGCGCCACCGAATCTTGTGTTCACGAGAAACCCAAAAATCAGTGGAAGACATGACTAAAGATGTGGGCAGACCCAACACAGTTCGGTTCCTGAGAAAACTTCTTCTGAACCTTGCCTAGCATGCTCATCCGAGATATCATTTCCCTGGATGCCAGTGTGACCTGAGACCCAGACAAGATTCACTGTGAACAGACAAATTCAGAGCAAGTTTGAGTTCTAGCACTTGGACGAGGTAAGATGGTTCAGTAGCGCTTTTGATGCAGCTTGGCTGTCACTGCAAATGCAAATGCCTCGTATTAAAGTCTTATATCATCGCGTTTCACAAGGACTCCAGCACCAGACCCCTGTCCGGCTTTAGAGCCATCCCTGAAAATACGGTAGCATCCAATCCATGATTCAATCCAATGGTTTTTAACTCCGCCTTATTACGCCAGTAGCATGCCGGTCCCAAGCCCGGCAAAATCAGGTTACTACGTGTTCTTCAGCCCTTCAAACGACGGTGGCTGCATTTGAACCGACTAATACCACGCGGCACAGCTAGTATTTTGCATCGGGAGTGGTGACTGCTGACGTTATCAAATATGCCATTGCATCTTTTGAGAGTTTCAAGTCACCTGGTCCGGATGGAATTTATCCAGTTTTGCTAAAACAAGGTTTAAGTCAGGTTTTGCCAATGGTGAAAAGAATTTTCACCGCGAGCTTCCTCTCTCTGAGATGCAACATGCCTATCAGCGCGGAAAATCCTGCGAGACTGCGCTTCAAAACCCTGTTGGTAGGATTGATAGTGCTCTTGACCGGAAGGAGTACGCGTTGGGCGTCGATATTGAGGGTGCTTTTGATAATGCGACCTTTGACAGTCTATCTGCTCTCAAGTGCAGAGATCCCTGGATTTGATCGATATCTGGTGCACTAGTAATGGGCTTTCAGTGAATCCTCTTAAAACCACAGTTGTTCTCTTTACGACAAGGAGAATCATCACTGGTCTGTCCCATCTCGTGGTTAAAGGTGTCACCATCCCTATATCCGAAGAAGTCAAATATCTAGGTGTAATCCTTGATAAAAAACTTCTATGGTCCAAACATGTCGAATCGAAAACCGATAAAGCGCTGTCGACCTTTTGGCAGTGTGAAGGCGCTTTTGGTAAGACATCGGGCTTCTCTCGGAAACGGGTCCATTGGATCTATACGGCCATGATTAGACCGCTACTCTCATACGCATCAGTTGTTTAGTGGAACAGGCTTTCGCGGAAACGTGTTACTGCTTCTCTTGCCAAACTCCAAAGAACGGCTTTTCTCGGCTGCACAGGGGCCTTCCCTAGCACCCCGGGCTCTGCTCTAGATGCTTTGATGAATCTTCCTCTCCTTGACTTATATATCATGGGATGTACGCTAAAAACCATCTTTCGCTTAAAGAGAGGTGGTTTTTGGTACCATGCGCACTGGAATTTTGAAGAACTTGCTCGAGAATTATCCTTTGACCCCTGTCTTATGGATATGCCATCTGATGCAATGACACCAGAAATCCTTCTGCGAAAAAACTACCACGTCAACTTTCCACAGGTAACGGAATGGCTTCGGTCAGACTCTGAACCATGGATTGAATGCCATAGTAAACATGCATCTGTTTTCCAAGCGGAGATTTTTGCCATCCTAATGGCTATGCGCTATATTGTGAACAACAGTACTAGAACTCAAGCTTTCTCTGAATTTGGTCGGAAGACTGAACACAGTGAATCTTGTCTGGGTACCAGGTCACACTGGCATCCAGGGAAATGAGTTCTCGGATGAGCTTGACAAGGAGCTAGACAAGGTTCAGAAGAAGTTTTCTCAGGACCCGAGCCTGTGTTGGGTCTGCCTGCATCTTTAGTCATGTCGTCTATCGATTCTTTGGTTTCTCGTGAACACAATATTCGGTGGCGATTGCGGTGGATGTAGACAGACCAAACTACTGCGCCCGGACATTTGCAAAAGGTCAGCATCTTTTCTTCTATCTCTGAGAAGAATCGACTGTAGGCTGCTTGTAGGCGTTTTTTCGGGCCACCAAGCTTTTGCTAAACACTTATATGTGTTGGGCTTAAGCGACACGACTACCTGTCCTGCTTGCGGTGAGGAGGATGACACAGCAGAACACTTTCTCTGCAGTTGTCCGGCCTATGTTCGCATCAGGTGGCGGATCTTCGGGGCTGACGTGGTGAGTGTCGAACATCTAAGCTCTTTATCACTGAAGGTCCTTCTCGTTTTTCTTCGAAAGACAGGAAAACTAAGTACATTAATGTAAGGTGTCTGAATGGTAGTACAATGGAACTATAGTTGTGTCTGAGCGCTCCATCGGATAGCAGCAACCTCCGACAAAAAAAAAATCATCCATGGTTCAGAGTCTGGCCGAAGCCATGCCGTTATCTGCGGAAAGTCGACGTGGTAGTTTTTTTGCAGAAGGATTTCTGGTGTCATTGCATCAGACGGCATATCTTTAAGACAGGGCTCAAAGGATAATTCTCGAGCAAGTTCTTCAAAATTCCAGTGCGCATGGTACCAAAAGCCACCTTTCTTTAAGCGAAAGATTTTTAGCGTACACCCCATGATATATAAATCGAGGGGGGGAAGATTTATCAAAACATCTTAAGCAGAACCCTGTGCAGCCGAGACATGCTGTTCTTTGGAGTTTGGCAAAAAAGCAGTAACACGTTTCCGCGAAAGCCTGTTCCTCCAAACAATCGAAGCGTAGATCCAAAGGACCCGTTTCGGAGACAAGCCATATGTCTAACCAAAAGCTCCCTTACACTGCCAGGAAGTCGACAGTACTTTATCGGTTTTCGATTAAACATGTTTGGACCATAGAAGTTTTTTATCGAGGATTACACCCAGATATTTGACTTCATCGGAGGGATGGTGACACCTTTGAGCACGAGATGGGACAGACCAGTGACGATTCTCCTTCTCGTAAAGAGAACAAACGTGATCTTAAGAGGATTCACTAAAAGCCCATTACTAGTGCACCAAACATCGATCAAATTCAGCGCCTGAGAGCAGACAGCCCCTAGTTTTGAACCGACAGAAAGAACGGCGACATCATTCGTATAAGCTTGAGTGTTGTTTCCAGAAGATTGAGAGCCATAAGCAAAGAGTCTACCACCATACACCATAAGAGGGGAGACAGAACGCTACCTTGAGGGAAGCCCCTATTTACCTCTGTTATGACGCACTTGCCACAATTTGCCTCGGTTACCAACGTCCTGTAAATAAGCATTTCTTTAATCCACATCACCAACATTTCATCTACACCATGAAGACTTGCAGAGTTACAAATGGTATCAAAAACACCCTCAATATCGACGATAATGCCCAAAGCAACTTTGCGTACATGCAGCTCAACCAGTCTCTCCAAAGTTTTCAGCAAGAAGGCTTTTGACTAGAGTATAGTCAGACTTGCCAAATTTGGTATAAAAATTCATTTTAACCATACGCCAGGGGAAGGTATATAGGCCAAGGTTAAGCTCGCTGTAAAAACTAGCTAATGCCTACTAGTTGCAGTTTAAAGCAGCGGGTGAGGACGACGTTCAGATCTTAATCAGACCTCGTCAGCCCCTGTTTGATCTAAGATGGAGTGTAACTTTGACAGAGTTGACAAACTCATCTTTAGACCGAGGCCAGTTCGTTTCTCGCGAAGGTGAAAATTTGCAGTAGATTTTGAATTCGATGTATGTATCTGTGATCTGATAAGGTGCTTCCTTCCAATTTATGATAGCTTTCGAATACCTGTTTGACAGTCTAACGTCAATTACTTGCTGTCTTTTGGCTGTAACAAAGGTAGGTTGATGAACTTCATTGTTGTTGGTAATATCAGCCATTTAAATGAAGTTCAAAAATCGATCTCCATAATACAATAAGCCGATGCAATGACAAAGGTTTACCAATTATCATTTGCAAGGTAAGTAATAGAACCAGCTATCAAATCTTGGCTACAAAAGCTTTTGATCATAGCAGCTGTTAAGGATTTCGATCCAATGACACAGGTCCTAGCTCTTTCGATATCTTCATCATAAATAACGTGGTATTAATCACTCAAACAACCAAGCACACAGATGCGATGTTTGAACACCCATTGTTACTGGATCAGCCTTATTAATAATAAAACCCTACTAGCTTGTTAACTCATGTGGTAGATAGCCCACGGATACAAAACTTATCCGTTTGTTAACTTTTCTTCTGGTTCTCCATACGATAACTAGCTGACTGTTTTCCTGAAAGATAAGCTTGAAAATGGTATCACTGACATAAATTGTACTAATATCTATTACATTCCGGCTGACATCTGACATATCCAAACAACAAATTTACAAATTTCTAAAATACTAACTAATTATAGAAATTAATAATTAAGGAAATTACGACGACCGGTGTCGGCTCTCTAAAAGATAATTAATAAGAAATTATGTTTAAGTAATGAGTTAACAGTGGTACTTAAAAGTGCGTCAGCAGCCTTGCAATGCTGTAGGTTGATTTGAGTAAACTGGATGGATGGATGTACATGTATATATATTCTTGGTTAAGTCCTCTATTAGCACTGTTTGACATTGAAATGAAAATGAATCCTACCAAGATGCAGATAGCGACGCATGTTATACCCAGATTTGATGTCCTCGGCAGCAGCCATTTCTATACGCATGTTATACCCAGAGAGAACTACCACCTTTATTGTGGCGGTTTTTACTCTGCTTGTGTGAACGGGAAGCGTGGGTGGTTTTTGTGTCGAGACCAGGATTCTGGGTTTGTCCGCTTCGACAAAGCTCTGTCCACTAGTACTGCACCCAGTATTGGTCACAGCACCAGCATCATCCATTACCAGTGCATTGGCAGCAAAAATCCAACAATACGTGCACTTCCTTAACTCATACTCAAGGTTTAGTCCACTGTAACCGATTTCCGTCTATTAATGCTACTACCTTTTCTGGTAGAAGCATCGACTTCATTTCGTGACAGGGCGCGGGCAGACACAGGAGCTTGAGGAGGGTTGTTTCTCTTGACGAGCTTGGGTCACTTATTATTGCTTTTCGGGGGAAAAAGAGAAGGTCAGTAAAGAGGGATTTTAACTTAAGTGACTGGCAACACTGGGTATGGATCATGTAGTGGAGAGGAGAACGATATGCATACAAGATGGATATGATTTTTCTCCCTTAGGCAACCGAAAGACATTTTTTGAGAAACCTAAGCTTTAATTTATAGTTTAATCTCTGTCTTAAAATGTAGCTAAGGGGATGCAAAATATATTTTTATACATATTAAAATACCCTTAATTTTGACACATAGTTTGTAACACCCCTTAATATTCGTCGTCGTGGGTGCAGTGGCTTAGTGGTTAAGTGCGGTGGACTACTAAGCGAGAATCGGAATCAGCATTCGGGTCCCTCCATTCGTGTCAAAAATATAAAATCGCACACACAATGGTTGGGGAAGCTAGGCTTTAGGTCCTGTATGGGCCGTTTATCTCTAATATTTGTTATATTTTTAATATTCGTCGTCGACCCATAAAAGCGTATATATTTATGATCACGACCAAATCCAACAACAATTTAGCAATACCCGTCCGTCCATCCGTACGCAATTGTTAGGTCATTAAAATCAAGCTAGGAAATTTGGACCACATACTCCTTAGAGCTCCAAAATGGTTCAATGTAAACACTTTTTTAATACGCCCACTGCCCCGCCCACAATTTAGAAAAAACCGTTTTAAAGCTAAAGTTAAAGAGAGATAGAGTGTTACAACCTTCACAAGATATGTAGACGCTGCCTACCTTTATAAGTTTGTCATATAAAATTGTTTGCCACGCCTACTTTTGTGGGCGTTTTTCACAAAAATGCTGTTTTCTTCGAATATTTTCATAGAAAGCGAAAAAAAACTGTTTAACAAGATATTAAGCCAATATTTTTTCCAACATATCGCCCATACAAAGTTTTTGGCCACGCTCACTTTTTTGGGGCGTTTTTTTTTCAAGAAATATTTTTTTTTTAATTTAATAAAATGAAATAAAATGCATCATCTTCTTATTGCTTTTTTTGGGCATATAGGATAGGGCATCATACTGTTCGCCCCAAGTGGACTGTAGCCTTTCCTTATGTTTTTTTAAATGGAATGTACATAATTACAAAAAATATTTCACAGAAATCATGAATGTAGAAGCTAAAGCCTACGTTAATAATGGAACAGTTGATATATAAAAAAGAACACATCATAGGAAAAGTTTTGTTTTATTTATGTTTATTCAATGAAAAGTGAAACTGGAAATGTTTTGTCGTACGTAAAATAACATAAATTGTATTTTGAAGAATATTTTTAATTTTAATTTTTAAGTGCGTCAAAAAAGCATAAGATTATTTTCCGCTCAGGTCTTATATATACCTATAACTGAGGCTTAGACAACTTTTAAGCTTTGTCCTTTTTTCATCTTTATTTTTAGTATTTTAGTGTTTACTCCTGATTTGGAGTAGGTGCAAGGTTGGGTATATGCAAAGATTTATTGGGTATAAACAAAGTTTGCATATAGCCAACCTCGCTTCTATTCCAGGTCTAACAGTGAAACCAAACAGGGGGTTGCATATTCCATTCGAAGATTCTTTATAATTGAAATAACTTTCAATGGAAAAATGTGGCCTTTTTTCTGTATTGATGAGAAAATACTACCATACATTTGTTTTTCTTTTTCTATAAATGTTGTATTAGGGCTCTGCTTTATATTGATATTTTGTTTGAACTTTATTTCATTATGAAATAAAGCCGAACTTGTGGGCCTTATCACGTTTCCAATTCATGTTTTTTTGTCTGCTATTTTTTGAAGCAATGTTAAAAAAGAAAATGCTTGCGTAACCACCTGAAAATAAATAAATTATTTTTAGTATGAATAATAGGGTAACTAAAGTTAGTGTAAGAAGAAATTGGGATTACCGATCTTAAGCGGGTTATATCCATGACGAAAAATTTGCCAGCAGTAAGTTGTACAGGTTTCTTCGTATTTGTCAAAAATATAAGTATTTCTTTTTTTATTAAATATGTATTCCTGTGCCATGGTGATCTTAGCAGTGCCTCACCCGCACGTAAGCTATGCGACCTCAACAGTTCTCCGCAATAGGTAAACATGAAAAGTTCTACCGATGTTAAAGCTACATAGCCTATAAGATTTATACTTCGAATGATTGATCGATCTCCCTAAATTCAAGCATACTATTAAAAATTTGATTTTAAAACGATAATGTTTGACTTACCACAACGCCTATGAATACTAGTAAACATAGTTGCATTGTTATTTGCATAGATTTAATCAAACAATATGGATTAAAAAGCTCTTCTAGTTTTTCACAAGATCGTAAAATAAATTGATGGTGTAGGATGCATCGTTTCATAGATTGCTGTAAGGCCAATTTTAGGTCTCTTGTAGCCGATTTATTAAACAATTTGGTTGCATAAACATTGATATCGACTTTGTATTCTTGACATGTCATGTATTGTTGAAGTTCATCATTATTAATGGATATTGTAGTTTGCTTTTCTCTAATATGAAAAAAGAACATATAAATACATAGAACATTCGTTTACATATTGGACACTTTAAACCTAATTGTTGATACTACAATAACCGATCAAAATAGTTAGATTCGTTTTTCAGAAAACGAAAACATAAATTTAAAAAAAAGGTTATATAAACAAATATTAAATAAAAAAAAAAAATGTGCACGACTGCGTCTTAAGAATAGTTTTTGATAAAAAAAGTTTTATTTTAATTTAATAATTTAAGAAAACTGTTCTATGAAAAAAAATTATTTCAAAAATTTAAACTTCTTCAATTTTATATAATAAAAGAAACAGCAAATTTTTTTAAGTTCCCATTATTAGTTTTTGAGATATTGGCTGTCTTATAAATTACCGTTAAACTATTTAAAACTGAGTATGCAGTATTCTTGTACAAAAATATCCTTAGTACAAAAAAGGCCAAATCGTTTAAATCATTTTCTAGCAAAGTAGTGATAAGTGATTTTCACGAAAAAATTGTACGTAATAATAAAAACGGTGCCTTACCTTATATATAACCTTATATACGAACTTTGAAGCAAATCCGTCGAACCGTTTCGCCGGACAGACAGACCGATGGACGGCATTGGCATCTCTAAATATATGCGTGATATCATCCCTCATACTCAATTTGAGTTCGAAATTTCCTCAATAGTTCGAGAAAATTAATTATTTAAGAAATCGAAGAATGCGGATTTTTTCAATTTAACATTATAAAAAAAATAGTACAATTTGTTGGTATTCCCTTTATTAGTTTATTTTGTGACATTGGCGTTTTTATAAAATACAGTTATTTGATGGAATTTTATAAAAAAAACATAAGGAAAGGCTACAGTCCGCTTGGGGCGAACAGTATGATACCCTATCCTTTTCCCTATGTACCCCAAAGAAAAAAAGCATTAGGAAGATGATGGATAGCATTTTATTTCATTCTATGAAATTTATAAAAAAAATATTTTTTTTAAAAAACGCCCCCAAAAAGTGGGCATGGCCAAAAACTTTGTATGGGCGATATATTGAGAAAAATATTGGCTTAATATATTGTTAAACATTTTTTTTCGATCTCTATGAAAATTTTCGAAGAAAACTGCATTTTAATGCAAAACGCCCACAAAAAGTAGGCGTGGCAAAAAACTTTATATGACAAATTAATAAAGATGGGCAGTACCTACATATCTTGTGAGGGTTGTACAACTTTATCTCTCTAACTTAAGCCTTAAAACGGTTTTTTCCAAATTATGGGCGTGGCAGTGGGCGTATTTTGAAAATTTTAACACTTTACCATTTCAGCTTCTTGGCATAACCTTAAAGGCCTCAGAAGTTGATACGGACGGACGGACGGACGGACATTGCTAAATAGTCTTAGATTTTGGTCCTGATCATAAATATATATATTTTTAGGGGTCTGCGACGTATATTAAGGGGTGTTACAAACTAAGTGTCAAAATTAATATACCCTTAGGATAGGGTATAAAAACTGTGGTGCAGTATTTTTGACTCCACCCCAAGTATCCGAAGTACAAAAACAGACCAAAAGTAAAGAAGTAGTAAGTGATTTTTTTTAAACATGCTATGACATTTACCGTTACTTAAAAAGATATAGCGAAACAGAAAAACACGCCCAAAAAACTTTGTATACGAACTTTTAAGCAAAAGTTTTGCAATACGAATAGACGGACAGACAGACAGCCAGGCAGACAGAGAGACAGACCGGCGGACAGCAATGGCGGACCCACTTATTTGGAGGCCTAATATCGTCCCTCTTACTCAGTTTGAGTTCGACTGCAAAAACTTTATTCTTAGTATACTAATGAACATATACAAGAAACTTAAAAAAATTGTAATTACCTATAGTATTTTTTGCTTAAAATGTGTTACTGTAGAACTCATAATGGGCAGAAAGTAGATTATATATAACCCAAATTTTCAAAACTGGGTTTCGAAATTTGTTAAAAATGTTTAGGCCGATTTTCAATATCTTAACCATTCCAAAGTTTTTAACAAATTTATGCAGAACAAGCCTTATTACCTTTAAAAAACCAGTCCATTACATTATCAGTATGGACTCGTAGTCATTTTTAATAACTCTATAAAAATAATCCTTAAAAACTAAATGGAAAGCATTGATTTATCAATCCAAATAAAAATTGTACCCAATTTTGTTTCTTTGTGGTCGAACCCAAAAAACCACCATTTTATAATGTTTTAATAAACGGCTTTACATCAATGCATTGTGAAATTTTTAACTGAAATAAATTTAAAAGGTGATTGCGAAAATCGTTAATATGATTTTCATAATCTCACACGCATTTGTAATAAGCTTTTAACAACTTTTATTTTCAGTTACTCAGGCAACCAAGTTGTCCTTGAATGTGTATGTGATTTTCATTTATATATGTATTTCCAATTATGATTATATTATATCACGGGCCAACACTTTGTTACCGTTTCTGATGGGAAATTTTGATTTATTTGCTTGATTTTTTGTATAGTTATGAAGTGGTTTGGTTTTTTATTTTGAAAAACTATATCAGTAAAATGACCTTAACAAATTTATTTAATTTAACTTGGAAAATTTTGATTTATTTGTTTGATTTTTTGTATAGTTATGAAGTGGTTTGTATTTTTATTTTGAACAACTATATCAGTAAAATGACCTTGACGAATTTATTTAATTTAACTTTGAGTGAATCTATAAAAGCCTTCTCATTAACAGAAGAAAAGAAAGAAGTCGCACGATCTCGGTGAACGTATAAATATTAATTTATTGATGTAACTTAAGATGTGTTCCGATTTAATGTATTCGTCTGATTATTTTGAAATTTTAAGAGAACATTTTCAACATATTTGAGAAAATGCAAAATAAACGTTTCTTAAAAAATCTCACTGCCCCTAACCTCTTAACCCTCTACAGCATACCAGCTCATATATGGTTCGCCAAATTTAACATGGTTTATTTCCGTTATATTGCACGATGGACAACAAATTTAAATCTACAATACAACTTTGTCTTTTGTATGTTACGAAACCGGTTTTTATTATCATTGAAAAAGCACTAATTTACTAATTCATATTAGTTGAACTCTAAGACCGGTATGGGGAAGTTAATTTTTCAAATAATTTTTTTTATAAAAAAATGTTACCTAATGTTTATTTACTTTCTCGTATGCATAAGTATACTAAAGAGAAAGTTATTGCGAACGTGCGGAAATTTCGAACTCAAACTGAGTATGAGGGATGATATTACGACTATAGAGAAGTCCAAAAAAGTTGGTCCGCCAATGCCGTCCGTCGGTCTATCTGTCTGTCCGGGGGCCGTATGGCAAAACGGTTCGACGGATATGTTTCAAATTTCGTATATAACGTTCTTGGGGTTACATCTCGGGGCATCTTTTTATTTTTTGCTTTATCTTTTGAAATAACGGTACCGCCACACACATTTTTTTGTGAAAATCACTATTTTTCTCAAAAGCGGGTCCAAGGATTTCGGTCTTTTTTTGTACTAAGGATGTTTAGGATGGAGTCAAAAATGCTGCATAGTCAGTTTTTGTAAAATAAATCGATTAATAGTAATTTATAAGACCGGCAATATCTCGAAAATTAATTAAGGGAATTAAAAAAACATTACAGTTTTTTTTTATACTATAAAGTCAAACAAATCTGCGCACTTAGATTTTTTAAATATTTTTTTTCTTATGTAACGATTTTTTAAATTTAAATTAAATTCGTTTTTTCAAAAACGCCTTAAACGATTTTGATAATTTTTTGTATTTCAAACAATTATGTTAAAAGTGTCCAATGTGCGAAATTACATCAAAATCGTAAGTGCCGTTTTTGAAAAAATCAAATTTTTTAAAAGCTAAAAAGTGATTTAAATAAATTTCCCACCATTAATTTTAGATTCATTTTGCGACTCAAAAACGCATCTCATGTATCGAGAAAGTTTCGTATGACACAGTCGTGCACTTTAATTTTTTTTTCTTCTTCACTTTTGAAAACTTTAATTTTGCTTTTGTGATAATATAAGCAATTTTTATGGTTTTTTTATGTCCAAGCCCATATATAATTCTTGTTTTCATTTTTAAATTATATATTTAAAAAAAATTGTATGTACTTCTATTTCTTATCAAGAAATTAAAATAACAATATTTAAAAAAAAAAAATTATTTGAATTTTTTCATAATGCATGCAGTAGAGGGTTAACTTAATACAATAAATGAATATGACAGAACTTACCGTAACATTTCAAGATTTTCACCTGCAAGTAATTTACTATGTGCTTGAATGTTTTTTAGACTACAAAAGAGAACGTCAAACTGGCCAAGCATAATGACAATGATGGAAACAAATATTGCAGATCCGTTTCCAAACACTCCACCCATTTCGAACTGTGATAGAAATTGTAAAATATACACGGATTCATACACGTATTCTTGCTGAAAATTAGAATTACCATTAAGAAACTTTTATTTGTTAGCCTAAAACCTCACCTTTGCATTGAATGGATACCAACATTTAAGAGGAAAAGCCCTTTGGTTAACCATCAGAGGCGCTAGGGCCCAAAATATGACACCGAAAATGCATGCAAACTGCCAATAACATGTCATTTTTTTGGCAAATTCGTAAGACGGACGAGAACTTACAAAAGTCAAACCTTTACCATTAATATAAATTAAATTATTTTTCATAGTTAAGGACTGTCGTTATAAGAGAATATCTTTACCAGCGAGTGAATGATGTTCATGATTTTTGTTAATTGATGTAAAGAAATGATTTAATTCTGGTGAACGTATAATCCAATAAATAGTAGCAAAGAGCGCAAACGAATAAATAATTAACATTGTCAGTGCGTCTGTAATATCTTCCAATTCACCATACTGAAAAGACAGTAGCGAAGTTACTGCGAATAAAACTGCAGTATGTAACATCAATAAAGTTGTAAAGATATAATAAGCTCGACTTGCAATAATTCCAAATTTTTTTAATATTGATGGAAAAAAATCCTCCAATCTCGGATTCATTTGACCAAAAATTTTCATAAATACTGTTTGAACTACGAACAAATCACGAACACGAAATCCGTCTTCTTTTGAATAACGTATTAAATCTGACATTTCCTAAATTTGCGCAATGTTCAAAACGGATAGTCCTATTCGTCCGGCAGTTAATTAATACTAAACTATTGTTGAGATATTCATAGTTTGTTCAGTACAGTAATTACAGGTGATGCATGGAAAATTAATTATGTGATATATATAAGTTGTTCATACCCATATATTTATTAATAAATAATAGCCTAATAAGAGCCTAACTCTTCCTTCTATTGAATAGTTTTGAAGACAACTAATAAAGTTTATCTCCAATTGATGAGGGCGTATTTTCCGAAGTTTTCTCTTTAAGAAATATAGTTCAAACAAGTATTTTATAGTGTATATTTAACAATATCAGAAATAATTTAAATTAATAACAAATTAAATGTCCAGATTGAAATCGTGGCCCAGTTTCGAATTTAAGGGACATAAGGAATGACAAATTTAAGCTCTACATCTAATTTGTTATTGGTACCGGACAATGTATATATTATTTGTGTTAATCACGGTATCCACTAGCTATAGGCTTGAGGCACATACTATAGTTCGCTATAACTAAGCTTTTTAGAGTAGATTATTGCAGAAGTCTGTGATAGCATAGCATGCTTAATCGTTTTTTTTAAGTATTTAGTATGTGTGGGGTTGCAGTTCCACAATGCTGTTAATTTTTTTTTCTTTTTATTTCGTAGTGCAGCCTAATTGCTTATGTGAATGTAGTGGTTTTTCTTTACTATTCTGTTAATTGATTTTTCTCCAATTTTTTTTTTACTGTAATGGAGAAAAGAAAATGAATGGAGAATAGCAACAGAGATGTCTATAATCACATAAACAAAACCCCCAAGGCAGAACTTTTTGCGAAAAATATGGTCCATGAGATATATTTGTACAAAAGAATGGGAGATACGCAAAACTTTGTATGTTAATTTTAAAATAAATTATGTTTGGTATTATTATTCATTTCTGCATTTATGTCTGCGGTTTATGATTATTGAACTCACTTCTGAAGTAGATGTGGTTGTTTCAAACATGATTTTAGAGTTAATAGGATTACATTCGAGTAATCACCCTGTGATTTTATTTATTAATACATTTGATCTCAAGTGTTTTTGTTTTATAATGAAAGTGTTCAATAAATATAATTTAGCCATGTTTCTTATGAACTAAACATATTTGTGGCATAAATGGCAAACGATTAATAATGATCAAGAATAATCGTTAACTTAAATTAAGATTAAGAATACATATTTTTGAAGGAACACGAATGTTTTCAAACGATCATGAACATACAGTAATGTGCAAAACATTAGCAACAATTTTAGTTCGCACATATACAGCTGATACTGATAGATAAATCAATTTTGCTCTCAGCTGTATACATATGTGCGACCTAAATAAGATGCTTATAATTTGGACAACACTGTAGTTAAATTGTTTTCTTAATAATATAGATTATATTATTTTCAGTCAAATTAGAAAACCGATTAGGTATGTTGTTGGCGACGAAAAATAGTAGAAACAGAATGGTGATCAATGTATCACGAAGATATTCAAGTAACAATGATTAATTTGGAACCAGACATTGTTGAAGAAACAAAAACGTTGATAAATTACCACAATGGTGTTTAAATTGTCATGAGTTCAACGAACTAAACACGAGTGAAGATTAAAGTATTAATTAAAATACTATTAATATGTTAAAGTGTTAATAGGAAAACTATTTTCATTTACGATACATGCAATACATGCAATCATTTATAATTGCAAAAGAAATGAAACATTTTTATATGTTTAATGTAGCTATATAATATATTGAAGTAATAGAAGAAGATTCGGAGATAAGGTAAGTTCTCCGAATGCGCTTTACAAAATTGGTGGTTAATAAAACCCACAATTAATTTTATTTTTAAATTCTGTTTTTTTAGTATGAAAAAATGGGCATTTAACCAATTTGTTCAATATTATGCTACCTAACTGCAGCTAATGATTGATATATCTAAGTTTGCAGAAATATTTTTGTTAGCAGAAAATAAAGAAGCACGGTGAGATATACCGGCTGCAGTATAGTGTTCGATGATCCAGAGTGTTTTACTATCATCGGCTGATCCATACAGACCATTTCCGATAATAAAAACGGCTTTTGTCATTTTTATTCCATACGGTCATTTTTTGTAGGAAATGAAAAACAAGAAAATATCGATTACACATTTTATGTTCTTAAAACTTAAATCTTACATAAAGCATTTTTTTATCGTGTAATGTAAATGTGCATTAATGTGTTTAATTGAACGCACCTAATATCATATCCACTAAATGCACAAACACACAAAAATGCACAAATGCACATGTTTTCATTTCCTTCCTTTGAGAATTTAATTGTATCTGTTTTTCTCTTTAATGTTTTTGTTTTTCAATAACATAACGTAATTAAATAACATTACGACATAAATCTACGTACACTTAGGTTGGGTTAGGTTAGGAGGCCAGTTTTGCACCAGACGCAAATTTCACCCATAGTGAAAGTTCCCTGTTTTTACATGTAAGGACATGTGGCTAACGAAAGCACTTTGATCTGTTGAGGAATAGTTTTATGTCTGATAGACGAACCAAGTCGTCCAGACGAAGAACCGTGGTCCCATGCAGAATAAGTGGCGTTTCTGTAGATCTGGGCGGTGGCATAGAAGGACTCTAGTTCCTCCTCGTCTCTGCAGCTTCTGCAGAAGTCGTTTGCAAAGAGCCCCAGCCTTTTAGCCATATTTCCTATGATGCAGTATCCGGTTAATACCCCGACGAACAACAGGATTTGAATTCTGTTAAGACAGATTAGGGAATTTGTTGTTTGATGTGTCAACAATAGTCCACAGATTTCGGGTTATGACGTAACCGTTGGTTACCAGAATTGGGAAAGAAGTATTTTTAATCCTTTTTAATTTATTTTTTGTTACAAACTTTGTACGTTTAGTCAATGAAGTTTCTTAGCTGTTTATTTTCGTAGGCGGCTTTGGAAATTTTTTATATAAATTAATATGCTTTATTTTAAAATTTATAGTAAGTGATCGACAGAAGAAGGAGAACAGAAGGTAACTTGAATGCACTGCATAAATATATTGTTGGTGCATTTTTCTATCGAAAATGTTGGTAGTTGAGTACAACTCATAAATAAGCATGCATATATATATGGAATTAATTAGCCACTCTTTTTAACAGAAGACTTTATTTGTCAAGTTATATTGTTTTGTAATTTTTTTAAAATTTGTTTTTATGAAAATAAACAAAACAATTTACTACTACTACTACTAGTAAGCTTAAAAAAGTGATTTCACGTACCAAGAATAATATTTGTAATTATTTGGATCACGTTATATATGTTAATTTCAGATATTAACTTACCTCTGGTGGGGGGAAGTCTAAATAATAACCCTGAATTACCTTTTACGAATGAAAAGATTAATTTTATTTGCTTCTCTTAAATACTAAAATATATACAGGCTTAAATTACAAAGTATTTACTGCAAAGTCAGCAATGATGTTGTGTGAATTTGTTATGCTGACTTTGCTGGGAACAAAATTGAAATATAATATTCCAAGAAATTAAAAATATATATGTAAAAAGCAGTCTGGTGTTGTCACAATGACAATATTAAAAAGCGTTTTAAACCAGGGCCCAATTGTATAATGCAAAGTTTCCGACGACCACTAAACCGAGATTAAGGTTAATCTGCCCTTAATTCACTTTAAATCTCAAGATTAACCATACAAAGTTTAATTTGCTTAATACAAGATTAAAAATAAATCTAGGTAATAAACTTCGTTTGCATGAAAATTCGGGTGGCGAACATACTCTATACGACTCTACACTACTCTCCTACTCTCAACAGTCTCATATCTTTTTTTGAATTGCAATTTTGTTCCTTCTAGCTACGCCAATATTCATTAAGCATTAACGGCAGTGTTTTCTGTATATGCAACTTCACTCGGCCAATGCAACCATTAAAACCTTGATATTGGTTTAAAGAATAAAATGGTGTGCTAAAAATATTTTCATTCTTCTTCTACATTTTAATTTTATTTTCGCTTTGTTTGACGGTCAAGAAAAAACATCTGTTCTCTTTTGAAATGTCAATTACGTCCTCAATTTTAAGTAAAAATGCGATAAAGAGAGCCAAACGTCAGATTAATCTATTTTCTTCGGTGGAAACGCTGAAAGATTAATCTTTAATTTTCTGTGCTTCATATCGGTTTATTTTTTGGTAAAAAAGTAGCATAAAAGTACTTAAATGCTTCAATATAACCATCAAGACGATTTTGTATAACTTTACTTAAATTTATTGTCAACCAAAAATGTATGATGAACTTCCTTATTATATATTAGTCACGTTAATCAATATTATTTTGATTATTTTTCATAAAATTTCATTGATTAAAATATATAGTTTTTTTCTCAATATTATAATATTTGATATGTTATTAGTTTTGTGGTAAGTAAGTTTTTATAAATCCATATTCACCGCATATTTGGCATGTTTATTTTACACACCCAAATTTTGAGGTGTAATCTGCTGAAATTTATCAACTGTTCCCAACTTCTTGCTATAAAAAATGACATTTCTTAGAGGCGGCCGTTTGTCTGCGTGATTCCCATTTGATTTGCACGTAAAAGCCCATATAAGTGCAAATTATGTGCTTATCCGTTCGACTTAGCTTGTAGGCAAGGTGAGATATTCTCTCTCGAGTTGACAATCTGGTTTATTTCTCATCTGTGCGGTAGCATCTCTCCGTCCGCTTGTCAAGGGTTCATATCAGAGCCGTACCTGGCCAATTCGTTCCCTTCTACCCCAACGTGTCCAGGAACGCAGCAGAGAATAACTGAGTGATGTCTTATAGCCCTGAGTGCCACGAGGCAATCTGTAACGCACTTTGCATTTACAAGGTTGGCGCCGATTCTTCGAAGTGATGCTTGACTTTCCACACAGATGATTATTTCCATTGCTGGTAGTCGCGCCGATATGCTGCTTTCTTAACAGCATAGATCTGAGATCGAAAGACACTGCGGTGGTCAGACAGTCGTAACGACTTGGTTAATAGGAAGTGTTTGTGAGAAAACGCCAGCTCCTATACCCTTTTCTGTTTTTGAACCATCCGTATAGACGGATATATCTTTAATCATGGGTGAGTACCTTGCGATCAAAGATTTGAAGTATGCTTGAGTATCCGCAATAACCAGGCTTTAATATGTTGTTCTCTCTTAATATGAGTGCGGATTTTTCTGCCTTGTTCTTAGTTCTTAGAATAACTCAATAGGTTGCAGGTTCAATAGCGTTTCCAGGTCTAGTTGCGGAACCTTGTTCAAGTTATTAAGGTAGGATTTGGTTTTAACCGCCTCCCACAAGACGATTTAAGGGGTTACATAGGTTTATTCGGTGAAAAAAGGTATATTTTCGAACATTTTCTTTTATATAAAAAATAAAATGTTTTATTCAAACTTTTTACTGTCTTAAAGATATACATATGAAAAAGTATTTATGGAATTTTCAAAGGAACATTTTTTAAAACTCCGCCATTGTGACGTAATTTCCGGTGACCCTTCGGAAAAAAGAACTCGTTAGAGGATAATAAAACCGTGTTTTAGTTAAGACAATAAACTAGAATTTGGACGATGGGGAAATAAAATGAAAATTGGATTTTTGGCCGACCTTTTTACAAAAAAATTTTAATTTTGGTAAAATTTGTTTTAAGTGGTTGTGATTGAAAAAAAAATCCTTCGTCCAAGTCCTTGTGAGTTGTATCTCGAAGACCTGTGCAAATTTTCATCAAGATCGGTTGAGTGGTTTTCGAGAACTTATGACAACCGACTTTAAAAACACAGTTTTGAGAAAAACGCGTTTAAAATTTGGATAACCTCAAATAAACCTCGTGATTCAATAGAACTTTTTTTTGGAATGACTTGAAATTTTAGGATAATACTCTCGATATGTTGTAGAAATTAATTAGACAATAAAAAAAATTCGATTTTTTGAAGCTGTGTAACCATAGGTAAGTGCACCTTTTTCCAGAGGTTTTTCAACATAAATAAAAGGTAATAAGTCCTTTCTTCATTGTCCCGTGCAGGGACGGGAAGTAAGAATATCCCTGCAGCGCCCGCCAGTGCTTGTCGCAAAAGGCGACTAAGGTGGATTAAATCCCTTCTAGGCAATTTAAACATCCAGGTGAGCCTAGCAACATATTTGACACCTTTAAACTGCCCCACAAGTGCGCATGCAAATCCGTGGGTTGACACGACTGGAGATCACCGGTGTCATAAAAGTAAGATCAATCAAGAACTTATATCAGAAGCATGTACTTGTTGAACAAACAAACTTGCTTAACATAGCATTATGGAAATCTACGTTCAAAGAAACACTACCCCGCCAGGCACCTCTAATGTTACGTATGGTTGTGATCCTGGGACGAGCAGAAATGCACGGGTCAGAGCTATTCGGTTTCCAGGGGATAGCAAAATAATGCAAAGACTTAGGTGAAACCTAAGGGTCGCGATTTGGAACGAAATCTGGCGCGTTTCTACTACGGTAAAGAGCAGGTTGAGAATGATATCGGTATCATCCTTGCGGCAGAGTTATGGTAAACTGGGGCACATTCATTCATTTTGTCATACGCCTATATGACCGTTTTTTATGCTTTGAACACACTTTTTTTTTGGCTTAAGAGGTAATTTCAATATTTGTAAATAATTTTTTGAAGAAATATTTTTGATTTTATTTACCGGATTGTAGTTTTAAGTTTTTTTTTTAAATTCACCTGTGTTCAATGAAAGTGCCCCGGGTCGGGGCAGTTTCGTCATTCAATGGGGATCATTCAGCATTGAAAAACTTGAAAAAAATACGTGAAGAATTCGTTCATAGCATATATATTTTCCTTTAAAAATACAATTTAAACTAAAGAAAAAATTATTTCAGTTCAACATAAAAAGAATATAAAATAAAAACATCACATGTTTAGGAACTCAAATTCTTACAAATAAAAAAAAAGAAAAAGATTCATGTTATGAAACTAATATAAATAATTAAATAAACACAAAAATAAGTTCAGGTCAGCATAGAAAAATATAAAATAAAAACATCACATGTTTAGGAAAAAAAACCTAAATTGTTGTTAGCTCATCAGTTATTAGCTATCGAACTTCTAATAAGATGAAACTTATTGTTTGATTTTGTAGTCCTTAAAGTCAAAATTGAAGCAATATTTTTTTCTACATCTTGAAGTTGATGCTGGAGTGGTTGGATTAGGAAGTTTGAGCTCAATCTCACTTTTTAAGATTACCGATGTGTCTTCGTTCGGAGGGTCAACAAAATCTGTTGTTGAATTTAATGCTTTCCGAAGGAAACTTACATTAAGAGCAGTATCGCTAAATTTGTAAGTTACATAGCCCACACAAAATACTTCTTGTTTTAGATTGATATGCATCTTAACTAAGACGTAGTTTCCGACTTCAAAGAAATCCTGATGGGGATCAACTGTCGCGATTGAATGATTTTCGAGGTCTTGAGGCTCCGCAGCCGCATCAAGATTTGAAGAGCTATCATTTTCAATGAAATCACCTACTGAATCATTAGATTCCGCATAATGTATTTCATTATCGCTATCATCAGATGAAGAAACACAAGTTCTTTTTCCTTTTTTGTTTTTTTTATGTTCTTTCCAAAAAGCCAATCTTCTGAAGCTTCTTTAGATGCGTTCCAACAGCTTGGATGTGGTAAATTGTTTTTTAATGCGAATTCATACGCGAGCTTTCGAAATGAACTATAAGTCAAACCAAAGTGATGAAAAGTGGACTTTTTAACATAAGCAACGAGTTCGTCTTCTTGAACCTTAGTAAAAACTTCTTTGGAGGTATACTTAGATTGAAACTTCATTTCGATTTCCCTTTCAGAATCCGATGATCGTTTCAAAGAGTCCCGTTTCTTAAGCCTTGATTGCAAGGTCTGACGTTTTATTTCGTACTTTCTTGACGCAGACGAAATAGTTTCCCTTTTTTTTAATACATCCTCAATTGCCCTTTTCATTAGATCTTCGTTTATGTAGATTCTGTTTGTTTTTCTTTTATAATTTCGAACCATATCTGTAAAAATTAAAATAAAAGAACATTTTGATAATCTCGGGGTACATTCGGCACCTGCTGAATGTGCCTCAATCAAAATGCCGAATCTACCCCGACTTCTCAAAATTGTTTTTTTTTGCACATATTTTTATCATATTTTTCCTTAATTATATTTTACTTCCTAACATATTGACCTATGAAATGAGTAAAACATGCATTTCCTACAATTATTTTTTACTATAAAAATCATTTACTTATCTATTAGCCAAAATTATAACGCAGATCACAAAAAACACAAAACAACACACAACTTTTTTGAGCGCGAAACTACAAACGTCAAACTAAGGAGTGTGTTCATGACTTCGGTACACAAATCGGGTGCGAGCAGAGGGAAAAGGTGCATTCTGGCTTGATTTCCAACCTCATCAAGAATATCCCAAAGGATGAGCTTTTTTTTGTTGGCGGAGATTTGAATGGACATGTCGGGAAGTCTAACCAGGCACCAGGAATTCTTCTGGTGAAGACATCCTAAGCATGCGCAAGTCATACGGTCTGATCGTTTTAAATACAATGTTCATCAAACAGAGCCGGCACTTGGTCACTCATAGCAGTGGCGGAAATTAAACCCAGATTGACTACCATTTGGTGGCAAGTTTCATGAAGCCTAGAAATATGTATGGAGAAGAAGAATAAAAAATAAACAAACAAAGGTTTCTGCGAAAATCAATTGCCACAACCTGGACGAAGAAAAAGGCGAGTCTATTATTATGTAGGGAAGGCTCTACATCGCAGTTGTGCGTCCGGCGCTCACATACGGTTCAAAATGCTGGACAATGTACAAAAAGTATGACGGCAAGTTGACAGCAGCTGAGATGAAGATGCTTCGCATGACAGCAGGAGTAACAAAGCTTGATCGAATTAGAAATTCCAGAATCCGAGGAAGCCTTCACGTCAAAGAACACATCTCGAAAAAATTGGTGCACGATCGACTCAGTTGGTATTGTCATGTTCAAAGGAGGGATCCCACGAACCCCGTCAAAAAGGTAATGATAATCAATAAACGTAACCTCACAATCGCGTAAGAGAGGCAGGCCTAAAAATTCCTGGATCACACAAATGCAGAAACACCAGCATTTGATTGGCCTCTATGATGAAGTGATCCAAAATCAGGATCCCTGTAGATATTTTTTGAGGTCGAACCGATAAGCGACTATCTTAATAACTCATAAGGAATTTAAAAATTTTGTCAATCGATATATTCCACAGCTGTTCAACGATTATCGTTTTTCTTGATCGCACTGCCCTCTAGGCAATGAAAAGAATTCATTTTTTATTTAGGTTGGTTTCCTTATGGAAAATGTATAATTAACTTTTAAATATTAATGCACGGCAGACCAACTTTTTTTGAAGTACTCATTGTCCTATACCTAACGGACATTTTCATTTATAGGTCTTATAACGTTAGTACTCGAACACAAATTAAACTGAAAGTGACGTTATGAATGTGCTTTGCTGCAGGAAAAAGTTAGGCAGACCGAGCCATCTCACTACACAGTACTCTCACTACACACACTACTCTCACTCACTACACACTACTACACACACTACTTTCTTAGGACCCGATGACTTAAGTGATTCCACATTCGCCGCTTGGACTATTAGGGCTCTAGAACTGTTTTTTTTTTTTACTTCCTTACATACGATGCACGTAACCACGAATTTCAGCACGAAACCATATTTCCTCTTTGGTTAAATGATATACACGAGAAAGTTAAAAAATTTAAATTTGGTAGACACTTTGCCCAGATCCTCATCATTGACAAAAATTAATCAATTAACTGAGTTCGAACAATTTCAAGGCGACAATACTGTCGTCATGCCAAATTACGGAGCCTCATGCGGCGGTTTGTGCAACATATGATAAATCCGTAAACTGGATAAAAAGTTTGGTTTCCTTCACAGTTTAATGTCGAAATTATTGGCCTTTTTGGTTGGTGTTGGTAGGTGTTGGTAGGGGTGTTGAATGTAATTTATGTAATTTAGGAATTTGTTCCATTTATGTTGACTTTTATATATAGATACAACATTGAAATACGCGCTTGATTGCGTCGACTGTCGATTAGATTTTCATTCAATTTCCCTAACAACATATTTGTTTTCTGTTGGCAATATTACCAGAGGAAGATAGTGGTTTTATATGGGCAAACTTTTTTGTTGATATTGCGACCCACATCAACTGTTGTTATGTGGTTATATGTTACGGTTTTCTTGGCTTAAAAATAAAATATAATATATAAATTTCGCCTATAAAATAAAACAATATTTAAATTAATAAATTGTACTGATACGCAATGTCATTGCCCGGTACCAATAAGAAATTGCACGCAGAGCTAAAATTTGTCGTCCCATACGTATTTATGCAAAAAAAAAATCGAAACAATGGGACCACGAATTTAACTTTTAAATTATCTTGTTATTGTTGAGGCCCATTGTATATAAATCTAATGGTATTCGGATTTAACAAAATTGTATTATCTGATGCCTTCTGAAAATTTATGACTAGAGTGATGAAATAAATAAGAAACTATAATTTTATTCTGATTTCTTCGGCATTTGTCACTTTCTCAAATGATCACGCGGTAAAAAAAAATTAAACAAAACGGTTTACTTTTTGTTTACTCTAATAAATAACATAATTTACTGTTCTCTGCCCTCGGGCTCTGTAGGGCTAGAGGCAGTTGAATTTGCAGTGACATTCAAGCTGCATTAAAAGCATTGCTAAACCCTCTTCACTCGCCGCCCAAGTAAGTGCTACAACTCAAGCTTTCTCTTAATTTGGTCGGTAGGCTGAACACAGTGAATTTTCGCTGGGACTCAGCTCACACTGGCATCCAGGAAAATTGGCATCCAGGAAAATGTGATCTCGGATGAGCTTGCTAGGCAAGGTTCAGAAGAAGATTTCTCAGGACCCGAACATCTGTTGGGTCTGCCTACATCTTTAGTCATGTCTTCTATTGATGCTTGGGTTTCTCGTGAACACACGATTCGGTGGAGCGATTGCGGTAGACAGATGAAACTACTGCGAGCGAACATTTGCAAAAAGTCTGCATCTTTTCTTATATCTCTTAGGAGAATCGACTGTAGGCTGCTTGTAGGCGTCCTTTCGGGCCACCAAGCTTTTGTTAAACACTTAAATGTGTTGGGCTTAAGCGATACCACTACCTGTCCTGCTTGCGGTGACGTTGACAGTCATCCGGCCTATGCTTGCATCAGGGGCGGATTTTCGGGACTAACGTGGTGAGTGTCGAACATCTAAGCTCTTCATGTTTGAAGCTCCTTCTCATCTTTCTTCGAAAGACGGGATAATTAAGTACATTAATATAAGGTGTCTGAATGGTAGTACAATGAACCTGTAGTTGTGCCTGAGCGCTCCATCGGATAGTAGCAACCTCCGACAAAAAAAAAGTAGAAGTAACTCCCATTATTTATTTAGTTTTAAACTAGGTCGTGCATCAACTAGTTTGTAGGATGTGGTTTTAGTTTTAAGATTTACATCACCATAATTTAAATTTTACATATATGCTTGCGTGCCCTTATATCCTAAAGAGAGTGTCACCATAACAATGCTGAAGGAATTTTTAAAATCGCTCGATTAGCTCCAGACCTTCATTTATCCCTTTCCTATACTCTTTCGCCCCCTTCAGTAAGCTAAACTGATTTGAAGAATGTCACCAATAAAATGCAGAAAGAATTTGTAAAATGGGACAAGTGGTTTCAGATAGGTCCTCTCTCCCGCCTTAAGTAAACTACACTGTTCGGAGAACTTTGAAACCCTTCTAACTTTATTATTAATGAATACAAAATATAAGGGTAACAATATAAAGAAATATCCAACCTTTGGAAAATACTTCATTAATTTGTTTTATATTTATAGTTTATACCTTTTACATTAAAATTACTAGGAGGGCAAGTATTACTTGCAGACATTTTATTCCACAGAAATGTCAAGGGTTATTTTATCTATTGTTATTACTAATTAAATATCCACAACTCTATTTATGTTACCATCGATGTGAACTAAATGACCTTTGTTGACGATAAAAGCTTTAGCATTAGCTTGTCAAGCAATTATTATCTACTACTTTAGTTATTGACATAAGTCAAATACTCTTATTCACTTATACTAGACTATAATGTTATAAATAAACAAAGCATTGCTTAATTGCAGACATTCTATGAGCCATGAGTGAGAGTATCAGGCAATATCAATTAAATACAAATAATATACCTTTATGCTTAAAATATCGACAAATATTCCAAATACACTTAATAAAGATTCATATGCGTATAAAGAGTGGTAGGGTACAAAAAAACTCAAAACATAAATTTAAATAAATTCATTAAACTAAAAATAAGCAAAGAAGCTTAATAAAACTAGTTAACTTTTCCTGTTGTCGTAATTTTTAAAAAACCTTGGAAGATTACCTTGAAGATTACGTAATCTTCATTTGTTTTTAATAAAACTATACGTATCCCCCCACTTCGATAAGTGCGTTTGTGACTTCCCTTTAATTAATCAAGATCGTTTATCAACTTAAAAATATCGAATAACTTTTTCCAACTACTTTATTTCCAATCATAGCGTTCAAAAAAATTACTATTATGGATGAATTTTTATGAATATTATTTTATATGTATTTGACAAATGTATGAATTTTATTAAGAAGTCGCTGGCCCGACAAACGCTGTTTTGTCATGTGACAAAGCCAATCTGCTTACTGCTCATTTTGCGGCTAGTAAGCTTTTCTAACTGTCCCATTCTTCAAGAATCTTTCCGAGAAGATGGAAAACAGCATTTATCCAGCCTGTCCCAAAAAATGCGAATCTCCCTCCCCCTTCTCCCACCGACAAATTTCACTTACGACATGTGCATTGTATGCCTGCCGCAAAACATTCGGCAAAAATGGGGACTTAAACCACACACGGTACACTGGCTGTACACAACGGTTGTAAGACTCATCCTGACATACGGTGCAGTTGTTTGGTGGAAGGCTCTGAAAAAGAAATATCTTCTCTCCAATCTCACCAAAGTCCAAAGGGCGGCTTGCATAGGTATAACAAGGTCCCTAAGGACGACACCCACTGCAGCTTTGGAGATACTACTCGATCTCATGCCATTAGACATTTACTGCAGCAGGAAGGCGGCTAAAATGGCTCTCAGACTCAGAGAGTGCAGACTCTGGGTCCTAAGACCATACGGACACGGCTCTGCAGAACTCAAATGGTGCGCCACTGTAAGCACACCAGAAACAGACTACCTACCCTCTACATTCACCTTCAGCAGGGGATTCAATGTCAGAATACCGGAAAAAAGTGAATGGTATGAGAACGCAGTCACGAAAAAGGAAGAGATTGCCATCTTCACCGACGGCTCCAAAATGGATATCGGAACAGGCGCAGGCATCTTCTCTGAATCCCTAGGATTAAGCAAATCCTTCAAAATAAACGACGACTGTAGCGTTTTTCAGGCGGAGATACCTGCCATTAG
The DNA here is from genome assembly GCA_963576555.1 of Ferdinandea cuprea. Taxonomy (NCBI): domain Eukaryota; kingdom Metazoa; phylum Arthropoda; class Insecta; order Diptera; family Syrphidae; genus Ferdinandea; species Ferdinandea cuprea. Next base: position 80,590,850 of record OY754959.1, read on the forward strand.
CCAGGCTGTAGCTGAACTGATAATGCACTGTATTGCCAACAGGAGAATCACCATCTACTCTGACAGTCAAGCGGCCATAAAAGCCATGAAATCAGATGTGGTGAAGTCAAAGGCTATGAGCCAATGCAGAAAGTCGTTAGACGAGTTATCAGCTGTCAACACAGTAACCCAGTGCTGGGTGCCAGGACACACTGATATCCCAGGAAACGAGGAAGCGGACAAGCTTGCACGATCAGAGTCAGAAATACTGCAGAGCGACTACTGCAGAAGCTGCAGGGACTTTGAAGAAATAGAGTCTGTTCCTCACCTGCTATCCGAATGCCCATGCTTAAATAACATAAGGCTTACGACCCTCGGCCGGTACTTTTATGATGAGCCGAGCTAAAAGACCTACTCAGATTTGTATACAAATCGGTTTGGTTTTAAAGAGCGTTACTTTGTATACATACCAGCGGTTGTTCTCTTAGTATATTTCCAGGTGCTTCGAATTCGAGGAAAGGTACCCAGATGGACACAATGGACCCAATTGCTGTTCTAAGTGAGCCGTGACTGAAGTCACAGGGGCATCCATCAACCTACCTACCTACCTAAATGATAAATTATATGAACAACCATCTGATTATACGTTATCCAAAGGCTATATTTATTTTGATACATAGTTTGTAACTCCCCTTAATATTCGTCATAGACCCCTTAAAGTATATATATATATATATATCTACTTATGATGAGGACCAAAACCTAAGCCTATTTAGCAATGTCCGTCCGTATTTTGATGCCTTTAAAGCTGGGATTTGGAACATATACTCCCTGGGGTTTCGAAATGGTAAAGTGTTAACAAATTAAAAAAAATCCCACAATTTAGAAAAAACCATTTTAAAGCTGTAGTTGATGAGATAAAGGGTTAGAACCTTAACAAAATATGTAGACACTGAACTCATTCACAAGTTTGCCATATACAATTTTTTGCCACGACTACTTTTTGCCATCCATCATGTTCTTAATGCATTGATGTATCAGCCCAAGCGGGCTGTAGCCTTTCCTTGTGTTTATACCCTATCCTAATAATTTCTTTAAATTAATACCCTATTAATATTCGTCGTTGACCCATAAAAGTATACATATAAAACCTGAGTCTATTTAGCAAAGTCCGTCCGTTCGTCCGTATCAACTTTTAAGGCCTATAAATTTATGCTAGGAAGCTGAAATTTGGAGCATATACACCCTAGGGTCCCGAAATGGTAAAGTGTTAAAATTTGTTAAATCCGCCTACTGCCACGCCCGCAATTTAGAAAAAAACTGTTTTAAAGCTAAAGTTAGAGATATAGAGTGCTACAAACTTTACAATATATGTAGGCACTATCCTCCTTCATAAGTTTGGCATATAAAGATTTTTCCACGCCTACTTTTTCTGGGCGTTTTCACTAAAATGCTATTTTCTCCGAAAATTTTCCCTCCTTTTTGGGCGTTTTTTTTAAAAAAAAATTTTATTAATTTCATAGAAGAAATAAAATACCATCCATCATGTTCTTAACGCATTTTGCTTTGGACTGTAGCCTTTCCTTATGTTTTCTTTCTTAGATTTCACAAAGCCACAAAACTTTTTTGGGTCAGTTCTTAAACAATATTCAATTTTCCTTACACTTTAAAGGTTGAATGAATGAGATCATTTAATTATGTTAGATTAGATATTGTTGAAAATCTGAGGCCTTTACGTTATTCTTCCAATCTTGCTACGTCAGTTTCATATCGATTCTAACTCGATTAACCAGGATGAGAAATGATTACTAGATAATTTTACAGGAATCACTTGAATCTAACAGTCATTTAACATATTCTGAAAGCTTGTACAAATTTCGTTTCCGGAAGTAAAGTAATTTCTTATTCAAAATCTTGTTACATCCGGTTAATTATCTTTAAACTGTTTAAAAAAAAGACGTTTCTGAAAAAACGTTTAAAAACGTTATTTTGGCATGTTTTCAAAATTGTGCCCAAAATAGTTTTTGTAGCTATAGTTGTTCGAAAGTTATAGTAATTCTAATAGTTATACCTCAAAATCGAACATTCTTACTTCAAAGACTATAACAGCATGATTATAGTGAGAATAACGCCGGTAAAGGTGTCTTATATTATGCTTTTAATTTCATTAACGGGATCGCTTGGATGATACCAATTTTTGTTGATTTAGTCTGCTAATTTGGAAAACGCGTGCAAGAGGCCTGTGTTGCCCGCAGAATAGCATGTTTGTCTGAAATCCCCTGCTAGTAGAACCACAATTGCCGCATGATATGTCTGGGGTTAAAGCAAATTTCCTAATCAGAATATAAGAAAAGGCCACAGTCTGCTCGAGGCGAACGGTATGACCTCCTATCCATATGTCGATATGCGCCAACAAAATTATTGATTCCATTTGACTTAATTTTCTATAAAATTTATAAAAAAAATACACTTATTATGAATTTCGACCGAACAGCATTTTAGCCGAAATATTTTTCTTCGCCCGAAACATTTATGTATGTTCGCCCGAAATACAACAAGGTTATTGTGAATTCCACCCAAATAAATGCTCACTTCGAATCAGCTGACATTTCGAATAAATCTGTAATCGACAAGTAGTGAGAAATATTGCATTTTTGACAAATAGTAAAATATACAAATTTAAAAATTTGTATGTATATTGATTAAAGAGAGTGAAAAGTTTAATTTAATTTAAAATGCACAGTATATCTGAGGAAGAAGAAATTAACTAAGTGAAAATTATTCTTAGACATTTAAGAAATGATTCTAATCCTTTGGAGTTGCGTTTATTACAATAAATTGATGCATTTATATTTTACCAGATTTCAACAATACTATAGTCTAAACAAATCAGGTTTTAAGTATTTGCTGGATGTTCTTGCCAACTTTTCGGTGCCAGCAAAATACAAATACAGTAGTGAAACTCGCCGGTTGCTTAGGTTTTTTTTTTCAGAAGGTGGATACCAGAAAGGAGTAGGAAAGGATCATGGCATTGGTCTAGCACAATTCTCTTTCAGTGTGATATCTACCGAATTATTGGAAATTTTTGAAGAAAAGCTTTGTCCACAATAGATAACTTGGCCAACGACAATAAAACATCGAAAAATTGTTCAAGACTTTTATTTCAGTTATAAGATACCCGGTGTTATAGGCTTTATTGATGGCACGCATGTCAACATTATATCGCCATCTTCAAATAAACACCTTTTTTATAACCGAAAAGTTACATTCACGTAGCATTAATGTCTTATAATAACTTGTAAGTGAAGTGTGTTAATAACATTCAAATAGTCAAAAATTATTTTAAATGGGCTATGAGAAATTAATATGACCATCTTCCATTCAGATTCACTTTTCACTATTTCCCTGTACCATTCAACTCGAAAGTGAGCTGCTTCCAAAACTCAGAAATTTGCTTTTTTATTCTCCCCTGGCAACTTATTTGTTTGCCTGAATTTTGTTAACCAGAATATCGGTTTGCTTAGCATTTATTGATTTGGACCCGACAATGAGATAAAGCAAAAAAATAATTAATTTCCTTTTAGCCGTAACCTAAATTATAACTTATATTTGTAATAAGGGAATTTTTTCGAACATGACATTTTTTCGGACGAAATTCATAATAGGCCAAAGAAAAAAGGCGCATTTTTCATGTGGAACGATATTCGGGCAAAATTCATAATAAGTGTGAATAAGTATGAATAAAAATACATTTTTGAAAAAACGCTCACAAAAAGTGAAAAGTGAAAAAATATTGGCTAAATATATTGTTGTCGTCATTTTAAATTTTATTTAACTATGAACATTTTCAAAGAAAAATGGTGGACTTGGTAGTGGGCGTATTAAAAAAAATGTTACACATAACCATTTCGGGCCCTAGGGAGTATAAGTTATAATCTCGTCTTCCAAGCTAACATTTGAGGACCTCAAAAGTTTGTAGTTTGTTTTTGAAGTTTCAGTCAAAAATCGAAAAAAAAAACAAATAAACTATTGTTGAGTTCAAGTTGCAAGTACACTGTAAGTTCATTATGAGATTACAAAGCCTATGAGATTAAAATGCCAATGCTCGAACAATTCGCGTGATCATCGTTTAAGTAATCAGTAAGCTGTGACTTGTAACACAGTTGAAAACATGTCAACTGCTTTGTGGAGCTTGTAAAATGTGCGTATATACATTTATACATCTTTCGCAGAGTGATTTTTTGATTAAGTGTCAATTCGCAGCCAATTTCCAAGATACGTAAGTGGACAACATACAAAAGTACTTTGTGCAATATTTGTATGTTCCAAATTTTTTTCTTGCAATTACGCATGGCCCAACTTAAAAAGTTTTTCCCGTGTTTGTTTTTACGAACCGAACATCATAATTGTAGGTCTTTTGGGGACTGTGATTTCCCTGGTGGAAAATAACAAATATTAGGTTTCTCCGCAAATCCTATTACTGTGCCAAATTTCTAGGTTCTACGATGATTGGAAGTGCTCCATAGTTTTGATGATCTGTCAGTAAGTCAGCGAGTCAGTGGTTACTATCTTTGGCAATTTTGGGGCCTTATTACTCAGGAACCACTCATGTTAAACATTTGAAATTTGGTATGGAGCCTGCTGCTGTGCGCCTCAATAAACCCTAATATTATGTATCTAGCTTTGTTGTGGGCGAAGTTAGGGTATAGTGCCAAATTTGCTAAAGAACTTGGATGGGCACTACCTCTTGTTGTTAATACAAAATATGTTAATCTTTTTCCTAGGCGCAGCAGCTTTTTTTGAAATGTTGTCCATCTTTTCGATTTATATCCATCCCTGCTCGATGCCTTCACGATTATTTTCAGAGAAATTAATCCATCCCTAGCAAATATCATTACTTCAGTTTTATAGATAAATTGAAACTTCCGACCTAGGAGAAATAACAAGAACCGTTGGATAGCGGTGAGAATACTATATTCATTATAAGACTTATGGGAAGGCATTTCCAGTACACATTATATAAACGGATATAGATGTCAAAGCGTAATTGAAATTATATACAATTAGATACCCTAGAGACTCTCTTACATCCTAATTACATTAGGATATTAGATCACATTTACATCTAACCGGTGGTTGATAACACTGAGTTGAACTTAAACATAATAAAAGGTACCCTCTGGTACGGTAAATACGTACTATAAGTAAAATTCTAGCAAAAACAAACATATTTGCTTAAGAAAAGCAATCATTGCGCATATCCGCACAGAAAAAAAGTATAACCATTTTTTAAAAAAAAATAAATGACTAGTTGGACTGCTGCAATATAATTTAAGGCAAAAAATCGGTAAACAAAAAAAAAACCTATTCAGGTATGCAATTATAAGACCACAGGCAATCTACACATTTTCAAAGAGTACAAATTAATTCTGTAACACAACGAACCTGTCTGAAAAAAGAGAATAATCCCTCAATATATTTATATTGTTTGGCAAATATTTATCGAGTAAGAATGTTAAAAATTGCGGCGCACTGTGCGCAATGTCCTAGGACCATAGCTTTTAAATACTAATAAAACATCTAACTATAAAAGAATTACATATTTGTTTTTATATCGTCCCCTACCACTTGCATGACAAGGAATGTATTGTCCTTCTGGTCTGTTGAGTTCGCCAGTTTAACCTTCCGGCATTGTATCACTTCGTCATGAAGGTCAATTAAATGCTGGTGTTTTCGCATTTTTTTATAATTTACGCGTACTAAAGGGATTTTAAATACCCTTATAACGAAGTAACTCAGTGCGGGCATTAGGAAAGTGAAGGATTAGGAAAAAGAAGATATCGATGCAAGTTGGTTTTAAACGTCTGTAAACTACAATGCGTTGGAAAAACAGAGTGTGGAAGAGTATTCCACACTCCTATTGTACGGTTAAGAAACGAATCCTTGTATTTCACTGTCTGTCTGAATAAAAGCTTAAGGGAGAACTGATGTGCATTCCTAGCATGGCGAGTATTGCGGTTAACTGCTGTAGGGGTGAAATGCAACTGGTTATTTCGTTTAAACACTTATGGTAGAAGTATAGTGATAAAACAACGATAGGCAGGGGAGATTGCGATGACAACTAGGAGAGTCAAGTGATTTTGCGTTTTTGAATCCTGTCAAGTAGCTCCAAATATGTAATTGGAGCACTGTAATTATGCAAAAGCCTTATAAATCTTAGCCAGATCAGAGGGGGTGAAATATTTCTCGTATCGTTTAAGGAAGCCCAGACATTTCGCACCGTTCTTGGCGACATCGAATATGTGACCATTCCAACGATGTTTGTCATTAACGCATATACAGAAGACAGCATTATGTTTTCGAAGTATTAAATTTTACTCCATTCGTTTTACCCCACTTACGAATACTTTCAAGGTCAGAATTTAGTTGTAGTTCCACCCCCGAAGATGAGGCACATGAATCATAAAATGAACATGCGAAGCCAAGGGTACTGTCATCAGCAAAGGAATGGATTGGATTAGAAGTGACAGACAGGAGGTGCACTGAGTTACTAATAAAATTGAGAAAGAGAGTCGGAGACAAAACATAGCCTTGAGGGACACCAGCATTTATTTGGTGAGTTGCAGACTTAAAACCGCCCAAAACGACTTGAATTGAACGGTCCGAAAGGTAATTTTCCAAATGCACGCATTTTCGAGAAGAGAGCTTATTGCCAAACTCTGTCAAATGCTATTGAAATATCAAGCGCAACGACCTTGCTTTTACCACCATGGTGAATAGATTGGTTCCACTTTTCGGTTAGATATGTCATCAAATCACCAGTGGAACTGTTGCTGCGAAAACCGTACCGCCGGTCATTAAGAAGTTTTCGGGATTCGAAATATTTCATAAGCTGACGGTTTATCAGCGTTTCCATGACCTTGGAAAGAAGGGAAGTAAGCGCAATTGGTCGGTAGGAGGAGGGAGAGGAAGATTCACCTTTCTTTGGGACGGGCTGGACAAATGCTGTTTTCCATCTTCTCGGAAAGAGCCCTGAAGAATAGGACAAATAGAAAAGCTTACGCAGTTGTTTTGCCAGCATGGAAGAACACCTTTTCAGAACGATAGGGGAAATACCATCTAGGCCAGCGGATTTGTGAATGTTGAGATCTTGAAGTACTCTTGCCACATTACGGTTGCGGAAGTGGATTTATCCCATGGAGTGTTTTACGCGCTCGAGTACTGGGGGAGATAAAGAACAATCTGGGAGCGTTGAGCTAGCTGCAAAATGAGTAGCAAGCAGATTGGCTTTATCTGAAGAGCTGACAGCTGGAGTGTCATTGCAAATGAGTGTCGGGATAGATGACGAGGCCGAAATTTTAATATTCTTAACAAATGACCAAAAGTTTTTACTACCGGAGGGACTTTGTAGTATTTTTTGCCTCAACTTTTGGTCGTAGGAGAATTTGACACGATTAATATAGGCATTGCAGTCATTTCTAGCTCGTTTGAACTTTTTTCGGTTTTCCTCAGTTGGGTTGGCCTTAAATGACCGAAAAGTTACCTCTTTAGCCCTGATAGCTTCTTTGCAGCTCAAGTCACACCGCACGTTTTCCTTAGGTCTGATACACTTTATCCTGTTAGGGATAAATAATTTCATACCCAGGTGAATTAAATTTGTAATCATATCGGCAGCGGCATCCACGTCGTTGTTGAGGAAGCACAACGGCCAGTTAAAGCTCCTAAAGAAACCGTTTGAAGCTTGCCAATTGGCTTTCTCGTATTGCCATACGGTTCTTTTAGGAGCTTGTTCTTTAACTGTGTGGCTGGAGTACGAGAAATTCGCCGATATGATACAATGGTCTGACGAACCTAGAGGCGATAATACATTTAAAGTGTATTTATCAGGGTGAGAGGTAAGAAACAAGTCCAGAGTGTTAGGGTTAGGACCGCTGTGACGATTTCAGTACGAGGATAATGGGTTACAATTCTGGTGATGAAATCAGACAGTGCATCAAACTCATTATAAGTTGAATGCCTGTCCTGGTTATGGCTTCTGTAAATAAAACAATAGTGAATTAATTGCCTACGGCAGCAGCAAACGAATGGGAGTGGGGCGAGAGGGATTGCCCTAACACAATGCACTTTTTTATACACTATCCTAAGGGTATATTAATTTTGACACATAGTTTGTAACACCCCTTAATATTCGTCGTAGACCCATAGAAGTATATATATTTATGATCGGGACCAAATCCTAAGACTATTTAGCAATGTCCGCCGTCCGTACGCAATTTTTAGGCCTTTAAAATTAAGCTATTAAGCTGAAATTTGGACCACATATTCCCTAGGGCTCCGAAAAGGTTAAGTGTAAAAAATTTTTGAATACGCCCACTGCCACGCCCACAATTTAAAAAAACCGTTTTAAAGCTAAAGTTAGAGAGATAGAGTGTTACAACCTTCACAAGATATGTAGGCACTGCCCTCCTTTATAAGTTTGTCATATAAAGTTTTTTGCCACGCCTACTTTTTGTGGGCGTTTTTTACTAAAATGCTGTTTTCTTCGAAAATTTTCACAGAAAGCGAAAAAAAATGTTTAACAAAATATTTACCCAATAGTTTTTCCAACATATCGCCCATACAAAGTTTTCGGCCACACCCACTTTTTAGAACTAAATAAAATGCTATCCATCATCTTCTTAATGCTTTTTTCTTTGGGGCATATAGGGATATGGATAGTGTATCATACTGTTCGCCCCAAGCGGACTGTAGCTTTTCCTTATGTTTTGTTCTTTTTTTGGATTATTTATCCACACAGCATAGCAAAGCACACTGTTTTGTTCCCAGCTATCAGCGCGCGCGCGATTAGCGTTTTTTTTCCTATGCACACTGGCCGCGGAACAATTACAGAAAAATAAAATAAAAATGCGTGTGCCCGCGTCGGGAGGTAATTCGGTAATGAGTGCACTGAATTTGCCGGAAAAAAGTGCAGAATAAATACAGTTCACAAAACAAAACCAATTCAGTAAAATAAAGTGCACAGGAAAAAATCCAATGTCCAAAAAATGGCAAAAAATTCTGTGCAATAAAAAAACATAAGGAAAGGCTACAGTCCGCTTGAGGCGGACTATCCTATCCATATCCCTATATGATGGATAGCATTTCATTTCATTCTATTAAATTAAAAAAATATATATATTTTTTTGAAAAAACGCCCCCTAAAAGTGGGTGTGGCCAAAAACTTTATATAACAAACTAATAAAGAAGGACAGTACCTACATATCTTGTGAAGGTTGTAACACTTAAACCACTTAAAACAGTTTTTTTCTAAATTATGGGCGTAGCAGTGGGCTTATTCAAAAAATGTTTACACTTAACCATTTCGGAGCTCTAGGGAATATGTGGTCCAAATTTCAGCTTCCTAGCCTAATTTTAAAGGCCTAAAAATTGCGTACGGGCGGCGGACATTGCTAAATAGTCTTAGGATTTGGTCCCGATCATAAATATATATACTTCTATGGGTCTACGACGAATATTAAGGAGTGTTTCAAACTATGTGTCAAAATTTATATACCCTTAGGATATGGTATAAACACCAAACAAAAAAAGAATATCGTGAGTTTATAGGTACATATGTGAATTTTGGTTATTTTTTAAGACTTAAAAATCACAAAAAAAAAAATATTTGTATATTTTATACTAATATACTATAAAACGTATTATATATAATCGCGCAATATTCTTAAGGCTCAGTTAATACGAATGCGAATAACAATATAGAAGAAACTCTGGATATTTTTTTAATGGTTTACGCGACCTTGGAACTTTTTTGGAAAGCTTTTTTGGTTTAATGGCATACAAACTCCTTAATATATGTTAAGTTAATCCTGACGGCCCGACGACATTTGTTATAGCAAAATAGGTGAACTCAACAGAGGGACCAGTGAAAAGTTGTGATCTCTCACTATTGTTCGTAAACATCTATAATCGGAGTTGGAAATATAAAACAAAAAGCACAAAAAAATCAAAATCTCCTTAAAAGTTTAAATTTTAAGAAGAGAGAGGAACCAACGCACTGACGACGAACGCATTCTAGTGCAGAACTATGTAGAATTGGCCAGAACCGAGAAGGAAATCCTGTTGCAGCAAAAGCGGCGCGAGTTGCAGGCGCCCAAGGAGAAACTTTGCATGGCCGATCAAAAGAGGTTCGATTTCTAGGCTTTCGAAGCCATGGTTCACCCCTTTAGTGACTATGATATCAGGAAATGCATCACCGATGTGGAAGACGCCTTTACAGTGTTACCTCAGTCCAGCAGCACCCGAAGAAATGCGCGCCTTTGTCGACCGTCATAACAAGTGCTATTTTTGTCTATTTGATTCCGGCAGCCCAGGTAGCTTTGATAATAAGTCGCTAGTCCCGGGATGGAAAGCCAGTTTTTAAGTACGTATGGCACAGTAGTTTGCAAAATTAAATTCCGGGATAAAACCGTAGCTCATTCGTTTATTTTAATTGCAGATGATGAAACTTTTGTACCGCTGCTCTTGAGACGCTATATTTTATTAACATTCAACATTCACCTTTGTAGGCTTAAGTTACATTATGACAGACAATTTTGTACTGGTTGAACCGGTTGAACCAAATTTCGTTTAATAAAAAAAATGTTGAATTACCTAAGGAAGTTGTCAGTGCACTTGTGTCATTTGATTTATTGAAGAATCCCGATGTTGTAGGGAGTAGTGTTAAGACAATTCCAATAGAATTTACTAAATAAGTAATACTGCAGAAAATGTAAACAGAAATTCTGAAGTCTAGACAGAAGGTGTTTAACATGTTTCGGGTGGTCTCGATGTAGAGATAATGTAGATGACCGCGGTATGGTAAACTTTATTGATTTAGGTCGGCCAGTGAACGCAGTTGAGGCTTGTATCGAGAACGACGACGAAATAAATATAAATGAACAATTGTCAGAAGCTCATTCAAGTGCTGTCAGGACAGCGGTCGAAAAGTTAAAGCGAAAGCTAGTGATTATTTAATGAAACTTATCTTAACCAGGGATGTGCCAATATATTTCTCGCCGCGGCAACTTTCGTACTACGAACGCACTGAAGTACACAATATTGTCGATCGGTTGTTGGAGAAAGGGATAGTCAGACCGAGTAATTCATGCTTCCGCTTAGTACTAGTGAGGAAAAAGAATGGGGAGTTTCGGATGTGTGTAGACTATCGGGCCGTAAACAAACATACCGTAAGGGACAAATTTTCGCTCCTGTTAATTGAAGACTTTTGGAATATTTCGCAAACAAGAAGATTTTTACCACGCCAGATTTCATCATATAAAAGTGTCTGAGGAATCGGTTAAATATGCCGCTTTCGTAACTCCTTTTTGACAATTCGAATACGTTCATATGTCCCTCTCACCGAGGTGCTAAGCGTTTTAAAAGAAGCCGGCTTGGAACTAAATATGAAGAAGAGTAAGTTCGCACTTAACGAAATCGATTACCTTGGTTAATCACTTAGAAGCGATTCGAACCTACCCGATGCCCCGCAATACTAAAGAGGTCCAGAGGTGTAATGGGTTGTTTTCCTATTTTCGTTGCTTCGTCCTAGGGTTCTCCATTGACAAATTTGCTAAGGAAAGCTTCAAAGTTTTCTTGGACTGATGAGTGCATTGAAGCCTTTGAGCAGCTAATAAATAAACTATTTTTTTCGCCAATATTGGCAATATACGATCCCAAACGGGAAACGGAGTTGCACTGTGATTCCAGCGCACATTTTGGGGCCGCACTTATGCAAAAACAGGATGACAAAAAGTTTCATCCAGTAGCCTTTTTTTCAAGAAAGACGACTGGTGAAGAATCGAAGCTAATTAGTTTTGAATTCGAGACATTAGCTGTCGTACATGCCCTAGAACGGTTCAAGACTTTTCTTGATCGTTTGCCATTTACCATTGTTACTGACTGTGCCTTGTCGCAAACGCTGAAGAAGAAAGACGTAAATCCGCGGATAGCCAAGTGGGAACATACAGTCTATCCGAGAAAAATTTGAAGCCGAAGAAGTACCCGGGTATGTGCAAGAAGATGGGTTAGTGTCCCCAACTTTGTGTCCCCAAGGAACTTGAAGAAAACTTCTGCGTGTCACCCACGAGAAATGTGGGCATCTGGGTATTGACAAATGCGCAAGTCAAATCCAGAAGCATTATTTGATCTGGAATGTTAAGAAAAAATTAAATCGGTTTATCAGGAATTGTCTTGAATGTATTTACCATTCCGTGCTCCCGCGAAATAATGAGCGAAACCTATATAATATTACGAAACGCCCTGAGCCTTTCGACACCGCCCATATAGACCACCTTGGCCCGATGCCCCCATAAGTTCAAGGAGTAAACATATTTTGGTTTCACGAAATATGTCAAATTATATCCTATCAACAATCCCGGCACAACAGAAACGATAAGCGCCCTGGATCAATATTTTGAATATTACAGTCGTCCACGTAGGATCATTAGTGATCGGGGTACTGGTTTCACGTAACAGGAATATGCGCCGATTGGAAACAGCAGTTGACCCGGGTTGAGTATGCCATAAATAATACTAACCATTCAAGCACGGGATCGTCCCCAAGTAAACTGCTGTTCGGAGTGGAACAACAGGAAAGTGTCATCGACAAGCTGACTGAGCATTTGGACAAGAAATAAAGTGATGACGCGCAAATAGATTTGACCAGGGTGCGACATGAAGCCCCCGAAGCAATCGAAAAGTCGCTGCTGTACAACCTGAACTATTTCCATGAGCACCATACCTCGCCCATGCAGTTTAGTGTCGACGAATTTATACACTTGAATGGGGACACTTCAGTTGGGACTAATAAGAAATGAATACCTAAGTATAGCGGTCCATATGTAATAAAGAAGAAGAAGAATCTGATAGAAGATATCGAAGGTTTTCATATTACGCAGTTGCCGTATCACGTTTCAAGTAGACTAAAGTAATGGACCAAGTGTTGTTAAATTAGTACAGTAAAATACACGAATTCGAAAGGCAACATTTATCTTTAGCTTTAAGTTATACAATCAAGTTCGATTGACTGGTCAGAATGGCCGAACTGTAATAAACTAGAATTATATTGATGATTTGGCACTACCAAAAGGTAATGGCTCAGAGGTGTATCACTTTCTGAACACCTCTTTTAAAATTTGTATCAAGGTTCCAAACACTTGTCTTTAGAGAAGTAATAGATTAGGTGTCAAAGCAAAAGGAAAACGTTTAAATAAATCCAAGTTTAAATTTAAAATCAAGAGACGTTTACAATATGGTGATTTTTTTTTAAGAAAGTAGTAAAATTTGGAAAATAGATTATGAATATTTACATAAAATTATGCGGAAAAACAAAATCAAAAGAATTTGAAATGATATAATTTTCTGCGTCAAAAAATAATGTTAAACCTTTTTTTTTTTAAATCCGAACCTGGGGGCTGGGATTCAAAAATTCTCTTAGCTGAAGCATTATTGTCCATTCGCTCGATGTGGCCGAATCAATGTTGTCGACAAGTCTTGGCTTTTTGGACTACATCCACATCTTGGTACAGCTGAGAAGGTAATGTCTTCTACTCCATTCGCCCTCTTCGCACACAGGACCAAATATCTGCCGAAAAATTTTTCTTTCAAATGAGCCCAGTATTAGCTCTTTTCTGCTTATCGTCTAGCACTCAGGGCCGTATATCAGAACTGGCAGAATAAGGGTATTGTAGAGCATGGACTTTGTCCTTCGGTTTAGGAGTTTTCATACAAATTAAAAAGTATAAATAAATAAGAGGAAATAAATGCGCATAAATCCATTGTTTTAATACAAAATGTTTAGTAAAAAACTAAGAAAATCGCGCGTTTTCATTAGCTTAATTAAATTTAGTAATATAGCTTTAATTTAAGTTATTCTTTAAATGTAGCATTATACACATTAACCTTCTTAAGTTAAAACAATAAAATGGAAATAAAATCAATTTGTTCCCAATTAATTTTTTTTACGTTTTATTAAATCACTATTTACTTCGGTTTTTCTTACAATACTGTGTTGTGGATATGCGAGGTTTCTACACTTCTGAATGAGTTACATACATTAATTTATATGGTTTGTTTTTAGAGGGGTTTTGGGTGTAAATTGCAATATATAGCCATTTTTTTTAATGGGGATTCAATTCGAATTTGATATAAAAATTGAGCCTTAAAATTGTGTTCGTTTGTCGCCGATTAACGCCTTAATGCATTTACCTATCTTAACCAAACACACATCTTTGGTATTGGTCTATATATGGTTTTTGTGAAGTTTTGTTGAAATCGGAAAATATATGTGGGTGTTGTGCGTGCGTAAAACAACGCATGAATTTCAGTACATTTTTTTTCGCACGGTGTATTACAAATACTTTCAAAGCATTGTATAACATGCAAAAAAGGAGAATGCGAATATATGATTCGTCACACAGTACAGTTCTCCACTTCTTTGTTATATGATTGTATTGTATGCGGCGTTCTATGATTTGAATGCATGCACTACACAGCATGAAGCATATTGCTTTCTTGCCGTGTTTGTGATGTCATTCCAATATGAGTCTTTTTTTTCTATTTGGAGCTCATCGATGAAAGTTGATAAAGTCTGGTTCATTTTTCTTTTCATATTTTGGTAAGCTTGTTACGCAAATAAGTGTTGCGAATTAAAAAAAAGTGGTAAAAGCAAATGGATTAACCTTCTGCCGCATACAAGCCCATATATCATTGCCAAATTTAACATTATTTATTATTGCACGATGTACGACAAAATGAAATCTACAATACAACTTTGTCTTTTTCATGATACGTAACCTATTTTTATTATCATTGAAAAACAACTATTATTGTTCCAAGTGCCGGTGTGAAGTTCAACTCAGTGTGGAAAAGTTATTTTTTCAAATACTTTTTTTTTTTAAAAGGCATGGTTCATCGAATTAAAAAATTTAATGTCATGTTTTTTGTATTCTTTTTCACTTTTGAAAAGTTTGATTTGGTTTTTGTGATAAAAGCCGTGTTCTTTTGGTAAGCGTTTATAAGATTGCTCAAAAGAACGCTCATCGCCGCAAAGGAAATTCTTCAAAACGACATCGCATCACCAATATCTTTGAAATCTAATGAGACTTTAAATGTCATTTGTTTTGTTTTTTTGGATTTTCAGTCATAGTAGTTTGCATTAAACCCACAAGCAATCTTCCAAAATAATACCCTCACACAAAATGTAAATATGTAATCATGTAGGGCATTGAAATTGTGACTTAATAGTATAAATTCCATCCCCATCGGATAAGTGGTTCAGATATAAAACTGGTTTTAATGTACATACATTTCCTTGCGAGCTATTTTTGAATCACTAATTCGATATGGATCAAATATACACGATTTAGTAATAATATTCTCGATCTACTTGGTAAAAAAAAAACATACTTTTATTGATATTCAAACTTTTTTTTTTTTGTCAATTATTTGACATTTCCTAAGAATTCATCGCAAAAGTTCACCGATAACTTTTAAAATGGAATTTGGGAGCACTCATCTATATCCGCTTAGGGACTTAGCGACGATAATTATACCCGCTAAGGTGAGCATATATAGGCTAAGTTTTGGTTGTATATAACATGCAAATTGAAAATAAGCGTATATACGCTTACCAAAAAAACACAGCTAATATAAAGCCATTTTACGGCCTTTTCCATGTACAAACCCATATATATTTCCGGCTTTTTTATGTAAATTATGTAAGTTAAAAAACAAATTTGTTATATACTTTTATTTTTTACCAACAAATTAAGATAAAAATATGTTTAAAAAATTGTATTTTAATTCTTTTATAATTCATACAGTACAACCAATTGTTGCATTTTTTTTTTTGGGGGAAAATCGACAATAACCTCGAAAATCGGTATTCTCATACATTGCTTTTTTTTAATCGAGAAGAAAGAAATGCATATGATACCATAATGCAAGCTGTAGAAAACGATAGCGGAGGAATGTTTTTTTAGGAGATCCAAGTGATACCGGAAAAACGTTTTTAATTTCCTTGATATTAGCGACTATAAGATCACAGAAGGTAGTGCACTCCGCACTTAAATTACCTTTGAATATGCAATTTAATGAAAATCCAACGTGTAATATTTGTAAAAATTCTTGAATGGAAAGAGTTTTTCAACAATGCCAATTAATAGTGTGGGATGAATGTAACTTTGAAAGATTTACGTTATAATCAAGAAATATTGGGTGGCGCTTTGATTTTCATCAAAAACTGCCAGTGATTCCCCGTTAAATTTCAGCTGATGAATTAAAAGAATGTTTAAAGTCATCCAATTTATAGAGAAATGTGCAATTTATGTGATTGTGCAACGGAACAAGATTATCAGTCAAAAAGGTCATTTATAATCTTATTGAAGCAACGATTTTAAAAGAAACATTTAAAAGTAAAGATGTATTCCAATAATTCCACCAGATTTACCTTTTACATTCAAAATGTAATTTCTAATATGTCTTGCACAATATAGTCCTATATTAATGTTATCTGCCCAACGAAGCAGGCACAGGGTCCGCTAGTATATTCTAAAATCTTATTTTTGGCAATAAGGAAATTTACGAGGTTTGCATCTTTAGTCGACGATTTGTAGTTAACGAACTTAAATCAGCTTTTACTAGTTTGGTTTGAAAGTCCTTTACATGGGATTCAGACTGATAAAGACTAAAACCGCTAGAAATAAGAATTAAATTTAGATTCTATGGCGTGTAGAGTTTTGCGGTAGATTTCCCACTCAGACAATCTTTGACAATAGGTTTTTGCTAGAATGATCGTTGGGGACAAGCAGATATAAGTGGATCAAATAATTTAGCAGCATCTGATAGTATAGATTGTTTTTTTATGAATGTACTGGAAGTGATACTTCAAATAAAAAGTGACCATGATGAGGGTTCAAAAAAAGACCAAGTGCTTTAATCAATGAATTGAAATTCAACCTACGATTTCATAATTATAATCTACAGATTTGAAATAATTACTTAAAAAAATTTTAATTTTAATTATTCAAATTATATGTAAAATATTTCCATATTGTGTTCACAATGAATTTAGGTTCTACCGTTTAAGTGTTAAGTGCGAAAGGAAACATTTTTTTTACTCTTTCAATTCTATCAAAATTTTTTAATGTAGTTGGATTCCATAGATCACTGTAGTACTTTATTGCAGGGCGCTACTGAACACGGCATTTAATGCATAAGGGTCCTTTATAAGAAAAGAAGCATCGAATTGGCTTTTAGTAATACGCAAATAAAATGCATATCAAAAGTAAGTTGTCCATCGAATGAGACGCCAAGATCCCTGAAATCATTGACTACCCTAACAGTGCCATCATTAAGACTGTAAGAGCGGTCTATATGAGAAAAAGATCTATTGTAGAACATGCAAGCACACTTAATTACATTCAGATTTAAATCGTTAAGATTGCACTATTCAGCAAATAAGTCTTAGTCCATTTGCAAAAGTTCATTAGCATTTGAAATTACGGTAAACATTTTTACATCATCAGCATACATCAAAAACCGACCAAACTGCAGAATATTAGGCAGATCATTATCCAACATTAAATTAAATATGCTCCCCAATTACAACATGTTTATCCCTTTCAATAAGATAGGAAGAAAATAACTTTAATCAAGCTCCGAAGAACTCATACTCTTCAATTTTTCTAAGCAATATCCACATTAACTTTACTGAAAGCTTTGACAAAGTCAGTGTGTACTACACCTGTTTATGCTGGTTCAAAGAATTGATGCAGGTGAACTTAACAAAGTTACAACACGTTGATCTACCTTTCCAGAAACCATGTTGGCATTCACTAACAAACCCCTTTATTACACAACTAGCTTTTATCTTTATTAACTAACTTTTTTGAGTCTTTAATTTTTAATATTACCTTTTTTGACAGACTTAAAAATAGGGTTTACAGAAGACAACTTCCAATCGTCCAAAAAGACTCCACTGGCGACAGAATGGTCAAATATGATTTTTAGGGCCAAATAGGATGAAACCCAAGAAAGTCTGGTTTCTTTTTTGGCACAATTTCGCTCAACGAACTTTCTACTTCATCCAGACCTATATCAAAATTATTACAACTAGTAATTTCCGGCAAGGATCTTAAATAATCTTTATTAGCATTTGTCTGACTAAATGAGTTATAAATACTTACTTACCTAATAACGGGCTCCCGACCCGTGAAGAGTCCCTGCCTGAGACACGGCAGCCTTCCATCCTCTGCGATCCCGAGCATGCTGCTTCCAGTTATCCAGACCAAGCGCTCTGAGATCCGCGATGGCTTGGTCTTTGAAACGGAGGTTCGGTCTTCCTTTTCTTCTCGAAAACTCGGCGCCGTATAGCAGAACTGTCAGAATAAGGGTTCTGTAGAGCATGCACTTTGTCCTTCGACTAAGGAGTTTTGTACGCATTTGATTGGCCAAAATAAAGTAGTTGCAGTTTCCTAGGGTAATTCTTCGTCGGATTTCCAAAAGGTTGTCATTCGTGGAGTTGATATTCACACCGAGGTAAATGAAATGAACAAATAGTAAACACTACCTCGAAGTTTGCTGCTATCAACAGTGACATTTTGTCCTAGTCGGTGGACAGATGCAGCTACTTCTCGTTGGACAGTCGAACTCTGACTCTAGCTGCAACAAGGAAATGGTCTGAGTCGACGTTTACCCCTCGGTAAGTGTGCACGTCCATGATGTTAGATGCGTGCCTCGCATCTATGAGCACATGGTCAATTTGACCGTCTGGAAAGGGCCAGGTTGCTGTGTGGATCCTGAGCCGTGGGAATCTAGTGCTATTTATCACCGTATTACAAGCTGCAGCATAGTCGATTAGTCGGTAGCTGTTATCTGGTTGTTATCTGCCGTCGTTTCGCGGAGGCTGTGCTTATCAACTAACCCGCCAAAGATGTTTTCCTTTCCGACTTTAGCATTGAAGTCCCCGAGTACAATTTTGACAGGCTCCGTAGGCTCCGTCCAGGAGGTCATAAAATTCCTTATTTATAGGGTCTTCAGTCTCGTCGGTAGGGGCGTGTACACATATTAAGCTAATATTTTGGAATGTGGCTCTGATGCGGATTACAGCCAGGTACATACACGCATGTCCGTTAATGTTCCGTGTCTGGTTGCCATTTGAGGGAAATTGTTATCTGAGGCTATCCCTGTCAGGCCAGGCCCTGGTTTTGACATTAGGACAGCAGGCCGATAATTCCGGTGCCAGTACCCCACTTTGGGGATGTGAGTGATGCCGTTGGCCCATTGAGTGTTCATCCGCCACCAACTCTTTTCCTTAGTGTTGAAGATCCCTTCGACCTGGGATTCAAATATGTCGAAGCAGCTCATATAGGGATATCACTTTAGTTCAACCTAACTGGAACTGTTTACGCCACCCTCGATTCTTCTGCTGCCATCCATTAACAGGAAAGAGTGCTCTCCCGCATTACAAAACGAAAACGACATAACGACATCGGCTTTAAAGTCGATGAAGAGATGATATGTATGCCTCGAATTGAAATTCGTTGGTCTATTCCAGGATTTGCTTAACTGTGAACATTTTGTTTATGGTCAACCTGTCGGTTATATTTTGCAATCTAGCTCTAGTGCGGATTATGAGCACTAATCGGCTTGAAGCCGATTTCCCACTTTTGTTGCAGCTGTAATAAATATCACAATTCTGTTTTTTCATAATATCTGATCCCATCCATCGTTTCTCCGGTTCTTTCGCAACCGGAGTGTAAACTCTCCGCACATTTCAGGTACATACTCGCATGTACGTTAACGTTCCGGGTCTAGTTACTCTAGGTTGTTTCTTGAGTCTTTACTTATTTACCACCATATTCTGTGCTGAAAGACGATTGCAGCTGGGCCCTAAAGAAGGAATCTCCAGCAGCGCTGCATATTTTCATTGACTTGATTGATTTTATTTTTACATGTCTTATTTTAAATCTAAGAATATACTTGTACAATGGTTTTTCATTCACATTTTCCAAAAATATCCTTTATAAGGCTTCAAGTAAATTTTCCGAAATTATGAAAAGGTCGTTGGAACCATAACATATGTTACAACCACAAAATATCATTCATAATAACCTTCACTAAAATACTCAGCATCAGATATGCTTTGCTTTTCTCCTTAGCCAACAAAGAAAGATTGCTATGCGATACTTTGCCATTAAATCATCAAGGTTCTTTAAGCGGTTAATAGTTGGTAAGTGAAATTTTTAAAAAAGACGAAACCGCAGAGCACATCATATGTGAGTGCCCAGCCCTATACGGAATAAGAAGGACAACTTTTCTCAGAGAAGTAATAAGCACTGATGCTATTAAGAATTCTTCTGCTGAACGTATCATCAGCTACATTAGGAAACGAGATGCGCTACTTTCCTAAGCAATATCTCTGACATGGCCAATCCCATCGGCGAGTCTTCTGACTATGAAAAAAAACAAAAACAAAAATACGGTAACAAATAATAAATAAAATTGGTTCATATTTTCCGGTCGCGCATATATGCTCTAAATTTTCAGAAATTTAGAAATAATTAATAATTTTCCGTTAATTTAACGCTTAAATTGCCATACATTATAATTTGTATTTTCCTTAATCTCTTCTCATATAAACTGTGCAATTATAGTTATATATTCAACAGAGTTCAAACTCTCGCTACTAGAGAACAATTTTCTCTAGTTCCGACACAAACCCAAAATATTTTAAGTGATTAGAAGACCATTTAGACCATTAGAAGACCGGCACTTCTACCATCCATATTGACATGATAGTATGACATTACATACTGACAGTCACACACAATTAAATTAATTTTATGACAGTTGTTACGTTTAGAAAACGAATCAAATAGTAAACACTTGTTTTTATTTTAGAAAACTATATTTTTAAATATAATATAATTATTATGTTATAAACCATATGATTAAGTATACTACATAATTAACAAAATGTCATCAACGGAAATTGTTAGTAACGCAGTCGTTGACGTAACTGAATTTAACTTCATGCGTGCATTGGTGGTAAATGAATATTGTGAAATTTCAAGAATTTATTAATTTAATATTTTAATGTAAGTCAGGTGCTGTAGCAGGAGCTGTAGTTGATATTGCACTATTTCCTATCGACACAGTCAAAACGAGATTGCAAAGCGAGAATGGCTTCTGGAGATCTGGTGGATTTAGTGGAATCTATAAAGGTCTAGCTCCCGCTGCGGCCGGCAGTGCACCAACTGCCGCGTTATTCTTTTGTACTTATGAAGGATGTAAAAACTATTTGACTGTAGCAACGGGACACAAGAATTCTCCATATATTCACATGATGTCAGCATCTTTTGCCGAAATAGTACGTAAATATTTATTAGATATTGCCGGCATTCCTAAAAGTCGATTCTCGTATTTAAAAACAAAAACACTTCTACATTATAAAACAAACTACAGCTTTTTTATTAATCAAAATTAGGTTTGACTATAATGTGAATGTGTAATAATTCAACTCGTATCTCACATACTTAAGTAGATATTTTAAGTTTCATTTGGAACCTTTAAAAACGTTAGCATTTTTTCGGAAATATTTCTCAAGTACAGAACCAATAATCAGGAAATAATCCTACTAAAATCATCATGAGATAAGTTAACTCGAAAAATCAATATTTTCAAATTACCACCCCCATAATAGGACGATACTACATTCATACATAGTTGCCACTGGACTGGAAAGTCAGGGAACGAAAAATAGGTAAATAGGAAAAATTTTGATTTTTGATTTGGAAAAATTGATTTTTTTTACAATGAAATAAATTCAATATATATTTTGTTGAACTCTGCCCACACTTTTTCCGCAAAAGCAATATCCGTTTTCAATTATCAGAAATGATCCTATATTGATCTTGAATTTATATGCGTTAACAAATACATATGATCTAACTATTTATCAACATCACAATTTGAATTGGACAAAATTTTCATTTACGATCCATGTTGCTACACTTAAATTGTACAATAATTGGTAATATCAAAAGAAATGAAGCATTTTTACATTCGAAATATTTGTATATACTAAAAACTGAAAAAAGTATAGTAAATGTGAGAGATAAAGAATGAGTAAATAACTTCCCCTTAACCTAAACCTACCTGAGAAACCTACTAAATTCTGCTTAAGTAATGTCTTCGGACCCTTTTTTAGAAACAGCAGTTTGTCATTGTATTTTTTTTAATAATAATTATAAATAATTAAAATGGAACAGGAATGGACTCATTCAAATATTGAATGTTCCCCTAAGGCATTTCACATTTGAAATTACTATAGTCTTAGTTTTTTACTATTTCTCTTTGCCAGGCTAAAAAGAGTCATGTATGCGAATCATAGATCTGTAGTGATATACCACAAATAGTCGAACAATACGTGTAGGTATACTAGCTTTTTCTACGACACTTATACTAATTCAAACACAAGCAATGAGTGAGAAAAATTGCCAAAATACATCCGTGGTATTTTGGACTACCGAAGGAGCCAATTCTGGAGGCCCCAACATTAATATAAGCTACAAACGACTCTCGTGGCTCTATGTCCGACTCACTCACTCGTGAAGCAGCTGGCTCTGTGTTGAACCTTACTAAGGGTCCGTACCTAGTGGGATCCCGAATTCGGCCATCGCCACAAAAAGCTCCTGATGAAGAATGCTGTCATATGCGGCCAACCTCTTCTATACTGGGCGGAGGGACTGGTTCTTTATTGACTGGACGTGAGTTCTCTTCTTGCCCTATCACTCTTTCTACATTTTGTCCGTTTAGCAGCTGTGACTAGGTTTCCATCGCTGTTGCGAAGAGCCTGCTTTCCGGTCTTAAAGCCAGCAGCCAGTTGCTTGGCTTTCTTATAAAAACTCCGGATGTTGTTTCGATCGCGGGACTCTTCGATCTCCTTGAGCTGGGAGACTGCGTGCACTCTTTTCATCCTATGCAGGATCTTCTTCTCCTCCCTTCTCCTGGCTTGGTACACATCCCTTGCTGCCCTTGTTTTCCTCTGCAGCGTTCTAAAGTATGCATCTTCTGTCACCTTTTTTTCCCGGTATACATACATACATCATCATACCACGGGCTTTTTTTTCTCGGGGAGCTGGGATCCTAGGGTGGTTTCGGCGGCGATATCGCGATACTGAGACCACTGGTTCTTGGCGTCTGTGGTGAATGCGCTGTGGTGAGTTTCTCACTCAGGCGCTCTTTGTAGGCTCTGGCGACCCCAGATGTGCTTAGGCGTACAACGTAAGTGTGCACGTTCAAGATGTTGGATGCGTGCCTCGCATCGATTAGCACATGGTCAATTTGGTTGGCGGTTCGACCGTTTGGAGAGCGCCAGGTTGCTGTGTGGAGTCGCGGAAACCTAGTGCTACTTATCACCGTATTACAAGCTGCTGCAAAGTCAATTAGTCGGTAGCCGTTATCTGTTGTCGTTTCGTGGAGGCTGTGCTTACCAACTAATCCGCCGAAGATGTTTTCCTTGCCGACTTTAGCATAGAAGTCCCCGAGTACAATTTTGACATCGTACTCCTGACAGGCTCCATAGGATCCGACCAAGAGGTCATAGAATTCCTCCTTGGTAGGGTCCTCAGCCTCGTCGGTAGGGGCGTGTGCACATATTAGGCTAATGTTTTGGAATATAGCCCTGATGCGGATCACAGCCAGGCGATCACTTATCGGATTGAAGTCCATTACTTTGGATCTAAGCCGATTTCCCACGACGAACCCGCATCCTAACACGTGCAATCTTTTGTTACAACTGTAATAAATGTCGCAATTTTGTCATTTTATAGTTCCTGATCCTATCCATCGTATCTCCTCGATCGCGGTAATGTCGGCCTTGTACCGAGAGAGGACAGACTCAAGTTTTTAAGTAGCTAACTGGAACTGTGGACGCCGCCGTTGATCCATCCGTAGAATTCGTCCGCCGCCGTCCGGAAACAGGAGAAGTGCCTTAGTGAGCTGGCACTCCTCCTCCCCTCTCTCGTCAGCTGCCACCAACGACCTTCCACAGGGGTTGGTTACCCCATCTCCAGTCGAGGTACTAGACACCCAGCAGTCACCACGGTAGGTGAGGTAATCGTATTTTTGAAGAGAATTTGAACAAATTTATTCCAGCTCCTTTAAATTTAGAAATACCTCATGTTACTTGAAAAATTAAAGGAACAGATCTAAAATGTACCTATATCTCAAAGAGTTACGGTTTTTTAATTTTTTTTTTCATTTGGTCAGGGAAATTTATTTTAAAAAATAATGGCAAATATGTAATATCCACTTCCTAATATAGACTAGACTATATATAGACGAATACTTTGCGATAATCGGATATTTGTAGGTGTAAAATTTGAATTATTGATGGGGTTTTACGGATTTTTACTTTCTTATACAATCTCCGGATGAAGTTTCAATCGCGAAACTCTTTGATCTGCTTATGCAGATACTAGCCTGGTGCAGTAAGTTTTCTATTTTTGCAAGGTCTGAGAAAATTTTATCAACCACCTTCGATCTAAATGCTTATGAATGCAAAGTATTCACCTTGTCTCGTTCAGTGAGACGAAGTATATCGGGACGGATTCTTCATCACCGTCTACATCCTTGCCGACAACCGAATCGGCTAAATTTTCAGCACCAGACAAAGGACCATGAAAACCCACGTCATCATCCACACGAATGAAAAACTAGATCCGGTTGCTGTTGTGATCTACATTTTCTGTAGCAGGTGAACGTCGTTCTTTGAATTATATTTTTCCAGGCTTTATGGTTTACCATTCAGAGTTATGGGATTCAGAACTGTTATAATGGCCTTCGTTTCATTTTATGTGCTGTACAGCAGCAGGGAAATTTCTTTGCGTTAGAAGGTTTTGACAAAAATAAAACATGTTTTTATGTCCACAAAGTACACAGGTTCGATCAAGAAACTTATTCCTTCAATATACCTCAATTATTTAGTTCGAATTATCGAAAATATTGCATTCATTTGAGTACCGCAATTCAATTGAATAAAAAGATTAAATTTTGAAGTCTTTAGACTTCCCTTAAATACTTTGATTTCAATTTTGAATTCCCAGTCTATTTTGAAGTCTTTTGTGAAAAAATCACTTAAAGCAGTCAACTGACTTGAAGTAAATAGAATACAATACTTTGTGATTGCTTGCATTTCATGAATTCTTCTTGAAATGTTTTCCATTCATTGAATTATTTTAGTCTTTTGAATGCTTTCGATTTATTGAAGTATTTTGACTGGTTGAAGTTTTTTTATTGCAAAGTAGTCTTTTGATTGCATGAAGTCTTTTTACTGCATTGAAGTCTTTAGACTAGTTAAAGTATTTTAACTGTTGAAGTCTTTCGATTATTTTGAAATCTTTTATCATAAGATTGCTATGCTATGATTAAAAATTGTTTTATCATTTTAATGGTGACGTCATACTGATGAATTTAGTTTACTCAAGAGGAAGTGGTAAAAAAGGGTATTTAAGAAAGATATGAAAGGTATGAACGAATAAAGAATTGCACAGAGTTGGGGAAGTAAGTTGGATACTTGGTGGAGGACCGGCAGTATTCTTGAAAATAACATAAAACTTGTTATAGTAATATGTATAGTTACTCCCCTTATACCACCGAAAACACACGGTCCGATTTACTATCCTGATATTCATTCCCAAATGACCGAGCTGTTTTGCGATTGAATAAAATAATAAATTAAAATTCCTCCTGACATGCGGTCATTAATATGTTTCAATTATTATATCTTTTTTTTTATTAAGTAAATTATTATTAATTTGTTTAATCATTTGAAATTAATTTTTATCAGGTTGCTTGCATTGTTCGGGTACCTGTTGAAATCGCCAAACAACGACGTCAAGCCCTAGGAAATCGAATGAATAAAAGTGCACTGGAAATTCTGTGGACAGCATACAAAACTGAAGGTCTACGTCGAGGGATTTATCGCGGATTCCTTACAACAATTTGTCGGGAGATTCCCTTCTCTTTCATTCAGTTTCCATTGTGGGAATTTTTGAAACTGAATTGGGAAGATTTTACTAGACTTCCATTAACACCTGTTTCAGTGGCTGTCTGTGGTGCGATCGCCGGTGGTATATCTGCCGCTGTCACAACGCCATTGGATGTCGCTAAAACGAGAATAATGCTTGCGGATGGAAATAGTGCAAGTAAACTTGGAGTGAGAAGTGTTTTGAAGACGGTTTATAGAGAAAAAGGAATAAGAGGGTACGTACCCTATTTATATGAAGCATGTCGTCGTGTTCATGAGAATACTGCATAATACCGCACTTTAATATAAACAATCTCTGGCTCAAATGCTCCAGTTTGAAATATATATTTGTAGTCTTTATTTTTTGATCTACATATATTGTATGTTTTAATTGATTTAGAAATACAGCATTTATAAGCATGCATTTGACGACAGTTTGCGTTTGCTAAACATTTTTTTATATGTCAGTAAGCGGTGTATTCTCATGCACACGACGATGTATCTTTTATGCAAATAAAAGTGTTCAGTTAAAAGAATGCGGTCTTAAATTAAATTAAAATTTATATAAAAAATTCTTATTATGTTGAGTGCTGGCAAAAGGGAAATCACAGCCTATGACGTGCAAAAATTGTGGGAATTTATCGTCATGGTTGATTGCTTTATGACGCGGTTTGAAGATAGTTTTAAAAGTCCTAAGCTGTGTAGTTTGGTAGTTAAAATAGTATATCCACATAGTATAATCAGAACTTCTTCGTCTTGAATGGTGAATATTACATTAGTTTCATCCAATTTATTCGCTAGTATGTCCCAAGTCCCACACATAACCAACTCCTCCTTTAAAGCAAATTCAAATGAACACCTCACTGTTCTTCATTTTCATAATCATCCTCATTTCTCAATCATGTTAATATATGAAGTGTTGCTTTGCTTTGCTTTCCTTTGTATTCTTTTCAAACGTGATATCTTTTATTCCATATTTAAATGAGTTCAATTTAATAGTTCTTCTACTTACTGTTTTCAAATTAGTTCGATTGAGTTGAGAGTTGTAAAGTATCTTAATAAAATAGAGAGATGGGTAGGGTATATCATATATCTAGAGATAATATTCAAGTGTAACATTTTTCGATTTCTATCTATCTACAGTTTATTACTCTTTTTTTAAAACATTTTGTTTACAATATTTATACAATTGTTTTTCTTAAGTCTAGGATAAATCTAATATTCTGCGAGCACTGATGGGGCTCTGCGTTGTGCAAATGTTGTTTTATTATTAAATTTTTAAAATTTATAAAATTTATAAAATTTATTTACATTCTTTATTGATTATTTATCGTACAGCGTAACAATGTCACAGTACGTAATGCTCCAGGGGTGTATTCAGTTGAGCATGAAGACAAACTGTGTTCGTTGCGTTGTGACTTGCGTGGGTATATTTATAAATATATATATTCCAGCTCAGTACGTACGTCGGTGTGAGATGGTACAACTATATTTAAGATGGTACAATCATTTGTTTTGCCTCATATATGAGTAACCGATCACTAAACTTAAAATATATTTAATTATGTACACAATTTGAACCTAGATATTAACTTTGACTTAACATTTCGCTTAAAGCTATGTACATTGAAAATATTAAATCACATATTTATTTTATTTTTAGATTATTTTCTGGAATAGTTCCGAGAGTTATTTGGATAACAATGGGCGGTGCAATATTCTTTGGCTTCTATGATTTAACCTCAAGACTGCTTAAACCTGAAGATAAATAATTGTCCTCAATGACGTAATTTTCATGTTACAATTTACAAACTGAAGTTTTCGATTTAATACGTTTAATGGATTAAAATTTAAGGAATTTGTTTATAATGAATATGTTTATTTATTTATGAAATATGGACCTACATTTTATGTACAAAGATCCCCCTTCCACTGTTTGAAGTGGTTTGGTTTATATCGCACATCTTCATTATATGGAAAAACGCCCTTATTAAAACATAGCGATTATCACATGATGGGTATTTATTTTCTTCTTAGTAGATAATTTTATTAATAGGTGAAGCAATGACTTTTATACTTTTTACCATTTTTAACTACACTAAACGGAATATATATTTGTTGGAAAGGTACTTGTTTTTCCGAGTGTAGGTGGAAAATCTTTCTTGAGAGCGGCCGCGCGTGCTCTTAGTTGTGTGAGATTCTTACTCACTAAAAACACCTCCCTTCAAAATAATTTTATACTACAACTAAGCTAATGTCTATCAATCAGTTTTAATTTACATAAATATTCAATCACGTTTGATAGGAAACATCCCATTGGAAGCACATCCTTACACCGTCAAAAACATGCGGTTACATCTTATTGTGCAAATTTAAAAAGTTGTATCCTTTGTAGTCGGCGCACACAATTTCTCTGGTTTAGAAATTCTAATACAGCGTCATTGCAATGGCCAAGAATGCGTGTGCGTTGTTCACGTGCAAAATTTCGTATTTCATCTTCCATGGTAGTTATACGAAGATCTCTGTGAATATTGGCATTTCTGATATACCACGACGCATTTACGATTTAAAATTTATTTTGGAAAATCAATAAAATGTTAACATTACTTGGCTTTGGTACAAACCCAAAGTTGTATACGACCGTCCATACAGGTTTTAGCACTTGCTTGTATAAAAGTAACTTGTTTTGCATGCTGAGTTTGGAAAATCTCCCATACAAAATCTTTGATTATATCTGAGAACGAGCTTTATTCTTAACATGCAATTTCCATTATAATATAGCGTCTAGTGTCATTCCCAAGTATTAAGCCTCATTTGCGTACGGAATTTGTACCAACTCAATATAAATGGGTAGATTGCTATAATATGGCTGTGTAATCCGAGTGCGTCGCTACGATAGTATCCGTTTCTTACGCTATACCTCGAGTGAATAAAATAAAATCGGACGAAAAACGGCCTAGTGGAACACTTGCCGCGACTTCTTTAAATTTTTAGTACTCGTTTAAGTACTTGTTTAACACGAAAGAGTCTGTCCGCTAAATAAGATTTAAGGATCTCAAAAAATTTAATCCGTTTCAACTTTTGAGGCCTTTAAATGTATGCTAGGAACCTGAAATTTGGAACATATTTCCGAAAGGGTTCCGAAATGGTAAAGTGTTAAAAATTTTTTAAATACGCCCACTAAAACCGTTTTAAGGCTGTACTTGAAGAGATAAAGGGTTAGAACCGCAACAAAATATGTAGACACTGAACTCCTTCACAAGTTTGCGATACAAAGTTTTTTGCCACGACTCCTTTTTGTGGGCATTTTTTGTAACAAAATATGGTTTTCTTCAAAAATTTGTATAAAAATAAAAAAAATATTAGGCGTAAACGGCCCATACAGGACCTAAAGCCTAGCTTCTCCAACCATTGTGTGTGCGAAGTTATATTTTTTGATACGAATGGAGGTACCTACAGTTTAATGCCGATTCCGAACGGCAATTTATTTTTGAGAAGCTTCTCATGACATTTTTTACTCTTGGATATTTGTCAGACGTTCACAAGAGGTGGGGCAGCGAATAAAAACTTTCAGGTGGTACAGGTCGGGATTTGAACCAGCGACCTCTCGCTTAGTGGCCCAACGCACTTAACCACTAAGCCACTGCACCCACCAATTTGTATAGAAAACGAAAAAAAAATTTATAAAAAATTGCTTTTCGTTATAAATTTTATAGAATAAAATAAACTGCAATCCATCATATTCTTAATGCATTTTTCTTTGGGTCATATAGGAATATGGATAAGGTATCATGCTGTTCGCTCAAGAGGTCTTTCTTTATGTTTTAATCCCGTTTGCCATACCTTATCAAAGGCCTGATCAATTGTAGTGCCCTGTTCTGAATCGGAATTGGTGGTCCGGTAATAGTCGGCGTTCTTCGATAATTGGAAGTAATCGCTTAAATATGAGTTTTTTAAATATCTTCGACATAATGCGATATTGGTCTATAGGACTTTTTATCATTTGGAGGTTTTTCTGGCTTAGGAACAACAATTATAACCTCAGCTATCTTCCACTGTCGGGGGACGTTCAAAAGCCATATCGAAGCGTTTATGAGATAAATAAACTTAATAAGCTTTTTTCTTGGCAACGCTTAATTCATATCCAGGAGCCTTGTTTAATTTAATTTTTCGTATATCATGACAGATTTCGACTAGCTATACTTGTCTTATTTGATAATTGTCATATACCTTAGTTGGAATAGCATCTTCAACTACGCTACACCGTCAAATTTTTTAAACGTCTCTTCGAGGCAAATATTTCGGCCTTTTCCTGGTCCCCTTTTCGCCCTTTCTCCACTATTTTTCCGGATGGGTGGCGCTTGCACCTTTGGCTTTTTCATGCCTTTCATATCTTTCCAAACGAATAGTTGGAAGCTTTATCCGCCGTTAGGCTTTCGAGATACTTAGAGATTTCACTATTTTTAAAGTCCCGAATCTCTTTTTTTTAAGTTTTGTGGAAAGATCTTTTCCAAGTTTGTTGGAAAGGTATGATGAATAAAAAGTGAAGGCTATAATTTTTAAGTTCGTTCGGAACCACCGCTGATGCGACTCTGCCGAAGTACGATGCAGCGAAGATAATATCATACAAAATCCAGGTATTCATATCAAAGAACTCCCTCGATAGAGAAAGCGGATGATCAAAAAGATCCAGTCTGTGCAGAAACTAGTTAGACATCCAAAACGTCATCAGCCGTAGGTACCAATCCGAAGATGGATCCAAACAATTTCAACCCGACAACGTCACAAAAAACCGAAGTCTCACAGCCGGCACTGAATGACCAGGAGGAATAGATAGCGCGGTGAAGTAATGCAATTGTACGCGTACCCGTCTCATTGGAAGCACATCCTTACACCGTCAAAAACATGCGGTTACATCTTATTGTGCAAATTTAAAAAGTTGTATCCTTTGTAGTCGGCGCACACAATTTCTCTGGTTTAGAAATTCTAATACAGCGTCATTGCAATGGCCAAGAATGCGTGTGCGTTGTTCACGTGCAAAATTTCGTATTTCATCTTCCATGGTAGTTATACGAAGATCTCTGTGAATATTGGCATTTCTGATATACCACGACGCATTTACGATTTAAAATTTATTTTGGAAAATCAATAAAATGTTAACATTACTTGGCTTTGGTACAAACCCAAAGTTGTATACGACCGTCCATACAGGTTTTAGCACTTGCTTGTATAAAAGTAACTTGTTTTGCATGCTGAGTTTGGAAAATCTCCCATACAAAATCTTTGATTATATCTGAGAACGAGCTTTATTCTTAACATGCAATTTCCATTATAATATAGCGTCTAGTGTCATTCCCAAGTATTAAGCCTCATTTGCGTACGGAATTTGTACCAACTCAATATAAATGGGTAGATTGCTATAATATGGCTGTGTAATCCGAGTGCGTCGCTACGATAGTATCCGTTTCTTACGCTATACCTCGAGTGAATAAAATAAAATCGGACGAAAAACGGCCTAGTGGAACACTTGCCGCGACTTCTTTAAATTTTTAGTACTCGTTTAAGTACTTGTTTAACACGAAAGAGTCTGTCCGCTAAATAAGATTTAAGGATCTCAAAAAATTTAATCCGTTTCAACTTTTGAGGCCTTTAAATGTATGCTAGGAACCTGAAATTTGGAACATATTTCCGAAAGGGTTCCGAAATGGTAAAGTGTTAAAAATTTTTTAAATACGCCCACTAAAACCGTTTTAAGGCTGTACTTGAAGAGATAAAGGGTTAGAACCGCAACAAAATATGTAGACACTGAACTCCTTCACAAGTTTGCGATACAAAGTTTTTTGCCACGACTCCTTTTTGTGGGCATTTTTTGTAACAAAATATGGTTTTCTTCAAAAATTTGTATAAAAATAAAAAAAATATTAGGCGTAAACGGCCCATACAGGACCTAAAGCCTAGCTTCTCCAACCATTGTGTGTGCGAAGTTATATTTTTTGATACGAATGGAGGTACCTACAGTTTAATGCCGATTCCGAACGGCAATTTATTTTTGAGAAGCTTCTCATGACATTTTTTACTCTTGGATATTTGTCAGACGTTCACAAGAGGTGGGGCAGCGAATAAAAACTTTCAGGTGGTACAGGTCGGGATTTGAACCAGCGACCTCTCGCTTAGTGGCCCAACGCACTTAACCACTAAGCCACTGCACCCACCAATTTGTATAGAAAACGAAAAAAAAATTTATAAAAAATTGCTTTTCGTTATAAATTTTATAGAATAAAATAAACTGCAATCCATCATATTCTTAATGCATTTTTCTTTGGGTCATATAGGAATATGGATAAGGTATCATGCTGTTCGCTCAAGAGGTCTTTCTTTATGTTTTAATCCCGTGTGCCATACCTTATCAAAGGCCTGATCAATTGTAGTGCCCTGTTCTGAATCGGAATTGGTGGTCCGGTAATAGTCGGCGTTCTTCGATAATTGGAAGTAATCGCTTAAATATGAGTTTTTTAAATATCTTCGACATAATGCGATATTGGTCTATAGGACTTTTTATCATTTGGAGGTTTTTCTGGCTTAGGAACAACAATTATAACCTCAGCTATCTTCCACTGTCGGGGGACGTTCAAAAGCCATATCGAAGCGTTTATGAGATAAATAAACTTAATAAGCTTTTTTCTTGGCAACGCTTAATTCATATCCAGGAGCCTTGTTTAATTTAATTTTTCGTATATCATGACAGATTTCGACTAGCTATACTTGTCTTATTTGATAATTGTCATATACCTTAGTTGGAATAGCATCTTCAACTACGCTACACCGTCAAATTTTTTAAACGTCTCTTCGAGGCAAATATTTCGGCCTTTTCCTGGTCCCCTTTTCGCCCTTTCTCCACTATTTTTCCGGATGGGTGGCGCTTGCACCTTTGGCTTTTTCATGCCTTTCATATCTTTCCAAACGAATAGTTGGAAGCTTTATCCGCCGTTAGGCTTTCGAGATACTTAGAGATTTCACTATTTTTAAAGTCCCGAATCTCTTTTTTTTAAGTTTTGTGGAAAGATCTTTTCCAAGTTTGTTGGAAAGGTATGATGAATAAAAAGTGAAGGCTATAATTTTTAAGTTCGTTCGGAACCACCGCTGATGCGACTCTGCCGAAGTACGATGCAGCGAAGATAATATCATACAAAATCCAGGTATTCATATCAAAGAACTCCCTCGATAGAGAAAGCGGATGATCAAAAAGATCCAGTCTGTGCAGAAACTAGTTAGACATCCAAAACGTCATCAGCCGTAGGTACCAATCCGAAGATGGATCCAAACAATTTCAACCCGACAACGTCACAAAAAACCGAAGTCTCACAGCCGGCACTGAATGACCAGGAGGAATAGATAGCGCGGTGAAGTAATGCAATTGTACGCGTACCCGTCTCATTGGAAGCACATCCTTACACCGTCAAAAACATGCGGTTACATCTTATTGTGCAAATTTAAAAAGTTGTATCCTTTGTAGTCGGCGCACACAATTTCTCTGGTTTAGAAATTCTAATACAGCGTCATTGCAATGGCCAAGAATGCGTGTGCGTTGTTCACGTGCAAAATTTCGTATTTCATCTTCCATGGTAGTTATACGAAGATCTCTGTGAATATTGGCATTTCTGATATACCACGACGCATTTACGATTTAAAATTTATTTTGGAAAATCAATAAAATGTTAACATTACTTGGCTTTGGTACAAACCCAAAGTTGTATACGACCGTCCATACAGGTTTTAGCACTTGCTTGTATAAAAGTAACTTGTTTTGCATGCTGAGTTTGGAAAATCTCCCATACAAAATCTTTGATTATATCTGAGAACGAGCTTTATTCTTAACATGCAATTTCCATTATAATATAGCGTCTAGTGTCATTCCCAAGTATTAAGCCTCATTTGCGTACGGAATTTGTACCAACTCAATATAAATGGGTAGATTGCTATAATATGGCTGTGTAATCCGAGTGCGTCGCTACGATAGTATCCGTTTCTTACGCTATACCTCGAGTGAATAAAATAAAATCGGACGAAAAACGGCCTAGTGGAACACTTGCCGCGACTTCTTTAAATTTTTAGTACTCGTTTAAGTACTTGTTTAACACGAAAGAGTCTGTCCGCTAAATAAGATTTAAGGATCTCAAAAAATTTAATCCGTTTCAACTTTTGAGGCCTTTAAATGTATGCTAGGAACCTGAAATTTGGAACATATTTCCGAAAGGGTTCCGAAATGGTAAAGTGTTAAAAATTTTTTAAATACGCCCACTAAAACCGTTTTAAGGCTGTACTTGAAGAGATAAAGGGTTAGAACCGCAACAAAATATGTAGACACTGAACTCCTTCACAAGTTTGCGATACAAAGTTTTTTGCCACGACTCCTTTTTGTGGGCATTTTTTGTAACAAAATATGGTTTTCTTCAAAAATTTGTATAAAAATAAAAAAAATATTAGGCGTAAACGGCCCATACAGGACCTAAAGCCTAGCTTCTCCAACCATTGTGTGTGCGAAGTTATATTTTTTGATACGAATGGAGGTACCTACAGTTTAATGCCGATTCCGAACGGCAATTTATTTTTGAGAAGCTTCTCATGACATTTTTTACTCTTGGATATTTGTCAGACGTTCACAAGAGGTGGGGCAGCGAATAAAAACTTTCAGGTGGTACAGGTCGGGATTTGAACCAGCGACCTCTCGCTTAGTGGCCCAACGCACTTAACCACTAAGCCACTGCACCCACCAATTTGTATAGAAAACGAAAAAAAAATTTATAAAAAATTGCTTTTCGTTATAAATTTTATAGAATAAAATAAACTGCAATCCATCATATTCTTAATGCATTTTTCTTTGGGTCATATAGGAATATGGATAAGGTATCATGCTGTTCGCTCAAGAGGTCTTTCTTTATGTTTTAATCCCGTGTGCCATACCTTATCAAAGGCCTGATCAATTGTAGTGCCCTGTTCTGAATCGGAATTGGTGGTCCGGTAATAGTCGGCGTTCTTCGATAATTGGAAGTAATCGCTTAAATATGAGTTTTTTAAATATCTTCGACATAATGCGATATTGGTCTATAGGACTTTTTATCATTTGGAGGTTTTTCTGGCTTAGGAACAACAATTATAACCTCAGCTATCTTCCACTGTCGGGGGACGTTCAAAAGCCATATCGAAGCGTTTATGAGATAAATAAACTTAATAAGCTTTTTTCTTGGCAACGCTTAATTCATATCCAGGAGCCTTGTTTAATTTAATTTTTCGTATATCATGACAGATTTCGACTAGCTATACTTGTCTTATTTGATAATTGTCATATACCTTAGTTGGAATAGCATCTTCAACTACGCTACACCGTCAAATTTTTTAAACGTCTCTTCGAGGCAAATATTTCGGCCTTTTCCTGGTCCCCTTTTCGCCCTTTCTCCACTATTTTTCCGGATGGGTGGCGCTTGCACCTTTGGCTTTTTCATGCCTTTCATATCTTTCCAAACGAATAGTTGGAAGCTTTATCCGCCGTTAGGCTTTCGAGATACTTAGAGATTTCACTATTTTTAAAGTCCCGAATCTCTTTTTTTTAAGTTTTGTGGAAAGATCTTTTCCAAGTTTGTTGGAAAGGTATGATGAATAAAAAGTGAAGGCTATAATTTTTAAGTTCGTTCGGAACCACCTCTGATGCGACTCTGCCGAAGTACGATGCAGCGAAGATAATATCATACAAAATCCAGGTATTCATATCAAAGAACTCCCTCGATAGAGAAAGCGGATGATCAAAAAGATCCAGTCTGTGCAGAAACTAGTTAGACATCCAAAACGTCATCAGCCGTAGGTACCAATCCGAAGATGGATCCAAACAATTTCAACCCGACAACGTCACAAAAAACCGAAGTCTCACAGCCGGCACTGAATGACCAGGAGGAATAGATAGCGCGGTGAAGTAATTCAATTGTACGCGTGAGCTGGCCCAGTTTGATTTGTATGCAAAAACTTATACAAGAAAATTCTGGAAGCCATTTTCATAAAAAATATTTCAAAGCAATAGTTTTTGCAATTCAATTCTTTTTTGTGTTCAAATGATGCATTCATACGATATTATACCGTTCTACCACAAAACGTATATACATAGGTTCCCTCTGCGGACATGCCATTGTAAAAAGGATATGCATATAGGATATTCCACCGTTTTGAAGAATGCTTCACCATGCATGGTTGTTTGCTTTTTTTTCGCGCTGAGAATTTAATTTGCATGCAAACACTTATAAAGATGCAATTCTGCGTCTTTTTACAGCAAATAAGAATGTAAGTTGGGGAGAGTAAAAACACTAATTCATGGTTCATATATTTTTAAGATCAACTTTTGAGGCCTTTAAAATTATGCTAGGAAGCTGAAATTTGGAACATATACTCCCTAGGGTTCCGAAATGGTAAAGTGTTAAAAGTTTTTAAATCCGCCCACTGCCACGCCCACAATTTAGAAAAAACCGTTTTAAGGCTTAAGTTAGAGAGATAAAGTTGTACAACCTTCACAAGATATATAGATACTGCCCACCTTTATTAATTTGTCACATAAAGTTTTTTGCCACGCCTACTTTTTGTGGGCGTTTTTCACTAAAATGCTGTTTTCTTCGAAAATTTTCATAGAAATCGAAAAAAAATGTTTAACAATATATTATGCCAATATTTTTCTCAACATATCGCCCATACGAAATTTTTGGCCACGCCAACTTTTTGGGGGCGTTTTTTGAAAAAAATATTTTTTTTTCTATAAATTTCATAGAATGAAATGCTATCCATCATTTTCCTAATGCTTTTTTTCTTTGGGGTACATAGGAATAAGGATAGGGTATCATACTGTTCGCCCCAAGCGGACTGTAGCCTTTCC
This sequence comes from Ferdinandea cuprea, assembly GCA_963576555.1. Classification (NCBI taxonomy): domain Eukaryota; kingdom Metazoa; phylum Arthropoda; class Insecta; order Diptera; family Syrphidae; genus Ferdinandea; species Ferdinandea cuprea. Next base: position 80,627,809 of record OY754959.1, read on the forward strand.
TTATGTTTTTTTCTAATATTTATTTATTATGTATCTGTGAATTTGTGTTAGCCATATATTTTACGTTTGCTAATGTAGTAACAAATTTAAACGAGATCAACTGGTTGCGGAGATTGGGCCTGTACACGAGATGAATTCCTCTGGGGAAAACCCGGCTTTTTAGAAGAGAGACGAGAAATGTACCCTATTACGAGCTTTTACCCGGTAACGAGTCCCCTAGTTATATTTTAGTTAATAGCTAAGCTCCTGTCCCGCCGTTCTAAAAACCAATTTTATGAAAAAAATTGCGTTATTTCGTACAATTAATTCTGCATTTACTTTATTTTAAAGTTTCTCTTCAGTATCTTCTTAAAAATCAAACAGTTTTCACCTACCGCGTTTCTTAAAAGTTGTACGAATATTTGGGGAATTTTGTAAGAAACTGCATTATAAAAGCTGGGTAAGTACATCTGGATTAATTTTATTGTATTAAGTATTGGTTTTATTATTATTAAAGATAGATTTTAGTATTTAACCGATTATTTATATTTTTGGGCATTAATACGATGTTTTTATTGATATAGCTTTACGAAATCAATCATCCCTGTAATCTGATCATAATCTTGTCGTTAAATGGAGAGAAGAAGAATTTGTGGTGATTTTTAAATTTATTTTTATGACGTTTTCTTTATTTAACTTTATTACTTTACGTGCTTTATTTTTATCAATAAACTAACTATTTAAATATATGTTAAATTTTGTTTTCAATTAATCCAATTACAGGTTTGGATATAGCGGGGCCTCGTTTAAAGAATCAACAGGGAAAAGGGGGCTCGATTTAGAAATTTGTGTATTAATTTCTTTGTTGTTAAATTGTTTTATCTTGATGATATTAAACAACAAACCAATTTAACTATTTGATTTTAAAATAATAAATCTTAAATACACTGCAAAAATAATTAAAAAAATTTAAAGATTTTAAAATGAAAAAAAAATTGATGAGTCTACATGTTTTCCAAATTTAATGAAAGTTGTCAAATATTCTTCATCGTTACCTAATTCCAATGCAGAATCCGTACGGATTTTTGCCATAGTAACGGTTGTGAAAACGAAAAAAAGAAATAAAATAGGAAACGACTGCTTAAATGCAATTTGCGTTTTCTAATCCTCATTTCAAAACGTTGCCTATATGTATGGGGTCATTAATTTCGGGTTTAATTTAGAATTATTTAATTATATCATTGTAGGAAAATTATGGGAACTTCGGACGAACAGGGAGGGAAAAAATAGTTTTCGTGGCAAAAACCAGTCCTAAAGATATACTAACACTGTTTCGCCTCCGTCGACAAGACGTACTAGCGTGTTTGTGTGGATGACTGTGTTGCTGAGTGTGTTGCAAAAGCTGTGAGAGCGGGTAACAATGTTAGAACCCGCCCTACAAAAATGTACTTGGTAATTTTATATTCTTTGGTTTAATGCATTGTATATTCAAATACAGGAAAAAACATGGTTTTTGGCATCAACCTTCATTTGGCATCACAAAAAACATATTAAATGCATGGTTGAGTTTCCATTCTGATATCTGATCAGCGTTATCGTAACAAAAAACCAACATCTAAAAATGAAATGTGTATGGGAGTTTTATAACTAAAAAACGCATAACTCGATCTCATTTTGATTGAGACTCATTTTCTATTACTTCAATTTATTAAACAGCTATATTTAGCAATAAAAATATAAGCTTTATCTGTATTTATTCGAATATAAGAGCACTGATAGCAGATCTTTGCGATTTTTTTCTTTTCACGTCTAAAAAATGCTAAAAGGGATTTGGAGATTCATCATTTTATAAAGAAATAATATAATAAAATATGTTCATGTTCAGAAAAAACTCACTTGAATTCTTTGGCCTACATGAATACGTTCAGATTTATACATGAGAAACGTAAATGTGCAATAGATTGTAATTGTGAACATTTTGTGTGGTGTGTGCTTCCAAATCAGGACGCTATGCTCAAAAGCTTATGTAGGTATGTACTCAGCTATAGTGCTGAACTCACACCTCACACCCTCTATCCGATGGTCCATATTTTCAATGACTTTGAGACATAATTGAGGTTCAATGTCGTTAATGTGCCGAATTATGTCATCATTTAGCTCTTGAATTGTTCTTGGCTTATTGACGTACACTTTTTCTTTAAAATATCCCCAAAGAATGAAGTGCAACGGTGTCAAATCACATGATCTTGGCGGCGAATTAACATGGCCACGACGTGAGATAACACGGCCATTGAATTTCTCCCGCAGAAGAGTCATTGTTTCGTTGGCTGTGTTAGATCCTGTTAGAAGCACATACATATTTTCCGAGCCGAGATAATTCTCTGAAAACTTTTTGTTTTATTTACAATTCATATTTTGCGTTTTTGTTGGACCACCCTTTATTTTATTATCTGGAATAATCCATCTTTTACATGGAAAAACCCATATTACCTTCTGTTAATGAAATATTTTTTGTTCTTGGCAAAAGAGCAGCAAAATATCAAAATTTAACAAGAACAAAACAAATACGTAGTTCATTATACATATACAAATAAAACCAATTTTTATACTCATTTTGATATGAAATAATAATTGATACAATTATTTATTTTACCGCTGAAATGTAGTTTTTGAAATTTTCAAACAGATTAAAATATCTATATAACAAATATATAACAAATTAACAATTTCAAATCAAAGAGAAGATACAAGTAAACAAAGAAAAAAAATATGGATGGTACGCCCCTTGTATGGTGTCGCTGTTGGATATGAAATAGGTGCAAGATTGGCCATATGCAAGTTTGATTACATGATTTATCAATATTACTTAACCCCAGAAAGCTTATATGCGTCAAAATGACGAACATCCAAAAAATATTATTTTTTATCTGTCTCTATCCGTTTAATTTTTTTGGATATTCGTCATTTTGACGAACGTTAGCTTTCTAGTTTTAATAATATCATATGATAAGTTTGGTAATAAAATGAAGACTAAATTATAATGAATTATAATTACAATGAAATATATGGATATCTTCAACGGCGAAGAAAAAGAGGGATTTCTAGAAAACCTGGTCCTAAAGGTGCCCTAGGCCGGTCTTCGTCGACGAACCTCAAGTTATGAGCTTGGTAAAATTATTCACCAACCTGGTTCTGTTCTGAACGGTAATTTATTTTTGAGAAACTTTTCATGGCAGTTCTTACTTTTCTTGGTTGTTTTTCAGACAGTCGCAAAATGTTACTACCATGCAAAAATAAAAAAAAAAATACTATCTAAAACACATGTCATGCATTTTTAAATATTAGGATTTAAGTAGTGCTATCCCTAGAGAATGGCAGTACACTTTTTGGTATTGTGCATCTCACTCATTTTGCGTATTATGCGTGCGTGGCCAACCGAGCATTATAGGTTTTGCTCTTGGACCCCGCTCAACTGCAAATTTCACACATATCATCATATTCCATACTCCACACACAAGGACCATAATAATCAATTAATGGAATATAAAAATTATGAAATTGTAATTGTAATGATTTAAAAGTTATTGAAAAACTGTATTTATTGAACTAGTAACTTCATATTCATACATATTGATGCCCTATAAATGCATTTTATTTTGATTTAAGTCTGTCAAAACACAAGATTTACACCAAACCAAGTGGTTGTGTTAGTTTTCTTAGAATTTGTTTTTAACGACTGGTTGTATTTAAAATAATCATAATTTATTATTGGTACGTCGACGAAAACAAACAAATTGTTTAAATAATTAAAAAGCACACTGTTATAAATCATACCAGTTCATTCAATCATTCAGTTTTTTGCGCCTTTGTTTTCGTAAGGTGATTCGAGTGATAATTAATATATTGAAATAACATTTTTGTTTCCAAAGAAAAAGAAACCGCATTATGAATTACGTAAGTAAGCAAATAATGCCTCATAGAAAAAAGTTGGTGCTTAATTCATCTCTTTGTTAATTTTTTTTTTTAAAAACTTTGAAAACTAATAAATTTAATGATTCCTATAGTTTACAATTCAACTGGACCCCAATTCTCAAAAATTCACGCATAGGTTTATCTGTCAAAACCTCCAATTTCATACGAAGGACTGAAGTTTAAAATTCTGAAAATCCACATACGAGAATTTGTCTTCGAATGAGTAACATTCTGTCTGCCTTTTTATTTTGAAGTAAAGTTCTATCTCAGGTGAAAAATGAATACAATTTTCGCAGAGGTGAAAAAAAAACTCGGTAAAGCTTTAAGAACAACATTTATTTCCTATGCAAAACATTTCAGGCGGATTTGGTAGTATACGATTTACGTTATGCAGAATTTGAGAATTGGAATCCTGGGATACAAATTGAAAATTTGACAACTTCAACGAGCTACACAAAAACAAAATTGCAGCAGTAGAAAAAAAAACAATACACATGTTTTATTTGACACGAGAAAAATCATATTTCAATTTAACATCTGAAACTACCAAACGAAAACACCATTAGATAAACAATAGCCGGTTTTTATTATCAGAAATGATCTATATGGATCTTGAATTTGTATGCACAATACCAAATACACATGATCTTACTAAATATTTATCGAGATCACGATTTGTGATCTGGAAACTTGTTTTACTATTTACCACTAGGTGCCTCTAGCTGATAACCGCAAAGGAAATGAGACATTTTTATTGCCGAATAAATGACGATACAGCTCCTATTTTAATTAATTAATATGGCTATTTATTATACTGAAATAATAGAAGAAGATTTGCAGTCAAAGTGAGTTAATCGAATGCGCTTTTCAGAATTGGTTGTTAATAGAGATGATCAAAAAATCGAAACCTGCTAATTTTTCACTGCTAATGAGAATTCGCATTCGCAACCTGTTAACAACTTCTAAATAAACTGCTATTGGCGATACTGCTATTGCCGATGATAAATTTGTCTCGCTTCAAATCCCTTCATTACCATTCAAAATTCACATCGAATACAATCTCCATCAATCCCATATAAATGACTTCTCACTAAGGCGAAAAAAAAATTAAACAAACCCACCCCAATTTTCTTTTCGAGCCATTGTTCCGGCGAATGGGACACTTTTTATGATGCACGCGCTTCAGCCACGGGCTGTCAGGCACCATCACAAACCAGTTAGCAGGTTTGCATTTCGCATTCGCAACTGGTTCAACATTTTGTTGGTTGCCATATAGCAACAGTTGGATTGTACTTCTTCTTACTACTTGCTAAGTTGCTAATGCGGGAGTGGGGGTCATATCATAACTCATAATGATAACATTTGATATGTGAGTTTTATTTACTATTCCTGTCGAATCCTGTTGGGTTCTATAACTGTTGGCTGAGTTTGATTGAGTTGCGACACAAAAAGTTTTCCATATCACAGTGGAAGATGGTTGAACATTTTGTTGGTTGCTGCTAATTGAAAATAAAAGTCGGGAAAACAGAAGCCTAAACAATTTTTGAATAACAAAAATATATTCTGGTTCTAACGTTCGTTTACGATGATATACTGGACTTTTCAGCCTTTACCGCAAGTGAAACGAGCCACTCACCCATAATACATAATACAATTAAATACAATTTTTCTTGTCTTTTTTTTCGAGCTTTTGTAGGTATGGGCTGTTAGATTTCAGACCGGTGTGGTCATGTAAGCCAGTCTTCGGGTTTTTAAGGATGTAGTACATAAGTAAACAAACCATTTTTGTTTTAATAGGAATCTCAGCAACAGCCCTCGGCAAGTACTAGCCGCTAGTGCAACCGCATCATTTGTTGCAGGTTCTTTGTGTGCGTCTGCGCAGTCGAATGATCAGCTTGAAATAGCTTCACCTTCTTTAGATGTGTCTCTTGCACCTCTACCTCCGCCAAGTGGACCTGGTCCCCGTCAAACGCATATGCTTGCATACATACCCAGACGAGTATCCCCCAAAATTAAAGCAGAGTATGGATGAAAACCTACTTGGAAATTTTACCGATAGCTACCATCCGTTCAGTGTTGTAGAAGAACGTGCATTTAGGAAATTCGTTACCTCTCTGAATTCATCGTATCAATTGCCAAGTCGGCATATGATTTCGAGAACACTTATACCGGCAATGTATGAGAAGTGCGTTTACAAAACACGAGATGCTTTAAAATTAGCGAAAAAAGTCTGCGTGATTGTTGGACATCTGCAAACATGGAGAGCTACATGGCTGTAACCGTGCCCTTTTTAAATGACCAATTTGAGCTCATATCACTTGGGTTAGAATGTGCAAGCCTGCCAGTTCATCACACGGCAAAAAATCTGGCAACTGAGCTGATGAGGGTCCTTACGGAATGGGGCGTTAAGAACCAGCTGTTAATTGTTGTATCTGATAATGCAGCCAATATAAAAGCGGCTGTACAGGTTAAACTAGGCTGGAAGCATTTTGGATGTTTTGCACATACATTTAATCTTGTGGCTAATGACGGCCTAAAAGAACAAGAGGTTTCTAAAATAATCGCCAAAATAAAATTTGCTGTCGGTCACCTCAAAAGGAGCCATATAGCAACATCGAAACTTCTCGTCTACCAGAAAAATCAAGGTTGTGGCAATCCATTAAAATTATTACAGGACGTCAACACACGGTGGAACTCTGCATTTGAAATGAGAGGCTGGAAAAAGTATTTTTTTTAAATATTACTTAAGGCATCATAACTTTTTTCTGGGGTCACGATATTTTTTAACATTTTTTGCGTAGTTAAATTAGATCTACAAAATATGTTAAGTGTTTATTTTATCTTTATCTAATATTGGTTAAGTTATATGATTTAGAGCATATATACCTCAATATACATCGTACACATCAATTGTGCGTATTTTATCTCCGAGTGGTAACCGCCGGATACTGGTCTCGCCCACCCGGGCTTGACTTGCTAAACTTATAAGCGCGAGTGTTGAACACGAAAGAAGTAGCAACACTATAATGCTCTGTCGGAATGACTGGCTGATGAGTCTCAGAGGTCTTACATGAGCCCCTCAGAAAGAGGACATACAGCGGATGAATTCGCCATATTGAATCAACGGTGTTGTCAACAGTCGGGATGGCAGATGCCTAAAGCGAGCTACTCTGACATATTGAGAGCAAAGGTCGGTAAGGTTTTTTTTTCAGCACTAGTCAGGGTGCTGAAATAGAGATGGTGGCGGATGAACCCTTTATGGGCCAACGGCAGCGCTCATATCCCCGAAGTGGGTTACTCACAACGGATTACCCGACCCGCTGTCCTAGGGTCAATTTAGGGCCTGGTCCTCCAGGTTGGGGGTTGTTCGTGGGGTTAACTACCCAACCACGGAAAAAGCACATGGTTACGAATCAACCAAAAGCCTCGGATACGGACGGATTCACTGTTGACGACCCTGCAAAACGGAAAAAGGACAATGACTTTCGGATCTGCACGTGGAATGTTCGAACCCTGAGTAGACCACGTGCAGCCGAACAATTAGCGGAGGCCCTAACCTGCTACTATGCAGATATCACCGCCATCCAGGAAGTGCGATGGGATGGACCGGGCAAAAGAAGAATAAAAAACTGTGACATCTACTACGGTGATTGCTATAGGGAACAGAAGCAGCGTCTATTTGGATGTGGATTCGTTGTAAGCGGCAGACTTAGGCAAGAAGTCTTGAGCTTTCGACACGTTAGTGAACACCTTAAAACCATCCGCATCAAGGCTAAATTCGCCAACATCAGCCTTTTATGCGCTCACGCCCCCACAGAAGAGAAAGATGATGCTACCAAAGAATGTTTCTACGAGCTCCTCGAGAAAACATATGAGCAATGTCCTAAATACGACGTTAAAATCGTCCTAGGTGATTTTAACGCCAAAATAGGAAAGGAGGACATCTTTGGTAGCACAATCGGAAAGCATAGCCTACACGACACTACGTCTGGAAACGGACTTAGGCTAATTGATTTTGCTGCGGGACGTAATGTTACTATAGCTAGCACACGGTTTCCTCACCTCAATATCCACAAAGAACATGGCGATCACCAGATCACCAAACCGTCAATCAAATTGACCATGTTGCGATCGGCGCAAGGCACTCCTCCAGTATTCTAGATGTCCGAACTTTCCGAGCGGCCAGACTCGGATCACTACCTTGGTGTAGCCAAGGTACGTATGCGGATATCCCAGACACCACAACAGCGAGGAAATACTGTGAGGAGATTCAACGTTGAACGGCTACAAGCGCAACAAACCGCCAGAATTTTTGCCGATCGCGTATCCCTCAACCTCTCGAGAAGTCCTGTGCTGCCAGCATCAAGTGCTAAAGACCAGTGGCATCGATGCCAAGAAGCCATCAGAAGCGCCGCAACTGATGTGCTTGGTTTCACCAAACCACCCTCGCAAAACCCCTGGTACGATGAAGAGTGCCGGCAAGCGCATGCAGCAAAACAACGTGCCTACGAAGCGGCGCTGCACAGAAGGATGAGAGCGGCTCGTGAGCTCTACGAGCAAATGAGGAGGGAAGAACACCGGCTTCTCCGCAAGAAAAAGAAAGAGCATGAGAAGCGCGCGATCGAGGAAATAGAGAGGTGGTACTCCAGGAACAATGTTCGGAAGTTTTACCAATAGGTAAAAAGAACGTGTCAACGCAACTTTACCCGAGCAGATACCTGTAGAGACGAACAAGGAAACCTAGTAGTGGAAACACAGTCCGTGCTGAGGATATGGAAAAACCATTTCTGCAGACTGTTAAACGGCGATGACGACACAAATTCCGCTGTCAGGCAGTATGAACCATTCAACATGGGTGATGAAAGCCAAGACTCCCGCCCACCTGACCAAAATGAAGTGAGGATAGCAATATCCAAACTGAAATCCAACAAGGCTGCCGGGCCGGACGGCTTAACTGCCGAACTTTTCAAGGCAGCAGGAGATGATTTGGTAGAGAGCATACACCAGCTCGTCTCCAAGATTTGGTCAGAGGAAAGTATGCCTGATGAATGGAACATCAGCATTGTCTACCCGATCCACAAGAAAGGAGACCCTCTTAACTGCGACAACTATAGAGGTATAACTCTCCTCAACATCGCATACAAGATCCTGTCTGCCGTGCTGTGTGAACGCCTGAAACCATTCGTCAACGAACTGATTGGACCCTATCAGTGCGGTTTTAGGCCCAGTAAGTCCACAACTGACCAGATTTTCACACTTCGGCAGATCCTGGAAAAAACCCAAGAAGTCCAGATCGATACTCACCATCTTTTTATCGATTTTAAGGCCGCATATGACGCATTTATAGAGACGAGCTATACAGAGCCATGTCTAGTTTTGGCATACCTGCCAAACTCGTCAGATTGTGCAGGATGACGATGGAGAACTCTCGCTGCTCCATTAAGGTCGGAAACAATCTCACCGAGACCTTTGATGTCAAAAAAGGATTTAGACAAGGCGATGCGTTGTCATTTAACTTCTTCAACATCATACTTGAGAGAATTGTGCGAAACTCGCAAGCCAACACCAGGGGCACAATTTTCCAAAAGTCTGTGCAACTACTTGCTTACGCCGACGACATCGACATCATTGGCAGAACACAGCGAGCTCTCACTGGTGCGTTATCAGTACAGAGGCGGCAAAAATGCGTTTAGAAGTGAATGAGGGCAAAACGAAATATATGCTGTCAACAAGAAGGGACGCACAACATCGACGAATCGGACAGAACGTCACGATAGACAACTATAACTTCAAGGTAGTTCGGGACTTTATCTACCTAGGCTCCGCTATTAACTCTGACAATGATATATCGTCAGAAATCAAGCGAAGAATTACACTTGCCAACCGCTGTTACTTTGGCCTAAGGAGGCAATTGATTAGTAAGGCCTTGTCGAGAAACACCAAGGAGACTCTATATAAGACCCTCATCATCCCAGTCCTGCTGTATGGCGCAGAAGCATGGACGTTATCAAAGGCGGATGAAGATCTTCTTGGTCGTTTCGAACGCAAAATTCTTCGAGTGATTTTCGGTCCCGTTTGCGTTGACGGGCTTTGGAGGAGGAGATTTAACAGCGAACTCTACGAGCTGTACAGCGACATCGACCTGGTCAGAAAAATACGGATTAGTCGTCTAAGATGGCTGGGACATGTAGATCGAATGGACACCAACGCTCCGGCCCGAAGAGTCTTCGAATCCAACCCGGAGGGACAACGCAGTAGAGGAAGACCTCGCCTAAGGTGGCGCGCGCAAGTGAAAGGGGACCTCAACCAACTTGGAGTGCGCAACTGGAGGCAGTTAGCCAAAGATCGTGCTAACTGGAGAGGCGTATTGGTTGAGGCCCAGGTCCACCCCGGACTGTAGCGCCACCTAAGTAAGTAAGTAAGTAAGTTGGTGTGATGATACACTCCTCTACTGTCCAACATTTTTCTCGACTGGGCTTTAGAAATAACTATCTACATGAGTATTTTTTAATAATTTAACCGAAAATATTTGTCAAATTGAAATAAACTTACTTAACACAAATAAATAAATGCTAAATGTTTACTCACTTCCGTCGCCCACAGTATAGACCTTTTTTTGTTTGTTTTAATTATTTTTAATTACTTCAAACTGATTATATTTTTATTATTTATTCGAAGATGATTTATGTAGCTTCTATTACTTTTTTTACTCTAATTTTCTTCCTATTTGCTTTATATTAGTTTGTTTTAATAAAATGTGTCGAATTACTTAAAAAAATTTAACTATTTATATCTTCTTTATCCGTACGTATGCATATGTGCATAAAAAAATCTTTCAGAAATTAAAATATGAACATATTCTCCATCATATCTCTGGTATTTTTTAGCAACCCCAGTAAGTTTATATAGTCGTATACATATATGTATATATGTATATATGTATATATTGAAGTCAAACAAGCGCGAACCCTACATGGCGACCAGTAGGTAGGGACTGCCTCACAGATGAGGAATTAACCAGATAGTCAACTCTGCAATCCCCTATCACTTTCAAGCCCCAAAAAATATTTAATGACAGCCTCAAAATCCTCTCTCAATTTTCCCATCTGTGAATACGTGTGAGCCAGACACATGAAGTTAGATCTAATTTACCAGATTACCCGCCAAAAATAATTGTGGGGAGTTTTGCAATATATCCAAATCGCAACAACAAAACAGCTGGTCACGGCGGATGTGTTGGGAAATAGGAAATTCTGCGAAGTGTTGAGTTTATGTGATTCAACTTTTTATTTTATTTTAATATAAATGTTTATAAAGAAGTAAAAAATTAGTTACCCAATAAAGTTGTTACAATTTAGTTGGAATATTTTTTGCGGTTATAAGAAATAGTTCTCTATTTTTTATTTGCCTAAAAATAAACATTCTTGGGTTTTTGTACTTTTCCATTTTGGTTAATAAAATGAGATAAAATGATATTTTATTGTATTACTGCATAAATATTACTAAATTAGTAATGTTTGGGTGTAAAATATTTGTAGTAAATAGTTTGCAATGGTTTTTTATATATATACATATTAAATTCTTTGATTGTTTTATTATTTATTTATTATTTGATTGTTTTTATTCAACATATGAAAGTTCAATGAATATATGTATATATTCGGGTTCCGTGCATGGATAAAAAAAAGTGAAAAAGAAGTATTTGTAATCCTCTTTAAATTATGTTGTGTTACAAGATTTGTACGTTTAGTCAATCAATTTTCTTAGCTGTTTCTTTTCTAAGGCGGTTTTGAAATTTTTTATATAAGTTAATATGCTTTATTTTAAAATTTAAAGTAAGCGATAGACGGAAGAACGAGAAAAAAAGGTAGCTGGAATGCACTGCATAAATATATTGCGGGTGCATTTTTTTATCGAAAATGCTTGGTAGTTGAGTACATCACAAAAATGTTTGGTATTTGAGTACATATCATAAATAAGCATGCACATTATGTTACATATATATTGAATTATTTGGCCACTTTTTTTAACAGCCGACTTTATTTGTCAAGTTATAATGTTTTGTAACTTTATTTTATATGAAAATAAACAAAACAATTTACTACTACTACTACTACTAGGAAGTAATTGCAAATTTTGTTAAAAAAGTGTTTTGATGTACCAAAAATAATATTTGTAAGAATTTGGATTACGTTTTATTAAAAGCGATTTAAACTAGTGTTCAATTGTGTAGAGTTACTTAACTGCTTCAATATAACCATCCATAATCTACGAAATCCTTGCTAGTATAGTTATACTTAAATTTATTGTGAACCGAAAATGTATGATGAACTTACTTATTATATATTAGTCACGTTAATCAATATTATTTTGATTATTTTTCATTAAAAATTAGAATAAATTAGTTAAAACGCCCTCTTTATTCTTAATATTATAATATTTTATTATGTTATTAGTTGTGTGGTAAGTATGTTTTTATCAATCCATATTCACCGCATAATGACCATGTTTATTTTACGCACCCAAATTGTGAGTTGTAATCTGCTGAAATATATCAACTGTTCCCAACTTCTTGCTATAAAAAATGACATTTCATGGGCGCGGCCATTAGCCCCATATAATTCGATTTATGTGTGCGTGATTCCCATTTGATTTGCACGTAAAAGTCCATATAAGTGCAAATTATGTGGGGCTTATCAGTTCGACTTAGCTTGTAGGCAACGTGAGAGATTCGCTCTCGAGTTGACTATCTGGTTAATTCCTCATCTGTGGACTGCCTACTAGACAGGTAAGTAGAAGGACTATGGTCCCTTGAAACTTTAGTAGTGATTCGCCATTAAAATGAAAGAAAAGAAAGCTAATTATAATCTGTCCGCACCGCATACTTAACCTATGATATGACTCCATTAAGAAATCGCAATAGCATTTTACATTAGCAGTTTACGTTCACAGTGAATAAGAAATCGCATTCACAGTTATAATTGCGAATACAAATTAACGACCTAGCTCATCTCTAGTTGTTAATAAAACCCGCAAGTAATTTTATTTTTAGATGCTATTTTTTTAGTATGATAACGCTACAACAGATCTAAAAATGAATAAATGTATTCGATTTCCCAAGAGAAATTTTGTTTTGTTTCAGATTTCAGCGTTCCCCGCAATTCAAATTGCTTTAATTTTTATGAGACTTTTTTGGTGTGTGTAGCCACAACATTCATGGGAATGACTTTCATTCCCATGAACGTGTAGCCAGGCACTTAGAATGCTGCCAGTGTTTGAAGATCCAGATTCCAGAGTGTTTTATTATCATTGGCTGATATATATAGATGATTTCCGATAATAAAAAACGGCTAATATATAGTCGTAAATGATGGGTGAAAACAATCGTAAACGATATAACGAACAAACATATCATATTTAGAACTTGTCTGTTTTAGAACAACTGTCACTTGCCACAATCATATGTTTTTGGCAATTCCATAACGCTTGTATAAATTGTAAAATAAAATATCTTTAAAAGTGTGGAAAATATCAAATTTGTTATAACTTTCTTTTGCCTTCTTAATTACTGCTAAAAAGAATTTAATTTTATTTGTTAAAGTAACAAAAAGTGTTGAAACGGATTAAATAAATTTTTCTATACAAATAGTTGCATCCTGTCCATTTCAAAAATTGTTTTGTAATTAATATTATATTATAAGCGATTAATATGTTTCGGAGTCGCAGTTGGTTCGGTGGAGGATGGAACCGTCCAAAAAACCGTCTTTCGTTGGACCATTTGAAATATTTATACAGTGTTCTAGAAAAGAATACTACAGTCTCAGAAAATAATCGAGGCTTGCTTGTAGAGTCATTGCGATGTATTGCGGAAATCCTAATATGGGGTGATCAACACGATTCTTCAGTTTTCGAGTAAGCTACAAACAACTTTCTATTACAAAAATATTTGTAACATGACCACAATTTAGCTTCTTTTTAGAGAAAAACATGCTCTCATACTTTCTACAAATAATGCGACAAAAGAGCGGGGGCTCTAGTTTTGTATGTGTTCAGCTCTTGCAAACATTAAATATACTCTTTGAAAATATTCGCAACGAGACATCGCTTTGTAAGTACAAATTACCTACTACATGAAAAACTTATTATAAGTCTTCAATTATTTCTTTAATAGATTACCTACTAAGCAACAATCATGTTAACTCAATAATTGTACATAAGTTTGATTTTTCGGATGAAGATGTAATGGGATATTATATTTTATTTTTGAAAACACTTAGTCTTAAATTAAATACTCACACAATACATTTCTTTTATAACGAGGTAAGAACCGTGTTTTCAATTTGCGATTATGAGCAGCGGACAAAAAATTTGTTATATTCTTACAGCACACCAACGATTTTCCACTATACACTGAGGCCATCAAATTCTTTAATCACCCTGAATCAATGGTGAGAATTGCAGTGAGGACGATTTCTTTGAATGTCTACAAAGTTCAAAATGACAGCATGCTGCGCTTCATACGCGATAAGTGAGTAGTAAATCAAATGAGGCCAATAATTACGCACAAATAATTTATGCGATCCAATAGATAGTAATTTCATCTGCCAAGAGTGTAAAACCCTTAACTTCATTAATATATATATTATATTATATATTAGATTTATATACCATTAAAATGCGATCATCGGTGATAATGAATGGTTATTATTATCAAAAAATGTTGTTAATACTCGTCATCAACGATAACTAGTTGATACATTATGTATTATTTGAAACAGTAGCTTTTTTTTTTTTATAATGTACGCGCACTAAAGGGACTTTGGATACCCTTATAATGAAGTGACACAGTGCGGGCATTAGGGAAATGAAGGATTAAAGAAAGGGAGAAACCGATGCACGTTGGTTTTAAATGTTTGTAAATTATAATGCAAAGGAAAAACAGAGCGTGGTAGAGCATTCCACATTCGTATTGTACGGTTGAGAAAGGAATCTTTATATTTCACAGTACGTCCGAAAACAGGCTTAGGGTAAACTGATGTGCATTCCTCGCAAGGCGAGTATTGCGGTTGAATTGCTGTAGGGGTGGAATGCAACTGGCTATTTCATTTGAGCACTTGTGGTGGAAATACCGATAAAACAATGACAGACAGGAGACATTACGACGATAACTAAGAGAGTCAAGTGATTTCGCGATGTCTCGATCGCCAATAAGTTTTACCGCACGTTTTTGGATCCTGTCAAGTAGCTCCAAATATGTTATTGGTGCACCAGACCAGATATGAGCGTTGTACTCAAGTTTTGGGCGAATAAACGCCTTGTAGATTCTAGCCAGATCAGAAGGGGTGAAATATTTCTTGCATCGCTTTAGGAAGCCTAGACATTTCGCAGCGTTCTTGGCGACATCAAATATGTGGTCATTCCAACGAAGGTTGTCATTAACACAGATACCGAGAATGGAAAGTCTTTCGGTTTCAGCGATGCAAGTGCCATTCATGGATAATGGCAGAGAATTAGGGGTTCGCTTCAATGACAGCAGACAGCATTGCGTTTTGGAAGCATTAAATTCCACTCTGTTGGTTTTACCCCATTTAAGAATGCTGTCAAGATCGGAATTCAATGAGCTTAACATACGTTGCCGTTCCAGTTCAACGCCCGAAGATGAGGGGCGTTGCCCAGGAAACGAAAATGTAAAGCTGAGGGTACTGTCATCAGCAAAGGAATGGATTGGATTAGAAGTGACAGACAGGAGGTCATTGATAAAAATGAGAAAGAGAGTCGGAGACAAAACAGAGCCTTGAGGGACACCAGCATTTATTTGGTGAGTTGCAGACTTGAAACCGTCCAAAACAACTTGTATTGAACGGTCCGAAAGGTAATTTCTAATCCATTGAAGAAGGGTAACATCGATCCCAAATGCACGCATTTTCGACAAGAGAGCTTGATGCCAAACTCTGTCAAATGCCTTTGAAATATCAAGCACAACGACCTTGCTTTCACCACCATGGTGAATAGCTTGGTTCCACTTTTCGGTTAGATATGTCATCAAATCACCAGTGGATCTGTTGCTGCGAAAACCGTACTGTCGGTCATTAAGAAGTTTTCGGGATTCGAGATATTTCATAAGCTGACGATTTATCAGCGTTTCCATGACCTTGGAAAGAAGGGACGTAAGTGCAATTGGTGGGTAAGAGGAGGGAGAGGAAGATTCGCCTTTTTTTGGGACGGGCTGGACAAATGCTGTTTTCCATCTTCTCGGAAAGAGCCCTGAAGAATAGGACAGATAGAAAAGCTTTCGCAGTGGTTTTGCCAGCGTGGAAGAACACCTCTTCAGAACTATAGGGGAAATACCATCTGGGCCAGCGGATTTGTGAATGTTGAGATCTTGAAGTACTCTTGCCACAGCTTTATATCAATATATGATTTATGCGACCTAAAGTTTCAAATGCGTTTCACCCAGACGTGGTGGATTGGGATTATCAGTGGATTGACACATACACATCTAATCCATAGGTACGCCGAGTATATCAAAATTCACACTTAAAGATAGTGTGAATTATGACGCCCACAAAATCTTCACTTATTATTATAGTTTCCTTTGTAACAATAAATAAGATAACTTTTCCCTACAGTAATTAGCCATGGAATGGCATCCTATAAGTTGGAGATAAGAATCATGAACAATCTGTATCCAATGTCTGCAAACTTTTTAAAAACTCTTAAAAATCACTTTTTCATACTTTGTGCCATTTTAAAGATGGTTATGCTTCGGGTATGGTGTTTCGGCTTGTTTTGTCCCAGTTTTGAGATTATTTTGTTTCATATCAATAGACGAAGAAGATATTTCTTCTAGCCAACGATGCGGACGCTCTTTACTTTTTCTTCGCGAGAGTTTTCCAGATTCTATACTCCAATTCAAAGCGAATATTATCACCTCTATTATTTGAATGGCGCTTTGGATGATATCAGATCCCCTCAAATGATTGATTGCTTGCTACCAAATGGTAATAACATCTTATTTGCGATGCTGATGCGATGCGCACCTGATGCTTTGTTGATCGAATATTTTGTTGGCGTTTTATCAAGTTCATTTTTTATTTCAATTTTCTGGACTTCTTGCATATGTGGAAAATATTTCCTGTAAACTTTTTTTTTTAAGTTTTTTTGATCAAAAATATATTTATTTACTTATTTATTTAAATTTATTTGTACATTAAACAAAAACATTTCATCAGTTAAAATCGTTTATTTACTCACTTTTCTTTCTCTTCTGATATATTTCAATTCTTTGCCTGCCGAATCAACAACGCATCAAGCTATTTGGTGATGCTTTTGTTTGAAATGTTTGCTCATCAGTTTACCTAAGTTTGCAATAATGAACACTTGACGTAGAAAATGATGCGCATTATGATGACCGTGATGCGTTAATGAACTTACACCTTACACCTCTTCTGATATATTTCAATTCTTTGCCTGCCGAATCAACAACGCATCAAGCTATTTGGTGATGCTTTTGTTTGAAATGTTTGCTCATCAGTTTACCTAAGTTTGCAATAATGAACACTTGACGTAGAAAATGATGCGCATTATGATGCCAGTGATGCGTTAATGAACTTACACCTTGTTCCTACTCAAGACTTGCGATGTTGGCCATAATTGTAAGATTTGAACGATTTTCGTTTTATACTTGCACGCTCCTGTAATTCATTATTGTTTGTTTTTTATTTGATGACGCAAATGCTTTAATTGTAATGATGGATTTTTTGGATGGAGCTGCGTGGACATTCTTATTCCGACCGGCCTTGAAATCACTTTCTTTGCACGAGATTTAGTTATAGCTAACAATAAACATTTAAATTGTCATTCACTTAGGCCTAGGCGATATTATTTTAACCATTTAATATTTGTGTCCTGTAACTCAAAATCCGAAGAATAGTACACAGATATATCGATTTTTATTAATATTCGTGCCATGCTACTGAAATAAATATTCGTATTTAAAACTGAAATCTTTTAGTGGTATCTGAGTTTGCGACCTCGCGAGTAAATCTTTAAATTGTTCCTTACTTTTGTTAGACGCTTTTTTTCACCGATGAGCACCTAAGATTGGTTTCTTTCAAGATAAAACTAGGATCTATGGCTTAACTGATACATTTTTTATGGAGCTGTGTTGAAGATAAATAATCGGAGACGCATCTGGCTTCACCCCAACGTGTCTGAGAACTAGGTAAAGTAGTATTATCGCTCTGGGAATTAATTACAACACCCAGGCAATATCATATTAATAAAATTATCATCATCATCTCATTATTATAAAATAAATAAAATTGATGTAACTCTGTTTGACATTTACACCCCTAACCGCTGGGGGAAATATTTGATCCGTAATGCCTTCGATGTATATGAAAAACGGCCCACCCGCGCTTTTTTAATGATCGAAATTAGTAAAAGCTTTTCCATCGGCGGATTTAATAAAATAAAATATAAATTATTGAATTTGACTCTCTGTTTTAAATTAAAAACATCTTAGAATATACCTTTATATATTATTTGTTTTGGATATGTCTCCTTTTTTTAATTTTTTTATGTATTACTGTTCAG
Source organism: Ferdinandea cuprea (assembly GCA_963576555.1). NCBI lineage: Eukaryota > Metazoa > Arthropoda > Insecta > Diptera > Syrphidae > Ferdinandea > Ferdinandea cuprea. The sequence continues at coordinate 80,646,358 of OY754959.1, forward strand.
CTTTACAATCAATTAGCAAAAGTTTAAATTTATTATAAATTTACACACCTAACTGGACTTTATCAATCTTTCTTTTTTAAAATCCTATCCTAAGGTTTTTATTATATCATCTCCTAAAAGTATATATATTTAATAGCTGCATTCGCTCGGCTTCGACCGTGCAAAATTATGTTTCAGAACATTTTTTTAAAATCAAAACTTAAGTTTGGAAGAAAATAAGATAGGAATGGATTGGATGGAAGATTCTGATGCTTTTCTTCAAAATTGAAATATTTATTCTAAATTATTTAAAAGCTACAATATTGCCCATAAGTTGTTTTGACCTGACTTTATAGAATTATAGGACCTTTAAACCTATTGGCTAAAACGACTATATTATGTTGGATTACTGATTACTACTAATAATAAATTAACCTCGTCCCAATATTGCCATAACCCTTTAACAATTTCGACATCTAAATTTGAATTTTTGACATATGATGAAATGGAAGAATGAAACCATGGAAGCGTCTAAAAATTCGCAGAAAAGCCACATTTTTTTATGGAGTTTTTTGTTTAATATAGGGTCCCCCAATTTTTGTGTGAGCACATTTTTGGCCAGATTCTGTATAGAACAGCAGAACATACCCCATGCTAGAGCCCTACAATCATTCACGTCAAGATGCTTAAATGCTTTGACAAAGGTCTAACCGAATCATTGCTAAATCATAAGGTTCATCTGGGACCCATGATTTTCGCCAGACCATAACACTCATAAGATGTCCTCGTAGGGGAGCACAAAATTGTTTCCAATTCGCGGTGCCAATCATCGATTTTTTAAATCAATTTAGGTACAGTACTTACCTCGAGATAGTTGTATCAAAATGTTCAACTACATATAATTTAAACTTTTATTACATTTCTACAAGTGAGCGCTGGTCACACTATAAATTATGTTTAGCACCGAAGTAAAAGCGAAAATAATTTGAATCTAAGCAATCACAAGGCTCTGAAACTTCAAGCTTACAAGTTTTTGTTAAATAATTCTTTACGATCTTGTTTTCCAAATTGGTGTACATCACCAATTCAATTTATAACAAACAAATTTGCTCTTTTTTACTGAATTTTAACATTTTAAATGAAACAAATTGCCTTAAACTGCCGTAAACTACCTTTCGCTAGATATACATGATGAACATTTTCACCGTCGTCGTCGCTTGTGGCGACAGTATGATACCCTATCCATATCCCATGTTAAGAACATGATGAATAGCATCTTATTTCATATAATGAAATTTAAAAAAAAATATATATATATCTTTTGAAAAAACCCCTCCCAAAAGTGGGCATGGCCAAAAACATTGTATTGGTGTTATACTAGAAAACATATTGGCTAAATATCTTGTTACATATACCCCTTTTTACGTTTTTCATAGTAATTTTCGATGGAAACCAAATATTGTTAAGAAACGCGAAATATGGAAAACTTGTAAAGCAGTTCAGTGCCTCCATATTTCTTTTAAGGTTCTAATCCTTCATCTTTACCTTCAATTACGCCTTGAAAACGGTTTTTTCTAAATTGCGGGCGTGGCAGTGGGCGTATTTAAAAAACAAATCGTAGCATAACTTTAAAGCCCTCAAAAGTAGATACGGACGGACAGATGGACATTGCTTAAGTTTTGGTCGTGATCATAAATATATATAATGTTAAGGGTCTACGACAAATATTAAAGTGTGTCACAAACTAAGTGTCAAAATTTATATAACCTTAGGATTGGGTATACATATGTTTCAGCCTAAGTTGATATTAAAATAATTTTTTTTTTGTCAGCGCTTAATACTTTGAGATGTTAATCATATGGACTGAAATGTTGAATTTCACCTCTCTCACACAGCTCAGCTGTTCTTTTACATTGTTTATGTTTCTCTCGAAACATATTTTTACATTTGCGCTCTTATTCGAGTTGATTTGAGTTCATTTGTAGATGTCTTAGAAAAAAAAACAAAGATTTCTGCATGATGATTTCGAATGAGGCACTTTTCAATTGGAAATGTCGGTGCGGCAAAATAAAGCCAAATTAAATAAGACGAACTTTCAAAAATTGCCCTTATTTCACGCTTGGTAATTGTCTCGAAAACAACCGTACAACGATTCAAAAGATCATCGTTTTTTGTTGCTTCACATAAGAAAATCAGCTGTCAAATTTGTAATCGTCTCATTCTTAAACAAATTAATTATTTTGAAATTAAATTTGAGAAACATATTTAAACATAAAAAAAGTATCCTCTTTCTGATCCCAAACTCAAAATTTAAAAAGCAATAAACTTCGTAAGAAGACGTACGGCGGATGAATTCAAAAGATTAGATCAACGGTGTCGTCGATGGTCATGATGGCAAATACCTTACGTGAGCTACTTCGAAATATTTGGAGCTAAGGTCAGGGATTTTCAACACTTGTCATGGTGTTTAAAAAGAGATGGTATTGGATGAGCCCTTAATGGGTCAACGGCAGCGCTCGCATTCCCGTAGAGGATTATTTAAAACCCATCCAATAACTATTTGGATCAGGCCCTCCAGGTTGGAGATTGTGCCGTCGATTAACTTCCCTACCACTTAAAACACACTATGCTACAAGAGAGACACCAGCCTCGGATGGAAGCCCCTCTTTTAAGATCACGAACCGGAACGATAATGGATTACGATTTAAGAGTATATATTTGGAACTTAAGTATGCTATAGACCTCAGGTGGAATCTGTCCTCGTGCGGTATAATTCATATATTAACGCGATCCAGGAAATACGTTGGATAGGTTCAGGTATGCAAGAAGAAAAACATGCAACATTTATTACAGTTCGTGGGAAATCGGTTCAGGTCAAAAGTCATTGACTTTATGCCGATAAGTTATCGCCTGGCTGTAATCCGCATCCAAGGCACGTTTTATAACATCAGCCTAATATGTGCTCACGCTCCTACCAATCGACTCTGAATGCTTTCTTGTATCGGCTAATTTCAGAGCTCGACTGTCTCGTAGTTAAAGTTGCATATAATATCCTATCCTATCCTATGAGTGCTATCATGTGTGGTTTTGATGAAAAGATAGTGTTTATCGACTTGGAATTCGTTGGTATTTTTCAGGAATTGTCTTATTGTTAGTGTGAAAATTTGGCCGCTTGAGTCGTTCACGTACTGTGTGAACGACTCAAGCCGTTTTGCAACACACTAATCGGCACTATCAACGTGGCTTTCGGCCCGGCAAATCGACGTTAGACCAAATTTAAAATTTCTCAATATATAGAAAGAGTGCCTTCAAACGGTTAGGGGTAGTCAGAGGTACGAAAAAACAAAGGATTTTTAATAATTTTTTTTTATCAGAAATTTAATTTATTTTAAAAAAGTAACAATACTACATAATTAAGTCATGTTTGCACTTCATTTCACCCAAATTTGAAAAGAAAATATTAACAAGTAGTTCACAGGTAGGTAGTGCTTTGCCGTGACCATCATAACTTTCCAATGGTTCACCCGAGTTCAATTAAATAAACTTTTAGTTTTTTAATAGTTAATGTCTGATCGAATCTTCTTTTTTGTTAATGTATTCAGTATAAGGAGGTAGGGGTTGTTATCTGGGATTATAATATTACCGGATGCATTACCGTTTGTATGCCCTAGTCTAAGGGTACATTAATTTTGACACATTTGGAACATATAAATAAATGATTCAAGAAATGATAACAAGTACTAACATAATTAATATATACGCCCAATGCTACGTGCATAATTTAAATTAAACCGTTAAAGGTTCCGTAGTTAAGGTCCCAACTAATTTGCACTTTTAAATTAAACACAAGTGTGTTATTTATTTAGTATACTTTTATTTGCGTTAAACACAGTTCGGTTTTTTTTAATTTAAATGTTTTTGTTTAAACAAAAACACAAGTGTGTTATTTATTTAGTATACTTTTATTTTGCGTTAAACACAGTTCGGTTTTTTTTTAATTTAAATGTTTTTCGTTAAACAAAAACACAAGTGTGTTATTTATTTAGTATACTTTTATTTTGCGTTAAACACAGTTCGGTTTTTTTTTAATTTAAATGTTTTTCTTTAAACAAATTTGCGACATCAGACAATTTATTTTCGAAAAAAATCAACAGTAAATTGTTTATAAAAAAATCCAAGTTTTAAAAGCCCAAAAATCCTCAGATCAAGCACTAGTTTTATATATAAGTTTTAAACCATTTTTAGTTTTACACTCGATGCTCTAATGCGTTGGAGAGCCCGTTGTTCATTGTTAAATATCACGAAAAGTATTCGTCGGTTTCCCTTGAAATTTTCAGAGAATATTTTTAAGATATTATACTTTCAGAAAATGCAATAGTCAACTTTTTGAAATGTCTGAATGACCCTAACCCCTTAAGTCATTTAACGCACGGACGGGTAATGCTAAATCTACTTCACTTTTGATGCTGATCACAAAAAAATATATATATCTTTGGGGGTCTATGACAACCATGAGAATAAAGTAAAAAGTTGTGGCTATAATTCGTTCATAAGTTCAAGCATCTTTTCGAAATTATTGTTAGCTTAATAAATCGCGTCGTGTAAATATATAATGTAAATTTATAATCTTTTTATTTATGTACAATCATGAAATGAAATTAATTTAAATTAAATGTTCAGTTGTTTACTTTATCTAATAAATTGGTTTTTCTTTTTATTATTTCACAATAAAGCAGCGAGCAAGAAAGAAAAATTCAAACATACATTCCGGAATATTCTTAAATGTATTTATATTTATCGCTATGATAAAATCGAGTGATATTTTGGGGAATAGTATTTTGAGAACAATCGTATTTTAATCATTCTGCATTTCAGCAAGAAACTTTGGTACGATCTAGTCATGCACTTTATTAATTATTTAGAATGAGTTAAATGATTCTAAAATGAATGAAACTGTCGAAATTAAATAATAAACAACTTTTATTCTTAATCTTTAACAGAACCGCCGCCCCCTATTTCAGCAATTTGGTTTGGTTTATTGGTAAGCACATTTTGGAACTAGACACATGTGTTCGGACGGACATTGAGTAAGAATTTTTTAATAGGAAATTAAAAATCTCTCATTTAATTTTTTTCAGCCATCAGTCAAACCAAAAACTGTCTAATCTAGTTGCGGAACATCTTGATCACTTACATTACCTGAATGATATTTTACTGCTTGAAATTCGTGATTTAAATGCGGTTCTTACAGAACATCTTCTGCATAAGCTTTTTGTGCCATTATACATATTTTCACTGACACCAGCTCCACCGCTCTCAATGGCGGTAGTAACCCAAAATTTGGCTGCAGTTCTAAATAAAGTAGTTGACATAGATATTCAGGAAATGAACAACCCACGGGTATCATCGATAGTTGCTCTGTACCTACTTTCATTAGTCTTCTTAGTTATTACACATGGACCTTTGGTGCACGCTTTAGCATGGGTAATATTAAACGCAGATCACAGAGTTTTTACCGAAGGTGCTGCTGAAATACTTAATGCTTATGTTGAGCGGCGTGAAGTCGTCATACCAGGGTTTGTAGAACCCAGAGAAAGCCTAGAAGAAGCTCTCGATACTGCAGCTACTGCTTCGTCATCATCGAACGTGTCTGCAGATAACAATTCCAATACTTCACCTGTTCTTTCTGAAGTGGATTTTCCAATACTGGAATCATTGCATAAATCAAACATCAATATTACTGACGAGGAAAAGGAAAAGCTAAAAAAACTGGTAGAGTCTTCGTCTGCGGATATGCTTCGGCCATTTTTGGATGTGTTGTTGTCATCTCTAGACTGTGCAGAAAATGATTATGTAGCATTGCTATCACTTTGTCTTATTTACGCGATGGCAAATAATCGTGGTAAGTATTAGGCTCAAAATATTATACATTTGTTTACTTGTATCGCTAAACTAATCTCTGCTCATTTTCGTTTCTATCCTAATGCAAAACTATTCACAAAATCGTTTTCTAGATGGTATGTAATTTTGTTTATTCACAACTTCAAACGTTTATATTTTTCTTTATAATCTAAAAAATTATAAACATAGCGCTATGGAAAAACTCATATAAAGACACTCCACTTCATACAACCGAAACAAACCCAATTTTTCAACGTCCAATTCTTTGCTACACGTAGCAAAGAAACGCCTAACGGCGGCATTCCATTTTATAAATCTCTCTAATTGATTACAAGGACACCAAACAAACGAAACCGATTTTTTCGATGAAATGTGTTTTGAATTCCGAATAAGGCGGTAGGGGTTGTGGTCTGGGATGATAAAATGACCGGATGCATTGCCCTAGTCTATGGCCACAAATATTTTGAGACATTTTTTTTAATACCATTACAGAGCAAAACACAAAACACTACTTTCTCTAAGTGTAATCTCGCAGTATCGCTTTACGCAACGGTTGTTTGTTGCGCGACTAAGCTTCAGCTAGACTCTTCATCTGGACTTTTTAAAATCTGTGCTTATGCACCGTAACTGGTTCTATGTCTATCTGTATAAAATAAGCTTCTTACCCGCAGTGACCTTTGGGGAGCATATATATTTAAAAGAAAGACCAATTCCAGCCATAATTAGGAAGCTCATCAAACACTGCGTACCTCGTGAAGTTGGACTCTTTCGAATCTAACTTCGTGAACTGCATATGGCGAATACCAAATTACGGAACAATATTCTAAATAAGGTCTGACTGATTTATATCTCGAAAGTCTTTACAATTACGTTTAAGGAAGCCTAACAATGAGTTAGGCTTGGCAATGACATAATTATAATGAAAAAAGAAACAACTTATTGTCAAATATGACACCAAGAAATTTTACTTCATCAAAACGCTGAAGTCTAAGATCATTTATAAAATAATTATGCAAAATTGTAGTACTAATACGATATGCTGAAAAAGCATTACGATTGCACCACTAGTTTAGTGGCTGCAAGATTAGAAACGACACTACTTATGTTTTGAATGTGTTTTTCATACACATTGGCAACACAGTTTGATCAATACCCACACACATCTGTTCTACTTCAACCGCTGCTTGTTCGGCAACGATCATTTCGGTAAACGACATACATATGTTGAATCGAAGATATCCGTAGAAAAAATGTGTGGGTGCAGCCATGTCTCCGTTAAAACAATGACATCATATTGATGGTGAGAGAGCGCAACAAAAATGTCTTTTGTTTTCGTTCCCATACCACCCATATTTTGATAATAAAGCGAATAATTTAAAACGGAGGTATATTGCTGTGCAGCTGATCAGTGTTTATGTTTTGACTTCTGCGGTGGGCAATGCAACTCGCGTAGAATTCTTGCGGCAATTTGATTTTAAAATTAATATAATTTAATTTGGTCAAGTTAGCAGTCGATTTGACCAATTTAATGCAATTAACACGGCTATCCGGTATGGCTAACTTAGTTGAAATGTAATATGTCAGTGCTTTTCCGTCGTGTCAACGCGTCAACGAGCTTGAAGAGCTGCAACAAAATAAAGCGCAGAATTATTACTGCCGATTATAGGCTTAATTTTATTAACGCGCTTTTTGTTCTTCCGCGATTTTTTACGCCACACTTTGCTCCATTCGACCACTTAGCGAGAGGTCGCTGTTTCAAATCCCGTCGTGTAAAATAAAAACAAATAAAATTGTTGTTGTTGTTGTTTTCAACACCTTTTTTTGTGAATATAGCGATGGGGATATGGTATCATATCATAATGTTCATCATTAAGTTTTAGCTTAAATTGTTGCATCAGGTCATCATTAAGTGAAAATACTTTATCTCAAGGGTGATTCAATAGCTATATTGTATTGTTGTATATAAACGAAAATACCGTATTTCAAAATTTTGTGAAAGAATTCCGTTACCTCTTCACGAATATTTATCTTTGGTTCGTTGTTTTACCATATTGACCATTTGAGTTGTGTTTTTTTTCTGATCTGTGAAGCATAAATCAATTAATGGTTGGTTTGTTAAGCATCGAAAATATAACTTAAGAGAAGCAGATCGTAGCAAAGCATTCGTTCGTTTTAGCTTGCATTTTTTTAATTTTGTGAAGTAGCTGCCAATATTTAATTGGTGTAACGGGCGAAATGAGCGTATATTTTTTTGTGAGCTTCTGACTCGTGGGAAGATCTGAAAGACCTGAATGATCTTTTGTGCTTTATGTTAGAAAGAGCTTCTACTTTCCTAATGTAGCTGATGATACTATCAGCAGAAGAATTCTTAACAGCATTAGTTAGTGCTTATTAATTCTCTGAGAAAATTTGTTCTTCTTATTCCTTGAAGGGCCGGCCACTCTCATATGATGTGCTCTATTGTTTCGTCTTCTTCAAGACAAAGTCGGCACTCCAGGGAGTCGATTTTTTTAGTTTATGGAAGTGATGTCTTAATTTGTGACGACCTGTTAGGTAAGATTTTTAATATCATGCCTGGGTATATTAAGTATCTTCTTGGCATCGTTTCTGAAGGGCTGTGTAACGTTTTTGGTCTGTCTAGGACCAAAACCAATATATGCTTTCCCTTCTTTTTATCTTCAGATTAATAGCTGTTTTTTTTTATTGGACAGAATGACTCGGGTCCTATAAAGGGCGCCTCCGAGGGTTGATGCCAACTCATGCTTCTCTGTTTGTTATTTCAGTCTATAAACCTTTGTTGAAGCATAGTGTGTTTGTTGTTGATCATCTCAAGTTCGTGGATCTCCGATAGCAATTGCATTAGTTCGAGGTGTTTTCTGATTGCTTGCTGTGTGATTATCGCGGACTTTTGAGTGGTTTTCTTCCACCGCGTATATTATAATGGGCCTTATCATTGCTGTATAGATCCACTGAGTGATCTTTGGGGAAAAACACAAGGTTCTTTTATACACGCATCGGCAAGCTCAAAAAGCATTCAATGCTTTTTTAATCAGTCACAGATCACTCCCAGGTATTTGACCTCGTCGGATTGCTCTATGATAGTATCATTTATGGAAATTTGGTTTAAAATTAAATATCTTCTCTTTGTAAAAGGAACTATGACAGCCTTGTTTGCGTTAATAGAGAGTACCTCGTTGTTACACCAATCAATGATGACCAGGTCATCGGCGTATCCAACTGCATGGAAGCCTTAATTACTAGGGTCTTGCATAAGGTTGTCAATCACCAGTGACCATAGTAGGGATGAGAGAACTCCTCCCTGTGGGCAGCCTTTAGTGGCTGTTACTGTTACTGAGGTCAGCGCTGACCCCAGCATCGCTCTGATTTTTGTTGGTCTTTACGTATGATATAGAATTATATCCTAAATAGTACTAAAGCGTTTGATATAGAATTATATCCGGTATTATAAAAAACACTCTATACGTCCAGAAAGCCGCAACTCTTTGCAACTAAATGCACTTTTTTTTCTGTTGGATTCAAAAGTGCTCGTTCTGTGGACTTGCCTTTCTGATATGCATATTGATAGGGTTGCAGAGGTATACTATTACTTAAGTCTTCTCTGATATGAACGTCTATTATTCTTTCCATCGTTTTTTGGAAAAACGGCGTCAAGCTGATTTGACGGTATGATTTAGTTTTAGATTCGCTGGGCTTACCTGATTTGGGGATAAATGAAACGTTTACCTCCCTCCAGGCTTTTTGTATGTTTCCCCAGTTGAAACTGACCTTAAATAAGGCAATAATGGTCGGCAATTGGAGATCCAGGCCTTGCCCATTTCACCTTATGCGGATTGAAAAGTCTACCGGATAAACTTTTGATTCTACTTAAATGTTTTGGCGGTAATACTATGATGGCGTGTTCTTGAGTCTCCCCTAAGATGTTGGAGCCAGGGAAATTAACTTTGAGAAGATTATTCAAAGTTTTTTCCCGGTCTCGTGTGGTGGTGCCATCAGGTTTGATTAGCAGCCCCATACACTTTGATTGATCTTTTGAGAGTTTGCTTTGGAGACGAGCCACTGCTGGAATCCCTTCGAGCCTTTCACAGTGGCTCCCCCAGGAGGCTCTCTTGGATCAACGCAATTCCTGGTTGTATAGGGTAAGAGGGGATCTGTGTTGGTCCCACTTATCGGTGCGCTATTGAAAAGTTTTCTTACTCTTTTAATGATGCTTTCGATGTCCATTCCATTAGTTGTCCATTCCAGTGCGTTTTACCTCACAGCTACTTCTAAAAGATGAGATTAAAAAGTTTCATTTAAAGCATCATTTATTTGTGATAGGTTTTCTGGAAGCATGTCACATTTGATCGCAAGATTTTCGCGATAGGTTCTCTAAACGTTTCAAAAACGATATTTAATCAGATTTGTTTACCCTATACCACCGAAAGCGGAATTTTGTCCTAATATCCTCTTCTGGGCTCTTGGAACTTGAGTCATGTCACTAGTTTACATTGAGTTTGATACTCGTTATCATGTAAGGGATATTCGTGTCGTACTCAGGTTAATATTTTTATATTAATAGCTGTTATTTTCATATTGGCAGCAGCGTTGACATTGCTATCGAAGAAGCATAGCATAGCAACCTGTTTAAACTCAATAGCCCCCATAATATTTATGGCATACTTATCAGAGTGAGAGGTGAGTCCATTGTTTTTGCAGTTTGACTGCTAATGTCTGGAATTCGTGTCGGCTCACCTACAAGCTTGATTAAATTTTCAACCTTATCAAAGATCTCCGTACACCTTCCTTTGATCTTTGTCTGTCCAGAATGTTGAAGTCAACTCGAATTGTGTCTATTGCAATAGCCCGCAATAACGATTTCAGTGCAAAAATGTAAGGTTACAACTCGAATGATGAAAGCTTATTAAACTCCTTAAAAGTAGAAATGCAGGGTGTCCCAGTTTATATTTATATTCTCACTCAATTTCAAGTTTTAGCCCATCAAAGTAGGTGACCTCTAATTTAGAGGTGCAACCACATTAAACGCTTTAACTTGTAAATTAGTACAGGAACAAAAATGTCATTAAATTTTTTTTTTTTTTTTTGCGTGTAGCTAGGTGAAAATCGTTGAAAGACATCGCATGCGAGCTTTGCGATAGTGTGGGACTGGAAACACCCACTAAAAACACCCAGGGAAGGCATGGTGTTACCATCCTTCCAATAATCGCACCTAGTCGTCAGACTAATCAGCAATTTTGTTCTAATATGTAGTAATGTACTTACGTACAGTTTTAAGGAACTAACTTTGGTTTGTTGCCTTTTGTTTTTTAATTCATTATCACTTTGTTAGTGTGATTATGTTGTTACATATTTCTTTTCTTTTCACCTAGTTAACTAGTTCAAAAGGTTTTACTCTACGTAATCTTCTAACTAAATTAGTATTATTAAGTAGTTGGACTACTTCTAAATTAGCATGGTTGCGAAGCCTAAATTCATGTCTTCTAGCGACCTTCCGAACCTCGTCCTCCACCATATCAATTTTCAGATCCCTATGTAGATCAGCGCTACGTACGTGCCACGGCGCATTAACAATATTGCGTAATACTTTGTTTTGGAAGCATTGTATGCTTTGAAGGTTGGACTTACTTGTGCACCCCCATAATTGGAGGCCATATGTCCAAATTGGTTTTAATACTTGCTTGTAGAGAAGCAGTTTATTGTGGATTGAGAGGCATGAATACCTCCCTATGAGCCAATATATTTTAATATATCGTAAATTTAGTTCATCACGTTTTTTCTTGACATGAGTTTTCCAGCGCAACTTTGCGTCCAAAGTCAAGCCTAAGTACTTAGCTGAGTTCGAATGCTGAACCATTTTATTATTTATATACACAGGTATGTGTTGTACGTGTTTATTTGTAAAGTTAACATGAACCGACTTCAGTTCATTTAATTTTATTTGCCATTTGTTGGTCCAATTTGATATATCATTTACTGTCCTTTGCAGTTTTTCGGTAACTTCCTGCAAGGTTTTTCCTACTGCAAGTACAGCAGTATCGTCTGCAAAAGTGGCAACAGTAGTTTCTTCATTTTGTGGTAGGTCGTTCGTGTATAGGAGAAATAGTACAGGTCCCAGCACACTTCCTTGCGGTACTCCAGCTTTAATGTGTTTCGATGCTGAGTATTCATCTTCTTGTTTAATTCTAAATAATCGTTGCATTATATAGGACTCCAGTATTTCAGAGTACTGTTTTGGAAGATATTTGTGTAGCTTACGGACTAATCCTTTGTGCCAGACTTTATCAAAAGCCTGTGTCACATCAAGGAAGATGGTAGAGCATATTTGTTTTTCTTCTAAAGCCTTTTCTATTATATTAGTTATTCTGTGGACTTGATCTATAGTTGAATATTTATTTCTAAATCCGAACTGATGGTTTGGGATCAGTGTTTTTTCTTCTAGAATCGGATGGAGTCGTTTTAGAAGGATTTTTTCGAATAGCTTAGAAAGGATTGGCAGCAATGATATCGGCCGATATGACGTTACTTCACTGGGCAATTTGCCCGGCTTAGGTATCATAATAACTTCCGCGACCTTCCACATACGTGGAACATACCTTAGTCTGAACGCTGCATTTATTATCTGTGCCATTTTTTTTAGGCAGTTTTTTCAGAATTTCACCCGTTATTAGATCAAATCCCGGAGCTTTTATCGGGTTGATCTTTTCTTTTATTTCTTTGGCTATTACCCTAGAGGTTACTGCTGGAATCGATCTCTCGTCTTCACACATTTCTTCCATTTGTTGGGAATTATCATTATCGTCATATGGCTGGAAGACATTTTCAAGGTGTTCCGCGAATAGATCCGCCTTTTGTTTGTTTGTTTTAGCCCAGTTACCACTGCTGTTTTTCACTGGCGGAATGTATGCCGTTGGTCTTTTCATTTTTTTTGTAGCCTTCCACAGTGAGTATTGTGTACTAGCATCGTTTGTCAGATTTGTAAGGTATCTTTCCATCGATGCATTTTTAAATTCTGCTATCTTTTTTCTGAGTTTATTGTTTAAACTATTAAGTCTATTTTTATCACTCGGAGCTCTTGTCAGTTGCCATCGTTTGCGAGCTCTTCTCTTTTCTGATATAATGTCGCAGACTTCTTTGGGATACACGTTTCTTTTTACTTTGCTATTTAGTTCAGGCGTTGCAGCCCATGCAGCCTTTTGTATAGCTAAGGTGAAGGACTGTACTTCGCTTTCTAATTGCTCTATTGTATTAATTGTTGTGGATAGTTCGATGCATTCATCTATTAGGTATCTGAAATATACCATATAGCATTTAGGGACAGACTTTTTTCCTTTATGCAGTCTTTTGTATGGTGGTCTCCTGCACATTTAACGCATTTCGGGTTAGAGCTGCAGTATTTGTGAGTGTGACCATACTTTTGGCAGTTCTTACATTAAGGAACTAGCTTTGATTTCCGCAAAGGATGAATTTGTACTTTCATTCCTAAGATATCTTTAATTTCATAAATTTTCTTGATGTCTTCATCTTGCTCAAAAGTAAGCATGAACATTGGTAGCGGTGCTTTACTCTTGTGCTTAAGCATGTTGACGACTTCAAGTATTTTGAAGTTTTTCTTCTTAAGGTCTTTCGCAATGCATCAGGTGTACATGAGTAGTGTAGTTTCTTTGCAACAACCTTTATTGGTCTTGTTTGTTTATTTTCAAACGAATAACATTGCACCTTTTTCTGGTTTAGTAATTTTGTCAAGTTTCTGTAGGATTCTTCGTTATCCACATTTATTTTAACATCATTACTATTTAGAAGAGCTGTATTAGCTTTTATTTTATTTTCTTCTAGAATATTCAATAAGCCTTCGTACTTCGTAATACAGAGCACTATTATTGGGGGAGGCTTTATTGGCTTGAGTGGTTTAGTTTCTCTATCTTTCACCTTTTCAGGGCTTTTCTGGTTCTCCTTTGGTGGTGAAAGCTCTGGAGACATGCTGATTTTTCTTTTCTTGTTCCGTTTTGTCCTTCTACAGGATGGTTCTGTCTCTCTGCGCAGTTCTTCTTCATCCGTAGAGTACACTACAGTTTTAGGTATCTGTTCATTTTGATTGTTATTATTGACCTGGTCTTTAAGCAGCTGCAGCTCAAGCTTTAATTTATCAATTTCACTTGCCAGTTTTTTACTGAGTTGCTTAAAATTATCTCTTTCTTCACAGGCTTTTTTATAATTAGCTTCCAACATTGAATTTTCTCTGGTTGGTTTGGATGGTGGTGTCCTCACCAATTTACGACTCTTTATAAAAGGGTCATCTTTCAGCAACAAATGGTTCCCCCAGAATCCATGGAACCGTCCTCCGAAGAGGGTGGATTTACCAGTTTACCTGGCGTACCACCTGGGGTAGTTATATTATTAGTTTTGTTCATTGCATATTTTTCGTTTTTGGTTAACTTTTTTTCAAAAAGTTTAAAAATTTGGACTTTAGTCGCCTTTTACGACAGGCATGCCTACCTCGGGTATATTCTTTCCCCTACCGGAAGGGGACGATAATTTCAGCCGCCCCTCTGGGATCAGACGCTGACCGGTGTGCCGCGCAATATGCATCAAACGCTCCCGGATTTAACCTTTAGTTTCATCTTTCAGCTATGACCTTACTGCCAAGGGAGGCCCTACCAGGAGTACAAATCTCCAGACAGTGTCGCTCATACCGTCATTAAGACTACATCTTCGGGTGGATTTTAGTCGCCTTCTACGACAGGCATACCTTACCTCAGGGCTATTCTACCCCCGTCCCTGCAGGGTCAAAAATGTCATATAATGTTTCTTGCCAGACGTTCTTTTTTGACGTTTTTCACCAAAATGTTGTTTCGTTCCGACAGTTTCCATAGAAAACGAAAATAAATAGTAAGCCAATATTTTTCAAATATACCTATCCAATATACGTTTTTGGCCACGTCCACTTTTTGTAGAGGTTTTTTTCAAAAATAAATTTTTTGTTTTTATAAATTTCATAGAAAATAAAATAAATTATTTCAAAAATCGAAGTATGCAAATTTGTTCGACATAAAAAAAGACCCCATCCCAAATATCCTTAGTACAAAAAAAGACCCAAACAAACCTTATATACGAACTTTGAAGCAAATCCGTCGAACCGTTTCTCCATACGGCGCCCGCACAGACAGACCGACGGACGGCATTGGCGGACCCACTTTTCTATAGTCGTAATATCATCCCTCATACTCAGTTTGAGTTCGAAATTTTCGCACGATCGCAATAACTTTCTCTTTAGTATACTAATGTATACGAGAAAGTTAAAAAAGATAATTGCTTACTCACAGCATTCTTCCTATTCTAGTGCATACAAAAAACATACATGCCTAGATCTAAAATTAAGGATTTAAAAAAGTAAAATAAAAAGCTTTGACAAGAAAGATTAAGCTAAGAGCAGTACATTTTCAAAGGTTTTCATATGTAATAGAGTTATATGATATAAAAGCCTACTTATTTATTCTTTTCGATATGGTTTCAAAAGTAATTGGTGAAAGTCTGCCGAGCAAAAGACGATGATCATTCTGTGTAGTGAGGAAAAAAGCAATTTAATAGGATAATAGGCACTTATTCAATAGGCACCATTTGACTTCCGCTTTTTCTATATTTTTGTAGCGATGCACGGGTATTCACCTAGCATTTGATACATGTATATGTATTACGTATGTTTATGTAAATTTTTTTAATTTCTATTTTTGTGTTAGGTTATAATTTATATTTTTTTAACCGTTTCTCTTTGTAGGAGTAAGCAAAGATTGGCTTGATCAAGTTCTTGCCAAATCCGGAAAATCGTCTCAGACTTACAAAACCGAACTTGTGGAAAGTTTATTGAATATTATTAGTTTGTCGAATCAACCTTGTGAGTCCATTGATAAACTACTTTAAATATACTGTAATTAATTGTTCATATTTGTTAAAATAGCTTGTCGTATACGTCTAATTACACTAGAAATAACATTGGACCTTTTAATCGCTTTTACAAAGCCACACACTGATGAATGTTGCATTACAGAATCTCAGCAACACGCACTTTTCGTAGCCCAGTGTCAAGCAATGGCTGTTTTAAGAAATTTTTACAAATCAGAGGAAATTTTTCTTGACCTCTTTGAAGATGAGTATAATGAAATGAAGAAATCATTATTAAACGTGGAGTTTTTATGCATGGACTCAACAATACTTTTACCTCCAACGGGAACCCCACTCACTGGAATAAGTTTTCCACGTCGATTGCCATGTGGTGAAGTGGAGAAAGCACGTCGAGCCATTCGGGGATTTTTTCTGTTACGCCGTACCTGCCAGAAATTTCTTAATGAAACCGAATCAATGCTTCCTCTGACAAATATGACGAATTGTGTACAAATGGATAATGTATTGGATTTAAGTAAGATATTGCTAAGGATTACGATATGGAAATATATTTATTTTGTTAATTCAACATGCAGATAACAGCGACCTGATAGCATGTACCGTACTGACAAGAGATAATACAAAACAAAGGAGATTTCTTGTTATAGACTCTTTGCAGCTAATTTTAGTAGAACCAGATGCTAAATTATTAGGATGGGGTGTTGCCAAATTCGTTGGTTTTCTTCAAGACGTCGAAGTTGTAGGTGACAAGGACGATTCCCGTTGTCTGCATATAACAGTACATAGGGGAGGTGCGTCTCATAATCGCACACCACTATTATCAGCGAAATTTCTTTTTGATGATCATATAAGATGTATGGCAGCTAAACAGCGCTTAACGAAGGTAAATTTAATGATTTAAGTAAAATAATATTGCAATTAATAAATAACTTTATAGGGCCGAAGCAAAGCACGCCAAAAAAAAATGTGCCAAATTGCACAGCTGTTAGAAATACCGGGTCAAATAGTTGATTCACCACTTTATGCAGTAGCTGGACTTAGACCCGCAAGCAGTTCAAGAACTTCTCGAGAGCATAGGCCAATATTTTCGAATTCCAGTCGAGTGCCTGGTTTTGCAGCTGCACTGCGCAGGGATAACACACCTGTTGCAGGTGTGAGTCGCATTCATATCGCTCAAAATCGTTCCATTGAAGGGTTAGTACGATACAAAAAATATGGAAAAAAAATTTAGTACATTCTTGACTCAACCTAGAATACGCAATGAAAGTAATGGACGCTCACGTAGAAGAAGCTCTAACGCTAGTTCTGGTTCATCAACGCAATCAAACGATGTTCGCGAAAGTTCTCCTGGTGGCAAAAGTTATTCACAGTCTCGCGAAAACTCAAGAAACCATTCACCACGTTCACGAGAGATTAGTCCCCGAATGCCCCGACCACGGTATATACAAATTTAAGTAAATCTCTTAAGTTGCACTAAAACATAATTATTTTAGTTCTGAAGAAATTCCTCTAGAAGATTTTCAACACTCAAGAACTGGTAGCCCGCATTCGAGGAGCCCATCTAATGTTCCCTCTCGATCCCATACACCTTCGAGAGTAAAATACGAAACTATATCTGTCCATAATGCGTCCCCCAGTCAAAATGATTCATCTGTTCTAACGCAAATAAATAGTGTAACTGTTGCTAAAGAAGTCGTTCCCGTTAGTTCAGAGGAGACTTCGTTTATTTCCAAAGAAGATAAACAACGACACAGGGGTACTATTGAAACCGTATAATTAAAAGGAATTCGAAACCTGTGTTTTTTAGTATATTTTTATTTTGAAATATTGTTAAATTTAAGCCAATTTGTTATTGTAATACCTTAATTCAATTACCGCAAAATGTTTGTGTATCATAGTTAAGGAAAAATGACATGAAGTACACATTAAAATATATTTTGTTTTAAACAGTTTAATAATAAAATTATTTGAGATAAAATACTTGAGATCTTTTTAGGAAATATAAGCAAAATTAACAAAAATTTAATTTCAATGAAAAATTTTTTTTATCTCCGACAAATTTTCTATAAATAATAAATAAAAAAGTAAATTGTAAAGAAGTAAATGTTTTGAGAAAAATTGATTTAGAATAAAAAGCCAAAAACCATCATCTTTTTGTTGAGTAAATAAAATAACATGAAATTATTAACATTTTCTGCGCGATACTAATGTACTAATCGGTTTTTGATAGTGTTTCTAATGGTTCTTAAGTTATATCATTCAGAGTAGTTTTACCTCAAAATCAGTAATCACTTTAAACTTGCACTACTTCCCAACTAATAATATTTCGTACAATCCCTCATCCAACTCCACTTCTTTCATACCTTACTCTTCAATCACTCTGTCCTGTTATTGATCACCTTATGCCACCTACTGTCAAACTAACTCAATTACATTACGCACTCTCCAGGCTTTGTGAAAAAAAGACCTTGCTTTTTTTGATAATTATATGCACCCTTTAAAGAATCTCATGTCTCCAACGAGGTAGAGTAGACACCAAAGCATAAGGGGTCTGTCCTGATGAAACCAGAGGTATCTCCAAGGCTTTGTCGAACAATGTGCGATATTTTTTTGGACTATAGATGTTTGTAGGGTATATAGGGCTGAGTTTATTTGGTTTATGTAATGATTAAGGTATTGGCTCCATTCGTTTCTGGCGTGTAATTTTGACTTACACCCTTATTACGGTTGACAAATACCAACACGAAGATGACAATTGTTAACAAGTTCGTTGACTCGGTATTACAGTGATCGAACATCAATTTTGTTGATCAACTGTGAATTGTATAAAGTCTATTGTGAACAGTTCTTTCAGTTGGTTCTATTAATTTTGTATTATCATTGCCAAAAACTTTCATTACTACCGTATTTTTAGTCAGTCACAAATTTGGTGCTGACAAAAATTGTTAAAGAGTTTATTGATGATTAGAAAAGGAATATTTTGAAAGCAAAATGTCAACAATCGAATTGTTTTTTGGAGAAAATGATATTGACGAAGAAATTATAGTGGGAGATTCTAATACACGAAGAATACAACGAGATCAAAACCCAAGAAACATGAATATACAAAAATAAAATTGTAGCGCGATCACGATTAAATATTATCTTATATGATTCAAATCGTGAAATTAGAATTTTTGGTTTGTGAAACATTGCAAAATATAATTTTTTCTTTGTACCAAAGGTTCATCAAACCGACCAATTAACATTGTTTTTTACCTGAGCACTCAATATGGTTTACAGAACTTCCGACTTTCGAAAGAAGCCTATGTAGATGTATTTGCCGATGTTAACAGTGCACTGGCGCCGTTAGAAAGACAATAATCCATACCGAATATGTTAGTATAAGAAAGTTATCAACTGAGTGTACTTCTTAAAGAAGTACCGAGAAGTATCTTTCATAACATTTATCATATTTTTCCTTCGCCAATTTCTGTCTATCCAGTATTCCGTTTTCCGAGTATTCCTCAATAACTGCATAGTAGAGATGATCAAAAAATCGAAACCTAATAAATTTTCACTGCTAATGAAAATTCGCATTCGCAACCTGTTAACAACTTCTAAATAAACTGCTATTGGCGATACTGCTATTGCCGATGATAAATTTGTCTCGCTTCAAATCTCTTCATTCCCATTCAAAATTCACATCGAATAAAAAATTCAACTAACCCACCCCAATTTTCTTTTCGAGCATCTGCCTCGCCTATGGCATTGTTCCAGCGAATGGGACACTTTTTATGATGTACCCGCCTCAGCCACGAGCTGTTAGGCGCCATGACAAACCAGTCATTCGCATTCGCAACTGGTTCAACATATTGTTAATTGCTTAATAGCAACAGTTAAGTTGTACTTCTTCTTACTATTTGCTAAGTTGCTAATGCGGGAGAGGGAGTTATATCATAACACACAAATGATAACTTTTGATATGTGAGTTTGATTTACCATTTCAACGAGTTACTAATTTGCGCTTTCAGGTAGAATCCTGATTGGTTGTATGGTTTTGGTTGAGTTCGATTGTGTTGCCACGACGAAGCGTATTCCATACCGCAGTGGAAGATGGTTGAACATTTTGTTGGTTGCTGCTAATTGCTAAATAGCAGCTGATAGGTTGTACATGATACTTGCTAAATTGTAACAGCGGGATAGGGTGAGTCATAGTCGTACTAAGTTGCGCTTTATGACTCTGGTCGAAGTAATTTTAAAAGGGTTGTACATATACCTAAAAAAATCGTTTAGAAATAAAAATATGAACTTATGTAAATTTTTAGCCTACATTTTTCTGATATTTTTTAGCAGAGAGATTAGTGAGATTATTTTGTCGAAGTCAAACAAGCACGAACCCTACATGGTGACGAAAAGGCAGGCAGGTAAGTAGGCGGCCTATTGTCGTCACTTAATTTGCTCACTTTCTGACGGCCTGAAACGCCTAAACGTTGAAACAAATGATGCGCAGTTGCAGCTATCTTTTCATTATTACCTTTAGCATCGAAGGCAGCAGACGTTTTGGGAATTGCAAATATACAATTTTAAAATCAGCTAAAACTTTAATGAAACAGTTTCTGATTAAATAAACGTAGTGTTTTGTTTCATTTGCCCAACAGGTATGGTCCCTTGAAGCTTTAATAGTTATTCGCCGTTAAAATGAAAGAAGATTAAGCTAATTATAATCTACCCACACCGCATACCTAACCTATGATATGACTCCATTAAATAATCGCATTGGCAGTTTACATTCACAGAGAATAAGAAATCGCATTCACAGTTATAACTGTCAACCGAAAGTGTATAATCAACTATATATTAGTCACGTTATTCAATATTATTTTGATTTTTTTTTTCATTAATAATTAGAATAATAATCAATGTTATAATATGTTTTTATAAATGTTTATTTTAAACACCCAAATTGTGAGGTGTAATCTGCTGAAATTTAACAAATAATAAAACAATCAAAGAATTTAATATATATATAAAAAAACCATTGATGACTCGACTACAAATATTTTACACCCAAACGTTACTAATTTAGTAATATTTATGCAATAATACAATAAAATATACATTTTATCTCATTTTATTAACCAAAATGGAATAAGTCCAACAACCCAAGAATGTTTATTTTAAGACAGATCAAAAATAGAGAACTATTTCTTATAACCGCAAAAAATATTCAAATTAAATTGTAAGTACTTCATATTTATTGGGATACTAATTTTTTGTCTTCATAAACATTTACATTAAAATATCTATATCCGCCGTGACCAGCTGTTTTGTTGTTGCGATTTGGATATGTTGCGATTTGGATATGTTGCAAAACTCCCCACACTTATTTTTGGCGGGTAATCGTGTAAATTAGATCCAACTTCATGTGGCTGGCTAATACGTATATATGACACCAAGATCATTCACTTCATCAAAACGCTAAAGTCTAAGATCATTTATAAAATAATTGTGCGAAATTGTAGTACTATTAATTAGTACTGTACTAATACGATATGCTTCGATTGCACCACTACTACAATGTATTAATATCTGCTTGAAAACGAATGCAATCAGATACATTTTTTTATCCGAGAAAACAATTTCATATTATCCGCGAAAGTCAAAACCTTCCAGAATTGAAATATTTCTTGAACATCATTTATAAATAATATAAATAGCAACGGGCCCAAATGATTGATATTGGTATTGTAGAAAGCTTTGATATAGGCCGATAGTTTACTACTTTTTGCCTTAAACCGCTTTTATAAATAGGTGTTATGAACGAATATTTCCATTCATTTAAAAAGTTCCCAGTTACAAGAGACTGGTTAAAAATAATTTTGAGTGAATGAAAAACGGAAGATTCGCTGGCGAAGTGCATAGTTAGCCTCCAGAGTTTACTATCTGGTTAATTCCTCATCTGTGATATATATATAGAAATATACTGGCTGGAGAACAGTCGTTCAGTGCTAGCTTAGGCTTGACAAAGCTTCTGCTGCCAGTATTTATTGATTCGGATTGTTTTATTATCATTGGCTGACCCATATATATCTTTTCCGATAAAAAAAAGACGCCAATTGTTTAACTAACTACAAAATACAGCGTGAAATTTAGTTTGAGAAATTTAAAATGAATTCACTTTTAAATTAATCATTTTTCGGCACACATAGTAGAGCTTTTTTTGTATTATCCCTAATTATTTAATAAAAATTGTGTTTTTTCACTGCAATTTGCTTTCAATAGAAAGAATTACTATGCAAAATTTGAAATTATGATTTCGTTTTGTTATTGGTAGCGACATCTTTTTTCTATAAGACCAAGTTTGGTTTGTTGTGCTGGAAACTTTATCGTTCATATGTAGATGTCACTAAGCGGGAATTATATTCGAATAGCATCAATCAGCTGTTCATTTGGCATTTCTCTTGTCAGCTAGACAACACACTGCAACCATTGCTGTGTGATATAACCAACTTTTATCGTATAAGTTTATATTAATCTTTCGTTCATAAATAATACATAATACAATGTCTAAATACGCCAACCTTATAAAGGCCGGCACACAGTACGCTCATCGTATGAATTATTTGTCAAATCGAATCTTTGGAGAAGTTGCCCGCACTACAAACGACAAGTCTATGAAAGTTGTGCGTATGTTCCAGGAAGAACCCATTCATAAGCGTGATTACGTTGTAAATTGGTATCCGCGCCATGTGGAAACACATCTGCTAATGAAAAATCTTCGTTGGTACGGTTTATTCCGTGATGAACATCAAGATTTCAAGCAAGAAATGAAGAGATTGCGTCGTTTACGTGGGAAAGCGCCGCCGAAGAAAGGCGAAGGCAAACGGGCTTCCAAGAAATAAGAATAAAAATGTATCACTAAAAACTTGTATTGTATTTTATTTTCATTATTACTTTAGCTTCTCCCCTAAAGACAATATTACCATCCTGACTGCATTCGTATATTATCGACATAATTTTTCGATTCTGTGCTAACTCGACACATATTTCAGTATTTTTGTTTATTTGACACTTGTGGGGAAAAGAAAGTGTTTGCGATAACACGATAGCTCCTGGGCCAGGAAGTTGTGTTCCAATAATTCCAGCCACAATACCATTTAACAGGGCTCCATGTACCATTCGTTCGCTCTCTTTTACTAGCGTAGAATGAATTGGATTCGTATCACAAGTTAGCTTCGAAAATTTATCCAAGTCTTCCTGTGTGAATATTTTGTTTATTTTCACTTTTTTTTTGAGCGAGGAATACCTCCTTAAGACGCATAGTGTGTTTTTCAGATTATTTTTGTGCATTCTCCAATACATTAATCTGAGCAAAAAAATCTCCCAAAAAAACTTCGGCTAACACTTTTAACCTTTTTTCAGAAGAATTCTCGAACTTACTTATTGTTTGTAGAATGCTTGAAGTGCAGATTTGAAGTCTTAGAGTTGGGTCTTCCGACAAAATAAGGTAAAATAAAGTCAAGATATTTATTGATACTTCTGTTTTCTCGGTAGATTGAAAAAGTTTAGATATAATTTTAATATTTGTTGCTCTTGTAATTTCAATTCGAGATAAGGGATCTGTAAATAAATCATTTGTTGTCGCTTATATAAAAATAGTCTTTGATATTACCTGAACATATATTGCAAATACCAGATATTCCGTTAATCACTAACCGATCATTGGGTAAATCAAGGAGATGCAAGAACAGGTTAACTACAGCTGACTCACGAAGAAATTCAAAATTGATTGGATCATAAGCAAAGTTAACTAAATTAGAAGTTACTTGCTCTCTAGCTTCTAAAATGTTTTTCAATTATTAATGTTGTGTGTGCATTTAATTTCTTACCAACATCTGTTGTTGTATAAAATTCATGAACCAAATGTTCTATATATTCCTTTCGTCCTATACTCTGTCGCGGTGTTCTTTTGCGCAATAGTTCTTGACTTGCAAACATTTTCCATTCATAAACAAGTATTTAATGTGTTAAAAAACCAGCAAAAATGAGCTAAAAGCTTTGTACCTATCTTCAATATGAGATTAAGATGAGCGCATTCTGCGAGTGTCTTGCAGCACGACCGCTGATTGGTTGAAATTTTTGTTTTTTATTTAATTTAATCAAAACTCTGATTTTTAGAGTAATCATGTTTAGTTGGTAAAAAATATCGATTTATTGTATTTCTTATAACTTCACAGATCTTTTTTTTAGAAAGTTGTAGACTCACAAATCCAAGTGGCAACTTTAAATTTATTACCTTTTTTTAAAAAATGGTTAGTTTACAATATAAATTGGGGCTTAATCCATTGTTTTATTTATTTATTATTTTGTCTTAATTTTCCTTTCAGGTAGCAGGAATTTGAACATACGAATACATTTATTCCATAGAAAACTCTTCGAAATAACAAATTCAGAATCTAAATGGGAGGAGACCGATATTTATAATAAAATTATTGAATTCAATAAATAATCCCTATTTTCCTTTCATTTCAGTGCAAAAATGTAAATTTTTAATAAATGTCTGTCCCTTCACATTCTTTTTTTGAAGAACAGTTTTCTATCGAATAAATGTATTCATACCTATGTGCAAATTCCTGTTACCTGAAAGGAAAGTTGAGCCGTAGAGCCTCAGTTTTGCTTCCGTTTGCTTTTGAGAATTATTGTCCAGCTTTAAAACGTAATATAAACCAAGCTAAACTGTCCGAGTTTTAATTTTTATATTTGACAGTTAATCTTATTATTGCTACGCCAACACGAAATTTCACCACAAATAAAAAAAAATATTTTTATGACAGGAGAAGAATAAAATTTTAGAACAAAATCTGAAAAATAGAGCCTCACTATGTGATACATTATATCCTTCCAGAAAATACAATTTAAGAACATAGTTGTAACTAAAGCATGGTGGTGCTTAAACAAAATGTAAATTATTTACGAAAAAGCACGGTTGGGCATTGAAATAGAGCCACTTTCCTTCTTTGTTTCAAAAACTTGCAAAACATGGTAAGAACATTAAAGAATGTATGTCATTTAAGCTGTGAGAACTAATACTTAGTTGCATGTCCATTACTTCTTATCGCAGCTTCACAGCGTTTTGGCATTGCACAATTTTCCACAATTTTGTTGTATTTTTGACTTGGTGCTTACCTACTGCCGTTTTGAGTTCCTTTCATAAATTCTCAATCGCATTTAGGTCCGGTGATTGAGCTGGCCAAGGTAACACTGTCGCGTTATGGTCCTGGAAAAATTGTTTGGCATTCTCTGAGGTATGGCCTTGCTTCATTGTCCTGTTGGAATATCCTTCTTAAGGGCAAATGATCCTCGGCAAACGGCACCATAACGTTGCCAAGAATATTTACATATTCGTGTTGGACCATGTTTTGTTTTATCCAGTATATTGGACCAACACCATACGAAGAAAATGAGGCTCATGTTTGACGGTTTTCTTGGTATACATTGAAGAAAATTCTTGGTTTTGTGGGCGGCTTACGTACTTTCTGCCGTCAGTACCAATCAAATCCAATGTAGCTCTATTTTCGTGATCACCACTGTATATTTATAAATATCAATATACCAAAATCTAAGACTATTTAGCAATGTCCGCCCATACGTCCATTTGTACGCAATTTGTAGGCCTTTAAATTCAAGCTAGGAAGCTGAAATTTTAACCACATATTACCTAGAGTTCCTAAATGGTTAAGTGTAACAATTTTTGTGATACGCTCTCTGTTACACCCAAAATTTAGAAAAAACCGTTTTAAAGTTAAAGAGATAGAGTGTCACAAACTTTACGAGATATGTAGGTACCGCCCCTTCATAAGTTTGTGATATACTGTTGTCATATACATTTTTTATAAAAAAAACACTCAAAAAGGGGCATACGTTTTTTTATTTTCTAGTATAGATTATATTTAGTAGATTTTATCAAAACTGAACAGCTCCGGGAAATGTAAACATCAAGGAAAATATCAAGTAGTTTTAGTAGGTGTTACTGCAAAAACATAAGAATCTTGCGCACATAGTGCCTGGCTTCACGTTCATTGGAATGAAAGTCATTTTCGAAAGAGGATTTTCGGTGGATTCTTTGTGTAATCTACCTTTTTCGTTCTGACTCACATAAAATCTACCTGTCTCGGGCGACATGACGATCATTCCCATGTGCCTGGTTACACGTTCATGGGAATGATCGTCATGTCGCACGAGACCGAAAATCCTCTTTCGATTTGAATTCTCGGCGTGGGCATGAACGTTTCGGTTCCAAACCATATCACTTCTGACAGAAAATCTCATTTGAGATTTGTGTTAGAAGAGTGAAGACCGAATACAGGTACTAGAGAGCACAACAGTATTCGATTTTCCAAGAGAAATTTAGTTTTGTTTCAGATTTCAGAGTTCCCCGCCATTCAAATTGCTTTAATTTTTTGTGTGTGTAGCCACGACGTTCATGGGAAGGACTTTCATTCCCATGAACGGGTAGCCATGCACATAAATCCTGATGTATTTTTGCACGAGATTAGAGAGAGATCTCTGCCGTCAATGATTTTAAAGATGTTAGATTGAGATCAGAGATAAAACAGTCTACATTCGACTGCTACCACGTATTAAATGTATTATAAATTTTCTTTATATATATAATAAAAATGTAAACGTAAATGTGAAAATGCAGCCAACTGTTTTTTTTAGCTGTCAAATCGGCGTGGTGGCCAAACAAACAATATGTTAGCAGCATTTCATACACGAATTTCGGAAATTAAGTACATTATAGTACGTTTATAAAGAAGTTGAAGTGTTTTAAGCAGCGATGTAATATACATCTTTGTAGATAATTATTGCACCGTAAAAAATATTAATTCAACCGCAGAATATTCAAATCCAGCCAGTTTCTGGTTGAATTATTCACGTGGTTCTCTATGATAAAAGGTGATTCGGGTTTCAACTATTATTCTTATGGCTATTTTATAGGCAAGTAATTCTGTAAATGTTTTATTAAACACATAGAATTCGAATTTCTCTAACAATTCATTTCTAATTAATTTTTTAATACAACACCTCAACCATCAAATCCGACAGGGAAATATTTTTTTTTGCAGTTTATGCGAAATTTACTTAAGCACATTTGCGCCCATGTGTAAATAAATAACTGAATTTATTGCGGTGGGTGTTGAATTATAAATGTTATTGGCTTAATTTATTTAATAATGTTATATTGTTCTAATAATAGGTACTTTTTAAATACCTACTAGATTTTTCGGCTTATTTCTTCACTATTGTGAACGGATTGTATCTAGAAAGAACCACCACCGCGCGCCATTTCGCAAAAATCTACCGCTTGTCAATAAATTGCATGCATCTTATATCTGTCTAGTTTAAAGTTGTTTGTTGAGCAGCTTTATTGCAATTACCATAGTTGTTCGCGTTTAGAAAAAATTTATTACCGTCGAAAAGTTGTGGAAATCAATCGGAAATATATTGCATATTATATAAATACTGCTGAATCAGCTTTAAAGTTTATTTTATTCCTTTCAATTTTATAAGGTGAGTGAGTAAATTAGTAGGTTTGTTATTTGGCTATTAAAGATGCACACTCAGAAAAATTCGATCAACAGATTAGGACATGGGCATGTTCTTCAAGCGTTTGCTTAAATTTATTTAACACTACACCGGTAAAAGTTTTATTGAAAACTGTATTTATGTTCACTAGTTATAGATATACATTATATGCATTTGGCGCGAATTTTCAATATTATACCATAATGTATAAATGTATCAATATTATTTAGTTGTACGAATTTGGTTTATAATCAATTGTTGTGTTTAAATAAGCTTCCCATTTTTTGTAAATTGTATTAAGCATATAAGGGACCACATAGCTATACATACATGTTATTGGAACGGTCTAGTCCCGTAGGTATCATACCATTTTATCCTAAGATAGCGATCCACGTAAACTTCGCCGACTTCATAGGCTTCATGTATTTTTGTTTAGATCGCATTTTTGTTTATGATTATTGTGCTATTCACACACATATGCATGTCTTAAATTAAAAATCATGAATACAAAGGTGACTTTTCGAATTTGTGTAGGTACTACGATACAACATAGATTTAAACCAGGAGCCTATTCCACAAAAGCACTGCAACTCTTCACTCTGCAAAATATCTGAATTCTGGGGTCTAAACTTTTTACCAATGTTTTTTAACTTGAGCTTTACTGAAAGATCAGTAGATTACTTTAAAACCGATACCTACTTCGACAAACTTCGCTTTGGACTATTTCTAATTGGTATGTTCCTAGTGAACATATGCAAAAAAAAATAGGAATGTTGTTTTATATTGGACAGGTAGGATTACTTTAAGTGCTGTGTAAAGTTTCATAAGATTTAATTGATTTTGGGTGACACCAAATCGTTTTGATGAATTTCCTTAGCGGCAATGATCGTTCTTTTGTGCAATTTTATATACGCTTACCAAAAAACCACAATATTTAAATGAAACAAAATAAATAATAATACGTTTATATCTAAAATTAATTGACTTCGAAAGGGTTTTTCGCAAGTTTTTTTAAAAAAAAAAAACAAATCTTAAATAGAAGCAATTACTAAAGATCTCACTTCGTATAGTGCAATTGGACAAATCTTTAGGTTTTTAGCTTAGCTAAAACAAACAATAAAAAAGGGATCAAATTTCAGATTGAATTTGTATGCTTTCAGTTCAGTGAAAACATGATAGCAACAAAAAAAACTAATTAAAATAATTTGACAAAACACTAGCTAATTAGCTCTAAGTGATCTCCAACCCCAACAACCGTTAAATATTCGTAGAAATTACCCGAACGTTAAAAAACTTTTGTCAAAGCATTGTCTACGAATTTTACAAAGTTTTTCAATTACATTCATCATTTTATATACATAAGTAGTAATAAAACGAGAAAAAAGATCATTCTTTAAAATCTTGCTACAAATATGGTTAATATGAATGTAGGTATGCATCTTATATTTATACCCTATCCTAAGGGTATATTAATTTTGACACATAGTTTGTAACACCCCTTAATATACGCCGTAGACCCATAAAAGTATATATATTTATGATCAGGACCAAATCCTAATACTATCTAGCAATGTCCGTCTCCGTCCGTATGCAATTTTTAGGCCTTTAAAATTAAGATAGGAAGCTGAAATTTGGACCACATATTCCCTAGGGCTCCGAAATGGTTAAGTGTAAACATTTTTTGAATACGCCCACTGCCACGCCCACAATTTAGAAAAAACCGTTTTAAAGCTTAAGTTAGAAAGATAGTGTTACAACCTTCACAAGATATGTAGGCACTGCCCTCCTTTATAAGTTTGTCATATAAAGTTTTTTGCCACGCCTACTTTTTGTGGGCGTTTTTTACTAAAATGATGTTTTCTTCGAAAATTTTCATAGAAAGCGAAAAAAAATGTTTAACAAGATATTTACCCTATATTTTTTTCAACATATCGACCATACAAAGTTTTTGGCCACGCCCACTTTTTGGGGGCGTTTTTTTTTTCAAAAAACTTTTTTTTTTTTAATTAATAGAATGAAATAAAATCTTCTTAATGCTTTTTTCTTTGGAGCATATAGGGATATGGATAGGGTATCATACTGTTCGTCCCCAGCGGACTGTAGCCTTTCCTTATGTTTTTATTATTGCAACCTATTGACTATTTATATTGATTTTTTTTTTAAATTTTGAAGAAGGCGTTCGTTTTTTCCCCTTTATCTAAATTAAACATATCAAATCGGACTGCAAAAATCGAAATACAAGAAATCGGGGAAACCCCTCGTTGTCAGCGAAAAATAATGTTCGAGAGGGCTTATTATTTGCAGGTAGATGGACACTTCGATTTATCCATCTTTTGTATCTCATGTCTAAAATATATTCCGAAGCTTAAGCAGTGTCCGATAAAGCGGAAATTTCGTATGGTTTTGGTCTGTAATGTAGTGGCCGCGTCCTTTCAAGGGAGTAAAAATTAAATTAGTACTAAAATCGATGGTTATGGGTTTGATATCCGTACGAGTGAGGTGTCCGTTCATGAGAGGTGTCCGTTAAGGGAGGTTTCACTTGAATTCACTTACGACCTCAATTAGGCTGCCATCTAATGTCCACTCATGTTCTATACCACCGAAGTTTTCCACTTTAAAGACATGCATTTTGTATTTTGCAGCATTTATCTTTTGATCCCATGGTAATAATGCTTTAGTGTATTTATTTGAAGTTGGAGAGTAAAAGGATTGTATAAAAAGATAACAAGATCATCAGCGTAAAGCAATACTTTGACATCGATATTTCCGAACTTATATCTCATCACAGCAAATACAGTACTTTTTGCATAATCTAGACGTTACCTAGCTCGGTAGATTTGCAACTTGTTCGTTCAATGTGTATCTATAAACACTAGCTTTTTCTTTGAATCCACCTCAGGTTGGCTTGGCGTTCTGGTCCAACAAATTTCTAGTAAACGATAATCTTTCATAGTTAAAAAATTGTTTTGCAAATTACTAATTAAACTGCTAAAATATACAATCCCCATCAAATTGTCGAGAGTTATTAGAATTGATAATTTGTTTGAATTATATTTTAAATTGGTTAAAATTCTATTTGGTAATAAAATTTATTTAAACGTTGTAGCATGCGTTTACCACTAAATGCTCTTCCCAGTAGATGAGCTCCTGTTGCTGGATAGTATTTAACACTAAAACCCTAAAAATACGTTAGAAATTGTAATTCTTCGACAAAAAAAGGGATCAACCACTTACTAACGCTGAAACAATTATATATTTAATAATTTCCCGCATTTCTAAAACAAATAATATATTTCCAAAAATACAAAGTTGTGGGGATTAAAATTAAAAAAGAAACAATGACAGAAATACCATCTTCATTTTTTTAAACAAATCTCGTTGAACCTTAAACTCCATCAAAGTTTGTCAGAAACACTACACTACTATACAGCCATTCATGCTATCTCTTGCACGCTGCTTCCAGTTATCCAGGCCAAGTGCTTCGGCACCTGCCTTGATTTGATCTTTGAAACCTGGAGATCCTTTTCCTTGTTTTCTCGAACCTGGCTTGAAAAATATCAATATTAACTCTCCCTTCCTTTCACTTGTCAAGCATTCGGTGCCATGTAACAGTTTTGTAGAGGATGTATATTGTCATTGAGTGTTTTTTTGTTATAGGCTTGCCCTCATAGGCCATTAGGTAAGGCCAACTATTTTCACACATTTTCATGACATGAACTACTAGCTCGACTGGTCTATATAATGCCTTTCGTGCACAGAATGCCGAAGGATAAAATAAAAGAAAACACATGAAAGCCGAATACGGCGAAGTCCGATATATGTTTGTGTTCAACGCGTTCATCTAGTTGATAAACTCATCCAATTGTTGAATAACCTCGTTCACCATGTTGCTCAACTCGTCCAATTCTTGAATAAACTAGTACACTTAGTTCATTAAGCATTCAATTGTTAAATAACCCCGTACACCTAGTTGATCAGCCGGTTTAAAATTAGCAAACAAATTTGTTGTTTAAGTTTCTCAACCTCATTTTCCGCGAGTTTACCGAAAAAAAATGCGGTTTTGGGTTGCACATTTTATTTTAAATGGCAGGACGCCATTGATCCGGAGCATAAGAAAAGTTGAGCAACGCATTGAACAGATCATGTATTGCACATTGTTTGGAATTCGTTGCTCAACCCAATGTGCAACTGTCTTCAACGAACAAGACGATCTCGTCCACCAACAGTACACTTGTTGAAAAACGAGTTGAGCAACGATTTTCAACCATCTACAACGCGTTGGTTAAACAAAGTTGAGAGCCTCGTGCATTCGAATTGGGTGTGTTGAACGCGAAATTGATGAGTTGGGCACGTAGTGGATGTTCTTCACACTGCTTATTTTCGTTTGATGATAATGGCGAGAGAAAGCGAGACGATCATTCTCATTCTTTGTATTCGCATACAAAAAACAAAACAATTTCGAAAAGCGCACATCTATTATTCTCGAAAAAGCACAACTTTGGGAACAACTGTACCGTGAACGCGGTAATTTCTTTTTATTTTTACAGAAATAATTTCGAAAAGGTCACATGTCTACAAGATGTACTATAAAAATAATAAAGACATTTCTCAGTGGGCGTATTATTTTTGTTTACTTTTAGCCATTTGGAAACCCTTGGGAACTATATGGTCCCAATTTCAGCTTCCTAGCTTAAATTTAAAGGCCTACAAATTGCGTACGGACGTAATTTTGTAGTAGTTATTTTTCAGAAGTTACTTTCGTAAGTTACATACTAAACTTACAAACAAACTTACATTTCTTTTCTTGTGGGCCCTTAACTCCAAAACCACTAAACATAATAACCTGAAAATGGACATGGTGATATAAAATATAATACGTATTTTGCATCGCATTCGCCCGTCTTATGGGAGGGAAAGAAACTTTGAATGTTTTTCGAAAAAGGGTGTTTCAATAAACAACAAAATTACAATAAAAATAATAATATTTCCGAAAGTTTGACTCAAGGGGTAAATCATATATTATTATTTTGTTTTTTCATCCCGAGATATTTTATTGATTGTACCGAATTGTTAAATTTTTATTTGTTAATTGTTAAAATCTGCTAGTTCTTGATGTACGGGACGTGGAATCTCTTCCTGATCTGATCTATCACTCTCTTTACATGATTCTGCTTAAATACATCTACAATTTTATTTAGGCAGCATTTCCAACATGCGAATTTAAAAACGATTCGAGGAAGAATAAACTGTTTGAATTAAATATCAAATAAAAATTAAATTAGTAAGATTTAAAAATCTCTTTCCAGAATTTTTATTAAGGCAAAAGCATTTACATAAAAAAATCTTTCAATATTTAAATACATTATTAATATGTTCATTGTTTTGTTTTACAAATTTAGAATTTAAATGCAAATTGCAATTAAAGCATTGCGTATTAAACTTTATTGCAAAAATAAAAAAACACTATTTTGTTCAATAGTATGTAAACAAAATTAAAACAATAGTTTTTCTTGCAACGATTTACCGGAGTATTATATCACTTGTATAGATAACATTTATGGATAGTAAATATTTTATTTGTGCATCGAACAAACTACATAATGCGAAATAGTCTTAATTTGCTGTCAAAGAGGTTATGTACAAAATGTAATTTCAACTTTATTTCTCCAAAATCTAGTTATATACATGCCATAGGTGAACTATAAATTTTTAATTACTACATTATATTAAGGCAAGCGTTCGTTTTCTTAAAAGAATGGTGAACATTATTATTATGGTAAATAGTCATTGCTTAATGTTTTTTTTTTATTAGTTGTCCTGTACATAAATATTTAATTAATATCAAAAAGTATTACTAAAATACATCAGAATAATATTTTAGGTTATTATTTGGTTACTTATCATAATTCTATATCATTAAAGCCGAAAAAGGGCTATAACGCATTATCTTTGACAATAAAATCCAGAGAACTGAAGTTATCGAACACAATACTACACCACCCCAACCCAAATCCAAACTCCAGGAAGTGATAAATATTCTGGCACCTAATAGATCCTGAGCTATTTTGGCCACTCCTCGGGCTGCAACCAATCCATCGACCGTTCCGTCAAAATCACTATCGGCCATAGGTCGTCCTTGTTGGCGTTTAAAATGAATTATCATAAGCGTGAAAAGGGCGAATAGTGCTGAAAATTTTCAAAATAAGCATTTTTTGATTAATTTTAATAAGAAATAACAATGAATATAATACTCACCTGCTAATAAATACATAACTCCAGTTATTAAAATTGCGCTTATCTGGCGCTGACAAACACCAAAAGCTCCAACTAATGCCGCACTCCCGAGTATAATTAGGCACACTAACGAACAGGAAATCGATAAATTTTGCATTCCTAGAGAGAGATAGGATATTTTTTATTATAATTAAAGCTATACTTTTCGATAATTTTGTTGAAGGATGCAAGAAAATATGAAAGAAAAGTAAGGATATAAAATAGGAATACATAATAAATGCCGAAATTAAATTTGCAATTATAATATATTTACTGCAATATAAGCATACAATACAAATAAATGGTATTTTCAAAACATTGATTTATAATGTATTATTAATGCTTTTTAAGTCTGTATCAAACATTAAGCAAGTTTGCAATTTATAATTTCCTATTTAAGTTTCCTACGGTCTAGACGTAAATATTCGAGTTATGTTTTTTTTGTTTGAAAGAGTATTGGGTATATTTATTACAAAGCCACTTCAGTAGAGTTATAATCGACCATTTGTCTGGAAGACAAAATCAGATCTTAAACCCTTCTTTTGAGAAAACCATGCAATAGAAAACGCTGCATGCATTTATAAACAAAAAATATAAATGAAAAACACATGTATAACTGACGGCGTGCTTTTATTGTAATTATCGCCTGTAATAATTTTAAACCACCACATCTGGTGCTAAATTCCGCAAGAGTGCATTTTATTGAGTACACGAAAGAATGGGTACACATTCGTGTTCTAATACCGCCAGCATTGTTTTCTTCTTGTTTTACTAATAAACCAAGTGTTTTTAGCCGGTTGCAACAACAAATCAATTGTTTATAGGGAATAACATGCGGAAGGATGCGGCATCACTGCTAATTTTCGATGCTGAAGCAATGCGTACCTGATGTTGATGCTTTGAACATTTCGTTGGCGTTTAAAACGCAATTGCATTTAACATTTTTTATATCAGGTTAATTTTATTTCAAATTCTGGGATTCTTGCATTTTTGAAAGAATCGACAAATGCTGTGGATTTTTTCCCTTACTATAATTATTTTTTATAGTTTAGTCAAATTAATTTATTTATTTATTGAAATTTATTTGTACCTGAACAAAAACATTTCAGTTAAAATCGTGTACTTATTTACTTACATTTCTTTTTAGTTTTTCAATTTATTTGTCTCCCGAATCAACAACGCAACAAGCTATTTGGTGATGCTTCTGTATTTGCGCATAAGTTTACCTAAATTTGCATTAAGGAACACTTGACGCTGAGCGTGATGCCAATAGTTTGCATTAATGAAAAGTTTACAAAACATCATGACCATCATGATGCCGGTTATGCGTTAATGAATTTACACATACACAACGCATTGTGAGTTTGGTTAAGTCTATACACCATCAAAAAACTTACTCTTGCGGAATTATCCCATTTCAAAATATATTTTAATTCTATGAAACATAGTGCAGAATATTGTAAAAAATAAACAAGATGGGCAAAAGTATAAAGTGGACTCTTTGAATTACTGACGTTGAATCATACAACGATCACAGTTTGTCAGGTATCCCGACGAAAAACAATTTCAAATAAATCTCAACTAGTTTCAGTTCGAACGGCAAATTTGAACAGCACACTGATTCAAACTTTATGGACACTATTTTCTCCACCAAAAATAAAGTTAAAACAAATTTGCAATAATATAATTCGATTTTCATTTCATAATATATCAAATTTCCGAAAATTACGAAATGAAAGTCCCATTCAGTTTCATTGTTACCACAAACAGAAAAAAACTAAGCCAACTGTTTTGTTAAAATTGGGTTATTCAAATTTAAAATCCACTTAATATTGTTGCACCACAGTGTATATTAATAAAAACAAGCAATGCGAAACTGATTTAGTAGTTTGCGTGATCGAAAATAGCGAATAAATGTAACAATTTTTATAATTCTTAAATGTAAAAAATTGTAGTTAGCTGACAGATTTTTCGTAGTACAACTATGAGACAAATATTTGGATTGTTTTTAGTATCAATAATTTTATATGTAATTACATAATATTTTTCGTTTATAGAAAACAAAATATGTATTAAACACTTACGTTCAAACAAATTTAAGGTACACATGTAGATAATTTTGTTACAATTTTTTTGAAATTTATTCAAATGTTTGACAAGTTTTTATATTTAAAATTAACTTATTTTTGCATTCAATCTCTGATCATTTTTTTATCACCTGTTTTTTTTTTTGTTTTGTAATACTTTCCCGAAATGAGGCTTTGGTAAATGTTTTTCATGGTTTAATTTAACATTGCTTACGCAAATAGTAAATTTTGTTTGCAAAGATCGGTTTCATTATAGCAGTCGGATAACGTATCTGTTTCAAATTTAATTTTTTTAAACTTATCATTTTCTTAGAAAACGATTAATTGGAAAAAGTATTTTGTATTTCTTTGAGGTCTATTGAAAACAATAAATGTTAAAAAAACGTCGTTTTGTTGTTGTCGTTTCCGACTTAAAAATACACAACTCATACAAACACCGCCGTTTTCTAACAGAGATGGCATTAACATGTACTGCATTCTTAGTCGTCTCCCGACTTGTGCTTTATTATCCAAGAGGTCCAATACCATTAGCGATTTAAAGAACGACGAATAGGTAACGAACAATTTGGGTCCCAACAGGTAGCTGATTGGTTGTTTGTGGTTTTAAAGGGTTATCCATTTCGAGGTTCCCTACTTTTTTAAAGAAAAAAACACAGAAAATTTAATGGAGAATGTTTATTATCATTTGAAAGAACATTCTTTGGCATTTATCGCAGATGGTCCATCCGTTGAGTCCAATTTTCGATCACTCGTTCGAGCATTTCGACTGGTAACTGGCGAATGACACGCGTGATGTTTTCCTCCAAGGCCTGAATCGAAGCGGGTTTGTCGGCATAAGCTTTTGACTTTACATATCCGCACAGGAAAAAGTCTAACGGTGTGATATCACACGATCTTGGTGGCCAATCGACCGGCCCAAAACGTGAAATTATGTGCTCACCGAAATGTTCTCTCAATAAGTCCATTGATTGATGCGATTTGTAGGAAGTGGCGCCGTCTTGCTGAAACCAAATGTCGCCGAGATCACGAGCTTCAATTTCAGGCATCAAATAGTCGGTTATCATGGCACGATAACGGTCGCCATTGACGGTTACGTTCGCACCGGCATAATTTTTAAAGAAATATGGACCGATGATTCCACCGGCCCACGAACCACACCAAACCGTTGTTTTTTCTGGATGAAGTGGCAGTTCTTCAATCTCTTCAGGTTGCTCTTCGTCCTAAATGCGGCAATTTTGTTTGTTTACATACCCATTGAGCCAGAATTGGGCCTCATCGCTAAACAAAATTTGCCTCGAAAACGTCGGATCTTCTTCGAACTTTTCAAGAGCCCATAGAGCGAAGCGATGTCGCTACGTCAGTCCGAGTTGCTGCGAACGGCGCCGAATCGACTCTCTACGGTCTTCGTGTACACTCTCAGCTACGGGCGCTATATTTTCTTCACAGCGTGCTGGACGTGGTCTATTCGGTCGAATATTATCCAATAATGAATGCTGGGTCTCAAAATGGGTGATGGTGTCGCGAATAGTACGCTCAGTAGGCCGATTATGTTGACCATAAGTTGAGCGAAGTGCACGAAACACATTCCTCACAGAACGTGAATTTTCATAATAAAGTTGAACAATTTGTAAACGTTGTTCACGCGTAAGTCTTTCCATTATGAAATGCCAAACAATACTAAACAAAAATAACATGACAGCATGACACGACTCACACGTGATCTGTCAAAAAAGGCTATTGAAAAAAGTATCTCTACTTGGATCACCCGTTATTTAGTTCAGAAAATTTGTTTTAGATTCAGACCAGTCACTGCGAATCTCAAACTTAGCGCAATATTTTCACGTATCGCACTAACACCAAAACGTTTGACATTTCTCGGAGTTGTTCAGTTTTGATGATATCTATTAAATATAGTTCTTTACAAATAAAAAAGTTATTAGGGAACTAATGTTCTTCAAAGATACTGACCTCCTTCTTTGTCATTATTCAATGCAATTTTGTTGCACTTTCAGAAGGAAATTATTGACTTTTAGTCGAAAAAGCTGTTTGAAAAAAACAAACAAAGAAATATTTGGAAAATAATGTCTGGAATTATACAGACGATAGGTTTATTTTTATCTTTTGCGCAATAAATAATATTACATCGAATAGATGTAGATTAATTCGCTATTTAATATTTTATATTGCCAAAAAGAACAACAACACTGCCAATTGAAAACTAAAGTGGCACGAGAAATGTTTGTTTTGGTGGTAGTGTGAATCTTTTTTAAATCTTGATGTCGTTATCCATTGGTACCGAAAAATATGAATTATAAAATAAGTTTCTTCAAAGTCCAATAGAAAGCGACATAAAGATCCCAAACGCATCCAAAACTTTATCGAAGAAGTAAACAAATTCAGTTTTTCATGCAAATTTTTGTTTAAAATTACATTTGTTTTTCTGTTTCAAAAAATGCAATGTTTTAACGATTTTCCTCCGGAACAACTTAACTATATATAAACAGCTGCTGAATACGTCTGTCGCTTTTTTAGACAATCAAATCATTAACCATTAAATTTATTTAAATACGAATATGTTCATTAAAATAATTACATCTATCCATCTTTGTATAAAATTCGATACAAAACGTAAAGCGTATACAAAGTCAAATGTAAATGTATTCAGTTTCTCAAATGGCTCCTTCTTGAGCTATAAAGAAATGAACGGTTATTGTTAGTAGGACACTACCACGAGAAGAAGCAGTGAATGTTTTTCTTAGATATAACTTTAATTTTAAAACCATCTTTTTTTTTTTTTTAATTCAGCTGTTAGCGGATTTTAAATGTCTGAACAGGTGGAACAGGTAGCACAAGTTGAGCCCACACGCGATGAGCAAATTCTCAAGGCCAAGGAACTCTACAGCCAGGGATCAAGGAATTATCTTGTAAAATGCTACAGTGAAGCTGCCGATGATCTGAGCCAAGTATGTTCGCTCTACGAAGATATTTATGGCGAACTTTCGGATGAACTTGGAATGCCATATTTGTTGTAAAAAAATTAAAGTCTTCAAATCAAACATTATTAAAATGAAAATTTACTTTTAAGATATGCTAAATCCTTGATTGCACTTGCCTTGGATGAGAATAAAGTCATCGATGTTCCAGATGAAGAAGAGGACGAAGATGAAGAGGACGCCGGTGACAGCAATGAGGAAACAGAAAATGTAAACACAAAAGCAACTGCAAGCAAACTGAAGAATACAAAAGACGATAATGAGTCAAAAACTGAACATGCAAAAGAAACAAAGGAGGCAGATTCTACAGAGGACAGGGAGACAGAGGAGACTAAAGCCGATTCCACAGTTAATATATTAGAAGAAAAAAAGGATTCCGAATCAAAAGTTGTTGAAGAAGCAATTGTTACAAGTACTGAAGATGTGAAACAAAATGGCAGTTCATTGAATGGTAATGAATTTAAAGTTTCCGTAGAAAATGAGGAAAAGCCCAGCACTTCCAATGGCGTTACCGAAACAGAAGATGGTGAAGAGAATGAAGCAGTAAGCACATAAGGATACTTTTAAATAAATATGCAATATTTGATTCCTGTATATATATTTTTAGGCATCTAGCCTTCAATTAGCGTGGGAGATTCTTGAACTTGCTGCTAAAATTTTTACTCGCCAAGGTATGGGTGGCCTACCAAACTTAGCAGAGGTCCAAACAGAGCTAGCTAATATTGAATTTGAAAATAATATTCTTGATTCTGCACGAGAGGATTATGGTAAATTTAGCCACACAATTGATGGTATCAGTATATTTATTTTTATTTATTTTTCACTCGTAGAAAAAGCACTTAAGATTTACAAAGAACTGCCAGATAAATATAGACGAGCAATGGCTGAAATTAATTATAAAATTGGTCTTACATATCTAATGCAGCAAATGAATAAAGAAGGTGCTGATTCTTTAAAAGAAGCATGTTGCTTAATCGAAGATGAGATTTCTGAAATTAATATAAAGGAAAATCTAACTGATAAAGATAAGGAAAACATCAAGGACTTAGAAGAGACTAACCAGGAGATTGGGGTGAAAATTGCTGAAATAGAGGAAACTAGACAGCAGGTGCGCTTTAATGCTGATTTAACTTAAGTATTTTTAAATGAGGTATCCTTTTTTCAGAACATCGCTGAAGTTCGAGCGGCTTTAGATAACTTTATCGCTCCTACTAAAAATAAATCGGATGATGGCGTCGGACCCTCCTCGTCCGCGGCCAGCTCACCTGCTATTACATCATCTTCTAAGCCGACTGATATCTCGCATTTGATTAAACGTAAAAAAACCGATACACCCTCTTCAGAGGCTGAAGCAGCTGATTCACCAGCTAAAAGACCAGCAGTTTAAATTTGTATGCAGTCACAATCTTCACAATGTTTTTCATTCCAATGGGAAAAATCATTCGCGGAAACTTTTTTAATCCTTTAAAGTTATTGTTAGTGTTAAAGTGAAAGTCTTTTTACGTTACCCTTTATTTTTTATTTAATTTGTAATTAATATGCGAACGTTCGTCGCTATAATGTAAAAGAAAACTCTCAATATGTTTTTCTAATACATAATAAAAATCGAAAGCTCTAACTGCAAAATCATCGTCATAAGACTTGTTATTTTCTGAATCGTATCCTTATAACGCATAATTTGA
Organism: Ferdinandea cuprea; assembly: GCA_963576555.1. Classification (NCBI taxonomy): domain Eukaryota; kingdom Metazoa; phylum Arthropoda; class Insecta; order Diptera; family Syrphidae; genus Ferdinandea; species Ferdinandea cuprea. The sequence goes on from OY754959.1 coordinate 80,686,759, forward strand.
AGTAAAAATTAAATTTTGATTGATGAATGATGCTAGAGCCGTTTACATACGATAAAACTTAACTAAACTTAACTGTTGACACGTTTGTTATGCACGTTGCTTTATAGGAATCATAGGAAAGCACGTAAATAATTCTACAGCGCGTAAATGATTCTCGCATTTCATCGCTTTAAGGCGCATCTAATATTTTGAACGTTTAAGCCGAACTCAAATATGAACAATTAAAGTGCAAACAAAATTAAGTTTTTAATGTTTTAGGAACATTTATTTTTGTTTAATTGATTTTGAATACACAAAACTAAAAATTAACTAAATATAACTACTTATTCTTCATTCCAATTCTATATAAAGTGGTAATTGAAGTGAATATGAATAACAAACTTAAAATAATTATAATACAAATATCAGCCTCTTCGTGAGAATTATACATGATTACGTGACGTTATTTATTTTTCTCATACAAAATGTCAAACATAAATCATAGATGCGTACAACACAAAATTCTGAAATTTTTCAACGCTTTTAATTTACAAAAAAAAAGTTTTGGTGCGCGGCAACAAAACCAAACCACATGCCGAACTCCTGCAATCCTTATGCAGTACTTTGCAGTACTATTGAACCCGACGTTTGCAGAAATGGAGCATTTTAAATTAATGAATTCAACCTATGTTTAAAACCCATATGGAAGTTGGAGTTTGCTCATTCACAATCAACTTGAAGGACCATTTTTTTATAATAAATTTTCTGAATATCCTAAAAATCACCCAAATTGGGATAAATTCTCAATCTCATTTTTAAGGAGCGAGTGGGTGGCGAGGAGTGAAAACAGCGAGTAGCCATATTAGCGGTAAAAGTCAGTATTGCGAACCTACCACAGACGCAAAAACCAGTGGTCGCGGGTATAGCAGCATCATTAAAGAGGTCGACAAAACCATCTTAGGCACAAATTAGATATATGCAGGGGATGGAAGACAAAAATATTCGACTCTAAAAATAATTAAAATCTACTAAAAAATTTAAAATAACCAATAACAAGTTATATGTAAAAATTAAATTCGTGGTCCCCTTTCTTTTGCACAAGTGCGTAAAGGACGACACATTTGTTATTGGGACCGCGAATTGATTTTCAATTTAAAAATTCAATCTAATTTTTACATTTTGGACACCATCAGAGTAGGTGTTTGAACCATTTCAACATATCAACGCATATGATAGTTGATAGTTAACAATCAATGTCATCACTTTTGCTCCACGTAAGTTGATTATCAAATTGATTATCTCTGTTTTGATGTCGATTGTTTCGATTTTGTGTGACAGCTATTTAGATGTCGCTTTCGTACATTTGGTATCATTTGGTTTGTCCTGGCATTTAACTTTGTTAAAATTCAAATGGTTAAAGTGTAATAAAGTGTAGTAACAAATATAATCAAAAAGTTTACAGTGAATATTCACAACAAAATGTTCATGGTGTGTTACTCCAATTACTTATGTAGATAATTACTTCTTTAAGCAGAAATGAATTACCGAAATGTTTCTAAAATTTAAGAATCCAAAGTAAAAATTAGACTTTAATCTAACATCTGTTAATTTGATTGAAATTTTACCCCCCCATTTTGCGATCGCCTTACACAGAGCAAAGAAAAGTTGATTATAAAAAACGACAATCAAAAAAGCGACAGTCAACGATCACTTTAGCCGAATTCACCTCTGATTTTAGTTTATTTATTACCATATTTTTCCAAAGTAGTCAGACGAAGGTAGTGCGAAAGCGAAATTGGTCGTATCGTAATTGATGTATTCCAAAGGGTCCAACGCTCTCTCTGAAATAGGCCCTAACTGTTGTACCAACAAAATCTACCTATATACAAATACTCCGACAGAGTATGCGTTGCGGAGAATTTTCCGTTTCGACGGATACTTCGCTAGGGCCGAATAACCTAAGAGCCCACAGTACATTTTTGATAAGCTAACCGGAATACCCTTGCGTTAATATGTTACTCCGAGGTAAAAAATATAATTGCAACACGTTTGGAAGGGATTTGACGATATGTAAACCGTCTTGTACTTATATATTTGTCATCTAAAAGTTGAGATGTATTTTCTAAGGAAATATAAAGTGGTTGTGCCAATTAGAGGAAAAACGTTGATTAAACGTAAAAAAACCGATACACCCTCTTCAGAGGCTGAAGCAGCTGATTCACCAGCTAAAAGACCAGCAGTTTAAATTTGTATGCAGTCACAATCTTCACAATGTTTTTCATTCCAATGGGAAAAATCATTCGCGGAAACTTTTTTAATCCTTTAAAGTTATTGTTAGTGTTAAAGTGAAAGTCTTTTTACGTTACCCTTTATTTTTTATTTAATTTGTAATTAATATGCGAACGTTCGTCGCTATAATGTAAAAGAAAACTCTCAATATGTTTTTCTAATACATAATAAAAATCGAAAGCTCTAACTGCAAAATCATCGTCATAAGACTTGTTATTTTCTGAATCGTATCCTTATAACGCATAATTTGAAGTAAAAATTAAATTTTGATTGATGAATGATGCTAGAGCCGTTTACATACGATAAAACTTAACTAAACTTAACTGTTGACACGTTTGTTATGCACGTTGCTTTATAGGAATCATAGGAAAGCACGTAAATAATTCTACAGCGCGTAAATGATTCTCGCATTTCATCGCTTTAAGGCGCATCTAATATTTTGAACGTTTAAGCCGAACTCAAATATGAACAATTAAAGTGCAAACAAAATTAAGTTTTTAATGTTTTAGGAACATTTATTTTTGTTTAATTGATTTTGAATACACAAAACTAAAAATTAACTAAATATAACTACTTATTCTTCATTCCAATTCTATATAAAGTGGTAATTGAAGTGAATATGAATAACAAACTTAAAATAATTATAATACAAATATCAGCCTCTTCGTGAGAATTATACATGATTACGTGACGTTATTAATTTTTACATTTTGGACACCATCAGAGTAGGTGTTTGAACCATTTCAACATATCAACGCATATGATAGTTGATAGTTAACAATCAATGTCATCACTTTTGCTCCACGTAAGTTGATTATCAAATTGATTATCTCTGTTTTGATGTCGATTGTTTCGATTTTGTGTGACAGCTATTTAGATGTCGCTTTCGTACATTTGGTATCATTTGGTTTGTCCTGGCATTTAACTTTGTTAAAATTCAAATGGTTAAAGTGTAATAAAGTGTAGTAACAAATATAATCAAAAAGTTTACAGTGAATATTCACAACAAAATGTTCATGGTGTGTTACTCCAATTACTTATGTAGATAATTACTTCTTTAAGCAGAAATGAATTACCGAAATGTTTCTAAAATTTAAGAATCCAAAGTAAAAATTAGACTTTAATCTAACATCTGTTAATTTGATTGAAATTTTACCCCCCCATTTTGCGATCGCCTTACACAGAGCAAAGAAAAGTTGATTATAAAAAACGACAATCAAAAAAGCGACAGTCAACGATCACTTTAGCCGAATTCACCTCTGATTTTAGTTTATTTATTACCATATTTTTCCAAAGTAGTCAGACGAAGGTAGTGCGAAAGCGAAATTGGTCGTATCGTAATTGATGTATTCCAAAGGGTCCAACGCTCTCTCTGAAATAGGCCCTAACTGTTGTACCAACAAAATCTACCTATATACAAATACTCCGACAGAGTATGCGTTGCGGAGAATTTTCCGTTTCGACGGATACTTCGCTAGGGCCGAATAACCTAAGAGCCCACAGTACATTTTTGATAAGCTAACCGGAATACCCTTGCGTTAATATGTTACTCCGAGGTAAAAAATATAATTGCAACACGTTTGGAAGGGATTTGACGATATGTAAACCGTCTTGTACTTATATATTTGTCATCTAAAAGTTGAGATGTATTTTCTAAGGAAATATAAAGTGGTTGTGCCAATTAGAGGAAAAACGTTGAAATCATCATCTAAGCAAAATATTATAACTGGTCGTTGTGCTTCCTCGACAACTAGTGGATGCCGCTGCCGATATGATTACAAATATAATTCAGCTGGGTATAAAACGCTTTATCCCTAACAGGATAAAGAGTGTCAAACCTAAAGAAAACGCGTGGTGTGACTTGAGCTGTAAAGAAGCTATTATAGCAAAAGAGGTAAGTTTTTGGTCATTTAAGGCCAACCCAACTGAAGAAAACCGAAAAAAGTTCAAACGAGCCGATATGATTACAAATATAAATAACCTGGGTATGAAACGCTTTATCCCTAACAGGATAAAGAATGTCAAACCTAAAGAAAACCCGATGTGATTTAAGCTGTAAAGAAGCTATTAGGGCTAAAGAAGTAAGTTTTCGGTCATTTAAAGCCAACCCAACTGAGGAAAACCAAAAAAAGTTCAAACGAGCCAGAAATGACTGCAATGCCCACATTAATCGTGTCAAATTCTCCTACGACCAAAAGTTGAGGCAAAAAATACTACAAAGTCCCACCGGTAGTAAAAACTTTTGGTCGTTTGTCAAGATTATTAAAAATTCAGTCTTGTCATCTATCCCGCCACTTATTTACAATGACATTAGAGCGAATCTGTCAGCTCTTCGGACAAAACCAATCTGCTTGTGTGCTCATTTTGCGGCTAGCTCAACGCTCCCAGATGACTCGCCCTGTACTCGAGCGCGTATAAAATTCAATGGGACAATTTCACTTCCGCACTCGTACAGTAGCAAGAGTACTTCAAGATCTCAACATACATAAATCCGCTGGTCCAGATGGTATTTCCCCTATGGTTCTGAAAAATGATGTTCTACGCCGCTGGGAAAACCACTGTGTAAGCTTTTCTATCTGTCCTATTCTTCAGGGCTTTTTCCGAGAAGATGAAAGGCGAATCTTCTTCCCCCTCCTCCTACCGACCAATTGCACTTACGTCCCCTCTTTCCAAGGTCATGGAAACGCTGATAAATATTATGAAATATCTTGAATCGCGAAAACTTCTTAATGACCGACAGTACGGTTTTCACAGCAACTGGTAATTTGATGACATATCTCATCGAAGAGTGGAACCAATCTATTCATCGTGGTGGTAAAAGTAAGGTTGCTTGATATTTCAAAGGCATTTGACAGAGTTTGGCATCAAGCTCTTTTGTCGAAAATGCGTGCATTTGGAATCGATGATGCCCTTTTTCAATGGATTAGAAATTACCTTTCGGACCGTTCAATATAAGTTGTTTTGGACGGTTTCAAGTCTGCAACTCACCAAATAAATGCTGGTGTCCCTCAAGGCTCTGTTTTGTACCCGACTGTCTTTCTCATTTTTATCAATGACCTGCTGTCTCTAGCTTCTAATCCAATCCGTTCCCTCGCTACTAACAGTAGCCTTAGCTTCCCATATTGGTTTTATAATTCACTAGAGTACAACGCTAATATTTCAGGTCAGTGCACCTGATTTCGCTTGGACATTATTGGCAATCGAGATACCGCCAAGTCGCTATGGTATGCATTTAAAACGAATTTGCATCAGTTTCTCCCTTTCCCTAATCCTTCATTTCCCTAATGCCGACACTGTGTTACTTCATTATAAAGGTATACAAAGTCCCATTGGTGCGTGTTTATTATAAAAAAAAATATTAACGTAGAATTCATCTGGTTACAAATGATGTAACATTTACTGCGGGTTCTCAGTCTATAAGGTCTATAACGATGTGTACCTTAGTCGTTCTATGCACTTTGTTTGAAGTATATGTTGTAAGTTACTGAATAAAATGTTCTTAATATTTATATAATATAAGCTTGTTTCAGTGTTTTGAGTAGAGCACCATGTAAAATGTAATCACAATTAAGTTGTACCTACTTAAATGAGGCTGCAATGTTGTCTGGGACTCACTATGTTGCCAATCGTTACGAGTCTCCTCACCACGTGCGTTCTCCATTGAACCAGCTAAATAATTAACACAAGGAACTGCTGTTTTAGGGAACTTTCGATGCCGCCTCAAAAGGTGCATTTCTGAAATTGGTAGATCGATACACAAAGTCCAAATTCCACCGTGCATAGGCACTAGAAATACAGCATCCCGTTTGTTTCGAGGGTCTGAAAAACAATAAACACAAATCGAATTACATATAGGAAATTATTATGGAAAGCAATCAAAGATATCTATAAAATGATACCCGCGAATTGGGTTAAAAAACAACACTTTATTTTTTCCACGAAGAATTAAAATGTAAACAATCACTTTGATTACCGTTGTCATTTCGGACTCAAAAATACACGACTCTTTCAAACTCCTATTATGCTTGCCGTTTTCAGACGACAAAGGTTGGTTAAAAATGCAAATGTCTGTTTCTACCAGATTTCAGTCGACCCCCGACATTTTCTTTTTCATCCAAGAGAATCTGACACTATAAAAAAAGGAAACTAAATTTTTTACCGTTATTTATATTGATCCGATCAAAACTCCCTACACTTATTTTTAGCGGGGAATTAAGCAAATTAGATCTAACTTCATGCGTTTGGCTCACACGTATTCACAGATAGAAAATTGGGAGAGATTTAGCGTTAGTAAATATTTTTTGCGGGTTGAAAGTGATAGGGGAATGCAGAGTTGACTATCTGGTTCTCGTCCTCGAAGCCGCTTTGCAAGCGAACCAGAAAAGTGAAACAACGCCTGATCCAGTTGCTCGAGTTTTCTACGCAATTCTTGCAAGACTGGAAGGACACAGTCGTTTGAAGAAACGAATGTTGAATAAATTAGACGAGCTCGAATATAAATTTCAAACCGCACATCATACTAAATAAATATGAAAGACGCAAAAATTATAAAAATTATTACATGAAATGTGAGCGGACTTTTGCAAAACATGGACGAGCTAGAGGTATTCATTTGCAGAAGTGATATTGACGTATGCTTGATTTCTGAAACCCACCTGACGAAGGAATCAAGCACTAACATGAAAGTATATGGTTCCTATCACTCGTATCACCCTTTGGAAAGGGCTAGATATGGAGCGTCCTTGTTTATAAAAGACACCATTGACCATTCAATCAGCACAAAAATCGAACACGATAATATTCAAGCAATAATGGTTCGTGTGAAAATTAAAGTCCAAACTTATGATATTGCGTCTATACAGTGGTGGTCACGAAAATAGAGCCACACTATGTGATGCATAATATTCTTCCAGAAAATAAATTAAGAACATAGTTGTAACTATAGCGTAGTATATTTCATTGGTGCTTAAACAGAATGTAAATTATTTACGAAAAAACAAGGTTAAGAAAAAAATTAACAAAAATTGAGTACTAAGCGTAAAATCGGTTGGTCACTGAAATAGAGCCACTTTCCTTCTTTGTTTCAAAAACTCGCAAAACATGGTAAAAAACATTAAAAAAATTATGTCATTTAAGCTGTGAGAACTAATACTCAGTTGCATGTCCATTATTTCTAATTGCAGCTTCACAGCGTTTAGGCATTGAAGTAATGAGAGCTTGGCATCGCTGGACCGGTGTGGATAACCATTCCTTCTTCACAATTTCCCACAATTTTGTTGTATTTTTGACTTGGTGCTTACCTACTGCCGTTATGAGTTCCTTTCATAAATTCTCAATCGGATTTAGGTCCGGTGATTGAGCTGGCCAAGGTAACACTGTCGCGTTATAATAACCAATAATTTTCTTCGATGTATACCAAGAAAACCGTAAAACGTTGGCCTCGTTTTCTTGGTATGGTGTTGGTCCAATGTACTGGATAAAACAAAATATGGACAAACACGAATATGTAAATATTCTTGGCAACGTTATGGTGCCGTTTGCCGAGGATCATTTGCCCTTAAGAAAGATATTCCAACAGGACAATGAACCAAAGCATACCTCAGAGAAGGACAAACAATTTTTCCAGGACCATAACGCGACAGTGTTACCTTGGCTCAATCACCGGACCTAAATCCGATTGAGAATTTATGAAAGGAACTGATAACGGCAGTAGGTAAGCACCTAGTCAAAAATACAACAAAATTGTGGGAAATTGTGAAGAAGGAATGGTTATCCACAACGGTCCAGCGATGCCAAGCTCTCATTACTTCAATGCCGAAACGCTGTGAAGCTGCAATTAGAAATAATGGACATGCAACTGAGTATTAGTTCTCACAGCTTAAATGACATAATTTGTTTAATGTTTTTTACCATATTTTGCGAGTTTTAGAAACAAAGAAGGAAAGTGGCTCAATTTCAGTGACCAACCGATTTTACGACTAGTACTCAATTTTTGTTAATTTTTTTCTTAACATTGTTTTTTCGTAAATAATTTACATTCTGTTTTAGCACCAATGAAATATACTACGCTATAGTTACAACTATGTTCTTTATTTATGTTCTTAAATTGTATTTTCTGGAAGGACATTATGGATCACATAGTGTGGCTCTATTTTCGTGACCACCACTGTATATCTCCCTCCAAGGGCAAAGATAGACAAAAATGATTTTATTAGTATTTTTGACTCACTAACACGAAATTTTTTAATCGACGGTGACTTTAATGCAAAACATACCTTTTGGGGTTCAAGATGCATTTCACCAAAAGGCAAAGTCCTCTACGAAGCCGGTATGCAATTCGGGGTAGACTTTTACTTGTCAGGCAAACAGACTTATTGGCCATCGGATATAGCAAAACCTCCAGACTTTATTGATTTTTTCATCGCGGATATCCCTTCCGAACGCCATATTAAACTTGATGAATGTTTCGATCTTTCTTCTGACCAATGAGAGTCCACTTAGATATACCGGCATATTAACTAACTTTTTAGAAAATACTGCGCAAATAACATCGATCTTAACGTATCACTTTAAACACCTTTTGAACATGAAGACGAAGTCGATCAGTTAATCGGAGTCATACAAAGCTCAGCCTGCTATAATACTCCTTATAAAAGGATAACAGAAGTAAAAAGCGAAATAAAATATCATCGGGAAATAATCGTCAAAATGGCAACAATCTCGTGCTCCGCTGAATAAAACGATATTAAATGATCTATGCAGAACTCTCCAAAAAAAGATTCAGGACTTTAAAAACCACGAAGTATCTTCATATATTGAAGGTCTAACTGCGGATAAGAGTTCGAACTACTCGCTCTGGTAAGCTTTGAAAGGCATTAAAAAGCCAAAAATGCAAGCGCAATCTCAGAAAAGATAATGGCGAATGGGCGGAAGGAGACAAAGAAAAATTCGACATATTTGCGAGCACTTAAAAAAAAAACGTTTAAGACCTTTGATGGACAAGATTGAAGATACAGTCTTAGCCGGAAAACCTGATATTTTAAAATTAAAAGTGTATCGCTGGCTGAGCTGTGTTATGAAATACAAAAATTGAAAATGAACAAAGCTCCTGGATACGATTTGATTACAAAGCAGGTCTTTAAAGAGTTGCCTAGGAAAGCACTTATCATGTTCGTCTATCTAATATATACTGCGTTTAGGTTACTGTACGTCCCAAGACAACGGAAAGTAGCTGAGGTCATAATGGTTCTAAAGCCGCGAAAACCTCCATGTGACCAATATCGCTTTTACTAATTATGTCAAAAGTATTTGAAAACATTTTATTCAAGCGATTACATCCGATTATCGAAGAGCGACGCTTAATACCTGACTACAATCGACCAGGTTTATCGAACAAGCAACTATGAGGTAGTTAAGGACTTCATATACCTCGGCGTGAATATCAATTCCGCGAATGACAAGTAAGTGGAGATCTGACGAAGAAATACCCTAAAAAACCGCTGTTACTTTGGTTTGGCGAAACAAATAGGATCAAAACTCATAACTGAAAGGACCAGTGTATGGGCTATCGCCTCTGTTTAGAAAATCTCTGAATATGCAAGTGGACTACGTTCTCAAGATGTTGAATATGCCTGATTCTTGACTGCCGAAAAAGTTGCCCTGGAGACCATTCAGAGAAATACTAGGTTTCTTTTTTTGTCTCCGAGGGTAGGTGGAAAATTTTCCATGAGACACTATGAGGACCAGCCGCGGAAATTACTTCCTTTGGTACAACCACAAAGGTGTATATGATACATCCATACAGGTTTTAGCACTTGCTTGTATAAAAGCAGCCTGTTTTGCATGCTGAGCTTGGAAAATTAGCCAATCAGCCAATGTATTTGATTAAATCTGATAACGAGCTCCTCGTGTTTCTTCTTGGCTTGCGATTTCCATTTTAATTTTGCATCTAACGTCATTCCCAAGTATTTAGCCTCGTTTGAATACCTCGTCAATGAAAATGTGTAAATTACTTACATTTCTGTAGGTAAAATTAACGATTTTGTCTCGTTGAGAACAATACGCCAAGTTTTTGTCCAAGCGCATATTTTGTCGATAGCTCGTTGAAGCTTATATGTATGTCGCTGACTGAATCGAATCGTCTACGGCTAATATGGCCGTATCATCTGCGAACGTTGCTACGATTATATCATCTTCTTGCGGTATATCACGAGTGTATAAAAGAAATAAATTCGGGCAATGAACGCTTATCTGTAGAACTTCCGCCGCGATTTCTTTAAATTCGGAATACTCATTTCCGTATTTACACGAAAGAGTCTGTTCGCTAAATAAGAGCTTAGGATCTTATATAATTGTTTTGGGAGATTTTTTGTTAAGTTTATATTTTAATCCCGTATGCCATCGGTCTTTGCCTAACAATCTATAATTGCGCACTCCAAGTTTGTTGGAGGTCCCTTTCCAATAGTGCGCACCACCAAACGCAAGGAGAAACCCACATATTTAATCTTAACTGTGAAAGTTTGTATCAAATACTAATGCAATTTATTTGCAATTTAATGCCGAGATGTCAATCGAACAAGCAAACATATTATTACATTTAAATTTGTAGTGTATTTGTGTACATATGTATTTCCAACCACCCCACTACCTATCAGATGAGGATGAAAGGGGTGGAAGAAAAATATTGTTAGCTATTGAGACATTACACATAATATTATTTCTTTATTTGTTTATTTAAATTTGGTGATAATATTCAGCTAATCCGATCAAAACTGAAGAAATATTAAATGTACAAAAATTAAATTTATCGATTTTAACGTTTGTGGATTAGTCCATCTGGTTTTGATTCTCTTCTTTCCAGGACAGGAACTGTCAATTAAGTACCAAATTAACACTTTCAAAACAGTCTGCGATTCTTGCGGATTACGAATGGAAAACAACATATTTGGCTCCAATGTGCACAAATATCCACAAAACATATCCCAAAGTAAGTTGACATTAAGTCAGTGACACCCTTTGTATCTCGGTACCACAGATGAGGAATTAACCAGATAGTCAACTCTGCTATCCCCTATGACTTTCAACCCGCAAAAAATATTTAATCACGGCCCTCAAAATCCTCTCTCAATTTCCATCTGTGAATACGTGTGAGCCAGACACATGAAGTTAGATCTAATTTACTAGATTACCCGCCAAAAATAATTGTGGGGAGTTTTGCAACATATCCAAATCGCAACAAAAAAAACAGCTGGTTACGGCGGAGGTGTTGGAAAATAGGAAATGCTGCGAAGTGTTGAGTTTATGTGATTCAACTTTTATAGCTTTTTTAATGTAAATGTTTATGATGAATCAAAAAATAAGTTAAACATAAATAAAATGTTACAATTTAATTCCAATATTAATTTAATAATTTAGCAATATTAATATCCAATATTAATATTGCTAAATTAGTAATGTTTGGGTGTAAAATATGTATAGTAAATAGTTTTTGAATGGTTTTTTACATACATTTATTGTTTGATTGTCTTATTATTTATTTATTATTTGATTTATTCAACATATGAAAGTTTAATGAATATATGTACATATTCGGGTTCCGTGCATCGATAAAAAAAAGTGGAAAAGAAGTATTTTTAATCCTTTTTAAATTATTTTGTGTTACAAAATTTGTACGTTTAGTCAATTAATTTTCTTAGCAAAACAATTTACTACTACTACTACTAGTAAGTGATTGCAAATGTTGTTAAAAAAGTGTTTTCACGTACCAAAAATAATATTTGTAAGGATTTGGATCACGTTGTATTAAAAAGCGTTTTAAACCAGTGCCCAATTGTGTAATGCAAAGTTTCTACTGAGCACTAAACCGAGGTTAAGGTTAATCTGCCCTTAACCCACTTTAAATCTCAAGATTAACCATACAAACTTGCTAAACACAAGATTAAAAATAAATCTAGGTAATACATTTTTTGTGCTTAATCTCGGTTTATTTTATGGTGGAAACATAGCATAAAAGTACTTAAATGCTTCAATATAACCATCCATAACAAAATACGTGTTTGTTAAGTTATACTTAAATTGATTGTCAACCGCAAATGTATGATCAACTTACTTATTATATATTAGTCACGTTAACCAATATTATTTTGATTATTTCTCATTTTTTATTATTTATTTAAAATAATCATTCCAGTTCGTCGCGATTACTTTACAGACGCAGACGAGCTAGCACCCGAAATAGATCCGAATACAAAGAGGCGGAAGAAAGGTTTCAAAGGAAAAAAAAAGTCGATGCTCAGCAGTAATCGAGATCATTCAAGAAATATAGCTTAAAAAAATAAGCAAAGAAAATGAAATGGACGAAAAAAAGCTTCTTGATATGGTATACCTTTCGCCTCCAATAAACGTTGTCGGAATCACGGATTATTGAAAATTATGCGGATTATATGTTAAAATCCGAATTTAAAGTACCATCCATGAATAATAAATAATGCGAAGAAAATTAACGTTACCGATCCCGTAAGCTACCGCACAGTTTTGCAAAGTTTTGCTGAAATACAATGGTACACGTATGAGAAAAAGGCGGAAAGACCGCATCGAGTAATAGTTAGAGTCCGACCGAAGATCAATTTTTTGGCCGAAGGCGAAGCCGAATGTAGTGCAACATGAAATACCAAGGAACCTAAAATAAACTATCCGTTAAATTAATTTGATTTGTACCTATACAATTTATTAGATAAAATATCTCATAATCCTAACAAAATGTATTTTACAAAGAAACAAAAGCAAAAAATAACAAATAAATGCATCTGTTTGATTGCCTGTGAATAACTACATATGCAAACTAACATTCATTCAAGTGCAACTTTCTTTGTAAAAGCGAAACAAACAAGAAATGACTTCCTCGAAATCGCTCATGCGAAAAATTCTCGGAAAAACGGTTGAAAAATTCAATATTCGGCTTCGGCTAAACCTTCAGCCTTTTTTCGCCGAAGCTGAATGTTTTGCCAACGGTGGAAAATTTGGCCGAACGTTTGGTCGGACTCTACACTCTGTCCAACAAAAGTTGGCAGTGCAGGGAAGTTCCCTATCTTTTTGCCTGAAATTTTCATTTTAATTGTTTTATTTATAAAAAAAAAAGAAACCAAATTAATCGTTATGTTATGATGTCAGTTCTTTCCAAAAGAACACTCTTTCGCTGACGATGGGCAAATTAAAAACTCTGTTTGATTTTTAAAACCTTCTAATTTTAGTGATGTTTGCATTGCGTCCTACCTGATGCACAATTTGCCTGATGGTACACTTATCGAAATCATCTACTTTACTTTTGAGACTAGTATGGGTTTTTTTTTTGGTGGAGAGTTGTGACCTTTGGTACTGTTTTCGTTGAGAACTCTGTAAACTGTTCGTTTACCCACAGACAAAATATCAGCTACTTGCTTCACAGCTTCTGTTTTATTTTTAAAATTTTCATGAATTTTTTTTGTCGCGTCAACTATTTAATTTTTTTCAACACTTAAGTCCTTGGATGATTTTGAATCCATTTCTAACTACTAAGATAAAGATTAAATAAAACATAAAAAACTGACCGCGCGCTACGAAAACCTACGCAAATAATCTTTGTCCTTAAAGAAAACAGCTTACAATTTTGTAACTTGTAAATTTTAACGTCATTAAAGAAATGCAAAAGATCAAAACAAGATCGCCACGATAACACTTACCATTAGGAACTTGCTTTTAAAGCTCTAAAACCAAAAGCTCCTCAACAGAAAGCCAAAGAAAAAAAACCGCACGAGTTACCAAATGGACATTGGTAACTCTTAATTCACATCAATTAAATGAATTAAATATGCGTGAATAGCAGCTCCAGCCACAGGCCACACACATCAGTGCACACTCGGATCACAGATGAGGAATTAACCAGATAGTCAACTCGAGAGCGAATCTCTCACCTTGCCTACAAGCTAAGTCGAACTGATAAGCCCCACATAATTTGCACTTATATGGGGTTTTACGTGCAAATCAAATGGGAATCACGCACACATGAATCGAATTATATGGGGCTAATGGCCACAGCCATGAAATGTAATTTTTTATAGCAGGAAGTTGGGAACAGTTGATGAATTTCAGCAGATTACACCCCATAATTTGGGTGTGTAAAATAAACATGCACAATATGCGGTTAATATGGATTTTTAAAAACATACTTACCACACAACTAATAACATAATAAAATATTATAATATTGAGAATAAAGCTATGTTTTAACCAATTTATTCTAATTTTTAATGAAAAATAATCAAAATAATATTGATTAACGTGACTAATATATAATAAGTAAATACATCATACATTTTCGGTTTACATCATAAACTTATGTACAAACACGGATTTTGTTATGTATGGTTACATTGAAGTAATTAAGTACTTTTATGCTACGTTTCCACCATAAAATAAACCGAGATTAAGCACAAACAATTTATTACCCAGATTTATTTTTAATCTTGAGTTTAGCAGATTAAAATTTGTATGGTTAATCTTGAGATTTAAAGTAGACTAAGGGCAGATTAACCTTAATCTCGGTTTACGGCTCAGTGGAAACTTTGCATTACACAATTGGGCACTGGTTTAAAACGCATATAACGTGATCCAAATCCTTACAAATATTATTTTGGTACATGAAAATACTTTTTTAAAATTACAAAACATTATAACTTGACAAATAAAGTCGTCTCTTAAAAAGAGTTGCTAATTAATTCAATATATATATGTAACATAATGTGCATGCATTATGAGTTGTACTCAACTACCAAGCATTTTCGGTAGCAAAATGCACCAACAATATATTTATGCAGTGCATTCCAGCTACCTTCTTTTCTATTTCTTCTGTCTATCGCTTACTATAAATTTTAAAATAAAGCATATTAACTTATATAAAAAATTTACAAAACCGCCTAAGAAAAGAAACAGCTAAGAAAATTGATTGACTAAACGTAAAAATTTTGTAACACAAAATAAATTAAAAAGATTAAAAATACTTCTTTTCTACTTTTTTTTACCTATGCACGGAACCCGGATATGTACATATATTCATTAAACTTTCATATGTTGAATAAAAACAATCAAATAATAAATAAATAAGAAAACAGTCAAAGAATTTAATATTTATGTTGAAAGTGATAGAGGATTGCAGAGTTGACTATCTAGTTAATTCCTCATCTGTGACTCGGATGTGCGTTGAATAAGACGTGGTGAATTTACGTCAGATGCAATTGGAAATTCACAGGAGGATAAACGCTTTGTGAGGGTTTCCTTTCAATTTAGTGTGGTAGATAAATATGGCACGCTACTGATTTTTAAAAAGCGTCCCCATAAGACGTGTACTACCAATTTATGCTGAACAGAGTATAGTAATAGTCTTTTGAGGTATTCATTTGTAAAGAAGATATTGACATAGTATGCTTTATTTCTAAGACGCATTTAATAAAGTAATTAAGTACGAAAATAATAGCAAATAGCGCCTATCACGTATATCACCCTTCGGAATTAGGCTAGAGGTTCGATATACTCGCATTGGAAAGCTATAAAAAAACATTAAAAAGCCAAAAACCCATGCGCCTCCTATCAATAAAGATAATGGCAAATGAGCGCGAAGGAGACAAAAACCCGACATATTTGCCGAGCACTTAGAAGAAACCTTCGAGGCGGTCAAGAGCTAATTGAAGACACGGCCTTAGTCAGGATACTAGACAATTTTAAAATAAAAACTATATTGCTGGCTAAATGCGGTATGAAATACAAAATTTTAAATTAAACAGAGCTTTCAAATACGATAAGATTAAAATCAGTTTACTGAACTTTCCTAGGCAACTCTGACAAGAAATCGAATAGATCAATTTCGCTTTTACCAATAATATCAAAGATTTTCGAAAATTGTTAATTGAAGCGATTACATCCGATTATCGAAGAGCGCAGATTAATTACTGACCACCAATTCGGGTTCAGAACCAAGCACTGTAATTGTGTAATCACCAGGTTCATGCAATAACCAATGAAAAAGAAGAAGTCATAGAGTTTTTCTTGACGTCTCCCAGGCTTTTGATAAAGTATGGCATAACAGATTGAAACATTAGCTTGAATTGGCCTTTCCAAAGCAGTTATGTGAAAGATATGAAATGAAATATAAGATGATATGATATGAAAGACTCTTCGATGTTAAGCACGGAAACAAATTTCCGGATTCAAAGAAATCGCGGCGGGAAGGAAGTGTTCTGGGTAATTTTTTTTTTTAATCTATACTCGAGATATTCCAAGAACAAGACACAACTGTAGCTACGTTTGCGGATGATAACAGCTATATTAGCCGTTATTAATACGGTTGAATCAGCAAGAACAAGCTCTAGCAGCGTTTTTGAGTGCACAAAAACTTGACATTTCCGTAATAATACAAACTCTAATTACGTTAATTTTACTTACAGATATGTAAAACACTTCCTATTTTTAGAGTTGGTACAAATTTCGTACGCAAATGAGGCCAAATACTTGAGAATGAAATTAGACGCAAAATTAAAGTGGAAATCGCATGTTAAGAAGATTCGCGAGGACCTCGTTTGCTGTTTGTAAGAATTTCCAAACTCAGCATGCACAACAAACTTTTATACAAGCAAAAAAAAGTACAAATTTTTAGAGTTCGCATTGTTAGTTTTCGAGATATTGGCATTTTCATAAATTACCGTTAATCGATTTTTTTCCAAAAACTTACTATGCACTATTTTTGGCCCCATCCTTGGAACCATTTTCTAGAAAAATAGTGATAAGTGATTTGCATCAAAAAAATTGTGTGCAATACCGTTATTTAAAACGATAATGCAATAAAGTACCTTATATGAAGAGTAAAAGACTTTGAGAAGTGCATTGTGTATTTATTTTGCTAATGCTTCTCTGTTTTTGAGTTAGTTAATGAAATTATATTCTTAATTTCTTTTTAATAAAAATACATTTTGTTAAAAAAATTTCCTGTTAAGTGATTGGTTAAAAGTGCATGAAGTTTCGATACATGAAATATATAATACTTTTTCGGTGGCTCCTTTTTTATTGAATGACACCCCAAAATCTTCAAATTGGCTCCTATTCGAAATTGAAAAAGAACAGCTCTGGTATAGATAGGATATAATATATATTTTTTTAATACCATCAAAGAGCAAAATACTGCGTTCTCTAAGTGTAAGCTCTCTGTATTGCTGTACGTAACGGTTGTGTGTTGAGCGACTAAGCTTCATCTACCGAGCTTCATCTTATAGACTATTATAATATAAATATATATTATAAATATATATTGATTTAATTAATTTAATGTTAAAAAATAAATGTACTTCTTAAAATCTGCTCGCGATAAGCAAAGATAATTTTCGTTGCAAAATTCATTAAATGTGCTTATGCAACTTGTTATTGGCTTATTGTTACCAAAATTGGTTTTGTGCCTATCTGTATAAAATAAGGTTCTAACCCGCAGTGACCTTTGCGGAACATATAAAGGGTGATTTTTTAGCTGGTTTGGTTTTGGCAACACTGGTTTTGACAGCTGACGTGTGTTTAGTACCTTGTGTCACTGTCAAACAGCTTCAGTTTGGTTTGCAATTTAACCATGGATCGTCTTACAAATGAACAACGCTTGCAAATTATTGAATTTTACTATCAAAATTCGTGCTCGGTTCGAAATGTTCATCGCGCGCTGCTTCCATTTTATGATCGGCATTCTCGACCTTCTGAGCAGTCTATTCGGAAGATTGTGACCAAATTTCGCACCAAATTTACTTTGTTGGACATTAAACCACCAACACGTTTACGTACTGTGCGTATTGAAGAAAATATTGCGGCCGTATCAGCTAGTGTGACAGAAGACCGCGAAATGTCGATTCGGCGCCGTTCCCAGCAGTTAGGCCTTTGTTACAGCACTACGTGGAAAATTTTGCGGAAGGATTTGGGCGTAAAGCCTTTTAAGATACAGCTGGTGCAAGAACTAAAGCCAGCCGACCTACCACAACGCCGAATTTTTGGTGAATGGGCTCTTGGAAAGCTGGCCGAGGATCCGCTTTTTTATCGAAAAATTGTGTTCAGCGATGAGGCTCATTTTTGGTTGAATGGGTACGTAAATAAGCAAAATTGCCGCATTTGGAGTGAAGATCAGCCAGAAGCATTGCAACAGCTACCAACGCATCCCGAAAAAGCCACTGTTTGGTGCGGTTTATGGGCCGGCGGCATTATTGGGCCATATTTCTTCAACAAGACGGTGCCACATGCCACACAGCACGCGAAACAATGGCGCAATTGCGAGGCGAGTTTGGTGAACAGTTAATTTCACGTTTCGGGCCGGTCAATTGGCCGCCTAGATCGTGCGATTTGACACCATTAGATTATTTTTTGTCGGGGTATGCCAAGGCTAATGTGTATAGGGACAAGCCCGCTTCGATTGACGCACTGGAAGCCAACATCCATGCATTCATTCGTGAGATACCGGCTGATATGTGTGAAAGAGTATGCCAAAATTGGACTCAGCGGATGGGCTACCTGAGACGCAGCCGCGGTCAACATTTGCATGAAATTATCTTTAAACATTAAATTGCAAGGTTCAAACTATCGATTCAAATAAATATTTCATTCATTTTTTCGAATTTTTTGTGTGTTTTTTTTTAAAAAAAGTTCTAAACCTCTTAAAAAATCACCCGTTATATTTAAATAAAAGATCAATTGTGGTGAATTAATATGATATTAAATAAACATGCGGAAGTTGCCTCGTGTCTAAAACTTAGGGTTTGCAGACCAACTAAATTGTATCTGCTGCCATAATTAGGAAGCTCATCAAACATACTTAATTTACATATATAATTTACTCGTGAAGTTTGTTTAGACTCTTTCGAGTCTAAGTTGGTGAACTGCATATGGCGAATCCCAAATTACAGAACAATATTCTAAATAAGATCTGACTAACGGGCAATAAATAATTTTAAAGCTATTTACAGTATTGTGCAAAACCTAAACAACTTTTCCTACTGTCATGTAAAAAGTTGTCTCCCACTTTTAAAAATACTTCCCGGTAAAAAGTGTATTGTGTGTGGGCACTCCATCTGGTCCCACTCCCTATCGTTTGCTGCTGCTTTGCTTGGCTATAGCAAGTGCCGTATGTTTTTGCGTGCACTTGCTATGGCTGGGTAGAGTATCATTTGGCGAATAGCGGGTCGCGTTGTGTAGATTTTGGTGGCAGACCAAAGCAATTCATTGTATGGGCATAACACCTACAGTGATTTGTTTTGGAAAGCTGACGTCAGGATCTACACGGAACGGCCTAGCTTAGTGTGCGTCGGAGTTGAGTTTTTTGTGTTTGTTTTTTTTGTTATGCGCGGGAATTTTAGAGTGGACGTGAGTAACATTCGTGGGTTGAGATCCAATTTTTTTTCGTTGTACGCCCATGCGATTTACAATAAACCAGCTGTTTTGGCACTAAGTGAAACACAGGTCAGCATAGATTCCGATTTAACGGAGTTTAGTCTGCCTGGATATAACTTGGTGCCATTATTCTTTTCCCATCGTGGTATCGCCGTTTATATACGTAGTGATGTAGCCTACCAACTTCTACCTCAATATGGCCAATGTTCCAATCCGGAATTTAATTTTGTTTGGCTAAAATTCCATGTCCGTAGGCAATTAATCCACTACTGCTTTATTTACAGAAGCCCTAACCAAGACAGGCATTCAACTTATAATTAGTTTGATGCACTGTCTGATTCCATCACCAGAATTGTAACCCATTATCCTCGTACTGAAATCGTCATTGCGGGCGATTTTAATATACACAATTCAAGTTGGCTTCGACATTCTGGACAGACAACACCCGAAGGAAGGTATGTTGAGATTTTTGCTGAGGTTAATAGTTTAACCCAGATTGTAAATGAGCCGACACGGATACCGGACATTAGCGGTCAAAACGCCAACACTCTGGACTTGTTTCTTACCTCTCACCCTGATAAATACACTTTCATATCACCCTGATAAATACACTTTCATATACACTCTCATATCGGCGAATTTCTCGTACTCCAGCCACACAGTTAAAGAACAAGCTCCTAAAAGAACCGTATAGCAATACGAGAAAGCCAATTGGGAAGCTTTAAACGGTTTCTTTAGGTGTTTTAACTGGTCGTTGTGCTTCCTCAACAACGACGTGGATGCCGCTGCCGATATGATTACAAATTTAATTCACCTGGGTATGAAACGCTTTATCCCTAACAGGATAAAGTGTATCAGACCTAAGGAAAACGCGTGGTGTGACTTGAGCTGTAAAGAAGCTATCAGGGCTAAAGAGCCAACTTTTTGGTCATTTAAGGCCAACCCAACTGAGGACAACCGAAAAAAGTTCAAACGAGCCAGAAATGACTGCAATGCCCATATTAATCGTGTCAAATTCTCCTACGACCAAAAGTTGAGGCAAAAAATACTACAAAGTCCCTCTGGTAGTAAAAACTTTTGGTCGTTTGTTAAGAATATTAAAAATTCGGCCTCGTCATCTATCCCGACACTCATTTACAATGGCACTCCAGCTGTCAGCTCTTCCGATAAAGCCAATCTGCTCGCTGCTCATTTTGCAGCTAGCTCAACGCTCCCAGATTGTGCTTTATCTCCCCCAGTACTCGAGCGCATAGAAGACTCCATGGGACAAATCCACTTTCGCACCCGTACTGTGGCAAGAGTACTTCAAGATCTCAACATTCACAAATCCGCTGGCCCATATGGTATTTCCCCTATCGTTCTGAAGAGGTGTTCTTCCACGCTGGCAAAAGCACTGCGTAAGCTTTTCCATCTGTCCTATTCTTCAGGGCTCTTTCCGAGAAGATGGAAAACAGAATTTGTCCAGCCCGTCCCAAAAAAAGGCGAATCTTCCTCTCCCTCCTCTTACCGACCAATTGCACTAACGTCTCTTCTTTCCAAGGTCATGGAAACGCTGATATATCGTCAGCTTATGAAATATCAGCAAGGTCGTTGCGCTTGATATTTCACAGGCATTTGACAGAGTTTGGCATCAAGCTCTCTTGTCGAAAATGCGTGCATTTGGGATCGATGTTACCTTTATTCAATGGATTAGGAATTACCTTTCGGACCGTTCAATACAAGTTGTTTTGGACGGTTTCAAGTCTGCAACTAACCAAATAAATGCTGGTGTCCCTCAAGGCTCTGTTTTGTCTCCGACTCTCTTTCTCATTTTTATCAAGACCTCCTGTCTGTCACTTCTAATCCAATCCATTCCTATGCTGATGACAGTACCCTCAGCTTTACATATTCGTTTCCTGGGCAACGCCCCTCATCTTCGGGCGTTGAACTGGAACGGCAACGTATGTTAAGCTCATTGAATTCCGATCTTGACAGCATACTTAAATGGGGTAAAACCAACAGAGTGGAATTAAATGCTTCCAAAACGCAATGCTGTCTGCTGTCATTGAAGCGAACCCCTAATTCTCTGCCATTATCCATGAATGGCACTTGCATCGCTGAAACCGAAAGACTTTCCATTCTCGGTATGTGTGTTAATGACAGCCTTCGTTGGAATGACCACATATTCGATGTCGCCAAGAACGCTGCGAAATGTCTAGGCTTCCTAAAGCGATGCAAGAAATATTTCACCCCTTCTGATCTGGCTAGAATCTACAAGGCGTTTATTCGCCCAAAACTTGAGTACAACGCTCATATCTGGTCTGGTGCACCAATAACATATTTGGAGCTACTTGACAGGATCCAAAAACGTGCGGTAAAAGTTATTGGCGATCAAGACATCGCGAAATCACTTGACTCTCTTAGTCAGCGTCGTAATGTCTCCTGCCTGTCGTTGTTTTATCGGTATTTCCACCACAATTGCTCAAATGCAATAGCCAGTTGCATTCCACCCCTATAAAAAAAAAAGTAAATAAAAAAAATTAATCAAAATCAGTTCAAAAAACAGCTGTGCAAAACCTAAGGAACTCTTTTAATATTTTGTATAATATCCGTTATTTTTTAAGACTTCAGCACATCTACGAAGCATCGACTCAGTTAAATTAGAAATAATAGCTGCTGGTATGTTTTCCCACTGTATTTTCAATAAATTTATCAACTCCATTTGGTTTTTGCACCGTATTGTTCCAACGCGATGTTTAAGAATCCCGAATAAATTTTCAATCGGATTCAAATCCGGCGACTGTGCAGGCCAATCAAGAACTTCAATCCGGTGGTCTGTTAGCCACTCCTTGACCATTTTTGAAGTATGCTTCGGGTCGTTGTCATGTTGGAATACCCAAGAAAGTGGAATATTCCATTCGGCATACGACAGCATCACATTTTCCAAAATATCCTTGTAAACAAAACGATCCATTATGCCCCCTAGTGATAGTGCCCTTGACCAGAAGGAGTACGCGTTGGGTATTTTCGTCGATATTGAGGGTGCTTTTGATAATGCGACCTTTGACAGTATGTGTAACTCAGCCAGATAGCATGGTGTAGATGAAACTTTGGTGTTGTGGATTAAAGCAATGCTAATGTACAGGACGTTGGTAGCGGATGCAGATTGTGGCAAGTGCGTCATAACAGGGGTAAATAGGGGCTGCCCTCAAGGTGGTGTTTTGTCTCCCCTCCTATGGTGTATGGTGGTAGACTCTCTGCTTACGGCTCTCAACTTTCCTGGAAACTACACTCAAGCTTATGCGGATGATGTCGCCGTTCTTTCTGTCGGTTCAAATCTAGGGGCTGTCTGCTCTCAAGCGCAGAGGATTTAATCGAGGATTTAATCGATGTCTGGTGCACTAGTAATGGGCTTTCAGTGAATCCTCTTAAAACCACGGTTGTTCTTTTTACGAGAAGGAGAATTATCACTGGCCTGTCCCATCTCGTGCTTAAAGGTGTCACCATCCCTATATCCGATGAAGTCAAATATCTGGGTGTAATCCTTGATAAAAAACTTCTATGGTCCAAACATGTCGAAGCGAAAACCGATAAAGCGCTGTCGACCTTCTGGCAGTGCAAAGGCGCTTTTGGCAGGACATGGGGCTTGTCTCCAAAACGGGTCCTTTGGATCTATACGGCCATGATTAGACCGCTACTCTCATACGCATCAGTTGTTTGGTGGAACGGCTTTCGCGGAAACGTGTTACTGCTTCTTTTGCCAAACTCCAAAGAACGGCTTGTCTCGGCTGCACAGGGGCCTTCCCTAGCACCCCGGGCTCTGCTCTAGATACTTTGATGAATCTTCCTCCCCTTGACTTATATATCATGGGATGTACGCTAAAAACCATCTTTCGCTTAAAGAGAGGTGGTTTTTAGTACCATGCGCACTGGAATTTTGAAGAACTTGCTCGAGAATTATCCTTTGACCCCTGTCTTATGGATATGCCGTCTGATGCAATGACACCAGAAATCCTTCTGCGAAAAAACTACCACGTCAACTTTCCACAGGTAACGGAATGGCTTCGGTCAGACTCTGAACCATGGATTGAATGCCATCGTATTTTCACGGATGGCTCCAAAACGGGGCAGGGGTCTGGTGCTGGTGTCTTTGTGGAATGCGATGATATACGACTTTACTACCCCTTGGGTAAACATGCATCTGTTTTCCAAGCGGAGATTTTTGCCATCCTAATGGCAATGCGCTATATTGCTATATTGCTGCATTAAAAGCGCTTCTAAACCCTCTTACCTCGTCCAAGTTAGTGCTAGAACTCAAGCTTTCTCTGAATTTGGTCGGAAGACTGAACACAGTGAATCTTGTCTGGGTACCAGGTCACACTGGCATCCAGGGAAATGAGATCTCGGATGAGCTTGCTAGGCAAGGTTCAGAAGAAGTTTTCTCAGGACCCGAACCTGTGTTGGGTCTGCCTGCATCTTTAGTCATGTCGTCTATCGATTCTTGGGTTTCTCGTGAACACAAGATTCGGTGGCGCGATTGCGGTGGATGTAGACAGACCAAACTACTGCGCCGGACATTTGCAAAAGGTCAGCATCTTTTCTTCTATCTCTGAGGAGAATGGACTGTAGGCTGCTTGTAGGCGTTCTTTCGGGCCACCAAGCTTTTGCTAAACATTTAAATGTGTTGGGCTTAAGCGACCCCACTACCTGTCCTGCTTGCGGTGAGGAGGATGACACAGCAGAACACTTTCTCTGCAGTTGTCCGGCCTATGCTCGCATCAGGTGGCGGATCTTCGGGGCTGACGTGGTGAGTGCCGAACATCTAAACTCTTTATCACTGAAGCTCCTTCTCGTTTTTCTTCGAAAGACGGGAAAACTAAGTAAAGGGTGATCCATTTCGAGGTTTCCTACTTTTTTAAAGAAAAAAACACAGAAAATTCAAATTTAATGGAGAATGTTTATTATCATTTGAAAGAACATTCTTTGGTATTTATTTTTTGAAGATTATGTCTATCAAATGTTGGCCGTTGCTACATCGCAGATGGTCCATCCGTTGAGTCCAATTTTCGATCACTCGTTCGAGCATTTCGACTGGTAACTGGCGAATGACACGCGTGATGTTTTCCTCCAAGGCCTGAATCGAAGCGGGTTTGTCGGCATAAGCTTTTGACTTTAAATATCCCCACAGGAAAAAGTGGAAAAAGTATGGACCGATGATTTCATAGGCCCACAAACCACACCAAACCGTTGTTTTTTCTGGATGAAGTGGCAGTTCTTCAATCTCTTCAGGTTGCTCTTCGTCCCAAATGCGGCAATTTTGTTTGTTTACATACCCATTGAGCCAGAAATGGGCCTCATCGCTAAACAAAATTTGCCTCGAAAACGTCGGATCTTCTTGGAACTTTTCAAGAGCCCATAGAGCGAAGCGATGTCGCTTGGGAAGGTCGAGCGGCTTCAGTTGTTGCACAAGCTGTATTTTGTACGCTTTCAATTTAAGATCTTGACGTAAAATGCGCCAAGTCGTTCCATACGTCAGTCCGAGTTGCTGCGAACGGCGCCGAATCGACTCTCTACGGTCTTCGTGTACACTCTCAGCTACGGCCGCTACATTTTCTTCACAGCGTGCTGGACGTGGTCTATTCGGTCGAATATTATCCAGTAATGGTTGCTGGGTCTCAAAATGGGTGATGGTGTTGCGAATAGTACGCTCAGTAGGCCGATTATGTTGACCATAAGTTGAGCGAAGTGCACGAAACACATTCCCCACAGAATGAATTTTCATAATAAAGTTGAACAATTTGTAAACGTTGTTCACGCGTAAGTCTTTCCATTATGAAATGCCAAACAATACTAAACAAAAATAACATGACAGCATGACACGACTCACACGTGATCTGTCAAAAAAGGCTATTGAAAAAAGTATCTCTACTTGGATCACCCGTTACATTAATGTAAGGTGTCTGAATGGTAGTACAATGGACCTGTAGTTGTGTCTGAGCGCTCCATCGGATAGCAGCAACCTCCGACAAAAAAAAAAATGCCCCCTATTTCATGAAAAGGACCAACACGATAATCAGAAAAGCATGTCCATATGTCACTTCCACCCCCATGCTTCAGTGTACTTTTACAGAAGCGTGGATTAAGTCTTTGCTTGGGCGTACGCCTAACGTATTGTATGCCATCAGTGTTCCACAAGTTAAATTTACATTCATAACTGAATAACACACTTTTCCACTTGCCGACTGACCAATTAATATATTTTTTAGCATAATTCAACCCATAAAGTGTTTTAAAGAAAAGATTATTTCAATTCAAAAAACAATTTTATCAATAAACCTTTTCTGTACATGATTCTTCGTAAGCATAGGTTTCTTCAACACTGAATAACTTTTAAGATCAGCTTCAAGAGCCCGTCTACGAACCGTACTGGAGTCAACGTTCAAATTGAAAGTCTACAATATTTCCCGAGAGGAAATAAAGGGATTTGATTTGATTAATCTCGTTATTTTCCAATCCTCCCGAACAGTTGTTTTACGCGGCCTACTGCATTATTATTTTCTAAGCTACCGGTAGCTTTATATTTTTTAATCAAACGTGAAACTATAGATTTATTAATTGCGAATATTTTTGACTGTGATACACTTTGTTTATTTAGGTTAATTATTTTTAATTTGAAGGTTTTATCATATTTAGCGAGCTCCATATTGAAAATGACTGTGAATGACTACCCGATTGCAATCTCTACCCACAATTGAGCAAAATTAACTTTACACATTGCGTCATGGAAAAACCCACTTTAAAAAATGCCATTAAATTTGTGGTAATAACAAGAACTGTTTAAGCAAACTCGAAGATGCTTAGGTTTTGCACAGCTGTTTTTTGACCTGATTTTGATTTATTTTTTCTATTTACTGTTAATAAATGAAAATTAAAAACTTTGTTTGGGTGATTTTGAGGACACATGCAAATATGTAAATAAATATATTTACAGTTTACCGGGAAGAATTTTTAAAAGTGGGAGACAACTTTTTACATGAGAGTAGGAAAAGTTGCTTAGGTTTTGCACAATACTGCATGCCTTGAAAGTGTTTACTATAACGTTTAAGGAAGCCTAACAATGAGTAAGATTTGGAAGTGACATAAGCAGAATGCAAAAAGAAACTTAACCTATTGTTAAATATGACAACGGGTCCAAATGACTACACTGTGGAACACCGAAGTAGTTTCTATAACGCGAGAAGTCAAACCATTGACTTTAAACATTTGCCTTCTATTAGTCAAATAATTAAACAAAACATTTTAGCCTTGAAGAATGACGTTAGCTTAGCCAAAAGAAGGGTGTGATGCACCCTGTCAAACGCTTTTGTAAATTAAGTGTAAAGTACATCAACTTGTAATCGTTCGTCAAGACTATTTAATATATGTATATTTAGACAACTAAGCTATTAGTAACACATGATATACACCAAACAAAGCCATGAGGACTATTCGAAATAATTTCTTTTACCGCGAAAAAAAGTTTGTCCTTAACAATACTTTCAAACAGTTTTGGTATTGCAGAAAGCTTTGATATAGGCCGATAGATTTCTACTTTTTGCCTTAAACCACTTTTATAAATAGGTGTTATGAAGGAATATTTCCATTCATGTAGGAAGTTTTCAGTTACAAGAGACTGGTTAAAAATAATTTTAAGTGTATGAAATTATTTACATTAGATCTATTAAAGCAACGGATGAAACTAAAAAACAGCTCCCATCAAAAATATTCATACTACAACTAGGCTAATGTCTATCAAGCAGTTTTAATTTATATTAAATTATTTAATAACGTTTGGCAGGAAACATCTCAGCGGAAGTAGCTGGATTTTCCAAACAGCCAAAGCATTTGGTTAAATCTGATAACGAGCTCCTCGCGTTTTTTCTTGACATGCGATTTTCATTTTAATTTTGGATCTAACTTCATTCAAAAGTATTAAGCCTCATTTGCGTACGGAATTTGTACCGAGTCAATAAGAATGGGCAGATTGCTTACATTTCTGTAGGAAAAATTATCGTGCGTGGATTTGTCTCGTTGAGAACAATGCGCCAATATTTTGTCCAAGCGCATATATGTCGATAGCTCGTTGAAGCTTATAAGTCGCGGACTGATGAAATAGAGTCGGGCCAAGAACGCTTCCTTGTGGAACTCCCGCCGCGATTTCTTTAAATTCCCGTATTTAACACGAAAGAGTCTGTCCGCTAAATAAGAGATAAGATCTTATATAATTATTTTTTAAAAGTATTTTTAAGTTTATATTTTAATGCCGTATTCCATACCTTATAGAAAGTCTGTGACCTGAGAGGCGTATAGAAAAACACTAGAACACATTTTTTCCTCCTCTAGTGCTTTATTAATTTCGTTGGTTATTCTATATACCTGGTCAATGGTCAATTCGTTGTAAACCCGAATTGGTTATCCGGTATTAATCGGCGTTCTTCAATAATCTAATGCAATCGCTTTAATATAAGTTTTTCGAATATCTTCGACATTATTGGTAGAAGCGATATTGGTCGATAAGATTTTTTGACATTTGGAGGTTTTCCTGACTTAGGAACCATTATAACCTCAGCTATCTTCCATTGTCGGGGAACGTACAATAGCCTAACCGAAGCGTTTATGAGATATATAAACTTAAGTAGTGCTTTTCTGGGCAACTCTTTAAGAACTTGTCCCGTAATAAGATCATATCCAGGAGCCTAGTTTAATTTGAGTTTTTGTATTTCATGACATAGTTAAACCAGCGATACTTTTCTTATCTGAAAATCGCAGATACCATGGTTAAACCAGCATCTTCAACCAACGCTTGACATGCTGCGGAGCACGATGTAGTTGCCGCTCTTCGTTTACGCGCTCTTATTGATTACTCTCTTTTTAATTCTACGCTGCATTTTTTAAAGCTTCGTCTTCGAGATCGTATGGTGGTCCTAGCGATACCTTTAGATCGATTTTATGTATGCAGTCTTTGCTGAAGGAGTTCCAGTTCTTGCACTAGCCAGACTTGGTGGACCGTCCTTTTCACGTAAACCGCCGCTAAAAATGATTAGAATGAAGTGTGTTTTGCATTGAAATCTTCGCCAATTACAAAATTATGTTCAAGCTAGTTAAATGGGATCCTATTATAATTTTTTCTAACTTCGCTCGAGGAGGACAATATCAAGGATTTTATCAAGCTCAATTATTGTACCCGGGGAGTGATCAGTGGTGCCTTTTATAACAAAAAAGACTCTAGCACTTTCTGATGTGTGATATGCGTGATAATCGCCGTAACTTCTTAATTTTATACCTGTTTCAAATATTCTTTCCTGAATCTCAAAAAAGTTCACGGTTAGAATTAGTTTTATAAGATAGATAACGCGAATAAGCTTTCCGTTTTACGTTATGTAAATTAACCAATAATTATTCGACTAAGGAATTTTAAATCTTTTATTAAGACGCGTTTTGTGGTACAAATAATTCAAGACCAGATTTAATCTTATCCAAAAATATATCTTAGTTGCCTTTTAAATTGGGGGATTTAAGCAGTTCATCCCAATCAAAACCATTCAAATATTCCGTTTCAGATACCAGACAAACATATATCAATATCGTTTTTGTTAGCGATGCTTTGTTTTGCAAAGCAAATGTTTATACCCTTATAGGATAGGGTATAAACATGACGTCCGTCCATCAGTCCGTATCAACTTTTGAGGCCTTTAAATGTATGATATTAAGCTGAAATTTGAAACATACGTATACTCTTTAGGGTTCCGAATGCTGAAATTTGGACCACATTTCCCTAGGGCTCCGAAATGATTAAGTGTAAAAAATGTTTAAATACGCCCACTGCCACGCCCACAATTTAGAAAAAACCGTTTGAAAGCTAATGTTAGAAAGAAGTGTTACAACAAGGCACTGCCCTCCTTTATTAGTTTGTCATATAATTTTTTTTGCAACGCGTACTTTTTGTTGGCGTTTTTCACTAAACTGCTGTTTTTTCAAACATTTTCATAGAAACCGAAAAGAAATGTTTAACAAGATATTTAGCCAATATTTTTTTCCAATATATCGCCCATACAAAGTTTTTGGTGACGCCCACTTTTTGGGGGCGTTAATTGAATGAAAAAAATCCTATTCATCATCTTCTTAATGCTTTTTTCTTTGGGGCGAATAATGATATGGATAGGGTATCATACTATTCGCCCCAAGCGGACTGTAGCCTTTTCTTATGTTTTTTTTATTTCTGATCAATTTTTATCATTAGCATTGTAGTTTATTTCGTTGGTGAAAAAAAACTGTTTATTTAAATAATTAAAACTAAAAATAATATTGGAGTTATGCATAATTTAAAAAAAAAATTTTTAATAATAAGAAAAATACATTTAACTAGGTGAAAAAATGAAAACTTACCTTTTGGAGGCAATATTGCTACTTTTTCGTCCAAGACCCACTCCAATCTTTTCCCTGTGTGATTCGATAATCGGTTTAAGCTTTCCCGATCCCATCGCACGTGCTCCCAGTGATCCGTCATAATTGCGGCACATAACATAGCGGTCGCACTAGTAGTCATCAGAAGTGTAATAAATAGGAACAACACAGGCGGTGGTCCCATACAGCAACTCGCACAACAACCGCCTCCACCACTGTCTATCGCACTGGTCACCGATGTTGGAGTATCCGCTTCTTGGGCTGTCGTTGGCATTATTTTACCGGCACTATTGTGCATAAGGATACTGTTTCGTCGTATTGTATCAGCTACACTGACAGTATCCAATATATTTGGACGTTTGTTAAAAATAATGCTTTGAGTTTGGTAAAAGTGTGAATTCTCATCGGCTATATCTTCAGTACTGGAGTATATAACTGAATTATTAAAGTTATTGTTATTGTTAAGGGCATACAGTGCCTCATAGTCATAGCTTTGGGGATTTCTGTAGATTACGGGCCAACTACGGGTTGTGTTTGGATTGTGACTGTAGTTTATAGATGGTGCTTTAAAGGTAGTCGCGTCCTGTGTTGAATCGAAGACATTTATTGTTGTGGGTGGTGTTGCCGGTGTTATCGGTATAGTGATTTGTGCAGTACTGCTATTCACAGTCGATATTTGTGTTGTGGAGGAATAGGCACTGGCAGCCTCTAATGCCGCATTTTCGTGTGATATTTTTGCAGCTGGATAATGATTAGTCACACTATTACCATTATTTTGTAAATGTTCATTATTGCCAGATGGCGATGTTACACTAACTTCAGGAACACATCGGGTGGCCACCTTATAGGGGCCCCCTGTCTTGCTTTTTACGAGTCATAAGTCAGTATCGCGCTTTTTCATTTTGTAGCTGTTTGAAGTTGGATGATGGACTTTAATTATATTATATCCAAATCAATTGTATAAATATTTCAATACTTTGATATATGAGGTTTTGTTTATTTTTATTTAGGATATATGTAATTTTGTTGGTTTTTTGGTTCAATATTTACTTTACTCTCAGAAAATGTCTTTTAATATTCTTTAAATATATGGTGGTTGTTTCGTCACTATATAAAATAACGGTGTAAATAAAAAAAATACAGTTTAAAATTAATATCCATTATTATATAGAATAAAGTTAAGTGTAGATTTATACAAAAATAGGTGCTTTAAGCCCATACAATACCAATAACATGTAGCGTTGTATTACCACAATTCCTGTTTGCGAACATGCAAATAAAGATATATGATCATAAATTATAACTTCTACTCATGCGGGTAAAAGATAGTAACAGCGCATAAGTACATTGAGTATCAAGGGTAAGTATTTATAATATTAATTTTACTTTAAAGTATCAAATTCTATAAGAGTGTTTTTTATACCCTATCCTAAGGATATATTAATTTTGACACATATTAGGTAACACCTCTTAATATTGGTCGTAGACCCCTAAAAGTATATATATTTATGATCAGGACCAAAACCTAAGACTATTTAGCAATGTCCGTCCGACCGTCCGTCCGTCCGTATCGGCGTTTGAGGCCCTTAAATGTATGCCATAAATCTGAAACTTGGAGCATATACTCCCTAGGGTCCCGAAATGGTAATGTGCTACAATTTTTTTTAATTCGCCCACTGCCACGCCCACAATTTAAAGCTAAAGTTAGGGAGGTTAGGGAGTTAGGGAGGTAGAGTATTAGAACCTTTACAAGATGTGTAGGCACTGCCCTCCTTTATAAGTCTGTCATACAAAGTTTTTTGCCACGCCTACTTTTTGTGGGCGTTTTTCACTGCAACTGCGTCGAAAACAGCAGTTTAGTGAAAACGTTTCATAGAAACCGAAAAAAAATGTTTAACAGAATATTTAGAATTTTAAATTTTATCTGTTAAGTGGAAAAGTGTTGATTCACATTTTTGCCCGTTCTATTGCGATTGTCTGAGGCTTGTTAGCATAAACCCGGGACTACAAGTGGCCCCAAAGAAAAAAGTCTGGGATGGTTAAATTAAACGATAGACGCGATCAGGAAACGTTTTCTTCGCACTGCGGCTTGTGATGTGTGTGCGTTTGCACCGTCTTATTGAAACCACATGTTCACCGAGCCCCGCTCATCCAATTCTGGTAGTAAGAAGTCGTTTATCATGGCCATGTAGCGTCCGGAAGTAACAGTGACCGTATTGCCGTATTGATAAATTTTGCACGACGTTTTATATCATATTATGAGGTACTTAAAACAAAATGCTCAATTAATTTTTCTAAATTATTAAAATATTAAAATATTAAATATAAATACGAGGATACCAAACAACTAAAGAACATAATGGATAAACATACGACACATACTGAAACACCGTTTTTCCATGGCTAACTATTTTTAATAACAACGATTGAGATTGTGCAAACCGAAATTTTTTAGATATTTTGAATGAAGCGGCAAGTATATTCGTTCCCTATACAAAATCAGGTGGTAGTTCTAATCCGGCTTTGTATAACAAGAGACTAATCAATTTGAGGAATAAAAAAAAATAAATCGTTCAAATTAGAAATTAGAAATTCAAATACTGAATAAGTTTTTTTACCGATCATATATGATTTCTATGGAATCTTATATCAAAATGTAAATGTTTTTTTTAAATTCATCGATTCCAAACATAAAGCGAGAGGGTATCCATACCTGCATGAGATATTTAAATTTATCAATTAGTGATATTAATTCTATTTGCAATATATTCGCAGCTATTTGGGACCGTTATTATTCCTTTTATTTATTATTGACATTTCACATATTTTTTCACATTCCCTTTGTCTTCTTTTTGCGGACGACCTGAAGTTGTACAATATCATTAGATGCTTATCAGATTGTCATCTGCTTCATGCTGATTTGTTAAGATTGACGTAATGGTGTCGTATTAACTTTCTGTATTTAAATGTCTCTAAGTGTCAAATTATGTCGTGTTCCAGACACACAACACCGATCTGATTTAATTATGAGGTAGAATTTATTAATTAATTTTGTATCAGAAAAAACACCTGGGTGTAATTTTGGATACTAAAATTTCCTTCTTGACTCATATTGATTATATGGGTAATAAAGCTAATCAAATGCTGGGTTTTATTAAAAGAAACACCAATGAATTCTCTGACACACATTTACTTTTGTCTCTTTTTTATTTTCTCATTTGTTCCATTCTTGAGTATTGCAGTTCAGTTTTGAACCCGAAGAAATACTTTTACAAATTATTTTTTTTTTATAATTAATTGATTATTGTTATTTTGCCATAGAATGCAAAAAAATATTTTATTGCTTGTTTTGATTTCATTTTCAAAAATTTTATTTTTAGTTTTACTCAGGGAGCTGCTGCATGTCATATAGGCCGCAAATAAGGTAAAATTGGTCATATTTCCCAACATACTTTGGCTTTTTTTCACTTTATCAGAGCTAATAAATACAAATTTATTAAAGAAGTATTTTTTGTTAATTTAAATTTTCTCAAAAAACTAAAAGACTAAGCAATTTTCAAAGCTTTAAGTTTTACTTGAGTTACTTTTAAATTATTGATAGAAATAGCTCAATTTAAAGACGAAAACATGAAAAAACGAACGGCTTTTAAAAACGCTATTGCACTTTTTGTAAGTGTTGTCGTTGTGTTAAAATGCACTTTTTTCCATTATAAGTAGGTTTCTTTAAATCCCGCCTAAACGAGGCAAGTTAGAAAAAAATGTCTATACAAAAAAAAATGCTTCTCTAAAATTATAATAAAAAACAAGTTATTGTATTTATGCTGAAATTTCGAACTCAAACTGGGAATGAGAAGTCCACTCATACCTACTAAAGTGTTTTAATGTGTGCAAAATTACATCAAAATTGGGTGACTTATTGTATATACATACCCATTATTGAGAAATCGATTCATAAAAATTGATTTGTATAAATTTGGTGTTTTTCATTTTGTTTCGGCAATTAATGGACAATAATATGAAAATAGAATAGGATAACATGAACAATTTTAAAGCGGCGGAATTGAAATCGTAATTTCACCAGAGCCCCGATAAAGACAATGATAAAAAAATATCTAAGAAGTTTTTTAATTGCTTTAAGATGCTCGCAATTTTTAGAATCACTTCTAACAGTTTTTCTTATCAGAGGCAATGCTTTTTACCTTAGTATAGGAAGTAATGTTTAAAAGAAAGTAAAAATTGAAAATAATAATTGATACAATTTCTCATAATATACACTTGTATAAGAATTCCTTTATTAAGAACTAAATATCGTCCCCTTTCATCGTGAACCTCGTATCTACAATTTTTATGAAAGTCGTTTTTTTATATAGGTATCAACCCTCGATCCCGCCTATAAATTTTCTTCCAACGATTCGTCGTTTTTTTCATATAAAAACATTTTCCATTGACACCACATTTCAAATTTGTTATTTGTTAAGGATTTGTAGTAAAAAACTGAATTTCAGAAGCAAATATGTTAACGTAGAAAGTGGACGAAATATTGCTCATTCAATAACATAATTGTTTGACTTAGTAGGTGACTTATTGTATATATATAAGTCCTAATTTTTAAATTCTGTGTCAAACTTTTAAACAAGCATATTTCGATAATTAATATTAGACACGTCGAAGATTATGATAATGTCGTCACTTAGCTAACTAACGAATGTATGAACGTATGTTTCAATATTTAAATGTCCAGCGAGTGGATAGAAGTATATATGACTCCTTGACATTGAATTAAGGTCGACTTTTAAGCGTTGTCAAGTTTGTTTTATTAACTTAAAATAATACTTATATGTTGGTATTTGAATTTTAAAATCCGCACTTTTGAATTGATTAAATTGGGGTTATTTAATGTTTTTAGACAATACCAAAGCTATCAAGAAATTTGTTTGCCGTATTAAGAATGTCATACGAGGTTATAACACAATGGTCTAGTTCTAATTCGGTACCCTGACTTTCCTACCTTGACGTACTAATTTTTTTAAGAAAAGCACAACTATTCATTTGAAACACAATACACAATGAAGAACGAAATTATGGTTGATTTGAAGGTAATATGATGACAATGAAATGACATTAAGGCAATTAATTAACAAAAATAAGAAAATAGAATCACACATTTGCGCATGGGAAAGTTTTGCCTACCTACAGATATGTAAGTATGGTTTTTTTATTACGCGATTTGGAATTTGTAAAACAAAAACATCAATAATTTAATATGTACACAATATGCAAGAGAGGAAAGGTAATGAACCTACATAAATATTGTTTTTGTATAGATATTTTACCGCACTGAGTATTTGTTTTCACCGTGTCTAGTTAAAAGAACGTTTTCTATATCCTCATTCATACAAAAAACGCTTTAATATAACTCAAGGACGTTTATTTACTTCGATATTAGATTTTAAGCAATCAAGGTGCACGAATCTGTTACACAACTTAAGGTTAAGCACTCAGAATTGATTTTTATAGGTTAAGATTATCTACAGTAATCTATAGTTATAACTCGCGTCTGTTTAAAACAGTTTTTCAGGACGGACTACTGTGATTTAGTATCCTTGGTGAGTGTTCCTCTTAATTTGATTTGATTGTGTGTGTGCGGAACATGTGTTATATTTTCGCCTTTGGAATCTATTCAAAAAAAAATTCTTATTAATGTTGCCAGACTTCAAATGCTATATTATTAAAAAAAGTTATTTTCAGTTTGCTGAGAAGTTTACAATGACTGAGATTTCCATTATGCTCAGAGTGCAATAATAAAACAATTGTTTCCTTCATTTAGATTTATTATTTATAGATGTTCTGTAGAATAATTTTTCTGTTTTTTTCTGTCTAAAGTTTTCAGTTTTCACCAGAAAAGTACATATTTAACACATTGTTGTAAAATACTTCAGCTCCAAGCACCTGCCTGAAAGTTGTTGACATACAAACTCTAAGCGGAGCGACGAAGTCGCGTGAGCGGCTGAATCCTGCGATGATACCCTATCCATATTTCCAGTGAAAAGCATTAACAGCTTTATAGCATAAAAACAAACGTCAATATATCAAAAAAAAAATGTATTTTTTTCGCTTTCGAGGACAACAGCATTTTAGTGAAAAATACTGACACAAAGTAGGCGTGGCGAAAAACTTTATTTGACAAACTTATGCAGTGTCTACATATCTTGTAAAGGTCGTAACATTTTATCTCTTGGCAATAGGTATATTACAATTTTTTTTTAAAATAGGCATTTTAATTTTAATTTTTTTATTATATGTGGTCCTGAAAGCCCCTTAAAATGGCGTACGGACGGACGGATGGACATTGCTAAATCGCCTTACCTTTTAACACTGATCATAAAAGGACCTATACAATTTTAGAGGACTACGGCGAATATTAATATACCCTTTCGATAATATATAATACATATTTACAAATTAATTATACTGTCGAGAAAGCTTATGATAAGTTTCCCAGTAATGCTGTCCTATATTCTACGCCTTTTATGATTATTATAACTCTTTTTCTTAAAATATATATTATGTAAAATCAGTTACTCATGTAGCTCCAAAAGTAAAAATGTCTTAATGTGGAATAAACAGCCCTTATTGCTGTATTTTGTAATACACACAATTTTTGTGCTTATTGTATATTTAACTTTAGATTAGCTGAATTTTAAGAAATAAATTAAGATCCACATTCCACATCATGAAGTTTATTATTTCAATAACACAGTATGATACAACCATATAATACTGCGTCGAATCCACCAACATGAATAAACTGATAGATATGTTTGATAATAGAAATATTTGCATGCTTTTATTTAAACGTTTAAAAGAATGTAAATTAAATGAATTGGTATAAGCTTTACAGAAGTCTACACAGTTTTGTGTGTTTATCCAAAATTCCTATATGTATTAAGTATTTACATTCTACGTTTCACTTTCTAGGAAAATCTTACTACATTATGCAAGTACACATATACTTTTATATAAGTTAAAACATTGATTGGAGCACCTGTTGTGCAAATATGTATACGAGTACAAAAAAACGGTGGAAATGTTAAAATGCCCATGTTAAGGGTGTTTGTTTTTTTGTAGAGGTTATAGAACTTTAAGTTGGCAAACTATTTTAACTGGCGGCCATTTTGTCAGCTGTCAAGTGATTTATTTTAGTTTGGTTTGGCATTTTAACATGAATAGATTGACGCCTGAAAAGCGCTTCCAAATTGTGATTTTGCGGAAAGATATTGGTTTGCGTCCTTACAAAATCCAACTCAAGATTGCCGTTGATTCCAATATTCATAAGCGAATTTTGTTTCGCGATGAAGCTGACTTTTGGTTGAATGGATACGTCAATAAACAAAACAGACATATTTGGAGTGATGATAATCCTCAAGTGTATGTTGAGACAACGTTACATCCACAAAAACTGACTGTTTGGTCTGCTTTATGGGTCGGTGGAATAATTGGTCGGTACTTCATTAAACAAGATGCTGGCTAGAACGTTACCGTCAATGGTGACCACTATAGAGCCTTGATTACTGACCTTTTAGTTCATCAATTGAACAACCATGATGTGCAGGAGCTGTTGTTTCAACAAGACGGCGCAGCATGTCATACAGCTCTTGCCACAATTGATTTATTGAAGGAAACTTTTTCATTCCCAAATATTTAGCTTCATTTGCGTACGGAATTTGTACGGAGTCTGTCAAAATGGGTAGCGTTTTTACATTTCTGTAAGTAAAATTAATATGCGTAGATTTTGTTTCATTAAGGACAATACGAAAGTCGCTAGTAAGTCTGGGTGGGCCCTCCTTTTTCAATATGCTAATAATAATAATCATATTTGAGAACGTATAATCAGCAGAATCTTCTTGGACAAACTTTTGAATGAATTAAACAAACATCATTTTTTCATATTGTCAGGCGCAACAATTTATTTGGAAAATAATTGCCGTTATGTGAGCATTGAGATATTTTACTATACACCCACCGTCGCCCAAGTTTGCACTTTTTATACCCTATCCTAAGGGTATATTAATTTTGACACATTGTTTGTAACACCACTTAATATTCGTCGTAGACCCATAAAAGTATATATATTTATGGTCAGGACCAAATTCTAAGACTATTTAGCAATGCCCGTCCGTCCGTACGCAATTTTTAGGCCTTTAAAATTAAGCTTGGAAGTTGAAATTTGGAACAC
Organism: Ferdinandea cuprea; assembly: GCA_963576555.1. Classification (NCBI taxonomy): domain Eukaryota; kingdom Metazoa; phylum Arthropoda; class Insecta; order Diptera; family Syrphidae; genus Ferdinandea; species Ferdinandea cuprea. The sequence goes on from OY754959.1 coordinate 80,725,124, forward strand.
AAGTGTAAACATTTTTTGAATACGCCCACTGCCACGCCCACAATTTATAAAAAACCGTTTTAAAGTTAAAGTTAGAGAGATAGAGTGGTAAAACCTTCACAAGATATGTAGGCACTGCTCTCCTTTATAAGTTTGTCATAGTTTGTTTTTGCCACGCCTACTTTTTGTGGGCGTTTTTCACTAAAATGCTGTTTTCTTCGAATATTTTCATAGAAAGCGAAAAAAAATGTTTAACAAGATATTTAGCCAAAATTTTTTCCAACATATCGCCCATACAAAGTTTTTGGCCACGATCACTTTTTGGGGGCGATTTTTCAAAAAAAAATGTTTATTTTTTTAAATTTAATAGAATGAAATAAAATGCTAATGCTTTTCTCTTTGGGGCATATATGGATAGGGTATCATCCTGTTCGCCCCAAGCGGACTGTAGCCTTTCCTTATGTTTTTATGTCAATTTCAAAGTCGCTAGAATGTATTATGTACTCAAGAGGGTCGTTATTCTTTAAAGACGGAAAAGCACTGGATTAAGAGTTATATTCCTAGTTCTGCACTAGCTATCAAGTCTGTTTATCATAGGATGCACGCAGTTGACAGATTTTGCTAGAAAGACAGTATCATCTAAAAACATGAGAGCGGGGATTCCTGTTCGATGTACTTCAATTCCACCGTTAACAGCCTAAAACTCGTTTGAAGTATTTAGGAGCGACAAACCTCTAAGTTTATGGGATCATTATGGCACCCTTTCTTCGATTGAATTCCAAGCGCTGAAAAGAACTCATATGTACAATGTTTAAAACTTTTAAATATTTACAACTCTTTCTCATTTAAAGCATACTCAATTACATTTTGTACCTCAGCCAGAGTTACCGGTGCATCTAGAAATTCGTCTGCAATCCAGTGTGCTGCATATTCAAATAGTTGATATAATTAAGTAACATTCAGCAAATTTGAGAAGTTGTCTAGGTATTGTGCTTTCAAGCATTTTCTTTTTTGTCTGTAGCCGTATCTAATGACACAACAAAATACTAAGGAGGTGGTTTTTTAAATTTATAAAGTTTTTTTTAATTAACTAATAAGTTTGCATATAAAGTATTTATTTGGTACCTTTTTTATTATCCTAAGGGTATATTAATTTTGACATCAAATAAAAGTATGTATATTTATGATCAGGACCAAATCCTAAGACGCAATTTTTACGCCTTTAAAATTAAGCTAGGAAGCTGAAATTTGGACCACATATTCCCTAGGGCTCCGAAATGGTTAAGTGTAAACATACTGCCACGCCCACACTTTAGAAAAAAAACATTTTTAAGCTAAAGTTAGAGAGATAGAGTCTTACAACCTTCACGACCTGCCCTCCTTTATAAGTTTGTCATATAAAGTTTTTTGCCACGCCTACTTTGGAAAAGAGTGTTGCGTCTTTAGCCGACAATATGGTAGTACAAAACCAGCTTTAGTCGTTTTGAAATATTATATAAAGTTTTCAATCTGGCCTTGTACTTCATAAATTGTAAGAACATTGAACATGGTAAGGGTAATTACTGTTTTTAGTGAATACTTATGGTATTGACCTAGTTCAAATATACATTTTCTTATACAAGAGACAGGGAGAGACAATTATTTCATACAATGCATATTTGCATTGTATATGTGTTTGTAATTAGTTCGCAGAAAAAAATATTTAAAGCACCTGACGCGTAAAAATGTATCTCCCCATCTAACAAATTGTAATCGGTACAGTGTGACAATTATCACCTGTTGTTCCATTTCCCTCCTAAACCTTTTCAGTTGATTAAATAGTCAATTTGTATCATAAAATAAAAACTCATATCCACGTAAAAAAAATTCATGCTTTTGATTGCATACAAAATAAGTGGTCACCTCCGGGGACAGTTTCCAATAGAATAACAAGCGGTAAATAAAAATTCATATGTACACACATTCATTGTTATTCTTTATAATCGCTATGGCTTTCTATGTGGGGAAACATACGTATAACTATTACTGTCTACTTGGTGAATATAAAACTTTCAATATTAGAAAATAGTATATTAGATATAGTGTGGTTTTCTCGTCGGTCGCATTAGAAACGTATCATCATCACGAATTGTATCTGTAAAATTTCAAAAATAAACAAAATTTTATTGGGTTTAGTTTAATAGTAGCGAAAAAATTGTTCCTTTTTAAACCTTTTTAAATTATAAATAAATTATGAACAAAATATTACTAATAATTTTCGTTGTTTTTGACGTGGGACATTTTGTCCCTAATTGTTGTTGTGACTCGTATTTTTCTTTTGGATTAAAATCATTTACATTCGGTTCAACGGATAAAGATACGGCTCCTAAAAACAATCAAAATCCAGGTAAAATTAAATACCAAATCCAGGTAAAATAATGGGCCTAAAGAATTTCTTCCTCAATCAAGACAGACTTTAATTTTCAGTTATACGGGAACATGCTTACAAGAAATATTAACCAATATTACCCCTTTCTTCCTGCTTTGTCGAGACTAGGCGCGTTTAAATCGGACGTTATTTAAAATCAAAGAACAATTCGCATTTCTTTATTTTATGGAAATAAGCCAAGCCTAAAAAAGTACAATTTCTTATAGCTCTCTCATAAAACATTATTTTTTAATTTTGCCACAAATAAAATGCTTAATAATTCTACTGATATTTTTAGATCATAGTACTTTTTTTTCTGACATTTATGGTTTTGGTGTGATTTCCATACTTTTTGTGAAGATTTTTTACATACATATTTGGAAATCGTGCAAAATTTAAAAATTTTCTTTCTCAGATCCTGGTTTTGAACTTGCAGAAATTCGACACTGAAAATTTAACTTCTGCATCCGAAATTACGGAATCATTGGAACAGATCGCATTAACAGTGGTCGTAGAACATTTCTCACGATGTTTCATCGATTCGCCAGTACGAGTTGTAACAAAAATAACATTTTTAACGAAAAATTTCCATCTAGTCGACTTTCTTCTTCATAAAGAGAGGAGCTGGCTTACAAACACGGGTTTTGTTATTTTTGCTTTTCCAGGCTTTCAGAACATTTATCTATACTTTCCTAACCAATTTTGAATCAAAACTTCTTTTAACATCATACAAAATCGACATTAATTAAAGTCTTTTTTTGTCCGAGGGTAGGCTGGGTTATATCCTATCGAGTAGTTTTAATTTCTGTTTATACCCTATCCTAAGGGTATATTAATTTTGACACATAGTTTGTAACACCATGTTATATTCGTCGTAGACCCATAAAAGTATATATATTTATAATCAGGACCAAATCCTAAGACTATTTAGCAATGTCCGTCCGCCCTCACGCAATTTATAGGCCTTTAAAATTAAGCTAGGAAGCTGAAATTTGGAACATATACTCCCTAGGGCTCCGAAATGGTAGAGTGTAAAAATTTGTTGAATACGCCCACTGCCACGCCCTCCATTTAGAAGAAAACCGTTTTAATCTAAAGTTAGGGAGATAGAGTCTTACAACCTTCACAAGATATGTAGGCACTGCTTTCCTTTATAAGTTTGTCATATAAAGTTTTTTGCCACGCCCCCTTTTTTTTTGGGCGTTTTTCACTAAAATGCTGTTTGCATCGAAAAATTTCATAGAAACCGCAAAAAAATGTTTACACCCAATATATTAATAGTTTTTTCTATATATCGGACATACAAAGTTTTTGGCCATGCCCACTTTTTGGGGCCGTTTTTTCAAAAAATATTAATTTTTTTAAATTTAATTGAATGAAATGAAATGCTATCCTTCATCTTCTTAATGGGCACGTGTACGATAACTTTAGCCCAAAAATATGATAACGGTTTTTTGTAGAGTGGTTAAATACAAGCATTTTTTACTATGGGAGGGCGGGTCTATCTGTAGGAGCAATTGTAGAAAAAAATTACTTTAAATGGAAAACAGTATATTAAAAGACAATGGCAACACTTAAAAAAAGTGTATTAAAAGTTTTAAAAGCCAGAAAATGTTCTTTAATCCTAAATTTAAATTAATTTATTTGTATCAATAGTTTTTAAGAAAAACTTAAAAAAACATAAGAAAAGGCTACAGTCCGCTTGGAGCGAACAGTATGATACCCTATCCCTATCCCTATATGCCCCAAAAAAAGCCTTAAGAAGATGATGGATAGCATTTTATTTCATTCTATAAAATTTAGAAAAAAGAAAAACATTTTTTGAAAAAACGCCCCCAAAAAGTGGGCGTGGCCAAAAACTTTGTATAGGCGATATATTGGAAAAAATATTGGCTAAATATCTTGTAAAACACTTTTTTTCGGTTTCTATGAAAATTATCGAAGAAAACAGCATTTTAGTGAAAAACGCCCACAAAAAGTAGGCGTGGCAAAAAACTTTATATGAGAAACTTATAAAGGAGGGCAGTGCCTATATATCTTGTGAAGGTTATAACCCTCTATCTGTCCATCTGTAGCTTTAAATCGGTTTTTTCTAAATTGTGGGCGTGGCAGTGGGCGTATTCCAAAAAATTTTACACTTAACCATTTCGGAGCCCTAGGGAGTATGTGGTCCAAATTTCAGCTTTCTAGCTTGAATTTAAAGGCCTAAAAATTGCGTACGGACGGACGGACGGACGGACATTGCTAAATAGTCTTAGGATTTGGTCCTGATCATAAATATATATACTTTTATGGGTCTACGACGAATATTAAGGGGTGTTACAAACTATGTGTCAATATTAATATACCCTTAGGATAGGGTATAAAAAGTTTAGACCAATTTTTTCAAAATTGTGAAGTGAAGTGATAAATTTGCTTTTTGTGATCAATGCTAAAATCAAATCTGAATCGAAAACAAAAAACCGAATGGTTTTATGTCTTCTAGTTTTTGAGAAGATTAAAAATTACTAGAACTACTTTTTTATCATATATGATTTTTTTTGGTATTTACGGCGCTCTCACTTTAAGTATTAATGTTAATAATAGGTTCATCTTTGTTAGTAAAGTACAGCAATTTATTTAGCACTACTTAGAATGCACCATGAGGAGGTAGAATTGCATTCCATTCCGCGTCCTAGTCCTAGTTAGTCTGGAGTTATAAATAGTCGTCAATTTTCAGTATACCTATTAATAAAGTCTGTAAGTCTCGTCAATGAAGTCATCGTCCGTACTGGTGTTACTGCCGAGTTCGTTAAGTTCTTCGTTATGGTGAGAAGTCTAGGTTGTTTTGGCGATAGAATACCCTGTAAGTATTCACTGTGAACGGTGGGAGGGTCAAAGTCCTGCAAACCCATACTTTCTTCACCATCGATTAAAAGAGGGGTATACTTTTTTTAGTCATCCTTATTGGTGAAGGTGGTACGTTGTTTTGCGGCACAAAATAGTTTTTTTCAGGAGCTAGTTCTGATTCTCCAAATCATTAATTGTGTTGGTTTCATCGGTCTTGTTAACATATTCGCCTTTGCTGTGGTTCGTGAGTCGTAGAACAAGGAAACATTTTCTCAACTCCTATGTACTGTCGTGTGCTATCGGTACAAATACGACTGGTTTTGGGGTTAACGTATTAATGGATATAAGGCCACAAATCTTTCTTACATTCGGAGTTCACTTTAAAGAAGCACCCCACTTTATCCTCTTTGCAAAATAACCCCACCACAACGATTGCCATCTGTTCTGTTACACGGCCTCTGTGGTATTTCCGTTTTGTAAGAAAAGTCTCGTCGATTTGGACAGTTTTTTCGTGGCCGCCAATACTAACATCAACGTAAGATGCTTTTATTTCCGTTATTTCACGACAATAGTTAAAGTAATCTATAATAGTAGATTTACTTACTTCATTTTTGTTGTCGTGATGGCGATAGAATGCTTATTTTAAAAATATTATTTAATATTGAGTTGAAGGTTAAGATTTAATTAATTTACCTGAAAAACCGTGTTCACAGGTATTTTGATCACAAATGATATAATTATTGTAAGCACCTCGCGAATCTCTAGCCGACATTGAGGTCCATGGAAAAATGTGCCGGTAGATGGGTTGATTGTAATCCTACAATTTTTATCATCTTTTTTTAGAGCTTTTTTTTTACAATCGCCACATCCAACCGAACTTAACATTTTTAAAATTTTCCACCTTCATCGGTAAGTTCCAACACAGTGGAGGAGTTGACGTTATAGTGGGGATTAGACCAATTTCTTCTAAAAAAGCGATACTTTTTTCTTTAGTCGACTCCAAATCCCCGAAAGAACAAAAAAGTGAAAAGTTATTTAACTTAGGATGAAGTAGTGGATGCTTAACCGCCATTTTTAATAACAAAAAACAAAGGTCGAATAATGAATGCCATTGGTAAACAATAACCTTTTTAACTTTTGGATAAAAAAATGCAACGGTACGAAATTCAAATGTTATTTTTTATTTTTTTATGATTGTATAAATTGCTGTACTTTACTTACAAAGATGAACCTATTATTAACATTAATACTTAAAGTGAGATCACAGTAAATACACAAAGAAAATGATAAAAAAGTAGTTTTAGTAATTTTTAATTTTCTCAAAACCGAGAAGACATAGAACCATTCGGTTTTTTGTTTTCGATTCAGAATTGATTTTAGAATTTATCACTTTACTTCACAATTTTGAAACAAAAATTGTCTAAACTTTTTTTTAACAAAATTTCGTTGTTGTTTGCGATTTTTTAAAAACTATTGACACAAATAAATTAATTTAAATTTTGGATTAAAGAACAGTTTCCGGCTTTGAAAACTGCTACCGTACTTTTTTGTAAGTGTTGCCATTAAATTTAAATACACTGTTTTCCATTTTAAGTAATTTTTTTCACATTGCCTCTCCCGCCTAAACAGAGTAAGATAGACCCTCTCTCCCGTAGTAAAAAATGCTTGTATTCAACCCCTCTACAAAAAACAGTTTTTAATTTTTAGCGCCAAAGTTATCGTACTCTCTCCTCTTAATGTTTTTTTCTTTGCGGCATATAGGAATAAGGATAGGGTATTACATGTTCGCCCCAAGCGGACTGTAGCCTTTTCTTATGTTTTTATAATCGTTTGTCAGGCAGCCTCCTAGCGGAAGTACCTGCTTATACCGCTAATTGCTCGCGGGTACATCTTATTGCGCTAGTTCAAATAGTTTCATCCATTGTAGCCGGCGCACTCGATTCGTTTCTTTTAGATTTTGTAGCATAGCGTTATTGCAATGAAAGCCGAGGCCGTTGCTCACTGGAAAATATTATAATCTTGTATTCGACGGTTGCCATAGTCTCAGTGGATACCACCGTTTTGGATATACCACGGGGCGTTAACAATTCTTCTTAGCACTTTATTTTGAAAAGTTTTGTAAAATATTTATGTTACTTGTTTTGATACAACCCCAAAGTTATATACCATACGTCCAAACCGATTTTAGAACTTGCTTGTATAAAAGCAGCTTGTTTTGCATGCTGGCTTTTAAAAATCGATAAAGCAGCTAATGCATTTGATTATATTTAAAAAGGAGCTTTTCCCGCTTCTTTTTTACGTGCGATTTCCATTTTAGTATCGCATATAATGTCATTTCCGTACGGAATTTTTACGGAGTCTATAAATATGAGAAGCGTATTTATATTTCTGTAAGCAATATTAACGTGCGTCGATTTGGTTTCATGAAGCGCAATACGCCCAAGTTTTTGTCCACTCAGTAATGGTATCAATAGCCCGTTGGAGCTTGCTCTTTGCTGATTCAACCGTTTTACTCACGGCTAATATAGCTGTATCATCCGCAAATGTAGCTACGGTTGTGCCTTGTTCTTGCGGAATATCTCGAGTATAGATTAAAAATAAAATCGGATCCAAAATGCTTCCTTGTGGAACTCCTGCAGCTATTTCTTTGAATTCGCAATATTCGTTTCCGTGCTTAACACGGAAGAGTCTGTCCGCTAGATAAGAACTTAGTATCTCATATAAATCGAAAGGTCAACTTTACTTTATGAAAAGCCTGGGAGACGCCAAGAAAAATGCTTAACACGGAAGAGTCTGTCCGCTAGATAAGAACTTAGTATCTCATATAAATCGAAAGGTCAACTTTACTTTATGAAAAGCCTGGGGGACGTCAAGAAAAACACTAAAACGTTTTTCTCCTCTAGGGCCTATTTTATTAGATATTATATAAACCCTGTCGATTGTGGAGAGCTTGATTCTAAACCGGAATTGGTGGTCAGGTATTAATCGGCGTTCGTCGATAATCGGATCCTTTGATATTATTATTGGTAATGGCTAAATAGGCCTATACGATTTATTGTTATATGGAGGCTTTCCGGGATTTAATACTTTTCAAAGCTTTCCAGAGCGAGTAGTTTAAACTCTAATCCACAGTGAGATCTTTAAGACTTCTCGATTTTTAAAGTGCCGAATCTTTTTCTTAACAGTGCTACATAGATTATTTAATATCATTTTATTCTGCGGAGCGCGAGATTGTTGCCAATTTTACGCTCTTTTCTTTTCTCTTTTACTAATTCGGTTATTTCCTTCGAATATTTTATTGCCCTTTTTGCTTTTGTTATCCTTTTGTAAGGAGTATAAAACCAGGCAGAGCTTTGTATGACTCCGATTAATTAATCGGTTCATATAGTGTGTGAAGAGATACGTTAAGATCGAGTTAATTTGCGCAGTCTTTACTAAAAGAGTCCTAGTTATTTTTTAAACTAGTTACTCTAGGTTCTAGTCCTTTGCCCTTAGGCAGCCGCTAATAGTCAGAATGACTGGTGAGTGGTCGGAGGAGAGATCGAAGTTTTCCTCAACTTTAACAGATGTGTCAGACACGCCCTTTGCGATTTAAAAATATATGAGGTCTGGAGTTTTCGACGCCCAATATGTAACCTTTTGATGTAATATATCTAGAACGAAAGTAGGTGCGTTTTGCATTAAAATAGCCACCTATAACGGAATCTTGACCAAATGATTCAAAGGTACTTCTTAAATCATTTTTTACTAGCTTGGAGGGATATAAATAGACGCAATATCATAAGTTTTGCGAGGATGCAGACATGCCCTTTCAATAAAAAAATGTATAAGGTCTGGAGTTTTCGACGCCCAATACGTAGGTTTACCTGTCGAGAAAAAGTCTACCCCGAGTTTCATTCCGGCTTCGTATAGGAATCTACCTTTTGATGTAATACATCTAGAACGCCAGAAGGTGTATTTTGCCTTAAAATTGCCACCTATAACGAAATGTTGACCGAATGAGTCAAAGATACTTCTAAAATAATTTTTCACTAGCATTTACCTTAGAGGGATATAAAAAGACGAAATATCATAAGTTTAGCGATTCTTTTTCACGCGAACCGAAATTATTTGCATACTTTCTAGCTTAATTTTTGTACTTAATGAATATTTTGCAGAAGGTCGTTCGCATTCCATTTAAGTATTTATACCCTATTCTAAGGCTATATTAATTTTAACACATAGTTTGTAAAACCCCTTAGTATTCGTCGTAGACCCATAAAAGTATATATATTTATGATCAGGACCCAAACCTGGGTCCGCCCATGTCCGCCTGTCCGTCCGGAAGGAAGGAAAAGCTTTAATTTTCCCTAGGGCTCCGAAATGGTTAAGTGTAAAATTTTTTTGAATACAATATTAAGGATATTTTTATTATTGTACATTTTAAAATATTTTCTGACTTTTCAAAGCTAATCATCAAAAGCGGAAGTCCACGCTTTATTACGATTTCATCATTTCGCTTGTTTTTTTTTTGCTTTTCATTTTTGAGAAGATTTACGGCGTCGATACCTTTCAAGCCTTCAAGATCTTGCAAAATGTCTTCTTTGCAACACAGAGAATGCAGACGTCAGTCTATTACTCAATGCGCTCTTTCTGACGGCTCTAGAAAATTAGGCCCCAAATTTGGGGCAACACCTGTACCTGGTTTCACTGTTATAACTGGAGTAGTTGCGAAGTTGAGTATATGTAAAGATTTATTGGATATAATCATAGTTTGCATGTAGCCAACCTCGCGCTTACTCCAAATCTAACACTGAAGCAGGCAGGGGGGTTGCATAACCATCACGAAATCATTAAGAATTTTAAAAACGAAATAAAGGAACCGACAGATACTTTGTTACAGTATTACATAGAAATGAACTCGAATAAAAAAAAGATTCAAATACAAAAATGAAATAAGACCCCCATTTAGCGAAATAAGTCCCCAAAAATATTATATAAGAACCCAATTTAAAAAAAAAAATTTGTTTCGCGTTTATAATTTTATTTTTTATATTTATATTTCATTTCTTAGGGACTTATTTCCTAGAGCCCTTTCTGACTTGTTTTCATTCGTGTACCGTTGCATTTTCCCAGCGTTAAGTTTTTGAGAAATTTAAAATTTCTTTTAGAAAACTATATAATATTTTATAATCCGCGATTCTGACAACGTTTAAACAGCTTTAAGCGATTTAATCTTTTTTTGGACAGCTTCGATTCTCAGAATATGCACTTGATGGTAAGGTGACCAAACTTATTCGAGAAGTGTTTGTACAAACGTGATATAAAGTAATTCAGTGACGAAGGGTGAGGAGCGTTGTCAATGTGAGGACGAAAGTTAAATAGAACGTCGCATGTAATAACTAGAGTCCGACCGAAGGTCAATGTAGTGCAACCTGAAATACCAAGGAACCTAAGATAAATCATACGTTAAATTAAATATATTTAAATTATTAGATAAAATAATTCATAATCATAACAAAATGTATTTTACAAAGAAATAAAAACAAAAATATAGCCTGTAAATGAATCCGTTTGATTGCCTGTGAATAACTACAAATGTAAATTAACATTATATTAACCAAACAAGAAATGACTTACTCGAAATAAAAATTGGTGGAAAATTTGGGCGAATGTAGCCGAAGCCGAATGTTTGGTCGGACCCTAATAATAACCAGATCAAGAATCCTTGATCTTACCGCTAAGATCACTTAGAGGTAGGCGTTGACGTTAGCGAGAGAAAGAAATAGCTTGAAATTTGTTTACGTTATCACGTTTAGCTCTAAACGAGTTTGTTTCCTGAATACAGTAAAAACTCTTTGAACCGGAACTCCAACAACCGGCAACCTCTAATATCCACATCTTTTTCTATGAACACTTTGTCAAATTTACACTCTTATATCTGGAGAAGCCTCTCATATCTGCCTTGCATGCAGTGCATCTACTAACATTTTAACATTTAACACATATAAATGCTCAAATATGTCGAATTTCTTAACCTGCCTGAAGACGAAAATAAATTTACCGCCTTCGTTTTAGTGTGAAAATTAGTTTTACCCTTTGTTTACCAGACTTAAACTCAGACGTTAAGTTTTATTTTCTTTCAAAAAATACATCTTGTGCCTAACCACTCGTCGTTTTTGATTTTCCGAATACGGTTAATCAAAAATTAAAAAAACACCGCAATATGTTACTTCAAAATCTTTATATACGAACATTGAAGCAAATCGGTCGAACCGTATCGCCATACGGCTCCCTTATTTTTAATTGTGATGCGCAACTAAAGTTATTTAGTTGTGAAAAATAAGTTTCGAAACATAACTAACAACTAATAGCTTTCGATTTAAAGCTAATCATTTTTTTCGGTTTTAAATATTGCGGAGATGGATGGAAAAGGAATGTTTTGTAAATAAATTTGAGAGATGATTTTTTCGAGTTGGAGGGTGCAAAACATGCCGAAATAAATTTAGTTCGCACAGATTGGGAAAAATGATTGATTTATTAAAAAAATAATCATTTAGATAGTTACTTCTGTAGATACTTTTCTTCTGTAGATGGTCCGACCCATCATCTCGTATGCGGCCGTTGTCTGGTGGTCCAAACTAATTGAACGAACAACGTCAAATAACCGTTGAACAGAAACTGCAGCTATTGCTTGTCTCGGCATAACAGGTGCGATGTGCACCTACTCAACAACAATGCTTTAGGCTATTGTTGAGCTCTCACCCATGCAGATCTTTAGCTGCCAGAAGCGCTATTAAGCTGCAACTTAAATATTAGTTTAATCCGGTAGACCTAGTGGGTCACCTGAAAATACTTAAGAAATTCCAAACATGGAAATGTTCTACTGCATCCCTGAAATTATGGTTTGGGAGTTCATGTTTGGGAGTTTTTTTTAGAGGTATAGAACTTCGAATTGAAATAAAACACAAGAAAATTTGGCTTTATTGGAAGGATAATTTTATGCCATTAATGTTTGTATTCCGGGCATGTAGCCGCTGCGGCTGGTTCGAATTAAGACAAGTCTAGAAGTCCAATTTTCAACCACTTTTTTAAGCATTTGGGGCTGTTTGTCGGCAATAACGCCACGAATGTTGGCTTCCAAGTACCCTAACGTTTCTGGTTTGTTGGCGTAGGCGAGCGACTTCAAATATCCCCAAAGAAAATAATCCAATGGTGTCAAATGACACGATCTTGGTGGCCAATTGACAGGTCCATTCCGGTAAATTATGCGCTCATCGAATGTTTCCGTCAGTAAATCGATTGTGACGTGCGCTGTGTGGCCGTCTTGTTGGAACCACATCTCATCCACATTCATGCCATCCAATTCAGGAACAAAATAGTCGGTTATCATGGCTCTATACCGGTCTCCATTAACGGTAACTGACTCTCCAGCATCATTTCGGAAGAAGTATGGCCCAATGACTCCACCAGCCCATAGAGCACCAAACAGTCAGTTTTTGTGGATGTAATGGCGTTTCAAGGGTCTCATGTGGATTCTCTTCACTCCAAATGCCTCATCACTGAACAAAATGTTGAAAATTTTGAAAAAAAAAGGAACAAATTTTTGAACCATTATTTTCGAAATAAATTTGCACGATTTGCAAGTGTTGTTCATATGACAACCTGTTCATGATGAAATGGCAAACCAAACTTAACATAAATGACATAAGAGTTTCAAGATTGAACCACAAAATGTCAATAGTTATAATTTTATCTCTATTCGAAAAACCAACCCCAAACAAACACCCTTTATTAGACCGCTCTAAGTGGACAAATGTTGTTCCGACACTAGATTCCAGAAGTCTGACCTGGTACACAGACGAATCAAAAATGGAAACAGGAGTTGGAGCTTGTGTCTTTGGACACAACACCAAAGTCTATATACCAAAACGGTATTTCAGGCGGTAAAGGAATTAAAGCAGCACTACAGGCACTATTACCTAACACCAAAAAATTAGGGAGTCGTATGGCGATGGTGTGAAACGCATTCACTTTACCCACAGGTGAACGTTTCCCCTCGAAAGTATTCTACGATGACGATTTATGGCTGGTTTACATGGCCACGCAAGCATCTTTGCACGAGATTGAAGAGAGATATTGCCGTCAATGATTTTAAAGGTGTAAGAGTGAGATCAGAGATCAAACAAACTACATTCGGCTGCTACCACGCAAATTAACATTACCGAATAAAATACGTCTCACGTATTTCTGCATGTTTAGTAGTTACTTGCAGTAGACTTTTTAGTATTTTGCATCCCACTTATCCTGCGTGGTTGACCTGTGTGAAACGTTCCCTCAGCGGATTCCACGATAGGGCAGATAATTAATATTAGGTATTAAAGGTCCATGGACCAGGGACCATAGCTTATTCAACTATTGAGTTTGAAAAGATATATAATTTTTTGAGTCCTATAATTTTATGACGATTTAAACGCAAATTGAAAAAGTTCGTCATAATATTTTTACTAACCGAAAAATAGTTAAACTCCCAAAGGTAGCAGTAGCTACGTATATACGAAACGTGGGAAGATAAAAAGAATATATATGATAGGGTGATGTGAGCAATGCAACAAAAAATTGTATTTTCGTTTAGCTAAGTTAATGAGATTAAATATTCTAAATTATATAAGCGTACACAACAATTCATTTCTTTTTTAAGTACAACAACGTCAACTCATCCAGGGTACCGTACCCTCACTAGTATCCACTTTGACAACTTGCATTTGTGTTCCACCAGGATCGTGTGTTAATCCAACAACTCCTAGTGATGGAAGTGGACAAATTGATATTCGTATTGTCAACAATGTAAGTAATGCTTTTAATGGAAGCAAAAAATTAAACGTTAAGGGCTTATTTTTAAATTTTAATGCAATCTTTTTTATTAAAGCCATACCAATCAACAACTTCACCATTTAGCTGCAACTATGGTCTCATACAGTGCTGTCAACTTGGAACATATCGGTGCGGCAGGAGATTCCCTCCACCTCCTGGAAGTGCAGGAAATAACCCTGGCCAAGCAGCATTTGGTTCATATCCATGGCAGGCAGCAATATTAACAACGGGAGATGTTTACTTAGGGTCGGGAGCACTTATAGATAGCAGACATATTTTGACCGCCGCGCATAAAATATTAAATCTTCCGTAAGTTAATTACTGCTGAAATAAGTGTTACTTGTATTCAAAGTTTTTTTAGAACTGCATCATTTAAAGTACGACTTGGAGAATGGGATGCATCGTCGACAAGCGAGCCTATTCCAGCAGAAGATATTGCAATCGCTAGATTGTTTATTCACCCAAACTTTAATAAGGATAACCTGCAAAATGACGTCGCTATTTTGCGATTAGTCAGAGATGTAAATTTAAGTCAAAAGTCTACTATTGGAACTATTTGTCTTCCAACAACACCCTTTGTTGGACAGCGATGCTATGTTGCTGGTTGGGGTAAAAATGACTTCGGACCCACAGGGGCCTATCAGGCAATTCAGCGTGAAGTTGATGTACCACTAGTTACAAATTCAGCATGTCAGGTAGCACTTAGGAATACAAGATTGGGTCAAAACTTTATTCTGAATGATGCTAGCTTTATTTGTGCTGGTGGAGAAAATGGCAAGGATGCATGCACGGTAAATTTTTATATTTTTCGTAGTCACTGTTATTTAACAAATTATTTTTAGGGTGATGGTGGATCCCCCCTTGTGTGTCAAAATAATGATAGGTGGTATGTAGTTGGCTTGGTTGCATGGGGAATTGGTTGTGCAACAGCTGGTATTCCTGGTGTTTATGTCAATGTTGCTACGTATTTATCTTGGATTCAATCTACTATACTTACTCCATAAAAAATAAAAATAAACATTTAATTAAAAATGAAATACTTTAAAGGGCGTTTTTGTTACTTATAGGTGCGAACGCTGTTGATCTTCCGATCAGAAAATGGTTCGGTGTCAACGCCTCGGGTTCATCTGGATGGTATGGAACTTCTCCAAAGGTCTCAACTCAAGTAACCAATTCCAATCCGATACATTTGTCAACTCACAAATTTCACTCAGTCGATATGCGACAAGTAGCAAGAGAGAAGAAAGCTGAAAGTTCCCAATTACCAATAAGAAAATAAAACGCATTCTATGCTGCGTCTGCCATTAGCGCCTAAGACAGAAAGAAATCGATTAATTTGATCTATTGAGTGTCACAGGACACTCTCATAATCAGGCCTATCACTAGTTCCCTTCGGAGAAATACCCGAATGAAAAAATCGGCACGATTCCCTTATAGATTTTGTAATATTATAGATTTGCAACATTGACTAAATTTAAAATATATATGTAATGAACAACTCAGCTGTCGAATATACATAATAAAATATGTTTGCCCTCGAGTTCAAAATTCCAAAACAAAAGAATTTTGGTTACGTGGTGCCTGAGTACTGTCCCAGCCGTCGAATTCAAAAACCTCAAAAATTGGTTTGTCGCGCATGTTTTGGGTATTTTAAGTGAAAATTAATTGCAATTGCTTTCACTGCAATTCACGAGGAGGCGATACAGCAAAAAAAAAAAAATTCAAAGAAGGCGACTAAGGGACGCAATTAACAGTTGGATGAAACTGTATAAGTTATCCTTGTAATTATTTGATTTTTTTCATTTCATTGGTATCTTTCGCAGATTTATAAGAAATTTCCGACTAAACAACGGCGCTTTCAAATACTTGATTCAAGAACTTGAAGCGAAGCTCGAGCCAGGCGTGCATCTTTATGACCCCAATCGGTAGGATAATATTGGCGCAGGGACATAAGTACCGAATTCATTTTTCGGGACTTATGTCCCACTCCCTAATTTGATTTCGGACTTGTATCTCACTTAATTCGGCACTTATGTCAAACCAAATAAAAATTGTTTTTTGATAAGCTTAGAGAATTTTCAATGAAGTGCACCCAACAAGAATGTATTGCGAGTCATACAAGTTTTTGGCTATTCATCGGCATTTCAATCTTTTAGGTAAATTGCTTAGCTCGGAGAACACGTTTCACCAAACATAGCACACATGGCAGTGATTGAAGCAAGTCAGGCCGTTGAATCAACTCGTCGTTCAGTGCAGCTCCATTCGCTTCCACAGCAACTTCAAACACAATTCTTATCTTATCAGGCTTCATTGGATTTATGACTGGAAAACGAGGTAAGTACCGTGTTTTATCACCCCTCGAATTTTCTTCATTTGCCCTCACCAAATATTTCTTTTCCTGATTATATTCGATTATGTCACCATATTTATTTTTTAACACATTCTTGTCTAGTTTTTTTTCTAATGGATACAATCTTTGGAGAGCTGCAAACTTGCTTTCTGGATGTTGGATACTGTCTCGGTTCCAAAGTAATTCAATCTATTATAACGAAGACTTCATAATTTAATGTAAATCTTCGTCATCAGAATTTGTCATGTAAAGTACCCCATTAACTTCGCTGCACTTAGTGCTACCGTCGTTGCCACTTATCGTCCTAGACAAGTCCTGCTAGCGATAGGAGTATTATGCTTATTAGCTTTGTTCAATTAGGATGTCCAGATAAGGGCAAAGCATGTAAATTACAAGTTTTCGTGTTCAATGAGCAAAATGTTTGTCCAGCTAATGGTTGCTTTTCATTCAATGACTCTCCCTCCACTCTGCCCTGAGCAGAATTTCTGCACTTACTTTGGACGTAGAAAAGTTTTGTGAGAAACGTCATATTTAATATATATATCGTTTATTTAATATTAATTATATATTTCAAATTGGGCTAATATCCAAAACAAAGAAACATTATAAATATTTACAATGAAAAGTGTTGCAATGTTCATATCATGGCAGAACGAAAGCGATGAAAAATATAATTTTTCAACAAGAGAACTGAATGAAACTCATAAGAAGAAGAATCAGGTCAAAATGCGATCTCTTAGATTTTCCAAAGTACAAAGTAAGTATAGAACAAATATTTTGTGGTAGAACAAAATTTAATTTTTGCATTTGCCTATTTACTTAATGAAGAAAAACTTCCTTCAGCAGGGAGTTCTTTGTCAGTTCCAGTACTTTTAACGTAGTTGAAGGGGCAGCCAAGTCTGCTGAAACATCCTCAGCCGAGGCTACCCCTAAGATCCTATACAATCAGGGAATTGCGGCGGCTACGGAAAAAGCGGGAACAGCTAGCTTAGCCGCTGTGCCTGCCGCCTCCATAACCACCGACAAAAGTGCAAAAAACGCACAGTATTGGGGAAAGACTTTTCTTCGCTGAAAGTCGCACGTTATGAGGGCTGTGATCCCACTAAACTAAGCGACTGGGAAAAAGCAGCCTTTGATAGAGCGAAGGCCATCTCGGCTAAAAATTCGCTCACTCAAAGGGTAGCAGGTAAGGGGGACCTCGCTGCAAAGGCGGTAGAGGATCAGGCGGTCAGGTACCTTTTACCTCCTTCGCAGAAAAATTAAAGAATAAACCCAGTGTTTCTGGAGGAGGAGGTGGTTCTAGCACCAAAAGAGAGGCAGATCCGACGACGCGAAATCGAACGATGCGAAAAAGGTGAAGGCTGGTCCGTAATGCGTCGCAAGCAAAGCGAGCCGAAGGATGAGCTTCTGGTAGCTGCCATAAACGAGCTGGAACCGTGCGGTTGTCTGACAATTGATCAGTGGAAAGACATTGAGAGAAGTTCCAAGACGCCCTATGGAAAGAATTATCCATCACGGGAAACGGGGATCTTCAATTTGACGGTGCTGGTTGGGAGAGCGGACGCAAAGTTGTAGCTTGTTAAAAAAAACCGTATCCTAATTAATAACCAAATAAAGGCATTTCTTTTGAATAATTTCATTACAGGTGGCAATGCACGTATGCAAATCCAGCATGGTGGCACAATGCGAGTTGTAAACCACTATGTTTGACCTTCCGGAGAAGCTAATTTACCTGGCAAGTCAGAAAAATCGGATGCTGGTGATAGGCTGTAACGCCTATACAACCTAAATATTTATAATAGAGGGAATTCACCCACTTTTGTGGTTAAAAATAGGCAGGAGGTATTAGATATCACCCTTGTTTCAATTATATAAGATCTAGAAATACGGGAATGGAGAGTAGTTGAAGAAGTGTCGATGTCAGATCACCGATAGATACGCTTGAAGGTGCACTTTCAAAATAAGGCACGTAGTTTTCAAAGGAATCCTAGGAAAGCCGATTGGGGCAAATATACAGAAGTGGTTAATATACACCTGAATACCCATTCGATCACCTATGATGATATTGCAAACATGGATAGGGCTGTAGAAAATGTCAGTATCTTTTGTCAGCTTTACTGACCATTTCGAAGTCCAGTGACCATTTGATGTCTCTCAAACTGGTTATTCAAGGCGAGGCGTGGAATATTATCAGTGCATATGCTTCCCAAATCGGGTGCGAGCAGAGGGAAAAAGATGCCTTCTGGCTTGATTTTCACAACCGCATCAAGAATATCCCAAAGGATGAGCTTTTGTTTGTTGGCGCCAGGAATTCTTCTGGTGAAGACATCCTAAGCATGTGCAAGTCATACGATCTTATCGTTTTAAATACAATGTTCATCAAACAGAGTCACATTTAGTCACTTATAGCAGTGGCGAAAATGAGACCCAGATTGACTACCATTTGGTGACAAGTTTCATGAAGTCTAGAGTTAAAGAGAGGCAAAGAAAGTGGATTTCAAAGCATGGTCAAAGTGCGCCTCTAATAATATAGTTGAAAAACTTCGCCTTGAAGTGAAATACAGACGTTGCAAAAGTATCGCCAATATGGAGAGTCTGTATCAGGAGTTGGAGGAGGTATCTTCTTCGCCTGCTGATAGGAACCAGGTAACCCATGAGCTTCGACAAAACACGAACAAGGGAACAACAATTTTTAAGATTGCCGCAAAGAGAAGAAGACATGCTCAGGAAATTCGTTCGCCGAAGTTCAGCGAAGACAAAAGTCAGATGTCCTGCAGGAGTCACCAATGAATTTCCAATAAAAGTCGGTGTTCAGCAGGAAAGGGTCTTAAGTCCTTTGATCTTTATTACGGTCCTAGATTATCTGCTTAAGGGGAAAAGTGGCGGACCTAAAGTGCATCAGTTATTCTTTGCTGACGATGGAGCCATCATAAGTTATAATCAATCTTCCCTGCAACGAGTACTTGATGTTTGGGTAGATGCTTTAGAGGGGAATTGGTATCGTATTAGCAAAAAAAAGACAGAGTAAATGTACTGTCCATTCTCTGACCCAAGCCAACCCATTCCAGATATATATTTGAATGGGGTGGTGGTTCCCAAGTGTGAAAAGTTCAAATATCTGGGATCAATGATCAACAGCGAAGCAACCATTGATGACGACATCAATCATCGTGTAAGCGTAGGGTGGCTGAAGTGGCAGGAAAACTGTTCCATCTTCTGTGACCGAAAAATATCCCTTAAGCTGAAAGGAAGGCTCTACACCTCAGCTGTGCGTTCGGCGCTCACATACGGTTCACAATTCTGGACAATATACAAAAAGTATGAGGGCAAATTGAAAGCAGCTGAGATGAAGATGCTTCGCGTGATAGCAGGAGGAACAAAGCTTGATCGAATTAGTAGTTCCAGAATCCGAGGAAGTCTTCACGTCAAGAACCCATCTCGAAAAAATTGGAGCACGACCGACTCAGTTGGTATTGTCATGTTCAAAGGAGGGATCCTACGAACCCCGTCAAAAAGGCAATTGCAATCAATGTTCCCTTACAATCACGTAAGACAGGCAGGCCTAAAAGCTCCTGGATCACACAAATGAAGAAACACCAGCATTTGATTGGCCTCAATAAAGTGATCCAAAATCGGGATGCCTGCAGATATTTTTTGAAGTCGAGCCGGCAAACCCCACAGGTGGACCAGTAGGAATGCAGTGAAGTGGGAGGGTTATGATCCCTGTAATCCTGATCATAATCTCGTCGTTAAATGGTGAGAAGAAGCTACAGAAAGCAGCAGAGGTAGCAATACAACAAATTATGAAAATTCTTAGACACAGTCTAAAAATAGGGTACATTCCAGTAGCTTGGAGCGAAGTTAAAGTGGTCTTTGTACCCATAGCTGGCAAACAGAGACATATAACAGCAAAAGATTTCAGACCAATAAGTCTGTCATCTTTTATGCTTAAAACCCTGGAGCGATTGTTGGAAATCCATGACTGAGTCACAGCATGCATACACAAAAGGAAAATCTGAGCAAACCGCCCTTCACGAAGTGGTGGGAAAAATAGAAAAAGTTTACACTTCGGCGAGTTTACGTTGGCTTGTTGCCTCGACATAGAACGAGCTTTCAGCAACGTGTAGTGTAGCGCTATAAAAAGCGCCTGAGTAGACGCCAAAATCGAGCATGGCATTTGCAACATCCTTGCAAGCAGGGAAATAAACTGATCCATTGGACAAAGCTCAATAAGAATGTCCAGAGGAACCCCCCAGGGGGAGGAGTCATTTCACCTCTTTTGTGTATCCTGGTTATCAATTACATCCTAAAAAGGCTTAAGACAATGGGTATAAGTGCCCCCGGCATATGCAGATGACGTGGTCATAATAGTGCAGGCAAAATATTTAAACACCTTAAGTGAGGTAATGGAGGTCGCTTTGAAGACGATCAGCAACTAGGAAAAATGCTGTGGTCTAAATGCAAACCCTTCCAAACCGGAACTGGTTCTTTTTACCAGAAAATACAAGATACCGCAATTTAAGCTTCCAAAACTCAATTGGGTTGAATTGTCCCTTTCGGACAGTGCGAAGTATTTACATAGGTGTTATTTTGGACAGGAAACTGATTTGGAATCCTAACGTAACGGAAGGAATAAAAAAAGCTTATAATACTCTTTTTATCTGCAAAAGAATGGGGGGGGAAAGACTTGGGGCTTAAAACCTGCAGTCATGGTGCATTGTCTTTATAGGGTGGTCGAAGGACCCGTACTTACATACGGCTCACTAGTATGGTGGAAAGCAAACAAAAAGAAGACGATATACGGAAAATTAGCGGCGGTTTAGGAAACGGCCAGTGTAGATATTACAGGTGCGCTCCGAACCACCCCAACGGTAGCTTTGGGACTCTTCAAGAGTAATAGTTTTGGACATGGTATGATCCTAGCGGAGCTACTCCCTGGCAATCCAATTATAACGGATGAATCCCTTCCTTTGTCGACTTGACATTCTATGTGACATAACATATCCGGAGAGGAAGGATTGGCAAAGAATCGCAATAATAAGACCGAACGAAATTGCTATTTTCACAGATGGTTCGAAAACAGCGGAAGGAACAGATTCTGGTATATTCTCAGAAGATCCAGGGCTGAGAGTGTCTATACGACAACCGGACACAAGCACTGTCTTCCAATCAGAGGTTGTGGCTAATGCAGGTGAGATCATATCCGGAAGAATATGGAATATCGCCATCTAATCGATAGCCATGCCGCACTCAAGGCAATGGAATCAACCAACATCTATTCTGATACAGCTAGGAGCTGTCGCACAACGCTTAAAGCATTATGCTGTCAGAACCGAGTGAGACTGTGCTGGGTGCCAGGACACTGCGTATTGAGGGAAATGAGCAGACGGATGAGTTTGCAAGAATAAGAGGGCTACTTGTTGACAGTGAGGTTGCAGACATTAACCTACCCTCTCCATTATAAAGGGCATGATTGACGAAAAAGCCATTAGGTTTGCCAATCTGAGGTGGAAAGGTCTTGATGGACACGGGGTATCTAAGGCTCTATGACCACTCGTCGTTAGTAAAAGATGTATAGAGTTAATAAAACTGAGCAGGCTTAAGCTTAGAGTATTACCAGGAATTCTGACAGAGCACTGTCTCCTGCGGAAACATGCAAAAAGGATCGGATTATTGGATACAGATATCTGCAGATACTGCGGAGATCTCCATGCCGCTGAGGACATAACAACTATACTGTGTGAATGAGAGGCAATAGCGCGCAGTCGAAGAAAATTTTTGGGGAAAAACGTCTTTGAAAACCTAGAGGAAATAGATGGCAAGGACTTCCAAGGCCTCTTAGGTCATGGCAACGAAATTGGTTGCTTTACCATGGAAACTGCTTAGGTTTTTCTTCCTTTTGAATTGTGAATTCAGTTGGATCCCCTAAGGATCGCGTTGGGCCCGTTTTGCTGCCTAGTGTTGTGTGGCGGATTTCGTTTTCACCACACCCCTGTTTAACCTAGTTAAATTTTAGGCTTGTGATCATTAAATGCGTATAAGGTATGTAGATGCTTGACACGCTGGAGCCAGTCATGACCCGTTTATTTGAAATTCGAGTGAGCTTCGTGGAATTATTTAGGAAATTATGACCGAGGGGAAAGAAACAATTGGTTGTTAGGTTGTACATACCTTTCTATTTTTCATTTTAGAAACCTAATAACGTAATATGTTCACATTTCAATTTAGCAGGTGATGCTGGGTACCCCCTTGAACCATTTTTAATAACACCATTTAGATCAGCACACGGTGGAAGTATTGAAGGCTAATTTAATACGAAGCATTCAAAGACAAGAAATTAAATTGAAAGAACCATTGGAGTCTTAAAAGATTGTTTTCGATATATTTTTGGTGCAAGAAAATTGCACTACACTCCATTAAGAGCAACACAAATTGTGAACGTTTGTGCAGCTTTTCTCGACATTCGCCTTCAGTACCATTTAGAGCCGTCAATAGAACAAGATCTTATTGTATTGAAAAATGTATCAGATCTAGATACGGATCTGCATTTAAGTTCCATTCATAAAAATCAAGTAGCTTTAAATATGAGAACTCAGCTATAAAAATCAATTTTTTAACAATTTTGAAGGTTTTTTTATTTAAAAGAAGGCAAATAGATAAAAAAAGCAACCGACTCCCATCCGCTTTTGGTATCAATGGTCTGCTGAACACCTCTCCTGAAATTTCTTGCCAGTGAAATATTTAGCTCTATTACCTCAGATAAATGTTTCACTTGTTCGTGTGTTGTTTTTTTCATCCTTGATTAAATAAAAATTATCATATCGCTAAATAAATGCAAATATTTACCAAACTCACATGATTTAATTGAAATTTGCATACTAGCCGTTTGAAAATTAGTAATCACCGATAATTGGCGTTTTACTAGTTGTTTTAAGTAATTTAATTCACAAACTTAAACGCCACGCCAGTTTAAACGATAAAAAACGGCATGAAATACGCCAGGTGTAATACCGATTTCATAAACAACAATTTTCGTTTAATAATGAGAGCGAATTGCCAATTGCGAACCAGCGAATATTCGTAAATTCTGACATTTCATACACATCGAACTTTTTTTGGTTGCAGATACCTGAGAATCCAAGTTATCAATCTCAGAAGGCACTTCATTTTTATTTGTACTATAATCTTAAGGAGAATGGAAACTCATCAAAAAATTTTAACAGTTAACCATTTCGGAGCCCTAGGGAGTATGTGGTCCAAATTTCATCTTCCTAGCTTAATTTTAAACACCTAAAAATTGCGTAAGGAAGGACGGACGGACGGACAATCTGATCATTTGGTCCTGATCATAAATATATATACTTTTATGGGTCTACGACGAATATTAAGAGGTGTTACAAACTATGTGTCAAAATTAATATACCCTTAGGATAGAGTATAATTAATGCATTGACCGCGTCGGTAGTCGGTAGTCGGTTCATTCTACATGCATAGTTCATACTTGTAGCTGATCAAACAAATATTCAAAAGTCCGAATTACCAAGGCAACTTGTTACTTGCAAGTCAAATCGGGGTGTTTTCTCGCTTAAAAATTGCTACAATGCAGCTGTCAGTTTTCGCTTAAAAAAATTTAGTTTGCGCAAAGATTTCATAAGTGCAGGACGCGATTGTTATTCGTAAAAAAAGTTAGTTGAAGTGATCTTATAAAAGTGATACAGTTAATGATTTATTGATCGTAAGTACATTATATGATGGTTTTTATGGTATTGATTGTTTATTAAAAAAAAAACAATTTAAAATGTTGCTTGTTTAGAAATTAGCAGGGGGATGACCTCAAAAGACATTATTTAATGTACCTAAAAGTCAAAATCAAATACAATTATTGCCAGAATTTGTAAACACAACTCATCTGTTTGTAGAAAAACAAATTCAATGTATATGCAAACGAAATAAAAGTTCTTTAATAAAATGTTGTGCATTCTTTATACACGTTTTAAACAAGAAAAATGCATCGTTCAATCCATCATCAAATACTACGGCAAACTTTCACTTCGAACTGCACACAAATAATTCCTACACTGTCGTATACCTGCCACACAAATTACACTATGCAACAAATTATATACTTTTTTTTTCACTGGACTTACAGTATGTAATTATGACTCATCACCTTAAAACGATTTAAAGTATATAAATAAAGTTGATACATCACGTCAGATTTAGTCTTCAAATTCGTATGAAGGACATTTTTATTCTACATTAGAAAACATTTTTTTTTTGAACGATTGGCTTTCCTCTTCTAATTAGTAGTCGCAGTATTCCTCTGAAGGCTCCAACAGTAGTCTGCAAGCATGGCTGGTTCCCATCTACCCTGATAACGCTTCTCATACTCTGCAACTTCTTGATGAAATCTTTCTCCGTGTTCATCACTCACTGAACCCATGTTATCTGGAAAGAAACTTAAATGGGAGTGTAGGAAATGGATTTTTAGCGACATATTGCATCTTAGTTGGTGATAAGCATCCAGCATTATATTTATTTTTTTCATGAAAATCGGGTGATTTGTGATTGCCGAGAAAATTTGTTGTGACATCGACAAAAGCCAACCATGCATTTTTTTCCATGGGTCGGAGGCTAGATACAAAATTGGGATCATTGATTAATTTTCTTATATCAGGTCCTATAAAAATTCCTTCTTTAATTTTCGCCTCACTTAACGTAGGAAATTTGGTTTTGAGAAAGGAAAATCCAGGTCCGTCTTTCGGAAGCGCTTTCACAAAATTCTTTACCAAACCAAGTTTGATGTGTAACGGGGGTAAAATGATTTTCTCAAGTGGTACCAATGATTCATTTTTTATATTATTCTGTCCAAGCACGAAACCTGATCTTTGAGGCCAGTTTTTTTTTATATAGTGATCTGAACGCGCTCTGCTATCCCATTCACAGAAAAAACAGCAATATTTCGTATAGCCAGTTTGCAATCCTAAAATTAAGGCCACAACCTTTAAATCTGCACATATTTGCCATTTGTGATTTACATAATTGACTTTTTCCAAAATTTGTTTTAAAATATCGTATGTTTCTCTTAAGTGAGCGCCGTATGCTACAGGCAAAGATGGAAGTACGTTACCGTTATGCAGTAAAACTGCCTTTAAACTTCGTTTCGATCCGTCAATAAACAGTCTCCATTCTTGTGACATGTGTCTGTGACCTAATGCTGACATTAATCCATCAATAATATTACAGAAAATTAATCCATCTTCTTTTGAATAAAAGGAAGATAAGGAAATGTGACGTTTGCGATAAGTTGTAATTTTAACTCCAGTCTGCAATAGATTCCATTGTTTTAATCTCGAGCCTAATATTTCTGATTTTTCTTTGGTCAAATCTAAATCTTAAATTAATTCATCTTCTTTTGAATAAAAGGTAGCTAAGGAAATGTGACGTTTGCGATAAGTTGTAATTTTAACTCCAGTTTGCAATAGATTCCATTGTTTTAATCTCGAGCCTAATATTTCCGATTTTTCTTTGGTCAAATCTAAATCTTTGATAAGATCATTTAGTTTTGATTGGCAAATTAAATGTGGTTCTGTAGTTATTTGATATTGAAATACCTCTCTACTACTAGGTAGGCCTGCTTCGTCGTCTTCTTCCGTACTCGAAACCGACGAACTACAAAATCTTTCCGGTACTGCAATGTCTGGAGAATGTGGTAGCGGCATCGACACTAATGACACGTTAGCATACTTAATTGAGCGCTTTGATTTTTTTGAAAAACTTTTTAAAGTTGCCAAACAGAAGAAACAGTCGTCTAAGTGATTTTTAGGTTCACGCCACTGCATTGGTACACCAAATTGCATTTGTTTTGTAGTACCCTTGCGCCAACCCGTCAAATACTTATGCATTTTAAACAACACACTTTAGGCACCCACGATTTGTCTTGATTTTCAATTGCAATCTTAAAATAAACTTCATAACACTTCTTAAACAAGGGAGAAATGTGCTTTTTCACACTTTGTGAATTCACCACAATCATAACAAAATAAGTTAGGAGAATTAACACAAACACGCGGCATTTTGTAGATTTATTAGTATTCTACGTGTTTTAATGACTCTTGTAGAGAAGATATATTTTTATGACTACTCTCAAAAAAGTGACGAGGAAAGTAAACAGAGTAAGATCTATTTCCT
The DNA here is from genome assembly GCA_963576555.1 of Ferdinandea cuprea. Lineage (NCBI taxonomy): Eukaryota > Metazoa > Arthropoda > Insecta > Diptera > Syrphidae > Ferdinandea > Ferdinandea cuprea. The sequence goes on from OY754959.1 coordinate 80,751,733, forward strand.
GGGACGTGATATCTATATATAAATTAGTTTTCTGTATTTTACTAAGTATGCTTAATACGAATTACCGTTCGGGATATCGGTGATTTTTTTAGTGTTGCATAGTGCTATTTTTCTTACTGATAATTATCGGTATTTTATTATCGCACATACACTTTAAAATCCTCATTAATAATTGAATGGGAATGAAATTTTAATTAATTTTTACATTGCAAAAAGTTCTGTTGAAATCAAATTCGATTAAGTGTATTAAGAGAAGGAGACAAATGAAATGACATTTCCAAACAAAAACAGAAGGAAAGGCTACAGTCTGCTTGGGGCGAACAGTATGATACCTTATCCATATCCATATGTGCCACAAAGAAAAAAGCATTAAGAAGATGATGAATAGCATTTTATTTTATGCTATGATATTTAGAAAAAAGTAGACCCATAAAAGTATATATATTTATGATCAGGACCAAATCCTAAGACTATTTAGCAATGTCCGTACGTCCGTCCGTACGCAATTTTTAGGCCTTCAAAATGAAGCTAGGAAGCTGAAATTTGAACCACATACTCCCTAGGACTCCGAAATGGTTAAGTGTAAACAAATTTTTAATACCCCCACTACCACGCCCACAATTTAGAGAAAACCATTTTAAAGCTAGAGTTAGAGATATAGAGTGTTACAACCTTCAAAAGATATGTGGGCACTGCCCTCCTTTATAAATCTATCATATAGAGTTTTTTGCCACGCCTACTTTTTGTGAGCGTTTTTTACTAAAATGCTGTTTTCTTCAAATATTTTCATAGAAAGCGAAATAAAATGTTTAACAAGATATTTAGCCAATATTTTTTCAAACATATCGCCCACACATAGTTTTTGGCCACGCCCACTTTTTGGGGCCGTTTTTTCAAAATATCATTTTTTTTTTAAATTTAATAGAATGAAATAAAATGCTTTCCATCATCTTCTTAATGCTTTTTGCTTTGGTGCATATAGGGATATGGATAGGCTATCATACTGTTCGCCCCAAGCGGACTGTAGCCTTTCCTTATGTTTTTTCTTGTATTTCTTAAAGTTATTTTCATTGATTGTTGATTTTGTATGTGTTTTTAATGTTCGACTTTCAAAAATGTTTCTTTTAAGGATATATGTATTAATAATGTATTGAACTTACCATCAGCATTCACATTACCGGCTATATTTTGCCAAACATCCTCTATTTTTTACCGGTCGGAATATATTTTTAGGAATTTGTTTTTCAAATGTAATGTATTCCACTTTAAAAAAAAAAAACTGAATTAGCGGTGAATTTGAATTCGTTTTGTTATAAGCTTACTTTGTCTGCAATCGATAGTTTCAAAAGCCCAATATCCAGAGAAATTTTGATTTGACATTTAGGGTTTGAATCAAAACAGATGTATTCCTCGTAGTAAGTAAAGTAACCCTATTTCAATGCTAAATTACAATTTTTATTTTGTTACCATCGAAATGCATGTATTTCAAATTTTGGCGGGAAAATCGGTTGTCATACTTTGTTACATGGCTTTTACTAGTGTGTGTCATTATTTCCCTATTGAGACTGGTTGTAATAATTTGTTGTACAAAAGTAAAATACGTACATATACTACAGTATGGAATCCCAGTAACCGAATCTCCTGTTCTTGTGGTATATCCACGCAAAAGAAAAGTAAATTTTGATAGTAGGAATCGTGAGCTAGCTAAAGTGAAACGTTAAGTGATGAAATCTTTCTTGGTAGGCAGACATGAATCATCAGTCTTTGTTGGAATATGCGGGTGTCCCGATGAAAAAAAAGAAAGTGAAAAAAAGTTGTTCTTTCTGGTAACAAATACTTTTATTTTTCAGGCTGGTCGACCTGCTCACATCAAGCTTACAAAAAACGAAAGAGAAAGATTTCTCGAGTATATTTGACAGATCGAAATTTACATGGCAGTATGGCGATTTCCGAGCTGCGGAAAGCCATCTAGTGGCCATTAGGTTGGTGTTACGGACCGTGTACGTTTGCGCATGAAATTCTAATACTTAGAGCTAGGTATGCTAATGAAAAAGTAGGTAGATATGATATTCAAAGTTAAGGTGCAAACATTTCAAAATAATTTTCAAAAAAAAACGAAACGCGTGCATAACTGATCAATGATTGGTCAATACTTCAGTATAAAACCGCAACAAAACATTTTCATTTTACTTATTGTAAGTAACGAAGAGAAGTTTATTTATTCCAATGGAAGTACACACAGTTTTACAATAGATCGAGTTATAATACCTCCTTGTGTTTTTATATCTACTACTCGAACGCGATTGTCAGGCCCACGGTGTACCTTTAGAACCCTACCATTTGTAGGCAATTGCTCATTGCGTGCTACCACTAAATCATCAACTTGGATATTTCGCTGTGGATGTTGCCACTTATAACGTTTATTGAGTTCCTTGAGATACTCTTCTTTCCATCGTATACTAAAATTGTGATGAAGTATCTTAAGATTATTCCATCGGTTCAAAAAATTAAGATTTGTATCGGATTGAGATGGTTTTGGAGGTTGAAGTTGCGGACCACCTCGAAGGAAATGTCATGGAGTCAAGGGAACCAATTCTGAAGGATTTGCAGACATTCTAGTCAACGGTCGCGAGCTTAGACACGATTCAATTCGTGCAAGAAGTGTAGAAAATTCTTCGAAAGTAAATTTTGAGGTACCTGTAATCCTTTTAAAGGGAGTCTTAAAGCTTTTAACCCCTGCCATAATCCGACGATATGGGGAGAACCGGGGGGAATGAATTTCCACTGAATTTGTGAGAAATCATTAGATATTCCCTTAGTATACTCCATTAGAGCCCTTTGGAAATCACGCATCAAGGTCTTGGAGGCACCCACCAAATTAGTTCCATTATCGCAATAAACCCCCCCTCCGAGAAACAAATCGAGAATCGGATGCAAGAAATGCCTGAGTCGAGAGGTCACTGACCGCCTCTAAATGAATTGCTTTAGTAGCATAGCAAACGAATAGACAGACATATCCCTTTTCAAGTCGGCGGCTACGGCCGTAGTAATTTTTTTATTTGAAATGGACCGGCAAAGTCAAGACCGGTGTTGATAAAAGGCAAGCTAAGAGTAGTTCTCTCAATAGGTAAAGATTCCATTATTTGGGAACACAGCTTCTTTTTGTAAAGAACACAAGGTTTACAGGTTCTTAAACCAAATTTTTGAGCTTTTGAGTATCCAGAACTCGGATTGAATAAACCGTATCATTAATTGGATCTCGCCATGTGAAGACAAGGTATGAACATAAGCAATATACAAACGGGTAAAAACAAAATCATACGGAAGCAGTGTCGGAGAACGTTCATTATATATCAACGTAGATGATGCTAACTGACTATGAGATCGAGATCATATGAGATCATACGGAAGCAGTGTCGGAGAACATTTCATTATCTAGATTAAGGGAAAGCAAACTACTCCTAGATTTCAATGTTTTACCCTGGTGTAAATCATCATAATCTTGACGAAAATATTTTCTTTGTGTAAGAATAATTAAACGGCTTTTGATAAAATAAAATTCGGCAGGCAAAAGTTAATGCGAACTATATACATCAGACGGTATATTTCGGCGTTGTAGTTGTTGGAAAAAACGAAAAATACATAGGAACTCTGTTCCGTATGCAGCCGCATATGCTTTTTCAGAGGCATCACAAAATCCATGTATCTGGAAGTTCGACCATGGGGAATGCATAAGAATTTTTGCAGAGATTATGATGGGGGCTAGCCATCCAACGGGGTTATATATACGAGCAATAACCGATAAAATACAGCGTTTTGTAACGGACGAGGAGAAAGTACTGAAGTCTACTAAGAATGAAAAACTGTCCGTTGAGGCTTTCCATCTTATACCGAGAGTTTTGACAGTATTGCCTTGATCAATGTTTAGAAATTCTGTATTTAGAACATGGTGTCTTGGAAAATGGTCGAGTAAGTCAGCTACGTTAGCTGTTCACTTTCTGAGGTTAACCCCGGCAGAAGAAAGTGCAGTTATAAGCTGCTGTTGGGCTTCCTTAGCTGTCACTAAATCATGAGCCCTGAGAGGACATCATCAACGTAAAATTCCTTTGCTAAGATACGAGAAGCAAAAGGAGCCGAATTTTCAACATCTTCAGCTATCTGGTGCAAAGTGCGGATAGCTAGATAGGGTGCACAATTTACCCCAAAAGTCACGGTCTTGAGATCATAATCCTTAACATCCTCAGTAGAGCTTTCACGAAATAAAATACGGTGAAAAGGTATATCGTTTGGGTGAACGATAATTCGGTACATTTTCTCAATGTCGCTATTAAAAACGTATTTATAAAACCTACAATTAAGTATTAAAAGCGTGATATCTGTTTGAAGAACTGGGCCCGGATATAAAAGATCGTTCAGTCTGTGGCCGTTAGAAGTTGAGCTAGACGCGTTAAAAACTACGCGTAGTTAAGTGGTGGTACTTTGTGATTTGAGTACTGCATGGTGAGGTAAGTAGTATGAGCTAACTGTACCTTCGCGCACTAGATCATCGCTACTAGTAGTAGCCTATCGTGACTTACTCGGAAAGAACTGTTTGATACTCATGTCGGAGCTCGGGTTTCAAACTCAAGTTCCTCTCAGTTCTCAAAAACTGTTTCATAGCAGTAGCACGTGAACGTCCCAAGCTGATTTGCTTCGGAAATGTTTCCTTAAAAGGTAATCGCATCAGGTAATTATCTTTAATGACATCTAAAATAATAAAAGGATAGAGATCGGCTTCGATTAGCATGTCGATACTAGAGCTTTTGTTGAAGCAAGGATCAGCGAGGGGAAAATCAAATTTACGAATATTTTCTATTTCCAGCGAAGATTAGGGTAAATCAGCAGTAAGTTTTTTCAAAACAAGAGCTTGGCCAGGTAGTTGGAAAGCTTTATTCGTTTTAGTAGAAAAGAGCATAACTTTGAAGAAGACTCTGTAACCGTGGAGCTCATCCCCGAAATCTGGGTTTGAACTGATTTTATAGGCAAGCACAGACGCCGTTGAACGTTTTCAAAAATAAAGGAAACTTCGGAACCTTGATCTATTAGCGCGGGTAAGTCAAATTCAGAATCTTCATACCGAATTCTTACCAAAGCGGTTGCTAAAAGAACTTTGTGTTGGGTCGTCGAAAAATGCGATTTGAGGTTGGTTGCTGGAATGGACTGTATTAATGGGGTCGATGAGGATGGAAGTTCATTGGATTCAGACAAGGCGTCAGTAGAACTGGACTTGGGTTCAGCATGTAATAAAGTGTGGTGTCTGCCTTTTGCAACTCGCACATGTATTCCTGCTTTTGTATATGTTAATTTGATGATTAAATGCCAGGCAGTTAAAACAAAATCTCTGTTTACGGACTGTGGCATAACGATCCTCAACAGACATCTTCAAAAAGTCAGGACACTGACGCAATGAATGAGATTACTTGCAGACAGGGCACACTGTTGTCATGTTGTGATATGAACGAACATTTTTTGTGCGTTGTACATCGATAGCCTTAATGGCAGTCGGCTTACTTGCTTTGCAGCAGTGCTTCATTTCAGAAACACTTTCTAGTATTCTAAAGCGAAAGAAAATCGTTCATCTCTTGCCATGAAGGAATTTCAGTTGGAAATTCGCCAAAGCGTTCTTTCAGGAAGGCTTGCTCCATATAGGTAGGTGATCAAGGCACTCCATGAGTCATTGAGCTCCTTACAAGATTCAATTGATAAAAAAGGTTAATTAAGAAGAATCTGAATTTGGTTGTTTACAAGAATGCGCTTATTCTCATAATGATCCTTTAAAGCGTTCCGCCCCGTGCAGGGACGGGGAGTAAGAATATCCCTGCAGCGCCCGCCAGTGCTTGTCGTAAAAGGCGACTAAGGCGGAGGAAATCACATCTAGGCAATTTAAACATCCAGGTGAGCCTAGCAACATATTTAACACCTTTAAACTGCTCACAAGTGTGCATGCAAATCCGTGGCTTGACACGACTGGAGATGACCGGTGTAATAAAAGTAAGATCAATCAAGAACTTATATCACTAGCATGCGCTTGTTGAACAAACAAACTCGCTTAAGCTAGCATTATGGAAATCTACGTTCAAAGAAACACTACCCCGCCAGGCACCTCTAATGCTACGCATGGTTGTGATCCTGGGACGAGCAGAAATGCACGGGTCAGTGCTATTCGGTTTCCGGGGGATAGCAAAATATTGCAAAGACTTAGGCGAAATCTAAGGGTCGCGAGTTGGAACGTTGGAAGTATGAGTGATCGCAGATACTAGCTGGAAGAGATGATGGTAGGAAGGCGATTTGACATCTTGTATGTCCAAGAAATGAAATGGCGCAACACCGGAAATCGGGCGCGTTTCTTGGACGCCAAGACAAAAGCGTACAAGATGTTCTACTACGGTAAAGAACAGTGTAAGAATGGTATCGGTATCATCCTTGCGGCAGAGTTGCTTAGCAACGTATTGACCATTTCAAAGTCCAGTGACCGTTTGATGTCTCTCAAACTGGTAATTCAAGGCGAGGTGTGGAATATTGTCAGTGCATATGCTCCCCAAATCGGATGCGAGCAGAGGGAAAAAGATGCATTCTGGCTTGATTTCCACAACCTCATCAAGAATATCCTAAAGGATGAGCTTTTGTTTGTTGGCGGAGATTTGAATGGACATGTCGGGAAGTCTAACGAAGACTATGAAGAGTGCCATGGAGGACTAAGATATGGCACCAAGAATTCTTCTGGTGAAGACACCCTAAGTATGTGCAAGTCATACGATCTGATCGTTTTAAATACAATGTTCATCAAACAGAGCCGGCACTTGGTCACTTATAGCAGTGGCGGAAATAAAACCCAAATTGACTACCATTTGGTGCCAAGTTTCATGAAGCCTAGAGTTAAATATTGCAAAGTGATTTTGGGAGAGGCAATCACCCGGCAACACAGTCTCCTCCTGACAGAAATATTCATGGAGAAGAAAACCAAAAATAAATAAACAAAGGTTTCTGCGAAAATCAATTGGTACAACCTGGACAAAGAAAAAGGCGAGTCATTTATTATCAACATGAAAAATTTCCTCCATAATAATACCAACAAAGTTGAAAGGAAACTTGGTGGTGGACAGCGGAAATTCAAGCAGCAATAAAGGAAAAGAAAGTGGCTTTCGAAGGTCAAAGTGCGCCTCTAATAATATAGTTGGAAAAGCTCGTCTTGAAGTGGAATACAGACGTTGTAGAAGTATCGCGAAGAAAAAGTGTGCCCAAATTCAAGCTAAGTTTATGGAGAGTCTGTATCAGGAGTTAGAGGAGGTATCTTCTTCGACTGCTGATAGGAACCAGGTAACCCACGAGCTCGACAAAACGCGAACAAGGGAACAACAATTTTCAAGATTGCCGCACAGAGAAGAAGAAATGCTCAGGAAATTCGTTCGCCGAAATTCATTAACAACTACTTGTGGACAACGAAAAAATTGTACACAGGTGGCGAGAGTATTGCGAGCAACTTTTAAACGAACAGTTTCCCCGGTCCTAGATTATCTGCTTGAGGGAAAAGTGGCGGACCCTAAAGTGCATCAGTTATTCTTTGCTGACGATGGAGCCATCATAAGTTATAATCAGACTTCCTTGCAACGAGCACTTGATGTTTGGGTAGATGTCTTAGAAGGGAATGGGTATCGTATTAGCCAAAAAAAGACAGAGTATCTGTACTGCTCATTCTCTGACCCAAGTCAACCCATTCCGGACATCTATTGTGGTGGATGTTTTCAAGTGTGAAAAGTTCAAATATCTGGGATCAATGATCAACAGCGAAGCAACAATTGATGACGACATCAATCATCGTGTAAGCGTAGGGTGGATGAAGTGGCGGCGCTCACATACGGTTCGCAATGCTGAACAAAAAGTATGAGGGCAAGTTGACAGCAGCTGAAATGAAATGCTTCGAATGACAGCAGAAGTAACAAAGCTTGATCCAATTAGAAGTTCCAGAATCCGAGGAAGTCTTCACGTCAAAGAACCCATCTCACAAAAATTGGAGCACGACCGACTCAGTTGGTATTGTCATGTTCAAAGGAGGGATCCTACGAACCCCGTCAAAAAGGCAGAGTCTATAAACGTTCCTTTACAATCGCGTAAGAAAGGCGGCCTAAAAACTCCTGGATCACACAAATGCAGAAGCACGAGCATTTTATTGGCCACAGTGATGAAGTGACCCAAATTGAGATGCCTGCAGATATCTTTTGAGGTCGAACCGGCGAACCCCTCAGGCGAACCGGTAGGAATGCAGTGAAGTGGGAGGGTTATGACCCCTCTAATCCTGATCATAATCTCGTCATTAAATGGAAAGAAAAGAAGAAATAGATCCTTTAAAACGTTCCACGCCAAAGGAAAATTGTAATCGGATGCTTTGAACTTATTCACAATATCAAAGGCATCGCCTTTGGGTTTTGCTCTTAAATGAAAAAACTTTTGAGCCATGCTCAATATCGAGTGATTGATATAAACCGCGGTGAACATGTCTCTAAACGACGGCCACTCTAAATAACTACCATAAAAAATATCTGTGTCACATGGTGGTACATTGAAATTATTCGAATGTGATAAAATTATATCACTATCTGAAATAGATATGGGTTTAGATAACTGTTCTATTTTAACACGGTTGTCTTTTAAAATTAACTGAGAACTCAAATCCGACAATTCACTTGAACACGTTATATATGTGTCCACACAACCTTGGTACTTTGACCTAACTGCAGCTAACAAATCTGCTTATTGTTCATCCGTTGAACGAACGCAGAGGATGTATGCACCTTTAACCTCTGAACATAATTCACCTAGCTCTTTCCGATAAGCATCCAAAAATGATTTGGTATGAGTGGCGTGGGTTTGAACCTAAACCTAAGCCGCAAAAATAAAATTATCTAAAAGACTCATTGCTCAAAAAAAAAAAATATCACAAAGAAATATCGTTACAAAAAAAAACCGTCGAACTGCGTGTAAATTTTTTTTTTGGTAACCTTTATCGCGAAATGTTCTATGCAATCTTAATTCCTGTATTTGCGAATTATTTAATAATTTATAAAAAGTACAAATTTAAATATTCTAAATAATGAAATATATTTTTGCACCAAAAGTAAAAATATCATACGCACCTTTACAAAAGATTGAGAAAAAAACAAATTGGCAAACCCTGCCCAATATGTGGAAGCCAGACTTTGAATGTGTGGATCCTTATTCCAATTGACAGCACTGAAAAGTAATGGTGTGCGGTACACGTATACGCGATGAATTCAGGTGTGGGTCCTTGATGACAGCTCGCGAAACTTATGTTGATGTAGTGGGACGACTTGAAACTGGTGTACGAAATACACGTACATACATGCAATGAAGTGAGGTTATGTACGTACTTACGTATGGTAGAATTGCGCGCTTGGCTACAATTTTAAGATATCTTTTGATTCTGATATCTTTTGTGACGATGGTGATGACAATGACGTGGACATGGTGATGATGTGGCAGCGATGAAGATGATGAATATGTTGTTTCGGTGGTAAGATGATGCAATGTGTGGTGGTGGTGTGTGACGATAGCGATGGTGCACACGCAATGCAATGTAGGATTAAGCGGCTGGAAATTTTTGCGATTAAAAAATGCCAATCAATATGCCGATAACGACGACGATGATGAGATATGCGGCTGTTGATTGTGGCAACGATAAAGTGTGCCGATATCACTGGCGAACAATGACGTTCCGCTTATCGTGCTGGTGGCGTGGCGATGGCGATGATGAATGTGGTGTGAATTCCGATGGAAATCACGATGAGGTGGTAAAGATGGAGTAGTGTGGTGTGCCAAAGACGTAAAGATGGATGAGGTGTGGTGTAGCAAGGACTATCGTGATTCAAATTGGTGGGAATCACGATGTGGCGGTAAAGATGGATGATGATGTGTTTCTACACAATACCGTCAAAACTTGCCCAGGATGCATTTATTTTAAGCTATTGCCAAATTAAAAAGACCGAAATTTGAAGGGTGGCTCAAGGAAATAATTTTCTGTTACGACTCAGTCAAAACACATTTTTAAAGTTTTCCAGAAAACATTTTTAAGTACACTGGGAGTTAGTTACACAGAGTCGTGTACGGAATATTTGTAACAATCGCTTCAAAACAGGTACGGTTATGAAGTAAAATCGCGGTGGTGACCAAAAAAGCTTTAAGCTAGCAGAATCAAAACAACTGATCATTAACTTCATCAATAAGTAGAAAACTATCGAAGTGCATTACTGCCGTAATCGGTTGGGAAAACGACAATACCTGCCTGGAGAGCTTTCGATAAATAGAATGTGGAAGGCTTTTAATGAAAGACATCTGTTGAACCTATTTAAATCAAGCTATTTTCGGATGGTTTTCAAAGGTTTTAAAGCTCCTTCATCCGATGTTTGCTCGACATGTCTTCAGCTAAGGGAACTTCAGAAAATTGAACAAGTGGATGAACATAAGGTTGAACTGATGACTAAATTTAGGATCCATAAGCTAAGGGGTAAAGCATTTTGCGAACTTCTAAGTGAAGAAAGGAATGATTTGCTGACAATGTCTTTCTATTGCCAGAAAAATATGACACTGCCTAAAGTTTCTGATCAAACAGCGTACTACAGTCGACAGATATATTTGCATCTATTTGGCCTCATTATAGGTAGTTCTCATTCATCTCTCACGAAAGAGAATGTATTCTTTTCTTATATTATTGGAGTGAAAATAACAGACCCAAAGGCTCCATCGAAGTTGCGTCTGCAGTGATTCACCAGCTTTATCACACAAATCTTCAAGAACTAAAAACGATTCATCTCGTTGCTGATGGATGTGGAGAGCAAAATAAAAACTCGATTATGATAGGTATGTGCGAGTTCTGGCAAATAAAGCACCACGTCGTGCATACGATGGAATTGATTTTCGCAAATTGAAAACTTAAGGCAATAGAAAAGATTGTCGCTATTTTAGGAAGGGGTATCTATCCATTTATGAAGAACACGGCACTGCAATAAACTTAGTGGCTGATGAATGTCCCGATTTGGACTTTAAAGAAGAAGTTCTGAAGTTCACGAAGCCCCCATTTGCTTGGCATTTTAATTTCAACGCTTCAAAAAGGTTCATTTTAATTGGAGGTCAAAATAACATGATTGGTGTGCGAGGTGAAACCTTCTACAAGTCGGATATTGGGGAATCGAACACAAAAAGTTGCAAATATTTTTCGTCCATGGCTCCGAAAAGACTGCCATTAGGAACCAAAATAAAAGACGCGAAGCTGAATGATGTAAATAGCTTACTAAGTAAACGTTTTGGGCTTGACTGGAAATCGCTGGATTAGCTAAAATTTTACAAAGACATTTTGGGAATGAAACATGCACATGAGGATACAGATATTGAAGGGGATCCTGTCTGTGATTTTCACGAACCAGATGTGGCCATTAGAATTTAATTTTGCACATCGCTATTCCTGCTATTTTCTAGTTTTGTTTATTTTTGTTATCGTTATTGTAATGATTTATGAATTGTCTACTTTAAATTTATTAATAAACTAGTACATACATATTTAAAAAAATAAATAATAAATTAAACCTAATCCAAAAGTGTTTTATTTTACTATCACAACGCATCTATTCCAGATACAGACTTTCATAACTACTATTTTCCAAAATGGATTGTTAAATATTACCCAAACGACTTTACTTCAATACCAAACTGTGTGAATTAAAGTTAAAAAATATATGTTGCGATATTAAAACAAATTAGTTTCTAATATTGCCGCAGCAGCAGGGTTTTGTTTTCAATTAAAGCAGTAAAATTGGAATACTATACTATATAATGAAATATTCCCTAAAATTACTAAAATTGTAGGTAAAATAAACAAAAGCTCAATGAATTAAATTAATGAGCAACGCGTGATTAGTTAACTGACCATTTCAATAATTTAACATAGTATTTCATAAATTCACTGCTATTCACTATTCCAATTCAAAGATAATAACGTTATTAAATTTGTTAAACATGATGAAATAAATTTAATAACGTTTTTAACTTGGAATTGGAATAGTCAAGTCAACATTTTGTGTTTAAAAATGCATTTAAAGTTATTTCGTCGCAGTTTGTCAATTCGCTCACTCGCTCTCATATGAACGTTGCGAATATGTATATATTAAACTTTCATATGTTCAATGAAAACATAATAAAACAACCAAAGAATTCAATATACATGAAAAACTAATGCAAAACTATTAACTATATATTTTTTTTTGCACTCAAACATTACTAATTTAGTAATATTCATGCAATAATAAAATAATATATACATTTTATCTTACTTTATTAAACAAAATGGAAAAAAATAACAACCCAAGTTTATTTTAAGGCAGATCAAAAATTGAGAACTATTTCTTATAAACACAAAAAATATTCGCATTTTATTGCAACAACTTCATTATTTATTATATACCTAACAATTTTTTTTTATAAACATTTCAATTAAAATATCTATTAAACTTGAACTACTTTAACTCAATACTTCGCAGGACTTCCCCAACACATCCGCTATAAGCTGTTTTTGTTGACATTTGGAATTCTGGCAAAACTGCCCGCGCTAATGACATATTTTTGACACATCAACCCCTCCGTACTTTATTTGGCTAGCTCACACGTATTCACAGATAGAAGAGTTGAGACAGGGTTTTTTTCCATTTTTAAAAATTGTTTGCGGGTTTAATAGGATAGAGGTATGCTGAGTCGACTATCTGTATCATTACTCATCCGTCCAGGTAGACCTTCAGAGCCGGCGGCCTTGTTGTTCTTAAGCTTTTTTATAGCTAAGCCAACTTATTCTATACTGGGCGGAGGGACTGTTTCTTCATTGACTGGACGTGGGTTCTCTTCTTGCCCCATCACTCTCTCTACATTTCGTCCGTTAAGCAGCTGCTGGAAATGCTGCTTAAATACATCTACTATTCCCTGCGCGTCGGTGACTAGGTTTCCATCGCTATTACGAAGAGCCTACGTTCCGGTCTTAAAGCCAGCAGCCAGTTGCTTGGCTTTCTTATAGAACTCTCGGATGCTGTTTCGGTCGCGGGACTCTTCGATCTCTTTGAGCTGGAAGACTGCGTGCTCTCTTTTCTTTCTACGCAGGATCTTCTTTTCCGCCCTCGGTAAGAGTGCACGTTTAAGATGTTGGATCCATGCCTCGCATGGCGCAAGCACATGGTCGATTTGGTTGGCGGTTCGACAGTCTGGAGAGCGCCAGGTTGCTGTGTGGATCCTTAGTCGCGGAAACCTAGTGCTACTTATCACCGTATTACAAGCTGCTGCAAAGTCAATTAGTCGGTAGCCGTTATCTGTTGTCGTTTCGTGGAGGCTGTGCTTACCAACTAATCCGCCGAAGATGTTTTCCTTGCCGACTTTAGCATTGAAGTCCCCGAGTACCATTTTGACATCGTATTCCGGACAGGCTCCGTAGGCTCCGTCCAAGAGGTCATAGAATTCCTCCTTGATATGGTCCCAAGCCTCGTCGGTAGGGGCGTGTGCACACATTAGGCTAATGTTTTGGAATGTAGCTCTTTTTTTTTTTTTATAATGTACGCGCACTAAAGGGACTTTGGATACCCTTATAATGAAGTGACACAGTGCGGGCATTAGGGAAATGACGGATAAGAGAAAGGGAGAAACCGATGCACGTTGGTTTTAAATGTTTGTAAATTATAATGCAAAGGAAAAACAGAGCGTGGTAGAGCATTCCACATTCGTATTGTACGGTTGAGAAAGGAATCTTTATATTTCACAGTACGTCCGAAAACAGGCTTAAGGGTAAACTGATGTGCATTCCTAGCATGGCGAGTATTGCGGATGAATTGCTGTAGGGGTGGAATGCAACTGGCTATTTCATTTGAGCACTTGTGGTGGAAATACCAATAAAACAATGACAGGCAGGAGACATTACGACGATGACTAAGAGAGTCAAGTGATTTCGCAATGTCTCGATCGCCAATAAGTTTTACCGCACGTTTTTGGATCCTGTCAAGTAGCTCCAAATATGTTATTGGTGCACCAGACCAGATATGAGCGTTGTACTCAAGTTTTGGACGAATGAACGCCTTGTAGATTCTAGCCAGATCAGAAGGGGTGAAATATTTTTTGCATCGCTTAAGGAAGCCTAGACATTTCGCAGCGTTCTTGACGACATCAAATATATGGTCATTCCAACGAAGGTTGTCATTAACACACATACCGAGAATGGAAAGTCGTTCGGTTTCAGCGATGCAAGTGTCATTCATAGATAATGGCAGAGAATTAGGGGTTCGCTTCAATGACAGCAGACAGCATTGCGTTTTGGAAGCATTAAATTCCACTCTGTTGGTTTTACCCCATTTAAGAATGCTGTCAAGATCAGAATTCAATGAGCTTAACATACGCTGCCGTTCCAGTTCAACGCCCGAAGATAAGGGGCGTTGCCCAGGAAACGAATATGGAAAGCTGAGGGTACTGTCATCAGCAAAGGAATGGATTGGATTAGAAGTGACAGACAGGAGGTCATTGATAAAAATGAGAAAGAGAGTCGGAGACAAAACAGAGCCTTGAGGGACACCAGAATTTATTTGGTGAGTTGCAGACTTGAAGCCGTCCAAAACAACTTGTATTGAACGGTCCGAAAGGTAATTTCTAATCCATTGAAGAAGGGTAACATCGATCCCAAATGCACGCATTTTCGACAAGAGAGCTTGATGCCAAACTCTGTCAAATGCCTTTGAAATATCAAGCGCAAGGACCTTGCTTTCACCACCATGGTGAATAGATTGGTTCCACTTTTCGGTTAGATATGTCATCAAATCACCAATGGACCTGTTGCTACGAAAACCGTACTGCCGGTCATTAAGAAGTTTTCGGGATTCGAGATATTTCATAAGCTGACGGTTTATCAGCGTTTCCATGACCTTGGAAAGAAGGGACGTTAGTGCAATTGGTCGGTAAGAGGAGGGAGAGGAAGATTCGCCTTTTTTTGGGACGGGCTGGACAAATGCTGTTTTCCATCTTCTCGGAAAGAGCCCTGAAGAATAGGACAGATAGAAAAGCTTACGCAGTGGTTTTGCCAGCGTGGAAGAACACCTCTTCAGAACTATAGGGGAAATACTATCTGGGCCAGCGGATTTGTGAATGTTGAGATCCTGAAGTACTCTTGCCACAGTACGGGTGCGGAAGTGGATTTGTCCCATGGAGTGTTCAACGCGCTCGAGTACTGGGGGAGATAAAGCAGAATCTGGCAGCGTTGAGCTAGCTGCAAATGAGCAGCAAGCAGATTGGCTTTATCCAAAGAGCTGACAGCTGGAATATCATTGCAAATGAGTGTCGGGATAGATGATGAGGCCGAATTTTTAATATTCTTAACAAACGACCAAAAGTTTTTACTACCGGTGGGACTTTGTAGTATTTTTTGCCTCAACTTTTGGTCGCAGGAGGATTTGACACGATTAATATGGGCATTGCAGTCATTTCTGGCTCGTTTGAACTTTTTTCGGTTTTTCTCAGTTGGGTTGGCCTTAAATGACCAAAAAGTTGGCTCTTTAGCCCTGATAGCTTCTTTACAGCTCAAGTCACACCACGCGTTTTCCTTAGGTCTGATACACTTTATCCTGTTAGGGATAAAGCGTTTCATACCCAGGTGAATTAAATTTGTAATCATATCGGCAGCGGCATCCACGTCGTTGTTGAGGAAGCACAACGACCAGTTAAAACTCCTAAAGAAACCGTTTAATGCTTCCCAATTGGCTTTCTCGTATTGCCATACGGTTCTTTTAGGAGCTTGTTCTTTAACTGTGTGGCTGGAGTACGAGAAATTCGCCGATATGATACAATGGTCTGACGAACCTAGAGGCGATAATACATTTAAAGTGTATTTATCAGGGTGAGAGGTAAGAAACAAGTCCAGAGTGTTGGCGTTTTGACCGCTAATGTCCGGTATCCGTGTCAGCTCATTTACAATCTGGGTTAAATTATTAACCTCAGCAAAGATCTCAACATACCTTCCTTCGGGTGTTGTCTGTCCAGAATGTCGAAGCCAACTTGAATTGTGTATATTGAAATCGCCCGCAATGACGATTTCAGTACGAGGATAATGGGTAACAATTCTGGTGATGGAATCAGACAGTGCATCAAACCCATTATAAGTTGAATGCCTGTCCTGGTTAGGGCTTCTGTACATAAAACAGTAGTGAATTAATTGCCTACGGACATGAAATTTTAGCCAAATAAAATTAAATTCCGGATTGGAACATTGGCCATATTGAGGTAGAAGTTGGTAGGCTACATCACTACGTATATAAACGGCGATAACACGATGGGAAAAGAATAATGGCACCAAGCTATATCCAGGCAGACTAAACTCCGTTAAATCGGAATCAATGCTGACCTGTGTTTCACTTAGTGCCAAAACAGCTGGTTTATTGTGAATCGCATGGGCGTACAATGAAAAAAAATTCGATCTCAACCCACGAATATTACTCACGTCCACTCTAAAATTCCTACGCATAACAAAAAACAAACACAAAAAACTCAACTCCGACGCTGACTAAGCTGGGCCGTACCGTGCAGATCCTGACGTTAGCTTTCCAAAACAAATCACTGCAGGTGTTATGCCCATACAATGAATTGCTTTGGTCTGCCAACAAAATCTACACAAAGCGATCCGCTATTCGCCAAATGATACTCTACCCAGCCATAGCAAGTGCACGCAAAAACATACTGCACTTGCTATAGCCAAGCAAAGCAACAGCAAACGATAGGGAGTGGGACCAGATGGAGTGCCCTAACACAATACACTTTTTTTTTTTGGTTTCACTGCACTATACACTAAACTGTTTTTGTTTATGCACAGCGCGCGCGCGATCAGCGTTTTTTCTTCAGCACACAAGTTTTTTGGTTTTTTTTTTTTTGTGTGTTTAAGCCGACCGCGGAGTGAGTTAAAAATGCGTGTGCACGCGTCGGGTGGCAGATCGGAACTCCGCTCTGATGCGGATCACAGCCAGGCGATCACTTATCGACTTGAAGTCTATTACTTTGGATCTAAGCTGATTTCCCACGACGAATCCGCATCCTAACATGTGCAATCTTTTGTTTCAACTGTACCGCTTTTTGTGTATCCGAAGCGATCTGGCGGATTTCTCTTAGTCTGTCCATGACTGCGACGTATAGATTCTGGAAGGCTCATCTCATCATTTGGCTTCGAAGGACCAAAAATATTGGTAAAATTATATATGATTGTTTCTACAATCTTTATTTTATCAAGCAAACTCTTGATTATTCTACAGTAGATCGGCACAATGGTCTCTTGAAAACTGAATATAAGTATGTGGAATCTACCAGATAGTCAACTCTGCATACCCCTATCCCCTGAACCCGCAAAAAAATTTAAAAAATGGCCGCAGAATCCTTTCTCAAATTTCATATCGTGAATACGTGTAAACGAAAGACATGAAATTGGGTGACGTTGGTGTGTCAAAAGCATGACTTTAGCGTGGTGAGTTATGCAATATTTCCAAATGGCAACAGCGCAGATGAGGACTCAACCAGATAGTCAACTCTGCATTCCCCTATCACTTTCAACCCGCAAAAAATATTTAATAATGGTCGCAAAATCCTCTTTCAATTTTCCTATCTGTAAATACATTTGCGGGAGACACATGAAGGTAGATCTAATTTGCTTAATTACCCGCCAAAAATAAGTAGGGGGAGTTTCGGAACATTTCCAAATTGCAACAAAAATAAACAGCTGGTCACGGCGGTTGTGTTGGGAAATAGGATGTCCTGGGAAGTGCTGAGTTTACGAATTTCAACTTTTAATATAAATGTTAATGATGAATCAAAAAATTAGTTAAACAATAAATACGAAGTTGTTACAATTTAATTCGAATATTTTCGAATTGATAATATATGTAAGAATTTGGATCACGTTATATTAAAAAGCCAGTACCCAATTGTGTAAAATTACTTATAACCATTTATAACGAAATCCGTCTTATTTTGCATGTTTATTTTACACACCCAAATTGTGAGGTGTAATCTGCTCAAATTTATCAACAGTTTCCAACATTTCAAAAAACCCATATAATTCGATACATGTGTGCACGGTTCATTATTTATTTGCACGTAAAACCCCACATGAGTGCAAATTATGTGGGTATTTTCAGCTCGACTTAGCTTGTGGGCGAGGGTTTCTGTAAGAAAAGGTAGTTGTCCAGTAGTTGTTGGACCAAGAGTGAGATGCCTTTGCCTCTCGTCTTGAGTAAGTCACATCCATGAAAATCTGATACCAGCTTAGCTAAGGACTCGTTCTCAGCTGAGCCGACATTGGAAAGAAAACTAGAGGAACTTTGTTCCTAAGACCGTCAGACGTGGTGAAGAACCACTCCTGCTCGAGGTGCCACTGCTTTCGACTCAATATGACGGATCTAGAGGAGGAATGCTTTTTCCCTTCCGCTTTGAGTAGGTCAAACCCCGCAAAACCTGCTGTTAGCCCAGTTAAGGACTCGTCCAAGGCTGAGGTGATACCTGGGTAGGACTCTAGTTAACAAGCCTAGGGCGCGTACCTCTCAAGGAGTTGGCGGGAGATTGGTTGCAGCGAAGGCGAAATGGCGCTTGCCTTTCATCTTGACAGCGATCATTCCAAAGCCACCTGGATTTGTCCCAGATAAGGATACGTCCAAGTCTGAGAACACTCCTGGAATCTCTAAAAGGGGTAGGCATGACGACGAGGACCGTACCTACCCGTCGGAAAGATAGAACGCAACCTGCAATTCCTCAACCCGGAACTTCAAAGCAGGGAGTGGAAAATCCTGAAAACGAGTGAGCCATAATGAGGATGGCATGGATGTTACAATACTCCTCCAGCCAGAAATCTCTACCACTGCTCCGCAAACGTGTCTTTAAGGTCCGGGTAGACATAACACGTTGCAAGCTCAGGCTCGTGGCCCCTAATGGAAAGGGCAGACAAGTAGAAGCACGTGATGAAGATACTACAAATAAATCTTCATCACAGTAAGGCGGGTAGTGCTAACTTGGTTTTGCTAATGGAAACCAGGAACATTTTTGTCGCTCTTGTACAAGAACCCTGGTTCTTCCGGGGGAAAATACAAGGGTTGAATTCAAAAAGCCTGCACATCTTTAGCAGTACACCAGCTAATGGTAAGTCTCGTACATGTATTGTCGCCAGAAAACAAATTAAACTCTTTCTTTTACCTTGCCTTACCGATACTGACCAAATAGCTGTAAAATGGGACAGGGCAGGAAAGAACCCATTGGTACTGACGGCAATATATATGCCACACGATGCGGAAAGTCCACCTTCCGAGCTGACCAACTCACTGGTTAAAACGGCAGACCGTGAGAAATGGAAAATCATACTAGGATGTGATGGTAATTCCCATCATACGCTCTGGGGAAGCACTGACATTAGTACACGAGGTGAGTCCCTATTAGAATTTAACTTAAGAAACAATTTACTAATAGCCAATGTGGCAGCGAACCAACCTTTATTACAAGTAGGTGTTAAATATAACTCTTTATAGCAACTTACAAACACTTTCTGTGAGAGAATGGAAAGTTTCTACAGAACCATCCTTTTCAGACCACAGAATCGTCCAGAATGACCAACTAGGAAACTTTCTTTTCAGAAATAACGAAGAAATAATTCTAGCTACCTACATACCTAAGGTGCATACGATAAGATGTATCCTTTACGGACGATAAAGAATATAAAATCCAAATCATGGTTGACAAAAGATCTTCTTGCAATCAGAAGAAGAACCAGAGCTCTATTTAATTTGGCCAAGGCCACATATATATGTTCTGCAATGAGATTAAAAGCAACACAGAATCAGCCGGGATTAAGAAAATTCTGTAGTTCCGGGATACCTCAAAGACAATACTTGGACAAAATCTTGTAAAGAAATCCTTGGTTTGTTACTAAGAAAATTCTGTAGTTCCGGGATACCTCAAAGACAATACTTGGACAAAATCTTGTAAAAAAATCCTTGGTTTGTTACTAAAGACCCCCTTCCCGGGATGTTCAACGAATCAGACCGACCAGTCTAGACTAAGCACAGAAATAGCGACGATGCTCCAAATAAAAAAGAAAAAAAAGCAATTACTCTCAATTTGTCTTATTAATAATTTTTATTACAATTTTATTATTAATTCTATTGACTTATTTTAATAGTATTTTATATTCTTTATTATATTCTTATAGTTAATCTTATAATTTAGGAAACGAGTTAGAAAAGGAGTTATGATTAAACACGATTATATCGCCACGAGACTCAGGGTGTCGAGCTTTAGGAATGTAGCCACATACCAGACTGCGAATAAAGAGTCTTTTTAGGACCGGCGTGATAATGGTCTTAGCCTTCTAGAGCATGATTGGGAAAATTCCGTCGTTACCAGAGGATTTGAACGAGGCGAAACAGTCAATTGCCCAGTATAATTTGTCTATGGTGACCAGATCTTCTGGGAAAGTCGCTAAAAAAGGTAAACCCAACTAAGAGCCGCACCTCTCAGTATAAAAGATAAAAAGTGCACAACAACAAAATATGTCAAAAATATGATCGAATACCAACGAGAACTCAGAGTACAACGAGCAGAGATGGTACGAAGGAATGTTCGCATTAACCACATATAAATTTTTATTCATTAATTTAATTTCTATACAAATGAGTTTAATGACGAATGGAAAGTCGATCTTACATGACTCGAGATTATAACGAACAGCAATCAAGACACCTCCTCCCATCGCATTAAGATCATTTATATGACGATTATTTCTATAAACTAAAAACAGGATTAAAGAGTTCCGTATCTAAAATACTGGCATTAAGCTATGTTTCATTCAAGGAGAAGATGTTATGTCCAAGAACTTGGGAGTTGAAGTTAATTTCCCCTTACATTTTGATAATATAGGAACAGCTTTACTAGTTTTATAAAGCATTAAAGGGATGGTCTAAGTTGTGTCATGAAATCTTTAACTAGGATGTTTTGGGGCCAATCATTACTATTGAAGAGTAGAAGAATTAAATGTAGCGAGAAAACGGAAAAATTTTAAAAGAGGCAATATATCAGGCTTAATAATTTTCGTGCATTTAATTGAATCCTCATTTGGAACTAGTTTATTCGAAACCAAATGATGCAGGACTTCAGCACAGGAAGCAGTGGGTTTTACTCGAGTTTTAGGTATTGGAATAGATTCAATTGCAGTAGCAGTGGTAGCTGTTGAGGCAGGAAGCTTATTTTGTACAGTTTCAACAATATCCTCGGGAGCATCATTACTGGTATTACGAAGACTCCTAAGGTTTAATCGCTTGGCCTTTGAATTGGGTGCGGGGTCGGGGATGTCACGTTTTCTTTTCCAAGAGACTACGAAGATGAAGAAGAAGAAGGACCCTATATTTATAAGCATATATATCAGGTATAGCTGCCAAATGTTCAAATTTAGTGGTAGTTGAAGCATCAAGCAAACAAGGAAACTTTAGAGACCGCTAAATTAAAGTTTCCACATTTTAAAAGCAAAGGAAGATAAAGACAATTTTCGACAAGGTGAGCAATACCATAATGCAAGCATTAAATGTCATGCCGTATGGCCCATAGCATTATCTGCCTTAAAATAAATATACTTGGGTTGTTCTATTTCTTCCATTTTTGCTTCGTTTTTCCGGGGATGGATGAAAATGTTTAACAAAATGATGAAAATGAATATATTTTGTTGTAATATATAAATATTAATTCATTAGTTATGTTTGGGTGTAAAATATTTATAGTAAATAGTTTTGGATTTGTTTTTTATATAAATATTAAATTCTTGGATTGCTTTATTATGTTTTTATTTATCATATTAAAGTTTAATGTATATACATATTCGGGTTATGTGCATCGAAAGAAAACTGGGAAACAAGTGTTGTTAATCGTTTTTGAAGTTTGTTACAAACTTTATACGTTTAGCCATTGAATTTTCTTAGCTGAAATTTTTTATTTAAGTTAGTATGATTTATCTTCCATTTTATATTAAGTGATTGAAAAAAGAATGACAACAGAAGGTAGCTGAAACGCACTGAATAAATATATTGTGGATGCATTTTTCTATCGAAAATTCTTGGTAGTTTAGTACAACTTATAAATAAGCATGAACATTTAGTTATATATTGAATTAATTCTTTCCACCATACTAGTACTTTATTTGTCAAGTTACAATGTTTTGTAATTTTTTTTTATTTCTAATTATATAATTCAATATATAACGATGATGTTACTTAATGTGCATGCTTACTTATGAGTTTTACTTAACTACCAAGCATTTTCGGTAGAATAATGCAATGTATATCACTTACTATAGCTTACTATACGATTGGAAGATAAAGCATATTAACTTAAAAAATTTCCAAGGCCGCCCAAAAAAACAAACAGCTAAGAAAATTCAATGACTGAACGTACAATGTTTGTAACATAAAATAATTTAAGACGATTTAAAATACTTCTTCCCCACTTTTTATCTATATATGTATATACATAACATTTTCATATGTTAAATAAAATCTATCAAAAAATGAAACAATTAAAGAAGTTAATATATGTATACATAAACAAAACCATTCAAAACTAGTTACTCTAAATATTTTACACCCAAACTTTACTAATTTAGTAATATTTATGCAATAATAGAATAAAATATACATTCTATCTCATTTTAAAATAAAATATATCAACCCCTCATATAACGACCCAAGTATGTTTATTTTAAGGCAGATAAAATTAGAGAACTTCTCATAAACTCAAAAAATTTTCGATTTGCATTGCAAAAACTTCGCATTTACTGTGTAAATATTTTTTTGTTTCGTAAGCTTTCACATCTATAAAATAAAAATGCAATATTAAACGAAAATTGAACAACATATAAAAAAAATAAACTTACATATTATTTTTTTTGTTGTCTCTTGGAAAATATATCAATAATTTTTCTTTTATTTTAAATTTATAAATGAATGCCACCGAAGAGAAACTTTGAAATGATTTAAAAAAAACGTCTACACAGAAGAGCAGACAAAACTAACAAGCGAGAAATGTCAAAACGGCTTGGTGGTAGCGCATATACATGTAATGCATGTTCCATTGAAACCGAAGCGTCATTTTGGTTAGAAATACTCCAACTGAGCTAATGAAAATCGAAATCAAATAGCTATACAAATTGAATTACGTAAACTCAACACTTCGCAGCACTTCCTATTTCCCAACCCATCCGCCGTAATCAGATGTTTTTTGTTTCTATTTGGAAATGTTGCAAAACTACCCACACTCAATTTTGACTATCTGTTGAATTCCTCTTGTGTGTTGCGTAGTAGTTGCACTACAAATGATCGCAATTAAGCATATATGAAAGCGAGACAACTGTTGTTGCAATTATGAATCCTATGCATTGGTCAGACTTGCGCAAACATGCATTTATGAAAGCACCCATAACATATAAGAATTCAAATATATAGGTTAGCTTTGAACTAGTTAGTATTGGACTAAAGCTCTTAAATAAAAGATTAAATTAAATTAAATTAAAATATTAAATTAAAGCAAAGGATTTAAATGAAAATTACAAAAATTATGTTATTAAATGTTAGTCGTAAACTGGCCATACAGGACCAAAGATTTGGGGTGCGAAGATATAGTTTTTTGACACGAATGGAGGGACCTACAATTTTATTTTGAGAAGCTTTTCATGACATTTCTATATTTTCTTTTTGTAAGAAGTGGGGCAGCGAATAAAAAAATGAAAGCTCGTCGGAGATCTCGTTTCCCTTTATGCCAGTGTAATCTGAGACCCCGATAAGATTCAATATGTACAGCTTGGCTGTCACTGCATCTACAAATGCTTCCAGCCCTTCACCTGTCCCATTATGGTGGCGAAAGCTTCCGCTTTGAAAACAGACGCACTTTACTTAACCCTTTCGATCCCATTGGGATCATATGTCCCAAGCAAGGTTCAAAGAATTCCGGAAAGTCACATTTAAATGAAAATGCTATTTTAAGGAAAAGCAATCAGGGAAGAAGTTCCCAAAGACTGATCAATATGAAATTCTTGCTTTTCTTGGTATTTGTCTTGTCATGAGCTACAATAGATTACCAAAAATGCAAGAGTATTGGAGCATGAATCCATCTCTTGGTAATGTGGCAACAAAAATGCTTTATCTAGAAATCGATTCCAGCTTTTGATGGCAAAATTATATGTCAATTATCCATCAAAACCGACAGATTGTTCTAAGCTATATTACATTGAAGAGCTGGTGAATTGTGTAAAGACCACCTTTCCAGCTCAAAGAACAGATTTACCCTTCCAGTCTATAGATGAAAGCATGACCAAATTCAAAGGCAGATCATCTTTGAAACAGTATAAACCGTTAAAACCAATAAAGCGGGGGATTAAAATTGGATTCGAAGTGACACGAAAGAAGTCGTAGAAGGAACTCTTGGGGAGAAAGTGGTGAAAAAGCTTTGCAGAACGATTCGGGATCCTGATGTAATGATTGCAATGGATCGTTTTTTCACCAGCACTTTGTTATTGCAAAAACTTGAATATGTTGCAGTTGGAACCGTTATAAAATCGAGTAAAAACCTTCCCATCTTTGCAAACACACTAAAAAAATATAAAGTGGACTTTAGAATCAGCAATGGTGGAGTATTAGCTACAAAGTGGATCGATTCAAAGGAATTAATAATATTATCAAACTGCCACCTACCTACAATCACTAAAGGTCTACGCCAAATGAAAGATGGTAAGAAAATTGAAGTTCCTAAGCTATAATGAAATAATGGGAGTAGTGGATCTGGCTGATCAAAAAATTTCATCTTATGACTTGGATCGAAGATCTTTTAAATGGTGGAAAAAAGTGTTTTTCAAGATATTGAACTTGGCGGTTGTAAACGCCTCTGCAATCTACTCTGAATTGCAGCACAAAAAGCTGGAATTACTTCAGTTTCTCGTTCCTTTGGCTGAACAGATGATAGGTTTCGGAAAGGAGAAATCAGGAACCCTCAAGAGAAGGCGTAGTTCTGGTCGTCCACCCAAAAAGCTTAAACATATGTTAAATGTCGGGGATCATATGCCAGAAGTTATAACACAAAGACGTCGTTGTGTTCAATGTTCCTAAAACCAGATTGAAAAACGCACTAAAACTATTTGCGCTAGCTGCAAGGTCGCTTTGTGTGTAACATGTTTTGCTGTTTACCATAAATAATAAGATTTTGATAGTGTTTTTTTTTTCAATACACTTATTTTTTCTACTAAAACTTGAATTCTTGAAAAGGGAGTTTTTTTTCTTGAGTCCCATTGAGACGTGTACATCCCACTGGAAATTACCAATGGGACAATATATCCCGGCCTTCAATTTAATGCAAACCTAAAAAAAAATATTTACTTTATTACAGTTAGTAACGATTTACACAAAAATTATAATAATATAGAAATAAAAAATTGGGTGCGAAAGGGTTAAGGGAAAGTGAAGTCTAATATTATCGCGTCCCAAAAAGACTTAAGGATTGCATCACGTTAGTTAGACTTAAACAAGCCTACTTGTTAGACATCTCCACAAAACTTTTTATAAGTGTCATTTTCGACTTTCGAATAAATTTCATCTAATTTCATATCTACTGTGAATTTTTACCTTCGCAAGAGAGAAATCCGAAAAAACGAACTGGACACGTTTTTGAAAGGAGCTAGGAGTTTCTGCCCTAGTTTCACTCAAACTTAGTTCAAAACAGGGAGTGGAGAGGTCTGATTAAGATCTCAACAGCATCCTCACCCGCTGCTATTAAATATCGTGCCTTGTTACCAATGTTATGGAATGTGTACATTTGTATAGCCAATCCTAAGGGTATATTAATTTTGACCCATAGGACCAGATCTTACGACTATTTAGCAATGTCCGTCCGTACGCAATTTTTAGGCCTTTAGGAAGCTGAAATTTCGACCACATACTTCCTAGGGATCCGAAATGGTTACGTGTAAAAATTGTTTGAATACGCCCAATTCCGCGCCCACAATTTAAAAAAAAAAACCGTTTTAAAGCTAAAGTTAGAGATATAGAGTGTTGCAACCTTTACAAGATATGTAGGCACTGCCCTCCTTTATAAGTTTTTCATATAACGTTTTTTGCTACGCCTACTTTTTGTGGGCGTTTTTCACTAAAATGCTATTTTTTTTAAAAATTTTCATAGAAAGCGAAAAAAAGTGTTTAAAAAGATATTTAGCCAATATTTTCTCCAACATATCGCCCATACAAAGTTTTTGGCCACGCCTACTTTTTGGGGGAGTTTTTTTTAAAAAAATATACATATTTTATTTTTAAATTTTATAGAATGAAATAAAATGCTATCCATCATCTTCTTAATGCTTTTTTTCTTTGGGCAGATATGCCAAACTCTATCGAAAGGCTGGGCTATATCAAGAAATATAGTGGAGCAAATCTTTTTTCTCTTCAAATACTATTTCGAACTTCTGTGTGATTCTATACTACTAATCAATTGTCAAGTGCTTATATCTGAACTCATTGAAATTTGGGATAAGCGATATTTCTTCAATAATGGTTTGCAACCTTTTCACCAGCTATATAAATAACTTGGACAAAATTGGAAGTATCGAAATTGGGCGCTGTGAAGTTACCCCTTTGGGTGGTTTGCTAGGCTTCGAAATCATTATTACCTCCGCGCATTTTCATATGCTCGGCATATACCTTAACCTGACTGCGGCGTTTATAGCCTTCTATTGGCCTGTTCATTTTTTTTATTTATGTTGCCTTCCATAGCGAGTGTTCTGTATGGCATCGTTTATCAGGTTGCTGAGGTATTTTTGTAATGACTCATTATTAAATACTTTTAATTGGCGCCCTTGTCTGTTGTCAATGTCTGCTAACCTTTCTCTTTTCCACAATAATTACACATATTTCGTGGGGATAAGAGTTTTGCTTTATATTTTGAGTTAGCTTAGGAGTTGCAGCCCATGCTGCTTATTATAAATTGAGTGTTAATTTTTACACTACTTCTTCTAATTGTTCTTCTATTACAATATCTGCTGATAGTTGAATACTTTCTTCCAATTCCTATCTGAAGTAGTTGCAATCAGACAGCCTATTAACAGGCTTTGAACTTTGTTCTTTAGTTTTTATTTTTTCACCAAACTTTAAAAGTATTGATGAGTTAACAGATTATAGATCATATCCTTCTTCTAAGCATATTTTATTTGAAGTTATAAAGAAGTCGACAAGATGGGGGATTTAATTCCTGTTTGTTCGCCAATAGGTAGGTTTTCCCGTTGCTCTTCCTCTGGTATTTATTAATTTTGAACCCCAGTATTTATTTTTAGCATTAAAGTTTCTCTTTAAATTCTGTTTTCATTTTCAGTTTGCAATGCGTCTCTGAGATTAGAGATATATCTTTGTACATATATGGTTTATATCGAGCGTCAGTATCCAGTCAAGGATTTTAATTTTTTCCATCATGTTCGTCTTTTTTATACAGCTCTTTTGTTGCTGTAGAAAAAAAATTTGAAACAAATAAAAGTTTCTATGCTGCTATGGAAAATCAAATGCAGCAAATTCTAAATAAAGGGTGATTTTTTAAGAGGTTTAGAACTTTTTTTAAAACAAAAACACAAAAAATTCGAAAAAATGAATGAAATATTTATTTGAATCGATAGTTTGAACCTTGCAATTTAATGTTTAAAGATAATTTCATGCAAATGTTGACCGCTGCTGCGTCTCAGGTAGCCCATCCGCTGAGTCCATTTTTGGCATACTCTTTCACACATATCGGCCGGTATCTCACGAATGAATGCATGGATGTTGGCTTCCAGTGCGTCAATCGAAGCGGGCTTGTCCCTATACACATTAGCCTTGGCATACCCCCACAAAAAATAATCTAATGGTGTCAAATCGCACGATCTAGGCGGCCAATTGACCGGCCCGAAACGTGAAATTAACTGTTCACCAAACTCGCCTCGCAATTGCGCCATTGTTTCGCGTGCTGTGTGGCATGTGGCACCGTCTTGTTGAAACCACATATCATGCAAGTCAAGAACTTCCATATCGGGCAAAAAAAAGTTTGTTATCATCGCTCGGTAGCGTTCACCATTGACAGTAACGCTGCGATTCGCATCATCTTTGAAGAAATATGGCCCAATAACGCCGCCGGCCCATAAACCGCACCAAACAGTGGCTTTTTCGGGATGCATAGGTAGCTGTTGCAATGCTTCTGGCTGATCTTCACTCCAAATGCGGCAATTTTGCTTATTTACGTACCCATTCAACCAAAAATGAGCCTCATCGCTGAACACAATTTTTCGATAAAAAAGCGGATCCTCTGCCAGCTTTCCAAGAGCCCATTCACCAAAAATTCGGCGTTGTGGTAGGTCGGCTGGCCTTAGTTCTTGCACCAGCTGTATCTTAAAAGGCTTTACGCCCAAATCCTTCCGCAAAATTTTCCACGTAGTGCTGTAACAAAGGCCTAACTGCTGGGAACGGCGCCGAATCGACATTTCGCGGTTTTCTGTCACACTAGCTGATACGGCCGCAATATTTTCTTCAATACGCACAGTACGTAAACGTGTTGGTGGTTTAATGTCCAACAAAGTAAATTTGGTGCGAAATTTGGTCACAATCTTCCGAATAGACTGCTCAGAAGGTCGAGAATGCCGATCATAAAATGGAAGCAGCGCGCGATGGACATTTCGAACCGAGCACGAATTTTGATAGTAAAATTCAATAATTTGCAAGCGTTGTTCATTTGTAAGACGATCCATGGTTAAATTGCAAACCAAACTGAAGCTGTTTGACAGTGACACAAGGTACTAAACACACGTCAGCTGTCAAAACCAGTGTTGCCAAAACCAAACCAGCTAAAAAATCACCCTTTAGAATGGACGTCATAGAAAAATGGACGAATCCACTACACGAATTGTAATTCTTTATCTTCACACTGAAATTGTTGTTGCGGGCGATTTCAATGTTCACAATTCGAATTGGCTTCGTCATTATGGACGGACATCACCCGAAGGCAGGTAACCCAGCTTGTGTATGAGCCGTCACGAATTCCGGACATTAGTAGTCAAACCGCCAACACACTGGACTTGTTTCTCACCTCTCACCCAGATAAGTACACCATAAATGTATTATCATTCTCCCTTTCTCCCTTTCTCATTTTTATAAATGATCTACTCTCTGTTACTTCAAATCCTATTCATTCCTTCGCCGATGACAGTACCCTCAACTTCACATATTCGTTTCCGGGGCAATGCCCCTCTTCTTCGGGAGTTGAACTGGAACGGCAACGTATGTTAAGCTCATTACATTCCCATCTTGAAAGCATTCTTGAGTGGGGTAAAACCAATAGAGTGGAATTTAATGCTTCCAAAACACAATGCTGTCTTTTGTCATTAAAGCGTAACCTCAAAACTCTGCCATTATCATGAATGGCACTTGCATCGCTGAATCCAAAAGGCTTTCCATTCTGCGTATGTGTGTTAATGACAAGCTTCGTTGGAATGACCACAGTCTTTTGGTTTTAAGACCCCTTTAACAGTGGTCTTGGACTTTAGGTTTTCTTTTTCACAACAGAACGGGTTCTTACTAACTTCAGGTACGTCCTTATTTACATTTGTTTGTGTTTTTTGTTTATTTTAGTTTTTTGTCTTTTGTCAGTTGAATCTCTCTAGCAACCAAACATCCTCTGTTGGATGATCTTCATTGCAATTGGCACATTTGAGCCTTTCATCCTTCTTTTTTACGCAGTGTTGTGTGTATTTGCATAATAGTATTTTTGCGTATGACCATACTTCTGACAATTTTTACATTGTGGAACAAGTTTAGACTTCCGCAAAGTATGAATTTCAACCTTCATTTCTAATATGGTTTTTATCTCATATATCCGTTTTATGTGCTGAAAAGTGAGCATTAAAATTGAGAGCGGTACTATGAATTTAAGCATATTGATGTCTTCTACATTCTTAAATTTTTTTGGCGTTTAAATCTTTTTTGATGCTTTCAGGTGAACAAGAGAAATGCATTTTTTTTTACAACGACCTTTATTGACATGAATTGCTTGTTCTGGTACTCTTACCACTACACCTTTTTTCATTTAATATTTTTGTGAGGTTTATGTATGATTCTTCTTCATCTACATTTATAATAATGACATACAACATTATTATTGACCAGCAATGCACTTGCTTTTATTTTCCTCTAGCAAACTGACTAAGCCCTCATATTTATTTATTTGAAGCGCTATAATTGGTGGAGGCTTAATACTTAAAGTACCCTCAGAAACTGAGGAGCTTTGTTTTTGATGCGATATTTTTGAGGATGCATTTATTTTTCGTTTCTTATTTTTATTCCACACTAAACGACGTCCTACTGTCATCAACGAAGGAATGGATTAGATTAGAAGTGACAGACAGGAGATCATTGATGAAAAAGAGAAATAGAGTCGGAGACGAACCGGAACCTTGGGGACACCAGCATTTATTTGGTGACTTGCAGACTTGAAACCCTCCAAAACAACTTGTATTGAATGATCCGAAAGGTAGTTACAAATCCATTAAAGAAGGGTATCATAGATCCCAAATCCACGCATGCCCGAAAAGAGAGCTTGATGCCAAACTCTATCAAATGCCTTTGAATTATCAAGCGCAACGACCTTACTTTCACCACCACAGTAAATCGATAAGTTCCACTTTAGATATGTCATCAAATCACAAGTGGACCTGGTACTGCGAAAATCGTACTACCGGTCATTAATAAGTTTTCGGGATTAAAGATATTTCATAAGCTGACGATTTATCAGCGTTTTCATCACCTTGGAAATAAGGGATTTAAGTGCAATTAGACGGTAGGAGAGGGGAAAGAGCCCTGAAGAAAAGGAAAGATAGAGAAACTTACGCAGTGTTTTTTCCAGCGTAGAAGAACACCTCTTAAGAACAATAGGGGAAATAACATCTGGAACAGTGTGCTCTTGCCACTGTACAAGTGTGGAAATTAATTTTTCCCATTGAAGGTTCTACGCGCTCCAGTAAAGGGGGTGATAAAGCACAATCGGGGAGCGTTGAGCTAGCTCAAATAAGCAACAAGCAGATTGGTTTTCTCCGAAGAGCTGAAAGCTCGAATGTCATTGTAAATGAGTTTCGGAACCACAGATGAGGATTTAACCAGATTCTTTCTCTCAACTCGAGAAAGAATCTCTTAGCTCACCCCCAAGCTAAGCCCAGCTTAAAAACACCGCAAATTACACTTATATGAATTATATTAATTATCAAATTATCAAATGGGAACCATGCACACATGTATCGAATTATATGGGTTTTAATGGGGGCGGCCATTGAAATGATATGAAATATCATTTTCTATAGCAAGAAGTTGGGGACAGTTGTTGAATTTGAGCAGATTACACGTCAGAATTTGGGTGTGTGTTGATCATATATTTTCCGCTGACAATATAATTAAGTATACCTATACAAATACGGATTTCGTAGGTAATGGGTGGTTTTATTAAACTTTTACACAATCAGTGCCCGATTTAAAAGACTTGTTGTTATAACATGAACCGAATTCTACCAAATATTATTTTTTCTTACTTCTTACTATCTTAATTAATTAAATTGTAACCTGACAAATATAGTCGTATGGTGGCTTATTAATTCAATATATAACTAAAATGCTACTTAATGTGCATGCTTATATAGGAGTTGTACTTAATTACCAAGCATTTTCGATAAAAAAATGCATCCACAACATATTTATACAGTGCATTCAAGCTACCTTCTGTTCTTCTTCTACTGTCTATAAAAAAAAATATTAGGCGTTGCCATTTGGAAATGTGGCAAAACTACCAACGCTAATGTCATATTTTTGACACACCAAAACCTTGTTTCTTGTTCACACGTATTCACAGATAGGAAGATAATTTTGCGGCCATTTTAATTTTTGTGGGTTGAAAGTGATAGGGATATGCAGAGTTGACTATCTGGTTAATTCCTCATCTGTGGTCGGAACAAATGGAGAGGCCCAGTTTTTAATGATTTTCACAAACGACCAAACATTTTTACTACCGGTGGAACTTAGTAGTATTTTTTGCTTCAACTTTTTTGTTGGTAGGAGAATTTGACACGATTAATGTGGGCATTGCAGTCATTTCTGGCTCGTTTAAACTTTTAGGTTTACCTCAATTGGGTTGGCTTTAAATGACCGAAAACTTACCTTTTTAGCCCTAATAGGTCCTCACAAGCTCAAGTCACAACACCCATCTTCATACCCAGGTGAATTATATTTGTGATCATATCGGCAGCGGCATCCACGTCGTTGTCGAGGAAGAACTTTCATGAGTTAGACCAGTAAGAACTTATAAAGAAACCATTTAAGGCTTCCCAATTGCTTTTCTCGTTTTTCCATATGGTTCTTTTAGGACCTCGTTCTTTAACTGTGTGGTTGGAGTATAAGAAATTCGCCAATATGATACAATGGTCGGACGAACCCAGAGAGATAATACATTTAAAGTGTATTTATCAGGGTGAGAGTTAATAAACCAGTCCAAAGTGCTGGCGTTTTGACCGTTAATGTCCGGTATCAGTGTCGGCTTATTTACAAGCTGCAAAGATAATTTCAGCAAAGATCTCGACATACCTTCCTTCGGATGTTGTCTTTTCAGAATATCGGAGCCAACTTGAATAGTGTATATTGAAATCGCCCGCAATGACGATTTAAATACGACGATAATGGGTAAAAATTCTGGTAATGGTATCAGACAATGCATCAAACTCATTATAAGTTAAATGCCTGTCCTCATTAGGGCTTCTGTAAGTAAAAGTGATAACGGCGAGACCGCGATGTGAAAAATCACAACGGGCACAACTCCGACGCTGACTAAACTGGGCCGTGAAGAGCCAACGTCAGCTGTACATAACAAATCGCCGCAGGTGTTATGCCCATACAATGAATTGCCTTGGTTTACCAACAAAATATACACAGGCTAATCGCCAGATGATGCCGTACCAGTGTTGCCATTTCTACCGCAATGTGGTAGATCTACCACTAAATCGAAACATTTATCGGTTCCACCACCGTGCTTGAAAATTCGACCACTATTTATCAAGCTGCTTTAAACGGCTCTGTTCATGCCTCCCAATCTACATACGATTAAGCGGAAAGCCTTTCTGATGGCTGAATGCATTTTTATTTACCATTTGTGTCTTTCATCAGCCTATACTCTGTCCAACATAAATTGGCGTATACTGTCTTATGGGGAAGCTTTTTAAAAATCAGTAGCCATATTTTTCTCCCATACTAAATTGAAAGAAACTCCTCATAAAGTGTTTACCCTCCAGAGAATTTCCAATTGCATCTGACGTAGATCCACCACGTCTTATTCAGCGCACATGTGAGTGTGCACTGGCCTTTGGCTGCTGCTGCATATTCAACGCCCATTTAATTGACGTGCATTCAGAGTTACCAATGTCCGTTTGGAAACCCGTTCAGCTTTTCTATCTTGGGTTTCTGTTGAGGAGCTTTAGGTTTTAGAGCTTTGAAGAAAAAGTTCTTAATGATAAGTGTTATCGTGGAGGTCTTTGACATTTCTTTTAATGTGTGGAGAATATGTTAAAATTCAGTTCAGTTGTTTTCCTTAAGGAAAAATATTATTTGCGTTTGTTTTGTTTGTTAAAAATGGCTTTAAATTCATCAAAAGACTTAAGTGCCGAAAAAAAAAGAAAGTGTTGACGCGACACTGAAAAATAAAACAGTAACTGGGAGTCACGTAGGTGATATTTTCTCTGGGTAAACGAACAGTTTATAGACTTCTTAACGAGACCACAACTCGCCACCAAAGAAGAAAAACCAAACTGATTTAAAAGAAATGTAGATGATTTTAAAAAGTGTGCCATTAGACAAAGTGTGCATCAGTTTTTTCCAAATAACGAACTTACGACGCTAAATAAAATACTGCATAAGGTAGGACGCAATGCGAACATCACTAAAATTAGCAGGTCTTCTGTTCATACGGTTTTAAAAATTAAACAGAGTTGTTAATTTGGCCATCGTCAGTGAAAGAGTGTTCTTTTGGAAAGCACTGACATCATAACATAAAGATAAATTTATTTTATTTTTTATAAATAAAACAATTAAAATGAAAATTTCAATCTAAAAAAAGCATGGTAACCCAACATAATACTCTTTCTTTCAGATTTTTGCTGATTTAAAATCCTTAGTACGGAAACCCTATAAGAGTTTTTGTTAGAATATCACCTTACGGAAAAAAGCGTGCGAATGAGAGGCAAACATCCCTATTTTCCCTGTACTGCCAAATTTATATTGGAGAGAGTATAGATAGTGCATGAAAGTCCAGGTCTGTCAATTCAACATCGTTGCATTGGACATGTAACACACTTTCACAAGATTTAATTTTTTTACTGGGAGTCACCTTTCCATATTTTTCACCCAATATAATAGAATTGCGTAGCTTTGCCTTTATGAATAATAAGATGATAAGCTGGTAAATACATCGCTTGATTTTAATGTTTATCCAGTTTAAATAGCTTATGCAATAAAATTTGAAATCTACCATCATTTTTTAAAATCTACCACTCTCTTTTCTGTAAATCTACCACATTTTTATGTTCTGTAGTGACAACACTGCGCCGTACCCAACCATAGCAAGTGCACGCATAAACATACGACATTTGCCATAGCCAAGCAAGGCATCAGCAAACGAATGAAGTGTGGCTGGAGAGATTGCCATAGCAGAATGCACTTTTTTTCTTTTTTTATGAACATTTCATCACTGCACACATAGCACACTGTTTTGGTTTTGGCAATTAGCGCGCGCGATTAGGTTTTTTTTGTTGTTGTGTACACGGCCGCGGATCAATTAGAAAAAAGCGTGTACACGCGTCGGGAGTCAATTCGGTACTAAAGTCTGAAGTGTATTGTATTTAAGAGTAAGCCAGCTTTGAAAAATGTAAACAAGGACGAACTTCCTATGCATTGGGCAGATAAAAAAGCTTGGATGAACTAACTGGTTTAATGAATGTTTTTGTCGCAAAGTTGAACTCTACTGCATTAAACAGAACTAAGAGTTGAAAGGGCTGGTTATTCTCTACAATGCGCCAAGTGATCCTCAAGCCCTTTGCAAGCCCAATTCAAATATAAAAGTTGTATTGTTACTTTAAATAGAATATAACAACTGTATTTTTTTTTTTTTTTTTTTTTTTTTTTGATAGTTTTTATTCTTTTCTTTTTTATTATTTTTAGTTTTAGGGGATACAATTTAATTAATACATAAATATTTTAAATAAGTAAATTTCAAGTACATATAATAATTTTTCAATTTAAAAAAGAATAAATAGGCATCATTCTGTAGCACAAAGTGGCTAGAGGCGAATGATCCTTTACAAAATAATTACATACAAATTTGATGTGTGGGGTAGTACAGAGTAAAATAAATTTTTATCGGTATGAACTTCATGAATGAACTATGGTGCAATTGCAATTTCAAGTAATTTAGTGAACAAGACAAATAGTTTTAACAAAAATTATGCTTTTATATGAACTAGCCAGAATTAAGTAATAATTTGACTGCATGACTATCTAGGCTAAATAGCCAACTTTTTACTTTGACCAAAAATATAGCAATGACTCTTACAATTCTTATATTACGAGGTAATTTATTAAGAAGCTTGAATACATATAAATGATTTATTGGCAATATATTAAGATTACAAAAAAGAGGCCAGCTAGGAGTTAGTCTATTAACTTTACAAATAATTCTTATAAGATGTTTTTGTGATGTTTTTAAAGTTTGGATGGTGCTATTATAGGTCCCACCCCAAGTTGCAATACCATATTGTAATTTGGAGTGTGCCAGGCCATAGTATATCATGGTAAGTATTTTTCTGGAACAATGTGGTTGCAACAGATACATTTTACGAGTAACAGATAACATATATTTCTTTAGTTCATCCACATGGGCCTTCCAATTTAGGTTTTTGTCTATAAGAACACCAAGATACTTAAAACTCTCAACACTTTCAATTGTAAAACAATTGGGACTACACGACAAAGAATCAAAATAGTTTTTTCTACCACAGTAGTGAGCACATAAGGACAATTTAGAACATGAAGCAGAATGAAAAATAATATCACAGTTAGGCAGACAGGTACTTTTTAGGTTACAGACCATTAATTTGGTTTTTTCGCTTATAAGCAGTTCATGCACCGCGAACCATTGTCGTAATATTTGCAGGTCGTTTTGAAGTTTTACAATACAATCAAATAGGCTGTTATTTGCATACGAAAATGCCATATCATCGGCAAAAGCAGTGACTTTACTATTAAAGTTTTGTTTGAACACTGAATTAACATAAACCAAAAACAAAACCGGTCCCAAAACTGATCCTTGGGGTACACCAATATTCACTGCAGCGGAATCACTGTATGTGCCGCCAAGTTTTACCCGTTGACTTCTTCCTGCCAAGTATGACGAAAACCAGTTATAAATTTCACCTCGGAATCCAATTTTGTATAATTTATTCAAAAGTATTGAATGATTGACCATATCAAATGCTTTAGTCATATCTATGAACAAAGCCAAACAATTAGTATTGCTATTAAAACTCTCGCATATTTCACTACAAAGCTTTAAAATTGCATCTTCAGTTGACATTTTTTCACGGAATCCAAATTGTGCGTTACTAAAGTAATGATTTTTATTTAAAAAACATGTAACGCGTTTTTTTATTAACTTTTCAAACAATTTGCAAAACGTTGGAAGTATAGAAATAGGCCTATATTGCGACATACAATTTCGATTTCCTTTTTTGAACAGGGGAATTACTTCTGCACTTTTTAAAGAAGAGGGGAAAATACCAGAATTGACACTTTAGTTAAACAAATGACTTAGCACATCGACGATAAAAAATGAGATTTGCTTTAAGAGGTAGTTTGTGATGTTGTCTGAAGTACTAGATTGCTTGTTATCCAAGGACATGATCTGTTTATGGATTTCTAGTGGCGTAAAATGGTCGAAAACAAAACTGTTAATTTGAAATGATTCGTCAACTAGGTCGGCATATAAATTACAATCACAACAAACTTGAGGAGGAGAGGGCTTAGATTTTGACGCAACAGACACAAAAAACTGATTAAAATGATTGGCTATAACTACAGGATCTGATATTAAGGTACCTTCGACTTCTATTTTGAAAATATGTTCTTTTTCTCGTTGCTTGTTAAGGATATTATTAACAACTTTCCACTCGTTCTTTATGTTTCCTTGACAATTCAGGAATTGATTAGAAAAATAATTATCTTTACTACGTTTTACTTGTTCTTTTACTTCTTCATTTAATCTGCTATAGTATTTTTTAAGATTTAAGTTATTTGGATGGCATATACATTTTTTCCTAATTGAGTTTTTTTTAGATATTTTTTCCAACAAACCCTTATTTATCCATGGTCTAAGACGTTTCAATTTAAAATTGTTTTGTGCCTCAAAATCAGTACAACTGTTAATATGTTTAGTTAGAATAGTCATAAAGATATTGTAGGCCTCCGATGGGTTATTTTCTGAATAAACAGGCTCCCAGAGCTCAAGTTTTAAGCATTCTACTAATTTACTGTAATCGGTTTTTTGTTTAATTGAAAAAGGAATATATTTTTTAACGACTTTATTGTTAATGTTTTCTATGCTCAGATTTGTCATACAGTGATCGGTTATTTTCAAATCAAGTACGTCCGCAGACATCTTATGTGAGAACTTGGAGCTCAGTCTAACGAAAATATGGTCGATACAAGTTTTGGATTTTTCTGTGATACGAGTAGGTTCTGATATTAGGGACTTTAGGCCATAAGATGACATTAAAAACAGATATTTGTCCGTATCTGAGTTGCTCTTCAAAGTATCTATATTTATATCACCAAGAATCAATAATTTTTTTGTTTTAACAACGCTAAGTAATTTTTTCAATTGATCTATAAAAATGTCCTTGTTAAGGTTTCGTTCATGCAAACGGTACACGCAAAAAATAGTAAATTTTTCATTACAAATATGACACTCAATTTTTAAAACATCGGCACTACTCAAACTAATTTTTTCAACTTCGCATTCGTACTCTTTTTTTATGTACACAGCGACCCCGCCCGCACTATAAGAATTGTTACAGTTAGCATAAGGTTCATATCCTGGAATATTATAGCTAGATAATTCATAGTCGTATAACCAAATTTCACTTAAAACAATAAAAGCATAAATTAATTATGCTATTCCTCATCCATATAAACTTAAAATTTCTCTGTACTTTGATCTGCTTAGTGGCGTTGAAAAGTGCTCGCATATATGATGTCAAACTGTTGTTGAAGAAGATTTCCGAACCATCCTGATCTGCGCCCAATAGTTTTGTCGTAATTTTTTTCTTGTATTTCATTTTCATTATTTTTTCTTTTATTAGGTGACGAGTTAAGCGAAGAGACACAATGCTATTAGTGCAAGCGGGAGCATTTGTTTTTTCATTTCTCTTTACTTTAATTTTTTTTACATAACAAGAGTCTATATCATGTTCATTCAACTCGTAGCCTACACCATTGCGCACGATATGCAGCGCGGCTTCCAATGCGGTGGTATTGTCAACATTCGGCACGTTAAATATTTCAATTGTGTTACTCAAACGCGATTGTTCCAAGAAATTAATTTGATTTTTTAATTTACTCACTGTTGATTTAAGTTCATTGTTTTCATTTTGCACTACAGATAGTTTAAACACACAGTCTTGCATAATTTTTTTTAAATCAATTAGTTCATTAAAAACCATTTCAAGTGTGATTGCCGGTTGTTTTTCTTTTTCGGTTTGTTTTGGTGATACATTTGTAAGAGAAGAAGAGAGAGAGTTTCTTCGCAACGCAGTGCACTGTGGGCATCTCCAGGTCTTGCGGTTTTGTCTCATAAATTGGATGTCCACTGCTAACACATTCACACACTTTCCATGAAAAAACTTTTTGCAATCGATGCACTCAATTTTACTGTCATTGCGTTCAACTTTTTTTCCGCAAATGCAGTCCATTTTGAATAGAAGAATAAAATTAACAAGGAAAAAGGAGAGAACTTGAAATAATTTATTTGTTGATAGGCTATTTCTCGAAATTAATTTGGAAATTGATAAAAAAGCGAGTTAATACCGGGAGATTGACTTGATACATGTGTACCCCACGACGTGTCTCAAGTGAACTGAATTGTGCCTCAAACACTTCATAAACAACTCAGCCAATGGACCAAGGAATTATTATAACATTTAAGAAGATGTCTTCTTCTCACCATTTAACGACGAGATTAGGATTATAGGATTATAGGATTATAGGGATCATAACCCTCCCACTTCACTGCATTCCTACTGGTCCGCCTGTGGGGTTCGCCGGTTCGATCTAAACAAATATCTGCAGGCATCCCGATTTTGGATCACTTCATCATTGAGGCCAATCAAATGCTGATGTTTCTGCATTTGTGTGACCCAGGAGTTTTTAGGCCTGCCTCTCTTACGCCATTGAAAAGGAACGTTGATTGCCATTGCCTTTTGGCGGGGTTCGTAGGATCCCTCCCTTGAACATGACAATACCAATGAGTCGGTCGTGCTCCAATTTTTTCGAGATGGGTTCTTTGACGTGAAGGATTCCTCGGATTCTGTAACTTCTAATTCGCTCCTGTCAACTTGCCCTCATACTTTTTGTGCATTGTCCAGCATTGTTAACCGGACGCACAACTGCGGTGTAGAGCCTTCCTTTCAGCTTGGGGACATTTTTCGGTCACAGAAGATGGTAGATTTTTCCTGCCACTTCATCCACCCTACGCTTATACGATGATTGATGTCGTCATCAACAGTTGCTTCACTGTTGATCATTGATCCCAGTTATTTGAACTTTTCACACTTGGGAACCACCACCCCATTCAAATATATATCTGGAATGGGTTGGCTTGGGTCAGAGAACGAACAGTACATTTACTCTGTCTTTTTTTGGCTAATACGATATCAATTCCCCTCTAAAGCATCTACCCAAACATCAAGTGCTCGTTGCAGGGAAGTCTGATTATAACTTATGATGGCTCCATTATCAGCAAAGAATAACTGATGCACTTTAGGGTCCGTCACTTTTCCCCTTAAGCAGATAATCTAGGACCGTAATAAAGAGCAAAGAACTTAAGACACTTTCCTGGTGAACACCGACTTTTATTGGAAATTCATCGGTGACTCCTGTGTGTAATGGCGATTCTGAATGGCAATTTATTGTTGAGAAGCTTTTCATGACAGTTTTTACTCAGCGATCAAAAACTTTTAGGTGGTACGGGTCGGAAGAATAATAAGTATTTCAATAATTTCACAACATTAGTTAGACAGGGGTGGCCAAATGATTGAAACAAATTGTCAGATGAAATTCAAATTTGTTGGAAGCTAAAAAATTACATCGATTTTGATGATCTCTTATTTTACAATAACCGAATAATAATACCTCACAGTTTAAAAAAGGATAAGGAGATTAAGGAAGTGGTTGAAAAATGAGAATCCTGAAATTCCAGGAAAGGACCGGAAAATCGTATATAGTTGTGGAAATAATTCCCAAAATAATTTGAAGTAAGAAATAAATATTCGCTATACATGGAATTCCCCGAATTTTTAAAAAGTTTTGCAGAGACATTATGCCTAAAACAGATGTTCAACGAAATCCAGACAGCAACTGATTTTGTAGGGAATGTGACACATTGCTGGCTACACGTCAATTCCTGCGGTACTGCATGCAGCCTTGCTGCACATCTGTGTCAGGCATTAGACTTTAAACTTTTAACTTTAATCCGTACTATCCCAAGTCTAATGGGCTTGTTAAGATATAATCATGTGTGTATAAAATTAACATGAAAAAGATGCAAGAAATATTTTAATCCTTCTGATCTGGCTAGAATTTGCAAAGCGTTTATTCGCCCAAAACTTGATTACAACGCTCAAGCTCTGGTGCACCAATTACATATTTGAAGCAACTTGACAGAATTAAAAAATAACCAGTTGCTTTCCTCCCCTTTAACACTTCAACCGTAATACCCCCAACGCCAGGAATGCTCATCAGTTCACCCTAAAGTCTATATTCGGACCTCACTCACTCTGTTTTTCCTGACCTCTACAATTTGCAAACATTTAAACCCAATGTGCAATGGTTTCTCACCCTGTCTCCTTTTTCCTTATTTCCTTATCGCCTGTGTTGTGTTACTTTCAAACTTTTAAAAATAAATATTAGGCGTAAACGGCCCATACAGGACCTAAAGCCTAGCTTCTCCAACCATTGTGTGTGCGAAGTTATATTTTTGACACGAATGGAGGGACCTACAGTTTAATGCCGATTCTGAACGGCAATTTATTTTTGAGAAGCTTTTCATTTCTTACTCTTAAATGTTTGTCAGACGTTCGCAAGAGGTGGGGCAGCGAATAAAATCTTTCAGGTGGTACAGGTCGGGATTCGAGCCAGCGACCTCTCGCTTAGTGGTCCAATGCACTTAACCACTAAGCAACTGCACCCACACTTTCAAACTTTTGCACGTGTAAATTATGAAAAAAAACCAAAGGGAAAGGCTTGGGGTGAACAGTATGATACCCTATCCATATCCCTATATGCCCCAAAGAAAAATCATTAAGAGGATGATGCCTAGCATTTTATTACATTCTACTGAATTGGAAACAAAATTATTTTTTGAAAAAACGCCCCCAAAAAGTGGGCGTGGTCAAAAACTTTGTATGGGCTAAATATCTTGTTAAACATTTTTTTTCGGTTTCTATGAAAATTTTCGAAGACAACAGCATTTTAGTGAAAAACGCCCACAAACAGTAGGCGTTTTAAATAACTTTATATGACAAACTTATAACGGAGGGCACTGCCTACATATCTTGTGAAGGTTGTACCACACTATCTCTCTAACTTTAGCTTCAAAACGGTTTTTTCTAAATTGTGGGCGTGGCAGTGGCTGTATTCAACAAATTTTTACGCTTAACCATTTCGGAGCCCTAGGGAGTATGTGTTCCAAATTTCAGCTTCCTAGAGTAATTTTAAAGGCCTAAAAATTGCGTACGGACCGACGGACGGACATTGCTAAATAGTCTTAGGATTTGGTCCTGATCATAAATATATCTACTTTTATGGGTCTACGACGAATATTAAGGGGTGTTACAAACTATGTGTCAAAATTAATATACCCTTAGGATAGGGTATACATATATTCTTACCATTATTCAAACTCAATAATTAGTATTTCAACAATTTAAATGCATTTCAACCAATCTATGAAAAGCAATCCATTTATATTCGGGATTGAAAAATGAGTACTTACAAACACAGCCATTTGAAATACCAACTTAAAAAATCACTCAAAAAATAATCAAATCAAATCAACGCCGCCTGGAGGTTAGAATGAAAATACTGTTTTACCGAGTGTAACAAAGTTTTTGGAATTGTTTGGCTAATGTGGGTCATGTGGGTAAAATAAAAAAAAGCTGTCGCTACTGTGAAGTAGAATGACACCTGACATTTCAATTATTCGCATTTTTATATCTGCTGCCAGCGTTATCATTAAAAAATAAAATTTTGCTATTGAGTGTTGGAGAAGAATTGAAAGACCTGATTGATGGGAAAAAAATTGGCTTTATTGCTCGTCAACGTCGACCACGCTGTATGTTTGGAGTT
Source organism: Ferdinandea cuprea (assembly GCA_963576555.1). Taxonomy (NCBI): domain Eukaryota; kingdom Metazoa; phylum Arthropoda; class Insecta; order Diptera; family Syrphidae; genus Ferdinandea; species Ferdinandea cuprea. The sequence goes on from OY754959.1 coordinate 80,794,554, forward strand.
TACTCAATAACAGCTATGTTTTAGATATCGAAATCGATATTGCAAATCGAGTGAAATCATTTTCAGTGTTCTATATTTTTATCTAATTCCTTTGAAATTGAAGAGGCTGCGTATGTTACAAAAGCTATAAGCAAAAGTTCAATTGTTATTAATTGTAAAATTAATAATATACTAACGTCTAAATAAATGAACATTCATAATGGTTCTGCAAATTGTTGAACCTCACCTTGAGCTATCTCCAACTCCTGTCACGTTGCAGATAGCCGCGGTTTTGCGTTTTCTTGGCGAAAAAATGTCCAAAGGTCAATCGCAGAAGGTGCTGACGTTGCTGTTTCAAAAATTTTGACAAACGTCCTTCAGTGGTGGACCTTCTTTTCTTAAATTTTCTCACAAAACTTCTGCAAACTCAATTTCTTTTCCTAAAACCTCTAAGATCTTCAGATTGCTCAGACTTCTTTAAAATTTATTCGTACTTGAAATCAACAAAATCGAATTATGGAACACAACAATTTAACTTTGGTTCGATTTGAAACAATTAGTATTTCAACAATTAAATTTAAATTGAAATCGATTAAAGTGAAATATAGGACACATAAATTGATTTTTCGATCGATTTCAATTTTATTTCGAGTGAAAGTGAAATGTGGAACCTAGCTGCTAGTGACGCTTTCAAAAATTATATTGAAACTCAAGGCAAATCATCGATTTGCGAAATATCATTTTTGACAGAAATCCTCATTTGGTGTATACATTGGAAGAGTGAAGACTAAAAACAGGTACCAGCACAGATGAGTAATTATACAGATAGTCGACTCAGCAAACCCCTGTCCCTTTGAACCCGCAAAAAATATTTAAAAATGGCGAAAAAATCCTCTCAAATGTTCTATCTGTGAAGACGTGTGAGTGTGAGCCAGCCAAATAAAGTAAGGAGGCATTGATGTATCAAAAATATGTCATAAGCGCTGGCAGTTTTGCAAGAATTCCAAATGGCATCAAAAAACAGCTGATTATAGCGGATGTGTTGGGGAAGTGCTGCGAAGTATTTAGTTAACGTAATTAAAGTTTAATAGATATTTTAATTGATATGCTTATGAAAAAAAAAATTGTTATATAATAAATATGAAGTTGTTGCAATTAAATGCGAATATTTTTTTGTTAATGTGTTAAGAAATAGTTCTCAATTTTGTATCTGCCTTAAAATAAACATACTTGGGTTATTGTATTTCTTCCATTTTGGTTAAAAAAATGGGATAAAATGTATATTTTATTGTATTATTGCATGAATATTACTAAATTAGTAATGTTTGGGTGTAAAATATTCATAGTAAATAGTTTTGGATTAGTTTTTAATATATATTAAATTCTTTGGCTGTTTTATTATGTCTTTATTGAACATATGAAAGTTGAATGTATCTACATATGAGAGTGAGCGAGCGAATTGACAAACTGCGAAAGAATAACTCTTAAATCAATCTTAGACACAATATATATTAGAAAATAAAATATTTCATCATAACGATGAATAAAAATAATAATGAATAATTTCATCATGATGAATAAATTTTATAACGTTATTATTTTTGAATTGGAATAGTAAAGTTAACATATATGTGTTCAAACAATTCTTATAACCAGTAGATAAGGGTCAGTTAAAAAATAAAAGCGGTCAGTAAAAAAATTTTTAAACGGGAGGTTTAATAAATATTTACTGATCACGCGCTACTTATTAATGTCATTCATTGAGCTTTTATTTATTTCACCTACATTTTTAGTAATTTTACAGAATATTTCATTAGTTCACTGCTGAAATATTTATTAAACCTGCCGTTTAAAAATTATTTGATTTTAATTATTTTATTCGACATTCGATAAATCAAAAATTAGTTTATTATTACTGACAATTTATAACCGCCAAATTAGTTTATTTACCGACAAAACATTTATGACAATCCTTATTTTATGTTTAATTTGCGCAAGTTCCAATATATTTACGAAAATGTTTGTTAGGTAAAACTAAAATAATACATAATAATTGAAAACATTCAACGAAATTTTATTCGTTTGCAAATTCATCAGAAATCGTCGCATGTTATTACGATGTTATTGGACGCAGCCAAGTTTGACTTTTAATATGTCAACATGAGATCTTTTCCAAAATGGATTCTTAGGCGCAGAACTGCTATTGTGTGTGTGAGCTGGCTCGATTTGATTTGCATGCGAAAACATATACGAACACAGTACTGCGCCTTTTTGAAGCAAATAAAAAACGATAGGCGGGAGAGCCAAAAATCCTCTCAGTCGACTATCTGTATAATTACTCATATGTGGGTTCCAGATAGCGCAAAAACATTCGACTTCCCTAGAGAAATCATTTTTTGTTTCATATTTCAGCGTTCTCCATCTGCTAAAATTGTTTTCATTCGAATCACACTTTTTTGTTTGTGTAGCCACGAATGAATGTCATTCCCATGAACATGTAGTCCGTAGTTGTTGTTTAACTGAGAAATTAAGAAATTTTGTTTGTAGAGAAATTCTATAAGTGATTAGCTTTATTATGACACCGCTTAAAGCCAATATTGTTTGCTTAATCGTATTAAAAAAAAAAATAGCTATAACATAGGGGCTATTTCTAGATATCATTGAAATGCATCATTAGAACAAATCAGTGGAATAACTAGCCCCTAACACTAAGGGGCTAGTTATAGCTGTCATTGAAATGCCACATTGAAAACTTTGTTTTGCGATTTAAAGACGACTTTAAACAATACTGTGTTTTAATGGTATCAAAATTAAGCTAATCACTTGCAGAATTTTTCCACAAATAAAATTATTTAATTTTGATTTAAACTTTTCTTTACCTTAATATATATATTTTTATTAATAGAAATATACTGACAGAAATCAATTTCAATGAACAGCTGATAATCGTTTCTACAATTTGGAACACAATCGTTCTACTGATGTGTTCGATTCTCTTGCTATTCTCAGCTGTCAGATTTGCTTTCAATGATTAAGGGGTCAGTTATAGCTATCATTGAAATGCATCATTGGAACAAATCAGTGGAATATTTTTTTCATTTTCTTGACAAGTCGGTTATAGCAATCATTGAAAACTTTCTGTCAGTTGAAGGCCACTGGTATAGGTTTTAAGGTTAGAGTTGATCATTGAAAAAAAAACTGACAGCTGAGAACGATTGTGTTCCAAATTGTAGAAACGATTATCAGCTGTTCATTGAAATCGATTTCTGTCAGTGAAATAATAAAAATAGATTTAAAGAAAAGTTTAAATAAGAATTAAGTAATTTTGTTTGTAAAAATTCTATAAGTGATTAGCTTTGATTAGCTTTGATACCATTGAAAGCCATTATTGTTTACTTAGTCGTCTTAAAATACGAAAACAAAACTTTCAATGATGGGTTTCAATGGTAGCTATAACTGGCCCCTAACTCTAATGTCGATTTCCATTCAAACATTCGCCATGTTGGAACTGTTCCAACTGCTGTCAAGTACTGTTCTAACTGCTGTCAGTGCTTTTCTAACTGGTACCGAGCTATTAGCAATAATGTTTCTGTACTGCTAATTAAATTCGATTCAGGATCAGGAATCCAGTCTTCTAGTTGCTTATCATTAAGTATATTTAGTGCAAACAACATTGACTAAGGCTGAACACCCAGCAGAGCGGTCAAAACTTTTTTGATTTACAGGCAAGAAAACATGTGTTTTTTCAACACACACCAACCGAAGCACAATGTAACAAAAAAATTAATTCGATTTTTTGTTCGTTTGGTGTGCGTTAAGATGAAACAAAACGGAGTTTGCGACTTTTTCATAGTGTTGTTCAATAGGTGGTCCGATACAGACTATGAAGTTGGGGCAGTTTTATTTAATTTGATTGAAGTTTTTGAGATTCATGAACGACAAAGTAGAGAGTGGTGGGTTCAACCCTACAATCAAAAACGAGATGCAGAGGACATCATTAAAAATCTGATGGCAGAATTAAAGACTTACCCTGATAAATTAAAAATGTCACAAGAATGAAGATTGAAACATTCGATTACTTGCTTGGGTTGATTGGAAATGCAATTGCAGCAGGCCGGCGAAAAATTCCTGTGCTTGTCTTCACCTCCGCCACGCGAATATGTCCGTCTTGACCAGAAAATTCGTCCACGAATCCATTGGCTTCTTGGTACGTTGGCATCGCAGACAAGACGTAAGACTCCGACCTTGAGCGGAGTGTTATCGCCACAGGTGTTATACCCATACAATAAATTGCCTTGGTTTACCAACAAAATATACACAGGCTAATCGCCAGATGATGCCGTACCAGCGTTGCCATTTCTACCGCAATGTGGTAGATCTACCATTAAATCGAAACATTTATCGGTTCTACCACCGTGCTTGAAAATTCGACCACTATTTATTAAGCTGCTTTAAACGGCACTGTCCATGCCTCCCAATCTACATACGATTAAGCGGAAAGCCTTTCTGATGGCTGAATGCATTTTTATTTACCATTTGTGTCGTTCATCAGCCTATACTCTGTCCAACATAAATTGGCAGTATACGTCTTATTGGAAAGCTTTTTAAAAATCAGTAGCCTGCCATATTTTTCTCCCATACTAAATTGAAAGAAACTCCTCATAAAGTGTTTACCCTCCAGAGAATTTCCAATTGCATCTGACGTAGATGCACCACGTCTTATTCAGCGCACATGTGAGTGTGCACTGGCCTTTGGCTGCTGCTGCTATTCAACGCCCATTTAATTGACGTGCATTCAGAGTTACCAATGTCCGTTTGGAATCCCGTTCAGTTTTTTTTCTTGGGTTTCTGTTGAGGAGCTTTAGGTTTTAGAGCTTTGAGGAAAAAGTTCTTAATGATAAGTGTTATCGTGGAGGTCTTGTTTTGATCTTTGACATTTCTTTTAATGTGTGGAGAATATATTAAAACTCAGTTACAAAATTTTAATCTGTTTTCCTTAAGGAAAAATATTATTTGCGTTTGTTTTGTTTGTTAAAATGGCTTTAAATTCATCCAAAGACTTAAGTGCCGAAAAAAAAGAAAATGTTGACGCGACTTTGAAAAATAAAACAGTAACTGGGAGTCACGTAGGTGATATTTTCTCTGGGTAAACGAACAGTTTATAGACTTCTTAACGAAAATAGAACACAACTCGCCACCAAAGAAGAAAAACCAAACTGATTTAAAAGAAATGTAGATGATTTTAAAAAGTGTGCCATCAGGCAAAGTGTGCATCAGTTTTTTCCAAATAACGAACTTACGACGCTAAATAAAATACTGCATAAGGTAGGACGCGACGCGAACATCACTAAAATTAGCAGGTCTTCTGTTCATACGGTTTTAAAAATTAAACAGAGTTGTTAATTTGGCCATCGTCAGTGAAAGAGTGTTCTTTTGGAAAGAACTGACATCATAACATAAAGATAAATTTATTTTATTTTTTATAAATAAAACAATTAAAATTAAAATTTCAATCTAAAAAAAACATGGTAACCCAACATAATACTCTTTCAGGTTTTTGCGATTTAAAATCCTTAGTACGGAAACCCTATGAGAGTTTTTATTAGAATATTACCTTACGGAAAAAAGCGTGCGAATGAGAGGCAAACATCCCTATTTTCCCTGTACTGCCAAATTTATATTGGAGAGAGTATAGATAGTGCATGAAAGTCCAGGTCTGTCAATTCAACATCGTTGAATTGGACATGTAACACACTTTCACAAGATTTAATTTTTTTACTGGGAGTCACCTTTCCATATTTTTCACCCAATATAATAGAATTGCGTAGCTTTGCCTTTATGAATAATAAGATGATAAGCTGGTAAATACATCGCTTGATTTTAATGTTTATCCAGTTTAAATAGCTTATGCAATAAAATTTGAAATCTACCATCATTTTTTAAAATCTACCACTCTCTTTTCTGTAAATCTACCACATTTTTATGTTCTGTAGTGACAACACTGCGCCGTACCCAACCATAGCAAGTGCACGCATAAACATACGACATTTGCCATAGCAAACGAATGAAGTGTGGCTGGAGAGATTGCCATAGCAGAATGCACTTTTTTTTCTTTTTTTATGAACATTTCATCACTGCACACATAGCACACTGCTTTGGTTTTGGCAATTAACGCGCGCGATTAGGTTTTTTGTTGTTGTTGTGTACACGGCCGCGGATCAATTAGAAAAAAAGCGTTTACACGCGTCGGGAGTCAATTCGGTACTAAAGTCTGAAGTGTATTGTATTTAAGAGTAAGCCAGCTTTGAAAAATGTAAACAAGGACGAACTTCCTATGCATTGGGCAGACAAAAAAGCTTGGATGAACTAACTGGTTTAATGAATGTTTTTGTCGCAAAGTTGAACTCTACTGCATTAAACAGAACTAAGAGTTGAAAGGGCTGGTTATTCTCTACAATGCGCCAAGTGATCCTCAAGCCCTTTGCAAGCCCAATTCAAATATAAAAGTTGTATTGTTACTTTAAATAGAATATAACAACTGTATTGTGCCTCAAACACTTCATAAACAACTCAGCCAATGGACCAAGGAATTATTATAACATTTAAGAAGATGTCTCTTCTCACCATTTAACGACGAGATTAGGATTATAGGATTATAGGGATCATAACCCTCCCACTTCACTGCATTCCTACTGGTCCGCCTGTGGGGTTCGCCGGTTCGATCTAAACAAATATCTGCAGGCATCCCGATTTTGGATCACTTCATCATTGAGGCCAATCAAATGCTGATGTTTCTGCATTTGTGTGACCCAGGAGTTTTTAGGCCTGCCTCTCTTACGCCATTGAAAAGGAACGTTGATTGCCATTGCCTTTTGGCGGGGTTCGTAGGATCCCTCCCTTGAACATGACAATACCAATGAGTCGGTCGTGCTCCAATTTTTTCGAGATGGGTTCTTTGACGTGAAGGATTCCTCGGATTCTGTAACTTCTAATTCGCTCCTGTCAACTTGCCCTCATACTTTTTGTGCATTGTCCAGCATTGTTAACCGGACGCACGACTGCGGTGTAGAGCCTTCCTTTCAGCTTGGGGACATTTTTCGGTCACAGAAGATGGTAGATTTTTCCTGCCACTTCATCTACCCTACGCTTATACGATGATTGATGTCGTCATCAACAGTTGCTTCACTGTTGATCATTGATCCCAGTTATTTGAACTTTTCACACTTGGGAACCACCACCCCATTCAAATATATATCTGGAATGGGTTGGCTTGGGTCAGAGAACGAACAGTACATTTACTCTGTCTTTTTTTGGCTAATACGATATCAATTCCCCTCTAAAGCATCTACCCAAACATCAAGTGCTCGTTGCAGGGAAGTCTGATTATAACTTATGATGGCTCCATTATCAGCAAAGAATAACTGATGCACTTTAGGGTCCGTCACTTTTCCCCTTAAGCAGATAATCTAGGACCGTAATAAAGAGCAAAGAACTTAAGACACTTTCCTGGTGAACACCGACTTTTATTGGAAATTCATCGGTGACTCCTGTGTGTAATGGCGATTCTGAATGGCAATTTATTGTTGAGAAGCTTTTCATGACAGTTTTTACTCAGCAATCAAAAACTTTTAGGTAGTACGGGTCGGAAGAATAATAAGTATTTCAATAATTTCCCAACATTAGTTAAACAGGGATGGCCAAATGATAGAAACAAATTGTCAGATTAAATTCAAATTTGTTGGAAGCTAAAAAAATTACATCGATTTTGATGATGTCTTATTTTACAACAACCGAATAATAATGCCTCACAGTTTAAAAAAAGAATAAGGAGATTAAGGAAGTGGTTGAAAAATGAGAATCCTGAAATTCCAGGAAAGGACCGGAAAATCGTATATGATAGTTGTGGATTGTTTCCCAAAATACTTTGAAGTAAAAAATAAATATTCGCTATACATGGAATTCCTCGAATTTTTAAAAAGTTTTGCAGAGACATTATGCCTAAAACAGATGTTCAGCGAAATCCATGCAGCAACTGATTTTGTAGGGAATGTGACACATTGCTGGCTACACGTCAATTCCTGCTGCAGGCTGTCTCTATTTCCAAATTCTCCGGTACTGCATGCAGCCTTGCTGCACGTCTGTGTCAGGCATTAGACTTTCAACTCTTAACTTTAATCCGTACTATCCCAAGTCTAATGGGCTTGTTAAGATATAATCATATGTGTATAAAATTAACATGAAAAAGATGCAAGAAATATTTTAATCCTTCTGATCTGGCTAAAATTTGAAAAGCGTTTATTCGCCCAAAACTTGATTACAACGCTCAAGCTCTGGTGCACCAATTACATATTTGAAGCAACTTGACAGAATTAAAAAATAACCAGTTGCTTTCCTCCCCTTTAACACTTCAACCGTAATACCCCCAACGCCAGGAATGCTCATCAGTTCACCCTAAAGTCTATATTCGGACCTCACTCACTGTTTTTCCTGACCTCTACAATTTGCAAACATTTAAACCCAATGTGCATTGGTTTCTCACCCTGCCTCCTCATTCCTTATTTCCTTATCGCCTGTGTTGTGTTACTTTCAAACTTTTAAAAATAAATATTAGGCGTAAACGGCCCATACAGGACCTAAAGCCTAGCTTCTCCAACCATTGCATGTGCGAAGTTATATTTTTGACACGAATGGAGGGACCTACAGTTTAATGCCGATTCTGCCCTGCAATTTATTTTTGAGAAGCTTCTCATGACATTTCTTACTCTTAAATGTTTGTCAGACGTTCGCAAGAGGTGGGGCAGCGAATAAAATCTTTCAGGTGGTACAGGTCGGGATTCGAACCAGCGACCTCTCGCTTAGTGGTCCAATGCACTTAACCACTAAGCCACTGCACCCACACTTTCAAACTTTTGCACGTGCAAATTATGAAAAAAAAAAGGGAAAGACTTGGGGTGAACAGTATAATACCCTATCCATATCCCTATATGCCCCAAAGAAAAATCATTAAGAGGATGATGCATAGCATTTTATTACATTCTACTGAATTGGAAACAAAAGTATTTTTTGAAAAAACGCCCCCAAAAAGTGGGCGTGGCCAAAAACTTTGTATGGGCGATATGTTGGAAAAAATGTTGGCTAAATATCTTGTTAAACATTTTTTTTCGGTTTCTATGAAAATTTTCGAAGACAACAGCATTTTAGTGAAAAACGCCCACCACAAACAGTAGGCGTTTTAAATAACTTTATATGACAAACTTATAACGGAGGGCACTGCCTACATATCTTGTGAAGGTTGTACCACACTATCTCTCTAACTCTAGCTTCAAAACGGTTTTTTCTAAATTGTGGGCGTGGCAGTGGCTGTATTCAACAAATTTTTACGCTTAACCATTTCGGAGCCCTAGGGAGTATGTGTTCCAAATTTCAGCTTCCTAGAGTAATTTTAAAGGCCTAAAAATTGCGTACGGACCGACGGACGGACATTGCTAAATAGTCTTAGGATTTGGTCCTGATCATAAATATATCTACTTTTATGGGTCTACGACGAATATTAAGGGGTTTTACAAACTATGTGTCAAAATTAATATACCCTTAGGATAGGGTATAAATATATTCTTACCATTATTCAAACTCAATAATTAGTATTTCAACAATTTAAATGCATTTCAACCAATCTATGAAAAGCAATCCATTTATATTCGGGATTGAAAAATGAGAAAAAAACTGTCGCTACTGTGAAGTAGAATGACACCTGACATTTCAATTATTCGCATTTTTATATCTGCTGCCAGCGTTATCATTAAAAAATAAAATTTTGCTATTGAGTGTTGGAGAAGAATTGAAAGACCTGATTGATGGGAAAAAAATTGGCTTTATTGCTCGTCAACGTCGACCACGCTGTATGTTTGGAGTTTACTCAATAACAGCTATGTTTTAGATATCGAAATCGATATTGCAAATCGAGTGAAATCATTTTCAGTGTTCTATATTTTTATCTAATTCCTTTGAAATTGAAGAGGCTGCGTATGTTACAAAAGCTATAAGCAAAAGTTCAATTGTTATTAATTGTAAAATTAATAATATACTAACGTCTAAATAAATGAACATTCATAATGGTTCTGCAAATTGTTGAACCTCACCTTGAGCTATCTCCAACTCCTGTCACGTTGCAGATAGCCGCGGTTTTGCGTTTTCTTGGCGAAAAAATGTCCAAAGGTCAATCGCAGAAGGTGCTGACGTTGCTGTTTCAAAAATTTTGACAAACGTCCTTCAGTGGTGGACCTTCTTTTCTTAAATTTTCTCACAAAACTTCTGTAAACTCAATTTCTTTTCCTAAAACCTCTAAGATCTTCAGATTGCTCAGACTTCTTTAAAATTTATTCTTACTTGAAATCAACAAAATCGAATTATGGAACACAACAATTTAACTTTGGTTCGATTTGAAACAATTTTAAATTGAAATCGATTAAAGTGAAATATAGGACACATAAATTGATTTTTCGATCGATTTCAATTTTATTTCGAGTGAAAGTGAAATGTGAAACCTAGCTGCTAGTGACGCTTTCAAAAATTATATTGAAACTCAAGGCAAATCATCGATTTGCGAAATATCATTTTTGACAGAAATCCTCATTTGGTGTATACATTGGAAGAGTGAAGACTAAAAACAGGTAACAGGTCCTTCAGTGGTGGACCTTCTTTTCTTAAATTTTCTCACAAAACTTCTGTAAACTCAATTTCTTTTCCTAAAACCTCTAAGATCTTCAGATTGCTCAGACTTCTTTAAAATTTATTCTTACTTGAAATCAACAAAATCGAATTATGGAACACAACAATTTAACTTTGGTTCGATTTGAAACAATTTTAAATTAAAATCGATTAAAGTGAAATATAGGACACATAAATTGATTTTTCGATCGATTTCAATTTTATTTCGAGTGAAAGTGAAATGTGAAACCTAGCTGCTAGTGACGCTTTCAAAAATTATATTGAAACTCAAGGCAAATCATCGATTTGCGAAATATCATTTTTGACAGAAATCCTCATTTGGTGTATACATTGGAAGAGTGAAGACTAAAAACAGGTACCAGCACAGATGAGTAATTATACAGATAGTCGACTCAGCAAACCCCTGTCCCTTTGAACCCGCAAAAAATATTTAAAAAAAAATCCTCTCAAATGTTCTATCTGTGAAGACGTGTGAGTGTGAGCCAGCCAAATAAAGTAAGGAGGCATTGATGTATCAAAAATATGTCATAAGCGCTGGCAGTTTTGCAAGAATTCCAAATGGCATCAAAAAACAGCTGATTATAGCGGATGTGTTGGGGAAGTGCTGCGAAGTATTTAGTTAACGTAATTAAAGTTTAATAGATATTTTAATTGATATGCTTATGAAAAAAAAAAATGTTATATAATAAATATGAAGTTGTTGCAATTAAATGCGAATATTTTTTTGTTAATGTGTTAAGAAATAGTTCTCAATTTTGTATCTGCCTTAAAATAAACATACTTGGGTTATTGTATTTCTTCCATTTTGGTTAAAAAAATGAGATAAAATGTATATTTTATTGTATTATTGCATGAATATTACTAAATTAGTAATGTTTGGGTGTAAAATATTCATAGTAAATAGTTTTGGATTAGTTTTTAATATATATTAAATTCTTTGGCTGTTTTATTATGTCTTTATTGAACATATGAAAGTTGAATGTATCTACATATGAGAGTGAGCGAGCGAATTGACAAACTGCGAAGGAATAACTCTTAAATCAATCTTAGACACAAAATATATGAGAAAATAAAATATTTCATCATAACGATGAATAAAAATAATAATGAATAATTTCATCATGATGAATAAATTTTATAACGTTATTATTTTTGAGTTGGAATAGTAAAGTTAACATATATGTGTTCAAACAATTCTTATAACCAGTAGATAATGGTCAATTAAAAAATAAAAGCGGTCAGTAAAAAAATGTTTAAACTGGAGGTTTAATAAATATTTACTGATCACGCGCTACTTATTAATGTCATTCATTGAGCTTTTATTTATTTCACCTACATTTTTAGTAATTTTACAGATTATTTCATAATTCACTGCTGAAATATTTATTAAACCTTCCGTTTAAAAATTATTTGATTTTTATTATTTTACTCGACATTCGATAAATCAAAAATTAGTTTATTATTACTGACAATTTATAACTGCTAAATTAGTTTAGTTACCGACAAAACATTTATGATAATCCTTATTTTATGTTTAACTTGCGCAAGTTCCAATATATTTACGAAAATGTTTGTTAGGTAAAACTAAAATAATACATAATAATTGAAAACATTCAACGAAAATTCATTCCTTAGCAAATTCATCACAAATCGTCGCATGTTATTACGATGTTATTAGACGCAGCCCAGTTTGACTTTTAATATGTCAACATGAGATCTTTTCCAAAATGGATTCTTAGGCGCAGAACTGCTATTGTGTGCGTGAGCTGGCTCAATTTGATTTGCATGCGAAAACATATACGAACACAGTACTGCGCCTTTTTGAAGCAAATAAAAAACGATAGGCGGGAGAGCCAAAAATCCTCTCAGTCGACTATCTGTATAATTACTCATATGTGGGTATCAGATAGCGCAAAAACATTCGACTTCCCTAGAGAAATCATTTTTTGTTTCATATTTCAGCGTTCTCCATCTGCTAAAATTGTTTTCATTCGGATCACACCTTTTTGTGTGTGTAGCCACGAATGAATGTCATTCCCATGAACATGTAGTCCGGCTCTAAAAAAGTCTATATGTGACCTGCCCAAATCCATATTCATTATTTTTACTGCTACGATGATGTCCGTTTGTCTTCTTAGTTCATAATTGTGGGGCTAGTTATAGCTATCATTGAAATGCATCATTGGAACAAATCAGTGGAATAGTTGTTTTTGAGAAGTCGGTTATAGCAATCACTGAAAAATTTCTGTCAGTGAAATGCCACAGGTACAGGTTTTAAGGTTAGAGTTGATCATTGAAAGAAAAACCGACAAATGCGAATGAAAAAGAATCAAACACATCAGTGGAACGATTGTATTCCAAATTGTAAAATCGAATATCAGCGGTTCATTGAAATCGATTTCAATAAGTGAAATAATTAAAAATAGATTTAAAGAAAAGTTTAACTGAGAATTAAGAAATTTTGTTTGTAGAGAAATTCTATAAGTGATTAGCTTTATTATGACACCGCTTAAAGCCAATATAGTTTGCTTAATCGTATTAAAAAAAAAATAGCTATAACATAGGGGCTATTTCTAGCTATCATTGAAATGCATCATTAGAACAAATCAGTGGAATAACTAGCCCCTAACACTAAGGGGCTAGTTATAGCTGTCATTGAAATGCATCATTGAAAACTTTGTTTTGCGATTTAAAGACGACTGTAAACAATACTGTGTTTTAATGGTATCAAAATTAAGCTAATCACTTGCAGAATTTTTCTACAAATAAAATTATTTAATTCTGATTTAAACTTTTCTTTACCTTAATATATATATTTTTATTAATAGAAATATACTGACAGAAATCAATTTCAATGAACAGCTGATAATCGTTTCCACAATTTGGAACACAATCGTTCTACTGATGTGTTCGATTCTCTTGCTATTCTCAGCTGTCAGTTTTGCTTTCATATATACAGATACAGACTATGAAGTTGGGGCAGTTTTATTTAATTTGATTGAAGTTTTTGAGATTCATGAACGTCAAAGTAGAGAGTGGTGGGTTCAACCCTACAATCAAAAACGAGATGCAGAGGACATCATTAAAAATCTGATGGCAGAATTAAAGACTTACCCTGATAAATTAAAAATGTCACAAGAATGAAGATTGAAACATTTGATTACTTGCTTGGGTTGATTGGAAATGCAATTGCAGCAGGCCGGCGAAAAATTCCTGTGCTTGTCTTCACCTCCGCCACGCGAATATGTCCGTCTTGACCAGAAAAACCTTTATTATTCGTCCACGAAACCATTGGCTTCTTGGTACGTTGGCATCGCAGACAAGACGTAAGACTCCGACCTTGAGCGGCTCTACACGCTGGAACCACTTGCACCTTCTGGTTATATATTATATTATATATATATTCTGGTTAGAATCGGCAAATATTCTCGAATCCAGCTCCTCCAGAAGCGATCCTTGAGTTGCTGACTAATGCGCCACTGTTTCCTGAGACAAAGGGCTCGTTAATCGATCTGGCCTGGAGTTTGCGTGGAGTTACGAACTCCCAACAAAAAATGGTTAGGATTCAATGGGTCCTCATCATCGGCTGAGATATGCAGGTGCGTAAGTGGACGTCCGTTTATAATATTTTCGGCCTCTATTTAGGCGCTCTGCAACGTCTCAAATCTCGGTGCAATCTCGTTAAGAGTATGTGAAAGAACTCTTTTCACCGACTGTACCAACCTCTCCCAAGAACCGCCTGCATGTGGGTTCGATGGGCAGTTAAACGACCACTCGATGTCTTTCGACGAAAGTTCAGCTTTGATGGCTTCGTTGTCAAAAATATCAGCACTCAACAGCTCCCCTTTTGCCCCGATGAAATTGGTACCGTTGTCGCATCTAATACGTTTCGGAATCCCACGGCGGTTGACAAAGTTGCGAATACATAGCACGCAGGCATCTGAAGAAAGACATGCAGCAATTTCGAGGTGCACAGCTCGCACCGTCATGCACGTGAAAAGTGCGACCCACGCTTCACTTTCCGTCGTCCAATAGTGATGTACACTGGGCCGAAATAGTCGAGTCCCGTGTATGTAAAAGGCCTTACGAATGGTGTGAGACGTTCTTTCGGTAGCTGTCCCATTAATGGCGGTTGTGACTTAGCGGAACGAATTCTACAAAGCAAGAAGTCGTGTTTTGTCTTTTTTGCAGCTGATTGAATACTTGGCACCCAAAAGCGCAGTCGAATCTGGTTGGCGAATGTGTCATCATTTTGGTGACGTAAGCGGCAATGAAACAGGTCCACAATCAATCTGATTGAAAACGGTATAGTCGTGGCGGCGTCGATTCGTTCATACATCCTTAACAGACCGGCATCGTCTATATACGGCGTCAACTTAAACAAATTGCTACTTTTTTCGACTGGATGATTTTGGTTTAGACGGGCAATATCATGGGCGAAGGCTTCTCTTTGGGCCTGTTGGCACAAATTTCTATTTGCTTACGCAAACAAGCATACCCATGCTACGCATCTCAGCAATTTTGAAAACTTCGAGAATCTTAATATATTAAAAATATTGCTACTTACTGCATTTGCATGCAGCAAAAATTTTGGTCGCACCTCGTCCTCGCACAACTGACTGTTAACACCTGGTTGTAGAGCCCAATCCTTTTCAGACAGCTGAAAAAAATTCTGGACCTCTTATCCACTTACTCTCAATATTCAGCTTCGGCGGGTATAGCGCTCGCGTTGCCTCATCAGCCGGGTTCAGTCTCGAAGGAACCCAACGCCATTGACTAACCTGGCTACTCTCCAAGATTTCGGCAATCCGGAAACCTACAAATTGTTTATATCGCCGGGGCTCCGATCCAATCCAGCTGAGGAAATTTTTGAATCGGTCCAAAAGATTCTGTCATTGAACATCAAGTCACGGCTCTCTACAATGGCATTACAAAGTCGTATTCCCAAAATCGCTGCGGATAATTCCAGGCGTGGAATTGGCATAAGCTTTTTAGGAGCACATTTGGTTTTGCCACAGATAAATGACACTCGAACACTGCCACCATACTTGATTCGAAGAAATGAAACTGCCTTAAACGCCTCTTCACTGGCATCGACGAAAGTATGAAGAACAATGTTGCTTGCGAACGTCAGGCGAGGATCACGGAATCTCGGCATCTTGAGTTCAGTTAACGACGGAAGCTCGGTCTTTCACTGCTTCCACGAATCGAAAACTGCTTGGGGAATTGGCTCGTCCCATTTAACTGCATGTGCCCAGATTGAACGTAACAACAGCTTTAAGTAAATCACGAAATTGGCGACCATTCCAAATTGATCGAACACGTACATGACAATACTCAAAAATTCCCTCTTGGTACGGCATTTGTCATTCTCCATTACGTCCCGGTTAGCCCGAGGAAACTTATATTGAAACTTAAAGACGTCAGCAGCCGGGTCCCAGCACATGCCAAGGATTTTCTATGTCGCTACTTCGTTGTTCAAGTCGATCATCCCGTCTTGCTGTGTCTCGATCTCTTGACAGGAGATACTTCGCACCACTTCTTTGGATTTTGACGAAAGGTTTCGTAGCTCGTAACCGCCTTCCTTATGAATTGAAATCACGTCGTTGGTCACTTCGATTGCTTCAGCTTCGCTATCAAGCTGTCGACGTAATCGTCAACATAATGGCGATCGATGATTGCTCTTGCAGCCCTGGGATGAATGTTTAGATATCTCGAGGCATTGAGATTCTTTACAAAATTGGCTGAACACGGCGAGCAACTAGCACCAAATATCATCGATGTCATCGGTAAACGTCGATCGGCTTTTCTTTGTGGTCTCTCCATAGGAAGCGCTGCGAATTTCGGTCCTCTGGTTGAATAAGTATCTGATGAAACATTTCTCTAATGTCTCCAGACACGGCTATAGCTCTTAAGCGAAAATCAAACAGGATCATCATCATGGGCTTCAGCTCATCAGGACCCTTTAGCAGAAAGGAGTTCAGAGAGACGTCGTTCAGCTGTCGTCAATTTTCTGGCGTACCGCTTTTCAACGTAGCTCTTAATAATATTTTTATACGTCTTGGCATATTCAGGATCCTTCTCCAATCTACGTTCCAGTTTCCAAAACCTTCGCTTGGCCATCTCATAACTATCTGGAACACCATCGCTGTCTTCTTTCCAGAGCAGACCCGCCTGGTAACGACCATTGGATTCCTTTGTTGTAGTTGACAATATTTCGCTCTTTTATCAGCAGAAGAGGTCAGCTGTTCGGTCGGCTTCTTAACTCCGAAATTTTCCAAAGCAAAGTACTCCTCCACAAACACAAGTTTGGTCTCCGCTACGATAGGCCCAGTTCCCACCGGCTGGAGAGTACGTAATGGTGAACCAAAATGGCTATTGTCGAGCCCAAGCAGTATCTCTGGCTTGGCATTCTTATACTCGGCAAATGGGATGATGTCCAGATGACAATTCGACAGCTGTAGTTCCTCCACATTGACTGTTTGGGACGGCAGGTTCAAATCAGTGACGGTCTGTATTCCTTGCATCCTGTATCTCTTGGCACATTCTCTATCTGTACTTATGTCCGCATCCACAATGAACGATTCCGTTGCAATAGTCTCCTTTCCAAACCATTGGAGCTTCAATTTATTTTGTCGGCCATTAAAACGCAATCGTCTGGCCATATCTACACTCATTATAGTGACTGAGGAACCTTCATCTTACAGCGCATATGTTGATATAACGATGTTATCACCATAGATTTTAACAGGTAGCACACGAAACAGAATCTTGGCTTTGGAATGAACGTGACAACGTCGACTGGTGCATCCGTGTCAACTATTGACTTCGACGGCTCGTGTAGTAATAGATGATGCATTTTAGCACAATCATCAATTCCACACTTCTTCTTTTCTGGATCTGCATAAACGAACACTATGACCGTACTTTAGACAGTAAAATCATAGTTTAATGAAAAGATCGCACTCCGCAACTGGGTGTGGTTTTTTCTCACATTGGCGGCATTTGCTTCTGGTGGAAGCGTCTTGTCCAGATACATGGAGGATCTTCTTGGGTCCCGACTTCTGCTTTACGTGGGCTGGCGGCAATAAAGAAGTCGATGTAAACAGACAAATCTCGCTACCTCGGTCACCCACTCAGCGAAATGTTTGACAGTTGGATATGGCACAATACTGATGCTCCTTTGAGCCCATTCAAGTCGCTTGCTCATAAGCAGCTTAGTTACTAATTCATCGATCAGCGTTGGGTTTGCCAGACGTTGATGCAAACCACTAGCATCCAAAAATGTCGAAAGATTTTGCACCACTATGGCAAAGGGTACCAGCATTTCGAGTTTTCCTTCCGAAATTTGTGAAATCGCCCTGACTTTGGCCAAATCTAAACTCTAGGGCAGCCATTACCTGATCCACACTATAAGGGTGGATAAGCAATGATTCAACAACTGTTCGAGCTTCGTGTTTAATCGATTTCTGTAGACGAAGCAGATTTTCCACCTTTGAGTAATTGTACATCGCAGTAGATTCCCGAAATGCAGTTGAGAACATGGGCCATTCCTCAGGTCTGCCTGTGAACTGGGGTAAACGTTGTAGCTTGCGAACATATCCATTGCTAGCATTTTCGAACTGCTGAGAGGAACAACTTGGTTGCAAAATCGGAGGTGGCGTGAAGTTTTGCGTTGGCGTAAACTGCTGGCTGATGCATGACTGGGATGCACTAATCGGCGGCAAGAATGTTGGCAGTGCATGTGTATACGATGTGCATGCCGCTGTTGTTGCAGTTTGAAAGGTCTGCGATGGCTGGTATACCGAGAAAGGCTTTGTGTACCCGCCATATACAGCCGGTGCACTCACCATTGTTTTCTCAGGCAAACTGACACTGGTTGATGGAATGTAAGCTGTGGTTGCCGCTACGGATGTTGTTTTTGATGGCATCGTCGACGTGTGAGCAACCATTGGCAAAATGGAATTAGTTGTTGCAGCTGCTATAGATGTTGAGATGTTTGGAACTGGATTACAAAGCTTCTGCAGGCGGATGCGTTCAGCTTTTCCTGCTGCGGCATTGGAGGTGACTACCGCCAGTTGTGAACGCATTTCACATATCTGCTTCAACAATTCTTCCATTGTATTTGCTGTTGCCGACTCTTCCATGTTGGGTGTATCGACGATAGTATTGTTCAATTCTGAATCGCTATCAGATCGTTCTGGAACGGCACGAAGCTGCACTTCGCTTGGGTTGTTATTTTGCTTTGTCGTATGCGGTATGTGTTGCGGCATAAGGAAGTATGTAAAAATCGACAACGGCAGTGGTTTGAAACGTTTTGTTGTGGTGTGTGTTGGCCGTATGACAAGCCATGTGTTTTCGACAACCAGTCATGATGCCCATCGAATCAAACACAAGTTTTTTTGTTTCGCCTGTTCTGGTGTGTGTTGGGTTATAAGAATCAATGTATTGTTGTTCGATACGGCAAGAAAAAACGTTTTGACTGCTCTGGTGTGTGTTCAGCCTAACAAGTCGGTTGGTTAGTTTATTTTTGGTCAAATCTATTTTCTTTACATACAAGGTTTAATTTCTAAAGGGAGCATAAAATTTCAACCAATCAACCTGTCTTAAAACAGTTTTTTCTTAATTGTGGGCGTGGCAGTTTGGGTATTTAAAAAAATTTTAGACTCTACCATTTCGGGACCCTATGAAGAAAGGGTGATTTTTTAAGCGTAGTTTTTTTAAAAATCGAATAAAACACTCAAATTTGCATCAAATATTAAAAATTTTTTATTGTAATTGATAAATATGCATTTGTTATTTAGGTTTTAAAGACAACTTAATGTAAATGTTGTCCGCGGCTCCTTTTCAAATGGTCCATTCGGAAGGTCCATTCCATTCCATCCATCCACGAATTACGCGTGTTATGTTATCCTGTAAGGCTTCAATCGTGTTCATGTTGTCCACATAGACTAACGACTTTACACAACCCCACAAGAAATAATCAAGAGGCGTTAAATCGCATGATCTTGGCGGTGAACTCACATGCCGTTTCGGGAGATAAGTCCAAATGTATCCTTCAACATTTGCATTGCTTCACGAGCTGTGTGGCACCGTCTTGATGAAACCACATGTCAACCAAGTTCAACTCAGCCAACTTGGGCAAAAAAAGTCAGGTATCATGCTCGATATCGTTCGCCGTTGAAGGTAACTTTTCTTGCACGGCCGTCTTTGAAGAAAAATGGACCGATGGTGCCACTAGCCCATAAACCACACCAAACTTACTTTTTTCCGGGATGCATCGGTAATTCTTGTATGGGATGTGGCAGTTCATCACTCCAGATGCGACAGTTTTTCTTATTAACGTATCCGTTGAGCCAGAAATAAGCCTCATCGCTGAACACAATTTTTTGATAAAACAGCGAATTTTCACATGTTTCACAGACTAAAGTCTTTCCATGATTAATTGGCAGAGTACACTGAAAACTTTTCACTTTGACAGATGACAATTGGACGCCATTACTAAACAGTGCAGCCAACCTGTAAGACTTAACTCTTAAAATATAACCCTTTATATGTTCCAAATTTCCTAAAAATTGGTGACAATATCATAATATATTTATATTTAGTGGTCTACGACGAATATTAAGGGGTGTTGCAAATTATGTGTCAATATTAATATACCCTTAGAATAGCATATAAACAAGGAAGTCAACCAGCCGCGAGCGGAATATATACGAAACTATTCCGATAAGCAGCAAGAACTGTCGCGAGTCAATGCAAACCTAGGTTTAAAATGGCACTCTCAAATACTCGCATGAAGTAATGCAACAACTGTCGTGATCGACTTCGATAAACTGCATAAAATTGGTTATTATATTGGTTTTTGATTGATTGAGCTGTAGTGCATAGTAAAAAACTAAAGTTACTTGGTTTAACATAACACGTAGCCTTTTCTTATTGTAGTTATTTAATTGTACCATGTATATATGTAAAAATATTGACCAGTCATATAAATCTATAGCAACCTACACCAGTGCCGATGCAAAAATTTACCGCCAGGTTAAGCGTAAGCTGTCAACATATACTGTTTTGTATTTCGAGACTCGACACTAAGGTAATCAGTTCAGTACAGGAACAGTCACGCAGTTCCATCAAATATCGCCATTTTTCTTCAATCGCTCAAAGTAGACAAACCAAATTGAAAAAACTAAGGAATATCTCGAATCCCGTGGTCCCGAGGAGTTTTGTTATTGGTGCAACAATTCTTTATTTTTCTAAATCAACACCTTTGGAAAGATGACACGTAAGTAAAGTTCTAGTTTATTTAAATGTATCATGTGTTATGAACTATAGTCTCAACAAGAAATGTTCAAGTGCTAATTGTTGGCCTGAGTATTGTAACTTTAACATCGGCGGTAAAAAAAATATTTGCTTAGCATAACAATTCACATTGTTTCTTAGTTTCCGATTATAATTAAATATTGCAAATACATGTAGTGCTTAGATGTTTCTACCTTTCTAAACACCTGCTCAAACTAGTAAATTTATATCATCAAAAGGTAAATGAACTGTTCGGCTATTCCATTCAAAATTTCTGTTACTCTGCTAATTGATATTACCTAAACGTTTTTTTTAAACTGCCTTATTAATTACCTTCTGGTTAATACAGTGGTTTAAATGTTTGATAATAAAAATTGTATACTTTGTTTATGTAATATTTTTAAGTGTGTTAAACTTTAGTTATCAAAACAAGTTCTAACCCAGCAAAATAAGAAGGGTTGTACAGGAGATCTGCTTAGAACTGGTGTGTTTGTCGACCCTATATCGGAATCGGCTGTGAGACAATCAAAAATCTTGTTTTCAAATTGTTTTTGGATATGCCTAGGTAAATAATTATATGGTTAATAAAGAATTAAGAACCATACATATGGAGATGTTGATTGTGAGTGTTTCTTCTTTGTAATTTTTACATATTTTCGGTAAAGTTGTTCTAATTGTGCAACGCTAGAAATCAACAATCTGTTACTACCCAGTTCAAGTTAAGATGAAAGCTTGTGTTTTTGCGTGGTAAAAATAACGATTTATATCTGTCAAAACTACTATTGTGACAGTTACGGTTTTGGGTAATAAAATTCTTTGTTTCTATTTCCGATCAATCCAAAAGGCAGCTATTTGTATGAAGAATAACTCGATTTTTTTCTTTTTCTTTTCTCATTTAGTAGGACAGCTAATAAGCGATTTGAGTAGTGTATTTTTACAAGGATACAAGTTTGTTGACTAGTAATTTTGGACATACTAAACAAGATAATAACGGTCTGGTAGGCGATTAGGAGTAGGAGATTCCAATTTTTGAAAATCTAAAAAATGGGCGAAAAAACTTACTTGAACTAGGCCGTGGGTGCAATTGCTTGCCAGACGTGTGTATCGAGCTATGTTTTTTGAAGTGCAATTTTTTTTGTAAATAACTACCCCATCAATACAAAATAAATAACGATTTAAAGCCCTAAGCTTCAGGTTTTGAAATCTAATAGCATATTCTTATAAACTATGGTTATTTATTGTGATTATAAGAAAAGGAGTAAAACAACCATTTTCTAATTTTTTCATTTCGTATTTTAACCTAACCAAATTTTCTTTAGTAAAACCAATACATTTCAATTATGTATATTAAATTTGTTTCATCTGTGTACAGACTCTTTCAAATATATAAATAAATTGTATGAGTGATGTTAAAAAACCCACACAAAAAGTAAGCGTGGCAAAAAATTTGCTGTTGTAAACTTGTAAAGGAGTTCAGTGCCTACATATTTTGTTCACGTTCGAAGCCTTCATATTTTCAATTGTAGCTTGAAAACAGTTTTTTTAAACTGTGGGCGGAATTAAAAATAAATAACATTTTACTATTTCGGGACCCTAAGGAGTATATGGTCCAAATTTCAGCTTGCTTGCATAAATTTAGAGGACTCAAAAGTTGATACGAACGGACGGACCGACGGACAAAGCTAAATAGTCTTAGGTTTTGGTCCTGATCATAAATGTATATACTTTAATTCTTTAAAATTTCGAATTACCGATTATTCGTTGGAGCCACTGTACATAATAATATTTAAAAAGGTAATGATGTAAGCATATGAAAATTGTTTTCAAATTTCAAAACCTGCGCGATAAAAAAATTATCGATGATAAAAGAAAAAATATCCTCTTCCATTCAAAGTGGGATATATCAGATATTTTTTGACGTAAGGAACCTAAATATATCTAATTAAAACTGTATGGACAAGTTTTCTAAGTAATGTATTGGTTTTACTTAAGAAAATTTTCTCAGTTTTGTGGACCTTAAAATAGAAAATGCTTACTCCTTTTCTTATAATCGCGATAATAACCGTAGCTCATTTCATATCGATAGGGTAATTATTCACAAAGATAATTCCATCAATCGAAGCAGTAGCTATACATATATAGTATATATAGTATTCCAGTATGGACATACTTAAGCCTTTTAAAACAAAGTTTTTTTTCGTCCATTTTTTACATTTTCAAAATACGGTGCGTAGTACTGCAAAATTACTAGTCAACAAATGTTGACTCTTGGACTATTACTCTTGGACTATTGTTCTATTGTTGTAAAAAGTAGTCATATTTCAATTATGATAACCCTTTTTTTATATTGCAGTTGTGACTAGTGAACAAAAGTAATAAACACGCAGAAATTGTTAATATATTACCACCAGTTGTATAGATCCGACTACAGTTTTCCTATTTATTTTATAAATGAAATAATTTTCTTACATTAATGCAGTTTAACTTTACCATTTGCTTATTAACCACCGAAGAAGTGCTGCTATAAATCAAGCCTAAATAATGTACATATTTTTAATTGATCGAACATCAAGCGTTTTAATAAAAATAAAATTCAAATTATTTTCAAAGGAAATTTTTAATTTGAAACCAACTGCCAACAGGTACGTACGCAATTACAATTCCTACCAGAAGAAATATGTAAAATAGTAAGTTTCTCAGTGAGGGGAGTTAGGGAGTTTCAATGAGCAAAAATTTGTAAATATTTGTACAAATAGAAGCAATAAATATGACTATTATTGAATTGTGGGTATTAACATTGTATATTCACAAACCAAACATCCAAAAAATCAATTGATCACTATTTTGTAAAGCTTCTAATCTAAGCTATATAACTATGAAAAGCTGTCATAGGTATATGATGGAAAACTGCTTGAATTGCGGCTAAATGTTCTGTAAAGGTACATTGAAGTTGCTGCTATCAGCAGTAACGTTTTGTGTTTGGCGGTATGCTGATGTTTGTTCGTTAAATGCTATTGCAATTTTACATTGTCGTTATTTACTTCAAGGTCACCGATACTCTGTTCAACAAATATTGTCAGTACATAGAAGGAAGGTGGAATATTTGCCTTTTAGTCGGGTTGCAATGACTTATAAATCAGAGAACAATACCATTAGGGCTACCTAGTGACATCGTAAAAAAATATCCATCGATTACATTACGTTTCGTATCATCCAAAGCTAAATCCATTTTAAGGACTTCAGTGTACAACCACACACGATTCAGTTTTAAACAATACTAAACTTTCAACGTGGGTAACACTCAGTCAGTAGTCAGAGAACTGCAAAAACCCTTCCAACACGTAAACAAATCAGTGATCAGGCAATGTTCGATCATGCGAGTAAAAAACCTAATATAATTTTAAGGTGACTTGAGAATTTTTGTTTCCTCAACAGACGATCGGTAATCGCATCTCATCATAAAATTACTTGATATAATTGTTCCTATCATGCAATAAAAAACTAACCCTACCCACCAACAACCCTTTTTTTTACCGCATAATAACAATAACCACACTACGTTGCTGTAACAAGGGGAAACCGACACTACTTATCTTGTGTCTAACCTGCATTTGCATAATATGTAAAAATCGCAGAAACACAATTACATATTTCTTCTAATACCGAAAATATTATAAATAAAAAAATATTAGTTTGGTCCGAACCTAATACTAATACATAAAATATTATGAATACACAAATATTATCTTCGGCCAAATGATACTAAATCGGAAATTGTATGAATACAAAAATATTAGCTACTATATTTTGTGTGAACGGATTCGATTTGTAACATTTGGATAGCAAAACAGGATGGCGATGATAGCGGATGAACAATTGGAGAGCGGAGCAAAAAAAAACTGGCGTTACTTTTTGTGTGAGTAAAAGTGGTGTAGTGAGGTGACCAGTCATGCGAAGCTAATAGTTTTGTATCGTAATATTTTCGATATTAGTCCAACATAAATTGGCAGTACAGGTCTTATGGGGAAGCTTTTTAAAAATCAGTAGCGTGCCATATTTTTCGACCATACTAAATTGAAAGTGTTTACCCTCCAGTGTATTTCCAATTGCATCTGATGTAGATCCATCACGTTTTATTCAGCGCACATGTAAGTGTGCACTGGCCTGTGGCTGCTGCTATTCAACGCCCATTTATGATGTGCATTCATAGTTACCAATGTCCGTTTGGTAACTTGTTCACCTTTTTTTCTTGGGTTTCTGTTGATTCTTTTAATGTAGAATATGTTAAAATGCAGTTACAAAATTGTAGTCTGTTTTCTGTAAGGAAAAATATCACTTGCATTTGTTTTGTTCGTTAGAAATGGCTTTAAATTAATCCAAAGACTTAAGTGCCGAAAAAAAAGAAATTGTTGATTGTTGAAAAAATTCATCAAAATTTGAAAAATAAAACAGTAACTGCGAATCAAGTATATGATATTTTTTCTGGGTAAACGAACAGTTTATAGACTTCTTAACGAAAATAGGCCACAAATCGCCACCAAAGATGAAAAACCAAATTGATTTAAAAGAAAAGTAGATGATTTCAATAAGTGTGCCATCAGACAAATACTAATACTAATACAGACAAATTATAAAGATAAAATACTGCACAGGGTAGGACGCAATGCCAACATCACTAAAATTAGCAGGTCTTCCCTGCATACGGTTTTAAAAATTATTATTTTTATGTAGTAAATAAATGATCCCCGGTAATTATTTCTATGGTGCCCAAAATATGTAGGTACATATCGGAATAATATGATAACTATTCCATTAGATTAGTGATATTGAATATTTGCAAATATTAGTAATATCTTAATGAATACTAACATTTTAGTCACATCCCTAGCTATAATGGCCTCCGTCACCGTCAATGCGTTGTTTATAGGTCACCTTCCATAAGTATACGTGTGTTCTATTTCGCTGTCAGGCAAAAAAACAGACGCACGCAGTAACAGATTCTATGGGTTGGGGCCTTAAGTCACATTAATAAGTAGATAATGAACTTTTGGAGTATGTCTTCCAGTATACCATTCGGTCTCAGACTATAATCCGCCGAGCACAAAATTCAATTATTAGTCTTGTGAAAACAGTACCTATTTAATTTTTAACCAAATGAGTCCTTTGTTTTAAAATTCCAAAAGCTTGTTCGATTACACCCCTGGAATGAGTTTGAAAAGCATGTTCTGCTAAACATAGTGGATCCAAAAGTGGTGTCATCAAACAAGAGTTTAAAGATAAACCGAATTACTTCAAATGCGTTTATAAATCCTACCTACCTGCCGATCTCTTAGTTAACAATATTTTACCTTTTTAATAGAATTCCAAAGGCTTTTCTATTTTCTCCAAAATAACCATTTATGTATATTGTTTTTGTTAAGCAAAATGTTAGTCAACAATCAATCAATTCTAAACTTTAAATTTATTTTTATTTAATTATGTAGTCCAACGCAATAAGCGTATTATACATTAGTATATTAAAGAGAAAGCTATTGCGATTCTGCGGAAATTTCCAACTCAAACTGAGTATGATGATGATGTTATTACGACTATAGAAAAGTCCAAAAAAGTTGGTCTGAAAATGCCGTCCGTCGGTCTGACCGAGCACTATCTCGAAAACTAACGAAGCGAACTACAAATTTTTTTTACTGTTTTTTTATACTACTAAGTCGAATAAATTTGCATACTTAGATTTTTGCAATATTTTTTTTTAAACTTTTTTCATATAACGATTTTCTTAAATTTAAATTAAATTCGTTTTCTCAAAAACGGCTCTAACAATTTTTATAATTTTTTGTAAATATGCCCAATGTGCGAAATTACATCAAATTACATATACAAATAAATTCGATATGTGGTCAAATGTTACCACTTTTTTCGAGGCGATTTAAAAATCCACACCATGTAGCGAGAAAGTCGTGCACTTTATTTACTTCAAGTTTTACTTAAATAAGTTTTATTAGTTATTGCCTTTGACGTAGAAAAACCCTTCATGTTTTGGTCAATTAAAATGTTGGGACTTAGAGTCAAATATTTTCCAAAGTAATATTACCGCATTGAACTTTTTTGAACAGTCTAAAAACCTAAAAAAAAACTGTAATTTTTATTTTAGCCGTGGTTATAATTTGTAATATATGAATGAATTAAATGAAAGGAAGGAGTCATTGTAAAAGTCCGCTACTTAAAATACCCTTTAATGCGCTTTGCTGGCATGTTGGGAACGGAATTTCACTCTGCCTTTTCAGTTATAGATAAGGCAGGATATACTTAATAATATACCAAAATGTCAGCTTGAATAAAATGAGTTGAATATTTACATTCCTGTCACGTTATGTTCCGTGGGTTTTGCCACGCCTTTGGGCCCAACCTTTCGTTCTGCCAATTAAACAATAGGTTGCGTAACCAAGATTCATAATTCAAAAACTCAGATTAAACACAATACATTTTTTTAATTTTTTTTTACTGCACGCCCTAAAACGCCGGAACATAGTTCTGCACAATTACATATTTGCGATATGTACGACCCCGACAATCAAATAAAGATCAAAATTTTGTTACAAAATAATCACAAAAAATACAGCTATTGAAATAATTTGGCCCATAAAAGATTTCTTAAAAGTGGCTCGTCTGCTAGAGAACGTCCTATTAAGTATTTTTTTACGAAAAAACGGGTTCAGATGTCTTTTGTTAGAAACTCCACATATTTATTAATTGGGCTTTCCCATGCAATAGCTCACACACAACAACTTTATTTGCATATATATATACATATATACATAAGTGCAAAAGAAAACCGATCCTCACTCACATCTGGTTACTGAAACATGAGTGCTTTTCTCGTTAGGAGCGTATGATTAAGCAACATCAACTTATTTATCAAATTATTTATCTAAAAAATCTTATTCTGCAGAAATGCAACCACAGCAGGTCAGTATTTTCTTAGATTTTTGTATTTAAAAAGAGAAGAGTCGAACAGAGCTGCGCCAATTTTATTTATATGACGATGATTGAACTTTATAAAAAAAAAGCTTTACGGAATGACCTACATTCACAATTGCTATTGTTTTTCAACGTACAAGATGAAAAATGTTGTGATTACTATTTAAATTTACAATTTGCCTTGCAAATTAAAAAAAAAATCCGAACAGTAGCACTTACTAAGTTTCAAATACATATTTAATATAATTCCTAATCAGTATATATAGGTGTTATGCTTTTACGTGCAATAATTTGCTTACATTGTGAAAACACGAAGTAAAAGTTCGTTGAAACATAACACAATTATGTTGTTATGCATTCTGTAATCTGCAAACTCTTTATTTAGTTAAACCAGCCCTAAAGTTATTCTTTGGTGACATTCGAAAACCACGATTATTTTTTGTGCGCTTGGCAGATTCTTTTTTTCATCTCAGTTAGAAAATATATAATACAACTTGATTTGGAGAATTAATTTTGATTAATCCACGATATATATATGTTTGAAAAATTTTATGTGATTTTTATTACTATCGTCAAAGAAGGTTTTCCATTTTTAATACGTCCACCAAGAATTTTCAAAGGCATTGTACATACATATAAATACTGCGTATTAAGCATAAAAGTAAGTGATGAAAGTTGAAAATTGAGCTAATAACGTATTTATATTAATGTAATATTGAAACAATTTTCCATATTCCTTTTTTTATGAAAAAGTAAAAATTTATTTGGAAGTTCTCCAATATTATAGTCACTAAATTCATGTGAATAAGACAGAAAAGGTAGTTTTACTATAAACCACAAAAGTTGATAGCATTTTTTAACACGATATATGTATATATGTATTCGCTGCTGTAAGTGTTTTTTTTCTAATTTTCTTTTGTACGATTATCCTTTTTTAAGGCGGGAATCAAAGGGATCTTGCTCGCCAAAAAAACATGAAAAAGAAAGAAGAACTGGGCAGAGGCAAGCGCACTGACAATCTGACTGTCGAACAGCGGAAGCAAAGGTAACGTTTTTATTCGATATTCCAGAAATTTAATTCAATAAACAAATTTTAGAGATGCGGACGTTATGAGAGAAAAACAACGAAAGAAGGAAGAAATAGCAGCTGCTAAAAAGTAAGCTCAAGTGTTTCGTTGCTCAAGTGTATGTCTGCATCAAAATATTAAATAGACATACTATTACCTGACTAAAATTTAGAAAGCCATACCTAAAGTGTGTGTTTAATAAAAAAAGAAGCAGCAAGCAAAACCATACATCAGAATAATTTGAAATATAGAAAAATTAGTATTTTAATTATACAATAAAACAAATTTTTCATTGTGTAAAGATATTATGTATATGTTGTTCAGGTAAACAAATTCTGCAATACAAGTATGGTTGTTTTATGACACAATTTCTATGTATATGAACGTTTTATTTTTTAACCAAATTTAAATCAAATTAAATTGTTAATATCTCTCCTCTTTCTTTTTAAATTTAATCTTAAATTAAAAAATATAATTAAAAAACATGGTGTTTAAAAAATACATTTTGTGGTCATTGTGAGCTTGCTGGTTTAATTTATTAAAAACGTTGAGCCCTCCCAAAATAAAGCAAAACTTGGTTCTATTTGAAAAATATGTTTTATTTCAGAGGAAGATTAAATATGTTCTTTAATTATCAAAAGGACTGTTTCCTTGTTTTTAGCCATTCAGACAAAATATTTTTTTAATTTTTTTTTTTCTCTTTTCAAATATGCCCATTGAGCGAAAATTAAGAATTACTCATTCTTTGTAAAGGGTGTTTTTTTTAGAGGTATAGAACTTTGAAATGGAATAAAATAAAGACGATTTTTTTAAATTGACATGAAATTTACTTTATTTAAAAGATAATCTTCTGGCATTATAATATATACATATAATTTTATGGAAACCGGTTTGCCGCACTTTAGCGAAGTTATTTACTTTCCTTAAGACCTTTGTTCACAGGCTCTATAAAAGCAATAGTTTCTTCTTAGATGTAACGTTAAGGTCTTATAGAAGTTATTACGCACATATGCATAATTGTTGGTATTAATATTTTCCATCATTTAAAAGCTTAAGTATGAAAGTATTTTTGGATTATTTAAATCTTTTTTAATATTGTTTCTTATTATTTTTCCTAAATTCGAGTATCCATCATAAGCACTAACCATATTGCGACACTGTCCATGTTGATGTTGTATGCACCCCTATCACAGAATCCAATCGTAGCAAACCTACGAATCGAAGTTACGATACGTACTACGAAAAAATGCTATCACACAATTCGAACGAAATCGCAGAAAGCATTGCCACATAGAACTCTCATTTTCGAAATTTGTCTGTGTGAAAATTATTGAGTTAAACTGTGCACTAAGCTCATAAATATTTAAAAAAAACTCTGTTTTATTCAGCAATTTAAACATTTATAAAATCATGAAAAATGGAAACTATTGGCTTCACAATTTTTGCTGCCCAAGCGGAATCCTTCAGGCGAAAGTCCATTCTGAAAATTGAAAGAAAAATGCTTCGAGACGCTTGTGACCTATTTGATCTGGAGGAGCCAATGTAAGAGTAAAGTAACTTTCTTGTGTTCAGAAATTATTATTATTATAACTTTATTAACAGGGAATAAATTACACAATTAATATAAATTTGCGGCACTAGCTACTAGGGCTTTCTGCCAATAAGGATAGTTATTAAAAATAAAATAAGGTTCTGGCAACTTAAATATAGTTATACTTAATATAATTATATAAGTTAAATTTGTTTTTCAATTTTGATTAAAGTTAGAATCTTAAAAACATCTAACATGTTTTGTTCAGAGGGAACCGTTAGGAGTTCAAACAGACTGGTTTTTGAATTATTTTTTGGGATGTGAGTTTGACATGCTGGCAATCGTTGATTAAGTGATTTATAGTAAGTAAGACGTTGTTATTACAGAGGTGACAGAGCGATTGTTGATCTTTTGTAATTAAGTAACTGTGAGTGATGCTGGAGTGGCCGAGTAGAAGTCTTATGTAACATTTTAGGATATTTGGAGCTATGTTTATTGGGTAAATAGTTCTTTCGGGTTGTGGGTTAATTTTGGAGTAATGATGAATATATTGTTTCCAATTATTTATTTTAAAGTTCCGAGATGTATGCGAAAGCATCTTCCTCGCATCTCTTTTATTGAAGACGTGGAATTGGATAAGTGGTTCTGAAAGGGCTTCTTTTGTGGTCTTATCTGCTATCGCATTGCCATGCTGGAATATGTCCCGATCAAATGATATTTAAATATGTATTTCGGATTGTTTTATCTCTAATGCGTTGGATTATTTCGGTGTTGCTGTTGAGATTTTTTATGGGTGTAATAGTTGATAGACTTTCGGAGAAGATAGCAGTTATTTTGTTGTTTGTAATCATTGTAGCTTTGAGAATAGTGAAAGCTTCAGCAGTAAAGATGGAGGAGGAGTCAGCTAGAAAACCTTTTTGTTTAATATTTCCAACTTCGTCAACTACTGCAAACGAAATTCCTAGATTATTTTTGGAACCATCGGTGTACAGAGTGATTTGTTTCCGATGATGAACATTTTTCTATACATTTCATTGCTTGTGTTGCTTTTGGGAGTCTTTGTAGATCAGTGTTTATAGAATTTATTGCTAATTTCCATGGAGGGAATATTGAGCATTTAGTTGAGTTTATCAGGACTGGGGAATTCTATTTTT
The DNA here is from genome assembly GCA_963576555.1 of Ferdinandea cuprea. NCBI lineage: Eukaryota > Metazoa > Arthropoda > Insecta > Diptera > Syrphidae > Ferdinandea > Ferdinandea cuprea. The sequence goes on from OY754959.1 coordinate 80,826,293, forward strand.
TCGAAGGGTTGATTGCATTAAGAAATGAGGATGGGTATTTTTGGTGTTTAGTTCTCCGCATAATTTGTGTGGTGACATGTTGAATAGGTGATTTTTTGCAGGCATTAGTTTTAAGGAGAATGAAAGCAGTAAGGTACTCTATCCGTTCAGGTATTGATGGGAGTCCGGCGTCTGTTAAAATAATTTTGATAGGTGTTGTTCGAAATGCTCTTTGGGTACTGCCCTGTGTATTGCACTGTGGTAGGATGGTGTAATTAGTCCGAGTGTTGATTTGGAGCATTTACTGTAGATGGGGAGTCCGTAGTCTATTTTTGCGAGCAGAACTGATCTGATGATATTACTAAGAGAATTTAAATTACAAAAGCTGTGTTTAGAAGCTAAGTATCTTATCATATTAACCCTAGTAGCAAGGCTTTTTTTAATATAAAGACAATGTGACTTAAAATTAAACTTAGTATCAAAGAAAATTCCCAATATTTTTAAGCTATTTACATTTTCAATTAGCATATCATTTAAATTAACTACAACATTTTTAGAAAATTTGTTTTTTTACAAACTTGTAAGATTTTACTTTTTTCGGCAGATATTTTTGTTCCAGAGCTTTTTCCTAATTTTACTAAATCAGTAAGGATGTTTGAAAAATCTGCTGCAACATTGTTAAAATCTTTGAATTTGGATAAAATAATGAGATCATTGGCGTATAGAGAATAGCTGAAATTGCTGTATTTAGCGATTATATCGCTTATTTTGTTAAAGGTATAACGAAGAGTATAACAGAAAGGGGAGATCCTTGGAGGATACCGTTTGCTAGGTTGTGAGTCGAGGAAAGAGTGTTTCTTATTTTTATCCGAAATTTCCTATGTGATAAAAATGCTTTTACAAAGGTGATGACTTTAGAGCCAATTTTCCATTGAATCAATTGGTTTAGAACCACATGGATTCCGATGCGATCAAAAGCTCTTCGAAATCAATCAAAAGAAGAGATATATGATTTTTTGACGAAAGTCCTGAGGCAACAAATTCATCAATATGCAATATTGAATCCATTGTACCTCTATCTTTTTTGAAGGCCACTTGGTTAATATCTAATAGGTTGTTTTTTTTCAAGAAACCAAGAGAGTCTACGAGATATAATTTTTTCAATGACTTTGCTGGACAGCTTTGTGATTTCTTTTTTAGGTTTGGGTATTGGCACTTCTGTAGCAGTCTTCCATACTTGTGGTATAACACCTTGAGTTAGGATCTCGTTGTATAGGTTTAATATACGTTTTTTGAGAAAGGGTGAACTGTTTTTGATCATGGCGTATGATATACGGTCAAAGCCAGGCGTGTTACCTTTGCATGAGTTGACGCAGCTTTCAAGCTCCATAAGGATAATGTTTTCTTCAATATGTTTTGCTGTCTCATTGATGAGTTGAAATTGAATTTCTCGATTCAAGATGTTATTTTTATGGTTGCAAAATTCAGAATGAAAGTTTGCGTCTTCGGAAGCAGTTGCCCATATGCTGGCAAAAGTTTTTGCAATTTCTATGGGGAATGTTATTATTTTATTGCATTGGTCTTTTATTAATTTAATGGAAGTTGGTTTATAATTTCCTGTGAGTGATTTAAATTCAGACCATAGTTTTTTGGAAGAAAAGTTTGGATTGATGTTGGAAGTGAATTTTTCAAAACTGTTAATTTTTGCCTCATTTGCTGCCTTTATGAACACGGCATTTGCTTTTTTAAATGTTATCATGTTGGTTTTATTTGGGAATTTTTTAAATGTTTTCCAATCCGTTTGTTTGCTCTGACGAAGATAGCTCAGCTCTTTATTCCACCTGGGTACTATATGGTTGTATAGTGCATTGTTAGTTTGGGGAATGGCTAAGTTGGCTGCGAAACGTATCGATCTTTGTATAAGAGCAGTTTCTTTATTGATATTGTAAGATATGTCCTTGTTTAAAAGAAATTCTGTAATTTTGGATTGAAATAATGGTAGACATGGTTTATGTGATTGTTAAATCTTATTTCGGTGGTGGTAGGAAAATAGTCGCTTCCGTGAAGGTGAGTTACAGCTTTCCATGTGGTATTTGGGATAAGTGAAGGAGAAATGAATGTGAGATCAATATGGCTAAAACTATTATGGGTGGAAAAATAAGTAGGAGAGCCATCATTTAAAATGGCAAGGTTAGAGTTGATAAAAAATTGTTCAACGGTTTTTCCACGGCTATTCAGACTATGAGAACCCCCAATAGGGTTCCAAGCGTTGAAGTCACCTGTTAAGAATGCCGCTGTATTAAACATGTTAACAATGTTTTCCAAATGTATGTGGAGATAATTGTCAATTGTCAATTTGGCATTAAGCTCAAATTCAACTGCTACTGCCGAAATGTTTGATGTTATTTTTATGAATTTGTGCAGAATAGATTTGTGGACAAGAAGTCCAATTCCTTGCTTGGGGGTGGTGTTATGGTTGTGGAGATAAGCGCGAACTGTTTTGGAGGATGAAAAAATGAATTTATAGCTTTGTGTGTTTCCTGAAGTGCAATAATAGAAGGTTTTTGTTTGTTAATTAACAATGTTCCATTGGAGAATTTTTACCATTGCTGGTTTTGAAAGAGGAATATGTGGGTTGCGTTGTTGCGTTTTTCTGTAACTCAGCTGATGCAATCCCCGAGCAGAAGAGTTATTGATTTCGGTAGATATATTGATGTTATTGGTTGTCATCATCAGTATCCATTTCGTTAACATAGTAGTTCTTTTCTGAAAGAAGTACTTGTGTGACATTTGATAATGGGGATAGAGTTGTTGAGTTTATTTTAGAGGATAAACTGGGTATTTGGGGTTTGGGTTTTTGATTGGGTCGTCGGGGACAAATCGATTGTGTTTTGGGTGGTTGTATTTGGATTAAATTTTGATACGTTATCTTTGCTTGTGTAAGTAGATCATTTAATGTATGGTAAGTAGTTGTTGAATTGTTAGATTTTAGTTTAGCTGTGGAATTTTTTTCTGTTGGTTTTAAGTTAGAGCAGTGGTGGATAGGGGTTGGTTTAAGTGTTTGGGGGATGTTTGGTTTTCAGTAGGAGTAATAAGTACATCTTGGGCCTGTTGTGGTGGGTTCTGTTTTTTTTGTTAGAATTCTGTTTTAAATGACTTCTGCCTTAGATAGTTTAGAATTTGGGGTTTTCTTTGGAGCGGGTAGTTGGTGCAGTGTGGGGTCGTCTCTGAAGATCTGTCAGGCTTGGCGAAGAGTACAACGTTTTTAAACATTTTTTTTTATTTGTGTAATTTTTTGATTTTTAAATTCACTCACTTCGGAGATGTCTTTGATGTGAGGAGAGTAGATTCTTCCTTGGACTGAATTAAGGCTGTTGTGGTTAGTAGTTTTAACAGGAATAGTGTCAATGCAGGTTTGTTTTATAAATTTATTTGCAATTTGCAGATTGGCTACTTTCACTAAAATATCACCGGACCGCATGGCTTTAACCTCTAACATTTCTTTGGAAACAAATTCTAGACCGCGATTAATTTGGAATAAATTATAGGTGATAGTGGGCGTAGTTTATCGTGTTTATCAATTTTTTCTAATCCTGAAATCACTAGGTAGCGCGCAATATTGTCGTATTATTTTCTGGAATAACGGATTGCATTCGTATTAGAAATGGTATTGCTTTGGAACTTTGTTAGCATACGGTGTTCCTACACCAATTTTTCAAAACTATTTTATAAATCTGTGGCGACAAGATAAAGTTTAAATTGACTTATGTCGAAACACAGATTTTGCGTTTGAGTAGGCAAATGCCGTCACTAGACAGACAAACAAACAGGCAGCACAATCTGCAAAAACAACCCTCGCATTGCAACAAAATGAACCTAGTCAAACTATAGCAAATTAAGTGTGATTGCTTAATCTGTGGCTATCAGTCTGTCGACCGATGAACATGTCATATGTTATGTACCATGCTCATATTTTTACTCGATTTAACTGGAAGAATTAGTGCCTTCCGAGAATTTGGCAAGAAATGATGAAGTGAACTATTATCTCTTCTGGAACAGGCTATCCCATATTTTCACTCGGTTTTTGAGACTTGGAATTTAAAACTAGAACGATTGAGTGCCTTCCAACATAATGGCAAGGAAGAGTTAAATTAATTATATATACACAAATTTTAAAAATGGCGGCAGGCAGCACTATCTGTTGTTCACACGTATTCACAAATAGAACATTTAAGACAGGATTTTGCGGCCATTTTTAAAATTGGTTTGCGGGTTCAAGGGGACCTGCAGAGATGCAGTAAAAAAGCAGAAAGTCATAATCTCTCTCTTTTGATCGTAAAATAAAAGAAGAATCTAGACCATTTTAAATCTCCTAAGAAATCCACACAACCCCAGATTGCTTCCTAATAAATAATAAGCACAACGCCAATGCAACCTTACTAACCAACCAAACTACAGTAATAGAATTATATCTGACTCAATTATTGGCTAGAATCATGAATATTGCCAATTTAATTTGCATTCAGGGGAACATGACTATTACGGCCGGGTGCAAGCTAACCAACACCATAAACGACATCCAAATGGAATCGAATTTATCTTTTAAAGAGCAAAACCTGAATGTTGCCTTTCTATTCCACTGTCAGATAACTATTCTCTCTGTTAAAACATGTTGAGGACTCAAAATCAACTATAGTTTTACCTTAAACATTGTCAAATGGGATGATTGGAAGCATAAGACGCGTCTATTTCTGCCATATAAAAATGTTTCCAAGACTTCAAAGTTACTAGAGCGACTATATACTAAATGCATAGGGGCCTTAGACAATCGGGATTGTGTCTACAGTTGTTTCGATTTCATATATTTTTCAATATAAGAGGAATTTTAAAGGAGTGAGAGAGCAGAGAAGTGCTTACTACAAAATTTTCTCTATAGAAAAAGAAAGAGCGCTCTGAAATGGCAACAAAAACTTTGTTTTACATTTAATTGGAGACTGCTGTTATCTGCTTTATTATTGGGTAGATAGTGTCTGAAATGTCTCTATGAAGCCCCCCTCACTGTAAATCGTCAGCTCATGATATGTCTTGAATCCAGAAAACATCTTGATGACCGACAGTATGGTTATTGGTTTTCGCGACAACGATCCACTGGTGATTTGAGGACATATCTTACCGAATAGTGGAACCAATCTTTTCAACTCGGTGCTGAAACCAAGGTCGTTGCGCTTGATATTTCAAAGGCACTCTTATCGAAAAAGATTCTCTGTTAAAACATGTTGAGGACTCAAAATCAACTACAGTTTTACCTTAAACATTGTCAAATGGGATGATTGGAAACATAAGACGCGTCTATTTCTGCCATATAAAAATGTTTCCAAGACTTCAAAGTTACTAGAGCGACTATATACTAAATGCATAGGGGCCTTAGACAATCGGGATTGTGCCTACAGTTGTTGCGATTTCATATATTTTTCAATATAAGAGGAATTTTAAAGGAGTGAGAGAGCAGAGAAGTGCTTACTACAAAATTTTCTCTATAGAAAAAGAAAGAGCGCTCTGAAATGGCAACAAAAACTTTGTTTTACATTTAATTGGAGACTGCTGTTATCTGCTTTATTATTGGGTAGATAGTGTCTGAAATGTCTCTATGAAGCCCCCACACCGTAAATCGTCAGCTCATGATATGTCTTGAATCCAGAAAACATCTTGATGACCGACAGTATGGTTATTGGTTTTCGCGACAACAATCCACTGGTGATTTGAGGACATATCTTACCGAATAGTGGAACCAATCTTTTCAACTCGGTGCTGAAACCAAGGTCGTTGCGCTTGATATTTCAAAGGCACTCTTATCGAAAAAGATTGCATTAAATGAACCCCCGTCTGTTACTTCTAATTTTATTTATTACTCTTTTGCTGATGACAGTATGTTAAACTTTTCATATTCGTTTTCTATTTAATAATTCTTCAATTTTGCCGAGATTAGCTGAAAGTTATTTATAAATTTAACTAAACAAATAATGAAATAATATTGGGTGTAATATAAACATATTACATATTAAATTCGGTGAGGTGTTTATTTATAATAATAGTTGGTTTACATGGCCACGCAAAACTACCACCCAAGGAAAATTATTCTGGGGGACGTTTTGTTTAAGGTAGCTCGTGTTACATTATATGGTAAGGATAGATATGTAAATACTTTCGCCTTCTTAGATAGCGGATCTTCGGAGACACTAGTTAAGCAATCGTTGGCTGATTATTTAGGGCTTGAATAAGTTAGAAATTCACTCTGTCTGAATTCGACAAGTCAACAAGCTGTACCGGATGATAGATGTGCACATAGTTGAACATTTAGTACTTCCCTGTGAAACATTTAACTCCCAGATCGCTCAGAGGAAGTATAAGTATCTTCGAGAATTGAGGGTACCATCGTATCAGGAAGTGCAGCCCAAGCTATTATGACTGAAAAACGAAAGTATTGTAGCAACTTTGAACATTCGTGAAGGTAGATGCAATGAATCGAAATGGGTTGTGGAAAAGAATATATGGAAACCGCGGAAGAGAAAAAAGCGAAGTTGAATATTCAAGCTTTGACAAAGCGAGTTGGCTATCGATAAGAAAGTGGACATATGTGGAGATATGACCAGGTGATTCTCTCAAATATTTATCCAATGGCGCTTGGATTGCCTCTTACGTAGAATGAAGGTTGAGTCTGAACTTTTTCTTAAGTCGAAAAGCCGAATTGAAAGCCTGGTCGCTAAAGGTTGCGTCAGGAAGCTGTCATCTGGGGAGTTGCAGGCGGATCATGGGAGAACTTGGTATTTGCTGATATTTATCGTTAAAAATCGGAATAAGCCGGATAAGGTGCACTTAGTTTGGGATGCTGCTGAAGGGACCTGATCAGCTAACTTTCTTACCAGAGCTTTTGTATGCTGTTCGTTCCCGAAGAATTGCTATATGTGGCGATATAAAGGAAATGTATCATCAGCTCCGATTTTTGTGGCGCAATGGAAGCATTCGCACTCATCGATAAAATCAGAATTTTATCACACCAGCAACAAAACTCGCAATTTTGGATGACAAAGAAATCTGGGAGAGTTAGACTGCTGCAGGGCAGCTGCATTACTGGAGAAAAAATGTAAAAAACGTTAAACTATAGGGATGTTTACGACTATTCAGTATCAATTGAGAATTCTTCACGTGAATTTTACCATTTATTTATATTTTCTGAGAACAATCCGCGACACATTGGAAATCTCCTCCAGTTTCCAAAATCTTTCCAAATCAAATTCCTGGAGGTGGTTCAACCGATTACAGTAAGAGCTAACCTCCAATCCTGAATACGAACTATATGGCTGGTTTCTGCAATAACCCAACCAAAAATAGTTGGTATAGAAGATATTCCACCTCGATCTTGGGACTGAGATGAACCCTTTATGACACTGAAGAATTTGTCAGCGCCAATCAGAGTATCAATGGGCCCAGGAACGTTGTAATTAAGATCAGCAAGACCAAGCAAAAATTGGCGGAATTTTGGTTATGACAGTTGGTGGAAGAGAGGAAGAGATTGTTGGCAGTACGAAGCAATTTACTTCAATGGATTGGGGGCAAGATCTTCCGGGAAGGGGATCAGGGAGCGAAAAGCTCCTAAGACCGTCCATACGTGGTGAAGAACCACTTCCTGCACGAGGTTCCCTGCTGTAGACTGAATATATCGGATCTAAAGAGGACAACTTGAAAAAACCCGTTGTTCCAGAATCCCAAAGATCTCGGAACCTAGTACACCACGTGAGTGTGTACTAAAAATCTTCCTTCCATTTCCCTTACTCCTCCCCCTCCTCACCATTGGAACTGGGTTAGTGGTGTTAATCGTACCGTGCCGATGACCATCCAGGCTGAGGGCCCCTTTAAAATATCTCAGTCGCTAACGGTGTACTCCGGAACCAGGCGACCTGCGGTTTTAAGTAGCCTTATCTGCGTATGCGGAGCTCTGCGCGGATGCGCAATATTTCCCTAGCTACTCTTGGGAACATAAGATTTCTGGGCTGCTCCTACAAGCCTGGGTGGCTAACTGTTAACTGTGCTGACGCTAACACCAGAGACTGGCTAGCCATTATTTTAAATAAATTTCTACCTTGGAAGAATGCCAAGCTGCGAATGGTGGAAGGAGATGACCTCCCCAAACCCTGCGTGGCGACGGTGTAAATCCCTGGCACCGCCCATTTCGCGGACGACATTTTGCGGTCACTACGACTGAAGAACAAAGTTATACCTACCAAGGACTGGAAAGTTCTTCGGAAGGTATCATTTCGATGGATGAGTGGTCAGTAAAACTCCTTGAGGACCTAAACTATCAACCGTTCTATAATATGAACCGGGTTTAGTTCAGGATCAAGAAGAATCCTTACACTAAGAAGTCACCAAACATCACATAGTCTAACAGCAGCGAGCAGGTGCCTAAAGAGGCTGATCAATCGCTTCCCGCCGGCTCCTCCACTGATATTTCTAGAACTTCCGAACCTTACAGGTCGGAGTCAAGCCCCGGAGTTATACAGTCTCCTGTGGGAACTGATGGGAAAAGAAGACAATAGCTTCTGACCTTGTGCAGGAACCATGGAACTAGAACTTGTATTATTTTTAATAATAACATAAATTTCTTCCCATTGACAGAGTTCATCTCCAGTGACCAGTGAAATAATCATGGCGTCCGCCTATTTCCCTGGTTACTCATCCATATGCCCTCCATTGGAAGTAGAGAACCTACTCGACTTTGCGAAACGCTCCAGGACAGATATTGTCCTTGGTTGCGACGCCAATACACATCACAGCTCGGACATAAATAAAAGAGGTGAGTCATTACTTGATTTTATCACATGTAACAATGTAAATATATGTAATATCGGAAGTGAACCAACCTTTATCGACGCAGTTAGAAGAGAAGTACTGGACCTTACCCTATCCACTTCTCTGTCTAACAATCTTATTTCTAATTGGCACGTGTCATCTGAACCCTCATGCTCAGATCACCGGCACATTCGATTTGATATGGTTGAAGCTAACCCCATCCATATGTCATACCATCCAAAGTGAAACACTGACTAAGCACCTAAGTCTGCCTTAGAGGAAAACTGCCCCTTTAAGACCAAAAACATAAAAAGGCAAACCGTCTGGTGGACCACAGACCTTTAAAAGCTCAGATCTGGAGTAAGGAAACTATTCAACAAAGCAAAACGCAATGGAGACTGGCAGTCCTACTCTAGTGCTCTCACCAACTATAACAAAGAAATCAAAAAGGCGAAAATCATTCAGGCGGTTCTGTGAAGATATATCTGACATACCTTCCAACTGCCGACTACATAAAGTTCTTGCCTCTGACAGAACCGTCACATTAGGTACACTCACTGACAAAAACGGCCGTCTGACACAAAATAAGAAAGAGACACTTGAGCTCTTACTTAAAACACACTTTCCTGGAGCAATTATTATTGATTCTCTCACATTAAACCTATCTCCCCAAATCGAGCGGATTTGCCTGCCGACAAGAGAAGACTGAAAAAATGAGAGAAAAATCTGCAATCCCAACGCCATAACATGGGCCATATCTTCCCTGAAGCCATACAAAGCAACAGGAGAGGACGGCATATTTCTGGCATTACTACAGCAGGAAGCTGACACGCTAGCACCCATTCTGTCAAAACTTTTCAGCCTCATGTCCTTTATAAAAGCATAGAAAAGTTAGTTGATAGACATATTAGAGACAAAGCTCTGCCGTATTTTCCGCTTCGTGAGTCTCAACATGCTTATCAGCCGGGTAAATCCACTGAGTCAGCACTTAATGACTTAGTAACCAAAATCGAATCCACCATCAATCGAAAGAAAATCTGTCTTGTAGCTCTCCTGGATATTGAGGGTGCTTTTAATACACACATGAATCTGTCACCAATCATAGGGAGATGGATAATGTCGATGCTTAATGGAAGAATAATCCAGACCCGCATCGAAGATGTCGAAATCTCAGCACTAACAACTCGTGGGTGCCCTCAAGGGGGCGTCCTCTCGCCACTCCTGTGGGCCCTCATTGTAGACGACCTACAAGCCTTGACCTCCCTGGAAAGTCAAGAGATTGTTGTCATAGGTTACGCTGATGACGTAGCAATTATTGTCAGTGGCAAATCTGAAAGCACCGTTTCAGAAGTAATGCCATACGTACTATCCACAGTACAGAGATGGTGTAATAAAGAAGGCCTCTCTGTAAACCCAAAAAAGACGACTATTGTCCCTTTTACAAAGAGGAGAAAACTGAACTCATTCGCCGCATTATGTATGGCGAAGCAATCGATTTCTCACGGGAAGCCAAGTACCTGGGAATATTCCTGGACAGTAAATTGTCCTGGAATTCTCAAATAGAACGTACCGTAAACAGAGCCACTAGATCCTTATGGATCTGCCAACGAGTCTGCGGTAATAACTGGGGTCTTAGACCCAAGATGATTTACTAGCTCTATTCACTCGTGGTTCGACCCGCGATGGCCTATGCTGCTTTGGTCTGGTGGACGAAGACTAATGAGGTCACCCCAGTTAAAAAGCTAGAATGAATTCAACATGTCGCTGGAAACTGTATGACAAATTGTATTCGTTCAACCCCTACCTTAGCACTTAATGTCTATTGGGTCTAACACCCATACAAACACACATTCAAATGGAGGCAAGACTGAGTATTCATCGACTGTTCCATTCGAATAACATTAACCCCTACTCCTACCGTGGAAGTCATCTGTCTTTGCTAGACTCTATGGAGCCGGAAAGCTCATTCAGCATGCTTCTTGACGACATTTTACTGAAATACGGCTTCCATAAAAACTTCTCTATCGTCGTCCCGCCTAGGGAGGACCGGGAAAAATATAAACCTAAAAAATCAAAACATGATTTCGTCTGGTATACGGAAGGATCCAAGATGGAGTCAGGGACTGGATCTGGAATTTATGGAGAGTCGCCTCGAGCGAACTTTTCAGTCAACCTTGGCAAGAACCCATCCATATTCCAAGCAGAAATCTTTGCCATCAACCAGTGCCCTAGAATTAACTTAAGTTCTAACACACGAGGTAAAATTATATTTATCTTTTCAGATAGCTCTTGACTTATCTGTCATAAAATCAAAGCTTGTTCTGGAAACCTTCATAGCCATCTATGAACTTGCTACGAAAAACTTAGTCATTCTTCACTGGATCCCAGCCCCCAGGGGTTTTGCTGGCAATGAAGCGGCTGACTCACTGGCTAAAGCCGGCGCAACAACACCACTTGTCGGCCCTGAACTTCTGTGGTGTCAGCTAAAATCACTTCAGGAACTTTGTTAAAAGCTTATCCCTGATCGAATCTAATGAAGTTTGGCTCAATTCACATGGTCAGAACTGTACCAAACATTTTTTCCCCAAATTCCACCCAAGGAAATCCAAATTCCTAATTAACCTGGGCAGGAATAGTCTAAAAATCCTGACAGGAATATTCAGTGGTCACTGTCTCCTGAAAAAACACCTTCACCGCAGTGGCCTCTCACCGGACCCTACATGTAGTGTCCGGCTCTCTTTCGTCTCAGGAAGGACATTCTTGGTGGAGAAATCATATCACCAAATTACCTTGCTACCCTGCATCCAGAGAAGATTCTCGTCTTCCTGACCTCCTCCGGAATCAAACATTTGCTGTAGGACCCATCCAGGGAAGGCACAATAGGCTCAATAAGGAACCGCAGTGCCAGAGCCCCATATAGGCTCTCCTGACTTGGCATCTAACTATCTACTTCAGTGGATTCTGAATTAAAGCAGGAAAAGATTTCAAGAGTTACTACACCGTTTCTAACTCCAGCAGATGTAGATGCTATCCCAAGGATTGGAGTGCGAGATTTCCGACAAAGGTAGAGACGAAGGTAAGACGAATTCTACGGATGAATCAACGGTGATCTCCCTGCATGAGCTGCTTCGACTTATTTGAAGCCCAGGTCTATACGAATCTCCAATACTAAGCCAGGGTGTTGGAAAAGAGTTGGCGGCGGATGTGTCCTTGATGGGCTAATGACAGCAGTCATATTTCCAAAGCGGGGTTACTGGCACCGGAATTACCGGCTGCTGTCCTAGGGTCAAAAACAGTGCCTGGCCCCAGGTTGGGGGTTGTGCCGTCTGGGTAACTTTCCGACCCTCGGATATGAATATAACTCAAATGGAAAACAGTACCGGAACGTTAAAGGACATGTGTGTACCTGGAATGTGCGAACACTCAACACCCCAGGTGCAACTCAAAAACTTGAGTCTGTCCTCTCGCGGTATAAGGCCGATATAAACGCCATCGAGGAGATACGATGGGTAGGATCAGGATCAATAATATAAAATATATATTGTATATAACAGCTATTAGGATGCGTGGTATGATGATGAATGTGTATACCAGAAAGAGGTTGTTAGAATAACAAGTCCGCTGGCTCTGATGTTTTGGTAGTGCGCATAAAATAAATCATCAACCAATGACTGGAACATCAGCTCCATCTGCCCTTTCTACAGGAAAGGCGAACCTATGTCTTGCAAGAACTATCGAAGCATATCCTTGCTAAATGTCGCATATAAGATTATATCTATAGTACTGTGTAACCGTATCATGGTGGAGGCATTCACGACTATTGAAACTAGTTGGCCTTGAAGTGAATGAGGAAAAGACTAATTATATGCCATCAACAAACAAACAATCATCTGTCCACCGACTAGGACAAAATGTCACTATTGATAAACATCAACTATATGACATCTTGGTGGATATCCGGCGAAGAATAACCCTAGGAAACCGCTGATACTTCGGTTCGTGGAAACAAATGGGTTCAAAACTCGAAGGAGAAAGTGCATGCTCTAGAGAACCCTAATTCTGTCGGTTCAACTATATGGCGCCGAGTGCTAGACGATAAGCAGAAAAGGGAAGCTAATACTGGGCTCCTTCGATAGAAAAATTCTTCAGCGGATATTTGGTCATGTGTGCCAGGATATAACCGCGAACTCTATGAGCTGTACCAAGATGTGGATGTAGTCCAAAACGCCAAAAACCGAGACGATAAAGAAGACCGAACTTCCGTTTTAAAGACCAAGCCATCGCGGATCCCAAAGCGCTTAGTCTGGACAACTGGAAGCAGTGTGCCCGTTATAAGATAAGTACGTAAGTATATATATAGTGCGAAAAGAACATGTACAATTGCACACCCAAACTTTTCAAATTCGAATATGATCGAATTCGTCAGTTGGAATTAAATGGAAACATCAACCGTTTAAAAAAAACATAAGGAAAGGCTACAGTCCGCTTGGGGCGAACAGTATGATACCCTATCATTATCCCTATGTACCCCAAAGAAAAAAAGCATTAGGAAGATGATGGATAGCATTTTATTTCATTCTATGAAATTTAAAGAAAAAAAATTTTTTTTTTGAAAAAACGCCCCCAAAAAGTGGGCGTGGCCAAAAACTTTGTATAGGCAATATATTGAAAAAAATATTGGCTAAATATATTGTTAAACATTTTTTTTCGATTTCTATGAAAATTTTCAAAGAAAACAGCATTTTAGTGAAAAACGCCCACAAAAAGTAGGCGTGGCAAAAAACTTTATATGACAAATTTATAAAGGTAGGCAGTACCTACATATCTTGTGAAGGTTTTACAACTTTATCTCTCTAACTTAAGCCTTAAAACGGTTTTTTCTAAATTGTGGGCGTGGCAGTGGGCGGATTTAAAAACTTTTAACACTTTACCATTTCGGGACCCTAGGGAGTATATGCTCCAAATTTCAGCCTCCTAGCATAACTTTAAAGGCCTCAAAAGTTGATACGGACGGACGGACATTGCTAAATAGTCTTATGATTTGGTCCTGATCATAAATATATATACTTTTATGGGTCTACGACGAATATTAAGGGGTGTTACAAACTATGTGTCAAAATTAATATACCCTTAGGATAGGGTATAAACATAAGGAAAGGCTACAGTCCGCTTGGGGCGAACAGTATGATACCCTATCATTATCCCTATGTACCCCAAAGAAAAAAAGCATTAGGAAGATGATGGATAGCATTTTATTTCATTCTATGAAATTTAAAGAAAAAAAATTTTTTTTTTGAAAAAACGCCCCCAAAAAGTGGGCGTGGCCAAAAACTTTGTATGGGCAATATATTGAAAAAAATATTGGCTAAATATATTGTTAAACATTTTTTTTCGATTTCTATGAAAATTTTCAAAGAAAACAGCATTTTAGTGAAAAACGCCCACAAAAAGTAGGCGTGGCAAAAAACTTTATATGACAAATTTATAAAGGTAGGCAGTACCTACATATCTTGTGAAGGTTTTACAACTTTATCTCTCTAACTTAAGCCTTAAAACGGTTTTTTCTAAATTGTGGGCGTGGCAGTGGGCGGATTTAAAAACTTTTAACACTTTACCATTTCGGGACCCTAGGGAGTATATGCCTCCTAGCATAACTTTAAAGGCCTCAAAAGTTGATACGGACGGACGGACGGACGGACGGACGGACGGACATTGCTAAATAGTCTTATGATTTGGTCCTGATCATAAATATATATACTTTTATGGGTCTACGACGAATATTAAGGGGTGTTACAAACTATGTGTCAAAATTAATATACCCTTAGGATAGGGTATAATTACTTGCTTTGCATTTACTATTACATTGCAGAACGCTATCAGATTTATACTAACATATGTTCCCACTCACACCTACACCTACTGGAAAAATGTTTGTTTAATTTTTATTGCTTTTCGAAATGCATTGAAAAAACGATTTAAAAAATTGGGGGAAAAAAGTAGTGTTTTACTGGAATAACGTGTACGTTTTTCGAATATTTTATTTCTTTCACAATAATAGCTTATATCGTTGTCAATTACAAAAAAACAACGAGAAATTTAAATTCTTGAATGACTGTGAAAGTAGTACAATTAGTTAAAGAAAAATGTGAAGATATTAGGTTAGATTAGGTTGAAGTGGCTGTCGGCATAAGAACCAACACACTTAGACCGGTGTTGGTCCCTTGTGATATCTCAGGGATCTGGTATATAGCTTCGCTGTACTCGTTGAACTAATTGGATCTTCTGACAAAGCGAAATAGACCTTTAATGTCAATGTTTGTGAGACGATATGTGCCCACTTCGGGTAGGGTTTAGAATATACCAGAGGTAGGCATGCCTGTCGTAAGAGGCGACTAAAATCCACCCTCCGTATACCGAGTTGTAGCGTGTACAAACTATGCGATGGACAAAACAAAAAGATTAAATACCCCAGGTGGCAGCCCAGTTTTACTGGAAAATCCACACCTACGGCGCCGAAAGACTCCGTGCGCGTAACCCGAGACTCAAAGTATTGTAAAAAGCTTCGAGAAGGAAAATAATGAACTCCGCATTAAGCGTAGTCAAATCGAAAAACTTTACCAAGAGCAAAAAAGTGAAATCGATCAACTCAAAGATAATCAGTCCAGATTATCGCTATTACTTTACCGCCGAAGAAGGGCTAGCGCGAGAAATATGTAGATCCAAATAAGAAGAGGCAGCCAAACAAAAAAAAGAAAAGTCGGTTCCTCACCAGTAATCGAGATCAGTGAAGAAATAAAACGTAAAAAAAGCAAAGAAAATACATTGCACGAGAAAAAGCCCCGTTATAATGTATACCTTCCGCCTGCAATAAACGTTGTCGGAATAGCGGACTATAAAAAATTATATAGTTTTCTCAAAGAAATTTTAAAATCCGAATTCAAAGTCACATCCAGGAATAATTGCGTGGAAAATTAACGTTACTGATCCGGAAAGCTACCATGCAGTTTCTCTAAAGCTTAATGCTGAGAAAATACAAACGTACACGTATGAAAACAAGTCCGAAAGGTCGCATCCCACTTATACTATATTTCCATCGAGCACTATACCTAGATTAAGATTAATCTGCCCTTAATCTACTTTAAATCTTAAGATTTACCATGCAAATTTTAATCTGCTAAACACAAGATTAAAAAATAACTTTGAAAGAAACTAGGTTTGTGTTTTGGTGAAAATGCGTCATAAGCTTACATCTCATAAGATTTTGGCGTTCGGATATTTCTTTATTTTTCTCGGCCGAAGCTGGGCGTACAACTGTTATACTATAAATGAATTTTTAACATATATATGTGTACACTACTTAACGAACGTTTCCTTTTTTGGAAGTCACTTTTTGCTCTATTTATACTTTGGGCACACAATGGCTGAACTGTCAAGTTGAAGTGTAAAATGTCAGCCCTTGTTTCTTTCTCTATATCCGGTCAGCCATTAGACCTGTAAGTTGTGTATATTTTTAAGTGAAATTAAAATCCAAGCAATCGGAAATCAAATACAAACTACTAATAAGAATTTTTTTCCGGCCGTCTTCTATTGTTCACAAATATATATTTTTTGTAGTTATTTTTGCAAATTAAAGTGATATTCTGTCGTAAATAAATAGTTCGCCAACTTCTTAATTTCGTTTCCTTGTATTTTTATATACATAATAAGGTGAAAGGATGTACATAATATAATATATTATCTTTTTTTAGCGTCAAGATGAGGAAAATTATGAAGCAAGGGAAAATCGTTATCGTCCTCAGTGGGCGATACGCTGGCCGCAAGGCCATCATTGTAAAGACATACGATGATGGTAATGCTGAAAAGCAGTTTGGACATGCTTTGGTGGCTGGTATTGACAGGTACCCAAGGAAGGTGACCAAGAAAATGGGCAAAGCTAAGTTGAAGCAGAAGTCTAAGATCAAGCCTTTCCTGAAGCTGCTTAACTACAATCACTTGATGCCTACTCGCTACGTTGTGCACGACATCAGCTTTGATAAGTTGACAACAAAGGAAGCAACAAGGGACTTGAAGGACCCTGTCAAGAGGAAAACACATCGTTTCCAAACACGAGTCAAATTCGAGTCTACATACAAGGAAGGCAAGAACAAATGGTTCTTCCAGAAATTGAGGTTCTAAACGAAAATACCGACTGCAACGTTGTTTCACTGAAGAAATCGGTCGTTTGGAACATTTTCTTTGTACTGTATGTGAAGTATGATTAATATAAGAAAATAATTTTAATTAATGTTTTTATATCTTTTTTTCGTGTTGAAAGGATGGGTGCAAGTTATAGACTCGTCTTCTGATGTGAATTATATCTCGAGTAAAGTAAACCACAAAGTGAACTGTTATGTGCTAAAGTAAACAAATCACAACATTAAATCCGCCGGAGAATATATAATTTGCAAGCACTTAACAAATATTTTTTCGGTTTAGATGAGAAATTAGTGCGATTCTGTAAAATTAAAAGAAATGTTACATTTGACCTGTCAACTCAAGTCTAAAACTGAACTTTGTCATCTGCATGAAGAAAACCCAAAAGTGACCAAGAAGGTTCCTTAATTGTGCCTGCCGTCTGTGAATCCCGCGTAGTGGTCTACCCAGATATTTGTGTGGTCAGTTTAATAAATGTCAAGTAATTCTTCGGATCAGAAGTTTCCCATTCAGCAAATTGGTCTGACAACTTATTGCGAATCTTTTCACAACTCTAGCATTGATGTATCGCAAACTCTATTCGGCTTTACTTCATATAGAAATAAAAGCATTGTTGTATCTTCTCCAGCCTCACTTAACTCTAGCATTGATGTATCGCAAACTCAATTCGGGTTTATTTCATAAAGAAATAAAAGCATTGTTGTATCTTCTCCAGTCGCCTTCCAATGGTAACTCTCTTTCTGCTTATCGCTTGCACGCTATGCAGCAGAACTGGCAAGATAAGGGTTCTGTAAAACGTCCATCAAGTAGAAACTTATTTGCTTCGACAAATTTAAGTAGCAGCGGTTTCCTAGGGTAATTCTTTCTCCAATCTCAACTAAATTGTTATTCGAATAATTGACGTTTACACCGAAATAATTTCCGGTATCATTATTGAAATTGCATTCTAGGCTGTGGACAGATGTACGTTTGTTTGTTGAAATCATATTTTTAGTCTTGTCCCAATTTACTTCAAGACCAATAAACTTCGCCTGTTCTTCAGTGGGAACGTAGGATGATGTCACCGGCATATTCCAGTAGTTGGACAGATCTGTTATAAATAGTGCTATCCGTGTCGGCAGAAACTTTCATGCGAACTATATAGGCAGCCAGATACTGTACGCCGTATAACTAAAAATGTCCAAATGCGAAACAAGAAAATTGTTATTCAAAGTAAAAGGTATATGAAAATTGCGTCATGAAAAATTTAAAACGATGGTTTGAACAAATACTAACCGAGGTTTGCCAAATGTAAATTGTTAAACAATTAAAGTCGCAGTACGCGAAACATGAATTTGGCGATTTGTTTTTGTTTTTTTAACATTCCAATAATAACAGACGGTGATGATCAAATTTTTTCGAGATTATGTTCTTTGACGTGAAGCCTGCCATGGATCTTCGAACTTCTAATTTGATCAAGCTTGTTCCAAAATTGCAAAACATTTAAGAGGTGGGGCAAAAACTGCTGTGTAGAGTTTCCTTTAAGATTATGTGGCATTTTTCGGTCACAGAAGACAGCAGTATTGCCAATACATCCACCTTGCATTTAAAAGATGATTAATGCAATGTTAATTATAGATTCCAAATATTTGAAAATCACTTTTCTATTCAAAAAATTGGTAGCTTTAAGTGTGAAAGGGCAGTATAGAGCGATGTACTTGGTATATCAAAATATTCAAGTAGAAGTACTTGGAACATTTTTAAGTCGGAAACATTGAAAAAATCGACAATACAGAAGATTCCTTAATATTGTGGCCAAAATTAAAACGATGCGTTATTGGCAACTAGCGTGTCCAAGGTTATAATCACACGACGTGTTTTGTCAATAACAACGGCGTTGCGTTTAATGTACCTACTGTGAATCATTTATCGAAAGAGTGTAGTTTTAATATTCAAAATGTACTTGCATAAGCTGCAAAGTGAATCACCCAGGGAACTGTGGCGACAGTAGCTAAACAGCTGTAAAAGAAAATCGAAGGACAAACCCATGACTTAAGGGATTTTAACTCTTTCTCCGGTGGGAACTGCCTTTAAAAGGCGAATGTATTAATTATTTTGAATGAATAATAATACTTTTAATAAATAATTTTTCTTAACAATACACTAAAAGTTTTATCAAAGTTGGAGGATGGCAGTACTATAGTTTGTGGTGAGAAGATTTAAAACTGCAATCTCGATGAAATAAGGACAAAATAATATGTAACAACAGTCTCGTTTTTGCCTAGTTTACGTCAAATTTTTTCCATTGTTATTCCGTAAAATCAAAACGCATTTCAAATATTCAGGATTTTACTGTAAAAAGTAAAAAGGCGACAAGATCAGAAAATGCAATATTTTTGATCTCAATGAAATGCTTACAAGTTAATATGTAACAACAGTCTGGTTTTCGGCTTGTTTAGGAGATATCGAGGTTTGAAATTGGAAGTTTTAGTATGAAATCTCTGAGATTTTTTCTTAAAAAAAAAATAACATATGTTGAGGAATATTTTTCACCATGAAAAGTAAGGTATGCTTTTAGGAATTAATAATCTCTCACGTTTATTTTATTATAATTTTGTTTGTTAATTTCTATAACTATATAATTAAATCTTTTCGTAGTGCATTCCGGTTAACAGAAAATAGGAAAGTGAATACAAACTAAATCTGAATAATTTTTAGTGAGCTAAACAGTACCTAGGTGACCGCGTTCGCGGGCCTGTCTCCTCGACTGCTATCGAACTGCCTCCGGCCTCACATGCAGGTGCTCACTTAGCCCCTACGCGGGTTGGAATCAACAGAATGTATAGCAAGAAAAATAACTTCAAATTAGTCTTATTTCCCAACATAATTTGTAGTTATTTGACTTTGTGATAAACTCCTGAAAGCATCCCTCATTTTTTATTATGAAAAATTCTGTTGGTTGAACTCTTTAAAATATGCAATGTTTTAGGTTTTTTAAGTGAAAATATTGGCAAAAAAGTGACGTCATCTCATAGAGATTTCATACTAAAAATTCTATTTTCAAACCTCGTTGTTGATACATTTTAAATTGTGACTTACATTGAGATTTATAAAGTTGCATCTTCAAATCTTGTCGGGAACTATAGTATTCCCAAAGTAAGGAATACCATAGATGAGTAATTATGTATATGGATAGGAAATTGTATATAGCTTTTTGTAGGTCGGTGTGAACAAATAAATATATTGTAGAAAACTTCTTTCTTATATATAATTAATAAGCCTATTATCGTTAGAAAGTCGAATTATTCGCGTAAAAATAATTTACATAGGTTGGAGAAATTATTTCATTCGTTAAAGAAATAAGTGGTACCAAAATAAAGGGTGATCCATTTCGAGGTTCCCTTCTTTTAAAGAAAAAAAACACAGAAAATTCAAATTTAATGGAGAATGTTTATTATCATTTGAAAGAACATTCTTTGGCATTTATTTTTTGAAGATTACGTCTATCAAATGTTGGCCGTTGCTACGTCGCAGATGGCCCATCCGAGCATTTCGACTGGTAACTGGCGAATGACACGCGTGATGTTTTCCTCCAAGGCCTGAATCGAAGCGGGTTTGTCGGCATAAGCTTTTGACTTTACATATCCCCACAGGAAAAAGTCTAACGGTGTGATATCACACGATCTTGGTGGCCAATCGACCGGCCCAAAACGTGAAATTATGTGCTCACCGAAATGTTCTCTCAATAAGTCCATTGATTGATGCGATGAGTGGGAAGTGGCGCCGTATTGCTGAAACCAAATGTGGCCGAGATCACGAGCTTCAATTTCAGGCATCAAATAGTCGGTTATCATGGCACGATAACGGTCGCCATTGACGTTATGTTCGCACCGGCATAATTTTTAAAGAAGTATGGACCGATGATTCCACCGGTCCACAAACCACACCAAACCGTTGTTTTTTCTGGATGAAGTGGCAGTTCTTCAATCTCTTCAGGTTGCTCTTCGTCCCAAATGCGGCAATTTTGTTTGTTTACATACCCATTGAGCCAGAAATGAGCCTCATCGTTAAACAAAATTTGCCTCGAAAACGTCGGATCTTCTTGGAACTTTTCAAGAGCCCATAGAGCGAAGCGATGTCGCTTGGGAAGGTCTAGCGACTTCAGTTGTTGCACAAGCTGTATTTTGTACGCTTTCAATTTAAGATCTTGACGTAAAATGCGCCAAGTCGTTCCATACGTCAGTCCGAGTTGCTGCGAACGGCGCCGAATCGACTCTCTACGGTCTTCGTGTACACTCTCAGCTACGGCCGCTATATTTTCTTCACAGCGTGCTGGACGTGGTCTATTCGGTCGAATATTATCCAATAATGAATGCTGGGTCTCAAAATGGGTGATGGTGTTGCGAATAGTACGCTCAGTAGGCTGATTATGTTGACCATAAGTTGAGCGAAGTGCACGAAACACATTCCTCACAGAACGTGAATTTTCATAATAAAGTTGAACAATTTGTAAACTTTGTTCACGCGTAGGTCTTTCCATTATGAAATGCCAAACAATACTAAACAAAAATAACATGACGGCATGACACGACTCACACGTGATCTGTCAAAAAAGGCTATTGAAAAAAGTATCTCTACTTGGATCAACCGTTAATAACAACAAAACATCAAAATCCAGCAAATGTTATGTCGTCTTCGATTGATATTCCGTAAGACTTCTGAAAGTGTTCGTTTTGGTACTTAAATGACAGTTCCTCTTCTGATAAAATGATAAAAAGAGAAATATGGTTTTAGCTTTGAATTCAGAAACCAGAAGCACTAATTCATCCAAACACCACACAATTCAAAATCGAAATTTAGATTTAATTTTTGTTGCGGATGCATTTAATAATTCTTCAGTTTTGACTAGATTAACTGATTATGATAAAATTTAATTAAACTTTAATAAAGAAATAATATCAGGTATAGGTACAATATAAACATAGTTCAATAGCTAATATAATATCCATCCCCTTCATCGTCAACAGATTGAAAAACGTGCGGTAAAACTTATTGGCGATCGAGAAATCGCTAAATTACTTGACTCTCTCATCGTAATGCCTCTTGCCTCTTGCTCAAACGAAATAGCCAGTTGCATTCCATCCATACAGCAGTTCAACCGCAATACTCGGCATGCTAGGAATGCACATCAGTTCACCCATAAGCCTATATTCGCACGTGAAATAAGGATTCGTTTCTTAACTCTACCAGGCTCTGTTTTTCCGACACATTGTAGTTTACAGACATTTAAAACCAACGTGCATCGGTTTTTTTTCTCGAATCCTTCATTTCCCTAATGCCCGCACTATGTCACTCATTATAAGGATATCCAAAGTCCATTCAGTGCGCGTTAATTATAAAAAAATGCAAGTAAGGCCGTTTGAAAAGCATATCGTCGGCTAAAGATGCAAACCTCGTAAATCCACTTTTTGTCAAAAATTTTTATGAAACAATTTTATTTAAATGTATATTCTTAACATAAATTAAGTTTTTCTGGATACACGTGCTTCTTAAATTGTCTATTCGAAATCTCCATAAATTTGAAGGTCATTGGTGTCAATAAACATTACCTCAGCATATACATTTATAACATAGCAGGTAGGACCCAAGTTTCGTATGGAAAGTTTACGCCTTATATTAATTACATTACTTATTTAAACACAAAATTACATAACTTTCCCAATCTTCTCTAACTAGCTTCTGCAACCATTTGTTTACTGATTTGAACTGCAAATTTGTAAAGCTTTTCTTGGTATGCGATCAATTTTTGCACGAGGTTGGATACTGAGACCAAAGTATATGTTATTAAGCGCTTGAACCATTCAGCAACTACACACACTTTTTTTAAATAAATAAAAAATTTAAGCCCCGTGGTCCTAATTCTTTTTATACCCTATCCTAAGGGTATATTAATTTTGACACATAATTTGTAACACCCCTTAATATTCGTCGTAGACCCATAAAAGTATATATATTATGATCAAGACTATTTAGCAATTTCCGTCCGTCCGTCCGTATCAACTTTTTAATTTATGCTAGGAAACTAAAATTTAGAGCGTATACACCCTAGGGTCCCGAAATGGTAAAGTGTTAAAAGTTTTAAATCCGCCCACTGCCCCGCCCACAATTTAGAAAAAACCTTTTTAAGGCTAAATTTAGAGAGATAGAGTGTTAGAACCTTCACAAGTCTGTCATATAAACTTCTTTGCTACGCCCACTTTTTATGGGCTTTTTTCCACTAAAATGCTGTTTTCAGCGAACATTTTCATAGAACCTGAAAAAAAATGTTTAACAAGATATTTAGCAAATATTTTTTCCAATATATCGCCCATACAAAGTTTATGGCAACGCCCACTTTTTGGGGGCGTTTTTCAAAAAATATTTTTTTTTATAAATTTCATAGAATGAAATAAAATAATATTTATCACCTTCTTAATGCTTTTTTTTTGGAGCATATATTGCTATGGATAGGGTATCGTACTGTTCGCACCAAACGGACTGTAGTCTTTCCTTATGTTTATACCCTATCCTGGGGGCATATTAATTTTGACACATAGTTTCTAACACCCCTTTATATTCGTGGCAGACCCCTAAAAGTATAAATAATTATGATCAGGACCAAAACCTAAGGCTATTAAATCTATGCTAGGAAGCTGATTAATTTGGAACATATACTCCCTAGGGTTCCGAAATGGTAAAGTGTTAAAATTTTAAAAATACGCCCACTGCCACGCCCACAATTTAAAAAAAAACCGTTTTGAAGCTTAAGTTAGAGAGATAAAGTTGTACAACTTTCACAAGATATGTAGTTACTGCCCACCCTTATAAATTTGTCATATGAAGTTTTTTGCCACGCCTACTTTTTGTGGGGGTTTTTTTTACTAAAGTGCTGTTTTCTTCGAAAATTTTCATACAAATCGAAAAAAATTTTTTACAATATATTTAGCCAATATTTTTTCCAATATATTGCCCATACAAAGTCCCACTGTTTGGAGGCGTTTTTTCAAAGAATATTTTTTTTTCTATAAATTTCATAGAATGAAAGAAAATGCTATCCATCATCTTCCTACTGCTTTTTTTCCTTGGGGTACATATGGATAAGAATAGGGTATCATACTGTTCGCCCAAGCGGACTGTAGCCTTTCCTTATGTTTTTTTTTTTTAAATTTGACCATACCTTAAAAAAAATATTGTTTTTGTAATCTCTTTTAACCATTAATATTTGATCATGTCTCATGGATTAAAAGTGACAGGCTGGGATACTGACGAAAAGTTGCCGATCATATCTAAATGGAATGGCTGAGCAGTTCAACATTCACCTGTACTGAGTGCCGGGGCTGACACTTTCCGGTTAACTGCAAGACTGCCGAACTCACCAAACTTGGAACTACCCTCTCAATCTTGGCTGGAGAAAACTCCTTAGGCCTACCAGTTTTCACATGCAAACTCTTGCTAAAACTGGATGCAATATTAAAAAAGAGAAGGAGGAGGAAGACACAAGTCTACATCTTCTTTGCGCATGCCCTGCTCTCTCTCGGAAACGAAATCTCCATCTAGGAACAATGACCTTAACGATCTAAACTCGACCGACCCAAAATGTCTCTCACGCTTTATAAGCAGCTCAAAATGGTGCAAAGAGTGGGTAGGAACTTCAGAACCAAGTGGTATTGCAATGGACTTGTATAGGTCTAAGTCAGTCGGACCTCTATACGACTGCCACTTCAACCTAAACTAACTTAACCATGGATTAAAAGTGCTAAGACTTGCCTTGAAGAAGCCTTCTTTAATAACGGAACATTTTTTCAATAATATCGCTGAAGAACAAATCAGTTCAAGACTTGAACGACTCTGAATTTCATTAATTGCTTTAAATTAAAATTAGTTTATTATTAGTTTTGAGATAGTTAAAATAAATAAAGAAATCGACAAAATGCCTTTAAAACATAAGGAAAGGCTACAGTCCGCTTGGGGCGAACAGTATGATACCCTATCATTATCCCTATGTACCCCAAAGAAAAAAAGCATTAGGAAGATGATGGATAGCATTTTATTTCATTCTATGAAATTTAAAGAAAAAAATTTTTTTTTTGAAAAAACGCCCCCAAAAAGTGGGCGTGGCCAAAAACTTTGTATGGGCAATATATTGAAAAAAATATTGGCTAAATATATTGTTAAACATTTTTTTTCGATTTCTATGAAAATTTTCAAAGAAAACAGCATTTTAGTGAAAAACGCCCACAAAAAGTAGGCGTGGCAAAAAACTTTATATGACAAATTTATAAAGGTAGGCAGTACCTACATATCTTGTGAAGGTTTTACAACTTTATCTCTCTAACTTAAGCCTTAAAACGGTTTTTTCTAAATTGTGGGCGTGGCAGTGGGCGGATTTAAAAACTTTTAACACTTTACCATTTCGGGACCCTAGGGAGTATATGCTCCAAATTTCAGCCTCCTAGCATAACTTTAAAGGCCTCAAAAGTTGATACGGACGGACGGACGGACGGACGGACGGACGGACATTGCTAAATAGTCTTATGATTTGGTCCTGATCATAAATATATATACTTTTATGGGTCTACGACGAATATTAAGGGGTGTTACAAACTATGTGTCAAAATTAATATACCCTTAGGATAGGGTATAAAAAGTTTTAATTCATGGGAAACCTCTCAAATATGCACCATCCTTTTTGTTTTGGAAGAAGAAAACCTCGTAATTCCATAAAGAATGGTAACAAATTTACTTTCTAAATTTTTTGTATTCCTAATATTTAGAACACGGAAAATTAATGACAAAGTATACAAAAAATGCATAAATAAATTAAACGTATACGATTGGCAATTAAATGAAAGTTAAAAATCACTCTCCTGAACATTTCTAAAAATGGATTTACGAGGTTTGCATCTTTAGGCGACGATATACACAAATACAAGAAAAATACACTTCAAATTCAAATGGAATGGTTTTCTTGTTCGATTGGGATCCCGGATAAGGCAAATTCAGTTCAATTTTTATAGATTTGTCTACAACTTTCTCTTAAGTAAAAATAGTGCTGTCGATAGTGACGTTTTTTCCTAATCGGTGGACAGATGCTTGTTTGTTTTATAATTTTTCAATTTGTACTTCAAGGCCAACTAACATCTTATTTCAAAGATAATAACTTTATTAAATTTATTCATCATGATGAAATTATTCATTATCATTATGAAACAAATTTAATAACGTAATTATCTTTGAATTGGAATAATAAAGATTACATTTTGTGTTTAAAAATGCATTAAGAGTATATTTATTCGCAGTTTGTCAATTCGCTCGCTCGCTCTCATATGAACGTTCCGAATAAGTAGATACATTAAATTTTCATATGTTGAATAAAAACATAATAAAACATCCAAAGAATTAAATGTATATAAAAGATTAATTCAAAACAATTTACTATAAATATTTTACACCCAAACATTACTAATTAAGTAATATTTATGCAATAATTAAATAAAATATAGATATTAAGTCCTATCATTTTATTATACGTTTTCATACATCCAAGTAGTTATGTCCACATTTTATTTTAAAATTAAATAAATAGGTAGAGAACTATGTCTTATAAACACCAAAAATATTCGCATTTAATTGCAACAACTTCATATTTATTATATTACTAATATATTTTTTTTCATAAACATTTACATTGAAATATCTATTAAATTTGAACTCAACACTTCGCAGCACTTCCCCAACACATCCGCTATATTCAGCTGTCTTTTGTTGCTACAGTGAAACTTCGATTATCCGTCAGGCAGCGGACCAACCCCTTGACGGATAAATAAATAGACGGTTAATCAAATGTATTTGATTTGTCATTTTCGTATTTTATTATGGAATAAATAAACACTGGATGTAATTGTTCACAACCGAATTAAGATAATTTGGTGAAAAATTCAATCACATCATTATGATTGGCGTCGTTTTGTTGTGAATACCAATCGATGAATTGTTGAATGTTATCAGCAGCTTTTTTGGCTTCTTTGCGCAAGTCTTTTGCGGTAGTTATTTCATCAACCTCTTCACCACCATCAAATTCGTTATTGATATCAGTTTCTGAATCAATAGCGTCTGGTTTAACTGCCATTTCAATGATTTCTTCGTCTGACAGCAATTGATAACATTCATTACCATCATCACAAAGTAACCAATCGTTAACTCCCTGTTGATTTTCCAAGCCGAATACAGCACCACATTCAGCCAAAATTTCACTTGTTACGGCATCACGCTCAACTGTTTCAGAGAGAATTTCTCCGCTTAAATGAGGCCACAATTTATTCCATGATCTTGACAGTGTTTCTTTAGAAACTTCGGACCAAGCATCAGATGCATTTTCGACAGCACTTTTCAAATTGTAGGCTTTCCAGTACTCTTGCAAAGAAATATCTTCTTCCATAACAAGACCTTGAATGAATTTCTTTCTGTATCGTCGCTTAAAAGTCTCTATAACGGCTTGATCCATTGGTTCCAAAAGTAGCACGTAATGTTTCCATCGTCACTTCTCAACAAACTGGCTTCAGGATGGGCCGGTGCATTATCGAGTACAAGGATCGCCTTTGGTGGTAAATTTTCCGACTTCAAATCTTGTTGAACGGATGGAACGAACACCTTTTGAAACAATATAAAAAAATGGTTCCAATGCAAAAAATACAAATGCTTCTTATGTTGAATAATGATGAATATAAACACTCACCTTTTTAAACCATTCAATGAGAATGCGTTGATCCATCCATGCACTATTTTGTGCGTAGTATCGAATGGGCAGAGCATTCAAATTCATTGATTTAAAACAGCGAGGTTTGTTCGCCGTGCCAATTAAAAGCAATGGAAGTCCGTGGTTGCCACTTGCATTGTCGCAAACCATTACGGTAATTCGTTGCTTCTGCATCTTAAATCCAGGCGCATCCTTTTCGGAAAGTGCTGCGAGCGTTTTGGTCGGCAATGCTATATAATTCAAGCCAGTCTCGTCAGCGTTGTATACTTGATCTTGCGATAAACCCATTTCATCGATCATCATTTGAAATTTATTCTTGAAAGCGGCAACAGTCTCAAAACTTGCAGCGCTCATCTTTTCACCTTCGATGTTCAATTCGCGTATACTGTGACGACCTTTGAAATTGGCATCGCCACTCAATTTTTGGTTGAACTGTAATGCTTTCTCAGCAACAATTGGGCCCGACAATGGAATTCCTTCACTTCGTTTCTGGACAAACCATAAATACAATGCTGTGTCGAGCGCTTCATTAGCTGGTTTTTTCATTGTCTTACGTTGTTTCGGGCGCCCATCCAATGATTCCATTGTAAACGCATAATTTTCGATTTTATCAGCTTTTTTTTCAAATCGTTAATTGTAGTTCGCGGAATACCAAGTTAAGTGCTTAAAGCAACGGCAGATACACCTTTTTTTAGTTCAGCAATAATTTCTAATTTTTTTTCAATCGTAAGAACGTTTCTCTGGCGTTTTTGGGTACCAGATCCGGATGGTTGAGGCTCCATTATGTGACCAAATAAATTTGTGTAAATGGTATGAGCAATGAATTGACTCGGCGAATAAGATCGATTTGAGAGCGCAAGTAAACGAAATCAATCATGTTATGAAATTGCAAAGTGAATTGCAAACATAATTCATTCGAATGTGCCACAGTTCTATTTTTAGAATAACGAACCAAAGAGTGTATCGCAGATTGCATTATATATATATGTATATGCACCTTCAAATGGTTTATGTATGTGTTTATAACTGTATATTTCTGCGAAATTTGTCTCTCCAAATTTCATAAACAAAGAAGACAAATTTCAAAGACAAAACGAAAAAAAAACTGGCCGAGTGTGACGGTTAACCGAATTGACGGTTAGTCGGGAGACGGATAATCGAAGTTCCACTGTATTTGGAATTGTTGCAAAACTGCCCGCTGTAAGTGCCTGGCTACACGTTCATTTGAATGATCGTCATGTCGCACGAGACAGGTAGATTTTATGTGAGTCAGAAAGAAAAAGGTAGATTGCACCAAGAATCCACCGAAAATCCTCTTTCGATTTGAATTCTCGGCGTGGGCATGAATGTTTCGGTTCCAAACCTTATCACTTTTGACAGAAATCCTAATTTGAGATTTGTGTTGGAAGAGTGAAGACCGAATACAGGTACTAGAGAGCATAAAAGTATTCGATTTTCCAAGAGAAATTTTGTTAAGTTTCAGATTTCAGCGTTCCCCGCCATTCAAATTGTTTTCATTCTTATGAGACTTTTTTGTGTGTTTAGCCATGACGTTCATGGGAATGACTTTTCATTCCCATGAACGTGTAGCCAGGCACTTAGCGCATGAAACAAACGAATTAAAAACATTCCATTTGGTACCTAGTAGCGATTTTTTTGTGTTTATTTTTTGTTTTCTATGTTTTTTTGTATTTTCTCTGCGATTATAAGAGAAGAAATATATGCAAGGAAAACTTTTACTTTCGAATTAGGAAAGTAACAAGTAACGACATTTTTGTAACTAATAAGCAGACCTATAGTAAAGTAGTATACGGACACTGTGTGCCCATGTGATAAAAACAGTCATAATAACTTTAATGCAAATAATACTTTATTAAGAAACGGGCCCGGTGTAATAAAAGTAAGATCAATCAAGAACTTATATAAGGAGCATGCACTTGTTGAACAAACAAATCTGCTTAACCTAGAATTATGGAAATCTACGACGTGGGACGAGCTTCTGCTTCTGCACGGGTCAGAGCTATTCGGTTTCCGTGGTGTAGCAAAATAAGGCAAAGACTTAGGTGAAACCTAAGGGTCGCAAGTTGGAACGTTGGAAGTATGAGTGGTCGCAGCTACGAGCTGGAAGAGATGATGATAAGAAGGCGATTGGACTCTTGTGTGTCCAAGAAACGAAATGGCGAAACATCGTATACAAGATCACAGATGAGGAATTAACCAGATAGTCAACTCTGCAATCCCCTATCACTTTCAACCCGCAAAAATTATTTAATAACGGCCGCAAAATCCTCTCTCAATTTTCCCATCTGTGAATACGTGTGAGCCAGACACATGAAGTTAGATCTAATTTACTAGATTACCCGCCAAAAATAATTGTGGGGAGTTTTGCAATATATCCAAATCGCAACAACAAAACAGCTGGTCACGGCGGATGTGTTGGGAAGTAAGAAATTCTGCGAAGGGTTGAGTTTATGTAATTCAACTTTTTATTTTATTTTAATATAAACGTTTATAAAGAAACAAAAAATTAGTTACCCAATAAAGTTGTTACAATTTAGTTGGAATATTTTTTGCGGTTATAAGAAATAGTTCTCTATTTTTTATCTGCCTTAAAATAAACATTCTTGGGTTGTTGTACTTTTCCATTTTGGTTGAGATAAAATGCATATTTTATTATATTATTGCATAACTATTACTAAATTAGTAATGTTTGGGTGTAAAATATTTGTAGTAAATAGTTTGCAATGGTTTTTTATATATATATTAAATTCTTTGATTGTTTTATTACTTATTTATTATTTGATTGTTTTTATTCAACATATGAAAGTTTAATGAATATATGTACATATTCGGGTTCCGTGCATGGATAAAAAAAAATGAAAAAGAAGTACAATAATAATATTGTAAGAAGTATGTAATCCTTTTTAATTATGTTGTGTTACAAGATTTGTACGTTTAGTCAATCAATTTTCTTAGCTGTTTCTTTTCTAAGGCGGTTTTGAAATTTTTTATATAAGTTAATATGCTTTATTTTAAAATTTAAAGTAAGCGATAGACGGAAGAACGAGAAAAAAAGGTAGCTGGAATGCACTGCATAAATATATTGGGGGTGCATTTTTTTTATCGAAAATGCTTGGCAGTTGAGTACATCAGGAAAATGCTTGGTATTTGAGTACATATCATAAATAAGCATGCACATTATGTTACATATATATTGAATAAATTAGCCACTTTTTTTAACAGCCGACTTTATTTGTCAAGTTATAATGTTTTGTAATTTTATTTTGTATGAAAATAAACAAAACAATTTACTACTACTACTACTACTACTACTAGGAAGTAATTGCAAATTTTGTTAAAAAAGTGTTTTGATGTACCAAAAATAATATTTGTAAGAATTTGGATTACGTTTTATTAAAAAGCGTTTTAAACCATTGTTCAATTGTATAGAGTTACTTAACTGCTTCAATATAACCATCCATAATCTACGAAATCCTTGTTAGTATAGTTATACTTAAATTTATTGTCAACCGAAAATGTATGATGAACTTACTTATTATATATTAGTCACGTTAATCAATATTATTTTGATTATTTTTCATTAAAAATTAGAATAAATTAGTTAAAACACAGCTTTATTCTTAATATTATAATATTTTATTAGTTGTGTGGTAAGTATGTTTTTATCAATCCATATTCACCGCATATTGACCATGTTTATTTTACACACCCAAATTGTGAGTTGTAATCTGCTGAAATTCATCAACTGTTCCCAACTTCTTGCTATAAAAAATGACATTTCATGGGCGCGGCCATTAGCCCCATATAATTCGATTTATGTGTGCGTGATTCCCATCTCATTTGCACGTAAAAGCCCATATAAGTGCAAATTATGTGGGGCTTATCAGTTCGACTTAGCTTGTAGGCAAGGTGAGAGATTCGCTCTCGAGTTGACTATTTGGTAAATTCCTCATCTGTGTACAAGATGTTCTACTACGGTAAAGAACAGGGTAAGAATGGTATCGGTATCATACTTGCAACAGAGTTATTGACCATTTCAAAGTCTAGTGACCGTTTGATGTCTCTCAAACTGATGTTTCAAGTCGAGGTGTGGAATATTGTCAGTGCATATGCACCCCAAATCGCGTGCGAGCAGAGGGAAAAAGATGCATTCTGGCTTGATTTTCACAACCTCATCAAGAGTGTCCTAAAGGATGAGCTTTTGTTTGTTGGCGGAGATTTGAATGGACATCTCGGGAAGTCTAACGAAGACTATGACGACTGCCTAGGATACGGCACCAGGAATTTTTCTGTTTAAATACAATGAGCCGGCACTTAGTCACTTATAGCAGTGGCGAAAATGAAACCCAGATTGACCACCATTTGGTGACAAGTTTCATGAAGCCTTGAGTTAAAGATTGCAAAGTTATCTTGGGAGAGGCAATCACCTGGCAACACCGTCTACTCCTGACAGAAATATTCATGGAGAAGAAGAACAAAAATAAACGAAAAAAGGTTTCTGCGAAAATCAATTGGTACAACATGGACAAAGAAAAAGGCGTGTTATTTATTATCAACATGAAAAATTTCTTCCGTAATAACACCAGTGAAGTTGAAGATGAAGAGTGCAGCGCAGAAGATATGTGAGATTCCCTACAACAAGCCTGCTTATAGAAAGCTAAAGTACTGCTTGGAACCTCGAAGCGTCACTTCCAGCACGGAAAGGAAACTTGGTGGTAGGCAGAGGAAATAAATTAAAAGAAAGTGGCTTTCAAAGCTTGGTCCAAGTGTGCCTCTTATAATATAGGAAAGTTATCTTCTTTCTTTGCACAAAGGAAAGGGAGATACTCGAAACTGTGATAATTACCGTTCAATTAAGTTGATGTCACACACCATGAAGATCGTTGAGCGGGTATTAGATGGCCGCCTAAGACAAATAATACGGCTGTCTGATGACCAGTACGGGTTTGTCGCGGGTAAATCAACCACAGATGCAATCCAAAGTATAAGGATCATAATGGAAAAGCATCGTGATTCCTTAAAGGATCTGTATATGATTCTGGTTGATTTTGAAAAAGCATTCGATAGACAACCAAGAGATCTGATACACGAAACAACTCACGTCCCACAACAGAGTGACTCTATGTTGGGTCCCAGGAAATGAAGGAATTCTCGGCAATGAAGAGGCCGATGAACTAGCACGAAAAGACTCTGCGACCGCTTTCATCGGCCAAGAGCCCTTCTGTGGACTACGCACCAGTGATATAAAAGGTGAACTCAATACTTGGGAACACCAAATGCGTACATCCCATTGGCACTCCATGTAAGGATTACACCACGCTAAAAAAATTCATTGGCCTCGCCAACAAAAAACGAGCTTTTTAGATCCTCTCTATAAGCAAACTTGATGCTAAGATCGTAACTGACTTCCTAACTGGTCACTGCGCCCTGAACCATCGTCTCATGAAAATGGGTCTACAGATGTGTGTCGACTCTGCCTAGAACAACCAGAAACGGCAGAACACATGCTCTGCGGATGCTCTGAAATTATCAAAAACAGGCTCAAATGCTTCAACAAAGGACTCACAGAACCTCAGGATATTGCCAAATCATCGTCCTTAACAATCGTAAGGTACAGATAATCATGGACATGTACGAGAGAGCGAAGACAAAAGTCAGATGTCCCGCAGGAGTCACCGATGAATTTTTAATAAAAGTCGGTGTTCACCAGGGAAGTGTCTTAAGTCCTTTGCTCTTTATTACGGTCCTAGATTATCTGCTTGAGGGAAAAGACCCATCATAAGTGATTATCAGACTTCCCTGAAACGAGCACTTGATGTTTTAGAAGGGAATGGGTATCGTATTAGCCAAAAAAAGACAGACTATCTGTACTGCCCATTCTCTGACCCACCCAACCCATTCCAGACATTTATTTGAATGTGGTGCTGGTTCCCAAGTGTGAAAAGTTCAAATATCTGGGATCAATGATTAACAACGAAGCAACCGTTGATGACGACATCAATCATCGTGTAAGCGTAGGGTGGATGAAGTGGCGGGAAAACTGTGCCATTTTCTGTGACCCCTAAGCTGAAAGGAAGGCTCTACACTGTAGTTGTGCGTCCGTCGCTCACATACGGTTCACAATGCTGGACAATGTATTAAAAGTATGAGGGCAAATTGACAGGAGCTGAGATGAAGATGCTTCGCATAACAGCAGGAGTAACAAAGCTTGATCGCATTAGAAGTTCCAGAATCCGAGGAATCCTTCACGTCAAAGAACCCATCTCGAAAAATTGGGGGACGACCGACTCATTGGTATTGTCATGTTTAAAGGAGGGATCCTACGAACCCCGTCAAAAAGGCAATGGCAATCAGCGTTCCTTTACAATCGCATACGAGAGGCAGGCCTAAAAACTCCTGAATCACACAAATGCAGAAACATCAGCATTTGATTGGCCTCAATGAAATGGTACCAAAAACCACCTCTCTTTAAGCGAAATATGGTTTTTAGGGTACATCCCATGATATATAAGTCAATATATATATGATATATACCAGTGATGATTCTCCTTCTCGTAAAGAGAACAACCGTGGTTTTAAGAGGATTCACTGAAAGCCCATTACTAGTGCACCAGACATCGATCAAATCCAGGGATCTCTGCGCTTGAGAGCAGACAGCCCCTAGATTTGAACCGACAGAAAGAACGGTGACATCATCCGCATAAGCTTGAGTGTAGTTTCCAGGATAGTTGAGTGCCGTAAGCAGAGAGTCTACCACCATACACCATAGGAGGGGAGACAGAACACCACCTTGAGGGCAGCCCCTATTTACCCCTGTTATGACGCACTTGCCACAATCTGCATCCGCTACCAACGTCCTGTACATTAGCATTGCTTTAATCCACAACACCAAAGTTTCATCTACCATGCTGTCTGGCTGAGTTACACATACTGTCAAAGGTCGCATGTCGATGTATCTGTGATCCGATAAGGTGCTATCTGGCGATACCTTCCAATTTATGATAGACTTCAAATGCCTTTTTGACAGGGTAACATCAATTACTTGCTGTCTTCTGGCTGTAACAAAGGTAGGTTGATGACCTACATTGTTGATGGTAATATCAGACGATAAAATGAAGTCCAAGAGTCGATCTCCCCTTATGTTGCATTTGCTGCTGCCCCAAACAGTGTTCTGAGCATTAACATCACAGCACAAGACAAGACCTAACCTTTTGGATTCACAAAACTCTAAGGGGTTAGAGAGTCATAGGGGAAATAAGCTGATGCAGCGACAAAGGTTTCCCAGTTATCATTTGCATGGTAAGTTATAGAAACAGCTACCAAATCTTTGCTACAAAAGCTTTTGATCATAGTAGCTGTAAAAGATTTCGATACAAAAAGACAAGTCCTAGGTTTTTCGGATTGCTTATCATAAGAACGTGGCATAAATCACTCAAGCAACCAAGACCACAGATGCGACTTTTCCACACCCATGGTTCCTGGATGGATATTATGTGTGATTTTGCTCTACAAGCCCTTAAAAGGGCGATAGCAGCCTTGCAGTGCTGTAGGTTCATTTGAGTAAAAAAGATGGATGAATACTCTGGGTAACGTCCACTATTAGCACTGTTTGACATTGAAATGGAAATGGATCCTGCCAAGATGCAGATAGGGGCGCATGTTGTACCTAGATTTGATGATCTCGGCAGCAGCCATGTCTATACTCACAACAAGTGAACTACTACCTTCATTGTGGCGGTTTTTACTCTTCTTGTGTGAACGGATAACCCAGGCTTTTGTGTCGAGACCAGGATTCTGGGTTTGCAAACGCTTTAGCACATCCACCAATTTTCCTAGTTTCCCAGGGATCCAGCAGATAGCCCGCGTAAGCTTGGGTGGTTTGTAGACCTCAAAAGATGAAGTCCTAATCGAAGGAATTTTCGGCACCATACTGCTAATCCATTCAGAGGTTTTCATCCATTACCAGTGCACGGGCAGCACCAACAATAGGTGCACTTCCTCTACTCATACTCAAGGGTGAGTCCACTACAACCAATTTCCGTTCATCAATGCTACTACCTTTGCTGGTAGAAGCACCGTCTTCATTTGGAGACAGGGCGTGGGCAGACAGAGGAGCTTGAGGAGGGTTGTATCTCTTCACGAGCTTGGGTCGCTTCTTCTTGTTTTTCGGTTCAGCAGAAGAGGAGGCATTGCCTGATGAAGGTGTCAAGTCAGCTTCCGTTTGTGAGACTTCCACCGACCTATCCCGTTTCATAGACGCAACCGAAGAGCCGACCGGAGTGCTTGCGCTTTCAGCCTGTGGAGCTTCTTTGCGCCGCAGATCGCTCAGCTGCTTCCTTTTCCTCTTTCGCTGACCCTTAGTGAGGTGCACCTCAAAGCCAGCCACTTCAGGAGCCCGTTCAACCGTTGAGATATCACGGGGCAAGCTGTCAGCGGCGGTGCAGTGGGTAGCATCCTTACTCATGCTCAGTTTGCCCAAAGAGTCGGACATAGAGCCACAAGAGTCGCTTGTGTGTTCAATGAATGTTGGGGCCTCCAGAATCCGAGCCCCAGCCGCAGTCGAGAAGACCACGGATGGATTTTGGCTATTGCCAGTACCACCTGGAGTATTAACATCCTTTAGGTTGCCATTCATTAATATTTTGAGTTTTAACTACTGCTCCTGTAGGTTAGAGTACACTAACGGATTATTTTACAGAGGATAGGTTAAAAACCTTTGCCTCCAATACCTCCTCCTTTATCCGGGCTTGGGACCGGCATGCTACTGGCGTAACAAGGCGGAGTCAGCATTAACCTTCTTACTTTATTGATGGTCACATGGAAGCGAAGCCATTGCGTTCTAAGCTGCATAGTAGCGCACAATTTTACCAAAGGGTTTAATAAACTTTCCCAGAGTCTTGATCTTAAACCTTTAGAGAATTTGTGGGAACATGTGAAAAAAAAGTGGGTAAAAGAAATCCTACGTTCCGAAATCAATAAATTCAATTTATCCAAGAAGAATGGCCAAAAAGACCTAGGGAATACGACATTAAAAAATAATTACATCGATGAAACATAGACTACAAAAAGCTATGCTTGAAGCTGAAGGCGACAAAACAAAATATGAAATAACAATAGTGTGATAAAGTGGACTTTTAAATGCGTACGGACAATATGGAAAGACTTTCTTGACACTGTAATTTTGTGAATATTTTAGTTTTTATTGTTTTTTCATAAGTTTTTTTAAATAAAAGTGAAATAATTTATTTGTATCTGGTCTCTTAAATATTTATTTAAGTAGTTTAAACAAAAAAAAATTCAAATGTATATATATATATATGAGTCTAATAAAGATAAGAATATTTTTGCTTGTAAAAACACTATCTTGACAAACTGTATTTACTACAAGACATAGACATCATTGGACGAATGTAGGCACTATAAACTTATTCCGGTATGCATAAAAACTAGTAACAAATTTTATTTTTGAAGTATTTACTACAAATTTCTCAAGTTACCAGAAACCAACTTAAACATAAACTAGTAAATACCTTTTGTGGCTAAGGCAGAGTTTCAAATCTGTGAATTGACTGCTACAGTTTCAATTCTTTTTTATTATTTTCGGTTACGTTTATATTTACAGAATACTTTTATTGAAGAGGATAGGATCGATGCTTCCACTTTACTGCATTCCTATTTGCTAACCTGTGTGGTTGAACGGTTTAACTTAAAATTATATCCGCAGGTATCCCGGTTTCATATCACTTTGTCACCGAGGCCAAAATGCTGTTTTCTTGCATTTGTATGATCCAGGAGTTTTTAGGCCTGCCTCTCTTTCGCACTTGAACATCCGACATTACTTTCAAGTTAAAGAATCCATTATTTTCTATACTACTAACTTCGTCAAAAAGGTAAGACCAATTAACATTCCTATTGGTCTTACCTTTTTGACGAAGTTAGTAGTATAGAAAATAATGGATTCTTTAACTTGAAAGTAATGTCGGATGTTCAACTTCTACTTCTGATCAAGTTCATTCACAGAAACTAACTTTTTTTAAAAAAAATATTATTTCCCGTTAGAAGTTTACTAAGTTTGATTCAAACATTAACTAAGTTCCCTTCTAGTTTTTTTTTAAACTGGTGATCCACGCGTAAAGCCATATTTACCGTCGAAGATGATATAAATTATAATGAAAGGTGACAGTCCGTTTGTGGCGAACGGTATGATATACATATCCCTATATGTCCCAACGAAAAATGCTCTAAGACCATGATGGATGACATTTTATCTCAATTTCTTAATTTGTAAGAAACATATTTGAAAAAAAAAATTCATAAAAAGTAAGCGCCGCCAAAAAAAAATTGTATTATAGATTTTTTCCATTTTTAATGAAAATTTTCAAATAAAAAAACATTCTGGTAAAAAAAAATGCCCACAAAAAGTGGGCGTGGCAAAAATTAATTTGTGAACGAGACCAGTGTCCACATATGCCTTTAAGGTTCTAACCCTTTATCTTTTTAACTTTAGCCTTAAAAGTGTTTTTTCTGCATTGTGGGAGTATATAACAATTTTTTACACTTAACCATTTCGAAACCATAGGGACATTGTAAAATAGTCTTAGCTTTTGATGCTGATCCTAAATATATATGTTAACTTATAGTTTTACTATTAAAGTTTCAAACTATGTGTCGAAATTAATATACCCTTCGAATAGGTACCAATTTTTCAAGGAAATTTGACTCATTGAATATTTTTTCGATTGAATTTTGGGAATGAATGCATTCTACTCATTCTTCACACGTTGGTCAAATGAAACGGTAAGAAATGAAGATATTTTAATTACGGTTTTTTTGTTTGGAATAAAAACGATTTTGAATTTGATTGAAATCTGTCCACTGATCTGAAACACTTTTAATTATGTTTTTTTTCTGATCAATTTTGCAGATCCTAATTTTTATTTTTTAGGTAGCATAATTTCGCTGGCGAAACGCAAACTGTTGTTTTAGTAATTAAAAGCTTATGTTATGAATTAATTTATTCATCTCCATCTTCGCAAAGTAATTCTAGTGATGACGAATATTTTAATATAAT
The DNA here is from genome assembly GCA_963576555.1 of Ferdinandea cuprea. Classification (NCBI taxonomy): domain Eukaryota; kingdom Metazoa; phylum Arthropoda; class Insecta; order Diptera; family Syrphidae; genus Ferdinandea; species Ferdinandea cuprea. The sequence goes on from OY754959.1 coordinate 80,865,178, forward strand.
TTTAACGAAAGGACTCAATAAATAATTACTCCGAGAAGTAGGTTGGTTCTTTATTGATTAATCCATGACTTAATTATTTTTATGGAATTATTAAGTCGCCGCGTTTTAAAAAGCAATGAATTTGATGATTGCAGTTCTTCCAATTAGTTTTCAAGACACTAATTGCGGGAAGAGACTGGATAGTATATCTATTTTTTTTTTTGCATTTTTAACCACTTTTTGTTCAATTACAAATTAACGTGGAAACACAAAATTCAATTTAAAATTGTATAAATTGTATAACGGTAGAACTGGCCGCGTTTCAAACTGATAATTTAACACCTATACCGTACAAAGACACAGAACATAGACACAGAATTTCACTTCTTTAAAAAAAATAAAAATTATTTTGAAATTATGTTTTCTTGGCCATGAAAAAAATCAATCAATTGTAAACAATTGTACAGCCTCTAAATGACGAAAACAAATGTATCTAGTATTTAATTTTCGATGTATTGGTAGTATTTACTTAAATGAATCCAGGGATACCAGCACGTAACTTGATACAGCAGAGGATTGTTGATCGTCGTTAAGCTCGGAAACAAATATTTCTTGGCAGCACATAACTTGAAACAAGTTCAATTTTAACTTGTGCTTTAAATTTTTATTGTAAACTATAATGTGAAGTGTCAAATTGTTTACTTATTAATTTAAAATTATAAATCATTATTCAAGTTCGCATTTATCATGTATTCTTTTTGCTAAATCTTGATAACCACTCATAAATATTGTAAAAATCTCAGTTTTTTGTTAATAGATATTTTTTGCTTATCTTCCCTTTATTTTGCAGCGATATGAAATAAGTTAATGGTACTATAGAATTTGAGTTAGTGGTACCATTCAAATCTGCTATGTTAATTATCGAAGACACTCGATTAAGCGAAATTAAGTACTGCCCAGTATCGCTACAGCTAGTCTTAATGCAATGTTTCCAATATTTCCAGATGCTCTGATGTTCATTTTTCCCTTGTTTGCAGCTGTAACAACACCAGTGGTCGCATGCACGTTTTGCAGCACATCAAAATTTAATGTCATGAACGACGTGGCACCATAGTCACTGATCATTCGTATTTGTGATACCTAAAGTGTCTAATGCGCACAATATGCGTCAAGCTTCCTTTCATTACCATTACCATTTTTTAAAATACATACCACTTTAAAAAAAAAAAAATTAAATACGCAGTTGTACGGGCCCATAACCTATAGCTAAAATCAGTAGAGGACAAGTTGAAATACGCGTCTTTTGTATTCAAGGATAAGAAGTGAGTAAAATATATTTGAAATAACTTAAGTGAAACATATAGGCTGGCAACAATACAACCGTTCGCGTTAAATAGTTTTTCAACATATTCAATGGCTAAATGATATCTGCACGACGATTGCCGAAGACATCTGTTTTCTAAGAACTCAATAAAGAGCTGCTGGCTTTACCAACAAAACGGCTAACGAAACAGCGAAGTAAACCTTGTAACAGAAACGTATAGAAAAGACATAAAAAATATGTAATCGGGAATCTGAAAAGTATAATGAATAATAAATATATCCTTATCAAACTTTTTAATACTGAAAGCCATATTTTGTATAATGTATTTATTCAAATTTTTTTTTCAAAGAAGAGTATATTACGTGCTTGCTTTTTAAGCTAAATTATTTATTAATGTATTTAGATCCCAAATTCACTGCTTTCTCGTTTTAAATTTGTGATTCTGAAAAAATATAGATTATCTTTGTATAAATAAAAATAAATAAATATGTATTTTCAAAAAGAATCGCCTAAAGGATGCTCCACATCTATCAGGGCACTAAGGACAAACAATCAATGCTCCATTTATTTTGTTATGTTATGTACGTGCCGATAGATGTAAAACAGTCTTCAAATAAACGTGAATATTGATTGTTTCATTGAAATGTTTAAGTAGTTGAAAATATATTAAACATATTATACAACAAACAAACAACATAACATAGCATACTTACACGTTTGTTGTTCCTTGTGACGAAGTTCACTCTTGTTAGTAGGGACTTGCCTGATATCATCGTTTTTTTATTGTATATTTTCAGTAAAATTTGGGCTCACAAGCAAAGTTCAGGTCGGATGGGTAAAATACACTTCACAGTTATTTAATATTGTTATGACATTTTTAGTAGTATGTTATACTATGATGGGTAACCAGATCAAAATTGGCTAAAAATGTTTTCGTGCGGCCTGTAAATTGTTTAGTGTGGGGAACATAAGGAAGGGAGTTAAAGTTTATAATTTTGATTTGGAAATGGTAGATTAATAGGGAACAGGACAAAAGGAAACATTTATAGAACAAAGTAAAATAGAAAGAAAAACATTTAGAAGTACATATTTGATTTTCATATAAAAAAGAGGAGTTTTTAAAAGCATAACTAGTGTGTTTCCTCCAAAGGAAAATGTTCCATTTGCATAAATATTCAGCATAAGTGTTCTCTATATGTAAAAGTCTTCTACGTGAAGCTAACTACAACAGCAAAATAAAATCAAAAAAAAATTGTTTGAACATCTTAAAAAATGATTTTATTTAAAAATTCCCTTGTGACCTGTTGTAGGTATTCGTTATTTAAAAAAGATTTCCATACAATCAAGGACCACGATAGGGAAAAAGAAAAATATTCGTTCATTCCTTAAAAAAACAAATTTAATATATGTAAGTGTTTGTACAAACATACATACATATATGTCAATAGCAACAAAACTAAATAGATGCAATTGTTAGTGGAGATAAAGTATGGACTAGGATAAGATGATATTCGAAATATGCAAGAAATAAAAGTTAGTTAATAAAAAAAAAATAATAATTATCATAAAACAAAAGTAATATATGTATACTTGTAAAGAATTGAAGTCACAATTATAATAGATACAAACTCTTCACTTAAAATTAGAAACAAAAGTTTTCTAAAATTGTAAGCAAATGCTAACAGAACATGGATTCGATACGTTAATAACAGGAAAAACAGAAAATCATATAAACAATAAAATATTTCACTACAAGTCATAACAGAAAGTAAATAAACATGTGGATGAGGGAATATCTAAATTAGGACGATCAGCTTAAAATGGTTTTGAAATCAAAATGCATTTCAAAATGGTTCTTTTTTGTGAATTACCATTGTACACGCTTCTGTGAAAGAATCCGGAGAATATTCTCGATAATATCAGTGCTGCTGGCAGTACCACCCAAATCTAAATTAAAATAAAATTAATAGAATATTTTTTTTAAATTTTCAATTACCTGGGGTATGGATGCGATCTGTGACAATGGTCTGATATATAGCTTCTGTAATAACTTTAGCGTGTTGCTTGTGTCCCAAATGATTGAGCATGTCAACACTTGCGTTGATCATTGCTATGGGATTGGCAATATTTTTACCAGCGATAGCAGTACCAGTATTACGAGTACCAGGTTCAAAAACAGCATACTGCAAAAAAAAGGAAACTTGAAACATGCGTTTTTAAGGGAAGGAATGAGATATTGTTTATGACTTTTAACAAATACTACAGTAAGAACTTATATTTGTCTACAAATGCAATTCCAGTACACAGCTCGTGCTAAATTTAACGTATTAAGCTCTCTTGAGCCATAATCTTAATTAAATCAACCACACTTTTTTAATTGTTATGCTATGTAAGACACAGAAAAACTTTAAAAACCTTTTATTATAACTTTCAAAAATTGTAAGTTAAAACTAGTGTAGATTTTCATCGAAAGTTCTATGTACATCGTATAAAACAAATATTGTATTTAATTTTTGAGCAAAATTCAATTCTGAATAATAATTAACAAGTAATTGCAACAGATTTTCTTAAAAACGGGTTGGGTCTTTTTTTTAGTTTGAACAGTTAGGTATATACTATACAATAAAAACTTAAGAGTCCTTTGTGAGGAAATCGATCGCAATTATTTGTTATACTCTGTTCAACAAAAATTGTCAGTACAGGGAAGATAGGTTGTTTGTCTTTCACGTCTAATTGCAATGGCTTAAACAAATTGGTCCCTCTTTAAAGCTCTTATAGTTTTACCGTAGCTTGTATGATAAATCACCATAAATCAGACAGCAATATCATTAGGGCTACCATCTTCTAATTTAAAATAACAAAAATAAACATTTTGGTGATTGAAATAAATTGATGATTGCACGTTTGTCAAAATCATCGACTTGGTCTTGAAACCAGAATTAGTTTTTCTGGTGGTTAATCGTAACCTTTATGTAATTCGTTTCGTAACAGAAAAACATCAACTGCATTTCGTACGGCTTTCGATTTTCTTTTAAGATGGGCATAACATTTTTCAGTTGCATCAACATTTTGTTGTATTTTTTTTCTACACTTAGGTCGTGTAAAGACTTTGTAGCAATATATCTCTCTTAAGTACCGCAATTTTAAACTAAGTAATAACTATAACCAAGTTATCGCAATATAGCAATACAGAGTACTTAACACTATTAATTTATTATTTATTACTAATATTAACGGAACCTTCAGAAATACAAACAAATTAAAGGATTAAAAGCCTATAATCAAATTAATTTATTTGTTTCCAAAAGCTTTAAAAAGCAACAAAACCCGAAAGCTCTTTGACAAAATCCACAGCAAAAACCGGTTTTAAAATGCTTTGATTGGGTAATGGTAACACTCTTCTGATGTGCTTCACACGGCTTGTTTACGTTGATGATAATGACGAGAAAGCTGTTTTCTCATTCCGTATAAGCAAATTTGAGGAAAATTGCAATTCCTTATTAAGTCAGTGGTTTAGTTTTTCTTTCCGTGGCAATTCTTGTAAATGTCGCACTACTGGTGGTAGTATACATCTTTCTATAGATTAAGTCCAATACATACCATTTTCATCAAAAGGAAAATTTTTAGGGTTTACGCAATTGTCACATGAATTATTTCTCCAATCAGGGAAGATAAATTAGCAGAGGTTAATGAAAAATAAATAAACAGGTGAACAACATATGGAATTGCATACAATATGTAAATTTTAACTTGTAAATAACTAAAAAAAAAGAGTTTTGCCTCTTTCTGATACTGGCCCAACGTACTTACCACTGAAAACGCCATGTACGAATATATGTATATATACTAAAATAAACTTACATGATCACCATAGTTCCTGCCTGAGAGTAAACCTGCACCTCCAATAAGGCCGCAGATAACGTTAGACACAATGGTGCCATACAAATTTGTCATATTCATCACATCAAACTAAAAAAACGAAAATATCTTAAAATAATAGTGTTTAAAATTAAATAGATACCATACCTGATGAGGATGAGATACAAGCTGCATGCAGGTGTTATCAATAATCATATTGTTGTGCTGCAACTCTGGATATTCCCTTGCAACACGATTTGCTACTTCGAGGAAAAGGCCATCAGATAATTTCATTATGTTGGCCTTATGAATTGTGGTAACTTTCTTCCTATTATTATTTCTGGCAAATTCAAATGCATACCGTGCAACTCGCTCTGCATTTTCGATGGTCACAACTTTCATACTTTCTACAACTCCCCGCACAGATTCATGCTCCAACATCGCATATTCTCCATCAGTGTTTTGCCGAATTAAAACGATGTCAATATCTTTATGTCTAGCAGGAATTCCTGTATAGGATTTGCAGTGGACAACATTTACGTACAAGTCTAATTCATTGCGAATAGCAACATTTCTAGAGGTTTCATTTACAGCCTCGGATTTGGTTTCGATGTTTCCTTTAAGGGCTACACCGTTACGCTTAATAGAAGTAATGGCATATTCTAAATCATCATTGCCCTCTGTTGTAGGATCAATATCAATGACTTCAAAATCGATTGGAGCCCCAGAAAAATGGAATATCTCCCGAATGTAAGTCATCAATTCTGGTCCAATTCCACCGCCCGGAAGCATTGTTACTGCATGACGGCCTCCGTATTGTGCACTTGGAATATCAGTTCCCTAATATAAATTTGTGATTAATTTAAAGTCGTAGTTATAATTTCCTACTCACTGTTTGTTTTTTTTGAAGTGCGCTTTTGGTGTGGGTTACTTCTTCGGTCTTCTCCTTAGCTACTACTAATGGATATCCCTAAATAAATAAATTAAATAAAAATATATTATATCAATTTTGTTATGTAATTGGATAAATTTAAGTATTGCAGATTTTTACCCTGGCTAGGAATGGTGTTTGAAACAGTCGAGTTAATCGTAAAGCCATATTAGAAATATTTGCTAGTTCCTTGTGTTATTGGTGTCTACCTAAATTATAAATTAATTAATTTAAAAAAATTTATAATAAAGTACGTACCGTAGGTACCGGGGAGTCCAATGAAATTTTTTGACAAGTTAAGGTGGAACTACTTTTTGACATTAAGCACGCACACATAGAAATATTGACAAATAAAACAAGCCGTGGGACTCTGACGTCATACAGACTGCACAGTGGGGTAGTACTATACCGAAATATAATATCTGGCTGCGTTTACCTAAGTGCCTGGCTACACGTCGTGGCTACACACACAAAAAAGTCTCATAAGAATGAAAGTAATTTGAATGGCGGAGAACGCTGAAATCTGAAACAAAACAAAATTTCTCTTTAAAAATCGAATACTTTTGTGCTCTCTAGTACCTGTATTCGGTCTTCACTCTTCCAACACAAATCTCAAATGAGGATTTCTGTCAAAAGTGATATGGTTTGGAACCGAAACGTTCATGCCCACGCCGAGAATTCAAATCGAAAGAGGATTTTTGGTGGATTCTTGGTGCAATCTCCCTTTTTATTATATGTCATACTGTCAGTGGTGGACACCGGTGGTTGCTGTTCGAAAAAGAGATGGCACTATTCGATTGTGCGGAGAATACCGAAGCACAGTGAACTTTCGGAATATCTGCTGCTTCTCAGGTATCTCAGTGAAAAATTTCAATAAAAGAACACGAGAATACTAAGAACAATCTACGAACGTTAAAATTAATGACTTTGTATATCTTCGAAATTATGGCCGAGGAGAGAAATGGTTACCCGGAAAAGTCATTGAAGTGGTTGCTCCCGTAACGTACAGAGTTCAGAGTGAGGGTGGACAGAAAAATGAGATCTTTTTTAGATAAAATACAGCCTTTTGCGCTTGAAGAAAAAAAAAACAATAAAACAACACGAGAATACCAAGAACAATCCACAAACTTTTAAAATTATTGAATTGGTACATATGTATATCTTCGAAATTATGGACGAGCAGAGAAATGGTTACCCGGAAAAGACATCAGTCAAATTTTGAATTAAAACCAACAATAAACTAAATTCAGTGTTTGTGTTCTTATTTTCCGCCGAACAAAACACTGCGTTAGTATTGCATTTTTAATTGTTAATTTATTTATTTTGATATATTACATTTACTTTTTAAAAAAAAAATTATAATTTTTCTAAAAAAAACTGGTTTTTCATGAAATTTGGTAATCACGGTCAAAAGATCGCCATTAAAATTTATATTTAATTTTCTAATTTTTCAATCTTAGGATAGCTATCCAACATAAATTGGCTGTACAGGGAAGATAGGGATGTTTGCCTCTCATTCGCACTCTTTGGTTTTCCGTAAGGGGCTATTCTAACAAAAGCTCTTGCAGGGTTTCCGTACTAAGAATTATAAATCAGCAAAAATCTGAAAGCATATTATGTCGGGTTACCATGCCTTTTTTTGATTGACATTTTCATTTAAATTATTTTATTAATAAAAAATAATAATGGCATGTAGCGCCGTCTTGTTGGAACCACATCTCATCCACATTATTGCCATCCAATTCGGGAACAAAAAAGTCTGTTATCATGGCTCTATACCGGTCTCCATTAACGGTAACGGACTCTCCAGCATCATTTCGGAAGAAGTATGGCCCAATGACTCCACCAGCCCATAGAGCACACCAAACAGTCAGTTTTTGTGGATGTAATGGCGTTTCAAGGGTCTCATATGGATTCTCTTCACTCCAAATGCGGCAATTTTGCTTGTTGACGTAGCCATTCAACCCAAAATGAGCTTGCGGTAAACTTCGCGAACTGAACCATTATTTTCGAAATAAATTTGCACGATTTGCAAGCGTTGTTCATTTGTCAACCTGTTCATGATGAAATGGCAAACCAAACTGAACATAAATGACATTAGAGTTGCCAGATTTTACCACTAAATGTCAGTTCGAAAAACCAACCTTTAAAAGAAACACCCTTTATAACCTACTTGATTAGCAGTTACTGTTTTATTTTCCAAATTTTGATGTTTTTTTTGTCGCGTCAACTATTTTTGCGGCACTTAAGTCTTTGGATGAATTTAAAGCCATTTCTAACAAACAAAACAAACGCAAATAATCTTTTTCCTTAAAGAAAACAGCTTACTATTTTGTAACTGCATTTTAACGTATTTTCCAGACATTAAAAGAAATGCAAAATATCAAAACAAGATCGCCACGATAACACTTACCATTAAGAACTTGTTTTTAAGGCTCTAAAACCAAAAGGTCCTCAACAGAAAGCCAAAGAAAACAATCCGAGCGAGTTACTAAAAGGACATTGGTAACAGGCCACACACATCAATGCACACTAGGATGTGTGTTCCCAAGGCTAAGCTCAGGCTACAGGGGGGGTCACAGGTGGCGGATGGTGATCGGCCTGCACACGTGCAGGTTAGCTGTGAATAACCAATAAACAGTCCCCGACCAAGAGCAGCAGAGAAGGAGGGCACGGCTTAAAAGGCCACAGGAACCCCTGAGAACTTTCTGTGACAAGACGAGTTGGCACCGTCTTCAAAGTAAGTGCTCCCCACCCCATTCGGTGGCTCAGGGACACAGGCACGAAACATTGGCAATACCAGCATGTACGATGGTGAACTACGCAGCTTCTCTGTTTTGGGAATTATAGCTGCCTACATACATATACGGTCTTATTTGATGACTTTGTCATCGACAGACTATTGCATCAAAACCGAGCCCAGTAAGGTTTTGATTATGGTATACTGGAAATAGATTGGAATTAAAGCTATGTGCGCCGACGTTTGTAGTATTCTGTTACCTTAGTAGGCAGGAGTGAAATCCGGTTGAAATGGCTTTCAGGCTAAAAACTTGGCAGGACTCACAGAACGCTCGATGCCTCGTCGCCATTAAGTTGGTGGTGTGGGTCAAGATGTAACATTGCTTGTTAAAGCCGATTTGGCTCTGGCACTACACCTCATAAGGGTCTGTGTCAACCCATGCAACCCATGCATGGCCTCACAGCTTGCAAAGACAACCATGGAATCCATAAGATACTATATACTCGGACATAGATAACGGCTTTGAGTGGGGACCCAATCGAAATGAATACAACAAAAAACAAATCAACGGAGGGAATATTAGTGATTTAGAAAGGTTATGAGGAAAATCCCTTTCAAAGAAGTTCAAGGATGCTAAGGTCACCAAACACCGCACCAGCACCCTTAGGGAGAAGCACTGAAAGCTGTGATTTTTCTGCAACAAAAGAGATGGCATTTGAACCAACCTTGCAACTATCTGCTTTCCACAAACTAGGTGAGCAGATACGTCAACTGGTGGAAATGCTAGAAAATGGGAAAAGGCGTTCAATACACCAACCTATGAGAGATGCAATTGAAAGCATTAGATCCCTATAGCATTCTGCTATTCAACTGCAGGATGAAAAAGCAAAAGAGGTGATAAGGAAGAACAACTCGTCACAAAACTTCTCTCTGGCTGAGAAACGCTCAAGAACCCAAGAAAAAGGCAGGGTTAAAATGGCGAAACCCCGGAACCAAAGAGGAAAAAAACTCCAGGCGGTAGAATCGAAACTAAAAGAAAATAATACTGGAACTCCAAGGATCAAGGAGAAAAACACCGTCATTCCGACAAAGCAGAAGCCAAACGATGGCGGGCAGTCAAGAAAAACAAAGAAGGAGACTAACCAAAGGAAGGTAGAGTTGAAAAGAAGTAAGCGGGACGCGTTCGTCATCGAAGCAAATGAAGGACTTTCGTACGTGGAGATTCTTCGTAGCGTAAAAGCCGACCCCAAACTAGAAGCTATTGAAAAAGCGGTATCCAGGATAAGAAGGACCCAGAAAGAAGAGCTCCTAATACAGCTCAAGGAAACTGGAAATAAGACAGAAGAGTTTAAAACTGTCATTGGCGAGGTTTTAGTAGAACGAGCGAGTGTACGGGCACTCACACATCGCACTACCATCGAGCTGAAAGACATCGACAAAGTTACCGGAAAGGAGGACATTTGTGAGGCAATAAGAACTCAACTCGGGGTTGATATACAACCAGCAGACATATTATCCCTGCGAAAAGCGTACGGTGGAACCCAAACAGCAACGATTGGTCTTTCCGTCGGATTTGCAAAGAAACTGTTGGATGCAGGAAAGGTTAAAATTGGATGGGTTATTTGTCGCATTCGAGAGCGAACGCTTCTCCAAAAATGCTTCAAATGTCTTGAATTCGGGCACATAGCCAAGCATTGCAAAAGTAGCAAGGACCGCTCCGAGCTATGTAGAAGCTGTGGAACAGGAGGCCACATAGCAAAGAACTGCGAAAAGGAGCCATCATGCATGTTCTGTAGAAAAGAACACCCTAAAGATTCGAAGCATGTAGCCGGAAGCAGCAAGTGTCTGGTTTTTAGGAAGGCCATCACCAGCTTAAAAAGATGAAGATAATACAGATTAACTTTAATCACTGTAGAATTACACTGGATATCCTGACACAAACGGCTAGAGAAAAAAAGCGGATGTCATCTTGATCTGCGATAGGACAAAACATGTTTTCATATGGATATGCGGAAGGCATGCATTTCAAAAAACCAACGGATTTACGGAGGGCTTTGTACGGGCCAAAATAAATGGCATACATTTCTACAGCTGCTATGCACGTCCAAGCTGGACCATGAACGAGTACCAGGCAATGCTAGACAACCTATCCGCCGATGTTCGTGGAAGAGCCCCGGTAGTTATCGACGGCGACTTTAATGCATGGGCAATAGAGTTGGGTAGCAGACGTACAAACGACGGGGGACGTAGTCTGCTAGAAAGTTTTGCAGCTCTTAACATAGTCATTACAAACCAAGGTTGTGCAAATACATATCGTAAGGCAGGATTACGTATGGGCTTACGTACGGGCTCGATTGTTAACATCACGCTCGTAAGCAACTCCCTCTTGGGAAATATAAAATGGCGAGTCAGCGAGGAATACACGCACAGCGACCACCAAGCAATAATTTTTGAGACGAAGGAGAAAGATACCGTGCAACGCGCTAAACGAACGGGCCCAAAATGGAAGGACACGCATTTCGATCAATGAAATGATAAATACCGGTAACATAATTCGAAGCGGAACAGCTGAAGCCTGTATGCAACAACTTGTCCGCATTCTCACTATTGCGTGCGATGCATCAATGCCCAGAAGAACGGGTACTAGAGGAGAAACACCATGCTACTGGTGGAATGAGGAAATAAAAAACTCAGAGCAAAGTGCTTAAAAGCCGACAAAAAAACAAAACGCGACCTAAAAAGCGAAATCAAAGAGAGCAAGACAAGATGTTTTAAAAAACTTTGTGAAGAAGCCGACATAAACCCCTGGGGTACAGCATACAGGATCGTCATAACTAAGATAAAGGGCAGCAGGTCACCGCAAATAACTTGTCCACCAATCCTAAGCTCCATAGTAGAGCACCTCTTCCCCCGAAGTACATCTACTATGTGCAACATCATTAGGGAGACCAATACAGAGGACATCCCAATAGTCACAGCGGATGTACTCATAAGTGCATGCAAGAAGATAGGCGACTGTAAAGCGCCCGGACCTGATGGCATTCCAAATAAAGCACTGAAAGCAGCTATCCACAAGAGGCCAGGAATGTTTATGGAAATATTTCAAAAATGTCTTCAAGAAGGAGTTTTCCCGGATGCTTGGAAACTACAACACCTAGTTCTGCTTCCAAAGGGAAACAAGCCACTTGGGGAATCGTCCTCGTATCGTCCAATATGCCTTCTAGACACAATGGGAAAGATACTGGAACGGATATATATGTTAGATTGCTCGCGGTAGCAGAAGAGAGAGGAGCTCTATCAGACTATCAGTTTGGGTTTAGAAAATCGCGGTCTACTGTTCAAGCCGTAAAAACTGTGGTCGAAATTGCGGCCGAAGCGATACAAGGAGAAAGATGGCGGTATGGTATAAAAAAATACTGTGTAGTGGTGACGTTGAACATCAAAAATGCCTTTAACTCGGCAAACTGGGCGTTCATCAGAATATCACTAGCCAGGATGGACACGCCGTATTACTTGCTGAGGATAGTAGAAAACTACTTTACCAGCAGAAAACTGAGGTATGAAACTGATGAAGGGTTGAAATACTACAGGGTTTCAGCTGGGGTTCCACAAGGATCAGTACTCGGCCCACTCCTATGGAACATTATGTATGACGGAGTGTTAAGGCTTATGTTGCCGCAAGGAGTTCAAGTAGTCGAATTTGCAGACGACATCGCCGTCATTACGGTGGCAAAAGAAATATAGGAGATAGAGTCAGCTACAAATGAAGCAATTATTCGCATCAAAGAGTGGTTAGTATCCGCCGGGCTAGATTTAGCGGACCACAAAACGGAAGCCGTCTTAATCACCAGTAGAAAAATTGTGGAATACGCCAATATACGGGTGGGACATCAAATAGTCCGATCGAAAGAATCGATCAAATACCTGGGAGTAGTACTTGATAACAGATTACAGTTCAAAGCGCATATAGAGTACTCCAGTAATAAGGCTCTAATGCTGCACGGAGCACTTTCGAGGATATTACCAAACATTGGTGGACCTGGATATGCTAGGAGGATTCTCCTATCTATAATAGTCAGCTCAGTCCTCTTATACGCTGCTCCGGTTTGGGCGGGGGAACTCGCCATAAAAGCAAATAAGAGAAAACTGTCGTCCGCATACAGACTCAGTGCATTAAGAGCGATCTGTGGATTTCGAACAATCTCGGATGAAGCAGCCTTTGTGATAGCAGGAATGGTTCCGATTGACATTCTCGCGGACGAGATGTTGAGAATTTATAATAGAAGAACCCCAGGGCGACAGGATGCAGGTGAAATTGTTAGAATAAAAGGAGAGGAGCGAGCGGCTTCAGCAGCAGATTGACCTATAAGTTGATCCCGAATATCGGGACCTGGACAAAACGAGCACATGGGAATAACAACTTCCACCTTACGCAGTTCCTGTCTGGTCACGGCGGCTATCGCAAATACTTGCACCGATTTGGACGCGATAGGAACGAGAAGGAAAATACGGAGCAAACCATATTTCACTGCCGGCGTTTTTCGCAGTGGTGAATTAATCTGCCCAATCCAACACTAATCATAGACCGAATGTTGCAGTCGGAGGAAAATTGGATGGAAATCGGCACACTTGTGATAATTGTGCAAAACGAACTTAGAAGAATAGAAAGAATTAGACGAGCTGAAGAAGCAAGTACAAGAAGAATAGCATAAACTGCTAACCAGCCCCTAATGGCAGTCCCGCGGGGGGAGTGGTGGAAGGACGTAGTGGTGTGGATTAATACATAGGCGCATTCCTGGCATCGAATATTCGGGTGTTGCGAATCGCGCATGTTGGTGTCACGGGCTACCGCAACTTTAGAAGATTACCACATCCATTGGAGCAACCAAGAAAAGAAAAAAAAAACTCGGATGTGTGTTGGTTGAATGAGAGGTGAATCTACGTCAGATGCAATTGGAAATTCACTGGGGGGGGGGGGGGGTTCTTTCAATTTAAGGTAAAAAAATATGACACGGTACTGATTTTTAAAAAGCTTCCCCATAAGACGTGTACTGCCAATCTATGTTGGACAGAGTATAGATAGGAATACCATCAGGATCCATTCAAATGATCTGTCGATGAGGAGAGCGACAAAAAAATACAAAATTTATTTCTCCAGGAGAGTGCTCAGGATGGGAGTCGCCGAAAGTATATAAATGTTCTACATATGTGTTTTTAAAGTGTTTAAAGAGATGAGTTTTTATTTCTGATTTATTTGAAAATTAAATTATTTGGGTTTTAAGTTTTTTTGGTCAATAATATTTGTCAATAATTTAACCGTGATTAACCATAAACACGCTATTGCCCCCTGCAATGACTGTCAAGTTGGATGTGTTTTATAATTTTTTTTTCTCAGAAGGGTTGTTCCTTTTGAGAGAAACTTTAAGAAATAAATTATTTATGTTTTGTGTTTTAAATAAATAAATTATTACGTTTTCTGTAAACACTTGTTAAAACTTTCAGGCTTCAGCTACAAAGAATAATCCAGGAAATCTGTGAATTATAAAACTGGAATTTTAATGTAGGTACATTGAACAACAATAAAAATGAATGTATTTACCTATTACTTTTTGTCGACACTTGGAGAAACTCTTATAAATTATCCACGTTTCTTGTTGGCACTTGGAAGAACTATCAATCTGTGAATTAAAAAATGGAATATGGTATTATGAGCATTGAATAACAATAAAAAAGAATCCATATATTCTAAGTGCCTGGCTACACGTTCATGGGAATGAAAGTCTGAAACAAAACAAAATTTCTCTTTAAAAATCGAATACTTTTGTGCTCTCTAGTACCTGTATTCGGTCTTCACTCTTCCAACACAAATCTCAAATGATACTATGAGACTTTTTTGCGTGTGTAGCCACGATGTTCATGGGAATGAAACGTGTAGCCAGGCTCTAAAAATAAAAATAAAAAATATTAACATACATTAAATAACAATAAAAAAGAATGCATTGACCTTTATGTTTCTTAAAGTCACTATTCACAATTCATAGATTATTATAATACAAGAAATTAGAGAAGGAAAATAATTAAATTTCGACGGTGTTTTTACCACAAAAGTTTAAAAAATATGAAGCACAACAAAAACAAAATTGGGAAACAGAAACAGTACTTCCAAAATATTTAGAACAGCTCTGACAGTTACTGGAACAGCACTAACTACATTCGGAACAGTTTTGACAGCAGTTGCATTCGGTTCCAACATGGCGAATGGGAGAATGAATTTAAAGACCAGTTTTGTAGTTGGGTTATGCCACAAATTCCGATGGTTGCAATCTGGATACCCGTCTACTACTTTTTAAAAAGAGCTTAATATATCCTCTCTAAATCCATAGAGCCTATCTTCAAAGAGTGTGGATTTTCCAGTACAACTGGCCTTATGCCCGTGACACACATGTGCTTTCGATACCATGGTATCGAGATGAACCACATGTCTGTCAGGGTATACCACACTAATGCCAGGCGAGCAATGAGGTTTGAGCGTAGTATCGATACTAGGGTCCATTGGTATAGCCATCCCCATCATCCAAACGATAAACAGTCTCAATTTCAAAGAATTCCAATTAAATGTCTGACCGAGAATGGCAACTGTCAAACAATACTACTTTGTATAGTGTGTCACCCAGCATGGTATTGACGATGCCATAGTATTGATACACTCTGTTTTTTCTTCACATTCTCACAGCAATTGCAATTGAAGATACGTGTTAATAAAATGAAATGGTATCCCTGAAATTAAAACAGCTGTTTAGAACATGTTCTAAATCAATGTCAACGTTAAGGAAGTACTAAAAGTAAAGTTATTAAAAAAGTGTTTAAACAAATGGCACCGCGCAGACCACATTAGCAAAGTAAAACAAAGTAGTTGGTATTTTACTTTCAGAACTTTTTTGTTTAAAGGAAAGAGATGTGGACAACTAGATAGTGACTAATATGTGTTAATTGTTTTCTTCTACTCAGATTGCAATGGGTGAGGAACCGAAGGTTATTAAATAATATTAATGAATTAAGTAGAATTCTTAATCTATATATAGATTCCGAATCTGCCGCATCCATGCCAATAAAATTTCAAAATAAAAAAACTGAAGATGAAGAGGAAGACTGTGACAATGAAGAAGTCAATCTCAGAGGTGGTAATACACCTTTAAACGAATTTATGCTGTTGAACAACAACATGCCTAGTGGCACAAGTAAAAAAGCTGACATAGTTTTCCCACGAACACATAATTATGATGAATTCATGGAATCATTGCAGTTGAAAGATACAAATTATATTCCTATATCCGATGATGTAAAGTGAGTTTGATTATTACATGTGGTTTATGTTGATTTCTATTTTCGCTTTCCACTACTGGACTTTCTTTGGTATTTAGGTAGGGTTACCAACTCCAAGAAGGGCTAGGGCCGGAAATTTGTAAAGTTCATTTTGTCCTTACCTCTAACTATAACAACATAATTTAAAAATGGCTTGCTTAAAATTATTTCCGAAGCTATAGAGGTAATAAAAGAATCTTGACTTAGCATATTGTGGGAAATAAAAAAATACTTTTGTTCAAAAAAAAAAAAAAATATATATATATGTTTGTATATATTTTCGATAGAGTGGTTGAATTAAACCATAACCCTTGCGATTAGGTATTGGAATTACAGCACTCATCCTTGGCTTACCACAGCTCCCGTGATGAAGACTGCTTTCAGACCGCACAACATAGAAACCCGTTCTTTAATAAGGTTTCTCAACAATTAATCTTTGATTGTTCTTTTGATTGTGAAATAATTTTGTTATGATATGGCTTTATAGCGTCTTCGATGTTTTACAAAAAAAAAATCCTCTTATGCTATAAAGAAATGAGGCTAAAGCTATCGGGTAATATTTTGCCAGCAATTACAATCAAATATCTGAAACAAGTTCTTGCTCCCTAATTTCCATAGATTTTTGCATACAATTAGATAAAATCTTGCATTGCATGCAGTTTACTTTTAAAATATAAATAATTTTTATTACATACTTTCATTAAGAATTAAAATATTAAACAGCGGCCCGGAGAAATTTCGGCAAGGACCGGAGCCCGGAAATAAAAGCTGGAGAAATACCTCTATTGGTAACCCTTTATTTAGGTAATTGTTTTATTAAACTGTAAAACAAAAGCTGCTTTTAATTCTACCTTAAATGTATTCCAATAATTCGTATATTTAAATTAAATAGGTCATAAATACTAACGGGTGATCCAAGTAGAGATACTTTTTTCAATAGCCTTTTTTGACAGATCACGTGTGATTCGTGTCATGCTGTCATGTTATTTTTGTTTAGTATTGTTTGGCATTTCATAATGAAAAGACTTACGCGTGAACAACGTTTACAAATTGTTCAACTTTATTATGAAAATTTACGTTCTGTGAGGAATGTGTTTCGTGCACTTCGGTCAACTTATGGTCAACATAATCGGCCTACTGAGCGTACTATTCGCAACACCATCACCCATTTTGAGACCCAGCATTCATTATTGGATAATATTCGACCGAATAGACCACGTCCAGTACGCTGTGAAGAAAATATAACGGCCGAAGCTGAGAGTGTACACGAAGACCGTAGAGAGTCGATTCGGCGCAGTTCGCAGCAACTCTGACTGACGTATGGAACGACTTGGCGCATTTTACGTCAAGATCTTAAATTGAAAGTGTACAAAATACAGCTTGTGCAATAACTGAAGCCGCTCGACCTTCCCAAGCGACATCGCTTCGCTCTATGGGCTCTTGAAAAGTTCCAAGAAGATCCGACGTTTTCGAGGCAAATTTTGTTTAGCGATGAGGCCCATTTCTGGCTCAATGGGTATGTAAACAAACAAAATTGCCGCATTTGGGACGAAGAGCAACCTGAAGAGATTGAAGAACTGCCACTTCATCCAGAAAAAACAACGGTTTGGTGTGGTTTGTGGGCCGGTGGAATCATCGGTCCATATTTCTGTAAAAATTATGCCGGTGCGAACGTAACCGTCAATGGCGACCGTTATTGGTGCCATGCCTGAAACTGAAGCTCGTGATCTCGTCGACATTTGGTTTCAGCAAGACGGCGCCACTTCCCACACATCGCATCAATCAATGGACTTATTGAGAGAACATTTCGGTGAGCACATAATTTCACGTTTTGGGCCGGTCGATTGGCCACCAAGATCGTGTGATATCACACCGTTAGACTTTTTCCTGTGGGGATATGTAAAGTCAAAAGCTTATGCCGACAAACCCGCTTCGATTCAGGCCTTGGAGGAAAACATCACGCGTGTCATTCGCCAGTTACCAGTCGAAATGCTCGAACGAGTGATCGAAAATTGGACTCAACGGATGGACCATCTGCGACGTAGCAACGGCCAACATTTGATAGACATAATCTTCAAAAAATAAATGCCAAAGAATGTTTTTTCAAATTATAATAAACATTCTCCATTAAATTTGAATTTTCTGTGTTTTTTTCTTTAAAAAAGTAGGGAACCTCGAAATGGATCACCCTTTAGTTTCACTTTTGTATGCGACCTTATATTTAAAATCCGGGTGGGTGGTTTATAATTTGTTTTTTAAGTGTAGATGGTTTAGAAAAAAAAATTGAAATGCGTTTGAATTTTTTTTTTTAAATCCGTTCGGCCGAAATTTTATATAGAGTCCGACCGAATGTTAATTTTTTGGCCGAACTTCGGCTTTTTTATCAGCTTCAGCCAAAACATAAGCCGAAGCCGAATGTAGAGCAACCTGAAATACTAAGGATCCTAAAATAAATCATCCGTTAAATTAATTTGAACTGTATACAATTTTTTGGATAAAATAACTCAAAATAATAAAAAAAATATATTTTACAAAGAAACAAAAGCAAAAAATTGCCAGTAAATGAATCCGTTTAATTGCCTGTGGATAACTACAATTGCAAACTAACATTCATTCAGATGCAACTTCAACTGTAAAAACGAAACAAACAAGAAATGACTCGCGCCTACTTCAAATCGAACAGTGAAACCAAGCAGCAGGTTGTAGGGGGCAACATACCCCACATATTGCTTTTGACGATTCTTAATACTTGAAATAACTTTCAACTTTCAAAAAGTGGTCTTATTTCTATGTTGATGAGGAAATAATACCATACTTAATAGATTTCGGGACTTATAACCCACCCACAAGGGGTTACATGGGTTTCACAGCATTTTTATTGTTTTATTAATTTCTACAACATCTGGAGAATATTATCCTAAATTTTCAAGTCATTCCGAATAAAAATTTCGGAGATACAGCCCTGGGAAAGTGCACACTCAATTGAATCACGTACCTGCCAAGACACGCAAATAGCGCTATAGCGCCGTTTTAATACCACCACTCATGTGAACTATGAATTAAAGGGTGACAGTGAATAGTAAAAAGCAAACTCATATTCACCCAGTGGAGTTCAGTTTGATATCTGAGATCTCTGAAAGGTCGTTAATGAATGATTTCCCAAGCGTTCGTCTGAAACCATCTTGGACCTGTCAGTGACGATAGTTAATGCTTTGTAAGGAATGAAAGGGTCTTGTAGACCAGCAGAAGTCTGCTTCTCATTTTACTGCGTTTCATGAAAAACTTGATTTAATATGCAGGTGTATAAGCTCTAGTCAGGGCGGGCCACCATACAAGGGACTCAAAAGTGAGTATTTTTACCACAGCTGTTTACATCCAAAAAACATTTTTGGTTTGAGTCCTCACTTTTTACCAAAAGTTTTAAAACATGCATAGAAAGGGATATTGGCTTTCCGCACCCTGTGTTCGGTATTTATCACTGGGGAATAGTGAGTGAATCACATTGATGCCTTCGCTGTCTAGGTTCGACAAAATAATGTAGAAGACCAAATTCCCTAGCAGAGGTGAGATTTGGTTAAGAGGCTGTTACATTGTTTTGCCCGAAAGATTCCTGTGTGCAGCATAAAAACGATCCATTTGCTTATGAACTCCTCAACATCTGAGTAAGGTGATGACAACACAGGTGATGCGGCATCACTGCTTATTTGCGATGCTGATGCGATGCGCACCTGATGCTGATGCTTTGTTGATCGAACATTTCGTTGGCATTTTAGAACGCAAATGTTTACATTAAACATTTTTTTTATCAAGTTCATTTTTTATTACAATTTTCTGGACTTCTTCTTTTTATGTGGAAAATATTTCCTGTAAACATTTTTTTTTTTTAGTTTTTTCGATCAAAAATACATTTATGGTACTTTACACAAAAACATTTCAATTAAATTTATTTAAATTACTTTTTAGGTTTTGAAAAATTAAATTTTCTCAAAAACGGCACCTACGATTTTGATGTAATTTCGCACATTGGACACATTTAATATAATTGTTCAAAATTCAAAAAAATTAGCAAAATCGTTAGAGCCGTTTCAAATCGTTATATGAAAAAAAAATTATTTCAAAAATCGAAGTATGCAAATTTATTCGTGTTAATTGTAAAATAAAAAAACATTGAAATGTTTTGGAGTTCGCTTCGTTAGTTTTCGAGATATTGGCAGTTTTATAAATTACCGTTAATCGAATTTACCAAAATCCTTGGAACCGTTTTCTAGCAAAATAGTGATACATATGATGTCCCACAGGGATAATGTATGTATGTATGTCAATGATCTGAAATATATATCGTGCAGTTGTACTTAAGTTACGATCCCGGTCTTATTGAGCACGGTGCTGTTTGCGTTAATGAGCATTTTGAAAATATTGCACGCTGGTCTGAAACGAATGTTTTTTTTGTTAAATCAAAGTGTCTCGTCATCTTAAGAAATTCATTGGTTGTGGTTTCCTTTTGTGATTATAGGCAATTCTTCCATTGGATACGTTGAGACGTCCAAAAATGTTGGTATGATATTTAACCGGAATCTGATTTGGGATTACCAAATAAATGTTGCGACTGCACTTTAACCTTTTTCTGAAACTTTCTTAACAACACGACCACTTCCCGGTCTATATGAAAAACTGATTATGCCATCCTCTGACAGGTTGTTATCACTCTCTCCTTATCACTCAGCAGAACTTCTTACCGCGAACTCGTCCAAGATGGAAACTTGCATCTGGTCTCTGATCATCTCTTTAAAAGTGCGTATTTTTGTGGTATTTTTATTTTTTATTTATTTATTTACGAAGCGGATAATCCATTATTTAAATTCAATTTACAATTATGTACTTCAAAACTTAAGATTAGTAAAATAATTACATACATAACTTAGTAAAAATTACTTTTTAGATATCGTCTGTTCAAAGGTAAAACTTATTAAATAACTAAAAACACAAAGGGAGGGTCTCAAAAAAAACTGCGCTTACTGAGTGTTATAATTTTGAATTGCAAAATGGCAATTATGTCTCATTAATTTTTTCTAGTTATAAAACGTGAATAATTATACATATTTATACTTATAAAAAAAATATTTTGTACCTAATGAGTTTTACCTTTGAACTGACGATATGTTATTAGTTTTCTTTTAAATAAAGCTATATTTTTTTGTTGTTGTTGCTTAAGGCAGTGAATTAAAAAAAAACCTTTGAATACAATGAAACTTTGAGCGTTGTTAGATAAGGTAGTAGTCTAAAATCACCCGAGGAGTCCCCGGTTAAAAACCAACCCATACCACCTGAAAGTTTTTTATTCGCTGCCCCATCTATTGAAAAGGTCCGACAAAAATCCAAGAGTAAGAATTGTCATGTAATGACAACGTTTTGTCCAGCGATTTCCTCTTTCCAGTAATTATGACACTTTTTAAAAATGTTTCGTAGGAGTGTCTAAGTTGACTTTCAGGGACAAAAATTATTTAAAGGAAAGACAGGGTAACAGTATGATACCTTATCCACATCCCTATATGCCTCCAATGAAAAGACGTTAAGAACATTGTAGATGACATGTTATTTCATTTTATATGGCCCGTGCATGCATTGCTTCGCTTGCCAGTCACATTTATGAGATACTAATTAATTGATTTTCTATTTACTTTATTGTCTTTCATTGTATTAATTCCCTGTACACAACATTGTGGCAATTTAAGGCGCAGAACTTACCCGAGAGAATGCAACGTACAACCGACCGTGAGAAAAACACATTATTAAGATCCACATCCGCAATATTAACTGTCTGTCTCTGTTTCTTCTTTAGTTAAACAACAAACTGTCAAACCTTTTGAAGTTAAAGTACTATGTCTCTTCTCCGATAACCTACTCATGTTTGCTAAAAATTGACTAGAATTCCCTAGGTAGCTTCTACCTTGCCAGCTTACCCAAAGAGCTAGCTGCTTTTATAAGAAACTGTGGCATTATGGATGAGCTGTAAATGGAGGACATCACAATATGATCACTTTTGGCCGCAGTGATGTGGGATGCGTTATACCACAGACTCAGTGATGTGGGATGCGTTATACCACCTCTACTTCGCCCCTCAAACGCGCAAAATATATTGCACTTAATTTTCTCTCTTAAATCCTTATATATGAGGAACTAACTTTTGCACATAAAGTTAGGTGGTGCAAGAGGCGAATTTACAAAGTGAGGACAATTCAGGTTCAGATGCAGGGTCATCCAAATTTAACTTTCTCATTGCACCTCATCTCATCTGTGCACACGCCACACAACAAACGTATACGCACAAGCCTACATACCCTTCTGCTTAATGTACACACCCGATAAGAAAACATGGAAAGGTGATCGGAATTGACACACATTACATTAACGCTTGGGCAAACACACAAACCCACAAAAAGAGAAATAATTCGCTCTTGCTTTTGTATTACCCACGCCATAAGCTTTGTATGTGCTCTTAAAAAACACGAATAGACGTCGAAAGAACACTATAAAAAGCATTCATCACTGAGATCGATTTGAAAATCTAAATCAACTAACATATTAATAAAAAAATTAGTTTTGCTAAGATGTTTCTAAAATTGCTAAGCTTTTAGAGCATGTAGAAATATTATGTTGGACTAGAAAAGATCTAAATACTAAAGACTTCCAATTGCATTAAATTAGGCTAAGGAGATTGAATTATTTGAATTACTTTGTCTTTCAATCTCAAAATCAAATATTTTTAAATGCACGAACCTGCTCTTTGCGAATACATAATAATGAAAAAAAGCTAAAATCCGTTCAGCCGTTCGCTGTGTAGGTCCAGTCAAAAGAATTTCAACTTTGTTTTATATTTTTAGTGATTTACAAGAAAATCTTCAATATTTAAAAAAACTCCCGCAAAAAGAAGGTGGGCAAAACACTTTTATATATCAAACTTATGACGGAGGCAGCGCCCGCATATCGCCTTAACTTAAGCTTTAAAAAAGCTTTTCCTAAATTGTGGGCGTGGCAGCGGGCGTATCAAAACGATATCTATACTTATGGCTGGTTTACATGGTCACGCATTTTTGAGTGATTAGAGAGATTAGAGAGAGATCTCTGCCGTCAATGATTTTAAAGATATAAGAGTGAGATCAGAGATCAGACAGTCTACATTCGGCTGCTACTACGCAATTTACTTACTATACAAAAATATTAATTATCCCAACACTAACTGATACTAATAACGAAAATATAACGATACAAAAATATTAGCTTCGTCTGACCTATGTATATTATATACCTTATACCAAAACGAAAACTTATTATGATATAAAAATTAACTTATAACTTATAAAAAAATTAACTGCATGCTTCTTTACTACAGCACTCTCACTCAACTCACAAAAAAGATTACTCGGGTTTTTTATTACTCGTTCTCCAATTTTTCATCACCCATACCCATCGCCCAGGGTGGGCCAAATACAAATTTCTTTTTAAACATAAGAAAAGGCTACAGTCCGCTTGGGGAGAACAGTATGATACCTTATCCATATCCCTATATGCCCCAAAGAAAAAAGCATTAAGAAGATGATGGATATCATTTTATTTCATTCTATTAAATTTACAAAAAAGAAATATTTTTTTTGGAAAAACGCCCCCAAAAAGTGGGCATGGTCAAAAACTTTGTATGGATGATAGGTTGGAAAAAATATTGGCTAAATATCTTGTTAAACATCTTTTTTCGCTTTCTATGAACATTTTCGAAGAAAACATCATTTTAGTGAAAAGCTTATGCCGACAAACCCGCTTCGATTCAGGCCTTGGAGGAAAACATCACGCGTGTCATTCGCCAGTTACCAGTCGAAATGCTCGAACGAGTGATCGAAAATTAGACTCAACGGATGGACCATCTGCGACGTAGCAACGGCCAACATTTGATAGACATAATCTTCAAAAAATAAATCCCAAAGAATGTTTTTTCAAATTATAATAAACATTCTCCATTAAATTTAAATTTTCTGTGTTTTTTTCTTTAAAAAAGTAGGGAACCTCGAAATGGATCACCCTTTAGTTTCACTTTTGTATGCGACCTTATATTTAAAATCCGGGTGGGTGGTTTATAATTTGTTTTTTAAGTGTAGATGGTTTAGAAAAAAAAATTGAAATGCGTTTGAATTTTTTTTTTAAATCCGTTCGGCCGAAGTTTTATATAGAGTCCGACCGAATGTTAATTTTTTGGCCGAACTTCGGCTTTTTTATCAGCTTCGGCCAAAACATAAGCCGAAGCCGAATGTAGAGCAACCTGAAATACTAAGGATCCTAAAATAAATCATCCGTTAAATTAATTTGAACTGTATACAATTTTTTGGATAAAATAACTCAAAATAATAAAAAAAATATATTTTACAAAGAAACAAAAGCAAAAAATTGCCAGTAAATGAATCCGTTTAATTGCCTGTGGATAACTACAAATGCAAACTAACATTCATTCAGATGCAACTTCCACTGTAAAAACGAAACAAACAAGAAATGACTCGCGCCTACTTCAAATCGAACGGTGAAACCAAGCAGCAGGTTGTAGGGGGCAACATACCCCACATATTGCTTTCGACGATTCTTAATACTTGAAATAACTTTCAACTTTCAAAAAGTGGTCTTATTTCTATGTTGATAAGGAAATAATACCATACTTAATAGATTTCGGGACTTATAACCCACCCACAAGGGGTTACATGGGTTTCACAGCATTTTTATTGTTTTATTAATTTCTACAACATCTGGAGAATATTATCCTAAATTTTCAAGCCATTCCGAATAAAAATTTCGGAGATACAGCCCTGGGAAAGTGCACACTCAATTGAATCACGTACCTGCCAAGACACGCAAATAGCGCTATAGCGCCGTTTTAATACCACCACTCATGTGAACTATGAATTAAAGGGTGACAGTGAATAGTAAAAAGCAAACTCATATTCACCCAGTGGAGTTCAGTTTGATATCTGAGATCTCTGAAAGGTCGTTAATGAATGATTTCCCAAGCGTTCGTCTGAAACCATCTTGGACCTGTCAGTGACGATAGTTAATGCTTTGCAAGGAATGAAAGGGTCTTGTAGACCAGCAGAAGTCTGCTTCTCATTTTACTGCGTTTCATGAAAAACTCGATTTAATATGCAGGTGTATAAGCTCTAGTCAGGGCGGGCCACCATACAAGGGACTCAAAAGTGAGTATTTTTACCACAGCTGTTTACATCCAAAAAACATTTTTGGTTTGAGTCCTCACTTTTTACCAAAAGTTTTAAAACATGCATAGAAAGGGATATTGGCTTTCCGCACCCTGTGTTCGGTATTTATCACTGGGGAATAGTGAGTGAATCACTTTGATGCCTTCGCTGTCTGGTTCGACAAAATTATGTAGAAGACCAAATTCCCTAGCAGAGGTGAGATTTGGTTAAGAGGCTGTTACATTGTTTTGCCCGAAAGATTCCTGTGTGCAGCATAAAAACGATCCATTTGCTTATGAACTCCTCAACATCTGAGTAAGGTGATGACAACACACGTGATGCGGCATCACTGCTTATTTGCGATGCTGATGCGATGCGCACCTGATGCTGATGCTTTGTTGATCGAACATTTCGTTGGCATTTTAGAACGCAAATGTTTACATTAAACATTTTTTTTATCAAGTTCATTTTTTATTACAATTTTCTGGACTTCTTCTTTTTATGTGGAAAATATTTCCTGTAAACATTTTTTTTTTTTAGTTTTTTCGATCAAAAATACATTTATGGTACATTACACAAAAACATTTCAATTAAATTTATTTAAATTACTTTTTAGGTTTTGAAAAATTAAATTTTCTCAAAAACGGCACCTACGATTTTGATGTAATTTCGCACATTGGACACATTTAATATAATTGTTCAAAATTCAAAAAAATTAGCAAAATCGTTAGAGCCGTTTCAAATCGTTATATGAAAAAAAAATTATTTCAAAAATCGAAGTATGCAAATTTATTCGTGTTAATTGTAAAATAAAAAAACATTGAAATGTTTTGGAGTTCGCTTCGTTAGTTTTCGAGATATTGGCAGTTTTATAAATTACCGTTAATCGAATTTACCAAAATCCTTGGAACCGTTTTCTAGCAAAATAGTGATACATATGATGTCCCACAGGGATAATGTATGTATGTATGTCAATGATCTGAAATATATATCGTGCAGTTGTACTTAAGTTACGATCCCGGTCTTATTGAGCACGGTGCTGTTTGCGTTAATGAGCATTTTGAAAATATTGCACGCTGGTCTGAAACGAATGTTTTTTTTGTTAAATCAAAGTGTCTCGTCATCTTAAGAAATTCATTGGTTGTGGTTTCCTTTTGTGATTATAGGCAATTCTTCCATTGGATACGTTGAGACGTCCAAAAATGTTGGTATGATATTTAACCGGAATCTGATTTGGGATTACCAAATAAATGTTGCGACTGCACTTTAACCTTTTTCTGAAACTTTCTTAACAACACGACCACTTCCCGGTCTATATGAAAAACTGATTATGCCATCCTCTGACAGGTTGTTATCACTCTCTCCTTATCACTCAGCAGAACTTCTTACCGCGAACTCGTCCAAGATGGAAACTTGCATCTGGTCTCTGATCATCTCTTTAAAAGTGCGTATTTTTGTGGTATTTTTATTTTTTATTTATTTATTTACGAAGCGGATAATCCATTATTTAAATTCAATTTACAATTATGTACTTCAAAACTTAAGATTAGTAAAATAATTACATACATAACTTAGTAAAAATTACTTTTTAGATATCGTCTGTTCAAAGGTAAAACTTATTAAATAACTAAAAACACAAACGGAGGGTCTCAAAAAAAACTGCGCTTACTGAGTGTTATAATTTTGAATTGCAAAATGGCAATTATGTCTAATTAATTTTTTCTAGTTATAAAACGTGAATAATTATACATATTTATACTTATAAAAAAAATATTTTGTACCTAATGAGTTTTACCTTTGAACTGACGATATGTTATTAGTTTTCTTTTAAATAAAGCTATATTTTTTTGTTGTTGTTGCTTAAGGCAGTGAATTAAAAAAAAACCTTTGAATACAATGAAACTTTGAGCGTTGTTAGATAAGGTAGTAGTCTAAAATCACCCGAGGAGTCCCCGGTTATAAACCAACCCATACCACCTGAAAGTTTTTTATTCGCTGCCCCATCTATTGAAAAGGTCCGACAAAAATCCAAGAGTAAGAATTGTCATGTAATGACAACGTTTTGTCCAGCAATTTCCTCTTTCCAGTAATTATGACACTTTTTAAAAATGTTTCGTAGGAGTGTCTAAGTTGACTTTCAGGGAACAAATTATTTAAAGGAAAGACAGGGTAACAGTATGATACCTTATCCACATCCCTATATGCCTCCAATGAAAAGACGTTAAGAACATTGTAGATGACATGTTATTTCATTTTATATGGCCCGTGCATGCATTGCTTCGCTTGCCAGTCACATTTATGAGATACTAATTAATTGATTTTCTATTTACTTTATTGTCTTTCATTGTATTACTTTCCTGTACACAACATTGTGGCAATTTAAGGCGCAGAACTTACCCGAGAGAATGCAACGTACAACCGACCGTGAGAAAAACACATTATTAAGATTCACATCCGCAATATCAGCTGTCTGTCTCTGTTTCTTCTTTAGTTAAACAACAAACTGTCAAACCTTTTGAAGTTAAAGTACTATGTCTCTTCTCCGATAACCTACTCATGTTTGCTAAAAATTGACTAGAATTTGATTATGACAATTGCCAACCGAATGATACACATCTGATCACAGATGTGAGATGCGGTACAATGAGATAGAGACTCTAAATCCAGTACCACTCCAAGTCCCTAGGTAGCTTCTACCTTGCCAGCTTACCCAAAGAGCTAGCTGCTTTTATAAGAAACTGTGGCATTATGGATGAGCTGTAAATGGAGGACATCACAATATGATCACTTTTGGCCGCAGTGATGTGGGATGCGTTATACCACCTCTACTTCGCCCCTCAAACGCGCAAAATATATTGCACTTAATTTTCTCTCTTAAATCCTTATATATGAGGAACTAACTTTTGCACATAAAGTTAGGTGGTGCAAGAGGCGAATTTACAAAGTGAGGACAATTCAGGTTCAGATGCAGGGTCATCCAAATTTAATTTTCTCATTGCACCTCATCTCATCTGTGCACACGCCACACAACAAACGTATACGCACAAGCCTACATACCCTTCTGCTTAATGTACACACCCGATAAGAAAACATGGAAAGGTGATCGGAATTGACACACATTACATTAACGCTTGGGCAAACACACAAACCTACAAAAAGAGAAATAATTCGCTCTTGCTTTTGTATTACCCACGCCATAGGCTTTGTATGTGCTCTTAAAAAACACGAATAGACGTCGAAAGAAAACTATAAAAAGCATTCATCACTGAGATCGATTTGAAAATCTAAATCAACTAACATATTAATAAAAAAAAGAGTTTTGCTAAGATGTTTCTAAAATTGCTAAGCTTTTAGAGTATGTAGAAATATTATGTTGGACTAGAAAATGCGTATTTCAAAGATCTAAATACTAAAGACTTCCAATTGCATTAAATTAGGCTAAGGAGATTGAATTATTTGAATTACTCTGCCTTTCAATCTCAAAATCAAATATTTTTAAATGCACGAACCTGCTCCTTGCGAATACATAATAATGAAAAAAGCTAAAATCCGTTCAGCCGTTCGCTGTGTAGGTCCAGTCAAAAGAATTTCAACTTTGTTTTATATTTTTAGTGATTTACAAGAAAATCTTCAATATTTAAAAAAATTCCCGCAAAAAGAAGGTGGGCAAAACACTTTTATATATCAAACTTATGACGGAGGCAGCGCCGCATATCGCCTTAACTTAAGCTTTAAAAAAGCTTTTCCTAAATTGTGGGCGTGGCAGCGGGCGTATCAAAACGATATCTATACTTATGGCTGGTTTACATGGTCACGCATTTTTGAGTGATTAGAGAGATTAGAGCCGTCAATGATTTTAATGATATAAGAGTGAGATCAGAGATCAGACAGTCTACATTCGGCTGCTACTACGCAATTTACTTACTATACAAAAATATTAATTATCCCAACACTAACTGATACTAATAACGAAAATATAACGATACAAAAATATTAGCTTCGTCTGACCTATGTATATTATATACCTTATACCAAAACGAAAACTTATTATGATATAAAAATTAACTTATAACTTATAAAAAAATTAACTGCATGCTTCTTTACTACAGCACTCTCACTCAACTCACAAAAAAGATTACTCGGGTTTTTTATTACTCGTTCTCCAATTTTTCATCACCCATACCCATCGCCCAGGGTGGGCCAAATACAAATTTCTTTTTAAACATAAGAAAAGGCTACAGTCCGCTTGGGGCGAACAGTATGATATCTTATCCATATCCCTATATGCCCCAAAGAAAAAAGCATACAGAAGATGATGGATTTCATTTTATTTCATTCTATTAAATTTACAAAAAAGAAATATTTTTTTTGAAAAACGCCCCCAAAAAGTGGGCATGGTCAATAACTTTGTATGGACGATAGGTTGGAAAAAATATTGTCTAAATATCTTGTTAAACATCTTTTTTCGCTTTCTATGAACATTTTCGAAGAAAACATCATTTTAGTGAGAAACGCCCACAAAAAGTAGGCGTGGCAAAAAACTTTATATGACAAACTTATAAAGGAGGGCAGTGCCTACATATCTTCTGAAGGTTATAACGCTCGATCTCTCTAAGTTTAGCTTTAAAACGGTTTTTTCTAAATTGTGGGCGTATTAAAAAACATTTTACACTTAACCATTTCGGAGCCCTAGGGAGTATGTGGTCCAAATTTCAGCTTTCTAGCTCAATTTTAAAGGCCTAAAAATTGCGTACGGACGGACGGATGGACATTGCTAAATAGCCTAAGGATTTGGTCCTGATCATAAATATATATACTTTTATGGGTCTACGACGAATATTAAGGGCTTTTACAAACTATGTGTCAAAATTAATATACCCTTAGGATAGGGTATAAAAATGCAACTGTCACTCGGTAAATTGACTTCCACCTACCACGACTTTTTGATGAGTTTTTTTTTCAGCTGTCAGTCAACTCATAACACAAGTTTCTATTAAATTATAATTTGGAGGAGCGCGCAAAACTTTTTTCTGTAAATTTTTAGTATAGTATTTACAATTTTGATATCTGAATGCCTTAACAAAATGTATTAGTATATTTAACAAGTAAACTATTTGCGAAAACTAAAAGATGTAGTTAAAATATATATTTTTACCCTAATACCCTAATAATGAAGTGACACAGTGTGGGAATTAGGGAAATGAAGGATTATTAAATGTCTGTAAACTATAATGTGTAGGAAAACCAGAGCGTGGTAGAGCATTCTACATTCGTATTGTACGGTTAAGAAAGGAATCCCTGTATTTCACCATCCGAATATAGTCTTAAGGGTGAACTGATGTGCTTTTCTAGCATGGCGAGTATTGCGGTTGAACTGTTGTAGGGGTGGAATGCAACTGGCTATTTCGTTTGAGCACTTATGGTAGTAGCGATAAAACAACGATAGGCAGGAGACATTACGACGATTACTAAGGGAGTCAAGTGATTTCGCAATGTCTCGATCGCCAATAAGTTTTACCGCATGTTTTTGAATCCTGTCAAGTAGCTCCAAATATGTAATTGGAGCACCGGATCAAATATGAGCGTTATTCTCAAGTTTGGGCCTTATAAATTGTTGCCATATAAAAGGGGTGATATATTTCTTGGATCGCTCAAGGAAGCCTAGACATTTCGCAGCGTTCTTGGCGACATCGTCATTCCAACGAAGGCTGTCATTAACACATTAACACATACAAAGCCGAGATGATGACATGAGTGAGATGAAATGAGAAAGAGAGTCGAAGACAAAACGGAGCATTATGGAACACCAGTATTTATTTGGTAAGAGTTGAAACCATCCAAAACAACTTGCATTGAACGTCCCGAAAGGAAAGTTCGTCCAAATGCACGCATTTTCGACAAGAGAATTTGATGCCAAACTCTGTTAAAATCATGCCTTAAAATATTGCAAGCAAAGCACTCGAAATACGTAACCGACTATTCGACAATTTTTTTTATTGTGTTATCTGTTGCCCTTAAATAGTACAAGATACCAAAAGCCGGGATGGCGGGTCGCCAGATTTACCTTGATACGATAGTAGAGTATTTTAAGAAGACTCCCTCGTCTTCAATCTCTTATATCAGACTTTAATTTACTCGACAAAGAAGCTTTTGGCAATGCAGGATTGCGGTAGGTTTTCGTTTAGGAATACTGAGTCCAAAATAAGTATTTTTTTCTGTATTTGTGAAAGAGGAGTTTAATTTTCTACAAATTGGAAATTCTTTGGAAATGGTTTTTCCATTTTTAGACCAATTTTCCATTTTAAGACCTCCTTGCGATCATTATAAGCCTTTTTGGAGATTCGTTGCATTGATGGAACCTCACGATATCCCCCCCCAGTATTTTTTGGCAGTTTTTAATGCAGTTTCTTCTGTCATCATTCTTGCACTTGACCACAAAATCTATTCAATATGAGAAAATATTAACTTTCAACATATTTAATTTCAATCATCACGTACTTTTTGCAAATTGCTTTCACAAGGGTCAGGCACAATTACATTTTTTAGACCGAAAATTATTTAAAAGAATCAGAACGCACTGATAACCTTATTTTGCAGCATTTCCATTACTTATGCATTGTGGACTAACTCTCAAAAATTAAAAATTAATTACAAAATTACTCTTTGTTGCAATAGGCGCCCTCCGAAGTTGCATGCTGCTTACAGAAAGGAAGTTGAAAACTTCCAAAAAAATTAATTTCTGGCGATTCCCCCTTGACAACAGATCCAAATATTTCACAATTTTTTGGGGGATTATTCGTTTTTTTTGCCGGTCCTTTATTATGAATAACTGCCCCATATTCTTAGGCGATTATTCATTTTTTGGTACAATCTTGCAAAGTTTTGTCTTCCCTCCAAGGTTTTTTTTTCTTCATCCCTATGAGTATTGTTTTTGCATCTTGTGCTGGCTGAAAAAATCACCCAAAAAGTAATAAATGAATATTTTCTCAAAATTGAGAAGTGGTCACCGGCTGTACGAACAATCGCCCAAGTTACAATCGCCCAATGTGGCAGTATTCGATAAACTAAATCTGAATAAAAGTTGAAATACAGTTTTAATAATTCTTGTGAAAAAACAACTATAAACTATGATGAAGGAAATTGGATCTCTTCCCTCGGTCGTTTGAGCTGTCTCTTAAACTGGAAGGATTGAGTGCCGTCCAAGAAAATGGCATGGAAGTATGAAACGAACTATATCTGTTTTGTTAACAAAATGTTACAAAATATATCGAATGCATTCATACAAAATATAACACGGATAATAGTATGTATCCGTTTTATCTGTGCTCTGGTCGGTAGGGTTAGCAAATACTATTGAATCATTATATTTTCGATATTAGTATCATTTAGCCGAAACTAATATTTTTGTATCCATAATATTTTAGGTATTAATATTTGTTTTGGACGAAGCTTATAATTTTTATCATCATATTTTATGTAAGAAGGTAATGTAAATGGTATGTTGGGTGTGGAACCAAGGAACCGTAGGTTTAAGGTAAATGTTTTTTTTAAATGTTCGTTTCACTTATGGCTAACACTCCGGCCAATCACTTTAATCCATTTATCACTTTTTTATAAAATATTAGTACTGACCTATGACCCTGCCTTCGCACTCGGGTATGTGTACGCGAACCGGCGTTTGTCGGCTCCAATCCGTATTTAAATTAGGATTGCCACGGACCCACTCTTCTATGTATTGTAAAAGAAACAACAACTCCGCAACAACTGATCTGAATTTAGATCCAAACCGGGTCCAAAAAGCAATACTAATCGCAGAAATGGTTAACGGATGACAATCGGGTATTTTTATTTATTAATAACAACTTTTAAACAAAATGCAATCTTTTTTTTTCTCATTTCGACTGAAAAAAATATTTTCAAAGAGAAAAAAAATTGCTATAAAGGTGTTCTTCTTGTTGTTGCCGCCAGGATCAGTCTTTGGCACATTTCACAATTGATCACAAAGAAATGTTCTCAAATCTCGCTCATGGTACAGCAAATTTGGGAATGTGTGCGTGAAACGCCTCATATATCGCGAATCCAAAACTGACGGAAAAAGTTGGGTAAACGATTTGGCTTAAAGGGAAGCGACATAAATAAAAAAAGAATACTAACGAGGGAATATTTTTCCTGTAAAATATGTATAAAAAAGTCTTCGGTGTACTTCAACCAGACACAAATGTAAATATGTTCAGAACACGCAATTAATGGGTGCACATTCCCACTAACTTCACCTTAAATTTATAAACAAAATGACATTGTTCATAGTCAACAGGGAATTTCTATAATTTTTAACTAAATAAATGATAACAGTTCTCTTCATTCTTGTTTAGTTTTTCTCCTGTGTGTTAATATTGAATGCTACTAATCACAGTTTATTTTAAAGAGACGCATTGACTGAAAGCATTTTTTACGGCCAAAATTAAAGTTGAAGATACTTATCAAAGAAACGCTTTGAAATTAAAAAGTTTGAAAGAAAATGAAGAAACTTAGTTTTCAATTGTGAGTAGCATGTGAATTTATTGTGTTAAAATAAAATTGTGAAAGCTATATAAACATGAGTAAATAAAAAAAAATAAAGTCATTTAAACTGTAAATGTTATGAGATCATACTTACGACTGTAGAGAAGTCCAAAAAGTTATTGAGCAATAAAGTTTTCTATTGATATCAATTCATTTCATAAAGACTTTAAATTTAATTTGTCATGGAATGACATAGTTTATGACTAGCGTATCTGCTCGGCTTCACTAGTGTAGAATTATATTTCAGAAATAGTTTAGACATAAAAAAATTAAGAATATACTGATCCTCTGCTGATCACAGAGATCACAGAGAACAACTA
The DNA here is from genome assembly GCA_963576555.1 of Ferdinandea cuprea. NCBI lineage: Eukaryota > Metazoa > Arthropoda > Insecta > Diptera > Syrphidae > Ferdinandea > Ferdinandea cuprea. The sequence goes on from OY754959.1 coordinate 80,899,481, forward strand.
TTGGGTGTATTTTAATTAATATATATATATCTAGCAGAGGGTTACTGCTGCATGATACTAATACCCTTGAAAAAAAAAATTGTCGGATTTCATTTTTATACACTTTTTTAAAGTTATTTGTGAAAAAAATTTATGAAAAATAGACCGGTTTACAAATAATGCTACAACTATGCATCGAATGCACAAAACACCGTTGGTGCTTAGAACTGTTTATTTCTTCCGTAAATTTAGTAAAAAAATTAAAAGGCGGAAGAGAGTTTACATTTTTTAGGTGGATTATTTGAATTGCACTTTATTGTTTAATCATTCGCTCCTAACGTGAGACGCACCGATGCTTCTTTTGCTTTTACGACAAACAAGAACAAATGTATGCGGCAGAACAGACCCGTCACTGTGTTGTTTTGCTTAAAAATAGATTCGTATAATAATGATAAAAAGTAAATAATTTGAAAAACCACAGGGTGGACAATTGCGCGCGAAATAATAATAAAAAAGTGAAGTGGTGATACTTTTTTATGTCAAATCCCACAAGCAAACTAGCAGGGATGCAGTAAATTGGGACGGTTTTAATTTTCTGATCCTGATCACATTTTCGTCAACAAAGATAGAAAAAGAAAATATGGCTGCGACCAATAACTTCACTAAATTTGAATTTTCAAAATGGAAATGGAAACGGTGGTATAGACGGTTTGCAAGGAAAAGCCCCAAAAGCAAAAACATATTTGGGTTTTGTAGAAACCTTAGAAATTAGTTTTCATGTTTGTGGAAAAATATGGGTGGGATCTTATTTCTCCATACAAACGTTTTTTATGCATGGCGAAGTCATTTCGGATCTGATATTCACCCCGGCCGATTTAATAATGAGGGCGATAATATATTTTTCTTATTCTGTTATATATGTTATCCTTCTTATTTCTCCAATTTATTTCCTAAAGCTTTCAGCTTAATCCTTATAAATGTCGGAGAGGGTATACACCTTCAGTTAATAGATGTGAGTGAGGATAATTTTAAAATTGTTGATCGATTTTCTTTTGCACTTATAAATATACAGTGGCCGACATAAATCTACGTACACTTACTTTAAATTGAAGTATCCTTTCTTATATTTACGTATAAGTCACATCAGAATATCACAGTATTGAAAAAACTTTTTTATGGTGAAATTAATGGAAATTAGAAAAAAAAAATCTCATCTCAATCATCTCTCATGTTTGATCTGCTCGATGTCGCTGTGTAGCTCGTTGAGTTAATCGTTAAATCATATTCTCTTTAACTTGTCAACGCCTTTTCTTATGAACAATTTTTCTCTCAAAACGACCAAGGATATCTTCCTCCGCTTTAGAAAGACTTGGGACTATAGAGCAGGAGTGGGATTCTAAGAAGTTCCTTAGTTGTTCGGGAGAAGGCTTTACGACAAAGTTGCTTTTTCTGCCCAAAGAAATGCAAAAATATTGCGAATGCGCCACGTTGAAATTGTTGTTTAGCTATTAAAACATAAAAATCTTCCATATAACGTTATATACAATTACATTGCTTTATAACGAGAGCAGCTCTGACAGCAGATAGAGCGGCTTTGAAGTTGTATATGGTCAAATGAAAATCGGCATTAAATAAATACAATATCCCACGTCCCACCATATAAAATCTGTCTTTGTTTGAGAAAGAGGCGGTGTATTTATACCATATCCTAAACGTATATTAATTTTGACAATTAGTGTGCAATACTCCTTAATATTCGTCGTAGACGCGTAAAACTATATATCAAGGACAAAATCTAAGACGATTTGAAAATCCGTCCGCCCGTCATCAATTTGTAGGCCTTAGTTAGTGTAATTTTTTTTTGATATGTCCACAGCTACGCCTGCAATTTTTTTTTGAATAAAAAAAAAACTGTGTAACATAATATTTAGAAAATATTTTCCTTAACATTTAACTCTTACAACGTTTTTGGCCATTCCCACTTTTTGAGGGCGTTTTTTCAAAAAAACCTTTTTTTATGCTAAAAAAATGTTATCCATCGTGTTTCCTATGCCTTTTTTTAATTTTAGTATTGAACGATTTTTAAAGATTTTGCAAAAAATTCAGTTTTGCAGAAACTAGTTTTATTAAGAGTCTTAAAAATGTCAATAATACGTACATTCATGATTAAATTATGACTTCCTTCCCTTGTGTACTTTAAAACACGTTTTTTCAGAAATATTGACAACATAAATTCGTTGATGGACTCCAATGCAGACTGCCACTGTCGTATTGATTTTAACCAACGGTCCGATGCAAACAGTTCTTTGTTTTTTCAAGACGGCATTCGTTCTATTGATTTTGTTTTGGCGTATAAAATGAACCAACAAGAACTTACTGAAACTGAAAATGAAGAAAAGCGTAAAGTTTTTGAAGAGAATCTCATCAATCAAGGTCTGGAACTAGAGAGAGAACTCAAAGTTAAAGAACAGATTTATTTCGTCAAGGTAGCTATATTGAAAGACTACATATTATGTAGATATTTTTCAATCATCTATATTATATTATATATTTACCTCATATTAATTCATAAAAAATATTATTTTAGATTCATGCACCGCTAGAAGTCCTGCGACGGTATGCTGAAATCTTAAAGCTTCGTATGCCAATGAAAGAGGTAATAAATCGCTTAAGCTCAAATACAAGATAATAAAATTATGTTTCTATATGTGTATTTTGAAGTCTTTATGCAGAGTTAATATTCACGAAAAAACAAATAGGCTGCACGGCGCAGCAAAATACATGTCAAAAAAGGTCTGCTTAACTTTTTGTATATTGTTATAAAAATGTAAAGTTGTTTTGTTTTGAGTGTAATTCTAAATAATAGTTTTTTTTTTGAGATAATTTTTGTTTTTAGATAAGAGGTATTTACACGACTACATTATTACTCGAGTTAAATTTTTATTTAATTTACTATTAATTTCGGCTCTTCTGGTTTTTTGATGCAATTAAAACAACTTTAATACAACTTTGCCACCGACATTTTCCTATATTTCATCTGAGGTATTCATTGTTTTTTAGTATCTTATAGTTAAAATAAATATTGCGCTTAACTCATTATAAAATAATAATTGGTGTTCTCATTGTACCAGCCATCTCAAATGTGCAATGTGCAATACACAAGTTTTTGACCAGGTCGATGTTGCTGTACCGCCATGAAAACATATATATTTATGAATACTTTTGTTTTGTTATTTCTTATTAGATTCAGAGCGCAAACAAAACGATATGTCTATTACACATTTTTTTGAGTGATTTTCAAGTCAAAGATTTGGTAATATAAATTGTTGTTTTCTGTTCTCAAATTAAATTTTCGAAACAAACAACATTTTGTTAAAAGACTTCCATTAAAAGTAGGCGTGGCAAAAATCTTTATATGGCAAAATTATTAAGTAAGTAAGCCTGTAAATACTTTGCTTACCCTTTATTATATCACTTTGCTAAAGTGCCTCCCGTATAGGGCGCCACCACTAATAAAAAGCTACATCTATGTAATTTTAACATCAAGGTTAGCCTAGCAATACATATAAATTTGTATTGTCAAACTATAGGTGACCATCGTGTTTGTCATGTCATCATATAATTATGTCTTACAAAATGTTTTAAGGAAAATTATGTCTTACAAAATGATAAGATCCCTCATCCCTTATTATTACCTCGTCGGCAATGGAGAGACGAAGAAGAATATTGGTTTTTGTGGGGGGTTCTCCTAAATTTGGCGTGTACGACGTACGCAAGTAAATTCTGGGCAAGTAAAATTTATGAATTAATAAATCTTACAGTTGATGAACTTGTGTTTTTAATGACTTCTTTCACTGTTCTATTAATTAAAACTCTTTTAATAACATTATTAAACTAAACTTAAGAGTTTTAGATCTTCATAAATCTAAGACCATTTTATATGAAGGCTTCACTGAAGACTTGTTTTTCGATCTATTTTGAAAAAATGCCTTATTGTTATCACATTTTTTCCTATAGGTTTATGTTTATGCTATGGCCGGCCAGTGTGCTATACGACTTATAAGAGACAAACGCTTAACAAAGTCATATAAGAATTGCATGCGGAGATATCAAAGTAAGCAATCAATTATGGCTTCATTTGAAAATACTTAAGGTGTTACTTTTATTTTAACTTGAGTTCATCCAAACTGAAAACTTTCATATAAATGTACTTGTATAAGTATTAGCACGCGCCAATACAGTTAGATGTGGAAGAAAAATTAATATAAACGTTAATAAAAAGGACACAACGCTAGTGCACGCTTTATGGAGTAAATATATATCTGAATACTTTCATATGTAAATGTGCTGTCAAAACGTGTACGTAAGTGTTGATAAAACTCACTAAGTGCCTGGATACACGTTCATGAGAATTTCTCGTGCGACATGACGATCATTCCCATGAACGTGCAGCTAGGCACTAAGTTTAAGTGGAATGCATGTTACATAGAGGGACAGATGAGATATCGAAAACTCTTAAATAGTACGATGCATTTAAATTAATGATCTATTTGAGGAGACGCTGTCAAAAAACTGGCTATTTGGATGAAAAAAAAATTGAAATTTCATGAAAATTAAATATATTCTTAAAAATAATCACACAATTTTAATAGTTAAACGAATTTAGTTTGTTACATTTTGTGTAAAAAAGAAATCGGTTTAGGGATTTTTCTAGAACTTGCAGAACTAATAACTTCTATAACGGGTTTCAATTAAGAATTTATAGATGATTTGGGCTAATGTGACAGATGATCCTCATACATTTAGTTAATAAGGATTTGTTTGAGATATTGTGATATAGATACAGTCACATTAGGTATAATACGTGGCGGTGATTTTGCTCATGGAACACAAAATTCTTTATTGTTCTTATATTTTCTATAATATTCTGTGCATCATGTTTCTTTTATTCGAAATTCCAAAGTCTTACACTCTTATTTTGTGAAAAATAAACCTTTAAATTATGTTGAGTGTTTCAAAGTTATGTTGAGTGTTGGCGCAAATGGACTAAATTTAAACAATGGTCTGAAGAATTCAATACTGGTACTGTATACTTTTCAACTGTACACAGTCTTTTGAACTAGTCTTAGGGAAAAGAAACAGTGTTATATGATATTGTTGCCAATGCCAGTTTTTTTAACCGCATTATTATCGCCCGGCTATCGCTTACTTCGCCTTTTGTTAAAGCGTACATCGGGAAAATCGTATGTGCAACAATAACACAAAACAATTAATAAAACGCCTACTTTTGGTGGGCGTTTTTCACAAAAATTCTGTTTTCTTTAAAAAATTTCCGTTGAAACCAAAAAAAATATTTAACTAGATCCTTAGCCAATATTTTAGTCAATATATAACCCATACAAAGTTTTGGCCATGTAAACAAAAAGTAAAAGTGGCCACTCCTTATTTCTTATGAATGCGTAACAACCATACATACATTTTTTCATCCGGTGTTCCTATTTCTCATCAAAATTGCGTGTTCCCTGAATTGTTTTGAGTAGAGTAAACTATCATTTCTTGTAAACAATCAGTCTAAGAACTATTAACTTTGAAGATATTATGTTTTTTTCGCATTTCGTGAAATATATTTTACCTCAAAAATAGACAGTTTTAAACGGTTACTCTGTTACTGAGACTGTTCTTGGCATCGGGTCATTGCTGGCATGCAAGCTCCCTTTCTTAGCTCGTCGGTGGGTGTGGGACTTGACCCTTATAGTCCTTGCAACAAAAAAAAATCATGCCAGGCTTTCGCGTTATGGTGATATTGACGCTGCGAGAAATGTTACCTCTACCCTACCCTACCTTGGCTACTCTACTCGCCTTCGTAGCCCCTTTCCTCGCCCTCTCTCACATCCTACTCCGCATCATCCTTCCCTATCCGCACATCCTCATCCTATTTTGCCCCCTCTAAAACAAAGTCATGGTTTCGCTGACGGATTTACACATTATTTATTCATGTTAAATTGAATTGGAATTACGTTAAAAAAAAATTGAGGAACAAATAAAAAAAAAACTAAAACAAAATAAAACGCGTATAAAATTAAATATGTAAAATAAAATAAATGGTAAGTTATATATATATGTATATCAAGGCTTTTATATGTAAAAAAAATGTTGAGGTATTTGCTTTATGGGGAACTTTGTATAGGCAGTTAAACTCTATTTGTTAATTGGAATTTGCTTACTCTTAAAGTTATAAATATATATATATACATAATATTTTTGCCAAAAGAAAATCGGAACAGACTCACCGTTTTAATTAATAGAACCCGTATCCGCAACTGTAGATCCAATGGCCACTGCATCCAGGTTGGGTATTGATGGTGTACCTTTCGTACCTAATTTGTTTCCAAAAAAATTGTAATATATATATATATATATGTATTTATATTAAAGAATAAAGCAAATAGTTCCCTTACCTTCTTTTGAAATTACTATGTGCCTATATATATATATATACAGACATATACGGTTTACCTTACAATTAACAATTAAAGTGACAAAGAAAAATCGAATGAAACAAAAAAAAGAAATGTATGTTGCTTCCGGGGCTGGGTGTTGAACCCGAGCAGGTGTTTGTGCTCCACTATCCGCTGGCGCTTTAACCCTCACGGCCAAAGCCGGTGCTGAGACTTGGGGCTCGAAAGGGCCTACAAGTACCGCTTCGCCCTGAGCTGGTCGATTTAAATATATATATGGCTTTTTCTTGCTTGTAGCAATGGCGGAACAGCTTTCAAATTTGTAGAATATTAATTCACGATCACTCGGATAAATTTCTCGGTAGCACTAATTTGAAGTGCTACCGCGAGATATAAAAATCTTTGATTGCCCACTGCAGGAAAGTAGCACTATGAAACATTACAGATTATGGTGGAAATATTTTAGAAAATGTACCTTCAAATTTCTGCTGCTGTCTCACTTTCAGGCTTTTTTTTTTTTTTTTTTTTTTTATTTTTTTGTGTAGGAAATGATTTGATTTCCTTTAACACACAACAGGAAAATCTCTATTAACAACTATTCACTTAATTTTTTGACTTTGTTACAATGTCCGACTTTGTTACAATGTCCGACTTTGTCTGTGTGCCAGCTTAATTCAAATTTACGAATAGAATAAAGTTATTAGCCGTTAATTTCAGCGGCTTCCTGGAAAGCAGGCAACTTGGATTTTTTTTTCTTTTTCTCTTTCCATTTAACAGCTCGTCTCTCAACCATTTTCGACTAAAAGCTTACTCTCATTTCCATAAAAGCGAGTATCGTCTCCTTCAAGTGTGTTTGTTTTTAGTTTCTGTTTGATTTGGTGAACTAGGCAAACAGTTCTGTTACAAAGGGCTTTGCCTTTTGTTTACATTCAACTGTCAGAATGTCAAACAAAATTGCAAAAATTGAACCCACGGGATTAAGTGATTCTAGATTGTTCAATAAATAAAAATAAATGAGTCTGAAACTCAAATATTAAAACAAAAAAAAACGTGGGAGCCGAACCTACTTCATAGCCGGGCGAAATAATTAGATAAGTATATTGTGTAATTTAACCCAAGCGATCCGATACTTTGTGGTTTTTTTTTTTTTTTTTTCTTACAGGTTCTATGTGCATGCCGTCATTGGCGAATGTCTTTAGCATGAAAAATGCCAATGATTTTGCCCGATAGATTCTCCAATTCGTACATGCAGCTACCAACAACACGACGGACACGACACTTCAAGAATTTTGGAAGTAGTTTGGCGTTTTGTCCATGGACAAAATTGCTTTGTGCAAAATTGCGGCGGAAGACTTCTTGCCCAACCTTAAATGACATCAGCCTGGATCGAGTGTTGTAAGTTTTTCTTGATTTTTCATGCGCTTTTAATAAATTTTTGGACACACGCTGTCGTGCAAGTGAAATACATGTTTCACGAGATTTTACCGACATTTCGGGATCCTGCAGTGCCTGCAAACTCCTGAGTATTTTGTAAGATGAACCATGGTTAATCATATTCTGACCGAACAAGGCATAATATGGTTGGCAACCAAGGGAATCGTGCATATCTGAGCGTAAGGCGCACGCTATGCTTGATAAATATGAATCCCAATGGTCTTGTTCATCAGTTACAAATACCCGCAGCTTGCTTAGGATACTGCGGTTAACTCTTTCCGAGATGTTGGCCTGGGGCGAGTACAAGGCTGTACGAATGTGTTTCACGCCATAGTTGTCCAGAAATCTACTAAACTCTGTTGATATAAACTGTTTTCCGTTGTCCGAGTGTATGAATTCAGGTGTTCCGAACCCATGAAATACCTCGGACTCTAGGAATTTAATAATGTTGTTCGCATTTGCCTTTGGTAGAGCTTTAAGGAAAGTGTATTTGGAAAAGTGATCAACTGCGATGAATATGTAAACATTCCCTCGTTTTGTGCGTGGATAAGGACCCAGTAAGTCGACGTAAAGTCGCTGCATTGGTCGTTCTGAAACGATCTGCTTCGTAATCGGGGGACGAAGAATTTTATTTGGCGCTTTTATGCACTTGCACACCTCGCACTGGCTAACAAATGTCTTGATTTGTTCCGTCATCTTTGGCCAATAGTACTTATCGCGAATTCTTGCGTACGTTTTTGAGAAGCCACTATGAGTACAAAGTTTTGTGTTGTGGGCCATTTCAATAACTTTATGAGTCAAGGTGCTTGGTATCCATAAGCGCCACAAAGAGTCCTCGTTTCCAAGATCTTCGCTCCTGAAACTAACTCTTTTGTATATGAATTTTTCGGATACAACTAAATCAGGGAGTGAATCTTGATTTTTTTCGACTTCTTCACGAAGGCTACTGTACTCCACAGAATCGAACTCAGGCGATTCAAGATCTACTTCTTCACCTATAGTTGTCACCGTTAACTCATCCATTTCTCCTCGTGATAGAGCATCCGGCACAACATTTAGGGAGCCCTTGCGATGTTCGATGACAAAATCAAAACGTTGAAGTTCCAGACTCCATCTCGCAAGGCGACCACTCAAATCTTTCAGGGACATAAGCCATTTCAGACTTGAGTGATCAGTAATGACACGAAAAGGCACACCCTCAATGTATGCACGGAATTTCTTAACACAGAGGACTGCAGCAAGGCACTCAAGCTCTGTAACTGTATAATTTTTTTGTGCCTTATTCAACTTTTTTGACATGAAAGCGATGGGTTTCTCGTTATCATCCGCGTCGAGTTGAAAAAGCACTCCTCCCACCCCTTCGGATGAAGCATCGCATTGGATTGTAAATAGTCGTTTGAAATCCGGCTGGGACAACACAGGTGCAGAGGTAAGTGCTTCCTTCAACTTTTCAAATGCCTCTCTGGCTGCAAGTGATAATTCGAAATTCTTCTTTTTCTTCAGGCAATCAGTCAAGGGCGCGGCAAGCACCGAGTAATTTCTTATGAAGCGTCTATACCAACCAGTCATACCAATAAATCTACGCACTTGCCTCGCTGATTTTGGAATTGGGAAGTTCAACATCGCCTCTACCTTTTCAGGGTTGGTTTTTAGCGTGCCCTGACCGACGATGTATCCAAGGTACCTGATCTCCCGCATACAAAACTTGCTTTTACTGAGGTTAATGGTCAAGTTCGCCCTACGCAGACAGAAAGCCACTTCCGCCAAAACTTGTACATGGGTATCGAAATCCGCCGAACATATTAACAGGTCATCCAAGTAAATGAAGACATGTTCCCGAAGTCGTGCCGGAATAACACGATCCATCAAGCGACACATCCTTTGTGCGGCATTGCATAAGCCGAACGGCATTACTGTGAATTGATACAGTGGCCGCCCCGGGACTGCAAAAGCCGTTTTTTGTTTGGACTCCTCATCAAGGGGGATCTGCCAAAATGCATCTTTGAGATCAAGTCCCGTGATGAAGTAAGTGTCCTGAAGTCGACTTAGAAGCCCGTCAATATGTGGCAGCGGATATGCGTCTTTTTTCGTCACGCTGTTCAACTTTCGACTGTCCAAGCAAAGGCGTACTTTTCCTGGCTTTCTAACTAACACTATAGGCGAACACCAAGGCGAGTTGCTTTCCTCTATAACCTTCAGTTCCAGCATGCGATCAAGTTCCTTGAACACTTCTTCCTGTCGCACCGGAGACAATGGATAGTGCCTAGATTTAATTGGAACCGCGTCTCCAACATCGATGTTGTGAATCTCTAAATGGGTATGACCGAGACCCATGTCGACAAAGTTTGGAAACTTCTTTTTGACAGACTCTAAGACTTGTTTTTGTGCTGGGGTAAGTAAAATGAAATTCGCTTCATCGACTGAACTAACATTTTCTTTACTTAACAGGGCAATTGAATCAATCTGAAAATGGGGAACTAAGCAGAACTCCTTCCAAAAGTTCATGCCAAGATAGACCTTTTGTGTCAAGTTAGGAATCACATAGAAAGTAATGGTTTTCGTAACGCTGTTAAGCGACGTTGGAATTTCGCAGTACCCCACAATATCGTGAGTATTACCATCCGCTGTCTTAACGAAATTCTTGTAGGGCATCATTTGAATACCATTTCTTTCCATGAATTCAAAACAGGATTCCCCCAAAGCAGAAATAGATGCACCGCTATCTAGCAATCCAAAAACGGGCTCGTTTTTCAACAGCACTTTAGCGTACATCCTACCATCTGTTTCAGAGGTTAAGATAGTCTCGACTATGAGCTTTTGAAAGGCCTTCCGCTTACGATACCTTTCTCTACACTTCCTGATGTGATTACTCTCGACATTATTGTTACCCATTATTTGAGATCGCAGTAATTTATAATTTTGTTTTCTTTCGTGAAGTGATTTTAGCATGAATGTGTTGATTGGGTGACCAACATCACAGGACAAAACATCATCCTTCTTTCGTTGCAATATAGTAATGGGAGCACTTTCGGACCTTTGCTCAACCTTATACATTGCGATATTTTCTCCTGCTAATTGTTCTGCTGCTCGGGGTAGTTCTTTTGGAAACGACTCTCCCCGTCTCTTCTGCCGTTCCCCTGTCGGTTTCCCTGGTGATTGGTACACTCAGGTGTGCTAACACCCTTTACTCCACAAAGGAAGCAGAAAAGCTTTCTCTCGTGTGAGGGACACTGATAGAACGTGTGTCCTTGTTGGTCACAATTCCAACACACCAATGACCCAGCTGGAATGCGATTTTGAGATCGACTAAAAGCTGCAACTTCTTCGACCTGTTCATCCCCTTCTTTCTCAAGATGCATCTCATGAACAGTCTTTTGGGAAAACATACGCCTAGACAAGAAGCGTTCAGCTTCCCTGCCTTTGTTTCTAAGCTGATCTAGATCCGCTATATTAGCAGCGAGCAACACCTCTCCCAACTTGTCTTTTGAATTATTTCGGATGACTTCTATAAGCTTTTTGCCGTCAAACGGCTCATTTAAGCGATCGTTGAGACCTATGACAGAACTAAAGAAGTCATCAAAAGATTCCTTAAATCCCTGTCTACGAGTCAACAACTTCATATAGACTTCTACATCATTTTCTTTTCGCCCAAACTCCCTCTTCATGGCGATTTTGATATCTCCAAACTTAGCGTTGGGATTTTTGCGAAGGAATGACCAGAACCAATCATTCGCCTTTCCTATTAACAGTGAATGAAAATTGGCAGTCAACTGGTCATTGCTGTAGAACGATGAGGCTTGGAGCCTATCAACCTTAAAGAGGAAGTCGATGATGTTTTCAGTACCATCATACTTTATGTTCCACCTGTCTAGTCGGCATTTCTCAGAAGCGTTGGATGTACTTGGTGTCACTGAAACCACCCCTGGAGGAGGAACGCTGTGCGCTGAGATCTGACCAGACAAAGGTGTATACCTATTTGACAACCTATCGTTTAAGTTGCTCGTAAACTGGGTATTGTTTGGATTATTCAAGTGAGGGATATTGTTCATTTGCTTCGGATTGCTAATATTTTCCATTTTATCCAAAACACTGCTCATGAAAATTTGCATCTGTTGAAAGAAACGAATTTGATTTGCTGTCAACGATTGATCAATACGATCTGCTAATGACATAGTTTCCATACCCGGTTGTTGTTGGTTACTGGATCCTGCTGTTCCCGGATCTCCAACAGTATTCGTCTCTTTAGGTTGGTTTTCATCTGCCATCATCGAAGAATTTGAAGCGGAATTTAAAGTGTCTTCAAAATTTAAGTCGTTTATTGACTGATGGAAGGCTTCAAATTCTGCCTCTGGAATTGTGTTATGCGCTTTAGCTGCGCTTGAAACCGATCGAGTATGCGGACGTTTGGGGGTTTTGCTCATACTCAAATAATACACAAGAACTCAGACGATTCAGAAACAACAACAATAGAACGAGTTACGAAGCGAGAGCACGAATGAAAATGTAGAAGTACAAAATAAAAATAAAAACTAATTATGAACTTCGGTTGAGATGTATACTTATATATAATAATAATTAAATAGGTAGAATTCTAAGTTGGTATTTAAAAAAAAAAAAAATCAAAACAATTAGGGACTAAAGAGAAAAAAAAATTTAGAACTAACCCTTTATATTTTAGGAAAACTAATTTTCAGAACACTGGACTTAGGATGAGGACTGGTGGCGGAGAAAGGACGAAAGCTTCGGATGTAAAAGATGGCGAAGTCTTGCGAGCCGGTTTGAAAAATAATAAAAATTAAAACACACTAAGTACTATTCGGATAAAATTTTGAATTAATAAAATACTACTCTATAAAATCTAATCGTTAATATAATTTCAGGACGGCTACAAACAAACTTGTTATCTGCATCCGACTCAAAAACATGAAATTTTTATTTGATGGAAGGATCTGCTGGAAGACTACTCAGCATAGTCAATCGCGTCTCTTCGCATCATTAAAATAGACACTATTCGTAAATGCTTATTATGCTATCCCAGTCAGGACTTCGATGACGGTATTATTACACATAACATCAAGACTCAGACAAAAGATATGACAAAATATTGTTTGGATTCACTCCCAACATCGCAACGCGATACCAGATCTGATCCAGTTTTCGGGACTTATGGTGGAAGTTGAACTCAAGTTAAAATAATACAATTAGAATAAAAAAATAATAAAACAAATAAAAAACTAAAAAAAAAATGAATTGGCTCTAAAAAAAATCTACTTCCACTATTTGTTATAGTGGAGCCTTCACGTTATGGGCGCCATTTTTGTTACTGAGACTGTTCTTGGCATCGGGTCATTGCTGGCATGCAAGCTCCCTTTCTTAGCTCGTCGGTGGGTGTGGGACTTGACCCTTATAGTCCTTGCAACAAAAAAAAATCATGCCAGGCTTTCGCGTTATGGTGATATTGACGCTGCGAGAAATGTTACCTCTACCCTACCCTACCTTGGCTACTCTACTCGCCTTCGTAGCCCCTTTCCTCGCCCTCTCTCACATCCTACTCCGCATCATCCTTCCCTATCCGCACATCCTCATCCTATTTTGCCCCCTCTAAAACAAAGTCATGGTTTCGCTGACGGATTTACACATTATTTATTCATGTTAAATTGAATTGGAATTACGTTAAAAAAAAATTGAGGAACAAATAAAAAAAAAACTAAAACAAAATAAAACGCGTATAAAATTAAATATGTAAAATAAAATAAATGGTAAGTTATATATATATGTATATCAAGGCTTTTATATGTAAAAAAAATGTTGAGGTATTTGCTTTATGGGGAACTTTGTATAGGCAGTTAAACTCTATTTGTTAATTGGAATTTGCTTACTCTTAAAGTTATAAATATATATATATACATAATATTTTTGCCAAAAGAAAATCGGAACAGACTCACCGTTTTAATTAATAGAACCCGTATCCGCAACTGTAGATCCAATGGCCACTGCATCCAGGTTGGGTATTGATGGTGTACCTTTCGTACCTAATTTGTTTCCAAAAAAATTGTAATATATATATATATATATGTATTTATATTAAAGAATAAAGCAAATAGTTCCCTTACCTTCTTTTGAAATTACTATGTGCCTATATATATATATATACAGACATATACGGTTTACCTTACAATTAACAATTAAAGTGACAAAGAAAAATCGAATGAAACAAAAAAAAGAAATGTATGTTGCTTCCGGGGCTGGGTGTTGAACCCGAGCAGGTGTTTGTGCTCCACTATCCGCTGGCGCTTTAACCCTCACGGCCAAAGCCGGTGCTGAGACTTGGGGCTCGAAAGGGCCTACAAGTACCGCTTCGCCCTGAGCTGGTCGATTTAAATATATATATGGCTTTTTCTTGCTTGTAGCAATGGCGGAACAGCTTTCAAATTTGTAGAATATTAATTCACGATCACTCGGATAAATTTCTCGGTAGCACTAATTTGAAGTGCTACCGCGAGATATAAAAATCTTTGATTGCCCACTGCAGGAAAGTAGCACTATGAAACATTACAGATTATGGTGGAAATATTTTAGAAAATGTACCTTCAAATTTCTGCTGCTGTCTCACTTTCAGGCTTTTTTTTTTTTTTTTTTTTTTTATTTTTTTGTGTAGGAAATGATTTGATTTCCTTTAACACACAACAGGAAAATCTCTATTAACAACTATTCACTTAATTTTTTGACTTTGTTACAATGTCCGACTTTGTTACAATGTCCGACTTTGTCTGTGTGCCAGCTTAATTCAAATTTACGAATAGAATAAAGTTATTAGCCGTTAATTTCAGCGGCTTCCTGGAAAGCAGGCAACTTGGATTTTTTTTTCTTTTTCTCTTTCCATTTAACAGCTCGTCTCTCAACCATTTTCGACTAAAAGCTTACTCTCATTTCCATAAAAGCGAGTATCGTCTCCTTCAAGTGTGTTTGTTTTTAGTTTCTGTTTGATTTGGTGAACTAGGCAAACAGTTCTGTTACAACTCCTCATTCATGATTATAATAAACTGCTTTTAACTTTTTAACTCGAAACTACATACTTAAATGCTAATTTTTTAACCGCTCTAATATTTACATATTGAGCTATCTATATTTCATGCGTTTTACCAATAACAATCCACACAATAACATTATTTGGTGTAACTTTTGCGTTGAATTATTTGTATTGATTTTGCTTTTTGGGTTATATTCTGCTATAATTTGAACGTTTGTCAACTTATAATACTCTTTTACTGTATCCTATGTCTTTATCTATGCCACTACATAAAGTGCAGTTTAATCAATTAGACGCACTCAACTTGTTTATATACATTTTAAAATTCTTTTAATTGTTTTAAAAAAATCGCATTTCGTAAGAAAAGCATACAAGAGATAGAAACTAAACGATTTATTTTTCAAAAATACTTTATTTGATTTGTTTTTTATTGAAATATTAAATTTTTTTGGATAGCGGTGGAAAAAGAGCATATTCGGGTTCAGCCAACTAAGATAATCTAATTAATGTTTCCAACGCAATGTATGAGTTCTACTTGTTCCTATGTGAAAGTTGAAATAAATATTTTGTTTTGATATTTTAAGATACAAACAACTCAATGTATATTATTGTTTCTATTTTGTTGCGTTCTTTTTACTCCCAAGTTATAAGAAACAAAAGGTTTTTGTATTTGTAATAATAATATGTCGCATTTCATTAGTAATCCAGAAGAACTCCCATATTCCGGAAAAGAATGAAACAAGCAAACAAATTTTATTTTTCCGCCTCACTTGTCAACCCTCAATGTGATGACGATGAAGTAGATAGAAGCAAATAATACAAGCCATTTTATATACTATTTCTCTATTTTTTTAATTAAAATTGGTGATAGTTTTAAGTTAATCTCATCAATATTAAGAATTATTAAATTTTTAAGCAACAAGAATTCGATTATGAAGTCAGTGAAAATGATAGTTTTTTGGATTTAAAAAAAAAGTAAAAAAAAGAAGTAATTTCTCGTCTTTAAAGGAGGAATAACTCATTCGAGTATAAACGGATTTCCGGATTACCAATGGAAAAGGACATAAGGGCGGGCGCAAGTATTACATATTTTGGTTTAAAAAAAAATTCGGAAAAGACCTCATTTGCATACTCAGATTTTTGAATTACTCTTGATATCATATTTTTCTTAACTTTTGCATCCTGAAACGTGTATTTGTGGAACTATTTACTTATCTAACATACTTAAGATTGACTGCTTTCGTGTATATACATATGATGCGAACTTAAGTGCAATTATAAAAGTAAAATATACTGTATATATGAAAATACTTTCAAATAAGTATTATCTTTTAAAACAGGAAGTTTTTATATCATTGTAACATGCTTTTCTGTTTGTTGTTTTAATTTTTTTATCCCTTTAAAAGTATATTTATTAATTAATGCAAATATTTTAACAGATTCCGGGATTTGCCGGCGTTCAAAGATCTACATCCGATGTATACTCTCGTCTAAAGGGCGTATGGTCATTTTTTTTTCGTGTTATTTATATTGATGAGCGATATTTTCCAAAAAAATCACATCATTTTACAGCGGTCTACAGCCGTGATAAGGAATATTTGTATGATTTTTTTTTATCAAAATGAATGTCTTAATTTTAAATTAATATTGCTTTAGATTCGATGTGCAACAGGAAGGTTTTTTTACAACTGCGGTACGATCGAGAATTGTACAATTCATATTAGATAGACAAAGATTTCCATCGAGAAATAATGACGATATGGCTTTCGGTATTGAAAGGCTTGTGAATGAAAGGGCTTACTATTCGGCATATCCTCTACATGACGTAAATATTTATCAATATAATAATCCAGTACATAGCGGATTATAATACTCGTTGTGTAACTAAACTTTTATGAAAATTGTGTCTTTTATCGCATTAAAAATTTGATTGTTTTCCGCTATTGTATTTTTTTTCCAAAAATTAAGGTCATGTCATATATATTGCATTGTACGTTATATTAATATTTTTCAGGGTGAAATAACAGAAAAAGGAACGATGCGTGAGAAATTGTATGGACAATGGGCTTCTGTGAGTAAATGGTATCGCTATCAACCTTTGGATTATGTTAAGGAGTATTTTGGTGTAAAAATTGGTTGCAAAATTTTCAAGCTTACACAAATAAATAAATTTTAAATATTTGAATTCTGTAATTCCCAGGACTGTATTTTGCATGGCTGGGCTATTATACATATATGCTGATGTTAGCATCTGTTGTTGGAATATTTTGCTTTTTGTATTCATGGATTACCCTCGACAAATATGTGCCAGTGTGAGTTTTAATATTTAGATATTATAAGTAGATATATAATTGAATTTGTTTGATGTTTGCAAGTTAAATCTTTTATACGGTAGCAGTAACTCTAGTAAACCCAATGCTGCTATTTGCCAAAGTCTATACTGAATTATTATTATTTATTTTATATTAACTACATTTTCATTTAACTACATTTTAAGTGTTTGAATCCTGTTTTCCAACACGGTTTTGAATTGTCTCTAATCTTTTTTGACGTTCTTCATACTGAGTATTGCAATATTTTTGGCTTCATCAAAAGTATCTAAAATTCAAAAACTGACCATAGTCGTTATAGAGGTTCTTAAAAAAATCAGTGCTAAATATCTAAAATATCGGCATTTTGACTTTTATTGACTTTTTTATCGTCGTAATAGTATACCTTATTAAGAGTTTGCGAAATTTACGTACGCTTTTGACTTTGAACTTGGTCTTTAGTATACGAAAAAGTTAAAAGTAATATTAATTTTACAAGTTTGTTATATAAATTTCACATTTAAAATCAATTTCAAAGTTTTAATAAAAATGCATTTGAAATGAATAGCTGGATTTCAATTTTTTCTTGAGGCGTCATTACGTTTTTCTGGGCTTATCAAAACACGAACATTTAACACGAACTATTAACATTACTTGCGTTATTGCGTTTAATCTACAAAATGTATTAAAAAGTTTTTGTAGCTATATTTATTATTTTAGAAGTTATATCATTTAGAGTATTTATACCTTAAAATTGTAAGTATTTAATTAAAATTGATATAACTTGAGTAGGGGTGATGGTAACCCCACTATTGTACCACTTTTTTCCGTCTTAGCTTTAGAAATATTTATATAATATAAATATTGGTGACGTAAAGCATTGAAGTACAGGTTGTCTTATATATAGGAATATTACGTACTGAGAGAAAAGTTGATAGTTGAAAAGTCCCTATGATAAGTCCACTGTATGATATTCGTTTATTTTTCTTTCCCTACTCACTGATTTCGTTCTCTTAGCGCACTTTTGTGAATTCTAATAGTTAATGTTTTTCTCTTCCTCATTGTTGATTGAAAATATGAAAACATCTAAGATATCTGAAGTTTCTCTTTCTCTTGGTTTCATTAATGAATTCACTTTTTACTGCAGCTAAAGTGAGGGCTTGTAACACTTAAACAATCTCCCTCAAGGTTAGCTTTATTAAAAGAAAATTTCGGCAATTAGGCCAAACGATGTTTTGTGAAATATAGTTCATAAAATCGGACCTTGTTTTCAAAAGCAGGACGCAGCTTCCTATTAAAATCTCATAAAGATTTTTTTTTCAATATAGACTTTGATTTTTAAAAGTTATCAGACAGTTATTTAAGATTGTAATTTTAAAATTAGTTATTCATATTAGAAATTAATAAATGTAACCGCATTTTGAAACAAGGTTCCAAAACTTCTAATACTGTGGAAAAGATATTTTCGGATTTAATCAAAGACGAGAGATTCGTTGTACACTGAAACCTTAAAATAAATTCTTCATACTTGTTATTTATTCACATTTTTATTTAATACCCGTCTCCAACAAATTGGAACTCGAACTAGTTGGTAATGTTAAAAGTAGGGATCCCTCTGTTTAAGCTTATTTTTATTTAATATAATAATAACAAATGTCACTATCAAGAATCAATTACTTTTTTTTTCAGAAAAGATATTTGCTCCGGCAAATTAAACATAAAAATGTGTCCGCTTTGTGACTGGTGTAATTTTTGGGACCTTAAAGAGACTTGTTTCTACGCTAAAATTACATATTTAATTGATAATCCAAGCACTGTGTTTTTTGCTATATTCATGTCTTTTTGGGCGACTTTATTTCTTGAACTATGGAAGCGATATTCTGCAGAAATAACTCATCGTTGGGATTTAACTGGTTTCGACGTTCATGAAGAGCATCCTAGGCCACAATATCTTGCTCGGCTGGAGCACGTGCCAAAAACAAGAATGGATTATGTTACGAATATAAAGGAACCAATAGTGCCATTTTGGAGGATGAAGTTACCAGCAACTATTTTTAGTTTTTCGGTAGTGCTTCTATTAGTTGCGTTAGCATTTGTTGCACTGCTTGCAGTTGTAGTATATCGAATGTCTGTACTAACGCTGTTGAAAGTGGGATCGACACCTATGACTACATCAAGTGCAATCATGTTAACCACCGCATCGGCTGCATGTGTAAATTTGTGCCTTTTATACATTCTTAATTACGTAAGTGCTGAGTTAGTTCACATTTTAATTTCAATTATTTTGAATAATTTTTATTTCTAGTTGTACACACATCTAGCTGAATATTTAACGGAACTAGAACTTTGGAGAACAGAAACACAATTCGATGACTCATTGACACTTAAGATTTATCTTTTACAATTTGTTAACTATTATGCTTCCATATTTTATATAGCATTTTTTAAAGGAAAATTCATTGGTCATCCTGGTAAATATAATAAAATATTCGATTATCGCCAGGAAGAGGTAATTTTGCACGTATTTATTATGTACGTACAACTAATAAAATAATATTTTAATAGTGTTCTGCTGGTGGATGTCTAACTGAACTTTGCATTCAGTTGGGTATTATAATGGTAGGAAAGCAAGCAATGAATTCAATATTAGAACTCATTATGCCAATATTTTGGAAAAAAGTACAAGCTATGAAAGTAGGGCTTTCAAGATTATTCAAATCCGAGCAGACTAATTCTCTAAAAACTCGCGACGAAAGGTGGTTAAGGGATTTAAAACTACTTGATTGGGGACCAAGAAGTTTATTCCCTGAATATTTAGAAATGGGTAATAATTTTATAATACATTTATTTTCATAAAACTAATTTTTGTGTTTTCAGTGTTACAATATGGATTTGTGACAATATTTGTGGCTGCATTTCCCCTTGCTCCAATATTTGCCCTTCTTAATAATATTCTCGAAATGCGTTTGGATGCCAAAATTCTAATAACTCATCATAAAAGACCTGTTTCGCAAAGAGTACGCGACATTGGAGTTTGGTATAGAATTCTTGACTGCATAGGAAAACTGAGTGTGATAACAAATGTGAGTTATACATGTCTAACAACTGTAAATATAATAGTAAGTCGCTTATAACGACTACTCGGTTAAAACGTCAAATTTCTCTGCACTTGATTAGTATATTTACATAAGAACCTTTAAGAAGAAAAGACGGGTATAACAACCACCGGTTATAACGACTCATTTCCCTTTACCGTCGTAATAAGCGACTTGCACTATAGTTTAGTTTTAAATGAATTTGTTTATTCATACTGTATTTTAACTATTTTATCATGCAGTGTAAATTTTTTGTTTGTTTTTGCTTTTATGCATTTAATAAAAATGCAACATTGCATCTTTTTCGTTTCTTTTAACGACGAGGTTATGATCAGGATAATAGGGATCATAACACTCACGCTTTTCTGCATCCCTACTGGCCTGTTACGTATCATTTTTTCAATAAGGCCAATCAAATGCTGGTATTGTTGCAAACGTCCGGAGTCCCTCCTTTGAACATGAAAATATCCGCATAACCGCTCGTTCAGCCACGCATATATATTGCGAATAATCCTGCAGTGCCAATAGATGTCAATAGCAACATTTGATCACATTAGGAAAGCTTAGGAGGAACAGTATAATACTCTATCAATATCCCTCCCCATGAAAAAGGCATAAATAACACTTTGGATGACATTTTATTTGGGGTTCTATTTATTATAAATATCATAAAAAAGGTCTTTGAAAAAACGTCCTCAAAAAGTAGTCATGGCCAAAAACGTTGTACAGGTTAAATGTTAAAGAGGGCAGTGTGCGTATCAAAAAATGTGCACTCTATCATTTCGGGACCCTAGGGCATATATGTTTCGAATTTCTGCTTCTTAGCTTTAATTAAAGGCCAACGAATTTGGACAGATTGTTAAATCGTCTTAGATTTTGGTCCTGATCATAAATAAATATAAATACTTTTACGGGTCTACGACGGGGTGTTACAAACTATGTGTCAAAATGAATATACGCTTAGGATAGGATATTGCATGCAGTCCGCTTGTGACCAATAGTAATAAACCGTATCCATATCCCTATATACCCCCAAGAAAAAGGCGTTAAGAGCAAAACAATTTATTTAATTTTCTATGAAATTTATAAAAATAACAGAATTTTTTTTGAAAAAATTTCCACAAAAAGTCGGCCGTTTCCAAATCGTCATACTGTTTGATGCTGATCATAAATATATATACTTTTAGGGGTCGACGAAGAAAATTAGGGGTCAAAATTAATATACCGTTAGGATAAGCTATAAATGTTTGTAAAATAGAAGTACATAGAAATACAGCGTGATAGTTGAAAAAAAATTATATTTTGTTTTAATTTCTTTTATTCCTTTTTGAGATATATCTGGTTTTGCAAAGTACCGTTCTTTGTAATTTGTTTGAAAAAGTTCACTATGCAGTATTCGTCGCCCCACTACTAATTTTTTTTTCATCTATTTATGACACATGCACAAATAAATCTTGTATGGTACTTAAAAAACAGCATATAACATTTACGGATTTCAATTACGCAAAACATGTTAGTAGCATCGTGTGGTTTTATTTGATTTCCATTAATTTCACCCAAAAAAAGTTGTTTCAGTTCTGTGATATTCTGATTTAACGTATGTGTAAATATATGAGAGGATACTTCAATTTAAAGTTAGTGTACTTAGATTTATGGTGGCCACAGTAGATCTTGCATTAATAATAAACTTCTAATATTATAATTTTTTCTGATTGTACTGAAATCAAAACACTAAATGCAACGGTTTTGTTAAAGGGTTTTATTATAGCGTTCACATCGGACATGATTCCCAGACTAGTATATCAAACTCTGGTGTCAGAAGATGGTACTTTAAATGGTTATTTGGATTTCAGTTTATCGCATTTCAATATTCAACACTCGAAAGCACTAAGAAATCTCGTTGGTAACGATGCCAATATCACAACTTGCAGGTAATATGGAAGCATTGTAATACAAGCAAGAAAATGAAAAAAGGTATATTTCAGATATTCCGACTATAGAGAACCACCTCACTCAAACAAAAAATATATACTTAGTAATATGTTTTATATTATATTAGCCGGACGTCTTGCTTTTGTGGTATTATTTGAGGTAATTCAAAAATTGCACTAAATATCATTTCATATTTAGTTTATATTTTGCATTCGTAGAATTTTGTAGCCTTGGTAATGATACTAGTTCGTTGGTGTATTCCCGACATGACTATAGAGCTTCGCGATCGAATACGACGTGAGGTGTATATAACTAATGAAATTATAATAGATCAAGAAGCATCTCGTGCAAGAACTGGTAAAGTGTTTCGAACAATTTTAATTATTAGAATGATATAACAATTTTTGTTTTAATTTAGAACGTGCCAAACGTCAGGAGTCCTATCAACCAAGTGAAAACATGGAACCAAACCAAACATTTTTAAAAATGGAAAAGCTCATGAGTGGTAATTTCTCGCAATCTCAAATGGATCTCATTATACACGGGGAGGATCAACCCACTGGAATAAGTGGTTCTGCAAATAAGGTAGCCCATGACACGGAATCGAATCGGGGTGCTTAAATAATATATTTGTTTTTACAAGTATTTTCTTTATTGTGATATTATTAATAGACTTAATGTCACTAAAATTTACTCAAATAAGTTAATTGAACTTAAACGTTCGAAAAAAAAACTGCACAACATTGAAGTTGTGTATATGTAGTTTTGTTGTTTCGTTTTTTTTAGCAGAATCAAAGTTTTTTAATTTAAAAAAAAAAATATTTTATTAATACCTACTCAAAAAGTTGTAATTTTACCAAAAGGAAATGCTTTAATAATTATTTCGAATAAAGTTCCTATGCTCGAATAAATTATATTTATTATTTACAATAGGAAGCAAAGAAGAAGAGAGAAAGTTAAAATCTTATATTAAACTATATATAAGTAATCATGCTTAATTTGTTACTTAATGACATTTGCCATTTCTGTTTGAAGAATAAAAGACTTGTTTAAGCCGCTACCAACAAGTGTTTTTTTACGAGGGTTTTTACATAACATGAGTCAGATGAAAATGTGGAATTGTTTTTGTAAAATGTGTATGATACCTTATCCATATCTCTATATGTCTCCAACAAAAAGGCGGCGAAGCTTTATTTAATTTTATATGAAATTTGTAAAAATAACGTCAACATTTGTAAACCTATAATTTAAACCATTGTGAACCTTTTTATTTGTGAAGTTACTGTAAACTAATATAATTTAACATAGATACCTGAACATTGTTATTGTGAACGTAGGCGACGTTAAAAGGATTATAATAATAAAGGTTGTGAACAAAAGAAGATCGAATTTGATTTGAATATTGAATAATTATCTTAACATATTTGATAAAAAAGAATCCAATGAATGCATTGATAATATATTAGAAACATAATTGGCTAAATATCTTGTTATACCATTTTTTTGCTTTTATTTAAAGGCCTAAAATTGCTTACAGACGAATAAACTTTGTTTTTAATGCTGATCTTTAATATGTATAGTTTTAGGGGTCTACGAGAAAGATTAAGGGGTGTTAGAAACTATTTGCGAAAATTAATATGTCCTGGGGTATAAACAACCCTTTTTGCCTTTAAGCGAACTCTACATCTAAGTTTTGTTGTACGTGTACAACGGCTTTCGTTTTTATAATAACGTGTACAACGAAAGGATAAATAATAAATCCGAACAACGGTAGAAAAAAAAAAACTTTCCGTCCGTACTCAATTTTGTCTACTCTATCGCAGCGGCTTTTGGGCCCGGCGACCAAATATTCAAATATTCACACTACGGCATTCTTACGAAAACCCAAGAAGTCCAGATCGATATACACCACCAGTTCGTCTGTGCAGGATGACGATGGAGAAAGTTCGCTCCTGCACCAAGGTCAGTAAAGACCTAGTCGAGACCTTTCATGTCAAAAAAAAGATTCAGGCGCTGTAATGTGACTTCCTTAACATCATGCTTGAAAAAATCGTTGTTCAATTACGTGCATACGCCGACGATATTGATATCATTAGATAAACACAGCGAGCTGCCATTGATGCATTTGCGAGTATAGGAACAGAAGCGGAAAAAATGGGTTTAGCGGTAGATGAGGGTAAATCAAGGTATTATATGCCGTCACCCAACATCGAGGAATCGGCCAGAATGTCTTAATCGACAGCTATATTTTTGGGGTAGTAAGGGACTTTGTCTACCTTGGCTGTGGTATCACATCTGAAAACGACATTTCTTCACAAATCAAACGAAGGCTTACAAATCGCTGTTTGATTGTGCTGAGAAGGCAACTATGCCTTGCCATGTAAAGCCCTCCTAAACAACCAGTCCTTCTATGTGGTTCCGAAGCATGAACTCTTTCTAAAGAACGTTTCGAGAGTGTTTTTGTCCATCCACTTGCAGCCTTTTGGTTTTCTGTGTGGTGGTAAATTAACTAGCTCCCAGGTACCGTTTTGCAATAGTGAGTTCATCTCCTTCTTCATAGCTTGCTTCCAAAACTTATTTTCGCCGCTCATAACAGCCTCCTTAAAGCTTGTTGGTTCTTGTTTGCTTGTGTGCTTCAATATGTTGACCTCGTTGATTAACCTCGTTGGCGGTTTTTCCTTGGTTATTCTGTCAGATATTTGCTGCTTCCGTAATTCCGCTATTGGTGATTTAATATTTAACGATAAATCAGTTTCATCGAAATCGATAAATTCACTTTCTAAAGCAGACTCAAAATCTTCCTCAACTGAAGCATAATCTTGTGATTCATTTAATTTCTCAGCAACTGGAGCAGAAGCTGCTGAATTTTCGATCACCCTATCTCCTTGCGAATCAATAACTGTTTCGAAACATCCGCTATCTTCTTCAGGAACGTTTTTTTTTTCACGTTAAAGGAATCAAATATCACTGGTGAACGCAATTTTGTTTATGGTAAACGGCAAGAACTCTTTCAGGTTGTCGAAGCTTATACACATTTTACGAGAGGTCGCCTATCCCAAGTAGGTAGCCATCCTTCAAAATCTCGCACAGGATTTCCTTAAATACAATCTTACAGCCCTTTTCAGCCAGGCAATAAACTGATAGCAAATTACCCTGCATTTGTGGCACATATAACATGTTCTTGATTTTGGCGATTGTTTCTGTATTTTTGTCATTTGGAAACTTTATAGCGCATGTGCCCCTTCCTTCGCAAGATAATTTCTTGCCATCCCCAAAAAACACCTTTTCATTAGTAGCCGGATCAAAATCCACAACGAAATCCTTCACGTTTGTTATATGACACGTTGAGCCCGAGTCAAGAATCCATTTACTCATGTTACCAAACGATGCCACAAGACTGACCTACCCTTTACAGACTAAATTTGCCTCGTTCCTCTGCTTGTGCTTCCATTGCTGATACTGCTTGCAATTCACACACAGGACCATTGTTTCTCACTTTACTGCTGTGTTTTGTAACTTTCATTGCCGTTTGATGTTCTTCTGTCTTGGGACTCACCCTTCGTCTATACTCCTCCAGAAGTTTAGATTTTACCACGTCAAATGTCAGCTCCTGGTCAGAACGAGTCTCTAGAGCAGTTATGAGTGTATCATAACTCCTTGGTAAACTGCTTAACAACATTGCCACACTCCATTGCTCTGACAAGCGTTCCTCTCCAATTGCTGCGAGACCACAGATGAGGAATTAACCAGATAGTCAACTCTGCAATCCCCTATCACTTTCAACCCGCAAAAAAATATTTAATAACGGCCGCAAAATCCTCTCTCAATTTTCCCATATGTGAATACGTGTGAGCCAGACACATGAAGTTAGATCTAATTTACTAGATTACCCGCCAAAAATAATTGTGGGGAGTTTTGCAATATATCCAAATCGCAACAACAAAACAGCTGGTCACGGCGGATGTGTTGGGAAATAGGAAATGCTGCGAAGTGTTGAGTTTATGTGATTCAACTTTTATAGCCATTTTAATAAAAACATTATAATAATCATTTAGTTTATAAAGAAACAAAAAATTAATTATCCAATAATGTTGTTACAATTTAATTGGAATATTTTTTGCGGTTATAAGAAAAAGTTCTCTATTTTGTGTCTGCCTTGAAATAAACATTCTTGGGTTGTTGTACTTTTCCATTTTGGTTAATAAAATGAGATAAAATGCATATTTTATTGTATTATTGCATATATATTACTAAATTAGTAATAGTTTGCAATGGTTTTTTATATATATATATTAAATTATTTAATTGTTTTTATTCAACATATGAAAGTTTAATGAATATACATATTCGGGTTCCTTGCATGGATAAAAAAAAGTGAAAAAGAAGTATTTGTAATCCTTTTTAAATTATGTTGTGTTACAAGATTTGTACGATTAGTCAATCAATTTTCTTAGCTGTTTCTTTTCTAAGGCGGTTTTGAAATTTTTTATATAAGTTAATATGCTTTATTTTAAAATTTAAAGTAAGCGATAGACGGAAGAACGAGAAAAAAAGGTAGCTGGAATGCACTGCATATATATTGGGGGTGAATTTTTTTATTTTGATGCTTGGTAGTTGAGTCCACCACGAAAATGCTTGGTAGTTGGGTACATATTATAAATAAGCATGCACATTATGTTACATATATATTGAATTAATTAGCCACTCCTTTTAACAGCCGACTTTATTTGTCAAGTTATAATGTTTTGTAATTTTATTTTTTATGAAAATAAAGACAACAATTTACTACTACTACTACTAGGAAGTAATTGCAAATTTTGTTAAAAAAAGTGTTTTCATGTACCAAAAATAATATTGGTAAGAATTTGGATTACGATATATTAATAGACCTTTTAAACCAGTGTTCAATTGTGTAGAGTTACTTAACTGCTTCAATATAACCATCCATAATCTAGGAAGTCCTTGCTAGTATAGTTATACTTAAATTTATTGTCAACCGAAAATGTATGATGAACTTACTTATTATATATTAGCCCAGTTAATCAATATTATTTTGATTATTTTTCATTAAAAATTATAATAAATTAGTTAAAACACAGCTTTATTCTTAATATTATAATATTTTATTATGTTATTAGTTGTGTGGTAAGTATATTTTTATCAATCCATATTCACCGCATATTGACCATGTTTATTTTACACACCCAAATTGTGAGTTGTAATCTGCTGAAATTCATCAACTGTTCCCAACTTCTTGCTATAAAAAATGACATTTCATGGGCGCGGCCATTAGCCCCATATAATTCGATTTATGTGTGCGTGATTCCCATTTGATTTGCACGTAAAAGCCCATATAAGTGCAAATTATGTGGGGCTTATCAGTTCGACTTAGCTTGTAGGCAAGGTGAGAGATTCGCTCTCGAGTTGACTATCTGGGTAATTCCTCATCTGTGTGCGAGACGTTCGCAAAGTGTTCTCATTTCCGTTATGTGACTTTCCACATTTCCACCTTCATCGATACGAAGACTAAAGATTGCTCTCATTAGTTATTTTATTACAAAGAGTATTTCTTTCATGGTAGATCTTTAACAAATACCAAGCTTCTCGTGACGTGGTTGGCTTCCAAACGTGCTGAAGTTGATTATCCTCCACCGACAATACAATTGTTGCACGTGCTTCGCCATCCTTGGTTCTCCATTTCGGAGTCATCGGCTCCGGTTGGTCAACGACGCCAGAAACGTATCCCCATAGTCCTTCCTTGATCAGCAGCATCTACATCTTGTATTTCCAAATAAAATAGTTTTCGCTAGTCAGTTTCTTTATTACGTATCTAGGTTCCGCCATGTTGAAAATTGATGCAATCTGTTGTAAAACTTTTTCAGTAACATATATCTTAATAATCTAAGTTGTGAACTGGGCCCATAACCTGTTGTAAAACTTTATTCTTTACCCCAGTATTAATATTTATTAATGATATAAATGAACCTCTCCTCTCTCAACGAATAGAATAAAATACAAAATGGCAGAAAATAAGGAAAAGGACGTTATCTTTAATCTGACATATGACAGACCGTAAAAGGATTTTTCTTTCAAAGTATCCCAGTATTAACTCTCCTTTCTTGCTTATCATCCAGCACTCGGCGTCGTATAACAGAACTGGCATTATAAGGGTTCTGTAGAGAATGCACTTCGTCCATAGTTTTGAACCGGTTTTGCAAAACCAAAGTAGGAGCGGTTATCCACTAAGATATCATTTGTGGAGTTGATGTTTACCCCGACGTAGATGAACTCCTTAACTACCTCGAAGTTGCTGCTATCAACAGTGACATTTTGTCCTATTCGGTGAACAGATGATTGTCTGTTTGCTTATTCACTTCAAGGCCAACTAGTTTCTCCTGTTCTTCAATAGCCGTAAAAGCCTTTATTACGGCACTCTGGGATCGAGCGATAATGTCTATATCGTCCGCATACCACAGCTGATCTGTTGAAGATAGTGCCTTCCGTTTTGACACCTGCCCTGCGCACTATCTGCTCAAGAACTATATTGAAGAAATCACACGACAATCTCCTTGCCGAAATCCGGTGCATGTTTGAAAGAGTTCAGACGAGCTGCTGCCAAACTGCATATTGAACCTCGTGTTATCCAGTGTCATGCGACACATCTGGATCAGTTTTGACGGGATCCCGAATTCGGCAATCGCCACAAAAAGCTCCTGACGATGAATGCAGTCATATGCGGGTTTAAAGTCGATGAAGAGGTGTTGTGTCTCGACTTGAAACTCGCTGGTCTTTTCCAGGATTGGCCTTAGTATGAAGATTTGGTCTACAGTTGATCTGGCGGGCCGTTGTTGTTCTTTAGCTTTTTTATAGCTAATCCAGCCTTTTCTATACTGGGCGGAGGAACTGGTTCTTTATTGACTAAACGTGGGTTCCTTTATTGCCCCATCACTCTCTCTACATTTTGTCCGTTTAGCAGCTGCTGGAAATGCTGCTTAAATACATCTACTATTCACAGCGCGTCGGTGACTAGGTTTCCTGCGAAGAGCCTGCGTTCAGGTCTTAAAGCCAACAGCCAGTTGCTTGACTTTCTTATAAAACTTCCGGATGTTGTTCCGGTCACGGGACTCTTCGATCTCCTTGAGCTGGGAGACTGCGTGCTTTCATTTCTTCCTACACAAGATCTTCTTCTCCTCCCTCCTCCTGGCTCGGTACTCATCCCTTGCTGCCCTTGTTTTCCTCTGCAGCGTTCTAATGTGTGCATCTTCTGTCACCTTTTTTCGGTATATGCATACATCATTATACCACGGGCTTTTCCTCTGGGGTGGCTGGTATCCTAGGGTGGTTACGGCTACCTCCTTGATGATGTCGCGATACTGAGACCACTGGTTGTTGGCGTCTGTGGTAGGTAAATGCACAGTGGAGAGTTTCTCACTCAGGCGCTCTTTGTAGGCTCTGGCGACTCCAGATGTACTAAGGCGTCCAACGTCGAATTTCTTATTTTGAGCAGTTCGCAGCTTCTTCTCGTTGGACAGTCGAGCTCTGAATCTAGCTGCAACAAGAAAATGGTCAGAGTCGACGTTTGACGTTTTCTTGATTCCTGATCCTATCCGTCGTATCTCCTGGATCGCGGTAATGTCGGCCTTGTGCCGCGAGAGGACAGACTCAAGTTTTTGAGTAGCACCTAGAGTGTAAAGTGTTCGCACAAGCATATGATGTACTTCAAATGCATTTCAAATTGAGCTCTAGGCATTACTATATCCATATTGTCATCAAAAACTGAATTGAATAATTCCGTGCATCTACAAACGGGGTCACGTAAACCATAAGCAGTAGTATGAGAATGTTCTTGTAAGAAAAGGTTTTGGCATCTTCCTCCATATGCCATTATCTTTTCTAATTGGTGAAACGAGCGTTTTTATCTTTTTATTGCATTTAATAGCTTTCCACGGTGAATAATTCAATGTCTTATTCGTATTGTTTTGGTGAAAATTAGACAAAAACTTTGAAATAGCTTTATAGGTACCTAACAAAAGTCTTAGATATGCGTTTCCAATATAAAAATCTATGATTTTTGCCATATCCGAGGATACGGTGGCTTCTATGTAAACGTCTACGTCTTTTGGAGATATGTATCTCTCACCATCGATATTAGAGTTCGGGCTGACTGTGCCAATGGTACCCATAAGATTATTTTTTCTCCAGCCCTTCGCTTAGTCACGTTTCATACGCTACGATTTTTGTCGTACGTTTAGTTTGGTGATAAAGGGTATGAAACTGTGAGGGATAGCCAACAACAAATTCCTATCCGATTCTTGTATTTTCTTTTGGTCGTGTTTGCTTTTGCTTCGCGTTAGACAGAAATCAACCCATCAGCAATCAAAAATAAATAAATGTCGGAGAACGAATGTAGAAAACAAAAGAAATTCGAAATTTTTCCTTGAATTCGGAATATTTGTTGCCGTGCTATCGAAGATGAAGAGTCTGTACGCTAGATAAGAACTTAGTATATATAACTACCTTGGAAAGGCTAAGTATCTCTTATACAACAATTTATAAAAAGCCTCAAGACGACTCAAAAGACGTCAATAAAAGGGCTACTAGGTACATATTTAAAAATGAGAAAATAAAAGCAGCTGCAAAATAGAAACGTTGAACAACAGTAGATTGATACTAACCTGGCTTGTAAAAGGGAGAGTCTACGGAGAAAATACCTTCAAAATACCGAATTGTTCCAGAAAAGTAGTAATTACATGTTTGTAACTGCAAGATATAAATACATAACTACTCGACGGAATGCTGAGAGTCGTATAACATTTTAACATATTTAATTTTTTAATAGACATACGATATTTATTCTTATATGGACATGCGGCCAAAAGTGGGTTCCTACCCATAGTGTGCACCATTATTTTCCTTGGAAATCGGTTGAGTCATCAGCTGATTTTACTGTCAAACACAATTATTCTTCATTCGATTTTTTCTTTTTGTATATATGTATATACACAGTTCTTTAGTGCGCGATGTAGATACCATCACTATGGCAATCTTAAGGACTGCCATTGGATTTTCGCTAAAATACATTATTTTAACATGATGTATTTGCAAATAAACTTCATGGCCGTTAGCGTTTTAATTGCTTTGTATTGTTTTTGCATTATGTTAAATTATGTATTTTTTTAGTGGCTCTCTTTGTGTTGATTCAATTAGCAAACCAGTTCTAAAATAGGTCAGTATGAATTTAGCTTATAGAAACACTTCTTTTCAATATAACTCGGCAATTGTTACTTGTTTCACTACTGTACCTACATACATATGTGTTCGAATGTGCGACGTGCGTATACCTAGGAATATCGAAAAGTCGTTGACTGCGTTAGTTCAACATTTTACTTTCGACACAGCAATTCGTCATGAGAGTCTAAATATTATTATTATTAAAATAACCAATGATTCACGTGGAGGGTTCTAATTATTTGATTGTTTCAATAAATATATATTTATATTTCAATTTAATAAACAATGGCATTGTAAAATAAATAAATCATGAGATGTGTGATTTATAATACTTTGACGTCGAATGTTTTCCAAAATATAAATATAACAGTCTCTATACAAATAAAAACTGCTCAGTTTCTTATTTTGCTTTTACTATTCTATGGAATGCTATTAATCGATTGTATGATTGATACCGTATTTTTAATTAAATTTAATGAAACTAAGCTATTGAATAAACAACATAATATACGTACCTATATAACTTATATATACCTGTTATTAGTCATAAAATAATGTGTAGCAAATTTGTTCACCACTCATGAAAAGGTGTTAGCAAGACAGTGATAATTGAAATGGACTATTGGGAAAAGTTTCTATTTACCTACGTATCTTGGTGCTTTACACGGTAATTCGTATGATTCATTAAAAAAGTATTAATTAGAAACTACCGCCGACTTTCAGCTAAAGTTTGTTTCGATTTATTTTTTAAACTTTTCCGGTATGAATCTAGAAAGAAAAGTATTTCATGTAATATATATTAAATCAATACATGAATGAGCTACTTCTATTTTAAATGCTTCTATAGAAAGGCCTATATGTTGAACGTGAATAAGAACCTTAAACCCATTCCTTACATACAACCTATGGAAAGAGTTTAAGTAGATGTATAGGGATATGGGTAGGGTTTCATACTGTTCGCCCCAAGCGGACTGTGTTTTATGTTTATTATTTATTTACAGTTTGATAATGTAAAAATTTTGGAAGTATCAAGATATGCACATAAGTTTTACATAATTAAAAAATTATTAATATATATATATATTTAAAATATGTTTAAAAATAGTTGAAACTATCTCGAGTTGCTCTGTAGAATTTTCTTTAAGAGTAAATCTTCTAGCTCATTTTGATGAAATGTCATTAATAAAGTCCCCATTGAAAATAAGAATATACACGAAGTTCCTCCAAGTGTTTGTTTTCATTCATTAAGTGAATTCTGAAGGTAAGATTAGATTGAATGCCAAGTGCTCAAAAAAAAATTCTGACAGTATCAAAGTAGTTAATATAGGGTCATGCAGTGTAATGAGCATTTCTTAAATGTCCAAATGACTTAATGACCACAAATGACCATGCTTATTTGAAAGCGAATGATGGAATACACGCTTCAAGAAATTGAAATCAAACAAAAGCAAATCTTATTTTCCTACCCGCGATTATGTGTGTATGTATAATCAAATATTTAATGGAGAAGATTCCGCGACTCTATGAGCTGTATCAAGATTTGGATGTAGTCCAAAAAGCCAAGAAACGTCGACTAAATTGGCACGGCCACATCGAGCGAATGGACAACAACGCTCCAGCCAAGAGGATCTTCGAATCCCAGCCCCCAGGTTCGAGATGACAAGGAAGACCGAACCTCCAAAGACCAAGCCAAAGCGCTTGGCTTGGACAACTGGAAGCAGCGTGCCCGTTATCGCAGAGAATGAAAGGATGCCGGGTCTCAGGCCGGGACTCTTCACGGGTCGGTATGTACCTCTTCCCAACCAACTTTGTGCTCTTATACATTTACTGCAGTTTTAAATATATTTACTTTATAAAATAAATAACAAATGCCTTAAATGATCTAGTGACTTATTATGTGCATTAGATACATTTTTACTCAATACCGTTCCCTAACTCGAAAAATTCGTAAATTTCGTTATCACTTTGTTTTTAAAAGTTTGTAAAATTTGTATGTTACTTGCTTTGGTACAACCAGTGACGTGCGGCACCAATATTTCTTGGGTAGACATAATGATTTGCCTGTGCCTCTCACTCTTAGGTTGCATGATCACCCGTGCCTTATAAATAATTCTATGCAGTTATTAAATGTTCGCCGTTAGCAATAAGGAAACTCTGGCTATATTTTTAATCCTAATTAACACGACTTTCCAAACATTTTTGAAAAGATGTTTAATGAGATACAACCGCCTTAACATCCTCAATGTATTCTGTTGATCCCGACAGAAGAATGAAAGAAAGAAGAAACTCACACGAATTAAACTAATACAAATTCTGATGCGTCGAGGCAGCTTTAAAAACCCCTAGATCACATAAAAATAATACGAACAGCCTAAGTCAAAACAGGAGGCCTGACGAAATTTGTTTAATTAGAAAAAAAGTAAGTAGCGCACAGCGGGTTCTGGAGATATGCATTTAAAAAGTTAAAAGGGTAAAGGATATTATAGAAGAAGAAGTTGAAAAAATTAAAATCTCCTGAAAATTCCGTATACATAAAATAGAAGCCACAGCGAAAGCATAACTCTCTCAATCAACCAAACTCCAGTAAGAGAATTAAATTTAACTTAATTTATAAGATACATAAAATTGGCTAGCAGCATGAATATTGCGAAATTAATTTGCATTCAGGGATACAGGCCTCATGCAACCGGGCGCAAGCTAAACCAACACTACCATTTTACCACAGATGAAAGATGAGTGTAGGCAAGACGGAAATGCGTGTTGTCTCTTCAACAAATTTGTTATACCCTATCCAAAGGGTATATTAATTTTGACACATAGTTTGTAATATTCGTCGTAGACCCATAAAAGTATGTATATTTATGATCAGGTCCAAATCCTAAGACTATTTAGCAATGTCTGTCCGTCTGTACGCAATTCTAGACCTTTAAAATTAAGCTAGGAAGCTGAAATTTGGACCACATATATCCTAGGGCTCCGAAATGGTTAAGTGCAAAATTTTTGGGAATACGCCAACTGCCACGCCCACAATTCAAAAAACCGATTTAAAGCTAAAGTTTGAGAGATAGAGTGTTATAACCTTCACTAGATATGTAGGCACTGCCCACCTTTATAAGTTTGTCATATAAAGTTTTTTATCACGCCTCCTTTTCGTGGGCGTTTTTCACTAAAACTCTGTTTTATTCGAAAATTTTCATAGAAACCGAAAAAAAATGTTTAACAAAATATTTAGCCAATATTTTTTTCCAGTGTATCGCCCATACAAAGTTTTTTTGCCACGTCCACTTTTTGTGGACGTTTTTTTCCAAAAATATATATTTTTTTTCTAAATTTCATAGAATGAAATAAAATAAAATAATTCATCTTCTCAATGCTTTTTTCTTTGGGGTACATAGGGATATGGATAGGGAATCATACTGTTTGCCCCAAGCGGACTGTAGCCTTATGTTTTTGCTTAGTTTTATTATAAGCTTTGTGGTTTTATTTTCTTCTTCTTTTTTTGGGTAGACAGTGTCTAAAAGTCTTTTTTGGGTAGACAGTGTCTCAAAGTCCCTATGACGCACCGTCAGTGGGTACAACCCCAAAGTTGTATACCATGCGTCCAAACCGGTCTTAGAATTTGCTTGTATAAAAGCAGCTTGTTTTGCATGCTGAGTTTGGCAAATCGACCAAGCAGCCAATGTATTTGATTATATTTAATAATGAGTTCTTTCCGTTTCTACTTTACATTCGATTTCCATTTTAGTTTGGCATATAATGTCATTCCTAAATATTTAGCTTCATTTGCGTACGGAATTTGTACGGAGTACCATATTTAAATTTCTGTAAGTAAACTTAACGTGCACGCATTTTGTATTCGGAATATTCATTTCCGTGCTTAGTATCTCATATAACTGCCTTGGAAAGGGCAATTTAAGTTTATGTTTCAATACCATATGTCATACTTTCTCAAAAGCCTGCGAGACGTCAAGAAAAACGCTAGAACTTTTCTTCGTTTCTTCTTTGGGGCTTTTTCTATTTCATTAATTATTTTATAAACCTGGTCGATTGTGGAGTGGATTGCTTGATTATAAACTCCAATTGCTGGTCAGGTAATAACCGGCGTTCTCCGCACTGGCCAACAAAAAACACTTTTTTCATGTAACATGAAAACGTTTGTTTGTTATGTTTAGGACAGTTATAAGGATAATAGAAATAAAATTAAAATGATTCCAATACGAATAGTGTTGTTGTAATTTAGATTTTATTGAATTTTAGAAATGTCCACTTTTAGGTACCAAAACGAAGTTATTTCCATTAAATGTAACATAATTATAAATGTAGCTTTATTTTTTTCTTCTATATTTTGCTTCAGGGACATCTCGTTTTAATGTCCAGCGTTAATATACTAGCATACGTGGACTCCACTTGCCCTGGTACCGCTTTTCTGTAGTATAAATGTCTTGGTGGAATCTTTCACCGTGTTCATCGCTAACGGCGCCCAAGTTTTCAGGAAAAAAGTCTAAATGTAAATGAAGAAAATGTATTTTCAACGACATTTTAGAACCCAAAGCCTTATAAGTAGATAATAGCTCCGCGACAATATTTTCACAGTCACTTGATCGGTGATTTCCTAGAAAATTTGAAGATATTTTCATGAAAGATTCCAAGCTGATTTTTTCATATCACTAAGCTGTTCTTTAAAATACCATCCTTCATCAATGGCCTGATTTAAGGGCCAACAAATATGCACTCTTTAATTTGCCTTTTGGGCCAGCCTTTCTTTACATAATCATTTTTTCGGTCTCTGCTATCCAACTCACAAATAAAACAACAGTATTTTGTATACCCAAGTTGTAATCCTAAAATTAGGGCAATTACCTTCAGATCTCCACAAATTTTCCAGTGATGTTCGTTATATTGAATTTTTTTCCAAGACAAATTTAATAGTTTTATAAGACTCTTTCATGTTCGAAGCTTCATCTATTGGTATAGATGGAAGTTTGTTGCTGATATGTAAAAGAACAGCCTTTAAACTTACTTTTGAACCATCGATAAATAAACTCTTCTGCCTTATATTCTATACCCATGACATTCATTACGCCATGAACATTATTACAAAATACCAGCTAATCAGCTTGGGGAAAAAATGTTCAGCTCTTTATCTCGATTACGAAAGTAACATACTTTTGTTTTTGGTTGCAATAAATTCAATCCCTTTAATCGACAGCCCAAAAGTTCTGCCTGTTGTTTGGGCAAATTTAAGTCAAGTACCAAATCATTGAGACCTACTTGAGATCTCTTGAGCCAGAGGAGGCTTGTTCAAAGTCTGGATCTAATGTCTCGTTTTCGGTTGTTTCTGGTGTAACGGCCATAGGGACTTTCAGGTGGTTCTGGCACAGGCAGTTCTTCACTATGAAGGGTCGGTCTTCTAGCCGATGGCAGATCAGGATACTTAATTTTACGTTTTCTCTTAATTGTAATACCTTTTGTATTAGTCAGACAAAAATAACAATCTGATAGGTGGTTCGTTGGTTCACTCCAAATCATAGGTATTGCAAAATGCAAAGATCGAGATCTTCTCGCCCATCAAGTAAGAAGACCCACACATGTAACACACTAAATGTGTGGTACCCATGCTTTGTCTTGTTGTCCGATGGAAAAGCCAAAATACTTTTCATGTTACAAAAATTTGTTGACCAGTGAATCGGATGTAATCGCTTCAATAAATTTTGCAATTTTTTGATATTATTGGTAAAAGCGAAATTGGTCTATACGATTTCTTGTCTTATGGAGGCTTTCCGGGCTATGGAACCATACTGACTTCAGCTACCTTCTAATGTCGTGGAACGTACAGTAGTCTAAAAGAAGCATTGATTAGATAAACGAGTATGATAAGTGCTTTCCTAGGCAACTCTTGATGCCCCGTAATCAAATCGTATCCAGGATGCTTAATGTTCAATTTAAATTTTTGTATTTCATAACGCAGTTCAGCCAGTGATACAGTTTTTATTTTAAAATTGTCTGGTATCCCGGCTAAGACCATGTCTTTAATTAGTTCTTGACCATCAAAGGGCTTAAATGTTTCTTCTAAATGCTCGGCAAATATATCGGCTTCTTCCTTGTATCCTTTCGCCCATTTGCCATTATCTTTTCTGATAGGAGACGCTTGCGTTTTTGGCTTTTTAATGCTTTTCATAGCATTCCAGGATGAGTGAAGAGACTTCGCGATTCTTAAAGTCCTGAATCTTTATACCCTATCCTAAGGGTATAGTAATTTTTAAAACATAGTTCTTTTAACGCCCTTTAATATTCATCGTAGACCCCTAAAAGTATATATATTTATTATATTTATAAAGTACCAAATCCTTAGACTATTTAGCAATGTCCGTCCGTCCGTCCTTCCGTATACAATTCTTATGCCTTTAACATTAAGCTAGGTTGCTGAATTTCGACCACATATTCCCGAGGGCTCCGAAATGGTTAATTGTAAAAATGTTTTGAATACTGCCACGCCCACAATTTGGAAAAAGCTGTTTTAAAGCTAAGGTTAGAGAGAGAGAGTGTTACAACCACAGATGAGGAATTAAACAGATAGTCAACTCTGCATTCCCTATCGCTTTCAACCCGCAAAAAATATTTAATAATGGCCGCAAAATCCTCTCTCAATTTTCCTACCTGTGAATTCATGTGAGCCAGACACATGAACTTAGATCTAATTTGCTTAATTACCCGCCTAAAAAATGGGCAATACCCTATCCAAATGAAATTTAGAAATAAAATAAATATTTTTTGAAAAAATGCCCCCAAAAAGTGGGTGTTGCCAAAAATTTTGTATGGCCGATATATTGGAAAAAATATTGGCTAAATATTTTGTTCCACTTTTTTTTCGGTATCTATGAAAATTTCCGAAGAAAACAGCATTTTAGTGAAAAACACCCACAAAAAGTAGGCGTGGCAATCTTATAAAGGGAAGCAGGGCCTACATATCTTGTGAAGACTGTAATACTCTATCTCTCCAATTTTAGGTTCAAAACGGTGTTTTCTAAGTGGCAGTGGTATTCTAAGTATTCCAACAAATTTTATAGTTAAACGTTTCGGAGCCCTAGGGAATATTTGGTCTACATTTCAGCCTAATTTTAAAGCCCTAAAAATTGCGAACGGACGGACGTACATTGCTAGATAGTCTAAGGTTTTGGTTCTGATCATAATATAAATATATACATATATATAACTACATTCATATACTTTTAGGGGTCTACGATGAATATTAAGGGGTGTTACAAGCTATGTGTCAAAATTAATATACCCTTAGGATAGGGTATAAAAACAGTTGGTCACGGCGGATGTGTTGGGAAATAGGAAGTGCTGCGAAGTGTTGAGCTTACGTAATTTATCTTTTATAGCTTTTTTAATGTAAATGTTAATGATGAAAGAAAAAATTAGTTATCTGATATATACTAAGTTGTAACAATTTAATTCGAATATTTTTTGCGGTTATATGAAATAGTTCTTTATATTTTGTCTGCCTTAAAATAAACATACTTGGGTTGTTATATTTTTTCCATTTTGGTTAATAAAATGAGATAAAATGTATATTTTATTCTATTATTGCATAAATATTATTAAATTGATAATATTTGGGTGTAAAATATTTATAGTAAATAATGTTAATTTTTATGTATATATATTAAATTCTTTGATGGCCTTATTATTCATTTATTATTATATCATTATTTTTAATAGTTTTTAAATTAAATTGTATTACAAGCTTTGTACATTAAGTCATTGAATTTTCTTAGCTGTTTGGTGTCATAGGCGGCTTTGGAAATTTTTTATATAAGTAAATATGATTTATTTATGGTAGTTGGAATGTACTGCATAAATATATTGTGGGTGCATTTTGCTATCGAAAAGATTGCTAGTTAAGTACAACTCATAAATAAACATGCACATTATGTAACATTGTAGTTATATATAGAATGAATTAGTCACTCTTTCCAACAGACGACTTTATTTGTCAAGTTATAATGTTTTGTAATTTATTTATGAAAATAAACAAAACAATTTACTGCTATACTACTACTAGTAAATGATTGCAAATGTTGTTAAAAAAGTGTGTTCATGTGCCAAAAACAATATTTTAAGAAATTGAATCACGTTAAAGCAGTGCTCAATTGTGTAATAGTAATTAACTGCTTCAATATAACCACCCATAATGAAATCCGTGTTTGTAATGTTATACTTAAATTTATTGCCATCCGAAAATGTATGTTCAACTTAGATATTATATATTAGTCACGTTAATCATTAAAAATTATAATTAATTGGTTAAAACATTGTTCTCAATATTATAATATTTTATTATGTTATTAGTTGTGTGGTAAGTATGGCTTTATAAACCCATATTCACCGCATATTTTGCTTGTTTGTTTTACACACCCAAATTGTGAGGTGTAATATGCTCAAAATCATCAACTGTTCCCAACTTCTGGCTATAAAAAATTACATTTCATATCATTTCAAAGGCCGCCCCATTAAAACACATATTATTCGATACATGTGTGCACGGCTCCCATTTGATTTGCACGTAAAAACCCATAATAGTGCAAATTATGTGGGTATTTTCAGCTCGACTTAGCGTGTAAGCGAGCTGAGAGATTATCTCTCGAGTTGGCTATCTGGTTAAATCCTCATCTGTGATTAAAGCGCTCTGTTCCTCAAACGACGGAGACTCGGACAGTGATTCTTTTCGGACTTAGGCTTAAAAACTTCGATCCGGTTTCGCACAAGTGGCTTTCGCTTAGCGTCTTCGGCACAGATCAGTAATTTACGAGACAGTCAA
This sequence comes from Ferdinandea cuprea, assembly GCA_963576555.1. NCBI lineage: Eukaryota > Metazoa > Arthropoda > Insecta > Diptera > Syrphidae > Ferdinandea > Ferdinandea cuprea. Next base: position 80,939,773 of record OY754959.1, read on the forward strand.
CTCCAATAGAGTTTCTTAATTCGCCGCCAAACTTAAACTCAGCCGTTTTTACCCTTATATAGGTGTTTACTTGCAAATCAAATGGGAATCTTGCTTATATATAAGGAACGTGAAAACTCCTCAGAATCTAGTAGCAATGGCGAGGGAGTCGAAGCAAACGCACGTTTTAACACATTCTACAAGCAATTTGAACGGAAAAATTGTTAATTCGCTTTTATTTCTCGATGGCTAACTGATCAGCTTTCCAATTTATTAGACGATGATCACGCGAATTATATAAATATATAGGCATTGTTAGGTTATAGTGGACTTGAACGCAATAAATTTTTATTCGCTTCTATATTTCGCTTTTCGGATGACTAAAACGTCAAATAAAACCTACGTAAGTTCGGTCTGAATGCTTTGACGAGGTTTCGAAATCTTTTTGTGGAAACCTCGGATTTTAGCGAATTTAAGTGCGGTGTAAATAGGGTATTGATTTACCTTGTGGCCACAGTATATAATAAAATATTTGTGTAGTCAATGAAATCTTTAAGGGGTTACATGTGTTTATTCAGGGAGAAAGGTGTATTTTCAACAATTTTTTTTTAAAGGGTGATCCATTTCGAGGTTCCCTACTTTTTTAAAGAAAAAAACACAGAAAATTCAAATTTAATGGAGAATGTTTATTATCATTTGAAAGAACATTCTTTGGCATTTATTTTTTGAACATTATGTCTATCAAATGCTGGCCGTTGCTACGTCGCAGATGGTCCATCCGTTGAGTCCAATTTTCGATCACTCGTTCGAGCATTTCGACTGGTAACTGGCGAATGACACGCGTGATGTTTTCCTCCAAGGCCTGAATCGAAGCGGGTTTGTCAACATAAGCTTTTGACTTTACATATCCCCACAGGAAAAAGTCTAACGGTGTGATATCACACGATCTTGGTGGCCAATCGACCGGCCCAAAACGTGAAATTATGTGCTCACCGAAATGTTCTCTCAATAAGTCCATTGATTGATGCGATGTGTGGGAAGTGGCGCCGTCTTGCTGAAACCAAATGTCGCCGAGATCACGAGCTTCAATTTCAGGCATCAAATAGTCGGTTATCATGGCACGATAACGGTCGCCATTGACGGTTAAGTTCGCACCGGCATAATTTTTAAAGAAATATGGACCGATGATTCCACCGGCCCACAAACCACACCAAACCGTTGTTTTTTCTGGATGAAGTGGCAGTTCTTCAATCTCTTCAAGTTGCTCTTCGTCCCAAATGCGGCAATTTTGTTTGTTTACATACCCATTGAGCCAGAAATGGGCCTCATCGCTAAACAAAATTTGCCCCGAAAACGTCGGATCTTCTTGGAACTTTTCAAGAGCCCATAGAGCGAAGCGATGTCGCCTGGGAAGGTCGAGCGGCTTCAGTTGTTGCACAAGCTGTATTTTGTACGCTTTCAATTTAAGATCTTGACGTAAAATGCGCCAAGTCGTTCCATACGTCGGTCCGAGTTGCTGCGAACGGCGCCGAATCGACTCTCTACGGTCTTCGTGTACACTCTCAGCTACGGCCGCTATATTTTCTTCACAGCGTGCTGGACGTGGTCTATTCGGTCGAATATTATCCAATAACGAATGCTGGGTCTCAAAATGGGTGATGGTGTTGCGAATAGTACGCTCAGTATGCCGATTATATTGACCATAAGTTGAGCGAAGTGCACGAAACACATTCCTCACAGAACGTGAATTTTCATAATAAAGTTGAACAATTTGTAAATGTTGTTCACGCGTAAGTCTTTCCATTATGAAATGCCAAACAATACTAAACAAAAATAACATGACAGCATGACACGACTCACACGTGATCTGTCAAAAAAGGCTATTGAAAAAAGTATCTCTACTTGGATCACCCGTTATATAAAAAATAAAATATTTTATTCCAACTTTTTACTGATTAAAGATTTCCTTTTGAAAAAGCATTTCTGAAATTTTCAAGGGAAAATATTCAAAGCTCCGCCATTGTGACGTCATTTCCGGCGAAAAGGTGCGTCCGCGTTGACAGTAGAACACGTAACAAGATTTTGGTAAAATTTATTCAACACTTTTTAAAATAGCTGTGATTGAAAAAAAATCCTTCGTCCAAGTCCTCGTGAATGTTATCTCGAAGACCTGTGTAAAATTTCATCAAGACCGGTTGAGTGGTTTACGATAACTTTTGACTGTTTTTGAAAACACAGTTTCGAGAAAAACGCCTTTAAAGTTTGGATAACCTCAAATAAACCTCGTGATTCAATTGAGTGCGCACCTTCCCAAGACTGTATCTTCGAATATTTTATTATTTATACATCGTCGGAGATATTCGCTGGGCGGAATTTTAAGTTTGCACCAACACAACCATCGCTCTCAAGTGCGATTTTGGTGGAATACCATCCGCTCAACCCTTTCTTTTTGCATTCCCATTTTAAGGTCCCGTCGTCATAATCACTTCCTATAATTTTTTAACAGCTTCCCCTATATCCCCAATATAGGCCTACTACATGTTGATTGACTCCGGCGTGAAATCCATTAGTTTTTGAATTCCTTTGCTACAGTTGATTCAGCTGATACCCTACGGTGCGCATTTTCCTTTTGTGTGTACTGTGCAGAAAAAACACTCTTTAATGCACGACCACTCGTCATCGAAGATGTTATATGATATCAGGACAGCATTACCCTTGACCTTCTGACGCACTTGCTGCAAGTCTTTCAAAAGTCTTCTGGATACTATACAAACACGGATTTTGTAGGCAATCCTTTCACAATTGGGGACTGGTTTAAAACGCTTGTTGATATAAATAGGTCAAATTGTAACATATATATTTTTTTTGGTACATGAAAAGCATTTTTTTAACAACATTTCCAATCACTTACTAGTAGTAGTAGTAGTAGTAGTAGTAAATTATTTCGTTTATTTTTATAAAATAAAATTTCCAAAAAATTACATAACATTACAACGTGACAAATAGAGTCGCCTATATTTATGCATCGCATTCCAGCTACCTTCTGTGCTCCTTCTTCGTACTATTTATTGGAAGAAAAAGCATTTTAACTTAGATAAAAAAGATTTCCAAAGCCGACTAAGAAAACAAAAATGTAATGACTAAACGTCCAAAATTTGTAACATGAAACACTTCAAAATCGATTAAAAATACTTTTTACGCGCTTTTTTATCAATGCACAGAACCCAAATATACATTAAACTTTCATATGTTGAATAAAAACATAATAAAACAATCAAAGAATTTAATATATATATAAAACATAAGGAAAGGCTACAGTCCGCTTGAGGCGAACAGTATGATACCCTATCCATATCCCTATATGCCCCAAAGAAAAATCTATTAATTAAAAAAAAAAAAGTTTTTTTGAAAAAAAATGCCCCAAAAAAGTGGGCGTGGCCAAAAACTTTGTATGGGCGATATGTTGGAAAAAATATTGGGTAAATATTTTGTTAAACAATTTTTTTCGCTTTCTGTGAAAGTTTTCGAAGAAAACAGCATTTTAGTCAAAAACGCCCACAAAAAGTAGGCGTGGCAAAACTTATAAAGGAGGGCAGTGCCTACATATCTTGTGAAGGTTGTAACACTCTATCTCGCTAACTTTAGCTTTAAAACGGTTTTTTCTAAATTGTGGGCGTGGCAGTGGGCGTATTCAAAAAAATTTTACACTTAACCATTTCGGAGCCCTAGGGAATATGTGGTCCAAATTTCAGCTTCATAGCTTAATTTTAAAGGCCTAAAAATTGCGTACGGACGGACGGACGGACATTGCTAGATAGTCTTAGGATTTGGTCCTGATCATAAATATATATACTTTTATGGGTCTACGGCGAATATTAAGGGGTGTTACAAACTATGTGTCAAAATTAATATACCCTTAGGATAGGGTATAATAATAACCAAAGTACCTATATTTATTTTAAGGCAGATAAAAAATAGAGAACTATTTCTTATAACCGCAAAAAAATATTCGAATTCAATTTTAGCAACTCTGTATTTATTGTGTAACTAATTTTTGGTTTCATCATAAGCATTTACATTAAAATAGCTATAAGAGTTGAATTACGTAAACTCAACACTGACCAGCTCTTTTTGGTTGCAATTTTAAAATGTTGCAAAACTCACCGCGCTAATGTTATATAACTGACACACCAACGCTTCCCTAGTTTATGTTTCTCGTTTACACGCATTCACAGATAGGAAAATGGAGATTTTTTTGCGAGTTGTAGGGGATAGGATAAGCATGCCTTATACGAAAATCCTGTAGAAATTTAACTACTGTGTTTCATGCAGTTTTATTCCCATTAATTAGCAACTTTTCATATAACTAAAAACTAAACGTTTGAATCCATTCTAAGTAGCAGTGGTGTCCTTATTTAAAATGAATTGGGTTTGGGGAGCACTGCACACTCTCCAATCCAATCTCTGTTGTTGTTTCGACATTTAAAATCAAAATCGCATCCACACAAATACAACAAAACGCATCAAACACTTTGTCTGCAGATTCGTCCAGCCAATTCGTCCAGTCGCTGCATACTTAGGATTTGAACGGAAAATCATTGTGTTCTGTGGTGACAATGCTAAAGTAAAATTTGATGGCAAAACGAGAGGAGGAGAAAACAATGTGCTTCTACGGCTGAAGCAGTGACTGCCGCATTTAATTGCCATTAGTCGTGCACATTGCGCACAATGCTCTGAAACATGCATGCGATGTAATGCCTTTCGATGTCGAGTGGGCTATTGTAAAAATATATTCATCTTTTCATATTTTTACATCTACACGACACGCGTTACAGCATTTTTTTGATCAGCTGACGTCGAATATCTAAAACTGTTGGGGTACGCGAAGACACGATTTCTAGCACTTGGACCACTATAACGCTAAAAATGCTCTTTCTTGGATTGCCGAAAGGGAAAAACTTGCTGAAAACATTTTCCTCGAATCCAATGTCAACGTTTTGGTTGGATTTTGTGCTGGAGTAGGTACGGAAAGATTTTAATTTCTAAACGGTTTCTTTAAAACTAATTTAAATTTGAATTCGTTGTTCGCTTTGTTAAGGCTGAGTTACTCGCGTAGAGCGTATTAAAAATCGAAAATCCACCGAAGTCATTCAATACTTAGATGAGCTTACAACCACATTGAAAATACGAAAGGCCGATAATTTCGTATGCGACAGAAAAACAAAAAATTAATTGATAATGGTTACTCTGAAGAAGTTATAAAAATTACAATTCAAGCATTTTTTGGTAATTTCAAATTTATATTTCTTATATTCTGTTTTCAATTGGTTTGATTCTTCAGATGATGCGTGTGAGTACATCTATTTGTGGGCAGGTCCGATCATGGAGTTAAAGATTTATTCGTGGGCAATGTTACGCAAGAAGCCAGAATGGAAAGATGTAGAGTTTGTGATGAACAAATAAACATCTCAAAACTTTCATCCGCGAACGAAAATTCCGCAAAGTATACAAAGAGTTCGGATATGTCAAAAATTATTGCTCGGACGCCAAAATTAAACAGTGGAAAGAGGAAAACATTTCGATTTCGATGCGATGGGTTGAAATTTTTAATCATTTGGAAACAGAATATTGCAACTTCAAGGAAATGGCAGCAATAGTGAAATACATTTTTTGTTTACCCGGATCTACCGCCTCTGTGGAACGAGTAATCGCTTCCATGAATAAGACGTGGACGGATGAAAAATCGCAATTGAAAAATTAAAGGTTAAAAGCCATTCCGACCACTAAGATCAACTTCAACTGTCGTGCATTGATTTTTATCATTTGAATAAAACGAAGCCGGACATGTTGGGCAATATCAAATCGAAAAATAAGTATTGTGTTCAAGCTCAAGCCGGTGGTACTAGCGAATGGAAGATGGATCAGATAACGATACCATTGACGAAGACACTGGGTTAATTTCAATATTCGCTAATTTATGTATATTTATCCTATGTAAATACTTTTTTGGAATATTAAGACCTGTGAAATGAAGAAATGTCTTTTGTTGTTTTTTCTTCAAAAATGTATGGCATGATAAGGATAGGGGTATGCAGAGTTGATTATCTGGTTAATTCCTCCTCTGTGTCTCTAACGTAATCCTTCAGACGACTGTTGTTTAGTTCGGCTCCGTTTGCCGGACCACGCAACACGACCGACGTAATGGGATTGAATGGCTTGCTTATGCTTATTGCTTTGTACTCCGTTTTCGCCTTTATATTCTTATATTAGGTACAATATTTCCTTACATTTTTTCGTTTGCTTTTTTTATAATAAAGCACAATATAATTTTTTTGTATTCTCATACCTATACCAAATGGATTGATTATTATTTATTACTTACTAACTTAAGCTACAGTTCGAGGTGGACCTCGGCCTCAACCAATAAGAAGATTAGCGCGGTCTTTGGCGAACTGCCTTCAGTTGCGCACTCCAAGTTTGTTAGAGTCCCCTTTAACGATTTTGCGTGTTGGAGCGTTGGTGTTCATTCGTTTTACATGTCCAAGCTGTTTAAAACTTTCCAACGCGCCGTTTTTGATTTGATCGATGTTGCATCGTTGAGTTCATGATTGAATCATTGAATGAACCTGCTGTTTAAACTGCTCAATGTATGCTGATGATGTTCAGTTGTGAAACAGTTTTCCTTTGCGACTTGTAGAGAATAATAGTTTGTGAAGTCAATTAAGATTTGAATATAATTCATTCCTGGTAACGATCGAATGGTCTCTGGCTAAGCTCTTTGAAATTGAAATGTCTTTTTATATCCAGAAAGCCAGTAGATACAACATGTTTTCCCAAAATATGCCTTCACGAAATACCCATTAATTTTGTAGATTCTGCGAAAAATCTTTGCTTAGTCTTTAACACGACACCAACCTGGAATATTGGCCTACGGATACGGCAAAAACTCCACACCTTATAGATTTTTACATTTTAAAAGGGATTTCCGAAAGCTTTGTTAAAATTGAAGAATGTTTCGATCTGTCTTCTGATCACTCGCCTATCATTCTGACAATTCGCGACTGCTAATTGAAAAAGGAGGCCCCACCCAGAGTTACTAGCGTCTCAACTAAGTGGGACTCCTTTTGAAAAGACTGCGAAAATAAAATCGATCTTAACGTGTCTCTTCAAACGCCATTTGAACTTGAACTCGAAGTCGATCAATTTATCGGAGTCATACAAAGCTCAGCCTAGTATAATACTCCTTATAAACGGACAACAAAATCAAAAAGCGAAATAAAATATCCACAGGAAATAACCGAATTGGTTAAGGAGAAAAGAAAAGCGCGTAAAAAATGGCAACAATCTCGGGCTCCGCAGCATAAAACCATATTAAATAATCTATGCAGCACTTTAAAAAAAAGATTCAGGACTTTAAAAATCGCGAAGTTTTTTCATACCTTGAAGGTCTCACCGTAGACAAGAGTTCGAACTACTCGTTGTGGAAAGCTATAAAAAGCATCAAAAAGCCAAAATCGCAAGCGCCTCCTATCAGAAAAAATAATGACGAATGGGCGAAACGAGACAAAGAAAAAGCCGACATTTTTGCCGATCACTTAGAAGAAACGTTTAAGCTCTTTGTCGGTCAAGAGCTAATCGAAGATATGGCCTTAGAGGGGATACCTGAAATTTTAAAATTAAAAGTGTATCACTGGCTAAAATAAGCTATGAAATACAAAAATTTAAACTAAACAAAGCTCCTGGATTTAATTGTGGGACAGGTCCTAAAAGAGTTGCCTAGGAAAGCACTTACTACGTTTGTTTATCTCATAAATGCTTCGTTTAGGTTATTATACGTTCCACGACAATGGAAAGTAGCTGCGGTCATAATGGTCCCAAAGCCGGGAAAATCCCGATATGACAAGAAATCGTATAGACCAATGTCTCTTTTACCAATTATGTCAAAAGTATTTGAAAAAAATTTACTAAAACGGTTACACCCGATTATAGAAGAGCCCCGATTAATTCCTGATCACCAATTCGGGTTCAGCATCAAACACTCTACAATCCAGGTTTATCGATGAATGAAATTGAAAAAGCCCTTGAGGAGAAAAAAAATATGCTCTAGCATCGACTTCTCCCAGGCTTTTGATAAAGTAGGGCTTACGGGATTAAAACATAAGCTAAAATTAGCTTTTCCCAAACAAATATATGAGGTATTAAGTTTTTATTTAGCGGACAGACTTTTCCGTGTTAAGCACGGAAACGAATATTCCGAATTAAAAGAAATCGAGGCCGGAGTTCCACAAGGAAGCGTCCTGGGCCCGATTTTATTTCTAATCTTTACTCGAGATATTCCGCAGGAAGAAGGCACAACTGTAGCGACTTTTGCGGATGATACCGCTATATTGGCCGTGAGTAATACGGTTGAATCAGCAACAATTAAGGTTCAATGGGCTATCAACAGCGTTTTTGAGTGGACAAAGACTTGGCGTGTTGTCCTTTATGAAACAAAATCTACGCATGCTAATTTTACTTACAGGAATGTAACTACGCTACCCACTTTCATAGACCCCGTACAAATTCGGTACGCAAATGAAGCTTAATATTTGGGAATGACACTTGATGCGAAACTAAAATGGAAATCGCACGTAAAAAAGAAACGGGAAGAGCTCGTTATTTAATATAATCAAATGCATTGGCCGCTTGGTCGGTTTTTCAAACTCAGCATACGAAACAAGCTGCTTATACAAGCAAGTTCTGAAACCGGTTTGGATGTATGGTATGCAACTTTGGGGTTGTACCAAAGCAAATATCATCAAAATTTTACAAACTTTTCAAAACAAAGTGCTAAGAAGAATTGTAAACGCCCGTGGTATATCAGAAATAGTGATTTCCACAGAGATTTGGATGTGGCAACCGTCGAAGATAAAATCATTTATCCGTAAGCAACAGACTCGCAATCGCAACAAAAAGCTCCTGACGATGAATGCTGTCATATGCAGCTTTAAATTCGATAAAGAGAAATCTCGACTTCTAATTCGTTGGTGTTTTACAGGATTTGCATTAGTGTAAAGATTTGGTCTACAGTTTATCTGCCGGTCCAGAAGCTACACTGGTACGTGCCGATTAGTGTGTTGCTGAAAGGTTTTAGACGTTCATAGTTGGATACGATCTTGTATGCGACATTAAGCAGGGATATGCCTCGATAGTTCATGCAAGAGATCCTACCTACGCAGGATCTTCTTTTCCTCCCATCTCCTGGCCCGGTACTTAGCACTTGCTGCCCTTGTATTTCTCTGGAGCGTTTTAATGTGTGCTACTTTTGTCACCTTTTTCCGGTATATGCATACATCATCATACCACGGGCTTTTTTTCTGGGGTGGATGGTATCCTAAGGTGGTTTCGGCTACCTCCTTGATACTGACCAGTTGTCTCAGTTGGCGTCTATGGTAGGTGAATGCACACTGGAGTTTCTTACTTAGGCGCTCTGGCTCTGGCAACTCCAGATGTGCCAAGGCGTCCAACGTCGAATTTCTTCTTCTGGGCAGTTCGCAGCTTCTTCTCGTTGGACAGTCGAGCTCTCAATCTAGCTGCAACAAGATTCGTTCTAGATGTTGGATGCGTGCCTCGCATCGATTAGCACATTGTTGATTTGGTGGCGGTGCGACCGTCTGAAGAGCACCAGGTTGCTGTGTGGCTTCTTAGTCGCGGAAACCTAGTGCTCTTTATCACCGTATTACAAGCTGCTGCAAAGTCAATTACTTTAAGTCAGACACTTTATTACAGATGATTTATATATTTTTATATATTATAATTAATTTTCTTTTTCTTTTACTATCTCTTAAAGATCTTAAATTATTGAATTGAATAAGAAATGTTATTACTCTATTAGTAACATATATGTAGGATAATGTGCATTGAAGCTTGTACAAATTAAGAATATAGTACATCTTACAGTGTTAAGTTAATACAAATAAACAAAATCCAAATATATTTAAGAACAGAATCTGATTTATAAAACTTGGCGTTAAGAATCAGAGCTTTGCGTTCTTTGGGGGCTTAGTTATAGAAAAGGGGTGATTGCAACGTCCTTTAAATGGAAAATAAATAATACATAGTTTTTTTCCCTGTTTGTTTTTAAAAGAAAAGCAACAAAAAAAGGGAAATATCATAGGCACATTTGAAAGTCTTTTGGGGGCTGGGCTGGTGTTTAATCCGTAAACCCTCCACTGTGCTAAATTTCAAGATTCTAAGTCAGTCTGTCAGTCAGTAATTTACTATTTTTACTAATTTGGGGGTCATGTAACCCAGGAATTACTCTTGAAATAAATTATGAAAATTTGGTTCATAAGAAAAGTTCAATGGGGGTCTGAGTATGAGAATTGCTTGAGTGAATTAAATAAGGTGAATATCGATCTGAACTTCTTGGATTTTCTCCATGGTCTGCCGTCGTGTGAATGTTCTGGAATATTTTTGGTCAATTTTGGACTTCCCGGGATTAAACCCACTCTGATTGGGTCCATTCAAATCGCTGGCAAATGGTTTCACACACTCACACAATACGGCAGACTTATATGCTATGTTTTGAAGATTTATACGTCTATAGGCTTTCTTTTCTTGCGAACTGAGTAAACGATGCAAAGGTTCTCTCTACGAACTTATCGCCAATATACTGCATTAAGTAGTTCGGCGGGTAGATCGTGCGGCCCGGCAACCTTGCTGGACTTCAGTCCAGATATCGCTATCCTCACTTGATTTTGGTCGGGTGGATGGAATTCTGGACTTACATCATCAATATTGTCACTCCTTATCACCTACTGTGACTCCCCAACAAAGTTTCCTACTTCATCTATACCAGTTTTAGTTTGGGTCTTGTTAACTTGACACGTTAATTTTTTTGCCTTTCTCTCTTCTTTTGCTCACGAGCTCCTGTAGTCCTTTACCAAACCAGGCATCTAAGCCACTGAGTGATAACTCGGAACTAGAACAGAAGGAATACAACCTGAACCTGATAATACATAGTTTTTTTCCCTGTTTGTTTTTAAAAGAAAAGCAACAAAAAAAGGGAAATATCATAGGCACATTTGAAAGTCTTTTGGGGGCTGGGCTGGTGTTTAATCCGTAAACCCTCCACTGTGCTAAATTTCAAGATTCTAAGTCAGTCTGTCAGTCAGTAATTTACTATTTTTACTAATTTGGGGGTCATGTAACCCAGGAATTACTCTTGAAATAAATTATGAAAATTTGGTTCATAAGAAAAGTTCAATGGGGGTCTGAGTATGAGAATTGCTTGAGTGAATTAAATAAGGTGAATATCGATCTGAACTTCTTGGATTTTCTCCATGGTCTGCCGTCGTGTGAATGTTCTGGAATATTTTTGGTCAATTTTGGACTTCCCGGGATTAAACCCACTCTGATTGGGTCCATTCAAATCGCTGGCAAATGGTTTCACACACTCACACAATACGGCAGACTTATATGCTATGTTTTGAAGATTTATACGTCTATAGGCTTTCTTTTCTTGCGAACTGAGTAAACGATGCAAGGGTTCTCTCTACGAACTTATCGCCAATATACTGCATTAAGTAGTTCGGCGGGTAGATCGTGCGGCCCGGCAACCTTGCTGGACTTCAGTCCAGATATCGCTATCCTCACTTGATTTTGGTCGGGTGGATGGAATTCTGGACTTACATCATCAATATTGTCACTCCTTATCACCTACTGTGACTCCCCAACAAAGTTTCCTACTTCATCTATACCAGTTTTAGTTTGGGTCTTGTTAACTTGACACGTTAATTTTTTTGCCTTTCTCTCTTCTTTTGCTCACGAGCTCCTGTAGTCCTTTACCAAACCAGGCATCTAAGCCACTGAGTGATAACTCGGAACTAGAACAGAAGGAATACAACCTGAACCACAGACGAGGAATCCAGAGAGTCAACTTCCAAGACAGTTTTTTAATTCACCCTGAAACGTAAACTTAGCTGATTTTACCCATATATTTTGCACTTATCTGGGATTTAACGTGCAAATCAAATGGAAAGCTTGCACACTCATAAGGCATTATATCGGCGGCTAAAGGTGCAAACCTCGCAAATCCAATTGTTACCAAAAATTAGATTTTTTAATTAAAATCAAATTGGCATTGAAATTTACGCCCCCTTTAAAAAAATGGGTATTATGTTGCATATAATGCCCAAAAACTGCAAAAAAAAAACAATTCAATCCATATATCTTATTTAAATGTGAAAACTTCGCATGGCTACAGCGTTGGAAGGAAAATAGAAATACATTAGAGTGTATAAGAGTGATTTAAAAACACGTAATTTAGTTGTGAAAAAACTGATTTCATTCTCATGTGTTTGCCTAAACTAATACAATGCTAAATTTATAAAACAATTTTATGTAAATGTATATTGTTAACATAAATTAAGTTTTTATGTTTACATACTTTATTTTAAAATTATTATTTGTGTATTTATTATATAGCCTTAAGACTATATTTTTACTCGTGTTAAATTACTAAGCATGGAGTCCCGATTTCAAATCCGAGTAAGAACTGTCATGAGAGACTTTTTAAATTTGCTATTTGAAATCGCCATAAATTTGAAGGACATTGGTGTCAATAAATATTACCTTTGCATACACAATTATAACATAGCAGACAGGAACCAAGTTTCGTATGGAAAGTTTACGCCTCATATTCTAATTTTTTTTGAAAGGGTTTGTAATATTTATTAACATAGAAAATTACATAACTTTCCCAAGCTTCTAACTAGCTTCTGCAACCATTTGTTTACTGATTTTAAATGTAAATTTGTGAAGCTTCTCTTGGTGTGCGATAAACTTTTGCACAAGGTTGGATAGTGAGACCAAAGTACATGTTATTAAGCGCTTAAACTATTGAGCAACCACACACATTTTTTATTTTAAATACCTAAATTAATAATTTAAGCCCCGCGGTCCTAATTCTTTTAAACTTTTTTTTCCAAACTTGGCCACTTTTTTAACAAAATCATTGTATTTTTTAATCCCTTTTAACCATTAATATTTGATCTAGTCTCATGGATTAAAAGTGACAGGCGGGGATACTGACCAGAAGTTGTCGATCACCTCTAAGGGAGATGGCACCTGTACCGGGGCATAGAGACTTTCCGGGTAACTGTAAGGCTGACGAACTCGCCAAACTTGGAACTACCCTCCCAATATGACCTGAAAAAGGCTCCTTAGGCATACCAGTTTTCACATGCAAACTCTTATTAAAACTTAATGCAATAGAAAAACATCGAGGAGAAGGAAAGGACAATTCTACACCTTCATTGCGCATGCCCTGCTCTCTCCCGGAAACGAAATCTTCATCTAGGGACTTACTTCTACAATGATCTTAACGATCTAAACTCGACCGACCCTAAAAGTCTCTCACGCTTTATAAGCACCTCAAAATGGTTTAAAGAGTAGGCGGGAACTTCAGATCCAAGTGGTATGACAATGGACCTCTATACGACTGCCACTCCAGCCTAACCTTACCTAACCATGGATTAAACGTGCTAAGATTGGCCTTGAAGAAGCCTCCTTTAACAGTAAAAATAATATCGTTGAAGAACAAATAAGTTCAAGACTTCAACTCTGAATACCATTAATTGCTTTGAATTACCCCTATCCTAAGGGTATATTAATTTTGACACATAGTTTGTAACACCCCTTCGTCGTAGATCCATAAAAGTATATATATTTATGATCAGGACCAAATTCTACGTAATTTGTATGCCTTTAAAAACTTTATATCACAAAATTTAACTTTAAACTTTATCTAACTTTAGCTTTAAGACAGTTATTTCTAAATTGTGTGTATATTAAAATTAAATTTTTTTTTACACTTGCTCATAGGAAATATATGGTCCAAATTTTAGCTTCCTAGCTTAATTCTAAAGGTCAATGAAAGGCATTCCCATGAACTTCGTGGCTACACACACAAAAAAGTCTCATAAGAATGAAAGCAGTTTGAATGACGGGGAACGCTGAATCTGAAACAAAACAAAATTTCTCTTGGGAAATCGAATACTTTTGTGCTCTCTAATACCTGTATGCTGTCTTCACTCTTCCAACACAAATCACAAATGAGGATTTCTGTCAAAAGTGATATGGTTTGGAATCGAAACGTTCATGCTCACACCGAGAATTCAACTTGAAAGTGAATTTTCGGCGGATTCTTGGTGCAGCCTACCCTTTTCTTTCTGATTCACATAAAATCTACCTGTCTCGACGTGAAACGAGGATCATTCCCATGAACGTGTAGCCAGGCACTTCCTCAACAAATTTGTGTATCTATGCAACTCGTTCAAACCATTTGGCAACGAAATCCATTCCATTGAAAATACAGAGATAAAAAAAATAGGTCGAACATCATATGGACCAAGTGGTTAAAATAAGTTATGAAGGAAGATGGTTTCACTACCTGCCAAAGCTTTTATTGCTACTCAACCAATATATGTATGTATCTACTCAACTTTTTTAAAATATTCGGCAATGAAATGTATCCGTAGAAGGCACACAGGATAAACATAAAGGTGGCACATCATAGGAACCAAGTTTAAATGGGGTTCTCTTATTATTATAAACATATATGTATTTATAAAAGAGACTACCGTCCGTCAGTGTTACCTTTGTGGACTCTTTAGTCATTTTAACTCTTTTAGAACGCCCGGACGTTACTAATCTTTCTAAAAATCAACGAAATTGGACTGCAAATATAGGGTCGCCAAATAACTTTTTTTTTCTTTGAAACAGGGCGCAAAACATCGAGTGTAGCTTCGGTTGTGTGGCACGTAGCGCCGTCCTGTTGAAACAAAATGTTGCCAATATCCTCCTCTTTAATTTTTGTTAACAAACATGGCCCGATAACGATCGCCATTTACTGTAACGGCCACTCCTTGCTCATTTTCTAAGAAAAATTACCCAATTATTCCGCAATATTTCCCAGCGTTGTTCAAGCGTATACACAACCACATTCGTTCAACGGAATGATAAAACTAATTATCTGTCAAATCAGACATGAGCTAAGTGTTACCATTCGCGAAATAAGCACTAGTTAAAAAAAAACGTTAGATGGCGGACCATTTAGTTTGCCACGGAAAAATGGCCCAATTATGTCGCAATATTTCCCAGCATTGTTCAAGCGTATACACAACCATATTCGTTCAGCGGAAGGATAAAACTAATTATCTGTCGAATCAGACATGAGCTAAGTGTTACCATTCGCGAAATAAGCACTAGTTGAAAAGAAAAACGTTAGATGGCGGACCCTTTATATGACGATTTTTCTATAATTCGACCATGCAATTGTATATTGTCTGGATCGTGATCCATTTCGAGGTTCCCTACTTTTTTAAAGAAAAAAACACAGAAAATTCAAATTTAATGGAGAATGTTTATTATCATTTGAAAGAACATTCTTTGGCATTTATTTTTTGAAGATTATGTCTATCAAATGTTGGCCGTTGCTACGTCGCCGATGGTCCATCCGTTGAGTCCAATTTTCGATCACTCGTTCGAGCATTTCGACTGGTAACTGGCGAATGACACGCGTGATGTTTTCCTCCAAGGCCTGAATCGAAGCGGGTTTGTCGGCATAAGCTTTTGACTTTACATATCCCCACAGGATAAAGTCTAACGGTGTGATATCACACGATCTTGGTGGCCAATCGACCGGCCCAAAACGAGAAATTATGTGCTCACCGAAATGTTCTCTCAATAAGTCCATTGATTGATGCGATGTGTATGAAGTGGCTCCGTCTTGCTGAAACCAAATGTCGCCGAGATCACGAGCTTCAATTTCAGGCATCAAATAGTCGGTTATCATGGGACGATAACGGTCGCCATTGACGGTTACGTTCGCATCGGTATAATTTTTAAAGAAATATGGACTGATGATTCCACCGGCCCACAAACCACACCAAACCGTTGTTTTTTCTGGATGAAGTGGCAGTTCTTCAATCTCTTCAGGTTGCTCTTCGTCCCAAATGCGGCAATTTTGTTTGTTTACACACCTATTGATCCAGAAGTGGGCCTCATCGCTAAACAAAATTTGCCTCGAAAACGTCGGATCTTCTTGGAACTTTTCAAGAGCCCATAGAGCGAAGCGATGTCGCTTGGGAAGGTCGAGCGGCTTCAGTTGTTGCACAAGCTGTATTTTGTACGCTTTCAATTTAAGATCTTGACGTAAAATGCGCCAAGTCGTTCCATACGTCAGTCCGAGTTGCTGCGAACGGCGCCGAATCGACTCTCTACGGTCTTCGTGTACACTCTCAGCTACGGCCGCTATATTTTCTTCACAGCGTGCTGGACATGGTCTATTCGGTCGAATATTATCCAATATTGAATGCTGGGTCTCAAAATGGGTGATGGTGTTGCGAATAGTACGCTCAGTAGGCCGATTATGTTGACCATAAGTTGAGCGAAGTGCACGAAACACATTCCTCCCAGAACGTGAATTTTCATAATAAAGTTGAACAATATGTAAACGTTGTTCACGCGTAAGTTTTTCCATTATGAAATGCCAAATAATACTAAACAAAAATAACATGACAGCATGACACGACTCACACGTGATTTGTCAAAAAATTAAAATGCCAAAAGTTATCGAAGAATACTAATTAATAGAAGTGATATCGCAAGGGCTAAGTTGCAATTTTAATAATTGTTTTGAAATGACATTGAAAAGATTTGGTTCGAGGTAGCCAATTTAAAAACCATTTGGAAGAGTATTTGTTTCAACGTTTATACAATTTCGTCATTAAAATCTTAACGTTGTCCCATAGTAGAGTGTGCGCTGAGAAATGTTTCCTAAAGTAGCTTTGACAAAAATAAACTAACCAACCGACTTAACGCAGTCAATGTTATCCGCACTAAACTAGACGATAAGCACCTTGAAGACTGGGTTCCTGAATCGAATTTAACTCAGCCGTACAGAAATATCATTCCCAATAACTACATACATATGTAGTATCTGTAGCTTGTATATTTTTGTAACTTGTAACCGATATAACATACATACCAATAATAATAAGTTTTTATTAAACTTCTTTTTTTAGCCGGGTATGTTTTTGTTGGACTCTTTTTCTTCTGAAATTTTTCAGAGGTGTGTACTCATAACTTAAAAACGGATCCTTCGATTTTTCTAATTTTGGTTGATGGCTTCGTATTGGCCCAAGGAAGGACAAGGAGAATTTAACAATTGTTCGAAAACAATTTTACTGTTTTTGGATACAATTCGTTAAAGATATGATATTGATTTGGCAATCTTCTCAATCATTTGAATTCCGTTATTCAAAATTAAATCGAAGTCAACTCACCGGAGTGAGTTACATTCATACAAATCCGTCGACTCCGTAGAGGCGAAAATGTTTCCATTCGGCGAATTCCAAATTCCGAACGATTCATGTGAAGCATCATGTGCATGCTCGGAATTATTACTTTCATTAAGTTAACTAATTAGGCGGAACGAAGTTCGCCAGAGCAGTTAGTTTATATTGTAAGGGAATGAAAGGAATGAAGGAAATGAGAAAAGTGTATAAACGTTAACAAAAAGTGCCCGATTGTGTCATTTGGCTATTTGGCTCTGAGACAACGGGAAATGACCCTCAAATATTAATTTTCATTATTCATAAAGAGATTCTCATTTTCTCTTATAAACCTGTATTTTGACAATTTATTTACATTTATTTTTATAAATATATCACGTTGCATAGAGCCTGCAAAAGTTTGATGAAGTTAGTATCTGTTTATCTGTGAGTGTGAGATAAAAAAATGTCATTTTCACTTTTTCATACAAGCGATTTGCATTAAACGCTATGGAAAATATTATTTTTTTTTAAATTAATTTCGGTTCAATGTGTCGTTTGTGTGGTAAAAAATCAAGCAAGTTTAGAATTTTGGCGGGAGTTAAAACTACGGGTCATCAAATACTTTGGACCACCTCTTTATGAAGCCTAGCATAGAATTTGACTTATTCACAATGAAATTAATATTTCCTATGAAGGTGAGTAACTAAAAGGATGATTAAAAGAATAACTCTCTTTCAGATGGCGACAGGATCCGCACACGCAATTTCGTTGAGCCGCTCTGGGTATTTGTCTTTCGTTAGGCAGGGGGACTAAGTGTTTTTATCTTTCTTTTCCGCCGGCGGCTCCGGTCGGGGTATGTGCCTTTCTTTAACGAAAGTAAAAATGACCCCAATTCACAGCAACTAAATCGAATATTTGGGCCTCTTTTCATTTTTGGTTTGGAGCCATTTTTCATTTATTTTCTAAAAGTTTTCGGTCAAACCTAAAAAATTAAAAATGCCCCCATATATATATGAAAAATGTCCCCGATTCACAGAAACATTCGTGTTGTTTTTTTTATATATGGGGCCATTTTTTATTTAGCCGATTAATTCGTATATAACTTTTTTATTTGCTTTAAACGAATTATATTCAATAGACTTCATAAAAATTACCAATACCGCGAAATGTAAACAGCAAATGACTCGCGAAAAATATCAATGTTAGTGCGAGTGGGTAAAGTAGAAACAAAACAAATAGGTTTTCATTATTTAAAATGTGTTTTGCAAAACTTATAAGTGGTTTAAAAGATTTCTGTGACTTCCGAAGAAGGACACAAAAGCGAGGTTTCTTAAGTTGTTGCCATCTTTTCCTAGTAAATGTATCTTTGTTTTTAACGTTCTCTAATGGATTTAAATGTTTAATCAATTTCATTGGCATACTGAAATGAACACTCTTTTATTCATACTTCATGTTAATTTTATAGTCAACTAATTCGACCGTACAATTCAATAAAATTAATCTGACTTTTAATGTCAAGTATTTATTTCAAATATACCAACTTGAAAATAGAAAAATGCTATTTTAAAAAGCTAGCAAATAACTATTGTATTGTCAAATGTTAAAATTGTTGTTTTACGCAGCCTTAATTCTAAAATATATGTATATATTTATTTTCAATCTTAGCCTCAAATCCGTTTGTTCGCTTTTATGCGAGTCCATTTAAATTCACAGTAGAACTTATTTTAATTTTGAACTTTTCACAATTTTTCACAAAGAGAAAAAAAAACATTTTTACATGTACTACTGACTAGTTATTTTACAAAGCCAAAAACAAATTTAGGTTGTTAATTTGTTTTTCAAAACACTTAAAAACAACGATTTGAAATGTCAAAGCAAAATGAAAGAGTTTTTGGTAAAAATGAAATGGCTTTAATTTTATTTTATATATTCGAGGATTTTTCTGTGCCTACGCACAGAAAATTCAGTTCATGGGAAAAGAGCTCATGAACTCTAATTTTGGTGATAATTTCACATTTTTATTATTACCTCCTTAAATATTGTTATTGCCGCATATGTGGGAATGATTGGTTTAGTATTGTAATTTTTAATAAGAGTGTATGGCTGCTAAAAACTCGCAAAGCTTCAATGTTTTAAGCTTTAACCATTTAACACTTCCATTGTTGTAAAAAAATTAATGAACACTACCGCATACAAACAAAATACATTTTTTATTAAGATAATAAAGAGGGGATCTATTGTTCTTTTTCTCTTATCTAGCGTCTTCATTGCCAAGCGGTAACACTCATCTTAAAACCAATTGATCGATATAAATCGTTAAGCAGTGCTCAATATATAGATTTATTTATTTGCGTAAACATTTCCTTCTTCAACAGACAAAATATTATTCTGAGACTTAATTGCTGGCAAGAAATTCAAAGTTAGGGCCACCGAAAGTCTCTATTGCTATCGTGTACACAAATTGAATTCAGTATGTGATCTTATCGGTTCTTGGGTGGTTATACTTTTCTATTGTTTATTAAAAGACATTTGTTTATATTTTTTATTGTAAATAATAAAATAAATTGTTTATTATATAAATAAATATGTGAGTACTTTTGTGTGTTTAGAAAGTATTTATTTTTATTCAAAGTGATTGCTTTGTGTATTTTTAAGTGATCTGTGCAGTGCTTATGAAGCTAAAAATAATTGTGCGGAATATAATAAACGTTTTTATGATAAAACAAAGAACTGACACCAACATAAATCCTTCGATATGCAATTTGCATTTGGAATAAAACGCATTTCTCACCAATATGTTTTTAAATCCATGTCAAATTCACGCCAGAAATGCAGACGATGATTGTTTTATGTGACATTTTAATTACCGATTAAAGGCGAAAAAACATAATTGCTTGTATCAAGTGTATAGAATATTTTGAAGTTGACAATTTTTGGATTTTAAATATGTATGTAAATATAAATAAATATTGCAAGATTTTGCTTGGCGACACAAGCTACATGCGCCAATATTAAGAATTTATTTTACATAATAAATTCATGTTGTGTTGTTAATGAAAAGAACATACATAAACTTGATCTATAATTAAATTCGCAATACAAATAATGGTACGATTTGCAAAGGGCTTTGTGAGACATATCACATTTTTATTGATGCAAATCGTTTTGTTTTAGATTTCATTTCACGGTTTTAAGTGTATTAATTCAGTTAAACTTTTTATTAATAAACAAATAGCAAGTTTAATTCGTCGTGCGAACGAATACGCTTAACTTAAATTTGAGCGTATTCGTTCTACGATGAGATGTGTTAGTTCCGGCAGATGGTAATAATATTTTCATTTAAATTTGAATTGCTATTGCTTAGTAAAAACAGGTGTACTCCATACTTTCATATATTTTATAGAGCCAATGACGATGACAATTTAGCTTTGAAAATTTAGCATGTCATATATATACATATAGGTATTTTGAGAAAACTATGCCATATCTATACATTCAATGTGAAGTGCTAAACAGAGTTATTGGAAACCCAAATTCGTTTGGTGACACCATAACGCTTTAAGTTGAGAATCAATTGACAAATATGTGATCACTTGATTCCGATTAACACTAATGATTGGACAATTTTGATAAGCCACGAGTTTAATTATGTTTATTTACATGTATAGATACTTCAAGAAATTGCAGCATAGGCCAAATGCCTATGTACGGTTGACGTTTATTTATTGGTAATCATAGTTGCAAAAAGTTTGTCAACCTTGAATCCAAACGTTCTGATCAGCGACTGGGACGTAATTGTGGTTAAAAAAAAGAAAGACCCAATTTTTTGTCTGATACACTGAGTAGTCGCCATTCCATTTTTTTTCCAAGCACCTGGAAGTCGCTATTACACTGATGGAAGCGTGTCCCACTCAAAAAGTTGGCAGAAGTTGTCTAAGTTTACAGCTTTTCAGTTTAACTAGTAAATTGCAGATCCACTCCAATTTGTAGTTTTTATACATAGAACATATTATCGCTTGCCAACTGTATGAAATAAAAAGCATTTTAAAATTTCAAGTTTTAAGACGGTTTTAACGATAATTGCGCAGTCATAAGAAATAGGTTGAAACACAAGTTTCCATTTTTTTTCTCTTTTTAAGACATTTTTATCTAATAAATACATAAACATTTGGTGTAAACGGCCCATAAAGGACCCAAAGCCTAGCTTTCTCACAGCGGTTGGAAGATATATTTTTTTGACACGAATGGAAGGGACCTTAATGCGTTTTCGAACGGCAATTAATTTTTGAGAAGCTTCTTTTGACAGTAAAAGGCATCTCTTGCTTCACCAGAAAGTATTTTTGAAGATATTTTTGACTTAATTTTTCATGCATATCATACATTATAACATATATTGGATATGAAACGCAAGCCTCCAGTGACTGTAATATACTTAAAAAGTATTTTCATTTAAATTTAATAAATAAAGATTAATATGTTACAAAAAATTAACAAGGAATAAAAAGTCTTAGAAAATATGTTTTATATGTACCCATTATCCAATAAAACAATTAAATCCTAATTTTTTACCGGAGATCAGTAGTAAAACAATGATTTGATACTGAAACAATATCTATCTACAAAACAACAGATTATAAAATAAATAAATCTGAAAATGAATTTTCATGATGTGCTACAATTTGGAGTTTTGAATAAAAGTCATAAATCGGTCTGCTACATGCATGCAATTATGTAAATTGTGTTAACATAATCTGTGTAAATATTTGCGAATATCGCAAATCGTCTGCTCCAATAAACTGGAAATACGAACTTTATGTATGTTGGTATGTACAATGTGTACGGAATCAAATCTCTAGAAAATAAAAATAAAATATATTAAATTAATTTCTATGCCTACCAGAAGACTTAAATCACGAGTTGGACATTTTAAGATTTGCCATTGTTCTTTAAGTTAAGACTGTTAGAAGTGTACTCGCTATGTACGGTACCAATATCAAATTTTATACACCAAGAGCTTAAATTTGTCGTCAATTACGCACTTATGCAAACAAAATTCGAAAGAACAGGAGCACGAATTTAATATTCAAATTCAACTTTTTATTGGTAAAGGCCTTTGCGTTGGGTATTAACGGACAATATTTATAAAAAAACAGCAGAAAGTGAACAATTTAATCAAATTAGTTAAATAAGATAAAGATAACATACTTGCAACTGTAAATGTTGACTTGTATCTATTACCTAATGAAGAATAACAATTACAAATTAAAATCAATTTCTTGAATTGATGAGTACAATTGTATTGCTATATATTAATTTTATTTTTAAAACGAAAAATACCAGCTACATAATGTCAACTCTTTTTTTAATATGCTGCTTATAAAATGCTGTAAGTGTCAAATGTGAATTTTGTATTCGATAACCATAGTATAGCCTGCGATCATGAATTGAGGATAATTTGTTCTGAAACTGTATGTACATATTTCTATAACCATTCAAAGAGGCTATTGCTCGCACTGCTTTAAAGCGGTTTGCTCTTGATTTCATTTCGATGCTTAATATTATGATTCAATTGATGCGCTTCTTTCTCTGTTTATAATTATCTTGTTGAAAGCGCGTACTAGGTAGACGGTTTTTTGTCCTAAACTTTCCTTGATCTAATATTTTCTATATATTGAATTCAGTGTGCAATTGAACATTATGCAACGATTGTAAAGGTTACTTAAGCAATTGGTTCTATGCTCGAATTATGGGAAATCATTCATTATCTTCAAAGCAATGCAATACATGTAATATGAAGTAGCGTCATTTATTGAAATATTAGGTTTCGATTTCTTTAAAGTTATATGCACTATGGTTTTGTTGAATATATACCCACATATATTTTAAAGACAAAGTATATATGAACTAGGAAATTATTAATTTAAGTATAATTGTCTTTGCAGAGTATGTACCACGCTCCGGTACTTCTATAAGAAAAAAACTAAACAACATGTTTTGGTAGGTTTACTATATTCTTATAGTAATGTATTGAAACGTAGATATAAAAAGCTTCGAAATAGTTAAGTATTAAGAAACGAAATAATTTTTTTTATAGGGATGGGAGTCTGCAGCCTTTTCTTATGTTTCTCTTTTGTTTTGGCTCACACGGCACACCTAATGCACTAAAGAAACCACAACTTAACCCGAATAAGTTTAGAATTTTTTTTCGTTTTTTTATATAACCTTTTAACGAAGAAACTCTAACTGAGAGAAGAACAAATGGTTTTTTAGGCTATTTTGACACATGTTTGTCCAACAAAACAGTGGTCTCTGGTTTATAAGTAATCAAAAAATTCCCCCAAAAGCCTGAAAAATTCATAAATTTTCTAAATACGGTTATTATGAGATCTGCACATAACAAGTGATAATGGATGGTTGATTTATAGGGCCCATTAATAGGGCCAAATACAAGTTTATTTTTTAAAATCAAACTAAATGAACAACATTTTTTCCATGTATTAGGCTTCATTTGTAAGAACAAACATTCCCATTTATTATGGAACACAACGTGGCTTTTATTGCTGGCTTCGCAGTATCGCATTCTGTCACTCAAATTTTCCAAGACATTGTTGATGATTTCGGGCTGTAGCTTGGATGGTATTGGCCTAAAGTGCTTAAATCGTTTTCGGATTGTTGGCATAACATCGAATCTCACGGTTTCCCACAAAAAAGTGCAAAATGGTCCAATCGCAGCTCTAAGATGGCCAATTGACATTTGACATGACATGACACAATTTGGAATTCGGTACGCAAAATATCAATTGTGACATGGCGCCCCATCCTGCATGAACCAGAAGTCGTCCAAATCAATATCTTCAATATCAGAAAAGAAATTAAGAAAAAAAGTCGGTTAATATGGGTCTGTAACGTTCACCGTTGACAGAAACGTTGGTCCCACTTCGCATTTGCGCCAACAACAACGCACTGCATTATGCACATTATCCGGACAGCTGTGGTACACCCGTTTGCCAAAATGGGATAGGACAACCCCAATCCGGCAAATCTATGGTCGATAAGTCTTCTTCTAAACGTCAGCAAGGTAATCGAATATGTCATCAACACAGCCTTAATTGAGTGGGTTGAGGAGAAAAAAATAGTTCCGGATAACCAATTCGGTTTCAAGGTGGGCCCAATTATAGGTACCATGAAAGGGTGCGTCTTTGCCCACTTGGTAGATCCGCGGTAAATCCGACACGGGAAAGTCGGCTTGTTATCAATACAAGTTACATATTTATAATTAAGGTTTAATTAATAAGTATACAAAAACCAAAAGTTAGTAAGTTTTTTAATAAATTTTCTTAGTTTAGCCGTTATTGTTATTATTATTTAATTTTAAATACTAAAATGTAAGTTAGGTTAAGTCG
Source organism: Ferdinandea cuprea (assembly GCA_963576555.1). Lineage (NCBI taxonomy): Eukaryota > Metazoa > Arthropoda > Insecta > Diptera > Syrphidae > Ferdinandea > Ferdinandea cuprea. The sequence continues at coordinate 80,964,476 of OY754959.1, forward strand.
AAATAAAGTTTTTATTAAATTTAGTTAAGCTTAGAGCGCCCGCATAGGGCCAGTAAGTTAAAATTAAAATAACATAGTTAAGTTAGTTAAGCATTCTTGTCTAACATATAACAAATGAATGATATAATTATATAAATCAGCATTAAAAACTGCAACTGAATGCTTAAACAATGCAATTTGTATGTCTATCTTTATCCAAAGAAAATTTGGGTGACTTAATATTTTTATTTTTAAGCGATCTCTTATAGTGTTTTCTTAATTTGGGAGATTTGGTGTTGGGTGATTTGACACAGGCTTGCCTTAAAATGCCCAAACAAAAAAATAACTCCCAAAAAATTGTTTTGGGTCTTTTGGCATCCGCCCAAAAATTATATACTAAAAAATGTCATATCGACCATCCATGTTTGAATATGAAACTAACCTTATGGTTTCTGAAACATTGTAAAATATTATAGTTTTCTACACATACCTATTATCTGTTCCGACACTGATTTACAATGACATTCCAGCTGTCAGCACTTCAGACAAAGCCAATCTGCTTTCTGCTCGTGCTTTGACTCCCCCTGTACTCGAACACGTAGAACATTCAATGGGACAAATTTACTTCCGCACTGGTACAGTGTCAAGAGTACTTCAAGATCTCAACATAATCCGCTGGTCCAGATGATAGGAAGAACAACTATCGTTCTGTAAGGCAAAAGCGATTTTTGTATAAGAGACTTGACTATTCTTAAACATTTATGTTTTGTGCTGATTCCAATAGTTGTTGCAAAGATTTTTTCATACATGGAAATTTTGCAAAATTTTAAAATTGTAGAAATGTTGACGGCACGTAAACACCCTTTTTGGATGAAAATACAATTTGTATTATATAGATACTTGTTTGCCTTAAAAGGAACTACTGACATGTAAAATTTCATAACTGTAGATTAAGTTCGATATAAGGGCGGTTGTCACGCCCCCTTTTATATACAGGGTTTTTCTTATTTCCGTCTCTGTTCTTTAAATCCTACCCACGTATAATTTCATAACTCTATGTCTTTTGGGTATAAATTGAAAGAAAAGGGGTGGATAGCACTAAAGAAAAGGCCCCTAAATGGAAAATAAAGAAAATATTCTTTTCCGGGTGTATTCTTAAAATCCAACCCTTATGTTTAAAAAATATAATTATAGGAATTTTGAGGGGTTAAGTTAAGTGAAGTGGGTGGCTGCCACGCTCCGTGGATGGAAAATTATAAATGTTCGATTTTTCCCTGTGATTTTTCCTATTACTGTGCCAAATTTCAAGGTTCTGCGATGATAAGGGTGTAGTGCCAAAGTTGATAAAGAACTTGGTTGGGCCCCTTTATTTATAAATATTTGACTTTATTTTTAAGTGGGTGCAGTGGCTTAGTGGTTAAGTGCCTTGGACTACTAAGCGAGAAGCTACTCGTTCAAATCCCGACCTGTACCACCTGGCTGGATTAAATTATTTAACTGCAATTAAGTCTTTTACTCTTTTAATTGTTATGTAAAATGCAACGAATGTCTGCCTATCTTTGGAACTACTTGCCGGATTTTAAGAATTCTTTCAAAATTACAATGGTGACATCATCATCTAGTCATAGTAAATATTATAAAAGATTTCAAATCAATTGACAACTGCAGAGCAAGTGTTCTACAAAAACCTGGTGACCCGAAAGGACACCTAAAAGCAGGCTGCGATCTATTCTCCTAAGAGATAGAAGGAAAGACGCAGACTTTTAGCAAATGTAGTTTGGTCTGTCTGCATCCATCGCAGTCGTACCATCGAAACTTGTGTTCACGAAAAACACAAGAGTCAATTGAAGACATGAGTACAGATGCTGGCAGACCCAACGCAGTTTCGGCTTCAGAGAAAACTCCTTCTGATTTAGGGTGCAAAGGGTTAAGCAGCGCTTTTAATGCAGCTTCGCTATCGCTGATTAGATGTGGCTTAAAAGTTGTTGTATTAAGCAAATTAACATTTCTGCAACATTATAAATGGTAATTATTTAGAAGTGGGGCTCCAGACAAAACTGGCCCCAAAAAAATTTTTACCCCTTGGAGACCATTTTAATACATCAAAATAGTTCATTTACGGTGGGGGAAGACATTTTCAATAATTGTTTATAAACAAAAACATTGTAATAAACAAAAAAAATTTTTTTGTAAATTTACTGAATTTAGAGTCTGCATCTGAAATCTCTTACATTAAAAGTTCAAATTCAAACTTCACATCTCTTACCACCTACGAGAGTGGGGTTATTTTGCCAATATTAAAAAGACGTGCATTAAATTTGTTAACTAAACACTATTTATTTATGCCTCCTAGTGAACTTCGGCAGTAAGTAACAACGATTTGGAAGAATGGATTTTGATAAAATTCTGGAAAAATGTGGTGATTTCAATCGGTATCAATTCATGATTCTGGTTCTTTTTGGACTGATTAATGTTATTATATCCATGCATTATTTTACACAAACTATCATAAGCTTCGTTCCAGGGCATTGGTAAGCTTTAAGACATAAGAAATTGAAGATTTATGTACATACATGTAACAACTTTTTTAATGTTATTTTATTATACAGGTGTTACCATGAGAAACTAGAAAATAAATCGTTTACTGAAATCGCCGCTATATATTCAAAATTTGAAAATCCCTCATGTACGAAACTGCAAGATGTTGATGGTTACAATGTGACTGCAAGTGACGAGCCCTGTACCAGATGGATGTATGACTATGACTATGGATACAGAAGCATGAATACAGAGGTAAGCTGAAATATTTTGAATGATTACATACAAATAAAAATATGTAAAACGATCGATAAAGCGTGCGTAGCTGACTACTGGTGTAGTTATGACAGTGGTATTTTTTTTTCTTCCTAACACCTATTGAGTGGTCTAGGAAAGTGATAACAAATCTTCCAATCTTGTACATATAAAATTATAGTACATACATATTTTATATAAGTTATATAAGAAGACATGAGCGATGTTGAAATTTATGTGTGACATATACATATATAACTAACTTCCCGGTCAGGTATGTCGATATCTTTGCTCGAGTTCATTGCTTCTTACCTATAACCCAAAAAATACAATGTATTAATTTTTTCAGACTATTGTGTCTTATCGACAAATCACAATTTAATTTAAGTAGGTATAAAATCCTTAATTACTAAATTGTGATGTGTGGTGAGACTCGGGCTGTAAAGAAGCTAAAAGGGTTAAAGAGAATTTGGTAATTTAAGCCCAACCTTATTGAGCACAACTGACAAAAAGTTCAAATAATGGCTGCAATGCCAATATCAATCGTGTTCTTAATATACATATTTTGATATAAACCATCTGCTGTTCTTCAGTACAACTTATGTGCAAGTTATTGTACCTAACTCGAATGCTGCAAGTACAACCTATACGTCCATTATTGTCTAATTTCCAAATGTGGTGACAACCAACATTTCCACCATCAATAATCGCGGCAATAAAGTGCTTTCGTGTAATACATATATGTATGTCAAGTTTTTATTCTCATCTATAAGATAAAAAAATGTTTTCCTTTGATTTACATAATCAACAATTTATAAATATTTTCGTTTAAGCTCAACTGGGTATGCGACTCTGCTTACAAGGCACGAGTGGGCCAGTCAATGTTTTTCGTTGGTTCTGTTGTTGGAACTTTATTTTATGGCTTATTATCTGATAAAATTGGACGACTTCCTGCACTCATCCTTTCAAATTTATCTGGGTTTGTTGGGGACTTTTCCACAATCTTCACAACAACATTACCGACATTTACGCTATGCAGATTTATCTCAGGTCTGGCTGCGGACACAAACTTTTACTTAATGTATATTATGGGTAATACGAAATATAGATATGGTCTGTAATTTTTGATATATTAAAGTTAATTTCTGTTTCAGTTCTTGAATACATAAAACCTTCCATGCGTACATTGGGTTTAAATTTAGCCGTTGGTCTATTTTATTGTCTGGGCTTGGTATTTACACCTTGGCTGGCTGTTGTTGCTGGACACTGGCAACGTTATTTGGCAATGACATCATTACCTATTTTATCAGTTACCGTATTTTATTTTATTATACAAGAAAGTGCGCAGTGGCTGGTAACACGTGATGATTTAGATGGTGCGATTAAGCGTCTTAAAAAGGTTGCTAAATTTAATGGAAAAAAAGTAGCTGAAGAAGACTTCAATGAATTTCGAAAATACTGCGAAAAACAACGCGCTAAGGAAGGCGAGAAACAGTCCAATTTAATTGATATGTTTAGAACACCAAGAATGCGGAAGCACACATTAATTTTGTTTTTTAAATCGTAAGTATACCAATTTTTTAATTTAATTTTTCTTACATCCTTACATTGGGTGGCTATAATTTTAAAACGATGAATTTGTGTTTTTTTAAGAACGATATAGGTGCCTTGGTTTGGATTGTTGCAAAGAAGTTTCCGAGGTCAGTATTTACATAATTTGTGAAGATTTTAAACCTTAATTCCGTCAACTATATTTTAAAACTGTGGCCGTAGCACTTTGTGTATTAAAATACTTTACACTTAAACATTTTGGGACTCTAGGAAGCATATGCTACAAATTTTAGCTTTGTAGTTCAATATTAAATGCATTTATGCTAGTGATCGAAGGATATTGCCACAAATCGATGTTATTAGGGCCCCACTATCAAAGTTGCCCATTTTCGGCTTTTTTTTTTTATGTAATAGGTATTATTTTGACAATCTATATGTAGGTTTAAAATTAAAATCACAGTGCAATGTTCTCACTGGAGATATATGATAATAAAAAAGGCAAAAGAAAGGTTGCAACTGCTTGTTAGCCACTTCTCCTTGTTGTTTAGAAGAATCACTTGGCTGTTGTTAGGATTTACCCGACATGCAGCTGTTGGCCGTGAAGGAAAAAATATTGTCGCTCCATTACAGGTTACCCTTTGTTTTGATGCTCACAACGCTTCTAGATGATTCACCTCAATCCGTCCACAGTCCGCTTGGGGCGAAAAAGGCATTCATAAAAGGCATAAATAAAAAAATGCGCTCAAAAAGTGGCCTTAGCTTTGGCTGTTATATGAGAATATTTTCTAAATATTATATCAAATATTTTTTCCAAAAAGTGGGGATGGCTAAAAACTTTAATACATCAATTTTAGCCTTAAAACATTTATTTCTTAATTGAAGATATAGCAGTGGGTATATCAAACCCTAGGGAGTATATACAGTGCAACCTTAATATAACGTACCTCAATATAACGACTTCCTCGATTTAACAAATTCTTCGTAATCCCCTTGAATTGTCCATAAGAGTCAATATAAAATATACCTTTACATTGCGAACATTCTTTGCGTACAACCTCTTTATAACGAATTTTCAACTATCAAGAAAAAGTATTCATACCTCTAATTAACGAATTTTGCCAACCCAAAACCTTTATATAAAGTTTCCACCAATAATATAACTCTTAATCTTATAATGTGATTCATGTCTCGACATGTTTCGACACGCTTTTGTTTGTAAAGTAATCATTGTTGTTTTGATGGAAAGTAATGTAAACACCTCTGCTCGTCACTATTGTTAAAGATTTAAGTTAAAATGGCTCAGAAACGTAAAAGGTGTTCCTTATCGGTCGCAGAAAAGCGAAACATCATTAATTATGTTGACCAAAATCCCATGACGAAAAAATTAGACATAGCTAATAAGATCGGGATTCCCGCAAGTACATTGGCTACAATTTTAAAATTTAAAGATAAGTTTTCAGAAGAAAGTGGTTTGAATGTAAACAGTAAAAGATTAAAATCATGCGAGTTCAAAGACGTAGAGGAATGTGTGTTAAAGAGGTTAAAACAGTGCCGAGACAAAAATATCCCAATCAGAGGCCCTATTCTTCAGGAAAAGGCTCAGCGGTTTGCAGTAGAATTGGGACATGAAGGGTTCCGTGCTAGCAACGGGTGGCTTCAAAATTTCAAAAAACGAAACGAGGTTGTTTTTCGAAAAATATGCGGTAAAGTGGTAGTGTTAATGAACAAGTATGTGATGATTGGAAAGACAAACTGGCAGAGCTGGTCACCGGATACGATCCCGAAGACATCTTTAACGCCGATGAAACTGGACTATTCTATAAATGTTTACCTGACAAAACCTTATCATTCAAAAGCGATAAATGTAATGGTGGGAAAAACAGTAAACTTCGCTTAACAGTACTGCTGGGAACAAATTGTACTGGGACTTACAACCTAAAGCCACTCATCATCGGAAAATATCAAAAACCGCGATGTTTTAAGAATGTCAATAATCTGCCAACAGATTACACGTCCAACCATAAGGCTTGGATGACCAGTGATGCTTTTTGCAATTGGCTTAAAAGTCTGGATAAAGAGATGAAGAAAAAAAACAAGAAAATTCTAATGTTCATCGATAATTGTACTGCACACGGAGAAATTCCTAACCTGAAAAATATAAAAATAAAGTACTTACCTCCAAATACAACTTCAAAACTACAACCACTGGATCAGGGCATCATCCAAAGCTTCAAAATGCATTATAGGAAGGAAGTTGTCAGACGATTTCTTGCTGATGTTGAACGTCAAACACCAACTACAATTGACGTTTTACAAGCCATGTGGATGATCGCCAAAGCTTGGAATTTAGTCACTGAAAAGACCATTGCAAACTGCTTCAAGAAAAGTGGGTTTAAAGTAACATGCGAAGATGAAGAGGACGATTTACCAGTCGCAGAACTTGCTAGGACCTGGCAAAGAGTTCAAGAAGAATTACACGTTCAAGAGACTGACTTCGAAGACTTCGTTACCTTTGATAATGATTTAGCCATCTGTGGAGAACTAACTGATGCTGATATCGTCACATCTGTGTTGCCAGTTACTAATGCAGAAGCGGATGAAGACGAGGAAGAAGAGGGTGAAATTGATGAGCATAACTTCACAATAAAAGATGCTTATAATGCTTTGAATACAATAAAATCTGTGTTTCTCAAAAAGGGAGGTTTGAGTGACGATGTAGTGAAATCCATCACGAAATTAGATTGCGCTTTGGATGTCATAACTCATACCGGTGGTAAACAGACAACTATCAATGACTTTTTTTCTAATCAATGAAAAAAATTGAGATTAAGCTACTATAACCGCATTGTTAATTCTTTTTGATTATTAATGTAAGAAAAAAAATTTATTATCTACCTAATTGTTTTTAAATACATAGCAAATATGTACATATAGTAATTTGATAAAAATGTGTTATCATTTATTAGTAGAAGTTGTTCGCTATAACAAGATAAGTACGTAATATTGAGGTGAATAAAACTATTCTTTTACCTCTTTATAACGAATTTCAAACCAATCTAACCTCAACATAACAAACCTCAGTTCAACGAATTACTTGATATTACGAATATTTTCTTGTTCCCCTCCGATTTGTTATATCGAGGTTGCACTGTATTCCAAATGTCAGATTCCTCCTCCTAAACGCCTACAAATTGGTGACGGACTTTTGCTAAATCGTATTAGCTTTAGATAAGGCTTGAGACGAATATTAAGAGGTGTTGCAAGCTATGTGTAAAAATAAATATACCCTTGGGTATACAAAAATTATAGTCGGAATAGCAGTAATTGCGACCGAAGACCAATTTGCAGGAAAATTGAGTCCAAATAATGCTAACTATTTTATGCATAACAATGACGCGAAGAATACCCCGACATTTTTAAGCTATGGTTGTTTTACAACGACCCACACAAATTGAATTTATCACCCTAATCGCTGGACTTAAATCCTTGGGGCATTTGTGGGATTTTCTTGAGAAAATAATTCGGCAAATGACCTTTAGATAGGTTCTTCCAAAAATGCTTAAAGCGGTTGTCAGGAAAGAAGCATACTAAATCGCCATTGAAGAAACTTCAAGGCTTATTAAATCGAAGCTAAACAGGCTCAGAGAAGTCATTACACGAAAAGATACCGCAAAAGTTATTACATAATATGTTTCCACTTTTGCCCTTTTCTTGTATACGCACACTTTTTCTGATGAAGTTTTTTTAACATTTTAGTTGAACATGAAATTAATTTATATAGTATGGTAAAAACATCTTTAAGTTTTGATAAGAAAAACGTGCTATAATTTTTTTATTATAATTGTATGATAGAAGGGGATTCAAGCTAAAGTAATTAGTAAATAAGGTGTAAAACAATAATTACTTTGAGGTTGTACACTTAAAACCGAACTGAGAAAACGAGTTGTACTTTAAAAGCAACTGAAAATTGATTGGATAGTATTGCAGTACCTTGTACTTGAATTGGCGGTTTTCAAATATTACTGGATACTGGAATTGAACTAGTACTGTAAAGTTAACAGCTCTGTCTGATAGTGTATATTTAAGCCGTAATTCCAGTATCCAGCGCTATGCTGATAGAATGGCAAAAAGGGTGCTACTGCAAACCAGTCTTGCCAGTATAGAAGAAATTGCACAAAACAGCTTTCTTTCTTCTCTGGGATTCTGGGATACTACTTCTAGCAGTCCAGACTAAGTGCTCTGCTTGGTTCCCCTTCGCTGTTTCAATATTATCTATTCTCTCGAAAGCCAAGGCAATATAGTCTACCTGATTTATCTTTATACTCTATCCTAAAGGTATATTAATTTTGACACATAATTTGTAACGCCCCTTAATATGAAGTTGAAATTTGGAAGTTGAAGCCCTAGGGCTCCGAAATAGTTAAGTGTAATTTTTTTTTTTTTTTTAATACGCCCACTGCCTCGCCCACTGCCACGCCCCGAATTTAGAAAATAAGTTTTAAAGCTGAAGTTAGAGAGATAAAGTGTTACAACCTTCACAAGATATGTAGGCACTGCCCTATTTTATATGTTTTTCATTGCCACGCCCACTTTTTGTGCGCGTTTTTCACTAAACTGCTGTTTTCTTTGAAAATTTTCATAGAAACCAAAAGAAAATTTTTTAACTGGATATTTAGCCAACATTTTTTCCAACATATCGCCCATGCAAAGTTTTTGGCCACGCCCACTTTTTGGTGGCGTTTTTTTTCAAAAAATATTTTTTTTTTTTTTTAAATTTAATACAATAAAATAAAATGCTATCCATCATCTTCTTAATGTTTTTTTCTTTGGGGCATATAGGGATATAGAATATGTCAGTATGATACATTCGCCTCAAGCGGACTGTAGCCTTTCCTTATGTTTTTATAATAGCTCCAGAACTTAGTGCAGCTCGTAGGGTTCGCGGCCATCCATTTGTTCTCTTCTTTAAGAGTATGAAATATTCTCCGAACAAAAGCAACGGTTTCCTATGGTAATCTTTTCCCAGATCTGCTTCAGGTTTGCCATCGTGAAGTTGATGGTGTACATAGTTGCAATAGTACATACAATGAATTTTTGAAACCTTGCATTTAACGCCACGCTGACAGTTATACACAGCTGACAGTTATACACAGCTGCATATTTAGGGGAGCATACTATACCGGAAAGGGTACTAGGTTGTTTTCGTCAGGCGCCACAAGCATAGCAACAAAATTGCGTGTGCAGTTCTTACCATTTGCAGAAAGAGAACTGAAATCTTATAATCCTGAATAGTGAGACATCCAAGTATTTTTGCTGTATGAGCCTGATTAATAAAACGCATCTACACTTAAGGCCCTTACTCATAGAATCTGTTGCTGCGCAAATGCAGCTGATTGGTTAAACAATTGGAATAAGAAAAGCATTTTTCATTGCAGTCAGCTTTGCCAAATTAGTGTTTTCTTTTATTTGTTTCTTACTAAAATTTATTTAACAGAGCCATATTCGTATTTTGCTTATTCGTTACATAAATATTTAAACGATTTGTTTTTATTTGACATAACATTTTAAAACTCAACGCTTTAAGCAAAAAAAAAATATATTGTGCTTTTGATATGGCAATCCGCCATCGACGGTTGTCACCGATTTGAAATAAAAAACAGCAGAAAACACAACTACGCCTGAATTTTAAAGTTTAAATGCACGCACGACAGCGACGGTTTCTATGGGTCGGTGTCAATTTAGCTTAGCAACAAAGTTGCGAAGGAAAAGCAATACGAAAATCGGGCTTTAGGTCGCTTACTAAATTAACCTAAAATCACTTTGAAAACCCTGATAAAAAGTAGATACGAGGTTGAGGTTGCATGCTTGTGCGAGAACTCTAGCATTAGTATGGTAAATGATGAATATAACATAAGTTTTCAATTGCTTTGAAATCCATGTTGAAATAAGTCGAAACAAAAATGACACCTTATTTTCGACTCGACTACCAAAAGTCACTTGAATAATATTATTATTTGCATAGAACAAATAGAAAACTTCACCCGAAACCAATCCTTTTACAAATTCTACATACATATTCTACATTTCTTCTATATTATATCCTCTGTTCAGTATTAAGAAATAATATGCCACCCAATCTATACCTATATGAGTTCGTATAATGAATGCACCAGTTTATGAATAAATCAAATTTTTCAATTTTCTTTTAGAATGGTTATTACACTGTGTTATGATGCTGTATCCCGAAATGTGGAAGGAATGGGATTGTCGCCATTCGTAATGTTTTCATTAAGTGCCTTAGCCGTTTTACCCTCAAGCGTACTATTGATATGCCTTCAAGATAAAATTGGTCGGAAAGGAATGGCATCTTCGTCACTATTAGTTGGAGGAGTATTTACGACAGCGGCCGGAATAGCAATCGCTTATCAGCAGCACAATCATAATGCGACGTTGTTAGCTTCCCTTACAATTGCTGCGCGTTTTGGTGTTGCAATATCATACGAATCTGGTTCACAATACGCTACAGAACTCATACCTACATGTGTTCGTGGTCAAGGTGTCGCTGCTGTTCATGTGGCAGGATTTGCGGCCTCATTTCTAGCGCCGTATATTTTATATCTAGGGACATACTTTAAGGCAGCACCATCAATAATTCTAGGAATTCTTTTTTTTAGCGGATCGTATGTGTGCCTTCTTTTGCCAGAAACTTTAAATAGGTAAGTTAAAGAGTGTGATTTAAGAATGTGCCTTTATTTTTTCATTTATTTATTTTAGAACACTTCCAAAATCGTTAGAAGAAGGTGAAGTATTTGGCAAAGGTGAACGCATGCTAGATTTCCCATGTCTATCAAGGAAAGGTAAAGGCGATGATGATTCTTCTGTTCATTCTGAAGAAGGTGCTACATCTGTCTAGCAGTATTTATTTTTGAATATTTTACTTATATGTAGTATATTAAAATACATATAATAGCAACAAATGGAAGTGCTTGGTTCTTAAGACAAAGAATATTAATCAAATATTCACTGCAACTCAATTAATGCTCATAGTTTAAAAAAAATTAATAAAAAATTCCTTAGTATCTATATATATTCATATACACATTTTGTATATTTTTTTATAATTATTTTGAATTTTATGTTATTTATTTAATTTTGTGTAGTATATATATATATAAATATATAGAAACATTTTAATACATACAACTTTTTAAGTAACATTTAAAAATATAGGGTCCGCCAAATAACTTTTTTTTTTAAACAGGGCGCAAAACATCGAGTGTAGCTTCGGCTGTGTGGCACGTAGCGCCGTCCTGTTGAAACCAAATGTTGCCAATATCCTCCTCTTCAATTTTTGTGAAAAATTCGTTCAACATGGCCCGATAACGATCGCCATTGACTATAACGGCCACTCCTTGCGCATTTAAAAAAAATAAAAATAAAAATGCCGCAATATTTCCCAGCGTGTTCAGCGGTATATTATCTGTCAAATCAGATATCAGACATCAGACATAAGCTAAGTGTTACTATTCGCGAAATAAGCACTAGTTGTAAAAAAAAAACGTTAGATGGCGGACCCTTTAGTTTGCCTAAGATAAATGGCCCAATTATGTCGCAATATTTCCCAGCGTTGTTCAAGCGTATACACAACCATATTCGTTTAGCGGAAGGATAAAACTTATTATGTGTCAAATCAGACATGAGCTAAGGTTACCATTCGCGAAATAAGCAAGTTGAAAAAAAAAACGTTAGATGCCCTATATGTCTTTATGTCGTTTTCAGTATCTATGAAAACTCGTATATATCAAATAGGTAAATATGGGTTGAAAATAGAATTTCAGAAGCTGTTTGTAAAGGGTGATTTTTTAGCTGGTTTGGTTTTGGCAACACTGGTTTTGACAGCTGACGTGTGTTTAGTACCTTGTGTCACTGTCAAACAGCTTCAGTTTGGTTTGCAATTTAACCATGGATCGTCTTACAAATGAACAACGCTTGCAAATTATTGAATTTTACTATCAAAATTCGTGCTCGGTTCGAAATGTTCATCGCGTACTGCTTCCATTTTATGATCGGCATTCTCGACCTTCTGAGCAGTCTATTCGGAAGATTGTGACCAAATTTCGCACCAAATTTACTTTGTTGGACATTAAACCACCAACACGTTTACGTACTGTGCGAATTGAAGAAAATATTGCGGCCGTATAAGCTAGTGTGACAGAAAACCGCGAAATGTCGATTCGGCGCCGTTCCCAGCAGTTAGGCCTTTGTTACAGCACTACGTGGAAAATTTTGCGGAAGGATTTGGGCGTAAAGCCTTTTAAGATACAGCTGGTGCAAGAACTAAAGCCAGCCGACCTACCACAACGCCGAATTTTTGGTGAATGGGCTCTTGGAAAGCTGGCCGAGGATCCGCTTTTTTATCGAAAAATTGTGTTCAGCAATGAGGCTCATTTTTGGTTGAATGGGTACGTAAATAAGCAAAATTGCCGCATTTGGAGTGAAGATCAGCCAGAAGCATTGCAACAGCTACCAATGCATCCCGAAAAAGCCACTGTTTGGTGCGGTTTATACGGCATTACAATACGGCAATACGGCATTATTGGGCCATATTTCTTCAAAGATGATGCGAATCGCAGCGTTACTGTCAATGGTGAACGCTACCGAGCGATGATAACAAACTTTTTTTTGCCCGAAATGGAAGTTCTTGACTTGCATGATATGTGGTTTCAACAAGACGGTGCCACATGCCACACAGCACGCGAAACAATGGCGCAATTGCGAGGCGAGTTTGGTGAACAGTTAATTTCACGTTTCGGGCCGGTCAATTGGCCGCCTAGATCGTGCGATTTGACACCATTAGATTATTTTTTGTGGGGGTATGCCAAGGCTAATGTGTATAGGGACAAGCCCGCTTCGATTGACGCACTGGAAGCCAACATCCATGCATTCATTCGTGAGATACCGGCCGATATGTGTGAAAGAGTATGCCAAAATTGGACTCAGCGGATGGGCTACCTGAGACGCAGCCGCGGTCAACATTTGCATGAAATTATCTTTAAACATTAAATTGCAAGGTTCAAACTATCGATTCAAATAAATATTTCATTCATTTTTTCGAATTTTTTGTGTATTTTTTTTAAAAAACATTCTAAACCTCTTAAAAAATCACCCTTTAGTTCGCGTGCCATAGCAACAGTAACATCTGACATTCTCCTATGAAGAAACGTATGTTTTGAACACTGATAGCAGTCGTTCGACTTGTTCTAAAACATGAACATTTTCCCAACTTCACTTTACTTTGCGCCGTTTTTTGGTTTGTTATTTTGTATGACTCTTAGGTGTCGTTGGTGTATATGTTAATAATTCGGCGAAGCCCAGCGGCCATTTTCGGGCCACACTTAGGTTCTTATGGACTTATTGTTACCATTTAATGGAAAATTAGCCGTTGTTATGGCTGCACGCATATAAATTATACGGCATTTGCATTGGTCAGGCAGAAATAGCAGCAACAAAGTGGGATGGGGATGATTGGTATACCCAACCAGTGTTGTCACAATGAAAACAAAGTTGGGAGCATTTTTGAGGGTCATTTCCTATAAGTAAGTTTTCATTCAACTTTTTTTTGTCTGAAGTTGGAAAATTTCGCTAATAAACAGAATATGTAATTCATTTTCTTTTACCCTCTTAACTTAAAAAAGCAGGGATTGGCAAACGTTATTATTTGAAAGTATTTTCCACATCACTATAAAATGTTTGTTTAGCACTTGCTATACTCACGCCTGAACCCACGCTTGTTTTATAACTTACCAATCTGATTGGGAGTTAGGGGCCTGTGCAGTATTCAACAACGCTCTTGTTTCCCTCCTTATATTAAGGAGATTTTTGTATACCAAAGTGTAGACTTTCTTTCTTATTTTGAATTGAATTTTCCATAAACGCTTTTGCATATGCTTCCTATAGTTCTTACGGAAGACTTCTGTGATTGCGTCGATATCCGACATTCTAGGTTTAGTTGTAGCTGTTTATGAATGTTGTTCCCTACCTTTGTAAGGAACGTCTCTCAGTTTGTCAATCAGGGCCAGTGTAGCCCCAACTGGTTGAAAATTTAGCGTGCAGAAATTTAAAATGTAGTAAATTGTAGTGTACCGGCCATAATAAAAAAACAACACTGCAACTTTCATTTTATTTAGTTTCAGAAATTTTAATTATCCGCTTAAGAAAATTTCAATTTCAAATCAACGACCTAAGACCTCACATTTTTCCCATTCTTACCACAATATCACAGAGTTTTGCAACATATCCAAATCGCAACAACAAAACAGCTGGTCATAACGGATGTGTTGGGAAATAGGAAGTGCTGCGAAGTGTTGAGTTTATGTGATTCAACTTTTATAGATATTTGAAGCTAAATGTTTATGAACAAACAAAAAATTAGTTACCCAATAAATACGAAGTTGTTAATTTAATTCGAAAATTTTTTGCGGTTATAAGAAATAGTACTCTATTTTTTATCTGCCTTAAAATAAACATTCTTCGGTTGTTATACTTTTTCCATTTTGGTTAATAAAGTTAGATAAAATGTATATTTTGTTGTATTATTGCATAAATATTACTAAATTAGTAATGTTTGGCTGTAAAATATTTGTAGTAAATAGTTTGCAATGGTTTTTTATATATACATATATATTTAATTCTTTGATTTATTTATTATTTGATTGTTTTTATTCAACATATGAAAGCTTAATGAATATACATGCACATTCGGGTTCCGTGCATCGATAAAAAAAAGTGGGAAAGAAGTATTTTTAATCCTTTTTAAATAATTTTTTGTTACAAACTTTGTACTTTTAGTCAATAAAATTTCTTAGCTATTTGTTTTCTTAGGCGGCTTTGGAAATTTTTTATATAATTTAATATGCTTTATTTTAAAATGTATAGTAAGTGATCGCCAGAAGAAGGAGAACAGAAGGTAGCTGGAATGCACTGCATAAATATATTATTGGTGCATTTTTCTATCGAAAATGCTTGGTAATTGAGTACAACACAAATAAGCATGCATATTATGTTACATATATATATTGAATTAATTCTTTTTAAAAGAGGTGTTTTTTTGTCAAGTTATAGTGTTTTGTAATTTTTTTAAAATATTTTTTTATGAAAATAAACAAAACAATTTAGTACTATTATTAGTAAGTGATTGCAAATGTTGTTAAAAAAGTGTTTTCACGTACCAAAAACGCTATTTGTGAAGATTTGGTTCACGTTATATTAAAAAGAGTTTTAAACCAGTGCCCAATTGTGTAATGCACCGAGCACTAAACTGAGATTAAGGTTAATTTGCCCTTAAAACACTTTAAATCTCAAGATTACCCATACAAATTTTAATTTCCTAAACACAAGATTAAAAATAAGTCTAGGTAATAAAATTTGTTTGTATGAAAATTCGGGTTGCGAATACACTCTATACGACTCTACACTACTCTCCTACTCTCAACATATCCCATATCTTTTTCTGAATTGCAATTTTGTTCCTTCTAGCTACCCCAATATTCATTAAGCACTGACGGCGGTGTTTTCTGCATATGCGTTTTCTCTCGGCCAATGTAACCATTAAAACCTTGATATTGGTTTGAAGAATAAAATGGTGTGCTAATAATATTTTCATTCTTTTTCCACTCATTAAACTTTAGCAACTAATTTTAGTTTTAATTTCGCTTTGTTTGACGTTAAAGAAAAAACATCTGTTCTCTTCTGAAATGTCAATTATGTCCTCAATTTTAAAGCCAAAATGCGATAAAGAGAGCCAAACGTCAGATTAATCTATTTCCTTTTTTAATTTTTTGTGGATAATACCGGTTTATTTTTTGGGGGAAACGTAGCATAAAAACATAAGAAAAGGCTACAGTCCGCTTGGGGCGAACAGTATGATACCCTATCCTTATACCCCAAAGAAAAAAAGCATTAGGAAGATGATGGATAGCATTTTATTTCATTCTATGAAATTTATAGAAAAAAAATATTTTTTTTTCAAAAAACACCCCCAAAAAGTGGGCGTGGCCAAAAACTATGTATGGGCGATATATTGAGAAAAATATTGGCATAATATATTGTTAAACATTTTTTTTTCGATTTCTATGAAAATTTTCGAAGAAAACAGCATTTTAGTGAAAAACGCCCACAAAAAGTAGGCGTGGCAAAAAACTTTATATGACAAATTAATAAAGGTGGGCAGTACCTAAATATCTTGTGAAGGTTGTATAACTTAATCTCTCTTACTTAAGCCGTAAAACGGTTTTTTCTAAATTGTGGGCGTGGCAGTGGGCGTATTTTGAAAATTTGAACACTCTACCATTTCGGAACCCTAGGGAGTATATGTTCCAAATTTCAGCTTCCTAGCATAATTTGAAAGGCCTCAAAAGTTGATACGGACGGACGGACATTGTTAAATAGTCTTAAATTTTGCTCCTGATCATAAATATATATACTTTTAGGGGTCTGCGACGAATATTAAGGGGTGTTACAAACTATGTGTCAAAATTAATATACCCTTAGGATAGGGTATAATAAAAGTACTTAAATGCTTCAATATAACCATCCATAGCAAAATCCGTGCTTGTTAGGTTATGCTTAAATTTATTGGCAATTATAATATTTTATTATGTTATTATTTGTGTGGTAAGTATGTTTTTATAAATCCATATTCACCGCATGTTTTGCATGTTTATTTTACACACCCAAATTGTGAGGTGTAATCTTCTAAAATTCATCAACTTTTCCCAACTTCTTGCTATAAAAAATTACATTTCATGGCGGCGCCTATTAGCCCCATATAATTCGATTCATGTATAAGTGATTCCCATTTGATTTGCACGTAAAAGCCTATATAAGTGCAAATTATGTGGGGCTCTCTCGAGTTGACTATCTGGTTAATTCCTCATCTGTGGTTAATAGTAATACTGTCGATGCTGCTCAATTTTATTATTTTTTTTGAGTTTTGGAATGGCATTGAAGTTGGTAAGAGTTCCATAAAATCACTTCTATTTTCCGAGGCCTTAGCGTTCGTTCACATGACGTCCATTTGATACGAAAGTTTCATACACTTTTTCATGCAAATTTTTCATCGGGACAACACTACGACGACGATTTACGTATATGTACAATTTTAATGGCCAAACTACTAAAACTAACAGAATTTAAGATTTAATTGTATTTGTGTGAATAACGCAGTGCAAACGGAAAGTTTACTGCTTTAGAGCCTGACTACTGTGACATAACCAATTTGGCTTTATTTCACTACGCAAAACGAAAAAATATCCAAAGATTAATGAAAATAAAGCCAAAAAAATAGTAATCTAAATTTTTTCATCACTTCGTTTCCGACATGAAAATAATATGAAATTATGCAAAAATTTGGGCTCTAGGAAATGAGGCACAAAATGTTGTCTTAATTTCTCTATGAAATACAATCCCAATATAAAAGTAAAATAAAAGCCCAAAAGTTGGGCTTTATTTCATAATGACATAAAGTTCCAAAAAAATATCAATATAAAGCAGAGCCCTAATACAACATTTATGAAAAAGAAAAAAAAAAACATAAGGAAAGGCTACAGTCCGCTTGGGGCGAACAGTATGATACCCTATCCTTATCCCTGTGTACCCCAAAGAAAAAATTCATAAGGAGAAATGATAGATAGCATTTTATTTCATTCTATGAAATTTATAGAAAAAAAAATATTTTTTGAAAAAACGCCCCCAAAAAGTGGGCGTGGCCAAAAACTTTGTATGGGCGATATATTGGAAAAAATATTGGCTAAATATATTGTTAAACATTTTTTTTCGATTTCTATGAAAATTTTCAAAGAAAACAGCATTTTAGTGAAAAACTCGCACAAAAAGTAGGCGTGGCAAAAATTTTATATGACAAATTTATAAAGGTAGGCAGTACCTACATATCTTGTGAAGGTTTTACAACTTTATCTCTCTAACTTAAGCCTAAAAACGGCTTTTTCTAAATTGTGGGCGTGGCAGTGGACGGATTTAAAAACTTTTAACACTTCACCATTTCGGGACCCTAGGGAGTATATTCTCTAAATTTCAGCTTCCTAGCATACATTTAAAGGCCTCAAAAGTTGATACGGACGGACGGACGGACGGACGGACATTGCTAAATAGTCTTAGGATTTGGTCCTGATCATAAATATATATACTTTTATGGGTCTACGACGAATATTAAGGGGTGTTACAAACTATGTGTCAAAATTAATATACCCTTAGGATAGGGTATAAAAAGGCCCCAAAAATATGTGAACGTCCCAATGTATAATGGCCCCAATGAATAATGGTGCCAATGAATCATGGCCCCAAGCCAAAAATGAAAAATGGCCCCAAAAATGTATATGGGAAACAACAACATGAAAATTTCTGTGATTTGGGGACCCAAACAAAATGAAAT
The DNA here is from genome assembly GCA_963576555.1 of Ferdinandea cuprea. NCBI lineage: Eukaryota > Metazoa > Arthropoda > Insecta > Diptera > Syrphidae > Ferdinandea > Ferdinandea cuprea. The sequence continues at coordinate 80,983,248 of OY754959.1, forward strand.
ATGGCCCCAAAAATGGCGCCAAATCACAGAAATTTTCGTATTGTTGTTTCCCATATAAATTTTTGGGGCCATTTTTAATTTTTGGTTTGGAGCCATTGTTCATTGTTATCAAAATTCATGCAGCCCATGTGTGCAGTAGAAGCAGGCAATCGTTGATGCAACTAACAAATTTTACAATATTGTAAAAAATAAGACGAAAGCTGTTAAGAAATCTCCGGATGTATTTTCTGTAATGGAACGAACAATTGTTTGAAGGAAAATAAAATGAAAGGCCATAACCCACCACCAAACCAGAAAAGTAAGAGAAAAGTCGAAGATATTGATAGGATTTTGTTGAGAACCATAATCCATAGCAGAGGCGAGATAACCCCACTGTTGAGGCAGAATCATCATCACTCGTCCTCACTTCAACGTAATCTTTCTCTATTGAATTCTAAACTACCCTTAACTAAATAAAGAAATGTATTGTATAGTATAACACTTAGGGGAAACTCTGCGTTTTCAATTTATCGTTGTCGTTTTCGCTCGCTATATGGTCGTTCCCTTGTCGCCCATATAGAAATCGTTTTTAACTAATTTAAAAAAGTATATTGCTCACGTTCGCGTAGTTCGCTAATTTCTCGCAACCGTTGACATTGGGTCAACGCTTCAACCAGGATCTTCCTATCCTTCGTAACAGGAATTAATAAAGATCCCCCGGTTGATGGTCTATAGTTCTAGATCGTCGCCTAGACGCCTAGTTTGGCCTGAATATTCCTTGTTCTTAGCACGGAGACTATCCATTTGCCAATAAACTTCTCCAAACCTGACTCCATAAGAGATACTTGGATGGCTTCAGTATGGACATTATTAAAAGCTTTCTATATCTACTCCGCGTTATTACGCCAGTAGCATGCCGGCCCCAAGCCCGGATAAAGGAGGAGGTGTTGAAGGCAACGGTTTTTAACCTATCCTCTGTAAAATAATCTGTTAGTGTACTCTAACCTACAGGAGTAGTAGTTTAAACTCTAAATATTGATGAATGAACAACCTTAAGGATGTTAATATACAGGTGGTACTGGCAATAGTCAAAATCCATCCGTGGACTTCTCGACTGCGGCTGGGGCTCGGATTCTGGAGGCCCCAACATTCATTGAACCCACAAGCGACTCTTGTGGCTCTATGTCCAACTCTTTGGGCAAACTGAGCATGAGTAAGGTTTCTACCCACTGCACCGCCGCTGAAGTGGCTGGCTTTGAGGTGCACCTCACTAAGGGTCAGCAAAAGAGAAAAAGGAAGCACCTGAGCGATCAGCGGCGCAAAGAAGCTCCACAGGCTGAAGGCGCAAGCACTCTGGTCGGCTCTTCGGTTGCGTCTATGAAACGGGATAGGTCGGTGGAAGTCTCACAAACGGAAGCTGACCTGACCCCTTCATCAGACAATGCCTCCTCTTCTACTAAACCGAAAAACAAGAAGAAGCGACCCAAGCTCGTTAAGAGATACAACCCTCCTCAAGCTCCTCTGTCTGCCCACGCCCTGTCTCCAAATGAAGTCGGTGCTTCTACCAGCAAAGGTAGTAGCATTGATGAACGGAAATTGGTTGTAGTGGACTCACCCTTGAGTATGAGTAGAGGAAGTGCACCTATTGTTGGTGCTGCCCGTGCACTGGTAATGGATGAAAACCTCTGAATGGATTAGCAGTGTGGTGCCGAAAATTCCTTCGATTAGGACTTCATCTTTTGAGGTCTACAAACCACCCAAGCTTACGCGGGCTATCTGCTGGATCCCTGGGAAACTAGAAAAATTGGTAGATGTGCTAAAGCGTTTGCAAACCCAGAATCCTGGTCTCGACACAAAAGCCTGGGTTATCCGTTCACACAAGAAGAGTAAAAACCGCCACAATGAAGGTGGTAGTTCTCTTGTTGTGAGTATAGACATGGCTGCTGCCGAGATCATTAAATCTAGGTACAACATGCGCCCCTATCTGCATCTTGGCAGGATCCATTTCCATTTCAATGTCAAACAGTGCTAATAGTGGACGTTACACCCTTTTAAGGGCTTATAGAGCTAAATCACACATAATATCCATCCAGGAACCATGGGTGTGGAAAAGTCGCATCTGTGGTCTTGGTTGCGTGAGTGATTTATACCACGTTCTTTATGATAAGCAATCCGAAAGACCTAGGACTTGTCTTTTTGTATCGAAATCTTTTACAGCTACTATGATCAAAAGCTTTTATAGCAAAGATTTGGTAGCTGTTTCTATAACTTACCATGCAAATGATAATTGGGAAACCTTTGTCGCTGCATCGGTTTATTTCCCCTATGACTCTCTAACTCTTCCTCCACCAAAGGCTGTTGTAGAGCTCGTATTGTGAATCCAAAAGGTTGGGTCTTGTCTTGTGCTGTGATGCTAATGCTCATAACACTGTTTGGGGCAGCAGCAAATGCAACATAAGGGAAGATCTACTCTTGGACTTCATTTTATCGTCTGAAATTACCATCAACAACGTAGGTCATCAACCTACCTACAGCCAGAAGACAGCAAGTAATTGATGTTACACTGTCAAACAGGCATTTGAAGTCTATCATAAATTGGAAGGTATCGCCAGATAGCAGCTTATCAGATCACAGATACATCGAATTTCAAATCAACTGCGAACTTTCACCTTCGCAAGAGAGGAGAATTCCAAGATAAATGAACTGGCCACGGTTTAGAGAGCAGCTTGCCAACTCTGTCAAAATTCCACTCAAACTTAGATCAAGACAGGGAGTGGAGAGGTCTGCTCAGGATCTGAACAACGTCCTCACCTGCTGCTTTGGACTTTCGTGCCCTGTTTCTAAACCCCCCGCAGAAAATCGGTACCAGTTGGAACTCCGAACTGCAGTGTCTTCGTAAAGAAACTAGGAAGCTACAAAATCGGTCTTTGAAAACCAACTTAGTGGAAGACTGGAATCTTTACCGATCGAAACAAAAAGTTTTTAAGAGGCTTATTCGCAAGTCGAAAACTAGTAGCCTTGTTAAAGTCCTCCAAAGGAACAGACCAAGTAAACTGGATGCAATCCTTAAACCTGATGGCACGTACACTGAAGCAAAGGCGGAGAATTTCAGTCTTCTACTTGAGACTCACTTTCCGGAAAATCAGGTTACTACGTGTTCTTCAGCCCTTCAAACGACGGTGGCTAAATTTGAACCGACTAAACCCACGCGGCACAGCTGGTATTTTGCATCGGGAGTGGTGACTGATGATGCTATCAAATATGCTATTGCATCTTTTGAGAGTTTCAAGTCACCTGGTCCGGATGAAATTTATCCAGTTTTGCTGAAACAAGGTTTAAGTCAGGTTTTGCAAATGTTGAAAAGAATTTTCACGGCGAGCTTGGCCTTGGCCTAAATACCTTCCCCATGGCGAATGGTTAAAGTGGTTTGCATACCAAAAAATGGTAAGTCTGACTACACTCTAGCCAAAAGCTTTAGACCCATAAGTCTGTCTTCCTTCTTACTGAAAAGTTTGGAAAGACTGGTTTAGGGTGCTTTTGATAATGCGACCTTTGAATCCTCTTAAAACCACGGTTGTTCTCTTTGCGAGAAGGAGAATCGTCACTGGTCTGTCCCATCTCGTGCTTAAAGGTGTCACCATCCCTATATCCGATGAAGTCAAATATCTGGGTGTTACTTCTATGGTCCAAACATGTCGAATCGAAAACCGATAAAGCGCTTTCGACTTTCTGGCAGTGTAAAGGCGCTTTTGGTAAGACATGGGGCTGGTCTCCGAAACGGGTCCTTTGGACCTATACGGCCATGATTAGACCGCTACTCTCATACGCATCAGTTGCTTGGGGAACAGGCTTTCGCTAGAACTCAAGCTTTCTCTAAATTTGGTCGGAAGACTGAACACAGTGAATCTTGTCTGGGTACCAGGTCACACTGGCATCCAGGGAAATGAGATCTCGGATGAGCTTGCTAGGCAAGGTTCAGAAGAAGTTTTCTCAGGACCCGAACCTGTGTTGGGTCTGCCTGCGTCTATAGTCATGTCGTCTATCGATTCTTGGGTTTCTTGTGAACACAAGATTCGGTGGCGCGATTGCCGTGGATGTAGACAAACCAAACTACTGCGCCCGGACATTTGCAAAAGGTCAGCATCTTTTCTTCTATCTCTGAGGAGAATCGACTGTGTAGGCTGCTTGTAGGCGTTCTTTCAGGCCACCAAGCTTTTGCTAAACACTTAAATATGTTGGGCTTAAGCGACACCACTACCTGTACTGCTTGCGGTGAGGAGGATGACACGGCAGAACACTTTCTCTGCAGTTGCCCGGCCTATGCTCGCATTAGGTGGCGGATCTTCCGGGCTGACGTGGTGAGTGCCGAACATCTAAGCTCTTTATCACTGAAGCTCCTTCTCGTTTTTCTTCGAAAGACGGGAAAACTAAGTACATTAATGTAAGGTTTCTGAATGGTAGTACAATGGATCTGTAGTTGTATCTGAGCGCTCCATCGGATAGTAGCAACCTCCGACAAAAAAAAAAATATCTAGGAAGGTGGCAAGCGTATATTGATGGTATATGATGTACCTCTCTATAGTGCGCACCACCTTGTAAGTGCTGTCTCAATCGATCTACCTCTGAGATATGCATGTTGAGAATTGCATAAAAGCAACCTATTCAGGCCCGTGGCGTCAAATGAAAAGGGTAGAAGAATAGAAGCGGCTGCACGTGATGAAAATACTAAACATCAATCTTCATCACAGTAAGACGACTAGCGCCAACCTGGTTTTCCTTATGGAAACCAGGAACATTGATGTCACCCTTGTACAAGAACCCTGGTTCTTCCGGGAAAAAATACATGTGTTAAATTCAAAAAGACAGCAGTCTCTAATGAAAAGTCTCGTACATGTATTGTCGCCAGAAAACAAATAAAACTCTTTCTTCTACCTAGCCTCAGCGACACCGACCAAACAGCTGTAAAATGGGACAGGGCAGTAAAGGAGTCCATTGTTTTTGGTGACACCCTTCGAGTTGATTTTATTTTAACCGAACCAACCTTTATATCAAGGTTAGGTGTTAGAAATAGCTCTCTATTGAAACTCACAAACTCTTTCTGTAACAAAATGGAAAGTTTCCACAGAACTATTCTTTTCAGATCACAGAATCATTGAACTCCTTATAAAAGATAAAATTGCCCCTCAGGGGAAAAATAGGAACCCCAGAATGACTTTCTGATCAGAAAAAAAGAATAAGGGTAGGAAGTTGGAACTACAAAGAGTAGGGTCCCCTATTCTAAGGGAGGCATACGATAGGAATCCTTTCATGATGAAAAAAACTCTCCTTGCAATCAGAGAATATCCTATTTAATTTGGCCTTGGCCAAACAGACTGAGACTGACTGGGATTCATATAAAAACAGCCAACGCAACTTAAAAAAAAAATATTGCTAAAGGTAAACCCAGAGCTTGGCATGTGTAAAAGCGAAATCTCTACCGACCTTAAGCGACCTATTAAACTCATTAAAATCGCTTAATCGGCAAAGAAATACTGCTGGAGGCAAATTCCCCAACTTAGCTTGTCTTGTTTACGAATGAAAGGACAATACCGCCATTCAAGCCACCAAACCTTGAGGGAATCCCTTTTCGAGTGGCTGAGAGTGCGAAATATCTGGGAATGATCCTTGATTGGGAGCTAAAGAGTAAATAATGAAATAATGCTTTTAACGAATGTAACCGCATCTTCGGCAGAAGATATGGCAGCATAGTCTGGGGGCAAGCCATAGGCAAAGCGACCAATCTTAAGCCAATGACAAACATACAGAGACTAGCAAGTATTGGGACAAATGGTGAGTTGAGAACTACACCAACTGCTGGATTGGAGGAAATTCTTAATTTAACTCCTCTGGGTTTATAAATGGAGAAATCTGCAACCAAAAGTGCTTTTAGGTTTAGCCACACTAACACTTGGAACCCTGGCAATTTTGGGCATGCACGAATTTTAAGCAAATACTTTGGAAACATTGTCGATTCTGACTATATGTCTCCCCAACTGGACTTTAACAGACCAAGAATGAATGGGATAACAATGAACCCACGAAAAGTAAATCGTTATCCATCTACAAAGATGGATCTAAGATGGACTTTGGAACCGGTGCCGGAATATTCTCGGAAGAACTAAAGCTACACTTTTCAATCAAGCTTCCTGTCTTCTAAGCAGAGTTTCTGCCGATCGCGTAAGCGTCAAAAAAGGTGTCATTATTGGCAATACCACGAAATGATGTTACCATTTTCATTTACAGTTGGCAGCTATAAAAACAGTTTCTGCTATAAAATTAAATCCAAGTACATATACATATATGTATATATAAAACAAACAAATCTGTTGTAAGTGCAGGTAGGGGCCGGAATATATCCGAGGTAGGCATGCCTGTCTTAAGAGGCGACTGAAATCCAAAAACAAAGCGGAGACGAAAACTTCGCAAAACAGTACGTCAAAGAGTAAAACAAATAACCCGATCCTCCTGGTAGGGGTTTTGTGTGCAGAACTTACTGAACTACAAACAAAAAATTATGAAATTTTTTTTTTTTTATAATTTGCACGTGCAAAAGAGATTGTTAGCACCCTTATAATGTTATAGTAACACAGCACGGGCGTTAAGGAAATGAGGGATTCGAAGAAAGGATGAGAAACCAATGCACATTGATTTTAAATGTTTGTAAATTGTAATGGTCAGCAAAAACAGAGTGAGGTAGAGCATTCCACATTCGTGTTGTACGGCAGAGGAACGAATCCTTAAATTTCACAGTTTGACCGAATTAGGGTGAACTGATGAGCATTCATGGCATGGCAAGTATTACTGTTGAAGTGTTGAAGGGGAGGAATGCAACTGGCTATTTCGTTTGAGCACTTGTGATGGTAGTATCGATAGAACAACGATAGGCAGGAGACATTACGACGATGACTGAGAGGGCCAAGCGAATTTGCAATATCTCGGTCGTCAATAAGTTTTATCGCACGTTTTTGAATTCTGTTAAGTAGCTCCAAATATGTAATTGGTGCAACGGACCAGATATGAGCGTTGTACTCAAGTTTTGGGCGAATAAACGCATAGCTTTAGGAAGCATAGACACTTCGCAGCGTTGTTGGTGACGTCGAATATGTAGTCATTCCAACGAAGGTTGTCATTAACACACATACCGAGAATGGAAAATCTTTCGGATTCAGCGATGCAAGTGCCATTCATGGATAATGGCAGAGTATTGAGGTTTCGCTTTAATGACAGAAGACAGCATTTTGTTTTGGAAGCAATTCCACTCTATTGGTTTTACCCCACTCAAGAATGCTGTCAAGATCGGAATTTAATGAGCTTAACATACGTTGCCGTTCCAGTTCAACGCTCGAAGATGAGGGGCGTTGCCCAGAAAACGAATATGTAAAGCTGAGGGTACTGTCATCGGCGAAGGAATGAAGAGATATTGCGAATTCGCTTGGCCCTCTTAGTCATCGTCGTAATGTCTCCTGCCTATCGTTGTTCTATCGATTAGAAGTAACAGAGAGTAGATCATTTATAAAAATGAGAAAAAATGCAGACTTGAAACCGTACAAAACAACTTGAATTGAACGGTCCGATAGGGCAGACAGAAAAGCTTACGCAGTAGTTTTGCCAGCGTGAAAGAACACTTCTTTAGAACGATAGGCGAATTATCATCTGGACCAGCGGATTTATGTACGTTGAGATCTCGAAGAAGAACTCTTGCCACTGTACGAGTGCGAAAATTAATTGGTCCCATAGTATACTCTACGCGCTCGAGTACAGCGGGAGAAAAAGCACAATCTGGCAGCGTTGAGCTAGCTGCAAAATGAGCAGCAAGCAGATTGGCTTTATCTAAAGAGCTGACAGCTGGAATATCATTGCAAATGAGTGTCCCACTACCGGTGGGACTTTGTAGTATTTTTTGCCTTAACTTTTGGTCGTAGGAGAATGTCACACGATTAATGTGGGCATTGAAGTCATTTCTGGCTCGTTTAAACGTTATTCGGTTTTTCTCGGTGGGTTGGCCTTATAAGACCGAAAGCTCACCTCTTTTAACCAGATAGCCTCTTTGCAGCTCAAGTCACACCATGCGTTCATCTTGGGTTTGATATTTTTAATCCTATTAGGAATAAAATGCTTCATACCCAAGTGAATTATGTTTGTTATCATATCGGCAGCAGCATCCACATCGCAATCGAGGAAGCATAGCGACCAGTTAAAACTCCTAAAGAAACCATTTTTATCTTCCCATTTGGCTTTCTCGTATTGTCATACGGTCCTTTTAGGAGCTTGTTCTTTAACTTTGTGGTTGGAGTACGAGAAATTGGCCGATATGACACAGTAGTCTGACGAACCTAGAGGCGATAATATATTTATGGTGTACTTATCTGGGTAAGAGGTGAGAAACAAGTCCAGTGTGTTGGCGGTTTAACTACTAATGTCCGGAATTTGTGTCGGCTCATTTACAAGTTGGGTTAGGTTGTTTACCTCAGCAAAGATCCCAGCGTACCTGCCTTCGGGTGTTGTCTGTCCAGAGTGACGGTCCAAATTAGGGCTTATATAAATGAAACAGTAGTGGATTAATTGCCTACGGACGTGGAATTTAAGCCAAATAAAATTAGATTCCGGATTGGAACATTGGCCGTATTGTGGTTGAAGTTGGTAGGCTACAACACTACGTGTATAAACGGCGAGACCACGATGGGAAAGAATAATGGCACTAAGTTGTAACCAGGTAGACTAAATTCTGACGAATCAACGCTAACCTGGGTTTCACTCAGTGCCAAAACAGCGGGTTTGTTTTGGGAAACATGGGCGTACAGAGAATAAAGATTCGCTCTTAAGCCACGTATGTTACTTACATCTACTCTGAAGCTGCTAAACATTACAAAAACAAACACAAAAAAACACTGAATTCTATGTTAGCTTACCAAAACATATTACCGCAGGTGTTATGCCCTTACAGCAATTTGCCTTGGTCTACCAACAAAAATTTACACATACGACCCGCTATTCGCCTGTTACTACGCCTACCCAACCATAGAAAATACACAAATGATAGGAATCACTGTGTACTAAGTGTGGTCAAGTAGAAGCAGCAGCAAACGAGATGGAATCGGAGTAAAGGGACCACACGCACTGTGTACTTTATGCAATTTTTTGTTTATGTTTTATTAATACAGCACTGAGCACTTGTTTGTGTGCTTTTTTTTTGCACACGCGACCGAGAAAACGTTTTTTTGTTTCCCTTTTGTGTGATGATGATCACGATCACTGGCCGCGGAACAGCAGCACGTGTTTGCGCGTCGGTGGTCAGATCGGTACTCTCAAATGAACAAAACAAATGGTATAAATACCCCATGTGGCAGACCATGCTAACTGGAAAATCCACCCTTTTCGGAGGTCGGTCCCATGGATTCCGGGGGGACCATTTATTGCTTCTTCAACAAAGCTCCAGAAGGAGTTCACTCACGCCAAGAACTTCACAAAAGTGGTAGCGTCAAAAAACCTATGGCCAAATATAAGCTATAATTGTTAGCATTCCGAATTTACAACACGTCAAATCAGGGATTGGAACTAATGTAGTTGAAAGTGAATATAGAACACATTCACAAGCGAAAGTAACAGCGATCAGCTACTATAATGAATGGCAAACTGAACTTAAAGCAAGGAAAAATCTAGAAGACATTTTCATAAGCTTGCAAAAGCAGATAAAGAATCTTGAAATGTCCAACCTAACCAACCAATTCACCAACATGAAAAAAATACCTCACACATGAAAAGGAACTTGCATAGACACGAAAGACTAATACATCTTCAGGAAATTTTAATAGGCTTGAAAAGACAACCATTGACTTAAAAAGACAGCCATTACCACAACCAATAATGATCTGTGGTGTGAGCTTAAAACAATAATCGAGAAAAGAACAACGAAAACGTACAAGCTCACGTCATATACCAACAACAATTGGAAAATAAATGTCGATGACAGTGGCGCTTATAGAGAAATACCTGATGAGCTAACGAATATTAAGTTGCAATGACACTCATATGAAAATAAGGCTACTATACCAATATGAGTAGTTGCCAGAGGTGTTCACTTCTCGTGTGATGAACATGATATCGTTGAAGACTTGACTTAGAAAAAATTTAAAATTGTGAAAGACAAAAACATAATAAAAACATTAGGAAAGGCTACAGTCCGCTTGGGGCAAACAGTACGATACCCTATCCATATCCCTATATGCCCCAAAGAAAAAAGCTATAAGAAGGTGATGGATATCATATTATTTCATTCTATGAAATTTATAAAAAAAAAATATTATTTTAAAAAACGTCCCAAAAAGTGGGCGTGGCCAAAAACTTTGTATGGGCGATATTGGAAAAAATATTTGATAAATACAATTTTTTTTTAGTTTCTATGAAAATTTTCGCTGAAAACAGCATTTTAGTGAAAAAAGCGCACAAAAAGTAGGCGTGGCAAGAAATCTTATGACAGACTTATAAAGGAGGGCGCTACCTACATATCTTGTAAAGGTTCTAACACTCTATCTCTCTAACTATTATTTCTAAATTGTGGGCGTGGCAGACGGCGGATTTAAAAAATGTTAACGCTTTACCATTTCGGGACCCTAGGGGGTATATGCTCTAAATTTCAGCTTCCTAGCATAAATTTAAAGGCCTCAAAAGTTGATATGGACGGATGGACGGACATTGTTAAATAGTCTTGAGATTTGGTTTTGATCATAAAAATATATACTTTTATGGGCCTGCGACGAATATTAAAAGGTCTTACAAATTATGTGTCAAAATTAATATACCCTTAGGATAGCGTATGAACATAAGGAAAGGCTACAGTCCGCTTGGGGCGAACAATATGAAACCCTATCCATATCCCTATATGCCCCAAAGGGCCGAACAGTGTGAAACCCTATCAATATCCCTATATACCCCAAAGAAAAAGGCATTAAGAAGATGATGGATAGCATGATGATTATTTTCTGAAAAAAACGCCCACAAAAATTAGGCGAGGCAAAAAACATTATATGACAAACTTATAAAGAAGGGCGGTGCCTACATATCTTGTGACACTTTATCTCTCTAAGTTTAGCTTTACAACGGTTTTTTCTAAATTTTGGCCGTGGCAGTGAGCGTACTCAAAAAAATTTAAAATTTAAATTTAAAAAAATTTCGGAACCCTAGGGAGTATGCGGTCCAAATTTCAGCTTCTTAGCTTAATTTTAAAGGCCTAAAAATTGCGTACGGACGGACGGACATTGATAAATAGTCTTAGGATTTGATCGTAAATATATATACTTTTATGGGTCTACGACGAATATTAAGGGGTATTACAAACTATGTGTCAAAATTAATATACCCTTAGGATAGGGTTTAAAAAAATATAAAACCATGATGCCACCTTTTAAAATGTTTTCTGTTACAGATTTCGATAAATTTGCTCAAGAAGCAGATGAGTGGTCACAAAATTTTATTTGAAAATGTGAAGTGCGTATTAACAGAGATGCACGCTCAAGTGTAAAGAAATGTTTGTGCGAAACAAATCCCGTCAAAACAATGTGTCAAAATGAATATACCCTTAGGATAGGGTATAGAAAATATAAAACCATATGCCACCTTCTAAAATATTTTCTGTTACAGATTTAGATAAATTTGCTCAAGAAGCAGATGAGTGGTCACAAAATTTTATTTGAAAATGTGAAGTGCATTTTAACAGAGATGCACGCTCAAGTGTAAAGAAATGTTTGTGCGAAACAAATCCCGTTACTCACCAATCAGTTATTGCGCGCTCGGGTGGCGTCCCTTATAGTAACGTCATTCGAGTCAGCAATATTATAATCCATCGTTGAAAAATAAACCATCTCACTCACCCAATCCGAACCGAAGATGACTTAAAACGAATTCTGGAGAAGGATCCAGATTGTTTCAAGGAAATTTTAAGAAGGAAAAAGATAGCAAAGAAGTCAACAATAACTATTATGCAGATCTGGATGTTGATGAGGATTTTGACCAATGGGAGTAGATAAATATGAATAGTATTAATAATGTAAGTGGCAGCAATTTAATTGATGATAACAATATAAATTGTAAGTGGTGCCCTCCAATTTTTATAAAGGGAGTTCAATCTAAATCTTTAATAGTTTTTATTAAAAATAATTTCCCAGATAAACTTAAAAAAGTAAGGTTTAAGAATATGGGTTATAGCAGAATAAAACTTTTTGTTATAGACCTACCCTTTCATACTTTCTTTATGGAGCATCTAAGGGATTCCAAAGGGGATACATTTTAGTTTGCACCAAACTCACTAAGAAAAGTGTCAATTTTATTGAAGGAAATTTCTGGGGTATTTTCGTCGAATGAAATAAGAGGAAGCTCCTCCATATTGATCATTCATTAAGTATTTCTGAGATTAAACCTTTTGTAACCAAATGGTCAAAAAGCAAAATGTAAAAAAAATTAAGTGAGTTCTCAGAAATGGAGTTACATGGGAGGAGTTTAAAAAATCGGGACCTATACAGTGTTTTAGGTGCCAGCGTTTTGGCTACACAAGGCAGTATTGCGCTTTTACAGAAAGGTGTGTTAAGTGCTTCCTTGATCTTAAAGTAATAAGTGTCAACATTAACTCTCTTATTTCTGCGGAAAAATGTAATGAAGTTAAGGATATATTATAAAACCCCTTTTCTCATTGCTTATTGTTACAAGAAACTTGGCTATGGTGTCTGTTTACATTCCTTTTGGTCTTGGCAGTAGATCTGTTCTTGCTCCTAATGATCTTTTCAATGCAATTGAAAATGAATTGTTTATTGAAGGTGGTGATTTTAAATCTAGGCATACTCATTGGGGCGATTCAACAGTTAATTTTAATGGAATTAATTTTTATAATTGCTTACAAACAGGAATGGTCCTTGATGTGGATATCATAGCACCTGATACCCTGTCTTTCCCAATGCTCCTTCAAGTCTCTCCAATGTCGCTGGAACTTCAAGGAATGTTACATGTACCACTTTTGACCTCGTATCGGGGATTCTTTAATAGAGATCTTGACCGTGCAGTGGCTGAATTAAATATATCTTCTAATAGAAACCTTACTAATGCCGAAATTGAGGATAAAGTCAAACTTCTAATATGCGCTGTTTAAAATAGTTTACAAAACCACTCCAGACAATTAACTGAAGCTCAATATTTTACTGTTATATAGGATCATCTGCCTCGACATTTGAAAATAAGAAAATATTGGAAGGTCAGATTAAAACGCATATAGATCAGGTAATAAATAGAACTTCTTCTTCTCTCCATTTAACGACGAGATTATTATCAGGATTATAGGGATCATAACCATTCCACTTCACTGCATTCAATTTTGGATCACTTCATCATTGAGGCCAATCAAATGCTGATGTTTCTGCATTTGTGTGATCCAGGAATTTTTTAGTCTGCCTTACGCGATTGTAATTGAACATTGATTGCCATTGCCTTTTGTATGGGGTTCGTAGGATCTCTCCTTTGAACATGACAATACCAACTGAGTCGGTGGTGCTCCACTTCCATGAATGCAATAATTACTGCGGTAGCCCAACTACTTTACAAGTGACGCAACATCTACAAAATGAGGTTAAAACAGTTATTAGCGAGGATAAGATTTCCTGGGCTATACCAGTTTTTCCCCGTAAAAATCACCAGGCCCGGACGTTATTTTGCCCATTATGTTGCAAAAACATCAAAACAAAGTGATACCCTGGGTTCTAGACACTTACAGTAATTGCATCTTGCTTAACCATGTCCCCCATGGAGACATTTAAGAGTTATTTTCATACTGAAAGTAGGCAAGAGTAGTCACGGGTCCGCGAGGGACCAATTAGCTTGTCATCTTTCGTACTCAAAACACTTGAACGCAGGATCCTGGACCTGTACAAGTAGTTAATTCTTTTTACCTGTTGTTAGATTTTATACGAATCGTGTTCTCCACTCGTTTCCTAAGATCGCAGAGTAGTGCCATGGTCCATTGCAGACCCATTCCTAGTTAATTCATCAAATATTTGGTTTATGGATTTAGGATGTTTGTGTCGGATCTTCTTTGGACGTTTCTTTGTTTTTTTTTCCTCGGATTGTGAGCACAGCGCTGATGATGGAGTTATTTCTGTCTGCGCAGATTCCTTCAGCTAGGGAAGTGGCAAGAAATCTTATGACAGACTTATAAAGGAGGGCGCTACCTACATATCTTGTAAAGGTTCTAACACTCTATCTCTCTAACTATTATTTCTAAATTGTGGGCGTGGCAGACGGCGGATTTAAAAAATGTTAACGCTTTACCATTTCGGGACCCTAGGGGGTATATGCTCTAAATTTCAGCTTCCTAGCATAAATTTAAAGGCCTCAAAAGTTGATATGGACGGATGGACGGACATTGTTAAATAGTCTTGAGATTTGGTTTTGATCATAAAAATATATACTTTTATGGGCCTGCGACGAATATTAAAAGGTCTTACAAATTATGTGTCAAAATTAATATACCCTTAGGATAGCGTATGAACATAAGGAAAGGCTACAGTCCGCTTGGGGCGAACAATATGAAACCCTATCCATATCCCTATATGCCCCAAAGGGCCGAACAGTGTGAAACCCTATCAATATCCCTATATACCCCAAAGAAAAAGGCATTAAGAAGATGATGGATAGCATGATGATTATTTTCTGAAAAAAACGCCCACAAAAATTAGGCGAGGCAAAAAACATTATATGACAAACTTATAAAGAAGGGCGGTGCCTACATATCTTGTGACACTTTATCTCTCTAAGTTTAGCTTTACAACGGTTTTTTCTAAATTTTGGCCGTGGCAGTGAGCGTACTCAAAAAAATTTAAAATTTAAATTTAAAAAAATTTCGGAACCCTAGGGAGTATGCGGTCCAAATTTCAGCTTCTTAGCTTAATTTTAAAGGCCTAAAAATTGCGTACGGACGGACGGACATTGATAAATAGTCTTAGGATTTGATCGTAAATATATATACTTTTATGGGTCTACGACGAATATTAAGGGGTATTACAAACTATGTGTCAAAATTAATATACCCTTAGGATAGGGTTTAAAAAAATATAAAACCATGATGCCACCTTTTAAAATGTTTTCTGTTACAGATTTCGATAAATTTGCTCAAGAAGCAGATGAGTGGTCACAAAATTTTATTTGAAAATGTGAAGTGCGTATTAACAGAGATGCACGCTCAAGTGTAAAGAAATGTTTGTGCGAAACAAATCCCGTCAAAACAATGTGTCAAAATGAATATACCCTTAGGATAGGGTATAGAAAATATAAAACCATATGCCACCTTCTAAAATATTTTCTGTTACAGATTTAGATAAATTTGCTCAAGAAGCAGATGAGTGGTCACAAAATTTTATTTGAAAATGTGAAGTGCATTTTAACAGAGATGCACGCTCAAGTGTAAAGAAATGTTTGTGCGAAACAAATCCCGTTACTCACCAATCAGTTATTGCGCGCTCGGGTGGCGTCCCTTATAGTAACGTCATTCGAGTCAGCAATATTATAATCCATCGTTGAAAAATAAACCATCTCACTCACCCAATCCGAACCGAAGATGACTTAAAACGAATTCTGGAGAAGGATCCAGATTGTTTCAAGGAAATTTTAAGAAGGAAAAAGATAGCAAAGAAGTCAACAATAACTATTATGCAGATCTGGATGTTGATGAGGATTTTGACCAATGGGAGTAGATAAATATGAATAGTATTAATAATGTAAGTGGCAGCAATTTAATTGATGATAACAATATAAATTGTAAGTGGTGCCCTCCAATTTTTATAAAGGGAGTTCAATCTAAATCTTTAATAGTTTTTATTAAAAATAATTTCCCAGATAAACTTAAAAAAGTAAGGTTTAAGAATATGGGTTATAGCAGAATAAAACTTTTTGTTATAGACCTACCCTTTCATACTTTCTTTATGGAGCATCTAAGGGATTCCAAAGGGGATACATTTTAGTTTGCACCAAACTCACTAAGAAAAGTGTCAATTTTATTGAAGGAAATTTCTGGGGTATTTTCGTCGAATGAAATAAGAGGAAGCTCCTCCATATTGATCATTCATTAAGTATTTCTGAGATTAAACCTTTTGTAACCAAATGGTCAAAAAGCAAAATGTAAAAAAAATTAAGTGAGTTCTCAGAAATGGAGTTACATGGGAGGAGTTTAAAAAATCGGGACCTATACAGTGTTTTAGGTGCCAGCGTTTTGGCTACACAAGGCAGTATTGCGCTTTTACAGAAAGGTGTGTTAAGTGCTTCCTTGATCTTAAAGTAATAAGTGTCAACATTAACTCTCTTATTTCTGCGGAAAAATGTAATGAAGTTAAGGATATATTATAAAACCCCTTTTCTCATTGCTTATTGTTACAAGAAACTTGGCTATGGTGTCTGTTTACATTCCTTTTGGTCTTGGCAGTAGATCTGTTCTTGCTCCTAATGATCTTTTCAATGCAATTGAAAATGAATTGTTTATTGAAGGTGGTGATTTTAAATCTAGGCATACTCATTGGGGCGATTCAACAGTTAATTTTAATGGAATTAATTTTTATAATTGCTTACAAACAGGAATGGTCCTTGATGTGGATATCATAGCACCTGATACCCTGTCTTTCCCAATGCTCCTTCAAGTCTCTCCAATGTCGCTGGAACTTCAAGGAATGTTACATGTACCACTTTTGACCTCGTATCGGGGATTCTTTAATAGAGATCTTGACCGTGCAGTGGCTGAATTAAATATATCTTCTAATAGAAACCTTACTAATGCCGAAATTGAGGATAAAGTCAAACTTCTAATATGCGCTGTTTAAAATAGTTTACAAAACCACTCCAGACAATTAACTGAAGCTCAATATTTTACTGTTATATAGGATCATCTGCCTCGACATTTGAAAATAAGAAAATATTGGAAGGTCAGATTAAAACGCATATAGATCAGGTAATAAATAGAACTTCTTCTTCTCTCCATTTAACGACGAGATTATTATCAGGATTATAGGGATCATAACCATTCCACTTCACTGCATTCAATTTTGGATCACTTCATCATTGAGGCCAATCAAATGCTGATGTTTCTGCATTTGTGTGATCCAGGAATTTTTTAGTCTGCCTTACGCGATTGTAATTGAACATTGATTGCCATTGCCTTTTGTATGGGGTTCGTAGGATCTCTCCTTTGAACATGACAATACCAACTGAGTCGGTGGTGCTCCACTTCCATGAATGCAATAATTACTGCGGTAGCCCAACTACTTTACAAGTGACGCAACATCTACAAAATGAGGTTAAAACAGTTATTAGCGAGGATAAGATTTCCTGGGCTATACCAGTTTTTCCCCGTAAAAATCACCAGGCCCGGACGTTATTTTGCCCATTATGTTGCAAAAACATCAAAACAAAGTGATACCCTGGGTTCTAGACACTTACAGTAATTGCATCTTGCTTAACCATGTCCCCCATGGAGACATTTAAGAGTTATTTTCATACTGAAAGTAGGCAAGAGTAGTCACGGGTCCGCGAGGGACCAATTAGCTTGTCATCTTTCGTACTCAAAACACTTGAACGCAGGATCCTGGACCTGTACAAGTAGTTAATTCTTTTTACCTGTTGTTAGATTTTATACGAATCGTGTTCTCCACTCGTTTCCTAAGATCGCAGAGTAGTGCCATGGTCCATTGCAGACCCATTCCTAGTTAATTCATCAAATATTTGGTTTATGGATTTAGGATGTTTGTGTCGGATCTTCTTTGGACGTTTCTTTGTTTTTTTTTCCTCGGATTGTGAGCACAGCGCTGATGATGGAGTTATTTCTGTCTGCGCAGATTCCTTCAGCTTTCTTATTAAACATTTTAAATAAACAAATTGGTTGCAGCATTACTGACGCTCTACGAAGAAATACAAATCGTTAAGCAACTTACTTATCCAACAAACAAATTGCTCTTAGTAAAACTGCACGTCATGACCCGTGTTTAACATTGGAAATGGATTAAAAAATTTAAGTCAATTTCTTTATTGGGATTTTTTTTAACAAAAACAGGGTTTACAAATTTGAAACTTAAATATGTATTTTAGAATTAAATCGACTTAGAATTGGTCTGACTTTTGCGATAAGGAATTGAAAAAAAAAGCCATCACAAAGTGTGAAAGAAACAGATATATTTTACAATTTTACTCAAGTAACATTACTTAAATGTATTTATAATGGTGGGTTGCAAGAGAGAGGCCGAAAAGTTAACTGACAGAGCCATGATTAACACATCAATGCCAGCAACAATCAGTCCCTACCACAGAATTAGTGCTGCCAGATTTATTTATTTTGTTAACAGCAGTGATAATGAACTATCATTGCATTATTTTTATTATTTTTTTTTTTTTGTAATTAAAAATTAAAATGTATAATCAATGCTTTAAACAACAACAACTATCTATTGTAAACTACGTTAGTAAAACATAGGCAACAATTTATTATATAGTTTTGAATGAATAGGTATATATAGTCAGTTGGTACAAAGGATATTAGAGTGTTTATAACTTTATGTAATATTTTAATAAATAAAATGGAACTTTTTTTTTAAATAATGAAATAAGTTATTTATACTATTAAGTTGATTAAATATTTTTTAATTTACTTGTCTTCAATTTCGATTTACAAAGTTTTGGTGTTGTATAAATTTTGCAAAGTTATATTATACTTATTTTTTTTTTTTTTGATAATTTTATTTTATGGAATGATTAACGATTTTAAGTTTAGTTGCTGTTTATTTGGTTTTATGAAATTGTGGTGTTGATATAATTTGACTCCAAGCGTAAAATTTTTAAATTTAGAAAATTGAATAAAGATGAGATATGAAAGACATTGAAAGACACATTAACCTCTATATGTACCAGGAGTGGACTTTCCGTAAAAAAGGTGGTAACTATCCGTTATCAGTTGACTCAGAGAGGAGCTCCTCAGATCTTTCATGAAATATACTAATGGGAGATATATATTACCTGTGAAGTAAGGAAAATTGTATGTCTCGGACACCTAGGCGAGGCATTTCTGAAACATATAAATTCACTCTTATTTATATTGATACCAATTCCAAACTTTTTAAAGAAGTTCGATTCCAGAGTTATGTGATCCTTCAACCGATTTAAGGCCTTAGATGGTTTTACGTGATTTGTTAACAGAATGGTCTAATCTGCATACATAAAGGTTGTCGAGGTACCTGTCTCCATTGGGAAGTCAGACATTAAGATATTAGAAAGAAACGAACCCAAAATAGAGCCTTGCAGGACCCCACTCTATACGTCTATAAAATCAGAAAGTATCGAATTTATTTCTAACACCCCTTAATATTCGTCACAGACCCATAAAAGTATATATATTTATGATCAGGACCAAATCCTAAGACTATTTAGCAATGTCCGTCATTCCGTCCGTACGCAATTTTTAGGCCTTTAAAATTAAGCCAGGGCTCCGAAATGGTTTGTTGGAATACGCCCACTGCCACGCCCACAATTTAGAAAAAAAAACATTTTTAAGCTAAAGTTAGAGAGTTAGAGTTTTACTACCTTCACAAGATATGTAGGCACTGCCCTCCTTTATAAGTTTGTAATATTAAGTTTACTGCCACGCCTACTTTGTGTGGGCGTTTTTCACTAAAATGCTGTTTTCTTCTTCATAGAAAGCGATAAAAATGTTTAACAAGACATTTAGCCAATATTTTTTCCAATATATCGCCCACACAAAGTTTATGGCCACGTCCACTTTATGGGGCGTTTTTTTACAAAAAAACATATTTTTGTTTTTTTTTTAATTTAAAGGGATATATACTTTATATATTGAATTAAATTTTATTTAAAATTAAGATATATACATATATATATATATATTTCGTAAAACTATCTCATACTTTTACATATATATTCGTTACAAAAACGTATTTCATTAAAAAAAACAACTAGTATGTAATACTTTGCACAAAAATTGTACACTACGTTGACCCAAATTGAAGCGTGTCTCAATTCACGGCCTTGATGTCCTATAAGGACTTGCAGGTTTTAACTCCCGGACATTTTCTAATCGGATCGGCTCTAAACACAATACCAGAGAAAGATTTCACAGAGCTTAAGGAAAATTCATTGACGCGGTGGCTGTTAATGTAGATTTCTGGAAAATATGAAGAAAAGAATATCATGCGCGTAGTCACAGTGAAAACGGCCAAGAACCAATCGCCAAGGTATGAAGATTACCAATCGAATCGTAAAATATTACATCGCTCCTATACTGTTTACAGATTTTTAAAATAGTAATATACATGGATACCGTAAAATATTTCATCACTCCTATACTATTTAGAGATTTTTAAAATAGTAACATACATAGTAATATACATATATACATACATTTTTTCTAAAAAATATGTTCCAACACACTCCAATGCACTTGCATTTCCTTGGGATGTCGCGATTAGTAGCATGACAAAGAACGAAACAACAAAGTCATCGCCATATGACACCGTTTCACATCAACACTACAAAGAAGAAAATATTATGTTATAGCTTTGCCCCACCAATCAAAAGTCAACATAATCCTAAGTTTCAGCACGATTCGCTGCCATCGCATGTCATAATCGTAACACTGTATCGAGTTGCATCGTGGATATATACTGTCAGAATATTTATTTTCATTTTAAATTCCAAATTTGTTAAAAAAAATAATTCATAACTATCAGCCATATTAACAATAAATGTCTACTCGCTCGTTAACTCCTGTGTTAGGTAGCACACTGCTTAAAAACTTATCCGATTGTTAACTTTTCTTATTAATAATGAATCATTCTCCATACAATAACTAACTGACAAATACCCTGAAAAATTGGCTTGAAAATGGCATCCCTGACAAAAATTTTACTTTCGAAATATCTGAAAATTGTGAAACATAATTGTGGAAACATTTTGTTGAAATCAAATGGAGTAAAACAAAACCAAAATAAAAGAAAGCGCACTGAAAACTGGTACTCAAGCGTTGAGATAGCCTTTTCTTTTAACATATTGGCCAGTATCTTCACTCTGTCTTTGTATATGAGTGCAGTGGATTGTTCCTATAACAATGGGGAAATGGAATATTGGCTTACGCATTTGCATTATTTCGATGTGTTTTATGGCATATTGATAAACTGGCCAGATTTTGATGCAAACGCTTTTGCTGTTCGAGAGCAAACTTTCCTCCAAGTGGATTGGCTTAATCCATGCATGTCAGCAGCATCATCCTGAATCTTATGTGCAATAATTTGCTGTTGTTGATTACTTTACTTACTTACTTACCTATCCGGCTCTCAACCCGCCCCGACCTGAGACACGGCTGCCTTCTATCCTCTGCGATCCCGGGGACGCTGCTTTCAGTTATCCAGACCAAGCGCTCTGGCTTCCGCGAGGACTTGGTCTTTAAAATGGAGGTTCGGTCTTCCTTGTCGCCTCGAACCTGTGGGCTGGGATTCGAAGTTCCTCTTGGCCGGAGAATTGTTGTCCATTCGCTCGATATGTCCGAGCCAGTGTAGTCGACAGTTTTTGGCTTTCGGACTACATCCACATCTTGGTACAGCTCATAGAGTTCGCGGTTATATCTCCTCCATTCGCCATCCTCGCACACAGTACCAAATATTCGTCGAAGAATTTTTCTTTCGAAGGAGTCCAGTATTAGCTCTCCTTTCCTGCATATCGTCCAGCACTCGGCGCCGTATAGCAGAACTGGTAGAATAAGGGTTTTGTAGAGCATGCACTTACATTTGTTGCGCCAAAACGAAGTAGCAGCGGTTTCCTAGGATAATGCCGAATCTCCACCAAGATGTCATTCGTGGAGTTAATGTTTACACCGAGGTAGATGAACTCCTTAACTACCTCGAAGTTGCTGCTATCAATAGTGATATTTTGTCCTAGTCGCGGGACAGATGTTTGTTTGTTTGTTGATAGAATATATATGGGGTCCGCCAAATAACTTTTTTTTTTTAAACAGGGCGCAAAACATCGAGTGTAGCTTCGGCTGTGTGACACGTAGCGCCGTCCTGTTGAAACCAAATGTTGCCAATATCCTCCTCTTCAATTTTTGTGAACAAAAATTCGTTCAACATGGCCCGATAACGATCGCCATTGACTATAACGGCCACCCCTTGCTCATTTAAAAAAAATAAAAATAAAAATGTCCCAATAATGCCGCAATATTTCCCAGCGTTGTTCAAGCGTATACACAACCATATTCGTTTAGCGGAAGGATAAAACGAATTATCTGTCAAATCAGATATGAGCTAAGTGTTACCATTCGCGAAATAAGCACTGGTTGGAAAAAAAAACGTTAGATGGCGGACCCTTTATTCTGTCTTATCCTCATTTACTTCAAGGCCAACTAATTTCGCCTGTTCTTCAATAGCCGTGAATGCCTTCACCGCAGCATGCTGGGAGCGTCCGATGATGTCTATATCGTCCGCATATCCCAGCAGCTGAACTGATCTGTTGAAGATAGTGCATTCCGAGTTGACACCTGCCCTGCGCACTATCTGCTCGAGAATAAGATTGAAAAAATTACACGATAGTGCATCTCCTTGCCGAAATCCGGAATATGTTTGAAAGAGTTCAGATAAGCTATTGCCAAAATGCACACTCCACCGCGTGTTTTTTATGGTTTCGCTACACAGCTGGATCAGTTTTGACGGGATCCCAAATTCGGGCACCGCCATGAAGAACTCTGGACGATGAACGATGAATGCGGCTTTAAGGTCGATGAATAGATGGTATGTCTCGTCTTGAAATTCCTTAGTCTTTTCCAGAATTTGCCTTAGTGTGAAAATTTGATCTACGGTCGATCTGCCGGGCCGGAAGCCATACTGGTACGTGCCGGTTAGTGTGCGGCAGAAAAGTTTTAGACGTACACACGTTAGATAGGATCTTATATGCGACATTTAGCAAGGATATTTCTCTAAAGTTCTTGCAAGATATATGATCGCCTTTCTTGTAGATGAGGCATATGGAGCTTATGGTCCAGTCATTGGGCATGCTTTTCTCCACCCAAACTTGGTTGATGATTTCGTGCATTACCTCCGTATTTGATAAGCTCTGCTGGTAGTCCATCAAAACCGGCGGCCTTGTTGTTCTTAAGCTTTTTTATGGCAAAGCCAACCTCCTCAGTACTGGGTGGGGGGCTGATTTTTCGTTGACTGAACGTGAGTTCCCTTCTTGCCGCATCACTCTCTATACATATTGCCCGTTTAGGAGCAGCTGGAAGTGTTTCTTAAATACATCTACTATTCGCTCTTTGCGCTATTTGAATGCTCTGGCAACTCCAGATGTGCTAAGGCGTCCAACGTCGTGTTTATTTTTCTGGCCAGTTCGTGGCTTTTTCTCGTTGGACAGTCGAGCTCTGAATCCAGCCGCTACAAGAAAGTGGTCAGAGTCGATGTTTGCCCCTTGATAAGTGTGCACGTTCAGGATGTTGGATGCGTGCCTAGCATAGATTAGCACATGGTCGATTTGGTTAGGGGTTCGATCATCTGGAGAGCGTCAGGTTGACGTGTGGATCCTAACGCCACTTATTATCGTATTACAAGCTGCTGCAAATTCAATTAGTCGGCTGTGCTTGCCAACTTATCCGGCAAAGATGTTTTCTCTTCCGATTTTAGCATTGAAGTCCCGAGCACAAGTTTGACATCGTACTCCGGAGATGTTTCAGAGGCTCCGTCATAAAATTCCGGAGAGGCTCCGGCGGATGTCATAAGATTCCTCCATGTTAGGGTCGTCAGCGTCTTCGGTAGAGGCGTGTGCACATATTAATATAATGTTTTGTGAGGTAGCTGTGGTGCGGATCACAGCCAGGCGGTCACTTATCGGATTGAATTCAATTACTTTTAATTTGAGCCGATTTCCCACGACGAATCCGCATCCTAACAAATGCAACCTTTTGTTGCAGCTTGTATATACATATATCGCAATATTTTATCTTTATTGATACTGATCCTATCCATCGTATCTCCTGGATCGCGGTAGTATCGGCATTGTACAGACTCAAGTTTTTTAATTGCACCCAGGTACACACTCGCATGTCCGTTAACTTTTCGGTCCTATTTTGCCTTTGAGGTTTATAAATATCCGAGCTGCCATAGTCTCTCCCATAACTAAATGTCTATAGGAGAAGTGCCTTGGTGAGCTATATGTTCATCACCTGTACATCAACAGGAATGGGCCCGCCTTTTTTGTAACCATCAATATCTTGCCTTACTAGAGCTAGTTTCCACATGCTTGGTTTTGAGAACCTATTTTTGTAGTTAGATGTAGCCAAATCTGTTTATAAGATTTACTAACTAAGTATTTTAATTTACATGGTTTTCTGGTGAATGCAAAAATTCAAATAATATAACCTGAAAGTTAGGCGTTCATGCAAAGTGATCTTATCTTTAAGACCTCGTCTGCCGATATACCCGGAATGAGTCTGACAACGAAAAGGTTATAATTTATTCCTCCTTTCTTAGACCTAATAGTTTCAAAATTAAAAACTTTTTCTACTGTACCTGGTACAGAGATATCGATCTCGTTAAACACCACGTCGGTAAGAAAATCAGAAGATAGCTCTCTGAGAATTAAGTTCACTACTTTGTTTTCCTTTAAAGTGAATGAAAATGCTTGGCCTTCGTCGTTTTTTCTGAGAGATTGCAGAATCCCCCGGTGGACCCCCGGTTTATCTACCAAAAGATTGGTCTTAATCCTGTTGCAATAAATGATTTTAAAATTGAATGGTACGAGTTTGGAGTTATCGTGCAAATCCGCCGCGAGTTTGGTGAACAAAACTTACCTGTTCGTTTTATTCTGCTGCTGTTGTTGTTACATGTGGTTAGTTGGGTCTAATTGCCCTATTGTTGGTTGAGGTGGTGGTGGTCGTACGTGGTCTTTCATGTCGTGATGTTGCTGCGTCTCTGCCTGTGTCTGTCAAAGACTGTGCTGGCGTCGATCAGTCGACTGTGGGATGGTCTGGAATTTTGTGCTGCTTTCTGCTTCTCGTGTCGTGGCTTAAATTGCGAGCAATGTTAATCTCATCCAGAATTGCATATGGGTTTTCGTCTACTTGGTTCGTCCTATCCATTGATGAGTGAGCAAAAACGCGTGGTGGTGATGATGGCGAGTCACGCTTTTTTGTTCTCTTGGCTTGAGGTTTTGAGGTTGGAGATGTATTCTCCATTTCCTTTCTTTTATTTTTCAGAAATAGCAGCAACCGTGCTGCTTTGATGTCTCTGTATGTTTTTATTTTTTCTTTGCTTTTTAATCCACTAATTTGACTCAAATATTTTAATGTTCTTTAACTTTTGAGTTTGTTTTTATTAAAGTATTTCACGTTTTAGAAATCTGTAAATTTTTGGTTAATGTAGATTTTTCATTTTCCTTTTTTTTTGTGTCCAATACGTCTGCTCGCTTCAAAGTCCGCCAAAAAAAACCTGAGAATTGAGAGCGAGAAAACAATTTGACAAACTGATGTTGGACATTTTGTGCGCAAATTTGAGAGTCAGAGGGCGGGTTGAGAGAATCTCCTTTTTGATCGGTGGAAACGTTTACAGATTTTTTGTTAATGTTTTGCCTTCAATCTCTGTTTATGTTTTGGTGGAAATGCAATAAGATAGAAAGTATATTCAATGATGAGCACTAAGAAGTTTTCTTTTGAACAAACGTAGCGATAGTTCTACATTGGATTGCATTGCATTCCTCGAAGTTTAGTACATTTGTTGGAAATAGAGTCGCTGAGATTCAGGACAAAACACAGGGAGTCATATTGGAATCACGATGTTCCAATCTGTCGAAAATCAGACAGATGTTGCTTGATGGAAATACTTTCTGAAAAATTAACCTTTTCTAGAAAATTCACCATTTTGTGCAAACTAGTACATTCTTAGAAAAAATTGAAGCCACACAGAAACAGCGGAAGTTCAAGAGTTCAATAAGGTGGTAGAATTCATTCATCGAAGATAAACAAGGATTTATTTTGTTGAGAGTTGGAGGACCATTAAAGCATGCAAGCATTCCAGATGAGTGAAGGCATCCCCTTTTGCTCCCAAAGGCGTCTGTAGCTGCTTTAAAAAAAATGATAGGGCGCAGGGGACTTCCGTCTAACATTAATTGTTGATAACGCAACAACAAATACGTGACAAAATTAATATATATTATACCCTATACCCTATAGGGTATAATTTGGGTTTATAATTTTTAATGAAAAATATTGATTACTTTTGGCTTGGACTTGACTTGGATATACCTATACAGTTAATGGGAGTGACTGGAGCAGTCGTTTCAACCAACGTTAGTAATCTATGGTAAACGTAAAGTTTTGTTTTCGTTGACAAAGGTGTTAGCACAAAAGATTGAGTTAATCCAAATACAATTTAAGTGACAATTGCGCCCGAGATACATATCATCTGATCCGCTCCATGTCACCTAAAATGAACAAGGTTGCAATTCGTCGATCTAAACTTAATATTTCAATTGTACCTAAGAAAAATAGATATGATTAATTGCTTTTATTTTGCTTGGTCTTACCTTTGGAAGTTGGTGCCTGATCAGGAATCTGAATCGAACTTAATGCTACGTCTCCACCGAATGCTAAAGCGAGACTAAGATTAATCTGCCCTTAATCTACCTTAAATCTTAAGATTTACTATACAAATTTTAATCTGCTAAAGACAAGATTAAAAAATAATTTTGAAAGAAACTGGGTTTGCGTTTAAGAATCGGTTTGTGAACACACTAAATACCAATTTACCATACCTGAATATGTCAAAAGTGATGTTGGTTGCTGAGAATTGAGAGCGAGGAAGCAATTTAACAACCAGATGTTGGACATTTTGTGCGCAAATTTGAGAACCAGAGAGCGGGTTGGGAGAAAACCTCTATGTTAATCTCCTTTTTCTTCGGTGGAGACGCTAAAAGATTAATTTTTAATCTTTTGTGCTTAATCTCGGTTTAGTGTTCGGTGAAGACGTAACATAAGAGTGAAAGATCTTCAGAAGAAAGATGGCTTAGAAGTTAATGCGTTTTAGTTCAAGGCTGTATATTAAACCTCGAACTCTTAAGTTCCAATTTTCTTTAGCTGGTTTCTTTTTTTCCAATTTGTTACAGTAGAACTAAAACACATATTTAACATTATATATTTTCTTTCACAATAATTATTATCACTCTATTCCAACTTTTAGACAGATTTAATTCCAAAAAGTCTACCCACCAGTGAGCAATTTTGTTTTCTCTCCCTATTTTTAGTTGTCACTTTATTTTTTTTATTCTCACTGACGTTTAAATTTTTCGCGAACAAACGTATTCAATATCTTTTGAACGCGCCCATATGCTTAAGGTTGTTTTTTAACTCACTGTATTAGAAAGAGTGTCAATTAGGAACTGTCAATAAAGCAGTTGTTGACTTATGCGTGGCGTTTTTGGAAAATGGGAAGTAAAAATGCAACAACTGGAACGTGTGTTATCTTTTTTTGTAAACTGAACACTTAAAAAAAATAATTCATTAGTTCCTTTATCAAGAGAACATTTTGTCAAAATTTCATGTTAGTAGATTTAATTTCCAATTGCTGCGATGTGTGGATTAAAAACTACTCCTAAATCGAATGGAACTCGGGCTCTAATATTAGTTGGCGGCTATGGAACACGTCTGCGGCCACTTACCCTGACTACCCCTAAGCCGCTAGTCGAATTTGCCAATAAACCAATCTTACAACATCAGCTGGAGGCGTTAGTCAGCGCAGGAGTAAAGCAGGTAATATATTATAAATATATCTTAACAGTGTAACAATTTCTCGTGTCTCAATATTTGGGATTGAAGAAAAGTAATCTTTGCTATTCAATCACCATAGAAGTGTATATGATGATTACCACGTAGGAACTACATATATTCCAAGCGAGCTCCTTCTACACAATAACTGCGGATTTAAAAAAAAATTTGGAAAACAATTATAAAATACTTTCGGTTGGTTAATGGAAGTCAAAGCATAGCATTTCACTCGATATGGTTATGGGATCGGCCGTAAAGAACCAGAGAATGGTCAGCACTAGAATATATTCTTGGCTTATTCGATAACCATTTCTCTCAAAAACATTCACATATTTCAACAAAATTGTTCATTATAAAGGTGTTTGATACTGGCTTATTATTACGTTAAGGAAGAATAAAGGAAAGGACTACTTTTCCTGCAATAAATATTGATCAATTAAAAATACTTCATTGGTGTGATTTGACTTGATTGATTCTGGCAGGGAAAATTATCTTTGCTTCTTCGTACATAATAATATACCCACAGAGCTCTTGATTGACTATTAAAATCAATTAACAAATCTTTTTCGAAGGAATCGCGATCTTTGGCAATGTTTTTCTTTTCCAAAATCATATATTTTTTGTAATCCGGTTGATTTTAATGTATAGGTAACAAATTCTAAAATGTAAACATTACTCTTTCGCTTTAAATATGTTCATACATAAATATCAAAACTATTTTAAAGTACATATTTATTGTTATTATTATTTACTTTATTATAACTTTATATACCTACTTTATTATTGAATCCGATTTCAATCGGTCTACTTGTTTTTTTTTCTAACTTAAAATACAGTGAATATTGGAAAACGTGAACTCTCCTTTTTTCCTAAAACGTGAAAAGACATTTTTTTAACATTTATACATAAAATTAATAAATTATTTCTTAAGACTTCGGAGGATTCCACAATTTTGACAATGTAGTATGTATGTATGTGTTTGGCACCACTTGCGCGTGCACATATTGCTTTGCTATCATCCCTCATTCAGTTACCTTTTTTCTCTTGCAAAATTTGGGTTGATCAACGTCTATGTGAAAGAGACTCTCTACACGTTCATGGGAATGAAAGCCAAACATCGTGGCTACACACACAAAAAAAGCCTCCTAAGGCCCCAGTTAGGAGCTAGTTATAGCTATCATTGAAATGTATCATTGAAATTATGTTTTGCGATTTAAAGACGACTAAGCAAACAATATTGTCTTTTAATGGTATCAACATAAAGCTAATCAATTATAGAACTTTTCTACAAACAAAATTATTTAATTCTAATTTAAACCGTTCTTTAATTCTATTTTTATTATTTCACTGACAGAAATCGATTTCAATGAACAGTTGATACTCGTTTCTACAATTTGGAACATAAACGTTCCACCGATGTGTTCGATTCTCTTGCTATTCTCAGCTGTCAGTTTTGCTTTTCAATGATCAACTCTTAGTGCCTGGCTACACGTTCATGGGAATGATCGTCATGTCGCACGAGACAGGTAGATTTTATGTGAGTCAGAAAGAAAAAGGTAGATTGTACCTAGAATCCACCGAAAATCCTCTTTCGATTTGAATTCTCGGCGTGGGCATGAACGTTTCGGTTGTAAACCATATCACCTATGACAGAAATCCTCATTTGAGATTTGTGTTGAAAGAGTGAAGACGGAATACAGATACTAGAGAGCACAAAAGTATTCTCTCGTACCTGTATTCCTGTACCTTTATTCGGTTTTCGCTCTTCCAACACAAATTTTCGTGCGACATGACGATCATTTCCATAAACGTGTAGCCAGGCACTTAAGGATCATTCACATGAGATCGAACCGCGAACTGCAAACAGGCGAATATTCGTAAATTCTGACATTTCTTTCACATGACAACTTTTTTTGGTCGCAGGTACCCGCGAATCTGATTTGCAAATGAAGGAATTTTTCATTCGCGGATTTGTGGATCGCGTCTGTATTATGTGGATTGTGAATAAAGAGTGACAGTTCGCGGCAAGAATTTTTCAATTCGCGGGAAAATTTTTGTAATTGTAAATATTGCTATTTTAATTAATTTAGACTCAGTTGCTTTTGTGGTAGAAGCAATAGAAATGTTCTATTCATAAATACATTAAAATTGATTTGTTCGCGATTCGCCTATTCGCAGTTCGCTCTCATGTGAACAGTCCTTTAGGGGCCAGTTATAGTTATCATTGATAGCATGTCAGTTATAGTAACTAGCCCCTTAATTTGGAAAAATATTCAAGAATCTATGCTAAAACACGAAAACACAGGATACAATGGAAGAAAGTGTATTATTTTGTTTTAAAAGCAGTAGTAAGACAATACGGTAGGAATACAATGTTAATCATAAAATGTTATATTCCAAAACATGAACAATCTCATCGGTTTTAATTACACGGTTCACGTTTCCCAATATTCCGTAAGTAAATTGAGTAATTTGCATATATTTATATCATATATATATATTCCTAGATATATATTATATATCATGTTTTCATGTGGCACATTGCGGCCAGCCTATATGCCATTTAAATACTGAACACGATTGCGATTTATTGATGCAAATATGTTATATTTTCATAGAAATGTGTAAGAAAACCCTTTGTTTTTAAAATACGTAGAGTTATTTTTTTCTTTTTTTTTGAGTTTACGAAACTTTATACTTTAGATTAAAAATTACTCTTAAAACTTAACGCATTTGGTCATAACTGAGATCTAAATATCATTTTTGTTTAGCTTTTTCCAAATTTTAGAATAATATGTTATTAATGTAATAATGTAGGTAAATTATCATAAAACAAGAAATAAATGAATCAAAATACATATGTACTAATTTAATTAATATTTTATTAAGTGAAAACTTAAAACAACAACCACCGAAATTTTCATTCATTGGTAAAAAATACTACTTTTAATAGAAACATTTAAAATTGGTTTGATCAGACTTTGTGATCAATTATTTGTTTTTTCTTATAGATCTTCGATTACTTTTTCTTTCTCTAGGCACAATGCTGCTTACAATGTCAGTGCAGACATTTTTTAACATGAAAATTTTTGACTTTTGTTTCGTAAAACGAGAATCGGAATTGCGGTGAAGAAAATATTTTGATTTCACGTTTCACGAAACCAGAATTCGCCCCAGGACTTCAGTCCAAATGCAGAAATTAGTCACTTTATGAAATTTATATAGAGCCATGATTACTGATTTTTTCGTTCATCAATTGAACAACCATGATGTGCTGGAGCTGTGACTTCAACAAGACGGCTCGTTTCACAATTGATTTATTGAAGGAAACGTTTGGTAACGCGTAGTTTCACGTTACGGACCCGAGAATTGGCCTCCAAGATCGTTCGATTTAACGCCGCTTGACTATTTTCTGTGATATACGGCGACAAAAGTTGGCAAAAGCCATCGAAAATTTGACCTCCAGATTAGACTACGTCCGAGCCAGCTATGGCGGTCATATGCCAGAAATCATATTTAAATTATAATGCCAGAAGATTATCTAAGTAAATTTCATGTCAATTTAAAAAAATCATCTTTCTGAGGTGACGATATACCTATATGTGTGTTCTTAGAATGATAATAATCCGAGAGTTCGCAACACGTGCGTCCATTTGAGAGTACTCTCTAGAGTAAAAAGCCAAACATTGCATTATATTTATAAAATAAAATAAATAAAAATGGAGCAAAACTTCTATGACCTTTTTTATAATTTCTACATTTTTATTTATTTTATTTTATGTATAAAGTGTATAAATGTTAAAAAATTGCCCTTAATAAAAGAATATCCTCTGAAGGCGTTGGACGGAAATGAACAAAAAGTCGGGAAAATAAATTAATGGGCTCGTCTTTTAATTACGAACAATAGATCAAAAAACCCAAACATACCAATCCAAACTATTAATAAAAATTGATCATGTTCT
Source organism: Ferdinandea cuprea (assembly GCA_963576555.1). NCBI lineage: Eukaryota > Metazoa > Arthropoda > Insecta > Diptera > Syrphidae > Ferdinandea > Ferdinandea cuprea. The sequence goes on from OY754959.1 coordinate 81,015,051, forward strand.
TATGTTAGATTTTTTCTTTAACAACATATTTTACTTGGAATTAAAATCAATATTAGAATTTTACCACCAGTTTTGAAATTTTCAAATTGAAGACACGAGAACAAACATTTTAAATTTGTCCAGTATTTTTATTTCTTGTAATTGTGATATTTAGGTTATATTAGCTGTATCTTATCGACCTGAACAGATGGAAAATGAATTGCGAAAAAAGGCAGACAAATTGGGTGTAGAGCTTATATTTTCCCAAGAAGAAGAGCCTCTTGGCACTGCTGGACCTCTGGCACTTGCAAAGCATATACTTAGTGCTAGCGATGACCCATTTTTTGTTCTTAATTCTGATGTGATCTGCGATTTTCCATTTAAACAACTTGAGACTTATCATCGCAGTCACGGCAAAGAAGGGACTATTGTAGTAACTAAAGTGGAAGAACCATCTAAATACGGCGTAGTTTTATATAATGAATCGGGGTGCATAAAAAACTTCATAGAAAAGCCGCAAGAGTTCGTTAGTAACAAAATAAATGCTGGAATATACATTTTTAATCCTTCCGTATTGGAAAGAATTCAAATAAAACCTACATCAATCGAAAAGGAAATTTTCCCTTTAATGGCTTTAGAGCAGGAGCTTTATGCAATGGATTTAATCGGCTTCTGGATGGATATAGGGCAACCAAAAGACTTTCTTACTGGTAAGTAGTATTTTATTTTGCTTTAATTTTTCCCGTTAATTACAATTAAAGAAGGGAGTTTTTTTACGCTGTTGTATTCGTCAATTTATTATGCTTAATTTAAAATACGCCTCCTGAAATGTAACCATTGAACCAACTTTGTCGAATTCTTTATTCAACTCGAATATATTTATAGCTTTGTACATAAACACACGCTTATGTACAACGTGATGCTCATGTTGAGTAACGCACTTCGTTTAAAAATACACCTTGTTTCTGTTCAACGAGTTGCGAGTCCCATTCACGTTTATACCCTCGTACACTAGATCAAGCATCGAATGTTGAGCAAAGTTGTTCAACACACTCAGCAACTGACACAGGCAGCTTTAGCACACCTTTGGTTTTCCCCATTTATTTTGAATTAATTTTGATTCAATCGGCATTAACATTCATACGTGATTTCCTAACATTTTTATTTTTGCGCATTCATGTTTCTTGCCTAAGGGGGATATTAATTATACTATTACTATTAACTAAGGGGGATATTAATTTACCAATGAAGGGAAATACAAAATTAAAATTGTAGACTAAGCTATTTTTTGAATGCAATTAAAAATATATTCTCTAAGTTCGACATTTTGTTGTGCTCTTTATTCTTATAGTTTAAGTGGCAAAGAGTTTCACATCCAATTCTTAGATGTGGTAACAGGAAACTGACGTTAACAACGACGCTAAATAAGAAAAGGGTTCAACTAAACAGAACTGCCAGAAAAGTTAAATCGATTTTAAAAAAAATTTATATACACTTGTATTCTATGTGTAATACACTTGTTTTAAAATCTTAATTTTTAAATATGCATTTCGGTTATACGGTCGTCAAGCTATTTAGTTAATGTAGAAAATCGTTTGTTAATCGTCAGCAGAACTCGATGTGACATGTGTGACTAAAAGAAAATTTAATTTCAAAGTGATCGAAATTGCACAAATTATTACAATTTGTATTTTGCTTTAAACCCCATCACCGGTATATCAGATGGGATCATTCCCACACTTGACTAGATTCATACAACAAATGAAATTCTAACAAAATCCCTTTAGCAGTTTTTGTGTAATTGAAGCACATTTCTTTTCAAATTGAGTCAAAGAGTAATGCATCAATAATAGTACGAACACACTGCTCTGACGTCATTGCAGTCTTAATAAATAGCAATAAAAACGAATATGTGAATACGTGACTACAGTAAACATACGCTGACAACACGTTGTATACATTTAAAAATGCGTGAATACTTCAGAATATACCTGAATATCCTTGAACTTGTATTGTAGGGGGTATATTTTCACTCCAACAATTTTTATGTCCCAAAAAAAAAGGGTCGTCTCAAAAAACTTTGTATGGGTGATATATTGAAAAAAATATTGGCTTAATATTTCGTTACAAATTTTTTTTGCTTTCTATAAGAATTTCCGACGAAAACAGCCTCACTTTTGAGCCTTTGTTTAGTTATGATTTTGGGACCTTATTCAATCAGAAGATAGTGTTGTTATTTTTGTTTGATCTAAAGGTTTTTAAACCTGCAATTCATAGCGATTTTTATTTAATGTTATAACGTTGTTTTTTCAAATCGTATAAATGTGCATCTCTCTTCATTTGTTTACACATTTATCACTATTATAAGTAACTTTTTTTTTCTATATGTAATTTTTATCTCTCTTTCTGCAGGAATGTGTCTATATCTTACATCTTTGCGTCAAAGGCAACCTGACGCTCTTTATTCTGGACCAGCAGTAGTCGGTAATGTTCTTATAGACCCATCTGCAAAAATTGGGTTTGGATGTCGTATTGGCCCGAACGTGACAATCGGCCCGGACGTTGTAATTGAAGATGGTGTTTGCATTAAACGATCCACAATTCTTAAAGGTGCTACTGTGAGATCACATTCGTGGTTGGATTCCTGTATTGTCGGGTGGCGTTCTATTGTAGGAAGATGGGTGCGCTTGGAGGGAACAACAGTTCTTGGTGAAGATGTAATTGTAAAAGATGAAATCTACATCAATGGTGGACAAGTTTTACCACACAAAAATATAGCTGCAAGCGTTCCCGAGCCACAAATTATAATGTAGTAAAGACTATAATATATGTATTCTATATGTATAAATTTGTATGTATGTATTTAAATACACAAACATTTCCAACAGAATTCTTCTCTCCATTTAACGACGAGATTATGACCAGGATTATAGGGATCGTAACCATCCCACCTCGCCGGTTCGACCACAAAAAATATCTGCAGGCCTCCTGATTTTGGATCACTTCATCATTGAGGCCAATCAAATGCTGCTGTTTCTGCATTCGTGTGATCCAGGAGTTTTTAGGCCTGCGTCTCTTACGCGATTGTAAGGGAACGTTGATTGCCATTGCCTTTTTGACGGGGTTCGTAGGAGCCTTCCTTTAAACATGACAATACCAACTGAGTCGGTCGTGCTCCAATTTTTTCGAGATGGGTTCTTTGACTTGAAGGCTTCCTCAGATTCATGAACTTCTAATTCGATCAAGCTTTGTTACTCCTGCTGTCATGCGAAACATCTTCATCTCAGCTGCTGTCAACTTGCCCACATACTTTTTGTACATTGTCCAGCATTGTGAACCGTATGTGAGCGCCGGACGCAAAACTGCGGTGTAGGGCCTTCCCTTCAGCTTAGGGGACATTTTTCGGTCACAGAAGATGTCAGAGTTTTCCTGCCACTTCATCCACCCTACGCTTACACGATGATTGATATCGTCATCAACGGTTGCTTCGTTGTTAATCATTGATCCCAGATATTTAATCTTTTCACATTTGGGTAACACCAACATTATTTATAATTATTTTTACTATCGTTGCACACAACAAGTTTTTTTATCTTAAATATAAGGATGGATGGTCGGTTTAGAAGTTCGCAGTTTATCCTTATTTGAATAGCCGTTGTCAACATATAATTTTCATTATCATATAAAAAAATTGATGTTGCTCTGTTCGACATTTCTTCAATTTTACTTTCTGTCTTTCACAAAGATCTAGAAAAATATTGATCTTCTACTGTTAGATTTTCGCTAGGATTTCTTGAACTAAAGCTACAAAATATATTTTATTATGCCCTATCCTAAGGGTATATTAATTTTGACACATAGTTTGTAAAACCACATAGTTTGTAGACCCATAAAAGTATATATATTTATGATCAGGACCAAATCCTAAAACTATCTATCCGTCCGTTCGTCCTTTAAAATTAAGCTAGGAAGCTGAAATTTGGGCCAGATATTCCCTAGGGCTCCGAAATGGTTAAGTGTAAAAAACATTTTGAATACGCCCACTGCCACGCCCACAATTTAGAACAAACCGTTTTAAAACTAAAGTTAGAGAGATAGGCTGTTACAACCTCCACAAGATATGTAGGCACTGCCCTCCTTTATAAGTTTGTCATATAAAGTTTTTGCCACGCCTACTTTTTGTGGTGTTTAACAAGATATTTACCCAATATTTTTTCCAACATATCGCCCATACAAAGGTTTTGGCCACGCCCACTTTTTGGGGGCGTTTTTTCAAAAAAAGATTTTTTGTTTAATAATAGAATGAAATAAAATGCTATCCATCATCTTCTTAATGCTTTTTCCTTTAGGGCATATAGGGCATACAGGTACATCCAGACGGAGACTATGGCTCTACACCATCGTCGAGTGGAAAAGTTGAACGTAGACTTAAGGGGGCAGTAGAGGATGACATCATCGAACCTGTGTACGGGCCAACTTCGTGGATGCAATGGGTTATGTAATTGTGTTTAAGGAGATATTCGACTATGTGTCGACATGCGTCGGGCAAACCAAGCAATACTCGGGGAAAACTGTCCGCTCCCCACGTTTGACTTCTTCATTCCCAAACGATATTTCTCTCGGTTGCACCAATTAGACTAACGGTTGATAGTCGCGAAATCACAACGTTCATCACTTAAGTTCTTGGATCATATACTTGGTGTAACGGGAATTAGCGCAGATCCTGACAAAGTGAAAACGATTCAGGAGTTTCGACCGCCAAACACAATGGAGGAAAAAAGACGCTTTTTGGGGCTTGTGACATATCAGGGAAGTTTATTCTCTCTGACTTATTTCAACTTCCAGAATCGCACTGGTTTAATAGCCGATGCAAGTTCAGTCGCGTTGGATGCAGTATTGTTGCAGTTTGAAGATGGAAGCCCTCAAGTCATCCTCATTTCCCAGCAAAAGTCTCTACTGTAGACAGGAGATATTCACAAACTGAAAAAGAAAGTCTGGAGTTAGTCTGGGCAGTAGAACGCTTTTTTTATTATTTAAGCCTATTGGGGCCATTTTCAAACCGACATCAAAGCCTCCAGCTCGGATTAAAAGATGGGTTCTGAGAGTTCAATCCTTCAAATTTAAAGTGATATACCAGGCGGGTAAATCGAACATAGCCGATTAATTATCAAGACTGCAAAATTGACGAAACTGACTCGTTTGACGACCAGTCTGAGTAAAGTATCTGTGCAGTGATCAGAAGTGCGGTTCCCCAAGCACTTACAATGAGTCAAATAGTGAAGTGCAACGACACAGAACGAGAACTCGTAGAAACAGGTAAAAACAAGTTCTTCCCATTTCGACTGGACTTGTGTACTCTGGGAAACATTCTCTTGCATTGTCATACCAACGGCTTTACGACAAAGAATACTAGACCTAGGGCATGAAAATCATCCAGGGAAAACCGTCATAAAGCACAGACTTCGATCAAAAGCATGGTGGCCGCTAATGGACAGGGAAGTAGAGTCATTCGTGAAGCAGTATCGGCTATGTCTAGTTTCAAAACATGTATTTTCAGAGGGACCTTGGGAATGTATCGCAATGGACTTATTCCATTACAAAACCACGATTTCATTTTTGTCATCATTAATTACTATTCCCGATATCAAAGTTCATGAAGAAAATTGCAACAGTGGATATAATTGCCAACTTGGAGGAAGTTTTCTGCAGGCTGGACTACCCTAACTCGATAAAGGCAGACTAGGGTCGGTAATTTGTAAGCAGCGAATTCAAAGCCTATTGCAAAATCAACCATATTGATTTAATTACCTCGCCTCCCTATTGGCCACAGGCGAACGTCGAAATGGAAAATATCAATCGAACTATTCTGAAGCGACTTCAAATTGCTCACGAAAAAGAAAAAAGATTATAAAAGTAAAGTACAAAAATTCACGGTAAGTCACCATCGAAGCTTAATTACAACAGAATAACTAGGGACACGTTTCTATCTGTACAAGATATAAGCGAAAATATTTTGGATTTAGAGGCGCGAGACTTATGTTTGTATGTCGTTTTCGATTGGTAATCCGGAAAAGCTCTCCGATCCGGGATGCCAATCGAACAAGCAAACGCATTACATTTGAATTTGTCGTTGTATTTATGTATCTGTATTTCCAACTGCCTTACTGGCAAACTGTTGACGATGATGTGGATAGAAAAAAATAACATACGTTTATATTATATCTAATATTAATTCTTCATTTGTTCAATCAAATACGGTAATTATTTTCAGCAAATCTCGTCAGAATTGAAGAATTTATGAAATGTATGTCAACAAATACAAACAACAAATGTGCGTGCTTCTAGTTTTGATTCCGAATGAAAATCCACAAGCAAATTTTTCTTCTTTCCAGGAGAGGTACTTTGATTGAAGTACCAAACGAACACTTTCAGAAGAGTCCGGAAGTTTTTCGGATTACCAATACGCGTTGATATATTTGTTCGTCGTCGATACATATTGTTCCTTCCAAATTCTACATTTATGTATTTAAATTTATTGCCTATTAAAGTGGCACTTTTCAGTATATGTGTGTAGATTCTGAGATTTGGAGGCCCTAGTGCAACAAATGAGTGGAGGCTTTTTATTTTCCAAATAAAATGAACATTTTTTTCAGTCAAGTGTTTCAATAATTTATTGTGAAACCAAGTAAATTATCTATTTTGTGGAGGCCCGGGGCTGTAGCCCCGACTGCCCTCACTTAAATCTGGCACTGCTTGTATAGTTAGGACTTAAACATGGATTTCCATACAATACATTTTATCCACTCGGTTGCGACTAACCTTACCATTAAATTCTTTATTGGTACATGATTTGTATGTGCGAAGAAATTTATTTAAGGATTCAGTAAATGGTATATATTATTAATTTTTTGTTGGAGATTGCTACTATCCGATGGTGCGCTCAGACACAACTACAGGTCCATTGTACTACCATTCAGACACTTTACATTAATGTACTTAGAGAAGGAGATTCAGTGATGAAGAGCTAAGATGTTCAGGACAAATTTCATCCTCCTCACCCCAAGCAGGACAGGTAGTGGTGTCGCTTAAGCCCAACACAAGTGTTTATAGGCCCTAAAGCAGCCTACAGTCGATTCTCCTCAGAGATAGAAGAAAAGGTGCTGACCTTTTGCAAATGTCCGGGCGCAGTAGTTTGGTCCGTCTACATCCACCGCAATCGCGCCACCGAATCTTGTGTTCACGAGAAACCCAACCATCAATGGAAGACATGACTAAAGATGTAGGCAGACTCAACGCAGGTTCGGGTCTTGAAAAAACTTCTAATGCTCATCTGAGATCTCATTTCCCTGGATGCCAGTGTGACTGGATGCCCAGACAAGATTCAAGATTCTGGTGTCATTGTATCAGACGGCATATCCATAAGACAGGGTTCAAAGGATAATTCTCGAGCAAGTTCTTCAAAATTCCAGTGCGCATGGTACTAAAAGCCACCTCTCTTGAAGCGAAAGATAGGTTTTAGCGTACACCCCATGATATATAAATGAAGGGGGGGGGGGGGGAAGATTCATCAAAGCATCTAGAGCAGAGCCGTGCGTGCTAGGGAAGGCCCCTGTGCAGCCGTCTTTAGCAGTGCATTCGGAAATCGGGCAATGATAATATCATGAGTGATGCAGAGTCCTAACACTGCAAAACTCATCTTTTGGAGCTGGTTGCTGCAACAAATGCTTGTATTCAGGTGGAGGGCTGTGTGTTAAAGGACGGAACTCTAATTGTAAAGACCTCATCACAGAAAACCTCTGAATGGATTAGCAGTATGGTGCCGAAAATCCCTTCGCTTAGGACTTCATCTTTTGAGGTCTACAAACCACCCAAGCTGGTAGTTCTCTTGTTGTGAGTATAGACATGGCTGCTGCCGAGATCATCAAATATAGGTGTAACATGCCTCCCTATCTGCATCTTGGCAGGATCCATTTCCATTTCAATGTCAACCAGTGCTAATAGTGGTCGTAACCCAGAGTATTCATCCATCTTGTTTACTCAAATTAACATACAACACTGCAAGGCTGCTATCGCCCTTTTAAGTAGCAGGCTTGTGGCTTGTAGAACAAAATCACACATAATATCCATCCACGAACCATGGATGTGGAAAAATCGCATCTGTGGTCTTGGTTGCTTGAGTGATTTATACCACTTTATTTATGTTGAGCAATCTGAAAGACCTTGGACTTGTCTTATTGTATCGAAATCTTTTACAGCTACTATGATCAAAAGCTTTTGTAGCCAAGATTTGGAAGCTGTTTCTGTAACTTACCATGCAAATGATAATTGGCAAACCTTTGTCGCTGCATCGGCTTATTTCCCCTATGACTCTCTAACCGCCCCTCCACCAAAGGTTGTTGTAGAGCTCGTAGAGTATTGTGAATCCAAAAGGTTGTGTCTTGTCTTGTGATGCGATGCCAATGCTCAGAACACTGTTTGGATAAGCAGAAAATGCAACATAAGGGGAGATCGACTCTTGGACTTCATTTTATCGTCTGATATTACCATCAACAATGTAGGTCATACCTACCTTTGTTACAGCCAGAAGACAGCAAGTAATTGACGTTACCCTGCCTAACAGACATTTGAACGAGAGAGCACCTTATCAGATCACAGATATATCGAATTTCAAATCTATTGAGAACTTTCACCTTCGCAAGAGAGGACAAATCCGAGAAAAACGAATTTACGATTACGAGACCATGTAAACTGGAAGCAATCCTTAAACCTGAAGGCGGACACTTTCAGTCTTCTCCTTGAGACTCACTTCTCGGGAAATCAGGTTACTACGTGTTCTTCAGTCCTTCAAACGACGGTGGCTACATTTGAACCGACTTATACCACGCGGCACAGCTGGTGCATCGGGAGTGGTGACTGATGATGCTATCAAATAAGCTATTGCATCTTTTGAGAGTTTCAAATCACCTTGTCCGGATGGAATTTATCCAGTTTTGCTGAAACAAGGTTTAAGTCAGGTTTTGCCAACGTTGAAAAGAATTTTCACGGCGAGCTTGGCCTTGGCCTATATACCTTCCCCCTGGCGTATGGTTCAAGTGGTGTTCATACCAAAAATTAGTAAGTCTGACTACACTAGCAAAAAGCTTTAGACCCATAAGTCTGTCTTCCTCCTAACTGAAAAGTTTGAAGAGACTGGTTGAGCTGCATGTGCGCAAAGTTGCTCTTCGATCACATCCTCTCTCTGAGATGCAACATGCCTATCAGCGCAGAAAATCCTGCGAGACAGCGCTTCTAAACCTTGTTGGTAGGATTGATTGTGCTCTTGACCGGAAGGAGTACGCGTTGGGCATTTTCGTCGATATTGAGGGTGCTTTTGATAATGCGACCTTTGACAGTATGTGTAGCTCTGCCAGACAGCATGGTGTAGATGAAACTTTGGTGTAATGGATTAAAGCAATGCTAGTGTACAGGACGTTGGTAGCCGATGCAGATTATGGCAAGTGCGTCATAACAGGGGTAAATCGTAAAAAAATCGTCTCCCCTGTTATGGTGTATGGTGGTAGACTCTTTGCTTAAGGCTCTCAATTTTCCTAGAAAATACACACAAGCTTATGCGGATGATGTCGCCGTTCTTTCTGTCGGTTCAAATCTAGAGGCTGTCTGCTCTCAAGCGCGAGATCCCTAGATTTGATCGATGTCTGGTGCACTAGTAATGGGGTTTCATTGAATCCTCTTAAAACCACGGTTGTTCCATCCCTATGTCCGATGAAGTCAAATATCTGGGTGTAATCCTCGATAAAAAACTTCTCGAATCGCACATGTCGAATCGAAAACCGATAAAGCGCTGTCGACTTTCTGGCAGTGTAAAGGCGCTTTCGGTAAGACATGGGGCTTGTCTCCGAAACGGGTCCTTTGGATCTATGCGGCCATGATTAGACCGCTACTCTCATATGCATCAGTTGTTTGGTGGAACACGCTTTCGCGGAAACGTGTTATTGCTTCTTTTGCCAAACTCCAAAGAACGGCATGTATCGGCTGCAAAAAGGCCTTCCCTAGCACCCCGGGCTCTGCTCTAGATGCTTTGATGAATCTTCCCCCCCCCCTCGATTTATAGTGATAGCCAAGCTGCATTAAAAGCGCTGCCAAACGCTCTTACCTCGTCCAAGTTAGTGCTAGAACTCAAGCTTTCTCTGAATTTGGTCGGAAGACTGAACACAGTGAATCTTGTCTGGGTACCAGGTCACACTGGCATCCAGGGAAATGAGATCTCGGATGACAATTAGAAGAAGTTTTTTCAGGACCCGAAAAACCTGTGTTGGGTCTGCCTACATCTTTAGTCATGTCTTTCACTGATGGTTGGGTTTCTCGTGAACACAAGATTCGATGGCGCGATTGCGGTGGATGTAGACGGACCAAACTACTGCCCCCGTAGTATCCCCTCTATCTCTGAGGAAAATCGACTGTATGCTGCTTTCGGGCCACCAAGCTATTGCCAAATACTTAAATGTGTTGGGCTTAAGCGACTCCAGTACCTGTCCTGCTTGGGGTGAGGAGGATGACACCGCAGAAGACAACACTGCCTATGCTCGCATCATGTGGCGAATTTTCGGGGCTAACGTGGTGAGTGCCGTACATCTAAGCTCTTCATCACTGAATCATCTTCTCGTTTTTCTTCAAAAGACGGGAAAACTAAGTGCAATAATGTAAGGTGTCTGAATGGTAGTACAATGAGATTTCAAAAACTATTGGAATACTACTGTTCAAAGTGTCCTTCAAAATTACGCAAAAAATAAAAGATTTGATGTGCCACCAGGAAGAGGTCAAAAAAAGGTATTAAGCGCGCACATGGAAAGAGCAATTGAATATGTTACTGCAGTATAACGACCCTAAGCATTCCTCAATGTTGGTAAAAGAGTGGCTTCTCTATAATGTTAAATCGCAGTTGCCTCATCCCCCCACAATTGCCAGATCCTTGGGATATTTTGGAAAAACTGGTCCGGGAAACTCAAATAACCAGCAAAAAACATCTTAAGACCGTAATCTAAGAAGAATGGAACAAAATGTCCTCGAAAGTCACATCAAAAGTAGTCCTTTCTGCGAAGAATCGTCTACATTTTATTTAAGTTTAAGATCAGTGTCCGTACAATTTTTTGATGTATAATTATTAAGTTTGTTCATATTGCAACTTTTTTTTGTCGTGTTTTTTACAGTTTGTTTTGTTTTTACTACTTTTATAATAAGCATCAGAAAAAATAAAAAAAAACTGTTAAAAAAGCTTTTTATACGAAATACATGAAGTTTTCTTTGGAAGAGTCAGCTGTATGTAATATTTTTTGGTGTTGTGTAGGTCTTTCGGATTGCTCGTCATAAATAACGTGGTATAAATCACTCAAACAACCATGGTTCCTGGATGGATATTATTTGTGATTTTGCTCTACGAGTCAAAAGCCTGCTACTTTAAAGGCAGGCAGCAGCCTTGCTGTGCTGTAGATTGATTTCAGTAAACAAGACGCACACCCACCATGAGAGCCGTCCGCGTCAACAAAATTCTGTCCACTAGTGCTGCACCCAGTATTGGTCACAGCACCAGCATCATCCATTACCAGTGCAGGGACTGCACCAACGATAGGTGCACTTCCTCTACTCGTATTCGAGGGTAAGCCCACCGCAACCAGTTTCGGTTCGTCAATGCTACTACCATTACTGGTAGAAGCACCGACTTCATTTGGAACACGTCTGCTTCCATTTGTGAGACTTCCGCCGACCTATCCCGTTTCATAGACGCAACCGAAGAGCCGACCGGTGTGCTAGCGCCCTCATCCTGTGAAGTTTCTTTGCGCCGCTAGTCGCTCAGCTGCTTCCTTTTCCTCTTCCGCTGCCTATTAGTGATGTGCACCTCAAAGCCAGCCACTTCAGGAGCCCGTTCAACCGTAGAGATATCATGGGTCAAGCTGTCAGTGGCGGTACAGTGGGTAGCATCCTTATTCAAAGATTCGGACATAGAGCCAAAAGACTCGTTTGTTTTTTCAATGAATATTTGGGCCTTCAGAATCCGAGCCCCAGCCGCAGTCGGAAAGACCACGGATGGAAATTTGGCAGCTGTCGGAGAGTTGGCTTTTTACTATCGAGAGTAAAATGGATACAAGTGTTCCGCACTCTCGGAGTGTTTCTCTTGAAATTCGATCAGTGTCCGTATTTTGAGAAAAACTTTTGAGAATGAATAAACCGAAAATTAGGAAATCGGTGGAAAACAAGGTTGAATGCGTGTTTGTATGCATATGCAGATTCTTTGCTGTTGCTATGATTTTATATGCAGAGTTCCTCGGAATCTTGAGAAATGTCCTTGGAGCCTCAAAAAGACCTACTAAAATGCGCTTAAAATCACTCATGGCGGCTTTAATTATGGTCGCAGTTTAATATCCGCATAATTAATTCGGATAATTAATCCGGATAATTAATTAAATATATTCAAAAAATACGGTTAATTTAGAAATCCGTATAATTATGTTTTTACGCACTCAAATCCGGATCCATTAACAACCCGGATATCCGTGTTCTTAATTATCCGGATAATAGGGTACTCTAGTTCTTTTTTACTACATGGGGCATTATTTCTTTGGTTTCGTTAATATTTGTTTTTTGTAATACGGATGAGTTTTGTCTTAGTACTATATTCTCTTTCTATCATTCCGTTTCTCTAACTGTGGTTTGGGGGTATGTTTCTTCTCATGCCAAGTCTTTGTAACTGGCAATGGCGTACAAAATGTTTTTTCATTGTCTGTTACCAATACTTTAACTTCAACCGAATATATGTATAGTTTCAATGATTTTATCCTTTGCATCTATTTTATTTGTTACATAGTATGACTATAAGATATTTTGAAAATGACTCTACAATATTTAGAAATTGATCATTATCTACATGGTATATATAAAGGGTGATTTTTTAGCTGGTTTGGTTTTGGCAACACTGGTTTTGACAGCTGACGTGTGTTTAGTACCTTGTGTCACTGTCAAACAGCTTCAGTGTGGTTTGCAATTTTACCATGGATCGTCTTACAAATGAACAACGCTTGCAAATTATTGAATTTTACTATCAAAATTCGTGCTCGGTTCGAAATGTTCATCGCGCGCTGCTTCCATTTTATGATCGGCATTCTCGACTTTCTGAGCAGTCTATTCGGAAGATTGTGACCAAATTTCGCACCAAATTTACTTTGTTGGACATTAAACCATCAACACGTTTACGTACTGTGCGTATTGAAGAAAATATTGCGGCCGTATCAGCTAGTGTGACAGAAGACCGCGAAATGTCGATTCGGCGCCGTTCCCAGCAGTTAGGCCTTTGTTACAGCACTACGTGGAAAATTTTGCGGAAGGATTTGGGCGTAAAGCCTTTTAAGATACAGCTGGTGCAAGAACTAAAGCCAGGCGACCTACCACAACGCCGAATTTTTGGTGAATGGGCTCTTGGAAAGCTGGCCGAGGATCCGCTTTTTTATCGAAAAATTGTGTTCAGCGATGAGGCTCATTTTTGGTTGAATGGGTACGTAAATAAGCAAAATTGCCGCATTTGGAGTGAAGATCAGCCAGAAGCATTGCAACAGCTACCAATGCATCCCGAAAAAGCCACTGTTTGGTGCGGTTTATACGGCATTACAATACGGCAATACGGCATTATTGGGCCATATTTCTTCAAAGATGATGCGAATCGCAGCGTTACTGTCAATGGTGAACGCTACCGAGCGATGATAACAAACTTTTTTTTGCCCGAAATGGAAGTTCTTGACTTGCATGATATGTGGTTTCAACAAGACGGTGCCACATGCCACACAGCACGCGAAACAATGGCGCAATTGCGAGGCGAGTTTGGTGAACAGTTAATTTCACGTTTCGGGCCGGTCAATTGGCCGCCTAGATCGTGCGATTTGACACCATTAGATTATTTTTTGTGGGGGTATGCCAAGGCTAATGTGTATAGGGACAAGCCCGCTTCGATTGACGCACTGGAAGCCAACATCCATGCATTCATTCGTGAGATACCGGCCGATATGTGTGAAAGAGTATGCCAAAATTGGACTCAGCGGATGGGCTACCTGAGACGCAGCCGCGGTCAACATTTGCATGAAATTATCTTTAAACATTAAATTGCAAGGTTCAAACTATCGATTCAAATAAATATTTCATTCATTTTTTCGAATTTTTTGTGTTTTTTTTTTAAAAAAAGTTCTAAACCTCTTAAAAAATCACCCTTTATAAGCGTGTATGCTACCCCTCCATTCTTGAAATCTGCAATCTGATACTTAATTGGATGTTGATCATATTTGCTTTCTTTATAAACTGAACAATCTTTTGTATAATCTAATAACTGTTTGTACCCCTCTGGGCTGTGGCCAGTAATATCTGTTTATCTTCGTCTTTATATATAATAGTATGTCACCGGTATTCTCTATGTACGTATTTATTAATTATATTGCTATTATTATAAATTTTGAATATAACTTGATTCGTAAATCTATTTGCATTAACTCCAAGTCTCTTTATTTCTCCGACTGAACTGCTTTGAGCACTATGTATTGTAGCTTAATCTGAATCCAGCAGGCTTAGGTTTGTAGGTGATAATAGGGGCATATTCTTTAAATTAAATTAATTGTGGGTGCAATGGCATAGTGGTAAAGTGCGTTTGACCACTAAGCGAGAGGTCGCTGGTTTAAATCCCGACCTCAAATATTAGCTTCGACCGAAACTGATACTAACACCCAAAATATTATGAATACACAAATATTAGCTCCGGCCAAAGGATACTAATTTTGAAAATATTATGAATACAAAACTATTAGTTTCATCCGAACCTAATACTAATACCTGAATACACAAATATTAGCTACCCCTACCTACCAGCAAAAATAACAGATACACATACTGACACTAATATCCATGTATAAGCCCTATCACGAATTCCATCTTAATCGAAAATCTGCTACGAACTCCGATAAATCGATCACAGAATTCATTCGTAGTGAAAAATCTGCTACGAATTTCGAAGTTCGTGAAATTTGGTATCAATAAATACGAATGAAGTGGAAATTTGTTAGTAATTTACGCCGGAGTTCAAGAAAGGGCAAAAGCAACAACTAAAGCTCAATACGAAATCCTTTTGGAACTATTAAATGAAAAACCTGATCTTGCACAAAGATATACAAAAGCAGCAAAAGAAGAAGTGACACCGTTTTGGGAAAACGTGAAGACCGATTTGAACGCCCTTGGTCCACCTTATAAAGAAGCTACGATGTGGAGAAAAGCAAGTATACAATCTTGTTAATTGAATCTATTTTCAAATTTTGTTTGTACACCTTGTTTTAGGTGTGGTTGGATTGGAAGAAGAAAGGAAAATTGAAACTAATACATACATACTTGAGTGCAGATTTGTTGAGTCGGAAATTTCTTTGAAATCTGTAAGTTTATTTTAATTTTTGAACACAAGAAAGTTACTTTACTCTTACATTTTCACTTCCAGATCAAATGGGTCACAAGCGTCTCGAAGCATATTTCGTTGAATTTTTAGAATGGACTTTTGCCCGAACGATTTCGCCTGAGCAGCAATAATTGCGAAGCCAATAGTTTACATTTTTCATGATTTTATTTTTAAATTGCAGAATAAAAACGAGTCTTTAAATTGCAGAATAAAAACGAGTTTTTTAAATATTTATAAGTTATATAATTATTTTAATAATATTTACACGTTAGACAAATTTGACACTAAACAGCTGATTTCGAAAATGAGAGTGCGAGAGTTTTATGTGGCAATGGTTTTTGCGATTTCGTTCGGATTGTATGATAGCATTTTTTCGAAGTTCGTATCGTAACTCGATTCGTAGGTTTGCTACGTGCTTTGGCGATACGTGATACGTGTGATTTTGTATGAACGGATTTGATTTGTAACATTATCAAATAAAGCAGGATGGCGATGATGGCGGATGAAGAATTTGAGAACGAGAGCAAAGAAAGCAGCGTAATTTTTTCCGGTGTGAGTGAAAGTGGTGTAATGACGTGAAGAACCACGAAGTTAATAAACTGGGTGGCGGGACCGGTTCTTCAACATTGCCTTTTTTTTTGTGAAGATTTAGATACAAAACGAAGCGTAATCGTTTACCTTAAAGTGCAAAAAAAACGAAACTAAACTGAGGCCTCTCAGACAACCAGCTTTTGTCCGGATATCGAAAAAGGAGCCGGATACGTCTGATATCCGTTAAATCTATAATAGGTTTCTTCTTTCTGATACTCAAATTAAACAAAAAGTTCGTCTGTAGATGTACCTAAGTATTGTAAATTTTATCTTATTTATAAGGCGTACACGGATCTAAAGCCTAGATTTTCGAAACATTGTGTGTGCAAAGATATATTTGTTGAAACATATGGAAGAGACCTACAGTTTAATGTTGATTCTGAACGGCACATTTTTGGGAAGCTTCTCATGGCAGTTCTTACTCTTGGATGTTTGTCAGACTATCGCAAGAGGTGCGGTAGGGAATTAAAACTTATAACTTTAAGCTAATATAAATGTATACCTATACTAATATATTGCCTAAGACACGCATTGATTGTTATCAATCAATATTGGAACTAGCAACAAAAACTGTTAGTCAGACTTTCGCAAGAGGTGCGGCAGGGAATTAAAACTTAAAACTTTAAACTAATATAAATGTATACCTATAATAATATATTGCCTAAGACACGCATTAACCTTGTGTATTGAACCAATTATATTGATTGTTATCAATCAGTATTAGAACTAGCAACAAAAACTTCGATAATTGCGGTTTTTTAACATAACAAACAAATCATCAATGCATATGTACTTCAGATGATTGTCATACACTCAATAAAAATTACGTACGAATTTGGTCAGACAAAAGAAAAATTATTTTAAAGGCATTGCTATTTATTGCTCTTCTCATGATCGCAATTAGTTAGTAATACCCAGATAAAGCACTAAAGAGTATATTTAAACTTCTCTAATGTGGCACAATTTATGATTTCGCAATAATTGCACCAACATGTTTTCAATTATCGAAGTCTATATACATACCTTGATCTTGTTATATTTGATACTCTCAACATCAGTTTTAAATCGATCTGCTAGTTTTGAGTGCATGTGCAAGCTTGTACACTGTGCGTGAGAAAATCGATTCTCCTAAGCGCATACAGTAAATACATAGTAAAAAATTCAATTCAGAGACTTTATCACAATCACAACGATTATCAAATTAAATGAACAGTAACCACGAATTATGACCTAACTTATAATTTACGTTCAGTTATAACATTAATCGTCAAAACAGAGGCCTCAATTCCGTGTCATCGCAGACAGTACTTTTGTTTGCAATGCAAGTTTAATGGATTAGCTATTTTATTGTGAAGAATATAGTACGTATTCTGCATTCGTTGGTGCAGGGTTAAAGTTATATGAGTTTCAAAAGTGTAACTTTATATTTAAAAAAATGGTCGAAGTTAGTCATATTATTCTTAAGTATAGTGATTTTAATCGATACCAAGTTGTTTTGCTTACCTTGTTCTGTTATATAAATGTGTTATCAGCTGTACACTATTATTCTCAGACAATAATTAGCTTCGTTCCAAATTACTGGTGCTTCGATGAGTCCTATGAGAATTCAACTGAATATCTAATATCGATGCAAGGAAAGGAGTCGTCCTGTAAATCAATTACAAATCTGAATGAAACATGCACAAAATTTACGTATGATCGTTACATGGGATATGAAAGCCTGACAAGCGAGGTTGGCATGCTCATATTTTCATTTTTAAATATACCTGTATATAAATTGGAATTATATGAACATTTAGCTTGACTGGGTCTGTCAATCGGCTTGGCAGCTAACATTAGGGCAATCAATGTTTTTTGTTGGATCGGTTATCGGGACATTTGGTTTTGGAATGCTTGCCGATATAATTGGTGAGAGTTATCTAGTTATTAAGCAGTATACTATATTTTCTTTCATAGGTCGAATACCAGTATTAATTATTTCAAATTTAACGGCGATGATTGGAAACTTACTTTCTATCTTCACAAATTCGTTGGTCTCCTTCTGCATGTTTAGATTTATTTCTGGACTAGCAACGGACACTAACTTTGTTATGATGTATATACTGGGTAAGTTTGTATTAAAATTTTACGAGAATGAATTAAATGTGTTATTACGTGTATACCAACATTGATTTATATTTCTATTTTAGTAAAAATATGCTCGAAAGCCAAACTTTTACTAATTGATCAACTCAAATCGTAGCCCAAAATAATCGTTTAGATAACGGGGTGAACGTAGGCCTCAACCGTTTCGTTATATTTGAAGAACTGCTTCAAATTGTTTGCTGCTTGTACCGCCAAAAACACGCGGTTAAATGTTATTGCGCTAATTCAAGTGGTTTTATCCGTTAAAGCCGGCGCACTAAATTTGTATCGTTCAAAATATATATCATTTTGTTATTGCAATGACCGCGAAGGCGAGTCTGTTGCTTACGGGCAAATGAATTTATTTCATCTTTGACGGTAGCCACATCCAAATCTCTGTGGATATCATTATTTCTGATATACCACGGGGCGTTTACAATTCTTCTTAGCACTTTGTTTTGAAAAATTTGTAAAATGTTGATGTTATTTGCTTTGGTACAACCCCAAAGTTGTAAACCATACTTCCAAACCGGTTTCAGAACTTGCTTGTATAAAATCAGCTTGTATTGCATGCTGAGTTTGAAAAACCGACCAAGCAGCCAATGCATTTGATTATATTTAATAACGAGCTCTTCCCGTTTCTTTTTTACGTGCGATTTCCATTTTAGTTTCACATCATGTGTCATTTTCAAATATTTAGCTTCATTTGCGTACGGAATTTGTACGGAGTCTATGAAAATGGGTAGCGTAGTTACATTTTAGTAAGTAAAATTAACATGCGTAGATTTTGTCCACTCAAAAACGCTGTTGATAGCCCATTAAAGCTTAATTGTTGCTGATTCAACCGTATTACTTACGGCCAATCATTCGCAAACGTCGCTACAGTTGTGCCTTCTTTCTGCAGAATATCTCGAGGAAAGATTAGAAATAAAATCGGACCCAGGACGCTTCCTTGTGGAACTCCTGCCGCGATTTCTTTGAATTTGGAATATTCGTTTCCGTGCTTAACACGGAAAAGTCTGTCCGCTAAATAAGAACTTAATATCTCATATATTTGTTTGGGAAAGGCTAATTTTAGCTTATGTTTTAATCCCGTATGCCATACTTTATCAAAAGCCTGGAAGACGTCGAGAAAAGCGCTAGAGCATATTTTTTTCTCCTCCTGGTGGATTGTAAGGTATATAATTCTGAACCCGAATTGGTGATCAGGAATTAATCGGCGCTCTTCGATAATCGGGTGTAACCGTTTTAGTAAATTTTTTTCAAATACTTTTGACATAATTGGTAAAAGAAATATTGGTCTATACGATTTCTTGTCATATGGGGATTTTCCCGGCTTTGGGACCATTATGACCTCAGCTACTTTCCATTGTCGTGGAACGTATAATAACCTTAACGAAGCATTTATGAGATAAACAAAAATAGTAAGTGCTTTCTTAGGCAACTCTTTTAGGACCTGTCCCGTAATTAAATCGTATCCAGGAGCTTTTTTTAGTTTCAATTTTTGTATTTCATAGCCAAGTTCAGCCAGTGATACACTTTTAATTTTAAAATTGTCAGGTATCCCCTCTAAGGCCATATCTTCGATTAGCTCTTGACCGTCAAAGGGCTTAAACGTTTCTTCTAAGTGATCGGCAAAAATGTCGGCTCTTTCTTTGTCTCGTTTCGCCCATTCGCCATTATTTTTTCTGTTAGGAGGTGCTTGCGATTTTAGTTTTCTGATGCTTTTTATAGCTTTCCAAAACGAGTAGTTCGAACTCTTGTCCGCGGTGAGACCTTCAAGGTATGAAGAAACTTCGCGATTTTTAAAGTCCAGAATCATTTTTTTTAAAGTGCTGCATAGATTACTTAATATCGTTTTATGCTGCGGAGCGCGAAATTGTTGCCATTTTTTACGCGTATTTCTTTTCTCCTTAACCAATTCGGTTATTTCCTGAGGATATTTTATTTCGCTTTTTGATTTTGTTATCCGTTTATAAGGAGTATTATACCAAGCTGAACTTTGTATGACTCCCATAAATTGATCGACTTCGAGTTCAAGTTCAAAATGGGTTTGAAGAGACACATTAAGATCGATTTTATTTTCGCAGCCGTTAATTGTCAGAATGATAGGCGAGTGAGCAGAAGACAGATCGAAACATTCTTTAATTTTAACAAAGCTTTCGGAAATCCCTTTTAAAATGTAAAAATATATAAGGTCTGGAGTTTTTGCCGTATCCGTAGGCCAATACGTCGGTTTGCCTGAGGAGTAAAAGTCTACTCCAAATTGCATACCGGATTCATAGAGAATTTTTCATTTTGGTGAAATGCATCGCGAACCCCAGAAGGTGTATTTTGCATTAAAATCACTACCGACAACAAAGTTCCGTGTGAGTGAGTTAAAAATACTCGTGAAATCAAATGTTTCTATCTTTTCCCTTGGAGGGATATATATAGACGCAATATCATAAGTTTGTCTATTATTTTTTACACGAACCGTAATCATTTGAATATTAACTTGCGATTTTTGTACTTATTGAATGCTCAATGCTGTCTTTTATAAACAAAGACGCTCCGCTTCTAGCCCTTTCCTAAGGGTGATATGCATGATAGGCACTATATCCTTTAATTTTTACACTTGATTACTTCGTAAGATGCGTTTCAGAAATCAAGCATATATCGATAATATTTGTACGAGTAAAAACTTCAAGTTCGTCGATCTTTTGTAGAAGGCCATTCGCATTCCACGTAATTATTTTTATTTTGGTTTTTTCGTCACTATTCCTATTGGTGACGAAAGTCTGGTAAACTTGAAAAATCTTAACCCAAGTACAAAAATCTAATTGTAAGCTCATTTTAAATTAGCTTAACTTTCTTAATTCAATACAATTTCGCTATTATTTTAAGAATGTCTGAAACAAATTTATTTTAAGAACGCAAAACGTAGTTTTTGAATGAATCTACCTTAAAATGAGTATGAAATTCTTTAAACAAGAGCAAAAAATCTAATTTTAAGATAGTTTTTAGTAAGTTTAAGCGGCTTGTTTCAATACTATTTCGCGATTATTCTAAGAATGTGGTTCTTAAATTGTGCTTGAAACAAATTTATTTTAAGTATTCAAGATCTAAACCTTAGATCAAGAATATTTGGGTTTTATTTTTTTCATATCTGTACTTTCAGTATTTATGAAAATTAAAAAGGAAATACATTTATCATTAAATCTTATAAAATAGTTATTAAAAGAACAAAGAAAGCCATGCAGTTCAGTCAAAAATAAAAGAAGCAATTTCTTATTCAATATACCATTTATTTCAAACTTAACTTATAAAATATTTACATTGTTCTCACAAATGTTTTTCCCTAAATAAACTGTTGAACATAGGTTTTTCCATTATTAAGTGTAGGGGTGGACTTGTGTCAGATAATTTTTTTATTTCGAAATAATTTTTTAATGCACCAATTTCAAAGGACTGAAAATGGCAGTCGAACCCATTAATGTGAAGAGGTTGACAAAGAACATTAATTTTTTCATTTTCACTTAAAAATTCTTTAACTTTATATAATTCAAATTCATTTCTATCGCTATTATTATTATTATTAAATGCTAAGTAATATTTACTTTTATAACGCCTTCCTTTAAAAATAATTTCATTCGATACTTCAATGTTTTCAAAATTAATATCATAAGTATTATTTACATTACAAAAAAATTACGAAAAAATTTAGAAAATTTGATTCCAGCCTTAATTTAGTATTTAGTATTTCTTTATTCAACCTACGATCTTACAATCAACAGATTTTGATATTCATATACAAAATGATGTTTTATAGATATTTATAAAATTTAATAGTTACAATAAATTCAATAATTAATACTAGAATTTAACATATTTTTAAAAATATTTCTGGGCAAATATATATCTAATTGTTCAGAATTATATACATATTAAACATTTTACTGCACAAAGAGATAGGTTCACGCTGACCATACAATGTATTATGACGACATTCAAATAGCAAGGGCCTCGGTCTTAATTAATCAGATTCTCACTATCGACAGTTGCACATAATATATCACGAATTAACATTACTTCATACACCTTTCTCCTGGATTCGAGAGTGTGCATTCCAAACAAAAGACAATTGGAATGATAAGAATGATGCTCCTCAATTCCATTTTTGTAAAATAATTGACTAAGAGCAAACCTTAGAAATTTCTTTTGAACTCTTTCGATTCTCTGAACATTCAAAACGGTAGTAGAACCCCAGACAACACATGCATACTACAAAATAGGACGAACGATGCTGCAAAAAAAAGCTTCAGGGTATAAGGATCCTTAAAATCTGAGGAGTTTCTTTTGACAAATCCTAGAAGAGAATTCGCTTTAGATACATCGTAATTAATGTGTAAGTGTAAAGTTAATTTGACATCAAATATTACACCAAGATCCTTATAATCTTCAACAGTTTTTAGCTGGACATTATATACAGAATAGCATGGAACAATATTTTGAAGAGTTCTATTAAAATTCATACAAGCACACTTATCAACATTTAACATCAAGTCATTAGTCTGCACTACTCACAGAAAGAGTTAATGTCATTTTGCAGCAGCAAGCAGTCATTAATTGTTGAAATTTTCGCAAAAAATTTTATATCGTCAGCATACATAAGGCAGTAGCAATGCTTTAATATATTATTATTATTATAATACTGGGTTTCAAGTTAGATAAAGCAACTTCAACTTCACTAAAATTAAATGAAAAACAAGAACAATCAACAATGGATGGAAGGGATTTGACGCAGTTGAAGTCAATAGAAGTTGATGAAGTCGAATTATAAATACTTTGCAAATATTCCCCAAACATATCTGCAATATTCTTAGTCTAGTGATTGTTTGTTATCAAGACGCATCGATGTTGGAATACAGTACTTTTTCTTTTAGTATTCGTAAATTTCCAAAAAGACGCTGGGCTAATTTTAAGGTTACTTTCAACAGAATGTATATAATTGCAGTAAACGAATTTTGACAGGAAAATAAATTCCTTTCTCAGACGCGAGAAAAGTGCATAATCATCAGTAGAGTGTGATTTTTTATACTTATTATGCGCTGCGTTTTTAGCATTTTTTAATTTAATTACTCTGATATTATACCAGGCAGGGTAGAATTTATTTTTTGGCGATGTATTGGTACGCAATCATTTATTACATTATTGAATATAACTTTAAACGAGGAAAATTTTTCAGATATAGTTTTGCTCAGAAATTCATTTGACCAATTAATATTCATAAATGTGTTATTCATACAAGAAAGGTTATTGAAATCAAATTTGTAAATAGTTTTTGAGTTATTGAAATTACAGAAATTATTGAAATTGTAAGTTTTAATACAAATATTTATTTATTTATGGTGAATATAATTTGATAATAAAGGACAGCATTCCATAATGGATGAATTTAAATCATCAGATATAAAAACTAAGTCTATAATTCTATTTAGTGAATTAGTGACATAATTAATTTGATTTAAATTATTTGATAATAACGAATCAATTAATAAAATCTCAACCTTAGAGGAAAGTGAAATTGGCATTAAATTATTGTCATTAGTTTGAGACCAAATAATATTACCACAGTTTGAATCCCGAAGTACACATATATTATAATTTGCATATTCTGGTATTGCGGTAACTCTATGTTATGTTATGCAACTTTAATTTTTTATTTCGACTAAATTAATTTATTATTCCTAAGGAGCCTGTGCTCTTTATTTGATAACCTCTTACAGACTGACTTAACAAATCATTTGTAATATCTTAATTCTATTCTTCTTTTCCTCTATACTAGCTCAGCAGCGGGCATTTCATTAAACATTCCCGTGGGAATGATCGGATTACTTTTACTGCACATCAGCGCAATTGTAAATGCGCGTGTGCTTGTCACCTTGAAATTGGGTGAAAAATATATGAAATACTAAACTTTAATTTAGAAGGAGAAAATTGAGCGGCAATGCTCTATGGGATATGTATCCTCTCCCTCCTTTAAATTGAAATTCTTCTGAATTTTCTGGGTTACTGGGGTTTCTTGACCCACTGTTTTAATTGCTATTTTAAGTTTATTACTTTTATGTGTCAATTTAAAAATTACTACTGTAATCGTAATAAGGATTAATATGATAGCTGAGCTTGTAATATAGTTCATATTTTTATGGAATTTAAGTATTTTAATGCTTTCTAAATTTTCCAAGTTTTTTAGTACAATTTCTTCGAAACTTAAATGCTTAGTGAAGTTATATTTTGTGTCTTCAATGTAAGCGAATCTGTCAATAAATTCTATATTTGTATTAGTAAAAGTTTGATTTAGTATTTATATTGAACAATTTTTTATTATAATTAAGTAATTTCCATTTAACTTTATTTTCCTGTCATCACAATTATTTATTAGTTCTTCATTTTTTATATTTTTGCAAATTATCTAATATCTTTATTTCAGTCAATTTACAACTATTGTTTGTAATACAATTTTTAATTGGTACTAATTCGTTTTCATACAAAGTATTATTATCATATTTAAATTTAGTCTTGTTTATTTCTATGACATATTGATCTTCCATTATTATTTCTTTATTTGTTTTTGACGGTAAGGCTGTCAAGAGTTTATAGGTATGTGGTACTTTAATAGCTATTATTAATCTATCTGTATCGTATTTTAACAATCCAATTCTAACATGTTTTAATTTGTAAAGGTCTAGCCCTGTTTCTCTAATTTCGGATGCTGTTATCATACTTGCGATGAACAAGTCCCTGTTTAACTAGTGCTATACTATCTAATATTTGATTGAGTTTCTCTTCTAGGATTCTTAATTTCAGTATTTGATCGGTTATTAATTGCTGTCGGATAACACGCTTTTCGTTTCCTGTTAGTTCTTCATATGCTTGGGTTATTTGTTTTCTGTCTGTCTCTATAATATTCTTAAGGTCAGTAATTGTGTTGTTGATATAAGAATTTATTTCAATTTGTTTGTTCAAGTTGTAAATTGCGTTACCGTCGTTTTGTTCTAATGTTTGTATGTGTTCTGTTATTTCCTGTCTGTCGTTGTCGTCCATTTTCCCGAATAGCCATTTTTGTGCTGTTCCTATTGCGTTAATAAGTCCTCTTTGTCGGTACGTCTTTCCCGGTTCGATAGCTGTTATTTTTGCATAGATAATTTCTAATTCCTTTCTTATTTTTGGGTCGTTGCCTACGTTTAGCCTTATTGTCTTTAATAAAGTCTACAGTTTGTCTTAATTCTTTAGTATTTATAATTTGTATTATTGTTTTTGTGTCCTGTATTATCTTCGTTGGTCCCATGTTAATTTCGACATATCCATTATCCGTTGTAATTCTATCAATCGTTAATGTTGCCATTGTCTGTCCTGTCGTTAGTACTGTCAGTATGAGAAACGCTGATGTCATCCCCTGCAAACATACGAGATCTTTTAATATTACTTGGATGTTCCCAATCCATTACTTTTAATCTATATCTAGGTTCATTCTTGTAATAATTTCTCTTGTAGTTTTTAACTGGTATAACTCTTCTTTTTTCCTGGTAACTTTCCCTATTCTGATTTAATTTGTATTTTTATATTTCCAATTAACGTTGCAAGATCTTCAAACATTGCCTCTTATGGAGTCATTTTAAGAGTGGAGTGAAATCTGTTATTGTAATTGTTCACTGCCCTATGTATTTTTTGGATTAAAGTTAAGTTTGTGTTTCTCAAAGTAACTAATTTTTCTTGAAGGGTGGAATGGAATCTTTCTACAATCTTTCTAGGTATTCCTTGAAATTTTCGGATTCAAATTCATTGTAAGCTATAAGTTTGGTTGGCTTTCCAAATTTAGAAAAATGTTCTTCAAGTGTTTCTATTTTCTTAGTCCAGTTTCTATTAGGCAAGTGATGTGCGTAAGCTTTCTTAGTAAGTATGTCTATCATGGTCAAAAATGGTTGTTTCATAAATTAATATATATCGAGATGAAGAATTTGATTAGGACTAGTTGGCGTTTCGCTAATCTTATATTTTAATTTTATTGGATTGCGTTCGTACTTTGTTTCAAGACAGGTCTTACAATTATTTATAATCCTTGTGATTTCTCTTATTTAGTTAGGGTAGTAAATTTTGTTCTTAAGGCTGAGGTATGTTTCGATGATTCCGCTATGAAGGCTTTCCTGTGTGTGGTATAATGATATTTGTTTCTGTTCTTCTTCTAAATAAATTAGTTCTTGAGCTCTTAGGGTTGCTTTAATAAATTTAACTTGTTTATCATGACTGAATAATTCTATTAATAACTGCTGTATCTTATTAAATTCATGGTAAGTCCAGTATTATTTTTCCCTGGTCATATCAATGAAAATGATTCTTCTTCCGTGTAGGATTTCTATTTCTTTATCTGCTGTGTTCGACAAAATTAGTTGAGTTTTATATTTATTAACTATGGTTTCTTTAATGGGTATATGATCGAGTTGCTGCTCATCTTCTGAGTGTACTGTTGCGTTTTTTGATAGGTTATTTACTGATTGGTTTAAGACATTTTTATTACTTTCTTCAGGTATTCTGCTTAAAAAATCTGCTATTTTGTTTTCTTTCCCTTTTAAATATTCGATGTCGTACTGGTACTCTTGTAACTTTAGAAGCCATCGCTGATTTCTCTGGCTAAATTCTTTTCCTGTATATTTTTTATTTAAATATTTGATAGGTAAATGATCGGTAATAATTTTGAATTTTGTCCGCCAAAGGTATGGCCTATAATAAGCAACGGCCCAAATAATCGCCAAGAATTCCTTGTCGGTGACGGAATAGTTCTTTTCGTGATCGTTTAGTGACCTGGACGCATAGCAAACCGGTTGGACTTCTTGCATCAACACTGCTCCTAAGGCATAGTTGCTTGCATCGGTAAATAGGGTAAAGTCCGGAAATTTTAATATTGGGTGTCTCATAATGTTTAATTTAAGGGTATCAAAAGCTTGAATATACTCCGGGTCATTTATATTTATCTTCTTATCTTTTTTTTAGGTATTTAATCATTGGGTGAGCTATTTTGGAGTAATCCTTGACAAATTTTCTATAGTATACTGTAGCACCTAAGAACCCCTTTAACTGTCTCTCTGTCTCTGTTTTAGGTAATTGATATTCCTGAATACATTTAATTTTACTAGGGTTGGGTTTCATTCCATCTGCCGTTAATACATGCCCTAGAAATTCAGTATTCTTTTTCATAAAAGAACACTTATCGAACTGGATTTTTAAATTATTTTCAGCAAGTTTATGAAAAATCAGTTTTAATGATTGCAAATGTTCCTTCAAGCTAGTTGAAAAAATTAAAATGTCGTCTAGATAGACAACACAAATTTTGTTCAAGTAGTCTCTAAGCACCTCGTTCATCAACCTTTGAAAGGTTGCCGGCGCATTCTTTAACCCGAAAGGCATTCTAAGGTACTCATAGAGTCCATTGGGTGTTACGAACGCCGTTTACGCGATGTCAGCGGGATGAACCTTTATCTGGTGATAACCTTTTGCGAGGTCAATTGAAGAAAAATAATGGGCACGTCCCAATTTGTCTAATATGCCGTCAATGTTTGGCAACGGGTACTTGTCATCGATGGTAATTTCAGTTAATTTGCGATAATCTACTCATAGACGGAATTTCTGCTGTCCTGTATTATCAATTTTTTTAGCCACTATCACAATAGGTGAGGCATATCTACTGTTCGATTTTCTGTTTACTCCCTGTTCCTCCATTTCTTTTATCTGCCGCCTAACTTCCTCCTCATGCTTTGGAGGCAAACGATAGAGTTTAGCATTTATAGGTTGATCAACTGTCGTCTTTATTTCGTGCATTATTGAGTCGGTGTTAGTTAACTGATCGCCTTCCTGATATATTAAATGATTAAATTGTCCTAATAAATTCTGCATTCCTTGCCTTTCCTCTTCGTTTAAATGGCTTAAATCTCTTTCTCTACCCTCTCCCTTAAGTTCAAAACAATCACAAGTTATTTTGGGTTTAACGGAATACATTGGAATTTTTGTATTATTTTTTAATATAAGAACTTTATTGTCAAAATCGAAGGTCTTCCATCAGTAGTTAAGTCTAAAAATATTTTGTCTCTGAGGCTTATACTAGAAAAAAACTCTGGTTCTATATTATGTATCTCCTCTTCACGAGTATTTACCTGATTACCCTGAGCTATTTGACCTATTTCCATTGGCTGTGGTTGTTGACTGGCGTTTCTAAACTGACCTGATGGTTGGCTGTCTTTGTTGGTAGTGATTATAAGGTCGATGTTGTGTCGGTTGAAGGTTGTTATTTTGTCTAAATTGTCCTGAAGGTTGTTGGTACTGATAGTTTGTTCGATATTGTGTCTGTTGAAAGTTATTATTTTGTCTAAATTGTCCTGATGTATGTGGGTATTGGTTGTTTGTTTTATGATAATATTGATTATTATTCCCGTAATTTCTATTATTTTGGTAATTATTATTGGGTTGTGATACTCTATGCTTATCGTGATTTGTTACTTTTTTTTCTAAATTATTACTATCATATCCTACGGATGAATATAAAATTTCTTTAATTTTGTGGATGTTGAATTCATCCTTAATTTCCCTGGACAGATTTCCTGATACTAATTGCTTTATGCGATTAACTTACTTACTTACTTAGGTGGCGCTACAGTCCGGGGTGGACCTGGGCCTCAACCAATACGCCTCTCCAGTTAGCACGATCTTTGGCTAACTGCCTCCAGTTGCGCACTCCAAGTTGGTTGAGGTCCCCTTCCACTTGCGCGCGCCACCTTAGGCGAGGTCTTCCTCTACTGCGTTGTCCCTCCGAGTTGGATTCGAAGACTCTTCGGGCCGGAGCGTTGGTGTCCATTCGCTCTATATGTCCCAGCCATCTTAGACGACTAATCCGTATTTTTCTGACCAGGTCGATGTCGCTGTACAGCTCGTAGAGTTCGCTGTTAAATCTCCTCCTCCAAAGCCCGTCAACGCAAACGGGACCGAAAATCACTCGAAGAATTTTGCGTTCGAAACGACCAAGGAGATCTTCATCCACCTTTGATAACGTCCATGCTTCTGCGCCATACAGCAGGACTGGGATGATGAGGGTCTTATATAGAGTCTCCTTGGTGTTTCTCGACAAGGCCTTACTAATCAATTGCCTCCTTAGGCCAAAGTAACAGCGGTTGGCAAGTGTAATTCTTCGCTTGATTTCTGACGATATGTCATTGTCAGAGTTAATATCGGAGCCGAGGTAGATAAAGTCCCGAACTACCTCGAAGTTATAGCTCTCTTTCGTGACGTTCTGTCCGATTCGTCGATGTTGTGCGTCCCTTTTTGTTGACAGTATATATTTCGTTTTGCCCTCATTCACTTCTAAACCCATTTTTGCCGCCTCTGTACTGATACTTGCAAACGCACCAGTGACAGCTCGCTGTGTTCTGCCAATGATTTCGATGTCGTCGGCGTAAGCAAGTAGTTGCACAGACTTTTGGAAAATTGTGCCCCTGGTGTTGGCTTGCGAGTTTTGCACAATTCTCTCAAGTATGATTTTGAAGAAGTTACATTACAGCGCATCGCCTTGTCTAAATCCTTTTTTGACATCAAAGGTCTCGGTGAGATTGTTTCCGACCTTAATGGGGCAGCGAGAGTTCTCCATCGTCATCCTCCACAATCTGACGAGTTTGGCAGGTATGCCAAAACTAGACATGGCTCTGTATAGCTCGTCTCTATAAATGCTGTCATATGCGGCCTTAAAATCGATAAAAAGATGGTGAGTATCGATCTGGACTTCTTGGGTTTTTTCCAGGATCTGCCGAAGTGTGAAAATGTGGTCAGTTGTGGACTTACTGGGCCTAAAACCGCACTGATAGGGTCCAATCAGTTCGTTGACGAATGGTTTCAGGCGTTCACACAGCACGGCAGACAGGATCTTGTATGCGATGTTGAGGAGACTTATACCTCTATAGTTTGCGCAGTTAAGAGGGTCTCCTTTCTTGTGGATCGGGCAAACAATGCTGAGGTTCCATTCATCAGGCATACTTTCCTCTGACCAAATCTTGGAGACGAGCTGGTGCATGCTCTCTACCAAATCATCTCCCGCTGCCTTGAAAAGTTCGGCAGTTAAGCCGTTCGGCCCGGCAGCCTTGTTGGATTTCAGTTTGGATATTGCTATCCTCACTTCATTTTGGTCAGGTGGGCGGGAGTCTTGGCTTTCATCACCCATGTTGAATGGTTCATTCTGCCTGACAGCGGAATTTGTGTCATCATCGCCCTTTAACAGTCTGCAGAAATGGTTTTTTCATATCCTCAGCACCGACTGTGTTTCCACTACTAGGTTTGCTTGTTCGTCTCTACAGGTATCTGCTCGGGTAAAGTTGCGTTGACACGTTCTTTTTACCTTTTGGTAAAACTTCCGAACATTGTTTCTGGAGTACCACCTCTCTATTTCCTCGATCGCGCGCTTCTCATGCTCTTTCTTTTTCTTCCGGAGAAGCCGGTGTTCTTCCCTCCTCATTTGCTCGTAGAGCTCACGAGCCGCTCTCGTCCTTCTGTGCAGCGCCGCTTCGTAGGCACGTTGTTTTGCTGCATGCGCTTGCCGGCACTCTTCATCGAACCAGGGGTTTCGTGGGGGTGGTTTGGTGAAACCAAGCACATCAGTTGCGGCGCTTCTGATGGCTTCTTGGCATCGATGCCACTGGTCTTCAGCAGTTGATGCTGGAAGCACAGGACTTCTGGAGAGGTTGAGCGATCGGCAAAAATTCTGGCGGTTTGTTGCGCTTGTAGCCGTTCAACGTTGAATCTCCTCACAGTATTTCCTCGCTGTTGTGGTGTCTGGGATATCCGCATATGTACTTTGGCTACAACAAGGTAGTGATCCGAGTCTATGTTGGCCGCTCGGAAAGTTCGGACATCTAGAATACTGGAGGAGTGCCTTGCGTCGATCGCAACATGGTCAATTTGATTGACGGTTTGGTGATCTGGTGACCGCCATGTTCCTTTGTGGATATTGAGGTGAGGAAACCGTGTGCTAGCTATAGTAACATTACGTCCCGCAGCAAAGTCAATTAGCCTAAGTCCGTTTCCAGACGTGGTGTCGTGTGGGCTATGCTTTCCGATTGTGCTACCAAAGATTATTTTTTTTATTCCTAAGGAGCCTGTGCTCTTTATTTGATAACCTCTTACAGACTGACTTAACAAATCATTTTTAATATCTTAATTCTATTCTTCTTTTCCTCTATACTGCAAGCTCAGTAGCGGGCATTTCATTCAACATTCCCGTGGGAATGATCGGATTACTTTTACTGCACATCAGCGCATTTACAATTGCGCGTGTGCCTGTCACCTTGAAAGTGGGTGAAAAATATATGAAATACTAAACTTTAATTTAGAAGGAGAAAATTGAGCGGGAATGCTCTATGGGATATGTAACCTGCAAATATGTTTGGGTTTTAATGAACCTTAAAGATCGGTATATAACGAATGATGTCTTTCTATTAAATATTGTAACGCGCTTAAGTCTTCTGTTTTATATTTTGATAACAAAAGTAAGTCAATAATTTCCAAAAGAGTGGTGATAACCTTCCAATGTTCATTAGCCGAAGGTATTAAATCGCCAATTATCAAGGGCAAAAAATGAATAAAACACCCAATTTCACTTGCTGTCATTCTCAAGTTAAAGGCTTTTAGTCTGCCAATGTTTAAGTCTATAGAAACATTTCCAACTTGTGTTTCCCCATAGTGAAATAATTTTTTTCTGGTATTTATACTACTCAAAGTTAATACTTTATCTTTGATAAATGCAAGTAGTACATTACATATATCATATATACAAACGCCTTCATAAATATCGTGCATAAGAACAAAGCAAACGTTTCCTGTAACATGAAAGTTGCGTACATTTTCAAAAATACATTTCTCTTTTATTCCTGTTTGCTGGAAGTTGCATTCTATTAAATTTTGTTAATAAGCATTTTCATTTCTTAATGATTCTTAGGTTTCATTTAATTCACATTGCATTTGTTCTCTTGTTCTTGTGCAAGCGCGACAGTATCTTTTGAATTAAATGACTGCACAAAACCCAAAACACTATTTACAGCTAAATCATCGTCTATAATTAAACCCAAGACAAAATATACTTTTTGTACTTCATTTTCAGTTACGATGTCAACGCCGCCTTCTAATGCTTTAAGCTCTTCCACTAAGTGCTAAAACGCCTTTTCATTTCCAATAGTTTTAACATTTTTAGAAGATATGAAAGGAATTGGAAATATATATTCTAGCTTGTATAGTAGATATTGTGGCATTGATGGGAAATGTATATAGCAGCCACAAATGGAGTATGTGTGACTACCAAGTGGGTTGTATATTTGAAAATCGTCAGTGTAAAGAATATATGGAATTACTAAATCAGATGGGAAATCTCTAATTTTCTTTTTAAAAATGTCTGCACTTTGAAAACTGCGTAGATCATTTTTAAATAGGCTTATTTCTGTATTTTTTAGTGTGTTATCCAAAAGCATAGCGATTTAAAAACATTTTTTTTTTCTTTATTGGAAAATCTTTGGTGGAAAATCTTCCATAAGACACTATGTGGACCGACCGCACGTGCTCACTAAAAACACCTCCCTTCAAATTACTTTATACTACAACTAGGTTACTTCCTATCTAGTAGTTTAGATTTAATAATTTATGTTCTCATTTACCAGGCAGCTTCCCATCGGAGGCACCGCACCTGCTTGTACTGCCAAAAACACGCGGTTACATGTTATTGCGCTAATTCAAATGGTTTTATCCGTTGAAGCCGGCGCACTAAATTTGTATCGTTCAAAATATATATCATTTCGTTATTGCAATGACCGCGAAGGCGAGTCTGTTGCTTACGGGCAAACGATTTTATTTCATCTTCGACGGTTGCCACATCCAAATCTCTGTGGATATCACTATTTCTGATATACCACGGGGCGTTTACAATTCTTCTTAGCACTTTGTTTTGAAAAGTTTGTAAAATTTTGATATTATTTGCTTTGGTACAACCACAGAGTATACCATACGTCCAAACCGGTTTCAGAACTGGCTTGTATAAAAGCAGCTTGTATTGCATGCTGAGTTTGGAAAACCGACCAAGCAGCCAATGCATTTGATTATATTTAATAACGAGCTTTTCCCGTTTCTTTTTTACGTGCGATTTCCATTTTAGTTTCGCATCAAGTGTCATTCCCAAATATTTAGCTTCATTTGCGTACGGAATTTGTACGGAGTCTATAAAAATGGGTAGCGTAGTTACATTTCGGTAAGTAAAATTAACATGCGTCGATTTTGTTTCATTAAGGACAATACGCCAAGTCTGTGTCCTCTCAAAAACGCTGTTGATAGCCCATTGAACCTTAATTGTTGCTGATTCAACCGTATTACTCACGGCCAATATAGCGGTATCATCCGCAAAAGTCGCTACAGTTGTGCCTTCTTCCTGCGGAATATCTAGAGTAAAGATTAGAAATAAAATCGGACCCAGGATGCTTCCTTGTGGAACTTCTGCCGCGATTTCTTTGAATTCGGAATATTCGTTTCCGTGCTTAACACGAAATCTCTCCGCTAAATAAGAACTTAATATCTCATATATTTGTTTGGGAAAGGCTAATTTTAGCTTATGTTTTAATCCCGTATGCCATACTTTATCAATCCCGTATGTCGTGGAATGTATAATAACCTAATCGAAGCATTTATGAGATAAACAAACATAGGTATCCCGTCAAAGAGCTTAAACCGTCAAAGAGCTTAAACGTTTCTTCTAAGTGATTGGCAAAAATGTCGGCTTTTTCTTTGTCTCGTTTCGCCCATTCGCCATTATTTTTCTATTAGGAGGCGCTTGCGATTTTGGCTTTTTGTTGCTTTTTATTGCTTTCCACAACGAGTAGTTCGAACTCTTGTCCGCGGTGAGACCTTCAAGGTATGAAGAAACTTTGCGATTTTTAAAGTCTTGAATCGTTTTTTTCAAGGGCTGCATAGATTATTTAATATCGTTTTATGCTGCGGAGCGCGAGATTGTTGCCATTTTTTTCCCGCTTTTATTTTCTCCTTAACCAATTCGGTTATTTCCTGAGGATATTTTATTTCGCTTTTTGATTTTGTTATCCGTTTATAAGGAGTATTATACCAGGCTGAACTTTGTATGACTCCGATAAATTGATCGACTTCGAGTTCAAGTTCAAATGGCGTTTGAAGAGACACGTTAAGATCGATTTTATTATCGCAGTCTTTTCTAAAGGAGTCCCACTTAGTTGATACGCTAGTAAGTCTGGGTCAGCCGCTATATAGATTTGCTTATTAGCTTCGCCGCTTCAGCGTATGTCTGTGGCCGAGGTTTTGAAAACACTTTACTATTGATTATCTTTTCTCGCTTCGGTGTGGACATTTCCTTAGCCTTCGGCCCGGGAGTCGACGACTTTTCTTTTAAATGCCTTTCTCTTGGCAGCTTAGACGTTTCCTTTAAATTTTTCCATCGTTCAATTGATTTGTTTGTACCTTTTTTGGGTTTGTCATTCTTTTTAACTCCAACGGGTAACAATTTTTTCTTTACTACATCGCGCCTGCTTTGAAGCTCTTTAGCTACTTCGCATACGCGATAGTTTGCCGGATGATTTCCCTCACAGTTTATGCAGGTTGGTTAATCCTGTCTTTTGAGACCGCAATCTATAGACAAATGTTTCCCGGCGCATTTAACGCAACGCGGTTCTTTTTGACTATATGCGTTTGTGTGGTTATACCCTTGACAACGCTTGCATTGAGGGATGAGTCTAGTCGTTTTACGCATCGGCTCAATTTTAACTACGATGTTAAGGATACTTTTTATATTGTAAATTTTTTTAATTTCTGACTTTTTAAATTTAGCATGAATAGCGGGAGTCCGCGCTTAACAAAAGTTTCCACATCTTTATCAGCTTCTCTTTTTTAATTAGATTAACTGCTTCGAGAAGCCTTTGGATTTAAGGTCTTGCAAAACGTCGTCTTTGCAGCACGAAGAATGAAGTCCTCTGGCCACTACTCGGTGTGGCCTTTCTGACTTATTTTGGTAAGTGTACCATTGAATTTTCTCAGTATTAAGTTTTTGAGAAACCGCGCGGTAACTGTCGGGGTCGCTAACATTTATTTTCCACATATTATTGTTCAAAGTTTGTTACTTTGAATGTGAACTTTAAGATTTCCTTGACAAATTTATAAAGCTTGCCGTAGTCCGTTAATTCGATAACACTAATTGGCGGCGGAAGGTAAACTTTATCTCTAAAATTTGTTTCTTGCATCTTCGTTGCATTTTCATTGGTTTAAGACTTTTTACGACTTTCTTTAACCACTACAATTTCTGGTGAGGAGCCGGCCTTGCGTTTTTTGTTTGGTCTCCGCATAGCCGAATCAGTTTCGCGCTCTAACTCTTCTTCATCCGTGAAGTAGTCGCGGCGGTCTGGACATAGCGTTTTACCTTCAGAGTGCTTTTGCGTCAAAGATTCTTTTAGTGCCTTATTCTCGACTTTAAGCTGGTCTAACTCGGTTTTTAGCTCATTATAGAGCAGTTCGATTTTATTAAGCTTTGTACGGAGGTCATTATTTTTCTCTTCGAAGCTTTTAGTTTTCGTTGAGTCCCGGGGTACGCGCGAAAAGTCTTTCTGCGCGGTAGGACTTCCTTTTGATTTTAATTGTGGTATAGATCCCGAAGGTGGTGATTTAGATACCCTTTTGCTACCCTTAAAAGGGTCAAAAGATTGCAATAAATGGGTCTCCCCAGAATCCGTAGAGCCTGCCTCCGAAGAGTGTGGATTTTCCGGTGGAACTGGTGTGCCACCTGGGGTAATTTATCTTACAGTTTTGTCCATTGCATTATTTTGTATACGCTATTATGATCGGTATACGGAGGTGGATTTTAGTCGCCTCTTACGACAGGCATGCCTACCTCGGGTATATTCTAACCCCTACCCGAATGGGGAATTTTTTAGTGTGTTATCCAAAAGCATAGGGATTTAAAAAATGAATTTAAAAGTGAAATATAAAGGTATGAAATATTAGCTGACTTTGGAGCTAAAGTAGGATTACCATAAGAAATTACTGCAGACATTTTTTGAGTAATTATAAAAGATTTCGGCTCTTCATATAAATTAATTTGTTTAAGAATTTTAAAAAACCTGTGCTCTGTTTTAATTTCTTCAAATGGATTTTTGCAAACATGTAAAAGATATTTTAAATCTTTCAGGATTTCAGAGAGCAATCTCTCGATTGCAGTACATATAGCTTCATTTAACGATGTCATTGTGTTTTGTTCATATAATCTTTGAGATAAATCTAAAGCCCTTTTTTTAAATTATTAAAAATTTTCCGTTATATTATGTGTCTTTTTATCAGTTAAAACTGCTACTGAACTTCTACTACAACTTTCCAGTTGCATTTGATGAACTTTCGAAGATAATGAAGCACTAGAATCGTTTGGTTCTAATGACATTTTTTCAGATCTATGTTTTTTTTCCTAAATGTAATCTTAAATAGGTAAAGTTAGTAAATGATTAGTTGCAGTTATTTTGAACACATAAAATTTTTAAAAGTTTTGTTGATAACAAATGGTCTACTTTGTAATGGGAAACTTTCAAATGAAATAAAAGAACTCAAAGAATGCAACAAAAAAAAAGATCAACAAATACATTCAATGGAAACAAAAATCAATGCACTCGAACAACAATTACTTAAAAACAACATTGAAATAAAAAACATTCCGCCGACACAAAACGAGAACTTAATGGATATTGTCCAAGCACTAGGAAAAACACTAGATCACGATTTAACAAACTCAGATATCACTGATGTTTACAGAACAAACATAAAAAACCCAAACAAAACAACAATAATAGTTTCTTTTGCAAGCCACGCGTGCAAAACAAACGCAATTAAAAAGGCAAAAGCCATGCGTAATATTC
Source organism: Ferdinandea cuprea (assembly GCA_963576555.1). Taxonomy (NCBI): domain Eukaryota; kingdom Metazoa; phylum Arthropoda; class Insecta; order Diptera; family Syrphidae; genus Ferdinandea; species Ferdinandea cuprea. The sequence goes on from OY754959.1 coordinate 81,052,185, forward strand.
CCCTAAAGAAAATTAGAGAAAATACTTCTAATGGCTCTGCTTCAAGTTCAACACCTGAGAATGAATCAACAATATATGTTAACAACCATCTCACAGCTACCAACAGACACCTTCTTTGGCTAGCAAAGAACAAAGCTAGAGAGTGCAATTGGAGATTTGTGTGGGAGTCAACCGGTAAGGTACTTGCAAAAAAAAACGAAAACGGCGAGACCATACACATTGGGTCTTGCGACGATGTAAATAAGATAAACAATTAAGAATAATTGTTGTTGTAATTGAGAGAAATGTAAAAAGAAAAAAAAACAAAATGGAAAACACACATAGTGAAGCTGATGTCGACTTTAGGGTAATACATGGTGTTAGCGGAATCGAAAAAAAATATTTGGAAAAAATGAATTTTTGTTGCGTGAGTTTTAATATAAGATCGATAACAAAAACATGGGATGTTTTTATAGCCGAAATGGAAAATGTTCTTTGTTACGTTGATATATTAGTACTTAATGAAATTAATATACCGAAAAAGAAAAATGACTTTTATAGCATTGATGGCTTTAATCCAGAATTTATAAACCGTGATGCGATGAAAGGAGGAGGAGTGGCAATATTTATAAAAGATAATATAACCTACACAATAATACCAGCGAATCCAATTAACTACGAGGGCATGCACCTGGAAATAAATCATAAAGGTGGACAAAAGCATATACATGCAATATACAGGCGACCTAGTTCTAGTGTTGGAAGGTTTATTGACGAATTAGATAAAATTATAAAAGAAAAAAAAGAAAACGTCGTACTAGGAGATGTCAATATCAATATTAAAGACGAGAATAACTCACTTGTTCTAAAATATATGGAAATGATGGCGTCGAAAGGGTTGACAAGTGTCATCAAACAACCGACACGTGTTGACGTATCAAAAAATACGGCGTCGTTAATTGATCATGTATATGCTAGCATTACGAAACTCAATATTAACTCTGCAGTTATAGAAACCGATCTATCTGATCATTACGCCGTCTTATATGCTACAGAAGATTTAAATAAAACAGAAACTTCTTGTGAATTTGAAGTCAAACGTATTAATCAGCAGAAAGTTAATGAACTTATCGAACTGACAGACTGGCAATACCTACTTCGAGAAAATGACGTCGAGGCACTATACAACAATTTTGTTCGAGAAATGAATAAAATATACGTTGAAGCATGCAAAACGACCACAACAAAAAGAACACGTATACATAAGCCATGGATCACGCCAGAAATAATTCCAATGTGCAAACAAAGGGATGAGTTATACAGGAGGTGGAAAAACAACCCCAGATGTAAGACGTTTGAGAGTGAATACAAGAAACTTCGAAACATAGTTAACAAGAATATACAATTGATAAAAGCTAATTTTTACAAACGAAAATTCTTAAATGCAAATAATGACCCAAGGAAAACGTGGAGAATCGTTAACGAACTGCTTGGAAGAAAGAAACGTTCAGTAGATGAAACTATCAAAATTAATTTTCCAAATGCGTCCGAATCCAAGGGCTTAAAAGACATTGTGGAGGAATTCGCGGAGCGGTTTTCGAAACAAGCGGCGAGTATTATGCATGCATGTGACACTAAAACCTCTTACCATGAGAGCTGGGAACTTCAACAAAGTATCTATATAGAGGAAGCAACGGAACCTGAAGTTTGCGAGATATTGTGTCAACTAAGCAACACAAAAAGTCCTGGAGCAGACAACATAAGACCAGTCGATCTCAAACTGAATGCAATGTATCTCACCCCTGTAATCACAAAGATTATAAACCTTAGTTTGTGTCAGTGTCATGTACCAAAGCTTATGAAAACATCTTTAATACGGCCAATATACAAAGGAGGGATAAAAAAAGACACGGCAAACTATAGACCAATTTCAATTCTACCAGCGGTTGAAAAATGTCTGGAAGAGATAGTCGTTAAACGTCTTAATTGTTTCATGTTGAAGCACAGAGTGATTCACCCAAACCAGTTTGGATTTCAAAAATGCAAGAGCACCCAATTGCTACTGGGAGAGTTTACCAATGTGGTTAATGCGGGGCTAAATAAAAATCATCACGTCCTTGTTCTATTTATAGACTTCAGCAAAGCCTTTGATACTTTGACACCAGAAAAACTCGTCGAAAGTCTCAATAAATTGGGAATGAGAGGTTTGCTGGCAAGATGGCTCAAAAGTTATCTGACTGATAGAGTAATCCAAGTCAAGGTATCTAATATGTTAAGCCAAAAAAAGACGTGCGAATACGGTGTACCACAAGGTTCCAAATTAGGGCCCATTTTATTCATTCTTTTTACAAATGAACTGTTAAGAACGTTTAAGAAATCAATTGCCTATGCCTATGCCGATGATATCGCAATCGTTGTAAGACACAAAGACTTGCAGTTAGCCGTTAAGATATTGCAAGACGAATTCAACGCTGTATCTGAATGGTGTCACGATAACGGTCTGGTGATAAACGCAGACAAAACCAAAGTGATGCACATTCGGACTCCATCAAAGCCAACTGAAACAATTGAAATCTTTCATCGTAATGATCGCTGTCCAGTACAAAGAAGCAGCAACGCGATTGAGGTAGTCAAAGCGGTTAAATATCTTGGAGTTACCATTGATGAGCACTTTCTGTGGCGTGAGCACATCAATAACCTGCGTCTTCAACTTAAGAGCACTTTATTTGCAATGGTGTATCTTAAGCGTTACTCGCATATGGAGGTACAAAAGCAGGTGTACTACTCGTTGGCTGAGTCACGCATTCGATACGGGATTCTGGCCTGGGGAAACGCAGCAAAAACCCATCTGGATAAGATATCTAAATCACAACATCGTCTTCTTAAAATAATTAGGCCTGTTAATTCAACTTTCAAAGTTTTAGATGTGAAGGCACTTTTCCAGATGACAACATTGCTTACCTATATGAACGACCAAAGGTTTTCCCGACCCATAAGCCACCCACAAAACACCCGAAGACGAGCCAGAGGGTTGCTTGAAGTTCCACAAGCTTACAACACGTATGGTGATAGAGAGCTGCGATGCACGGTCCCTAAATTAGTGAACTCGCTGCCACAATTTTTAAAAGTAATTCCTAATTTCAAAAAAAGAAAAAAAGAATTAAAAAAACATTTAATTGAACTTTATTTTGTGAATTAGAAAGCTAAAGAATTTTTTTTTTAAAAAACACTATTATAATTGTATCCTAATTGTAAACAAAAATATTTTCAACTTAAATCATTTCAAAGTTAACTTATTAAATTTATGCTTAACCATCTGCAGATAAGCACTCTGCTTTGCAGGTAATACATGTAAATGAAAACTTCTTTTGTACAAATAAAATCCATTGAATTGAATTGAATTGGATATTCGGGGAAAAGACTCGGCTTTGGAAAGGTTTTATGGCATTTGCAACAAATATGCATTTTCATTAATTATTTTTACATAAAATCGAGAAGACAAGTTATATTTGAAGATTTGGAATCGACTTTGGTGCTTATTTCAAAAAAGTACTTCTGTATTAAAAGCCAAGGTTCTTGGCATGCTTTTGGATACTCTAATGACAGTGCTTGAAAAATTTTAAAACAAATGTCCAACCCCTCCAGAAAAGAACTGAATTTACGTAAATTTTTGTCGAAGTATATATAAAACCTTTTATGTCTGATTCCGATATATCCAACAACGACCAGAAATGGTTGCACAGTAAAGCCAGCTGAATAGTACTTGTTTACAACGTCATCAATTTGCTTTTGATAATCATTTAGAGTCATCAGCCTCAATACCATACTCTCCTGCGCATCCACTATCATAGCTTTTTTGTTTTTTCTTCTAGAGGTGTCTTTAAATCTCACTGGTGATGGTAAAATTGAATTTAGAAGTATGGTGTACATGTAGTCCTGAGAATCTAAATTATAAATACATAAAAAACATTGTTGTATAAACTAAAGATAGGCATGCAATTTGAGTGTATACAAATGTTCACTATCCTCATTTGCGCTGTGGATAGTTGCTACTAGAGATAATGCGTCTAAGTTCTCAATAATCTGTGAAAATATTTCTTAGAGAAACTATATGCTCTTTTAAGCTAGTAGAAAAACTACAATGTCGTCTACGTATACTAGACATGTCTTGCCAATAAATTCCGAAAGAACTGTATTCATCAGCCTCTGAAAGGTGGCAGGCGCGTTTTTCAAACCAAATGGCATCCGAACCCATTCAAAATGTCCATTGTTGGTTGAAAAAGCAGTTTTCGGGATATCTTCATTAGCTACTTCGATCTGGTGGAAACCCTTGGCCAGATTAAGGTTGTATTGGCATTTTCACAGCTTGTCAAATATATCTTCGATGTTAGGAATGGGAAATTTGTCATCAATCGTTACCTCGTTGGTTTTACGATAGTCGATGACAATCCTCAATTTTTGTTTTTTTTGACGAATCTTGTTTCTTTGGCACTGCCCAGATTGGTGCTTAGTAGGGCGAGCTACTAGGCCGAATTATACCCTGCTTTAGCATCACATTAATTTGTGTATTTACTCTTCCTTGTTTACTTGAGGATACCTACATGTTTTCGTATGTATAGGGATCTCATTTATCGTCTTTATTCGGTCGGTGTTTTATGATGTTAGTTAACGTGATATTTTTGCCCTCCTGATAGAATACCGATGAAAATTGAGTCACAAGAGTAGTAATCGCGTTTTTTTCCTCCTCATTAAGGTGTTCAGTTCTTATTTGTTTGCGAATTAGTTCGTTGCTAATTTCTGTGTGGTAGTTTTCTAAGTTCTGTGGTATATCTTTTTCTTAATAGTTATATCTTTTTCCTTATCTTCTCTTTTAAAACAATTCTGAATATCAGTTTCTCCAACTGTCAAAAGTTTAATTTTGAAGCCGAGAACTGCTTTCATCGGAAGTAAAATATTATTTCCGATTAATCCGTCGAAGACGTCATGAAATTTGTATTTCAGAAATTCTGCATTCTTGTCTGACATGCCGAATTCTTTGAATAAAGGTATTGTTACCTTTGTATTTATATCTAGCGCTGAACTAGTTGTTTTCACTACTACAGGTGTTTTTAATTTTGTTTGCCATTTAGGGTGGCATAAACCTGGGTTAAGGATACTTGTTTCTGACCCAGTATCAATAAGTATCCCTAGTTTGTATGTATCATTATTAGTTTTTATTATTATATAGGGAAGTCTACCTTCAGGCTTCTTTCCCGAAAATCCGAATTCCTACCTAAAGTATTAACTTCTCTTTGATATGAAGTGGACAGTGTGTCCATAGGTTCAGCCATACTATTACGCTTCTTTGTCCTAAAATTCCCAGGATTTCCCCGAGTTATTGTTATTATTTCTGAATGGATTGTTATTATTATTAACCGTATTATTATCTTTATTGTGGCTTGGGTTACTATAAATTTATTTATATACATACCCTGTCTCATGCAATATTTGTATGGCTGGGTCTACTAGCATTCTCATTTGAGGTATAACTACTCTAAATGATATTACTTTAGATATATTTTATTAAACCTTACTGCTACGCCCACAATTAAAAAAAACCGTTTAAAGCTAAAGTTAGAGAGATAAAGTATTAGAACCTACAAGATATGTAGACACTGAACTCCTTCATAAGTTTTTTACATTAAGTTTTTGACGCCTACTTTTTGTAGGTGTTTTTTTCAAATATTGATTTTATTTTAGGAATATCATACAAAATAAAATACCATACCATGTTTTTAATACATGTGGAATGCTCTGCCTCACTCTATTTTTCCTGACCAGTACAATTTAAAAACATTTAAAATTAATGGTCATCGGTTTCTCACAATGTCGTCTAATTCCTTTTATCCTTAATGGCCGTGTTGTATTACTTTCAACATTATAAAGGTGCTAACAATTCCTTATGCACGTGCAAATTATAAAAAAATTAAATGCACGACTTCGTCATGCGAAACTTTCTCGGTATATGATGTATATGCGTTTTTGAATCAAAAATGATATAATTTCGCTCATTGGACATATTTAACAGTATTGATCGAAATACAAAAAATTATCAAAATCGTTTGAGCCGTTTTCGAGAAAACGAATTTTATTTTAATTTAAGAAAATCGTTATATGAAAAAAAATATATAAAAAATGTAAGTATTTATATAAAATATAAAAAAATGGAGTAAGTTATATAAACAAAACAGTACATTTTTTTGGAGTTCGCTTTGTTAGTTTTCGATATATTGGCAGTTTTATAAATTACCGTTAATCGAATTTTTGTCCAAAAACTGAGTATGAGTATCCCAACTATTCTTAGTACAAAAAAAAACCAAAACCATTGGAACCATTTTCTAAAGAAATAGTGATAAGTGGTTTCCAATAAAAAAATTGTTATTTCAAACAATGTTTATAGACCAATATCTCTTGTACCAATTATGTAAAAAGTATTTGAAAATTGTTTACTAAAACGGTTACACCCGATTATCGAAGAGCGCCGATTAATTCCAGATCACCAATATGGGTTCAGAATTAAACACTCTACAATCGACCAGGTTTATCGAATAACCAATGAAATTGAAAAAGCCCTTGCTCCTCAAAAATATGCTCTATCGTTTTTCTCGACGTCTCCCAGGCTTTTGAAAAAGTATGGCATACGGGATTAAAACATAAGCTAAAATAAGCCTTTCCCAAACAAATATATGAGATACCACCTACCCTCGGAAAAAAAAGAAAAAAAATTTCAAACGATAAAGCAAAATATAAAAAGTTGCCCGAAATGTAACCCCAAAAACCTTATATACGAACTTTGAAGCTAATCCGTCGAACCGTTTCGCCAAACGGCGCCCGGACAGACAGACAGACCGACTGACAGCATTGGCGGACCCAAGGTTTTGACTTTTCTATAGTCGTAATATCATCCCTTATACTCAGTTTGAGTTCGAAATTTCCGCACGATCGCAATAACTTTCTCTTTAGTATACTAAAAAGTTAAGTATACGAAAAAGTTAAAAAAAATATTCTGATGGAAAATTATTCGTATAGGAGTAAAAAAAATTTCTTGCAGTCAAGATGTCTTATATTTAGCTTTAACAATTGAAGTTTAACGTCGCTACTTACATAGGTAGTCTTTAAAAAATAAGCAATAATATGCATAGCAATTTATTATACCCTATCCTAAGGTGATATTAAATTTGACACATGGTTTATAACACCCCTTAATATTCGTCGTAGACCAAAAAAATATATATATTTATGATCAGGACCAAATCCTAAGACTATTTAGCAATGTCCGTCCGTCCGTCCGTACGCAATTTGTAGGCCTTTAAAATTAAGTTAGGAAGCTGAAATTGGGACCATGTTTTCTATAGGGCTGGTTAAGTTAAGTGTACAATTTTTTGGAATAAGGCCACTTCCACGCTTGCCACGCCTACTTTTTGTGGGCGTTTTTCACTAAAATCCCGTTGTATTCGAAAATTTTCATAGAAACCGAAAAAAAATGTTTAACAAGATATTTAGCCAATATTTTTTCCAATATATCGCCCATACAAAGTTTTTGCCCACGCCCACTTTTTGAGGGTGTTTTTTGAAAAAATATTTGTTTTTTTGAATTTAATAGAATGAAATAAAATCCCACCATCATCTTCTTAATGCGTTTTTGTTGCGGCATATAGGGATATGGATCATCCTGTTTGCCCCAAGCGGACTGTAGCCTTTTCTTATGTTTTTTTTTATATTTATTTTATTTACAAAGAAAAAATATTATATGCACTTATATTTTGTATATATTATATGTGTCTTTGATATTATATGCAAAAAACTAATATGTTTGCTCTTTTTCGAGCTCTCTCTCGTGTCATTAAGGGTGATCAATATTAAAATATAATTTAAATATTTTTTTTTTCGAGGGTATGTGGAAATCTTCCAAGAGACATTATGAGGACCGGCCGCACATGCTCATAATAGTGTAAGATTCTTATTCACTGAAAACACCTATCTTCAAAATCCGTTTTACTACAACTAGGTTATATCCTATCTCGTATTCATACGCGTCTGGCAGGCAGCCTCCCAGCGGAAGTACTTGCTAATACCGCCAATTGCTCATGGTTACATCTTATTGCGCTAGTTCAAATGGTTTAATCAGTTGTAGTCGGTGCACTAAATTCGTTTCATTTAGAATTTATAGCATAGTGTTATTACAATGACCATGAAGCAGAGTCCGTTGCTTACGGGCAAAAGTTTTTATCTCCTCTTCGACGGTAGCCATACCTAAGTCTCAATGGATATCCCCGTTTCGGATATACCACGGGACGTTAACAATTCTTCTCAGTTAACGATTTCTCGACTTAAATCGCATCTAATGTCATACCCCAATATTTAGCGTATTTAAATTTCTGTAAGTAAAATTAAAGTGCGGAGATTTTGTTTCGTTGAGGACAATACGCCAAGTTTCTGTCCACTCAAAAATGCTGTTGATAGCCCGTTGGAGCTTGTTCGTTGTTCATTCTACTGTATTACTTACGGCCAATATGGCTGCATCATCCGCAAACGTAGCCACAGTTGTGCCATCTTTTTTCAGAATATCTCGAGTATTAATTAAAAAGAGAATCGGACCAAGATCGCTTCCTTGGGGAACTCCTGCCTCGATTTCTTTGAATTCAGAGTAATAGTTTTCGTGCTTAATACGGAAGAGTCTGTCTGCAAGATAAGAACTGAGTAGCTCATATAATTGCCTTAGAAATACTTATTATACCCTATCCTAAGGGTATATTAATTTTGACACATAGTTTGTAAAACCCCTTAATTTTCGTCGTAGACCTATAAAAGTATATATCAAGGGTGTTTTTTTTTAGAGGTTGGTTTTTCGTATAGAGATAAAACTGACATTTTGTGGTCAAATCTGTCAACTCTAATGTAGTTTATGTGAGTGGAAGTGATTTTCATTCGGCCTTTTCTGACAATGAGGACGTCTCGGACTCGCAATTCGGGAGTAGGGTGACAGATGGCTTCAGTCGGTCGTACGCATAAACAGTACTAAACCTCCTTTTCCTTGCACTACTTGGTGGATCAGTTACTCGATATCGTCCTTTACCAAGGACTTCCGTGTCTAAAAACGGTCCATTATATTTCCGCTCAAGTTTTCGATCGCGTTCTTTTCATCATCCAGTTGTAGCTCTAACTTATCACCAGACAACGGTCTTGGTGCAAATCCAAACAGCAACTCGTTCGGACTCTTGTCAGTAATACTATGCTTTGCTGAATTTATAGTCCATTGGATGATTTTAAGGTTTTCGTCCCACCGTCGTTCTGCAGTAGTCATAGTTGGAATCATGTATATTAGCTCCCTGTTGACACGCTCAACCTGTTGTCAAAATGTGCCTGATCTTGTAGTTCTCACAATATTAAGCAAAGTTTTTTGACGTGAAACAGCTTCCTCGATCAGTAAGGATTCGACGAGGTGTACCACAATGACTTGAAAAAATGTAACTACAGGCCCAGTTTATGTATTTCTAACTGCCCGTAATGACACGTATTTTGTAAAACCATCTATTAATACCAAACCATGAGTATTCTGCTTCGAGCTATTTGGAAATGGTCCAAGATGATCTAGGTGGATGGTGTCGAATGGCACTGCTGACTTCTCAATCGGGTGCTGTTCTCCTTCTTTACGACGGTCTGCCCACTTGTGGAAAGTACAATTAATGTACGCACTGACATACTTAGCGACAAATTGCTTCATTCGCGGAAAACAATATGTTTTTTGTATAATCTGCAGCGTCCTGTCCACTCCAAAATGTCCTCTGTCATCATATGAACTCTTCAGCAATAGCCATCGAAGATCTTTTGGGGCAAACATCTTCAGGGATTCTCCAACCTTTCTAAATAAACGACTATTCTTTACACAATAATCAATAAACACCTGATTTTTCTCTTTATTTCGTGCGCGCTTATCTAAGATTTGTTGCAAAAGGTAGTACCTAAAACGCAAAAGACTTTCGACCACTGCCAATGTCTCAAGTTCGTAAGAGTGGTACTTTGATTCTGCTTCAGACACTCTTCTACTAAAGTAAGCCACCGGCTTTAGTTGATTATCGGCTGCAGATTTCTGCAAAAGGATTCCACCTAATCCCTCACTACTTGCGTCACAATGCACTTCGTGCTGTGCACTCTGATCGTACAAACATAATAAAGGTTTGTTGCACAGTTCTTGTCTCAATTTGTTAAAAGACTCGATCTCGTTAAATTCAAATTTAAAAAGCGAGTCTTTTTTTAACAGGGAATGTAACGGCTTAGCTTTTACAGCAAAAGAAGGAATAAACTTATGGAAGAAACTGCAAAGTCCCAAAAATTGTCGTACTTGTTGTAAATTCTCAGGCTTCGGAAAGTTTGCAATGGCTGGACCTTAGCTTCTTCCGGTAAAATCATTCCTTCACAAATTTCATGGCCCAAATACTGGACTTTTGTTTTCAGAAATTTTGATTTCGTACAGTTCAAAGATAAATTACTCTCGCGAAGCGCTTGAAACACTCTTTCCAGTTTTTCTAGTTCTTCTCCGACGGTGCGACTCATGACCAGAATATCATCCATGTAAATTTCAACGTCGCCTGGTTTCAATTTATTTTTGAACTTGGACATTACACGTTGAAACAGCGCCGGTGCGTTTACTAAGCCAAAAGGCATCCTTTTAAATTCATATAGTACTTCACACGTGATAAATGCCGTTAATTTTTTTCAACTCGCACTTGATAATACCCCGAATTTAAATCAAGTACGCTGTAATATTTAAATTTTGATAAATTATGGATTTGTTCATCAATGGACGGCATGGGATAATTTTCTTTTCGGGTAACATCATTTAATCTACGAAAATCGACACACATTCTATCGGTCCCATCTTTTTTCCTTACCATTACTACCGGACTCGCATGCTCGGACGTCGATTCCTGAATGATTGCCGCGCTTAAAAGTTCCTTTATATTTCTCGCATCTTTTTTTCTTTAGCCAATGGTTATTGTATCTGTACTTTTTATATTAATTTTAATCTCACCAAGATCAGTGCAACCGATTTCATCTGTTTTCATCGCGAAAGAATCCCGGTTTCGTATTAACAAATTCGTCAAGTCACATTTATCGTCTTCACTCAACTGTTCATCGAAAACTACTTCAAAATTCAAATCTGGTTTACTCATATCACGGTCTCGATAACATTTATCTCATTAGGACTATCTAAACGTTCGAATTTAAGTTCCTTTTTATATTTAATTACACGGATATCATTTTCATTTATCGCGTCATTACCAATTAAGATATTGAAGAACAACTTCGTTTTTGCATCCACAATTAAAAATTGAACTTTCAACTTTATGCCCTCGATAAAAATGTCCTTCGTAACTTTACCGATCGTGTGGCATTTACTTCCGTCAAATCCTGTTAACACGCATGGGTAAGGAACAATTTTATCATACGATTCTATTAACCCAGAGGACAAAACTGACACATCACTGCCCAAATCAACGGAAAACGATTGACCTTTGCAATTCATATAGATAACCACTTATTATATTTTCGTGACCTTTTATCAAATTTACGTTCCGATTTGTAGCACACTGCACTTGACCGGGTGCATGAACTTTTGCACATCTTAGACATTCTTCTTGTTTTCTTGGCTCAGTACAATTTCGTGAAATGTGTCCCCTACAGTTGCATTTAAAACATCGTATATTGTCCATTTTACGTCCAACCGCGCCAGACATTTGACTTCCATTAGTCGAATTATTTGCGCCGCTATCACTTCCCAAAACTACCCGAGTTCTGTTTTTTGGTTGAAAACTTTTGATCCATTTAACTGTTGCCACTAATTCCGGCACCAAAACATACTCTCTCGAAAGCAAACTGTTTTTAACCGTGTCATTGAAAATTCCTTTTATTATGAGTTTTATAACTGCACTAGTAGACATAAATCCTATTTGGGCAGAAATCGCCAGCATTTCAAAAGCATAATTTTCAGATATCTCGTCACTCTTTTGTTTCCGCGATTGCATGCGCTCTATCACGTCCGCCTCGTTAATTACCGCACGAAAATTTAGAAGCAAATTCTCTTTGAAAGATTCGCAAGTAATTTCCTCGTGAACAAACAGATCCGCCCACAATTTCGCTGCTCCCTTCATTTTGCTCATAGATGCTAGCAAAAGAATCTTTTCATCCCAACCGTAAACGTCTTTTAGTTTTGCCACTTGAACTATCCATACCAACGCACTTAAACCAGTTGTAACCGAATAATCAAACTCTGGTAACACATCAATGATATTGCGGATATTCATATGCGTATGTGTTGTTTTCGAAGTCGAACCCATCTGTTCTTTCTGCAATTCAAAAAGTTGTTTTTCTTTTTTAAACAGCTCTCGTTCTTTTTGTAGAAGATATTTTTCTCGCTCCATTAAACTTCGAGTAGTATCGTGGTGGGTAGTTGGTGAACCTAAACACACATTCTCCTGTTCATCGAGGTCACAATCGACGGTTTGTCCTTTGCGTGACACACAGAAAAAGACAGACGGCGATAATCGGTAGACATATATATATAGATATGTTTGTTTGTTTGCACGAGTTACTGAGAAATTTCCCACAACTGCAGCAATATGTCCTGGCAACAACGCGAACAAGAATCGACAGGAAAGATGCACTATTTTTCTTTGGATATTCAATTGTTTTGACAATAATCAATCTTATTAACACGTATCGAATTGAATTATGTAGGTATTATCTCACTTCTATAAAATGTAGTCGGGATTCGTCAAGATCTGAAATTTTCCGGAAACAACAGCGCTAAATGCCACACAGCACACGTCACAATCGATTTATTGAAGAAAATATTCAATGAGCTCATAATTTCGCGGAATGGACCTGTCAATTGGCCACCAAGATCGTGTGATTTGAAACCATTGAATTATTTTCTTTCGGGATATGTGAAGCCGCTCACCTACCCCAACATTCGTGGCGTTATTGCCGACATACAGCCCCAAATGCTTGAAAAAGTGGTTGAAAATTGGACCTCTAGACTTGTCTTTATTCGAACCAGCCGCGGCGGCCACATGCCCGAAATCATATTTAAACATTAATGGCATAAAATTATCCTTCCAATAAAGCTAAATTGATGGACATTAAAACGATTTTCTTGTGTTTTATTTTAACTAGAAGTTCTATACCTCTAAAAAACACCCTTTATTTATAATCAGGACCAAAACCTAAGACTATTCAGCAATGTCCGTCCGTATGCAATTTTTATGCCTTTAAAATTAAGCTAGGAAGCTGAAATTTTGACCACATATTCCCTAGGCCTCCGAAAGGGTGAAGATTTTTTTGGATACGCCCACAATTTAATAAAAAACCGTTTTAAAGCTAAAGTTAGAGAGATAGAGTGTTACAACCTTCACAGATATGTAGGCACTGCCCTCCCTTATAAGTTTTTGATATAACGTTTCTTGCCACGTCTACTTTTGTGGACGTTTTTCACAAAAAAAAAATATTTAACAATATGTTCAGCCAATATTTTTTCCAATATATCGCCCACATGGCAACGCCCACTTTTTGGGGGCGTTTTGTAAAATATATTTTTTTTTCCTTTAAATTTATTATATTATAATTATAGAATGAAATAAAATGCTTAATGATTTTTTTCTTTGGGGCATATAGGGATATGGATAGAGCAGCATACTGTTCGCACCAAGCGGACTGTAGCCTTTGCTTATGTTTTTAGTTTATGTTTCAATCCCGTATGCAATACTTTAGCAAACGCTTGCTAGACGTCAAGAAAAACACTGGAACATATGAGGAGAACTATACCAAGCTAAGCTTTGTATGACTCCGATTAACTGATCTACTTCGTCCCCTCGTCAAAAGGTGTTTGAAGTGACAGGTTAAGATTAATTTTATTTGCGCGGTCTTTTCGGTCTGGGTGGGCTCTCATTTTTTAATATGCTGCCACTAATTGTCAGAAGAAAGATCGATACATTCTTCAAGTTTAACATGTCTTTCGGATATTCCTTTTGCGATGAAAAAATCAATAAGGTCCGGAGTTGTTGCCATATTCGATGGCAAATAAGTCGGCTTGCCTGACGAGTAAAAGTCTAACCCGAATTGCATACCGGCTTCGTAGAGGATTTTTCCTTTTGATGAAATGCATCTTAAACCCCAATGTTTTACAAGTCACCGCCGATAATAAAATTTCATGCTAGTGAGTCAAAGATACTTGGAGGCATATATATAGACGCAGTATCATAAGTTTGTCATTTAATTTTCACACGAACCGTTATTGATTAAATATTATCGTGTTCGATTTTTGTGCTTTTGAATAGTCAATGGTGTCTTTTATAAACAAGGACGCTCCACCTCTAGCCCTTTCCGAAGGTTGATACGCGTGATAGGAACTATATCCCTACATGTTTGTCATTGATTCCTTCGTCAGATGTGTTTCGGAAATCAAGCAATATCAATTTTGCGAATGAATACCTCTAGCTCGTCGTTTTTTTGCATAAGGCTGTTCGCATTCCATGTAATAATTTTAAGAATTTATGCGTTTTTCATGTTATTTAATATAAAAATAATTAATATATGGAGCTCGTCTTATGTATCCAACATTCGTTTATTCAACCAACTCCATTCTTCCAGTCTAGCAAGAATTGCGGAGAAAACTTGAGAGACTGGATCAGGCATTGTTTTGCTTTGCTGGTTCGCTTGCTTCAGTTCGAGGCTTCAGCATATGTTTGTGGTTGAGTATTTGACGACTTTTCAATAAAGCTTTTTTATCACGACTGCTCAATCTTCGTTCCAGGATTCGACGATTTTCTAAGTTTTTCTTTTGGCTGTTGCGACAGTTGTTGATTGTTGCCTTAGCCTATTGCCGTTGTTGAGCTGTGTTTCCTGCACCCGTTATGTGTTTGTCACTAGATTTTATCCCGACGGGTAAAGACATTTTCTTTAGTAAATCACGCCTGTTTTGTAGCTCTTTAGCCGCGATAGTTTGCCGGGTGATTGCCTTTGAAATTTATGCAGGTTGGTAAATTCCTTTCTATTCATACCGCACCCTTGCGATTAGTATTTACCAGCACATTTGACGCAACGTGATTCCATTTTGCAATATGTGTTAGTGTGATTGTACCCTTGGCAACGCTTGCACTGAGGGACGAGTCTTGTCCTTGGTCGCACCGTTTCAATTCTGACTACAATATTCAGTATGTTTTTAATATTATATTTTTTATCAATATTCTCCGGCTTTTCAAAGCGTATCATGAATAACGGAAATCCAGGCTTGACTACAGCCCCGTGCTAATACTCTACTAAAGAGCAGACCACTTTAAGGTTTCTTGTTCTTCCAAGACATTGAACAATTGTCGGATGACGTACTAATCTTTACAGGTTTCTGGCGACATCAGTCTGGCTTAATAGAATTGAGTAGGCTTTGTAGAGGAAAGGAAAAACAAGGCAGGCCACAACACCGGTGTATCTCCCACCGAAGGGTATCACAATAAGCCGACAAGGACCTATGTGTGGCAAGAAGGAGATTGATCATCCGCGCCGACCCAACTAACCCAACCTAACCTAAGATTTGCGAGACATGAGTCATCTTTAGAGATTTGAAAGATCGCTTTAATCTTTTTCTGTCCTTGTTGACAGGGTTTACAAATCCATTAGCTCAATGATAATCAAGAGCAGGCAAATTTCATCTTTTTAAAAAACGGATTTCGCAGAAGCATTTTAACCTGCTGTTTGATTCGCACACATGACTCTTTTATATGTGGCGAAGAGAATTCAATTTCTGATGCAAGGATCCCTGCGAGTGAAAATTTCACCTCAAATTTTGTCTCAAATGTGAAATGTCTTTATTAGATATTTAAATGAGTCCTTTCTTGTTTCATTTTGCTTATTTATTATTATGTTTTTTAAAAAACAAAAATTAAAATTAAATTACCTTTAATTTATTTTTAATATTTAAAGTAAACAGCTATTTCAAAAAAGTGGCTGAAGAAATTTGAGCAAAATTTAATAAGTTTTTCATTTGAGAAGAATTTGTTTTTTGTCCAGTCAGGCTAAACGTGCCGTAGCATCGGAATCTCACAGACTGGTGGTTTAATTCCATATGACCTTGGTGAAAACTTTCATCCTCGGTTCCTAGGCTTCCTATAAACTGCGTCAGGGTACTTTATACTCAGGCTGGAATAACTGATGCTTTTCAATGTTGGCTGTATTTCGTTAAGCTCTCAATCACCACGACTCCCTTTTTCGACGCTGCCTTTGGTGAAAGGGAGCGGCTTATTCTCTTTTTATATCTGGGTTTTAAAGTTTCGTTACTTTTTTTGGTGGGCTTCTTTTGGAAATGGACGAATCCAGGAACTCCTATATAGCTGGGTTTCTATACATATCTATTCCCAGGGAGTTAGAAGCGGCCGGGTTATTCACAGTTGGGGGTATATGAAGGATGACGCTTGCTATTAGTTTTCCTTTGCGTTTTATGCAAGGCTAATGCTTTTTATGAACGACGATAGTTCAATTTTACCTATCCTTTCACTGCAAGTTTTTATATAATAGTATAATGGATGGAGTTGACTTAATGGAAAATTTCGGTGATCTGATATTGGAGAAAATTTCGTCTTCATCAAGAAGTAACTTGTCGATGCCGACGAAAACTTTTCTTTTGCTTCCCCATCCACAAATAGCTTGGAGGTTGAGAGATCTCAGAGCAAGAGGCTTTTCTTCTCCTTCGTAATTTTGTTTTTGTTTGATTTACATTTTTTGACCGTTTACGTTTACTGTAATGAGACAAACTAACATTGCGCGTTCTTAGGAACATATTTACGTTATAAAAGTATAGTTATTTTCAATTAAAGTTATTTCGCTACCACCTACAATTCGTATCTTTGACATAACACATTTCTGGGATTTTAGACCCTCCTATCAGCGACAGTTCCGAATACACTCAATTCTTTTTTTTCAGAATTCCATTTTACACGAATCGAGGAAAAAAATTGATTCTCTTTTAACACGATTTGATTTGAAATAACACGAAAGTAACGGTCATAATTTCCATTTGTCGGGGATTCCCATAATACAAACACATAATGTATGGAGGGATTTTGTCTGCATTGATGTTTACTTAGAATATTAGTGTGCAAATTTTCTACAAGTGCAATTTGGTATATGATTTTTAGTGCAAAGTTGTTGTACGATACGAATTTAATTATTGTTTTGATAGATCCGGAAATATGACACCATTACCGAAAACAAAAAGAAAAGCCATCTCACTGGAAGCTAAGATAAACATATTAGATCATCTAGCAACTGGACAAGGTGCAACCGCTGTTGGAAAGTATTTCAACATACATGAAGCAACAGTTAGAACAATAAAGAAAAATGAATAATCTATTAGGATGTCAGTTATATCTGGCACTAATATAAGTGCTAAAACTTCCTCATATACCAGGGATATCATAACCGAGAAAATGAAGAAAGCCTTAATAATATGGGTGGAAGATAACTCGCAAAAAAGAATACCAATAGACGGAAATGCTCTAAAGCAAACTGCAATTAAAATACACAAGCAAATTCAAGAAATTGAGCCAGGAACTTCATCTCAATTAAACAGGAAGCACGGGCTTCTGTACTCTGCGAGTACGGGCTGGATGACGGGATTTCTTAAAAGACATGCCCTTCATAAAATCAAAATGAAAGGTGAAATCGCATCTGCAGACGAAGCTGCTGCTAAAGAATTTCCTCAAAAACTGGCCAAAATAATGCCAAATAGAACCTACGTCGCAAAATCGCAAAAAAGTGCTAGTGGATTTAAAGCAGCTAAAGATCGTGTTACATTTTTATCTTCCTCCAACGCTTCAGGGGATCGCTTGTTGAAACCGCTTGTTGTTAATCGGTCCTTCAAACCACGTTCAATAAAGGGTGTGGACTTCAACACATTTCCCGTTCACTGGATGGCAAACAAAAAGGCCTGGGTTACCACACACATATTTATTGAATGGTTTAATAAATGCTTCGTCCCAGAAGTCAGACGCTACGTAAAATCAAAAGATCTCGAGTTTAAAGATAATGCACCCGGCGACTCAGTCTTGGAACACCCAAACGTGCAAATTTGCTTTCTGCCACCAAACACCACGTCACTAATACAACCGTTGGACAAGCGATAATTGCTACATTCAAGACCTACTATGTAAAGCGATCATTCCAATACATTTTGGGCAAAATGGCTGACAGTGAATTAACCGTCATTGATGTTTGGAAGAAATTTACCATCATGGATTGCATTAATCACGCTAAGTTAGCTTTCTCAGAAATAAGACCATCCACTTTAAATGCGTGTTGGAAAGCTATTTGGCCAGAATGTGTGAACGAACGAGTTTTCTAGCATCGTGACTTTGGCTCAGCAAATTGGCGGAGAAGGATTTCACAATCTGTCATTTGCGGATATCGACGAGCTACTGGTGAACAAAGCCCTAAGTGAAGAAGAGATTATAGGATGCGTCCTTGAGACTCCTGTTCCTCCAGGGACAATCGATACTGATGATGCGAAGTTGACGATCCTGGTCCTGTTCTCAGTCCAAACCTACTGAAAGATCTCTTGATCTGGCTAATAAATTGGGAAACCATTTTATTGCTCATGATGCAGACGAAGAAAGAGCACGAAAGTTCCAACACGATTTCAAGTTGCTAATGGCCTCTTATAAGGAAATTTATAATGGTCTAATCAAAGTCGGGTCCCAGCGATTGATGACGGAATTCGTTCACATAAATGCTGCCCCTGCACAGCACGAGATGAGCGAAATTTTGATTTCTAACATCACCGATGTACCAACAGAACAAGAAGATAATATTTCTACCCTGAGCAGCGGAATTCAAAATCTTTTGGCAGATCTGGACACCGAATAATTTGTTTGTTTTCTTTTATTGCTTTTTTGTATTGCTAATTTGTATTAATGAACTGATTCTTTTGTTTATTTACTTTTTTTTGATAAATTAAAATAAATGTATTTATACAACGAGTTAAAAATACATATCCATATGTACGTACATATTTTATGTGGCCTATTAGGTATATTCAGGTACATATGTATTTACATACGAGCCCTAATACAAAATGTTGATGTTATCATCCCATGCCGTACCTTTTTTTACACGAATTATTTGGGAACGTATCTATCGTGTAAAAACAGAATTAAGTGTACGTTATACAAACTACAATTTCACCAGAGAACTCAACTATTTAAATGCGAATATTAAAAATATGTAATGTATTATTATTATGCAGGGTGCATCTTGATGGATTGGTTCTCTTATAATTACCATCATCACAGAGCAAAACACAAGACATTATCGCCTAACTCAATGGTTGTTTATAAATAAATAATATCAATAAATGGACCTCTTTAATTTGCGCACGCTACAAGTCAAAATCAATTTCGTTGCTTGGTTTATTACAGCAATCATTGTTCTGTGTCTTTCTGTTTTAAAAAAGGTTGTAAGTCTTAACCCGCAATGATCTTAGGGGAGCATGTACATACATTTAATGAAGAGTTGATCTTGGTGAATATAAATGATAATTAGGAATGACTCGAATAAACATGACGGAATTTGCATCGCGTCTGAAAATAAAGTTATGCAGAACAAATTATTTGCACCTTTGCCTATAAATCTTATCAAATAAATAGGGTAGGGGTTAGAATATAGCCGAGGTAGGCATGCCTCTAGTAAGAGGAGACTAAAATCCAAACTCCAAAACAAAACAAAAAGATTTAATACCTCAAGTGGCAGCTCAGTTTTCCTTTTTAGAAGACATTTTGCAAGATTTTAAAATGAATGCCTTGGAAATTTTCGACACAGTTAATCTTCTCATCCGCTTTTCATGATTAGCTTTGAAAAGTCAGAAAAACAGTCGTGATGTATTTAAGAGAAGAAACAACCGAAAGAAAGACCTCTTAAAGGTAGGCCTAAGCGACGAACATGCTTGCCGAACTTGTTCGTGCTCGCTTTTTTTTGTAGTGTAGGGGCTGGTTCACTGTTCCCGAAGAATTTCGATTTGGCTTCGATGTTCGCCATGTTCGCGAGCAAACCTAATTTTGCAACCACTTGCGCTTCTTTATCGCACATTGAAATATGCCTAATTTCTGAAACGCATCTGACGAAAGAATTATGTACAAATATAAGAGCATATAGTGCCTATCACGTATATCACTCTTCGGAAATGGATAGAGGTGGAGCGTCTTTACTTATAGAAGACACCATAGAATATTCACTAAGTACAAAAATTGAGCTATATAGATAAGGCCACATGAATTTTGGCTCCAATGATCAATGGCCCCAAACCAAAAATGAAAAATGGCCCCAAAAATTTATATGGGAAACAACTACACGAAAATATCTGTGATTTGGGGCAATTTTTCATATTTTGGGGCCATATATATATGAAAAATGACCCCAAAAATGTGTCACGTTCCAATGAAATCTTATTTGACTAACTACTGCAAAATAAATGCCGCCAAGCTTTATTATTCTTTTAAAATTCTTAATGATTTTGTGATGTTAATGGGATTTTGGGGGGGGGGGGGGTATGCTGCCCCAAACTTCGTTTATACTCAATAAGTATTTGCATATACCCAACCTCACACATACTTCTAATCTAACAGTGAAACCAAGCAGGGGACTTGCAGGGGGTCAGCATGCCCATCATATTTCATTAGACTATTCTTTATAATTAAAATAACTGTCAATGGGAAAAGTGGTATTTTTTCCCAAAGTTTGGGATAATTTTTCAAAATGAATTTTGGCCCCAAACTAAAAAATGGACCCATTTTTGGGGCCATTTTTCATTTTGAAATTGGGGCCATTTTTCATTTTGAAAAAGAATTTTAACTTTTGGGGCCATTGTCAATTTTTGGTTTGTTGCCATTGTTCATTGGGGCCAAAATTCATGTAGCCCATATATAATATAAAAAATGATTACGGTTCGCGTAAAAAGAAGCGCATGAAATCCGATTATGATATCGCTTCTATTTATATGCCTTCAAGGGAAAAGCTAGTGAAAAATTATTTTGTAAGTATCTTTGGCTCATTTCAAAATTTTAATGCAAAACACACCTTCTGGTGTTGATATATTACATCAAAAGTCAGACTTGCTAGCCTGATGGATAGGATACTGTTCGCCTTTATGGGACTGTTTCTCCATATTTGGATGTGTTTATGGCGAAACATATTCGTTCGATATAGGTTCATAGTAAAGTTCTTTTAATTTTTTAAGAAATTGTTCAAAACGGAGTGAAATAATTAAATTTTCCATGACGACTGCGTTCTCTGCATTGATGTGCACTTGAAATATATTTTATTAAACTAGTCTTAAATATTTGTGACTATATTGAAGTATGCATGTTTTTCATTTATAACTGGCGCACGAATTAAAATAGATCTGACATGTCATTCATGAACATTCAATCGCTTCTGAATTTGCTGATAACGGTTTCGCTTGAAAGCCGTTGCTCCGAAATTAGTTTTATTCGATCCAGAATTACATTTAAAATGTTATGTTTCTAGTGCATGCATTAATATATTTGTGCATATTTAAAAATCGCCTTTCTGAAGGATAAAGCTTATCTATTTATCAGCGACTCGAATGTTTTTTCAACTTTCGAGCTTGTTTGTGTTAAAGATTGTATAGATTATGATTTTTTCCATATATTTTATTTTCAGTTATGGAGTATACCAAACCGTCATTCCGAACAATGGGAGTGAATATATGCATTGGAGTTTTCTACTGTCTAGGTTCGATGGCGGCTCCATGGATTGCAGTTCTAACCGGATCATGGAAAACATTTCTCATTGCAACATCAATTCCGTTTGCTTTCGTACCGTTATTTTATTTCATTCTTCCGGAAAGCATACAATGGCTTATAATAAAACAAAAATATAAACAGGCTGCGGAGGCTCTAAAGCAGATTGCAAAAATAAATCGGAATTATTTGAGTGACGCCGAAGTAAACTGCTTTATTCAAGAATGCCGTAAAAATTCAAATAAAGAACAAGGTTCTAAGCCTAGTGTTCTGGGTCTATTTAAAACTCCACGACTACGTAAAAATATGTTGATATTATTTTTCAAATCGTAAGTTTGTACAAAAATGCTAGAGATAAATATTTTTTTAATTTAAAATACACCTACTTACATATGCATATATTAAACTTGTGCACAAAAAATGATTAGTATTTGTAATTTCGCACAATGAAATTTAGACCTCCTTTTTATGGAATATAGCTATTTCCTCTGGAGAAATCCTCCAACTAGAATTTCGCACAGTAATTTGGCTGAATAAGCATATACCGCTGACGACTATATATTTGGTATTACAAAAAAAAACTTCTTAAACTTGCTTATAAGCGCACTGAATTTCCGCAAAGTCATATGCAATATGACAAAAAAATTGTTTATTTCGCTAACAAACCATTTTTTGCCTCAACGTACCGTCATCGGTCAAAATGTAAGAGTCTATAATATAGACTCTATATCAATACTTTTATCGAAATGGAAATAAGATACAATTGTATCAATTTTGATACGTTTTTGTTTCCACGCACAAATTTAATGCATTGACAATTTTTTATTATTTTTGTTTTTCGTTTAACATTCTGCAAATTCTATATGATGTCTGTATTTTTAATGAGTATACACTATCCGAATAGTATATTAATTTTGACACATATTAAGTAGCACAAATGAATATTCGTCGTAGACCCCTAAAAGTATATATATTTATGATCAGGAAACCTGAGACTATTAAGCAATATCAGTCCGTCCGTCCATATCAACTTTAAATGTACGCTAGGAAACTAAAATATGGAACATATACTCCCTAGTGTCCCGAAATGGCAAAGTGTTAAGATTTTTTAAATAAAGGTGCACGCCCACAATATAGAAAAAACTGTTTTAAAGCTGTAGTTGAAGAAATGAAAGATTAGAAGCTTAACAAAATATGTAGACATTGAACTCCTTTAAAAGTTTGCCATATAAAGTTTTTTGCCACGCCTACTTTTCGAGGTCATTTTTTTTAACAATATGTGGTTTTAATCGAAAATTACTATAGAAATCGAAAAATATAACAAGTTATTAAAAATTTTACCACGGGTGGGAGACCAGTTCTACTGTAAAATCCACACTCTTCGGAGGCACCTTCTACGGATTCTGAGGAGAGCCATTTATTGCAATCATTTAACCCTTTCAAAAGTAGTAAAAGGGTATCTAGATCACCATCAGCGGGATCTATTCTACTCAACGAAAAATAAAAGCTTCGAGGGGGAAAATAACGACCTCCGTACAAAGCTTAATAATATCAAACTGCTGTACAATGAGCTGAAAACCGAGTTACACCAGCTTAAAGTCGAGAATAAGGCACTAAAATAATTTTTGACCCAAAAGCACTCTGAAGGTAAAATGCTAAGTCTAGATAGCCGCAACTACTTAAAGGATGAAGAAGAGTTAGAGCGCGAAATTGATTTGACTAAGCGGAAACCAAACAAAAAATGCTCTGGCTCCTCACCAGAAATTTTAGTGGTTAAAAAAAATCGTAAAAAGTGTTCAATTAATGAAAACTCAAGAAACCTTAAAGATAAAGTTTACCTTCCGCCGCCAATTAATGTAATCGAAATATCGAAATACGACAAGGGTTATAAATTTCTTAAGGAAATCTTGAAGTCCACATTGAAAGTAACATCTTTGAACAATAATGTGTGGAAAATCAATGTTAGCGACCCCGACAGCCACCGTGCGTTTTCTCAAAAACTAAATACTGAGAAAACCCAATGGTACGCTTACGAAAATAAGTCAGCCACACCGAGTAGTGGCCAGAGGACTTCATTCTTCGTGCTGCAAAGACGATGTTTTGCGAGACTTTAAATCCAACGGCTTCAAAATTATCGACGCAGTGAATCTACTCTAATCAATTTTAATGTATTTATGAATAGATTATATCTATTGCTTCAACCACAAAAGCTTTTTATTTAATTGATCTAACATCCTATCTAAAAAAAAATTAGTTATTAGTTATTTAAATCAGTTTATTAAATAGCAATATTTACAAATACAAATATTTTCCTGCGAATTAAAAACTTTAGTAAAGCGCTGATTCCCCCTATTCATGCTAAGCTTCGAAAAGTCAGATGACATTAAAAAATGTACAATATAAAAAACGTAAGGCGGCTCACCAGAAATTGTAGTCGTTAAAGAAAATCGTAAAAAGTCTTCAATCAATGAAAACGCAAGAAATCTTAAGGATACAGTTATAGAAATATCGATATACTGCAAACGTTATAAATTTCTTCAAGAAATCTTGAATTAATATTGAAGTTAAAATTGAACAGGTGCGTAAAAAGACTAGACTTATCCCTCAATACAAGCGTTGTCAAGGGTATAACTACACAAACGCATATTGGTAAAAAGAACCGCGTTGGGTTACACGCGCCGGGAAACATTTGTCTATCGATTGCAGTCTTAAAAGACAGGATTTATCAACTTGCATAAACTGTAAGAGAAATCACTCTGTAAACTATCGCGGTTGCGAGGTACCTAATGGGCTTCAAGGCAGGCGCGATATAGTAAATAAGAAATTTTGTTACCCGTTGGAATTAAAAAGAATGACAAACCCAAAAGAGGTACAAATAAATGAAGAGAGAATGACATGTAAAAGTAAAGTCGTCGACTCCCGAACTGAAGGCTCCAAACCGTCGCGAGAAAAGAAAATTGATAAAATTCGTCGCATTTAAATATGAATATGAATACTAACGAAAAAACCAAAATAAAAATAGTAACGTGGAATGCGAATGGCCTTCTACAGAAGATCAGATACAGATACTCGAGCCAAATAATATCGATATATGCTTGATTTCTGAAACCCATCTTACGAAGGAATCAAGTGTAAAAATTAAATAATATAGTGCCTATCATGCATATTACCCTTCGGAATGAACTAGAGGCGGATCGTCTTTGTTAATAAAATGAGCACAAAAATCGAGCAAGATAATATTCAATTAATAACGGTTCGTGTATAAAATAATAGACAAACTTATGATATTGCGTCTATATATATCCTTCCAAGGGAAGGGATATGATTTTAATGCAAAACCCACCTTCTGGGGTTCACGATGCTTTCACCAAAAGACAAAATTCTCTACGAAACAAATAACAAAAGCATAAAGCGAAATAAAATATCCTCAGGAAATAACCGAATTGGTAAAGGAGAAAATAAAAGCGCGTAAAAAATGAGAAATAATATTCGGAATTCAAAGAAATCGGGGCAGGAGTTCCAAAAGAAAGAGTGTTGGGTCCGGTTCTATTTTAAATCTTTACTCGAGAATTTCCACAGGAATATGGCACAACTGTAGTTACGTTTGTGGATGATACCGCTATATTGGCCGCAAGTAATATGATACCAGTATTAAGCTCATCCACTACACAAATTATAGTTTTGTTGATGATGATGTTGGGGCAGGATTCTTCAATTTATAGTGATATGCAGCGTTATCCATCACGATGACTGAAGGACCCTCGAAATTATTCAGAGCCTTATTTGAAAGCTCTCAAAATTCATATTGTCGTGATTGTCTCCAGTATTAAGTCCTGACTTGAAGGTCAACAGAGCATCATTAACAAAACCATCCATTCCACCTGCACGAGCAATTGCAAGGCGTGGTCCTTTTGATATTGGCCTCTTCAGTCGTTTGGCTTTGATTGGCTTTGACTGATGATTTTTCTGTCCGAACTGAGGACCTATGTTTCGTCAATGTATATTATTTTACATTGTTGTTCTCTGTTTTTCCTTGTTTTTCTGATGTATTCTACTATTTTCATCTGAATATCCATTCCTTCGCACAAAATTTTTCTGTTGCCTCGTTTTTATTTGCCTCTTCAAAATTTTGCTAAAATTTTTTAAAAATTAACAATTTTGCTTGTTTTGTCAATATTTAAAGCAATCCATATTGTTAGTTTATTTTTTGTTAGCCGTATGGTTTGTAAATTAAGAATTAATTAAATTTCACACAAACAGAATTTAGGTTCAAATTCGCAAGTCAATTCGCGAACCATAAGGTATATTCATTGAAACATTAACCTCAATAATGGTTTATCAATAATGATTTATTTATATGAGTTCATAACTATTTATACTAATGATACCAAAACATTTTTATAAAAACCATTACTATAAAAAATGTGTTATTTTATTACAGGTATTATATTATTGTTTATTATATTATCAACCCTTTTCTTAGAAAATAAAGCAGGTCGAATTGCTTTCATTCGTTCTTTAATTTATGATAGTTCTAAGAATTCCCTCACAATTTTCTGGGGATATTTAATTTTTAAGCAGAACAATAATACCCTCTCCTATTTTGACACATAATTTGTAACACCCCTTAACATTCATCGTGGAGCCCTAAAAGTATATATATTGATGATCAGGACCAAATCCTAAGACTATTTGGGAACCTGAAATTTGGACCACGTATTCCATAGGGATCCGAAATGGTTAAGTGTAAAATTGCTTGGAAAAAAACTTTATACGACAAACTTGTAAAGGAGGGTAGTGCCTACATATCTTGTGAAGGTTGGAACACTCTATCTCTCCAACTTTAGTTTTAAAACGGTTTATTTCTAAATTGTGGGCGTGGCAGTTGCCGTATTCAAGAAGCGGACATTGCTAATAGTCTTAGGTTTTGGTCCTTATCATAAATGTATATACTTTTAGAGGTCTACGATGAATATTAAAGGGTGTTAGGATAGGGTATACAAATTAAAAACTAACCTAAGTACACAAAAAGAATATTCATCGTTTTCGAGGTTTTTTTTGGTTTTTGGGAGTGAGTGAGTGGCTTCGGGAGCTTTGGCATTTAAATCAAGGTGGGACTAACACTGGCGATCTTTGGGAAGCTGCAAAATGTTGTCTATTGTAAAGATATTCTGGTTGAAAGGTTTGCATTATAGGTTAGGTTAGGAGGGCTGTTTTGCACCAGAAGCAAATTTCACTCGGAGAGCGTAAAGGCCCGTTGTGAGTACCCTGTTTGCACATGCAAGGAAATGCAACTAACAAAACCACTTAGATATGTTGAGGAAAAGTTTTAGGTCTGATAAAGATACCCTAGCCACGTCGTCCAAGCTTTCGAAGAACCGTGCTCCTATGCAGGATAAGCGGCGTTCTTGTAGAGCTGGGTAGTGGCATAGGAGATGTTCCACGGACTCTATTTCCTCCTCGTCTCTGCAGCTTCTGCAGAAGTCATTTGCAAAGAGCCCTAGCTTTTTAGCCATGTGTCCGGTGATGCAGTGTCCGGTTAATTCCCCGACGAGCATCCGGATTTGACCTCTATTAAGAGTGACCAGGGATTTTGATCTTTTGATGGCGACAACAGGCCACAGGCTTCGGGTTATAACGCAACCACTGGTGTTGCTCCATTGTTCCTTAGCCAGCTGTAGGATGATATCGTCGATAAAAGTCTTAGCGGTGTTAAAAGGTGGAAGCACCTCTCCGTCCGCTAGTAGTGGGTTCAGATTAGAGCCGTATCCGGCCAGTTCATCCGCTTTTTCATTCCCTTTAACACCAACGTGTCCTGGGACCCAGCAGAGTAGAACCGAGTGATGACGTATAGCCCTTAGTGCCAAGAGGCAATCTGTTACGCACTTCGCGTTTACAAGTTTAGAGCCGATTGCATTAAGTGCTGCTTGGCTGTCCACGCAGATGGCAATTTCCATTGCTGGTAGTCCCATCGATAGGATAGTCTGTGCTACTTTCTTAACCGCAAAGATCTCAGCTTGAAAGTGATCGCTGAGTCGAAACGACTCGTTGATGGCAAGTGCCTCCAAGCAGACCCCGGCTCCTGTACCTTTATCTGCTTCAGAACCATCCGTGTAGACGGGTATACCTTTAATAATGGTACTGGGTGAGTCCGAGTCCTGTCTTTTGGGTATAGTGATTCTGAAATCTTCCTCGAAGACATACCTGGGTTTCTCGTAAACAGTTCGTGACATGAGACCCTTCCTATCAAAGGTTTCAAGTATGCTAGAGTATCCGCAATCGTTAGGCCTCCATTTTTTCCAAATGTTTTTCTATAAGCATAGAAGGCATTAAGTCATTTCTTCATTCTTTCTTGGGTGTTCCGTTTCCAGTTTAGTTTGGATGTGAACACCACACCCAGGTACTTAACCTCGGTTAAACGATTTAGGCGGACACCTTTAAGCTTGGGTGGGTCCCATTTAGGTACCTTATATTTCCTGGTGAACAGAATTAGTTCGGTCTTCTTTGGATTAACAGCAAGGCCGTTATGTTCCGTCCATTTGCATAGTTCTGATAACGCAGATTCCATAATGTCTCTAATGGTGGAAAAATACTTTCCTGTTATTAGTACAACTATGTCATCAGCATAAGCGACTATCTTTATACCTCTGTTGACAAGGGATTTAAGAATTTTGTTGATCGAGATGTTCCACAGGAGAGGAGATAGAACTCCCCCTTGCGGTGTTCCACGATTGGCACTTTTCTTAATCGCAAAGTCCCCTAGGCTGCTGTTAATGACTCTGCTGTTAAGTATAGCCCCAACCCAGTTTGTCAGAAGCTTTAGCGAACCTAAACCCCTTAAGTGGGGAAATAATGGTTCCATTGTTGAGGTTGTTGAAAGCACCTACTATGTCTAGAAAGGCCGCCAACGTAAATTCTTTGTTTCCAAGGGATTTCTCGATTGTTCTCGTTACTTCATGCAGCGCTGTTTCCACAGATCTGCCTTTGACATATGCGTGTTGCGCACTGCAAAAGCACCAGTATTCTCAAGAATATTCCTTAGGTGCAGATCCAATAGTCTTTCTAGTTCTTTCCAGCAATCGGGAACTAGTCCAAGTGTCAGGCAACCCCTAAAGATTGACTGTAGCCATAGTACAGTCCCATTGCCACTCTTTTGTAACATGGCAGGTGTAATATCGTCCGGTCCCGCCGACTTGTTTGGTTGGAAGGATTGGAGAGCCCATGTTATTCTGTTTGTTCTGGTACAGTCACTGATGACGGTCAGTCAGAACTGCGCAGCAGACTTCCTGGGGTTGTACATCCCAGGAGTGTACCGAGGACCCGCTCGAGAGTTACCTGATTATCAACTGTCCAGCTGCTATCTTCCTTACACAGAAACCCTACAGGGGAGGGGATTTTGTCTTTGGAGCGGAGTCTAGCCGCTTCTGTGGTGGATTCGATGCCGGAGCAGTAGTTTGCCCAGGATGTTCGTTTTACTGCTCTAGTTTTCTTTTTGAACTCGTTGAAGTTGTCTTCATCGAAGTCTTCATCGGTTTTATTCAGTTTGGCTCTTTTAAAAAGTTTCCTGAGAAGTCGTAGTTACCTAGTCGCGTGTGTTCTTTTAGGAGGACGATTAATAGGGCAGGATTTTTTAAAGGAGTCGGTTAGGGTCTTTGTGAGAGGATTGACTGCACAGATGAGGAATTAACCAGATAGTCAACTCTACAATCCCCTATCACTTTCAACCCCCAAAAAATATTTAATAACGGCCGCAAAAACCTCTCTCAATTTTCTCATCTGTGAATACGTGTGAGCCAGACACATGAAGTTAGATCTAATTTACTAGATTACCCACCAAAAATAATTGTGGGGAGTTTTGCAATATATCCAAATCGCAACAACAAAACAGCTGGTCACGGCGGAAGTGTTGGCAAATAGGAAATTCTGCGAAGTGTTGAGTTTATGTGATTCAACTTTTATAGCTATTTTAATATAAATGTTTATAAAGAAACAAAAAATTATTTACCCAATAAAGTTGTTACAATTTAGCTGGAATATTTTTTGCGGTTATAAGAAATAGTTCTCTATTTTTTATCTGCCTTAAAATAAACATTCTTGGGTTGTTGTACTTTTCCATTTTGGTTAATAAAATGAGATAAAATGCATATTTTATTGTATTATTGCATAAATATTACTAAATTAGTAATGTTTGGGTGTAAAATATTTGAAGTAAATAGTTTGCAATGGTTTTTTATATATATATTAAATTCTTTGATTGTTTTTATTCAACACATGAAAGTTTAATGAACATATTTGGATTCCGTGAATGGATAAAAAAAAGTGAAAAAGAAGTATTTGTAATCCTTTTTAAATTATGTTGTGTTACAAGATTTGTACGTTTAGTCAATCAATTTTCTTAGCTGTTTCTTTTCTAAGGCGGTTTTGAAATTTTTATATAAGTTAATATGCTTTATTTTAAAATTTAAAGTAAGCGATAGACGGAAGAAGGAGAAAAAAGGTAGCTAACTTTTTTTTAACAGCCGACTTTATTTGTCAAGTTATAATGTTTTGTAATTTTATTTTATATGAAAATAAACAAAACAATTTACTACTACTACTACTACTAGGAAGTAATTGCAAATTTTGATGTACCAAAATAATATTTGTAAGAATTTGGATTACGTTTTATTAAAAAGCGTTTTAAACCAGTGTTCAATTGTGTAGAGTTACTTAACTGCTTCAATATAACCATCCATAATCTACGAAATCCTTGCTAGTATAGTTATACTTAAATTTATTGTCAACCGGAAATGTATGATGAACTTACTTATTATATATTAGTCACGTTAATCAATATTATTTTGATTATTTTTCATTAAAATTTAGAATAAATTAGTTAAAACACAGCTTTATTCTTAATATTATAATATTTTATTATGTTATGAGTTGTGTGGTAAGTATGTTTTTATCAATCCATATTCACCGCATATTGGCCATGTTTATTTTACACACCCAAATTGTGAGTTGTAGTCTGCTGAAATTTATCAACTGTTCCCAACTTCTTGCTATAAAAAATGACATTTCATGGCCGCGGCCATTAGCCCCATATAATTCGATTTATGTGTGCGTGATTCCCATTTGATTTGCATGTAAAAGCCCATATAAGTGTATTATGTGGGGCTTATCAGTTCGACTTAGCTTGTAGGCAAGGTGAGAGATTCGCTCTCGAGTTGCCTATCTGGTTAATTCCTCATCTGTGATTGACTGTTTCGTCAACGAGAGCCGCATTCAACAATGTACCAATGGGGTAAGGTGGAAGTCGACGTTCGACGTACACGGCCATTTTTACGAGTTATTTCAATGACGCTCTGACGTAAAAATCACGTCACAAAGCAGTCATTTAAATGACGCTCATGTGATTGCCATTTTTGGGCTGACATTTTCGATGTCATTTATTGAATTAATGAATTTTGTGCCATTTAAATGACGGAAACAAATGGCCATGTGATTGCTCTTTAATGACGCCTAGGACAAATGACTAAACTTTCTGGCTGTTGTGTCATTTAAATGGCAGCCTTTCAAAAAAATGACAAGGCACGAAATTTCAGCTGTGCCATTTTCCGACACAAATGACAAATGACGGAGCATTTAATATGATATCTGTGATGATTTGGATTTTTGTCTCGTGGCGAAAGGACATTATCATTAATAAACTGTTTTCTTCTTGTTGTGGTTGTGTTGTTATGTGACGTTTATGGTCATTAAATAAAAGGTTTTGAAGAGTAGAACAATCAAATATTGACATTCTTGAGAAATGTCGTTTCTAAAGGATTCAAGGACCTTTTTCGATGTTCCGAGGACTCATGAGTGAAAATTCATAGCAACAGCAATTTGATACGTGATTTAATAGGCATTTACGAAAAAGGTTTTTTTTTAAGGATTCAAGGACCTTTTTCGATGTTCCAAGGACATCCGAGTGAAAATTCATAGCAACAGCAATTTGATACGTGATTTTATAGACATTTACAAAAAAGGTCCTTTTTTAAGGATTCCAGGACCTTTTTCGATGTTCCAAGGACCTCCGGGTGAAAATTCATAGCAACAGCAATTTGAGACGTGATCTTATAGACATTTACAGAAAATATCCTTTCTTAAGGATTGAAGGAACTTTTTCGATGTTCGAAGGACCTCTAAGTGTATGTCACATAGCGCATTTGGTTCTTCTTGTCAAACCCTTTCATTTAAGACCCATATCATACGGGTTGAGAAGAAAATATTAATAATTTCTTAATGGCTATTTTTTTTTACACCACAATTGAGGCAGGCTTATATAAGCATATATGAATAGGTTTAGTATCGTACCACTTTCGTACCGGTACGAAAACGTACAAAACTATCGGTTTAGTTTCGGATCACATCTCTGGCTCGTAATCAAAATATATTTTCGTTTTCGTTTTAAAAATAATATTTTTTTTTACTATAAATAAAATCGTACTAAATGACAATAGCCATAGTTTTGTCATTTGTCATTTTAATAAGGCATGTCATTAGCATGTGATCGCCATTTTTTTGCTCGTCATTGAATGGCACCTCAACGGCAAATTTTAAATGACTCGTAGCGTCCGCCATTTGATTTTGGGACAAAAATGACAATGTTAGTCATTGCGTGTAATTGCCATTTTTTCGCCAATGACCAATGACGAATCGTAGCTTCAATGTCGATCTAGTGAGCCATTTTTCCTGACGTCACAGTGTCATTTAAATGACTCGCAAAAATTGCCGCGTAATCGCACCTTAACTCAGAAAATTTACTCCAGTCAGTCTTGACAGGATTCCTAAAGGGGGGTTCTTTGGGTAGAACAATGGTGAATGGTCAATGGTGAATGTTATTCTGAAGTGATCAGAGAAAGAGCACTTCGGGGATACCATCCTGTCATTCACCCTGAATCTATCTATTGGGAGTGCCAGAGTGAGATCAATTACCTCTTCCCTAATTTTTTGTTAATATAAAATATAAAATCCCTTAGTAGTGGTGATGGAGGGTATTCTTCTTAGTAGGGCAGATAAGCGGATGCGGATGAATGAGTGGGGGCTCTTTCTTGCGGTCGCATATCGCCACTGTCAGATCACTGTTGCTGAGGCGATAAGAGAAAAGAAAGTTAATTGATTTCCTTATCAAAATGCAACTTCTAAGTTTACGTTCACAGTTAGAGTGTAGGAGTGTGTAATTGTTTGACCTCAGTCCGTGGATTTTGGCTTTAGTCTACACTCTCCTCGGCCATGAAGAGCAGCAGGTCGTCGGTGGCAACTTGGGAGTGGTGCATGTTATCTGCACCACCTGTAGCTTTCCGGCGCTGGCCATCGGAGCTAGGGAAGGAGAATCTGATATTCCCGAACCCAAATTTGTTGACCCCTGCTGCTGTTCTCAGGTAGTTGGCGGATGTTGGATCCACCGCAATGTGTAGGTCAGTGCCGCCATCCTTCTCTCGATGCTTGCAGCTTACTATCTGGCATTCGCCTACGTTCAGCTCCTTGTTCCTTATACTGACCAGTTTGAGTATGGATTGTTCCTCCGATACCGGAGGGGGTATCCATACGTGTTCCAGTGTTGGTAGGGGTAGGGCTGAGGCAGGTATAGCATCTAGCTTAGTACCAGGCCACAGTTCTCCTAGGCCTTGAATGCAACGAGTTAAGAAGTCTAGTGACTCCTTGTTGCCGCATCCGACGACCTTTACTCCCTTCCGTCAGCCTGCTCCGTCAAAGTTGCAGGCGTTGTTAGTATCAGCAGTCTCTCCCTATGATATCATGGACTCAAGGATCTTTGCCTCTACCTTAAGCCATTTATCTGCTGCAAGTTTCCCGTCAGTGTTGTTACGGTCGATAATGGCTAGGGTGAGGTCTTCACTGCTCCTAATCTTTGCTTTCTTTGCTGAGTTCCATGTTACCTCGTCGGCTGAATGTATTCTTTTAGGGGCCTGCTTAGCTGTTTCCTTTCCAGCGACCTTCAAGTCCTTAGAAATTTCCGACGGTTGGTAGGATTGCTTGGCATTGACCTCCTTACGCATGGTTCCCGGCTTTCGTGGTGGTGGGAGAGCAGAGAAAGCAGCTTTTGAGGTCGATGGGACCAGCTTGGTTTGTTATATCTCTGTCAGAGAGCTTAGCCATGTCACAGTCTTTCATCTTCCTTAGGTACTTCTTGGAGCATTTGTAGCCCTCCTTCCTCTTCTGCTCACAGGTTCTTGTACCTCCATCTTTTTTACGGAGGACGAGAGTTTCCTCCAGAAGTCTGTCTTCCGTCTCGGAGTTAGTGGTCGAACTGTTACCGACCTGTGGGGAGAGTAACTGGAATAGGTCGTCGAAAGCATAGCCCGTTGGGTCATTGCGATACGAACCCTCCGCATCTGGTGCCTTTA
This sequence comes from Ferdinandea cuprea, assembly GCA_963576555.1. Classification (NCBI taxonomy): domain Eukaryota; kingdom Metazoa; phylum Arthropoda; class Insecta; order Diptera; family Syrphidae; genus Ferdinandea; species Ferdinandea cuprea. The sequence continues at coordinate 81,086,398 of OY754959.1, forward strand.
GAATGGCACGCACGACAAGGTGCCTACCCCCTAGCGGAAGAAGGGTTTGCATTATACTATGCAGCATAATTAAATATTTATATTTTCAAGCATTGTCGAAGGTTATACCCACTATCTGCTTATTGTCGTAGTACCTGTCATTGAAAACGTAACTCGCAGTATTATTGTACACAACATTCGATTATATCCGGTATATCAACGAGGTAATTTTGCAGTTCCTACGTGAACAAACATAGCTTTTTCAAACGCTTTTTACAGGCCTGAATTCACCAACTCGAGCTTTGGTGATGGGAATTATTTTAGCTTCTTTCCGGGACTTAGCATATAATCAGGTGGTAAGAATACTATTGAATACAGGTTTGATGTGTGAAAGGATATACGAAAGGAGTAGTTTTATAAGTTTTGGGTTAATCTCGTCGATCCCGACGACTACCGGCAGACATTGCATAAAATTGGAATTTTACACCATTTGCTTCACTAGCCTCGGAAAAAAGCGGAAAGGATCTCTCATTACATACCCCTACGTAGTATTTCCATTGTACTAACTGTTAAGGAGTTAAGTTCCATTACATTCATTCGGAGCACCATCGCATTGTTTTGCAACCCCAAGTGTTTGCAATTTCTGCCAAAACTTTTTCCCGGATATCGGATATACGCTGAATTACGTTTTTCCATTAACAGCAAGATAGATCTCCACCATCTTGGTCTTCATGGGAATATATTGATCAAAATGAGCAGATATACGGTTCGCGAGAACCAGTAAGTATTGACACCATCGGAACGCAGAAGTTTGTATTTTATATTCTGGATGTCTCTATATGTAATCTGAGACCTCTCCGACTAAACTATTAAATCATACGTTAAGAATATTAAATTCTGTCTAGAGAACCCTGCTGATTCTTGGGCAAAAGTAAGGATTTCTGAGTATCATCAACAAAGTAAGCATGTTAAAGAGTAGATTAATTATTGGGGCTCATTTCTCCATAATGGAATAAGTGTATTCACTGGAATTAAATTAATAATTGCAACATTTTTTAGTAGCGACGCAAAATTAGATCGATTGAAGCGAATTGCAGTTTAGGTCATCGCAGAATGATTGCATTAGGAGCGAGGTATGGAACTTTCTCTAGAACGCTAACAACTAGGGTTACCAACAGGAGTATTTTGGCCCGGAGACTTCGGGAATTTTCTCTAATCTCCGGGCTGCGGGCCTAGCTAAAATTTCTCCTTCTCGCCAGGTTTTAAATGTTTATAACTTGTCTAAGCCTAAAGAAAATCTTTTACAGCGATTGAAAATTTTTAAGCATTCGTTTACAGTGATAAATAGTTCGGCAGCAGTAAATGTACAAAGAACAAAATAGCAAAGGGAGCATTAGTTCTTACCTAAAGGTAGCCCTAAATGACGAACATGCTAGCCGAACTTGTTCATTTGCGTTATCTCCTACACGGCGAACACATTTAGCGAACATTCATTTCATACTGATTCTTTAAAGAGTAAACATTTTTTTTTTTTTTTATAATGTACGCGCACTAAAGGGACTTTGGATACCCTTATAATGAAGTGACACAGTGCGGGCGTTAGGGAAATGAAGGATAAGAGAAAGGGAGAAACCGATGCACGTTGGTTTTAAATGTTTGTAAATTATAATGCAAAGGAAAAACAGAGCGTGGTAGAGCATTCCACATTCGTATTGTACGGTTGAGAAAGGAATCTTTATATTTCACAGTACGTCCGAAAACAGGCTTAAGGGTAAACTGATGTGCATTCCTAGCATGGCGAATATTGCGGTTGAATTGCTGTAGGGGTGGAATGCAACTGGCTATTTCATTTGAGCACTTGTGGTGGAAATACCGATAAAACAATGACAGGCAGGAGACATTACGACGATGACTAAGAGAGTCAAGTGATTTCGCAATGTCTCGATCGCCAATAAGTTTTACCGCACGTTTTTGGATCCTGTCAAGTAGCTCCAAATATGTTATTGGTGCACCAGACCAGATATGAGCATTGTACTCAAGTTTTGGGCGAATAAACGCCTTGTAGATTCTAGCCAGATCAGAAGGGGTGAAATATTTCTTGCATCGCTTTAGGAAGCCTAGACATTTCGCAGCGTTCTTGGCGACATCAAATATGTGGTCATTCCAACGAAGGTTGTCATAAACACACATACCGAGAATGGAAATTCTTTCGGTTTCAGCGATGCAAGTGCCATTCATGGATAATGGCAGAGAATTAGGGGTTCGCTTCAATGACAGCAGACAGCATTGCGTTTTGGAAGCATTAAATTCCACTCTGTTGGTTTTACCCCATTTAAGAATACTGTCAAGATCGGAATTCAATGAGCTTAAAATACGTTGCCGTTCCAGTTCAACGGCCGAAGATAAGGGGCGTTGCCCAAGAAACGAATATGTAAAGCTGAGGGTACTGTCATCAGCAAAGGAATGGATTGGATTAGAAGTGAAAGACAGGAGGTCATTGATAAAAATGAGAAAGAGAGTCGGAGACAAAACAGAGCCTTGAGGGACACCAGCATTTATTTGGTGAGTTGCAGACTTGAAACCGTCCAAAACAACTTGTATTGAACGGTCCGAAAGGTAATTTCTAATCCATTGAAGAAGAGTAACATCGATCCCAAATGCACGCATTTTCGACAAGAGAGCTTGATGCCAAACTCTGTCAAATGCCTTTGAAATATCAAGCGCAACGACCTTGCTTTCACCACCATGGTAAATAGATTGGTTCCACTTTTCGGTTAGTTATGTCATCAAATCACCAATGGACCTGTTGCTGCGAAAACCGTACTGCCGGTCATTAAGAAGTTTTCGGGATTCGAGATATTTCATAAGCTGACGGTTTATCAGCGTTTCCATGACCTTGGAAAGAAGGGACGTAAGTGCAATTGGTCGGTAAGAGGAGGGAGAGAAAGATTCGCCTTTTTTGGGGACGGGCTGGACAAATGCTGTTTTCCATCTTCTCGGAAAGAGCCCTGAAGAATAGGACAGATAGAAAAGCTTACGCAGTGGTTTTGCCAGCGTGGAAGAACACCTCTTCAGAACTATAGGGGAAATACCATCTGGACCAGCGGATTTATGTATGCTGAGATCTTGAAGAACTCTTGCCACTGTACGAGTGCGAAAATGAATGGGTCCCATGGGTCCCACAGAAAATTCATTCAGGGGGAGATAAAGCACAATCTGGCAGCGTTGAGCTAGCTGCAAAATGAGCAGCAAGCAGATTGGCTTTATCCGAAGAGCTGACAGCTGGGATGTCATTGCAAATGAGTGTCGGGATAGATGACGAGGCCGAATTTTTAATATTCTCGACAAACGACCAAAAGTTTTTACTACCGGAGGGACTTGGTAGTATTTTTTGCCTCAACTTTTGGTCGTAGGAGAATTTGACACGATTAATATGGGCATTTTTTCGGTTTTCCTCAGTTGGGTTGGCCTTAAATGACCGAAAAGTTACCTCTTTAGCCCCTATAGCTTCTTTACAGCTCAAGTCACACCACGCGTTTTCCTTAGGTCTGATACACTTTATCCTGTTAAGGATAAAGCGTTTCATACCCAGGTGAATTAAATTTGTAATCATATCGGCAGCGGCATCCACGTCGTTGTTGAGGAAGCACAACGACCAGTTAAAACTCCTAAAGAAACCGTTTAATGCTTCCCAATTGGCTTTCTCGTATTGCCATACGGTTCTTTTAGGAGCTTGTTCTTTAACTGTGTGGCTGGAGTACGAGAAATTCGCCGATATGATACAATGGTCTGACGAACCTAGAGGCGATAATACATTTAAAGTGTATTTATCAGGGTGAGAGGTAAGAAACAAGTCCAGAGTGTTGGCGTTTTTACCGCTAATGTCCGGTATCCGTGTCGGCTCATTTACAATCTGGGTTAAATTATTAACCTCAGCAAAGATCTCAACATACCTTCCTTCGGGTGTTGTCTGTACAGAATGTCGAAGCCAACTTGAATTGTGTATATTGAAATCGACCGCAATGACGATTTCAGTACGAGGATAATGGGTAACAATTCTGGTGATGGAATCAGACAGTGCATCAAACTCATTATAAGTTGAATGCCTGTCCTGGTTAGGGCTTCTGTACATAAAACAGTAGTGAATTGATTGCCTACGGACATGAAATTTTAGCCAAATAAAATTAAATTCCGGATTGGAACATTGGCCATATTGAGGTAAAAGTTGGTAGGCTACATCACTACGTATATAAACGGCGATACCACGATGGGAAAAGAATAATGGCACCAAGCTATATCCAGGCAGACTAAACTCCGTTAAATCGGAATCAATGCTGACCTGTGTTTCACTTAGTGCCAAAACAGCTGGTTTATTGTGAATCGCATGGGCGTACAATGAAAAAAAAATCGATCTCAACCCACGAATATTACTGACGTCCACTCTAAAATTCCTACGCATAACAAAAAACAAACACAAAAAACTCAACTCCGACGCTGACTAAGCTGGTCCGTACCGTGCAGATCCTGACGTTAGCTTTCCAAAACAAATCACGGCAGGTGTTATGCCCATACAATGAATTGCTTTGGTCTGCCAACAAAATCTACACAAAGCGACCCGCTATTCGCCAGCCCAGCCATAGCAAGTGCACGCAAAAACATACGGCACTTGCTATAGCCAAGCAAAGCAGCAGCAAACGATAGGGAGTGGGACCAGATGGAGTGCCCAAACACAATACACTTTTTTTTTGTTGTTTTCACTGCACTATACACTAAACTGTTTTTGTTTATGCACAGCGCGCGCGCGATTAGCGTTTTTTCTTCAGCACACAAGTTTTTTGGTTTTTTTTTTGTGTGTTTAAACCGACCGCGGAGTGAGTTAAAAATGCGTATGCACGCGTCGGGTGGCAGATCAGAACTCATGTGCAATAAAGAAGCGCAAGTGGTTGCGCTTTTGTTATTTATACAGCAAAAATCAGGTTTCCTCGCGAACATGGCCCTACATGGCGAACATCGAAGCCAACGAAAACGACAAAATCGAAATTTTTCGCCAACAGCGAACCGTTAGCGAACCAGCCCCTACACGACATAAATATAGCGAGCACTTACAAGTTCGGCGAGCATGTTCGTCGTTTAGGGCTACCTTAACCAAAGCTAATACCCTTTTCATACCGCATTGAAATCTGAGGTTTCTTCAGAATCTGGTTTCAATAGTAAGATTGTCGACGGAACGCACCTTTTAGCACATTCTACAAGTTCCACAAAGCAGTTGACAAGGGATTGACAGATATTCAACTGTGTTACAATTCAACTGCAAGTCAACTAAGATTCAGCTTGTCTATTTCTTGATCGATGATCACGCGAATTATATAAGAATATAGAGATTTAGCAATAATTGTTTATTCCCTTTTATTTGTTTATGATTGCCTGAAACGTTCGAAAAAAATTTAAAAAAAAACTCTTTTTCATTCCATGATACTTCGGTTAAGTTAGGGTAGCCAAAAAACATACAGAATACGTCAATTTCAGGCAGTAATCATTGATCTGTTTATTTCACTGCGCCTGCTGTGATATTTTTAATAAATTTCTTCCTATCTACGACAAATTTTCTATAAAATTTAAAATAGAAAGTCATATGTAAGAAGTAAAGTCTTTGAAGAAAAATGGATTTAAAATAAGAAGTTGCAAACGTCGATTATTTAATTAGTTTAAAGCCACGTAGCTTCTTATTAGGTAGATAAAATCACATGGTGTGCACAATCATACTTGCAAAACTTCCTGCCAGTTTAAGTCGCCACTGTATGCCAATTTTTTAAGTTTTATTTATTTTGATATATAAAAAATGAAAATGAAAAAATACATTTAATATCCAATAATAATAATATTAATAATAATAATATTAATTTATTCATAATATTAATATATATCGGAAAGAAGGGACTCTTTTATTTTAAGTATACGTTGTCACATACACATCTTGGCAAAAACAATCTCCGGGCCAGGCCTTTGATAGAGTTGGTAACCGTGCTAACAACAGATGAAATGTCAATGCTCCTATTAGGTCTATATATCACTCCTTTCAATGTACACCACAAAATAAACTCATTCGATAGCACTAGCTTACCCACCTCTTACTACGTTACTACCACTTTATGTCAATACGCTGAGTCTACCAATAACAAAATGAATGTTAAGATTAAGTTCGTGGTCCCTTTCTTTCAAATTTTCTTTTGCATAAGTGCATAAGGGACAACAAAATTTAAGCTCTACATCAAATTTGTTATTGGTACCGGGCAATGTGTATAACTTAAGTTTATTTTGTTAGGGGAAATTGAAAGTATTTAAAAAAACACCTAATAACGGTTATTGTCTGTATTTATTTAACCATCGATCCGAATCAACACATCTGTCTCTATCGAAACTGAATGAAGGTTGGTTGAGATTTTTGATTGTATTGAAATTGAATGAAACAATACAATACTCGGATCAGTCATTAAATGATAAATAAATAATAAAAATAAAAATAAAAAAAAATACATTTTTTGGAGTTCTCTTTATTAGTTTTCGAGATATTGGCAGTTTTATTCTCTTTAGTATACTTATATATACTACTACGAGAAAGTTTAAAATGAGAAAGAATATCGGAGACAAAACAGAGACTTGGGGAATACCAGGATTTATTTGGTGGGTTGCAGACTAATCCATTGAAGAAAGGTATCATCGATTACAAATGCACGCATTTTCGATAAAAGAGCTTGATGTCAAACTTTGTCAAATGCCTTTGAAATATCAAGCGCAACGACTTTACTTTTACCACCTCAGTGAATAGATTGCTTCCACTTTTCGGTTAGATATGTTATCAAATCACCAGTCGATCTGTTGCTGCGAAAACCGTACTGCCGGTCATTAAGAAGTTTGCGGGATTCATGATATTTCATCACCTGACGATTTATCAGCGTTTCAATGATCTTGGAACGAAGGGACATAAATGCAATATGTTGGTACGAGGCTGGGGAGGAAGATTCGCCTTATTTTTGGGAGGGGCTGCACAAATTCTGTTTTCCATCTTCTCGGAAAGAGCCCTGAAGAATAGGACACATAAAAAAGCTTACGCATTGCTTTTGCCAGCTTTTACCACCTCTTCAGAATGATAGGGAAAATAACATCTGGATCAGCTGATTTGTGAATGTTGTGATCTTGAAGCACTCTTGCAACAGAACGAGTACGAAAATGGATTTGTCCAATGGAGTATTCTACGCGCTCTATAAGTGGGGGAGATAAAGCACAATTTAGAAGCAGCTAGTCGCAAAATGACCAGCAAACAGATTGACTTTATCTCAAGAGCTAATAGTTGGAGTATCATTGCAAATGAAGGTCGGAATAGATGACGCGACCGAATTCTTAATATTCATGACAAACAATCAAATGATTTTACTACCAGTGTGATTTTGTAGTATTTTTTGTCGGTTCATTTACAAGCTGCATTTATCTTTATTGAAATCATATAAAAAACGCACGTCGACTACAAACAAACTTCTTTAAAAATAATTTCATTGGACCTATTTCATATGTTAAATAATACTAAAACAAACAAAATAAAAACCATCTCTACCCAAAAATGCTTATTTTTTTTTTCGCTGAGTGTATAAGAAAAAACTAACTATTATCATACCCTATCCTAAGGGTATATTAATTTTGCACATAGTTTGCAACACCCCTTAATATTCTTCGTAGACCCATAAAAGTATATATATTTATGATCAGGACCAAATCCTAAGACTATCTAGCAATGTCCGTCCGTCCGTCTGTCCGTACGCAATTTTTATACCTTCAAAATTAAGCTAGGAAGCTGAAATTTGGACTACATATTCCCTAGGGCTCCGAAATGGTTAAGTGTAAAAATTTGTTGAATACGCCCACTGCCACGCCCACAATTTAGAAAAAACCGTTTTAAAGCTAAAGTTAGAGAAATAGAGTGTTACAACCTTCACACGAAGATATGTAGGCCCTCCTTTATAAGTTTGTCATTTAAATTTTTTTCCGCGCCTACTTTTTGTGGGCTTTTTTTTAGAAAGCGAAAAAAAATGTTTAACAAGATATTTACCCAATATTTTTTCCAACATAATCAAAGTTTTTGAACACGCTCACTTTTTGGGGGCGTTTTTAAAATTTTTTTTTTTTTTAATTAATAGAATGCAATAAAATGCTATCCATCATCTTCTTAATGCTTTTTTCTTTGGGATAGGGTATCATACTGTTCGCCCCAAGCGGACTGTAACCCTTTCCTTATGTTTTTTTTTGTGTTTCGGTTAGTCAGCTAAGAGAAAATAAGTAATCAAAGATGATCAAAGTTCTCCGTAGCAAGTGAACATTATGCTTTTAATGATTTTAAAAATATGTTTCTGTGCTCTTTTTCCAATTAGTAAGAATGTATATAGCTCACTCGTCACTCGACTGTTCTGTGCTAACATAGCGCATTTAATTCTACTTCTCAAAACCTTTTGTCTGATACCCATATTAACACATCACATAGCGCATTTTTCTAAAAAACCTTTTATTTCACAAAGTTTTCAGCGCGTGGGAAAGAATATGCAATCTGTCATTTTGAACTGATGATTTCGTCACATAGTGCATTTTATTTTACTCCTCCAGTACTCAACATAACATACACTGGAAAACATTAATTTCTCGCTCGAAATTTTGTGGCCCGCTAGTGCATAAAAATTGTGAGATATTTCGAACATAATTACGGAACCTGTATGAAACACTACGTGGGGAAAAGGGGTTTAAACTTTAGCCTGTCTCCTTGACTGCTATCCAATGGCCTGCGGCCATGCAGTGGGAGGTATTCGATCGCGTAAAATTGAAATACAAATTAGTTTACATGAGATTTTTTTTCCTTTATCATTTGAATTGCTTTGCCACCTGCAGAAAAAGAGTTGAAATATTGTACTCCCATGCGACCAAGGTCCTGCCGTTTGCTATGCATACAAATATGTATCGAAATCATTGTAAATTGGGGTCGTTTTTCATAATTAAATGTCCATTATGAATAATAGGCCTTATTTTAGCAGACAAAATTGAAATAAAAAATTAAAAATGGCCATAATTCACAACAATTTTCATGTTGTGTTTTTCGGCATTTTTAAAATTTTTCCAAAAGCAGTTTTTCCTTATATGTATATGTGCGCTTGACTTTTGCTTTTTAACTATCGGAGTTACTACCTTTCATAAATTACAAATTATTTTCTCGGATTGTTGTTAAAGGTTGTATGTGTAAAGTGTATTTAATTTTAATTTATGCATACAAAATATTTTCTCTTTATTTTAGAATGGTAATAACTCTATGTTATGATGCTTTATCACGAAACGTTCAGGAAAAAGGTATATCACCATTCATCATGTTTTCTCTAAGTGCCTCAACAATATTACCAGCCTGTCTATTATTAATTCTGCTGCAGGATCGCATTGGCAGAAAAGTGATGTCCTTTCTATCGCTTCTAATAAGTGGAATATTCATTTCAGCAAGTGGATTGATACTTTCATTTCAGAAAATTTCTGAAAACAGTAAGTACTTAAGGCTACACTTTCGCTGTAACGTGAAAGTTTTTTTTACTTGCGCGAACTGAGAAAATATAAAGCAGTTTTCTATTGGTAATCCGGAAGTCTTCCGAACTCTTCTGAAAGTGCTCGTTTGGTACTTAAATGTTCTTCTCCTAGAAAGAAGAGAAGTTTACTTAATGCCAACACCACAAGCGTCATAATCGAAAAATGTCATTTTTGTTGCTGATGCATTAAGAATTTTTAAATTTTTACGAGATTATCTGAAAATTATTACCAATAACAAGGTTTGCCAGTAAGGCCTTAAAACACGGATACAAATACACTTCAAATTCAAATGTAATGTGTTTGATTGGCATCCCGGATTGAAGAGCTCTCCGGATTACTAATCGAAAGCGATATAATTGCAGCGAAATTTTTGAAATTGAAGCAAATTTGGGCGAGAAAAATTTTCTGCCTTAAACATATTTTTAAGCAAGTGTGTGCTTAAATATATGTTTTGTTCTTAATAATTTGTATATTTTAACAAAATAGTTTAAAATTTTTACTTTTTAAGATGTAACCTTACTGGTCATTCTTTCGATTATTGCAAGATTTGGAGTTACTGTGGCCTACAATTCTGGAGCGCAATATGCAACTGAATTGATACCAACTTGTGTACGTGGTCAGGGCGTTGCAGCAGTTCACGTTATTGGATATGGCCTTACCTTCTTAAGCTCGTATATTTTACATTCACGAATCATTTTAAGCTCAATGCCTGAATTAATACTGGGCTTTATGTCATTTCTTGGTTCTATTTTATGCCTTTTTTTACCGGAAACAACAGATCGGTAAGTTTAAATAAAACTAAATGACTGAAACAAAAGTGCACCTGGGCCGCATTAACACACTAAGTGCATAAGTGCATTAACGCACTTTAGGTAGTAGTCTTCGCATATTTAATAGCTCACAGTTGATGAATATGTAGTAAAATGGAAAATAGGTTTGTTATAAAAAATAAGCATTCGCAAATCTACGTATAAAATCAAAAAGACAAGTGGCACCACGCCCACTAGATATTATATACACAGTGTATTCATTTTTCCCTTTTATTTTCTTAATAAATATATATACATTTTAAAAATCAGCCATATAATATATAAAATATATTATACCATACCATATAAAATATCATAACGGTAGGTACGTTTTTTCGGGGGGCCGATTTTAAAAAGTGAGTGGCTGCAACGTCACCTGGATTGAAAATCACATACATATATATTATGTATTCTGACGAAAAAAACCCTTGTTTAAATAATTAAATAAAAATATTTACATATTTACTTCTCCTTTAATAGTTTAAGTCCATCGCCTTTTAAAATTTGACAGCTACACCGATGCTACATAGCTATATGGACGCCATATTTTACCACTTCAAATACATATAAGCCAATTTATTTGAAATAATGTTTTGTTGGCCAAGGCCACGTAAAAAATCATCAGATTATAGACCAAAATCAGAGAGTACCAAAACTAAAGCAGCATTATAGCTGCTTTACATGATCACAAAAGTCTACCAAGTGGAATGCACAATACTTAAAAGTTTACTGCAGGGAAAGGACGACACTACCAAACATGCAAAAATAGGTAACACGTATTTTGGTCGGAAATGTTAATTCGCGTGCTAGCAGCCGAATATAGACTCTTCGATCTCTGATCTCACTCTTAAATCTTTAAAACCATTGATGGCAGCGATCTCTCTCTAATCTTGTGCAAAACTGCATGCCATGTGGCCATTTAAACCAGTCATTAGATGTTCCTAGCTTTGTTGTAAGTGAATTTAGAGAGAGAAGAAATGACCTGAGTTGTCAAATAGACACAACTTGCAGTACGAATTGACATGCAGTAAGCAATGTGTCATATCCGATGCAAAACCCGTTAACATTTCACCATTTGCAGAAGGTACCTATATAAAAATCGATTGACGTTTGAAATTTTAATTTTTTATGCGGCTGATTAGAATTTTTATTACTAAACTAAATAAAATTAATTGTTTTTTCTATCGTCGCATGCTTGCTGCATTATTAAGACTTGGTCCATATCATTACCTGCTTGCTTACTAGGTACACTATTGGACAAATAAAAGTAACCACCAGAATATTTTAACTAAACTTAGCTGAGACTCTCTGGATTCGAATAGTTATTAAATTAACCCTCAAAATAGCAGTATTTTACCATTTTAAATTTATTTTAAGACAAAAAAAGCGATCGTAGTTTACTTCATGGACAAATCAGAGATGCAATTTTAGTTTTTTGTTAAATAGTGTGGTGGTAACTTTTATCTGTCCACTACTGTAACTTTGGTAAGTTCAAGTACATTATTTCAAACTCTTGTTCCATTCATTAAATGAATAGGAAAAATTGTAATGCATTTGTGGTAAAATAAGACTGTTAACAATTTATGCCACAACAATATTTAAAAAAAACCCGTTGTCATATTTCAAATTTGAGTACTTCTTAAGGTAAGAGAGACTGCAAGCGGTTATAAATTTGGCAATTCTTCATGGAAAATATTTGACCAACTGGCATGCAATCTAATCTTGCTTTTACTACAAAAGCGTTTTCCTTCCTCTTTCGTAAGTTTCTCCCTTCTTGAAAGAATTTATCCCCCACCACAGCAATTGTCAGTTATTAAAATTTGTACTTTTAAAGTAAGGGAAAAGACCTCATGTAAGAATTCAGCGATCTCTGGTGTATTATTATGACAATATTAGGCGTTAGTGTGCTTAACATAGGTCACTGAAGTTTCAGACTTACAATTTTAATAAAATATATTAATTACAATTTTTCACCTCTACGTAGATTACTACCAAATACCTTGGAAGATGGAGAAAATTTTGGAAAGGATGAAGGATGTTTTACTTTAATCTGTATGAAAACTGAGCAATAAATTCTAAATAAACACAAATAATATTTGGCAACCTATTTATTGGAGAAGCCATTTTCTAAAAAATATCAAAAAATTCTCTATTTTTCTGTTTATTAATACACACATCTTTGAACGAACAAGGTAGGTAATTCGATCTGCATAAAAAATATTTAACGGTGATAATAGTGTCCAGCTGGTGCCGCAGCTTTTAATGCTGCTGCGAATGAATGTGCATAAGGTGCAGGACCAGGAATATGTCCGGGGATATGATCTACAGGTGCAGGTACCGGAACAAGAGGCAATGGTACTGGGTGGGGTGCAGAAATGATTGCTTTAGCAAAGAGTGGTTCCTTACGAACGACAGCATTGAATCCATTGAGTGGATCGGCAGTATAGTCAACAGTGCGCTTTGTTCCGTCCGGATCTACTAAGGAATAGCTTCCTTTAACAACATCGCCATGACGAGTTTCGTGTTGGCTCTTAGAGTCCCCAGTGTATCCATCTTGAATATCGTATGCGAAGGAATATTTTGGGTTCACATCATATGGTTCAGGTGCTGCTAATTTAGGTGCAACTATAAAAAACATATATATATATAGTATATTCTATGCAATGAAAATGAAGAAACCTACCCGGAGCATATATTGGCCCAGGTGCAGGTCCAGGTGCATAAGCGTAGTGCGGTGCATGAGCAGGAGAAGGTAAACCCACATTTCCATAAGCATAAGGTAAGACACCGCAATGTGTGACAGTAGCTAAACCCACAACGAAAGCTATAAACTAAAAAAACAATTATTTAAGAATATTATTTTTAGATAACCTATTATATTTAGTGTAAACACATTGAGTAAAGATGAATTAAATTCAGATATTAGGAAAAGTATCCTTAATCCGCTACACTTTTTCAATACAAATTTTAATTTATTAAGCTGACCCTTACTGCATTTACTTATTATTTTAACCAATAGGCTGTCAAAAGATAAATCAAAAATTAAGGATATCATGGTTCGTTCCCAATAACCAATCTTAAAAAATCCCAACTTAGAAGCCCCAAAATAATAACATTATTAATATAAAATAAATATTCTTATAAAACGAAATCATTACTCTGAAAACCGCTTCTCATTCGGTTTAGAACAGAAATGGTTTCAAAACTCGTGACAATAAATAAATAAATGGCATAAAGGGTCCATAAAAGACGTAGAACCTAGCTTCTCCAACCATTGTGTGTGATATATAAGATACATTATGACACGAATGGTCCTTTAGGTCCATAGGTTCAATGCCGATTCCGAACGGAAATTTTATTTTTGAGATGTTGGATGTATGTCAGACTTTCGAAAGAGTTGGGCAGCGAATAAAAACTTTATAGTGGTTCGGGCAGAATTTGAACTAGCGACCATTCACTCAGTAACCCTATGCATTTAATCACTAAGCCACAGTATTCACAGAATCTTATTCTTATCAAATATGTTATATGAAGGATGTTTTACTTTGATCTGTATAAAAACTGAGCAACAAATTCTAAATAAACACAAATAATATATTGCAACCTTTTTATTGGAGAAGCTATTTTCTAATAAATATCAAAAAATTCTCTATTATTGTGTTTATTAATACACACATCTTTGAACGAACAAGGTAAGTAATTCGATCTGTATAAAAAATATTTAACGGTGATAATAGTCCAGCTGGTTCCGCAGCTTTTAATGCTGCTGCGAATGAATGTGCATAAGGTGCAGGACCAGGAATATGTGCAGGTATATGACCTACAGGTGCAGGTGCCGGAACAAGAGGCAATGGTACTTGGTGGGGTGCATGGTGACGAGTGGTTGATGAAATAAATGAAATGATATTTAATATTGACCTTTAAAGAAAAAAATCAGATAACAAGCAAAAACTAAAAGCTTTACCAAATATATGTTTAATTAGCAGAGATATTTACTCAATTATAAAAAAACACTTAATCCTAGTGAAAAACATCTAGATGGGGCAATAAAGATTTTGTTGAGAAAACAAATAACTTAAGCGCATCATAAGGCGAAATTAAATGCTTGTAAGCTAGTGGAATAGCGTGAAAAAGAAATTAATTAGTTAAAAGCACGTACAGACCCAAAAGCAAAGATTCTTAAACGATTAGTTGTACGATCTTATATTTTTTTGCAAAAATGGAAGGGACTCACAATCAAATGTATATTTGCAACTACAAATTTTGTCTTTGATGTTTGTTAGACTTTCACAACAGCAACAAATTAATATAGAGCAACACACTAACTATGGAAAATTTGGACTATTCAAGCTCTTCTCATCAAAGGTTCTGAGCGGAAAACTTATTAGTTAAATGTAAATAGCGGAAAACTAGAACGGCAAGAGCAACCAACTAACTTCGCCTGTTTTTCAATAGCCGTGAAGCCTCTATAACGGCACGTTGGGAGCGTTCGATGGTTTCAATATCGTCCGATCTGCGAGGCCGGAGGCCAAACTGGTACACGAATAGTGTGCTGCAAAAGAGTTCACAGTCGCACAGTACGTTTTACACGATCTTTTATGCGACATTTAGCAGGGCCTCAAAACTTCTTGGCAGCTATAGGATAGTCTTTCTTGTAGCATATTTTCCTCTACCCAAATATCACCTACGTAGAAAGGTTTGTATGTAGACCATCAGAGCCGGCGCACAGTGTGAAATTTTCGGAACTTAATTCTAAACTACTTCTTATCTTTTGTATTTAAGCTGTATTTTACTGAATGATATGAAGGTATAAAATAATCAAAAACTTATATTAGATCCTTCACATCTTAAAACAAAAACTACAACATGTAAACGTCTTAAATTTGTTTTTCTTTTTTAATTCTTTATTATTTCATAGGCTTACTAGAAATTTAAATATACCTAGTTCAGCCACTGTCTGAGTCCTCCGTATCTTCAAAAGTTGAAAAAGTTATAGCGGGTATTTTTAGCATTGCTAGGATCTCTGTTTGTATTTTTTCTATTAGTTTTTCTACTAAAGAATTCCTGATTTCGCTGATATTCCTTATTGTTTGCTTCTTGAGCCTCTTTTGCTAGCTGACCCAATGGCAGTAGGCATGTTTTTAATTTGTTCTCCATACAATGCCTTGCTCTTGGTATAAATTGCTCCCGGAACTCTTTACTTGCAGCCTGATTATGTTGTATTGCTCAACACTCCACTTTGCGTCTCTCATCAGAGCTCAAGCTTCTTCTCGGCTATATCTGTCTTAAACTCTTTGCGTGATTGAGATTCATTTCACAAGTTGGTGAGAAAAAGGAAATTTATTTAAACAGTTTGCCAGCGCTAGCTTTTCTGGAGGTTTTAAGTGAACTTTGTTCTTATTTTTTTTTCTCTTTACTTTTGTACTGCAATCTTAAAATAGTTTTGTTGGTCGTCCGAGCTTTCCAGCTATCGAATCAGAACTAGTACCCGGTACAGCTTGGTGAAAAAATCCAGGTGGCAAAACATAGGGTGTTCTTACCAAGCTTGATGTTGTTGTAGGATTTTTTGTAAGTTTTCTTACTTTGTTCTCATTTTCTTTTAATATCTATCAGATTTGCAACAAACATCTGAAATTCTCTAGAAGGGCCCAATTTTGTTTTCAGTAATAATTTGTTAAAGAATCCTCTGATGTCTTTCGGCATTCGAAGTTTTTCAAAAATGTCTTCATTCAGAAATTAATTAAAAAAGTTATATGGCACGGGCAAAAAAGGGCACGAAATTACTTCTGTTTCTGGATTAGCAATAATAGTAGAAAGAAACAATGGAAACATTTGCAGTATACACGTGTCTACAATTTTGTAATTCAACCCTTCAACAGTCAAAAATTCCAATGAAAAGGTTTGTTCTTAGCTTGAAATCTGTCACAAAAGTCTAAAATAATAGAAGATATTTAAATTCTACTTACCGTCGGGTAAGACGGGATACCATATAAAAAAAGGATAGAAACTTTCCATTCAGTAATTTCATTCTTAAAACACTACCGTTTGATCCACAACTACACAAACATCGAAAAGTTCGGTTAAAGTGAACTTTTGCCGCAGCCAACGAAATGTTTGGCAGTAGGCTAGGCGAGAAGTATTATTTCTAACAAACGATTTGGTATAGAAATTGATGAAAAAATAATGCGAGATGACATTCATTTTTTGGTTAAAGTTTCGCTAGAACCCGAAAATTTCACACTGTGCGGCGGCCTTGTTGTTCTTAATTTTTTTTTAAGGTATACTACGTTACGGGACTGGTTCTTTGTGGACTAAACGCGGGTTCTCCAGCAATGGGTGGAAATGCTGCTTAAATACATCAACTATTCCCCGCGCATCCGATGAACTGTTATGCCGTTTTGACACTTTCTGTGATTTGACAGATAGTGAGGTCACTTATATGCATAACTGGCATGCAATATAATCTGAGCTTTAGTTTTCCACTTCGTTCTTCCACTCTAAACTTGGTGGAAATTTTTACTTCGTTTGATTTTCATTAATCTCATGTACGCAGGCACATTCATCTTCACCTTCTACAGGAAGCATTAAACATAACTTATAGAGCCCATACAATACATATGCAAGCATTTACAATAAGATGCATGCACATGCAATCTTTCTCCACACACTATTCATGCAAACTGTGCAGTACTCATTCGGCACCATATCGATGTTGTAATTGCTTCAAACAATATTTTAGCTTTTACTTTTAATATTCGCCAATTAAGCAATTTTCACCAGAACGGCACCTATTCATAAAAATGTATAGTATATATTTTTTTTAAATTTTTACCTAACACTAAAATAAAATTAAAAACTCATGTGGCTTTCCATTGGACCCGAAAAACTTTTTTTTGTACTTTTAAAAACTGTTTTGCTTAAGACCAATTTTTGCTGCAGTCTGTTCAGTTTTCAATTTCATTTACGCAGAGAGTTTATATTGCCATACAGCACAACATTGCCAATTCGAAACTGAAGTGACACGAAATGCATACATTAAATGTTTTAATTGTAATGTGAATCTTTTCTAAATCTTGCTGATTGGTACTGAAAAATATGCACTTAAAACCAAAATCCTACCTATAAATAGCTGGCTATAGAGGAAGGGTAGGTAAACTAAAATGCGATAAAACTCAAGCGAACGATCAGGAAGCTAAACCAACAAAAAAATGCACAAAACCAAAATTTGAAGTTTTTTGTGTATGGAATATTTGACGGCTTATTGCGACCACAACAGCAAAAAGAAATAAGCGCAAAAGTATGCGGCAGTAGATAAAGATGATTCGCATTATGACGATTATGTAGATATGTAAGAAGAGCCTTCACGTCAATGAAGTACGATAAGTTACTTACAATTAGTAGCAAGTAATATGTTGCGCCTATAATAGTAGTATTCTAAAAATAAAAGGAACAGTGCAACTTTTTACCAATTAACAATTTATTTATATTTTAACATAACAGGTGACCTTCTTAAAACGATAGCAGTCGATAACGGATATTCTTCAAAACTTCTCGAAAAACATATAGGAAATACATAATGACGCGAGTGTTGCTGCGTTAATGTTTATACCTTATCCCAAAGGTATATTACATTTTGACACATAATTTGTAACACCACTTAATATTCGTCGTAGACGCCTAAAAGTATATATATTTATATGATCAGCATCAAAATCGAAGTTTTAAAGTTAAATTTAAAGAGACAGAGTGTTACAATCTTAACAAGCTATGTGGGCACTGCCCTCTTACATAAGTTTGTCATATAAAGTTATTGCAGCGCCTAATTTTTGTGGGCGTTTATCACTAAAGTGCTGTTTTGCATGTTTACCAAAATATTTAGCCAAGATTTTTTCCAATATATACATAACCCAAATAAAGTTCTTGGCCACGCTCACTTTTTGAGAGGGTTTTTTCAAATTAAATTTAATAGAATGATATAAAATGGTGTCCATCATATTCTTAACGCTTTTTTCTTAGCGGCATATAGGGATATGGATAGGGACTGTAGCCTTTCCTTATGTTTCATATTAACCCTAATCTACCTATCTGGAGACTCTACGAATCTGCCGATATTGTTTTTGGTTATAAATAATTGCACGCGTGTTTTTCTTCCGCACGCTTCATTATACCTTCTGCTCTCTACCTATAATACCGAGATGGAGCTTGTATTGTGTTTTTGAATGGCTTATATTTTGTTGGAAATCCTCTCTGCTTCAATACAGCTCCACATCGTCTTTGCATTGATTGTACTCACATGGCGTTTCGTTCAGAAAATTCTTTTGTAAGTTTCGCGGTATGCTTTGGGTCGTTCTCTTGCTGGAAAGACCAAAAAACCGGCATGTGTTCTTCGGCCCATGCACTACATTTTTCAATATGTCAACGTATTGTTCTTTATTCATAGTTCCCACAATACGATATATTGCGCCAACGCCGTTCCACGAAAAACATCCGAAAACGAAAATTTATTCGCCGCCCTGCCTTACTACTGGCGAAGTGTATTTGGGATCAAGTTCCTTACCTTTTGGACGCCGGACGTACCTTCTGCCATCGGGGTCAATCCGATTTATCTTCGAATCGTCGGTCCACAATACAAATTTCCATTGGTTTGTCGTCCAACTGCCATGGTTTTTAACAAACTCAATGCGCCGTTTTCCTTAAGTAAATTTGACCAACGGCTCTTTTTGGAGTCCGCTTTCGACAGCCAGACAATTTTTTTGTCGATGCGATATTTTTTTTTTATAATGACGCGCATTTAAGGGATAAACTTATAATTAACTAACACAGTGCGGGCATTAGGGAAGTGAAGGATTAGGAAAAAGGAGATACCGATGCACGTTGGTTTTAAATGTCTGTAAACTGTAATGTGAGGGAAAAACAGAGCGTGGTAGAGCATTCCACATTCGCGTTGTACGGTTAAGAAACGAGTTCTTGTATTTCACTGTACGTCCGAATACAGGCTTAAAGGTGAACTGATGTGCATTCCTAGCATGGCGAGTATTGCGGTTGAAATGCTGTAGAGGTGAAATGCAACTGGCTATTGCTTTTGAGCACTTGTGGTGAAAATACCGATAGAACAATGACAGGCAGGAGACATTACGACGATGACTAAGAGAGTCAAAGGAATTTCGCAATGTCTCGCTAGCTAATAAATTTTACCGCACGTTTTTGAATCCTTTCCAACTAGGAATTGAATTTTTGGTAAGTATTTAACAAAAAAACATAAGGAAAGGCTACAGTCCGCTTGGGGCGAACAGTACGATACCCTATCCATAACCCTATATGCCCCAAAGAAAAAAGCATTAAGGAGGTGATAAAGATTATTTTATTTCATTCTATGAAATTAATAAAATAAATACTTTTTTGAAAAACCGTCCCCAAAATGTGGGCGTGGACATAAACTTTGTATGGGCGATATATTGGAAAAAATATTTGCTAAATATCTTGTTAAACATTTTTATTCAGTTTCTATGAAAATGTTCGCTGAAAACAGCATTTTAGTAAAAAATCGCACAAAAAGTGGGCGTGGCAAAAAAAAAGTTGTATTACAGACTTATAAAGGGGGGCAGTGCCTAAATAAACTGTGAAGGTTCTAACACGCTATCTCTCTAACTTTAGCCTTAAAAACGGTTTTTTCTACATTGTGGGCGTGGCAGTAGGCGGATTTAAAAACTTTTAACGCTTTACCATTTCGGGACCCTAGGGAGTATATGCTCTAAATTTCATCTTCCTAGCATAAATTTAAAAGTTTATACGGACGGACGGATGACGTTATTAAATCGATGTACGTTTTAATGCAGATCATAATACATATACTTTAAGGAGTCTACGACGAATATTAAGGGGTGTTACAAAATTGTGTCAAAATTTATATACCCCCAGGCTAAGGTATACAAAACGGAATTATATTCATCAAAATTTAGGTGAATATTTCACTCCAATTTAATATATATTTTAAGAGAATCTTCTGACATCAATAAGTCAGCACCTTCATTTATTAAGAAATCACACAGATGAAGTCAGGTTAATAAATATAAAAGGATATTTCTTATGACAATGAAATTAAGTTGATTTAAATATGTATAACAGATTTAAATTGGAATCAATTCTATATTGTCTATTTATGTAAGTACATACATATATTGTTGTTAAAATAATCATAATTTGATTTTAAAGTGGCGGACTTTGTCGAGTGTATACATTTTGAAGTCAAACAGGTGGGCGCGGCGAACAAAGCAGATAACATTGCAGGCGAACATAGTAGGGGATTATGATCTTTATAAGCTTGATCGAATAAAAAAAAACAGAAGGAAAGGCTACAGTGCGCTGGGGCGAACAGTTTGATACCCTATCCATATCCCTATATGTTCCAAAGAAAAAAGCATTATTTCATTCTATTAAATTAAAAAAAAATATGGCGTGGACAAAAACTTTGTATGAGCGATATATTGGAAAAAATATTGGCTAAATATCTTGTTAAACATTTTTTTTCGGTTTCTATGAAAATTTTCGAAGAAAACAGCATTTTAGTGAAAAAAGACCACAAAAAGTAGGCGTGGCAAAAAACTTTATATGACAAACTTATAAAGGAGAACAGTATCTACATATCTTGTGAAGGTTGTAACACTCTATCTCTCTAACTTAAGCGTTGAAACGGTTTTTTCTAAATTGTGGGCGTGGCAGTGAGCGTATTCAAAAAAATTTTACACTTAAACATTTCGGAGCCCTAGGGAGTATGTGGTCCAAATTTCCGCTTCCTACCCTATCATAAGGGAATAATAATTTTGACACATAGTTTGTAACAGCCCTAATCTTCGTCGTAGATCCATAAACGTATATATATTTATGATCGTGACCAAATCCTAAGACTATTTAGCAATGGTCGTCCATCCGTACGCAATTTTAAGGCCTTTAAAATTAAGCTAGGAAACTGAAATTTTGACCACATACTCCCTAGGGCTCTGAAATGGTTTAGTGTACAAAATGTTTGGGCGTTTTTCACTAAAATGCTGTTTTCTTCGAAAATTTTCTCAGAAAGCAAAAAAAATATTTAACAAGATATTTAGGCAATATTTTTTCCAATATATCGCCCATACAAGGCCACGCAAACTTTTTTGGGGTCGGTTTTTCAAAATATATTTTTTTTTCTAAATTTCATAGAATGAAATAAAATGCTATCCATTATTTTCTTAATTTTTTTTTGGGAATATAGGGATGAGGATAGGAAAAGGGTATCATCCTGTTTGCCACAAGCGAGCTATAGCCTTTCCTTATGTTTTTTTTTTTTTTAAATATCATATTCTTTTGTTCTTTGGATACTTGTGGTGGAACCGAGACTTAGTAATATAAAAATATGCATACAAATTAATTAAAAAAATAAACTAAACAAACTTGACCTAATTTAACTAGTTTAAACCACCAATATCTCAAAAACTAATAAAGAGAATTTTATAAATTTTCTTTATATATAAGTTCAACAAAATACGTACTTAGATTTTTGGAATATTTCTATGTTATATACCGATTTTCTAAAATTAAAATTAAATACTTTTTTTAACAATTAGGTTAAAAGTGTCCAATATGGAGGATTAAATTAAAATCGTTTTAGTGCTTTTGAAAAAATCCAATTTTTCAAAACTTAAAAGGCAATTTAAATAAATTTGGTATGTGAATAAATGTTGCCATTATTTTTCAGGCGATTCAAAAACGATTCTCATGTACCGAGAAAGTTTGGTTTGGTGAGACGTAGTTGTGCACTTTATGTCTTTATTAGAACGACTATCTTCAATATATACGGTTTAATAAAATCCACGGAGGTTTATCTTTTGTATGAATATTTTTATAAAGTCCACGGATGGGTTAAATGTAGTAACAAATTTCCAAAATGCAATTAATTATATGAACCATTATTCAATCACATAATACAAAACCTTTGAATTATTTGAAAAAACATTACTTTCACTTGAAATTGATAAATTAGAAGCACGATGACTTGCCAACAATATTCACTTGCTTGAACTGAATCTCACATGCAATATTTATACAATGAACAAAACACTAACCGCCTGAATATGCATTTTCACAGCAACCAATGTTCCAAAAGTAAACCGGGCCGAATTACCTCTTACGAAAAGAAGAGATCAAAGACTGTAACATATTTGAATCCCATTTGGTCTTTTTATACCCACGTCTGTAAAATGCGTTGTTACAATAGCATTGGTTGGTTTGGTATTCTGCATAGGAATGAAATTCAATTGCAAACAATTCGGAGATCCACACTTAAGAAGCATAGGCAAATCAAAATACTCCCACGAGTAAATATATGGTAAAGGTTAAGATAATGTGGATTCTTAATTGTGTGATGAGACAATAATAGGATCATTTATGGGCAATGTAGTTTAACTCATCTGGCAGAAGCCCTTGAGGGCTGCCTTTTGCACTCATCTGATTTGTATTTCAATATAACAGAGAAAAATTGTTTGGTATTATGCAAGGAAGGCAATAACTATACTGCTTTAAAATCATTTAAAATGGCGACTTGGAAAGGTTACTGCTGCAAAGGTCAGTTACATTTTTTTTCTTATTAGGTACAGGTTTTGATGAAATTATATCGTTTGCATTCGATATCTGCATTTCAAACAATTGTGTTGTACACATATGCTAAAATGTTTATTTATTTATGTTTTTTTTATTTTAAATGTAGATATAGTATGAACTTGAAGGAAATGTATCCATAATTATGTATTTGTTGTTACAATAACACTTAATTAACGAGAAAAAAAACACAACGTGTTGTTGAAGTTTGAGAGCTATAGGAAAGCTATATAACTTAACTTAAATTATCAAATGTAATATCATTTGATTTGAATTTCGGTGATCGCCACTGAAAAACTAATATTAGTTTGTCAAGGTTAGTACCTATAGTACACCAGGAGCTACATTCGGTAAATCATTGGGTGTGTAATTACTACACTATATATCTTATACATACATAAAATCCCTGATGCACTCTCCAAATAATATGTCATATCTTATCCATACATAAAATCCCTGATGCACTCTCCAAATAATATGAAAAACCTGAGAGGATAGCGTAAACGATTGTATTTCTTTGATAACAAAAAATAGGAACTCAAATTATGTAAAGTATAGGAATGATTTTGAAAAAGAATACTGCGGGTTTTTAAAAGTTTCTCATTTCGGAACCCTAACTGTTCCAAATTTAAAATCTTCAAAAGTTGATACGGACAGACGGACGGTTTTGGTCCTGATCATAAATATATATGCTTTTAGGGGTCTACGAAAGGGTTTCCAGAACATCTTTTTTAAAGAGTACATGTTCTCTTCTGTTTTACACTTTCTTTTTTCGCTTGAATGTGTTTTGTAAAATTAATTTTTTCTGTCCTCATAAACGATACTTTTTATCAAACGAAAACGGTCTGGCAGTTTTGGAATGTTTTTTTAATTCGAATGTAAGCACAGCTTTTTTTATATTTTGCGCATTCTTTAAAATATATTCTTTTTGAAAAAACAAAAGAGGTGGGAAAAAAAGAACTCACTGTTAGAAGTATATGCTGTTTTAGTATCTCTTAAATCTTAAATAAGGAACGGATTGTATCAACGTTTTGTGCCACTTAGTGTGAACTCAATTCTCTCCGATTTAACTCGTCGTCGCTTTTAAAGTGAAGTGGGGTAATTTAAACAAGCTTGCTTAAAATGCTACGGGAAATATTATGAATACATTGAAAAATGGAGATTCCAAATTGAAAAATTTATTTTCTTCCATTGGATGAAGCCGACACACTTAAGCCAGTATTGGTCCTTTGTGATACCACAAGGATCTGGGATAAAGCTTCCCCCTACTGGTTGGACCTCTTTAACTTTGCAGCAGCTTGTAATACGGTAATAAGTAGCACTAGGTTTCCGTGGCTAAGGATCCACACAGCAAACTGGCGCTTTTCTTTCTTGTCCAACGAGAAGAAGCTACGAACTGCTCAGAAGAAGAAACTCCTGCGTCGTAAGAGAAGAGAGTACGCAGTCTCCCAACTCAAGGATCTACCTGCAGAGCTTTTCAAATACGGAGGTGATGTTATGGTAGGGCGCATGCACCAAATCATCAACCAAGTTTGGGTGGAGGAAAGCATGCCCGAAGACTGGAGCATTAGCTCCATATGTCCCATCTACAAGCAAGGCGATTTTATGTCTTGCAAGAACTATCGAGTCATATCCCTGCTTAATGTCGCATATAAGATTCTATCTAACTTCCTGTGTAAACGTCTCAATCCTTTCTGCAACACATTAGTCGGCATGTAACAGTGTGGGTTCCGGCCCGGCAGATCAACTGTAGACCAAATCTTGACACTAAGGCAAATCCTGGAAAAGACCAACGAGTTTCAAGTCGAGACACACCATCTCTTCATCGACTTTAAGACCGCATATGAAAGCATTCATCGTCAGGAGCTTTTTGTGTCGATGGCCGAATTCGCGACTGATCCAGTTGTGTCGCGTGACACTACATAACACGCGGTGCAATGTGCAGTTTGGCAGCAGCACATCTGAACTCTTTCAAATATGCACCGGATTTCGGCAAGGAGATTCGCTGTCTTGTGATTTCTCCAATCTTGTTCTTGAGCAGATAGTGCGCAGGCAGGTGTCAACACGGAAGGCACTATCTTCAACAGATTCAACAACTGCTGGGGTATGCGGATGATAATAGAGGCTTTCACGGCTATTGAAAAACAGTCGAAACTAGTTGGCTTTGAAGTGAATAAGGACAAGGCTAAATATATGCTATCAACAATGAAACAATCATCTGTCCACCGACTAAGACAAAATGCCACTGTTGATAGCAACAACTTCGAGATAGTTAAGGAGTTCATCTACATCGGGATAAACATTGACTCCACAAATGACATTTTAGTGGAGATCCGGATCATTCGGTCACAGAAGATGGCAGATTTTACCTGCCACTTCATCCACCCTACGCTTACACGATGATTGACGTCGTCATCAACTGTTGCTTCGCTGTTGATCATTGATCCCAGATATTTGAAATGTTAAAACTTGGGAACCACCACCCCACTCAAATAAATGTCTGGAATGGGTTGGCTTGGCTCAGAGAATGGGCAGCACAGATACTCTGTCTTTTTTTGGCTAATGCGATACACCAAAAGCGTTGCTGATGTTTGATATCTTAATTGAATTCTTCTTCTTGTATTTTTTTACAATGCAAATGAGAGCCTTATAGAGTTCTGTTGGCTTGAGGGGCCGGATTTTTTGATGAGTTCTTTATTCTTAGCTGCTGTCAGATATGGTATCGACGTATGCCACAATCCGATCTAATCTTCTTAAGTTGTTGTTGTGCTCAATTGAATAAATGAAGCTGGCTGGTTGTTCTAAAGTTGATAATGCAAGTTTGCTAGTTCGTTTTTCATGGTCGCATTCTTCTTTCTTTTTGTATGGTGGAGGCCATGAAGAAAAAAGGGCCCATAAAACCATACATTACTTGATGATAATATATCCGCTGGCATTCCATGGGGCAGCAAATCGGCGGGATTGTCTCTTGAGCGGACGTGTCGCCAATCTCGAATTGAAGTAATCTTTTGTATTGACGAAATTCTGTTTGCAACGCATGTATGAAACGATGATGAGGAGGAGTTGATCCAATTTAGCACGATTTCAGAATCTGTCCACAGTAACGTCGGACATGTCTCTAAATGTAAATCCTTCTTCATGCGATGAACGACCTCAGCGGCCAGTGTTGCAGCGCATAATTCTAGGCGCGGAATGGTCAGCCTACCCTTGATTTGGCGCATAGCAATCTGACTGTAATAGTCTTGTCTTTGTTGACTGCTCTTATGTATATGGCTGCTCCATAGGCCTTCTCGGATGCATCAGCAAACGCGTGCACCTGCACAGAATTTGGGTTCCGGTGTGCAAATATGTGGCGATCGATCTTTATGTTGCGTAAGTGATTTAAATTCTCCCGATAATTTGCCCATTCTGTTTCCAGTTCTTTGGGTAGGGGTTTGTCCCAGTCGAAACCATGTGTCCAGAGTTTTTGTAGGAACATTTTTGCGGTAATGATGACTGGTCCTAGAAACCCAAGAGGATCGTATAACTGTGCTATGTCTGACAGGGCCGTTCGCTTGCTAATCCTTTCGGTTTTGTTTGGCTAAATGCGCCCTACAAGAGTATCTGATTTGGGAACCCATCCTTGACCAAGAGTTTTGATTTGAGTTGTGTTATCGATATCCAGGTCAAGTTGAAGTGCAACATCATCTACAGGAATGGTCTTCAGTAGTCCTTGATCATTGGCACACCATTTCCGTAGTGTGAAACCAGCGGTTTTTAACAAAGTGTTAAGTTGACCTCGAATTTCAATGCTTTGAGCTAAGCTATTAGATCCTGTCATTAACATCATCAACATAGAAGTTCGTTTTTAGGACTTCTGCACCAAGAGGGTATTCTCTTCTGCCTTCTGTTGCTAACATCTGTAGACATTTTGTGGCCAAATACGGTGCTGAGGTTGTCCCATATGTGACCGTGTTGAGTTGATACACTTGCAGTTCTTCTGCTGGCTGGTTTCGCCATAAAATTAATTGAAATTACCGGTCCTGTTGATTGACGAGTATCTGTCGAGTATTTTTTCGATATCAGCTGTAAACACGTACCGGTGAAGCCGAAACCGAAGAAGGGTTGTCAGTAGTTCATCTTGAATGGTGGGTCCGGTTGACAGCAAGTCGTTTAGTGATACATTGGTTGTGGTTTTTGCGGAAGCATCAAACACTACTCGCAATTTAGTTGTTGTGCTATACGGCTTGTGCACGCAGTGATGAGGCATGAAATACTGAGTTCCGTGAATTTGGTTAATGTCAACCTTCTCCATGTGCCCAAGTCAGATGTATTCTGCCATGAAGTTTGAGTATTGCTCTTTTAAAATGCTTTTTTTTGCTAGTCTTTTTTCAAGAGCGTAGAATCTTTGAAAAGCACGACCCTTTGATATTCCCAATGTGTTTTGATCTGCCTTGAATGGGAGTCGAACATGAATCGCATTTGCAGATTGGAATGTGCCAGGAAGAAATGTTGATTCTCTGAGTTGGGTGGCTTGGAGTAATTTGTCGTAAGACAAATGCTTCCATGCTGATGGTAAATTTAGATGTTCGGGATCTTAATGTCAGATTAACCCTTTTGTTTGCTTGTTTGGATCCCTCTCCTATCCCAAGAATTCGCATTGTTTCGGTGAATTCGGGAATGTTTAGTCTTCTTGATAGTTTTTCTGTTATAAAGGTAAGTTGCGATCCAGAATCAAGCAATGCTCGGCAGTTCAAGAGTGTTCCTTCACAGTCTTCTTTGCTTACTATGACAGTGCTGAGAAACACATACCCTTTGTTCCTCGGAACTACTGCTGCGGCTGAGGTGATTGGAGCCACTCCTGTGACTGGTGTTTTTAGTCCCTCCTTCTTGTTTGTGTGTAAGAGAGTGTTGTGCCTTTCCATGCACTTTGTGCAACTTCGTGCAGTGCACTGGGGTGATGTGTGCCCAGTATTAAGGCAATTTAAGTAAAGGTGGAGCTTTTGTGCAGCTGTTAGTCGACCTTCTGAAGTAAGTCGCAGAAACCTTGTGCATGAGTATAGCTTATGTTCTTTGCTATTACAGAAGGGGCATATTTGTTTTGTGGGTTTGGCTGCTGCCATCGACGTCAAGAATTTTGCAGTGGGTCTGCGCCATTGTTCGTCTGTATTACGTCTGCTTCCAAGTGTCTCTAAGGACTGAAACCGTACCTCTAGGAAGGCTAGGAAATCAATCAGAGACGGAAGTGCCCTTGGCTGCTGTTGTGACTGTTCCCAAAGCGTTAAGTGTTTCCATCCAGTTTTTTGAGCAAAATACTCAGTAACAACGGATCTTAACAGGCATTTCTGTGTAGTATCGTGAAGGGTTTTGATGGCGTTTGTACCTTCATTCTGGATAACAGGTTGTGCCAGCAGCTTGTTTATTTGAGCTGTCACCAGTAACCGAAGATTTTCGTACCGGTCAGTTAGTACCTTCCAAGCAGCACTGTAGTTGCTGTCAGACGTGGTGAAATGTCTGATAAGCTTTTCCGCCTCACCGGATAGAGTTGTCTTTAAGTAAAATAGCTTTTAACAGTCGGCTATTCGTTGTTTGTGTACAAGTTCAGTGAATAAGACACTGAATTGCTTCCATTTAACGTAATCCCCATCAAAATTAGGCGACGTTATTTTTGGTAAATTAATAGGCTTGGAAGTATGAAATGATGGAGGCGCTGCATTAGTTGTCGATTGATTTTGGCTTGCGGCTTCGTTCAATTTGGTTGTGAGCTGGATCGTATAATTTTGGACTTTATTCTCCAGTTTAAAATACTCCCCCAGGTTGTATCCAAGCTCAGCTGGGTCTTCATATAGCTCGTACACCAACCTATGTGCCCCAATGCTTATGAAGTGTGGTCAGTTTCACACTGCAGAAGGTTTGAGTCCACGCTTCTGAACTCATGTCTCTCAGATTTGACAACAACCGCTGCAGTGACCTTACAGTTGCGTTTTGTCTCCGGAACACTCTGATCAGTTCCATGTTTTGTTTGTCCTTTGCATTGTTTACATCAGATTCTTCCACATCCAAAAGTTCCAATTTGTTTTGTACCCGTTTCTGGCTGTTTTGCGCCACCAGCTGCTCCTAAAGGTTCAGCCTCGTCTTCTGAGAGAATACCTTAAAGAGTGTCCTTATTTCGTTGCATAAGTTTTTAAACTTTTTATATGTGTTTGATTGGACATATGGAGTATCCGCCTTCACGACATTCTTGATGCTCTCGTGGTTATTATGGAATTCTAACCACAAAGCTTCCAACGCCTGCAATTTCCTCTTCATGTATTCGGTTGTTTTTCGATCGGGTTCGTCCTTTTTGATGTTCACTTTAAGTCTCAGAAAATCATCCGAGATGGCTTTCTGCCTAGCAACGATGCTGAACACCTTAAGTTCGTCCATTGTGGCGATGAGCATGTGGTGTTGACTTGCCGCTTTTTAGTGTGTATTGTGTTCCACCAGTGTTTGAAAGCATTGGTGACGCTTTTTTCACTTGAATAGTGTTTGTAAAATTAACCAGTTTTAATGCCCTGACGTGTTCAATTAATCAAAAACCACGCGCAGAAGAGGTTAAGACTAATATGTTGAACAAAGTGAAATGCTACAACTGTAACGGAAATGGACACTACAGTAGTAATTGCCTTAAGTCCAAGCGCACTGGAGCTGTGTGCTTTCACTGCGGGAGCCCTGGACACCGCATAACAGAATGCTAATCGAAATCCGCAGTGATGACTCTACAGCCCGATGGTGATGAATCTTCTAAAGTGCACCAGAATGACCACGAACAGGTGGAAAGCATTGGTATTAATTATGTTTCCCTAACCAATAATATCTTCGAACATCAAATCAGGTTTTGTTTTAAAAAACTAAAAGCATCAACTTCAGAATATTATACATCTTTACTAACTCTCTTGGATTCTGGAAGCCCCATCAGTTTCATACATCAACGTTTTGTTCCAGCGTTCCTGACAATTCCATTGGATGCCAACATTTCCAAATTCACTGGTATTAATAGTAGTCCATTAGAGATACTAGGTGGTGTAAGTTCTGATATTTGTTTTAAAAATAATCTCGCTAAATTAAATTTATTTATTGTTAAAGATTCTAGTATGAAATATCCCGTTGTTTTAGGTCGGGACTTTTTAAAAATAAACAATATGGAATTAAAGAAATCTAGCGCTGACAAACGGAATGTAAATGTGACAAATAAACAGGTAATAATTTAACAGACGTTTTTGAACAAGAAATCCTTAATATAGATATATCAGATGAAAAAACTGTTGCGAATTTAGCCAATAATTTAAATTTAAATATAAACCAAAATATACCATATAAAGTCAAAACGGAAGTCGAATTGTATCTGAAGCATGCTCAGCAAAAGGGAATAGGTCTGTACCAAATCAAACTAACAGGGTTCAGTGCGAAATAAAGTTAAGACAACTATCCACTTCCTCTTATCGAAGACTTAGAAGCAAACAATATTTTTCTGTCTTAGACTTATGAAGTGGATTCTATCATGTTACCGTGGCTGATGATTCGACTTGCCGCTCCTCCAGTGTTCCAAAGGTTCATAAATATTATATTCAGGAAATTAATACATGAAGTCAAGTTGCTAGTCTACATGGATGATTTGCTTATCGCAGGCGAGAATACATATAGCGAGAATATTGGTTTCGGAGCAATATTTCTTCAACGGCAGCAAAACTTCAATTGTTTTTATTTTTCGAAAAGAGTAACAGATGTTGAGTCGAGATATCATAGCTATGAGCTAA
Source organism: Ferdinandea cuprea (assembly GCA_963576555.1). Classification (NCBI taxonomy): domain Eukaryota; kingdom Metazoa; phylum Arthropoda; class Insecta; order Diptera; family Syrphidae; genus Ferdinandea; species Ferdinandea cuprea. Next base: position 81,117,197 of record OY754959.1, read on the forward strand.
GAAGATTTCGAATATATTTGACCGGTATCCAATTCAAAATCGCCCTTGCTTTGAGTGTGGCTCAAAAGCGCGATCCAAAAATTGTGGGTATAACTTCAGAGTTAGAGAATACGGAAAGTATGACTTAGTTAATGGACTGGTATATAGGAAGGTGAACGATGGCCTTAGATTTTATGTACCAAAGCAATTGGAGGAAGAGGTAATTAAAAAACAGCATGATTCTCTTTGCCACCTAGGAGTCGATAAGTGCCATAGCTACCTAAGTAAGACGCACTGGTTCCCAGAAATGAAAAATAAGATTAAAAATGTAATTTCTAATTGCCTTAAATGCATTTACTTTTCACCTAAATCAGTAAAAATTGAAGGACAATTACACAATATACCGAAAGGTAATATACCTTTCGAAGTTTTGCACATAGACCATTATGGTCCGTTACCTTCTACAAGCACAAAGAAAAGGTATTTGTTTGTAGTCGTTGACGGCTTCACAAAATTCGTCAAGTTGTATGCAGTCAATAGTACAAAAACCTCTGAAGCAGTGGAATGTCTTAAGTCATTCTTTGCTTCATATAGCAGACCATGTTCTATAGTATCTGACCGGGGAACATGCTTTACATCACAAGACTTTGCTGACTTTTCTGTAGAAAATAATATCAAACATTTAAAAATCGCGACTTTATCTCCACAATCAAACGGTCAGGTTGAGAGAATCAACCGCATTCTTACACCTATGTTTTCAAAGGAGTGGGAAGAGAAAGCTACGAACACTTGGTCTGAGCATTTGATAAAAGTTGAATTCGCAATTAACAACACTGTTAACAAGAGTACGGGATTTACATCTAGTATGCTTCTGTTTGGGGTAAATCAAAAGGTGGAATTTTGTGACAGGAAACTCGAGCATTTAGACGAATCTACAACTAAAAACAAAACGTCTACAGAACGCTCTTCGAATAAATACTATATGTAATCGATGCATGTGTATGTAATTCGATATTTTTAAATATACATCTATATATAAATGTTGCAATAAATTAGGATAAAAAGAAGAATAAGATTAGCTTAGATCAATATATTAATAATCGCATATATAGTAATAATCGAGGCGATTATGTATCAGGTGTGGCCGAATTGTAGGCGATCGAAATAAAGAATAAAACGAACAGAACACAAAGTAGAGAAAAAATGACACATGCTCTCTTGTATGACGTAGGCATCAAAGACACGATTGTGAGACCCAGGAGTCAGTCCGTTTTGTGTCGTCGAAAAAGAAGTTCAAAATAAAGATTCTTGTAATTTGCTATTTGGTCTTTCCTTCGTGTTCATCATTCCGTGGTTGTCTTATACTTCCCTGGTGAACACCTGGTGAACACCTCATCCGGCCCAACCGCTTTTCTCGTCTTAGAGTTCTTGACCGCTTTCCCAACTTCTTCGACTGTTGTGTCGGTCACTTCTTCATTGTTAGGTGCGGCTCCTGGAAAATATAGCCGGGGAAACTGTTCGTTTTAAAGTTGCTCGCAATACTCTCGCCAGGATGTCTTCACCAGAAGAATTCCTGGTGCCATATCCTAGTCCTCCATGGCAGTCTTCATGGCAGTCTCCGCCAACAAACAAAAGCTCATGCTTTGGGATATTCTTGATGAGGTTGTGAAAATCAAGCAAGAAAACATTTTTTTCCCTCTGCTTGCACCCGATTTGGGGAGCAAAAGCACTGACAATATTCCACACATCGCCTTGAATCACCAGTTTGAGAGACATAAAACGGTCACTGGACTTCAAAATGGTCAATACGTTGCTAAGTAACTCTGCCGCAAGGATGATACCGATTCCATTCTTACCCTGTTCTTTACCGTAGTAGAACAACTTGCATGCTTTTGTCTTAACGTCCAAGAAACGGACCCGATTTCCGGTGTTTCGCCATTTCGTTTCTTGGACGAAAACCGAATAGCTCTGATCCGTGCATTTCTGCTCGTAGTGTTTCTCTGAACGTCAATTGCCATAATGCTAAGTTAAGCGAGTTTGTTTGTTCAACAAGTAACGGGTGATCCACGTAGAGATACTTTTTTCAATAGCCTTTTTTGACAGATCACGTGTGAGTCGTGTCATGCTGTCATGTTATTTTTGTTTAGTATTGTTTGGCATTTTATAATGGAAAGACTTACGCGTGAACAACGTTTACAAATTGTTCAAATTTATTATGAAAATTCACGTTCTGTGAGGAATGTGTTTCGTGCACTTCGCTCAACTTATGGTCAACATAATCGGCCTACTGAGCGTACTATTCGCAACACCATCACCCATTTTGAGACCCAGCAATCATTATTGGATAATATTCGACCGAATAGACCACGTCCAGCACGCTGTCAAGAAAATATAGCGGCCGTAGCTGAGAGTGTACACGAAGACCGTAGAGAGTCGATTCGGCGCCGTTCGCAGCAACTCGGACTGACGTATGGAACGACTTGGCGCATTTTACGTCAAGATCTTAAATTGAAAGCGTACAAAATACAGCTTGTGCAATAACTGAAGCCGCTCGACCTTCCCAAGCGACATCGCTTCGCTCTATGGGCTCTTGAAAAGTTCCAAGAAGATCCAACGTTTTCGAGGCAAATTTTGTTTAGCGATGAGGCCCATTTCTGGCTCAATGGGTATGTAAACAAACAAATTGCCGCATTTGGGACGAAGAGCAACCTGAAGAGATTGAAGAACTGCCACTTCATCCAGAAAAAAGAACGGTTTGGTGTGGTTTGTGGGCCAGTGGAATCATCGGTCCATATTTCTTTAAAAATTATGCCGGTGCGAACGTAACCGTAAATGGCGATCGTTATCGTGCCATGATAACCGACTATATGATGCCTGAAATTGAAGCTCGTGATCTCGGCGACATTTGGTTTCAGCAAGACGGCGCCACTTCCCACACATCTCATCAATCAATTGACTTATTGAGAGAACATTTCGGTGAGCACATAATTTAACGTTTTGGGCCGGTCGATTGGCCACCAAGATCGTGTAATATCACACCGTTATCCCCCTGTGGGGATATGTAAAGTCAAAAGCTTATGCCGACAAACCCGCTTCGATTCAGGCCTTGGAGGAAAACATCACGCGTGTCATTCGCCAGTTACCAGTCGAAATGCTCGAACGAGTGATCGAAAATTGGACTCAACGGATGGACCATCTGCGACGTAGCAACGGCCAACATTTGATAGACATAATCTTCAAAAAATAAATGCCAAAGAATGTTCTTTCAAATGATAATAAACATTCTCCATTAAATTTGAATTTTCTGTGTTTTTTTCTTTAAAAAAGTAGGGAACCTCGAAATGGATCACCCTTTACATGCTCCTGATATAGGTTCTTGTTATTACTTTTATGACACCGGTGATCTCCAGTCGTGTCAACCCACGGATTCGCATGCACACTTGTGGGGCAGTTTAAAGGTGTTAAATGTTGCTAGGCTCACCTGGATGTTAAATTGCCTAGATGTGATTCCTCCCCTTTGTCGCCTTTTACGAAAAGCACTGGGATTTAACAGGTTAGATCAGGGAGACTAAGAACGTCTGTGTAAAAGTCTCAAACCTTTCTGCAACACACTAATCGGCACGTACCAGAGTGGCTTCCGGCCCGGCAGATCAACTGTAGACCAAATCTTCAAACTAAGGCAAATCCTGGAAAAGACCAACGAGTTTCAAGTCGAGACATACCACCCCTTCATCGACTTTAAAGCCGCATATGACAGCATTCATCGTCAGGAGCTTTTTGTGGGGATGGCCGAATTCGGGATCCCGTCAAAACTGATCCAGATGTATCGCATGACACTAGATAACACGCGATGCAATGTGCAGTTTGGCAGCAGCTCATCTGAACTCTTTCAAACATTCACCGGATTTCGGCAAGGAGATGCGCTGTCGTGTGATTTCTTCAATCTTGTTCTTGAGCAGATAGTTGGCAGGGCAGGTGTTAACACGGAAGGCACTATCTTCAACAGATCAGTCCAAATGCTGGGGTATGCGGACGATATAGATATCATCGGTCGATCCCAGCGTGCCGTGATAGAGGCTTTCACGGCTATTGAAGAACAGGCGAAACTAGTTGGCCTTGAAGTGAATGAGGACAAGACTAAATATATGCTATCAACAAACAAACAATCATCTGTCCACCGACTAGGACAAAATGTCACTGTTGATAGCTGCAACTTCGAGGTAGTTAAGGAGTTCATCTACCTCGGGGTAAATATCAACTCCAGAAATGACATCTTAGTGGAGATCCGTTGAAGAATTACCCTAGGAAACCGCTGCTACTTCGGTTTGGCAAAACAAATGGGTTCAAAACTCCTAACTCGAAGGACAAAGTGCGTGCTCTACAGAACGCTTATCCTGCCAGTTCTGCTATACGGCGCCGAGTGCTGGACGATAAGCAGGAAAGGAGAGTTAATACTGGGATCCTTTGAAAGAAAAATCGTTCGACGGATATTTGGTCCTGTGTGCGAGGAGGGCGAATGGAGGAGAAGATACAACCGCGAACTCTATGAGCTTTACCAAGATGTGGATGTAGTCCGAAAAGCTAAAACGTAGACTACATTGGCTCGGCCACATCAAGCGAATGGAGAACAACGCTCCAGCCAAGAGGATCTTGGAATCCCAGGCCCAGGTTCGAGACAGCAAGGAAGACCGAACCTCCGTTATGAAGTCCAAGCCATCGCGGATGCCTGAGCGCTTGATCTGGACAACTGGTAGCAGCGTGCCCGGGATCGCAGAGGATGGAAGGCTGCCGTGTCTCTAGCAGCGACTCTTTACGGGTCGGGAGGCCGTTATGTAAGTAAGTAAGTCGCAACTTTTACTTTTGGGAGTTATATCCCATTTAAGTGAGACATACATACATTAATACATAAGTACGAATCGAATTTATTTAAGTGGGACATAACTCCCAAAATAAAAATTGGAACTTTTGTCCCTGCGCCTATTATATATGTGGGATGTAAAATATAATGCTGTAATTATTATGTTGTATATAATTATTATATTATACATGTGATGCCGTTGGCTGTTATGCATTGTTTGCTTGTATGTTTGGCAACTCTTTAAAAAGATTAGCATACTCCTCGTCTTTGCTTAGTTGCGAAATTCCGAGGAAGGATGTTGGAGACAATGTACCTTTAACTTTGATTTTTGTTTCGCCATCCTCGATGGATCCTTTTTTTATGTCAACAATTAGGCGGTAGTTGTGCAATACATTTGCACCGAATATATGAACATCAGCTACTTTAAAATCGCAGCGCACAGGCCTTCGCAAACAAATATTAAGGCTTAATGCTTTTTCATTATATATGAAACGGTTGGCAAGCACAATAGAAAGGTCGGCTAGTTGACCAGTAATTTTATCGAATAAGAAAAGTAGACGAGTATTGAGCCGCTGGCGATCGCCAAATGCAATGGTGGACATTTGAGTTTACCTTCCCCTGTTTGACACTCTCCGAACTTCTGATGAAGAAAAAAAAAACGTTCTAATGTTTTTCTTGACGTCTGTTAGGCTTTTGATAAAGAGTGGCATACGGGATAGAGACAAAAGTTAAAATAAGCCTTTTCAAAGCAAATATATGAGATATTAAGTTCTTATTTGTAGGACAGACTCTTCCATATTAAGCAAGAAAATGAATATTCCGAATTCCAAGAAATCGCGGCAGATATCCACAAGGAAGCGTCTTGGGTCCGCGGGAAGAAGGCACAATTGTAGCTTTGTTTGCGGACGATACCGCTATATTGGCTGGGAGTAATACGGGCACTAGCTTCCTCACAGAATCCGGGGGACCCAAATACCGTCGTCGTAAGGCATGTATTGCGAATCTGCGGTGCAGCTTTCATACGTTCCTCTGACTTCCACCCCCATCAGGTTACCTGTGCTGAAATTAAATAACATTAGTATGTGATAGTTATTCTCCGCTACGATACAAGTTCTCACCTTTCCTTTGCTACTAGTGCAAAATGTACAATAATTTGTAAGTCCCAATTCTAAAACTGTGTTCTTGTTGATCCAGGGTTCCTAAATTCGGCCTATATCCAGCTGCTCCTTTTTTAGAAGCAGCCTCAGGTTGTCCGAGGCAACTTTACTGTGATGAAATTTTATTTGAACGACCTTTATCATCAACCGTAGTCTCCACTTCTCATAGCACCTGTCCGTCCACTGCAGATCTGGCAAAGTCGTACTACCTTTTTCGTGCTAAGCCAGGGGTTATTTTATTCAGTCTGGCCTTGTTTGTGTTCCCGGATTTCTCGTCGGATTCATCAAAGGGTTCAGCTAGTAGCTGTTCCTCTCTCTCTCCTTGGAGATCTCCACGTTAGTTAGACCGCCATCAATTTCAGGATTTTTTTTCAATTTTAGTATTTCGTACCGCCGTTTGTCAAGCAATACGGTTTTTAAAATTATCTAGTATCCCGGCTGAGACAGTGTCTTCAATAAGCTTTTGACAATCAAATTGCTTAAATGTTTCTTCTGCGTGCTCAGCAAATATGTCGGCTTTTTCTTTGTCACCTTTCGCCCATTCGCCATTACCTTTTTTGATAGGAGGAAGATATATCACAATTGAAGTATAAATTCTAATCCGGAATTTAATTTTATTTGGCTTAAATTTCACTAATTTTGGTATTTCGTACCGCCGTTTAGCAAGCAATACGGTTTTTAAAATTATCTAGTATCCCGGCTGAGACAGTGTCTTCAATAAGCTTTTGACAATGAAATGGCTTAAATGTTTCTTCTACGTGCTCAGCAAATATGTTGGCTTTTTCTTTGTCACCTTTCGCCCATATGCCATTACCTTTTCTGATAGGAGGAAGATATCTCACAATTGAACTATAAATTCTAATCCGGAATTTAATTTTATGTGGCTTAAATTTCAGGTCCGTAAAAAATTATTCCACTACCGTTTCATGTATGGAAGCCCAAATTTAGACCGCAGTTATACTTTAACCGAGTTTGATGAGCTGTCCGATACCATCACGAATTGAAACCCTTCATCCTGAAATCGTTGTTGCGGGCGATTTAAATGTAAGGTTTTCTTTTGGGCTTTTTAGATAAACAAAATCATTTAAAATCTATATGCATGGTTTTCTCAACCTGTCACCTACTTCCTTATTGTGCTAACAATCCCTATCACTTTTCCTTTAAACGCGATGGTTTAAAAGTTAAAAAAATATTAATTTAAAATTTTGGAATAAGTAATCCAGCACCACCTTCCTATTTATTTCGACCCTTACCAAAATCTTAAACGGTTTTTGTTATTTTTATATTAACTGGATGAATTTAATTATGCATTACCGTTTCGAGTTATCCTTCATGCAATCCGTGGTTCAAAAACCAATTCGAAGCAAATTGACAGATGTCACTTGGTATAAGTAAAAAAGGGGTAAATCTTTCAAATAATCAAGATCTCCAAAGTTGATCTAAAAGAAAACAATATGGCACATAAGCACAACTAAACGCGATTAATATCAAAATCCGTGTCCAAATAGGATTAAATAAAAAAAAACATTATTGTACTCAACGAAAACACCATTAGTATTTTTCATTACAGATTGATAAATTACTTTGAATTGAAATACATTTTTGGTGTCAGATCGTGTAAAATGAAAAACGATTGAACATGTAAATTATACCTTCACAAGTTCATATTCATTAAACCTGCCAAGTATAAAAATATAAATAGTATTAGTGAGATTTTTTATACAAACTTGACGTTCTTTTTACGATCTCAGTACTTTTAGTGGCTGACTTGTAAGGCAAAAACAATTTTTGCATAACTGCATATTTTTGTACACTTATGTTTTTGGTATAATATTTACAATTACCCAATGTCATTCTTTCCTAGTTTATTTTCTTCACTGCAATATTCTAGCACGGCTTGGCGATTTCAATAATTCACGAACATGTTAGTAATAGAAAACTAATAAGATTCATCATTAATAGTTAAATATATATAAAAAATATACGAAGGAGGTGCAGCAGTTTGTAAATGTTGTTTTATATCAAGTTACTTTATCTGTTAAGTAACATTTTGAATTTTGTGTAAGGATTGCTCAGCGGAAAAAATCTAAGAATGGAACAACGGTGGCCTTTAGAGTCCCAGCTAGATCGAACTAGTGATATCCCGTTAAGAGCTGCTCCGACATATTTTAATCGCAGGTCTATAGAAATCTCCAACAGTAAGCAAGTGTAAGCCTTAATGGACCAATGGGGTTGTGCCATTAGGTTAACTTCCCAGCCACGGGAATGTAGTTATTGTGGTATTACTGCTGGGAATGGTATGTATGCTGATCTAAAATAAAAACAAGATGTTAGAACATTGGTATACGCTTAATAACTCAAAAGATAATTCATAGAAAATCAATAAAAGTGTCTTGCTGTTGCCTGACTGAACAACTGGACTCGAATAGCAAGAAAAATCGCGTCGATCAGCAGTTGCCAGGTCGATGATAAAAATAAAGTAATAGAATCGCACTAGTGTTACCACATTTCTCCCCCACTTAAAAAGTTGTACCAAGCGGGTATGTACCAGCGGGTCTTGGAGGATTCCTGCGATGTTGAAAATCTCTGGTTTGGTTAGTGACATGTTCTGGTAAGTTCTAGAGTTCAGATGAGCTGCTGCCAAACTGCACATTGCATCGCGTGTTATCTAGTATCATGCGACACATTGATAATCCTAGGGTGCTTGGTGAATGCACGGTGGGGAGTTTGTCACTCAGGCGCTCTGTGCAGGCTCTGGCGACTTCAGATGTGCTAAGGCGTCCAACGTCGAATTTCTTCTTTTGGCAGTTTTCTTTGGACAGTCGAGCTCTGAATCTAGCTGCAATAAGAAAATGGTCAGAGTCGACGTTTGCCTCGGTGAGTGTGCACGTTCTAGATGTTGGATGCGTGCCTCGCATCGATTAGCACATGGTCGATTTGGTTGGCGGTTCGACCGTCTGGAGAGCGTCAGGTTGCTGTGTGGACCTTTAGTCACGGAAATCTTGTACCATTTTCACCATATTACAAGCTGCTGCAAAGTCAATTAGTCGGTAGCCGTTATCTGCTGTCGTTTCGTGGAGGCTGTGCTTACCAACTAATCCGCCGAAGATGTTTTCCTTGCCGACTTTAGCATTGAAGTCCCCGAGTACAATTTTGACATCTTATTCCGGACAGGCTCCGTCCAAAAGATCATAGAATTCCTCCTTGATAGGGTCCTCAGCCTCGTCGGTAGGGGCGTGTGCACATATTAGGCTAATGTTTTGGAATTTAGCTCTAATCACAGCCAGGATCACTTATCGGCTTAAAGTCCATTATTTTGGATCCAAGCCGATTTCCCACGACGAATCCGCATCCTAACACGTGCAATCTTTTGTTACAGCAGTAAAAAATGTCGCAATTTTGCCTTTTCATAGTTCCTGATCCTATCCATCGTATCTTCTGGATAGCGGTAATGTCGGCCTTGTACCGCGGGAGGACAGATTTAAATTTTTGAGTAGCACCTGGAGTGTAGAGTGGCTGGTTACCCCATCACCAGTCGAGGTACTAGGCACCCAGCAGTCACTACGGGCAGGTGAGATGTAGGAGTTGATGGTGTTATGCTAAAGTGAGAACGCTTGTGTTCTCATATAATCGCATTCACCAGCCTTTTGACCACCATAAGTATGAGAACGGTGAGCTGAAACCAATTGCTTTTGCGTCACGAACATTCGACAGCACAGAAAAGAGGTATGCTAAAATTGACAAAGAAGCACATGCCATTGTTTTTGGCGTAGCAAAATTTAATCAATATTTATACGGTAGACTTTTTACATTGTATGCGGACCACAAACCACTTGAACGCATTTTTGGCGAAAACCGTGAAACTTATTTCGAATCGACTGGTCCATTGGGCGATGTTTCTGGGATCCTACAACTACACAATCAAGTACATAAAAAGGAAAGATAACAGTCCAGCAGACGCTTTATCTCGACTTCCATTTCCGGATGAACAAAAATCGGATGGTGAAGAATGGTCACTTACACTTACGTTTGGACATTCTACCTGTAACGAAGAAACATCTACAAAAGTGTACGAAGTCTGATGTAAACTATCGGCAGTTAATTTCATTCATAACAAATTCCTGGCCGCGACGAGAGAGCGTTCCTAAGCACCTTAGACATTACTACGAGAAACGCGACGAGCTTTCTTATGAAGACAACTTACTTCTGTGACAGGGAATCGTCACCCTGAAGTCCCCACATAATCCTAAGCCCATTTGACTTCACAGTAATGGCTTCGCTCGAGGTGTGAATAGGCTCAATTATGCCTTCCTGATGCAAACGTAATGTAATGTTATGGGAACAGGTCTTGGTCAACATCACCTGAACATGCCTTCCATTCAAATCACCAAATATGTCATTAAATAAGTTTATAAATTCCGACAAAAGTGTGTTTGTTTCATCACTGTATGGATAAGTACTTGTTTTGCTTTTCACTGTGCACATTTTAACACCCTCCGGCATAGGTACTTCAAATGCAAACCAAATATCTAGTCCGAATAATGGAATGTAATTTGTTTTCACTATGTAAACTAGCAAATCGAATGTTTTTCTAAGAGCACTCACTTTTACGATCGTCACACCAAGAGTCTCTATTTTTACGTCTGTTTACGCAATGAAATTTTTAATGGATGAGAGACTAAAACCCACTAATCAATCGCGACTGATTACTAAATGTGATGCACCAGGATCGTAAAGCAAACCTAATTTTACTCCGTTTAATAAAGTTGGAATTAAAACTTTACACCAGTGACACCAGTGTTACCGCAGTTATAAGAGAGACAAAGAAAGTCTTGAATAACAATTCTTTAAGCGGTAACCAGATCCGGAACGGGCATGAGAGCGTCTATCTGGAATGTGCAAACAATCTGCACTACCGGTGCTACTTAAAGACTTGAGTTTGACCTCTCGCGGTACAAAGTCGACGTTCCCGCGATCCAGGAGATACGATCAGGAATTCTAAAAAGACACGTCGTAGGAAAACGGCAAAGGTTAAAAATTATTGACTTCAAGCTGATTAGGGATGTCCTCTCTGTAATCCAAAAGAGGAGGAATTTTTTGAACGACTTGACGGAGCCTGTCCGGAGTACGAAGTCAAAAAGCATAGTCTCCACGAAACGACAACAGGTAATGATTGACTTTGCCGTAGCTTGGTATTTTTTTTTTATATAATGTACGCGCACTAAAGGGATTTTGGATACCCTTATAATGCAGTAACACAGTGAAGGCATTAGGGAAAGGAAGGATTAGGAAAAAGGAGATACCGAAGCACGTTGGTTTTAAATGTCCGTAAACTATAATTTGTAGGAAAAACAGAGCGTGGTACAGCACTCGCCATTCGTATTGTACGCTTAAGAAACGAATCCTTCTATTTCGCTGTCCGTCCGAATATAGGCTTAAGGGTGAACTGATGTGCATTACCAGCATGGGGAGTATTGCGGTTGAACTGCTGTAGGGGTGGAATGCAACTGGCTATTTCATTTGAGCACTTGTGATGGAAGTAGCGATAAAACAACGATACACTGAACCAAAAAGGTACGTCATATTGACGAAAAATTAGTTAATTTTGAATATTTAAATTTCACATTGAGAATCGTGTTTGGCAATGTGATGAACGCGGTTGTCAATTTGAAGATTGCAATTTTCAGATTGAAAATCCTAGTTGTTAATCTGATGAACGTAGTTGTTAATTTGAGAATTGCAAATTTTCATAATGGAAATGGAAGTTGTCAATATGATAAACAAATACAATAGTAAATTAAATGGATTCGATTATCAAATTGAAATATTCATTTGCCAAAGTAAATTAGCTGCCATGTTAATAACATTTTACTTAGAAATTACTAACCTGCAATATGACAATATGAAGTTTATTTATATATTTTAAATATAATATTTTATTGTTAATATCTTGGATGGTGTGGAATATTATACTATTACTGAATTATTATTATATTATAAGGATGAAAACAAACAAAAATTTATCATTCGAAAAAAGAAAAGAAACAATCTGAAAATAAACAATCTAAAGGACAAAGAAGAAAATACATTTTATTATTACTACTCAAAAGGGAATTGTGTGAATCCTAGAGAAAAAGAATGATTAAAAATAATTTAAACATAAAGATAATGAAATAAAAAAAACTTGCCAATCTAAAGGAATCGGATGAAAAAATTTAATATTAATATTATTATTAAAGTTAAATAATAGAAACACACTTACCTGAAGAAGTTAAAACTTCCTTATTTTCTGAAATAAGTAATAACTTTAATAACATTAAAATCACTTCTATTTTCTTAGCAATAACCAAACACTTTCACCGTCAAAAGACAAATGACCATCAAGTTTATACAAGTCTCAATTTCAAGACATAACAATGTTTGCATTTTCATATTGATAACTATGATTATCAATGTGACGTACTCGGTATTCAATATGATGACTATGAAATAAAATATGTTTCTTATTTTTAATTTACCGGTTTTTTGTTTTCGTTAAAATACAAGTGTTTTCATATTGACAACTACGATTGCCAATATAACGACTGCGATTGTCAATATAACAACCGAGTTCGTAAATGTGAACATGTTCTCTTCTACTTTGTTTTTTTTACTTTGTCTTCTATAGAAGACAGCATTGTGTTTTGGAAGCATCAAATTCCACTCTATTGGTTTTACCCCACTTAAGAATGTTGTCAACGTCAGAATTTAATGAGCTAAACATACATTGCCGGTCCAGTTCCACATCCGAAGATGAGGACGTCATCAGCGAAGGGATGAATTGGATTAGAATAACAGACAGGAGATGAAATGAGAAAGAGAGTCGGAGACAAAACGGAACTTTGGGGGACACCAGCATTTATTCGGTTAGCTGCAGGCTTGAAACCGTCCAAAACAACTTGTATTGAACGGTCCGAAGGCAATTTCTAATCCATTGAAGAAGGGTATAATCGATCCCAAATGCACGTATTTTCGACAAGAGAGCTTGATGCCAAACTCTGTCAATAGCCTTTGAAATATCAAGCGCAAAGGCCTTACTTTCACCACCACGGTGAATAGACTGGTTCCAATTTTCGGTTAGATATGTCATTAAATGCCCCGTACAGGGACGGAAAGTAAGAATATCCCTGCAGCGCCCGCCTGTACTTGTCGTAAAAGTCGACTAAGGCGGAAGAATCACATCAATGTAATTTAAACATCCAGGTGAGCCTAGCAACATAATTAACACCTTTAAACTGCCCACAAGTGTGCATGCGAATCCGTGGGTTGACACGACTGTAGATCACCGGTGTCATAAAAGTAATATCAATCAAGAACTTATATCAGGAGTATGTACTTGTTGAACAAACTCGCTTAACCTAGCATTATGGAAATCTTCATCAAGAATATCCCAAAGGTGAGCTTTTGTTTGTTGGAGATTTGAATGAAGTCTAACGAAAACTCTGAAGACTGCCATGGAGGACTAGGATATGGCACCAGAAATTCTTCTGGTGAAGACATCCTAAGCATGTGCAAGTCATACGGTCTGATCGTTTTGAATACAATGTTCATCAAACAGAGCCGGCACTTGGTCACTTATAGCAGTGGCGGAAATGAAACCCAGATTGACTACCATTTGGTGGCAAGTTTCATGTAGCCTAGAGTTAAAGATTGCAAAGTGATCTTGGGAGAGGCGATCACCCGGCAACACCGTCACCTCCTTACAGAAATATTCATTGAGAAGAAGAACAAAAATAAACAAACAAAGGTTTTTGTGAAAATCAATTGGTACAACCTGGACAAAGAAAAAGGCTAGTCATTTATTATCAATATGGAAAATTTCCTCCATAATAACACAAGATATGTGTTATATGTGCCGATCTGCCACTCGACGCGTGCACACACTTTTTAAAATCGCTCCGCGGTCAGTTTGCATACACAAAAAAAAAAACAACAAACAAGTGTGCAAAAGCATAAAAACAAAAAAAAAAAAATAAAACGCTAATAGCGCGGGCGCTGTGCAAAAACAAAAACAGTGCAGTGAAAAAAAAAGTGAATTGTGTTTGGGCACTCCATCTGGTCCCACTCCCTATCGTTTGCTGCTGCTTTGCTTGGCTATAGCAAGTGCCGTATGTTTTTGCGTGCACTTGCTATGGCTGGGTAGAGTATCATTTGGCGAATAGCGGGTCGCGTTGTGTAGATTTTGTTGGCAGACCAAAGCAATTCATTGTATGGGCATAAAACCTGCAGTGATTTGTTTTGGAAAGCTGACGTCAGGATCTACACGGTGCGGCCTAGCTTAGTCTGCGTCGGAGTTGAGTATTTTGTGTTTGTTTTTTTGTAATGCGTGGGAATTTTAGAGTGGACGTGAGTAACATTCGTGGGTTGAGATCCAATTTTTTTTCATTGTACGCCCATGCGATTCACAATAAACCAGCTGTTTTGGCACTAAGTGAAACACAGGTCAGCATTGATTCCGATTTAACGGAGTTTAGTCTGCCTGGATATAACTTGGTGCCATTATTCTTTTCCCATCGTGGTATCGCCGTTTATATATGTAGTGATGTAGCCTACCAACTTCTACCTCAATATGGCCAATGTTACAATCCGGAATTTAACTATATTTGGCTAAAATTCCATGTCCGTAGGCAATTAATCCACTACTGTTTTATTTACAGAAGTCCTAACCAAGACAGGCATTCAACTTATAATGAGTTTGATGCACTGTCTGATTCCATAACCAGAATTGTTACCCTTTATCCTCATACTGAAATCGTCATTGCGGGCGATTTTAATATACACAATTCAAGTTGGCTTCGACATTCTGGACAGACAACACCCGAAGGAAGGTATGTTGAGATATTTGCTGAGGTTAATAGTTTAACCCAGATTGTAAATGAGCCGACACGGATACCGGACATTAGCGGTCAAAACGCCAACACTCTGGACTTGTTTCTTACCTCTCACCCTGATAAATACACTTTAAATGTATTATCGCCTCTAGGTTCGTCAGACCATTGTATCATATCGGCGAATTTCTCGTACTCCAGCCACACAGTTAAAGAACAAGCTCCTAAAAGAACCGTATGGCAATACGAGAAAGCCAATTGGGAAGCTTTAAACGGTTTCTTTAGGAGTTTTAACTGGTCGTTGTGCTTCCTCAACAACGACGTGGATGCCGCTGCCGATATGATTACAAATTTAATTCACCTGGGTATGAAACGCTTTATCCCTAACAGGATAAAGTGTATCAGACCTAAGGAAAACGCGTGGTGTGACTTGAGCTGTAAAGAAGCTATCAGGGCTAAAGAGGCAAATTTTCGGTCATTTAAGGCCAACCCAACTGAGGAAAACCGAAAAAAGTTCAAACGAGCCAGAAATGACTGCAATGCCCATATCGTGTCAAATTCTCCTACGACCAAAAGTTGAGGCAAAAAATACTACAAAGTCCTTCCGGTAGTAAAAACTTTTGGTCGTTTGTTAAGAATATTAAAAATTCGGCCTCGTCATCTATCCCGACACTCATTTACAATGCCACTCCAGCTGTCAGCTCTTCGGATAAAGCCAATCTGCTCGCTGCTCATTTTGCAGCTAGCTCAACGCTCCCAGATTGTGCTTTATCTCCCCCAGTACTCGAGCGCATAGAACACTCCATGGGACAAATCCACTTTCGCACCCGTACTGTGGCAGGAGTACTTCAAGATCTCAACATTCACAAATCCGCTGGCCCAGATGGTATTTCCCCTATAGTTCTGAAGAGGTGTTCTTCCACGCTGGAAGCTTTTCTATCTGTGCTATTCTTCAGGGCTCTTTCCGAGAAGACGGAAAACAGCATTTTTCAGCCCGTCTCAAAAAAAGGCGAATCTTCCTCTCCCTCCTCTTACCGACCAATTGCACTTACGTCCCTTCTTTCCAAGGTCATGGAAACGCTGATAAATCGTCAGCTTATGAAATATCTTGAATTGTCGAAAATGCGTGCATTTGGGATCGATGTTACCCTTCTTCAATGGATTAGAAATTACCTTTCGGACCGTTCAATACAAGTTGATTTGGACGGTTTCAAGTCTGCAACTCACCAAATAAATGCTGGTGTCCCTCAAGGCTCTGTTTTGTCTCCGACTCTCTTTCTAATTTTTATCAATGACCTCCTGTCTGTCACTTCTAATCCAATCCATTCCTTTGCTGATGACAGTACCCTCAGCTTTACATATTCGTTTCCTGGGCAACGCCCCTCATCTTCGGGCGCCCTTCATCTGGAATGGCAACGTATGTTAAGCTCATTGAATTCCGATCTTGACAGCATTCTTAAATGGGGTAAAACCAACAGAGTGGAATTTAATGCTTCCAAAACGCAATGCTGTCTGCTGTCATTGAAGCGAACCCCTAATTCTCTGCCATTATCCATGAATGGCACTTGCATCGCTGAAACCGATAGAATTTCCATTCTCGGTATGTGTGTTTATGACAACCTTCGTTGGAATGACCACATATTTGATGTCGCCAAGAACGCTGCGAAATGTCTAGGCTTCCTAAAGCGATGCAAGAAATATTTCACCCGTTCTGATCTGGCTAGAATCTACAAGGCGTTTATTCGCCCAAAACTTGAGTACAATGCTCATATCTGGTCTGGTGCACCAATAACATATTTGGAGCTACTTGACAGGATCCAAAAACGTGCGGTAAAACCTATTGGCGATCGAGACATCGCGAAATCACTTGACTCTCTTAGTCATCGTCGTAATGTCTCCTGCCTGTCATTGTTTTATCGGTATTTCTACCACAAGTGCTCAAATGAAATAGCCAGTTGCATTCCACCCCTACAGCAATTCAACCACAATACTCGCCTTGCGAGGAATGCACATCAGTTTACCCTTAAGCCTGTTTTCGGACGTACTGTGAATTATAAAGATTCCTTTCTCAACCGTACAACACGAATGTGGAATGCTCTATCACGCTCTGTTTTTCCTTTGCATTATAATTTACAAACATTTAAAACCAACGTGCATCGGTTTCTCCCTTTCTCTAATCCTTCATTTCCCTAATGCCCGCACTGTGTCACTTCATTACAAGGGTATCCAAAGTCCCTTTAGTGCGCGTACATTATAAAAAAAAAAAAAAAAAGATATGTGGGATTTCCTACAACGAGCCTGCTTAGAGAAAGCTAAAGTACTACTTGGAGCCTCGAAGGGTCACTACCAACACGGAAAAGAAACTTGGCGGTGGACAGAGGAAATTCAAGCAGCAATAAAGAAAAATAAAGTGGCTTTCAAAGCTTGGTCAAAGTCCGCTTCTAATAATATAGTTGAAAAAGCTCGCTTTGAAGTGTAATACAAACGCTGCAGAAGTATCGCGAAGAAAAAGTGTGCCCAAAGAGTCTGTATCAGGAGTTGGAGGAGATATCTTCTCCGCCTGCTGATAGGAACCAGGTGACCCATGAGCCTATACAAAACACGAACAAGGGAACAACAATTTTTAAGATTGCCGCACAGAAAAGAAGAAATGCTCAGGAAATTCGTTCGCCGAAGTTCATTAACAATGCTCAAGGCCAATGAAAAAATTGTACGCAGGTGGCGAGAGTATTGCGAGCAACTTTTAAACGATCAGTTTCCCCGGCTATATTTTCCAGAAGAAGAAGTTGTGAAAGCGGTCAAGAACTCCAAGAAGAGAAAAGCGGTTGGACCGGATGAGATACCCAGTGAGTTCTGGAAAAGATGAGAGACATCGGGCTCAGATGGCTTATGATTCTTATCTCCAAACTCATAAGAGGTGATCCAATGCCAACCAGTGGAGGGAAATTATCTTCTTCTTTTGCACAAAGGAAAGGGAGATACGCGAAACTGTAATAATTACCGTTCAATCAAGTTCATGTCAAACACCATGAAGATCGTTGAGCGGGTATTAGATGGTCGCCTAAGACACATAATACAGCCGTCTGATGACCAGTGCGGTTTTGTCGCGGGTAAATCAATCACAGATGCAATCCAAAGTATAAGGATCATAATGGAAAAGGATCGTGATACCTTAAAGGATCTGCATATGATTGTGGTTGATTTTGAAAAAGCATTCGATAGACAACCAAGAGTTATTCTTTGCTGACGATGGAGCCATCTTCAGTAATGATCAGACTTCCTTGCAACGAGCACTTAATATTTGGGTAGATGTTTTAAAAGGGAATGGGTCAATTTATTAGCCCAAAAAAGACAGAGTATCTGTACTGCCGATTCTATGACCCAAGTCAACCCATCCCGGACATTTATTTGAATGGGGTGGTGGTTCCCAAGTGTAAAAATTTAAAATATCTGGGATCAATGATCAACAGCGAAGCAACAGTTGATGACGACATCAATCATCGTGTAAGCGTAGGGTGGATGAAGTGGTAGGAAAACTCTGCCATCTTCTGTGACCGAAGGCTCTACAACGCAGTTGTGCGTTCTGCGCTCACATATGGTTCACAATGCTGGACAATGTACAAAAAGTAAGATGGCAAATTGACAGCAGTTGAGATCAAGATGCTTCGCATGAAAGCAGGAGTAACAAAGCTTAATCGAATTAGAAGTTCCAGAATCCGAGGAAGCCTTCACGTCAAGGAACCCATCTCGAAAAAATTGGAGCACAACCGCAGCGTGAAAGGGCACCTCCCCAGAAAGATAGGGGAAAAACCACCTGGACGAGCGGATTTATGTATGTTAAGATTTTGAAGTACACTTGCCACTGTACAAATAAGTGTCGGGATAGATGACGAGGCCGAATTTTTTATATTCTTGACAAACGACCAAACGTTTTTAATAACGGTGGGACTTTGTAGTATATTTTTTCCGCAGCTTTTGGTGGTAGTAGAATTTGATTCTGTGGGCATTGCAGTCATTTCTGCCTCGTTTAAATTTTTGTTCGGTTTTCCTCAGCCTTAAGTGACCGAAAACTTACCTTTTTAGCATTGATAGTTTCCTTACAGCTCAAGTCACACCACGCGTTTTCCTAAGTTTTTATACTCTCTGTCCTGTTTGGGATAAGGCGTCTCATACCCAGGTGAATTATATTTGTAATCCTACCGGCAATGGCAGCCACCTCGTTGTCGAGGAAGCACAACGACCAGTTAAAACTCCTAAAGAAACCGTCATCAGCAAAGGAACGGATTGGATTAGAAGTGACAGACAGGAGGTCATTGATAAAATTAAAAAGAGAGTTGGAGATCCTTGAAGGACATTAGCATTTATTTGATGAGTAGCAAACTTGAAACCGTCTAAAACAACTTATATTGAATGGTTCGAAAGGTAATTTCTAATCCATTGAAGAAGGGTATCATCGATTCCAAAAGCAATTTTCAACAGAAGAGCTTGATGCGAAACTCTGTCAAATGCCTTTGAAATATCAAGCGCAACGACCTTACTTTCACCACCACGGTGAATAGAATGGTTCCACTTTTCGGTTAGATATGTCATCAAATCACCAGTGGATCTGTTGCTACGAAAACTGTACTGCCGGTCATTAAGAAGTTTTCGTGATTCCAGATATTTCATAAGCTGACAATTTATCACCGTTTCCATGACCTTGGAAAGAAGGGACGTAAGTGCAATTGGTCGGTAGGAGTAGGGGAATGAAAATTCGCCTTTTTTTGGGAGAGGCTGGACAAATGCCGTTTTCCAACTTCTCGGAAAGAGCCCTGAAGAATAGGCAGGTAGAAAAGCTACGCAGTGGTTTTGCCATCGTGGAGGAACACCTCTTTAGAACGATAGGGGAAATATCATCTGGACCAGCGGCTTTATATATGTTGAGATCTTGAAGTACTCCTGCCACTGTACGAGTGCGGAAGTGGATTTGTCCCATTGAATGTTCTACGTGCTCGAGTACAGGGGGAGACAAGGCATAATATGGGAGCGTTGAGCTAGCCGCAAAATGAGCAGCAAGCAGATTGGCTTTGTCTGCAGAGCTTACAGTTGGCATATCATTGCAAATGAGTGTCGGAACAGATGAAGAGGCCGAGTTTTTGATGTTTTTCACAAACGACCAAACGTTTTTACTTTGTTGTATATTTTGCCTCAACTGTTGGTCGTAGGAGAATTTGACACGATTAATGTTTGGTGGCCAAAGGATGGTGATTGCGATTATATGAGAACACAAGCGTTCTCACTTTAGCATAACACCATCAACTCCCCGTGGTGACTGCTTGGTTCCTAGTACCTCGACAGGAGATGGGGTAACCAACCCCTGAGGAAGGTCGTTGGAGGCTGCTGACGAGAGAGGGGGGGGGAGGAGTGCCAGCTCACTTCTCCTGTTTCCGAACGGCGGCGGACGAATTCTACGGATGGATCAACGGCGGCGTTCACAGTTCCAGTTACGTGGAACAAGTGATCTCCCTATATGAGCTGTTTCGACTTATTTGAAGCCCAGGTCTATAGGGATATCCAACACTAAGCCAGGGTGTTGGAAAAGAGTTGGTGGCGGATGAGCCCTTTATGAGTCAACGGCAGCACTCAGATCCCCCAAGTGGGTTACTGGCACCGGAATTACCGGCCTGCTGTCCTAGGGCCAAAACCAGGGCCTGGCCCTGCAGGTTGGGGGTTTTGCCGTCGGGGTAACTTCTCGACCACGGCAAAAATATCTAGTTATGGGAGAGACTATGGCAGCCTCGGATATATATGTACCTCAAAGTCAAAATAGACCCGGAACGTTAACGGACATGCGAGAGTGTACCTGGAATGTGCGGGCACTCTACACTCCAGGTGCTACTCAAAAACTTGAGTCTGTCCTCTCGCGGTACAAGGCCGACATTACCGCGATCCAGGAGTTACGATGGATGTGATCAGGAGCTATGAAAATACAAAATTGCGACATATATTACAGTTGTAACAAAATATTGCACGTGTTAGAATGCGGATTCGTCGTGAGAAATCGGCTTAGAACCAATGTAATGGACTTCAAGCCGAGAAGTGATCGCGTGGCTGTGATCCGCATCAGAGCTACATTCCAAAACATTAGCCTAATATGTGCACACGCCCCTACCGACGAGGCTGAGGACCTTTCAAGGAGGAATTCTATGACCTCTTGGACGGAGCCTAAGGAGCCTGTCCGGAGTACGATGTCAAAATTGTACTCGGGGTCTTCAATGCTTAAGTCGGCAAGGAAAATATCTTTGGCGGATTAGTTGGTAAGCACAGCCTCCACGAAACGACAACAGATAACGGCTACCGACTAATTTGACACAGCAACCTGGCGCTCTCCAGACACATTGACCATGTGCTAATCGATGCAAGGCACGCAACAAACATCTTAAACGTGCACACTTACCGAGGGGCAAACGTCGACTCTGACCATTTTTTTGTTGCAGCTAGATTCAGAGCTCGACTGTCCAAAGAGAACTGCCAAAAGAAGAAATTCGACGTTGGAATCC
Organism: Ferdinandea cuprea; assembly: GCA_963576555.1. Lineage (NCBI taxonomy): Eukaryota > Metazoa > Arthropoda > Insecta > Diptera > Syrphidae > Ferdinandea > Ferdinandea cuprea. Next base: position 81,138,597 of record OY754959.1, read on the forward strand.
TTAGCACATCTGGAGTCGCCAGAGCCTACAAAGAGCGCTTGAGTGAGAAACTCCCCACCGTGCATTCACCTACAACAGACGCCAACAACCATTGGTCTTAGTATAGCGACATCATCAAGAAGGTACCCGAAACTACCCTAGGATACCAGTCACCCCAGAGAAAAAGCCCGTGGTATGATGATGTATGCATATACCGGAAAAAGGTGACAGAAGATGCACACATTAGAACGCTGCAGAGGAAAACAAGGACAGCAAGGGATGAGTACCGAGCCAGGAGACGGAAGGAGAAGAAGATCCTGCGTAGAAAGAAAAGAGAGCACGCCGTCTCACAGCTCAAGGAGATCGAAGAGTCCCGCGATCGAAACAACATCCGGAGTTTTTATAAGAAAGCCAAGCAACTGGCTGCTGGCTTTAAGACCGGAAAGAAGGCTCTTTGCAAAAGCGATGGAAACCTAGTCACCGACGCGCAGGGAATAGTAGATGTATTAAGCAGCATTTCCAGCAGCTTGTAAACGAGGCATATCCCTGCTTAATGTCGCATATAAGTTCCTATCCTACGTACTGTGCGAACGTCTCAAACCTTTCTGCAACACACTAATCGGCACGTACTAGTGTAGCTTCCGGCCCGGCAGATCAACTGTAGACCAAATCTTCATACTAAGGCAAATCCTAGACAAGACCAACGAGTTAAGTCGGGAATACCGCATCTTTAAAGCCGCATATGACGGCATTCATCGTCAGGAGCTTTTTGTTGCGATGGCCGAATTCGGGATCCCGTCAAAACTGATGCAGATGTGTCGCGTGACACTAAATAACACACGATGCAATGTTCCGTTTGGCAGCAGCTCATCCTAACTCTTTTAAATATGCACCGGATTTCGGCAGGGAGATGCGCTGTGTGATTTCTTCAATCTTGTTCTTGAGCAGATAGTGCGCTGGGCAGGTGTCAACACGGAAGTCACTATCTTCAACAGATCAGTCCAACTGCTGGGGTATGCGGACGATATAGATATCATCGGTCGATCCCAGCGTGCCGTGATAGAGGCTTTCACAGCTATTGAAGAACAGGCGAAACTGGTTGTCCTTGAAGTGAATGAGGACAAGACCAAATATATGCTATCAACAAACAAACAATCATCTGTCCACCGACTAGGACAAAATGTCACTGTTGATAGCAGCAACTTCGAGGTAGTTAAGGAGTTCATCTACCTCGGGGTAAACATCAACTCCACAAATGACATCTTAGTGGAGATCCGTCGAAGAATTAGTAGTATTTTTTGCCTCAACTTTTGGTCGTAGGAGAATTTGACACGATAAATATGGGCACTGCAGTCATTTCTGGCTCGTTTGAACTTTTTTCGGTTTTCCTCAGTTGGGTTGGCCTTAAATGACCGAAAAGTTACCTCTTTAGCCCTGCTAGCTTCTTTACAGCTCAAGTCACACCATGCGTTTTCCTTAGGTCTGATACACATTATCCTGTTAGGGATAAAGCGTTTCATGCCCAGGTGAATTAAATTTGTAATCATATCGGCAGCAGCATCCACGTCCTTGTTGAGGAAGCACAACGACCAGTTAAAACTCCTAAGGAAACCGTTTAAAGCTTCCCAATTGGCTTTCTCGTAATGCCATACGGTTCTTTTAGGAGCTTGTTCTTTAACTGTCTGGCTGGAGTACGAGAAAGGGAATGAGGGCATTCCTTGTACCTTTTGCCTGCAGTTCGGCCGTACTGATAAGTTGAAATACTTAGGAAGTTAGGGGTTTTTTGGACGTCTTGGGCAACAAACTTAGGAATTCAATCTGTGCGAATACATACATTTTTGCCATATAACGGGTGATCCAAGTAGAGATACTTTTTTCAATAGCCTTTTTTGACAGATCACGTGTGAGTCATGTTATTTTTGTTTAGTATTATTTGGCATTTCATAATGGAAAGACTTACGCGTGAACAACGTTTACAAATTGTTCAACTTTATTATAAAAATTCACGTTCTGTGAGGAATGTGTTTCGTGCACTTCGCTCAACTTATGGTCAACATAATCGGCCTACTGAGCATACTATTCGCAACACCATCACCCATTTTGAGACCCAGCATTCATTATTGGATAATATTCGACCGAATAGACCACGTCCAGCACGCTGTGAAGAAAATATAGCGGCCGTAGCTGAGAGTGTACACGAAGACCGTAGAAAGTCGATTCGGCGCCGTTCGCAGCAACTCGGACTGACGTATGGAACGACTTGGCGCATTTTACGTCAAGATCTTAAATTGAAAGCGTACAAAATACAGCTTGTGCAACAACTGAAGCCGCTCGACCTTCCCAAGTGACATCGCTTCGCTCTATTGGCTCTTGAAAAGTTCCAAGAAGATCCGACGTTTCCAAGGCAAATTTTGCTTAGCGATGAGGCCCATTTCTGTCTCAATGGGTATGTAAACAAACAAAATTGCCGCATTTGGGACGAAGAGCAACCTGAAGAGATTGAAGAACTGCCACTTCATCCAGAAAAAACAACGGTTTGGTGTGGTTTGTGGGCCGGTCGGTCCATATTTCTTTAAAAATTATGCCGGTGCGAACGTAACCGTCAATGGCGACCGTTATCGTGCCATGATAACCGACTATTTGATGCCTGAAATTGAAGCTCGTGATCTCGGCGACATTTGGTTTCAGCAAGACGGCGCCACTTCCCACACATCGCATCAATCAATTGACTTATTGAGAGAACATTTCGGTGAGCACATAATTTCACGTTTTGGGACGGTCGATTGGCTACCAAGATCGTGTGATATCACACCGTTAGACTTTTTCCTGTGGGCCGTAAATTCATAATACTCATTCCCGTGTTTAACACTAAAGAGTCTGTCCACTAAATATGAGCTTAGGATCTCATATAATTGCTTTGGGAAAGTTTTTTTAAGTGTATATTTTAATCCCGTATGCCAAACCTTACCGAAAGCCTGAGAGACGAGAAAGAAAAAACTTTTTTGTTTTCGTTGGTTATTGTATATACCTGGTCAATGGTAGACTGCTTCGTTCTAAACACCTGAATTCGTGATCCGGTATTAATCGGCGTTCTTCAATAATCGCATGCAATCACTTCAATATTAGTTTTTCGAATATCTTCGAAATTATTGGTAGAACCGATATTGGTTGATAAGATCTTTTGTCATAAGGATTTTTTCCTGGCTTATAACTTCAGCTATCTTCCATTATCGGGGAACGTTAATCAACCTAATCGAAGCGTTTATGAGATAAGCAAAGTTAATTGTGCATTTTTGGGCAACTTTTTAAGAACCTTTCCCTTAATAAGATCATATCCAGGAGCCTTGTTTAATTTGAGTTTTCGTATTTCATGACACACTTCGACAAGCGATACTTTTGAAAGCTGAAAATTATCATATACCGTGGTTGAACCAGCATCTTTAACCAACACTTGACCATCAAATGGCTTAAACGTTGCTTCAAGGTATTCCGCCATCTTGTTTACTCAAATTAACTTACAGCACTGCAAGGCTGCTATCGCCCTTTTAAGTAGCAGGCTTGTGGCTTGTAGAACAAAATCACACATAATATCCATCCAGGAACCATGAGTGTGGAAAAGTCGCATCTGTGGTCTTGGTTGCTTGAGTGATTTATACCAAGTTCTTTATGATGAGCAATCCGAAAGACCTAGGACTTGTCTTATTGTATCGAAATCTTTTACAGCTACTATGATCAAAAGCTTTTGTAGTCAAGATTTGGTAGCTGTTTCTATAACTTACCTTGCAAATGATAATTGGGAAACCTTTGTCGCTGCATCGGCTTATTTCCCCTATGACTCTCTAACCCCTCCTCCACCAAAGGATGTTGTAGAGCTCGTAGAGTATTGTGAATCTAAAAGGTTGGGTCTTGTCTTGTGCTGTGATGCTAATGCTCAGAACACGGTTGGGGGCAGCAGCAAATGCAACATAAGGGGAGGTCGACTCTTGGACTTCATTTTATCGTCTGATATTACCATCAACAGCCAGAAGACAGCAAGTAATTGGTTTTACCCTGTCAAACAGGCATTTGAAGTCTAAATTGGAAGGTATCGCCAGATAGCACCTTATCAGATCACAGATACATCGAAATTCGAATCTACTGCGAACTTTCACCTTCGCAAGAGTGGAGAAATCCGAGAAAAACGATCTGGCCACGGTTTAGAGAGGAGCTTGCCAACTCTGTCAAAGTTCCACTCAAACTTAGATCAAGACAGGGAGTGGAGAGGTCAGGATCTGAACAACGTCCTCACAATCGTCACTGGTCTGTCCCTTCTCGTGCTTAAAGGTGTCACCATCCCTATATCCAATGAAGTCAAATATCTGGATGTAACTTCTTGGTCCAAACATGTCGAATCGAAAACCGATAAAGCGCTGTCGACTTTCTGGCAGTGTAAAGGCACTTTTGGTAAGACATGGGGCTTGTCTCCGAAACGGGTCCTTTGAATCTATACGGCCATGATTAGACCGCTACTCTCATACGCATCAGTTGTTTGCTGGAACAGGCTTTCGCGGAAACGTGTTACTGCTTCTTTTGCCAAACTCCAAAGAACGGCATGTCTCGGCTGCACAGTGGTCTTCCCTAGCACCCCGGGCTCTGCTCTAGATGCTTAGATGAATCTTCCTCCCCTTTATTTATATATCGTGGGGTGTATGCTAAAAAACATCTTTCGCTTAATGAGAGGTGGTTTTTGGTACCATGTGCACTGGAATTTTGAAGAACTTGCTCGAGAATTATCCTTTGACCCCTGTCTTATGGATATGCCGTCTGATGCAATGACACCAAAAATACTTCTGCGAAAAACCTACCACGTCAACTTTCAACAGGTAACGGAATGGCTTCGGTCAGACTCTGAACCATGGATTGATTGCCATTGTATTTTCACGGATGGCTCCAAAACTGAGCAGGGGTCTGGTGCTGGAGTCTTTGTTGAATGCGATGATATACGACTTTACTACCGCTTGGGTAAACATGCATCTGTTTTCCAAGCAGAGATTTTTCTCATCCTAATGGCTATGCGCTGTATTGTGAAAAACAGGTGGAGGGCTAGAGGCATTTGCATCTGCAGTGATAGCCAAGCTGCATTAAAAGCGCTTCTAAACGCTCTTACCTCGTCCAAGTTACTGCTAGAACTCAAGCTTTCTCTGAATTTGGCCGGAAGACTGAACACAGTGAATCTTGTCTGGGTACCAGGTCACACTGGCATCCAGGGAAATGAGATCTCGGATGAGCTTGCTAGGCAAGGTTCAGACGAAGTTTTCTCAGGACCCGAACCTGTATTGGGTCTGCCTGCATCTTTAGTCATGTCTTCTATCGATTCTTGGGTTTCTCGTGAACACAAGATTTGGTGGCGCGATTGCGGTGGATGTAGACAAACCAAACTACTGCGCCCGGACATTTGCAAAAAGTCAGCATCTTTTCTTCTATCTCTGAGGAGAATCGACTGTAGGCTGCTTGTAGGCGTTCTTTCGGGCCAAAAAGCTTTTGCTAAACACTTAATTGTATTGGGATTAAGCGACACCACTACCTGACCTGCTTGCGGTGAGGAGGATGACACAGCAGAACGCTTTCTCTGCAGTTGTCCGGCCAATGCTCGCATCAGGTGGCGGATCTTCGGGCTGACATGGTGAGTGCCGAACATCTAAACTCTTTATCACTGAAGCTCCTTCTCGTTTTTCTTCGATAGACTTGAAAACTAAGTACATTAATGTAAGGTGTCTGAATGGTAGTACAATGGACCTGTAGTTGTGTCTGAGCGCTCCATCGGATAGTAGCAACCTCCCACAAAAAAAAAGGTATTCCGCGAATATTTCGGCCTTTTCCTTGTCTCCTTTCTCGCATTCGCCATTGTCTTTCGTGATAGCTGGCATTTCCAACTTTGGCTTTTTCATGCCTTTCATAGCTTTCCAGAGCGAATAATTTAAACTTTTTTCTGCCGTTAAGCTTTTCCGAATATTTTTTTTCAGTTTGCTGCCAAGATTATTTAAAGTATTTTATGCTGCAGAGCACGATATTGTTGCCAACTTTTTTTCGCTCTTCGTTTTTCTTTTACTAATTCAGTAATTTCGCGGGGAAATTTAATTTCGCTCTTTTTGATAACTCTCCTTTTATACCCTATCACATAGTTCCTAACACCCCTTAATGTACGTCCTAGACCCAAAAAATTGTATATATCTTTACGATCAGGACCAAATCCTAAGACTATTTAGCAATATCCGTCCGTACGCAAATTTGAGGCCTTTAAAATTAAGCTAGGAAGCTAGGAACCACATATTCCCTAGGGCTCCGAAATGGTTAAGTGTAAAAAATTTTTTAATAAGCCCACTGCCACGCCCAAAATTTAGAAAAACCAGTTTTAAAGCTTAAGTTAGAGAGACAGAGTGTTACAACCTTCACAAGATATGTAGGCACTGCCCTCCTTTATAAGTTTTTGCCACATCTACTTTTTGTGGGCATTTTTCACTTAAATGCTGTTTTCATCGAAAATTTTAATCGAAACCGAAAAAAGATGTTTAACAATATATTTAGGCAATATTTTTTCCAATATATTACACATACAAAGTTTTTGGACACGCCCACTTTTTGGGGCGTTTTTTTTTAAATTTAATTGAATGAAATGAAATGCTATCCATCAGATAGGGATATGGTCAGGGTATCAAACTGTTCGCCCCTAGCAAACTGTAGCCTTTCCTTATGTTTTTTGTTCTAAATTTAATAAAATGAAATAAAATGCAATCCATCATCTTCTTAACTCTTTTTACTTTGGGACATAAAGAGATATGTATAGGGTATCATACTGTTCGCCCCAAGCGGACTGTAGCCTTTTCTTATGTTTTTTAAAAATCTTGACGTATGTACCTTCCTTCGGGTGTTGTCTGTCCAGAATGTCGAAGCCAACTTGAAATGTGTATATTAAAATCGCCCGCAATGACGATTTCAGTACGAGGAATTATCCTTAACTTATAATTAACATATTAATGTTACAATTCTGGTGCTGGAATCAGACAGTGCATTTAACTCATTATAAGTCGAATACCTGTCCTGGTTAGGGCTTCTGTAAATATAACAGTAGTGAATTACTTGCCTACAGACATGGAATTTTAGCCAAGTAAAATAAAATTCCGGACATTGGCCATATTGATTGGTAGGCTACATCACTACGTATATAAACGGCGATACCACGATGGCGAAAGAATAATGGCACCAAGTTATATCCAGGCAGACTAAACTCCGTTAAATCGGAATCAATGCTGACAATGCTGTTCATCAAACTCGGGTAAACAGTGGAAATCCGACGACAAATTACTCTAGAAAACCGATGGGTTCAAAACTCCTAACTCGAAGGACAAAGTGCATATTCTATAGAACTCTTATCCTGCCAGTTCTGTTATACGGCGCCGAGTGCTGGACCATAAGCGGGTAAGGATATGTATGAGCACACCGTTGTATAGGGCATCTAAGAATGTTCGAAAAGAATACATTCATCCAAACACACGTATACAATGTTATTTAATTGAATAACATGAAATGATTTGCAATGTACATTATAATACGTTGTATGTATTATAATGTACATGTCAACAATGTTATCTTTGTGCTGAAATTGATTTCAAGAATACGAAATGATAACTTCAATGGTACTTCTGAAAGACTAAGCATTAGTTTAAGTATACACTTTGAAGAAGTAACATTCAGCAGTAAAGATTCGCTTAGGTATGCCTTAAATCGTTAACTAACTAACTTAGAAACATAAGTTCTTGAATACCGATTACTACCGTTTATCGGAACATGTGTACTTTTAAATGGTTTGCTACTATTGCCAAATTAACATTATTAGGAAAGTTAACTTCAAATTACAAATTGGAAGGAATATTACATATTATTAAAGACATTTCTACTGTGATGATAAAAGGGCGTACGCAGGATTTTAAATGTGTGGGGAGGGGGACTAATTTAGTTAATGTGAAAATTAATTTAAAAAAGCTTGATATCTTTTTAGTTTTTATTTATTCCAATTTTATACATAATTCCTTAAAAAAAATAATAATTTGTGTTAAAAAAAATAATAAGTGGTTCGAGGTTCAACTGCGTCCACTTTGACCCATGCGTACGCCGTACGCTCCTGTAATGGTTTATTTTTAAAGTATGTGTTCTAGGTAATACATAAAGCCATTGAAGCCTTTTACGCGAAGCAATATCACGAAGTGTTTTTTCCTTAAATATTTTGTAAATTACATATTCAGGCCTGTGTGTCAAAAATCAACTTCTAAATTTTGAATTGAATTTATTTCATGTTAATACATAAATACATTACATTTATACACACATAATAATATATGGTCACACTAGTGGAACAAAAATCTAATATCATCAATTTCTTCTCAGAAAAGGTGTTGAGTATTACCACAAATTTTAAAGGCATTGGTAATCATTGTGTAGTGTGCACTCAAGATAACGTTAATTGAATTTTTATGTCAATTTGTTTTTAATTAATTTGCCGATACCGAGATGTTTTATTTAATCTATTTTAAAGATTTCGACACTGATTAAAATATTTTCCATTTAATAATGGGTTTCATAATTTTGTTTGGAATAGCGTTTATTGGATTTTCAAATGCTGGTGAGTATGAGCTTTAACCGTAGTCACTTACGCCTGTTTATTAAAATCTTTATTAATATAGGGGAATGGTCTGAACCATACTTTTTGGATGCCAATCCGGATGTTATTTTAGAAAGTTACGATGCGTATCAACGGATAAGTCTGGATGAAGAACTGTCAATTCCATTTACGTTAACGAAAATTAATTACAATGGTAAGGCTTTTCCAATTAGATAGTATAGGTATCATATTTTTCAATGCCTAAATCAAATTCGTAGAAGTAGATACCAATGCTCTGTACACTATACAGCAAAAGCTAATCATTTTCTGGTTAGGCGAAACACATTAGAATTAGTTATTGAACCCTATCCTAAGCGTATATTAATTATGACACATAGTTTATAACACCCCTTAATATTCGTTGTAGACCCCGAAAAGTATATATTTATATATGTACTATATGACCAGAACCAAAACCTAAAATTTAACAATGTCCGTCCGTCACAAACAAAATGGCAGACTGTAAACACTTGTTTGATACGCCCACTGCCACGCCCACAATAAAAAAGGTTTTAAGCCATGAGTTGATGGAATAAAGCACAAAATATGTAGGCACTGACCTCCTTAACAAATTTTGAAACATTTTATTTCGAAAATATTTTTCTTAACATTTAACCAATGCAGCATTTTTGGCCATGCACACTGTAGCCTTTCTATTTGTTTTAAATTGGTTTTTTGAGCCTGCCTCTTTTCCTTTCGTAAGAGTGTTACAAAATTTACTCGGCAAATCCCTTCATATAAGCACACAACTTATCACAACGATCTGTGCCTCTTTTACTACTATAGCAGTTTAAAATTTACTATTTTAATTGCCTTACTACCTACTACCACATTGGCTAGCATACTAATAATCAAAAAATCTATAATTTGTTTCTAATTGTTGAGCAAGATGGTTTTCTATAAAAAGCTAAGACAACACAAGAAAATCACTAACTGATATTTTAAATTGTGCAATTGAGTACCCCTAACGAATTGAGTACCCCTTAATGAATCCTCGCGTCGTTATTGATTGTCTATGAGTCTTCCGCAAACTTCTGGGGAATATCCATTATCGATTGCTGATGTGAAATAAAAATACTACTATTTTTGAAGCATCATACTACCTCGCTTCGATTTTAAATGGCAACGCTGGTCGCAACATCAAGCTTTCCGGTTATTATGGCTTCGCATTCGGTTTAATTAACTTTCATAAAATGTCAGGAGAATATGAATACATATATACTTATTTTCCATTTTCCAATCAAACAAACATAAAGCTACAATGTTTAGCAATCTGAATTTTTTAATAACTAATAATATAAAACAAAGATGAAATTCCTTTGACGGTCCACTGCGAACGGCTCAAGTCGCACATTATATTTCTACATACTCTAAAAGCTTAGCAATTTTGGAAACATCTTCGCAAAATTAATTTTTTTAATTAATCTGTAAATATTGAAATATAACATTGTGCCGCATCTCACAAATGGGATCTAATTTTTGTCATTCAGTTAGAAATTGTATGTATTTCATCGATTTATAGTCAATTTTTAGCTATTTAACTTCAGTTTCCTTAAACCTACAGTTTCCTGGTAAACTTTAAGCGAAACCGTGTACTTTTTCTCACGGTCACTTGTAGGTTGCATGCTCTTGGTTCCTGAGAGTACGACAAACAATGTTGTATACAGGGAAGTACTACAATAAGAAATGATAAAGTAAAATGAAAATAAATTTTTTAATATCTCATAAATGGTGCAGGCAGGCGAATCACGGGCCAGCAAGTACGTATATAAAATACTATTTGTCGTAAACTATCTTTTGTCGCCAATTTTTATTCAAAATATTTCATGTGTTGCAAAGCATCTATTCGAGTCTCTCCGTGAGTGTTGATGGGGACACATGCGCTGAGAACAAGTCTCAAAGTTCAATTATATATAAACTTTAAATTTTCAATTAATTTTGATTCTAAAGTAAAAAAAAAAAAAAGTATTGCTAAAATGAAGTGTCATTTTTGTGATCTCAAAATTGAAAGAATCGACCTAAACATTCAGTGCTCTAATTGCAAAGATCATTTTCATGCGAAGTGCGCAAAATTAAAAAAAGAAGAAATTGAATTTTATGGAAAAAGTGATCAAGGTTTCAGATGCGACAACTGTGTTAGCTTGCGAAGAAAATCAATTTTGCATGATCATGCTCGCATATTCTCCCCTCCACCCGTCACTACATCAAAGGGTCAACCTGTTACTATTGTCTCAGCGGCGTCGAGCGGCATTGGGAACAACTACAAAGCTGCCCTCACTACACCAACAATATCTGGCTGTGTACCCTCATTGCAGCCCACCAAGCAACCAATTACTTTGGAGATGCTGTTTGCTGAAATATTAAAACTACAGCAACTAAATACTGATGCACTCTTAAAAATCAGCGCTCTGGAACAGAACAATGAATCTCTTAACAAAAAGATCGATGCCCTGGAGGTGAAGGTGAACTTGTTAGAGCAAAGAGAGAAGCAGTGTGGGGTTGATGTTGTTGGTATTCCAGACGTCAGTAATGCAAACGTGCAAGAGAGAATAATAAAGCTTTTTACTGCTCGTGTTGGTGTGCAAATCGCGCCTGAGGAGATTGAGTCTTGCTACGTAAAGCATATAAGAACATCGAAAACAAAAAACAATAACAACTCAACCGGAAATATTGTATCCGTACGATTCTCATCTCTTTCATCGAAGGAGAAAGTAATGAAAAAGTTGCGTGTGGAAAAAATCAAGCTTTCTGCGAACATCTTTGCTACTGATATCAGGGGTCATAGCAGCTGCAGCAGCGGAGGTAGAAGCAGGGTTTTCATGAATGACTCTCTTACTGTCTACACCAGATCTCTTCTTGAAAAGGCAAAGCAACTGCGACTAGAAAAAAAGTGTCAGTATGTCTGGATAAGAAATTCTTCCGTGCTCATCAGAAGAAAGGAGGGAGACAAGGTTATCAAAGTAGTTAACGAAATCTTGAATAAAAACAAACCTAATTCTGATATTGCAGTCACTATAAATAATACGACTCTATCTGAGCCCTTAGAAGTTGCCACTGTGTTCAATGACTATTTTTCCAATATTACTACTACTGAAGATGCCTTGTTGAAGTTATGCGGTGAAATTTATAGTAGTTTAAATGTTTCTGATATACCTGCTACCTTATTCATTGACATCACTAAAGCATTTGACATGGTAGACCACAACATATTGCTTAAAAAACTTTATAACGCGGGTTTCAGAGGTTTTATCCATGACTGGTTCACTTCCTATCTTGAAAACCGTAGTCAGAGAGTTAAGATTCAAAATAGTTTAAGTGAGAAAAATCTCATTAACATAGGTGTTCCACAAGGCTCTTTTTTGGGTCCTATTTTGCTTTTAATTTTTGTAAATTCGCTTTTTCTTCAACCTCTTAGGGGTAAACTCACAGCTTTTGCTGATGATACTGCTTTGTCTTATCATGGTAAATGTTATTATAATTTATATATGGATGTGAACTATGATCTGGATATACTGCGGAAATGGTTTAAACTTCATAAATTGGTCATAAGTGACAAAACGAAGTTCATGATTTTTAACATTATGGGTAAAATCTGTAATGATATGCCTTTACAGTACCATTCGCCGAATTGCAATAGATTCCTTTTTATTTATTCTTGTTCACGCAATCATAACTCACCCACTTTTGATTCACATGCCTACTGCTCCGCTGACTGCTTTGTAATTGAACGTGTCGACAGCTTTAAGTACTTAGGTATTACTCTGGACTATAAGCTCAGTTGGTTGGAGCATACTATGTACTTAAAAAAATATCTAAACAATGTTGTTAGACAGATTTACAATCTCAGCCAATACTGTGATTTGCCAATTTTAAAGTTAGTCTATAATGGTCTTTTCAAATCTAAACTTCAGTATGGTATAGCTTGTTGGGGTGGTACACATTATAATGAATTAGAGCCTTTGCTAATTAAACAAAAACACGCTGTTCGTATTATGTGTAAAGTTAACCGTCGTACTCCTAGTTTTGGATTGTTCAAAAGTCTTTGATTTCTTCCATTGAGACATTTGTACTTCTATAAAGTTTTAAAAATATTTTTTGAAAAGTCCGGGTACAACTCTCCTAGGGTTTATGAAAATCGTAATTTGCGCGTCAACACTAGTAATCTCGTCAATGTACCCACAATTAATAAATCGCATTTTTCCACCTTCTATAATGTTACTGCGCCTCGTTTGTTCAATAAAATTCCTTCAAGTCTGAGATGTGAGCGAGGTAAATCCGTATATCTTAAAAATGTTAAACGCTGGCTTTTCTCGTTAAACTACGCTGTAATTGGTAATTTACTGAACCCTTTGGTATGATTTCTTTTTTGTTTTATTTTTTATTTTTTTTATATTTGAATTTATACTTATATTTTATCGCATCCCCATCGATAAATAAATCTGAATTTTATTAAGTATGTACTGTACATTCGCCTCTTGTCAAAATCTGACAACAAAATGTACATAACTATTTCAGTTTATAACTTAAATGCCCTACTTTCTTGTAAATAAAGAAATAAAGAAATTAAATAAATAAAAAAAAAAAAAATAAATAAATATTCAAGGGACAGATCAAAACAAAAATAATCGACTGGTGCAGGATTAACCAACTGCGGCCATGGCTAGCACCTATTACAGAAAGATTGTTCGCGTACTTTTGGGTAAAGAATAATAATTATTTTCCATTATTTCTCAAAAGGGGGGATAGTTTATTTTATCAATGAAGAAACACTTATGCATAATAAATAAAACAAACTCTTAGTTTAACTCGTGTTTGTCATAACCAACCATATATCAAGTCTTTTGAGTTCTGCAAGAACAAAACATTTACGAATGCATACACATATATTTATATTTTCGTTCATTTTTTTTACTTCTTCTCAGTTCGCGAAAGACTTTGTGTATAAAACGACACGAATGTCATAATTAATTTAGCTTAAAAATGGTAGAATGTAAATGTTTAATGTGATTCTTAAAAGTTTCTGTCACTTTCTCAGAACTTGCAAATAGTCCGAGAAGAGTATTGGTTCTCTGGTATTTAACCGTGCTCGTACTAAGCTCTAAATATAGAGCAAAGAGCCATAGGGTAAGCGTAAGCTTTCGTAGTCTTTGGGCCGAAATATCGTAGTAGCATGAAATAGTTCTTATAATTTTTATTTGTAAAAAGAATTAATAAACAATTGAACATAAATAAATTTTAAAACTAAAATTAACTGAGAGAACGTGTAAAAGAATAATGTTTTAAATTAAAAATAATTTGGATTAGATAACCCTCCAAACGATTTTGACCTCATCAACCCTCAAACAAGATGGCTTGCGTTTAATTAAAAATTTAACTTTCTATAGGAGAAGAAACACCGACTATTGGAGCATTTCCAATTGGTGATAACAATTTCCTAGGAGCAATTGTTACTAAAAATGATTTTGGAGAATGGTAATTTAACAAAATAAATTTAACTGCTTTCAATATATTTTTTTAAATATTATAGGATTATTGAAATAACAAAGAGGCAAGATTATGAAAACGATCATCAGCGTATCTACATGTTTTTTTTAAATATTAGATTGGTTGCGGAACATACTATAAGAATTTCCGTCAAGAATATTTTTGATAATAATCCGATTCTTACTTATTATCCATCCCCATGCAGAGTAGAAGTATGTACAGACAGTATAGAATAAATAAAATTGTGGTATAATATACTTTTGTACATACATACAATTTTCTGTAATTACAGGAACTTAAATCGAATTTTATAACAGATTGTATATTCGATGTATACGATGCTGATGGAATGCAACAAAATAACATTATTGTAAAACTGGATGGAAATAATATAGTGGATAATATGTTTACTTTTATTGAATATGGCAGAGAAACAGAATACAATAAGCAATATTCTCTAAAGTAAATAGTCATTTTCTACTTATTCAAACACAAAGTTAGATAATTATTATTATGATTAGAATATTAGAGGAACTTCACTACGAACATAGGGCAGCTTATAACTTGATTGTTACTGCACATGACGCAAACAATAATCAAGGTAACATTTCAGCAGTGCTGGAGGTTATAGATGTTCCAAATAAAGATCCTGTATGGATTAAACCTCTAACAACTGAGACATTTCCAGAAAAAACTAAACAAGTAAGTAATACTAATAAGTATTTGGGCGTTGTATGTCACAGCGAGTTTGTCTGCAGAAATATAGGTAGGTTTTTATACCCTATCCTAAGGGTATATTAATTTTGACACATAGTTTGTAACACCCCTTAATATTCGTCGTAGACCCATAAAAGTATATATATTTATGATCAGGATCAAATCCTAAGACTATTTAGCAATGTCCGTCCGTCCGTCCGTCCGTCCGTCCGTACGCAATTTTTAGGCCTTTAAATTCAAGCTAGAAAGCTGAAATTTGGACCACATACTCCCTAGGGCTCCGAAATGGTTAAGTGTAAAATACGCCCACTGCCACGCCCACAATTTAGAAAAAACCGATTTAAAGCTACAGATGGACAGATAGAGGGTTATAACCTTCACGAGATATGTAGGCACTGCCCTACTTTATAAGTTTGTCATATAAAGTTTTTTGCCACGCCTACTTTTAGTGGGCGTTTTTCACTAAAATGCTGTTTTCTTCGATAATTTTCATAGAAACCGAAAAAAAATGTTTAACAAGATATTTAGCCAATATTTTTTCCAATATATCGCCCATACAAAGTTTTTGGCCATGCCCACTTTTTGGGGCCGTTTTTTTAAAAAATGTTTTTTTTTTCTAAATTTTATAGAATGAAATAAAATGCTATCCATCATCTTCTTAAGGTTTTTTTGGGGCATATAGGGATAGGGATAGGGTATCATACTGTTCGCTCCAAGCGGACTGTAGCCTTTCCTTATGTTTTTTTGTATGTTTATCATTAATACCCTACATTCGAGTTTGTCTGTTGGAATTTAGGTAATAAATGCAACACGAAAATTATGCGACTCTTTCAATTAAAAATAATGTTTATTTTTTCAACTAAACTGTTATACTGTCAACAGCTGCTTCTAAGAAACATTCATACTATTGAAGATACAGATGACAGATGATAATTCATATATAACATACCAAATTTATTTAAATCACTATCAATGATCCTTTCCTAAAGTAACGTAGTTCGACTTTTGTGGGAGAGTGCTGATGTTGTTTTGTTACACCCATTGAAAATACAACAACAAAATTGTTACTTTTTTTCGATTTTATACTGTAAACCACTGGGTCATACGAAATGCTCTTGCTATTTAAAATGCAGATGAATAGCATAATACAATTGGTACGATAGGTATACCAAATTTGTTCAAATCACTTTTACTTCGCAATTCCTAAAGTTCAATTATTTGCCCTCGTATTTTAACCATTCAAAAACAAAGTTATATAATTTCTATAATGATCAGAATATTCGAGGAACTTCACTACAAACATAGGGCAGCTTATAATTTGATTGTTATGGCATGTCGCCGTGTTCAGCACGTTTGCAATAGCTTTCCCCTAAATGAGGCAAATTTTCTATTAGTTATGTTATACAAAATATTTTGTAGTAAAATTCATCTGTTTAAACAAAAAATAGATTCTAAAATGAAACGAATAGAAATGAAGCGTTTCAATGTCCAATATTTAATATCTTAATTCACACATTTGAGATTTTAAGTTAAATATTTGTAAAAAATATTAATATGGTATATAAGAAAATAAAAAATTAAAATGGGATTGCATTATCTTTGAGCTATTCAATGTTTACTTTAAAATATGAAAACCCGTTTTTGCAACTGTTATAGCTTGAAATTTAAAGCACTTTTAACACCTTCCGATCAATTTAACGGAAAACTTAATTTAATAGAATATACTGTATACCCACAACTTTAAGTTTAATGTTTTTTTGTGTGCGTAATATTATACGAACTGTGAATATTTAATTGCGCTTTGTTCAAGAGGTTAAATTTCAATTTTGATTACCTATTACAGCAGTTGTAACATTATGACGAATACAGGAGCACCCTTCAGATCATAATATACGGCTGCATTTTGCAACCGATTTTTTTCAACAACATTACATTGTGTTGATGTGCTTTTGATGACATGTTTGATTTTGTTAACAAAGAATTATTTATCCTTCAAATTTTAGAAATTTGCTGTTAAAGCGGTAGACGGAGACACAGGTATTAACAAGCCTATATTTTATCGACTTGAATTCATCGAAAATGATTGTGAGTATTAATAAAATATAAATAAACCAAAATAAATTCTACATTATCAATTATTAATTGGTGAACAAAAATAATAAGAAGCTGATATGTATTGTGTACCATTTAAAATTTACAAATATAAACAGCGCAATTATCCACTACGTATCTCGTATGTCGCTGTGATTGACACTGCGTGCTTATGAAGGGATTGGAAATTTAATAGGTATGGTCAGTCAGTCATGCCAATAAATTTTACAGTTATATAAATAAAAAATAGCATTGAATAGTGCAAGTTCAGATGAACTCTGCATGGTAAATTTGAATTTCAGCCTTCATTCATACCTTTAAATATGTACTCAGGTTGATCTAAAATTCGAAATACACTAAAACGTAGATATGTATTATTATTGTCTTTCACTCTGCTTGTGCTAGAAATTTTCATTTTACCATAAGTTTTTATTTTATTCAAACCCGAAATTTAGAAGTTCGGAATTTAACGGATTCAATAAATAAATCTTAAAAACTAAATTTAATCATTTAAACCCAAAATAAGAAGTTGCAAATATATGGCATAGAAAATTGCTAACAATGCATTATTTTGTAGAATCATGTGAATGTCCATTAATTAATTAAGAAAATTAATTAAGAAAAACAACAAAATCACTCGTATGTGGGATAAATTTGAGTCGCATATATCAATTCTAGTGTTTTATTTCAATACAAAATCGTTATTATGGCCTTATTGAAAAACACATTGTATATATAAATTATACACAAACTATGCTTAATTAACATTGTAAATTATGTTACAACTTTGACAACAAAATAATAATTTTTACAACCAGCACAATCACGACGACAGAAATGTACGTACGTACGTATGTAAAATTCTAACGTCGTCGTGTATCTTAAAAAACCTATGTATAAAAAAAGGGCGATACATTTTGTTTCACAACTAAAAGTACTTTGAATCTTAAATCACACATAATGTTTTATAATAATATGCGAGCAGTATTTAAAGTGCTCTAACATAAGTACTTGAAGCTAAAAATAGTAATAATATTAGCCACGCCACTAAAACCTGTTTAATATTTAATAATTTTTTAGATTCAAATTTAATGCATATTGACAAAGAAACAGGAGAATTAAATGTCAACGCTATTGACAGAGATGAACTGGATCAGTACATTTTCACTTTTAATGTAAGTAGAAAAGAATATCTTATAAAATTCCCTTAATTATACCCTATCTTAAGGGTATATTAATTATGAGACATAGTTTGTAATACCCCTTAATATTCGTCGTAGACCCATAAAAGTATATATATTTATGATCAGGACCAAATCCTAAGACTATTTACCAGTATCCGTCCGTCCGTCGGTCCGTACGTACGCAATTTATAGGCCTTTAAAATTAAGCTAGGAAGCTGAAATTTGGACCACATATTCCCTAGGGCTCCGAAATGGTTAAGTGTATAATTTTTTTTAATACGCCCACTGCCACGGCCACAATTTATAAAAAACCGTTTTAAAGCTAAAGTTAGAGAGATAGAGTGTTACAACCTTCACAAGATATGTAGGCACTGCCCTCCTTTATAAGTTTGTCATATAAAGTTTTTTGCTACGTCAACTTTTTGAAGGCGTTTTTTACTAAAATGCTGTTTTATTCGAAAATTTTCTTAGAAAGCGAAAAAAATGTTGAACAAGATATTTAGCCAATATTTTTTCCAATATATCGTCCATACAAAGTTTTGGGCCACGGCGTTTTTTCTTTTTTTTGTGAATTTAATAGAATAAAGTAAAATGCTATCCATCATCTTCTTAATGCTTTTTTCTTTGGGGCATATAGGGATATGGATAGGGTATCATACTATTCGCCCCAAGCGGACTATAGCCTGTTCTTCTGTTTTTTTTTATGAAATTTGCTCTTTCCAAATCTACTAACTTTGGTGTTTTTGTTTAGTTAAAAGTCTTTTTTCTTTTAAATCTTCCAAAACACAATTTTACAGTAATCATGTTTTTCTTCTTTTTTGTCCTGATCAATTTTGCAAATATTGCTTATTCGAGAGATTTGCCCCTCTCACACTAACACCAATCTAAGTGACATCTGTCAGCTTGCTTCCAATTGGTCCAACGTTGAAGCACTGATTTTTTTAGAATACTTCGAATTTCTTATTGGTAGCATTACTTCGCATCATCTTCGATCATTTTGGTACAGAACTTCATAAAATAAAGTGTACTTGTGTAATAAAGTGTTTTTTTAAACCACTTTTTAGGCTTTTAAAAATTAGATTTTCTTAAAAATGGCGGCTACGATTTTAATGCAATTTCCCACATAATTATAAATAATAAATAAAATTATCAAAATATTAAGAGCCGTTTTTGAGAAAACGAATTGAATTTACATTTAATATCATTATATGAAAAAAAAATTAAACAAATCATCTCGAAAATCTAAGTATGCAGATTTGTTCAACTTAACATCATTATTCGGAATTCCCTTTATTAGTTTTTGGGATATTGGCGGTTTTATAAATAACCGTTTTTTTAGCAAAAACCTGAGTATGCCGTATTTTTGGCCCCATCCAAAGTATCCATAGTACAAAAAAAGACCGAAACTCTCTGCGCATGACATCTCTAATTGCCTTTCTCCCTAGTGTATTTATTAATTATTCAAAATATCCAAACGCGGTAGATCTTCTGAATCTGAGGACATTCTTCTGTCCTCGAATAACAAAATCGTCGCACGATGAATAACGCGATAAACTCACGGAAAAGGTATCAAGTATCTAGTATCAATTACTGGAGCCCTCTGCAATGTCTACCTGATAGTGACAACAATGACGATATGAACGAAATAGTTACGGGTTATCAAAAAAAGTGTATTTACCACCAATAAAACTTCTCCAAAAATCCAGTGACTACATTCACAGTTTGAAGAAATCCCTAAACATCCATTGGAATAAAAATTGTTTGTGTATCTCTTGCATGTTATACTTTAGTATTTGACAAGCTAAAATCTGATAACTGTCAGTTTTTTCTCGCACGATCTCCGCATTGAGAACGCTTTTAAAGTGATTCTCTACGGTATGGGCGAAATGGACGTAAATATAATAAAAAGTGAACTCATTAGAATTTTTTTTAAATGCATTACTATCAAAATGATAACAAAAACATATGAACGCTACAGTGATATTTTTTACTTCATTTCTTTGGAAAATAGTTCCATTCAATTTTTCGAATTAAAAAAGCAGTATCAGTCTATCCTCCATACACAAGTGCGCTAGAGTATTCAAAGAAAGCTTAAAGGCAAACTGACTCAATGTCACGACTGTCAAATGTTCGGTCACGGCGATAAAATTGCCACGTTAAATCATACTGTGCCATTTGTGCTGGTCAACACAAGACAAGACTGCAATATGTGATAATGTTGCCGCAAATAAATGTTGCAACTGCAATTGTCATAAATCTACTGACCCAGCATGTGTGAACAAAATTAAATATTCGGAAATGAAAGAAAAATCTCAAAAACGTAAACCAAAAACTTCCTACAACAACTCATTAGACTCGCAAGCCTCCGCTCGCGCAGCGGACTCGATTCCTATGCACACACAGCAACATATATCGTT
This sequence comes from Ferdinandea cuprea, assembly GCA_963576555.1. Taxonomy (NCBI): domain Eukaryota; kingdom Metazoa; phylum Arthropoda; class Insecta; order Diptera; family Syrphidae; genus Ferdinandea; species Ferdinandea cuprea. Next base: position 81,159,164 of record OY754959.1, read on the forward strand.
TTCTTCAATGTCTCATTAGCTCCCATTCTCTCCAACAAGCAGCAGCGACAGGGCGTAATGTGTGAGAGAAGGAAAACCGTACTATAGGAAAATTCCTGGAAGCATTCCAAGCAACATTTCCAATAAACAATCCACTCTGTTAACGATCGAGGAACTCAACTCTTTAGCAATGGAAATGATTACAAGTCTTTCTACATGCAAATCTAAATTAGATCAATTTCAAGTTATTGCACATTTAGCAACTAAGTTTTTGTATACCAATATTAAGTAATATGATAGACAATTATATTAATAGTGTAACTTGGAATGCGAGAGGAATTGGCAGCAAAACTGTAGAATTTTTGAATTCGTTAAATTAGAGCAACATTGATGTTGCTTTAGTCACTGCCTGAATTTAAATGCTACCGAAACGATAGAGTTGATAGTATGGGTGGTGGTGTTGCTATGTTTATCAAAAAATCAGTCCAACCTCTTTTCCAGCTAGTTCTCGTGGTAATCCTTCCGTACTTGATTTATTTGTTACAAACGTGCCTTCTCTCACAATCCGGTTTTATGCCGTCTTTTGTGGTCTGGGGAGATAAAAGTGCAATATGTTCAACGCAAACTGGACACGATTTCGTTCAGATATTAAATCTAAAAAATATTCCCTTGAATATGGAAAGCATTTCAACCGAGAAAGACGTTGACTACTTTGTTAATGACGTCACGGAACATGTTTTAAGTTCGGTCGAAGCAAGTATACCGAAAGTCCAAACAAAAAGCAACTTTTCAAATTTACCTTCTCACATCTCGCATTTGATAAAGCCTAGAAATATCTGTAGAAGAAATTGGCAAAGGTATCGGCAAAATTTATTTCAGTATCAAGTGACTTTTATAAACAAAAAAATTCACAAATACATTTTAGAGCACCGTTATAATGAATGGAACCAATACTTGAGAAAAATGGTAAACCGTTCTGGAACATAATAAGATTAGTAAAAAATAAAAACAGACAGTTACCTTTTCTACATAACGCATTGGGCGCCTATTTTTCCGATGTAGAAAAGGCCAATGCTCTCGCCGTAAACTTCTCCAAAAATCACATTGTCTCTCAAAACTTAGGTGATACACATACTAATACCATCGTTAGTAATACCTTGCATAATTTTATGTCAGAAACAACATAAAATGTTGAAATGTTGAATTTGAATGCAAAATTCGTCCCCATATTAAAAGCTGGTAAGGCTCCTGAAAGGCCGGAAAGTTATAGAACCATCAGCTTACTAAGTAACCTCAATAAAATTTATGAAAAGTTACTAAAGGAGCAAATTCTAAAGTTCATAGAAGATAATCATATCTACCCCAATGAACAGTTTGGATTTATGCATTACCACAGTACATCTCATCAAGCACTGCGAATATGCAACAGCCTTAAAAGAAACCGGTCTCAAGGAAAATCTACTGGGATGGTCCTTTTAGACATCGAAAAAGCATTCGATTCCGTATGGCATGATGGCCTGATAAACAAAATGATCAGTTTAAACTTTCCTTCATATATCTGTAAGGTAGTCCAAAGCTTCTTATGCAGTCGTCGTTTTAAGGTTCATGTTAATAGTGGTGTGTGTGACTTAATATATTTTCCTTCAGGTGTCCCACATGAGTCAGTTCTTGCCTCCATCTTATATAACATCTACACTTATGACATTCAAAAACTTCCACACTGTGATATAGCTATTTTTGCATATGACACTGCATTATTTTCTTCCCATGATCTCGCTCTTAATATTGAGAGGAATTTACAATATGGTTTGGAAATATTAGTAAAATACTACCACAAATGGAACAAATAAATGAAGGGAAAACGCATGCTATTTTCACTCGAAAAAGAAAATATTGTGCTCTTTTAGCGCAAATCAAATCAATAAATTGGGAACCTTGTGTTTGATACCTCGGCATATATCTAGATACCAGGCTAACATTCAAATACCATATTAATAAGACAATCAAAAAAATTGGAATAGCAATTTGTACCCATTTATTAATAAAAAATCACTGCTTTCCATTGAAAACAAAATTGTTTTACACAAAGTTGTCTTTCAAGCAATTTTATTATATAGGTGCCAGGTATGGGGCGATTCTGCAGCGTAACATATAAAAAAATTGCAAATTTCACAAAACAAGCTGTTGAAAATGATGTTAGATCTACCTTGGCACTACTCCACTCTCGATTTACACAAAAGAGCGAATGTTGAATTGATAGCTAATAGAATACTTAACTTAATAATACTTTTAAAACAAGATGCAATTTTGCTGATAATTCTCTTGAAAATCAATTATATACCTAAGACTTCTTCTTGTTAAATGCACTTACTTGCTCATACTTATTTATATACTAAATGTGTATTGTTTTTGCCTTTTGTTGTTTTAAATGTTAGTTCTTACTTATAGTTTGTAAGTAAGCCTAGTCATTTTTGGTAACCTTATAATTATTCATTAACTTATTTATTTTTTAATTTAATTTATTTATAAAATTTTCTTATAACACAATTTATTTATTTTTCCTTATTTATAAATCTTTAACATATTTATTTCTATTAATAATTAAACTAATTTAATTATATTAAAATTTTTATATCCGGATACATAACTTGTTTAACGCTCAGTTTTTATTTTTTTTCTCGTAATTATACTGAAGGTTTTTTTTCGTATTTTCTTTCAAGTTTTTGTTATTTCTCGAATCATAAATTCTTAATAAACATCCAAATAATATTCCAGTAACAAGATAAAATATAAATTATCAAATATCTGTAAAAATCTTAATATCCGAAATAAAAATATCTATCTAACTACCATCGAGAAAATTAGTGAAAAGTGATTTTCAAAAAAAAAAAATTTTACCGTTATTAAAACGATAAAGCAAAACATAATAAAATGCACTTCTTTGGACTTCTCTATAGTCGTAATATTAACCCCAAACTCAGTTTCAGTTTGATATTTCCGCACGATCGCAATAACGTTCTCTTTAGTATAATCATGTATACGAGAAGGTAAAACTTACTCTGAGAAAGAAAGTGGTTCTTAATTAATTAATCCATGACTTATTTTTTTGTAATTATGAAGCCGTCGCCTTTTTAAAATAAATGAATTCAATGTCTCCAAAATCTGGTGGCTTTGGCATCGGATATTATTTTTGACAAAAAATTAAATCTAACAAAAATAACAACATAATTCAATAACACTATAAAAGCTGAAGAAAATGTATAAAAACAAATGTATAAAATCAGCCCGACTTAAAATTTGTTAGCAACCTCAATGTATAATTATTGGAAACCTTAAAAAGATAGAAAATATATCCATTTTTGTAAGCAGAAAAGAGAAAATTAAATGTGCAGACATACATATGTACATATGTAGCGAAATGTATTTATTGACTCATAAAGTCCAGTACTATTAATACCTCCAAGGAGTTCCGAATCCTTTAAAAACGGAAAGTTTTTGGTGATTCAATAAATGCATAAATTATTTTCGTGGCCAAATACTAGCATTCAGATAGTTGTCAATAAAAATGAAAGATGAGTATTGTGTTATGATTTTTGTTCTATTTGGTTTTATTAGCATTTATTAATTAAATTTGTTATTGTATACTGAAACTTAAGTATTTATTCAACAAATGCGCAAAAATAAGCACAAATGTGTCAACGAAATTTGTTCAAATTGCCATACTGTGCCTAGATTTTGGGGTTGTTTTATGATGTGCAAATAAATTAGAATAACTGGGAAGCAAAAGGTATCCCACAGTAATATAAAACATTCGACAATATTATGAACCATAGGCACGCATGCTGCCAAAAGGAACCGCGTTGCGTTAAATGCGCGGGTACACACTTATCGGAAGAGTGTGCTCTAAAAAAACAATATTAGCCGACTTGCATTAATTGCAAGGGAAAACACCCGGAAAACTATCGCGGCTATGAAATAGCTAAAGAGCTGCAAAAGGACGCCTTTAGAAAAGACTGTATAAATAAAATCGATCTGAAGTATCCCTTCGAGCACCATATGAACTCGAAGACGAAGTGAATCAATACATCGATGCCTTGCAAATTTCAGCGTGGAACAATACTCCCCATAAAAAGAGAGTAACTGCAAGTTACAAATAAAAATATCCCCGCGAAATTACTGATTTAGTAAAGAAAAAACGAACAGCGTGTAAAATATGGCAGTCATCTCGTGCTCCGCAGGAAAAAACAATTTTAAATAATCTTTTCAGCAAACTCAAAAGAGACATTCGGGACTTTAAATATTGTGAAATCTCTTTGTTTCTCGAAAGTTTAAGGCGGATAAAACTTCTAACTATTCGCTTTCGAAAGCTGTGAAAGGCATGAAAAAGCCAAGGATGCAAGCGCCACCCATCCGGAAAAATAACGGGGAATGGGCGAAAGGGGACAAAGAAAAGGCCGAAATATTTGCCGAACACCTTGAAGAGACGCTTAAACCATTTTACGGTGAAGCTTTGGTTGAAGATACTACCAAGACAATATCTGACAATTTTCAAATTAGATGAGTATCACTGGTCGAACTCTGTTTTAAAATACAAAAACTTAAATTAAACATGGCTCCTGGATATGACCTAATTACGGGACAGGTCTTTAAAGAGCTGCCCAGAAAAGCATTACTTAAATTTGTTTATCTCATAAACACTTCTATTAGACTTTTGTACGTTCCCCGGCAATGGAAGATAGCTGAGGTGATAATGGTTCCTAAGCCAGGTAAACCTCCAAATGACAAAAAATCCTATCTACCAATAATGTCGAAGATATTTGAAAAACTCATATTGAAGCGATTATATCCGATCATCGAAGAACGTCGAATAATACCGGATCATCAATTCGGATTCGGAACTAATCACTCTACAATTGACCAGGATTACAGAATTACCAACGAAATTCAAAAAACACTAGAGGAGAAGGTGTGGCATACGGGATTAAAATATAAACTAAACAATAAGATACTATCGTAGCAACTTTCGATGATACGGAAATTCTAGCTGTAGACAATTCGATTCACTCCGCGGCAAATAAGCTTCAACGATCTATCGACAGAATATGCTTGTGGACAAAAACTTGGCGTATTGTCCTCAACGAGACAAAATCCACGCACGTTAATTTTACTTACAGAAATGTAAGCAATCTACCCATTCATATTGACTCGGTACAAATTTCGTACGCAAACGAGGCTTGGGAATGACGTTGGATGCAAAATTGAAATTGAAATCGCATGTTTAGAAGAAACGCGAGGAGCTCGTTATCAGATTTAATCAAATGCATTGGCTGATTGGAAGATTTTCTCAGCATGCAAAACAAGCTGCTTTTATATATGCGAGTTCTAAAACCGGTTTGGACGTTCGGTATACAACTTTGGGGTTGTACCAAACCAAGTAATGTTAACATTTTGCAGAATTTCCACAATAAAGTCTTAAGACAAATCGTAAATGATCCGTAATACATCAGAAACGCCGATGTTCGCAGAGATCTAAGTATGACTACCGTAGAAGACGAAATACGAAATTTCGCGCGTAAATTAGATTACACATGATAAAAACTTTTGGATTAGCGCAATAAAATGTAACCTAATGCTATTGTCGTTATAAGCAGGTGCTTTCGCTGGTATGTTTTCTGCCAAACGTAATTAACTATTTAAATTAAAACTGCTTGATATGCATGAGCCTAGTTGTACTATAAAAGTATTTTGTAGGGAGGTGTTTTTAGTGAGTAAGAAACTCACACTATTTTAACCACGCGCAGCCGGTCCTCATAATGTCTCATGGAAGATTTTCCACCACCCTCGGAAAAAAACATATTGTGAATACATTCGGGAAGTAATAATATTTAAATAATGAGAGCAATAACTCTATTTGATTAAAACACACATTCTAAATTATTTTCGAAGTTAACATTTTAAAGCGAGAATCATAAATTTAATCAATATAACTATTATATTACAATATTTTCAGTTTGTATGCGAAATTTAAAGTAAAAACATAAGGAAAAGCTACAGTCCGCGTGGGGCGAACAGTATGATACCCTATCCATATCCCTATATGCCGCAAAGAAAAAAGCGTTAAGAAGATAATGGGTAGAACTTTATTTCATTCTATAAATTTTATAAAAAAAAAACAATTTTTTTGAAAAAACGCCCTCAAAAAGTAGGCACGGCCAACAACTTGGTATAGGCGATATATTGGAAAAAATATTGGCTAAATATCCCGTTAAACATTTTTTTTCGGTTTCTATAAAAATTTTCGAATAAAACAGCATTTTAGTGAAAAACTTTATATGACAAACTTGTAAAGGTGGGCAGTACCTACATATCTTGTAAAGATTACAACACTCTACCTTAGCTTTAAAACTGTATAAAAAAAAAGTTTTACACTTTACCATTTCGGGACGCTAGGGAGTATATGTTCCAAATTTCAGCTTTTTAGCTTTAATTTAAAGGCCTATAAATTGGTGACGGACGGACGGACATTCCTAAATAGTCTTAGGTTTTGGTCCTGATCATAAATATATATCCTTTTAGGGGTCTTTGACGAATATTAAGGGGTGTTAAAAACTATGAGTCAAAATTAATATACCCTTAGGAAAAATTCATAAACCTAACTACTTACTCCACTGCTTGCAAATAAGCTAAAACCAGTTTGAATATTTTTTAAATGGATCAACAGCGTAGTGCCTACGTCTCCACTCTTAGTAGAGATTACACACTTGCCGCACTTACTTTATAGGTTCTGATCTTATTGTATGTCTATGTATATATGCCATTCAGTTTTACCGTATGACTATAACTTTGCCCAAATAAAATTCTGTCTTTATGATTAATCTCTTCATTCTGCATCGTGCTATTCTTTCCAAATTGATGGAAATACTTATAGGCGTGTTTCTTTATTCACAGTAGCCACACTGTTTTTTTTAAGCATTTATTTACGAATATATCAAAAAAAAAAATAATATGTAATACTAATATTCGATATTTAAACGTAAAAAGCGTGTGTGTTTCATATGTTTAAATTATTTCATAATTCGTAATTTTGCGCAATTAATACAATTGATAGCACTTTTGATCAAGTTTCTTTCAGTACGCTCCGCAACAATTTCAGTGTGCCTGTTTGTGCCTACTTTTTGTGGCCGTTTTTCATTAAAATTTTAAATTAAAAAAATGTTTAACAAGATATTTAGCCACTATTTTTTTCAATATATCGGCCATACAAAGGTTTTGGCCATGCCCACTTTTTTTTAAAATTTAATAGAATGAAATAAAATGCTATCTATCCTCTTCTTATGAATGTATGTATATTTTATTGTAGCTGGAATTATTTACATTTTTTTTCATAAGCTATATTGCACAATTTACAGAGGTTTAGTATAACTCTACTTTAATTTTGAAAATTAACATTATTATTGCAAATATCACAGTTTTTTATAATGAAAAATAGTCGAAGGAAAAGCTAAAAGAAAAACTTTCTTCAAAATATTTAAATTCAAATTCTTCCGTAGAGTAGTGCCATGGTAGATTTAGCGTCATTTTAAGAACTTTGTTTTGCATTCTTTGCAATCGATGTATATGGTACTTTGCACATTTTCCCCAAACTGGTGACCCATAGAACATAATGCTTTGAAATATGACTTTAAAAATTATAAGCTTATTTTCGGTACTAAGTTTCGACTTTCTGTTTATGAATGGATATAGGATTTTTATAGCTAAGTTAACTTTGTTAATTGCCTCCTGTATATGAAGTCCACAAGTTAGTGTTTTGTCTAATTGTAAGTGAAATACTTAGCACTAGACTTCCATTCAGTCGGTATGTCATTAATTTGGAGCATGTTGCTGGGCAGAAAACAAGCTTTCTTTTTCTTTGAGAAGAAGACGGTTTGAGTCTTTCCAGCATTTATTTTAATTTTCCAATCTTTAAAATACTTTTGCACTGTATCCAACTCTTGCAAGTTGATTTCAATGATAAAACCAAGTGAATCTGATGAATACAAACATGTATCATTTGCAAAAATAGCTAATTTGCAGTTTGCCAAAGTTGAAAAATCATAGGTGAATATCACATATAAAAAGGGACCCAGGACTGATCCCTGTGGTATACCTGCCAGGATTTCATATAGATCAGAGAAGCAATTGTTTACTGAAACTTTAAAAAATCTTTCAGTTAAAAATTAATTAATGATTTTAACAATGAAAAGTGGAAAATCAAGAACTACAAGTTTATGTATACGGCCTTTGTGCCACACAGTGTCAAATACCTTTTCGACGTTAGATGACTTTTTATATCATTTGTTATACGATGTATTTGGTGTACTGTATTGTGACAACTTCTGAATCCGAATTGTTCCCCTGGGAGCATATCATGCGTATTTATATGATACAGAATTTTATTTTTAATAAGTTTCTCAAGACATTAGCTTAGAGAACTAAGTAAACTGATGGGCCTGACTACCAGTTGCGGAAGGATTTTTCAGAGGTTTTTGTATGGGAATTATTTTTGCTGTTTTCCATTGCTTTGCAAAATAAGCGGTTTTGAAGCAAGCGGTAAAAAGAACGTAAAAATTGTTAACCTGTGTTGGGTAGATTTTTCAACATTATATTTTTTAAACCATCGAAACCTGGGCTCTGGGAATTTTTAAGATTACTCAGTGTATCCTTAACATCCTGTAGGGTAATTATGCCATCATCAACTCGAATTTGATGGGATCTAATAACATTCATTGATTGCTCCACAGCGGTTTCAATCGGACCGCTGCTCATAATGTCATTCGCTTTTTCGAGGTTTGTCAAGAGTACAGAGTTTCCGTTTTTTAACGCCGGGATCGCCCTATTTTTGCAACAGACTGTGCTACGCTTAAAGAAAGAAACACAGAAAATTCAAATTTAATGGAGAATGTTTATTATCATTTTAAAGAATATTCTTTGGCATTTATTTTTTGAAGATTATGTCTATCAAATGTTGGCCGTTGCTACGTCGCAGATGGTCCATCCGTTGAGTCCAATTTTCGATTAATCGTTCGAGCATTTCGACTGGTTACTGGCGAATGACACGTGTGATGCTTTCCTCCAAGGCCTGAATCGAAGCGGGTTTGTCGGCATAAGCTTTTGGCTTTACATATCCCCATAGGAAAAAGTCTAACGGTGTGATATCACACGATCTTGGTGGCCAATCGACCGGCCCAAAACGTGAAATTATGTGCTCACCGAAATGTTCCCTCAATAAGTCCATTGATTGATGCGATGTGTGGGAAGTGGCGCCGTCTTGCTGAAACCAAATGTCGCCGAGATCACGAGCTTCAATTTCAGGCATCAAATAGTCGGTTATCATGGCACGATAACGGTCGCCATTGACGGTTACGTTCGCACCGGCATAATTTTTAAAGAAATATGGACCGATGATTCCACCGGCCCACAAACCAAATAAAATGCGCCAAGTCGTTCCATACGTCAGTCCGAGTTGCTGCGAACGGCGCCGAATCGACTCTCTACGGTCTTCGTGTACACTCTCAGCTACGGCCGCTATATTTTCTTCACAGCGTGCGGGACGTGGTCTATTCGGTCGAATATTATCCAATAATGAATGCTGGGTCTCAAAATGGGTGATGGTGTTGCGAATAGTACGCTCAGTAGGCCGATTATGTTGACCATAAGTTGAGCGAAGTGCACGAAACACATTCCTCACAGAACGTGAATTTTCATAATAAAGTTGAACAATTTGCAAACGTTGTTCACGCGTAAGTCTTTCCATTATGAAATGCCAAACAATACTAAACGAAAATAACATGACATCATGACACGACTCACACGTGATCTGTCAAAAAAGGCTATTGAAAAAAGTATCTCTACTTGGATCACCCGTTATAACCCCAGGTGTTTGCTCTCACACAACTCCAATTCCTATGTCTACAGTTGAAATCCCCCACAATCAACAAAGTTTCATTTAAGGAGACTAGTTTACCCAAGTCATTTCTTAAATCGTATCTTTTTCTTACTGAGGAATTACCTCCTGGAAAGTAGACGGAGAATATTTTAATTGACATTCAATATCAATATTCTCTATTACCTTTGTATCAACCATCGGTAGTAATCTATGCTTAATTGTGCTTTTAATTAGCACGGCAACACCACCTCCCATTCTCTGCTCTCTATCTAATCTATAACATTTATATTCTTTGTTAGAAATATTTACATTTTTGTCTAACCATGTTTCATTTACTAGACTGACATCAATATTATGTTTACTTAAATAAGCAAAAAATTCTATAGATTTATTCCGAATGCCTCTAGCATTCCAACAGATTATATTTAAGTTTGAGTTTAACATCATTTACCTGCATATAAATACTTACAGCCGTATTTATTAGATTTCCTTAAAACACCTCTCAGAGGTTGCTTAGTTAAACAACGCGTAAGTATTTACGCAACCTTTGCGCATCTTTGCTAAAATTCTGATTTTTTCCTCTGTGTTTTAACTAAACGAACTTTGTGTCTAAATAAGTAAGAACACTTAGAAAACTAGTACCAAAAACATACGATTCTACTACATTTTGCTTTAGGAGTGCAGGAACTCAGCCGCATTTGACAGATTTTTGTTTATTTATATTGAAATATTTTGCGTAGCATGATGAACTCCTAAAATAAAAGAAAACGCTCGGAAAATTGGGATTTCACTACAATTTGTTTATGAAATATGTTACAAAGGCACACATATATATAATCAATTAAACAATTTGCATTGTCTCGGGTTAATTTCTTGGCTAAAGAAGTTAATTAAATCGATATCCTTCACAAAAGCCGCATTTGAAATGGTATTTTTATATCTCTTTATACCTTTTTAAAACTCTCTCTAATTTGTTTTATAAATAATGTTTTACTGCGTAAAGGTAGTTTAAGTATTGCGTAAAGTTACGCTGGCCTTAAAATACGTTTATACATAAGGCTGTTAGTAGCTAATTGTGCAATACAATTGAATTGATCTGCTTTTGAATTACATTGTCCATGTAGAGTGATCATCTCTGCAGTAAGAGAATTAATTTCATCCATAGAAAAAAGTGTGTGGGCGTGGGTCCATAAAACCGGTTTTGTTAACGTTGTTGTTAGACAAAAAATTGGAATTATATTGTTGGTGGAGTTAGTTGCAATGGGTGCTGCTACTGACGAGGATATGCTTTTGTGGGTTTTAAGAGCGGAGAAGTCATTGGTGTTTGATACAAATGATTGTGGATGGTGGTGATATTTTCGCTTGGTTAACGTGCCCGATTTGTTTCTGGCGGATAGCTTTTCTCTTATTTCAAAAAAAACTTTTCCGACTTATATACACAGGATCGGTAGATTTATGGGTTTCCATACAATTTGCACATTTAATATTAGTCCATTTGCAGTCTTTAGTATCATGGTTCTCGGAGCAATTAGCACAATGTGTCTTAATGTGACAGTGTTTTTCACCGTGGCCATACATTTGACAGTTGTAAAACTGAGAAATTTTGTTTCGCGGTCTCCGGGCAAAGTCCCATCGCACTTGTGTCTTTAAAATAGAACCGATATTAAGATATTCTAGATAAAAGACATCAAAAAAGCAATCGTAGTTTTTCTTGATCGCCCGTACAAAGTTTTTGGCCCACTTTTTGGGGGCGTTTTTTCAAAAAATATATATTTTTTTTTTAATTTAATAGAATGAAATAAACTGCTATCCATCATCTTCTTAATGCTTTTTTCCTTGAGGCATATAGGGATAAGGATAGGATATCATACTGTTCGCCCCAAGTTGACTGTAGCCTTTGCTTATGTTTTTTTTCTTTATTTTGTTGTTTGTCGTTTAAAATATCCACTATATAACAACTTCTAAACAAATATAAAACGAAAAAAAACGCGTATCATTTTGATTTCTGTGATCTAGGAAACACTATACTATCTACATATTTGCTCTGTTTCTTTTATTTAAAAAAATGTTTTTCCTGGCAGTTCATCAACATTAATTTGACATTTGGAAGCTATTATTATATCCGTTTAACCACCTAAAAAAAAGAAACTGTAAAATATTTTTTGTGTTCAGAAATATTTTCAAGGATACTGTGAAGACAGAAACTCGCCTAATGTTATACCTATATAAAACTCAATAGTTACACCTTGTTCCTCTATTTTACAAATTCTAAAAAAATGTACGAGAAAAGCAATTAATTGTATGTACTTAATGTATGCATGTCTACTTCTTAAATGTTTTTTAGATTTGTGCATATAAATTCGACAACGAATCATGGGTCATAAAAAATATTGCAGTATTTATTGTGGAAGACATCAACGATCATTTTCCTGAAATAGATATTCATCCAATTAAAATTTATTTCTTGGAAAATAAATACCTTACACTGGATCTACAAAAATTTATTGTACATGATGCAGATTCTGTGAGTATATATGTAATATAATATAAATAATATAAAATATATAATATACATAAAATATAAATACAAAATATTTATACCGCTCACTTTATACATATTACCACAACGTTACGTGAATGTTTGTTCTCCTAATACAACCCAGATGTTAACAAAAACTTACCTTCGTAATTTAAGCTGAGGTTGAAAATGCAGTACTAAGGAGTTTATCCCGAAAAACTACATATATCGTCGGCATTTAACATTTGTGGAGTTAGCAGGTATACGCTTTAAGCCGATGATATGAAAATAGAACTATCTGAATACATATATATATGGCACTGCTTCAGTTAATAGTACGATTATATCAATATATTTAGTTACGATTGACAAAATCATTTAAACCACCCTATTTTGCCATTGTGATGACTCAAAGCTCTTGTGATGTTAAATTCTTCTGAGCTTTGTTATGATTCGATAATATTTTTCGTGTTCTGCAACAATTTTTACAAGAAAGCTTTTAAGTTCTTACACCCATGTAAGCGCTCACCAAACACAAGAACCACAGATGATAATGCAGACAGTCAACTCTGCATTCTCCTGTCTTCTTTAACGTGCAATATTTTTTTTAAATGACAGTATTTCTCATATTGAAAATGACAGTTCTGGTCCTGGTTTGTGATTTGCGGTTCGTAGATGATTGAGTTAACCCAAATGAGTTTCATTTGTGCTGCTATATTGCCAACCGCTCAAGGTCTTAGACAAAACAAATATATTATAATTTAGTATTTAGTTAATTTAGGACCAAATAAATTTATACGAATTTGCGGTACAAGTAAAGAATTTTAAAAATAAAAATAAAAAAATATAAGAAATTAACGGCAATTTTAAAATGTTTTTGCAAGTTCAAGAGGACAGTGGAAGTAAAGTTCTGTATAGTTACTAATCTGTTGAGTGTGAATTAAGTGACTCTCTCGGTCTTGACTATCCCGTTAATTCCACATCTGTGACAAATATTCCCTCAAAAAACAGCAAACGACGGAAATAAAAAAGCAGAGTTTGCCTGATCATTTATTTTACTTGCTTAAGTATTTTCTTTTCTAAAGTTTTATGTTAATATGAAATATACTTTATTTTGATATTTTATGTTATTTCTCCACGAAATACCAATATTTTCTATGAAAACAAAATTGTATGTACAAGTATTGTCATTTAAATTATTTTCTCACAAGTTAAATATATTTTCCCTTTTAGTGTATTTTATGAGTGCAGTAATTTAGTGGTTAAGGGACTATTAAGCGATGGGTTCCCGGTTAAAATCTAAAAGTTTTTTATTCGCTGCCCCACAAATATTCAAGACTATCCATTCGTGTCCAAAAATATATTATTGCACCACAAAGGTTGGAGCAGCTAGGATACCATAATAAGTAAAATTGCACTTTCGACCTGTTGTGATCTGCTCTGAAGAAAACAAAATATAGATTATATAGTTCATTTCATCCTGCCTTGCCATTATCATGAAAGCTACTCAGTCCTTCCAGTTTTAAATTCGAAAGTCTAAAAAACCGATTGAGAGCAAGGATAGAGCATGTATAATATACATTTGTGTCTCTCAAAAGCCGCGAGTATGCTGCCGGAATACGAATAAATCACAATATTATGTTCATCTCACTTGTGAGGTAAAGAGTGTTTTTTTAGAGGTTGGTTTTTCGAATAGAGATAAAACTGACATTTTGTGGTCAAATCTGGCAACTGTCATTTATGTTCAGTTTGGTTTGTCATTTCATCATGAACATTTATGTTCAGTTTGGTTTGCCATTTCATCAACAGGTTGACAAATGAACAAGGCTTGCAAATCGTGCAAATTTATTTCGAAAATAATGGTTCAGTTCGCGAAGTTTACTCCAAGCTCATTTTGGGTTGAATGGCTACGTCAACAAGCAAAATTGCCGCATTTGAAGTGAAGATAATCAAACATGAGACCCTTGAAACGACATTACATCCACAAAAACTGACTATTTGGTGTGCTTTATGGGCTGGTGGAGTCATTGGGCCATACTTCTTCCGAAATGGTGCTGGAGGGTAAGTTACCGTTAATGGAGACCGGTATTGAACAATGATAACCGATTTTTTTGTTCCCGAACTGGATAGCATGAATGTGGATGAGATATGGTTCCAACAAGACGACGATACACAGCGCACGTCACAATCGATTTATTGAAGGAAACATTCGATGAGCTCATAATTTCGCGAAAAGGACCTGTTAATTGGCCACCGAGATCGTGTGATTTGATACCATTGGATTATTTTCTTTGGGGATATGTGAAGTCGCTCGCCTACGCCAACAAACCAGAAACGTTAAGGGACTTGGAAGCCAACATTCGTGGCGTTATTGCCGACATACAGCCACAAATGCTTGAAAAAGCGGTTGAAAATTGGAGTCTAGATTCGAACCAGCCGCGGCGGCCACATTGCCGAAATCATATTTAAACGTTAATGGCATTAAATTATTCTTCCAATAAAGCCAAATTGATGGACATAGTTCTATACCTCTAAAAAACACCCTGTACAGTGGGATTGGCAGAATCGCACCAAAATCATAAATGTTAAAAAATAGTCAAATTATTTTATACAAACATCGCTTTTGCCTCACAAATCATACTGAGATCTTAAAAAGAACGTCAAGTTTGTATTGTAATTATTAAAAATTTCATAAATAGTATTTATGTACATTCTTATACTTGGCAAGTTGTAGCGGCTACCACGCCCCTGGATAGAAAATCACATATTGTGGTTTCTCCGCAAACCCCATTACTGTGCCAAATTTCAAGGTTCTACGGTGATTGGAAATGCTCCATAGTTTTGATGATCTGTCAGTGAGTCAGTGAGTCTGACTGACTCACTCAGTGGTTACTATTTTTGCTAATTTTGGGGCCTTCTAACACAAGAACCGATCATGTTAAACAGTTGAAATTTGGTATGGAGCCTGCTGCTGTCCGTTCCAATAAATCCTGAAGTTGCTAAAGAACTTGGCTGGGAACTACCGTATCCCTTGATTTTGCTATTAAAATAAACACTTGCATGCCAACCTACATACAGTACACTGAAAAAGAAAAAATCGTTCTAAACATGGAACTTAAATACAAAAAATATTTAGCTTATTTTCGTCATACTAATTTATGTATATAAATATTTCTTCTACAAGGGAATAAACGCTACTTACAATGTCTCTTTGAATCAAATGAGTGAAATAAATTACACTGACGCATTTGACTTAATGCCAAAATCAGGCTATCAACTTGCGAAGTTTCGAATTAGTGTAGCAAAATCGAATCTTTTGGATTTCGAAGACGAGGAATGGAGAAACTTTGTCATAGAGGTGAGTATTTAAATGCAAATTAGTACATTTTTTTAACCTATATTATTTAGATTGTGGCGCAGGAACTAGGTGATGAAAGTCATATAACAAAAAAAGAATTAGAAATAAATCTGATTAACTGGAATGATGAAAAACCACAGTTTACTAAAAATGATTATGTAGTGGACATTTACGAAAATGCTCAGAGTGGATTCGATGTATCTCAAGTCTTAGCAACAGATCGTGATGTTGATGATCATGTTATGTAAGATTTTACTGATACTTAAATATTTTAAGCCAGAGTTTCTTTTTGTACCTAATACAAAATCTATCCAAAAAGTAAGAATTCGGGTTTTAATTCGTTAACTTTGATATGAATCATTGTACATATTCCAAATCCCTTAGGTCATGTTAAACCTTTTCTTTACAGACTCTTTGATTAGACAGCATTCCCACCGCTAAACATGCATTTTTATTTCCCACTTATATAGAAATTTATTAACATAGACTTTATTTACATTTGATCATACAATACTACTTAATGTTGTTTTTATCTAAACATTTCATTTAATTCTAAAATATGATAGAGGAAAAAATATTTGTAAGCTATCTAAATCTACCAGAAACCTTTTTATTATAATATACAAAAACACGTTATTTGAAACACATTGAAACCAGGGCCAACATTTTTTTTGTACACCAAAACATGTGTACACCTTTGTACGCGCTCCGGCTATTAGTATTTTATTTTAAAACAAAAATAATTCATGCTTATAACACACATACAGGTTAATTAATGAAATTGGTATCTACTAACTAGGTTACCAACTTTGCGTATGAAAACTCCTTCGTATTTCATGTATGTAAGTGGGAAGAGGGCATTACAATGCACCATTTGCTTCTCTTTCTCTACCTTTTACTTCATAAAGTTATGTTACCTGTACATATTTACAGTACAAACTCGGTTAATGTTAAAAAATAAACCTTGCGTATGCATTTTCGGTTTTATGTGATGAGAATATGGATTGCTAACGGACAGAGCAAATATCTTTCTTTGTGCGCTCTCTTTGCAATTGGTACTGGTAAAGAACTTGCTTCATTAAAAGTCGATGGCAATTTATAGTGTTAAGGTTGCTACGGGGCATCATCTATGGTGCGATCAATTTAAAGGTGCCCAAACAATTATAAAAAACTTATATATATTAACGATATACATTAGCGTTGAACGTCAATGTATGGGGGGAAAAGAACTTGATTTATCAGTTTCGAGTAGAATAAATAAACTTTAAATACATTTTTCATGGGATGAATAATTTAGCCCTCCGCCTGACCTCAAACTTTTGATTTAATAAAAAATAGTTTTATTTCGTCAGAGAAAAGATTCGTCCACAAATTTAAACATTAAATTAAAAAACCTTAAACCTTAAGCCCTATATCTTTATTTATTCACCTTATATATATTTCTAGAATTTATCTTCGATCAAATCAGTTCATCTCTGACCTTTTCGCCAACTACAGTGATTCAAGCTTCGTTCAGCATTTTCACATAGAGCTTGTGTGTGACAAGGGTAGTTTGGAAATGGCATGTCAATTGAAGATTTGTTTTGTAGAAGTTCTTGCAATTCCTCATCACACATTCTATCCAACAATAGGGGTGATGCCACAAGTCAGATTCGGTCCAGACTATTAAGTCAAGATAATCTTTTGTTTTAAAATTTCTGTTTTCCGCTTGTTGTTTTCTAGCTGAGAGGATTCTTCTAAAGCCTCATTATCGGACATGTGGCCTTTCATTGTTTAGCATTGCCATCAATATTATTTCTGGATGAGCATATTATGAATATATAAGGCTTCATAAAGCCTTCAAATTTTGTTTACTGTTGTTAACCATCTCAAGTGTGCAATTTTGTTCGGGTTTCTGTAGGAGAGATCTATAAGTCCAGGATAAGGATCCCTCTCTTTAACTATCACACGTTTGTTACAAATATTTTTGATTCGCGCTTAAAGAATCTTGAATATTTTTGGATAATATTGGAAGTTTATCGAATCCTTTATAGTTCTGTTCCAGAAGATGCTGTTAAATAGAGAAAAATAGTGTTGGGTGCTTTGTTGTTTCTTAGTTTTAGTTATTTATGAGTTTTTTCGTCTTCCAAATTCCGCTTCTGTAAATAATTTCTTAGAAAATGTTAAGGGCGTTCAGGATGAGGAACATGTGCGTCTACAACAACAAGTGCAAAAACAATTATTTTAAGTGGTACGCTTACGAAGCCTTTTAAAAATTTTATTGAGAATGGCTTATGGTACATAGCAATTGTTTACATCTTTTTTATAGGAAATTCTTTATTTTTTATAATGAAAATTTTTTTGTAGGACCTGTACTCTCAAAGTTGCAGAGCCGACAAAAAAATTTAAAGAAATTTCAGCTAATTTTACTAATCTTTAAGTTATGGTAGAGGACTAAGAAAATTGAAATTTAGAGTTCATCGAAATGTGTCAACTGACCCAACAGGTATTCTCAATCAATGAAAGATGGCCCCAAACGAAAAACGAAAAATGGCCCCTAAAATTTGTACGGTAAACAACAACACGAACATTTCTGTGATTTGGGGCCATTTTTCATATTTTTGGAGACATATTTCATTTTGCTTGTGGCCATTTTTAATATTTTAGTTGGGGGTGAAATTCACATATGGTCCTAAATCACAGAAATTTTCGTGTTGTTGTTTCCCATATACATTTTTGCGGCCCTTTCTTCATTTGGGGCCATTTTCCATGTAGCCGTCTGGGGTATATATTACAACACTTGAAACATACATTTTATAGAAGACCTGTTCAAAAATACCTTTTGCCAAGTCAGCCATTAAAACCACATATTTTCCACATTAATGCAATTCCAAAAAGATTGATAATGGCTCTGAAACTCAAAATGTCGTTGAAATTAATATGCTGATATTAATTGAAAAAATATGTTCTAAAGACTCCAGTCTTTTTAATTGTTATGAAACATTTTCTATAAGGTGGATAAACAAAAACCAAGTTGTTGTGAACGAATTCAAATCGATAAATAAAGTAAGTGGGTACTCTTTAAATTTAACGTTGTGAAAGCATGTTTGTCTTCACGATAAAATAATCAGAGAAATTTAATTAAAAATTAACCTCATAATTTGCAATCTGAGAATTGGTTTGGCAGGTGAATATCCAATAGGAAAAATTTCAGGATATTTATACCCTATCCTAAGGGTATATTAATTTTGAAACATAGTTTGTAACACCCCTTAATATTCGTCGTAGACCCATAAAAGTAAATATATTTATGATCAGGACCAAATTCTAAGCTTCTTTAGTAATGTCCGTCCGTCCCTCCGTTGGACCACATACTCCCTAGGGCTCGGAAATGGTAAAGTGTAAACATTTTTCGAATAAGCCCACTGCCAGCCCACAGTTTAGAAAAAACCGTTTTAAGGCAAAAGTTGGAGAGATAGAGTATTACAACCTTCACAAGATATATAGGCACTGCCCTCCTCTATAAGTTTTTCATATAATGTTTTTTGCCACGCCTGCTTTTTTGGGGAGATATTTTCCAAATATTATTTTTTTTTAATTTAATAGAATAAAATAAAATTAATATCCGTCATCCTCTTAATGCTTTTTTCTTTGGGGCATGTAAGCATATGGATAGGGTATCATACTGTTCGCCCCAAGCGGACTGTAGCTTTTCCTTATGTTTTTTTATCCTTTCGAGCCATTCGTGAGATAATGCATAACTAAGTGTGCAACATTTTTTGTCTCAACACAGGTATCCGAAAAAAAAATTATACCCAAATCGCTATCCGTTTTTGAGAAAATTAGTGTTTAAGAACCATTTGAGGTACCGTTATTTAAGATGATAAAGAAAGACAGAATAACAAAATACCGCAAGATGTTATCCCAAAAACTCTTATTACGAACTTTGAAACAAATTCATTCATCTGGCAGGCACAATTGACAAACCCTATACCTATTTATTTCATAATATTTATTTAATTATAGCCCTATACTATATTTTTTTTTGCCTCCATAGTTATTATTATATTATATTTTGTTATATTATTTTAGTCATTATATTGTTGGAAATACACCAGGCATGGTGATAGATAAAGATTCTGGAAATATTACATTAACAGAAGACGATGTTTTGGACTACGAAAGGCAAAAAACTGTTATTCTTCAAATAATGGCGAAAGATACATTGGTCACCAACTACACAAATATTCTCAATACAGTGTACACCCAATTGACCATAAATGTTTTGGATGTCAATGATGAAACTCCCGTACTAATAATGGTAAATAATGAAGATACCTTCTTATATAAAACATATAAGAATATTTCCCATTATTATAGCCTAGAGTTATGGCAAATGTAACTGAGAATTCTGATGATTATACTTTTATAACTTCTGTCATAGCGCGTGATCCCGATACAACTGCTAATTTGATGTTAGAAATTCTCTGGGAAAAATCCTATGCTACGAAAGGCGGCCAAGAAGCACAAAAAAAGTTTTATGATGGGTAGTTAACTGAATTCCGCAAATTTGTCTATTCTACAGATAGGTAATAAGTTGTTTATATTTTTTGTAGCTGCTTGTTAATCGAAAAAAATGATATAAACCGAAATACTGTCGAAGGACGTTTAGTAGTCAATCCGGAATTTAGAAAAAAATATGAAATAGATTATGAAAAATACGACACCATATTCTTAACTCTTCGAGCTACTGATTTGAATCAGGAAATTAATATTGGTTTAAGAGAAGGTAACTTGTTATTTTTCACACTTAAGTCTGTAGGTAATATTTATTATACTTCCTAAATTGTAATTACAGAGTTATTGACTGTGCGCGTAATTGATGAAAATGATAATGCCCCAGAATTTAGTACTGGAACATTAACAGAGAAGCGAAAGGTTGTTGAAAGTGAAGAACTTGATACAGTTATTGGTAAGTTAGTGATGCATTGTACTCTAATTCAAATCACGAGTGTGCAACTTTGAATTTTTAGCAATTTATATAAGCAAAGCTATTGTCAAATCATTTCTGGAAAAATTGCAGCCATGTTAGCATTTCTACATTTCAGTTTGATCTAATCAAATCAATTCAATAACTTGACAAAATTTGCAAAATTTTTGGTAAATGTTTTAAAATTATTTCGGAAACTACACAATTTACCATATAATTACGAGCTTATGAAATCATCTAAAATCGTTGCAATTTTAATGAATATGCGCACAAATTTGGTTTTATAATAGTTTTTTTTTGACGAGTCGTTATTTCAACCTGGATAAGGTTAATTATTAACGCCAAAATATCCATGTGTAGAATATGTATGATTGCTTCTACTGCCGTTAAGTTTGTTGGCATAATAAGAACTTTTTGTTGCAACTTATTGCATTATTTATTTTATATGTATTTGAATTCATTTAAAATGGAAATACATTTATGTCTTCACCTAAAATAAAGAAGAATCCGCTTTATTATCAGTTCAAACTTTTAAATGCAAATGGAATATCATACTGTTTAGTCATTTTTATATTTTGGAAACGTGTTGTCATAAAGAAATTAATTTTTTTTTTGGGACTTTAATTTGGCAGCAGAGAAAACCAAAATAAGTAGAAAGCTTAAATTTAAACCTTCATTAAATAAAGATCCATATATTTAGATGAAGTTTTTAGACTTGAAGTTGACTCAAAAAGTCATGTTAAAAAAATCTTAAGACAATGTAAAATATATATCTTTTATTTAAATAGTTTAATAATGTAAATTTAAATAACTCTATAATTATTCTGCATGATCTTCTTAAAAGAATCACAATTGCGAATTCATTTGCGGCGCATGCATTTTTATCAAAATAGAAAAAAATAAGAAAACCACGATTGCATTTATAAATTGATATTTGTTTGTGTTTGAGTTAAACATATATAAATTGCTTTATTTTTAAGGCAGTATCTCTGGTTTTGACATTGATGGACCTGGAAATAATAATATTACATATGCGTTAAGGTAATTAATATAATATGTTTATAAGGATTCAACAAGTATTTCTAATTGTTATTTAAATTAAAGACCTATCGGCGATGTAACAGGCGTTGGTTTGGTTACGATCGATGAAGCTACCGGAGTACTTAAGGTCACAAATAAAATTCAATGTGATATTCCAAAAATCGAAAATCTTGAATTCGAAATCACACTTTCCGATTCAGTACATGAGACACGGGGCAATGTAATTTGTTTTATTTCCTAAAAATTTGCAGTACTATATTCGTATACCATTTATTAGATACAAATATATATAGTTGATATAAATAATAAAGTGCCAAAAATAGGAGAATTTGAACAACAAGTCAGTATATATGAGGATGCTGATACAGGGCTGACTATTGGACAGATAATTGCGACCGATGATGATAGAGATAGTAAGCATATAAATACATTCATACAGGTACAAATATTTCAATAACATTTAATAATTCTTAGAACCGCACAATGTTTTACAATACACAATTAACAATGCCGGCTCATCATTTATAAGGGATCTTTTTTATATAAATGTAACAAATGGCATTATAAGCTTGAATATCAAAGATGGTGCTGAATTAGATAGAGACAATGGTATTCTATTTCATTTAATAAACGTTGATGTAACTGATAACTTCGACAACAACAATCAGAGATATGGCCGTAAGTTATTTTTGTATTATTAAACTCACCGGTTCTAGTTTTTTTTTTGATAGCTTCAAATCAGGCTTCAACTTTTATTAACGTTACCTTACTTGATGTAAATGATAACGCTCCGCAAATGCCACTAAAAACAGAATTCAGACCGCAATTATTTGAACAAGACCTTATGGTAAAATAAACTATTTGTTAACTAACCTATAATTTATATTTACGGAAATATTATCCGATTTTTACTGTAGGGGACTTTAAGCCAAGAAAAAATCATAGCGCCCGATAAAGATGAACCCAACACTCCTAATTCGATGGTATCGTACGAAATAATGAGTATCAAGCCCGGTAAGTGCAAACTTTGTTATTTGTCTTTGATAATACAGCAAAAATAAGATTCCAGAATTCTGGCATGTACATATTTTAATAAAAAATGGTTCATTTAAAAAGATATTTAATTCACGACGCGCAATTTAGGAATATTCGTAATTTTTTTAGATATATAAAAAAAATTTCAGATTTCAATTTAACGTCATAGAAGGCAAAATCAAAGGGCATGATGGAAGTGTAAATTCAAGCTCTTTAGCAACTTCGGCACTACGCCTATTTAGGTGTGTTTGCGCCCAAAAGTTTATTCCTCTAATGACCTCTAGAGGGAGTTATAAAAAATCATGTCGCACATCAGCGTTCACCTTCCAGTAACAAAAAACGGTATATATAGCCGTAACGCTTCTGCGATTGCTTTCTTTTATACATAATACTAGGGGTATATTAATATTGACACATAGTTTGTAAAACCCCTTAATATTCGTCGTAGACCCATAAAAGTATATATGTTTATGATCAGGACCAAATCCTAAGACTATTTAACAATGTCCGTCCGTCTGTCCATCCGTCCGTATGCAATTTTTAGGCCGTTTAAATTAAGCTAGGAAGCTAAAATTTGGAACATATACTCTCTAGGGCTCCGAAATCGTTAAGTGTAAAAAAATGTTTAATACGACCGCTGCCACGCCCACAATTTAGAAAAAAACGGTTTTAAAGCTGAAGTTAGTGCGATAGAGTGTTGCAACATTCACAAGATATGTAGGCACTGCCTGCTCCTACTCCACTCCTACTTTTTCTGGGCGTTTTTAACTAAATTGCTGTTTTCTTCGAAAATTTTCATAGAAACCGAAAAAAAATGTTTCACAAGATATTTAGGCAATATTTTTTCCAATATATCGGCCATACAAAGTTTTTGGCCATGCCCACTTTTTGGGGGCGTTTTTTCAAAAAGCATTTGTTTTTGTAAATTTAAAAGAATGAAATAAAATGCTATCCATCATCTTCTTAATGCTTATGGGGCATATAGGGATAAGGATAGGGTATCATACTGTTCGCCCCTAGGCAGACTGTAGCCTTTCCTTATGTTTTTAAAAGCGATGTGGAGAAAATGTTCCGCCAAATTCTCATTCAACCTGATCAAACCGCTTTTCAGCGGATTCTATAAAACTATTACAGATTTTGAACTGAAAATGGTATCTGGCAATCAGATACAATTACCAATTAGCTGAAGACGTCCAACTTACACATCCCTCACTTCGTGAATTCTCACACAATAATTTTATATCGATGATGTTCTTTTAGGAGCACATGATTTAACAACGGCAAAAAAGTCCAAGCAGGAACTAATTAGCGTCTTAGGTTCCGCTGGTTTCACTTTAAGGAAGTGGACATCTATAACGCTGCACTTACGTTTTCTAAAGTTTGAGGATACCAGCTCACTTAAAATCCTCGGAGTTCACTGGAATGCGACTTCTGATTCTTTTTATTTCACCACTCATAGCATTTAGAGCTCTGAAAAATGTATGTACAAAGCGAACCGTGCTTTCGCTTATGGCTAAACTTTATGATCCCTTGGGGTGACTAGCTTCGAAACAATACTTGGTCGATTTTCATCTTGGCATAAGGTCATTTGCGTCCTAGCCTACATGTTTAGATTTTGCAATGCAACTCGTGGACTAACGCAGCGGGCTCTATACTCATCTCCTGACACTTTCGCGCCAAGATTATAGCCATGGTAAAACTCATTCGCCTCACACAAAGGAAATATCTTTCATCCGACTATAAATCCTTTTCGGAAAGGAAGGGCCTTGTAAAAATGGCGAAAAAATCCTCTCTCAAATGTTCTATCTGTGAATACGTGTGAGCCAGCCAAATAAAGTACGGAGGCGTTGATGTGTCAAAAATATGTCATTAGCGCGGGCAGTTTTGCAAGAATTCCAAATGGCAACAAAAAAAATAAGAAAAGGCTACAGTCCGCTTGGGGCGAACAGTATGATACCCTATCGCTATCCCTATATGCCCCAAAGAAAAAAGCATTAAGATGATGATGGATAGCATTTTACTTCATTCTATTAAATTAAAAAAAAAATTATATATTTTGAAAAAAAACGCCTCAAAAAGTGGTCGTGGCCAAAAACTTTGTATGGGTGATATGTTGGAAAAAATATTGGCTAAATATCTATTATATTTTACTCGATGTTCGTTAAATCAACCAACAACATTTTTTTTGTGTTATTGCCAATTTAAAACTGCTAAATTAGTTTAATTACCGGTAAAGAAGATATGATATATCTTATTTTATTTTTAACTTGCGTAACTGCCAAAATGTTTACGAAACTGCTTAAAAATGACTGCCCAAACATTTTTTGTTAGGTAAAACTGAAATTATACATACTATACATACTCTTGCAAATTCACCACAAATCGTCGCATACTATTACGATGTTATTGTACACAGCCCAGTTTCACTTTTAATATTTCAACATAAGATTTTTTCCAAAATGGATTCTTTGGCGCAGAACTGCTATTGTGTGCGTAAGCTGGCTCAATTTGATTTGCATGTTAAAACTTATATAGACATATTACTACGCCTTTTTGAAGCAAATAAAACAAAGATGGGCGAGAGAGCCAAAAATCCTCTTGGTCGACTATCTGTATAATTAGTCATCTGTGGTTTACAACCTTTCATTCCACGGGGAAATTAAGCTGATGATAAGTGTGATTCGGTGGGAATACTGGATTTCAAAGCTAAAAAAATTTATTAAGAAGCAAATTCCATCTAGTACCATTTGTATTCGTAACAAACGTTGCCTCACTCAATTAATGGGAGCATTGCACCGAGAACGAACCGTTTTAAGCCGTCACTTTACCAATACTGGCCTTGATTTTGCGGGGTCATTTTTACTCAAAATGGTCGCAAATGTTGCCTCGATGAGGGCTACACAATGCCCCTTAATTTGCTTTGCAACTCGCGCTATTCATTTGGAAGCGGGTTGCGATCAGTCTGGTCAAGCCTTCTTCGGCCTCGTTCACAAGTTTCGTCTCTCGTAGTGGCATACCCTCTTAAGTCTTTTCCGATAACGGGACGAATTTTGTGAAGTCGTACAAATTGCTTGATCTCGATTTTAAACAGGTTATAGCACATAGTTCAAGTGAAAATGCGTATAACTTCTCCCAAATAAAGTAAAATTGTACACCCCCTGCCTGTTCACATATGGAAGGCCTGTGTAAAAAGTATCAAGTTACACTTCCGCAAAGAAACGAAAAGTTAACATTCGAGGAGTTTACGACTCTTCCCGCTTGTATCGGATCGAACTTTAATTATCGTCCAATTTCCCCAAGCCAGAGCAAATTTCTGATCTTGTACCGCTCACCCCAAGTCATTTTTAAATGGGCAGTAAGTTAGTTATTTACAAACTCCCTTCTATGACCAGTCATTAAGCATTCTAAACCCTTAAAAGAAGTTGAAGATACTCCATCATTAATACGCCGTGCTCTGGAAAGAGTAACACATCAAGGAACTCTGCAAGCGAAATAAGTGGGAAAATCTACAACGAGATCTTAAGCTCAATGATCTGTTGCGTCTTCAGTACACATTTAGGAATACGTTTTTATGACGATGGTTGTTCATCTTATAAAATATCTTTGATCATAGACATTTCATCACTTGTAAACTATTTTCAATAATATTTAAATCACCAATTTGTCATTCCACATTGTATATTTATTTAGGTCCTAGAAATGAACTAGGAGGCTCGGAAATCAAAATTTCAAGTTCTTGATTTCTTCCTAATAAACCAGATTTAAGAGGTTATTAAGAGATGTCTAATAGTAATCTGTTTCAAAAAAAATTGGAAGTTGCTATTATAATAATAATTTATGGGTATTGAACATTTTTTTTTAGTTAACCTGTTAAAAACTCCCACTTCTTCTTCTTCCAGATATCAGAATATATGTGTCGATAACTTCAGATCCGTAAAAAATTATTTTAGGCATTTTGTTGTGGTATTGTATTCACACAGCAAACTTTGAATCACTTATTTTAAATTGCCTAATTCAATTTATGCAGGCTCTTCGAAATATTACCTTGGTCGACCTCGTTTAACTATAGCTATTGTAATTTCAAAAACTCCCTCAAGCTAAATTAAATTTTTGTTTCTAAATATTGCATTGTTCCGTAAGCGCACCGTTGAAAACATATTTTTTCTTAACTGAAGTGTTAACATTCTTAATGCACTTTTAGTTTTATTGTATATCGGAACAATTGATCTTTTTTTTCATTCGTAATAAATCTTAAACAAAACGTTAATTTTTTTATTAAAAACATAAGGAAAAGCTACAATCCGCTTGGAACGAACAGTATGATACCATATCCCTAAATGCCCCCAAAAAAAGCGTTAACAACATGATGGACAGCATTTCATTTTATTCTATGAAATTAAAAAAGAAAACAATTTTTTTTTAAAAACGCTCCCAAAAAGTGGGCGTTGTAAAAACGTTTTAATGGGTGATATACTAAAAAAAATATTGGCTTAATATCTTGTTATACATTTTTTTTCTTTTTTTAAATAACATGCGATGCAATGTGCTGCTTCGCAACAGCTCGTCTGAACTCTTTCAAACATGCACCGGATTTTGCAACGGAGACGCGCTGTCGTGTGATTTCTTCAATCTTATTCTTGAGCAGATAGTGCCCAGGGTAGGTGTCAACACGGAAGGCACTATCTTTAACAGATCAGTCTAACTGCTGGGGTGTGCGGACGATATAGACATCATCGGTCGATCCCAGCGTGCCGTGATAGAGGCTTTCACGGCTATTGAAGAAAAGGCGAAACGAGTTGGCCTTGAAGTTAACGAGGACAAGACTAAAGATATGCTATCCACAAACAAACAATCATCTGTCCACCGACTAGGACAAAATATCACTGTAGATAGCAACAACTTCGAGGTAGTTAAGGAGTTCATATACATCGGGGTAAACATCAACTATACAAATGACATCTTAGTGGAGATCCGTCGAATAATTACCCTAGGAAACCGCTGCTACTTCTGTTTGGCAAAATAAATGGGTTCAAAACTCCTGACTCGAAGGACAAAGTGCACGCTCTACAGAACACTTATCCTGCCAGTTTTGCCATACGGCGCCGAGTGCTGAACGATAAGTATGAAAGGAGAGCTAATACTGGAATCCTTCAAAAGAAAAATCCTTTGACGGATATTTGGTCCTGTGTGCGAGGAGGGCGAATGGAGGAGAAGTTACAACCGCGAACTCTATGAGCTTTCCAAGATGTGGATGTAGTCCAAAAAGCCAAGAAGCGTCGACTACATTGGCTCGGCCAAATCGAGCGAATGGACAACAACGCTCTAGCCAAGAGGAATTTCGAATCCCAGCCCCCAGGTTCGAGACGACAAGAAAGACCGAACCTCCGTTTTAAAGACCAACCCATCGCGGATGCCAGAGCGCTTTGTCAGGACAAATGGAAGCAGCGTGCCCGGGATCGCTGCCGTGTCTCAGGCAGGGACTCTTTACGGGTCGGGAGCCCATTAAGTAAAGTAAGTAGACTTACTTGAAGTGATATTAGAAACTCGATGACAGCGTACATTCATATTCATTTATATAAACGCAACAATTAAATTAAGTGATGTTCATGTTATGAGAAATGTGATAAGATTTCTTCATATAACACTATGAAAGTTTTGATAGGGTCCTAAGGGTATATTAATTTTGACACCTCTTAATATTCTCCGTAGACCCCTAAAAGTATATATATTTACAATCAAGACCAAAACCTAAGACAATTTAACAATGTAAGTCTATTCGGCCATCCATCTGTATCAACTATATGATGGGAAGCTAAAATTTGGTACATATACTCCCTAGAGTCCCGAAATGGTAAAGTCTTTAAATTTTTTTTAAATCCGCCCACTGCCACGACCACTACTTAGAAAAAAACATTTAAAAGCTGCAGTTGAAGAGATGAAGGGGTCGAACCGGAACAAAATATGTAGACACTAAGCTCCTTTAAAAGTTTGCCGAATAAAGTTTTTTGCCACGGCTACTTTTTGATGTCGTTTTTAACAATATGTTGTTTTCTTTGAAAATTTCTATAGAAAAAGAAAAAAATGTATAACAAGATGTATAACTGGCAAGATAAGGATTCTGTAGAGCATGCACTTTGTCCGTCAGGAGTTTTGAACCCATTTGTTTTGCCAAACCGAAGTAACAGCGGTTTTCTAGGGTAATTCTTCGACGGATCTCCACTAAGATGTCATTTGTGGAGTTGATGTTTACCCCGAGGTAGATAAACTCCTTAACTACCTCCAAGTTGCTACTATCAACAACGATATTTTGTCCTAGTCGGTGGACAGATGATTGTTTGTTTGTTGATAGCATATATTTAGCCTTGTCCTTATTCACTTCAAAGCCAACTAGTTTCGACTGTTTTTCAATAGCCGTGAAAGCCTCTATTATCATCCGCATACCCCAGCAGTTGTTGAATCTGTTGAAGATAGTGCCTTCCGTGTTGACACCTGCCCTGCGCACTATCTGCTAAAGAACAAGATTGAAGAAATCACACGACAGGGCATCTCCTTGCCGAAATCCGGTGCATGCTCGAAAGAGTTCAGACGAGCTGTTGCCAAACGGCACATTGCATCGTGTGTTATTTAGTGTCACGCGACACATCTGCATCAGTTTTGACGGGATTCCGAATTCGGTCATCGCAACAAACCCGCCGTATTTGAAAAGCTCTGCAGGTAGACCAGCAGAGCCGGCGGCCTTATTGTTTTTTAGCTAAGCCAAGGATCTTCTTCTCCTCCCTTCTCCTGGCTTGGTACACATCCCTTGCTGCCCTTGTTTTCATCTGCAGCGTTATAAAGTATGCATTTTCTGTCAACTTTCTCCGGTATACATACATATATCATCATACCACGGGCTTTTTCTCTGGGGTGGCTGGGATCCTAGGGTGGTTTCGGCGGCGATGCCGCGATACTGAGACCACTGGTTATTGCTGCAATAAGAAAATGGCCAGAGTCGACGTTTGCCCCTCGGTTCGACCGTCTGGAGAGCGTCAGGTCGATTTTCCACGACGAATCCTCATTTTAACATATGCAATCTTTTGTTACAGCTGTAATAAAAGTCGCATTTTTCTCTTTTCACAATTCCTGATTTTCATAATTCCATTTTACACGCCAACCACAGTATTGTTTCGATAAAATTAGAATTGCATCCTCGCATAGATCCATACTCGCATGTCCGTTAACGGGTCTGGTTGCCGTTTGAGGGAAATTGTTATCCGAAATTGTTGTCCGTTAACGGGTCTGGTTGCCGTTTGAGGGAAATTGTTATCCGAGGCTATCCCTGTCTCTCTGATAACTATGTTTTTTCACATGGTCGGGAAGTTACCCCGACTGCATAACCCCCAACCTGGATGGCCAGGCCCTGGTTTTGACCCTAGGATAGCAGGCCGGTAATTCCACTTCGGGGATCTGAGTGCTACCGTTGGCCCATCAAGGGCTCATCCGCCGCCAACTCTTTTCCAACGCCCTGGCTAAGTATTGGAGATCCCTATAGGCCTGGGCTTCAAATAAGTCGAAGTAGCTCATATAGGGAGATCGGTTGTTCCACCTAACTGGAACTGTGTACGCCGCCGTTGATTCATCCGTAGAATTCGTCCGCCGCGTCCGGCAACAGTAGAAGTGCCTTAGTGAGCTGACACTCCCCCCCTCTCTCGTGAACGACCTTCCACAGGGATTGGTTACCCCATCTCCAGTCAAGGTACTAGGCACCCAGCAGTCACCACGGGGAGGTGAGGAGATGGTGTCATGCTAAAGTGAGAACGCTTGTATTCTCATATTTTCGCATTCACCATCCTTTTGACCACCAAATAAATTCTATCGAATTTATCGAATCAAATAAGTCACTCAAGCTTAAGTCGTCCTCCAGTTAAGTAGCATTATAACTAAGTTAACATTAAATAAATACAACAAGGTGGCGCAAAATTAATCATCCAATTAGTATAATAATACTAAATAAAAAATAAATGATTTTGAGTGATGAAAATTAATAATTAAATTAATAATTCACACGCGACAGACGGAATTTATATCTGAATTTAAATAGTCTTTGTGCTTATTTGATTCTCAAGATAGGGCATTAATTAGCGACGAGAGAAAAAATAACCTTTAAGGAATTAATTTAGGTCGCGTGCCTTTTCTTCTTAAAAATTTATAGTACACGTGTGCCAAAATGTCAAAGTTAATTGGTTATGTCGAGCCGTCCGAAATCCGAGATAATTTTAAAGATTATGAAAACCGTCTAACTAATTTTTAACTTTCTCGTATACATTAGTATATTAAGGAGCAAGTTATTGGGATCGTGCGGAAATTTCGAAGTCAAACTGAGTATAAGGGATTTTATTACGACTATAGAGAAGCTCAAAAAAGTGGGTCCGCCAAAGTCGTCCATCGGTCTGACTGTCAGTCCGGGCGCCGTATGACGACACGGTTCTACGGATTTGCTTCAAATTTCGTATATAAGGTTTTTGGCTTTACATCTCGTGGCGTATTTTTATTTTTTGCTTTACTTTTAAAAAAAAGGATGCTTGCCATTTTGGTGAAAACCACTTATCACAGGATTTTGGTCTTTTTTTTGTACCAAGGATATTTGGCAAGGGGCCAAAAATGCAGCGTACTCAGTTTTTTTTTAAAAAAAATTCGAATAACGTTTTAACCTTTTACAATAAAATCGTCCTACAGTTTTTTAACCTTTTACAACAAAATCGTCCTTAACACTTCGCGAACTCGACCGAGCGCCCATGACCGTTGATATGGAATGCCAACATAAACTCAATCCATCAACTTCACTCAGTCGAGCTGCATTTGCAGGATTTACCTATTCTAACTAACGGATCTCTACATGAGTGATTGGGATTTTACCTCTCATTACAGTATTGGTTAACAGTTCGGCCATCCGACGCTTCACTGTCCTCAGTGAATAAAGCTCTTCCCTAGCTAACAAGTCAATTTCTTTGACGATTACTGTTTTAAATCTTTGCATGTTCATAAGATGTTCTTCTTTATACAGCCCAAACATTCCATACTCGCATGATCACAGCGAACTGCATGGTCACAGCCCAAACTTTTCTTACTCGCATGATCACAGCGAACGGCATGATCACAGCCCAAACTTTTCTCACTCGCATGATCACAGCGACCGGCATGATCACAGCACAAACTTTTCTTACTCGCATAATCACAGCGAACGGCATGGTCACAGCCCAAACTTTTCTTATTCGCATGATCACAGCGAACGGCATGGTCACAGCCCAAACTTTTCTTATTCGCATGATCACAGCGACCGGCATGATCACAGCCCAATATTTTCTTACTCGCATGATCACAGCGACCGGCATGATCACAGACCAAACTTTTCAACTAGCACATAACCAAAATCACAACTCCGAGACCAATAAATACTCCATGTGGCATCATGAAGCTTTCCAACAGCAACAATATCATCGTCATATTTTTTTTTTTAAGAAAAATTAATGAAACATAATCGGCTTCTTATAAAAAGTTATAATTGTAATCCAACGGGTTAATTTCAATGCTTCAATAGCAAAGCAAAACTTAACTTACTTCATTTAATAACACAATATATAGTAATAACTTATAATTCACTTATTTCTCGGCTCGTCAATCTCGAAGTCTTTCTCGAGATCTCCTAGATCATCCAGACAATCGAACGAGAAATCAGCTAATAGGCACCATGGCTTCAAACGATCTGCTGAGTGAACGTACGAAAATACCTTTCGATCTGCCCATTAGCACGCGGAGTACAAACCGCCATGGAAATATGTTTGATTTCATTATCCTTGCAATAGTTGTTAAATAATCGCGATGTGTAAGCTGTTCCTTTATCCGAAACAAGTCGTGCTGGAGTCCCGAAGAATTGTGTTAAATCTACTAGAGTGCGAACTGTAGCTTTAGAAGTAGTATCTCTCACAGCTCTTAGAACAACAAACTTGCTAAAAGAGTCTACTTTACCCAAAACATATTGATTCCCCTTTAAACTTTTTACATACGGTCGGTCCCAAATGATCGACGTGTATTGTAAAGAATGGTACTGAATTTTTCTCAATCGGATGTATGTGGTATCTTGTTTCGTCCTTAGAACGGTGATTATTGAGGCATGGCTCACAGCTACCAAGATATTTGCCAACAATATGACGCATTCTAGGAAACCAATATCGTTTCTTAATATGTTCAATAGTTCGATCGATTCCACAATGTCCAATGTCATCGTGTGAAGATTTTATAATCCGCCAACGAACACCATGTGGCACTACAAAACGAAGTCCTTCCGATGTAATTTTGAAGAGACGACCTGCTTTAAAGCAGTATTCCTTCTCAAAGGACTTCCACTTTGGATCCTTTTTATCGCCTTTCGTTAGTATTTCCTTAATTTCCTAAAGTTGTTCGTCTTTGAACTGCAATGTGGCTACCCAATCCGTATCCTCCATTCCGACGATATTGATGTTCAGGCCGACTTCGCCTATTTCAACTGCATTACCTGTAGGATTACGGCTTAAAGCGTCAGCATTTTGCATTTGTTTCGCTGTTCTATACCCCAGAACAAAATCGAACTCTTGAATTTTAAGCCACCACCGAGCAATTCTAGGTACAAGATATTTTTTTGTCTGAGTCACTTTTAAAGAGTTGCAGTCAGTGATGATTACAAATCGCTTGCCAAGAAGGTAATACCGAAAACGTTGGAGACTTTCTACCACAGCCAATGCTTCTAACTCGTAGCTATGGTATTTCTTCTCTAAATTAGTGGTTGATCGGCTATAAAAGGAAACCGCATGCTTTTCACCTGCCGTACTGACATGTATCAAAACTCCAGCAAGGCCTAACGAACAAGCATCTGTATGAAGTTCATGATCAAGGTTTGGGTTATACATTACGAGAATTGGCGATTCGCACAATTTTGTTTTTAAGCTTGTTTTTGTTCAATTGCCGAATTACCTCCCGACGCGTGCACACGCATTTTTGTTCTCTCTGTGATTGTTTCGCGGCCAGTGTACATCGAAAACAAAACAACGCTAATCGCGCGCGCGCTGATAGCTAACAAAAAAAGTGTGGTGTGCTGTGCTAGTGTGGAAAAATAATTCAAAAGAAGAAAAAAGAAAAAAAGTGCACTGTGTTAGGACAATCCCTCTCGCACCACTGCCATTCGTTTGCTGCTGCCTTGCTTGGCTATAGCAAGTGCCGTATGTTTTTGCGTCCACTTGCTATGGCTGGGTAGGGTTTCATTTGGCGAATAGCGGATCGCGTTGTGTAGATTTTGTTGGCAGACTAAAGCAATTCATTGTATGGGCATAACACCTGCAGTGATTTGTTTTGGAAAGCTGACGTCAGGATCTACACGGTACAGCCCAGCTTAGTCAGCGTCGGAGTTGAGTTTTTTTGTGTTTGTTTTTGGTTATGCGTGGGAATTTTAAAGTGGACGTGAGTAATATTCGTGGGTTGAGTTCCAATTTTTTTTCATTGTACGCCCATGCGATTCACAATAAACCAGCTGTTTTGGCACTAAGTGAAATACAGGTCAGCATTGATTTAACGGAGTTTAGTCTGTCTGGATATAACTTGGTGCCATTATTCTTTTCCCATCGTGGTATCGCCGTTTATATACGTAGTGATGTAGCCTACCAACTTCTACCTCAGTACGGCCAATGTTCCAATCCGGAATTTAATTTTATTTGGCTAAAATTCCATGTCCGTAGGCAATTAATTCACTACTGTTTTATTTACAGAAGCCCTTACCAGGACAGGCATTCAACTTATAATGAGTTTGATGCACTGTCTGATTCCATCACCAGAATTGTAACCCATTATCCTCGTACTGAAATCGTCATTGCGGGCGATTTCAATAAACACAATTCAAGTTGGCTTCGACATTCTGGACAGACAACACCCGAAGGAAGGTATGTTGAGATCTTTGCTGAGGTTAATAATTTAACCCAGATTGTAAATGATCCGACACGGATACCGGACATTAGCGGTCAAAACGCCAACACTCTGGACTTTAAATATATTATCGCCTCTAGGTTCGTCAGACCATTGTATCATATCGGCGAATTTCTCGTACTCCAGCCACACAGTTAAAGAACAAGCTCCTTAAAGAACCGTTTGGCAATACGAGAAAGCCAATTGGGAAGCTTTAAACGGTTTCTTTAGGAGTTTTAACTGGTCGTTGTGCTTCCTCAACAACGACGTGGATGCCGCTGCCGATATGATTACAAATTTAATTCACCTGGGTATGAAACGCTTTATCCCTAACAGGATAAAGTGTATCAGACCTAAGGAAAACGCGTGGTGTGACTTGAGCTGTAAAGAAGCTATCAGGGCTAAAGAGGTAAGTTTTCGGTCATTTAAGGCCAACCCAACTGAGGAAAACCGGAAAAAGTTCAAACGAGCCAGAAATGTCTGCAATGCCCTCATTAATCGTGTCAAATTCTCCTACGACCAAAAGTTGAGGCAGAAAATACTACAAAGTCCCACCGGTAGTAAAAACTTTTGGTCGTTTGTTAAGAATATTAAAAATTCGGCCTCGTCATCTATCCCGACACTCATTTGCAATGACACCCCAGCTGTCAGCTCTTCGGATAAAGCCAATCTGCCCGCTGCTTATTTTGCAGCTAGCTCAGCGCTGCCTGATTGTACTTTGTCTCCCCCTGTACTCGAGCGCGTAAAATCTTATATGGGACCGATCCATTTTCGCACTCGTACAGTGGCAAGAGTTCTTCGAGATCTCAACATACATAAATCCGGTGGTCCAGATGGTATTTCCCCTATCGTTTGAAGAGGTGTTCTTCCACGCTAGCAAAACCAATGCGTAAGCTTTTCTATCTGTCCTATTCTTCAGGGCTCTTTCCGAGAAGATGGAAAACAGCATTTGTCCAGCCCGTCCCAAAAAAAGGCGAATCTTCCTCTGTCTCCTCCTGCCGACCAATTGCACTAACGTCCCTTCTTTCCAAGGTCATGGAAACGCTGATAAATCGTCAGCTTATGAAATATCTTGAATCCCGAAAACTTCTTAATGACCGGCAGTACGGTTTTCGCAGCAACAGATCCACTGGTGATTTGATGACATATCTAACCGAAAAGTTGAACCAATCTATTCACCGTGGTGGTGAAAGTAAGGTCGTTGCGCTTGATATTTCGAAGGCATTTGACAGAGTTTGGTATCAAGCTCTCTTGTCGAAAATGCGTGCATTTGGGATCGATGTTACCCTTCTTCAATGGATTAGAAATTACCTTTCGGACCGTTCAATACAAGTTGTTTTGGACGGTTTCAAGTCTGCAACTCACCAAATAAATGCTGGTGTCCCTCAAGGTTCTGTTTTGTCTACGACTCTCTTTCTCGTTTTTATCAATGACCTCCTGTCTGTCACTTCTAATCCAATCCATTCCTATGCTGATGACAGTACCCTCAGCTTTACATATTCGTTTCCTGGGCAACGCCCCTCATCTTCGGGCGTTGAACTGGAACGGCAACGTATGTTAAGCTCATTGAATTCCGATCTTGACAGAATACTTAAATGGGGTAAAACCAACAGAGTGGAATTTAATGCTTCCAAAACGCAATGCTGTCTGCTGTCATTGAAGCGAACCCCTAATTCTCTGCCATTATCTATGAATGGCACTTGCATCGCTGAAACCGAACGACTTTCCATTCTCGGTATGTGTGTTAATGACAACCTTCGTTGGAATGACCACATATTCGATGTCGCCAAGAACGCTGCGAAATGTTTAGGCTTCCTTACGCGATGCAAGAAATATTTCACCCCTTCTGATCTAGCTAGAATCTACAAGGCGTTCATTCGCCCAAAACTTGAGTACAACGCTCATATCTGTACTGGTGCACCAATGACATATTTGGAGCTACTTGACAGGATTCAAAAACGTGCGGTAAAATTTATTGGCGATCGAGACATCACGAAATCATTTGACTCTCTTAGTCATAGTCGTGATGTCTCCTGTCTGTCATTTTTTTATCCGTACTTCCACCACAAGTGCTCAAATGAAATAGTCAGTTGCATTCCACCCCTACAGCAATTCAACCGCAATACTCGCCATGCTAGGAATGCACATCAGTTTACCCTCAAGCCTGGACGGACGAACAGTGAAATACAAGGATTCGTTTCTTAACCGTACAATACGAATGTGGAATGCTCTACCCCGCTCTGTTTTTCCTACGCATTATAGTTTACAGATATTTAAAACCAACGTGCATCGGTATCTCCTTTTTTCTAATCCTTCACTTCCCTAATGCCCGCACAGTGTTACTTCATTATAAAGTATCCAAAATCCCTTTAGTGCGCGTACATTATAAAAAAAAAAGCTATTAAATGCATTTTGTTCAGTTTGCGACCAACTAAATTTGGTATCCTTTTTTAACTAACATAACGATAACTAACAATCTATGCAGCAGTGTTGCTATTTTTGCATAGTTCGCAACAAATCGTCGAAAATATCCGGAAAGACCTAGGAATTGCCTCACATGCTTAATTTCGGTAGGGATAGGAAAGGAGTTCACCGCTTCTACCTTATAGCTCCCAGGCCTTATACCTTCACTGCTGATTTCATGTCCCAGATAGGACATTTGCCGTAAGAAGGATTTGCATTTGCATAGGCTGAGGGTAAGATTAAAGTCTTTTAATACACTTAACAGTTTTTCAAATGTGTCGAAAATTGTATCAACATCTTTACCAAATAGGACAATAGGACATGTGGACTAAGATGTTTTCGGATGTAACGCGGCGCATAACCAGATCTAAAAGTCTCATGAATGTCGCCGGAGCATTGGTCAACCCAAAGGGTACGCGTTGGAACTGGTAATGACCATGTGGAGTGACGAAAGCTGTTAAGTGTTTACATTCATCACAGACTGGGACTTGATAGTACCCACTCATCATATCAAGTACGACAAAAATCTTGCCATCGGACATTAAATTAATTAGCTCCTCAATGTTAGGAGTGGGGAAATTTTCGCGCACCGTAATGTATATACATTCGAAATGTTCCATTTTTCTTTTTCACAAGTAACGCTGGACTGGCATATTCGGAGGAAGAGTCTTCTATGATATTATTTTCCAGTAGTTGATTTGCGATTTTTTTGAGCTGGGCCGATTCATTACACGCGACCCGATATGGCTTGTATCGAATTATTATATCTTCCTTCAATTTAATTTGCATTGTAATAACATTCGTTTTTCCAAGTTCTTTTAACGTCGACGCGAAAAAGTCGCGATAACTATTGAAAAGAGTTTTAAGTTTTTCAGTCACTTCACCATTTATTTTTTCATCTATTTCTAAGTCCGTAATTTTAATTGGGAGTTTATATATACGATTCATTGTACCAGGAGCCAGTCAACTTGGAGATTCTACATTTTTGACTTCAAGTGAACCGAATTACTTTATAACGCGAACACGAAGGGAATCAAGGAAATTTCTTTTTAAGATCATGGGGACGTTCTGGGTATCGTTGACGATATGTCAATGGGCATGGTAACATCTCCTACAGTTACTGTCTGATTAGTTTTAGCTAAGCACATCCCCCTCCAAACCCATTAAGCGTTACGTTGCAAAACTGCCGACTACAATGATTGAAGTCTGCCTCATCGAGCCTAATCGTGGAACAATCAGCTCCCAAATCTAAAAACGCGGTGACTGTGAAGCCACCCACTCTCACCAGCTTCATCAACCCGCCTTCATCGCCCTTATGCATTAGTCGTCGCATTTTATTTGGAAGGCCAGATACTGGTGTTAATGAAGGGCGTTCATTAACACCAGTATCTGGCTTTTTGGCTTTTGGCAATTACGAGCATAGTGACCAGGCACCTTACAGTGCCTGATGTTAGGTACAAGGGGAATG
Source organism: Ferdinandea cuprea (assembly GCA_963576555.1). NCBI lineage: Eukaryota > Metazoa > Arthropoda > Insecta > Diptera > Syrphidae > Ferdinandea > Ferdinandea cuprea. The sequence goes on from OY754959.1 coordinate 81,197,887, forward strand.
GTGGTATGATTAGATCTAGTAGGTTGGTAGCTATTTTTGCAATTCCCTGCATAGTGACCAGAGGTTTTACATTTGTAACATGTAACCTGCCGTCCACTCGAATACTCTCGAGCAGATTTTGTCGTTGTTTTGACGTTGTATATCAGAGCTTGATCTCCCAAACCCGAAACAATAAAATTCAATATTGCCTTTACACCAAACTTACCCCTTTTGCCAAAAGACAACATTGCGTACGCATAATTTTCGTAGCTTTCATTTGGGTCTTTTTTTCTTTCCATTAATTTTACTAAGGCATCAGACTCATCAGTAAAAGTGGGGAAATCGGTCACCAAACTGGTTTTAAACTGAGTCCAACTGGTAACTTACCCTCCTTGGGCCGTCAGCCATTGTGCCGCTGCTTCGTCTAACCTCAAGGAAGCATAAAACAACGTGGATCGATCGTCCCAATCATATAAATGACTTATATTGTCGATCATATCCACCCACTCACTCGCGTTTAAGCCCGCACTCGACGAAGGGTTAAAACTAGGAATTAATTTTTTAAGTTCCTCACTACCCAATTTAATCGACGGAACACGCGAGTGTCCTGTTGAACTATCGCCCGACGATTGCACATTCCGCTCTTTTAATTCCCGTAATTCTTTTCTTAATTGATTCATTTTATAGTTTTTTTCTTCTTCTTTTTAATAGTTTCGATTTTATTTATTACTTTTATTTATGTAAGCACACTTTACCTGTCGAGTGTAATCGAGCTTTTTAACCAGGTGTTTTGAATGGCTACACTTTTATGCAACGCTTATACTCACTCAATCTGGAGTTTGTTATTCGCGCACAACACTACTACATGCGCACTTTTCAAAAAATAGCGAACTCATGCAAGCAGCAACAAGAATCGTTTGACGACGCGCCGTTGTTTTCGAACTATTTTATTCGCGCTATTTTATGAATATGAACATGAATGCACGTGTTTTTTTTTTTTTTTTTGAATTCCACATGCGTTGTGGTCAATTAAAAATTACGTTTTATTTATTATTTTTGTGTCACAATTGACAAATACACAACACAATGCGTAATTTGACGTTTTTTTTCAACTTTAATGAATAGCGCACCTACATAATAGGTATATGGATTTAAAATCCCATTGTTTTTAACCTTTTACAAAAGATCGTCATTAACACTTCGCGAACTCGATCGAACGCCCATGACCGTTGATATGGAATGCCAACATAAACTCAATCCATTAACTTTCGACTGAGTGAAGTGCAGGATTAACCTATTCTAACTAACGGATCTCCACATGAGTGATTGGGATTTTACCTCTCATTACGGTAGAGCCGTACATTAAAGGCCACTGTTGGTTGACAAACGCTAATTATAAAATTGCGAATATCTCAAAAACAAATATAGGGAATTCGGATAAAACTGGGTCAATGAGTCATCTCAATCAACAGAAAAGATTTCTTAACGGAAATTGACACTGGACCTGCTATGTCTATAATGAGTAAAGAATTATAAGATCTAAGCTTTTGTAATAACAACCTTGTTAAAAAAATTAACTAATCCATCGTCTGTTACAGGTACTAAAATCGAAGAATTGGGAGTCATGGATTCCGAAGTTGAGTTTGCCGGTCAAAAGTTTATTTTGCCAGTAGTTGTAGTCAAGGTAATAAACCGGTATTAGCAGTACGTCAGGCATATTCCAGTCAATCATGGACAGGATTTTGCTTAAAAAGAGCGTGCTATGTTGATGACAAAAGTTTCTTTCCTGCAAGACTTAAGTCCTTGTGGACCCATTTTGATGCCCTTCATTGGATTATTCTCAAGACACAACAGTTAAAGCACCAACCAGCTTAGACACCGACACTCTTTCGTGCCGTAGACGTTTTTTGGTTCGGTTTTTATTATATTCTGGAAATATTTTCCGTGATATCTCACAGGTGGTTAGAGATTTCCACCTATTGTTGGCTTTCATTCTGATCTTGTATTCCAGTCGTTCTCTTAGGTTGCAGAGTGGTGGTTTGATCGGCTGAAGTGCCAGGTCGCGATCCATTTCGAATCCTTTTCTTGCTAGCTCGGAAAATGGTAATATCATACCGTGGTATTATCAACATTGATACAGTACGGGACGCTTCCTCGATTGCCAGAACCTCAGCCTGGAAAACACTACTTTGATCAGGGAGTCTGATGGAGTTGTGTATGTTTAGTTCCTCTGAGAATAGACCGGCACTTGTTCCACTATCCATCTTCGATCCATCTGTGTATATGGATATAGATTTAATTTTCGTGGGTTCATTCGTTTTCCATTCCTCCCTGCTCGGAAAGAGCAGGTGTATGGTTTGTCAAAATCCATGTAGGGAATCATGTAGTCGGAGCTAACGTTGTTTCCTACGTACAGTTTTAGAATCTGTGCGTGGCCCGCGAGACCTGGGTTTCACTATTGACTGATCCTCAAGGCGCTCTTGGCAGCTGATTCGTTAAAGTATAGATCCAAGGGTAGAAAATTTATAATCACTTCCAAACCAGCGGTTGGTGTCCTTCTTCTTGCACCAGTTGTCCCTATGTGTGCTAGAGCCTCTGTATTTTCGTCAATAACTTAAGATTGCTGGATTTGTCTGCGGCTTGCCACCAGACTATACTGCCATTTGCTAGTGTCGGTCGTACAATTACCGTTTACATCCACAGAATTATTTTAGGTTTTGGTCCCAATCTACTGCCGAAGACGCGGTTGCATGCATAAAATTATTTGCTGCCTTCCTTACTCGTTCTAAGATGAAGAAAGTGCACTCTGTCAAGTCAAGTCTGTCACGAATAAAGATATTCATTCATTTTCCAAGAGTTTTCAGGACGAATCATGCTAAACTTATGGGCCTGAAGTCCTTAGCATTGGAATGAAGACAACCTTCACTTTACGTAGTGCTTTCAATATCACTAAAGAACGTTCGACAGGCTATACGTTTAGCACTGGCTATCCCGCTCTTGAACCTACGCTGATAATCCTTATAAATGTCCCAGTCTAAATGGGAGTTTAAAGTTTTTGCAGCATTAAAAGAGGTTCTTGCTTTCTTTCTCATTTCAGAAAGACTTTTGGTTCACCAATGTGGAGACTTCCTGTCTTTAATTGTCCGTAGAGGACATGATTTTTCGTACGCTTCCTGTAGAATCTTACTGAAGACTTCTGTGGTATCGTCAATTTCTTGTGGTGTATTTAGTGTCTGCTGCTGCAGTTTTTGACTGTGTTTTCCTACCTCTGCTATAAACTTCTCCCAGTTTGGCATTTCGGGGGTTCGTTCATTTTTAATACCAGCTTATTTATATTATTCTCGGGTGAAACCTTCCTTCTAAAACCTGGTTAATTACAATTGTTAGCTATGGATGAATGTATGGCAACCTTATTTGAAGTTATTCGCAGGCTTTCATTGCATAAGGTACGAATTAATTTGCAAAAATGTTAATTCTTGGAACCGTCTGTAAATTGTTTAGGTCACAGCATATCAGGAGGGTTAAGACCGAATAGTGAAAAGGTCAAGACCATTCTCGAAGCGCCTGCTCCAAGTAATATTCAGCAGTTAGAATCTTTACGAGGGTTGTTAATTTTGTATCACCAATTTCTTTACTCGTTAAATTGCCTTAAGCGTAAAGGTAAAAAATTCGTATGGTCAGCCGATTGTGAAAATGCATTCATTGTAAAGAGCTTCTAGTCTATTCTGTTAAGCAAATCGTTATTTTCGCTGATGCTAGTCCAGTTGCCTTGAGTGCATCCGTACACAACTATTCTCACTTGCGTAGAGAAGGCCTCGAAATAATTATCGCGATTAGAAAATTTAACACGTACATTTACAGTCATGAATTTGTTTTGCGTACTGACAACTTGGCTATTAAGGAATTTTCTGGTCCTGACAAGCATAATTCAGCTGTTGCTTCTGTTGGGCAATAATCTTGTCTCAGTACCAATACAAAATAACATATAAGAGAGGCTCAAGTAAGTGTCATGTAGATTTTCTTTCACGTCATACTTTAAATGAGGAGTCAAGAATAGAACACATTTGTATCTACTACTTTGGTTCCGAAAATGTTTGCCTTGGTACAAGAAGAAACACTTAAAGATGCTGTTCTACATTCTGATTTAATATCCTTCGTTGCGGTTGGCCTAAGATGATAAAGATGATCTTCGTACGCTTTTCTTAAAAAGGGATCAACTTCGCCTAGAGGACCAGTGCGTCTTTTATAATCATCGGTTAATCATTCCTCAAACCTTACATTAGGTACTCTGTTCTGCACAATGGTCATGTCGGCATCGTGTGCATAAATATGTTAAGTAGGTCATACGGCTGGTGGGGTGATATCGATAAAGATATTGAAATGTTTGTCGGGTCTTGTAATGTTTGTAAGATGACGGAAAATGTCGCTAAATAAAAGTGTCTCACTTGGTGGAGAATGTTACGTTTACATAAATATGGGAAGTGTTGATTTGCATGACAATGCTACTGTATAAATGTTGGTGAGAAAAAATGAAGGTGGTTTGTATTGATCAATACAGTAGATTCGGCAATAGTAAATGCTTGGAAGCTACACAGAATTGTTTACAACGAAAGATCTAACTCGCAGCTGTACCTTAGGTCTCAATTAGTTCACAATCTCATAAGAATAACCAACAGATGAAGAACATAATCTGTTCGAGGACGCGGTTCAACGTCCTCATTACTTTCAACTACGCGGTTTAGATAACATTGGCCACATAATTTCAAGTGGCAAGGCTTTCAATAAGTTTCCAAAAGCATTAATTCCGGTTTTGTAACATAAAATTTATTATTTAAATTTTTTCGAGTTTGCAACCCAAGCACGGATGTAAGTATGCAATATTAATTTTATTATATATCCTCACAAAATTATTCCTCACTTCTGACGAATACAAAGCCGTTACAGTGAAATATTACGATTTGGAGATAGAACTACTTTAAATCCTCCAAAATTCTGAATTATTATTGATACAAATAAAGGTATATATGAGATTTTAGATTTATATATAATTTATTTGTATGATTGTACTCAGTAAGATACAATCTTATAAATTAGGATACATTTCATTATGTATTTCTATTTTTAAGAGAGAATTTAATAGCGCAAAAACTTATTAAAGGCAATTTTGACTTCAGGCATGGGCTTATTGGTTAAGCGCGGTTACCGGCTCGTACCACCTTACAATTTTTATTCGCTACAACACCTCTTGCGTGGGTCTGACAAACATCCAAGAGTAATAAATGTCATGAGGAGTTTCTGAAAAATAAAATTGTCATTGGAACTGTTGGTCCCTCCACTCGTGACAAATATATATCTTTACACACATAATGGCTTTAGGTCCTATATGAGCCGTTTACGACTAACATTTTATTATTTTTTTTTGACTTCAGGCAAAAATCAACTAAGTGCCCTAAACCTATTCGTGGCTTTTCGCACAGCTTTTGGTCCCCACTTTTAGGGGACGGTTTTTTAAATATACTGTTTTTATTTAAAAATTCCTTTATAAAAAAAATTGTGTAACAGAATATTAAAATATTTTTAGTCAATAGCGCCTTTTCAAGTATGGTCTTATGTCTCGTGGAGTTATGTCCCTGCACTTTCCGGAACTACTCGGCCAAATTTTAAAAATTAATTCAACGTTGTAATGGTGACACCCTCTAAATGAAAAGCTTTCCCTCTGCAAATGCCAATAGCAGATTTCGTTCAATTTCGTAAACACCACCAAACAAACGTTAAATCTCTGGCTCACACCAAAAAACATCAAAATACCCAGAAGTACTCTCTGCCTTTGAGCAGTCATTCGCATGAACGTCGTGGCTACACACACAAAAAAGCATCATTCGAATGAAGGCAATTTTAGCAGATGGGAAAAATTGGAATATATATATCTACATATCTTGTGAAGGTTGTAACACTCTACATCTCTGACTTTAGCCTTAAAACGTTTTTTTTTGTAAATTGTGGGCATGACAGTGGGCGTATTCAAAAAATGTTTACACTCAACTATTTCGGAGCCCTAAAGGAATATGTGGTCCGAATTTCAGCTTCCTAGATTAATTTTAAATGCCTAAAAATTGCGTACGGACGGACACTGCTAAATAGTCTTAGGGTTTGGTCCTGATTATATATATATATACTTTTATGGGTCTACGATGAATATTAAGGGGTGTTACAAACTATGTTTCAAAATTAATATACCCTTAGGATAGGGTACAAAAAGTGCAAAGAACAAAAGAAATAGATACAATAGCTCAGGTGGCAGTCCAGTTCAACTGAAAAATCCGCACTCTTCTCAGGGAGGCTCTAGGGATTCTGGGGAGAGCCATTTATTGTTATCAATTGACCCTTTTAAAAACAGTAAAAAGTTGTATAGATTACCACCATCGGGATCGGTAAAAGTAAACCCCAAAAGAAACCCAACGATGCAGAGCGCACTAGAGCGCGTTACTCGGGATTCAACGCTATTAAAAAGTTTCGAGGAGGCGCAATTTAACAAAGAAAACGTATTTACCGATCGAAAACCAACCTAAAGCAAGAAAATTTAGGAAAAACTACTAAAGAACCGAAATTAAGGACTAAAGAAAAGTCAAAACCAGCGCAGCCGAAAAAACGAAAAATACAAACGTATGTTTCAGATCCTAGACAAGCTCGAAAATTTTGGCTAGAGTGTAGTCAGACTGACCAATTTTTGGTATGAAAACCACTTTAACCATTCGCAATGGGGAAGGTATATAGGCCAAGGCCAAGCTCGCGGTGAAAATTCTTTTCAACATTTGCAAAACCTGACTTAAACCTTGTTTCAGCAAAACTGGATAATTCCATCCGGACGAGGTGACTTGAAACTCTCAAAAGATGCAATGGCATTTGATAGCATCATCAGTCACCACTCCCGATGCAAAATACCAGCTGTGTCGCGTGGTATTAGTCGGTTCAAAAGTAGCCACCGTCGTTTGAAGGGCTGAAGAACACGTAGTAACCTGATTTCCCGGAAAGTGAGTCTCAAGTAGAAGACTGAAAGTCTCCGCCTTTGTCTCAGTGTACGTGCCATCAGGTTTAAGGATTGCATCCAGTTTAGTTGGTCTGTTCCTTTGGAGGACTTTACAAGCCTACTAGTTTTCGACTTGCGAATAAGTCTCTTAAAAACTTTTTGTTTCGATCGATAAAGATTCCAGTCTTCCCCTAAGTTGGTTTTTAAAGACCGATTTAGTAGCTTCCTAGTTTCTTTACGAAGACACTGCAGTTCGGAGTTCCACCAGAGTACCGATTTTCTGCGAGGGGGTTTAGAAACAGGGAACGAAAGTTCAAAGTAGCGGGTGAGGACATTGTTCAGATGCTGACCTCTCCAGTCCCTGTTTGAGTGGCCAGTTTGTTTTTCTCGGATTTCTCCTCTCTTGCGAAGGTGAAAGTTCGCAGTAGATTTGAAATTCGATGTATCTGTGATCTGATAAGGTGCTATCTATTTATGATAGACTTCAAATTCCTGGTTGACAGGGTAACATCAATTAATTGCTGTCTTCTGGCTGTAACAAAGGTAGGTTGATGACCTACATTGTTGATGGTAATTTCAGACGATAAAATGAAGTCCAAGAGTAGATCTCCCCTTATGTTGCATTTGCTGCTGCCCCAAACAGTGTTCTGAGCATTAGCATGACAGCATCACATTTTATTTCTTTTATACACTCGTGATATACCGCAAGAAAACGATACTATCGTAACAATGTTCGCAGATGATACGGCCATAATAACTGTAGACGATTTGATTCAGTCCGCGTCATATAAGCTTCAACGGCGCTTCAAATGCGCTTTGACAAAAACTTGGCGTATTGTTCTCAACAATACAGAAATATAAGTAATCTACCCATTTTTTGGACTCGGTACAAATTCCGTACGCAAACGAGGCTCGTTTTCGGATTGAATCAAATGCATTGGCTGATTGGCAAATTCTCCAAGCTCAGTATGCAAAACAAGCTGCTTTTATACAAGCAAGGTTTCAAAACCTGTTTGGATGCATGGTATACAACTTTGGGGATGCACCAAACCAAGTTATGTTAAAATTTTAAAAACTTTCCAAAATAAAATTCTTAAAAAAATCGTTAATGCATACTACGTAGCGATCCGAAACGCTGATATCCATAGAGATATAGGTATTACTACCGTGGACGACGAAATACGAAACTTCGCGCGTAAACAACACATTCGCGTTATTGGCCATTGCAATGACGCTGTATTACAAATTTTAGATCAGAAAAATCTTTTGCGCCGACTACAAAGGATAATACCTTTTGAATTAGCACATTAAGATGTAACCGCAAGTTATTGTCGGTAGAAGCAGGTGCTTCCCCTATGATGTTTCCTGCCAAACGTTATTGAATAATTGATTTAAAACTGCTGGATAGACATTAGCCTAGTTGTAGTATAAATATTTTTTGATAGGGGGTGTTTTTTAATGATTAAGAATCTCACTCTATAATGAACTTGCGCGGCCGGTCCTCATAGTGTCTCATGAAAGATAATCCACCTACCCTCAGAGAAAAAAAAATTCAACTCGAAAGTGGATTTTCGTTGTATTCTGGGGGACAATCTGCCCTTTCGGAGACAGGTAGATTTTATGTGAGTCAGAAGGATAAGGGTAGATTTCACCAAGGTTCCACCGAAAATCCAAACGAATTTAATTTAAACTTAAGAAAATAGTTACATAAAACAAAAATTAAAAATAAATTATTTTAAAAAATTATTTCGAAAATCGAAGTATGCAAATTTGTTCCACTTAATAGTATTAAACAAAATTAAATTCGTTGGAGTTCGCTTTTTTTAGTTTTCGATATATTGACGGTTTTATAAATTACCGTTAATCGATTTTTTTTTCCAAAATCTGATACTAATTTTTGGCCCCAACCCAAGTATCCTTAGTACAAAAAAAGATCAAAATCCTTGGAACCATTTTCTAGAAAAATAGTGATAAGTGGTTTTCACCAAAAATATTGTATGGCAGGTACCGTTATTTCAAAAGATAAAGCAACATATAAGAAGATGCAAATCCGTCGAACCGTTTCGCCATACGGTGCCCGGACACACAGACAGACCGACGGATGGCATTGGAGGACTTCTCTATAGTCTTAACATCATCCCTCATACTCAGTTTGATTTCGAAATTTCCTCACCATCGCAATAACTTTCTTTTTAGTATACTAATGTATACGAGGAAGTTAAAATGTAAGGCCACCTATTCTACCAAAATATCACTCGGCATATTTCGTTTAAAAAAAATAATTTTATCAAAAATTGTTCATTGCTGCAAAATGTCTAAAGAATAATCGCACTATTAGCTGTTCCTATTATTTTTTATTAAAGGTCTTGAATAATAGAGTCAAGTTGCGAAAGAGAGTACTATTTGTGTACATAGTTCGTCCATTCTCCACAGAAATGTATGAGCTCCAAAAATTCTCGAGAGGTTAACTAATTTAAATGAGAAATTTATATGTAATTCAAAATCAAGAAGTTTTGTATTGTTATAGGCGTTGTACTTACTTTACTTAACAGCACAGATGTGTAATTAACCAGAAAGACAACAGAGATTAATTTTGGCTCTATCGCCCACCCTATTTTATTTACTTCTGGAGAAGTTTGAGCATGAAAAACAAATTGAGCGAGCTCACGCACACAATAATATTTCTGCGCCGCGGAATCCACTTTGAAAAAAAATGTCATGTAGGTAAAGGGTGATTTTTTAAGAGGTTTAGAACTTTTTTTAAAAAAAAAACACAAAAAATTCGAAAAAATGAATGAAATATTTATTTGAATCGATAGTTTGAACCTTGCAATTTAATGTTTAAAGATAATTTCATGCAAATGTTGACCGCGGCTGCGTCTCAGGTAGCCCATCCGCTGAGTCCAATTTTGGCATACTCTTTCACACATATCGGCCGGTATCTCACGAATGAATGCATGGATGTTGGCTTCCAGTGCGTCAATCGAAGCGGACTTGTCCCTATACACATTAGCCTTGGCATACCCCCACAAAAAATAATCTAATGGTGTCAAATCGCACGATCTAGGCGGCCAATTGACCGGCCCGAAACGTGAAATTAACTGTTCACCAAACTCGCCTCGCAATTGCGCCATTGTTTCGCGTGCTGTGTGGCATGTGGCACCGTCTTGTTGAAACCACATATCATGCAAGTCAAGAACTTCCATTTCGGGCAAAAAAAAGTTTGTTATCATCGCTCGGTAGCGTTCACCATTGACAGTAACGCTGCGATTCGCATCATCTTTGAAGAAATATGGCCCAATAATGCCGCCGGCCCATAAACCGCACCAAACAGTGGCTTTTTCGGGATGCATTGGTAGCTGTTTCAATGCTTCTGGCTGATTTTCACTCCAAATGCGGCAATTTTGCTTATTTACGTACCCATTCAACCAAAAATGAGCCTCATCGCTGAACACAATTTTTCGATAAAAAAGCGGATCCTCGGCCAGCTTTCCAAGAGCCCATTCACCAAAAATTCGGCGTTGTGGTAGGTCGGCTGGCTTTAGTTCTTGCACCAGCTGTATCTTAAAAGGCTTTACGCCCAAATCCTTCCGCAAAATTTTTCACGTAGTGCTGTAACAAAGGCCTAACTGCTGGGAACGGCGCCGAATCGACATTTCGCGGTCTTCTGTCACACTAGCTGATACGGCCGCTATATTTTCTTCAATACGCACAGTACGTAAACGTGTTGGTGGTTTAATGTCCAACAAAGTAAATTTGGTGCGAAATTTGATCACAATCTTCCGAATAGACTGCTCAGAAGGTCGAGAATGCCGATCATAAAATGGAAGCAGCGCGCGATGAACATTTCAAACCGAGCACGAATTTTGATAGTAAAATTCAATAATTTGCAAGCGTTGTTCATTTGTAAGACGATCCATGGTTAAATTGCAAACCAAACTGAAGCTGTTTGACAGTGACACAAGGTACTAAACACACGTCAGCTGTCAAAACCAGTGTTGCCAAAACCAAACCAGCTAAAAAATCACCCTTTATTATTACTGTCAAACTGGGCTTCTATCACCATATTTTTGACAGTCAACACCGCTCTCTAACATCCGCGATGGCGTGATCTTTGAATATTTTACAAAAGCATTTTACAAATGTTTATTGAACCTGAGTTTTTATGTGACAAGTTTTTATTTAATCCAAACTTTTCTGACAATTATTTATTTAACAAAATATTGACCTGGTGTATGTTGGAGCTAAGCTAAGCTTTCTTAAAACAACAAATTTTAAAAGAAATCTAGTAATTGAAATAAAAGGTGTTTGCCGAATATATTATAAAACCTTGTTTGCGCTTGATTGATGAAAATACACAATACAAAACTTCTTGATTTTGATCAATATAATTTTCATCAATCAAGCGCAAACAAGGTTTTATAATATATTCGGCAAACACCTTTTATTTCAATTACTAGATTTCTTTTAAAATTTGTTGTTTTAAGAAAGCGTAGCTTAGCTCCAACATACACCAGGTCAATATTTTGTTAAATAAATAATTGTCAGAAAAGTTTGGATTAAATAAAAACTCAGGTTCAATAAACATTTGTAAAATGGTTTTGTAAAATATTTTAATATATGGCAAAAATGTATGTATTCGGAGCTATTTAGTTAACTGAAGAACGTAGACTAGAAATAATAGATAACAAGTGAACAAGATCTTTCTTGGTTGCTGTCGGAGCATTCAAAAGAATTCTCCAACAAATAATGTATCAATTCAGGCCACTTTTGTAATGTTCTTCCTGCAACCTGTTCAAGAGCCACCGAGTAAAAGAAGTGTTCAAAATTGTTTTTTTTTAACCTAACCTAACCAAACACAAGTATCATGGAATGCAATGAGATATTTTTTGATATTCTTCCATATTCCTGTCTTCCCTTGTGGGCAATATTTCCTTCCTGAGTTTGTTGTCCAAGACGTCCAAAAAACCCCTAACTTCCTAAGTATTTCAACTTATCAGCGGCCGTACTACAGGCAAAAGATACAAAGAATGCCCTCATTCCCTTTTGTCAACAATTTAAAAGAAAAGTGTTGCCAAAACTTCATCAAATTTGTAATGTAATAGAATTATTCACTTTGCTATAGGTAAGTGAAAGATTTTTCTTGTCTTTAAACAAAAATAGTAGTACGGACGTGTCCCCAGGAGTACATTACTACTATAGGAGTACTTTCGCTAACACTGGTTGGAACGCTTTTTGCAGTTCTCTGACTACTAAGTGAGTGTTACTCACGTTGAAAGTTTAGTATTATTTACAACTCAATCGTGTGTAGTTGTACGCTGAAGTCCTGAAAATCGATATAGATTTGGAAGATTCGAAACGTAACGAATCAAAGGAATTTGTATTACCTAGTCCTTTTTTAAGGTTTCAATGACCTTTTTCAAAGTTCCAATGGCATATTTGGCAAATGTATTTGACACCTTTAAGGAGACATCAAAGAATACAAAACTGAAGGTATTAGAGGAGGTAGGCCCCCTCCTCAAGAATGATTTTCTTTGTGGAATATGTCCATAAATTTTCCACAATTCGAAAAATAATTCGATATAGTATATGTGTATAGTCTCAGAGAAGTTAGTGAATGCTTCAACATAAGCTTAAATTCCCTTAATTAAATGGTCAAGCGAAGTACAAAAACAAACATCTCACTTCCAAAATTGAGAATTATATCCTTGCGGCAAAAAAAATTCATAGTAAACAAAATGCTTAAAATAATTATACAAACCTTTCATTTTTGTTTATTTCCTATTCATAAGCACCTGCCTCCCTAGAACGAAACTAAACTAAAAACGACAAGGCAAGGGCAAGGAAACTGAGAGACAATTTTAAGAATGTCTCTGCGCAATCCTCTGACTGTTCTGACTATCAGAAACAAGTTTGCTGATTATTTGAAATCGTGTTGGAACAGCCTTATGATAGTTTGAGTTTGCGTTTTTGTCGTGTTTGAACGCAAAACTAGACTGAGCATGCCCCTGACAGTTTGCTGATAGTTTGGGCTCCTGTTGGAACAAACCTAATAAAAACAGAACAGAGAAAGTTAAAAAAAATGTTCAATGATAGCTATAACTAGCCCCTAATATAGATCGATGGGAAGGAATATGTATGTTAAATAATTTTGATCAATAAGACTGGGTAATGCATTTTTAGAGTTTCGATTGAACTATTCGTAGGATATTCGGGGTTTGCAGAAACCTCAAGAAATATCAATACAGAATATATACTTCGTATCAAAAATGATTTTTTCGTTTATATTGTTTTAATTTTTTTCTCAAACATTTTCTCGGCTCTAGGAAATAAGGCCTCAAGAAATAAAGCCCCAAAATAAAAATGAAATAAGGTCCCAAAAATATAAAGGCGAAACAACAACAAATTTTTTTTGTAAAATTGGGGACTTATTTAATTTTTTTTGGGGACTATTTCGTTCTTTTGGGGTCTTATTTCATTTTTGTAATTGAATATTTATACCCTATCCTAAGGGTATATTAATTTTGACTCATAGTCTGTAACACCCCTTAAAATTCGTCATAGATCCACAAAAGTATATATATTTATGATCAGGACCAAAACCTAAGACTATTTAGCAATGTCCGTCCGTCCGTCCGTCACCAATTCATAGGCCTTTAAATTAAAGCTAGAAAGCTGAAATTTGGAACATATACTCCCTAGGGTCCCGAAATGGTAGAGTGTACAATTTTTTTTGATACGCCCACTGCCACGCCCACAATTTAGAAAAAACAGTTTTAAGGCTAAAGTAAGAGAGATAGAGTGTTGTAATCTTTACAAGATATGGGGTGTTACAAACTATGAGCCAAAATTAATATTCCCTTAGGATAGGGTATGAAAAGATATAATTTATTTCTCGCACGTACTCCAAATCAAATAGTGAAACCAAGCATTCCATTCAAAGACTCTCAATAATTGCAATAATATAAATAACTTTATGTCTTTATGAAATAAAGCCCAACTTTTGGGACTTTATTTCATTTTTATATTGGGATTTTTTTTCATAATGAAAAAAGAACCAATTTTCTCTCTTATTTAACTCTAAAAATGCATCAGATTTGTATACCAAATATAAATTTGCATTCATATTCTTTTCTCAGCTTTCCTCTAAATTCACAACTAATTTAGCTATTCCTATGTAATTTTTATTTGCAATTACTTTTTAATAAAACTTTTGATTTCTATTCATTTATATAATTACCGAAAACACCTTTGTGCACATTTATTTATTTGACAGACCAATTACTGCGCTTAGGTACTAACCATTTTATCAATTAAACTAATAATTAAATTATTTCACTGCTGATATTCATTGATCTTACTATTCAAATCTACTTAAAGTTTAAAACGCACTCCTCAATCTCTTTATGAATTAAAAAAAAATTATTTAGAATATTTACATCAATGTATAACTTATGTTAATAGTGTCGGGAAACTCCGAGAATGTGGAAAATTATGAAGATGTGTTTGGTATACAAGGCGATAATAAAGTTTTTGGGCAAATCGTAGCTAGAAAAAACCTTATGGGTTACTACGGCGCTTGGGAAATTGAAATCAAAGCTTCAGACCATGGAGATCCTGTTTTGTTCAACATTTCTACTTACGAGATTAATGTTCGACCTTATAATTTCCATGCACCACAGATTGTATTTCCTATTCAGAACAAGCCGCTACGTCTTTGGTATGCTATTATTTTTTGTGTTAAATCATTTGAATTTCAATATTGACAGTCAATTAAAGCATGTTACAAGAGATTGAAAAACCATTACTGGATGCAGATTGTACATCAGGTCTGAGAGCTTTTGAGGCATATGATCCCGATGGTGGCATATTTGGAGATGTCAACTTTACGCTGAATAGTGACAGTAAGGAACAACTGAACATTTTCAAATTGAGTAAATATTTATTACAAAATGTTTTATAGATGGCGATGATCAATATTTTATGATATTTAAAGAGAACCGAAAAAGATCCCATCTTCGTTTAAAACTTCCAACAGGAACTGGAACTTATAAAGTATAAAGCATTTATGTATATCTCTTTGTAACCTTCATGGGACGAAATGGTTAAATGTATGCAACTTTGATAATTTTTTTCTTATTTCTAGCTCAACATTGGTGCCGTTGATGGAGATGGAAAGATTTCAAATGAACAAATTAGAAACCTTAGAGTAGTTTTTATTGATATGCAGGGGAGTCCGGTCTTTACGCTCTCAGAATTTAAAACAGACTTTACGGGTAAGCTAATTTAAGATGTGAGTGAACTTCTTCTATTCCTTTTTTTTAAGAAAACGAGGAAGGATTATTAGAAACCCGTTTCATACCAGCAGCTGAAGATCCGAAAAATGAGGGAATCGATAATAAAGATGAAGTCTTCAAAATGTTCTACTTTATTGATGGTAAGCAGTATATATTGATATATTATTAAGCACTTACTAAAACAAAATATAAACATACATTATAGTAAATTACCGACCGGATGACGCAAAACTTTTCACGTTGGACAAAGAAACACGTCAACTGAAATTGATTACAATGTTAGATAGGGAAGAAGTGGATAATCATATTTTAAAAGTGATAGCCACTAATAATGAAGATGGCACAACTACAAACCCCTACAGTTTAAATTATTTAATTATCAATATAACGGTATTCTGAAATTCTTTAAATTCCTCTTACCGAAGACACTACATATTTTATTTAAGGTTAACGATGTAAATGACAATGCTCCGATCTTTAATGAAACACATTATGCTGCTGGTATAACAATGAAGGACACAAGGGGAAAACATATCTTAACATATTTTGTAAGTTGTTAGGTTAATTTCTACAAGAACGAACTACGTAAGTTGTGAGCACCACCCCGGAAGGTGGTGGTGGGCTTCTAATTTTGGCTTTTTCAATCAGGTCTCATTTCAGTTATTCGTTGGTAGCGAATGCACAAAATTCTAAAAACTTAACGATTCAAGACTATACCGCATTAGCTCTCTCAAAAATCGCAATATTCTAACGATTGTTGAGTAGTAAATGAATAGTTACGTGAAGCAAATATTAAATCGACAAGCAACACTATCATCGAGAAAATTTTGTCTGGCTATAAGCGACATAATAACGGAATGAATGCCCAGTACTAATGAATCATAATTTAGACAAATACTTAACTGCTACTTCAGGGCTTAACTGCAGTTATTAAGAAAATTCGGTGAAAATTTCGAATGGCTTTCCATTATTTTTGTGTATTTCCATTCACCAAGAAAAATTAATTTTTTTTTTAAATTATACTTGTACTAACATGAAATCGTTTGACATTTCTCTTATCATGTTTACATTTGGTGTCGTTGTTCAGTTTTGGTGATTACTATCAAATGTTTACAAGCAAATAGAAATAGTTATAAGTGAACTAATTTTCTTCAAAGATAGTGACCACCTTCTTTGTCGTTATTCAACACAATTACAATAAAAAAGTTGTTTTAGAAAAAAAAAATAATTTTATTTGGAATTAGTTTTACTTTTATCTATAGTAACTAAAATTAACTTGATATCCGTCCAAATTTTATGGAATACACAAACTTCCAGGATCATTTGAGGTCACCTTTTAAATGAAAATTCAATCGTTTTTCGTCAATCGTCGTTAATAAACAGACTTAATAATAAATTTCGCACACTGATATGAACTAAAGTTGCAAAAACTCCCCAAAACGTGTGTATTCCTAGAAAATATTTATATTAGCCTACAAACTTGGTGAAAACCTGAACCCTAAATTTCGTCAACTTAAACTTTAATAGAGTTAATTGTGAGCGTATTTGAACCTAGGACCCCTCGTTAGTAAGCCAAGCCTTCGAGCCACTACAAGAAATTGACAAATAGAAAAGTAAAAATGCGGTTTATAAAATTTTTAATAACTTTTATATTTCCCTACAACCGGTAATTGTTGAAACAGATAAAAGCGACATTCGACATATTACAGGAATATATATTTCAGTGTGCGCAAAACGAACTCAGTTTAAACATACAGAAATTCAGTCGCAAAATCCTAATTTTCTACTTAAACGACTAAAAGTATTTGGTAAAGAAAAATGTAATTATTTTAACAATTGAAATATTGAATAAGATTTTAGAAACTAAATTTTGTTTCTCTATATACCATTGTCAGGTAAGAGAAGCAGAAAATCATATGAGATATTGACATAATTTAAAAGCAGTAACCATACACTTTTTTTCGTCTACAAAGCCTTATTTGCATTAATGAGGATCAGGGTACACCAAATTAGGGTTTTTCATAAATCCTCGAAAACTTCGCCGAAAATTGGAGATATTCCCTTAATCGTATTCGATATTCAGCAAAAAGGTTTGCTTCTTTTTCATACCATAAGGGTATATTAATTTTGAACACAGTTCGTAGCACCCTTTAATATTCGTTCTAAACCGCCAAAAGTATATATGTAATACATAAATATAATTTAAGCTATGAAGCTAAAATTTGGAACATATGATACCTAATGTCTTCAACTGGTAGAATGGACACATTTGTTTGATATGCCCATAGCCACGCTAACAATTGACATAAAAACCATTTTAAACCTAAAGTCGACGAAATAAAGCCATCACAACCCAGTTTTCTGTCGCCTGCTATGGTCAGGGGAACAAAATGTGCAATATATTCTTGATATCAAAAATGCGAACTGGACACGTTTTCGTTCAGAAGTTAAAACAAAGCTGCAGAGTGTTCCCATGAATATTAACGACATCAGAGTTGAAGACGATGTGGATTGCTTGGTAAACAACTTTTCAGAACACACTCTGAGTTCGTCTAATGCAAGTATTCCGAAAATACAAAAAAATATTGGTCTTTAAAGCTCCCATCGCATATTCTGCAATTAATTAAACTGAGGAACATAAGTAGGCGAAACTGGCAAAGATACCGCGATCCTCTTTGTCGGCTTCAATCGACATGCATCAATAAAGAAATATCAAAACTTATTGCAGAACATCGCAATTGTGATTGGAACAGGAAACTGGAAGTACTTGATAAAAATGCGAAGCCATTCTGGAATGTAGTTAAATTAGTTAAAAATAAAAATAGACAATTGCCTTCCCTTAAAAGTGCTTCGGGTACATATTTTACTGATACCGAAAAAGCTAATGTTCTTGCCGAGAACTTTTTAAACAATCACAATGTGTCTCAAAATCTCGGTGACACCTATACCAGTGCATTAGTAAATAACACTATTCAGGTTTTTTTGTCAGACAGAGAATATCATCCGTCTCCCAACATGTTTGTAACCGAAGAAGATATAGAATTTACAATAAACAATTTGCAACTTAAAAAAGCTAACATTTAACATTTGCCCAAAGAAGGGGTTAAATTTGTAGCATTTATTATAAATGCTTTTATTAAATTAGAATACTTTCCTGAGACCTGGAAATTGGCTAAAGTGGTGCCAATATTAAAATCTGGTAAGCCATCAGAAAGACCATCTTTTAAGCAGCTTAAGCAAAATATACGAAAAAATTATAAAAGAACAAATTCTAAAGTTTTTAGATGATCACAACATTTATCCAAATGTGCAATTCGGTTTAAGGAGGCATCACAGTACCTCACATCAGCTGCTTAGAATATGCAATTCTATAAAGTTAAATAGGTCTCAAGGCAAATCCACTGGTATGGTTTTGCTTGATATTGATAAAGCATTTGACACTGTTTGGCATGAGGCCTTACTGTATAAATTAATAAATTTAAGATTCCCTCCATATATTTGTAAAGTAGTCCAAAGTTTCTTGTCCAATCGTCGTTTTGAAGTTCATGTTAATAATGGTGTTTCGGATTTAAGGTTTTTCCATTCAGTTTTGGGTCCAGTCTTATATAATATATATGTATCTGATATTCCAAAACTAAACGACTGTGATTTAGCTGTTTTTGCAGATGACACAGCAATATTTTCGTCTCATAAATTCGTTCTCAACATTGAGAGGAATCTCAAAAATGGTATGGAAGTATTGATCAGATACTACCATAAATGAAAAATTAAACTGAACGAAGGGAAAGCGCAAGCCATTTTTTTCACGCGAAAAAGAAGGTCTTGCTTTCTTCCTAGCAATCAGTTGCGACTCCGCAACTATAAATTGGGAGCCCTATGTTAGGTACATTGGTATTTATTTGGATTCTAAACTAACGTTTAAGGACCACATTGATAACGACATAAAGAAAACAGGTATAGCTTCAAAAATGTTATACCCGTTTATAAATAGGCAATCTCTCCTATCTACCGAAAACAAAACAGTGCTACATAAAGTAATATTCCAGGCAATTTTGCTTTATGGGTGCCAAGTGTGGGGTGACTCTGCAAGGTGTCACATAAAAAGATTGCAAGTGTCCCAAAATAAACTGCTGAAAATGATGCTAAATTTAACTTGGCACCACTCAACCGCTGATGTGCACAAAAGAGCGAATGTTGAATTGATAGCTAACAGAATACTAAAACTTCAAGACTCGTTTAAAACAAGATGCCGTTTCGCTGAAAATCCCCTTGTTACTAAATTAATTTTTTTAATGTCAGTTCTTGCATTATAACTTTTTTTTTGCATTTTATGCAACTGTGATAAAAAGCTACATATACTTAAATTTAGTGTCTTATTTAATTTATATTTGTTTATATAGATGCTGTAATCTACATATAATTTATATATATTTATTTATTTAGTTCTTCAGTGAACACATTCTAGTCAGCTCAAGTTATATACTAATAATTGACGATTTGTGATATGGATACACTAACATTTATTTATTTATTTATTCATCCATTTATATTTTTACTATGTCTTTATTTGTTTAAATATTTATTAATTTTTCACATTTATTTATTTATATATCTCTTTTGCATTGGAGGTTTTTGTTCGTATTTTCCTTCAAATTTTTCTTATTTTTTTGTTTCTTTTTCTTTTTTCTTAATTCTTAATTTTTAACCAAATGTAAAGAAAAAAATTAGAACAAGATATTTAGACAATAACATTCTCAATATTTTATCCATACACAACTTTTGGATGTTTTTATTTTTTAAAACTAAACATTTTTTTTAACATGAAATTTAGAAAATATTCTCCTTAACATTTGACCTATACAACGTTTTTTGCTATGAACCATTTTTGTAGTACAGTGTTGTTTATATAATGAAGTTATTATAAAAATCGAAATAAAACGTCAGTGTTTTTAAAGTCTTTCTTATGGGGAGGAATACGGATGAGGAAACGTACTGTTCGCCGAAAGCCTTTTCATATGATTTTGACTCTTCTTTGTACTAGTTGTCTTTCATAGCCTGTGTGTTCTGTATCTCTCGCCTAAAAAACGAAGTTTAGATATGAAAATTATATATTAAAATTTTAATTCGCTCGAATTTTCTCACTATGTTTTACTTTACTAAAGATCAGAAACTAAATATCTGAAATATTTTCAGATCTAAGCTTATCACTATGCGAAAGCGACATTAGGCCATACCTCAAAATATGGTCTTAAGTGAAAATGTCATATGTCCATATTTTTATCTTCTGTTGGAATAACTACTGTAGATAATTTCTTCCAATTTCTGTCAGCCCATTTTCAAGCTTTAGACTTTGTTCATTCATTTTAATTTTATCGCCAAAGCCAAAGAAGTATTAAAAATAAATCCGATTCTAGATTATTCACTTCTTCTACATTAATTTTAGTTTTTAAAAAGGGTGGTTTTATTCTACTTTCAACATTTTTTTTTATTCTTCAGTTCAGTGAAAAATATACTGGCAACTGTCATATGTCCATTCATCGTTTTTATACTTATGGATATTCCTTGCACCGCATATCATTTGTAATTCGCTTTTACGTTGAAATCTATCGTATTCTGTATTACAACCACAGCTCCCCCTTTCGCTCTATTCTGTCGATATAGGGAGTGATACAATATACCATACGACTACAGCTTAAAAAATGTTTTCAATTTGAAATTCGTCCTCATCATATATATTGCCCTTGCAATTCTCAGCACCATTACCAGTTCATTCAAGGATTTTTTTTTTATTTATGTTTGGGTTATCTTTGTTCTTGTCGCATTTGTCATCTGTTTACATCCTAAGGGTGTCTTAATTTTGACACATAGTTAGTAACACCTCTTAATATTCATCGTAGACCAATAAAATTATATATATTTATGATCAGGACCAAAACCTAAGACTATTTAGCAATGTCCGTCCGTCCGTCCGTCCGTCCGTCCGTATCAACTTTTGAGGCCTTTACATTTACGCTAGGAAGCTAAAATTTGAAACATATACTCCCTAGGGTCCGGAAATGGTAAAGTATTAAAACAAATTTTAAATCCGCCCACGTCCACGCCCACAATTAAAAAAAAACCGTTTTAAAGCTGCATAAATAAATATTTAAATATTTTTTCTAGTATATGCAAAGTTTTTTGCCACGCCTCCTTTTTGTGGGTTTTTTTTTTTCAAAACATAGTTTTTCGTTATAAATTTCATAGAACGAAATAAAATGCCATCCATCATGTTCTTAATGCATTTTTCTTTGCAGCATATAGGGATATGGATAGGGTATCATACTGTTCACCCAAGCGGACTGTAGCCTTTTCTTAAGTTTTTTAGTTTAGTTTGATACTGCCTCAGCATATATCATTTTTGTATACGTGCATTTTTTGGTTCAAAGTCCCTTTTTGGACTTTGCATTTTTCGTGTTGTGTTTTCTGGTGTAGGTTCTTCCTAACTTTAGGTTGCTTGTGGTTTTTTTGTCTATTGCCAGTTGAATCTCTTTTGCAACCAAACATCTTCATAGCTAGCAGGATGATTTTCATTGCAATCGTCACATTTAAGCGATAAACCTTTTTTTTCCACGCAGTCTTTAGTGTGGTGACTACCGGTATTATTTACACATATTGTGTTTGCGCAGCAGTATTTTTGCGTATGACCACACTTTTGACAATTTTCGCATTGAGGACCTATTTTGGACTTCCATTAATTATAGATTTCAACCTTCATTGTCAGTATGTTTTTGTGCAATTTCAGAATATTGACAACGTCTAATATCTTTTATTTTCCTCGATTCGTAAGTGGTAAATATTTTGCCTCTTCCGCCCAAAATTAACATATTTGAGCAAGAATTTAACTACCTATTGGTAGATACAATAGACAATAGGTGTGGTATACAAAATTGTTAGTGGAATAGCAGTAATTGTGATTTTATTTAATTACAGTAGCACCTACGGCGCCAAAAAAATTATGGAAACTGCCTCTATTAACGTCGCAATTACCTCGATTTACGTTAGACTTTGAATCGTCATATTGTTATAAAAATTTTAAAAAATATATGTGTGTGTGACAACTTTTCTTCCACTATGTAATATTCCTTCATATAAGACCACCTGTACGCCAGAGCTTTGAAGCTACAAAACAAAATTTAGAAGATAATCCCATTACTTAATTTATATTAATTAATTATTAATTAATTATTTTTAATTATTATATAGTTCTTTTAAAAATACACAAATCTGTATTAGTCTGTATTAACCTTGTGTTTTTTACAGGTTTTCTTGTAGAAAATGTGTAAGCAATACTAAAACAGTTTGTTATTTCTAGGCCTACGATCCAGATTTGGACGATCCAACTTCCTACATTATAGTTAACGATTCTATTCGAACTCAAGGAGAAAACATAGAACATAACAAATATAATATGTTTGAACTAAATAAAGAAAATGGTGCGCTACTTTTGTCTACTCCCCTAAGTAGCGTAATGAAAGGTTACTTTATGTTTGATGTCACCGCATACGACACTGCTATTCCTGCACATTTTGACACAATCTCCACCAAAATTTACATTATTGCTGAAAGTAACAGAGTAAAGTTTGTTTTTCTGAGTGGTATCGATATCATCAACACAAATGAGAAATATGTAAGTATCTATCTATTATTCAAAAATTATCGAAAATTTCTTTAGCTCCGATAGGATTGTTCGGCCAAAATGTTATACGTTATTGCTTACACTTTTGGTAAGTCAACTGCAGCAAACAGTGTAATCGCCGAGTAGTATTGTCACAAACGTCCATCATCTTTGCATATGGCAGCAACAGGCATTAAAATATATATGAAGATTTGATGATGAAATTATAAAATTAAACCTAATTCAAAAGATTCATCAAACTGGTCAATAGCACGAATATTGCCAATTTTAATTTCATACAGACTTATGCATCGAAATTAACACTATGTGTGTGTTTTTAATTATTATCAATACATCCTAATTTAATTCTCTTAAGTATAATTTTAATTGTTACACCAGTTTTTAAAACCGTGTTATCAAATGTTATGAATAGAAATATTAGACGTGTATATTTCGCCCATAGATATATGCAAATATTTATACGGTTTAAAAGTTGCAACAAGGACTCCTTATAAATCGCATATAAGAATACGGGGATCATTACATTATATAGAATGACCAAATATACAGGGTACAAAATGTAAAAAAAAAATTCGGAATGTGCAAATTATAGAATAATCTTAAAACATAAGAAAAGACTGTAGCCTTTCCGTATGTTATTAGATTATTCTTTAATTTTGCAAATTCCAAATTTTTCAGCCCGCTTGGGGGCATTTTTTTTCGCTTTCTATGAAAATTTTCGAAGAAAACAGCATTTTAGTGAAAAACGCCCACAAAACCTAGGCGTGACAAAATACTTTATATGACAAACTTATAAAGGAGGGCAGTGCCTACATATCTTCTGAAGGTTATAACACCCTATCTCTCTAACTTTAGCTTTCAAACGGTTTTTTCTAAGTTGTGGGCGTGGCAGTGGGCGTACTCAAAATATTTTTATATCTAACCATTTCGGAGCCCTAGGGAGTATGTGGTCCAAATTTTAGCTTCCTAGCTTCTTTTCAAAGGCCTACAAATTGCGTACGGACGGACGGACATTGCTAAATAGTCTTAGGATTTGGTCCTGATCTTAAATATTTATACTTTTATAAGTCTACGACGAATATTAAGGGGTGTTACATCATTTCATTCTATTTCGAATTCTGGTTTGTAGATAATTTTTATACCCTATCCTAAGGGTTTATTAATTTTGACTCATAGTTTGTAACACCCCTTAATATTCGTCATAGACCAATAAAAGTATATATATTTATGATCAGGACCAAAACCTAAGACTTTTTAGCAATGTCCGTCCGTCCGTCCATTTGTCACAAATTTATAGGCCTTTAAATTAAAGCTAAAAAGCTGAAATTTGAAACATATACTCCCTATTGTCCGGAAATGGTAGAGTGTAAAATTTTTTTTTATACGCCCACTGCCACGCCCACAATTTATAAAAAAACAGTTTTAAAGCTAAAGTTAGAGAGATAGAGTGTTGTAATCTTTACAATATGTGTGGGTACTGCCCACCATATAAAGTTTTTAGCCATAGGGTATCATACTGTTCACCCCACGCGGACTGTAGCCTTTCCTTATGTTTTTAGATATTCTTGAGTTAAGTTCAGTAACTAACTATAAGATTGCACAAAAGAACGCTCATTGCCACTGCGGAAATTCATCAAAAATACTTGTCATTACCAATATCTATTAAATCGAATGACACTTCAACTGCCAGCTGCTTTGTTTTTTTATTTTGATTTTAAATCATTATAGTTCGCATTAATGCCGAGAGCAAACTTCCAAAATAACACCAACGTAAAAGTTAGTTTTATCAAAAGTTAGGAGTTTTGCTCATGAGGCCAACGATATACCATCATGTAGGGCATTAAGATTGCAGCTTTGATCCATATCAGATAAATGGTTCAGAAATGATATGGGTTTTAATGTACGCCTTATATAGGATAAGTTTTTGTTGTATTTAACATGCAAATTGATCATAGGCGATATACGCTTAGGAAAAGAAAGCACATATATCTCCCAGCCACCTGCTAATAGTTTGAATAATCTGAATACGAAACTTTTATATGGAATTTGCAAAACGAAAACTATTTTTTTATCTTTAAAAAATGTTCTCTTGATTTAATTTTAAGCTTGGCTCACCGATCTTGAGCTATCACTCACCTTTATTCAGAAGCTGAGCTATGTTAAATTTAAAATAGATTTCCTACCGAAAATAGTTTTCCATGCGCGTCATACGCTATATACCTGTATACCTGTATTGTTTACTCTGGAAAAAACAATACAGAATTGATCGTGTGAATTGATACCTAAATCGATCACCGACCACTTAATTAAGTTTAGACTAGGCGGATAATGTCTAAAGTTGTGAATCATATATCTGAGCCGAAGGAGTGACTGTGTTGTAGAGCCTTCCCACAATTTTACTAGAATATTTGCTCAAAGAAGTAGAGTGAGTATTCCTCTCACTCCATCCGCCTTAAGCTTATACGATGATTGATGTAGTTATCCATGGTTTCTTCGCTGTTGATCATAGATCCCTGCTCCGAATAAACAAGCTAAGTGCAATGCATTTTCTGAAGAAAAAATTAAATTTTTCCAGTGGAACTGGACCACAGCTCGAAAAAAATAATCTGCCGAAATATTTTAAAAATAAACTTGTAATTTTTAAATGATTTTTAATTCATCTAATACAGTCTTTATAATATACTGCTAAAAAGCTATACAAATTTATAGTTCCTTAAATTGTTTTGAGTGTTATATCACTATCGAATGTAAATATGTATGTTTATATAATACAAAAGTATATACATATTTATATTATATTATATTAAATAAAAATATTGTAATTAGGACTTTAGTTTATTTTAGAAATATTATTTTGTATACTCAAATTGAATGATTTAAAAAAAAAATCTGGTACGATCAGTAAAGAGATGAGAGTTCTGTATATAGATCGGATCGTTAAAAAGATATCGGAAAGCTAAAAATTTAATAACACACGAGCGGATCGGCTGGCATAGTCTAGTTTCTGAAGTAAGCAATAGTGTTTAAGTTCAATTAAATGCTGCTTTGTGCCCGAAATCGGTGATTGCTTATTTTTATTTTGGGCGAATTAACGAGATCAATACAATAAAGTTCGAAATGGAATAAAAGTGACTTTTATTTTTGGACCATAACAACGATGGTACCTATTCCAGCAAATCGAACTAATTTTATCTATTCATTAGACTGTGTATTCTTCGTATATACAACATACATATGTACATTTACCCTAAAAATATCGCACAACAAAGTAAAATGTTGTTTTCGCAACGATTCATTTTCTAGATTCTAGATTTTCTAGATACATAGATTGGCTTTAATACATGTAGAAAATTCAAATATAAATTAAATTAAAAAAAAAAATGAATTACAACTATGTTTTATTCAGAACAGTAGATTAAATAGCCTTCTTAATTATTCAATAGATACGGACACAGTTTGAAGATATGTATGGATACGAGACCTGCAGCATAGATAGTATTGAAGACATAGGAAATCAGAATTCAAGACAATCTGAGATTCAATTTGCACCAATAACAGAAGTTGTTGTACATTTTATACACAATGATGAAGCTGTGGAAGCTACAGAAATACAGAGGTAATATGTACTTGTTTATGTCTAATTTAAGAAATATTCTAAATTTACATTTATTTTTTAGGAGGTCAGATGACTTGAAATTTATTTCACATCTTCAAAATAGCTTTCAAAAGAGAAACTTGATTTTGAGTGATGTACCACACTCGAAACTCGAGGAAGTTCAACAAAACCTGGAGAGTTTATTGAAAACAACTCTCATCGCTGTGACGGTTGTTTTAGTAACTTTATGTGGGATGTTAGTTATTGCCTTTGTAATGAAAACTCGATCTCTTAATAGAAGGATTAAAGCTTTCGAACCGCCAGAGTTTGGTTCGATATCATCTAACTTACATAAAATTGGAGCACCGACTACAAACATTTTTTCAATAGAAGGTTCTAACCCAATAATCAACAACAAATTATGCAATGCAGACTTCAAAAATAATTTAAATAAAAAGATGTTCAACGATGCAAGGTTAGTAATAAAACGAAATATCTGTGATAGCTACTTAGATTTCTTACATACATAAATACAAATTGAAAATTGAATGAAAACATCTTAAGCAAAACCAAATAAAATATAAATTTTAAAAATTTGAAATTGTGATGCTAATGACTTTATCTCTAAGGTCCTCGTTGTCGACGAGTTTTGGCTTTTTGTGCTACATACAACAAAATTTTCAGATTGTAAGTCTTACATACTGGAACTTGATCTTTAAGTAGTGAAATGTAACGTTACAAAGTATACGTGAATGTTTTAAGATGAAAACTTATGCATGATGAATTATTTTCATTTTTGAAATTGCTATAATGCCGAATCTCAAGGCTATTCAGTTTCTAGCTCTATCATCTTCGTTTTAATTTATTTCTCACCATGTAACAAAATCAACAGCGATTTAGAATTATATTTCGAAAATTTTAGGTGAAACATTTTATGATTATTGAGCTTTTCTACATTAAGCTATAAGTTTTATATTGTGGCGGTTAAGTATGGAATATAACGTTAGTAACCCAGTTGCATATACGAAATTAGTCTTTCAAGCATTTTAGAGATATCTTAGACCGACGAAACTTTGTAATTAAGAAGAATCACATACCGCTTATATTTCCTTTTCGTCAAACGTTAGGAAAAACTTCTCGACATAGAAGACATCTTAAATAAATAAATAAGTTTCCAACTATAATGTCCTTATGTCCCCGAAGCCCTAAATATAGATAAGTGAAGGAGACATGCCCGTATTTGTTACTTTAGAAGAAATTTAAGGCGTTCAGGTTACAGACCTCGAACTAGGGGATATATTTTGTGAAGGTTATAACCCTTTTTTTCATTTAAAACCTTCGTTATAAATTTCATATTTGTTTTTTCATAAGAGAGGAAAAGGCTGTATTAAAAAATGGATACCATCTTGGGACTCTGGGGAGTATTTTTAGTATACATATAACATTTACTCCACACAAATTTTGTTGTTTCGAAAAATTCATAGAGAATTTATCAGAAAAACAATATTTTGAATAATTACATGAAGTAAAAGTGTTGAGAAAAATTCATTTGAAATGAATAGCTGAAGAACTTAGATTTTTAATTTTTACTTAAATTTTCATAACTTTTTTCTTGGCTTATAGAAACATTTCCTTTTTGTAGCTATGTATATCTAATATTTCTGAAGCTATACCATTTATCTACCTCAAAATTTTAATATAAGCATTTTTTGGAAGCGAGTCACATGACTTACTTCTCGCTAGCAAATTATTAACTATATATTAATAGTACGCCCCAATCGCATAATCATTACAATGTTTCTTTACACAAATTTAAACAATTTAAACTGCTATAAACGTTGTAAATCTATACAAATATCCTGTTTATAGACTTGAGTAGTTCATTCATTAAAAATCTTGTTGATATTAAGCAGTTATACAGTTGTAGATATTAAATTTAAATTTTATTTGTAATTTATAATTATAATAATAAATCTTTTTATATTCCAGCACCGAATCAGATGAGGAATCCGATTTCATTGGAATCATTGATGATCCCACTTTTATTTTAAAAAATGATAACAAGGTGCGCATTAAAGAATTTGTATAGACACTAATAATTAATTTTTTAAACATTTCTTTTTAGCATATTATGCATCAAAACCTATCTACGAACCTTAATAATTGCGATGAAGATTTTAACGAGGCAAAAACAAAGTACTGACTATATAAATATACACATATAATATAATATTGTCTGGTCAAATTATTTACTTGATCGGCTACCATTATATTGTAATGAATTACATCTTTCTGTAACCATTAATAAAATGTACAACTAAAACATTTTTAAAGTTGAAATTGATTCTCAAGGCTGATTCGCCTTTGGCCACAAAACTCCTATCAAAAATCAAAAATTTGATAGATTCAATAATCTAGCCCTTTGAGACCCGACTTATTTGCAGCGGTTGAGAAAATTATTTCTGTTATGTTTTTGTAAATTTAAACTTTACTTAAACCAACAATTTTAAAAATGATTGAGAAAAATCAGGTTGGTGTGTCCATTGCAAAGTGGAAGTCTCTATTGAAAAGTAATAGGTATATTGGATAATAAGAAATATAAATTGTAATATATAATAATAACTACTAGATAAAATTCAACGTCCGTTTGCGTGTCTATCCATCCATCACTAGAAAACCTTTCAACCGATTTTCGTTGATTTAGGTTTTATGACGGAAATGGGAGGATGTAAGGGTAAAAGGGGACGGCGATGTTGTCCGATCTCTCGAAATACTCGCCCAGTTTAAGCATTTCCTTAAAAGAAATACATATCCTTAGAGGAAGTGAAAAAGTACGATCAAGAAGAAAACAATAACAAAAACCAGAAGTATTTGCCAACGTACATGTTGGCACATGTACATCAGAGTTTTCTAAGGGCAGTCCATGAAGAGCATCAGTAACTAGCGCGAGCTCTTTTTTGTAAACGAATTACTTTTATTTTGAACTTTCACAAAGTGACAAAGTTGAGAGAAAAATACAAATTTCAAACGGAGTGGACTTAACTTTTTGCCGAATGTAGTAGTTCTTAGTGATCACAATGTCGTAATTGAATATTGCCAAGGAACCGATCTCAACCGCATGGTGTACTTATGGAGTGAATTGAAGTGACATCAACCCGCATGTCAACGAACAAAAACCATTTATGGCAAAATGTTCGATATTTGAAACCAAATAACTACCGAGACGTGTCAGAAGTTTGTAATGTATATGCCTAAAGAGATTAAGACTCTACTAAAAACTAATGGCGACTACACCGGGCAATAATGTATACGGTTATAAATAAATAATTGATGGTGGGCGTTTCCCTGCCTGAAAGTGAGTACTTTTGCGCTTGCGAGCCGTATATTCGGTGGAACCCACAGTCCACGCACGCGGTGTTGCTCGATGTTGAGCGAAAGGTGTACCGCATTTGGATTGGAAATTATTTTTAACTCCT
The DNA here is from genome assembly GCA_963576555.1 of Ferdinandea cuprea. NCBI lineage: Eukaryota > Metazoa > Arthropoda > Insecta > Diptera > Syrphidae > Ferdinandea > Ferdinandea cuprea. The sequence goes on from OY754959.1 coordinate 81,227,936, forward strand.
TTTCAATCATGCTACGTCTTTTTATCATACTGTGAAGTGTTTCGCTTACGGAAGATGGTGGTGGTAGCGCAGCAATTTATTTAGGTAGAAGGAAGTGGCCGATGATTTTATCACCTCGGACAGCATATTTGGGTCCCTTTCGAAGGCTGAGAGTATTGATCCCACATGCGAAACCAAACGATATAGCCACTTGACCTAAAGAACAATATCCGGAGTGCCTAAAGTTCTTGAAGCTTCTACTCATAAGCCTTGATTTGACCTTGGCGTATTTGTCGGCAGTTTGCAGAGATAGTAAGATGTCAGACACTTTTTCATCCATCTTTCAAGATTGGCGATGACTAACTGGAACTTGGTATCATCATTTGGTTTCCACAAAAAGATTTCGAAATCTCGTTAAAGCATTCAGATCGATCACTACATGGGTTTTGATTGACGTTTCAGTAAGCCATTGAAAAATAAAAGCAAATAAACAAATATTGCGTTCAAGTTGCAAGTCCACTATAAGCTAACAATGACTATTCTCATATAATTCGCGTAATCATCGTTAAATAAATCGGTAAGCTGACTCTGTTAAATCCAAAAGATAAACCACATACAAAACAACAACAAACATTATACTTACTTAGTCTACATAACATACTTTAAATATAATTAGGTACATAAAACTTATCCAACATTAACAACTTACATACTATGTATTATAAACCTTAAATATTGAAATGAATTCAAATTTAGTGCCAAAAAAACAAAGTTCCGCCATATTTGTAAAATACTCTTTGTACTAAAACTTAAAATAACATTAAAATAGACGAAATAAAAATCATTCTTGTCGTCGCCACCAGCGTGTAGAAAAGCTTTTAATTTTTCATCATACTCGTTTTCGCTCACCTATCTCTTCCAATTTTGGCTTACGTACAGAATATTAAAGTTAAAATTGAAAAAAAATTTTCCAAGGAACGGCAGAAAAACTATTCGACTGTACATTTTTGGCGACCGTGACAGGACACTTCGCTTAAATTGATTTTAATACACGTCTTAAAGTATACTTTGAACAATTGGATTAATAAACGTGTGTTGAAAGTAAGAGAAGTAAAAAAGACAGTTTATAACGGTGACGGTAACGGTTCGCGTAAGTGCAAGTGTGCAGGTAGGATCCAGTGTTCCACAGTATTTAAAACCGCCAAAGGAGAAAAATACATCAACTATAGATAGAAGAAACACCCCACATTCGAAGGAAAAATTCACCTTGTTGAAACAAACAAGGAAAAAAGGGAAATAAGTATAAAAAGTTTCCCTACCAGGTATGTGGTTAAATTCTTTAAACGAACGTACGCTAAAGATCAAAATCGTCAACCGTATCACAAAGGCGAAAGTAAAATTAAACATAATCTTATTTGACGCTCTACAAAAGCACATTCGACTTAAAGGATGATTTTTGATGCGAACTAGTTCAATATAGTATCTTTAAGTTTGTGAAACAATATGCATTTTTTAATTTAATTTAACTTCGATAAAAAAGTAAATTATAATCGAAAGCCAACGACCGCATAAAGCCCATAGAGTTCGCGGTTGTATCTTCTCCTCCATTCGCCCTCCTCGCACACAGGACCAAATATCCAACGAAGTATTTTTCTTCCAAAGGATCCCAGTATTAACTCTCCTTTCCTGCTTATCGTCCAGCACTCTGAGCCGTATAGCAGAACTGGCAGGATAAGGGTTCTGTACAGCATGCACTTTGTCCTTCGAGTTAGGACTTTTGAACCCATTTGTTTTGCCAACCCGAAACAGCAGCGGTTTCCTATGGTAATTCTTCGACGGATCTCCACTAAGATGTCATTTGTGTAGTTGATATTTACCCCGAGGTAGATGAACTCCTTAACTACCTCGAAGTTGCAGCTATCAACAGTGACATTTGTCCTAGTCGGTGGACAGATGAATGTTTGTTTGTTAATAGCATATATTTAGTCTTGTCCTCATTCACTTCAAGGCCAACTAGTTTCGCCTGTTCTTCAATAGCCGTAAAAGCCTCTATCACGGCACGCTGGGATCGACCGATGATATCTATATCGTCCGCATACCTCAGCAGTTGGACTGATCTGTTGAAGATAGTGCCTTCCGTGTTGACACCTGCCGTGCGCACTATCTGCTCAAGAACAAGATTGAAGAAATCACGTGTTATCTAGTGTCATGCGACACATTTGGATCAGTTTTGATGGGATCCCGAATTCGCCCATCGCCACCAAAAGCTCCTGACGATGAATGCTGTCATATGCGGCTTTGAAGTCGATGAAGAGATGGTGTGTCTCGACTTGAAATTCGTTGGTCTTTTTCAGGATTTGCCTTAGTGTGAAGATTTGGGCTACAGTTGATCTGCCGGGCCGGAAGCCACACTGATACGTGCCGATTATTGTGTTGCAGAAAGGTTTGAGACGTTCACACAGTACGTTGGATAGAATCTTATATGCGACATTAAGCAGAGATATGCCTCGATAGTTCTTGCAAAACATAGGATCACCTTTCATCACCTTTGATGATTTGGTGCATGCGCCCTAAAATAACATCAACTTTGTAAAGCGCCGCAGATGGACCATCAGAGACTGCGGCCTTGTTGTTCTTTAGCTTTTTTATAGCTAAGCCAACCTCTTCTATGCTGGGCGGAGTGACTGGTTCTTCATTGACTGGACGCGGGTTCTCTTCTTGCCCCATCACTCTCTCTGCATTTTGTCCGTTTAGCAGCTGCTGGAAATGCTGCTTAAATGCATATACTATTCCCTGCGCGTCGATGACTAGGTTTCCATCGCTGTTACGAAGAGCCTGTGTTCCGGTCTTAAAGCCAGCAGCCAGTTGCTTGGCTTTCTTATAGAACTTCCGGATGTTGTTTTGGTCGCGGGACTCTTCGATATCCTTGAGCTGGAAGACTGCGTGCTCTCTTTTCCTTCTACGCAGGATCTTCTTCTCCTCCCTTCTCCTGGCTCGGTACTCATCCCTTGCTGCCCTTGTTTTCCACTGCAGCGTTCTAATGTGTGCATCTTCTGTCACCTTTTTCCGGTATACGCATACATCATCATACCGCGGGCTTTTTCTGTGGGGTGGCTGGTATCCTAGGGTTGTTTCGGCTACCTCATTGATGATGAATGCACGGTAGGGAGTTCCTCACTCAGGCGCTCTTTGTAGGCTCTGGTGACTCCAGGTGTGCTAAGGCGTCCAACGTCGAATTTCTTCTTTTGGGCAGTTCGCAGCTTCTTCTCGTTGGACAGTCGACCTCTGAATCTAGCTGCAACAAGAAAATGGTCAGAGTCGTCGTCAAGATGTTGGATGCGTGACTGGCATCGATTACCACATGGTAGATTTGGTTGGGGGTTCGACAGTCTGGAGAGCGCCAGGTTGCTGTGTGGATCCTTAGGCGCGGAAACCTAGTGCTACGTATCACCGTATTACAAGCTGCTGCAAAGTCAATTAGCCGGTAGCCGTTATCTGTTGGCGTTTCGTGGAGACTGTGCTTACCAACTAATCCGCCGAAGATGTTTTCCTTGCCGACTTTAGCATTGAAGTCCCCGAGCACAATTTTGACATCGTACTCCGGACAGGTTCCGTCCAAGAGGTCATAGAATTCCTCCTTGATAGGGTCCTCAGCCTCGTCGGTAGGGGCGTGTGCACGTATTAGGCTAATGTTTTGGAATGTAGCTCTGATGCGGATCACAGCCATGCGATCACTTATCTTCACTTCACTTTTCATGTCCGTTAACGTTCCGGGTCTATTTTGCCTTTGAGGTACATTTATATCCGAGGCTGCCATAGTCTCTCCCATAACTAAATATTTTTTACGTGGTCGGGAAGTTACCCCGACGGCACAACCCCCAACCTGGAGGGCCAGACCCTGTTCTTGGCCCTGGGACAGTAGGCCGGTAATTCCGGTGCCAGTAACCCACTTTGGGGATGTGAGTGCTGCCGTTGACCCATCAAGGGCTCATCCGCCACCAACTCTTTCAAACACTCTGGCTTAGCGTTGGATATCCCTATAGACCTAATCACTTGTTCCCCCTAACTGGAACTGCAGGCGCCGCTGTTGATCCATCCGTAGAATTCGTCCGCCGCCGTCCGGAAACAGGAGTAGTGCCTTAGTGAGCTGGCACTCCTCCCCCCCTCTCTCTCATCAGCTGCCACCAACGACCTTCCACAGGGGTTGGTTACCCCATCTCCAGTCGAGGTACTAGGCACCCAGCAGTCACCACGGGGAGGTGAGAAGTAGGAGTTGATGGTGTTATGCTTAAGTGAGAACGCTTGTGTTCTCATATAATCGCAATCACCATCCATTTGACCACCACTTAAAATGAAGTAAAACATAAATAAATAACATAATAGACATAAATGGCTTAGAAATTTAAGTTTGTGCGAACGACGTTTGAAGAAGAAAGCAAAAAAATATAATTTGTATTATATTATTTATATTTTGAATATAGGTACATTATTATGGCTTTGTTTTTCATTAATTTGAAGGTCAAAGGTTTGTTGCAATTTTTTATGGTTTAACTTTCTAAATATTTTTTTCTAAAAATGAGGGATAAGGCCTTACAGAAATCTGGCAAGCCAGTCTATGAATACGTGTGAACGAGAACTATGGGGTTCGTTGGCGTGTCAAAAATGACATTACCGCGTGGAGTTTTGCAACATGTCCAAATGGCAACAAAAAGCAGCTGGTCACGGCCTATGTGTTGGGAAATGGAGTTGAGATTATGTAATTCAACTTTTATAATGTAGCTATAAATGTAAATGTAAATGTTGATGATGACAAAAGATTAGGTGCACAATAAATACGAAGTTGTTACAATTTAATTAGAATATTTTTTCGGTTACAAGAAATAGTTCTCTATTTTTCATCTGCACTAAAATTACTTGGGTTGTTTTATTTTCTTCATTTTGGTTAATAAAATTAGATAAAAAGTATATTTTATTGTATTATTGCATAATTATTACTAAATTAATAATATTTGGGTATAAAATATTTATAGTAAATAGTTTTGGAATGGTTTTATATATATATATTAAATTCGTTGATTGTTTCATTATTTATTTATTATTTGATTGTTTTTATTCAACATATAAAATATAAATGTACATACACATTCGCATTCTGTGCATCAAAAAAAAAATTTGGCAGAAATTGGTATTTTTAGTCGCCTTTAAATTATTTTATGTTACAAACTTTGTATGTTTGGTCATTAAATTTTCTTAGCTGTTTGTTAGACGTATTTGGAAATTGTTAATATGCTTTATCTTTCAATTTATAGTAAGTGACAGAAGAAGAAGAACAGAAGGTAGCTCGAATGCACTGCATAAATATATTATTGGTGCATTTTTTTATCGAAAATGCTTGGTAACTGAGTACAACTCATAAATAAGCATGTACATTAAGTAACATTGTAGTTAGATATTGACTTAGTCTTAATGTTTTGTAATGCTTTTTAATTTTTTTAATGAAAATAAACATAACTTATTAACTACTACTACTAGTAGTTACTGATTGCAAAAAATGCTTTTCATGTACGAAAAATAATATTTTTTAGACTTTGGTCCATGTTATATAAACAAGCGTTTTAAACCAGTATCCAATTGTGTTTTTTTTACATTTCATGACAGCCGCCATTAAAACCCATATAATTCGATTCATCTGTGCACGGATTTAATTTGCTCGTAAAAGCCCATATAAATGCAAATTATGTAGGTTTTTTTGAGCTGGGCTTAGCTTGGTGGGGGGGGGGGGGGGGGAGAGCTAAGAGATTCTCTTTCGAGTTGACTAACTGGTTAATTCCTCATCTGTTACAAGAATGAGGTTTGGAAATCTGAAAATTTATGAAAAACCTCCTGATTTCGATGGAGGTTTCAGGATTTTTTGCGAAACCTCAGATTTCAATGCGCTACAACAGAGTTGGGCTTGCCATGCTTCGCCCGTGGAAATTTCATGTATCTCTCCTCTCCATTGATTTAGGCTGTGCGTTGTCTATCATGAAAGTAAAAGTAATTGAAAAGTAAATCTTTCAAGCTAGTCCTTGAGAGAAAACTTTTTCAGAACGATAATGAATTTATTAATATAAAATAAATTTGGTCAGGGGCCAGTTCTGATTCTCTAAAAACATGATATCAAAATATTTTTACTCTCTCAAAAGTTTCATGTGTAGGGTTTGTTTTCTAATCTCCATTTGTATATGAATATTTAATGTCAAAATGTGAATACGAACTGAAGCTGAAACAACCATAAAATACAAGGAATTGATACTGCCAAGAGTGTACAATAATTAATTAACCACGATATTTTCAAACTTTTAATCACAGAGTGAAATTAAATAAATATGTAAATGTGAATATTAAACGGATTTATTCGATTTACTTTTTCACAGAACAAAAATTGGCCCCATGTTGGGTTACATGATTATAACTGCACTGAAGTCGTTTCGATATATTATTATATTTTTATTCAATTTATTTGTTTACCTAAACCTTACCTGCCTGACAGAAAGGTTAGCATTATTAGGTTGTATAATAGTATATTCATATGCACAATTAGCATGCAATTAATCATAGCTTTAGCCTTAATAACGCATTTGCTATTTTCTCTTCGATTTCGTATCCGTGAAAAAAGATGCGCCTTGTCTCACCTGCGATAAATCAGCATAAGATAAACACAACGGAGTTAAGGTTACACGGCTATTTTTGCGAGTCATTTAAATGATACTGCGACCTCAGACGTCATTTGCGAAAAAATGGCGAACTCACGCAATGCCTATCATTGTCATTTTTGCCCCAAAATCAAATGACGGACACTACGAGTCAATTAAAATTTTCCGTTGAGGTGCCATTAAATGACGATCACATGGTAATGACATGCCTGATCAAAATTACAAATGTCTCTTATGTCACTTATGACCAATGACAAAAATATAGCTATTGTCATTTGTACGCCTTTGTTAATTAAAAGAAAAAAAATATTAAATAAAAAATGTCAAAAAGAACTTTTGCGATGAAGGTGCAAATTGCGGAGACAGCGTATTTAGCAGCGTGTGTGCTGGAAAGCAGTGTAGACGATCTTGATTACGATCCGGAAATGTGATCCAAAAATAAACTTATAGTTTCGTACCTTTACGTACCGGTACGAAAGTGGTACGATACTAAACCTATTTATATAAGTTTATATAGGGATATCAACCTGCCCCAATTGCGGTGTAAAAAAATTAACCATTAAGAAATTAATATTTTCTTCTCAACCCGCATGATATGGGTCTTAAATGAAAGGGTTTGACAAGTAGAACCAAATTTGCTATGTGACTTCAAACAATCGGAGGTCCTTGGAACATCGAAAAAGGATCTTGAATGCTTTCAAACGGCTTTTTTTTTGTAAATGTCTATAAAATCACGTATCAAATTGCTATTGCTATGCATTTTCACTCGGAGGTCTTTGGAACATCGAAAAAGGTGATTGAATCCTTGAAAAAGGACTTTTCTCAATAATGTCAATATTTCTACTCTTGAAAACCTTCTATTTAATGCCCATATTATCTGTGTTGGGAAAAATGCATTACACCATTTGCAATTTATGATGACGTCACATAATCACACAACCACAACAATAACAAAACAGTTTATTAATTATTTTGTCCTTTCGCCACGAGACAAAAATCCAAATGAAAGCAAAGATACCGTAGAAAAATATTATGGCTGGCTGGAATTTCGGGCCTTGTAAATTTTAGAGGCTGGCATTAAAAGGACACAACAGCCAAAAGTTTAGTCAGTTGCCCTAGGCGTCATTAAAGGCCGATCACACGGCCATTTGTTTCCGTCATTTAAATAGCACAAAATTCATGTCATTTGGTCCGCCATTTTCCTAGTCATTTAAATGACCCCAAAAATGGCGATCACACGAGCGACATTTAAATGACTGCTCTGTGACGTGATTTTTACGTCTCAGCTTCATTTAAATGGCTCGCAAAAATGGCCGTGTAATCGTACCTTTAGTAAGAAGTTTTTTATATTTTTCGCTGTTAATATTGTGTTTCGCTCGAAAATCTCCCCTTTTTTTAGCCAAACACTTGCTCTTCTTTTCAAAATGTATGCTTTGACCGAAACCAATCCTATTTCAGATAGTAAGACCTAGTAATGGTTTTCGCGATGACGCCCCCTAACCTTGGCTCACCTTGACGAGGTGGCCTACTGGCTGTCCATAATGGTCTTGACTCTTCGGTATATGCAGAAAGGAATCATAAAATATCGGACCATGAAAATATTGAAATTGTTATAAAAACGGAAAGTGTAATAAAGACATATGGAAATACCATTGAAGTATGTAAATACAGAAAAAATCGTTTCGCACAGGAACTTAGTAATTTAGATACAAAATATGATGCAGAAAGAAACCTTAACGAAAATGCTATAAAAATTAATATAATCATGAAGAATACGGCAGCTAAATTTATCACCAAAAGAAGTAGTACAAATCAAAAAAATAGGTGGTTCAACAATGAACTTTAAACTCTAAAAAATGAAAAAATTAAAAAATATCAAAAAGCCAAAATACTTAACAACAATGAAAGCTGGCGAGATTACATACTTATACGAAACAGATACAAGGTTAAATTAAATACTGCAAAGAACGTATATATAAACAACAAAATTGCCAAATGCAATGGACAGAAAGAGATGTGGATGCAAATAAAAGCATTAGTATTGAAAAAACATAAAAGCAACATAAAAAATGTAATATTCGAAAATGAAGAATATCATGATGAAGAATATCAATGCTAACAAATTCAACAAATATTTTATAGAAAGTGTAAAAGAAATTAGTAAATCAATTGAAAATACTATATTTAGAAATCACTTAGATCGACACGATAGCGTATTCAAATTTCGCGGAATATCGTTACAAGATTTAAGAACAATATGCAAATCATTAAAAAATAAAGCTGATTTCGATAAAGTAAGCCCTATAATGATACTCGACAACTGGAATAATTTAATAAAATTTAAAGTGACACCATTTTGCAATCAATAAATAAATCACTTTTAACTGGTGAATTTCCTAGTTCATGGAAAGATTCAATGATCACCCCGGTTGAAAAAATTGCAAACACCAACAAATGTGAAGAATTTAGACCAATAAATACTTTAAGGACAATTGAAAAAATATTAGAGGCAATAGTTAAAAAACAACTAATGGAATATATTGAACAAAATAATATATTATCAATTTACCAATCCGGTTTTCGAAAAAAGTATTCGTGTGAGACTGCAGTAAACCATTTAATAAATGAATGAAAAAATTATGCAAAGAAGAAGAAAAAAAATTGCACTTTTTCTTGATTTTAAAAGAGCGTTCGAAACGATTAATCAGGAAATTTTATTACAAAAATTGTATAAATATGGTATCAGGAATAAGGAACTAAATTGGTTCAGGTCATTTATAACAAATAGAACACAGAGGACAAAAGTTAATAATTCCATATCGGAATATATTAAAGTAGAACAAGGAGTTCCTCAAGGATCAATTTTAGGGGAGCTCCTATTTATAATTTATATAAACGATATGCCAAGAAGCATGCAATTTTGCAAAAGCGTGTTATATGCGGATGACACTCTAATATACGCTGAAGGAGACGACACTGAACAATGCAGAACCATGTTAAACAACGATGTGATACATCTAGTATCATGGCTTAAAATGAATAAACTGAAGCTTAACGAACAAAAAATTAAGTTGATGACAATTAATATAGATAGCGAATTAACTATTGAAATTAATGGGAATTCGATTGAAAATGTTAAAAGCATAAAATATCTAGGAATGATAATAGATAAAAATTTAAAAATGGAACAGCACGTCGACTTTATATATAAAAAAATAGGGAAAAAGATTGGATTTTTTAAACGAATTCGAAAAAGAATGGACTATATAACAGCGGTTAATGTATACAACACTACAATAAAACCACATTTTGAATATTGTTCTACAATTTTGTTTTCATGTTGCACTCAAGGTCAAATCGAAAGATTGCAAAAACTACAAAATAAGAGTATGAGAGGCATCCTGAAATGCAATCGATATACACCTATAAGGCAGATGTTGGATGCACTGAGATGGTTGGATGTCAAGCAGAGACTGGAACTGAATGCACTTCTCACCGTTTTCAAAATAAAGTATGGCGAAGCACCAGCATATTTAACACGGGAAGTTAGGCTAGTAAGTGAAGCTCAACCTTACAGACTACGAAATGCGAACGATTTCCGACTGAATTTGCAAATGTCAGCAGATGGAGATGGAAGACAATACTATACAAGGGGATCAGGCTATTTAACATGTTACCAACATATATAAAAACCGAAGAAAATTTTAGAATTTTTAAAACTAAATGTATCAAACATGTAAAAAGAAATATTTAAAAAAATACTGTAAAAATGAAATTATATAGAAAAATTGTAATTATAAATGAAATTATTTAAAATACTAATAAATATATATACTACTATATACTACAACTCTCATTGCTGTTTCCAATTCTACTAAAATCGACTTTGTTTCAAATGAAATAACACTCTCCCGTAGGTCCCTGTACATTATGTGTTGTTACATTTGTTGCTAATACAATAAGAAAACGACCGCTTAGTTCAATGATTCGAGAGGAACTTATACAGCTAGAACCCATTAAAAATGCATAACCGCTAGTAGATCGCCTTGTAATCACGTCACCAGCATAATCTGCATCACTAAAACATGATAATTTAAATTAGTATTTTTGAAAAATATACCATAGTCAGCTGTGCCCTTTATATAAAACAAAATGCGCTTCACCATGTTGACATGCTGTGGACTGGGATTATCCAAATAGCGACTGACACAGCCTACTGCAAAAGCTATATCAGGTCTTGTAGCCACCATTAAGTACTTGAGACTGCACACCGCTTGCCGAAATGGATTCACCCGCTTAACATACTGCGACTGACTAACGTGAATTGATCCATCCAATTGTCTCCTCATCTCCAGACCAAGAAAGTTTTTCACCGGAAAGACTTTGATCTCACAATTCTGCTTAAGATATTCACATAGTTTTGAAATTTCGCATGTATCTCTTGATGCGATCAAACCATCATCTATATATATACTTACTTACTTAACGGGCTCCCGACCCGTGAAGAGTACCTGCCGGGTATACGTCAGCTCTCCACCCTCCACCCTCTGCGATCCCGAGCACGCTGCTACCAGTTGTCCAGACCAAGCGCTTTGGCATCCACGATGGCTAGGTCTTTAAAACGAAGGTTCGGTCTTCCTTGTCGTCTCGAACCTGGGGGCTGGGATTGGAAGATCCTCTTGGCTGGAGCGTTTTTGTCCTTTCGCTCTATGTGGCCGAGCCAATGTAGTCAACGAGTTTTGACTTTTCGGACTACATCCACATCTTGGTACAGCTCATAGACTTCGCGGTTGTATCTTCTTCTCCGTTCACCCTCCTCGCACACAGGACCAAATATCCGTCGAAGGATTTTTCTTTCAAAGAAAAATGCCTCTATCACGGCACCAGTATTAACTCTGATTTCCTGCTTATCGTCCAGGACTCGGCGCCGTATAGCAGAACTGGCAGGATAAGGATTCTGTAGAGTATGCACTTTGTCCTTCGAGTTAGGAGTTTTGAACCCATTTGTTGTGCCAAACCGAAGTAGCAGCGGTTTCCTAGCGTAATTCTTCGACGGATCTCCACATCATTTCTGGAGTTGTGGTTTACCCCGAGATAGATGAACTCCTTAACTACCTCGAAGTTGTTGCTATAAACAGTGACATTTTGTCCTAGTCGGTGGACAGATGAATGTTTGATTGTTAATAGCATATATTTAGTCTTGTCCTCATTCACTTCAAGGCCAACTAGTTTCGCCTGTTCTTCAATAGCCGTAAAAGCCTCTATCACGGCACGCTGGGATCGACCGATGATATCTATATCGTCCGCATACCTCAGCAGTTGGACTGATCTGTTGAAGATAGTGCCTTCCGTGTTGACACCTGCCGTGCGCACTATCTGCTCAAGAACAAGATTGAAGAAATCACACGACAGCGCATCTCCTTGCCGAAATCCGGCGCATGTTTGAAAGAGTTCAGATGAGCTGCTGCCAAACTGCACATTGCATCGCGTGTTATCTAGTGTCATGCGACACATTTGGATCAGTTTTGATGGGATCCCGAATTCGCCCATCGCCACCAAAAGCTCCTGACGATGAATGCTGTCATATGCGGCTTTGAAGTCGATGAAGAGATGGGGTGTCTCGACTTGAAATTCGTTGGTCTTTTCCAGGATTTGCCTTAGTATGAAGATTTGGGTTACAGTTAATCTGCCGGGCCGGAAGCCACACTGATACGTGCAGATTATTGTGTTGCAGAAAGGTTTGAGACGTTCACACAGTACGTTGGATAGAATCTTATATGCGACATTAAGCAGAGATATGCCTCGATAGTTCTTGCAAAACATAGGATCACCTTTCTTGTAGATGGATATATGGAGCTGATGGTCCAGTCATCGGGCATGCTTTCCTCCACCCCAACTTGGTTGATGATTTGGTGCATGCGCCCTACCATAACATCACCTTCGTAAAGTGCCGCAGGTGGACCATCAGAGCCGGCGGCCTTGTTGTTCTTTAGCTTTTTTATAGCTAAGCCAACCTCTTCTATACTGGGCGGAGTGACTGGTTCTTCATTGACTGGACGCGGGTTCTCTTCTTGCCCCATCACTCTCTCTACATTTTGTCCGTTTAGCAGCTGCTGGAAATGCTGCTTAAATACATCTACTATTCCCTGAGCGTCGGTGAATAGGTTTCCATCGCTGTTACGAAGAGCCTTTGTTGCGGTCTTAAAGCCAGCAGCCAGTTGCTTGGCTTTCTTATAGAACTTCCGGATGTTGCTTCGGTCGCGGGACTCATCGATCTCCTTGAGCTGGGAGACTGCGTGCTCTCTTTTCTTTCTACGCAGGATCTTCTTCTCCTCCCTTCTCCTGGCTCGGTACTCATGCCTTACTGCCCTTGTTTTCCTCTGCAGCATTCTAATGTGTGCATTTTCTATTACCTTTTTCCGGTATACGCATACATCATCATACCATGGGCTTTTTCTCTGGGGTGGCTGGTATCCTAGGGTGGTTTCGACTACCTTCATGATGATGTTGCGACACTGAGACCACTAGTTGTTGGCGTCTGTGGTAGGTGAATGCACGGTGGGGAGTTTCTCACTCAGGCGCTCTTTGTAGGCTCTGACGACTCCAGATGTGCTAAGGCGTCCAACGTCGAATTTCTTCATTTGGGCAGTTCGCCGCTTCTTCTCGTTGGACAGTCGAGCTCTGAATCTAGCTGCAACAAGAAAATGGTCAGAGTCGACGTTTGCCCTTCGGTAAGTGTCGATGTGTCGTTCAAGATGTTGGATGCGTGCCTCGCATCGATTAGCACATGGTCGATTTGGTTGGCGGTTCGACAGTCTGGAGAGCGCCAGGTTGCTGTGTGGATCCTTAGTCGCGGAAACCTAGTGCTACGTATCACCGTATTACAAGCTGCTGCAAAGTCAATTAGCCGGTAGCCGTTATCTGTTGGCGTTTCGTGGAGACTGTGCTTACCGCCGAAGATGTTTTCCTTGCCGACTTTAGCAGTGAAGTCCCCGAGCACAATTTTGACATCGTACTCCGGACAGGTTCCGTCCAAGAGGTCATAGAATTCCTCCTTGATAGGGTCCTCAGCCTCGTCGGTAGGGGCGTGTGCACATATTAGGCTAATGTTTTGGAATGTAGCTCTGATGCGGATCACAGCCATGCGATCACTTATCGGCTTGAAGTCCATTACTTTGTATCTAAGCCGATTTCCCACGACGAATCCGCATCCTAACATGTGCAATCTTTTGTTACAACTGCCGCAATTTTGTCTTTTCATAGTACCTGATCCTAATGTCGGTAATGTCGGCCTTGTACCGCGAGAGGACAGACTCACGTTTTTGAGTAGCACCTGGAGTGTAGAGTGTCCGCACATTCCAGGTACACACTCGCATGTTCGTTAACGTTCTTGGTCTATTTTGCCTTTGAGGTACATTTATGTCCGAGGCTGCTATAGGCTCTCCCATAACTAAATGTTTTTGACGTGATCGGGCACAACCCCCAAACTGGACCCTAGGACAGTAGGCCGGTAATTCCGGTGCCAGTAACCCACTTTGGGGATGTGAGTGCTGCCGTTGACCCATCAAGGGCTCATACGCCACCAACTCTTTTCCAACACCCTGGCTTAGTGTTGGATATCCCTATAGACCTGGGCTTCAAATAAGTCGAAGCAGCTCATATAGGGAGATCACTTGTTCCACCTAACTGGAACTATGGACGCCGCCGGTGATCCATTCGTAGAATTCGTCCACCGCCGTCCGGAAACAGGAGAAGTGCCTTAATGAGCCGACACTCTCGTCAGCTGCCACGAACGACCTTCCACAGGGGTTGGTTACCCCATCTCCAGTCGAGGTACTAGGCACCTAGCAGTCACCACGGGGAGGTGAGAAGTAGGAGTTGGTGGATCCTGTGATGTCAGGAGTACGTCCGAGCCATAATTCATATGAACTTTTCCCTTTCGTGGGACTTGTCCCAGTATGATAAAGTATAAAAACTGCAGTATTCACTGCCTCGGCCCAAAATGTAAGGTCCAAGTTTTGTGCGTGTATCATTGTCCATGCTGCTTCGACAATGGTTCACATTTCAAGCTCTGCACATCCGTTCTGCACAGGTGTATATGGTACTGTGTTATGGTGAAGGACACAATATTGAGAAAGCGTATTCTGTACTTGCTGATTCGTATACTCCGAGCCATTATCCGTGCGAAGAACCGGTACCTTCGCACCAGTTTTCTTCCACCATCCTTAGGTATATTTCCACTTGTTTAGGCACTTCAGTTTTTTTCTTTGATGACAAATACCTTCCCGAAATGCGAGGAATCATCCTTAAAGAGAATGTACTTGAAAGTATTTGAAGATTTCTGCATTGGTCCGCACACATCGGAGTGGACAAGCTCTCCCACACTGCTCGCCTTATTTTCACTATGAGAAAAAACTGCCCGATGTTGCTTTCCATACACACATGGTTCACAAAAAAATTCTCTTCGTCATGGAAAGGGATATCTTAAAATACTTCTGACCTGTACGATGTTTTGATGGCTTAGCTTCTCATGCCATTTGCGTAAAGTCATCTTCCTTCCGACTTCTGTCCCCAGAGTGACCTTCAAGAGCAGCTTAAATAACTTTTCTTGTCGAACTCCCACTATCAAAACAGCATTTCCTTTATACAGCTCGCACTTTAAATGATCCGACGACAATTTAAGTCCCTTATCCAGCGCACAGTTTAGGGAAAATAAGTTTAATCGAATGTGTGGAACATATAGAACATATAGTAAAAGCTACTACTTCCTGCTGGCTCATATGGGCTATTTTGTGAATTCATGCGTACTTCCTCCATTACTAACCTAGTAGTGAGGTTATCCAGCGTTTGCTGGTCTGACGACGTTGATTCCCATCAAAACCAACATCTGCTTACTGTTGCACAATCGCCTGCAACTTAGAAATATGAATTGCCATGTCGTCTTGCGGATCCTTTGTGAAGCTGTGGAACTGCTGTTAGAGTATTTGAATGCTAGCCTTGGATTTCAGATCTTACACGCTCACTGATCCCCATTAATTAACTTCTCCACTCTAATCCCATCATTTGCTGCCAACATCGTGCTTCTTGGAACTTGAAACCGAGTTCAAAAAAAAAAATTGTACGACAAAAAAACAAAAAAAAAAACCTCGGCAACTCAAGTTAGACTTAATGCAGATTAAATTGAATACTAATCGTCAGAAAATTCGCCATAATATATTAAATAATTTTATTTGAGTCTCAGTACTCTAATTTCTTTCTTAAAAAAAAAAGAAAAACCGTTCCTCGTAAATTTCAAAGACTTAAACAAAAAAAAAACCCATGACAACTCCCGTACCGTACATGCAACTGGGCCCATAACCTGTTGCTAATACAATGAGAAAACGACCGCTTAGTTCAATGATTCGAGAGGAATTGATTTATTTCATTATATATAAAAAAAAAGATAGAATATTACTGTAATATACATGACGTGATAGTTATGTAAAGAGAGTAGCACTATTGGTTAATTTTATATAAACGAAAAAGATAATAAGCAAATTAAGCAAACATTGTTATATAAAAACAATTAAGAAACTCTTCATATTTTAACAACATCCTACCCCTTTCTAATCTCTTTCATGTATCTCTTGTACAAGGAGAATTACCTCAGGTTTGGAAGACCTCTTTTTTAAATCCTATACACAAAAATGGATCAAAGACCGAAGTAACCGACTATCGTCCCATTGCTAAACTTTCCACATACACAAACTCTCTGAAAGTATTTTATACAAAGCGTTATGCTTTCAATGTAAGTCCATCTTCTCTCCTTGCCAACATGGCTTCCTGAAAGGCAGGTCAACTACTACAAACCTCGTCGAGTTGGTCTCCTTTTCCCACTCTGCCTAAGAGAATGGAAACGAAGTCGATGTAATTGCAACCGATATCAATAATGCTTATGATAGGATATCTTATTTATTGCTTTTTATCTCTTTATTGCTAAAATGGATTTCCTCTTACCTAGTAAACCGTTCTTATAGTGTTCGCTTCAGATCTTCCCTCTCGGGTTCTTTCATGGCAACATCTGGTGTTCTTCAAGGTAGATATCTAGTTCCGCTTCTCTTTATCCTTACAATAAATGACCTGGAGCGGGTCATTAAACATTCCTCCCTCCCCCTCTACGCTGAGGATACACATTTTTTCAAAACCAGTTTTCCCCCCAGACTCTAGTCTCCTTCAACAAGACCTTGATCATTTTTCGATTTGGTTCCTCAAAAATTGTTTAACGCTTAACATCGCCGAATGTCGATCTAATACCTTTTCTCGTAAGCGCAACCAGTCCCCTCCCCGAATATACCTTCTCCATGGGCAGCGTATATCTTTTGTACAATCTCTTCGCGATCTTGGCATACTGTACAACAGGAAGCTAAATTTCTGTTCGCGCATTGATGAGATAATTCTTAAGGCTATCATCATTTAGTTATGTTACACTATGATTTAAAGAATTCTCCAATCCTTATGTGACAAGATCCCTCTACATATCCTTTGTTCGCCCCCTTTTCGAATACGCCAGTCAAGTATGGCCGCCCTTTCAGCGAATTCATGTATCCAAAATCGAGATATTATCGGCTTGAAATCCATTACTTTTGACCTGAGACGGCCATGCCCAGTTTTTGAGGGCGTTTTTTATGAATTTATCGTAGCAAACGAAACAAAATTGCATACATCGTGTTTTCTATGCCCTTTTCATTGGGAGAGATATAGATAATGTATCATAATGTTCGCTGTATATCGTCGGTTCAAAGGTAAAACTCATTAAGTGCAAATTTTTAAAAATGATTTTCTTAGGATACACAAAATTAGAATACTCACTTAGTGCAGGCATTTTGAGACATCAACTGTCTTTAAATCGAATTATCTCCTTTTGTCTAATTTGGTAGTTAATGAGTTTTACCATTAAACAGACGATATCACGACTACTGCGATACCTAACTTAAACGAAATCTTCTTGCAGACAAAATTAATATGTTGTCTAAATTTTGTGTCAATATCTTCTTCTTCTCATTAAATTTAATTTTCCTAGAAATAGCTCTAACGTTTTCCATCGTTTTTATACATACCCTATCCTAAGGGGATATTAATTTTGACACATAGCTTGTAACACCCCTTAATATTCGTCGTAGACCCATAAAAGTATATATATTTATGATCAGGACCAAATCCTAAGACTATCTAGTACGCAATTTTTAGGCCTTTAAAATTAAGCTAGGAAGCTGAAATTTAGATCACATATTCCCTAGGGCTCCGAAATCGTTAAGTGTAAACCCTTTTTTAATACGCGCACTGCCACGCCCACAATTTAGAAAAAAACATTTTAAAGCTTAAGTTAGAGAGATACAGTGTTACAACCTGCACAGGATATGTAGGAACTGCCCTCCTTTATAAGTTTGTCATATAAAGTTTTTTGCCACGCCTACTTTTTGTGGGCGTTTTTTTTAAATAAAATCCTGTCTTCTCCGAAAATTTTCATAGAAAGCAAAAAAAAATGTTTAACAAGATATTTAGCCAATATTTTTTCCAACATATTGCCCATACAAAGTTTTTGGCCACGCCCACTTTTGGTGGGCGTTTTTTCAAAAAAAACTTTTTTTTTTCACGTGTAAAAGTGATCCTGATAAGAGTAAGAATACTTCTTTGATAAGTATGATGTTGACCATATTCTTGATTCTGCTATGGCTTTCTTATCTGATGTGGTATGTCTACATTTGTCTACTTTCTTACATATTAAGAAATCAAAAGACATGTTAAGAAATCAAAAGACTTCTCAGAGTCAAGGAATGAACATAAATAATTAAACAATATCGCTCAATCGAAATGCAAAGAAAATTCCTGATCCAGTGCTAAAAAATTATAAAAACATAAGGAAAGGCTACAGTCCGCTTGGAGCGAACAGTATGATACCCTATCCCTATCCCTATATGCCCCAAAAAAAACCTTAAGAAGATGATGGATAGGATTTTATTTCATTCTATAAAATTTAGAAGAAAAAAAAACATTTTTTGAAAAAACGCCCCCAAAAAGTGGGCATGGCCAAAAACTTTGTATGGGCGATATATTGGAAAAAATATTGGCTAAATATCTTGTTAAACATTTTTTTTCGGTTTTTATGAAAATTATCGAAGAAAACAGCATTTTAGTGAAAAACGCCCACAAAAAGTAGGCGTGGCTAAAAACTTTATATGACAAACTTATAAAGGAGGGCAGTGCCTACATATCTTGTGAAGGTTATAACCCTCTATCTATCCATCCGTAGCTTTAAATCGGTTTTTTCTAAATTGTGGGCGTGGCAGTGGGCGTATTCAAAAAAATTTTACACTTAACCATTTCGGAGCCCTAGGGAGTATGTGGTCCAAATTTCAGCTTTCTATCTTGAATTTAAAGGCCTAAAAATTGCGTACGGACGGACGGACGGACGGACATTGCTAAATAGTCTTAGGATTTGGTCCTGACCATAAATATATATACTTTTATGGGTCTACGACGAATATTAAGGGGTGTTACAAACTATGTGTCAAAATTAATATACCCTTAGGATAGGGTATAAACATAAGGAAAGGCTACAGTCCGCTGGGGGCGAACAGTATAAGTCCCAAAGAAAAAAGCATTAAGAAGATTTTATTTCATTCTATTAATTAAAAAAAAAAGGTTTTTGAAAAAACTCCCCCAAAAAGTGGGCGTGGCCAAAAACTTTGTATGGGCGATATGTTGGAAAAAATATAGGGTAAATATCTTGTTAAACATTTTTTTTGCTTTCTATGAAAATTTTCGAAGAAAACAGCATTTTAGTAAAAAACGCCCACAAAAAGTAGGGGTGGCAAAAAACTTATAAAGGGGGCAGTGCCTACATATCTAGTGAAAGATATAACACTCTAGCTCTCTAACTTTAGCTTTAAAACGGTTTTTTCTAAATTGTGGGCGTGGCTGTGGGCGTATTCAAAAAAATTTTACACTTAACCATTTCGGAGGCCTAGGGAATATGTGGTCCAAATTTTAGCTTCCTAGCTTAATTTTAAAGGCCTCAAAATTGCGTACGGACGGACGGACGGACGGACATTGCTAGATAGTCTTACGATTTGGTCCTGATCATAAATATATATATTTTTATGGGTCTACGACGAATATTAAGAGGTGTTACAAACTATGTGTCAAAATTAATATATCCTTAGGATAGGGTAAAAACATAAGGAAAGGCTACAGTCCGCTGGGGGCGAACAGTATGATACCCTATCCATATCCCTATATGCCCCAAAGAAAAAAGCATTAAGAAGATGATGGATGGCATTTTATTTCATTCTATTATTAAAAAAAAAATTTTTTTCGAACAAAAAACCCCCCAATAAGTGGGCGTGGTCAAAAACTTTGTATGGGGGATATGTTAGAAAAAATGTTGCACAAATATCTTAAACATTTTATTTTCGCTTTCTATGCAAATTTTCGAAGAAAACAATATTTTAGTAAAAAACGTACACAAAAATTAGGCGTGGCAAAAAACTTTATATGACAAAATTATAAAGGAGTGCAGTGCCTACTTATCTTGTGAAGGTTATAATACTCTATCTCTCTAACCTTAGCCTTAAACCGTTTTTTTTAAATGTGGGCGTGGCAGTGGGCGTGTTAAAAAAAATGTTTACATTTAACCATTTCGGAGCCCTAGGGAATATGTGGTCCAAATTTCAGCTTCCTAGCTTAATTTTAAAGGTCTAAAAATTGCTTACGGACGGACGGACGGACATTGCTATATAGTCTTAGGATTTGGTCCTGATCATAAATATATACACTTTTATGGGTCTACGACGAATATTAAGGGGTGTTACGGTGGCTACATTTGAACTGACTAATACCACGCGGCACAGCCGGAATTTTGCATCGGGAGTGGTGACTGATGATGCTATCAAATATGCCATTGCATCTTTTGAGAGTTTCAAGTCACCTGGTCCGGATGGAATTTATCCTGTTTTGCTGAAACAAGGTTTAAGTCAGGTTTTGCCAATGTTGAAAAAAATTTTCACCGCTAGCTTGGCCTTGACCTATATACCTTCCCCAATGGCGAATGGTTAAAGTGGTTTTCATACCAAAAATTGGTAAGTCTGACTACACTCTAGCCAAAAGCTTTAGACCCATAAGTCTGTCTTCCTTCTTACTGAAAAGTTTGGAAAGACTGGTTGCGCTGCATGTGCGCAAAGTTGCTCTTCGCTCACATCCTCTCTCTGAGATGCAACATGCCTATCAGCGCGGAAAATCCTGCGAGAATGCGCTTCAAAACCTTGTTGGTAGGATTGATAGTGCTCTTGACCGGAAGGAGTACGCGTTGGGCATTTTCGTTGATATTGAGGGTGCTTTTGATAATGCGACCTTTGACAGTATGTGTAACTCAGCCAGACAGCATGGTGTAGATGAAACTTTGGTGTTGTGCTAATGTAAAGGACGTTGGTAGCAGATGCAGATTGTGGCAAGTGCGTCATAACAGCTGTAAATAGGGGCTGCCCTCAAGGTGGTGTTCTGTCTCCCCTCCTATGATGTATGGTGGTAGACTCTCTGCTTACGGCTCTCAACTTTCCTGGAAACTACACTCAAGCTTATGCGGATGATGTCGCCGTTCTTTTTGTCGGTTCAAATCTAGGGGCTGTCTCCTCTCAAGCGCAGAGATCCCTGGATTTGATTGATGTCTGTTGCACTAGTAATGGGCTTTCAGTGAATCCTCTTAAAACCACGGTTGTTCTCTTTACGAGAAGGAGAATCGTCACTGCTCTGTCCCATCTCGTGCTTAAAGGTGTCACCATCCCTATATCCGATGAAGTCAAATATCTGGGTGTAATCCCTGATAAAAAACTTAAATGGTCCAAACATGTCGAATCGAAAACCGATAAAGCGCTATCGACTTTCTGGCAGTGTAAAGGGGCTTTCGGTAAGACATGGGGCTTGTCTCCGAAACGGGTCCCTTGGATCTATACGGCCATGATTAGACCGCTACTCTCATACGCATCAGTTGTTTGGTGGATTAGGCTTTCGCGGAAACGTGTTACTGCTTCTCTTGCCAAACTCCAAAGAACGGCTTGTCTCGGCTGCACAGGGGCCTTCCCTAGCACCCCGGGCTCTGCTGTAGATGCTTTGATGATTCTTCCTCCCCTTGATTTATATATCATGGGGTGTACGCTAAAAACCATCTTTCGCTTAAAGAGAGGTGGTTTTTGGTACCATGCGCACTGGAATTTTGAAGAACTTGCTCGAGAATTATCCTTTGACCCCTGTCTTATGGATATGCCGTCTGATGCAATGACACCAGAAATCCTTCTGCGAAAAAAACTACCACGTCAACTTTCCACAGGTAACGGAATGGCTTCGGCCAGACTCTGAACCATGGATTGAATGTCATCGTATTTTCACGGATGGCTCCAAAACCGGGCAGGGGTCTGGTGCTGGAGTCTTTGTGGAATGCTATTATATACGACTTTACTACCCCTTGGGTAAACATGCATCTGTTTTCCAAGCGGAGATTTTTGCCATCCTAATGGCTATGCGCTATATTGTGAACAACAGGTGGAGGGCTAGAGGCATTTGCATCTGCAGTGATAGCCAAGCTGCATTAAAAGCACTTCTAAGCCCTCTTACCTCGTCCAAGTGGTCGGAAAACTGAACACAGTGAATCTTGTCTGAGTACCAGGTCACACTGGCATCCAGGGAAATGAGATCTCGGATGAGCATGCTAGGCAAGGTTCTGAAGAAGTTTTCTCAGGACCCGAACCTGTGTTGGGTCTGCCTGCATCTTTAGTCATGTCTTCTACCGATTCTTGGGTTTCTCGTGAACACAAGATTCGGTGGCGCGATTGCGGTGGATGTAGACAAACTAAACTACTACGCCCGGACATTTGCAAAAGGCCAGCATCTTTACTTCTATCTCTGAGGAGAATCGACTGTAGGCTGCTTGTAGGCGTTCGCTCGGGCTACCAATCTTTTGCTAAACACTTAAATGTGTTGGGATTAAGCGACACCACTTCCTGTCCCGCTTGCGGTGATGAGGATGACACAGCAGAACACTTTCTCTGCAGCTGTCCGGCCTATGCTCGCATCAAGTGGCGGATCTTCGGGGCTGACGTGGTGAGTGCCGAACATCTAAGCTCTTTATCACTGAAGCTCCTTCTCGTTTTTCTTCGAAAGACGGGAAAACTAAGTACATTAATGTAAGGTGTCGGAATGGTAGTACAATGGACCTGTAGTTGTGTCTGAGCGCTCCATCGGATAGTAGCAACCTCCGACAAAAAAAAAAAAAAAATGGGGTGTTACAAACTATGTGTCAAAATTAATATACCCTTAGGATAGGGTATAAACATAAGGAAAAGCTACAGTACGCTTGGGGCGAAATGAAAGTCCAAAGGTTGGACGTGGCAAAAACTTTGTATGAGCTTACGTTATATGATATATATACTTTGAAAAATTGGCTAAATATCTTGTGATATAATTTTTTTCCGTTTTCTAAAGTAACTTTTGATAAAAACCGCATATTGTTAGAAACGGCCTCAAAAATGAGGCAGAGGAGGAGATGGCAAATTTATGAAGCAGTTCAGTGTCTACATATTTTGTTACGGTTCTAAGCCTTTACCTCTTCAACTGCAGCTTTAAAACTGTTTTTTCTTAATTGTGGGCGAAATTAAAATTGTTTAACTCTTTACCATTTCGGGACCCTACGGAGTATATGTTCCAAATTTTAGCTCATTAGATTAAATATAAATCCCTCAAAAGTTTATACGAACGGGCGGACATTGCTAAATAGTCTTAGGTTTTGGTCGTGATCATAAATATATACATATATGTATGTACTTTTAGGGGTCTACGACGAATATTAAGGGGTGTTACAAACTATGTGCCAAAATAAATATACCCTCAGGATAGTTTGATTCTTTTTATATTATCGTAAGTTATATACCATTTAGAAGTAACCCTGGAATTTATAATTAATATGTTTGATATATTGAATTTGTATCGAATCCGTGCACGATATCTGAAAATGTATTTGTCCGATTTTATATGGAATTGGTCTTAAAGCGACAAAATGTTGAACCCTTACAATATAAAAAAACCTACTAATTTGCCTTTATTGATTCTTTTTACCTTTTTTTGAACCAAGTAAATCTTATTGCAAATTCATTTAATAAAATATTATATCTGGTTTTCATCTTCTGTGGAGAACTTAATGTTAATGTAGCTAATGTAGCTGATTATTCCCTTTTAAATGAGTATTTTTATAATAACAAACTCTTTATTGCTATTGAACACACTTACTTTAAAAATAGTAACGTAAGCTCAGCGAAAAATTTTCTAACTTTAAAAATAAAGTTAATATTTTGAAATTAAATAATTGGTTTTACAGTTTTTACTGGAATTGTGAATATATGAAACTTGGTTTTGAATTCATGTATAAGCGCTTCATTAAAATATTTAAAGATGCCTTCGGGTTTGTTCCCAACTTTCAAATGAAAAAGCTGTCTTAGTCTCCGTGCAGTACAAGACATCTAGTAAATTTAAAAAAATTGATAAAATTAAAAAAAGTAAGCTATTTTTAGTAATTTGCGTAATGATTTTTCTACTCAAGTAAACTTTTACATAGACTATACATCATAAAAATTAAAACTAATGTCAAATATAATTGGAAATCGTTCTGGTCCTATATAAATTCTAAAAGTAGGTAGGTAGGGATTCCAAAGGCCATATTTTTATGAATACTGAATCATCGGATTTGGACTCAACAATAGGTTTTTTTTTGCTGATTTCTTTCAATCTAACTGATTGAGAGTTAACTACTCTAGCTCAGGGCTTAAAATAATTTCAGAAGACAATATAACAAGTACGGTAAATGTTGGCTTCTTGGAGATGATATTCTTGTGGCGCTTAAGTCGCTGAAGCCTTATTCCATTTGTGGATCTGATGGAATTCAAGATATAAATCTTTGTTATTCGCTTTACTTCCCGTTGCTTACGTGCATGCCCACAATCCATCAGCATTACGCATAACTTAGATGGCGCTATAGTCCGGGGTGGATCTGGGCTTAAACCGATATGCCTCTTAGACGGCTGATACGCACTTTTCTGACCAGGCCAATGTCGCTGTACAGTTCGTAGAGTTCGCTGTTCCATCCTCCTTCTCCTCCTTCTTCAGATCCCATCAACTCAAATGGGAAAATCATACGAATAATTGTGCGTTTAAAGCGCCCAAGGATAGCGCATCAACTTGTCTAAATCCTTTTCTCACATCAAAGGTCTCGGTGAGATTGTTTCCGACCTTAATGGAGCGGCGAGAGTTTTTCACTTTCATTCTGCACAATTTTACGAGTTTGACAGGGAACTAGACATGGCTCTAGAAAGCTCGTAGATGCTATCATATGCCTTAAAATCGATAAACAGATGGTTCGTATCGATCTGGACTTCTTGGGTTTTCTGCAGGATCTGCCGTAATATGAATACTTGATCGGTTGTGGACTGGCCTAAGACCGCACTGATAGGATCCAATCAGTTCGTTCACATATGGTTTCAGGTGTTCACACAGTACGACAGATTGGATCTTGTATGCGATGTTAAGCAGACTAATACCTCTGTAGTTGGCGCAGTTTAGAGGGTCTCCTTTCTTGTGTACCGGACAAACGATGCTGAGGTTCCATTCATCAGGCATTCTTTCCGATCAAATCTTGGAGATGAGTTGGTGTATGCTCTCCACCATGCATTCTCCCGCTGCTTTAAATAAGTCGGCTGGTAGGGCGTCCGGTCCAGCAGCCTTGTTGGACTTGAGTTTAGATATTGCTATCCTCACTTCATTTTGGCCGGGTGGACGGAAATCTTGGCTGTCATCGTCCAAATTCAATGGTTCGTTCTGCCTGACACCGTAATTTTGATTTTCTTCGCCGTTTAACAGTATGCAGAAGTGGTTTTTTCATATATTCAACACCGACTGTGATTCAACTACAAGATTCCCTTGCACATATCTACGGATCTCTGTTCGGGTCTTGTTGGCATGCTAGGTTTTTTTTTTACCTATTGGTTAAACTTAAGAACATCATTCCTGGAGTAGCAACTCTCTATTTCCTCGATCGCCTGCTTCTCGTGCTTTACGATCCGCTCTCGTCCTTCTCTGCAGCACTGCTTTGTAGGCGAACCAATCTGAGTCCATGTTGGCCGCTCAGAAAGTTCGAACATCTGTAATACTGAAAGTCGATCGCAGCATGATCAATTTGGCTGGCGGTTTTTTGATCAGGTGACAGCCATGTT
This sequence comes from Ferdinandea cuprea, assembly GCA_963576555.1. Classification (NCBI taxonomy): domain Eukaryota; kingdom Metazoa; phylum Arthropoda; class Insecta; order Diptera; family Syrphidae; genus Ferdinandea; species Ferdinandea cuprea. The sequence continues at coordinate 81,253,899 of OY754959.1, forward strand.
CCTTTATAAATATTAAGGGAACCGTGTAGTAGCTATAGTGACGTTAAGTCCCGCAGCAAAGCCAATTAGCCTAAGTCCGTTTCCAGACACCACGACCTGCCTATTTTTATTTTTGTCATACATGACGGGTATGACAAATTCACATCCACAAACAAGCGCTGTCTTTGCTTTCTATAGCAGTCACCGTAGTTTTTCATCAGCTTTTTGTCTGGTCCATCCCATCGCACTTCTTGGATGGCAGTTATATCTGCTTTGTAGCATTCGAGGGTATCCGCTAACGTGCAGATCCGCAAGTCCTTTCCTTTTTCCGTTTCGCAGGGTCGTCAAAAGTTGATCCATTTACATCCGAGGGATCTGGTTGCTTCGTAACCATAGTCTTTTTTTTTCGTGGTTGAGTAGTTAACCCCACGCACAACCCTCAACCTGGAGAGCCGGGCTCTTTGCTGGACCTCTTGGACAAAAGGGACCGGATATTTCGGAGTCAGTAACTCACTTCGAGGATTTGAGAGCTACCGTTGGCCCATAAAGGTCTTATGCGCCACCATCTTCAGCACCCTGACTAGTCCTGCAAAATCCTCACTGACCTCAGCTCCAAATATGTCGAAGTAGCTAAAGTGAGGTATCCGGCAAATTGACTGGTGACGCAACTGTTGATTCAATCTATTAAGTTTATCCACCGTACGTCCTCTTTCTGAGGTGTTCAGTCATTTATTACGGCAGAGCATTATAGTGTTGCTATTTTCTTTGAATTCAACACTCGCGCTTATAAGTTCAGCAAGCAGCGTCCGGATGGACCGGACCAGTACCCGGTGGCTACCACTTGGGGGTAAGATAAGCACAATTGATGAATATCAGAAAGTTACAACACTGGACATTGCCAAGTTAATGCCAATCAATGTCTGTCCGATTCATACACACCCAGCCACGGTATATTCGCATCTCGCATACACATAAAATGAAACAGGTGTGACACAAGGACCCATCGTTACTATAAGTACCACAAAGAATACATATTAAAGTTACGTTTACGTTTTGAGAGTTACAAAACATAGTTAAATGTAATGTATGTAATCCTCCTTACTTAGTAACGAATACAGGTGGTTTGCTACAGCCATATTATCTTCATTTAAAACAAGAGGTTTGCTTCGTTCTTTGTACGAAATTTCTATTTTTATCTAGTCTCAAATAAGGAGCAGATTCACTGTGCAGAAGATTAACCTGCGGAAGTTAGTAATTATTGGTAATACTAGAACTGCTGTTCGAACCAACCCACGGAGCTTACAAGAGGGTAAGTATGTAAACCAAGTCTTTCAAGTGTTTTTAATAAAAACTCTAACAGATATATGCCATTAAGGGTGTCACTTTTGTGGCTTCATCCCAGCTCTGATTAGAAAACCAATTAGTTTCCATTAGGTCTCCGAAACTTTCCACTACAAAATCTAAGAATTTTTCTTTGAAATACCTCCAGCTCTTTTGCAATAGATGGAGAGATCGTAAAACAGGTACCAAACCTATATTTTAAAACGGGTCTAATAAGTGTTTTATATATTAGAACTTTTTTGTTATTTCGCATATGTTTGTAGTGCCTTAAAGGTTTTATCTTCGATGTTATTATTTTCGCTTTGAATAAAGCCTACCTAGCATGTTTGTTAAAATCAAACCTAATGACCCTTTCCACTTGAATTTCTAAAGCAAGTAAGGGTGCATTTCTCTGCGTTGATTTTTAAGCCCCACCTTTTAAAGTGGGGCTTAATTTTCCAGGGTAGGAATTTTTTCTTTCATATTTTGCAGTGCAATACTTGGCTTTTTGTCACTTGCAAAGATATTGGTATTGTCTGCGTATAGTATACACAAGTTTCCCGCACCATAAAATCTTCAAAAGGGAAATCATGAAGGAATATATTGAATAGTGTTCGGCCATGTATGGATCCTTGGGCCATACCTGAAAGGACTGCAATTTGATCAGAGAATTCTAATTCAGAAGTAAAACTGTCCTCAAAAAAACTTTCGATTAGGTAACTTGGAAAATCTAAGGAAGTTAGAGTTTTGTTTTGTATAACTTTGTTGTGCAGAACCAGCAATGCGTGTTCTGTAAAGTGACCCAAATTGGTTATTTGGTGTTATACCTAAGTCCTCATTAACATTTAAGAACATTTTATTACTAACAAAACAGCTTAATTTTTCCAAAATCCGCCTGAAATACCAAAAGTCAAACCCAAAACATAGTATGGCTGACTATTGGAGAAGGGATTGCCAGAACTCATTCTCCTGTACGCAACTTTTAAGGGAGAGCGACTACTGGGTAAACTGCAATAAATTAATCTGAAATAAGTGTTATACAATTCAGAATTACCGAATTGACTTGCATAACCAATTTTAATGATATTTTATATTTTAATGATACTGGTGCGAAAATACTAGTAGCCGGCCGTTGGCCCGAGTTTACTTAAAGACGTTTCCCCCTAATTATTGTCTAATTTGTTAATAAAAACATAAGAAAAGGCTACAGTCCGCTTGGTCCGTTTTAAAGCTAAACTTAGAGAGATAGAGCGTTATAACCTTCAGAAGATATGTAGGCACTGCCCTCCTTTATAAGTTTGTCATATAAAGTTTTTGTCATGCCTACTTTTTGTGTGCGTTTTTCACTAAAATGCTGTTTTCTTCGAAAATTAAAAAAATGTTTAACAAAATATTTAGCCAATATTTTTTCCAACATATCGTCCATACGAAGTTTTTGGCCACCTTTGGGGGCCTTTTACCAAAAAATATATATTTTCTTATGTTTTTTTTTTATAAATTTCTGAGAATTAAATAAAATGCTATCCATCATCTTTGTAATGCTGTTTTTCTTTGGGGTACATAGGGATAAGGATAGGGTATCATACTATTCGCCCCAAGCGGACTGTAGCCTTTCCATATGTTTAAATGGATTTTTCTATCTCTGTTTAACGAATTTATAGTGTCAATGTATGTTTTAGTTTATTAAAATTGTTGATAGAATAACTCTATTTCCAATGCGGTGGAAGTTTTTGCATATACAACTATTCGGAGGCAAAAAGTGCAAGAAATGGCCGACTAATGGTTTGGTTATTTGGTGTTATACCTAAGTCCTCACAAACATTAAGAGGTTCTCTACTCACTGTAAGTTTTACTCTGCTGTCTTTAACCAATCTCCTTCTGACGGTTTCTTTCTTCAAGAGTGGAAGTATTCATTTTTGGTTCCCACCCATAATTTGGGCCCAAAAAATAATATAGATAACTACAGGGGAATACAGGAGAATTAAAAAGTTGTCTTGCAAATTTTGTGGAATTTTTAAGTTGGTTTCGAAGCTTTTCGTAAGCTTTGTTAAAGAAAATCTTGCAGTTTTGACTATACTCTGTCCAATATAAATTGGCAGTACAGGGAAGATAGGGATGATTGCCTCTCATTCGCACTCTTTTGTTTTCCGTATGGTGCTATTCTAACAAAATCTCTTACAGGGTTTCCGTAGTAATGATTTTAAATCAGCAAAAACCTTAAAGAATATTATAAAGGGTTACCATGCTTTTCTTAAGATTAAACTTTTCATTTAAATTGTTTTATTTATTGTTTTCAACACCACTAAGAGGAGATAAAAGCCGTGTTTTTGAAGGGTGTCCCGAGTAGGCCTGATTCCTTTTAATTCAAAAACAAACAAAAATAAGAAATGTATTCATTAAGAAAAATTTTGCTTAGAATTAAATAAACAAGTTTAACAAAAATAAATATAAATTCATCTATTAAATGATATTTACAAAATATTTTTTTAACAATTTCTTTTTTTTTGTCTGCACTTAAGTCTTTGGATAATTTTAAAGCCATTTCTAACTACTATCGTACTATCGAAGCAAAAAATACACGACTTAAAAATACAAATTGCACAAAACTAGATGTAAAATAAAAAATTGATCGCGTGCTACGAAAACCTACGTAAATACTCCTTTTCCTTAAAGAAAACAGCTTACAATTTTGTAACTGAAATGTAAAGGATGATAACAAGATCCCCACGATAACACTTAATATTAAGAACTTGTTTTTAAAGCTTGAAAACCAAAAGCTACTCAACAGAATCTCAAGGAAAAAAACTGAACGAGTTACCAAACGGACATTGGTAACTCTGAATGCATACAATTAAATGTGCGGTGAATAGCAGCAGCCACAGACCACAGCCAATCAGAGCTGCGCTGAACAGAAGATGTTGGATCTACGTCAGATGCTATTGAAAATTTACTGGCGGGTAAACACTTTTTATGGAGGGGTTTATTTCAATTGAGTATGGCGCAAAAATTTGACAAGTTACTGATTTAAAAAAGCTTCCCCATAAGACAGTACACGTTGGACAGAGTATAGAGAGTTCATCAGTATTGTTTCCTCTGGTTGGTCTACGACTTCAAAATTGACATTTTATTCATCATATATTATCAACGCAATTGAGAAAAAATAGCATATACCCAAACTCGACAGACCCTACATTTTCAAAACGAAATGCTATTGTGTATTGCTGTGAAAATAAAAAGAGTAACGTTTTGGACTTCCTCTTACATTCTTCGGTGCTTTTAAGTTGAACCCATCGTCGAATCCATGTTTTAAGCCTCAAATCTGTACATTTTTCATGTTAAAATGTCAACTTTCTTTTCGTTCTTTTAAAATTGGTTCCATTGGCTTATATTCAAATATTTTGAATTCTTAGCTTTCTACATTGTTTCCAGTATTTTTTTTTTCTACGGGAGATAAACTTAAGGGCTTAACTTAAATATAAAAAGTTGTTTATGATTATCGATCAGGGAAAACTGTCAATTTTGGAATTATTATTTTACAGAAAATTATAAGAATTTCATGTGATTTTATTTACCCAACAAAAAGTTACAAAGCTCTAAAAATAACTGTGTTTTTTGGCTTCTCATTTAAAATCAATTTTGCTTATAACCTTTTAAAGGGAGAAATGATTTTGTTACTAGAAATTTATAGAAAATTTGTTATGACGTGTTGATGTATCTAAACATGTTTTAAGGTATCTATGTATTTGTCCAAACAACAGATTAACATTTAAGAACATTTTATTACTAACAAAACAGCTTAATTTTTCCAAAATCCGCCTGAAATACCAAAAGTCAAACCCAAAACATAGTATGGCTGACTACTGGAGAAGGGATTGCCAGAACTCATTCTCCTGTACGCAACTTTTAAGGGAGAGCGACTACTGGGTAAACTGCAATAAATTAATCTGAAATAAGTGTTATACAATTCAGAATTACCGAATTGACTTGCATAACCAATTTTAATGATATTTGATATTTTAATGATACTGGTGCGAAAATACTAGTAGCCGGCCGTTGGCCCGAGTTTACTTAAAGACGTTTCCCCCTAATTATTGTCTAATTTGTTAATAAAAACATAAGAAAAGCCTACAGTCCGCTTGGTCCGTTTTAAAGCTAAACTTAGAGAGATAGAGCGTTATAACCTTCAGAAGATATGTAGGCACTGTCCTCCTTTATAAGTTTGTCATATAAAGTTTTTGTCATGCCTACTTTTTGTGTGCGTTTTTCACTAAAATGCTGTTTTCTTCGAAAATTACAAAAATGTTTAACCCAATATTTTTTCCAACATATCGTCCATACGAAGTTTTTGGCCACCTTTGGGGGCCTTTTTCCAAAAAATATATATTTTTTGTAAATTTAATAGAATGAAATAAAATGCTATCCATCATCCCCTTAACGCTTTTTTCTTTGGGGCATATAGTGATATGCATAGGGTATCATATTGTTCGCCCCAAGCGGACTGTAGCCTTTTTTTATGTTTTTTTTTTATAAATTTCATAGAATTAAATAAAATGCTATCCATCATCTTTGTAATGCTGTTTTTCTTTGGGGTACATAGGGATAAGGATATGGTATCATACTGTTCGCCCCAAGTGGACTGTAGCCTTTCCATATGTTTAAATGGATTTTTCTATCTCTGTTTAACGAATTTATAGTGTCAATGTATGTTTTACTTTATTAAAATTGTTGATAGAATAACTCTATTTCCAATGCGGTGGAAGTTTTTGCATATACAACTATTCGGAGGCAAAAAGTGCAAGAAATGGCCGACTAATGGTTGGGGGCTGACTTACCACCCCTACCTTACTGTTTGGTGCACTAGGCACCCTCCGAAGTTAAGTGCCGCTTGCAGGAAGAAAGTTAGTTGTGTTTGGGCAATTTTTCACTTAAAGTTTTGGGTAAATGTTCATAATTAATTAGAATAATCTTTTTTTGGGTGAAACTCTGCACCATATTCTTGCACCATACATTTTTTGGTTTTGGGCGATTGTTCGCGCAGCTCTTAATCACAAAGCCTTACTGAAAAAGCTTGAACTTTTTGATTTTATCGAATACATAATCGAAATTGGATATCTTCATATCTTAGTGGTAGAAGTCAAAAAGTTAGAATTGGTAATATATCATCGAAGATAATACAATTTTTGTTCCCCCGGATGGCCATTTAGGCCCATTGTTATTCATAATTTTTATTGATGATATTACTTTTTGTATAAGGCACTGTCAGCGTTATTTTTTTTATAATATACACGCACTTGGACTTGGGACTTGGGATACCCTTATATTGAAGTGACACAGTGCGGGCATTAAAAAGCGAGCCAACGATGCACGTTGGTTTTAAATGTCTATAAACTATAATGTGTAGAAAAAGTAGAACGTGGTAGAGCATTCCGCATTCGTATTGTACGGTTAAGAAATGAATCCTTGTATTTCACTGTCCATCCGAATAGAGGCTTAATTGTGAGCTGATGTGCTTTTCTAGCATGGCGAGTATTGCGGTTGAACTGCTGTAAGGGCGGAATGGAACTGGCTATTTCATTTGAGCACTTATGGTGGAAGTAACGATAAAATAACGACGTCAAATATGTGGCCGTTACTGATGTGCTTTTCTAGCATGGCGTGTATTGCGGTTGAACTGCTGTAAGGGCGGAATGGAACTGGCTATTTCATTTGAGCACTTATGGTGGAAGTAACGATAAAATGTCATTGTTTGTCATTAACACACATATTGAGGATGGAAAGCATTTCGGTGCCATTCATGGATATTGGGAGAGTATTGGGGTTTTGGTTAAATGACAGATGACAGAATTGTGTTTTGGAAGAACTAATTTCTACTCTATTAGTTTTATCCCCCTTAAGAATGCTGTCAATGTTAGAATTTAATGATCCTAATATAAGTTGCCGTTCCAGCTCCCTGCCCGAAGATGAGGGACGTGAATACGGAAACAAATATGTAAAGCTAAGAGTAATGTCATCAGCAAAGGAATGGATTGGATTAGAAGCGACAGAGAGGAGATCATTGATAAAAATGAGAAAGATAGTCGGAGACAAAACGGAGCCTTGGGTGACACCAGCATTAATTGGTGAGTGGCAGACCTGAAAGCTTCCAAAACGACTTGAATTGATTGCTTGATGCCAAACTCTGTCAAATGCCTTGAAATATCAAGTGTAATGACCTTTCTTTCACCACCACGGTAAATAGCTTGGTTCCACTTTTCGGTTTGATACGTTACCAAATCACAAGTGGATTTGTTGCTGCGAGAACCTTACTGCCGGTCATTAAGAAGTTTTCGGTATTCGAGATATTTCATAAGCTGATGATTTGCTTTTGTATTCATTTCTATTTTGATTACATTTTAAATACCAAAAATATATGTAAGCTTTAAGTTGCTTGTCGATTATAAAGAAATAAATGAATCGTAAAGGAAATTCCAAAAAAAAAAATGCATTTCTTTTTATACCATTAAGTTGAATGAATGTGTGTACGTCATTGTTTTAAATAATTTAACTTTAACTGAATTCGTTTTCTCAAAAACCGCTATAAGACGTTGATTGTATTTTAAACGATTATTTTAAAACTGCAATATGTAGACTACAATAAAATCTTTAAAGCTGTGTTATAATTTTTTAAAACTTAAAAGTTGATTAAAATAAATTTGGTATTAGATCAAATGTTACCATTCTGATTGAGGTGAGAATGTTTCATATTTTGTTTGTTTCTGAGAGTAGTCTGCTAATTTTGTTGAGGCAATTCTCAAACTGGCAATCGTAAATAACTCACTAACTAATAAATATTTAAAACATATTTCCACTATTATTTTATTGGTTTCTTCGTTTTTCATTCCATATTTTACTAATATGACAATTCTGAATTAAATTGGCATACAAAGATTTTTGCCAGTTTTTTCCAAAAATTACGAAGTTTGTTTTACATGACTTTTTCTTGAATGCGTACAGAAATACTAATAGGGTAACAAACAATTCTCCCTGAGTGGACAGTAGCCTTTCCTTGTCTTTACATTATATACATGTAGTTGTTGACAGTCGATTGATAACGTACAGCTTCATGATAATTCATGATAATTCTAATCAATCGTTCTGGTTATCACTTCAGGTCTATTTATGTGCAAGATCAAAAAAATAATCTACATCATGCCATGTTTGTAGAAAATGTTGCCGTTGTTATGACCCTGACTGATAATCATTGTTAACTATTGAATTATTTTAAATACTTCATCAACTGTTGATCTAGTCGATTTTTGGGTTTAGTCAGGCTTTATTTTCTGATTGATTAAGTTGTAACAAAAAAATTTAACGGCGAAAAATGTGTGAGGCCAATATAATCAGTGGAACCGAAATAGCTAAGTAATAAATAACATGATGATTTATTTATTTTGTTACAAAATTTTAAAGCATATGTTCATAGAAAAATAAATATACAATTAAAAAAAGATGTTCAAGAACTTCGTAATCTTCTAAAAAATTTCCAAGCCGGTCTACGGATTATTCAAGTTGGTGGCAGAGAAGACTCTAATGTATATATTCGCATGAAATTAAAAGCTGCTGATGAGGTTGGAATTGATGCTGTTCATATAAAATTTCCGCGCTCAATTACAGAAAGTGAATTAATATCAAAAGTAAGTTTTCTTAAATAGTTTTTGTTAAACGTATTTATTAAATTTTTACATTTCCAGATAAATGAGCTTAACAATGATTATAAAGTTCATGGAATAATTGTTCAAATGCCATTAGATTCTGAAAATGAAATAGACTCCCATAGGGTGACTAATGCAGTTTGTCCGGAAAAAGACGTTGATGGGTAAGACTAAAAGAATTTATACCTATAACTATGCATAACGTACCTACATTCTCATCATTTTATTTCTTTTAAAAGATTGCATGTAATAAACGAAGGTCGTCTAGCTATTGGAGACCTTAGTGGATTGTTACCTTGTACACCACTTGGATGTATAGAGCTGCTTAAGAGCAGTGGGATTACTATAGCTGGATCTAACGCAGTTGTTCTAGGACGTAGTAAAATTATAGGAACTCCTGTAGCCGAGCTTCTTAAATGGGAGAATGCTACTGTGACAGTTTGTCACTCAAAAACTAAACACTTGCAGGAAATCGTAAGTACTGTTTTTTTTAATTAAGAAAGTTTGCATTGTAATACTTTCAAAGTCCTTCAGATATGACTGTAATTTGTTATTGGAAAAAGTGATTAGTGACGACTTTTATTTATAAACATGGGAGAGTCAATTTTGTATATGATACATATAGTAGTTAGTATACTATTACATATAGTAGTTTGAATACTATTACAAAGCTTCAGCCGAGTAATGATATTTATAAAGCTTGAAATAAATGTCGGTTATACCAAAATTTATTTATATTACACCAACAAAAATTTATATATATCTTTGCAAGTCAACCATTAAAAGTATTAAGAACAAAGTATGCAGTTTCCGTAGACTTATTCAATTAGGGAAATTTAGATATCACTATGTTATTAAAAAATTTAGTCATTAAAGTTTTGTAACATTTTAAAAATTTATGTTTCTTAGGACCTCTATATGATATATGTACGGACGCGGAAGGGGCATATATTTTGTATACAATATCCTCAAGGTATCTATATTAATTTTGACACATATTTTGTAACACCCATTAATATCAGAACCAAAACCTGAGACTATTTCGCAATGTCCGTCCGTCCGTCCATCCGTTTCAACTTTAGGGGCTCTTAAATTTATGCTAGGAAACTGAAATTTTGAACATATACTCCCTAGGGTCCCGAATAGTAAAACCCTCGTTTTAAAGCTGTAGTTGAAGAGGACCAAAAAAAAGATATGTAGACATTGAACTCCTTTTCAAGTTTGCCATATAAAGTTGCTTGCCACGCCTACTTTTTGAATGCGTTTTTTAACAATATGTGGTTTTAATCGAAAACTAATATAGAAAACAAAAAAAATTATATAATAAGATATTTGGCCATTATATTTTCTAATATATCACCCATACAAAGTTTTTGTCCACGCCGACTTTTTAGATAAATTTCATAGAAAGCAATAAAATGCTATCCATCATGTTCTCAACGCTTCTTTCTTTGGGGCATATAGGGGTATAAATAGAGTATCATACTGTTCGACTACAATAAAATCTTTAAAGCTGTGTAGCGGACTGTAGCCTTCATAAAGTTTTTTTTTTTATTTAAAAACACAGTTGATTATATTCGACTGAATGTGAAGTTTAAAATCTTTCGGTTTTTGAAAAACGAAATCAATTCAAATTTAAGAAAATCTTTATATGATAAAAAGTTTAAAAACATTATTTCAAAAATTCGAGTATCATTGGCGAACCCACATTTTTAATTTCTCCATAGTCGTAGTATTATACCTCATTTAAATCTAAGTTTAAATTTTTAGCTCGAAATATTGCGAGCGCAAAAGAATGTTAAAAAATATAGAGATTTATTTATTTCTGGAAAGTAAATATTTTTTCCAACGTACTGTACGTATTTATTAAAAATATTTACTGATATTATTTTCAGTTTATTTCAAGTGAAATTCCGGATTTGAAAATGAAATTCCGCAATATTATTAATTTGTTAATGGTTAATGTTTTTTTCACAACGCAATTAAAGTAGGCTGATATGCTTAGTAGTTAGTTCAGTCTCGTACCACTTTCGTACCAGAGTGACAGAGTGACGTAGTGACAGAGTTTTGGAGCGATTTTACACCCTTCCCACTATTAGCTTAGTTTAATTTAGTGATCCGAAACTATTTCGTACATTTTCATCCCAATTCCGTACCGAGGTTTAGAAGTTTACTACTATAGTAGTAGATTGATCTCACATTACTATTCAAACAATCTATAGTTTACTTTTATTTGAAGAACAAAAACCAAGTGTTTTACGAAAACGAAGACTAACTGATATGATAAATGTTGAATTTGAGCACCGCTTTTATATAATATTATATCTGATACGTGGCAAGCCACATGAACAGTGGAGTTTTCATATTCTGTAAAAATTAATAAACTATGCCAATTATCAAAAGTGACATACGGGTTCAATTTACTTCGGCACAGTAGGTGTTAATCTTATTTTTTAAATATTTAATATATAAAAAAGGTGGTATGTGTTGTTGTGGTAGAGAAAAACTTAAAGTAGAAAAATAAATAAATTTAATCAACTTTTCTTTTTTTTAACATTATCAGATAGATCTGTGTCGTGGAGTGCAGTGCTGCAGTCACGAGCAGAAATTCGCCGACACGAAAAGTGCACCAAAGGCTCATCATTTAGTGCTGGTGATATATTGATAACACAAACACAAAAGCTATAAAAATAAGTCACTAGAACATGATTACGCAAACACATTTTCAGCTAAATTTAATGACATGCAAATCAATCACATAAGGACTAAAGGCTTGACTGCATTATTTAAGAAAAATCGGTGCAATACCATCGGGTCCACATCAGTAATCATTTTTCAGTAGGGAAACAAATTTCGAAATAGTTTCCAAATCGAAAGAAAAATTACTGAACGCAATCTGGGAACAGCTACTTAAATAGCTAAAATATTTATCGTCGATGGAAAGAGGAGAGTCACCGAATGATCAACTTAAATAGTCAGCAAACATATTGCTAACAGCAAGGGCATAAGAAGTTTTAGTATTACAATCACTTAAATATGCTGGATACCCATCCCATTTTTTCTTCGAATTAGCAAACTGACAGAAACGTTCGGTATAACTTTTTAATGAAAGTTCCATATTTCAAAACATTTCCTATAAGGGTTAAAGGATAAAGTTTTAAACTCTTTAAATAGAAATAAATAATGATCGAAATCTGATTGAAGCAGGCTTTTTAAATAAATTTTCCAAGCTCTGTTCCGTTGATTTCGTAGCTATTTAAGCTCTCTCGTATACCAAGGGTCCAATGACCAGTCTCCATTTCTAGATAACTTAATGGGTATAACTCTATCCATGCAGTCAGTTATTAGTCTTTGGATGATTCAACTGCAACATCAATATCAGAAAAGTTCATATTTATTTGTAAATTATTAATTTCTTCAGAAAGGCTCTGAAAATTTGCTTCCTGAAAGTCATAGGAAAGCAAACGGTCATACGAATTACTGTTCGTAAAGATGTCCGCCTAAGTCAATAAAAATGTCTAATGGTGGCTAATTTTTGCCTATGTTAGTAATACTGTTGTGAGATTCATCAACAACAAAGATAAGTCAAATACGTGGTCGAATGCCATAAATAATTCAGAATATAACGAACAGAATATTTAAATGTTTATTCTCAAATGTGATTTTCACTCAAATGAGTTCTATATTGAGGGGAAATGGAATCGCGACTCAATGTGAGTACGCACAGCAGTTAGGACGCTGCCTCTAAGAGCTTTAACGTTATTTTTATAATGATCGTTTCTATAAACTAAAAATTCACGAGAGAAGAGTTCCGTGTCCAAATTGGTGGCATTAAGCCAAGTTTCGGTCAAGGAGAAGATGTGGTGTGAAACAACTTGGGAGTTAAGGTAGAAATCAGAGGTTTTAGAGCGGAGTCCCCGTACATTCATCCAAACAATAGAATTTAATATGGTAGTGGGGTCTACTATCATTTCAATGAACTATTTAGATATATCGGATTAACTACTCAAAAGGTAAAACTATTATACATTTTGTATACCAAATTTAACTGCGCAGAAAATGTTAATAATTTAATTTTCCAATTTTTCTCTAAACATTTTCTATCTACAAATGATTTTCTTAATTAAAATTCTATCCCCTACAACTATTCTATAAATTTAAAGTAGGAAATTTTTTTTTATTTATGGTCTACCGGAGCTACACGAAAAAAAAATATGAAATTTCAAATCGAAACCTAAAAATACTAATTGTTTCCCATCATACATAAGTGACTCTATTTCCAAAATGATCACATAATAATTGAAATAAATGTTTAATAGTTATTTAAATAATATGTATAATTTCTTCCAGACAAAATCGGCTGACATCCTAATAGTTGGCATTGGCTCTGCTGAATTAGTGAGAGGAGATTGGATAAAGCGTGGATCTGTTGTTATAGATTGCGGAATAAATAGCATAACTGGTAAGTAGTTACAATACACTAATTTAAAGTGTTTATTATGTAGCTAGGATTAAATTCTGACATTGCGAAATCTTGCGTAGGTTGTTTTGCCCTAGCCCACACTCGAAAATATTCAAATAATAGATTTTACATTTTTTGTTTTGGAAAAATAATGCTATCAGACGGTAATATACCTACATAACATATAACTGCTGATTTTTTAAGAGGTTTAGAACTTTTTTTAAAAAAAAAACACAAAAAATTCGAAAAAATGAATGAAATATTTATTTGAATCGATAGTTTGAACCTTGCAATTTAATGTTTAAAGATAATTTCATGCAAATGTTGACCGCGGCTGCGTCTCAGGTAGCCCATCCGCTGAGTCCAATTTTGGCATACTCTTTCACACATATCGGCCGGTATCTCACGAATGAATGCATGGATGTTGGCTTCCAGTGCGTCAATCGAAGCGGGCTTGTCCCTATACACATTAGCCTTGGCATACCCCCACAAAAAATAATCTAATGGTGTCAAATCGCACGATCTAGGCGGCCAATTGACCGGCCCGAAACGTGAAATTAACTGTTCACCAAACTCGCCTCGCAATTGCGCCATTGTTTCGCGTGCTGTGGGGCATGTGGCACCGTCTTGTTGAAACCACATATCATGCAAGTCAAGAACTTCCATTTCGGGCAAAAAAAAGTTTGTTATCATCGCTCGGTAGCGTTCACCATTGACAGTAACGCTGCGATTCGCATCATCTTTGAAGAAATATGGCCCAATAATGCCGCCGGCCCATAAACCGCACCAAACAGTGGCTTTTTCGGGATGCATTGGTAGCTGTTGCAATGCTTCTGGCTGATCTTCACTCCAAATGCGGCAATTTTGCTTATTTACGTACCCATTCAACCAAAAATGAGCCTCATCGCTGAACACAATTTTTCGATAAAAAAGCAGATCCTCGGCCAGCTTTCCAAGAGCCCATTCACCAAAAATTCGGCGTTGTGGTAGGTCGGCTGGCTTTAGTTCTTGCACCAGCTGTATCTTAAAAGGCTTTACGCCCAAATCCTTCCGCAAAATTTTCCACGTAGTGCTGTAACAAAGGCCTAACTGCTGGGAACGGCGCCGAATCGACATTTCGCGGTCTTCTGTCACACTAGCTGATACGGCCGCAATATTTTCTTCAATACGCACAGTACGTAAACGTGTTGGTGGTTTAATGTCCAACAAAGTAAATTTGGTGCGAAATTTGGTCACAATCTTCCGAATAGACTGCTCAGAAGACGAATTTTGATAGTAAAATTCAATAATTTGCAAGCGTTGTTCATTTGTAAGACGATCCATGGTTAAATTTCAAACCAAACTGAAGCTGTTTGACAGTGACACAAGGTACTAAACAAACGTCAGCTGTCAAAGCCAGTGTTGCCAAAACCAAACCAGCTAAAAAATCACCCTATATTAAAAGGATTCTGTTAGGGTTACCAACAGGCGTTTTTTGTAGAGAAGAATATTCTCTAAACATTCAATTTTTTCATTTGAAAGAATACGCCCCCAAAAAGTAGGCATGGCAAATTTGTTAAGAAGGTCAGGGTTTACATACTTTTTCAAGGATCTTTATTCCATCAACTTAAGGCTTTAAAAATTATACACTCTTATCAGGACCCTAGGGAGTATATGTTCCAAATTTCAGCACCTTAGCTTTAATCTAAAGGCCTATAAATTGGTGGTCTTTGGTTGGTTATCTTTTCCTCTTCAAAAGCTTTCCAATCTTATCTGTGACTGTATGCAGCTGGTTAATCATCGAGTGCTTATTTCTAAGCCCAATTTAATTTAGGACTAGCAATTTTTGTCCTTTCACCAGCATCTTATCGGAGGAACATTAACAACCATAATAAGCTTTTTTAGCTTAAGCTGGCTTAATGATCTACCGTAATACTCGTAAACAGTACAGCTTGTAATGCTGGGAAAATGGGATTAAAACAGTAAAAAATAAAAAATTATGCCTTTACAACACTTTCTTATAGTATTTTTTTGGTATTGTAGTAGCTATATTTTTCAAATGCATTGTAAGAAACAATAAAGTTAACAAGTTACAAGTTAATTTTACATATTTTGTGTTTTGCTCGAATAAAATTGTTTGATATTTATATTTTGATATTGATATTTATATTTGACTAAAAGAAATTGAGAGCAATTAAGTGGATTTTTCGTTCGGTTTAGACATAAGGTTAATCCTAGTTAAGTCTATTATCGTTGCCCCTTTAGAAGTATCGAAAATGGGCGATGTGAAGTATTAAGTTAATAAGGTTTGGCAAGCTTCAGTTTTTGGGTTGATACAAATACAGTCTTAATCAAAAATGTCAATCAGGCAGATGGTATGTTTTACCGATTTTTGTAAATTTTGTCTTAAGGAAACTAAACCAATATATCAACTTATCTACCTATCTGTATTTCTACTATCTTTAAGGAATAAAAATGTATATATGTATATGTTTTAAATCAACAGATCCTACGCGAAAAAGCGGTAAACGTCTTGTAGGTGACGTATGCTTTGAAGAAGCAAAATATATCGCCTCCAATATAACCCCAGTACCTGGAGGAGTTGGCCCAATGACCGTAGTTATGCTTATGAGGAATACAATTAGGGCGGCTCACAAAGCGGCCGAAAAATTGTTACAAGTTGAATGGAATATCAAACCGCTTAAACTTAACGTATTACAACCTGTACCATCGTAAGTAGATTATTCCGCTATTTTTAAATATTTTCTTTCATATTACCAATTATGATATATCAGTGATATAGTAATCGCGCGATCTCAGCAGCCAAAACATATATCAGTTCTGGCAGAAGAAATCGGGTTGATTCCGAATGAGATCTCTCTATATGGCACTACAAAAGGGAAAATTGCATTAAGTACCACAAGTCGTCTGAGAGACAGAACTGATGGAAAGTACATTGTTGTGGCTGGGTAAATTGAATTGTTCTGTTATGAGTAATAGAGTTTTTATAAAATATGTATATTTTCCATTTTTTGAAAGGATCACACCTACTCCCCTTGGCGAGGGAAAAAGTACAACACTGGTGGGATTAGTTCAGGCTTTGTGTGCCCATAAAGGGCGTAATTCAATTGCTTGCTTACGACAACCTTCGCAAGGACCAACATTCGGAATTAAGGGTGGCGCGGCTGGCGGAGGATACTCCCAAGTCATTCCAATGGAAGATTTTAATTTGCATTTAACTGGAGATATTCACGCCGTTAGCGCTGCAAATAATCTTTTGGCAGCTCAATTAGATACAAGAATGTTCCATGAAGCAACGCAATCAGATATCGCATTGTACAATCGACTTGTGCCTGCTATCAAGGGTAGTAGGTCTTTTTCAAAAATTCAATTAAGGCGCTTGTTGAAATTGGGAATCGATAAAACTGATCCCGACTCATTAACAAGCGATGAAATATCACGATTCGCGCGACTAGACATTGACCCAAATACAATAATGTGGTCAAGAGTTGTCGATGTCAATGACCGATATCTCCGTGAAATAACAATTGGTCAAGCAGGTACTGAAAAGGGGCTAACTCGAAAGACTTCGTATAGCATTTCAGTCGCAAGTGAAATCATGGCTGTTTTAGCATTATCCAAAAGTCTTTCAGACATGAAAGATCGACTTTCAAATATGGTTGTCGCTTTTGATAAAGCAGGAAATCCAGTAACTGCTGATGATTTGGGTATGACAGGGGCATTAACAGTGCTTCTGAAAGATGCCATTGAACCAACTTTAATGCAAACCTTAGAAGGAACACCAGTTTTAGTTCATGCTGGACCTTTCGCAAATATAGCCCATGGCTGTTCTTCAATAGTTGCTGATGAAATCGGACTAAAGCTTGTTGGAGAGAAGGGGTATGTTATAACTGAAGCCGGATTTGGTTCTGATATAGGAATGGAAAAGTTCTTCAATATTAAATGTCGCACCTCTGGAAAAATTCCAAATGCAATTGTACTCGTTGCTACTGTTCGTGCTCTTAAAATGCACGGTGGTGGACCCGCGGTAGTATCCGGCGCTCCATTGAAAAAGGAGTATCGTGAAGAAAATCTGGACCTTCTTAAAAAGGGATTGCCAAACTTATTAAGGCACATTGAAAATGGAAGGAAATATGGCCTGCCTGTCATTGTCGCTGTAAATCATCACGGGTAATTTTGAAAATAAATTAGAAAACAAGCATTTGATTACTTTGCAAAGTTGTAATTCTGTGCAAATAGAAAAAACCTTAACGCTTTTGTTTCTTTAAAGATCTGATACTGACGCTGAACATGAGATGATAAAGTTAGCTGCATGTGAAGCAGGAGCTTTTGATGCAGTTACTTGCTTCCATTGGGGTGAGGGAGGCGCAGGGGCAAATGTACTTGCCGAATCAGTAATCAATGCGTGCGAACAAAATTCTACATTTAAATACTTGTACGAAACCAATCTTTCAATATTAGAAAAACTTAACATAATTGCCCGAAATATGTATGGAGCGGCTTCAGTTGAACTAACAACAAAGGCAGAAGAAGCTTTAAGCTTCTTAACCAAAAATGTGAACTTGCTTATATTATGCCATGAGTCAAATCATTTATTTATAAAATCATTAACTTTGCAGGGATTTGCGAATCTACCACTCTGTATGTCAAAAACTTCTAGTTCTTTGACTGGAGACCCGTCAGTAAAAGGAGCTCCTACCGGATTTATTTTGACTGTAACCGATATGTATGTATCAGCAGGTGCTGGATTTGTTGTTGCCATGTGTGGTGATATATCGAAAATGCCTGGTTTACCAACCAGACCATGTATTTACGACATCGATCTAAACACGGAAACGGGTGAAATTGAAGGACTTTTTTAACATATATTTAAAAAACTGTATTGCCTACACAAGCTTTCATAAATTTTTACAAAGAAAAAAACAAAATACACCAATTGACATTTATATAATATTACATAAATATCAAACCTTCAAATTTGATGAAAATGTACATGTAAAACAATTTTTGTTTCTTTAAAATAAAATTCTAATACTAATTTTTATGATCATTACATTATTTTCACTTATTCAACAAAAAAATTTCATTTGACGTTTTTACATACGGTTTCAATATAGAACAATGTTAATAATTATATCAGACGAACTGTTTTCATATGTAGGTACTTTATTTGTTTTACACTCCAAACCGACAATATTTATAATTTCCATGAACTCTAAAGGAAAAGGTAAAGGTATGTACCTATGCCGTCTACGATGAAGGCTAGATTTTACTTTACCGGAACACTCTCCAAAATCATTAATTTGCAATCCTGTTCATTTTCATGCACTGAATTCAAATCCAGAAACATTTTTTGACGCTTTCTTGTTGTTTGAGTATGGCCCGCCCCCAAAGTTTGGAGAATGGCATTTGAAGTGGTACCAAAATTTCTTAAGTGGTAAGTCTACATTAAAAAGAAATGAATTCAGTTTTACTCTTGAAAACTATAGTTAATTGATAAAAAAGGTTTCATTTAAATCGGGTCATGGGAACCGGAGATATAGCATTATTTATTTGTAAAAAATATATTTAATCAATTTCCGATAGCAGGCTTTAAAAGTTTTTTTAAAAAAAATTGTTAAAAAAAATTCTTTAACCCCACATTTTCAACCTCAATCTATTTTTATCGTGAAAAATAAATTTGTGTGTCAAATATTGATGAATATAATATGGCAACAGTATCTGGGGGTGCGCTTCGCGGGATTAAGGGATTTCAACCCTCTTTCCGCAGGCGGCAGGTACCGCAATTTTCAGTCAAATATTGATGAATATAATATGGCAACAGTATTTAAAATGTTCAATTATATGATAAACTCGTACACGAACCATTTTATGAGAAATTCCTTATTTTAATTTTTACAATAATTGTAAGTGAACTCATTTTTCAAAATGTTAAAAATATTCTTCTCAAAGTTTTTAAGAAATACGTGTTGGAAAAATAACATATAAATTTCTTTTCAAGATTTTCTAACGAGTTTAAGAATTCTTCAGAAATTCGTTTTAAATTCGCACCCTCACGTTCTTTAAAATCTGTAAACACAGAGGAAACTTAAGGTTAAGGACTCAATTTCAACTCACACTCGTGGCTTAAGCGGTATTTTTTCAAAAAATAACTTGCGAAATAGTATATTGCATTTTCAATTCCGAGGTCGACAGTTTTATAATCGGCTTCGGTTTTGGAAGCTAAATCACATTGTCGTTATTTTGTTCTAGTGGTTGCATCTGCACTTCAATTTCTGGAAGTTCCAAGTTTGTAATTGGCTCACAGTTTAGACGGGTAACATCCTCCATGTACTTAGCCGAAGAAGATCTTACTGTTTAAAAGAACACATGAATTGAAATGGAGTCAACAACTTATTATTCACCCTCGGTTGTGTAAAACAGCAAAGGTCTTAATCAAAGCAATATTGATTAAGATTTCGTGTTAAGAGAAATTTAACACCATCTTCTTTAATTTCACTAAACATGCCAATTAATTTAATATATTTGTTCTGCCAGTCTAATATATATCCGCTCACTATTTTCCGGTATTTTTAAATATTTTATACTAACGTTTTCCTTTTTACCTTTCCCACACGCTAAGCACTTAAAATAATGTTTCCTCATTTAAAAAAACAAATTATTTTAATTTTTCACACACGATTCTCACCCTTTATTTAAAAAAATGGAATCTAAAGGTATTGATGAAGTATTCAACTTCGGCCCGCTTTTAAAAATACGAGTAAAAAAGTTCAAACAATTTTCCCAACTAATAGTGTGACCAGCTACTATACAATTTAGAACATAAAAAGTGTTGACAATAAAATTTAAAATCGTCCAATATGATATATATATAAAGAAAGTAATAGAAATGCCAAAAGGCTTTTCAGGACTTGAGCGTACAACTACACACTATTGAGTTGTAAATAATACTAAAGTTTCAACGTGAGTAACACTCAATAGTTTTGAACAGTTTTTCGGCTTATCTTTCCTACGGGGTAGCAGGAATTTGCATTTTTTTCGATAACAGAACTGTTCAAAATAATAAATACAAAATGTAAATGCGAGCAAACAGATATTTACAATAAAATTATTGATTTGAAATTTACACTTTTGGCACTGAAATAACAGGAAAATATGGATGTGCAGTTGCGTTCTTCGAAATGCAGCTACTATTATTTTGGGATTTATTACACTTCTCTTTGTTTCAGTGATCCCATAGCGAAGTTAATTTTTCTTTTTTTGTTGAATTTCGGGGAATTTTTTTAATAAATCCGAGGAACTCCTTTTTTATACCCTATCCTAAGGGTATATTGATTTTGACACATAGTTTGTAACACCCCTTAATATTCGTCTTAGACCCATAAAAGTATATATATTTATGATCAGGACCAAATCCTAAGACTATTTAGCAATGTCCGTCCGTCCGTACGTACGCAATTTTTAGGCCTTTAAATTCAAGCTACAAAGCTGAAATTTGGACCACATACTCCCTAGGGCTCCGAAATGGTTAAGTGTAAAATTTTTTTGAATACGCCCACTGCCACGCCCACAATTTAGAAAAAACCGTTTTAAGGCTTAAGTTAGAGAGATAAAGTTGTAAAACCTTCACAAGATATGTAGGTACTGCCTACCTTTAAAAAATTGTCATATAACGTTTTTTGCCACGCCTACTTTTTGTGGGCGTTTTTCACTAATGATGTTTTCTTTGAAAATTTTCATAGAAATCGAAAAAAAAATTGTTTAACAATATATTTAGCCAATATTTTTTCTAATATATCGCATATACAAAGTTTTTGACCACGCTCACTTTTTGGGGGCCTTGTTTCAAAAAATATTTTTTTTTTTCTATAAATTTCATAGAATGAAATAAAAGGCTATCTATCATCTTCCTTATGAATTTTTTCTTTGGGGTACATAGGATAGGATAGGGTATCATACTGTTCGCCCCAAGCGGACTGTAGCCTTTCCTTATGTTTTTTTTTTTAATTTCCCTCCTCCACTGAATCAGCAACATTATTGGAGTACTTATGTTTTTTTATAAAATTTATAGAATGAAATAAAATGCTACCTATCATCATCATATTTTTTGTGGTTATAAGACATTATAGATTGTTGACTGTGAAGTGGAGATGGTATAATGCATTTAATATCACTGCAGCTACAAGTGGAGCTATTGTGATGTTCGCCATTTAGAGCTCATCTATGATGCCGCAGTTTCTTTTAAAAGTGGCTAGATCTCTGGGTAAGCCGGCAGCTATTTCCGCTGCTTCAAGGTAAAAGTTACCTACATATTAAGCAGTTGCATTCGCTAAGTATTTGTTCTGCTGTCTCTTCGTCTTCGTTCCACAATCTCCAGATACCATCTTGTGTTAACCCATGGTCATCAGGTGTTTTTTGACACAGCAGTGTCCTGTGAGGAAACCTGTGACTATTCGCATCTGACTTCTACTTAGTTGTAGGCATGAAGTTGTTGGCTTGCCTGTTTCGTCGCACTTTCATTGCCTTCACATCCATTCCCAAATCAAATGGACTTTGTTTGTAGTGGCCAGTAGTTTACGGAGTTGAATATAATCCCATACTTTTTATGTTTCTCAGTGGCGGTAATTGCAAGTAGAGCTGCTATCAGAGAGAATGTAAATGGTTTTGTTTGTTGTGGAGCTGTTTATATCCTCTCGCACTTAAAGTTAAGAAACATGGAGCTTCTTATGTCCATACAAGCATATATGCATGCTATAATGCGAAAGCCGTATATTCCCGCTCCAACTCCGTAATTGGTTTTAGATCCGTCTGTACACCATACACGAAATACATGAATGCTCCGCAAATATTGGTTTGTTCTCAGATTTCACATTTTGGTAATGTAACCTTGAAGTTGTATTGAAAGTTTTATGATGGTAGACGTCCGTTAAGAGTTTTTCAAGTAGTTCGCGTTTTGTGAGTTCCTGTAGGATTTCAATATGAACTAATATGATGAATATGAATTTGATTCATATTCTGAGATTAGGCGTCTACCATTGCTTCTTTCATGAGTTCAGTTCATTGCACCAGTTGCACAGATACAAGCTGATCTCTGTATTTTGTTAGGTTTATCCTAGGTGTTGGTTTGTACCACCAAACGGCATCCGCATACGCGATAATTGGTTTTGTTATTACCATGCACATCCACAGTGACATTTTAGGGTTAACTCCCCTTTTTTAACCAAATAGACTTTGCTGGTCCATAGTGAGATCCTGGCTTTATCAATAGTCTTGGTAAAGTGAATGTTGGATGTAAATTTTTTATATAGAGTCATACCTAAATTTTTTTTCACATCCGTTGAGAACTATATTGATTCACCGAAGAGTGTAGCATTTCTGAGTCTTTCTAGCTCCCTTCTCTTTGTGAATGCATATGCAACTATGATGCTTTTCTAAGGCTTGACTTTAAGGCCAACCTTTGTACACCATCTGACAATTAGGTTTAGAGTCGTCTGGAGGCGATTCGAGATTGTGTTTTCGAATTTACCTCTGATTAAGATAGCTATGTTATGTGCATAACCTTGGACGTAAAAACCGTCATTGCTTAGGAAAATCAGTAATTCCTGTACTACGATGGACCAAAGTAGGAGGGAGAGGACTCCTCTCTGGAGCTATGACACTGAGTTTATTGCAGCTTAATGAGGTATTTATTGTTTTATCCTCTGGCATGTATTTTATCCAATTACATGTGGTATCGACGACTCCCCTGTTTTGGATACGTCTACATATCCGAGGAAACCGCTGGAGGTACCCCTTCGCCTCTGTAGATGAGGCGGCCAGTGCACATCACCCACGATTATACTTAGTATTAGTTTGATAATTTTAAGTAGCATTAGTTAGATTTTAAGTTTTTTAATGTATAGTTTTAGGTAGTTTTAGTTTTTAGTTTTAAATAAAAATAAAACTAATAAAGGAGTCAAATTTTTAAAATAAATTTTCTTGTATAAAAATGATATTTAAATAATAAAAATGTATTATTAATTAAGGCCGAAAGGTAATAGTATTAAGTGATATAGTTAAGTTTAGAGCTAAATTTATTTCAAAAACTCAGTTTTATTTTTATTTAAAACTAACAACTAAAACTTCTTAAGACTATACATTAAAAACATAAAATCTTACTAATGCTACTTAAAATTACCAAACTGATATTAAGTATAATCGGGGGTGATGTGCACTCGCCGCCTCATCTACAGAGGCAACGAGTGCCCACCCCCCAACACCATTAGCAGCACTTTTTGCCGCCACAACCGAAATCGAAAGAACACACTGATTCGTACTCCTCTAGCATCGCTTGCTCGTTCGGGATCACACTGACGCGGTGGCGAGTCCGTAGTGGTCACTATCGTACTCGACTGCACGCAAACAGTTCCGCGTGAGTCGATCCGTGTTGGGCAGTTCAAGTCTTTAGTCCGTTAAGGCCAAGTCCAAGAAAGCACCGCTTCTCGGGAAAGAAGCGATATCCGTCGCGTACAAATCAGTTGTGTAGTCAAACGTATTAAGGCGCCACCAGTCATAAAATTGGTTGCCCCTAGTGTTGGGAGTCACAATTCCCCATGCCGCATGTCTTGCGATTAAGTCTCCAACTACGAAACAGTTGTTGCTGTTGTTGTTGTTGGAGCTGCTGTTACTTGCGCAGCTCCTTTTTCGCCAGTTTGTCTTGGCAAAGTTTCTCCCTTTTAATGAAGAGCTTCTCAATCAGTTTGTTCAGAGCTGCCTCCTCATCTGCTTCCCCTTCCTCGAGGTCGGCGTCACCCTCCTGTGACAGCTCTCTGAATGGGTTGCCTTCTCCCACGTATTGGCGACCGCCTGACTCATACGAGCTCAGGTTAGCCTCAGCGAACGATGCTGCGGTCAGGCACGCCTTATCCTCTCCACTTGTCGCCATCGCCACTCTCTTGGCAGACAGGTTCGGCAGCTAGGAAGCTGAAGCTGAAATTTGTACCACATACTCCCTAGCGCTCCGAAATGGTTAAGTGTAAAAAATTTTTGAATATGCATACTACCACGCCCACAATTTAAAAAAAACCGTTTTAAAGCAAAAGTTAGAGAGATAGAGTGTTACAATGCCACGCCTACTTTTTATTGGACTTTTTTACTAAAATGCTGTTTTCTTCAAAAAAATGTTATAGGAAGCGAAAAAAAATGTTTACCCAATATTTTTTCCAACTGCCGAATTTATTATTTTGGGCGCTGGCCTAGCCCTTGGCACTACCTTGGCAACACTCCCACCTGTTGCTGCCGAAACTATTTTTATTTCCCGTGGTGTCACGCTGCGTTTAGGCAATGCTGTCGTCACGGTGTTGTTGTTGCTGTTGGTTTAGCTGCTGCTGCTGATGTTATTGTTGTTGCTGTTGCTGCTTCTACTGCTGCTGTTTTTGCAGCAGCTGGACATTTGTGCGGAAGCGCCTTTAGACGGGGGTCCATCGCGTTGGAGTGTCTATCATTTTTTAATTATTTGTGTTTGTATTATTAATTTTTCCACCGAAAAAAACACAAATTAAATTTCCGCCGCGGCTGGGAAACGAACCCGGGCTTCTGGCGTCAGAGCTCCACTACTGCCCCACTAGCCGTATGTTGTTTGTCAGAATTTAGCTGACCAATTCACTCACTACACTTGGAAATTGCTCCGTCACTAACTAGCCGTCCTTTCTCTTCAAGAGTTGGGAATCGACTGAGTTGGTTGGGCACTCTTGCACTGATCTACGGCGCTTCTGTTACAAGCAGTAAAAATCATTTATATTTACTAACTACCAAAACTTGAAAGCGATTTTTCTTAAAAAAGGGGGGAGAAGTGCGTCTTAACCATTTACCCTGTTAGTCAGGGGAAGTGATTCCCAAGTTAGATATTCCCCTTGTAAGGCTAAAAAGTTACACTTTGTTTTGCAAAGCAGAAGGTAAAATCAGGACTTATATCCTTATTAAAAACCAAATAAAGGCATTTCTTTAGAATAATTTCAGCTCAGGTGACCTGACGGTGGCAACTATGCTTGACCTCTGCCTACCTACCATACGATTCTGAGGTGGTTATCTCGGAGAAGCTTATGGACCTTGCAAGTCAGCAAAATCTGATGCTGGTGATGGGCTGTCACGCAAACGCCCATCATACACAATGGGGACGTAGTGACATCAACACAAGAGATGAGTGTTTATATGATTTCATTATTTCTTCCAACCTAAATATTTATAATAGAGGAAATTCACCAACTTTTGTGGTTAAGAACAGGCAGGATGTGTTAGAAATCACCCTTGCCTCAAATATAGAAGGCTAGCAGTAAAGGATTGGAGAGTAGTTGACGAAGCGTCTATGTCGGATCTCCGATGGATACGCTTTATGGTGAACTTCCAAAACAGGGTATTTAGTTTCCAATGAAATCCTAGGAAGACTGATTGGGAGAAGTATACAGGGTTAGTAAATAAACACCTGAATCGCCAATCGATCACCTGCGATGCCTTTGCTAACTTAAAAAGGACGACAGAAAAGGTTAGACGTCTAAAAGGACTCAACCAAAGTGGTGGAATAGGGAAATATGTTCAAAGAGGAAAGAGGTTACAAAACTACAGTAGGGCGAAACTTTTCAAAATTGACAGTACGTGGAATGAGTATTACGAATGCAAAAATAAATTTAAACAGTTGGTCAGGATGTCAAAAATGGCTTCATGGCAAATATACTGCGAATCCATCGCAGTAACAGATGAGGCTGCGAGTTTTGGCAAAATGCTCTCAAGGGAAGCGAGCGTTCCTAGCTACATAAAAAAAAACGACGGAAACTGGGCTGAGAGCAGTCAAAAGGTTCTGAAAACTTTAGTGGAAACCCACTTTCCTGGATGGGCAATCCAGTCCTTTAAGCCGTCTAAATGTCCCGGTCCGCATGATATTCTACCGATCAAGCTTCAAAAGGCACCGGAAGTAGTAATCCGGCATATAATGGATATTCTTAAACACAGTCTAAAAATTACGTATATACCGTTAGCTTGGAGAGAAGTTAAAGTGGTCTTTATACCCAATATCAGAAAACTAGGCAACAGTGCAGCACGACTCACTTTTTTGGGTCACTTTAAGAGAAATAGCTTTGGACATATTACGTTCCTTTCGTAGCAATCATAATGGACTTCGACATTCTGTATGCTGTTATATATCCGGAAAGGAAAAATTGGCAAGAGCTGCAGTTATCAAAACAAATTAAATTATAATTTTTACAAATGGCTCGAAAACGACAGAGGGAACAGTGTCTGTGATCTTCTCAACAGATCCAGAGCTAAGAGAATCTATAAGACTACCGAGAACAAGCAGCGTCGCACAATTCTCAAGGCATTATGCAATCAGAACCGAGTGAGACTGTGTTGGGTGCCAGGACACTTCGCGATTAAAGGAAATGAGCACGCGGCTGAGCTTGCAAGAATAGGAGGGCTTTTTTATGTTGGTGAGGTTGCTGACATAAAACCTTCAATGTGCATAATAAAGGATTCGATTGAGGAAATAACCCTAAGGATTACCAACCTAAGGTGGAGGACACACGGTGTCCAAATCTCTATGGCCACTTCTGGACTGTAAGAGTTCCATGAAGTTTATACAACTTAACAAGGATAAGCTAAGAATAAGTTGGAATCCTGACAGGGTATTGCCTCTTGCGAAAACATGCAAAGACAGTTGGACTGTCAGATACAGACATCTGTAGATTCTGTGGCGATCTGCATGCTGTTGGGTATATACCTTAGCTTTTTTTCGTGCTAAATAGTTGTATGAGTGTATTTATAGTCAAATTTCGCATTCGGCCTACGCAACACATAAGACTTACCATCGAATTTTCTTGTATACAGGACCCCAAAAAAAGACTCTAAGTAAGCCTTTCAAGGCAATTATTACTGCCTTCCCAAAGTCATCTGCTTAAAATTGGCATTATTTGGCGAATTTTATTCGTTGAGTTTTGTTTTTTTGGATATGAACGGGTATTTTACTTACAATTCTGCCATGTTAACCATTCCTATGCGAAGTATTCTGACTGGAGTTCAAGTTCACATCTGACCGGTCCTGTTTTCTATGAAAATGTTTAACTCTCTTACAAATTTGAAAAACTCTTTCTTTATATCGTTCAAAATATGCCTTTATAAGGCAGTTTAATTTCCACACGGTATATAAAAAATGTACGTGGACTGTCAAACGACTTTTCCCCACTAAGGCTACGGTTACAGTGGATGCGTATTCTGACGAACAACTGCTCTGAGGTACACATCTGAACAAAGAACACTATAGGTTTTTATGGAACTGGTTACAGTGCCAGCGTTTTAATCGCCAGAACTCGCACGAGTTCGTCACTGCAGATTGATCGTTCAAATCAATTTGATTTTTTGCTAATCGATAGTCAGAACTGATGGTTACACTAACAAAGAAACAAGTTTTTATGCGAATCAGTGATGCCCAAAAATCAATTGCAAACAAAACAACAACTAATTTAGTTGCAGATTTAGTGGAACTAATAACTAAGACATTAGTTATTAACTAAGACATTAGTTATTAGTTGTGGACGTACAATTGATTTTGGAACTAAATTAGTTTTTAATTGTGGTGCGCAACTGAAGTTAATTAGTAGTAAAAAATCAATTGCAAAACACAACTAACAACTGATAGTTTCGTAGTTTTCGAATAAAAACTAATAACTAAATTATTTTTCTTGTTTTCGTTTTAAATATTGCAGAGATGGATAGAAAAGGAATATGAATGATTGGAAGATAAATTTTCGAGTTGCAGGGTATAATATTTTTAAAATGTATCTTATGGGAATTCTGGGATTTTGGAAAGGAAACATAAATTGAGTATACTATGATCCAAAGTTACCAAGGATATTTTGTGGAAATTTTATGGTTATAACGTTGAGAAATAGCCTGCACTTGTGTTCTTGCAATAATTTCTTTGACTTTTCGTCAATTGAGAAGTAATGGTTTCACCTCCACGCCTTTTCTTTGTGACCCTAAGAACTAGCCAGCCTAATGTGGATATGCCAGGGTTTTGTTTGAGAATTCTGAACTGGAAGACTTTCTTAGGCATTTTTTTTCCTCATACGGCAGGAAGGATATGCACGTGGAGCGTAATGTGGCCGAATGACGGTCACTTAAGGGAAAAGTATGAAAACTCGCTTAATTTTTTTTTTTATTTTTATTTCATCTATTTATAAAACATAAATAATTGAATTCGTAAAATTTCCTAAAACAACTCTATACTTCTACAAAAAAAAACTTTTATAAAACATCGAACTTGATCGTCATTGCCAATCATATTGAGCAATAGCGGTAATGAACGCGATTCATCACGTTTAAATTGTTGACTTCAAATATCATTGATAAAAAAAATTAAAATAGTAATATCTAATCTATACCTATAAATCTTTAAACATTTTAGATACACATATCACATTTATACCCTTTCGGTGACTCCCATCCGGAGCACTCTGCTGGAGAAAGGAATTTTGTATTTTTTGTCGCGCTCCTCATCGAAAGACTATTTAAATGGGCCCCGATGGCATTTCTTAGATCTTCTTTTGACCAAAGGGCCTTACTTGAAGTTCTTCTGCTGAAATTCTTCTGATTGAAAAATTAAAAAATTAAATACAAACTTGAATGGCGTTCATCTGACCGTGGGTAATCATTTCATGAGCAACCATTGAAATAATTTTTTTATAAATGTTAAGGTGAGATTACACGGCCATTTTTGCAAGTCATTTAAATGACACTGTGGCGTTAGGAAAAAATGGCGCACTAGAGCGACATTAAAGCTACAATTCGTCATTGGTCATTGGCGAAAAAATTGGCAATTGCACGCAATGACTAACATTGTCATTTTTGTCGCAAAATTAAATGACGACCGAAAAAATGACGATCACATGGTAATGACAAGCCTACAAGCCTAATGACAAATGTTACCTTTATTGACCAACGACGAAAATAAAGCTATTGTCATTTAGTACGACTTTTTTAATTAAATTAAAAGAAAATTATTATATAAAAAATGTCCAAAACAACTTTTGCGATGATGGTGAAAATTGCGGAGACGGCGTTATTACCAACGTCTGTGCTGGAGAACAGTGAAGACGATCTTGATTACGAGCCAAAGATGAGATCCAAAACTAAAGTGATAATTTGGTGCCTTTACTTACCGGTACGAAAGTGGTACGATACTAAACCTACTTATATACATATGTTTATTTAAGGATATCAGCCTGCCTCAATTGCAGTGTAAAAAAAGTAACCATTAAGAAATTACATATTAATATTTTCTTCTCAACCCGCATGATATGGGCCTTAAATGAAAGGGTTTGATAAGTAGAACCAAATGTGCTATGTGACTTCATATATTCGGAGGTCTTAGCAACATCGAAATAGGTCCTTGAATTTAAAAAAAAAGGATTTTTTTTACAAATGTCCATAAAATCACATATGAGTACCGATCTGACCACCGACGCGCAAACACGTGCCTCTGTTCTGCTGCCAGTGATCGTGTTCGTCACCACACAAAAGGAAAACAAAAAACCTTTTTTTCGGTCGCGTGTGCAAAAAAAAAACAAACAAGTGCTCAGTGCTGTATTAATAAAATCACAAAAAAAAATTGCATAAGGTACACAGTGCGTGTGGTCCCTTTATTCCAGCTCGTTTGCTGCTGCTTCTGCTTGAGCACACTTAGTACACAGTGATTCATATCATTTGTGTATTTTTTATGGTTGGGTAGGCGTAGTAACTGGCGAATAGCGGGTCGTATGTGTAAATTTTTGTTGGTAGACCAAGGCAAATTGCTGTAAGAGCATAACACCTGCGATTATTTGTTTTGGTAAGCTAACATAGAATTTACGTCAGTGTTGAATTTTTTGTGTTTGTTTTTTGAAATGTTTAGCAGCTTCAGAGTAGATGTAAGTAACATTCGTGGCTTAAGAGCGAATCTTTTTTTTCTGTACGCCCATGTTTCCCAAAACAAACCAGCTGTTTTGGCACTGAGTGAAACTCAGGTTAGCGTTGATTCTGATTCGTCGGAATTCTCGATGGTCACGCCGTTTATACACGTAGTGATGTAGCCTACCAACTTCAACCACAATACGGCCAATGTTCCAATCCGGAATTTAATTTTATTTGGCTAAAATTCCATGTCCGTAGGCAATTAATCCACTACTGTTTTATTTACAGAAGGCCTAACCAGGACAGGCATTCGACTTATTATGAGTTTGATGCACTGTTTGATTCCATCACCAGAATTATTACCAATTATATGCGTACTGAAATCGTCATTGCGGACGATGTCAATATATACAATTTAAGTTGGCTTCGACATTCTATACAGACAACACAGGTTAATAATTTGACCCAGCTTGTAAATGAGCCGACACGGTCGGCGGTCAAAACGCCAACACTCTTGCGTTCTTACCTCCCACCCTGATAAATGTACTATCGCCTCTAGATTCGTTAGATCATAGTATCATATCGGCAAATTTCTTGTACTCCAACCACACAGTTAAAGAACAAGCCCCTAAAAGAACCATATGACAATACGAGTAAGCCAATTGGGAAGCTTTAAACGGTTTCTTTAGGAGTTAAAAAGAGTTCAAACGAGCCGGAAATGAATGCAATGCCCACATTAATTGTGTCAATCTTCTACGACCAAAAGTTGAGGCAAAAAATACTACAAAGTCCCACCGGTAGTAAAAACTAATTTGTGAAAAACATCAAAAATTCGGCCTCTTCATCTGTTCCGACACTCATTTACAACGACATTCCAGCTGTCAGCTCTTCAGACAGAGCCAATCTGCTTGCTGCTCATTTTGCGGCTAGCTCAACGTTCCCAGATTGTCCTTTGATTCCCCCTGTACTCGAGCGCGTAGAACATTTAATGGGACAAATCCACTTCCGCACTCGTACAGTGGCAAAAGTACTTCAAGATCTCAACATACATAAGTCTGCTGGTCCAGATGGTATTTCCCCTATCGTTCTGAAGAAATGTTCTTCTACGCTGGCAAAGCCACTGCATAAGCTTTTCTATCTATCCTATTCCCCAGGGCTCTTTCCAAGAAGACGGAAAACAGCATTTGTGCAGCCTTTCCCAAAAAAGTCTCCCCCTCCTCCTACCGACCAATTGCACTTACGTCCCTTCTCCCAAGGTTATGGAAACGCTGATAAATCGTCAGCATATGAAATATCTCGAATAACGAAAACTTCATAATGACCGGTAGTACGGTTTTCGCAGCAATAGATCCACTGATAATTTGATGATATATCTAACCGAAAAGTGGAACCAATCTATTCACTGTGGTGGTGAAAGTAAGGTCGATGCGCTTGATATTTCAAAGACATTTGACAGAGTTTGGCATCAAGCTCTTTTGTCAAAAATGCGTGCATTTGGAATCGATGATACCCTTCTTCAACGGATTAGAAATTACTTTTCGGACCGCTCAATACAAGTTGTTTTGGACGGTTTCAAGTCTGCAACTCACCAAATAAATGCTGCTGTTCCCCAAGACTCCGTTTTGTCTCCGACTCCGAATTCCCAATACTGTGGCATTATCCGTAGATGGCACTTGCATCGCCGAAACCCAAAGACTTTCCGTCCTCGGTATGTGCGTTAACGACAAACTTCGTTGCAAACTTCGATGTCGTCAAGACCGCTGCTCCCTTAAACGATGCAAGAAATATTTCACCCCTTCTGATTTGGCTAGAATCTACAAGGCGTTTATTCGCCCAAAACTTGAGTAAAATGCTCATATCTGGTCTGGTGCAACAATAACATACTTGGAGCTATTGACAGAATTCAAAAACGTGCGGTAAAACTTATTGGCGACCGAAACATCGCGAAATCACTTCACTCTCTTAGTTATTGTCGTGCCTGTCATTGTTTTATCGGTATTTCCACCACAAGTGCTCAAACGAAATAGCCAGTTGCATTCACAGCAAATCAACCGCAATACTCGCCATGCTATGAATGCGCATTAGTTCACCCTTAAGCCTGTATTCGGACGTACTGTGAAATATAACGATTTCTTTCTCAACCGTACAATACGAATGTGGAATGCTCTACCACGCCGTTTTTCCTGCACATTATAGTTTACAGACATTTAAGACCAACGTGCATCAGTTTCTCCCTTTCTCTAATCCTTCATTTCCTTAATACCTGCACTGTATCACTTCAATATAAGGGTGTCTAATGTCCCTTTCAAAATGCATTTAAAGTTATTTCTTCGCAGTTTGTCAATTCGCTCGCTCTCATATGAACGTTCCAAATATATAGATAAATTAAACCTTCATATTTTGAGATGTTTGCATTGCCTCCTACCTTATGCAGTATTTTTTTCAGCGTCGTAAGTTCGTTATTTAAAAAAACTGATGCACAATTTATTTCATGGCACACTTATTGAAATCATCTAATTTTCTTTTATATAAGTTTGGTTTTTCTTCTTTGGTGGCGAGTTGTGGCCTATTTTCGCTAAGAAGTCTAAAAACTATTCGTTTAACCAGAAAAAATATCAAATACTTGATTTGTAGTTACTGTTTTATTTTTCAAATTTTGATGAATTTTTTTTTTTGTCGCGTCAACAATTTCTTTTTTTCGGCACTTAAGACTTTGGATGAATTTAAAGCCATTTCTAACAAACGCAAATAATATTATTCCCTAAAGAAAACAGACTATAATTTTGTAACTGCATTTTAACATATTCTCCACACATTAAAAGATCAAAACAAGACCTCCACGATAACACTTTTTTTCAAAGCTCTAAAACCTAAAGCTCTTCAACAGAAACCCAAGAAACAGAAGCTGAACGAGTTACCAAACGGACATTGGTAATTCTGAATCCACATTAATTAAATGGGAGTTGAATAGCAGCAGCCACAGGTCAGTGCACACTCACATGTGCGCTGAATAAGACGTGGATGCAATTGGAAATTCACCGGAGGGTAAACACTTTTTAAAAAAGCTTCCCCATAAGACGTGCACTGCCAATTTATGTTGGACAGATTATGGTGATGCTAACTAAATGCCTGGGAGGAGAGGTATTGAAGTAGTATTTCCATATAGGCAACCGGGTTTCTTTAAAACATAGAATCTAAACTCTCTCAAAAAGAAAAGCGCATTTTATATGGTCCATTGAACTTTTTATACCCTATCCTAAGGGTATATTAATTTTGACACATAGTTTGTAACACCCCTTAATATTCGTCATAGACCCCTAAAAGTATATATATTTATGATCAGGACTAAAACCTAAGACTATTTAGCAATGTCCGTCCGTCCGTCACCAATTTATAGGCCTTTAAATTAAAGCTAAAAAGCTGAAATTTGGAACATATACTCCCTAGGGTCCCGTAATGGTAGAATGTAAAATTTTGTTTGATACGCCCACTGCCACGCCCACAATTTAGAAAAAACAGTTTTAGAGCTAAAGTTAGAGAGATAGAATGTTGTAATCTTTACAAGATATGTAGTTACTGCCCACCTTTACAAGTTTGTCATAAAAAGTTTTTTGCACGCCTATATTTTGTGGGCGTTTTTCACTAAAATGCTGTTTTATTCGAAAATTTTTATAGAAACCGAAAAAAAATGTTTAATAACATATTTAGCCAATATGTTTTCCAATATTTCGCCTATACCAAGTTGTTGGCCACGCCCACTTTTTGGGGGCGTTTTTTTTTATAAAATTTATAGAATGAAATAAAATTGTACCCATCATCTTCTTAACGCTTTTTTCTTTGCGGCTTATAGGGATATGGATAGAGTATCATACTGTTCGCCCCACGCGGACTGTAGCCTTGCCTTATATTTTTTTAATATTTTTTTTTTTAAATAAGTTATGCAAATTTACATAATCAATGACTACTTGATTTTATTTAATCTGCCAAACTCAATGCGAGACTTGTTCGAAACTAAGAAATTTTTTGGGGAAAGTTTGATTTACATAGTTGGCCCCCTTTTATCGTTCGTATTACTCAGTAAACTCCTTACTTATAAAGGCGCCTCCTCTGTCTACTATTAGTCTTCTCGGATTTCCGAATGTTTCCCACGACTTGCAACTTTTTGATGACTTCACTTGCTGATAACGTTTGATCGGAAAATGCAGAAGAACTTGGTAAATACGTCGATTATGGAAAATATATAACTGTAACTCTTTACCGGTTGCCCCCTATTGGTCCTAAGTGGTCCATGTCGAAAGTATCTAAAGGGATTGGATGTAAGAATCCCTCTTTTCTTCTCCGCTAGGATGCATGGAACACAACATTCGATAAATCGTTTGATCTTTGATTTCATATTTGGAAAAAACATCTCCTTCAGCAACAACTCCTTCACTTTCCTGATAGCAAAATGAACCCTTTCGTGTGCTTTCCTTATCACCTCCACCTCCATCACCTCTGGGACAACAAACAGCTTTTCACCACCATCAACTCGGTACAAAACACTACAATTTGATTCAGCTCCTAATCTTTAAATCAGTGCCTTAAGGTTTGTATTATTGTGCTGTGCGTTTCTTCGTAATTTTTCAAGACAATGTTTATCCTCTTTTTCCTGGACTGCTAATGCGACTGGATTCCGACTTAATGCGTCTACCTGTTGTAACCTCGATCCCTTCTATGCTCCACGTTGTTATCATATTCTTCTAACAATAATTCCCAACATGATACCTTTGGCTGACGATTCCTTCTAAAGTCATCTCGAACGATTTGCAGTCAGTGGCGAGTTTGAAAGACTCACCCAATAAATCAACCCAGAACTTGCTCACCGCCTTACCTACTGCTAAGGCCTCTAACTCGTAGCTTGAATATTCTTGTTCCACCGGCGACGTCATTCGACTCATATAGTACACGGGTTGCAATAAATTATCCTCATCCGAAACTTAAATCAGAACTGGCCCATGTTCTTACTTTGAAGAGTCCATGTGCAACTCTGTTGTTGCACCGTGTCTATGGATGGACAATACTGGCCTGAAACAAAGACTGTCTTTGAGCTTCGAAAATGCTGCGAGTTCTGAGGGTCCAAACTCAAACTTAACCCCCGACTTTGTTACTCACTTATAGGACGAGGTTTGCGATTGAGTTTATACACTTCCAAAAAAACCCCACCAACCCTGGGAAGCTTTGCAGCTGTTTGACATTTTTAGGTGGGGTAAAATTCAATACTGTTTAGTTCAATACTGTTTTTCACTTTAAGAGGTCGAACAGTGTCCACTTCGATATAGTGCCCTAAATATTAAATTTTAGACTGCATCTGACATTTTTTCCACCTGATAACTAAAATATTTTGCCCAGTCACTTCCAGCACTTGCTAAAACCCTCTTAACCGTCTCTTTCTAATCTTTAGTTGGTATGACCAAGTCATCGAGATATGCACTTACAATGCCTTTGGAAATCAGATCACGAAAAACTATATTTATAAATTTCTGAAAAATTTCCGGCGAATTGCACAATCCAAATAGAACCCTGGATGTACATTTTGGCGACTCCTTCTCCACATCGAGTTCCGATCTTACCACCAACGCAGCTCTGTTCTGCGGCCAGTGATCGTGTACGTCATCGTACACATTCACAAGGGGGAAAAAACCCGTTTCCTCAGTCGGGTGTGCACAAACGCAAATCAATGCAATCTGTACAATGGCACAGTATCATAAAAAAAGCTAAAACATTTTCAAGAAGTGCACAGTGCTAGGTTATGTCTCGTCCCCCTTTCCATCACCACCATTTCCAGCTGGACCTTACTTGGTACATAGTGATTTCACATCACTTGTTTACCTGTTATTTTGGGTAGGTAGCATCTGGCGAAGAGGGGGACGGGTGCGTAAAGTTTGGTGCTAGGTTATGTCTCGTCCCCCTTTCCATCACCACCATTTCCAGCTGGACCTTACTTGGTACATAGTGATTTCACATCACTTGTTTACCTGTTATTTTGGGTAGGTAGCATCTGGCGAAGAGGGGGACGGGTGCGTAAAGTTTGGTTGGTAGACCATAACAAATTACTGTATAGGCATAACACCTGCGGTGATTTTTTTTTCCAAAGCTAACGCAGAATTTACAGTTCACGGCTCTATCTACAATTTATTACTCTTTTTTATACCCTATCCTAAGGGTATATTAATTTTGACACATAGTTTGTAACACCCCTTAATATTCGTCGTAGACCCATAAAAGTGTATATATTTATGATCAGGACCAAATCCTAAGACTATCTAGCAATGTCAGTCCGTCCGTACGAAATTTTTAGGCCTTAAAATTAAGCTAGAAGGCTGAAATTTGGACCACATATTCCCTAGGGCTCCGAAATGGTTAAGTGTAAAAATTTTTTAAATTTTTTAAATTTACAAAAAACCGGTTTAAGGCTAAAGTTAGAGAGATAGAGTGTTACAACCTTCACAAAATATGTAGGCACTGCCCTCCTTTATAAGTTTGTCACGCCTACTTTTTGTGGGCGTTTTTTACTAAAATTCTGTTTTCTTCGAAAATTTTCATCGAAAGCGAAAAAAAATGTTTAACAATATACAAAGTTTTTGGTGACGCCCACTTTTTGGGGGCGTTTTTTTTTTTAAAAAACTTTTTTTTTTAATTAATTGAATGAAATAAAATGCTATCCATCATCTTCTTAATGCATTTTTCTTTGGGGCATATAGGGATATGGATAGGGTATCATACTATTCGCCCCCAGCGGACTGTAGCCTTTCCTTATGTTTTAAAAAAAAGTTTTGTTTACAATATTTATATTTACTTAATTAACCGGCTACCGACCCGTGAAGAGTCCCTGCCTGAGATACGGCAGCCTTCTATCCTCTGCAATCCCGAACACGCTGCTTCCAGTTGTCCAGACCAACTCTGGCTCTGGCATCCGCGATGGCTTGGTCTTTAAAGCGGAGGTTCGGTCTTCCTTGTCGTCTCGAACCTGGGGGCTGGGATTCGAAGATCCTTTTGGCTGGAGCGTTGTTGTCCATTACAATATTTATACTATGTCTATATTAAGTCTATGATAAATCTAATATACTGCGAGTGCTGATGGGGCTCTGCATTGTGCAAATGTTGTTTAATTTTTACATTTTTAACATATATTAATGAAATTTATTTACATTCTTGTATTGATTATGCATCCTACAGCGTGAGTAGCGCCGACGGTCATTTGTGTGGTTTGGTGATTGAGTTCGTTGGCTTGTATTCTTCTTTGGTTTTAGATGGGGTCTCTGTATGTTAACATTGCTTTCCGGCAGATTGTCAACCACAGTTGTATCGCGTTCCTGCAACCACTTAGAAGTCTTCTTCTTAGGCTACTCCAATATCTCACGTGATGTGGGGATAGTAATCCTGCATTGATGGAGTCTCTGAAATGATACGAATCAAAAGGTTCATGCAGTATAGGATATTGCACTTCGTTTTGGATTGGCTGCTTTATATAGGACTTCTGTTCTATAGTAGTTTGTTGTGAGGGTTTCGGTAGAACAAAGTACAGTGACGAAGCACTTTTCGCTCGAAGATTTGAATCTTTTTCATATACACTGAGTCCAAAAAGTCTCCGTAAAACAGTTATTTTTTTATATTTCTTATAATTTCTTACGACAAAGAAGTAATTGGTTGAAATCAATCATTTATTCTTATTAAAGGTTGGTCTTTCGAATAGAGATAAAACTGACATTTTGTGGTCAAATCTGGCAACTCTAATGTCATTTATGTTCAGTTTGGTTTGCCATTTCATTATGAATAGGTTGACAAATCGTGATTTTGGTGTATGGGCCGATGTAATTTTTGTTGTTTATGTCATATTTTTTTAATTGCCTTTCTATATTGCACCCCACAGATGTTTAATGGGGTTTAAGTCAGAAGTTTGGGGGTGTATGAAGCTCTTCCGCGATGTTGTAGATTGACTATTCTTTTATAGACCTATAGTGACTGGGGTCATTTTCTTGTTGGAATACAAATGATCCTGCTAGACCAAGTATCTGCGCACTATACCTTAAATTATTTTTCGAATATCTATGTTCATGTTGGCCCATAATACCATCGATAAAAACCATATTTCCAACACCGAATTCTCTCACACACCTCCACGACCATATTTTATATTTGAAAATAAGTGAAAATTTTGGTCGAACCCGAAGACTTTTTCGCGTTACCGGTATAAGTTGCTGTTGATGAAAACTGGGTAATTGGGCTGGGTTTCAGCCAGGCTACTTCACTTCGAACGTTGTGGGGAACTAGGCTGAGATTTTTTTTCAGAATGCTCTGGAAATGCATTACTTTTCGGCATCTGATGAATCGGCAATCTGAAGACAAATGACTCGAGACTTTTTTCCAACAATTTGGTTTATTTTCTTAAGGATGTCTTGGTCTGGTTTGATATGATTCAGTGGGTCCTCGTCATCAATGAAATACTCATGAAATTAAAAAACAGAGGGGTTAAAGTAATTGCTTATGCAGAAGATGTTATGTTGGTTGCGTCAGGCAAATTCTTATCAACTATAAGCGAACTGTTAGAAAACTCACTACGGACATTGAACGAGTGGACAAAACAATGTGGTCTTGGGATAAATCCCCAGAAGACCGAACTTGTGCTGTTCACAAATAAAACGAACATACCACATTGAGGGGATCCCTCTAAAGGTGGCGGAGAGTGCGAAGTATCTAGGTGTTATCCTTGACAGGAAGCTTAACTGGAGGTTGAATGTCAATGAAGGAGTAAGGAAGGTAGCAAATCAACCAGTCTTAAGTTATTGACGAAAATACAGAGCATGCATACGGACACCAACCGCTGGTTTGGAAGTGATTCTAAATTTGCTTCCTTTGGATCTATACTTGCACTAATCAGCTGCGCCTTGAGGATCAACCAAATAGTCAGCTGTAACCCAGGTCTCGCGGGTCACGCACAGATTCTGAAACTGTATGTAGGAAACAACATTAGCTCCGACTACATGATTCCCTACATGGATTTTGACAAACCATACACCTGCTCCTTTCCGAGCAGGGAGGAATGGAAAACGAATGAATTCATGAAAATGAAATCTATATCCATATACACAGATGGATCGAAGATGGATTTTGGAACAGGTCCCGTTCTATTCTCAGAGGAACTAAATATACACATTTCCATCCGACTCCCTGATCAAAGTAGTGTTTTCCAGGCTGAGGTTCTGGCAATCGCGGAAGCGGCCCGTACAGTATCAATGTTGACAATTCCACGAAATGATATTACCATTTTCATTGATAGTCAGGCGGCCATTAAGTCAGTTAATGCTATCGAAATTAAATCCAAGATGGTTCACCGCTGTCGCATAGAGCTTAAAGCTCTTGGCTCACAGTAAAAGTTATGTCTTTTCTGGCTTCCTGGATACAGGGACATAACCGGTAATGAAATGGCCGACAAGCTAGCAAGAAATGGATCGCGACTTGGCACTTCAGTCGATCAAACCACCACTCTGCAACCTAAGAGAGCTAATCTAATACAAGATCAGAATGAAAGGCAACAATAGGTGCAAACCTTTAACCACCTGTGAGATACCACGGAAGCAACGGCGAGAATATAATAACAACCGAACCAAAAAACTTCTGCAATACGAAATAGCGTCGCTGTCCAAGCTGGTTAGTGCTTTAACTGGTCATAATTTTGTGAGAGGCCAAATGATGAAACTAAATCTCAAGAATGACGACATTTGCAGAGGCTGAGGCAATGAAGAGCTCCACAAGGTCACCCCTCACTATCTCTGTCACCGCCCGGACCTCTGTCACTTGAGGAGTAGAACAATTGGAAGTTTCTTCTTCCAAGACAGGTTTCTGGAGCCATCGGGATCGCTTGATGAAATTGAGTAACCACGAGCGGAGGGAAAAACCTTGTGGAAGGCCACAATACATGCACCATTTAAGGGCATCACAATGGGTCCACAAGGACCTAAGTGTGAGAGGAAGGGAGCTGTTCCTTTATGCCAACCCATCTAATCTAACCTACCCTATCAACCGGGCTTCCTCGACAGTTTACTGGGTGGCCTTCCGTCTTGCAAAGTACGCAGTCTCGTCTTTACTTTTGCACTGACCGGGCGTATGCTCGTGCATTTAATGCACCTCGGCCTCATGTCGCAGTTAATGCTGACGTGGACAAGGCTTTGTTAATTACGGCATTGTGTAACTTCGTTGGGGAGACGTCTATCCCATACAATTGCTTTGCCAAGCAGGTTCTTCGTTTTGATGACCTCCGTAACGATAGTTCCCTTCTCGAACGGATAACGAAGGCATTGAAAATGGAGGATTTATTTTTGATTGATTTAAAAGCTGTTGCCTTCAGCGCCTTAAATCCAGCTTCGAGCAGTCCGCTGATGATGTCTTCGAGAGCGTACGACTGGTGTATTTTCTTCCGAAGTATTACATACTTCCGATCTTCCTTCTTGGTGAATGTGTGGTGCTTTGGAGTTCTAAGGTAAACCCTTAAAGCCAGGTGGTCTTCTTTGCATATAGTCTTGAATATGGATTTGGTTCCATTAGCGTTTAAAATTGTATATTTGATTTTTGGCTTTGAAAAAGTTGTACATTGCCTCTGCAACCAGATTAAAGCTGACTATAGGCGGTTGTACAGATTTATGTTCCAGGGTTGCTTCAGATGTCGTTTTGTTTTTGGTGTCTTTGGATTAATTAATTTCGTGGCTTCTTTCCTTTCGGGTCGATCTGCCAATTTCGTCTTCGTCTGTTTGGTTGCTTTGGTTTGGTATCCGAGTACCGGATATTAGCAGTCAAACCGCCTACACAATGGACTTGTTTCTCAGCTCTCACCCCGGTTAGTACACCATAAGTGTCTTATCGCCTCTTGGTTCTCCAGACCATTGTATCATATCGTCGAATTTCTCGTACTCCAACCCCAAAGTTAAAGAGCAAACTCCAACGAGACTCGGATGACTATACGAGAAAGCCAAATGGGAAGAATTAAACCGTTTCCTTAGAAGTTTTAACTGGTCGCTATGCTTTCTCGATGGCGATGTGGATGCCAACGGTAGTAAACACGTTTGGTTGTTCATAAAGAATATTAAGAATTTGGCTTCTTCATCTGTCCCGAAACTAATTTACAATGACATTCCAGCTGTCAGCTCTTTGGATAGCTCAACGCTCCCATATTGAGTTTTATCTCCCCCTGTACCCAAGCGGGTAGAATATTCTATGGAAACAATTTATTTTCGTAATCGGACAGTAGCAAGATTTCTTCAAGATCGCATGATACATAAATCCGTTCTGAAGATGTGTTCTTCCACGCTGGACAAACCACTATGTAAGCTTTTCTAACATTATTTGCCCAGCCTGTCTCAGAAAAGATAAATCTTTCTCGTCCTCCTAATACCGACCAATTGCACTAACGTCACTTCTTTCCAATGTCATGGAAACGCTAATAAATGGTCAGCTTATGAAATATCTTGAATCTCGCGAAAACATCTTAATGACCGGCAGTACGGTTGTGAAAGTAAGAAAGTAAGATGGTTGCACTTGATATTTCAAAAGCGTTTGACAAAGTTTGACATCAAGCCCTTTTGTCGAAAATGCGTGCATTTGGAATCGATGATACCTTTATTCAATGGATTTGAAATGACTGTTCGGAACGTTCAACTCAAGTTGTTCTGAACGGCTTTAAGTCTAAAACTCACCTAATAATTGCTGGTGATATTTGCCTCAGTACAATCCTTATTATTTTTATCAATGATCTCCTATCTGTCACTTCTAAGCCAATTCATTCCTTCACTGATGACAGTGCCCTCAGCTTCTCATATTCGTTTCCAAATTCACGCCCCCCGTCTTCGCGCGTGTACCAGAAACGGCAAAGTATGTTAAGCTCAGTAAATTCTGACCTTGACAGCATTCTGACCTAGAGGTACAACCAACAGTGTAGAATTTAGTGCTTCCAAAATATAATTCTGTCATTGAAGCGAAACTCCAATGCATGGCACTTGCATCGCTGAAACCGAAAGGCTTATCACCCTCGGTATGTGCGTTATGTAAGGTTACTCTTCACGATGTCTTAAAGCCCTAAAATATTAAAGCGTAGCACGCTATAAGCTGTGTTGAAGCGCAGCTCGTTGGAAAATAGGCAAAACTGCCGCAATAATATTGAGTCATGAGTGTTCGATCAAGACTGAATTTATTTATAAAACTTATTCCTATTTATACAAAAGTTCTTGCATTAGTTCTACAATCATCAGCATAAAGTATTCTAATCGATTCTTAAATATGATTCTTATGTGGAGCGATACGAATGCTTTACATAATGCTTACTCACGTTATGTGGGCTTGCATTAATTCACACTACAGTGTATCAAGGTCAAAATGGGACACAATGCAAATAGAACTTTAACTACAAAAAAAACAACTCACAATTTGAAAGTAAAAAATTCCTTTTACAATTTTTTAGGCTTCTTCAGATACAAACCAAAATACCATATAAGAAAAATTACTGATGAATTTTATACTGAATTGTAAATCAACACCATTAAGATGTGCGAAAATAACGCCAAAATTAAAATGGGACAGTTACTGAACACATCCTATAATACTATACAACTTCGAGATTTATTCCAAACGTTTACAACTTCATTATATTTGAGCATAACGGTAAATAAATTTCGAAAGACATTTTTGTTTGACGCGGTTTTCGGGAACAATATAATTCAACGGTTTAAAACATCATTAAACGTGACAGAAACACAAAGAGTTATGAAAATCTGCCCAGAAGATCGTCAAGGAAAATTTTTAATGACTCGGATGAACGTTGGATAGTCCGTTAAGTAAATAAAAATCCACATATTACTGCGCCAAAACTAGCCACCGAAGTGTATGAAGTCCTTAAAAAAGACGAATTGTGCTAAAAAAGCACAATTTGAATGGACGAGTAGCAAGAAAGAAGCCGTTCATAAGCAAAGTGAACAAGTAAAAAAGGAAGCAGTTCGCTGAAAAGCACGCTAGCAAGGATTTTTCATTCTGGGAAAAGGTCATTTTTACAGATGAAAGTAAATTTTATGTGTTTCGCTCCGACGGTCGAAGTTATGTATGGAGAAAGCCTAATGAAGAGCTCCGAGAAAAAAATTTGCACGGTGGTGATTCAGTAATGGTGTGGGGGTCAATGTCAGCTGCTGGTGTTGGGAACCTTCATTTTATTGAAGGCATAATGGACCAATATATGTACTTGGACATTCTGCGAAATAATCTTGCACCGAGTTCACGGAAATTGGTGTTGGCGAATGAGTT
Source organism: Ferdinandea cuprea (assembly GCA_963576555.1). Taxonomy (NCBI): domain Eukaryota; kingdom Metazoa; phylum Arthropoda; class Insecta; order Diptera; family Syrphidae; genus Ferdinandea; species Ferdinandea cuprea. The sequence continues at coordinate 81,297,588 of OY754959.1, forward strand.
TTACTTCTATCAAGATAATGATCCCAAGCACAAAGTTTATAATGTAGGATCATGGGTTCTTTATAACTGCAAGCACGTAATGGAAACACCACCCCAGTCACCCGATTTGAACTCGATTGAACACCTGTGGGGTGATCTCGAAGAAAAATTGAAGAAGTAATCGATAAAAAATAGGAAGGACTTACAAAAGGTGTTAATAGATGAATGGAACCTGGTAGAGCCTTCTCTCTGCAGAAATTTAGTTGAATCCATGCCAAGACGATTAGCAGGTGTTAAAAAACAAAAAGGCTTGCTAACAAAATATTAATAAGTTTTTTATCTTTTATTACCCTTTGTTATACCCATCCTATGGGTATATTAATTTTGACTCATAGTTTGTAACACCCCTTAATATTCCTCATAGACCCACAAAAGTATATATATTTATGATCAGGACCAAAACCTAAGACTATTTAGCAATGTCCGTCCGTTCGTCCGTCCGTCACCAATTTATAGGCCTTTAAATTAAAGCTAGAAAGCTGAAATTTGGAATATATACTCCCTATGATTCCAAAATGGTAGAGTGTAAAATTTTTTTTGATACGCCCACTGCCACGCCCACAATTTAAAAAAAACAGTTTTACAGCTGAAGTTAGAGAGATAGAGTGTTGTAATCTTTACACGATATGTAGGTACTGCCCACCTTTACAAGTTTGTCATATAAAGTTTTTTGCCACGCCTACATTTTGTGGGCTTTTTTCACTAAAATGCTGTTTTATTCGAAAATTTTTATAGAAACCGAAAAAAAAAGTTTAACAAGATAGTTAGCCAATATTTTTTCCAATATATCGCCTATACCAAGTTGTTGGCCACGCCCACTTTTTGGGGGAGTTTTTTCAAAAAATATGTTTTTTTTTTTTTTTTTAATTTATAGAATGAAATAAAATTCTACCCACCATCTTCTTAACGCTTTTTTCTTTGCGGGATATAGGGATGTGAATAGGGTATCATACTGTTCGTCCCACGCGGACTGTAGCCTTTCCTTATGTTTTATATTGAGTTTTGTTGAAGTGTCCCACTTTAACTTTGACCTCCTTTTCCCACTTTTTTTGTTTTAATATTCATATTCTTTGTTGCAATTGAATTAAATTAATATGTTAACTTCTTTTAATACTATACAAACTAAACATTGAAAATACATATTTATTATTTTCTAAAATATATCCTATGTTTTATTATTCCATGTGGAAATCTTTGTTGCAGACTGTCTCATTTGGACTTTGATCCACTGTATATTCTGCGTGCTTACCCTACATCTTTCCCTACAGAAAAATTATGTTTGTTTACATTTCTTAAAATTTCAATAAATGTTATTATCATGAATATATTATATGTGCTTAATTTATGTCATTTATATTAATATTTCTTATTATCATATGTTAGATAATCCTAAGTATGCACATACTATCATACTATTCTAGTTTTATTCTTGCCTAGATTTAATTAAATTATTATTATGTAATTCATATTTCTTATTATCTATCATAATACAACTGTTAGAACCATTTTGTGATATTATTTCAAATGGACCTTTAAATGGTTTGTCAAGTAATATAGTTACCTCATCACCTACTTTAAAATTGGATTTATTTACATTTATTTGTTCATTATTTCTTATGTGCTTATCTGCTAATAGATTATTTCTAGCTTGCATATGGGAATATCTTAATTCACATTTTAATTCACTCAAGTAGTTATATAAATTATATTTATCTTTATTTGTTAGAATTTCGCATGGTAATGCGCTCAAATTTCCAAAAACTAATTAGATTGGTGAATACATGGAACAGCTATGCTGCATCGAGTTATAATAATATGTAGTTAGAGTTATAATATATGTAATGTGGTAACCACTCATCCCAATTATCCTTATCTCCTATGGTCATTAAATAATCGTTTAATACCCTATGATTTCTTTCTAAAGCTCCTAACGTTTCATGATGATATGTGTTCGATACTATTTTTTTATATTTAATAACTGCAGATGTTTTTTAGTAATTCATTCGTGAATTCTGTTCCTTTGTCGGTTCTAAATTTGCAGAAACCTCCATACTTTAGTATGCATTTTTCAACTATAGTTTTGGCAAAACTAACGGTATTTTTTGTTTCTATTGGAAATGCTTCCACAAATTTTGTTAGTTTACATTGTTTTGGTAATATGTATCTAAATCCTTTCGAAGGTCTTGAAAGGGCCTACAGTGTCTATTGAAATTGTGTCAAATGAGGAATTAGGCGTGTCTGTTACGAAAACATTTTGTTTTGTATATTTTGTTATTTTGACTATATTGCATGTTTCACAGTTAATAACAATATTCTTCCAAACATATTTCTGCTTTAGTTTGCTGATCCATCTTCTAATACCACAATATCCTCCTATTTTCGAGATATGGCGGTCTTCGAATAATCTGTGCTTTTCTTCTTCATCTATTAATTTCTTCGGAGATCCATATATTAATATATCTAAACATTCACCAATGTTTCTATTCTTTTGTAGCTTATTAAATGTTTCTTTAAATTCATCATCTTTCTAAATATCAAACTATATCTCGTTACAGCTAGTCTATTAACACATTAACATTGTTCGTCCTGAATATTAGCTTATTCAAAATCCACTACTACAGTGTTCGCTTCTATCTTTTTGTATTCAATTTTCTTCATTTGCCTTATGTCAGATATTGATCTACAGTCCTATATGTGAAGGTGATCAATCCCCACATTCGAGTCCAAGGCTCTTGCACAGTTTTCGGTTGCTCTATTTGTCTCACTTTCCTCCATCTTTTTCTTCATTGCTCTTGTTACGACGTCACCATTGTTTTTTAATACTGGCTAACTTGGAAGACGGTTTTTTGTGTGTAAATAGGCTTACTAATGGTCTGTGGTCGGTGTAAACTATAAACTCTAAGGGATTGCCAACAATTCTTTTTCTACCCTATCCTAAGGGTATATTATTGTTGCCACATAGTTTGTAACACCCCTTAATATATATCGTAGACCCATAAAAGTATATATATTTATGATCAGGACCAAAACCTCGGTCCGTCCGTATCAATTTTTGAGGCCTTTAAATTTATGCTAGGAAGCTGAAATTGCATCATATACTCCCTATGATCCCGAAATGGTAATGTGTTAAAATTTTTTAAATCCGCCCACTGCCACGCCCACAATTTAGGAAAAACTGTTTTAAAGCTAAAATTAGAGATATAGAGTACTACAACCTTTACAAATTATATCTTCATAAGTTTGTTTTATAAAGTTTTTTGCCACGCCTGCTTTTTGTTGAACAAGATATTTAGCCAATACGTTTTTCAATAAATCGCCCATAAAAAGTTGTTGGCCACGCCCACTTTTTGGGGGCGTTTTTAAAAAAAAATTGTTGTTTTATTAATTTCATAGAATGATATTCAGCCAATATTTTTTTCAATATATCGCCCATGTCATCCATCATGTTCTTAACTCTTTTTGCTTATGGACATATAGGGATATGGATAGGGTATCATTCTGTTCGGCGCAAGCGGACTGTAGCCTTTCCTTATGTTTTTATTGTTACCGTTAAGAGGAAAAAACTATTACTACATGCAAAGTCAATAACTAATAATCGTTGGCACTGAATATAGACATATCTAAACCTCTTCGTGAGAAATGAAGTTGGGAAGCGCGGTGAAGCATCAAACAGCTATTCACAGCGAATGTTTCGGAAAGGATTACCAAAAGGGGTATTTTCGCCCGGAGACTCCGGAAATTCGCTCCAATCCCCGGGCTCCGGGTCTTGCTGAAATTTCTCCAGGCCGCAGTTTAACCCTCTCATGTCAACATAGGCAACATAGTACTCATGTGCTTATAAGTCCCGTTATTTTATTTTTTTGACTTGCAGTTTTTTGCAACATGCAGACTTATATTTTGTGCAAGCTATCAGCTTATTGTTTTTGTGTTATCTGCGCACGTGTTCATTGAGCAGCCGATCTCCCTTGAGTAGAAGCGTCACAATTTTTTTGCCCTAAAAGTGTTTAAACAAAAAGCGTGTTGTAAAACTAAAACAAATATTTTATTTCAAAACTAAGTGAACAGTATTCATAAATAAAGGTAAGAGAATTGTTTAAAATAAAATAATCGTGTAAAAAAAGTGTATTTATTTTGCTTATAATAATTTTTTGAAAGTGCTGTTGCCTATAGGCAACATCGGTCAAGTGTGGTAATTTTCTAACAACGTACATTTCTTCAAATCCATACATTCATAGATGCGTCCAAAAGGTCTAACACAGACAGATATTAAAAAAATTTTAATTTTGACTGGGATGACTCATACGATAAGGAAAATGACGAAGAGGAGCAGGAAAAAACAGCAAATTTTGAAATTATCGTCGAAGAATTATTGCAAAGTGTAATTGATAACGGTGAAAATGTGGAAGGTGATCTGATTGAGGAATTAATTTAAAAAAAAGTTGATGACGGAAAGGAAAATTATGAAAAGGTAATACAGAAAGCAACGGAAAAAATTGATTTGCAAAGTTTGAAATGGAGAAGTGCGGAGCTAATAGAATGTGATACTTGTTGGAAAGCTGAAGTGCGTAGTCACGAGGTAAAACAACCAATTGAATAATTCACCCAGTTCTTCGAAGATAAAGTCTGTCGGATTACTTGTGATGAAACAAACCTCTATGCAGTAGAAACTGATTGAGCAGAGTTAAAATGTAATGTGTCTGAAATAAAGAGAGAGAGGTATATTACTTTATCTTGCTGTTATAAGAGTTCCGACATATAGAATGGCATGGATGCCAAATTTTAAATTGACATCGATAGTAAATGCCTTATCTAGAACTCGCTTTGAGAAAATTTTGAGTTGATCGTGCTGACATGCTACTAGAATTATACAAAATCAACCACCGCACAAATAAGTGGTACATGCGGAAAGTATACTGGTACATAAATTCTTGCATAGTCAATAGTTAATTGTTGCATCGAAGAGACCTCAAAAATAAAAACGCCGATAAAGTAAAGTATATGCCGCCTATAAATTCTCAATTGGATATTGCTAACGATCTTTTGAACGCATCTCAAACAATTTTACCAAGGAAAAGAGGGCGCCCAATCATCAGTCCTTGCAACCATGGACTCAGCTCCATCCTCACCATCTTTACCATCGGATCCTTCATCACCAACACTTTCGGCTGCCTCTGAATCAAGCTCATCTGAAAAAGCATACATTGCAGAGCCTGCAAAATCAGTATGATTTGACAATATTGGTCATTGGGTAGAATGGAAAGCAAAATGCCGTTGTCGGCTATGTCATACTGTTTTTCCGCGCTCAAAGTGTAGCAAATGCAATGTTTACCTATGCTCCATCCATTCATCATATCCATCCAGGAACGATGGGTGTGGAAAAGTCGCATCTGTGGTCTTGGTTGCTTGAGTAATTTATACCACGTTCTTTATGATGAGCAATCCGAAAGACTTATGACTAGTCTTATTGTATCGAAATCTTCTACAGCTACTATGATCAAAAACTTTTGTAGCCAAGATTTGGTAGCTGTTTTAATAACTTACCATGCAAATGTTAATTGGGAAGCCTTTGTCGCTGCATCGGCTTATTTCCCCTATGACACTCTAACCCCTCCTCCACCAAAGGCTGTTGTAGAGCTCGTAGAGTTTTGTGAATCCAATAGGTTAGGTCTTGTCTTGTGCTGTGATGCTAATGCTCAGAACACTGTTTGGGGCAGCAGCAAATGGAGAAGGAGATCGACTCTTGGACTTCATTTTATCGTCTTATATTACCATCAACAATGTAGGTCATCAACCTACCTTTGTTACAGCCAGAAGAAAGCAAGTAATTGATGTTACCCTGTCAAACAGGCATTTGAAGTCTATCACAAATTGGAAGGTATCGCCAGATAGCACCTTATCAGATCACAGATACATCGAATTTCAAATCTACTGCGAACTTTCACCTTCGCAAGAGAGGAGAAATCCGAGAAAAACGAACTGGCCACGGTTTAGAGAGGAGCTTGCCAACTCTGTCAAAGTTCCACTCAAACTTAGGTCAAGACCGAGAGTGGAGAGGTCTGCTCAGGATCTGAACAACGTCCTCACCCGCTGCTTTGAACTTTCGTGCCCTGTTTCTAACCCCCCCCCCCCCCCCCCGCAGAAAATCGGTACCCTGGTGGAACTCCGAACTGCAGTGTCTTCGTAAAGAAACTAGGAAGCTGCTAAATCAGTCTTTAAAAACCAACTTAGTGGAAGACTGGAATCTTTATCGATCGAAACAAAAAGTTTTTAAGAGACTTATTCGCAAGTCGAAAACTAGTAGGCTTGTAAAGTCCTCCAAAGGAACAGACCAACTAAACTGGATGCAATCCTTAAACCTGATGGCACGTACACTGAGACAAAGGCGGAGACTTTCAGTCTTCTACTTGAGACTCACTTTCCGGGAAATCAGGTTACTACGTGTTCTTCAGCCCTTCAAACGACTGTGGCTACATTTGAACCGACTAATACCACGCGACACAGCTGGTATTTTGCATCGGGAGTGGTGACTGATGATGCTATCAAATATGCCATTGCATCTTTTAAGAGTTTCAAGTCACCTGGCCCGGATGGAATTTATCCAGTTTTGCTGAAACAAGGTTTAAGTCAGGTTTTGCCAATGTTGAAAAGAATTTTCAGCGCGAGCTTGGCCTTGGCCTATATATCTTCACCATGGCGAATGGTTGCAGTGGTTTTCACACCAAAAATTGGTAAGTCTGACTACATTCTAGCCAAAGCTTTAGACCCATAAGTCTGTCTTCCTTCTTACTGAAAAGTTTGGAAAGACTGGTTGAGCTGCATGTGCGCAAAGTTGCTCTTCGATCACACCCTCTCTCTGAGATGCAACATGCTTATCAGCGCGGAAAATCCTGCGAGACTGCGCTTCAAAACCTTATTGGTAGGATTAATAGTGCTCTTGACCGAAAGGAGTACGCGTTGGGCATTTTCGTCGATATTGAGGGCGCTTTTGATTTGAAAGGTCGCATTCTTTGACAGTATGTGTATCTCAGCCAGACAGCATGGTGTAGATGAAACTTTGGTGTTGTGGATTAAAGCAATGCTAATGTACAGGACGTTGGTAGCGGATGCATCTCGTGCTTAAAGGTGTCACCATCCCTATATCCGATGAAGTCAAATATCTGGGTGTAATCCCTGATGAAAAACTTCTATGGTCCAAACATGTCGAATTGAAAACCGATAAAGCGCTGTCGACCTTCTGGCAGTGTAAAGGCGCTTTTGGTAAGACATGGGGCTTGTCATGGGTCCTTTGGATCTATACGGCCATGATTAGACCGCTACTCTCATACACATCAGTTGTTTGGTGGAACAGGCTTTCGCGGAAACGTGTTACTGCTTCTCTTGCCAAACTCCAAAGAACGGCTTGTCTCGGTTGCACAGGGGCCCTAGCACCCCGGGCTCTGCTCTATATCATGGGGTGTACGCTAAAAACCATCTTTCGCTTAAAGAGAGGTGGTTTTTGGTACCATGCGCACTGGAATTTTGAAGAACTTGCTCGAGAATTATCTTTTGACCCCTGTCTTATGGATATGCGTTTGATGCAATGGCACCAGAAATCCTTCTGGAGATTTTTGCCATCCTAATGGCAATGCGCTATATTGTGAACAACAGGTGGAGGGCTAGAGGCATTTGCATCTGCAGTGATAGCCAAGCTGCATTAAAAGCGCTTCTAAACCCTCTTACCTCGTCCAAGTCAGTGCTAGAACTCAAGCTTTCTCTAAATTTGGTCGGAAGACTGAACACAGCGAATCTTGTCTGGGTACCAGGTCACACTGGCATCCAGGGAAATGAGATCTCGGATGAGCTTGCTAGGCAAGGTTCAGAAGAAGTTTTCTCAGGACCCGAACCTGTGTTGGGTCTGCCTGCATCTTTAGTCATGTCGTCTATCGATTCTTGGGTTTCTCGTGAACACAAGATTCGGTGGCGCGATTGCGGTGGATGTAGACAGACCAAACTCCTGCGCCCGGACATTTGCAAAAGGTCAGCATCTTTTCTTCTATCTCTGAGGAGAATCGACTGTAGGCTGTTTGTAGGCGTTCTTTCGCGCCACAAAGATTTTGCTAAACACTTAAATGTGTTGGGCTTAAGCGACACCACTACCTGTCCTGCTTGCGGTGAGAAGGATGACACCAGAACACTTTTTCTGCAGTTGTCCGGCCTATGCTCGCATCAGGTGGCGGATCTTCGGGGCTGACGTGGTGAGTGCCGAACATCTGCTCTTTATCTCTGAAGCTCCTTCTCGTTTTTCTTCGAAAGACGGGAAAACTAAGAACATTAATGTAAGGTGTCTGAATGGCAGCGCTCCATCGGATAGCAGCAACCTCCGACAAGAGAAAAAAAAATGCTGGAATCCACAAAAAAATTGCTTTGTATCATTTCATACCTAAATTTCAATAAAAATTGCGTTCAAAAATAATTTTCAATTTTTTAAATTTACCGCTATCGACCAATGTTCCCATAAGCAAAATCCTGTAACTTACAAACTAGGACATCAAGGACTTTGAATTTTTGCTCAGTTTATATTTGAACCAAGACTAACAAATATTTGTCTTACTAATTTTTAGACCCACCCAATTTGATTATGACATGAAAGGGTTAACATTTTGATCTTAAAGAATTCGGTATACTTACTTTTAATCCTGGGATAGGAAATCAAGATTCCCAAATATAGTTAACAAATATATACACCCGGCGTTATATGAAAGCACGGTAAATGCCGGACATTAAGGGCTTGTGCCGGCCATGGATTAGAAATGCAAAAGTAACAACTAAGTCATTAAAATATCATCAAAGCTATGGAGTACTTCCAACCATAACAGAATCTTATAGTTTGGCAGCACAAACTCTATTGTACATATTTTTGAGTAAGTTTTTTTTAAAATCTCCGGGCCTAGCCTTTTCCAGAGTTTTTAATCCTGGTGTTGAAGAGTGCTGAGTTACGTTATTGTAAAATGTGAACTCAAGTTGGATGCATTTATTTATATTTCATGTAGGAACATAAAACAGTATTTCATAAAATGTTTGAGATGCCTCATTTGCGGCATTTGAGCGTTAACCCACGCATTATACATAAAAGTACCAGCGAATGTTCAAATAACCCTAAAATCTCTCATTTACATTCATTGCTGTTGAAAAAACAGTCGCGCACAAAAATAATGTGCAAGGAGTGCGATGTCTTGTGTAAAAAATGTTTTACGCATTTCCATTCATTAATAAAAAAAAAAACTTTCAGTAAAATAAAGTCAATATCTTGTGTTTTATTTTATTATATTTCAGACCGGACGGAACCACCTAACATCTCGATTGGTACATTTTTGTACCACGCTGCCCCGCCCTAGCTTCCGAGGTATAACATCTTTACAAATAAAACTTATAAGGGTTAATACAGCCATATGAAAACAATAAAATTGTTTCTAACTTATCTTTTCGAACTGCGAGGCGAAAGGGTTAAATGGTTAACAAGCAAATGAAATGGAAAGCTTGCACACATAAAAGGAAGTATATAAAGGGTGATCCATTTCGAGGTTAATGGAGAATGTTTATTATCATTTGAACGAACATTCTTTGGCATTTATTTTTTGAAGTTTATGTCTATCAAATGTTGGCCGTTGCTACGTCGCAGATGGTCCATCCGTTGAGTCCAATTTTCGATCACTCGTTCGAGCATTTCGACTGGTAACTGGCGAATGACACGCGTGATGTTTTCCTCCAAGGCCTGAATCGAAGCGGGTTTGTCGGCATAAGCTTTACATATCCCCACAGGAAAAAGTCTAACGGTGTGATATCACACGATCTTGGTGGCCAATCGACCGGCCCAAAACGTGAAATTATGTGCTCACCGAAATGTTCTCTCAATAAGTCCATTGATTGATGCGATGTGTGGGAAGTGGCGCCGTCTTGCTGAAACCAAATGTCGCCGATATCACGAGCTTCAATTTCAGGCATCAAATAGTCGGTTTTCATGGCACGATAACGGTCGCCATTGACGGTTACGTTCGCACCGGCATAATTTTTAAAGAAATATGGACCGATGATTCCACCGGCCCACAAACCACACCAAACCGTTGTTTTTTCTGGATGAAGTGGCAGTTCTTCAATCTCTTCTGGTTGCTCTTCGTCCCAAATGCGGCAATTTTGTTTGTTTACATACCCATTGAGCCAGAAATGGGCCTCATCGCTAAACAAAATTTGCCTCGAAAACGTCGGATCTTCTTGGAACTTTTTAAGAGCCCATAGAGCGAAGCGATGTCGTTGTTGCACAAGCTGTATTTTGTACGATTTCACTTTAAGATCTTGACGTAAAATGCGCCAAGTCGTTCCATACGTCAGTCAGAGTTGCTGCGAACTGCGCCGAATCGACTCTCTACGGTCTTCGTGTACACTCTCAGCTTCGGCCGTTATATTTTCTTCACAGCGTGCTGGACGTGGTCTATTCGGTCAAATATTATCCAATAATGAATGCTGGGTCTCAAAATGGGTGATGGTGTTACGAATAGTACGCTCAGTAGGCCGATTATGTTGACCATAAGTTGACCGAAGTGCACGAAACACATTCCTCACAGAACGTAAATTTTCATAATAAAGTTGAACAATTTGTAAACGTTGTTCACGCGTAAGTCTTTCCATTATGAAATGCCAAACAATACTAAACAAAAATAACATGACATCATGACACGACTCACACGTGATCTGTCAAAAAAGGCTATTGAAAAAAGTATCTCTTTTGGATCACCCGTTACTAGGTTTTAATGGCAGCTCTCGTGAAAAGTCAATTAAAAAATGTTTCGGGTTGACTGTCTTTATAACTACTTATGCATCTATGATACATATCTGCAACTTTTTTGATTCAATTTTCTCTCATTGGCTCTGACATTCTCGCGAATTATCCTTTCCTAGGTCTTCGGAAATCTCCGTTAGAGGGTACTCATTTCAAATTGAGTAGACCTATCAGAACGTCACAAAGCAATCCATTGGAAAAATTGTTCTTTCTTATCATAATTATCTATGGTTGTACCCCACACTTTTTTATAATGCAATGATCGAATAAATTGCGGTTAGAAGGGTAATTTTTCTTTAATATATTAAATAATACCATGTCGGCACATTATAAACAATTTCTAAAGCTAGTAGAAAAGTGGCCATTGGATAAAAGTAAAGCGGGAAGGTATGTAACCCATTAAGAACAAACGAATTTCGTGAAAATGATTTTGATTATATAATATGGTTTAAGTTTTTTTTTATATTTCCACGGTAAACGCTGATATAATATTGTCCCCCTAATGCCAGAACCAAAATTGTGCAAATTTTCCAAATTTGAGTTAATTGGTTGGTTCGATTATACCTTTGATAATTCTATGCTATACAAACATCTGGAATGCCATGTGTAGGTACAACCAACCGTCATATTTTACAATGTTTTAGATACAGAACCATATAATTCTAGGAAATCAAAAAATATTCAAACGGAAATAAAAAGTTCTGACCTATGGGGGACTATATAATAGTTTACAACTGGGTTAGATTTTACTTTACCGGAATGTTCTCCAAAATTAGTATTTGGCAGTCCTGTTCATTTGCATGCGCTTAATTCAAATCCAAAATTGATGGAGTGAAGTGTCCAAATTCACCAAAATGTAATTGGTTTTGCTCTTGAAGTATATACAGTTCGTCCTAGCTACTTTATCTTTAAAACTTTGTTTTTTTGTATACAAATATTTTGTTGATTTCTATTTTCTTTTTTTGGTTGCATTAAAATTTGACGATGTGATTTTGCATTTTCTGTATTTCTTATAAGTACTTTTGTGTGGTGTTTCCCACGCCAATATCCCGTTCCTTAATGATGACTTCACTAATGAGGAGTTATTTATAAGTGGCATATGAAGTGACATATGAATGACATTTTGTTTCACGAATTTTATTGTTTATTTCTGTTTTTAATGTGAGCAAATCGTATGTGCATTATATTTTTTTTCGAAGGAAGGGTATCCGAGGATGGATTGACCCGTACCCGTTTTGTATAACGTCCGTACTTTAGCAACTTGTTGTTCAAAACTCAAGTTTACTATGTGTTCCACTATTGGTGTCAGAATTTGTGCATTTATTCGAATGTCTTTTACTCTTATTCCATCTGCTCCTGAAGACATTATTATATTTGATTTCACTAAGATCTCTAATATTTCTTATCTTGTGACTGGTGTTATTAAAATTGATTGTCTCAAGTTAGTTATCTCAGTATTGGACGTTTTTATTTTAAAAGTGTGAACAACAATTTCAACTTCAACTTATAAATCTTGTTCGCAAGGTCATTTGAATTGACTTCACTATCAAAATTTCTTTTGATCACTCCATCCAAGTTCATTTGCGCCTTCCGAGTATTTCGTTTATCAAGTTTAAGATTTTTTTTTGCATCCAATAGATACTCCGAGAATTTTTCGGGATTATTTAGTGTTACAGCAACCAGTTGAGGGATAGAAGTATTTGCAGTATTATTTACAGCTCAGCTGAATTGAAAGCGTTGCTCAACCCTCTTACCTCGTCCAATTAAGTCCTCGAACTCAAGCTTTCTCTAAATTTGGTCGGAACGCTGAACACTATGAATCTTGTCTGAATGCCAGGACTCACTGGCATCCTGAGATATCCGATGAGCTTGTTGGACAAGGTTCAGAAGAAATTTGCTCAGGACCCGAAACTGGGGTCTGCGTGCACTTATTGTTAAATGTGTTGGTCTTGAGCGACACCACCACATGTCCTGTCCGGTAAGAAGGATGACAAAGCAGAACACTTCCTTCGTAGTTGTCCGGCCGAACATTTAAGCTCTTCATTACTGAAGCTCAAAGTATTCCAAATTTCAACTTCTTGCTCAAAATTAAAGGCCTAAAATCCGCTGCCGGCGGACTAATGATTGCTAAATCATTTTAACTTTTAATGATGATTGCAAATAATAGGTCTGTTCCTATCTCTAGCTACTCAGAGTTACTAAACACTGCTTAAAACTGTTTCACAACTCGTAAATATAGTAAACGTGTTTCCTGAACCTTAACAAAACATTTATCCCCATCGCATTGATATAGTCGTACTAATCATACTAATTCAATCACGAGCGATGAGTGAGAAAAATTGCAAAAATCCATCAGTGGTCTTTTCGACTACGACAGAAGCTCGAATATTTCTGGCCCCAACATTCATTGAACCCACAAGCAACTCTTGTGGCTCTATGTCCGACTCGCTCGGCAAACTGAGCATAAGTAAGGTTGCTACTCACTGCATTGGTGCTGACGGATATCTTTAGGGCTCCTGAAGCGGCTGGCTCTGTGTTAAACCTCACTAAGGGGCAGCGGAAGAGGACAAAAAAGCGACGCAAAGAAGCTACACAGAAGAAAACATTCTGGTCGTCTCTTCGGTAGCGTTTATGAAATGGGATAGGTCGATGGAAGTCTCACGAACGGAAGCAAACCTAAGCCTTTCATCCGGCAATGCCTCCTCTTCTGATACGAAAAGCAAGAAGAAGCGACTCAAGCTCGTTAAGAAATATAACTCTCCTTAAACTCTTGTGTCTGCCCGCGCCCAGTCTCCAAATTAAGCCGGTGCTTCTACCAGCAAGGATGGTAGTACTAACGGACTGAATGCTTCAAAGTTTGTATTTGGAGTAGCATCTCGCGCATTTTTTTTTTTTTTTTTTTTTAGCTGTATCGTTTTAAATAAAGATACCGTTCCGCCATAATTTTTAATCACATCACTTTTCTTTCTTTTTTTCAAAAATGGTTCCAAGGATTTTCGGCTTTCTTGTACTTTTGATGCTTGGGGCTGGGGCAAGCAAACTGCGTACTCAGTTTTTGGAGAAAAAATGGAATAACTGTAATTTAGAAAACCGCCAAAACCTCTAAAACTAATATTACTATTTTGTTAAACGGTTCATGTAAACAAATCTTCCTACTTCAAATTTCGGCTTCGGCCAAAAAATTTATCTTCGGTCGGACACTAGAGATAATGTGTTGCACATTGTTTTGAAATCGTTGCCAAAGCTTAGTGCGACTACCTCCAACGAACAATACGAGCTCGTCCACCTCATGGTCTTGTAGCATAATGGCTCCGCGGATTACTAGTAACTTGATTCAGGCTTGTCGCGTACCTGTTAACCCTGTCTTAAGCGAGAACTAATTTCGATGTAAACTATATTAGACTTTTCAATCAATTCATTAAATATCAAATTTAAGGAAATTATAAAATTTGTACCTTTTATGTTTTAGGGATCTTGGCGAACGCCTTCGAACGCACTTAAAAGTCCTGCATAACCCAGTTACTACAAGGACCGGTGAGGATATTGAACGTTTCTCAAAAGGTATAGAATCGTTGGAAAACCTTTGCAAAAATATTTACTTCAATAAGTACAAACGTGTATACTCTTCAACGGCGACGGGACTAACAGCGCAACAGTGTAGCCAAGTATTATCTTCCGAATTCTTACAATACCTAAACGATACAAATAAAACTAACTAAACAGCTTACGGTTTGAAACTAAACAAATATACAAAATGGGGCTTCAACTAAATTTATTACGACCAGCATTTTCTGGGTTATTTAAAAATACATTTCGTTTTTGCAACTCCGCGAGCAATACGAAGCCAGCACACATTCCAGTTATGTTGGATGAAGCGGTGAATTATCTAAACGTTAGCGAATCTAAAACGTTTATTGACATGACATTTGGGGCTGGGGGTCATTGTCGTGAAATTTTGCAAAAAGCTCGTGCTGTGAAGGTGTATGCATTAGATCGAGATCCATTAGCTCTTAAATACGCCAATCTTTTATCCGAAGAATATCCTGGTCAAATTATTCCAATGCATGGCAAATTTTCCGATCTTCCCCATCTATTAAAACTAAGCGGTGTACGACACAACTCAATCGATGGAATACTTTTTGATTTCGGTTGTTCTTCTATGCAGTTCGATGAAGCGGAACGTGGTTTTTCATATTCTAAAAATGGTCCGTTAGACATGCGGATGGGCGGAGATACGCAACAAATCACAGCGAGTGACGTTTTAGCAAAAATTGACGAATTTGATTTGGTAAAAATTCTTAGAGTATATGGCGAAGAAAAGGCTGCAAAAAAGATAGCAAGAACAATTGTTGAGTCGCGGTCTGTATTTGGTAAAATTGTAACAACTAAGCAATTAGCAGATTTAGTTTCATCGTGTTTGCAAGGGTATACGTCCGAAAACCAGCAAGGAGCAAGGAATTTAGCTGCAAAAACTTTTCAAGCAATTCGAATATTTGTCAACAATGAATTAAACGAGATCAACTATGGAATGCTAATCGCTCAGAGGTATTTAAAAAGAGGGGGACGACTAGTTACATTAACGTTTCACTCACTAGAAGATACCATTGTTAAAAGGCATTTGAGCGGCAATATAATAGAGGGCTTGGCAAATCCAGTTCCATTAAAATACACTGGACATGATTTGATGCATGATAGAGATGTAGTGGAGTCATTAGTAGAGTCCAATTGGAAACAGCTACATAAACACGTCGCTGTTTCTTCAGAGGAAGAAATAACAAAAAATATAAGAAGCCGCTCGGCGAAGCTAAGAGCTGCAGAAAAAAAATAAACAGCACTATCTATATGTATTCCTAAGCATAAGTTGTGTATTACGCAACCATTAATAAACAGTGTAAGGTTAAACTATTATAAAGCAACAAAACAGTTCAGAAGAACTAAAAAATAATATGTTTTTTTACATTGAATAAAAACAAATTATATTTTTACCAAGGTTGTACTGATCCGTAATAAAATTGGCGATTCTAGGAGCGTACATACTATAGTTTCGAGCGAAAAGATTTGGAACTGAAAATATGTGTAGGTATATAATTCTCTGACGACAAGGAAAAAAACATAACTCAAAAGATTCGTAAAACAACGCTTCATCGAGAGCGCTAGATGTTACCCGTTTACTGAGAAACTTACGAATTTTTGGGGAGAGTATGATAACTTTGTACTGAAAAATTTTTTGTGTAGATTAACTAAATACAAACTTCATTTTTTTTGGGAAGGGAAAATCTATCTTGTCCAGCTTAGGACATTTAAAAAATGTAGGCAATCTAAAAAAAAATTACTTAAAAATGGAAAAAAACTGTATTAAAACACAACGGTAATACTCTAATTATAAAAAACCCCAAATTTTAACAAGAAAAAAAATTAAAAATAAATACTGTAGGCTAATTTTTTTCAGAATTGTAAAACCAAATATTAAATTTGCTTCTTGAGGTATTTACTGACTCCAGGAAACAACCCTTCAATAAATAAACCCCCAAATGAAAAATGAAATAACTCCGCAAAATTGGCGAAAATTTCACTGTAAAATTAGACAGCATGCCTCCCATGAAACTATGAAATAACCCACTCCAATTTGAAGTATGAAATAAGTCTCCAAAAACACATGAAATAGGTCCATTCAAATTTTGGGGGGTTATACAAAGTTGTCCGCACTATTTAGACTGAACCCATAGCAGTACTTGCTAAGTTAATAAGGCACTTTGGTAATGGATCTGTAATAGAGTACGACCGTTAGACCTCAGAAGGGTGCGAGTGGATGAAAAACACAAATTCGATTGTCCATAATAGTTAATACTTTTGTAATTGTTTTGATACAGTGCTTCGCCCCAAAGCGACGTTACCATCTTTCCCGATTAACCTTTGGAAATTTTCTTCGCCAAGAAAACGCAAAACTGCGGCTAGCTGCAACGTGACAGGAATTGAAGATTGCTCAAGGTGATGTTTCACAGTTTGCAGAACCATTGTGAATATTAAATTTTACAATTAATAACAATTGAATTTTCGTTTTTAGCTTTTATAACATACGAAGCCTCTCCAATTTCATAGGGACTAGATATATCTTGCACCCTTCGTCTTTTTATTTTTTCTTGTGTTTGTTTAAACCTTTCAGTCTACATACTCGCAGAAATTAACACAGCACACATTCGGCCCTAGCGAGGTATCCGTCGGAACGGAAAATTCTCCGATTTCCTACCATTCGGAGGATTTTTGCTTCGAGGTATTCTTCGGAACATCTGTTCGGAACATTGTTCCGACAGCAAAAAACGCACAACTAATGATCTGCGTTGCAATGCGATGAAATGCATTAGCAGTGACATTTGTGACAGTTGCACACCATTTTTTGTCCGATCTCCTCCGACAGCAAGTGGTCGCGGAATTTTTCCCGATTTTCGGATAAGCAGTTAAAAAATGTAAGCCAGTATAAATAAAAAGATTTAAAAAAAATATTAAGCATGAAATACCTCCCTCCTATCAACATATACAGTTTTAAAGTTTTGCAAATACAAATATGGGTCGACATATATGGGTACATTTTATACATCTCTATCAGAACCTAACATTTGTCGCATGTCCGATAAATGCGTCGTTGCATTTTAATTATTCTTTTCCGAAATCGGATACCTCGAATGTAATTAGAGTCTCCGACAGAGTATGCGTTGCGGAGAATTTTCCGTTCCGACGGATACCTCGCTAGGGCCGATTAATTATACGTTACAACGTCTGAACAAATAATTCAAATAATCTACCAGCAAAAATGTATTTACATATTAACTTGTGATTATTTCATTGAGATCTATAAAGTTGCATCTTCAAATCTTGTCGCCTCGGAAATTATAGTATCATCAAAATGACAGATACCAGCTGTTTTCATTTTCACGCAAAGTGATTTCGAAAAAAAATCGAAGTTGCCAGATCGATCGAAATATAGAACACTGAAAATGATTTCACTCGATTTGCAATATAGATTTCGATTTCTGGAACCTAGCTGTTCGAGTGGACAATTCCGGTTTCTTAAACCTAACAACTCTGTCCACCACAGCCATTTTGACAGTCTACAATTCTTACGAAAAAAGTAAAGGAACAGACCTAATACAAACGAAGTTGATAGCTTTCGTTTTAAATTCGCCGGGGATTTAACAGTTTAGGGGAATAAATGTTGTAAAAATATGATTTGCTATTTTAACAACATTCATTAGAACAAATTTTAAATCCAGTACTTTTTAGCTAAATAGAAGTCATTTAGTTTTAGTTTGTCTTCTCGGGGATACTATATTTTCCAAGGCGACATGAATTGAAAATGCTAATTTGTAGATTTCGATGAAATAAATATCACTATAAACAACAGCCTCGTTTTCGCCAATTCACGATATATCGAGGGTTGAAATTTTGTTTTTAGTATAAAACGTTATGAAACGTCACTTTTGCCTTTGTTATCACTTAAAAAAGACATTGCAGAATTGAGGAGTTCAATCATCAACATTTTTCATTATAACAAGTAAGGAATGCTTTTAGGAGTTTATTATAAAGTGCAATTATGTACTCCGAATTTCAAATTATATTGGTCTGGTTTTATTGGTTAAAAAAAAACCTTGCATTAGTTTCATTACCAACATTTTTAACCTGGAAAAGTAAGCCATGTTATCAGGGTTCGAAACACAGATGAGGAATTAACCAGATAGTCAACTCGAGAGCGAATCTCTCACGTTGCCTACAAGCTAAGTCGAACTGATAAGCCCCACATAATTTGCACTTATATGGGCTTTTACGTGCAAATCAAATGGGAATCACGCACACATAAATCGAATTATATGGGGCTAATGGCCGCGCTCATGAAATGTCATTTTTTATAGCAAGAAGTTGGGAACAGTTGATGAATTTCAGCAGATTACAACTCACAATTTGGGTGTGTAAAATAAGCATGGTCAATATGCGGTGAATATGGATTGATAAAAACATACTTACCACACAACTAATAACATAATAAAATATTATAATATTAAGAATAAAGCTGTGTTTTAACTAATTTATTCTAATTTTTAATGGAAAATAATCAAAATAATATTGATTAACGTGACTAATATATAATAAGTAAGTTCATCATACATTTTCGGTTGACAATAAATTTAAGTATAACTATACTAGCAAGGATTTCGTAGATTATGGATGGTTATATTGAAGCAGTTAAGTAACTCTACACAATTGAACACTGGTTTAAAACGCTTTTAATAAAACGTAATCCAAATTCTTTCAAATATTATTTTTGGTACATCAAAACACTTTTTTAACAAAATTTGCAATTACTTCCTAGTAGTAGTAGTAGTAGTAAATTGTTTTGTTTATTTTCATATAAAATAAAATTACAAAACATTATATCTTGACAAATAAAGTCGGCTGTTAAAAAAAGTGGCCAATTAATTCAATATATATGTAACATAATGTGCATGCTTATTTATGATATGTACTCAAATACCAAGCATTTTCGTGATGTACTCAACTACCAAGCATTTTCGATAAAAAAATGCACCCCCAATATATTTATGCAGTGCATTCCAGCTACCTTTTTTTCTCGTTCTTCCTTCTATCGCTTACTTTAAATTTTAAAATAAAGCATATTAACTTATATAAAAAATTTCAAAACCGCCTTAGAAAAGAAAAGCTAAGAAAATTGATTGACTAAACGTACAAATCTTGTAACACAACATAATTTAAAAAGGATTACAAATACTTCTTTTCCACTTTCTTTTATCCATGCACGGAACCCGAACATGTACATATATTCATTAAACTTTCATTGTTGAATAAAAACAATCAAATAATAAATAAGTAATAAAACAAACAAATAAAGAAAAAACCATTGCAAACTATTTACTACAAATATTTTACACCCAAACATTACTAATTTAGTAATATTTATGCAATAATACAATAAAATATGCATTTTATCTCATTTTATTAACCAAAATGGAAAAGTACAACAACCCAAGAATGTTTATTTTAAGGCAGATAAAAAATAGAGAACTATTTCTTATAACCGCAAAAAATATTGCAACTAAATTGTAACAACTTTATTGGGTAACTAATTTTTTGTTTCTTTATAAATATTTATATTAAAATAGCTATAAAAGTTGAATCACATAAACTCAACACTTCGCAGAATTTCCTATTTCCCAACACATCCGCCGTGACCAGCTGTTTTGTTGTTGCGATTTGGATATATTGCAAAACTCCCCACAACTATTTTTGGCGGGTAATCTAGTAAATTAGATCTAACTTCATGTGCCTGGCTCACACGTATTCACAGATGGGAAAATTGAGAGAGGATTTTGCGGCTGTCATTAAATATTTTTTGAGGGTTGAAAGTGATAGGGGATTGCAGAGTTGACTATCTGGTTAATTCCTCATCTGTGGTTCGAAATCTCTTACGTACACATGCATGCATATACCACAGATGAATAATTATACGGATAGTAGACTCAGCATCAGTGCTGTCGTTTTCTAATAACTATAAAAAAAACATGATTATTTTATTTAAAACACTTTAACTTTTTAAATATTTTATGTTCTCCAAAACGCCTCTTACTTTATTGTCTAATATACAGCCGTTTTTGAGATACTTAGTGATTATGATATATGATTTTGTAATGAACTTGAATTAAGTTGAAAATTTGGCACCACCAAAATAGGTTTCTATATGATAAAACTTGCTCATCGTATATTGATTTATACATGAGGGATTCAAGATTTAATTAAAAATAAAATAAAAAATAAAAAAAAAATTGAGTTTTGACAGAACTAGGCATTATATTTTTCTAAAAATATGCAAGTATCTCGGGTGCAGCGATGCACATCTGTTTCAGGCAGCTTTCAGAGAAAAAAGAACACGTTTTAATAATATCCAAGTGTTAAATAGAAATTAAGAGACTTTTATACATGTATATTTGATTCGAATGAATGGACTATTCGTTCGAAGGTATCTATTCATTCGAATAGACTTTTTGTATTTTGAGATTCGAACGAATAATGTTCATTGTCGAAAGATGTCATAGAATGAATTAAATGAATAGAATGAATTCGAAATCAGCTGTGTGAAATCGTTTGACATTTAAGTTATCATACAGGGTGCCAACTTTACTTTATTTTGTGATGTTATGTTTTTTGAGGGTTTATTTTTTATTTTTACGAAGAGAAGCTATCCTAGCTCACAAATCAAATAGGCCATCTAACACAATCAACTTAAAAATTCATGCAGATAACTAAAGTATCAAACTATGTTTTTGATTCCACATTTTTGACGGGGAAGAAAGCCGCATGTGGTTCAAATGTATTTCCAAGTAGAATTTGAGCGAATTCGGATGTTTTCCGGTTTTGGGAATATGAAACTCTACTATCTGTATAATTACAGAACTAAAGCGAGATTAGGATTAATCTGCCCTTAATCTAAAGCGAGATTAAGATTATTCTGCTCTAAATCTACCTTAAATCTTAAGATTTACCATACAAATTTGAATCTGCCAAACACAAAATTAAAAAATAATCTTGAAAGAAACTGAAACTGAAATACCAATTTACCATACCTGTATATGTCAAAGGTGACGTTGGTTGCTGAGAATTGAGAGCGAAGAAACAATTTGACAACCAGATGTTGGACATTTTGTGAGCAAATTTGATAGCCAAAGAGCGGGTTGGGAGAAAACCCCTATGTTATTCTCCTTTTTTTCGGTGGAGACGCTAAAAGATTATTTTTTTATCTTTTGTGCTTAACCTCGGCTTAGTGCTCGGTGGAGACGTAGCATAAATAATTCATATTTATGGACGTCTTTTGCTTTGTGTTTTTAGGTGATCCTAGATCTTTCGTGAAATGAATAAAATAAGACGTTTCACATTTTCATGCAAATCTTATTAAAACTTTTACCAAACAATTTGCATGCAGTATTAAGCTTTAATATTGCATAGTGTAATCATAATTAAAACCAAACAAGGACAGCAAAAACCAAAATTAAAAAGTTGGTCTCTTTCCTTTATCGACACAAACATGGTTACCCTGCATTTCAATTTAAGTGAAACAAAACATATGTTTCGGTCGGTCGGTTTGTTTACCTTGTGAAATTTGTGAACAAAAGTGAAAAGTAGATTCCTAAATAAAAATCGTTATTAGTGGTCAGAATTGTGCTGCATTTGTTCTGGGATAGTGTTTGTAAAAGAAAAGAGTTTTGAATTCAGTGAATAAGCTTAGTGTAATGCATATTTGCCCACTGAAAAAGTATTATAATATATAAAATATATCTATCAATGTTAATTAATAAAGTCATGCTTATTTTGGGATTCCAATGAATAGACTATTCGTTCGAATGTCTATTCATTCGAATAAACTTTTTGTATTTTGAGATTCGAACGAATAATGTTCATTATCGAAACATGTCATAGAATGAATTAAATGAAAAGAATGAATTCCAAATCAGCTGTGTAAAATCGTTTGACATTTTAGTTATCATACAGGATTCCAACTTGACTTTATTTTGTGATGTTATGTTATGTTTTTTTTTAAAAATTAATAAACATTTTAACAAATATAATATATATAAAAAATCGTAGTCGTCAATACCTGAGGGTTTATTTTTTATTGTTTTCACGAAGAGAAGCTATCCCAGCTCACAAATAAAATGGGCCATCTAACACAATGAACTGCATTACTGCTTCATTTTAAAAACTCATGCAGATACCAAAAATACCATGTTTTTGATTCCACATTCGGGCAAAAGAGCCGTTTGTGGTTCAAACGTATTTCCAGATAGAAAATTTGTGCGAACTCGGTCGATATGTTGTTTTCCGGTTTGGGATATGAAACCCCAAATTACAATTTACCTTCTAAATGGTGTTTTTTTAGAGGTTGGTTTTTCGAATAGAGATAAAACTGATATTTTGTGGTAAAATCTGGCATTTCTATTGTCTTTTATGTTCACTTTGGTTTGCCATGTCATCATGAACAGGTTGACAAATAAACAACGCTTGCAAATCGTGCAAATTTATTTCGAAAATAATGGTTCAGTTCGCTGATTTTCATCACAAAATTTTGTTCAGTGATGAGGCTCATTTTGGGTTGAATGGCTACGTCAAAAAGCAAAATTGCCGCATTTGGAGTGTAAAAAATCCACATGAGACCCTTGAAACGCCATTACATCCACAAAAACTGACTGTTTGGTGCGCTCTATGGGCTGGTGGAGTCACCATACTTCTTCTGATGATGATGCTGGAGAGTCAGTTACCGTTAATGGAGACCGATATAGAGCCATGATAACCGACTATTTTGTTCCCGAATTGGATAGAATGAATGAGGTTCCAACAAGACGGCGCTACATGCCACACAGCGCACGTCACAATCGATTTATTGTAGGAAACATTCGATGAGCGCATCATTTCGCGGAATGGACCTGTCAATTAGCCACCAAGATCGTGTGATTTGACAACATTGGATTATTTTCTTTGGGGATTATGTGAAGTCGCTCGCCGACGCCAACAAACCAGAAACGTTAGGGGACTTGGAAGCTAACATTCGTGGCGTTATTGCCGACATACAGCCACAAATGCTTGAAAAAGTGGTTAAAAATTGGACTTCTAGACATGTCTTTATTAGAACCAGCCGCGGCGGGCACATGCCCGAAATCATATTTAAACATTAATGGCATAAAATTATCCTTCCAATAAAGCCAATTGAAAAACGATTTTCTTGTGTTTTATTTCAATTCGAAGTTTTATACCTCTATTGCTTCTATTTTATTGTCTGGGCTTAGATATCATAAATATTTATTTAAGTCGAAAGAAAAGGAAAGAAAATATTTAATATTTTTTAATTACTTTGATATTTATTTCATGGATCAGGGAAGGCTCTCATAGACTTAGATAAGGACTATAAGTAAGAAACCAAAAATATAACACAATGTTTGTAAATGATGATATTTTCATAGCTCCAGTGGTAGTTATTAAAAACAATACCTACTATCTACTTTATTAAGTTTTAATCCTTTTAGTTTTTAAATTTTTACTAACAGGCAGACTACTTTTTTTACATAAGATGATATTATTGTTGGCATGAAGGTCGTAACATCCTATATAACTAGGTACATCTACGATATTTAAGATGATAAAATAGTATTGACCCAGTGGATGCATGTTCCTGGACAAGGCTAAGTTATTTTAAAATTGAATCAGTATTTATTTTCTCTTCAGATAAACTTTCAAGCAAGTTGACGCTTTAAAATGGTGGAAAATATTGACACGAACAAATGTAATCAAAACGAAAAATATAATAAAAACTAGTAATATGTGCGAATTTTTTTAATTTTGTTTAGATTTCCGTAATAACTCGTAAGTCCTTAAAGTAACATCTAAGAAGAAATTATTACTTTTATAGAGCCTGTGAACAAATGCCTTAATGACAGTAAATAACTTCGCTAAAGTGCGCCAAATGGTTTTCCATAAGATCTCTTACAGCAGTTATGGAAATAGGAAAATAGTTTTCCTTGGCCCTTATGGAAACTAAATTGCTACTTGGGACTCGACTATTTGAATAATTACAGTTCTGAGAATTTGACTTGCTCTGACTAATGCTACGTTTCCACCGAGCACTAAAGCAAGATTAAGAGTAATCTGCCCTAATGCTGGGTTTCCACCGAACACTAAACCGAGATTAAGGTTAATCTGCTTTTAATATACTTTAAATCTTAAGAATATACAAATTTTAATCTGCTACCCACAAGCATGCATATTTTCACACTCGCTTTCGTTCGAAACATTTAAAATAAAATATGTTGACTCTGTTTGTATAGGACGCATTCTAATTGGACAAATCGTGAGCAGAAAAAAGTTTTACTTAAGTTGATGGAGGGCAATCCTGAAATAGCAAAGGTTTCTCAACCCTTTGCTGCTGAGAAATTGAACAGCTTCTACGGACCGCTGAGTAAGGACTCTACTTGGAAAAGGTTTAAGATTGGCATGTATTTCATTACAATTTATTTGGTTTTTGCATTTCAGGTTTGGGTGGATTACAAGTCGAATACTGAGAAAAAACTGGTGGAAAACGAGAAGAAACGAAAGCAGTCAGGCTACAACGATAACACCCTCATTGTGCTTTCTCAGCTCGAGCAGGCAGTCTCAAGAATTACATCCCTAAGTCAGACCGTCTCAGGCGTAAATGCCAGAAGCTATGATGCGCGAGAAGTTACACATGGAAGTTCAAATTATTTTACTAGCAGAGAACTAAGTTTCAGATCAATTTCAAAGACTGATAAAAACGAGTGCCTGAGTGTACAAACGAAAAATATTTCTTTATTTTTAATGTTAATATGAAATAATATAATAAACTTGACTGCTAGACTCAATTGCTATTCTACTATTAAAATAATACAGCGATTCTATGACGAATACTTCGAGCTTCACTGATGAAAGTGTTCTCGTTAAGGCAGCACGAGAATCGGTTTTTATTCACTTAGAATTTCATCAACAAAATTCTGTTTTGATTTTGACAGCAAATAAACATATCGCAAGCTGGTTAACCAAACTTCTCTTGATTTATTAGTGGGGGAAACGTGAAACTTAAATATATAATACATTTATTGGTTTCATGTTTTATTTAAACAAAATGGTTATGCAATAAAATAAGAAAATTACCAAATACATTTTATATAAGCTTCTATTTAAATTTCGGTTTTTAACGCGTGAAAATGTTGCAAATAATACATTTTACTACATCTACACACAAATAGGAAATAGCCTTGTAACTAAACATTTTTTTGCAATCGTTAGCATTACTTTCTCACGAAATTATTGAAATTTAATATTTCTGCATAACATTATAACAATAAAAAAAAAATATCCCCAAAACAAAAACAATGAATGGCCACACCATATGACATAGAATTAAAAAACAGCCGAGACCGAAAATTAAATTCATTTGATGCCATCTCTCGATAACGAATATTATTCGTTCTAATGTCAAAATACACAAAGTTTATTCGAATGAAAAGAGACATTCGATCGAATAGTCTATTCATTCGAATCTCAAAATAAGCATAAAGATTGAAAAATAATCTGAAAGAAACTAGGTTTGCATGAAAGAATCGGCTTGTGAACACACTGAATAGAAATCTACCATACCTGAATATGTCAAAAGTGACGTTGGTTGCTGAGAATTGAGAGCGAGATAGCAACTTGACAACCAGATATTGGACTTTTTGTGCGGAAATTTGAGAGCCAGAGAGCGGGTTGAGAGAAAACCCCTATGTTAATCTCCTTTTTGTTCGGTGGAAACATGTAGAGATTTATTGTTAATGTTTTGACTTTAATCTCGGTTTATCTTTTGGTGGAAAAGCAGCATTACCACTGGGTTCAATATCCTTTTCAATATTTTTTCATCAAAAACTGAAAATTTAAGAAGAACACAATTGCATATTCTGTAAATAAATGCAAATAATGCATATTTAAGGACGTATTTTCCTTGTGTATTTAAAGGTGATCCTAGATCTTTCGTGAAATGAACAATAGTACAATAAGACATTTCACATTTTCATGCAAATCTTATTAAAACTTTTTTAACAAAAAAAATGCAGTATTATACTTTCGTTGAAATAGGCCTATATTGGGGATGTAGAGGGAGCTGAAGATCGGGAAGATGACAGGAAACGAGGATGAGGACGGACTTAGGATAGACAGTGGTTGAGTGCGAGGGACGCGGCATGTTTGCGATGCACGGCTTACGCTCGCCGGAAATAGGGTGGTTATCAACCTAGGCTACAACAAAAACATCAATCACGCCAAAAAAAAGAACTTACTTTTTTCACAAAGAACGGACGGACGTCCACCATACTTGAGGGCGCTGCCGGTATTGGTGAAACGTTTCCATACCCTCTCAACCAGGAAATTACGTCCATTAATCTCCCCGATGATGTCATTGTTGCTCTTGATCAGACCACAATCACCCCCTGAAAAATTGCTCACAACCCAACCATGACCTTAATTATCATTGTCAAAAAAAAGCAAAACGCCCAAAAATAAACATATAACTTAAACATTTAATAACACAAAGGATAAATAAATAAACAAATAAAAAAAAGAAATATATATGTATATAAATAAATAACAAAAAAAAGGAAAATAAACTACACAAACATGTAAGTTAGGTTTTTATCCTTTCCGCTTTCCCTGGTAACCATTTGCTATTAACTTACTCTACTCTAGTTATCCCTACCTGGATAGAGCTCGTACAGGTGCGTATATATTGGATCGTATTCCAAAAATAAAATTTTTTTTGAAACAAGAACGGGGCGGGAAAACTTTACCTATTACAACAAAATTATATGTATGTATGTACTTCATAAAAACAAAAAAATTAAAAAAAGGAATAAATTACGACTTATAAACTGGATAATTAATAAACTGAGACTTACAAAACTAATTAAATAAATAATATACAAAAATAATTAAACGAAAGTGACAAATTAAATTACTTATTTATTCAAACTTTATATACCTAATATATTTAACTGATAGAAAAGAAATATACATAATATATAATACTTAATAAAACTAACGAACAAAACGAAATTAAAAAAAAAAACAAAACAAAAATTGTATTTGCTGCTATCCGATGGAGCGCTCAGACACAACTACAGGTCCATTGTACTACCATTCAGACACCTTACATTAATGTACTTAGTTTTCCCGTCTTTCGAAGAAAAACGAGAAGGAGCTTCAGTGATAAAGAGCTTAGATGTTCGGCACTCACCACGTCAGCCCCGAAGATCCGCCACCTGATGCAAGTATAGGCCGGACAACTGCAGAGAAAGTGTTCTGCTGTGTCATCCTCCTCACCGCAAGCAGAACAGGTAGTGGTGTCGCTTAAGCCCAACACATTTAAGTGTTTAGCAAAATCTTTGTGGCCCGAAAGAACGCCTACAAGCAGCCTACAGTCGATTCTCCTCAGAGATAGAAGAAAAGATGCTGACCTTTTGTAAATGACCGGGCGCAGTAGTTTGGTCTGACTACATCCACCGCAATCGCGCCACCGAATCTTGTGTTCACGAGAAACCCAAGAATCGATAGACGACATGACTAAAGATGCAGGCATACCCAACACAGGTTCGGGTCCTGAGAAAACTTCTTGTGAACCTAGCCAAGCAAGCTCATCCGAGATCTCATTTCCCTGGATGCCAGTGTGACCTGGTACCCAAACAAGATTCACTGTGTTCAGTCTTCCGACCAAATTCAGAGAAAGCTTGAGTTCTAGCACTAAGTTGGACGAGGTAAGAGGGTTTAGAAGCGCTTTTAATGCAGCTTGGCTATCACTGCAGATGCAAATGCCTCTAGCTCTCCACCTGTAGTTCACAATATAGCGCATTGCCATTAGGGTGGCAAAAATCTCCGCTTGGAAAACAGATGCATGTTTACCCAAGGGTTAGTAAAGTCGTATATCATCGCATTCCACAAAGACACCAGCACCAGACCCCTGCCCGGTTTTGGAGCCATCCGTGAAAATACGATGGCATTCAATCAATGGTTCAGAGTTTGACCGAAGCCATTCCGTTACCTGTGGAAAGTTGACGTGGTAGTTTTTTCGCAGAAGGATTTCTGGTGGCATTGCATCAGACGGCATATCCATAAGACAGGGGTCAAAGGATAATTCTCCAGCAAGTTCTTCAAAATTCCAGTGCGCATGGTACCAAAAACCACCGCTTTTTAAGCGAAAGATGGTTTTTAGCGTACATCCCATGATATATAAGTCAAGGGGAGGAAGATTCATCAAAGCATCTAGAGCAGAGCCCGGGGTGTTAGGGGAGGCCCCTGTGCAGCCGAGACAAGCCGTTCTTAGGAGTTTGGCAAAAGAAGCAGTAACACGTTTCCGCGAAAGCCTGTTCCACCAAACAACTGATGCGTATGAGAGTAGCCGTCTAAACATGGCCGTATAGATCCAAAGGACTCGTTTTGGAGAGAAGCTCCAAAAGCGCCTTTGTACTGCCAGAAGGTCGACAGCGGTTTATCGGTTTTCGATTCGACATGTTTGGACAATAGAAGTTTTTTATCAAGGATTACACCCAGATATTTGACTTCATCGGATATAGGGATGGTGACACCTTTAAGCACGAGATGGGACAGGCCAGTGATGATTCTCCTTCTCGCAAAGAGAACAACCGTGGTTTTAAGAGGATTCAAAGGTCGCATTATCAAAAGCACCCTAAATATCGACGAAATGCTCAACGCGTACTCCTTCCGGTCCAGAGCACTATCAATCCTACCAACAAGGTTTTGAAGCGCAGTCTCACAGGATTTTCCGCGCTGATAGGCATGTTGCATCTCAGAGAGAGGATGTGATCGAAGAGCAACTTTGCGCACTTCAGTAAGAAGTAAGACAGAAGAAGAAAGACAGACTTATGGGTCTAAAGCTTTTGGCTAGAGTGTAGTCAGACTTACCAATTTTTGGTATACAAACCACTTTAACCATTCGCCATGGAGAAGGTATATAGGCCGAGGTCAAGCTCGCGGTGAAAATTCCTTTCAACATTGGCAAAACCTGACTTAAACCTTGTTTCAGCAAAACTGGATAAATTCCATCCGGACCAGGTGACTTGAAACTCTCAAAAGATGCAATAGCATATTTGATAGCATCATCAGTCACCACTCCCGATGCAAAATACCAGCTCTGCCGCGTGGTATTAGTCGGTTCAAATTTAGCCACCGTCGTTTGAAGGGCTGAAGAACACGTAGTAACCTGATTTTCCGGAATGTGAGTCTCAAGTAGAAGACTGAAATTCTCCGCTTTGCTTCAGTGTACGTGCCATCAGGTTTAAGGATTGCATCCAGTTTACTTGGTCTGTTCCTTTGGAGGACTTTAACAAGCCTACTAGTTTTCTACTTGCGAATAAGTCTCTTAAAAACTTTTTGTTTCGATCGATAAAGATTCCAGTCTTCCACTAAGTTGGTTTTCAAAGACCGATTTAGTAGCTTCCTAGTTTCTTTACGAAGACACTGCAGTTTGGAGTTCCACCAGGGTACCGATTTTCTGCGGGGGTTTTAGAAACAGGGCACGAAAGTTCAAAGCAGCAGGTGAAGACGTTGTTCATATCCTGAGCAGACCTCTCCACTCCCTGTCTTAATCTAAGTTTGAGTGGAACTTTGACACAGTTGGCAAGCTCCTCTCTAAGCCGTGGCCAGTTCGTTTATCTTGGAATTCTCCTCTCTTTCGAAGGTGAAAGTTCGCAGTACATTTGAAATTCGATGTATCTGTGATCTGATAAGGTGCTATCTGGCGATACCTTCCAATTTATGATAGACTTCAAATGCCTGTTTGTAACATCAATTACTTGCTGTCTTCTGGCTGTAACAAAGGTATGTTGATGACCTACGTTGTTGATGGTAATTCAGACGATAAAATGAAGTCCAAGAGTCGATCTCCCCTTATGTTGCATTTGCTGCTGCCCCCAACCGTGTTCTGAGCATTAGCATCACAGCACAAGACAAGACCCAACCTTTTAGATTCACAATACACTACGAGCTCTACAACAGCCTTTGGTGGAGGAGGAGTTAGAGAGTCATAGGGGAAATTAAGTTATAGAAACAGCTACCAAATCTTGGCTACAAAAGCTTTTGATCATAGTAGCTGTAAAAGGTTTCGATACAATAAGACAAGTCCTAGGTCTTTCGGATTGCTTATCATAAAGAACGTGGTATAAATCGCTCAAGCAACCAAGACCACAGATGCGACTTTTCCACACCTATGGTTCCTGGATGGATATTATGTGTGATTTTGCTCTACAAGCCACAAGCCTGCTACTTAAAAGGGCGATAGCAGCCTTGCAGTGCTGTAGGTTCATTTGAGTAAACAAGATGGATGAATACTCTGGGTAACGTCCACTATTAGCACTGTTTGACATTGAAATGGAAATGGATCCTGCCAAGATGCAGATAGGGACGGATGTTGTACCTAGATTTGATGATCTCGGCAGCAGCCATGTTTATGTTCACAACAAGAGAACTACCACCTTCATTGTGGCGGTTTTTACTCTTCTTGTGTGAACGGACAATCCAGGCTTTTGTGTCGAGACCAGGATTCTGGGTTTGCAAAAGCTTTAGCACATCCGCCGATTTCTCTAGTTTCCCAGGGATCCAGTAGAGAGCCCGCGTAAGCTTGGGTGGTTTGTAGACCTCAAAAGATGAAGTCCTAAATGAAGGAATTTTCGGCACCATACTGCTAATCCATTCAGAGGTTTTCTGTGATGAGGTCTTCACCATGAGGGTTCCGTCCTTTAACACACAGCCCTTCACCTGAATGCAAGCATTTGTTGCAGCAGCCAGCTCCAAAAGATGAGTTTTGAGGTGTTCGGACTCTGCAACACTCATTCTGTTTTCATTGCCCGCTTTCCCAACGCGAACTGCTAAAGAGGAGACAGCAGCATTCTTGTAGGAATGCTTCTTAACTTGCACTCTTTTGCGTTTAGCACATGGTTTTTTAGACGCACACCTACCATCAGAGCCGTCCGCGTCGACAAAGTTCTGTCCACTAGTGCTGCACCCAGTATTGGTCACAACACCAGCATCATCCATTACCAGTGCACGGGCAGCACCAACAATAGGTGCACTTCCTCTACTCATACTCAAGGGTGAGTCCACTACAACCAATTTCCGTCCATCAAAACTACTACCTTTGCTGGTAGAAGCACCGACTTCATTCGGAGACAGGGCGTGGGCAGACACAGGAGCTTGAGGAGGATTGTATCTCTTAACGAGCTTGGGTCGCTTCTTCTTGTTTTTCGGTTCAGCAGAAGAGGAGGCATTGCCTGATGAAGGGGTCAGGTCAGCTTCCGTTTGTGAGACTTCCACCGACCTATCCCGTTTCATAGACGCAACCGAAGAGCCGATCGGAGTGCTTGCGCCTTCAGCCTGTGGAGCTTCTTTGCGCCGCAGATCGCTCAGCTGCTTCCTTTTCCTTTTTCGCAGAACCTTAGTGAGGTGCACCTCGAAGCCAGCCACTTTAGAGGCCCGTTCAACCGTTGAGATATCACGGGGCAAGCTGTTAGCGGCGGTGCAGTGGGTAGCATCCTTACTCATGCTCAGTTTGCCCAAAGAGTCGGACATAGAGCCACAAGAGTCGCTTGTGTGTTCAATGAATGTTGGGGCCTCCAGAATCCGAGCCCCAGCCGCAGTCGAGAAGACCACGGATGGATTTTGGCTATTGCCAGTACCACCTGGAGTATTAACATCCTTAAGGTTGTTCATTCATCAATATTTTGAGTTTTAACTACTGCTCCTGTAGGTTAGAGTACACTAACGGATTATTTTACAGAGGATAGGTTAAAAACCGTTGCCTCCAAAACCTCCTCCTTTATCCGGGCTTGGGACCGGCATGCTACTCGCGTAACAAGGCGGAGTTTAAAAATGATTTTAGCTTACTCTTGTTCTATTTTATGCTAAGGTAGGCGTGGGTTTGGAGGGTGGATGGTGGAATGAACTTCACCGTCTCAAACACTTTACTCGCCAATACACTTACAGCCTTATTTATAAACATATTTTAAGGCCAACGTAACTTTACGCAAAACTTGAACTGCCCTTACGCAGCACAACATTATTTATAAAACTTAACCAACGTTGCTTAAGGGATGCGTAACCTAAACACCAAAATTTGGGTTTAGAGGCTGCATAAGGTATGTGTAAAAATTGTTTTTGATTGCAAATGTCAATTTTATATTTTCATTAAAACAAAAAAGTTTTAAAAAGGTATAAAAAGATATAAAAATGCCATTTGATTTCGTGGCTTTTATGAAGGATATCGATTCAATTAACTTCCTCAGCCTACAAAGCAGATAGTATAATTGGTTATATATATGTGTGCCCTTGTAACATATTTCATAAACAAATTGTAGTACCTTATCAGTGGAGTCCCAATTTTCCGACCTGTTTCTTTTATTTTGGGAGTTCAGCTGAGTTTCTGTACTCTTAAAGCAAAATGTATTAGAATCTTATGTTTTTGGTACTAGTTTTTTAAGTATTCTTACTTATCTAGACATAAACCTCGTTTAGTTAAAACACAGGAGAAAATCGTTTATAAATCAGAATTTCAGCAAAGACGCGTAAGGGTTGCGTAAATACTTACGCGTTGTTTAACTAAGCAACCTCTGAGAGGTGTTTTAAGGAAATCTAATAAATACGGCTGTTAATGTATAAAAAAAACAAATTCCTTGTTAGACGGAGCATGGACATATGTATATATGTATCAGGTTCGAAAAATTTTGATGGACACATACATATATCCAAACCATCAATTTTTTTTTTTCGCTGGAGTATCCAGCAAATGATTGGCGCGTAATTTAATTTTGGGCAGCCACGACTAAATTTAACAATCGGTGACCGCTAATTTTAAATATCTCCCGCCTACCAACTTTCGAACGAATTCGAATGTCAAAATAAGGCTGAGTATTCAATAAAATGTTCAACCATAAAAATTAAAGTTGGAGTTATATGAATCTATACGACAGAAAAATCTATACGAGTAAAATTTGACATTTGTGTCGAACGATTCGAATCTCAAAATGCACTATACTTTCGAATGATAAATGAACTTTCGATAGATAGAGTGAATTTTCTTTTCGTTCGAATATCAAAATACAAACTATTCCAGTTCGACTAACTTTCGAACGAATTCGAATGCCAACATAGGGCTGATAATCTTAGAAGTTTTCGGTAAAACCGCGGCCGATGTATAATTCAATGAAAATGCCACCGTGGCCACTGACGACGAACACATTTCAGAGCAGAACGTGAATGCAGAATTTGCCAGGACCGAGAAAGAAATCCTGTTGCTACAAAAACGACGCGAGTTACAACCGCTCAAGGAGGAATTTTGCATGGCCGATTCAAAGAGGTTTGATTTCTCGGCTTTCGAAGCCATGGTTCACTCCTTTAGTGGCGACGACAACTATGACATCAGGAAATAGATCATCGATATGGAAGACGCCTTTACAGTGTTCGGTTGTAACGAAAAAGACAAATTTGTTGGTGTGTGCCGCATATTCACAGGCACAGCCAAAGTATTCCTACGCACTACCCACACGTTACAAGGACCTGGATAAAAATGCACATGCACGATGTCTTCCAGCAGCTAAAATAAAATGACCATTCTTAAGTCGATTTTAAATTTAAGTAGCTCATTGTTTTAAATTTTTGCTACGCATTCACCAAGCAATAATGGTTGTGTCTTTGCTCATTTGAATACACTTTCATGGGAATGATCGTCATGTCGCACCACACAGGTAGATTTTATGTGAGTCAGAAAGAAAAGGGTAGATTGCACCAAGAATCCACTGAAAGTCCACTTTCGATTTGAATTCTCGGCGTGGGCATGAACGTTTCGGTTCCAAACCAAACCAAACCAAAACTTTTGACAGAAATCCTCATTTGAGATTTGTGTTGGAAGAGTGAAGACCGAATACAGGCACTAGAGAGCACAAAAGTATTCGATTTTCCAAGAGAAATTTTGTTTTGTTTCAGATTTCAGCGTTCCCATTCAAATTGTTTTCATTCTAATGAGACTTTTTTGTGTGTGTAGCCAGGCACTATGTGAATAAGCAAAATTATTTAAATTGTTTTTTATACAAGCTCTCAAGGCTAAACGCGAGGCCTTAGCGAAACCCATAAAAGCGCAATGTTTTAAATAAAACAAAATTACCTTTCATATGCCGTATTACCATCTAAAATAGAGCCACCAATGGCCGTGATTTATCCACATAAGTTGTCTGGTATTATAAATATAAATATGATGCGATATTAATGCATTTCTATTGCTGTCTATGGCAGCTGCCCAAAAAAACTTTATTGCATCATTAGGATTCATCAGCAAACTCTTGGTGTATGGCAGAGGTTTTTCAGCTCCACAATATATATATTACCATGAGCGTTTTTTTCCATATCCATTGCAAAATATCTCCAACATATTTATAATAAAATGAAATTTGAATATGATATATCAACTGTAACAGCTAATTTCGAATTTCCGAAGTTGTAAAAATATAATACTCCTCTCAACTTAAGAGTGGTTGGGACCTCTCGTAATTCTTATGAGCGCTCGTAAATCTGTACTAATAGGGGTTGGTAAATAGGTTTAAGAAGCTCATTGCTTACGAATGGTTGGTGAATACCGGCCTAAAAGTCCGTGAAGAGATATGTGTTGGAAATGCAGAGATCAGATAAGAGAAAACCTTTAACGACAATCATTTGGAAGCGATTCCAGAGGTGTAATGGGTTGTTTCCCTATTTCTGTCGCTTTGTCTCAGGGTTGCCCTGCATTGCCAGGCCATTGCCAAATTTGCTAAGAAAAGATTCAAAGTTTTCTTGGACCGATGAGTGCACTGATGCCCTTGTGCAGCTAAGAAATTAGATAGTTTCTTTGCCAATATTGGCACTATACAATCCCAAACCGGGAAACCGAGTTGCCCTGTGATGCCAGCGCACATTTTTTAGGGGCCGCACTTATGCAAAGCACAGATGAGGAATTAACCAGATAGTCAACTCGAGATCGAATCTCTCACCTTGCCTACAAGCTGAGTCGAACTGATAAGCCCCACATAATTTGCACTTATATGGGCTTTTACGTGCAAATCAATTGGGAATCACGCACACATGAATCGAATTATATAGGGCTAATGGCTGCCGCCAAGAAATGTAATTTTTTATAGGAAGAAGTTGGGAACAGTTGATGAATTTGAGCAGATTACACCTCAAGATTTGGGTGTGTAAAATAAACATGCAAAATATGCGGTGAACATGGATTTATAAAAACATACTTACCGCACAACTAATAAAATATTATAATATTGAGAATAAAGCTATGTTTTACTATTTTTTTAATAAAAAATATTCAAAATAATATTGATTAACGTGACTAATATATAATAAGTTAATTAATCCTACATTTTCGGTTTACAATAAATTTAAGTATAACATTACAAATACGGATTTTGTTATGGATGGTTATATTGAAGCATTTAAGTACTTTTATGCTACGTTTCCACCACAAAATAAACAGAGACAAAGCACAAAAAATTAAAAATTAATCTTTCAGCGTTTCCACCGAAGAAAATAGATTAACCTGCCGTTGGGTTTTCTTTATCGCATTTATGCTTTAAAATTGAGAACGTAAATGACATTTCAAAAGAGAACAGATATATGCATTTGCAACATAATGTGCATGCTTATTTATGAGTTTCACTCAACTATCAAACATTTTCGATAGCAAAATGCAACAGCAATATATTTATGAAGTGAATTCCAGCTACCTTTTGTTCTCCTTCTTCTGTCTATCACTTACCATAAATTTAAGAATAAAGCATATTAACTTATATAAAAAAATTCCAAAGCCGAATAAGAAAACAAACAGCTAAGAAACGTCATAGACTAAACATACACAATTTGTAACAAAACATAATTTAAAAAGGATTAAAAGTACTTTTTCCACTTTTTTATCGATACACGGAATCCGAATATGTATATTCATTAAGCTTTCATATGTTGAATAAAAATAATCAAATAATAAATAAGTAATAAAACAAACAAAGAATTTAATATATATATAAAAAAACCATTGCAAACTATTTACTACAAATATTTTACACCCAAACATTACTAATTTAGTAATATTTTTGCAATAATACAATAAAATATACATTTTATATCATTTTTTTAACCAATATTGAAAAAGTATAACAACCCAAGAATGTTTATTTTAAGGCAGATCAAAAATAGAGAACTATTTCTTATAACCGCAAAAAATATTCAAATTAAATTGTAACAACTTCGTATTTATTGGGTAACCAATTTTTTGTTTGTTCATAAACATTTACATTAAAATATCTATAAAAGTTGAATGACATAAACTTAACACTTTCGAGCAGATCCTATTTTCCAACACATCCGCCGTGACCAGCTGTTTTGTTGTTGCGATTTGGATATGTTGCAAAACTCCCCACACTTATTTTTGGCGGGTAATCGAGCAAATTAAATCTTATTTCATATGGCTGGCTCACACGTATTCACAGATAGGAAGATTGAGAGAGGATTTTTCGGCCATTATGAAATATTTTTTGCGGGTTGAAGGTGATAGGGAATTGCAGAGTTGACTATCTGGTTAATTCCTCATCTTGCATCACAGATGAGGAATTAACCAGATGAGGAATTAATAATACGGGATGACAAGAAGTTTCATCCAGTGCCCTTTTTTTTTAAAGACGATTGGTGAATAATCGAAGCTAATTAGCTTTGAGTTAGAGACTTCGTTACTGCTATTGTTACTGCCTTGTCGCAAACGCTGAAGAAGAAAGATGTAAATCTACGGATGGTCAAGTGGGCTTTAGCTTTTGAGAACTACAATTATCAAGTTGAACATCGGAAAGGGGAAAGAATGGCTCATGTTGATGCGCTTAGTCGTGTATCCGCCATCGGCAATAACGATTAAAGACTTGGATCGGAATATTTAAATTTCCCAGGCGTGCGATGAGAACATACAGGGTATGTGCTAGAAGATGGATTAGTTTTTCGTGTCGGCCCGCAGAACAGACGTTAAGTTTATGTCCATAAGGAACTAGAAGTAAGAGTCAAGCGTGTCATTCACGAGGAAAATAACATTGAGCATATTAAAGTTGCCGTAGCGTCCTTTCAGAAGAATGGCCAGGTTGAAAGGGAAACCAAATTTTAAAGGAAATGTTAGGGAAGTTGGTTGAGTTCTCCGAGTGCGCCGATTGGAAACCAGGGTTGAGTAAGCCATAAATAATACTAATCATTCAAGCAAGTTTACCAGGGTTGAGTATGCCATAAATAATACTAATCATTCAAGCACGGGGTCGTACCCAAGTAAACTGCTGTTTGGAGTAAAACAACGGGGAACTGTCATCGACGAGCTGACTGACCATTTGGATGAGAAATACAGTAATGACGCGCGAATAGATTTGACCAGGCTGAGACGTAACGCCTCCGAAGCAATCGAAAACTCCCAGCTGTACAACCTGAAGTATTTCAATGAGCACCATTCCTCGCCCAAGCTGTTTAGCATCGGCGAATTTGAGTTATCAAGAATGCGGACACTTCGGTTTGGACTAATAAGAAATTAATACCTAAGTATCGCGGTGAATATGTAATCAAGAAGGCGCTAGATAATGACCGTTATGTGATTGAAGATTTCCAAGTAACTCAGTTGCCGTATCACGGCATTTTAGATTCAAGTAGACTAAAGAAATTTATGTTTCATACGTTTCGATTTTTGTTGAAGCGGAACATATGAAAGTGCGATGCGTGCCCAAAAGAGAATAAAGAATTGTCGTATGACAAAAATCGTAGCGTATGAAATCTGACAGATCGAAATTTAAAATAGCTCCGCGGTTTTACCCCAAAAGCTTTATACACAAACTTTAAAGCAAACCATTTCATCCCTCATACTCAGTTTGAGTTGCAAATTTCCACACTATCGCAATAACTTTTTCTTTAGTTTCCTAATGTAAATGAGAAAGTTAAAAATGCAATATATCACTTCATAAACTAATTAACTAAGCGAAGAATATTCGTTATAAAGTTGTAATAGAATGGAAATATTTTAAAGCATTATGTATTAAAATGTTCTTAACTTATTAATTTTGTTCCTTGCAAATCTAACATTTTAAAATTTGGGAAGCCATTTTGATTTTTTTGTTGGCAACGTGCTCAGTAAAGGAGCCAAAAGATCCTAAAGGGACCATTTCGGCGGCACTGCTCAGCATACCCTGTCCCAGTTTGACTTTTAATATGTCAACATGTGATTTTTTTTCCAAAATGGATTCCTTGGCGCCAAAAATAGGATAGGCGAGAGAGCCAAAAATCCTCTCAATCGACTACCTGTATAATTACTTACTGTGACACAGATGTAGACCTCGCACCGTAGTGGTACTATAGACGATTTGCAGCCCCAGCAACGTTACTTTTTTGTTCTATTTGTCTCCCCTTCAACTTATTTTTAATAGTATATCTCATTTAGAATGTGTGCGGTAGTAACCAGAACTTGATAAATCTTTGATTAAATAGTGTCTGGGAAACAATCTTGAACTTAAATATCGAATGGTCTTTTCTCTTATGCAGTTAGAAAGCTTTCTAGAATTGGAAGCTAAACAAAAATGGCGTAAACATAACCTAAAGTCTATCTTATCCACCCATTGTGTGTGAAGAACACACGAATGGAAGAGACCTACAGATCAATGCAGATTCCGAACGGATATTTTATTTTTGAGAAACTTTAAGACGGTACGAAGCATGATTTAAACATGCTATCATTCGCTAGTAGTCCAACGTACTTAACAACGACATACCGGCAAAGTATTTTTTACAACTAAATAATAAATTCATGATATGATATGCTATTTTAACAAAGTAAGCGGAAAAT
Source organism: Ferdinandea cuprea (assembly GCA_963576555.1). Lineage (NCBI taxonomy): Eukaryota > Metazoa > Arthropoda > Insecta > Diptera > Syrphidae > Ferdinandea > Ferdinandea cuprea. The sequence continues at coordinate 81,336,932 of OY754959.1, forward strand.
ATAAAATGGATCGGGTGCGTTTTCCATTATGCGCACTGAGCACAATGCGTAAGCGTTCTTTGTCTAAAAACTAAAAGTATGGCGTATAGCACCGTTAGGGGCCCAACCCATAGAATCCTTCGCTGGCGTGCGTGCGTTAAAACTTTAAAATTAACACATGGGCCGTCCCATAGAATCCGTCGGAAATTTGACTGTTGTGTTTTTTTTTTTCATCGGCGATTGCAGCAGTCGGTTGTCATCTCTTTTAATACTGCCATATCAAAAAAATATTCTGATATCTTTTTTTTTGTTAAACTGAACGTATTAGTTTTATAACATATACCCATAATAACAAAAAAATGCTAATATAGTTCTGTTTTAGTTGAAAAATGAATTTTAATTTGAAACAAACATAATTTACCACAGAATTAGCTACGATAAATATGGCAGTGCTGACTGACCAATCAGACTGTCGCCAGACTGTCAAATTATGATATCAAAGAAAAAAGGAGGAATGTTGGTCTATAATTTCCTGCGTTATTGTCAATGCGTTGTTTACAGGTCTCCTTCCATAAGTTTACGTGTATTCTATGTGGCTGTCAGGCAAAAAAACGGAGCAACCGGCAACGGATTCTATGGGTTGGGGGCTTTAGGTACTCTCGGACATAAAAGCGGTGGCGCAGCAGCGCCGTGCAGTAGAACACATGTACGTGTGTATCGGGACTAACGATTTCCCTGCGTAACTCTGGGTAGCTCTGACAGTTGTGTATGAACCAATGAAAATCACCATTAGAGTACGTCCACTGTCAGTTCCGCTTAGTCATTTGAAAAATTCTTTTCTTAAATATTCAAAAACATAAATTGTTTTATATATTTTACGATTTATAAACAATACATAAAAAAAGGAAAATTTTCCTTGGCGAAATGCTCTACTAAATGCTAAATGTCGAATTTAGGTATTGCATGACGTCACGTTTATTAAATGCACAAAGATCCGTATAACTAAAGGTGCGATCAGACGGTCATCCAAACTTGTCATCCGGATGACATGCCGACATCAGCGAAACCGTATATTTCGGTTGTCATCTGCATTTCATCTGCTAGATAACACCCGATCACACAATGTCATCCGTTAGGTCATCCGAGTGCGTTTTTGTCCTAAAATGAAATGAACGGAACTAATGTCTGGATGACATAGCCGGATGATAGGCAATCACACGAGATTATGCTAATCGCACGGATGACAATTTGTAATTTAATTTTCAATTTTGGTACAGAGCTCTGTAGGGTTGTTGACGAAAAACAAAAGGTTGGAATAAAGCCGTTAAAAAGTATTGTGAAAGAAAAAAAACCACATTAATTACATTAATTGTCTTAGTTAAACTGTGAACAAATAAAGCAATCTGTGCCTCGGATTGATCAATTTCAATTATGGAAATAAATTGGCAGGAAGCACGGTAGGATTGTGGCGGAAATTAGTTTTTATATTGTTGCTTATTATGATAATATTTACTTATTATGTTTGCGATTTTCGTTTTTAACTCCGCGTTGTTACGCCAGTAGCATGCCGGTCCCAAGCCCGGATAAAGGAGGAGGTGTTGGAGGCAACGGTTTTTTACCTATCCTCTGTAAAATAATCCGTTAGTGTACTCTAACCTACAGGAGTAGTAGTTAAAACTCAAAATATTGATGAATGAACAACCTTGAGGATGTTATCACTCCAGGTGGTACTGGCAATAGCCAAAATCCATTCGTGGTCTTCTCGACTGCGGCTGGGGCTCGGATTCTGGAGGCCACAACATTCATTGAACCTACAAGCGACTCTTGTGGTTATATGTCCGACTCTTTCGGCAAACTGAACATGAGTAAGGTTGCTACCCACTGCATCGGGCTCCTGAAGTGCCTGGCTTTGGATGCACCTCACTAAGGGGCAGCGGAAGAGGAAAACAGGCAGCTCTGGTGGAACTCCGAACTGTAGTGTCTTCGTAAAGAAACTAGGAAGCTACTAAATCGGTCTTTAAATACCAACTTAGTGGATGACTGAAATCTTTATCGATCGAAACAAAAAGTCTTTAAGAGACTTTTTCGCAAGGCGAAAAATGACTCCTATTAAAAAGTTTTGTGACGAGGTCGAATCTCTAAGTAGGGTTTTAAAGTCCTCCAAAGGAACAGAACAAGTAAACTGGATGCAATCCTTAAACCTGATGGCACGTACACTGAGACAAAGGCGGAGACTTTCAGTCTTCTCCTTGAGACTCACTCCCCGGGAAATCAGGTTACTACGTGTTCTTAAGCCCTTCAAACGACGGTGGCTACTTTTGAACCGACTGATACCACGCGGCACAGCTGGTATATTGGTAAGTTTGGAGAGATTGGTTGAGCTACATGTGCGCAAAGATGCTCTTCGATCACATCCTCTCTCTGAGATGCAACATGCCTATCAGCGCGGAAAATCCTGCGAGACTGCGCTTCAAAACCTTGTTGGTAGGATTGATAGTGCTCAGTATATGTAACTCTGCCAGACAGCATGGTGTAGATGAAACTTTGGTGTTGTGGATTAAAGCAATGCTAATGTGCAGGACGTTGGTAGCCGATGCAGATTGTGGCAAGTGCGTCATAACAGCGGTAAATAGGGGCTGCCCTAAGGTGGTGTTCTGTCTCCCCTCGTATGGTGTTTGCTTACGGCTCTTAATTTTCCTGGAAACTACACTCAAACTTATCGCTGTTCTTTCTGCCGGTTCAAATCTAGGAGCTGTCTGCTCTCAAGCGCAGAGATCCCTTAATTTGATCGATGTGCTTTCAGTGAATCCTCTTAAAACCACGGTTGTTCTCTTTAGAAGAATCGTCACTGACCGTCCAATCTCGTGCTTAAAGGTGTCACCATCCCTATATCCGATGAAGTCAAATATCTGGGTGTAATTTTCGATAAAAGAATCTATGGTCCAAACATATGGAATCGAAAACCGATAAATCACTGTCGAATTTCTGGGGCTTTTGGTAAGATATGGGGCTTGTCTCCGAAACGGGTCCTTTGGATCTATACGGCCATGATTAGACCGCTACGTTCATATGCATCAGTTGCTTGGTGGAACAGGCTTTCGCGGAAACGTGTTACTGCTTCTTTTGCCAAACTCCAAAGAATGGCATGTCTCGGCTGCACAGGGGCCTTCATAGCACCCCGGGCTCTGCTGTAGATGCTTGATGAATCTACCCCCCCCCCCCCTCGATTTATATATCATTTGGTGTGCGCTTTAAACCATCTTTCGCTTAAAGCGAGGTGGATATTGGTACCATGCGCACTGGAATTTTGAAAAACTTGCCCGAGAATTATCCTTATGAGCAACAGATGGAGGGCTAGAGGCATTTGCATTTGTGATAACCAAGCTGCATTAAAAGCGCTGCTAAACCCTCTTACCTCGTCAAAGTTAATGCTAGAACTTAAGCTTTCTCTGATTTTGGTCGGAAGACTGAACACACTGAATCTTGTCTGGGTACCAGGCCACACTGGCATCCACGGAAATGAGATCTCGAATGAGCTTGCTAGGCGAGGTTCAGAAGAAGTTTTCTCAGGACCCGAACCTGTGTTGGGTCTGCCTGGATCTTTAGTCATGTCTTCTATTGATTATTGGGTTTCTCGTGAACACAAGATTTGGTGGTGCGATTGCGGTGGATGTAGACAGATCAAACTACTGCGCCCGGACATTTGCAAAAGGTTAGCATCTTTTCTTCTATCTCTGAGGAGAATCGACTGTAGGCTGCTTGTAGGCGTTCTTTCGGGCCACCAAGCTTTCGCTAAACATTTAAATGTGTTGGGCTTAAGCGACACTACTTCCTGTCCTACTTGCGGTGAGAAGGGTGACACAGCGGAACACTTTCTCTGCAGTTGTCCAGCGTATGCTCGCATCAGGTGGCGGATTTTCGGGCTGACGTGGTGAGCGCCGAACATCTAAGCTCTTTATCACTGAAGCTCCTTATCGTTTTTCTTCGAAAGACGGGAAAACTAAGTACACTAATGTAACTAATGTAAGGTGTCTGAAGGGTAGTACAATGGACCTGTAGTTGTGTCTGAACGCTCCATCAGATAGTAGCATCCTCCGACAAAAAAAAAAAAAGAAAGTTAATATTTTATGTGAATTCTTATATTATTACAACTTCGGGAACGACTCAGTGTTCGATAATAGGGTCAATTCACCCTGCCACTTATGACGCGCCTCGGCGTCGTCAACTCCCTCAATTTTCAAATTGACCGCCATCTGTTTCCAGAAATCAATTATCAATGTCGGATTTTGGTAATGCTTCCGTCCACTATTCTAAAGAAGAGGATTTACCTGCGCTACCTACGGTTCCAAGGTCCCAGAAAATATTATTTTTCGTCTCCTTTTTTTGCCGAATCCGTGATTTTTTTGCTTGTGGCCTCCCTCTCCATCACTCATTTAAATGAATTTGTTTTAGCACGTAAATTAACTTTTAATAGTATTTTTTGTTTCACTTTCAAATTGTTCAACTTTCATCCTTGTCATTCGGATGACATGCTGTAAAAAAAATGTTGTCATCCTGTCCCAATAGCGATGTTAAGCAATCACACGGTCAATCAATTCAGTCATCTGGATGACATGGAAATCATGTCATCTGGTTGACACGTTCAATAACATGCGGATGTCGGTCGATCACACTGGATGACTACTTTAGGGTAAATTCTAAAGGTAAGACGAGACTGCATGCCAAATGGTCATATAATTGCAATTTCTGACAGTTTTCGCTTGCAAAATAAGATTATTTGACAGCGAAATGGTCATTATTTGACCTATTGGCATGTAATCTAATCCGACCTTAAGTCATAGTAACATCAGCATGTCTTCCGGATGACAAGTTTGGATGACCGTCTGATCGCACCTTAATTTCGTGTGTCAGTGAACATTAAATGATTGTTGAGTTGGCAGTGCTTTCCATTCCCAATATCCAGGTCAGGTTTTCATCTAAAAGTCATCTCTCAACTGGGTAACGAATTGTAGATGGTCTGTGGTCATGGAGTGTCACTGATTGGCAGAACTACTATTTTAAAGAAAATTATCCGATCAAAAAACGAATTCATAATTAAATATGTCTGGTTTACTCTCTATTATTACGCGTAGTGGGCCACGATGTGTACTTAAATGGGGTATAAAGTCAATAAGAAAATCCGAGGTAGGTGCAAAAGTATTCTTAGGTCATGGGTTATTTACCCGAAAGTATGATTATGTAATATAAAAAAAAATATTTTAACGTTTTTTTTCCAAACATGGCTCGTTTTTTTATGATTTTTAAATCATTATATCTATTGCCGAAAATCAATTTTCCTAAAAACGTTCGTTCCTTATAGGTTAGGATTAGCAGGCAATTGTCGCTCTGTTCTTCTCGGGAATCTATCGAACGTGAAAAGTTGGAACTCGGATCTCGACAAAAGTAAAATGTGATGTGCCTGCAACCAATAAGTTTTAATTTTATGGTAATTCTTGCAGCCAAATAACATTGTTTAGTTGGGATTCAAAGTGCCGGATTTATACAAGTGCAACACTCCTACAAACAGAAGTAGTAAAAGTTCCTCCATTTGCTGATTCTGTATCTGAGGGAGATATTAGGTTAATATAAATATAAAGTCTGCTAAGATATAATTTGTATAAACCACGTTTAATTTAGATTTACCGTGAAAGTTGGTGATTATGTTAAGGTCGATCAAGTTGTCATGGAAATCGAAACCGACAAGACAACTGTCGGTGTACCAGCTCCATTTGGTGGTATAATCGAAGCTATTCTTGTAGCTGATGGTGATACAGTAAAGGCCGGACAAGAGATTTTTAAGCTAAAAAAAGCTGAGGGCGGGCCTGCTGCAGCAGCACCAACACAAAAAGATGCTCCACCTTCTCCTAAACCGGCACCAGCACCTGCGGCACCTGTAAGTCCTCCAGTGGCAGCACCCCCATCGCCACAACCTGCAGCTGCTGCACAACCATCACCACCACCACCACCACCACCTAAGCCAGTAACACCTACTGCCCAAATACCAGTAGCTGCCATACGTCACGCCCAAGGGATAACTCAACCTACCGTCAAGGTAAAAATTATAAAATTATTTTTAATATAATTATACTGATGACTTTATACAATGCAGGTACCGCCAGCAGATTATTCAAGGGAAATAACCGGAACAAGGACTGAGCAGCGTGTGAAAATGAATAGAATGCGTCAAAAAATTGCTCAGCGATTGAAGGAAGCACAAAATACTAACGCAATGTTGACAACATTCAATGAAATTGATATGAGGTTTAATAATATCCAATAAAACATTAAAATTACTATAAAATAGTTATCCGCAGTTCTGCGATGGAATTTCGCAAAGCCAATCTAGACGCATTCCAGAAGAAGTTCGGAATAAAAATTGGTTTTATGTCAATATTTACTAAAGCATCAGCGTATGCATTGCAAGATCAACCGGTGGTAAATGCTGTAATTGATGGGAATGTAAGTAAATTTTTTTCAATTTTATCTGGCGACTGCTGGTGAAGTCAGTTTTTTTTTAATATTTGCATATGTATGTATAAGGAAATAAGGTTAGGCACTCTACTTTTTCGCGGAGTCCTTGGAGCGCTTGTAATCCAAGAGCTTTATTATCTATATTATGTGTAAAGGCAATTTAACTTACCTTTCAATGCCGCTTTCATTTCTCTTATGACAACAGCGTAGGTAGTGTCCCTTTGAATCTCCTAGCAGTGATTTTTATCTGTCAACTGCACTCTTATCGTCTATTCATCCTTAACTTTGTAGATGTTGTTACAAAGATAGTTTTTCCTTTATTTTTTCTTTGCGCCAATTGGTTTTCGCAAACACTTTTTTTCTTAATTTTACTTTTCTTCTACATATTTCTGTAAGGATTAGATGGTGCTGCCGAGTGATCACTGCTCCAAAGATCACTTTACAATAGTTTACGTAAGGCTTTATAAAACTCGACAATCTGGGTTTTATTACCACATCTGCTAGAATTTAGCACTATTAGGACCTATGAATTGCAAATGCTTAGTATGTCTTTACCAGATAAATCTGATAACACGTTTTCTTATGCACATACACACTACGAAGCGATAAATCAAAGCAAGTACGTGTGACAAAGGCGAGCTTTTTGCCTCTCGCAAGCAATTTTTTTTTTTACAAATGAAATCCATTTAATAACAACAAAAAGAAAATAATTTCGCCATATTATTTGATGCAAGGAATTAAATGCACTTTCGTTATTATGATAAAACACATCTTAATTGAATTGGAAAGGTTTAGAGAAGTGAAGTTAAATGAATAAATATTTTGAACTTGATAATAGAGAAGAGAAAAGCGCTCCGGAACAAAAAATGTTAAATAATCTGTAGCATTCTAATTTTTGATTGTGTGATTAAATCTGAGCAAAAATATAATTTGGTGTTTAAGTTGCAAAAAAAATATCTATATTCACATAACAAAAAAATGTATTGATTTAAGAAAACAATAAAAAAAAAACACAACATTATTTTTTTAAATACAGATTTAAGTTTACTATAACAATGTAAACAGAAAACGTTTTTAATAAAAAGATAATTTTAGGATTGCATTATTTTATAAATGATAAGGTACATATTCAGTTAGCAGTCTTCTTATTAGAAGAGTCATATTTATCTGAGCTCCCTATCTGGCTGAGATACTTTTTATTACTCAACAATATATCATAAAAAGATTTCAAATTTAAATCTTTTAGATTGTATGTAAAAGTTAAAATCGATTTCACTGTACGAATTTTTCGTCGGTCTCTTTCTTTTGTCCAATGTGAACCAACAAGTTAAAAAACTCGCTCAACATTTGCATTTTGCCCCGGAAAAGAATTGACAACTTTTTAAAAGTTCAGAATAATATTTAACATATTCGGAAGATGAAAAAAAAGAACCCACTTGTTAACAGAAATATCTTCTTTAAAGAAATCAGCAGTTAATTTGTCGTTCAAAACTGTTTGTAAATTACAAAATTGGTCAAATGGTTTCGAATCGTTTAACTCAACATCCTTTGATACTTTCTTCTACTTCAGACCAACCCGGTACTTGTTTTAAATTAATCTAATTGAAGGAATTAAATTTTTCTAATTGCAATGTCCATTTTTAAATGTATTTATAATACTTCCTATAGCATTTGAAGCAAGCTTGTTTTAATGACTCCACTTCACTTTGAAAGCCACGAAGAGTTAAATAAGACAGATTGAGTTTACACTAAGTGACAAAACGTTGATACAATCCGTTCCTTATTTAAGATTTTAGAGATACTAAAATAGCAGATACTTCTAATAGTGAGTTCTTTTCTTTTTCCAACTCTTTTGTTTTCTCAAAAAATATACATTTTAATGAATGCGCAAAATATAAAAAAAACGTTGCTTACATTTGAATTAAAAAATGTTTCCAAAACTGGCGGACCGTTTTCGTTAGATACAAAATAAAAAGTATTGTTTAAGAGGACAGAATAAAATAAAGAGATCGAAAAAAGATCTAAGCGAAAAAAAGGGTAAAACAGACAAAAAAAAAAAGAGCAGGCCCAATAAATTATTGTCCTTCCTTTACGGATGAAAAATATTGGTTTACCGAATCAAATACCTTTTACAAATCACGTACATCATCTGGGCCAGCAGATTTGTGTATGTTGAGATCTTCAAGTCGTCTTGCCACAGTACCACGGCGGAAATGTATTTTAATTAGAAATAGATTGCTAACAATATCTTCAAAGGCAAATGGAGTCCTTACTTTACGGATGAAAAATATTGGTTTACCGAATCAAATACCGTTTAGAAATCCCGTACACTTTAAAAACTATTCAGGTTTATCAAAGAAAGCTAATTGCGAAGCTTTAAACTGTTTCTTTAGAAGTTTTAACGGTCACTGTGCTTCCTCGTCAACGACGTGGATTACAAATGTAATTCACAATGGTATGAAATCTTCCCAAACAGGATAAAGAGTATTTTAAAAAAATGCGTAGTGTGACTTGAGCTGTAAAGAACTTTTCTGTAATTTAATGCCTACCCAACTGGTAGTGGTAATGTCTACCCAGCTGGGGAAAACCGAAAAAAGTTCAAACGATCCAGAAATGATTGCAATGCCCATGTTAATCTTGGCAAATACTCCTAGTACTGAAAGTTGAGACCAAAAATACTACAAAGTCCTACAGGTAGTATAAAGTTGTTTAATAATATTCATCGTTTATAAAGATTATTAAGATCCCGACACTCATAACATGAGGATTGCCAGCTCTTCGGATAAATCTGCTTGCTGCTCATTTAACAGCTGGACTCTCGCATATTGTGCTTTATTTTAAACCTGTACCCGAGCGCGTTGAACTTTCAATAGGACAAATACATTTCCGCCGTGGTACTGTGACAAGAGGATTTGAAGATCTTAACATTCACAAATCCGCCGGCCCAGATGATGAATAGTTTATCTTTTGAAAAAAACTTGAATTCCGAAAACTTCTTAATGACCTTCGTCCATACAACTTCTGCAAAAGTCATTCTAGAATACATAGTCTTGTTGCATGTTTGCCTATGCAACTAGACAGTGTCCAGCGATGACACCTATAGTAGTGATAATGTTCCGTCCAGTTTAGACCAGATCCTTTTTTTTAGACATGTGATACCACTTGTCCACCTAAATTTTGTTTCCTTCATAGCAGCCATCGTTAGTGATAATTTACAAGTAGCGAATGGTATATTGTAGATTTGATTGATATATCGTGGAATGGAATGAAAGAGTTATCGTCATTCCCAATTTGGCGAGCTACAGTTACCCGGCACCCAGCAAACAAAGGTGCCGGTGCTCCGAAATCTTCCGAAGAGACGACAGTCTAGGACTGATTCCAACCACTGGATTGCCGCTTGACTGAGCGAGAAAATGCTGATATACTTTCCTCTTTAGCCAAGGTAAGACTTCTTTAGTCGCCATTATTTCTGCATGAAACACGCTACAATGTTCAGGAAGAAGAGACTGAGATTTAGTCTGCTAGAGAAAACAACACAATCCATCCCAGCACTAGTTTTTGATCCATCGTTATAAAAATGGAGAAATGTGTCCTCAAAGAATGCATCCTCTTCCCAGAATCGGGATTGAATGGTGACATGAAAAGATTTTTCGAATTGAAGTTGGGGAATGGTGTAATCGATTTTACTAGGGATATTTCCTATATTACTTAGGATGGAAGCATGGCCAATAGCGTTGTCGGTCCATTGCGATGAAGCTTTGAGACGAACGGCTGTGTTGGCTGCCGTTTTAGGGGGAGGGTGAGGAATTTTATATTTCATTGAGAAGACGACTAGTCCAGTTTTGCTAGGGTTGACACCCAGGCCACACTGAACTGCCCTACTCACTAGCTTGTTGAGAGCGTTTTGGAGAAGGCCTTTGATAAGTTGTGATTAATACTTCATTAGAAGTTTTTACCCTTCGCCGAATACCTTAATTTGGCGACTAATAATTTTTTCCAAAGTTTGCCAAGAAACCGAAGAAATTTGGCTGTGCCAAATCTTTTTCTTTCATTGTTATTGGAATGCACCCATGATATTGAATTGCATTTAAAAAAATATTAAAACGAGCAAGAACACAAACGAGCAAGTACCTGTATTCGGTCTTCACTCTTCCAACGCAAATCTCAAATAAAGATTTCTGTCAAAAGTGATATGGCTTGGAACCGAAACGTTTGCTTCTTTCTTCTTAAAACTAGGCCATACTAAGTTTCTGATGCAACTAGTAACGGAGTACTTCGCAATATGTCCACAATTATATCCCAAAGTATCAAACATTAAGTTGTTAAGATCCTGTTTGGCAATTTTAGCCAATGAGAATAAAACCACTTATACATTTAATACAGAAGCGTACACGAATAAAATAAATTCGAATTGGTGCAAAAACCACGTGCGATTCCTTGACAGACATATCTCAATATTTCAGACGGTTCCCTCGTGTTGCGTTTTTGAAATGTCTTTTGAAGAATTTTCCTTCCAGTGATTCTTAAAAAAACTATAATAATATATTATATAAGAAAAATGCAAGCTTTTTTCAAAAAAATGTTGCAAAACTTAATTCTTTGGGGCAATACCGCTAGGCAAACAACAAATGAAATAAAAACCAGACTTCGAAAATAACTCTCAACCTTTTGGAAGATTTCTAAATTATTCTCAGTTCTTGTTATTTTGAAATAAAATTGCTTAAATACCATTTGCTGTCACTGGACTTCTTTCGCTATTGGTAAAAGAGGACCCATTTTTTCATGTTCTTTTACGTTTTGGTCAGTCACTGAGATGTATAACTACGAGAAAAATTATATTTCAATAAGCCACTGTCACTTAGTCTAAGATAAGAAACCAGCGCAAAGTAAATGCAAGCTTGCCGATGTTAAATTGGGGAACTCATGTTGGTTTTGCATGCCGTTTCAGCGCCGTAAATAACTGTCGATATATTTTTTCTATACCTTTTTCTATGCGAGAACAAATTAAATAATTATTCCTAAAAGCTTACTAGTTAAATATTATTCTTTAAATTTATTATACATTATTCTTTATAGATAATCTAAAGCCTTGTGACAGTTCATGTACATATAAAAAACAAATTGAACATTTCTTATTTATTTTTCAACGAAAGAGGTTTTGGGTTGATCATTTAAATTTTTTTTACATGAAAAAGTCAACCATGGAAACATATACTTTATCAAATTACAAAATAACTCACAAGAAAAGAGCAAAAACTTAAGTTAATACAAATATATATCGGAGCAAGACCTCAATGCGATTGCCGACTGGAATTTCTTTTATTGCGAAACCAAATGGAAATAAAGGTTGAATGTTAGTCTCGAGCTCTAGTCAAAACACTTAAAAATCTCCTTTATATATTAAAAATTTGCTTAAAATATTTACTGTAAGAATATTTTTGCAATAATATTTTTCATTCAACTTTTTAAAAATTGGGAATTGCAGGATATCGTTTACCGTGACTATGTTGATATATCTGTTGCCGTTGCTACTCCTAAAGGATTGGTTGTCCCAGTTATTCGAAATGTAGAAAGCATGAACTATGCAGATATTGAAATTGCTATTGCTGCAATAGGCGAAAAAGCTAAAAAAGGTGCAATTGCTGTAGAAGATATGGATGGTGGTACATTCACAATAAGTAATGGTGGTGTGTTTGGTTCACTAATGGGTACACCAATTATTAACCCACCACAGAGTTCCATATTAGGGATGCATGGAATTTTCGAGCGACCAATTGCTGTTAAAGGACAAGTATGTTTCGATTTAACTTGTATATTTTATTTAGTTAATCATAATTTTTTTTAAAATAGGTGGTAATTCGTCCAATGATGTATATTGCTCTAACATATGACCATCGCCTAATTGACGGACGTGAGGCTGTCATGTTCTTGCGCAAAATTAAGGCAGCTGTTGAAGATCCTCGCATTATGTTGGCTGGACTTTAAAAAATTAACAAAATATCGAATTACAACAAATTCATATAACAGGATAACTCAAAAAAATTATTTATTAACTCAAAATTGATGTAATAAATGCGAACAGAAAAAAACAAAAGTGTGTTGGAAATTTCGAATACAAAAGAAATGCAAGTCAAGCAAGATCGAAAAACAGATGGCGTTCGAAATATTAATAAAAAATTTCGAATTTCCTCCATTTTCATAAAAATCGCAAACTCGGCCACACATGAGTAATTAACCCCACCAATGACCAAAAGAGACAACTTTTGACTAAATATACCTTTATTTATTTCCAAAGACAAAACCAAACCATTTTTAAAAAAACACACCATGTTTTACACACAACAGAATCAAAAACAGAACAGCAAGTTATTCTTCATATTCGATTTAGTAGCTGTTTAGTAAGTAAAAAGTCGCCTCATGCTGCTTACTTATGAAAACGGTCACAACGAGTGAGTTGTGAAATGATATATTTTTGACAAGTGGGTACTTCAAGTATTTTTATTCATCTCACAGCATTTTACTCCCACTATTACTGACTATTAAAAATAAATAAATTTGTGAGCTAAAGGTACACAAATAGGCGAATTATCTTTCCCAGCAAACTTAGGATGAAAAGTCACCTAGGGTTGTTTTACTTTATCTCACCAGACGGTGAATTCTATGTGGCAAAAAAATTATTTTCTACAAAATATTTAATTGTCTTCCGAACTCTTCTGAGTGTTCGTTTTGTACTTAAATGGTAATTCCTCTCTTAGAAAGAAGAGAAATTTGCTTCTGGCTTTGAATTCATAATTAAAAGCAGAAGCACTTAACACATTCAAACGCCTCAATCGTCATAATCGATAAATGCCATTTTCTTTCTTCAATTTTGACGATGTTTGCCTAAATTATAACGAAATCCCATCATCGTCATCAATTTGCCAGTCAGGCGTTTGGATATACAAATACACAAATTCAAATGTATTGTGTTTGCTTGTCCGATTGGCATCCCGGAGCTCTTAATCGGGGAGCTCTTCCGGATTGCCATTTTAAAACTAAATTAGTCGATTCTGTATTTCATTTTTTGATTGACAAATAAAAAAGCATTTCATGCTATCCTGCATATCTACTTTGAAACTGCAATGTGGAACCATTATAAACACGTCTTCTTACTGCCTGAATTGGATGAACGTGGCTTGGTAAACATTTGTACCTTGGAGACCCGCTACGCAGGATTAAGGGATTTCAACCCCCTTTTTGCAGCGGCAGGTACCGCTCACGCAACTTCGTTGCTCCGCTCGGTAGGCAGGCGCCTATGGCACAGTGACCTGATTGACTGGCTACGCGGGATTAAGAGTTTTCAGTATTCTTTCCGTAGGGCGTTCGACTTTGGAATGGAATTAATGCTTAATTTTTAGAATTGGGCTTTATTTCGTTTGGCGTTATTTCACGTCACCTTAATTTTGCGCCTCCAGATTTAAGAAGTGATTGCTGATTATTCAAAAAATTAAAAATTTGTTTAACAGTAGCCCCAAAATGGTGCAGCTTTTTATAAATAAATCTTATATTTTGTTGATAATATATGAAGTTCAATTCTGAACACGCTCGGACAAATTATTCCTTAAGTAATAAGGTAAGTAAAAAAAAATTTAGAAACAAATTAACTGATTAACGTTAAACTAATAGAAATAGGAAATAATAGTCAACATTACATAACATTTAAATAAACAACAACAAAGTATAAAAACCCAATTACTCAGAATATTAAACACAATAAATCAGCGAAAGCACGTGTGCAACAAGTCTTTCAAATACAGTATTGTTGCAATATCAAAAGACCGCTTAGTTCAATGATTCAGGAGGAACAGATTTATTTCAACATAGGTCAAAAACTAATGTAACTTACACTTATTTAAAGAGCAAGCAGGTGGTGTTATAAAATCATAGAAATAAAGAATAAAAGAAATTAGCAACCAGGTTCATTATTATTTCAAAACATTAAATAAGCTTTTTCTTTTAACAAGTATGATGTTCAATTATTTAAGGAACAAGTTACAGAGTAAAAGTCCATTTATAAGCGACCCAACTAAAAGTTTTAGGGTTAGATTTATTGTCACCAAGGAAAGTGAATAAGTCTTACATTAATTTAAAGTAACTACCAAACTAAATAATTCTTTTATAATACATGATGACATTATTCTTAATTAACGCATTTGAAGATATTAATTGAAACAATTTACTGTACAGATTATTTGGAACTACGAACACCTTACGATAGTGTTATTACCAATAGAAAAAGTCATTTTCATTTTTCATTTATTTGTTACAAATGTACAAATAAGACAGAGTCTTTATAGTACTATAGTAGTATAGCAGATAACACGGATTATACTTATACTACACTAACAATTGTTGTTCCAACATGAGCTCAAACTAACAGCAAACTGTCAGGAGCATGCGCAGTCTAGTTTTGCCGTTCTAACACGAGACAAACGCAAACTCAAACTATCATAAGGCTGTTCCAACACGATTTCAAGCAATCAGCAAACTTGTTTCTGATAGCCAGAGGCCTTGAGAGGAGTTTTTGCGGACTAAACATTAGAGACATGCGCGATTCGTAAAATTCTCTCTCAGTTGCCTTGCCTTTGCCTTGTCGTTTTCAGTTTAGTTTAGTCTTTAGTTCGTGCCTTCGTTCTGTTGAGGCGGGTGCTTATGAATAGGAAATAAACAACAATTTTAAGCATTTTGTTTGCTAAGCATTTTTTTGACGCAAGGACAATTTTTGTCTTTTGGGACTTTTATGAATATAAATTGTACATGGAAGTGAGATGTTTGTTTTTGTACTTCGCTTGTCCATTTAATTGAGGGAACTTAAACTTATGTTGAAGCATTCATTAACGTCTCTCAGACTATAGACATATATGTATATATCGACATATATTAAGTCGAACAATAGACTTATGGACAATTTATGGTCATATTCTACAAAGAAAATCATTCTTGGATAGGGTCTACCTCCTCTAATACCTTCAGTATTATATTCTTTGAATCTTCCAAATCTATATCCATTTTCAGGACTTCAGCATACAACTACACACGATTGAGTTGTATATAATACTAAACTTTCAACGTGAGTAACACTCACTTAGTAGTCAGAGAACTGCAAAAAGCGTTCCAACAAGCAAACAAATTTGTGATTAGAGTTAGAGCA
Organism: Ferdinandea cuprea; assembly: GCA_963576555.1. Taxonomy (NCBI): domain Eukaryota; kingdom Metazoa; phylum Arthropoda; class Insecta; order Diptera; family Syrphidae; genus Ferdinandea; species Ferdinandea cuprea. The sequence goes on from OY754959.1 coordinate 81,352,611, forward strand.
TGCGCAGAAAACAATCACAAACTAGTCAGAAACTATTGGAACAAACCTAATATTAAAATAATAAAAAATACAATGCATTTTATATTAAAAATTACAAAATATTGAATAATAAAAACAAGGCAACACAATCAGAAAGGAAAAAATGAAAAGAAGGAACATAAGAGGAGGAAATTAATAAGAGAAAGCAAACCAAATAATGCTGCAATTTAAGAAAAATGTTGCAAAGCTAACTTTTTAAATTGAGTGCCTATGCCTACAACTGATTGCCTTAAATTAGTAGGCGGAGAGTTCCAAAGTTTAGTGGCATGCACGAAGAAATTGCGAGAAGATGGTGGAGTCAAAAAATTAAACGTTCTTGCAGAGCGGGCAAAAGTCAGTTTCTTATAAAAATATAGTGGAATTTCCTGACGGATTATTTTGTGCAATAAGATACAATAACGAACATTTAAAAACTGCTGAAGAGTACAACCGAGGATATTCTTATGATAATTAGAAATGTGGTCATATCGACGAAGGCCATAAACGTATCTAACCATATCGTTACAAGCAAATGTCAATTTGTGTAGTGACAACGGATCAAATTTGCAGTATACCGCAGATGCATAACTTATATATGGAACTAATAGAGTTTTTATACGACGTAGCCCCGTCTGCACAGGAGTTAAATTGGCAAATAGCCACAACTTACGTAGGCCACCATATATACGGCCTACTGTAAAGTTAATATGATCCACTGGGGAGAGCGACCGATTAATACGAAAACCCAGGCTAGTTAAAATATTAACAAATTTTAATTGCACAGTGTTTAAAAAAATTGGTGGTAATAATGTAATATCTTCAGGTTTATTTGATATTAAAATGAGCTGTGATTTTTGGATTACCGAAAGATCCTCATTCATCCTACAAACCAGATCCTCCACTAGTCCTATGGGCCTTCAAACGTAAATTTGAGCATCATCCGCGTATTAATGAATATTTGCATTTAGGCAAACTCTAGAGAGGTCATTTATAAAAATGCAAAATAAAATTGGTCTCAAAATTGATCCCTGTGGCACTCCGGCAAGTATGTTTCTGGTCTCAGAGAATGTATTATTAACCACAACTGTTTGGCAGCGATCTTTTAAATAATTTTTGATAAGACTTACCGATCTTTCACTAAATCCAAAATACATTGTAAGTTTTTGGGAGAGGATCTAGTGGTTAACTCTATCAAAAGCCTGGGAAGGACAGTGATATAATCCATATCATAGGCAATCTGTATATCATCTATTATCTTAAGCATTACCGAAGAAAAACTGTGGTTAGCTCTAAAACCAGACTGAACGGAAGACAATACCGATAGAGGTGACTCGAGATCTGCCCAGCAAGAAACTTTTCTAAAACTTTTGATAGGCATGGCAAAATGCTAACAGGACGAAAGTCCGATACCGAATTAGGGTTATTTTTTTTAGACACGGGAATGACCTTAGCAAACTTCCAACAAACAGGAAAAGACGAAGATGTAATACACGAGTAAGACAACTTAATACATTAGGTAAAATCATTTTCACAAAAGTAATGGGAACTCCATCTTCACCAACGGCATCGGACTTCAGAGAGCGGATATTATTTACCACATGAATTTCAGTCACCACCTCAAAATCAAATCTTAGCGGCGGTTCAAAAGAGACTTGATCACCATATACAAAAGAGGCATTATCTACGGGATTAGTCAAAAAAGGATTATTAAGTTCATCGACATAAGGTACAGCGGTTGAGGAATCTTTCATACCAACTCCAAAAGAGCGTAAATAATTCCAGAGTGTTTTTGCACCCTGTTCTGTTCCAAGCTTAGAGAGAAAGTATCTTTTTTTAGCTCGTCATGTAAGAAGAATTGTTGCGCGCCCGACAAAAAATCTCCAAATTGACACGTGTTGGACTTTGCTTCCACCTTTTTTTGGGAATTTTCATGGCATTATGCACATCAGACGTGAACCAAGAACAATTTCTATTACTTCTTAGAACAGTTTTTAAGGGAACATGTTTATTAAATAAATACATTATTAAGGTTGAAGGTATTGAAGCAAAAGGAATTATATAGTCGATTTAAAAAATGCTGTGATTTCTTCGGAGCAGAAATTGAAAGGGGAGGAGTTACGTCGCAGTCGGCATTCACCTTCCACGAATAGGGCTTCCCACTTCTCCTCTCTCAACATATTATTCTAAACCAACATCCCATGCTCAGCCACCATAAATCGTTACATGCGCTGCCCAATCATATCTGTGAATCACAGATGAGAAATTAACCAGTTAGTCAACTCGAGAGAGAATATCTCACCTTACCTACAAGCTAATTCGAGCTGATAACCCCACATAATTTGCACTTATATGGACTTACGTGCAAATCAAATGCGAATCACTCACACATGAATCGAATTATATGGGGCTAATGGCCGCCGCCAAGAAATGTAATTTTTTATAGCAAGAAGTTGGGAATTTAGGTGTGTAAAATAAACATGCAAAATATGCGGTGAATATGGATTTATAAAAACATACTTACCACACAACTAATAACATAATAAAATATTATAATATTAATAAAAAAGCTGTGTTTTAGCTAATTTATTCTAATTTAAATGAAAAATAATCAAAATAATATTGATTGACGTGACTAATATATAATATGTACGTTTATCATACATTTTCGGCTGACACTAAATTTAAGTATAACTTTACAAACACGGATTTCATTATGGATGGTTATATTGAAGCATTTAAGTACGTTTACGCTACGTTTCCACCAAAAAATAAACCGAGATTAAGCACAAAAAATTAAAAATTAATCTTTCAGCGTTTCCACCGAATAAAATAGATTAATCTGACGTTGGCTCCTTTTATCGCATTTTTGCTTTAAAATTCAGAAGGTAAATAAAATTTTAAAAGAGAACAGATGTTTTAGCACACCATTTTATTCTTCAAAACAATATCAAGGTTTTAATGGTTGCATTTGCCGGGAGAAGTCGCATATACAGAAAATACCGCCGTCAGTGCTTAATGAATATTGGGGTAGCTAGAAGGAACAAAATTGCAATTCAAGAAAAGATATGAGAAATGTTGAGAGTAGAAGAGTAGTGTAGAGTCGTATAGTGTGTTCGCAACCCGAATTTTCATGCAAACAAAGTTTATTACCTAGATCTATTTTTAATCTTGTGTTTAGCAGATTTAAATTTATATGGTTAATCTTGAGATATAAAGTGGATTAAGGGCGGATTAACCATAATCTCGGTTTAGTGCTCGGCGGAAACGTTGCATTACTCAATTGGGCACTGGTTTAAAACGCTTTTTAATATAACGTGATCCAAATTCTTACAATTATTATTTTTGGTACGTGAAAACACTTTTTTAACAATATTTGCAATCACTTACTAGTAGTTGTAGTAGTAAATTGTTTTGTTTATTTTAATAAAAAAAAAACTACCAAGCATTTTCTATAGCAAAATGCACGGCCATTACTAAATATTTTTTGCGGGTTAAAAGTGATAGGGGTTTGCAGAGTTGACTATCTGGTTAATTCCTCATCTGTTCTGTGAATACATGTGACCCAAACATATGAAGTTACATCTAATTTGCTTAATTACCCGCCAAAAATAAGTGTGGGGAGCTTTGCAACATTTCCAAATCGCAACAAAAAACAGCTGGTCACGGCGGATGTGTTGGGAAATAGGAAGTGCTGCGATGTATTGAGTTTGCGTAATTCAACTTTCATAGCTATTTTAATGTAAATGTTTATGATGAAACAAAAAATTAGTTACCCAATAAATGCGAAGTTGTTACAAGTAAGGTGTTGTTGTAGGGTTGCAAATGCTTTAAGTCCAGCTTCGTATGGTTGAGTAGGAACTTTTGGTTGGCTCTTATCTGTGATAACTCGCAGAACTCCCCGCATGCAAGCCGTGTATGGATAACTCTTCGTGTAAATTGGTTCATCCTTTGTCGTTCGTATCTCGGCCCTTACGTTGGTCTTGACCTTGTCGTTACAGACTTGACCGAATAAGTCCCTGAACCTATTACAAAGAGCTTCAAGCCGGAGTTTAGCAGCTTCGGAAACGTGTTTGTTCAGTATTTCCAGAGTATTTACGACGTCACACGATTTTTTTTAAGGGGATTGCTAATCTAGTTTAATGATAAGTTGATTTTTTTCCTATCAACGATGGCTCTCAATTCCTTCAGAGTATCGTCGCCGATTATTCCATCGAACGACTGGGAAGGATGAAAAGGTTACATCCAGGTAACAGCCAACAAATTTGCCGCAAATTTTGTTTTTTATTTGTATCTGTACTTTCATACAATTTTCCTTGTTTTGTAATTTCACGGAGTTAGAAGGTCCTGGATTTTCAGTAGCTTCAGGAGCCTCTGTCGCCATATGGAAAAGGCGTTGTTTTTTTCATACGTTAGTTGTTATCTGAGTCGGCCTCTCGTTTGACTGGGTTACTGGGCCGATTCATATAATTAACATTTCGGGTTTTAAATTATTGGTCTGCCTCCATCATGATAGGAGGCTTGGGGCCCGTAGGCGGCATATATAGTCTTTGCTGGTACCCTTTACTCCAAGATGAATATGACCGCTGTCCGAATCAGTTATTTTGAAACCTAATTGGGTTTCTTGAGGGCAAAGGGGGTCCCCTTTCGGCCTTAAAATTGTAATGCACAGAATTATTTCTTTATATATTTTTTAAGGCTCTTTTGATGATTAATTTTTGATTAATTATCTTTTATTCGCCCTGGTTTGCTTTGCATGTGCACACTTCTTGTTTATTTTTCCTTGATTAAGTCTTTAGGATTTATTTCTTGCGTAAATTTTGCTTTTTTTGCGAATACCCTTAAATGAGGATTCACTTCTATTTTATCACTTATTTTTTATTTTGCGTATACCCTTAAATGAGGATTCATTTTCTCGTCTGGTATTACCATCAACAATGTAGGTCATCAACCTACCTTTGTTACAGCCAGTAATTGTAAGCAAGTAATTGAAATTATCCTGTCTAACATGCATTCGAAGACTAACATAAATTGGAAGGTATCACCAAATGGCACCTTAATAGATCACAGATACATCGAATTAAAAAAAAAAAAAAATATTAGGCGTAAACGGCCCATACAGGACCTAAAGCCTAGCTTCTCCAACCATTGTTTGTGCGAAGTTATGAATGAAGTTATGACACGAATGGCGGGACCTACGGTTTAATGCCGATTCCGAATGGCAATTTATTTTTGAGAAGCTTCTCAGAAGTGGTCCAACGCACTTAAACTAAGCCACTACATCCACTAACATCGAATTCAAATGTACTACGAATTTTTACCTTCGCAAGGAGGAGAAATCCGAGAAAAACGAACTGACGACGGTATACCTTCCCCCTGGCGTATGGTTAAAGGGGGTTTTTATACAAAAATTGGTAAGTCTGACTACACCCTACCCAAAAGCTTTAAACCCATAAGTCTGTCTTCCTGCTTGCTGAAATTTTGGAAAGAATGGTCGAGCTGTGCATGTGCGCAAAGTAGCTCTTCGATCACATCCTCTTGACCGGAAATAATACGCGGTGGCATTTACGGCGATATTGCGATTACGGGTGCTTTTAATAATGCAACCTTTGACAGCATGTGTAACTAAGCCAGACAGCATGGTGTAGACAAAACATTGGTGATGTGGATTCAAGCAATTCAAAAATTCAAAATGTACAGGACGCTGGTGACCGAGGCAGATTGCGGCAAGTACGTCATAACAGGGGTAAATAGGGGCTGCCCTCAAGGTGGTGTGCTGTCTCCCCTCTTATGGCTGCTTAAGGCTCATAATATTCCTGAAAACTTCATTCAAGCTTATGCGGATAATATCGCAGTTTTCTCTGTCGGTTCAAACCTATAGGCTGCCTGCTCTCAAGCGCAGAGATGGTACACTAGTAATGGGCTTTCTTCTTAAAACCACGGTTTTTCTCTTTACGGGAAGGAGAATCGTCACTGGTCCGTCACATCTAGTGCTTAAAGGTGTCACCATCCCTATCTCCGATGAAGTCAAATATCTTGGTGTAATCCTCGATAAAAAAAGCATGTTGAATCGAAAACCGATAAAGCACTGTCGACTTTCTGGCAGTGTAGAGGTGCTTTTGGTAAGACATGGGCCTTACCTCTGAAAAATATTTCTCTGAATTTGGTCGGAAGGCTGAACACAGCGAATCTTGTATGGGACCCAGGTCACACTAGCATCCAGGGAAATGAGATCTAGGATGAGCTTGCTAGGCAAGGTTCAAAAAAAGTTTTCTCAGGACCGGAAACTATGTGGGGTCTGCCTGCATCTTTAGTCATGTCTTCCATTGCTGCTTGGGCTTATCGTGAACACAAGTTTCGGTGGCGCGACTGCGTTGGAAGCAGACAGACCAAACAATTGCTCCCGAGCATTTGCAAAAGTTCTGGGTCTTTTCTTCTATCTCTTAGGAGAATCGACTGCAGGCTGCTTGTAGGCGTTCTTTCGGGCGACTAATTTTTAGCTAAACACTTAAATGTGTTGGGCTTAAGCGACACTACCATCTGTCCTGCTTGCGGTGAACGCTTTCTCTGCAGCTGTGCGGCTTTTGCTCATTAGGTGGCGGATTTTCGGGGCTGACATCGGATAGTTCTAACCTCGGACAAAAAACAAACAGAAACACTACACTGAACATAATTGTTCATTTTATTTCTTTTACAATTGTTTAGATCAGTAAATTCGGCCCTGCTGCCTGTACCCAACTAACAATTTACCTTCTATTAGGCTTATTTATGGATGTTTACTACTTTTCAAGATATACTTGTAGAAAAAGTTTCTTTAAAGCATTTGGGAAACAATTTCACAAGCTGTATAGATGATTGAGACATTCTAATTTAACACGGTGGCTATAAGGCCTTTTGAAGTTAGTTGGTTGAGGTCTGAAATATTAAAGCTTTTTTAGAGCTTGCTATTCCAGGTCAAAAACAAGATTCTCTCTAAGGCTCGTGAATTGAAGCATTACGTACAATCAATATAGTGGAGACTTGAACCTGTGATTAGATATCAAATAAATATTAATTCAAGGCGAAAATACTATTTCGTCAAGGGAAGGCTCTTATAGACTTAGATAAATAATAAATTTAAAAATAAGGAACCAAAAATATAACACAATGTTTCTAGGTGAGTTATATTTTGTTATAATAAATGAGTTTTTACTTTTTAAGTGAATCAATGAGCAGGGCCAAATAATATTTCTATAGCTGCAGTGGTAGTTATTATAAACAATAAATATATCTCTTTATATTAAATATTAAATAGTTCAGCTTTTAATTTTCTACTAACAAGCAAACCTTCTTCACATAATATGAAATTATTGTCGATCGTAACATCCTATATAACTACATCTTGGATGTTTAAGATAAAATAGTATCAGTCTATCAATTTTTAATCTTCACTGTGTATTAATCAGTTTGACTAAATGGATGCGTATTGGGCTGGCTGGAAAAAAGTGCATATAAAATTATGCAACATAGTTAAGTTCAATTAAGTCAAGATTTATTATTAAGTTAGCATATAAGTTTTAATTCTAAGACACCAAAAACCTAAAATAACGTTCGGTTACTAAGTTTTTAAAAATAAATTTTCTTAGTTTATTTGTTATTGTTATTTTTATTTAATTTTAAATACTACATTAAGGTAGTTTTAGTCGAAAGACAGTTCACATTAATTAAGCTTAGCTTAGAGCGCCCGCATAGGGCCAGTAAGTTTAAATTTAAATGGCATAGTTAAGTTAGTTAAGCTAGTTTTAAGCATTTTTGTCCAGCATGCAAGAAAAAATTAATAAACCAATAAAAAGCATTAAAACTGAACTGAACTGCGTTTGGGCTGGTATTTGGATGGTTTCGAGTTCGATCCCTAGACAAGGCTAAGGAATTTTTCAATTTAAATAAAAATTATTTCCTCTTCAGAAAAACTTTCAACAAACTTGACGCATTCAAATGATGGAAAATATTAATACGAACAAATATCATCAGAACAAAGAATATAATAAAAACTAGTAATATGTGAGAATTATTTTGATTTCGTTAAGATTTCCGTAATAACTTCTGTAAGTCCTTAAAGTGGAGTTTCAAACTTTGGAATCACGGATACCGATAATTTTTATATATGTAATGAGGTAGCATCCCCTGAGTAACAGGGTAAAATGGTAAGTCGCGCTTCTCCCTCGTTTTCGAGAAATATATATTTAAAGTTTGAATAGTAACCAAATACAAATTATTTTTACAACGATTTGAACATAAGCGGCGTAGCGCTTCGGAAGAGTGCCCAACTTGATTGGATCATATTTTAATAAACATATAGTTGCTTGTCTTGCTGGAGCCAAGAAGGCATTTTCTCTAACAAGAAGACTGTTTCATAGCAGTTAACTTGCTTCTAGGGTTAAGGTCATATGCTACGTGGCCCTAATAAGGCCTATCATCACTTATGGCTGTCCATTGTGCTTCAATATAGCGCCATCTTATATGGAAAGGATTCGGGTTTTCGAGAGACAATGGGACGTGTCTCAGGTTGTTTCGAAAACCTGAATCTGACTACATAAAATTGTATCCCAACACGGCACTATACGATGGGGCTCAATTGAATAGGGTTGACAATTTTCTTATTAAGGTGACTCGTAGGCACGTTGCAAGGGCGATGACCAATGAAAATAGTCTGATCTGTGACTGTTGAATAAGCAACGAGTGCTCACCACCCTGATTATATTTATTATAATTGTAAATATTTGTTTAATAAGTAGAATAGGTAGTTTTAAGTTTTTCTTGTAAATATTTATTTTTCTTTTCATAAGTAAAAGTTTAGTTTTATATAAAATAAAAAATAATATAGTTTAGTTTTTTAAAAAAATTTCTTAAGATTACATGATATTTTAATTTCACAATATTTACAGAGGGTAGTAGCGGGTAAAGTGTTCTCACTACAGACATGGTTCTAGAGTTCTGTTTCCTTGCACATTCATCCGTATGATTTTTATCATAGAAGCATTGAAAACATTACGTTTTGTCACACACTGACAAAAACGTATGACAGCATAAAAGTTTTTAAGAACTTTACATATTCATATTTGACATTTTAAAATTTTTCACTAACTGATTTATTTTTGTTTGTTACTTGTGGACCATATACACCACTTGGTACATAGATTAGATAAATGGTAACCATTTTCCAGACGCAGGAGCATACTGGGCAGTGTAGGAATGAGTGGTGACACTGATATTTTTTTTTTTTAAACAAAAATGGTTTCAGCTAATCATCTGTTATATATCATTCGATCCTGACATCCAGTCTGATCAGTATTAATAATATAGTCGAGTTCAATCTTTTGCATTAATGCTTTGGTTTGAACTCCAAATCTCTCCGCAGCACTCATTACTTCGTAGATAGTAGCAACTTCTCTGTGGCTCTAGTCCAAGAGCCCACCGCATAATGTCCCAAGGGATAAAACAATAAGATGAGCTTGTTAACAATAAAAAATGCGAAAATTAATGTATATATATGAATTTATTTATTAAAATTGATTTGACAAACGCTATTCCGATGAAAAAACATTTGTTTCATTTTCTCTTATAACAGGCTTTCGACTGAAGTTGTCTGTGTACCTGGCTAAATTATCACAGACAACCCTATGTATTCTTAAACGATAAGTTCTCATCTTTAATTTGGAAAATGTTTCATTCTATTGTTTTATAACTTGTTTTATAGAATAGAATGGAACATTTACCAAATTAAAGATGAGAACTTATCGTTTAAGAAGGTAAAGGGTTGTCTGTGATAATTAAGCCAGGTACACTAGTCCAAATGTCATCCAAATAAATCTTTTGAAAAATGTCGTATCTTGCAACATTTACACTGCTGCATTTAATCACTCCGTACATGAGTGAGGTATACTCTTGTATTTAATTCATTTCTTCAACGTCTTTAATATCGCTTATGTCAGTTAACGAAGCAAAAATATCCTGAAATTTTTTATTTTGCCTTAGAAGTTGAAACGGTTTCATTTTGCCTTTGGGGAACAAGCTTGATGTGTAATCGCATCCAATAAATGCATGAATAGCACGTAATGCACGACATAAATTCGAGCCAAGTGCTGCTGCAAACGCAGTGCAGTTAGTGCTGTTGGAAGTGGCACTAATCATCCAAATTTCCATGCTCTGAAATTTATGCATGTTGCCCAGCAATATTATTAAAATATCAATGTCTGAAGCTTTAACGATAATATTCGAGTTTTTAGCACACTTACAAATATGATATATTATCCTCGTATAGGCCTCCTCTTGCCGACACTTGAAAGCATTTTTTTGGTCTTAATATCCCGATTATTGCCTTCCGAATGATAAGAAAAGCAGGTCACATCAACCGTAATAACATTTTTTTTTGATCTGCCAAAAATTTGATTCTTTAAATTTGTAATTTTTTAAACTTTTAACAAAGTCATTAGGTCTCGACTGTTGTGCTCCAATAATAAAACACGGAGAGTCCTGTTCTCTCTACTATTACGCTCACAGTCCTTTATTGAAGGAGAGAAATATCTATCAAATATCAAATATATCTAGGATGCATTTGTAGCGCATATTTTTTTTTAAAATCATTTCACTGATTTTTCCAAAATTTTGTGACACAGGGGTCCCAAAAGATGTAAAATATAAAAACCATCGATGAGACGCGTACTGGTTTTGATGGTTCAATAAGGGATATTAAGTTTCTTGCAAGAACAGTTTTATCAGTCTTATACATCTCTCCTGTAGGTTGACAGAGAAAGGGTGGGGAAAGGGGCAATTGCTAAAAGACTACCAAAAATATCTCGCTCCATTTTAATTAAAGCTTGCTTACTGCCGTTACTTTGAATTTTTTTAATGCTTTCCGAAGTAAAATTAAGAATATCATTTCGTTTTGTTGGTTTTTGAAAACGATCACCAATTGCCTCACATTCTGTTATGAAATTAAGTTTTTGTTGTCGGCCTATTTCATTGACATTTAAAAGGAAATCTACCTTACAAGAAACTGCCCTGCCTGTTAAAATATTATACAAATGATTGTTATTGACATCTGGGTCGAACGGTTTAATGTTTTGTTTAACTACGTTGGAAATAATATCAAGAGCGTTCCTGACATTGTCAATTCTATTCTTCTGCAATTCATATGTAATGTCATCCTTACGATTAATTTGTATATCTTCTTGCAAATAAGTAATGATTTTAGTTCTTATACTATGGCTTAGGGTCCAATGTTGTCTAGCAGATATTGAATTTGTGAAGTGGCTTATACCAGTCAAAGAATTAGCTGTATCAGCATTAATAGTTTGTTCAACTGTCAAATCAACAGGAGCTCGCGCTAAAGTTCCTTTATATCTCAAAATGTGCAAATGTTACACGCCTGAATGTAATGGGTGAATCCGCTTGAATATATTAAAATGTTTACAGTCAAGAAAGCCATTAACAGAACCTGCAGCTAAAATTCCAGATTGCACTAAAATATGTACAATTCCAGAACCATCAATGAATTTTCCTTGTGCTTTAAGTAAGCCATTTGCATGTGAAATGCGCCGAAGTTAATAAAAATATTATCAAAATCCGGACTGCAGTCGTTTTGGATTTGCTTAGCCATTTTAGCAATTGCCAAATCATAGGTAACGATAGTGTGTTTTTTGATTACACTCTTTTGCTATTTTACTTGCATTAATAAGAGTTTCGTTAACAACATTATACGCAGTCGGTGATAAATTGATCTGTGGCAGGTAATCCATTTTTTTAACTTCGCTGTTGTCAATATTAGTTTTGCAGTTGTACCCAATCCACATTGGAACAGTGCTGATTTGTGATAAGGATATTGCCCCCGTCAAATCTTTAAAGATAACATTTTTTTTACTATTTCGCATTGCTGTATAACTACTATTAGTTTATGAAGTGCTAATAACTGAGTGGTTTTCAAAGGTTTTCCAAAATAAGTTTTTATGTCATGTGGAATTTCTTCAAATCGTCTTCTCTTGCGAGGCACAATGTATTTGACGGAACCAGTTTTATCAGAAGTAAGTGCAGATATTGCATTAGCATCAGATATTTGAGGAGATGTAATTGCGGGTGCTTCATTATCAGATTGACAGAATTGGTATATGATTCCTACAGTATTAAGTTATATATACATGTTTGTTTGTATACATATTATAAATATAGGAACAAAAAGTAATGAAAACGTATAATTTATTTATTTAACAATAAAAAATGTGAAAATTAATGTATGTATATTAATTTATTTATTAAATTTGATTTGACAAACGCTATTCCGAAGAAAGTAGAAAGTAGCTGTAGACTGAAGTTGTCTGTGTACCTGCCTAAATTATCACAGACAACCCTATATATTCGTAAACGATAAGTTCGCATCTTGGTAATTGTTTCATTCTATTGTTTTATACCTATGGTTAATCGAAAAAAAAACTTCAATAAAAATAGGGTTGTCGGGGGTTAGTGGCCAGTTGCTGCCTGACATTCCTATATTTTTGAATTGCATTCAAGCCCTCTTTCGAATGGTTATTGGTTTATTCTATTATTTTATACCTATGAAAATCACAAATAAAACGTACCGAAAGTAGCCTCCTTGTTCTGCCCCTGGCCAACAATTTCCGACAACCCTGTGTTTTTTCTCTTAGTCGAGTAGCAATCTATCGTATTTTAACAAACTCATCTTATTGTTTTATCCCTTAGGACTTCATGCGGTGGGCTCTCACGGAGTTCGTTACTTTTCGTTGACGGATTCCGTGTTTTTTCTTGAATCTCTCTACCCATAGTTTACTTGCAATGAAATTAAATTCATTAGACAAAAATGGAAAAGCAGTATTCATTGCCCACTGCTGAAATGTTCTCGTTGTCACCTTTAAATAAATAAAAAAAAAAATTAAATCACACTTTTGTGAAATGTATTAGCAGGTAATCCATAGTAGATCGAGCTTCCATGAATCTTTCATACATTTGATGATCAATAACCTTCCTTTTGTCAAAATGTGTTCCTCCATGTTTAACGTCTTCTTTTCACCGGTATACGTTTCGTATATGCTTCAAGCGTGATACTCCCTTCTGTTGAAGGTTTTTCAAACTCCATTTCAGGTACACTTCAGCGGTAGCAACAGCTCTTTCTTTATATCATTGTGGAATATAATCACGAGGCTCTGGTGAAAATCCTTCAGCTACGACATCATGATCTTCCGGCACACCAGTACACTAAAATTACCAAATATTATTTGTTTATAACTAAATTAAATTCCATAATCATTGCTATAAAAATTAAAGAAATATAATAAAGAATAAAATTTTCAAAACTTACCTTTTCATATTGATTTATCTCATCATCTTCATCGATGGCGATGGTGACGATCATCAATGATTTGCCTTTCATCCAGGAGATGATGAAGAAGAAATTCAGAAAGCCATTTTTTTCTAACAACGATTTACAAAAACTAAATTTATTCGTTGTTAAGGTTGGATTTATCAGTAAAAGGATCTTTAGACCGTTTCGATAATATGTACCCGATCACTTTGAAAAACACTACAAAACAGTTTTTTTCTAGTTTCACTTTCATGAAGACTTGTGGTCGAATGACTGCAGTTAAAATGATCTAACGCGGCCTAAACCACTCGTACAATTAACATTGAGAGAAGGCATCACAAATATTCACTCTCTCATTTTATATCATTGAGTACAACTGAATTTACAGCAATGAGAAAAAAAAATTGACCGGGCGAGTTTTGAACAGCCTACCATGCGATCAGTTAGTTGGGCCCTCTATTTATACCCTATCCTAAGGGTATAATCTGGAGAATTCTGGATTAATGGATGATGCTGGTGCTGTGATCAATACTGGGTGCAGACCTAGTGGACAGAACTTTGTCGACGCGGACGGCTCTGATGGTAGGAGTGAGTCTAAAAAACCACGTGTTGAACGCAAAACATTTAAAGTGCGAGTTAAGAATCATTCCTACAAGGATACTGCTGTCTCCTCTTTAGCAGTTCGCATTAGGAAAGCGGGCAATGATAATTGCATGAGCGATGCAGAGTCCGAACACTGCAAAACACATCTTTTAGAGCTGTCTGCTGCAACAAATGCATTCTCCACCAAAGGCTGTTGTAGAGTATTGTTAATCCAAAGTTTGGGTCTTGTCTTGTGCTGCGATGCTAGTGCTCAGTACACTGTTTGGGGCGGCAGCAAATACAACATAAGGGGAAATCGACTCTTGGACTTCATTTTATCGTCTGATATTACCATCAACAATGTAGGTCATCAACCTACCTTTGTTACAGCCAGAAGGCATTTGAAGTCTATCATAAATTGAAAGGTATCGCCAGATAGCACCTTATCAGATCACAGATACATCGAATTTTAAATCTACTGGGAACTTTCAACTTCGCAAGAGAGGAGAAATCCGAGAAAAACGAACTGGCCACGGTTTAGAGAGGAGCTTGCCAATTCTGTCAAAGTTTCACTCAAACTTAGATCAAATCAGGGAGTGGAGAGGTCTGCTCAGGATCTGAACAACATCCTCACCTGCTGCTTTAAACTTCCGTACCCTGTTTCTAACCCCCCCCCCACCCCGCGGAAAATCGGTACCATGGTGGAACTTCGAACTGCAGTGTCTTCGTAAAGAAACTCGGAAGCTACTAAATCGGTCTTTAAAAACCAACTTAGTGGAAGACTAGAATCTTTATCGATCGAAACAAAAAGTTTTTAAGAGACTTATTCGCAAGTCGAAAAATGACTCCTATAACAAGTGTTGTCTAAGTGCAACTAGTAGGCTTGTTAAAGTCCTCCTTAAACCTCATGGCACGTACACTGAGACAAAGGCAGAGACTTTCAGCCTTCTCCTTGAGACTCACTTTCCGGGAAATCAGGTTACTACGTCGTCTTCAGCCCTTCAAACGACGGTGGCTACATTTGAACCGACTAATACCACGCGGCAGAGCTGGTATATTACATCGGGAGTGGTGACTGATGATGTTATCAAATATGCTATTGCATCTTTTGAGAGTTTCAAGTCATTCCGAATGGAATTTATCAAGTTTTGATGAAACAAGATTTAAGTCAGGTTTTGCCAATGTTGAAAAGAATTTTCACCGCGAGCTTGCCCTTGGCCTATATACGTTCCTCATGGCGTATGTTTAAAGTGGTTTTCATACCAAAAATTGGTAAGTCTGACTACAATCTAGCCAAAAGCTTTAGACCCATAAGTCTGTCCTCCTTCTTACTGAAAAGTTTGGATCAGGGCGGAAAATCCTGCGAGACTGCGCTTCAAAACCTTGTTGCTTTTGTTTTGTTTTTTGTTGCTGTCGGTTTATATCTAGGGGCTGCCTGCTCTCAAGCGCAGAGATGGTACACTAGTAATGGGCTTTCTTCTTAAAACCACGGTTTTTCTCTTTACGGGAAGGAGAATCGTCACTGGTCCGTCACATCTAGTGCTTAAAGGTGTCACCATCCCTATCTCCGATGAAGTCAAATATCTGGGTGTAATCCTCGATAAAAAACGTCTATGGTCCAAACATGTCGAATCGAAAACCGATTAAGCACTGTCGGCTTTCTGGAAGTGTAAAGGCGCTTTTGGTAAGACATGGGGCTTGTCTCCGAAACGGGTTATTTTTTTATACCGCTACTCTCATACGAATCAGTTGTTTGGTAGAACAGGCTTTCGCGGAAACGTGTAACTGCTTCTTTTGCCAAACTCCAAAGAAGGGCATGTCTCGGCTGCACAGGGGCCTTCCCTAGCACCCCGGGCTCTGCTCTACATGCTTTGGTGAATCTTCACCCCCTCGATTTATATAGGATGGGGTGTTCGCAAAAAACCCACTTTCGCTTAAAGAGAGGTGAATTTTGGTACCATGCGCACTGCAATTTTGAAGAACTTACTCAAGAATTATCCTTTGACCCCTGTCTTATGGATATGCCGTCTGATGCAATGACACCAGAAATCCTTCTGCGAAAAAACTACCACGTCAACTTTCCACAGGTAACGGAATGGCTTCGGTCAGACTCTGAACCATGGATTGAATGCCATCGTATTTTCACGGATGGCTCCAAAACCGGGCAGGGGTCTGGTGCTGGTGTCTTTGTGGAATGCGTTGATATACGACTTTACTACCCCTTGGGTAAACATGCATCTGTTTTCCAAGCGGAGTTTTTTGCCATCCTAATGGCGATGCGCTATATTGTGAACAACAGGTGGAGGGCTAGAGGCATTCCTTTTCTTCTATCTCTGAGGAGAATCGACTGTAGGCTGCTTGTAGGCGTTCTTTCGGGCCACCAAGCTTTTGCTAAACACTTAAATGTGTTGGGCTTAAGCGACACCACTACCTGTCCTGCTTGCGGTGAGGAGGATGACACAGCAGAACACTTTCTCTGCAGTTGTCCGGCCTATGCTCGCATCAGGTGGCGGATCTTCGGGGCTGACGTGGTGAGTGCCGAACATCTAAGCTTTTTATCACTGAAGCTCTCTCTCGTTCTTCTTCGAAAGACGGGAAAACTAAGACGGAAATTAATGTAAGAATGGTAGTGCAATGGACCTGTAGTTGTGTCTGAGCGCTCTATCGGATAGTAGCAACCTCCGACAAAAAAACGTACATACTAGACAAAAATTATTAAAGCTAAATTAAAATTATTGGGTTCTTACAACTAGCTTTTTGGTCCTCAGGCGGACCTCAAAACTTAAATATATTATTAATATTAGTTGCCTTTAGGCCTAAAGACTTTAAATATTTATTTTGCAATTAAATTCTCGTTTTATAAAATATTTTTATTTTATATAAAACTAAAACTAGACTTTCATATTTAAAAAAAATAGAAATTCGACGAGAGAGACGATTCGGTTTCTCCCAGAAATCACCTAGCTAATCTTAATAACTTAAAAGCTAAATTAAAACTAAGAGGAACTACCTAAAGGCAGCACATCGATCTGAAAGGATATGTGATCAACTTCGCAAGCCAACCAAAATTCGGCGAACTGTGTGTTTGTATCTATACGAAATGAACCCTCACCCCTACTAAACCAGAGGATATCGGGAGCATTAGCGACGTCCCCGTCGTAGATTAGCCGCTTGTCAGTCGCGCTGTGGTAGCGGTGGTGAAATACCGGGATACCATCCCTCGTCTGCACTAGTCCTTTCATATCTATATGGCGAAAAGCCTTTGCATTTAATTGGGTCAGTAAGCCTAAAAGATCAGACTATTTTCGTTGGTCATCGCCCTTGCAATGTGCCTAGGTTACGTTAGATTGCCGTGACGTGAGATTGCCCCGCATTCACACAATACATGCGGTATATACTCAATAGCCTGATGATCGCCACAGAATCTGCAGATGTCTGTATCTGACAGCCCGAGTCTTTTTGCATGTTTCCGCAAGAGGCAATGCCCTGTCAGGACTCCTACTAGTACTACTAACTACTACCTACTACCTACTAGTACCGCAGTGTCCTGGCATCCAGCACAGTCTGACTATATCAGAATTGATGTTAGTTGATTCCATTGCCTTAAGTGCGGCCTGGCTGTCGATGTAGATAGCAATATCTCGTCCGGATACCGATATCATCTAGAACCTATCAGCTAGAACCTCTGATTGATAGACGCTGCTTGTTCCATGTAGTCTTATAGATTCCCTCAGCTCTCGATTTTTTGAGAAGATCCCTGACCCTGTTCCCTTTGTCGTTTTCGAACCATCTGTAAGGATTGCAATTTCATTTGTTTTGATAACTGTATCTCTTTACCAATCCTCCCTTTCCGGATATATTACATCGTACATCGAAGTCGACTAAGGGAGGGATTTCATCCGTTATGATTGGATTTCCTGGCAGTAGCTTCGAAAGCACCGTACAATATCCGAAGCTATTCCTCTTAAAGTGACCCAAAAAAGTCAGTCGTACTGCACTGTTGCCAGCGAGTTTTCCGATATTTATGCCAAGCCGTTTTAGGTTCAGAAATGTGTCCAATGCCGCTGAAGGGGTGGTACGGAGCGCACCCATAATTGCTAAACATGCCGTTCCTAGAACCGCCGCTAGTTTGCCGCATATTGTTTTCTTTTTTGTTGCTTTCCACCATACTAGTGCCCCATATGACAGTATGGGCCTGATCAACACCGTATACAGCCGGTGCACCATTGTAGGTCTTAGGCCCCAGGTTCTTCCCACTGTTCTTTTGCAGATAAAAAGAGCATTATAAGCCTTTTTAAGTATTTCCGCAACATTAAGATTCCAGTTAAATTTTCTATCTACAATTACGCCCAGATACTTCGCACTATCCGAAAGGAATAGTTCTACTCCATTAAGTTTTGGAAGCTTGAATTGCGTCATCTTATATTTTCTGAACCAGTTCCGTTGTGGGGTGGTTGGGTGTGTATAAATAGGGTAGACGCTGATTGGCATCAACTTGGCGATGCCCAGTCGTTGTAACTATCTCGTACACATCAATTGTGCTTATTTTACCTCCGCGTGGTAACCGCCGGATACTGGTCCCGCCCACCCGGGCTTGGCTTGCTAAACTTATAAGCGCGAGTGTTGAACACGAAAGAAATAACAACACTATAATGCTCTGTCGGAATGACTGGCTGATGAGTATCAGAGGTCTTACATGAGCCCCTCAGAAAGAGGACATGCAGCGGATAAATTCGCAAGATTGAATCAACGGTGTTGTCAACAGTCGGGATGGCAGATGCCTAACGCGAGCTACTCTGACATATTTGGAGTAAAGGTCGGTAAGGCTTTTTTTAGCACTAGTCAGGGTGCTGAAATAGAGATGGTGGCGGATGAACCCTTTATGGGCCAACGGCAGCGCTCATATCTCCGAAGTGGGTTACTGACAACGGATTACCCGACCCGCTGTCCTAGGGTCCATTTAGGGCCTGGTCCTCCAGGTTGGGGCTTGTGCGTGAGGTAAACTACCCAACCACGGAAAAACCACATGGTTATGAAGCAACCAAAAGCCTCGGATACGGACGGATTCACTGTTGACGACCCTGCAAAACAGAAAAAGGACAATGAATTTCGGATCTGCACGTGGAATGTTCGAACCCTGAATAGACCACGTGCAGCCGAACAATTAGCGGAGGCCCTAACTTGCTACAATGCAGATCTCACCGCCATCCAGGAAGTGCGATGGGATGGACCGGGCAAAAGAAGGATGAAAAACTGTGACATCTACTACGGTGATTGCTATAGGGAACAGAAGCAGCGTCTATTTGGATGTGTATTCGTTGTTAGCGGCAGACTTAGGCAAAAAGTCTTGAGCTTTCGACACGTTAGTGAACGCCTTGCAACTATTTGCATCAAGGCTAAATTCGCCAACATCAGCTTTTTATGCGCTCACGCCCCCGCAGAAGATAAAGATGAATCTACCAAGGAATGTTTCTACGAGCTCCTCGAGAAAACATATGAGCAATGTCCTAAATAGGAAAGGAGGGCATCTTTGGTAGCACAATCGGAAAGCATAGCCTACACGACACCACGTCTGGAAACCGACTTAGGCTAATGGACTTTGCTGCGGGACGTAATGTTACTATAGCTAGCACACGGTTTCCTCACCTCAACATCCACAAAGGAACATGGCGGTCACCAGATCACCAAACCGTCAATCAAAACGACCGGTTTGCGGTCGACGCAAGGCACTCCTCCATATCCTAGGTGTCCGAACTTTCCGAGCGGCCAACATAGACTCGGATCACTACCTTGTTGTCGCCAAGGTACGAATGCGGATATCCCAGACACCACAACAACCAGGAAATACTGTGAGGAGATTCAATATCGAACGGCTACAAGCGCAATAAACCGCCAGAACTTTTGCCGATCGCGTATTCCTCAACCTCTCGAGAAGTCCTGTGCTGCCATCAAGTGCTGAAGACCAGTGGCATCGATGCCAAGAAGCCATCAGAAGCGTCGCTACTGATGTGCTTGGTTTCACCAAACCACCCCCACGAAACCCCTGGTTCGATGAAGAGTGCCGGCAAGCGCATGCAGCAAAACAACGTGCCTACGAAGCGGCGCTGCACAGAAGGACAAGAGCGGCTCGTGAGCTCTATGAGCAAAAGAGGAGGGAAGAAAAAGGAAGAGCATGAGAAGCGCGCGATCGAGGAAATAGAGATGTGTTACTCCAGGAACAATGTTCGGAAGTTTTACCAAAAGGTAAAAAGAACGTGTCAACGCAACAATACCCGAGCAGATACCTGTAGAGACGAACAAGGAAACCTAGTAGTGGAAACACAGTCGGTGCTGAGGATATGGAAAAACCATTTCTGCAGACTGTTAAACGGCGATGACGACACAAATTCCGCTGTCACCCATTCAACATGGGTGATGAAAGCAAAGACTCCCGCCCCCCTGACCAAAATGAAGTGAGGATAGCAATATCCAAACTGAAATCCAACAAGGCTGCTGGACCAGACGGCTTAACTGCCGAACTTTTCAAGGCAGCGGGAGATGATTTGGTAGAGAGCATACATCAACTTGTCTCCAAGATTTGGTCAGAGGAAAGTATGCCTGATGAATGGAACCTCAGCATTGTTTGCCCGATCCACAAGAAAGGAGACCCTCTTAACTGCTCCAACTATAGAGGTATAAGTCTCCTCAACATCGCATATAATATCCTGTCTGCCGTGCCGTGAACGCCTGAAACCATTCGTCAACGAACTGATTGGACCCTATCAGTGCGGTTTTAGGCCCAGTAAGTCCACAACTGACCAGATTTTCACACTTCGGCAGATCCTGGAAAAAACCCAAGAAGTCCAGATCGATACTCACCATCTTTTTATCGATTTTAAGGCCGTATATGACAGCATCCCTGCCAAACTCGTCAGATTGTGCAGGATGACGATTGAGAACTCTCGCTGCTCCATTAAGGTCGGAAACAATCTCACCGAAACCTTTTCTGTCAAAAAAGGATTTAGACAAGGCGATGCGCTGTCATGTAACTTCTTCAACATCATACTTGAGAGAATTGTGCGAAACTCGCAAGCCAACACCAGGGGTACAATTTTCCAAAAGTCTGTGCAACTACTTGCTTACGCCGACGACATCGACATCATTGGCAGAACACAGCGAGCTGTCACTGGTGCGTTTGCAAGTATCAGTACAGAGGCGGCAAAAATGGGTTTAGAAGTGAATGAGGGCAAAACGAAATATATGCTGTCAACAAGAAGGGACACGCAGGTGGCACGCGCAAATGGAAGGGAACCTCAACCAACTTGGAGTGCGCAACTGGAGGCAGTTAGCCAAAGATCGTGCTAACTGGAGAGGCGTATTGGTTGAGGCCCAGGTCCACTCCGGACTGTAGCGCCACCTATGTAAGTATGACTCCCCCCGGGGGCGTTCCTCTGGTTACCGACGCTCTGACTGAGCAGTGAACAGTTTATTTTCCTACTTGCAAGCATGTTGCAAGCCCCAATTATAATGCCCTGTTTAATATTTGCGTCCGCTAGGGCGCTTCTAATGACACTGTGCTTCACATTATTGAAGGCACCTTCTATGTCAAGAAAGGCCGCCATAGCAAACTCACCGAGGTAAACTGTTTTCTATTTTTCCCACCACCTTGTGTAGGGCGGTTTCAACAGATTTTCCCTTCATGTATGCATGTTCTTACTCGGTCAGAAAACCATTGTGGCATTTGCCCTAATATGAATGTCCAATAAACGCTTTAGGGTTTTCAGTATGAAAGATGGCAGACTTATTGGTCTTAGGTCTTTGGCTATAATATGTCCCGTTTCCCCGCTTTGGTATAAAAACCACTTTAACTTCTCTCCAAGCTAAAGGTATATACGCAATTTTCGTATTGCTACATTCGGTGATTTTTGAAGCATGATTGGTAAAATACCATCCGGACCGGAAGATTCATACGGCTTAAAGGACTGGATTGCCCACCGTACTTTTTCCCTGTTTATACGAACACCATCTCATCTTGGGAGAGAGAGAAGTTGATGTTCCCGTTGTTCCTCAGCATTTCAGATTAATCTGATAAAGTGGATCCAGGAAAGTGGGTTTCCACTAAAGTCTCTAAAACCTCTTGGCTGCTCTCAGCCCAGTTTTTGTCGTTTTTTTTGAGGTAGCTAGGAATGCTCGCTTCCTTTAAAAGCATTTAACTTCGAAGCCTCGTCTATTGCTGCGATGGATTCGCAGTATATTTGCATTAAGCCCTTTTTGACTATTTGACTAAGTATTTGAATTTCTTTTTGCATTCGTAGTAATCATTCCACGTACTGTTACTTTGGAATAGTTTCGCCATATTGTAGAGTTTTCTGATCTCTCTCCTCTTTGAACATATTTCGCTATTCCACCACTTTGGTTAAGCCCTTTTAGGCGTTTTGTTAGCCGGACAGGCTTTATCAACCGCCATAGTTGGCGCCTTGCTAACTTTGTCTACCGCCCTTTCTTAACTAGCAAAGTCATCACAGGTAACTGATTGGCGATTCAGGTGTTTGTTTATCAGTCTTCCTAGGATTTCTTTGGAAGCTGCATACTCTGTTTTGGAAGTTAACCTTGAAGCGTATCCATCGGTGATCCGTCATAGACGCCTCATCGACTACTCTCCAATTTATTACTTCTAGCCCTTCTATATTAGAGGAAAGGGTGATATCTAACACCTCCTGCCTATTTTGAACCACAAAGGTGGGTGAATTTCCTCTGTTGTGAATATTAAGGTTGGAAGAAATAATGAAATCATAAAAACACTCACCTCTTGTGTTGATGTCACTACTTCCCCATTGTGTATGATGGGCGTTTGCGTTACAGCCCATCACCAGCATCCAATTTTGCTGACTTGCCAGGTCCCTAAGCTTCCCTGAGATGACCACCTCAGAGTCATATGGTAGGTAGGCAGAGGTCAAGCATAGTGGTTTACCACATTCCCTCTCGATTGTTGCAACCGTCAGGTTACCTGAGCTGAAATTATTCATAAGAAATGACTTTATTTGGTTTTTAATAAGTCCTACATGGAGTAGTTCCAGGAGCTTCTCTGGGTGCGTTCTCAAGGTGTATGGGCTTCCAGCAACTGAAACCTACGCACGACCCCGCTATATATAACGTTATGGCGCAGGGCTTTTCGAATTAAGACCTCACCCGCAGAATCATATTCAGAGTCGGGCCGGTCTCTCTTTACTCTCTTACTCTCTCTATTCGACCCGCTTGTTGACTAAGTTGTTGTTGGAACTTGTCAATCTTTCCGTGCAAAGACAGAAGGATCGCTTTCAAATCCAAGTCCACCTCAGGTGCCCTTTGAGCAACATTTGGTGTATTTAATGTCATCGTGGCACTACCCGGTTTACAGAATGATAATAGAGGCATTTAATTTTCCTCAAATCATAAATTCTGGTTTTGGGAGTGAGCTTTACCAAGAAGAATGATAATTTACGGTAACTACCACTTGCCGCAGCCGTAACTCACTTTTTCAACCCCTCTTCAAGCTCCTCCGTTCCTATTTAGGGATCAATTTCCTTTAAGACAACTGTTTTGAGTTAAGCACCTTTCGGTGTATACGTGAAGTATTATACTTTTGTTTTCTTCAGGACAGGGGGTAGCTTTTGGTAGTCCTCATTTGTATCGCACAATATGATGTGCTTATTGGCACATAGCCTCTAAATAATTAAATTCTTAGTAATATACCTACATAACTTAATGCTATCCTTAATTTCAAAATCACTTACATTGATAGGAGGAATTTGTTCCTTCCTACTTTGCCTTTGCTTTTGAGTTTGCTGCTGATGTTGTTTGTTGTCTCAATTACTGTTGTTGTTGCTGCTTCGGTTGTCGTTGTTGTTGTCGCTGTTGCTGTGGCTGCTTCGCCTTCTGTTTTTTTGTCAATGTTCCTGCTTTCTCCCTTTTAAGGAGGAGCTCCTGGATAAGGTCTTCGTCACCCTTCTAAGGCAGCTTCCTAAAAGCGTTTCCTTCTCCGACGTATTGGCGGCGCACGCTGTGTTTGCGTCTTCGTTTTTCCATTTTATGGTCAGGTCAGGTTCTTCCTTTGACTCTTCTGATGTGGACATCGCTACTGCTGATGAAGATGTTAGCTTAGCTGATGCTGCTGCTACATTAATTTTCATTGCTTGTTGTACTGGCATCGTCTTTGATGAAGGTAATGTCATTGCCAGTATGCATTCCGTGCGATCATCGCTCCTGCTGATGAAGATGGAACATTTATTACAGCAGCCGCTGCTGCTACATTATGTGCTTGTTGCATTCATTGGCATCATCGTGGTTGACGATAATTTTGCTGCAGGTAATGCAGTTCGAGTGGTCATTCAAGTTTGGCTTACGGCTGAGCCGTCGGTACTGCAACCTACATCACTATTGATTTTACACTAGTCAATTTGGAACTTTTTCTTTCATTTCCGTTTTCGTCAGCGGAGCGCGTTTCGGAACCGCCACGTGGTCGGGGCCATCTTTCGGAACTCTGGATGGCCATCTTTCTTTCGGGTCTCTGGATGGGCATCCATCTTTCGGGACTCTGGATGGTCACAAATCACTCCACTTATAGTTTTTGAATTTCGAGAGTTAAAAATGGACTGAGTTGGGCACTCGTCCTAAGCGCTGCAACGCTTATGTTGAAATTATTGGAATCCATGATTTCCAAGTCTGATACTCTCTTTGTAAGAAGAAACTATTGCTTTTATAGAGCCTGTGAACAAAGGTCTTAAGCAAAGTAAATAACTTCGCTAAAGTGTGTCAAATCGGTTTCCATAAGATCTCTTACAGTTGTCTTTCCTTGGCCCTTATGAAAACTAAATTGTGACTTGGGTAGGCTTTTATATTTATGTTAACCAACCATTATACATATATTTCGTAAAATGTAGGTATGCACATAAATAAAAAAACCGGAATTTGATTTGACATTGCTTTCCGTCTGTCCTTCCTTATTAATATTTTAATTTATATTTAAGTTTCGGGAGGCGAGGGTTTCTGGAAGAAAGGGTATGTGACTTGACCAATGGTGAGATGCCGCTCCCTCTCGTTTTGAGTAGGACGTATTGCTTAATGCTAGTAAACCTCTAGTTTCAATTAAATTCCCATCTTCTTCCCACTTCTCGGGTCCAAAATTAAGGAACTAAACAAAACAAAAAAAAAAACTATTGCGAATGTTACGGCCACCAAGAACACACCAAAACCGATTCTTATACGATGACGACTATAACGCAGGAGGAAGTACTCTTTTATCCGTCAACCAGCAAGGTTTCGAATGTGGAAAGGCAAGGAACGGTTAACATCAACATCGAGAAACTATTTCTCGGGTAGGCGAGAGATGTGTTAGTACTCTACCAAAAGCGGTTTCTCCTGAAGTCTTGAGTGAGAGTGTACTGATGCAAACACTAATACCTGTGATATACCGCAGCCTATCGGGACATGGGTCTGTTTTATCTGAAGAGAAGAATGAAGCAAGGACGCTAAGAAATTACCAAGAGAAGCGAATTCGACCTTGGGCATTATCTGTACGGTGAGCCAAAGGACAGCACATGTTTGGAATTAACTGGAGTCCTTGCTGTTACTAAGGCAAACCTGATTGACGACTCAAAGCAGTCATGATCGGTGTACGAAGTCCCGCTGAAACTGAGCAGGAATGCGGGTCGACTGATAGACAGGTTTAGGAGCAACGAATCTTCTACCTTAACGGCAGAGGAAGCGGCTGCCAGTGTTACCTCTGAAAACTTTCAGAAAGAGTCCCGGCTGAAAAAGGAGTCCGATAAAAACATAAAGAAAAACATAAGGAAAGGATTTAGTCCGCTTGGTAACAGTATGATACCCTATCCATATCCCTATATGTCCCAAAGAAAAAAGCATTAAGAAGATGATGGATAGCATTTTATTTCATTCTATTATTAAAAAAAAGTTTTTTTTAAAAAAAGCTCCACGGACGGACGGACATTGCTAGATAGTCTTAGGATTTGGTCCTGATCATAAATATATATACTTTTATGGGTCTACGACGAATATTAAGGGGTGTTACAAACTAAGTGTCAAAATTAATGTACCCTTAGGATAGGGTATAAACACCATTATTTATTAACGCTGAACTTGTATTTCAAATTAAATTAGGACAAACAAACGTAACGTCTTTTCAATACAAAATAAAAATTAAAGTAAATTATGTTATACAAAGTTCACAAATATCAGTCCAGTTAAGTTAAAACTAAGTGACAAAAATATGCAAACTATATAGTTGTTGGGAATGTTGTTTATGTACGACTGAATTAAATTCGAGTCAGGAACTCAGTGTTACTCTAGTAAATTTAGTGCAGATAATATTGACTGACAAGATTCTACCTGCAGCAGGTTGCTGAGTTTATTTTTGAAAAACATTCTCGCAGCGCACCCGCTGCATTGTTAATATTTTAATGACGAAATTGATATATGTTGGAACAAATACTTTTCCAAATGATTTTTTTAAATTGACTACCTCGGAAAAAAACTTTTCAATATCTTGAATTTTAAATTAATAACTACCAAGAACAATAACTTTTTAATATCTTGAATTTAAAAATAACTTTTAAAATTACAATTCAACGCTTGCGCCTTCATTTCTAGTAATTTGTATTCTTTGATAATTTTTTTCGAGAAAATGAAAAATAGTTAAAAACTGTTAGCATTTTAATTGCATTTGAATCTTAATAATTAAGTACTGAAGTCTTACTATTGTTGACATTAATGCGCGACATTATTTGGTTACAGATTTGTTTTTTTTTAAAAATTGCACGAGGCGGATTTCGCAGACAATAATGCACAGCCCACTACCCCACACCACCAGACAACGACAAAACATATCACAGAAATAGGAAAACAACATGACGAATGCAGTATAAACTCCAGACAATTTAATTTAATAAAATAGTCGAATTTTAGAGAAAACATCCCATATTTTTAAAAGGAGTCCAATTTCGTTAATTTTTAGCAAGATAAGTCCACGAGTGCGTGGCGTTGCAGCCGGATGGGAAGCTAAAACGGAAAGGAAAGAAGATTCTGACTAGTGCAGGGGAGGAATGCCGATTGCTTTCTGCCTTGGACAAGTCAAGATCCAAAAAACAAAATCCTAGGTAGGGATACAAACTTATCGGAGCAGACATCTTGCTGCTCCAAGACGGTTCTGCGCATCGATGGGGTATGGCTTAGTACAGACAGAGTGCAACCCTACGGGCTGCAATGAAACCGGTGGCAGCGAGGACGAAATGCCGATTGCCTTTCATCTCAAATGCGACTGGTGCAAAGCGCCCGTCAGCTGCACTAGATAAAGATGCGTGAAAACCTGAAGGAGTTTAAGGTAATCCCAAAAGAGGCAGGCATGACGAAATAATCTCCACAGGTTAAGGAAATTCTCCATGTCTCTGTTGTCGACCATGGAAATCCAAATCGGGGAATTACCGACAACCAATGGCAACCCCTGGAGCTAAAAATCCTGGATGGTCTCAAAGATGCCATCCTGAAGGCAGAAGGCAATGTTCCACTTCTTGGGCAGCTGGCCACCTTCAAAGGGTTTATGCTAGTCGAATACGACAATAATAACACCCTAGTGTGGTTGAAGTTTCATTGCGAACACTGATGCACCTTAAAAGTTACGTGTAGTTGACGGGAAGGAAATTGTAAACTTCACCAGACCCAAGGGGCAAATTTAGGTTCAAGCCCCGTACTTACCCGCCGAAATCCTAAACTTCACCAGACCCAAGGGCGAATATATGTTCAGGGCCCGTACATACCCGACGAGATAGGAATGGCATGAAAGTCCTTGTGCGCCATAGCCATAAATCCTATAAATCCGCCATAGCCACCTATGTACATACCTCTCGACTCTGCTACTAGTTCACCGTCCGAGTTAACCAGTTTGGTGGTCAGGTAATCATAGCAGGTGAAATAGGATTTCCACATAGGATGTGAGGCCACTTTCCACCATGCTCAGTAGGGAAGCACCGACAGAAATGTACAAGGTGAGTATCGTTATACCCTATTCTAAGGGTGTATTAATTTTGACACATAGTTTGTAACACCTCTTAATATTCATCGTAGACCCATAAAATTATATACATTTATGATCAGGACCAATCCTAAGACTATTTAGCAATGTCCGTCCGTCCGTCCGTACGCAATTTGTATGCCTTTAAAACTCCCTAGGGCTCCGAAATGGTTAAGTTTAAAATATTTTTGAATACGCCCACCGCCTCGCCCACAATTTAGAAAATATCGTTTTAAAGCTAAAGTAAGGGAGATAGAGTATTATATCCTTCATAAGATATGTAGGCACTGCTCTCCTTTATAAGTTTGTCATACAAATTCTTTTGCCACGCCTACTTTTTTACTAAAATGCTGTTTTCTTCGAAAATTTTCATAGAAAGCGAAAAAAAAATGTTTAACAAGATATTTAGCCAATATTTTTTCCAACATATCGCCCATACAAAGGTTTTGGCTACGCCCACTTTTTGGAGGCGTTTTTTCAGAAAATCATTTTTTTTTAAATTTAATAGAATGCAAAAAAAATGCTATCCATCATCTTCTTAGTGCTTTTTTCTTTGGGGCATATAGGGGTATGGATAGGGTATCATACTGTTCGACTCAAGCGGACTGTAGCCTTTCCTTATGTTTTTGAATTTATTTTAAAGCATAAGTTACTTAAAGTTAATAACGGTAATGAACCGACATTCAGTACACGAAATAGACGTGAGGTCTAGATATATCGCTCTGCAGCAATTCACAAAGTTTTCCTGTGAGGGAATGGGAGGTTTCCCCGAGGCATCTTTTTCAGACCACAGAATAGTAGAACTCCTAATGAATGAAATCGTTAGCCTATCTCTGATATGCTGGAACCCCAAAACGAAAAACTAGGAGGAATTTATTGCAGAGGTATGGAAAAATAACCAAAAAACTGCACGTATGAGAAAGCATGACCTTTACGGACGATCAATAATAGAAAGTGGTCCTTGGAAGGTGCTATTATGAAAGAAAGTAAGTATGGCTTCAGGCATCAGGCATCAGGTTATCAGGCATACATGCGACCAATTTTTAGAAATAAGTTGGTATATGCTCTCTACCATGTCATCTCCTGCTGCCTTAAATAGTTCGGCGGGTAGGACATCCGGGTCGGCAGCCTTGTTCGACTTTAGTTTATATTTTGCTATTCTTAATTCATTTTGGTCTAATAAATCTGGCCTCCTTTTGTATTTTAGATACGTTTGACGAAAAAAATCTTAATATGATACTTTAAGAAACACGACAATATCTTAAATAACTAATGGAGGGAATTACAAAACGAGCCGCATTACTAGAAATGGGTTTGAAAATCTAAAAAAGTTTTACATCCTATCGTAACCTTATATTTTTAAAATAAGTATTGGAATATTTTTACAAAACTCAACTGGCATTCGACCCGTGAAGAGAGTCCCTTTTTTAGACACGGCAGTCTTTCATACTCTGCGATGCAAGGCACCCTGCTTCCAGTTACCCAGACCATATTATAGGCGTTGTAATTTTTAACACCAACAAAGAATTTTGCCAATATTACCGATGTAATATGCCGATGATTCGGCATAGAATTTTGTCAAAATAAATAATAAAAATATTGGACTTTCTACGAAGATTTTTATGAATATTACTGCTATATTTTGTTAATTGAACAAAAATATAGTTTGTTCTACAAAAAGCTTACTGGTATTTTGTTGAATGTGCATGAATTTGTCAATCCTACTGAAACACCGTCCATTAATAAATAAAATTCAACCATTTAACTTAAACAATTATATTTTTTAAATATACAGCAAATTATATTGAATTCAATTTTATTACAAAAAATTACTTAAAAATTATGTTGTTTTGTAATATACACATAATATTATCATTTTTTAATAATTATTATAGTAATATTTAAAAAGTTCCTCCAAAGTGCCTGCGATTATCCTAAAAGAATTCTGGAAGTCTTTTATGATGTATGTGTTTGAAATGCACATTAAATAATCGCAAGAAATCGACCAACTATAAAAAAGAAGAAAATTAAATTATTTTAAAATATTATAATTAAAGATGTTAGAACAAAAAAAGGGGTAGTGTATACCAGCAAGTCTTTCGCAGAATAAGGTATAAATTGCGAGTTACAAAACTTATAATCAAAGTTTTTTATATATTAGATCAAACACTTCGATTTTTTTTCAAAAGATTGAGGTTTATTACATTTATAAACTAAGGTCTTTACCATTAACAAATTAAATGTAAAGATTAAATTCATGGTCCCGTTCAACCGAATTTTCTTTTGCATTTAAGTTAAAGATACACCAAATTTGTTATTTGAACCGGGCTTACTCTCAAAAGAAATCGATGTAAGGAGTAAGGAGAACAACATCAAGTTTTTACTAATATTTTAAAATATTGATTGACATACCATTTTAATGCGAAGTTAGTTGGTCTTAAAGTACAAAAGTATAAGACTAAAGTATATGCTACCAACAAACAAACAAGCATCTCAGTGAAAACATCAACTCATTCAAGAATGACAACGTAAAGGAGATCTAGCAAAGTATGACTTCAGAGGACAGCTGCTACTTCAGAAAACAGCAGAAGACCAAGCCATCGAGCGATAGCTGGAAGCAGCATGCCCGTGATCGTAGAGGAAGGAAGGCAGCCGTGTCTCAGACGGTGCCTTTCATCGGTCGGGAGCCCGTGTTGTAAGTCGGGAGCCTGTGAAGTTAGTAAATTTATGAGTTAAGTGCTTCCAATTTTTACTATTTTGAAATATAGAGAGTTTTAATTCATCTATCATATATATGTATGTATGTTAAAACGGATAGACTTTATAGACTTTGTCAATCATACAAAATGTACAAAAATCAACAAAAAGTTGTTGTTAATATTACAAAATTCTGTTTTATGTAGGCCTACCAATGTATTTTAGTCCGGAGACTCCGGGAATGCACTCTTATTTTCAAACACTGGTTTTAAAAAAATCTTTTAAACGTCATAGAAACCCTAGTCAATTGTTTAAAATAATTAGTTCAGTTAAAGTGTTTAAATAACAACTGACTTATGGACACATTTATTACTATTTCTTTTTTAATTTATTACTATTACTATTATTATTATTATCCTGGAGCACTAGCAACCAATGTAAAATAATTTTTGTATACGAGAACTTGGTTCTCCTATAAATGTTGAAGTTATTGGTGTGATTGAAATTTAATAAAAACATTCTTATGGTAGGCTGTGAGGAACGTGAAAGATCGCTTCAATTCTACAAGCTGTTCTGATTTCATTCAACTATTAAATCATAATAAGCGTAACGACTACAATTGTTGGCACTCCTAAGAAAATTTCAACTTTGATAAAGATTCTATAAAATTTCTATAAAGAAAATATATTAATAATGCCAATTTAAAAAATTGTTGGCATCCCGATATAAATTTTGTACCAAAAAAGCTATAGTTATTGATACTTTTTAATCAGGAAAATATTTTGGTCGATTTGATGAATTAAAACGAAAAAGCTTCGTATTATGTTTCATAGCTTTATGTTAAAGTAGCTACGTTAATAAAAAAAAAGATTGCTATTAAAATTTCTAAACTGAATTTAACAAAAATGATCTGCTTTATGCAAAAAAATAAGTATTTTACATTGCAACATAAATAGTATTATGATTTAATAAGTAATGCAACCAAGATATGAGAGTAAGATATGTTATTTTTAGAATTTTTTAAATCTAAAGTAAAAAGCGATCAGAAGATAAATAAACTTATTATAACAAAGTTTTTATTAAAAAATATAACAGGAAATACTGAAAAAAACTTACAAAATTATAGGTCCTTAGCCTTAAAAATCCAAATTTCGAAGATTTTTTTTTTCGCTGGTTTTTTTTACTTTTATACTTGTCAAACAAAACTGAAAGGAATGTTTCCAAGCTAAAGACACAGAAATGTGAAAAAAAATTAAAAGATTTAATCGAACAAAGTCGTTACGCTATTTAAATTTATCGCTCTTATTTATTCTCTCTTACATTAAGATGAGTCAAAATATTTGTACACACATTATGTGTATACCTATCTTAGAAAACATAAGGAAAGGCTACAGTCCGCTTGGGGTAAACAGTATGATACCCTATCCATATCCCTATATGCCCCAAAGAAACAAGCAAGAAGATGATGGGTAGGTTTATTCTATTAAATTAAAAAAAAACGCTCCCAAAAAGTGTGTGTGGCCAAAAACTTTGTATGGGCGATATATTGGATAAAATATTGGGTAAATATCTTGTTAAACATTTTTTTCGGTTTCTATGAAAATTTTCGAAGAAAACACGATTTTAGTGAAAAATGCCAAAAAACGTAGGCGTGGCAAAAAACTTCTTATGACAAACTTATAAAGGAGGGCAGTGCCTACATATTTTGTGAAGGTTGTAACACTCTATCTCTCTAACTTGAGCCTTAAAACTATTTTTTCTAAATTGTGGGCGTGGCAGTGGGCGTATTGAACAATTTTGTACCCTTAACCATTTTGGAGCCCTAGGGAACATGTGGTCAAAATTTCAGCTTCCTAGCTTAATTTAAAAGGCCTAAAAATTGCATACGGACGGACGGACATTGCTAAATAGTCTTAGGATTTGGTCCTGATCATAAATATATATACTTTTATGGGTCTCCGACGAATATTAAGGGCTGTTACAAATCATGTGTCAAAATAAATATGCTCTTAGGATAGGGTATAAAAATGTTAAAGTATATCTTTATAAAAGATATCGTTTCACTTTAAAGAGTAATCTTTTTATTTATTTATTTTGAATGACGTACCAGAATGGTTATGAAATAAAAACTTTTATTTTTGAAAAAAAAAAAAAAAAAACAAAACAAAACGCTGCTTTAAGTTGTTATTATAGTTTGGGGTAAGGACAAAAAACATTTAGAACCATGATGTGTATTTAACAAAAACATTTTGTCTATACATATAATATAGACAATATCTGTCTCGCAAGGCTGACAAAATGTTTATTTTTTTAAACAAAACTCAGTTTTTGTGTATTCAATTAAATCATTTTGGGCTTCTTAGGGTCATTTATCTAGGTAAATGAACTTCCAAACTACTTCGAAGTTGCTGCTATAAATAGTTAGGAGAGGATATATTTCTATACAAAGGCTTTATTGTTCTCGGATTGAAATGACAGACTGCTTTCATTGCATAAAAGTATTTCGTGGGAAAGATCGTATCTTAAAAATACTTCAATGTCAGAGTTCTTCTTTTTATATTCAAGAATTGTTGGAAAATGAATAAATTCTTGTCTCAATATCTCAAAATCTTTTTAAAAAAATGCCAGCTTGCGACGGGAATCAGACACGCTTTGTATTAGATAACATATTAATTTCTCATTATCTTCTACTTCACTGTTCAGCGCAGATAAATATTTCAGAATATTTAAAAAAGGCACATCTACCATTTTGGGCTTTTTTGTACTTGAACTCCAAGAGCTTCCCCGCTTCCTGCGTATCCAAGTTTTGAAAGAAGAAGATAATTTGTTTATTTATTAGCCAGAAAACTTCCAAAACTTGGCATTTACTTAACTAAGGAACACTGTTTTGTTGCAATAAGTCAGAATAAGCCGAATCACATTCAAAATCAATGAAACTCCTTGAGCTGTCGATGCTAAAGAGTAGAACGATATATCATGATATTAATCAACTAGACCAAGCTGTCCATTACTTCTTTCAGTGTGGTTTTCAACAAGGGGCTGTCTGATGAATTATGCAATGATAATATATTAGATCTGCATTTTTATCTCTGATTCTTTTTAATAATCCTTTTTCTTTCCCGTCAGTTGAGAGCGACACCATTTTATCATAGCTAATGTTGGATTTTGTTAACAAAAATATCCTAAGGCCTCTTGTTTCAAATCCAATTGAATAGGTATATAAGAAGGTATATTCAAAAACATTTTGCGGTCCAAGGTTCGACGCACCGCGTCCCGTAAAATGGATCGCGATCCGCTTGTTGCTGACCGCTGGTATAAAGCAAAGGTCATAGAGAATGTCTTTATAGCGATTTTGACTGAATTAAAATTTTAATATACATAGAACCATGTTTTTCGTTTCTTTTCCGGCATTACATTTTTTTTTAACTTTCTCGTATACATTAGTTTACTAAAGAGAAAGTTATTGAGAAAGCATATGAGAACGTTACCTTGAATTGCAATTAAATTACAGTGGAAGTCGCTTATATACCCCATGCTTATAACGACGGTTAAATAACGGTACCTGCAATGCATTTTTTTTTGTAAAAATCACTTATCACAAATTTTGTCAAATGGTTCCACTTTTTTAAAGTTATTTTTCATATAACGCTTTGCTTAAATTAAATTCGTTTTCTCAAAAAATGCTCTAACAATTTTCTTCTGTTATTGTATTTTTGACAATGAGGTTAAGTATGTCCAATATGCAAAATTGCATTAAAATTGGTATAGACGTTTTTAGAAAATTTAAAAGTGATTTCAATAAATTTGGTTTTTGATCAAATCCTGTTTGAGGCGATTCAAAAGGGCAACTCATGTGCAGAGGAAGTTTCGTATGACGCAGTCGTGCACTTTATGTGTACTTAAAATTATGAATTTAGTTGTAAGATTAACAATTGCGTTTGTCCAATTGAAGATCACAGTTGTCAATTTAAATACCAATATAAGTTGAGTATTGGATATGTGGATTTATTAAACAGACAATCGCAATTGTCAATATGAAAATCCATATATTTTATGGAAAACAAAAAACGGTAAATTAAAAATATATAAAAAAAAAATAAACAAACCAGTACGTAGTTGTTGGTGGTCAATAGGATGGTGATTGCGATTATATGAGAATACAAGCGTTCTCACTTTAGGAACTCCTACTTCTCACCTCCCCGTGGTGACTGCTGGGTGTCTAGTACCTCGACTGGAGAAGGGGTAACCAACCCCTGTAGAAGGTCGTTGGTGGCAGCTGACGAAAGAGGGGGTGGGGGGGGAGAGACTATGGCAGCCTCGGATATAAATGTACCTCAAAGGTAAAATAAACCCGGAACGTTAACGGACATGCGAGTGTGTACCTGGAATGTGCGGACACTCTACACTGCAGGTGCTACTCAAAAACTTGATTCTGTCCACTCGCGATACATGGCCGATATTACCGCGATCCAGCAGATACGATGGATAGGATCAGGAACTATGAAAATACAAAATTGCGACATTTATTACAGTTGTAACAAAAGATTGCACGTGTTAGGATGCGGATTCGTCGCTTAGATCCAAAGTAATGGACTTCAAGCCGATAAGTAAACGCCTGGCTGTGATCCGCATCAGAGCTAAATTCCGAAACATTAGCCTAATATGTGCACACGCCCCTAGCGGCGAGGCTGAGGACCCTATCGAGGAGGAATTTTATGACCTCTTGGACGGAGCCTACGGAGCTTGTCCGGAGTACGATGTCAAAATTGTACTCGGGGACTTCAATGCTAAAGTCGGCAAGGAAAAAATCTAACGGCTACCGACTAATTGACTTTGCAGCAGCTTGTAATACAGTGATAAGTAGCACTAGGTTTCCGCGTCCAAAATCGAACGTGCACAATTACCGAGGGGCAAACGTCGACTCTGACCATTTTCTTGTTGCAGCTAGATTCAGAGCTCGACTGTCCAATGAGAAGAAGCTGCGAACTGCCCAAAAAAAGAAATTCGAAGTTGGACGCCTTAGCACATCTGGAGTCGCCAGAGCCTACAAAGAGCGCCTGAGTAAGAAACTCCCCACCGTGCACTCACTTACATCAGACATCAACAACCAGTGGTCTCAGTATCGCGACATCATCAAGGAGGTTGCCGAAACCACCTTGATGATGTATGCGTATACCGGAAAAAGGTGACAGAAGATGCACACATTAGAACGCTGCAGAGGAAAACAAGGGCAGCAAGGGATGAGTACCGAGACAGGAGAAGGGAGGAGAAGAAGATCCTGCGTATAACAAAAAGAGAGCACGAAGTCTCCCAGCTCAAGGAGGTCGAAGAGTCCCGCGACCGAAACAACATCCGGAAGTTCTATAAGAAAGCCAAGCAACTGGCTGCTGGCTTTAAGATCGGAATATAGGTTCTTCATTTCCAGCAGCTGCTAAACGGACAAAATGTAGAGAGAGTGATGGGGCAAGAAGAGAACCCGCGCCCAGTCAATGAAGAACCAGTCCCTCCGCCCAGTATAGAAGAGGTTGGCTTAGATATAAAAAAGCTAAAGAACAACTAGGTCGCCGCCTCTGATGGTCTACCTTCAGATCTTTTCAAATACGGAGGTGATGTTATGGTAGGGCGCATGCACCAAATCATCAACCAAGTTTTGGTGGAGGAAAGCATGCCGATGACTGGACCCTAAGCTCCATATGTCCCATCGACAAGAAAGGCGATCCTATGTCTTGCAAGAATTATCGAGGCATATCCCTGCTTAATGTCGCATATAAGGTCCTATCCAACGTACTGTGTGAACGTCTCAAACCTTTCTGCAACACACTAATCGGCACGTTCCAGTGTGGCTTCCGGCCCGGCAGATCAACTGTAGACCAAATCTTCACACTAAGGCAAATCCTGGAAAAGACCAACAAATTTCAAGTCGAGACACACCATTTCTTCATCGACTTCAAAGCCGCATATGACAGCATTCATCGTCAGGAGCTTTTTGTGGCGATGGGCGAATTCGGGATCCCGTCAAAACTGATCCAGATGCGTCGCATGACACTACATAACACGCGATGCAATGTGCAGTTTGGCAGCAGCTCATCTGAACTCTTTCAAACATGCACCGGATTTCGGCAAGGAGATGCGCTGTCATAAGATTTCTTCAATCTTGTTCTTGAGCAGATAGTGCGCAGGGCAGGTGTCAACACGGACGGTAATATCTTCAACAGATCAGTCCAAATGCTGGGGTATGCGGACGATATAGATATCATCGGTCGATCCCAGCGTGCCGAATAGCATGGCTATTGAAAAACAGGCGAAACTAGTTGGCCTTGAAGTGAATGAGGACAAGATTAAATATATGCTATCAACACACAAACAATCATCTGTCCACCGACTAGGACAAAATGTCACTGTTGATAGCAGCAACTTCGAGGTAGTTAAGGAGTTCATCTACCTCGGGGTAAACATCAACTCCACAAATGACATCTTAGTAGAGATCCGTCGAAGAATTACCCTAGGAAACCGCTGCTACTTCGGTTTTGCAAAACAAATGGGTTCAAAACTCCTAACTCGAAGGACAAAGTGCATGCTCTACGGAACCCTTATCCTGCCAGTTCTGCTATACGGCGCCGAGTGCTGGACGATAAGCAGGAAAGGAGAGTTAATACTGGGATCCTTTGAAAGAAAAATCTTTCGACGGATATTTGGTCCTGTGTGCGAGGAGGGCGAATGGAGGAGAAGATACAACCGCGAACTCTATGAGCTGTACCTAGATGTGGATGTAGTCCGAAAAGCTAAAACCCGTCGACTACATTGGCTCGGCCACATCGAGCGAATGGATAACAACGCTCCAGGCAAGCGGATCTTCGAATCCTATCCCCCAGGTTCGAGAAGAACATGAAAGACCGAACCTCCGTTTTAAAGACCAAGCCATCGCGGATGCCAGAGCGCTTGGTCTGAACAACTGGAAGCAGCGTGCTGCCGTTTCTCAGGCAGGGACTCTTTTGAGGTATTTGGCAGAAACCCGAGCTTTTCCTTCGACGTAGGGCTGAATGAATGATGCTACCAGACGGTATGGTTCCTACCTAGGGTTGCTAGAAATATTTTAAAAATTCGAGTTAGCGAGCTTGAAAATCCCGCAGTTTCCTGGAGAAAATAGAATTTGAAAAGAGTACCGAAAAAACTAGGACCAACATTTCTTCCTTATAATAATTAGTTTCATAAAATTGTGGAGAAATTCAGCGAAGTTTTTCGGTTTTGATAGTGTAGATGGAGAAATAGTTATATATTTTTACAATAATTATATCCACATCAACCGGTAGAGTATC
Source organism: Ferdinandea cuprea (assembly GCA_963576555.1). Lineage (NCBI taxonomy): Eukaryota > Metazoa > Arthropoda > Insecta > Diptera > Syrphidae > Ferdinandea > Ferdinandea cuprea. The sequence goes on from OY754959.1 coordinate 81,390,613, forward strand.
GCATCCATGTGAAGATTGTATTATTGGGTGGAGAATATTCAACACCAATCACTAAGTTCTCGTAACCCAGTCGTGATTCAATTGCTACAAGTGCTACAAATAAAATATTTAATAATCCAACGGAAGCTATTACATTAGGGTTCTGTTTATAGGCTTAATAATAAACCTAATAATTTAGAAAAACTACCCCGGACGCTTTCCGCATAGGTGTAAAAAGTGTTCATGTCGGGGAAACCCCTAACGAACAGATGACAACATTATCCTACTGTCAAAAATCGGTTTAGAACACAAAATGAAAATATTTTTCTTCTTATTTTGGTTTCATATAAAAAATTAAAATATAAGTTAAGCGTAAACGGCCCATACAGGACCCAAAGTCTAGCTTCACCAACCACTGTGTGTACGAAGATATTTTTTTAACACGCATGGAGATCCCCGGAGACTGTAAATCCCAGTTTAATGCCGATTGCGAATGGCAATTCATTTTTTTGTGAATCTTCTCATTACAGTTGTTACTCTTGGAAGTTTGTCAGACGTTCGCAAGAGGTGGAACAGGCAATAAAAACTTTCAGATGATACAGGTCGGGATTTGAACCAGCGAACTCTCGCTTAGTGGTACAACGCACTGAACCACTAAGCCATTGCACCCACTTCACCCCGTTCATTATAAAGGTTTTTTTTTAGAGGTTGGTTTTTCGAATAGAGATAAAACTGATATTTTTTGGTCAAATCTGGCAACTCTAATGTCATTTATGTTCAGTTTGCTTTGCCATTTCATCATGAACAGGTGGAAAAATGAAAAATGCTTGGAAATTTATTTCGAAAATAATGGTTCAGTTCGCGAAGTTTACCGCAAGCTCCGTTCATTTTATGGTCGACATAATCGTCCATCAGAGCAATTTATTCGGTTAAGCATGGATCGTTTTCGCACTACGTTTACTCTATGTGATAATATGCAACCGCAGAGACGTCGAACAGTGCGCACCGAAGACACAATTGCCGCTGTAAAGCAAAGTGTTGAAGACGACCCGAATGAATCGATTCGCCACCATGCACAGCAATTGGAGATTTGTCCACCAACTTTATGGAAGATTTTGCGCATAGATCTCTTCTTACGACCTTACAATATCCAGCTTGTGCAAGAATTAAAGCCGCGGGACCATGCAATGCGTCGTGATTTTGGTGTATGGGCCGAAAATGAGTTTGATATCGATGCTGATTTTCATCGCAAAATTTTGTTCAGTGATGAGACTCATTTTGGGTTGAATGGCTACGTCAACAAGCAAAATTGCCGCATTTGGAGTGAAGAGAATCCACATGAGACCCTTGAAACGTCATTAAAACCACAAAAAATTAATGTTTGGTGTGCTTTATGGGCTGGTGGAGTCATTGGGCCATACTTCTTCCAAAATGATGCTGGAGAGTCAGTTACCATTAACGGAGACCGGTATAGAGCCATGATAACCGACTATTTTGTTCCCGAATTGGTGGGCATGAATGTGGATGAGAAGTGGTTCCAACAATACGGCGCTACATACCACACAGTGCACGTCACAATCGATTTATTAAAGGAAACATTCGATGAGCGCATAATTTCGCGGAATGGACCTGTCAATTGGCCACCAAGATCGTGTGATTTGACACCAATGGATTATTTTCTTTGGGGATATGTAGAGTCGCTCACCTACGATTACAAACCAGAAACGTAAGAGGACTTGGAAACCAACATTCGTGGCGTTATTGCCGACATACAGCCCCAAAGCTGAAAAAGTGTTTGAAAATTGGACCTCATTAGCCACTTAGCCACATGCTCGAATGTTTTATTTCAATTCGAAGTTCTATGTGCATAATTATTATTTTATGAGTATTTTATTTTTCTTTCGCGAAAAGCTTTTGTTATCTTGTTATACCTTTTATAGGAAAATGTTGATTCAAAATGTACAGATTTTAATCTTATTACTTTTCTCCCATTTTTTTTAATCGGTAAGGATTTTAATAATAATTTTAAAATAATAAAAACAATAATATTTACAAAAAAAACAGTGTAAATTAAATATAGGTATTATCCAAAATAATAGCAAACAAATATTACATTTGAAATAAACATAATAGTTTGTTCCTTTTAATACTTTTAATAATTTTATACTTAATACTTTTTGGAATTGGTCTGTGTTTAAAATAACCCGAAAAATATTGTAATTAAAATTGCATAAGTATGGCAGCTACTTTAATTTGAGAATCGAATTTTTAAATTTTATAATCCATTACGTAACTATTCTGTTCATCATATGAACAATTGCTGAAAATAGAAATTGGACAAGATTGACATGATTTTTAATATGAAAATTAATTTTTCAGAACATAACAGAACTAGGAACTATAAAGCTGCTGCCAGTATATCGAAAAGGCAGCCATTTTAAAAAGGTTTCGGATTTTCAAATCTATTGATACTTTGTACACAACTGTATTGATTTATTGCATTAAATATAATTGAAAATCGTTTCAAAGAATTTCTTGAATTAATGTGTTATTACAAATTTGTTTCGTTTTGACAGAAACTCACTGAAGAAGAAATCATGGGCTAAACCAAAAGCCACAAAACCCTCCCACTTACCTATACCAATAGATAGTTTTCGTCTGGATTTCAATCATTTATAATCGAATTACATGCTACACTTGTATAACACTGTGTTGTTGTTATTTTAAGCAATTACAGGTATCTCTCCCATATTTTGGTAATCTTACACCCCATTTGAAAATTGTTTGAAATGCTCGTCTTTAGATGAATGTAGCAATTTCTTGGAACTTTAAAATATAAATTGTGTCTACGTGGACGAATTTATGTGATATTTCTTTTTCAATAAAATGGTGAGCCCTATTGATTTTTATCATTTTCCGTAATGTATTTCAGACAACAATAGTGACAATTTAAATGTTTATTCTTCACATACTTCTATATCATAGCGTATGTATTACGAAGATATCATGCAAGAATGGCTAAGTTTCGAATACGTTCAAATTCAAATGGTATTTACTTTATAATGCATAAGTAGGTAAATATTTGATTTTAAAAAATATTTTAATATTAAAATAAAATTAAAGCCTAGTTCTTTCAGGCTGAACGCTTGCCTCTGCATTGCAACATAAAGTTAATGCCTTTTACATAGAATTCAAATTGGGAGATTTCCAAAGAATGATATTGGACTGAGATGAATATGTATGCATAATTAATTCACAAAAACATAATTTAAAAAGTCAGCCATTATAATCAGTAAAATAAAAAAAAAAATGCTTTCATTTCTAGTTTGCCACCACTTTAATGACCACAATGTCTGGAAACAAAAAGCTTTTATAACAAATATCAACTCTATACGCAATGGCAATACATTTGAACTTTAATGGAACTGCTTTGAAATTTATTATTATAAAAAGCCAATATGGACTTACACTATCTAATGTTTCGATGTAGGCATATAATTTCTTGAAACCAATATTCTTGCATACATACCAAAAATATTATTTGGCTGGGGGTGAACTGGAAAAAATTGAATATCTGCTAATAATTCAATCTAAGATATGTATGTATGTATATACATAATGTGCATATATATATATGTTAGCTATATTGCTCAAGTTGTATCAACTTATTCCCAACTGTTTTTGAAAAAAGAAAGTAATAATAACATATTATCTTTGTTGACTAACTACATAATAATATTTCATTGCCATTATTATTTTTATCCACCAACAGATAATATTAGATAATATTAGTGACACTAGAAGATTTTTTTGTGTAATCGTTTCCGTCATACTTTAAAAATAATTCACGAAACATTGTATGTATCTACCTATCTCGATTCATTTCATTTTGTTTCATACATTTTTAATTACTCTCTGAATATTTGTTTCTTTAATTTTGTGTCAAACTTTTCATCTTTTCATTTATGAATGAATTTGCTTGTTTGTAGTCAATTGTAGTGTAGATAATTGAATTCGCTGTACGAAGAAAAGGGATTTCTCCGTTTAAGGGATTTCGCCACCCCTTATTTCTCCAATTTTCTCCAATAAATTTTCTCCAATCTGCAGCAGGGCGAATCTTGTTTTTTAATTTATACACATATGTACGTATGTATAAGTGTAACATAATTGCCGAAATTGGTTTAACTGAAAATGACAAATTCTGTCTTATTTAGGTTTGCAAATCATTTTTAAATTTTGAGTAGATATTGTTTACATTTTTGTGGTCAAATGCAGACACATCGGCTTGGTTTTAAGCTTTATTAGCGTAACTATAGAATAATGACTTGGTCATATACATACATTTATTATAATATATTAAAGCAACGCACATTATATGTGCTCTTCATGAACCTGAAAAAGAAGATAAGTCAAGTACCAAACAAGGCATTCAACAAGCGCTATAAACAATATGTAGCCTACAAGCGTATCTACTACAAGTGATGATAATAGGTAATCAAAAGCAGACAGCAATATATCATAACACATTCTTCAAGTAGCAAATAGACATACTTAGTTTTGAAGATTATGGATAGATAGATAGGGGAAAAATTTACTTAAAAAAAGGTTCTGTTCGATTACGTTAGTGGGTGGCAAGTGCAGTTAAGGCTATCTTTCGTGAGGTCTTCGTGGCCTTTAAAATAATGTAGATGTTATGAACGTTTCTGAAAAAAATATATGTAGCAAGTTTCTACGAAAGAGACATTGTATGATGGGTCACACAGGTTCACAATAGAGTTATGATCTTTAAAATCATATATCTGTGCCGCAGAATATACTACCTAATTGTATTTTTTTTTGTCGATTGTAGGATGTAAAAGAAACAAGTTAGAAATTAAATATAAACCAACCGATTTCGCATGGAAAATTACTATCTCTTTAAAGGTGTATACATACTAAATGATTTGATTGGCTATGAATTACTATACTCATTAGATATAATACTCGTACTCTCAGATTGATCCTAAAATAATTGTAGTAAAATAAATAAATAAATATTAAACGGCCCACACAGGACCCACAGCCTACTTTCTAACTACCTCAGTTCTCCAACCACTGTGTGTTCGAAGATATATGTACATAGTTTCTGACTCCAATGGAAAGGACCATTCCAATGCCGATTCCGAAAGGCAATTCATTTTTGAGAAACTTTTCATGATAGTTCTTACTCTTGGATGTTTGTCAGACGTTGGCCAGAGATGGATGGGGCAGCGAATAAAAAATTTCAGGGGGTACAGGTCGGGATTTGAACCAGAGACCTCTCGCTTAGTGGTTCAATGCACTTAACCAATTAGCCACCCACACTATTGGAGTATATAGTAATAATTACAATCAATCTGGTTCACTTCTTCGTTAATTCACACATCGCCCCCCTCATGACCGAAGTATGAATGTACAAATGTTGCAATTTTGATTTAATTGATTTGTTTGATTAATCTTTGGTAGTTCTAAGCTGTCCTAAAATCTAGAATACCATGTGTAACAAGGAAAGCATAATATTTTACGTCTCAGAAACCAACCCATCTAATTTTATGAGATCAATTAACATTCAAACCATGATTAAGTAAATTTCAGTTCTTCACTCTTCCAATATTTTTTTGGGCTTGTAAGCAAAATGAAAATGCCCATGCCCAAATTTGACTGTTTATAATATTTTACGTCTCAGAAACCAACCCATATAATTTTATGAGATCAATTAACATTCAAACCATGATTATTATATTTTTTGGGCTTTTAAGCAAAATGAAAATGCCCAAATTTGACTGTTTATAGGCAACTACTACTGTTAGCTGATACTCCTACTGTTTACTGATAGAAGATATTTAATTGTAACACAGAGTAATAATGGCATGTACTTAGGCAGTTTTGTTCAAATAAATTAACGGAAATGTCCCAAAAATTATTTCTCCAACTTGTTATATTATTTATGTATTTATTTCATATAACAACTACGAGTTAATATTATTCTGTGTGGAATAACCCTTCCAATCAGGTAAATTGTAGGCCAAACATAAAAATATACACGACTTATGTTGAAGAGGTAATCTAAAAAAATAAAAATGTTTTGAAGGACAAAAAGTTTTAATATTAATTCCGAAAATATATCCAATAATACATTGTTTTAAACCGTTAACTCATACGCCAAGCTATTAATTTTATTTTTAAACGTTTATATACCCAAAATAAAAGAACACAATTTATGAGCGCGAATGATAAAAACAAATGCTAAATACTGAATTAATTTCTTATACTGTTCGATTTGAGACCCAATCGGGGTATAGACATTATAGTCGATAAAATATGATTATAAATAAAACAAACATTTCAAGTCATATTCAGTGAAGTGCTATTTTAATCAAGCACACTTCTTAAGATAAAATCTTGTGTAAGTTTTCACACAAGACTTTCAAACTTTCAAAATCACAGTTTAGTTATTTATGTTTATCACGTACATATTAGACAATTCTTCGTTTAAAACAGCCAAGTGATATTACTAAAAATGTAATTGAGAAACAGTTTTCACTGACTAATATTATTATAAAAAATTATTATTATTAATATTCACATCACATTATGTATTTTTATATCTGAATTGCATTATTCGATTTAAATTTAAAAACAAAATATCACATTTGTAATGCATTTTTATTTAATTCGATTGATGTAAGCAGCCGTAAAAGAACTGACTACGCTGCTAAATTTTTCTAATTTTTTTTTATAAATCCCTAAATCGCTACGCTGTCGAATTTTAGGGATGCGGAGAACAAGTAAATCAAGTTGAATAGAAAATGATCACTGCGATATTAAAACGGCTGGTTTTACTTCAAAAACATATTGAATTATTTTTCTTCAGATAGATATTCGTTTGCACACCTGGTTACAAGCTGGACCAAACTCGATTTGATCTAACAAAAACTAGTTTTGCCGGATTCTGCGTCTGTAATTTCGTCAATGACGGACAACAGTGATCATCCCTTGAAGGTAGAAAACTCGCAGAACTATTATCATATAGCTTTAAAAATAAACACTTTTCACATAAAAGATAATGTAACAATTTTGTTTGTAAAATACACACATATTTAGGTACAGCACATTATTTAGGTCAGTTAAATATGTGAAAAATCGCCATCAAGATCAATTTTAATAGTTTAAAATTAGAAAAAAGAAGGAACTATTACGGTACATAGGAATCCAAAATACAAAAGAATTTTCAACCAACAGAAGGTATAACGAAAAAATTTCATAAATATTAAAATTTAGGGGTTGAACTTGGGAATATACATATGTATGTGTACCTATTACCTCACCGATCCTTCCGTATATGCATTAACTATCGCTATCGTATTAGTTTTGGTATTTTCATATTTATGTATTTGAGATCAATTCACAATAATTCTATAATAATGTCGCACGATGCTTTTTACGAAACTACTAACAGAAGAAGTATGAGGAACAGCGTTGTTATATAGAAGTTTTAGAAAGTGTTTCTCCGATATTAAATACATTTTATATTATGATATTCTTCTGTTGCATTGTTATTTACACCAAAAATTTAAGTCATGCCTTAACTTAAGGCACATCTTAGTTATGCTATGTATTTATAGTCTGTGCGAATTATCGCTGAATTTACAATCCCCCCAAAACCAAGAAATGAATAATCTTCAAAAAAAGATTGGGCGATTGTTCACCGAATTTTCGACCGAATTGTTCTAAATGAAAAATTACCCAAAAAGTAATAAATGAATATTTGGCTAAAATTGAGTTCTGGACAATTGTTGCTATCGATTTGGAAAGAAGATTGCAACTTTGAATTACATGAATGCACAATGCATATGTGTGAAGTAGGCGCTATTTTTTGTGTATGCAAGCAGGGGACTAACATATATGAGACTAATTACAAAATTACTGTTTGTTGCAGCAGAATTTGCAGAAAAAAAGTTGAAAACCCCAAAATATGGTTTGAGCGATTGTTCTTTTCGGATTTCGGGCAATTCCGTCTTGACAACAGATCCAAATGTTTTGGCGATTGATCATTTCAACTTTTGGGTAAAAGTTTCGAATTTTTTGGGCGATTATTCGGTTTACCATTACTAAATTTATACTTAAAATATTTCATTCCTAACGCACTTATGCAAATGAAAAGGCGAAAGAACGGATCCACAAAATATATCTTTACATCTAATTTGTTTTGGGTGAGGCCCATTGTTTACTGCTACTAAAGAGACGATAAAATCAAACTCCGCCAAACCCCAATATGAGCCATTTTAAATGGCATTTTCAAATATAAATGAATATTTTGTATTTTGAAGATGATTTTGTATTCGTTGATTCTACGCAGCACAACAGTCCCTGGTTGGCCCGCTATGCGGGATCAATAGATTTCAACTTTTTCCGCAGCCAGGAGTATATAAACAAATATATTTTGCTTAGAATATATTTAGTCAAAGGATGAAATTTCAGCTAACCCTATTTATGCATTTTAAAGTCTCATATAAGTCGAGCTATACAGAGTCATGTAGTTGCAGCATCTCTGTCAAAGTCGTCAGTCTGTGTGTATAGGTTGACGATGGATTAAACTCGAAGAAGACGAAACAGAAACGAGCTAATATTCGTAGAACGTGACAGCTACAGCTTTGCGGTAGTAGGTGACTTTGTCTATTTCGGTTCTACGATTACATCTGAAAAATGGCATAAGTGACAGTATAAATTAAGAATAGCTCCTGCCAATCGCTGTTTCTTTGGGCTGAGAAGGACTATATTAATAAGACCTAAATATTACTAGTCGTACCTTATGGTTCTGAATTTTTGAAGAAAAATATATAAAAAACTAGCTATTTAGTGACACAATATAAGCGCTTGTTTTACAAGTGATTTTGTTTTACAAGCAATCCAAAGGGCTGCATTTTCTTTCTATTATCACGAAATTCTTTAAGCCGGACATGTGGCCGGACATGTGATGACGTTTATGTCCGCACAAAACTTCCCTTCATTATAGGGAATAACACAGAAATTAAAATTAAATGGAAATAATAATAACATATCTGTTTACTCATAAAAAATTCAATACATACTTTTTGACTGGCTTTGAATAAATATTTATATACATTGCTGAGACGTCTAACTTTAAAATTTATGTTTTTGTTCTCTATTTTTTTGCCTATGCTTAAACATTTAAATATTTATTTAGCTTTCCTTCCAGTTCGCGTTACCAATCGCCAAGCATTCCTCTACCAAGTTGTCCCTCCGGATCAGAGACGAAGATTCTGCTAGAAGCATTGGGAATTAATTCGCTCGACATGTCGCAACCATCTCAAACGCAGTTGACTCTACCTGCCAAGATTTCCAATTTGAAGTTGTAAAGGTATAGATATCATTGAGTTACATATGTATGTAAAGTAGTCCCAATTTTCCCAATTTTGAAAAATGGACTGAGTTGGTTTCTGTACTGTAAAGAAAACTACCGTACCCCTAAACAATTCGTTTGATTACCGACATGCGGCCGATTTCAGATGTGATCCATTTGTCCAGGCAGTCCCAAAAAGGCGAATCTTCCTCCCCTTCCTCCTACCGACCAATTGCACTTCTTTCCAAGGTCATGGAAACGCTAATAAATCGTCAGCTTATGAAATATCTTGAATCCCGAAAACTTCTTAATGACCGGCAGTACAGTTTTCGCAGCAACAGATCCACTGGTGATTTGATGACATATCTAACCGAAAAGTGGAGCCACTCTATGGTGGTGAAAGTAAGGTCGTTGCGATTGATATTTCAAAGAAATTTGACAGAGTTTGGCATCAGACTCTTTTATCGAAAATGCGTGCATTTGGAATCCTTTTTTCAATGGATAAGAAATTCCAGACCATTCAATCCCAGTTTTGGACGGTTTCAAGTCTGCAACTCACCAAATAAATGCTGGTGTCCCTCAAAGCTCCGTTTTGTCTCCGACTCTCTTTCTCATTTTGATCAATGATCGCCGGTACTTCTAATCCAACCTATTCCTTCGCTGAAGCGGGCGTAAAGCTGGAATGTTAAGATCATTAAAATCTATATTCAATTACATATCTGGAGCTACTGGACTGGATTCGAAGACGTGCGATTTAACTTATTGGCGATCGAAACATCACGAAACCACTTGACTCTCTTAGTCATCGTCGTAATGTCTCTTGAGTATCGTTGTTTTATCGCTATTTCCACCATAGGTACTCAAACGAAATAGCCAGTTACATTCCACCCCTACATGCACATCAGTTCACCTTTTAGCCCGTATTCGGACGAACAGTGAAATACAAGGATTCGTTTCTTAACCGTACAACGCGAATGTGGAATGCTCTCCCACGCATTGTTTTTCCAGCACATTACATTTTACAGACATTTAAAACCAACGTGCATCGATATCTCCCTTTTCTTCATTTCCTTAATGACCGCACTGTGTCACTTCATTATAAGGGTATTCAAAATTCCATTTGTACGCTTAAATTATAAAAATAAAGAAATTCTAACTTGCTAATTCTTTTATAGCAATAATTGTATTAAATGTCTCATATTTTAATTTTCTGATAGGAGCCTATCCAACGTATCTATATCCCGGACCTCAGTAATATCTGCTTTACCAACGTTCAAGCACAACTACTTCAAATGCAATAAATACTAAATTAAAGTTGGTGAAATAATTGTTAGATACATTTTGAAGACACAATTAAATGCCGCACACAAATGCCGAGAATCTTGCGGGAAAAGAGTTAATTCGTTCTAAACTGTACCTAAAGTACCGAAACATAAAGAAATTCTTAAGTCGGCTTGAGGCGAATAGTGTGATCCTCAAATTCCGCAAGCAAATGCTGAGAATCTTGCATTATATTAAACGCCCAACAAAACGTTAATTAGCACTAAATTAATTTGTTGAAGCCATAAGGAAATTCTAAAGTCGGCTTGAGACGACAGTATGATACCCTTTCCTTACATCATTTGTCCCCCAGAAAAGGCGTTAAAAATGTGATGGAATACAATAAATTGTTTTATATTATAAAATTATATTAATTTATTAATTTTGACACATAGTTTGTAACGCCCCTTATTATTCGTTGTAGACCAAACTTATCACGATTTAAGAATGTCCATCCTTTCGTGCGTCATTAGTTTTTAGGCCTTTAAATTTAAGCTAGGAAGCTGAAATTTGCAAATTGTATTTTTTACCAAATCTTATTTTCTACACCTTTTCAATAGGAAAGGATATGGATAGGGTATCGCGCTGTTCGGCCTTAGCGGATTGTAGCCTTTCCATAAGTTTTTCTATAAATTTTGTATGAATTAAATTTTGCACTCAATCATATATGTTCGAATTTGTAGCTTGCTAGCCACATAATTAGACCAAAAAAGCAGTGACGAAGGAACGGATTGCTACATCGTCATAACTTTGATACTTGCTTAGGATTCTACGACGAATGTAAAGGTGTGCTATAAATTATGTGGGTGCAATGGCTTAGTGGTTAAGCGAGAGGTCGCTGCTTCAAATCTCGACCTGTACAGCCTGAAAGTTTTTATTTGCTGACCCACCTCTCGACAACGTCTGACAAACATCCAAGAGTAAGACCTGCCATGAGAAGCTTCTCAAAAATGAATTGCGTTTCGGAATCGGCATTAAACTGTAGTTCACTTCTATTCGTGTCAAAAAATATATATTCGCACACACAGTGGTTGGAGAAGCTATGGTTTGGGAACTGTATAAGCCGTTTACGCCTTATATTTTTTTAAGTCTATCTTATGTTTATCTGTTAAAAGACAATATTATTTTGATCAAATGGGTGGTGAAGCATTTGTAAGAGAACACAAGCGTTTTCACTCTAGCCTCTAACTATCAACTTCTATTACTCACCACCACCTGGTGACTACTACGTGGGTCGTACTTCGACTGTTGATCACTAATAAATATAACTTCTCGTGTTTCCAGACGAATTCTAAAGGATACAAGTCCGTGACGTCCACAATTCCAGTTAAGGACTGTTCACATGAGAGCGAATGCGAACGCGACTGCGAACCAGCGAATATTCGTAAATTCTGACATTGCATTCACATGAAAATTTTTATTGGTCGCAGTTACCCCCGAATATAAGTGTAAGCAGCAAGATGTATCAATTTTGAGGCTATGCTCGAACGAATTTTTCATTCGCGGATTTGTGGTTCGCGTCTGTATTATGTGGATTGTGAATAAAGAGTGACAGTTCGCGGCAAGAATTTTTCAATTCGCGGGAAAATTTTTTTAATTGCCAATTTAGACTCAGTTTTTTTTAGATAGGATGTTAGATCAATTAAATATAATGCTTTTGTGGTAGAAGAAGTAGAAATTTTCTATTCATACATACACTAAAATTGATTTGTTCGCGATTCGCTTATTCGCAATTCGCTTTCATGTGAATTGTCCCTTAGATTGAACTAGTGATATTGCTATATTTAAACTGCTTATACATATTTGAATCCCATGTCTATACGGATCTCCAAGACTAAGCTAGGGTTTTGAAAAATAGCGGCTCCTATTTTTTCAAACCCTAGCGGCTCCCACATCCCAAAACTTTGTTCACATATGCACACGTCCCTACCGAAGAGACCGAGGAACCTATCGTGAAGAAATTTCATGACCTCCTGTACAGCCTACGGAGCCTGTCCGAAGTAAGATGTTAAAATTGTACTCGGGGACTTCAATGCTAAGGACGGAAGGGAAAATATATTTGGCGGGTTAGTTGATAAGCCCAGCCTCCACGAAACGACAACAGATAAAGACTACAAACTAATTGACTTTGCTGCAACTTGTAATACGGTGATAAGTAGCACTAGAATTCCACGGCACAGCATTCAAATGGATCATGTGCTCATCGATGCGAGGCATGCATCTAACATCATGAACGTACATACATTTTGAGACGCAAACCTCGGCTCTGAACGTTTTCTTGTTGCAGATATATTCAAAGTTCGACTGTCCTACAAAAAGAAGCTGCAAAATGACCGGAAGAATAAATTAGACGTTAGACGCAGTAGCACAAATGGAGTAGCCAGAGACTACAAAGAACGAATGAGAGACTCTTCAATGTGAATTATCCTACCAAGACGCCACTATACTTAAAATTTAAGCAACATAGTTACGTTAGTTAAGCTAGTTTTAAGCATTTTTGTCTAGCATATAAGAATCAATGAATTACTAAATAAAAAGCATTAAAAACTGAAAAAAAACTGAACGCTATACTTTCTGTTCTCTCGCATCAAAAATGTATCTTCCCACACACAATGGTAGAAGAGGCTGGGCCGTATACTTATATAATATTATAAATACTTATATAAATTTATAAACAAAAAAAGAAACACCTATACAATTTGCATATATCCCAAAAAGAGCAATGAAGTCCCCGAAAGACCAAGACCAAGAAGTGGAGGTTGATTTTTTTAAACAAACAAAGATTTCAAAAACCAAAGTATGCATATTTAACGTCGATTTTCCTGTTACTTTTTCAGATATTAAATTAGTGCTCCATAAACCATTTCTAATGGTAGATACGGTTGTTTAAAATATCAAAGCAAAACGAAATTTTACGAACCTTTCGCAATAAGGCTTCTGGATACAGCCAAGCAGACAAGGGTATTTATTCAGTTGTACATATTTTTATTTTTTCAAAATCCTAAAAATGTCTCTTAGTTTTAGTTTACTCTTTTTTTGGGTTCCTCTTCTCGATGTTCTTGTTGTCCTCATTTTATGACTTGAAAATTTTCGATTTACACCGTTATCTTAATGCGTTTTAGTTTTGACACTGCAGTAAATACTTATTTTTGTATATAAGCAACAGTACTAATATATTGCTATTCCACCTTAAATTATGTACATCCTAATCTTTGTAGTGTTTGATCGTAACTTAATTTCACAATTCAAATCTTAGTTGCTTGCAATGGGAAAGTTACATATTAATCTTTAAAATCTACTATTCGAAACAATTATAAAAACAGTAAATTTTTTAAGTTCTTATGTGTACTTTTAAAGAGCTGTCTCTTTGTAAAAATTTGTCGCATTGAGATGAAATAAGAAATTATGGAACAACTGTGTCTTATTTAAATTTTTCATCTAAAATTTAAATCTTCCCTTTTTATATGCGTTTGGCAGGCTGCCTCCCAGCGGAAGCACCTGCTAATACCGTCAATTGCTCGCGGTTGCATCTTATTGCGCTACTTCAAATGGTTTTATCCGTTTAGTCGGCACACTAGATTCGTTTCATTTAGGATTTGTAGCATAGCGTTATTGCAATGACCGTGAAAGCCGAGTAGGTTGCTTATGGGCAAATGTTTTTATCTCGTCTTCGACGGCAGCTATACTTAAGTCTCGGTGGATATCACAGTTTCGGATATACCACGAGGGGTTCACAATTCTTTCTTAGCACTTAATTTTGTAAAGTTTTCAAAATTTGTATGTTACTTGTTTTGGTACAACCCCAAAGTTGTATACCATACGTCCAAACCGGTTTTAGAACTTGCTTGTATAAAAGCATCTTTTTTTTCATGCTGAGTTTGGCAAATCGACCAAGCAGTCAATGCATTTGCTTATATTTATTTATTAACGAGCTCTTCCCGTTTCTTCTTTCCGTGTAATTTTCATTTAAGTTTCGCATTTAATGTCATTCCCAACTATTTACCTTCATTTGCGTATGTAAGTTAAAAATAAAATTTTAACGTTTTATATTTACAATCTTGTTGTCTAGCAACTGAGTTATACTCATAAGCTAGTCAGTAGGTTTTCGACATCAACATGTATAAAAAATACCTAAAAACATAAAACAAAAAACTAATAGTCCGCGAAGTACTGAGCTCCACTAGCAAAAGATCGAACCAACAGTTTTTGAAAGAAAACTTCATAAGGTTTGTATCTTATGCCTGATTTTTATAAGTACTTGATACGTACTTGTATAATTCATGTAATTTAAATAAACTGCTTTTTAATTTCTTGAATTTGGCAGATAAGGTTGTGATTTTTTATTTATGGGATTTTATTAAGTTACGTTGCAATTTCAACAAACTAAATTTAGTTTCATCATTATTGAGTATCTTAAAATCTTAGTCAACAGCTATGTTTGTTCACATTACTGAATCACATTTGTAGGGTACTATGTTTTTCCTATGTTTTTACTATATTTTTTCCTTAAATTAAAATGAGTTATAAATCTCAGAGGTAATATTTTCTGAACCTTCTCTTTTATATTTACATACAAGAAAAATTTACTACACAATTACGAAATAAATTTCATCAAAGTTTTAATACTCAGTTTCCCACAATCCTTAAAATCAATAATAAACATCGTATCTTTTACAGATGTTTAGATACATACAATAAGCAGCTACAATTAGCAACTTACTTGCCAATCCAGTTTTACTATCTTATGCAAATTTTCCCTGAAAAATGCAATATTTAGAAGATGTTTTATTCTGTTTTTTTAGGGATGTTTTTAGATTGCACACCTGGTTTTAGGATGGACCACATTCAAGGTGAGAACATATACTCACAAACTTGTTGTTTAACATTAAAAGAGAAGTATATAGATACCTACACACACATTCCTAATATGAGTATAGTCACACCTTTTCTTCAGTTCAATATATCTTTATTCTCACATAAAAATTAAAATTTAATTAAATTAATTAATAAATTATATTAAAAGCTTGGCCCATAATCTTAACATAAAATAAAAAAATTTGAGAATAGCTAGTTACATCTTATAATTAATAAAAAATTATGATGTCAAATAAAAAATATTAATACATCTTGCCAGAAAGATACAAAAAAAGATGTAATGGAGATGAGGATAAACAAATTATTATAAAATCCAAATTCATTTAAAATAAATAAATGTTTTGTAATGTTATTTTAGTAGATTATCAAATTGATGTTGATCTAATCGAGAAGCCTGAAAATATTCAGGACTTTGAAATAAATGTTACACTGAACATTTTTTTAAGGTTCTTAACAGGTTCATAGAGTGCCCATAGCAATGGGTCTCGCAGACTTTCCTAATCGAGGATTTTTGAATAACTTCTGAAGTTAATTTATATAAGCACCACCCCAACAGCAAAGTATTGCAATTTTGATTGAAAAATACCATAGCAAACCGTTCTCAATGATTGGAGAGGGCAATACTTCTGCAATGTATAGAAACATTGAGTAGTTAAGAGAATATAATCTTTCACTTTAAATATGTGAAATTTTGATCACTAGTAACACCTGATCAAAATTCCAATTGGCAAAAAGTTTAGTTTTATATAAATAGTTGTTTTAGTAACATAGAGTCATATTTTTTGTATATACTTCTACATGTTTATTTTTTTTATGATTTATGATTTTATAATGATTATGATATAAGACCATAAACCCGGGTAAGTAAGTCTGGCGGCGATTATCCGGGAGGCATACTTTCATTAAAAATGGTTTTCTGGTAGCGAGGTTAGTACAGCAGCTGGACGTTTTCTCCCCTCAGGAATATTTTTCACTTCCTTGTGACCGGCAATTGGCTAGGTTCTGAGGCGAATCTTTTTGCCACAAATCGAAATCCATCAGCTTGCTTTGGTTCCACTACTCATGAAGCGATATCAGCCGGATTCCATGCCGAACGAACATGGATCCAGACTGCAGCCGAAAAGACCTTTCCGAGATATCAAAGAACCCTATTGTGCACTGTGCATTTTAGGTGTACCTTGGAGGAATCCATAGCTGGTTAAACTGTTTCAGCCCCTGGCGAAATGACAATTTTACAATGTCAACACAAAAGACAAACCAAGGGCCTATAACACAACACAAGTACCTACTAGTTAAACAAGAGAAAGTGCGGCAGTTCAGCATTTAATTTCTCTTGTTCAACAAGTACTTCTTGTGTTGTGTTATAGGACCCAGCACAAACAATTTTCCCTGCAGGTATGATAACGAGAACTTAATTTCAACTAAGCACTGTCGAATACTTGTGCGAACCATTGGAAATCAGCCTTACCTTGGTTGTCATGACACAATACCTCTGGTGAAGGCACAACTTCTTAGTCCGGAATGCGCTCAATATTGCCTAGTTTTTTGTATACCTTTATCAACTTGATTAAAATGAAGACTTTATTTCCCAGAAAAGCCGCGTTCCAAATTAAATAACCTCGATAAGGCACCAGAAAGGGTGTTCCTAAAACAATAAACCTCTACAATAAACTTGTAATCGGGAGCTCTGGAAAATGTTTCTTCAAAATGCTGATGAACATCGTCTTCACTGTCTACCGAGGGAATATAAGAACTTCCATCTTCCAAAACAGTTTTTAAAGAATGTCGATATTCTACATCAATGAAACGACGTGTTTGTAAAGCATGTTACCTGCAATTACTCAACTAAAAACAGTATTGGCAGAGGGAAATAAAAATCTGAAGGTGCAATGGATGTGTTCATGTGACTGCGCATCACTATGATAATAATAATGAACTAGATCAAAAGATCATTGTATTTTACGTAAGACGCGGTTTATCTCTTAGGTATTAACAAAATATGCAATATGTACGAGGTTGAGGTATCAACCCTCAGAAAGTTAGACCCTACGAAACAATAGAATTTGTGAACTCGAATGTGCTACTCGAACGCCCTCTAACATTTGATCTAAACGAGCCGTATAAATTTAAAGATCCCTATCTAGAAATCATTCATGTTCATCTTAATTCATATCTTTCACATGCATCATTATTCAAAATCCATAATTTAGGCCCCACCTTTTATCCGACCACTGTGGGAAATTTCGCATGTACATACACTGAGTCAAAAAAGTCTCCATACAGCAGTCATTTTTTCATATTTATTATAATTTCTTACAACAAGAAGATGTAATTGGTTGAAATCAATTATTAATTGTTATCAAATTAGATTATTTAAATTCATGTACAAAAACAATCAATAAAAATATTGAAAATAATTGTCAGAAACAAAAAATTAACTTAGTATTTTACAATTCAATGCCAAAAAGTTTCCATACAGTGGGGGAAAAGTTCAAAGTAACATTATATGGTATGGTTACTTGTTTGTGTTGCCTCCCTTCTCTCTAAGGACTTAAATTCAACGCTTTTTCATACTACCAACAAGTTTCTTTGTGCCATCTAGCTCAATTGAATTTTACTCCAAAAGGATGACCTCTTTAAGTGCATTGTTGTTTTTGAAGTCATATTTTTGTAATCGCCTGCCTATATTGCATACCACAGATGTTTAATTGGCTTTAAGTCAGGAGATTGGGGGGTGTGAAGCTGTTTCGCGATGTTGTCGATTAGCCATTATTTTACAGGCTTAGGAGTTTGACTAGGGTCATTGCCTTGTTGGAATACAAATGATCCTGTTAGTTCAAGTATATGGCACTATTATTTTTGCGAATATCTAGTTTCATGTGTTGGGCCATAATACCATCGATAAGCAACGATAAGGTACGGCAGCCTTCCACCCTCTGCGATCCCGAGCACGCTGCTTCCAGTTGTCTAGACCAAGCGCTCTGGCATCCGCGATGGCTTGGTCTTTAAAACGGAGGTTCGGTCTTCCTTGTCGTCTCGAACCTGGGGGCTGGGATTCGAAGATCCTCTTGGCTGGAGCGTTGTTGTCCATTTGCTCGATGTGGCCGAGCCAATGTAGTCGACGAGTTTTGGCTTTTCGGACCACATCCACATCTTGGTGCAGCTCATAGAGTTCGCGGTTGTATCTTCTTCTCCATTCGCCCTCCTCGCACACAGTACCAAATATCTGCCGAAAGATTTTTCTTTCAAAGGATCCCAGTATTAACTCTCCTTTCCTGCTTATCGTCTAGCACTCGGCGCGGTATAGCAGAACTGGCAGGATAAGGGTTCCGTAGAGCACGCACTTTGTCCTTCGAGTTAGGAGTTTTGAACCCATTTGTTTTGCCAAACCGAAGTAACAGCGGTTTCCTAGAGTAATTCTTCGACGGATCTCCACTAAGATGTCATTTGTAGAGTTGATGTTTACCCCGAGGTAGATGAACTCCTTAACTACCTCGAAGTTGCTGCTATCAACAGTGACATTTTGTCCTAGTCGGTGGACAGATGATTGTTTGTTTGTTGATAGCATATATTTAGTCTTGTCCTCATTCACTTCAAGGCCAACTAGTTTCGCCTGTTCTTCAATAGCCGTGAAAGACTCTATCACGGCACGCTGGGATCGACCGATGATATCTATATCGTCCGCATACCCCAGCATTTGGACTGATCTGTTGAAGATAGTGCCTTCCGTGTTGACACCTGCCCTGCGCACTATCAGCTCAAGAACAAGATTGAAGAAATCGCACGACAGCGCATCTCCTTGCCGAAATCCGGTGCATGTTTGAAAGAGTTTAGATGAGCTGCTGCCAAACTGCACATTGCACCGCGTGTTATCTAGTTTCATGCGACACTTTGGATCAGTTTTGACAGGATCCCGAATTCGGCCATCGCCACAAAAAGCTCCTGACGATGAATGCTGTCATATGCGGCTTTAAAGTCGATGAAGAAATGATATGTCTCGAAAGGATAAGACTGGTCGATATTTAGTACGACTTCGTTTCAAGGACTCCTCACAAGTGCTTGGTCGCTCTAGACACATCGTATTCAAGCAACTATTGCGCAGTGCGAGATCTTTACTTAAGACACCAGAATTTCATTCAGTTTATTCTAAGGTTCTCGATTCTCTGTCATCAAAATATTGTTCGGCCAACTGAAATCATTTAACAAATTTACTTCTTGTTATCTGCCCATCATCTAGTCGTTAAGCCGGAAAGCACAACTTCAAAGGTTTTAGTTCTGTTTATATTTCAAGCTCGTCGGGGTATGATATGCCGTTTTGATATGCTTCATACCGCTCCCATACTAAAAACCGACCAAATGCTTCTCATTTTAAGATGGGGATTTTTTGGATACGTTTTCAGCGCCGATATTCAGAAAATGTATCGCCAAATATGAGTGCATCCGGAAGATACTCCGTATCTGTGCTTCATATATGGACTCTAAAACAGCTGGCTATGGACATAAAAGAAAAATATCGCATCGCATCTTCTATTTTGAAAACCGATTTCCATCGCATAATCAAAATGCAGCTTTTATTTGCCTTAGCGTTGGCGGATGACGGATGTTCTTTAAAGTGTTGCTAAATCCTTAGTGTTGTAATGGAATGCTTAACCAGATTCATTTCATTTGAGGCTCTGAGTTCGCTAAGCAAACAGTCTTGCCGATTATCGCTCGTCTCTTTGATCCAGATGGTTGGTTAGCACCCATTTTGGTTATTCCGAAAATCATCTTGTTGCAAATCTGGCAGGATGCGACATCTTGTTACATTTCCGGTCCGCCCGGAATTGAATATTGTAGAACAGGAAAGTTTGTTTGTAGATTATCTGCTTTAGGTAAAAGTGACGGAGCCTAAAGTGCATCAGTTAATCTTTAAGTAAAGATCAGACATCCCTGCAACGAGCGCTTAATGTTTGGGTTGATGTTTTAAGAGGGAATGGGTATCGTATTAGCCAAAAAAGAGAGAGTATCTGTACTGCCCATTCTCTGACCCAAGTCAACCCATTCCGGACATTTATTTAAGTGAGGTGGTGGTTCCCAAGTCTGAAGAGTTCAAATATCTGGGATCAATGATCAACAGCGAAGCAACAGTTGATGACGACATCAATCATCGTGTAAGCGTAGGGTGGATGAAGTGGCAGGAAAACTCTGCCATCCTCTGTGACCGAAAAATGTCCCCTAAGCTGAAAGGAAGGCTCTACACCGCAGTTGTGCGTCCGGCGCTCATATACGGATCACAATGCTGGACAACGTACAAAAAGAATGAGGGCAAGTTGACAGTAGCTGATATGAAGATGCTTCGCATGACAGCAGAAGTAATAAAGCTTGATCGAATTAGAAGATCCAGCATCCGAGGAAGACTTCACGTTTAAGAACTCATCTCGAAAAAATTGGAGCACGAGTCAAGAAGGCAATGGCAATCAACGTTAACTTACAATCGCGTGAAACAACTCTTGAATCACACAAATGTATAAACATCAGCATTCAAGTGATTCAAAATCGGGAGGGCTGCAGAGATTTTTTTGAGGTCGAACCGGCGAACACCGCAGGTGCACCAGTAGGAATGCAGTGAATTGGGAGGGTTATGATCCCTGTAATCCTGATCATAATCTCGTCGTTAAATGGAGAGAAGAACAACAGGAATGTTTGTTATGAACAGATAGTTCAATCGTTCTATTCTGGCTAGTCAAACCTGGAGAAACGTGGAAAACATTCACAGCAAATCGGGTTTCCATGATTCAAACTTTTTTGCGAGATGTAAATGTTTGTTCTGCGGATAATCTCGCTGTTTAAGCTAATAGATGCTTATCCCCAATAGAACTTTAAATGGGTGGATTACGGGTTCTAATTTGCTTTGCCTTCGTCTTCCGTTTAGAACCCCGAACGAAAGTGCATTTGAACATTAAAACTGAGTCAGTTCAAGA
Organism: Ferdinandea cuprea; assembly: GCA_963576555.1. Classification (NCBI taxonomy): domain Eukaryota; kingdom Metazoa; phylum Arthropoda; class Insecta; order Diptera; family Syrphidae; genus Ferdinandea; species Ferdinandea cuprea. The sequence goes on from OY754959.1 coordinate 81,412,129, forward strand.
GAAAAATCCACGTTAAGAAGCTTCACAAGTTTTTGCACAGCTTCTCATCAGATGTGGCTGAGAAATACAAATATCGTGGATAACAATGGAAGTTTATTCTACCTGGTGCTCCGCATATGAGAGGACTCTGGGAAGCCAGAGGCAAAAGCACTAAGTCGCACTTTAGAAAAGAGTCTGATTTTAAGTATAAATCCCTAAGCTGAGTTAAGCGGTGGCTACGGTTGAAGATCTTACATCACCAATTTGCCTCAGTTCGAAAAAAGGTTATCTCAAGGAACTGCATAAAAGAAACAAGTGGAAGCCTCCTTGAGAGATGTAAGTGTGGCGAATGGCGAATGGCGATTAGATTAAACATTAAATTAAAATAAATAAATTTGGTTTTTCTTGATTTTTTTATGTGAAATGCCTCGTGCGAATACGTAACTTTATTTCAATAGTTGAATTTATTTTAAATATGTACATACTTTGAATTTGTACATAGCAATTTACTTTTGCAACGATTATTCAAGGCTGTCACGCATCTGGTGATTAAATTTAGGTAAAGCCTTTAAAGTTGTATCAAAATAATTTTATTTTACGTACGAATTTCAGTATTATGATCTTTTACTAACATTTGCTTCCCAACCGGAGTGAGTGAAGCCCCTCCGGTAACAAAAAGAACCCATAGATTTAAGGTATTACATTTGTTTAGTATTAATCTTGTTTGTAATGTTATAATTTTGGATTAATTTCTTTTTAAAAATATTAGGCCTATACGGCCCATACAGGTCCCAAAGCCTAGCTTCTCCAACCACTATGTTTGCGAAGATATATTTTTGACGCGAATGGAGGAACCTACTTTTTTATGCCGATCCACCTTCTTTTAAAACCTTCAAGTGACATTTACTGTTGGATGTTTATAAGACGTTCGCAAGATGTAAGGCAGCGAATAATAAATTTCAGATGGTAAAGGTCAGGATTTGAACCAGCGACCTCTCGCTTAGTGGACGCTCATGTGATCGCCATTTGTGGGATGACACTTTCGGCGTCATTTAAATGACTAGAAAAATGGCGTAACGAAATGACATGAATTGAGTGCCATTTAAATGACGGAAACAAATGGCCGTGTGATCGCTCTTTAATGACGCCTAGGACAAATGACTAAACTTTTTGGCTGTTGTGTCATTTAAATGGCAGCCTCTAAAAAGGCAGGAAATTTCAGCTATGCCATTTTCCTACGCAAATGATAATTGACGCAGCATTTAAAACGATATCTGTGCTTCCATTTGGATTTTTTCTCGTGGCGAAAGGACATAATAATTAATAAACTTTTTTCTTATTGTTGTGGTTGTGTTGTTATGTGACGTCATCATCAATTGCAAATTGATAACACACCCATAAAATGGAGATTAAATAAAAGGTTTTAAAGAGTAGAACAAGCAAATAATGACATTCTTGAGAAGTGTTCTTTTTAAAGGACCTCCGAGTGTATGAAGTCACATAGCGCATTTGGTTCTACTTGTCAAACCCTTTCATTTAAGGCCCATATCATGCGGGTTGAGAAGAAAATATTAATAATTTCTTAATGGTTAATTTCGTTTACACCGCAATTGAGGCAGGTTGATATCTTTATACAAACATATTTGAATAGGTTTAGTATCGTACCACTTTCGTACCGGTACGCAAAGGTACGAAACTATTAGTTTAGTTTTGGATCACATCTCTGGCTCGTAATCAAGATCGTCTTCACTGCTTTCCAGCTGCTACAAACACAGTCTCCGCAATTTCCACCATCAACGAAAAGTTCTTTTGGACATTTTTTATACAAATTTGTTTAACATTGACAACCGATTACGCGATCACCAATAAGTTTAATAAAGGCGATTTAGAAAATAATTCTTGTTGTTATTCAAGCATTTGTTTTTGTATTTCTGCTCCGCTTTGTTTTATGGATGTGCAAATGTCGTCGCTTGACTTAATTTTGTTGTTATGATTGCTTTGTCCAAATTTTATTCAATGATTAAGATTAAGGAAATAATCAAGAAATAGGTAATAAAGTAATAAGAGGAAATAAAGGAAAATAATTAAAATTTTGCTATAAACCGAAGCTAACTAAAGGGTTCGAAGTCTCTTTCCTCGTTATGATATTGGTGGATGCCATATTCATTTCCGCTTAAATCTTCAAACGATCTAAACTTACTTAATAATATTTCCATGTTTATGCACTAAGGGCAAATGTAGCATAGCACATTTCTACCATTACAGCCCCAAATCCACTAGAAACGATGTTGCAAATCAGTAAAAACCAGTCGAAAAGACCAACTTTTGCTCAAGATTACCAAATTTTTTTATAACAAAAATAAATAATTCCGAAATTTAAGAAATTAGTTTATTTAGTTTTCAATTTCGTTCAACAAAAGGAAATCACGAGTGAAGTTGTGGATTCGTGTGGTAGTTGCTATTTAAAGAAAGCGATTGATCACATAGAACAGAGAAAAAACTGAAGTTGTGATCCGCTTTTGTGTTGCAATAAGCATAGTACGAATTGTGTGGAAAAATGTAGAAGTTTTAAAATTTCAGCTTACCCAAAATGTAATGTCTAAAATCCAGTGATGGACGGGAATGCCATTTCTAGATTCTGATTACTTATGTATGTATATACTTTTAGGGGTTTACGAAGCGTATTAAGATGTGTTCCAAACTATTTATCAAAATAAATATACCCTTGGTATACTTACTTACTTACTCAACGGGCTCCTCTGCGATCCCGTGCACGCTGCTTCCAGTTGTCCAGACCAAGAGCTCTGGCATCCGCGATGGCTTGGTCTTTAAAATGGAGGTTCGGTCTTCCTTGTCGTCTCGACTCTGGGGGCTTGGCTGGAGCGTTGTTGTCCATTCGCTCGATGTGGCCTACATCTACATCTTGGTACAGCTCATAGAGTTCGCGGTTGTATCTTAACTCTTCTTTCCTGCTTATCGTCCAGCACTGGGCGCCGTAGAGATGCACTTTGTCCTTCGAGTTAGGAGTTTTGAACCCATTTGTTTTGCCAAACCGAAGTAACAGCGGTTTCCTAGGGTAATTCTTCGACGAATCTCCACTAAGATGTCACTTGTGGAGTTGATGTTTACCCCGAGGTAGATGAACTCCTTAACTACCTCGAAGTTGCTGCTATCAACAGTGACATTTTGTCCTAGTCGGTGGACAGATGATTGTTTGTGTGTTGATAGCATATATTTAATCTTGTCCTCATTCACTTCAAGGCCAACTAGTTTCGCCTGTTTTTCAATAGCCATGCTATTCGGCACGCTGGGATCGACCGATGATATCTATATCGTCCGCATACCCCAGCATTTGGACTGATCTGTTGAAGATATTACCGTCCGTGTTGACACCTGCCCTGCGCACTATCTGCTCAAGAACAAGATTGAAGAAATCTTAAAACAGCGCATCTCCTTGCCGAAATCCGGTGCATGTTTGAAAGAGTTCAGATGAGCTGCTGCCAAACTGCACATTGCATCGCGTGTTATCTAGTTTCATGCGACACTTTGGATCAGTTTTGACAGGATCCCGAATTCGGCCATCGCCACAAAAAGCTCCTGACGATGAATGCTGTCATATGCGGCTTTAAAGTCGATGAAGAGATGGTGTGTCTTGGAAAAAACCCGTTGGTCTTTTCCAGGATTTGCTTTAGTGTGAAGATTTGGTCTACAGTTGATCTGCCGGGCCGGAAGCCACACTGGTACGTGCCGATTAGTGTGTTGTTAAACGTTCACACAGTACGTTGGATAGGATCTTTTATGCGACATTAAGCAGGGATATGCCTCGATAGTTCTTGCAAGACATTGGATCGCCTTTCATGTAGATGGGACATATGGAGCTGGTGGTCCAGTCATCGGGCATGCTTTCCTCCACCCAAACTTGGTTGATGATTTGGTGCATGCGCCCTACCATAACATCTCCACTGTGTTTGAAAAGCTCTGCAGGTAGACCATCAGAGCCGGCGGCCTAGTTGTTCTTTATTTTTTTTATAGCTAAGCCAACCTCTTCTATACTGGGCGGAGGGACTGGTTCTTCATTGACTGGACGCGGGTTCTCTTCTTGCCCCATCACTCTCTCTACATTTTGTCCGTTTAGCAGCTGCTGGAAATGCTGCTTAAATACATCTACTATTCCCTGCGCGTCAGTGACTAGGTTTTCATCGCTGTTACGAAGAACCTGTATTCCGATCTTAAAGCCAGCAGCCAGTTGCTTGGCTTTCTTATAGAACTTCCGGATGTTGTTTCGGTCGCGGGACTCTTCGATCTCCTGCGTGCTCTCTTTTCATTCTACGCAGGATCTTCTTCTCCTCCCTTCTCCTGGCTCGGTACTCATCGATTAGCACATGGTCGATTTGGTTGGCGGTTCGACCGTCTGGAGAGCGCTAGGTTGTTGTGTGGATCGTTAGTCGCGGAAACCTAGTACTACTTATCACCGTATTACAAGCTGCAGCAAAGTCAATTGGTCGGTAGCCATTATCTGTTGTCGATTCGTTTAGGCTGTTACCCACTAATCCGCCGAAAATGTTTTCCTTGCCGACTTTAGTATTGAAGTCCCTGATTTTGACATCGTACTCCGGACAGGCTCCGTCCAAGAGGTCATAGAATTCCTCCTTGATAGGGTCCTCAGCCTTGTCGATAGGGGCGTTTGCACTTATTAGCTTAATATTTTGAAATGTAGCTCTGATGCGGATCACAGCCAGGCGATCACTTGTCAGCTTAAAGTCCATTACTTTGGATCTAAGCCGATTTCCCACGACGAATCCAATTTTTACTTTTCATAATTCCTGATCCTTTCCATCGTATCTCCTGGATCGCGGTAATGTCGGCCTTGTACCGCGAGAGGACACACCCAAATTTTTGAGTAGCACCTGGAGCGTAGAGTGTCCGCACATTCCAAGTACATACTCGCATGTCCGTTAACGTTCCGGGTCTGGTTGCTGTTTGAGGGAAATTGTTATCCGAGGCTATCCCTGTTCCCCTCATAACTATTTTTTTTTCACAATGTCGGGAAGTTACCCCGACGGCATAACCCCCAACCTGGAGGACCAGGCCCTGGTTTGTAACCCACTTCGCGATGTGAGTGCTGCCGTTGGCCCATCAAGGGCTCATCCGCCACCAACTCTTTTCCAACACCCTGGCTTAGTATTGGAGATACCTATAGACGTGGGCTTCAAATAAGCCGAAGCAGCTCATAAAGATATAACTTGGTCTATCCATTGATGGTACCTGCACTGAGTTAAGGACTGAAATCCCCACATCCAGGAGGCGAAAGACGGTGGCCCATCATGATCATCCCGCTGCTTCCCAAGCCCTTGGTCTAACCTTGGACGAACAGCGTATCCGACCCGATCAGACGCGCAAGATACGGCCTCCTCCCTGTGCGCCCCAGCTGTGTTAGTTCTTTCTTCACAATTTTTTTATTTATTTCATCTTTTGCATCAAGCTGACTTTCGACTTTTTTTACATCATTACTTTTTTGATTTAAGCTTTCACAATTATTTCCTAATGCATTTCTATGTTACATTCGTTTTTATAAGTAAGACACAAATTCCTTTTCTTTTCTCTTTTCTTTTTTAAGAATTTCGACATTGTTGGACTTCCATATTATATGGAAATATAGTCGATCAACTTTATTTCTATCAACCTTATTTTACGCAACCTTCGTTTACCTCTTAGGAATAAAATAAGAATCTGGCAGCGCATCAAACTTATTAAAAGTATATTCTCTGATTCTTCAAATTATGGCTTCTTTAAATAAAGCAGTAGTTACCTATGACACGGTTTTCGCTGTAATATCTCGAAAATAAAAAGAATGTGATCATTGCTGCTTTCCTGACAAAAAACGCTTGCCCCGAGCAAAAATAATAAATATATTAAACTCAAAAAGCCTTATTGCACTCTTCTGGTTTTTGTTTTGATAGCCTTGGAAAATGAAAAAAAATAGCCAGAAACTTTCAGCATCATCAATGTCTGAGAAAAGCCAAGACATTTTCAGGAGAGTATAGGTAATATTAAAACACATCTTATTAGCACAAATAACTTAAATATCGTAAATTGTTTCCTAACGGCGCATTGCAAATTTAGGGAACACCTAAGGAAAATTGGTTTATTAGATTATCCAATGAGCCCTCCGAAACTCCAGAACATACACTGGAATCCTGTGGTGCACTGACCAAAAAAAGGTTTAAGTATTTGAGAAAACAATTAATCAAGATAAGGATTTATCAATTACGGATCCACTACTGATTTCAGATTTATAAAAGAAACTAAACTGGATAAATACTGAAAATACTAGCGCTACAACCAAAAATTGGGTTTTCCAAAAGGCTTTGAGAACTTGTTATCCTTTTAATTTTAATTTTTTATAAATTAATTTTGACACCTTTAAAATTATAAATTTAACAATGTCCGTCCATCCGTACACAATATTTAGACCTTTAAGTTTAAACTAATATTCACAATATATGTTGACAAGTCACAAGTTTGCCTTATAAAGCTGTTCGCCACACCTTATTTTTGTAGGTAGTTTTTACTCAAATTTTGTTTTCTTGGGAAAATTTCATAGAAAATTAAAAAAAAAAATATAACAAAATATTTTACCAATATTTTTCATATTATATTACTCATACAAAGTTCTTGGCAACGCCAACTTTTTGGGGGCGCTAATTCAAAACCGTTTTAAAGCGAAAGTTAGAGAGATAGAGTGTTGCAGCCTTCACAAGATATGTAGGCACTGCCCTCCTTTATAAGTTTGTCATATAAAGTTTTTTGCCACGCCTACTGTTTGTGGGCGTTTTTTACTAAAATGTTGTTTTCTTTGAAAATTTTTATAGAAAGCGAAAAAAAATGTATAACAAGATATTTATCCAATATTTTTTCCAATATATCGCGCATACAAAGTATTTGGCCACGTCCACTTTTTGGGGGCGTTTTTTAAAAAAATTAATTTTGTTTAAATTAATAAAATGAAATAAAATGCTATCCATCATCTTCTTAATGCTTTTTTCTTCGGGGCATATAGGAATATGGATAGGGTATCATACTGTTCGCCCCAGCGGACTGTCGCCTTTCCTTATGTTTCCAACTAAATTTTTGAAGATAAATATTGAAAAATAAATTATGTTCTTATGATATGGTACAAAGAAATGAATACGTTGAAAAACCGCTATGAAATAAGGGTCACTGTCATTATTTGATTTTCTTTTTTGGAAAAGCAAATCAATACAAGTCTAATTAAAATAAAAATTACCTACCGAGGGCTTTCCGGGATGAAAAGGCCCTTCTTCATGTCAGCAATTTGTTTTCAGAAATTTTTTACGGCTGACTTTCACTTCGAGAACGAAGTTATGTACGTTAAAAAAGAAAAACTGATATAACGATACTGAAAATGCATTTCCCGACAACGTAAGAAACAAAATTAAATAAAGGGCACCACTGCATATATATTTACGAAACTTTCTCGCTATATAAATTCTATTTTTGAATCGCCTAAAACAAAAATGTCTCTACGATTTTGATAAAGACTTGCACATTGGACACATTTAGCCTAAAATACACATTAAGTCACAAATAAAAATAGAGATCAAAATTGTTTTTTTGTAAAAAAAAATTAAAAAATCAGTACGAAATTTTTTTAAGTTATTAATATACTAAAAAATAGTAAATTTTTTTTAATTCCCTTTATGAGTCTTTAAGATATTGGCAGTTCTATAAATTACCGTTATTCGAATTTTTTAAAAAAAAAAAACTAAGTGGGCAGTATTTTTGTCCCCATCAAGTATCCAAAGTAAAAAAGGGACAAAATCCTTGGAACCATATTTGAGTAAATTAGTATTAAGTTTCGTCACACCGCTTTTTGGAATTCCCTATAGTCATGACAAGTTTTTTCTTGCTTTCAAATGCTTCTAGTAAAATAACTCAAAGTTCGTTCCAGAAAATAAATAGTAAATACTATATGCATGTAATTCTTTCAATCGTAAGCTTTTTTCATTTCCGAAAATGGCCCCAAACAAAATGAAATATGGTCCCAAAAATATGAAAAATGGCCCCATATCATAGAAATTTTTGTGTTGTTGTTTTCAATATAAATTTTTGAAACATTTTTCATTATTGATTTGTGTCCATTTTTCATTGGGGTAATTTTTCATGGGGCGTGACACATTTTTAGGCCTTTTTTAATTTTGTGTTGGGCCATTTCTCATTTTGAAAAATAGATCATATATTTGAGGCCAATTTTTGAAGAGCCATATTGCAAGTGGCCGAATATCGCTTAGCGAGTCGTTACAGTCCTTTGTTAACTCGGTTTGTTCTTATATTTAATTTCCAATCTTAGTGCAACTTCAGGTACACTTCTTCTTTATGTCATATTAATTTATTTACTCATATCATAACAAAGCAACTCAAAAATATATAGATAATGCTACATACATATGCAAAGTAAATAGCAACAATTCATTAACTTAGTTTGTCAAAAATCCATAAATGTTTGGCGAGTATTCAGATAGTCTTGCCTTATCGAATAATATTTCAATAGCAAGACGCTTTTAAACTTATCATCCCTCCACATCTTATATATTTGGTAAATATTCCCAACCTTATTTTATACTTTAAATTTCAAACATATTAACTGCTGAATGGGAGGGCAAGAAACTATCAGTAAATAAACATAACGACTCATACAAATTGTACTGCAGATTACACTACACCCAAACAACCCAACGTTATGTGTAAAAATGAACCCAACATGGCCGAAACGTACAAGAAATTTGTTTAAGAGGGGTCCAATTTGAAAATTTTTGGAAAAAAGGGTGGCTCATCTAGTAGTTTCCTACGACAACTAATACGAAAAGGAGAAAGAGACAAGGAAAATGTTGGCATCATACGGCTCTGTAGTAATTTGAATATAAAATGAATGAAATTCCAAGAGTTTCCTCTGCTTTGGGATATAAGCAAAACGAACTGGAAAGAGAAGTGGCTGAGCTTTCGGATTTATGAAAATTGCTTAGAAACTGTAAGGTGCTTTTGCGTTGAACTTGGCATATATAGTTAGTTTTAGAATATGCTTATTAAATGTATGCACATATATATTTTTATACAACATTTTAGCCAAACCCCAATGTTGTAGCAAAAAGATACATTTTCATATATGTGTGTACAAACTAAAAACTTTTCCGGAGGCGAGTTATCTTTCACAAATTTTCTGATAAAAGTATCAAGACACTGAATATACACTCACGTCGTTTATTAGCTACGATTTCAAGCAAGCTGTGAAGAGTTTCTCTCTTAGACACGGGATGCTCTGCGATACCGTCGTCGCCTCTAGACCAATAGCTTTGGCATTGGGGATGAAAACCTTAGAAAAACAGTTTATTTAAACACTTTTTTGTTAGCTCGAGTTTTTGAAAATAAATTGTGGAAGAAAAAATAGTATACAAATACAGCAACTCTTTTTTTCTGGAATTTTCTGGTCGATTTGATGAATTCAAACTTATTACGTAGGTAGCAACGTTTAGAACAAAAATAAAGTTATTGAAAATAAATACACTTGGGGCGAACAGTATAATTACCTTTCCATATCCCCATATAATACAAAGAAAAAAAGCGTTAAGGACATGATGGATAACATTTTATTTCATTCTATAAAATTTATAAACAATTAATATATTTTGAAAATACCCTCTAAAAACTTAGGACGGGTGATACACTAGAAAATATGTTGGCTAAATATCTTGTGTAATATATTTTTTTCCGTTTTCTATACAAAATTTCGATGAAAATAACATATTGTTAAAAAACGCCTTCTAACATTTTATCTCTTCAATTACAGCGTTGAAACGGTTTTTTGGGGGCTTATTTAAATAATGTTAACACCTTACCATTTCACTACCCTAGCGAGTATATGTTCAGCTTTTTAGCATAAATTTAAGGCCTTTAAAGACGGACGGACGGACAATGCTTTTGGTACTGATCATAAATATAAATACTCTTAAGGGTCTACGGAACGTAGTTACAAACTATGTGTCTAAATTAATATCCCCTTAGGATATGGTATAAACAGAAAGTAAATAAATATCCCAAATGAAAAAATTAAAGAATTATATATTAATTATTAAACTCTTATTATTAAATAAGCAAAACGACTAATAAAATATTCTTCACACGAGTAAGATATAAACGTTCGAAAAGTACAATTATTGTCGCGAAAAAGTACAACTATAGGTAGTGTCAATAGTTGTAGCATCATAGGATGTAACAATAGCACTGCCGGCAAATAATTGAACCATGTTATTTTTTGAAATCATTTAGTGGCACCCTTTTGTTTAATTAGCTTATGTTGCTTAATACTTCAAAAGTATTGCGCCTACACGTTGCATAGAGGTTACAAAAGTTAAATAAGTATCTATTTATTTCTGAGCGTTTAGTATAAAAATGTCATCTTAACTTTCTCATAGGTAAAAGCGATTTCCATTAAATGTTTCGGAAAATATTATTTTTTTTAATAATTCGATTCAATTGCAAAACGAATGTGATTATTTGTGTCGTCTAAAATCAGACAAGTTGACTAACATACGAATTTTGGCCAGCGTTAAAAGCAATTTTTACTAAAGTAGTAATACGAAGTAGGTAATTATTTGTGGGAAAATTATTTTAAAACTTTATTAGGTAAATATATTAGGCCGCATAATATATCTTAATCTTATTTAAGAAGTTAAATAAACAGTTCCATTGTGAAAGGGTTCGGTTTGTTACGCATGTGACATCAACGAACACGGTAAAGGCAGATACACAATACATTTTAATTTTTTGGCTTGGTTTCCATAATTTAGTGGAGAAATTAATCATTCTCTTATTTAACGAAAAGGCGCCCAGTAGTTTTTCTTTGCAACGCTGATGTGTATATTGCATTGGGTTTCGTTTTTAGTGGAGAGGTGTGAGCATCTTTTTTTCTACTAGATAAGTTCTTTCTGAGAACACTGAAAGTATTTTTTTTAATTAATTAACAGATGCAAAAAATTATGCTCAAAATTTTTATATAAAATTCTTGGGTTAATATCTCTCGGAGTTTTGCTGTTTTGCTTTATAGTTCGAAGGATTTTTGTCTGTTTTGTACCTTGGATACTTTGAGTGGGATCAACAATTCTGCTACTCCTTTTAAAAAAAAAAACAAAAAACTGTTATTTATAATAATAATAAAACAAACAAAAACTAATAAATTTCAAAAATCTTAATTTGTTTTAAACTGTTAACTTAAACAATTCAACAATTTCTTAAAAACGGCTCTAACTAACTTCCCAATGTTCAAAATTACAAAAAAATCTTTAGAACCATTTTTGAGAAAATCTAATTTTTCAAAACTCAAAAAGTGATTTGAATAAGTGTGATCAAATGTTACAATTTTTTTGAGGCGATTCAAAAACGCATGTACCAAAAAAATTTCATGGGTAAAAAATTGTGGGTGTCGATAGTTGAAGTTCTTACGCTATTATTGTGGCAAAATAATGTGTATCCCTACGAGCGTATACAAAAGAACACTATATATATAAGTTTATACATAAAGTTAATTTTGATGTTCTACTCCTATGAAACATGAATTTTTGTAAGTGGAATAAAGTTATGAAACGTGGAATTTTTGAATATTACCCACGTGTCTCTTTGGGAAGGCTTTTTGCGTAATTTTGGAGAACTCACTGTAACACGTATAAACGTATTTTTTTTATAAAGCCCACGATCTCGTATCATATTCGTTCGGAATTAAAACCAGGCTCATTACCTATTTAAATAGTCTATTTAATTTCCTTGCGATTTAATTCAAAGAATGCCAAATTTCCGATATCTTTATTCATTAAAGCAATGTGTTGAAGGAATTTATCTCAGAGATTCTAATTTGTGTACAGATCTAGATAGGTCTTGATAATTTGGCACAAAAAAAAAATTGGACAATAAAATGACAAAATCTTTTTCAGACAGAACTGTTTTTAAGACTGTTTTTAAAATTTGAGCTTTTTATACCCTATCCTAAGGGTATATTAATTTTGACACATAGTTTGTTACACCCCTTAATATTCGTCGTAGACCCATAAAAGTATATATATTTATGATCAGGACCAAATCCTAAGACTATATAGCAATGTCCGTCCGTCCGTACGCAATTTTTAGGTTTTTAAAATTAAGCTAGGAAGCTCAAATTTGGACCACATATTCCTTAAGGCTCCGAAATGGTTAAGTGTAAAATTTTTTTTGAATACGCCCACTCCCACAATTTAGAAAAATCCGTTTTAAAGCTAAAGTTCGAGAGATACAGTGTAACAACCTTCACAAGATATTTAGGTACTGCCCTACTTTATAAGTTTGTCATATAAAGTTTTTTGCCGCGCTTAGTTTTTGTGGGCGTTTTTTAATAAATTCGAAAATGTTCATAGAAAGCAAAAAAAAAATGTTTAACAAGATATTTAGCCAATATTTTTTTCCAACATATCGCCCATTCAAAGTTTTTGGCCACACCCACTTTTTGGGGGGGTTTTTTTTTTTTCAAAAAAACATTTTTTTTAATAATAGAAGGCAATTAAATGCTATCCATCATCTTCTTAATGCTTTTTTCTTTGGGGCATATAGGAGGGTATCATACTGTTCGCCCCAAGCGGACTGTAGCCTTTCCTTATGTGTTTTTATATGCCCACTGCCAACATGTCATTGCTCTTGTGTTCAGTGCATTTTTCTTGGGGGTATTTAGGGGTGTGGATATAGGGAATGTTTGCCGCAAGCGGACTTAGCCTTTCCGTATGTTTTTAAATATTGTTCAGTGAAGGGCAAACGAATAGGTGTTTAATGCTCAGCATCATTTAAATTAGAGCAAGAGAATTGAAAACGCAAGGAAGACATTTTAAAATGTTATGTGAAATAAAAGTTCAGTAATTTTTCAGTCGTTTCAAATATTTACTTAAAAAAGAGTTCAAACATTAATTCCTATTCTTTTTTTGTTATTCTAAAATCATAATATTTATTCAAAACATCTAAACAGCGCAGAAAATAATTATTTTCGCATATTTAAGAACTACTTTTTGATTTTAAATATGGAGGACTTATTGTTGGTACTGCTTAACAAAAATATTTGCTTTTCTCACCGCTAATTGTAAATTTTTTGTTCCTCGCTGTAAAAGAGGATGAACAAACGCAAGGGTATTTAGTAAACTAACAAGCTGTTCGTGCCTGTCGTTGAGCAGGTGAATATCATGTGTATGGCAAAGTTTGGTGTCAATCGGTTTTCTGACACCCTCAATGTCCACCAATGTGCGAATAAATCGGAGTTTCCTTTCTGTCTAATCTGCCTGAACTGAGATACAGACAACAATACTAATAAAACAGGAAAAAAAATATGGGAAATCGACCCAGCCGCTATCGAAATTATATAAATAGAAGATTATAATTGGTAGTTGCGAATTTAGTTGAATTGGGCAAATGGTTATTTGGCTCAATATTTGGTAGAGGACTGTTGCTACTCAATTTAAAAAAAAACGCCAATAACGGTATTTTTAAAAAAAAAACCCAAATTCTCAAAAACAAATTAAAATCTCGTTATTTTCATACTATCACTTTTACAAAAATGTGTGTTTTGATTTTCGAATAATATTTAAAAATGGTTTGTTATGATATTCCGATTTATTTAAAGGATTTTGGTCTACTGTACATCTAATAAAAATCACACGTAAGGTACAGAATAGTTAGGTAGCATATATTTATTATTGATCCCTATGCCTATTAAATATAATATAACCCATTACTGAAATTTCTATACAAGGATCTATAAAGCAAATGGGTAAACGAATTTTAACAGAATTTTTTGTGGAAAAACATTTACGGATATACAAAAATACATTGTATATTTTCAGGATATCAAGAAAAAGTTCCTGCTTTAACAGCGTTAACAGCGTTAACTGCGACAATTGATAATTAAAAAACAACTTTTTGTTTTCCAGAAATATGCAGTCTTAAATCAATGATGCTGACAGGTTTTGATCATCATGCTACCAATAGGGAATATGTTTTGTTACAACTCATGTCAAATTTGGAAAAATAATTAAACATGTCAGACACTTTTCATTATTCATTTACACTTATATATTCATCGAAAAGTTATATATCCAATATTCAATATATTAAATAAAAGCCAGACAACAAAATTAATGCATCCCAAATTAAGTAAATACTACAGTCCGCTTATTGCGAAGGAAAACCTGAAAAGTTAACATAATATATAAAATATTTTAAAAAAGCAAATTGTGGAAATCGTGAAAAAATAATGCATAGAGTATGTATTATGATTGTGAATGCAGACATATAAAGTACATATTTTTACTATATGTGTATTAGTATTAAATTTCGGACTTATTAAAACGACACAGTTAAGTTGTTAAATCGTAATAAAGCGGACGCCACTTATATGCCCCTCTTTTCGTTTCTATTTAAATATCTACTCCCAAAAATGTGCTAAAGTGAGAACCTTGTTTGCGATTCACTTTAATCTTATCAGATTCTTGAGCAGGAAAAATTGATTTGTTGGTAAATCGTAAGAAACACCCCTAAATAAAGTGGAGAAAATCTGATTAGAACTTTGTTTTATATAAGGGTGAGATATACAATTTTATTTTTATTGTTTCCTACTTTCATGGGTAGGTACATGGAAAGTAGTATACGTAAAGTAAGAAATAGGTACAAGCACAACCACGCCCTAAAGCAAATACTTTATCTATGTTACTAGCTACTTAACAAGTTTTCAATAAATTTGTCCTCCTGGTCCTTAATTGTGATAAGCCTTATTATTTTGAAATTGTAAGGAATCTACTTGCTTAGAGGTTACTACATATAATTCACAAATATAAGGTTAATTTTAACAGTCAGGCGCGATGCTGTTTTATTTGTCATAATAATACTCAATCTCAAAAAAATGTACTGTACTGCAAAATAAATCATTATTTATATAATCGTCGATCAAAATTTTATTAAATTCGTTTTGTTAATCCAATAAACATTGGAAAACGTGAACTAATTATAACCGATGGTGTTCATATTTTTGAGATTGTTATGTTACATATTGTATGATTAAAATTGTATTCCTACCGTATTGTCTTACTACTCCCCCTGAAATAAAACACATTTTCTTCCATCTTATCTTCTTTTTGCTTGTAGTTGTATAGATACATGAATATTTACACATACTAGGACGGCTCATTTACAAAATTTTTTACATTACGTGTGATACCAAAAACATACATATGGGATCCCTCGAAGTTTTAAAAAAATTTAATTAATTTCATGAAAATGTTCAAAATGAGTATTTGAATGTGAGAAAATGAATGAAATGAAAATGATGAGAAATGTTCAAAAATTCAATGTTAAAAAATAAAGTGTTCACTTTTTGGATCTCACGTTTTCCAATGTTCACTGTAGTTAGCTGGGTATATATACTATGCGTATATACTTTACCAATTATAACGTCTCTGAATACTTCAACTGTGAGAAATTTGCTAAAATAAAAAGAGCAAAATTCTCTATTTAAAAAAAATGTTTTATTATTTTTAACAAAAAAAAAATATACTATTGCAGTCTTTCTGTATTTAAAAAAAAGGTTTAAACTACTGCACTTTCAATCAATATTTTTAACATTTGCATCAATTTAGAATTAAGCTATACTCATAAAAAATGTAGGGATAAATAGGCTATACTTTTGTTGATTGTTTTTTTTATTTGATGAAATATAAATATATCGGTAATAGTGTCTTAATATTTGCAAATGATGTGCAATATTTTTAAAGTATGCCAAAAGATGTGTTTGAGGCGAACAATTATGTGAAAAATCAGTCAAATACCAACCAATAAAAGGACATTTGTTTTTAAGTTCTAAAGTCTTTTGTTGAACTTCGGTACGAAAAGTTGAGTTGAGCCAAAATCGATTTTAACGTATGTTTGTGTGGGTGCAGTGGCTTAGTGGTTAAGTGCGTTGGACCACTAAGTGAGAGGTCACTGGTTCCAATCCCGACCTGTACCACCTGAAAGTTTTTATTCGCTGACCCACCTCTTGCAAACGTCTGCCAAACATCCAAGAGTAAGAAATGTCATGAGAAGCTTCTCAAAAACAAATTGCCGTTCAGAATCGGCATTAAACTGTAGGTGCCTGCATTCGTGTCAAAAAATATAACTTCGCACACACAATGGTTGGAGAAGCTAGGCTTTAGGTCCTGTATGGGCCGTTTACGCCTAATATTTATTTATTTTTTTTTTATTTTTTTTTGTATTCACCATTTGAACTTAAAGTCGAAGTCGATCAATTAATTGGAGTCATACAGAGATGGTCCTGGTATTTGATAACTCATTACAAAATGATAACAAAAGCAAAAAGCGAAGAAGAAAAAGTCAAGAACGCAAGCGTCTTCTAAAAACATAATGTTAAGGAATAGCCAAGTTCTCTTATACAAAAATCGCTTTTGCCTTACAAGTCAGGCACAAAAAGTTTTGAGATCTAAAAAAGAACGCTAAGTTTCTATTTTTATAATTAAAAATTTCAAAAAAAGTATATACATTTTTATACTTGTCATTTATAATAAATTTTATGTCTCTAGCTTTGTTGTAAGCGAAGTCAGAGGGTGGGGTCAAAATGCCCCGAGTTGGTTCGTGTAAATAAGGGTGTAGTGCTAAAGTTGCTTAGGAACTTGGCTGGGCACTACTGTATCCTTTAATATGGAGAATGTGCAAAAGGACACAAAAAAACCGACGTATTTACCGACCACTTAGAATAAACTTTTAAGTGCTTTATACGTAAAGAACTATTTAATTACGGGCCAGGTTTCTAAAGAGTTGCTAAGAAGTATTAAAACATAAGACTAGCTTTTCTAAAGCATATATGAGATATCAAGAATATGGTTTTGGTCGTGCGTAATAAACGAAAAGTGGTGATCAAAATGGTGGTGAAGCGGTTATATGAGAACGCAAGCATTCTCACTCTAGCCTCCCTCCATCTGATGACTACAGGGTGCCTAGTACCTCGGCTGGAGATGGGGAAACCTACCCCTGTGGTAGGTCGTTGGTGGCAATTGACGAGAAAGGATGGGGGGGGGGAGCAAATGCACTTTCTCCTGATCTGGACGACAGCGGACGAATTCTAAAGATAAATCAACGGTCGCAACCACAGTTACAATTAGGTTGAACTAATTGACATATTTGACTATTGGGATCTCCAATACATCCGGAGGTTTTCCGGAGCCAAGTAACTGGCTGCTGACTTCAAAACCGGAACGCAGGCTCTTGGAAACAGCCAAGAAAACCTAGTCACGCTCCCAACATGCCGTGGTAAGGCTTTCAGAACAGGCGAAGTTAGTTGGTATTGAAGTATATAAGGACAAACTAAATACATGCTATCAATAAACAAACAAGCATCTGTCCACCGCCTAGACTAAAATGTCATTATTGATTGCAGCAAATTTGAGGTAGTTAAGGAGCTTATCTAGCTCGGAGTAAATATCAACTACGCTGCTACTTCGATTCGGCAAAACAAATAACTTCAAAACTTTTAGCTCGAGGAAAAGATGTATGCTCTACAGAACCCTTATTCTGCCAGTTTTGTAATACGGCGTCGAGTGCTTAATGAAAAGCTTGAAAGGATAAGAATACTGGCCTAATTCGAGAGAAACCATTCTCGGCGGATATTTGGTTCTGTGTGCGAGGAGGGCGAATGGAGGAGAAGATACAACCGGAGCCGTATGCGCTGTATCAAGATATGAATGTAATCCACAAAAACCAAAACTCATTGACTACACAGCGAGCGAATGGACAATAATGCTCCAGCTAAGAGGGATTTCGAATCCCAGCCCCAAACAGCGATGGCAGATTCCACGATTTATTGTTTTTTTTACGATTTTTGGGCTTAAAAATCATAAAATTATTAAGAATACTGGCCTAATTCGAGAGAAAACATTTTCGGCGCATATTTGGTTCTGTGTGCGAGCTCTATGCGCTGTACCAAGATATTGATGTAATCCACAAAAACAAAAACTCGTCGACTACATTAGCTTGGACACAGAGAGCGAATGGACAATAATGCTCCAGCTAAGAGGGATTTCCCAGCCCCCAGACAGATTCCACGGTTTATTGTTTTTTCACGATTTGTGGGCCTAAAAATTTTTCCATAAAATTCCACGGTTTTTCAAATTTATTTGCAATTTTAAAATATTGTCTCAAAATGTGAAGATGAAGTAAAACCCGTCCGTCTGCAGTTCTTTATTTATTTATATTTGTACAAAATAAATGTATTCAAAGGATTTTGCTTCAAGAAATGGTATGTACAAATAGCAAAGAATAAACAAATACTGAGTTTCATCTTACCTTTTTATTTTGATATTTCTTAGAAAAATCGAATAAATATGTCCGCATACAAAATGAAAATCGGTGGTGCAAACAAAAAAAAACAAGAAAGCGACGTAGAAATTTTATGTTATCCAAAATAATTTACATTTGTTGTAATAAAATTATGTAGAAATAATAACGTTCTTCTGTGTGTTTTTTTATATATATATATTTCCAACAATATCGTATTTCTACGATTTTGAAAGATAGAAATTACGATTTCTGGTGAAAATATCTGGCCGCACTGCCCCCAGGTTCGAGACGACAAGACGATAAGGAAGATCGAACCACCGTTTTGGGAACAAACCATCGCAGATGACAGAGCGCTTGGTCTGGATTACTGGAAGCAGTGTGCTGGAATCGCAGAGGATGAAAGCCTGGTGTGTCTCAGGCAGGGACTCTTCATGGGTTGGGAGCCCGTTAAGTAAGTAAGTAAGTTGGAAATAAACGAAATCAGTTTAAGAATACAACTATAAATAACTTATCTAAATGGGTTTTCCATGGAGAAGGTCATTATATAAATTTGACGACATATAAACAACAACATCTAGTTTCTCGACCACTACATCAAACAGAGGATCTCTGGCTGAATGTACAATGGGCCATTTCCGAGTCTGAGTGCTCGGGGATCTGGATTTCACTCAAAAAGAAATAGTATGTTTGTGTTTTCTCATTCGAAAAGATAATAAATAAAAACCATAAAATACTTATTTAATAGGCTTGGCACCAATATTTAAATTCCGAATGTTAATGACAAAACAGCTCAAATTTGTTCTACAATCCAATAGAAACAGCCCCTATCACTTGACTCGTTATCAATTAAATGACCATTGTCTTCTTGTATGAACAATGCTAGAATATATACATTCATAAAGGAAAGTTCAAAACTGAAAGATAAAACAGACTTTTCTTATTATAATCCAAAGTATACGAGGATGTATAAATATAGAACAGCCTGTATTTCACCAGAGTTACAAAGAACAATTGTGCTACATGCGTAGGTATATTAGTGTGTATAGTATTCTCGAGTTACGTTCGAATACGAACGCCTGAGGTATTTTTTTTTTAAAGGGATATAATGGGTGTTGAAATCATTTCTTCTTGGGGTCTTTTTATAATCAGTTCTACGTATCTGTTATTTCGGTAAACTTTTCTGAAAATCATTTCATTTCACCGATAACTTAAAACAAAACTTTATAAGTATATGAAAGGTATTTTTACTTGCCTGAACATGTTGTGAATTACATTTTTACAACAATGCCCAAACACCCTCCGTCAAAAATGTTTTTTTATTAGAACATTATTTTGAGGTCCAACGGTCGAACCCCATTGGCAGACCAGTAAGGATGTATAGTAAATGTGATAAGGTTATTATACCTCATTCCAAATACATAATATCAATTTTTAAGAACATTTAATTGAAGGTAAAGTGGCACGAATTAGTCCAAAAAAGACAGAGTATCGGTACTGCATATTCTCTAAACTAATATTATTTTAATAGAAAAGTTATTCCAAAGTGCGAACATTTTTAATATCTGGGATCAATACATCCAACTATCTGACGGAAGACGATGTCAATGATCGGTAAGCATGAGACATATACCGTAGTTGTCAAAAGTTCGCAATGTTCAAGAATGAATAATCAGAAAAAGGGCGAATAAGAATTAATGACAGCTGAAGAGAAAATATTTCGCATAACAGCGGCAGAAACAAAGCTTCATCGAATAAAAAATTCAAAGACAGAACAAGGAAGCCTTCACGCACGACCTTGCCACTTGATATTATACTTTTGGAAACTCGGTATGCTTTCCGGGTAATATCCGACATTGCATGTATAACCCGCCATAAATCAAGAATAATGCTAAGCACTGCATGATGAAATGGCTTTTAGTCATCGGTGAAATTACATTGCTTTTGCTTGGCGGCCCATCGTCCCAGCGACTCATGACATAGACATCGAATCGAAAGTGTATTTTCATCTTTACATTTTATTTTAAGCCCAAACAAATTAGATCTTAAAATCTAGAATTAGATAAAAACAGAAATGACAGAAAGCGAAAATTTACATTAATGGACAGAAAAATTGACCCAATACTTCCAAGTGGATTTTTATAAGACCAGAATTAAATCAACTTTCTAAATTTGGCTAGTATTGCTCCTTTTAAGGCTAATATAATTATGTTCACCATAATAATGACTTGAGTAATTTTGTACCTAAATATATCTGAAATTTTCAGTCACATTTTCAATTGGTTCTGCATAAAAATGTGTGTAGTTGTATTTGCCCGCTGTTTCATCGGATATTTCTGTTCGCCTAAATCTATTATTTAATGCGACCTCTAATTTGTAGGTGTAGCCATTCTAAACTAATACATGTACAAAGATTTTTTTGTACATTTTAAAAAGATAATTTAGTTGTGCATACAAGTCTTAAATGCTTGTGCATCAACAAAAAAGTTATGGCTCGTTAAACTTTAAAATATGTTGGAATTGCCCGTCTTATGCACGTTTGCGCAAAAGCCAGTGACAGAATTCCACTTACCTTTGTGCATGTCCTGAAAATAAATCTTGTACCGATTCAAATGGAGAGGGTGTAATCTATTACTGTTTAGAGACCTGTGAATTCCGGGTCTGGAAACTACACAGCTAGTTGCGGACGCTGACTGCAGGCCGAACTTCCACAGCACTCAAAATCCCATTGGGATACAACCAATTTTTCCGCGAATTCACGTTTTTAATACATTTTGTAGAGAACAACTTATCAATCGGCTGTCCACTTACAGAGCAAATTGTCGATTGTAGATCAGCTGAATCAAAATTGCTGTACATTTACCGCAATGTCAACTGGAATAAACTATAATTTTTCTTTGTTATGATTTTTTTTTCCTATTCGACAATTTTCACTGTTTTGATCATAGGTACGTTAGTTTATTATTTTCAATAATTTTTTTTGCTTGACCAAAAATTGCTTTTATTACAACTTCTTTTACATCGTTTGTAAAAGTGTTCCATGATATTATTTTAAGAAAATTTTTCAATGATACAAATATAATCACTCGTTTGAGCCTAAAAATATTAGTGGCCCCTTCTTGTTTAGAGTAGTGTATAATAAAATCATATTGCTACGAACTTAGTACGTATATCTAACCAAACTAATAAAACAAAAAAAATTATATTTTTATAAAAATTAATTTATTAAGTAAGAGTTAATTAAATAATAAAAAACATAGTTAAAGTTAATAGCTATTCCTGATTTCCAGAGTTGTAAAATTCTGCAATCATTTGAGTATTTTAGTCATTTAAATATAAGGAGTAAATTTTGAAAACTTAAGACTTAAATACTTTGACTTCAATATTGAATGCCCAATCTCTTTTGAAGTCTTTTGCATGGATTCTTTGAAAACTTATTACAATCCTTTACATTCATTGAATTCTTTAACTCGTATGAATGCATTCGATTTGTTTAAGTCTTTTGGCTGGTTGAACTTTCAATTAAGTTGGAATCTTTTATCATATTTACTGCAAACTTGAAGTCAAAGTACTGGTGTAAAGTATTTTGATTAATCACAGCGACTTCAGTGATTGCAACACCCAAAGTATATAACGAGCAACGATTGCAAATTTTTTTATTAAATTTATTATCAAAATTCGTGCTCTGTGAAAAATGTGAGAATCCGCTGTTTTATCGAAAAATTGTGTTTAGCGGTAAGGCTCAGTTTTGGCTCAACGGATGCGTAAATAAGCAAAACTGTCGCTGGAGTGATGAACAGCCACATGCCATACAAAAATTACCGATGCATCACGAAAAAACGACAGTTTGGTGTAGTTTATAAGCTAGTGGCATCATCGGTCCATTGTTCTTCAAAGACGACCGTGGAAGAATAGTTTCCGTCAACGGTGAACGATATCGAGCCATGAAAGGCGACATTTTTTTGGCCCAGTTGCCTGAGTTGAACATGTGGTTTCATCAAGACGGTACCACATGCCACACAACTCGTGAAACAATGGAGGGATGTATTTGATAAGCAGCTTATCTCTCGAAATTTCCCTGTTTGTTGTCCCCCAAGATCATGCGATTTACCGCTTCTTAAATAGGTTATGTAAAGTCGTTAGTCTACGTGGACAAGCCGAGCACGATTGAAGCCTTGTAGGATAACATAACATAACAAAGCCGAAATACTCGAAAAAGTGACGCAAAATTAGACCTTCCTTTATTTACATGAAGTTGTCTTTAAAACGTTAATGTCAAAGGCCTATTTATCGATTACAATACAAATTTTGAATATTTGATGCAAATTTAAGTGTTTTATTCGATTTTTAAAAAAAACTACGCTTAAAAAACACATGTATGAAATACAGAGTATTGAATACAGAGTACATTTGCCCTTGAAATAGTATTGTAATCTAGTAAAGACGGAAGTACCTAAAGAGGAGTTTGTACTTGAAAATGTTTAATTTTAAAATGCTGTACGACTGTTTTCTAAGCTAAAGCACTAGGCGGAGATACAGCACCAGTCAAAATTTTTCAAAAACTGCAAGTGCATTCAAAACTTAATATGCACTTGCAGTTTTCTAAAAATTGGAGATAGACCCTTTCTACCTTACTAGATCTTACTTTTTTTAGAATATGTCCACATATCTTATATTATATGTGAATTAAATCACGTTTAGATGTTAATTGCTTTCGTAGAATTAGAAGGTCAAGTTTCTGAAATGTTGTAAAATATTATGGTTTCCTTATACACATGGTGTTCTAGATTTTAGTGTGACATAAAACTAAAAAAAAAACTTAGGCGTAAACGGCCCAAACAGGGCCTAAAGCCCAGCTTCTCCAACCATTGTGTGTGCGAAGTTATATTTTTGACACGAATGGAGGGACCTACAGTTTAATGCCATTATAAAAGTCTTGTCAAAAGTCATATTATAAATTATTTCGTTTTCGTTCACTTGTCTTGTTATTTAACGTTGTGCGGAAAAATGAACCAAATTACTTTTTTATTAAATTGTGTTTAGTAACACAACCCAATAACTTTTTTACTCTCGAGTCACATGTCTAACATCAAAACGACAGTTTTTTATTGACTCATTCCGCTTATGGAATTGCTTGCCTGCATGATCGAAGGTTAGCCAGCAATGGCATAGTTTCGGACTGAACTCAAGTCCTATTATTCGGCGTTTCCCGACTGATTTTAATTTTTTTTTAGGAAATTTAAAGGAGATGTATGATGCATGCAATGTAATGCAAATAATGTTACACTTTTTTACTGGTAGCTTTACTGTATAATAATAAAATTTAATGCTATTAATAGGCGAATGTAAGAGCCAGTGCATTTTTTTGATGATTATTTCGTCAATAGAATTACAATTTTTATTTAATCGGTTCGGGAATTATAGGGGGTACAGGGGCTCAAACTTTCAAAAAAAATGTATAGTGTCCAATCTGACTCTCAGCTATAGATAAGACAAGATGCACTTAATGACATGGGTGTAGTGGCTAAGTGGTTATGTGAGTTAGACTACTAAGAGAGGCGACCCCGACAACCAAATACAAATTAAAATTTTGTTGACGATTTAATCATATAAGAAATTAACTAGCTTCCCTCTATAAGCATTCACTATATTATAAGATAATTTTATGAATTAATGAGTAAGCGTTCAAGTGAAGTAAATGTAAATATAAAATAAATAAAAAGGAAATGTAAAAGTAAATCTAAGGATATTTTCCTTTTCAGAATATGACTGTGAGCTAATACATTTATTCGAACTGTGTATATGTACACCAATAGTTATCTCAAGCTACCTCAATGAATTCAATTTTGCTAGTTATATACTTATTCGTTAGTAAGTTAGTAAGTCAAAAAATAAGTTTTAGAACTTGTTCACTAATTGTTCACTAAACTAATATTTCCGTTACTTTTGTTTTCTATTATTATATAATTTTGAATAGAGATCAAAGTTAACCATCAACCTTTTGCATGATTTGCAAATAACTCTCATCTATTGATATTTTTAAATGGGGTAATTTTAATTACCGTTTGTTTTCGCAGTATTTTTCCATGGTCATATAAAAACCTATTATAGATTTCGATCAGTCACTGAGATACCTATATAACTGAGAGGAAAAAATAAATCACAGCAAGCTTTAAGCTCACTTAAATATTTAATATACTCGCCACTGTGAATTGGAATTTGAATTGAAGATTAGTACTATTTATGCACTCACGTTAATTTTTTATGCCGTTTCAGCGGCCAAAATAACTGTCAATATATTGTTTCCTTATTTTACGTCAAAATTTGGTAGAAAGTTAAAAAAGTAAAATATAATTATTAAAATATAAAATACCATACATCTTCACTCTTAAGCCCTTGGATATTTCATGTATAAAAATAAATTGAACTTTTTTGATTTTATTTTTCAACGAAAGTAGTTTTCGATTGATCAATTTAATTTTTTTTTACGTAAACACGTCAACCATCGGAAAGCTCATTCAGTCAAAATTTCAGGGGTAAGGGGGTGCGAAGTTATATTTTTGACACGAATAGAGGGACCTACAGTTTAATGCCGATTCCGAACGGCAATTTATTTTTGCGAAGCTTCTCATGACATTTCTTAGTCCTTGATGTTTGTCAGACGTTCGCAAGAGGTGGGGCAGCGAAGCAACCTCTCGCTTAGTGGTCCAACGCACTTAACAACTAAGCCAATGCACCCACTGTTACATAAAACTACCAAAGGTTAATCAAACTAACTCAAAATTGGAAAATTTGCACAGTCATGTTTCTGGCATGAAGTGGATTATATCTATTGCAAAGTATTGAACATTTGACCTTTATAATGTATAATGTTGCTCAATAAGAAATATTCATACGTGCATTGGTTCCTTTTATAGATCATCACAAATTAATTACATATCTGAAGTAACCAACAAATCTTCGCCAATGAACATCATGTTGTGTGAGTGTGGTTGTAGGTATCGCATTCTCTCTATAAAAAAACCGGATTAAGGGCACTTCAAAATTACTTTCTTGTATCCTATCTGTACTGAAGTGTGACGACCTCGACAACTTTGTAACTGTGCTCTCAATCTTACCTGAAAAAGGCTCCTTAGGCATACCAGTTTCTACATTTAAGCACATGTTAATACTGGTTACAATAGAAAAAAAACTGACCGTAGATGGACAGGTGGCACTACTTGTCTGGGAACGAAGCCGATTTGGCCATAGCTGGATCTAAAACGCTATAAGAGTTTAATTGCCTTTAATAGATTACAAATTTGTGCTACGATTGGTGTCATCATGTAGGAGCTGCATGGATGACGAGGAGAAAGGGACAACTTACTTCTTCTGTGCGTATGCCCTGATCTCTCTCAGAAAGGAAATCTCCATCTAGGTTACTTTACTTATACAATGATCTTTATTATCTTAATGATAAGATTAGATAACGGACCCAAAATTTTTTTCACACATCATAAGCAGCTCAAAATGGTTCAACGAGTAAGCAGAAATTTCAAATCTACGTGGTATCACAATTCACCTTACATAGGCCTAAGTGTGTCGGACCGATCTATCTGACTGCCACTTTAACCTATCCTTGTGTGCTATCAGGTTGAGTATATCATACCTATATAATTTGATATTTGAACTAGTTAGAATCAACATCTGTTCCAAAGATTTACTTTAGTTATTCAATTTTGTCCGAAATATCCAAAATTGCTATAGACCAATATTGTAAGTACCGTTTTTGAGATAATTGTATATTATATAATCAAATACAAAGATAACTTCTTAAGAACGCTTCTTAAACATTTTCAAAAAAAGTATTGAACAGTATTATATACATATTTTTACTCCAACTCCAACTGTAAATGACATAAAAAAGTAAGAGTAAGGTACCTAAATCTACCTCGAATGTTTATTTCTTAAGTTGGCAATATAAAACTCTCCCCTCTAACCCTGGGCGGCATTTTGTGTTTCCAAAAACTTTGTGTGCACAACATTAAAACTATGTGTAGTGTATTATACATGACTCTGTACATTACATAGATGAGTAGATATACGTTCACTTAATCATTTTCCCCCTTCAAATAGTTATCAAATAAAGGGTTGCTGGATAAAGATAAAAAGTAACGTATTCTACAAAGACGATAGCCACAAGGAACTCATTTTTCTTGACTCTGCATATATGTATCTATACTATTTTACTTATTAAGGGAAACCCTTTAAGATTATACACATACATAACTAGATATGGGTTCGAGTTATAGAGTGAAGGCCACTGTGCTAAGCATTTAAGGAAGGGTTGGTTTTAGGTCTAATGCTTTGGTAGGGGAAAACTTGTATTATTATATGCCGAATGAAAAGAACAACTTTATAATGTAAATGTATGTAGATACATAGTGTAGTTAGAGATTTGTATATAAATAACAACAAATATTCACCCTTACAACTTTAAAAGTATTTGGAGCGTTCTTTAATTTCTGAGTAAGAATTTAAAATAAATTGTTGGTATTAGATAACGCTAAAGAATAGTTTTAAAAATAAACGAAACATATAAATGTAAAATATATATGTATAAATAACATAAATGACCAATAGACACATACGTAATAATAATTATAAAGAAAGAATTTATTTACAAATAGGTACATATAACTACTTTGTATTGGTTTTAAGAACATCCAATTTAAATTTTTTTAATCGTTGATTTTTTTAAATCTAAATCAAGGAAATTGATTTTCTAGGTTTTTTAAATTTTAAGAAGCTCTACTTCACAACTTTCTACAAGGTCAGAAAATATGTTTAGTTATAAATGATTTCTGTTTAAAAATGTCTTTAATACTTGTCGTTGCCACAGACTACCTGCTTGATGAATTAGGATTTAACCCAATGCAGCATCCGCGAATGAATACCAAATATTTTTTAGTTTATGGAGTAATAATCAAACATTAATACTATCGAAAGTT
The DNA here is from genome assembly GCA_963576555.1 of Ferdinandea cuprea. Lineage (NCBI taxonomy): Eukaryota > Metazoa > Arthropoda > Insecta > Diptera > Syrphidae > Ferdinandea > Ferdinandea cuprea. The sequence goes on from OY754959.1 coordinate 81,439,500, forward strand.
TATGAGATGTATAGCCAGTTTTAATTTAATGTACAGTTTATATATGTTACAATTTAAAAGTGTTAGCATTCGACTTATGCTTTTCTGTCAAAATGGTATGAAAAGTTATCTATATTAATTTAGGGATTTTGAGAATCTTAAAAATTGGCGTTAGATTTTAAATATAGGTTTTAAAAACATTTGAATATATTGCCATTTAACAAGAAATGTTTCTTTTATCTTAGCGTTAAATATAGCATTATTATACTAAAAAGAAAGTTATTGTTACAGTGCTAAAATTTTGACCTTAAACTGAGTGAGGGAGGTATGGTATTACGGCTCAACAAAATTCGCTCCCTCAATGCCGTCCGACAGTTTGAATGTCGACGTTTTCTTTGTTCTATTTGAGCTAAAAATGTCACAATTCAACATATAGGTACTCCATAGTGACACAACATTTTTGATATAAATTACTTATTTCCGTCCGTCCGTACGCAATTGTTAGGCCTTTTAAATAACAATTAAACCACATATCCCCACATTTGATAAATTCAATAGAAAACGTAATAAACTGTAATCCATACAAGTGGATAATCCATATTATATAGATTTCTTGAATAGATTTGAAGAAAATGATATAGCAAGCTTGTAGGTGACTTGAAATTACTTCAATCAAGACTTAATCAATGGATTAGTCATGTTGGGTTAGTACACATCTTTGCCAATCAATGTTCTTAGTAGTGTACCACCAACTCATTTGTTTTTTGTGTGATTTTTACATTTTCTATGCAGTTCCGCGATCTTTTACAGCAAATGGTTGGGTAAACATTTATTTTATCATGATTATTTTAATAATATTATAACACTGCCTTTTTCCTGGGGTTTCTAAAGCGAAATTCTTTAATTTTTTTTGGGGGTGTGTCAAATTATTTCGAATCACTTTATAATATGACTCATTGTCAAAAGTCATATTATAAATTATTTCGTTTTCGTTCACTTGTCTTGTTATTTAACGTTGTGCGGAAAAATGAACCAAATTACTTTTTTATTAAATTGTGTTTAGTAACACAACCCAATAACTTTTTTACTCTCGAGTCACATGTCTAACATCAAAACGACAGTTTTTTATTGACTCATTCCGCTTATGGAATTGCTTGCCTGCATGATCGAAGGTTAGCCAGCAATGGCATAGTTTCGGACTGAACTCAAGTCCTATTATTCGGCGTTTCCCGACTGATTTTAATTTTTTTTTAGGAAATTTAAAGGAGATGTATGATGCATGCAATGTAATGCAAATAATGTTACACTTTTTTACTGGTAGCTTTACTGTATAATAATAAAATTTAATGCTATTAATAGGCGAATGTAAGAGCCAGTGCATTTTTTTGATGATTATTTCGTCAATAGAATTACAATTTTTATTTAATCGGTTCGGGAATTATAGGGGGTACAGGGGCTCAAACTTTCAAAAAAAATGTATAGTGTCCAATCTGACTCTCAGCTATAGATAAGACAAGATGCACTTAATGACATGCGTGTAGTGGCTTAGTGGTTATGTGAGTTAGACTACTAAGAGAGGCGACCCCGACAACCAAATACAAATTAAAATTTTGTTGACGATTTAATCATATAAGAAATTCACTAGCTTCCCTCTATAAGCATTCACTATATTATAAGATAATTTTATGAATTAATGAGTAAGCGTTCAAGTGAAGTAAATGTAAATATAAAATAAATAAAAAGGAAATGTAAAAGTAAATCTAAGGATATTTTCCTTTTCAGAATATGACTGTGAGCTAATACATTTATTCGAACTGTGTATATGTACACCAATAGTTATCTCAAGCTACCTCAATGAATTCAATTTTGCTAGTTATATACTTATTCGTTAGTAAGTTAGTAAGTCAAAAAATAAGTTTTAGAACTTGTTCACTAATTGTTCACTAAACTAATATTTCCGTTACTTTTGTTTTCTATTATTATATAATTTTGAATAGAGATCAAAGTTAACCATCAACCTTTTGCATGATTTGCAAATAACTCTCATCTATTGATATTTTTAAATGGGGTATTTTAATTACCGTTTGTTTTCGCAGTATTTTTCCATGGTCATATAAAAACCTATTATAGATTTCGATCAGTCACTGAGATACCTATATAACTGAGAGGAAAAAATAAATCACAGCAAGCTTTAAGCTCACTTAAATATTTAATATACTCGCCACTGTGAATTGGAATTTGAATTGAAGATTAGTACTATTTATGCACTCACGTTGATTTTTTATGCCGTTTCAGCGGCCAAAATAACTGTCAATATATTGTTTCCTTATTTTACGTCAAAATTTGGTAGAAAGTTAAAAAAGTAAAATATAATTATTAAAATATAAAATACCATACATCTTCACTCTTAAGCCCTTGGATATTTCATGTATAAAAATAAATTGAACTTTTTTGATTTTATTTTTCAACGAAAGTAGTTTTCGATTGATCAATTTAATTTTTTTTACGTAAACACGTCAACCATCGGAAAGCTCATTCAGCATGCTTCTTGACGACATGTTACCGAAATAAAACTTCTCTATCGTCGTCCTGCCAAGGGAGGACTGGGAAAAATATAAACCTAAACCATCAAAACATGATCTAGTCTGGTAGACGGACGGATCCAAGATGGAGTCAGGGGCTGGATATCGAATCCATGAAGAGTCGCCTCAATCGAACTTTTCAGTCAGCATTGGCAAGAACTCATCCATATTCCAAGCAGAAGTCTTTGCCATTAAGCAGTGCGCTAGAATTAACTTAAGTTCTAACACACGAGGTAAAACTATTTTTATCTTTTCAGATAACCAAGCAGCCATCGAAGTTCTTGACTCATCTGTCATAAAATCAAAGATTGTTCTGGAAACCTTCATGGTCATCTATGAACTTGCTACGAAAAACTTAGTCATTCACTGGATCCTAGCCCACAGGGGTTTTGCTGGTAACGAAGCGGCTGACTCACTGTCTAAAACCGGCGCAACAACATCACTTGTCGGCCCTGAACCATTCTGTGGTGTCAGCAAAAATCACTTGAGGATCTTTGTTAAAAGCTTATCCCTGACCGAATCCAATGAAGTCTGGCTCAATTCACATGGTCAGATCTGTACCAAACATTTCTTCCCCAAATTCCTAACTTACCTGTACAGGAATAGTCTAAAAATCCTGACAGGAATATTCAGTGGTCACTGACTCCTGAAAAATCACCTTCACCGCATTAGCCTCCCACCGAACCTTACATGTAGACTTGGTTTAGAGAGTGACGAATCCTCTCTTCACATACTCATGGAGTGCCCGGCTCTCTTTCGTCTCAGGAAGGACATCCTTGGTGAGGAAATCATATCACCAACATACCTAGCTACCCTGCATCCGGAGAAGATTCACGTCTTCCTGACCTCCTCCGGAGTCAAACATTTGTTCTAGGACCCCTCCAGGAAATGTAGGCTCTCCCGACTTGGCTATATCTAACCCTACAGACATACCAGTTGGGTTTCATTTAATTGGGAGGTTTATGATCCTGATAATACTGACCATAACTTCGTCGATAAAAGAAGTGAACATTTAACAATTTATTTGTGACAAAATATAAATTTTTATTACTTAACAAGTACTTTACAAGTTTTGAAGGCATTTAAAATACAAGTGGAAATGGTAAAAATTTTAGTGGGATCTATAACCTAGCGTTGTTTCAATTTTGCAACAAATAAAATTTAAATATTTCTATCGTAACTATGTACATTTTTTTACAGTTTTGTTGGCTGAGTTTTATATTATATATATGAAGGTCTTATTAAAATAACATCATAGGTACATTAAAAACCCGTTGGAAGCAATTTTCTCAATATTTTACTTCTGTTAATGGAGTGATTCGGTTGGGAAACAGATACAGGAGGGAGAAGAAAGTTAGCTGCTTGGTCGCTTGGTGACAGACTCAGGAAGTTCTAAGATTGGTTTTGGCTTCCGATTTACATCTTTGGTTGAGGTGTAATGTAATAAAACCCAGTGATACAAATATTTACCCAAACTTCTCAAAATAAAGTACTTAGAACAATAGCGCTGTTCACGACAACGTTGGTGGCAGTATAATGACAAGCACGCTTCTCTAACACATAAACGTCAAATTGATTTGTATGGCAACACATATAAATATTCTACGTTGAGAATATTTATTATAAAAGAGGAGTTATTGTGTTAAGATTATTAGTTGAAAAAATTAATCAAATAGTGATGTAAATTGTGCTTAGACAAAAGAAATTAAGTCTTTAGAATGGCTGTATATGTCGGGAATTTTTACCTTTTTTAACTTTCTCATATATGTGCATTAGTATACAAAAGAGCAAGTTATTGCGATCGTGCGGAAATTTCGGACTCAAACTGAATATGACGACTATAGAGAATTCCAAAAAAGTGGGTCCGCCAATATCGTCCGTCGGTCTGTCTGAAACTGTCTAAGAAATTTATAAAGGGAATTCTGACAAATTTTATTTTTTTTTTATAATTTTTTTTTATAATAGGAGTATCAATTGTCTCAATTGTCACATTTAAAATCTGCATGAAAGTGTAGCTCCCTTCCAGGCGTACCAAAAATATATCTATGGGTCGGTACATGCCGTTAATGCTAATTATTATTTCTACGCTAACGAATAATATGCATAGAATAAGTAAAACATTTACCAAGACAATCGAAAGATACCCTATAACTGATAAAAACATAAGGAAAGGCTACAGTCCGCTTGGGGCGAACGGTATGATACCCTATCCTTATCCCTTTGTACCCCAAAGAAAAAAAACATTAGGAAGATGATGGATAGCATTTTATTTCATTCTATGAATTTTAAAGAAAACAAAAATATTTTATTGAAAAAACGCCCCCAAAAGTGGGCGTACCAAAAACTTTGTTTGGGCGATATATTGGAAAAAATATTGGCTAAATATATTGTTAAACATTTGTTTTCGATTTCTATGAAAATTTTCGAAGAAAACCGCATTTGAGTGAAAAACGCCCACAAAAAGTAGACGTGGCAAAAAACTTTATATGACAAATTTATAAAGGTAGGCAGTAAGTACATATCTTGTGAAGGTTGTAGAACTTTATCTCTCTACCTTAGGCTTTAAAACTGTTATTTCTAAATTGTGGGCGTGGCAGTGGGCGTGTTTTGAAAATTTTAACACTTTGATCAAAATCAAAATTTCAGCTTCCTAGCATAACTTTAAAGTTGATACGGACGGACGGACATTGCTAAATAGTCTAAGATTATGGTCCTGATTATAAATATATATACTTTTAGGGGTCTGCGACGAATATTAAGGGGTGTTACAAACTATGTGTCAAAATTAATATACCCTTAGGATAGGGTATAAAAAACTTGTTTGTCCTATTTATTCTTGAAATAAGTCTCAGAAAATATTATAAAATGTTTTTTAAGCCAATGTTTGATGAACGTATATTGTTACCTTCTCATCCATATTGTTAACTGCTCATCCATAGCATTTACAAAATTATTTGATATCGTAGAGGAGGGTGGCTGAAATCAGAACTATACCTTCATATATTTTTGCATGCATATGTACATTTCTAGACAAGAAAAGAAAATTTCCTTACAACCCACCCATGTGCTATGTAAATTAAGTATACCTACCAGATAAAATGCACGTTTTAAAATCGCCCTGACCCATGAGGCTGGGGTTTCTTTTTATGTTCGACAATCATCCTTATAGAGACTACCTATATATACTCGTATAACTATGTATGCCATTGGGAAGAAGATGTGTAGGTTGTGTATATACACACATTGTAGCGATGGCGACATTCGCAACCCCCTTCTCAGCGTGTCCAATATTTTAGTTATGTTATGATATTAAGGGAACTTCTTTCCCTTGAGATGTATCATCCTTTATACATATATAAATTGTCTTAACACGAAAATGTGTACAGTCCTTTGAATTATATTATGCAAATATCTAAACACTTTAGAACGTGGTGTGAGATTTTGTATTTTATATATATATTTTCGTCATCTCATATCGAGTATAACATTTATTAGACATGTAGTTGTATTTTGGTTGTTGTGCTGAAAATTGCTTACTTCCTAAGTTAAATACATACATACATATGTATATGCAGATGTAGATACATATGTAAGCACCTTTATTTATTAAAAATAAAACGCTATCATAAATAGTGGTTGCTCCAGCAGTTTTATTTAACAATTTGGTATGTTGCATTGGAGATTTCATTCAAAATATTGAAGATGTATGCATATGCATAAACGTACATATTTAATGTGAATATACTCACGTAAAAGCTAATTTCTGAATATCTTTATCTAATGACATAATTTTTTTCAGATTTGATCATTACAATTTTTTTGTGGTTTTAAATAATTGGGAATCACACAATTTTTTAATTTTGTAATTTTTCTACTCTAAACTTAGAAAAAAATTGCACATTTTCACCTTTCACTTCATCACCAATTAAATAATTAAAGTGAATAGGTTCAATCAAGAATAATATTGAAATTACATATGTATATAATATATTTTATTATTGAAAGGACGCACATATGTAAATCGAACACTTTGTTGTGCTATGTTCTATGACACTAGCAATTTCCGTTGAAAATGAATTCTAAATAATGTTACCTTAGTAAGTTGTAGTTGTTGTTTATCCTATGAAGCTATCCAAAATATGAGCATGTGAATATCAGTGTTACTGTTCAGAGACAAAAATAGCCAAAATGGCAAAAAAAATTCGTGAGAAAAAGCGGGGCATGTCTCTACATATGTATGTATGTACACATATTCAAAAAACTAACATATATTATTATAATTAATTTTAAAACAACCACCTGCTTTTATACAAAAAAAAATAATTTTGTGTGCAAACTACCTGTTGGTCAAATTTAAATGAATGCTAAAAGCAAACAATAAATAAAAAATAGCTGTGCTAACTCAAAGTTAGACCAAAGAGTTAACCGGTTTGTCTGTTTGTCTATATTCCACAAAACTCCTGGTAAGCGATTTTTTTTAAACATTAAGAGTTTTCGGTCTACGCTCCAACCGTACACTATATATTCAGCTCTGTTTTCGTATGATTATATTTAAATCCCATAGTGGATCTAAGATGATCCATGGAAGTCCATCAATCTAAGTGCCGTCCACAGTAAGAATTTCTTAATTAAGAGGACAAAAAAGAAAGCATTCAAACATGTCAAAGATATATTTACATGACATTTTCTGCTCCTTCCACCGTAAGAAACGCATGACAATGTTTGTAAACTATTTAAGTAAAACCGTGTCTTAAGTTTGCGTATACAGCATTAATTTATTCAGACAGTTGTCATCCCAACTGCATCCACAAAATGTTTTTGTACCTAAATTTGTCCATCGCACGTACATTTTCTCACACAAGCCTTACTAACCTCTTGAACTTTCTCAAGCTATCTTAATATATTTCAAGAAAAGTAAGAAAACCAGTATAGCAGCCTAGTTCTAGCAAATGTCCAGCATCTTATCGTGGGACAAAATAATAAAAAAAAGTATCTGCTCTCACAAAAGGGATGCTGAATCTTTGAGAAAATTCTTAAATGAAAATGAAAAAATTTATAATTCAAAGGGTTAGTCATAAGAAATCCAGTTTGCATGACATTCTCAGTTGGAGGTGAAGGGTTAAAAATATCTCTAAGGGATGAATTAAGCTGCGCAGTTAAAATAATTTTTTGGGGGAAAAATATAAAATTATCTTATTTTTCCTACATTGAATTGAGATAGATTTTTGATGAAGGGTATGAAAATATTTTTTTTTAAATCAATATATTTCGGATGTATTTTCTTTTTACCTGGAGCTTTAATGTTTCTTCCATGTGGATGCTATAAATTTATGAATATATTTACCGGTCTATAAATGCTGATTCAAGTCGTTCAATATAAAAACCTTCTTATTATAAAGGTATGTTAATTGTTCGGTGATCTTCACATATTACTCTATTAGAGAGCTGGAAGGATATGTTAAGGACCGTCATTATTCTGACTGGTTTTTGATTATAATTTAAAAAAATTTAAAATACTTCGCATCCCAACATTTCAAAAACTCATGAAGTTGGATTTTTCAAAGGCGTTAATACCAAGGACAAATTTTAAAGTGTAGTAGCTGCTATGCATTTGCACACGCAATTTTTTCCGCATGATCAACTGTACGTAGTTTGGTCCTAGAGAATTTAATCTTTTTACTTCATGTGAAATTCAATTTACTTTATATACCGTATACCATTGTTACTTTGCGCCACCGGAGCCAACATATTTGTTCATACTGAATTTCAAAGTTTAAAATTATGTATAGACCATGTCTCAGTTAATTTTCCCTTGAACTGTGGAGCTTTCAAGAAGCAACATTAAATTGTAAATTGTTTTTGTAGTGTACATCGAAAGAAAAACGTTGGTTAAATCAACTACAAACCTTGTTTAATTTTGCGTCAACCAATGGTCGTTGTTATTTAAACCAATGTTTCATTGTCAATTTTTTCTGAAAAAAATTACAATTCTCGTTGTTTGAATCGAATATACCATTGTCAATTACGTGTGTAAGCTACCACGTAGCATCAACATTTTTATATTCAAGGCAACACAATCCGTGATAATAGTAACAAGACATCCGTGTTGCTTTAAATGTAAACGTGACTGTTCCAAAATTTTTACGTCAGTATTACTATAGGTGAGTGATTGGTAAAGCATGATCATTGTTAATCAACAGTTAGAACATTGTATTTTATTTGTGCTTTCTTAAAAATCTACATGCTTATATCATCATATAAGTATTGTTACTTTTCCACAGCCATTGTTGAATAAAAGAAATTCGCAATAAATCACCATTTAAATTTACTCATACTTATACTAGTAATTTTCCACCTAAAAACAGAAACAATAAATAAAAACGCTATTACGTTTCAAATGCTTTTTAATTTTTAGTACAGTTACATTTTTGTCAACATTTTTTAAAGAATAGTTTTAAAGGAATAATAAAGATTTTTACATTAGAAAATTGGTTGCATTTATTTTTTTAATATTAATAAATAATGTGGCCACAGTTATACAACATATTTATGTTTACCTTATTTGCTAAACGACCAATGTGGAACTAAAACCGTTGTTGACATAAATGATTGGGAGTTGTTGCGAATCCTTGATTGTTATTGGCGAAGATGAATGGAGGAAGAACATAATGTAACAAATTCATGATTAAAACGTCTTCTGTTCCCGAAATGAAAGAAGTATAAAAAACAGTTAGTAAGGTCATATGTATCCGAAATTACCTATCGAAAAGTTCCTGGCAATTTTCTCCACTATTACATTGAGGACTGGAATTATCAAAGTCTTTAGTTTTGTGGGACTATAAAATATCAAAATCGGATTTTTTTTTAAAAATGTAATATATTTGTAATTTTAATTGGTTACAACTGACTACCAAAACTAACAAAATGTATTCGCTCTTATATTGTAAATTCTAGTAGCATTTTCTTGACTCCGTGCAAATGCAAATGGATCTGGAGCCTTTGAAATAAGTATATTAATTTTTTTCCAAATATATTTGTCTCGGAAAAGTTAAAACAACCAGTTCCACTTATAGATATATTCCATTTTTAATTTGTGGTAGGCAAAACAAATGAAGCAGTAACTGTAACACAAGTAACATTTTCAGTTTTGTTCGGGAGAGGAAAAAAACCAAAAACTTTTTGTTACTTTTAAGTAAAAAATGCCGAAAAACTTATTTCGTATTTATACTTTGAAAGCAAAACAATTAGCTGTTTTACTAATTTGTACTTAAATTGATAATAAATTCCTTGAACAATATGTATGCTTAGTCAAAATTAAACGTTATGAAATTGACGATTATTCTTCATAAATAATAATTTCGTTTGGCAATTTTTGTGTTACACTGCCATATAATAGTATTTCCCAACCACGAATATATTTAGTTTATAGGAAATATTGTTAAATTGTATTTATATTATTTACGTTCGTTATAAAAATAACACTTGAGAGCAAATGAATTATTAAAATCCGAGAGTGATTACTCCATCATAATTATTGTCATTTGAATATGAAATCAAAAATATTGTTCGCAATTTACTCTTAAAGCATTTTAGAATCAACCACAAATAGGTTTAAATTGAACATAGGTGTGTTTTAAACACTGCGTATTTGATTTGACAATTTTAAGAAACTTCTTACTCTAAAAACGAAATCAGCGGATTTTTTTTGTGTGAATTTGTCCTAGAGCTAGAGTTTAAGTTTGACTAAACTTTCGTTTTCTAAAAAGTTTTTATTTTATGATTTTATGACTAAAATCCCTTTTTACGTTTTGTATTTAATATGTTTTTAATGAATTACTATGAATGAATTATATTGATTACAATTTTGTTTCTTTTGGAGAGTAATAAATAGTTTTGTTTCTTAACAATTTAAGATTGATTTTAAATTGAGTATACTCACACAAATATATTCATATAAAAAATAATAAATATTTGTCGCTGCTTTTAGCATTTAGTATACATTTGTTATATTTTTATAGTTGTGCTACCATACGAAATATACTTTGGCGGTATTTGCAATTTAGGATTTTATTATTGTGTATATGTTTTCATTGAGCTGAAAAAAATTGCGTTGCATGTAAAAGCTATTGAATTTACCATTCTACTCGCAGTTTAAAGTACAAATATCAATATACAAAATGTAACATATTTTATTGCTTTCCTCGATATTTCCAATTGTGTGTTCTTTTAATATGAAAGAAAACCCATCCCTGTGCGGAATTAATACATTTTAAATCTTTTTCCAAAGGCAGCAGGTAATGCTAACGCAGCAGAGGGTAAAATACTCGCTGGTCCCCAAAACGGGCCGACTAATTTTTAGTATTTTCTTTTTTTCCGTTATCAACGGCCAGGCTTATTTGCAATTATGATTGAAATTCTTAATTTTTTTTTATAATGCGTGCTTGAATTATTATAAGGACTTCATAACTACTTTCATGTGCAATTTTAAAATCTGTATTTTAAATTTTTAACCGACTTAGGGACGATGGGCACACTTAGGCATCATATTACATCTAAACACTAAACTCTAACATTGTAGAGTTAGAAATGTGGAAATACCGTAAAGTAGAGCAATATTTGATTATAACTCCTTGTTGCCGGTTAGAAAGCGCCTGACATCGTAGATCAATTTTTGTTGACCAATAAATCTTTCCCAAGAAATGCACATCACAATAATAAAAAACTTAACCCATTTTATTGTTTCTTTATATTTTCGGCAACACACAGATAGTCGCAGTAGTTTCAGGACTTCCTTAATAAAAACCCTAATATCTCAAAAACTAAAACAGAAACCTAAAAATACTTTTTTGATACAAACATATTTATACAATTAATTTTAACGATCTCCTTACACTTTAGACACCTTATTTTTTTAATATAACATATAACTTTCATATAACTATTTTTTTAAATTTAAATACATTATTTTCATAAAAAAAAATATTTTTTGTTTATATATCTGTCAAAACACCGATTTTGACAATAATCATGTTACAAAGGGGGGAAAAAAATATGGTCATCCAAATTTTCATCTGGATGACATCCTGACGTCACTATGACGTAGCATTTGTATTGGAACTTTAGTACAAATTATGCGTCAAAGTGATAGTCAGGATGAAGGGAAACTTATGTTTAAATATTGAATTAAACAAATTTTATTTTATTTTTAATTTTAAAAAATATCTCGCAATGGTTGAGTCTTTTAACAAAAAATAATGGAAAGACATTTTCGCCGAAAATAAATTTATAATTGTTAATGCAAAGGAATTTGTAGTATATATCGAGGATTTCATTATTTTTTCAAAATACAAATATGAAAGTTGCATTTTTATTCTTATTTTAGGTATTAGGTTTTCGGTACTACACATTTATATGCCATATAAAAAATTCAGCCTGTTTCAAGTGCGGTGTGAACAGTAAAACAATTTAAAACATTATTAATGTGGTAGATTGCCGTTTACTTGGGGGTGTACCCCATGATAAAGGCCTCAAGGGAGTAGAACAAAATGCGATAATAACCTTCCTTAGGCTTTTTTCAAGTTATAAAAACCTCCTGTTAAAATATCCTAAATCCTCGCATGATAATGGTAACTTAATCGAAATGTAATTTTTGTTTGTTGTTGTAATCTGTGAGTTTCTCGCATTTTTGAGGTATGTTATATATATGAATTTTTAGACCGAAAGCATTTTTTTAGAATAATGTTGAAAACATAACAAATAAATGTTATTGAAGAACCTTCAAAACTTTAAGATTTATTTTATCAAGTAAAAAAAAATAATACAAATCTGAAATTACCTAACGCCAGTAATCTTAAAGTCACATGATTTATTACATCAGAGGCTTTGTTATATACTTACTTCACTTAATGGGCTCCCAACGGGCTCCTAAGCCTGAAACAAACCATCCTTCTATCCTCTATGGTCCCGGGCACGCTGCTTCAAGTTATCCAAACTAAGCGTTTGCTTGTCGTATCGAAGCTGGAGGATGGGTTTCAAATTCGCACACAGTATCAATTATTTTAGAATAAAGTTGAAAACTTAACAAATAAAGGTTATTGAAGAACCTTCAAGACTTTAAGATTTATTTTATCAAGTAAAAAAATTAATACAAATCTGAAATTACCTAACGCCAGTAATCTTAAACTCACATGATTTATATCATCAGAGGCTTTGTTATATACTTACTTCACTTATTGGTCTCCCAACGGGCTCCTAAGCCTGAAAAAAACCATCCTTCTATCCTCTATGGTCCCGGGCACGCTGCTTCAAGTTATCCAAACTAAGCGCTTGCTTGTCGTATCGAAGCTGGAGGATGGGTTTCAAATTCGCACACATTATCAATTATTTTTTAAAACAATTATCTGGTTAAAGTATCTGCTACCCTCTCTTGCTTATCGTTCAGCACTCAGCATTATAGAATAGAACTCCCAGGACCAGTATTTTATAGAGCTTTGCCAACCAGAAGTAGCCGCTGTTACATAAAAAAAATGTTCATTGAATAATGTCTGGCTTACCACCTCGAAGTTACGTTTTGTCCTAGCCGGTGTTTGTTGTCCTATATGTTTGCCTGTTTTTTGAAATTATGTATTTGGTTGTGTCCTCGTTAACTTCAAAACCAACAATATTCGCTGTTCTTCAATTGCCAATAAAGAATATATATAAGTTGTATCAGTTTTGCCAATACCCCAGAAAAGATGTGATACAAATGGATCTGAAATTTAAAAACAAAAAACCTATTGTTGGTTCTATATCTAAAAAGATAAATGTTTTGGTGTTTCCCATTCGAGATGGAAAAAAAAGTTTATTTCAGAAGTTTCCGAGCAAAATTGGCTAAAAAAGAAACATTTGTCATATTCCTTATGGATGTTTAGTTTAAATTCTGTGTACAAAAACTCAAAGTTAAATCACACTTTTTCGTACACCAAGTGTTTATTTGCATACGCCCAGTTTTTTGAGCCAGTTAATTATCGCTTGTCCAGCAGACTTTAGCCTTATATTTTGGTTTTGTTCAAAAAATTTATATATATTTCATTAGAACCAGAGTAAATAATGTACGTTTTTTACCTTCCCGCGTTGGCGTAGTTACCAAAATGTATTCATATAAGTCCTTTACTTTATGATGATGGAAAAAACGTTTTATGCACATTCTGCGCTAGCCCAAGAAAATAATTATTAACATACTCAGTTTAATAATAATTTAATTTTGTATATTTCATTATTTCTTTTTCATATTGACATTACAAAAGAAATACAGTGCATTTAGGATTTTTCGGAATTCCAGTTAATAGTTTTTGAGATTTTGGCCGTTTTATAAATTTTTTTCACCAAAAAATGTATGTCAAATAACTGTATTTTAAACCATAAAGCAACAAATAAAAAAAAGCCACGGGATGTTATCCCAAAAACCTCATATACGAACTTTGAAGCAAATCTGTCGAACCGTTTCGCTATACGGCTCCCGGACAGACAGACATACCGCGGATGGCATTGGCCGTACCCATCTTTGGAGTTCGACTACGACTATAGTCGTAATATCATCCCTCATACTACTCCCTTTGATTAAGGGTTAGAATATACCCGAGGTAGGCAAGCAGTCATAAGGGGCGAATAAAATCCACTCTTCGTATACCTAGTGTAAACCGTATACAAATAATGCAATGAACAAAACAAATAGAGGCAATACCCCAGGTGGCAGTCCAGTTCTAATGGAGAATCCACATGAACTCCGTCCAAAGTTTAAAAAAATAGAACAGCTCTACGTAGAACTAAAGAAAGAGCTAGCTCTAATTAAAATAGAAAACTAATCACTTAGAGAGTAGCGACTCCAAAAAAAAAAACCGAAGACAAATTATGCCGCCCAGTCATTCGCGATTATTTTACTGACGAGGAGGAGGTGGCGCGTGAAACTAGTAGGATAACCAAGAGGAGACCGAAAAAACCGGTTTCTCATCAGTAATTGAGGTCCCAAAAGATCGGGTAATAACGGAAAAGAGCGGAGACCCAAAAAGAATCAAAATAAGATATACCTTCCGCCACCGATAACCGTTGTCGGAATTACCGATTATAACACCGCTGATCACTCCCCGAGTATAATAATTAATCTTGATGAAATACAAGTAAGCACGGTTAGCGCAAAAATTAAACGTATGTCCTCCCGAGCGACGTTAGAAATCAATGATATTGGGAGCATATTTGACTCGCTTGAAAATAATTTTGTAATTGGCGGAGATTTCAATCAAAACACACTTTCTGGGGATCCAGACGTATCTCACCAAAAGGTCGTTTTCTTTACGAAGCCGGTAAGCCGGTTTGGGGTCGACTTTTACAGTTCTGGAAAACCGACATATTGGCCTTCAGACATGGCAAAAACACCAGACCTCATAGATTTCTTAATCGCAAAATTAATATCGGAAAACTCTGTCAGCATTGAAGAAAGTTGACATCTATCTGACCACTCACCCGTCATTTTAATAATTTTTAGCGGTGGTTTACGTAAAAAGGGCGGTCCACCAAGGCTGACCAGCGCAAGAACTAATTGGCTAATTTTCCTTTAGAAAAGACTGCATACATAAAATCGATCTGAAGGTATCTCTACGAACACCTTACGAACTTAAAGACGAAGTGTATTAATTTATCGAAGTTTTACAAAGTTCAGCATGGAACAATACACCTCATTAAAAGAGAGTAATCAAAAAGAGCGAAATTAAATTTCCCGTGAAAAACGAAGAGCGCGTGAAAGATAGCAACAATCTCGTGCTCCGCTGCATAAGACAATTTTTAATAATCTTTGTAGCAATGATACTAATGTATCTACATATATGAGAAAGTTACCAATTGGTTGTATAAATATATTCAGCACCCGGAAATTCTGTTAAATAAAAAATCAATTTAATCAACGAACACAACCTGGGGGTGCCTTGTCATCTTAGACCTATGGGCTGAGATTCGAAGATTCTCTTGGCTGGAATACTTTTGCCAATTCGCTCGAGCTTGAAATCAAACACTTAGTGCAGTGTACCCATAATGAACGGATATTCACATATGGGTGCAATGAGTACACCATTTCCAATATTTTTAACACTTACTTTATCAGCTTCTACAACTCTTAAGTATTTACTGTATGCATTTTAAATCTTATAGGCTTGTGAAAGTTCGAAAGAAAAAACGAACACATTTACACAAAAAGATTGCACTCTTACCCTTAGATGACTCTGATGCAAATGCTTCTTTCTTCCGTTGGAAAATGCTTCTTTTATGCCTATGATTTTATGATTGTACCTATACAACAAAAGCTAGAAATGGACTACAGCTTGTAATTGTTAATATTACACACGATACGATCACATCAAGCTAATTCAAGGACCCAAGCGTGGGAGAAAAAAGACAATGCATCCATTTTGCTATCAGGTGACCGACTATTGTACAATAATTCAGTAATAGTCTATTGTGTTCTCTTTTTTGCTGCAGACTTGTTCGAATTATTGCAATGAATAGTGTACAGAAGTACTCCACACGATTAGAAAAAGCAAAGAAATGCATTAATGCAGACCTCCAATTCACATAACTAGAACATTTTTTTAACATTTTTTTAAGCAGGGTCAGCAGAGCTTACCCTTCGTCTTTCGAGATAGAAACTTTGAACTACAGCCCCTATTATCCGGATAATTATGAACACGGAAAAAAGGATTCTAAATGTATCTGGATTTGATTCCATTTAATTATAATTGTACGATTTTTTTAAAATTATAATACACGGATATCCGGATACTTAATTAATTGTCTGGTTAATAAAAAGAGCCGTATCTACGCCTTTTTGATGTTTGAATTACATCTTGGTTAAAAATCATTCTAACTAAAGTAAAGTACATTACATTTTAGTATAATGTGTTCGGGGCTCCAGAAACATTTAAAAAATCCAAGGACTTCCAGATAAAAAATCATAGCAGCAAATAGTCAGAAGATTCTATGAAAATTTTCTGAAAATATACTTTTTTAAGGCTTCAAGGACCTTTTTCAAGGTTGCAAGGACCTCCGCATAAAAAATCATACCAACAGCAAATAGTCACGAGATTTTTAGGACATTTTTGGAAAATATACTTTTTTAAGACTTCAAGGACCTTTTACAATGTTCCAAGGACCTCCGCATAAATATTATAGCAACAGCAAATAGTCACGAGATTCTGTAGGCATTTTCCTAAAATATGCTTTTTATTCTTTCAAGATTTCATTAAACCTACGAGGTCCTTACAACCATAAAATGTGTCTTGAAACACCATTTCCACAAAATATCCTTGGACACTTCGTAATATATTATAAACAGTTGATGTTTCCTAACTAAAATCCTAACATTCCCAAAAGATACGTTTTACAAATACATATTTATGTCCACTACAAACTTAGTGGACGTTCATATTCCTTTTCCATCTATCTCTGCAGTATTTAAAAAAGAACATAACAATATTAGTTAATCCTTTTTAACTAAAACTACTGAATCCACAACTTAATTTATTGTAGTTACAATGCAATTCTATTACGCGTACATCGAAGATTCTCATTCGTTATACTAAATAGGTAATAAGAATCCTTAGATTGGGAACCCTTATACTTAAATAACGGACAATTAAAATCCGGATAATAAGAATCCGGATTTTTATTTGACGAAATTAATTATACGGAATACGTATTTGCTAAGTACACAAAATCGTAAGCTCTACTTTGAACCAATTTATTTTACCAAAGCGAATTAGCAGCGGTTTTCTAGGGTAATTAATTCTTCGCTAAATCTCCACTTACTTGTCATTTGCGGAGTTCATGTTAACCCCTATGTAAGTTAACTCCTAAACCACATCGAGATTTTCGCTTTTAACAGTTACGTTTTGCCATACCCGGTGGACAGAAGGTTGCTTATTTATTAAAAGCATGTATTCGATTTTATCTTCGTTAACTGCAAGACCAACTAAAATAGCCTGTTTTTCAATAGCCGTAAATGCCTCTTTTACAATTGAGAGTGGCCGATGATGGCGATATCGTTCCCATACACAAGTATCTGTACCGATCTGTGGAAGATAGTGCTTTCCATGTTTAGACCTGCCCTATATTGAATTATTACACCCATTTTTGTATTGAATTTAAATGCATAGTGAAGCTTAGGGCGAGCTATCTGAAACTTATTTACTTCCGTTTTCCGTTAAATTTATAAAAAATTCAGCTCAAAGTATTGAACTTTAATTTCGTTTGTTATCTGAATTTGGTATTTCAAACTGCGTCTAATGAAAATACTCTTAAAGTTACTTAAACATAAACATTATACCTATTATACTTCAGAAAAATATATTTCTTAACAATAAACATCCTACATTCTCAATCCATTTATTTATTAACCCCCTTGATGGTGGTTTGAATATACACTAATTTGTATACCACTAATACAACTAGCAGGTCGTAGATGGAGTGGCAAAAACGTCGGTATTGCAGTTTCGGATAAAATTACCCCTCTTAAAACTTTATTATCATTTCAAGGGTTGATTAATAAAATTGATAAATAGTATAATTGACTAAAAGATATACACCTCGCACTTACTACGAATTTGCAAAGAATATTATGTTTGAACAAACAAACATAATATTGTAATAGAAACGACCTAGAGAAAGTATACATTTATAACAACTTTAGTCGTTGCTTGCCAAATGAGAAGAGAACAAATAATATCTTTACAATGGCGTATTGTAAAGATACTGACACAGTGTATTCATGTGTAGGTGCAGAATATGTATTTAACATAAATAATATATTCATAA
Organism: Ferdinandea cuprea; assembly: GCA_963576555.1. Taxonomy (NCBI): domain Eukaryota; kingdom Metazoa; phylum Arthropoda; class Insecta; order Diptera; family Syrphidae; genus Ferdinandea; species Ferdinandea cuprea. The sequence goes on from OY754959.1 coordinate 81,457,898, forward strand.
TTGTCACAGAATAGTCAAGCTTTTTATCTTAACTTAATACCTTTTACATACATACGCGTAAGTTTTTTTTATAAAAGAAGATCTTGGAAACAACATTTTTTCGATTATTTTCTAAGTAGGTACAATGTTTAAATTCAAGGTATGTATTCTTGGCCTGCTTCAATCTTATCCTAAATGTATATTAATTTTGACACGTTGTTTGTAACAGCCCATAATATTCGTGGTAGACCGCTGAAAGTATATGTATTTATGATCAGGACCAAAACCGAAGACGATTTAAAAAAGTCCGTTCGTCCATCACCAATGCTGACCTATGTTCTCGAAATGGTAGATTGTATAATTTATTTTGCTACGCCCACAATTAAGGTAAAACTGTTTTAAGCCTAAAGTTGATGAAATAAAGCAGTAAGCCCTTCACAAAATATGTAGACACTAACCTCCTTAAACCCCACGCCGCCTACTTTTTGGGCCGTTTTTTTTTAATACAAAATTGTGTTTTCTTCAAGCTCATTTCTTGGGGGCGTTTGTTTTATACGTATCATGCCAAAAAATATTTATATAACGTAAACTTTAAAACGATTTTGGCCATGTCCACTTGTTGGCCGTTTTTTAAAAAAACCTATTTTTACGATTTTATAACAGAAAAAAAATAAAATAAAATGCCATCGATTGTATTCTTAATGAAGTGGAAGGGTTATGATCCCTGTAATCCTGATCATAATCTCGTCATTAAATTGAGAGAAGAAGTATCCTGATTGCAAAGCTTTTGGCCACGACACTTTATGGGGCAGTTTTTTGTTTTCAAATGTTGTTGTTTCTATGAATTTCATAAAAAAACGAAATAAAATGTCATCCGGCGTGTTTTCAACGCCTTATTTTTTGGGGCATAAAGTAATAGGATATGGTGTCATACCGTTCATAGAATATATTTAGCGTAAACGGCCCATACAGAACATAAAGAATTGGTTCTTCAACCATTGTGACTGCAAAAAAAAATATTTTTGACACGTATAAAATGTGATATATTTTTGTCAGACATTCGCATGACGCAGAAGCTCCCTCTGGTTCTACCAATAAAACGAAATATTTTATTCAGCAATAAATTAAATTTAATCCGCTCTAACTCAGTTACAAACTATATATGAGATAAAAAAATATCTATACAATAATTTACTCTTGGATAGGCAGTGGCGAAGGACATGAAATTTGCCAACGATATAAGTAGGTGGAGCTCTAGGAAGTTGAACTATCCGAAAATCTTTCTTCAGAATAGATAGATTCAAATCTATAAGGATACATATTTCTGAAAGAATAGAATTGTTAAGATAAATAAGATTTATATTTTTCATGTACGTACTTTTTGTTCTGAAGAAGCAAGGTGCGTTACCGGCTTTAAGGATTTTGGATAAGCGAAAGCCTTTTGGTAGTTCCTCGACAAGGCATTTTCCGTTTATTCCTTACGTCTTGCAATGGCTAAAAGTATTTTGTTTCAATTTTAATTTTTAATATATAGTTTAGAGCAAGAAAATTCAATGATAAATATAGTCAAAAACTTAAAAAAATATTTATAGTGTGCTTTTGCAATTGTTTGTGCTAGTCGCAAAGTGTAATCTATATCTTCATTGCGCAGTTCAAGCAGAAATTAAATAAAATAATTACTAAATAAATAAAATAATAATGAAAATAGTTTATGTTTTATTTGCTGCAGAGGTCAATAGAAAAACAATCATGTTTCCAATTCTTCAATCTACTCCAAAAATCTGGATGAGTTCCTACAAAGGGTGAACCATCATGTTTCCAATTCTTCTTTTTAAATCATAAGTTAATTTGCAACTGACAGGTGTTTCCAGCTCGAAATTTTAACAGAAAGTCAGTATCATACCTCCGCGGAACGAAATCAGTCACTTCATAAGGGAAATATTGAAAACTTGTTTCCAAAGTGAGTGCCGTATAGCCGAAACAGTTTTGAAAATAAGTTTTGGGGAAATGAAGCACCCACCTGCTGTAAGCAAGTTTGTGCAAAAAGTGTATGAGAAGGGTGCGCTAGTAGACAACACTCATGGTCTTCGTTGTCGTATGTTGCGCACAGACGAGAATGTGGCTACTGTAGCCGAGAGTGTGAGACTTAATTCATGAACATTAAAACGAGGCTAGGAAGAACGTAACGGTCAACGGTGGGCGTTACAGCCCATGCCACAATCGATCTTTTGCGCATCAAATTCCCAAATCGTGTTATCTCTGAGGATAGGTTCATTCGTGACGTATTAGATAATCATATTGATTGTTCCGATATTTTGAGCTTAATTGACTTTAATGTTCCTGCGAGAACGCTTAGAAACAGATTATGTTTTGACATTCCGTACCATAGAACAAATTATGGTGCCAATGAACCATTGTCTAGGTGCATAAGAGTAACAAAACTGTTTGCGATATGATCGATTGTGCTCTGGGTAGACTTTCATTTAAAAATAATTTTCTTTTAATTTTAAGTAATCTTTAATGGTATTTTTGTTTTTTATTATTATACATAGTTTTTTATTATTATCAAGAAATCACTAAAGTATTGTAACTTTGTTTGATGAAATGAACTAAACTAAACTAAAAAATGGTTTAAAACTTTGCCGTATAAAGTTTTTGCTGCTTCTACTTTTTGTTGGAGAAATTTTGTTTTCTCCAAAAATTTCATTAGAAAATGAAAAAAATGTATAACAAGTTATTTAGCCAAAAATTTATTTTATATATGTAGGTTCAGGTTCTCATCAAATGAAATACTTTGGCTCGAATTTTAATTACAGTTTATTAATTAAGTAATACTAGGTTTATAGCGATTGCGCACTGCTAATTTAACACGTCTGGTTTCGTTGGCGGTTGAAGGATGACTCGCTTCGTTTTCTGTCTGTTCTCGTTTCGTTCGTATTGTCTGTATTGTGTGTGGGCGTGTGTACACATATATCACATATATCACTCATACAAAATTTATGGGCTGGGCCAAAAAATATAAATTACAGACAAAATATAAATTACAGAACAACAAAAATGATTTATAAAGTTAATGTTTTGCTCATACAAGAAGAGCTTCTATAACCAATGTGTATGCAAAGATACATATTTTTGACCCAAATGGTTTAATGGAGACTTCAAACGCCAAATTTATTTTTGAGAAGATACATATATACATAAACCTAAATAGTTTAATAGTAACTTAAAACGGCAATTTATTTTTGAGAAGCTTCTCATGAAAATTCCTACTCTTGGATGTTTGTTAGACCTTCGCAAGTAGTGGGGCTGCGAATAAAAATGTTTAGGTGGTACGGTCGGATTTTAACCTGAGACCCTTCGCTTAATAGTTCACCACCCACATTCAAATTTATAAACAGGTAGTAAATAATTCAAACAGTTTATTTTCATAATTGATAAAAATAAATAAATATGTAAGCCCTTAGACAACTTTTAAACTGACTTAAACATAATCAGCCGTATATATTACATTTTCTTAAAATACCTCTTAGTTAAGCGTAAGTATTTACGCAACCTTTACGTAAATTTGCTGAGATTCTGATTTATAAACGATTTTCTTCTATGTTTTTACTAAACGATGTCTGTGTCTTAATAAGTAATACACTTACCAAACTAATACCAAAAACATAGGATTCTACAACATTTTACTATATGGATACAGAAGCTCAGCTGTTTTTGACATCATGCGTAGCATGATGGACTCCCAAAATAAAAAAAAGATCCAAAAATTGGAATTCCACTGATAAGGTCCTATATTTTTTTTTTAAACATATGTTACAAAGGCACACACATATATAATCTATTACTTATTACCTATTTACAGATTCTTATTACATTAGTTACAACTTTTTTGTTTTACCAGGTCCATAGGCATCTCCAGCACTAAGCTAGTGTGTTAGAAAAGAGTTGGCTGTAATCCGCATCCGCATCAAAGCTACATTCCAAAATATTAGCCTAATATGTGTACCAACACGATCCTACCGACGAGACTGAAGAACCTATCAAGGCCTACGGAGCCTGTCCGGAGGACGATGCCAAAATTGTACTCGGAAATTTCAATGCTAAAGTCGGAAAGGAAAACATTTTTGCCGGTTTAGTCGGTAAGCGCACCCTTCACGAAACGACGTTGCTGCTGCTTGTAATACGGTGATAAGTGGCACTATGTTTCAACGGTTCAGGATCCACAAAGCAACCAGACGCTCTCCAGACGCTCTCCAACCGCCAAACAATTTGACCATGCGCTCCCCTGACACGTATTGAACATCATGAACGTGATTCTTGTTGAGCAGTCGAGCTCTGTCGAAGAAGCTGCGAACTGCCCAAAAGAAGAAATTCAACGTTTAAAGCCTTAGCACACCTGGAGCAGCCAGAGACTACAAAGAGTGCTTGAGTGAGAGACTCTCCAGTGTGCATTCACCTACCGCAGACGCCAACAACTAGTGGTCCCAGTCTAAGAGGTAGCCGAAATCACCCAAGAGGAAAAGCCCGTGGTATAATGATGTGTGTATGTACCGGAAAAAGGTGACCGAAGATGCACACATTAGGACGCTGCAGCGGAAAACAAGAGCAGCAAGGGAATAGAACTGTACTAAGAGAGGAGAGGAGAAAAAGAGCCTGCGTAAAAAGAAAAGAGAGTACACAGTCTCTCAGCTCAAGGAGATCGAAGAGTATCGCGATCGAAACAACATCCGGAGGTTTTATAAGACAGCTAAGCAACTGAATGCTGGCTTCAAGACCGGGTCAGGGTCGTCGAAACAGCCAAGAAATCCTAGTCACCGACACGCAGAGAATAGCAGATGTATGTAAGCAACATTTCCAGCTGCTGCTAAACGGGAATCATGTAGAGAGAGTGATAGCGTAAGAAGAGAACCCACGTCCAGTCAATGAAGAAAGAGTACTGAATAGAAGATGTATAGGAGAAGTTGTCTTAGCTATAAAAAAAACTTGAGAACAATAAGGCAGCCGGCTCTGACGGACTACCCCCAGAGCTCTCCAAATACGGAGGCGACGTTTTGGTAGGGCGCATGCACCAAATCTTGAATCAAGTTTGGGTGGAGAAAAGCATGCCCGATGACTGGACCATCAGCTCCATATGTCCCATCTGTCCAACGTACCGTCTCAATCCCTTCTGAAACACACTAATCGGCACGTACCAGTGTGGCTTCCGGCCCGGCAGATCGACGATAGACCTAATTTTTCACAAGCAAATCCTGGAAAAGACCAACGAATTTGAAGTCGAGACTCACCATTACTTTATCGACTTAAAGGCCCCATACAATAGTATTCATCTTCAGGAGCTCTACAAGGCGATGGCCGAATTCGGGATTCCGGCCAAACTTATCCAACTGTGTATCCAACGCGGTTTGGCAGCAGCTCATCTGAACTCTTTCAAACATGCACCGTATCTCGTCAAGGTGATGCGTTATCATGTGACTACGTCAATATTGTTCTTTAGCAGATAGTACGCAGGGCAGGTACCAGCACGGAAGGCACAATATTCAACAGATCCGTCCAAATACTGGGATATGGGGACGATATTGATATCATCGGACGCTCCCAACGTGAACTTAGAGGCTTTCACGGCTATTAAAGAAGAGGCGCAGTTAGTTTTTCTTGAAGTAAATGAGGACAATACTAAATACATGCTATCAACAAACAACCAAGCATCTGCCCACCGACGAGGACAAAATGTCACTATTGATAGCAGCAACTGTGTGAATATCAACCTCACGAATGACAGCCTAATGGAGATCCGACGAAGAATTACCCTAGGATACCCCTGCTACTTTGGTTTGGCCAAACAAATGGGTTCAAAACTCCTAACTCGAAGGACAAAGTTCTGCTATACGGCGCTGAGTGTTGAACGATAAGCAGGAATGGAGAGCTATTACTGGGATCCTTCGAAAGGAAAATGCTTCTACCCATTTTTATTGACTCGGTACAAATTCCGTACGCAAATTAGACTAAATACTTGGGAATGAAATTAGATGCAAAATTAAAATATAAATCGCACGTTAAGAAGAAACGCGAGGAGCACGTTATCAGATTTAATCAAATGCATTGGCTGGTTGGAAAATTCTCCAAGCTCAGCATGCAAACAAGCTGCTTTTACACAAATAAGTGCTAAAACCTGTTTGGTCGTATCAAACCTAGTAAAGTTTAAATTTTATAAACTTTCCAAATTAAAGTTCTTAGACAAATCGTCAAAGCTCCGTGATATATCAGAAACGCCCATATTCAAAGAAATCTACAGTGACTCCATCGCATAATCGGACACGTACTTTTATAAGATGAAAATGCCTTAAAACTAAACAAAATGGGTTAAATCTATCGTTTTTTTGCTTTTATTTAATTTTTACACTATCACCTTTCTATACGAAAAAAAAAATTAAAATTATCGACAGGAAGTCCAAAATTCCCAACAAGTACAAATGTATGTCGATTTTCGGCGCTCAACATATAATCGGACAAAACCGATATGAATGCGAAGTACCGTTTCTGTTCTTGGAACTTGCTGCAATCTTTAAGTTTCTGGCATTGCGATTTGTTTATAGTTGAGATTAAGTGCGGAAACCATAATTTTCTTAACAAAAAGTCCCAAAATGGCTCCAAACGGAAAGCAATCCTGTGTGGAACTTCGACAGTTGATTGTTAAAGTCAATTTCGAAGGAAATAAGTTAGAGAAATCGCAGAATAGGTCGGAAGAAGCAAGTCTACTGTCCACGACATTATTAAGAGGTTCCGGGATGAGTTTAGATTTGCCAATAAAAGCAGGGAAGGCCAAAACAAAATGTTAAATGACAGAGAAGAGTGATCGGTTTTAAATGAAATAAAACAAGATCCCTTTAAAACAGCCAAGGAACTTAAAATTTCTTTGCAAACCCGAACTGGGAAAGATGTGTGCCTCAAAACTGTGCGTAATACTTTGCACAAGTTTGATTACCACGGAAGAGTTGCGAGACAAATCGTCAAAGCTCCGTGATATATCAGAAACGCCCATATTCAAAGAAATCTACAGTGACTCCATCGCATAATCGGACACGTACTTTTATAAGATGAAAATGCCTTAAAACTAAACAAAATGGGTTAAATCTATCGTTTTTTTGCTTTTATTTAATTTTTACACTATCACCTTTCTATACGAAAAAAAAAATTAAAATTATCGACAGGAAGTCCAAAATTCCCAACAAGTACAAATGTATGTCGATTTTCGGCGCTCAACAAATAATCGGACAAAACCGATATGAATGCGAAGTACCGTTTCTGTTCTTGGAACTTGCTGCAATCTTTAAGTTTCTGGCATTGCGATTTGTTTATAGTTGAGATTAAGTGCGGAAACCATAATTTTCTTAACAAAAAGTCCCAAAATGGCTCCAAACGGAAAGCAATCCTGTGTGGAACTTCGACAGTTGATTGTTAAAGTCAATTTCGAAGGAAATAAGTTAGAGAAATCGCAGAATAGGTCGGAAGAAGCAAGTCTACTGTCCACGACATTATTAAGAGGTTCCGGGATGAGTTTAGATTTGCCAATAAAAGCAGGGAAGGCCAAAACAAAATGTTAAATGACAGAGAAGAGTGATCGGTTTTAAATGAAATAAAACAAGATCCCTTTAAAACAGCCAAGGAACTTAAAATTTCTTTGCAAACCCGAACTGGGAAAGATGTGTGCCTCAAAACTGTGCGTAATACTTTGCACAAGTTTGATTACCACGGAAGAGTTGCGCGGAAAGAGCCTTTTATAAGCCCCAAGAACAAAAAGAGCAGGGTTAAATATGCCAAAGAATATTTGATGAAATCAGAATACTTTTGGAAGACGGAAATTTAATAGTAAATGGTCTCAGATAATTTTTTTTTAAATTTAATTAATTTATTAATGGATCTATTTACCGATGAGAGTAAATTTAATTTACATGGATCAGATGGGAAGATGTTTGTTTGGCGTAAACCAAATAGCGAATTTGATCCCAAATATATAAAGGCCACAGTAAAGCATGGAGGTGGGTCTGTGATGGTTTGGGGCTGCATGTCCAGTGCTGGAGTGGGCCAATTACATTTTATTGATGGCATTATGGACAAGTTTAGCTACCTCAACGTTTTAAAGCAAAATGTCAAGCAAAGTGCTGAGAAATTGGATCGAGAGCAACTTTTCAGGTGTTGCAAAGCTTTGGCTGGCCTATAACTGTCCAAAAACTCTCTGGGAAGAATTGGCAAGGAGAGTTTACCAGAAGAAGTACAACACCATAATTGAGCTTAAGGCAGGGTTATTGGAAGCGTGTAACTCTATTGAGCCGGAAGTGTGCGCAAACTTGGTGAAATCGATTCCTAAGCGTCTGCAAGCTGTCATAGGCAACAAAGAATTCGCAACCAAGTATTAAATTTTACATTTTCATAATATTTTTCTTAATTCTTTCCGCTGTCCGATTATTCGTTGAACACCAAATATCGGAATATTTTGTTTTTGTTGTGAAACTATCAGTTTTCTTTAAAAAATGTATTTTATTTTATGTTTTTGAAAAATATGAACGTAATGTTTAAATAAAAGCAAAAAAAAACGAAAAGTGTTTGCCTATCACCTGGTTCTATATGCCGTACCATATGCGCAGGTGCCAAACATATGAATCAGTTCCCTTCTTTATACCCTATCCTTAGGTTATAATAATTTTGACACATAGTTGTTAACACCCCTTAATATTCATCGTAGACCCATTAAAGTATATATATTTATGATCATGACCAAATCCTAAGACCATTTAGCAATGTCCGTCCGTCCGTCGTCCGCACGCAATTTGTAGGCCTTTAAAATTGAGCTAAGAAGCTTAAATTGGACCACATATTCTCTAGGGCTCTGAAATGGATATGGATAATGTATCATACTGTTCGCACCAAGCGGCGAAGCCTTTCCTTATATTTGCTATTAAAAATGGCATATCATGGTTGCGGCCGTAAAAGCACACATAAGTATATGTGGGTAAAAACAACTGGGCTTATGCTTGGGGTGAACTCAGGAAAGATAATCTTTCGAGTTACCTATCTGGTTAATTCCTCGTCTGTGGGTTAAGCCCGCAGAATATTTGACTCTAATCCAGATTGACTTAGACTTTTGGGTTTTGAATAAAGTATTCCGGACACCAATTTTGTCTTAATAATGGAGTCTTTATGAAACATCTTAATTATAATTAACTTAACTAGTTCTAAATTTTATTCGCGAATTTTACCACTAGCTACGTGCGGAAAAATTCCGACCAGAATCAAAAAAAACAATAGAAGAAGACAGAAAATTACCACGCCGTCGTATTTATCATAAAAGAAACCGAAACCGGAAAGACCGCGACCTGTGAACATGAACGATGATCGAGTTGCTAGAATTTGTGGATGAACGAAGTTATCGATTAGTTCGGCAAGCTAAGTTTGTTTAAATTGACTTGCAACGGCTTTCAATCGATGAACAATTCGGACGCCACAGCACCTCCTTCTTAGTGAACAGTTTATGGGCACAATACCTGAGAGGTGGCACGACTACCCTACCATTTCGGGTAGTTACCGACACGCGTTGGTGTAAAGCACTTAAAGACGCCTTCGTCTCATAACCAGCGTCTTTGACGAAGGCTACTCTACTAGGGGACACGGTGGTGCGTTGGTCCTGCTGCTCCAAAGGCTGGCTGCATCGAGGAGTGCGTTATCTTTGATCCCCGGCTTTAGGCGGTCGATACTGACGTTGCACGTCTGCCGTTTGATGAAAATCGCGAAGTGTTTCATACTCCTCTTGACAACCTTGAAGGATCCGTCGTAGGGCTGCTGCCGGAACCTTATCGTTGCGTACGAAAAAGTACTCGGAGGATGCCAGATCCTTGAACATGAAAGGCCTTTGCCGTAAACCAACTCCGCCGACAATGCTTGTAAATCTTCGCGAAGTGCCGTTCGAAGACCTAGGAGAACCCATGGGAGGTTTTTTGACCATTGGTGATTTTGATAGCACATTATTGCAGCCTTAAGCGACCTATGCCATCTCTCGATAATTCCGTTGGCCTGCGGGTAATAGGCTGTAGTGCGATTCCTTTTGAACCCTAAAAATTTGCTTAGCTCCTCGAACAACCTTGACTCGAACTGTCTGCCCTGGTCTGTAATGATTGTAGAAGGCACCCCGAAAAGTGGGGTGCTTCTGGCCAGCGAGTGAATCTATCAATATAGGTCAGGCAGTAACGGCAGTTTTCGGAAGTAGGCAAAGGTCCGACAATGTTTAAGTGGATAGTATCAAAACGGTTGCCAGTTTCTGTGAAACGACCAAGCGGACTGAATACATGCCTGCTGACCTTTGAGCATTGGCAGGGAATGCGACTCCATGCCCATGCCCGAACATCCTTATTTATAGAGGGCCAGATGAATTTCCTACGCATGGATTTGATGGTATCCCGAGTACCAGGGTGACGTAGATTATGATCCTTTTCGAAAATTCGTTTGCGAGACTGCAGCGGAATAAATGGTCGGACCTTGTCAGTAGAAACACCGCAGTACAGAAGACTGTTGGAGCCAGATACCGGTAATGTGTTCACTTGAAGGGAGCCGCCAGACTCTAACAAATGTTTCAACTCCGCATCTTCCGCCTGAGCCTTTGCTTTAGCCACGTAATCAATGCTTTCTGGAATCGACAGTTCCTGTACTCTGGAAAATGCATCTGCTCGATTTTCTTTTCACCAGGTAGGTATCGAATGTCTGTGGTAAATTGAGGTATCAACGCGCTACCTGGGCGTTCCCTTTACAGAATTTTGGAGTAGGGCATATACGAGTGGTTTGTAATCAGTGTAGAGTGTGAACTCTCTTCCTTCCAGCAAATGCTTGAAATGCTTGATCGAGGCATATGCAGCGAGCAGCTCTCTGTCGTACGCACTGTATTTGCGTTCCGCTGGGGATAATTTAATAGAGAAGAATCCTACTATGAAAACCCTGTAGAGCTTTTGTTAGAATAGCACATTACGGAACACAAAAGAGTGCGAATGTGAGACAAACATAACTATCTTTCCTGTACTGACAATTTATATTGGACAGAGTATATAGACGTAATGGATTGCTATTTTAATGTAATAAGGATTTTAAATCATCAAAAACCTGAAAAACCTGTTGGGTTACAATGCTTTCTTTAGTTTGAAATATTCATTTTAATTGTTTTATTTATAAAAAATAAAACTAATTTATCTTTATGTTACGATGTCCGTTCTTTCCAAAAGAACACTCTTTCGCTGACGATAGGAAAATTGAAAACTCAGTTTAATTTTTAAAACCGTATGCAGTGAAGGCCTTAAATTTGTCAACTGTTTCGACACATGGTGTGCTAATATGATGTTTTTAATATACCTTATCTTAACACATGCTTTGTCATATTGACGGTTTTCAAGGTTTGTTTATTTTTAGTTTATTTTGACCCCAAACTCAACTTCAGGGCGTCTAACTACCATTGTGATTAAATCAAGCCTGGAATCCGTTCTAAAATATTCACTCAAATCGAGGCGTTTAATATAATTTTGTTCGATTAGCCCTAAGAGATGATCCTTATAACCTACCATGGGATGATCCTTATAACTTACCTCACAGTCAGAGTATCGAACTTCTCTAAATGATACCACTTTCTCAATATTCAGTATTCATTTAAAACTTTGCATGTCAAAAATTAAAAAATATTAGACAGTTCCAGGAGTATATAGACGTAATGGATTGCTATTTTAATGTAATAAGGCCAGATTTATTTTATTCCGATATCCTGATATATGCATGCCTGCTCACTTTAAAAAATTGGACTGTTCAAATTAAGCTTGGGATGCTTCTTTAGTGCTCTTCTGAATTTTTCTGCACAAGGATTATTCGTTAACCAGAATAACGCATACCAACTGGATATACGCCACATATCTAAACTACATAATACAAACTAGGAAGGCTGTCTTCTTACTTCCAAAATGTAGATGTAAATGTATTTCGCTCAAAATCGAAATTTATTTGAATACACAAATCTTTTCGCATGACAAATTCTCCTTGACTGAAACAGTTGTTGTGAATGTACAATACTCTGTCCAACATAAATTGGCAGTACATTGAAGATAGGGATGTTTGCCTCTTAATCGCACTCTTTTGTTTTCCGTAAGGTGATATTCTAACAAAAGCTCTTGTAGGGTTTCCGTACTAAGGATTTTAAATCATCAAAAACCTGAAAAACCTGTTGGGTTACAATGCTTTCTTTAGATTGAAATATTCATTTTAACTGTTTTATTTATAAAAAATAAAACTAATTTATCTTTATGTTACGATGTCCGTTCTTTCCAAAAGAACACTCTTTCGCTGACGATAGGAAAATTGAAAACTCAGTTTAATTTTTAAAACCGTATGCAGTGAAGCCTGCTAGTTTTAGTGATGTTTGCATTGCGTCCTCCTTATCCAGTATTTTATCCAGCGTCGTAAGTTCGTTATTTGGAAAAAAACTGACGCGCAATTTGTCTGATGGCCCAATTATCGAAATCATCTACTTTTCTTTTAAATCAGTTTGGTTTTTCTTTTGTACTATTTTCGAATTCTGTGAACTGTTCGTGTACCCACAGACAAAATATCACCTACTTGAATCGCAATTACTTTTTTATTTTTAAAATTTTGATGAATTTTTGTTGTCGCGTCAACAATTTCTTTTTTTAAAGCCATTTCTAACAAACAAAACAAACGCAAATAATTTTTTCCCCTCAAGAAAACAGATTAAAATTTTGTAACTGCATTTTAACATATTCTCCACACATTAAAATAAATGTCAAAGATCTAAACAAGACCTCCACGATAGCACTTATCATAACTTTATTTCAAAGCTCTTAAACCTAAAGCTCCTCAACAGAAACCCAAGAAAAAAAGTTACCAAACGGAAATTGGTAACTGTGAATGCACATCAATTGAATGGGCGTTGAACAGCAGTAGCCACAGGCCAGTGCACACTCACATGTGCGCTGAATAAGACGTGGTGGACCTATGTCAGATGCAATTGGAAATTCACTGTAAGGTAAACACTTTATGAAGGGGTTCTTTCTATTAGTATGTTAGAAAAATATTGCACGCTACTGATTTTTTAAAAGCTTCCTCATAAGACATGTACTGCCAATTTATGTTGGACAGAGTATAGCTGAATACTTGGCGAATTTAATTTTTTCATATAGGATGGGAACCGTCTAAGGACAAATCTCTTTCTTTACTTGATAATGTCTTTTCCATCGACGTACAGCAAGCAAGTTGTATACCAAATTTAAAAAATCGATTTCTCAATTTATCCTGATCCATCCATTCAAGAGATTGTTGACTTCAAAGTCAAGGCTTATGGTTTCCCACTTGGTTTCGTAAAAATCATACCTTAAGAGCAGCAATTATCGTCAAATTTCAAGTTCATTATCTGAATCATTCCCTGCTCAGTCTGGAGTTCCTCAGGGAAGTCACTTAGACATGTAACGACATGACATGAACATTTTTAAATTTGTCAACTGTTTCGACACATGGTGTGCTAATATGATGTTTTTATTATACCTTATCTTAACACATGCTTTGTCATATTGACGGTTTTCAAGGTTTGTTTATTTTTAGTTTATTTTGACCCCAAACTCAACTTCAGGGCGTCTAACTACCATTGTGATTAAATCAAGCCTGGAATCCGTTCTAAAATATTCACTCAAATCGAGGCGTTTAATACAATTTTGTTCGATTAGCCCTAAGAGATGATCCTTATAACCTACCATGGGATGATCCTTATAACTTACCTCACAGTCAGAGTATCGAACTTCTCTAAATGATACCACTTTCTCAATATTCAGTATTCATTTAAAACTTTGCATGTCAAAAATTAAAAAATATTAGACAGTTCCAGGAGCTGATAGGGGGTTAAGGAGTTTACGTTTTCGTTGGAAACTATTTTGAAACTTAGAATGAACAAAAAAAAGATTATTTTTAAGCAAAATGTTTGCATCATACATACATATATGTATGTTTCAGGTAAGACAGAAATGTTCAAATACGAGGTTAATGTTTTACAAATTTCAACATCCAACAAAGAGCGTATTTAGCAGGCTACATAAAACTCAATTTTTGAGCTAACTTAGGATACCAGAGTATATAGTCACTGGGAGAAGTATATATTGATGTATATATAAATTTGTGCTACTGAGTGGAAGTGTGCGATTTAGTGGTTAAAATCATTTGTGTTTGCAAGCGTTAATTTAAAATTACCAAGGTTTTTCTTCCCCATAAGTGTATCGTAAATAACTTTCTTATAAACCAGAATCACCTATCACAAGTATTTGCCCTTGCTTTTTATTTATTAAAGTAAAAAATTATTTTTGGTCTTTCCCGCGCACTAGACATTGCATTGGCATTACATACATATATCCCCAATAGTTACGTATACCACCATATCCACAAACATTAGCATATAGCCATACATATACCTATGCCTACAATACTTGCGTGTTAATGGCTGCTAAACGGAACAGAACATTGTTCTTTCAGTCTCCAGCTCCAAAGCTTCCAAGAAAAACCTCTTTGGGAACAACAGGAACATTCATATTAACAGAAATGTCAACAATCGACAAAGCTCTTCGCAAACAAAGTGATTACATAATTTCACTCATCTCATCTAAAATGAATGATTTCGAGGAGAGAATAACTACCAAAATAGATACTGATGTACATATCACAACCTAAGAGAACAATTGATGACAAAAACAACCGAATCAAGGGATTGTCATTTGGTGCCTGTTAAAGTGGACGTGAAATTTAGACTCCCAATAAAAAATATAAAAAGAGTGCGTTAAGGTGCAAAAAATAAAAAGAAAAACCCTTTGAAAATTAAATAAAAACTAAAGCTATCAAAAGAAAATAAATACTGAGTATGTTTTAACTGTAAGGCAAACTAAAAGTGCAAAATAAAAGTGAATGCAGCTAATATTCAAATGGTGAAAAGAGGGATATCTGATACTTCTCCAGAACAACCAGGAAACGAAAAACGCCAACCTTGCTTGAGTAATACGAAAACAAAACGCTATGGAAACTGCTACAGGTTTAAGCGCTGAAATGCAAGAGATTTTAATTGAAAACAACAAGAAGCTTGTCGAACAACTTGCCTCGAAATCTGACCTGCAGCAGCTATATAACCAGATCTCGGATCTGAATATGCGTCACGATAAAATTTCTCAAAAAGTAAATTACTTGGAGCAACGAAATAAACAACTTGAAGACCAGCTGGAAAAGATTCTGCAAAAAAACATGGAGGCAAACCTTGTAATACACCTACCTGTTGACAGCCAAACCGACATGGGTGAAAAGGCAAAATCCACCTGCGCTGGATTACTAGAGTCACGCCGGACCAAGTAGTTGAGTCAGCTTACGGAGTCCATAGTCGAGATCAAAAAAGTGCAACATTCATAGTAAAAATGAAAAACAAAGAAGCTGCTTGGAACGTTTTGAAGAATGCTTTTAAGCTCAAAGGGACAAAAATAAGTATACATAAAGATCTGCCCTTTAATATTCGACAAAAAAGTAAAGTACCCAAAACGAGAATTTCTTTAAGGGATAATAAACTCCTTATTGAAGGCAGAGTCTTTTTCTGGGATTCCATGCAAGGGCTGAGGTGTGGTGAACAAAATGGAATAGAAATCATAAAATCACTTTTTTGAGACATTCCGATTACCTACAAATTATTTATGAATGAAACCTCAACATTTTCAAATCAGCAAAACAAAACTTCTAATTTGACGTCAAATGTCATTTCTGCTAGTGATGCCAACTCTCAACTTGTGCAGCCGACTAATGTAATTTCTTTGGGTAAAGCCATATGCTCTAAAGCGCCACGCGATGCATGATGTGTTCCTGTCTACCAGAGTGAAATAAAGAATTTTTAGTAAATAAGAAAATAAAAATATATAGCTTAATATTTTACAACATATCAGGGTTAGAAAATAAATTAAATTTTGTGGAATTTTTCAGTTATGTTAAGAACTTTGATATATTTGTATTATTTGAAACTCATCTTTTAGAATACGATGAAATTAAATTTAAAAATATATTTTTGAATTTCGAACTTAAATGGGTACCTGCAGTAAAAACATCTATATTTGGAAGAGGAAGTGGAGGTACATTATACGGATATCGTGACAATTTTAGTGATATTTCTGTTAATTTTAAAAGAACGGGCGAATTGCCAACCTTAGATATCAAAACAAGCAATTGTGAAGTAGTTTTGGTACCAATTTATTTAAACTGCAACCACTGCTTGTCGGAGATTTTAATGGTCGAATAGGGCTCTTCCAAAATAATTTCGTAACGGGATATGAGGGTGCGTATTTCAACAAAACTTGCAAATCTAAGGACTCAGTTTGTGACACTAAAGGTTCGAGAATTCTGCAAATTGCCGATGCTTATGACTGTCGTGTCCTGAATGGAAGCTGTGCAGGTTACTCCGAAGGACAATTTACGTTTATTCGAGGTGCATCGTGTTCAGTCATTGATTACTGTTTATTTGCTGGTAAATGGAATAATCTCTTGGACGACTTCCGAGTTAGAGCAGCAATTTTTTCCGACCAGATGCCTCTAGAAGTAACATTTTCCGTATATGCCAGTGTAAACGAGGTGGGATTAAAGCAATTAGGAGTTCTACCGAAGCTTGTTTGGAATGATCGGATGCGCGAAAAATATCAACATAACATGAATGTTAATCTTGAAGAGCTGAAAGCTCAAAGTTATACAGTTGATATTGAAAACTTAACAGGAATCATAAAGAAATCTGTACCACAGAACAATCAATCCAGACGTAATACTGTCTTCAAGCAAAAGTGGTTTGATACTGAATGCTTGAAAGCCAGAAATAAATCTTTTAAGCTCTTATATCTTTTGAGAACCAACAACACCAGTATTTTCAAGGTACTCTACAATGAAGCCAAAAAAAGTTATAAACGGCTTTGTTATGATAAGAAAGCAGCATTAGAGCAACAAAACATAAATGTGATAAACAACACCAGATCGTCGGATGAGTTTTGGAGAGAGGTGAAATACATAAATGGACGCACTAACACCATCGACATATCTTTAAGAGCTTCTTTCCTGAAAGACCACCTCAGCAAACTTCTCAACTTGGAATGCTTTTATCAGCAAACCTAAATGTAAACATACATCTGAGGAAAAGTTATCAGATGCTAAACGAGCTGTTTCATCGATATGGGAACGCTGCTTTAAAAACAATTATGTATCACATAGTGCGAAACAAATAGAATTTCGTTCTACAGCTGAATCAATACTACTGTATGGAGCTCAAGTATGGGGTTATAGATCTTACGAATCTGTTGAAAAGTTCCCGCGGTATTTCTTAAAGAGGATGTTCCGATTACCAACAAATACTCCAAACTATATGCTATATATTGAAACTGCTACTCCACCTATGTTCTTGCGTACATTGGAAATACACTTAAACTACGTTATAAAAATACTGGAGATAGAAGAAACAAGATTACCCAATATTATACTAAGAAATGTAATAAGAATGAGAGAAAGAATTTGCAATGTGTGGAAATAAATTGCAGCGGATTGTGGAATAGAACTTCCAATTCTAGCAAACGAACAGCCGTCTTTTTTAAGAGAGAAATTGAATTTGATGTTGGACAAAATGGGTAATATTTCGTATAATAGATATACTGAAGATGCTGAAGCCTCGTTGTTTAGGAATTTCTACAGCAAACCTAACCATCGTCTAAATGAAAAAAAAATGAAAAAACATACTTTCTCCGTGGATAAAATCAGTACGAGACAGTTAATCTGAATTTTATACCCCACCGCACCGATCTACCAATACTTTGCGAACTTTGCAACATGAAAACCAGGGAAGATGTGTTCCATTTTCTGGCAGTCTGCCCAATTTTGAAAGAACTTCGAGTTATGGTGTTTTCAAAGGATGCCCTGGAAGAAGGTGAAGCAATAAACATTTTAAACGGAGTAAATGGATGGGATGTTTTATACAGTAGCTGCACTACGATATAGAAAGAGGGAGATTTCTAATATTTTTGTATTGTTAGTTAACTTTTGTTTTTTAATTAAATTCAGGATATAATAATTATATTGTCAACCTAGTAGACGGTCTTAGGCCAAACCAAATAGTCTAAGTTGTTTATTCATTGTTAAGTATTAATTTGAAATAAAAGTCTAACTAAACTAAACAACCGAATCATAACACTGGAAAATAAGTTATTTGAAATTGATGTCGTAAAAAAAGAAAATTAAGGACTTAGAGACGAACTAAAAAACAAGGCGACACACTTCAACAGGTTATAGCGCGCATTGATCGCAATGAAGAACGTCATCACTCATCAATATAAGGAAATAGAGAGTGATGCTCTTATTCATGGATTCCCCATGTTGCCTAACGAATGACTGAAATCGATGTTTAATGAGTTATGCCACGGCGTAGGTTTTAAATCACCATCTCTTCGCGATATTTTCCGTTTAAAAAATAATAGTAAGGCAACAAATCCACCAGTGATTATTAAACTTTTTACACCGCGTGACAAGAGCTATGCGCAATTGCCAACTACCGCACCACAACCAAAAAACCACTTTATCTTCGTGACATTCGATTTGATTCTGACAACGTTATGCTTATGCATGAGTGTCTTACAGCTAAAAATCCATCTTTTGTGCAGACTGCATTGAAGATAAAACGTGATGGCAAACTGTTTTCTGCGTCTACTATGAGAGGATTTGTTTATAATATAAAGAAATACCCCCATGAAATCTTTAATGGCAACCGGAACAGGTGATCAAGAAGACGAAATAGAAGAAGCACCGCAAGTATAAAATTAAACAACTGTTACTACTATCGAGCCTTAGTATTATTATTATTTCTTTTCTTTTTTTCTATTTTCTCTTTCTTCCTCTTTATTTTGTAATCAAATTCTTTTCTTTTGTGTTTACTCATTTGAACTTTCTGGGGTACATTAGTATACTAAAGTGAAAGTTATTGCGATCGTGCGGAAATTTCGAACTCAAACTGGGTATGAGGGATGTAATTACGACTATAGAGAAGTCCAAAAACGTGGAACCGCCAATACTGTCCGTCGGTCCGTCTGTCCGGACGCCGTATGGCGAAACGGATTTGCTTCAAAGTTCGTATATAAGTTTTTTTGGGCATATTTTTATTTCTTGCTTTATCGTTTGACATAACGGTACCTCCGATATAATTTTTTTGGTGAAAATCACTTATAACTATTTTTCTAGAACATGGTCCCAAGGATTTTGGCATTTTTTGTACTAAAGATACTTGGGATGGGACCAAAAATACTGCATACTCAGTTTTTTTTTAAAAAAAATCGATTAACGGTAATTATGAAACCGCCAATATCTCGAAAACTAACAAAGAGAACTCCCAAAAATGTACTGTTTTTTTAAACTATTGAGTCAAATAAATTTGCATACTTCAAATTTTGAAATTATTTTTTAAAATTTTTTTTCATATAACGATTTTCTTTAATTTAAATTAAACTCATTTTATCAAAAATGGCTCTTACGTTTTTGATAATATTTTGTATATTGAACAATTATGTTAAAAATGTCTAGTTTGATTAAGGTGTACATTAACTTTGCAATTGTTAATTCGTTTAACACGCTTTTTAACGAACATACATGATTTATATAAATATATGTACAAATAAGGTCACATGATTTTATTTATTTGGTTATTGGACTACAATACGGTTGCGGTATACTGCCAATGGAGTAAAGAGCAACGGACTTACACTTATCTAAATCTAACCCACCTTAGCCTAAACAATAGGATCGACAAAATCCGACAGAAATTAGACGAACTGTACTTTATGGGTGACATCGAAAGCGAAATCTTAGTCGCCGGAGATTTTAATGCCAGGGCGAAGAATGTCAACTACGGACTCCCGAGGAAGGCAAATAATTCAAGCGGCTACCACGAGCGAGGTGGTCTTAACGTAGGAAACCCGCCCACTTTCAGGATACCTGGCTACGAGATACCTAAGCCATGGAATACACAACCACAAGAACTCTAAACTAAAAAGTTATCCGAGACTATACGGCCAGCGACCACCAATACATCACCTTTTTTTTTTTTATAATGTACGCGCACTAAAAGGACTTTGGATACCCTTATAATGAAGTGACACAGTGCGGGCATTAGGGAAATGAAGGATAAGAGAAAGGGAGAAACCGATGCACGTTGGTTTTAAATGTTTGTATAATGCAGAGGAAAAACAGAGCGTGGTAGAGCATTCCACATTCGTATTGTACGGTTGAGAAAGGAATCTTTATATTTCACAGTACGTCCGAAAACAAGCTTAAGGGTAAACTGATGTGCATTCCTCGCATGGCGAGTATTGCGGTTGAATTGCTGTAGGGGTCTAATGCAACTGGCTATTTCATTTGAGCGCTTGTGGTGGAAATGCCGATAAAAAAATGACAGGCAGGAGACATTACGACGATGACTAAGAGAGTCAAGTGATTTCGCGATGTCTCGATCGCCAATAAGTTTTACCGCACGTTTTTGGATCCTGTCAAGTAGCTCCAAATATGTTATTGGTGCACCAGACCAGATATGAGCGTTGTACTCAAGTTTTGAAATATTGCCTGAAATATTGTGAAATATTGAATTATTTCTTGCATTGCTTAAGGAAGCCTAGACATTTCGCAGCGTTCTTGGCGACAACAAATATGTGGTCATTCCAACGAAGGTTGTCATTAACACACATACCGAGAATGGAAAGTCGTTCGGTTTCAGCGATGCAAGTGCCATTCATAGATAATGGCAGAGAATTAGGGGTTCGCTTCAATGACAGCAGACAGCATTGCGTTTTGGAAGCATTAAATTCCACTCTGTTGGTTTTACCCCATTTAAGAATGCTGTCAAGATCGGAATTCAATGAGCTTAACATACGTTGCCGTTCCAGTTCAACGCCCGAAGATGAGGGATGTTGCTCAGGAAACGAATATGTAAAGCTGAGGGTACTGTCATCAGCAAAGGAGTGGATTGGATTAGAAGTGACAGACAGGAGGTCATTGATAAAAATGAGAAAGAGAGTCGGAGACAAAACAGAGCCTTGAGGGACACCAGCATTTATTTGGTGAGTTGCAGACTTGAAACCGTCCAAAACAACTTGTATTGAACGGTCCGAAAGGTAATTTCTAATCCATTGAAGAACATCGATCCCAAATGCACGCATTTTCGACAAGAGAGCTTGATGCCAAACTCTGTCAAATGCCTTTGAAATATCAAGCGCAACGACCTTGCTTTCACCACCATGGTGAATAAATTGGTTCCACTTTTCGCTGAGATATGTCATCAAATCAACAGTGGACCTGTTGCTGCGAAAACCGTACTGCCGGTCAATAAGAAGTTTTCGGATTCGGAAATTTCATAAGCTGACGGTTTATCGGCGTTTCCATGACCTTGGAAAGAAGGGACGTAAGTGGAATTGGTCGGTAGGAGTAGGGAGAGGAAGATTCGCCTTTTTTGGGGACGGGCTGGACAAATGCTGTTTTCCATCTTCTCGGAAAGAGCCCTGAAGAATAGGGCAGATAGAAAAGCTTACGCAGTGGTTTTGCCAGCGTGGAAGAACACCTCTTCAGCACTATAGGCAAAATACCATCTCGGCCAGCGGATTTGCGAATGTTGAGATCTTGATGTACTCTTGCCACAGTACGGGTGCGGAAGTGGATTTGTCCCATGGAGTGTTCTACGCGCTCGAGTGGGGGAGATAAAGCACAATCTGGGAGCGTTGAGCTAGCTGGTTAGATTGGTTTTATCCGAAGAGCTGACAGCTGGAGTGCCATTGCAAAAAAGTATCGGAATAGATGACGAGGCCGAATTTTTAATATTCTTAACAAACGACCAAAAGTCTTTACTACCGGAGGGAGAATTTGACACGATTAATATGGGATGACAGATTAATATTGCAGTCATTTCTGGCTCGTTTGAACTTTTTTCGGTTTTCCTCAGTTGAGTTGGCCTTAAATGACCGAAAAGTTACCTCTTTAGCCCTGATAGCTTCTATACAGCTCAGGTCACACCACGCGTTTTCCTTAGGTCTGATATGATTACAAATTTAATTCACCTGGGTATGAAACGCTTTATCCCAAACAGGATAAAGCGTTTCATACCCAGGTGAATTAAATTTGTAATCATATCGGCAGCGGCATCCACTTCGTGGTTGAGGAAGCACAATGACCAGTTAAAACTCCTAAGGAAACCGTTTAAAGCTTCCCAATTGGCTTTCTCGTATTGCCATACGGTTCTTTTAGGAGTTTGCTCTTTAACTGTGTGCCTGGAGTACGAGAAATTCGCCGGTATGATACAATGGTCTGACGAACATAGAGGCGATAATACATTTAAAGTGTATTTATCAGGGTGAGAGGTAAGAAACAAGTCCAGAGTGTTGGCGTTTTGACCGCTAATGTCGGCTCATTTACAATCTGGGTCAACATACCTTCCTTCGGGTGTTGTCTGTCCAGATTGTCGAAGCCAACTTGAATTGTGTATATTAAAATCGCCCGCAATGACGATTTCAGTACGAGGATAATGGGTTACAATTCTGGTGATGGAATCGGACAGTGCATCAAACTCATTATAAGTTTAATGTCTGTCTTGGTTAGGGCTTCTGTAAATAAAACAGTAGTGGATTAATTGCCTACGGACATGGAATTTTAGCCAAATAAAATTAAATTCCGGATTGGAACATTGGCCATATTGAGGTAGAAGTTGGTAGGCTACATCACTACGTATATAAACGGCGATACCACGATGGGAAAAGAATAATGGCACCAAGCTATATCTAGACAGACAAAACTCCGTTAAATCGGAATCAATGCTGACCTGTGTTTCACTTAGTGCCAAAACAGCTGGTTTATTGTGAATCGCATGGGCGTACAATAAAAACATAAGGAAAGGCTACAGTCCGCTGGGGGCGAACAGTACGATACCCTATCCATATCCCCATATGCCCCAAAGAAAAAAAGCATTATGAAGATGATGGGTAGCATTTTATTTCATTTTCTTAATTTATAAATTTTTTTTTTTAAAAAACGTGGACGTGGAAAAATTGGACGTGGCCAAATAAATACTGGCAAATATCTTGTTAAACATTTTTTTTCGCATTTTATGAAAATTTTCGAAGAAAACAGCATTTTAGTCAAAAACGCCCACAAAAAGTAGGCGTGGCAAAAAACTTTATATGACAAACTTATAGAGGAGGGCAGTGCCTACATATCTTGTGAAGGTTGTAACACTCTGTCTCTCTAACTTTAGCTTTTAAACGGTTCTTTCTAAAATGTGGGCGTGGCAGTAGGCGTATTCAAAAAAATTGTGCACTTAACCATTTCGGAGCCCTAGGGAATATGTGGTCCAAATTTCAGCTTCCTAGCTTAATTTTAAAGGCCTAAAAATTGCGTACGGACGGACGGACGGACGGACATTGCTAGATAGTCTTAGGATTTGGTCCTGATCATAAATATATATATTTTATATTAAAGGGTGTTACAAACCATGTGTCAAAATTAATATACTCATAGGATAGGGTATAAAAAGCTCAACTCCGACGCTGTCTAAGCTGGGCCGTACCGTGTAAATCCTGACGTCAGCTTTCCAAAACAAATCACTGCAGGTGTTATGCCCATACAATGAATTGCTTTTTGCACAGCGCGAGCGCGATTAACGTTTTTTCTTCTGCACACTAGTTTGTTTATGTTTTTTTTTTTTTTTTGGTTTTTACACCGACCGCGGAGTGATTTAAGAATGCGTGTGCACGCGTCGGGTGGCAGATCGGCACTCTAGAAGTAACCAACGAGCTCCTAATCTAAACCAAACCAAACCATGTGACGCATCGATGCAACGACTGAATGGTGCCATTTGAATTAGGCTCATTGGTGGACGGAGTATATATTACGGCACTTCGCAAGATATGCTTACATAATGCAGGAAGCCCTAAGCTAAAAGAGCCTTAGAGGGCCATCAGTTCGAGCAAAAAAGAGAAGTGGGAGGATCTCTGCCGGGATATTAACACCAGGATTATAATGCCGAAGCTTGGAGCTCAGTGGCCTCAACGAAGAAAATATTAAAAGTACTGTGGATACCACTTTGGCCCAACGTCGTGTCGTATCATGTTGATATACCGGAGGTGCAATGAAAGGCAAAATGCTATTACGCCAATAGAGCGTTCGAATAAAGTTCCAAAGAAGACGACTTTCATTCCTATTGCTAGTCTTTCAAATCAAAGAAGCGCTCACATTTCCACCAATTTTGTGTCAAATACTTCTTGCAGCCGAAAAAGTGAAAGCATCCGGCGCTGATCAAGTGTTGCTGGGTTCTTCATTACAGAACACGGTCCTCAAATGTTAAACCTCAAGAAGCATTCTATTATTATATTCGAACCCTTCGAAGGGTTTTTTAGAATTTTATATTGGTTTTTGTACAAATTCCGACATTATTCCGATATTCGAAAAGGCTTTAGTTATGCATTCGATTGGTAACTACTTATCTGCTAAAAAACTTAGCACGGCATTGCTTTTCTATATTGATCTAATCACTTTGGCAGATCCGCGGTTTGCAGAACCAGGAGAACGGATATTTTTTGCTTGGGGCAGATGTATTCCTTCAAATCATCTTTGATTATATAATAAAATATAAAAAATAACGTAACGACTACAATTATTGGCACCCCTAAGAAAATTTCAACTTCAATTAACTATAACATTTTTATTTTTAGATTGATATGAATCTGTTGTATATAAAATTACTCATTTTTAAATATAATAATAAATTATAAATAACGATTTAATTACTGAAAATATATTTAAAATGACAATTTAAAAAAGGTTACTAAAAGCTACAATTATTGGCACCCTGACTAATTACTGGCACCAAAAAAAACTATAGTTATTCATACCCTTTAATCAGAAACTTCTCTGAGTTTTTTTGTCGATTTGATGAATTAAAACATAACACGAAGTTACGTTTATATTTGTACGAATCTACTTTAATAACAAAAAACAAAGTAACACACACATTTCAGAATAAAAAACATTTTCGGAATAAAAAAAGGTATTTAAATAAATAAATAAGATTCTCAAACGAAAAATGTGTGCTAGAAATAAATATATACCAGAAAGAAATTTATTCTCTTTTTTGGCGGATTCAAACTGAAAAAGTGATCGTCAAACTCTCCCGAGCTTTTATTTCATATTACATCGAATTATTATGAATTGTCTTTGGTTTTAAAGGAAACTGCGATTCATCGATTAAGGCTGGTAAATTATTTGATCCGCTTGAATGCTTTGTTGGAAAACTTTGGACGCTATATAATCTATTCTTCTTCTCTCAATTTATCGATGAGATTATGATCGGGAATACAGGGATCATAACCCTCCCACTTCACTGCATTCCTCCTGGTCCGCCTGCGGGGTTCGCCAGTTCGACCTCAAAAAATATCTGCAGGCTCCCGATTTTGAATCACTTCATCATTGAGACCAATCAAATGCTGATGTTTATGAATTTGTGTGATTCAAGAGTTGCCTCTTTCACGCGATTGTAAAGGAACGTTAATTGCCATTGCCCTTCTGGCGAGGTTCGTAGGATCCCTCCTTTGAACATGACAATACCAACTGAGTCTGAGTCGGTCGTACTCCAATATTTTTGAGATGAGTTCTTTCACGTGAAGGCTTCCTCGGATTCTGGAACTAATAGCTCGATCAAGCTTTACTACTCCTGCTGTCATGCGAAGCATCTTCATCTCAGCTGCTGTCAACTTGCCCTCATACTCATACTTTTTGACTTTTTATCCAGCATTGTATCACTGTATGTGAGCGCCGGACGCTTAACTGCGGTATAGAGCTTTCCCTTTATCTTACAAAACAAAAGTAAGCATTGATTCTGATTTAACGGAGTTTAGTCTGCCTGGGTATAACTTGGTGCCATTAATCTTTTCCCATCGTGGTATCGTCGTTTATAAACGTTGTGATGTAGCCTACCAACTTCTACCACAATATGGCCAATCAACTTGATTGAACGGTAATTATCACGGTTTCGCGTATCTCCCTTTTTTTGTGCAAAGGAGGAAGATAACTTTCCCTCCACTGGTTGGGCATTGGACGATCACTGGATTTTGAAATGGTCAATACGTTGCCAAGTAACTCTGCCGCAAGGATGATACCGAGACCATTTTTACTCTGTTCTTTACCGTAGTAGAACATCTTGTATGCTTTTGTCTTAACGTCCAGGAAACGCGCCTGATTTCCGGTGTTTCGCTATTTCGTTTCTTGGACACACAAGATGTCAAATCGCCTTCCTACCATCATCTCTTCAGTTCATAGCTGCGACCACTCATACTTCCAAC
The DNA here is from genome assembly GCA_963576555.1 of Ferdinandea cuprea. Taxonomy (NCBI): domain Eukaryota; kingdom Metazoa; phylum Arthropoda; class Insecta; order Diptera; family Syrphidae; genus Ferdinandea; species Ferdinandea cuprea. The sequence continues at coordinate 81,484,312 of OY754959.1, forward strand.
GTTCCGGCTCGCAACCCTTAGGTTTTGCCTAAGTCTTTGCAGTTTGGGGCAGTTTAAAGGAGTTAAATATGCTGCTAGGCTCACTTGGTAGTTTAAATTGCGTGGAAGTGATCCCCCCCCCCCCCTTAGTCGCCTTTTACGACAAGCACTGGCGGGCGCTGCAGGGATATTCTTACATCCCGTCCCTGCGCGGGGCATACTATGTAATCTATTAAAATCACAAAATGGCTGGGAACTAAATCAATATCTTATAGAGCGGTGCACGGCTTCTCTGACGCTTTTATTTCCAAAAACAATGCAATTCCTGAGAGAAATTGTGGTCCATTTTGCCCCAAAAAAATTACAATTTTGCTCCGCTAGTAAGCTTACCGCGTTTACGTTTTTTGGCGCAGTGGGTTATATGGGCTGTGAACGTTCAATTTTTAACTTGCTCGTATACATTAGTATACTAAAGAGAAAGTTATTGCGATCGTGCGGAAATTTCGAACTCAAACTGAGTACGAGGGATGATATTACGACTATAGAGAAGTTAAAAAAAGTGGGTCTGCCAATGCTGTCCGTCGGTCTGTCTGTCTGTCTGTCTAATGTTTGAAATTATATCAAATGTCCTAATTTGAAAAATTACCGACTGGTATGAAATGAAATTATATCAAAATCGTACCTAGGTGCCGGTTTTGAGAAAATCTAATTTTTTAAAACCAAAAAGTGATTTCAATAAATTTGGTATTTGATCAAATGTTAACATTCTGTTTAAGGCGATTACAGAACGTATCTCATGTACCGAGAAAGTTTCGTATGACGCAGTCGTGCAGTTTATTTTACTGGTAACCTGAAGTGGCTTAGTGGTTAAGTGCGTTGGACCGCTATACGATCAATAAATAATAAATAAAGAAAGGCTACAGTCCGCTTGGGACGAACAGTAAGATACTGTATCCCTATACCTATTCCTATATGCCCCTAGAAAAAGGCGCGATAACATGATGGATAACATTTTATTTAGTCTATAAAAAAAGCGATATTTGTTCATAAGAAAGCTATATTTGAAAAAAGAAAACGCCCCCGATTTCTCTTGTGATTTCTTTATCCCTTCAACTTCAGCGTTTTAATACCCTATCCTAAGGGTATATTAATGTTGACACATAGTTTGTAACACCCCTTAATATTCGCCGTAGACCCATAAAAGTATATATATTTATGATCAGGACCAAATCCTAAGACTATCTAGCAATGTCCGTCCGTCCGTCCGTACGCAATTTTTAGGCCTTTAAAATTAAGCTAGGAAGCTGAAATTACCACATATTCCCTAGGGCTCCGAAATGGTTAAGTGTAAAATTTTTTTGAATACGCCCACTGCCACGCCCACAATTTATAAAAAACCGTTTTAAAGCTAAAGTTAGAGAGATAGAGTGTTACAACCTTCACAAGATATGTAAGCAATGCCCTCCTTTATAAGTTTGTCAGATAAAGTTTTTTGCCACGCCTAATTTTTGTGGGCGTTTTTGACTAAAATGCTGTTTTCTCGAAAATTTTCACAGAAAGCGAAAAAAAATGTTTAACAAAATATTTACCCAATATTTTTTCCAATATATCGCCCATACAAAGTTTTTGGCCACGCTCACTTTTTGGGGGCGTTTTCTCAAAAAAACTTTTTTTTTTTTTTAATTAATCGAACTAAATAAAATGCTATGCATCATCTTCTTAATGGTTTTTTCTTTGGGGCATATAGGGATATGGATAGGGTATCATACTGTTCGCCTCAAGCGGACTGTAGCCTTTCCTTATGTTTTTTTTCAAATTAGGACATGGTAGGGGCGTATTCCAAAATACTGTACATCCTTTCTTTTCGGGACCTTAGGGAGTACACATATATTCCAAATTTCCGCTTCCTACCTCAAAATGTTGAAGCTGGTAGTAGACGAAAGGACCGAAGGACATAATTAAATTGCCCAAGCTTATGATGCAGATCAGAAGTATATATACGTTAAGGGGTGACCGACGAATATTGAGTGGTGTTACAACGTATTTGTCAAAATTAATATAATTTGTAGTTTATCACGTATAGAAAGATTTTCGTCTTGGACGTTTTTTTTCAAATACAGCTGCAGCTGATGAAGTTTTGAAATTAAAACTGATTTAGATTCTAAGAAATAAGCAAAATTTACACAGATATCTAGGTTAAATATTTTCTTTTTACCCTATTTTCTAAGGTTATTTTATATGTTCTTTGTTTTAAATGTTCCTATTCAGCATATGTGCTTGTCCGCTTTTAATATATCTGCTTTTGCATAGCCTGATTGAATTACCAGGCTTAAAACCAGGCTTTTATTTCACATAGGTTTTTCTCTTGTTGTATTTGCGCGATTTTCATGGTAAAGATTAATAAATGAAACCGTGAAAGGATGGAAGGATAATGAAAATGTGGATTACCACTAAAACTTCAATTATGTGTTATTACTTGCTAAAATGAGGGTTAAGTCATAAGCTTGATTTTATTAATCAATATTACTAGTCCTTAAGTTATTCAAGTTAGGTGCGCATCGCTGGACGAGCTATGAATAGCTATCCATATTTATGCGAAATTTTTAAAATGATGGAACAGGACTATAAAGTATTAGCTGGTTTAGTTATTTTGCAGTTATCCATTTAGATGGCATACTTAATTCTATTGGAAAAAGTTCATCATGTAAGAAATGTCCTTGTCTAGACGCTACTTTCCAGTCGGTAATTTTATTTTGGGTTAACTAAAAACGTTTGATCGTAGCAAAGTGATAATAACTGACTGATAATTGGTTTGTCTAAATAAGAGTGTAGTATGTAGTATTAAAACTAACGTTACATTTAAACACATTTCGGCCTCTATAGAGTTCCTTTCTGTCCATTTGAGATTTAATTTCATCATGTGGGTTCTAAGGAAGTTGTGGCCAGAGATCAGCTTAGTGATGCTCTGTATCACTGCAAGGGCTTGTTAGCTCGGCTCTTGTTATACTCTTGACAAAGTTTGCGTTATAAATCACAAGTGGTTATAGATTTCTATCTTTTATTGGCCTTCATTCTGATCCTGTATTCCAGTTGTTTTCTGCACTCTTAGGATTTCACAACCTACTTAGTATGGAATTTAGGACATTAAACAAACGGTCTTTCGTCATCGTCAGATTGTACAGTAATAGCTTGGGAGAGTATTATTTTGGACTTTATATATAACATGTGCGTAAGTATATGGTTAAACAAAGTAAAATGTTCTACTATTTAATTGGTAGGAGAGAGTGGGGAAAAAAGTAAAAAAATGTTTTCCCCACTGTGGTATTAAAACCTATGCTCCTGCTACAACATTAAAAATAAGTCAGCGAAACCTTTTTTAAATTGAAAATATATGTTTCAACTACAAAATCCATACAAAATATTAGCAAAACCAGTTGGGAATGTTTCAAAATATAGATATCAACAAAAAAGTCGTGTTTTTTCAATTTACGTATTGGACTAGGTTGTAACAAAAACAAAACTCACAAATAAAAATAAATAAATATTAGGCGTAAACGGCCCATATAGAACCCAAAGCCTATTTTTTTGTAAAGGAAACATCAGTTTATTTTTTACAAGAAATAAAAAAAAAATAATAGCTCAATAACATATATTCTTAGGCGCCAGTTATAGCTATATAGTTCAATGATGGATTTCAATGATAGCTATAACTGGCCCCTTTACTCTCAAAAATAATTAAAAAAAACATAAGGAAAGGCTACAGTCCGCTTGGGGCGAACAGTATAATACCCTATCCATATCCCTATATGCCCCAAAGAAAAAAGCATTAAAAGATGATGGATAGCATTTAATTTCATTCTATTATTAAAAAAAAATTTTTTTTAAAAACGCAAAAAGCGGGCGTGGCCAAAACGATATGTTGGGAAAGTATTGGCTAAATATCTTGTTAAACATTTTTTTTTGCTTCCTATGAACATTTTCGAAGAAAAGAGCATTTTATTACAAAACGCCCACAAAGAGTAGGGGTGGCAAACAACTTTATATGACAAACTTATAAAGGAGGGCAGTGCCTACATATCTTGTGAAGGTTGTAAAACTGTATCTCTTTAACTTTAGTTTTAAAACGGTTTTTTTCTAAATTGTGGGCGTGGGAGTGGGCGTATTCAAACAAATTGTACACTTAACCATTTCGGAGCCCTAGGGAATATGTGGTCCAAATTTCAGCTTCCTAGCTTAATTTTAAAGGCCTAAAAGTTGCGTACGGATTGACGGACGGACGGACATTGCTAGATAGTCTTAGGATTTGGTCCTGATCATAAATATATATACTTTTATGGGTCTATTAAGGATTGTTACAAACTATGTGTCAAAATTAATATACCGTTAGGATAGGGTATAAAAAAACTTTTGTTTTTACACGTTACAACTTAGCCCGAAAAAATGTTGCATATAGCCCCGGCATTCAATTTAACACATATATATATGACAAAAACATAAGGAAAGGCTACAGTCCGCTTTGGCGAACAGTATGATACCCTATCCTATATGCCCCAAAGAAAAATGCATTAAGAACATGATGGATGGCGTTTTATTTCATTCCATAAAATGTTGGCTAAATATTTTGTTATATATTTTTTTTCGTTTTCTTTACAAATATTTGAAGATAACCACATTTTGTTAAGAAACGCCCACAAAAAATAGGCGTCGTAAAAATCTTCATATGGCAAACTTGTGAAAGAGTTCAGTGTCTACATATTTTATTAGGGTTCTAACCCATTATCTATTCAACTACAGCATTAAAACGGTTTTTGTAAATTGTGAGCGGATTTATAAAATTTTAACATTTTACCATTTCGGAACCATTTGAGCTTCCTAGCATAAATTTAAAGGCGTGATACTGACGGGGGTCGGACTGACGAACATTGCTAAATAGTCTAAGGTTTTGGTCCTGATTATAAATATTTAAATATACTTTAAGGGGTCTACGATGAATATTAAAGGGTGTTACAAACTATATGTTTCAAGATTGATATACCCTCAGGATATGGTATAAAAAAGTTACAAACTGGTCGTTTTTTGGCACCTACCATAGAATTTCTGTTGCTGATGAGAAATCTACAATTCAAGTAAAGGGTGGTCTAACCATAAAGCACGATGTTAATTGCAAGTCGCACCTTAACGTCTAGTTTTTTGTCCAACTTAATTTGGCATTTCTTTGTTTCAGTGTTTGACAAATTCAACCACGGAGAGGTACACAATTGAGCAGTCCGTTAAGATTGTTGAAGCCTTTTACGAAAATGAGCGTTGAAATCAAATGCATTTCGTAACTTTACAAAGAAAATCAGAATCAAAGAAAGGATTCGTTAACAAGCAGAATTGCCACATTTGGGCAAATGAGAATCCACGTCATTGAAAATATGGACCATCGGATAGAGGTATGCCAACGAAGCCGTTATATATTTTACTATATATTTTGTTTCACACATAATTTTCATAGATCCTTCTATCAAATTAAAAAATATTAAGATAATTCTCTGAAAACATTTTATTTTATTTACAGTTAACATGCTTTTTCGTTGGACCACGCTTTATATATGTGGAAAGACGCACATTTTTCTCTTTCTCGCGATTCTTAATTCTAAAGGAAACTTTTATTTTTCTGCTGTAACTCCTTACCTATGTTATTTCAGCCCTGCTATCCCTTCCTTATATAAAATAAAAAATGTGGAAGTTGTGAAAACATAAATTTTACACAGAATATGCATATATACCTATACTCTAACACATAAGACGCAAAAGGTTACATTTTCTATGAAACAATTAAACGTTAAAATGCATATATTTTTGACTGCTTTAATTGCACCCATTAATTTGAAATATGGTAAAATACATGTGTGGTATATGTATATATACCATTAAAATATGCAAATACAAGAACTTATAACAGGCTATCATATGGCCTATTCTTTTTATTACTGTCTGAAAAACATCATGTTTTTAAATCACTTGTTTTTCAAAATCGACAACATGATGCACCGACCAAAATGTTCAAAAACGGAAAAGAAGCTCTTAAGATGGTGTATAATATTGAGTATCCATTGAGTAGGACCACAGATGTCGTGAGTTCAGAAAATATCTGATGGCATACGGGGTTTTAAACGCTTTTCCCACCTACCACATTATAGGTAGAACACCATTCTCTAATACGTCAAACACAGACTCAAACACAGACATTATTTTTCTTGTAGAAGTGGTTTGAGATGGAGTTATTTTTTTAAAAGACGAAGAAACGTCCGAACCTCCCATGCCGCCAAACATTATTATGAACGAATGCCTAAGCCATACATAAATATATATGTGTGTATATGCATATATATATATGTGGATAAGTATGCATTGTATATTCATATATGTACTTATATACATATGTATGTGTACATTTCTACATAATGCGTATTTTTGAAACATTTAGTCACTTAGTCATTATAGTAATTTGATTTGCTCCTATGTGTGTAGATACCTACCTATACCTACCATTTTATTTTTGTTTTAGCTAGAGCTGCATTCAAAACGCGTAGTTACGTAGCTACATTTATAAACATTCAGCTTGGTCATAAAAAATAAAATAAAACTATCTACCTACCTATAAGTACATTCCTAGGTACTATTTAAAAAAACGGAGAACCGAAAAACGAAATTTTAAATTGTACCTATGTATGTTTCCCAATGCCTATATTTGTTTAAAACTTTGCTAATATTAAACCATGTTTAACCAACACTATTGCAAACCAAATATGTATTAACGCAAGATATTATCAAAGCTAGCTAACATAATACCTAAATGCTATATGAACTTTGGCTACAAAATAAAAAAAAAGAGAAAAAAAACGATCCAACATACAAGCTCAAAGCAGCAAATATTTTCCATTTTTATTTTACACGTTTTTTGCTTTATTTTCCCCCTTTTTTATTTTTCTATGGGTGACGATTTTTTCAACTGACCAATCCGAAAGAGACCAGTAGGTGGAGCTAAAAACACAAAGGATTTTTCCCTTTCGTTGCAGGACCTTCTACAACGAATTCCGGTCTTGTTTTGTGCAGGTTGGAATTTGTCTACACGCAACAACCATTGCCTCACGCTCATTACACGAATGGTGGTAGTAGCAGGACACATCATGCAAACGACCAACGCTGGAGAAAACGAATAGAAAAATGAGGAAAAGAGTAAAAAGTGTATACGCTGACACAATCCAAGTTCAACCAAGAGAGACAGACTAGCACAGAAAAGAGGTAGAAAAATAAAACCAGGAAAAAAATGCAAAATAAAAAAAAATGGTCGTTACACACACATGCAAATCAACTAAATCCTCCCTTGATGACAATAGAGTAAGCTAAAAAGGAAAAGCAGAAGACAAAAAACTAACACGAGGCAAAGCTCATGATTTATGGCTTCGTTGTGCAGTGATGGTAAAACGAATGTGTTTTTTTATGTTTATAGTTGCGTGGAGCTCCCAACAGGCACCCAACTTTTCCATATAAAATGTTTTCCGTAAAGCTACCCTCTTTCCATTCACAGACAGCGACTAATGATGCTACTTTTGTTCTCAGAATCTAAGCTATACCTACCACTGGCTGCCTTATCGATGGATATGAAGATATATAGACGTATATATGCCTCATGATGTTTGTAAATATAGGGAAGAATATCCACTCTGCCATTCTGTTGGAATGAGATACTAATGGCGATGTCTAACCTGATACTAACTTCGAGTTTCCCTGACTGTTAGGAAATTACTGTACCTAGCTATGTTTTTAGATAGAATAAGATGGGTACATAATTAATCCTTGCACCCATAACTAATCAATTGTACCCATGTTTTTTTGATATGTAGGTAGCTACTTAAAGTCCTTTCCTATTGTATACTTAAATGTAACTAACACAGACCAGTAAAGTAAAGCAGTATTTCAAAATTTCCGAGTTGTTGACAAAACAGTATTTTTTTTTTTTAAATATTATATGCTAAAAATGCACATACTTATGTACCTATGTACCATGTCCGCTAAGTTGCGTTTAGCAGAATTACCCATACTCAAGTTAAATTACCTACAATGAAACCAATATTTTTTTTTAATTAAAATAAGTCAATTAGATTTTCTATACTTTGTATGTTAAATAAGACATAATAATTTTTTATTTTAATCGCAGTTATATCTCTATGGAGAAAATCAATCATACTATTTAACATTTTATAAAATGGACTGCATTATATCAAATCTCCTATTATGAAAAAATAAGCTTTACATTTTTTAAGATTCTACTTTCTGACGCAACTGTTCCAACAACCTTAAACAAACGAAACTTCTTGAATTTTGATGGGTTGTTTTAACGAGTGTACTCTTGTTGTATTTTGCATGAACCAATAAGTTCACACACTCTGAGAAAAATACTGTGCAAATTTCCGAATAAGGTACATTTTTTTGTATGAAAATTATCAGACAAGCGAATCGCTGCGTAGAGCTAATTTCTGCTTTTTATTGGGAAATACGTAAAGTTTACCTAAAATGCTTATGAGATCTAGCTAGGAAAATATTTTAACATATGGGAGGTAAATTTGCCTTAAAACTAAAATCATATTGCAAACCTGCATAATCTGCTTCGTATATTAGGCACAAAAACAACCCAGCATGATGTACCAATGCAAAGTGCTTAAAACCATCTTATCCACTGTGCAAAATTGCCTAAGCTCTAAGGCAAATAATGATTATATGAAATGCTTGCAATATTTAGTTCTGTGGTGAGTACTAATGAGAAATGGCGTAGAGGATATTGTGTCGTCTTGTGGCGCGGAAGTACCGTACTCAGTACCCCACGTGAAACTCCAAACATTATTTAAAATAAGAAATTTAATGAGAAAGAAAACCTCCTGCAGAGTACTCAGACCCTATATTTTAAGGTAATTCGTCGGAAATAAGGTAATTTTACCTAGTCTATAAGGTTCTATATTTTAATTGTTAAGATTCATCCAATGTGCTTGACTGTTCTTAAGAAGAACAACGGTGATCTTAAAATTTTAAATAGCTGATTTACCTCAGGGCTTTAAGAAAAGTTATCTTAGAAATTACTACGTTCGTAGTATTAAACTACCTTAGGCCTTACGTGGCTTATATTACGATTTAGGCTAATTTTAAACAGATTATTCTTTGGGTTCATCATATTAAACGATTGCTATTCCTAGTACTGAACATATTACATACAGTTATAAGTACGGTTACATCTAAATTTAAAAAATGAAACAAGAACCTCATTTATACAAGGGGACTGTGACTGTGGGCTACATCTCAGTCTCAAGATCCATCTTTGTAGAACATCTAATTAACAAGTGCTGCCTTCCCAGCTTAGACATTACTCTTACTAATGGATACCCAAATGTATTATTCTAAATCGGCATAATGTCCCTTCTATTTGTGCCAAATATATATTTACGCTTACGCAATGGTTGGAAAATGGCTCAGGCATCAGAGAATCTCCATTGGTCGGGAGCCCGTTAAGTAAGTAAGTATAATATTTCCGATTGCAAATAACTAACCAAAATACTACCAAGTCTATATCTCTCCATTATTCACCCATCTATTCAAAAATGTATAGATGTTTTTTTTCTTAATTACAGACATTATCAATTATAATAATTAAAGTTCAAACAATAATTTATAAGAATTATTTATTTATTTTTTCCAGCGCATGTGGAAAATCTTTCATGAGATACTATGAAAAGCCGTTGAGCGTACTCATTATGGTGTGAGATTCTTGCTTACTAAAAACAACCATCAAAATATTTATACAACAACTAGGCTAGTGCTATCAAACAAATTTGATTTAAAATATTTAACCACTGTTTGATGCAAAATATTCCGGCGGAGGCACCTATTTATACCGACAACAACATGTAGTGCTAATTCAAAGGTTTTTATCCTTTGAAGTCGACGCACAAGATTTCTCTGGTGTATAAGTTACCACGATGCATATACATACATTTTGAAAGGCCTCTAAAATTCTAATATTACTTGCTTTGGTACAACCCCACAGTCGTTGTATAAAAGCAGCTTGTTTGGAATATCTTGAAATCCGTCAATGCATTTGATTATATCTGACAATTCATGTTAAACCGCAATTAGGTCTTAAAAACCATTTCATTTAAAATAAACTCTTTTATATTTTGTATCTGTTCAAAAAAGTTCAGCAATGGATTTCTCGAAACTATATCTTTTCTTAAATTTTAATTAGATTTTGAGAGTGGGATTAAAGGATAGTAATGGAATTTCTTCATTACTTCACTCAATTAATCTTTTACCTAATAATATTGTAAATATTAAGTTATTAATAATATATATAATTGAATGTGGGGTATACAAACTTGCACTACCCTACAACAATATTCTAATTCGTATGTGTAGACAAGTGAACAATGAATTGTATGATAGACCGATCATGCGGGTTCTCTTCCGCTTAGATGTTGAACGCTGCAGACAATACATTTTGACCCCGAAAGCTAAGTTTCATCGCAAAGGGAGGCAATGATAAAAAATGAAAATTTTTTATGTTTATAAAAACTTTTATTTTTGTTAAGGAATAAGTTATAAAATTGAATTTTTAAAGATTATAAAGTTTCCAAACTATTTTTTGGTCTTTCTGATATCTGTACTGTCAGTGGCACTTTACAAAAGAAAATAGTTTTAATAAATAAAAAACAAGTTTTTTATGTTTTTTTATTAATGTATTTAATAAAACGTCCACACACGTCCGACCGCTTAAAACTAACTTGTTCTTCCGCTATCTACTGACCGGCCATCTCTGTTTGTGTTTCTTGTTTTTGTTACATGTTTGAATTGTTCTAATTCTTTTTGGAATTCGTCCTTTGTATTGGCACATGAATGAGTTTGCCCCCCTGATCAAAATCCTGCATACGCCCTTGTACTAAATCGATAATTCCATTCAAATTTGACAATATCGTTCTTCATCATACACTGGTTCATCGTCAGTGGAATATAGGTTAGGGGAGAGTAGGCCACAAGTTTGCAAATAAATCAGCCAAAACTGACCACGACCACTTTTTTTCCAAACAATATTTTTTGGTTATAAATTTCATAAAATGAATTCAAATGCTAAACATGATGTTCTTAACGCTATTTTATGTAATGTAGGGATATTAATATATCATCATACTGTTCGCCCCAAGCGTACTGTACGTATGGTGTACAGTTAAAAACCTATGTTTCAAATAGAAAATCCATCAAAAAAGACCAAAACCTGTTTGGAATGTGTGAATCCAATTCCACTAAAAATCGTGTTGTTTCAACACCCATGTAAATTATATTTTTAACTTTTAACTAACTAAAGAGAATATTATTGCGATCGTGCGGAAATTTCGAACTCGAACTGAGTATGAGGGATGATATTACGACTATAGAGAAGTCCAAAAAAGTGGGTCCGCCAATGCCGTCGGTCGGTCTGTCTGACTGTCTGTCTGTCCGGGCACTGTATAGCGATACGGTTCGACGGATTTGCTTCAAAGTTAGTATAGAAGGTTCTTGGGGTCACATCTCGGGGCATCTTTTTGGTTTGTGCTTTATCTTTTGAAATATCGGTACCTGCCATAAATTTTTTTTGTGAAAATCACTTACCACTATTTTTCTCGAAAGTGGTTTCAAGGATTTCCGTCATTTTTTGTATCAACGATATTTGGGATGGGGGAAAAATTCTGCATACTCAGTTTTTGGAAAAAAATCGATAAACGGTAGTTTTTAAGACCAAGCAATATCTCAAAAAGTAACAAAGGGAATTTCAAAAAATTTTACTAATTTGTTTATACTATAAAATTTGCATTTGTATTTTTGAAATAATTTTTTTTCATATAACGATTTTCCTTAATTTAAATTAAATTCATTTTCTCAAAAACGTCGCTAACGATTTTGATAATTGTATGTATTTCGAACAATTATGATAAAAGTGTGCAATATCCGAAATTACATTAAAATCGCAGGCGCCGTTATTCAGAAAATCTAATTTTTCTAAACCTAAAAATTGATTTTAATAAATTTGGTCAGTCCTATCAAGGTATTTTGTTGCATTAACAAAGAATTCTGTTAATATGTATTTAGTTCAATCAGCAATGTTTTAGTGTCAATATTGGTGTTATATTTTGTCGAATCAACAAAAATATTATTGGTGGTGCAAAAGCTAACCGGTGTATTTTGTAGAATATGCAAAAATTTGTCTGTACTGCGTCCATTAAAAAATAGAAAACAAATAAATAAAATCATATTTTTGGATTTATATTGATATTTTATAAATTTATCTTGAGTTACAATAAATTATTTTGAATTGTATTAAGTCATAAAATATAAATAAAAAAAAATTAGATTGATCTATAATACAAATTATTAGTGGAGCAAGGTATCGGTAATACCATACAAAGAAAGCCGCTAGGCGGCACTTTCCGAGAAATAACTTACAAAACTATTGATCGGCCGAAAGAGATATTTTGTTCTCATATAAACGTAAGTGTATAGGTTGCATTTCTTTGTAATATAATGTGGTATACTATTACGCCCCAAGTTTTATCTCGAATTTTGTATGTAATGTTACGTGAATGGGGAAAGGTGTAACATACACCGGGGCAAGAACAAAACGTAGAAATATTTTTTTTTTTCATACAAATATTGATTTATTTTTTAGCAGGTAATAAAAGACATAAAAACATTACACTTAATTCAATAGCATAAAATATTGCTCTAAAAATTAATTATTTAAAAAAAAAAGCCTTTTGGTAGAGTTTTCACACGTTCAAAAGCATGCATGGTGTTTTTTTTGGACGTAAAGCGATTAGATGTTTAGAAAATCTTCTTCTCTTAAGTTCATTTTTATAGTATTTAGTATTTGAACTTTTCCTGCGTTGATTTTTGTCGTCGTTATATTAGGATTTAAGATTTAGTGAATTCATACGCAATCATATAAACATAGATACGATTTAAATAAGTCTAAGTCTATCGACACATAACATAATAGTGTCGAAAAAACATATTTTTTTTTTGCCTTCCAATGTATATATTTATAGTAAAATATATATAGTAAATTAATTATATAAAAAGTTATATCCATATGTATCGGCCCTGGTTCAACAAGTAGTCCTCTGCGATGACCATCATAACATCTCAACAAAAATTCACCCGAATTCATTCAAAACAAAAAAATTGAATTTTAATAGTTAATCTAATGTCAGATCGGACCTCTTTTATTTGAAAATAAACAAACTGTAGGCCTCAGTAAATTGTTTATAAGAAATCGAAGTTTTGAAAAAACAAAAATTCTTTCGATCAGCCAATAGTTTAATATGTTTTAAAAAAGATGTAAAAAATTCAAAACAAAAACAGTGTTTAGAATTTTGCTGCTGATGGCATTCAGTGGCAAAACGCAAGTCGTTCTGTTTCAAAATAGAGAATAGAACTCACATAGTTGAGTAATTCCAAAAAGAAATGATATTGGTTAAAAAAACAAAGAAATATATTTGCACATTGACACAAAGTAATCCTGCATGCTTTGATTCAGTTGAAAAATTATTTTATTTTAAAATAAATATTTACACATTTATTATTAGATTCTGTTATTATTTAATTTAAAACCGGTCGCTTAATCTCCCCTTATAACCCACAACTTGTATTTTTTGTTGTTTACGAACCTGTTTCCTTATAAAAATCTAATCAACAAACGAAAAAGTATTGAAAGTATTTCGTATTGCATCAGGAATCCTTTAGTCATTTTTTGTGTTATATTAAATTAGAACGAAATTGTGTTACTCTGATTTTTAAAATGAATAGTTCACGAAAAGGTAATGTACTTCCAACTTTGATGCGGTCGGGGGCGCAGGAAATTAAAATGACTATAAATACGAAAAAAGAATCAAATTTTCAAAAAGTTGAAATAGAAAATATATAAAAACAAAGCAACAGTTACAATTTCGTCACACGTAAGAGTGCAACATGTGCTTATAGCTTATCATCTTATATATAAAAGTATTTACCGACCAAACAACTGCAAGAAAAACGATAATTGGCTTCCATTGTCAATGGCTCCTCATCTTCTGTGTGTGATACGTCCTCGTCCACCAAAAGCAAAGATTATTAAACAGCAAATATACAAAAAATTAAAAACGAATCTCCTGTTTCTGTAAGTTATTCTGCACTGTCTCAAACCTGTGACCGTTACGTTGTATCAGATAGAGCAGCTTCAGCTATATCCTCGTTTGCTTTGCATGAAACCATCATGCCAATTATTGACACAACAAATTGAGAAGAGAAAGAAAGAAAGCATTAAAATGCATGGTGTTTTTTTGGACGTAAAGCGATTAGATGTTTAGAAAATCTTCTTCTCTTAAGTTCATTTTTATAGTATTTAGTATTTGAACTTTTCCTGCGTTGATTTTTATCGTCGTTATATTAGGATTTAAGATTTAGTGAATTCATACGCAATCATATAAACATAGATACGATTTAAATAAGTCTAAGTCTATCGACACATAACATAATAGTGTCGAAAAAACATATTTTTTTTTTGCCTTCCAATGTATATATTTATAGTAAAATATATATAGTAAATTAATTATATAAAAAGTTATATCCATATGTATCGGCCCTGGTTCAACAAGTAGTCCTCTGCGATGACCATCATAACATCTCAACAAAAATTCACCCGAATTCATTCAAAACAAAAAAATTGAATTTTAATAGTTAATCTAATGTCAGATCGGACCTCTTTTATTTGAAAATAAACAAACTGTAGGCCTCAGTAAATTGTTTATAAGAAATCGAAGTTTTGAAAAAACAAAAATTCTTTCGATCAGCCAATAGTTTAATATGTTTTAAAAAAGATGTAAAAAATTCAAAACAAAAACAGTGTTTAGAATTTTGCTGCTGATGGCATTCAGTGGCAAAACGCAAGTCGTTCTGTTTCAAAATAGAGAATAGAACTCACATAGTTGAGTAATTCCAAAAAGAAATGATATTGGTTAAAAAAACAAAGAAATATATTTGCACATTGACACAAAGTAATCCTGCATGCTTTGATTCAGTTGAAAAATTATTTTATTTTAAAATAAATATTTACACATTTATTATTAGATTCTGTTATTATTTAATTTAAAACCGGTCGCTTAATATCCCCTTATAACCCACAACTTGTATTTTTTGTTGTTTACGAACCTGTTTCCTTATAAAAATCTAATCAACAAACGAAAAAGTATTGAAAGTATTTCGTATTGCATCAGGAATCCTTTAGTCATTTTTTGTGTTATATTAAATTAGAACGAAATTGTGTTACTCTGATTTTTAAAATGAATAGTTCACGAAAAGGTAATGTACTTCCAACTTTGATGCGGTCGGGGGCGCAGGAAATTAAAATGACTATAAATACGAAAAAAGAATCAAATTTTCAAAAAGTTGAAATAGAAAATATATAAAAACAAAGCAACAGTTACAATTTCGTCACACGTAAGAGTGCAACATGTGCTTATAGCTTATCATCTTATATATAAAAGTATTTACCGACCAAACAACTGCAAGAAAAACGATAATTGGCTTCCATTGTCAATGGCTCCTCATCTTCTGTGTGTGATACGTCCTCGTCCACCAAAAGCAAAGATTATTAAACAGCAAATATACAAAAAATTAAAAACGAATCTCCTGTTTCTGTAAGTTATTCTGCACTGTCTCAAACCTGTGACCGTTACGTTGTATCAGATAGAGCAGCTTCAGCTATATCCTCGTTTGCTTTGCATGAAACCATCATGCCAATTATTGACACAACAAATTGAGAAGAGAAAGAAAGAAAGCATTAAAAAACTTCGACGGTTGAAAAGATAGAACAATGGTCACCAAGAAAAAAGGCTTCAATTATAGAGTTGAATAACATATTTCATTAATATAGCATATATTTGGGCTATGTTACTCCAGCAGTTGGAACAGCTTAATCTGTGGAAAGGGCAATTTTTATTTTTTTTTTTAAAGAAGATGTAGCATTGGATCATTTGATGGCTATAGGAAGTGATGGAACTATCGACGTTGGCAACTTTGGTGGTGTAATAAGATTATTTAAAACAACATTGATCAGACCTTTACAGTGGTTAAGCAGCTTGCTCCATATAAGTGAATTGCCATGGCGACATTTATATCTACTATGGCGATTAATATCGAGGTGGCTGTTATTGACCGGTTATACAACGCAACAGTTACTTCGCCTCATCCTGAAAATCTTCTATTAGCATTGCTAACAGACTCCAAAAAACATATAAGAGAATTGGGTCTCCATCGTATACTGAAAGCACGAGACGAAAATACAAAACAGTTGAGGCTATTTGAGGTTCTAATCGTAAACATGGACGCAAAAGTTTATTACAAACTTATTAGCTGGCAGGCTCATGTTACAGAACTACTAATCTAAATGAAGAGAGATCAATAAAACAACTTTTTTGCGTTTACCTTGCCATACTCGAGCAGTAGAGAGGTCAGTCAAAACTGTCACTGAAGCCTCAGGAAGTCTGTGCACAAAATCAGTGCGTGAAGGCCTCATAAAAGCAATAACTGATTATTTGATTGTTTCCATGAATAAACGCTTGTTGCGAATGGTATGATACCCTATCCATATCCCTCCCGATAAAAAAAGGCATTGAAAACACGTTGGATGACATTTTATTTGGTTTTTTTGTAATAAAATTACACTATATACAGGTTTTTTGCAAAAACGCCCTCAAAAAGTGGGCATTGCTAAAAATGTTCTAAAGGTTAAATGTTATGGAGAATATTCTTTAAATATTATGTCAAACAAACTTTTTCGTTTAAAAAAACGTCTGGGCAGAATGTTGAGAATTGTATTGTCTAAATATTTTGTTTATTTTGTTTTCTCAGGAAATTTTCAAAGAAAACAATATTTTGTTTAAAAACAACACCCCCAATAAGTAGGCGTGGCAAAAAGCTTTGTGTGACAAATTTGTTAAGGAGGTCAAGGTTTACATATTTTGTGAAGGTCATAGTGCTTTATTGCATCAAATCAAAGGCTTAAAAATTGGAGACGGACGGATGGACATTGCTAAATAATTTTAGATTTTGATGCTGATCATAAATATATATACTTGTAATTGTAAGGATCTACGATCTAATGCGTGTTACAAACTATTTGTCAAAATTAATATGTAGCTACTAAAGTTTTCAGAAGTAAAATATTTATAAAATCTTTTAGTATTCAAGCCCAATAAAAAAAAAATCATTATTTCGAATTGCACCAAGATTCCTTTAGTAGTTTAGTTAAAGATTGCTCAGCAAAAAGAATTGATCATAAGAGCAAAACAAAGAAAAATAATATAACGACATTTCTACATAAATATATAAAACGCAGTCGTTTGCTGCTCCTGTGCATATTCGCTATGAGCAATTTAACTACCTATACTTCCTTATTTCTTAACTTTAATCCTGACAAAATTTGACCAACCCTAATACATAAGCTATTCATAAATGCGTCCCCAATAAATAATCACACAACTTTAGAAAATACATACTTTTTAATGCATATTTTCACAATTCACACTTAAGTTATCTACAGTTCATCATATTGTTAATGAACCTAGCTATATTAAGATACTGCCAGGCTTCATAAATAAATACACAGTCATATATCTGTCGAATGATTTGATAACTGCGCGGCGGCTGTGCGCACAATCGCCCAAAACCAAACAAATTTAATCGTTTTGGGCGATATTGGTCAGTTATTCAGAATCAAGAATCGCCTAAAAAAATCGAATATTCTTACAAAGATGTATGAACATGTATGTATACTCATTAAATACCCAAAAGTTGAAATGAACGGCGGGATTACACAAGATCCACGGACATAACGTATTAACAATATGTCTCATTCCGCATACTCCGAGCGGAGCTACTAAGTGCGTGAGTGGTTATTAGTCATTCATTTGCATTCTGTTGGTCCCCATGCCGCTTAAAGCGGTTCGTATGATAGGTTCGATAGCAGTCGATGAATCAGTTTAGAGTCGAAATTGCTTTTTCCCGGGAAGCGTGCCATCGTTGAAATTCTCCGATTTTGCGCTGCAGTGGCTTAGTGGTAAGTGCGTAGAACACTAAGCGAGAGGTTCCAAATTCAAATCCCACCATGTAAGCTGCCCCACATCTTGCGAAAGTCTGACTAACTTCGAGGAGTAGTTAATTACTTTCATAAGAAGCTTCTCAAAAATAAATTGCTGTTCATAGTTCGCATTAAACTGTAGTTCCCTTTTTGTTTGCCAAGATTTATTTCGTGTTAGCAAATATATCTTGACACACACAATGTTTGGAGAAGTTAATATTTATGTATTTTATTTTCAATATTAGGGATGTATGCGTTTGCGATTTAATTGCATTTATTTTATATGGATCTTTTATCCAATTCAATATTTACTAATTGGACATAATGCCTTAATGTTGGATGTCGACACAAATCAATAATAAAATTGATGTAGAGTTTAAATTTCTCGTCCCTTAAGGTGTGATCAAACGGTCATCCGGATGACATGCTGACGTCACTATGACGTAGAATTTGTACTAAAGTTGTCGTCCAGTACAAATTCTACGTCACAGTGACGTCATGATGTCATCCGGATGTCTGATCGCACCATAACGCACTTATGCAAAAGAAATTTCGAAAGTACGAATTTAATCCCTACATTTTATATGTTATTGGTAAGGCCCAAGGTAAGAAGAAAATTGCACAGAAGATTTAGGAACACAAACCACGATTTAGCTTATTATTTTTGTTTAACCAAATTTTGTTAAAACCAAATTTTAAACTTGCAATAGGCGCTTGGATGTTGTCTTTCTAAACGGAGCTATTCTTAAAGATCATGGACTTATGTACTTAAGAGAAATGTTGTGCGCCCACTTGCATAAGCGCCTTGTAAAAATGCAAACTTTTCATATGACAGATGAGAACCTGAGGTAAAGATAGAAACAAACGATGGATATCGTATAATACACATGTATGCATTTAGAAAAGACATGAAAGCCAAAATATTAAGGGATGAAAACGAACAATTATAGAATTGAAAGGGTAGAAGGTAGTGTAAAAGCAAACGGCAAACATTTCGAGAGGTATGTAAATTGTAGGTTAAAAATGGCAGACTTCATTGGATGCTTAGTTTTAACCAAAGGGTTGAATGAAATTTTATTAAAATACGAAACTGTGCTCTTTTAATTGAAGATGGGTGCCCTCTTCAGAGAGCTAGAATTTTATCTTTTATCCTTTTTTTGTGATGATGCTAAGGGTAAAAATAATAATGGCTGCAATTGTGTGTATAAAGCAAACGTTGATACAAAAAATAAAAATGGCTTACGTTCATTGGGTAATTTTTAGCACATGATAGCATTTCATCTTATCAAAAAATAGTTTATATTATAAGGCAACACAAATAAAAAAATGTAGTCGAAGAAATAATTAGGTAGTTACATAGATATATAGGTTGATGAAAATAATAAACTCCAATTCACCACATCCCATCCAAAGTTGGATGCTAGGAAGCTGAAATTTGGAACATACATTGTTTAATACGTCCATTGAAGAGCAAAAGTTGAAGACAAAGGGTTAGAACCGACCCTGAATTCCTTCACAATTTCTTCATATATACTTTTTTTGCCACACCTACTTTTTGTGGGCGTTTTTTAACGTTATGTGCCTTTTATCGAAAATGTCTATAGAAAAAGGAAAAAAAAAATTTATAACAAGATATTAAGCAAATATTTTTTATAGTTTATCACCCATACAAAATTGTTGCCAACTCCCACTTTTTGGAGACGTTTTTTCCAATAATTTTTTTTTAAATTTCATACAATGAAATAAAATGTCATCTATCTTCAGTTCTTATAAGTTTTTTCTTTGGGGGATATAGGGATATAGATAGGGAATCATACTGTTTGCTTCAAGTGGACTGTAGCCTTTAGAAAATGTGAGCTGGTTGTATACTTTTCATAAATACAAACAGGAAAATGTGTTAGAGTGTAAATTGACAGAAAATAAATTTGTAAATGGTGATTTTTTAAGATTTAAATTTTTCAGGTTGGCAGCACTGGTAAGTAACGATTACAAATTATTGAAATTTGTTATCAAAATTCGTGCTCTGTGAAAAATGTGAAAATTCGCTGTTTTATCGAAAAAATGTGTTTGGCGATGTGGCTCATTTCTGGCTCAACGGATACCAAAATAAGCAAAACTGTCGCATCTGAAGTGATACAAGCTATACAAGAATTACCGATGCATCCCAAAAAAAACGACAGTTTGGTGTGGTTTATGGGCTGGTGGCATAATCGGTTCATTTTTTTTTGAGTTCCGATCTGCCACCGGACGCGTGCACACGCATGTTTAACTCACTCCGCGGTCGGTTTAAACACACAAAAAAAACCAAAAAAAAAAAACAAAAAAACTTGTGTGCTGAAGAAAAAACGCTAATCGCGCGCGCGCTGTGCATAAACAGAAACAGTTCAGTGTATAGTGCAGTGAAAAAAAAAGAAAAAAGTGTATTGTGTTTGGCACTCCATCTGGTCCCACTCCCTATAGTTTGCTGCTGCTTTGCTTGGCAACACAAATAAAAAAATGTAGTCGAAGAAATAATTAGGTAGTTACATAGATGTATAGGTTGATGAAAATAATAAACTCCAATTCACCACATCCCATCCAAAGTTGATGTAACCACATTTTACTAAGACAAGGTGTTTTTCTTTGGTTTTGTTAAATATTTTTTCCAGACATATTCGTGCACTTGTGGAAATTAAAAAAACTAAAAACTTAAAACCGTTTAATGTGCTCTAAATTCATCACTTAATGTACCAAGCAATTTCCGACAAATTGAATGACCTTTTGTTTTCAAGACAGCAAAATTTGTATTGTATTTGAATAATGTTGGAAAAATTATTTAGCTTTTTTGTCAGACTATCCTAAGACGCGTGACAGAGAATAAAAACTTTAAGTGATACTGGGGCGGATTTAAAGCTGGGACACTTCACTTGGTGGTACACGGGTTTAATGATTTGACGATTTTTCTAATTAAATCGTAGGCAAACGCTTCTACTGTTATGCTTTCGAAGTGAAGTTTTCTGTGAAAACTCGGCAACAAAACTTATCAATGCTTCAGGAAGACGGAATATGGCTTTTGAACTACCTGAAGCAAAGAACGTTTCAGATAAAAATCGAGAGTTCCTACAGAAAATGGATTACTACATGAAGTTACACAAAGGTCTTTTCTTTTTATTTCATACACAGACGAAATGCTGAAGTGTTTGAAAATGCAATCGTAGTATGTCATCCGTAGCAATGGTGATGCGAATTCCGAATTCAATGAAGTAGGAAGATGGTGTCATGACGGTTATGTCTGGTGCGAAATCATAATCTTAAAACCATGATGCACTAAATTACAGAGCGGCGAAAATATTGAGATTGTAAACACTTACAAATATCTCGTAGTCATCATAGACTGTCATTTTCTGTAGGAGTCATATGTCTATAACTTACGGAGGGTAACTTTTTACGATAGCAAGCTTAAAAAAGAAAAAAAGTTAATTAAGCTCTTATGGTGTTAAGGTGCTGTCGAACACCTGTATCGAAAAGCTACAAGGCTTCAAATACAAGACAGTAAGGCTACTCGCAGAGAAAAATAGCTCAAGAGAAGTGAAAGTCCAAAAGGTGAGGTATATATTCGAGATAAGTGAAGCGTTCGTATTACGACGAACAAAATTATAAAAGAACTATATCAGTTACCCTTGCTACCTATCATCGATGAGTACAGTAAAAGACAGTTGATGAATACAATCCATATTTGTTTCAGTTGGTTTGGAATGATTTGCGACAAAAAGCTGTATATTGCGATAAAACATGCCTATTTTGTACCAATTTACAAATTCAATATATCAAATTTACTGATAACATTAACCATTCTCAATTTGCAAAAAAAAAATTGGGTAATTTCCTACCTCTGAATGATTAAATCAATCAAAATTTGTATTAATCATTCAAGAATTGTAAATTGAGAACTGTTATTCGCAAATCACAAGGTTATAGTTATAAATTGAGAATGAAGTTGCTTTACTTTACGACAATATGTTAGTAATTTACGACAGGGATATTTTAAATCGTGGCCAGTCACTTGCTTCAAGTGTGAATTAATATATATTTGGCCAGAAACCGAGAAGAAAAGTGCATATGGATAGTAAATGTTTATATGTATGATGCAATACACTGATGATCCTAAGGCACCACATTTGGTAAAACGATTTTGAAACCATATTTCGCTTAATCAATTTATTGATATAAAGTAACTGTCAAATAATACAATAATGCATTAACTAGTAATATTTGATGAAGAGTATTAACAATTTTTTGGATATTTTGAAATAGCTGGCAACTCATAGGGAGCAACTTCTTTATCACGAAAAGAAGTTGTAAATTTAATAATAAATAAGTTTCAATTTAAGATTACAAATTTCTATATTGCAAAGAAATAAATAGTAAAACTACACATGTGTTACTTTGGAAATCAACATATATAAGTTGCAAATCCACACTAAAACAGTCGCAATTCACATCTCAAGTAGTTAAGTTTTCTAACGGAGGAATTCTAAATCAGAACAAGAAAGTCGTAATATATGACGCGCTTTTGCTATTTTGTACCAGACATAACAAGAAATTGATAATTATTTGTATCAATTCGCAAAATGTGGATGGCATTTTGTATTTATTTTGATCGCTTCATTGACAACACTAAGTCTTGAATAATGACTTTGAAGTATCAATTTCGACATTTGGCCCATTTTTTTAAAATTGCGAACAAAAAGTTGCGAATTAGTAAATCCTAAGCTAGGGTACAAAACTGCATTAACTTTTCGTGAATTGCAGCTTATTTCTTTTGATTTGATCCTTAAATTCTTTCCGTGTAGTAAAAACATATGGAAAGGTTACAGTCCGCTTGGGGCGAGCGGTATGATACCCTATCTATACACCTCTCCATGAAAAGGACATAGGAAACACGATGGATGCAATTTTATATCATATAAAAAGGCCAAGTTCGTATTGTAATTTTAAATTTTTTATGCTTGCCATGCCTCTTTCTTTTGGAATATACACAGTGTCTTATTTGTTATACTGTATATTAATTTTGACACACTAATTAATATTCGTCGTAGCCCCTTAAAGTATATACATATATTTATGATAAGGACCAAAGCAATTTTCGTCTGTCCGTCCGTATCAACTTTTGAGGCCTATAAATTTATGCTAGGAAGCTGAAATTTGGAACATACATTGTTTAATACGTCCATTGAAGAGCAAAAGTTGAAGACAAAGGGTTAGAACCGACCCTGAATTCCTTCACAATTTCTTCATATATACTTTTTTTGCCACACCTACTTTTTGTGGGCGTTTTTTAACGTTATGTGCCTTTTATCGAAAATGTCTATAGAAAAAGGAAAAAAAAATTTATAACAAGATATTAAGCAAATATTTTTTCTAGTTTATCACCCATACAAAATTGTTGCCAACTCCCACTTTTTGGAGACGTTTTTTCCAATAATTTTTTTTTAAATTTCATACAATGAAATAAAATGTCATCTATCTTCAGTTCTTATAAGTTTTTTCTTTGGGGGATATAGGGATATAGATAGGGAATCATACTGTTTGCTTCAAGTGGACTGTAGCCTTTAGAAAATGTGAGCTGGTTGTATACTTTTCATAAATACAAACAGGAAAATGTGTTAGAGTGTAAATTGACAGAAAATAAATTTGTAAATGGTGATTTTTTAAGATTTAAATTTTTCAGGTTGGCAGCACTGGTAAGTAACGATTACAAATTATTGAAATTTGTTATCAAAATTCGTGCTCTGTGAAAAATGTGAAAATTCGCTGTTTTATCGAAAAAATGTGTTTGGCGATGTGGCTCATTTCTGGCTCAACGGATACCAAAATAAGCAAAACTGTCGCATCTGAAGTGATACAAGCTATACAAGAATTACCGATGCATCCCAAAAAAAACGACAGTTTGGTGTGGTTTATGGGCTGGTGGCATAATCGGTTCATTTTTTTTTGAGTTCCGATCTGCCACCGGACGCGTGCACACGCATGTTTAACTCACTCCGCGGTCGGTTTAAACACACAAAAAAAACCAAAAAAAAAAAACAAAAAAACTTGTGTGCTGAAGAAAAAACGCTAATCGCGCGCGCGCTGTGCATAAACAGAAACAGTTCAGTGTATAGTGCAGTGAAAAAAAAAGAAAAAAGTGTATTGTGTTTGGCACTCCATCTGGTCCCACTCCCTATAGTTTGCTGCTGCTTTGCTTGGCAACACAAATAAAAAAATGTAGTCGAAGAAATAATTAGGTAGTTACATAGATGTATAGGTTGATGAAAATAATAAACTCCAATTCACCACATCCCATCCAAAGTTGATGTAACCACATTTTACTAAGACAAGGTGTTTTTCTTTGGTTTTGTTAAATATTTTTTCCAGACATATTCGTGCACTTGTGGAAATTAAAAAAACTAAAAACTTAAAACCGTTTAATGTGCTCTAAATTCATCACTTAATGTACCAAGCAATTTCCGACAAATTGAATGACCTTTTGTTTTCAAGACAGCAAAATTTGTATTGTATTTGAATAATGTTGTAAAAATTATTTAGCTTTTTTGTCAGACTATCCTAAGACGCGTGACAGAGAATAAAAACTTTAAGTGATACTGGGGCGGATTTAAAGCTGGGACACTTCACTTGGTGGTACACGGGTTTAATGATTTGACGATTTTTCTAATTAAATCGTAGGCAAACGCTTCTACTGTTATGCTTTCGAAGTGAAGTTTTCTGTGAAAACTCGGCAACAAAACTTATCAATGCTTCAGGAAGACGGAATATGGCTTTTGAACTACCTGAAGCAAAGAACGTTTCAGATAAAAATCGAGAGTTCCTACAGAAAATGGATTACTACATGAAGTTACACAAAGGTCTTTTCTTTTTATTTCATACACAGACGAAATGCTGAAGTGTTTGAAAATGCAATCGTAGTATGTCATCCGTAGCAATGGTGATGCGAATTCCGAATTCAATGAAGTAGGAAGATGGTGTCATGACGGTTATGTCTGGTGCGAAATCATAATCTTAAAACCATGATGCACTAAATTACAGAGCGGCGAAAATATTGAGATTGTAAACACTTACAAATATCTCGTAGTCATCATAGACTGTCATTTTCTGTAGGAGTCATATGTCTATAACTTACGGAGGGTAACTTTTTACGATAGCAAGCTTAAAAAAGAAAAAAAGTTAATTAAGCTCTTATGGTGTTAAGGTGCTGTCGAACACCTGTATCGAAAAGCTACAAGGCTTCAAATACAAGACAGTAAGGCTACTCGCAGAGAAAAATAGCTCAAGAGAAGTGAAAGTCCAAAAGGTGAGGTATATATTCGAGATAAGTGAAGCGTTCGTATTACGACGAACAAAATTATAAAAGAACTATATCAGTTACCCTTGCTACCTATCATCGATGAGTACAGTAAAAGACAGTTGATGAATACAATCCATATTTGTTTCAGTTGGTTTGGAATGATTTGCGACAAAAAGCTGTATATTGCGATAAAACATGCCTATTTTGTACCAATTTACAAATTCAATATATCAAATTTACTGATAACATTAACCATTCTCAATTTGCAAAAAAAAAATTGGGTAATTTCCTACCTCTGAATGATTAAATCAATCAAAATTTGTATTAATCATTCAAGAATTGTAAATTGAGAACTGTTATTCGCAAATCACAAGGTTATAGTTATAAATTGAGAATGAAGTTGCTTTACTTTACGACAATATGTTAGTAATTTACGACAGGGATATTTTAAATCGTGGCCAGTCACTTGCTTCAAGTGTGAATTAATATATATTTGGCCAGAAACCGAGAAGAAAAGTGCATATGGATAGTAAATGTTTATATGTATGATGCAATACACTGATGATCCTAAGGCACCACATTTGGTAAAACGATTTTGAAACCATATTTCGCTTAATCAATTTATTGATATAAAGTAACTGTCAAATAATACAATAATGCATTAACTAGTAATATTTGATGAAGAGTATTAACAATTTTTTGGATATTTTGAAATAGCTGGCAACTCATAGGGAGCAACTTCTTTATCACGAAAAGAAGTTGTAAATTTAATAATAAATAAGTTTCAATTTAAGATTACAAATTTCTATATTGCAAAGAAATAAATAGTAAAACTACACATGTGTTACTTTGGAAATCAACATATATAAGTTGCAAATCCACACTAAAACAGTCGCAATTCACATCTCAAGTAGTTAAGTTTTCTAACGGAGGAATTCTAAATCAGAACAAGAAAGTCGTAATATATGACGCGCTTTTGCTATTTTGTACCAGACATAACAAGAAATTGATAATTATTTGTATCAATTCGCAAAATGTGGATGGCATTTTGTATTTATTTTGATCGCTTCATTGACAACACTAAGTCTTGAATAATGACTTTGAAGTATCAATTTCGACATTTGGCCCATTTTTTTAAAATTGCGAACAAAAAGTTGCGAATTAGTAAATCCTAAGCTAGGGTACAAAACTGCATTAACTTTTCGTGAATTGCAGCTTATTTCTTTTGATTTGATCCTTAAATTCTTTCCGTGTAGTAAAAACATATGGAAAGGTTACAGTCCGCTTGGGGCGAGCGGTATGATACCCTATCTATACACCTCTCCATGAAAAGGACATAGGAAACACGATGGATGCAATTTTATATCATATAAAAAGGCCAAGTTCGTATTGTAATTTTAAATTTTTTATGCTTGCCATGCCTCTTTCTTTTGGAATATACACAGTGTCTTATTTGTTATACTGTATATTAATTTTGACACACTAATTAATATTCGTCGTAGCCCCTTAAAGTATATACATATATTTATGATAAGGACCAAAGCAATTTTCGTCTGTCCGTCCGTATCAACTTTTGAGGCCTATAAATTTATGCTAGGAAGCTGAAATTTGGAACATACATTGTTTAATACGTCCATTGAAGAGCAAAAGTTGAAGACAAAGGGTTAGAACCGACCCTGAATTCCTTCACAATTTCTTCATATATACTTTTTTTGCCACACCTACTTTTTGTGGGCGTTTTTTAACGTTATGTGCCTTTTATCGAAAATGTCTATAGAAAAAGGAAAAAAAAATTTATAACAAGATATTAAGCAAATATTTTTTCTAGTTTATCACCCATACAAAATTGTTGCCAACTCCCACTTTTTGGAGACGTTTTTTCCAATAATTTTTTTTTAAATTTCATACAATGAAATAAAATGTCATCTATCTTCAGTTCTTATAAGTTTTTTCTTTGGGGGATATAGGGATATAGATAGGGAATCATACTGTTTGCTTCAAGTGGACTGTAGCCTTTAGAAAATGTGAGCTGGTTGTATACTTTTCATAAATACAAACAGGAAAATGTGTTAGAGTGTAAATTGACAGAAAATAAATTTGTAAATGGTGATTTTTTAAGATTTAAATTTTTCAGGTTGGCAGCACTGGTATGTAACGATTACAAATTATTGAAATTTGTTATCAAAATTCGTGCTCTGTGAAAAATGTGAAAATTCGCTGTTTTATCGAAAAAATGTGTTTGGCGATGTGGCTCATTTCTGGCTCAACGGATACCAAAATAAGCAAAACTGTCGCATCTGAAGTGATACAAGCTATATAAGAATTACCGATGCATCCCAAAAAAAACGACAGTTTGGTGTGGTTTATGGGCTGGTGGCATAATCGGTTCATTTTTTTTTGAGTTCCGATCTGCCACCGGACGCGTGCACACGCATGTTTAACTCACTCCGCGGTCGGTTTAAACACACAAAAAAAACCAAAAAAAAAAACAAAAAAACTTGTGTGCTGAAGAAAAAACGCTAATCGCGCGCGCGCTGTGCATAAACAGAAACAGTTCAGTGTATAGTGCAGTGAAAAAAAAAGAAAAAAGTGTATTGTGTTTGGCACTCCATCTGGTCCCACTCCCTATAGTTTGCTGCTGCTTTGCTTGGCTATAGCAAATGCCGTATGTTTTTCCGTGCACTTGCTATGGCTGGGTAGAGTATCATTTGGCGACCAAAGCAATTCATTGTATGGGCATAACACCTGCAGTGATTTGTTTTGGAAAGCTAACGTCAGGATCTGCACGGTACGGCCCAGCTTAGTCAGCGTCGTAGAAATTTTAGACTGGACGTGAGTAATATTCGTCGGTTGAGATCGAATTTTTTTTCATTGTACGATGATGCATTGATTCCGATTTAAAGGAGTTTAGTCTGTCTAGATATAGCTTGGTGCCATTA
This sequence comes from Ferdinandea cuprea, assembly GCA_963576555.1. Taxonomy (NCBI): domain Eukaryota; kingdom Metazoa; phylum Arthropoda; class Insecta; order Diptera; family Syrphidae; genus Ferdinandea; species Ferdinandea cuprea. The sequence goes on from OY754959.1 coordinate 81,512,735, forward strand.
TTCTTTTCCCATCGCGGTATCGCCGTTTATATACGTAGTGATGTAGCCTACCAACTTCTACCTCAATATGGCCAATGTTCCAATCCGAAATTTAATTTTATTTGGCTAAAATTTCATGTCCGTTGGCAATTAATTCACTACTGTTTTATGTACAGAAGTCCTAACCAGGACAGGCATTCAACTTATAATTAGTTTGATGCACTGTCTGATTCCATCACCAGAATTGTTACCCATTATCCTCGTACCAAAATCGTCATTGCGGGCGATTTCAATATATACAATTCAAGTTGGCTTCGACATTCTGGACAGACAACACCCGAAGGAAGGTATGTTGAGATCTTTGCTGAGGTTAATAATTTAACCCAGATTGTAAATGAGGCGACCCGGATACCGGACATTAGCGGTCAAAACGCCAACACTCTGGACTTGTATCTTACCTCTCACCCTGATAAATACACTTTAAATGTATTATCGCCTCTAGGTTCGTCAGACCATTGTATCATATCGGCGAATTTCTCGTACTCCAGCCACACAGTTAAAGAACGAGCTCCTAAAAGAACCGTATGGCAATACGAGAAAGCCAATTGGGAAGCATTAAACGGTTTCTTTAGGGGTTTTAACTGGTCGTTGTGCTTCCTCAACAACGACGTGGATGCCGCTGCCGATATGATTACAAATTTAATTCACTTGGGTATGAAACGCTCTATCCCTAACAGGATAAAGTGTATCAGACCTAAGGAAAACGCGTGGTGTGACTTGAGCTGTAAAGAAGCTATCAGGGCTAAAGAGGTAACTTTTCGGTCATTTAAGGCCAACCCAACTGAGGAAAACCGAAAAAAGTTCAAACGAGCCAGAAATGACTGCAATGCCCATATTAATCGTGTCAAATTCTCCTACGACCAAAGGTTGAGGCAAAAAATACTACAAAGTCCCTCCGGTAGTAAAAACTTTTGGTCGTCTGTTAAGAATATTAAAAATTCGGCCTCATCATCTATCCCGACACTCATTTGCAATGCCACTTCAGCTGTCAGCTCTTTGGATAAAGCCAATCTGCTTGCTGCTCATTTTGCAGCTAGATCAACGCTCCCAGATTGTGCCTTATCTCCCCCAGTACTCGAACGCGTAGAACACTCCATGGGACAAATCCACTTCCGCACCCGTACTGTGGCTAGAGTACTTCAGGATCTCAACATTCACAAATCTGCTGGCCCAGATGGTATTTCCCCTATAGTTCTGAAGAGGTGTTCTTCCACGCTGGCAAAACCACTGCGCAAGCTTTTCTATCTGTCCTATTCTTCAGGGCTCTTTCCGAGAAGATGGAAAACAGAATTTGTCCAGCCCGTCCCCAAAAAGGCGAATCTTCCTCTCCCTCCTCTTACCGACCAATTGCACTTACGTTCCTTCTTTCCAAGGTCATGGAAACGCTGATAAACCGTCAGCTTATGAAATATCTCGAATCCCGAAAACTTCTTAATGAAGTACGGTTTTCGCAGCAACAGGCTCACAGGAACCAATCTATTCACCATGGTGGTGAAAGCAAGGTCGTTGCGCTTGATAATTCAAAGGCATTTGACAGAGTTTGGCATCAAGCTCTCTTGTCGAAAATGCGTGCATTTGGGATCGATGTTACCCTTCTTCAATAGATTAGAAATTACCTTTCGGACCGTTCAATACAAGTTGTTTTGGACGTTTTCAAGTCTGCAACTCACCAAATAAATGCTGGTGTCCCTCAAGGCTCTGTTTTGTCTCCGACTCTCTTTCTCATTTTTATCAATGACCTCCTGTCTGTCACTTCTAATCCAATCCATTCCTTTGCTGATGACAGTACCCTCAGCTTTACATATTCGTTTCCTGGGCAACGCCCCTCATCTTCGGGCGTTGAACTGGAACGGCAACGTATGTTAAGCTCATTGAATTCCGATCTTGACAGCATTCTTAAATAGGTTAAAACCAACAAAATGGAATTTAATGCTTCCAAAACGCAATGCTGTCTGCTGTCATTGAAGCGAACCCCTAATTCTCTGCCTTTATCTATGAACGTACTGTGAAATATAAAGATTCCTTTCTCAACCGTACAATACGAATGTGGAATGCTCTACCATGCTCTGTTTTTCCTCTGCATTATAGTTTACAAACATTTAAAACCAACGTGCATCGGTTTCTCCCTTTCTCTTATCCTTCATTTCCCTAATGCCCGCACTGTGTCACTTCATTATAAGGGTATCCAAAGTCCCTTTAGTGCGCGTACATTATAAAACCCTGATGAAGTGGCATAGTGCGGGCATTAAGGAAATGAAGGATTGGAGAAAGGGAGAAACCGATGCACATTGGTCTTAAATGACTGTAAAATATAATGTGCAGGAAAAACAGATCGTGGCAGAGCATTCCACTTTCGTATTGTATGGTTGAGATCCTTATATTTCACAGTACGTCCGAAAACAGGCTTAAGGGTAAACTGATGTGCAGTCCTAGCATGGCGAGTATTGCGGTTGAATTGCTGTAGGGGTGGAATGCAACTGGCTATTTCATTTGAGCACTTGTGGTGGAAATACCGATAAAATAATGACAGGCAGGAGACATTACGACGATGACTAAGAGAGTCAAGTGATTTCGTGATGTCTTGATCGCCAATCAGTTTTACCGCACATTTTTAAATTCTGTCAAGTAGCTTCAAATATTTTATTGGTGCACCAGACCAGATATGAGCGTTATACTCAAGTTTTGGGCGAAGAAACGATTTATAAATTGTTGCCAAATCAGAAAGGGTGAAATATTTCTTGCATCGCTTAAGGAAGCCTAGACATTTCGCAGCGTTCCACGTTGTTGTTGAGGAAGCACAACGGCCAGTTAAAACTCCTAAATAAACCTTTTAAAGCTTCCCAATTGGCTTTCTCGTATTGCCTTATTGCTTGTGGCTGGAGTACGAGAAATTCGCGAATATGATACAATAAATAAAGTAATAAATATATACATATAAAAAATAACCTTTTATATGTATATATTTATTACAGTTGAAACTCGATTAAACCGAATTGTCGGGACCGAGCTGATCAAGGATAATCGAAAATCCCAGTTATATAGATTTTTTTGAATATAAAAAAGTCATACAATATTCGGCTCCTTTTTAATTTTTATCTCATAAAAAACAAAACAAAAAAAAACAAACATTTAATTATTAAAGAAATTAACAATTAAACGAATAACAAAAATAAAAATTATATGCGTATTCAAAACATACTTAAATTTACCTAAAAAATCACAAAATTTATTTTAATTGCCTCTTCAATTGGAATTTTCGTTATTGCTACATATTGTGACTCACCAGAGAGAAGATTTTTCTTATCTCATCCAGGAGAAATCTAGAACACAACCCGAAAGGTGAAATTAGTCCGTTAATTTCATTTGCGTGTCTGCCCCCTGCAAGGTCGGGGTTAGAATAGCCTTGAGATAATGTATGCCTGTCGTAAGAGGCGACTAAAATCTAACGCCAGAGGGAGTAGCCTTGGTGATGCTATAAGCTATGCTGTCGGGAGTGTATTCTCCTGGTAGGGCCACCCAAGGCAGCCAGGTTATAGTTGAAGGGTAAAACCGACGGCAAACCCAAATCCAAGAGCGTCTGACCTATAGTAGGCGGCTTCCGGGTCTGCGTCTGATCGTAGAAGGACGGCAGTGTTAAAACCTGGCAGAAGGTACAAAATACAACAACGGAAAGATGCAATGGAACAAACACATGGAATTATTACCCCAGGTGGCAGACCAGTTACACTGGAAAATCCACTCTCTACGGAGGTCGGTCCCTCGGATTCTGGGGAGGACCAACTATTGCTTTTAAGAGACCCTTTCAGAGCGAAAAATAGTAAGCTAAGATCACCACCGATAGCGCCAAGGAAACTTCAACAATATATCCTATAGATCCCTCTGAAAAAAAAGAAGATATATTGATCTCCAACTGGATCGCAAGTCTCTGGAAAAAGAAGTCCTCCGGTTAATCAAGACTCTGTGAAAACACTATGCTTCGTAAAAGAGAACAACGAATTACGAGCTAAACTTAATAAAATGGAGCGACTCTTCTGTGAGCTTAAGAAGGAAGTAGATTGTCTGCGAAAAGAAAATGAGGATCTTAGAAACCTTCGTGTACTGAAAGATCTCGAGACAACGTCGAACTGTGCAGCAACAGAATATTTCACGGACGAAAAAAACTTGCCCGCGAAACCAATCCGGCTGTTAAAAAACGACCTAGCAAAAAGCGTAAGGCTGTAACCTCACCCGAAGTCCTACAGGAAAAATATAAGGCCGCTGTAACAAACAAGACAAAAACTTAAGCGAAACCTCGCCCTCCACCCGCAATAAATGTCGTCGGGATAGAGGACTACGAAAAACTTCGTAACTTTCTCAAAAATACGCTGAAGACGAAGTACAATATAATGTCACGCCGAAACAACGTGTGGAAAATCAACGTAGAGGATTCTGATTCTTACCGAGCACTGTCTCTTAAATTAAACACAGATAATATCCAAAACATCACTTGGAAGAGTGTGAAAAAACCAAGCCGGTCCCAGCGGTCTGCGCAAATTGTACGAAAAACCACCCAGCGAATTATAGAGGTTGCGAAATCGCGAAAGAACTACAAACAAGACGCGACACTCTCAAGAAACCGGTACACCCAGACCCAAGCTTAAATTATCATAAAACCGACAATCCGAAAACCGCTAGGGCAGTCAAAAGGACGAAACCGATACAGGAAAATAAAGAAATTGTACAACAGAATGTCGCTGGACCAAGTAGAAAGCAAAATCCAGCATTGGCGGATGCGAGATCATACGCGCAAGTCGCGATGCATGGAGACCAGTCAAGATCAGATACAACAGATCCCATCCGCCCATTATTAACTGTGATATTAGCAAGACTAATAACAAAACAAGATTATGACAGAGTTTCTTAAAATACTGACATGGAACGCAAACGGCCTCCTAAACAAAATTAACGAACTAGAAATATTTCTACGGAAAAGCAATATTGATATATGCTTGATATCTGAAACCCACTTAAAAAAGGGATATGGACCCACAATAAAATGTTACAGAGATTATCACGCGCATCATCCTTCGGAAAATGCCAGAGGCGGATCCTCTCTTTACATCAAAGATTGTATCAAGCACTCAACAGACATAAAAATAGAACTCGATTCTATGCAAATAAGTTCAGTCTCCGTAAAAGTAAACCATTTAGACTATCTTATCAGATCTTGCTACTTCCCACCAGGATATAGACTGGCAGACAACGACCTCGACCACCTCTTTGACTCATCTGGGTCTAATTTTATTATCGGTGGGGACTTTAATGCCAAACACACTTTTTGGGGTTCAAGATGCAACTCAACGAAAGGCAGACTACTGTACAAAGCCAGTATGAAGCGTGGTGTGGACTTTTATTCGACGGGAAAGCCAACATATTGGCCAACTGACAAAAATAAAATCCCTGACCTCGTCGACTTCTTCATTGCAAAAGGGCTAAACAAAACTCTGACGGAAGTCAAAGAATGCTACGATCTATGCTGAGACAACTCAGCAGTCACCCTGAAAATGGGTGGAAGTGTAGCAACAAATGTAGGACCGCCTAGGTTAAGTAATAACAAAACCAACTGGGACGTTTTCCGAAAAGAGTGCAAAGAAAGTGTTGCTTTAAATGTGCCACTAAAGACACCGCTCGAAATAGAACATGAAGTTGGATGAGTCAGTCGGAGGTGGTATCTTCTGAAGATTACTCACCTCCAGGCGCAACCAAAAAAAAAAAAAAATTTGCGTGTCTGACTAATGCAGTCCAACAAATGCAAGAATTCCGTTAGTTTTTAGAAGTTAAGTAAACTTGATTAATCTTTATACCCTATCCTAAGGGTATATTAATTTTGACACATAGTTTGTAACACCCCTTAATATTCGTCGTAGACCCATAAAAGTATATATATTTATGATCAGGACCAAATCCTAAGACTATCTAGCAATGTCCGTCCGTCCGTACGCAATTTTTAGGCCTTTAAAATTAAGCTAGGAAGCTGAAATTTTGACCACATATTCCCTAGGGCTCCGAAATGGTTAAGTGTAAAATTTTTTTTTAGAATACGACCACTGCCACGCCCACAATTTAGAAGAAACCGTTTCAAAGCTAAAGTTAGAGAGACAGAGTGTTACAACCTTCACAAGATATGTAGGCACTGCCTTGCTTTATAAGTTTGTCATATCAAGTTTTTTGCCACGCCTACTTTTTGTGGGCGTTTTTTACTAAAATGTTGTTTTCTTCGAAAATTTTCATAGAAAGCGGAAAAAAATGTTTGCAAGATATTTACCCATTTTTTTTTCCTACATATCGCCCATGCAAAGTTTTTAGCCACGCCCACTTTTTGGGGGCGTTTTTTCAAAAAAACTTTTTTTTTTTTAATTAATAGAATGAAATGCTTTGGGGCATATAGGGACATGGATATTAATGATAGGGTATCATACTGTTCGCCCCCAGCGGACTGTAGCCTTTCCATATGTTTTTTTATATATTTACATTAGAAGTTAATATTTTTAAATTAAAATATAATATAAATTTTATTGGTAGGTAAAGTGAAACACGCAATTAGCGCTTAAGCGCCACTGTGAAACTCCAAGAGCTCAAAATCCCGCATGCCAATTCGAAAGTCGTTATTAAATTTCCAAATTTCAATGGAGAGTAATCGCGTTGCTGGGTATAGAATAGGCCTTTGGTGAAATTATAATAAATATTTCCTTTTTACGAAGAAGTTAAACAAAAGAAATTAAAGTTATATCTACACCATGATCATCATTGCCTATTCACTTAATCATCAGCCGATATTAGTCTTCAATCTAAGTGGACTGAACTATAAAGCGTTTATGTATTGTACAAATGAAAGTAACTTAAGAACATAAGAAAAGGCTACAGTCCGCTTGGGGCGAACAGTATGACACCCTATCCTTATCCCTATGTACCCCAAAGAAAAAATTCATAAGGAAGATGATAGATAGCATTTTATTTCATTCTATAAAATTTATAGAAAAAAAAATATTTTTTGGAAAAAACGCCCCCAAAAAGTAGGCGAGGCCAAAAACTTTGTATGGGCGATATATTAGAAAAAATATTGGCTAAATATATTGTTAAACATTTTTTTTCGATTTCTATGAAAATTTTCAAAGAAAACAGCATTTTAGTGAAAAACGCCCACAAAAAGTAGGCGTGGCAAAAAACTTTATATGACAAATTCATAAAGGAAGGCAGTACCTACATATCTTGTGAAGGTTTTAAAACTTTATCTCTCTAACTTAAGCCTTAAAACGGTTTTTTTCTAAATTGTGGGCGTGGCAGTGGGCGTATTCAAAAAAATTTTACACTTAACCATTTCGGAGCCCTAGGGAATATGTGGTCCAAATTTCAGCTTCCTAGCTTAATTTTTAAGGCCTAAAAATTGCGTACGGACGGACGGACGGACATTGCTAGATAGTCTTAGGATTTGGTCCTGATCACAAATATATATACTTTTATGGGTCTACGGCGAATATTAAGGGGTGTTACAAACTATGTGTCAAAATTAATATACCCTTAGGATAGGGTATAAAGATTATGGTAAGGAAATATCTCACTACATACATTTAAAATAGTTTTTATAGGGGGAGTGGATGGCGGTGGTGAACAAAGCAAATGTCAAATGAAGGATTGGAAGAAGGAAATATTTGGGAAACTTCAATGGTACCACTCAGGCTACATTGTCTTACGGATACGAACAAATCAAAAATAATTTGACAAAACCCTCATCCATCATCAACTTTATTTTACAGCCCCATTAGATTCGAATTCGTAAGGGAAACTAATGCGGCTTAATTAAACATGTTCAAAAACATCAGGTCAGCCATTTGGTTCCAAGGATTTCGGTCTTCTTTTGTACTATGGATACTTGTGATGTGGCCAAAAATAGACAGTTTGTAGTGCTTTAGCGTCCAACAAATAATCACAAAGTTGTTATATTTGTAAAAGAACTCCAAATGACATGAACTCACTAGAAAATATCCGAGTGTGTAAGAGTAATACAAACGCTATTTTATGGTCATTGTCAGCATTACATGCGTAAATTCATTTCATTTAATGTCTTTTACATATCAGTATCCGATAAGATATTAAATAAATTACGAAACTTTCTCGGCACATGCGGTGTTTTTTTGAATCGCCTCTAAAAGAATGGTAACATTTGATACATAGCAAATTTACATAAATCACGTTTTCGGCTTTGAAAGATTAGATTTTCTTAAAAACGCCAAACAACGATTTTGATGCCATTTTGCACATTGACTACAATTTGGTTAGGCATTATTGTTCAAAATAAAAAAACTTATCAAAATAGCCGTTTTTTAGAAAACGAATTTAATTTAAATTTAAGAAAATCGTTATATATTAAAAAATTTTCAAATATCTAAAATGTATGCAGATTTGTTCAACTTAACATATAAAAAAAAGTAGTAAAATTTTTCGGAATTCCCTTTGTTAGTTTTTGAGATATTGGCGGTGTTATAAATTACGTTTTAGGTTTTTTTTAAAAAAAAAATCTGAGTATGCAGTATTTTTGGCCCCATCCCAAGTATCCATAGTACAAACGAAGACAAACCTTGGAACCATCTTCGAGAAAATTAGTGATAATTGATTTTCACAAAAAAACATAAGAAAAGGCTACAGTCCGCTTGGAGCGAACAGTATGATACCCTATCCCTATATGCCCCAAAAAAAACCTTAAGAAGATGTTGGATAGCATTTTATTTCATTCTATAAATTTTAGAAAAAAAAAAAACATTTTTTGAAAAAACGCCCCCAAAAAGTGGGCGTGGCCAAAAACTTTGTATGGGCGATATATTGGAAAAAATATTGGCTAAATATCTTGTTAAACATTTTTTTTCGGTTTCTATGAAAATTATCAAAGAAAACAGCATTTTAGTGAAAAACGCCCACTAAAAGTAGGCGTGGACAAAAACTTTATATGACAAACTTATAAAGTAGGGCAGTGCCTCCATATCTTGTGAAGGTTATAACCCTCTATCTATCCATCTGTAGCTTTAAATCGGTTTTTTCTAAATTGTGGGCGTGGCAGTGGGCGTATTCAAAAAAATTTTACACTTAACCATTTCGGAGCCCTAGGGAGTATGTGGTCCAAATTGCAGCTTTCTAGCTTGAATTTAAAGGCCTAAAAATTGCGTACGGACGGACGGACGGACGGACGGACGGACGGACGGACATTGCTAAATAGTCTTAGGATTTGGTCCTGATCATAAATATATATACTTTTATGGGTCTACGACGAATATTAAGGGGTGTTACAAACTATGTGTCAAAATTAATATACCCTTAGGATAGGGTATAAAAATGTAGTGCCAGGAACAGTTATTTAAAACGATAAAGCAACAAATAAACATAAGGAAAGGCTACAGTCCGCTTGAGGCGAACAGTATGATACCCTATCCATATCCCTATATGCCCCAAAGAAAAAACCATTAAGAAGATGATGCATAGCATTTTATTTAGTTCGATTTATTACAAAAAAAAAAAAGGTTTTTTGAAAAAACGCCCCCAAAAAGTGGGCGTGGTCAAAAACTTTGTATGGGCGATATATTGGAAAAAATATTGGGTAAATATTTTGTTAAACAGTTTTTTTCGCTTTCTGTGAAAATTTTCGAAGAAAACAGCGTTTTAGTCAAAAACGCCCACAAAAAGTAGGCGTGGCAAAAAACTTTATATGACAAACTTATAAAGGAGGGCATTGCCTACATATCTTGTGAAGGTTGTAACACTTTATCTCTCTAACTTTAGCTTTAAAACGGTTTTTTCTAAATTGTGGGCGTGGCAGTGGGCGTATTCAAAAAAATTTTACACTTAACCATTTCGGAGCCCTAGGGAATATGTGATCCAAATTTCAGCTTCCTGGCTTAATTTTAAATGCCTAAAAATTGCGTACGGACGGACGGACGGACGGACATTGCTAGATAGTCTTAGGATTTGGTCCTGATCATAAATATATATACTTTTATGGGTCTACGGCGAATATTAAGGGGTGTTACAAACTATGTGTCAAAATTAATATACCCTTAGGATAGGGTATAAAAAGACGCTGCTAGATGTAACCCCAAATACCTTATATACGAACTTTGAAGCAAATGCGTTAAACCGTTTCACCATACGGCGCACGGAAACACAGACAGACAGACAGACAGACCAACGGACGGCATTGGCGGACCCACTTTTTTGGACTTATCTATAGACGTAATATCATCCCTCACACTCAGTTTAATTTGAAATTTCCGCACGATCGCAATTACTTTCTCGTTAGTATACTAATGTATACTATGTATGTTTAATAATTAATAAATTATTGATGTGGTATATGAGTGAAGAGACATGGAGCGCTGCGAACAATGACAGAATATATAAATAACAAAACACTAAACATATTTTCTCATTCATTAAAATGTTTTCTATATTGATAATTATAATAAATTTACTAATTACATTATCAATCTCTGAACGCAATAGAATGTCCAATAGTTTTTGTTATCCCATCTTTAGCTAACACAAACAAATTGGATTGTTTGGCTCTGAATAGCATGGTGTGCTTAAATGGAATCTACAAACAGACATCGTTTGACCTTGAGATTTATTGATAGTAATTGCAAATGCCATCCTAATTGAAAATTGAAGACGTATAAAGTGACTAGGCACATCTGTTGGTATAATAGGGATCCGTGGTAGTAATATATTTTCACCTCGAAATTTGCCATTTAAAATAATGTTTTTTTCATTAAGTTTTTAATAACTAAGCGTACCGTTAGACAGCCGTGATGGGTTCAAATTACAAAGCTAAATTACGCCACAGTGGCGATGATTTTTAGCTGTCGTTGATTTCATCAGCATACGTTGAACGTATAAAAAAAATAAAAATCAAATTTGTTTGGATTGAAGAACACCTATCACTCAGGGATATAAAAATAGATAAAACCTATTCTCAGACCTACCAAATGAAATTCAAATTCAATTCATTCTATGAAATTAAAAAAAAATATATTTTTTGAAAAAACGCCTCAAAAAATTGGGTGTGGCCAAAAACTTTGTATGGGCCAACTACTACTCTGTGATGTTTGCTGGTTTAGAAGTGACAACTTCTTGAGAATGTCATGTGTTTGCATTTAGATGGGTTCAGACTTTGCACGTTTTAGCACACCAAATGTCGAAACTATTAATGTCGGCCTGGAGTTGGTGTTGATAGATTTGAAGATTTTCATCTTATCAACGTACATCAATATATTGCTGCTATTTATATATACTTCTACATAATTAATAGTGAGAATTAATATAGTGACTTCACTTAAGAACTCCAGGGTGAGCAGTGAATGATTCAAGTTATTGAGTTCGCTTGAAATTGTTTTTGATTTAGCTCGGGGTGGAGCAGGTTTATGAGAAGTTCTTGCCATATCAGTAAAAGAAATATTTGTATTTGTAAAGCTGTTTATAGCCGTTTTTTATTATCAGAAATGATATATATGGATCTTGAATTTGTATGCATTACAAGAAATACACATGATCTTACTATTTATCGAGATCGCGATTTGTGATCTGGAACATTGTTTCACTATTTACCATCAGGTACCTCAAGTGTCAATAGGAAAACAATTTTCATTTACAATCTATGTTGCCATACTTAAATTGTAAAATCATTGATAATCGCAAAAGAAATGAGACATTTTTATATCCGAATAAATAACGAGACGGCTTCTATTTTTATTGATTAATATGGCTATATATTATATTGAAGTAATAGAAGAAGATTCGCAGTCAGAGTGAGTTAATCGAATGCGCTTTGCAGAATTGGCTGTTAATAAAACCCGTAATTAATTTTATTTTTAGATTCTTTAGTATGATAACACTGCAACAGATCTAAAAATGGATATTCAACCATGTGTTCAATATTATGCTATCTAACTGCAGCTAATGATTGAAATTACTAAGTTTGCAGAAATATTTTTGTTAGCTGAAATTAAAGAAGCACGATGAGATGTACTCGCTGCAGTATAGTCGTTCAGAGTTTAGTTGGGCTGGGCAAAGCTATTAGAATGATTCCAGTGTTTGATGATCTGGAGTGTTTTATTATCATCGGCTGATCCATATAGATCATTTCCGGTAATAAAAAACAGCTTATATTATCACGCACTGCCATTCTGTTTTCTTGAATAACTTTTCTTGTTCTTTGCGCAAAAGCTTCTTTTTATACCCTATCCTAAGGGTATATTAATTTTGACACATACTTTGTAACACCCGTTAATATTTGTAGTAGACCCATAAAAGTATATATATTTACGATCAAGACCAAATCCTAAGATTATTTATTAATGTCCGTCCGTACGCAAATTTTAGGCCTTTAAAATTAAGCTAGGAAGCTGAAATTTGGACCACTCCTCCCTAGGGCTCCACTATAAGAGTAAACAAAAATTTTAATATGCCCAATGCCACGCCCACAATTTAGAAAAAACTGTTTTAAAGCTAGTTAGAGTGATAGAGTGCTAAAACCTATATATGTAGGCACTGCCCTCCTTTATAAGTTTGTCATATAAAGTTGTTTGCCACGCCTACTTTTGGAGGGCGTTTTCACAGAAATGCTTTTTTCTTCGAAAACGTTCATAGAACCCGAAAAAAATGATTAACAAGATTTATTTGGTTATTTATTTATCAAAAATAAATTTATAATATTATTTAACATTGGAATACATCAGGGTATCTAGACCATAGATGTCGTTTTATTATTATTGAAAGATCTAATAATACTTAAATAGTACAAGAAATTTATTTTATTCCTCTTAGGTTAAGAATTATCTTATTCAAAAAATAATTTTTAATATTAAGATATATATTTAAATGTCTTTAAACTTATTCTGCAAGGTTGTTACTTCTTTAATGCGCTGAAAGGATCGAACGTCAGATGGGTTAAGTACTTCGGATAATTGTGTTTGCTTATCTTCCACTGAATTAGTGTCTGTAGTTAGGCGATAGATCGAACAATCGGCATATATATGCTAAACTGAGAGGGACCTCTGTGCAATGTTCGCACTCTTCTGGGGGGGTAGTTAGTGAAATAGTGTTGACTAGAAAACAGAGTTTTACCTACTCTGATCCGAAAAATTGTAATACATTCTCCTCTTGTTAGAGTTTTATTGTATGGAATTCGAACATGTGTCGAGTGATGTTATCGAAGGAAATTATTACGCCAGGAGTTCTCGAGTTCTTAATTTTCGTTGGAAATGAACATTTTCCGGATGAGTTGAGATATATTAGGGAGCTCGCTTGAATATGGATAACTAATCGCTTCTTTTGCTGCAGTATCTGAAGCCTCATTTCCTGTAATGCTAACATGGCCTGGTATCCATGCTAGAGTTATATGTGCGTTATTATGGAGAATATTCCGGATGCATTGGAGTGTAGAGCACTTATTTGTTTCACTTTTAATTCCTAAAAGGATATTTAGCCAAAAAAATGTCGAATATATAACATTTAATGCACTCCAAACATATCCCAAGAAACACAAAAGTTCGAATGTATAAAACAATTATTAGACCCATTTTAACATATGGGTTTGACAGTTGGTTTACGATCTCTTCATCTGTTGCAAAAGAGCTGAAGGTATTTGAGAGAAAAATTCTTAGAATTTGTGGTGGAAAGTTTCGGAGACCTAATCAGAGCTTGTATGAAGCCACAAAAGTGACACCCATTTATGACTTATCTGTTAGAGCTTTTGTTAAAAGACTTGAAAGACTTGGTTTCCATACTAACCCTCTTGTGAGCTCCGTGTTCGATTCGAATAGCAGTTCTAGTATTATCATTAATTACTTCCTTTCGCCGGTTAACCTTCTGCACAGTGAATCTGCTCCTCATTTGAGACCAGATACAAATAGAAATTTCGCTGTGCTTTTCTAGGAAAAGACATTGCCTGGTAATTATAGAGGATAAATTTATATTTCTATTGGTTCTCTTAAACAACAAGTAGTCTGATGGTTAATGTTGATATAACGAAAATAATGATTTTGAAATCATAACTCAAGCAAAAGAAAATTAGCTGAAGAAACATGAAATCTTAAAGGCGTAAAGACGTACAATTTAATAAATTTGGGGTATTATAACAACAATTTTTAATTTTGTAAAACATGCTAAGAGACAGCATTTCAGCCAGGTTTGAATTAAATGTAATTTGGTGGCAATTTGTTTTTAACCGGTATATTGATGCGTCCGATTAATATCGATTTTTAAATAGGTACTTCGCTAAAAACGTGAGCATGTTAGAGGATAAAAGCATTAAGTTTCGGTTTCCTAAAATGACTCCGAACTACACCATTTATGTAGAGTTTGGAATAGCTACCTCGAATATTATATATCTATGCAAACGCAATGAAAATAATGTTGATGAATAACTAGGAAGATACATCCATTTATAAATATAATACAAAATATTCCATAGAAGTGAATGATCTGACGGTTACATGAAGTTCCTTTAATAGAAACAAGAGTGAAGATTTTACAATTGTCTGTCAATTTTTTTTAGAAATTCATGTGGTTGTATGGACTGTTTGTGTTGGTAAATGTTTACTTTCGCTTCGCATCGCATTGCCTATATGAGGTTTGAAATGTGGTCCAATTTACATGATATTTTTATCACAACTTTTTGCTTTTTATTCCTTTGTAAAAATTAAAACTAGTGAATTGCAGGTACTATTTCAATCAATTCATACAAATTAATTATTTTTGGAAATGTTGAATGTAGCAGACCGCATAATTGTTATGTCCTATATGCACAAGAATATGTTTAGATAAAGCATACGATGCGACTAATAAGTTGTTCAAATTTTGCATGTTTCGTACTTCCATATTCCGAGAATAATATTCCCCTTCCAGTGTGGTGTACACATTTTCAAATTCCGTACAAGCAAATACAAAAAGCTTTGTAAGAAAACCAGTGTCCTTACATGGAAAGCTGTGTATCAGTTAACGGACTCAACATACCTTTCCTTTCAAAATACAAATTATTATTCATAAAGCTTTTTAGTTCAAAAAGAGTTTGCTTTTTTAAACGTGCGTCTACTTATTAATAGATGGCATTAATAGTTAGACGCCTTTGAGTTTGTGAGGTATGTTACAATACATACATATGTTCCTTTTCGGTTTTCAGAACAACCCCTATTAATTTACGAGAATTTTCTCTGGTACGCGAAAGAGTTTTTTTTATGAACGTTATTTTAAACACAGCAGTAGTATATTTAGAACATCTGAGTACATTTCTTAATTTCAGTTGAATCAATATCTGACATTTAGACCTACTTACCTCTAACTTGCATAAGTTCCTAATGAAATTAATGATTTACTATCACGTCTGCGAGGAAACTCTCTGATGTAAAAACTAACCATTTATAATTAATTTCTTATTATTTAAATCAACAAATAAGCATGTCCACTAATAGTTAACAATTAATATGCGGAAAAATACATTGAAAATATAAGCTGAAAAATATGATACATCGAATTTTACGAAATTTTACGCAATCCTTTTTGCTAGGGTCGTATATAAAATATTTCCAGCACTATTATGAAATAATGTCTCAAAAATTTGCAAATTTGTGTTTTTGTAGTTATAAAGTTATACCAGCACCTCATACATTTTGACTTTAAAAGGCAATACATTGAGTTGAGATGAGTGAGTGTAGGTCCATCCATCAGACCATTATTTATTTGCCAAAACCTCAGGAGTTGGCTTCGATTAAATATATAATTAGTATAGTGCTCTTTGAAGGTAAAAGAATATAACAAATAAAGCCAGTTTTTGAACATTATATGTAATAACATTCATATTCGTTTGCCATGCTCGTAAGTTATTATTATATATAGGATATTTATATATTGATCTGTTTGATGGTGATTAAAAAAACCTGTTGTGGATGAACTAAGTAAGTGTATATGTATATATCCATAAAAACAAAATAGAAATAAACACACATTTTTTCGCTTACAACGGGAAATCAAAATTCATATTGTTTAAAATCCTAACAATATTTTAAGCTGTCAACTTATCATTCAATCTTCTTGTATCTGATCAAACGTTTGGCAAAAACAATGTCACGATTATATTGTAAGATAACGTTGATGAACGTCATTCAGATATTAAGCTTTTGATAATATCATGTCGTATAATCTAATCGTATCTACATGGATTTAGCTTGGATATAACACTAGAAGAACAGATATATTTTTGGGATAATTCCCAAATTTTATAATTTGACAATATTTACATGCATATAATTATAATGAAAGAAGGCGTATGAACTACAATATTTTTCTCTTTAACAATCATCTTAAATGACTTAAAAGAATGTCTTGCGACAAGACAATATGAAAATTAAACAACATTTAATGCATCTTTCTTCAGCCTTTTCCTTTTCTATTTGGAAAACAACTGACAACTGTTTTGGCGTTGTTTCCGTTTCCGTTATTAATTCAATATATGCTTTTGGCGACCTATAGTTTCACCATATCTGTGTAAAACGCTTTTAAAACTATATGTAGCAAAAATCATGGAGATTGGATTTTTATATACTCCACCGATTCTATGAAGTCTGATCAAAACTATTCTTAGACTTAGGCTTATTATTAGGCTACTTATTAGATAAAACATTTTGGCGTTTTATCCCTTTTAATTTGGAAAACAAATAAGTTTTTTGGGCGATTATTCCTAAGAAAAAATGCCACAACTTTTTCCTTTCAATTTGAAAAAATATCAAAAAGTTTTTTGCCCACAGGAGGTTTTTAAGCTTTTTTCCCATTTTAAATTTTTGGCGTAATTTCAGGAAGCAATGATAAATAGTTGCATAAGCAACGAAGCAATTTTTCGGTCTCGCGGTTCAAGGCCGACATTACCCCGATTCAGGAATTACGATGGATAGGATCAGAAATTATGAAAATACAGAATTGTAATAATTATCACCGCTACAACAAAAGATTGCATATGCAAAGATGCGGAATCGTCGTGGGAAACTGGCTAAGATCAAAAGTTATTGATTTCAAACCGATAAGTAATCGCCTGGCTGTAATTGGCATCAGATAGTTACATTCCAAAATCTAAGCCTATGTGCACATGCCCCTACCTACGAGACTAAGTACGGAGTCGGAAAAAAAAAATCTTTGGCGGGTTAATTGGTAAGTAAAAGCTCCACGAAACGACAACAGATAACGGCTACCGACTATTTGCCTTTGCTTCAGCGAAACACGCATTTAACATCATAAACGTACATTTACACGTTGACTCTGACCATATCCTTGTTGCACCTAGATTAAGCACTCGACTGTCCAACGAGAAGAATCTGCGAACTACTAAGAAGAATAAATTCAACGTTGGACGCCTTGCCACACCTTGAGTCGCCAGAGACTGCAAAGAGCGCCTGTCCCAGCTAAATGAGATCGAGGAGTCTTCGCGATCTAAACAACATCCTAAAGTTTTATACGAAAGGCAAGCAACTGGCTGCTCGCTTTAAGACCGGTAGGCAGGCTTTTCGAAACAGCCAAAGAAACCTAGTCATCGACGCCCTGCGCAGGCGTTGTTTTTAAGCAGAATTTCCAGCAACTGTTTAACGGGCACCATGTATTGAGAGTGATGGGCCAAGAAAAAAACCACGTTCAGTCAACGAAGATGTTTCGGTGTAGGAAAGCATGTCCGATGACATCACCTCCATATGTCCCAGCTACTAGGAGAGGCGATCCTTTTTATTGCAACTATCAAGGCATATCCTTGAATATATCGTGTGATCCAAGTAGAGTACTTTTTTCAATAGCCTGTTTTGACAGATCACGTGTGAGTCGTATCATGCTGTCATGTTATTTTTGTTTAGTATTGTTTGGCATTTCATAATGGAAAGACGTGAACAACGTTTACAAATTGTTCAACTTTATTATGAAAATTCACGTTCTGTGAGGAATGTGTTTCGTGCACTTCGCTCAACTTATGGTCAACATAATCGGCCTACTGAGCATACTATTCGCAACACCATCACCCATTTTGAGACCCAGCATTCATTATTGCATAATATTCGACCGAATAGACCACGTCCAGCACGCTGTGAAGAAAATATAGCGGCCGTAGCTGAGAGTGTACACGAAGACCGTAGAGAGTCGATTCGGCGCCGTTCGCAACAACTCGGACTGACGTATGGAACGACTTGGCGCATTTTACGTCAAGATCTTAAATTGAAAGCGTACAAAATACAGCTTGTGCTACAACTGAAGCCGCTCGACCTTCCCAAGCGACATCGCTTCGCTCTATGGGTTCTTGAAAAGTTCCAAGAAGATCCGACGTTTTCGAGGCAAATTTTGTTTAGCGATGAGGCCCATTTCTGGCTCAATGGGTATGTAAACAAACAAAATTGCCGCATTTGGGACGAAGACCATCTGTACTAACAACTTTACTTAATTCGACGTGATTAATAGTCATAGTCCCAAACGAAAAACAAGGCAATTTCAAAGTCTGGCAATTGAACATTAAAATGAATGGAGAAATCAAAACAGTCCGAAAAATTGCTAAATAAGTCGGAAAACGTCGTTCGAATGTCAAAATAAATATATTTCGTTTTTTATCCATTATAAGGAATAGTTGAGAAAAAACTCGTTATCCTGATGCGCTTCTGTGAGGAAGACTTACACTCACAAAATCTCTTGTTAAGAGAAAAAGTATATAATTTTTTTAAATATATATCTCTGACCAAAATTTTTCGATTACTAAAGGATAAGTAACCATGGATTGATTGAGAAATATTCGCCACTTCATGTCAATATTATTTTCATCAATTAAATTAGGCATGGTAGAAATAATTTAAATTATCAATGCCTTGTAGAGATTTTAACATTTTGTCACCAAAATCCATTCGGTGCGAAATTTATGGTATTATAATATATTCGGCAAACAACTTTAATGTCGACTACTTACTTTAAAAAAAAAAATAGTTTGCAAAATGTTTTAATATATGGCAAATACGTATGTATTGGGACGGATTGAGATTTAAACAAAGAATGTAGGCTAGTAATAATAAATACAATTTTTTGTATCATTCTTGAATATTATAAACATGATCTTGGTTGCTGTCAGAGCATACAAAAGAATTCTCCAAAAAAAATAATGTATCAATGCAGGCCAGTGTTCTAATGTTCTTACGGCAAAATTGTTCAAAAGTTAGTCACCGACTAAAAGACGTTTTCAAAAACTTATGGTTTTCGACGTTAAATCTTGAAATTCTTTAAATGTTTTTTTATTAACCTTACCTAACCAAACCCGAAACTACGACAAAATGTCACTATTGATAACAGCACCTTCGTTATAATTAAGGAGTTTGTCATCCTCGGTATAAATATCAACCCCACGATAAATATCAACTCCACGAATAGTGCCTTCCGTTATCCGACGAAGAATTACCCTAGGAAACCGGTGCTACTTAGGTTTGGAGAAACAAATGGGTTCAAAACTCCTAACTTGAGGGACAAAGAGTATACTCTCTAGAATCTTTATCCTGCCAGTTCAATTATATGTCGCCGAGTGCTGAATGATAAGAAGGAAAAAATAGGTTCCTTAGAAAAAAAGATTTCGTCTACGGAATTTGGTCCTGCGTGGAGGATGAATTAATTAATTTCATAGAAAATAAATCAAAATGACACCCATCATGTCCTTAATGTATTTCTCTTCGGGGCATATATGAAAGTCCCAAGCGGATTTTAGCCTATCCTTATAAGTTTATATTTAATATGTTTCATCTGCCCATTCTGGAACTTTGTAAATCAAAAATGTATCCTAAAGTGTAAAAACAGTGATGTCGATAAGTTTTGAATTATATTATTATAAAATGTTATTAAATAGGATCGTTGATTTTTTGGAGTTATTATATATTTTATATATACATACATATTCCAAAAAAGTGGGTCCGTAATTCATTCCTTCAACATATCTGTCTGTTAGAAGACGCATGGCGAAACGGTTAGAAACACTTGCTTTCAAATTCGTATAAAACCTTTTTGGGTTAGTCTGTTCTTGCAGTTTTCGAATTTGCATTCTCAATTTTTCAAAATAGCAAAATTAAGATACGTTTTTTATGCAGAAAAATTGGTATTTAGTCTAACATTAACTTCAAAAAAAAGGTCCTTTAAATTATAAATCAACTACAAAAGGATAGATACCTATGGTGAAACGTGTTCAATTGTGCAATTGAGATTACACTTGTTATTATGATCTAGGCTCAATTTTAAAAAGTTTGCCGAAAATGCTACATATTGTGTCTTATGCTGCAGAAAATCTTGCTGAAATCATAGCACGTGGTTGGCGAATCAGATGAGAAAAGAATAAAAGAATAAGCATTTACTATCGTCTGAGACGGACCTGTACACCCGTCGGAAGTAGGAAAATAGAGGCATTTTGTTTAATATTTTGAGTTAAAATTATAATTTGTTTTTATCTGTACTGAAAAACAAACACGTTGCCCAATAACTTTGCTTTAAATATAGTGCATATTTTTGAGTGCTTATGATGACCAACGTACATAAATAAATTTGTATATCCATACTCACACATATATACCTAGAAGAACATTTATGAAACTATTATCACTGTTAAGGACTTACTTACCTCAAACTCTCTGGCGAAAAAAAGCAAAACTCTGACCACATTAATAAACAAAAAAATCTCAAATGGGTTTATTATTAAAATTTGTTTTGTATTACCTAATAAGATTACTCATTTTGGCGGCAATTTTATTAAAGATATTTTTAACTACAATATCCTACTACAATTTCTTTAAAATTTACATATTTACCCGAAAAAAAGCATATTAAATTTTCTTAATAATAAATTTACTATAATATAGTAGCTTAAACATAATTGTTCAGTAAAAAAATAAAGCCAAACGTTTTAAAAAGCAATATTATTATTTAAGCATTATTATAGCACTAAGCATCAAATTAATTCTAATATGTATTACAGAAATAATTTATATGTACATATATATTTTTCAATATGTAGTGGACGTTTCTTGAATTGACGAACGCTTCTTCAGTTTTCTGAAAATAAATAAAAAAACAATGATTATTGAGTATCTACATTGTTAAAAGTTATAAAAAAGTTTGTAGTGAATTATTATATGGAAAAAGTAAATATTAACTCGTCTGAATTTTGGAAATTTCTTTATAGAGTTGCTCTTTATAAGGAAACGGACATTTTCGCAAACGGATGAAGAACAAACATTTAGGTAATTGTACTACGCGGATAATTTTTAACTTACTAGTTATATTACTAAGCGAAGCGAATGACAAAGTCTCATCATATTTTAAGGTTTTCTTGGGATATTACACAGATAGCTGAAGATAATTTATATTGCGGAGCGTCAATCTTACGCGTTTTTATTTTTGTCTTAACTTATACCTCCGTAGTTTCTTTCGGAATTAAATTTTGCTTTTTGACAATTATTTTCGTTTTTTATAAGGACTTCTGGGATGCAATGGGAATTTGTCGTCGGTAAATGATAGTTACGATTCCAGCCGATCTATCTCTTAAATGGTAAAGTTGTTATTTCTTTTGATCGAGTGTAGAGCTTTTGTACTTAAAATTACTCTATTTTACAATTAGAGATACCTATTGCCATTTACAAAAATCGTTATTTGATACGCTTTGAAAAAATACAGAGTATATAAGCACCTACTTACATATAAAGATTTTGTTTCTGAGCAACTTTGAGTTTCTTTTTTAAAATGTATGCATCTATAATACCGATAAATTCTTAGATATTACATATTAGCAGCAGGAAATCTATAGGAAAGTATTTCAATGCAGTTGATAACATTAGCTGCAACTCTAAGAATTTCATTTAAGCAATTTATTTTTTCCGCCTAAAAAATATTTGACTGAATGTGCATAGAGTATTTAAATCATACAAGCCCCTATCTAGTCGAATGCGGACACAGCTTTAGGAACCCTACGTTGGTAAGAATCACTAAAAGCCTTTACATACAAGTGTTAGTATATGGATGTACAAATCTGTATACACTATACGTATTTTTGTAGTACTTTTTGTTGCATCAGAATTGCAACTTGCATAGCAATAGTAATGCACACAAAAGGATGCATTTCCGTTGTCTAGAGATAGTGAGTTCGGGGTTAACAAAATAAGCAATCTAAGGAAAAAAACCTATGTGTAGTTTTTCGCCTGCCTGTGGTGTTGAACACACTCACAGATCTATATGTACAAATTTCCTAATATGCATATCGCATAGTCGTCACAATTTAAAAAAAGAGAAAGACTGCTTCTGAAACTGGAAAAGAGAAACGACAATTGCAGCCAATCCCATCGGTATAGGCCTACAATAAAATATTCGTTTGAGCGCCACGATGCACCCTACAACCATACTACTTTTCTTTCGATAGTCAAAATAACTACATAGCTATTCACATATCTTTTTTTCTATGCATTTGAAGAAGGCCTCTTTGATCGCAGATGCACGGCACAGAGCATCCACTTCAAACAAAAAAATATACTCCTGCACCGTAGATAGATATAGATGTACACGTTGTCCTTTTGCTTGTGTAGGCTTCAACCTCATCTCTGGGAGCATGCATTCGCATTATTGCAACGTACATAATACATACCTATATTAGTATATGTACACATCTTTCCAAAAAATGTCGAAGTAGTGGGAAAACCATTTTCCTAAATGTTTTTTATTGTTACGATAGCCACTATAGGTGCATAGTTTTATGTTATCTATAGCTATGGGTAAGTATCAAAATATGGATGCACTTACAGTAGAAAAGTGTATGTATGTAGCGAATGCAATATCACTCATATACATAAACTTAAATAGATATACATACCTACAAGAGAACTAGACTATTAGATGCACGAATAAAAGCTTTGCCCAGTAAAGCACAGCTCCTCATCCTTTTTTTTGCTGTGTCCTACCGACGTAGGGTGCTTCAGTACATAACGTGGCACAAATCTAGGGGATGATTCCTCGGTTTATTTCGAGCAAAAACTTTTTTGAACGCTTTTGTTACTTTATTTCTATTTTGCTAAATCTTAACTAGACATGTTGGTATGATTAAGTATGATATCAGCATTTCAACGTCAAATGTTCATATTAAAATATATTCCATATTGACCGATTTTATGATATATGCATTTTTCTAAAGTAGATAGGTGTTTTAGTAAAGTCGGTAGGCTATTTGACCACTTTTTTTAAGAAAATTATTTGCTGGACGGCTTCGGGCAGACGCTCGTTCTCGGAAAACAACCGACTTAATTATGGGACACACTTTTTGGACATGCAATAGCAGAATTGAAGTGTATGTACAGATATTCCGAAAGCCCTATAAAACAGCAGAGCAAATAAGCCGGCATACTTTAGTCTAAGATTATATTGACGAAATGAAGGAGCTGATACCTATGCCAGCCAAAGCGTCAAGAAATAGTTAGAAAATCGATTTACCTTTAAAAAAATCTCCAAATGCAGAACACTAGCAACAAGCGTAAGTAAAGAAACCCCTATGCTCCCTTGGAGAGGATAGAAGGCGTGATATGATTTGGAGGGGATAACAGTAATTAACGAGTACTACCTATCACAGTCAAGTTACCTTGTAACTCTTTAGATTCCGGAAGTCCAAAATATACGAGCGTTTGCTAATTTTTTACTTTGGATAATGAAACCATGATATTAACTAAACTAACTATACAAAGCAGAGATCAAAAATATCTCTTAACTCTTTGGAAGGTTAATATAGAAACCAGAATTGTCCCATTTCCTTTAAGAACAAACGCGGAAATATATAATGCTGTATAATTTCTTAGTTCACCGGTCCATGACAAAATGCCAACAACCAAATTGCTCGACAAAAATTGTTTGCTTTCTTTCATAATATATTTACAGCGCTGACCAAATCGCCCAAAACCCAACTGCCCATAATGAAATAGAGTGCACGATAGCGTCATACGAAACTTTCTCGGTACATGAATGGTATCATTTGATCACATACCAAATTTACATAAATCACTTTTAAAGTTTTGAAAAATTAGATTTTCTCAAAAAGGCACCTACGTTTCTTATGCAATTTCGCACATTGATTTGGTTCTGCTTTGCTTTCATTACGTCAAAATAGCAATTCAATTTTTTATTTGTTATAAATTTATCTAGGTACTAGTGCACAATGCTTAGTAATGGACGTTAATAGGACGGCTGCCAAAAATATTGGGCCATATGACGTCATCATAATTTGGGCGATTTGGTGTTTGGAGATATTATACAGGTTTGTCTTAAAATGTCGAAACACAAAATCTTGTTTTTGTGTGTTTTGACACAAAAATTAAAAAATAAAATTTACATTTTGACATTTTTTTAACTTTTTTCGATTTGAAAAATTCGCGGTTATTCGCAAAAATGCAGTGCATTTCGGTCCCTTCAGAAAGTCGCAATGTTGTTGACAACCCCATTTATTCAGAAAAAAAAACTTTCTGCTTCCTTCACTCCAATTCTCTAAATCAGGATTTGTACGAGAACGAAAGAAAAAAGAACTAAGAGCAAAAACAAGAAGTGAGATAAAAGCGAGAGGGCATTCACTCACACTTAAGAATTTGTGTCACATTTAAATATGGGAGTATCACAACTAATGGTTTCAGTTTCTATATTTAAATTTTAACCATTTTCTTCATGCATTCGCAAAGTTGCTGTTTTCTTCGAAAATGTTCATAGAAATGGGAAAAAAAGGTTTAACAAGATATTTAGCTAAACATTTTTTAATATATCGTCCATACGATGTTTTTGGCTACGTCCCCCTTTTAGGGGACGTTTTTTCAAAAAATAAATTTTTTTTATAGATTTCATAGAATGAAATAAAATGCTATCCATCATCTTCTTAATGCTTTTCATAGGGATATGAACAGGGTATCATAGTGTTCGCCCCTAGACGACTGTAGCCTTTCCTTATGTTTTATATAAAGGTTGATTTATGCACAAAACGGAAAATAATACAATATTGCTTATATTCTATTGTCTCTGATGTGTTATTGATGGGCGATATAAGAGGCTAGTAGATAAGTATAATTTAAAATTGAATCCCTTTTTGCATTTAAGGAGCATGTTTTTCCTCACTTAACAATACATAGTATTTCTATTCATCTTTTTAAAATAAAATTTGTATATATCTTGCCTTGACGGCTAGACCAATTCTAAGTCGGCTTTTATAATTTCTTTTATGTAAAAACAAAACTAATAATGTTCAATTTATGAAGTCTCACATATACATATATAAAATAAATATATAAATATTAGGCGCAAACGGCCAATACAGGACCTAAAGCCGAACTTCTCCAACCATTGTGTGTGCGAAGTTATATTTTTGCAACGAATTTCGGACCCACAGTTTAATGCCGATTCCGAACGGCAATTTATTTTTTAGAAGCTTCTCATGACAGTTGTTACTCTTGGATGTTTGTCAACCGTCAACCCCACCCGCAAGAGGTGGCGCAGCGAATAAAAAAAAACTTTCAGGTAGTACAGATCGGGATTTGAACCAGCGACCTCTCGCTTGGTGGTCCAACGCACTTAACCACTAAGCCTCTGCACCCACCCATATATACATACACTCATATGTATATACATACCAAACTCATATGCATATACATACAAAACTTTTTTTTTTCTAGTTTTATTGGAAAGGTTTTTTTTTGGCTCGGGCAACCTTTTTGGAGACATTTTTGAGAATTATGAAATTATACATGGAGGTATGATTTGAAGAACAACAAAAGGGAAGTGGTTCCCCCTATAGGTATATCTAATTCCGATTGCTATTATGAAATTTTATAACGCGGTATTTATTTTTACAGCACTGTATGATACAAATCGTATTTCTCTCCAAAATGGAAGCATGTGTCTAACTTTCAAATATAAAAAATAGCCTTACCAAGTATTGATCTCACACAAAAAACAGGAACCAAAACTTCGCGTCGCCTAGTTCAGGATGGGCAACTGTTAGACAGGTCTATTCCTAGATTATGCACTGAATTTAGAAAATATAAATGATAATTTATTTACCTTTCTCTGTCTCTAAAGCGACTGGGTATTCGAACCCAAATTAAACTACTTGCTATATAGTCCAAAGTTCATTCATAATTAAAGGAAATGGGTACCACCATTTCATTAACAGTATCACTTTCACTTTTGAGATATTTTGGTTATCAACAAATTTATTATATATCTTCAAATATACAGCTGATATTAAGTAGAGTAAATTATATTAAGATCAATTCACGGCAATAAACAAAAGCATTATCGCGCAAAGGCACAAAGCCCGTGCTATTTGTGTGGGATATGAGCCCTATTTGAAACTTTCATCGGAAACATATTATCGAAGCAATAAAAGAGGTTAAATAAAAAAAGCAACTAGTTAACAAAAAGGGTCGTATAACAAAATTGACTTCAGCACCAAATTTCTTTTGAAACCGTCCAGCCATTCGAGTGTAATGGAAGATCCAAATAAACATAGGTCGATACTTTTACATAAGTAATATTAACAAATATGAAAAAAGAAATATATATATCTATACAATTCAATTTAGTGTTGGACTATTTACACGAAATTCCAGATAACAATTACAAATATAGAACTTGCACTTCAATTCTCAATTTGCAAATTAAATTGAAAAAATGTTTTTTTTAATTTATGTATACCTATGTAATCCAGTGAATCTAAATTTTTAAATTTCTCATTCTTAGCAGAATCTAGAGAAAGTTACTTATGTGTGGCCCAAGGAATCTAAAGATTTACATTTTTTGCTTTCTCGTATACTTAGTAGAACACAGAGGAGGTGGTAATATCGAACTCAAGCTGTAAAGCAAGTATGATATCACTTCTATAGAGAAGTGAAAAACATTGGTTCCCTTCTTGGATATCACTTCTATAGAGAAGTAAAGAACAGTGTTTCCCTTTTTTGTATCATTCTGTAGTATGTTCATTTGTTTGTTTGCCGTTTAACTACATATTTAAAAAAATAACATAATCAAAACAAAAAAAGGTACCTATCAAAAAACTTTCTCCCTAAAAAAATATTACAAGTTACATACATATGTTAAATCACACCACTCAAAATATATTCCGAAAATATGAAAGGTTCTAAATAATTGTTTTGTTTAAAATGTTTATATTTAATTATAACGTAGAGATATTAATGAATCGTTATTCGACACCTTTGAAAAACTGGGTGATAACTATTTTATTCTGTCAAGCCAGATACTAATTTTCCTACTTGATAAATAAATTACTTTCTTTATGCATTTGGAGTTCTTAAGAAATAGCTGCAAGCTTAATTGATATTTTTGACGATTTGAGATTCATTAATTTTAATTTATTTTCATAAAATAACTACCTATTTTAGTATGGAACACAGAGATATAGGTATAGAGTTGCTCTTGTGAAAAAACGTTACCTACGTGTGGGTGCCGTATGAAAAATTTTATGATGAGCTGTATTAGGTATATTGGTAGGTACTTGAAAAATTAATTATAATAAATTAAAATATTAAAAGTTTTCTATCTCGGTCAAATTAGGTACCTAGGAACTACTAAAAAAGCCGATTGTCAATAAATACATATCTATGTAGGCCTAGGGAACTTAAGACTGAACCTTACGATTAACTTCCAAAATACTGTTTAGTAAAATTAGTGCTTAAGTAATAGTCAACTAAGTAAAATTTAAATAAATTGCTGTAAATTGGTCATTGTAGGTAGGTATCTAGGTACCTTATTTTCTAAATGCAATCAACATTTTTAAATACCCCCCATCGTACCAACCTTTCGACTCGGCTTGTTCGGAGAGCTTGGTATACAAAAGAATAAGTTCCTCACCGAGAAAACGTAAATTTTTAATGCCATTTCTACTGTTATACACATGTCGCGTACAATACACAAACATGTATAGGTACATGTCGGTATCCACTTATTTCTGGTAGAGTGGGCAGGGGTGCAGAAATAAAACTGAGCTTTTTCGTAAATATACTACTACAACTGCAACGATTAAAATAAGATATAACGAAAAATCTAACACGAAGATCACACTTTTTGTAAAAATATAAAATTCTACCCTGCGAATTTACGTAAGTATGTGTAGAAGGACGACACGCAATTTATACGCATACTCCTGATGAGGGAGAATTTTTAGAATTTTTGTTTTCAAACAAATCCATAGAGTAAGTCGAGAGGGTGAGTTATACAGGATACTTAAATGCACACACAAATGCAATGCAAACAAGGATACGTAGGGCAAGTCATTGGAATAGCAATCACATGCTTTCACCATTCACCCCATGGCAAAACAAAAATTCAAAATGAATTCTCAATACACTTTTTTCTCTTTCAGATTTTCCTTTTTCGTAGATATCCGTAGCACACAACGGGATAGGTGAAGTTCTGTTCTGTTAACCACCACTAACACAAAAATATATTCCCAGCATTTTTCTCCGCTTTTCACCCTTTTCTAATATGTTTTCTCTTTTCTTCTTACTGCTTTGCGGCCTTACGCATCTTTTTTTGTTTCCCACTTTTATATTTGTACCTATATATGTATGTATGAACATTTGAAAAATGTGAAGAAAAAAGCATCTAACGAATACGTTTTCATTGGGCGTGTGTTGTTTGATGTTCTATTTCATGGCATGTACAAGAAAACTATTTTCATATAATATACAATTTGATTTTTTGTTTAAAAAAAATATAGATGTATTTACTTCCTATAGTTATCCTTGCGAAACTGCAAGAAATACAAAGCAATTAAAAAACAGCGAGATAGAACATGGAAATAGAGACCAGTTTGATGGTTTTTCTCCTATTTTTTACTTTATTCGCTTTGTGATTGTATGAGTGGGTAACTTATCCATGTAAATCATTTGTATATGTCACACAAGAAACATCTTTTATATCAGAACTCGCTGAAAGATGTGCCACACCCAACGTTATTTTTCTGGGCGCCACATGTCTAAATAAATGTATATCTACTAAATTTTACATTACTTCTTATTGGCGTTTTCTTAATTTCTGTTTATTAGATAGATATCTACATATGCGTTATTTTAGAGTCGTTTTCTATATTTTTGCTTCATAAAAATCAAAAAGCCAAGCATCCTATACCAAAATATTAAGTATATCTTAATTTTCTGCATCCCTTCGTAGGTGGCAATATTTTTTATGATCATAGATATCTATATTGCTGCCTATCCATAGCTAAATATTATTTTCTCATGAGGTTACTAACCCTACGTATGTATATTCTTTTCAATAATAATACAATAATTAAATTTTTCCAATAATTGTTATTTATGTAAGTACTAATCTATTACCTATATGAAGATATACCTAGGTACTTACATAAGTACGTAACATGTAGGTATGTATGTAGATAGGTGTCCACATTTCTTTCTAACTGGATATCTATTAATATCTAAAGACATATAATGAAAATAAATAAAAATTCGGAGGTCGCCTTAACACGAGTTAACTCCGTGAGCTCGTGAATTTCCCAAGCATTTTTATAACCACTTAGACTTCCTATCTGTAAGCACCTACTACATATATCCAACAAAATTAATTATTAGCGGAACTAACTTCCTGACGTACAATTCGACACTTTGTCGCTTTAGAGACGAATATTGGGAACACCGATATGTATTTACGAAATAACTCATTTTCACAGGCTTAGATACTTTAAACCCGTTTCTGCAACCAGTCCACTCTCATAAGACTCCTGTGTTACTTTTCGCTTAGCCGACAAATATTAGGCGGACCTTTTGCTACATGATATCCTTAATTTAAGAACTTAGTATCTTTTCTCTGTCGACTTGTTCAACGCAATTACAGAGCGTACTCATGAATATAGAAACATGACTCCGACTACTATCCAGCATCGCGATGGCTGAAAGTAGGCGATATACCTAAATACCGGTTACTTAAAATAAAAGTGCAATCCATTTCAGGCATATCCGAGTCATAGCGAAATATTTAAAACTCGCTGGTTGGATACATTGTGTTCATTATATAAAACATTGTTAATTAATTCCTCAAGATTATATGATACAATAAATAAAATAAATCATTTTGGGTATTATCTATACCTATGTATATTATTTTATTTATTTTATCTGTAGGACTTCAACTTACTTCACTTATTTTTAAATTATCTCAGAAGGTATGGAAAGTAATGACTTAATTAGAGTATATAGAAATCCACGGTAAGCATATTAATATTTCTTACAATCCGAAAATATTTCAGAGCTTCTAAATAAATTTTTCATCAGAGCGTTTATGTGTGCTAATGTCCCTTCCATAAAAAGTACTGCTAATATTAATTTATATAATTATATATATAAATGTATTATTGCTCCCTATGCCTGTCACTACTATTATAAAATAAATCTGAAAAGCCCTACATACATTGCACACGGCTGAGCAGATCTTAATATTGGCACCTTTGTATGTTGTTTCAATTAGTACATAAGTATTGTTAAAGAAACTGGTTTATACATATATACATATATAACTGTATGATTCTACAGGTGGAAATGAAGTTCTGTCGTGTGACATATGCGTTTTCTGTAAAATTATTTCTTGATCCAAAGTAAGACAAGCCGATCTAAGAGGCATAAATACTTTATTCATGCATACAAATCGTTGGATTTAGATACAGTATAAAATAAAGAATATTGATTATATTTTATCATATATTAGGTTAAGCCAGCGACTTCTCTAACGAGTTATAATATCCCTAAGGTACCTACTGCAATATAGGGAAATCTGGAGCTTACATTTTAATACAAAAATTTCTTACATAAATGTTAATTTAAAAAAAAAAATAATTTCTCTAAAACGGCTTTACTGCTTTGATCGGCTTGTTTGCCTTGGATGCCTGTGAAGAGTATATCAAAATGACATACCCACGGTTCTTTTGAAAGACTTCAATATATACCTACATAGGTAGATAACAACTTATTTTAAAACCATGCAGAGAGACTTTAAACAAATTTGACTTATTGGGAACTTCTATTAAAAAATTAAAAGGTTAAGACATACTCAATAGAACAGAAGTAAAAACAACGAAAATACGTATTGTTTGTAGGTTCTAACTGTTGTAGGTTCTAACTACAAATCAAATCTTTTTCGGACTTGCTTTACTTGCTATGAGTTATTGTGTGTGTGAGTTATCAGCTATTTCTTATTTGAAAATGAAAACAGCATAACATTTACGATCAATATTATTAATACCTAATAGAAAGATATAGCGGACAATTTTAGTATAGGTGCTGCGCAGTGTCAAAAAGTAAAACAAGCCTCTACCTAAGCACATTTATAGACAGGTCGAAAACAACTTATTAACTTATTTTTCGTTCCACTATTCTGGCCACTCTAAATTGGAAAATATAAACAAAATGAATTAAAGTAGATACCTATTGTAAAAGTGAAAATAATTTGTTTCGAATTTACAAACGAACTACACCAGATTCCATGCAGATTTATATACTTAAGATTGATTGGTAGTAAACAAAACCCTTCTCTTTTGCCAATTTTGTTTTGCATTATTCCAGGCACCACAACCTACATACATATATATAAAGGACATGCTTCGTCGAAAAGACGACGGCACTATTTACAGTGACAATGCACACGACCTATGCACCAAACATTTTGAAAGTTTATTATTTTTTATTACTTAGTTCATCTTGCATAAATAGAAACTCCATATAGATGTTTTTTAATAATACTTATATACTTCTAAGATTACATTTTCACATATATGGTTTTTGGGCTGAATTTGCAAGACAACAAAGTGCGTCGACGATTTCTTTTTCTTTTTCGATTCATAGAAAAACACGTTCTTACACTAAAAACCTGATATTTTGTTTAGAAGACTTTCCCCTTTATATTTTTTAAACTGAAGGTTTCTGTAAAATTCAATTAATGTTTTAAAAAAAATTAAATTATTGAAATAAATATTTCGTACCAATATGAATTAAAAATGTGGAACGTAAAATGCAATTGTCTGGCGTGCCTTCTTCGTTTTATTAAAATCAAAGGTAATTGACAAAAAGCAGGTAGATTTGAAATAAATTTTGTTAAAAATATATTATTATTTCTAATAATACTACTAGTGAATGTATTAAAAAGGCAGTGAGTATGATGAATTGTAGCAAAAATTACATTGTGTTGGGACAACCGATTATCGCCAGCAGGAGGGATTCTACTTATAATTGTTAGTCGAAAGGTGCCTCCCTCCTCTTCCATCGTAACACATTAAAAACAAAATTAATTTTAATATTAAAACAGAACTTTGCGTCCAAAGCCGGGTATGCTTTGGCGGTTATATTATTATGTTATAATGAAGACATTGTACGATTCCATAAACGAGATCACGAGTATAACATTTGGAACTTATTTTTTAAGGAATAATCGTATCCAATTAATTTTTAAATAAAAAGTACAAGGTTAAATAATTGCTTTCAACACAAAGAAAAAAAACACCTGGTACAACCACCCAGCAACACTTTAACGGTTGATGTCGATTGAAACAGAATGAATGAAGCAACATCCAACAGCGAAACCAGAAACTATTGTAATAAAGCTATCTACTGATTGTGCACATTAAAGAAATTTTGTGCTCTTTTCGCAAAGTTTCTTCCTAATTCTTCTGCACAATCAATTTGGTGTGATGCTTTTGATCTCTTTGGTCACTTCAAAATTAATGCAAGGACATTTTATTTCACGCTTGGAAGTATAACCTTTTTTTTCTAGCAGGCAAGAAGTTATAGTTATAGTATCTGTTAGTTAAGCATGTTCTGAATAAAAAAAATATGAGTTACGCTCAGTCGCTCACCGGATTAAATACTGCTAAGCCATTTCGGCAAGTATCTTTTATCTGTTTTAGGTATAGTTCCAAAATATGATTTCGTCAACTCGAAGGTTTTAATCACATCGGAACCTGAAAATTATGTCACATAAAAACCAAATACCATGAGGGCATAAATATAAACAAAATTGTACTGGTTTTAAGAAACCAGTGCGT
This sequence comes from Ferdinandea cuprea, assembly GCA_963576555.1. NCBI lineage: Eukaryota > Metazoa > Arthropoda > Insecta > Diptera > Syrphidae > Ferdinandea > Ferdinandea cuprea. The sequence continues at coordinate 81,545,916 of OY754959.1, forward strand.
TTTGCAGACCTGACGAACCCCACCAGCAAATAAACCCTCTCACCATCCTCTTTTACGACATGATCTTCATCGGCCGGCAAATCCGAGAATGTATGTATTTATGTAAGTCAAATGTAATTTATGAATTTTTCTCTACATTATAAGGTTACTTACACTTTTGAGTGGGTATGTAAATCTTTTAAAAATTATTTAAACTTATCATGAAAACGGTCATGACTTTCATTACTTTCATGATGGCATTTTCAATGACACGTGAGTGATCACTGTAACATTTCACTACCGTCTTTACTTTTTATAAAAAAAAAATATATATACATATATATATCTGCATATATCGATTAATTGTATACTTATATAACTGTGCATTTGATTAAATAAAATAAAATAAATACCACACGAAAATCAGTTAATCAGAACCCGATAAATTCATAAAGTGTATAAACCAAAACAGAATCAACAGTTGCTGCGATCAAAGTCGAAATAGAACTGAGGAATATATAAATGCAAATGATGATCCCTGTGTCTCCTTGTAAAAACTTGTTTTGGAAAAAAAAATACAGGAATGTAGTCACCCCTTATTCTTGAACAAGGTTATATGTATTTTTTTTATTTATACAATAGGAAAGGTCCCGTATAAGAATGATCACTTTTCGTTAATACATGCGAGAATGTGACTAACGCGTGCCCAAAAATAAAAAAACCGAAATTGTTTGTTTGGTTTGAGCGGCGAGGTGGAATCCGAAACGAATTTGCAATTAGTGCTGAAGGGGCGTTTTTAGACCACAACTTACGAGACATTACCTTATATCTTGAAGAAGATTGTGTTCTAGATTTATTGATTTTTTTGGACAAAATGTAATGCAAAGTTTCGTAATAAAATCAATGGTTTTATTGCAACATGGCCGCCTTAAAATATAGGTATGTTTGTATTTTTTTTTGAAGATTAACCCACATCCGGATTTTATTTTTTACATACAAATATGTTGTTGTAGTGTAAATTTTGCAGTATTTGAGATTTGGAAAAATCATACGAATAAATTGGTATATTTTTATATCTTATTAAAAAAATACTTTTTTATTTACTTTGTCTTGGTTGTAACACAGCTTCTTATCTCGTCCCTTCTTCAAAAAAATCAACATCTGAATCATCGCTATCATAATCGTCTTCATTTTTACCTGGTACACAATCCTTTTAAGAGCCCCCTTTTTTCCGGTTAATTGAGAATACGGATATCTGGATTCTTAATGGTTCCAAATTGAGTCCGTATAATTACAATTATACGGATTTTCAAATTATCCAATAATTCGTATAATTAAAATGTCCATTCCTTAGTTGTTTAATATACATCTTACATCTACATCTTTTTTGCGGTTTCAATTACATTTTGTTCAAAAATCATTCTTACTAAAAGTACCTATGTGATTTTAAGTACATTTGAGTGTAATGGTCTTTTTTTGACACCTCGTAATATATAATAAACAGTTTTTTGTTTCTAACTTAAATCCTAGCATTTCTAAGTACACGGACAAAATAAACACTTCAAATAAATAGGTAAAATCTAAGCAATAACAAAAAAATATACCAGCTAAACAACAATTACGGTTCAGTATATACACGTTACTTCTTTGATAAAATGTAACACAATTTTAATTTCAGCTGGATCTGAAACGTTCTAAAAATTTGATGTCTGTAAGCAGGTGGAACATTACCACTATTATAGGTGTTATCACTGGTCTCTGTCTTATAAGCAAAGTAGCCTATTTTATACATTTCTATTCGCTGCCCCACCTCTTGCGAGTGTCTGACAAACAAACACTCCCGCTTTGCCAGTTCTTTTTGTATTGTCTATTTTTTATTTTTAATAATTCAAAAATATAGATTATGTAGTATCTAATTACTAAAGACAGTTTTCCAAACCACGCATGTACGGCTTTGTTTTCACCGATTTTTAAAATAAGAGTTTTGTCAAAGGTCCCTCAAGGGAACATTTTGACCTCTATATTTTTGCTTAGTGTTAAGTGGGTCTTAATTGGTATAGTTATTATAAATAGAAGGGTCCTGTACGGGAATTAAACAACACTTCTAATATGAAATGATAGAAAAGCGTGTCACTTGATTTTTGAACCTAAATGTGCTGATGTAGTCAATTCAAATATTACACGCATGTTCTATTAAAAAAAAGTTTAGCTGCCTCTATAAAATTAAGGATCTTAAATTGGCGCCAAAAAACAAGTACTGCTTATAAGACTTTTAGTCTGCTATCTACACTTTACTTGCCAGCTTTCTTGAGAAAGATTAAATTTTTTAGTAAGTCAACAAACGAACGAAAGCATAATACAAAAATCAGAAATAGTAATAGTAGTGTATATAGGTTTACTATAATATATGCCCAGAATAATAAATAATCGCTTGGTGGGCGGATATTTCTATTATCCAAGATGGATATTGGAACTTTCACACAAAAGATAAAAAGTTGCACCCAAAATGTTGCAAATGCCTATGTTTTATTACAACAATATGTCTTACGCATTAATTTCTTCGATTTTATGCTCGAAATGTGGCAATATGTCAAGTAGAGGTGGAAGAAACCATCCCCGATAATTGACGATCAGCTCCTATAAGAACTATCGCCGCAGATCCTTTCCCAATGTCTCATACAAAATAGTTATCAAAGTACTGTGCATGTGACTTTCTTCAAACAATTTCTAACACACATATTGGTACGTACCAGTCTGGTTTCACTAAGACAAATCTTTAAGGTCTTACACGAAATATGCATATTAAACCAACAGCTGCTACAGTATTTCTGGTATAAAATTGTTTTTTCACATCAAAACAAGATTCGGATGCAGATTAACGAGTTGGGTTCTATTCGATCCCCCTTCTAAACAATAAGTACCTTTGACCTATGTTTTAAAACCGGTATGGCAAATACAAGGGGTTGAACATTTCTTGTCGGAAATAAAATAAGAGGTTTGTCAAAGGTCCCACAAGGGAACGTTTTTGACCTCTATATTTTTGCTTAGTGTTAAGTGGGTCTTAATTGGTATAGTTATTATAAATAGAAGGGTCCTGTACGGGAATTAAACAACCCTTCTAATATGAAATGATAGAAAAGCGTGTCACTTGATTTTTGAACCTAAATGTGCGGTTGTAGTCAATTCAAATATTACACCCATGTTCTATTAAAAAAAAGTTTAGCTGCCTCTATAACAAATTTAATAATAACAGATTTAATATATAAAATTTAGGAACTTAAATTAGCGCCAAAAAACAAGTACTGCTTGTAAGACTTTTAGTCTGCTGCGGCAGTCGCTTCTGCGAAATATGCATTCATTGTTTTATTTTTATGAAAAAACATTATCGATCATTTCGAAAACAAATTTTTTTTGTAATTTGTTTAAACAGCTAAATGGTGGTGACTGCTGGGTGCCTAGTACCTCGACTGGAGATGGTGTAACCACAGGGTTTGGAAGGTCGTTGGTGGCAGCTGACGAGAGAGGGGTGGAGGAATGTAAGCTCACTAAGGCACTTCTTCTGCTTCCGGACGGCGGCGGACAAATTCTACGGATAGATCAACGGCGGCGTCCACAGTTCTATTTAAATGGAACAAGCGATCTCCCTATATGAGCTACTTCGACATATTTGAAGCCCAGGTCTATAGGGATCTCCAATACTAAGCCAGGTTTTTGGAAAAGAGTTGGTGGCGGTTAACCCTTAATGGGCCAACGGCAGCACCCACATCCCCGAAGTGGGTTACTGGCACCTGAATTACAGGCCTGCTGTCTAAGGTCAAAAATAGGGCCTGGCCCTCCAGGTTGGGGAAAATTCCCGACCACGTCAAAGCACATAGTTATGGGAGAGACTATGGTAGGTAGGTGCTACTCAAAAACTTAAATCTGTCCTCTCGTGGTACAAGGCCGACATTACCGCGATCCGGGAGATACGATGGATAGGATCAGAAATTATGAAAAGAATAAATTGCGACATTTATTACAGATGTAACAAAAGATAAGTGATCGCCTGGCTGTGATCCGCATCAGAGCTACATTCCAAAACATTAGCCTTATATGTGCACACGCCCCTACCGACGAGCCTGATGACTCTATCAAGGAGGAATTCTATGACCTCTTGGAACGGAGCCTATCCGGAGTACGATGTCAAAATTGTACTCGGGGACTTTAATGCTAAAGTAGACAAGGAAAACATCTTCGGCGGATTAGTTGGTAAGCACAGCCTCCACGAAACGACAACAGATAGCAGCTACCGACTAATTGACTTTGCAGCACCTTGTAATACGGTGATAAGTAGCACTAGGTTTCCGCCGCTAAGGATGCACACAGCAACCTGGCGCTCTCCAGATGGTCGAACCGCCAACTAAATCGACCATGTGCTAATCGATGGGAGGCACGCATCCAAAATCTTGAACGTGCACGCTTACCGAGGGGCAAACGTTGACTCTGACCATTTTCTTGTTGCAACTAGATTCAGATCTTGACTGTCCAAGAGAAGAAGCTGCGAACTGCCCAAAAGATGAAATTCGACGTTGGACGCCTTAGCACATCTGGAGTCGCCAGAGCCTACAAAGAGCGCCTGAGTGAGAAACTCTCCACTGTGCATTCACCTGCCACAGACGCCATAAACCGGTGATCTAAGTATCGCGACATCATCAAGGAGGTAGCCGAAACCACCCACCACCGAGCCACCCCAGAGAAAAAGCCCGTGTTACGATGATGTATTCGTATACGGTATACCGGAAAAAGGTGACAGAAGATGCACACATTAGGACGCTGCAGAGGAAAACAAGGGCAGCAAAGGATGAGTACCGAGCCAGGAGAAGGGAGGAGAAGAAGATCCTGCGTAGGAAGAAACGAGAGCACGCAGTCTCCCAGCTCAAGGGGATAGTAGAGTCCCGCGACCGAAACAACATCCGGAAGTTTTATAAGAAAGCTAAGCAACTGGCTGCTGGCTTTAAGACCGGAACCCAGGCTCTTCACAACAGCGATGGAAACCTAGTCACCGACGCGCAGAGAATAGTAGATGTATTTAAGCAGCAGCTAAACGAACAAAATGTAGAGAGATTGATGGGGCAAGAAGAGAACGCACGTCCAGTCAATGAAGAACCAGTCCCTCCGCCCAGTGTAGAAGAGGTTGGCTTAGCTATAAAAAAGCTAAAGAACAGCAAGGCCGCCGGCTCTGATGGTCTACCTGCAGAGCTTTTCAAATACGGATATGATGTTATGGTGGGGCGCATTCACCAAATCAACAACCAAGTTTGGGTGGTGGAAAGCATGCCCAATGACTGAACCATCAGCTCCATATTTCCCATCTACAAGAAAGGCGATGCTATGTCTTAAATAGAAATATCGTGGCATATCCCTGCTTAATGTCGCATAAAAGATCCTATCCAACGAACTGTGTGAACGTCTTAAACCTTTCTGCAACACACTAATCGGCACGTACCAGTGTGGCTTCCGGCCCGGCAGATCAACTGTAGACCAAATCATGACACTAAGGCAAACCCTGGAAAAGACCAACGAGTTTCAAGTCGAGACACATCACCTCTTCATCGACTTTAAAGCCGCATATGACAGCATATTTCAATGATAAAGATATTTAAATGCCCCATGCGCCGTTTTTTTCACCAATATAGTCATTACAAAGTTCAAATGAAACACCAATATATCCAACGTACCACATACCTCCTTTTAAAGAAATAAAAGTACTGAGACTGACCTGACCTGACCTGACCTGACTGAAAATACCGTCCTTTTACCTGTTGATGTACACAAAATTTTAGTCTTTACTGCGGAATAAAATTTATACATGAAATATTTTACACAATTTACATGTTTTCTTTAAAACTGAGTAGGCTCAATATTTTATTACTAAGTTTTTTAACAATCTATCGTAGTTTCAATAATGCTGAAATGTCTTAACAAATTGTAAATTTTATGTTTCTAGCTTCGTCGGAAACGAAGTTTAAAGAAGCACAAGCAACAAATTTTAACTTTTCTAAAATTTTTAAAATTTAATATTGGTATAGGTCAATTTCGATGGTTCATTTTCATGTCAGAAAGTTAAAATAATGAATTTGGAATGGAATAGCGGATCTTATATATGTCTTTATTGAATACATTTGTTTGATATTCTAAATGCAAATATTCTTTACTGAGTACAGATTCCTTATTTACATTCGAAAGTCATATTATGATAAATATTTGAATAATTTGAGATGAATTTATATTTACTTTCTTCGTATTGGAATAGGATGTCCTTAGAGTTTAATAGCAAACCAAATCAAATGTTATCACAGTGTCTCTATATATGTATGTTGGAATTCTACATGACTTAAATTGTATGGATTACAATACTTCCCTTTCATTAAAACATATTTCAATAAATTCAATATTGGTATTGAATGTCTTAAGTGTTGAATACGAAACCAAATCAAATATCAACATATATTTAAAATTTCACATGATTTCGAGTTTATGGATTACATTACAACCCTTTCATTAAAATATTAATGTAATTCAATCTACTCCATTCATATTAAGGGTGTTTTGGATAAGTATATACTTCATTATATACATACGTAATATTATTTCACGTTTGTTATATACTAGTTTTTAGTTATATTATGAAAAGTTATAAAGAACTTCGTTGTAGGAACTAAGTAGGATTTATTGTCTACAAAAAAAGGAGATTGTGACACTTGTGGGCAATATATACGAAATACTTAGTTACTCCTTTAAATATATTTACAAGAAATGCGCATAAATAGCCGATTAAAATGCTCAAACATAATGTTTTTCTTAATTAAAATAGTGTTAAAACATTGCGTTTGGAACTGCAAATATTAGTGGCGAAAGGCAATATCCTTTCTGGATGTGAACTTTGATAAACTAGAACAAACATCGAGCTACAAAGTACTGAGGATCACAAACAACATATGAAACTTATTTTGCAATTAAGGTATAGTTGTATTTATAATGTATATTGTTAACGATTTCCCAAAAGCACAATATACGAGTAAGCAGTGTTGGGGTGTACGCTAAAAACCATCTTTCGCTTGAAGAGAGAGGTGGCTTTTGGTACCATGCGCACTGGAATTTTGAAGAACTTGCTCGAGAATAATCCCTTGACCCTTGTCTTATAGATATGCCATCTTATGCAATGACATCAGAAATCCTTCGACGAAAAAACTACCACGTCGACTTTCCGCAGGTAACGGAAAGGCTTCGGTCACACTCTGAACCATGCATTGAGTGCCATCGGATTTTCACGGGTAGCTCCAAAACCGAACATGGGTCTTTGTGAAACGCGATAACATCAGACTTTACTACCCCTTGGGCAAACAGGCGTCTGTTTACCAAGCGGAATTTTTTGCCATCATAATGCCTATGCGCTGAATTATGAACATCAGATGGAGGGCTAGAGGCATTTGCATTTGCAGTGACAGCCAAGCTGCAATAAAAGCGCTGCTAAACCCCCTTACCTTGTCCATGTCAGGCCTATGCTCGCATCAGGTAGCGGATTTTCGGGGCTGCAGTGGTGAGTGCTGAACATCTAAGGTCTTCATCACTGAAGCTCCTTCTCATCTTTCTTCGAAAGCCGGGAAAGTTTCTGGAAAAAACATCGATTAACGGTATTTTATCAAACCGCCAATATCTCGAAAACTAACAAAGGATTCTGGAGTTCCTTGATGAGTGATTTTTTTGTACTATTAAGTCGAACAGATTTGCATACCTCGATTTTTATACCCAATCCTAAGGCTATATTAATTTTGACACATATTTTGTAACACTCCTTAATATTCGTCGTAGACCCATAAAAGTATATATATTTATGATCAGGACTAAATCCTAAGACTATTTAGCAATGCCCGTCCGTCCGTCCGTCCGTATCAACTTTTGAGGCCTTTAGAGTTATGCTAGGAGGCTGAAATACGGAGCATATACTCCCTAGGGTCCCGAAATGGTAAAGTGCTAAAATTTTTAAATCCGCCCACTGCCACGCCCACAATTTAAAAAAAACCCTTTTAAGGCTTAAGTTAGAGAGATAAAGTTGTAAAACCTTCGCAAGATATGTAGGTACTGCCTACCTTTATAAATTTGTCATATAAAGTTTTTTGCCACGCCTACTTCTTGTGGGCGTTTTTCACTAAAATGCTTTTTTCTTTGAAAATTTTCATAGAAATCGAAAAAAAATGTTTAACAATATATTTAGCCAATATTTTTTCCAATATATCGCCCATACAAAGTTTTCGACCACGCCCACTTTTTGGGGGCGTTTTTTTCAAAAAAATATTTTTTTTCTATAAATTTCATAGAATGAAATAAAATGCTTTCTATCATCTTCGTTATGGATTTTTTCTTTGGGTTACATAGGGATAAGGATAGGGTATCATACTGTTCGCCCCAAGCGGACTGTAGCCTTTCCTTATGTTTTAAATAAATTTTTAAGTTTTATTTTTTCATATAAGGATTTCCTTACATTTAAATTAATTTTTTTTTTAAAAAAACGGCTCTAACGAGTTTGATAACTTTTTGTATATTGATTACATCAAAATCGTAAAGGCCGTTTTTGAGAAAATCTAATTTTTCAAAACCTAAGAAGTGTCTCATGTACCGAGAAAGTTTAGTATGACGCAGTCGTGCACTTTATTTGTAGATATTTATTGTTTTCTTTTTTGAAAATCTTCCATAATACCCTTTTCACACCGCATCGAAATCTGAGTTTTCGCAAAAACTCCTGAAACTTCCATCGAAATCAGGAGGTTTTCCATACATTTTGGATATTTCCAAACCTCGCTATTGTAGGATGTTTCGATGAAACGATGAATCTGGTTGCCATGGTGATGTTGTCGAAGCAAATGCATGCGTGATCGTCGTTCAAGAAATCGGTAAGCTGACTCTAAGGTGACTTGTAACTCAGTTGAAAATCTGTCAAATCTTGTCAACTGCTTAGTGGAACTTGTGGAATGTTTATAAACAAGCTTACCGATTCCTTGAACGACGATCACGCGAATTATATGAAGACATAGGCGTTGTTAGCTTATAGTGGACTTGCAGTGCACTTGCAATTTGAACGCAATAATTGTTTATTCGCTTTTATTTTTCGATGGCTGACTGAAACGTCAAACAAAACCTAGGCAGTGTTCGGTTAGAATGCTTTGACGAGATTTCGAAATCTTTTTGTGGAAACCTCAAATTTAAGTGCGGTGTGAATAGAGTATAAGACACTAGACCGCACGTACTCATAATAGTGTGAGATTCGTACTCACTACAAACAACTCCCTACAAATTACTTTATACTACAACTAGGTTATTTCGTATTTAGTAGTTTAGGTTTAATAATTTATATTCGCGTTTATCAGGCAGCTTTCCATCGAGGCACCTGATGTACCGCCACCAACATGCGGATAAATTTTATTGCACTTACGTCTTTGGAGAAATACAAAAAGTTTTTGGGTAACATCTCGAGCAATTTTTTTTTTGTTGTGCTTTTTAATTTGTTTTTTAAAAAAAGCACCACTCATCACTAATTTTCTCAAAAAAGGCTTTTACGATTTTGGTCTGTTTTTGTATTTTGAATACATCAAAAAGTGATTTAAATAAATTTTCTATATAATCAAATATTACCATTCTGCTTAAGACGATTCAAAGATGCATCTCATACGGTCTTAAGCCTGGGAACTGCAATTCGGAGATTCTTTTGGACGTTTTTTAGATTTTTTTAACTACAATCACATCTTAGTACAGCTCATAGAGTCTAGTGTAGTATCTACTCCTCCATTCACCCTCCTCGCTCACAGGGCCATAATATTCAAAGTACTTTTCTCTTTAAAGAGTTTAGTATTTTCTCCCATTTTCTGCTTATTGTCCAGCACTCAGCATTTTAAAGCAGAACTGGTGGAATCAATTTGAACCCGTTTGCTTTGCCAAATCGAACTAGCCGCGGTTTTCTTAAACAATTTGTTTAATCTCCACTAGTGAATGGTTTGCAGATTCTACCCCCAGATTGGTAACATAACCTTGAAGTTTTTGCTTTCAGAAGTTACGGTTTTTCCTAGTCTAGGGACAGATATATATCACTGTTCTCAAAGCTGTCTTTAGAAGTATCAGCTGAAGGCAACATTATCTACATTTTGAATCGGAAAAGTCATCCGATTCTTCAAATTTTGGTATTCAGGCGGAATAGTAAATGATTCTTTTTGAAATACCTTCTTAAAGTAAAGGTCCTTTAAGCTCCTTGATCCATGTTGGTGCTGCCCATGGACTGCTACTGGATGATCCTGGTCCTGCGACCAATACAGGATAAAGCACTATTGGACAGAACTTTGTCGATGCTGATGTCTCTGATGGTAGGGGTACGTCGACGACGATTTGAACGCAAAACAGCAAAGGTTTCGGTTTTATATACATAATGTACATGCGATCTAAAAGGATTTTGGATACCCTTATATTGAAGTATTACAGTGCGGGTATTAGGGAAAGAAGGATTGGAAAAAGGAGATACCGATGCAAGTTGGTTTTAAATGTCTCTAAACTATAATGTGTAGGAAAAACAGAGCGTGGTAGAGCATTTCACATTCGTATTATACGGTTAAGAAACGCATCCTTGTATTTTACTGTTCGTCCGAATATAGGCTTTAGGGTGGACTGATGTGCACTCCTAGCATGGCGAGTATTGCGGTTGATCTGCTATAGGGGTGGAATGCAACTGGTTATTTCGTTTGAGCTCATAGGTAGAAGAAACGATAAAACGACGACAGGCAGAAGACATTGCGACGATGACTAAGATAGTCAAGCGATCTTGCAATGTCTCAATCGCCAATAAGTTTAATTGCACGAATTTGAATCCTGACTAGTAGCTAGACCAGATATAAGCATTATACTCAAGTTTGGGAGGGAATAAACCCCTTGTAAATTCTTGTATTTCTTGCATCGCTTGAGTAACCCTAGGCATTCCGCAGCGTTCTTGGCGACGTCGATTATTTGATCATTCCAACGAAGTTTTGTCATTAACACACATACCAAGGATGGAAAGCATTTCGGTTTCAGCAATTCAAGTGTCATCTATGGATAATGGATATTGAAGTAGGATATCATTGATCCCAAATGCACGCATTTTTAACAAGAGAGCTTGATGCCAAACTCTCTCAAATGCCTTTGAAATATCAAGCGCAACGGCCTTACTTTCACCACCACGGTGAACAGATTAGTTCCACTTTTATGTTAGATATGTCATCAAGTCTCCAGTGACGACATATGTCAACAAACACCGGTGGATCCGTTGTTGCGAAAACCGTACTGCCGGTCATTAAGAAAAAATAGGATTGCTCCCATCGGAGTACTCTTTATCCTGTTTGGGATAAAGCGTTTCATACCCAGGTGAATTACATCTATTTGTAATCATATCGGCAGCGGCATCAAAGTCTTTGTCGACGAAGCACAACGACCAGTTAAAGCTCCTAAAGAAACCGTTTAAAGCTTCCCAATTGGCTTTCTCGTATTGCTATACGGTTATTTTAGGATCTTGTTCTTTAACTGTGTGGTTGGAGTACCGGAAATTCGCCAATATGATACAATGGTCTGACAAACCTAGAGGCGATAATACATTTAAAGTATACTTATCAGGGTGGGAGGTAAGAAACAAGTCCAGAGTGTTGGCGTTCTGACCGCTAATGAATTGTGGATATTTAAATCGCCCGCAATGATGATTTCAGTACGAGGGTAATGGGTTACAATTCTGGTGATGAAATCAGAACTCGTTATTTGAATGCCTGTCCTGGTTAGGGCTTCTGTAAATAAAACAGTAGTGAATGCCTACGGACATGGAACTTTAGCCAAATAAAATTAAATTCTGGATTGGAACATTGGCCATATTGTGGTAGAAGTTTGTATATAGACGGCGATACCACGATGGGAAAAGAATAATGGCGCCAAGTTGCACCCAAGCAGACTAAACTCCATTAAATCGGAATCAATGATGACCTGTGTTTCACTAAGTGCCAAAACAGCTGCTTTGTTGAGATTCACGTGGGCGTACAATGAGAAAAGATTGGCCCTTAACTCACGAATATTGCCCACGTTAACTCTAAAATTCCTACACATAACAAACAAAAATTACAAAAAACGAAACTTCGACACTGACTAAGCTAGGCCGAAAAGTGTAGATCTTGACGTCAGCATCCCACAATAAATCACTGCAGGTGTTATGCCCCTACAATTAACTGCTTTGGTCTACCAACAAAATCTACACAACGCGGCTCGCTATACGCCAAATGATACCTTACCCATATCAATATCAAGTGCACGCAAAAAAATACGACACTTGCTATAGTCAAGCAAGGTATCGGTAAACGAATGGGAGTGGGACGAGAGGGATTACCCTAACACAATGCATTTCTTTTAATAGTATATACAGCACAGCACAGCACACTGTTTATTTGTTTTTTTTTTTGCTATAAGCGCGCGGGCGATTTTTTTTTATATCCTGGGTTCTTTTTTTTTTTGTGCACTGGCCGCGGACCTATTGCAAAGAAAAAAATGCGTGTGTACCCGTCGGGTGGTAATTCGGTACCATCAAAAGGTGCGCGTTAAGAAGCGATCCTACGAGGATGCTGCTGTTTCCTCTTAAGCTGTTCGCGTTGGTAAAGCGGGAAATGATAATAGCATTAGTGCTGCAGAGTGTGAACACTGCAAAACTCATCTTTTGATGCTGGCTGATGCACAAATGCTTGCATTCAAGCGGAGATCTGTGTTTCAAAGGAAGGAAACCTCATGGTGAAGACCTCATCGCAGAAAACATCTGAATGGATTAGAAGTATGGTGCCGAAAATGCCTTCCCTTAGGACCACATCTTTTGAGGTCTAAAAACTATCCAAGCTAACGCGGGCTGTCTGATGGATCTCTGGAAACTGTGGAAATCGAGGAATGTGCTTAAGCCCGGGTTTTCCGTTTACATAACCAGAGTAAAAACCGTGATAATGAAGGTGGCAGTTCGCTGATTTTGAATATAGACACGCCTGCTACCGAAGTCATCAAATCTAGGTATAACATGCGTTCTTATCTGCATCTTGGATTCATTTCTATTTCAATGACTAATAGAGACTTACTCAAATCAGCCTTAAGCACTACAAGGCTGCTACCGCCATTTTAAGTAGCAGGGTTGTTGCGCGTAGAACAAAATCACACATAATATCCGTCCAGGAACCATGGGTGTAGAAAAATCAAATCTGTGGTCTTGGTTGTTTGAGTGTTTCATACCACGTTCTTTATGATGAGCAATCCGAAAGGCCTAGGACATGTTTTATTGTATCGAAATCCTTCACAGCTGCTATGATCAAAAGCTTTTGTAGCCAAGATTTGGTAGCTGCTTCTATAGGTTAGGTTAGTCTAAAACAGAGGTGTGATGTAAAAACCATCACACAACTCAAGGCACCGAGGTGGGGCCATCGCGATCCCTGGGGAACCGGCTTAAAAATCGAAACGGTACGGAAAAACCTATATATTTTTCCTAAAACACACCAATTTCCCTACAAAAGCCAGAAAGTTTGAAGTTTGCCTATTTCCTCCAAAGTTTCGAAGAAGTATTTCCCTAAGAATTTCCTTCGACTGCGTGAGATTGCCTCGCATTCACACAATATGTGCGGTATATCCTCAACAGCCTAAAGATCGCAGCAGAATCTGCAGATGTCTGTATCTGACAGTCCGAGTCGTTTTACATGCTACTAATTTTCATAAACTTCCTGGACCTCTTACAGAGCTGGTTCTATAGATTACCACTATATTAAATCGGTATTTAAAATCCAATTTAGATTTTAAATGAATCCTATAAGAAGTTTTGTGAAGAAGACGAAACTCCAAGTTAAACTAGTAAGCTTGGTAAAGTTCTCCAAAGACAGAGACCAAGCAAACTGGATGCGTTGGGTATTTTCGTCCATATTGTGGGTGTTTTTGATAATGCAGCCTTTGAAATATGTAACCATGCCAGACAAAATGGTGTAGATGAAACTTGTGATGTGATGTGGACTGAAGCAATGCGGGACGCTAGTAACCGAGGCAGATTATGGCAGGCGCGTTATGACGGGGGTGAGTGAAATCCCCTTCTGGTTGCTCGATGGTTCGAATAATTGACTAAAAAAAAGCGAATATTCTTCGTTGAGTAAGGGTACAACACTCTTTATTTCTCAATTCTAAAATAGCTCTTACCTCTACGAGGTTCAAATCAAAACGAACGCATAAAACTTAGGAGGAAATATGGCTGAGCAGTTTTTGTCACAATAAAAGCGAGCAATATTATATCTATCAGTGAATGAATTCAATGGGACGAGAATTTTAATAAATACAGCTAAGAATGAGTTATTATACACAATTGATCAATTGGACGCGTTGTGACTCCATTCTGAACCAACTCGGTTGTCGGATCGTGCCGTGCCAACATTTACGAAGCGTCCGAGCTGCCATACATTTGGGGGGATGCTTTCATATTTAATTACGTCGAAATCGTCAATAGATACATCTCTTTGTGGGAATACATTTCTATCTTTTGTTATGTTTCCTAAGTTACCCGTGTTTCCATCGGCCACAAAACTGATGATTTAATTACCTTACATTTTCTTGATTCTTAAGAGCTGGCTCAGCAGAAGAATGTCGGATGACTTTTCGGAAATTGTGGAAATTTGACGGGAGTTTAAGCAATCTTAAATTTTAGTTAACTCCTCAAATGTAAATTAATTGGTTCGAACTACCTTGTGGAAATGGAGTTTGCAGCTTTTTACTCCGGCTTCTCAGAGTCCACTGATATTCGGTGCGCCAGGAGGAATAAATTTCCATTACAAATTCTGACCCGCATATCTTTTAGCTACTTCGTCGGGAATAGGCCGCCATAATTCTTTAAATGAAATCCAGACTTTACTGGATTCGACGAAGTTGTTGCTATTGTCCGAAAATATGGTTTTCGGTACGCCGCACCGTGCAATGAACCGTCTAAACTCTGCTAAAAAAAATTGGGTAGATTAGTCACTAGTTGCTTGGAGAATTTTTTTTTAACGAAGGTAGGTGGAAAATCTTCCATGAGCAATTATGAGGGCCGTCCTCGCGTACGAAAATACACTTTCGGTTTTATACACGTTTGGCAGACAGCCTCCCAGGGAAAGCTAATGCTAATACCGCCAATTGCTCGCGATTAAAATATATATCATTTCGGTATTGCAATGGCCGCGAAGGCGATTCCGTTGCTTACGGGCAAATGATTTTATTTCTTCTTCGACTGTTGCCACTTTCCTTACTTTGATAAAAAAGCATGCTGAGTTTTGCAAACCGACCAAGCTTCCAGTTGTCTGTCTGCGTAATATCTCGAGTAAAGATTAAAAATAGAATCGGACCCAGGACGCTTCATTGTGCAACTCCTGCCACGATTTCTTTGAATTCAGAATATTCTTTTTCCTGCTTAACACTGAAGAGTCTGTCCCCTAAATTAGAACATAATATCTCACATATTTGCTTAGGAAAGGCTAGTTTTAGCTTATGTTTTAATCCCGTATGCCATACGGGAACATATTTTTTTCTCCTCAAGGCCTTTTTCAATGTCATTGGGTATTCGTTAAACTTGGTCGATTGTAGAGTGTTTTATACTGAATCCGAATTGGTGATCAGGCATTAATCGGCGCTAATACTTTTGACATAATTGGTATATCAAATATTAATCTATACGATTTCTTGTCATATCTCGTCATATTTTCTTGTCATGTCCCGGCTTTGGAACCATTATGACCTTAGCTACTTTCCATTATCGTGGAACATATAATAACCTAAACGAAGCATTATTAGTGCTTTCCTAGGCAACACTTTCAGGACCTGCCTCGTAATTAAATCGTATCCAGGAGCTTAGTTAGTTTCTAAAATCCCGGCTAAGACCGTGTCTTCAATTAGCTCTTGACCGTCAAAGGGCTGAAAAGTTTCTTCGAAGTGCTCGGAAAATAAATCGGCTAATTCTTTGTCTACTTTCGCCCAATCACAATTATCTTTTTTGATATGAGGCGCTTGCGATTTTGGCGATTGAGCGCGAGATTGTTGCCATTTTTTACGCGCCTTACTTTTCTCATTTACCAATTCGGTTATTTTCCGATGATATTTTATTTCACTTTTGTTTTATTTTTATGAGAAGTGATATACCAGCCTGAACTTTGTATGACTCCGATAAATTGATCGACTTCGTCTCGTTTGAAGAGAAACGTTAACTGTGTTTTGTTTTTGCAGTCTTTTCTAAAGGAGTCCCAGTTAGTTGATACGCTAGTAAGTCCGGGTGGGCCCAACTTTTTCAATAAGTTGAAAAAATGACATGCGAGTGATCAAAAGACAGATCGAAACATTCTTCAACTTTAATATAGCTATCGGAAATCCCTTTTAAGGTGTAAACATCTATAAGGTCTGGAGTTTTAGCCGTATCCGTATTATTTTCAATACGTAAGTTTGCCGGAAGAGTAAAAGTCTTCTCCAAATTGCATACCGGATTCGTAGAGAATTTTTTTTTGGTGAAGGTGTGTTTTGCATTAAAATCACCACCGACAACAAAGTTCCGTGTGAATGAGTTAAAAATACTCGTGAAATCAATTTTTTCTATCTTTTCCCTTGGAGGGATATTATATAGACACAATATCATTAGATTGTCTATTATTTCTTTTACGAACCTTAATTAATTGAATATTATCTTTCTCGAATTTTGTGGTTATTAAATGTTCAATTGTGTCTGTGTATGTGGTTATTAAATGTTCTAGCGCTTTGTGATATGCATGATAGGTACTATGTGATATGCATGATAGGTACTATTTTCCTTTAATAATTTTTACACTTGATTCCTTCGGCGAACCCCACAGGCGGAGGATTAGGAATGCAGTGAAGTGGGTGGGTTATGATCCCTATAATCCTGTAATCTCGGCGTTAAAAGGAGAGAAGACAATTCCTTCGTAAGATGGGTTTCCGAAATCAAGCATACGTCGATGTCATGTCACGTGCAAATGGTATAGCTAATAGCATATAGAAATCTTATTATAAATGATTTCAAAATAATCGAAAGACTTCAACAATAAAAATACTGCAATTAGTCTAAAGACTTCAATGCAGTAAAACGACTTCAGGCAATCAAAAGGCTTCATTGGAGTTAAAAGACTTCAACCAGTCAAAGTATTGCATTCTTTTACAACTCTGATGGATACGTGCCGCAATCGGCATGTTTGTTATGTCTTCGCAAAACTTTCTCCATGCAGCTCTTTTTGATCTTCTCAGTTCTGAGTTGTATTCTGATGTGTTTCCTCATCTAGGTCCCATATGTATTCACTTGATGTGACAAGCATATCGAATTGAGAGAGAACGAGTCCTCGATACATCTTCCAGTCCGTCGACTTGGGGTCGTATCTGGTTGGGACTTGTGACAGTTGCCCTGGAATGTCAAACCTGATGTGTTGGTGGTCTGTTAGAGAGGCTTCGTCTGACATATGCCAATATACTATGAAATTAGAAATAAATGGACTCGCGAGTGTAACGTCAAGTACCTCTTCACGGATCGCATTTATAAAGGTTGGTTTGGAACCTTTGTTAAGAATATCTACTCGGTTACTACTAAGAACATCTAATAGCCACTCACCTCTTCAATTGTTGTCGCTGCTACCCCATACCTTATTATGTGTATTTGCATCGCATCCGATGACATAATGAAGGTTCTTGCTGTGGAAGTGGTTGATGAGAGCTTGGACCTCGACTGGTGGAATGTTGTCATCGTCACCAGGAAAGTATGCCAGGGCACTTACGATATTATGCGTGCCTCTCTCGGTCGGGACTTCTATTAGTAGAGCAACCAGGTTCTTTGTAATAAATTCTGGAATAGGAAGAAAGTTGATATTTAAATCGATTAAGCAGGCCGCTCTTGGCACTTGCTCATCGCATTTATATTTAAGCTTACCTGTACCCTTTTCGAGACCTTCAATTTGTCCGCCGACTACCCAGGGTTCCTGAATGAGACCCAGGGCAATCTTTTCCTCGGCGAACCTTTTACTAAGAGTGGCGGATGCGCCCTTAGCACCTTAAAGGTGTTAATAGATCCTTGTAACTAGCTTGTCGAAGAAGTTGGGCCTTTTTGGGGCCTTTCCCCCTACGAAAGGCAGCCTGACCAGGACAACCTGATGTTCTGTCCCTGGCTGACTCCGTGTTACCCCTTCTGTTTCCGCGCCCAGCAGCAGCGTAAAAAGGGTTTCATTTGTGTCCTATTGAGACACCGATCTTACAGGCCACTGTGCTCTTACCGGTATTCTGCAAGAAGCGATTCATCGGAGTGATAGCCGTTGCCTTAGTTCTGTTACCAGATCCGGAGGGAACAGCATGCCCAATAGCATTGCCCCTCTCTACACGGGTTGACTAGGTTTGGCTCTCAGGAATGGTTATCACAGTCGATTCTTCGCTTATGTTACGCTGATTGGCCTGCCCAATAGCATTGACAGTCAAGACGTCCTCTGCCACATTTCCGGACACATTACCGGTTGTTGTGGTGGCTGCTATACTACTCAAAGGGAAACCGGATTCTTATCGATGTTTTGAGGTACAGTTTGATCTGACCGCTGACTTGCTCATCGCATTTATATTTAAGCTTACCTGTACCCTTTTCGAGACCTTCAATTTGTCCGCCGACTACCCAGGGTTCCTGAATGAGACCCAGGGCAATCTTTTCCTCGGCGAACCTTTTACTAAGAGTGGCGGATGCGCCCTTAGCACCTTAAAGGTGTTAATAGATCCTTGTAACTAGCTTGTCGAAGAAGTTGGGCCTTTTTGGGGCCTTTCCCCCTACGAAAGGCAGCCTGACCAGGACAACCTGATGTTCTGTCCCTGGCTGACTCCGTGTTACCCCTTCTGTTTCCGCGCCCAGCAGCAGCGTAAAAAGGGTTTCATTTGTGTCCTATTGAGACACCGATCTTACAGGCCACTGTGCTCTTACCGGTATTCTGCAAGAAGCGATTCATCGGAGTGATAGCCGTTGCCTTAGTTCTGTTACCAGATCCGGAGGGAACAGCATGCCCAATAGCATTGCCCCTCTCTACACGGGTTGACTAGGTTTGGCTCTCAGGAATGGTTATCACAGTCGATTCTTCGCTTATGTTACGCTGATTGGCCTGCCCAATAGCATTGACAGTCAAGACGTCCTCTGCCACATATCCGGACACATTACCGGTTGTTGTGGTGGCTGCTATACTACTCAAAGGGAAACCGGATTCTTATCGATGTTTTGAGGTTCAGTTTGATCTGACCGAACCTATAAGAGACCTTTTCCTTGAGTTCGAGGAGCTTTGCCATGGATGTGTCGTCAATTGCTAAAACAAGACGAAGAAGCATACCATCTTTACTTCTATGCACAACACTCCAGTCAAAAGCATTGAGTTCGGCGTTTTGCGCTGTGAGGGTGGCAAGCACTTTTTCGTCTGAGAGTTCCAATCTCTGTGGGAAGAAACCTCGTACGATGTGTGGCTTTGGGAATGTTCCCTCTTCCACCAACGTAATATTCAGGCCACATTTGATTTTGATACACCCAAAATTTGGAGCGCATCCACTGTGCCGTTGCTTTATCAGCACATACAAAAATAAGCCACCCCGATTTTAGATATGAACCTGAGAACTTGGGCCATACGCCGCAGTTGCTTAGTTCAATCGAGGTGTCGATAACCGCCTCTTGGACTAGAGCCATTCGCTCTGTGGAAAGGGGTTGTTTAGCCAAGTCGGTAGGAACGATACCCAACCTTACAAGGCTCGTCACCTGGCTAAAGGTGGGGACCTCAGGTTAGGACTTTCTTGACCTTCTTGGGAGCCGATGCAGGAGAAGTTTGATCCAAGGACCTGGCTCTCTTGTTGCTGGTCTTGTCTTTAATGGCGGCTTTGGCTAAGGCAAGATCACTTTCTCTGTCTAAGCTATTCCGCAAAGCTAATTTAAATCGTCTGTTCTGGAAACCGCTTAGCTTTACATATCCACCTTGTTTGATCTGCAGCCCACCGTGACTGTTCCCAATGGAAGTGCATCCTGACTTTTCGGATGCTACACTGCAGTTATCCATTATGGTGGATGTGTCAGAGTCGGAGGTAGACAGATCCAGGGACAGATGGAGGGGGGTCCACATAACATCTCCTTCATCTTAGTGTAATGTTTTGGAATGTAGCTCTGATGTGGTACACAGCCAGGCGATCACTTATCGGCTTGAAGTCTATTACTTTGGATCTGAGACGATTTCCCACGACGAATCCGCATCGTAACAGGTGCAATCTTTTGTTACAACTGTAATAAATGTCGAAATTTTGTCTTTTTGTAATTCCTGATCCTATCCATCGTATCTCCCGGATAGCGGTAATGTCGGCCTTGTACGGCGAGAGGACAGGTTTATGTTTTTGGGTAGCACCTGTAGTGTAGAGTGTCCGCACATTCCAGGAACACACTCGCATGTCCGTTAACGTTCCCGGTCTATTTTGCCTTTGAGCAAATGATGGGTTAGGGAATTTTCCCCAACCCAGAGGGCCAGGCCCTTTTTTGACCTTAGACAGCAGGCCTGTAATTCAGGTGCCAGTAGCCCACTTCGGGGGATGTGGGTGCTGCCGTTGGCCCATCAAGGGTTAACCGCCACCAACTCTTTTCCAAAACCCTGGCTTAGTATTGGAAATCCCTATTGACCTGGGCTTCAAATAAGTCGAAGCAGCTCATATAGGGAGACCACTTGTTCCACCTAACTGGAACTGTGGACGTCCGTCGTTGATCCATCCGTAGAATTCGTCCCCCGCCGTCCGGAAACAGGAGAAGTGCCGTAGTGAGCTGGCACTCCTCCTCCCTCTCTCGTCAACTGCCACCAACGGCCTTCCACAGGGATTGGTTACCCCATCTCCAGTCGAGGTATTAGGCACCCAGCAGTAACCACGGAGAGGTGAGAAGGTAGTAGGTCTTGATGGTGTTATGCTAAGGTGAGAACGCTTGTGTTCTCATATAATCGCATTCACCATCCTTTTGACCACCGACCGTGGGAACATTACACAAATCGCAAAATGCAGTTGTTTCAATATCTTTCTTTTGTGTTTTGCAGGACTCACATCTTTTTGTTTTAGTGCTTTATCGTAAAATGGTTTCTATTTCATATCTATCATATAAGCTTGGCTCTTAAATTCTATGTGTTTAACCGAATTCTAGTTTTCTAATAATTTTCTTCTTCGAATCTTTTCTTGTATACCATGATGGGTTAGTAATTTCAAACGATCTGTAGGCAGCAAGGCTTGCAGTATCTATTACGTAGTAAAATAATGTAATTGCCCAACGGTAAGTCTTTCCTTGCGGCGAAATATTCTAATACAAAACACTGGGTATGTGGTGAATTTACCAAAAAGTATATATTAACAAACATCAATTCAAAAGGTAATCTCCCTGTTTCAAATTGATATACGCTCCTTTTACACCAAAATCGCTTACACCAAAAGTGCTAACTCAACGTTGTTTACTGTGTATTGATATGGGGGTAAATTTGTTATATTGTTCTATTTTGTTTAGTTATTTTCGAAGAATACTGAGAAGCTGAGGACTTAATGAGATTGCTATTGTTTATCGATATAGCTATAATTTTTCAATCGCCCGCACAAGTCTATTGCATTTTTTTTAAATTTGTATTTTACTCCTATCAGATTTTAGCTAATTATTCGTTGATCGTGGTAAGCCGACAGATGGTGAGACACCGATGGTCTTTATAGATAATCAAGCAGTGATAAAAGCCCTGTAATCGCCAACAATACGATCTAAGCTGGCAAAACAATGCAGTAAACCTCTGAACGACTTTGCGAAATCTCCCTGTTCTGGGTTCCCGGAAACACCTGGCAATTGCAGTGCGGATGAACTTGTAGGAAAAATTGTAACTGTCTTTAAGGCAGTCATGCTATTAGAATGGGAGTATTAATTTGGGTTTTGTTTCTTAACTTCAAAATCGAAAAATAATTTTCCAAAAAATTTATATCAGCTTTTTACAGCTCGAATTTCGTGGAAAAAATTGTTAATTTTAATTTAATTTAATTAATCTCGTTGCATTCTCTTCAACAGTTTTTATAAAATGGAATAAATAAACTTACGTGAAATCAACTATTTTTCATGTTTATTTAACATTGGAAAATATATTTATGTGAATCTGTTTATTTACGCAGCGACTTGTTTTATCATAAGTAAGCATCAACAAAGTAAGTCTTTCCTAAAATACCCCTTAAAAAGGATACATATTTTAGAACGATTTTTTTTAGAATATGAAAACCAATCATAGCCCTCAGTACTGAGCGTTAAGTCTAATTTTGAGGACAAAGTAGAAATTACCTCCCTTTGATTTGCACCACAATAAATACAGCACCCGCCTACTGGATGTCCTGAAAAGGAACATGTAAAAATCAGGTGCCCAAGACAAGTCAAAAAAGACCACGAAACCTGTGAGATTTTACGGGTTTAACCAGATTTATATGGCCTTGCTTGGGATATTATCTCAATGCAATTAATGAAACTGGTTTGATTTCGTATTTGGATGTCAGCTGGTGTGGAAAAAAAGAACCCTCGATTAATTAGTTTACGTAGTTATACGATGGGAAAAAATGAGAATTCAGTATAAATCTTTAAGAAACCGGAAAAAAGTGTGAAGTTGTTTTTAACTCATCTTACTTCTTCTATGTATGGTGGCATTTATCTGTCATTTTATATTCTTTGTACCAACACTTCTTTCTAACCTCTTAACATATAAAGGGGGATGAACAATTATAAGTTGTTTTCAGAAAATTATAAATGAAATACTAACATATATATATGTATTACTAAATTTTAAAGTGCTGAACATGCATCAACCTTCCTTCCATACCAAAAATTTGAATATATCTACGAACTTCTATAACATAGTACTCAGACCAGCATAAAAGTTTACATCACAAGCATTTGGAGCCACAACGGAATATTAGAAATCCACCCCACATTCAACGAGTATGTATTCGAGTACGTACATTCATGATCCCACCTTGTTTGTGTTCCTAAATAAAACATTAAACTTTTCTAAATACGCAGACATATCGTGCATATAAGAAGGTAAAGCACAAACCTCAAGGATAGATGGCTACCTTTTTCCTTGATTCGCATACATTATAAGTTTTAGTCATTAATTTATATAATGTTGGAGGGTTATGCGGATGGTGTTGATGGTGCAACTGCGAATGTGGGTACCATCTAAAATCCCACCTTTCCACTATCTCTCATAATCATTAGAAGAAGGGATTTCATTTATATTATGTAGAACTTCTATTTATGTAACTGTTTTTTAACAGAATGTTTTAGAGTTTTTGATTTGCCAGTATATGTTAAGAACGTCAATGGTATGATTTAGGTCTCTATACTTTTAGGTGTAAAGAAGTAAGAAGGGACGTTGCTCATGGGGGTTCATCCTTTGAGTTGATGTTTTTTCTTTAACGGTGCAGATGCTTAAAAGTAGATATGTTGAGTGTGCGAGTGAAGCTTTTTCTTTGGCTATGTTAGTATGAGTTGGATGAATGTAGTCTTAGAGGTTTTAATCTAGAAATTTTGAATTCAAATTATTTCTAATGAAAAAGAGTAAGTATGTAAGCATATCGATTTTTTCTGAAAAACACGATTCACTACAAACCCACCATTAGGGAGGTACTTATAAGGTGAATTTAAACAACGTAACCTACGTAGATATGTACGTGGGTGGAACAGGAATATAATAATCTTATTTTTGAAGCAAAACTAGAGGAAGCCAAAACAATGGAACATGTTGCAAAATTAAAACTAAACATGGCTGTTAGAAAAGGTTTTCCACTATGTACGAGTACCTATCTTATAATCACATAGGTAGGTACGTAGATTTTATATAGATAAGTTCACAACTTACCAAATTGGGCGCGCCCTATTTGCAAGTATAGCCGGGTGTGCGTCGTAGCTATTGATTTAGTCCTTTGTTAACTTATACATTTTTAACTTATTTAGTTTTTAAAAATTTCAAAAGTATATTTTTCTTTTTATATTTGTCAAGCTGTAAAAACCTGACAACTGAGAATTCAATTGCATTTTCTCTAAGTAAACTAAGCATAAATATAAAAACCACATAATAATCGTTGTTTTAATTTAGTTTATATTAATTTAATTAATAATTCTATCTCTGCTGACTACGGCTGACTTGTAAGGATATTGTAATTTTCATAGAATTCTTTAACATTTATTTATGTGTTTGATGTAATATGTAATTTTAAATGTTTAGTTGAGAGATGTTATTTTTATTAATTTGACACATTTTAAATATTGCATAAAATAATAATAATTAAAATAATTTGTTTCCTTTTCTAAGAAACCAAAAGCAGATAGTCATAAGACAAACAAAAAGGAAGGAGACTAGGCTAAGAGAACAGAACATAAACATTATAGGAATGTAAAATAAAACATTCATTTTTGTAACACAAGAGATATATTTTTCGACATAGGATACAGATAAGTAGAAAGAAAGGAAATTTTTAATAATAATGACTTGAACTTCAAGTAATAGTTTCTAAATATTCGCTTTGAGTAATTACCTTAAGCGAATTCCGTGGAAATAGAGTTAGTTAACATTAACGCTGCTGGAATAGGATAATCGCTGTAACATGTAAAGAAATTAAATCTTCACTTTAAAAATCTGCCAACACTGGCCAACAGTATTGTTAAATAGCATTGAACATAAGGATATATTTTTAAATTAAATCTTTTTAATAGCATATTCGTTATGGTAATTTATATATTACCATAAAGACTTTTATATTGTTTTGTTGTTAATTACATTAGACCTAAGAGCAACCTAGAATTGTATATTTAATTTGTTCCAAATGTTTATATTCTATTCAATATCCATGTAGTAGTAGTAACTTTATTTCGTATTTTAAATTACATTTGGTGAGCCACCGTGCAGTTTACATACAGTGATTTGATATACATATTACATCTTTCTACTGAACAATGATTATTTATTTATTATATATTTATTTTATTATTTAAAACAATTTTAACAAAATATTGGGCAAACAATTTTTAACTTTGAAGGAAATATACGTTAAAAACCTCCAATACATAAACAAAAAATATCTTATATTAGTCAGGTACGTTGTGTTAATAAAAAATAAATAATAAATAATAAATAATAAATAATAAATAATAAATAATAAATAATAAATAATAAATAATAAATAATAAATAATAAATAATAAATAATAAATAATAAATAATAAATAATAAATAATAAATAATAAATAATAAATAATAAATAATAAATAATAAATAATAAATAATAAATAATAAATAATAAATAATAAATAATAAATAATAAATAATAAATAATAAATAATAAATAATAAATAATAAATAATAAATAATAAATAATAAATAATAAATAATAAATAATAAATAATAAATAATAAATAATAAATAATAAATAATAAATAATAAATAATAAATAATAAATAATAAATAATAAATAATAAATAATAAATAATAAATAATAAATAATAAATAATAAATAATAAATAATAAATAATAAATAATAAATAATAAATAATAAATAATAAATAATAAATAATAAATAATAAATAATAAATAATAAATAATAAATAATAAATAATAAACATATATAAATAACATAAATAACATATATATAACAGAAAATAATAAAAAAATAAATAAAATATGACCAGAAGAAAACATGGTTTAAAATTTAATTGATTATTGAGTGGATTCTCGGAAATTTCACAATTTATTAAAAACTTTGTGGATAGTTTTGTAATTCTATCACAAATTAGATCAACATTTGTTCTGATATGAAGATCAGTGGTTGAGCGATACGGAGGAAGATTAAGCATCATCTTAAGAATCTTATTTTGCGAAACTTGTAATTTTTGTGTGTGACACTTTGCTAAGGTTCCCCAAACTTGGCATCCATACAATAAAATTAACTGAAAAATTACCTTAAAGATAATAATTTTGATGGCGTTGTTTAAAAGAGACTTCCTGTTTCTAAAGCGGAATAGCATATTTATCGCTATGCTCACTTTACGTAGGGTTCTTTTGGTATGTTCCTTAAATGTAAGTTTTTGATCAAGATGTATGCCCAGGTATCTTGCCGCTGGAACACAATTAATACTTATATTATTAACAATTAGCTGATTGCTTGGAAGAAAACATGTCTTTCGTTTTCTGCTGAAAAATATAGCTTGCACATTCTCTGCATTAACTTTAATTTTCCAGCAATTGTAATAATTTAGCAATATATCAATCGCATTTTGTGAATATGTCTCCACATTGAGACCAAACTCATGCGAAGAATATGTTGCTTTGTCATCCACAAAAACAGCTACTTCACAGTTAGGAAGTCTCGGAACAGCAGATATAAATGTTATACAAAATCGGTCCCAACACCGATCCCTGAGGTACACCAGCAGCAACACTTTAACAAACAGAAAAACAGGAATTGACGTAAGCTTTGAAGAACCGATCTGAAAGAAAACTAAGGACCAAGGTTTGATGGGGTATGAGGGAAAACGAAACAACAACATCTTATAAATAATGCCCAAATGCCAAATACAATCAAATGCTTTCTCAATGTCCAGTAAGACAAGGCCAGTGGACTTTCCCATTGAACGATTTTTCTTAATGTGCTGGCACACTCTGAGTAATTGATTTCTTCTTGAGTGATTTCTTCTGAAACCAAATTGCTCGTTCGGAAGTATGTTATTTTCTTCAATTACTTTAAATAATTTTGCCTTTACCACCTTTCCAAACAGTTTGCCAATAGTATTATATTACTCAGCAGACTAACAAGTCTATAGCTATTTGGTTCATCTGGTGATTTTCCTGGTTTTGGGGTATGTATGACCTTAGCTTTTTTCCATGTCTCCGGAAAATATTGAATTTTAATACAATTGTTGAATATGAACGTTAAGTATCTAATGGCAGATTGGGGAAGTTGTTTTAGACACATATTTTTGATACCGTTCATACCTTGATCTTCAGTGATTTTAATCTTGGAGATATTGACTGGCAATATCAAGAAGATGAGCAAATTCTTGTCCTATTTAATGTTTTAAAGGATGTGAATTAGTTGATAATTTCCAAATAATGTAAAGAATGGCTTAAATTGGTTTCTTGATTTTCGAATCAGACTTTTCTTTGGTAAGAATGCAAATTCATCACTAGGCAATTTTTGTTGTATTTGAATTTTATAATTTTCAATCTGTAAGTACAGATAATTGTTATTATTTTAATTTCAAAAAGTCTGACTTCATATCCTGAAACAATTATTTAAATTCCATAACTATGGAACATCATCTTTCGATCAGATGTCTTTAAAATGGAGGTTCGGTCATCCTTGTCGTCTCGAATCTGGAAGGCTGAAATTCGAGGATCCTCTTGGCCGGAGCTTTGTTGTCCATTCGCACGAATTGGCCGAGCCAGTGTATTCGACGGTTTTTGGCTTTTCGCTCTACATCCGCATTTTGGTAGAGATCATAGAATTTTCCGTTATATCTTCTCCTCTATTCGCTCTCCACGCACCCAGGACAAAATATCCGTCGAAGAGATTTTGCTTGGAAGGAACCCAGTATTAAATCAGTATCAAATAGGACTTACAGAATTAAAGCCTAAAATGTACACAAATTTCGAGCCCTTACATAGACTATAACGTAAGCGCCAAACAAAGTGAAGTTTTTTAATTTTTTTTTAAATTCGTTTGTTGTATTTATTTTTGTCGTTTATGGAAAGCTTGACATTTATATCTCTGTAGGTTCCGAAAGGTTAGGAGATCTGGTTTTTCACCACGTACAAATTTCACCCAAAAGCTATAAAGGTCCATTGTGAATATCCTAGTTGTACATATGCGACTATGATGACTATCGATTCATCATATTGAACTAGGTATATGACGAGATATGCATTTGAAAACTATTTCTCATTACGAGATCACTTTCAATATAAATATCGCTAACGTTATTTGTGGGAATAAGCCTCGGTATTTATGGAAATACATTGAAATTTTTTTTCAAAATTCATATACACATTTGTTTCCAAAATATATAAATATAATAACATAACGCATTATTCGAATGATGCAACATAGGTTTGATAACAATGTTTTGACCATAAACTGCGGTATGAGTTTAGGTCTCCAAATATCCAGAGTCCTTATACCTTAACGGGCTATATATAGTTGAGTTGGGATTAAAAAAAAGACTCCTCGACTCCTACTTTGGAACCCTACCGTGTCTTCCCATCAGAATCAAGTTCCTAACTTGGAATCCTCTATGCATATGTAACAATTTATAAACATCTTGTATTTATATACATCTTATAAGTAAGGTTGAAAAGTGGTTCACGATCCAGTGTGAAATGAAAAGATGTTACCATTCCCATGTATGGCGATGTAGCAACTGCAAGCAAAGCAAAAAATTGCAATCGATAAAACACACTCAATTTTAATTTTTTTTTATATCGATTGGTATTGGTCGTAATCTCGACCACTACCTCCACGGTAACACGGTGTTGGTACGACACCAATTTTTGGTTAGACGGTATAATGAACCAAAAGGGGTTCACACACAAAGTTTCATCAATTTGGACCGAACAGTGTTTGAGCCGTTATATAATAAATAAATATGTATAATGATACTAATTCACTTGGGAATGCGCTACTCATTACAAAAGAAAAACACAACACAAAAAATTAACAAGAAAATCGAAATAAAAAAAAAATAATAATAAACAAAACCAAAAAATTGTGTATAATATGACACTAGATGGCGTTTTAAAAGTGCTAAGAATAATTTTGAATGATGGTGTTTTTCCAGAGGAGTCCAAAATATTTTCCATAGACCCGGTTTATAAACGTGGTCTCAATCACTCAATGAAGAACTACAGCGCAATTTCAAAACTATCGGTGATTCAAATACTTATAAGGGACATACTCATTGGTAGAATTAAATCTCTATATTTATTAGCTCTTTTGGCATTTTCTGTTCCTGAGAGAAATCTATGAAGCAGGGACATTGGTTAATATAATTTCAAATGCCGAAAATCTACTGGCTAGTCCCTTAATATTCTTCTCATGTTAAAAAATATTTTTTAGTAAAAATCGTTTTTGTTTCAGTTCCTGTTTTATCTTATCTGTAAGCGGTTAGAGGCATGAAATTATATTTTTATACCCTATCCTAACGGTATATTAATGTTGACACATAGCTTGTAACACCCATTAATATTCGTCGTAGACCCATAAAAGTATATATTCTTATGATCAGGACCAAAACCTTAGACTATTTAGCAATGTCCGTCCGTCCGTACGCAATTTTATGGCCTTTAAATTCAAGCTAGGACGCTGAAATTTGGATCACATATTCCATTGAGTTCCGAAATGGTAAAGTGTACACATTTTTTGATACGCCCCCTACGTTGTCCACAAATTAGAAAACTGTTTTAAAGCTAAAGTTAGAGAGATATCGGCACTGCCCTCCTTCCTCCAAACAAAGATTTTGGCCATGCCTACTTTTTGTGAGCATTTTTCATTAAAATGCTGTTTTCCTCCAGAAATATTACAGAAACCGAAAAAAATGTTTAATAAGATATTTAGCCAATATGTTTTCCAATATATTGCCCATGCAAAGTTTTTGGCTATGCCCACTTTTGGGAGCGTATTTTTTTTTTAAATAATTTTTTTCTTATAAATTTCATAAAATAAAATAGTATAGTAAAAAAAAACAACATTTACTGTTTAAAAAACATTTATATTTCATATTTTTTTTTTCATTATTGAATAACTCAAAAAGTATTCGCCGGATGAATTTTTCAGAGAATATTTTCCAGATACTATGAGAAAATGCATGAAAAATTCTCAAACCATTATGAATCTGCGAGAACTTTTTATGGCAAGCTTGTGAAGGTGTTCAGTGTCTACATATTTTGTTGGTTGTAACCCTTTATCTCTCCAACTACAGCCTAGAAAGGTGTTTTTTTAGTTTGTGGCAGTGAAATATTTTCCAATTTCGTTCCAATATGTTCCAAAGACGGAAAGATGGATGGAAGGACATTGTTAAATTGTATTAGGTTTTAATTCTGTTCATAAATTTATATACATTTAGGGGTCTACTACGAATATTAAGAGGTGTTACAAATTTGTGTTGAAATAAACTTCAAGCTAAACTATGCAAGGATTATTAACTTTCTCGTATACATTAGTATACTAAAGAGAAAGTTATTGCGATCGTGAGTATGAGGAAAGTGGGTCCGCCAATGCCGTCCGTTGGTCTGTCTGTCCGGACGTCGTTTGTCGAAACGGTTAGACGGATTTGCTTCAAAGTTCGTATATAAGGTTCTTGGTTTTACATCTCGAGGCATCTTTTTTGTTGCTTTATCTTTTGAAATAACAGTACCTGCCATACCCTTTTTTTGTGAAAATCACTTATCACTATTTTTCTTAAAAGAACTTCGGTCAAAAATTCTGCGTACTCAGTTTTTGGAAAAAAAATCGATTAACGGTAATTTATAAAACTGGCAATATCTAATAAAGGGAATTTAAAAAAAGTTTGTTTTTACTATAAAGATGAACAAATTTGCATACTTCGATTTTTGAAATAATTTTTTTTTTCCGTATAACGATTTTCTTAAATTTAAATTAAATTCGTTTTCTAAAAAACGGCTCTAACAATTTCGATAATTTTTTGTATTTAATGTTAAAGTGTCCAATGTGTGAAATTACATCAAAATCGTAGGTGCCATTTTTGAGAAAAATCTAATTTTCCAAAACCTAAAAAGTGATTTAAATACATTTTCGATTCATTTTGCGGTTCAAAAACGCATCTCATGTATCGAGAAAGTTTCGTATGACGCAGTCGTGCACTTTGTATATAAATGAATTGCAATAATTTTACAAACTTATATATCGGTTATTTTGTCATGCTCAGCTTTAACTTCTGTACATGTATAGTGTATATCTATATTACAAATAGGTATGCAACAATGTAATATTTGTAGTAAGCGACTTAAGTTATGCTTACTTACATTTTTTTTTATTTAAACCTAATAAGAAATATTGATGACGTGAAATGTTTTTTCTTAGAAATCTGCATTCTAGCTTTGGTTAGTCATAATTCCAGATTAAGAAATTGTATATCTTAATGGCAGAACTGCTCAAGCATCGATAAGAGTACTGAATGCTTTGAATAAAAAACAACAAAAACTAATTACTAGCATGTGAATCGAAGGCTTGGAGTTAAGCGCTGTTTCACGATTTACCAAGGGCAATTATCAAATTCCATTTAGTGGTGCCGAAGTTTAAAAATTCGTACTAGAGAGACCCAAGTTGTGAATTGGGATAATGTCCTTCTGAGGTAACTGTTAAAATCAAATCGTCGACGCTCCAGAAATATTTAAAGGGCTAGGGTGCCTGAAGAAATTGATCCCGAACCGCCTGAAACTTTAGAGGGGAGAAGAGTGGAGTAACTGGTACAATCAAATACCAAACATTCTCGTTTTGTAGCGCAGTCAGATGAGATGACTAATGCAATTTAAAAATGAGATGGGGCATAGTAAAAGCTGTGACTGATGAAATTAAACTTCGAAGCATTCACCTCACATTTCTTACTGAAACTAAAAATGGTACTACCATTCTGATGGCATATCTCCCTTACGGGTAGTGGTTAGTAATTGCTCCTAGCGTGAAGCCGAAATTTTTCATATTTATTGAAAGTACTTGATTGGTTATTTTTACAGTACACTAAGTCCAGACTAATCTTCATGATGTACACCGTGAGTTAGCTGCCTTAAGTGCAGTCGCGGATAGGTTGAGTTTAATCATTCGTCCGGGACTGGACAATACATATCTACCTGGTGCCTTATTTTGATAGTTCATTCGATCTGCAGTTGCCTGTTATGTAGCTGTTTTTGGGAAACCAGCACAGCTATATTTCGCATCTGTCGGAAATCTTTTTCAGAGATTATCTGCATTGTTTTATTAGCCTATATCTCATTGTTGGATCGCTGCTCCATTGTCTACAAAGATTAGGAGAGTCATACCATCCATCAGTTACACAAGACCGTCTTTTTTTTATTTATACTTATATTAACAGAGAAAAATTAAAATAAGATAAACGAAACGTTTGTTTCTCAAATCAATTTAACAAATTTTTGGCGAAAATCTGATAGGCGTAAAATGACAAACCATGAATTAAATGAAAAAGGGCGCATACAAAATGTTGGTTATAGCGATAAAGAATAAAAATCTCATTGAGATCGTACTAAACATTTAGCTTCGAAAGCATATTTATCCGCCTGACAAGATCGCTGGACTAGCGATCCCAGCTACATAAAGTATGTATTCCAAGAATATTGAACAAAAATATTCCAGCATACAAAATTGTTATCTGATGCTAGGTATTTTTTATTTATAATTAAATATTATTTGTATAGTTAACAACTTTTTTATTTTAAAGAAGAAGAAAAGAAGGACAATTTTAAGTTTTTACAGCCTTTTTTCGCACATAAATAACGTAAGAACTTTAATAAATATCTCATCAGAGTTGTTATTTTTTCCTAGATAGACTCATGCTTAGAAAATATATCAAATGGCCTTATTCTAATACCGAAATATTCTGTATACCTTGAGCCAGTTGTGAATATTATGCAATCACAAAAGATAAACATCCTCTCCAAAATCATCAAACTGGCTAAAGACCATCACGCACAAGTTAATTTGGAAATAGATGAACTTATGGTAGATATAGAAATTGAAGTAGAACTTCAAATGCCTAGAACGAGCCGTCAAAAATATCAGTCTAATCATCCTTCATCAAATGCTTTTGAATTCTGGAAGCTATCACTCTTGATTCCGTTTTTAGATTCATAATTTATGGCACTTGATTTCCGGAGGAAAACACACCAGCATATTCATTATTTTTGTTACATCCATCGAATATTTTGAAGCAGGCATTTCTTCCCCAGCGCCCCAGCAACAAAACTTAAAGAGCAAGTTTTGTATTATTGCCTTAGCGTTACCCTACACCACAAGCTCGGTTGAGTTTGTTAAGAAAAGTAAAAACTTGGCTTTGTTCAACGGTTGAAAATTGTTTGAATGGTAATTGAATAATCTAAAAATTTGAAATGACAGATAGGTGAGGGAATGTTTCAATATACACGTTATTGTAGAAGAAGTGTTGGGAAGATTCGCTCAAGGCTCACGCCACGCCGTTTGGCTATAATTTAAATGAGCATACACGAACATACCTACTATTACATACCTCTTTTTTTTGAAACTGTATTTATTTTGCAACGCACTCTCACAATGAATAAAATACGCGAACAAATAAAAGCTTTAATGTACATTGAAATTAAAAATTACATTATTAAGTAAATTTTTAAATTAACTAAATCTATTTCAAACTGCACTTAAGTAAGATTTTTATTATCACGTAAATATGGCTGAATTCCAAAATATCAAAAAAGCGCATCATAGTTAACTTATACTTTTATTATGCTTTGCACCACTATTTATTTACTGCAAAGCATACGTGAAGCATTGAAATATTTATAGTTTTAAAACGACATTTGGACATTTTTTTCTCAGCTTTGCTGTTACATTTTTACTTAAATATATATTGTCAAAATTACTCAAATAATATTTTTAAACACATTAATAGATAATAATTTAAATAGTTTTGAACACATATACAACAGATTTGTTTGTGATGCAAAGGTTACTTTTTTTGCGCAGTACATTCATTAACAATGCGATTTGAAACGTTATACATTGTATCACTACATTAATATTGCATTAAGAAACGCTTGCCATTGCAGTACTACAGCAGTACTACATTTAGGAATTCAGCCTTTGTATTGGCACATGAATGAGTTTGACCCCTTATCAAAATCCTTCACACACTCTTAATCTTTTTTAATATTAAATCATATTAATTTATTCGTTTAAAGCTTGTTCCTTAACTTAGTAACTTTTATAGAAAAAATAAAGCATTCTTAATTTGAACTGCTAAAAAGCAAACATAGGAGTGTCCTTACAAATTCTGAGGAAACATGAAATTTTCGTCATCTTTTCTCCAAATTTGTATTTCTGTGACCACTTAATTTAAATTTATACAAAACATTTTATTTTGTCCATAAATATTAAGATAGCAGACTTACCGATTAATAAAGGCAGAACAAATAGTCAACCATGCGAATTCAATTAAATTCAATTGATAACGTAAATGATGTTGAGTACAATTAAGACGTAGTATTTTATAGTACATTCATATTCTTAAGATATTACATACGATTATTTGACAAGGAATCAAATAAAATCATTTAGACCAATTTACCACCCTTTAAACTTCACTTTAAACAAATCTAATATCTTCAGACTTTCAAAATATGTTAAGACACAGACACCTTACAAAATTTAGCATTTGCAATTATAGTGCTTTCATCTATCAGTTTTGAGTTAAATATAAAAAATAGCCCAAACATTTTAAACAAAAATGAATATGGCAACAAACTGAGGCTTATTTTTTATAATGAATCAATATAAAAGTATAAAAAATTAAGAATAATAAAAAAACCCTAATTTTTAGGATCATTTTTTAAGCCATTTTTCAAAAGAAATTTCGCTCCAAAAATCCCAAAACAAAATTAAAAATTGCTCCAAATTAGAACAATTTATTTATTTATTTTTGTTAAGTGACCAATTTTCATTGATTCCATTATATGTTGATTGCATTTTCTTACGTCGTCACTGTTCCTAACTCCTATGGTGTTGGGTTGCTCTTTTGGATGTTTAACTCGCTGGGTTGAGTACTTTTATTCTGCAGGAGCTATCTTTTGGACGTGTTCAAAAAAAACATTGCTTAACATATTTTAATATATATTTATATCTGCATAATTTGCTAAATACTAACTCCTAGTTTTGGTTGACTGTCCTGGATTTTTAAGTCGATGTGTAGTATTCGGTATCGCATGCTCTGTAGGTTCCTGCGAATTGGGTGTCGCATGTCGCGCAAACTATTTTGGATTGTTGTGTTTCCAGGTACTTATACATATATTTAAAAATAAAATACCTTAATTAAACTCATTAAGTAATAAATAAAGTAATATGTACTATCAAAAAACGCACAAATTTCAAAACAAAACTAATATCAACTTAATGTAGGTAACGGGTGATCCAAGTAGCGATACTTTTTTCAATAGCCTTTTTTGACAGATCACGTGTGAGTCGTGTCATGCTGTCATGTTATTTTTGTTTAGTATTGTTTGGCATTTCATAATGGAAAGACTTACGCGTGAACAACGTTTACAAATTGTTCAACTTTATTATGAAAATTCACGTTTTGTGAGGAATGTGTTTCGTGCACTTCGCTCAACTTATGGTCAACATAATCGGCCTACTGAGCATACTATTCGCAACACCATCACCCATTTTGAGATTCAGCATTCATTATTGGATAATATTCGACCGAATAGACCACGTCCAGCACGCTGTGAAGGAAATATAGCGGCCGTAGCTGAGAGTGTACACGAAGACCGTAGAGAGTCGATTCGGCGCCGTTCGCAGCAACTCGGACTGACGTATGGAACGACTTGGGGCATTTTACGTCAAGATCGTAAATTGAAAGCGTACAAAATACAGCTTGTGCTACAACTGAAGCCGCTCGACCTTCCCAAGCGACATCGCTTTGCTCTATGAGCTCTTGAAAAGTTCCAAGAAGATCCGACGTTTTTGAGGCAAATTTTGTTTAGCGATGAGGCCCATATCTGGCTCAATGTTTAATATGTAAACAAACAAAATTGCCGCATTTGGGACGAAGAGCAACCTGAAGAGATTGAAGAACTGCCACTTCATCCAGAAAAAACAACGGTTTGGTGTGGTTTGTGGGCCGGTGGAATCATCGGTCCATATTTCTTTAAAAATTATGCCGGTGCGAACGTAACCGTCAATGGCGACCGTTATCGTGCTATGATAACCGACCGAAATTGAAGCTCGTGATCTCGGCGACATTTGGTTTCAGCAAGACGGCGCCACTTCCCACACATCGCATCAATCAATGGACTTATTGAGTTAACATTTCGGTGAGCACATAATTTCACGTTTTGGGCCGGTCGATTGGTTACCAAGATCGTGTGATATCACACCGTTAGACTTTTTCCTGTGGGGATATGTAAAGTCAAAAGCTTATGCCGACAAACCCGCTTCGATTCAGGCCTTGGAGGAAAACATAACGCGTGCCATTCGCCAGTTACCAGTCGAAATGCTTGAACGAGTGATCGAAAATTGGACTCAACGGATGGACCATCTGCGACGTAGCAACGGCCAACATTTGATAGACATAATCTTCAAAAAATAAATGCCAAAGAATGTTCTTTCAAATGATAATAAACATTCTCTATTAAATTTGAATTTTCTGTGTTGTTTTCTTTAAAAAAAGTAGGGAACCTCGAAATGGATCACCCTTTACATACCTAAATGCAGTTTTAAACAAAGGAATAATTAAAGTTAGCAAATTTTTGACTTTGAAACAAATATCTATGCGTTTACAAGAAAACGCAACGCAGTGTTTGGCAGTAAATTATCAAAATGTCAAATTGTCTAAGAACTTTATTGAGTAATACTTTTCGAACAATTAACAAAAAATTTCCTATTTTTTTTTTAAGAAATTGCAAACCTTAAAAACATAATAAAATTTGCTTGTCAACATAGTAAATATGAAAACCTTTAAGCCTTTAAAAAT
Source organism: Ferdinandea cuprea (assembly GCA_963576555.1). Taxonomy (NCBI): domain Eukaryota; kingdom Metazoa; phylum Arthropoda; class Insecta; order Diptera; family Syrphidae; genus Ferdinandea; species Ferdinandea cuprea. The sequence goes on from OY754959.1 coordinate 81,582,747, forward strand.
GGTTTATTAAAAACTCAATAAGTAGATTCATATTTTGTTGATTCATTGGGAGTAAAATATTGTACAAGGAAGTCGCAACAAGAAAAATGCTATTAGGTTTCTATAGACTTAAATAAATTTAGCAAGATATTTAACATTGATATTCGACAACATATTTTGCAAAATGGAATTAAATTAATATTAATCTTCAATTCTAGTCAAGCAAACACTGGTGTCATCTGTCCTTGACTAATAATTTATGCCCACCTAGTTAAATATGCTCTGTATTTTAAATCCATCACAATCACAAACGATTCTTATTTTCTATTTAAATAAAAGCTCTTAAGAGTTTTTAATGTATATTTTGGATCTTGCGCAGATAAATATTCCAGATTACAACCCACACCGAGCTGCACTAGATACATACATACTAAGGAACTATGCAGAACAGCATGGGTTAGTCTGGTTTCGTATTTTTTGAACCATAAAACTCATTTAATATATTGTCTGAAGATGTGTGTTTTACTGTTTTTCTACTAAACAGTAAGATAATGTGCGCTGGAAAACTATATAACCAAATACGTCATCAATCGAAAACTTAGAAAGTACATTTTACCTATCAGAAAGTGTGGTTAATATTTTCGGATAAATCGTCTTCAACCCCTATTTTTTATCCAGCCCTACCTTACCGTCATGATTTTAATTTCCTATACGCTAATAGATGACAGTAGTTACTCTGTAGTTCGGAATTCTAATAGGACTTAGTTTATAATAAAATTTTTCTATTTCTTATACGAATTTTATCCGATATCGACTCTGTATCTTTTTATTGTGGAGCAAATCACTTAAATTTTGTTGTGAATATAATTTGAATTCGAGAAAGTATTGCATAGGTCTAGGAGTTAATATATGTTTTAGAAACAATAAGGATCATAAGGATGGTAGGATGCAGCACTCGGTTCAAGATGAGACTTAGTCAATATTTTGAGGCGCTTTGATGATAAACCTTTAGTAATATTTATTTTATTATATATTTATTTTTTTTTTCTTTCTTCTCTTCTCTCTTTCTGATTACATTTGCTTGTTATTATATTTTCATTATTTAATGCAATTTGTTTTCTTCTTTCCCTTAAAATTAATCATTAACTTATGTTTTAAATTACTTCTTATTACTTTTTATATAATGTTAATTAGATTATTTAATACATATTATCAATCAATATTTCTTTTTACAATAGTATGTTAATACTGAAACTTGGCTATTTTAAAAGATATTGTATCTTACATTGTAAGTCAAACTGTTATCAATAAATAAATAAATAAAAATATATAAATAAATAAGGAAAGTAGCTTACAAGTTTTTTTTTTGGTTTTCTTTAGGGCTTCGAGCATCTTTTTAATAATTTTATATCAGTTTGATTGGCTTATATATCTACTTACAGACAAACAATTTTTTGCCAACTCTCACACATGGCATATTGAGTCTTACCAGTAATTCATTTAGAGTCTAGTTTAAATTAGTTGTCGCTTTCCTGTAAATTTTATTTTTCATAGCGGTATAAGGGACGATAAATTAAAGCTTTAGACTTAATTTATTATTGAAATGGGCATCTGGGTAGAGTAGATTAAATTTTGAAATACATAAGAAAATAACATAAATTTTTATTTATTAAGTTCTTTGAAATATTTACTATTAGCTATTGCTGTTGAACGTGTTTTTTTTAAGAAAATGAAGATCTGGTGTAAAAATAAGCTTGTATGGCGATAGGTATGAAATAGATAGTTTGGGAGAGCGTTGAGGTGGTGCACCACGCGGACTTCCATTTTTGATCGATTGAAAAGAAGAACACCGATTTTAAAAAACAGAAATTAAATTGAAGAAGGTAATAAATCGATCTAACAGAATACTAAACTAACATTTCTGAGTTTACCGTTTTTGGTTCTTAGGACGGAAGTTCACAATCTTTAATAGTAAAAATTAAGTGAAAATATACATTTTTAAAATTCAAATTAAATTGTATTTAAAATAACTTTTCGTTACTCACACAACGGAATTAGAAACAAAAAAAAGTATTAGTCCTCACTCCAACAAATCTTAGAATTCTTTCAGAGAGTCGCTGTCCTTTTATATACACTTTACTTTTAAATACAGATTACAGAAAATCTGTTTGCGAACTTTATTTAAACAAACCGTTTATGAGAGATGAAAGTTTCTCTATGCTGCGAAGAAATTTCTTTATGCTTATTTATAAAAATTGTCAAAAAAGCAATGAAATTTTTGTTTGTTTTGCTGCCGTAGGTACATTTATTTTTGACGTTTGGTTACGTGGTTAACTTTTCTTTTCTATTATTTTTTCCATCAACCATATGATAATAAGTCATCTAGGGCTCACATAAGCGGTTAGCTCATCAGTACGGTACAACCAGTGTTGCTACCATAAAATTGAATCACACCAAAAACATGAATGTTAAAGTTCTCTTTTACAAAAATCGATTTTGCCTTACAAGGTAGACACAAAAAGTACTGAAGATCTAAAAAGAATGAAAATTACAAAAAAATGAATTTAATACCTGCGACATTAAATATTTTTTCGGTGGGGAACGACTCAAGTTCTCTACAGTATAGTGAAAAATCCAAGTGGGTGGACAACTTATCGAAATGGGATCTCGGGCAGTTAAACGTATAGTTGGTACTTGGCAGAAATTAGTTAGGAAATTATGGTTACAATTTCTTCTGCCAAATTTTAATGATAGGTTTTTTGAAAAATTAAGGCACAGTCCGTCTGTCTCGGTCTGAGTTTATGCAACTATAGTGTAGAGCATATTTGGAAAGCCAAGAAAAGAATTTGGGAACTTTGTCAGCTGAACTGCGTTGTGGGTGTAGAGGCGACGTAGAAGCGCTGTTACAAAAGAGGATAGCGGAGCTCAGAAACTTATCAAAGTAAATATTCTTTGTATTAAATGAATTATAGAATATTGTTGTATTTATTTTGAAAATGAGACCATACATACACTACAGGTTCTACACTATCATTGTTTAATTTATAAAAAAATGTATGGGAAACTACCATTTAGCTGTAATTCCATGAATATCACTTTCACTCTTATACTCGAAATTAAGTACATATAAGTTCTTCACAATGTATTATACATATACTTTTCGGTGAAGTCACTGTTTCTTTGATGCTCTCTCGGCTCCTCATTACAGCTTTGCTCGCAGCTCCAGAATGTTTTCAGCATATATTTGTTCGGACTTATTCGCGATGAGTCTAAAATTTAAAAAAAATTTAATACAAAATAGACAAAGAATTTCTTACAAGTTTCAGTCGCGACTTTCGCGTCTTTAATGCCTGCTCGTATGAAGCCAGTGGTTAGTGTAGAATTGTTTTATGTTAGCCTTAATGAAATCTAGTTGGTAGAATTGTTAGATTTAAAATCTTCACGGAAGGTTGGAACATATGGTACAGATTGGAAAGGCAGGGACATATGTTAAAAAAAGCAATAATAAGCGGAAAGTTCATGAATAAAACTGGATGGTGTTGTCAAAAACAGTGACCAAAAGTTAGTTGTTTTGGACTGTATCGTAATTCCTGAACTTCCTCACGTTTTAATGTCACACAAAAAAAATTGGAAAATATGAGTGTCGTTGTATGCGATAGTTGGCTATGATATCTATTATAATAATTAATTATGATGACTGAGTTGTGTTATCCGAAGACCAGGTGCAATAATTATCGCCCCTACCTAAGCCCACAAACTTCGAAATGGTACCAAAGAATAAAAGTATCGAATCGCGAATTGAAAAATCGAGTTCAACACAAGTTTGTATTTTATGTTTACTTGATTACGTATGACGTAGAAATAAGTCTAAGGAATAGCATTTTGATTTTTTGGATGCACAGTTTGTATCGAAAGTTGAATTGTCTGTTAAATGATATGTAGGTATTTGGGTCATCAGGTTAAACTCATTTGCCAAAATACTTTCAAAATAATAATTTTCGTGAATAAAAGTTAATATGATTTTATTGATTTCTACTTATAATGCCTCCATGATAAAATATCTTATCTTTACGATAACACCCTTTGCGATGGAGTAGATTTACTTAATATCGTTCAAAGGGTGTATTCGGGCTAGTATCAAACTGATTGTAATGACTTTTATCATCGATAAGAGCACTTTCGTTTAATAGCACATACGTAAGTAAACAATTTATTATTAGAAGGCTTATTCAAATATTTATTGAGGAAAATCAACAAAAGGATAGTTCAACTAGGAAAATAATAAAACTGACGCACATAGAAACGTTAACACGTCGTCAGTAAAGGTACGCGAAATCAGAATCAAAACAAGTTGGATATCATTAGATAACTGTTATCTAATGCGGTTTATTTTAATTAAGGTTTCTAACATTTATGACTGATAACTCAAATATCTACTTTGAAGTAAGATAACAAAACAAGGGAGACTTAGGAAGTGATTTCCTTTCTCCAATACTTCTAATGAAGTACTAAACCCCCCGTTTTCGTTACCTTTGCTCTTTACACCGCTTTACTATATCTAAAATAAAAACATAAGAAACGACTGTAGCCTTTCGGTATGTTTTAAGATTATTCTATAATTTTGCACATTTCAAATTTTTCAGTCCGCTTGGGGCGAACAGTATGATACCCTATCCATATCTCTATATGCCCCAAAGCAAAAAGGACGAAAAAGATGATGATAGCATTATATTTCATTCTTTTAAATTTAAAAAAAAAAAATTTGCAAAAGCGCCTCCAAAAAGTAGGCGTGGCCACAAACTTTGTATGGGCGATTTGTTGGAAAAAAATTTGGTGAAATATCTTGTTGAAATTTTTTTTTCGCTTTCTATGAAAATTTTCGAAGAAATCAGCACTTTAGTGGAAAACGCCCACAAAAAGCAGGTGTGGCAAAAAACTTTATATGACAAACTTATAAAGGAGGGCAGTGCCTACACAACGTTTAACAAGATATTTAGCCAATATTTTTTGCAACATATCGCCCGTCCAAAGTTTTTGACCACGCCCACTTTATGGGCGCGTTTTTTCAAAATATATACAGTATTGTGCAAAACCTAAGCAACTTTTCCTACTCTCATGTAAAAAGTAGTCTCCCACTTTTAAAAATACTTCCCGATAAACTGTAAATATATTTAATTACATATATGCATGTGTCCTCAAAATCACCCAAACAAAGTTTTTAATTTTCATTTATTAGCAGTAAATAAAAAAAATAAATCAAAATCAGTTCAAAAAACAGCTGAGCAAAACCTAAGCAACTCTTTTAATATTTTGTATAATATCCGTTATTTTTTATGACTTCAGCACATCTACGAGGCATCGACTCAATTAAATTAGAAATAATAGCTGCTGGTATGTTTTCCCACTGTATTCAATAAATTTATCAACTCCATTTGGTTTTTGCACCGTATTGTTCCATCACAATTCACAATTGCTATCAATCATATAGTATCATTCTGTTCGGACTGTAGCCTTTCCTTCTGTTTTTTGTTGCGCTTTATAATTTAAAAAAAAAAACACCAGTAATCACTAATTTTCTCAAAATTTTTTACGATTTTGGTAAGTTTTTGCATTTTGAATACATCAAAATGTGATTTAAATAAATTTCCTATATTATCAAATGATACCATGATCATTCCGGTAAGGGGATCAGGGAGTTTAAGAAACTCCTAGACCGTCCATACGGGGTGAAGAACCACATCCTGTACGAGGTGTCTCTGCTGTTAACTGAATATGGCGGATCTAAAGAGGACAACTTGAAAAAACCCGTTATCCAGGATTCCAAAAGATCACTCGGATTCCAGTACACCACGTGAGTATGTACAAAATAACCTCGTCATTACCCTTCCCATTTCCTTTTCTCCTCACCTATTTTCTACTGGGGCTGGGTTAGTGGTGTTAACCGTACCGTGCTGATGACCGCCCGAAGGCCCTTCAAAAAAATATCTCAGTCGCTCACGGTGTACTCCGGAGCCAGGCGACCTCCGGCTTCAACTAGCCTTAACAGTATATTAACCTAGCTACTCGTGGGTAAAAAATTACTATAACAATTAAAAACAACAACCAAACTGAGGGAGATATGGATAAAGCTATCTCTCTCTGTCAGCCTACAGCTGAAGCAGCTCAAAGTGATGGACCGTCCTTAACGAGAGAACATCCGCAGCGACATTGAATCGATACCGTGAGCTCCGTGCTCACGGGAGATGCTTACAGGAGCTGCTCTGACGCTCCCGAAACCGATTCCACAAAAAACATAGGGATAAAAAGACAATCCCTACGGAGGAAAAAACTGTCAAACTCCAACAAGAAAAAACTTAAGCGTTTACTATCAGACGGTCTTCCATATAACGAGGCAATGGAAAAAGTCCTCAAGGAACCACCTTCCAATGAGGCAACCATAGCCAACATGCGTCCTCGGTCTAGTACCAACTCACCTGCCGAACCGAACAAGAAAACAAAACCGAATGCTCCTCTGTTCGGTGATTGTTCGGCAGGATCGTTCAAAGTAGGACTCCTACAGGACATTTTTTCGGATGGTCACTTCGAGCCTGTTCATCAAAAAGCGGTGGAGAATGCCATCATTAGGGAGCTGCATATACTCCCTGAGGATAGCCCACAGATTAGATTTCTGGGCTGTTTGGCTCCAAGAACAAAGTTCTACCCACCAAGGACTGGAAAGTTCTTCTCTCAGGGTTCGAACTCTCATGGTCTTGACTAGACCATTTCAATGGATAAGTGCTCGGTGAAACGTCTTGAGGACCTAACCTGTCAGCCGTTCGCTAATATGAACCGGAAGAATGAAGAAGAATCTTTACATCAAAAAGACGCCACAGAGGCTAACAGCAGCAAGCAGGTACCCAAGGAGACTGATCAATCACATTATAGTAAGGCGGAAAAAGAGTGGACTCACACACAAAAGCCCCCTCGAATTTATACTACTAAAACAGGATGAAGGTTGTCCAAATCAACCTTCATCACGCCAACAATGCTTCGGCAGTCTTATCTAAGACTATAAAAACCAAAGGTCTTAACACCGCCCTTATGCAGGAACCCTGGACCAGCACAAAAGGAAATATCATTGGAATCTCAACAACATCAGGAGGAATGCTTTATTCTACCACATCCAGTATACCTAGAACTTGTATTTTTTTTAGCAATAACATACATTTCTTTCCATTGACAGAGTTCATCTGCCGTGACCTCACGGCAGCCATTGTGAAGATCAACAACACCAAGGAAGTAATTTTGGTGTCCGCCTACTTCCCTGGTGACTCATGGACGTGGACATGGACATGGACATGACATGGATGAAGCCAACCCCATCCATAGAGAACACTGAATGGCTCTCCTACAAAGAGCACCTAAGTCACACTCTCAATTGAATAACACCTGAAAGACAGACTAAATCGTTCTGCCGTCCTGGTCAGATCTTCTGTTGTCTCTGCCTTCGAGGAAAACTGCCCGCTTAAGACCAAAAACATCAAAAGGGAAACCGTCTGGTGGAGCTCAAATCTAGAGTAAGGAAACTATTCAACAAAGAAAAACGCAATGATGACTGGCAGTCATACTCTAGTGCTCTCACCAACTATAGCAAAGAAATCCGAAAAAGGAATCATTTAGGCGGTTCTGTGAAGGAAGGTATATCTGAGATACCATATGAGAAGCCATATAAAGCAGCAGGAGAAGACGGCATATTTCCGGCACTTCTACAGCGGGAGCTGACACGCTATCACCCATTCTGTCTAAACCTTGCAGCTGTAGTCTGGCTCACGGTCACATACTGGAAACCTGGCGAAAAGTAACAGTTAAATATCTACCCAAGGCGAGAAAAAATGCGGAGTCAAGTCCAAAATCCTACCCGCCAATCAGCCTCATGTCTTTTATTCTTAAAAGCATGGAAAAACTTGTTAATAGACATATTAGAGACAAAGCTCTGCCGACCTTTCCGCTTAGCAAGGCTCAACATACAGTGCCCGACAAAAGTCTACAAACGACCTCAATTTTTGCAATTGTATTAATATAATAAAAAAATGTCAGTACTTCAGTAAAAACTTTAGAAAATATTTACAAAAAACGAAAAAAAAAATTAACAAAAGTCTACATACGGCTTGTTAACTAACAGATATGGCTTTAATCGATACCTAAAATTTTTAATCATAACCAAATTTAGTATTTATTCGGTCCTCCGGGCATCAAGAATTGCCTGTAATCGTCTGGGCATTAAAGCAACTAAATTTTCCAGTTATGTAGACGTTATACCTTGCCATTCTTCTTTTAGCTTCTCTTTCAGCATTGAAGCACTAGTAACTGTATATTTCCTGACTCTACGTTCCAGAATCCCCCACACGTGTTCAGTGACATTCAAGTCGGGGCTTTGAGGTGGTGTGTTATGCATAATATTTAGCCAATATTTAACAATCCTAGCGGTATGCTTCGGATCGTTTTCTTGTTGGAAGATCCAGCTCCCAACAAGATTCAATTTATCGACGGATGGTTTTAAATTTTGTTCCAAAATAGCTTTATATTGATAACGATCTATATTACCTGCGAATTGTCAGTGACAGTAAATTGTCCTGGAATCCTCAACTAGAACGTACCGTTAACAGAGCCACTGGATCCTTATGGACCTGCCGTCGAGTAATATGCCAATTCTGCGGTAATAACTGGGGTCTTAGACCCAAGATGATATTCTGGCTATATTCGCTCGTGGTTCGACCTGCGATGGCCTATGCTGCTATGCTATTTTTTCCATCCCTACCTTAGAATTTAATGTCGTACTGAGCCCCACACCCATACAAACACACATTCAAATGGAGGCAAGACAGAGTATTTATTGACTGTTCCATTCGAATAACATTGACCCCTACTCCTACCGTGGAGGTCATCTGTCTCTTTGGAGCCTGAAAGCGCATTCAGCATGATCCTAGACGACGTGATACTGAAATACGGCTTCCATTAAATCTTCTCCATCGTCGTCCCTCCAAGGGAGGACTGAGAAAAATATAAACCTAAACCATCCCAACATGATCTTGTCTGGTATACGGACGGTTCCAAGATGGAGTCAGGGACTGGATCTGGAATTTATGGAGAGTCGCCTCAAGCGAACTTTTCAGTCAGCCTTGGCATGAACTCTTCCATATTCCAAGCAGAAGTCGTTGCCATTAACCAGTGCGCTGGAATTAACTTAAGATCTAACACACGAGATGTAACTGTATTTATCTTTTTAGATAGCCAAGCAGCCATCAAAGCTCCTACTCATCTGTCATCAAATCGAAGCTTGTTCTATGAACTTGCTACAAAAAACATAGTCATTCTTCACTGAATCCCATCCCATAGGGGTTTTGCTGGTAATGAAGAGGCGGACTCACTAGCTAAAGTCGGCGCAATAACACCACCTGTCGGCTCTGAACACTTTTGTGGTGTATGCAAAAACCGCTTCATGAGCTATGTTAAAAGCCTATCCCTTATCGAATATGAATATGAAGTATGGCTTAAATCAACTGGTTAGAATTGTACCAAACCCAACAATTCCAAATTCCTAATCAACCTGTACTATCTAAAAATTCTGAGAGGAATATTCAGTAGTCATCGTCTCCTGAAAAAACACTTCACGGCATTGTCCTCTCTCCGGACCCTACACGTAGACTCTGTTTAGAGAGTGACGAATCCTCTCTTCACGTACTCATGGCCTGTACGGCTAAGCTTGGGAACGTATTCGAGGTTTTTTCGATTTTTTTAATTACAATCACATCTTGGTACACCCCATAGAGTTTAGTGTAGCACTCCTCCTCCATTCACCCGCCTCGCTCGCAAGGCCATAATATTCAAAGTACTGGGTGATCCAAGTAGAGATACTTTTTTCAATAGCCTTTTTTGACAGATCACGTGTGAGTCGTGTCATGCTGTCCTGTTATTTTTGTTTAGTATTGTTTGGCATTTCATAATGGAAAGACTTACGCGTGAACAACGTTTACAAATTGTTCAACTTTGTTATGAAAATTCACGTTCTGTAAGAAAGTGTTTCGTTCACTTCGCTCAACTTATGGTCAACATAATCGGCCTACTGAGCGTACTATTCGCAACACCATCACCCATTTTGAGACCCTGCATTCATTATTGGATAATATTCGACCGAATAGACCACGTCCAGCACGCTGTGAAGAAAATATAGCGGCCGTAGCTGAGAGTGTACACGAAGACCGTAGAGAGTTGATTCGGCGCCGTTCGCAGCAACTCGGACTGACGTATGGAACGACTTGGCGCATTTTACGTCAAGATCTTAAATTGAAAGCGTACAAAATAAAGCTTGTGCAACAACTGAAGCCGCTCGACCTTCCCAAGCGACATCGCTTCGCTTTATAGGCTCTTGGAAAGTTCCAAGAAGATCCGACGTTTTCGAGGCAAATTTTGTTTAGCGATGAGGCCCATTTCTGGCTCAATGGGTATGTAAACAAACAAAATTGCCGCATTTGGGACGAAGAGCAACCTGAAGAGATTGAAGAACTGCCACTTCATCCAGAAAAAACAACGGTTTGGTGTGGTTTGTGGGCCGGTGGAATCATCGGTCCATATTTCTTTAAAAATTATGCCGGTGCGAACGTAACCGTCAATGGCGACCGTTATCGTGCCATGATAACCGACTATTTGATGCCTGAAATTGAAGCTCGTGATCTCGGCGACATTTGGTTTCAGCAAGACGGCGCCACTTCCCACACATCGCATCAATCAATGGACTTATTGAATGAACATTTCGGTGAGCACATAATTTCACGTTTTGGGCCGGTCGATTGGCCACTAAGATCGTGTGATATCACACCGTTAGACTTTTTCCTGTGGGGATATGTAAAGTCAAAAGCTTATGCCGACAAACCCCCTTCGATTCAGGCCTTGGAGGAAAATATCACGCGTGTCATTCGCCAGTTACCAGTCGAAATGCTCACACGAGTGATCGAAAATTGGACTCAACGGATGGACCATCTGCGATGTAGCAACGGCCAACATAATAGATAGACATAATCTTCAAAAAATAAAAAAAAGTAGGGAACCTCGAAATGGATCACCCTTTAATTGTTTGTTTAATCTGCACTAATGAATCGTTTGCCCCCAGGTTGGTAAAATCATAAATGACTTCGAAGTTTTTGCTTTCAAAAGTTAGGTTTTTTTTTAGTCGCTGTTGTCAAAGTCGTCTTCAGAAGTATCAGCTGAAGGCAACATTATCTACACTTTGAATCGGAACAACAATAGCAGTGATTTCATTCGATGTTTTCGCATAAATAACTAAAGTCTTCAACTTTGGTATTCGGGTGGAGTAATGAATGATTCGTTTTTAAATACCTTCGTAAAGTAAAGGTCCTTCAAACATCTTGGTACATGTTGGTGTTACCCGTGCACTGGTACTGGATGATCCTGGTCCTGTGACCAATACAGGGTGAAGCACTATTGGACAGAAATTTGTCGACGCTGATGGCTCTAATGGTAGGGGTGCGACAACGCTTTGAACGTAAAACAGCTAGGGTACGCGTTAAGAACGATCCTACAAGGATGCTGCTTTCTCCTCTTAAGCAGTTCGCGTTGATAAAGCGTGAAATGATAATGCAGAGTGTGAACACTCATCTTTTGATGCTGGCTGTTGCAACAAATGCTTGCATTCAGGTGGAGGACTGTGTGTTAATGACGGAACCCTCATGGTGAAGACTTCAGTGCAGAAATCCTCTGACCTATCTGCATCTTGGCAGAATTCATTTCCATTTCAATATCAAACAGTGCTAATACTGTACTTAACCCACAGTATTCATTCATCGTGTTTACTCAAATTAACCTATAGCACTGCAAGGCTGCTACCGCCCATTTAAGTAGCAGGCTTGTGGCCAGTGGAACAAAATCACACATAATATCCATCCAGGAACCATGAGTGTGGAAAAATCGCATCTGCGATCTTGGTTTCTGATATATACCACGTTCTTTATGTTAAGCAATACATTTGGACTTCACTTTAACGTCTGATATTACCATCAACAATGTAGGTCATCTTTGTTAAAGCCAGAAGACGGCAAGTAATTGACGTTACCCTGTCTTACAGGCATTTGAAGTCTATCATAAATTGGAAGGTATCGCCACATAGCACCTTATCGGATCACAGATACTTCGAATTTCAAATCAATTGCGAACTTTCACATGCGCAAGAGAGGAGAAATCCGAGAAAAACGAAATGACCACGGCTTAGAGAGGAGCTTGCCAACTCTGTCAAAAGTTCCACTCAAACTCAGATCAAGACAAGGAGCGGAGAGGTCTGCTCAGGATCTGAACAATGTCCTCACCCCTTAATTTAAACTTTCGTGCCCTGTTTCTAAACCCCCCCGCAGAAAATCGGTACCCTGGTGGAATTCCGAATTGCATTGTCTTCATAAAGGAACTAGGAAGCTCCAAAGTCGGTCTTTAAAAACCAACATAGTAGGAGACTGGAATTTTTATCGATCGAAATAAAAAGTTTTTAAGAGACTTATTCGCAAGTTGAAAAACTACTCCTATAAAAAGTTTTGTGAAGAGGTCGAATCTCTAAGTGCAACTAGTAGGCTTGTTAAAGTACTCGAAAGGTACAGACCAAGTAAACTGAATGCAATCCTTAAACCCGAAGGCATGTACACTGAGACTAAAACGGAGACTTTCAGTCTTCTCCTTTAAACTCACTTCCCGGGACATCTGGTAACTACGCGATACTCAGCCATTCAAACGATGGTGGCTACATTTGAACCGACTAATACCACGCATCAAAGCTGGCGTATTGCATCGGGAGTGGTGACTGAGCATGCTATAAAATATGCTATTGCATCTTTTGAGAGTTTCAAGTCACCTGGTCCGTACACTTAACCATTTCGGAACTCTAGGGAATATGTGGTCCAAATTTCAGCGTTTGAGGGCTGAAGCGAAAAAAAAGTTTAACAAGATATTTACCCAATATTTTTTCCAACATATCGCCTATACAAAGTTGTTGGCTACCCCTACCCCTACTTTTTGGGGGGCTTTTTTTTTTTAAAAAAAAAATTTTTTTAATAATAGAATGAAATGAAATGCTATCCATTATCTTCTTAATGCTTTTTTCATTGGGGCATATAGGGATATGGATAGGGTATCATACTGTTCGCCCCAAGCGGACTGTAGCCTTTCCTTATATTTGCTACTAAGTTTGAACTTAAATGACTTATTAGGAAGAACATAATTGACTTAAATATATTTTAAATTTGTCTTGAATAGACGCTACGTTTCTTGTCTCAATGGCATTTGAAATACAAGTTTAGCGTTAATAAATAGTGGTGTTTAGGGTAACTAAGGGTATATTAATTTTGACACATAGTTTGCAACACCCCTTAATATTCGTCGTAGACCCCTAAAAGTATATATATTTATGATCAGGACCAAAACTTAAGACTATTTAGCAATGATCGTCCGTACGCAATTTTTAGGGCTTTAAAAATTAAGCCAGGAAGCATTGGCTCACATATTCCCTAGTCCTCCGGAATGGTTAAGTGTAAACATTTTTTGGCCACTGCCACGCCCACAATTTATAAAAAACCGTTTTAAAGCTTAAGTCTTTTTTTATAAATTTCATAGATTAATATAAAGTGCTATCCATCATCTTAGTAATATTATACTCTTCGCCCCCAACGGACTGTAGCCTTTTCTTATTATATTCTTTAAGTTTTTATCGGATTCCTTTTTTCAGCCGAGAATCTTTTTTGGACTATTTCTGAAATATTTAAGAGGTAACACTGCCTGTGCCTCTGCCAACTAACGCAACAAATTACTCGAATGTAACACAAAAGCCGATCAATTAAAACTATTCGCAATTAGCTATTAAGTATTTGTACCAAGGTAAATAAATATGAATGTAGGTTTAAATATTATATGTAAGAAGGCCAGGAGCAGTCGCCATAAAGCTTTAGAGTTGTTTTCTTTTCTGAACTCCAAACAATATTGATATTGGTATGAATATACCTTTTGCTAATGGGCGTTCAATAAGAGATTTTTGTGTTTACTTTCCTGGTGGACGAGTTGCAGCACAGAAGCGATTTGAGCCTAACTCCGATTTAAGGAAATTGGTTAGTTCAAATGACATACTTCTGGTAAGAGGTGATTTAAATTGCAGACTTATGTACTGGGGATGTATTAGAGCTAATTCGTGGGGGAACATCCTTGCTGATCTGCATTGTAGACATCCATTTCATATCTTATATCCCCCGCATCGTCTCGAACCTGGGGGCTGGGATTCAAAGATTCTTTTGGCTGGAGCGTTGTTGTCCATTCGCTCGTTGTGGCCGAGCCAATGTAGTCGACGGGTTTTGGCTTTTCGGACTACATCCACATCTTGGTACAGCTCATAGAGTTCGTGGTTGTATCTTTTTCTCCATTCGCTCTCCTCGCATACAGGACCAAATATCCGTCGAAGGATTTTTCTTTCAAAGGATTCCCGTATTAACTCTCCGTTCCTGCTTATCATCAAGCACTCGGCGCCGCATAGCAGAACTGGCAGGATAAGGGTTCTGTGGAGCATGCACGTTGTCCTTCGAGTTAGGAGTTTTGAACCCATTTGTTTTGCCATTTGTTAGCAGCGGTTTCCTAGGGTATTTCTTCGACGGATCTCCACTAAGATGTCATTTGTGGAGTTGATGTTTACCCCGAGGTAGATGAACTCCTTATCTACCTCGAAGTTGCTGCTATCAACAGTGACATTTTGTCTTAGTCGGTGGACAGATGATTGTTTGTTTGTTGATAGCATATATTTAGTCTTGTCTATCATGGCACGCTGGGATCGACCGATGATATCTATATCGTCCGCATACCCCAGCAGTTGGACTGATCTGTTGAAGATAGTGCCTTCCGTGTTGACACCTGCCCTGCGGACTATCTGCCCAAGAACAAGATTGAAGAAATCACACGACAGCGCATCTCCTTGCCGAAATCCGATGCATGTTTGAAAGAATTTAGATCGCGTGTTATCTAGTGTCATGCGACACATCTGGATCATTTTTGACGGGATCCCAAATCGCCACAAAAAGCTCCTGACGATGAATGCTGTCATATGCGGCTTTAAAGTCGATGAAGAGATGGTGTATCTCGACTTGAAACTAGTTGGTCTTTTCCAGGATTTGCCTTAGTATGAAGATTTGGTATACAGTTGATCTGCCGGGCCGGAAGCCACGATTAGTGTGTTGCAGAAAGGTTTGAGACGTTCACACAGTACGTTGGATAGGATCTTATATGCGACATTAAACAGGGATATGCCTCGATAGTTCTTGCAAGATATAGGTTCGCCTTTCTTGTAGATGGGACATATGGAGCTGATGGTCCAGTCATCGGGCATGCTTTCCTCCACCCAAACTTGGTTGATGATTTGCGGCTCTGCAGGTATTTGAAAAGCTCTGCAGGTAGACCATCAGAGCCGGCGGCCTTGTTGTTCTTTCGCTTCTTTATCGCTAAGCCAACCTCTTCTATACTGGGCGGAGGGACTGGTTCTTCATTGACTGGACGTGGGTTCTCTTCTTGCCCCATCACTCTTTCTACATTTTGTCCGCTTAGCAGCTGCTGGAAATGCTGCTTAAATACATCTACTATTCCCTGCGCATCGGTGACTAGGTTTCCATCGCTGTTACGAAAAGCCTGTGTTCCGCTGTGTTCCGGTCTTAAAGCCAGCAGCCAGTTGCTCGGCTTTCTAAATATATAGAACTTCCGGGTGTTGTTTCGGTCGCGGGACTCTTCGATCTCCTTGAGCTAGGAGACTGCGTGCTGTCTTTTCTTTCTACGCAGGATCTTTTTCTCCTCCCTTCTCCTGACTCGGTACTCATCCTTTGCTTATTTCTTCTTTAGGACAGTTCGCTGCTTCTCGTTGAACAGTCAAGCTCTTAGTCGCGGAAACCTATCGCTATTTATCACCGTATTACAAGCTGCTGCAAAGTAAATTAGTCGCTAGCCGTTATCTGTTGTTATTTCGTGGAGGCTGTGCTTACCAACTAATCCGCCGAAGATGTTTTCCTTGCCGACTTTACCATTGAAGTCCCCGAGCACAATTTTGACATCGTACTCCGGACAGGCTCCGTCCAAGAGGTCATAGAATTCCTCCGTGATAGGGTCCTCAGCCTCATCGGTAGGGGCGTGTGCACATATTAGGCTAATGTTTTGGAATGTAGCTCTGATGCGGATCACAGCCAGGCGATCACTTATCGGCTTGAAGTCTATTACTTTGGATCTAAGCCGATTTCCCACGACGAATCCGCATCCTAACACGAGCATTCTTTTGTTACAACTGTAATAGATGTCGCAGTTTTGTCTTTTCATAGTTCCTGATCCTATCCATCTCCATCACCTCAGGACAGACTCAAGTTTTTGAGTAGCACCTGGAGTGTAGAGTGTCCGCACATTCCAGGTACACACTTGCATGTTCGTTAACGTTCGGGTCAATTTTGCCTTTGAGGTACATTTATATCCCAGGCTGCCATAGTCTCTCCCATAACTAAATGTTTCGGATGTGGTCGGGAAGTTACCCCGACGGCACAACCCTGGTAGGCCGGTAATTCCGGTTCCAGTAACCCACTTCGGGGATGTGAGTGCTGCTCCCTGGCTTAGTTTTGGATATCTCTATAGACCTGTGCTTCAAATAAGTCAAAGCAGCTCATATAGGGAGATCACTTGGTCCACCTAAGTGGAACCGTGGACGCCGCCGTTGATCCATCCGTATAATTCGTCCGCCGCAGTCCGGAAACGGAGAAGTGCCTTAGTGAGCTGGCACGCCCCCCCTCTCTCGTCAGCTGCCTCCAACGACCTTCCACAGGGGTTGGTTACCCCATCTCCAGTCGAGGTACTAGGCACCCAGCAGTCACCACGGGGAGGTGAGAAGCAGGAGTTGATGGTGTTATGCTAAAGTGGGAGCGCTTGTGTTCTCATATAATCGCAATCACCATCCTTTTGACCACCACATTGATCAGTTAGTACCAATCTCTGTAAATTGCGCAATTTAAGTTTTAAAGAATGTAGATTTTTGTTTAAAATAAAGATATCTATCTATCTTATTTCTCCTATGTACCTAATGCTTCTGATACAGGATACTGTTATTGACTTGGAATAGAAAGCTTTAACGAAACTCTACCTTGTTAAATAAAAATTTCTCAACCCTCTGTATAGCTTTAGAAATTTTTTCGCAAATGTTTTAAAGAAAAAAGCAAGACCATTTACACTTATTACTACCTGAACAGTTTGATTTGGCATTACCAGTTTTTGTAAAGTATTTCTTAAATATACGAAATATAATAAATACGAAAAAATTAAAACAAAATACATATAAATCAGAAATATAATATGGCAGTTAAAGGATCACATCATAAAAAAAATGCGGACGCACGCTCACTAAGGGGCGTGCCCACTTGTTTGACTTACTATTGAAATACAAAAGACCGTTGTAATTGATTCAATATAATTTATTGCGTCCCGTTAAACAGCTTAGAACTAACTTATTCAAGAATGATTCCCTATTGAAAAACCGTTGGTACCACGGTGCGAATCGCTGATTCCTCAAATAGGCCATAGGCCAGTGGCGCGCTCGTAACAAGGTCCTCATGAGCTGGAACTGTGGGAACAGGTTCAGACATGAATATGCTGACACAGCCAATGCGCATGGTTTGCTATCATGAACTTTGATCGTGGCCTTGGACTGTGGTGTTAACTCCTGCCCCTTTAAAAATATAGGTTCCGTAGATCGTAGATACTTCAGCAGAGTAAGTTTCGCGATGACGGGAAAGTGGGCTCTCTAATGAGTTCGTCCTGTAAGGCATGTTAACTGCAGGGATGTCCATTTTGACATTAACCTTGCGCCATATAATTAAAACCACGGCTGTCACCACCAGGAAGATTATAGCACTAGTGCCAGAGAAAATCCATAGTGTCGTTGTAAGGTCTGTTAACCTTTTTATATTAACTAAGCTGAGGTTATGTACAAAGCCCATATCCACTTTGTGGTTTCTATTAATAGCCACTGTTAGCACAGGAGGTAGAACCTGCAGGTTCGTAGCTATGAGGCTACAAAACATCCTATTTCCTAATAGAAATGTTTCGTTATTCAACTGGATAACGTAGGTACCATCAAGATGGTTGTTGGTGTTTGTTGATACCAACTCTCCCTTGTAGTTGGTCACAAATATGGTATCGTCTTTGACAAGCTCAATAACTCTATTTAGGTTAGTATGATAATTACAGGTTGCAGGACCTCCTTTCAAGACTTTTGCTATGCTATTCCTTAGAAATTTTCTACAGTGACCTTTCGTCGCAAATTGTTGAATTGCTTATGAAAAGGCAATGACCAACTATTCCAAAGGTTTCCATGTGGTTTACGAGCATCCGTTTGAATTCAAGCTCGATTTGCATGTCTTCATTTATTGCCGCTCTTGTGTGCAATAGGTTAAATTCCGACTTCCTTACTTTAGGCATTGCAAGTATGTACAGAAGTTTTCTGTCGTTGGAATAGACCGAAGGTGTCGCAATTCTATTGCCTGGATTTCATTTTCGTAAGAGAGGGCTTAGATTTCGCGATTTCCTTGTCCAATAGGTTTGTATTCACTGTCCCGCTTTTAGCAATTTGGCAGTCGCGAACCATTTCCTTTATTTCTCTCTTCAGAATCAATATCTATCTGATTAATGACGTTCTGTTCGAATTTTTCTGCGTCAACTGTTTCGACTACCTTTCCAAGCTGAGCCAATCCAATCGATGGAGCTCGTTTTCCTCATTGGCTTTCCCTTTAGTAAGTTTAATCGGTCGTTTGTTGTTTGGTCCCTGACACTGGCATTCACAGCTGTGGTTACTTGGTCTACCAGATGTTCAAATTTGTCAAGGTATATAACGTGAACCAGCTTAAAATAGATCAATTATCCAGCCGTGACCATCCTTGATTGAGACTATTGGGATTTTATAGTCAAAAATTTTAAAACCTCGTGCTACAGTCAGAGAGATAATCCTAAACATTCTGTGATGTAAAGTGGAAAAGTTAAATGAAATTTCACGTCAAAAATGATTTATTGGTAATAGTAGAAATTTTTAAGATCTTAAAACTACAGATTAGTCCGTACTAAGTAAAGGTGTGAATTGTTTTAAAGAGAACCTAATTACTTATAAATGTGTAATATAATGTATCTTAAGAATGTGCAATGCAAGAACTTAATTAGTTATAAAGTGCTAGAACTTAATTCGTAATGTTTCGTTCTTGGTATAAACACTCCTGCACCAGTTCCTTCATGAGTTCTCGATCCGTTTGTATACCACTTTATCGTGTGGTCGCTCAGTGCATAGATTGTGGATTTATCGCTCCATTCTTTCTTGTTGCTGAGCTTTGTTAAGAAATTATTTTCAAAGTTGTATTTTCTAATGCTGTCATCTCTTGGAATACCCAAGAGTGGAAGTTTTCCGAGTAATGCATCACATTCTTTCGAGCTGATGCATTTCCCCTTTCCAGTTCCTTCTTTTGATATTCTTAGAATAGTTTTGTCCGTCGCCTCTGAGATGAGGTGTAGGGGAGTTAATTCCAATAGCACCTCCATTGCAGCGGTTGGGCATGTACGCATTGCACCGGTGATGCATAGGCACGCCGGTCTTTGCACTATATTGAGAGATTCTCTCGTTGTGATGAGAATTGTCCGTTTTGCCCATGCTCCTGCACCATATGTGATCATTGGTCTCACAATCGCTATGTACATCCATCGTAGACTATTGGGGGTAAAGCCCCACGTCTTTCCCGCTTGGCTCTTGCATATCATAAGAGCACAGGTTCCTTTTCTGGTGGTTTCCTCTGTGTGTTTCTTCCAGAGAAGTTTACTCTCCAGATGTAGTCCTAGGTACTTCACCTCATTGACCGGTATCAGTGTCGTGCTTAACAATGGGATTTCTTTGAGTCTTTGAAGTTTCCTTTTCCTTGTGAATGGCACAATCGTTGTTTTAGCCGGATTGATGTTCAGTCCAGCAGTGAGGCACCATTCCTGTGTTACCCTCAGACCTCGTTGTATGATGTCGCAGCGAGTTTCTTCAAACTTTCCTCTGGCAATTAATACTATGTCATCAGCGTACGCCTGACATCTGATGCCAAGGGTAGTTAATTTGTTCAGTAGTTCATCTACAACTAGGGTCCATATCAAGGGTGATAATACCCCTGCTTGTGGGCATCCTCTTGTAGTTTCTACTTTAATAGTTCCTGTCGTTGTCTGTGTCTCTGCTGATCTTATGCTCAGCAGTTCGCACATCCATCTAGATAGTGTGTTGTTGGCTCCTTTTCGTTGCAGAGCTCGTTTGATGGCCTCATGTGAGGTGTTATCAAACGCTCCCTCAATATCAAGGAAGGGACACAATGCTATCTCTCTTGAATTCAGAGCACTTTGAATAATTTCTGTTAGCTGATAGAGGGCAGTTTCTGTCGATCTGCCCGCCCTGTATGCATATTGTTGATGATGCAGAGGAAACAGGCTTAGTATTTCTTCCCTTAGATAATTATCCACAACCTTCTCTATTGTTTTCAACAGAAATGAAGAAAGGCTGATCGGTCGTTACGAGTGTGGCTGGGTCCTGTCTTTTTTCCCTACCTTTGGTATGAACACAACTTTCGCTCGTCTCCATTGTAGTGGTATGTACCCTATGGCAATACTACTCTTCGCTAATTTTGCCAGGTATGGTAGTAATACATGCTGCCCTCTCTGTAGTAGAACTGGCGTAATACCATCCACACCTGGATACTTGAAGGGGTGAAAGGAACATATTGCCCATTCTAGCCTTCCCCTAGAGCAGATGACTGATGCGATTTCCCAGTCGTCCTTTCGAGGTCTTGGTGGAATGGTTCTGTCTAAGTTAGTGCTAGGCGAGCTTCCTGGAAAGTGAGTTCGTGGAAGTAACAATGCCCTCTCTTCATCGCTTTCCGTGAAACAGCCATCTGGTTTTTTAAGTGATGTTGGTACTCCCCCTTACTTGGCAAAGCCCTTATGCAGTCTTGCCGCTGTAGGGGTGTTTGTTATTGTCTCGCAAAATTTCCTGAAGCTTTGTCTTTTTGCCTTTCTTATTTCCTTATTATATGTGTTAAGAGCCGTTTGATATCTTTGCCATTCTCCATTGCGCTTTGCTGCATTAAACAGGTCAATGTCATCGGTATATACGTAGCAGATTTTAGCAATTTAATCTTTGAAGACGTCGTCGATCATCCTCTGAAATATGGCCGGCGCATTCTTCAGGCCAAATGGCAAACTTAAAAATTCAATTTAAGGTGGAAAAGGCTGTTTTTGGAATGTCGGAGGGTTTCATTGGTATTTGGTGAAACCCTGAAGTAAGGTCTAACGTAGTTAAGTATTTAGCCTTACCCAGACTAGCAATGGTAGCGTTGATGTCAGGAATTGGATAGGTATCTGAAATAGTAACAGCATTGTTCACCGGGCGGCTTGGGCTGCTTGGCAACTATCCAGATCGGTGAATTATACATGCGCTTGGATGGTCCCTTTCGTTAGTAATTAATTTATCTCTTTTTCTACACGCTCCCTTAGACAGACAGGGTAGGAATAGCTTTTCGTGTAAATTGGCTCGTCTACACTTGTTCTAATTTCGGCTTTTACTGAAGTTTGAACTATATATCTCTTTGATATCAAGAGGGCCAAATACACTATCTTTTTTCTTTATTAATTCACGAAGTTTGGTTTTAATTTTTCAGTTAGAGCTTCGTCAAGAACCATATTGACCTCTGTCGAAACCTTTTCTCTTTCGATGACCGCTATTACACCATCGAAAGATTTTAACCCTGGTGATATATAAAATGTTAATATAGTATCATTTTCGACTTTCTTAAAGAAGCTACCACTAATTTTGTTTTGATAGATACATTGCCGGCAGCCGAGTGCATGACAAAGGGCTTTAACAAGGATGTGGGTTTGCTTCTGACAGTTGGGCTGATAAAGTTTTTGTTTGCCCCGGTATCAACCAGAAACTTAAGCATCGTCCCGTCCCCTGTAAAATATTCTACATAAGGTACGCTGGACAGGCGTCCCTCATAAAATTTACCTCGTCTTCTACATTCTCCTCCGCCTCTTCGTGATATGAATTGATTTGCTCTTCCTCCACAGTTCTGATGCTTCTTCTGAGGATAATTCTCAGAGCGCGATCGTCGCTTAAAAGGATTATTTCCTTGCGGCCGATTCATATAATTTACCTGGAGTGATTGAGATTGGAAATCTACCTCCATTTTCTAATGAGGTTTTGGTGCACTGAACCTACGAAGCGAATCGTTTTGCGGGCGTTGATTGAATCTATACCCAAAGTTTCTCACAAATTTCCCCTGATTCGGAGACGATCTCTGGTCCATTCCAAACGTCGGGTTCACAGGTGTCGTTACCCTAAATCTAATGAACACATCCAGAGCGCGGTTTTGGTAGGTTTCTACCGATGCGCCTACGATTTCCGGAGAATATGACTCCGTCTTGATTTTATTGATAATAAGTGAAAATTGGTGGTTCACCGTCGCATAGAACTCTTCTAGCTTGGTTCCCCTTTGATTCAGCTGGTGCTCCTGCATCTGAATGTCGCGTTTATCGGTGTAGTGTAGGGACAAACATTTTTTTATCGCTGACCAATCGTCATCGAAAATATTATCAGACACCAAAGCCGTATTGGCGCCCCCTCTAATTTTTTGTCTTATATGCGAGAGTATCGCGCGATAGATAGGTTTGTTTTTGACTATCTCGATGTCTTTGAGAATCCCTTCCACATTATGTATCCATTATACATATTGTGTTGCTTCCCCCTCAAAAACTTGAAGCTCCTTAAAACAGTCAGGTAGCCTGCAGATATATCTCAAGTCATCGGCCTTGGGCCGCATAGTTGTACCGGCTCACAGGTCGGATCAACATTTGGCTCGTTAGCACCTTCTTGATGCCTGAGGTGTCCTTCGTAACCTTTTAGAGTGTCCAGAATCGCATTAACAGCACCCGTCAACTCGAGAAGGGTTTTCCTCATTTCTTCCATTCTTTATATTTAAAAATCTTTTATATAAAAATGAGTAAATACCTGAACAAATCCTGTTGCCACTTACACAATTTCAGTGCACTTAAGTTACACTGTTTCTTCTTTCAGTTGCGAACATATTTTCTTCGCAATTTTTTAATTTTTTTCTTACTTTTCGCGAGTTCTCACTGATTCAATTTTAATTTTTGAGCGAAATTTGGGAGCGCGAAATATTATCTTCGCAACTTAATTTTCACTGATTAAATTTTTATTTTTAAGCGAAATGTTTGAGCGCGGCATTTTATCTTCGCATCTTAATTTTCACTGATTAAATTTTTATTTCAGGTGAAATTTTTGAGCGCGGAATTTTAGGTCAGCAACTTTATTTTCACTAATTAAATTTTTATTTTTGAGTAAAATTTTTGAGCTCGGAATTTTAACTTCGTGATTTAACTTTCTGCATAAACCTACAGGTTTGTTTTTATAGCTTATATTTTTTACTATCACTCACAGTAGGTTCACAAATCTTAATATCTCCTATATGTATGGAGTTTGTCTTATTATTTAGATATGTCTTCCGGATATCGAGTCGTTTTTGTCCGGGAAAAAAAGGAAGTTAAAATTCTCCGTTAAAAAATCTCTGGAACCGGCAGATGTGCGAGGTGTCGTGTTCGTCCCGTTTAGTTGCAAGTAACCTACTAATGGCACGATCACCATCAGAACCGTATCCTTTAGTCCTTTAGGATGTCCACATGTTCTTATGGGTATGTGGAATGTTTGTACCCTTGCTTACAAAATGGTCAGCTGTGTTCTCATGGGTACAGTGACGTATTCATTCAATAGAGCGTATTAAAGCGATCACATATCCCTGGACAAGAAGGACACAAGTTTAATTCACAAGTTTAATGTAAGGGAACGTTGATAGCCATTGCCTTTTTGACAGGGTTCGTCGGATCCCTCCTTTGGACATGGCAATACCAAATGAGTCGGTCGTGCTCCAATTTTTCGAGATTGGTTCTTTGACGTAAAGGCTTCTTCGGATTCTGGAACTACTAATTCGATAAAGCTTTTTAGCCCTGCTGTCATGCGAAGCATCTTCATCTCAGCTGCTGTCAACTTTCCCTCATACTTTTTGTACATTGTTCAGCATTGTGAACCGTATGTGAGCGCCGGACGCACGACTGCGATGTAGAGCCTTCCCTTCAGATTAGGAGACATTTTTCGGTCACAGAAAATGGCAGAGTTTTCCTCCCTTCAGCTTCCCTTCAGCTTAGGAGACATTTTTCGGTCACAGAAAATGGCAGAGTTTTCCTGACACTTCATCCACCGATGATTGATGTCGTCATCAACAGTTGCTTCGCTGTTGATCATTGATCCCTGACAGGAACTTTCAAACCTTGCTTTTTCAAAATCAACCAGAATCATATGCAGATCCTTTAAGCTTTAAGGAATCACGATGCTTTTTAGTTATGATCCTTATACTCTGGATTGCATTTGTGGTTACCCGCAACTGGTCATCAGACAGCTGTATTATTTGTCGTAAGCCATCTAATACCTGCTCAAGGATCTTCATGGGGTGTGACATCAACTTAATTAAACGGTAATTATCAACAGTTTTGCGTATTTCCTTTTCTTTTGTGCAAAGGAAAAAGATAACTTTCCCTCCACTGTTCGGGTATTGGATCACCTCTCATGAGTTTGGAGATAAGAATCATGAGCCATCTGAGCCCGATGTCTCCCATCTGTTTCCAGAACTCACTGGGTATCTCATCCGTTCCAGCCGCTTTTCTCTTCTTGAAGTTCTTGAAAAATATAGCCTCCAATTTCCTTACTGTGCTGGTAGTGACTCTTCTAGGCTCCAAGCTTTCCCTAAGCAGGCTCGTTGTAGGGAATCCCACATATCTTGCGCGCTGCACTCTTCGTCCTCAACTTCTTTGGTGTTATTACGGAGGAAATTTTCTATGTTGATAATAAATGACTCGCCTTTTTCTTTGTTCAGGTTGTACCAATTGATTTTCGCAGAAACTTTGTTTGTTCATTTTGTTCATCTTCTCCATGAATATTTCTGTCAGGAGGAGACGGTGTTCCCGGGTGATGGCCTCTCTGAGGATCACTGTGCAATCTTTAACTCTAGGCTTCATGAAACTTGCCACCAAATGGTAGTCAATCTGGGCCACTGCTATAAGTGACCAAGTGCCGGCTCTGTTGGATAAACATTGTATTTAAAACGATCAGACCGTATGACTTGCACATGCTTAGGATGTCTTTACCAGAATAATTCCTGGTGCCATATCCTAGTCCTCCAAGGCAGTCTTTATAGTCTTCGTTGGACTTCCCGACATGTCCATTCAAATCTCCGCCAACAAACAAAAGCTCATCCTTTGTGATACTCTTGATGAGGTTGTGGAAATCAAGCCAGAATGCATCCCTTTCCCTCTGCTCGCACCCGATTTGGGGAGCATATGCACTGACAATATTCCACACCTCGCCTTGAGTCACCAGTTTGAGAGACATCAAACGGTCACTGGACTTTTAAATGGTCAATACGTTGCTAAGTACTATGCGAGGAATGGATCCTTCACTATAAGGTATACACACCATCCATTACCGTACACCATTACAATGTATATATACGTTATTATAGAAAAGTATGGTAACATTGATTAGCAAACCCATTATGTAACATGAAACCATTAATCTATTTTTAGCATGTTCACAAACGTTCTATTAATTACATAGAAAATATGGGTTATTATATCGAAATGAATTTGGAACATTATATTCGGTATTGAGGTATCCATAAATACTCCAATATAGATGGCGCTGTAAGTTTTTATTAAGCCCACTGCCACGCCTACAATTAAGAAAACACTGTTTTAAGGCTAAACTAAAGACAAGTTGTTTGCTTTTTGGCGGAGTTTTTTTAAAGAATACCTCGAATACCTACAAAAAAAAACTGCTAAGAACTCTCTGCAAAAAATCGAAGTGCAAAGTGCTACAAATTTGGAATTAGATAAATTTTGTGCGTCGACCTATTTAAATAAGCGCAATGATATGAAAACGCATATTGTTGACATTATATGCACGTGCATCAATTGCACATGAGAGAAATACAATCAAAAATTACATCCCGACGCATTCTATATATTTCTCTTTCATTATTCCGCGGCCAGTGTGCATAGGAAACAAAAAAAAACGCTAATCGCGCGCGCGATTACAGTCCGCTTGGGGCGAACAGTATGATACCCTATCCATATCCCTATATGCCCTAAAGAAAAAAGCATTAAGAAGATGATGGATAGCATTTTATTTCATTCTATTAAATTTACAAAAAAAAATATTTTTTGAAAAAACGCCCCAAGAAGAGGGCGTGGGCAAAACTTTGTATTGACGATATGTTGGAAAAAATATTGGCTAAATATCTTGTTAAACATTTTTTTTCGCTTTCTATTAAAATTTTCGAAGAAAACAGCGTTTTAGTGAAAAACGCCCACAAAAAGAAGGCTTGGCAAACAATTTTATATGACAAACTTATAAAGGAGGCCAGTGCCTACATATCTTCTGAATATTATAACGCTCTATCTCTCTAAGTTTAGCTTTAAAACGTTTTTTTTTTAAATTGTTGGCGTGGCAGTGGGCGTATTCCAAAAATTTTACACTTAACCATTTCGGAGCCCAAGGGAGTATTTGGTCCAAATTTTAGCTTCCTAGCTTAATTTTAAAGGCCTAAAAATTGCGTACGGACGGACATTGCTAAAAAGTCCTAGGATTTGGTCCTGATCATAAATATATATACTTTTATGGGTCTACGACGAATATTAAGGGGTGTTAAAAGTATGTGTCAAAATTAATATACCCTTAGGATAGGGTATAAAAAGTGTGCTGTGCTGTGCTGTGTAGTGTGGATAAATAATCCAACAAAAAAAAAAGAAAAAGAAGGGCATTGTGTTAGGGAATCCCTCTCGCCCCACTCCCATTGGTTTGCTGCTGCCTTGCTTGGCTATAGCAAGTGCCGTATGATTTTGCGTGCACTTGCTACGGCTGGGTAGGGTATCATTTGGCGAATAGCGGGTCGCTTTGTGTAGATTTTGTTGGCAGACTAAAGCACTTCATTGTATGGGCATAACACCTGCAGTTATTTTTTTTTTGGAAAGCTGACGTCAGGACCTACACGGTATGGCCCAGCTTAGTCAGTGTCGGAGTTCAGTTTTTTTGTGTTTGTTTTTTATTATGCGTGAGAATTTTAAAGTGGACATGAGTAATATTCGTGGGTTGAGATCAAATCTTTTTCCATTGTACCCCCAGGCGATTTACAATAAACCAGCTGTTTTGGCACTAAGTGAAACACAGGTCAGCATTGATCCCGATTTAACGGCGTTTAGTCTGCCTGGATATAACTTGATGCCATTATTATTTTCCCATCGTGGTATCGCCGTTTCTATACACAGTGATGTAGCCTAGCAACTTCTACCTCAATATGGCCAATATTCCAATCCGGAATTTAATTTTATTTGGCTAAAATACCATGTCCGTAGGCAATTAATTCACCACTGTTTTATTTACAGAAGCCCTAACCAGGACAGGCATTCAACTTATAACGAGTTTGATGCACTGTCTGATTCCATCACCAGAATTGTAACGCATTACCCTCGTACTGAAATCGTCATTGCGGGCGATTTCAATATACACAAATCAATTTGGCTTCGACATTCTGGATAGACAACACTCGAAGGAAGGTATGAAAAGCTTTATTCCTAACAGGATAAAGTGTATTAGACCTAAGGAAAACGTGTGGTGTGACTAAAGCTGTAAAGAAGCTATCAGGGCTAAAGAGGTAAGTTTTCGGTCATTTAAGGCCAACCCAACTGAGGAAAACCGAAAACAGTTCAAACGAGCCAGAAATGACTGCATGACTTGTCCACATTTACCGTGTCAAATTCTCTTACGACCAAATTTGAGGCAGAAAATACTACAAAGTCCCACCGGTAGTAAAAACTTTTGGTCATTTGTTAAGAATATTAAAAATTCGGACTCGTCATCTATCCCGACACTCATTTCCAATGACACCCCAGCTGTCAGCTCTTCAGATAAAGCCAATCTGATCGCTGCTCATTTTGCAGCTAGCTCAACACTGCCAGATTGTACTTTGTCTCCCCCTGTACTCCAGCGCGTAGAATTATTTATCCGCTGGTCCAGATGGTATTTCCCCTATCGTTCTGGAAGAACCACGCTAGCAAATCCAATGCGTAAGCTTTTCTATCTGTCCTATTCTTCAGGGCTCTTTCCGAGAAGATGGAAAACAGCATTTGTCCAGCCCGTCCCAAAAAAAAGTCCTCTGTCTCCT
This sequence comes from Ferdinandea cuprea, assembly GCA_963576555.1. Taxonomy (NCBI): domain Eukaryota; kingdom Metazoa; phylum Arthropoda; class Insecta; order Diptera; family Syrphidae; genus Ferdinandea; species Ferdinandea cuprea. Next base: position 81,611,111 of record OY754959.1, read on the forward strand.
CCTACTGACCAATTGCACTAGCGTCCCTTCTTTCCAAGGTCATGGAAACGCTGATAAATCGTCAGTTTATGAAATATCTTGAATCCCGAAAACTTCTTAATGACCGGCAGTACGGTTTTCGCACCAACAGATCCACTGGTGATTTGATGACATATCTAACCGAAAAGTGGAACCAATCTATTCACCGTGGTGGTGAAAGTAAGGTCGTTGCGCTTGATATTTCAAAGGCATTTGACAGAGTTTAGCATCAAGCTCTCTTGTCGAAAATGCGTGCATTTGGGATCGATGATACCCTTCTTCAATGGATTAGAAATTTCCTTTCGTAACTTTCAATTCATGTTGTTTTGGACGGTTTCAAGTCTGCAACTCACCAAATAAATACTGGTGTTCCCCAAAGCTCCGTTTTGTCTCCGACTCTCTTTCACATTTTTATCAATGACCTCCTGTCTGTCACTTCTAATCCAATCCATTCCTTTGCTGATGACAGTACCCTCAGCCTTACATATTCGTTTTCTGGGCAACGCCCCTCATCTTCGGGCATTAAACTGAAATGGCAACGTATGTTAAGCTCATTGAATTTCGATCTTGACCGCATACTTAAATGAGGTAAAACCAACAGAGTGGAATTTAATGCTTCAAAAATGCAATGCTGTCTGCTGTCATTTGTGCGAACCCCTAATTCTCTGCCATTATCCATGGATGGCACTTGCATCGCCGAAACCGAAAGACTTTCCTTTCTCGGTATGTGCATTAACGACAAACTTCGTTGGAATGGCCACATATTCGATGTCGCCAAGAACGCTGCGAAATGTCTAGGCTTCCTTAAGCGATGCAAGAAATATTTCACCTCTTCTGATCTGGCTAGAATCTACAAGGCGTTTATTCGCCCAAAACTTGAGTACAACGCTCATATCTGGTCTGGTGCACCAATGACATATTTGGAGCTACTTGACAGGATTCAAAAACGTGCGGTAAAATTTATTGGCGATCGAGACATCACGAAATCATTTGACTCTCTTAGTCATCGTCGTGATGTCTCTTGCCTGTCATTGTTTTATCGGTACTTCCACCACAAGTGCTCAAATGAAATAGCCAGTTGCATTCCACCCCTACAACAATTCAACCGCAATATACGCCATGCTAGGAATGCACATCAGTTTACAATCAAGCCTGTATTCGGACGAACAGTGAAATACAAGGATTCGTTTCTTAACCGTACAATACGAATGTGGAATGCTCTACCCCGCTCTGTTTTACCTACGCATTATAGTTTACAGACATTTAAAACCAACGCGCATCGGTATCTCCTTTTTTCTAATCCTTCACTTCCCTTATGCCCGCGCTGTGTTACTTCATTATAAGGGTATCCAAAATCCCTTAACGCACCATTATATATATAAAAAAAAACACAGACAATAACATCTCAATACTTAATTATAAAATATTATAAACATAAATCATTAATTGATAAGTTCATTTTATGGTTTATATTAAGCTGACGAATCTCATCCAAACACTTTTTTATGTTCCGCTGGCAAAAATGCCTACATTTAGCTATCTTTTAAAGTTTAGAAAAATACTAATATTTAAGCACATTTAAAACCAAACTAATATTAATATATTGTTTTCCAGTTTATCTTACCTTTTTGGGGTTATTAAATTAAGTTATATTTCTTCTTGTTTGTTATTAATAAATATAAAAGCCAAATACCGAAATGCAACAACAAACCAAATGTTCTTACTGAAATGCAAAAAATTTTCATATGAAATAGATGTTAATGACAATTACTAACTTAATATGTTTTCGTTTTATCTTTTAACAAATTCATAAACCTCATTACACATTTGAACAAATTGTTCACACATGTGCGCATTCCTGCTTACGAAAAAGCATAGGTTAAATTAACACCCAACATAAGAAAATATCTATTGTTCTTCAATAGTTGGAATAATAAATATCTATTTCAAGACGGATTTAGATATCCAAAGGCGTTCGCTTGAAAATTAATAGCCAGACACCTTGCACGTGTTAAAATTATGGCATTCATATTTTACACTTCATTAAATTTTCACATGTTACTAAAGCTTAATACATAAATTCTTTGTACCTATTGTGTGCATATCCTTTGATCGTATTTCAGCTCTTCCTATGCCTATTAGCATACAATTATTTGTATCCAGTAGTTAAATTTCCCTATACTACCTTCTTAGTGAATTTAATTGAATTAAATGCCGATTCTTACTTAAAGGGTTAGCTGGTCATGATGCATAAACATATCACAAAAAAATACACTAGACTATCATAATTACCATTAATTACTGGGTTAAGAGAACCCACAATAGCAAGTAAATGATTTGGTGAAAATTTTATTTTGAATCAAGTATACATAATTTCACTTTTTTAGAAGACACGTATACAAAAAATTAACTTTTGAATTTTATTCAGGCACCTACAATAGCTTATTTTATATTGCAATTATGAGTGGAAATCGCATAATAATTGTCATAAGTTTTGTTTGAACAAGTAGAACAGTATTGCGAGCCCATACATGTTTATGAAAATACTCGCGATTTAAATTTTAAGCAAGGAAGTTGAAATTTAATACATGTACTCCCTAGTATCTCATAACATTTAAGTATACTATTAGAAAAAAAAACAGTTGTAAGTAATGTGTTAAATCAAATTAAAAAAGAAAAATTGGAAGACCTTCACAATGACTTCCTTTCCAAGTTTGCTGTATTAAAAAATACGCATATAAATTAACTGAATTCCTGATACTAAATTATTAATAACATGAGAAGCATCATATAATAACACCAAGAAACACAGCTAATTTTGTTTTGTTATTTGCAAAACAGTAGTTATTTATTAGATGATAACCAGCTGCAAATTAAAATGAATATGTTAGCAGTTGGAAAACAAAGGCAGATAAAACTCTGCAAACATTTATGTTTTAGATAGAAATAAGTTAACTGATAAAATTTGGGCATGATGACTGGCGGTGAAGTCAAGATATTTACGAAAGTAGAAATTTACTGATATTTCTTCAGATTAGAATTTTCATATATATGTGCGTTAGCTTTGTATTTTACTTTATTTCATGTTTAAATGTGTGATTTTTTTTAGTTTGTGTAATTTATTTTATTTTCGAATAGCAAAATAAAGACAACGTACATGAAGAATTTACATTTCACTTCACATTTGATAACTAAATATAATAAAGAATTGGATAAATAAAAATTAGATAATTACATAAATAATTTATAATGACGGATTATAAAAATTAGATAAATGATTTCACTTAAAAAACTATTGCTATTCGGAATGGCATCTTTGCGGAGATATACCTACGGACGTTATACTTAATAACTCCAACTAAAGCCGCTGTTCCATTCCAGGCGATTAGAAAGGAGAACACGAAAGCGGTGCTCAATAATCTGTATTGGGCACATGGAAACGAGTTGCTGTTCTATGACCAGCATATCATCAAGAAACGCCCTGAACATAGCACCTCAAGTTCCTTCGCTGATATTGATTTGCCGTCCAAGTATCACACACATGCTATAAAGCGCTTTTCTGGCTTCACTTATACCAAAAAACTGCAAACAGTGCATAACTTCCATTGCAGGTGGGAGCTCCTCGAATTTCACCTGTAATACGTAAACATAAACACGCAAGATATTGTAGGTCAGTCAGATGTCTTCTGAGAATGTTAACTATTGGCCATTAAACAACCGCACCATACATCAGGTAAGATGTTATAATACACGTAATAGAATAGTAGTAAACTAGTCTGAGACTAAGACCCTAAGATCCTACGGCACTGCCAGGGTATCTATGTTTTTTTTTTTATAATTTGCACGTGCAAAAAGGAAAGGTTAGCACCCTTAGAACGTTGAAAGTAAAACAGCACGGGCATTAAGGAAATAAGGAATTAGAAGACAGGGTGAGAATCCGAACCACATTGATTTTAAATGTTTGCAAATTGTAATGGTCAGGAAAAACAGAGTGAGGTAGAGCATTCAACATTCGTATTGTGCGGCATAGGAACGAATCCCTATATTTTAAAGTACGTCCGAATTTAGGCTTTAGGGTGAACTGATGAGCATTCTTGGCATGGCGGGTATTATGGTTGAAGAGTGGAAGGAGAGGAATGCAACTGGCTATTTTGTTCTATGAGGACTTGTGATGGCAGTATCGATAGAACAACGATAGGCAGGAGACATTACGATGATGACTAGGAGGATCAAGCGAATTCGCAACATCGAGGTCGCCAATAAGTTTTATCGCACATTTTTGAATTCTGTCAAGTAGCTCCAAATATGTGATTGGTGCACCGGACCAGATATGAGAGTTGTACTCAAGTTTTGGGCGAATAAACGCCTTATAAATTGTTGCCAGATCAGAAGGGTTGAAATATTTCTTGTATTGGGGTTTCGCTTCAATGACAGAAGACAGCATTGTGTTTTGGAAGCATTAAATTCCACTCTGTTATGTCGATTTCCATTCACCCAGTTGGAACAGTGATAACCATAATGACACTTCGGCTCCCAAAGAACATGCATTACATGTATATGCAAGATAATAAGAGACGATTGTCCGAGTTCTGTTTTCAAACTGACTTTATTTTTCCCCAAGTATAAAATCTAACTTAATACAAAATTATAATTGCGCATGTTGTGATTATTTGCTGACATGCGCGTCGCTTAATATTACAAAAATATGATTGCGCATATTGCAATTATTAGCCCAACTGTGCATCTCATATTATGGTATTTGAGTGCAGCTGACCTTGATGAAGCGAGTGCAATGCAACTACGATTCCTGTTGCGAGGCGTGTGTGCTAACTTATATGATATTTCCGTGCAGCTGACCTTGGTGTAGCGCGTGTAATGCAACTAAAACTCCTGTTGCAAGGCGTGTGTGCTAACTCCTCCCCCTGTTAAATTCGAGACGACCTCGTTTCGATCCTTTAGGTATTTGATGGCTTCGTTCATTTGTTGTTTTGCAGTTGTCTCTTTTCTTGCTTTATTTTTTTGTCGTAACCATAGTCTAATAGAGATGATAACTCCTGTAATTACAAATATAGCTGATAGGGTTGGAAATGTCGACCACCATAAGGTAGTTTGCCTTGAAACGTGTTCTCTTAGTTCTTCAATGTAGTTTGTATTTTTGATATGGATTTTATGTAGGTAAGCTAAGGAAAGCTTTGTTTCGTGCTCAAAAATTTAATCGCTATTGTTTTGGCCGGAAGTGGTTCTGTATGTATTGGAATCGTGTTGGTGGTGTATGAAGTTTCGTTGATCCTTATTGTGTTGGAGAATGTGATAAGATATGTCCCATTTATTATTGTATCCTGTTCGTAAAATATTTTAGTCGCTGGAACTTCGTTTAGAATTACTATTCCATCCTCGATCAGTTGTATGTCTGGAAGGTGATATGCGCTTTCTGTTGAACATGCGGCGGTGTTGTTGTTTAGAAGGTGCATTAGACATAGGTCGACCGCAGGTTTACAGATGTGCATCGATGTTATATTTGCGCAATCCGTTAGCGGCTGATAAGTACTTTTACATTTTGCTGCTTTACTTACATCTAACTTAATTATTTTATTTTTATGACTTACAGGATAGATACTTAACAAATTACAAATTTCATTTATTTTAGGTATTCTCAGTAAATAATAAATTTCATTAGAATTTTGTAAAATCTTTACTTTAGAGGCAGATAACAAATTACTGACGCTAATCGGTATATTCTCAAGATGTATTAAGTCGTTTATTTCAAGATTATCTAAAATGAGCGGATTTATAATTCCATTTTTCGCAAGTACAACTGATAAAACGATATTATTTAATTAGGATGAGTTAATGCATTTATTTGATCTGTGACCTCATTAATTTTCTCTTGTAGTTGAGAATTAATTTCTATCTGTCTGTTGCTATTTGCAATTAAATAATTTTCATTTGTTAAAAGCAATTCGTAATCGCTGTGATCCGGTGTCCCTGCTATAAATTTTAAGGCAGAACCTATAAAGTCGATTGATCTAGTAAATCGTTTGGGGACTTCCAGAATGTTAAGAATATTCAAAATTTCCTCCGTTTGTTATTTAATAATTTCATATTTACTTTGTACATCGGGTGTTTCAGTGAGTATCTCTGTACTCTGTTGAGCCATTAGTTCGTACTCGGTAAGATTAGTGGTGTGTACGTGAAATTTCCAAATATTGCTACTTTACCAAGTGTAATAGGTATAATGTGAGCTTTGCTGTAATCGATGATTCTGGTCGTTGAGGCCGAAATAGTGAAGAAATCATACTGGGGAGAAAAATAACAAAAGGGAAAAAAAGGTATTAACGCGGATTACTTTTATGGATCTTTCTTCCTTCTATGAGGACTGTGGTTCCTAAATCTTTTTCTATAACCTTCTCTACAAATATTTTCTGAAGCTTGTTTCCTATACGCTTATTTCTTCGTAAAAATACATTTTCACCTGGCTCGTATGTTTTGGTAGACACATTTTCATTGAGACGTTGAAGTGTTCTTTCTTGTGCGGCAATCAGTTTTCTCTTTTTTCTTCCTGATCTTGAGGGGGACAATTATGAATTACATCAATTGGTTTTACATTTATTACGGAATGAATACTACTATTATATCTATGGGTTACTAATAACATTAGATCAGTAGCTTCTCCTATTGGTTGTTGTGCCTTTATACACCTGGCTATCTCTAATAGAGTTGAATGGAATCTTTCGGTTTGTCCATTACTTTGGCTGTGGAGTGTAGGAACAAAAAATTGCTCTATTGAAAATTGTCTCTGAGTAAACTTTTAATCAAATTAGAGTGGAAAGTTTTTTCGTTATCCGAAACTATTATTCTTGTATTTCTGTAGCGGCCTAGTATTTCTAACAATGCGTCCTTAATATCGACAGATGATCGAGAAACTATGACTTTTACTATTGCAAATTTCGAAAACTTATCTATGCAAGTCAGGAAGAGTTTTTTATCTGTTATAAAAATATCAATATGAAGTATTTCCCCTGAATATTTGGGAATTGGTGTTTTGAAAATCTCTGGCTTAGGCGGCATTCTTTGATATTTCTATTCTAAACAGATTTTTCAATTGGTTGCGATTGATTTTAAGACTTTTCTAATCTCAGGAAAGTAATACTCCTCTATAATTTGGTGGAACTTTTCCTGTGGTGATCTATGAGCGCGATTGTGTTCTGTTGTTGCAAACTCTAACTGGTAATTTTTATTTGTTAGATCAATTACCATTTTTTCGGTGTGTACAAATTTAGTGCCGGGAAACTCTAACAATAAAGTGTTTTGTATGTGTGCTAATGTTGGTAGGTCACAACAAATGGCGTTTGTTACGTTCAGATTTACAATATCTTTTAAACACTTAACTAAGTTTTCAACTGAATTAAAATTCATGGTATGACGTATATGCTTTTGAAACATAACTTTTGTTTGTTTACTGAAATAGTTTGCCTTCGTTAGTATGAATTGATTCTTAAATTGATTTATCGGATACTGGGTAGTCTTAATGACGCTTTCCAAAGAAATTTTGCTATGTACCGTATTGCTTGTTTGCAGCTCTATTAAATTGTTTACATATTGCCTCGAAAGAGCGTCCGCCAATTATATTTTCCTTCCCTGGTTTATAGAAAAATTTAGGAGCAAATTGTTCAATAAATGCGTGCCACCTTTTCATTTTTGCATTTGGATTCTTATCCGATATGGCGTACGTTAATGGCTGATGATCCGTAAATATATGGATGTCCTTAATTCCATAAAGATAATGACGAAGCGCTTTTAGGGACCAAACAATGGCAAGAAGTTCGCGTTCGTTCGTCGCGTAATTTTCTTCAGCTTTTGACAATGTTCGTGATATCATAGTGATGGGCCTCCCGTTTTGGGACAATACTGCACCCAGAGCGCTTGATGAGGCATCTGTTAATAGTTCAAACGGCTTATTGAAGTCGGGGTAAGAAAGAAGAACGTCTTCAGACGCCAATATTTGCTTTATTCGTTCGAACGCAAATAGAGCTTCCTCGTCGAGCTCTACTTTAACGGTTTAAGAGTGATTTTTTCTAATGTGCCCATTATTACCACGAAGATAGTTAGATAATATCCGGAGAGGCCTAAGAATGATCGAAGCGATCGAAGTGTGCTTGGCGTTTTATAGTTTAGAATAGCATGCTCTTTGTCTGGGCACGTTTTAATTCCTCTTTGAGATTAGAATTCGACTTCTTTTCTAAAAAAAATAGATTTCTCTGGTGAAGCACGCATTTCTGCGCATTCAAGTTTTTTTAATACATTTGCAATGTCACGTAGGTGCGCCTGTTCAGTGGGGGAATAAATAATAATATCGTCGACATAGACATTACAACTTTTGCCTATGTCCTCCCGAAGAATATCATCGATTGCCCTTTGGAAAATGCTAGGTGCATTTTTCAGTCCAAATGGTAATCGATAAAACTCATATTTCCCTTTATTTACACTGAACGCCGTTTTTTGTATGTCTTTGCTATCCATCTGATGGAAACCTGATTTCAGGTCTAACGTGGCGAAATATTGCGTATTTCCCAAATTAGCCAAAATAACAGAAGTATCCGGTACCGGGCACTGTTTTTTCATTAATTTTCCGAAAATCGATCACCATACGCAAACGCGGCTTACCATCAATGTCGAAGCCCTTTTTACTAACGACATGAACTGGTGAGTTATAGGGAGAACATGATTTTCGAATAATACTGTCTCGAAGCAAAGTTTTTATTTCGTTATTAATGAATTTTGAAGCGGAGATTGGATACGGATAGCTTCGTGTGTAAATTAGTTCTTTTATTGTAGTACGAATAGTTGCTTTAACATTAGTATTATAGGGTAACGCCCTATTAGGTTCGGCGAACGCATTAATATTGTTTTCTATTATTTTATTAAATTGATCTAAAAGGTGTGACGGGATGTGATCTTCGTCTAAAGTCAACGAGACTTGTTTGCAAGAAAAATGTTTAATTTTTTCCTGACCGTTTTTGTGCCACAAAATATTATTTATAATATCAACTTACCGAAAAAAAACTTCATAGAAGTCGTTGATGAAAAAAAAACTTCATAGAAGTCGTTGAAGAGAAAAAAAACTTCATTGAAGTCATTTAAAAGAAAAAGTGCGGAGTAGTAATAATTAATTCTGAATTATTAATAAATAATTATAAAAATGAACGTAGTGTTAATGTGAGTTTAAGTATAACCTTTGTAAGTAGTGTAAATGTTATATTGTTTGATAAATTGCTCATTGAATTGATATCGAAAGCGAAAGATGTTTATTAATTGGTGTAAAAGTCATTTATTGCTCTGAAATATTGGATATCATAAGGAAACTAAGATAAGTGATTGTAAAAATTAAGAAAAATGAATCAGGAACTCATTTCTGCATCTGTTGCTAGTGCAAGACAGGAATTTGCCATCCAGTTAGATGAATTAACCGCGGCTATAAGTCGCCTTCAAGCACCTCGCGTTGAAACATACACTCCAGTCTCCATCAATCCTCTTGTTGATTCCGGGACTACTACCATTGATTTAATCAAATCACTAGCCGGAGATAGTACTGCTTACCCAGTATGGCGAACCGCCGCCCATTTCGCAATAAATTATTATACAGAGGGATCAGAAAAATACTACATAGCTATGGGCATCTTCAGAAATAAAATTACTGGCAATGCCAACGCCACATTATCAGCATTTAACACAGTGCTTAACTTCAAGGCGATCATATCTAGACTTGACCAAACTTATTCGGATAAAAGGCCGATTCACGTGCTGGAAAATGAACTAAACCTTCTAAGGCAAAATAATTTGTCTATTATTGATTATTATGACTTAGTTGACAAACAGTTAACACTCATAATTAATAAACAAACAATGATACACAGTGCCAACTCTGAACTTACTGATGCTCTTTACGAGCGCGCAAGGGAAAACGCACTTAGAGTTTTCATTTCCGGACTTCGTCGTCCTATATGCGATATTCTTTTCTCATCGAAACCAACAGATCTCCCTACTGCTCTGGCAGTCGCACAAGAATTGGAAATGAATTATAAACGTTACGAGTTTGCACGCGCATTTGCGACCGGTACTTCAAGCAGGCCTGTAAGGCAGAATACATTGGCTCAATCCCCACATCCACAGCAGAATAACCAATATAATCGTCATTCAAGTAACAAATTTAGGAAACCGATTCCTATGACCGTAGACCCTGGAAGCTCGGTCCTTAGAAAATCGACAAATTTCCAGAACGATGTCGGATTACAACAATCCAATAAAGCTCCAGGGCAATCCCGCCAATATTATCAGCATCAAAATAACAATCCTGGTGTAGCGGAAAAACGTACTCGCGATCATATGGATTCAACACGGTCACGACTAGGAAAAATTCAAAGAATAAACCACTTGCCAGACTCATCGCCAGTATCCTTAAGTGAAATGGGATCAGATAGTTACACCTTTAATGATTATAGTGATGATGATCAAATCGGAGATAAACCGAACTCTCACGAGGATAATTTTTTAGGATAAGGTCCCTCCTGCCATTTATTACAAAAAAAACAGTAAATTGACGCAGCTCTTGTCATTTTGTTTGTTTTCATCGTGGCCTTTTTTTTTTGTTGGAAAGTTCTATTCGCCCGGTAGCATCGAATAATAAATAAAGTCGGCTTTCCTTGCGGTTTGAAAATTTAATTTCGCACTATTTATTTTAATTCAGACAGAATCCGTACATGTTTTATTATATTTATTATTAATTCAAACAAAATAAATTCAATCTATAAAATACATATATGAAAATTATTTTATATTGGAAAACTATGAACAACAATGTACTTACCTATTAAGTTTCTTGTAGGCTCTTGGAAGAACTTTTTCGGCACATTTAATCCACTAAATCTATGAATAAAACATAAGGAAAGGCTACAGTCCGCTTGGGGCGAACAGTATGATACCCTATCCTTATCCCTATGTACCCCAAAGAAAAAAAAGGATTAGGAAGATGATGGATAGCATTCTATTTCATTCTATGAAATTTATAAAAAAAAAAAATATTTTTTTCAAAAAACGCCCCCAAAAAGTGGGCGTGGCCAAAAACTTTGTATGGGCGTTATATTGAGAAAAATATTGGCATAATATATTGTTAAATATTTTTTTTCGATTTCTATGAAAATTTTCGAAGAAAACAGCATTTTAGTGAAAAACGCCCACAAAAAGTAGGCGTGGCAAAAACTTTATATGACAAATTAATAAAGTTGGGCAGTACCTACATATCTTTTGAAGGTTGTACAACTTTATCTCTCTAACTTAAGCCTTAAAACGGTTTTTTCTAAATTGTGGGCGTGGCAGTGGGAGTATTTTGAAAATTTTAACACTTTATCATTTCGGGACCCTAGGGAGTATATGTTCTAAATTTTAGCTTCCTAGCATAATTTTAAAGGCCTCAAAAGTTGATACGGACGGACGGACGGACGGACATTGCTAAATAGTCTTAGATTTTGGTCCTGATCATAAATATATATACTTTTAGGGGTCTGCGACGAATATTAAGGGGTGTTACAAACTATGTGTCAAAATTAGTATACCCTTAGGATAGGGTATAAAAAGGTTTTTGTGGGTTTTATCAAGAACAATACATTTATTTCTATAAACTTTAAAAATTAACCGATATCATTCAAAGCGATTTACTTAAACTACAGGCGATTAGTAGAAAAAAATGTAATCATCCATGTCAATGTGATAATAGAACGTTATTCTATAAATTTTAAACAATTGTTGCGTTTACACAGAAGCGAAAAATATTTCGGAATACATGGTACAGCGGACCCAGGTAATTCGGCCCCTGTCTGATCCGGCCCCTGTCTGATCCGTCACCCCTTGAAATTCGACATGACTAATTGAATATTTTTTTGACAATCTTCACTTATGTATATAATGCATGATTGATCAGGTTACAACTTGTACACACCACCATTATTGTGCTCGACATGTAGGTATTGCTTTGATTCTGATTGTTTAGTTTGAATTTGACTACATGTGCTAGCGGTCCGGCCTATCATGCGTTCATTGTTTACTATTTATTCATTGTGTGTTACGTATAAGTACCTAGTAATTTCGTCACAAGCACAAAGCACTGGCAATTAAAGAACATAAGGAAAGGCTACAGTCCGCTTGGGGCGAACTGTATGATACCCTATCCTTATCCCTATGTACCCCAAAGAAAAAAAGCAATAGGAAGATGATGGATAGCATTTTATTTCATTCTATGAAATTTAAAGAAAAAAAAATATTTTTTTGAAAAAACGCCCCCAAAAAGTGGGCGTGGCCAAAAACTTTGTATGGGCAATATATTGGAAAAAATATTGGCTAAATATATTGTTAAACATTTTTTTTCGATTTCTATGAAAATTTTCAAAGAAAACAGCATTTTAGTGAAAAACGCCCACAAAAAGTAGGCGTGGCAAAAAACTTTATATGAGAAATTTATAAAGGTAGGCAGTACCTACATATCTTGTGAAGGTTTTACAACTTTATCTCTCTAACTTAAGCCTTAAAACGGTTTTTTCTAAATTGTGGGCGTGGCAGTGGGCGGTTTTAAAAACTTTTAACACTTTACCATTTCGGGACCCTAGGGAGTATATGCTCCAAATTTCAGCCTCCTAGCATAATTTTAAAGGCCTCAAAAGTTGATACGGACGGACGGACGGACGGACGGACGGACGGACATTGCTAAATAGTCTTAGAATTTGGTCCTGATCATAAATATATATACTTTTATAGGTCTACGACGAATATTAAGGTGTGTTACAAACTATGTGCCAAAATTAATATACCCTTAGGATAGGGTATAAACAATGCAAGAAATTAATAAATGAAAATTATTAAATTGCAATATGATATGTTTGAAAAATATGAATCACAAACAAAAACAATACTGACACTGACACTCGAAATGACAGACGTGTTAGGATAAGTGAGAACCGGAACAGTACTCACAAAAAAGCTAGAACAACACTGAGAGAAATTCGAACAGCACTGACAGCACTTAGAACAGTACTTGACAGCAGTTGGAACAGTTCCAACATGGCGAATGGGTGAATGGAAAACGACATTAGTTTTATCACATTTAGTATGCTGTCAAGATCGGAATTTAACGAGCTTAACATACGTTGCCGTTTCAGTTCAAATTAAACGTTCCCAAAGGAAATTTTTAATCCATTGAAGAAGGGTAACAACGATCCCAAATGCATGCATTTTTGACAAGAGAGCTTGATGCCAAACTCTGTCAAATGCCTTTGAAATATCAAGTGCTACGACCTTGTTTTCACCACCATGGTGAATAGATTGGTTCCACTTTTCGGTTAGATAAGTCATAAAATCACCAGCGGACCTGTTGCTGCGAAAACCGTACTGCGGGTCATTAAGAAGATTTCGGGATTCGAGATATTTCATAAGCTGACGATTTATCAGCGTTTCCATGCCCTTGGAAAGAAGGGACGTAAGTGCAATTGATCGTTCGGAGGAGGGGGAGGATGATTCGCCTTTTTCTGGGACTGGCTGGAAAAATGCTGTTTTCCATCTTCCCGGAAAGAGTCCTGAAGCACAATCTAGGAGCGTTGAGCTAGCTTCAAAATGAGCAGTAAGCAGATTGGCTTTATCTAAAGAGCTGACAGCTCGGGATAGATGTTGAGGCCGAATTCTTAATATTCTTAACAAACGACCAAAAGCTTTTACTACCGGTGGGACTTTGTATTATTTTTTGCTCCAACTTTTGGTCGTAGGAGAATTTGACACGATTAATGGGGCATTGCAGTCATTTCTGGCTCGTTTAAACTTTCTTCGGTTTTCCTCAGTTGGCTTGGCCTTATAAGACCGAAACTCACCTCGTTTAACCTGATAGCCTCTTTGCAGATCAAGTCACACCATTATTTGTACTTAAGTCCCTTCAGACCTTGTGCTTGATAAATTTAATCCTATTTGTAAGGGATAAAATGTTGAATACCCAAGTGAATTATGTTTGTTATCATATCGGCAGCAGCATTCACATACGACCCGCTATTCACCAGTTGCTGCGCCTACCCAACCATAACAAGTACACAAATGATATGAAATCACTGTGTCACACTGTGTCACAAACGAGATGGATTGGGGGTAGAAGGACAACCTACGCACTGTGCACTTATTACGATTTTTGTATACCCTATCCTAAGGGGATATTAATTTTGACACCCCTTAATATTTGTCATAGACCAACAAAAGTATATATATTTATGATCAGGACCAAAACTTAAGACTATTTAGCAATGTCCGTCCGTCCGTTGGTCACCAATTTATAGGCCTTTAAATTAAAGCTAGAAAGCTGAAATTTGGAACATATACTCCCTAGGATCCCGAAATGGTAGAGTGTAAAATTTTGTTTGATACGCCCACTGCCATGCCCAAAATTTAGAAAAAACTGTTTTAAAGCTAAAGTTAGAGAGATACTGTGTTGTAATCTTTACAAGATATGTAGGTACTGACCACCTTTACAAGTTTGTCATATAAAGTTTTTTTCCACGCCTACATTTTGTGGGCGTTTTTGACTAAAATGCTGTTTTCTTCGAAAATGTTCATAGAAACCGAAAAAAAATGTTTAACAAGATATTTAGCCAATATTTTTTCCAATATATCGCCAATACCAAGTTGTTGGCCACGCCCACTTTTTGGGGGCGTTTTTGTTTTATTAAAAATGTTGGTTTTTATTAAATCTATAGAATGAAATAGAATGCTACCCGTCATCTTCTTAACGCTTTTTTCTTTGCGGCATATAGGGAAATGGATAGGGTATCATACTGTTCGCTCCACGCGGACTGTAGCCTTTTCTTATGTTTTTTTAAGTCGTTTGCTGGACACTGGTGCACTGATTTTTTTTCTTAATTATGTTTTGCACACGCGACCGAGGAAACGGGTTTAATTTTCTGTGTAGTCGGCAAATGAAAGTTTTGGGTCGAGGGTGATATCTAAATACTTCTCTTTGCTAGATAAATTAAGTTGAGTGTCCCAGAAAAGGGGCCTACACCTTGTACTAGGTTTGTTTATTCTTGTTCATCTTCGTTTTCGTCGGTTAAACTGATAGAGCTTGTTCACAGCACAACTCCCGATTGTGTTAAGCGCTGGCTCACTAAAGTTGGCTAGTCACTTCCGCTGACAATGATGTAAGCTTCATTAGCATATCCAATAGAAGGGTGGCCGTCCCTCTCAAGTCTTTTCAACAAGGAGTCAACTAGAAGTTTCCACAATGTGGTAAGGAGCACACCACCCTGAGCACAACTGCTAGTCCAAGAGCCCAACGCATGATGTCGTAAGGGATAAATCAATCAATTTAAATATGATAGCTTGCTACTAGATTAAGAGAAAACACACAGGGTTGTCGGAAATTTTTGGCCAGGGGCAGAACAAGGAGGCTACTTCCGGTACGTTTTATTTGTGATTTTCAAAGGTATAAAATAATAGAATAAACCAATAACCATTCGATAAAGGGCATTAAATGCAATTTAAAAACATAAGGAAAGGCTACAGTCCGCTTGGGGCGAACAGTATGATACCCTATCCTATCCTTATCCCTATGTACCCCAAAGAAAAAATTCATAAGGAAGATGATAGATAGCATTTTATTTCATTCTATGAAATTTATAGAAAAAAAAAATATTTTTTTGAAAAAACGCCCCCAAAAAGTGGGCGTGGCCAAAAACTTTATATGACAAATTTATAAAGGTAGGCAGTACCTACATATCTTGTCAAGGTTTTACAACTTTATCTCTCTAACTTAAGCCTTAAAACGGTTTTTTCTAAATTGTGGGCGTGGCAGTGGGCGGATTTAAAAACTTTTAACACTTTACCATTTCGGGACCCTAGGGAGTATACGCTCCAAATTTCAGCCTCCTAGCATGACTTTAAAGGCCTCAAAAGTTGATACGGACGGACGGACGGACGGACGGACATTGCTAAATAGTCTTAGGATTTGGTCCTGATCATAAATATATATACTTTTATGGGTCTACGACGAATATTAAGGGGTGTTACAAACTATGTGTCAAAATTAATATACCCTTAGGATAGGGTATAAATATAGGGTTGTCAGACAGCAACTGGCCACTAACCCCCGACAACCCTATTTTAAGTGAAGTTTATTTTTTCGATTAACCATAGGTAAAAAACAATTAAAGGAAAATTAAAGATGAGAACTTATA
Source organism: Ferdinandea cuprea (assembly GCA_963576555.1). Classification (NCBI taxonomy): domain Eukaryota; kingdom Metazoa; phylum Arthropoda; class Insecta; order Diptera; family Syrphidae; genus Ferdinandea; species Ferdinandea cuprea. The sequence continues at coordinate 81,627,382 of OY754959.1, forward strand.
GTTCACGAATATATAGGGTTGTCTGTGATAATTTAGCCAGGTACACAGCCAACCTTCAGTCTAAAGCCTGTAATAAGAGAAATAGAAACAAATGTCTTTTCATCGGAATAGCGTTTGTCAAATTAATTTTAATAAATAAATTCATATATATACATTAATTTTAAAATTTTTTATTGTTAAATAAATAAATAAATTATACGTTTTCATTAAATTTTGTTCCAAAGAAACCTAGGAGGAAACCTAGGAGGAAATACCTTCGGAGGTAATTTTTTCTGAATTTCGTCAACATTTAAATCCTAATTATCAAAGTGGTTTAAGGCCTTCTTTTAAGACCCATCCACATTCTTGCGCATTAAACTTAGCGCAAATGGAATTTGTAGCATTTTCCCACATTGAAGATACATACATATATAGTGCGCAAAACTTTTTGCCTTAAAGAACTCCATGAGGCTGGAATCGAAATCTTTAATTTTACTTTGAACTAATTTCTCATTTCGGCGTGTGTTAAAATAAATCTTTTGAAAAATTTCGTATCTTGCAACATTTACACTGCTGCATTTCTTAACTCCATATATAAGTGAGGTATAGGTAATCACTTATGTAAGTAAACGAAGCAAAAATATCCTGAAATTTTTTATTTTGCCTTAGAAGTTGAAACGGTTTCATTATGCCTTTGCGGAAGAAGCTTGATATGTAATTGCATCCAGTAAATGCATGAAATGAAGGTATTGCACGACATAAATTCGGTCCACGTGCTGCTGCAAAGCCAGTGCTGTTAATGCTACTACTATTAGTGCTTTTGGAAGTGGCACTAATCATCCAAATTTTCATGCTCTGAAATTTATGCATGTTGCCCAGCAATATTATTAAAATATCAATTTATAAAGCTTTAAAGATAATATTCGAGTTTTTAGCACACTTACAAATATGATACATTATCCTCGTATCTGCCTCCTCGTGCTGACACTCGAAAGCATTTTCTTTGGTCTTAATAACCCGATTATTATCTTCCGAATGATAAGAAAAGCAGGTCTTATCAACCGTAATAAACATTTTTTTTATTTTGGATTATTGGTGCCAGTTTCACAGTTTTACCAGTGATCTGCCAAAAATTTGATAATGGCTTCTTTAAATTTATAATTTTTTAAACTTTTAACAATGTCATTAGGTCTCGACTGTTGTGCTCCGATTTCCTTTTTTGAAGAGAGAAATATCTATCAAATATCAAATATATCTCGGATGCATTTGTAGCGCATATTTTTTCTTAAAATCATTTCACTAATTTTTCCAAAATTTTGTGGCACAGAGGGTCCCAAAAGATGTATAAAATAAAAACCGTCGATGATTTCTATATCATGGTTTTGATGGTTCAACAAGAAATTTAAAGTTTCTTGCAAGAACAGATTTATCAGTCTTATACATCTCTCTTGTAGGTTGACAGAGAGCGGGTGGGGCAGGTGCTAACGGATAGAAAGAAAAAGTTCCGAATTAATTTTTTTGCAGCGCAATTGCTAAAAGACCACCAGAAATATCTCGCTCCATTTTAATAAAGCTTGCTTTCTGCCGTTACTTTGAATTTCTTTTATTGCTTTTCGATTTAAAATTAAGAATATCATTTCGTTTTATTGGTTTTTGAAAACGATCACCAATTGCCTCACATTCTGTTATGAAATTAGGTTTTTGTTGTCGGCCTATTTCATTGACATTTAAAAGGAAATCAGCTACCTTACAAGAAACTGTCCTGTCTGTTGAAATATTATACAAATGATTGTTATTGACATCTGGGTCAAACGGGTTAATGTTTTGTTTAATTACGTTGGCAATAGTATCAAGAGTGTTCCTGTCATTGTCAATTCGATTCTTTTGCAATTCATATGTAATATCATCTTTACGATTTTTTTTATAATGTACCTGCACTAAAGGGACTACGGATAACCTTATAATGAAGTGACACAGAGCGGGCATTAAGGAAATGAAGGATTAGAGAAAGGGAGAAACCGATGCACGTTAAATGTGTGTAAGCTATAATCTACAGGAAAAACAGTGCGTGGTAGAGCATTACACATTCGTATTGTACGGTTGAGAAAGGAATCTTTATATTTCACAGTATGTCCGAAAACAGGTTTAAGGGTAAACTGATGTGCATTCCTAGCATGGCGAGTATTGCAGTTGAATTGCTGTAGGGGTGGAATGCAACTGGCTATTTCATTTGAGCACTTGTGGTGGAAATACCTATAAAACAATGACAGGCAGGAGACATTACGACGATGACTAACGTTTTTGAATCCTGTCAAGTAGCTCCAAATATGTTATGAGCGTTTTACTCAAATTTTGGGCGAATAAACGCCTTATAAATTGTTGCCAGATCAGAAGGGTTGAAATATTTCTTGCATCGCTTAAGGAAGCCTAGACATTTCGCAGCGTTCTTGGCGACATCGAATATGTGGTCATTCCAACAAGGTTTGTCGTTTACGCACATACCGAGGATGGAAAGTCTTTCGGTTGCGGCGATGCAAGTGCCATCCATGGATAATGGCAGAGTATTGGGGTTTTGCTGTAATGACAGAAGACAGCATTGTGTTTTGGAAGCATTAAATTCTAGTCTGTTGGTCTTACCTCACTTAAGAATGCTGTCAAAGTCAGAATTTAATGAGCTTAACATACATTGCCGTTCAAGCTCCACGTCCGAAGATGAGGTACGTGAATCATAAAACGAATAGGATTCAAAGCACAATCTGGGAGCGTTGAGCTAGCCGCAAAATGAGCAGCAAGCAGATTGGCTTAGTCTGAAGACCTGACAGCTGGGACGTCATTGCAAATGAGTGTCGGGATAGATGACGAGGCCGAATTTTTCATATTCTTGAACAATGTTTTTACTACCGGTGGAACTTTTTAGTATTTTTTGCCTCAACTTTTGGTCGTAGGAGAATTTGACACGATTAATGTGGGCATTGCAGTCATTTGTGGCTCGTTTAAACTTTTTTTGGTTTTCCTCAGTTGGGTTGTCCTTATGTGACCGAAAACTTACCTCTTTAGCCCTGATAGCTTCTTTACAGCTCAAGTCAAGCATTTCATACCAAGGTGAATTAAATTTGTAATCATATCGGCAGCGGCATCCACGTCATTGTTGAGGAAGCAAAACGACCAGTTAAAACTCCTAAAGAAACCGTTTAAAGCTTCCCAATTGGCTTTCTCGTATTGCCATACGGTTCTTTTAGGAGCTTGTTCCTTAACTGTGTGGCTGGAGTACGAGAAATTCGTAGATATGATACAAAGGTCTGACGAACCTATAGGCGATAATACATTTAAAGTGTATTTATCAGGGTGAGAGGTAAGAATCAAGTCCAGAGTGTTGGCGTTTTGACCGCTTATGTCCGGTATCAGTGTCGGCTCATTTACAATATGTTTAAATTATTAACCTAAGCAAAGATTTCGACATACCTTCCTTCGGTGTTGTCTGTTCAGAATGTCGAAGCCAGCTTGAATTGTGAATACTGAAATCGCCCGCAATGAAGATTTCAGTACGAGGATAATAGGTTACAATTCTGGTGATGAAATCAGACAGTAAGTTGACTGTACTGGTTAGGGCTTCTATAAATAAAGCAGTAGTGAATTAATTGCTTACGGACATGGAATTTTAGCCAAATTAAATTAAATTCTGGATTGGAACATTGGCCATATTGAGGTAGAAGTTGGTAGGCTACGTCACTACGTATATAAACGCCGATACCACGATGGGAAAAAATAATGGCACCAAGTTATATCCAGGCAGACTAAACTCCGTTAAATCGGAATCAATGATGACCTGTGTTTCACTGAGTGCCAACACAGCTGGTTTATTGTCACTCAAAGATCCCTACACATAACAAAAAACTCAACTCCGACGCTGACTAAGCTGGGCCGTACCTGACGTCAGCTTTCCAAAACAAATCACTACAGGTGTTATTCCCAATAAAATGCCTTGGTCTACCAACAAAATCTACACAACGCGACCCGCTATTCGCTAGATGAAGCCCTACTCAACTATAGCATGGTTTACGCAAAAACATATGACACTTGCTATAGCCAAGCAAAGCAGCAGTAAACGAGTGTGAGTGGGACTGGAAGTACCTAACACAACGCATTTTACCTTTTTTATACCCTATCCAAGAGTATATTAATTTTGACAGATAGTTTGTAACACCCCTTAATATTTGTCGTAGACTCATAAAAGTAAATATATTTATGATCAGGACCAAATCCTAAGACTATTTAGCAATGTCCGGCCGTCCATCCGTCCGTATCAACTTTTGAGGACTTTAAATTTATGTTGGGAAGCTGAAATGGGAAAGTGTTAAAAGTTTTTAAATACGCCCGCTGCCACGCCAACAATTTAGAATAAAACCGTTTTAAGGCTAAAGTTAGAGAGATAGAGTATTAGAACCTTCACAAGATATGTAGGCACTGCCCTCCTTTATAAGTCTGTTATATAAAATTTTTTTGCCACGCCTACTTTCTGTGGGCTTTTTTCACTAAAATGCTGTATTCAGCGAACATTTTCAATGAAACTGAAAAAAAATGTTTAACAAGATATTTAGCAAATATTTTTTTCCAATATATCGCCCATATAAAGTTTTTGGCCACGCCCACTTTTTCGGGCGTTTTTTCAAAAAAAATTTTTTTTTTATAAATTTCATAGAATGAAATAAAATAATACCGTCACCTTCTTAATGCTTTCTTCTTTGGGGCATATAGGGATATGGATAGGGTATCGTACTGTTTCGCTCCAAGCGGACTGTAGACTTTCCTTATGTTTTTTATGACCAGTTGAACACTGCACACATGGATCACACTGTTTTTTTTGGCGATGAGTATGCGCGCGATTAGCGTTTTTTTTGTGTACACGGCTGCGGGTCAACTTGAGGAGAAATGCGTGTGCACGCGTCAGGAGCCAATTCGGTACCAGTTCCGGTACCGGTTACGATTAATTTTTATATCTTCTTGTAAATAAGTAATGATTTTAGTTCTTATACTATGGCTTAGGGCCCAACGTTGTCTAGCAGATATTGAATTTGTGAAGTGGATTATACCAGGCAAAGAATTAGCTGCATCAGCATTAATAGTTTGTTCAACTGGCAAATCATTAGGAGCTCGCGCTAAAGTTCTTTTAGTCCTTTTCACACCAAATGCGCCTCGTTTGAATTCATTTAACAACGGTGATTCTGTCAATTTTAAATTTATTAAGTCACTCAACTGCTTTAATGACCATCTTGCATAATTTGGCTGATTAAGTGAAAAAAACAATTGGCTAGCTCAAAAGTGGAATCGATATTCAACTCATAATGACTAGTTCTTATGCTTCGAGAGAAGCGAAAAAATTCTTTTAACGAGGAAGATGTCTTCAAAGGCGCATGTGCTTCAATTGGATTTTCCATTATAATTTTTAAATCGTCCACTCATCCTTCGGGATCGATTCGTACTGCGCAAGGAATATCTCAAAATGTAACATTTGCAACACGCCTGAAGGTAATGGGTGAATTCGCTTACATTTATTAAAATGTTTACAGTCAAGAAAACCATTAACAGAACCTGTAGCTAAAATTCCAGATTGTACTAAAATATCTACAATTCCAGAACCATCAATGTATTTTCCCAGTGCTTTAAAGTAAGCCATTTGCATGTGAAATGCCCCGAAGTTAATAAAAATATTATCAAAATCCGGACTGCAGTCGTTTTGGATTTGCTTAGCCATTTTAGCAATTGCCAACTCATAGGTAACGGTAATGTGTTCCTGGTTACACTCTTTTGCTATTTTACCAGCGGTAATAAGAGTTTCGTTAACAACGTTATACGTGGAGTTCTATTTAGAATTTCTTTGGATCACTTTTTTTCCATCAGGCCTTGAATACCCGGTTATAGACCAAGTAAGTCCGTCTCTGACCAGTTGTCCTTCATTCTTTTCAGTTACGTCCGCTTTACCAAAACATTGGTTTTATGTCTATTTCCAAAGTTTTGTTGGTGTAATTTAAGCCCCCCCCCCCCCCTCTGCTTATCAATTAGCTTATAATCTTTTTTGCAATAGTGATAAAGCCTACGCCGCTTGCATTGAGCTTACGTAACATATCAATTATAACTGGGACCTTTAATAACGGTAATATGACACAGGTGATAGACGTGTGTCTGTATGTGTCTTCACGAATTCATGGAGGGAAGTTTCACCAGACCAACGTTTGATATAGACATGTAGTGTTGTGCTTTACATATTTTGCCGTTTCCACAGAAGCCGCTGAAGTGGATATCTAGGAGTCATTCCGATATTTTTAGGAGAAAACATAAGAAAAGGCTACATTTCGCTTGGGGCGAACAGTATGATACCCTATCCATATCCCTATATGTACCAAAGAAAAGAGCATTAAGAAGATGATGGATAGCATTTTATTTCATTCTATGAAATTTATAAAATAATATATTTTTTTAAAAAACACCCACAAATATGTATGGGTGATATATTGGAAAAAATATTGACTAAATATCTTGTTAAACTTTTTTTTCGGTTTCTATGAAAAATTTCGAAGAAAACAGCATTTTAGTGAAAAACGCCCACAAAAGGTATGCGTGTTAAAAAGGTTTATATGACAAACTTATAAATGAGCGCAGTGCCTAAATACCTTGTAAAGGCTGTAATAGTCTATCTATCTAACTTTAGCTTTAAAACGGTTGTTTTTTCTAAATTGTGGGCGTGGCAGTTAGCGTATTCAAAAAAATGTGTTCCCTTAACCATTTCGGAGCCCTAGGGAATATGTGGTCAAAATTTTCGCTTCCTTGCTTAGTTTTAAAGGCCTAAAAATTGCGTACGGACGGACGGACTTACCGACATTGCTAAATGGTCTTAGCAACGATACTCTTAGGATAAGGTATAAAACGAGAGACTTATGATTGTAAAGTCCTTTCCTAGTGCAGCTAATATGTATTGCTCCAGGGATCTATAAGGTAAAAAGACCTTTGTGCCTTTTATACTCTATCCATTAATTTTCCATTAATTTTGACACATAGTTTGTAACACCCTTTAATATTTGTCGTAGATCCCTAAAAGTATATATATTTCTGATCAGGGCCAAAACCTAAGACTATTTAGCAATGTCCGTCCGTCCGTCCGTATCAACTTTTGAGGCCTTTAGATGTATGCTATGAAGCTGCAATTTGAAACATAAACTCCCCAGTGTTCCAAAATGGTAAAGTGTTAACATTTTTTAAATACGCCCACTGGCACGCCCATAATTTAGAAAAAACCATTTTAAAGCTTTAGTTGAAGAAATAAAGGGTTAGAACAAATAATGTAGACACTGAACTCCTTCACAATATATTTGCTATAGAAAGTTTTTTGTCAAGCCTTCTTTTTGTTTTTAAACAAAATGTGGTTTTCTTTAAAACATTTGTATAGAAAACGTGTATGTATAGAAAACAAAATATTTAGCCTATTTTTGCTAGTATATCACCAAAAGTTTTTGGCCAGGCGTTGGGAGGCGTTGTTGTGTCAAAAAGATGACAACAAATGACTATACTTTAATGAAGTATAGACTACATACATACAATTGAAATGATACAAATCAGATCACAGATGTAAGATGAGGTACAATGTGATAGAGACTTAACATTCATATTACCAATCCAAGTCCCCTGGCACTGAAAAGGTCCTTCAAACGCTCAAAATAAAAATATTAACACTTAATTTTCTCTCTAAAGTCCTTATTCAAAAAGAACTAATATTTGCATTTAAAGTTAGGTGGTGCAAGAGGCCCCTTTTTAATTTCAGGCTTCAGGAGTCATCCGAGTTTGACTATCTAAATGAACTTCATCTCATCCGTGCACACGACATACGCACACATGTCCCTGTAATTCTGCAACTGCACCGTTTAAAACGTTTTCGTTTAAATATAGCTATTCGTTTTCTTTTGAAGCTTTGTATCAACAGAGTTTGTATGGCCTATAACTTTTGATAGAAGGGACAGACAGCCACGCATAGCCTTAACGCTTGAGCAGGCGCACAAAATAAGTAAGAGAAATAATTCCCTTTTGCTTTTATATTACTCACGTCACGGCCTGTGCCCACGCCAGTATGTGTTGTATGTGCTCTTAAAAAATCACGAATAGGCGTCCAAAGCAAATTACAAAAAGTAAATATCACTGAGATCGATTTGAAAATCTTGGTCAATTAACGTTTTAATATTGAGGGAAGCCAAAAGAATATTGTGGCGACTATTCTGCTGCAAAATAGACGATACCTCCGAAGCTTCTAGGCTAAGAAAAATCCTCTCTACAAATCCAACGATGCCCAGCAGTCTCAAAAATCGGCTCTTGGACTACGTCTAGCAAGTAGAATCGCTTAATCTGCTATTAGATACCCACTTTCCAGGTAGCTCCCATGTTATAAGTAGTGCGAACCCAAACAGTGTTCATGATCTAATTACCAGGGATAGGCTACTTTGGGTGATACACAGCTTCAAACCATATAAATCGGCGGGATCAGACGGCATTATACCAGCCGAATTACAAAAAACATCAGATATTATTCTAGCTGTGTTGGAGATAATTCTGAAAAGTTATATAGAACTGGTTCACATTCCGCTTTTGTGGAGAGAAGTGAAAGTGGTTTTCAGACCCATCAGTCTATCATCACTTCTCCTAAGAACTCTAGAAAGATTTATAGATGTCCATATTCGTACCAACATTGACAAAAGGCTGCTGTCTACCTCCCAACATGCTTATTGCAAAGGCAGATCTGTAGAATCAGCCCTACACACGTAAGTACGTTCAATTTAATATTCCCTTCACCACAAGGAGTATACAATGGTAACCTTCCTCGATATAGAAGGCGCTCTTAACAACGTCAACACATCTGCGATCTTAACTGCACTGTCGGATCTGAAAGTGGATGACATACTTAGCGAGTTCATTAATCAACCACTAACCAGTAGAATTATTAATTTAAAGCTGGGTGTGACCTCCGCCAGAAGATCTGTCAGCAAGGGAACCCCGCAAGGAGGAGTCTCATCCCCACTTCGTTAAAATCTTGTAGTGAACAAACTGCTTGTTATCCTGGAAGGAGAGGACTGCAGAGTGATTGCCTATGCAGATGACGTTGCTATTGCAGTGTCGGGGAAGCACCTTAACACCTTAAAAGAACTCCTACAAAATGCTCTTAACAATCTAACAAGATGGGTTGACAGTTGTGGTCTAGGCGTCAACCCCCACAAAACCGAACTTGTCCTCTTTCCTAGGAAATACAAAATCCCACAAGTCGACCCCCCTTCAATCAGTGGTACCAGTTTAGTCTTCACTGACAAGGCCAAATACCTAGGTCTCATCCTGGATAGGAAGCTCAGCTGCAAATCTAATATACAAGAAAGAGTCCGGAAAGCTACGGTGGCCCTCTTTTCTTGCAAAAAAGCTATTGGTAACAAGTGGGGACTACAACCTCGAATTACTCACTGGCTATATATCGCGGTTGTAAGACCGATACTAACATATGGATCGATTGTCTGGTGGACTGCCTTAGAGAAAGCGATAAATCACGACAAACTAGGCAAGTTCCCGAGATCTGCATGTTTATGCATAAGTGGAGCACTCCGCACCACTTCCTCAGCTGCACTGGACATTCTGTTCCATTTAATACAGCTTGACATTGTTATCAGACAGACAGCTGCTACCACGGCCACTCGCCTCAAAACAATTTCTCAATGGACCGATAGTGAAATCGGCCACTCTGCAATTCTGAACATACTCAGAATCCTTCCTAGGAATATAGACTACACCACACCCCAACTGCTGTTCGACAAAAACTTACAGCTATCCATCTCCCCTAGATCCTTTTAGGAGGATGGTGCCTTGCCGGAGGAAAAATCAAATCTATATATATCAGTTTTTAGGTTTTGAAAAATTAGATTTTCTCAAAAACGGCTAATACGATTTTGATATAATTTCACACATTGGACACCTTTTACATAATTAATCAAAAGGCTAAAAATTATAATAATCGTTAAGCAAATCGATATAAGAAAAAATATTATTTCAAAAACCGAAGTATGCAAATTTGTTCAACTTAATAGTATAAAAAAATCAGTAAAATTTTTTGAAGTTTCCGAGATATTGGTGGTTTTATAAATAACCATTAATCGATTTTCGTTCAAAACCTGAGTATGCAGCATTTTTGGCCCCATCCCCTTAGTACAAAAGAAGACCGAAATCCTTTGAACCATCTTAGAGAAAAATATTAGGAAAGGCTACAGTCCGCTTGGGGCGAACAGTATGATACCCTATCCTTATCCCTATGTACCCCAAAGAAAAAAAGCATTAGGAAGATGATGGATAGCATTTTATTTCATTCTATGAAATTTATAGAAAAAAAATATTTTTTTTCAAAAAACGCCCGCAAAAAGTGGGCGAGGCCAAAAACTTTTTATGGGCGATATATTGAGAAAAATATTGGCAATATATATTGTAAAATATTTTTTTCGATTTCTATGAAAATTTTCGAAGAAAACTGCATTTTACAACTTTATCTCTCTAACTTAAGCTTTAAAACGGTTTTTTCTAAATTGTGGGCGTGGCAGTGGGCGTATTTTAAAACTTTTAACACTTTACCATTTTGGAACCCTAGGGAGTATATGTTCCAAATTTCAGCTTCCTAGCATAATTTTAAAGGCCTCAAAAATTGATACGGACGGACGGACGGACATTGCTAAATAGTCTTAGATTTTGGTCCTGATCATAAATATATATACTTTTAGGGGTCTGCGACGAATATTAAGGGGTGTTACAAACTATGTGTCAAAATTAATATACCCTTAGAATAGGGAATAATTAGTGAAAAGCGAAATTTCAAACGATAAGCAAAAACTAAAGAGATGCTCTAGATGTAACCCTAAAAAACCTTATATACGAACTTTGAAGCAAATCCGTCGAATCGTTTCGCCATACGACGCCCGGAGAGGCAGACCGACGGGCGGCATTGTCGGACCCACTTTTTTGGACTTCTCTATAGTCGTAATATCATCCCTCATATCCAGTTTGAGTTCGAAATTTCCGCACGATCGCAATAACTTTCTGTTTAGTACCCTTATGTATACGAGAAAGTTGGAAATGGGGAACAAGTACCTATTTATACCCTAGCCTAAGGGTATATTAATTTCGACAAATAAAGTTTTTCACTAAAATGCTGTTTTCTTCAAAAATGTTCATACAAACCGAAAAAAAATGTTTAACAAGATATGTAGCCAATATTTTTTCCAATATATCGCCATACAAAGTTTTTGGCCATGCCCACTTTTTGCGGGTGTTTTTTTTACATAATTATTTTTTTTATTATACCCTATCCTAAGGGTATATTAATTTTGACACATAGTTTGTAACACCCCTTAATATTCGTCGCAGACCCCTAAAAGTATATATATTTATGATCAGGACCAAAATCTAAGACTATTTAGCAATGTCCGTCCGTCCGTCCGTATCAACTTTTGAGACCTTTAAAATTATGCTAGGAAGCTGAAATTTGGAACATAGACTCCCTAGGGTTCCGAAATGGTAAAGTGTTAAAATTTTCAAAATACGCTCACTGCCACGCCCACAATTTAGAAAAAACCGTTTTAAGGCTTAAGTTAGATAGATAAAGTTGTACTACCTTCACAAGATATGTAGATACTGCCCACCTTTATTAATTTGTCATATGAAGTTTTTTGCCACGCCTACTTTTTGTGGGCGTTTTTCACTAAAATGCTGTTTTCTTCGAAAATTTTCATAGAAATCGAAAAAAATGTTTAACCAATATTATGCCAATATTTTTCTCAATATATCGCCCATACGAAGTTTTTGGCCACGCCCACTTTTTGGGGGCGTTTTTTGAAAAAAATAAACTTTTTTCTATAAATTTCCTTGAATGAAATAAGATGCTATCCATCATTTTCCTAATGCTTTTTTTTTTTGGGGTACATAGGGATAAGGATAGGGTACCATACTGTTCGCCCCAAGCGGACTGTAGCCTTTCCTTTTGTTTAATTTATTGGAATGACATGAAATGGTATTCATCATATAGGGATATGGATAGGGTATCACACTGTTCGCCCCAAGCGGACTGTAGCCTTTCCTTCTGTTTATGCCCTATCCTAAGGGTATATTAATTTTGACACACAGTTTGTAACACCCCTTTATATTCATCGCAGACCCCGAAAAGTATATATATTTTTGATCAGGACCAAAATCTAAGACTATTTAGCAATGTCCGTCCGTCCGTCCGTATCAACTTTTGAAGCCTTTAAAGTTATGCTAGGAAGCTGAAATTTGGAACATATACTCCCTAGGGCTCCGAAATGGTAAAGTGTTAAAATTTTCAAAATATGCCCACTTCCACGCCCACAATTTGGAAAAAATCGTTTTAAGGCTTAAGTGAGAGAGATAAAGTTGTACAACCTTCACAAGACATGTAGGTACTGCCCATCTTTATTAATTTGTCATATAAAGTTTTTTGCCACGCCTACTTTTTGTGGGCGTTTTTCACTAAAATGCTGTTTTCTTCGATAATTATCATAGAAATCGAAAAAATATGTTTAACAATATATTAAGCCAATATTTTTCTCAATATATCGCCCATACAAAGTTTTTGGCCACGCCCACTTTTTGGGGGCGTTTTTAAAATAAATATTTTTTTATACCCTATCCTAAGGGTATATTAATTTTGACACCCCAGTTTGTAACACCCCTTAATATTCATCGCAGACCCCGAAAAGTATATATATTTTTGATCAGGACCAAAATCTAAGACTATTTAGCAATGTCCGTCCGTCCGTCCGTATCAACTTTTGAAGCCTTTAAAGTTATGCTAGGAAGCTGAAATTTGGAAAATATACTCCCTAGGGCTCCGAAATGGTAAAGTGTTAAAATTTTCAAAATATGCCCACTTCCACGCCCACAATTTGGAAAAAATCGTTTTAAGGCTTAAGTGAGAGAGATAAAGTTGTACAACCTTCACAAGACATGTAGGTACTGCCCATCTTTATTAATTTGTCATATAAAGTTTTTTGCCACGCCTACTTTTTGTGGGCGTTTTTCACTAAAATGCTGTTTTCTTCGATAATTATCATAGAAATCGAAAAAATATGTTTAACAATATATTAAGCCAATATTTTTCTCAATATATCGCCCATACAAAGTTTTTGGCCACGCCCACTTTTTGGGGGCGTTTTTAAAATAAATATTTTTTTATACCCTATCCTAAGGGTATATTAATTTTGACACCCCAGTTTGTAACACCCCTTAATATTCGTCGTAGACCCATAAATGTATATATATTTATGATCAGGACCAAATCCTAAGACTATTTAGCAATGTCCGTCCGTCCGTATCAACTTTTGAGGCCTTTAAAGTTATGCTAAGAGGCTGAAATTTGGAGCATATACTCCCTAGGGCCCCGAAATGGTAAAGTGTTAAAACTTTTTAAATCCGCCCACTGCCACGCCCACAATTTAGAAAAAACCGTTTTAAGGCTTAAGTTAGAGAGATAAAGTTGTAAAACCTTCACAAGATATGTAGGTACTGCCTACCTTTATAAATTTGTCATATTAAGTTTTTTGCCACGCCTACTTTTTGTGGGCGTTTTTTACTAATATGCTGTTTTCTTTGAAAATTTCCATAGAAATCGAAAAAAAATGTTTAACAATATATTTAGCCAATATTTTTTCCAATATATCGCCCGTACAAAGTTTTTGGCCACGCCCACTTTTTGGGGGCGTTTTTTCAAAAAAATATTTTTTTTTCTATAAATTTTATAGAATGAAATAAAATGCTATCTATCATCTTCCTTACGAATTTTTACTTTGGGGTACATAGGGATAAGGATAGGGTATCATACTGTTCGACCCAAGCGGACTGTAGCCTTTCTTATGTTTTTCGATAAATTTCATAGAATGAAATAAAATGCTCCTAAGGCTTTTTTTCTTTGGGGTATATAGGGATAAGGATAGGGTATCATACTGTTCGCCCCAAGCGGACTGTAGCCTTTCCTTCTGTTTTTAATCGTTGTTGAAGTCATAGAATTTTGTTAGCTGTTTGTTTTCTTAGGCGGTTTTAGATTTTTTTATTTAAGTTAATATGCCTTATCTTCCAATATATAGTAATTGATTGACAGAAAAAGGAGAACAGAATGTAGCTGGAACGCATGGCAAAAATATATTGTAAGTGCATTTTTCTATCGAAAATGCTTGGTAGTTGAGTACAACTCATAAATGAGCATGCACATTTAGTTACATTGTAGCCAAAGCTACAATTAATTAATAAGCCACTCTTTCCAACAGGCAACTTTATTTGTCACGTTGTAATGTTTTGTAATATTTTAGCAGTTTACTACTACTACTACTGGTAACCAGTTGGAAATGTTGTTAAAAAATGTAAATATGTTTTTATTTCCCCATACCCACCATATATTTTGCATGTTGATTTTACACACACAAATTGTGAGGTGTAATCTGCTCAAATTTTCTTCATATGTGGCCTCGTCGCACTAGTTATTGTTGGTCCTATTATATAGTTTCCTAACTATACGTTTTTTGTTATGACACTGAGCCTTCATATACCTGCATGAAACAACTCAGACTATTTGTAAAATACAAAAGTGTCTTTACAAATTCAGAGAGTAATGAGAACATGCAATTTCCGTCACCTCTTCTCAATATTGACCCCAAACGGTTTTTTCTAAATTGTGGGCGTGGCAGTGGGCGTATTCAAAACAATTTTACACTTAACCATTTCGGAGCCCTAGGAAATATGTGGTCCAAATTTCAGCTTCCTAACTTAATTTTAAAGGCCTAAAAATTGCGTACGGACGGACGGACGGACGGACAATGCTAAATAGTCTTAGGATTTGGTCCTGATCATAAATATATATACTTTTATGGGTCTACGACGAATATTAAGGGGTGTTACAAACTATGTGTCAAAATTAATATACCCTTAGGATAGGGTATAAAAATGTGATTCAATGAAAAACAAAAGAATAACAGTAAAGCTAATTTAAAAACATAAGGAAAGGCTACAGTCCGCTTGGGGCGAATGTGAAGGTTGTACAACTTTATCTCTCTAACTTAAGCCTTAAAACGGTTTTTTCTAAATTGTGGGCGTGGCAGTGGGCGGATTTAAAAACTTTTAACACTTTACCATTTAGGGACCCTAGGGAGTATATGCTCCAAATTTCAGCCTCCTAGCGTAACTTTAAAGGCCTCAAAAGTTGATACGGACGGACGGACGGACGGACATTGCTAAATAGCCTTAGGATTTGGTCCTGATCATAAATATATATACTTTTATGGGTCTACGACGAATATTAAGGGGTGTTACAAACTATGTGTCAAAATTAATATACCCTTAGGATAGGGTATAAAGAAGTAAAATAAAGTAAAATTATTTACCATTGAATGCGAAATTTGGCGAATCCTTATCAATTTCCCAAATATCATTGATAAGTTATTTTCACCAAAAAAATTGTATGATACCGTTATTTTAAACGAAGTAGCAAAAAATACAAACACGCCGCGAGATGTAACCCTAAGAACTCTATATACGAACTTTGAAGTAAATCTATCGAACCGTTTCGTCATATGGCACCTGGACAGACAGACACACAGACCAACGGACGGCATTGAGGGGCCCACTTTTTTGGACTTCCCTATTGTCGTAATATTATCCCTCATACTCAGTTTGAGTTTCAAGTTTCCGCACGATTGCAATAACTTTCTCTTCAGTATACTAATATATACGAGAAAGCTAAGAAAGAATAATAAAGCTGTTTCCAATGTTATGATGATGAAATAAGCATTATTCCAATCCATATCGATCTAAAGAAAAGGGAAGAAACAACAATATATTAATAAAATGAATTTATTTGTACGGAGCTTATCACCCATGTACCGCTTTGATTGAAATCTGTATACCTAAATCATGCAAATTGTTATATCTATCACAACAAAAACATAAATGTTGTTGTCTTTTACGAAAATCGCTTTGCCTTATAAATCAACCATAGAAAGTACTGAAATCTAAAAAAGAATGCCAGGTTTGTATTGTAATTATTAAAAAATTCATATATAGTATTTTGCGTCTAGCTTTGCGACTAGCTTAACGCTTCCAAAGTGTACTTTATGTGAAATATCTTTAATCCCAAAAAATTCTTAATAACCTGCAGTACGGTTTTCGCGGAAACAGGTTCAGTGGTGATTTGATAACACATCTAACCGAAAATTTGAACCAATCTATTGACAGTGAAAGTAAGATCGTTGCTCTTGATATATGAAAAGCATTTGACAGAGTTTGGCAACAAGGTCTTCTGTCGAATATGCTGGAAGGGTATACCTCAATAGTTTAGAAATCAGATCGGATCGTTCAATTTAAGTTCTTTTGTGTGGTTTCTTGTCTGCAACTCACCAAATAAATGCTGGTGTCACCCTAGGCTCTGTTTTGTCTCCGACTCTCTTTCTCATTTTCATCAATGATCTCTTATTTGTAATTTCTATTCCAATCCATTCCATCGCTGATGATTCACATAATCGCCCCTTATATTCGGTCGTTTAAGTAGAACGGCAATTTATGTTACTAGGGTGGTAAAGCTTCCAAAACGCAATGATATCTTCTGTCATTAAAGGAATGACCACACATTCGATGTCCCCAAGAACGCAGCGAAGAATCTAGGTTTTCTTCAGCTATGCATTGGGAAACAATAATAATTCTTTAGCTATAATCGTTTGTAATTCCCAAAGAATATGAATGTACTATAAAAGACTACGTCTTACTTGTACTCAACCATCATTTATGTAATAAATTGAAAAAATTGAATTGAAATTGAAATATGCAAGAAATATTTTACTCCTTCTGATCTGGCTACAACTACAATTTATAAGGCGTTTATACGTCCAAAACTCGAGTACAATGCTCATATCGGGCCCGTTTTACCAATAACATATTTAGAGCACCTTGACAGAATTGAAAAAAAAGTGCGATAAAACTAGTTGGCGATCGGGACATTACGAATGTGTGTGTTTTATGTGTTTTATCTAAGTCACCGTCCCAATGTCTCTTGCCTGTCTTTGTTTTATCGATATTTCAACCGTAAGTGCTCAAATGATCAATCGTAAAGCGTATTTTTGAAAGTGCAAAGAGAGCAGAATTCCTCTCGCAGAACTTTTTAACCACAATACCCGCCATGCCAGGAGTGCCCATCAGTACACAACCAACTGCATCTCCTCTCAAATCCATATTTCCGTAATGCCCTCACTGTCAGAAATACGCTTTAGATTGGGTTTGTAATAAAATAAACATTTTTTTTGTAAACTTTTTTTCCTGGGTCTACTCTGCAAATCCTATAACTGTCCAAAATTTCAAGTTGGGGCTTTGTAACCTGGGAACTGCTCATGTTAAGTAATTGAAATTTGGTATAGAGCCTGATGCTGTAATAAAACGCGAAAATTAAGACAAATTTTATGACCGTAGCTTTATTGTTAGTAAAGTTAGAGGGATGGCAAAAATGGTCTGATTTGGTTCCTATAAATGATTTGATATTATACAATAATAACTTTCGCTGTTCCTGAAATTGGACACATTATGTGGCTAATAATCTGCACGTTCATCAAGTGCACCAGATTTATATAACATCCTTACCGACCTAAGCTGTTTTTCCAATAAAAAATTCAAGATATTCTTTATACAAAAGAGAAATAAAAATGCCATAGTTTTTTTTGTAATTACTAATTAATTATTAATTGCCTTTTTACTTGTTTACAATAATGCTTTATATATATCATTTATGTGTATACATTACCTCTAAGGCATGTGCAGTAGTATTACACGAGTTAATATAATGATATAAAACGTCAGTGTATTTCAATTTGCATATATGCATTATTTATACCATTATTTTGAGTAAGACTAGTTTTTTGTACAATGTAAACTGAGTACTTCAACGCACTTAACCACTAAGCCACTGCAACTTCACTCAGAGGAAAACCTGTGTAAAATTAACCTAAATCGCGGTATAAGCACATCTAATCTAGGGCTAAGGAAAATTTGAACCTATTATTCCTAAGGTAAGTTGTCTTAAACCGCTTGAGAAAATCTGGTTCGGTAAGAACAGGAAAGCACTTAGGCTAAATCCTAACATTTAAAACAAAGCAACTTATCGACCTTACTCCCTATGCATTACCTATATTAGTGGAATATATTTTTCCTAAGTTATATTACTTATATCCGATTACCTAAGGTAAAGTAAGCAGAATAATGAAAATCGAATAGAATAGAATAGAAAAAATGCATAAAAACATATTTAGCCAATATTTTTTTAATAATATAATATAAACACACACATTTTTTGGCCGCTCCTACTTTTTGGGCGGGTTTTTTTTTCATATATTGTAGTTTTTTTTACAAACTTAATACAAAATGAAATAAAATGTTGGAGGCATATATGGCTATGGAGAGGGTAACTCAACCCAACTAAAATTATAAATTTAATTTTACCAATAGCGAGTCTCGACTGCTCTCCAACATTATTTGACTCATTAAATTCTTCAAAATCTCGCAGCACAAGACGACACACTATTTTCCATTGCTGCATCGATCGCCTTCCAAATAATTACTATAAAACTACAACAACAATTATACACATATTACCAGTATTTCATATAAATCAGTATTTACCTTTAAGTTACCCGTTGAGTATTGAACCTTTATCTCCCGCGTCATAAGACAATACACTATCCTCCTTAGTACTTATCTCATAACTAAAGCAATTTAACCCATATTACCAGCATTTCATATAATCAGTATTTACCCTAGTACTATCCACTGTGTAGGATAGGTGGTTGTAAGCAATTTGCGTTGAAACTTAACGCTCTGTTGTATGCAATTTTTACTCTTTACTAAAGCAAAATTACACATGGGAAGATTGCGTTATAAAAGAGGCAGAGATTACCTAATACGAACGCCATTTTACAATTGGTTTGCAATATCAGATTAGTTCTTAGGCAAAATAACCTTTCTTTCTAGCATAAATTAATATATTTTCTTTGTTATTTCTCTTAAGCATTTACTTTATCCTAAGGGTATATTAATTTTGACACATAGTTTGTAACACCCCTTAATATTCGTCGTAGACCCATAAAAGTATATATATTTATGATCAGGACCAAATCCTAAGACTATTTAGCAATGTCCGTCCGTCCGTCCGTCCGTACGCAATTTTTAGGCCTTTAAAATTAAGTTAGGAAGCTGAAATTTGGACCACATACTCCCTAGGGCTCCGAAATGGTTAAGTGTAAAAATACGCCCACTGCCACGCCCACAATTAAGAAAAAACCGTTTTGAAGCTAAAGTTAGAGAGATAGAGTGTTACAACGTTCAGAAGATATGTAGGCACTGCCGTCCTTTATAAGTTTGTCATGTAAAGTTTTTTGCCATGCCTACTTTTTATAGGCAGTTATTGGAATTTTTTTTTTAATTTAATAAAATGAAATAAAATCCTTTTTTCTTTGCGGTAAATAGGGATATGGATAGGGTATCATACTATTCGCCCCAAGCGGACTGTAAACCTTTCCTTATGTTTTTATTATAAATTTTGTATATACATAAATCGTATACGGTATAATACACAGTAATTTTTTTCCTTATTTTTTACACAGAGTCTTTAGTGCCTACATCAGTGTCAGATTAAGCCAGTACGGGGCCTGTAGAAAATTCTATTAGGGACTCTTAGACTGTTTTACGTTACGTACTTATCGAGTTTATAGTATTAAATAAAACAAAACTGTTACAAACAAACTTTTCTTGATTTAATTTGTGCAAATTAAAAATAATGCTGTTGATATCGGCTTCTTGAAGTAAATCATGTTCAATATTCATTAAAGTGAGGTGATTAAGACGTTGTTGGTTCATCGTGTTCCTTAATTCATTTTTAATTCGTTTTAATGTTGAGAAAGATCGTTCACCACTGCAGTTGGTAATCATGAGTGACAAATAAATGTGCAAAGCAATTTCAACGTTCGGGAAATAAGATTGTTAAGAATTATTTATCAATTATTAATTATTTCTGAATTTCCAGAGCCTTATGATTCCTGATCATACTAGCCACATCAGAATTGATCATTGCAGCGAACTGCACTAATTCGTCGCCCAGACTGTCCTCCAAAACATCTGCGTAAGCACTTACTATGGTTGCAGATTCTAGAGATTTTAGCTCTCGAAATATGCCGAAAATGCAATTTTATGATAACTGTTCATACGTTTACCTAAAGCAGTTAGTACGTTATCATGGTGACAAAATAAACTGAATTTCATACCGTTGTCCAGGGGTTTGTTTTCAACAAAGTCGTCTGGCCTAGATGAGCCGCTATTGTTGTCATATTTTGTCTTTCGCTTCCTACGTCTAGAAGTTTCTTGCTGATACGCTTACAGCCCGTCAGCTCTTTGGCTTTTGCTTCAATATCTGAAAATGAAGATCACATTGCTTGAACGTATTCAGGTAATGATTCATAAATGGCGTACCCAGTGTTAAGGTCTTGATATCCGATTGCAGCGCAGCACTAGTCGCTTGCAAACGTTCTAGCAGGTATTCTATTCCACAATATTGGTATTATTCCCGTTTCAAACTTAATCATCTTTGAAACTAGTCCCTAAGCTTGATTGCGGCACTCTGTTTTCTGATCCACGTCATTGGAAATGTCTTCCAAAGTTTTCCTGATAGTAGTAAAACCACAAAAAAGCGCCTAGTCTCCGACAACGTTTTCGATACAGGAATTTTCGAAGTATTTTCGTTTAGTGGCTTCGTAAGACGACCCCATCGATGAGTAGAAGCAGATAAAAAGGTATATATTTTCAATAAAATCAAAGAAGATTGATGCTTCAGTACAGCAATCTGCTGCCAATTAGCAACCAAATTCAATGAGTGCGCAAAACACGGAATAAATTCTGCATACTTATTTATTTGCTTAATACGTGCTTGTGTGCCGCTGTATTTACCACTCATATTGCGTTGTCATAGCTTTGGCCACGACGATCTTTAATATCAATGCCACTCTCGTTTAAAAAAATTCATAACCTTTCAGCGAGTTGTTCACCAGTATGGCCTTCCATGTCTAAGAACTTAACAAATCTTCCCACTGGTCCAGATATTAGAACAAAGCGCATACATAACTTACCATAGGGTAAGTTCATCTACATGGGATATATCTGGAGTAGAATCTTATGACACTGAGTAGTATTTGCAGCTCTTAATTTCACAAGCATTTCATCCAGTATGCTTGATGCTATTAGATAAATTAACTCCTCACATGTTGTTTTCGATAAATATTACCTATGCACCTTGCCTTTATTGGCATGACTTTGAATATGTTGTGCCATAAGATCATCAAATTTGACGATTAGTTCTAATAAACATAAATAATTGCCATTATGGGGTGAACCAACAGTTTCGTTAGTGCCTCGAAAAACAAGTCTTCGTTCTGCTTAAAACGTTTTAAAAGAAGCCGCCAATATATTTGCTCAGACTCAATTTGACTATCAACACGCGTTTTGTTGTTTTCTAAGTTTAATAGTGAAACTACGGCTTGTCTATGGCAACTGCTTCTTTAATGTCTTGACAAAAAATTGTGCGGATTCTTCCAGTCATCTAATTCATCTTTAATAAACCGTGAGGGCGAACTATTTGAATCAGTCAATTTGGAAAGAAAATAGAAAAGTCGTCCTTTGCTTTCCGAATAACGCAACCAATCTCTAACGTCGGATTGATTCGTCAGTTTATGTTTATAGGTAAAAAACGACATTTGGCATAAGCGTGGCTTATTTTCTTTTTCATATTTTGTACTTCGCTGCTTCCTTTTGCAATCCAATAATCTTTATTAAAGTCCATTCGCCAATATCGTTGGAGTACATTTTACTTTCGTTTTGATTTCGGGTTGGAAATGCTTTGATATTAGAATCGTGTTTCGACTGCTTTTTGACTTGAACATGACGGCTGTAGATCGAGAGAACTTGCAGTGATATTAACTTCTGGTATAAAAGAAATTGGTGTCTCTTGATATACAGTATTTTTAGTTGTAGATCCATCGGTAATAGATATAATTTCTGTAGTTTCAGTTTCAATTTCTGTAGATTCAACAGGCTTACTTTGAAGTTTATAAAACATGGACAGCTTGCGGATTTTTGATATAACAGCTTCGTTCTTTTTTTCCTTTTCATTTTTTGCCTTACGCTTTGCACTTCCTGAAGCGTAGTGTCGGCCCGTATCTCTTGATCTGTTGCTCATTAATTAATTAATGAGCAACAGATCACGAGATACGCACGATTAATCAATTTTTAAAATTAACGCTCCATCTATTTCACGAGAAAAATCCGACCGTATTTAACAAACCACATAGGCTCTAAAAAATATTTAGGTAAGTACATTTATTACAAAATATTCTAGATATAAGAATATAATTAAAAAAAACTGTTCTGAATAAAATTATAAAATTTCTTCGATAAAAAACAATCACAAAAAGAGGTCTTCTTTTTAATCAATTTTCATGTATTATTAATAGTATGCATGTGAATACGCCAAGATTTTAATAATAATATGTAAATAATTTTACCTATTACGAATTAAATGTATTAGCAGAAACCTAAATGGCGTTTACTATCTTTGTGGGTCTGAAAAAAATCAAATCTACGACCTGACTCGTATACAGTATAACTATCATAAGTATGTACATCCCTTTTTAAGAAATAACATAATAAACACTTTCGTCACTTTCCATGCGAATGGTGTCACGGACATCCAACCAGATAATTAAAAAAAAAATAAGGAAAGGCTCCAGTCCGCTTAAAGCGAACAGTATGATACCCTATCCATATCCCAAAGAAAAAACCATTAAGAAGATGATGGATAGCATTTAATTTCATTCTCTAATAAAAAAAATATTTTTTTGAAAAAACGCCTCCAACAAGTGGGCGTGGCCAAAAACTTTGTATGGGCGATATATTGGAAAAAATATTGGCTAAATATCTTGTTAAACATTTTCTTTGCTTTCTATGAAAATTTTCGAAGAAAAAAGCATTTTATTAAAAAACGCCCACAAAAAGTAGGCGTGGCAAAAAACTTTATTTGACAAACTTATAACTTTAGCTCTAAAGCGGTTTTTTCTAAATTGTGGGCGTGGCAGTGGGAGTATTCAAAAAAATTTTACACTTAACCATTTCGGAGCGCTAGGGAATATGTGGTCTAAATTTCAGCTTACTAGCTTAATTTTAAAGGCCTAAAAATTGCGTATGGACGGACGGACATTGCTAGATAGTCTTAGAATACTTTTATGGCTACGACGAATATTAAGGGGTGTTACAAACTATGGTGTCAAAATTAATATACCCTTAGGATAGGGTATAAAAATATATTACCTTATGCACAGTTATTATTGTTGAATACTTTTCTCTTCTTGACTACATAAGAATACTGTTCTATTTAGAATATTTTACGAGATAACTGAATACTTGAAAACATCGGTTGCACCGCTTTTATGCTATACTATACTATGCAAGAAAACAATAGCCAACACAATTACGAAACCACTTTTCTCAAGAATGGTTCATATCGAATCGAAAATATCGATCATTCCTTATAGATTGGTAGTCAATGTAACCCTTTTCAAATCGGTCGTGTATTAGGGAATTCCCTGTTTTATTTAGCAGTTTTGCCAACTTGCGTGCAATGCAGGGCGAAGCATAATTTTTGGTATGAATAGCAGATAGAAAAATAAAATTATAATTGATCATTTTGATGCAAATATTTTCTTCTTAGTAATTGTGCCTACATCTAATATATAAATTATACTTTTTTATGGTCAGAAAACGTTGGTGCGCGGGGCACGCAGCATTTGCTACTATTTCTTCGTGGCTAATACGGCACAGTGCCTACTATAAAAACATACATATCCTATTGTAAGTAATATTTAAATCCTTATTTTAAAAATCAGTCATTTTACAATCAAATGCACTTTTCCCGGGTTATTTTGCGCCCACAAAAATGATTGCGGTTGGTTCTTAATTTAAACTTAATTTAATCTAAAGACCAACAAATTTTATTCTTCTAAAATAAAAAGCATATTGGATGTCAGTTTAGTCAGATTTTTTCATACTTTTGTTATTTTTTTCATACTTTATGTTATTCTCTTTACGATGTACGTCCATATTATAGGACCTAAGATTATCCAATAAAATTTAATAAATTCTGAAATAAAGTTCATCATCATGTATCTACCGCCTGAATTTAGACTTTTGTTCCTAACCTTATCAAATCGTAAATCCTACAAATTGATAGCTCAAACAGAATTGCAACCTACGATGAGATATAAGAAGCTCATTTAATTGTGTGTCAATCTGATATAAACGTTACAAATATGATATAAGAAATGATGGGCAATCCACGGTTCGTATTAACTGTCGCGGTTGAGAATAAAACGAATAAACCATAAAAATAATTCTTGGAATGTATATATTTTACACCCAAATTTTATTGCAGAACTTGATCTTTGCCAATGCGCATTTCAATCCATAATATGATAACTTGAATCCATTAAAACGAACAATCAAGAAAATAATAATAACTAAATTAATATATGTTTTGTGTTCAAAAGAACCATTGGCTTACATTACGTCTAAGAGAAGGCTCAAAAAGAACCCACGTTCCTTTTTTTATGAAGCAAATAAAACCAAATTAGAAAACATGCCGACAACAGATTTTATTGGTCCGAAAATAAAGAATGTAATGCAACTGAAGTTTATAAGAAAATGCGTTGGTATCGTCCAAAACAAATTAAATTTGATTGTTTACGTTCGATGGAAAAGTTGTACGTTTATATCATTCACCCCTAGTCTAATCTACGTCACCCATGTAAACACATTGTTCGATGGGGTAACCTTTACACACCTCTTCGAGTGGCTTCAATGGAAGTGATACTATAAGGAACAATAATCACTTGTACAGGTAGTTTCAAGTTATCCGTGAAGAGCAGTCAGCCTGTTCAAACATCTTGTGCTTTAATGATATTGTGTGTTTGATTGTGACCATAAAGTTCTCATACGTATGCCAATATACTAGTATGCCTTATGGTTCAAATTCTAATACCCACATATGCACATTTAATCTATGTTTCGATAAGGTTGACAAGGCAAGCAAACAGAGAATAATTCTTTTTAATTTGAACAAATTTATTTTTATGTCTCCTCATACAAATTTATAAATTCTTAGTATGTAATATAAAACAGACCAAATCTAGTCAAATCATATAAATATAGTGTAAATCTGCTTACTTCATATATAAAAATGTTACTGGAGAATGGAAGAAGTACT
This sequence comes from Ferdinandea cuprea, assembly GCA_963576555.1. NCBI lineage: Eukaryota > Metazoa > Arthropoda > Insecta > Diptera > Syrphidae > Ferdinandea > Ferdinandea cuprea. Next base: position 81,652,769 of record OY754959.1, read on the forward strand.
TAAAACGCTTTTTGTCTTTTTAATTAAAATCCAAGAAGTAAGACCTATCCAATATGCTTGTAAAGGGTGATCCATTTCGAGGTTCCCTACTTTTTTAAAGAAAATTCAAATTTAATGGAGAATGTTTATTATCATTTGAAAGAACATTCTTTGGCGTTTATTTTTTGAAGATTATGTCTATCAAATGTTGGCCGTTGCTACGTCGCAGATGGTCCATCCGTTGAGTCCAATTTTCGATCACTCGTTCGAGCATTTCGACTGGTAACTGGCGAATGACACGCGTGATTTTTTCCTCCAAGGCCTGAATCGAAGCGGGTTTATCGGCATAAGCTTTTGACTTTACATATCCCCACAGGAAAAAGTCTAACGGTGTGATATCACACGATCTGGGTGGCCAATCGACCGGCCCAAAACGTGAAATTATGTGCTCACCGAAATGTTCATTCAATAAGTCCATTGATTGATGCGATGTGTGGGAAGTGGCGCCGTCTTGCTGAAACCAAATGTCGCCAAGATCACGAGATTCAATTTCAGGCATCAAATAGTCGGTTATCATGGCACGATAACGGTCGCCATTGACGGTTACGTTCGCACCGGCATAATTTTTAAAGAAATATGGACCGATGATTCCACCGGCCCACAAACCACACCAAACCGTTGTTTTTTCTGGATGAAGTGGCAGTTCTTCAATCTCTTCAGGTTGCTCTTCGTCCCAAATGCGGCAATTTTGTTTGTTTACATACCCATTGAGCCAGAAATGGGCCTCATCGCTAAACAAAATTTGCCTCGAAAACGTCGGATCTTCTTGGAACTTTTCAAGAGCCTATAAAGCGAAGCGATGTCGCTTGGGAAGGTCGAGCGGCTTCAGTTGTTGCACAAGCTTTATTTTGTACGCTTTCAATTTAAGATCTTGACGTAAAATGCGCCAAGTCGTTCCATACGTCAGTCCGAGTTGCTGCGAACGGCGCCGAATCAACTCTCTACGGTCTTCGTGTACACTCTCAGCTACGGCCGCTATATTTTCTTCACAGCGTGCTGGACGTGGTCTATTCGGTCGAATATTATCCAATAATGAATGCTGGGTCTCAAAATGGGTGATGGTGTTGCGAATAGTACGCTCAGTAGGCCGATTATGTTGACCATAAGTTGAGCGAAGTGAACGAAACACTTTCTTACAGAACGTGAATTTTCATAACAAAGTTGAACAATTTTTAAACGTTGTTCACGCGTAAGTCTTTCCATTATGAAATGCCAAACAATACTAAACAAAAATAACATGACAGCATGACACGACTCACACGTGATCTGTCAAAAAAGGCTATTGAAAAAAGTATCTCCACTTGGATCACCCTTTACTTCTGTTTACTTTCTGTTTTATTCATTTTGACACATATGTCCCTAAGAATGCAAAGACATCTGTCGGGATTTTCAGTGAAGTACATATTAGTCCAAAAAGTAGGTTCGACAATGTCGTCCATGTAAGGGAGTCATATGACGAAACGGTTCGACGGATTTTCTTTAATGTCCATATATTAAGTTTTTGGGGTAACATTTAACGCTTTTTTTTTGTTTTTTTTTTTGCTTTATCGTTTTAAATAATGGTACAATACAATTTTTTTTAAATCAATTGTTACTTTTTTGCGAATAAATGGTCCAACCGATTTTGGTCTATGGATACTTGGGGTGGGTCGAGAAAACTGCATACTAATTTTTAAAAAAAAATGTCGCACAACGTTATTTTACAACCGTCAAAAAATCTAAAACTAATCATAATAATAAAATATAAGGAAAGGCTACAGTCCGCTTGGGGCGAACAGTATGATACCCTATCTATATCCCTATATGATGGACAGCATTTAATTTCATTCTTTTAATTATAAAAAAAGTGGGCGTGGCCAAAAATTTTGTACTTTGTATTGGAAAAAATATTGGCTAAATATCTTGTTAGACATTTTTTTCTCGGTTTCTATGAAAATTTTCGAAGAAAATAGAATTTTAGTGAAAAACGCCCACAAAAAGTAGGCGGTATATGACTATATGCCTATATATCTATGAAGGTTGTAATACTCTATCTCTCTAACGTTAGCTTTAAAACGGTTTTTTCTAAATTGTGGGCGTGGCAGTGGGCGTATTCAAAACATTTTTACGCTTAACCATTTCGGAGCCCTAGGGAGTACGTGGTCCAAATTTCAGCTTTCAGATCATAAATATATATACTTTTATGGTTCAACGACGAATTTTAAGGAGTGTTACTAACTATGTGTCAAAATTAATATACCCTTAGGATAGAGTATAAAAAAGGAAATTCCAAAAAAAATTTCTATTTGTTTTACTATTTTAAGTTAAAGCAGATTTGTTTCTTCGATTTTTGAAATATTTTTTATTTTTTCTAATTCAGATCTAACGATTTTGATAATCGCAATCAACAGAAATCCCTACGTTCGTCTAGGGTATTTAAATTAATGAGTTTCAGACGGTTAATATAAGGAGGCAATATAAATGGGTCGCTCCAAGGTAGGCCTTGAAGGGTGAATCGAAGAAATCGACGTTGAATACTTTCAATTCTGGACACATGAACACGTGGGAAGGGACACCACGCTTGACTGGTATACTCAAGTAGGGGGCGAACGAAGGTAATGTAAAGCGCTTTGGTCACGTAAGGGTTGGAGAATTGTTTTGACCACCTATTAATAAAACCCAGTGATGAGTTGGCTTTAAGGATTAGCTCGTCGATATGGGAACGAACATTTAACTCACTGTCATACAAAATGCCAAGGTCGCGAAGAGATTGCACAATGGATACAGGTTGACGGTTTAGAAGATACATTCTAGAAGCGGATTCAATGCACTTACGAGATAGGGTTATAGTTTAGCACTTGGCTATGTTGAGTTCTAGACAATTATTCTGATACCGAATATAAAAACTATCAAGATCTTCTTGAAGATACCTTGAGTCTTCCCGTCGGCATATAGGAACAGGGAGGAGTGTTTGATAACCCTCGTTATCATCGTTTATAATAAGGATGATGAGAAGAGGACTCAAAAGGCTTCCTTGGCTAAAAAGGAGGCCGACAGGATCGATCTAAAGCGGACACTATAATTTTTTATCCAGATAAGAAGATATCTATTTTAATAAAATGGGTTCAAAACCGACAATAGACAATTTATAAATGATTAAGTTATGCGATATTTTATCAAAAGCTTTGCTAAAATCAGTCGCAATCACATCGATTGCATTGCCATTCTCGAGGGCTGTGGGGGCGGATGACACGAATTCGACAAGGTGCCTTTGAGGAAGCCATGTCGGCTAGGAGAAATAAGAGACTTACATTGAAAGCTCAAAGCCTCGTGTACAATACTTTCAAAGACTTTAGGAATATGTCATCATCACCTCATTCTTGAGTCCCTTTTTATGAATCGGAGATATAAAAGAGGTCTTCCAAATTTCTGGAAATTCACCTTTTGACAGGGAAAGACGAAAGAGGTATGAAAGCGGTAGTGAAAGAATGGAAGAGCATTTTTTAAGAAATATAGCTGGGATACCATCAGGACCGGGAATGAATTCGTCGTTAAGTTTTAGTACTTTAGTTTCGATAATAGTAAAATCAAAAATTTGAGAGTGCAGGGGGCCGGTGGAGAAATTGGGTTGGTAACTAAAGTAGGTGGGGTCTGGGATGAAAGAATTATCCACAAAAGATTGTTTAAAGAATGCGGCAAAAAAGTTGGCGATAGTGTGTGGTTTGGCTGATAAATTTTTTTCAAAAGAGAAGAATAGGGGGTAACCGTCGGATTTTCTTTTTCAATTGACAAATTTAAAAAAAGATTTAGGATCATTGATGAGGTGCAGTATTTAGGTAGCGCTGGTAAAGAGAATTATACAGTTCGGAAAATAATACGAACCGATATAATTGGAGTAATCGGAAAGGGAATTGGTGCGAAGAAAAACTGTCCAAAGCTTATTCCTTTTGTTTCGTAAGGAGCGAAGTCTACGGTTATACCAAGGAGGGGAGGTAGGTGATAGAGAAATAGATATTTGTATTTCGTCGTTAAAAGTAGAGAGGGCATCATTAAGCGACAAATTACCAAAATCAAAGCAGCACCTGTTAAGATACGCATTAATTTTCTCGAAATTGGCTTTATGAAAATCGTAAGAAGGGACACCTGGGGGAGGAGAAGGTTGGTTTGTAGAATTAAGGAAGAAAGAAAAAGGAAGGGGAGGGTGAAAGTCATCAATAGTTGATAAAGATAGCGGGCAAAGGGAAACAGAAGAATTAATGTAATCAGTTGTAAAAATTAGGTCTAATTTCCTACCAATGAAGTTTTTGACCCCACTAATTTGTCACAAGCTTGAATCAGTTAGTCGATCTAAAAAGAGACATTCTTTGGCCGAGTAAGCATTCGAAGGGATGAAGAAGTACTGATCATTTGAAGGAGTCCATTGCAGCTGAGGTAGATTAAAGTCGCCAACAATAAGGATATAGTCCATGGAGTCAGTAGGTCCATAAGGTCAATCGCATCGACAGCAAGTTGGTAGGATTCAATAGGTTGGGCTGTAACAGCACATAACATACAGAGACCTACGGGGGAGTTTGAAAGGTCTGTACGAAGGCCTTCTATCTCTTCGTGAGGCAATTACAATTACAATCTCTTTTTGAAAAGCCGCGAGATCCAAGAGATATCAGCGTGCGGGGGAGCGTTTTTAAGGAAAAAGTAACAAGTTAAGTGGTTGGCTGTACTTAACTTGACAAGTCTTTTTTTCCATTCAGAAGGTGTCCATGTAGTTCCGAATTGCTTAATGACCTGAGATTCAATCAATTCAATTGAATCGATTGCTGGTGTTGTGATAGGTGAGGTCACTATAGCCGGTTTCAGAGATAGTGCTGTCGTTGTTGAATACGTTGTGGTTAGTGTGGTAGTCGATGTGGATGTAGGTTGTGGGCTAGATGCAATTGGCTGTTTAGCAGACTCAAGCATTTCGATTAAGATCGATGTGTTGTAGAAAGTGCTGGGCTGTGGCTGAACATGTTCGGGTATGCCGTCCATTTTGTTTGAGGTCCACCTAACGTCGTCTGTAATATCGCTCAGAATTACTCGAAAAGCTGAGACATCGTTATTGACATCATTGAATTTGGTAATTAAGTCGAGGATAAGTGGGTCAACGATTTGATGGGATGGAGCACTCGATTTAGATTGTGTAAATATATCTCAAGGTCCGAGCGAAAAGGGCAAGATGATCATCGATCGTTCATAAGCGCGAATTAAAATAGGGTTTTTTTTTTGTCGGAGGTTGCTACTATCCGATGGAGGCGCTCAGACACAAATACAAGTTCATTGTACTACCATTCAGACACCTTACATTAATGTACTTAGTTTTCCCGTCTTTCGAAGAAAAACGAGAAGGAGCTTCAGTGATAAAGAGCTTAGATATTTGGCATTCACCACGTCTGCCCGAAGATCCGCCACCTGATGCGAGCATAGGCCGGACAACTGCAGAGAAAGTGTTCTGCTGTGCCATCCTCCTCACCGCAAGCAGGGCAGGTAGTGGTGTCGCTTTAGCCCAACAAATTTAAGTGTTTAGCAAAAGCTTGGTGGCTCGAAAGAACGCCTACAAGCAGCCTACAGACGATTCTCCTTAGAGATAGAAGAAAAGTAGCTGACCTTTTGCAAATGTCCGGGCGCAGAAGTTTGGTCTGTGTACATCAACCGCAATCGCGCCACGAGAAACCAAAGAATCGATAGACGACATGACTAAAGATGCAGGCAGACCCAACACAGGTTCGGGTCCTGAGAAAACTTCTTCTGAACCTTGCCTAGCAAGCTCATCCGAGATCTCATTTCCCTGGATGCCAGTGTGACCTGGAACCCAGACAAGATTCACTGTGTTCAGCCTTCCGACCAAATTAAGAGAAAGCTTGAGTTCTAGCACTAACTTGGACGAGGTAAGAGGGTTTAGAAGCGCTTTTAATGCAGCTTGGCTATCACCGCAAATGTCTCTAACCCTCCACATGTTATTCAGAGATTTCTTGTGTCGTTGCATCAGACGGCATATCCATAAGACAGAGGTCTAGTCATGGCCGTATAGATCCAAAGGACCCATTTCGGAGACAAGCCCCATGTCTTACCAAAAGCGCCTTTACACTGTCAGAAAGTCGACAGCGCTTTATCGGTTTTCGATTCGACATGTTTGGACCATAGAAGTTTTTTATCGAGGATTACACCCAGATATTTGACTTCATCGGTTATAGAGATGGTGACACCTTTAAGCACGAGATGGGACAGAACAGTGACGATTCTCCTTCTCGTAAAGAGAACAACCGTGGTTTTAAGAGGATTCACTGAAAGCCCATTACTAGTGCACCAGACATCGATCAAATCCAAGGATCTCTTCGCTTGAGAGCATACAGCCCCTAGATTTGACCCGACAGAAAGAATGGCGACATCATCCGCATAATCTTGAGTATAGTTTCCAGGAAAATTGAGAGCCGTAAGCAGAGAGTCTACCACCATACACCATAGAAGCGGAGACAGAACACCACCTTGAGGGCAGCCCCTATTTACCCCTGTTATGACACACTTGCTACAATCTGCATCCGCTACCAACGTCCTGTACAGTAGCATTGCTTTAATGCACAACACCAAAGTTTCATCTACACCATGCCGTCTGGCTGAGTTACACATACTGTCAAAGGTCGCATTATCAAAAGCACCCTCAATATTGACGAAAATGCCCAACTCCTTCCGGTCAAGAGCACTATCAATCCTACCAACAAGGTTTTGAAGCGCAGTGTCGGATTTTCCGCGCTTATAGGCATGTTGAATCTCAGAGAGAGGATGTGATCGAAGAGCAACTTTGCGGACATGCAGCTCAACCAGTCTTTCTAAACTTTTCAGTAAGAAGGAAGACAGACTTATGTGTCTAAAGCTTTTAGCTAAAGTGTAGTCAGACTTACCAATTTTTGGTATGAAAACCACTTTAACCATTCGCCATGGGGAAGGTATAAAGGCCAAGGCCAAGCTCGCGGTGCAAATTCTTTTCAGCATTGGCAAAACCTGACTTAAATCTTGTTTCAGCAAAACTGGATAAATTCCATCCGGACCAGGTGACTTGATACTCTCAAAAGATGTAATAGCATATTTGATAGCATCATCAGTCACCACCCCCGATGCTTAGAAACAGGGCACGAAAGTTCAAAGCAGCGGGTGAGGACGTTGTTCGGGTCCTGAGCAGACCTCTCCACTCCCTGTCTTGATCTTAGTTTGAGTGGAACTTTGACAGAGTTGGCAAGCTCCTATCTAATCCGTGGACAGTTCGTTTTTCTCGGATTTCTCCTCTCTTGCAAAGGTTAAAGTTCGCAGTAGATTTGAAATTCGATGTATCTGTGATCTGATAAGGTGCTATCTGGCGATACCTTCCAATTTATGATAGACTTCAAATGCCTGTTTGACAGGGTAACATCAATTACTTGCTGTCTTCTGGCTGTAACAAAGGTAGGTTGATTACCTACAATGCTGATGGTAATATCAGACGATAAAATGAAGTCCCAGAGTCGATCTCCCCTTATGTTGCATTTGCTGCTGCCCCAAACAGTGTTCCGAGCATTAGCATTAGCATCACAGCACAAGACAAGACCCAAACTTTTGGATTCACAATACTCTACGAGGTCTACAACAGCCTTTGGTGGAGGAGGGGTTAGAGAGTCATATGAGAAATAAGCCGATGCAGCGACAAAGGTTTCCCAATTATCATTTGCATGGTAAGTTATAGAAACAGCTACCAAATCTTGGCTACAGAAGCTTTTGATCATATTAGCTGTAAAAGATTTCGATACATAAGACAAGTCCTAGTTCTTTTGGATTGCTCAGCATAAAGAACGTGGTATAAATCACTCAAGCAACCAAGACCACAGATGCGATTTCCACACCCATGGTTCCTGGATGGATAGCTGAATGAATAGCGTTAATGTCCGATTTAAGATCGCTTAAAATTCTAGTGTCCACAAAATTAGTTTTTAAATCTTCCATCAAATTTTTGGTCAGAACACTAAGACTTGCCAGTTGCTTGTCTATACTTTTGAATTTGGCTCTACAGAGACTAGCAGAAAGTTCAGTGTTGCCGGCTAGTTATCAACATCCTTAAGTAAATCTTCGTACTTTTTGAACTGTGCAAGGGTTTGTTTATGAAACAATTTGTTTTCGGACAAATGGACACTGAGAGAGTCACTGACACACTTCATCGCTAACATTACATGCGACAGGGAGATGTCTTTACATTCATCGCAGAAAAATAGAAAATTGTTTTTAAAAGCACTTAGGTAAGCAGAGGAACCCTTGCTTAATCCGATGCAATTAGCATTGAAAAATTTACCGCATAGTCCATTACACATCACCCAGTCAAGATCTTTCGCATTGACATTATTATTGGTAGAAGTAGGTCGGTAGGTCGAATGAAATAAATTCGGGAACGAATGAAAGAAGAAAAAGGTGGAAATTGCGAAAATTTGTGAAAATGCAAGACTGCAAGTAAATTTATTAAAATGAATTTGTTAAAGCTTACGGAGCGGGAGGAAAATAAAAACACGACCGAACGTTCGAAGCTATAAAGAGCGATTGACACTAAAGCATTTTAAAATCCTCAAAGATGACACTCAGCCCTTCGATTCAAGTCAGGGACCTCATGCCCACAGAAATAAACTTTCACCGACAATTTAACATCACCATACCTAACCGTTCGGTGTGGAAGCTGGAGGCCCTAGGCTAGACAGATCCCACTCAGTCTGGTTTGAGGATGGTTCTAAAATTGCAACGGCATCAGCGGACCCAACTGTAAAATGTCAGTTCCCCATCTCCAATTCATTCTTCCAAGCGGCAGTTTATGCCATCGAACTATGCGCAAGAGAATTCTTAAGACGTAATCTCAGAAGATCAGGTATATACATTCTCTCAGACGGTCAAGCAGCACTCAATACTCTTAACTCCTACAAGTTCAACTCCCTACTTGTTTGGAACTGTCTAACTATTCTGAGGCAACTCACTTCCCATAACAGTGTGAATCTATAGTTGGGTCCCAGGACACAAAGGAATTCTTGGTAATGCATAGGCAAATGAGCTAGAACGAAAAGGCTCTGCGTCCCCTTTTATTGGCCCAGAGCCCTTCTGTGGACTACCCACCACGCCTAGCAGGCGCCCTGAATCATCATCTCATGAAAATCTCGACGGATATGTGTAGACTCTGCCTCAAACAGCCAGAAACGGCAGAACACATCATATGCGAATGTCCTGCATTTATTCAATAGAAGCTTAAATGCAAAACAAAGGACAAAGGACTCACCGAACCTCAAGATATTCCCAAATCATCGGCCTCAACAATCGTAAGATTCATTAAAGGAGAGCAGTGCCTACATATCTTGTGAAGGTTGTAATGCTATATCTGTTTAACTTTAGCTTTAAAACGGTTTTTGGTAAATTATGGGCGTGGCAGTGGGCGTATTAAATTTTGTACACTTTACCATTTCGTAGCCCTAGGGAGTATGTGGTCCAAATTTCAGGACGGATGGACATTGCTAAATAGTCTTTGGATTTGGTCCTGATCATAAAAATATATACTTTAATGGGTCTGCGATGAATATTAAGTGGTGTTACAATCTATGTGTCAAAATTAATATACCCTTAGGATAGGATAAAAACGATAAGACAGACACTTTGAAGAATATTTCAGATATAATATCTGCCAGCTAAATATATAACTAATTATTTATAATGTATATAACGTTTTGTTTACCAGAACTGAATCAAATCCTTTTCCTATGTCAAGGAAAAGCATCCCTGTAAATATTTAAGGTCTTAATCTACTGGTTTATCTGTGTACTTTCCCAGTTCGTTCACTTTCTAAAGAATTAAGAATATTCTAATCTAAATTATTATATTCTAATTCTAAATTTAACAATATTTAAAGCTAAATTGTTTGTTCTTAAATCGGAAAAAACCGCGAGAGCTGCAAATGTATTTTTTACTTAATTGCTTACCTATTGCCTACAAGTCATAATCGGTCTCAAATTTTAATAAAAGTTCGGAAACCGCACCCAATTTCATTAGATTAGTGTGGTTAAATACCTGATGAAGGGGTAGTTAGTTAATTATGCGTGTATGTGACTGATTTCAAAGAAAACTCCGGAATTTTGTAGTGTTGCGTTAATGACATGCGATATGTATAAGTTCCCTCTAATAAGTGAACTTAATGAAAATATTATTCTTGTCTTTAAGGCTATACCAAATGAAGACATTGCAGGGTGTGCTGGTTCTACGATATCCATTTGCTAGGACACATTAACATATTACAAAATACATTACATCCCCAAGGACTAGAAGAGCCACACCTTTCAACTTATAAGCTAAAAGCGAAGCAATAAACACAAAAACAAATGCATAATACTCCAATTACTCCTTTACTCTAATGATTCGTTGTTTATTATGTACGTCTTCTGAGATATTTTTTTACTCCCTCGAAAATATTTAGTTGCTTGTGTTTCTTCTTTTTATTATAATATTACCACATAAGCAAGCTCTTCAAGAATCAACACATGTATGACATAAACAAAAAACAAACTAGTAGGCTTACCAGGTTAAACACTTTTATTCATAATAATAAGTATTTTTTGTAAAGGACATACTATTTGAAAGTTGTTTACAAATGTTAAAACAGTAACTACCAATCCATGAAAATTCCGGCAAAAGGTGAAACTATAAAGTATTAAAATTTATGTTCATGATGCGTTTGCCAGTGAATCGGTTTGGTGAGCGCATCTATGTTGAAGAGCTGATGGACTTGTACCCTTCCTATTTATTTTTTTTAAATTTTTCATACCGAATAAACCAGACAGAGAATCTTTAATGTGCCTTTAAGGTTTGAGAATAGATGGCAACACTGTACCTATGAACATTCAAACCATGATATTGTTTGTGACACTATTCTTTTAAGTAGCGTGACATACTACAATTTAGTTTTTATGCATTCGGATGACTTACTTTGCGTTTATTGGCACATAATTAACTTGCAACCTACACTGCCATTAAATGAATATACATAATGCTATCTGTCTCATCCGGCATTGCTCGAGTGTTAAAAGTCTTGGAACATATACTTTGCTTATCAAGTGAAATTTGAACTAAAGTTTGAAACTCTTACCATCCGACGCTATCAATTAGTCTTTTTAATCAATAACAAACGTTTGTCATATTTTGTTATGGGATTCATACACAACCCGTATGCATTCAATATATTATATACCTATGTATAGAAACTCGGTTCGTTATTAAAAATTGGCATGGCAAATTTTTTTTATTGAAAACTTTGAAAAAAAATTTCATTTCATCTAGAATAAATACAGGCGAAAGTTTTTGATTTATTTCTGTTTGTGTCAATTGCTACATTCCCTTACTGAACGTATTTACACTATCCGTAAGCCCACCCACGTTAACGAAACTTAACGAAAGCGATCATAATCCCATTATGATTATGGTCACGTTATACTATTTTAAAGATATACAAACAAATTGTGTGGCAAATTTGTTAATGGAGTCAGGGTCTACATATTTTGTGAAGGTCTTAGTGCTTTATTCCATCAACTTTAGGCTTAGAACAGTTATTTCTTAATTGTGGGCGCATCAAAAAACATTTTCCACTCAAACATTTCGGGACCAACTTTAAGGCCTTTAAATTTAAGCTAGAAAAATGAAATTTGAAACATAAACTCCAAACGGTCCCGAAATGGTATAATTTTTTTCGATACGTCTAGAAAAAAACATTTTAAAGCTAAAGTTAGAGAGATAGGGTGTAACAACAGTTGCATCTATTTTAATCAGAGGTAGATAGTGAATTTCCTTGTTTTTTGATTTTTTGTTTTATTTTCCACAGTGAGTAGTTTCTTTCAGAAGTTGGAGTAAGGTTTTTTAAGCATTTTGTAAAGTTAATATTTTGAGTATCATTCAGATTTTTGATTGCTTTGTTTAATTTTTGTTTGTCGGCCGGTGCTCTTATAAGCTGGTTTCCTTTTTAACTTTTTCGTATACATTTGTATACTAAAGAAAAAGTTATTGCGATCGTGCGGAAATTTCGAACTCAAACTGAGTATGAGGGATGATATTACGACTATAGAGAAGTCAAAAAAGTGGGTCTGCCAATGCCGTCCGTCGGTCTGAATGTCTGTCTGTCCGGGCGCCGTATGGCGAAACGGTTCGACGGATTTTCTTCAAAGTTGGTATATATGGTTTTTGGGGTTACATCTCGGGGCATCTTTTTATTTTTAGCTTTATCTTTAAAAAAAACGGTACCTGCCATACAATTTTTTTTGTGAAAATCACTTATCACTATTTGTCTCGAAAGTGGTTCCAAGGATTTCGGCCTTTTTTTGTAATAAGAATATTTGGGACGGGGTCAACAATCCTGCTTACATAGTTTTTGGAAAAAAAAAATCGATTAACGGTAATTTATTTAACCGACAATATCTTGAAATCTAATAAAGGGAACTTAAAACAAATTTACAGTTTTTTATACTATAAAGTCGAACAAATTTGCATATTTAGATTTTTGAAATAGTTTTTTTTCTTATTTTTTTTTTTGTATAACGAATTTCTTAAATTTAAATTAATTTCGTTTTCTCAAAAACGGCTCAAACGATTTCAATATTTTTTTTTATTTCGAATAATTATGTTCAAAGTGTCCAATTTGCAATATTAAATCAAAATATTATATGCCGTTTTTGAGAAAATCTGATTTTCCAAAACCTAAGAATTGATTTAAATTAATTTTCGATTCATTTTGCGTTTCAAAAACGCAAAACCGAGAAAGTTTTGTATGACGCGGTCGTGCACCTTATTTCTTTTATTTTCGTCTTAATGTGGTCTGGGGTAAAATTGTCCGGAACGCAGCTTCGTTGATCATGTCATTGCATCAAATGATTAATCTTTCAATGATTATGTGTGATTTCAGAGATATGTTGGTTTGTAAATTTAAGGCCAACAATTCTCGGAATGCGCCCCAGTCCGTTTTGTTGTTATAGAGGTGAGGTTTTTCGAGGGTGGGTGAGATCGGATGAAAATTCAACACAGGATGTGATTTTTAGTTTGGGAAGACTGACGTTTTTTGTTACACAGAAGTGAGATGATTCTTTTGTGGTAAGGAGTCTCAAAAGATACTTAGCAGTTTAGTAGTTTTGTTATTCTACATGTTTTTATTGTTTTCTCTCCATGTGAAGAATAATCAAATGGGTTTCCTTGTTTGTTAATGCTGCATATTGTGTATGTTTAATATTTTCGTGATTGATATGTTTTTATGCTTCTCTAAAAGCATTTCTTCTAAGGTACGCATTTTGTTTTTGTAGTAACTGCACAAAAAAATATAACGGTTCTGCCATGTTAATAGTCAAACGCCCCACTGTGACGGGATGACATAATGTCCATGACCTGGCATCCATGACATATGACAACAGTAGCTGGGTGGATCGCTTCAAGGGGTAAAGTAATTTCTTTCCGCAGGCGTCATGTACCGCTCACGCAACTTCCTTGCTTGCTCTGGGTATGTGCCTTTCTTCAAGCGGGCGCCTATGGTACCTACTTTAATTCTCCTTCTATAGGAGACTGGTACCGCATCCGCAACATTGTTGCTCCGCTCGTGGTGGTTTTAGAAAAAATAAGAGGCAATAAACTTTTTTTCTAATGTGCATTTAGGTATTGAGCAGAGTATTAGTTTTGGCCGGGTTTTCTTATGATCAACACTATGGATACTATGTATGCAATTAGGGTCCCTTATATCGAATATTTTTTTTTAATTGTTTTTTATTTCGCTTCTCATCTGCCTAAGCTCACCCTTTAATTAATAAGAAATAAACGTAGTCTACCTTCCAATATAAAACGTTAAAATCATCAGGACAAAGAAGGAGTAGAGTAGATGCACCATGCAAGGAGCAGTACAAAATGAGAAATGCTTCGTTGAGAGGAAGAGGCGAGTACACTGTAATCTATACACAAAAAATGAATGCAAGTGCATTGGCATATATGCATTTTACGAATATGCGAGCCATCACGCATACATACGCATTACTTGCGCGGAAGGATATTGTGATTTTGACGATAGCTTCCCCTATCTTTTGTTGTTTTTTGTTTTATATATAAATATATATATATATAGCATTCAACCAGTTTAGCGGCTATACTTTCGTACCTTGTTGTCCAAAGTTGATGACCAAGTGATATATGTTTGGAGCGTGAATCCAATCAAAGGATGAGTATCTACGAAGCAAAAAAAAATGAATTGCATAAGGTAGGTCCTGGCAGCGAACTGTTCGATTTGCTTTTGTGTACCTATCGCTTCTACATTTAGTTTGGTAGCGTGCATTTTGCAAAAGTTTGTAGGGATTTTTTTACGCAATTCTGGCTATGATGCAGAATTGTATAAAATTGTACTGGAGTGGAGCCTGATGACCGCACATGTTTTTGTAGCATTACACACAAATGCATATAATGTATGTACATATTATTATACATATATGTATACTTAGATGTATAGAAGCCTCGAATTGAAAATATGTAATCGTAAGCGTATAAACTCACACGAAAACACATGAAGCATTTTTTCATATTGTTTAGGGGGGTGGGTACAGAGGGGATCATCGGACAAATTCTATACTTGCATGCATTTATCGACTTTTTTCCGTCTCTAGCTTTTCGAGTTTTTCGCATCTGAGATCTGTGTTTTACGTAGACCAAACTTCGAACGGTATACGAACGTATTTATGTACCTATATATTTCTGAAATTTAAAACGAAGCGGACATCTATTATCCTCAGTAGATTGAAGGTGTGAGAATGAGGTTAAAAGTTAAATATAGCCAAAAAATAAAACATACACACATAATGAAAATCTGCTGCAACTCATACTTTCAAGGGAAAGTGCACTGCGATGAAAAGTACATATATGAATAGGTAGCAAAGAAATTCTTTGGTTGGCCACTGTGCGTGCTTGTTGAAGTCTGAAAAAACTCATGCGTAATGTTAGAGGAGTTTGACATGCAGACAAAGTACGATCCAATTATTTGTATCTAACAAAGATAATAATTTAAAAGTCATATAGTTTTTCTAATAAAACACTGCCAACTGTCGTTAATGCAATATATTTCTTTGAAACGGTCATAAAGCTCAAACCGTAATGTCGATCCATCCACGTTTCGTAAGTACGTACATATGTAGCTATTTACAAAAATGATTACATTTCTAAGATGGAAGATTTGATGTCAAATCGGAGTACGTAAAGTATCCTTAGGAAAACTTTATGTGGTCAACACAACATCAATGAGTATATATGAGAAAAAACACGACTACTTACGCAGCTAATAGCCCTCGAATGTAAGCACAATGATGACCGGCTAATAAGTGCATTACCCACTGTGCCTTTCTTTAAGTTGTGCAAATTCATCATTCATTTTGAAGAAACAGGTACGTTCACGAGCAGTTCGTGAGAGTACATTACATAAAGTGTATATGCTTTGCCAGCATCACTGGCCGACGTTGTGTGGTATGCATGGTGTTGAAATAATGATTAGTCTCACCACAATGCTTTCCAATTCCATTTAGAAATCTTTAATGAACACATCAATTTACGAAACATATTTAACTTACAATTCTATAAGTCATAAATATCTCCAACTTAATCCAATAAAACAAAACAATCGAATTGAAAGCACCGAAAATCAAAATAGGTCAATCCTATTTCTTATTACTATAATGCGAATTTTAAAAATAACTCAAATGAACTACGCGAGCGAACATATTCGAAAAATTGATCCGTACCCTGTGCAGAAGCTAGCTGTCCCTATAAGAAGCCCAGTTCTACTAATTGTAACTATGTAGACCTAGTTGGAGCATGGCAATTTAACTAATGTGCAATTATTAAATAAAATGAAATTCAAGCTACACTTACTGCTTCTTTTGAGGTTGAGATGGAAGAAAAGTATCTTAAAGTTTTTATACTGCCGGGCAAAACAAATTTTATTTATTTTTAAATTTATACACAAAGTAAAGAATATTGCAATCATACCTGCGGCAAAACGTGTGGCGTAACGGTGTGTAGGCGCATCATAATCTAATTGTAACTAGGTATTCAAATACACGTCGAGGCAACTGTTTCTGTTTCGGCATCTGCACTGTTAGACACAATAGTAGCATAATTCTAATTCTGCAATTATAAAAATTAATATTCTATTAAATGCAAAATATTCAGATTCAAACATCTTTCAAACCTCTTTGTTTTGCCAATGTTTGATAAATAAAAAATTCGATGATTCCAACTACAGCACCATTTCCTAGTGTATCTTTGTTAATACCTTACGTAATGGTGAGAGATGAAGCTTTTTAATGTCCTATTACCACATTAAGGGTCATACAGGCCAATAGAAGCCTGTAAAGATTTTGTAGATAGCATTGTGAAAGCCTACTGTCTTCTACGTGCATACTTTTGTGTAGAAGGTCTCAAAATACGAAATCAAGAAGCAAAATAAGAGGCTTAGTTATACTTCGTAAAATAAAAGCAATTTAGGTATTCATATAAAAACATAAAAATTTCAATAAACGAAACGAAACGGTGTGACTTATCTTATAATAAATAGAAAAAATGCCTTTATAAGTAAAAGACATTTTGCGACAAAGCTTGTGTAGCGGTCTCATTTTTCGTCAACAAATAAAGGTTTGCGTGTGCTCGGAAAATCAAATGCGCAATATATGTGATTAAAACAGCACCTTAAATTTATAAATTCGGTACTGCGATATTCACCTTGACTAGCGGTGTTGCCCATCGACTTTTTTAGGATCTTGAGTCGTGTCGGATTTTTAGCGTTATTATGCAACGCACACATGACACACTCCATTTGTAGCAGATCTGCACACGCCACAATTACAACATCACAAAACTGTGTGTGTTAAAAACTAAGGCAATTGCGGAAGGGTCATAGAAGCAATCATAATTGAAGATAACGAAAAACAGTATGTATTTAACAGATGAGTATTTAACCGAATATTCAACTCCGAGAGAATCTTTAAAATTGCACTCAAAGGTAAACTATCATTTGCACTTACACTTATGTGGTGCAAGTCAAATGGAGTGCTTGCGCACTTATAATCAATTATTTTGGTTTTAATGGCCGCCTCCATGTAATGTCATTTTCAAAACCAAAAAGTTGCTGAATTTGAGCTGATTACCTCACAATTTGGCTGTGTAAAATAAACAAATAATATTTGCAGTGAATTTAGATCCCTTATTAATACACGCTTACTACGCAACTAATAATATATACAATATATATACATATATATAATATTGAGTATAAAGCTATGTTTTTTGAGAAGCTTATTTTTGACTTAAACGCTGTTAAAATGTTTTTTAGGACAAACTGTTTAAGGTGTGTTCCAATTTTTGTTAAATAATTAGTGAATGCAGGTGTTGTAAAAACATAAGGCTACAGAAAGGCTACAGTCCGCTGGGGGGCGAACAGTATGATACCCTATCCATATCCCTATGTACCCCAAAGAAAAAAGCTTTTTGAAGAAGATGGATAGCATTTTATTTCATTCTATGAAATTTATAAAAAAAAATATTTTCTAAGACAAACGTATGGGGGATATATTGAAAAAAACATTGGCTAAATATTTTGTTAGACATTTTTTTTCGAATTCTATGAAAATTTTCGAAGAAAAAAGCATTTATGTGAAAAACGCCCACAAAAAGTAGGCGTGGCAGAAAACGTGATATGAAAAACTTATACAGAAGAAGATTCTAACCCTTTATTTCTTTAACCACAGCTTTAAAACGGTTTTTTCTAAGTTGTGGGCGTGGCAGTAGGGGTATCTGAAAAATGTTAACACTTTACCATATCGGAACTCTAGGGAGTATATCTTAAAATTTCATCATCATTTCAGCTTACTAGCGTAAATTTAAAGACCTCAAAAGTTCATACGGACGGACGGACGGACGGACATTGCTAAATAGTCTTAGGTTTTGGTCCTGATCATAAATAAATATACTTTTAGGGGTCTACGATGAATAGTAAGTGGTGTTACAAACTATGTTTCAAAATTAATATACCCTTAGGATAGGGTATAAAAAGTGATTTGCAGGTACCAAACAGCGTTTTAAAACCAGTGCTTAATGGTGTAGGATCAGTTAACTGTGTCAATCCGAAAATGTACGAACAAGTGTCACTCTTTATTATCTAAAAATTATAAGAAGAAGTCAAAAGGGCTGTTAGTTGTTATCGAATACGTATTGCAGTATGTGGCATTGTAGTTTACCAAACTGGTATACATTTTCTGATTTTTCAATGTTTTTGCGGAATTAATAATATATACAATATATATACATATATATAATATTGAGTATAAAGCTATGTTTTTTGAGAAGCTTATTTTTGACTTAAACGCTGTTAGTTGTTATCGAATACGTATTGCAGTATGTGGCATTGTAGTTTACCAAACTGGTATACATTTTCTGATTTTTGCATTTCCTCTTATTTTTATCATGTAAGATATTTCAAGTTTCCAGTTTAGGGCGGAAGGTGAAGTTTTTTTTATCAGAAAATTTATTTAATGGAGAATCTTTTTTGAAAATATTATAAGCTGTACTCACTTCGGCATTATTCGGCTTTCTTCGGCTCGAAAAAAAAGTTTTCTTTAAAAATGGGTTGCAGTTGTCTATATGCTTCATTATTTTATAAAGGTTTTTGCAAGTGGAAATGCTATCAGAAATGGAGATTGAAACTTGTTCACTTGTTTAGTTTTTTCTTCACTGTCTGTGGTAAAAAAAATCGAACATCTCTTTGTAGAAAACTTGTCTTTCTCTGATTTTTTAGTAAAGAAATTTTTCCTGAGCCTAGTAAGGTTCCTCACTGTTGCTCAGAATGCAACCTGCTGCTTCAATGATATCCTTGAGTTTCTTTTGGGATACTTGCTGCTGCTTATGTTTCGGCACTTGCAACTGCTCCCCCAAATGTTAAATTGTGAAGCTAGTAATTTTTTTTAATTTTGTCAAGTCAACCTGGTCTTGTTCGAAATCATTTCGGTTTTTAGCTTTGTTGAACACGATCAAGGCTTTTTCCTGAATGACACCAGTAATCAACAGAATTCTCTTATGGTTGAAATCTAAAATCCGGATAAAAAATAACATTTCTCTATGACAGGAGGTTTGAGTTTAGTAATAGTAGTGTCATAGGTAGATACTCAAGCTCCAGCACTTGCACGCAGTTCATCTTCACGAGCCTTCATATTAACTGCCTTCTCTTCGCTTTTGAAGCGATGTAGAATATCTAGTTAAGAGTGTTTTTCATAAACATTTCTAGATTTTCTCGTGCCAACTGTATGTAACTCACAAGCTTGTCTATTACCGCCATAACAAACATTAATAACGCCTTATATTTAATATATAGTTTTTTATTTATAAATAACTGCTCAATGTTCCCGGGCGATTATTTGTTTTTTATAGTTCGATTATTTCCTCAGCCGATGTTGGGCGAAATGTCTCAAATCGGCTGTCACCGGCGATGGCATATCAAAAGAATAATCTGTTTCAGTTGTTTAGTGTTAAAATTGAATATTAAATCAAAACAAAACAACGGTATATAGTATAAGCAAAAACATGTACCAATAATACATAAGAAAATACTAATATGGTTCTGTTTAAGTTAAAAATAATTGCAAATGCACATTTAGCTACTATAAATCTGCTAATATAGCAAGGCTGCAATAATTCATGCTTTCATTTTCTAAATTTTCAAACCAATCAGATCATTTTGCGACTGGCTGTCAAAGTATGGAATAGTAGAAAGTTTGGCTATATTGTCCTTCACCGTCAATGCGTTAGGTCACCTTCCATAAGTATACGTGTATTCTATCTTGCTGTCTGGCAAAAAAATTAAAGCATGCAGAAACGGATTCTATGGGTCTTTTATAGCTGGCACAAAACATTGAAGCAGCGAATCGAAATTTTCAGGAGAATTATCTAATCAACAAAATAAAGTACTTAAGCATAATTTTCAGATCCGTTCTAAATGATGATTGTCATTGGACCACGGAATGTTTTTAGTGGAATTCTGCTATACAAATTGCGAATGGTCGAGTTTAATTTTTGTTACTGTGAAAATGAAATTATATTTTATTATTATTTTTATTGATCCAGAACAATCGCCAGCATAGCTCAGACTACTAAATATTGACTCGTGGTCATAATTATGAGCAAATGAAATCAGTAACTAAATCTTGTGGTTTCAAAATTGGAAATACGCCAGTACATATTTCATTTATGACGCATCTACATATTTAAAATAAAATAAAAATATTTAAATATAATGACGTAGTTCTTATAACTTACTGTCAGAACTACGCAGTCAGAACTGTAAAAAGAACCAATGTTCCATGCCGAGAAGAATTTTACAATAAGTACACGCGGGTGGTGCGGATCTGTTCGACCAATTTTCATCACTCTATGTTTTCAACCGTATATAAGACTAGCGGCAAAGAGTTTTTGGTCGAACAAAACCTGCTAATGGTTGCTGCATTATTTCCAAAGAAGCGAAGTGAAACTTAGTTGCGCTGATTGTCATTTTGGTAGCACAAGCAGATCAACTGATAGCACATGGCAAAGAAAAGACGAATGTAAAAGAAGTATAAAATCTGGAAGACATTCGAAAGAAAAGAACCTATGACCGAAGTTGGATAGCACTAACCTATTACAGTATATACACGCCAACGATGTGCTAACTCGGAAGAAAGCGGTTTGCGTATCGTGCAACATCTCATTGTGTTAATAAAATTTAATTTAAAATATAGTAATTTTCTTAAAAATAAACATCTTTCGAACCCCGTGGGACTCATTTGTTCCACCACAAGGGTATACTGCCTCAAAACTTGTAAAATCTTCAATTATTGATTTCATTCAGATCAATCAGTTTTTCATCAACATAAGAAATAAATCCGCGCAAAAACGTTTAAACGGTTTTTTTTCATTGTGGGTTTGCCAATGGGCATATAAAGATTTTTCTCAGCATAATCTCTAATCTGTCTAGCTTCAAATGGAAGGCTGGTGACGAATGGACGGACATTGCTAAACCATCATAACTTTTTAAACTTTAAAAGTAGGAGCAGCAACTAACTTGGTTTGTGTGATGTAGATGTACTTATATATACGAGAATCCTAATAGCAGCGTTCTTCATTGATCCGGAATAAAATACTATAGAGGAAGGCACTCTTAGGACAGGTAGCTGAAGACTAACCAATTGGTTATATAGTCAATACTTGGTTCCCGTAATTGAAGCCGTGGCATTTCCACAAAGGGCATTATTTTACCTACCTACATACATACTAAATCAATTTTAAGATTCGGATGCCCCTTATTTCCCAAATTTACGCGAGATACCACCGAGGTGGATAGGAATTATATCTGTCGCGACAAGAAAAAGTAGCATAAGTCATGAATGATTATTTTTAGTGCCTGAAAATGCATCTTCGCAACCCCATCATACTAATACTTTTCGTCTTATGAATACTTTGAAATCTTTAAGTATATCATACTACTATAAAAAATGCAACTTAGGTCAGTTTGTTTATATCCAGAACTACTCCGCACATATGCTAATAGCCTACTGCGAGCCCCCTAACTGTCCGCCAAAAAATAAATCAGAAAAACTGTAACCCTAAAATTAAACAAAATAAAAACTTTTTCATGTATAAAGAAAACAACAGATCCCTTTCTTTTTCTATAAAAACAATATCGTACTTCTCTGCTCTTTTACTCCTTGAAAATTACTCTTATATTGAAACATGCAATCATTTTCTTCTTTGGGAATTTTTTTGTCCCTGTTTTTTAATCATAATTAAAAATAACATGTGATCTGTAAATATGTCGAATATATGCTCAAATAAATGTGATGAATTCATTGTTCTGTGTTTCCAACTACGTATATCGCACTTAAATTATTTTGGTAATTTTAACCTACAGTTGGTAATTTTTAATTTTAATTTTTTTTTTTTCAAGTTGCAAGTGTGCTCTAAAATCGCTCAGTTCAGAGCACGCTTGAAGTGCTCAAAGCCGATGAAATCTCCTCAAAATCTGATTGCATCCGTAAAGTTCTTAAGCCAAAAAAACCTTATGAACACACGTTCCAATTATTAATTTTATTTTCAATTGCATTAAGATGGACTGGTGAAGGAAACAAACAACGTTAATGCACTGCAGAATTGCAGTGGACATTTTTGTAATGTTCCTTGTAAGATTCCAAGGACTTCTATGTTCAAATAAATTAACATGAAACCAATATTACACTTACCTTATACCTTTTTTGTTTTAGTAAAAAAAAATATAAAAAATAAAGTTTCAAAAAATCAGCTGGTATGTAATTACAATCGCATTTGCCAAAATTCATATAGACAGTGTCCGACTAAATGGTCGAAGTCGGGAAAAGTGATGAGATTGATAATTGATGAGATTAATATGAAGGGACAATTCATTTCCAAGAACTTCAACTCCTACAACAAGAGCTCAGTGTTTATACCCTATCCTAAGGGTATATTCATTTTGACACATAGTTTGTAACACCCCTTAATATTCGTCGTAGACCCATAAAAGTATATATATTTATGATCAGGACCAAATCCTAAGACTATTTAGCAATGTCCGTCCGTCCGTCCGTCCGTATCAACTTTTGAGGCCTTTAAAGTCATGCTAGGAGGCTGAAATTTGGAGCATATACTCCCTAGGGTCCCGAAATGGTAAAGTGTTAAAAGTTTTTAAATCCGCCCACTCCCACGCCCACAATTTAAAAAAAACCGTTTTAAGGCTTAAGTTAGAGAGATAATGTTGTAAAACCTTCACAAGATATGTAGGTACTGCCTACCTTTATAAATTTGTCATATAAAGTTTTTTACCACGCCTACTTTTTGTGGGCGTTTTTCACTAAAATGCTGTTTTCTTTGAAAATTTTCATAGAAATCGAAAAAAAAATGTTTAACAATATATTTAGCAAATATTTTTTCCAATATATCGCCCATACAAAGTTCTTTGCCACGCCCACTTTTTGGGGGCGTTTTTTCAAAAAAATATTTTTTTTTCTATAAATTTCATAGAATGAAATAAAATGCTATCTATCATCTTCCTTATGAATTTTTTCTTTGGGGTACATAGGGATAAGGATAGGATAGGGTTTCATACTGTTCGCCCCAAGCGGACTGTAGCCTTTCCTTATGTTTTTAATTCGATATGTCTGGTACTCCAATTATAAATTAATTAATTTGTATGCCCTGCACAAGTGTCAAAATCAAATAAAGGGTGATTTTTTAAGAGGTTTAGAACTTTTTTAAAAAAAAAACACAAAAAATTCGAAAAAATGAATGAAATATTTATTTGAATCGATAGTTTGAACCTTGCAATTTAATGTTTAAAGATAATTTCATGCAAATGTTGACCGCGGCTGCGTCTCAGGTAGCCCATCCGCTGAGTCCAATTTTGGCATACTCTTTCACACATATCGGCCGGTATCTCACGAATGAATGCATGGATGTTGGCTTCCACTGCGTCAATCGAAGCGGGCTTGTCCCTATACACATTAGCCTTGGCATACCCCCACAAAAAATAATCTAATGGTGTCAAATCGTACGATCTAGGTGGCCAATTGACCGGCCCGAAACGTGAAATTAACTGTTCATCAAACTCGCCTCGCAATTGCGCCATTGTTTCGCGTGCTGTGTGGCATGTGGCACCGTCTTGTTGAAACCACATATCATGCAAGTCAAGAACTTCCATTTCGGGCAAAAAAAAGTTTGTTATCATCGCTCGGTAGCGTTCACCATTGACAGTAACGCTGCGATTCGCATCATCTTTGAAGAAATATGGCTCAATAATGCCGCCGGCCCATAAACCGCACCAAACAGTGGCTTTTTCGGGATGCATTGGTAGCTGTTGCAATGCTTCTGGCTGATCTTCACTCCAAATGCGGCAATTTTGCTTATTTACGTACCCATTCAACCAAAAATGAGCCTCATCGCTGAACACAATTTTTCGATAAAAAAGCGGATCCTCGGCCAGCTTTCCAAGAGCCCATTCACCAAAAATTCGGCGTTGTGGTAGGTCGGCTGGCTTTAGTTCTTGCACCAGCTGTATCTTAAAAGGCTTTACGCCCAAATCCTTCCGCAAAATTTTCCACGTAGTGCTGTAACAAAGGCCTAACTGCTGGGAACGGCGCCGAATCGACATTTCGCGGTCTTCTGTCACACTAGCTGATACGGCCGCAATATTTTCTTCAATACGCACAGTACGTAAACGTGTTGGTGGTTTAATGTCCAACAAAGTAAATTTGGTGCGAAATTTGGTCACAATCTTCCGAATAGACTGCTCAGAAGGTCGAGAATGCCGATCATAAAATGGAAGCAGCGCGCGATGAACATTTCGAACCGAGCACGAATTTTGATAGTAAAATTCAATAATTTGCAAGCGTTGTTCATTTGTAAGACGATCCATGGTTAAATTGCAAACCAAACTGAAGCTGTTTGACAGTGACACAAGGTACTAAACACACATCAGCTGTCAAAACCAGTGTTGCCAAAACCAAACCAGCTAAAAAATCACCCTTTACATCTTCGTCATATGATATTTTACACGAAGCATTTGAATGAATATTCGAGAAAAAAAAAATTAATTTCTTTTCAAATGTAGTGTACTAAAATTGCCCAACTTATAAAATGGTAATAAAATGTGTACCCACCAATAAAGAAGGTTGTGTTTTACATTATGTAGGAAAGTATCTACATATTTATATATTTATATGTAATAAAAAATTGTTTCCATATATCTATATAAAAGGAGACTGCCGCACGTTATGTGCACTGATTACTCTAAAATGAATCGTTTGATTTTAACAATGTTGGGCTTGATGAATTCGAATTGGGCCAAAGGAAAACAATATGGTGTCTAAATCCTAAAAATATGTGGAATAAGTACGTCATTTATTATCAGAAAGTCGATTTAGTTCAAAGCAACGATTCAAGACGACGAGAAAAATTCAATGTCGAAGACGTTCTCATTTCGCGGATTCCATTTCGCTGGATGTTTGTGGCATAAATCTTGAATTGCCATGTTACTAACATAGTCAATTGTATGTGGCGTGGTCACTCGTCGGAAAACCCCCTGCTTCTTACCAGTACGCGCGCGAGAATACAACGCAAAATTGTATGTACCATAAGAAACTTCAGTGAAAAAGCGGATGGTTTGCCAACACCCAATCATTTCGGTTTAATTGAAATACATCGACATTATAATACTTCAGTTATTTCCATATTAAATGGGCGGGAAACTCACGACATCTTCGGCTCTTCTCGAAAAGGGTTCATTACTTCTATTCTTATTGAAAGCTTTAGAGCAAGCTACGAGTAGGGTTACATTCCCAATAGTTGAAAAGAAGAAATCTTCAGATATACATATACCCAAACAGCCCGATAAAGCCATAACACAGGGGAAGACAATACTACATGGAAATGGATAAAGTGGATGCTAGAAGATAGGAAAATGAAAACCTTACACAGCTCAGAGTAATAGCTCTGAAAGGCTGTCCGCAGGGTTTCATGCGCTCCTCTTTATTATGGTCAGTCGTAGATCGCATATAGAGAGCTCTAAACAAAAAAAGGCAGACGGATGAAGTCAAGGCAGGAACAGGAAGGGAGCATTTCAGTATTTCAGGGCGAAATAAATGCATGTTCGGGACTGCGTGAAACTTCTCAGCAGAAAAAGCTAATGAGGTGGCAAGGAAAGGATCTGCGGCACCATTCATAATGGCAAGACCATTTTGTAGTGTGTGTCCGTTAGCTTCTTTATGATAAATCACTAAATCTCTTTATTACTGGAGGGAATCAGACAAGCGAAATAATTTCTACTACACCAAAAAGTGGGAGTGGCCAAAAACTTTGCATGGGTTATATCCTAAAAAATATGTTGGCTAAATATTTGTTATACATTTTTTTTCGTTTTCAATACAGACTTTTGAAGAAAACCACATTTTGTAAAAAAAAACGCCCACAAAACATAGGCGTGGCAAAATATTTTGCATGGCAAACTTGGGAAGGAGTTCAGTATCTACATATTCTGTAAAGCTTCTAACCTTTTTAACGTTTTTAAAGTTTCTATCTAGCAATGTCCGTTCGTCCGTCCGTATCAACTTTTGAGGCCTTATGAAATTTACCATAAATTTATGGTAGAAAGCTGAAACTTGTATCATATACTAGGGTCTGTAGGGTCCCGAAATGGTAAATTGTTAAAAAAAATTAAACACGACCACTGCCACGCCCACAATTTAGGGAAAACCCCGTTTTAAAGCTGTAGTTAGATTAGAAGCTTAACAAAATATGTAGATACTGAACTTCTTTACAAGTTTGCAATATAAAGTTTAATGCCACGCCTACTTTATGACTGCGTTTTTAAGCAATATGTTGTTTACATCGAACATTTTATTACAGAAAACGAAAAAAACTGTATAATGAGATATTAAGCCAATATTATTTCTAGTAGGTATATCACCCATACAATATTTTCGCCACGCCCAATTTTTGGAGGCATTTCTGTTGGAGACATTATTCAAGAATTTATTACCTCCCTACAAAAGCTCTATTCACTGTAAATTCGGATCCTATCATCAGACAGCTCTTCGTAATCAGTTCGTATTTGGTCTCGCAAGCAAGCGTACCCAATCCTGGTTTCTAGAGAGAAAATCGAAATGCTGATTTTTTGTGAGGCCTAGAACTTCGAATTGAAATAAAACACAAGAAAATCATTTTAATGTCCATCAATTTGGCTTTATAATCATCAATCATCAATCAATTTGGATAATTTTATGCCATTAATGTTTAAATATGATTTCGGGCATGTGGTCGCCGCGGCTGGTTCGAATAAAGACAAGTCTAGAGGTCCAATTGTCAACCACTTTTTCAAGCATTTGGGGCTGTATGTCGGCAATAATGCCACGAATGTTGGCTACCAAGTCCCCTTACGTTTCTGGTTTGTTGGCGTAGGTGAGCGACTTCACATATCCCCAGATTTGACCAAAAAATGTCAGTTTTATCTCTATTCGAAAAACCAACCTCTACAAAAACACCCTTTATAAACTAGATGATGCAGTCAATAGCTATCGTTATTGAGCTTCTGAAAAAGACGCAACTCAATTATACGGAGATCTACGCATATCTCGTATTGCGATCATCTCCATTGCATCTCAATAGAATGCAACCAGCAGCAAGCAGCAACTCAAGACACAATAAAAGAGGCAATTACATAATCATATTATTGTCAGCAGAAATATTAGTTCGTTAGCGTGTGTCAGATGCGGAAATTCAAATCATTTGGCAAATAAATGCACAAAACAAAATTTGTCCGATAACTTTTGTAAAAGGGAATGTGCAGTCTATTTGAAAACATACAGAAAAAAAAAAAAATTCGCAATAAACATCGATAAAATTTTGGTGATCGACTTAAACTGTGACAAACGAAGCAAGTTCATTACACCGGTTCCAGTTGAAAATAGGAATGTCAACATGGAAATTGACAGTGGCGCTGCTATCTCAATTATGGGTAAGTCTCGGTTTCATCAATTGCAAATGCATTTTACAGAAATGGGGTTAGTGCCTGCTGACAAACAAAATTGAACCTTGATGCCAAAGTTAAGGTAAAATACAGAGAAAAAATATGAAGCTAGATCTTTACATTCCGGATTCAGACAGACAACCCTTATTAGGAAGGAAATGAATTCGACCATTAGATATAACTCTGAATTGTCAAGATGAAATAGATATTCATTACCTTGACATTTCTAAAATGCCGAAAGATATAGCTCCACTAGTTCAAGAATGTAAAGACATTTTTTCTCCTAGTATAGTTAAAATATACGGTGTGCATGCTAGGTTATATTTCAAGCCAAATACAAACCCATGGTTTCTTAAGCCGCGAATGACATAAAATAGAGGAAGCATTGGACAACATAGTTAAAGAGGGAGTTTAAAAAGGGATGTCCGTATGAGCAACACCAATTGTTCCAGTTGTGATACAATCTAACAGTGAATCTAAATTGTATTGTAGACGATTGCCAACCACTGAAGAACTTACAGCTACAATGGTAGGTGGAGATAAATTCTCCAGCGTATCTTTATCTTCGCGATGGAGATAGCGATACTGATAGACACTGAATGCTCATCTAGCTTTGTACAAGTAATCTAGGATGATGTATACCGTACAATAGCCCCGGTCCTGCTATCTGGCAAAGAGAAATGTAAAATGTCTTTAAGCTATTCCGAGTACAAGTAAGACGACATAAAGGTTACGGCATCAGATACAAAGAGAAGAGGGAAGAGAATTTTCGAAAGCACAACCTCCATATAAGTTTGAACAAAAGTTTGTTTCTTGCGGACCAAATAGAATATTGTGTCACATCTACAAAAATCAAAATATAAAATAGAAGCGATTCCAAATGCACCTATTACTAGAAACAAAACCGAAGTACGGTCCTTAATTGGATTCTTAAATTACTATAGATGTTTTATTCCCAGCATAAGTATATAATTAAAACCATTATATGAACTCATTTTTAAAGATGCACTTTTAATTTTGTGAAACGAGAAATGCAGTCGGATAGAATTTTAACTCATTTCGATCCAAAATTAGCTTTAGTTCTTGCAACAGATGCACCTTCTTAAGGGGTCGGAGCAGTGCTCTGCCATGTATATTCTGACGGTTCAGTGCGACGAATTCAGGTTATTTCATATATAAACAGAAATTATAATCATATGTAATCCATACAACTATCTCATCAACTTCTTTCTTCGTCAGAGGGAGTAGGTACTACCATTTGAGTGCCATGGATTGTTTATTTTGGTTCAATAACTTACCACTTTTTTTAAGGTACTATCCCGACCTTTTAAGACTTGAGACATGGCAGCCTTCCACCGTCTGCAAGCAGTCGAGAGATGCACGCTGCTTCTAATTATCCAGATCAATAGCTTTAACTTAAAAATGGCAGTTTAGTCTTCCTTATCATCTCGAACCTGGGGGCTGGGATTCAAAGATTCCCTTAGTTTCATTCATTTCGATATGGCCGAGCCAATGTAGTAGACGCGTTTTGACTTTTTGAACTACATTCTCATATTGGTACAGCTCAAATAGTTCGCGTTTTATGTTCTCCTCAATTCGCTTTTTTCGCACACTTATTATCCAGCACTCGGGGCCTTATAACAGAACTGTCAGGATAAGCGTTCTGTAGAACAAGTACTTTGTCCTTCGAGTTAAAAAAAAGTCAAAAGATACATTTTATTTACTTGTATTTTTTTTTTTTATAGATCAATATGTTCAAAGTAAATCACTAATTTACTGATGAATATTAATTTTTTAAAGACTCACCTTCGATATTTTTAATAACAAACTGAATTGTGATTTTTTTAAACTTCATATTTATTATTAAATTCTTTAAAATCTAAGCTGATATATGACTATAGCATTATTTTGATATATTTATTTAAAAAACTTTTCTTATTCTTGTTGAAGAAAAATTAATAAATTCTTCAGCAAAAATATATTAAAGTCTGAACAAAGGTTTGTAATTGACTAATTTCTAACTCCTAATTCACTTTGCACCTACCTAAAATGCACCTTACAATCATTTTACACTCGTGGTACATAAAATCTTTAAAAAATTGGATCTTATATTAAAGACAGTTTTTGTAGATAGTTGTAGCGTTACAAGCAAAATATGACCTACTGTTGAATAGTTTTTCCTTCGAACGCATACGAGAAAGCTAATAACATTTATACCACTATTCTGTTGTAAATATAATTTTCTATTGTCGCATTTTCATTATGGGTTCAACATCACATTAACCCTTAAAGAACATTGAAAGTGTGGATAATGTTCTAAGAATAATTCAATACTGCTACTTTTAATTGACCCTACAGGAGGTAGACAAAATGCAAAATTAAACTAATTTGGCCTAGGGGGATCTAATTGAAAAAAGCTTACGAATTAATTTGTATTATTGACAATATAAAAAGGGTTGACATAATAGGCAGGGTACAAGATGTGTCTACGTATGGCAACATTAATGCCATTGTCTATAAATATCTTGCTTTAAAACCTAATCCTATTAGTGCATATGTGAAACAAATCTTTAAAGATCAAAAAGTACACATATAGAAATATTAAATACCTGCCTCTACTACCTATACATTGTTATTGTTTGCCCTAGCAGAAAATTCGTAGATTTTAAAGTCCTATGTCATATTGACTTTTATATTACTTAATTATTATAAACGTGTGTGTTCCACCAAACAACCTGTTCTGAATTCATACTCATATGTCTTCAAAGAACTTAAGACGCACAATGCCTGAGTGCCAAATAATAATATTAATAATATAATTATTGTTAACAAGCGAGTAAACGGGCTAAGCGTGCTTTAAGAGAAAGTGTCAATCATTTGGTGTACGTTTTGACTTACAGAAGCTTACAGGATTGAACTGGTAGCTGAACCACAGTTTTTCGCAACTAAACCGTGCTAAATAAATTGTTTTAACAATGCCGACAGAAAATTCACACGTATAAATCAAAATATTTCTAAAATACTTCCACATCCTATTATAAAAAGATGATAAGAAGTAGCATATGATATAATCCACTACATAATAGGTATCTATACTAAGTTTTCATTTAAATATTTCTAGCCGTTTGACCGTGATTAAAATGATATCATCCAAGAAAACATACTTCCACGCTTATAATAGTAGAAGGATGTGTTACATACATAAAATGATGGAATATTTACTTGTTTTATTTTCTTATCATATATTTTTCATCGGATCAATATCCTAACTTTTTTATATTTCCGTGAGAGAAAAAAGTCTCTTTTAAAACAAAAAAAAATTATAGAAGAAGGAAGAATAATTCGGTAAGTTTGGAAACTTTTTTCTCAGCTACTTGGGACTTTTCCGTAAGTTCTTTGTTATTAACTTGCGATTTTTGTTCCTTTATTTAAG
Source organism: Ferdinandea cuprea (assembly GCA_963576555.1). NCBI lineage: Eukaryota > Metazoa > Arthropoda > Insecta > Diptera > Syrphidae > Ferdinandea > Ferdinandea cuprea. The sequence continues at coordinate 81,683,854 of OY754959.1, forward strand.
GAAAAAAACCACAGCTAATTAATCCTCTTTGGAATTCCTCAGTTTCATACAGAAAAGGGATTCGAAGTTTAGAGGTGGAAATCTCTAGAAGAGATTTTTAGAAGGCACTAATTAATGCATAATACTGAAGTAAAACGTCATATTGACGACATATTAAAGTTGCTATTTTTGAGACATCAACCGTAGTACAAAATCTCATTACCAAGTTTTTAAATAAATATTTGTATAAGAACAGTTTTAAATTTAATTTATCTCTAACTCTTAGATGACGACGGAGTTTCATCCAGTGAACCTTTATTGTATTTACAATGCGTTTATAATTGCCATACAATTAACAAACAGTACCTGCTATATCCTCTAATATCCAGGCCAAGCGCTCTGACAACCGCGATGGCTTGGTCTTTAAAAAGGTTCAGTCTTCCTTGTCACTTCGAACTTGAGGGCTCGGATTTGAAGATCATCTTAGCTGGATAATTATTGTCGTCCATTAGCTCTGGCTTTTTGGACTAAATCCAAATCGCGGTTGCATCTTCTCCTCCGTTCGCCCTTCTTTTACACACGACCAAATATCCGATAAAAATGTTCTTTCCTGTTTATTGACCAGCATTCTTCGTCGTATACGAGAACTGGCAGGATAAGAGTTCTGTAAAATCCAAATGCTTCGCCAAATAGATATACGTGGCAATAGTGACATTTTGTCCTAGTTAGTGAGCTCATGAAGACAACATTCATTACACGCAAGGCTTTTGGAATACAACCGAGTTCCATAATGCGAATGATTATTATTTTAAGAACTGGTATACTTATGGTCGTAGCTTCCGGAGCCATAATTACAAATATTCCTTCACCTCCAGGGAATTATAAGGCACAGGAACTGTCTATTGCATCATGACTTCTGTTTTAAATTTTTCGGAAACTTACGATGTAGCTATTGAGGAGTTATACATACGGATACATAGGATATTACACAATGTAAAACTTAAGAAATTAAACTCCCTGAAAAGGGGTTACCTATGAAATTTATACTCATTTATTAAAGCGATTGCACTTTATATTATAAATAATAAATATGTTAAGAATAGATTTATGATAATATGATTCTATAACAAAATTTTCTTTTAATAAACTCAATTTTACAATATTTCTTGCCCATTATTTATTTCAAAAATGTTGTCTTCTTATAAGACACAAAAATTATATCTCTACAGAAGCGGTTTTCTAACTAAATACTTTGAAATGAATAACTCTGATTAAGAACATTACGATTTGCACAGAACACACAAAATAAAGTTACCCCTTTTCCAAGGAAATTTGAGAACATAGAAAGTAGAGTAGAGTTATAGATAGTAAACAACTCAGTGCTTCTTTTGGTAATGTTGTAGGTAGGTACATATTGAACTTGAGAATAAATGCACTCAAATCATTTTCCACACGTCACTTAAAGGGTAGACGAAATGAAGATATTTTACTTATACTCTGGGAAGGAATTTGAGTGTTGGCTATATAAAATAAATCTTTAGCTGATATGCTTTCTGGTCATTTTCGTATAAAAGGAGCACTTTTCTATGAGCATAACGGAGTGATTCTGGGTTGGATTCGATTTTGAAGTACTTTTTGAGTTGGAACTAGCAAATAGGTGATTGCTGATTTTACCGTTGTTTTTCTTGAGTGAGTTTGATTAAGGATGATGATGTTCCCATAATGATATATTAGTTGATTTTATGGGAACGTTCAGTGAACTGTTATAGTGCAAAAAAAAAATGTACACTTTGGAATCTCAAGATTTATAAAACTTTGATATGAAGATTCTTTTAAATTGCACTAAATAGTACTAGAGGGACTTTTGATACCCATATAATGAAGTGACACAGTGTGGACATTAGGGAAATAAAGGATTAGAGAAAGGGTGAAACCGATGCACCTTGGACTTAAATGTCTGTAAGCTATAATGTGTAGGAAAAACCGAGCGTGGTTAAGAAACGAATCCTTATATTTCACTATCCGTCCGAATATAGATTTAGGGGTGAGCACGGCGATAGCGAGCACGGCTATTTCGTTTGAGCACTTATGGTGGAAGTAGCGATAAAACAACGATAGGCAAGAGACATTACGATGATGACTAAGAGAGTTAAAGGAGTTCGTAATGTCTCGATCGCCAATAAGTTTTACCGCACGTTTTTGAATCGTGGCAAGTAGCTCCAAATATGTAATTGGAGCACCGGACCAGATTTGAGCGTTGTTCTCAAGTTTGGAGCGAATAAACGCCTTATAAATGAAATTCTTCTGTTCAGCTTATAGCATAAGCAAACTTTTTACTAAATGACTTTTAAAACTACTTCCTGTAAGTCTTTCAAGAAAGATAGATAAAGCTTTAAAGAGTAATTAAATTTGTCGAATAGATATTGCTATTCAAATTTCTATGAGTTAACATGGATCAAATTTTTGGAGTCCTTAATGTAAACTTTATGAAAACACAAATAAAGGCCACAATCTGGTTGGGCGAAAGGTATATATAACGGGTGATCCCAGTAGAGATACTTTTTTCAATAGCCTTTTTTGACAGATCACGTGTGAGTCGTGTCATGCTGTCATTTTATTTTTGTTTAGTATTGTTTGGCATTTCATAATGGAAAGACTTACGCGTGAACAACGTTTACAAATTGTTCAACTTTATTATGAAAATTCACGTTCTGTGAGGAATGTGTTTCGTGCACTTCGCTCAACTTATGGTCAACATAATCGGCCTACTGAGCGAACTATTCGCAACACCATCACCCATTTTGAGACCCAGCATTCATTATTGGATAATATTCGACCGAATAGACCACGTCAGCACGCTGTGAAGAAAATATAGCGGCTGTAGCTGAGCGTGTACACGAAGACCGTAGAGAGTCGATTCGGCGCCGTTCGCAGCAACTCGGACTGACGTATGGAACGACTTGGCGCATTTTACGTCAAGATCTTAAATTGAAAGTGTATCAAATACAGCTTGTGCAACAACTGAAGCCGCTCGACCTTCCCAAGCGACATCGCTTCGCTCTATGGGCTCTTGAAAAGTTCCAAGAAGATCCGACGTTTTCGAGGCAAATTTTGTTTAGCGATGAGGCCCATTTCTGGCTCAATGGGTATGTAAACAAACAAAATTGCCGCATTTGGGACGAAGAGCAACCTGAAGAGATTGAAGAACTGCCACTTCATCCAGAAAAAACAAAGGGTTTGGTGTGGTTTGTGGGCCGGTGGAATCATCGGTCCATATTTCTTTAAAAATTATGCCGGTGCGAACGTAACAGTCAATGGCGACCGTTATCGTGCAATGATAACCGACTATTTGATGCCTGAAATTGAAGCTCGTGATCTCGGCGACATTTGGTTTCAGCAAGACGGCGCCACTTCCCACACATCGCATCAATCAATGGACTCATTGAGAGAACATTTCGGTGAGCACATAATTTCACGTTTTGGGCCGGTCGATTGGCCACCAAGATCGTGTGATATCACACCGTTAGACTTTTTCCTGTGGGGATATGTAAAGTCAAAAGCTTATGCCGACAAACCCGCTTCGATTCAGGCCTTGGAGGAAAACATCACGCGTGTCATTCGCCAGTTACCAGTCGAAATGCTCGAACGAGTGATCGAAAATTGGACTCAACGGATGGACCATCTGTGACGTAGCAACGGCCAACATTTTATAGACATAATCTTCAAAAAATAAATGCCAAAGAATGTTCTTTCAAATGATAATAAACATTCTCTATTAAATTTGAATTTTCTGTGTTGTTTTCTTTAAAAAATTAGGGAACCTCGAAATGGATCACCCTTTATATGCTGACAAGAAAAAGGCATTAAGGATATGTTGGATGACATTTAATTTCATTTTCCATGAATTTTCCCAAAAGTGGTCGTGGTCTGTGTGATATATTAAAAATAAATATCGGCAAATACCATGTCATACATTTTTTTGTTTTATGCAAATTTTCGAAGATACTCTGTCATACTGGGACTATGACTCTCATATCATTAGCGCGACTGCTATGCAAAAGTGGCAAATGTTTTCTTTTATGTTTTACATGATTTTGTATACCAGCCATAAGACACTGCGAAATGTCAAACATTTTTAAAAGTGAAACAGTGCCATAATTTCTCTAAGCTTAAGACTCTAAGCTTAACCACGAAATCCGTTTTTTTTCCTTAAAGTATTATATGTTTAAAAAAAATCTATAAGCAGTGAACGTCCAGTTTAACTTAATATAACAAATTTCCAATATAACGATCATGATTATGTTTTCCATTAATATTTCTTTATTGTGAATGAAGCAAAAATTATACGCTCGATTTAAGGAATGTTTTGCAAATTCTTAAAAAATGAAACAAACTTATGTGAGATAATGCAAGCGCAAGATTACTTTTGCCAATCCATGCAATTTTTATGCATATGCAGACTTCTTTTATTGGCTTTTACTGTAAAGTTGCTGGTGATCGGATTATCTTTTGTCGCAGTTTGTTAAATTTTACGACGTTTTATCCCCATTGCATTTTTTTCGTGAAATTTGTCGGTTTTGCTTGCGGTTATTTAGGTAATAAATCAAAATGTCCGTTAACCGAAAGCGTCCTTCTAGGCACAAAGTTAAAAATTTTAGATGAATATGATTTACTTTTTACCAAAAAAAAAAGAAAATATTTTAAATATATTAAAAAATTTGGAAACTGCAAAACATGGCTTTCACATCAAACTTTTTATGAAGAACGGTGAATTTTCAAAAATAGAATAAGCGCTCTTAACTAGTTTTTCAAAAAAAATGTTTATCCAGAAAGCAAAGTCGTATCAAAGATTTATTTTCGAAAGAACCTTTTAATTAATCCTTAATCCTTAATTTAATCTTTTTTCAAAAATAGATTTTATTGCAAATCTTACGGTACTGTCTTCTCTATGGTATATGTATTTTTAATTTAACGAAATCATAAGTGCATTATATATAATATAATTCTATAAATATGGATGGCAATATGGATTCATGAATCAATTATTAGAATGTGCGGAGTCTCTGCTATAAATTCTCCGATTTCTATTTTAACTCCCAAGTACGACAATTTCTCCTTGAGCGAAAATTGGCCTAATGCCAATATTGTTCGTTATATTCGGAATTATCTATGGCAATAGTTGACGTATTTGACATATTTTGTTGTGACAATACTATTTTACTACTTGGCGATCACGGGCTAGGCCAGAATAGCTAGAGTTAAAGTAATCAAATAATCTCATTAATAATTTTAAATATTTTTTTTTTTCGTTTATTCGTTTATCACACCTTTATTAATAAAGTGCGCGACTACTTTCTCAGTACATGAGATGCATTTTTGAACCGCAAAATAAATTGAAATGGATCTAAATCACTTTTTAGGTTTTGGAATTAAATTTTCTCAAAAACGACACTTACGATTTTAATGTAATTTCCCACATTTGACACCTTTAATATAATTGTTCGAAATACAAAAAAATTATCAAAATCGTAGGAGCCGTTTTTGAGAAAACGCATTTAATTTAAATTGAAGGAAATCGTTATATGAAAAAAAATTTAATAAAAATTATTTCAAAAATCAATGTATGCAAATTTGTTGGACTTTATAGTATAAAAAAAAACTGTACATTTTTTGAAGTTCCCTAATTAGTTTTCGAGATATTGCCGGTTTTTAAAATTACCGTTAATAAATTTTTTTTTCTTTTTCAAAAAACTGAGTATGCAGAATTTTTGACCCCAACCCAAATATCCTTAGTACAAACAAATATTGAAATCCCTGAAACCACTTTCGATAAAAATAGTGCTAACTGATTTTCACAAAAAAATTTTAATTGCGGGTACCGTTATTTCAAAAGATAGACAAACAGACGGACCGACGGACGGCACTTTTTTGGACTTCTCTATAGTCGTAATATCATCCCTCATACTCAGTTTGAGTTCGAAATTTCCGCACGATCGCAATAACTTTCTCTCTATACTAATGTATACGAGCCGTTAAAAAAGGTGAACTTTATGATATAGTGAATTAGAGACTAATTCCAAAGCTTTCGTGTATTTCTAAGCTTTTTTAGCAAATAGTCTGCGAAAAATTAATATCTATGTCGTAATGTCGTTTGTTACAATTAGCATTTGTTTGTCAAAAACAGGTCCACTCTTAAAAAATTGTTATGTTTTTTGCGTGCATGTTGAAATTTCTGAGAAAATAATAATAAAGTGCATGTACACCGACTTCTCTTAGGCTTTTGACCAGCTGTCCGATAATATCTTGGGATTTAAACTCAGGTCGTGTGGCTTCCCACCTGGTTTTATAATGGATTACTTTATTATACCTTAAGGCTAGGGATTGTCGTGTAAAATTTAGGGGTTCGTTGTCTGAGCTCAGAGGGTTATGCTGTCCGCCACCTTGTTGTAACGTTCCTTTTTGTGAAGACTATAGAGGGAGGGCCATTCTGCTATTGGATATGCTGATGATGCTTGCATTTTAGTCAGCGAAATCCAATTTTTAAATTTTATTAGCGTATAGAGTCACATAACAGGGTTTTGGTGCTGTGAACAAGTTCTGCCAGACAACCAATTGAAGACGGATATGATGCTGTTTATAACAAGAAAAAGCATAGCTTGTACAAGGTGGCCGGCTTTTTCAGACACTCAACTAATCTTATCCAGCAAAGTGAAATATTTAAACAGCACCCTCGACCTGAAACTTTAATTTGCGCAACAAAAAAAGGCCACACATATTTTCTGGCAGTGACGTAGGATGTTCAGCAGAACCTGGAATCTTAGTCCCAGATTGGTTTACTAATTGTATACGTGTATTGTTAGACCTTACCAAACGTGTCGTGCGGTTATTTATAGTGGCCAAGATCTAACACTCTCACGAGACATCTGACTAAGCCACAAAATTTGTCGTATTTATACATAACCATTGCCATGGCAGGGGAAGCCATAAGTTATCTGAAGATGTGGGGCAAATATGACTTTTTAATTTTAATATGGTTCCCCGGTCAAAGGGATATCTGGAGTAATTATCTGCTAGGACTAAGGAGAAGTGTTCTATTTTTTAGTTAAAATATATAAATACGTATTTACCTATGCCTTATAAACAGTTTGTTTGGTACAAACTTGCCTACTGTCATTTGAAATGATAAAGCAAACAGCAAACCCCAAAACTCTATATGCAAACTTTGAAAGAAATTCATCAAGTCATGCGACTTATTGTAAATAAATCGACAGCGGAAATAATTGTGGGACCCATTTTTGTCTTAACAAGTGCAGTATCATAACTCTCTTAAGTAATATCATACCTCCCTTAAGTATTATTATACCTCTCTTAAGTAATATCATACCTCCCTTAAGTATACATATTGTTTCGCATAACTTAAACATACATAAATAACATAACATAGCAAAGTATAAGGCCATTGGATTAAATTGACATTAAAATAAGCAAATACCTTTATCCACGAAAAATACAAACAATTAACCATGACACAGTTTATTTTAAATATGTATATACTTACGTACATAATAGCTACCTTTCTATGCAGGAATCTATAAATACAGCTATTTATTCATCCTTATCACTATAGATTAAATGACCGAAGCTTATAATAAGTGACTTACCAATAGACATTTGTATAAGTTTACTGAAAGAAATTGTCCTTGAAAGGCTCCATCTCTATAGAATGCAAATGATTTTTTGTTTGTCTCTTTTACATCCGAAGCCAAATAATAATTGTAAGGTTTGAGACATTCTGTGTTGATTAGGGTGTAATCAAAACAGAAGGGGTGAATACCGATTTTGAACATACGAGTCAGTTCATATACACACTGACCATACAAGCGGCAGAACGATGTCTAATGATTTTCCGGATTGGAAATTAGCAAAGAAAATTCGGACGATTCCTCTCGACAAAATCTGAAGTAATCCATGATGTACACATTAGTGTGTATGAATAAAATGGATGAAGAATCATGCCAAAATCTTAATCTCGATTCTAGAACACGTGCAGGGTATGAAAACGAGTTCCCTCATTTCTACAAAAAAAAAAAAAAAAATTAAATTGAAAGTCAATCTAGTTCCAAATGTCAGGGGTGCAAATGAAAACCATTTGAAAAGGAATGTAAAAAGTAAACCATAGTAAATGTACTTTCAGCAAGTCCCCCATTCTACGGAGGCTCATTAAGTAAAGACTGACCATTCTATGAGTAAGTGGACATACTCGTATGAATGGTCATACATATACGAACATTATCATGATTTCAGTAGCCAGCCGAAGCGAATATACATAAAACTTAAAAGAGAAACCCAGTTCACGATGAAATAGCACTGGTCATTCTGATTACATATTTCCTGATTCATGGTCAAGTCAAAGTTTGATTTTAAAAATCTTTAGCAAATACTGCAGTGCTTTCATATGCAGATGTTGGCTGGCTATTGAAATATAATACTTTTCAAGGAATACATTTCTTACCCATCTCTTACTTTTAATGAGTGTGTTGAGCCCGCACACAGGAAATGCCCAACATAGGACCAACATGTTTTCATTCATCAAAAACTGAACAGAATAAATGATAAACTCTTAAGTTATAAATCGATAGGTAATACATTTGTGCAATGAACACGTAAAAGTTTTCAAATTATTTTCGAACATTAAAATCTTTAAGAAAGACGACCTTTCCTCATATCATTCCATACCTATCAGTTTTAGTTTCCCCAAAGGTGAATGCTGCGAAGGACATTCTGGCGAATAAAGGGTAAAATGTAAGAAATTGAACAACTTTCTTTTAATTCATGACCGTACTTTTGGACGAAGTTCCTCATATGTAAATACCTTTAGGCTTGAATGGGTACTTGGTGTTGAGTGTTATTTTCTTGAAAGTATTCTATCCTAAACGTGAGACCGATAGTGGAATAGTAATAGTTAAGATTACCTACACAACTTTTGCCATTGAAAAGGTATTATGATATTACGCAATGGATAAAACGGGTGTGGAACTGCTGGTATCCTGCGTCTTTTGTTTTCTTTCCGCATTGTTTTATTTTGAGCAATAACCGAAGGGAGAATTTATCTTGTGTAATCACATAAGAGAAAAGATATCATGTATGGTAACTGGTTCGGTTCCGATGAACACATTACCTGGGATAAAGGGATCGTGACTTTGTTTAATTCTCACTTTTAAGTGGTGGGTATCACGTTATTGTTCGTAATGAATCTTATTATGATCCGGACATTATTATTTAATTTTAGATAAGAATCATGGCACCCCAAAGGTGCTGGATAGCTATTAAGTAATTTTAAATATTCGCAACAATTTACATCTCAGGCTGATGCGTTTCTATGCGAACAGTCTATGCGACAATAATAATCGTTGGGTGAAGTGAAGTAGGGATGGATCCAAACAGCATTAACTAAATTTATTCTTAGTTTACAAGCCAGCGACATTAGAATTTGTTTGGTATAAAAGTTAGAAATGCTTAGGGTACACTCGGAGAAAAATTCTGCGTTAAGATTATGTAAATAGAAATAAGTTAATTATCGATCATTAATGGTAATGAAAAATAGGTAAAGTTTACTTAAAAGGTGTTTAAAAATTAACAAAGAAAATATATTATTATATGCGAGAAAGTAAGGTTACTCTGACGTAGAACTAAGCTGATATTACAAACTTATTGTAAAATTACTTTAAATGTACAGTGTTGTGCAAGGCAGACCGGAAAAAAGTACAGTGGGAGAAAACTTAATTTATCTATATTTTTGGTTGATTTATTGAATACATACTAATACAGATAGATATAACTTAAGTTATATCAAGTTAAAGTAACATAGTCGATAAGGTTATATATTTTAAATATTAGGAATCAGGTAAGGTTATTGCCTGTCAAGAACTAAACTAATTTTACCTAAATTGATTTACCGTAGGTATTGAATGCAATTTAACTTAGAAATGTCCAAGTTAAAAAAACTGCCAGGTCGCCCAGGGTGTAGACATATTCTAAAATTTGTATGATCTATAAAGTCTTATCATGGAATTGCTTTCCGTTAATTCAAATATGTAACAGGTCTATGGTATTTGAATAAATTCGGCTTAAAATTAACTACTAAAGAAAAAGATGTTTCGAACGCAAACTTTAAAGTCGTTTATTAAAATATTCATTGTCAGAAGCTCTAAATAGCGATGGCCGAATTCGGTATTCCGGCAACTGTGCTGCGTGACATTGGAAAATACACAGTGCAGTGCGTCAACAGCTCATCTGAATTCTTCCAAACATACACCAGATTTCGGCGTTATCATATGACTTGATAGAGCTTTTCATCGCTATTAAAGAACAAGTAAAACTAGTTGGCCTTGAAGTAAGGATAAAGCAAAATACATACATAAATACATAGACACATTCATATTAATTCTGCGAATGACATCTAAGTGGAGACTCGACGAAGAATTACCCTTGTAATCCCTTGCTACTACCCTACAAAATATTTTTCCAGACAATTTATTATACAGCGCCGAGTGTTGGGCGATATACAGGATAGAGAAACACCACAAAATCCATGAAAGATCCAAAAGTGCCCACAAGGACTGTAAGGCATACCAAAAGATTGAAGATTGACAATGAACTTCACTAGTTAGACAACTAGTTTGACTGTTAAACTTCAGACTTCACCATCCTTCAACGTTTTAAACTTTTCAGAATTTTGCTTTTTGCCAGCGAAATTAACTAACGTGACTAAAGATGTAGGCAGACCCAACACAGGTTTAGGTCCTGAGAAAACTTCTTCTGAACCTTGCCTAGCAAGCTCATCCGAGATCTCATTTCCCTGGATGCCAGTGTGACATGGTACCCAGACAAGATTCACTGTGTTCAGTCTTCGGACCAAATTCAGAGAAAGCTTGAGTTCTAGTACTAACTTAGACGAGGTAAGAGGGTTTGGCAGCGCTTTTAATGCAGCTTAGCTATCACTCTAAATGCAAATGCATCTAGCCCTCCACCTGTTGTTCACAATATAGAGCATTGCCATTAGCATAGCAAAAATCTCCGCTTGGAAAACAGATGCATGTTTAGCCAGGGGGTAGTAAAGTTGTATGTCATCGCGATCCACAAAGACTCCAGCACCAAACCCCTGTCTGGTTTTGGAGACATCCGTAAAAAAACCATAGCATTCAATCCATAGTTCAGAGTTTGACCGAAGCCAATCCGTTACCTGTGGAAAGTTGACGTGGTAGTTTTTTCGCAGAAGGATTTCTGGTGTTATTGCATCAGACGGCATATCTATAAGACAGGAGCCAAAGGATAATTCTCGAGCAAGTTCTTCAAAATTCCAGTGCGCATGGTACCAAAATCCACCTCTCTTTAAGCGAAAGATGGTTTTTAGCGTACACCCCATGATATATAAATCGAGGGGGGAAGATTCATCAAAGCATCTAGAGCAGAGACCGGGGTGCTAGGGAAGGCCCTGTGCAGTCGAGACATGCCGTTCTTTGGAGTTTGGCAAAAGAAGCAGCAACACGTTTCCGCGAAAGCTTGTTCCACCAAACAACTGATGCGTATAAGAGTAGCGGTCTAATCATGGCCGTCCAGATCCAAAAGGCTCGTTTCGGACACAAGCCCCATGTCTTACCAAAAGCGCATTTACACTGCCAGAAAGTCGACAGCGCTTTATCGGTTTTCGATTCGACATGTTTGGAGCAAAGAAGTTTTTATCGATGATTACACCCAGATATTTGACTTCATCGGAGATAGGGATGGTGAGACCTTTAAGCACTAGATGTGGCAGACCAATGACGATTCTCCTTCTCGTAAAGAAAACAACCGTGGTTTTAAGAGGATTCACTGAAAGCCCATTACTAGTGCACCAGACATCGATCAAATCCAGGGATCTCTGCGCTTGAGAGCAGACAGCCCGTAGGTTTGAACCGACAGAAAGAACGGCGACATCATCCGCATAAGCTTGAGTGTTGTTTCCAGGAAAATTGAGAGCCGTAAGCAACCACCTTGAGGGCAGCCCCTATTTACTCCTGTTATGACGTACTTGCCACAATCTGCATCGGCTACCAACGTCCTGTACATTAGCATTGCTTTAATCCACAACACCAAAGTTTCATCTACACCATGCTGTCTGGCAGAGTTACACATACTGTCAAAGGTCGCATTGTAAAAAGCACCCTCAATATCGACGAAAATGCCCAACCAACACGGTTTTGAAGCACAGTCTCGCAGGATTTTCCGCACTGATAAGTATGTTGCATCTCAGAGAGAGGATGTGATCGAAGAGCAACTTTGCGCACATGCAGCTCAACCAGTCTTTCCAAACTTTTCAGTAAGAAGGAAGACAGACTTACGGGTCTAAAGCTTTTGGCTAGAGTGTAGTGAGACTTACCATTTTTTGGTATGAAAACCATTTTAACCATTCGCCATGAGGAAGGTATATTTTAGCCAAGGCCAAACTCGCGGTGAAAATTGTTTTCAACATTGGCAAAACCTGACTTAAACATTGTTTCTCAAAAGATGCAATAGCATTTTTTATAGCGTGATCAGTCACCACTCTCGTTGCAATATGCCAGCTGTGATGCGTGGTAGTAGCCGGTTCAAATGAAGCCACAGTCGTTTGATGGGCTGAAGAAGACGTAGTAACCTGATTTCCCGAAAAGTGAGTCTCAAGGAGAAGACTGAAAGTCTCCGCCTTTGTCTCAGTGTACGTGCCATCAGGTTTAAGGATTGCATTCAGTTTACTTGGTCTGTTCCTTTTGAGGACTTTAACAAGCCTACTAGTTGCCCTTAAACAAAACTTTTTATAGGAGTCATTTTTCGACTTGCGAATAAGTCTCTTAAAAACTTTTTGTTTCGATCGATAAGGATTCCAGTCTTCCACTAAGTTGGTTTTTAAAGATCGATTTTGTAGCTTCCTAGTTTTCTTTACGAAGACACTGCAGCTCGGAGTTCCACCAGGGTACCGATTTTCTGCGGGGGAGGGGGGGGGGGGGGCTTAGAAACAGGGCACGAAAGCTCAAAGCAGCGGGTGAGGCCGTTGTTCCGATCCTGAGCAGACCTCTTCACTCCCTGTCTTGATCTAAGTTTGAGTGGAACTTTGCCAGAGTTGGCAAGCAACCGTTGCAAGTTTGTTTTTCTCGGATTTCTCCTCTCTTGCGAAGGTGAAAGTTCGCAGTAGATTTGAAATTCGATGTATCTGTGATCTGATAAGTTGCTATCTGGCGATACCTTCCAATTTAGGATCGACTTCAAATGCCTGTTAGACAGGGTAACGTCAATTACTTGCTGTCTTCTGGCTGTAACAAAGGTAGGTTGATGACCTACATTGCTGATGGTAATATCCAAAGATAACATGAAGTCCAAGAGTCGATCTCCCCTTATGTTGCATTTGCTGCTACCCCAAACAGTGTTATGAGCATTAGCATCGCAGCACAAGACAAGACCCAACCTTTTGGATTCACAATACTCTACGAACTCTACAACAGCCTTTGGTGGAGGAGGGGTTAGAGAGTCATAGGGGAAATAAGCCGGTGCAGCGACAAAGGCTTCCCAATTATCATTTGCATGGTAAGTTTTAGAAACAGCTACCAAATCTTGGTTACAATAGCTTTTTAACAAAGTATCTGCAAAAGATTTCGATACAATAAGACAAGTCCTAGGTACTTCGGATTGCTCATCATAAAGAATAAATCACTCAGGCAACCAAGACCGCAGATGCGATTTTTCCACACCCATAGTTCCTGAATGGATATTATGTGTGATTTTGTTTTACAAGCCACCAACCTGCTACTTAAAAGGGCGGTAGCAGCCTTGCAGTGCTGTAGGTGAATTTGAGTAAACAAGATGGATGAATACTATGGGTAACGTGCCAAGATGCAGATAAGAACGCATGTTATACCTAGATTTGATGATCTCGGCAGCAGCCATGTCAGCCACAGGAACGCATGTTATACCTAGATTTGATGATCTCGGCAGCAGCCATGTCTATGCTCACAACAAGAGAACTACCAGCTTGGGTGGTTTGTAGACTTCAAAAAATTAAGTCCTAAGGGAAGGGATTTTCGGCACCATACTGCTAATCCAATCAGAGGTCTTCACCATGAGGGTTTGAGGGTTCCGTCCTCTAACACACAGACTTGCAGGAGCCAGCTCCAAAAGATGAGTTTTGCAGTGTTCGGACTCTGCATCACTCATGCTATTATCATTGCCCGCTTTCCCATGCAAACTGCTAACGAGGAGACAGCAGCATCCTTGTAGGAATGCTTCGTAACTCGCACCTTAGCTGTTTTGCGTTTAACACGTGGTTTTTTAGACAGACACCTACCATCAGAGCCGTCCGCGTCGACAAAGTTCTTTCCACTAGTGCTGCACCCAGTATTAGACCTCCTCCTTTATCCGGGCTTGGGACCGGCAAGCTACTGGAGTAACAAGGCGGAGGTGAACCGACCGCCAATAACATGCGGTTACATCTTTGTATGCTAATTCAAAAGGTTTAATCCTTTGTAGTCGGCGCACAAGATTTCTCTGATCTAAAATTTGAAATACAGCGTCATTGCAATGGCCAAGAACGCGGGTGTGTTGTTTACGTGCTAAATTTCGTATTTCGTCGTCCACTGTAGTAATAGCTAGATCTCTGTGAATATCAGCGTTTCGGATATACCATGGAGCATTAACGATTTGCCTAAGAACTTTATTTTGGAAAGTTTGTAAAATTTGAACTTTACTAGGGTTGATACAAACACAGAGTTATTTACCATACGTCCAAACAGGTTTTAGCACTTGTTTGTGTAAAAGCAGCTTGTTTTGCATGCTGAGCTTGGAGAATTTTCCAATCAGCCAACGCATTTGCTTTAATAATTTGATAACGAGCTCGTCGCGTTTCTTCTTAACAAACGATTTCCATTTAAATTTTGCATCTAACGTTATTCCCAAGTATTTAGCCTCGTTTGTGTACGGAACTTCTACCGAGTCAATAAAAATGGGTAAATTACTTACATTTCTGTTGGCAAAATTAATGTGCGTGGATTTTGTCACGTTGAGAATAATACGCCAAGTTTTTGTCCAAACCCATATTTTGTCGATCGCTCGTTGAAGCATATTTGTCGCGAACTGAGTCGAATCGTCTACGGCTACTATGGCCGTATCATCTGCGAACGTCGCTACGCTTCCTTGTGGACCTCCCGCCGCGATTTCTTTGAATTCGGAATACTCGTTCCGGTGTTTAACACGAAAGAGTCTGTCCGCTAAATAAGAGCTGAGGATTTCATATAATTGTCTTGGGAGAGCTTTTTATACTCTATACTAAGGGTATATTAATTTTGACACATAGTTTGTAACACCCCTTAATATTCGTCGTAGATACATAAAAGTACATATATTTATGATCAGGACCAAATCCTAAGACTATCTAGCAATGTCCGTCCGTCCGTCCGTACGCAATTTTTAGGCCTTTAAAATTAAGCTAGGAAGCTGAAATTTGGACCACATATTCCCTAGGGCTCCGAAATGGTTAAGTGTAATGGTTTTTCATCTCTACGTGTTCAGGACATAGCTAGAAAAACCATTTATCATATTTTGTAGACCCAATTTAATTACGCAAAAATGTTAAATAACATCGTTTGATTTTATGAGCCCAGAAAAAAGTTACGACATCTGAACTATAAATTAAAACAGCTAAGATTTTCAGATTTTGTTAAAAATTAGGAAAAAATGCATTTGAAATAAAAAGCTGAAAAACTGAATTCAATCAAAAATATTTGTGCAAAACTTACTTTCGACACTTTTGTATAAGGTGAGTTTTGCTGTTTCGCTTGAATTTAATATAAATAAAATAGAATTTTGAAAGATATTCACATGTCGGAAATGTGTATTATGAAACTATTGCAAATATTTAATTCATTTGCGAAAAACTAAGCACAAAGGATAAGTAAATATTGATGTTGGAAACAATATTAAACTTTTAACCACTTAAAAAGCTTTAGTATTGGAAATATTGCCAAAAACAATAAGCGTGCTCCACATTACCACAGCCCGCTTGGGGCGAATAGTGTAATAGGCTATCCATATCCCTATATTCTCAAAAGAAAAAAAGCATTAAGAAGATGACGGATAGCATTTTATTTCATTCTATTAAATTTAAAAATAAAAATTATTTCTTAAAAAAACGCCCCCAAAAACTTTGTATGGACATATATTGGAAAAAATATTGGCTAAAACATTTTCTAGCATTTAGTGAAGCATTTTAATGGAAAACGCCCACAAAAAGTAGGCGACAACCTTATAAAGGAAGGCAGTGCCTACATATCTTGTGAAGGTTCTAACGCTCTATCTCTCTAACAGTAGCTTTAAAACAGTTTTTTCTAAATTGTGGGCGTCGCAGTTGGCATATGCAAAACTTATTTACACTTAACCATATAAAGGGTGATTTTTTAAGAGGTTTAGAAATTTTTTTAAAAAAAAAACACAAAAAATTCGAAAAAAATAATGAAATATTTATTTGAATCGATAGTTTGAACCTTGCAATTTAATGTTTAAAGATAATTTCATGCAAATGTTGACCGCGGCTGCGTCTCAGGTAGCCCATCCGCTGAGTCCAATTTTGGCATACTCTTTCACACATATCGGCCGGTATCTCACGAATGAATGCATGGATGTTGGCTTCCAGTGCGTCAATCGAAGCGGGCTTGTCCCTATACACATTAGCCTTGGCATACCCCCACAAAAAATAATCTAATGGTGTCAAATCGCACGATCTAGGCGGCCAATTGACCGGCCCGAAACGTGAAATCAACTGTTCACCAAACTCGCCTCGCAATTGCGCCATTGTTTCGCGTGCTGTGTGGCATGTGGCACCGTCTTGTTGAAACCACATATCATGCAAGTCAAGAACTTCCATTTCGGGCAAAAAAAAGTTTGTTATCATCGCTCGGTAGCGTTCACCATTGACAGTAACGCTGCGATTCGCATCATCTTTGAAGAAATATGGCCCAATAATGCCGCCGGCCCATAAACCGCACCAAACAGTGGCTTTTTCGGGATGCATTGGTAGCTGTTGCAATGCTTCTGGCTGATCTTCACTCCAAATGCGGCAATTTTGCTTATTTACGTACCCATTCAACCAAAAATGAGCCTCATCGCTGAACACAATTTTTCGATAAAAAAGCGGATCCTCGGCCAGCTTTCCAAGAGCCCATTCACCAAAAATTCGGCGTTGTGGTAGGTCGGCTGGCTTTAGTTCTTGCACCAGCTGTATCTTAAAAGGCTTTACGCCCAAATCCTTCCGCAAAATCTTACACGTAGTGCTGTAACAAAGGCCTAACTGCTGGGAACGGCGCCGAATCGACATTTCGCGGTCTTCTGTCACACTAGCTGATACGGCCGCAATATTTTCTTCAATACGCACAGTACGTAAACGTGTTGGTGGTTTAACAACAACAAAGTAAATTTGGTGCGAAATTTGGTCACAATCTTCCGAATAGACTGCTCAGAAGGTCGAGAATGCCGATCATAAAATGGAAGCAGCGCGCGATGAACATTTCGAACCGAGCACGAATTTTGATAGTAAAATTCAATAATTTGCAAGCGTTGTTCATTTGTAAGACGATCCATGGTTAAATTGCAAACCAAACTGAAGCTGTTTGACAGTGACACAAGGTACTAAACACACGTCAGCTGTCAAAACCAGTGTTGCCAAAACCAAACCAGCTAAAAAATCACCCTTTATAAATATATGGGTCTACGACGAATATTAACGGGTGTCACAAATATGTGTCAAAATTAATATACCCTTAGGATAGCTATAAATAGTAACATGGAACGCGAATGGCCTTCTGCATAAAATTGACGAGTTAGAAGTATTCCTTTATAAACACGATATTGATATATGCCTGGTGTCTGAAACGCATTTGATGAAAGAATCAGGTATGAAAATAAGCGGTCATCACGCATATCACCCATCAGAACGGGCGGAGCGTCTTTTGTTTTATAAAAGACACCACTGATCACTGAACGGGTATAATAATTGATCTTGATGAAATGCAAATAAATAACTTTGCGTCTATTTATTTTCCTTCTCGAGCGACGTTAGAAAAAAATTATTTTAGAAGCATATTTGACTCAGTTGGACATATTTTGTTATTGGCGTAGATTTCAATGCAAAACACATTTTCTGCGGCTCCAGATGCATCTCACCAATAGGTCGTATTCTTTACGAAGCCGGTATGGAGTTTGGGGTCGACTTTTACTCGTCTGGCAAACAGACATATTGGTCTTCGGATATGACAAAAACACCAGACCAGCTCTGTCAAAGAATGAAAGAAAGTGAAGAATGTTTTGATCTATCTTCTGACCACTCGCCCGTCATTCTAATAATTTTTAGCGGCGGTTTGAGTAAAAAGGACGGTCCACCAAGGCTGGCTAGCGCAAGAACTAATTGGGACCCCTTCAGAAAAGACTGCAGACATAAAATCGATATGAAGGTATCTCTACGAACAACATACGAACTCGGAGACGAAGTAGATCAATTTATCGAAGCTTTACAAAGCTCTGCGTGGAACAATACTCCTCATAAAAAGAGAGCAATCAAAAAGAGCGAAATTAAATTTCCCCGTTAAATTACTTAATTACTAAAAGAAAAACCAAAATCGTGTAAAAGAAGGCAACAATCTCGTGCTCCGCAGAATAAGACAATTTAATCATTTCAATCATAATCTTTGTTGTAACAAACTGAAAAGAGATATTCGGGATTTTAAAAAATCGTGAAGTTTCTACGTATCTTGAAAGCCTAACGCCGGAAAAAGTTCAAATTATTGGCCCTGGAAAGCTATGAAAGGCATAAAAAACGTAAGGAAAGTCTACAGTCCTATCCATATCCCTTTATGCCCCAAAAAAAAAAGCATTAGGAAGATGATGGATAGCATTTTATTTCATTCTATTAATTAGAATGATTTATTTAACATTTTTGCGTAATTGAATTGGGTCTACAAAATATGTTAAATGGTTTTTCTAGCTATGTCGTAACACGTAGAGATGATAGATTTGCCTCTCCTCTCCTATGAGGATAGGTAAAGTAACGGTAACAAATCTCTTATTCTCACAGGAAAATGAGAAATGCAGGGATCAATCCTTCTACTAACCATTACCCGAATTTACTCTACGGGCGGACGGACGGACGGACATTACTAAATCGTCTTAGTTTTTGATGCTGATCGTAAATTTATTTTTCCTAATTATACCCTATCCTAAGGGTATATTAATTTTGCCACATAGTTTGTAACACCCCTTAATATTCGTCGTAGACCCATAAAAGTATATATATTTATGATCAGGACCAAATCCTAAGACTATTTAGCAATGTCCGACCGTCCGTCCGTACGCAATTTTTAGGCCTTTAAAATTAAGCTAGGAAGCTGAAACTTGGACCACATATTTCCTAGGGCTTCAAAATGGTTAGGGGTAAATTTTTTTTGAATACGCCCACTGCCACGCCCACAATTTAGAAAAAACCGTTTTAAAGCTAAAATTAGAGAGATAGAGTGTTACAACCTTCACAAGATATGTAGGCACTCCCCTTTTATATAAGTTTGTCACATAAAGTTTTTGCCACGCCAACTTTTTGTGGGCGTTTTTTACTAAAATGCTGCTTTCTTCGAAAATTTTCATAGAAAGCGAAAAAAACTGTTTAACATGATATTAACCCAAAATTTTTTCCAACATATCGCCCATACAAAGTTTTTGGCCACGCTCACATTTTGGGGCGTACAATGTACCGTTTTCAGGTTCTGTAATAAAAAAAATACTGTTATTATCTCAAAAACAATTATCAAAGAAAACGTCAAAATATTTGTGAAAATAAATTCCCGAGAAAATCAATCAACGAAATTTAAAAAAATAAATAAATATTTTCACTATATTTATGTTTTAGTAACTTCGACAAAATAATCTTGTGCTGTTTTCCGCACTTGATCTGCAAATTTGGCACAAAATCAGGGTATTAAGTGTTATGTATTTCTCCGACAAAATAACGTTTTAAGGCTTAATTTGTTTTTTCTTACAGAACCCGAAAGCTTCGTGGGAAGATTCGAAACTCTCCCAACATATTATTAATACAGAGAAAAGCGCACAATTAATAATTGCACGCAGTTCGATCTGATTAAGTTCCATTTTGGTTTCCCAAATTTTGTTGACATAAAAATAACCATTTTCAGTACCTTATATCACTTAGGTTATGTTAAACAGGAGTGTGGTGAAAACGTAATCACTACACAACACTACGCACAATTGGCCCATCGCGATCCCTGGGTAACCAGCTGAATTCACAAGTCAAGAGGCAGAAGGACCAAAACAATTTCCCTGGTAAAGCAACCAATTTTCCTGCAAAAACCTAAAAAAATCCATTCCACCTATTTCCTAAGACTATTTAACAATGTCCGCCCGAACGTTCCGAAACGGTTAAGCGAAAAAAATTGTTGATACACTGCCACGCCCACAATTTAGAAAAAAACCGCTTTAAAGTTAAAGTAAGAAAGACAGAGTGTTACAACCTTCACAAGATATTGATACATGTTCATACAAGTAGGAGGTTTCATGTTACAACTTACGTACGTCGTTTTTACTCCAATGGGAAAGAGTGATTGGGAACAGTAAATAATATCCCCATTTCAAAGTCCATTCCGCAATCTGCAATTAAAACAGTAATTTTACTCATAAAAGCGATATCATTGTAATCAAACATTTAAGGGATAAAAAATAAATTTGTACTCCTTATTGCATTTAAATTTGTACTTACCATTCAGCTTCTTAAATTAGCAATGTCCGACCGTCTGTCCGTATCAACTTATGAGGCCTTTAAATTTATGCTAAGAAGTTAAAATTTGGAATCGAAATGGTAAACTTATAAAAAATTTAAATACGAATACTGCCATGCCCACAACTTAGAAAAAATTTAAACTTCTAAATTTCGAATTTCTTTACTTTACAAGTTTCCCATATAAAGTTTTTTGCAATATGTTGTTTTCATATATATTTTTTGTAATATATCACCCATACAAAGTTTTTGGCCACGACCACTTTTTGGAGGCGTGGTTCAAAAAATATTATTTTTTTATAAATTTCATAGAATGAAATGTTCTTATCGCTTTTTTCTTATGGCATACATTATATATATATACACCCAAGCGGACTGTAGCCTTTTCGTATATTCTTTGAGTCACTTTCATTCGATACAATATTATGATTTTTAAAAAAACTCTTCTGATTCAATTTCAACGATGAGTTCAGGTTAAGGGAGGATAAAAATAATGGTAAATACGAACATGATGATCTGTTTACTTGAAATGAGCAGATACAGTGTAAAAGACCTCGATATACACAAATCCGCTGGTCCAAATGGTATTTCCCCTATCGTTCTAAAGAGGTATTCTTCCACGCTGGCAACACCACTGGCTAAACTTTTCTATCTGCCCTATTCTCCACGGTTCTTTCCGAGAAGATAAAAAACAACATTTGTCCAGCCCGTCCCAAAAAAGGTGGATCTTCGTCTACCTCCTCCTACCGACGAATTGCACTAACGTCCCTTCTTTCCAAAATCATGGAAACGCTGATTTATCTTCAGATTATGGAATATCTTGAATACCGAAAACTTCTTAATGACCGGCAGTACGGTTTTCACCGCAAAATGTCCACTGGTGATTCGAATTCGATTACATATCTAACGGTTTTGAAAGAAACAATGATACCTTACTCTCATAGATTAGAAATTACCTTCCAGACCGTTCAATTCAAGTTGATTTGGATGGTTTCAAGACCGAAAATAAATGCATTTACAGGCTCTATTCTGTCTCCGACACTCTTCCTAATTTTGATCAATGATCTCCTCTATAAATGCAAAAAAAATGTTTCCACTTCTGATCTGGCTAGAAACTGTAAGGCGTTTTGTTGCCCAAAACAGAAGTACAACGCTTATATTTGGTGCGGAATATTAATAACATATTTGGAGCTACTTAATAGAATTAAAGAACGCGCGATTAAACTTATTGCCCATCCAGATATCGTGAAATCGCCTGACTCGCTTAGTCAACATCGCAAAATCTCCTGCCTATCCAGGTTGTAGAGTCAGAACGAAATATCCAGGTTGTACCATAAATCCCTTTGTAGTCCATCATATTTGTGCTATAAGCTTAACTTGATATGATGTGATTGATACTCGCATACAGATATGATTGTTATGACATTCGTCTTCGAGATTCGATGACTTAAAAAAAAAAAAAATTGGGATGGAGGAAAATGATTTCCGGAAGAAAAGTTATCGCTCTTTTTGGTAGAAGAATTGAGACCGAACGAAAGTGTTAGGGAGAAAAAAATAAGATTTTGATCATATTTAAGTGCACAAATACTTATCTTTACACCAAATCATTAGCAATACATTTAAAAAAAAATTGTGAATAACATGCTGATCATAGGGAGTGATATTCAGTGAAGCTGAGGTGGTAATTGCGTTTCTCACCCACGTGCAGTAAATTTGACTTCGAGCTGGTCCATTCGCATGAAGTTGTGTATAGCACTTCAAACGAATTAAAAGGGGACCTGGACTCACGTGAAGAATCCTGAATAAACCGACAAATGCTCCTGTGCAAACACAGCTGCGTGCATTACTGCAATCCTAACATTTTTCTATTATAAATATGTATCAATAAAAATTCAGGTGCAATCACAAAATATGTATAACAAACGCCAGAGTTTTGATTTGTCATACGTGTCAATACGTCTGGTCAAATAAACAAATTTTGTTGATATTGATAGTCTACAGAAAAAAATTATTTTGAAATGGAACGCATGGATTTTGGGTGTTTGGACACAGATGAAATTAGATTTGAGTGTCAGTTGAGAGGCCTTCCGCTGGTAGGTACAGTGAGGCAGAAGGCATGAGGACTTTCAAACCCCTTGCCGTAAATAGTCCAAACCTGGAAGAGGCAAGCTGTTTCCAAGGCAATTCATTTAAGAAATAGACTAGATCTGTTAGGAAAACGAGAACCAAATTTTAAACTTCCGATTGAAAATCTCAAAATTAAATTGCAGTGTTTAGTTGAACGCATACTGAGCGTTGATAATGGTGCCGGTCCAAGTTCGCCGTTATCTCTTATAGATGTTTCGGGTAACGAAGTACAACAACCTTTTGTGATGCCTGAAGGATCACAGAATATGGTTGATAAGCCAATGCAGGCTGAGCAGTGCAAGAATTTATCGAATTCAGCATTTCATTCAGGTCCTCGTGATAAACAGGTAATCAGAAAGCAAGGTTGTGGTGCCGTTCCAAAACATAATTCGGGTTATCAAAATGCCAAATCCGAATTACTAAGCGGAAGTCTTCAGGCGAATTAGAACGCGGTTGTAAATACAACAAATGACGCATAATCAAAGCTTCGCCACAAATAATATCAGCTATGCTTTTCCAAAAGGAATACTTCCAAATCAAACACAACAAAGGCCACCAAAGTACAGAGAATATAGGAGTCAAACTTCTCAGAGTATTCGCTTCTAAGATTCTTTCGATGAAGATCAGCGAATAGCTAGGATAGAACCGTTCAATATTCAACTGAAATTGCGAGTGATGTTTCAGGTAGACTACGCAACGTAAGCAACTGGAAACTTCGGTATGATGGTTCTCATAATGGTCTTACTATTTGAGGAAATTCCCTTAGATCAGCTTTGTTTGCCTGTTTCCTGAGTAAATAATGCCGTCAGCTGGTTCTGGATATAGTTATATCCAAAGAAATAGAACACCAATGTGGCAACACTTCCGTAGAACGTTAATCAGCGAGTTTCAGACCTACACCAGAGATCCTGAAATCAGGCGGCATATTGAGAATAGAATACAGAAACATAGGGAGTCGTTTGCCGAGTTTAAGTTAGCCGTAGAAGCACTTGATTCGATGCTGCGAGTTCCGTACTCAGAGGCCGGTAAGGTCAGTGTACTTAAATCAAATATGCACCCTGCTTTACGCAAAAGACTTATACTCGAGCACATTGTGTCTGTAAGCGATTTGAAGGGGAAGTGTATGTTAATTGAAAAAGGCTTAAGTGATAAGACGTAGGCAACTGAATGAGTTCTCCTATGTCTCAAATTCTGATGAGCCCACATTCTCACCTGAACATGTAACTTGTCATTTGGGTGAAGTTGATGAAAATAACTTAGCCATATATTGGAATTGTGAAGATATAGGCCATACCTTCATTGATTGTCCGAAAGAACAAAGAAATTTGTTTTGTTACTCATGCGGAGCCAAAAACGTTACTAAACCAAATTGTTTTCAATGGAATAATTTAAACCGCTGGTCGGTTGTCCGCAAGGAAAGGGGGGTGCGACATCCGAATGTATATCAGTCATGTGCCCAAAACAATATCCGTCTTTTACACAAATCCACATCAATCAGAAATTGTACAACCCAGACAGAACAATAGCTTACTTCAAAGCGCGCAAGCATAACCTCAGAAAAGTCAAAAACGCAAAACTCTTTTCAGATGTAAGTGGTCGTCCTCGGGCTAATATAAAATTCAAAGATAAGTCATTTACTGGCTTATAAGACAGCGGAGGAACGATTTCAGTTTAAGGTGAAGGAGCTATAGAGCAGTTGAAAGATCTTGGAATTCCATACCTATCACTGAAATCAGATCTGTGTACAGCCGATGGAACATCTCATAAAGTTATCGGATATGCGTATATACCTGTAAGTTTCAATAATACTTCAAAAACTATCAAATTTTTCATTTCGCCTTCGCTTAAGAGACTTGTGACCTTAAGGATAGACTTCTGGTTTGAAGAAATATCTGCTGGTAATCCAGATGCAAAGTTTCATTCCTTGTCTGTTGATCAACAAAAGATACTGGCTGAATTCATAGCCGCAATTCCATCATTTGAAAAACTTGGCTTGGGACGAACATCGTTAGTAGATCATCATATCAATGTGGGGGAAATTAAACCCATTAACCAACAGCATTTGCGATTTCACCAGCTAAGATGAAATCGATAGGATGCTCGATCTCGATGCTATTGAAAAAAGTCAGAGCAGTTGGTCGTCACCCGTAGTTATTGTGAAGAAATCAAATGGAAGAACAAGGCCTTGCTTAGATGCTAGAAAAGTGAATGAGCATACTATAAACTATGTCTGGAAAAAGCCAAGTTCATTACCGCTTTAGATCTGAAAGACAGATTCTGGCAAGTTCCACTAAGTTCATCTGCAAAGGAGAAAACAGCTTTTCCTGTGTCAGGTCGTGGGTTATTTCAATTTAAAGTCGTGCCATTTGGTTTAAAAAATGCCACACAGACAATGTGCAAGCTGATCGATCATGTGATACCCTACGAATTACATGAAGATGTTTTCACCTATGTAGATGATCTGCTGATAATTTCCGAAACCTTCGATGAACACAAAAGACTGCTCAGAAAAGTAGCTTCCTACTTAAAGCAAGCCAATCTGACTATCAATCTGGAAAAATGTAAGTTTTGTCAACGTGAGATACGTTACCTGGGGTATATAGTTGGAGTGCACGGCTTAAAACCCGGTCCAGAAAAAATATCAACAATAGCTGAGTTTCAACAACCAAAGACTGTCAAACAATTGAGACGTTTCATTGGTATGTGTCAGTGGTACATGCCAATAGTGCCGAACTTTGCTGCTGTTGCGGCAGCTCTCACCTAACTTACTGGGAAAAACGCTTTCCTGAAGGATTGGTCGGAAGAAGCTTTAGTTTCCTTTAAGAGTTTAAAAACGATGCTTACGACAGCCCCAATTCTGGCAGCGCTAAACTTTGAAAAACCATTCCAAATTCACTGTAATGCATCTACGAGAGGTGTTGGAGGCGCACTCATTCAGATGAATGACAGTGGGACTGATCGGCCGGTAGATTTTATGTCAAAGAAATTGAATTCTTCGCAGAGCAACTACAGCATAACAGAGTTGGAATGCTTAGCTGCTGTACTCAGCGTTCAAAAGTTTCGGCCGTACATAGAAGGTACTCGGTTTGTCACTGTCACTGATCATGCCAGTTTGAAGTGGCTGATGTCACAAAAAGATCTTAACGGTAGATTGGCCAGATAGTCACTTAAATTGCAGCCCTTTGATTTGGAGATTGTGCACCGAAAAGGCAAAGACAACATTGTTGCTGATGCGTTATCTCGAGGTACGGTAGAAAAAGTTTTTGGAAACAGAGTGGGTTATCTAAACTCATATTTTTCTGTGGATAATGAGTATCAGAACTTGTTAAAAACTGTTGAAAAACCAGAAAGTCAATATCCAGATTTAAAAATCCGCAAAAACAATATTTTCAAACGAATTAAGTTTCGTGACGCCACTGTCAGACGAGTCAGATTGTTGGCGTTTATGGCTACCAAAAACGTTCCGTCATGAATTAATTAAAACTGAACATGAGCCAGAAAATTGTGCACACCCAGGTATCAACAAACTCCTGGAGAAGTTAAAACGATTGTACTATTGGCCAAAGATGGTGGTCGACGTTGCAAACTATGTAAACTCTTGTGAAAAATGCAAAATTTCTAAGATTCCGAACACGATCTAACGACCTCCAATGAAACCCCGAGATCCACCGTTGCGTCCATGGCAAGAGTTGCCATTTCCAAGGTATAAGATAGGTATAAGAAGGGTAACACACAAGCGTTTGTAATTTAGACAACTTTTTTATGTATCTTGTGGTAAAACCACTTCGGAATGCCACCTCTAAGCTTGCATGCAAACGCTTTTAAAAGACGTGTTCGTATCATGTGCTTTAAGAAATGTAGTACATGAGTCTACATGATTTAGTCCATTTTATATATTATTTGGATTTCACATGGTCACACATGGGGATACATACAGCCTGCTGAGAAAGTTTGAATCTTTGTCAGATGAGTCTCCTGAAATTTGTGACAGACATGATAAGCTGATAAAGATTAGGGAAAGAGCTTACGAATGTTTAAAGCTGGCATAAGCAAAACATGCCAAAGCCTATAATCTGAGATCAAGGCCCGTAGACTATGCAATTGGACAAATAGTTTATAGACGCCATTTTGTTAAAAGCAGCAAATTAAACAAATATAATGCCAAGCCTAAGTTCAGAAAATGTCGCATTAAATGTA
Organism: Ferdinandea cuprea; assembly: GCA_963576555.1. Taxonomy (NCBI): domain Eukaryota; kingdom Metazoa; phylum Arthropoda; class Insecta; order Diptera; family Syrphidae; genus Ferdinandea; species Ferdinandea cuprea. The sequence continues at coordinate 81,710,990 of OY754959.1, forward strand.
GGATTGGAAACTGCCTTTACGATTTAGAAGACCTAAATGGTAAATACATATACAGTGCACATGCAAAAGATATTATTCCATAAGTAAAGATTTACCCGGTTTCTCAGTTGGTAGAGAGATATTCAGGGTGTGAGTCTGCCCCGCGTTGATCTACACTATTGCCTTTCTACTGCTTTTAAAACCAAATCAAACATTACGACTGACAATTCATTCGTTCTGCTTGCTTTGTACCATAAATCCCTTTGTAGTCCATCATATTTGTGTTATAAGCTTAACAGCATGTCATTGTTATGACATTCGTCTTCGAGAATCGATGACTTAAAAAAACATAAGGAAAGGCTACAGTCCGCTTGGGGCGAACAGTATGATACCCTATCCATATTCCTATATGCCCCAAAGAAAAAAGCATTCTTCTTAATGATGATGGATAGCATTTAATTTCATTCTATTATTAAAATAAAGGTTTTTTTTTTTTAAAAAGTCCTCAAAAAGTTGGCATGGCCAAAAACTTTGTATGGGCGATATGTTGGAAAAAATATTGGGTTAATATCATGTTAAACAGTTTTTTTCGCTTTCTATGAAAATTTTCGAAGAAAGCAGCATTTTAGTGAAAAACGCCCCTAAAAAGTAGGCTTGGCAAAAAACGTTAAATGACAAACTTATAAAGGAGGGCAGTGCCTGCATATCTTGTGAAGGTTGTAATACTGTATCTCTTTATCTTTTAAACGGTTTTTTCTTAATTGAGGGAGTGGCAGTGGGCGTATTCAAAAAAGGCCTAAAAATTGCGTTCGGACGGACTGACGGACGGGCGGACATTGCGAGATAGTCTTAGGATTTGGTCCTGATCATAAATATATATACTTTTATGTATCTACGACGAATATTAAGGGGTGTTACAAACTATGTGTCAAAATTAGTATAGGGTATAAAAAGAAAAAAAAGATTTGGCATGGAGGAAAATGATTTCCGGATGAAAAGTTTTCGCTCTTTTTGGTAGAAGAATTGAGACCGAACGGAAGTGTTAGGGAGAAAAAAATGAGATTTTGATCATATTTAAGCGCACAAACACTTATCATTACACCAAATCATTAGCAATACATTTAAAAAAAAAATAAATAAATAAATTTGTAAATAGCGTGCTGATCATAGTGATATTCAGTGAAGCTGAGGTGGTAATTGCGTTTCTCACTATAGCGTTGGCACCAATCTGACGTATACAAGTAACGGTTCGATTCTCTCCTACATTTCATTCCAATAGTCAATAATTCGAAATCCCCGCCTCTCCCACGACCCAACCCTGAGCTGCCGGAAAATACGTTAGAAGGGGAGCATCAGAGGTGAAAAGAATGAAATGTGGCTGGTATAACACTTTTTCTGTAGAAAGGTAATGACATATAAGCTTCCTTCAAAAATAAATAGCGGTCGTCGTATAATGAGGACATATGCTACAAGGTGCATTCCATCGCTTCACCAATTCAAGCGCAATACTCTCATGCTAGGAATGCACATCAGTTTACCCTAAAGCCTATATTCGCACGTACTGTGAAATATAAAGATTTCCATTTACCACGCTCTTTTTTTCCTTCACATTACAGTTAACAGACAATTAAAACCAACGTGCATCGGTATCTCCCTTTTCATAAACTTTCACTTCTCTAATGCCCGCACTGTGTTACTTCATTATAAGGGTATACAAAGTGCTATTTAAAAAAGCCATACGTATAAGGATATTAAATCATATATGTATTACTTTAAGAAAAAGATTAAGGACTTTAAAAATTACTCCTGGACATGATTTGATTGCTCCGGAGAAAATTGCCTGGGAAATCAATCACTAATCATAAACAAATAGGTTAATGCACGTTCTACGATAATAGAAGGTAGCTGAAGTTATAATAGTTCCAAAGCAAAAACATCAATATTACATGAAACATATAGATTCGCATTTACCAATAATATCAAAGGTATTTAAAAAACATAAGGAAAGGCTACAGTCCGCTTGGGGAAAATATTTTTTTTTTAAAAACGCCCCCAAAAAGTGGGCGTGGCCAAAAACTTTGTATGGGCGATATATTGAGAAAAATATTGCCTTAATATATTATTACGCATTTTTTTTCGATTTCTATAAAAATTTTCGAAGAAAACAGGATTTTAATGAAAAAAAAGTAGGCGAGGCAAAAAACTATATATGACAAATTAATAAAGATGGGCAGTACCTACATATCTTGTGAAGGTTGTACAACTTTATCTCTCTAACTTAAGCCTTAAAACGGTTTTTTCCAAGTTGTGGGCGTGGAAGTGAGCGTATTTTGAAAATTTTAACACTTTACTATTTCGGAGCCCTAGGGAGTATATGTTCCAAATTTTAGCTTCCTAGCATAACTTTAAAGGCCTCAAAAGTTGATACGGACGGACGGACGGACATTGCTAAATAGTCTTAGATTTTGGTCCTGGTCAGAAATATATATACTTTTAGGGGTCCGCGACGAATATTAAGGGGTGTTACAAACTATGTGTCAAAATTAATATACCCTTAGGATAGGGTATAAACATAAGAAAAGGCAACAGTCAGCTTGGGGCGAACAGTATGATGCCTTATCCATATCGCTCTATGCCCCAAAGAAAAAAGCATTAAGAAGGTGATGGATATGAGTTTATTTCATTCTATAAATTTTATAAAAAAAAAAAATATTAAAAAAAACGCCCCCAAAAACTGGGAGAGGACATAAACTTTGTATAGACGATATATTGGAAGAAATAATTGCTAAATATCTTGTTAAACATTTTTTTTCAGTTTCTATGAAAATTTTCGCTGAAAACAGCATTTTAGTGAAAAACGTCCACAAAAAGTGGGCGTGCAAAAAGTCTTTTATGATAGACTTATAAAGAATGGCAGTTCCTACATATCTTGTAAAGGTTCTAACACTCTCCATCTCTCCAGCCTTAAAATGTTTTTTTTCTAAATTGTGGACGTGGCAGTGTGCGCATTTAAAAACTTTTAACACCTTAACATATTGGGACCCTAGGGAGTATAGTCTTTGGTTTTGGTCCTTATCATAAATATATAGGTATACTTTTAGGGGCCTACGATGAATATTAAGGGGTGTTACCAACTATGTGTCAAAATTAATATTCCCTTAGGATAGGGCATAAATATGTTATTTAAGCGATTACAACCCATTACGGAAAAGAGCCGATTAAAACCTAATATTCAATTCGAGTTCAGAATCAAGCACTCCACAATCGACCAGGTTTATAAAATACGCAATCAAATAGAAAAAGTCCTAGAGCAGAAGAAATATAACATGTGTTAACTACTTTGTTAAGTCTCCCGATTAGCTTGTTACACGAAATGCCTTATATCAATCGATATTAAGATAAATTCGTCAACATTGGCCTTCTATACACACACGTCCGAACAGAGGAGTATATTAATGATACAAAAGAAAGCTTCTACGAGTTCCTCGACAAAACCAACGAGCAATGTTAAAATCGTTCTAGGCGGCTTTAATGCCAAAATTGAAAGGACATCTTGGGTAACACAATCGGGGACTTCGCCAACGGGAAACCAAACCGACTTAGGCGTTGCGTTACTATAGTAATTAAACGGTTGGTCAGCTGATCAACAAACCGACAATCAGATTGATCATGTTGCGATCGACGTTATGCACTCCTTAGGTATTTTAGATGTCCGAACATGCAGCCAGGGTACGTCTACGGATATCTCAGACGCTAAAACAATAGGTAGTTATGAGTACCATAGTACTTATAAGGGGATTTAACCTTGAGCGGCTGCAATCGAATTTCAACAAGACATATATCGCCCAACCTCTCGAGATGACCTTTGCAGCCAGCATCAAATGCTGAAGACCATTGGCGTAGATCCCAGGAGCCAGAAATGCGTGCTGGGTTTCATCCGCTCACCACTACGAAACTGGTTTGATGAAGAGTGCGGGAAAGTCAATGCAGAAAACTGTGTACTGTACAAACAAAAGAGGAGAGAAGAATATCGGCTTCTCCAGAAGAAAATAATGGACCCTATAAGGGCGGTTTTAGTTCGGTTTCATGGCGAGCTATACAGAGCTATACATCCAAAGTTTGAATGGCGATTGAGAAAGCACGTTGCTGCGTGAAGGAGACATCTGATGTTAAAAAAGGATTAAGCCATGGCTATATATGACTTCTTTAACATCATACTTGAACGAATTTTCCAAAACTCAAAAGCCAATACACAATGTACGATCTTTCAAAAGTTTGTTCAATTAGTTGCATATGCCGACGATATCGATAATTATTAGTAGATCACAGAGGGCTGTCACAGATCCATTCGCCATTATAGGAAAATAAGCGGTAAAAATGATGCTAGCGGTAAACGAGGGTGACAACTCGCCTCAGGTGGCGCAAACTCGTGGAAGGTGACCCAATCCAACTTGGAGTGTACAATTGGAGAAGCTTATTATTATTACTCGGATTTCGCCGCCTAAGTAAGTAAGATATACAAATCTGTTACAGTGTATCCTTTTGTACCAGTAATTCCTTTTTGTTAATCTTATTTATACCAATACAATTTGCGGCACATTTGATAGTTTTTTGTGACGTAAGCGCTCACAAAAATTGTTGTCTACTACAAAAGCTTATAAAAACATGTTTTTATAAGAGTCCACTAAGGTAAGAACTTATTTAATAATTTTTTGTCTGCAAAACAGTATAGTGTTATGAGTTTGAACAACGCTTGGTTGAATAGCCTATCGAAATAATAATGCAGTATGTATTTTTTTTTTAACTTTCTGGATATCGCTTACCAATTTTCAAAATTGGTTGCTTAAAAACAATTATGGTCGTTCTTATAGATTAAGGAATTTTATAAATTGTTCAGGTTGATTAACTATCTATTTCATTTAATAAACACAAAAAGATACAGCTACATAGGTAGGTACCTACTAATGTCGTTCCTTAATTCTTATTTCACAGATAGGAAAGTCCCACCACCTCAAATATCACAATGCAATTTCTCAGATCCACCCAAATGCATTTTCACATATATTTTCATGTAGGTATCTTTAGATGTACAATAAAAAACTACGACCCATCCTTTAGTCACTCAGTATCCATTCGCAATCCAAAAATGTGCGGAATTTTGGAATTTATGCGTCTATGTGTACCCAAGAGTATAGTAGGCGGAGCAATTTTTTGATTTCATTTTTTCAAACGCAAGCGCGCATTAATAATGCATGTGTGTCTCAAAACAAAAAAGATTGCTTCCGAATGCGAATCAACATTTTTCCATATTCCGCGCCAAATGTTAGCATCTGCGCTAGCTTGTGTGTATTCATAAAAGATATAGAAGAGAACTAGCGGGTGCTTCTGTGCATCCATATCTGAATTGTGATGCGTCTGTCGCTTATCATGGCGGTGTCCACTATAAAGAGCTTCAATGTAGCAAATTGCAGCACAGGGTGATGTCAAACACACCAGACCTCTCGTGCGAAATCTACCCACACTCACACTTAGTTTAGAAACAAGCGAGAAAAATCCATTTTTGCAAACGTTGCACTTGCACCACCAAATGCAACAGCGACTGCAGAAATGCGTCTGTGTTCAATGCACTACAAATACATACGCACACTATGCTTGCTTATACCTACACAAATGTACGTATTTACAAAAAAAAAGCATTTCTGTGCATTTTTTCGCCGAATCTAACAATACAACTAAAATGATGCGGTATCCTGATTTTCCTTTTTTGTATTAACGGCAAATGGATAACGTTTTTTTCACAGGTTTTAGTTTTCTCTAATCATCTTTTATATACCAGAATATGAAACATTTTCAATGGTGATTTGACTGCTCTGTGGTCTGCTGCAGCGTATACAGCCACAACGTAAAAATAAGTTCTGTTTTTCTTATATTTTCCAATTTTTCTCCTCTGGCTTTGTCACGAATTCGATTTTCACCGACAAGTCCGCGTGTATCTTCTGGCTCATTCGCCCATCCATATATCAAAACATTTGTAGCAAATACAAACGAGTACATAAAACATTTTTTTTTCATCGCTACCGACAAGGACTAACGAACCGATTATCCTACTGCGAACGGTCGGCCGACCGACCACCCAAGCTTTTTGCACCATAACCATCCAGCTAGTGTTGTTCCTCATTTCTCGTTTTGTTCACTGCGTCTATACAATTTTTTTTCTATTTGCGTGCGTTTTTTAAAAAAACTTTTTTTCTGTTTCTTCTAAAGTGAGCTAGTGTATAAAAAAAAATACTTAGTCCTTCATATGGACAGCAACTATAGCAACAACAAACCATCGACAAAAGGTGCATACCTATTGTTTTGGCCAAGAGTTTTATGTGAACATTTCAAAGTATTGGGGGCACTGCTGAATAGTCATTGTGCTGTGCTGTTCTCTGCGACTGTTATGTGTGGAGGAGTATCAGTCGTATAGGAAATATTGAAAAAGCTTCGCTACTTAGAGGCATACTAAAAAGCCCACAAAACGCACTAAGAGATTTATCCTGGGAAAAGTTTTGTTTTTGTCGGATCCTATGTTAGGTATATTAAATATGTACAAGTGCCACGACAACGAAATACGCGAGACGGGAACAAGATAAACATTCTATTACTTTCCTTCCTGATCCAGCAGGACCATTCCAGCACTAAAATTTTGTCTTTTTGGTACGTACTGATGCTTTTCAGTCACGCTTTTTCGGCGTTGTTGTCGATACGCGCATTTATCACTGCTGCCTCCCGCATTAGTGCGATAATTAAAATACGTCATATCTACTAACTTTTCAAGACACCGCTCGCATTATGAAATTACACTAAATATAAAAAATAAAACATAAAAACATATTTGTAAACAAGTGCGAAAATTCAACAAAAATAAGAGCAATCTCAAAAAATCATATTAATGTAATTGTTTTTTGTATGTGCAGCCATTGTATATAAAATCGTCCTAGTGATTTCTATTATAAAAATGTTCTAATTTGTTCGATAATAATCATCTACAATTTTTGTGTAGTATTGTGTATGTATGTAAAATATGTAGTTGCATAGCGTTCTGCTATTTTTAAATAAAATTATGAATTTGCTTAACTTCAAAACCAAAAATACAAGTATCCCAGCGGTCCAATTTCTACAATTTTAAATGACGACGAAGCAAGTTTCGACAAAGAAAAGAAAGAAATATTTTATATACCACCATTACTACATCTACACATGTGTTTAGTATTACTTACGGACTAAGCTATAGTTAACAAAGTATTTTGTGTTATAAAAGTGCTACAAAGAAAAAACATAAAAATATGTCTCAAAAATTTGATGTCGGTTAAAACGTTCAGAACAAAATCAAGCCAAGGATTTAAGTTTTAAATGTTAGTCTTGAAAAAGTGTTTTCTTTCAGTTTCTAAACAGTGTTAATATTCAGGAAATAAAGTACTAACCTTATTTATTCGTGCGTTATTTTGTGTATTAGGTATTTTAATTTTTAATTGTTTTTGCTTTGGAGAAAATAGTTTGTTAAAAGACCTACATAACTTCAGCAAAATTAACTTGTAGTACAATTTTAATCAGTTAATTATGCAACAAAATATATTTATTTATATCCTTTGCCAAGCTTTTTACGATTAAAAATGGAATATAACCATAAAAGTTAGATGTTTGCTTCATCTATTTTAATTGGTAAGTTTTGATTTAACTAATCTTTATTCTTCACATTGTTTTATTAACTACCTTTAATTAATTATTGGAAGCACTCAAAATTATGAAAAACAAAACTAATTATTGTACGCAGAAATGCGTCGGAATAGAAATACAGTTTTTTGATTTGAAAGTAGCTCAGAGTTTGGTGCAGGTTCAAATCCCAGAAGTACAACTTTTCCAAACGTCCGAATAACGTCCAAGAGTAAGAACTTCTCCTTTTTCCCTTCTTCCATTTGTATGCAAAATATAATGGTTGAAGAAAGCTAGAATTAAGGTCCTGTATGGGCTGTTAACACGTCGTATTTATTAATTGTGTTTTTAAAGACAGACAAACCTAGCTTAATATGACCTGATATGGCTAAAGAAATGCTATCACCTACTCTTGAATTGTTGAAAATTGAATCTCTCCTGAAAAAATAAGTTTCAAGGTTTTCTTGTTCGTTATAAAAAAAGTAGCTCAGAACATTTAAAATAATTTTAAATTAAGAAAGCAAAGAAGGAAATGCTTTCTTAAAAGATCCAAATTGATTCATTTAAAATGTTTAGGCCTACTTACTGCTTTATTGTGGTTGGGACATCGCAATAATCCGAAATTGCCTTTCCATGTTCAAATACCCAAAGTAAAATCTAACATATTACACTGTTTTCACATTAGACCTCTTGCCCCAAATCGTGTAAGAGAAAACCGATCAGTCTTTTTTTCTATCATACAGCCTTTGATAAAGCGGCGTTGTTCGATCGTCGTTTAATTTTACGTCACCATAGCCCTGTTATAACAATACAAACTGTACAACTGTTGTGCTTTCCATTCGTGTTAAATATATACGCCGTAGCTTTGCAAGTTAAAATTTGGGGAAAAAGACATAATGAAAGGAGCTAACATCAGGATCGCAATTCAAGATTATCAGTGTTTTTTTTTCAGGATTTGCCATAGTGTTAGGTATTAACACTTCAATTGTGGACTTCTGACGTCGTAAACCTTACTCATTTCGGTTTCCGATCGATCACACAATACGACACTTAAGATCTGTCGTTGGCTTTAATAGTTCGGTGGGTAGACCACCTTGTTTCATTGTCGAGGCTCATTGGTTCACTTTGTTTGTTTGCTGTCTTTCATAGCCTGCGGTGCTAAACTTAAATCCTTTCTACTTATAGCTTAATGTTTTTATCCCATCTCTTGCAGCAGTCTGTACACGTACAGTAAAAAAAATTGGCAACTTTCATGCATGCATGAAAGACGACACAATGCTCTTAAGAAATAATTATTAACCGATTTGTCTGTTGTCGCAATTCTTGTCTTCTGATCACCTTATAGATAGATATAGGTTTGTTTTTAGGTACTTCGATATATCTTTCTGCTGACTGTTTCTTAGTGATTAATATACATATGCATATAGGAGGAGAATATCATGTAAGGATATTAAAGCTAACTACAAGACATCCGATGTTGTAAAATCGTGCATGCTTGATAAGTTAGACAAATATCCAACAATGTTTTTGGGGCTGATATACTTTGAATATCAATTATAATGACAACGCGTGCAATGACTTATTTATTGACATTTCTTAAACTTAATATCATTAAAATTACTTAAATGTATGCGATGCACGAAACTCCTACATATACATATTTAAAAACTGTTGCCTAAGCGACATTCTGTCGAGGCAAATACAATCCTTGATGGCTTTTTGCTTTAATTTTTCGTTTGGTGTTTATTATTTTTGAATTCGTTCTTTATTTCGTAAGAGTTTATGATTTTTTTTTTGAATTATGTTTTAAAATGTTGAGTAATAAGAAGCGGACTAATCAGTTACAACAACTTAACAGTGTTGACGACCAAATATATAGCCTAAATGTCGTTATAACCGATTCTTACTGAACTAAATTGTATAGATATACATATATATATATATATCTATCTCTCATAAATTTAAATTCAGGTTAATTTAGCCTCAATAAATTGGTAGTGTTTTCACTATCATTTAAACTATTTTGTTAATTGTTACGGAAACTTATACTGTATGTCTACAGTCATAGTTCACTAAGCCTGCTTTGACAACACACTTTAAGATCAATTAGGTACTTATGATCACTTAAATTGATTAATATGAATGGTCGAATCAATATTTATAATAATTTACTCATTATCAAAGTTGTTAAAATAATTAACTTTTGCTGTGCTGACTTTTAAAAAGCTTATTAGGTTGTATATGTAATTAAGTATGTAGGTAATAATAAAAGCAAAACTTCAGCACCTACCTACCCCATTGCGAAGTAAGTATCGGTTTTAAAGCGGCACAAGAATTCTTAAAAGAGGCTTCCCCTAAAGCGAAATGAAGATTCGAAAATAAAAAGAGAAAAGGAGACACATAGAAGAAATTTGGTGGATACTAGACTATACGCTTCGCATTTTTTTTAAATATTATTTCCTTCCCCTTTCTACTACACCATACAGAAGAATACGCATAGGTTTGTATAGTTGTATCCGCGAACTGGCGCCCAAAGTTAGCGCAAATGCAAGGCAACAGTTTTGGGGGATGAACGCATGTACAGATAGATACTTACCTACCCATCTATGAACATTTTTTTTTCTTTATCACACAGGCACAGAAACTGACAGTAGGCGCATGCTCTTTTTTTTACTTTTTCCGCAAGTACATAGATTTTGCTTTCAAGTGAATCTAGCGATTTTCTATTTGGCTGTGTTTACGTTCCCCAACTGAAACACTTTTAAGCATTTCGTCGTCGTCGCCGCTGTTGTTGTTGTTAGACGGGTGGCTATGTATTTTTAGCCAGTGTGTGCGTTTCGGTGCGCTGGCTACAGTCGTGGGGTGGATGGATAATTGAATAGAAAAAGGATAAACAAGTTCTCCTTTTGTTGTGAAATGTTGTTCTTATCTCTCTTTTTAACACTTCTGAGGAGACTGATTAGAAAGTGTTTGTGGCTGGAATGGATATTTGAGTTCGCTGCCGTCACCTATCACTGCTTGAATGAAGTTATACCGGGCAAAAAGAGCACGCAGTAGAAATCTGTTGTGATGTTGTTAGCATCCGGTTTCTGAACGGGTTCAGACGGGTTCGGGCTCGATATCGAATTTAATTTATTTGAAACAAGAAAAATTATATCTACTCAAAAGTTGTCTATTAATTTTTGGCTAAAGCTTCCTAGTATATGAAAAAAATATTTCCCGCGGCGTCTGCATAATATACATTTATTTTTTCCTAGTTACATTATAATATTTTTTAACCTAACATTAAACAAAATATATATGTATATAAAAAAAGAGATACATACTTTTATGGCATAGTTATCTAATCTACCTAAGTTCATTGCCGTCGGTATATGTGAAATCTAAAATTAAAAATCCAAAAGAAATCAAAATTAAGCTTCAAGTTTGTAACGTGTTAAGATATGTTCCAGTGCTCAGAAGATACTAAAAATTTGATTTCGCCAAAATGTTTTATCAACTTAAATTGTTTTTATTTCGGCATATTTCTTAAAACAATATTTCGCCCTATTCGCCCCTAAATGTTTTCCCCAAGTAACCCAAGATTGACATCACTTAAATATGAAGGAGTACAAATAAAATGCGTTACCACGAGAACGACGGTGGTGGTGGAGTTGAAGTCGTAAGCGAAAGTTTTCGTAAACTCAAAGCAGCAAAGCGAAATCACCGCATATCCTTATCTTCCCCATTTTGTAGCCATTAGCTTGTGTGTATTTGTGGGTGAATTCAAAAAATGTATTTCATTTATAGGTATGTCAAAAGATATCAGTATTTATATATAAATATATAAAATATATTATCTAGAAGAATGTCGAAAAAGGAGAGCAACTTTGCTATATAGACGTGCTTAGATGTATGCGTTGATTGTTCTTTCCCTTTTACTTTTCCTAAGAGCGCTTAGCATAGTATCTCCGCGTTGGCGTAGCTCCTTTAGCAAGCAAGACTACCAACATACTAATACACATAATACGTAGAGGAGAAAAGAAGCTGCGATGACGAGAGCAAGTGGACTAGTACGGCTGATATATTTGCGGTCTTTTTCTTATGCTTGGCAAATGAAATTAAGAAAATGTAATGTTAGAGTTGGTGGGTGGGTGGTTGTGAAGCATTCTCTACAGCCGAAGGAAATATAGATTATGGAGAAATACAGCCCAATAACCAACCCAGTCGGCCACCAACCAGCGTCGACATGGAATTTCTTCAGTTTTTACTCAGATATCTAAGCCGCAACGACGGCTGAAGGGGACTTTCTCCGCCGTGTGTTCTCACTTCTTCCTTTCCGGAACATTTTCTCATTTCATTTTTTATGATACTTTTCTTTGGGTTATTGGTAGAAAAAGATTCCATTGGGGTAGTTTGGGTTTACAGAGTATATTTGCATGCCACCCTACCTCACGGCGTAAGTTAACACTGAGGGGTTTAGGGGAGTATAGCGAAATTAGAGGATAAATACATACCGAAATCGCTTAGCTGTGTGTCCTCGTTGATAGCTTATTGTAGAATATGGTGGTGGTGCAGGGTTTAATTCCGAAGAGGGTAGTCAATACCATACATTTTTAGTAAAAGGTGGTAGTCTTCGCCGCAGTCGTCGCGTCGTAGTCGTAGATGTCGGAAGCCATCGTTATATATGGCTTAATACAAAGTTACGTCCATCATCATTTCCTTAGTCCCCGTACACAAGTACATAGTACATTTTAGATATGTAGATGTGTTCATCAATAAATTATAAATAGAGCGTTTATTTGAATTGAGAAAGGTATAGTGCTTCTTACGGTTTTCTGTATGATCTTATATTTCATTGTCGCCATTGCTTGGATTCATTTAGTTCTCTAAACATCATCACTAAGAAACATACAGTATCTACTCAGTTAGTGAATTAGTTTGTTCCTTTTCTACTCCTTAGTCTTCTTTGGCGTTAAGTTCAGTGTCTGACTATGTAGTAAACACTTCCTTTTCTCCTTTTTTATTATTATTTTACTACTCCTCCCACTCGCGTCTTATCTTTTGTGTTCGTATTCTCCTTCGCTACCGTTAGCATTGTTCCTTCTATTTATCTTGTTCTTGGGTGGTTCTGCACCGACTTTATCTAAAATTACCATAGTGTTCGCAGCTATTGGGTGCTCTTAGGGGTTATTTTTCTCTTCGCTTACACTCAACTCAAAGGATATTTATTTTATATATCTATATAACGTATATTAATATATGAATATATGTGTATTTATGTATATATATATATATTTAAAATAATTGCGTACCTACGTATATATATATACGAATACATATTATTTTGAAAATCCTTCATAGTGTAAAGTAAAAGAAAAACAACTTAAGTAGGTACGTCGTATCGGCACTGGCTTCTTGAATTAGAGTCAGTTTGCTGGTTTTGAGTCAATTTAGTCTTTCTATTATTTCTAGTCTTTCGTCGATGACGACGTAGTGCAGTACGATATGCTCTAAACAACTACATCATAATACGCAACGGTTTTTTTTTTACAATAATACCTACTCTCAATCGTGTGTGCTGAACAATTAAAATAAAAAAATATAGACACAAAAATAAAACAATAGATGTACGCAATATCTAATAATTATTTTCCAAATTTAAAACATTCTTATATTATACGCGAAGTGCAGTGAAAACATGTTCGGTTTACTAGTCGAAGAGAGGTGGTAACAAGCCTATTCAACTACCATTCGATTGCATTTACACTATTGCTATTGGGTGAAATAATGTTAAAATTCCTTTAACAAGAACTGAAGGGCGACGAATAAAGACGAAGTTCAGTATGCTGCGTTCGTAAGATTTTATCGACTATCTAATTTATCATACTATGATATAAGAAGGATATCATGTGCATCTATATAAATATGTATGTGTGTGTAATGCAGTGTTTTTATTTGTACAACTAGTGAAAAGTTCCGTATTATTGTCATACATAGTATTTGAAGTGCTGCAAATCCCCGCCGATTGTTATCCTTGAAAAATAGGAGGATTAATTGTGTCTTCCTTCGGGGAATTTCTTTAAGATCCGCAAAGCTAACGAAACATAATGGAATAGTAAGTTAGTTCGTGGACAAATAAAATGAATGCCTAATAATACAACATATGATTTAGTTTAAATAACAATTCGGATAAGTTTACTTCACGGCTTTTCTACTTTATTAAAAAAAAATGGATTTAAATATGAAAAAAAATATTTTCAGTGTAAACATTTAAATATAATGTAATATTTTCAGTGCACTGCTATACCATCAAAATTTAGTTTATCGACGGAGATCCATCAATACAATTTTGTTGCATGCGCTCGGGCGTAGCATGTTCGTAAATTTATATTGTAATTAAGTAAAAATCTTTGCATATTTTTACAAACTAGCGTCGGTTAATGAAAATGGTTGCATAATTTTAAGTGTTTTCGTTTTAGTTCTAAATTTTGTATTGTGATTGTGACAAAAATAATCGACTTACAAAAATAAATTTTCGGTGGAAAAAAAGGAAACAAAAAAAAAAACAAATTATGACGAGTTCATTTTTTTACATTCAGTTCTTGGCATATTCTTTGAATGGTAAAAATCGTTAGCAACGTCGCAAAGTAAATATCTTAATTTTTATTTTATGTAGGTAACTATTATTTTGCTGACACAGTCATGTTGTGTGGTGAATTTTCTCTTAATTAAGGCTATTATATGCTATAAACAAGATTAGTTAAAGGATGTTTAAAGAAGTCTAATCTTAATCAATCAGTATTATTAAAGCCGACATTTTTCCTAAATCGTTTTATTCCCAACTGGTAACTCTTTTTACGTGCATTAACTTTGCTCTGCGTGGCCGACGGTAGTGTAGAATAGAGTCTTCTACACTTGAAAATAATTAACGACGCGATTTTGAAACTACCGGGCTATATTTTAAATTATTTTTCTTGAAAAAGCACGTTTCTATCGATGTTGCGCTTTGTTTAGTTTCACCTAATATTTTTGGTAATAAGCTTGTCCCACTTCGTCACACTGCTAATGTATAGGGTATTGAATTATTTTTGAAATTGAATGTTTTCGAGGATTTTAATGGAATATTTGTTATCTGCAGCCGCAATTTATTTACAGTGGCAAAGGAATATAGGTATCTGTCAGGTTCCACAGTCGAGACAATAAACAATAACAAATGTCCATTACATACATCCATTTATTATATATGGAAAGAAAACTTATGAGTTTTGAATCTATCAATTACTTTTAATTTCTAGCTTGTTTTTCTATCGATATTTGAGGAAAAAGACTTTTTTGCGAAATGCTCTATAAAAACCACCGATCTGCGTTTCAATAGGCAAAACAAAACGCGCACATCTGATATTACATTATGTTTATTATTCGAACATATAAGCACTGGGTGATCCAAGTAGAGATACTTGTTTCAATAGCTTTTTTTGACAGATCACGTGTGAGTCGTGTCATGCTGTCACGTTATTTTTGTTTAGTATTGTTTGGCATTTCATAATGGAAAGACTTACGCGTGAACAACGTTTACAAATTGTTCAACTTTATTATGAAAATTCACGTTCTGTGAGGAATGTGTTTCGTGCACTTCGCTCAACTTATGGTGAACATAATCGGCCTACTGAGCGTACTATTCGAAGGACCATCACCCATTTTGAGACCCAGCATTTATTATTGGATAATATTCGACCGAATAGACCACGTCCAGCACGCTGTGAAGAAAATATAGCGGCCGTAGCTGAGAGTGTACACGAAGACCGTAGAGAGTCGATTCGGCGCCGTTCGCAGCAACTCGGACTGACGTATGGAACGACTTGGCGCATTTTACGTCAAGATCTTAAATTGAAAGTGTACCAAATACAGCTTGTGCAACAACTGAAGCCGCTCGACCTTCCCAAGCGACATCGCTTCGCTCTATGGGCTCTTGAAAAGTTCCAAGAAGATCCGACGTTTTCGAGGCAAATTTTGTTTAGCGATGAGGCCCATTTCTGGCTCAATGGGTATGTAAACAAACAAAATTGCCGGATTTGGGACGAAGAGCAACCTGAAGAGATTGAAGAACTGCCACTTCATCCAGAAAAAACAACGGTTTGGTGTGGTTTGTGGGCCGGTGGAATCATCGTCACATAATCTTCAAAAAATAAATGCCAAAGAATCTTTCAAATGATAATAAACATTCTCCATTAAATTTGAATTTTCTGTGTTTTTTTCTTTAAAAAAGTAGGGACCCTCGAAATGGATCACCCTTTATCTCGCTACTCAAATTAAGAGAGGTTGACTTGCAAATGATTATTACCTATTTATGTAGGTCTGTTTTAAAATAAAATAACTTTCTTAGAACTGCTGTTTTTTATCGCCTACACACAGTAAAAAAACTCTCATGTAAAATGAATATGAGAAATGTTTGTTTTATTGTATAATTGGCATTTGCCGCAATTTACAAAAATTATAGCACCTTCTGATAGAGAAATGACTTCAATTTTTAAAACTTTCACAAGAAGTGGGGTAGCGATTAAATCGGTTGTATTGATCGGATTTAAATCTAAAACCCCTCGCTTAGTAATAAAACGTATTTAACCAGTAAGGTACTGCAACCTCCTTCAATAATGATTGACATATATATATATGTTTTTAAAAATTGGGTAAAATAAACATTGTAGTATTTTATTAAATATTATTAAAAATGTTTGGCGTTAGTGTGTTTGGGTATTGAGCAAAAAAAAGTCTACTTTGCAATCCACCTCAGCACCAGTTTTAGTCCTTTTACACTTCTTGCGGCCTGGCTAACATCCAACCGTATATTATTCAATTACAAGCTTCTCATAATCCCTTCCATGCTTACTCAATATACCCACATAACAGCGGTTGGATAAGCCACACTGATTTTAGGCCCTTTATAAACCCTTAACGCCTAATATAAACATTTATTTTTTTTGAAACCCAAAATATTAGATTTTTTTGTTAAGAATATCTAGTGTTTTGATTAATATTAGTTCCTTGTGACGAAGTACATATATAAAAGTTTTTTAAATGTGCCTACAAGTAGTTTTGTAATAAGTTTCGTACTGAGGTCCCAAGGAACTGTAAAGCTTTCCATTCTAATTCTGACTTCCGCACCACTTACGTTTATATTTGATTAAATATTGTACGCGCACTAATCTAATTCCATTCTTAAATTCTCAAAAGATACTCCCAAATGAGCACACAGAACACAGAAACATTTCGGTGTTTTTTTTCTATTCGAAGGGTTTACAAAGCGACATTAATAGTAAGAAGCTGAATTAGAGATAGATAATTAATGTCTAGGTACAATTAATATAAGTATAAAGTGACCATGCGCTAAAACACAACATTTTATGGTTTTATGATAAGTTCTGATTAACAAGAAAGTAATAAACATTCAATCACTTATTTTATTAAATTATTATTCTAGTCCACCAGAATGACACAACTACCACGGACATTTTTCACTTTATCCAATAAATTAGTATAATAAAGAAAAAGTAATATTAAAATGGTGCTTCAATTTCGAACTTAAACTGCCAATAAGGTAAGTAAATATAATATATTGCTACTATTAAGAAGTCCAAAAAAGTCAGTCCCGCAATTTTGTCCATCGGTCTGCCTAATCGCGAGCAATGTGGCGATACCTATCAATGGAGTTGCTTTAAAGTTCATATATAGAGCTTTTGGGGTAACATCGTGTCTTTTGAATCACTTTTTCATTTTTAATAATGCTACTAACCTTACAAATAGTTTATTAAGCACTGTATTTTTCAAAAACCACTCTTTCAATTTAGGTGTAAAAGTTCGATCAATTAGGCTTCCATGGCTAAACAAAATTAACAACCTCTGGCTTAGTGGTCAAGTGTGTTGGACTTCTAAGGATCTCAGGTAAAAGTCAGCCCCTACCATTTAAAAAGTTTTATTCGCTGCGACAAACATCGTAGAGTAGAAACTACCATGAGAAGTTTCTTAAAAAAAAAAAAAAAATTAAATCTTGAAGTCACAAAAGTTATGTGTTTTTGATAATTGTACTAAATTACGTACACTTATAACGGGAATAGTAAATCTGACGAGGACAAGCTTGAAACACTTTTCCACTTCCAAAATAATGCGATACAAACTGTAATTCGCTTATTCTTCCTAAAAACAGTTTCATAATCAAATAATATGTTTCATTATTGGTGTGACAAATAGCTTATTCCACTATCGTTGGATAAAATTTCTTAGAGTTCTATTTTTTTTTTATCAAAATGATCATTTAGGAATACTTTCTTAATACATATTACATACTTTGGTAAGTATTTATTGGTGAGAAGCCTAAATTCTCACCAATAAATACCTATTTATGAATCCTATACCTTGCCAGTACAAATTCGACACACTTTGTTTGACTCATGTTTATACATATTATTGTGAAGCATCAAGGGAAATAAGATTTAAATTTGTTTATGATTTCTCACGATTAGGCTTAGTTACATTGTCATATGGAGATTACATCTTAATACATATGTTAAAATCATGATTATAAATTTTCGCGATTTGGTTAAGTGCTTTTGTGCGATTGTTTCTTAAGCATTCTTTGCTTTTATTATTTCCTTTTATAAATAATAACAGCATTAAAATCCGCGGAATTGTATTGCCGCACCAACTACAGGTGTAGAACCAATCTCAAGAATGTCTTTTTAGCACAATATGTATATATTAACTTCAAAATCTGTCAATTTTCAGATTGCTAACTGTAAATGTAATTTTTATGCAGTTGCCTTTGCAATTAAATCGTGATGACATACTCGATTTACGAATGCTATTTAATGAAAGGTGTTTGGTTCAAAACTTTAGTTTTGTGCACCAAACGTATCTAAAACTGATTTCGCAGTGAGGCTCATTTTCGCCTCAGTAGGTATGTAATAAGTAAAACTGATCTTAATACGATTGTCGATTGTCGTTTTGGTGCGGTCTGTAAGCAGGTGGAATTTTTTTTCAAAACTGATGTTTATCAGCTACTTGTCAACAGTATTCGCTATAGGGCCATGATTAATTAGTTTTTAGTTCACCAATTAAATGGCATGATTGCAAAAGAGAAGTTGAAATGATAAAAAGACAGGAAAAAAAGCAATATCCATATATTAAATAATTGTCTGCTTTCGTTTACTACTGAGCTTATATTTACTTGAATACCTCAGCTCTTCAATCCAATTTACTTTAATAGACAACTAATAAAAGTACAATTTGGAAAACTTTTTCAGTTCAACGAAGCTGTATGAAAAAGGTCGCAAGTACCATTCTCAATCTTAACACTTTTAATTGTAGTATAAAATGTACCAAAACCTTAAAAAAAAATTCAACAACAAGCATATAATTTTGTTGCAGATTTGCATGCGCAATTTTTTATATATATTTAAGAAATAAATTAATATTTTTTTAATTTTAATGCTTAAATAGAAAAATATTTATAAATAATAAGATATAAATCTACCACTGTAATACGTGAGCAAGCATTTACATTTTGCGGAATTCTGGTCAAGAAGACGGGTTCTGACATTTTAGACTTATTAACTGTTTTCATTTAATGTTCATCGGTATCTGACAGTTTTAGATTAAAAGATTCACAAGCATGTATTAATAGATGTCCTGAAATGACCGTCCATAGAATGGGCCGAGAGATATATATCCCCAATCAAATAGTTTAAGTTTTCTCACAAAACTGTCCGTGTTGAAAAATTGTTTAACCTCCACTTCGACATAAAAAGATAATAAACACATTTGATGCATTTTAATCGAAGTGCTCACATTGTACTTGGCCAACTTTACTTTTAAACTTTTTATGTGATGCATTTTGGGCAATGAAGTTTTTAATTTAATTATAACTTCTTCCGCTACTTTTTCCAGCATTTTTACTGAGGTGTTTATTTCTTATTCATTCTAAAGAAAGTCAAAAATATAGGTATTTCAATATGAACCTCGTGTTTTACCTAGGCCTTCTTAAGCCATCAAAAATATATCGATTGAAGGAAGGAAAATAAAAGTGTGTGCAAACTGAACTTTAATTTACTGGTTTACAAAATAAAGAAATAGCCCTTATAATAAAAGTCGGCTTTACCAGGAAGTGTATATATTATGTATCTATGTATTAATCCATGTAGTCATACAAGTCGTAATTTCTCAATTTCATTTGATTGTTTATTTCGCGTTGTGGGGCAACGAAATAAGAAAATCCTTATAAAAATACTGTGAAAGGAAATTCACATTTACAGTACCAACCTGCAAGGGGCTTGCGTTCATATGGACTGCAGTATTTTTTGCAGATGTTGGAAAATGCGCAATCCAAAAGACAAGGTCTTACTACGGAGCCTTAGTTTCGGTATACATATACCTACAGGGTGTTACCGACATTATGTCGAATACTTAAAGATATAATTTGTGGAAATATTCTAAGAAAATAAAGTGCACGATTGCATCATACGAAACTTTCTCACAAAATGAGATGCGTTTTTGAATCACCTCAAAAAAAAGTGGTAACATATGATCACATACCAAATTTATATAAACCACTTTTTAATTTTGGAAAAAGAAAATTGTCTCAAAAAAGGCTCTAAAGATTTTAATGTAATTTTTCATATCGGGCTACTCCTATCAGGAACTTTTAACCCAATTGTCCAAATACCAAACCAGGTCAAAATCGTTAAAGACGTTTTTGCGAAAACATATTTAATTTAACTTAAAATTTTCAAAAATCGTAGATTTTGTTCAACAAAACTTTTTGGACTTCTATAAGGGGTTTTTTGTTTCAGAGAACGACGTATGCAGTATTCTCGGCCCCACCCCAATAAAAAATAAAACCTTAGAACCTTTTTTTTGTGTTTCCCTGCCCACTTGGCTGACACTGCGACCAGACAGGTCTATTGTATCTAAAAGGGATATTACCCCATGAGACGTGTGATTTCCCTGATGAAAGTCACCACGTCCTTAGTTGCAGAGTTCATCAACTCTGCTGTTGAAAGGATCTCTTTAAGGAGGATTCTTCGTCTTAACCAAAGAAGGGCCGGGCATTGTGTTCAGAGGTTTCATCGTCCTCTAGACAGAATCTACACTCGATTTATTGGCACAGGTTCATTTTGTTGAAGTGATACCTCACGTTGCAATGTCCTGTGAGGAAGCCCACCAGCTTCCTAATATTCTCCTTACTCAAGAGAAGGATTTCTTTATAGAGATAAGGCCTAATTAATCTTTTAGATTGTCTCAAACCCAGAGCACTTTCCCAGTGGGTGAGACAAAGTTTTGTTTCCCAAACGTTAACTAGCCTTAGAGCAGTACCCCAGTTTACACTGCAATAGGGTTCTGGTCATAGGAGCACAGATTCCGATCCTGCTCCAGCTAGCTCGTCTGAAAGCTCGTTGCCTGCAATACCTTGATGGCCGGATAATGTAAAGCAATATAGCCGCTTTTTACTGACCTGGACACTAAAGTAAGGGATGCCAATGCCTATAGTGCTGCTTGACTATCCGAGAAGATGTGTATTCTGGCACCTTTAATACCTTTTCGGGAGATTAAATTAGCAAGGTCTCGATGGAATGGATTTCAACCTGAAATACTGTGGAACATTTTCCCATTCGTATTGAGACTTTGGTGTTGGGTCCAAAGACTCCAGCTCCAACCCCAGATTCCATTTTTGATCCGTCTGTGTACCAGACCAGACTTCTCGGATCTATAGATGGAACACCAGTAGCCCATTTGGAGCGGTCCAGTATTTCAACCTCGTAATAGTTTCTAATAGTTTCCCAAAACTATATTTCCTAACCATAATGTTGGGGATAAAGTAAAACATATCCATGTTTGGGATTAAGTTAAGTATACTCAGGTGACCCACGTGGTCTGCTGATTCGAACTTATATTCGAGTTGCAGCTTGATGGCGCATCTAGCAGCTGTCTTCTTCTGTAGTGGTGAAAGCCCATCAATGGCTTTTAGTGCTGTTGTTGGGCAGGTGCGCATGGCACCTGTGATGCCTAGACACGCAATACGCTGCAGCGTATATGAACGTTGTCCGTTCAAGAGTTTTAGGCCAGCAGACGATAGCGGCATAGGCAACTATGGGTCTGACCATCATTGTGTTTCACAGTATCATTCTAGGGTTAAGGCCCCAAGTCCTGCCATACAGGCGTCTACTGGCCCACATGGCTCTAACTGCACTCTCCGTGTCGGACTTAATATGAGAATTCCAGTTGAGTTTTTTATCTAAGATAATTCCCAGATATTTGACTTCATTGCAATAATTCATTGTGGTACCTTCTATAGAAATATTTTCAAGATTAACTAGTCTTCTTCTAGTGAAAGGCACTAAAATGGTTTTGCTAGGATTAATAGATAATCCTTCTTTTTTGCACCATGTTAAGACGTGTCGCAATGCATCATGCATGTGACTAGTAATGGTTGCATTAAGCTTGCCATTAATAATGATAGCCAGGTCATCAGCATAACCTATGGCGCTATAGCCTAGTCTGTGTAAACTGACTGATAAGTTGTGAATGACTAGTGACCATAGGAGTGGGGATAGCATCCCTCCTTGTGGACAATATTTAATTGCCTTCACCGACACTGACACTCCTCAGGTTGAGGTAATGATTCTACTTTCCAACATGGCTCTGATCTAATGGTTGGCCGAATCCTCTATACCTTTACGGGTGATTGTCCTAGCAATTGCATCGTATCCGGTGTTATCGAATGCACCCTCAATGTCTAAGAAGGCATAATGTACGCAAATTGCATTTTCTATATTTTTACCAAGATAGTGAAGAGCACCCTCAGTGGATTTACCTTTCCTGTACGCAAATTGACTTAGTAGTCATTTCTATCTGTCCCCTGATATGAACATCAATAAGTCTCTCCATAGTTTTGAGAATGAAAGATGTTTGATTTATGGGTCTATAAGATTTAGGCAGTGAACATCAATAAGTCTCTCCATAGTTTTGAGAATGAAAGATGTTAGACTTATGGGTCTATAAGATTTAGGCAGTTCACTTGGCCTATGACCGTTTCCGGGAATGAAGATTACATTCACTGTCTCCAAGAAAACGGAGTGTAACCCCAGTTTTAACTAGCTCTAAATAAAACAGTGATTGATGGTAAGATAAGGTCTATGACCCTCTGAATTAAGACTGGAAATAGACCATCACCACCAGGAGCTTTGAACGGTTTAAGTAAGCCAATTTCCCATCTAATCTTATCCGGGCAGAAGATCTTGCCAGATAAGCTATTAACTCTACTGGTTACGATCGTATTAGAATCAGTAGCATTTGAGTTATCGTCTGTTTCACGGATAGACGAGTTTGGAAAATGAACCTGTAGTAAGGTTTTGATAGTTTTTAAACGGTTCGTCGTGTAGGTGCCATTTGGTTTCTTTAGCAATCCTACACAATTAGACAGAGCTTTATGGATACGTGCCGCAATCGGCATATTTGTTATGTCTTGGCAACACTTTCTACAAGCAGCTCTTTTTGATCTTCTCAGTTCTGAGTTGTATTTCGTGAGAGCGAACCTATATTCGTTCCACATTTTTGTATGATTGGCCTGATTAAAGAGTTTTCTAACCTTCTTCCTCATTTTAGCAAGTTAGTCATTCCACCAGGGAACCTTACGTTCACACTGGCTGGTTTTGATAAAGCAACTACTATGGTAGGAGATTAGTAGCAATTTATTCAGCTGATGTGCTGCCTCATCTAGGTCCCATGTGGATTCAATTGATGTGACAAGATAGAAAACAAGTCCTCGATACATGTACCAGTTCGTCGACTTGGGGTCGTATCTGGATGTCATAGATAAGTAACTATTAAAAAAAAGCAAATCCGTCGAATCGTTTAGTGGTTACTGTTAAAAAGGTATTATTGTAATAACTTCTCTTAATCTCTTAATGTTCTTAATATACTATATTTGATCAAACTGCGTACTTTTATATTTCACAGCAAATTCTTAATTCTTATATGTAGTATACTCGCCGTACAAATAAAAAAAACATGTATGCACCTAAACATGAAAGATTATATTCACTTATATCCGCTTGTCCGATATCCAGTAACACCTTCAAATATCGCCAAAAAGACTCTGCTTCGAAATTAACAGTAAATTTATTAAGTACTTATTTTCATTGTTCTCCATTTTTTAAATATAAAATTCCTTAAGTTGTCTGTTGATTACTAATACTGTATGATATGAGTCGAATTTAACAAATAAATAATGGGAACGTTTTTCTTGCAGCACCCTGTAGTATGTAGATATGTTTTTATTTTTAAGTGAAGATAAAAATAATTATCAGTAAGGAACAATTAGTTGAAAATAAATCAAAGGGGCGTCTTCAAATTCTTGCGATAACGTAATTACTGCATAGAATCAGTATACTTTCTCTTAAGGGATTTTTAAGATGTCGATAAGCAATCCATAACGCCCATATTTTATTTTCATTACATTATTCATTAACTTATCAAAATACTGAGGTTCGGGAATATTTTAATGTTTACATATAAATAATCATCACGAACCTAAAGTTACAAATATATTTTATCAACTAATTATTCCTATTTTGTTGCTCTTTTATTGCAGGTTATATAATATTTTACATTGACTTTATGAAACCGGCGCATACTGGGGTAAGTCATCACTTGGTATCTTTTTAAAGTTTTTATTTGAGAAATATTACACTAAAAAATTGTTCCCGATTGTTTCCAATTTGCTTCAGAAAAAGTTTCAAATATATCTTTTTGGTCGAATGCTGTTTCAATGGCAGTGTATGCTCTAAGCTGACGTGAATGTTATATAACAAAAAAAATGAAGAAGGAGAAGTAAAAGCGAATGGAAAGAATGGTCCATCCGTTGAATCCAATTTTCGATCACTCGTTCGAGCATTTCGACTGGTAACTGGCGAATGACACGCGTGATGTTTTCCTCCAAGGCCTGAATCGAAGCGGGTTTGTCGGCATAAGCTTTTGACTTTACATATCCCCACAGGAAAAAGGTCTAACGGTGTGGTATCACACGACCTTGGTGGCCAATCGACCGGCACAAAACGTGAAATTATGTGCTCACCGAAATGTTCTCTCAATAAGTCCATTGATTGATGCGATGTGTGGGAAGGGCGCCGTCTTGCTGAAAGCAAATGTCGCCGAGATCACGAGCTTCAATTTCAGGCATCAAATAGTCGGTTATCATTGCACGATAACGGTCGCCATTGACGGTTACGTTCGCACCGGCATAATTTTTAAAGAAATATGGACCAATGATTCCACCGGCCCACAAACCACACCAAACCGTTGTTTTTTCTGGATGAAGTGGCAGTTCTTCAATCTCTTCAGGTTGCTCTTCGTCCCAAATGCGGCAATTTTGTTTGTTTACATACCCATTGAGCCAGAAATGGGCCTCATCGCTAAACAAAATTTGCCTCGAAAACGTCGGATCTTCTTGGAACTTTCCAAGAGCCTATAAAGCGAAGCGATGTCGCTTGGGAAAGGTCGAGCGGCTTCAGTTGTTGCACAAGCTGTATTTGGTACACTTTCAATTTAAGATCTTGACGTAAAATGCGCCAAGTCGTTCCATACGTCAGTCCGAGTTGCTGCGAACGGCGCCGAATCGACTCTCTACGGTCTTCGTGTACACGCTCAGCTACGGCCGCTATATTTTCTTCACAGCGTGCTGGAATGAATGCTGGGTCTCAAAATGGGTGATGGTGTTGCGAATAGTACGCTCAGTAGGCCGATTATGTTGACCATAAGTTGAGCGAAGTGCACGAAACACATTCCTCACAGAACGTGAATTTTCATAATAAAGTTCAACAATTTGTAAACGTTGTTCACGCGTAAGTCTTTCTATTATGAAATGCCAAACAATACTAAACAAAAATAACATGACAGCATGACACGACTTACGACACGGAGTTAAAGAAAGAAAATGGGCGACTACCACGCCCCCTAAATGGAAAATAAACAATATTTTATTTTTTCCCGAGTCTTTTCTTAAGAGCTGACCCTGCTGTAAAAAATAATAATTGTAGGTCTTTTGGGGACTGAATTAAGAGAAGTGGGCTGCTACCGCGCCCCCTGGATGAAAAATCACAACAAACCCTATACCTGTGCCAAATTTCAAGGGTCTAGTTCTTATGCTTTGTAAATGAGTCAGTGGTCAATGAGTCAGTGGTTACTATTTTTGCTAATTTTGGGGCCTTATAACTCAGGAACCGATCTTGCTAAACTGTTGAAATTTTGAGCCTGCTCTTTTGCGTCCCAATAAATACTGAACATTTTCTGTCTTTAGCTTTGTTGGAAACGAAGTAAGAGGGGGAGTCAAAATTGCCTGAGTTGGTTCGTGTAAAAAAGGGTGTAGTGCCAAAGTTGCTAAAGAACTTGGCTGCGCACTACCGTTCCCCTTAATCCCCCTAAAATGCGAAATGGCCTTGTTATAATTAGTTCACATTATAACGTTACTCTAAAAATACCTCTTATTAACAAAAATGAGTAGAGGAATTCGAAAAACAAATACATATATATTACATTAGTGTGAATTTGTAAATATTACATAATATATAAATGTTATTCAATCTAACAAAGACTTTATTCTTGTTCAAAACAGTATACATATACAATACCTACAATTTGTCGAAAAGCATAATAGCAAAGCTACTATCTTAAAAACGGATAGAGAGAATTAAAAAAAAAATAGGTATATATTATACAACTTTCGATTTCGAAGTGATATAACTACAAAACCTACTTATCATTTTTTCGAGACCTAATTTAATTACACAAAAATGTTAATGTCTACAAAACATGTAATTGGAGTTTGTAGCTATATCTAATTGTTCTAAAGTAATATCACTTAAAGTAGTTATACCTCGTGATAGGACGATTTCAACTTGACTGGACATAATTTGCGTTTGGTTGATAGTAGACCCCACTATCATACAATATTATGTCGTCGAATTTAGATTAATTTGAACCTATTAAAAGAATACATATGTATAAAAGTTATAAAATAAAATATTTATTCAACAAACTTTGACAATAAAGTTTGAAGTTTGAATTTTATTCTAATTATTTGAATTGTAAGAATGTGCTTGTATTTCATCGGCTAACACCATTTTCATCATATTTTAGATTTGACCGTAAGAATGGTGAAATGAAATGTAATCTGATATAATCATTAACATTCAATTCAGCTCATAAGTGTAATAAGTTCCTGAGTTAGTTAGTTAGGGTAAACAGATGTCCACATCTTTATTACCCATATTTTTTTTAATAAAAAAATAGGAATTCTCAATTCCAGAAGCACTCAGACTAAGTTATTTTTTTAATTTTTATTCCCGAGAGATATATAAGTATAGAAGAAGGCATACCCATGTTTTTTCTGAAGTAGTCGAATATTAACCTATATTTAAGCATTGGTAAAGTGATTTTAAATAATTTTTTTATTAAAGTAGAGTAGGTAAATATGGATCTATCTATCTTCAATTAATTACTAATTTAAAAAAAAAATGTTTCTTTGCAATATTTATACAATTGATTTTCTTTAGTTGAGGATAAATCTAATATTCTGTGAGAATTGATAGGGTTCTGCGTTGTGAAAATGTTGTTTTATTATTACATTTTTATTTAAAAATTATTTATGAAATTTATTTACTTATACTTATTCATTGTACAGAGTAAGTAGCGCCGACGGTCATTGGTGTGGTTTGTTGGGGTGGTTTGGTGATTTAGTTCGTTGTCTTGGATTCTTCTTTGGTGCTAGATGGCGTGTCTGTATGTTTTCATTGATTTGCGGCAGATTGTCAACCACGGTAATATTACGTTCCAGCAACCACGTAGAAGTCTTCGAATGAATCTTCTTGGAATACTCCAAGACCTGGTTCAATTAAAGCTATCACGTGGGGATAGTAATCCTGTATTGATGGAGCCTCTGAAATGATATGAATCAAAGGATTGGGATGGTATAGGAAATTGCGCGTCATTTTCGTGGAAAGCGAACACAAATATTGGTCAATGGGTAATAAGATTGGCGGCTTCATATAGGACTTCTGTTCTATAGTAGTGGTTGGTGTGATAGTTTCGGTAGAACGAAGTACAGTGACGAAGCACATTTCGCTGGAAGATTTGAATCCTTTTCATATAAGTGGGACTGATAGTGTACAAGATATGAGAGCAGTAGGTAATGATTGTACGTATCTACTGCTTGTAGAGAATAATTTTGGTGCTTGTTTCGAGTCCACCTCATACTCGCATAAGTAACAGGACTAATGATAAAGCATAATTTGAATTTTTAAGAGTAAGGGTTACGTGACGGTTCAACTTGGAGGTAAATATTGACCACTCGGGTAATATGGACTACCACCTTTTTTTGCAAGGTGAAATGCCACCAGCCGAAATATTTAAAGTTGTTTAAATACATTTCTAATGCATTTTTCTATATGGCTACATTAAAAAGGTTGGTGTTTACGCACTCACACCTATCGGGAATTTCCAATCTAATTTTTGGTACTGCTGTAGTTTCATTTTAAATACTTGAATAAAGTAAAAGGGACATATGACATTTTATCATATACTTATTCGAAAAAATGTAATAAAGCGTGGAGCCGTTGCTATATTTATTTTAAGAGGTTGTCAAGTGTAATGTAATTTTGCTTAATATCGTAGGTACATACATACAATGATCCATGATTACAATTAAACCATTAAGTTATTGCACGTGCCAAAGATAGGTACTTATAATATTGTAATAATAAGAAAAGGTTCCTTACAATATATAAATCTGAAACACAGCATGAAGAAATAAAAATTGATATTACTTACGTTTTAAAGCCAGTTTCGATTTTCTTAATATATTACCTGTAGGTAATGCTCTTTTCCTATAAACCTAACAATAGACTTACAAGAAAATTTATCAATAAGTTTATGAAGAAACCCATACATTTTATGATTTTTGAAAAAATTAAATCAGGAGTTCATGCTCGCATTGTGTTTGTTCTTCATAATGGCTTATTAAGTACCTATGTATGTCTTCTTCTACTTGTTCTCTCCATTTAACAACGAGATTATGATCAGGATTACAAGGATCATAACCCTCCCACTTCACTGCATTCCTACTGTTCCGCCTTTGGGGTTGCCGGTTCGATCTCAAAAGATATCTGCAGGCAACCCGATTTTGGATCACAAATCATGACACATAAGAGCAATACAACTTAAATAAAATTTGTAGTGCTTTAATCATATCAGGGAAAAGCTATTAACTATCTGTTTCTATAAAACTTTACATGTATGTAGGTACCAAAATATAAATATTAAAAAGTTCATTGCTCATCAATTGTACCTACAAAACAACTACCCCCCAAGCATACTAAAGCACACATCTAGAAAGTTAATTAAGGCAACCATAATTACAATTTAGAGGAAACTCTTAACAAAAAAGCGGAACTACTCTTCAAAGATTACATCTAGACTCGAACAAAAAAAAATGACCAGCTACCACCAAACAGCTCGGTAAGTGAACGTCACCGATTGTATGGTAATGATAAGTAATATTATAGATGTATACGTAGACATAACGACCTATTGGAGCGGCACGTTCGACTAAAATTTGTTGTGCCGTCGCGTTGCTTTGCTTTGCGTCGTCAGATGAACGAACGAATCTGTAATGCTTTCTCATCGTTCGGTAGTGGTACCTAAAAAGACATTTTATTCTGATGTTCGAGCACTTGTAGTATTGCCTGAGCCGTAGTAGAGGGAAAAAATAATGAATTATCTGACAAAGTGTACGCTTGGGTGGCTTCGCGATACAATACGTATTTACGTTTAATACTCGAATCCACACATTATTATTTGCTTCGAGGTTCGAGAGACTGAAAGTTGTCATGGTATGGCGATAAATAATCAAGCAATTTAGAATAGATTTTCAGATTATATGTCCCAATAAATGCATAGTAGCTACTAGCAGTAGTAATCGTCCAGATCGGGACCGGATATGGGGAAGTGCCCACATAGGAACAGGTACCTACACTATGTCTCAAAGTTTCAATTGGCTTGGCGTGCTTTGTTAGTGTGACGGAACTGTCGTTCTCATCCGCGTTGTTTTGTTAGCATTAAGATTTGATTTGTTCCCCGTTTTTCCGAAAGTGGGTGGGACTTATTGCATTGCGCGTTTATGGTCCGTGCCATTTCGTGATGGCTATTTTGCTTGAAAGTGTTGTGCTTCACAAAACATATTAACATCATAATTCCTATTTGCTATCTTTATTGTTACTTTCATACTAGTATGTGTGCCTTCTTCTGTAAATTTGAATTGTTTAAATAGACAACAGTGGACAGGTATTTGAATTCTATACCTACCACAATTGGAGAATCAGTAGAGAGCTTTATTGTCCAGAATACGGTCACCTTGTAGGTGAACGATTAAGGCAGAGATAGACAATCACAATCGTGTAGTGCTAGTGCAAATTTCTAATGAAGGGGAAGTCATCAACTTGTTACGCTATATGAACCCTGTAATTCATTGAAATGAATTTCCGGTTTCATTAAAAAGAAGAGGAATGAAAGACGTGTGTAATTATTAAAGAAAAAAAAATTTGAGACAGATGTAGGTACATTCGTTCATATGTTGAATTTTGAAACAATAAACGTTTGAATTGAAAATGCAGTGAAAATAAAAAAACTTATTGAAATAAAACTGCAGATATTCAAAGTCATTAATTTATTTAATTAAGCTTAGTGGTTAAGTGCGTTTGACTACTTAGCGTACTTAGGTAAAATTTGTCGTGCGAAACTTCTCAAAAACACATCGGCATTAAACTGCAGGTCCCTTCTATATGTAGGTAATAATATTTTAGTTCCTATTAGGATTCCTAAACAGGCTAAGATCAAGGTTATTGCTTTTGTATAAATGAGTAAAATATTGGGCTCTATGTTGAAAACGGCATACCTACAGGAAATTAAAATAAAAAACAATATTTAAACAAAAAGGAAAAATTTAAATTGCATTCCTTTATCCTTGATACGATGGTCTTGAATTATTGAGATATCAAAAACAAAAGCAATTCTGTGACAAGTGACGAATAGCATAAAATGTTTGAAAAATTGAAGGGAAAGCCTAATTAAAATTCTTGCAATATTATAAATTACTGTCGATTTAATAAGTCGTTTTATCCGTTTTTAAATTTTCATCAAAATTCTGCAAATTCTAACTTTTGTCATATATTTGTAATTTTTTCGAATGAATTTTTAAATCTGACAGTACCAATTGGTCGTTTTCATAACACTCATAATATTTCACGTATGGTACATGTACAACCTGTCCTGAAGTTCTAGTTCTTTAATTCAAGTTTGTTGCTACAGTTACAGTTTTTCTGTATGTTACTGTTAACAAGTTGTCATTGATTCATGATGGTTTCATGTTTGCTTTTTTTTAACTCTTTTGCAATTTTAAGTAAGTATAAGTAGGTATGTAAGTACAATTTCAAAATTTTAATATCGAATAGACTTATTTGATTAATTAACTTGACCCATATAATAACCAGATCCTCCAAATATAAACGAAACATTAGTTTCGAAAGTGATGATTATAACGATGCTTATGGAGCGTGAGTGCGTTATTATATTTCCAAACAATTAATTAGATTGGTGGTTCCAAGAACATGGTTGGCAATCCTTTTGTATTTACTGCAAGAAACGAGACGTCGGCCTTCAACAAAAAACTACAAACTTAAAAAAGTGAACAAAAAAAAATAATAAAAATCGATTTATTTAATTTGATATAATGATACATAAACAATCTGAAATAAAGCTACGTTTGATACATTTTTGAAAATAAAAAGATACATTTATCGAAAAGTCAGCGGCAACATTTGCTTTCACACCTTACAACTCTGAATTATGTAATTAGACTCCGAAAGAAAAAGGAACTCTGACAAATAATGTCAGGGAGATTTTGCGTTGAATAAATAAAGCTAATATATAGGGTCCGCCAAATAACTTTTTTTTTTTTTTTTTGAAACAGGGCGCAAAACATCGAGTATAGATTCGACTGTGTGGCACGTAGCGCCGTCCTGTTGAAACCAAATGTTGCCAATATCATCCTCTTCAATTTTTGGGACCAAACATTCGTTCAACATGGCCCGATAACGACCGCCATTGACTGTAACGGCCCGATGATGCTATCAAATATGCCATTGCATCTTTTGAGAGTTTCAAGTCACCTGGTGCGGATGGAATTTATCCAGTTTTGCTGAAACAAGGTTTAAGTCAGGTTTTGCCAATGTTGAAAAGAATTTTCACCGCGAGCTTGGCCTTGGCCTTTATACCTTCCCCATGGCGAATGGTTAAAGTGGTTTTCATACCAAAAATTGGTAAGTCTGACTACACTCTAGACAAAAGCTTTAGACCCATAATTCTGTCTTCCTTCTTACTGAAAAGTTTGGAAAGACTGGTTGAGCTGCATGTGCGCAAAGTTGTTCTTCGATCACATACTCTCTCTGAGATTCAACATGCCTATCAGCGCGGAAAATCCTGCTAGACTGTGCTTCAAAACCTTGCTGGTAGGATTGATAGTGCTCTTGACCGAAAGGAGTACGCGTTCGGCATTTTCGTCTATATTGAGGTTGCTTTAGATAATGCGACCTTTGACAGTATGTGTAACTCAGCCAGACAGCATGGTGTAGATGAAACTTTGGTGTTGTGAATTAAAGCAATGCTAATGTACAGGACGTTGGTAGCGGATTCAGATTGTGGCAAGTGCGTCATAACAGGGGTAAATAGGGACTGCCCTCAAGGTGGTGTTCTGTCTTCCCTCCTATGGTGTATGGTGGTAGACTCTCTGCTTACGGCTCTCAACTTTCCTGGAAACTACACTATACCCTCTTACCTCGTCCAATTTAGTGCTAGAACTCAAGCTTTCTCTGAATTTGGTCGGAAGACTGAACACAGTGAATCTTGTCTGGGTACCATGTCACACTGGCATCCAGCGAAATGAGATCTCGGATGAGCTTGCTAGGCAAGGTTCAGAAGAAGTTTTCTCAGGACCCGAACCTGTGTTGGGTCTGCCTACATCTTTAGTCATGTCTTCTATTGATTCTTAGGTTTCTCGTGAACACAAGATTCGGTGGCGCGATTGCGGTGGATGTAGACAAACCAAACTACTGCGCCCGGACATTTGCAAAATGTCAGCATCTTTTCTTCTATCTCGGAGGAGAATCGACTGTAGGCTGCTTGTAGGCGTCCTTTCGGGCCACCAAGCTTTTGCTAAACACTTAAATGTGTTGGGCTTAAGCGAAACCACTACCTGCCCTGCTTGCGGTGAGGAGGATGATACAGCAGAACACTTTCTCTGCAGTTGTCCGGCCTATGCCCGCATCAGGTGGCGGATCTTTGGGGCTGACGTGGTGAGTGCCGAACATCTAAGCTCTTTATCACTGAAGCTCCTTGTCGTTTTTCTTCGAAAGACGGGAAATCTAAGTACATTAATGTAAGGTGTCTGAATGGTAGTACAATGGACCTGTAGTAGTGTCTGAGCGCTCCATCGGACAGCAGCAACCTCCGACAAAAAAAAAAAAAGACTGTAACGGCCACTCCTTGTTGTTGTTCACGTTGTTGTCGTTGTTCGTTGTTGTTGTTCGCTGTTCAAGCGTAAACACAACCATATTCGTTCAGCGGAAGGATAAAACTAATTATCTGTCAAATCAGACATGAGCTATGTGTTACCATTCGCGAAATAAGCATAGTTGAAAAAAAACTTAGATGGCGCACCCTATATTTTAAAACATGAAAAAATGAGATGCGGTCGCGAAAATATTATTGTAAGATATTATAACATAAGTTTTTATAAATTCGATAAGTATGCATGTACATTTTGTATTATTATTAATATTGGTTCTTATTCTTTTTCTAATTTGAAACCTTGATTAACGAAAATTTTAACCTCTATAGGTTGGATTTATACTTTTCTTGAAAATATTTGATAAAAAATGCTGGTCCTCTTCCATTTTGAAGAGATGTGTTCATTGAGGATGCTGATAGGATATACATAGTATCTGTCAAGTTTTAAATATTTTATGTCGTCATTGGAAATGTTTTTTTTGATAGAGTTTGGATAATGTTTTAGGTAATCTGGAATTAGTTAATTAAGTGAGGTAGTATAATAAAGGCGTTACCCCGTACGATTCATATATCACCCTATTCATAAACCTCCTGCCTGAGTGTCTTCTGTATTTTGACATGCATTTTCTGAGCACTGTTGTTTCAAATCTCTGAAGCTCGTTAGCGAACGTCGGAGAGATGAAACCATAGCACACCTAACCTAACTGTTAACATAATTCAATAACTGGCACTAAAAAATGAATAACCAATTTATTTACATATTTTGACGATTTTAGGACCGTTTGCTTTTAATGTTCTTAAATTCATAACAAAACATAATTCCCTTGTAAGTGCGAATTGCGAAATTTTTACCTTACTATTTCATAGCCATAAAATACATTCGACTTACTGCATGCTAAATAATTTTTAAAACAATAGATGTTTGTTTAATTTTTTTGTTTAAGTGGGAGTTCTAATTTAGTCTTTTATCTAAGATCACTCCAAGATATTTGGCTTTGTCGGAATACCTACTCAATGATTGTATCATTTATAGAAATTTGGTTCTGATTTAAATTTCCTCTCTTCGTGAATCAAACTAAACTAGCCCATCTTTATTATTCCAGTCACCGACTATCTTAATAGCGTTTTTCCCCTAATTATTAGAGAGAACTTTTCCCTGTGGACAGCCCTATAAGGCTTTTCTCTTTCATACTCTTCAGTATGAATTTCAAATCTGGGTTTACCACGTTTACCTGCCTCCAGTTTGGAATATATAGCACCAGCTGAAACTGAACCTAAATAAGGTAGTAATGGTTGTTAGTAAGAAGTCCAAAAATAGCCAGGTAAATGAACTTGAAGAAGGGTAGTTAAAATTGCCCGGTCTCGTGTGATAGTGCCATCAGGTTTGCCATCAGAACAAATACCTTGTACCTAAATCATATGCAATTAAAGTAAAGTAAAGTAAAGCAAACTCATACCATCCGATCTAATAATTCTTTTTATAATAAACAAACACTTGTCATTTCTTAAAGATAGAATAGAAGATAGATAAGAAGTGTCGATTTCCACTTATTATTAACTAAATAAATTACACCAGCAAAATCTACCAAACTCATGATTGTTATACTGTAGCGCCATAAAATAAAAAGGGTAGGTACATATAACACTTTCTATTTGAAAATCTCACACTCCAAGGGCTGGCCGCATTCCTTAATTGTAGTACAATGATAGTGAATACAAAACGTAATATGCGTATACACTTTCTATTAGGATTTGTTACGGTCTACGTCTTTGTTTTAAAATAGTTTTTTCCCCTTTTTATAATACTATAACTCAAACACATACTTGACATCCAACCAATTTCAACGGAGAACTAAAGAATTTACTACAAATCAATAGTTGTCTGAAACTTACAAAAACTTTGTAATGCCTATGCAAAGGAAGTTACACGTTTCAACCCTTAAAAGTGCTGCAAAAAAACATTTTAATACATACCAATATCCAACCATCATCAAACGTGGTATTGATTCGGAACGAAAACATAAAACTGATTTATCTATGAAGCAAGTTCTAAATTACTAGTGCTGACTGATTGTGCCATTTACCTACCCGTACATCAATATTTTGTTTTAAGAATGAACATCCAGTAAAAATGCAGTGTTGTTTTAAGAATGAACCTTAATATCAATCAGGTATCACTTACATATGTTGCTGTACTCTAAGAAGTAGTTATATACATAAGTAAAGAACGCACTAAAATGTAAACGCGAAATAATGCAATTATTGCTCCTATGCTTAGGAGCGAAATCATAACAAAATATTTAAAACGGCGCCTATTTTGTGCAGTCGGTTTTGAGAAAGGATTTGAACAATCATATATGTATTTCGTTGCTTGATGAATACCGCCTTGTCAATAGTATAAGTAAACATGGCATGATTATATTCTTCATAAAGAGTTTAGAAATGATGTCATTCATATCATCAGTCTTATTTCATAATATGTACATACGAAAATATTTCTGTTTAAGCCAGAGGATTGAGGAGTTTACATCGACAGGGCTTTTGCGTTAAATTAAGCTTTATTGTGGTAGGTATTCATATATTTATTTATGTGAAAAAATATTTCCTAATACTGATATTAATATATTTATTAATTTTTTTTATTTATTAGAAAATAATAATAGCTAAAAAAAATTATTTTTAATACAAACTTCTATACAACCATCACCAAACATTTTAGGTGCCTACTGATTCGGAATGAAAACATAAAAATGATTTACATATGATGAAAGTATAAAATTAATAGTGCTGACTACTTGTAATTGTAACAAATGTATTTTTACTATGAAATAGTAAACCTTGTTATTTATTGGGATAAACCTCTTAGTTTTTTTTAAAACAAGCCTCCCAGTTTCGGATTTATCTCTGAGGCCAGTAAAAATCCAGTGTTGTTATATATGTGTGATTCATGGGTTTGAAGTCCTGGCACTATCTTGATTTTAATTCAAAACATTGAACATTGTTGCATTAAGATATTATAATGTTTTGCTAGGCTCACCTGGAAGTTGTGTAGGTGTATATCCCCTTTAGTAGCCTTTTATAACTATTTACAGACAGACAGACCTATAAGGCTGTTTATTTTCAGGAGACAAAACAAATGTGTACAACAAATACTTACAGAACTCACCTTTTTCAAATGGTTCTATTATTTGCTTATTATGTTACACATTTCATTCACGAGACAATTTATCCGATATGAGATTACAGTATAAAAATATTTAGTTTTGTAAATATAAGATAGGAGGTGTTGAAGAGGCGGAAAACACGGCGATAAAAAAATCAGCGAAGGCCTTGAAGTATATGAGCGCAGGATTCAATGTTATGCGTACAACCAAAAGACAGATATCTATGAGCTGACAAATCGTCACTATTGACTATTACAGATTCGGCGAAGAGTTACACTTCCCTAGTGTGTATGTCACTATTTCAAAGATCCGTTTTTGATTTCAATTCCATTTGGTTGGTTTTATTTGTCTAAAGAGCACCAGGTTGCTCTGTGGTTCAATTAATAAGACAATCAAAATAAACCTTACTTCAAAGTCATATAAAGCCACCGGCTTCACGTGTTTCACATTATCGGAATGTTTAAATTCTTACAAGTGTCGTCTTTCACGGGTCTTTAATTCGAGTAGCGGGACAGGTGAAAGAGCGGAACCTTCGCCTCGAAAATGCTTAAACATAACCTTCGCAACATCTTAGCAGCAAATTTACAGGGAACATATTTAGAAGGAGTGAGATACGAATAAATTGCATTATAAAATTGTTGAAATAATCTAGGATTGCTATTGATATGAATTTTTTGACAATTTTCGCCCAGTACTGACGCCAGAAATTAATATTACATATCATAGAATTAAGTAATTTTATTCATATTATTATTGATCTTTTCAAATAAATCTGTAAGCCATACAATAATAAAGTTCTGACCAGTGCATTTTTTCTATAAAATATACATAGTATGTAAATAAGTCTTTAATCTTAATCGACAGCGAGTATATTCGTTTAACATAATATTATTTTCAGTTTGACGAAAACATCTACGCGACCACATTCTTCTTAGTGAAACAAAGGTTGCATATAGGCCCATAAAAGCACCCCTATATTTTTTCCAGACACACATAAGTAGTGAGACGTTTAGTTCACCCGGTATTGCATTTTGATTTCAACATTACCGAGATTTGCTCAGTAAAGGGGTTGCTTAATTGTTCCAGAGTTTGGTACAATTAAAGGGGCAGATGGATGTACTCGTATGTGTGTGAATGTTCTACAAAAGACTACTTCTTAACTTTACAGAACAAAGTAAAGGCCTATGAATGTCCGAACGTTAACGTTTAAAGTTGGTCAGTTATAATTGTGTTAATTAACATCGTGAATGACACGATTTGTAAAATATTTACTTTTATATGAAAATAAACTTAATTAATTAAAATTAATTAACTACGCACATATTATATGCATAGGAACTTTAATTTAAAAAAAAAGACTTTATGGTACAAAAAATTAAAATTACTGTCAAGCGTTAATATACAGAATGTATTAGATTTTATAAAAAACATATAAATTAAATGCAAATTTAAATAACATATGTAAAATAAGTACCTACTAACAAAATATGCATCGTTAAAAGTTTTCATATATATTATCAAATATACTAATAACAACATAAAATAAACAAATAATTCAATATCCTATATTGTAAATTATTAAGCCTTGTTTTTGCTTAACTATATTTTAAAAATTAATTTTGTTTCACCATTCGAATCTTCTAACACATTTTAAATGCTTCAATTTGTTATATAATTATTGTATGTATGTAATTTTATTTCCCTGTATCGTTGGTTAATTTTGTTATTGCTATTTTAAGAGTATAAATCTAACCGCCAGAGGGCTTATGAGCCATGCTTGTAATTTTTTTTTTATTTAATTCTTAGTTTTTGTAATAATGGAAAACAATAAAGATAATAATCATATTTTATATTATAATAATAACAAATACAGAACCAACATTTTTAAAGTTATAATATAAAAAATATAATAGTTAAATAATAGAATACCTACGTTAATAACATAAATAATTAAATGATATAGTAAGTAAATAATTCTGAATTACTATATGGGGAAGCGAAGCGAGCTTTAGTAATTTACAGCAAACAAAAATAATAACTGCTTTAAAAATGATTCAAAACCAGATCCTAATGTTGGTAAGGTCTTCTAAGCCGACGGGGTTTGGTGGAAAACTAGTCAAATACTAATAATCGTCAAATGCTTACCACATTGTTTAAGCCATAAAGTGGGTTTATTAACCAACTTAAAAAACAATTTTATTGAATCCCAAGATCATCCTTATTGAGTGATTTAAATATGGTCGAAAAACTCAGGCAGTCAATTCTCCGTACTTGTCTGCCTAAAACGTTCTATCCGCTACAAACTAGCTCTCGTTGCGAGCATTTAACTATTAACCATACAATATATGTATTTAATACTATACACTATATGTATTTTAATACATTTTTGCGCCATTTATAAACATAAGTAAAGTACAGATGTGTAGTATTGGCATTGGGCACTCTTCCTTGCCTCTTGCTCCCGCTGGTTTCTGTTTGTTTCGCTATTCGTACCATTAAGTGGACCATCTGCATTTTCATGTTTATGAATGAGAAAGCAGCCGCTGCTGGTCTGCTAATCCTTATTACTTTTGTATCTACCTATCACTTTTGAGTAAGTTTAATAAATCTATGAATAAGTTCCATATTTTTTTAAATTTTCAGCAACTAGGTGCTTGTAGATATACAATTTTCAACCTTACCCAACCAAAAAAAAACCCATGTGTACAGATAACTAACTACCCAAAACCGGCAAAAATATCTACACCCGCTGATTACATTGTTCATCGCGCAAACGTCTGTCTCAATCTGAATCGAATGCAGCAACTTAACTGAGTCACATCTCACATCACAGTGTTTTGAGAGAGAACGAAGCTTGTTGAATAAAACCAGAGAAAAAGTGTTGTTGTTGTGTAAAAGTAACCACTTTAGTGCTTTTCAAGAAAGCGGTAAGAAATTATTTTATTTCTTCTGACGTCACTCTAAGAGGAGAGTAAGAAAGCAAAGTTTCTATAAAATGGAGAAAGAGAATGTTAAAGGAAAAGAAATAGTGCTGCGCTTTCCAAGAGAAACTTCGCTCTACTTCCTCAAGATTGTATTAGTATGGTATTAGCTTTTACCTATACAACGAATATCAGAACTAGTCGATTGCGGTAGGCTAAGAATCTTATAAGATTTTCATTGGTCCAGGTTGTTCTACCAATAAGAGGAATCAAACAGTTGCATACCTATATACATGTACCTACGCAAACTAGATAACTATATACATATATATAAATCATTAAATATCATTTACCACCACAACTATTACTTCTTAAAACATATTTTTTCTACATTGTTTTACGCAAGCAACTATAACTATAATCTTGGATCTTTAGAGTAATTAAAGAAGAAATTGAAAATGGTGCACAAAAAAAAAATTGTTGAAAGCTGGTTGAAGGAGTGGGTATGATATTTTGATGGAATGCTTTCTTCCGAAATGTATGAATATGGTTTGATATTACGAGTATAAATAATTTATTAAAAGAGACTGGAGCCTTCATTGGAATACTTACTATCGATTGAAAAATCAAAATAAGTCTTTAATTTTACCTGTTGTTACCTATGTGTCAACCGTACCTTAATTTAAGTAGTATGCGAAAAAATGTTTGAAAACCTTCCATGGGAAAGACTTGTTTGTAAGAAATACTGTAAAAAGAGTATAGCAAAAGAAATTACAATTAGCTGGATAAACTTCGACTTTTTGGCATTTTACTTGCATCTTAAATATCGAAATATCGAAAGTAATATTCCTTACTCGCCACAGCAGATCATCAAATTTTATTTGGTGTTGCTGGTGTATTATTGGTAATATTACTATGTTTTGACCGTTGAGACCAAGATCCAAATTTGCTATTACCTATATCATTTTCAAAACAATAATGCAATTTCCAAAAAAAAAATGGAATTACGTTAAATAAACAAAATATTTACAGATGAATTTAATATCTGAATGAATGAACTTAATAATTTTCAATGTTGTTAAATTATCAATTGGTTAGTACCAATAAATTGTTAGCAATAAACTGTAAACGTAATAAACATGCGTCATAATTGACCTAACGCACCTTTTAAAATGCATATTTCAGGTGTTTTTGAATATTTTTATTTGAAATTTCTTAACTTTTATTTTTTGTAGGTAATAAAAACAACTGCAATATGCTTTTATCATTATTCTTCATATATTAGTTTTTTATGATACGATTTTTGCCAATAACATGCGTTTTATTCGTGGGTCAAGAAATTGCCCAATATGATATTTTCAACTTGAATGTTGTGAATAATTGCTTTATTTTTTGAACTGGGGTTCCTAACAAACCTATGTTAGGCTACTTTTGCTGGCTCGTATTGTTTGGTCCCTCAGAAAGCCCTTTTAGAGAATTCGTAGAATCACTGCAAGCGAAGGCAAACTCTTACAGCTACAACATTCTTCGAAAGTTTCACAAAATATCGAGGGCTAGGTATACGTGGATGAAAATAGGAATGAACGACCAGCTAGAAATAATATCGCAGCAAAATGGAATTTCAGAAATAGAGGGAAATGAAACATTCAACTCAGATGTGTACGTCACTGTAGATGACCTTTTGGTAACATATCATCGAATCATCATTTTGAGAGCTATGAGCTCTAAAAAATCCTAAAACAAGTTTGCATTGAGCCTGTTTATAATGCGAAAAACAATGCACTTTCTGAATAGTACAAGTTACGGAACTCATAATTGATTGCCTTTCTCTTGTTCAAGGCGTACTAATTGGATTGTGTTATGGGCCCATGCTATTCGCAAGTTTATACCTAAAGCTTTTATGCATAACAGGTAGACATAATCATTCTTTTATTGACGAGGATAACCTCGATCATAAGATCAGAATTATTGGGATAATAACACTCCTACTTCCATGCATTTCTACTGGTCCGCATGTGGGATTCGCCTGTTTGACTATATAAAGTATTTGCAATATTCAATCAAATCCTGGTATCTGTGTGGAAGATTTAGGCATACTTTTTCGGGCTTGTATAGGAACGTTGGTTGACATTGCCTTTTTGACGAGTTCGTATTCGTATAATTTTTCAAGACGGGTTCTTTGACGTGAAGGCTTTCTTCGATTTTGAAACTTCCAATACTTACGATATATAATTTACTGAAGTAAATGTGAACACAACGAATGAATCGATTTTTAAAAACGAAACTTTCGATAGTTGGAACTAAAAAAAGTTTGGCGTCACAAAATGTATGTCCAAATGGCTCCAAAAAGCATAAAGTTTTGAATAAAATATATAATAGCGCAATTTGTGATTACTACACTGAAAATGTATTGGGAAAATTTAACCCACAAATACCATGTGTGTATTTTTTCTTTGTACAGGATAAGGGTTAATTTTGGCAATAAACTTGTAGGAAAAGTTTTTGAATTATAAAGCCCTAGAGGTCCTTTCTAGTAGTTTGGGCAAAAAAGTACAGCGGAACGACTCGAAATATTTGCTTTAAAGATCGTTAAACCATTTTTTTTGCTAATACTTCGCAATTTAATTTTTTGTTTAATTATTTCCATTAACGGTACTTACCAGTCAAAGTGTTTTTAAGCACATATTTTCTCCAATAAGGTTCTAACGATTTTAATGGTCATAAATAAAAATGATATGTTCCAATAAGTAATGCTCAGTGCAGCTTTAAGATAATAAAACACAGCAAAGTACAGACCATGAGATGATTAATGAGGTGATTAATTTAGAGCAGTATTACCCAACATTTATTAATATCATTATATTTACAAAATGTGTATCTTATAGAACGATTATTGAATTTACTTATTAATAACGCAAATTTAAGTTGGTCCACTGCCTGCAATTATCTGTATCCACATCTGGCAATTTTAGATGGGCCAAGTATATTGTCAGCTAGCGTAAGTTTTACGCATATTAGTCTAAACGTCCCGTTTATAGTACATGGGGAATGAATTGTGCAGTTAGAAAATAAAATGTCCATTTAGTGGGTTTTAGATAAATATTTAAAAGAGAAAAGCTACTAAAAGATATATTAAGTATCTATGTACCTATTAAGTATCAATCACAAAAATATGTGAATGATAAATTGAGATTAATTCTGACTGACGGCGAAGGCCGTGTTCAATTACAAGTAATATACCTTTAAATATATTTTTAAATTTTTAAATCACGCAAACAATTTAGAAAATGCAATTTTACCGCTAAAGTGAGGTTATAGGGTTTATACAGTATACCCAAGGATGTAATACAACTTTGTAATACAAAGGGTGTGACATGCCAAATTTATTGGGCTCATTCTTTTCAATTTGAATTTGGCCAAATTTGCTCAAAATGATATTTTTGCATATTGGATACTTAGATCAAGATAAAAAGTTGTTGAGGTTTTTTTCGACAAACTAAATTTTTTTTAAATCGTTTATGAAAAAAGAAAAATAGTTAAAAAATTAAAGTACTTCAGTTCCTTTTGTTATATTTGAAAGTACATTATATAAATATATATATCATATTTTTATACCCTATTAAGGGTATATTAATTTTGACACATAGTTTGTAACACCCGTTAATATTTGTCGTAGACCCATAAAAGTATATATATTTATGATCAGGACCAAATCCTAAGATTATTTAGCAATGTCCGTCCGTCCGTACGCAATTTTAAGGCCTTTAAAATTAAGCTAGGAAGCTGAAATTTGGACCACATACTCTCTAGGGCTCAGAAATGGGTAAGTGTAAATATTTTTGGAGTACGCCCACTGCCACGCCCACAATTTAAAAAAAAAAACCTTTTAAAGCTAAAATAAGAGAGATAGAGCGTTACAACCTTCACAAGATGTGTAGGCACAGCCCTAATTTATAAGTTTGTCATAAAAAGGTTTTTGCCACGACTATTTTTTGTGGGCTTGTTTTACTAAAATGCTGTTTTCTTCGAAAATTTTCATAGAAAGCGAAAAAAAATGTTTAACATTATATTTATCCAATATTTTTTTCAACATATCGCCACACAAAGTTTTTGGCCGCGCCCACTTTTTGGGGGCGTTTTTTCAAAAAATAAATATTTTTTTTAAATTTAATAGAATGAAATAAAATGCTATGATATAAAAATATTTGCCACGCACACTTTTTGGGGGTGTTTTTTAAAAAAATTTTTTTTTTTTTAAATTAATTCCATCTACATTTAATGTTTTTCGTGATGACGATCGTAAGCCCCCTAACCTTGGCTCTCCCTGTCGAGGTGTCCTACTGGCTGTACATAACAGCCTTGACTCTTTTCTCAT
Source organism: Ferdinandea cuprea (assembly GCA_963576555.1). Lineage (NCBI taxonomy): Eukaryota > Metazoa > Arthropoda > Insecta > Diptera > Syrphidae > Ferdinandea > Ferdinandea cuprea. Next base: position 81,754,771 of record OY754959.1, read on the forward strand.
TGCTGTGTCCACTTCTACTAAAATCGACTTTGGTTTAATTAAAATAACACTCCCCCGTAGGTCCCTGTACGTTATGTGTTGTTACATCCTACCAGTTCAACCCATTGAATCTTACCAAGTTGCTATTGATGCGATTGATCAAATTATCGACTCGGCTGACTCCCTTGACGATATCCTTATTCTCGGCGACTTCAATCTGACTCAGTTGCAGTGGACTCCATCAGATGATCAATCCTTTTTTATCGCCTCTAATAGCAACTCGACAAAAGAATGTCTCTTCATTGATCGATTAACAGACTCAAGTCTTTCTCAAGTAAGCGGAGTCTCAAATTACATCGGTAGGCAATTAGACCTTATTTTTACAACAGATCCCATTAACTCTTGTCTCGCTTTGTCCCCTATCGCTATCCACTATTGATAACTTTCATCCTCCTCTTCTTCTTTCCTTATTTCACAACTCTCCACTCCAGGCCATTACTTCCACAAATTTCTCCTCTTACGACTTTCATAAAGCAAAATTAACGCATATCTCGAAAGGTGTTCCTTTGATTTTAGTAACATATCTTTAAATGATGCGATTGCCCTTTTTTACAGAGAACTTTTTAATTATTTTTCTCTGTATGTCCCCTTTTCGCGCCACAAAACATCATCTACATCCCCTCCTTGGTATAATCGAAGACTTCGCTCCTTACGGAACAAAAGGAATAAGCTATGGACAGTTTTCCTTCGCACCAATTCTTTTTCTGACTACTCTAACTATCTCGGTACTTACTTTCAATTTACCCAACTTTATAATTCTCTCTACGATCGCTACCTTACAAATTCGGAAGTCAATCTTATAAATGACCCCAAGTCTTTTTACCAATTCGTCAACTATAAAAGAAAATCTGACGGATACCCTACCTCCCTATCTTTCGAAAACAAATCATCAACCGATCCACACACTATTGCCGACTTTTTTGCTACCAATTTCAAACAATCTTTTGCCGATAACTCTTTCGTACCGGACCCCTCTTACTTCAATTACCTACATAACTTCTTCTTCGGTCCTTTTCTATCTCATAGCTTTGATCCTACACTTATCGAATTTAAGTTACAAAATCTCAATGATGAATTCACACCCGGCCCAGACGGTATTCCCGCCATATTTCTTAAAAAAATGTTCTTCCAACCTTTCGCTTCCCCTTTCTAAACTTTTTCATCTATCTCTTTCACAAGGAGAATTTCCTCAGGTTTGGAAGATCTCTTTTATAACCCCGCTACACAAAAAAGGATCAAAGAACGAAGTAACCAACTATCGTCCCATTGCTAAACTTTCTCACATACCCAAACTTTTAGTGAGTATTTTATACACAGCCTTAAGCTTTTAATGTAAATCCAGCATCTCCCATTGCCAACATGGCTTCCTGAAAGGCAGATCAACTACTACTAACCTCGTCGAGTTCGTCTCCTTTTCCCTCTCTGCTTTAGAGAATGGAAACGAAGGCGATGTAATTGCAACCGATTTCAGTAAGGCTTTTGATAGGATGTCTCATCAATTAATCATCTTCAAATTGTCTGCCCTAGGTTTCGAACCTATTTTGTTAAAATGGATTTCCTCTTACCTAGAAAGCCGTTCTTATAGTGTTCGCTTGAGATCCTTCCTCTCGGCTCCTTTCATGGCAACCTCTGGTGTCCCTCAAGGTAGCCATCTAGGTCCTCTTCTCTTTATCCTTACAATAAATGATCTGGAGCGGGTCATTAAACATTCCTCCCTCTCCCTCTACGCTGACGATACCAAATTTTTCAAAACCATTTCTTTCCCCGAAGACTCTAGTCTTCTTCAACAAGACCTTGATCATTTTTCGATTTGGTGCCTCAAAAATTGCTTAGAGCTTAACATCTATCAATCTATCACCTTTTCTCGTAAGCGCAACCAGTCCCCTCCCCGAATATACCTTCTCTTTGGTCAGCCTATATCCCTTGTACAATCTCTTCGCGATCTTGGCACACTGTACAACAGGGAGCTAAATTTCCGTTCCCACATTAATGAGATAATTCTTAAAGCTAACTCTTCACTTGGTTTTGTTAAACGGTGGTCCAAAGAATTCTCCAACCCTTATGTGACAAGATCCCTCTACATTTCCTTTGTTCGCCCCCTTCTCGAATACGCCAGTCAAGTGTGGTCGCCCTTTCATCGAGTTCATGTATCCAGAATTGAGAGCATTCAACGTCGTTTTCTTCGATTCGCTCTTCGAGGTTTGCCCTGGAACGACCCTATTATCCTGCCTCCCTATCAAGACCGCCTTAAACTTATAAACTTGAATACCCTTGAAGAACGCAGGGACGTAGCAGACATTCTCTTCATTCATAGACTCCTCTCAGGTTCTATCGATCTCACGTCTATTTACAAATCTATTTTCTTCAACACTAACCCTCGTAATTTACGTTGTCCTCCTCTTTTTTATTTTCCAACCCACCGGACCTCTTATGGATCCAACGAACCAATCTCCCGTATGCTGCGAAAGGTAAACGCAAAACTTACGGTTTTTGATTTTAACCGCAGCACTGCCTGTCTCAAACTCGATCTCCTTCCCAATTCCTCCCATAGTTCGTAAATCTTAGTTTTTAAGTTAGTATATAAGTAATATAGCTTGTAATAAGCCTAATAAATGGGGGCATTTGCCCCCACCAAAATTAAATTAAATTAAAAGTAAACACTTTCGATTTGTAGTTATAACAAACCTAGATGATGTTACTTTATTAGCATTGGCTACAAAAAATCGCTAAATTAATTTTGTAGACCTAAATAAATAACGCAACAATTGTTAATAACATCGCGTAATAAAAATAATGAAATTTATTTTTCTTAAAACAGGTTTAGGGGTAAAAGTTGTGCCTCTAAACTTTCACCTATCTCAACAACTAAGGTGTCAACAGAAATTTAAATATAAGCAGCAGTTACGAAATTCGGCCAGATTTATCGAAAAATCAAAAGCACTATTGTCACTGCATTTTATACCTTAAAGTTATATATGATACTATGTCCATCTTTAAACACCGCAAATGAAATATAAAAAAAAAAAATTTTTTTAATTTTAAAAGTGCAAGTTATCATGGGAATTTATAAACTATAAACATGTCTGGGGCTTAACATTTCTTCTCTCCGATTGCAGCCGACACAATGATCAAAATCATAACTTTTACTAATACGGAATAACCATTTTATTGGCTAAATAAAAATGGTTTCATTCCAAGTAAATATAATACGATACTTAGAAGGTAGTATTAACTAGTGGATCTTACCAACAAGTACAAAATTGCTGATGAAAAAACCAAGAAGGCTACAACTTTCGATCATAAATATGTGTCTCCGCTTTTACATGGAATGTTTCGATAAATATGAATGTAGGTATGTGACAAAATGTGATGTATCAAATTTGATATAGGTACCCTTGGATAGGATATAAACAGATGTAAGCTATATACCTGTAAATGCACTCACATTCTTCAACTTGTTCAACATGTGTTTCATCTGATTACCTAATTTCGAAACTAAGACTCTGGGTAAATGTGCGGGTGATCAAAACGGTGCAGTAGTATGTTACCGCAATATTCACTAAAGACTACGGATTATAAGTGTAGAATAAAAAGTACCTGCATATTATAGTGCATTGCTCTACTTCAATAGGTGAAGAGTTTAAATATGATTTCTTGTACCAGCATTAAATAGCAATATGTTGATGAGTAGCAATAATAATAAGAAAACGAAATACCAGTTAGCTGTATACGTTTTCCGAGGCCGGCAAACATATGTAAGGGCAGTTGGTACGTATCTGTATCTCAGTACCTATCAACTAAACGGGCAAACTACGTGATGCTGATGAATAAATAATATCTTGCCAAGTGTTGCAGAAATTAATCATTCAAATCAAATTGAAAGAAACTGCTTAAGGAAATTTTCTTTTTTAATTAAAATATTCCTGCAGCAATTTATTCCTATATTTTCTTCTTTGTCAACAAGTCTTGTGTGTTTGCAAATTCAGATAGGGAATGACAGAAATGCCTATTTGTGCATTTCATAATGGATTTTCTTGGAAACCTCAAATAAAGTAGTATGAAGGTCCTTTATTGTTGGCTGCAAAATAAAACCAATGCATTTTTGTCACCAGATTTACGAAAGGACGAGAGAAATAATGGTTTTATGGATATTATTTGTAGCTTGTAAAATTAAAAGAGGTGGCACAAGAATGAGGCGACTAGGAAAGAGTTCATTTGCCAAGATAAAAATTATAATTATTGCGAAAAAATCTATGAGTTGGGTCCATCCTATCGTCACTTTGGGGACGGCTTCATTTATACTAAAAGAAAGTGATGGTCCTATGACTTTTCCATTCGTTTGAAAAATTGCAAGCCGAAAAAAGAAATATAAAAATAAGGAGAGAATGAAAAGAATTGCATGTCTAGCGGTGTGCTAAATATTCTCCTTTTTCTCTGATCTCATTCTCACATAGGAACCCGTACCACTACATCAGAATCTTTGCTAAAAGGCAACAGCAAAGGACGAATGCAAATACAAAAAATACTGTACTTTCGTATCTCTCTGCTTTGTTTTGCTAGTTCCGTTTCGTTAGTCTACCAAGAACTGCAATCCTTATTAAGTGCGCGGTAGTATAGCAATTTGCTTTACTCTTTAGATCATAAGATTGAAATAGAAAGATAAGAAATGTGAGCAAACCTTTGTCACTAAAGCATACAGTACTACTTTGGCTTTCTGTTTATATAAACTTTTATTATTTGGTTGGCTGTATTTATACATATACATGCCATGTATATATCTTCTTCCTTTTTTTCGTAAATATGCAGACTGTTTGCTGCCCACTGGCATAAGAAAAACCACCCACCATGTATTCAGTGGCAGAAAGATTCATACCAACTACATTTTTCTATCAACTCACTTGCAAATAATCTTCCAGGAATCCAATTTCATTTCTTCTAAGGACTTTTGGTGCGCTGATCAAGTCATGATATGATTTTTGTATCTTTTCATTTCACTTTGTCAATATAAAAAGTAGGATATCTAAATTACAGATGGTGATTTGTATCTAAATTAGAAAAACTAAAGTGCAACTAAAGCAGTGCAAAAAAGACAATGTATGCGTTTTGGGAACATTGCCATTAGTTCTACGACCACCCTCTTGTTTGAACTTACACAATCATGTGTTGACTCATTCTCACTAAATTCAGCAAGGCGTTTGATAAACTTTCTCATCGCGTCTTACTTTTAAAGTCGAAAAAAATGGAGATTAGGTTAAGTTTCCTACATTGGCTTGAGTCATATTTATTAAAGAGATCTTATGCAATCGTATTTAATGATTTTTCATCGAATTGTTTTACAAACAATTCTGGAGTTCCACAAAGCACTCATTTGGGTCCGATTTTATTTGTTTTATTTATAAACGATTTAGTGTCTCTCGTAAGACATTTGTGTTATTTAATGTATGCTGACGACGTTACAATTTTTGAAACTGTTGCCAACTATGATGATTGTTACAGTTTCCAGTGTGATCTTGATATATTATATTTGTGGTGTGTGAATAATTATTTGAAGTTAAATATAAGGAAGTGTAAAATAATAAACTTTACACGAAATAGTTCAATAGTCAGAATTTAAATGGGGAGTTGCTCTCTAACGTTGACAATGTGTCCGTTCTCGGTGTTTTATTAGATCGTAGTAAAGCTAAATCCATACTCGGTTAGATCAAAAGAGGATCAAAGCAATTTAACGACCCTTATCTTGTGAAGCAATTTTTTATTACATTTGTAAGGCCAATAATTGAATATGCATGCCAAGTATGGTCACCAAAACCACCACAAATGTAATACTGGTCGCATTGAACAAGTTAAAAAAAGATTTTTAAGATTGCATTGAGAGGATTATATGGGCAAGACCCCTATACCCTTCCTTCTTATATAAATCTCCTTCAGCTTATTGATTTACCTAGTCTTGAAAGTAGACGTTTATATATTTTTTTCAGCTTTGTATTTAAACTAATTGAAGGCCAAATTGAATCGATGTACCTTTTGTCTCGGTTTTCCACGTTTAATAATTTCTTGATTATATTTAATAAATGTTCCAATCTTTTAGATAATAATAGTTTAAATATTTTTAGTAAACCTATTAAGGTACAGTTTTATAGATATGTATTCAATAATGAAAACACTACTTAATTACCATTGTAAATTAATAAATAAAAAAAATAATTTATCTTCTATTTTTTTTTATAAACTGAAAGGTTTAAAAAACAAATACTATACTTTACCAACTAAGGATAGGCTGAAAAAACGTTCAGTGGGCTCTGCTAGACTGTGATTATGTATTGTAAAGTACAGTTAATCGACAACGTGACATATGATTAAATTTGACATATACATACATTTCTAACACAAAATCCATTCCGTATAAGAGAAAGTTATTGCATTCGTGATGAAATGTTGAACTCAAATATTAAATGAGATACGACTAAAGAGAAATCCAAAAAAGTGGGTCTGGCAATGCAGTTCGCTGTTCTGTCAGTCTGTATGTCTATCAGTCTGTCTGTCCCGGTTTGACAGATTTGATTTAAAGTTCGTATTTAGAGTTTCTTGGGTTTCATCTGGCGGCGTTTTCCACTCAGCCCTACAATTTTTAACTTTCTCGTATACATTAGTATACTAAAGAGAAAGTTATTGCGATCGTGCGGAAATTTCGAACTCAAACTGAGTATGATGGATCCAAAAAAGTGGGTCCGCCAATGCCGTCCGTCGGTCTTTGTGTCTGTCTGTCTGTCCGGGCGCCGTATGAAAAATCACTTATCACTATTTTTCTCGAAAGAAGTTTTAAAGATTTCGGTCTTTTTGTTTAATAAGAATATTTGGGACGGAGTCAAAAATCTTGCACACTCAGTTTTTAGAAAAAAAAAATCGATTAACGGTAATTTATACATCCGTCAACATCTCGAAAACTAATAAATGGTACTTCAAAAAAATTTACAAAAATTTAAAGTCGAACAAATTTGCATACTTCGATTTTTGACAATTTTTTTTTTTCCTATAACGATTTTCTTAAATTTAAATTAAATTCGTTTTATCAAAAACGGCTCTAACGATTTTGATAATATTTTGTATTTCGAACAACTATATTAAAAGTGTCCAATTTGCGATATTAGATCAAAATCGTAACTGGCGTTTTTGAAAAAATCTGATTTTCCAAAACCTAATAAGTGATTTAAATCCATTTTCGATTCATTTTGCGTTTCAAAAACGCATATCATGTACCGAGAAAGTTTCGTATGACGCAGGCGTGCACTTTACTTTTTATAAATTACTTTTCACTATTTTTTGTGAAAAACTGGTCCAACTGTATAACGGTACTTTACAAAAACGCTAAAAAGAGGAATTCGAATATATATTAAAATATATTAAAATACTAGCTGACGCGGCAAACGTTTTGTCATATAAATTATTTCTAGAGATTATTTTGTAACAAAAAAAAATAAACTATTGTAAGTGTGTGAGGATTTGGTATATGAGTGGAAGAGGCATGAAGCTCTGCGAAAGATGATGGAATATAAAAATAACAAAACGCTAAATATATTTTCGCATTCATTAAAATGTATTCTATTTCGATAATTATAATAAATTTACTAATTACATTATCAATCCCTAAACGCAATAGAATGTACAATAGTTTCTGTTATCCCATCTTTAGCTAACACAAACAAACTGGATGGTTGTCCACTGAAAAGCGTGGGTGCGCAAATCTAAGTTACAAACAGACATCGTTTTACCTTGATAATTATTGATAGTAATTGAAAATGCCAATCCAATTGCAAATTAAAGACGTTTAAATTGAATAGGCACATCTGTTAGTATAATAGGGATCCGTGGTAGTAATATATCTTCACCTTGGAATTTGTAATTTAAAATGATGGCTTCGATAATGTTTGACATACAATTTTAACTACTTTGGCTACTTTGGCCTTCTGCTAATTAAAATACTAGATTCTATTTTCTAACTTAGTTTCTGTAGTTAGTTTTAAAAACATGTTTTATATTTGTATCTGAGGGTAAGGACAGTGCTTGTGTAATGGAACTTTTTGGAAAGATCTTTTTATATCCTATCCTAAGGGTATATTAATTTTGACACATAGTTCGTAACACCCCTTAATATTTGTCGTAGACCCATAAAAGTATATATATTTATGATCACGACCAAATCCTAAGACTATTTAGCAATGTCCGTCCGTCCGTCCGTATCAACTTTTGAGGCTTTTAAATTTATGCTAGGAAGCCGAAATTTTTCTATTTAAGGATTGTGTTCTTAGGGTCAAGAGATCGGAAACCTTCGATTGGAAAAGGCTCCAATAGGCTCTGTTCGATTGAAATTTCGGTATTTGTTTCTTGCAATTGTGTTTGGTGCCAAGAGTCCCGAGCCATTCTTGACGTAATTGTTTGTGTCGATATTGTGAAAATAAGGCGCGTAATCGTTTGGTGTTTGTGTGGTTGAATTTGTTGTTACATGTGTTTCCTGCAGTGCAATAATAGAGGGTTCTAATTCCCTTGTCAGTAGTATTGCAGTTCATGGAGATTGTTAAGGTATCCGTTTATGTTCCACTGCAGAATCTTTATAGACATTTAATTATTGCTGTGCTTGTTAATTCTGGGTTGAGAATTTTGGTAAGAAATATTTAGGCTGTTAAAATGTCGGTGAGTAGTGTTTGGAATCCGCAGCCCAGGAGTCGAGACCCTAAAGCAGACCCCTGAACTGCGTAGTCGCTGTTTTTGTTAATTAGCTTATTATTATGTGTCATTAGCATAATATATCAATTGTTCAGATGTTGCTGAAATCGTTGTTTGGGTTGGATATGTTTCGATATTTAGATTACAGTTAGCAGAGCCAAGAGATGGTTTATTGTGAGCTAAGTTATTGGGAGATATTTGGAGAGGTGAGAATAGAGAGATTTTTCATGAGTGGAAGAGGCAGATACGTTGGGTAAAATTTTATTGGAAGCTGTTGTGTTGATTTTGTTGGGTTCGTCTTTGGTCAGTTGGGAATGTTGTTGGTAGGATTGTGTTGTGTTATGAGTCAGAGTTTAAGAGACTTGAGTGTTTAATTCGGAAGTTGGTGTTGTTTTTCCTTTCTTTGTATCGTTAACTGTTTGTGTGTGAGGCAAAATTAATTTTGGAGTGGTATCAGGAATGTAGAAGTTATCTTTGCGTTTTTCGAAGTAAAGAGAATTAGTGGGGAGGACTGTACGGGAAAGCGTTCTCTGTACAATCTCTTTGCTTCAGCAAGTGAACTTTTGGTTTTGGTTTTAATTTCTAACATCATTTTGATTTGTTTATATCTTGGCCATGATTTATCAGAAGCCGGATGAGGGCCTTGGCAATTGGCACATAATGACCGTGTACAATCTGGGGTTTCATGTGGTGGGAGGTTACAGGTAAAACATGTGGCTATACGTTTGCACCACTTCATGGTATGTCCGAGAAGTTGGCACTGGCGACAGCGCATGGGGTTAGGTATATACTCCTTAATTTTAGTCTTACACCATCCGATTTCAATGAAGTTGGGTAATTGGAAAAGATTAAAAGAGAACAACATGAGACCGGTTAGTTTTCTTGTACCTTCTATAATTCTGGTGAATTTGTAGACATCGGAACCATTTTGCGCTTTTATTTCTAAAATGATTTCAGACTCTGGTATGTTTATTCAACAGGGAGCGTATGCAATTCCTTTCGTAAGATTAAGGTTAGGATGAAGTTTGGTTGTCGCAGGGCAGAGATTGTTAATTACATTTGAACGTATAAACTTATCGGCAATTTGCTGGTCTTTAGCTAGTATTGATCCGTCTCTTAGTTGAGTTATTTTTTTATACTCTTATTTTTTTATACTACTTTTTTTATACTAATGGAATCGATTGTATTTTTAAGAAGAAATACACTGACAGATGAAAGTGGTTTATCCGCGTGGTTCGCTGAAATTAGCACAAATCGTGGGTTTTTGTAGTTTGATTTTGTTGGTACTTCAGGGAAATCTATAACTATATGCGATGAGGTTTTGGGTCTTTTTTAAGGTCGGTCAAGTGGATCGAGGGGATCGGATACTAGACACTCCCCAATTTCCCCGAACCTGTTGCCAGGTAGGGTGTGTGGCTTTCGAGCAATGCCTGAGGGAGAAAAAATCGCCTACCGTACTCACTCAGTTAGAATGTTATTTGTTTTCCGGTTTGAAAATTGAATCATTGAGAAATTCTTTAAAAAATGTAAATAAGTAATAATACCACTGAGAAATAATATATAATAATAATTCACTATGAGAATAAAATTAACTTGAGAATTGCACTGAAAAATTAAAATGATACGTATTATAGTCACTTCTACGATCGAGACACAAATAAAACCAAAAAAAACATAAGGCCTTGAAATTGGTGACTGACTATTGAAAAGGCACTGAAAATCAACGTCCCTACAAGTATGCAAGGAAGGTACAGTATTGTGCAAAACCTAAGCAACTTTTCCTGCTCTCATGTAAAAAGTTGTCTTCCACTTTTAAAAATACTTCCCGGTAAGCCGTAAATATATTTATTTACGTCCTCATGTGTCCTCAAAATCACCCAAACAAACTTTTTAATTTTCATTTATTAACAGTAAATAAAAAAAAATTAATCAAAATCAGTTCAAAAGACAGCTGTGCAAAACCTAAGCAACTTCGAGTTTGCTAAAACAGTTCTTGTTATTACCACAAATTTAACGGCATTTTTAAAGTGGGTTTTTCCATGACGCAATGAGTAAAGTTAATTTTGCTCAATTGTGGATAGAGATTGCGATTGGGTAGTCATTCACAGTCATTTTCAATATGGAGCGCGCTAAATATGATAAAACCTTCAAATTTAAAATAATTAACCCATATAAACAAAGTGTATCACAGTCAAAAATTGCAAAAATATTCGGAATCAATAAATCTATAGTTTCACGTTTGATTAAAAAATATAAAGCTACCGGTAGCTTAGAAAATAATAATGTAGGAGGAAGGCCGCGTAAAACAACTGTTCGGGAGGATTGGAAAATAACGAGATTAATCAAATCAAATCCCTTTATTTCCTATCGGGAAATATTGTCGACTTTGAATTTGAACGCTGACTCCAGTACGGTTCGCAGACGGGCTCTTGAAGCTGATCTTAAAAGTTATTCAGTGTTGAAGAAACCTATGCTTACGAAGAAGCATGTACAGAAAAGGTTTATTGATAAAATTGTTTTTTGAATTGAAATAATCTTTTCTTTAAAACACTTTATAGGTTGAATTTTGCTATAAAATATATTAATTGGTCAGTCGGCAAGTGGAAAAGTGTGTTATTCAGTGATGAATGTAAATTTAACCTGTGGAACACTGATGGCATACAATACGTTCGCCCAAGCAAAGACTTAATCCACGCTTCTGTAAAAGTACACTGAAGCATGGGGGTGGAAGTGTTATGATATGGACATGCTTTTCTGGTTATGGTGTTGGTCCTTTTCATGAAATGGGGGGCATAATGGATCGTTTTGTTTAAAAGGATATTTTGGAAAATGTGATGCTGCCGTATGCCGAATGGAATATTCCACTTTCTTGGGTATTCCAACATGACAACGACCAGAAGCATACTTCAAAAATGGTCAAGGAGTGGCTAACAGACCATCGGATTGAAGTTCTTGATTGGCCTGCACAGTCGCCGGATTTGAATCCGATTAAAAATTTGTTTGGGATTCTTAAACGTCGCGTTGGAACAATACGGTGCAAAAACCAAATGGAGTTGATAAATTTATCGAAAATACAGTGGGAAAACATACCAGCAGCTATTATTTCTAATTTAATTGAGTCGATGCCTCGTAGATGTGCTGAAGTCATAAAAAATAACGAATATTATACAAAATATTAAAATATTAAATATTGCTTAGGTTTTGCACAGCTGTTTTTTGAACTGATTTTGATTTATTTTTTTTAATTACTGTTAATAAATGAAAATTTAAAACTTTGTTTGGGTGATTTTGAGGACACATGCAAATATGTAAATAAATATATTTCCAGTTTACCGGGAAGTGTTTTTAAAAGTGGGAGACAACTTTTTACATGAGAATAGGAAAAGTTGCTTAGGTTTTGCACAATACTGTATGTCTATTAACTCCTGGATCACACAAATGGTAGGCCTGTAGACATTTAGAGTTGACCAGTAGGGTTGCTTTCAAATAAAAGTTTTATGATCTAGAGCTAAAAATCTGATTAGTTTTTCGTCGATTATTTTGATGTCTATTGGACAAAGTAGTTGTTAAATATCTCAGGATTGGTAAGATTTAGCGCAAAACGAATTGCACATTTAGAAATTAGTGCTGAATCAATTCCTAACTCAAAAACATGAAAATGACGTATTTTGCAAAACGATTTTTAGGCGACTTTTTTTTGTATTTAAGCAATAATCAACTTAATATTTATTTTTGATGTGTTTTAAGTATATTTAGATTCTTTTAGTGTCTTCACTGTGCCCGGCTCCCAACAAATTTGAATGTAAAACTGCTCCGCCATTTCCCCTTACGACGATCGGCACGTACTTTTAATAAGTTTAAAACCAATGACCTGCATTCTTTCCTATGCGTCATCATGTGAGAAATATTACAAAAAACTGAAAAACAAATCGATCATATGCTAATAAAATGTGCTAACATCTTGAACGTGCATTTTTTCCGCTAATTTTAAAATTTGTTATCAAACAAGATTGAGATTTTGATTGTCATCTGAATGTTATCTGCTAGATGGTACCTTATTACACAATGTCATCCATTAGTACAAATTCTACGTCAGGATGTCATGTCAGGATACGCATGTTGCAAAGAAGGAGCTCACGGTCAGAGGCCCTAAATGGCGGTTGTCAAATTCGAGATTAAATCAAAATTCACCTCTTCTAAACATGCATCCGACGTTTTGTTTTTCAATAAGGCTGCCTATTATAGAATAGGTGAAATTAGTTGGATATAAATGATGACTAATGACTAGCTAATGATAGAAGTAACTTCGAAGTAGTTTATTAACTTTGAAGTAAACAGTATCTCTACAAATTAACTGGAGTTCCGACGAAGAACTGTCTTGGAAAACTTCGATTTTGGATCTTTCGGATGGAAAATTTTTCGATAAATATTTGATCCCGCGTGCGAGCGGGTCAAAATTCTATGAACTGTAGGCAGATCCCAGATGTGGATAAAGTTTAAAAAAGCCAAAACACGTAGACTAATTGGCCACATGGAGCGAATGGACAGCAAAAGTCAAAAGTATCCTTGGCTTTAGCGATGAAAGTGTCATTCATGGTTAAGTTATCTGTATAAAGGTATATCCATTACTATGTCTTCGTACATATATACATATAAGATATACATATATATTACGTATATATTTTTTAACCATTTAACGATTATAATGCATATATTGCTAATATGATGCTTTTATACGTTCACAGCTCGTTTTCATTGTTATTAATTTGCCACATTGTACACTGTAGCATTAAGTACCACATGAATTATGAATCAGAACTTACATATTTATCAAACATTCGCATCCCTGTTGTGTATGTACATATATGAACGCAAGTTTATGTAGGAACATGTCTCCTAAATGATAAATGCTAGATTCAACATGCAGATAGAAAAGTGGCACTTTGCCATAGCGGACCGTTTCACCCATCCAAAGGGGTAAAATAGACAAACGTACACATATAGATGATTGAGAAATTATTGCAGAGTCATATAGCGAAAACAAGAGAGTATTTCAAAGTTCGCTTAACTGTTGTTTTGTGCTGACAGCCTGGATTCGCCTGCATCATATGTTGTATATACAGATAACGACGCATTGATGTTACAAAAAAGTGCAGAAATGAAGCTCATTTAAAGATATATAGGTATCATTTAGCAAATATCGGAGTTTTTCCAGTAAGGCTGTTCGCACCATGTTCAAAATGCATTCATTTATGTAGAATCTGGTATCTTGGCCAATTTGTATCCACATACTGAGTTTAGTGGATGATTTTCATGCACTACCCACATTTAGAGACAGAAGAACAAAGATTAATAAATACCAAACTTGCACATATTAAATTGTTCTATGGAAGTATCATTTTGCCTGCCTTCGAAGTCGAATATTAGCATTAATATTAAAAGCAAGAGTGCATTGCAACGATAGAACCGAGAACTCACAACGAAACCATATCAGAAAAATATGTCCCCAAGTCTACAGCTGCTAGTCAGCCGGATATTGTTGTAATTACAAATACATTCAGAAAGGAATAGGCATTTATTTAAAGTGCATTTGGAATCTTTTTGTTTTTGTGATAGATGTATTTAGATACATCTGCACATTTTTAGATACCTACTATGAGCGGATGATGAGCTTTCAAATTTAGGTTTTGTGCATCGTTTCTGCATGGAACTAACCACACGCGTAGGGGTGATTTCGAACTTCGATGTGCAAGAATAGAGCGCTGTGCACAATTTAGACAATAGCTAGTTAAGTTCGTAAAGCTGCAAAAATTATTTGTTTTTCTATTTTCTTTGCAGTCAAAATTTAACCCGTAAGAGTTAAAATTTGCATGGCATCGGGATGAGCTTGTATTATGTAGGTTTGTGCAATGTGAATACATATGCATGTATTACAATACAATTACATACCACGTCTTGCTTGTCTAGAGTTTATGACTAGTACCTAAGCAGAGCCATTCAGCTTTATTTCGAGATTAGAATTCATTCGAAAGCAAGGCGAATTTAAACAACCTTTCGGATTGCCGACAAGGCTATGATCAGGGATGAGAGATCACAACTTTTCCACTTTTTTAACTTACTCGTATACATTAGTATACTAAAGAGAAAGTTATTGCGATCGTGTGGAAATTTCGAACTCAAACTGAGTATGAGGGATGATATTACGACTATAGAAAAGTCCAAAAAAGTGGGTCCGCCAATGACGTCCGTCGGTCTGTCTGTCTGTCTGTCCGGGTGACGTATGGCGAAACGGTTAGACGGATTTGCTTCAAAGTTCGTATATAAGGTTCTTGGGGTTACATCTCGGGACATCTTTTTATTTTTTGCTTTATCTTTTGAAATAACGGTGTATTAAGGATGTACTAAGGATGGGGTCATAAACTCTGCATACTCAGTTTTTAAAAAAAAACGAGTAACGGTAATTTATAAAACGGGCAATATCTCGAAAACTAATAAGGGGAACTTCAAAAAAGATGTACAGTTTTTTTTAAACTATAAACTCAAACAAATCTGCATACTTAGATTTTTTAAATAATTTTTTTTTATATAACGATTTTCATAAATTTAAATTAAATTCGTTTTCTCAAAAACGGCTCTAACGATTTTGATAATTGTGCGAAATTACATCAAAATCGTAGGTGCCGTTTTTTGAGAAAATCAAATTTTTTAAAACATAAAGTGATTTAAATAAATTTCTCACCATTCATTATACCCTATCCTAAGGGTATATTAATTTTGACACATAGTTTGTGACACCTCTTAATATTCGTCGTAGACCCATATAAGTATATATATTTACGATCAGGACCAAATCCTAAGACAATCTAGCAATGTCCGTCCGTCCGTCCGTACCCAATTTTTAGGCCTTTAAAATTAAGCTAGGAAGCTGAAATTTGGACCACATATTCCCTAGGGCTCCGAAATGGTTAAGTGTAAAAAATTGTTTAATACGATCACTGCCACGCCCAAAATTTAGAAAAAAACCGTTTTAAAGCTAAAGTTAGAGAGATACGGTGTTACAGCCTTCACAAGATATGTAGGTACTGCCCTCCTTTATAAGTTTGTCATATAAAGTTTTTTGTCACGCCTTCTTTTTGTTGGCGTTTTTTAATAAAATGCTGTTTTCTTCGAAAATTTTCATAGAAAGCAAAAAAAAATTTTTAACAAAATATTTAGCCAATATTTTTTCCAACATATCGCCCATACAATGTCCACTTTTGGGAGGCGTTTTTAAAAAAAAAACATTTTTTTGATAATAGAATGAAATTAAATGCTATCCATCATCTTCTTAATGCTTTTTTCTTTGTGGCATATAGGGATATGGATAGGGTATCATACTGTTCGCCCTAAGCGGACTGTAGCCTTTCCTTGTGTTTTTTGATTCATATTGCGACTCAAAAACGCATCTCATGTACCGAGAAAGTTTCGTATGACGAAGACGTGCACTTTATTTCCCATCATTACTGGTCTGCATGTTTGAACTTTCTTTTGTCTATTCCGTTCCTGCACGATAGGTTGTCGTTTAGTCAATGAGTTAATGAATTTATTTACGATTTAACATATCAATTTACAAAACTTTAAGTCGAGCGGGTTGAAGATTAACTGAAGTTTATGTACATTTGTTATAACATGAAATATTTAAACTATTTACGTAACGGGTGAAAAAAATAACGTTCACAAGAGAAAATAAACTATTGACACCAACTGTTTGATAGAGAAAGTGTCAAAGGATCTCAAACAGCAGGTTTCGAAAGTTTATTTAATTTATGTTATAATATTTTTCGACATTGAATATTATGTTGAAATATGAAAATACCAGAGTTCATCGAACGAAATAAACATATAGTTTATTTATTTAAATCTCAAAATAAGCGTGATTGAGCGACTATCTAGTAGCGACTATTGACTAGATTGTTCACTGCAATCTTTGTTTGGGTCACACAAAATCATATATTTGGAGAAGCAAATCAAAACTCAAACCGAGAAGATCGAAGATCTTCGCATTCGGAAAAATGTCGAGTTTATACAAAATAGTCAAATAACTGAAACTGAATATTGTCTTTCAGCCTAGATGGTAGGGCCTTCAACATGCTGTAAGCAACTTCAACGCAATTATGTGTCCTTATGTAACATTTCCAACAGGACAAAATATAAACCCATTTTCAGTAAATTGAGTAGGTATTGGTTGTGCATTGGTTACTTTTTAAAGGCTTTAGAACAAGGGTGTTTTTTTATCTGCAGACCTGCTTTAGTACAATTGTCATAATCATTCAAACAGTTGTTCCAAAAAATCCATTATTTATAAACATAATTCAAAAGGATCCCGACGATGTGTTTCAAAGCCACTTAAGGATGTCCAGATCAACATGTAAGTTCTTTCCTATTTAACAGAATAAATAGATAAAAAGATTTTTATCCATAGTTTGTTTAACGTTAACGATTCCTGTTTCTGAGAATTGTCCAATCTGTCACAACATCTAGCTAAAAAAAAATTAATCCTTGTCTTTTATTTTGGACAGGACGGTCCTCCAGAATGTTTTTTTTTTTACAGAATTAAAATCGGCGTCCATTCCAATTTATTGTTTGGATTAATAGCCTTATATGGCTACTTTTCCATGGGAAATTTTCGTTTTCCCTTTAAAATCAGAAAAAATTCTTTTACGCAAACGTAATGCCAAAATATTTGCAAAAAATTCTTACATTTTATGCAATTCAAAAATATTTCTGAAATATTGATAATGTAATGTGAAATGTTTCCTTTGAGTCGAGCTCTTTTGCAGTCAAAAAATAATGGCTGCACAATCTGCCCGACTTCGATGACATATTGATGTTTATGAACAGTCGGTACTGCAGTTCATCTAAGTTAGTATGATCGTAGATCTGCATTAATGAACATGGATAACACAGGCCTTTGTTAGTCTGACGTTTATGAAAACACCTGAAGTCTTTCAATAAATATGTTGTCTTGGCAGTGCGCAACATACCGCAGGAAAGTACGTCAGGAACTATTTCCTATTTTATTTGGTAAAATTATTTTGAAAAAATCGAATGCGAAAATGTTTATTCTGAAATGTATTCTAAAAAGAAATAAACACTTTGTCATATTATGACCTACATATGTAGGTATCTTGGGGAAATATGGGGTTTTAACTAGAATTTTAGGTCGGCGTTACTTCCCTACACTACACAACATGATAGATGACCATTGACAACGGCAGATAACATATGAAAGGTGACAGGTGATAAACTATGGATGGCGGATGCTAAGAGGCTGCTGAAAATTGGCAAATGCCCGATGACAGATAACAGCTAATAGGTGGCAGATAAAAGATGGCATGATACATAAGTCGTCGATTAGAATATTATTGCGGAATAATTGAAATAATATTGTCGAGAAGATTCAGCTTAAGATAAGTGTTGACCTCTCCTTAAGTTTCTATGTGGAATTCTGAATATAGTTGAGCAGAGTCAGATGAGATGACTTATGCCTGTTATTAATCTCAGCCTGTTCCTAAAAATGGTGTCGAATAAGAAGCACAATATGATGCAATAAAACCCCACATTTCTTAATCAAACCAGAACCATCAGATCATTTAAATCTCGGAAAAAGCATTAAAATAACATTTTTAGCAAGTGCAATGTATTTGCTAGAAAGTGCGTTGTGTATCTGGAGCTCCTGCCAACGTATTCAGGTGGTATGTGACACTGCCTTACCAGCTGTGGCTAGTGATTGCAGCCAACATGAAGCTGATATTTTACATCCAAGTTCTTCCGCTCTGTAGTCGCATGTAATGTATCTGTGCCCGGAAAGCAATAGTGGCAGTCTCATTCAGAGATCCTCTGCATTGTTTTATCAGCTTAGATGTTATTGTCGGCGATTACTGGGCTTTGATGACTGACTACTTAATAACGAGCTATCGGTTTACCAAGGGCAACAACTTGTAAGCAAAAATTTGATAGTAGTAAAAGAAAAAAGTTATAAAATACAATGAGCCCCAGGACACGATACTAATTCTCCCGTCATAAAACAGTTTTGTAGGTGAGAGGACTCCGGCGTACGGAAAAAAAAGTAAATAATTTTCACAAAACACATCAGACGGCTTTTCAGATGTAAGTCTTCTCCTTCTTGTCTGTAAGTTTCGCCGGTTCGACCACAAAAAATATTTGCAAGACTCCCGGTTTCTTATCATTGCGTCACTATACTCTGTCCAACATAAATTGACAGTACAGGGAAGTTAGGGATGTTTGCTTTTCATTCGCACTCTTTTATTTTCCATAAGGAGCTATTCTAACAAAAGCTCTTTCAGGGTTTCCGTACCATGTATTCTAAATCCGCAAAAACAAGAAAGAAGATTATGTATGGTTACCATGTTTTTTTTTAGATTGAAATTTTCATTTAAATTTTCAACAAATTTATCTTTTTCCACACCATCAAGAGGTAAGATAAAAGGCGCGCTTTTGAAGGGTATCCCCAGTAGGCCTAATCCCTTTTAAATAAAAAACAAACAAAATAAAAAAATGTATTTATTAAGATTAATTTAGCTTAGAATTAAATAAGCAAGTATAACAGCAATAAATAAAAATTCTTGTATTAAATAAGAATATTTACAAAATATTTATTTCTGATGAGAAGTTACTGCTGCTGCTGCTCTTTTCACTTATGTTTATAATCAGACTCTCTACAGCGCCTTCCGAAAAAACGTCCATTTCCCACATTTTTGGCTTAACCACCTGCTCGAAGTGTTGGACACACCGATGCCATTTTTCAGCGTCAACGGCACTTAAGTTCTTGGATGATTTTGAATGCATTTCTAACTATTAAGATTAAGATTAGATAAAACATAAAAAACTGACCGCCTACGAAAATCCACGCAAATAATCTTTTTCCTTCAAGAAAACAGCTTACAATTTTGTAACTGCATTTTAAAGCATTTTCCACACATTAAACAAAGATCAAAACAAGATCGCCACGATAACACTTACCATTAAGAACTTGATTTTAAAGCTCTAAAACCAAAAGCTCCTCAACAGAAAGCCAAAGAAAAAAACCGAACGAGTTACCAAATGGACATTGGTAAATCTGAATTCACATAAATTAAATGAATTAAATAGGCGTGAATAGCTGCTTCAGCCACAGGCCACACACATCAATGCGCACTCAGATGTGCGATGAATATGACGTGGGATCTGCGTCAGTTGCAATTGGAAATTCACTGGAGGGTAAGCGCTTTATGGGGTTTTCTTTTAATTTAGTATGGTAGAAAAATATACGCTACTGATTTTTAAAAAGCTTCCCCATAAAACGTGTACTGCCAATTTATGTTGGACAGAGTATAAGGCCAAGCTGGTGTTTCTGTCCTTGTCTCATCCAAGATGTCTGCCTCTTTTCCGCGCTTGTGTAGGTCCAACTTTCATAAAGGACCCTCCTTTGAACGTGGCAATACCAACTGAGTTGTTCGTGCTAAATTTTTTTTCATATCTCATATTTTTTTAAATCGTCCAACATTTGAACCGTATGTGAGCGCCATACACGCAACTGCGATATAAAGCCTTCTTTTCAGCTTAGAGGGCATTATTCGTTCACAGAAGATGACAGAGTTTTCCTGCCAATTCATCCACTATGCATTTATCCAATAATTGATGTCGTCATCTACGGTTGCTTCATTGTTCATCACAGATCCCAAATGTCTGGGATAGGTCAAAGTGGATCCCAAAAATGGTTTTTGATGGGCTATTACCCATATACCTTCCAAAACATTCACCCACACATCAAGTGCTCCTTGCAGGGAAGTTTGATGACTCCATTGTCAGCAAACAATAACTGATGTACTTACTGGCTTGTCACTTTTCCTTCAAGTAAATAGTACAGTAAAGCAATAAAGAGAAAAGGACTAAAGACGCTTCCTTAGTGCAGCCGAATTTGATTGGGAGCTCTTCGTCTTTATCATCTGTATATATATTAATGATTAGGACCAAAACCTAAGACTATTTAGCAATGTCCGTTCGTTCGTCCGGACATATCAACTTTTGAGGCCTTTAAATTTATGCGAGGAAGCTGCAATTTGGAACATATACTCCTAGGGTAACAAAATGGTAAAGTGTGTAAGTGTAATATGGCAGGAGTTTACGCCACGCCCAAAATTTAGAAAAAACTTTTTAAAGCCGTAGTTGAAGAGATGAAGTGTTAGAACCTTGACAAAATATGTAGACACTGAACAAGTTTGCCATGTAAAGTTTTTTTTTACCACGCCTACTTTTTAAGGCGTTTTTATACCCTATCCTAAGGGTGTATTAATTTTGACACATAGTTTAACACTCCTTAATATTCATCGTAGACCCATAAAAGTAAATATATTTATGATCAGGACCAAATCCTAAGACTATTTAGCAATGTCCGTCCGTCCGTCCGTACGCAATTTTTAGGCCTTTAAAATTAAGCTAGGAAGCTGAAATTTGGACCACATATTCCCTAGAGCTTCGAAATGGTTAAGGGTAAAAACTTGTTGAATACGCACACTGCCACGCCCACAATTAAGAAAAAACCGTTTTAAGGCTAAAGTTAGAGAGATAGAGTGTTACCACCTTGACAAGATATGTAGGCACTGCCGTCCTTCATAAGTTTGTTATATAAAATTTTTTGCCGCGCCTACTTTTTGTGGGGGTTTTTTACTAAAATGCTGTTTTCTTCGAAAATTTTCATAGAAACCGAAAAAAAATGTTTAAGAAGATATTTAGCCAATATTTTTTCCAATATATCGCCCATACAAAGTTTTTGGCCACGCCCACTTTTTAGGGCGTTTTTTTTCAACAAATAGTTATTTATTTTTTATTTAATAGAATGAAATAAAATGCTATCCATCATCTTCCTAATGCTTTTCGCTTTGGGGCATATAGGGATATGGATAGGGTATCATACTGTTCGCCCCAAGCGGACTGTAGCCTTTCCTTATGTTTTAAAAAAATATATTGTTTTCATTGAAAATTTCTACAGAAAAGGAAAAAAAAATTGATGATAAGATATTTCGTCAATATTTTTTCTAGTTGTCATCCATACAAAATTTCTTGCCACGGCCACTTTTGGGTGGCGTTTTTTCAAAAAATATTTTTTTTATAAATTTTATAAAATGAAATAAAATGCTGCCCGTGATGTTCTTAACGCTTTTTTCTCTGGGGCATTATGGATAGGGATTGTTCGCCCCAAGCGGACTGTAGCCTTTTTTTTATGATTTTCTCGCATTTTTCTACCAAGGATGGCTCTTTTTTTAGAGCCAAAGTGTGTGAATATTTTTTTCGGTCTGTTCTTAAACAAAGAATGTGACTGCAGATCGGGAATAATAGTGTAATTTGTATGAGATTTGATAGCGCAAATTTTGTAGCCAACCCAAGACCGAAATTGAAAGCATAAAAATATTTAGCAGGAAACTTTGTATGGGATTAAGATAGCAGGTAGTGTTTGAAATGAACGGCTCGATTTGATTAGATTTTGCTCCTTTTATAATGATTTAAACACATTGGGATGTCATGTTTTTTTTGGCGTCAATTGAGATTAATCGCCACTGATATGCAAAACCGAATTACTTTTGCTGTTTATGGCTTATTTAAAGCAACTAAAGTTATTGATATAAACATTTAATGCTCTTTAATATTCATTGTTAGATAAACTAAATTTTGAGTATCAAATCAATAATTTGGACTGTCTCATAGATCTCATACATTTAACAATTCTATATTTACCTTCTATTGCCTCTCAAATTATTTCTTTCTTACATCTCATATGCTATTATTTTCATGTTAAAATATAACGAAAAATATTAAAACAAATGCAACATTAGTTATATTTGCGATGCCTCCCTCAGCATAATAAAAGAAAGACCAGCTTTATCGACGGTATTTTTTATTCTATGCATACTTCACATGTGCATATACAAAATAAAACATAAAAATTTATGAAAGCAAAAAAAAATGCCCGAGGATATTAAGAAAGTTTTTTCTTTGTTCAGTGAAGTTCTCTTATTTAGTTGGCTAGGTGGGGCTTTCGAAAGATTAGAGAATATGTACTAGATTCCCTTAGTATGCAAGTATTATTAGGCAAAAAGATTATTGTTTTGTTTTTCAATCAGAAGCAAAACTTTCTGTACTCGAAAGGGTTCGTACTATAGTCCTTATCATACCAACCACTTTCATTAACAATGTACGACAATGAATAAACATACGGTTGGACTTACTTTCTCCTTTAAAAAAATTAAGACAGTATAGAACGACGATTTAACTAGTAGTTCAACTAATTTATTTGGGTGTTTGGCAAGGACGTTCACTTTTGAACATTGTGATGATCTCTTTCGCATAACAATGGGGAAAATTGCAATTGAAAGGTTTTCTAACTTGTTCCATAGTTTTAAATGCCTATCAAGGTTTACAAATAATAAAGAAACATAAACAATTCAGTTGCATTTATTGAATATTCATATTAAAGAAATTCTACATTCTGCATTCCGTCTATAGTTTTAAGTTTTTTTATTTTGTCATTAGAGTATTAGAGAAACTTTGTACAAGCAATCAATTAAAGAAATGAAATTACTATTCTTTATTCCCAACCCATCATCTGCGATCCTGCTGCTTCCAATTTTCCAGACCAAGCGCTCTGGTATCCGCGATGGCGTGGTTTTTGAAAGGGATAAAGGGTCTTCTTTATCGTCTCGAACCGGGGGGCTGGGATTCGAAGATCCTCTTGATTGGGGCTCTGTTGTCCTTTCGCTCGATGTGGTCGGACTTTCTGGACTATATCCACACCTTGGTACAATTCATAGAGTTCGCGGTTGTATATTCTTCTATATTCGCCCTCCTCGCACATTTTTCTTTCGAAGGATTCCAGTACTAACTATCCTGTCTTGCTTGTTGTCCAGCACTCGGCGACGTAAAGCAGTACTGGCATGGTTCTACTGGTTCTGTAGATCATGCACTTTGTCCTTCGAGTCAGAAATTTTAAACCGATTTGCTTCGCGAAACTGAAGTAGCTGCGGTTTCCTCAGGATCTCCACTAAAACTTCATTCGTAGTGTTGATACTTACACTTGGGTAAATGAACAAACTCGAAGTTGCTATCAGTAGTGACGTTTTAGTCGGTGGACAAATGCTTGTGTATTTGTTGATAGCGTGTATTTATTCTTGTGCTCATTTTTGTCTGTTCTTCAATAGCCACGAAAGCCTGTATCACGACACGCTGGGAGTGACCAATGATGGCAACATCGTCCGCATACAATATTGTAGCTATTGAAGGTAGTACTTCCCGTGTTTACACCTGGCCTGCGCACTATCTATTCAAGAACAAGATTGAAGAAATCACACGACATTACATCTCCTATCCGAAATTCGGTGCATGTTTGGAAGAATTCTGATGAGCTGCTGCCAAATTGCACAGAAAAAGATTTACTCAAGTCGAACAAACCAATAAAATAATTTCAGCGCAAAAAAGAGTCTGAAAATAAAACAATTAGCCTAAAAGCGCGCGAAAGGGATCTAAATATAATGAGCCAACCAAATAAAAACAGAAAATCCGTTTCCTCCCCTGTAATCGAGATTCTTAATGAAGTTAATAAAAAAAAAAATAATAAGCAGTGGAATTAAAATATACCAAAAAAGTATCTTGTTAGGGTATACCTTCCGCCTCCAATAAACTTTGTCGGAGTCTCTGATGATATCGTTTTGTAAGACCTTAAACCGAAAGCTGCAGTTAATTTTCTCCAAGAAAACCAATCGACATGAGGAAATCGTAGTCAAGCGTGGACCTCAACTGTTAGCATGAAAAGTCGGAAAATATTGAAGAAATTCACAGTGTTGCAAAATTCCCCCAATATTCTCAATACAGTATAGCGTTGCGAAGTAGAAGCGATTTACCAACTTGCATAAAATGCAATTACATCACCTTGCGAAGTAGCTTAAAATCTACACAACAGGAGGGATGGATTAACCCTTAAAGCTTACCATATATGTATAACCTTTTATGTACTCAATATGCACTTATTCGCAAACTAAGGCTTTTATCACATATTTAAACACAACATTTTCACAAATTCGCACTTAGGAATGACTTAGCGCCCTTCGAGCAAATATGTGCTACCAAGGCTCGTCATCATTTGAAGCAATATTTACCAAAAGGGCCTATTAAAAGGGGATACAAAATTATTAACAATAAATTAATTATTTACTTTTTAATAAAAGTAAACATTTTTTATATAAATTTATATGGATTATATAATTACGTATTAATTAAGGTAAGTAAATGCTATTTTCCATATTTTTGCTAGTTCTTAGTCTTTTTGATCATAACATACTTTTTGTGTGGTTGTTTATTGTTCATTAAATTCAAAAAAATCTTTCCTCTTTCGGAAATCGAAAATCGAAGCTGTTTACTGCTATTATTTAATTTTTATTTTTAAAAATTTAGAACCATATAGACACCTATTATATTTCGATTGTAAGCTAACAGCAGTGCAAATCTTATGCCTTAAGTCTGGTCGTCTACCCTTAAACTGTTTCTGTTGATTTTGTAAAATTGTTATTGATTTTCCTCAAACATTCTAAAATAAGTTCCAATATAAATAAGTCAACGAAATTAACTTGCACAAGCTATATTTTCTACTTCAATTAAATATATGCAAACGTGAGTACATATACATATACATATACATATACATATGCATATAATGTACATACGTATGTATGCATTCCTTGGCAGAACTTGCGTCCAAATGTTTGGGTTTCATTGGTAAAGTCAACTTGTAGAAAATTTATGTTGCACATTAATTAATTAAAAAAAGTGAAGGAGTGTGCTCACAATGAAACATAAAATCTCCTATCGACGCGACGGACGGAAGACTCCGGGGCTCCTCGACTTCAGTTTTACCAGCAATGCCAAATGCAATATGCAATGGCAGCATATTATCATTATTCATTCACTCAAATCTGGTTAATAAAAACCCAGAAGGAGCAAAGGACGAACTCTATAAATGTGCATAAGTTTGCAAGGATTCTGGATTGTACACATTCGGGTAGGTATATATAAATATACCTTGGTGGGTATGTATGTGTGTGCATATTTATAGAAAGTGAAGAATGATTTGGTCTGCTAATTACATCTTCAAGCGTATTTCTTTTTTAAGTCGCATTCGTAATTGTGATGGTGAGGAAGAGATGCAGAAAGAGACCTGGGTAGGTTTAGTAAAATTTGTTATCTTAATAATGTCGAGTAGTCCTATATCCAACACAATATTCATGGGGTAAGCCTAGATTTCTTTGGCCGCAAAAACATAACAGAAATATTTTTTCGCTTGATATGCTGTGTTAGTCTTATTCTGGTAAGTACATTCTTTATTCTCAGAGTAAGTTGCTGCAGGTTGTTTTGTTCTCCATGTCAATAAAATTGAAAGTATCTATAATGACCGTAAGTTGAAATCGTAGGACTTAAGTGTGTTTTTTTTTATAATGCATCTAGCTATGTAGATGCAGGGTTTGGAGTTTTTTAATTCATTTGAAATTAAAGTTTATACAGAATGCCGAAGCGAGTAGCTATGCATGTTTGATTGTTGTAAGCCACTTCCAGCCATTTATTATACAAGTAAAATGCTCACACATTAATTTCATAATCATATAAAACCGCTGTCTTGTTGGTATTATGAATGAATCAAAGATGTTGGTAAGCTTAAGGCGTTAAATGGTCCGCACAAATTTCATCAAAAATCTGTTACTTAAATTTTGAATGTAATGACCTCACATATGCATTTAATAACTAACAAATAGTGCAGTGGTTGGCTTTCTGAGGCTAAAACCTAAACCTAACTTCACCATCAGGCATTTTGTGCAAAGCTTTACTTAACTATTAATTGAAAGTAAATAAAATCTTTCTTAAGCGGTGAAAAACTTCAGATATGTTTAGTTTAGCTATCGACCGCTTAACATTCCAGTTATACATTATGGATTTTGGACCATAGCCCGATTCTCCAAATGTGAATTTCGCATTTGGCACGAGAAAATGTGTACACATTCGTCTTCCGATGTCGAAAGTGTGGTGGAGTTGGTTTAAGAAAAGTCATGTTATTCAATAAATTTATTTTCTCCGTTTGCAAACGTGTGTGAAGGCGAGTGAGAAAAAATATAAAACGCTTGGGTCAAATAAATTAAGGATATTGCATCAAAATTTCTGATAGAAACACCAAAACATAGTGCGTTATTAATACAACAATCTCACTTTGTTTTCAACATAGAATTAACCCATTATGATTATAAAACCCTTAATTTAAAGGTGAGTACAATGAGAAGTTATTTCGACCACTATTCGATTTCTCAGAGCTTTGCTGGATCTTTACAGAGCTCGAATGTGTTAGTTTTGTAGAAACATATGTAAGAACGTATATATATATAATTTATTTGTTCCATTTTACATTTTAATTTATTTGAATACAGGTAGGTACAAGGAACCCGACTGGCAATTGTCACTTCAAACTTATGTGCACAATTTACCTACATAGTGCACTTTTATAACTAACCACATTTGGTGTTTCGCTGTAACTTTCGACTATCATCATTAAAATTAGTCGAAACCAACAAAAAAATCAAGGTAAACAGTCAAAAATCTTAATGATGAAAAAAAAAATAATCGCGTTACCAAGCGTAATCCGCACAATTTCATTCCACCCTCTATTTATTGCATAAAGAAAAGAAGTTTCCTTCTTTACCGGCGAATGCAAATGAGCATGGATTAAACCCCTTTATTCAAGAAATAAATCGCTGTTTGCGAAAACCTTACCCATATATACAATATGTATGTGCAATAGGAAGGTCCAAAAATAAGATTTGAGATTTATCAGAAGTGTTTATTTTTTGCTGCAAGTAATTTCTTAACTTGTAACTTCTATGATGACAATCTAAGAACAGTGATATTCAATAAAACGGAAAACAAATTTGCTGAAACGCGTTGATGGTCGATTGTGCACTAATTTATTGTTTTTATTAAGTACTTAACATTTATTTGTACATATATTTTTTTGGATTTTTGTTTAAACTAAAAATAATGTTTTGTTTTTTAAATACAATTTAAGAAATATCGCATTGGCTTAGAGGTAAGGGCGCTAAATTATCCACCTAGGGCTACAGTTTAACAAACATTTATGGATATTAACTGTTGAAACTTTATAATCAGTGTCAATATGTCTAAATCATTCATTATTAAAATTTATATTGCATTTTAAATTGCATTTTCACATGGAACACCCTAATGTTCATACCTATACAAATACAGCAGCAAAAATGCAAATCTTGCGGATATCTAAACTCTTTGTTACGATTGCGATCAACTCGCTTTGCTGATGCACCTTTATCAGAGTGTATTCTCATGGAAACATATATACACACATACCTAAATAAAAATCTACTCATAATTACGGATATATCTTTCATTTGAATGGACCATGTCGAGAAACAGAAGAGCTATCTGTGCATTTTCAAGTTTCGTTGTTCTATAATACAACTTTCAGGGCATACCCTCCCCATCATCTTTTAAGTCATCTTAATTTCTTTTCCGTTCGCTTCTTACTTTTTCATGATATGTACACACTGTTTCTTAAAGTACTTGCTTGTCCTTTCTATTTGGTATTTTTTTACATTGTGTGTGGTATGTGCCAAGGGCATTTCCAACAACACATGATTTTGGTTTAAGCTTTTTTTATATAGCATAAGTACGTATGCATATTCATATCTTTAAGAAACGTTGCCTCTTATGTGGCATCCTTACCCTTACCTTACATTTTGGGGAAGGGATGAAAAATGATTTTTGTGTCGTAAACAAACAAAAAGTGTTCGACTTGCATGCATTTTCTTAAAATTGTACCAATATTGTATGATATATAAAATAAACATGAAGAAAACATAAAGTGCACGACTGGGTCATATGGAACTTTCTTGCTATTTAGGATGCATTTTAGAATAGAATAAACAATAACACTTCACCTGATTCTCCAATTTGGTGTGGCATTTCCCTTTTCACTCATCCTATGTATTCAAAATATAAAAAACTGACCAAAATCGTTGCAGTCAAGAAAATCGTTTTTTTTTCTTAATTTATAAATTACCTGCATTTTGGTCACAATATTTTTTTATTCCCTTTAATTTTTCGACGG
Source organism: Ferdinandea cuprea (assembly GCA_963576555.1). Taxonomy (NCBI): domain Eukaryota; kingdom Metazoa; phylum Arthropoda; class Insecta; order Diptera; family Syrphidae; genus Ferdinandea; species Ferdinandea cuprea. The sequence continues at coordinate 81,783,740 of OY754959.1, forward strand.
CTGATTGAAAAGTCAAATAAAACCCTGGTTGTGTTCGGTGTGAAGTTTTCAACTGTATGCAGTATGAAAAGAAGAGGAAAAATAAATTTTCTCATAAACGGGTCTTTGGATTTCGGACTGTTTTTATATTTTTGACATTAGACTCAATCATCCACAAGCGTTTATTTGAGAAAATCAATTTATAGATACTTAGATACCTACATTCATAAAGACAATTTTTTTTTAAAGAGTGAAGTAAAGAGGAAAATAATTATCCGTTATTCGATACTTTTTAATCAAATTGGAAGGCAACTTATTTGTTAACTTCAGTATCTGTCAAAAGATATATGCATAGGACTTGCACGCACACATAATCGCATCTTTACGATAGAATGCGCTAGGTACACTAGGGTGCACAAAATAGTCAAGTTTTCGGATACAAAAACATCAAATGCGTAACTTTTTTGCGTTTCTTTTTTTTAAATGTGGCTGGCAAAAGCTTGACGACTAGTTAAACTCCTTGGACACATATATTTTAAATCCAGCAATAAATTTCTAAGTTTTAAGAATTTCATAATTAATTATTTATAAAAATTGCTATTCAGATTGTGCTTTATCTCCCCATGTCCTCGAGCGATTAGGACACGCAATGCGACAAATTCACTTCCGCACTCGTACAGTGGGAAGAGTACATCAAGATCTTAACATACACAAATCCAATTGTGAAGCTGGAAAGGCAACGTATGTTAAGCGTATTAAATTCTGAACTTCTGACAGTAGTGCAATACTTCCAAAACACAATTAAAGTGAAACCCCAACAATCTGCCATTAGCATCGTTGAAACCGAAAGGCTTTCCATCCTTGATATGTACTTTAACAACAAACTTTCTCAAACGACGTCGCCAAGAACGCTTCAAAATATGGAAATTATAAAACGTTTATTAGCCTCAAACTTGAGTATAAAGCTGTTTTTCTTTTACATTATAGTTTACAGACATTTAAAACCAACGTGTATCGGTAACTCAATTTCCTTTATCCTCCACTTCCCTAATACACGCACTGTGCCCCTTCATTATAAAGGTATCCAATATGCCTTTCGTACGGGTACATTATATAAAGAAAAATGTGTATATAAACACACATTTTTGAATGCAATAACTTTTTATATAAAATTAAACTTTAGAAATATATAAAGAAAAAATCTAATAATAAGGAACCCATATATAAAAAAAAATTAACTTAACTTAAAATTAAAAAACGGTTTAAGGAACTTGTGCATAACATTAAATAGTTCATACCTCGATTGCATGTATGACTTTGCTGGTGGACCTCTACTAAGATCAAGGCTAGCTGCCATGCTGTATTAAACATTTCATTAATTGTACTTTAAATTTTATAGGTGACAAATTTTTAGTTATGAAATTTGGAAAATACAACTCCGCCATAAGTTTATATTCCAGACTCCATTGGCGGACGTGGCGGTGGGAAGGCCAAGCACCACCTACAGTAGGTAGTTTACGACATAAGGTCTTGAAAATGCTTGGGGAAAAACATTATTTTCGGACATCTAATTTAAATTTGATTAATATCAAAAATTTATTCCTAAATAAGGAAAGTGAATTAAGTTTTCGAGAGAAAAATTCGTCAAGTTTAGAAAAAAAGTATACATATTTTACAAATAAATACGTGTGTTTGCGATGAAATGATGTTTTTACTTAACGGGAGCAAGGATATTACACTGGGTAACAAAACGAACTCCTATCGTATGGATCTAACTACTTTGCCTTCTCGAAATAATTAAATCGCAGCTATACATCGCATTTTTAATATATCTATAACTTAAGAATTTAGTACTGATCATCTAAAATTTATTTGAAACAAACCTTTCAGAACCTGCCTAGCACAGGCCGTAGACAGTGAGGGGGACCACAGGAGTTTAATACCTAGAAGAACAATTTTACAAAATGCATTTGTAAAAAATACTTTTCTGCTTTAGTATGAAATTTGTAATAAATTGTAAATTGTAAATTGTAAATTGCAATTGTAACATTATCTATGTTCAAAACTTTTTGATTTTAGGATTAAGCTTACGTAGTATCTATGTACATTTGCATTAAGATGATTTTTAAAGTCAGTTTAAAATGAGATTCAAAAACCATAATTCCATATGGCAGCTATCGTTATTTAAAAGGAATAGGTATCTACTCTAAATCCGCATGCTGTTTTGTTGCTCATCTTAACGGTTTTTTTAATGCAGTCTACTGAAATTAAGTAGCCAAAATAACTCCCCTAATGAACCTAATATTATTAAATTTTGATTCGTCTCAGTACAGCTAATAATAAGTTGCAAATTAATGATGGTCAAGTGGACATAGTTAACAGTTATTTAATTCAGTGAGTTTAACGTATTAGTATTATGCACTATTCAATGCGTTACAGTAGTGCTACAGTATCCCATTAATAAAAAAAAACAAGTTTGCATCACCCTAATGTTAAAAGTACATAAGTACAAATCCGTGTACAATATTCTGAAAATAAATACTATATATATGTTTGTTTGTGTACTTACTACAAATAGATATGCGGGTGCATTTTTGCGCACTGCTCTGAATCACAACGGTATATTTTTTTGGATATAAGGGTGGTTTAAAGTCAGTCCAAAGGAGGTTTGCATTCATGAGAATGAAGAAGTTTTAAACTGAAGAAAAACATTTCTTAAATTGAAAGCGAAAGGATTCGGGATAAAAAAAAATGTATGCATTATGTTTAATGTTCATGCTTATATAAGCACTCTTATAATATGCATATGAATACTTAGATCTGAATTGCATAATAAAGGCAACATTCTTTATTAGGGATTAAGTACGCACAAACACAAACATATATCCATAGTTAGTTGTTCTTATTCGAGAAGAAAAGAAACGGAACTTAGAATTTCAAGACTTTTCTATTATTTACAATTAGAAAGGAACATTAAACAAGTTTTTAGAAGATTTGATGATATATTAAGGGGCATGGTAGTACCCAGTCAAGTTCTCTAGCAAATTTGAAACGAAAAACTTATTTACAGGAAACAACTACGGCCTTTTTTCCCCTTTACAAAAAATCACAGCAGCGGTCTCATAGCACTAGTTTCTGGTTTATAGGTGCCTGGCAAAAAATATGTCTTGTCAAAGCAAGCCTATGCAGGATTATCTTATTCATGAATGTACATTTTTTTTATTGCCTCCATTTTTTATCATTCTGAAAATTCGAAAGTGAATTGTCTGAAGCCGCGAATTTCATAATTTCAGCCTTGAATTTAAAAAAAGAAGCTTCGATCAGGCTCAAGATTAACTACGAAAATCCCATTTTTTTTTTTTAATGAATTAGTGTAAACTACTTGTATCTCCTTTTCGAATTTGGGTAAAATCAAGTTGAAACATGGCATAATGATGTAGTATTGTTACTTTTAGAAAAAAAAATTACTGCTAAAAATAAATATTAAAATTATTTGTTTTTTCGGGCTTCTAACCACTAACTCCTTAATCGATTAATCGAAATAACATGCATTATCTCGAGCTATCTCCAGACATCGTCAAAAATTATTCTAGTATATTTTTTTTATATATTTTAGTGTAGTTCTTAAAACTTATTTTATTTTCAAACTAGACCGGTTGTAATTTATTTTTGTCTTAATTCTTGTTACTTTAGATTAACTCGAATAATAATTTTGATCACAAAAGGTTGAGCGTTGCTAGTTAGTCAGTCAGAATAGATAAGTATAGGTGCACACAGATATAAATTTAGTTTTCTTCTAAATACCACCCAAAAAAGTTGCATATTTGCAGATTACAGTTTCCTTATTGTGAAAAAAAAAATAAATAAGAAAATTTCGATAATAGTGTGTTAGCTTGTCACAAGTTGGAGAATAATGTGTGTATATTTTGCTCTTTTATATTTAAATATGTTGTTCCATAAAGCGAAAGATGCTTGTGCAAAAAATATAATTTCTTTGTCTGTAATAAGAAAAATGCAAAATAAATATGAAGTAACAAATATGAAACGTTAATCTTCATTTTATTTGAATCCACTCAATTTGATCAGGCCGAAAACCTAAGTTAAATTGTCAGTATCATATCTACGCAAGTTTAAACAGTGCCGTTTTTTTACTGCACGCGTCATCATATGCCATCTTGAATTTACGATTATTTGCCTTAACATACCGACAAAGAAATAAATAAAAACAAACTTTAACATGTCATTTTAGGATCAATACTTATTCAGTTATAATTAACAAATATATCACAAATTAAATGTAAAAGTTATAAAAATGTATTGAGAAAACTCATGAAAGCAAGCGAAAATTTGTTTCTGCTTCGTTTATTCAAATTACGGCCTCTGTACAGAGTTTCTTATATTTACGTTACAAATGAATATGCAACCATCCCTTCTCAAGTAAAAGAAAATTTACGATGATGATGATGATGGTTATTACATACATATACAGGTTGTGAACTTAAAAGGTGGACGAATATAAACCTAAAGACGTAGCACATACAAAGCACCTCTTTCAAGGAAGCATGAAAATAACGAAGATGAGAAAGAAGAAACTGCAAATGAATCGAAAAAAGGAAGCACAAGAAATATCACAATTATGAATGCAGTTAAGTACACAATTGACACTGCTTTGCATATAACGAGGATAGACGAACGCTGCATCAGTCTTAGAAGCTATATTCCAGCCAAGCAGATAGGGACAAAATTAAGTTTTTATTTGCAGAATTATTTTACCTGAGTTCAAAAGCCTAATATGCTACCAAACCGATAAAAGAAGCAGTTGCTTCCAACTTCCCAACATTCCTTGAAGTGAGTGAGATGAATATATTTATACAGATAGGGTAAGGTGCAGAGGCTTGGAACTGAAAGTCGTAAATTCATGTCTAAAGATCTGCAAAAGTAAATGCAAGTCTTGAAGTATCCATGTACCTATGTACCTACATAACTCATTTAATACTTCTTGCTTTTCTTTATCACGTTTGCATTTGAAAACTGGAGCGGATGATATCTTTCAGTTTGTTCTTACAGAAAATCTCAAAGCAATGCAAAATCAAATCATTTGCAACAAGAGTATGTAGGTTCTACGTTGTACAAATGAGTTCTTGATATTCTTATTTTTATCCTCAGTATGGTAGTAAGTATTTCCAGCAAATCTTTTCGTGGGTCAACAATATTATGTTCATTGTATAAATATGTACGTACTTTTAATAAAGGTTGATTGCAGCATAATTATATACAAATGTGGCACATTTTTGTTGCATGCAATTTTCCGATAATTTTACTATACAAATTGGTCGAGTTTGGTTTACATAATATTTTGGAAGATGATAAGAAAATATCGAACGGATTTAAAAAGTTTCTTCAGAAAACTAGTTATCAACAATAATCTAATTGATTTTTTCTAGTGAAAAAAACCTAAACTAAGCTTGATGGATAATTGATTAATGTTTTAACTACTGTTATCATCCGTACTTTTTAATCAATTTTTTTGAAAATCGCATTTATTTCAAGAAAATGAGCTTATTATTTATGTATTACCATTATTATGTTTTAAATTTATGCTAGGAAGCTAAAATTTGAAACATATACATATACATATACTACTAGCGTCACTCAACAAAATATGGTGACACTGAACTTGTTTACAAGTTTGTCATATAAAGTTGTTTTCCAAGCCTAGTTTTTGAGGACTTTTTTTTTAGCAATATATAGTTTTATTAGCCTTATAGATTTATAGGTCACATTCCATAGGTATACTTGTATTCCATCCTGCTGTCAGACAAACGAAAAATGAAGGTACACAGCAACGGATTCTATGGGTCCGGGGCCTTGAGGAAGATGTTACTGCATTCCAGGATGGATTTAGGTATGCAAAAAGAAAATAACTAGGAACAAAATTCCTTACAGTTGCCATAATGTAGATGCAGCTTCGTCCTGGAAAATCAGCAACGATTAAAAGTTGAAAATTCAAGATCAGTATTCAAGGCACATTTTACAACACCAGTTTAGTATCTATATGCACAAGGATGTAACGATAAAGCTGACGACAATATGAAGAATTAGCTTTGATCCTGATCTTTTACAAAGCCTGTACCTTACTACATACATATTTGCATTAAATTAACGTCGTACTATATAGCTACTACATTCTCACTCTAAATAACTAAAACAATTAAAATATCAATATTATTTTTTTTTATTATTTAATATTATTTTAAGTTTATATTTTAGTTTCATGTCCTCTTTCGGTTGAATAACGAAATAAACAGACATCGTCTGCTAAATAATAGGAACTCATATTTTTTTTAAACTTTTTTGCAGATATCATAGAAAAAACAAAGCCCATGTTTATTTGTGTACCGAAATATTGACCAATTTTTATACCCTATCCTAAGGGATATACTCAATATTCGTCGTAGACCTCTAAAAGTATATATATTTATGTTCAGGACCATATCCTTAGACTATTTTGCAATATCTGTCTGTCCGTCTTATTACCTTTCTTATACCTTTTGAGGCATTTAAATTTATGCTAGGAAGCTGAAATTTAGAACATATACTACCTAGGGTCACAAAATGGTAAAGCGTATTTCTTAAAAACCCCCACCACTGCCATATCAATAATTGTTGATAGTTGATGAGGTAGGTTAGAACCTGAACAAAATATACAAAGCCACGCCCACTTTTTTTTATAAATTTTCTAGAATGAAATAAAATCCTATCCATCGTGTTCTTAACGCTTTTTTGGGTATATAGGGATCTGCATAGTGAATCATACTATTCGCCCCAAGCGGACCATTCCTTATTTTTATACCCTATCCTAAGGGTATATTAATTTTGACACATAGTTTGTAACACCCCTTAATATTCGTCGTAGACCCATAAAAGTATATATATTTATTATCAGGACCAAATCCTAAGACTATCTAGCAATGTCCGTCCGTCCGTCCGTACGCAATTTTTAGGCCTTTAAAATTAAGCTAGGAAGCTGAAATTTGGACCACATATTCCCTAGGGCTCCGAAATGGTTAAGTGTAAAATTTTTTTTAATATGCCCACTGCCACGCCTACAATTTAGAAAAAACCGTTTTAAAGCTAAAGTTAGAGAGATAGAGTGTTCCATCCTTCACAAGATATGTGGGCACTGCCCCCCTTTATAAGTTTGTCATATAAAGTTTTTTCGCCACGCCTACTTTTTGTGGGCGTTTTTTACTAAAATCGAAAAATCTTCGAAAATATTCATAGAAAGCGAAAAAACAACATATCGCCCATACAAAGTTTTTGGCCACGCCCACTTTTTGGGGGCATTTTTAAAAAAAAAAAAATTTTTCCTAAAATACTAAAATGAAATAAAATCTCCTTAATGCTTTTTTTTTGGGGCATATAGGGATATGGATAGGGTATCATACTGTTCGCCCCCAGCGGACTGTAGCCTTTCCTTATGTTTTTTTTTAAATTTTCGAAACAACAGCATAAGAACGCAACAAATGACAAAAGATGAAGTTTTTCTTTGGAATTTTAGACTTATGACGTGCTACGAAATGTGACTGGCGGTTCTCGGAACTCCCTGTTTTGTCAGCAGATATTAAACGATGCATCGAGATGTCTCGAGATGTTTGCATGAATCGATTATAATTGATTAAGTCTCTTGTTTTACAACTTTCAAGGGTACCTAATTTTTATGATTTTAGAATAATTATCAAATCGTGGGTAAATTTTGGTAATTTTTAACTTTCTCGTGTACATAATTATACTAAAGGTAAAGTTATTGCAATCGTGCCGAAATTTCAAACTCAAACTGAGTATGGGTGGTATTACGACTACATAGAGAAGTCCAAAAAGGTCCACCAATGCCGTGTTCGGTCGGTCGGCGAAACGGTTCGACGGATTTGTTCGTATATAAGGATATACTATAGGATATCCTATAAAGAGTTTCCTTAGTTGTTCAGGAGAGAACTTTACTATATTGTTGCTTTCTCAGCCGAAATAAACAGGGATTGGCAAGCGTTATTCTTCGTTTTATTTCGGAGAAATATAAAGATTGATCTGGGTTTCGTAACAGATTCTCTAGCAATTGGATGAACTGTGTTTGAAGAAAGCTCATAACATACCGTTTTAACAGTAACTTCTGGTTCATAGTTACATTGAATCCGACGATTAAGTCGTTTATATTTAGAGTTATTTACAGAAGTGGATAAATCTCTTTTCCTTTTGCCAGAAGAAGAAAAAGAAGAAGAAGAACAACAACAAAAACAACAACAACAAGAACAAGAACAAAAGAAGAAGTAGCAGAAGTTACACATACTAGACTTAGAGTTTACAACGTCAGACACCGAAACAGAAGATGAACTAGTTGTTGTACTAAACTTGACTTAGTGTCAGTAGACGTTGAAGCATCAGCTATCAAGGAGGGAGCAGAAGACTGTGAAAAGTTTGAGACCGTTATTAAAAGTATAAAATATTTCCTTGAACCTTTTGGGCAATTTTTTAAAATCACACTTAAAAGCTGACATTTTAAATGCGGTACGACGGACTATACCATAAAACAAGCTCCGAAGAATTAATTTAATTTTATCAATGAATGCATTGATAGAACCAACAGATTTAGCATGAAAAAACATGCCACAGGGACCATAGCAAAGAAATGAGGAATTGGTTGAATTTTTAGGTATATTGAAGGGAAAGCCAGGAATCGAACCTACAAACATTTGTGCAGCAGTTGACGGAAAGGACGCGCTAACCAATTTCACCAAGCGACTAATTAGTAAGTCATAAACAAAGAGTAGCTAAAAGCTTAAATATGTATTGTTAAAGAGTTAGTAACACAAAAGATATTAAAGATTATAGAGTAACAAGGATAAACAATATATAATATAAACTAACAAGAAGAGTATGATTAAGACAGCATTCTCATAAATACTGTGTAAGATAACGGCAACGGCTAGCACATAAAAAAGAGAAAAGAAATTAAACATAAATAACTTTTTTTTTGTCGGAGGTTGCTACTATCCGATGGATACAACTACAGGTCCATTGTACTACAATTCAGGCACCTTACATTAATGTATTTAGTTTTCCCTTCTTTCGAAGAAAGACCGAAAACAGGTTCAGGTCCTGAGAAAACTTCTTCTGAAGCTTGCCTAGCAAGCTCATCCGGATGCCAGGGTGACCTGGGACGCAGACAAGATTCACTGTGTTCAGCCTTCTGGCCAAATTTACAGAAAGCTTGAGTTCTAGCACTAACTTGGACGAAGTAACAGGGTTTAGCAGCACTTTTAATGCAGCTTGGCTGTCACTGCAAATGCAAATGCCTCTAGCCCTCCACCTGTTGTTCACAATATAGCGCATAGCCATTTGGATGGCAAGAACCTCCGCTTAGATAACAGACGCATGTTTACCCAATAGATAGTAAAGTCTTATGTTATCGCACTCCACAAAGACTCCAGCACCAGACCCTTGTCCGGTTTTGGAGCCATCCGGGAAAATACGATGGCCTTCAATCCATGTTTCAGAGTTTGGCCGAAGCCATTCCGTTACATGGGGAAAGTCGACGTGGTAGTATTTTCGCAGAAGGATTTCTGGTGTCATTCCATCACACGGCATATAAATAAGACAAAAGCCACATCTCTTTAAGCGAAAGATGGTTTTTATCGTACACCACATGATATATAAATCGAGGGGGAAGATTCATCAAAGCATCTAGAGCGGAGCCCGGCGCGCTAGGGAAGGCCCCTGTGCTGCCGAGACATGCCGTTCTTTGGAGTTTGGCGAAAGAAGCAGTTACGCGTTTTCGTGAAAGCCTGTTCCACCAAACCACAGATGAGTAATTATACAGAAAGTTGACTCAGCATACCCCTGCCCTTTGAACCCGAAAAAAAATTGTTAAAAATGGCGAAAAAATCCTCTCTCTAATGTTCTATCTGTGAATACGTGTGAGCCAGCCAAATAAAGTACGGAGGCGTTGATGTGTCAACAATATGTCATCAGCGCGGGCAAGAATTCCAAATGGTAACAAAAACCACCTGATTACAGTGGATGTGTTGGGGAAGCGCTGCGAAGTATTGAGTTAACGTAGTTCAAGTAAAATACATATTTTAATTGCAATGTTTATGAAAAAAAAACATAAAGAAAGGCTACAGTCCGCTTGGAGCGAACAGTATGATACCCTATCCCTATCCCTATATGCCCCAAAAAAAACCTTAAGAAGATGATGGATAGCATCTTATTTCATTTTATAAAATTTAGAAAAAAAAAAAAACGCCCCCAAAAAGTGGGCATGGCCAAAAACTTTGTATGGGCGATATATTGGAAAAACTATTGGCTAAATATCTTGTTAAACATTTTTTTTCGGTTTCTTGGAAAATTATCGAAGAAAACAGCATTTTAGTGAAAAACGCCCACAAAAAGTAGGCGTGGCAAAAAACTTTATATGACAAACTTATAAAGGAGGGCACTGCCTACATATCTTGTGAAGGTTGTAATACTCTATCTCTCTAACTTTAGCTTTAAAACGGTTTTTTCTAAATTGTGGGCGTGGCAGTGGGCGTATTCAAAAAAATTTTACACTTAACCATTTCGGAGCCATAGGGAATATGTGGTCCAAATTTCAGCTTCCTAGCTTAATTTTAAAGGCCTAAAAATTGCGTACGGACGGACGGACGGACGGACGGACATTGCTAGATAGTCTTAGGATTTGGTCCTGATCATAAATATATATACTTTTATGGGTCTACGGCGAATATTAAGGGGTGTTACAAACTATGTGTCAAAATTAATATACCCTTAGGATAGGGTATAAATAGTTATATAATACATATAAAGTTGTTGCTATTAAATGCGAATATTTCTTGTGTTTAAAAGAAATAGTTCTCAATTTTTTATCTGCCTTAAAATAAACATACTTGGGTTGTTATATTTTTTCCATTTTGATTAATAAAATGGGATAAAATTTATATATTATTGTATTAATGCATGGATATTACTAAATTAGTAATGTTTGGGTGTAAAATATTTACAGTAAATAGTTTTAGATTAGCTTTTTATATATATTAAATTCTTTGGTTGTTTTATCATGTATTTTTTTTTGAAAATATGAAAGTTTAATATATTTATATATTTGGAACTTTCATATAAGAGCGAGCGAGCGAATTGACAAACTGCGAAGAAATAACTTTTAATGCATTATTAAAAACAAAATGATATTTTTTTGTTCCAATTCAATTCATTAATAGCAGTGAATTAATGAAATAATATATTAAATTATTGAAATGGTCAGTAAACTGATCACGCGATACTAATAAATTTCATTCATTGAGCATTTATTTATTTTACCTACAAGTTTAGTAATTTTACAGAATATTTCATTAATTCACTGCTCAAATATTTATCGCTTCTTCCGTTTAAAAATTATTTAATTTCAATTATTTTACTGGACATTCGAAAAATTAACCAACAAAATTATTTTATTATTACTGACAATTTAAAACTGTTAAACTGGTTTAATTACCGGCAAACAAAATATGATACTCCTTACTTTATTTTTTAACTTGCGTAACTGCAAAAATGTTTACGAAACTGCTGTTACGTAAAACTACAATTATACATAATAATTAAAAATATTCAACCTAATTTTATTCTCTTGCAAATTCACCATAAACCGTCGCGTATTATTACGATGGTATTGGACACAGCGCAGTTTGACTTTTAATATGTCAACATACGATTTTTTCCAAAATGGATTCTTTGGCGCTGCTATTGCGTGCGTGAGCTGGCTCAATTTGATTTTCATGTAAAAACTTATACATCCACAGTACTACGCCTTTGTGAAGCAAAGAAAAAACGATGGGCGAGAGAGCCAAAAATCCTCTCAGCCGACTATCTGTATAATTAGTCATCTGTGTACCAAACAACCGATGCGTTTCGGAGACAAGCCCCATGTCTTACCAAAAGCACCTTTACACTACCAGAAAGCCGACAGTGCTTTATCGGTTTTCGATTCGACATGTTTGGACCATAGACGTTTTTTATCGAGGATTACACCCAAATATTTGACTTCATCGGAGATAGGGATGGTGACACCTTCTCCTTCTCGTAAAGAGAACAACCGCAGTTTTAAGAGGATTCACGATCAATTCCAGGGATCTCTGTGCCTGAGAGCAGACAGCCCCTAGATTTGAACCAACAGAAGGCACGGCGATATCATCCCCTGATGCGCTGATAGGCATATAGCATCTCAGAAAGAGGATGTGATCGAAGTGCAACTTTGCGCACATGCAGCTCAACCAGTCTCTCCAAACTTTTCAGCAAGAAGGAACACAGACTTATGGGTCTAAAGCTTAAAAGATGCAATAGCATATTTGATAGCATCAGCAGTCACCACTCCCGATCGGTTCAAATGTAGCCACCGTCGTTTGAAGGGCTGAAGAACACGTGAGTGAGGCTCAAGGAGAAGACCTAAAGTCTCCGCCTTTGTCTCAGTTTACGTGCCATCAGGTTTACTTAGTCTGTTCCTTTGGGGGACTTTAGCAAGCCTACTAGTTGCACTTAGAGATTCGACCTATTCACAAAACTTTTTATAGAAGTCATTTTTCGACTTGCGAATAAATGTCTTAAAAACATTTTGTTTCGATAGATAAAGATTCCAGTCTTCTAGACTTCAACTGCCTATTAGACATGGTTACGTCAATTACTTGCTGCATTCTGGGTGTAACAAAGGTAGTTTGATGACCTACATTGTTGATGGTAATATCAGGCGATAAAATGAAGTCCAAGAGTCGATCTCCCCTTATGTTGCATTTGCTGCTGTCCAAACAGTGTTTTGAGCATTAGCATCGCAGCACAAGACAAGACCAAACCTTTTGGATTCACAAAACTCTACGAGCTCTACAACAGCCTTTGGTTGAGGAGGGTTAGAGAATCATAGGGGAAATAAGCCGATGCAGGGAAAAAGGTTTCCCGATTATCATTTGCATGGTAAGTTATAGAGACAGCTACTAAATCTTTTCTACAAAAGCTTTTGATCATAGAAACTGTAAAAGATTTCGATACAATAAGAGAAGTTTTAAGTCTTTCGGATTGCTCCTCATAAACTACGTGCTATAAATCACTCAAGCCACCAAGACCACAGATGCTATTTTTCCACACCCACGGTTCCTGAATATTATGTGTGATTTTGTTCTACAAGTCACAAGCCTGCTACTTAAAAGGGCGGAAGCAGCCTTGCAGTGCTGTAGGTTGATTTGAGTAGACAAGATTGGTGAATACTCTGAGTAACGTTTACTATTAGCACTGTTTGACATTGAAATGGAAATGAATCCTGTCAAGATGCAGATAGGGACGCATATTACCTATATTTGATGATCTTGGCAGCAGCCATGTCTCACAATTAGAGAACTACCACTTTCATTGTTGCGGTTTTTACTCTTCTTGTGTGAACGGACAACCCAGGCTTTTCTTTCGACACCAGGATTCTGGGTTTGCAAACGCTTGAACATATCCGCCGATTTCCTTAGTTTCCCAGGGATCCAGCAGACAACCTGCGTAAGCTTGGGTGGTTTGTAGACCTCAGAAGTGAAGTCTTGAAATATGGACGCTACCGTTTATTCCATTTCTAGAATTCGTCCGCTGCCATCCGAAACAGGAGAAAATGCCTTAGTTTTTTTTTTTTTTTATAATGTACGCGCACTAAAGGGACTTTGGATACCCTTATAATGAAGTGACACAGTGCGGGCATTAGGGAAATGAAGGATTAGAGAAAGGGAGAAACCGATGCACGTTGGTTTTAAATGTTTGTAAATTATAATGCGAAGGAAAAACAGAGCGTGGTAGAGCATTCCACATTCGTATTGTACGGTTGAGAAAGGAATCTTTGTATTTCACAGTACGCCCGAAAACAGGCTTAAGGGTAAACTGATGTGCATTCCTAGCATGTCGAGTATTGCGGTTGAATTGCTGTAGGGGTGGAATGCAACTGGCTATTTCATTTGAGCACTTGTGGTGGAAATACCGATAAAACAATGACAGGCAGGAGACATTACGACGATGACTAAGAGAGTCAAGTGATTTCGCGATGTCTCGATCGCCAATAAGTTTTACCGCACGTTTTTGGATCCTGTCAAGTAGCTCCAAATATGTTATTGGTGCACCAGACCAGATATGAGCGTTGTACTCAAGTTTTGGGCGAATAAACGCCTTGTAGATTCTAGCCAGATCAGAAGGGGTGAAATATTTCTTGCATCGCTTTAGGAAGCCTAGACATTTCGCAGCGTTCTTGGCGACATCAAATATGTGGTCATTCCAACGAAGGTTGTCATTAACACACATACCGAGAATGGAAAGTCTTTCGGTTTCAGCGATGCAAGTGCCATTCATGGATAATGGCAGAGAATTAGGGGTTCGCTTTAATGACAGCAGACAGCATTGCGTTTTGGAAGCATTAAATTCCACTCTGTTGGTTTTACCCCATTTAAGAATGCTGTCAAGATCGGAATTCAATGAGCTTAACATACGTTGCCGTTCCAGTTCAACGCCCGAAGATGAGGGGCGTTGCCCAGGAAACGAATATGTAAAGCTGAGGGTACTGTCATCAGCAAAGGAATGGATTGGATTAGAAGTGACAGACAGGAGGTCATTGATAAAAATGAGAAAGAGAGTCGGAGACAAAACAGAGCCTTGAGGGACACCAGCATTTATTTGGTGAGTTGCAGACTTGAAACCGTCCAAAACAACTTGTATTGAACGGTCCGAAAGGTAATTTCTAATCCATTGAAGAAGGGTAACATCGATCCCAAATGCCCGCATTTTCGACAAGAGAGCTTGATGCCAAACTCTGTCAAATGCCTTTGAAATATCAAGCGCAACGACCTTGCTTTCACCACCATGGTGAATAGATTGGTTCCACTTTTCGGTTAGATATGTCATCAAATCACCAGTGGACCTGTTGCTGCGAAAACCGTACTGCCGGTCATTAAGGAGTTTTCGGGATTCGAGATATTTCATAAGCTGACGGTTTATCAGCGTTTCCATGACCTTGGAAAGAAGGGACGTAAGTGCAATTGGTCGGTAGGAGGAGGGAGAGGAAGATTCGCCTTTTTTGGGGACGGGCTGAACAAATGCTGTTTTCCATCTTCTCGGAAAGAGCCCTGAAGAATAGGACAGATAGAAAAGCTTACGCAGTGGTTTTGCCAGCGTGGAAGAACACCTCTTCAGAACTATAGGGGAAATACCATCTGGGCCAGCGGATTTGTGAATGTTGAGATCTTGAAGTACTCTTGCCACAGTACGGGTGCGGAAGTGGATTTGTCCCATGGAGTGTTCTACGCGCTCGAGTACTGGGGGAGATAAGGCACAATCTGGGAGCGTTGAGCTAGCTGCAAAATGAGCAGCAAGCAGATTGGCTTTATCCAAAGAGCTGACAGCTGGAGTGTCGTTGCAAATGAGTGTCGGGATAGATGACGAGGCCGAATTTTTAATATTCTTAACAAACGACCAAAAGTTTTTACTACCGGAGGGACTTTGTAGTATTTTTTGCCTCAACTTTTGGTCGTAGGAGAATTTGACACGATTAATGTGGGCATTGCAGTCATTTCTGGCTCGTTTGAACTTTTTTCGGTTTTCCTCAGTTGGGTTGGCCTTAAAAGACCGAAAAGTTACCTCTTTAGCCCTGATAGCTTCTTTACAGCTCAAGTCACACCACGCGTTTTCCTTAGGTCTGATACACTTTATCCTGTTAGGGATAAAGCGTTTCATACCCAGGTGAATTAAATTTGTAATCATATCGGCAGCGGCATCCACGTCGTTGTTGAGGAAGCACAACGACCAGTTAAAACTCCTAAAGAAACCGTTTAAAGCTTCCCAATTGGCTTTCTCGTATTGCCATACGGTTCTTTTAGGAGCTTGTTCTTTAACTGTGTGGCTGGAGTACGAGAAATTCGCCGATATGATACAATGGTCTGACGAACCTAGAGGCGATAATACATTTAAAGTGTATTTATCAGGGTGAGAGGTAAGAAACAAGTCCAGAGTGTTGGCGTTTTGACCGCTAATGTCCGGTGTCCGTGTCGGCTCATTTACAATCTGGGTTAAACTATTAACCTCAGCAAATATCTCAACATACCTTCCTTCGGGTGTTGTCTGTCCAGAATGTCGAAGCCAACTTGAATTGTGTATATTAAAATCGCCCGCAATGACAATTTCAGTATGAGGATAAAGGGTAACAATTCTGGTTATGGAATCAGACAGTGCATCAAACTCATTATAAGTTGAATGCTTGTCTTGGTTAGGGCTTCTGTAGATAAAACAGTAGTGGATTAATTGCCTACGGACATGGAATTTTAGCCAAACAAAATTAAATTCCGGATTGGAACATTGGCCATATTGAGGTAGAAGTTGGTAGGCTACATCACTACGTATATAAACGGCGATACCACGATGGGAAAAGAATAATGGCAATGGAATTAGTGAGATGACACTTTTCCCCCCTCACAGGGGCTGGTTACCGCATCTCCAGTCGATGTACTAGGCACACGGCAGTCACCACGTGGAGATGAGAAGTAGGAGTTATTGGTGTGAGGCTAGAGTGAGATCGCTTGTAATCACTTTCACCACCCATTTTGACCACCGTTATTTTTATTTTTGCCATCCAATAAATCATATCACTAGTAGGATTCATTTAGTAAAATGACAAACCAACATGTGAATAAATAATAATAACAATTCAACAAACTAACACTGCACAAAGCCATTATCTTACAAGCAATGCACACTTATTCATTTAAATTGTTTTGTATGCACAATCTCCAAGTATATTTACGGACAAAAAATATAAATTGACAAAATTGAATTAAATCGATTGCATTTTCACGCTAACTGCTTGATGCTAAACAAAGCAATGATATCGCGTTAAGGAAAGTACATTAAATACTACAGTATATTAAAGTGTTAATTTTTTAGTTTTGTCCATGCTGTCAATTAAATGTATTTAAAAACACATCTTTAGATACCCTACACATACATAGGTTTATTCCGATCCCAGAAAGTGAGCGTTGGAGTAGAAGAAAGTATAATTTAGTCAAAATTCGTCTCCCAAATATGCGTGACAAAACTCTGCCTCGATCTTTTTATACCCTATCCACTTAATATACGTTGTAGACCCCTAAAAGTTGATATATTTATGATGAGGACCAAAACCTAAGACTATTTAGCAATGTCCATCCGTCCGTCTGAAAGTTGATATTGAGGCCTTTAAATTTATGATAGGAAGCTGAAATTTGGGACAAATACTCCCTAGGTATCCGAAATGGTAGTGTTAAATTGTTTTAAATACGCTCCCTGCCGCGGCCATAATTTAGAAAAAGCCGTTTTAAAGCTGTAGTTGCAGAGATAAACCGTTAATTCTTGAACAAAATATGAAGATACTTAACTCCTTCACAAGTTTGCCATATAAAGTTTTTGCCAGGCCTTTTCTCATGTTTTAAGCAATTTTTGTGTTGTTTCGATCTCAAAAGTGACCGTTGCAAAACTGTTTTTTGAAGAATTCATCACTAGAATAACATTTTAATAAAATACACAACAAAAAAGCAAGCGCGATAGATAATTTTATTTTATAGTTTAAAAAGTTTCGCTCTCAATCAGTTAGTTAGTGCTATATAATTAAATTTTTGGTCGGTGTTTCTATAACAACAACATGATAGATTATATTTTATAGATTACAGGTGATAGAAGATAGATGACAAATGAAAGGTGTCAAATGAAACATGACAACAAGTAGCTAATACAGGGTCCGCCATCTAACGTTTTTTTTTCAACTAGTGGTTATTTCGCGAATGGTAACACTTAGCTCATGTCTGATTTGATAGATAATTAGTTTTATCCTTCCGCTGAACGAATATGGTTGTGTATACGCTTGAACAACGCTGGGAAATATTGCGACATTACTTTGAAAATCGTGGTAATGTTGCAGAATGTGTGCGAAAATTGCGTACGGATTTTTTAAGAAGAGAAGCACCGTCAGCTCTATATGTTCGTTATCTTGTGAAAAAAGTGAAAGAAACTGGCATCCTCATCGATAAACCAAAGCGTGAAAAGCCAAAAACAGTGCGTATACCCGAGAAAATTGGCAGAAAGTGTGCGTGAAGCGCCATCAACATCAATTCACCGTCGTTCTCAACAATTGAACATTTCAATGACATCATTGAGACGAATTTTGCATAAAGACCTTGGTATGACGCCATACAAAGTCCAATTGGTTCAGGAGTTGAAGCCAACTGACCATCCAATGCGTTTTCGCTTCGCTAAGTGGGCCTGCGACTTAGAGAAGATGCCGATTTTGCCAAAAAATCATCTTTTCAGATGAAGCTCATTTTGATCTTGGCGGGTATGTAAACAAGCAAAACTGTCGCATTTGGGGCACAGAAAACCCGCACGCATACATTGAAAAGCCGATATACCCAAAACGAGTCACTGTTTGGTGCGGATTTTGGTCCAGAGGCATAATTGGGCCATTTTTCTTCGAAAATGAGCAAGTAGTGGCCGTTACACGCAATGGCGATCGTTATAGGGCCATGTTGAACGAATTTTTGTTCACAAAAATTGAAGAGGAGGATATTGGCAAAATTTCAACAGGACGGCGCTACGTGCCACACAGCCGAAGCTACACTCGATATTTTGCGCCCTGTTTTTCAAGATCGCATTATCAGCCGCAGAACTGATGTCATTTGGCCACCGCGGAGCTGCGATTTGACAGCGTTGGACTATTATTTGTGGGGTGCCGTAAAAGATAAGTGTTACGCCGACATGCCAGAGACAATTGACGCTTTAAAGGACAATATTCGTGAAGGCATTGGTGAAATACAGCTGCACACAATCGATAATGTGCTTAAAAATTGAACCGATCGTGTAGGCTACTGCATTGCCAGCCGAGGCAGCCATTTGAATGAAATTATTTTCCATTATTAACCGGTAGGATTGTACTTTCAAATAAAAAAAAATTTGATCAGTAGCATTTTCAAAAAAAAAAGTTATTTGGCGCACCCTTTATATAGTTTGAAATGTTTTCTTATGATCGAACTGTTGGTTATTGCAATATCACAGTTATCAAAATTATTAAATGTAAAGAGATTTGAGTCATCGGTCGGCATCTATGAGGTAATGGAAGAATTTATAGTTGTTGGTATGACTCATCGGTTAACGTATAGAAGGAATTATCGAACCAGTTATTTTATTAATAAACTTGAATTCGCCTTAACAAATTTCTTGTCTTATACATAATACAAATTCACGTCCGTGCGTATGCCGCAGGCTTAGAGGCATATAAATTGAAGTTGGAAAGCTAAAAATGTTAACTCAAGCACACTAGTGGATCAAAACGTTAAACTTTGAAGATACGCATCCTGTCGCCTGAAATCGAAAACTTTACCATCGTCCAAAACTCATATAGTTAATGTTTACAGACAGCCTTGTGCTTTAGAACCCTTTTCTAACATGCCATTACAACAAAATTCTTTTTATCTTCAATTCATCTTTATGAAAAATTTTGTCATAGCGGCCTGCTTGACGACCAGTACCTAACTCGCAGTGAGTAACAAATCTCTTAACCTATTCAGTGCCTGGATGGCATACATGGTACCCACGAATTTATTTTATATTTCTTTACACCATTATTTTTCTCGACTTGGCAAAATCTAAAAGGCAAAAATTCTAAAATTCAAAATGCATCTTAGCTCGCGACTGAAGCAATTAGTCTTAATGGTAGTGCCTTTTATTTTAATTAAAGGAACCTCGAAATGGCTGCAATTTGAGGTGTAATTTTAGCAGCCTATGCCTGCTAGATATTAGATGCGACAAAAATCTTTTATTCGTATACCTACAGCTAAACCGTATATTAAATATATAGGTGTAAAATATGTATGCTTAACAAAATCGAACTGCTCTACCAAGTACTAAAAAGAGATCACCTCAAAAAAACAACCCAGCTTTATTTCGCTGACGAAAAACGCCTCCGAGTGACAGATAATGTTAAGCTGATACCTTTCTTAAAATCTCAATCATTCAAAAAAATAAAAGCTGTAACATTAAGTTCTTTTACACAAATTTTAAGCTGTTTATCGTCAAGTGATACTCTTTTTTGCCAAGAAATAAACATATATCTATATATTTAAGAAATAATTGTTTGTTTTCATTAATGGCACCAATTCAATCTTCCACAGAAATAATGCTCAAATTGAGTGGCAAGCAAAGGAAGCAAACGGATATTCAACAAATTCATACACTCTATGAATGCACCCACCTAATTGGGTCATAAGTTCATAAAATATTGTAGAAATCTATATCATTATTTCACAGATAACTTACTTTCGGATTATATTGCATATTAGCATTTTCTATATAAATTGCCATACCCTGATCGGAGCTGCTTTAGTCGCGTGGCACGCTCTAAGCCTTATCTTTTCAACGTTTAGAAGAAATAGCTCCTTAAAAAAGAAAATAATTTATGAAATATATTATGGAAATATATATATATACACGAAATATGTATGGAAATTTGGTCTCCTGCTTACATGGAAACAAAGCCATTTTATTTTTGAATAATTTTTTCCCAAATAAACTCACTGTAGCAAACTATTGACAAGAACCCTGTGTTGCCAAAAACACCTACTTAGGGCCTTTTATCGCATTAGGTGTAGATATTGAGCAACATACAAAACTTGTTTGCATAATTTTTAACCTTAACTTTTTTTGTCGGAAGCATCGTAAATCCTTGTATAGATGCATTTACTTTAGTAATTTAATCGCAGTTTTCAGAAAATAAAGCAGGAACTGCAGTGATGAGATGTTTAGCCCTCACCACTTCTGCCCGGAGGCCGGTAGTGCTCCGTCAGAATGCCTACTAGGCATCCGCAGTCTTTTCGCGCTGGTGTTCCGCTGACTTCCCAGAGACAGTCGGTTTAGCTGGTTTGATCATCAACTGAATCCCTTAGGGATGCCGGCAGACCGAACACAGGTTCAAGTTAAGAAAAAACATCCTCCGAACCTTGACGAGCAAGTTCATCGTATATCTATTTTCTGTAATTTTAGTATTACACTGAACCTAAACAAGACTCACTGTGTTCAGTCTTTCGACTATATTTAAACAGTTGTTGAGTTGGATCGCCTCTTCTTGTAGATGAGGGCATGTTGCATTTCCGAAAGTGGGTGGGCCATAAAGGTACTTTGCACAAGTGCAGCTCAACCAGACTTTCCATGATTTTTAGTATAAAGGATGTTGAACTCCAACTTACCACTCTTACCATTCGCCAGGTAGATTGCAATGCAAGATAGTCGTGAAGTTCATGTGCATTCTAAAGCCTTAAAGATCCACTTGGAGTGTTCCAATTATTTGCTACTGATGACTCACGAGACCAACGTGGCTGCACTCCTACTGCGCCAAATTTGCGCAATATTTACATCGAGCGTAAATATCGTATTTATTCTAGATGCATTCAACGATAATGCAGTTCTACCTATTTCAGATGGTATTCTCATACAAGTAAGTTCTTTCTCTCTTCCGACAGAACTTATAGGAGATAAACGATGATAACTATATATATTTCTCATGTCAATTAACTTCCTTGCAATGAAAATGGAAAACAAAACATATGCATTATTTTAATTGAAATTGTAATTGCAATTACACTCATTCGAATATTGTATTACTGCGAAAATACAGAAGATGATAGTCCTGTGCTTTCCCAACCGCATTATCTATCAGTTGGAGCTAAAACCGGATGTTCTAATAAATACTTAGAAATTAGATTTAACACTTCTTTCAATGATCTCAAGTGGTCTGAGAGACACTGGGAATGCTTGTGTTGGGGTCATAGATGTGTACACTAGATTTTTTTTTTCAATTACCATCGTGCCATGACATAAAATACTTACTTCCTTAGCAGTCTTTCACTGTTGACTGAGGTCGGATATTACTCGTAGTTATGATTAAGTGAAATACTTGTAGTCCGGTAAGTTCTTGTGAGAATTTGCGTGCACATGCACACATAGCAATTGGTGTAACATCCGGCATACACCCTTTGTTGTTATGCATCAGGGAGCAAATTGTATGAGTGCTATATGGTTATGGGAAAAAAGATATTGCATTTGTTTCGGAAGTCATTATATTTTTATCCACATAACAGTCTTACATTATCGAAAGGTAAGACAATGGGGTAAGCATGTTATATAATGAAAAAAAATTTACTTTTGTTTGAAAGTTACAATCTAGATTGGGTCTGAACGTATTTGTTTAAGATGTAAATATTAATCAACTACTTTACATAAATTAAGATTAAGAAAATTGGCTTGATGCACTAATATATTATATTATAAATGTGAAACAAATGTTTAACCTAAAAATATTTTTTGATTATAATATAAAAATTGTGTATTTTGGCTTATAAATAAAAAATAATTTTTCTTAAAATGTTTAACCTTTTTACATTGCATAATTGAATTGTGTTAAAGTGAAAAAGTGATACAAAAGTATTTTCTGAATTAAACTTTCTATATAAATACACGTGTCTGCAAAGCTTACGTTGCATAGTGTTAGGTCTATAAGAATAAGATTAATGATTGCAAACTTCTAATAAACTCTGACCACTCTAGTGGTAATCTCAGAAAAAAGGTCAATATATTAGTATTCACATATTTTCTAAAATTACCGTAAACAAGATGTTTTAATAGTGGCGCAGTGGCTAAGTGATTAGTGGATTAGGATTAGAATAACATGTAAAAATTTTCTCCAGTTGGAGAAGCTAGGCTTTAGGTCCTGTATGGGCCGTTTACGCCTAATATTTTTTTTTTTTATTTTGTATACGCAATAGTTGGGGAAGCTATGCTTTAGCCATGTATGGCCTGTTTACGCCTATATCAATTTTGTTTTATTATTTACAAGACGGCTTTGCTAAAGTGTAAATAGCCCTACCTTGTTGATCGAAGGAAAATTAAAGTTTAAAACTCATACCCTCCGGTGCTAAAATAATTTTTTTAATAAAAAACAAACATTTATCATTTATGGTTGTGTGGCTCAACCGTTTCATTCTAGGGATATGCTACCTACATTACATATATAGTCGCAGTTCCTACTATTAATTGACTAAATATATTTCAACAAACTAAATTTACCCAAACCCTTTTATTCACATTTTTGCATAAACCGAAACAAAAATTATTTTCATCACAAATAATTACATACTCATTAATTGTAGTTAGCTTAATGTTTGTCTCAATCTGTAACTTTTTTTTACAATAAGCGAATATTCACATGGTCAAGGCGTTGCCATATGTCACGGTTATTTAATTACCTTGCTTATTACGGATTTTAATTTAATAAAAATGCGGAGACTACTCGATTTGAGTACTAACTATAAACGGTTTTCAATAATCCAGTTCTGATAATGAAATGTCAGTAGTGTAACGCAATTTCCCATAAGCTACAGCTTCCTTGATGCGTTCAATAGGTATGTTGTTGCTGAACAGAATTTCGCAAAATCATTAAAAAAAAATCACACACCTGGTTTCGCATTCATAACGTAGATAGTCAATTTCTTAGTCAACCTCTAAAAAAAACACCCTATATAAATTTTTTAGTGAACATTTTAAGCGTGCCCTGATATTGTTTTCAATAAATGAGGAATGTCAATCATTACAAGATTACATATTAAAAAAGCTAATCAAGTTATCGAGGTCAAAATGTTTTCTTTTTTTATTTAGAGGTCACCTATTCTTTTCAACAATTTCCCACAAGTCAAATATGATACACATTGGCCAGCAAAGCAAGTTCAAGAAACTCCATGGTTTAATATAAACTCAAGTCTCGCAGGCAATAATTGTTGTCATACCAAGTGGAGGGTAACTCAAAAAAAGGAAAAAAAATGTAGTCTGTGTGTATTGTTAAAGCACACATGCAATGGCCGGAAGTTCTTATTACTTTAATTTGTTGTGACTTCTGACACACATTTTACACATTGCTTATAATATAAATTCAAGAACAGAGGAATGTTGTTAAAAGAAAACAATGCATACCTCTTTTTTAGTATTCACTTAAAAAATATATACCTACGTAGTTCTTTTACGGACATTTTAGTCGGCGTTATTATTAACAAATTCATAAATATAAAATATAGTATGTATTTGGATGTGAAAAGCAGCACTGCGTTAATCGAAAAACAAAACGGGTATTCATTTGTTCGGAAAATGAATTGCCAATTGCTATCTGAATACGTATTTATTTTCGTATTCAGAAGAAGAACTGTGGAGAACTATAGTATGTAAAACAATGGCAAAATAAAACTCGCCTTTAATCCTCTGCGCTAATTTTCAGAAATTAACCTTTCACAAATTAATATCATTTCACATTTACATGGATTGCTTGTTAAAAAATGTATGTAATAGTCAAAACAAATCGAATCCGAAAGTATTGAATGTCGGTTACACCCTGTAAGGATTTTTTTTTTCAATAATCCATGGAACCGTTCGCCTGTGATTGAAATTTAAACATACGCCCCATGATATACTTTCACAATTATGTGTAAAATTTGTGTGAGTTTTAAGCAGAGCTATATGCCACCAAGAAAAAGGAGTTAAAAAGATGATTTATAGCATTTTATTTAGAATTAAAAAAAAAAGTTGTGTGGGTGAAACATAAATATAATATTAAATATTGAATAAATATGCTCGTTTTCTAAAGAAGTTTTCAAAGAAAACATCATTTTGGTAAAACTTTTACACTTTGCAATTTCGGGATCGCAGG
The DNA here is from genome assembly GCA_963576555.1 of Ferdinandea cuprea. NCBI lineage: Eukaryota > Metazoa > Arthropoda > Insecta > Diptera > Syrphidae > Ferdinandea > Ferdinandea cuprea. Next base: position 81,808,536 of record OY754959.1, read on the forward strand.
GAGTATATGTTCAAAATTTCTCTTTCCTAGCAAAGAACAAAAGGCCCAAAAATTGGCAAAAAAACGGCGGACACTGTTAAATTGTCTTAACTTATTACATATTATTTCCTTTTGGTGGTCTACGACGAAAACTAAGGGGTGTTGCAAACTTAATGTCAAAATTAACATGATATATGTTTTATTGAAGTCTTATAAGAAACCCTACCAATGCAACAAGTAAGTAGTCCAAATGATTACAATATGAAAATATATTTTAAAAAGCATGCTTCCTCGTACACTGCTTTATTAAAAAAAATACACATATAACTAATCACACACACACTTATAAAATGAAAATTACATGTTTTTATACAACTACAAAAAACATACATGTATTGCGACCGATTAATGACTGGCGGGAGATAACTGTAACTGATAGTATCCTAATTATCCATAACATGATATTGAGTAATAGAAGTATCCAGCAATAATCACCATTGTCCGCGTTTTATATATTCTAACAACAGAATGACCACTAGAAATGGGCCATCAGTGTATATTCCCTGTCTAAGAAAAAAGAATTTATTCGTTCAACCCCATCATAATCTTTATATTCAAGCCTACACTAAACTTCAAACGCTGAACAATGAACAATTAGGCAAATAGACATTGCATGGCCATATCACACAAAAATGATTTATTTATTGTCTTTGTAAGATAAGGTACATATAATGAGAACGCCATATGCCGTAAAAGCTCGTCCTGCTAGTGTGCACCGGAGACATAAAAAGCCACGGTAAACCTCTGTACAAATAACTATTATTTTATACATACATGCCTTAATCTATAAGGTAAAAATGGAGAAAAACAGTGTGCCTCCACGAAGAACACTTAGTGAGAAACACTTCGTGTATGATATCTCGATTGATAAATAAAATATAATCCATACACAAAAATGAGCTTAATTACTAAGGGGGCTTTTAGCAAAATGCATGCATTTTCTTTCTCGAGAAAGCCTTCATGTTGTATCTGATTTTATACTAAATAAATTTTAAATGGCAACAGCAATTGCCTGATATTGCAAGTATGAGTAATTTTTCGAGTGCCTACATACAGGGTGGATAAAGAATCACTACCTATTTTAAAATGGCTACACAATTTGGTCCTGCTTAACCCACAACAATTCATCCTAAATAAAGTAAATGATTGGGTCACATATCTTAAAATTTAGCGTTTTTGAATCGTATCATTAAAAAAAGTTTCAAAGTTGTGAAAAAATTCTAACATGCTGATGATCAGATGCTGACCCTCCAACCCGAAACCGTAGCAGAAACTCCAGGAGTGACTGTAACATCAATTTATTGCCGCGACAAAACAAGGCTCATTTATTATTTATTATTTATTATTTATTATTTATTATTTATTATTTATTATTTATTATTTATTATTTATTATTTATTATTTATTATTTATTATTTATTATTTATTATTTATTATTTATTATTTATTATTTATTATTTATTATTTATTATTTATTATTTATTATTTATTATTTATTATTTATTATTTATTATTTATTATTTATTATTTATTATTTATTATTTATTATTTATTATTTATTATTTATTATTTATTATTTATTATTTATTATTTATTATTTATTATTTATTATTTATTATTTATTATTTATTATTTATTATTTATTATTTATTATTTATTATTTATTATTTATTATTTATTATTTATTATTTATTATTTATTATTTATTATTTATTATTTATTATTTATTATTTATTATTTATTATTTATTATTTATTATTTATTATTTATTATTTATTATTTATTATTTATTATTTATTATTTATTATTTATTATTTATTATTTATTATTTATTATTTATTATTTATTATTTATTATTTATTATTTATTATTTATTATTTATTATTTATTATTTATTATTTATTATTTATTATTTATTATTTATTATTTATTATTTATTATTTATTATTTATTATTTATTATTTATCATCACAACGTACCTGACTAATTTAAGCTGGTTTTTAACGTATATTTCCTTCAAAGTTAAAAATGTTTGCCCAATATTATGTTAAAATTGTTTAAAATAATTGTTCAGTGGTAAGATGTGGTATGTATGTATATCTAATCTCTGTATGTAAACTGCGCGCTGGCTCAGCAAATGTAATTTAAAATATGAAATAAAGTTATTACTACTAAAAAAAAGTCCAACATTGCACATTTTGTTGATATTTAGCATTCTATTAAGTACAGCTTAGAGAAAATTTTGGATAGGTTGATTGGCTTTAATTTTGCACATCCTCTTTTGCTCCTTTCATTTACACATTTTATACATTTTCTGAATATCTTTATATGTAACATCTTGAGCATACAATGAACCAATTGTATTTGGCATATGCACATTCGGTATAAAGGTTGGATCCTGATTATTGCATTCCCGTTTTTATCGCTAGTAAACAGGGGCATGATTCAGCCCTACTTCTATTCTGAATAAACACAACAACATAATTCGACCATCTTTACTCAAGAGCAATTTCATAATATAAATATAAAGAAAGGCTAAACTTCGCTTTGGAAGAACAATATGATGTCCTATCCATATCTCCATATGCCCATAAGAAAAAATCGTTAAGAACATGAGCATTTTATTTCATTCCATGAAATTTATCAACAAAAAAAATAGGCGTGCCCAAAAAATTTTTCGATGAAAATATTGGCTAAATATTTTTCGTTTTCCCTAAAAATTTTCGATGAAAATAACATATTGCTTAAAAAAGCCGCCCTCAAAAAGTGGGCTCGCCAAAAAATTTTATATACCAAATTTTTGAAGGTGTTCAGTGTCTATATATTTTGTTAAGGTTCTAGCCCTTTATCTATTCCACTACACTTAACCATTTTGGCACCCTAGAGAGTATATGTTCCAAATTTCAGCTTCCTCAAATGAATTTAAAGGCCTCAAAAGTTGATACAGAAGGACGGACATTGCTAAATAGTCTTAATCAAAATTAATATACCCTTAGAATAGGGTATACAAATTTCAATCATTCTGGTTTTGATAATGTCAATTTTTTCCATAAGTTGTTCTGATTCTTTAGTTATATGTTATATGAATCGTGTATATGATCGTTAATTGACCTTGCATGGAAAATAAAACCTTGGCGAAATCGACAAAAATAGGTGTTAGTTAAACAAATTTTTGTCAAAATAAGTTTATTGATTTATCAAAAGAAAGTTTTTAATTTGACAATTTGATTCAACAAAAATATTGTTGATCTTACATAAATATTGGATCAGTATTTTGTTAATACAAAAATAAAAAAATGTTGGTTGCACAAACAAAAAGGTCAATATTACCGTTGTATTTTGTTGTATCAACAATGTTTTAGTGTCGACATTACTGCTATATTTTGTTCAATCAACAAAAATATAAAGAATATATAAATCTGGCCGTCCTGCTACAAAATTGCATCCATTAATAAATAAAAAGCAAATATTTAACTTGAGCAATCATATTTTTTGAATTATATTGATATTCCATAAATTTATTTTGAAATTGCATTAAAATTGTCTAGCAAGTTACGTGAATGGAATAAGAAATAAATTAAAAACAAAATAAAAGGCTACAGTCCGCTTGGGGCGAACAGTATAATACCCTATCCATATACCTATATGCCCCAAAGAAAAAAGCATTAAAATGGTGTTTTTATTTCATTCTATGAAATTTATAAGAAGGAAAAATATTTTTTTTAAAAAAGGCCTCCAAAAAGTGGGTGTGGCCAAAAACTTTGTATGGGCGACGATATATTGGAAAAAATATTGGCTAAATATCTTGTTACACTTTTTTTTCGGCATCAATGAAAGTGTTCGCTGAAAACAGCATTTTAGTGAAAAACGCCTAAAAAAGGGGGCGTGGCAAAAAAATGCCTAAATATCTTGTGAACTCTCTAACTTGGACCCAAAAACCGGGTCTACTATGTATGTTGAGGGCTGTTACAAACTATGTGTCAAAATTAATATACCCTTAGGATAGGGTATAAAAAGTTATATTGTGATATAATAACATTATATAATCATTATCTAATATTTAATTTAAAAAAGTAGATACCAAAAAAAAATATGTTATAAAGGAATGAAAAACATTATTCAAACTATCGCAAAGGCGTTCTTGAACACATTTGTGGTGGGTGTGTTTGGCGTTCACCTTTCGTTTGTGATTGATTTGGCTGCAATAAAGACAGCATGTTGCACACAAAATAATGTGGCAAATCGATCATCTATAAAATGCAGAAGAAAAAATTAGAAGGACAGATATTATATTAAGAGATATTAGAAGAAACAGTTTCCCAAACTTAGAGTTTCTGCTGAAGTTATAACTATTTATTTACTTACCATTAAAATGCTCTAACATTTTTCTATCATTAATACTAGTAATGTTATTATTTCTGCTTCCATAATTTTTAGAACGTATAAACTTTAAATCACTTATTTAATTTGCAACTTTTCACTTTTAACTTGAAAGTTTTTTTAATTTCTAATTCTGTTTGAGTCAGGAGAGTGTTAAATATCAAGGTTACGCCAATACAACACATAATGATACAAATTGACAAAAATCAAAGATGGTCGTCAAACGTTTATAATTTTTAATTGACGTACCAATGATTATAAACTAAAAACGTATATAATTCAAAATGATATGGGGTAAGGGAAAAGAACATTAGAAATTAAGGGATAAGAGGAAAGGAGGAGATACCGATACACCTTAGTTATTGAAGCTCTGTGAACTCTTATGTGCAGGAAGAACTGAGTACGGTAGAGCATTCCATATTCGTGTAAAACGGGTGATGAATAAATCTTCATATTTCACTGTACTTCCGAATATTGGCTTAAAGGTGAACTGATGTGCGTTCCTGGCATTACGAGTATTGCGGTTGAACTGATTGGAAAGCAATTGATTATTTCGTTTGATCACAGATAAAATACCGATAAAAAAAATGACAGGCAGAAGAGATTGCTAGGATGACTAAGTGAGTCAAGCAATTTCATAATATCTCTATTGCCAATAAGTTTTACCGCACGTTTTTTAATCCTGGAAGCAGCCACAAATATGTAATTGGAGCACAGGACCACCGCGTTGTACTCAACTTAATAAATAAAATAAAAACGTAACCGTAAAAATAAAGGCATAAACGGCCTCCTGTTTGGGCCTCAAGCCCAGCTTCTCCCACAATTGTGTGTTCGAAATTCTAAGATATAATTTTGAACACGAATGGAGGGACCTACCGTTTAATGCCGATTTCGAAGGGAAATTTTATTTTTGAAAAGCTTCTTATGACATTTTTTACTTTGTCAGACGTTCGCAAGTGGTGGGGCAGCGAATAAAAACTTTAAGGTTGTACGAGCCGGGATTTGAACAACGCTCTTAACCACTAAGCCAACCCAAAAATATGGGGCGAAAAACGACATAAAATTGCTAGCAAATCAGAAGGGGTGAAAAATGTCTTGCATCGCTTGATTTCCGACAAAAGTTGTCAGTATCACACATACCGAGCAGGCAGGGTTTTTGGGTTTCGCTAATTGTACTTTAACGTATACCCTTTTAAATGTATGTATAATTCACATCAGAATATCACAGAATAAAACAAAATTCTTTTAGGATAAGGTTCATTGAGATTGGACGATTAAAACGTAGTATTGTGGGTGGGTCTATTAGCATTCCCATTCAAGATAAAAGCTGTAATGTATAACTGCTCTGAAAGATATAACTTAAGAAATATTATTTAGATCCACAAAAACCATTTAAAGGGTTAGGAGTAGTCAGAATTTTCAAAAAATTGATTTGTATACCCTATCCTTAGGGTATATTAATTTTGACACATAGTTTGTTACACCCCTAAATATTCGTCGTAGACCCATAAAAGTATATATATTTATGATCAGGACCAAATCCTAAGACTCCTTAGCAATGAACGTTCTTCCATCCGTCCGTACGTACGCAATTTTTAGGCCTTTAAAATAAAACTACGAAGCTGAAATTTGGACCACATATTCGCTAGGGTTCCGAAATGGTTAAGTGTAAAAAAACTTTGAATACGCCCACTGCCACGCCCAAAATTTAGAAAAAACCGTTTAAAAGATAAAGTTAGAGAGATAGAGTGTTACAACCTTCACAAGATATGTAGGCACTGCCCTCCTTTATAAGTTTGTCTTATAAAGTTTTTGCCACGCCTACTTTTTTTGGGCGTTTTTCACTAAAATGCTATTTTCTTCGAAAATTTTTATAGAAACCAAAAAAAATGTTTAACAAGATATTTTGCCAATATTTTTTCCAATATATCGCCCATACAAAGTTTTTGGCCAAGCCCATTTTTTGGGGCCGTTTTTTCAAAAATTATTTCTTTATTTTTTTTATTTAATAGAATGAAATAAAAAGCTATCCATCATCTTTTTAATGCTTTTTTGTTTGGCGCATATAAGGATATGGATAGTGTATCATACTGTTCGCCCCAAACGGACTGTAGCCTATTCTTATGTTTTTTATTGTATTTTCTCAAAATAAATATCTTGAAAACATTCACTGAAAATTGCATTTTCGAGTTGTTCAAAAATATACCGCGGGTTCTCTGACGCCAGTTCGTCGAGTGTAAAACTTTAAACCCTTTTTTCTCAAAACAATGTTTTTAAGCTCGGTGACACCTGTCATACAATAACCGTCACCGATTGAATGAAATTTTTAAACTTTTTAAAATTAAAGTAGTGCCGATTGAACGATTTTTATACCCTATCCTAAGGGTATATTAATTTTGACACATAGTTTGTAACACCCCTTAATATTCGTCGTAGACCCATAAAAGTATATATATTTATGATCAGGACCAAATCCTAAGATTATCTAGCAATGTCCGTCCGTCCGTCCGTCCGTACGCAATTTTTAGTCCTTTAAAGTTTAGCTAGAAAGCTGAAATTTGGACCACATATTCCCTAGGGCTCCGAAATGGTTAAGTTTAAAATTTTTTTGAATACGCTGACTGCCACGCCCACAATTTAGAAAAAACCGTTTAAAAGATAAAGTTAGAGAGATAGAGTGTTACAACCTTCACTGCCCTCCTTTATAAGTTTGTCATATAAAGTTTTTTGCCACGCCTACTTTTTATGGGCGTTTTTGACTAAAATGCTGTTTTCTTCGAAAATTTTCATAGAAAGCGAAAAAAAATGTTTAACAAGATATTTAGCCAATATTTTTTCCAACATATCGTTTATACAAAGTTTTTGGCCATGCCCACTTTTTGGGGGCGTTTTTTCAAAAAATATTTTTTTTTATAAATTAATAAAATGAAATAAAATGCTATCCATCATCTTCGTATAGCTTTTTTCTTTGGGGCATATAGGGATGGATATGGATTGGGTATCGCCCTGTTCGCCCCCAGCAGACTGTAGCCTTTCCTTATGTTTTTTTTCTAAACTTCGAAAATTATTAATTTGTTTTTGTAGCGCTGTCTAAAATTTCTGTAGTTATATGATTCAGAGCAGTATACGTACCTCATAATCGTAAATTTGACGGGTGCTAATAGAGCCATCTAATATACCAAATTTTATTCGCCAGATCTCCATAGATCATATCCTTAAAGATGTTTTTTTTCCATACTGTTATATTCTTATTTGACTTACATATGTCTACAAACATATAAGAAGTAAAATAAGTGTTAACTTAATTTTGACAGAGTGGCACACTGTTTTTAATAGTGGCTAGCAAACTTTATTTATATATAATATATATAAGGTACATAGCTATCGATTGCTGGGCGATAATCAGGAAAGAAGAGTTAATATTGGGCTCCTCCGAAGGAAAATTCAGTGTCCAAATATCGTCTATTGCCTTTTAAAAACACTTTTAATAGGGCTGGTACCCAATTTTTATGAGATGTATGTGTGTAGAACTTTTAGTAGCAAACCATAGATTTAATCTCTAATTTGTCCAGTAGGTATCCCATGCAGAGTGTCCGAGAGGAATAAAAGTGGTATAATTATTTAGTACAGGTAGTAAAATATGTGTGCATTTGTATATCTACATACCTTCACATGACATGAAGGTGCTAGTCAATATGCGCTTTTACCTCCGCGCGTTGCATCAAAACGGTCTCTTATTCCATATGGTATCTAATGAAATTACACATCGCGACATTACCGCCGCTGTCGTCTTTGTGTGCTCTTTACCGGTGAATAAACATAGAGGGGTGAATCACCGGAACAATATTTTCCCTATGCACATCATACACAGTTAACGTAAGAAACAACTTCGTTCCATTCGTTGCGCTAAGAATTTACTGACAATGTAAAATTAGGGGTTAGTTTCAACGTCTTAAGACGTTTTTTATAATAGGTATAGTAACCACATGTTGTCTTGCCATACACGCTCAAAAGCCGTTACGATTTTGAATTCGTTCGTTAAAAAATAACGCAGTAAAGGGAGAGAGTAAATAAATCTGCGGATATCTAACTCTAACCAAGCAAGTTTTGGGATAGATGATTGATTCCGAGTTAAAATTATGTATATGAATTGTATATGCAAGTATGTGACTATCAGAAGAAACATACACTTTTCCTTCATACCAGCTGATCCAAACTTAATTGATTGTCCGTTCATATATGTATGTACATAGGGACATTATTGGCAGATATATGTAAGTTAATTAACTTTTTGGGCCAATAAGATAAAATACTGCTTGTACTTTATTTTTACGACAACTCAAATCGGCAGAATTAAGAACCTTCTCATAATGCCATTAAATAGAGTCTACATCTATGTTTTACACTTAATTTCAGTTCAGAATTAAAATAACACTAAAATTGAAAGTGCGGAATTCTAAAACATAATATTTTAGTTTTATGATCTATTAAAATTAGGTTGAATACGATTCAGAATTAATAAATAATATCTAAATGCTTAATAATTAGTTACTACATACATATGTATTTATATAATTTATTGCACCATAATTATCAGAACTGCAGCTTAGAAAATTTCGAAAGGTAATACAAGGTGGCGCAAAAAAAACCTTCTGATGTTTTTAGGCTGTAATTTAAAAAAAAAAATGAAATAAATAGTCACCAATATTCCGCGTTCTGGAGCAGTGTAGCGTAACATTGTTTATTATCGTGTATTTCGCATGTGTTTACCACACAAATGTCAAAACAGAACTGACATTAGGGACCAATCGCAAAATTTATAGCATTTTCTGATAGGAGGATTACTTTTGCGCCACCTGTTAGTTATAAGTTAGTAGTAACTAATTATCTTTCGAAATTTTCTAAACTGCAGTACCCTTCTATGCATGCATGACCTACAGAAGGTGCCAAGGTCGTACGCAGGATTTTTATTGGGGGGGGGGGGGTGGTGCCCAAACTCATTCAAGACCCAATACAAATTAATCTGATAATAAAAGTCTTACCTTTGCAGTATTGAAACATATTTAGATTCAGTTTTGAAACAGATTTAGGTTATTTAAAAGTTAATTTAACTATATATAGCTAACATATCTGAACCACTACCATTCGACATTTTGACGACCACTTAAAAACTTGTTTTAAATAAGAAAAATAGATTATACACATCTTTTGTATCATATTTCTTTGAGATCAAAAAGACATATTTATATTTAGAATTATATATTATTATAAAGACCAACGAGTTTAAAGTCAAGATACACCATCTCTTCATCGACTTTAAAGCCGCATATGACAGCATTTATCGTCAGGAGCTTTTTGTGGCGATGGCCGAATTCGGGATCCCGTCAAAAGTGATCCAGATGTGTCGCATGACTGCACGCGGTGCAGTTTGGCAGCAGCTAATCTGGCGAAACTATTTGGCTTGGAAGTGAATGAGGACAAGACTAAATATATGCTATCAACAAACAAACAAGCATCTGTCCACCGACTTGGGCAAAATGTCACTGTTGATACCAGCAACTTCGAGGTAGTTAAGGAGTTCATCTACCTCGGGGTAAACATCAACTCCACAAATAACATCTTAGTGGAGAACCGTCGAAGAATTACCCTAGGAAATCGCTGCTACTTCGGTTTGGCAAAACAAATGGGTTCAAAACTCCTAACTCGAAGGACAAAGTGCATGCTCTACAGAACCCTTATCCTTTTATACGTCACCGAGTGCTGGACGATAAGCAGGAAAGGAGAGTTAATACTGGGATGCTTTAAAAGAAAAATCCTTCGACGGATATTTGGTACTGTGTGCGAGGAGGGCGAATGGAGGAGAAGATACAACCGCGAGCTCTATGAGCTGTACCAAGATGTGGATGTAGTCCACGACAAGGAAGACCGAACCTCCGTTTTAAAGACCAAGCCATCGCAGATGCCAGACCGCTTGGTCTGAACAACTGGAAGCAGCGTGCCCGGCAGAAGATGGAAAGCTGCTGTGTCTCAGGCAGGGACTCTTCACGGGTCGGGAGCCCGTTAAGTAAAGTAATCAGTATATTATTATAAAATAAATTAAAAATAAACTTTAAATATAAAATAATTTAATTATTTTCGGCGCAAACTACACAAAAAACAACAGTTTGTTCGCCACAAACGGGAACTTTACAACTTATGTATAATGTATACATATACCTATGTATATCTAAACAATCCCACTTGCAAGTCAAACATATCCACGACGACATATTATGAGCATTGCAAATTCATATGCAAAATAATAGGTAGCTACGTACATGTGTATGTATGTACATATATGTAATTTTGTTGTTACCTTTCTAAGCAAAAAAAATTAATTTAATTAAAAAACGAGAACATACATATCTAATGTACCAACTTACATATGTACATAGGTACCTGCTAGTAATATGTATTGTGTAGGTATTCAGCAACAACAACTACATTGACTGTTGTCAAAAACGGTAAATGGTGTTATTTGGACTGGACTGTTGGCAAAAACGGTAAATGGTGTTATTTGATTTAAACCTATTCCCTTTTCCTTACTATTATTTTGGTATCAGTTTTGCACCCACAAAACAAATTATCATCACTTAGTAATCGTTGTCATTCATGTACCATTTGAAGTTAAACATATCGTTTTGATTAAAATGTAGGCAATTTGTTCTATATACATCTGCCTTACAAAATTCCTCAAAGTCTTCAATTTCATTCAACCTTGATACTAAAAAGTCTCACTATTTGATTTCCCAAAACGCAGAAACATCTGCACTTTTATTATTTATCTACCCTCACTCTTCCAAGTGAATTCCACCAATGCATAAACGCGTTTCTCCAGTGCCGTATGAGCACTCAATGCAAAGTAGAAAATAATGTGTAAATTGTATTGCATCGAAATATAGTATTGTTTCTTGCGATCTTACCCTAACCTTGTCCCATTCTAATCCCCTATTTTGTATCCCTATCCTGCTGCATATATGATAAAAGCAGAAGGTAAGAATTTCGAACCCTCTTGTTCTGTACTTCGATTGTAGAATTTCGAATATAGTAGCCGAGGTACGTGCCATAAGTTGTACACCTGGTCATACCAGACGCCACGACTGATATCGTCCACCAGGTATATTTTTGTGTATGGGTAGTTATGCTTATACATACTTTATCTATGTTGAAAAAAAAACACCTATGGTTTTCCTTGGTATTTTTATTCCTTTTTATTTTTTTGTTTAAGTTATTGGTGGAAGGGAGTAGATTTGATAAAGAAAGAAATTTTTCCTAATATTTCCTATTTAGTTTAGACGTATTTTGAAACAACAATCCTTTTTTTTCAGACTGAAAACTTTGGATGACCGAAAAATTAAAGATAAATGAGTGCGTAATCGTAATTGCTGTAACGACGACAAAAGGATGCCAAAATTATTAGTCGGAATATTTAATAAAACTGGAGACGAGGAGAGAAAGAAAGTTCGCAATTAAATAGTAAACCCCTTTAATGAGGTAATATTTTTGTTTATATTTGCTAAGTAAGTAATAGTGTTGCAGTGCAGTAGTTTCTACACTTAATTAGATCCAACTTAATATTAATAACCTTTGCATCACAAACAAATCTGTTGCGATGACATTTGGGTTGTTTAAATTATTATTTATGTGTTCAAAATTATTTAAATTATTATCTATTAATTTGTTTAAAAGTATTATTTGAGTCATTTTGACAGTATATATTTAATTAAAAATGTAACAGCAACGCTGAGAAAAAAATGCCCACATGTCGTTTCAAAACGTTACAATTTCAATGCCTCACGTATGCTTTGCAGTAAAAAAGCAGTTTTGCAAAGCATAAAATAAGCATCAGTTAACTATGACGCGCTTTTTTTGATATTTTGGAAGTGAGTCTTGAGCGAATCTTTCTAACACTTCTTTTACAATTTCTTCTTCATTATCTTTACCAGATTTTCTGTGAACACTTAACATGCATAAACCTATAAATTGAAACATTCCCTCACCTATCTATCATTTCAAATTTTTAGATTATTCAATTACTATTCAAACGATTTTCGACCATGGTTGAACGAGGCCAAGTTTTTACTCTTTTAACGTGCTGAAGGTCCTTTTAACCGAGCTTGTAGTGAAGGGTAAAGCTAAGGCAATATAGAGAGCGGAAATCTACATTCAAGTGCCATAATTAATGAATCTAAATGCGGAATCAAGAGTGATAGCTTCCAGAATTCAAAATCATTTGATGAAGGATGATTAGACCGATGTTTTTGACGGCTCATCTCTAGGCATTTGAAGTTCTACTTCAGTTTCTTCTGCAAATAATTTTGAATCGAACATCTATTCAATCATCTATTTCCAAATCAACTTGTGCGTGATGGTCTTTAGCCAGTTTGATGATTTTGTGCACATGCTTTGTACATGCAAGGAGGTCTAACTTTTGTGATTATATAATATTCACAACTGGCTCAAGGTCTACATAATATTTCGATATTAGATTAAGGTATGTTATAAATGTTGTTTGAGTGACAGCACTTTAAAACCAAATTTATGAACGTGTTTAGTGTTGAATCTAGATTTTTCTTTTCTTATATTTTTTTATTCCCTATTATGAAATGCTAGATGTTTGCTGGGCGGCATTTTGAGAAAAGAGAAAACATTATAAAATTATTAAGAAAAATTTGTGTATAATCTTGGAATTTTTGATTTTAGAGTTTTCTTGGAAAAACTAAGTATGCAATAATATGTTCTAAGCATGAGTCTATCTAGGAAAACATTTTGTTATCAAAATCATACGAATAGTTTTTATAATAAAACATAAAAATGGAATTATATTTTGTTTCTAATGAATGTATAGGTAGGTTATTTGACCGCCAAAACCAAACAAATAGAACAAACCAAACATGTAACTAAAACAAGAAACACAAAAAAAGACTACTGGTCGATCAGTAGGTAGAGGAAAATACATACAAACAAGTTAGTTTTAAGCGGTCGGACGTATGCAAAAGTTGTACTTAAAAGTTTGATTAAATACATGAAGAAAAAATGTAAAAAACTTTTATTTATTAAAACTATTTCCTTTTGTACAGTGCCACTGAAAGTACTGATATGATAAAGACCAACAAAAATTTTGGAAACTTTACAATCTTTAAATATTTAATTTTATAACTAATTCATTAACAAAAATAAAAATTTGCATGTATACGCCCATGTGTAGGTACTCGAATTGAAATGAAAGATTGCTTATATTGCATAGAAAATTAAAAAATTGCTGGGGAAACTATATTTAAAGTACATATCTAAGTACTCTTTTAGTAGATGCTCTAATCGATATGTTTGTATCGATATTAATCGGTACCTATGAACTTAGTCGTAATAAACGAAAGTTCCTAGAGGATGTCGTTATAAGCGATTTTGACTGAATTGCAAATTTAACATATGTATTTATAACCATTTTTTTGTCTACTTTACTACTCTACTCGAATCAACATGTGGCCTGAAATGACAAATTTTAGATCTATGTAAACTTACTATTAACTATATCCATACAACACGGTATAATTTATTTATAATATATTCTTTCAAAATGTATTGCTTCTTCTCCCAGATTAAACAAGAAATTTGACTAATGGGAGAATTAATCACACTTAGGTACATTTCCAACACTTTTAATTCTTAATTTTGATCTGGTTTGATTTTTCACCATAAATTATGCAAAATAATTCGATAACGGTTATGATCTACATTTATTTCAGCTTCATATGCCTTACAGTTTCCGAAAAATTTTGGGTCGGACAGAAATGCCGGACAGAGGAAAAAAATTTACTTTGCTATTATTACATGGGGGATATTATATTAGTGCTGAAATACCGAATGGGGCTATTTACAAATCAACTTTCGAAAGAAAATTTATTAGTGCAAACAAAAATGCTGTAACAGTTTGGAAGTTAGTTTATTTTTAGTTAAAGAGTTTTTGGAATCGGTTCAGTAGTTTACAAAAAAACAACAGTCTCAGAAGAGTCTAAGACTAGACCAAGGAACGAAAAAGTCTTCTTCGTTATTAGCAGCTTGTAACATTTCGTGTACCAGAAACATATAAACTTATATATCCATGTCTATAAACTTCAGTTAAATAATTATGTTCCTTAACATTATTTTTTTTTTTTTTTTCAAGTAAAAATAAAAAAAATTGAAAAAACATAAGGACAGGCTACAGTCCGCTTGGGGCGAACAGTACGATACCCTATCCATATCCCTATATGCCCCAAAGAAAAACGCATTATGAAGGTGATGGATATCATTTCATTCTATAAAATTTATAAAAAAAAAAATATTTTTTGAAAAAACGCCCCCAAAAAGTGGGCGTGGCCAACAACTTTGTATGGGCGATATATTGGAAAGAATATTTGCAAAATATTTTGTTAAACATTTTTTTTTAATTTCACTGAAAATTTTCGCTGAAAACAGCATTTTAGTGAAAAAAGCCCACAAAAAGTGGGCGTGGCAAAAAATTTTATATGACAGACTTATAAAGGAGGGCAGTGCCTGCATATCTTGTAAAGGTTCCAATACCCTATCTCTCTAACCTTAAAACGGTTTTTTCTAAATTGTGGGCGTGGCAGTGCGCGGATTTAAAAACTTTCAACGCTTTACCATTTCGGGACCCTAAGGAGTATATGCTCTAAATTTCAGCTTCCTAGCATAAATTTAAAGGCCTCAAAAGTTGATACGGATGGACGGACGGACGGACGGACATTGCTAAATAGTCTTAGGATTTGGTCCTGATCATAAATATATATACTTTTATGGGTCTACGATGAATATTAAGGGGTGTTACAAACTATGTGTCAAAATTAATATACCCTTAAGATAGGGTATAAAAAACACTATATATAAAATTCTTCGTTTTTTGTATGTGTCATACGCATCTTTGTATACACAAAAATACTTTAAAGTACAAATGACCGATGAAACATCCATAGATAATTTTGAAATTTTTAGATTAAAAGCCAATATCCATTAAAATATTAAGTTTTCGTAGGATTAAAACTCGAAATTTCTTGAAAAGGCATAAGTCCTTAATATTTGAAAATTCATATAAAATCGGGGAAATATCCTATTCATACGATTTTTAACTAAAAACGTACGTAAGGGCGTCAAGAATTAATCCTCATCCTTTGAAATGAAATTTTTCCATTATGCGTAAGCACAGACAGTTTTTTTTAATTTACGGAAAACGTGGTCATTGTGAATTATGCCCTTTTAACAAATCACCATTCACCATTCAGTTATTAAGTAAATTTTTTGAGAAAAGTTCACTTAACAACTTAACGATTAGCATACAAAACAATATTATTGAAGGCATAATATATGACATTTATTATAAACTGCCTCAAATCCGCTTCAAAATATCCATTCCGTCTATATAAGCCTATATGGACTAAACGCAATAGGCTATAGTGTAAAGTCACTAGTATCTTGATACTGCGAATGTAGATATTATTAGATAAAATAATGTGGATAATATTATATAACAATCCTTTGTGTATTATATAAACACACGCTAAATTTTAAAAATTTTGCTTGGATAACTAAGCGAGCGGTCGCTGGTTCAAATCCCGACCTGTACCACGTGAAAGTTTTTATTAGCTGCCCCACCTCTTGCGTACGTCTGACAAACATCCAAGCGTAAGAACTGTCATGAGAAGCTTCTCAAAAATTAATTGCCATTCGGAATCGGCATTAAACTGTAGGGTCCCTTTCATTGGTGTCAAAAAATATATCTTCGCACACACAGTGGTTGAAGAAGCTAGGTAGAAGCTTTGGGTCCAGTATGGGCCGTTTATGCCTAATATTTATGTTTATTTTTTTATGCTTACTGGCGACAATGGGTTCATAAGGCTTGAACGGGTTGGGCAGCTGTTATGTTATAATGTTCATATATAAAAAAATAGAATTTCGCAGAAAATTGTTATATATGGATACAAAAAAAAATATCTCTGTTATTTAATAATAAAAGAAGATACCAATTTTTTTTAAATTTTATAATCTGAGGACAGACATATGTAATTGGCAAGTAGGTTAGGTAGATACCTCCCATATTACTTCTAAAGAGAAAAAATTGAAATTGATCAATTTGGAGTGGTTGGTTAATGCTCCTAGAATCCTAGAAAGTTTAGCATTAGGTGCTGAACTAGCATGCATGAATAATAAATACAATCTATGAAGAGGATGGAAAGAATGTCTGAGTTCAGAAAATAAATAAATAGGTAGGTACCTATCTATATCATTATGTGAGGACCTAATATGATTCGCCGTTATGACTAGGAAGAGTACCTATAATGCATTACAACACATTCAAAGGCACATATTGAAGAATATAGGTAAGTTGTGTTAATTATAGACCCCCTGATTTCACACGTCACGAAACATAGGTAAGCTAGACTTTTTCAAAAAACGTCTTAAGCAGGTAGGTAGGTAATCTAATAAAGCTAGGTATGCTACGTAACTATACCTAGGCACCAAGCTATTAATTAATAGATGTGCAGACTTGATTTTTAAATAAATTCCTATGATCTTAAGATTCAAATTTGAATTAGAATCCATATATTAACCTAAAAGTACTGGAACAACGGAACACTGCAACACTAGCTAATTTTTGGTTTTTCCTTTTTCCTACAATACCGAATAAATTCGTCCTTCTTGAAAGATATTGCTCTCTTAACTTTTGTGTGCCTAATCATTTTTATCATCATTTATATTTCTATTCTCCTAACAGGGGTAGACAAAATTCCAGGGGAATTAAAAAAAAATGCAGTAATCGAAACGGCAGTCATATGTGTGTGGAAGGGAAAGAACAACAAGCTGAATACCTGACGAGGCCGCAAGTTAGAACCGCCGGCGAATTCTGCTTCTTGCTGCGAAGGAGAAATTCGCCAGAAGGCGAAGGCAGTTGTATCTCGACGAACGTTAACGTAGTACAACACATCCTCAAGCTCGAAGAATCCCACTCAATACATCGCGTGTGCATGTGATAGCAGCAGTATTACATTTCTTATTTCCTCGGACGCTTAATGTGTGGGCTGTATATAATGAGAGAAAAATTATTTACGTATACAACTACCCCCATAGCTCTAACTAACATACTACTCACACATTGATACAACGCAACTCGAATACACCACACAATCAAGTGAAGAAAAAGAGCGAGTTTTGATGAGCTCTTCTAACGAACTAAGAGGGTAGTGCGGTCCTACACACATTCAGATTCAACCATCTAACCAACCACCAATACGTTTCGTGTTTTTTGTTCACTTCCTTTGTTTAATTTATTCTGTTTCATATTCTATTCGACGTTTCTGGTAAGATTCATGGAGAAGAATAACAAGTAAGAGAAGCAATCGACACGCACAGATCACAAAGTGACAAAAAACGAAAGAGAGGGAGATAGGATATTATCCCCACTCTACTGAAAAAGTGGTCGCTAGGCCAATAAAGTTGGGTTTCATCTTATGATGTCATCAGAGGAGGACACAGAGTGCTTTGGGTTGTATGATAAGTTACTTATAAACACAACTAATACGAAAAAAGGTCTCGTCGTTGCTGGTAACAGCTCGTTGAATATAAGCAACAGTAACAGCAATAGTAGTATCGGAAGTAACATTAGCAATAATAGTAGTAACAGCAACAATAATAAGCGCAATCGACAACGCGTGGACGCCGGCGAGCCTAGAAATAGTTACTCGTCAATTCCGAATTTTAGTTCCCGTCCGTCTTCATTCATGAGCAGTGCGTCTGCTGGAGCCGGTGGTCTGTATGGGGCCCTACTAAACCAAACACAATCAGCGCATTTCGTAGGCGGTTTATTCGGTCCGAACGGTTTCGGTTCAGCAAAAATGTTAAATGAATTATTTGGACGACAAATGAAACAGGCGCAGGATGCTACCAGTGGTTTGCCGACATCATTGGTGGACAATGCAATGATAGCGGCTGCCATGGAATCGGCAACAAGTGTGGACTTATTAAGTGCTAGTTTAAATGCAAGTTTAAATTCTTCGAAATTGTTGAATAATAATTGTATCCCTAACGGAAATAATGGTGGCAACGCGAACAGTGCTTCAGGTGTTGTGAATACTAATTTAAATAACAACAATGACTCAACGTCATCGAATTGTTCACCAGGTCTTACGGCGAGTAATCGAAGGGCGAGTTGTAGTGATCGATCGGACGTGGGTGGTACAACACCACCGCAACAACAAATGGGTTGTACTCAGCAACAGCAGAATGATTTGGCACATCATATGTTGCGAAACATCCTGCAGGGCAAGAAAGATTTGATGGCACTCGACCAAGAGCTGCGATCAGTGATAAATCAACACAATAATAGTGCAAATTTAAACTCAAACAGTGGCGGTGGTGCTGGTAGTGATAATGCTGTGCCCCAGGATAATAATAATTGCATTAGCAAAAATAAGAATAACAATTCAATTGCGACAAATAATAACAATAATAGTAATGCTAGCAGTAATAGAAATATAGGTAATAGCGTTGAAAGTCGTTCGACTTCAGCACAAGTGAGCAACTGTGTCAGCAACACTAAAGTCAATATCAATAACATCAGTGGTAGTGCGAACATTAGTGGCAATATGCAAAGTTCTGGGAACGTTCTTATGAAAACCATAGGAGGTTGTAGTGAGGTTAAAATCAAGAGTGAACCCAATACGACAACAACACCGACATCTATTAGCAATATTACGAGTAGCGTGTGCATCGCTAATTCGTCATCCAGCAACAACAATGAGAGCAGTGGTCGTGGCAGCAGAAACAGTACAGGGCGAAGAAAATCATCAGATGAGTTAAGTGGTAGCACAGATATTATTTGTTTGGGTGAAGGATCCGGAACGGATAAAAATTCTGAAATTAATGATGATCATGACTCCAGCGAAATGCATCAAATTCTGAAACGAGAGCAATCGGATTGCCAATCAACACTTGGAATTGTAAGTGTTGTTACCAAAAAGGAAGCAGACGATTTACTTGAAGACGAATTAATTGTACTGAACTCTAGATCAGATCTAGAATCTCTTGGATCTCCAAGCCACTCAGATGTCAACGACGTGATACTGGATAGTTCCAAAGATGAACTTGAAGAGGAGTTAGATAAAGATGTTGCTGCAACGACGAATAAATCTGGAGGATCTTTAAAGCCGGCTGTAGATATGAAGCGAGCACGCGTCGAAAATATTGTTTCTTCTATGCGATCAAGTCCGTCCTCACATCATCATCAACCACACTTACAAGTAAACGGTTGCAAAAAACGCAAACTCTACCAACCACAACAGCACGCAATGGAGAGGTATGCAGCTGCTGCTGCGGGTTTAAACTTTGGCCTGAACATGCAAAGTTTAATGCTGGACGATGATGAAGATGACGAAATTGAATCACCTCAAATTCAACAGAAGCGGGTGGAAAAGAACGCATTAAAATCTCAATTGCGGTCGATGCAAGAACAGCTAGCTGAAATGCAGCAAAAATACGTGCAATTGTGCTCACGAATGGAACAGGAGTCTGAGTGCCAGGAAATAGATGACACAGCAAGCGATAGCATAGAGCAGGATGATATTCCGGGTGATATATCGCCTTCTCTATCTTTAACGGATTCCACTCAAATGAAAACCCATCAAAGAGCAATATCCACATCGCCTCCATTATATCCCGTAAAGTCGAGCAAACATGAAAGCATGGGCGCGCAAGTTGACAACACTCCTCATATGTTAACCCAAATGATGAGTAAAATGATGACTTCTAAGCTACATAATCCATTGGTAGGACATCAGCAAATGCAGCAATCGTTCAATCCACCACATCCGTTGCTGCAACATATACCTCATGTTCCTGGAGATCACTCAAATCCACATATGACTCATCCTACTATTAGTAATGCTGCAGCGATGTACCTCGGCCAGCAGTTTTTACTAGAACAAGAAGCTCGTATTGCAAAGGAAGCTGCTGAAGAGAACGAACGACAACAGATGCAGCAGCATGAAAATCAGAGACGTTTTGAGCAGGAGCAGCAAGAAGCCCAGCAAAGACAAAAGGAACAACATCAACAGCAGCAACATCAACAGCAGCAGCAACAGCAGCAGCAGCAACAACAACACCAGCAGCAACAACAACATCAGCAGCAACAGCAAAAACAAATGCAACAACAACGTCAACAACAAGCGCATCACCTGCAGCAGCAACAACAACAACAGCAGCAACTACAACAACAGCAACAGCTGGAAGCGCGACAATTAGGAGTGCATGCAAGCGGTCCATCATCTTCATCACATTCGCAACGATCTCAACAGCAGCAACAACAACAATCACAAGCAATCCCATCAATTCACTCGTCGATAAGGTCGGAGATTTCCGAAAAGTTCAACATGCTCCGATCGAATTCTTCATCAATGGTACGCATGTCTGGTTCCGATCTGGAGGGCCTAGCTGATGTTCTCAAATCGGAAATTACTACGTCCCTATCAGCTTTAGTGGATACAATAGTAACTCGCTTCGTCCATCAGCGTAGACTGTTTAACAAGCAATCCCAATCCGTTGCAGCAGCAGCCGAACAACTAAACAAGGATCTTTTGAGGGCTTCACAAATTCTTGATCGAAAATCACCTCGAACTAAAGTGGCGGATCAATCTTCATCGAACTCAATATCCACCGCATCTGCATCAATGATAAATACGGCGGCAGGCATTCCAAACAGCAATCAATCAGGTAATAGTCTACTTCTTAATTCAACTAACAATCAAACAATGTCCACAAGCAGTAGTCTTTGCAATAGTAGTTCTGCAAAAAATAGTATTCCCTCAAATCCACTGCTCACTAATCACCTAACAAACACAAGTGGCAATAGTAGCTGTAATAATCTTATTGGTGGACCAAGAATGAACGGTAGCAACGTGGCATTCGCATCACCAAGCATGCAAATGCATCATGCTGCCGGCATGAATGGACCTCAAAATCAATCAGATGCTAGTAATAGTAATAGTTCACTTAATGTACCCCCACCTCATGTAAGACTTTCTCCTTCAGCGGCAATCTTTCAGACACCTAAGACACCCCAGAGTATGAATCCGGTGGCAGCAGCTGCTCTTTACAATTCTATGAGTGCACTCGGAGGAAGTAGTAGTGGACCGCTAACAAGTCAACTGAACCCCTTCTGCATGCCTGAACCAAGAGACCAAAACATGGAACAAAATGAAGCACTGAGTCTTGTTGTAACACCTAAAAAGAAACGCCATAAGGTTACTGATACACGCATCACGCCAAGAACTGTTAGTCGGATATTGGCACAAGACGGTGTGGTTGGCCAGTCACCGAATGGGCCTAATACAGCATTGGAATCGAACCATGGACAAAATTCAAATGTGCAGCATAATAAATTTCAAGTCCAAACACCAGTCAGCAGTAACGTGAATATAAGTGCAGCGCCTACAAGTACAACACCCTCGCAAAGTCCATCACCCCGTTCAAACCAGTATCATCCGCCACCGCCACCACCACCAATGATGCCAGTATCCTTGCCTACATCGGTAGCAATACCAAATCCTTCGCTACACGAATCTCAAGTATTTTCGCCATACAGTCCGTTCTTCAATCCTCATCATGGTCCACATGGAGGTTCGCATGCACCACCCACGGCAGCACAAATGCATCATATGAAAATGTCATCTAGCCCACCTGGTCTTGGCGGAATAATGGATACCAGAGACTCACCGCCACTACCACATCCGCCAACTATGTTACATCCTGCTCTTTTAGCAGCTGCTCATCATGGAAACTCTCCAGACTATAGCGCTCATTTACGCGCTGCAATGGATGCCCAAGATCGCAATTCAGATTGCAACTCAGCAGAAATGCAATTTGATGGAATGCAACCTACCATATCCTTTTTGAAACAACAAATGATGTAAGTTTTCCTAAAAAAAATATTGCTCCCAGACGTTACTTTCTCCTATGTACAAGACTAATTCTAAAAATGTTAAGCTTTCTAATAACAATCAGAGACTAGTTTGATTTTATGCGTAATATAATAATAGCCAACCCCTAAAATTCGCACAACCGTCTTCATACATACGTTTGTATATTAAGTTTGCCTTCTCCCTCACTGCTGATATCTTTTCAATTAATCAGCTTAATTTGGTGTGATACTTACTCGTTATAACAAAATGTTCTACTTTAGTGATAGACAATGAGTTGGTAAGTCACACCAGAAGCGAAAAAGAAAACAAAACGGTAAGCTGTCCTCTTTGATATTCTCAAGTTTCAATCAGTTACCTATATCTTTTAGTGCTAAATTTCTTATTGTATCACTTCAGGAACTTTGAAATGAAAAGTCGTATTAACAAATATATCTACATTATATAGATACATATGACAATGCATCCCTTCCACATTAAATCAAAACACGAAGCCCATCAAGTGCCTTCAATAATTACACGCCTCCTAATTCAAGTTGTAGTCTTAAAATAAACATGTATTAATGTACAACTGTGTGTAGTTTTGGTACTACAATAATTTTTTTTTGCAATGTACATACATAGCTACCTAGTCGGAGAAAGTATCCTATTAACAAAAAATCACAAACATTTTTCTAACAAAAAAAAAACAATCAAATACAAATATCTAATCCTCTAACGTCAAATATAGCAAATCAGATTCCTTAACTCCATTGCACTCGTCAACATTGACACCTATGCACCTGCGAAAAGCGAAGCTGATGTTTTTTTGGGTGCGTTATCCTAGTTCGGCAGTTTTGAAAATGTATTTTCCAGACATCAAGTTCAACAAGAATAACACAGCACAATTGGTTAAATGGTTCTCGAATTTCCGGTAAGTTAAATAAAATTTTAATGTTATCTTAAGTAATTTTCAATGAATTTTTAAAATAACTTTTATATAATATAAATTTCAGTAATATATTATTTTCTTAAGTTACTAAATAACGTCGTTTCAAGTTGACACGGTAGTGAATTGTTTTTTTAATTTCGATTTCTAATGTTTCTTACCTTTCGCTGATTCCTAGTATCGCTGAATTATATCGGCATAATAGTTCGGTTTTTTTTTACATTCTATTTTCAATTAAGAGCATGAAGTTATTAATTGAATGACACTTTCAAACGTATCCCTAAGCCTGTAGTTAACAGTAACCAGTTACCATTATCCAGCTGCTCGGAGAGTATTATTGTGCATCTGTTTATAGTGGGTATGAGTAGGTAGGTACCTAAGCAGCACGTCACATTTTCCCTTAAGACAGTTTTCTTAAGAATAGGCAGATGTTTCTCCGTGTACACCTTTTGCAAAAGCTAAACCCAAAGTAAAACCGACGACAAAACAAATAAGTAATTCAGGAAAGAAAAAAGGACGTTATTCCTTCGTGATGTCCTCATTGTGAGAACATTTTACCTTTGTCAAATAGTACGTTCCCAGAGAATAAAAATCAACAAAGGCATTAAGCCAAACATTTTCCCTTTTTAAATCGCACATTGTTCTTGTTTTCTTTTCGATGCACATGAAATAGTGTTGGAAATAGGGGTTCATATATTTCTGCAACCCTAAAATTTATTCATAAATTTGATTTCTTGCCACGTTTTGCTGTTGTTGTTTTTTTCTCTAAATGCTTTAGACATTTGGCTTCTTGAATTGGGCGGGAAAGATTTCATTGAGAAAAGATTGTGTACTTACTAACTGCTTTTTATCTGTACTTCATATATCATTTATTCTTACAAATTTACAATTTACAATATTTTTCCCCTAAATTAAATACATAGACATTTTTTTTTATTCATATTTGTAAATAAGTAAGAACAATAATAAATTTAAAAAAAATTCCATGATTTAATTATTGCGTCTACCCTTTCAAATGTCCTATTAAAATTGTGACTAGGTAGCTTGACTTTTGTTTGTTGGCTTAAAAAGCTTATGATTTTTTTAATTAAAAATTGTTCGAAATGTTCGAAAGTCGGATGCTTCGAAAATATATTTATTAAAATAATTGTTATGAATTTAAATAAAATTATATTTTATTACTGAAATCTGAAGGATGTGTTATCATGTTAAAAAGACATATCACATCCAATTTGAAGAGTAGAAATATACCCACATACAGAATATCGAACAGTTCAGCAAACGAAATGTCTTCAAAATCGGTCTGGATATTGGCAACTGAAGTTTCCCGATTTATGGTACTTAAATCTTAATTTTAATCGAATGATAATAAGTTAATTAATTAATATTAACACAACTTCTAACCAAATTCGGCGAACTGCACCTTAAATTTTCAATTTTTTTCAACGAATTTATGACTAATCGCTTAGCGATGACGCTCAATAAAAATATATTCGTTTCTCAGCCAAAAGGCTCTGCAAAACGACAGGTTATTTTGAATAAGATTTAAAAAAATATCGTTTTATCTTAAATATGGTAATTATTTGCAGTTGCTTTCTCGGCGTACAATATGCGTCAGACGCATTGTTATTCTGTTAATCTATATGTGTGTTTACTTTCGCAAAACCTTAATTCTCCAATTGTTTTTTCATCGAAGTGCCCACACTTTTCTGCATAATTTCACATATCTACTCGTCGTATAAGAAAAACACAAAACCATTGAAACAACGTCAGGTGCCTCTTGACACTCGACCCCATTCTGGAATCTAAGGACTAACAATAACCCTACCTCTACTGGTATCTTTTAAGATATGATAATGGCAGTTAAGTGCCTTAGTATGGCTGCAAGCTATTTGTAATTAGTTTATTGTAAGGTGCGACATTTTTAACTCTCGTCGCACTAGATCGAGTTAAATGAATCAGGCTTCTTACAATAAAAGAACCTCCATAATCCTGTATGCATAAAGTATATTTATATATAACGCGCTTTGTTTCATAAATCCCTAGGTGTTTTCCACCTGATATTTAACATTTACAGTACATACCTATTTACATTGCCAATTATATTAAATCTATTTTAAATTTTACCACACACCTACGCTTCCGTTCGTTCATTCCGGTTTCTGTTGCAGTTGCAAATAATTAACTTTTGCGGCTTTTAGAGCCTTACCCCAACACGTTAAAGTTTCTACTTTATTATACAACCGTTTTAAGCACCGTTTTGATATTAAGTAATAGAAATGCATTAATTAATACATATTAAAAACACAATTATATACCCTTATATGTGCTTCATAATATTATGTATGCAATGGGGATGCAATTATCGATGTACATTTGTTCTCAAACAAACATTATTAATCAAGATCCTTGATAGCCGCAGTGAAGAAAACACTGCTTCCTCAGTTTTTCAAAGTATGCCTGATTATCTTAATTTATAAAAAGAACTGAATGAAATAATGTTATATAATGTTATGAATAAATATGTATCTATTTGTATATAGGGTGTTGCCGACTTAATGTTCAATACTCTGAGCAATGATTTTTGGAAATCTTCTAAGAAAAGATTTAATTTTTCGGCAAAAATCTAAAGAGAAAGTGTTTGGAATCGTTCTGAAATTTCGAACTCAAACTGTGAATGAGGTATGATATGTATTACGATTACAGAGATTTCCAAAAAAGTGGATCCTCCAATGCCGTCCGTCGGTCGATGTCTGTGATATTCTAAAAAATGGTCTGTGTGCATTTTCGATACTTATATTAGAACTAAGAATACTTACTCCATACTTATTTTTTTGAAAAAACGTAAACGTCAGTATTTCAAAAACTAACAACGGAAATTCAAAGCATAATTTACTATTTTATTTTTTATATCAAAAAGTGTAACAAAATTTTGTAAATGAATTTTTTAAATATTTTTTTTTTTTTTTTGTTTTAATCGGAAGTCGGTTTTTCAAAACATAAAAAGTAGTTTAAAGACATTTGGTATGTGATCAAGTGTTACCATTTTGTTTGAAGCGATTCAAAGACGTATGAAGCGAGACAGTTTTGTATATTTTTTGGAAAGCACTAAATCTGAAGTCGGAAACACCCTGTATAATTATGAAGTAGGTTCACTTAAGCTTAGGTTACACTCGAATATAAAGTCTTAAAACATTGAAAAGATTTATCTACCGAAGTTAACGATCAATTTCGTAATTTCTTCTTATATTCTAAAGTATATTTACATAGATACATAAGTACGAACAAAAAAGTTCATCCATTGGTTCTACAGTTGTATGATTCTTAGTAGTAAGTGGTGAAAATTCAATGATTGTGCCACTTGAAATTTGTACTGAATGTTTTGGCTGCTTGCTCCAACACATTTAAATGTGCATGGTATATGCGGCGTTAGTAGAAGTTTTGAATAAAAGAAGTCTATGATTTGATTTCATTTCATAAGCAGTAGGTACCTATATATGAATAAAATTGTAACATATTGAAGAAGAAAAGCATAACAAATCACACAAACATACCCCAAAAGCTTGTTATATAGGTAATAAAATATGCCACTTTGGATCTTTCTCTTGAAGTGCCTACATCTTCTCTGGATGCATCAGGCTTTTATTGGGCATAAGTAGGTATTCATCTTAATATGGCTTCTAATTAAGGAATTAAGTGTCAACTGTGTGTGAAAAATTCAAGTCCATAATACAATAACAAGTGGGCATAGTTCTTAATTGTCATTATATAGGGTCGCATCAAAAGATTGCACCCATCGCTACAACAACAAGAGGAAGTGCACAACTTCTACTTCATAGCAGCAATTTGCGAGTAATTTGCTTGCCTATATTCTTAATTAACAAACATTATCCTTTATGAAAAGCAACACTTAAGTTTTCTCTGTCGTCGACACTCGTGGATAAAATGGCAATCCACGCTGAAATGTTGAACGGTTGAGGGAACTTGAATATATACACTATAACCTCTTCGCCGTCTTAACACCAACATAGAGTGTCATCATTGTCAAAGGATGATTATGGTGATGGTAAGTGAGTTGGCAGTGGCCCGTTTGAGCTTTTCACTGTACAGTCCTCCTTCAAATTATACTCGTTTCATATCCTTCTTAAGAATAATGTTCTCTTTTTATGAAGCTCCTTTCCATTTCTTCCGTTTTTGTATGCGACGTCATTTTGTTATGGTGCAGTTTTAATGCAAATATTAATTGTTGTTGTTTGCTTGCTTTATAATATAGTATTTTTAATTTTAACTATGTGCCCAAGCAGCAGTACAAGAAGCTTCTTTTGGATTGTGGATTTTTTTTGTGTACGCTCCACTTTGATGGATTGAGTACTCAGTTTAGTGTTAAAATGCTCACTTTGGCACTTTCAGAGCGGCAAATTCCGAAGTTGTTAGAAGACTAGCACCCTTAAGGATACCCAAGATATATTTTTTAAATCTAAATGATGGTTAAATTGTGTATATTATATTGAATATGCTCTTGCAAAATTTTATATACGGGCTAATTTTGATTAAAGCGGTGATTGCAGTTATTTTCTATGCAGTATTTTCTATACATATTTGTAAGCACCTCGCATCGCCGACTGACTATACAACTGAATTTTACAATACTTTTATGTTTTTCTTCTAAATTAAAAAAAAATACTCTCATAATTAAATTTGTCCGTAGTTTATTTTCAAACAGTGTTGGTAAAAGTGTGCATACACTACAATGCCAACGCACTGCAATGCCAACGAGATCAGTAATATGATCTAATTCCAAAAATTTTCCATTTTATCAAAATATATAAAAATATTTGTTCCGTAGGAAATCGAGTACCGCTGGAAGGAAAGTTGGACAATGTGTGAGTTTTATCTGATCCGATAGGTGGCACTGTGGTCTTGTTATTTCTAATTGATGGTGTTCTTTGGCTCAAATTTACGAAACAAATTTCATAGATAAAAACAAATAAGAAGATAAATTTGAACCCGCTAAGTGGCGGTGGAGTCAAGATATTTACGAAAAAATTAATTTACTGATATCTGTTTATATCAGAATGTACAATGTACATACATATATATACGTTAGCTATGAATGACGTGCATATTTATTTTAGTTTGTATCATAACATTGATTATGGACAATACAGTTTTAAGAAGAATGCATTTGAAATAAGAAGCTGAAGGAAGTAATTTTTTAATTTTTACTGAAGCCGTCATAACTTTTTTCTTGGCTTATAAAATTACACAACCCTATTAACATTTCTTGCGTTATTAAATTTGGTCTAAAAAATGTGTTAAATAGTTTTTGTAGCTATATGTTATGTTTCTGAAGTATAGATTTCAATTTAGAGTAGTTATACCTCAAAATAGTAGTTATTCACTCTAACTTGATATAACTTGAGTTGGAGTCTTGACAGAACCCTACTGTACCACATTTTTTTGATCTTCAGAAATATCTATCTATATATCGACCAAAAATATAAATAAATACATTTTGCTCCCCACTGCATATATATGTATGTGCGAACTAAATTTATTCCGGTATTTTTTGCACAACACCGTACATAGTTTCTGACGGAAATATAGACTCAGTTATTGCATTAGTTTATGGGGCAAGGTACACCTAAAAAAGGGCGTTACTTAAATCCTACTAGACCGATTTTTTTCCTAGATTAAATCCACAAATCGTATCCCAAATTTGGAACACAAAGTCGGCAACTGAATAATTTTAAATGAGCCACTATTGCAATTACAAATACCATCTTCTAAGAAATACCTGCAAGCGTTATATCCAACGTGGGAACTATGCAACGAGGATAACTTATATGTGTTTTTTCAAAGCAATAATCCTAAATTGATTCCAGAACAAAAATGTATTTTTATATCGTGATGCTTGTTGTTTTTTGTTTTTTTTTATACGCCTGGATGAAAGCGAAAAACCTTTATAATTTCACCGATTTGAACCAAAATACGATCGCAAGGAAATTTGCATTATCATCAGTCATATCTGCGACTTATGAATAGCACATTCAGCTCTAAGGTTACCGTTAACAGATGAAGTAATCAAATACAGTAAAAACATCAACTATCAAACAGAGTTTTTAAATTCATTGAACCTAACGCATTTAAAATCAGTTCGAAAATGTTCTATTGAATATGCAATGATGCTTGTAAACGGAAAACTTGAGATAGAACACATTATAATCCCACATATTCCAATGATTCTGACAGATGCTCCCATAGAATTTAAAGAATTGCAATTTTCAATTCGTTTAGCTTTTGCCACCACAATCAACAAGTCGCAAGAACAAACGATGAGGTATTGCGGTTTGGACTTGGAAATCGGATGTTGTTCCTAAGGCCAGTTCTATGTGACATGCTCATAAGTAAGTCAGCTGCACAATTTATATACGCACCTATACCAAGGGATCTCAAAAAAATTGTCCATAACTACATTTATAAACAAGAATATTCTAATTTACAATGTACAAAAATGTATCTGAAATAAAATTTTAAATAATAAATAAATAAAATAAATTTGATCAATCAATAATATATTGATTATAACGCGACTTATCGGGCTAAAAATACATTTTGCGGAAACATTTTAAGAATGCACTGTTGTTTTTTAAGCTCTGTTTATTATAGTTAACTATAATGAGCTGTTTAATCTCCAAATCTTTTTTTTATTTTTATGTATAGGAATATGTTGAATATATTATATTTAAATGTCAGCTTATAAGAATTATGCTATTCGCCAGGATTTTGACATCCATAATCTAACTGCAGGCATATTGCGACTGCTATTATCTCATTAGGTTCGCTTTTCCAAAGAGAATTTAATAAGAGACAACTTAGCATACAGTTTATAATGCCGGTGTTTGCACACCTCTTGATAGGTTCCTTCAGATTTTCTTTTAATGCTGCTGGAATTTTTTAATAAATCTCCTGTGAGGTATTTAAGCGAATAGAACGAATATGCATGACTGCTGCTATAATGTTTGTGTAGAAGATATTATGGAAAATCATAAAGAGAGCTTATTTCATTGGATATTTCAAAGAAACAACTGGGCAAACATACTAACGACAAACGATTTTTTTTTATCGTAGTACATAGATTTCTAATTAACACAATTCTTCTGCGCTAATCCCCACTTAGAGAAAGGATTAATGCGGACTACAATGTTTACCTGGACCACTTTTCCTACAAGAGCGTATTGAAAACCATTTCTATTAACATATTTTTAGCTTTTGTTTCATAGAAACACAGTAAGTACGCTTTTTATCATAAGAAATTGGATATGAGATATTAGATATTAACTGCCCGTTTTTACAATTACATATTTACTACATAATATCAATTAGAAATGTAATTTTAGTTAAATATTAGAATAAATTATCTTTAACAGTACTCAATCTGAAATTATTCCTTAAAACAATATTAGGCACTACTACACATAAATCTACATTCTTTTTTCGATATATAAAGAATGAAAAAGGAGGTCGCGGGGAAACTTGTAATTTCAATCGAAAAAATATGTGATGTTAGCAACATCATAAACAGTTGCAAAGTAATCTTAAAATATTACTCGATACATTAATACCGTTGTTCTTTCAGCAAATGGAATTCCATGGAGATGGAGATGGTGTTGTTATGCGTAGTAATAATAAAAATGTATTCACTGTTTATTGTATCGCTACAAGTTTGTCTAAATCTGTGCATAATTTACTTGTCGCATTGCACAATCCGTTGTATTGCTCGGAATTAGTCATATGAAGGATATACGAGGGACACTTTCGATATGTGTGCATTTATACGTACATACAGAAGACTCATTTTTAAATAAAGCGTAATGATCAGAGTGATGACGAATAAATCCAAGAATATGGTACAGTCAAACCTTATGGGATACCCTGCTTTGTTAAAAAAAATACAAGAAGAGACTGTGTTTAAACATCCTTCAACGTATTCACTGCACTGGGCGCGGAAGTCTTTCTCGTGTGATTCTGTTTTACAATGATTTTCCAGATGGTGGCAAATTCATGATTATTTTTTTCCACTTCGTATTACGTCAAGTGGAAAAATTGCGCTTTGGGACATTTTGAAATTAGCGCGATTATTTATCTTCTTCCTATCGTGTTGCTTGATGGCAGATAAGATATGTGACAATGATTACTTTTCTTGTTTATAGGTATATCGGCAAAAGACTTTCAATATTTAGCTTGTAAATAATATAACCACGAATGGCTTTTACGCTATTACTTATTGATTCATTTAAAAAAAAACAGTTGCACACACATATTAGTCAGTCGTAAGTGTCAAAATTTCCACGAAATCTCTTCCAGGTGTGTCAGGCATTCAAACTTAGCATTATACAAATTATAAATGTGCCAATCTTGTCTGAAGGTTTCTAATTTTTTAACATGTTGAATAGCGAAAATCGGCCTAACCATTACAAAAGACACCAAGGTAAAATAGCACCCATGTATGAGAATACTTACTTACTTACGGGCTCCCGACCCGTGAAGAGCCCCTGCCTGAGATACGGCAGCTTTCCACCCTCTGCGATTCCGCGCACTCTGCTTTCAGTTGTCCAGACAAAGCGCTCTGGCATCCGGGAAGGCTTGGTCTTTAAAACGGAGGTTCGGTCTTCCTTGTCGTCTCGAACCTGAGGGCTGGGATTCGAAGATCCTCTTGGCTGGAGCGTTGCTGTACATTTGCTCGATGTGGCCGAGCCAATGTAGTCGACGAGTTTTGGCTTTTCGGACTACATCCACATCTTGGTACAGTTCTTAAAGTTCGCGGTTGTATCTTCTCCTCGCACACAGGACCAAATATCCGTCGAAGGATTTTTCTTTCAAACGATCCCAGTAGTAACTCTCCTTTCCTGCTTATCGTCCAGCACTCGTCGCAGAACTGACAGGATAAGGGTTCTGTAGAGCATGCACTTTGTCCTTCGAGTTAGGAGTTTTGAACCCATATGTTTTGCCAAACCGAAGTAGCAGGGATATGCCTCGATAGTTCTTGCAAGACATAGGGTCGCCTTTATTGTAGATGGGATATATGGAGCTGATGGTCCAGTCATCGAACATGCTTTCCTCCACCCAAACTTGGTTGATGATTTGGTGCATGCGCCCTATCATAACAGCACCTCCGTATTTAAAAAGCTCTGCAGGTAGACCATCAGAGCCGGCGGCCTTGTTGTTGTTAAGTTTTTTTTTAGCTAAGCCAACCTCTTCTATACTGGGTGGAGGGACTGGTTCTTCATTGACTGGACGTGGGTTCAATTCTTGCCCCATCACTCTCTCTACATTTTGTCCGTTTTGGAGCTGCTGGAAATACCGCTTAAATACATTTACTATTCGCTGCGCGTCGGTGACTAGGTTTCCATCGCTGTTTCGAAGAGCCTGCGTTCGGTCTAAAAGCCAGCAGCCAGTTGCTTGGCTTTCTTATAGAACTTCCGGATGTTGTTTCGGCCGCGGGACACTTCGATCTCCTTAAGCTGGGTTACTGCGTGCTCTCTTTTCTTTCTACGCAGGATCTTCTTCTCCTTCCTTCTCCTGGCTCGGTACTCATCCCTTGCTGCCCTTGTTTTCCTCTGCAGCACATTAGAACGTGTGCATCTTCTGTCACCTTTTTCCGGTATACGCATACAGCATCATACCACGGGCTTTTCCTTTGGGGTGGCTGGTATCCTAGGGTGGTTTCGGCTACCTCATTGATGATGTCGCGATACTGAGACCACTGGTTGTTGGCGTCTGTGGAAGGTGAATGCACGGTGGGGAGTTTCTCACTCAGGCGCTCCTTGTAGGCTCTGACGACTCCAGATGTGCTAAGGCGTCCAACGTCGATTTTCTTCTTTTGGGCAGTTCGCAGCTTCTTCTCGTTGGACAGTCGAGCTCTGAATCTAGCTGCAACAAGAAAATGGTCAGAGTCGTCGTTTGTCCCCTGGTTAGTGTGCACGTTCAAGATTTTGGATGCGTGCCTTGCATCGATTACCACATGGTCGATTTGGTTGGCGATCGTCTGGAGAGCGCCAGGTAACTGTGTGGATCCTTAGTCGCGGAAACGTAGAGCTACTTATCACCGTATTACAAGCTGCTGCATAGTCAATTAGTCGGTAGCCGTTATCTGTTGTCATTTCGTGGAGGCTGTGCTTACCAACTAATCCGCCGAAGATATTTTCCTTGCCGACTTTAGCATTGAAGTCCCCGAGTACAATTTTGACATCGTACTCCGGACAGGCTCCGTAGGCTCAAGAGGTCATAGAATTCCTCCTTGATAGGGTCCTCAGCCTCGTCGGTAGGGGCGTGTGCACATATGAGGCTAATGTTTTGGAATGTAGCTTTGATGCGGATCACAGCCAGGCGATCACTTATCGGCTTGAATTCCATTACTTTGGATCCAAGCCGATTTCCCACGAAGAGTAATAAATGTCGCAATTTTGTCTTTTCATAGTTCCTGGTCCTATCCATCGTATCTCCTGGATCGCGGTAATGTCGGCCTTGTACCGCGAGAGGACAGACTCAAGTTTTTGAGTAGCACCTGGAGTGTAGAGTGTCCGCACATTCCAGGTACACACTCGCATGTCCATTAACGTTCTGGGTCTATTTTGCCTTTGAGGTACATTTATATCCGAGGCTGCCATAGTCTCTCCCATAACTAAATGTTTTTGACGGGGTCGGGAAGTTACCCCGACGGCACAACCCCCAACCTGGAGGGCCAGGCCCTGTTTCTTGACCCTAGGACAGTAGGCCGGTAATTCCGGTGCCAGCAACCCACTTCGGGGATGTGAGTGCTGCCGTTGACCCATCAAGGGCTCATCATTTACATTTACAATAAATTTATTTTATTTTATTTTATTTTAACAAGAACTGTTTCATGATTACTAGTTATTTAACCAATCATATTTTAATTAAAATCATCAATGCTTTGTATCAATTCAATATGAGGTAGGATACAAATAACAATGTTCTATAATGGAGAACCTACTTTTATGTGCGTTAATTTTAGAGCATAATAACATTGTTTCATACTTTTGCCTGATTATATAATTCTAATTTAAATATTGTGAAATTTAATTTTTTTTACAGGGAATTTTACTACATTCAAATGGAGAAATACGCACGACAAGCCGTTACAGAGGGAGTAAAAAATGGTGATGACCTGCATGTAGGAGGGGATAGTGAGCTTTATCGTGTTCTGAACCTGCATTACAATCGCAATAACCACATAGAGGTATCTAACCATATGAAAAATTAATATAAATATAAAAATCGCTATATATTTCTACGTACATGCATTAATTCTCCAAATTTATAAAATAAAATTTGTACGCGCATTAAGCATAAGTAAACGCACACTAGTAAACATACCTCATCCACAATTTGAGTGAGATAGACAAGAAAACCTTTGGTTATAGCTTTATACAAAAAAAAAAATATAAGAGGTCTTTGTTAATTTGATTTGTAAGTGATTTAAGTACGTCTTCTTAATTTTAGTTTTAAATAATCTTCGATGACTCGTCGTCTATATGGTAGCGAAAATCTACATTATAACCTATATATGTACATATGTACAACTAACACACCAATTATTTAAACATTACTTTCAGGTTCCTTCAAATTTCCGATTTGTTGTTGAACAAACCTTGCGTGAATTTTTTAGAGCTATTCAAGGAGGCAAAGACACAGAACAATCATGGAAAAAATCAATATACAAAATTATATCGCGAATGGATGATCCTGTACCAGAATATTTTAAATCACCAAATTTCTTGGAGCAGTTGGAATAAGTTAAGATTATTTTCACTTCATTTTATATACAAATTACAATGTTGTTAATATTTGCAACATGACCTACAAACTCACAATGTGTGTGCATTAAGACGAATTTGTAAAAATAAACAAAAAAAATCCTTTTCAGATTGAAAAGAAAGAAAAAATTAACGTTTGTGGTTCCTATAAAAATGTAGTGTGCTTACGTCCAAAAATATGTAAAAAGAAGTTTAAAAAATATATATAAATAAAAATAGTAAAAAAGATAACAAATTAAGTTTGGTAAGCGACTGTAATTTAATTGACGATATACTCGCGTTTAGGCCTTTATTTCAAAAGAAAAAAATTGTAAATTACCTTTTAAAAAATTAAGATGGCAAATTTAGAGAGAAAAAAATTATATTGCATAAAAAAATATAAAATATTTGAGAAAAATAATTATAAAATTCAAAATTAAAAACAGAAAACATAAAACATAAAAATCTAACACATAATTGAGAATAAATTGGAGAACACCCAAAATAATTTAACTTTATTTCTGTTTAGGTATATTACGAAGCACGCACTAATTCCTTTATTGTAACTTTATTTAGTTTACAAACCGATTTTTAAATTTATTTATGAACCACTCTCCAAAAAGGAAATGTATTTATTGAAAAAGGATCATTCGCAAGAGCTCTGGGAATATATTCCATAGGGAAATATTTTTTGTTATCATAACGAAATGAAAACGCAATTATTAACAAGATAGCTTAATTTGTATTCGATTAATAATGTTAGTTTATTGGTTATTTCTGTAAGTTGAAATATTAATTAATGCAACTCCTAGAACAAAATACGAGTTTCTATTAAGATTATGACCACACATGTTGTAACTTAATTAACATTAAAGTGTAAACTGTATTGCGGAATCTATAAAATGGCAGTAATATAACGTGTAACATGTTTATTAGTCAGTTACCACGAAATAAATTTTATATTTTCTTGCTGGAATTCTAACCAAATCGAATTAAAAGATCTAAACAAACTCACATAAATTCTGGTAATGCATGTGAGCTTCTAATTTCTTTGATATAAAACATTATTGAACAAAAATCATTGATTTATAAAGGGTTAATTACAATGCATTATTAACACTGCAGCTTGCAATCAACAAAAAAAAAAGAAGATAAATAGTATTAAACTGCTTATGTGTCTATATGTATAACTTTTGGGAAACATAAAAAAAATTTATTTCATCGTTCATTTGCAAAACGATCACGTTAGTACGGGCTATTTCCTTGAACGCAGATCTTTAATATATATTTAAAAAAATTAACTGCTATTTATTTTTCACCCTTCTGTTAATGTTTATATAAATTTCTTACAATTATAAATTAAAAAGTTGATGCGTTATTAACACCTATAATTATAATTTGCTAGAAGAAATCAAAACATTGCAACAAAAGAAATCAGTTTTTTTGAAATTCAGGGATTATGTTATTCTAAAATCTAATTCCAAACAAATTTTCTAATATAAATAATTTTCAATTAACAAAGGATTAGAAAAATATTCAAGTTATCACCAAAGGTCGAATTTATGTTTTAAGTGATTTTCAAATCATATATTTTATTTAACTTATTTATTTATTTTATTTCACCTCACTTAACTAGTCTGTTATTATAGTTCAGTAGTTTGTATTATTTTTTCACATAATGTACACTTTTCCTTAATGTAAACATATTATTTATTTAGTTTTAAGTTATTTAAATAGTTTTTGTACTTCTTTGTATATAGCAATTTATGGTTTTAAGTATTTTATTTTATATTTAAAATGCATTGCAAAAAAAAATTGGGACTTTATTTTTTTTTTATAATCATTTCAAGTCAATTTCATTTATTCAACCGTCACAAGTTTTTGTTACTGAAAAAACATTTTAAGCAGAAT
The DNA here is from genome assembly GCA_963576555.1 of Ferdinandea cuprea. NCBI lineage: Eukaryota > Metazoa > Arthropoda > Insecta > Diptera > Syrphidae > Ferdinandea > Ferdinandea cuprea. Next base: position 81,845,612 of record OY754959.1, read on the forward strand.
ATCTACAAGTTCGTTTTTCAAACCTGCCGCTAGCATAATACATCCCAAAGTTTTTACATCCGTAAAACATTTCCCAAAAAAAGAGTATCCCATGTCATGTGTAGGTACTTACTTACGATAAGAATCAAAAGGTATATTGATCTTGCCATGTGCTTATGTTATTCAGAGTTAATAGTTCATGAAGATAAGTTTTTACAACGAAATGGCGTGAATACCACTTAAAAGTAGTTGGTCAATGTATCCATAAAGTTGTCTTTGTCTATTTTGTGTTTTTGCATATTTGTTCTTTGCTTTCGAATGAATTCTTACTTACAAATGCCATGTCAATGAAGATACTCAGTTGTAGCCTGGGATCGCATCTAAAATACAAATTGACTCTGAACCTCGTCTTTTTTAACAGTAATCCACGGATAAAAAAAATTGCTTTGATTTTATGAGCGCTAAAACATAAACTTTTCAGTGTGAAGGTGCATTGGGAGAAAGGTGGCAACAAAATTAGGTTTTTTGTCATACTCGAAGAATGGTCTTTAGAAAACAATTATAAAATATGCACACAATTTTATTTCAGGGTAGAGGCAATGTATCTTCGAGATTGAAGTCGTTCTGTGAATGAATGAAAATATGCAGAAATACGTAATTCAATCGAAGTCTTCATAAGTTGCCGCTCATTCAATTGAGTGAGCCCAATACTTAAAAAGTGAGCAATAAAATACCGGATAAACTTCAAGGTATTTGTTGGAATTGGAAATTCTATTATTTCTTTATAGTTAAAGCCTTAACTAACTACATACCTGGAGTCTCTTAGACTCTGGTGATTTTGGTTTTGGCTATAGGCGAGAACAGGTGCGCTGACGCGCAAATATAAATATATATAAATATTTACTTCCTTTGTGCCTGGCTACACGTTCATGGGAATGATCGTCATGTCGGTAGATTTTACGTGTTCCAGAAAGAAAAGGGTAGATTGCACCAAGAATCCACGGAAAATCCTCTTTCGATTTGAATTCTCGGCGTGGGCATGAACGTTTCGGTTCCAAACCATATCACTTTTGACAGAAATCCTCATTTGAGATTTGTGTTGGAAGAGTGAAGACCGAATACAGGCACTAGAGAGCACAAAAGTATTCGATTTTCCAGGAGAAATTTTGTATTGTTTCAGATTTCAGCGTTCCCCGCCATTCAAATTGCTTTCATTCTAATGAGACTTTTTTGTGTGTGTAGCCACGACGTTCAGGGGAATGACTTTCATTTCCATGAACGTGTAGCCAGGCACTTACGTCATATTTGTTTATATCAAGATCTGAGAAGAGAGGAGTCTGAGATACTAAAGGTAGGTAGTTATGTGATTGAAATAAGAGGTAGGGAGTTAAGTATTAAATGTACATTGATCCATGTATGTGGAGTTGCAGTGGCTCAGCGGTAAGTGAGTTCCAATCCATCTGCATACCATTTGCATAATATTTTTTTTATTTTTTTCCCTACCTTTTGTAACCATGATAAGATTGCTCTTTTTAGAGCAATTTTTCCTGCGGTCAGACTAGTTTTTTTTCTTTTACCCAACCAAATTTGATTTATTAGATTCAGACCAATTTTGCGTATTTCAACCCAAACGTAAGATTCACACGTACTTGCAATTTGTCTCTAGCTTTGTTGTAAGCGAAGTTAAGTGGGGGAGTTTACTGTAAATAACGGCGTAGTGCTAAAGCTTGTAGAGAACATGGCTGGGCATTACCATGCCCCCTAAAATATATATAATTCTCTTAAAGCTAATAAAAATGGTTATTTGTGAATTAATCTTCTTCAAAGTTAGTGACCACTTATCTGCATTCAGTCGGAAGAGTTGTTTAGAAAAAAAGGAGAAAAATATTTACAGAATAATACAGATGTCGAAGTGAGTGACTTATCTTTTGCCCAATAGTAACCCATATAACACCATTTAAAATATCGAACAACATAATATTAATCCAAAAAATTACTATTTTGTATTTGTATTTTGCAAATTCCATTAAAACCAAACAACAACACTTTGGTACTGAAAAATTATATTTTTTTGACCACTTTCTTCAAAGTTCAATGGAAAGCGTCGTGATTAGCTAAGTCACCCCTGAAGCGCTTGAAACTGGGGTGTATTTTTCTCATGATGATGCCGAAAAACAATGTCTATCTAAATACTTTGGTTTTTTGAACCACGTACCTATTGTATGTTTTAAACTAGCGCCGTTGCCGATTTTTTCACAAATACATACATTAGGATTTCTTTTAAAACTGTTATGCAAATTTTCAATTAAATGTACATAATGTCTGTTAAAAAAAATTACTTAGCTAAAAAATTAAGACCTTTAACTAAATGAATGTATTCGAAAGTGCTAACTTCTTAGTCTACAATTCATAAGATGTTCAAAGCAAAACTTATCAAGATTTGGACTGTTTCTGGATGTTTCATATGCTTACGCTAAAAATTAGAATTGTTTACTTAGAAAAATGTCTACCAAAACTGAATTTCCCACTAAGCGTTTGAATTAAAAAATATTAAACCTAACCTACATGATCGTTATTGGTAACTTCAACACTTTTCGCAAAAAAACACTGCGTCATGAATTATTGGTCCATTCTAGCCTGTTTAAATTGCATCCTTACGAAGTTGTTCTTAAGTTTACTTTTAGACCAACATATTATTTGGCAAATTATTTAGATAAAATAAAAAACAAATCGAAGAATTTTAAAGTTCCCAACGTCATAGTACCAAATGTCAAAAGATCTCAAAAAATTAAATAATATTACAAGTCAATTAAATGTAAAGAAACATTATTTATCTTGTTTTGATGTGTTTGAGCCTCTAATATATTTACTCAAACGCAAAAGCAATATTATGTTTCATACCGCTACCAGAAAATACGCATTTATATGTCGCAAGGGTAACTGGATAATGTTACACAACAGAGTTGTGATCATTTCGCACGTTAAGTGGCAAAATTTGGTATTTTAAATATTGGTCAGCTTTTAGAACACGTGAAAATTTTATTTTGGGTTTAAAGAATGTGAAATTGTAATTTGCAATTCACATTTGCACGATCCTGCTAATTGTAAAAAACATTACAGCGCTTCAATGTGTTGTCTTTGCAAAGGAATTTTGACTTTGTTTTGTATCATTAGAATTTAATGAAGTGTTATTAGAATTGTGAAGTTGGCACATAAGCTGGAAAAATATTGAAAGCTAATGGAGGATTGGATGAATCAGAAGTTAGGCACGGAAGAGAGTTTTTCTACATACAAAAACTAGTAGCCGTAGGGAGCCTTCTTATTTGGGAAGGCTTCTTACAGAGGGGAGAAAATCTTGAAGTCTTTCGGAAATCAGTCTTCCGCTTAAAAATTCTTAGGAAGAAACTATTTAAAAGACTTTGTAGGAGCTGAAATGTGCCTTCGTAAAGCAAACGAACGGTTTTTTTTTTCAAACTAAATTTATTAAAAGTATGTTGAAGCAAATTAAACAGAAAGTTGTTGAAATATCTATCTCGCTTAGATTAAAAGTAACCGTTATATTTTTTTATTGATTATTTAAAATCATAAAAAGAATTTATTTTATTTTTAAAATTTATTATGTATTTCCATTTCTTTAGCAATTTTTGTTGAAAAGGTCTATGAAGCATCACAGTGGACAAGAAATGAAAATACTTTGTAAGGGAAATATGAGTTCATAGGAGGATCTTTTTCAAGTAATGGCTGGACCCACAAAAATACCATCTATTCTCTGCCTGGGTTAATGATGAACACTTTTCTTTAAAATAGAAAAAAACATTGGAAAAGTTTTGTATTAATACTAATATAATGTGTTGTCATTCTGTGTCTGGCACAGGTTTTCTTTATATGCGTAATATTGGATTTTAAACAATCGACATCATACTATTTTTAAGTATGTACCTAGTTCAATAAAATATTTGTAATGAATGAAATAATGATTTAACAGCTTACAAACAGCTTTGTTGAAATTTGATTCGATTGATAGACTATTGTTTGCGTTATATGCATTGTAATATACATAATTTTGTTTCTAATGGAAATGGACAGATACAAATACCAATTGAAATATTGTTGGGACGCAATTTATTACAAGTTTGGCTTTCCCAGTAAATACGTACGCAGCTTTATTTCAAGTTTAAAAATGAATAAAGAGGTTTCGATCAAGAAAAAGGAATTATAACTACCCCACTTTTACAAAGTTTCGATAACCCTCTTAGATTTGAATAAATCACTAAAATTCGAGTATTTTTTTTATTGCGGCGGTGCTGCAGGGATATTCTATTCGATCCCCTCTCTGCAGGGAAGAGATCCAAAATGCAAAATTTTGCGAACTATGATTTTTTATGTGACGAGATATTATTTCCTTTTGACTGAATTATCCATTTCTTTTCTAGTTCATGACTTTAAAATTATCCCTCAATTTTTATATAATTGCTGTGACCCAAATTTAACTAATCATTCAAAACATATACAAACGAGTACCTTTGATGCATGTAACGAACAGTTTTGGTCCTTTTATTGAATATTATATATTTTAATAATATTAAAGCAGAAACGTAAACAGAACTATTTAATAGAAATTTAATTTCCTTCTTCTTCAAGTTTCATTAAATAAAAAAAAAATAACAATAGCTAATTTTTAGGCTATACAAATGTTAAGATCATCAAGGTACTTAAGACACGAATGCAAAATTTAAAAATAAATAGATGCTTTTTGAACGGAAATTTAATTACTTATCGGTAAATTTCCTAGAAAAAAATTAAAAAACAACAATTTTCACTCTTATATAAATCTCCGAATTGGTTAAAATGTTATCCTAAAATTATATTAATATTATAAATTAAATAACCATATATATATATATAGATATATATATACACATATACATATTTCTATAAATATATACATATAATTATGAATATAAACAAGAATATAATAAAAGACCATTATTTTCTGTTTTGCCAAGTTATGTACACTTTAGCTCAATCCTATATTTAAAAAATAATTGTAAAGCATTCGAAAGTAAATATCCAAATACTTATTGTAAAATTTATTTAATTTCCATAATAATATTTTTATAATTTGTTTAATATTTTCATTTTTATTTTAGATTAATTATTTTTTACATTTTATTTTTATGAGAAAAGCATATAATGTCTAATGCCTTCTAAATTAAATCGACAAATGTAACTGATTTTGTGATAAAACTATTAAAAACAAACATTATTTTTCGGAAAATAACCAATATAATCGATCTTTGGAGCAGGGTTCCATTGACGAATATACAAAATTATTGTAAAAAATAGATAATAAACTTAGGAAATTTGATACAAGAAATTAATTTGTTCATAACAACCTTTTGGATAATATCTAGGCGAAATTTATATTAATGCTTATCTTAATCAGAAGCACATAGTTATACAGTTTTAAGTTTAATTATTTCAGTACAATAACTAAACAATATGAATTCAATTTTTTATTTTAACATTCTTAAATATCATTTTAGTTTTTATCGAAATTGTGTATATGAAATATACATTATACATTAAAACACATAATTGCATTTACATACATACATATACACATATATATGTGTGTATGAATGCAATCCAAAAATTATAATTCATTAAATCTATAAAAAACAACAATAATTAAAGCAAATTTATAAGCTAAGCTAGTACAAACAACTTTTTATTATCAGTACCTAGGCTAACAAAACATACATATTCGCTCTTGTATTTGAAACAGGACGTAACAGACATATTTTTATTTGAATATATTTTTATTATGTAATCTACTAAATTATAATACCTAAGTAAAACAAAAAATTTAAAACAAAATACAAAATGCCTTTTTATTTGATCTTTTATATTACAACATCTACAAAACCACACCATCGCTTTTTCTTTATTTCAAATACTACATGAAGACATACTTAAATAAATACGATTTTTTTTAGCAGATTCTCAACTAAACACATTAAAATGAAGCAAAATTATTTTCATTTTGTGAATTTGGATTTTATGGAAAACATTTCGGTATCGAGAAAAAATTTGGCGATAATCTGTTTCCTTTTACAACCTTACATTTTTTTTTACAATATAACACTAATCGATATTGAATTAAAACCACCATGATGTTTTTTTTAATCTATTATTAGTTTGTTTTAATTTACACATATATTATTTTATAGCAGAAATACAATTGGAGTAAAGAGTTGTTTGTTTCGACAGATAATTGGCCATTCACAGACTGTTTTCCAACATCTTCAAAAAAATTCGGATATCCAAAAAAAATATCATTATTCCGTTCTTATAAACGAGATCTCTTTTGGAAAAAATAAATCAAACAACACAATATCCCTACTCATACAATTTGTTTTTTTTTTTTTGAAAACTGTCAACATCGCTAGCTTGTACTTAGCCTTTGCTGAAACATCTTCAATAACCCAAACAAATTAATAAAGAGGTAAATATCCAAATAAAACAAAGAAATGATTTCTTTTTAAAACAATAGCAATGCAGTTTACACAAAAAACATTTTTCCACAAACTGAGTTAATTAAAAACTCTGAAATGCCAAACTTAATTTATTTCACTGAAACTTACACCTTATAGTTGTCCTTATCTTGGATATCCATGACAATTAAAAGAAAATAAACCATACTTTAAAACTAATGCAAACAATTTTAAAATATCCCATCAAATACAGAAGCAAATACATAATTTGATTGTTACTACAACAATATAAAAAACAATACAAAATTGAATAATCCCGTGGAAGCAAATCAATTCAAAACTAACAAGTAATGATATATAAAGTGTTTGACAACAAATTTGTAAGTAAAAGCCATGTGGGAAATAGAGCTATACATATATACTCTTATAAAAAAAAGTCAGGAAAATTAACGTAAAGTAAAAGTTTTCCATTTAATAGAAAATAAGGCACCAATAGCTTTCATTTCTCTAAACAAATAAAAATACCGAACGTAACCTAGATATAAAAACACTTCATCTTACCACGAATACACACATACATAAAAACAGACTATATAAATAGTAGATCACTTAGAAATTAATGCAAGATGTACATTATAATCCTATAATTTATTATAATATAGCAACACTGAGCGCTATTATTTCGGTCAGATAATTCTGTATACTAATATGTCATTTTATATATTAATGAATAGAATTAGACTTAAATGTATTATGTCATGGATGTAAGACATAATATATATATATAAATGTATATATATATGTGCATATATGTGTATATATTGAATATATACATATATATATATATACATATATATATGTATATCTAAAAATATATGAAAGGTATTCTGTAACTTGAATGCGATCCCAAAATGAATTAGTAAAGGAGTTTACGCATTGAATATAAATATGGGTATATTATCATCATTGTATGTTTGGCAAAATGAATTTAGAATTTACAAAAAAAAAAAAAGGAATGGTTTTGTTTCGATAATTTTAACACCATCCTATGTTCATTAAAATCTGATCACAATAATAACATAAGTACATACATATATCGCTAAAAATATTAAGCTACTAGATGAAGCTTTAACACAATTAATTAAAACTAAAACATCGTAATAAAAAAGGAAAAAAAACAACTCAGCGCAGTTTCAAATTACAAAAACAAAAATCATAAACACATATTTGTTTTGATAAAAGGACAGTAATACAAATTGCGTTTTTTTAGTAGCACGTATTAAGCTAACTTTTAAAGCAACAAAATGTAACGAAATAAGAAAGTTATTTACATATCAATCATTTTTATCACTTATTTAATTTTTTTTACCAAGATGTACTTAATTACGTCGATGGTTCTATATTTTTTTTTGCAATAGTCGCACAATGAATTGGATTTTTCATTATTCATTCATTGATGAATCGGAATAAGTTTACATATTAAGGTTATTTTTTATTTTCTCATGCATTTGACAGATTATCCATCTTTATTTTTAATATTTAAACAAAATTGTGAACCTAAAATCAATACACTGGGTTGTAAAGTAAAATAAAAACAATTTGGCATATACATACATAAATTCAAAATTATATTGATATATATTCAAACGGTTACCAATCTGTAACCTAAAAAGTGTGTACTAACTTTAAAAAAAACATTTCACCAATATCTGATGTAGCTCTTAAAGCGAATTCGTTTTTCGTATTAAAAGTCGCATAATGGATATTTTGTTCATAAAAACTAACGTATGGACACATATTATATACGTAAACCCTATTTTATAAGTTTATTTTTTTAACAACAATAGCCAGGGAGACATTCGCAACTCGAATGTGATATTTTATCTTAATTTTAAAGTATTTAATATTTATACAAAAACAATATACAAACACAACTCTAAACTAAAAAAAAAAATCTTAACGACAATACAATATTTTCGATTGTATTTATACATATATATATATGAATATATTTTAATTTTTATACTTAAACATCCTTATTTTAACATTTTAATATTGCAGTCATCTAAGCATATATATATACATATGTATATATGTATATAATATATATATATATATATATATTTGTTTTAAAACAAATTCTTAATAAAAACTGTATTTAAAATAGCCACAAACTGTGTTTAAGTCAATACAACACTACCAATTAAGTTGCAATAGTAAGGAACACTCTTTCTACGAAGAAAGTATGTTCCAAAAAACCGGGATAATTTATAGTACAATGCCAATACCAAATAATATTTTATAGAAAAAACAATACAAACAAAAATAATTCCATAAAGATTTATCAATAAAGTACATGTAAAAATAATTTATATTTTTATACAAATTAGAATCAAAAACAAATATTAAACAAATCGTGTACCAAATAAATAGGAGGGAAAGTAAAACATAAAATCGTTTGTTTTATTACACCACACACATTTTTTTTTATTTATTCACAAATGGGGTTGGTTGCACTGGAAACATGCGGTTCTTTTAAAGCAAGACATAGTAAAATTTGCAAGTGAAGACAAAATCCAAACTTTACCAATAGAAAAAATGAATTTGCTAAAAAGCCTACCATTGCTATTCAGACAGTGCAGCTATCCAGAAATAAGTGATAAAAACGCTTTTTACTTACTTCATTGAACACATAGAGCAATCTGATAAAAAATTGCGTGTAACGTCAAACAATTTCGTCAACTTGCTCCAAAAAACCTCAAGTAATAACTAATTTTGGGTTTTAAACATTAACACTGTTTTTGGCAATTTAACATTGCAAAATTTTCGTTTTTGCTCTAGCACATTTAAAGTTTAATAACCTAATTTCACTCAATACCAGTTAAAAAAGGAACAAAGAAATTTAAATGCAATAGCCCAAAATAATACAATATAATTTAAATATTTAAATTTACATGTATACAGTATATGCCTTCACACATACATATTTATATATATATGTATATAATATATCTATTCAGTCCAAGAATGCAAACATTGAAAGTTTGCATAAAAAGTACAAAGTAATTGGCTATAAATTATTATATAATCTACATAACGATATAATTTAGAATGATAGTTAGAGCACAGACGATTAATTTATGGCAATGTCTTTTTCATTACATTACTAACACGAATTGAATATAAGAAGAGAAAATATATATATAAATTTAACTGCAATAGCCCGGTGAATAAACAAAAAATAATATTAATGAATTTTGGAGAAAGTTGAAAACATTGTTGAGGCGTTCCAAAAGTACCAGCAAACGAAAAACGCAATTATTATAAGAAATGTTACATTCCATTTGAAGTAAACTTAATTCGTAAAGGAATTTATTTAAAAAAACATATAAGAAAATTAATAAAACAAAAAGAAAGAGAATCGGAATAGCAATATAAACATTTGTTATATAACGCACACATGTATTTCTATTTATATGTATATACGAAATGTATACGTATACATGTATATATATATTTATATGTGTACCAAAAAAAATAAATTGACATAATATATTAATATATTCAGAGACTGCAATAAATGTGATCAGATATTTAATAATAAACTTATGTATCAATTTTAAGAGATAAGCACGTAATATAAATAATGTTACATATATAGAAAACAAACAAAAAAAAAATATAAGCAAATACATTATATTAAGTAATAAACGAACATGTGAAATCGAATCAAATAAAACAAAATTAATTATTATAAATGAACTGTTCGAAATATAGAAAACAGAATTCAAGAAATTAAACATGACAAAAGTTCGTATTTCATTAATCTGATAAACATATATATATATTTAAAAGAAAAGTGAATTTATAAATAAATATCATATTATATTTTACAATAGAGAATACATATATATACATATATATGCGATCGCAGTCCGGCAAATACTTTTAATTGTTTGCTAGTGCCAATTTTTGGCCTGGATATGCGATCAAATATTTTACCAAATAATTTGCAATAGTAATGTGATGAGCTGTGGGCATTTACTCCCACGGTTCGGAACTAAAACCAGGGTGGAGAAAGCAATTATGCTCCCAAAAAAACAGTTTGGGAACAGATGCGATCTCCAAAGTTAAAACCAGATTTTGTTAAATCTTTATTTATATTAATACAACAAGGTTTCATTTAAAAAAATTAATACAAAATATTTGTTTAGTTTCCGGAAATCAACAATTATTACAACTAACGAACAAGAAAAATATCAACAAATAAATGTTTTTTATGTGTAAGATTTGCTTAGCAGCAGGCAAAACCAGACAAACAAAAAACATTTTAATTGCTGTTAATTTTATTATTTAACTAATTATAAAAATAACCCCAGCAAACATTTTGGCAATATTAAAATTTTGATTTCACAATTTTCTACAACCAAAACAAAAACAATTATTTCAACAATAGTGCCAGAAATATTTTTATAAAATAATATTACGAAAACCAAATCAATTTCGAGTAGATAAAGAAATTTATACATAAAATACAAATGTTTAAATCTTTTTACAATAAAGATGCATTCAAAATCAAACATATTTTTAAAATATTCACAGAAAATATTAAATACAAATTACAAAACGTTCATGTTTGGGATCGCTTCCAAATTATAATTACATTATCCATACTGTTTCACAATCTAACTAAATATCAACTTGCAAAATTATATTAAATGCGTTCTTTTTTGTACTTGTAGGCTATTCATAGAAATAAGACCTCATAACATTATTTTATTTCCATTGTTATTCCAAAACACCATCTAGACTAGTATATATATTGGTATATGTATATACATCTGTATGCATATAGTATTTATATATATATATACATAAGTAAAATATATCTTTAATCCGATTTTATATACATATATGTATATATGAAGTTAAACAATTGTACTATGTATATATCAAATCTAATACATTATATTGTACATATTAAAAATATAGATCTAATCAGATGAGTTAAAAAATAAAATGCCGAAAACAGCGCAAAAGAAAACGTCAAGAAAAGTTTTGGATAAAAAAATACTATTTTCGTTTCCATATAAATGCAACAACAAAAAAAAAAAGATTAACAAAAAAAATTTACAACTTGAATAAACTAGATGGAACACTATAATAAAATGTTTTAGGCATCCTTGTAAATATTTCTCATCACATTATCAAAAACCTACCCCTCCAAATAAGAGGTACAATGAGAGATTAAATATATTTCTTTTAAATGGAAAGCTTCTACGATTCTTGTGATTATAGTTTCAATTGGCTCTATAGACTTGAGGAATGCTAAACCACACAGCAATACCTACGGAATAAAGCCAATAGTAATGATGACTAAACAAGAATAAATAAATCAATTTAAACAGGCAAGTTTTTGCATAATAACTGAAACTAATATAAACTTAATGCTAGTAAATAGATAACACTTTGTATTCCTATTAGGAGATGATGTGCATAGTAACATATCTCCAGTGAACTATAAAAGGTGTTGGTTTGGATTAAGAATACAGTGTACTTTTTTATGTTTTAACATTTATATATAAAAATATGATTGTGTTTACTACACTGAATGTGTTTTAAACTAGAATTCCAGCGAAAAAACAAATATTATATTATTTAGACCTTCAAGATTTTCGATAGAAATATTTTCCAAAAATCTACCTATGTATATATGTAGGTAAGTACGTTCTAAACTGGTACAAAAGTTCAATTTCAGTTAAAATCGTTCCTCATAAGAATAGAACATTCTGAGATAAGAACTAAATTCAAAACCTGTACGATACATAACTATCCTGCAAATTACTAAATTCATGAAATCTTAAATCAATAGCAGAATAAACCAAATGAACAACAGTTACGCAAAAAAAAAAAAAAAATAAAACAAATAAGATCGAAATATAAGAAATATTAACAAAATTTTAAAAATTGTTGTTTAAAAATCGACACACTAACACTCGAAAAACTTTAACAAAATTATACAAGTAAACTAACTCCCGTTATATTATTTGATTTAGACATAACATAGAATGCACATAAATGAAAAGAATTTATAATTAAATAAATGTCAAATAGACACAATACATAGTATTATTTGTTTATAGTAAACTTATATAATTTATTTTTTCATAAACGAAAATAGTTTTGCATTTGCAATTTTAATAGAGTTTATTAATTAAACATTTTGTTTATATAAGATGTTAGTTTTGGTTCCAATAAGTTTTCAATATACATCAATATATTTTTGGACAAACCTTTTTGATGTATAATACTAAAAAATGACAAAAAAGATAAGATCAGTTCAATGGAACATCAAAACTCTTGAAAAAAAGAAGATATAAAACGGAACTGTAGACTCATCTCATCTCCGTAATAATATACGAAAAAAGTGAACAATTTTTGAATTGTGAATACATTTCGGCACTTTTTGGGAACAGAATATTTAAATGTAATGCGAACGACTAACGACAATCAACTGTTTCAACTGGCACACCGGGTGTTTGCCTAAGCTTTATACACAAACCATTTAGAAACAATATATAAAACGTCTAGGTATAAGTGTAAAAAATAACTCTTTCGGTAATGTTCCTATACGTATTAACAAAAATAACAAACATTAGACTTAAAAATTCAAAAAGGTATATGTATAGATAAATTGATCCAAAAAAATTAAAACAAAAAAATATAGATGTGTTAACATTTTGCAATTGATCAAAGCAGTGGTAAACACTCGTTGTGCTTTGTTGTGGAAAGTTAGATTCGATCGACCACACTTAGTTAAAAAAAACTCAATTATAATTTACAGGCAGCATTTCCCTAATTTAATTCTACCTTTTTATGTAACGAAATGTACTATCAAAACAAATAAACAAAATTAACAAGTTTTTGGAAATATTTGGAATATTCTCTCTTGATCCGTAAAAATAAAAATTACAAACAAAAACTTACTCTAAAATCAAAACCAAAAAAATTTATATTTTCTACGGAAATATGTAAAAAAAATTAAAAAATATCACGAAAAAAGTACAAGCTTATTTTAAGCACCTTCGCGCCTTATCTTTAAGAGAAAAATAAAACGAGATTAAAATTAAATTTAACAAAAAAAAAATTTAAAGTTGAAATGTGTAATTTATTGAAAAAAATTAAAGAAATAATGAACTTTAAAACATTTCGATCATTATAAGAACAAAACCAATTAAAATACTACTTTTGTTCGTATGATTATTTTCAGAGCAATGTGTATTTTTTAACCAAAATCTGCCTTAAATTATATTTTCTTGAAGAACGAACACAAAAGGATTTAAAAGGTGTAAGTTATACAAAAAAAAAACAACAAAATTCAACAAAATTCAAAAAATCAAAATTATAAAAATTACACGTCTAATTTACCTACAAAACCAAACAGATGAAACAAATGCAATAGTCATGTCCTTTTTAGATAAACAATATTTTCAATTTTATTTTATTATAATTATTATTACTTCAAAACAATATCTCTACGAATAATAACAAAAACAATCAACAACAATAAACAACAAGGAAATAAAAAAGGTGTATTCTACGTTATTATTTCTTTAAACTGATATAACAATGCAAATAAATACTCAATAACAGTGACAAAACCAAATATTTTAACGAAACAATTATTTTTTAATAAAACGAAAAATATAAATTTGAATCTTATGGTTTATCTGAAGTCTAAATAAATAAAAACAATATACAGTTGTTTTAATTTTTCTTCTTTTTTAGAACAAAGATTTTTTATGTATTTTGAAAAACTAAATATCTAGGATTGTATAAATTACGTTAAGTATGTATTAAACCAAAAGTAAGAAAAATAAATTTAGTAGGTATAATGAACAAATAAAAACTAAATTTCTATTCATTAGGTATTAAAATAATTATAAAATTATTTCGTTTTTTAAATTGTTATATATTTATAAAATTATCTGGTTTATATAATATTCATTTTCAAACTTAGTTACAAAAACTGCATGTTTATATTTGTATGTATACATTTTTGATTAAATATATTTTGTTATCTAATTACCTAATTTTTATTAAGACAGACCCCATATTTTCATATTTTAAGAAAACAAATCGTAATGATGAGAGAGTTTCAAGTCCGATCGAAAAAAATTCACTTTACTGCACGTACATACATTATCATTTTCCTTATGCCTGTAGACATACAAAAAATAGTAAAAAATATTCTTGATATACACAAAGAATTCTACAGCATACAATGCCCCCCGTAAAATGATATACCATATATTTTAATAACAGCCTCAGCGGCTAATGATGTTTATAGAGACCATATTTTTTATTCGGCTGCACTAAACCTATTTCTTACTGGAAAAAATATTGCAGGTAAAATAATTTTATCTGAAACGCATTCAAACAAGAGTTTCAAATGGTTTCCAATTATTTGTATAATAAAAAGTGTTTTCGGATGCCTTTGAAATACATAAATGCATTGAATACACATTAGAGAAATGGGGGCCTTGATGAGGGATGAATTTTTAAGGCGCTTTGGCCTTAAATGTAAAGCAGAACGTCGTAGTGAAGTATATTTCACATTCTAAGACAGCTATAGCCATACGTAAAACGCAACCGGAAAAAATCGTTTTTTTTTTGTGGCACTTAAAGTTAGAAGATTAACCCAATCCTTTTCTCAGAATTTATCTTATGAAATGCAAAATGAAATTTTAAAAAGAAATGACCACATAGATTTTTTTTTTTTTTTTTTTTCTCCCGAGGGTAGGTGAAAATCTTCCAAAGACACTATGAGGATAGCAAGCGCGTGCTCATAGTAATGTCAGATTTTTACTGACTAAAAACACCACCCTTCTATAGAATGTTAGATACTGCAACTAAGATATAACTTATCAAGCAATTTTTCTATCGCGAAATAAGAAACATTTGACAGGTTACTTTCCACTGAAAGATCCTGCATGTTCCGCAATTAGGACGCGGTTAATCCTTATCTTGCCAAGTCGAAAGGTTTCGTTCTTTGTAGTCGGCGCAATAAATTATTCTCATCCAAAATGTGTCGGACTGTATTATTGATATGTCCGATTAGTCGGTTTCTATGCTTTCGCGCGATGCTTCTAGTTTCAGCTTCGATTGTAGGAATTCCGAGATCCCTGTGGATATCGTCGTTTCTAATATACCACGGAGCGTGGACAATTTCTCTAATCACTCTATTTTGAAAAGTTTGTAAAATGTTGGCATTTGTTTTCTTGGTACAACCCCAAAGTTGTATACCGTAGGCCCACACCGGCTTTAGCACTTGCTTGTATAAAAGCAGTTTGTTCTCGGTACTGAGCTGGGAATGTTTTCCGAGTAACCAGTACATTTTTCTATATTTGATATCGAGTTCTTTACGTTTCATTTTCACGTGCGAATTCCATTTCAGCTTTGCGTCGAGTGTCATTCCCAAGTATTTGGCCTCGTTTGCAAAGGGTATTCGGGCCATGTTTAGAAAAATTGGCAAGTCATTAGTTTTCTTATACGTGAAATTCACGTGAACAGATTTAGTTTCGTTGAGGGCGATCCGCCAGTCCCTCGTCCATTCATTTACTTTATTCAGTGCGGTTTGCAGTTTTGCAGTCGTTTCTTCGATAGTATTACCGACTGCAAGGATAGCGGTGTCGTCGGCGAACGTAGCGAGGGTAGTGCAATCTTCTCTTGGTATATCGCGAGTATATAACAGATAGAGAAGCGGCCCAAGGACGCTTCCTTGCGGTACGCCAGCCGAAATTTCTTTAAGCTCCGAGTATTCGCTTCCATGCCTAACACGGAAGAGTCTATTTCCGAGATATGATTCTAAAATATCATATAGCCGAACGGGGAGAACTTGTCGTAATTTAAATTTTAAGCCATCGTGCCACACCTTATCAAAGGCTTGTGAGACGTCAAGGAATACGCTTGAGCATATCTTTTTTTCCTCAAATGCTTTCTCGATTACGTCAGTAATTCTATGCACTTGGTCAATTGTCGAATGCTTGGTTCTGAACCCAAACTGGTGGTCAGGGATGAGATTATTATCTTCTATAACCGGTTGTAGACGCCTTAGTAATATCCTCTCGAAAACTTTGGATATGACTGGGAGAAGCGAAATTGGTCTATACGATTTTACTTCATTTGGCGGTTTTCCTGGTTTTAAAACCATAATGACTTCCGCAACTTTCCATTGGCTCGGCACGTGTTTTAATCTGAGCGCAGCATTTATAATATATAGAAGCTTAATTAATGCTTTTCTAGGCAGAACTTTGAGAACTTCTCCGGTGATCAAATCATAACCAGGAGCTTTCTTAGGTTTTAGAGATTCGATTTCACGTTTTAGTTCCCTTAGTGTTGCATTCGTGAGTATAAATTCGTCAAATAGTAATTCCGTCCCACTATTGGTACTGTCGTGAGCCGCTTGACCATCATACGGTTTAAAGGTTTCTTCGAGATGTGCTGCAAAAACGTCCGCTTTTTCTTTGTCTTCCCTTGCCCATTCATTTTGATTTATTCTTATTGGCGGCGCGGGGATTTTAGGCCTTTTGGCGCCTTTTACAGCTTTCCAAAGTGAATAATTGGAATCTTTTTTCGCTGTTAGACTTTCAAGGTAAGAACCTATCGCACGATTTTTAAAATCCTTAATAACTGTCTTCAACAAATTGCACAAATAATTAGACCACATAGATAACAAATTTTCTTCAAAACAGAATTTATGTTTTTTTACGTACGAAAAACAATTTCTGTTTCACTTTTCAGTGAATTCACTTTGTAAGCCAAGAACTATAATTTTAGCTTTTTGTTTCTCCAGAAAAATTTATATATATAAATATATTTAATACCCCATTCACAGTAATTATTTAAAACACAATTTTTTTATTTAATCTAATTTAAGTTTAAGAAAATAGTTATAATAATTTTGTTATTGGAACGAACGAAATTTTTCTGGACAGGCAGACAGACAGGCCGACGGGCGACATTTGCATATACATTTTTTGGACTTCACAATGGTTCAAAATCGCAACCTCATTTTGAGTTCGAAATTTCCGCACAACTGCATTAACTCTCCATCTTTAGTACTAATTTATACGATAAAGTTAATAATGTAACCATTCACATCTGTTAGCTTGGAGTAGTAAGGTAATAAATGATATATAGTCGATAGTAAGTGAATTCATTTTTGCTCTTTTTAAAGTGTGAGCCATTTTGATTCTCACCTTTTCGAGAGATTTATGTGTCAGTTTGAAAAACTAGAAAAAATTTGCACACACTAACAAAAAAGAAACTATTTGTTGTTATTTTGAGGTTAAAATAAAGGCAAAGAATATTTTTGTTGACCACCGCAAAGCAAACCAAGGGTAATAGCCACAATTGACTGGACGAATTTTAAAGTATCTTAAAAATTGGATCATAGTAGTTAATACCGCATCGATGCAATTTTTCACTGCAAGAAAACAAATAATTAGCCTCGATAACGCAAACGGCTTAACATATAATCATTTGTATATTAATTGTTTACTCTTAGGGTACATTAATTTTGTCACATAGTTTATAATTATATGAAAATATATAAAATTATATAAATTTATGATTAGCGTCAAAATCTAAGACTATTTAGCAATGCCCGTGCGTCTATACATACGCAAATTCTTGGGCCATTAAATTTAAATTAGGAAGCTGCAATTTGGATCAAGTGTGGTTAAGTTGAAAACAAATTTTAATTCAAAGATTGATATTTTTTTCTTATAAATTTTATGTTAAATGAAATAAAATGTCATCCACCAAGTTCTTTACCCCTTTTTTGGTGGTTTATTGTGTAAAGCTAAAAAAAGCTTTATATAACAAAGTATTTAAAGGGGAGTCTACACAGCCCTGACTTTGGTAAAATTTTGCGGGACAGTATTTTTTTCCATTGTGGACGTGGCAGTGAGCGGCAAATCATAGCACTTAAACATGTCGGGCCTCTAAGATTAACACAAAAATGCTTAAAATATAAGTCGGCTTTAAGATCAACCACTTGCATTTCAGGCCCAACTAAGTTGCTTGCATAACCTCTACTCTACTTGAGTACGACCGGTTTTGTGTGGTGACATACTCTGTACTACTCCAAGCGATGGAGCTATTATTTATCGGAAGTACAATCAAAAGGGGCTGTAATTAAATGTCGATACTTGTATGCTTGTGAAAATATAACAAGGTGTCAGACAAACAACTCCTTTATAGAATTGTGTAATTAATCTGAGTCAAAAATAACTGCATAACAATAATTGTAAATTATTTAAAGTCGTTTGTTAAAAAATCTCAAGTCACAGATATTCGTCTTAAAAAGGCAAAAACTGTACTAAATCAGAAAAACATTCACGCACGATAAACTTTTTTCTCAGTCTTCAGCTCAACTGAAGTCATAATATACTTCGCTGCCTGCTTCACAAGCATCTTCGACCTATTCGCATTGCTCTTCGAACGTTCTCAGTTCTTGAACAGTCAAATCAAAGTACGGATTTTAGACACTCAATAATATTGACTTAATGATATATACTATACAAAATCTCTAGTGAAATAATTTACTTCCGTTAGGGTCCTTTCTATATGCATTTAAGGATCTGTGTGTTTTATTGTGTATTCTCTCTCTGTCCGTAATAACACATTTTCCAAAATATTCATTGATGTTGGACGTGCAGTAAAGACCTACATACCTATGTATTAATATAAATGTTTAAGAATATTTCAAAATTAGATGTTGATTTTTACTTTAATGGTACGAAAAGTAAAAATTTTGGGCCATATTCATAGTCATAGTTAAGACTCGAGTTTAACTGAAATGAAGTAATATAGTTAATATGCTAAATAAGATACGAGTGCCGTGATTTCTTTTTTAAAGAAATTGTTTTTTAATAAATAACGGCAATACATACATACAACGTTCTTCTCAAAATTTTGTAATTAGTACCCTGTTTTTGTGACGAAGGCTTAAATTGTCTTTGCATTATATTAAACCACGGCCTAATTTAGCAATAACATAGTAATAACTTACAGCACCTCTATGAATATGGGCCTTAATTACTTAAATGAAATCTTTCAGAATTACTTCGTAAAAATTTATTTTTGGGTATGTATAAAAAGTCACGTATTCTCAATTACCGAAATAGCCACAAATTTATCTGACCACATCCAAATCCGTTGAATACAATAGTAATGAAGGCAATCAAAAACAATATATACAGGCAAAACAAAATTTATATTTCGAAATAACATATAAAGGATGTACAGGATTCAAATGTCTTGAGAGAAAAAGAAAATTGTGTAAAAAAAACATTTAATTTATTTCGAAATCGAAAATTCAGGCAATAATAAAAATATCATTAAAATTTCTCACCAAAATACAATGTGGGCCACAACGTCCGATCTAAAGTGCCTTCAAAAAATGTTGATTTTTTACGAAAATAAAAAAAATTATAAATTATAAATAAATTAATACAAAAAAACGGGCCCTATAAATAGACTTATCGTCCCCCCAAAATACGTGACTATTTAAATATACTCCAATTTAATTCCATTAACTATATTAAGAGAAGCGTTATTTTGCAAATGTTATATTAAGTTACTTTACATGCAGATATGTTCCAACAAAATTTAAATTAAATCGTATGCATTTTATGTATATCTACCTAATTATTTCATCCGTAACACAATATAAAACAATTGTTTGAAAACATTTGGAAGGGCTTTACGAAAACAAACAATGATAACCTACTCATTTCAAAATTTAAACTAAAAAACCAACAGAATTAATTCAAAATATTTAGTGAACAAAAAAAATTATAATATACAATTATGTTTAAACAAATTAAAGTATGTATGTAAATACATATATATAATTCTTTATATGTATCTATTTGTTTGTGCTCTACATTGAGCAGTAATTGTTAAATAGGTTTTCCTCTGTGCGCAGAGGCAATCAAATATATCGAAATTGGGACGACGAAATCAAATCACACCTGCGTACATATGTGAAAAAGTATTCAACAGCAGAAGATAACATGTCTCTGCAATATGACTGCTCAAGTGTGGGGTGGGCTCTGAAAATTGCCAGTCTACAAATGGCAGAATTAAGAAAAAGAATTAAATTAAAAAAAAAAACATTTAAAAATAAAATAAATTTTAATATAATAAAATCATTGGCATTAGGCGTAGTAATAACGACAGAAATTCAATGGAACCAATCCAAATATGGTGTTGCTATGACTTGGTCCGTATCATACAAATGTTATTAATATATGTATAAATTTGTATAGGTATATATATATTTATATATATATATACGTATTTATATACCCATACATGCATATATGTAAACAAATACTAAGAAGTATGTATGTATATGGACATATTTAGGATTTAAGAACAAATACTACGTATATAAAACTATTACATTTATAAATATAACTATTATTATTAAATTACACAAAAAAAATATCTAAACATGAATATATATGATACTATCAGTATGTCTGATGAGAAAATGGACTTTTGGAAGCAATATATCATATTAATTTATCATTTTCTTTCGTAATATGTGTTTTGAACTTCCTCTTCCAAATAATTTAACACTCTTGTGGATGTTAGCATTCCCAGAAAAACTAATTTTAATTGTCAGTAATTAAGTGTATCTACATTTGTATATAGGCTCAGTTCTTCAATGAATAAAATATTAACCGGTACATAATACAGGTACAATTGAATATGATTTTTTAAAGCTACTTTTTTACATATAAACTGTTGGTAGTAAGTACAATAAATTTCTTATTAAATATTTATTTTAAATCTGACACGTAAATATCCCGAATAAAGTTTATTTTCCAATGTACTGAAATAAATTCTTCAATTGCATGCTTGTTATTTAAAATAAAAATGGCTTTAACAAACTCTTAAAGTATTTTGTATGTGTTAAACAAAATTGATGTTATGTATATTATGTGTTCATATGAATAATAAAATTTCAATCTTTTCCAATAGTTTTTGTTCCAATATGTTTTGTGCGGGCTTAAGATTTAAATACATATTATTACTTAATTACATGATAATTATTATGTTAGTCATTTTAACAAATAAATTAAAAAAATTATTTAGCAAAGTACTTATTATATACAATATATATTTGTGTATATACATATATACATAACCATATAATATTTTTTAATAATTTGTGTGCAATGAAAACAAAAAACAAAACTACGGGACAAAATTTACAATACCCAAACTCGCGAATTTAAAAAAAAAAAATTGTATATTAACTAGGCATGATTTTTAATTTTAGTTATTAAAATTTGGGAAATGCAACATAAATCCATATTCATTATATTATTATTTCAAACTATATTGAAAATTTCAAAATGTTATTTTTTACACCTCTTGTTTATTTAATAATATAAAATATATGCGTAGTAATAAGTATATAATTTTATTTCTTATAAAACATATTTTAACGGGCATTAAGAGTTTGGGAAAAAAATTAAAATATTTATTAAAGTACTAAGAAAACTGAAGAAATGGTAAATAAAAGGAATAGTAAATAAATAAATAAATTTTTAAACTCAACAAGAAGATTATTTTACTGAAAATTATGTAAGATTTGAGATATATATTGTTTATTTTCATCTTAAGAAATAAAGTTTTAAATCGTAAAAATGAGATATGTGTTATTGAAAAGGTTCTTAAATAAAACTGAAATAAATTTGTGGGTAAGTGAAAAGGAATTTACGATAAAAGCAGAAACAAATTAGAAGAAAAATCATTATTACTCCGTTTAAATTAAACAGCATAGTCTTATCTGATATGAATTAACATTATTCGTAAACTTATTTTACTGCGAAATATCCCCTGTCATATGCATGTGAATCTAGATCACGTCAGAGTATATCAAATAAAACAACTTTTAAGCTGGGATTTATGTTGTTCTGACGAATTAAACATGGTATAGCAGTTAGGTCTATTAGCATTCCCATTCATGATTTATACGGTCAAATCGGAAATTTACGATTTGTAGACCAAATTTAAATTCTACATTTTAAAACGCATTTCCGGAAGCTACCAGTTCCAGTTGAGTTAAAAATGTGAAGCTTACATACTGTGGATTTCTTGTCTAATTAGAGGAAATGTAAAAAAATTTTTGGAAAAGCTTTTAGTTTTCCGAAAAATGCATGTTTCGATTTCGTAAAGTTCGTCGAAATGGGATGGATAAATCAACTTTATTTAAATAATTTTATGAAAAATGAATTATAAGCATTTTTTTAAAAAGTAATAAAGTATATTTTTTAAATAAAGTATATTTTATCTGCTTTATTTAGATATTTTTACGAAAAATTTCTTTTGTACAGTATTCATGACGCGGGATATTCAATTTATTGCAGAAATAAATTGTCTGGCAGATGGTCTTTCGGGATCGAAGACGGTTTTCTGTGTTTGATGACTGTGCCATCGAAACAAAACACCTCATTCTAGTTTTACTAACGCTGCGTCGAGTAAAAGTGGTCTCTAGCACTTTTTTTTATCGAATTCGTATTCGATAGTTGCTTGTAATGTCTTCCATCCTCTGCGATCCCGGGCATGCTGCTTCTAGTTATCCAGACTTGGTCTTTAAAACAGACGTTCGGTGTACCTTGTCGTCTCGAACCTGGGGGCTGTGAATCGAAAATCCTCTTACCTGGAGCATTATTGTCCATTCGCACGATGTGGACGAGCCAATGTCGACGAGTTTTGGCTTTATGGGCTACATCCACACTTGGTACAGCTCATAGAGTTCGGTTGTATCTTCTCCTCTCACACAGGACGCCGAGGATTTTTATTTCGAAGGATCCCAGTATTAGCTCTCCTTTCCTGGTTATCGTCCAGCACTCGGTGCCGTATAACAGAACTGGCAGAATAAGGTTCTGTAGGGCATACACTTTGTCCTTCGAGTTAGGAGTTTTGAACCCATTTGGCCTAACCGAAATAGCAGCAGATTCGTAATTCTTCATCGGAGCTCCACGAAACAAGGTACAACGGATCGTATGCATTGGTATTTCCGGTGCCATGAAAACCTGTCCCACGGCGGCCATAGAAGCTATAATAGGACTAACACCCCTACACATTTTAATGGAAAAGTGGCAATATGCAGCGCTGCAAGTATAAACACACTAAGGAGCAAACCATTGGTAAAAACGTAGTACTAAATTCGGAAATCCCCGAACTAGACATGATCTGCGCGGTAACAGATCGAACAACGAAAACACTATGTCTAAATAAAGGTTTCTCTGCTGAAATCACAAACAGAGAAGCGTGGGTTGGCAACAACCCATCTAATTGCCAAAATGGCCTAATGTGGTATACGGGTGGTTCAAAAATGACTCTGGGGTGGGAGCTGGCATCTACGGTCCAAACGAAAATGTCTCAATACCCATGGGAAAAAGTCCCAGTGTATTTCCGGCAGAACTCCATGCCATTAAAGAATGCGGAAATCTAATTCACACCTCAGGTATAAAAGGCGCCAACATCCATATATTCACGGACAGTCATGCAGCTACAAAAGCGCTTAGCTCGCCAATAATTGACTTCAAATCAGTACTACACTGCTTTCAAACCCTTCAGTCACTAAGTACCAAGAACAAGACCAAAATCTGCTGGATTTCTAGTCACCATCATTGAGGGAAATGAGAAAGCTGACGAATTGGCTAGAAAGGGCTCGAGACCCCCTTTGTTGGACCCGAGCCTTTTTGTCCAATAAACAAATCAGCTATAAATCTAAAATTAAAAAGCTGGGAATACAACATGTGCATCTCCTATTGGGAAATCCATCCCAGCTCTTAGACAGACCAAAAAGGTTATACAGCCATTCAGAAACGATGCCAAAAAGACACTTAATCTATCTAGGCATGATATAAAAACCGTGGTGGCCTAACCGGCCACCATAGACTAAGATATCACCTTTACAAACTAAAAATAGTCGACTTATCGGAGTGCCTACTGTGTCTTGAAGAAGACGAAACCGCAGAGCATATCATATGTGAGTGCCCTGCCCTACACGGAATAAGAAGAATAGCTTTTCTTAGAGAAGTAATTAGCACTGATTTTATTAAGAATCTTTCTGCTGACCGTATCATCAGCTACATTAAAAAAGTAGAGCCGCTACTTTCCTAAGCAATATTTCTGACTTTCAGCACAAAAGATCTTTTGGGTCGAAGTGTTATCCCTATTGCATCGGCGAGTCAGCGTTTAATACGTTCACAAGTACATTAGATAGGATCTTATATGCCACATTTAGCAGGGATATGCCTCGATAGTTTTAGCAAAACAAAGGATCGCCTTTCTTGCAGATGGGGCATATGGAGCTGATGGTCCAGTCATCAGGCATGCTTCCCTCCACCCAAACTTTATTGATGATTTGGTGCATTCGCCCTACCAAAACGTCGCACACAGGGGCCAAATGCATGCATTCTTGTGGCAAAAACTAAAAAAACAAGTTTAATTAGAATACAAAAAAACAAGTGGATACTACAGTTAGATACCGAAACTGTTCAAATGCATGTTTACTTTGATAATTCTAAGCGCATGTTGACCGGGTCATTGCTTTAAACTAGTTCGCTTTGAGTAGTGCTTCGGTCAGCTTCAATTAAAGCAAAACGTGTAGCGGTTGTCTGTCGAAATAAATTTACAGTGCTCTTACTTATTTATTTTATTTAAACATGGAATCAACCCCCTCTGGTTTGTTAATCATTTGCGTGTTAAACTGTTGCTATATGTGTTTTACAGCAATTTTTATAAATGTTTAGAATGTGAGTGTTTCCGTGTAAAACAATAACTAGTGCTGTTTTTTCAGTTAAGAGATCTACATATGAACATGTCATAACATGTCTGCAAAAAAGGCCTTATTTGTTAGTGCATTATGTC
Organism: Ferdinandea cuprea; assembly: GCA_963576555.1. NCBI lineage: Eukaryota > Metazoa > Arthropoda > Insecta > Diptera > Syrphidae > Ferdinandea > Ferdinandea cuprea. Next base: position 81,871,057 of record OY754959.1, read on the forward strand.
TTCTCGTGAAACATTAAAAAAAAGTTGCGCATATTTGCGCTTTTTCAAGATTTTGCTTTTTAAGTGATCGTCTTAGCCTAAAAATATATGCCAATATTTTTTTTTTTTGCAAAATATGAATTTCGTTATTTTTTTTTAGATTCAGGTTCAACTGATGATGTTCTTATTGCACGGCGCACCTTGTTTGATGTTTTGAGGCAATCTAGCAATGATTCATGGGATCTTAAAGTAGAACATCTGAAGACATTTTTACAAAATCGTACTAAGTGTGACGAACACTTAAAACCTGAATTGAACAAGCAGATCTCATTTTTTTTGGCAGATTTTAAGAGTAGGTGGACAAGATGTTGTAAAAAAGAAGACAGGTTTTTTGCTAATAATAAAAATTGGCTGGATACTTCAATTGGGCTTAAGAACTACTCAAGCCACACTGTAGTTTCTTGTAAAAAAAACTTGTAGAAGTTCAAAAAGCAGACAATTTGAAAAATCTGAAACTTATATGTATGTGGGGTATGGATGGTTCCGGGCAATCGGAATACAAGCAACGTTTTTCTGATCCAAATTCTGAAGACTCTAGCATCTTCTTGGAGTCGGTAGTATCCATAAGGCTAGTTTCAGATATGCCAGGACATCAGCATTTTATAATTTGGCAAAATGAAAGACCGACCAATACAGTTTATGTTTCAACGTGAAACAACAGAGTTGGCAAGGATGGAGCTAGAAATAATGCGGAAACAAATCGAGCAGCTGCAGCCAGTTACATACACCATGAACAACATTGAAATACATGTTGCAATTACAATGTTATTTACAATGGTAGATGGAAAGATATGTAATGCCATTACGGATACCAAATCAACTCAAAGATGTTTTGTATGCGGGCTCACGTCAAAAGATTTCAATAACATAGAAAAGTACAACTGACTGACGAAATGGCAAATTCGAGACGAAGAAGAAAATATAATTGTTGCTGAGGGAAAGAAAGATATCCAAACTCAGTTCAAAGAAACTATGGGATTGGTAGTAGATAAGCCGAAACCTGGATTTAGAAGTAGTAATGATGGAAATACTGCTAGGCGATTCTTTAGTGACCCGCACATATCAGCTAGAATAACCGGTTTAGATTTTGAAGTGATTAAAAAATTTAAAGCAGTGTTACAAACCATAGCCAGTGGGCACGAAATAAATTTGAACAAATTCCAACAATATGCCATTGAAATAGCTAAGCTGTTTGTGCAAAAATACAGTTGGTACCCAATGCCTCCCACAATTCATAAAATTTTAATTCATGGCCCGGCGATTATAGAACATGCCTTACTGCCAATAGGTCAGCTGAGTGAAGAAGCGCAGGAGGCAAGAAATAAAGAGTTCAAAAGATATAGAGAAAATTTTGCTCGAAAAATATCGTGCTTGAACACAAACGAAGATATTTTGAACTCTTTATTGATTTCCTCGGACCCATTGATAACCAGCTTACGGAAATTGCCTAAAAAACGTGGAGATGTTATAGAAAAGGCTGTGCTACATTTATTGCAAGCGCCTGATGTCCCACTAATTCCCAATACTTCTACAACAACATTATGTGAAAACTCGGACGATTCTTTAGATTCTGATTCATTGTAACTTCATATGTATTAATAATATTTTGCATATTTTTTGTCGAGAACCGATTTTGTTTGTAAATTAAAAATATCATCTTCAAATATAAACATAAATGGTTTTATTTAGTTTTCCAACAGCTAGATAGACAAAAATTGTTTTTGCCAAAAAATCTTACATTTGGCCCCTGTGTGCGTCGGGTCCTTATTTGAGGAGCTCTGCGGGTAAATCATCAGAGCCTGCGGCCTTGTTGTTCTTAAGTTTTTTTATAGTTAATCTAACTTCTTCTATACTGGGTGGCAGTACCGGTTCTTCATTAACTAGACGTGGGTTCTTTTCTTGCCCAATCACTCTCTACATGATGCCCGTTTAGCAGCAGCTGTAAATGCTGCTTAAATACATCTACTATTCCCTGCGCGTCGGTGACTAGGTTTCTTTGGCTGTTTCAAAGAGCCTGCATTCCGGGTTTGAAGCCAGCAGCCAGTTGCTTGGCTTTCTTATAAAACCTGCAGAAGTTGTTTTGATAGCAAGACTTTTCGATCTCCTTGACTTCAATGCTAAAGTCGGAAAGGGAAACATATTTGGCGTGTTAGTTGGTAAGCACAGCCTCCACAAAACGACGACAGATAACGGCTACCGACTAGTAGACTTAGCTGCAGCTTGTAATACGGTGATAAGTAGCACTAGTTTTCCACGGCTCAACAACGAACCGCCAACCATGTCGATGCGAGGCACGCATCTAAAATCATGAATGTGCTTACTTACCGAGAGGTAAACGTCGACTCTGACCATTTTCTTGTTGCAGCTAGATTTAGAGCTCTACTGTCGAAAAAGAAGAAGCTGCGAACTGCCCAAAAGAAGAAATTAGCAGAAATATCAGATTTATTAAATACTGAGAATGTAATTAGGAGATTACTTACTTACTTAACGGGCTCCCGCCCTGTGAAGAGTCGCTGCCTGAGATTCGGCAGCCTTCCACCCTCTGCGATCCCGAGCATGCTGCTTCCAGCTGTCCAGACCAAGCGCACTGGCATCCGCGATGGCTTGCTCTTTAAAACCAAGATTCGGTCTTCCTTGTCGTCTTGAAACTGGGGGCTGTGATTCGAAAATCCTCTTGGCTGGGGCGTTGTTGTCCATTTTTTCGATGTGGCCGAGCCAATGCAGTCCACGAGTCTTGGCTTTTTGGCATACATCCACATCCTGGTACAGCTCATAGAGTTCGCCCTCCTCGCACACAGCACCAAATATCCGTCGAACGATTTTTCTTTCAAAGCATCCCAGTATTAACTCTCCTTTTCTGCTTTTCGTCCAGCACTCGGCGCCGTATAGCAGAAGTGGCAGGATAAGCGTTCTGTAAAGCATGCACTTTGTCCTTCGAGTTAGGAGTTTTGAACCCATTTGTTTTACCAAACCGAAGTAGCACCGGTTTCCTAGGGTAATTTTTCGATGGATCTGCACTCAGATGTCATTTGTGGAGTTTATATTTAACCTGCGGTTTTGCGGTCATATGCGGTTTTAAAGTCAATGAAGAGATGGTGTGTCTCGACTTAAAACTCGTTGGTCTTTTCCAGGATTTCCCTTAGTGTAAAGATTTGGTCTACAGTTGATCTGCCGGGCCGGAAGCCACACTGGTAAGTGCCGATTAGTGTGGTGCAGAAAGGCTTGAGACGTGCACACAGTACATTGAATATTAGCTTATATGCGACATTAAGCAGGGATATGGCTCGATAGTTCTTGCAAGACATAGGATCGCCTTTCTTGTAAATGGGAAAAATGGAGCTGATGGTCCAGTCATCGGGGATGCTTTCTTATACCCAAACTTGGTTGATGATTTGGTGCATGCGCCCTACTATAACATCACCTCCGTATTTAAAAAGCTCTGCAGGTAGACCATCAGAGCCGGCGGCCTTGGTGTACCTCTTCTATACTGGGCGGAGGGACTGGTTCTTCATTGACTGGACGTGGGTTCTCTTTTTGCCTCATCACTCTCTACATTTTGTCTGTTTAGCAGCTGCTGGAAATGCTGCTTAAATATATCTACTATTCAGCTTCGGTGACTAGGTTTCCATCGCTGTTACGAAGATCCTGCGTTCCGGTCTTAAAGCCAGCCGCCAGTTGTTTGACTTTCTTTTAGAACTTCCGGATATTGTTTCGGTCGCGGGACTCTTCGATCTCTGGGAATCGCTGGGAGACTGCATTCTCTCATTTCTTCTTTGTAGTCTCTGGCGACTCCAGATGTGTTAAGGCGTCCAACTTCGAATTTCTTCTTTTGGGCAGTTCGCAGCTTCTTCTCGTTGGACAGTCGAGCTCTGAATCTATCTACAACAAGCAAATGGTCAGAGTCGACGTTTGCCCCTCGGTAAGTGTGCACGTTCTAGATGTTAGATGCGTGCCTCGCATCGATTAGCACATGGTCGATTTGGTTGGCGGTTTGACCGTCTGGATAGCGCAAGGTTGCTGTGTGGATCCTTAGTCGTGAAAACCTAGTGCTACTTTTCACCGTATTACAAGCTGCTGCAAAGTCAATTAGTCCGAAGCCGTTATCTGTTGTCGTTTCGTGGAGGCTGTGCTTACCAACTAATCCGCCATTGCTTTGGATCTTAGCCCATTACCCACGACGAATCCGCATCCTAACACATGCAATCTTTTGTTACAGCTGTAACAAATGTCGCAATTTTTTCTTTTCATAATTCCTTATCCTATCCATCGTATCTCCTGGTTCGCGGTAATGTCGGCCTTGTACCGCGAGAGGACAGACTCAAGTTTTCGAGTAGCACCTGGAGTGTAGAGTGTCCGAATATTCCAGGTACATACTCGCATGTCCGTTAACGTTCCGGGTCTGGTTGCCGTTTGAGGAAAATTGTTATCCGAGGCTATCCCTGTCTGTTTCATAACTATATTTTTTTCACATGGTCGGGAAGTTACCCCCAACCTGGAGGGCCAGGCCCTGGTTTAGACCCTAGGACAGCAGGCCGGTAATTCCGGTGCCAGTAACCCACTTCGGGGATGTGAGTGCTGCCGTTGACCCATCAAGGGCTCATCGCCACCAACTCTAACACCCTGGCTTAGTGTTGGATAAGTCGAAGCAGCTCATATAGGGAGATCACTTGCTCCAACTGGAACTGTGGACGCCGCCGTTGATCCATCCGTAGAATTCGTCCGCCGCGGTTCGGAAACAGGAGAAGTGCCTTAGTGAGCTGGCACTCCTCGCCTTAGTGAGCTGTGGCAGGGGTTGGTTACCCCATCTCCAGTCGAGGTACTAGGCACCCAGCAGTCATCACGGGAGGTGAGAAGTAGGAGTTGATGGTGTTATGCTAAAGTGAGAATGCTTGTGTGCTCATATAATCGCAATCACCATCCTTTTGACTAATTTATTGCAATTAATTTGGCCATCCGGTATGGCTAACTTAGATGAAATGTAATTTGTAATTTGCCAGTGCCTTTTCCATCGTGTCAACGCGAAAACCAGCGGCATGCAATTCAGCTGGAGGAGCTGCAACAAAATCAAGCGCAGAATTATTATTGCCGACTATAGGCTTAATTTTATTAACGCGCTTTTTATTTTTCCGCGATTTTTTACACGACACTTTACTTCATTCGGTGCCTCCGGAGGCATTTTCAATCACGACCGCCGCGTTATCACATACGTTGGTATCAAATAACTGATACTCCCGTTTTGGATAAATTTGATTTTTTACCAGTCGGCAAATGAGTACGACAAAGCGAAGGCACTGAATTACATTTTAATTCACGTAGTTCAGATTTAATTAAACTCAGCTCATTTGTTAATGCGCTGAGCTTGGCGATTAAACCCAAAAATTGCATCCCATTGCAGATTTTGCACTTGTAGCAAAGTCCCTCACTTGTCTTCATGAGCTGGAGGGCTGCTCCGCAAAGCATCACACAATGGGTGTGGAATTGCATTCACCACAATTTTCCACCATTTTTAATTAACGATAAAACAAAATTTAATAAAATAAAAAGAATAACTGCGGTAGTTAACAAATTCACATGTCAATGCGGAGCAAAGGTTACGGTAGAACTGATTAAAAATATAAATGTAAAAATCTGTCTGGTGTTGTCACCATGACAACGTCAATAAATCTACTTCTAAAATCTACGTCAGATATCCTACTTTGAATAGTTCAGTACCCCATTATTGCATGGTAAATCGAATCGCAGTTTTAGAAACTTGAAAACAAGACATATATCTACAAGATGCTTTAATATTTTTTTTTTAAATATTATTATGTACAGTATACAAAACGAAAATAAAATGTCATATAATTCTGCAATTATATTACAAACCAGAAACTTCAACTTTTCGCATTCAACGAGGCAAATTAGGTAAAAAGCTTCGTTAGTTGTTGGCATCAAGCGGTTCTGTGAATTTTTTGTTGAAGCATTTTCTACTTTCATTCCACAATAAAGTTTCTAAGCTAACAGTTTCTTATTGCAGTGCTGTCCTGTACACAATAATTTTTTTCGTACTCTCAGCCGCCAAACCCGAGAGCTTGCAAACGTATAACCGACCGAGAGAAAAACACACATTATCAAGATCCACGCCCGCAATATAAATTGCCTGTCTTTGTTCCTTTTAAAGTTTAACTGGGAACTTTAAGCATTTCAAATTAAAGAACTACGTCTCTTTTCCGATCACTTACTCATGTTCGCTAAAATTTGATGAAATACATACCATTGCCAATTGAATGACACACCTGACAACATTGAAAAGTGATAAGAATTGACACAAATCTAACGTTAACTCTTTAATAGACACACAAACCCGATTCCACTCAATCAGGCAAATAACAAAAGAAGATAAATAATTCGCTATTGCATTTGCATTACCCACGCCACAGGCTTTGTATCACAGATGAGGAATTAACCAGATAGTCAACTGAGAGAGAATCTCTCAGCTCACCCCAAGCTAAGCCCAGCTGAAAAAAACCTCCATAATTTGCACTTATATGGGCTTTTACGTGCAAAACAAATGGGAACCACGCACACATGAATCGAATTATATGGGTTCTAATGGCCGTCGCCATGAAATGTCATTTTTGAGCAGATTACACCTCACAATTTGGGTGTGTAAAATAAACATGCAAAATATGCGGTGAATATGACCTTATAAAAACACTACTTACCACACAACTAATAACATAATAAAATATTATAATATTGAGAATAAAATTAACCAATTTATTCTAATTTTTAATGAAAATAATAATCAAAATTATATTGATTAACGTGACTAATATATAATAAGTAAATTGATCATCCATTTTTAGTTGACAATATATTTAAATATACCTATACAAACACGGAACAATTTTGTAAAATAATTGAATCGATTGAATTGAATAAAAGACAATCGTAAGGTTCATCATCTAGATCTAGGATTGTAGCCAGACAAAACTACTTACTAACCGTATGGGGAAAAGATCTAGTGCGCAGTGCTAATCAGCCACATGCCATAATATTTCTTCTAAGTTCACATTAATTTCGCGGTTATGTCTCCCTTCTTATGCTCGCCAATAAAACAGATACATCAAAAAACTTTCCAATATTAGCAGGAGACTGATATTTTATTAACTCGGAAAGTAGTGGCAGTTTAATAAATTATAAAATAATAAAATATCCTATACCTATTTATGATTTCGTGCGGCATATATACGTATCTATACGTATATATAATGTCTGTTAGGTTATTTAATGCAAAGTAATTGTTTGTCTGTTCGCGTTAATAGCGTATATGGTTTTTGTATTTCGCAGCAGAGATTTTAATCATGAGCTGTAGCAGCAGTCCATCTGAACTCCTTAAAACATGCATCGGATTTCGGCAAGTAGATGCGATGTGGTAGGCTTTCATTAATTTTGTTCTTGAGCGGATAGTTCACAAGGCAAACCCCGACAGGGAAGATACCATCTTCAACAAATCCACCCAACAAATGATCCGCCTATCAACTGTTAACGATATCAACAACAACCACCACTTGTGATGAAGCCTTGTAAATGAAGACAAGATTAAATATGGAACACTGCCCTTTTGCTTCTATCTATTCAACGTATCCATCGAAGTAAATGGATTTGCCAGATATGCAAAATATTCGTTTCTTTTAATACCTCCATTGTTGTGCTAGCAGAAGTTGAAGTCTTCCTCTGAAATGTATGTCATATGTACGTTTTTGTTCTGAGCTAAATTTATCATTTAAAGGAATAAAATATGTAACTCGTTTTCTCTCTAATTGTACCAACCGTATATCAAGATTTACCTATAAATAATAAAACATCAAAACCATGGAGTCTTTTTTTAAACCAATAGCGTTAAATCTCTTTAAAATAGAAATTTCCGAATTGGTGGTGTAAGCAATCCAAATACAACAACTTCTAAATTATTATACGTACAAAAACGGGTTCCCACGTTTTTGAGAGTGAATTTTTAAGCACAATGCATTTCGTGTGATTAACTTTCTCGGCCACTATAAGTTCTTTTTCTTAACGTTAACGAAAAAGTCAATGCATGAAACTTATGATAATTCGTTTTCCGACTCATTTATTCCAAATTACAAAACGTATTGGATTGCTTTTCTCACAAGTGCATCTAGTTCATCAATCTTTTTATCGTTAAAGGACGAACTTTAAAAGTATCTCCAAACTTAATGTATTTAGGGAACTGCAAAGTCGATTTTGTCGATATTTAGATACATATGTAGCTTACGTTTTAAGCAAGTACCAATTCGACATGCCCTTTTGATTTTGAAAAAAAAGAATGGTTTCGTTTATAGAGAATAGAATATGGACGTAGTCTTTCAAGTACTCGAAGTCTGCGTAGCTTTGGAAGTTCTAACGTCCTGCATAATTCGCCGAGTTCGCTTTAATGTGAAATTATGTCTTGTACGGAAAAAGCGAATTCCCATACGCAACAACTGGATATTTGACTTGCCTACCCAACGCAGAAATGATTTGCACCGATGCTCCGATGGCCTTTTAACTTTGTTCCACAAATTAGACACTTTTACATTACCTTTTAAGTAAATAAATACAAATTATATATAAATATATATATGTATATATATATGTTTATACGTGCAATTGCAGTGTCAAAAACAAGGTATACATTTTAGTGAATTCAAATATATCTAAATTATAGTATATTTATGTAACGTAAGCTTTGAAAGGACATAACCATGAAAAAAGAATTATATTTTCAACAGTTTTTCCACAATATAAAACATCACGTAGCTGTAAGATATATACTATGTAAATTTCCGCTTTGAGAGGCTTCAATGATTAGAATAGACCCACCAATCATACAATCATAGTGTATTCATTGGATTTTTCTGAACTGAGTCACTCTAATGTTACCCTATACACACATTTAATATTGACACTTTCTTTTGACACTTACTGGATATGTTTAAATGTTTGTATACGTTTTTATACTAACGCCTTTATTGTTATAGATAGCCTCGGATAACAATTTTCCTCAAACGGCAACCAGACCCGGAACGTTAACGGACATGCGAGTATGTACCTGGAATATTCGGGCACTCTACACTCCAGGTGCTACTCGAAAACTTGAGTCTGTCCTCTCGCGGTACAAGGCCGACATTACCGCGAACCAGGAGATACGATGGATAGGATAAGGAATTATGAAAAGAAAAAATTGCGACATTTATTACAGCTGTAACAAAAGATTGCATGTGTTAGGATGCGGATTCGTCGTGGGAAATCGGCTAAGATCCAAAGCAATGGACTTCAAGCCGATAAGTGATCGCCTGGCTGTGATCCGCATCAGAGCTAGATTCCAAATATTAGCCTAACATGTGCACACGCCCCTACCGACGAGTTTGAGGACCATATCAAAAGGGAATTCTATGACCCTTGGACGGAACCTGTTCGGAGTACGATGTCAAAATTGTACTCGGGGACTTCAATGCTAAAGTCGGCAAGGAAAACATATTTAGTGGATTAGTTGGTAAGCACAGCCTCCACGAAACGACAACAGATAACGGCTACCGACTAATTGACTTTGCAGCAGCTTGTAATACGGTGATAAGTAGCACTAGGTTTTCACGACTAAGGATCCACACAGCAACCTGGCGCTCTCCAGACGGTCGAACCGCCAACCAAATCGACCATGTGCTAATCGATGCAAGGCACGCATCCAACATCTTGAATGTGCACACTTACCGAGGGACAAACGACGACTCTGACCATTTTCTTGTTGTAGCTAGATTCAGAGCTCGACTGTCCAACGAGAGGAAACTGCGAACTGCCCAAAAGAAGAAATTCAACGTTGGACGCCTTAGCACATCTGGAGTTGCAAGAGCCTACAAAGAGATTTGGAAACTCTCTACTGTGCATTCACCTACCACAGACGCTAACAACCAGTGGTCTCAGTATCGGGACATCATCAAGGAGGTAGCCGAAGGAGGAAACCAAAAAGCCCGTGTTATGATGATGTATGCGTATACGGTATACCGGAAAGAGGTGACAGAATATGCACATATTAGAACGCTGCAGAGGAAAACAAGGGCAACAAGGGATGAGTACGAATGAGGAGATCGAAGAGTCCCGCGACCAAAACAACATCCGGAAGTTTTATAAGAAAGCCAAAAAACTGGCTGGAAACCAGCAGCTGCTAAACGGACAAAATGTAGAGAGAGTGTAGGGGCAAGAAGAGAACCCACGTCCAGTCAATGAAGAACCAATCCCGCCGCCCAGTATAGAAGAGGTGGGCTTAGCTATAAAAAAGCTAAAGAACAACAAAGCCGACGGGTCCGACGGTCTACCCGCAGAGCTATTCAAATACGGAGGTGATGTTATATTAGGGCGGAGGAAAGCATCCCCGATGACTGCACCATCAGCTCCATATGTCCCATCTACAAGAAAGGCGATCGTATGTCTTGCAAGAACTATCGAGGCATATCCCTGCTTAATGTCGCATATAAGATCCTATTCAACGTACTGTGTGAACACTAATCGGCACGTACCAGTGTGGCTTCCGGCCCGGCACCACCTCTTCATCGACTTTAAAGCCGCATATGACAGCATTCATCGTCAGGAGCTTTTTGTGGCGATGGCCGAATTCGGGATCCCGTCAAAACTGATCCAGATGTGTCGCGTGACACTAGATAACACGCGGTGCAATGTGCAGTTTGGCAGCAGCTCGTCTGAACTCTTTCAAACATGCAAGGAGATGCGCTGTCGTGTGATTTCTTCAAACTTGTTCAACAGCAGATCAGTCCAACTGCTGGGGTTTGCGGATGATATAGACATCATCGGTCGATCCCAGCGTGCCGTGATAGAGGCTTTCACCAGTAAAAATAGTGTTGCCAACTTATAGTCTTATACAAGTATATGAACATTTGTTTGACTAACTGTATATAGAGTGTATATATCTCGCTTTCGTAAGATATTGTGAAATATATATGAATACATATATACATATATTGAAACATATACGCATACACATACTCCAAATTTTATTACCTCCACTTTACCACCTTTGGTACAGCTCACAGAGTTCGCGGTTGTATCTTCTCCTCGCGCACAATACCAAATATCCGTCGAAGGATTTTTCTTTCGAAGGATCCGAGTTTTAACTCACCTTTCCTGCTTATCGTCCAGCACTCCTCGCCGTATAGCAGAACTTGGCAGCTATCAAGTAATTTAGAGTAATTTAGTTTTAGTTTGGTTTGGAATTTCAACATGAATAGACTGAAGCCTAAACAACGCTTCCAAATTGTCCAAATTTATCTTGAAAATCATGTTTCTGTTCGAAATACGTGTTTGCGAATTTTGTTTAGAAAATCATATTTAAATTATAATGTGCCTCGTTGGCAACAGAGTAATTAAGTTTTAGTTTGGTTTGGAATTTCAACATGAATAGACTGAAGCCTAAACAACGCTTCCAAATTGTCCAAATTTATCTTGAAAATCATGTTTCTGTTCGAAATACGTGTTTGCGAATTTTGTTTAGAAAATCATATTTAAATTATAATGTGCCTCGTAAATCGAAATTGCATAAATGGATAAATGTTATGAACGTCTATAAGTTTTAAAATTTGTTGTTTTATAATTTTTTCATAAATTTTGCTTATGCTGCTTAAAGGACTAATTGGTAATTGGTAGGTATTTTGGAGTTCCACCAGGAGAAGCTTTTCTTCTCTCTTTTAGTGCTGTTCGGCGACCTCTTGTTCGATGGTGAGATCTCTGTTTGGGCAGGGGATTTCAATCCTCTGTAGTTATTTTTTGAACTTCTCCCAGTTCGCTCTTCTTTGGTTTTTGAAAACTTTCCTATCCTGAGAGCTTATCTGCATATAAATGAGTATCCCGCAGTGGTCTAATAGAAATGCCTGACTGGATACCCTCCCGTTTGCTACTTGAACTGAACTGTTCTGAGATACAAATATTACATCCAGAACTTCTTTTCTATTCGCTGTAATAAAGACATGATCATTGCCCGTTTTACAGACGAGAAGATTGGAGTAAAGGACAAAATCAAACAAAGCCGCACCTCTAGCATCGAGGACCGAGGTACCGTCGTCGTATGGCATGTAAACTGACGCCACGATGCAGCTCTCGTCCGCCGTCCCTCTAACTTGCACCACCTACAGGTCGACTGTGCCGAAATGAGATAACATTAGTATGTAAAGGTTGTTCTTCGCTTCGAAACAAGTTCTTACCTTTTCTGTTGTTACTATTGTGGAAAGTACAATCATTTTTCAGCCCCAATCCCAAAATTCTGGGAACAGCTATCAGTGCCGCTCCTTTTCATAGCACCAGTCCTTCCAGAATCGTTGTTACAAAGTCGTTTGGAGCCTGGTTTTTGCAGTCAATATAGGTAATGCCTTTGGACCATCTTATTTTCTCATAGGCGAGGCGCTCGCACCAGCGTTCTTTAGAATGTGGCTAACGATATCTGCCCCTAACACCTGCTTGATCTTCTTACCACTTTTTAAAGCGTAATGTTGCTCGGTTTTTTGGAATCAACTACAGCTAGCTGTAGCGGGTTGGCCTCTGTTACTTGCCAAATTTGTCGTCGAACTCATCTGAGGCTTCGGTAATTATCCGTTAGACCGCCTACAAGGGTGTCGTCCAGGCTTTCGGCACCTTTTGTGCGCTTCTCTACATCCTTGTTTTTTTGTGTGTTTCTATTTGTTTTGGATATTGAGCCCACGATTATGTCCGGAAAAAGCGGTTCATCCCGGCAGATCCGACTTACCGGGACAAGGCACTTATGCAACCGACCTTGCCTGATCATCGGGGTGAATCGTTCGCGGCCAGTTCTTACCATGCAGTTCTCGCGAACCTCAACACCTTAACTTTAAAGTGAGATTTTGATCAGCAGGTTTACTCCCTGTTGCACTCTAAATAAGAGTTTGTGGAAGACTTAGTCGCCCACCTCATAAGCCAATCGTCTAAGGCAACCCTGGTAGTGGTCAACTGTTACCTACCTCTGACAGTATTGATCCAGACAAAAGATCCTGAGTCGGCTTAAGCCCACGCACCACGTGTAAAGGTACCACTCCACGCGTGGGGATTGGTCTTTAACTTTCCGGTCTTTCTTATGGCTTACCAGACTTTAGTATTGCCACCACTTTAGCCAATTATTGTAAACTCTATATCTTCTTCGGTTTTAGAAATGCTGGGAGATTAATGATTTACTCAGTCTGACAAAAAATAAACCTGAATAATATTATTTACTAATACACTGGTATTATCGTCAACAACATTTTGAGATATATTGCTATAATTTAAAAAGTTTTCGAAAAGTATTTACATTAGCTTTGTCGGTGTCAGTGAAATATGTGCCAATTTTTAAGAGAAGGTAATTGTCTATTTCGATTTTATTCAGTTTATCTGGATATAACTTGCGTTAGGGTGATAGTAGAGCCCAATACCATACGATTTTTTTTTCGCTGGATTTCATTTAATTTCAACCTAAAAAATATTGTGGTATTATGGTGTGAATTAAACGTATATATAAGAGAGGATACTTCAGTTTAAAGTAAGTGTACGTAGACTTATGGCGGCCACTGTCTATCATAGTACTTATCATTACTATACAAAAACTTAGTTGCTAAATGTGCAATAACCTAAAATTGCTTTAATTTAGTTTTACAAATAGACAAATTCATAATCATTTCCATGTCTAATGAGTTAAGTTCCTCGATCGTGAACACGGTACAGTGCTGATTGGAAAAGTTGAAGAAGAGCTGCTCTCATTGTTGTGTGTGTGTGGGTTTTTCCGCTGAGAACTTACGAGTTTTGACATTACAAATTTCTTGTATGAGAAAACTGTTATATGTGAGGTCGTAGGCCGTTGATATTAAATTACTCTCTTCGTGAGGATCACAGCCATTTTCACAGACTCAACAATTCTTACGAAAAAAAATAAGGAAACAAATCTATAAATACAAATAAAAGCATAGGGAATGGCTGCAGTCCGATTGGGGCGAACAGAATGATACCCTATCCATATGCTCCAAAGAAAAAAACATTAAGGAGATAATGGAATATATAATGGATATTATTTAAGTGAAAAATACCGACAAAAAGTAGGCGTGGCAACAAATGTTATATGACAAACTTGTAAGGGAAGGCAGGGCCTATATATCTTGTGAGGATTGTAACACTTTATCTCTCTAACTTAAGCTTTAAAACGGTTTTCTCTAATTTGTGGGCGTAGCAGTGTGCGTATTCAAAAAATGTTTACACTTAACCATTTCGGAGCCCTATGGAATATGTGGTCCAAATTTCTTCCTTACTTAATTTCAAAGGCCTACAAATTACGGAAAGAAATGAGATTCTCCGTGTGTGAGCACGAGCGAGAGATTGTAATTACGATGCGTTGTTGTAAAATGTTTTTGAAGGAGAATTCGGCTTTTGTTTCTGAAATATTTAATTTTAACAGAAGTTTAATCGAATTATTTTATAAGGAAATTAAATAAAACTCATCGGAGTAGCGATCGAACGATTATGTTATTTCTTAATATTAGTATATTTGAATCCGATTTTAACGAGTTTAGTTTTTAATATATTTGCGTTTATTTCGCTCATACCATATAGAACCACTTTAAAAGCTTTTTTACTATGAAAATTATATTAGCAAAAATTGACGGTTTTCCGATTTTAGTTAATCGATCACTAAATTATGTGAGGCAAGGGACTCACAAACAACTTTTATTCCAATGGATACACGTATATATTAGTCAGATATATTTAAAGAATGTTTTGAACGTAATCACTTGATTTTTGTATTATTGTTCAATTATTCATTCATTGAAGATATTTCCTTTTCGAGGACGGTCGGTTGTTCTCGGTTTCACGGGATCTATCGCGCTTAGATATGATTAAGTAATTGCAAGTACACTTTGGAGAAAGTTAATTGAGATGTAATGCGCAAACAAAAGCTCCGATTAGGTTACCTATTTTCCATTTAATATTTTAATACTCGTCATCAGTTATTACTAGTTGATACATTATGTAGTATTTGAAACAGTAGCTTAATATCAATATATGATTTATGCGAGTGCGCGTCACTTTCTTCAAGTGTGAATTTTTATATATACGGCAAGGAACCGAGAAGAAACGTGCGTATGGATTAGATGTGTATATGGCAATCCATTGATGATCCCAAACCACCACATCTGGTAGAAGCGCCTTTAAAACTTGCTTCAAGTGTGAATTTTGATATACTCGGCTTGGAACCGAGAAGAAAAGTGCGAATGGATTAGATACCACATACAGTGGCAGTCCACTAATGATCCCTAACCACCACATCTGGGTAAAGCGCCTTTGAAACATAATAATCGCATAAATCATATATTTTTCAAATATTTTCTAAAATTTTGTGGTCATTTTTCATAATAAAATTTCAACCCAAACATATCAATGAAAAATGGCCCTTAAACAAAATTAAATATTACCCCAAAAATATGAAAAATGGCCCCAATTCACAGAAATTTTCTTGCTGTTTTTTTCCCGTATCAATTTCTGGGGCCATTTTTTATTTTTGGTTTGGAGCCATTTTGTTTTTGGTTTGGGTCCATTTTTCATATATCCAGAACGGATACCTTCTTAAAATAGGGAGATTACTTTTTGTTTTGAAATGTGTATATACTAAAATTCTTCTGATTAAATTCACCACAAACGTGGTGGTTTGTGTATCAACTTAAAATATTTTGCTGGGTAATATGGTAATATACAGCAAATTTTGTATTTATTGAAAATGTTCATTAATAAGAATAATTATCAAATGGTTAGTTCTCTATTTGTGTGTTAAGGAGAGGATAGGATTTTTTAAGTAATACGGCTGTAACTAAATAAACAAATAAGTACATTTTAAACTATGTTGAAACACAATATACAAACACTTTTTTTTTGTTTTTAATAGCATCACAGGGCAAAACACAAACCACTATGTGTACGCTCTCAGTATCGCTTTACGCAACGGTAGTTTGTTGCGCGACTAAGCTTCATCTACCGATTTTAATCTTATGGACTATTTCAAGTAATAAATATAAATATATAAAAATAATGAATAAATGGTATGAATTCATGAAATCTGCTCGCGACAAGCAAAAATCAATTTCGTTGCAATATTCATTAAATGTGCTTATGCACCTCGTAATAGGCTCATTATTACCATAATTGATTCTATGCCTATCTGTATTAAATAAACTTCTAACCCGCAGTGACCTTTGGGGAGCACATATATTTAAAAGAAAGATCAATTCTGGTGAATTAATATGATAATTAAGAATATCGCGAATAAACATCACGTCTGAAACTTAAGGTTTGCAGACCAACTAAATTGCACCTTCTGCCATAATTAGGAAGCTCATCAAACATATTTAATTTACTAACCGCGTACCTCGTGAAGTTTTTTTGGATTCTTTCGAATCTAAGATCGTGAACTGCATATGGCGAATCCCAAATTACGGAACAATATTCTAAATAAGGTATGACTAACGAGCAATAAATATTTTTAAGGCTATTTATATCTCGAAAGTCTTTACTATTACGTTTAAGGAAGCCCAACATGAGTTAGACTTGGCAATGACATAATCATAATAAAAAAAGAAGATTAACTTATTGTCAAATAAGACACCAAGATCTTTCACCTCATCAAAACGATGAAGTCTACTACCGTTTATAAAATAATCATGGTAAAATTGTAGTACTACACTCCGACAATCTATTAATATATTATTATCTATTAATAAAAATGACTGCCCTGTGGAACACCCGAAGGAAACATTCGATGAGCGCATAATTTCGCGGAATGGACCTGTCAATTGGCCACCAAGATCGTGTGATTTGACACCATTGGATTATTTTCTTTGGGGATATGTGAAGTCGCTCGCCTACGCCAACAAACCGGAAACGTTAGGGGACTTGGAATACAAGATTCGTGGCATTATTGCCGACATACTGCCCCAAATGCTTGAAAAAGTGATTGAAAATTGGACCTCTAGACTTGTCTTTATTCCAACCAGCCGCGGCGGTCACATGCCCGAAATCATATTTAAACATTAATGGCATAAAATTATCCTTCCAATAAAGCCAAATGGACATTAAAACGATTTTCTTGTGTTTTATTTTAATTCGAAGATCTATCGACCATCGACTTTAACCATTTGCCTTTTATTAGGTCAGGTAATTACTAAACCATTTTAGCATTGACGAATGAAAACCCAAAGACTTTAGCTTTGCCAAAAGAAGTGTGTGATGCACCCTGTCAAACGCTTTTGTAGAGTCAGTGTAAAGTACATCAACTTGTAATCGTTCATCAAAACTATTAAATATATAATTAGTTAACAAAGCTAAATTAATAGCACAAGATCTACCACGAACAAAGCCATGCTGACTATTTGAAAAAGAGTTTGTCCTTAACAATACTTTCAAACAATTTTGGTATTGCAGAAAGCTTTGATATAGGCCGATAGTTTACTACTTTTTGCGTTAAACCGCTTTTATTAATAGGTGTTATGAAAAAATATTTCCATTCATTTATGGTTAAAAATAATTTTAAGTGGATGAATATTTTTAATATTACCACAGCAATCCCATCTGGACCAGGGTTGATATTTAAATTTAGTTTTTCTTACGCGTTTATTAAATCGTCATCCCAGAATTGCAATACACCGATGTCCAAAACTTCAGGAATCATAATGTTATGATTTTCCGTTAACTGCACATTCGACTTGTTGTACACTGACTCAAAGGAATTAGCGAACAAATTACACTTACTTTTGAAATCAGCAAGATTAATCAAGTTATATTTGACAAATTGAGCAAGCCCGAGTTCAAACCTCAAGACTAATAACAAAACATGAATATGATAGAGTTTTTTAAAATACTGATATGGAACGCAAACGGCCTCCTAAACAAAATTAACGAACTAGAAATATTTCTACGGAAAAACAACATTGATATATGCTTGATATCGGAAACCCACTTAAAAAAGGGATATGGACCCACAATAAAAGGTTACAGATTTTATCACGCGCACCATCCTTCGGAAAATGCCAGAGGCGGATCCTTTCTTTACATCAAAGATTGTATCAAGCACTCAACAGACATAAAAATAGAACTTGATTCTATGCAAATAAGTTCAGTCTCCTTAAAAGTAAACCATTTAGACTATCTTATTAGATCTTGCTACTTCCCACCAAGATATAGACTGGCAGACGACGACCTCGACCACCTCTTTGACTCATCTGGGTCTAATTTTATTATTTTGGGGTTCAAGATGCAACTCAACGAAAGGCAGACAACTGTACAAAGCCAGTATGAAGCGTGGTGTGGACTTTTATTCGACGGGAAAGCCAACATATTGGCCAACTGACAAAAATAAAATCCCTGACCTCGTCGACTTCTTCATTGCAAAAGGGCTAAGCAAAACTCTGACGGAAGTCGAAGAATGCTACGATCTATGCTCAGACCACTTAGCAGTCAGCCTGAAAATGGATGGAAGTGTAGCAACAAATGTAGGACCGCCCAGGTTAAGTAGTAACAAAACCAACTGGGACGTTTTCCGAAAAGAGTGCAAAGAAAGTGTCGCTTTAAATGTGCCACTAAAGACACCGCTTGAAATAGAAGATGAAGTTGACAGTCTTGTGGAGGCCATTCAGAACGCAGCGTGGATAAACACTCCCTTGCGGAAGACAGCTACACGGAACAATAAAGTCAAGTACATGCCTGAAATAGAAGACCTCATACGAGAAAAGAGAAGAGCGCTTAAGAGATAGCAACAATCCCGCGCACCCCCTGATAAAACTTATCTGAACCATCTTTGCAACAAACTTAAAAATGAACTACAGGATCTAAGAAATCTCGAAACTTCAACTTACCTAGAAGGCTTGACTGCTAAAAAGAGCTCAAACTGCTCACTTTGGAAAGCCTTGAAGTCCATAAGGAAACCAAAAATGCACTCGCCACCAATAAGAAAAGATAACGGCGAATGGGCAAAAGGAGACAAAGAGAAAGCGGATTTATTTGCCGAGCATCTAGAAGAAACATTCCGGCCGTTCGATGGACGACCTTTAAACGAAGAACCGAATGCTCATACGCGATCCGACAACTATAAAGTAAAAGCCGTTTCTCTGTGCGAGCTTCGAATAACAATAAGAATGTTGAAAAATAACAAAGCTCCAGGATACGATCTAATCACTGACGAAGTTCTGAGGGAGGTACCGAAAAGAGCACAAGTTAAGCTGCTGTACATTATAAATGCTTCTCTGAGACGTTCATATGTTAGAAGACAATGGAAAGTAGCCGAAGTCATTATGGTTCCGAAGCCAGGGAAGAATACAAATGATAAGAAATCATATAGACTATTTCGCTACTGTCGATATTATCTAAGGTTTATTAGAAAGTTCTGCTAAAACAATTACAACCAGTAATTGAAGAAAGACGCTTTATACCAGATCATCAATTTGGCTTCCGGGTCAAACATTCCACAATCGATTAGGCGTATCGAATAACAAATGAAATTGAAAAAGCCCTAGAATGCAAAAAGATTTGCTCTAGCGCTTTTCTCGACATATCGCAAGCCTTCGACAAGGTATAAGCTAAGGACAATCCCACCGGAAATATTATACAAAATATTGAAATCGTACCTTGAAAACAGACTCTTTCGTGTTAGGCATGAGACTGAATTCTCGGAATTCAAGGAAATCCACGCCGGTGTTCCGCAAGGAAGCGTTCTCGGCCCAATATTATTCCTGCTCTACACAAGAGATATACCGCAAGATGAAGGGACCATCGTAGCAACGTTCGCAGACGATACGGCTATCCTCGCAATGGATGAGTCAGTCGAATCATCAACTTTAAAACTCCAACGGGCTCTTAATAAAGTATGCGAGTGGACAAAGACCTGGCGAATTGCCCTTAACGAGACCAGGTCGACGCATGTCAATTTACAACGAACTGCTCCTGTATAAGCAAGTGCTAAAACTTTCTTGGACATACGGTATACAACTTTGGGATTGTACCAAACCAAGCAATATGGCTATAATACAAACATTCAAAAACAAAACGCTAAGAGCAATCGTGAATGCTCCATGGTATATAAGGAATAGTGATATTCACAGAGATCTAGGAATTGCTACCGTGAGTAACGAAGTAACAAATTTTGCTCGCAAACTTCGTACTCGCATTCATGGTCACTGCAATAATGAAATAATTCGTACCCTGAACGTGACATACCTGGAGCGCCGACTACAAAGAACAAGACCGTTCGACCTAGCGCCATAAGGAAAAACCGCATGTAATGACGGTATTAGTAGGTGCGTTCGCTGGAAAGCTACCTACCACACGCGATTAACACTACAGAAGCGTAAACTACTTGTTAAGGTAACTTAGTCGTAGTCATCATTAAAAATGGAAAAATGAGAGGAACAAATTTCTTACTACTATGACGCTCAATTTTTGGGGGCGGGATAAGGGATAAGGATGGGGTATCATACTGTTCGCCCCAAGCGGACTGTAGCCTTTCCTTATGTTTTTTGTTTTTGTTTGCACTGTCCGCGGAGCGAAATAAAAATGCGTGTGCACGCGAAGGTTGTAATCGACACTGATCTTTATAAAAAACAATGGTGATTTGCTTCACAAAAATGTACTGAATATTTCCTTCCATGAGACATTATGAGAACTGGTGCTAGGCTATACCCTATATAGTAGTTTTAATTTCCGTTTTTATACGCCTCCGAGCGGAAGTACCTGCTAATATCGACAATTGCTCGCGGTTACATATTATTGCGCTAGTTCAAATGGTTTTATCCGTTGTGGTCGTCGCACTAAGTTCATTTAGAATTTGTAGCATAGCAAATGCTTTTATCTCATCTTCGGCAGTAGTCATACCTAAAGCGTTAACAATTCTTCTTAGTACTTTATTATGAAAAGTTTTAAAATTTGTATGTTATTTGTTTTAGTATAACCCCAAAGTTGTATACCATACGTCCAAACCGATTTTGGAACTTGCTTGTATAGAAGCAGCTTGTTTTACTCGAGCCAATGCATTTGATTATATTTAATAACGAGCCCTTCCCGTTTATTCTTTACGGGCGATTTCCATTTAAGTTTCGCATTTAGTGTCATTCCCAAATGTTTAGCTTCGTTTGCGTAAGGAGTGTCTATAAAAATGGGTATCGTAATTACATTTCTGTAAGTAAAATTAACGTGCGTAGATTTTGTTTCATTGAAGACAATATTGTTCATTCAAAAACGCTGTTAATAGTCCGTATAAGCTTGTTCGTCGCTGATTCTACCGTATCACTGATGTATTATCCGCAAATGTAGCTACAGTTGAGCCATATTCTTGCGAAATATCTCGAGTATAAATTAAAAAGAGAATCGTAGCCACAACGCTTCCTGTCTCGATTTCTTTGAATTCGGAGTAATCGTTTCCATACTTAACACGGAAGAGTCTGTCCGGTAGATAAGAACTTAGTAGTTCATATAACTGCTTTGGAAATACTAATTTTAGTTTATGTTTCAATCCCGTATGCCTTACTTTGTCAAAAGCTTGCGAGACGTCAAGAAAAACACGGGAACATATTTTTTTCTCCTCTAGGGCTTTTTCTATTTCATTAGTTATTCGATAAACCTGGACTTCCATTATCTTGGGACGTACAATAACCAAAACGCAGCATTTATTAGATCGACAAACATGATAAGTGCTTTCGTAGGCAACTCTTTAATGACCTGCCCCGTAATCAAATCGTTTCCAGGAGCTTTGTTCAGTTTCAATTTTTGTATTTCATGGCTGAGCTATGTTAGCCAGCGATACACTTTTAATTTTAAAATTGTCAGGTATCCCGGCTAAGGCTGTATCCTCAATTAGCTCTTGGCCATCAAAGGGCTTAAACGTTTTTTCTAAGTGATCGGCAAATATGTCGGCTTTTTCTTTGTCGGCCATTATCTTTTCTGAGAGGACGCGCTTGCATTTTTGGCTTTTTAATGCCTTTCAAAGCTTTCCAGAGCGAATAGTTCGAACTCTTATCCGCAGGTAGATCTTCAATATAAGAAGATACTTCGCGATTTTAAAGTCCTTGAATCGTTTTTTTAAGAGTGCTGCATAGAATATTTAATATCGTTATATGCTTCGGAGCACGAAATTGTTGCCATTTTGTATGCGCTTTTCTTTTCTCTTTTACTAATCGATTAGTTGCCAAGGATATTTCATTTCGCTTTTTGCTCTTGCTATCCTTTTATAAGGAGTATTATATCAGGCTGAGATTTGTATGACTCCGATTAACTGATCGACTTTGTGTATGAAATGATACGTTAAGAACGATTTTATATGAGCAGTTTTTTCTAAAAGAGTCCCAGTTAGTTCATACGCTGGTAAGTCTGGGTGGGCTCTCCTTTTTAATATGCTGCCACTAACTGTCAGAATGATATGATAATGTTTAATATGGCTTTCGGATATCCCTTTTGCGATGAAAAAATCAATAAGGTTTGAAAATTTTGCCTTATTCGATGGCCAATATATCCCTTACATGCGTATCTGATGACACCATTTCGGTACCATAGTCCTAAAAGTACACAAGCAATTTTCAACAACGATCATGCCAAGGCGAAAAAAGTAATAGAAAGAATAATTGGTGTATTAAAGTTACGATTCCGTTGCCTTATAACGAGTGAAAGAAATTTAAATTACTCCCCACAGAAAAGTAAAAGAATTAGAATGCATGTTGTACTTTACACAATATATGCCAGTACTTTAATCTCTCCAACCCGGAAAAAACCAAATCATATTGAATTTGTATTTGAAATAATAGACTCAATATTATTTTAAATTAAATTTAGAACTGGAATCTTACTATGACATTTTACAGGCGCAACAATGAAGAAATCAAATTTTCAGTTCATTAAACTGGTGTTCAGTCGTAAAATAAACTTCTTACATAGGTAAGAAGTTTTATGCCATTTTATTGAATTTTTCAGTCTAAATAAAGAACTCAAGTCTCAGCAGAATTTTTTAGATCTTTAAGACAAAACTTTATTTAATTTATTGAATTAATGTACATTACATAAAAACGTAACATATCGAATGATTCAAAACTTGAGTTTATTAATCATTATCAGTTCCATATTACTTAAGTTTTTTTCCAATTCAAGGTACTTTCCAAATGTTCTTTGTGGCGACGCTGTTGGTCAATAATTGCTTACTCCTTTTTTTCTAGTTTTTAATAGAGTTAACTCTTCACGCTTTATGTCAAAGCTTTTCCTAGCATACCTCGCAATGCCGTGTGAATATCTTTTTCGATCCTCTTTGCTGTCTCCAGTATTGCTGATAACTTTTGAGTCATCTTGAAACACTCTGACACTTTCTCGTTAACCTTACTCACCAGCTCACCTAACTCACTTTTAAAGTTGTTAATGAAAGTATCTCCTTTTTTGCGAAGTTGGTTAATATTACTATTTTTTTTTAGTTTTAAAGTCAAGCATTTATTTTTTTAGTCCAATCATTTGAATGTCTACAGTCATTAGTAGCTTTGATTTAATTTTGATATAATTGGTATCTATTAAATCGGATTTTATTTGGAAATTAATTCTTTTAAGGCAAAATACACCTGGGACTTTAACGGACGTGCGAGTGTGTACCTGGAATGTGCGAACACTCAACATTCCAAGTGCAACTCAAAAACTTGAGTTTGTCCTCTCGCGATAAAATGCCAATATTACCGCGATCTAGGAGATACGATGGATAGGATCGGGATCAATTAGAACCACACAGCAACCTGGCGCTCCAACCAAATGGACCATCTGCTAATCGATACGAGGCACCATCCAACATCCTGAACGTGCACACTTACTGAGGGGCAAACGTCGACTCACCACTTTCTTGTAGCGGCTAGATTCAGAGCTCGACTGTTCAACGTGAAAAAGCCGTGAACTGCCCAGAAGAAGAAACACAAAGTTGGACGCCTTAGCACATCTGGAGTTGCCAGAGCTTACAAAGAGCGCCTGAGTGAGTAATTCTCCACTGTGCATTCACCTACCACAGACGCCAACAACCAGTGGTCAAAGTATCGCGACGTCATCAAAGAGGTAGCCGAAACCACCATAGGATACCAGCCATCCCAGAGAAAAAGCCCGTGGTATAATGATGATATACCGGAGAAATGTGACAGAAGATTCGCACATAAGAACGATCCAAGCAACTAGCTGTTGGCTTTTTAAACTGAAACGCAGGCTCTTCGAAACCACAGCCAAAGCCAAGGAAATCTAGTCACCGACGAAATAGTAGATGTATTTAAGCAGCATTTCCAGTAGATGCTGAACGGATGATATGTAGAGTCAGTTACCGACTAACCTCCGAGCCGATAAGATCGTTTCTTTCTGTACTACTCTAATCGCTCTCGCTTCAACGTCGGTGAAATTCCGCTACTTCGTTAGCAAAAACATTCTTTTTCTTTTCTCTTCCATCTCTTTTTCACTAAAAACAAAACAAAAATTCAAGCAAGTGACAGCTAGTGTGCGTAGCAATGGCCACTGGGCCACGTGTGCTTTCGGGGAATCGCTTTAGCGGGTTAAGTGAAGATTCGCTATCGCAATCCAATAACAAAATAAGAAAATAAAACAACTATAGCTTAATTGATTCTGACCATTTTCTCCCACCGAATGCAAACCTAGCAAATCCGAAATTCATCACAATATCCCCAAAAAAAATCCTCATTTAGTGTTTTTCTCCTAAAGAAAGCAATAGATGGGATAAGCACGTCATACGAATATATTACCCAACTCCGGGATGGGAATCTGTTAATTATAGTAAAATCCCAAAAAATAGCCGAGCTTTTCCTTTCAAAGAAAATGCTTGCAAACATATGCCCTATTTCAGTTAACCTTCACGACCATCTCAACACTTCCAAAGGCACTATCTACGCACCATGTTTAGTAAACGTTCCTGAGAAGGAAATGCGACAACAAGGAGTCTGCGATGTATACAAATTTCAAAAATCTGTAGATGGAGACCTACGTGCAACAGGTCTTATGTTGTTTTCATTTGATCTCTTTCGACCTCCAACTTCAGTTTACGTTGGATGGTATAACCTCAAAGTGGATCAATACTTCCCCAACCCCATGCGTTGTCGAAATTGTCAACTTCTAGGCCACACAGCAAAAAGATGCAAAGGTAACACTTCGTGCGATACATGCAACCTACCACCCCATTCACCAAACGAATGTTCTCGCGTTTGCTGTGCCAACTGTACAGAACCACACCCATCTTCATCTAAAATGTGCAAGCGTTATCTTCAGGCTAAAGAAATTCTAAAAATTAAAACCACACAAAAATATAGTATGGCCGAAGCAAAGAAATTATTTAGTGAAGCAAACCCGATATCCCCTCTCCCTAGGCAATTTTCCGAAGTTATAAAAAACCCGATAACGTCAGCAGCCACAGACCCCTTCCTCTGCTAACATCGTTCCTGTTAAAACTACCACAAATCCAGCCACAAACTCATCTAACCTAGCCAAAAACGGTATCAATACAACCAATGATGAACAAAATAACACAAATTCATCTATTAAAACTTTCAATATAAAAACATCCGGTAAGTCTAACCGTAATCCCAAATCAGATTCATCCAATTTCAACTTAGAAGCACCAAAAACAATACACAATAATCCTACGCCAACATACAGCTCCAATTTGAATCAAAACATTTCAAACAAAGAGCAACCAAAAAAAGGTACCAACCCTCCCAAAATACCGAATTCACCCCAATAAATAATTCACCTATCTCTACCGTCACAAAAAATCTTATCAGCAAATTCAATATTATATATTGATCCACATCGACCTAACCCTTATATACCCCAATTTGGGACGAACACATCCTGGAAAGTACTCCCTGATTTGCACGGAAGTGATCACTTCCCTATTATATCCTCAATCACCCTTGGCACTCTCCCTCAAAATAGAAAATTACAACCAAAATACCAAACAGATAGGGCCATTTGGCAGTTGTTCCAACCCAATGTAACCCAATACCTAAAACAAGAAGAAAAATCCAAAAATATCAACCAAGAAGAAGCCATAATCACTCGTGCCATCCACTTTGGCGCAAACATAGCTATCCCCCCAAGTTCTTATGTCTCTAAAAAAAAGGACAGTCCCTTGGTGGAACAAAGACCTCCATAATCTCCGTAAAAATACGGACTTACCTACCAGAAAGCCAACGCGCTTTTCCGGAAAGCGGCTAAAGTTGCGAAAAAAGAATGCTTTGAGAAGTTCACATCGAATATTAACCCTAATGCTTCATCAAAAAAACTATGGGCCGATGTAAAATCACTAACAGAAAATTTCTCCCCACCGCCAATCACGATCCTCAGTAACTCTACAGTTTTAACTAACCCTGCTGATATTTCCCAACAGTTCGCAAAAACTTGGTCGGACTATTCTGCTGACTCAAATTTTCCCAGCAAGTTCCTCCACCTGAAAACTAGGAAATGTAACCCTCTTTCGCAGACTAATTTTTTCGATCGGGCAATTACCAAAGCCGAGCTCGAACACCACCTTACGACTTCCAAAGGAAAATCTCCTGGGTATGACAGAATCACATACACTATGCTAAAAAATTGTCCTGAAACCCTGAAAACTCGCTTAGTTGATCTGTTTAACGAGATCTTTAATAAAGGAATCATACCCCAAGCTTGGAAGACGGTCTCGGTTATTCCCATCCCCAAACCCAATAAGAACCCTCTTGACACCAGTGGATACCGCCCCATATCGCTGATTCCATGCACCAGCAAATTACTAGAAAAGATTATATCGAAAAAGCTAGAGTGGTTTCTAGAAAATAATAACCTAACTAATACCATCCAAGTAGCATTCAGACACGGGCTCTGCTCACTAGATGCCCTCCTGCATATAGACTATTATATTGCGAATACATAAGGTACGAAAAATCACGCAACAATTCTGTCAATTGACTTCGAAAAGGCATTTGATAGAATTGGAACGCACATCATTTTAAAAAAAACTCATAGACTAGAAGATTGGACCAAAAATGTTCAATTTAATAAAATCTTTTCTTACCAACAGACAATTTCGAGTCCACTCAAATGGAACCTCGTCCCCTACCTATCCTCTTCAAAACGGTATCCCCCAAGGATCCCCACTCTCCGTAATACTTTTTATTATCGCTTTTAATGACATCAGCAAAATTCTCTCAAAATATAAAAACATAAATCATTCGCTTTACGCAGACGATCTTATTATATTTACTAGATGCAAAGACAATGGAAATGTATCCAGAATCTTTTCCAAAATCTTGGGAGACCTTAACACCTGGAGACAAATGTCCGGCGCTAAGATCTCAATGGAGAAATTCAAAGTGCTATATATATGTAGAAAAACTAGTTGCTCTAAGAATATTTTAATTAACTTTAACAATATCCAAATAAGTAATGTAAATAATTTAAGTATACTTGGAATTATTTTTGATAATTCCAATATTTTAAGGAACACTGTATAAATTTAAAAAAAAACTAGCCACCAGGCTCAAAATTGTTAAGTACCTAAGCTCTAAGAATAGTTTTTGTCATGTTAATACCCTAATCAATATAACCCGTTCCATTATCCTTTCCAAAATAGAATACGGCCTATGTATCTATGGGAAATGTGCAAGAACAACAATACAAATTATCGAACCGGTTTACCATGCCGCTATCCGAGTCAGCCTCAAAGCCTTCAGGTCTACTGGATTTAATTTTAAACAGTGATTGATGATTAAACAATGATTGACAATGCTGACGATCTACCAACAGAAGATCGCTCGGAAAATGAGTTTGTTGATGTGGAAAACGAGAACACTTTCATCAGTGAAGCTCGAAGTATTCGTGATAGAATCGCTGTATTATTTTAATAGTAGAATAGCAATTTAGTCTAGCAGTCAAGTTTATTATATTATTTCATATTAACATTAAAAACAAAGAAACATTTTTCGTGTGTACACTCAGGAACTCGTTTTTATCAGTCTTTGAAATTGATCTGAAACTTAGTTCTCTGCTAGTAAAATAATTTAAACTTCCATGAAATTCTTTTTTAGGTCTAACTTCTCGCGCATCATAGTTTCTGGCATTTACGCCTGAGACGGACTGACTTGTAATTCTTGAGACTGCTTGCTCGAGCTTAGAAAGCACAACGAGGTTGTTATCGTTGTAGTCTGACTTGTCGACTTGGAATCCACCCAAACCTGAAATGCAAAAACCGACTAAATTGTAATGAAATACATGCCAATCTTAAACCTTTTCCAAGTAGAGTCTTTACTCAGCGTTCGTAGAAGCTGTTCAATTTCTCCGCAGCAAACCAAGCAAACCAGCAAACCGCAGGGTTGAGAAACCTTTGCTATTTCAGGATTATCCTCCACCAACTTTACTAAAACTTCTTTCTGCTCACGATTTGTCCAATTAGAATGCGTCCTATACAAACAGAGTCAACATATTTTATTTTATTTGAAACAACTTATTATAATTGCATAACAAAACTTTGCTACTTACATTTTTGTAAATCTAATTTTTACAATGAAAATGAACAGTAATTGTCAAACGTCAAGAAATTGTACACGAATAAAAAATGGCTTTTCTTTCGAACGAATAGAATGTCAAAATACGGTCAAAATACGGGTTAAAATACAAATGAACTTTCGAACGATCGAATGAACTTTCTATTCATTCGAAAGTGAAAATACCACCCTGTACAGCACGCAGGAACCCCAAAACCGCACCCCCGTGGGCATTCACTGAAGGATCTGTCGACGTCTCGTTAAACACTCTGACTAAAGCATCTACATCAAATGAAGTATATATAGGCAAAGATACTTGGAATGCTCAGAGATCCACAAAACCGATGGATGGGAACTTGTGTTTTCTGAGGGGCCTAAGACCCCAACCGGCACCGCATTTGCAGTTGTAGATGAAAATGGAACGACCCTATTTAAAGGAGTGTTACCGCACATGAGCTCAATTTTTTCAGCCGAAGCAACAGCCATCTTACGAGCCACCTCTCTCCCAAGGAAGACGAAATTCGTTATTTGCTCCGACAGCCTCTCAACGTTATGAACTATAACAATGGTTATAGGTTATTATTGCCGTGACAATTTGAAAAAAAATAGAGGTAAAATTAAACTTCTATGGATCCCCGGACACGCGGGTATAAAGGGCAATGAATACGCCGATATCGCAGCCAAGGCCTCGTTAAAAGAACCTTTGCTTACCCACTACATCTTCAATAAAAAGGACATTAAAAATTATATTATAGCCTTCTGGCTCGTACAACACCAAAGAGATTGGAAAACCTTTACCCATCAATATAAGTCAATCAATCCCGACGCAAAACCACCGAGGTTCCCTATAAATTGCACCCACAAAATGATAAGAACCTTTATTCGATTACGACTAGGGCATGACTTACACATGACCACTTCATCACCAAAAACACCCGCCCCACTTGCCACATTTGCAGTTCCAACCAGATACTCTCCACCCAGCACATAATCTACGAATGCAGTTTAATCAAAGCCAAAGGCTGTATCCTTTCTCCCTCTCCCCTCTTCCCCCTACAAAAATTGCTTTCATCTCCCACTGAATTTAATGTCAAAATGGTTTATAATCTTTTCATCTCTCCAATTAGAAAACAAAATCTAATATTTAGTCAAATATATTTTATAAAATTAGCCGAAAGCCCTGGTAGCTAGTGCTATTTATGTAATTGTATTATCTGTCAATAAAGCTTAATAATAATAATAATATGTAGAGTGATGGGGAAGAAGAGAACCCACGTCCAGTCAATGAAGAACCAGTCCCTCAACCCAGTATTGAGCCACAAAAAAACATGAGAACAACATGGCCGCCTGCAGAGCTTTTCCAATAAGGAGGTGATGTTTTGGTAGGGCGCATGCATGTAATTATCAACCAAGTTTGGGTGGAGGAAATCATGACACAGTAAGGCAATTTCTGGAAAATGCCAACGAATTTCAAGTCGAAACGAACCATCTATTCATCGACTTTAAAAGCCGCATATGAAAGCATTCATCGTCAAGAGCTCTTCATGGCGAGGTTGTGTCGCGTGACCCTAGAAAATGCACGGCGCAATGCGCAGCTTGGCAGCAGCTGAACTCTTTCAAGCATGCACCGGCTTTCAGAAATGAGAGCTAATACTGCGCTCCTTCGAAAGAAAAATTCGTCGACGGATATTTGGTCTTGTGTGCGAGGAGGGCGAATAGAGAAGATATAACCGCGAACTCTATGATCTGTACCAAGATGTGGAAGTAGTCCGAAAAGCTAAAAACCGTCGAATACACTGACTCGGCCACATGGAGCGAATAGACGACAATGCTCCGACCAAGAGGATCTACGAATCCCAACCCCCAGGTTCGAGCCGACAAGGAAGACCAAACCTGCTGTCTATTGGTGCTGAAAAAGAGCAGGTTCTCTTCTCCAAAGTTCAATGGAATTTGAATTAAGGGCAGACACCAGTCGCTGTAAAAATAATAACGAGTATAATTAAAAATATGTATAAATTTTGCAAATTATCAACTGAACGACATTGTTTTATTAACCCATCAAAGGCTGTTAAGCTAAAGCAGAAGGTAGCAACGTACCTCTAGTTATTGACACGGTCCAATTGTTTAATAATTAAATCGTGAAGTTTTAAATATCATATTAATAATAAAAAATATATTATTTATCAAATAATGAGCGGAACAAATAAATATTTATAGCTTGAATGTTAACGCTACATATGCATGAAAATTTCGACGTATTTCGCTTAAATTTATCGCCATCAACTAGTAAAACTGATTCTCTAGCAATTATATTAAGGTCGAAGTTTTATTTATTTATGAGGCCGTTGTGGTTGTGTCTTTAGCTTCAGCTTGACGTTTTTTAACTCCCCAGTTATAAACTCGTGCCATATTAACTTCGGTGGTAGTTATCTGATCCCTAAAAAGATAAAAATAATTTAGATTTAAATAAGAAGTTTAAATATAAATGTATTACTATTATAAATTTATTAATTAGTAAATTATTTACAAAATTAATCATATCTTCCAGGGCTAATTAATAATAACACAAACCTACAAAATTTAATTTTATAAAATTTTCCGGCATTTTTTTTTAAATTTTTCTGTTATAGTTTGAAATGTTAAATTTAAATCTACCATTCATTCATCATTATTCATCAGCTTCTGTTTTAGTAAAAATTCGTACCATTTAGGAACGTTATACGGGAGATGAAGTATGCATTGATAAAAGATTACTACTGGTGTTTAAAAAGGGATTCGCCTCAACCATCTCATTTAAGAAAATCCTTAAAAAGATAATTTTTGGTTATTTTCTAAAAATAAATTCAATTTTATTCTGCTATATAAGTATGCATATGCCATAACCCAAAATGATGTAGCTGTTTGTGATGTTCATATGGTTCGGTCGAAGTCTTTTGAAATTTTTCAGCATACGGGGGCTATTTTATCTGGGTAGAGGAATTTTACGGTTTGCGGGTTTAAAAGGAGTAGTGGTGTACGTACGCGGCTCAAATAATTCTCTTCATTTCTTTAATTATTTGAAGTATTTTTTTACATGTACCTTTTTGAGTATGTAAAATTCAATAGGCCGCTTTACTACATATTTGCCTTATGGGGAAGCTTTTTAAAAATCAGTAAGGTGCGACATTTTTCCACCGTACTAAATTGAAAGAAACCCCTCATAAAGTGTTTACACTTCAGTGAATTTCCAAAACAGAGTTACCAATGTCCGTTTGGTAACTCGTTCAGCTTTTTCCTTGGGTTTCTGTTGAGGAGCTTTAGGTTTTGAGCTTTGAAAAAAAGTTATAGGGCTGTACGCGAAATATGTAAACATCAGTGAGAAAAAAAAGCAACAAAAAAAAGTGACAGCTAAAACGACGGAGGGAAAATATAAGTGGGGAGAATATTCCGACGGGAAGTATTCGTAAATTTAAATCTATTTAAAAGTTGGTATAAAGTGATAATAATTGTTGTTACAGACAACATTTGATATTAAAAAAGTGTTGTAGTGGAAATGTAACCAAATCGAACAATCAGTGCCGCGGATTGTTCTAAGGATATGTAAATAAATGGCAAAATCCACGAAAAAATTGTGGCGGCAAGTTGGTTACTGAATGTTTTGTTTGAATAATAATTTATAGTGAAAATTAATACATTTACAAAATAAAGAAAGCATTAAGTGATATTCGATGTATTCAATGTTTTCAATGCAGTAAAGTAAAGAGATTTGTTGAATAGGTGCTTTTTTTTTTGGGTGAAAGTAGTGCACATTGAACATAGCACCCAAATTGTAAAACATTGTTCTTATTAAAAATATAAATATACCACCGTCTAGATGAAGAAAATTGAAACTTACGAGTGAAAGATTTTCATTGATCGGATGAATGGTTCAAAAGTTAGTTCAAGTCTGAAGAATTTTTGTAATTTCCCTCAAAGTACGTACATTAAACCTTGAACTAAAACTCGTGTAACTTTTGAACCACTCATCCGATCAAGGAAAATCTTTCACTCTTAAGTTCCAATTTTCTCCATCTAGACAAGTGTTTCACTCTGACGACAGGAGATGATTCAAGTGAAGCACAAGAATATCTCCAAGTATGACTTTTGCGCACGTTAATATGTTCTTATTTGAATCAATGTCTCTTACCACTGGTGGGGGAAAACATGAACCAAATCAGAACTTCAGGAACTGTGAACGTGTTTGAACTGTGAATGTTCATACTTTATTTCTTACGATACTATTTATACAACTAAAAAGCTTACTTAGCAAAAATAACTATGCACATGCCACCAAATTATATTATGCCAGATGGGCTTCAGTAAGAACATAAAATATATTGCTAACAAATGAGTAAAAATAATGTTTGTGACTTGAAAGTAAAGGTAATAAATGGAAAGTAATACAGTGAAGCTGTTTATGAAATAATTAAAAGCATACAGTGAAGCTATATGTCTGTTGTGAATTTATGAATTTATGCATGCTCCCTGCGTTGAACTATGTTCAAAATTATGGGATTATCGGAAATGTTATGTTCTTAGGGACCTGGCTCTCGGAACTCTCGTTGGTGTTGTCTTCACCGGCCTTGATGTTTTTCGTCTTTACCCTGAAGTCTTTGCGGTAAAGCTTCCAAAGAATGCAAATAAGTATCATGAGTGATGCCAGTAATCCAAGGTAACCAACAGTGAATTGGTGAATATCATTGTTCTGGTAGGTTGTTGAAGGTAAAGTCATCGTGAGATTGTGTAGCTGCTCTTTGAGTGATTCTAGTTCCCGCGAATGATTTTTGTAAGTAAGAGGTAGATGAGCTGCTGTATCCACTCTTTCCGGAATAGCTTAATCAGAAAGATTTGTTTGCGGTGAAAGAGACATTCCTTGAAAACGATGGGTAGATTGAATGTCCACGTAAAGTTATTACATCATTCTTGATCACACAGATAGGCTGAATTTTTAGTTTTCCTGATCCTTCCAAAATGGTTTGTGTGACAGTGACATTGCAGACGATATTTAACGTAGTCCGCCCTTTCAAAGCGTAGATCCATTCATTTGGATTGCATAGTTGTATCCAGTGAGGCCCATCATTGGCAGCAATTATTTTGCATGATAGAGACTGTTGACCATGGCTTATGTAGTTGAATTCACAGGAACTAGTGTCTGATCCTTGTCTATAGATTGGATGATGTTGATTGCACAGGTGTCTCTCTGTAGTTAGAGAAAAGCACTGCTGGAACTCCGATTCTGATAGAGGGTAATATTGGTCGCGGTGCAAAGTGACCATGATGTACCTTGTAGATGGATTTATGGTAAAGAACGCTTCGTCCACAAGTACTGGAACTGGTGTGACCTTGAATAGCTCAAATTCATCAAGACTAGTTAGCGGTAAAGTGAGCTTAAAAATTATATGATCTTCAAGTGCCCTGCCATGAATGCTCTGACGTGATATAATTAAATTATATCAGTTTGTGTAACCGGTAGCCTCAGTGATAAAGGCAGGCTTGCCTTGATGCGGAGAAATTCTTGTCGAAGTTGATCCGGTGAGATGAGTTGTGGAGTTATCTTTCCGTGATGAGTGTCGATCATTACATCTATCAAGGCGTTCTGTGTCCTTTGTACTTTGATAATGCTAGGATTAACTGCAGAGCTATGGAGTTGAAAAGCTGACGCAATTGATCCTCATGGTATTTTTGTCTGATGCCATCAATGAGCGTAGCAAAGTCTTGGAGGTTCTTATCAATTTCCTGGAAGCGAGAGGTTGTCTCTTGTTCTGAACGCCCTATTATGTTCATGGTGGCGTCAATAATTGATGTCTGGTTTTGAATAAGATGTAGGAGGTGATTCCGACATTTTATCAGCATATTCCGAGTCAATAACTTCAAATAGTGCAGGCTATATTGCCCACGAAATTAAATGCTGCGCGACGAACTCTCCGGCGGCTGTAAGTGGCTGACAATAAATCAATTTTTTTTTTTAGGTCTTCATTGAGTAGATAGACTTGGGAGATGGTTTTCTTGCATGTCTCGTTTTTGTTAGGTAACAAATGACAGATATTGACAAGTTTCTCGGTGTAGTTGTAGCTCCGCCCAATATGTACTCATATCATAATAAGCAATTATGTCCCAATTGCTGGAGCTGATGGCAGATTTTCCGAGATTTTCAAAATAGATTCCTGGCTGAGAGTTAAATGGTGATACATTGACCTGCTTGCACATAACCATAGGTAGAAATAATAGTATGGCTACAAATAATGTACTACACATCCTGAAGGGATTGTTTCTTCGCCTCTTTGTTGGTGGTCTTGCGTCTTCATCTAGAGTCTCGCCGTAATCCAGTTCCCGAGTTGATGTTGAGGATGTTGCAAGGAGTGTTGATGTCTCCTGGTCTGTATTACTTACTGGCTCTTCCACCTGGATTGGGAAGGGAGCCAATCTGTGTATTGGTCGCCGCGAGATGGTGGTGGCTGTCTGAATCTCAGCGACTCTTACAACTCCATCTGTACCAGGATAAGTCTGAATCACTCTTCCTAGCGGCCATTTCATGACAGGACAGTTGTCTTCTTTGATGATATCTACTGTTCCTTGCAGTAGATTGTCGCATTTATGTTGCTATTTGTGCCTTTGCTGGAGTTCAGTACGATATTCCATGTGCCATCTTTTCCAAAAGTCTTCTTTTATGCTTGTGATAAGTTTAAGTTTTGCGGGAAGGTTTATTTTGAGCACTTCGGCTGTTGGATCGGTTGGGTTGGTCAGTGGCTCCCCTACAATAAAATGCTCTGGGGTGAGTGCTGTCATATCATTGGGATCGTTTGACATCGTAGTAATCGGTCGTGAATTGAGAACTGCCTCATGACAGTCTCTAACTCTTCGTACGTCAATGAGGCTGCTCCTAAACAGCGATATAATAAATGTTTTGCTGACTTCACGGCAGCTTCCCAAAGGCCTCCAAAATGAGGTGCTCTAGGAGGAATAAAATGAAATTCGATTCCTCTTGATGAGAACGTATTTTGGATTTCATCTTGTGCCTCCTGGCTATATATGTGGCTTTTCAATTCTTGTAGTTGGTTGTTGGCACCAACGAAATTTGTGGCGTTGTCACAATAAATGTGTTAACAATTACCTCGTCTTCCGATAAATCTTTTCATAGCGGCGATAAAACCATTGGTAGATAGATCTGTGACTAGTTCGAAATGGACCGCCTTTGTGGAAAAGCAGCAAAACACAGCTATGTAGGTTTTCCTCTTACCTTGTAGTGTGTCTTGATGGGTCCGCAGAAATCAACTCCAGAGTTAATAAATGGGCGTGCCGACTGCACTCTGTGAACTGGAAGGTTTCCCATTATTTGGGCTAACAATTTGGGTTTCGCCTTTATACATCTGACGCATTGTTGAATGACGGATCTTGCGATAGTTTTTCCTTTGATGGGCCAAAACCTTTGCTTCATTATGGTTAATAATGCTTGGGGCCCACAATGGAGATTTTATTTGTGATAGGCTTCCATTAACAGTTTTGTGAATGGATGAGAATACGGAAGAAGAAGGGGATGCTTTGCTTCGTATGTGAGTGATGATGCATCAAGCCGACCACCAACTCTTACGGTTCCTTGTTCATCGATAAATGGGGTTAAGCTGGTGATGGAACTCCCCTTTTGTGTTTCGGAAAGGCGCAGATGTTTGATATCTTGATTAAATTCTTCCCCTTGAATTTTTTTTTGCAAATGAGAGCCTTATAGAGTTCTGTTGGCTTGAGGGGGCCGGATTTTTTGATAAGTTCTTTATTATTAGCTGCTCTCAGATTATGGGAATATCGAAAGACGTATGCCACAATCCGCTCTAATCTTCTGAAGTTGTTGTTGTGCTCAATTGAATAAATGAAGCTGGCTGGTTGTTCTAAAGTTGATAATGCAAGTTTGCTAGTTCGTTTTTCATGGTCGCATTCTTCTTTCTTTGTGTATGGTGGAGGCCATAATGATTCCGCGCCATGAAGAAAGAAGGGCCCATAAAACCATAAATTACATGATGGTAATTTATCCGCTGGCATTCCACGGGACAGCAAATCGGCGGGATTGTCTCTTGAGCGGACGTGTCGCCAATCTTGAATTGAAGTAATCTTTTGAATTGACGCAATTCTGTTTGCAACGAATGTATGAAACGATGATGAGGAGGAGTTGATCCAACTTAGCACGATTTCAGAATCTGTCCACAGTAACGTCGGACATGTCTCTAAATGTTAATCCTTCTTGATGCGATGAACTAGCTCAGCGGCCAGTGTTGCAGCGCATAATTCTAGGCGCGGAATGGTCATTCTTTTTAGTGGAGCTACCCTTGATTTGGCACATAGCAATCTGACTGTAATAGTCTTGTCTTTGTTGACTGCTCTTATGTATATGGCTGCTCCATAGTCCTTCTCGGATGCATCAGTAAACGCGTGCACCTGCACAGAATTTGGGTTCCGGTGTGCAAATATGTGACGATCGATCTTTATGTTGCGTAAGTGATTTAAATTCTCCCGATAATTTGCCCATTCTGTTTCCAGTTCTTTGGAGAGGGGTTTGTCCCAGTCGAAACCATGTGTCTAGTTTTTGTAGGAACGTGACTCTTTCGCTCTTTGGACTTCTTCTACCTTCCAGAATTTTTCTATATTTTCTTGTATCTGGTCTTCGACAGAGATTCCACAAATTGATGATTGTGAATCTGTGCCTTCCAATTTGCCTTGAACTATTGGATGAATGAGTGTTTTGTAGGATTGGTAATCCTGCTGCTAACTTAATTTTTCCCACTGTAAGGAATTGATGGTACAGTTCTGCTCCAAGCAAGATGTCGATCTGTCCTGGTTTATTGAAGTGTGGATCGGCCATTTTTAAGTCGGTTGGAATATGCCAGGAAGAAATGTTGATTCTTTGAGTTGGTTGGCTTAAGACAAATGCTTCTATGTTGATGGTAAATTTAGATGTTCGGGATCTTAATGTCTGATTAACCCTTTTAGTTTGCTTGTTTGGATCCCTCTCTTATCCCAAGAATTCGCATTGTTTCGGTGAATTCGGGAATGTTTAGTCTTCTTGATAGTTTTCTGTTCTAAAGTTAAGTTGCGATCCAGAATCAAGCAATGCTCGTCAGTTCAAGAGTGTTCCTTTACAGTGCTGAGAAACACATACCCTTTGTTCCTCGGAACTACTGCTGCGGCTGAGGTGATTGGAGCCACTCCTGTGACTGGTGTTTTTGGTCCCTCCTTCTTGTAAGAGAGTGTTGTGCCTTTCCAAGCACTTTGTGCAACTTCGTGCAGTGTAGTGCACTAAGGGTGGAGCTTTTGTGGAGCTGTTAGTCGACCTTCTGAAGTAAGTCGCAAAAACCTTATGCATGAGTATAGCTTATGTTCTTTGCTATTACAGAAGGGGCATATTTGTTTTGTGGGTTTGGCTGCTGCCATCGACGTAAAGAATTTTGCAGTGGGTCTGCGCCATTGTTCGTCTGTATTACGTCTGCTTCCAAGTGTCTCTAAGGACTGAAACCGTACCTCTAGGAAGGCTAGGAAATCAATCAGAGACGGAAGTGCCCTTGGCTGCTGTAGTGACTGTTCCCAAAGCGTTAAGGTGTTTCTATCCAGTTTTTTGAGCAAAATACTCAGTAACAACGGATCCCAATTATTAGTGCCAATCTGGAGACCTTTAAGACTTAACAGGCATTTCTGTGAAGTATCGTGAAGTGTGAAGTTTGAAGGCGTTTGAACATTCATTCTGGATAACAGGTTGTGCCAGCAGCTTGTTTATTTGAGCTGTCAAAATACTCCCCCAGGTTGTATCCAAGCTCAGCTGGGTCTTCAGAAAGCTCGTACACCAACCGATGGGCTTCTTCCACTTCCGTGTGGTCAGTTTCACACTGCGTCAGTTTTAGTCCACGCTTCTCAACTCATGTCTCTAAGATTTGACAACAACCGCTGCAGTAACCTTACAGGTGCGTTTTGTCTTCGGAACACTCTGATTAGTTCCATGTTTTGTTTGTCCTTTGCATTGTTTACATCAGATTCTTCCACGTCCAAAAGTTCCAATGTCTGTTTGGGTAACTTTGGTTTTGTACCCGTTTCTGGCTGTTTTGCGCCACCAGCTGCTCCTAAAGGTTCAGCCTCTTCTTTTGGGAGAATAGCTTGAAGAGTGTGCCTTATTTCGTTGCATAAGTTTTTAACATTTTCATATGAGTTTAATTGCACATATGGAGTATCTGCCTTCACGACAGTCTTGATGCTCTCGTGGTTATTATGGAATTCTAACCACAAAGCTTCCAATGCCTGCAATTTCCCGTCCGTCCTTTTTAATGTTCACTTTTAGTCTCAGAAGATTATCCGAAATGGCTTTCTGCCTAGCAACGATGCTGAACACCCTAAGTTCGTCCATTGTGGCGATGAGCATGTGGTGTTGACTTGCCGGTTTTTAGTGTGTATTGTGTTCCACCAGCGTTTGAAAGCCCTGGTGACGCTTTTTTTTCACTTGAATAGTGTTTGTAAAACTAACCAGTGTTAATGCCCTGGAAACGCACTGCTGTTCACGGCTTATTAATTGTTCTGGCGTGTTCAAATCACGTCGGGGTCACCAAAAAATGTGAAGCACCAGAATATCTCCAAGAATGACTTTTGCGCACGTTAATATGTTCTTATTTGAATCAATGTCTCTTACCACCGTGGGGGGAAAACATGAACCAAATCAGAACTTCAGGAACAATCAATATCCAACGTTTGAACTGTGAATGTTCATACTTTATTTCTTACGATACTATTTATACAACTAAAAACCTTACTTAGCAAAAATAACTATGCACATGCCACCAAATTATATTATGCCAGATGGGCTTCAGTTCCAGTATAATTTAAGAACATAAAATATATTGCTAACAAATGAGTAAAAATAATGTTTGTGACTTGAAAATAAAGGTAATGAATGGAAAGTAATACAGTGAAGCTATATGTCTGTTGTGAATTTATGAATTTATACATGATGAATTTGTACACATAGATTTTGGACGACTTTTGGTTCATGCAGGATGTCGTGCCATGCCGTACAGCTCATGCTACAATCGATCGTTTTATCAACCGTCTCACTTAAGTGCGACATAAGTTCCAAAATATTTTGTCGAAGATGGGACATAAGTCACGAATTTTCTGAGAGATAATATGTAGATAAAAACAGAAATATGGTACTATTTCCACATAAACATAGCAACAAGACCACTTTCTCCCATTGAAATTTAATTCAATTATTAAGAATCGCCGAAGAAAATGTGGGGGACTCGCTGCCCCCATGCAACCCAATACTTGTTTTCGATTTGGGACTTATGTCTCTACGCCGGATTTGACCCCTTTGGACTTTATTTTGTTGGGGAACCCTGAAGGACCGATGTTATGCCAAGAATCCAGAAACGATTTAAGCACTTATGGCCAATTTCATCCAAGCAATCAGTGAAGCTACGGGCATCACCATCACCATCAAACCATCAACAAGGTCTTGGAAAATGGGAGTGACAGAATGCGCAACTGCGAAGCTAGCCGAGACAGCTACTTGAACGACGTTGTGTTCCATAATTAATGGGAATGTTTGCTCTTACTAATAAAGCCGTAATACATGGAAACAATTTAATTTTGTTCATTTTATTGCATTTGAAAGGCACACTCTCTACTTTATTTTGCCCACGTTTACCGCTTCTGTTTATATACTCGGAAATGCACCAGTAACAGCTTGCTATTTTTTTCCAATGATATTACCATCTACGGCATATGAAAGTAATTGAAGAGACTTTTAAAAGATCGTACATTTTGTGTTGACTTGTGAGTTTTGCACAATTCTTTCCATAATGGTGTTAAAGAAGTCACATGCCAGCATGTCACCTTGCCTGAAATCAGAGGTCTCATCTCGGTTAGGTCTTCACCGAACTTGATGCAGCAGCGATCTTTCCCCAGCTATGTATATCTGTCTGCCTCTGTCATATGCGGCTTTTAATCTATAAAAAGGTGGTGAGAATCCATCTAGACTTCTGGGGTTTTCTCAAGGATCTGTCGTAGTGTTAATATTGAGTGAATTGTGGACATACCGAGCCTAAAACCGCTTTCATATGCTACAGCAATTAAATTAGGGCTTACCAAAAAATATGAAATTTTTATTAGAAGTTTAACCGATATCCGGTTAGTATCCGTTTTTCGGGGCATTTTATGATATTCGGCCCAACGCCGGCTAGTCTTTTGGTATCCGCCCAGCTACCGGATAGCTATAGGACAATATATAGTGTCATATAAATTAACGATAAAATTTTCTTTCAACACAGAAGTTTGTTTTTAAAAATATAATAGCTGTATTCGCTACTACACGGAGATACTAGATAATAAATAAAGAGATTAGCTGTGCATTAACTTACTATCAAACTTCGGATCATTATTCCGATAAAGCCGAACTTATAAAAAATGTTCTCTAAATCCTCATTTGGAATATTTGTTTAAAAATATGTAGCTTTGTCATCACCCTCACGCATATAATTTTTCGTGCTAAAAACTGTTCAGAGCTCTTAAACTTTCCATTAGCATGACCTTGCACCTTGGGTCTGGAAGAGTAAGTGATTTTGTTCTTCTGCCGCACATGCAGTGATGGATTCCGAAAGTTTAATTAATATACTTGCTAAATATCCCGGCAAAATAACTATACGTTACATATCTCCTTTTTGTTTTTTTAAATTTCATCAAAGACAAACAACAACATTGCGAAAAGTGCAAATAGTATATTTTTGAGTTATCAAAATATTTTATATATTATGGAGATTCTTTTGGTATGTACAACACAAAACTGTACTCAGTATATTTTTGAACGGGACCATCGCTATGTATTATTAACTTTCTCGTATACATAAGTACACTAAAGAGTAAGTTGTTGCGATCGTACGGAAATTTCGAACTCAAACTGAGCATGAGAGATGATATTACGACTATAGAGAAGTACAAAAAACTGGGTCCCCCAATGTCTTCCGTCGGTCCTCTTTTGTACCTCCATGCATCTAATCCATACGCACTTTTCTTCTTGGTTCCTTGCCGCAAGTGTGAATTATGACGCCCACTATAGGTCGCATAAATCATACATTGCTATAAAGATACTGTTTCGAATACTACATAATGTATCAACTATACCCTGTCCAACATAAATTGGCAGTACAGGGTGTTTGCCTCTCATTCTAATTTTTTTTTTTCCGTTAGGTGCTATTCTAACAAAAGCTCTTACAGGTTATCCATAGTAATGATTTTAAATAAGCAAAAACATTAAAGAATATTGTATATGGTTACCATGCTTTTTTTAAGATTGAAATATTCATTTAAATAGTTTTATTTATAAAAAAAAATATATTTTTCCACACCACTAAGAGGTAAGATAAAAGCCGTGTTTTTGAAGGTTATCCCCAGTAGGCCTGTTCCCTTTTAAATAAAAAACAAACAAAAATAAAAAATGTATTCATTAAGATTAATTTAGCTTGGAATTAAATCAACAAGTATAACATAAATAAATATAAATTCATCTATAAAGTCATTACTTTAAGTCTTTGAAGTCATTCCTAACTACTATCTTACCATCTAAGCACAAAATGCACGACTTAAAAATACAAACTGCTCAAAACTAGATGTAAAATAAAAAACTAACCGCGCGCTACCCAAACCTACGTAAATATTTTTTTCCTTAAAGAAAACAACTTACAATTTTGTAACGCATTTTCCACACATTAAAAGAAATGCAAAAGAGAAAAACAAGATCCCCACGATAACACTTACCATTAAGAACTTTTTTTTTAAAGCTCTAAGACCCAAAGCTACTCAACAGAATCCCAAGGAAAAAAGCTGAACGAGTAACTAAACGGTAACTCTGAATGCATATCATTATATGGGCGTTGAATAGCAGTAGCCATAGGCCACAGCCAATCATATTTGCGCTGAACAAAAGATGTTGAATGAAACCCCCCATAAAAAGTGTTTACCCGCCAGTGATTTAATAAACACTTTTTATGGGGGTTTTCTTTCAATGTAGTATGGCGCAAAAATATGGCACGCTACTGCTTTATGTTGGACAGAGTATAGTAAAGTAATAGTTGATGACGAGTGTTAACAAAATTTTTTGATGAAGTCTTAAGGCCCCGACCCATAGAGTCCGTTGCTGCGTGCGTTCGTTTTTTTTTTTTGCCTGAAAACAAGATAGAATACACGTATACTTATGGGAAGGTGACCTATAAACAATGCATTGACGGTGAGGGAGGCAACTATAGCCCAACTTTATACTTTTTCATACTTTGACAGGCAGGCGAAAAAGCATCTGATTAGTTGAACAACTGGAAGAACGAAAGCATTTGTCATTGCAGTCAGCCTTGCTCTATTAGGAGATTTATCGTAGCTAAATGTCCGTTTTCTATTAATTTTTTTCAAACTAAACTATTTTTCAACTAAAATAGAACGATATTAGTATTTTTTTTATTAATATGAGTACATACGTTATATATTTAAACGATTTTTCCTGATT
Organism: Ferdinandea cuprea; assembly: GCA_963576555.1. Taxonomy (NCBI): domain Eukaryota; kingdom Metazoa; phylum Arthropoda; class Insecta; order Diptera; family Syrphidae; genus Ferdinandea; species Ferdinandea cuprea. The sequence goes on from OY754959.1 coordinate 81,914,227, forward strand.
AAAAATAAAATTTGAACACTGAACGACTTAAAAAAAAACCACCAGAAACAGGTTATTTTTCTTTTGATATGGCAATCTGTCATCGCCCGGTGAAAGCCGATTTGGCAAATAAAAAATTAAACAAAATACAGATGTAAAAACTCCGTCGGATTCTATGGGTTGGCCAAAGCGTGAATTTTAACGTTTTAATGCACGCACGGCAGCGACGGATTCTAGAGTCTATGGGTCGGGGCCTTTAGCCAGACCCTGGACAATCATTGTCTTCGAAGTGAAGATTTTGTAACCCTGAAGAAAAGTGCGTATGGCAATCCATGTATGTGGCAATCCACTGGTGATCCCAAACCACCACATCTAGGTGAAACGCATTTGAAACTTTTGTTTTCGTAACGCCTTTGAAACTATAGGTCGCATAAATCAAATATTGATATAAAGCTCCTGTTCAAATAATACATAATGTATCAACTGGTAATAGTTGATGACGAGCATTTTTATTGACATATTTATAGTTTTTTGTAGGACATGAGGGAAAAAACAAAAAAACTATATAAAATATCAGGGTTTTCTGCGTATATTTCGATTTTCACCACTGGAAAGCGCACCTTCGAAAACATAGGTAACAGTTCAAATATGCCAACAATTAAAACTTAGACGTCGAAATTGCGTCTTTAGGGCGTTAGGGGCCAGTTATAGCTATCATTGAAATTGCATGATTGGAACAAATCAGTGGAATAGTTGTTTAATTTTTTTGACAAGTCGGTATAGCAATCATTGAAAAATGTCTGTCAGTGGAAGGCCACTGGTATATGTTTTCAGTTTAGAGTTGTTCATTGAAAGAAAACTGACAGCTGAGAATCGAACATATCAGTGGAACGATTGTGTTCCAAATTTTAGAAACGAATATCAGTTGTTCATTGAAATCGATTTCTATCAGTGAAATAATAAAAATCGAATCAAAGAAAAGTTACAATCAGAATTAAGTAATTTTGTTTGTAAAAAAGGCTATAAGTGATTAGCTTTATTTTGATACCGCTTAAAGCCAATATGGTTTGTTTAGTCGTCTCAAATTACGAAAACAAAATTTTCAATGATGGATTTCAATGATAGCTATAACTGGCCCCTTAGAGAGTAAAAGTCTTTTATGAAAAGTTACCGCTTGATATTTATTTTTATATTGACTTTTTATGCCTGATGAATGTTAAGGGCAACTTTTGTAAAATAAAACTATGCTTTCATATTTATGTTTTTGGTGTGATCGTCTTATCACCAAACATCACTCCTTCTGCCATCATTCCGAACTCTGCCTCTTTTTCTTTTTTTTAATTGATTACACTGAATAATTTTTTTTTTTTTCAATTAATATGTGATATCTTTTTTGCCAATATAAAATATAATTAGTAGTGAAGAAATACAGTCTAAATAAATATTTCAGAGAAGTACGTAGTTTTCTTCTAAAAATGCATAAAAATTGCTTTGAATAATGGCAAAGAAGCAGGTCATCTTTGAAGAAGGTTAAACCACTAATAACTATTCATGTTCGCTTGTTAAGTATTATAATATTCAATAGATATCATCAAAACTGAACAATGTCGAAAATTGTTCTAGTGTCAATCATCAATTCAAGTACGTGTGAAGCTTGCGAATGAATCAACATTTTTTTTTGCGAATTAAAAAACTTTTTTAACGGCAGAAAAGTTTGTCTTAATTATGATTCATCTTCGCTTTGATAAAAAAAACATTTTCGTAACATTTTACAGTAATATGGTTCTTTTATGTCAATAAGAGAACGAAAAAACAATTACAACTGGTACATTGAGGGCATTTCTTGTGCCTATCCGGCACGACCGATAAATAGTTGCAATACCAACCATTTCGGTACATCTATTTTATTTTAAAATTAAACAATTATTTTTTTTTTCTTGTTACTTAACTTAGGATTGTTTTTTAAGTAGTAGTTCTAAAGTTTTTTTTTTAAGTGTTGCAATACCCATCGTATACGATTATATTATTTCATCTTTCATGAAATATGAGCCTGTTATCTATATAAATATAAAAAAAAATTAAATGTGTTGACGTCTTAGGCAACAGGAAATAAAGAATATTGCCTGCGGGGGAGGCATATGGAGAAATGTAAAAAAATCTCTTCCAATTTATGAAACTTAGGTTAGACCAAAAACACACACAATGCGCCCACTCCTGCGACGTTCCTGCAGTCTGCGTCGTAGATAGATTGTTGATGCACTGCATGTGTTCATAAAAAGAACGCCGATGCCTCGCGAGGTGTTAGATAAATAATTTGGGTATTGGAATGTTCAAATGACTCGAAATAGCTGAAGTTGCAGTCATTTGATTTATTATTTCGAATCACATCAGTACTTTGACTTCAATCTTGAATTCTCAATCTGTTATAAAGTCTTTTGTGCGACAATCTTTGAAGCAGTCAAATGACTTGAAGTAAAAACAATGCAATACTTTTTAATGAATGCCTTCTTTGAAATCTTCTTACAATCTTTTACATTTATTGAATTATTTCATTCTTTTGAATGCATTCGATTTATTGAAGTATGCATACATTCAAAAAGTATTGCTTCCTTTTTATTTCAAGTCATTTGACTGACTAAGATGATTGTCTCACAAATTCACAATATTGAAGCCAAAGTATTTTAGTAAAGTCTTTAGACTTCAAATTTAGTCTTTTTATTCAAACAACTGCAATACCCAAATGATTACAGAATTCGGCAGTACTTTAGTTTCCGAGGCGACAAGATTTAGATGCAACTGATCTCAATGAAATAATCACAAGTTAATATGTAACAAAAGTCTCCTTTTCGCTTAGTTTAGAAGATATCAGGGTTTGGAAATCTAATTTTTAGTATGAAATCTCTGTGAGATGCCAATATTTTCACTTAAAAAACAAATACCATTACAAATATTAAGGAGTTCAAACAACAATATTTTTCACCTTGCAAAGTAAGGTTATTATTAGGAATTAATAATCTGTCATTTGTATTCTATTATAATTTAGTTTCTTAATTTCTATAACTTAACTATATCTTTTCGAAATGCATTGCGGTTAGCACAAAATATTAGCCTGTCTCCTCGACTGCTATCGAACGGTCTTTGGCCTCACATGCAGGCGGCTTGAGAGCCGCTGCATCTGCAAGAAAAATAACTTCAGATTAGTCTTATTTCCCAACGTAGTAGTTATTTCACTTTGTGATAAACTCCTAAAAGTATTCCTCATTTTTTATTTTGATTGAACTTCTTAATATACGTAATCTTTTATATTTTTGAAGTGAAAATATTGGCAAAAAATTGACGTCATCTCATAGAGATTTCATACTAGAAATTCGATTTTCAAACCCTGATATCTCCTAAACTACCTCGGCGAAAACGAGACTATTGTTATATTTTAACTTGTGATTATTCCATTAAGATCTATAAAGTTGCATCTTCAAATCTTGTCGCCTCGGAAACTTTAGTACTGCCATTACGCGTAATAGAGTTCAAAATTTTTTGATTAATACAACTGTGAAAAGCAATTCGAACTACATAATTAATTTGGCGCTCACCTGCTGTTTGGGCGTGACTAATTCTTTTAAGCCTATTAAAGTTAAACTTTTTTACCCACCTTAGAAAATCTTGATCGTGTTCTACGCTCTTAAGATTTGCAACAGCTGAGTTCATATTTTGTTTCAAAAGTTCTTCAGCCTCATCCAACGGATATTCCAACATGACATTTGCTCCAAGCCAAAGACATACGGTTTCAGTAGGTGCAACTATAGTTTTAATGAAAACTTGATCACTTAAAAGGAATTGAGTTTCCCTTTCTTCGGTTTGTTTTCGCAAGACATCAATCATTTCTAAAGATCGTTGTAAATCGGGAATTTGCTGTTTTAACTTTCTTCGGCGAGCGTCCAAGTTAAACGCCATAAATCGGTATTTTCCATGTTGCTCATCTAATCTCTGAAGAACTTTTTCGCAATTTTTTTCGTTCCCTGGTTGTGCCATAAAGGAATCTATCTCATCCTAAAATTATTAAATTATTGAGGTTATAATGCAAGAGCAAAGCATAAGGAACATACTAAAAACACAGCCTCGGGAATACCCGCAAATGACTTCTGATTTTTAGGTAATTTGGGCATTTCTACAGCGTCCATTAATCCAGTCATTGTTTTTATTTAATGTAAATGCGGTAAATTAGGAAAATTATTAACAGAAGTTCACCACAAGACTAAAAATCGCACCTTAGAACACAGAACTGTCTAATGACTAAAATAAAAAAACGGCAATTTTCCAGTTCTAAGGGAAAAAATATTCCAAGTTATTCCAAGTTTACACAAACGTCATAAGAGAATTCCATTATAGCCATACAGTAGTTTCGTCTGATAATATACGCATTCGGTGAGTTTTTGGCTAATCAAACCTAACCTAACTCTTATGTTCCTTAGAATTTAGGAAACGTGAAATAAGTAGGACTTGTATTGTAAGAAAAAATACTTTTGAGTTTTCACAACAATTGCAAGTACAGGGTGGCCCATCTAGTGGTTTCTTTTTAAATCATTGGTTATTTTGTCACTAACAGCCATTTCCCGCTAGAAATCCAGACCGATAGTCAGAATCATACCTACGTGAATTTAATTGAGTTGCTTTACACTTGAACAACGTTCGGAAATATTGAAAACATTTTCCAAAGTGAGTGCTGTGCAGCCCAAATAGTGCGTTTTATACCCTACCCGAAGACTATATTCATTTTGACTTATACTTTGTAACACCACTAAATATCCGTTGTAGACCAATAAAAGTATATAAAGGGTGATTTTTTAAACAAAGTTTTCTTAAAAATCTAACAAAACACTCAAATTTGCATTTTTCTTCGAAAATGAGGTTGAAAAACAACGTATCGTTAAACGGTGAGCGTTACAGAGCCAAGTTACCCAAATTTTTTTTGACTGCAATTGAAGACACGGATTTGGACGACCTTTGGTCCATGCCATAATCGATCTTTTGATCACCTAATTCCCAAATCTTATTATTAGCCGTCTTGGCGATGTCAATTTCAGACTTTTTGTATTTGTGGGGAACCGTGAAGGATCAAACTTGTATTTGCCCATCCTTTACTTGTATCTCATTAAGCTTTTTTTACTCGGCAATCATCTAAAATAAGGGTTACAGTATGTATCCAATTTGACTCTGGTCCTGCAAGAGTAATATAGGTATTTATATATGATTGGCAATGATTAAACAATAGTGTAATTAAAAAACAAACCTCTTCAGTACAAACAAATTTTTTGTCCTCCAAATTTTATACGTGATTAGCTGAACCTGAAAATAAACTAATTAATACTTAATAAACCCATGCAGTTTAAAAAATTTACTAACCAGATTTGGTTTCATTGGCTTCTTTTACCAACTTCTCAGTATACACTGTCTGAAATTCAGAATATAGAAATTAATGCTACACATTTATTGTTATTATTTCTAATCTAAAGATAATATGTATCTAATGCTGCATTTCCACCAAAAGATAAACCGAGATTAAAGGCAAAAGATTAACAATAAAACTCTACATGTTTCCACTGAACAAAGAGGAGATTAACATAGGGGTTTTCTCTCAACCCGCTCTCTGGCTCTTAAATTTAATTGAGATTTTTATATGAAAACCTAGTTTATTTCAAGATTATTTTTTAATCTTGTGTTTAGCATAATGGCAAATCTTAAGATTTAAAGCAGATTAAGGGCAGATTAATCTTAACCTCGATCTAGTGTTCGGTGGAAATGTAGAATAAACCTCCAATGACTTCAAACATATAATCGTCATAACTAATATTAAATTTATTACTCATTTTAATGCCGTTTATATGACATTTCTCTATTACCCTTCTCCTGCAGTTTAGGTAGGTAGGTGGAAGTGGCTGATCCCTACGCGGGAATACGCAATTAGCGCTGGAGCGCCGTTTTGATGCTACCACTAATAATGACCTTATGGTATGGTAAAAGTCGTAGATGCTCAGATCCACCCTGTGGTGTTGAGAAATGTTATGATATCGTTGAGACCCATGTCCGAGATATCTGTGAGGTTATCAAAGAATGGTCTACCCAGCGCACTTCGCCTAGCCTCAGTCAGTCCTGGGCAGCCGCTAAGAAGGTGAAAAACCATTTTACTCTCTTTGGCGTCATTGCAGCTGCGACAATGGGTGTTGGGGGGTATGCCGAGCCTAGCAGCGTGGATCTATGTTCCTGTGCCCAGGAACCCAGATGAGAGAGATTCTAAACCGTCGACCTGCCCTAGACAGTATCTAACTATCCAGAGCAGAGAAGAGATAACCCCACCCTGGGGTGTACCCCTGCTGACAGATTTGGTTAAGTGGCTGTTGCATAGCTTAGCCTGAATTATCCTTGTACTAAGCATGGAGACTATCCATTTTACGATGAACATAGCTCGATGATGCCGCCTCTTCCTCTTACGCGCGAAACTAAAAGAGAGGGGAAAATGTTTCTGGATGGGATGGCAGTTAAAGCAGCAAGAGAAGCAGATTCGACAACGCCGTGGATCAGAACGATGCGGAAAGGATTACGGCTAGTACTTTATCCCCAATGAGTCGAAAGCAAAGCGACTTGAAAGACAAGCTTTTTGTTGCTCTGATAAACGAGCTGGAGCCTTGCGGTCGTCTGACAATCGACCAGTAGAAGAACATTGGAAAAACTGTGGAAGGAACAATCCGCCGCAGAAAACGTTGCCGCTTAAAGAGCTGCCTAGGAAAGCACTAATCATGTTCGTCTATCTAATTAATGCTGCGTTTAGGTTATTGTTCGTCCCAAGACTATGGAAAGTAGCTGAGGTAATAATGGTCGCAAGCCCGGGAAATCCGCCATGTGACAAAAAATCGAATAGACAAATATCGCTTTTACTAATCATGGCAAAAGTATTTGACATTTTTTTATTAAAGGGATTAAATCCGATTATCGAAGAGCGCCGATTAATACCTGACCGCCAAAAAAATAATATGTTCTAGTGTTTTTCTTCACGTTTCGCAAGCTCTGTAATTCCCTATCACTTTCAACCCGAAAAAAAAATTGAATAATGGCCGCAAAATCCTCTCTTAATTTTCTTATCTGGGAATACGTGTGAGCCAGACACATAAAGTTAAGCTAATTTGCTTAATTACCCGCCAAAAATAAGTGTGGGGAGTTGATTTGAGGAGGACAGCTGGATTCGGTGGATGTGTTGGGAAATACGAAGTGCTGCGACGTGTGTAGACAGAAGAAACAGACAGAAGGTTGCTGGAATGTACTGCATAAATATATTGTCGGTTAATTTTTCTATCGAAAATGCTTGGTAGTTGAGTACATATCATAAATAAGCGTGCACATTATGTTAAATATATATTGAATTAATTAGCCACTCTTTTTAACAGCCGACTTTATTTGTCAAGCTATAATGTTTTGTAATTTAATTTTATATGAAAATAAACAAAACAATTTACAACTACTACTTCTAGTAAGTGATTGCAAATTTTGTTAAAAAAGTGTTTTCATGTACCAAAAATAATATTTGTAAGAATTTGGATTACGTTATATTAAAAGCGTTTTAAACCAGTGTTGAATTGTGTAGAGTTACTTAACTGCTTCAATATAACCATCCATAACCTACGAAATCCTTTTTAGTACAGTTATATTTAAATTTATTGTATTTTAGTCACGTTAATCAATATTATTTTGATTATTTTTCATTAAAAAAAAAATTAGAATAAATTGGTGAAAACATCGCTTTATTCACAATATTATAATATTTTATTATGTTATTAGTTGTGTGATAAGTAAGTTTTTATGAATCAATATTCACCGCATATATGGATTTGTCGAACTGTGATACAGGGTGTGGCGTATAAAAAAAGGAAAAAAAAAATTATCAAAATTTTTTATTAAAATGTACAAAATGTTCACAAGTTAGTGTGCTTCATATATTTTTTATTCGTTTTAGTTTTTTTGTTGTCTTTATAAAACTGCTTAATAATATGATAAACTCGGACACGATCATTCAATTTTATGAGAAATTTATGAATAAAATAATTTTTCAAATGTTAACTCAACTTTAAGTTTTTAAGAAAATACATATTGGGACATACATTTTTGTTCAAGATATTATTTAAAATCTGTAATATAGGAGGAAACATTATGTTGGTGACTCAAATGAAGTCAAATTCAATACTCTAGGTCTAAGTATTAGTTAATCAAAATGTTCCGTTTTTATTTTCCTTGCGTTTTTTTGTTCGATTACAAATTTAATGGGAAAATACGAAAAAGAAAAATAGGAAACCAAAACCAGATTCAAAAGAAATAAAATCGTTACTGGAACACTTATGGTACGTATTTGTTGTAGTGTTTTGTTTGTAGTAGAACGAGATTCATATGTATGGAGAGTGTAACTTACTCACTGTAAGTTAATATACTCGATAGTTATAGTAGAAAAAAAAATTTTGAAGGGCGGTTTTTTAAGTCACTAAGAATTTCACACTATTATGAGCGGGTGCGGCCGGTACATATAATGTGTCATGGAAGATTTCCATTTAAAAAAAATTAAAAAAAAAAACAAAAAAAGGAAACAGTTGGAAAGGCGGCCGCATGGTTTTAGCTTGTGAAAAAAGGCCGTACGGGCAACATTTATTGTTGTCTCTAATCAGGGATTGCCTACCATACCTGGAAAAATCTAAAGGTGTGGTAAGGTACATTATGGTGAGATTGATGGTCGACCAAGGGCAGTGGCGAGGAGGAGCCCCCTAAGATGATGGAAGTGGTGTAGATAATCTGCACCACACGGCTGTACTGATACAAGAGCCCTTGATAAATAAGAATAACGAGATCCAGGAAATCCAAATGTACATTAACAATTACAATTGTGAACTATCAACGATAGTGCAAGAAATCAACGTTGGGTACCCATTTACGGTCGCAATTTATCAGAGGGTTGAGGGACTCCAATGTTAAAGAAAGGCTTCTGAGGGAGGTCGACATCAAATTAGACAAAACGGTGGAGATAGCGCTGGCCTTTGAGTCACCTAAAGTTGAAAGCCGCAACATGCAAAGTTTACATTAGGTCAAGGGTATTCCAGGGACGCAAAATAAGAAGAATGAAACACTACACAAAAAAACCGTGGCCGTTTAGATGTTCAACGTACAATAACAAAACGACAAGCAAGGAAAATAAATTTGCGTGTTTCGGATGTGGTGACAGTAGTCACATGGCAAACAAGTGTCGAGCAAGAAATTTATTTTGCAAGTTTTGCCGGATGATGGCGCACGTATTTTTTTGTGTTAATATGTTAAGAAATAGTTCTCAATTTTTTGTCTGCCTTAAAATAAACATAGGCTGAATTCCTAAATTTCAAAAAAATGCGCATTATAGTTTACTTATGCTTTTTTATGCTTTGCAGCATTGCTTTTTTACTGCAAATCATTGAAATATTGACGTTTTGAAACGATATTTCGTCATTTTTTCTCAGTTATGATTTATATTTAAATACAAAATGATGACTCAAAAGACTGCGAAAGTAATAGTTCTAAATACCCTTATAAATAATTGCGGTTCATATGATGGAAATATATACAGTAAAATTATAAACAATAGGAAAAATTGGCATAATCGCAAATTATTGGTACTAACATCACTATATCAAGAAAGAAAAAAGATCCCCAAATGTAAAAACTTTTTTAAAGTTATCAAGACATATCCCGACGATGTATTCTTCAGTCACTTTAGAATGACTAAAAGTACATTTAGAGTAAGTTTTCGCAAATTTATAGTTCATATTAAAATTGAATTCGTAATTTTTAATGCTTAGGCTTAGAATTGGAAAGCCAAATTGGAAAGTTTCAACAAATGGTAGACCCGGCAACTCTTTACAGAATTGTCTTTATATAACTCTATGGAAACTTTCTAACCAATGTAGTTTTCGAGAAGTTTCTGACCGATTTGGAATTGGAAAAGGATCAATTTACATAATATCTAGGCGAACTACATTAGCTATATTGAAATTGAAAGCAAAAATCATTAAATGGCCGAAATGTGAAGCATCATTTAATAAAACTGTGGAGGAATTTTAACAGAGGCGTCCAAATCCATTCCTATTTGTTTTGGGATGTCTCGATGGAACGCATTTCAAAATTCCAACACCTAAGGGAGATTCTGTTAGCTATTATAATAGAAAAGACACACATTCTATTATTATGCAAGTTTGTATTTAATAACCAATTGGGTTAACAATTGTTATTCATACATATTTATTCGATAGAGTGTATGTGATAGTAACCTAGTTTTTTTGGACGCTTTTGTCAGCTACCGCGATTGTTCTTTACGTAGGGCTATAGAAATAAGAAAAATAAAAATACCACCAGACTATCACTTACTCGGGGACTCTGCCTATCCATTAGATATCCATTTAATGGTCCCATACAGAGACAATGGCTACCTAAGCCCAGAACAAAAACGTTTTAACTACTGTCATAGCTCAACACGAGTATTATATTACAGTTTTGTGCATGCAAAACAAATCGTGATGGCTTGTGTAATTCTACATAATTTTATTATAAAGCACGAATCACCAAACAGCAATAACATAATCCCTGAAATGTTACCGGTGGAAACTTAAACAAGTGAATATCATCAAATAATTTCTAACAACGAAGCCAAACTTAAAAGGGAACGTCTTACAATCCTTTTTTCCGCATAAAACAAAGACAGTATTAATTATGTTTATTGTTACAAAAATAAATACAAAGGAAACTTAAATAATCACAATTAATTTCAATTCACAGAGGTTTAATTCGGAAGAAGCGATCAGGAAAATAAATTTTAAACGGAAGGTTTAATAAATACTTGAGCAATGGCTTAATTAAATACTATGATAAATTATTAAAATGGTCAGCTAACTGATTACGCGCTACTCATTAATTTTATTCATTGAGCTTTTATCTATTTTACCTACAATTTCAGTAATTTTACAGAATATTTTATTAATTCACTGCTGAAATATTTATTAAACCTTCCGTTTAAAAATTATTTGATTTTTATTACTTTAATCGACATTCGGTAAATCAAAAATTAGTTTAAAACTGCTAAATTAGTTTAACTACAGGCAAACAAATTATGATAATCCTTATTTTATGTTTAACTTGCGCAACTGCCAAACTGTTTATGTAACCGCTTTCAAATTTTTAACAAAAAAATGTGTTTGTTAGGTAAAACTTTAATAATACATAATAATTGAAAACATTCAACTAAATTTTATTCGTTTGCAAATTCATCACAAATCGTCGCATGTTATTACGATGTTATTGGACACAGCCCAGTTTGACTTTTAATATGTCAACATGAGATCTTTTCTAAAATGGATTCTTAGGCGCAGAACTGCTATTGTGTGCGTGAGCTGGCTCAATTTGATTTGCATATAAAAACATATACGAACACAGTACTGTGCCTTTTTGAAGCAAATAAAAAACGATAGGCGGGAGAGCCAAAAATCCTCTCAGTCGACTATCTGTATAATTACTCATCTGTGCGCAGTACTGTGTTCGGATAGGTTTTTACATCCAAATCAAATTGAGCCAGCTCACGCACACAATAGCAGTTCTGCGCCTAAGAATCCATTTTGGAAAAGATCTCATGTTGACATATTAAAAGTCAAAACTGGGCTGTGTTCAATAACATCGTATTAACATGCGACGATTTATAATGAACTTGCAACAGAATAAAATTTTGGTGAATGTTTTTAATTATTGTGTAAATTAAAATAATAGTTTTACCATACAAGCATATTTTTTGGGTAAAGATTTTTAAGCAGTTTCGTAAATATTTTGGCAGTTGTGCAACATAAAATATAAAATAAAAACCGGGCAAAAATACCCCTGTTGGCTAGTCCAAAGTTGAAGTTGACATATATATACCTAGCGAGGGGAAATTTCAATACATTTTTAGAACAAGTATGGGTAAAAACGTTGAATTTACTTTAAAAAAATTCTATTAACACAATAATTAAAGACGATAGAATAAGAAGCATCAGACAAAAGTTTTTTTTAGAGATTATGCTGATGTCTTCCAGGCGAAGATCGGGTCTATTCCTGGCGTCAAAGGCATCCTAATACTACGTGAGAAAGCCAATCCAATTTTTATCAAGGCACGACCCATTCAGTCCTCAGAAAAATTTACCATTACTTACCGCTCAACGCTTATTACATTACGCTCATTTCCTTAGTGGATTTAAATAGAATCAAATACAGAAATTCGAAGGAATTTCTAACGTAGATTTATTTTCCAGGCACCCAATGTTTTAAAACTAATTATATTGAAGCAATTTAAATTATTACATTAATTGAATTATAACATTGATTAAATGATTCATACGTCATAAAATAATATAATTAACGTTAAATGCAAACCATTTAATTTATCTAAGTAAACAACTTTTAAAAGAATCGAATATTGTTCAATAAATAATAAAAAATAATTTCATTCTCATTTCACGATAACTACTACAGCCCATACTGTACTGCAATTCAGTAGTTATTGTGGTGTAATTAGTCGAGACATACAACCTTTAGAATTTGAAAATTCATAGGTCTCGACGAATTGTGAAACATATTGGTCCTTCGGAGTCGGATTGCAGAATATTTGTGTTTTTTTTTATTATTGGTGCGCGATAATGAATGAACTTAAAGTAACACGTGGTCACCTCAAGGGATGCATTACGCGTTCAGAGACATTCGCTAAAAGTTTAGATGATAAAGTGACCATCGAATTACTGGAAATCCATCTACTAAAATTAGAAGAAGCATGGTCAGATGGCAATAAAAATCATATTGAAGTTCTGTTATTTTCGGAATCTACCGACTACGTTGATCCGGAACCCGGTTTCGTGGAATATGAGTATAAGTACTTCTTTGCTCAATCGACAATTTCAAACCTCCGATCACCTTGTGGTCGAAAAACTCGCTGATCAATAGGCTTCTTTTTTGGAAAAACTAAATTCAACTACTCAACTTAAGACTTTCCATTTACCTGAAATGAACATTGAAGATTTTTCCGGGGACTTTAAAGATCGACCGAGTTTCAAAGATCAATTTATTGGTTCAATTGATAGCAATAATCATTTGAATGTTGTACAAAAAATTAGATATTTGAAATCGTTGCTTCGCGGTGAGGCATTCGCGTCACCGAGACAAATTGACGCCTGGGAACGACTTGAAGAACGCTTCAATCGCAAGCATCTTATTACTGTTAATCGTTCATTAATATGTTCTTGTCGTTACCATCACTGAACAACAGCAACGTTCAGGCGCTACGATAAGTAACTGATAGTGCGGGCTAAATGCACTAGAAGCAACCGGTCACGATCCATGGTTGATTTTTATCTTAGTTGATAAACTTGATAGTGATGCAAAATGTGCTTGGGCAGGTAAACCTACTTCAGAGACAGAAGATACAATTCATGAGTTACTAGATTTGTTAAAAGCTCGGTGCAATGCTTTGGAATCATGCCAGCCGGTGGCACGACTATTTCCCTCGGGTAGTAAAGTTCATGGTAACAACATTAAAGCACATTTTGCGGAGTCGATACAGACTAAAATGTCCTGTCCTAAGTGTAAAGAAAGTCACTTCTTACACCAATGCGCCAAATTTCTCGACTTAGATATAGAAAGCTTGAAAAGTGAACATCCGTCATTTAGATGCCACTCTGCATCGCGTTGCCGTATTTGCAAATCGCGTCACCATTCGCTTGTTCACCCTTCGGATCCAAATTTGACATCATCGTCTTCAGCTTCTTCTTCCATAAGACATTCACCGTCGTCTTCAAATTACCATGACTCAACAGTCGGGCCTTCTACATCTGCTGTTGTGACACAAATTATAAGTAACCATTCGCTGCAAAGTAATTGTTTAAAACAAACCATTCTGCCAACAATCCTGGCAACACTTAAGGACACCCAGGGTAATCCAGTTAACTGCATAAGTCGCATACTTATAGATACCAGTTCTCAGGTTTCGTTTGTCGTCGAATCATTTATTCAAAATGAATTCCAATCACTGGTCTGTCTTATAATTATAATTTATTGGTGGATGCGTTTATTCTTATCAAACTCACTTCAAACTTGCCTTCTCTACCGTTTGATATATCGAGTTGGCCCATATACAAAATGTACAATTAGCCGATCCATTTTTCAATCTTCCTGGTCCGATCGATGTACTGCTGGGTGCTGATAAGCTGAGGAACATTCTAGAGGCCGGGCAAATTCGGGGTTCATTATGGAATCCAATAGCACAGTGTACCTCATTTGGATGGGTTGTTGCTGGAGAGCTTTTAGATTCAAAGGTGCCCCCTTTCCCCCCCGTTTTCATCATTGCATGCATCTTTAGATGTGGATAGTCTTTTACAAAAATTTTGTGAGATTGAGGAAGTCACTCTTCCAATAGTTCAATCATCGTTAACGAAGATTGCGAATTTTCGTGGTTCGACACAGAGAGATCAAACTCATTAATTAAAGTACTGGGAAAGTATTGGAATCCTCCCAGTGACTTGTTTTCGTTCAAAATGATGGAAATTCTTTCAAACCTCAACCCAAATAGGCGCACCTCACTATCAGAAATTTCTAGGATCTTCGATCCTTTGGGTTTATTAGCACCATCTGTTGTGTTATTTAAAATGCTATTCCAAGAGCTGTGGTCGTCGGAACTCAGACTATCATAGGATGATGCTTTACCATACCATCTAGCTAACAAGTGGAGTTGCTACCGACAGGAGCTACATTTTTTTGAACAGGTTCAAGTACCATGGAATTTATTTGCATCGTTACAGTACATTGAACTCCACGGCTTCTCCGACGCCTCATCGCTAGCATATTCTGCCGTGGTCTACGCTCGAACTAAAAACGCAACCGGAGAGTACTGCTCCACAATCATTGCTGCTAAAACGAAGGTAGCACCGTTAAACCCAGTTTCGATTCCACGCCTTGAACTGTGTGATGCACTCCTTCTTTATCGATTGATTCGCAGTGTCACCTCCAGCCTTTCAACCAAATTGATGAAGGTATTTGCTTGGTGCGACTCGGAGGTTGTTCTTCATTGGCTATCTTCCCCGCCGCGTAGTTGGACTACGTTCGTCGCAAACCGAACCGCTGCAATTCTTTATGAGATCCCGCGGCACTCTTGGAATCATATACCTTCCGAGAAAAACCCAGCAGACTGTGCTTCACGCGGAATACTCCCATTGAAATTGCTAGGTCATCCTCTTCGGTGGAATGGGCCATCCTGGCTATTATCCGACAAAAAACCATTGGCCGACATCCAGATTATCAGTCCAAAGTTCATCCAGTTCACAAGTAATTCCGAAGAAAGGCCTACTGCAAAATCGCATTCGTTAGTAATCCCGACTTAAATCGTCTCCAATACATCATTGACAAAACTTCTTCATGGAATACTTTACAACGTATTGTTGCCTACTGCTTTCGGTTCGCATCTAATTGCCGTATTTAACAAGTTGAAAAAGCTAAACGAAAGACGGGTGGACTGAGGGTTAGTGAAATTCTGGTAGCACGAAATTCTATTTTTCGGACACGCCACCAATTTGCAGAAGAAATTCGTCATCTTACCAATAATAAAACTGTCCCTCCTAAATCGAAACTTTGGAAATACGCAGCATTTGTGGATATGGATGGAATTTTGCGAGTTGGCGGTCGTATTAAACACGCGGACGTGTCTTTTTCATTAAAACACCCTATTTTACTTGAAAATAATCATCTTTCCTATCTCATAACCACTCACATTCATGTAACTTACCTTCATACTGGAGTTACGGAGACGTTTGTTCTGCTTCTTCAACAGTACTGGATACTAGGGAGTCGAAACTTAATAAGAAGGATCGTTCATATGTGCAAAAAATGTTTTATGCAGAAGAAGCAGACAAGTCAAAAACTCATGGGCGATCTACCCCCGCAATAATTTACACCGATTCGGCCGTTCACACACACAGGATGTGACTATGCTGGACCGTTAACTATCAAGTTGTCTAGAGGCCGGAACCCAAAGATGTCCAAAGCATACTTTGCTTTATTTGTGTGCTTGAGCACAAAGGCAATCCATTTGGAGGTAGTAAGTAATCTCACAACTGACGCCTTCCTAGCAGCATTTCGGATTCGATTGAATCATGTGGCACTTCATTCCTCCCTCTGCTCCGCACTTGGGTGGACTGTGGAAGTCAGGAGTTAGATCAATAAAACTTCATTTAAGGCGCGCCGTAGATCTTCTATTTTGACACTTGAAGAACTCTATACAGTTTTGACCCAAATTGAAGCTATTTTAAATTCCCGTCCTATATGTTCGTTGTCAGATGAAGACCTAAACCCATTAACACACACACATTTTCTTATAGGTGAGCCGTACTCAGCTGTTCCAGTGCCAAATCTACTACACACAGAATATGGTTCAGGGATTTTGGAAACGTTGGCAAATCGAGTACCTTACCACCCTGCAAGAACGACCAAAGTGTCGCCAAATCAACTGACAACGTGAAGCTTGGTGACTTAGTAGTAGTCAAAGAACCAAATCTTTCACCCACTAAATGGTTCCTTGGCAGAGTGGGAGCCGTTCATCCTGGTCCAGATGGCTGAGTACAAGTAGCAACCCTTAAAACCAGCCGAGGATTATTCGTTCGACCAATTACAAAGATAGCAGTTCTTCCTATTTCCTGAAACTTGTTTCAGCGGGACCAAAATGTTTTAAAACTTATATTAAAGCAATTTAAATTATCACATTAATTGAATTATACCATTGATTAAATGATTCATACGTCATAATATAATACAATGCAAACCATTTAATTTATCTAAGTAAACAACTTTTAAAAGAATTGCATAAAATCGAATATTGTTCAATTTGAATAATTTCATTCTTGTAAATGAATTTCTGCCACCACTGTTTTTGCGGTAATCCATTGAGTACTTTCAATCTATAATGTAACATTATATTTTTTGTATATGCAGTACACATAATCAGCATGTACTTTGTTCTTTTTTTTCATTTTATTTTATTGGAAAGGCGCATTTACCGTGAGTCAGAAGTTGAGTGACTTTACCAATAAGTTATTTGCCTAATTATTGTCTCGTCCACTTGGATTTTGGACACGAAACAGAAGACATCGAATAAGTATACAATTTATTCAAATACATAATTGTTCGCAGGTTCTTCCTTTTTTTTGGTTTGCTAGCCTTCATTTTTAACATTAATTATTGCCCGCATCGCCCATGCTGCACTGCAATTCAGTAGTTATCGTGGTGTAATTAGTCGAGACATACAACCTTGGGAATTTGGAAAATTTATAGGTCTCGACAAATTGTGAAACACCCACTAAATAAGTAAGTTCATGATACTTCAGTCGATATCCATCAGATCTGTCACATTGGAACAAACTCAAACGGGATAAAGAGCTGTCGTCTTTAGTTATTCAACTGAGAATCGGAGGAACACTAAAAAAACACCCCCTACGCTATGATGGAACGTGAACTCAGGTTACAGGATGGATGTGTTTACCGTGGAATGCGAATAATAGTACCGTCTTCACTTGGGGATCAGGTACTAAGGGAGTTACCCTCAGCGCAAGTAGGTATTTCACTGATGAAAGCGTTAGCCAGGAGCTATTGCTATTGGCCAGGAATCGATCGGACCATCGAAGAATTGACAAACAGCTGTTCAGGGTGTGCCAAATAAGGTAGTATGGATGTACCATGGGGAAATTCCAGCTCAACAATGGCAAAGGCTACATGTGGATTTTGCTTAACCGTTCATTAACAGTCACTTTTTGACTATTGTAGATGCCAAAACCAAATGGTTTGACTATGACAAAACGCCCAAGGATATCTTCATCCGGCTTCGCTAATGTCCATGCTTCTGCACCATATAGCAGGACTGGGTTGATTAGGGTCATATACAGAGTTTCCTTTGAGTTTCTCAACAAAACCTTGCTTTTTAGTTGCCTTCTGAGGCCAAAGAAACAGCGATTAGCAAGTGTACCTCTTCGCTTGATCTCTGCCGTGATGTTATTTACAGAGTTTATAGCGGAACCAAGGTAGATAAAATCCTTTAATACATGAAAGTTATACCTGTCGATTGTGACGTTCTGTCCAATTCGTCAGCATATATTTGGTTTTTGCCTCGTTAACCGCTAAACCCATTTTAGCCGCTTCTCTTTCTATACAAGAACACGCACCAGTGACAGCACGCGTGCCTTAAGAGAGGTATTTCCAATATTTGCTCTTCCTTTAACTGCCGTTTCAGAGAATGGAACAAGCTTCACCTCTAAGGAATTCCAAGACTTTTTAAAGTTTAATAATATTTGTCAAAAATTAAAATCACTAGCGAATCTCTTTATCAATGGTCAGGCAGAGCGATTTGTGCAGATTTTAAAGAATGGTCTTCGCTTATCCACAAACGACTCAGGAGATTTTCACACCAAATTACATCGACTTCTTTGGCAGTATAGGAAGGCACAATTTACACATCGACTGGAAGAAGTTTAAGTGAAATGCTGTTTAAGTTTCATCTTCGGACCAGGCTCGATGTCATGAAGGGCCAACAGGAAATTTGCAGATTCAAGAAGAAATGCAGCTGAAGTTTTTAGCCAGGAATCTTAGTTTTGATACGGTTTTATCAAAATCAAGACATGAAATGGAAATTTGGAAAGATTATTCGGCGTGACGGTCATTTACATTATAAAGGGTGATCCATTTCGAGGTTCCCTACTTTTTTAAAGAAAAAAACAAAGAAAATTCAAATTTAATGGAGAATGTTTATTATCATTTGAAAGAACATTCTTTGGCATTTATTTTTTGAAGATTATGTCTATCAAATGTTGGCCGTTGCTACGTCGCAGATGGTCTATCCGTTGAGTCCAATTTTCGATCACTCGTTCGAGCATTTCGACTGGTGACTGGCGAATGGCACGCGTGATGTTTTCCTCCAAGGCCTGAATCGAAGCGGGTTTGTCGGCATAAGCTTTTGACTTTACATATCCCCACAGGAAAAAGTCTAACGGTGTGATATCACACGATCTTGGTGGCCAATCGACCGGCCCATAACGTGAAATTATGTGCTCACCGAAATGTTCTCTCAATAAGTCCATTGATTGATGCGATGTGTGGGAAGTGGCGCCGTCTTGCTGAAACCAAATGTCGCCGAGATCACGAGCTTCAATTTCAGGCATCAAATAGTCGGTTATCATGGCACGATAACGGTGGCCATTGACGGTTACGTTCGCACCGGCATAATTTTTAAAGAAATATGGACCGATGATTCCACCGGCCCCCAAACCACACCAAAACGTTGTTTTTTCTGGATGAAGTAGCAGTTCTTCAATCTCTTCAGGTTGCTCTTCATCCCAAATGCGGCAATTTTGTTTGTTTACATACCCATTGAGCCAGAAATGGGCCTCATCGCTAAACAAAATTTGCCTCGAAAACGTCGGATCTTCTTGGAACTTTTCAAGAGCCCATAGAGCGAAGCGATGTCGCTTGGGAAGGTCGAGCGGCTTCAGTTGTTGCACAAGCTGTATTTTGTACGCGTTCAATTTAAGATCTTGACTTGAAATGCGCCAAGTCATTCCATACGTCAGTCAGAGTTGCTGCGAACGGCGCCGAATCGACTCTCGACGGTCTTCGTGTACACTCTCAGCTACGGCCGCTATATTTTCTTCACAGCGTGCTGGACGTGGTCTATTCGGTCGAATATTATCCAATAATGAATGCTGGGTCTCAAAATGGGTGATGGTGTTGCGAACAGTACGCTCAGTAGGTCGATTATATTGACCATAAGTTGAGCGAAGTGCACGAAACACATTCCTCACAGAACGTGAATTTTCATAATAAAGTTGAACAATTTGTAAACGTTGTTCACGCGTAAGTCTTTCCATTATGAAATGCCAAACAATACTAAACAAAAATAACATGACAGCATTACACGACTCACACGTGATCTGTCAAAAGAGGCTATTGAAAAAAGTATCTCTACTTGGATCAGCCGTTATCATAGATGTGGATGGGAGTTCCTGTAGGAGGCACATCGATCGAATGAGACGTGCACTCGTCGAAAGCAGTCGCCTTGACAACATACATATACCTCAAGCCAATGGAGGCATGGAGAAAGGTGTGGAAAAGGAGATTGCTGAGACTGGAGCCGCTGAAATTGCTGATGAACCAACCAAAGGTGCTATTGAAGATGGTGCTTTGAACTGTGCCGAAAAGAGTGATGCTGAAGGTGCTACCGAAATTGTCAACAGAATCAACAGTGTCGTGCGATAATGAAGAGGGAAGATGGAACCCAGACGTTCTTCTAGGGTTCGTCGGCAAGTTGTTCCATACCAGGCTTTAAATTGGCAAGGAGACTATTATAACCTATCTATCTACAATTTATTACTCTTTTTTTAAAATTTTTGTTTACAATATTTATAGAATTGTTTGTCTGAAGTCTAGGATAAATCTAATATTCTGCGAGCACTGATGGGGCTCTGCATTTTGCAAATGTTGTTTTATTATTACATTTTTATTTAAAAAAATATTTATGAAATTTATTTAGATTCTTTACATTCTTTATTGGTTTGTTGGGGTGGGTTGGAGATTTAGTTCGTTGGCTTGGATTCTTCTTGTTGTTAGATGGCGTGTCTGTGTTTTCATTGCTTTCCGGCAGATTGTCAACCACGGTTGTATCGCGTTCCAGCAACCACGTAGAAAGAATGACCGTCTTCGAATGAATCTTCTTGGACTATTCCCAAATCTGGTTCAATTAAAACCATCACGTGGGGATAGTAATCCTGTATTGATGGAGTCTCTGAAATGATATGAATCAAAGGGTTGGGATGGGATAGGTTATTGCGCGTCATTTTCGTTAAAAGCGAGCACAGATATTGGCTAATGGGGGAGACTATTATAAATGGACATATACACAGCTGGTCAAAAAAAATAGGTGCGAAGTGCTTTGTTACTATCTGATTTGTTCTTATTGCTAAATAACAGTTGTTTTGCCAACAAGACTTGCGGCAATATACCGTTTTATTAAGAATTACGAAGTTTACTGTGAAGTACCTTAAGACGCTTCGTTTTGGAAGTATGTGTCAAGATGAAATGCGTATTATACTCTTTTCACACCGCATTGAAATCTGAGGTTTCGCAAAAACTCTTGAAACCTCAATCGAAATCAGGAGGTTTCCCATACATTTTTCAGATTTCCAAACCTCGTTGTTGTATGAAGTTTCGATGAAACCTCAGAATCTGGTTTCAAAAGTGAGTTTGTCGAAGCAAACGCACCTCCTAACACATTCCACAAGTTCCACAAAGCAGTTGACAAGCGGTTGACAGATTTTCAACAGAGTTATAAGTCAATTGCTAGTCACCTAAAGGACCATTCACATGAGAGCGAATAGCGAACTGTGAACAAGGGAATGTTCGTAAATTCTGACATTGCTTTCACATGACAACTTTTTTTGGTCACAAGTAGCCGCGAATATGATTTGTAAATGCAGCAAGATGTGTCAATTTTAAGGTTATGTTCGAACGAATTTTTTCATTCGCGAAATTGTGGATCGCGTTTGTATTATGTCGATTGTGAACAAAGAGTGACAGTTAGCAGAAAAAATTTTCTCAGTTTTTTTTAGATAGGATGTTAGATCAATTAAATATAATGCTTTTGTGGTTGAAGCAATAGAAATTTTCTATTCACAAATACATTAAAATTGATTTGTTCGCAATTCGCTCTCATGTGAAAACTTAAGAGTCAGCTTACCGATTTGTTGAACAACGATCACGCGAATTATATGAAGACATAACCGTTGTAAGCTTATTCTCTATTCACACGGCACTTAAATTTGAGGTTTCCACAAAAAGATTTCGAAATCTTGTCAAAGCATTCACACCGAACACTACCTGGGTTTTGTTTGACGTTTAAGTCAGCCATCGAAAAATAAAAGCGAATAAACAATTATTGCGTTCGTGCACTTGCAATTTCAAGTCCACTATAAGCTAACAAGGCCTATGTCGTCATATAATTCGTTTGTTCGTCGTTCTAGATATCGGTAAGCTGATTCTTAGATGAATTGCAGTTGACTTGCAACTCAGTTGAAAATCTGTCAACCGCTTGTCAACTGCTTTGTGTAACTTGTGGAATGTGTTAAAAGGTGCGTTTGCTTTGACAACCTTACCATTGAAACCAGATTCTGAAGAGGTTTCATCGAAACCTCATACAACATCGAGTTTTGGAAATCTCGAAAATGTATGGGAAACCTCCAGATTTCGATGGAGGTTTCATGAGTTTTTGCGAAACCTCAGATTTCGATGCGGTGTGAAAAGGGTATTATAGTGGACTTGCAGTGCATTTGCAATTTGAACGCAATAATTGTTTATTTGCTTTTATTTTTCGATGGCTAACTGAAACGTCAAACAAAACCCAGGTAGTGTTCGGTGTGAATGCTTTAACGAGATTTCGAAATCTTTTTGTGGAAACCTCAAATTTGAGTGCGGTGTGAATAGGGTATAACCATGGCAGAGTTGTCAAAGTACACTCTGCCCACGGCATAGGTATGGGAGCCGTATTCATACACGCACCCACAGAAGCTCCTAGGACTACTCCATATTCAAAATCGGGAGTTAAAAGCCAATGCATGGAGAGTCCTTAAGACGGGGCCTAGATGGCAGTACGGGCAACATTTATTATTGTCCCTAAACAGGGATTGCCTACCAGTCCTGGAAAAATCGAAAGGTATGGTAAGGTACATTATGGGGAGATTGATGGTCGACCAAGGGCAGTGGCGAGGAGGAGCCCCCTAAGATGATGGAAGTTTTGTAGATAATCTGCACCACAATAGGGCAGTGACGACCTGTCTGGTGGAATACATTACAAAACAGGACATCACGGCTGTTTTGATACAAGAGGCCTTGATCAATAAGTACAACGAGATCTAGGGAATCCTGCTAAAAAATTATACGTTCTTCTACAAGGCAGAATGTAAGATCAGGACTTGTATCCTAATTAAAAAACAAATAAAGACATTTCTATAGAATAATTTTAGCTCAGGTGACCTAATTAAAAATAGACAGGAGGTGTATTATAAATGTACATATATCAATCACAATTGTGAACTATCAACGATATATTATTTTCATATGACACTCGATTGTCAGGCTTGAAGATAGACACACGTGTTGTCTCTTTTGAATATCTATTACGAGGTTTTGAAGCTGCGTTTGAATATGCTGTTAGATATCACCCTGAAAAAGGGAAATACAAAGAGGAAAGAGTTCGAAAGATTTACAATAGGGCGAAATATTTCAAAAGTCAAAGTACATGAAATTAGTACTACGAATGCAAAAACCAATTCAAATACTTGGTCAGAGAGTCAAATATACTTCGAATCTATCGCAGAAACAGACGAGGCTGCGAGGTTACGCAAAATGTTCTCAAAAGAAGTGAGCGTTTCTAGCTACGGAAACTGGGCTGATAGCTGAAAAGAGGTTCTGGTAACTTTAGTGGAAAACCATTACCTAGGATACACTTTATTTCGTCTCTGATCCGCCACGAAACATCAACTTCTCAATTTCCGATCATGAGATAGGTGAAAAATACGGTGGGCTATCCTTCAAGACGTACAAATCTCCCGGTGCGGATGATTTTCTATTGATCATGCTTCAAAAAGCAACGGAAGTAGTAACCCGGCATATTATGGAAATTTTTAAATACAGTCTATTAATTTGCGTATTTGCGCATATACCGTTAGATTAAAGAGAGCAGTTAAAGTGTACTTTATATTTACCTAAAGCTGGAAAACGTGGACCTTTAAGACTTCAGACCAATAAGTTTTCATCACTTATGCTAAAAACCCTAGAGCGTTAATTGGATATTCATATTAGGGCAAAATGTAGCAATGACTTTTTGACCGAGTCGCAACACGCATGCATGAAGGGCAAATCTGCTGAAACCCCCTTGCACGATGTGGTTGGAAACTCACTTCGGTGGGTTTGCGAAGGCGGCCTTTCTTAACATAGCAGGAGCCTTCAACAACGTGGAGTGCAGCGCCATAAGAAGCGCTCTGGTGGACGCAAGCATTGAACTGGACATTAGCTGTGTAATGTGGAAATTTAGCCCATACTGACATATGTTGCACTAGTAGAACGGCTTGTATAGTCATTACGGCTGCGCTCCGTACCACACCTAAGGCAGCATTGGATACCTTTCTGAACCACTTGATTACAAATAAGAAAACTGGCTGGCAACAGTGCAATACGACTTACTTTTTTGTGTCACTTTAAGAGCAGTATTTTCGTAAATGGTACGGTCTTTTCGAATCTACCGCCAAACAAACCAATCATAACAGATGAAATCGCCCCTTAGTTGCTCTTCGACATTCCGTATGATGTAATATATCCGTTATCAACTATGAAATCAAATGAAATTGCAATTTTTACATATGGCTCGAAAATAACAGAGGGAAGAGAGACTGGAATCTTCTCGAAAGATCCAGAACTAAGAGTGTCTATAAGACTACCACAAGCAGCGTCTTTCAATCCGAGGTTTTGATGCAGATGAGATCGATTTTCGGAATATATATTGCAATCTACATCGAAATGCCAGGCATCACTTAAGGCAGTCGAATCAACAAATATCAATTCGGATATAGTTATTAACTGTCGCACAATGCTGAATGCCGAAGAACCGAGTGAACCGAGTGAAACTGTGATTGGTTCCAGGACACTACAGTATTGATGGCAATGAGCATGTGGATGAGCTTACAAGAATAGGAGGGCTACTCACTAGTGGTGAGGTTGCTGACATAAAACCTCCCCTTTGCATAATAAGGTGTTCTATTGAGAAAATAACCCTAAGACTGCCAATCTAAGCTGGTCAGCTCTCGGGGGACCCACGGTGTCTTCTCGACTGTAAAAGTTCCAGGAAGTTCATAAAACTTAACAGGGATACTAGAACTCGGAATGTCGGATACAAGCATTTGCAGATTCTGTAGTGAGGCTGTTGAAGATATACTGCACATATTGGGTGAATGCGAATTGTTAATTGTGTGAATCTCACGATTCTCACGAATAAAATGCAAAATAAAATGCAATAAATGATTAAATATTTACTCGAAACATGTTAGCGCTTTACCATTTATACTTTTCTTAAAATTTGTTTAGGCCGTCGCGTTTGAAGAACCAATCAATTTGCTGAGTCCATTGATTGATATTTGCAATTCTTCATATTCATTTTCAAGCCACCCTTTCTTATTGCAATCTCTTGGTTACTTTTCGTTCCATTAATATATTTTATTCAGCTGACTCAATATTGCAATAGAAAAGAATTTAAATAAATTAACTGGTCGTATTTCGGGTTTTTAATTTAACATGTGGCCAACAGAACACAATAAATGATTTATTTTACCTTGTAGTGTTGAAATTTCGTGTCCGTGTTGCAGAAATCGGTGTAACTGTCACATTTTTAATGTCGCTTTCCATTGGACTTTGAAGAAAATGGTCCGAAAAATTAATATATTTTTCAGTACCAATGAATAGCGACATCAAAATTTAATGCTACGTTTCCACCGAGCACTAAAGCGAGATTAAGATTATTCTAAGTCGAAGTCGATCAATTGATTGGGGTCATACAAAACTCAGCTTGGTATAATACACCTTACAAAAGGATAACAAAAGCAAAAAGCGAAAAAAAATATCGTCGGGAAATAACTGTTAGTAAAGAAAATAAGAAATGCGTTTAAAAAACGTATGTTTTGAATTATTTATATATTGAAGCTGGCCATTAATTTTTGGAAGCAAACGAAAGACAGATCACAATTGAACGAAAAGTTATAAGAAGTATTGCAAGCAAATAAATAACAACCGTTTTGCTTCCCACAATTAGTGTCTTAAAAAAGTAGTGTAAGAACAGCAAACATCAACTATTAGAATCATCGAATTTCTTCCTTCTTAAACCGCGATGGCTTGATCATTAAAAAAAAAATTGAGTCAAGGACCAAAAAAAACGAAAACCTCGTGATAGAGTCATAGTTAGTGGTGAGGATATGGAGGAACCACTTCTGAGGACTGCTTAACGGTGAAGACGTCCGGAATCCCGCCGTCAGGCAGAATTAACCATTCAACCTGGACGATAATGTCCAACAATTACGTTCACCTGACTGAAATGAAGTAAGGATAGCAATATTAGAGCTTAAAAACAACAAGGCTGCTGGCCCTGATGGCCTACCCGCCTATGGAGGAATTAGTCTTTTTAACATCGCGTACAAGATCGTATCTGCCGTAATATGTGAACTTCTGAAACCTTTGTAATTGTAAGAAAGTCAAAAGTCAACTGCAGTGGCACAATTTATCTCAAGTCTGTGCAATTGCTAGCATACGCTGACGACATAGACATTATTGGCCGAACGCAGCGGGCTGTCACTGGTGCGTTAGCTAGTATTGAAGGCGAAGCGGCAAAAATCAATTATCTGCTGTTGATAAAAAGGGACACACAACATCGATGAATCAGACAAAACGTCACAATAGACAGCTACACCTTTGAGGTAGTCAGGGTCTTTATCTAGCTCGGCTTCTCTATACAATTTGACAACAACATCTCATCACGAATTAAACGAAGGATAACTCTTGCCAACCGCTGTTTCTTTGGACACTCTCCCAAAGCATCAAGATAACCCTATACAAGACCCTAACCACCTAAGACCCTTAGCGCCTAAGATGGCTAGGACATGTTGAGATGAATGGACAACAACGCTCCGGCCCGAAGAGTCTTCGACTCCACCCCAGAGGGACGACGCAGTCAGGAAGGACCTCGCCTTAGGTGGCGTGCACAAGTAGAACACGACCTCAATCAACTAAGGACCGGGCAAGTTGCAGAGGCATGTTGATTGAGGCCCAGGTTCACCTCGAACTGTAGCGCCACCGAAGAAAGTAAGTAAGTATGTTGCCATTCGAATAATTCTATAAACAAACAGTGGTTGTTTTTGACAGTCCAACAAAAATATTTTTTTTTCCCGACTAAACATTATTATCAAATTCAGGGTATTGACAGATTTAAATATTAAACAATTCCTTCAACAGATCCGTAAAGATACTTGGGTTGCGGATGATATCGAGACCTTTGGCCGCTCCCAACGTGCGGTGATGAGGCTTTTATTTTAATTGAAGAATAGGCGAGTTTAGTTGGTCTCACAGTTTTACAGGAGTTTACTTACGACACCTCAGTGGAGATTGAACGAGGAATAACCATAGGAAACCGCTGCACTTCCGTTTGACAAAACAAATGGGTTCAAGGCTTTTTATTCGAAGAACGAGGTATAAGCTCTATAAAACACTGACCCTGCCAGTTCTGCTTTATGGTGCTGAGTCATGGACGATAAGCAAGAAAAGTGAGTAGATAGTAGTAGTGAGTAGAAATAATTCATGTTTTTAACCACTCAAACGCACCATAAGAAAAAGTTCTTTACGTTAAACAAGAAATTGGCATTCTTATATCCTATACTTATTGTATAAAAACATATTCTTATAAAATAAGAAGAGCGAAAAGGGTTTTTAATTTGTTATACAAAGTTGTTTGCCGCGCATACTTTTTGAGTAGTATATAGTCCATCTCGGCAAACTTCCCAAACATGCGTTAATTAATTCAAATCTTTTCCCCAGAACGCCTTTTTGGCGATTGTTTAAATGCCCAAGGATTTAAAGACTCTTTATTATTAATTTTCTTTTATGGCGGGGGTTTGGATATTTTCCCCAGTTTTCGGTCCTGGAGTCGACGGCTTTTCTTTTAAATGTTTTTTTCTCATCAGCAAGTCAGTCCTGCCTTCTATTAGTTTAACAAGTTAGAAAAAATTAAATCATAGCATAATATCAGAATTCTAACGCTATGACTTTAGACTTTCACCATCAACTCCTACCTTTCTTTTCTTTTTTGTCG
This sequence comes from Ferdinandea cuprea, assembly GCA_963576555.1. Lineage (NCBI taxonomy): Eukaryota > Metazoa > Arthropoda > Insecta > Diptera > Syrphidae > Ferdinandea > Ferdinandea cuprea. Next base: position 81,942,206 of record OY754959.1, read on the forward strand.
GAGATTACTACTATATGATTTAGTGCTCAAACCACACTACCGGTACATTATTCTACCATGCAGACAATTTACATAAATGTACGGAATTTTGCCCATTTTTGAAGAAAGATGAGAAGAAGCTTTAGTGATGAAGAGTTTAGATATTCGGCACCTACCGAGTAAAAGAAAATTTACAGAGAAAGTAGTTGCTGGAGCCTGCAGTCGATACTCCTGAGATATAAAAGAAAAGACGCAGACTTTTTGTACTGGTTCAGCTGCACATCAAGCCGCCGATTTGATCGACCAATTTGTCTAATCTTTTCAGCAAGGCAAGTGTATAATTTAACTTTCTAATTTTTGGTATGAATTGTACCTTAACCGTACGCCAGGAAGAATGTGTATAAGCTAAGGCCAAGTTCGTGGTGAAACTTATTTTCAACGTTGGTAAGAGCTGACTTACACTTTGTTTTAGCATAGCTGGACAAATTCCTGGTGATCTAAAACCCTCCAAAGATGCAATAGCATATTTGATAGCGTCACCAGTCACCCACCCCAGAGTACAGATGAGTAATAATACAGATAGTCGACTTCCATATCCCCTATCCCTTTAAATCAGCAAATATTTTTTTCTCACAGTACGTCCGAATATTGAGGGTGAACTGATGAGCATTCCTAGCATATCGACAACTGCGGCTGTTCCAGGGGTGGAATGCAACTGGATAGAGACATTACGACGATTACTAAGAGAGTCAAGTAATTTCGTAATGTCTCGATGGCCAATAAAAATGCACGTTTTTGAATTCTGTTAAGTAGAGCCAAGTATGAAATTTGAGCGCCGGACAAAGTATGAGCGTTGCACTCAAGTTTGGGGCGAATAAACACCGTATAATTTAAATTTTTGTTGTCAGGTAAGAGCCTATACATTCCGCACCGTTCTTTTCAACATCGAATATGTAGTCATTCCAACGAAGATTGTCATTAATACACATACCGAGAATGGTAAGCCTTTCAGTGTCGGTGATGCAAATGCCAATCATGGATATTGGCAGAGTGTCATCGTTTCCCTTTAATGACAGCAGACAGCATTGTGTTTTGGAAGCATTAAAGTGCACCTAATATTGATCCTTAAGGTACACCTTGTTCCACATCAATGAAGTCAGACATGTTATTGTTGATCTTCGTTCTTTGCCTTCTGTTATTGTTGTAACGTTAGTTTTTGTGTGATTTGTGCTAAATGTTTGTGTAATAAAATAAATATGTTCAATGTTTAATGTATATTTTAATATAATATATGTACATACATATACGTTAGGTGTAATATTAAATGTGTAAATATGTGATTTTATAACGTGTAGATTTATGTTACCAACGTCCAAACATCTTGACGATAAGCCAAATAAGAAGGCAGAAACTAGGTTCACAAAAACCAAAATGCTTGCCAATGACTCAAAGAACGACAATATCAAAGAGGATTGCAAAGAGAGAGGTTATGGTAACAATTAATACTGTAAAGCGTATTACAAATAGTTAATATTGCAAATAACTGAATTATTACGCACTTGAGTGAAAAAAAGAATAGGGTATGAGTTGAACGTTTAACAATTATAACAAATCGAACATATGATTTGAAAAAACTAAACAATATTTTTGCAATAATAAATTAAGAACGAACATGAATTCTCAGCATACAAATTAACAACATGGTTCCTTCACATACAGCCTCCCTGGAAGACTAGGTCTTTCAGAAAATGGAAGAGGAACTAGTTTGACTATTGGTCGCACTTACTCTCCAGTTTGTGTAGATATGGTCGCCACTCTTACACTATGGGTGAATGACTGTTATGCGTCCAAGTATCCCTTTTGATGGTGGCAAATTGGAATCATTTTGTATGACGACATCTCCAACTGCAAAGTATGGTTTCGGATTTTGCCATTTGCTTGTTGCTGGAGTGAAGTGAGGTATTCGGCATGCCATCGCTTCCAGAACCCTTGTTTAAGTTTTATTAATAATTGGATAAACCTTATCAACACACATATCAGGACGATTACGCTTGGTGCCGTAGAAGTTTGTCCCATTGTCACTCCAAATCTCTGCAGGTTTGCCCCGACGTGACGCGAAACGATCGAGAGCAGCGAAAAATCCTGAAGAAGAAAGATCGCCGACAAGCTCCAATTGAATGGCCTTTGTTGTGAAACAGGAATTTCGGGTTTCATCCCCTAGCCAACCTAAAAGTCATAGGGCCGGCGTAATCGACTCCAACCTTGTTGAATGGGCGTGAAAACTGCACACGCTCCGCAGGCAAATTACTCAGCAGTTGTTCAGTTGGTTTTTCGGTAACGAAAACACGATATACATTCTTGTACGAACTTACGAAGGAGATTGCGGCTACCGATTATGAAGTATTCCTGTTGGAGTAGAGCAAACATATGCGATACACCGGCATGTAGATGACGAATCTGAACGTGTTCGGCAATAAGTCTCGCGAACCGAGTCATTATATTAATAATTACGGGATGTTTGGTGGAGTAATTAACGTTTGACTCTTGGATACGACCAGTATCCAAGAAAGGTTTTAGGGGTGTTAACTTGGTCCCTTTTTTAAGCACATCACCTTTTGATATCGCGTTAATTTCATTTGCGAAGCAGTGGGATTCATTCATCAATTTAATTAACTTTTTCTTAGCGAGGGAAAGTTTTGTGGAGGCTAACCATTGTAACTGCCTCGCATTAATATCCACGCGCGAATTTGAAATAAAACGATATATGCGAGCAAGTCTGCGAATTAACTGAATGTAACGAGAAGAGTCATTGAACAGATTTTCGATTACGTCATTCGAGGTAAGTTTTGATACTAGCACTTGAGCAGTGTTATTTTTTCGCTCTTCGAAATGTTCGATTGGAATGTCGGAAACCGAGGACTCCGTTTTCGGCTATTGACCTCGTTCTTGGTTTAGCCAAGATGGTCCGGAGAAATTTTTTTTCTGCAGTGAATTTTTGCTTATAAAAAATATATAATATATGCCATCTTTGTATGCAAAAATTCGATTCCTACGCGTTTAATAAAAACATTTACGTAATAAATTGCCTCCGCCGAATAATCAAATATCGATGGGAATATTTATTGCAACCCGAATCAGCTTGCATTATAAAGAACCACGTAAATACTTTAACCAGAAACTGGTTGAATTTGTACATTCTGTGAATGAATTAATATTTTATTACACTGTAATAATTATTTACAAATATGTATATCACATCGCGGTTTAAAACACTTAAACTTATTTATTGACACACTTTAATGGACTGAATTTCCGATAAACACGTATTGAGACTGCTAAAAAATTGTTTGTTTGGCCACCACGCTGAATTTTTTTTCGTACTTGTCAAAGAGTATTGCTTACTCGCTCTCAATTCTCAGCAACCAACGTCACCTTTGACATATCCAGGTATTGCAAATTGGTATTGAGTGTGTTCAGTGTGTGTCTTGTGTTTAGCAGATTAAAATTTGTAAGGCAAATCTTAAGATTTAAAATACATTAAGGACAAATTAATCTTAATCTCGATCTAGTGCTCGGTTGAAACGTAGCTAAAACACATTGAAATTGAATTTCTGCATTCAAAGTTGGTATGAATTTCTTATAACAAAAAATGCACTGCAGAAAAAATATTTCCCCGTTGGATTTCATGGTTGAGGTGGTGCATTAAAAAATTAACTAAGTCAAGCTCGATCACTTTTCAAGTGAAAATCACTGCAAGGATCTTAAGATATGTTCATTTATCTTCGGCCTTAACATTACCGGCCGCCTTGCAGTAATAGCTGCAAAGTTTACAAATCCCAGTTACTATTTGAATTTCGGAAATTACAGGCCTAAGAAGATACATTTTTTTTTTACAAATTAAAACAAAATTAGTAATACAAATTTTATATTAATATTTAGGTACAATAAAGCGAGCAATATTTTATAGAACAGTGCAATATCATAAGGTATAAAATGTATATTGGTGATTAACTTGTACAGAATGAATTTCATAGGACGAGAAAGTTTAATTAAATACAGTTAAGAGTAAGTTATGATACACAATTTAGCAATTGGACGCGTCATGACTCCATTCTGAGCCCGTATATCGGCAACGCGAACTGGGTTATCGGAACCCGGGCAAACCTTTACGATGCGTCCGAGCCGCCATTCATTTGGGGGGAGGTTTGCATCTTTAATTACGACCAAATCGTCAATAGATACATCTCTTTGTGGGAATTTCCCTTTATATCTTATGTTAAGTTCCCTAAGATACTCGTCTTTCCATCTGCAACAAAACTGATGATGTAGTATCTTTACTCTTTCCCATCTTTTAACACAATTGAGAGACTGATTCTCAAGAGCAGGCTCAAGAGGACTTAATAAAGGACCACCACGTAGAAAGTGACCAGGAGTCAATGGAAGGATGTCGGATGAATTTTCGAAAATTGTGGAAATGGGACGCGTGTTTAGCAAGCTTCAATTTTTGCTAGAAGGGTAGCAAACTCCCCAAATGCAAATTTATTGGTTCCAGCTACCTTCCGAAAATGTAGTTTGAAGCTTTTTCTCCGGCTTTCCAGAGTCCACCCATATGCGGTCCGCCAGGAGGAATAAATCTCCATTCCAAATTCTGATCCACATATCTTTTAGATACTTCGTCGGGAATAGGCCGCATGAATTCCTTAAATTCATTAGCAATGACTTTACTGGCTCCGACGAAGTTGGTGTAGTTGTCTGAAAATATGGTTTTTGGTACCCCGAGCAATGAACCGACTTAACGCTGCTAAAAAGGATTAGGTAGATAAGTCACCAGTTGCTTCGAGATGAATGGCCCTGGTAGCGAAACACACAAAGATACAGGTATATGCCTTTGCTAGTCGACGGTTTCGTCCTAAGGACCACTGTATAACAAAGGGACCTGCAAAGTCAATACCTGTATTAGGAAATGGTAGTGAAATTTGCGTCCTTTCTAATGGTAAGGCTCCCATTATCTGCGTTTGCACCTTTCTTTTTTGAACAATACATATTTTACATGAACGAATGTGCTTTTTAACTAAATTTTTCAATTTTGGTACCCAGAATTCACTCCGAACCAAGCGAACTACTAATTGGTTACCTCCATTTCATAGAGAAATTTTATCAAAAGAGCAGTTATATTCCCTTGATAAGGAAGAATAATTGGATATCTTTCATTAAAAGGCAAAGTTGAACTAGTGAGCCTTCCATTTGACCTCACAATTTGATGTTGGTCTAAAATGTGGTTAAAATTTACTAGGGGGCTGTTTTTTTGCAATTGGTTCGTTTCTCAGAAGACTTAGGCATTCACTCTTGAAATAAAGCAACTGAGTCAGTCGAATAATCAGTTTCTTGGCGTAAGTTTTTTCGCTGTGCGTAACGATCCTGGCCGTGAAGGAGAAACTATTCTTAAAACGAGGGCTGGTTCTATGGCAAAACCGCATAATATAGCATACAACATGCAAAAGCTTTGACCACGAAGAGAATCTTGATGTAATGCTTTCAATATTAGGCTACAGTGTAAATAGATTTTCCTTTATTGGTTTCATTTCGAGATCCTTTTCATCAGGTCGGTTCAAACAGGTAGGGCCGTGCCACCATAAATTGGATATCAGAAGATCTGTTGGTAGAAGACCTCTAGTTGCTAAATCCGCTGGATTGTCAGCAGATCTAACATGCTTCCACTTGTTATTTGGTACATATATACACGTAGATGCCCGAATTGTGCTGAGTGCTAAAATAAAACGCTGCAGCATAAGCTCGCTCGGAAGCATCCCAAAACCCATGGTTGTGGATGCGATCGTTCGGACTGTAATTAATCCACCGAGGAACTTGAACCTTTTGTATGTCTAGAAGCGCAGCCAAGAAAGTTTTCCCCCGGTGACAAGTGACAAGAAAGGGGCAAACGTGTTTCGTCCCAAGACGTCCCATCACACCAGATTTGCTGCATAATGATCTTGGCAGTGATTAATACAGGAGCCAACCATCCATCGGGATCAAAGAGTCGTGCTATCACTGATAGTACAGCTCTCTTTGTTAGAAAATGATCTTTTAATAAAGACAAACATAAGGAAAGGCTACAGTCCGCTTGGAGCGAACAGTATGATACCCTATCCCTATCCCTATATGCCCCAAAGAAAACCTTAAGAAGATGATGGATAGCATTTTATTTCATTCTATAAAATTTAGAAAAAAAAAACATTTTTTGAAAAAACGCCCCCAAAAAGTGGGCGTGGCCAAAAACTTTGTATGGGCGATATATTGGAAAAAATATTGGCTAAATATCTTGTTAAACACTTTTTTTCGGTTTCTATGAAAATTATCGAAGAAAACAGCATTTTAGTGAAAAACGCCCACAAAAAGTAGGCGTGGCAAAAAACTTTATATGACAAACTTATAAAGGAGGGCAGTGCCTACATATCTTGTAAAGGTTATAACCCTCTATCTGTCCATCTGTAGCTTTAAATCGGTTTTTTCTAAATTGTGGGCGTGGCAGTGGGCGTATTCCAAAAAATTTTACACTTAACCATTTCGGAGCCCTAGGGAGTATGTGGTCCAAATTTCAGCTTTCTAGCTTGAATTTAAAGGCCTAAAAATTGCGTACGGACGGACGGACGGACGGACGGACGGACGGACGGACGGACGGACGGACGGACGGACGGACATTGCTAGATAGTCTTAGGATTTGGTCCTGATCATAAATATATATACTTTTATGGGTCTACGACGAATATTAAGGGGTGTTACAAACTATGTGTCAAAATTAATATACCCTTAGGATAGGGTATAAAAAGAAGTGGAAGCTATCAGAGCTAGGTTTCCATTGAAGAGTCTTTGAGATACTTTTATTTTCTAGTTTGAGAAAATCTAGATTGTAGAGATGAGAAGCTGGAAATTCTTTAATCAAATCTAAACAATTGGGGGTCCATTTTCGTAAAGAAAACCCAGCTCAGCTTAAAGCCTCTATAAGTTCATGTTGTGCTTGGAGTGAGGTCTCGACATCATGAGCTCCTGAAAGCACATCGTCGACATAAATATTGTTTCTAAGAATTGAAGCAGCGTGCCTGGGATCGCAGAGAATGAAAGACTGCCGTGTCTCAGGCAGGGACTCTTCACGGGTCGGGAGCCCGTTCATTTGAGTACGGAATTTGCACGAAGTTTATGAAAATGGGTAGCGTGTATGCATTTCTGTAAGTAAAATTATCGTGTATAAATTTTGTTTCATTAAGGACAATACGCCAAGTCTTTGTCCACTCATTCGCAAACATAGCTACAGTTATGCCTTCTTCCTGTGGAATATCTTGATTAAAAATTGAAAAAAGATCCGGAGCCAGGACACTTCCTTGTGGAACTCCTCCCGCGATTTCTTTGAATTCGGAATATTGTTATCCGTGCTTAACACGGAATGGTCTGTCCGCTAAATAAGAACTTATCTCATATATTTGCTTGGGAAAGGCTAATTTTCAATTATGTTTAAATGCTACAACATAGTTTTTTCTCAATTTCATTGGTTATTCGATAAACCTCATCGATTGTAGAGCGTTTAATTCTGAACCCGAATTGGTGATTTGGTATTAATCAGCGTTCATCGATAACTGGATGCAACCGTTTTAGTAAAAAAAATTAAAATACTTTTGACATAATTGGTAAATCAAATATTTTTCCGGCTTTGGGACCATTATGATCTCAGCTACTCATATATCAACGAAGCAATTATGAGATAAACGACCATTTGCTTCTCTTTTGGAACCTGTCCCGTAGTTAGATCGTATTCCATTACCCGTATGTATTTCGTAAGGCAGTTCAGCCAACGGTAAGTGATCGGCAAAAATTGCGTCTATTTCTTTGTCGCCTTTCGCTCTTCCGCCATTATTTTTTCTGATTGGAGGCGCTTGCGATTTTGTTTTTTTAATACTTTTCATAGCTTTCCACAACGAGTAGTTTGAACTCTTATCCGCGGTGAAACTTACAATATATGAAGATTTTTGCCATTTTTTACGCGCCGAATTTACCAATTAGGTTATTTACTGAGGATATTTTATTTGGTTTTCAGTTTATGTTATTTTTTTGTAAGGAGAATTATTCCATACTGAACTTTGTATGAAACTCGATAAATTGATCGATTTGACTTCAAGCTCAAATGGCGTTACACTTTAAGATCGATTTTATTTTCGCAGTCTAAAGGAGTCCTAGTTAGTTTATACGCTGGTAAGTCTAAGGGGCCCTCCTTTTTTAATAGGCAGCCGCTTATTTTCAAAATGATAGGGGACTGATCAGAAGATATATAGAAACATTCTTCAACTTTAACATAGCATTCGGAAATTTGACCTTTTGATGAAATGAATCGTGAACCCCAGAAGGTGTGTTTTGCATTAAAATCACCATCGACAACAAAGTTCCCTTTGAGTGTGTTAAACATTCTCGTGAAATAAATTTTTTCTATATTCTCCCTTGGAGGGAATATCAATATCGCAATATCATAAGTTTGTCTATTACTTTTTACACGAAGCGTAATTATTTGAAACTTATTTTGCTCGATTTTTGTGCTTATTGAATGCTCAATAGTGTCTTTTATAATCAAAGACTCTAGCCCTTTCTGAATGGTGATATTCATGATAGGCACTATTTGCTAAGATGGATTTCAGAAATCAAGCATATATCGATATCATTTGTGGAAGTAAAAACTTAATATTCGTCAATGTTTGTAGAAGGCCATTCGCATTTCACGTTACTATTTTAATTTTGGTTTTTTCGTTAGTATGCATATTCATATTTACATGCGAAGTGATCCCCGAACTTTATGGTGGAGCTCATCAAAGCTTATTAGTTTGGAACGCCGCGTCAGCGTATGTCTGTGTCCGAGGTTTTGACAACACTCTATTATCAATTTTATTTTCCCGTGGCGGTTTAGACATTTCCTTAGACTTTGGTTTGGGAGTCGACGACTTTTCTTTTAAATGTCTTTCTCTCGGCAGCTTAGACATTTCCTTTACATTTTGTCATTCTTTATAATTTCAACGGGCAACAACTTATTCTATACTATACCGCGCCTACTTTGAAGCTCTTTAGCTACTTGGCAACCGCGATAGTTAATGTCTATTTTAAGAAATTTATAATTTTTCTTAAATTAATTGGCGGCGGAAGGTAAACTTAATGTTTAAGTCTCTTTTCTTGCGTTTTCGTCTAATTTTCATTGCTTAAGAACTTTTCCAGATTTCTTAACCACTAAAATTTCTAAGGAACCGGCCTTGTCTCCGCTTATTTGAATCAGTTTCACACTCTAACTCTTCTTCATTCGTGAAGTAGTCATGCCGATCTGGATTTTTCGTTATAGCTTCAGAGTGCTTTTGTGTCAAATATTCTATTAGTGCCTTATTCTCGTCTTTAAGCTAGTGTAACTCGGTTTTTATCTCATTGTAGAGCAGTTTGATTTTATTAATTTTTGTACGGAGATCAATCTTTTCCTCCTCCAAGCTTTTCCTTTTCGTTGAGTCCCGGGGTACGCGCGGAAAGTCTTTCGGTGTCGTAGGACTGTTTTTTGCCTTCAATTGTGACATAGATCCCGATGGTGGTGATCTAGGTACCCTTTTATTACATTTGAGAGGGTCAAATGATTGCAATAAATGGGTCTACCCAGAATCCGTAGAGCCTGCCTTCGAATAGTGTGCATTTTCCAGTAGAGGGGCCTGTTTCACAGATCATATGTATATCACATACATTTCATACAACATACAACAAACTGGCTGTCATAAATTACAAACAAGTTTGTGTTTCACAGATTTCATTGGAAATATGGTATGATTCCACTTCATTATGTATCTAATGTATGATATGACATTTTATTCATTGCTTTTAGTGTTTAGTGTGACTGGGTGCACAAATTGCAGCAAGGCGTTGCCACCGTTGATGCAAATGTTGATGACTCTTCACTGGCTGGGCAACGGTAGCCAATACCACGATATAGGAAATATACATGGAGTTTCAAAGGCTTCTGTGTGTCGTTGTGTTAACAACGTTTGTTCAAACATTTTACATGATCTATTGGGTAGGTAAGTAATTCATATATTTGTACAAACATATTGAACTACGTGGGTGCAGTGGCTTAAGGGCTCGACCCATAGAATCCGTCGCTGGCGTGCGTGCATTACAAATTTAAAATTCACGCATGGGCCGTCCCATAGAATCCGTTGGAACTTTGGAACGTTGGCGATTGCAGCTGTCGGCTGTCATCTCTGTCAATACTGCCATATCAAAAAAATATTCTGATTTCTTTTTTTTTTGTAATACGTTCAGTTTTATAATTTTATGTTAAATTAGGATAAATCGTTTAAATATATATAGTATAAGCAAAAACATATACCCATAATAATAAAAATATACTAATAAAGTTCTGTTTTAGTTGAAAAATTAATTTTAAATTGAAACAAACCTAATTTACCACAGAATTAGCTACGATAAATATGTCTATATGACAGTGCTGACTGTAATGACAAGTGCTTTCGTTCGTGCTTTTCAACCAATCAGAATGTTTTTCGCCAGACGGTCAAAGTATGAAAAAGTAGAATGTTGTGATATAATTTTCTGCGTCACCGTCACCCGTTGTTTATGGGTCACCTTCAATAAGTTTACGTGTATTCTATGTTGCTGTCAGGCAAAAAATAACGCACGCAGCAACGGATTCTATGGGTTGGGCCCTTTAGTGGTTAAGTGCGTTGGACCACTAAGCGAAGAGGTCGCTGGTTCAAATCTCGACCTGTACCACCTGAAAGTTTTTATTCGCTGCCCCAAATAATATATATTATTTATTGGAATAACGAGGGTTAGCTACCATTTCCTGGTGCCATTACAATTGATGATTCTGGTTATCCCTTACGAAAATGGTTGCTTGCACCCAATGTGATGGAGAATCAAAGAATCGTTTTACTCGCAAGCTTAAAAAAACAAGACAAGTAGTTCAATGAAGCCTTTGTCAGCATAAAGGATTTTTTTTTATGTTTAAACGGGTTGTGTTTGAAATCGGCACTCAGTTGTTCAAAAGTAATAAATGCATGCGTTGTATTGTACAACATTAGAGAGAGGATGACAAATGAATTCGTTTTGCGTATAATTTTGATGACAATGATAACGACAACAAAGAATATAAAAATTAAAATTTTGAAATCGCCAGAGATAAAATAATAGGAAATAAACATATGTATGAGACAATAATGAAATTTTTTTGTTGATATAGTTTCCTGTTGGTTTAGAATTTTAAAGGTTCACTACGACGTATAATAATCGGAGTTGTAAATTACTGCAGTATTGTGTAGGTACACAGTACGATGTACTGTTAGTTGTACTTAAAAAATTAAAGTCAAATCTACTTGGATGCCCTTGATACTCGGCCCCCATGATATGGATATCATATGAAAGGGTTTGACGAGAATAATTACTTGAAAACCAAAATGCACAGACGTTTTTAGGGACATTATGACGAAATAACTTTAGTGTGAGTTTTTTCATGTTATAAGGACCTTTAGGTAAAATGGCCTTAAAAGCATAAATTCTCGCTTACTTCTGATAACATTTCCGAAGTGTTCTTTTTTCAGGAACCTCCTCTTAAATTTTATTCAAGGACCTTTTTCGATGTTTCAAGGAACTGCGAGTGAAAATTCATAGCAACAGCAATTCGTCAGGTGATTTTATAGATATTTTCGAAAAATGTCCTTTTTTAAGGATTCAAGGACATTTTTTATTGTTCCTAAGCCCCCCCCCTGTGGAAATTGTTTGGAACATAGTTTCAAGGGCACTATAATGTATGTATGTATTTCCGTAAGCTTATTGGTCATAATTTATTTTATATAGGGACTGTGAGTGTAAAATGGCTTTTGCTTGAAAAGTAATTTAATATGTACTGAGTAATATTGCAGCACCCAGTAAATGAACTTGAAAGAGGTACTTGAAAAAGTGCTTGTACTTGGTGGTTTTAAAGTACAAAGTACATTTGACTTTAATTTTTTAAGTACAAGTACCAGTACATGGTACTGGGTACTGGACTTGTACTGGTACTCTGAAATTTACAGCTCTGATATAATAATGTACATACATATATAGAGCTGTTGAGCTTAGGGCAAGAACTTTAAAGCATATTTTAATAGCTGAAGTCACAAAATTAGATCCAATACGTATTTTGAAAATTTTTCAATAATAAATATAATAAAGACAACACAAAAACAAAATTAAAAAAGCAGTAATATTATACCTCTTCCTTTTGTTTATAAATATTTGTGGGTTCAGGTTCTCATCAAATAAAAACTTTGGCTCGAATTTCAATTACAGTTTATTAATTAAGTACTACTAGGTTTATAGCGATTGCGCACTACTAATGTAACACGTCTGGTTTCGTTGGCGGTTGAAGGATGACTCTCTTTGTTTTCTGTCTGTTCTCGTCTCGTTCGTATTGTCTGTATTGTGTGTGTGCGTGTGTGTGCGTGTACGGTTTGTCGTTAGCGTTCGTCTGTACTGTATCGTAGGTTTTTCCGTTCCAATCCCACATCCGGCTGTCGTGACATTTTATTCGACCCGAATGAAGGAGTCCACCTCTTCATGTTCTCGGCTATGGTGTTTGTTCTCATTGGACCTTCATGGTCGCCAATCTTATGTACCTCGTACCTTCCGTGATTCAAATATTTCATTACTTTGTACCGCCCAAATACTTCGGCCGCAGTTTCATCCCCGTTCCCAACTGATTGCGCTTGCTGGCGATCAACTCGTTTGCGGTGTACATATGTTCCGGCTTCCTATTTTTGTCGAACGACTTCTGGTTCTCGCGTTGAACGACTGCGATGTTCTCTTGAGTTTCCTCCCGTATCGAATCGCGTTCTGCATCCAATTCTTGACCGCTGTGTCCTCCAACCACTCACGAAGGTCAGGGTAATAAGGGAAAAGCATCTCCTGAAAGGGCTGAACCTTGTGCTTCTGGACGGTGAATTGTTGATCAGCTGCTGCACCCGTCCCACATGCTGATACCAATTTTTCGGGCTTCCGATGCATGTCTTGGCCAACATCGGCACTATGACTTTATGGATCCTCTCCACGTGCGCGTTACCTCGTGAAACTCCCGTCGCGATCAATTAATGCTGGATGTTTTTTTTTGTGACAGTATTCTTTAAACGCAGTTGACGTAAAGCCGTGCCTCTGTCCGATATGATTCGTCTTGTGTTACCGAACGTCGCAGCTTGCTTCTTCAACCGATTCAATACCTCTGCTGTTCCCGTACTTTTCGTTGGATAGAGCCATACGAATTTCGAAAACGCGTCCACTATCACAAGAATATGGTTTTACTGCTTGTAAGTCTGCTCCATTGGCCCAACGTGACCGATATGGTACTTCCCCAACGGCTTATCTTCCTTGTCAATGGGTTTCAGGTACCTTTCTCTTTTACCCAACTTAGACACTGTGATGATGCACTTGACGCATCCTTTGATGACCTCGCTAACTTTCGCTGTTAGTTCTGGGGCAAAGAACGTCTTCTCCACCAAATCTTGGGGTTTCTTAACGGAAAGGTGCCCTTGCAGGTGTGCGATGCATATTATCTCCCTTTTCATCGCCGTCGCCGTCGGAACTACTACCAACTCATTGACTGGTTCTTATACAGAATCACTGCTTTTAAGAAGAAACCTTCATAGTTCTCTCTCTTTCATAGTTCTCTCAACCGGTGATTGAGTGAGTCGTCTATGATAAGACAAGTCACTCTACTCAAAGCATCTACATGCTTCTTACTTCCAGAGCGATGTTCGATTTCATAATGGAAATCTTGGAGGAACATGGCCCATCTAGTAACTTTTACTGGCAAATCTTGTTTCTTCATCGTCATCGCGAAAGCGTTACAGTCTTCTTCTTTCTTCCTTTTGTCGGAAGTTGCTACTATCCGATGGAGTGCTCAGACACAACTCCTCCTCCCCGCAAGCAGGACAGGTAGTGGTGTCGCTTAGGCCCAACACATTAAAGTGTTTAGCAAAAGCTTGGTGGCCCGAAAGGACGCATACAAGCAGCCTACAGTCGATTCTCCTTAGAGATAGAAGAAACGATAATGACCTTTTGCAAATGTCCGGACGCAGTGGTTTGGTCTGTCTACATCCACCGCAATTGCGACGCCGAATCTTGTATTCACGAGAAAACCAAGAATCAATAGAAGACATGACTAAAGATGTAGAAAGACTCAACACAGGTTCAGGTCCTGATAAAACTTCTTCTGAACCTTTCCAAGCAAGCTTATTCGAGATCTAATTTCCCTGGATGCCAGTGTGACCTGGTACCCAGACAAGATACACTGTGTTCAGTCTTCCGACCAAATTCAGAGAAAGCCCGAGTTCTAGCACTAACTTGGACGAGGTAAGAGGGTTTGGCAGCGCTTTTAATGCAGCTTGGATATCACTGCAAATGCAAATGCCTCTGCCCTCCATCTGTTGTTCACAATATAGCGCACAGCCATTTGGATTGCAAAAATCTCCGCTTGGAAAACAGGTGCATGTTTACCCAGGGGGTAGTAAAGTTGTATGTCATCGCGTTCCACAAAGACTCCAGCACCAAACCCCTGTCCGGTTTTGGAGACATCCGTGAAATATGAAAGCATTCAATCCATAGTTCAGAGTCTGACCGAAACCATTCCGTTACCTGTGGAAAGTTGACGTGGTAGTTTTTTCGCAGAAGGATTTCTGGTGTCATTGCATCAGACGGCATATCTATAAGACAGGAGTCAAAGGATAATTCTCGAGCAAGTTCTTCAAAATTCCTGTGCGCATGGTACCAAAATCCACCTCTCTTTAAGCGAAAGATGGTTTTTAGCGTACACCCCATGATATATAAATCGAGGGGGGGAAGATCCATCAAAGCATCTAGAGCAGAGACCGGGGTGCTAGGGAGAGCCCCTGTGCAGCCGAGACATGCCGTTCTTTGGAGTTTGCAAAAGAAGCAGTAACACGTTTCCGCGAAAACCTGTTCCACCAAACAACTGATGCGTATGAGAGTAACGGTCTAATCAAGGCCGTATGGATCCAAAGGACCCGTTTCGGACACAAGCCCCATGTCTTACCAAAAGCTCCTTTATACTGCAGCGCTTTATCTGTTTTCGATTCGACATGTTAGTTAGGACCATAGAAGTTTTTTATCGAGGATTACACCCAGATATTTGACTTCAGGGATTTAGGGATGGTAACACCTTTAACCACGAGATGGGACAGACCAGTGACGATTTTTCTTCTCGTAAAGAGAATAACCGTGGTTTTACGAGGATTCACTGACTTGTTATTTCGTGGTATCTGGAAATCCCTTATCGCCCTCGACTTTTCTACTGATGGGAGAATACCGTCATCCTCAACGACGTATCCTAGAAACTCTACCTTTTTCTATAGGAATTGGCATTTCGTTCACTTAATCTTCAGCCCGTGTTCGGCGGCTACTTTCAGGACCATTATTATCTTCTCGGCCCCTTCCTTTTCGTGTCTAGACGAAATCACAATGTCTAAACACAGCACCATTACACCAGATTGTACTAACTCTCGGAACACTGCGAAGATGTACCTGCTGAATACTGCGGGTGAATTCGAAATACCAAATGGAACGACTAAAAGCTCGTACTGTCCCTCTTGCGTCACGAACGATGTATACTTCTGAGAGCTCAGTGCTACCGGAACTTGGAAGAAACCGTTGGCTAGGTCCAATGTGGTAAACACCTTCGCTCCCTGTAACCTCTCCAAGACATCGTCGATTTGCACCATTGAGAAATTATCCCTCACGATCTTCTCGTTTAGTCTCCGGTAATCGCAGCATAATCTCTTGGTTCCATCCTTCTTCGACACAAGTACAATCGGTGACGCATACTCCGATGTACTTGGCTGTATGATCCTTTCCTCTAACCACCGCTTGACTTGGTCTCGTACCCATTGTTGGTCTGCATACGGCATACGTCTGGGTCTCTGGAAAGCAGGAATCTCATCGGTCAGAACCAATTTCATATAGACCGGTGAATTGTTGTTCTTGGCCGGGGTGTAGTCGGTTATCAACTTTTCCAAAACTCTTCCTTCTCCTGCGTTCAGGTGGCTTAACTCGGCTATTTCACCACTCTCGAACACTCCTTCTTCCACCGTCCAACAGATGGATCGAAACCTCACTCAGCTGAACTGTATTTTCAACGACGACTCTCTGCTTCCGCACTTCTGTTTCACGGCCCCGTCGGCCGCAATCAGCAGTGTACTCATGGCTTTTGCCCAACTTAGCACCAACTGTGTGCCCTGCAACGACGCTATGGTCCAGTACTTCTGATTTACGGTCAACTCTTCCGCAACCAGCAGTGTACTCACGGCTTTTGCCCAACTTAGCACCAACTGTGTGCTCTGCAACTGCTTTGACTACCTCGCGCTTGCCCCTAAACTCTACTCCTTCGTTAGTAATCGACAAATCTACTTCAGCTAGGATGTTGATCCCTATCACCGCCGCATACTGCATGTCGTTCTTTTTGACCACGTGGAATCTTAGTTTCAGTTTGACTCCATCAACTTGTGGATCTACCCAGAAACTACATTATGTGTCGGTACTTTTCCCAAGCCTATACCTCGCAGATTCCTTTGCATTTTATCCAGCTCTACAAACTGCATCAAGGCTTATCTGTCATATCTAAGCAGATATAAGTCGCTGCCGGTATCCAACAATGCGGACAACGTGACACCACCCATCGTTATGTCCTTGAATACGCGGTTGGTTCCTGCTGCTAGGTTAACTCGTGCTTCAGGCCAAGAACAATGATGCAGCATGAATGTTACTGTTTTCCCCTTTCGCTTCCCTTTCCACTTTGCATTCTCGTGCAAGGTGACCTGGTTGTGCACACTTAAAGCACTTGAAAGTGTTCGAAGTGCATTCTCGCACGATTTGGTTTGGCTTTCCACACTTAAAACACTTTCTCGTCTTGGCTTCCGGCTTCGTAGCTGCTGCTAATCATTGACTTGATGGATATCTGTGGTTCCCTGTCGAGCTTAATGGCTGTGGTCCCTGTCGAGCTTACGGGACCACGTATCTTCTCGTATACATGCAGCTGCTCCTTGAGTTCGTGTATATTCTTTGCTTAATAAGCACCGCTTTGTTTAGAGTACTGTCCGGTACCCCCCTCACAAAGTAATCGACCAAGCTTTCTTCATCCAACTCGATAGACTTCGCAATCTCCATCAGCTCGTATAATTACTCCCCGTATGACTCAGACGCCTGCTTCCTCCGATTACCTAACTTTCGATGTACGGATGCCGATGACGACTGAACTCCGAACTCCGAAATGAGAGCTGACTTCAACAATTTCCAATTCCGAATATTTGACAATTGCTTCGCGTACACAAACTTCTGACCTATTGTCTTCGAACTCTTCCACCCACATTTTTACATTGGGGTAGCTGGTGCCATCGAATGGTAAAAGCGCGTCCTCGATGTCACGGAGCGTAAAAAAACTGCGTGCATTTGCGGCCCCTGCCGATACGTAGGATTCAGCGTCATCTTCTGCCTATTCTTCGCTGCGAGCTAGACCGTAGTGTTCGAAGAGACTGTTCTGTAACATTTTCTTTAGTCCGTTTGTCGGTAGTTAGAGTTGCGTCAACCTTTCCCTTAACCCCTCAACCGTCAACCCTAAAATTGTCATTACCTCCATTATCAAACTATAAATAAATTATAACGTTTAATAAATCAAATAAACAAAATTGGCAAAAGGAATATTAAGAATTTTAATTAAAAAACTACTATTTTCTATAGCAAAGGCAACGCTTAAAACTATTACAAACCAATCTTAATTACTACGCCGCTAAAACTGCACATCGATCGGTTGTCTTCTTCTTCGTCTATGTATGGGTATGCTGGTTTTCTGCTTTTCTCCGTTGGAGCGTACAACAGCGATATATTTGAATTTGTTTGCAGGCAGGCACTTATTTTTACTGTTTGATTTTGCCCGAGCTGCGCACTATCGCCTTTTTGAGTTGTTGTTCTTTTTCTACTGCCACGTCCACGTATAGATTTTCGTTTGTTTGTTACTTTTTTTCACACAGGTAATTGTTTTTTCTCCTCACGCAAACGGGATTAATGTCGCCGCAAGAATCAAACAATTTTACGAATTTATCCTTTAATGAGGATATATTTTAACTTTTACGGACAAGTCTCCACTTGTGGGTTCACGTTTTCATCAAATAAAATACTTTGGCTCAAATTTTAATTAGTTTATTAATTAAGTAATACTAGGTTTATAGCGATTGCGCACTGCTAATGTTACACGTCTGATTTTTTGGCGGTTGAAGGATGACTCTTTTCGTGTTCTGTCTGTTCTCGTTTCGTTCGTATTGCGCGTTTGCGTGTGTGAGCATGTACGGTATGTCGTTAGCGTTCGTCTGTACCGTACTCTAGGTTGGTCCGTTCCACTCCCACATATTTTTAGAGTATTTTAAATGAGGCAAAGTTAAATTAACCTCTATTTAACGGCATTCTAATTGGCTTCTCAAGCCGCTTTTCTTCAAAGAAAAAAGATCATTTGATTAATCTTTTGAAGTTTCTTTTCTTTTTTTGGAGTTCGAAGTTGACGGTTGTGTTTGTGTTTGCATTTCGAGACTTAACGGCGTAGATGGGTATGTAATAATTTGTTTTCTATCGCCACCACTTTCATTTGTTCCAATACCAAATGCGATCAATGATTATAGCTATCATTGAAATGCATCATTGTACAAATCAGTGGAATAGTTGTTTCATTGTTTTGGACAAGTCGGTTATAGCAATCGTTGAAAAATGTCTGTCAGTGGAAGGCCACTGGTATAGGTTTTAAGGTTAGAATTGATCATTGAAAGCAAAACTTACAGCTGTGAATCGAACACATCAGTGGAACGATTGTGTTCCAAATTGTATAAAAGTCGATTAAAAAAAAAGTTTAAATCAGAATTAAGTAATTTTATTTGTAGAAAAAATCTAGAAGTGATTAGATAGTGTTTAGTCGTCTTAAATTACGAAAACAAAATGTTCAATTATGGATTTTAATGATAGCTATGACCGGCCCCTAACTTGCGGACTTACAAACATAAAAAATGATTAATGCACACAAACGTGTCTTCTTTGTTGAGCTGAAGTTTAATTATATGATTTTAAATGTATAGTTACCAACCTCATTTCGTATTATTTCCAAAACGATTTTATCGTTTTCGTCGAGGAGATAACTTGCGGTCTCACCACCCATGCCAGTTTTTTTGTTCAGTGGATTTTGGTCTATATTAAACAAATATTATCACACGCATTTTACCTTTTTAAATTAGAAATAACTCACCACTGCCATGTTATTCGGCGGGATTTTTCACAACTCGCAGCAAGTCCACTTATGGTAGACCATTCATTTTGAATGCATTTTTTAGTTATTGAAGATCCAAATTGAACACATTAACATTTTTTGAGGAACAAGAAATTGTAAATCCTTTTCTGTTTATAATGTTACAAAATTAATTATTGAACGCTTTTTTAAATGCAAATAATTCAAAAACTTACTTTTCTATATTTCCTTTTGTGCTCGTCGTGAAGAAATTCCTCCTCATACAGCACATTTTTTTTTTTGTTGTATGAAAATTTTAAAAATGTATCATAAATTGTAGTTATATAATGTTTAAAAAATATTTGTGAAACTGATTCTTATTAGAATAATTCAAACTTCATACAATGTTTTGTGACAGAAATCATTAAACAAATATGTGAAACATAATTGATGTATGAAAAATATCGAAATCATACAGTGTATGTAATGTATGATCTGTTCAATAGGCCCCTGGTCTGCCACCTGGGGTATTATGTCTTACTGTTTTGTCCACTGTACTTTTTTTGTATACGTTATTATACTCAGTATACAGAGGTGGATTTTTATCGTATTTTACGACAGGCGTGCCTATCTCGGGTATATTCTAGCCCTTAAGGACTGTTCACATGAGAGCGAACTGCGAATAGGCGAATCGCGAAAAAATCAATTTTAATGTAGTTATGAATAGAAAATTTCTATTGCTTCTACCACAAAAGCTTGATATTTAATTGATCTAACATATTATCTAAAAAAACTGAGTCTAAATTGATTTAAATAGCAATAGCAGTTCGCTCTCATGTGAATGATCCTTTACCCGGAGGGTGACCTCATGGTTTGTCAACTTGTCAACCACTTTGTGGAACTTGTAGAATGTGTTAAAAGGTACGTTTTCTTCGACAACCCCACCTACTGCTGAATTTATTTGTCAATGGTTGACTGAAGCGTCAAACAAAACCCAAATCAAGGGAAACCTAGGGATTTCGATGGAGGTTTCAGGAGTTTTTGCGAAACCTGAGATTTCAATGCGATGTGAAAAGGATATAACGGGGTTTCGAAATCTTTTTGTGGAAACATCAGATTTGAGTTTGGTGTGAATACGGTATTAACAATGTTTCGAAATCTTCTATTTTCTAATCTTCTATACCCCTATCGCTTAACACCCGCAAAAAAAATTTAAAAATGGCTGCAAAATCCTCTATCGATTTTCCTATGAATACGTGTGAGCCAGACACATGAAGTTACAGCTAATTTCCATAATTACCTGCCAAAAATAAGTCTTGGGACATTTCCAAATGGCAACAAAAACAGCTGGTCACGGCGTATGTGTTGAGTTTACGTATTTCAACTCTTATAGCTATTTAAATGTAAATGCTTATGATGAAACGAAAAATTGGTTACACAATAAATACGAAGTTGTTACTATTTAATTCGAATATTTTTTGCGGTTATAAGAAATAGTTCTCTATTTTTTATCTTCCTTAAAATAAACATACTTGGGTTGTTTTATTTTTTTCATTTTACTTAATAAAGTGAGATAAATTGTATATTTTATTTATAATTGCATATGTATTACAAAATTAGTAATGTTTTGGTGTAAAATATGTATAGTAAATAAATTTGGAATGGTTTTTTTTTTATATATATATTAAATTCTTTGATTCTCTTATTGTTTATTTATTATCTGACTGTTTTTATACAACATATGAAAGTTTAATGTATAAACATATTCGAGTTCTATGCATCCATTAAAAAAATGGGAAAGAAGTATATTTAATCGTTTTTAAATTATTTTATGTTTTGTTTTCTTAGGCGGCCTTGGAATTTTTTATCTAAGTTCATATGCTTTATCTTTCAATATAAAGTAAGTGATAGACAGACGAAGGAAAACATAAGGTAGCGTAATAATATATTACCTCCCGACGCGTGCACACTCATTTTTGTTCGATCTCTCTGTGATTGTTCCGCGGCCACTGTGAAAAAAAAGTGTGCTGTGTAGTGTGTATAAATAATCCAAAAAAAAAGAAGAAAAGAAAAAAAGTGCATTGTGTTAGGGCAATCCCTGTCGCCCCACTCCCATTCGTTTGCTGCTGCCTTGCTTGGCTATAGCAAGTGTCGTATGTTTTTGCGTGCACTTGCTATGGCTGGGTAGGGTATCATTTGGCGAATAGCGGGTTGCGTTGTGTAGATTTTGTTGGCAGACTAAAGCAATTCATTGTATGGGCATAGCACCTGCAGTGATTTGTTTTGAAAAGTTGACGTCAGGATCTACACGGTACGGCCCACCTTAGTCAGCGTCGGAGTTGAGTTTTTTTATGTTTGTTTTTTGTTATGCGTGGGAATTTTAAAGTGGACGTGAGTAATGTTCGTGGGTTGAGATCAAATTTCGTTTCATTGTACGCCCATGCGATTCATAATAAACCAGCTGTTTTGGCACTAAGTGAAACACAGGTCAGCATTAATTCCGATTTAACGGAGTATAGTCTGCCTGGATATAACTTGGTGCCATTATTCTTTTCCCATCGTGGTATCGCCGTTTATATACGCAGTGATGTAGCCTACCAACTTCTACCTCAATATGGCCAATGTTCCAATCCGGAATTTAATTTTATTTGGCTCACATTCCATGTGCATAGGCAATTAATTCACTACTGTTTTACCTAACAAGGAGAGGCATTCGATTTATAATGAGTTTGATGCACTGTCTGATTCTATCACCAGAATTGTAACCCATTATCCTCGTACTAAAATCGTCATTGCGGGCGTTTTAAATATACACAATTCAAGTTGGCTTCGACATTCTGGACAGACAACACCGAAGGAAGGTATGTCGGGATCTTCGCTGAGGTTAATAATTTGACCCAGCTAGTAAATGAGCCGACACGGATACCGGACATTAACAGTCAAAACGCCATCACTCCCTAGCAGGATAAAGTGTATCAGACCTAAGGAAAACGCGTGGTGTGACTTGAGCTGTACAGAAGCCATCAGGGCGAAAGAGGTAAGTTTTCGGTCATTTAAGGCCAACCCAACTGAGGAAAACCGGAAAAAGTTCAAACGAGCCAGAAATGACTGCAATGCCCACATTAATCGTGTCAAATTCTCCTACGACCAAAAGTTAAGGCAGAAAATACTACAAAGGTCCCCAGGTGTCAGCTCTTCGGATAAAGCCCATCTGCCTTCTGCTCATTTTGCAGCTAGCCCAACGCTGCCAGATTGTACTTTGTCTCCCCCAGTACTCGAGCGCGTAGAATCTTCTATGGGACCGATCCATTTTCACACTCGTACAGTGGCAAGAGTTCTTCGAGATCTCAACATACATAAATCCGCTGGTCCAGATGGTATTTCGCCTATCGTTCTGAAGAGGTGTTCTTCCACGCTGGCAAAACCACTGCGTAAGCTTTTCTATCTGTCCTATTCTTCAGGGCTCATTCCGAGAAGATGAAAAACAGAATTTGTCCAGCCCGTCCCAAAAAAAGGCGAATTTTCCTCTGTTTCCTCCTACCTACCAATTGCACTAACGTCCCTTCTTTCCAAGGTCATGGAAACGCTGATAAATCGTCAGCTTATGAAATATCTTGAATCCCGAAAACTTCTTAATGACCGGCAGTACGGTTTTCGCAGCAACAGCTCCACTGGTGATTTGATGACATATCTAACCGAAAAGTGGAACCAATCTATTCACCGTGGTGGGGAAATTAAGGTCGTTGCGCTTGATATTTCAAAGGAATTTGACAGAGTTTGGCATCAAGCTCTCTTGTCGAATATGCGTGCATTTGGGATCGATGTTACCCTTCTGCAATGGATTAGAAATTACCTTTCGGACCGTTCAATACAAGTTGTTTTGGACGGTTTCAAGCCTGCAACTTACCAAATAAATGCTGGTGTTCCCCAAGGCTCCGTTTTGTCTTCGACTCTCTTTCTCATTTTTATCAATGACCTCCTGTCTGTCACTTCTAATCCAATCCATTCCTTTGCTGATGACAGTACCCTCAGCTTTACATATTCCTTTTCTGGGCAACGCCCCTCATCTTCGGGCGTTGAACTGGAACGGCAACGTATGATAAGCTCACTGAATTCCGATCTTGACAGCATATTTAAATGGGGTAAAACCAACAGAGTGGAATTTAATGCTTCCAAAACGCAATGCTGTCTGCTGTCATTGAATCGAACCCCTAATTCTCTGCCATGTAAAATCGACGTCTTGCAACTACGCACACACAATGCACTACAAAACGATTTCCAAAAAATTATCTAAAATATCTAAAACACCAATACACTACGACGCATGATAATTTCACGGACCATAAATATGTAAATCGACTACACCATGGCCCACAAGTGCACCCATCAGCACAAAATAACCTAAACAAACGCCACAGCAAGTGCAACCATGCACTCGCAAATTCTTTATGGGAATTCCTTAAATTGATACACTTACGAAAGGGAACCCATAAATAAAGTCATGGGGCATCATGAGTACATCGGCATGGTAATTGACTTGTGCGAAGTTCCAAGGTACATAGTATTCCTGATCAACAAAATTATGAAAATACACTAAATTAAAACTAAATTGTAAATTCGAACTAAAATTCCAAAAGGGGCAGTCAAGCGAAGGCAGGAGGCTTTATAATAAAAATAATACTAAATAAAATTAAAACATAAACAACTATCTTTTTACAAACCCATATTCACCGCATATTTTGCATGTTTATTTTACACATCCCACCCTTCGGGCAGGGGTTAGAATATATCCGAGGTAGGCATGCCTGTCGTACGAGGCCACTAAAATCCACTCTCCGTATACCGATTGTAAGCCGTATACAAAAAAAAAATTAAATGAACAAAACAAATAGATATATATCACACAAGTGGTGGCAGTCCAGTTTTACTGGAAAATGCACACTTTTCGGAGGCAGGCTCCATGGGTTCTGGGGAGAGCCACTTATTGAAATCTATCGACCCTGTCTCTAAATGTCTAAATCTAAATGTCTCCAGATCACCACCATCCGGATCTGTAATGAAAGCTAACTCTTAAAGAAGCCCAACGACGCCGAATGTATTTGCACGCGTTATTCGGATTTCAGCGCAACTTAAAAACTTTGAGGACGAAAATATTGTACTCCGTGCAAAGCTTAATACAATAGAACAGCTCTATGAAGAATTAAAGTAAGAGTTAGATCTAATTGAAACAGAAAATAAATCTCTTAGGGAGTTTCCATTCCAAAAAAAGAGTCGAAGAGAAATCATGCCACCCAGTCATCCGCTGACGAGGAGGAGCTCGCGCGTGAAATTGATGGGACATGAAGGGGCTTTCGCAGCAACAGATCCACTGGTGATTTGATGACATATCTAACCGAAAAGTGGAACCAATCTATTCACCGTGGTGGTGAAATTAAGGTCGTTGCGCTTGATATTTCAAAGGCATTTGGCAGAGTTTGGCATCAAGCTCTCTTGTCGAATATGCGTGCATTTGGGATCGATGTTACCCTTCTTCAATGGATTAGAAATTACCTTTCGGACCGTTCAATACAAGTTGTTTTGGACGGTTTCAAGCCTGCAACTTACCAAATAAATGCTGGTGTTCCCCAAGGCTCCGTTTTGTCTTCGACTCTCTTTCTCATTTTTATCAATGACCTCCTGTCTGTCACTTCTAATCCAATCCATTCCTTTGCTGATGACAGTACCCTCAGCTTTACATATTCGTTTTCTGGGCAAAGCCCCTCATCTTCGGGCGTTGAACTGGAACGGCAACGTATGTTAAGCTCATTGAATTCCGATCTTGACAGCATACTTAAATGGGGTAAAACCAACATAGTGGAATTTAATGCTGCCATTATCCATGGATGGCACTTGCATCGCCGAAACCGAAAGACTTCCATCCTCGGTATGTGCGTTAAGCGACAAACGATGTCGCCAGGAACGCTGCGAAATGTCTAGGCTTCCTTAAGCGATGCAAGAAATATTTCACCCTTTCTGATCTGGCTACAATCTACAAGGCGTTCATTCGCCCAAAACTTTAGTGCAACGCTCATATCTGGTCTGGTGCACCAATGAAATATTTGGAGCTACTTGACAGGATTCAAAAACGTGCGGTAAAATTTATTGGCGATCGAGACATCACGAAATCATTTGACTCTCTTAGTCATAGTCGTGATGTCTCCTGTCTGACATTGTTTTATCGGTACTTCCACCACAAGTGCTCAAATGAAATAGCCAGTTGCATTCCACTCCTACAGCAATTCAACCGCAATACTCGCCATGCTAGGAATGCACATCAGTTTAGCCTCAAGCCTGTATTCGGTCGAACAGTGAAATACAAGGATTCGTTTCTTAACCGTACAATACGAAAGTGGAATGCTCTACCCCGCTCTGTTTTTCCTACGCATTATAGTTTACAGACATTTAAAACCAACGTGCATCGGTATCTCCTTTTTTTCTAATCCTTCACTTCCCTAACGCCCGCACTGTGTTACTTCATTATAAGGGTATCCAAAATCCCTTTAGTGCGCGTACATTATAAATAAAAAAAAAAGCTGGAATGAACTGCATAAATAAATATATTATGGGTGCATTTTTCTATCGGAAATGCTTGGTAGTTGTTCGATAGTCCACGAGAAAAGAAAGATTAAATTTAAAATCGCCAAAGTTAAAATTGCTTTATTTTGTTTTAAATAAAAGTAGACTGTATAAAAATATACGACTGCTCCCGTCGATGGCTGCTCAATAACGAACCTCTACGAACCAATTTAAAATAAGTCTAGGCAATAAACTTCGTTTGAATGAAAATTCGGGTTGCAAACACAATCTATACGACTCACTACTCTCCTACTCTCAACATGTCTCATATCTTTTCTTGAATTGCAATTTTGTTCCATCTAGCTACCCCAATATTCATTAAGCACTGACGGCGGTGTTTTTTGTATATGCGAAATTGGTGTAAAGAATAAAATGGTGTGCTAATAATATTTTCATTCTTTTTCCTCTCATTAAACTATAGCAACCAATTTTAATTTTATTTTCGCTTCGTTTGACTATCAAGAAAAAACATCTGTTCTCTTCAGAAATATCAAATACGTTCTCAATTTTAAAGCAACAATGCGATAGAGGGATTGACCATTGACCAATTGAGTTCACTATTTATTGTCAAATTGCATTGCTCAACTGAGTCCACCATTTACTATCAAATTGCATTGCCCAACCGAGTTCATTATTTACTATCAAATTGCATTGACCAATTGAGTTCACTATTTATTGTCAAATTGCATCGCAAGCAAACGGATAAACAAAAAGTAAAAAATATTAAGTATGGAAAAATTTGTTAAGTTAGTTCTAAGTTAGGATTCAATCAATAAAGTCGATCGTGAAGCAAAATAGAAAAAAAAATTGTTTTTTTTTTATCGGCAAGCTTTTAACGACCATAACTGGCACAGTCGGTTAACTTATTATCTAAAGATAATGAAGTCGATCCTCATTCCTCTAAAGCAGTGAATAATATTGTGCAAAGACAATAAAAACAGTTTTTCCTCTAAAGAAGTGAATTAAAAGTGATACTGTCTGAAGACAATCAATCATCCTACATAGTGAAGTGAAAATATTTTTTTTTGTGTGTGCAAAAGACATACATCAAGTGCATAGAAAACTTATAAAATCCTTGCGAATGCCAAAGGACGGCGAAAAAAGAAAGAAAAGTGAAAGATTTCAATCGTTTATCTACAACACAAGAAATCACGACATCGAAACAATCAAGATGCCAGGCGAAAACAACGGAATTCCAGTTAGCGAACTCATAAAAGAAGCTGCGAAAATAAAGGAGTACAACGGAGATAAAAAGTATGATTTATCATCCTTCATAAGAGAAACGGAGCTTGTCCTGCCACTTTTCAACGACAATCCACAATTAAAGGAATTCATATTTCAACGTTATATACGCAACAAGATCCAAGGAGCAGCTCTTCACTGTATCAGGACATTAGGAGCCAACCCAACGTGGGATGGAATCAAAGCTGAGCTGATCAAGAATTTCGGAGTAAGGGATACATATCATAAGCTACACCACGAAGCAATAACATGCAAAAACACCTCCGTAAGTTTATATTATCGCAATTTAAGAGACATTTTAGATAAACTAAATACTAAGTACGAATTCGATAATTTAAAACCCAGTGAATTTTCTCCAAGTTCGAATGAGTCAATTATTCTAAAAATCTTTTTGAATGGTATTAACCCAAATTTAGCAAGCATTATCTATAGCAGAAAGATAAAAAAACATAAGAGATGCGTATTACGCTCTGGAAGAAACACGGATAATTAGGCATTACGATAAACCATATAATTATAGATAAACCAATAACAGGCAGTCTACTACATACAATCCCAAAAACGAATATCCAAGACAAGACAACCATAGGGAAAATCCATCAGGATACAATAATAATACAAACCAAAACTCAGGACAATATAGACAGAACAATCATTCAAATTACTACAATCCCAGACCAGAAACTACGAATCAGAATCTACCTCGTCAAAATAATTCCAGACAGTATAGACAAAATTGGGAAAACAATAGTTATAATAACAGGACTTCTAGACAAACGAGACATAACGAACCAATGGAAGTAGACCACTGTTACGAATGTTTTTATTTTCAAACTATTTCCTTTACCATCCCTGCAACTTCATGCGCGGAATTCTGAGTGTAAAACTCAACGAAGCATAGTTAACTTCCTTCGCTAAGTAATGGAAGTAATGCCAACCTTACCACTCAATTTGAGGCTAGCTTAAAATCGTGGAATCCAAACTCTTTCTTTTGCTCGTGGGCTTTCTTTCAAGAAGGACTTATTCTGCTTATCTTCCCATAAACTTTAAGAGGTAATATTAAACTACGTATGTACCTATATCGTAGCTATTCGCTCTAACAATTTTTTTTTAATTTTGAATAGTCCAATCCACATCTTAATAATAAAAGAAGAAACAAAAAAAAATTTGGAGATTTAAATCTTAAATCTTAATCAGCACCAAACCATCGATTAAAAAAATAAAGAAAAAAAAAAAAAGAGTTATGAATTGTAGTTAAAAGTAGATCAATTCAATTATATTGATTACATACGTAGGTCAGTAGGCTAATTGTTAGCGCATCCCCCTTTGAGGCCCTGATTGGTGGTGGAGAGGGAGTGCTGAACGTAGTTCTCTTTTGCATGGCGCAGCAATTCTGTGGAGACTTTTCGTTCCCTCCCACCCGCACTCAACCGACCAAGGTGATTACAATAAGATCGAACCAATGCTCGATCCATCAAGTTGGAAGCGATAGTATCGATTCTTCGTCAACAGCGCGGTGTGTAGAGAATTGGCCTCACACCAAATCACCAAACAAAAAAAAAAAAAAACCAAACGCTACAAGAAACAGTGTCCACCCTCCCTACTCAGCGCTGCTCCCGAAGTGGCAACGAGCGAAAGTTATATTTGCTTTCTCAGAGCACTCACAAACGTCGCCCATTAAGTTCACACCAGCATCTTTAATCGTTACCACCTTCTTCGCGACACAACTAGTGGAGAGTTTCCCCCACGTCACACTCATTGCGCTCCACAATTCAACCCACCGATCGTAATAAATTGAAATCGCACCCGATAGCCCAGTTAAGGAGCAAATCAATCGGGGAATTAAAACACGGTTCTTTTCGTGCTGATTACGGAAAGCGGTTCCCTGCCGGCAGTGTGGTAAGCGATAGTGGTACCGGAATTTGCTCAAGTGTTAGACGTGCGGAAAAATCGTTGTGAGCTTTAGTGGTTTCTTTTTTTTATACGAAGCTGTAATATATATGATTAGTATCCCCACCAGTGGCTTAACCTAAGTGCCAAGTGCAAACATTTAAAGACAAAACAAAAGAAAACAAAATGATTAATTCTAAATAGATCTCTATCCTATCTTAACTTAGTTTAAAATATAAATTGTGTAATCAAGTATGATCTAATTAATTTGATTTTTTTTGCCTAATTTTTTCTTATATACATCTAATATAAAAGTGACAAAGTGGTGATAGTTTGGTTGTGTTTTATATGAGTCTTATATATACCTATAGTAATCCCCCGCAGCTAAATTGATCTGCAGCAGTCAGGAATTGTGCACAATCTCTGGATAAGTGGTGAGTTTATTTTTTTTATTTTTTTTTCTTAATAATGAATTACGCCAAGCTAGCGCTATCCTAATATGATTTTAAATTAATTTTTTTTTATTTTGTACTGATTTCCTAGCAATAAGTTTATCCGCCCCCCCTAAACTATTTTTTTTTGTAATAGTAGACCTTAAAATTACATAAACGTAAGACTATGAATTCTTCAAGATAAAATATAAATATACATACATTTAGACTTAAATTGAATTGAAATATATTATATGTATACTTGAAAATGATCTGATTTCCTAATTTGACGGGGTTATGTGTGGTTGTGTTCGAGACTTTAGTAATGGTCATTTAGAGTAGATGTGATTTCCTGTTAATTTAAGGACAGTTCATAGATGTTCAGAGTACGAGAACTGTCATGGCGTTCGCGTAGTTCGTGAGTAGGGAGGGAACTCAATGTACTCAAGGCAACGTAACATCTGTTGCCACGCGAACATAATTGCTAGGGGAACAGCAGAGTCCGTCCGTTCAGGGTATTATTCTTTTTTTTTATTAAATCTTGGCATGAATTAAATTTTTTTTTTTTTTGCTGCGTCTGGCTTCCTTAGGACAAGAACCTTACCCCATCCGACCCTACCTAGCTGTGCATATGCAAGCATGCCAAGTGCTAGTCCTTAGAGGTAGTTTCCAGTTTTTACTTCAGAAATGCAACAAAGAAAATGGCGCCCAACGTGGGGCCCATAAAGATCGTCATTGCAAGGCTATGCTGGTTTACTCTTGAGATTTGTTACGAACCTCCAGCAATCTAATGATTTTCTTATGTGTCTCCTTTCAGTTTTAAAACTTAATTTTGGCTTTCAACAGTATAGTCCCGGAATGTACATGGTTTTAGTTGTAATCCGCGTTGCGACTGTTGAATACCAGAAAGATTTGAACTGTTTTTTTTTTGTAATGTTCATATCAGTCCAAACTTATTCGTGGGAAGGATAAGTTGTTGCATATGAATACCTATCAATATTAGTGTAATTTCGTAATAGTATAGTCCATAGTCTGGTATTTTATTACGCCGGCCTGTGTTGCTACTAATAAACCTGCAGTTTCCCCATATTATATACACAGATTTGTTCGCGTTTTATGCATGCGTTTGCATAGTCCGTCTGTTTACAACCTGCCTTCTAAGACCAACAAAAGACCGATCACACAAACCCCAAATTATGTATGTTTTTTTTTATTTTTCTATAATTGACACTTTTAAAACCTTGGAAGTTGAGTAAAAATTTAAAGATACTAAACGTTACTTATAGATATTTCAATAAATACTTTATTTCAATATGAATAATAAAGTTCCGAATACACGTTCTAGAGGAAGGCCAAGTACATATAGAAATTCTTCTAGTTTTAGAAATACAACCCCTTCTGCAGGACCAATGGATTCAAGACCAATCGTTTGCCGTACTCCACCTGAGTCTAGTGCAGGCATAAACAGTAATCAGTCCTTAACCCAAAATCAAATTTTTCCGCAATTAGAAGATAACCTTCCTACGGCAATTCAATCCTCTCAAGCCGGTAATAACCATCGTGTAGAAAGTAATGAGCAGACGAAGGTAATCGAGCACAACCAACTGCACAAACAGATGTTGCAAGCATAGCCGCTCTTACTTCAGCTTTTCAGCGAATCCTGGAGGCAAACCAGAGAGTTTTTATTCGAGAGATGCAATCTATTAGAGATACAGTAGTCGGAAGGCTAGACAACTTGAATTTAAATATTCCAAATGGTAGTGGGCAAGACGAGCGCGTAAATCCGTCAGTACCTTCCAACGTTCGTGCTGATTTTGAGCAATTCTTAAACAACGCTTCATTTTCCACTCAAAGCCGGCAAGTACCACCATTAAGTCAACAAAATTCCTCCGCAAGTTCAATTTGCAAAGTTGAAAAGTGGCAGATTTCATTCGATGGTTCCGAAAATATACACGATTTTCTTTTCAAAGTGGAAACCCTTAAGGAACGTTCGCAATGCAGTTGGGAGCATGTTCTTGCAAATTTTCATGTCCTTTTACAAGGCAAAGCTGAGTCATGGTTCTGGTATTTCCTTAAGAAAAGTCCAATGGCATCCTATGGACAGTTAAAATATGCCATTATTAAGGAATTTAGCAAAATAGAGAATGACCACGAAAAGATTTTAAGAATGTTTGCTCGTCGTCAAGGTCAAAAAGAATCTTTTGATGATTACTACTCTGATTTATTGCGGATGAACTCTAGATTAAGAGAACCTTTGAGTGATTCGAAAATTATTGACTTGCTGAAGAAAAACTCGAAGGAAAGTTTAGGACCTCTTTTGTTTCCTTACCAAGTAAGTAGCCTGGAACATTTAAGAGATGTTGCGCGACAAGCTGAATCATTCGTCCAACATCAGGTATCTCAGAGGTATCCAAGTTACAGACGAATCATTTATGTGCGAGAAAGGAGAGGTGACTGAAGGTCCCGAACTTGCTGCTTATTCCACTGGCAACAGGTTCGATCGATCCAAATACCAATTGGACACTTCTAAATTTAAATGTTGGAATTGCGATCAGATCGGTCACTCTTTCTATGACTGTCAGTCGGAAGTAAGAAATCTCTTTTGTTACCGATGTGGTGAGAAGAATGTTTCTACACCTAATTGCCAAAAGCATACGGTAAACATGAGGGTGAGCGAGATGGCCGCCGGGGACTCTCGTTCTGTAAACAATTCCCCGAGCCAATAAAATTTCCAAATGTATCTTTGGGGACTCACAGAGAACCTAAAGATACAAAACCAATCCATAATAAAAATTCAATCCAGCTTCAAATATTGCAAA
This sequence comes from Ferdinandea cuprea, assembly GCA_963576555.1. Classification (NCBI taxonomy): domain Eukaryota; kingdom Metazoa; phylum Arthropoda; class Insecta; order Diptera; family Syrphidae; genus Ferdinandea; species Ferdinandea cuprea. Next base: position 81,974,509 of record OY754959.1, read on the forward strand.
GAGAAACAAATATTAATTCAAATCCACGAATTTTTACTAGTGATGCGAGTGTTCAAACTGATAAATGTCCACCACTATCTCTGCATGAGCGAATTTCGCGTTACCAGGATACTAAACGAAGAATTTTTGGTACCGATGGTAATATCACAGTATCGGATAGAATTACAAAGTGTAGAAGTCGTTACAAAAATAGAAAATTCTATAGGAAAGTCTTAGAGACAGCTGTAATTAATGATTCAAAAGATATGAGACCATTTCTGCATATAAAACTAGGTAACGAACAAGTTTATGCGTTATTAGATTCAGGTGCTTCGGTCAGCGTACTTGGTAAAAATAGTTTTGACCTTCTGAAGCGCAATTCTATATATGTGAAACCTTTCAAATCCAGTATAAGTACCGCTGATGGAACTAAGCAAGCGATTCATGGTTTCTGCAAGATTCCGGTACAATTTAATAACACTACTAAAGTCATCGACTTTTATGTTGTGCCCAATTTGCAACAGGAAGTTTACCTTGGTATAAACTTTTGGAACACATTTAATATTGTTCCTCAAATAATACCAGAGATCGCTGCGCTGGAAAATACAAATCCTGATTCGAATAAACATGACCTCACCCCTTATCAAAAATACGAGTTAGATCAAACTATAACACTCTTTCCATCCTTTTCTAAAACGGGTTTGGGAAAAACTAATGTAGAGGAGCACTTTATTGACACAGGTGATGCTGTGCCAATAAAATCGAAGCATTTTCCGTTGTCTCCACCGCGTCAAGCTGAAGCTTATGCTGAACTTGACCGAATGCTTTCTCTTGGCGTAATAGTCGAAAGCAATAGCCCCTGGAGTTCACCAATTGTATTGGTTCGAAAGCCTGGAAAGATACGACTGTGCATAGACTTTAGGAAGGTGAATTACGTCACCAAAAAGGACGCTTATCCTCTGCCGCATATTGGCGGATTACTGAGTAGACTTAAAGATACTCACTTCATAAGCGGAATCGACTTAAAGGACGCTTATTGGCAAATTCCCCTGGAAGAGACGTCTAAAGAAAAGACGGCATTTGCTGTACCCGGAAGGCCACTGTATGAGTTTACGGTCATGCCTTTTGGGCTGTGCAATGCCCCTCAACGAATGAGTCGTCTGATGGATCGAGTTATTCCATCTCGGTTTCGTGAAAATGTGTTCGTTTACTTGGATGATCTGCTTGTATGCACGGCTACCTTCGAGGAGCATATAGAGTTACTTAAAGAGATTGCGAAATGCCTGTATAATGCTAAGTTAACGATTAATGTGGAGAAAAGTCGATTCTGTCAACGCGAAATCAAGTATCTGGGCTATATTGTTGGCCAAGGTTGTCTTAAAACTGATCCCTCAAAGTTAGAAGCAATCACTGAGTTTCCTTTACCAAAAAGTGTCCGACAAATCCGTCGATTTATTGGGATGACAGGGTGGTACCGACAGTTTATCCAAAACTTTTCCGATCTCGCGGCTCCTCTCACAAATTGTCTTCGTAAATCTAAGACTTTCGCTCTAACTCCTGAAGCAGTAGTGTCATTTGAAAAACTTAAGGAGGCATTAACGAGCGCTCCTGTTCTTGCACAGCCAGATTTTACCAAGCATTTTGTGGTACAGTGTGATGCGTCGAGCTCTGGTGTCGGTGGTGTTCTTTACCAGTTAGATAGCGATGGTAAGGAGCGTCCTATAGCCTACGTATCTCAGAAACTGAACAAAGCTCAACAAAATTATACAGTATCTGAGCAAGAGTGTCTGGCCGCAATAGTTTGCGTTCATAAATTCAGGCCCTATATTGAAGGCTTACCGTTCAAAATTATCACAGACCACTCAAGTCTGAAATGGCTTATGTCACAGAAAGACTTGAGTGGCCGCCTAGCCAGATGGAGCCTAAAGCTTCAGCCATTTGACTTTACTATGGAACATAGAAAAGGATCTTTAAATGTTGTGCCAGATGCTCTCTCAAGAGTAGATATATGTGAGCTAGTGCCAGTTTCGAAGCAGATGGAAATTGATTTAAACTCAAAATATTTTACTGCTGCAAACTACGAAGGTTTAAAGAAAGACATTACGGAAAATCAGGTCAACTTGCCAGATGTTTGCATATCAGATGGTTATGTTTATAAGCGCGTGAAATTTAGAAAAGGTTCTCCTGACGAGGAAGAAAGCCTGTGGCGTTTATGGTTACCTATTGAGCTTACTAATTCAGTAATTGAAAATATTCATAACTCTACATCCGGATGTCATGGCGGTTTTGAAAAAACTTTGTTTCGGATACGACAGAAATACTTTTGGCCAGGAATGGTAAGACAAATAAAGACCTTTGTCCAGGAATGTGATACCTGCAAATGTATTAAGCCAGCAAACTCCTCCCTTCGTCCAAAAATGGGAGCGCAGATTGTGACGGAAAGGCCCATGCAAAGATTATATATTGACCTTTTGGGGCCTTATCCCTGCACAAAATCTGGCAACACTACAATATTTATTGCAATAGACCATTTTTCCAAGTACATCTTTCTAAGACCATTAAGAAAAGCCTGCTCCAAGGCTATATGTCAGTACTTAGAGGAAGATGTGTTCCATTTGTTTGGTATTCCGGAATATATCCACAGCGATAATGGCAGGCAATTTGTATCCAAAGAATTTGCTAAGCAGATGGAAGCATATGACATAAAACACATCCGAACAGGTTTTTACTCTCCCCAGGCCAATAGCTCAGAACGTGTAAATCGCGAAATAATATCGAAAATAAGAGTATTTATCAATGATAAACACGCAGATTGGGATAAGTACGTATCGGTTATAGGAGCAATACTGCGAAGTGATCGGCACTCGTCAACCAACTGTTCTCCATATTACTCTCTTTTCGGGCAGCAAATGATTCTCAGTGGTCAAGAGTATCCACTTCTAAGAAAATTGCGTTGCCTAAATGAACCTGATATTCAAACCATTCCCACCTCTGCTCGAATGCAGCTAATAAGGGATCGTATAAAAGATAACCTGTATAATGTACATCTCAAGGCTGAACAAACCTATAACCTGCGAGCGAAAAATATAAAGTTTTTTGAAGGCCAGGAAGTTTTTCGAAGGAACTTCGTTCAAAGTTCATTTCCACAGCAAAAAACCTCGAAGTTCTTACCAAAGTTTGTTAAATGTAGGGTGAGAAAGCGAATAGGAAACTGTTTGTACGACCTTGAGGACATGCGAGGCAAACTTATAGGAAGATATCATGCCAAAGATATTCGGCAATGATTCATAACATGTATCTTATATATTGATCAGACAAATTGAGCTGATATGTATTCCTGGTTTGGAAAACATTCGGTGTTCCTTTTTGTTTAAATTGTTTGCACAATAGTAAACAAAGAAGGTTTGTTACGAATGTTTTTATTTTTAAACTATTTCTTTTACCATCCCTGCAACTTCATGCGCGGAATTCTGAGTGTAAAACTCAACGAAGCATAGTTAACTTCCTTCGCTAAGTAATGGAAGTAATGCCAACCTTACCACTCAATTTGAGGCTAGCTTAAAATCGTGGAATCCAAACTCTTTCTTTTGCTCGTGGGCTTTCTTTCAAGAAGGACTTATTCTGCTTATCTTCCCATAAACTTTAAGAGGTAATATTAAACTACGTATGTACCTATATCGTAGCTATTCGCTCTAACAATTTTTTTTTAATTTTGAATAGTCCAATCCACATCTTAATAATAAAAGAAGAAACAAAAAAAAATTTGGAGATTTAAATCTTAAATCTTAATCAGCACCAAACCATCGATTAAAAAAATAAAGAAAAAAAAAAAAAGAGTTATGAATTGTAGTTAAAAGTAGATCAATTCAATTATATTGATTACATACGTAGGTCAGTAGGCTAATTGTTAGCGCATCCCCCTTTGAGGCCCTGATTGGTGGTGGAGAGGGAGTGCTGAACGTAGTTCTCTTTTGCATGGCGCAGCAATTCTGTGGAGACTTTTCGTTCCCTCCCACCCGCACTCAACCGACCAAGGTGATTACAATAAGATCGAACCAATGCTCGATCCATCAAGTTGGAAGCGATAGTATCGATTCTTCGTCAACAGCGCGGTGTGTAGAGAATTGGCCTCACACCAAATCACCAAACAAAAAAAAAAAAAAACCAAACGCTACAAGAAACAGTGTCCACCCTCCCTACTCAGCGCTGCTCCCGAAGTGGCAACGAGCGAAAGTTATATTTGCTTTCTCAGAGCACTCACAAACGTCGCCCATTAAGTTCACACCAGCATCTTTAATCGTTACCACCTTCTTCGCGACACAACTAGTGGAGAGTTTCCCCCACGTCACACTCATTGCGCTCCACAATTCAACCCACCGATCGTAATAAATTGAAATCGCACCCGATAGCCCAGTTAAGGAGCAAATCAATCGGGGAATTAAAACACGGTTCTTTTCGTGCTGATTACGGAAAGCGGTTCCCTGCCGGCAGTGTGGTAAGCGATAGTGGTACCGGAATTTGCTCAAGTGTTAGACGTGCGGAAAAATCGTTGTGAGCTTTAGTGGTTTCTTTTTTTTATACGAAGCTGTAATATATATGATTAGTATCCCCACCAGTGGCTTAACCTAAGTGCCAAGTGCAAACATTTAAAGACAAAACAAAAGAAAACAAAATGATTAATTCTAAATAGATCTCTATCCTATCTTAACTTAGTTTAAAATATAAATTGTGTAATCAAGTATGATCTAATTAATTTGATTTTTTTTGCCTAATTTTTTCTTATATACATCTAATATAAAAGTGACAAAGTGGTGATAGTTTGGTTGTGTTTTATATGAGTCTTATATATACCTATAGTAATCCCCCGCAGCTAAATTGATCTGCAGCAGTCAGGAATTGTGCACAATCTCTGGATAAGTGGTGAGTTTATTTTTTTTATTTTTTTTTCTTAATAATGAATTACGCCAAGCTAGCGCTATCCTAATATGATTTTAAATTAATTTTTTTTTATTTTGTACTGATTTCCTAGCAATAAGTTTATCCGCCCCCCCTAAACTATTTTGTTTTGTAATAGTAGACCTTAAAATTACATAAACGTAAGACTATGAATTCTTCGAGATAAAATATAAATATGGATACATTTAGACTTAAATTGAATTGAAATATATTATATGTATACTTGAAAATGATCTGATTTCCTAATTTGACGGGGTTATGTGTGGTTGTGTTCGAGACTTTAGTAATGGTCATTTAGAGTAGATGTGATTTCCTGTTAATTTAAGGACAGTTCATAGATGTTCAGAGTACGAGAACTGTCATGGCGTTCGCGTAGTTCGTGAGTAGGGAGGGAACTCAATGTACTCAAGGCAACGTAACATCTGTTGCCACGCGAACATAATTGCTAGGGGAACAGCAAAGTCCGTCCGTTCAGGGTATTATTCTTTTTTTTTATTAAATCTTGGCATGAATTAAATTTTTTTTTTTTGCTGCGTCTGGCTTCCTTAGGACAAGAACCTTACCCCATCCGACCCTACCTAGCTGTGCATATGCAAGCATGCCAAGTGCTAGTCCTTAGAGGTAGTTTCCAGTTTTTACTTCAGAAATGCAACACCACATTCAAAATACAGACCCCAATGAATTAGACTCAGGTGAAGTAAATTTTCGATCGCATGCCCAGCATCAGACTTACCGATAGTTGAGTTAACGATACGAAATGAAAAAATTATATGCTTAATAGACACAGGGTCAAAAACAACACTCTTGAACCTTGACAAACTACCACACTACAAAAGACAAAAACTACAAGACATAACATCATTTACTACACTTAGTGGACAAATCATGATAGACACAGAGATTATAACGCCTCTACCAACCGAATTTAACGAATTAAGCTACATGAGTTGGAAATTGATCCGTTTCCAAAATAAACAATTTGATGCTCTTATAGGACAAAATCTCCTTAAACCTTTGAAAGCAATTATCAATCTGGAGGAAGGGTACTTAGAAATAAATGATATAAAAACAAAATTTATTAATTCTTGTCCGCATAAGTATGATGAAAATCACTCACTAGAAGAATCCAAACTGAACGAAAACACCATAGAAAAACTAGAACGGGAAGACATGAACCCGGAAGATAGAAAAGAACTTAGGAAACTAGTTAACAAAAACAAAGAATTATTTTTTCAAGAAGGGCAAAAGCTAACTCACACCCATGAAATCCAACATGAAATTGTGACCACCACCGAAAAACCGGTATACTCTAAGATATACAGGTATCCTGAAAGAAATGTTGGCGCAGGGCATAATTACAGAAAGTAACTCTCCATATAATTCACCGATTTGGAGTGTTCCAAAAAAAATCGACAATTCAGGAACAAAAAAATGAAGAATTGTTATAGATTACAGAAAACTAAACGAGATTTCTGTAAGCGACAAATATCCTATTCCTAATATAGAAAACATATTAGAGAAACTAGGAAGGTCGCAATATTTCACTACGTTGGACCTCGCCAAAGGTTTCCACCAGGTACTAATAAAGAAAGATGATAGAAAGAAAACTGCGTTTTCAACGCCTCTAGGACATTACGAGTTTGTCAGAATGCCGTTCGGACTAAAAAATGCCCCGGCGACATTCTAATGATTAATCAATTCTGTTCTAAGAGAATATATAAATAAAATATGCGTCGTGTACTTAGACGACATATTAATCTTCAGCACAACCCTAGAGGAACACACCACAAATACCCAAAAAAAAATTGACAGACTCAGAGAACACAACCTTAAAATTCAAATTGATAAATGTAACTTTTTCAGTAGAAGTACCGAATACCTCGGACATATCCTGACAACGGATGGTATTAAGCCTAATATGAGTAAAATTGAAAATATCCAGAAGCTTAAACTGCCCGAGTCCCAAAAACAAATAAAGTCATTCTTGGGAATGACTGGCTACTATCGTAAGTTCGTAAAAGATTACGCAAAAGTAGCCTACGGTATGACTAAGTATTTAAAAAAGAATACGAAGATTGACAAAAGCGACCCTCAATACATAGATTCATTTCAAAAACTTAAAAGATTGCTTATTGATACACCAATCTTAAGATACCCCGATTTTAATAAGAGATTTAAACTTATAACGGATGCCAGCGATTTCGCTTTAGGCGCAGTCCTTACACAGGACGATCATCCATTAAGTTACGCAAGTAGAACCCTTAACGACCACGAGAAGAAATATTCCACAACGGAGAAAGAACTCCTTGTAAATTATTTTCGCCCATATATCTATGGCAGAACCTTCGATCTTCTTACAGATCATCAGCCTTTTAAATGGCTCCAAAGCAAGCACAAAGGGTAAGATATTAACCACAGATTACAGCGTTGGTTACTAAAACTTGGAGAGTATGATATAAACATCGACTATATTAAAGGATCTGAAAATAAAGTAGCAGATTTTATGTCTAGAATTAACGCAAATACAGGAGAAATAAATGCTATAGACCTAGAACAACAAATTGATAACATGAGCACAGATGCAACAATACACTCACAAGAAGAAGAACAAAACGATCATTTTTCAATTTTAGAGACAGCTGTTAATAGGTTTTCTACACAAATAATTTTGACATACACTAAAACAAAAGAAATAGAGGTAATTAATAACAAACGCAAGATTTTCATTAGCAAAAACGACATCGAAAATAACTTCATGGCTGACAAATTTCGTAGACTTCTAAAACCCGTGAAAATAGGCATTTTTTCCGAATTTCCTGATCATGAGTATAACAAAGTGCAACAGAAGCTGATAGAGTTATTTAACACAAGTTTAAAATTTTATAAATGCACTCACCATGCAAAAGATATGGCAAACGAAGATGAAACTTACAGATACATTGCAAAATACCACAAGAACGAAACAGGGCATGCAGGAATAAACGAAAACTATGAAGGATTGAAAAAACTTATATACTATAGAAACCTGAAAACATATATTCAAAAATACATTAATAATTGTGATACATGCAATAGAGCAAAGTATGACAGGAGGCCAATTAAGCCAAAATTCCATATAACCGAAACTCCGAATGATATAAACCAAATAGTTCATTTAGATATCTATATAAATAAGAAACATAGTTTTCTATCCTTCATTGACAAGTTCTCAAAACATGTAGTTGTCCTTTATTTAGAAGATAGGAATAGCGTCACAATCGTCGAGAAAATGCGATTGTATTTTTCCATCAAAGGAAAACCAATTTCAATCGTTTTAGATAACGAATTTAACTCTGTTAATGTAAGACAAGAAGGAGTAAGAACTCACTTCACAAAGCCTAACAGTCACACAGGCAACGCGGAAATAGAAAGGTTCCACAATACTATAGGAGAAAAACTTAGAATTTTGGAAACCGAAAAATCAGAAATGCCAATACAGGAAAGGATATTTAAATGTGTAGAATGGTATAATAAATCTTTTCATTCAGTTATAAAAGCAAAACCAATAGACGTAATAGAAGGGAAAGTTGATAAAAAACAAATAGAAAAGCTTTTGAAGGAATACAAGGAAAAGATTATTAACAAACGAAATGAAAATCGCGAATTTTACCAACAAAACCAAGAGGAGGGTTACGTTAAGAATTATAAGGCATTACGACATAAAGATGAACCTAAATATAGAAAATTAAAATTAGAGAACATACATCCGACAAACATTAAAAGATTTACAAAATTCGCAGACCAACTGGACATTAACAACTACAATAATGATAACGATGGCACTTCTACACACAACGAGAGGGACTCTAATAATCGACAAAATTAGCAACGAAATTGGATACGCCGAAATTAACATCGGAGAAATACCAATTATTCATAGCTACGACATAATATTACATATAATAAAACCACAACAAATAACGAATATACTAGACATATTTGAAAATAATATAAAACAATCAGGGAAAATAGAGAACAAAGAACTTTTACTACACGAAATTTACTTACTTAGAACTAAAGTACAGACCCCATAGACATAAGAGAGGACTAATCAATGTTGTAGGGACAGGACTTAAATGGCTCTTCGGGTCAATGGATGACAACGACAGACTAGAAATTGAAGAACATTTAGGTACAATTGACGAAAATAACCATAATATCATCTCTAACTTAAACAAAAACATTCAGATTAATAATCATTTTAAGGAAACGTTTAACAAAATTAAAGAAACCATAGAAGCAGACAGGGACAAGATTTTAGAAAAATACAATGATATTAAGACAAATAATGAGCAAATTTACAAAGAGCTTATCTACTTAGATACTTTACTTAAAATTAAAATACTTGGAGACAACATAGAAAATATTCAGAATAATATTGCATCAGCAAGAATGAACCTTATGAGCAGTAATGTTTTGACAAGCGAAGAAATTAAAAAATACGAAATAGACTTATACAAATTACAAAATATTAGATTAGGTACTGCAGAATATAAAGGAGAACAAATTATTTTTGCTATGAAAATTCCAAGAGAAATACTTAATGTCAAACATTCAGTTGCTACACCAATAACAAATAATAAATTTGAAGAATTCATATTTAAAAAGCAGGAAATTGTAACTATAAATAATATTTCATATGACTTTGATGGAAATGTAAACGAAAGAGAATTAAAAGAATCTAACCTTTGTATTTACAATAATAATTGCCTTAAAATAAGAAATAGAAAACCCGAAATACTGGAAATTAACTCAAATTCATTGCTAATTAAGAATCAAAATAATACCATATTAACAAGTTCATGTGATGAAAGAATCATAACCTTGAATGGAAATTACCTAATTAACTTTCACAATTGCAACATTAAGATAAGAAATAAGACATATTATGGCAAAGAAGAACAGTTTAAACAGAATTTCATAATCGAAACAAACAGAGATCAAATTAATGACACTATAAATGCACCTACATTTGACGACCTAGTAATAAAACAAGTAGAAAATATAGAGGCAATAGAGGAACTCAAATTTCATAAGAAAGAATATATCTTTTATAATTGGACAATTTTGATTGCATTTTTTTTAATTACTTTATTTTTTGTATCATCACTCCTTTTATTTTTCAGGAAATATAAATCAATTAAAGTAACAATTAACAAAGAAACTCAGGAGAGTTTCAACTCAAAGGGGGGACGGGTTACGTCGACCCTGTCGACCAATACCATTCATGGCATTCCAATAGATTGGATGTCATAAACAAATTGCATTGTTTAAAGTGAGTTCAACCGAGTTCACCATTTACTATCAAATTGCATTGCTCAATTGAGTTCACCATTTACTATCAAATTGCATTGCCCAACCGAGTTCATTATTTACTATCAAATTGCATTGCCCATTTGAGTTCACTATTTATTGTCAAATTGCATCGCAAGCAAACGGATAAACAAAAAGTAAAGTAATCTTAAGTATGGAAAAATTTGTTAAGTTAGTTCTAAGTTAGGATTCAATCAATAAAGTCGATCGTGAAGCAAAATAGAAAAAAAAGTTTTTTTTTTTTTATCGGCAAGCTTTCAACGACCATAACTCGCGCTACGAAAACCTACATAAATAATCTTTTTGCTCAAAGAAAACAGCTTACAATTTTGTAACTCCATTTAACATATTTTCCACACATTAAAAGAAAGGCAAAAGATCAAAACAAGATCCCCACGATAACACTTATCAGCACTTAAAGCTCTAAAAACAAAAACTACAGAATCCCAAGGAAAAAAGCTGAACATGTTAAAAAACCGACATTAGTATCTCTGAATGCACATCAATTAAATGATCAGCAGCCAAAGGCCATGGACAATCAGATGTGCGCTAAACAACAGATGTTGGATCTTCGTCAGATGCAATTGGAAATTCACTGGCGGGTAAACACTTTTCATGCGGGTTTTCTTTGAATTTAGTATGGCCCCGAAATATGCCCCAATACGCTACTGATTTAAAAAAAGCTTCCCCATAAAACTTGTACTGCGAATTAATGTTCGACAGAGTATAGTAAGTGATTGCAAATTTTGTTAAAAAATGTTTTTCATGATGTAGTATTCCACTACTTACACCCTGTACAATGCCTTACACACATCTTGCAACTACGCACACACAATGCAGTACAAAACGATTTCCAAAAAATTATCTAAAACACCAATACACTACGACGCACGATAATTTCCCAGACCATAAATATGTAAATCGACTACACCATGGCCCACAAGTGCACCCATCAGCACAAAATAACCTAAACAAACGCCACAGCAAGTGCAACCATGCACTCGCAAATTCTTTATGGGAATTCCTTAAATTGATACACTTACGAAAGGGAACCCATAAATAAAGTCATGTGGCATCATGAGTACATCGGCTGGGTAATTGACTTGTGCGAAGTTCCAAGGTACATAGTATTCCTGATCAACAAAATTATGAAAATACACTGAAGACGAGAGCCACTTCTTGAAATCTATCGACCCTGTCTCTAAATGTCTAAATCTAAATGTCTCCAGATCACCACCATCCGGATCTGTAATGAAAGCTAACTCTTAAAGAAGCCCAACGACGCCGAATGTATTTGCACGCGTTATTCGGATTTCAGCGCAACTTAAAAGCTTTGAGGACGAAAATATTGTACTCCCTGCAAAGCTTATTACAATAGAACAGCTCTATGAAGAATTAGAGTAAGAGTTAGATCTAATTGAAACAGAAAATAAATCTCTTAGGGAGTCTCCATTCCAAAAAAAGAGTCGAAGAGAAATCATGCCACCCAGTCATCCGCTGACGAGGAGAAGCTCGCGCGTGAAATTGATTGGGACACGAAGAGGCGACCGAGCAAAAAACGAAAAGTCGGTTTTTCACCAGAAATTGAGGTTCCAAAAAAAGGAAATTCTAAAACGGTGCTTACGGATGACGATGAAAATGAACCGAGTTCGAAAAAAAGTCAAAACAAGACACACCTTCTGCCACCAATAACGATTGTTGGAATTTCAGATAACATCAAACCTTATGATATTCTAAAGGTAATCCTAAAAACAACATTTAAAGTAACATCTCTAAATAACAATATTTGGAAAATTAATGTTAGCGATCCGGACAGCTTTCGCGCAGTTTCAGAAAAACTGATCTCAGAAGGAATCCAATGGTACACTTATGAAAATAAGTCTGAAAGGCCACACCGAGTTGTGGCCAGAGGCCATGCCATTCTTCGTGTCGCAAAGACGACGTGGTTCGATACCTTAAAACTAAAGGTTTCAAGGTAATCGATGCCGTCAATTTAATACAGAAAGAAAAGCGACAAACTGAAGGAGAAGACGAAGTTATAGTTAAGCGCAGACTTCCGTTATTCATGCTAAGCTTCGAAAAGTCCGAAAACTTAGATAAAATATATAAAATTAAATCTATACTTAATATAGTCGTAAGAATTGAACATACGCGTAAAAGTAAAAGGCTTGTCCCTCAGTGTATACGCTGCCAATGCTATAACCATACGCACGCATACTGCCAAAAGGAACCGCGTTGCGTTATGTGCGCGGGTAAAGACTTATCGGAAGAATGTGCTCTAAAAAAACAAGATTCGTCGACTTGCATTAATTGCAAGGAAAAACACCCAGCAAGCTATCGCGGCTGTGAAGTAGCTAAAGAGCTGCGGAAAAGGCGTGACTTAGTAAAGAAAAAGCCTTTACCGATCGAAAACCGATCCAAAGATAAATTTAAAAAAAAAACGGAAAACCTTTTAAAGAAAGAAAAACAAAGACTAAGGTAATGGTCAAGCCACCGCAGACGACAGTATGAAAAATTGAGGTACAAAAGTCGACGAATCGCTGCCTGCAACGCGACATACGCTGAAGCCGCGATACAAGCAAACAATCGAGCTGTTAATACGGCGCCTGATCCGGTCCATAAAGTTTTTTCCGCAATTCTTGTGAGACTTCAAGAGCAAAGCTAAATTAACAATTGTTTGTTCGCGAAACTGCACAAGCTTGAAAATTAACATCGAGGCAGACCAACTGACGTTTAAATTATGAAAAGCTTTATAAAAGTAGTTACAGGGAACGCGAATCGATGAGTTAAAATGAGCCTGGTATTGGAAACGCATTTGAGGGTAGAATCAGGTATAAAAATTAGGGGTTACAGCGGTTACAACCCATATCACACATCAGAAGGGGCTAGATGCGGAGCATCCTTTTTTATAAAATACACCACTGATCACTTCCCGGGTGAAATAATTGAGCTTGATGCAAATAAGCTCGCTTAGCGTAAGCATTAAACGCATTACATATAACTTTGCGTCTATTTATTGTCCACCACGAGCCAAATATGCCTCTAAAGAAATGATTTTAGTGGCATTTTTGACTCACTTGGACAGAACTTTGTAATTGGTGGAGATTTCAACTCAAAACAGACCTTCTGGTCGAACTCTATTCGAGGGTATGGAGTCTGGGGTCAACTTTTACTCGTCTGGCAAACTCACGTATTGGCCTTCGGATATGGCAAAAACATCAGACCTCATAGACTTTTTTTATCGCAAAAGGAGTTTCTGAAAACTCAGTTAAAACTGAAGAATGTTTTGATCTCTCTTCTGACCGGCCATTCATACAAGCAATGAATTAAAATGTCCCCGTGAAATTTCTGATTTAGTAAAGTAAAACAAAGAGCTCGTAAAAGATGGCTGCAATCTCATGCTCCGCAGCATAAAACAATTTTAAAAAAATTTTCCAGCAAATTCAAAAGATACATTCCGGACTTTAAAAATCGTGAAATCTCTATGTATCTCGAAAGTCTAACGGCAGATAAAACTTCTAACTATTCGCTTTGGAAAGCTATAAAAGGCATGAAAAAGCCAAAGATACAAGTGCCACCCATCCCAAAATATAATGGGGAATGGGGGGAAGGGAGACAAGGAAAAGGGTGAAATATTTGCCGAACACCTTGAAGAGAAGTTTAAACCATTTGACGGTGAAGCGTTGGTTGAAGATACTGTTCCTAGCACGGTATCTGACAATTTTCAAAAAAGACGAGTATCGCTGTTCGAACTCTGTTTTGTAATACAAAAACTTAAATTAAACAAGGCTCCTGGATATGACCTAAATACGGGACAGGTCCTTAAGGAGCTGCCCAGAAAAGCACTACTTAAATTTGTTTATCTCATAAACGCTTCTATTAGACTATTGTTCGTTTCCCGGCAATGGAAGATAGCTGAGGTAACAATGGTTCCTAAATCAGGTAAACCTCCAAATGACAAAAAATCCTATAGACCAATATGGCTTCTACCAATAATATCGAAGATATTTGAAAAACTCTTATTAAAGCGATTATATCCGATCGTCGAAGAACGTAAGCCATAAGTCCACAATTTTCCATATGACTAAGAAATAAATTAAAACAACTCAAAAAGTATGGGAATGTTTTATAATTTAATTGTGGTTCTTCTAAAACATATAATTTATATATAATTGACAAAATGGGTTCCCTTATTAAAGCGAAATGGAATAATTCTTATGTATGGTGTTTAATAATATGAAACACTTAGTGCAGGATATTCACAAACTATATACAAACATTACACGCATAAAAAAACATAAGGAAAGGCTACAGTCCGCTTGAGGCGAACAGTATGATACCCTATCCAAAAGCCCCAAAGAAAAAACCATTAAGAAGATGATGCATAGCATTTTATTTAGTTCGATTAATTAAAAAAAAAAAAGTTTTTTTGAAAAAACGCCCCCAAAAAGTGGGCGTGGCCAAAAACTTTGTATGGGCGATATATTGGAAAAAATATTGGGTAAATATTTTGTTAAACAGTTTTTTTCGCTTTCTGTGAAAATTTTCGAAGAAAACAGCATTTTAGTCAAAAACGCCCACAAAAAGTAGGCGTGGCAAAAAACTTCATATGACAAACTTATAAAGGAGGGCATTGCCTACATATCTTGTAAAGGTTGTAACACTCTATCTCTCTAACTTTAGCTTTAAAACGGTTTTTTCTAAATTGTGGGCGTGGCAGTGGGCGTATTCAAAAAAATTTTACACTTAACCATTTCGGAGCCCTAGGGAATATGTGGTCCAAATTTCAGCTTCCTAGCTTAATTTTAAAGGCCTAAAAATTGCGTACGGACGGACGGACGGAATACGCCCACTGCCACGCCCACAATTTAGAAAAAACCGATTTAAAGCTACAGATGGACAGATAGAGTGTTACAACCTTCACAAGATATGTAGGCACTGCCCTCCTTTATAAGTTTGTCATATAAAGTTTTTTGCCACGCCTACTTTTTGTGGGCGTTTTTCACTAAAATGCTGTTTTCTTCGATAATTTTCATAGAAACCGAAAAAAAATGTTTAACAAGATATTTAGCCAATATTTTTTCCAATATATCGCCCATACAAAGTTTTAGGCCATGCCCACTTTTTGGGGGCGTTTTTTCAAAAAAATTATTTTTTTTTTCTAAATTTTATAGAATGAAATAAAATGCTATCCATCATCTTCTTAAGGTTTTTTTTGGGGCATATAGGGATAGGGATAGGGTATCATACTGTTCGCTCCAAGCGGACTGTAGCCTTTCTTTATGTTTTGAAACAATTTTCGCAAATCTGAAAACGATTACAAGGCTGGAGTAGTGTATCTCCTGGATTTCGGAGACAAACACCACAAATGAGGTCACAAGGACAAGTTCATTGTCTTCATCTTTTTCATTCGTTTAATGGTCGTCTTCTTCAATAAATGTTTATCTTTTGCTATAAATAGTTGCCAATTGATTAAACGTTATTTTGGCATTTTCAAATTTTATTGTAACACTCTGAATCAATTGGTTTCGATAACGAAACTTAGATTATGGACGTTCAAACAGTTCCCATGTTGCACCATACATTGAAGATTCCAAATCGACTGTTAAGCTAAACTCCTCATCGATTAGCTGGTTCACAAATATAATTTTTTTTTTTTTTGGGAGCAGCTTCCCTAGTTTGCCATTCTAAACTTCGATCATACTAGTGCGGTTCGAAAGCTTTTTTTATAGACCGAGAACTGGTTCAAAACATCTTTAAAAAATAAAAATTTATGAAAAATCATCTTCAAACAATTACGTATTTTACCATTGCAATGCACTGCTTTCGAAAACATTCCAAAAATTCTTTAAAGAAAGAAAGGCCGGTGGTCTCTTAATGGATTATTTCATATACGCTCTGGATGTGCTCGGGATTCACAAGTGGGAGGACTAAAAACTTATTGAAAATGTTGTGTTGCGGTCGTAGTAAATCCTTTCCTGAAAAGAAACGAAATGTACATTTACATGATTGCAATATGGAAAATTTAATCGTGCCGAGAGTGGTGGATGACTTTTCCGCTGCGGAGAAATTATACATTTACGACACATTTGATGTTTAGACATTAATGTACTTAATGGCTTGTGCATCTGTGTCGGTCGGATTCCTGCCGCAGTGACGAATTCATCGGCCACAATCAGAACGAAGAAAAACTCGTACCTTTGCTCCTATGGGTGATGTCCAGGGTACATTTTTCAATTCCTCCATGTCCTCCTGCCTTGTCTTTTTATATATGCTGTCGAAAATAAAATAAAAGAAAATTATTGTCATAATATAAGTAAAAATCTTACCAAAACGAATTCCCGAGACACAGATGAGGAATTAACCAGATAGTCAACTCTGCAAACCCCTATCACTTTCAACCCGCAAAAAATATTTAATAATGGCCGCAAAATCCTCTCTCAATTTTCTCATCTGTGAATACGTGTGAGCCAGACACATGAAGTTAGATCTAATTTACTAGATTACCCGCCAAAAATAATTGTGGGGAGTTTTGCAATATATCCAAATCGCAACAACAAAACAGCTGGTCACGGCGGATGTGTTGGGAAATAGGAAATTCTGCGAAGTGTTGAGTTTATGTGATTCAACTTTTATAGCTATTTTAATATAAATGTTTATAAAGAAACAAAAACATTGGTTACCCAATAAAGTTGTTACAATTTAGTTGGAATATTTTTTTCGGTTATAAGAAATAGTTCTCTATTTTTTATCTGCCTTAAAATAAACATTCTTGGTTTGTTGTACTTTTCCATTTTGGTTAATAAAATGAGATAAAATGCATATTTTATTGTATTATTGCATAAATATTACTAAATTAGTAATGTTTGGGTGTAAAATATTTGTAGTAAATAGTTTGCAATGGTTTTTATATATATACATATTAAATTCTTTGATTGTTTTATTATTTATTTATTATTTGATTGTTTTTATTCAACATATGAAAGTTTAATGAATATATGTATATATTCGGGTTCCGTGCATGGATAAAAAAAAAAGTGAAAAAGAAGTATTTGTAATCCTCTTTAAATTATGTTGTGTTACATGATTTGTACGTTTAGTCAATCAATTTTCTTAGCTGTTTCTTTTCTAAGGCGGTTTTGAAATGTTTTTATATAAGTTAATATGCTTTATTTTAAAATTTAAAGTAAGCGATAGACGGAAGAACGAGAAAAAAAGGTAGCTGGAATGCACTGCATAAATATATTGGGGGTGATAAATAATGTGGGTCATAAATAAGCATGCACATTATGTTACATATATATTGAATTAATTAGCCATTTTTTTTAACAGCCGACTTTATTTGTCAAGTTATAATGTTTTGTAATTTTATTTTATATGAAAATAAACAAAACAATTTACTACTACTACTAATAGCAAGTAATTGCTAATTTTGTTAAAAAAGTGTTTTGATGTACAAAAAATAATATTTGTAAGAATTTGGATTTGGAATAAGTGCAAATTATGTGGGGCTTATCAGTTCGACTTAGCTTGTAGGCAACGTGAGAGATTCGCTTTCGAGTTGACTATCTGGTTAATTTCTCATCTGTGCTCAATAGTCTGCAAGTGCGCCCTGTGGGCGAGCCGTGTTTCCGGGTCCAGGTTGTAAATTATTGAAAAAAAATATATTTCGTCGTTCGATACACTCAAAGATCTACCATTTTTTATTGCAACTGCTCACGAATCAACTAAAGTTGCCGATTTAGATATAGGACATCATTTGGGTGACTCTTATTATGATAATTAATACGAAAAAGAATACATTAATGCAAAACGACCAAGTGATACTCCACTTCAGAATAAAATGACCATTCGTTTAACTACTGACGTACCGTTTTGTTGTCCACCACGTAGATTATCTTACCGGTAAAAAAGGTTACTAGAATTATCGATGATTTGCTTGCCCAAAAAAATATTCAACCTAGTCATTCACCGTATGCATCACCTATTGTAATAGTCTGAAAAAAATGGTTTGTTGACTATCATTCGTTAAATAAGATCACCATCGGTGACAATTTTCCTTTACCACTTATTTATGACTGTTAAGAGCACCTTGATAGTAAAATTAGTTTATCTTTGATTGATCTAAAGAATGGGTTTCACCAGTTCCCGATGGATTAAGACTCCATACCATACACATCATTTGTCACACCATATGGACATTTTAAATATGGAAAAATGCTTTTCGGCATTCGACGCTTTTCAGCGTTTTATTACTACTATACTAAGTGATATGATTCGCTCTCGCGATATTATAGTATGCATGGATGATATTTTAGTTGCTGATGTTACCATCGACGAACATCTCAAAGTTCTTCGTAGACTTTTTCGTCGTTTAGTTGAAAATAAATTGGAAATCAAAATAATGCAAGTGCATGTTTATGCAACGATCGATTGAATATTTAGGATACTTAGCACACAACCGAAGTATTAAACCGAATAACTCTGTCCGAAATTATCCTGTCCCGACTAATGCTAGAGAATTAATCTTGTTTAGGGTTATTCTCTTACTTTCGAAGATTTGTACCCTCGTTCTCTAAGATAGCTGGCCCATTGTTGAACATATTAAAAAAAGGATCCACCTTTCAATTTGAATACGAATGTAAAAAAGCTTTCTATTCTCTCCGTGATGCCCTAGCATGCGCACCAGTTATGTTTAGGGTTATTCTCTTACTTTCGAAGATTTGTACCCTCGTTCTCTAAGATAGCTGGCCCATTGTTGAACATATTAAAAAAAGGATCCACCTTTCAATTTGATTACGAATGTAAAAAAGCTTTCTATTCTCTCGGTGATGCCCTAGCATGTGCACCCTAGCATGTGCACCAGTTATGATAATTTTACCCGACAAACCTAGTTACATACTGATGCCAGTTCACAGGCATATGGAGCTGTATTATTACAAAAGCAAGATGATCCGGTGGCATCCGGTGTCATATTATTCTCGACGTACGACCCCGCGGATCGAAATACCATAGTTTTGAGCTGAAAACACTCGCTATCATTTATGCCCTGCGCCGATTCCGAGTCTACGTGGAGGGTATACCCATCCGAATTGTCACTGATTGTAATTCCCTGGTTCAAACATTGTCCAAGAAAAGTCTCAACATCCGCATTGCTCGATGGTCACTCGACCTTAAAAATTATTACTACGTCATAAGTCACCGAAAAAGTGTTGGTATGGGTCATGTTGATGCCCTTAGCCGAACACCAATTACTCCCCTCGCTTCAGTGAATAGTTCGGACACCGTTGTTCATTTCGTTCATTATTTTTTATCTGCAAGCTACTCAGTCCCTAGACCCAAATATAATAAATTGTTACATAACCAGTTACAAACTGCCGATGTCGATCCTTTCGAAATGCGTAATGGCCTTGTCTACCGCCGAATGAAGGAGAGTCATTTAACCTTATATGTTCCTCGTGAAATGAAAGTGCATGTTATCACCCTTATCTATGAAAAATTGTGTCATCTAGAAATTGATAAATGCTATGACTAAATTCGTTTTTATTACTGGTTTTCTTCCATGCGTCATAAGATTCACGAATTGTATTCGATGTATTATTCACAGCCCTCCTCGACATGTTAATGTGTGAACTCTACACAGTATCCCGAAAGTCCCCTGCCCATTTGATACTATTCACATTGATCATTTTGGACCACTTCCGACCGACTATACTAAATAAAAATAAGTATATTCTCGTCGTTATTGATGCATTCACCAAATTTGTGAAACTTTATCCTGTTAACACGACCAGTACCAAAGAAGTTTGTGCTGCCCTAGATAAGTATTTCGCTTATTACAGTCGACCTAGACGACTAATGCTTATGATGAATCAAAAAATAAGTTACACAATAAATACGAAGTTGTTACAATTTAATTCCAATATTATTTGCGGTTATAAGACATAGTTCTCTATTTTTTATCTGCCTTAAAATAAACATACTTGGGTTGTTTAATTTTTTCCATTTTGGTTAATAAAATGAGATAAAAGGTATATTTTATTGTATAATTGCATAAATATTGCTAAATTGTTTGGGTGTAAAATATTTATAGTAAATAGTTTTGGAATGGTTTTTTGTATACATATATTGTTTGATTGTCTTATTATTTGATTTATTCAACATATGAAAGTTTAATGAATATATATACATATTCGATTTCCGTGTATCGATAAAAAAGAAAAGAAAAGAAGTATTTTTAATCCTTTTTAAATTATTTTGTATTACAAAATTTGTACGTTTACGCAATTAATTTTCGCGGTTTTGGAAATTTTTTATATAAGTTAATTTGCTTTATTTTTATCTGCTAAACACAAGATTAAAAATAAATCTAGGCAATAAATTTTTTGTGCTTAATCTCGGTTTATTTTGTGGTGGAAACATAGCATAAACGTACTTAAATATTTCAATATAACCATCCATAACAAAATCCGTGTTTGTTAAGTTATACTTAAATTCATTGTTAACCGAAAATGTATTATCAACTTACTTACTATATATTAGTCACGTTAATCAATATTATTTTGATTATTTTTCATTAAAAATTAGAATAAATTGGTTAAAACATAGGTTTATTATGTTATTAGTTGTGTGATAAGTATGTTTTTATAAATCCATATTCACCGCATATTGTGCATGTTTATTTTACACACCCAAATTATGAAGTGTAATCTGCTGAAATTCATCAACTGTTCCCAACTTCTTGCTATAAAAAAATTACATTTCTAAGCGGCGGCAATTAGCCTCATATAATCATGTGTACGTGATTCCCATTTGATTTGCACGTAAAAGCCCATATAATTGCAAATTATGTGGGGCTTATCAGTTCGACTTAGTTTGTAGGCAAGGTGAGAGATTCGCTCTCGAGTTGACTATCTGGTTAATTCCTCATCTGTGGATGAAGGCATGGTAGATGATTAAGGAATGCTTTGGATCGAGAGCGATGTTCTTATCAGATTGGCCGAATGTAAACCTTTTATTTTTAAATTTCAATATGCCTGTATGCGTCCATTGGGTGACTGGATGGTCGACTTTCCTTTGGCACACTGAACGAGTACACTCTGAATACAGACAACTAATAATTGCTTCGATTCGCCTAATGGAAGAAGATTAAAGGTGCCGTCAACAAAATAATTTCGTTCTAAAATTGGTAAAAGCTCAATTTGTTGACACATTTTTGTTGCGCAAAACACTTCTTTGATCCTATTCAAATTCTTTTAATAGTTTTATACTGGACCAAATGGGCCGATTTTACATTTTTATGCGTTTATTATCAAAAAATGGTTTCGATGTTGTTTTTCTTTTAAACCCATTCATTTTTTATCGAATTAAGTACTTGCATCCCTTAAAACACATCCGATTGGTCAGGATGTGGATGAAGGGCATCACATATTTTGAAATTTTTTTTAGCTCAGTGTCCTAAATCAAACAATGCTTACAGGATTTTATATAACACGTATATCTTTCACATGCTTTATAAGTGTATTTTTTACAAAAAATAATTTTTCTAAATATAGCACAACACTATTTTCCTCAAACCACAAAAATAAATTGAGTATTACTAATGAGTTAACAGTGTGTTAAAGTTACGAATCAGTTAAATCGGCATTTATAATAGAGCTGATAATATAAATTGTATGTGTATTGTATTGGTTTTTTTCGACAATTTTTAAAACATGTATGTTCAAACTTGAGCCTCGTGCAGGGACGGGAAGCAAGAATATCCCTGCAGCGCCCGCCAGTGCTTGTCGTAAAAGACGACTAAGGCGGAGGAATCACTTCTAGGCAATTTAAACATCCAGGTAAGCCTAGCAACATATTTAACACATTTAAACTGTCCCACAAGTGTGCATGTAAATCCGTGGGTTGACACGACTGGAGATCACCGGTTTCATAAAAGTAAGATCAATCAAGAACTTATATCAGGAGCATGCACTTGTTAAACAAACAAACTCGCTTAACCTATCATTATGGAAATCTACGTTCAAAGAAACACTACCCCGCTAGGCACCTCTAATGCTACGCATGGTTGTGATCCTGGGACGAGCAGAATTGCACGGGTCAGAACTATTCGGTTTTCGGGGGATAGCAAAATAATGCAAAGATAGCAAAATGAAGATAGGCGAAACCTAAGGGTCGCGAGTTGGAACGTTGGAAATATGAGTGGTCGCTGTAACGAGCTGGTAGAGATGATGGTAAGAAGGCGACAGGACATCTTGTGTGTCCAAGAAACGAAATGGCGAAACACCGGAAATCGGGCTCGTTTCTTGGACGTTGAGACAAAAGTATATAAAGATGTTCTACTACGGTAAAGAACAGGAAGAATCACAGATGAGGAATTAACCAGATAGTCAACTCTGCAATCCCCTATCACTTTCAACCCGCAAAAAATATTTAATAATGGCCGCAAAATCCTCTCTCAATTTTCCCATCTGTGAATACGTGTGAGCCAGACACATGAAGTTAGATCTAATTTGCTAGATTACCCGCCAAAAATAATAGTGGGGAGTTTTGCAATATATCCAAATCGCAACAACAAAACAGCTGGTCACGGCGGATGTGTTGGAAAATAGGAAATTCTGCGAAGTGTTGAGTTTATGTGATTCAACTTTTTATTTTGTTTTAATATAAATGTTTATAAAGTAACAAAAAATTAGTTACCCAATAAAGTTGTTACAATTTAGTTGGAATATTTTTTGCGGTTATAAAAAATAGTTCTCTATTTTTTATCTGCCTTAAAATAAACATTCATGGGTTGTTGTAGTTTTCCATTTTGGTTAATAAAATTAGATAAAATGCATATTTTATTGTATTATTGCATAAATATTACTAAATTAGTAATGTTTGGGTGTAAAATATTTGTAGTAAATAGTTTGCAATGGTTTTTTATATATATATTAAATTCTTTGATTGTTTTATTACTTATTTATTATTTGATTGTTTTTATTCAACATATGAAAGTTTAATGAATATATGTACATATTCGGGTTCCGTGCATGGATAAAAAAAAGTAAAAAGTAATATTTGCAATCCTTTTTAAATTATGTTGTGTTACAAGATTTGTACGTTTAGTTAATCAATTTTCTTAGCTGTTTCTTTTTTCAGGGGGTCTTGTAAATTTTTTATATAAGTTAATATGCTTCATTTTAAAATTTAAAGTAAGCGATAGACGGAAGAAGGAGAAAAAAAGGTAGCTGGAATGCACTGCATAAATATATTGGGGGTGTATTTTTTTATCGAAAATGCTTGGTAGTTGAGTACATCACGAAAATGCATGCACATTATGTTACATATATATTGAATTAATTAGCCACTCTTTTTAACAGCCGACTTTATTTGTCAAGCTATAATGTTTTGTAATTTAATTTTATATGAAAATAAACAAAACAATTTACTACTACTACTGGGAAGTAATTGCAAATTTTGTTAAAAAAGTGTTTTGATGTACCAAAAATAATATTTGTAAGAATTTGGATTACGTTTTATTACAAAGCGTTTTAAACCAGTGTTCAATTGTGTAGAGTATCTTAACTGCTTCAATATAACCATCCATAATCTACGAAATCCTTGTTAGTATAGTTATACTTAAATTTATTGTCAACCGGAAATGTATGATGAACTTACTTATTATAAATTAGTCACGTTAATCAATATTATTTTGATTATTTTACATTAAAAATTAGAATAAATTAGTTAAAACACAGCTTTATTCTTAATATTATAATATTTTATTATGTTATTAGTTGTGTGGTAAGTATGTTTTTATCAATCAATATTCACCGCATATTGACCATTTTTATTTTACACACCCAAATTGTCTGCTGAAACTCATCAACTTTTCCCAACTTCTTGCTATAAAAAATGACATTTCATGAGCGCGGCAATTAGCCCCATATAATTCGATTTATGTGTGCGTGATTCCCATTTGATTTGCACGTAAAAGCCCATATAAGTGCAAATTATGTGGGGCTTATCAGTTCGACTTAGCTTGTAGGCAAGGTGAGAGATTCGCTCTCGAGTTGACTATCTGGTTAATTCCTCATCTGTGATAAGAATGGTATCGGTATCATGCTTGCGGCAGAGTTACTTACCAACGTATTGACTATTTCAAAGTCCAGTGACCGTTTGATGTCTCTCAAACTGGTGATTCAAGGCGAGGTGTGGAATGAAGGACTAGGAAGTGGCACAAGTGGTGAAGACATCCTAAGAATATGCAAGTCATACGGTCTGATCGTTTTAAACAATGTTCATCAAACAGAGCCAGCACTTGGTCGCTTATAGCAGTGGCGGAAATGAAACCCAGATTGACTACCATTTGGTGGCAAGTTTTATGAAACCTTTTATTTGTTGTCGGAGATTTAAATGGACATGTAGGGAAGTCTGACGAAGACTATGAAGACTGCCATTGAGGACTAGGATATGGCACCAGGAATTCTTCTGGTGAAGACATCCTAAGAATGTGCAAGTCATACGGCCTGATGATTTTAAATACAATGTTCGTCAAACAGAGCCGGCACTTGGTCACTTATAGCAGTGGCCCAGATTGACTACCATATGGTAGAAAGTTTCATGAAGCCTAGAGTTAAAGATTGCAAAGTGATCTTGGGAGAGGCAATCACCCGGCAACACCGTCTCCTCCTGACAGAAGATGAACAAACAAAGGTTTCTGCGAAAATAAATTGGTACAACCTGGACAAAGAAAAAGGCGAGTCATTTATTATCAACATAAAAAATTTCCTCCGTAATAACACCAACGACGTAGAGGATGAAGAGTGCAGCGCACAAGATACGTGGGATTCCCTACAACGACCCTGCTTAGAGAAACCTAAAGTACTGCTTGGAGCCTCGAAGGGTCAGTACCAGCACGGAAAGGAAACTTGGTGGTGGACAGTGGAAGTTCAAGCAGCAATAAATGAAAGAAAGAGGCTTTCAAAGCTTGGTCAAAGTGTGCCTCTTATAATATAGTGGAAAAAGCTCGTCTTGAAGTGGAGTACAGACGTTGCAAAAATATCGCGCACCAAATTCAAGCTAAGTGTGTGGAGAGCCTGTATCAGGAGTTGGAGGAGTTATCTTCCTCGCTGACCAGGTAACCCACGAGCTTCGACAAAACAAGAACAACGGAACAACGATTTTCAAGATTGCTGCACAGAGAAGAAGGAAATTCGTTCGACGAAGTTCATTAACAATGCTCAAGTCCAACTACTTGTGGACGACGAAAAAGTTGTACACAGGTGGCGACAGTATTGCGAGCAACTTTTAAGCGAACAGTTTCCCGGCTATATTTTCCAGGAGCCGCCCTCAATGAAGAAGTGACCGACATAACAGTCGAAGAAGTTGGGAAGTAGTCAAGAATTCCAAGAAGAGAAAAGGATTCCTTAAAGGATCTGCATACGATTCTGGTTGATTTTGAAAAAGCATTCGAAAGACAATCAAGAGATCTAATATGGGTAGCGCTAAGACAGCGAGGAGTTCCTGAAACCTACGTACAGATGATCGTGGACATGTAAAGTCGGTGTTCACCAGGGAAGTGTCTTTAGTCCTTTGCTATTTATTACAGTCCTAGATTATCTGCTTGAGGGAAAAGTGACGGACCCTAAGGTGCATCAGTTATTCTTTGCTGACGATGGAGCCGTCATAAGTAATGATCAGGCTTCCCTGATGTTTTAGAAGGGAATGCCAAAAAAAGACAGAGTATCTGTACTGCTCATTCTCTGACCCAAGTCAACCCATTCCGGACATTTATTTGAATGGGGTGGTGGTTCCCAAGTGTAAAAAGTTCAAATATCTTGGATCAATGATCAACAGCGAAGCAACGGTTGATGACGACATCAATCATCGTGTAAGCTTAGGGTGGATGAAGTGGCAGGAAAACTGCCACCTTCTGTGACCGAAAAATGTCCTCTAAGATATCAACTCTGTGGCTTTTGATTGTGAAGCAAATCACTTAAATTTTGTTGTGAATATAATTTGAATTCGAGAAAGTATTGCATAGGTCTAGGAGTTAATATATGTTTTAGAACCAATAAGGATGGTAGGATGCAGCATTCGGTTTAAGATGAGACTTAGTCAATATTTTGAGGCGCTTTGATGATAAACCTTTAGTAATATTTATTTTATTATATATATTTTTTTTTTCTGTTGTCGCTTTCCTGTAAATTTTATTTTTCATAGCGGTGCAAGGGACGATAAATTAAAGCTTTACACTTAATCTATTATTGAAATGGGCATCTGGGTAGAGTAGATTAAATTTTGAAATACATAAGAAAATAACTGAAATTCGTATTTATTCAGTTCTTTGAAATACTTACTTAGCTATTGCTGTTGAGCGTATTTGTTTAAAAAATGAAGATCTGGTGTATGAAATAGATAGGTAGGTATGTAGGATAGGTATGAAATAGATTGCTTGGGAGAGCGTTGAGGTGGTGCACCACGTGGACTTCCATTTTTGATCGATTCAAAAGAAGAACACCGATTTTTCAAAAACAGAATTTAAATTGAAAAAGGTAATAAATCGATCTAACAGAATACTGAACTAACATCTTTGAGTTTACCGTTTTTGGTTCTTAGGACGGAAGTTCACAATCTTTAATAGTAAAAATTAAGTGAAAACATACATTTTTAAAATTCAAATTAAATTGTATTTAAAATAACTTTTCGTTACTCACACAACAGAATTAGAAGTATTAGTCACTTTTTTTTTGTTTGCGAACTATATTTAAACAAACCGTTTATGAGAGATGAAAGTTTGTCTATGCTGCGAAGAAAGTTCTTTATGCTTATTTATAAGAATTGTTAAAAAAGCAATGAAATTTTTGTTTGTTTTGCTGCCGTAGGTACATTTATTTTAGACGTTTGGTTACGTGTTTAACATTTCTTTTCTATTATTTTTTCCATCAACCATAGGTTAATAAGTCATCTAGGGCTCACATAAACGGTTAGCTCACCAGTACAGTACAACCAACCAGCTACCATAAAATTAAATCACACCAAAAACATGAATATTAAAGTTCTCTTTTACAAAAATCGATTTTGCCTTACAAGGTAGACACAAAAAGTACTGAAGATCTAAAAAGAATGAACAAAATTACAAAAAAAATGAATTTAATACCTGCGACATTCAATATTTTTTTGGTGGGGAACCACTCAAGTTCTCTACAGTATAATGAAAAATCCAAGTGGGTGGACAACTTAACGAAATGGGATCTCGGGCAGTTAAACGTATATTAGGTACTTGGCAGAAATTAGTTGGGAAATTATGGTTACAATTTCTCCTGCCAAATTTTAATGATAGGGTTTTTGAAAAATTAAGGCACAGTCCGTCTGTCTCGGCCTGAGTTTATGCAACTATAGTGCAGAGCATATTTGGAAAGCCAAGAAAAGAATTTGGCAACTTTGTCAGCTGAACTGCGTTGAGCCGAGGTAGAAGCGCTGTTACAAAAGAGGATAGCGGAGCTCAGAAACTAGTTTGATATCTCCGCTCTTATCAAAGGAAATATTCTTTGTATTAAATGAATTATAGAATATTGTTGTATCTATTTTGAAAATGAGACCATACATTTATATACACTACAGGTTCTACACTATCATTGTTTAATTTATAAAAAAATGTATGGGAAACTACCATTTAGCTGTAATTCCATGAATATCACTTTCACTCTTATAGTCGAAATTAAGTACATATGAGTTCTTCATATACATATACTTTTCTTATACATATACTTTTCGGTAAAGTCACTGTTTCTTTGATGCTCTCTCGGCTCTCTCATTACAGCTTTGCTCGCAGCTCCAGAATGTTTTCAGCATATATTTGTTCGGACTTAGTCGCGATGAGTCTAAAATTTAAAAAAAATTTAATACAAAATAGACAAAGAATTTCTTACAAGTTTCAGTCGCGAATTTCGCGTCTTTAATGCCTACTCGTATGAAGCCAGTGGTTAGTGCAGAATAGTTTGGTGTTAGCCTGAATGAAATATAGTTGTTAGAATTGTTAGATTTAAAATCTTCACGGAAGGTTGGAACATATGGTACAGATTGGAAAGGCAGGAATATATATTTAAAAAAAAAATTAAAAAGAGGGGAGAGTAAATGAATAAAACAGGATGGTGTTGTCAAAAACAGTGACCAAAAGTTAGTTGTTTTGGACTGTCTCGTAATTCCTGAGCTCCCTCACGTTTTAATGTCACACAAAAAAAAATGAAAAATATGAGTGTTGTTGTATGCGATAGTTGCTATGATGTCTATTATAATAATTAATTATGATGACTGAGTTGTGTTATCCGAAGACCAGGTGCAATAAATATCGCCCCTACCTAAGCCCACAAACTTCGAAATGGTACCAAAGAATAAAAGTATCGAATCGCGAATTGAAAAATCGAGTTCAACACAAGTTTGTATTTTTAGAAATAAGTCTAAGGAATAGCATTTTGATTTTTGGGATGCACCGTTTGTATCGAAAGTGAATTGTCTGTTAAATGATATGTAGGTATTTGGGTCATCAGGTTAAACTTATTTGCCAAAATACTTTCAAAAAAATAATTTTCGTGAATAAAAGTCAATATGATTTTATTGATTTCTACTTATAATGCCTCCATGATAAAATATCTTATCTTTACGATAACACCCTTTGCGATGGAGTAGATTTACTTAATATCGTTCAAAGGGTTTATTCGGGCTAGTATCGAACTGATTGTAATGACTTTTATCATCGATAAGAGCACTTTCGTTTAATAGCACATAAACGAAAATCAACAAAAGGATAGTTCAACTAGAAAAATAATAAAACCGACGCACATAGAAACGTTAATACGCCATCAGTAAAGCAACGCGAAATCAGAATCAAAACAAGTTGGATATTATTAGATAACTTTTATCTAATGCGGTTTATTTTAATTAAGGTTTCTAACATTTATGACTGATAACTCAAATATCTACTTTGAAGTAAGATAACAAAACAAGGGAGACTTAGGAAGTGATTTCCTTTCTCCTATACTAAAATACAAAAACATAAGACACGACTGTAGCCTTTCGGTATGTTTTAAGATTATTCTATAATTTTGCACTTCAAATTTTTCAGTCCGCTTGGGGCGAACAGTATGATACCCTATCCATATCCCTTTATGCGAAAAAAGAACGAAAAAGATGATGGATAGCATTATATTTTATTCTTTTAAATTAAAAAAAAAAAATTGTTTGCAAAAGCGCCTCCAAAAAGTAGGCGTGGCCCCAAACTTTGTATGGGCGATTTGTTGGAACAAATTTTGGTGAAATATCTTGTTAAACATTTTTTTTTCGCTTTCTATGAACATTTTCGAAGAAAACAGCACTTTAGTGGAAAACCCACAAAAAGTAGGCGTGCCAAAAAACTTTATATGACAAACTTATACAGGGCAGTGCCTACATATCTTCTGCAGGTTATAATGCTCTATCTCTCTAAGTTTAGCTTTAAAACGGTTTTTTCTAAATTGTGGGCGTGCTTGTACCGCCAAAAACACGCGGTTAAATATTATTGCGCTAATTCCAATGGTTTTATCCGTTGAAGCCGGCGCACTATCGTTCAAAATATATATCATTTCGTTATTGCAATGACCGCGTAGGCGAGTCTGTTTGTTACGGGCAAATGATTTTATTTCATCTTCGACGGTTGCCACATCCAAATCACTGTGGATATCACTATTTCTGCTATACCACGGGGCGTTTACAATTCTTCTTAGCACTTTGTTTTGAAAAGATTGTAAAATTTTTATGTTATATGCTTTGGTACAACCCCAAAGTTGTATACCAAACCGGTTTCAGAACTTGCTTGTATAAAAGCAGCTTGTTTTGCATGCTGAATTTGGAAAACCGACCAAGCAGCCAATGCATTTGATTATATTTAATAACGAGCTCTTCCCGTTTCTTTTTTACGTGCGATTTCCATTTTAGTTTCCCATCAAGTGTCATTCCCAAATATTTAGCTTCATTTTCGTACGGAATTTGTACGGAGTTTATGAAAATGGGTAGCGTAGTTACATTTCTGTAAGTAAAATTAACATGCGTAGATTTTGTTTCATTAAGGACAATACCCCAAATTCAAGCTAAGTGTGTGGAGAGCCTGTATCAGGAGTTGGAGGAGTTATCTTCCTCGCTGACCAGGTAACCCACGAGCTTCGACAAAACAAGAACAACGGAACAACAATTTTCAAGATTGCTGCACAGAGAAGAAGGAAATTCGTTCGACCAAGTTCATTAACAATGCTCAAGTCCAACTACTTGTGGACGACGAAAAAGTTGTACACAGGTGGCGACAGTATTGCGAGCAACTTTTAAGCGAACAGTTTCCCCGGCTATATTTTCCAGGAGCCGCCCTCAATGAAGAAGTGACCGACATAACAGTCGAAGAAGTTGGGAAGTAGTCAAGAATTCCAAGAAGAGAAAAGGATTCCTTAAAGGATCTGCATATGATTCTGGTTGATTTTGAAAAAGCATTCGAAAGACAATCAAGAGATCTAATATGGGTAGCGCTAAGACAGCGAGGAGTTCCTGAAACCTACGTACAGATGATCGTGGACATGTAAAGTCGGTGTTCACCAGGGAATTGTCTTTAGTCCTTTGCTTTTTATTACAGTCCTAGATTATCTGCTTGAGGGAAAAGTGACGGACCCTAAGGTGCATCAGTTATTCTTTGCTGACGATGGAGCCGTCATAAGTAATGATCAGGCTTCCCTGATGTTTTAGAAGGGAATGCCAAAAAAAGACAGAGTATCTGTACTGCTCATTCTCTGACCCAAGTCAACCCATTCTGGACATTTATTTGAATGGGGTGGTGGTTCCCAAGTGTGAAAAGTTCAAATATCTTGGATCAATGATCAACTTAATTGTTACTGATTCAACCGTATTACTTACGGCCAATACAGCGGTATCATCCGCAAACGTCGCTACAGTTGTGTCTTCTTCCTGCGGAATATCTCGAGTAAAGATTAGAAATAAACTCGGACCCAGGACGCTTCCTTGTGGAACTCCTGCCGCGATTTCTTTGAATTCGGAATATTCGCGTCCGTGCTTAACACGGAAAAATCTGTCCGCTAAATAAGAACTTAATATCGCATATATTTGTTTGGGAAAGGCTAATTTTAGCTTATGTTTTAATCCCGTATGCCATACTTTATCAAAAGCCTGGGAGACGTCGAGAAACGCTAGAGCATATTTTTTTCTCCTCAAGGGCTTTTTCAATTTCATTGGTTAATCGATAAACCTGGTCGATTGTAGAGTGTTTAATTCTGAACCCGAATTGATAATCAGGAATTAATCGATTATCGGGTGTAGTAACATTTTAGTAACGTTTTAGTAACATTTTTTCAAATACTTTTGACATAATTCTATACGATTTTTTGTCATATGGGGATTTTCCCGGCATTGGGACCATTTTGACCTCAGCTACTTTCCATTGTCGTGGATCGTATAATAAACTAAACGAAGCATATATGAGATAAACAAACATAGTAAGTGCTTTCCTAGGCAACTCTTTAAGACCCTGTCCCGTAATTAAATCGTATCCAGGAGCTTTGTTTAGTTTCAATTTTTGTATTTCATAGCACAGTTCAGCCAGTGATACACTTTTAATTTTAAAATTGTCAGGTATCCCCTCTAAGGTCATATCTTCGATTAACTCTTGACCGTCAAAGGGCTTAAACGTTTCTTTTTTTTTTAAAAGTGCTGCATAGATTATTTAATATCGTTTTATGCTGCGGAGCGCAAGATTGTTGCCATTTTTTGCGCGCTTTTCTTTTCTCCTTAACCAATTCGGTCATTTCCTGAGGATATTTTATTTCGCTTTTTGATTTTGTTATCCGTTTATAAGGAGTATTATACCAGGCTGAACTTTGTATGATTCCGATAAATTGATCGACTTCGAGTTCAAGTTCAAATGGCGTTTGAAGAGACACGTTAAGATCGATTTTATTTTCGCAGTCTTTTCTAAAGGATTCCCACTTATTTAATACGCTAGTAAGTCTGGGTGGGGCCTCCTTTTTCAATGTCAGAATGATAGGCGAGTGATCAGAAGACAGATCGAAACATTGTTCAATTTTAGCAAAGCTTTCGGAAATCCCCTTTAAAATGTAAAAATCTATAAGGTCTGGAGTTTTTGCCGTATCCATAGGCCAATACGTCGGTTTGCCTGACGAGTAAAAGTCTACTCCAAATTGCATACCGGATTCATAGAGAATTTTTCCTTTTGGTGAAATGCATCGTGAACCCCAGAAGCTGTGTTTTGCATTAAAATCACCGCCGACAGCAAAAATACTCGTGAAATCAAATTATTCTATCTTTCCCTTGGAGGGATATATGTATATAGACGCAGTATCATAGGCTTGTCTATTATTTTTGACACGAACCGTAATCATTTGAATATTACCTTGCCCGATTTTTGTGCTTATTGAATGCTCAATGCTGTCTTTTATAAACAAAGACGCTCCGCCTCTAGCCCTTTCCGAAGGGTGATATGATAGGCACTATATCCTTTAATTTTTACACTTGATTCCTTCGTAAGATGCGTTTCAGAAATCAAGCATATGTCGATAATATTTGTACGAGTAAAAACTTTAAGTTCATCGATCTTTTGTAGAAGGCCATTTGCATTCCACGTAATTATTTTTATTTTAGTTTTTTTGATACTATTAATATTGATATTTATATGCGATGAAGTGAGCCCCGAAGTTTATGGTCAAGCTCGTCAAACTTTTCAAATATGCGTTTATTAATACGACTTTGTTCTTCCAGTCTAGCAAGAATTGCATAAAAGATTTGTTCGACTGGGTCAGCAGCTGTATCGATTTGCTTATTAGCTTGGAACGCCGCTTCAGCGTATGTCTGTGGCCGAGGTTTTGACAACACTTTACTATTAATTTTTTTTTTCTCACTGCGGCTTGGACATTTCCTTAGCCTTCGGCCCGGGAGTCGACGCATTTTCTTTAAATTTTTTCGTCGTTCAATTGATTTGTTTGTAACTACCTTTTTTGGGTTTGTCATTCTTTTTAACTCCAATGGGTAACAATTTTTTCTTTACTACATCGCGCCTGCTTTGGAGCTCTTTAGCTACTTCGCAACCGCGATTGTTTGCCGGATGATTTCCCTTACAGTTTATGCAGGTTGGTAAATCCTGTCTTTTAAGACCGCAATCTATAGACAAATGTTTCCCGGCGCATTTAACGCAACGCGGTTCTTTTTGAAAATATGCGTTTGTGTGGTTATACCCTTGACAACGCTTGCATTGAGGGATGAGTCTAGTCGTCTTACGCATCGGCTCAATTTTAACTAAGATTTTAACGATCTTTTTATATTGTAAATATTTCGGACTTTTCGAAGTTTAGCATGAATAGCGCGCTTAACTAAAGTTTCCACATCTTTATCATTTTTTCGCTTCTCTTTTTTGACTAGATTAACTGCGTCGATAATTTTGAAGCCTTTGGATTTAAGGGCTTGCAAAACGTCGTCTTTGCAGCACGAAGAATGAAGTTCTCTGGCCACTACTCGGTGTGGACTTTCTGACTTATTTTGGTAAGTGTACCCTTGGATTTTCTCAGTATTTAGATTTTGAGAAACCGCGCGGTAACTGTCGGGGTCGCTAACATTTATTTTTCACACATTATTGTTCAAAGATGTTACTTTGAATGTGAACTTTAAGATTTCCTTAAGAAATTTATAAAGCTTGCCGTAGTCCGTTATTCCGATAACATTAATTGGCGGCGTTAGGTAAACTTTATCTTTAAGATTTTTTTCTTGCGTCTTCGTTGCATTTTCATTGGTTAAAGACTTTTTACGACTTTCTTTAACCACTAAAATTTGTGGTGAGGAGCCGGCCTTACGTTTTTTGTTTGGTCTCCGCTTAGTCGAATCAGTTTCGCGCTC
The DNA here is from genome assembly GCA_963576555.1 of Ferdinandea cuprea. NCBI lineage: Eukaryota > Metazoa > Arthropoda > Insecta > Diptera > Syrphidae > Ferdinandea > Ferdinandea cuprea. The sequence goes on from OY754959.1 coordinate 82,008,718, forward strand.
TAACTCTTCTTCATCCGTGAAGTAGTCGCGGCGATCTGGACTTAGCGTTTTACCTTCAGAGTGCTTTTGCGTCAAAGATTCTTTTAGTGCCTTATTCTCGACTTTAAGCTGGTCTAACTCGGTTTTCAGCTCATTGTAGAGCAGTTCGATTTTATTAAGCATTGTACGGAGGTCATTATTTTCCTTCTCGAAGCTTTTAGTTTTCGTTGAGTCCCGGGGTACGCGCGGAAAGTCTTCCTGCGCGGTAGGACTTCTTTTTGATTTTAATTGTGCTATAGATCCCGATGGTGGTGATCTAGATACCCTTTTGCTACCCTTGAAAGGGTCAAAAGATTGAAATAAATGGCTCTACCCAGAATCCGTAGAGCCCGCCTCCGAAGAGTGTGGATATTCCAGTAGAACTGGTCTGCCACCTGGGGTATTATATCTTACAGTTTTGTCCATTGCATTATTTTGTATACGCTATTATGCTCGGTATACGGAGGTGGATTTAAGTCGCCTCTTACGACAGGCATGCCCACCTCGGGTATATTCTAACCCCTACCCGAAGGAGTTCCATTCATTTGATTTGTGAAATTGATTTCTTACGCAGTGCTCGTGAAGTAAACACAGTGTATGTCTTTATCTGGGGCATTACTTTACCATTAAAATGATTAAAGCATACTGTACTTTACTTTACTTAAAGGGCTCCCGACCTGGGAAGAATGATTGAGTTAAGGCAACATTCCGTCCTCTGCGATCCGCCGCACTCTCTGGCATTGGAGACATCTTGATCTTTGACACGGAGGTTCGGATCTTCCTTTTCGTCTCGAAACTTGGGGCTGGAATTCAAAGATTCACTAATTGTCCTTTCGGTCGATATCGCCGAGTCAATGTAGTCATTACGTTTTGGCTTATACAACATCCACATTTTGTACAGGTCAAAGAGTCCGCAGTTATAACTTCTCCTCCATTTGACTTCCCTACTTATAACGTATGAAGGCCGACGTCTCGTGGCACTTAAGATGGATAATGCGGTTTTCTAGAGATTCTTGCAGTATATGCAAAAAGGTCTTTGTTCTTGGTCTTAAAACCACCGGATTTAATAATGCACTCATGCTTCATAAGCATCATGACAATCTTCACTTTCGAAACTATAGATCCCTTGGTGGTTGGAGCATCCAGATATTATGCGGGTCAAGTTATTGATATGACAAATCTACAAAATGTCCATATTAGAATTTTAACAATTATGCTTATACATACCTACTTATTCTTAAACTGTAAAATAATTTAAAAATAGCAAAAAAGAAACTCACACCATTCAATGACATCTTGTTAACAGTAACATACGGAGCAACTGTATCTGCTGTAATGAACTCAAATTGAAGAACTAGAAATTCAGGTCAGGCTGTACAGGTAGAATACGTAAAATATTGTGAGGTGATGGTTGATAGTTGACAATCAAAATCATAACTTTTGCTCCATGTAAGTTGATTATCAAATTGAAAACCTCTTTTTTGATATTGATTTCGTGTGACAGCTATTAAAGTATCGCTTTCATATTTGGTAGAATTCAAAAATTAATAGTTCAAACAATAAAGTTCAGTAAATAATATAGTCAATAAGTTGACAGTGAATATTCACAACAATATGTGGTCTTTAATTTTTTCAATTTGCAGTTAAAGCTGAAATAAAATAAAATAATTACTGAAATGTTTCTAAAATTTGGAAATCTACAGCCTTAGTAATAATAAAACCCTACTCGCTCGTTAACTCATGTTTTAGATAGGACACGGATAAAAAACTTATTCATTTGTTAACTTTTCTTATTAATAATGAATGGTTCTCCATACAATAACTTACTGACTGTTTTTCTGAAAAATTAGCTGGAAAATGGCATCACTTACATAAATTGTACTAAAATCTGTTACATTCCGGCTGACATCTGACATATCCAAATGAAAAACTTAAAAATTTCTACAAACTATGAAATAAAATTGTGGAAAAATGTTGTTGAAGTCAAATGGAGTAAAAATAAAATGTTTCTTATTTTGAGAACTTTTACTTAAGCGATAAGACAACTTTTTCTATTAATTGCTCCTATAACATTGGGAAAATGGATTTCGTACATCCACAGGAATCCTCCTTTTTTATTTCCATCAATATCTTCCTACTAGGGCAATTAGTTTCAACATATTCGGTTTTGAGAACCTGTTTTTTTTTTTTAAATGCAGTATTTTCCAAATTTTTAAAAAGATTTATTCTTGCTTTATATAGTTTTCTTTGGCGTGATGTAGGTATAATATCATCTTCAAACATGTTTATATTATTAAGAAAGTTTATAAAGGCATTCGCCATTTTTTTGATTACTTAAGGGAAAAACAGTTTATTATTTGAATGGATAAATTAACTATTATACAGATTTTTTAAGTTTTTATACTGTTGTAACACCTAAATAAACAATAATTTGCACAAAAACCTTTTGTTTTTCAGTCGAGCAAAATTATTTCAAAGTTATCCGTTTGTTAAACAACCTACATCAGTGAGTTAAGGTAAGATAAGACTGCATGCCAAATTGATATGACAAATCTACAAAATGTCCATATTAGAATTTTAACAATTATGCTTATACATACCTACTTATTCTTAAACTGTAAAATAATTTAAAAATAGCAAAAAAGAAACTCACACCATTCAATGACATCTTGTTAACAGTAACATACGGAGCAACTGTATCTGCTGTAATGAACTCAAATTGAAGAACTAGAAATTCAGGTCAGGCTGTACAGGTAGAATACGTAAAATATTGTGAGGTGATGGTTGATAGTTGACAATCAAAATCATAACTTTTGCTCCATGTAAGTTGATTATCAAATTGAAAACCTCTTTTTTGATATTGATTTCGTGTGACAGCTATTAAAGTATCGCTTTCATATTTGGTAGAATTCAAAAATTAATAGTTCAAACAATAAAGTTCAGTAAATAATATAGTCAATAAGTTGACAGTGAATATTCACAACAATATGTGGTCTTTAATTTTTTCAATTTGCAGTTAAAGCTGAAATAAAATAAAATAATTACTGAAATGTTTCTAAAATTTGGAAATCTACAGCCTTAGTAATAATAAAACCCTACTCGCTCGTTAACTCATGTTTTAGATAGGACACGGATAAAAAACTTATTCATTTGTTAACTTTTCTTATTAATAATGAATGGTTCTCCATACAATAACTTACTGACTGTTTTTCTGAAAAATTAGCTGGAAAATGGCATCACTTACATAAATTGTACTAAAATCTGTTACATTCCGGCTGACATCTGACATATCCAAATGAAAAACTTAAAAATTTCTACAAACTATGAAATAAAATTGTGGAAAAATGTTGTTGAAGTCAAATGGAGTAAAAATAAAATGTTTCTTATTTTGAGAACTTTTACTTAAGCGATAAGACAACTTTTTCTATTAATTGCTCCTATAACATTGGGAAAATGGATTTCGTACATCCACAGGAATCCTCCTTTTTTATTTCCATCAATATCTTCCTACTAGGGCAATTAGTTTCAACATATTCGGTTTTGAGAACCTGTTTTTTTTTTTTAAATGCAGTATTTTCCAAATTTTTAAAAAGATTTATTCTTGCTTTATATAGTTTTCTTTGGCGTGATGTAGGTATAATATCATCTTCAAACATGTTTATATTATTAAGAAAGTTTATAAAGGCATTCGCCATTTTTTTGATTACTTAAGGGAAAAACAGTTTATTATTTGAATGGATAAATTAACTATTATACAGATTTTTTAAGTTTTTATACTGTTGTAACACCTAAATAAACAATAATTTGCACAAAAACCTTTTGTTTTTCAGTCGAGCAAAATTATTTCAAAGTTATCCGTTTGTTAAACAACCTACATCAGTGAGTTAAGGTAAGATAAGACTGCATGCCAAATGGTCATATAGTTGCCATTTCTCACAGTTTTCGCTTGAAAGAAAAGATTATTTGACAGCGAAATAGTCATTATTTTACCAATTAGCATGCAATCTAATCGTACCTTTAGTTTTTGACAGTTTTAACGCAGCGGATAAATCCTAAAAACTGTTAATAAGAACATTGAATTTAACTAATGAGTTAACAGTGTGTTAGAGTTATCAATCAATTAAATCGGCATTATTATTAAGGCGGCCAATGTAAAAATTTAGGATTTAAACTAATGTCTGTTAATTTGATTAAAAAAGCGCTCCAGTATAACAAGAGTTGCCAATGGTCAACCACCTGCGATCGCTTTACACAGAGCAAGTAAAAGTTGATTATCAAAAAAGCTACACTCAACTATTACTGCAACATCTGCCTGAAGCAGATGTGCAGAAGAGATGCATACATCGCGGCTAGCTTCGCTGCTCCCGAGACACACGTGCATATTTTTGGAAAAATATTATGTCTAGTTCTGACAAAAATCAATTTACAGATATTGAGTATTATTCAATTGTTTTTATTTTATCATTTATTAATTTTTTATCTCTCGTGTATAAATTGTTATGAGATCATCAGGTTTTATCATGTAAAAACCTTTTTTGCTTTACAAACTCCATTAATTCTTCTTCCATTTTCGCAAATTGTTTTCGTTTATATAAATACAAAAATGATGACGGAATCCGTGAAAATCAGTAATGCCAGACTATAATTATTTAAGTAACTTTTTTTTAATTTTAAGTTTAGTAATAGAGACAACTTGCAGCACTTATTGACATGCAGCCAGCAATGTGTCATATTCCAAATAAAATCAGTTCGCTGCATGGCTTTCGCTGCACATCTGTTTCAGGCATTAAGCCGATTCCACCTCTAAGTGTTATGAAAACGAACAATTGATATTGCCTGAATTAAAAATTTATTTGAATAAATTAAAAATATCAAAAACATAATGTTTCGTAATAAAAATTTAAAAACACATCAAATCGAACATACATATATCGAAAAAAAAGTATTTATGTATTAAAATTTTGCATGGAACCAAAAATGTATCACAATTTATACAATTATATGTTTGTGGCAGCGCTGATTTCTTTTCGGTTCATTCACAGTGTCAAATAATTAAAAATATTGCTTAGGTTACAATAGGAACAAGAACTGTCATCTCACTGGAAACTCAGTTATTTCTGATTTAAAAAAAATATTTGTTTTTTACTAACGGAAAAAACCAATTGCTTTGCAAAAGAATTTGATCAGAACCAATAATATAAAAAAAAGAGAAATGTCTGATAGTGATTTAGATACCATACCAAAATCGGATGAAGAAACATCCAGTTCTGATTCTCAAGGTAGATACTCGAATATAACAATTTTATAGTGTTCGAATTCATATTTTGTTCCCAGATCATTCTACAGTTGTGGATTCGGATTCGGATTCGTCAGACGGTAAGATTCGCTTAATTTTTTACATAATATAGATTTCTCTTCATACATATTAGTAGATGACATTGCTCCAATTGGTCGGCGCAAAAATGCAATCATCTCCGATAGTGACGAAGACTCTGAGTTAGTTGAACCAAAATCTCGAAATTTCAAAGCTGATATTTTTCCAAAGCTTCATAAAGGCAAGTCTCGAAGTCCAGCTGCAATCATTTCCGATAGCGAAGAAGATGTTGAATTCGGAGAACGGGCTCTTTCTCCAAGAACGCGAATGAGTATCACCGGCATTAGGCCCTCAGATCTTTCAGATAACTCTAGTGAAATAGAATACTCCACTGATGATGAAACCCAGAAAAACAGCTTCATCGATAAAAGTGCGGATACAAGTAATTCGCATAGTACAGTCTTTGAGACCGACGATGAAGTCGAAAGTAAATTTACTAACAACAAAAATAGATCAACTAAAAGCTGCGAATTCAAAGTATCTAAAAACTTTGAAATTGAAGAAGAAGAAAATACGAGCCCAAATGCAATAAAGGTTCAAATATCACCAGCAGTATCCATATCAAAAGATGACGACTTTAATGCAAGCTCTGCACGTTATAGCACTGTATTTGTAAATTCAATCAAAGCAGATTTATCTTCAACAATAAATCAAGACTACATAAATAAGACGTCAAACGCACTAGATGAGTCATCAAATGATAGTGATGTCGTAGAAATAAAAAACGAGAGTTTTGTTGACATTATCAGTTCTGATGATGATTTAATTACTATGGATATTGTTAAACCGGGTGAGATCAAACCCGAATTTAAGAAAAGTGTGCAAACAAAAATAACAAGTGCTCTAACCACAATGGCAAGTTCTTCACAAACTCTTGCATCTAAGAAATTCGTATCACAAGAATTCTATGACAAAGAAGTTAAAAAATTGAATGATCTTAAGTTGGAGCTCATTAGCGCAGAGAGTTTACTAGAAAAACTGGGCCGTAGTCTATATGATGGAGGTAAACAGCTTTCAATGCGAGTAGATATCCTTAAAGGCAGTATTAAAACGCAAGCAAAGGAAATAGTTAATTTTGTAATTGAAGGAAATAAACAAGAAAGTGGGATTGAAAAGGCGAAAAAGCCCTTCTTTGATAAAAGTGCCCCAGACTGGGATGATCTGTCAGCGGCTGTTAATCAGATTCAGCCCATATTTACGGGGAAACGAGCAATAAATACTTTTAATAAACAAAAAGCGCTCACGATCGAACGTTTAAAGGTATTTACTAAATTACGTTTAATTATTTCTTTAATTATTTATTATTTATTTTGTTAAATTTGTATCAACATTTTCTGCTCTTGGGTTATACAACGTTAAGCCTGTATAAAATGTTGGCCAAACAATATTTTAATATCACAAGCTCTTTCATGATATCACTTTTATTTCTTTCTTTCCTCAAGAAAATTGTACTCTTTTTTTCGTTAGGTTTTGTTAGTGGCGATACTATTTCAGAAAAGTTTTTGGTAAACTAAGAGAAAGCTGTTAAGACTAATAAATTTGCTAACTTTCTATTAATTTTTCTGTTTTTCAAACTTCAGATTTATTTCCGAACTGTCGGATTTCGTACATTGTGTCTGTAGAACTCTATTTTTGGCTTAAAGAACCTACATTTCTTTAAATTAAGAGTTAAATTGTCTCTTTCAGAATAAGAAAGCACTCATTTTATTCATGCTATCCGCCACAGTTTTTGTTGGTATCACGATATCGTCTATTCAATTCTATTTAAAAGCTTCGCTTCCAGGTTTTTGTTACACTACTAACGAAATTAAATTAATGAGATAAGAATCATGAGCCATCTGAGCCCGATGTCTCCCATATTTTTCCAGAACTCACTGGGTATCTCATCCGGCCCAACCGCTTTTCTCTTCTTGGAGTTCTTGACTGCTTTCCCAACTTCTTCGACTGTTATGTCGGTCACTTCTTCATTGTTGGGGGCGGCTCCTGGAAAATATAGCCGGGGAAACTGTTCGTTTAAAAGCTGCTCGTAATTCTCTCGCCATCTGTGTACAATTTTTTCGTCGTCCACAAGTAATTGGCCTTGAGAATTGTTAATGAACTTCGGCGAATTAATTTCCTGAGCATTAATTCTTTTCTGTGCGGCAATCTTGAAAATCCAACTCCATCCAAATTGTTCATGCTGATAAAAAATGACTCGCCTTTTTCTTTGTCCAGGTTGTAATTTATTTATTTTCGCAGAAACCTTTTTTTGTTTATTTTTGTTCATCTTCTCCATGAATATTTCTGGCAGGAGGAGACGGTGTGGCCGGGTGATTGCCTCTCCTAAGATCACTTTGCAAACTTTAGCTCTAGGGCTTCATTTCCGCCACTGCTATAAGCGACGAAGTGCCGGCTCTGTTAGATGAACATTGTATGTAAAACGATCAGACCGTTTGACTTGCACATACTTAGGATGTCTTCACCAGAAGAATTCTTGGTGCCATATCCTTGTCCTTCATGGCAGTCTTCATAGTCTTCGCTAGACTTCCCCACATGTCCATTCAAATCTCCGACAACAAACAAAAGCTCATCCTTTGGGATATTCTTGATGAGGTTGTGAAAATCAAGCCAGAATGCATCTTTTTCCTTCTGCTCGCACGCGATTTGGGGAGCATATGCACTGACAATATTGCACACCTCGCCTTGAATCACCAGTTTGAGAGACATAAAACGGTCACTGGGCTTTGAAATGGTCAATACGTCGCTAAGTAACTCTGCCGCAATCATGACATTGATACCATTCTTACCCTGTTGTTTACCGTAGTAGAACATCTTGTATGCTTTTGTCTTAATGTCCAAGAAACGTGCCCGATTTCCGGTGTTTCGGCATTTCGTTTCTTGGTCACACAAGATGTCCAATCGCATTCTTATCATCATCTCTTCCAGCTCGTAGCAGCGACCACTCATACTTCCAACGTTCCAACTCGCGACCCTTAGGTTTCGCCTAAGTCTTTGCATTATTTTGCTATCCCCCGGAAACCGAATAACTCTGACCCGTGCATTTCTGCTCGTCCCAGGATCACAACCATGCATAGCATTAGAAGTGCCTGGCGGAGTAGTGTTTCTCTGAACGTGAATTGCCATAATGCTAGGTTAAGCGAGTTTGTTTGTTGAACTAGTACATCCTCCTGTTATAAGTTCTTGATTGATCTTACTTTTATGACACCGGTGATCTCCAGTCGTCTCAACCCACGGATTTGCATGCACACTTGGGGCAGTTTAAAAGTGTTAAATATGTTGCTAGGCTCACCTGGATGTTTAAATTGCCTAGAAGTGATTCCTTCCCTTAGTCGCCTTTTACGACAAGCACTGGCGGGCGCTGCAGGGATATTCTTACTTCCCGTCCCTGCACTGGGCAAAAGTTAAAATTTAAATTGGCTTAAATTAGATAACAATCGCTACAATCGATAACTATTAGGTTTGTAAAATAACACATCTTCAGTAATCAAATGAGAGATACTTACTTAATGGGTTCCTGACCCGTGAAGAGTCCCTGCCTGAGATACGGCAGCCTTCCACCCTCTGCGATCCCGAGCACGCTGCTTCCAGTTGTCCAGACCAAGCGCTCTGGCATCCGCGATGGCTTGGTCTTTAAAAAGGAGGCTCGGTCTTCCTTGTCGTCGCGAACCTGGGGGCTGGGATTCGAAGATCCCCTTGACTGTAGCGTTGATGTCCATTCGCTCGATGTGGCAGAGCCAAAACGTATTCGATCAAAAGTTGAGGCAAAAATACTACAAATTTTCACCGGTAGTAAAAACTTTTGGTCGTTTGTCAAGAATACTAAAAACTCGGCCTCTTCATATGTCCCGACACTCATTTGCAATGACATTCAAGCTGTCAGCTCTTCTGATAAAGCCAATCTGCTTGCTGCTTATTTAGTTCAACCCTTTCAGATTGTGCCTAATCTCCCCCTGTAGTGGAGCGGTAGAACAACAATAGGTCCACTGGTGATTTGATGACCTATCTAAGCGATAAGTGATTGATATTTCAAAGCCTTTTGTCAGAGTTTGTCACCATTTCGAATCCATGATACCTAGAATTCAATGGACTAGAAATTACTTTTCTACGGCAACGTATGTTAAGCTCATTCAATTTTGACTTTGCATGCTTAAATTGTGTAAAACTAATAGAGTAGAATTTAATGCTTACAAAACACAATGTTTTCTCATATTAAAGCCAAACTGTGTGTGTCATTATTCATAAAAGCCATTTGCATCGATGAAACCGAAAGACTTTCCATCCTCGGTATGTGCGTTAATGGCAAATTTCGTTAAAAGGACCACATATTCGACATTAAGACCGCTGCTAAATGTTTGGGCTTTCTCAAGCGATGCATGAAATATTTGAGTATAACGCTCACATCTAGTCTGGTGCACCAATCACATATTTTTAGCTACTAGACAGGAGTCAAAAACGTGCGATTAAAATTATTGGTGATCGAGACAACACGAAATAGCTTGACCCTCATCGTCGCAATATCCCCTGTCTATCGTTGTTTTATCGTTACTTCCATCATAGTTGCATTCCACCCATACAATTCAATCGCAATACTCGCCATTCTAGGAATGCAAATCAGTTTACTTTTAAACATATATATCAGACGTACAGTGAAATACAGAGATTCTTTTCTTAATCGTACAACGCGAATGTGGAATGCTATACCATCTAATGTTTTTCCTTCACATTATAGTTAACAGACATCTAAAACCAGCTTGCATTGCAATATACTGGGACTTTAAGGATAGCGAAAACGCGAAAAAAAACATATTTTGGTCAGGTAATAGCTTTGTTACAAAAAAGGATAGCAGTACTCGTACGTCTTATCGGGGTAAAAATGTGATGGAAAAAAATAATTATAGAAAATATGTCATAAATATAGCCTAATCGTGATGATGGTTCGATTTCAATTGTGTTGTTGAAGGGACGTTCACACAGCGCGTAAGATATTCCAAATTTGGAAGGGATAATGCTTCGATAGTTCTTGTAAGACGTAGGATCGCCTTTCTTGTAGACGGGGCTTATGGAGCTGATGCATGGTTGATGATTTGGTGCATGCCATCTACCAAAGCATTAACTCCTTATTTGAATAGCTCTGCTAGGAAAAATCAGAGTGAGCGGTCTTGTTCTTTAACTTTGTTTTATAGGTAATCCAATTTCATCTATTCTTGGAGGTGAGTCTGGTTCCTTATTGACCGGACGTGAGCATATTTATTAATTTATTTATTTAATCTGCGGTGGCTGGTTATTAGCGTGGTTTCGACTACCTCTTTGATGATGTCGCGATACTGAGACCACTCTCACTTAGGCACTGTGTCTATCCTTACCCGTGGAAACTTAGTGCTACTATTCAGCGTTTTTTAAGCATTTGTTGTCGTTACGTGAAGGCTGTGCTTACCAACTAACCAACCAAGATGCTTTTCTTTCCGACTTAAGCATTGAAATTACCCAGGCACGAATTTGACATCGCCCTCCGGACAGTCTCCGTCCAGGAGGCCATATAACTCCTTCTTCATAGGGTCTTAGCAGCGGTGGTAGGTGCGTGTGTACATGTAAGGCTAATGTTCTGGAATGTAGCTTTGATCAATTATCGGCTTAAAGTCAATAAAATTTGCTTAAGACGATTTATCATTATTATCGAATCTGCATACTAATCCTTGGTAGATTTTATTAGAACCTCTTTAAGTCTCAGTATTAAATACATTATTCATTATCTAATAATAAATTAATTATTAATTTAGAAAAAAAATGTGAATCATAATTTATTTTAACCTATTTTAAAGGATTTACATGGATCTTTGGAGAATTGTCCTACCGAAGATGTTTTAGCCGAAGATCCTAAAGGGTTGAAAATTACTCTTATGGAACATCAAAAACATGCATTAGCATGGATGGATTGGAGAGAGCACCAGAAACCTAGAGGAGGAATTCTTGCTGATGATATGGGACTTGGTATGAATCTATTACAAAGCTTGTTTTGATACGATCTGAATATCTGAATATTGTAGGAAAAACGCTCACTATGATATCAATGGTGTTGGCACATAAAAATCGAGAAGAGGATAAAAATCAAGATGAAGACAATTCAACTGATGACGAAGAAAAAGAAAATCAGGGTTGGTCAACTAAAAATCGCAGGGACTGTGAGTAAATATTTTATTTCTGACTGTTTCGTATTTCATAGTCTTACACAACACTAATGTAACTAAATGCTAACATATGCATTTTTTACACTCTTTTGAAGGTAATTAACAGTGCAACCAAATACAAATGAATTAATTTTAAAGATTTTCATATATAGTATATATATATTTGCTTGTGCTAAGCGCACACGAACATTTTGGTTGAACAAACAAAAAACTAAATAAAGTCGAGCAGAGGACCACCATCGGCTGCAGATCTTGTTATATTCTTTATTGGCCAGTGGGGTTCGCCGGTTCGATTAAAAAAAAAAATCTGCAAGCCTTCCGATTTTGAATCACTTCATCATTGAGGCCAATGAAATGCCGTTATTTCTGCATTTGTGTGATCCAGAAGTCTTTTACCAGATTTTAGGTTGATTGCCATTGCCTTTTTAACGGGGTTCGTAGGATTCCTCCTTTGAACATGACAATACCAACTGAGTCGGCCGTGCTCCATTTCTTTCGAGATGGATTCTTTGATGTAAAGGCCTCCTCGGATTCTGGAACTTCTAATACTTTCAATACTCGCCACATTAATTTATTCTTTAAAACAGTTTAGTTCAAAATCGTTGATAATTAAATACAAGAGTATTTTGAGGTAATTTCTACTAAAACCGTTATTTCCGACAGATTATATTCAAATTGTGTAAAAAAAAACAAGCCGTTTATTGAGTAACGCTTTTAAAAATTGTGCTAATAGTAAATTATTTTCTATAGCAGTTATAGAACGAATTCACGAATTCACTTATATTTCGACATCATTTCACTCGATTCCTGGAACTTAGCTGTATGATTGTTTTTACATAAAATAAGATCCCCTACCAGGATCTGTCTAAGTGTCTATTTCCGATTTGCCGGGGCGGAAGCCACACTGATCGTTCTGTTGTGCTGTAAAACGGATTGAGTCGTTTGATAGCCGTCACGTCCTCTTCTAAACTGGAAATTTCTTCTTCATTGACTGGATGCGATTTCTCTTCTTGTCTTACTACACGGTGCCCATTTAGCAGCTGCTGCTTAAGCGTCTACAATTCCCAGCGCTTCGGTGACAAGGTTTCCATCGCTACTTGGCTTTTTTGTAAAACATACGGATATTATTTCGATCGTGGAACTTTCTTTCTACGCGAGTTTTCATTTTCTTCCTTCTCCTGGATGGATACTCTCCTCTTTCTGCTCTTATTACGCTCGTAAATGTGTATGTTTGGCACCATTTTCCGGTGGACGCACTCATCATCATACGACGGACTCTTTTTCTCTGGTCTCGGCTACAATCTTGATGATGTGGCGATGCTGGTTCCACATGGTGCTTGCATTCGTGGATGGTGGAGTGCACAGCGCAGAATTTCTCGCTCAGGTGCTCTCCGAAGACTGGCTACTCCCAACGTGCTGAGGTGTTCAGCGTTTCATTTATTTGGCTGGGCGGTTCGCAGCTTCTTTTCTTTGACTGTCTACGAGCTCCGAATTTATCTGCTACAAGAAACTTCTCAGAGTCGCCGTTTGCCCCTCGAATATATGCACGTTTAAGATGTTAGACGCTTGCCCTGCATTGTTCAGCATGTGGTCGATTTGGTTGGCGGTTCGACCATCTGGAGAACGCCAGATTGCTTTGTGGATTAGTAGTCTTGGAAACCGAGTGCTGCTTATAACATTATCACGAGCTGCTGCAAAGTCTAACCGATGTCTATTGTCGTATCGTGGGGGCTGTGCTTACCGACTAAACCGCCAAAGATGTTTTTCGTACCGAATTTTGCGTTGAAGTCCACGAATACGGTTTTGACGTCGTACTCTGGACAGACTTCGTAGGCACCATCCAGGAGTTCATAAAACTCCTACTTGATTGGGTCTTCAGCTTCATCGGTAGCACAGATGAGGAATTAACCAGATAGTCAACTCTGCAATCCCCTATCACTTTCAACCCGCAAAAAATATTTAATAACGGCCGCAAAATCCTCTCTCAATTTTCCCTTCTGTAAATACGTGTGAGCCAGAGACATGAAGTTAGATCTAATTTATTAGATTACCCGCCAAAAATAATTGTGGGGAGTTTTGCAACATATCCAAATCGCAACAACAAAATGGCTGGTCACGGCGGATGTCTTGGGAAATAGGAGACGCTGCGAAGTGTTGAGTTTACGTATTTCAACTCTTATAGCTATTTAAATGTAAATGCTTATGATGAAACGAAAAATTAGTTACACAATAAATACGAAGTTGTTACAATTTAATTGGAATATTTTTTGCGGTTACAAGAAATAGTTCTCTATTTTTTTATCTGCCTTAAAATAAGCATTCTTGGGTTGTTATACTTTTTCCATTTTGGTTAATATAATGAAATAAAATGTATATTTTATTGTATTATTGCATAAATATTACTAAATTAGTAATGGTTGGGTGTAAAATATTTTTTGCATACAACTCATAAATAAGCATGCACACTATTTTACATATATATATTGAATTAAATATCCACTCTTTTTAGCAGACGACTTTATTTGTCAAGTTATAATGTTTTGTAATTTGTTTAAAAATTTTTTTTTATGAAAATAAACAAAACAATTTACTACTACTACTAACGGGTGATCCAAGTAGAGATACTTTTTTCAATAGCCTTTTTCGACAGATCACGTGTGAGTCGTGTCATGCTGTCATGTTATTTTTGTTTAGTATTGTTTGGCATAATGGAAAGACTTACGCGTGAACAACGTTTACAAATTGTTCAACTTTATTATGAAAATTCACGTTCTGTGAGGAATGTGTTTCGTGCACTTCGTTCAACTTATGGTCAACATAATCGGCCTACTGAGCGTACTATTCGCAACACCATCACCCATTTTGAGACCCAGCATTCATTATTGGATAATATTCGACCGAATAGACCACGTCCAGTACGCTGTGAAGAAAATATAGCGGCCGTAGCTGAGAGTGTACACGAAGACCGTAGAGAGTCGATTCGGCGCCGTTCGCAGCATCTCGGACTGACGTATGGAACGACTTGGCGCATTTTACGTCAAGATCTTAAATTGAAAGCGTACAAAATACAGCTTGTGCAACAACTGAAGCCGCTCGACCTTCCCAAGCGACATCGCTTCGCTCTATGGGCTCTTGAAAAGTTCCAAGAAGATCCGACGTTTTCGAGGCAAATTTTGTTTAGCGATGAGGCCCATTTCTGGCTCAATGGGTAAACAAAATTGCCGCATTTGGGACGAAGAGCAACCTGAAGAGATTGAAGAACTGCCACTTCATCCAGAATAAACAACGGTTTGGTGTGGTTTGTGGTTTGTGGTTTTATGGTGAAAACGTAGCATAAAAGTACTTAAATGCTTCAATATAACCATCCATAACAAAATCCGTCTTTCTAAAGTTATACTTAAATTTATTGTATGATGAACTTACTTATTATATATAAGTCACGTTAATCAATATTATTCTGATTATTTTTCTTTAAAAACTAGAATAAATTGGTTAAAACAAAGCTTTATTCTCAATATTATAATATTTTATTATGTTACTAGTTGTGTGGTAAGTATGTTTTTATAAATCCATATTCACCGCATATTGTGCATGTTCATTTTACACACCCAAATTATGAGGTGTAATCTGCTGAAATTCATCAACTGTTCCCAAGTTCTTGCTATAAAAAATGACATTTCATGGCTGCGGCCATTAGCCCCATATAATTCGATTCATGTGTGCGTGATTCCCATTTGATTTGCACGTAAAAGCCCATATAAGTGCAAATTATGTGGGGCTTATCAGTTCGACTTAGCTTGTAGGCAAGGTGAGAGATTCGCTCTCGAGTTGACTATCTGCTTAATTGCTCATCTGTGATCGGTAGGAACGTAAGCACATAGTGGGCTGATGTTGTAAAACGTGCCCTTCATGTGGATTACAGCTGGTGATCCGCTTATCGGTCTAAAGTCAAAAGAATTTTATTTTATTTGAAATAATAACGCACGTAAATAAATTTATTTGTTCATTTAAGATTACAATGGAGGCACACTCGTCGTTTGTCCAGCAACTTTAATGCGACAATGGGAGAATGAAGTAGAATCGAAAGTTATGCGACACAGACTCAGCGTGTGTGTTCATCATGGAACTAATAGGGATACGAAACCGCGACACTTAGCAACCTATGATATTGTCGTCACAACTTATAATATTGCAAGTCGCGAAGCTAAGACGCAAGGTGCTTTATTTTCTATAAATTGGAAACGAATAATTCTGGACGAAGCGCATGTTGTGCGTAATTACAAAAGTCAATCGTCTTTAGCGGTTTGCGGGTTGAGAGGAAGATTTCGTTGGGTCCTTACAGGGACACCAATACAAAATAAAGAAATGGACATGTATGCACTCCTTAAATTTTTGAAGTGTTCTCCTTTTGATGATTTAAGTCATTGGAAAAAGTGGATCGACAATAAAAGCGCTGGTGGCCAACAACGTTTGAATACGTTGATAAAATCCTTAATGCTTCGGAGAACAAAGGCTCTGCTTCAGAAGCAGGGAAGTTTAATGTGCTTACCAGTACGAGAATGCGAACTTATTGAAGTAAACTTAGATAAAGATGAAATGAACGTGTACCAAAAGATCATGACATATTCCAAAACTCTTTTCGCACAGTTCTTGTATCAAAGAGCGGAAAAAAACAATGACATGTACTTCAGCGAACAGGGACAACGTCCAACATTTATGCAAACTAAAGATCCCAATGGAGCCTATTTTAAAATGCATCAAAAATTCTCAAAAATGCATCATGGAGGAAAAGAAATTAAGTCTCACGAAATTTTGGTGTTGTTATTACGACTCAGGCAAATTTGTTGCCACCCTGGATTGATACATGCGGTAAGTTTTTTTTATTTATATCAATTTTTCTATTAAGGCGCTCGTAAGTTAACGGTTATTTTGACACTATAGTTTTTTAGTAAGAAAGGTATATTATGAAAGTAAGTTAACTTGCGTTCGTTAACATTTTAGAACAATTTAATTTATATTACCTGTATTTATTCAGAAATTGTATATAAAGAACTAAAATTTGTAAGGATTATAAAAAATACATATGATTCACGAATCAACTACAGTTTTGGTAAATAAAATAGAGACAAGTAGTTTTCCTGTACCCAGAGTTGCGACTTAGTTAACTAACGAAAAAACTAATAACTAAAAATCGAGAAATTTAGTTGCGTTGAAAATGCGATTGATTTAGTTATTAGTTGTGGATGTACAATTGATTTTGGAACTAAATTAGTTTTTAATTGTGGTGCGCAACTGAAGTTAATTAGTTGTAAAATATCAATTGCCAAACACAACTAACAACTGATAGTTTCAATTGTAAAACTAAACTAAAACTAATAACTAAATTATATTTTTATTCGTTTTTAATATGGCAGACATGGATGGAAAAGGAATATGAGTGTTAATTAAGTTCGTTAAATAAGTTTGAAATATTAATTTTCGCGTTGCAGGGTATATATTTAAAAAGTGTATCTGATGGGAATGCTGGGATTTTGTGGAAATAATGTTTTAGAACATATTTTATGGTTATAAGAATCTCTCTGGTTCCAAGGACCTGTTTTAATGTTTAAAATGATGCTGTTGCTGTTGCTATGATTTTTAACCGGAAGTCTTTGGAACCTTGAAAAAGGTTCTTGGTGCCATAAAAAAGGACATTTTCGAAAAAATGTCCTTAGCATCTCGTGACTATTTGCTGTTGCTATGATTGTTTAATTGGAAGTCCTTGGAACCTTGAAAAAGGTTCTTGGTGCCATAAAAAAGGACATTTTCGAAAAATGTCCTTAGCATCTCGTAACTATTTGCTGTTGCTATGATTTTTTAATTGGAAGTCCTTGGAACCTTGAAAAAGGTCCTTGGTGCCATAAAAAAGGAAATTTTCGAGAAATTATTTCCACAAAATATCCTTGGAAACTTTGGAATATAGTATACTAAGTTTATATTTCCTTTTCAAAATCCCAGCATACGACATTTAAAACCAACGTGCATCGGTATCTCCCTTTTCCTAATCCTTCACTTTCCTAATGCCCGCACTGTGTTACTTCATTATAATTGTATCCAAAACCCCTTTAGTGCGCGTATATTATAAAAAAAATATAATTTCTGTAGTTATACCTCAAAATAGTAGCTATTCATTTTAACTTGTAAAAACTTTAGTTGGACTGATGATAGAACCCTCTACTGTACCAAATTTTTCTCGTCTGAGCTTTAGGAATAACTAATACTATTGTTTTTTTTTTTATAATTCAATCAAAAAAAATTTGTCAAATTGCTATAAGCTTACTTAACACATTTATAATACAATAATCTTCCCAAAATGTCGCAGGGTAACAAATGGTCTTAATGCAAAAAACCTTTTGCTGAGAGCGTTAAATGCGGTATAATTCAATATATATAATTTAATAATTCATTTCAAATGTGTGATAATATTCCTAGTGAAATTGTTAATGGGATAAACAAAGAAAACTCTGCTTTTGTTTTCCACTGCATATATTGTGCTAAATTTCCAATCAAAACCGTATATGCTAAGGTCAATGTCTTAGTATCATAGTTGACTTGCTAGCAAAATGAGTGTATTATTTATCTAGAAAACAGGGATCAAGTCAGAATAAAAGAACAAATAATGTGCGTGTGTTGGTGGTGAATTTGCCAGAAACATATAAAAAAACCTACTGTTTAGTTGTATGTATGTATAGACTAGCTGTACCCGCTTGGCTTCTCCAGAGCAAAATTATATTTCAAAACATTTTTTTTATGTTTTTCTTCAAAAGATATTGCAGCGGCGCAACGTGAGGGAACCTTCTGCTTTAAAAATAACCGCCCGTACTCAACGGGCGTTTTGATATCTTTACAAATTGAATTAATGACAATCAATAATTTATTGACTTTTGAATGTTGAATGTGCTGTTTTCCTTTTGGAAAAATGTCACCGCTATTGAAATTTTTGCATAAGTCTACTTTGGCCAATAAAAGATTTTTTGAAAATGTCTCGTCTGCTAAAGAACGAAACGAATTCGTTTACAAATACAAATTCGGATTTTTTTTGTTACAAACTGCAAGTATTTATTATTTGGGTATTTCATAGCGAACTTTTCAAAAAACACAATTTAATTTGAATGATTAAACGATTTTTACAGCACCATTTTATTTTATCTTTTTTCATTTTGAAAATTTAAATTTTTGTACGAATTCTTACGAATTTGTATACCAGTTACGTGTCAAAACATGGCCGTTGGAAGTTTATTTTAAATATAATTTTTTTTTACATGGACGTTTGGACCTGTGGCCGTCATAATTTGGAACTAGTAATTCTTCGTCAGCAACACCTTCTGTAACATGTGTTTCTGAAAGAATCGCTATGTCAAACTTTTCATCCACTATAAGTTCTTGCAAGTCATCAAAGTTGTTTATTAATGTCGTTTTCGTTTGGTCCTGGATAACCAACTTCCGGACTCTTCTGAAATTGTTAGCTTCTGATTTTGAATTCAGAATGACACATTCAAACACCATAAACGTCGTAATCGAGAAATTTGTTGCTGATGCATTTAATAACTCTTCAATTTTACCGAGATTAACTGAAAGTTATTACCAAATTTAACTAAACAAATAATAAAGTAATATTTGAAGTAAAATAAACATATTAAAATGGCTAATGCTATTTGTCTTCGATCCCATTTATCGTCACCAGATTGGGAGTGAGGCAGTTGGAAATTCATATACACAAATACAACGAAAAATACACTTCAGATTCAAATGTAATGTTTCCTTGTTCGATTGGCATCCGAGATTGAAAACGACATAAAAACAAAGTGCGAAAGTTAAAATAAAATAGAAATATCAATGAGTCTCACGTAGGTGCTTCTGATTATACAACGAAGTGCACGTGAACTAATCGAGCAAAATATTGTTTAAAACTGAATTACTATTCAGTAACAGCTAACATAAATTATATTCTAAATACAAATGACGTCCTATATTATTTTGTGGTAAATATGTTGAAATAATCGCAGCAGTATTTAACGAGATAATAAAATACATATTATCATCAAACCGTCAGGAGCATGCGCAGTCTAGATTTGCCGTTCCAATACGATACAAACACAAACTCAATTCTCTTTCTCAGGCTCAGTTACCTTGCGTTGACGTTTTTAGTATAGTTTAGTTTAGTTTAGAGACTTTATATCGTGCCTTCGTTCGGTGGAGGCGGGTACTCATAATTAGCAAATGAATAAAAATGGAAGGTTTGCATGAAGTAATTTTCTTTCTTTAAGGCATTTTTGCTATGATTTTTTTGCTGTAAGGACATAAGTCCAATTTTTTTTTTGACTAATGTATATAAATTATATATGTAAGTGAGATGTTTGTTTTTTCTTTTTCGCTTGGGCATCACTAAAGTCTCTAAAGCATTCTGTTGTTTACCCACAAACTTTGAAAAATGTCATTGAAAGCTTAATAAAGGACATCGTAATAAAATTTTCTTTGATTCGTTACGTTTCGGATCTTCCAACTAACACTCACTTAATAGTCAGAGAACTGCAAAAAGCGAGAACACGCAAACAAATTTCTGATTAGGTAATTTTCGAACATGCGCAGTAAAAAATCACAAACTATACTCTGTCCAACATAAATTGGCAGTACAGGGAAGATAGGGATGTTTGCCTTTCATTTGCACTCTCTGGTTTTCCGTAAGGTGCTATTCTAACAAAAGCTCTTACAGGGTTTCCGTACTAAGGATTTTAAATCAGCAAAAACCTGAAAGAATATTATGTTGGGTTACCATGCTTTTTTTAGATTGAATTTTTTATTTTAATTTATTTGGAAAAAACTGATGCACAATTTGCCTGATGGCACACTTATTGAAATCATCTACTTTTCTTTTAAATCAGTTTGGTGGCGAGTTGTGCCCTTTTTTCGTTAAGAAGTCTATAAACTGTTCGTACCCAGAAAAAATATCACCTACGTGATTCGCAGTTACTGTTTTATTTTTAAAATTTTCATGAATTTTTTTTGTCGCGTCAACAATTTCTTTTTTTTTCAGCACTTAAGTTTTTGGATGAATTTAAAGCCAACAAACAAAGCAAACGCAAATAATATTTTGCTTAAAGAAAACAGATTACAATTTTGTAACTGCATTTTAATATATTCTCCACATATTAAAAGAAATGTCAAACAAGACTTCCACGATAACACTTATCATTAAGAACTTTTTTTCAAAGCTCTAAAACCTAAAGCTTCTAAACAGAAGCTCCAGAAAAAAAAACCTGAACGAGTTACCAAACGGACATTGGTAACTCTGAATACACATCAATTAAATGGGCGTTGAATAGCAGCAGCCAAGGAAATTCACTGGAGGGTAAACACTTTATGAGGGGTTTCTTTCAATTTAGTATGGTAGAAAAATATGGCACGCTACTGATGTTTAAAAAGCTTCCCCATAAGACGTGTACTGCCAATTTATATTGGACAGAGTATAGTCAGAAACTAGTTTGTGATTTGGTTGGAACAAGTCTATTATTATACAAATATGAAGATTAAAGCCTTATTTCTTCTCTGTGATCCTGATTAATCCAACAGGAGGGGATCAGTATTTTCAATGATATTTCTATTTGAAGAAAGAGGATCAAATTCAATACATGTCGAACAGAGCTATACCAAATTTATTTATGTCATACAGTGCCTAATTAAAGGGCGAAGCGGTCATACTACTGATAATATAAATAATATTATCGATTAAATAAGCATGAAATAATATGTAAGAATAGTTACATATTTAGGAGATATTGAGGGTTGAAAAACTATTTATATTCCCTATCCTAAGGGTATATTAATTTTGACACATAATTTGTAATACCCCTTAATATCCATCGTAGACCCTTAAAAGTATATATTTGTATGATCAGGACCAAAATCTTAGAATATTTTCCTTATGTTTTTATATGATACGAAACATTTTTGCCATTTTTATTACTCTAAATCAAAAACTGCAACGTACCGATTTCTTGTAATATTTAGATATGACTAAGATTGAAGAATATTATCATCACAGAAAATTCAGCGCACTGATACGCCCAATTTTTGAAAAATGTTTGTTTGTGTCACATGACGTTGAGCCCATCTACTGCTGCTGCGAGTTGCAGAAAATTGCCATTAAAGACTTTTTCTCTATTAAATAGCAATTCGATGAAGGGAATATATTCAACAGGTATTTGATCGTTAAACATATAACATAAACATAAGAAATTCAGACCGGTTTTGTATGGAGATATTCGATTTCTATGTGTTTGATATATTCCTTCCGTCCGAAATCGAGATAAAGCAATCAGATAGCGATGGAAACACTTAATGTATATTATATCAACTATACTGTACCGAACCACCAGAATCCTTCAAACTGAATTTTGCAAAATTAATCTGGCTGGATTTGCGTATTCCGCTATTATTTTTTTTATAATTTGCAAAGGAACGAATCCTTATACTTCACAGTATGTCCGAACAGGCTTTAGGGTGAACTGATAAGCATTCCTGGCATGGTGGGTATTACGGTTGAAGTGTTGAAGGGAGGAATGCAACTGGCTATTTCGTTTGAGCACTTATGATGGCAGGATCGATAAAACAATGATAGGCAGGAGACATTACGACGATGACTAATAGGGTCAAGCGATTTCGCAATATCTCGGTCGCCAATAAGTTTTATGACACGTTTTTGAATTCTGTCAAGTAGCTCCAAATATGTAATTGGTGCACCGGACCCGATATAAGCGTTGTACTCAAGTTTTGCGCGATTGAACGCCTGATAAATTGTAGCCAGATTGGAAGGGGTAAAAGATTTTTTGCATCGCTTTAGGAAGCCTAGACATTTCGCAGCAAAGTTTGTCGTTAACACACACACCTAGGAGTATTGAGGTTTCCCTTTAATGACATAACACGGCATTGAGTTTTGTAAGCATTAAATTCTACTGTATTGGTTTCACCCCACATAAGAATGCTGTCAAGGTCAGAATTTAATGAGCTTAACGTACGTTGCCGCTCCACGCCCGAAGATCAGGGGCGTGAATCATTAAACGAATATGCAAAGCTAAGGGTACTATCATCAGCGAAGGAATGGATTGGATTAGAAGTGACAGAGAGGAGATCATTTATATAAATGAGAACGAGAATCGAAGACAGAGCCTTGGGGAACATCATATTTGGTGAGTTTCAGACTTGA
This sequence comes from Ferdinandea cuprea, assembly GCA_963576555.1. Lineage (NCBI taxonomy): Eukaryota > Metazoa > Arthropoda > Insecta > Diptera > Syrphidae > Ferdinandea > Ferdinandea cuprea. The sequence continues at coordinate 82,031,537 of OY754959.1, forward strand.
AACCGTCCAAAACACCTTAAATTGAACGCTCTGAAAGGCAGTTTCTAATCTATTGAATAAAGATATCATCGATTCCAAATGCACGCATTTTCCACAAAAGAGCTTGATGCCAAACTCTGTCAAATGCCTTTGAAATATCAAGCGCGACGACCTTACTTTCACTACCACGGTTAAAAGATTGGTTACACTTTACGGTTAGATATGTCATCAAATCACCAGTGTACCTGTCGCCTTGAAAACCGTACTGCCGGTCATTTAGAAGTTTCCGCAATTCAAGATATTTCATAAGCTTACGATTTATCAGCGTTTCCATGACCTTGGAAAGAAGGCAAGTAAGTGCAATTGGTCGGTAGGAGGAGGGGGAGGAAGATTCGAGGAAAAATGTTGTTTTCCATCTTCTCGGAAAGAGTCCTGAAGAATAGGACAGATAGAAAAGCTTATGCAGTGGCCAGCGTGGAAGAACACTTCTGCAGTACAAGTAAGTGCAATTGGTTGATAGGAGGAGGGGGAGGAAGATTCGAGGAAAAATATTGTTTTCCATCTTCTCTGAAAGAGCCCTGAAGAATAGGACAGATAGAAAAGCTTATGCAGTGGCCAGCGTGAAAGAACACTTCTTCAGAACGATAGGGGAAATAACATCTGGACCAGCGGATTTATGTATGTTGAGATCTCAAAGAACTCTTGCCACTGTATGAGTGCGAAAATGTATATAGTATAGTCCCATAGTATATTCTAGGCGCTCGAATACAGGGGGGAGGTAAATCACAATCTGGGAGCGTTGAGCTAGATGCAAAATGAGCAGCAAGCAGATTGGCTTTATCCAAAGAGCTGACAGCTGGAATGTCAAATGAGTGTCGGGATAGATGAAGAGGCCGAATTCTTAATATTCTTTACGAACGAACAAACGTTTTTACTACCGGTGGGACTTTGTAGTATTTTTGGCCTCAACTTTTGGTCGTAGGAGAACTTGACACGATTTATATGGGCATTGCAGTCGTTTCTGGCTCGTTTGAACTTTATTCGGTTTTCCACAGTTGGGTTGGCCTTATAAGACCGAAAGTTCACCTCTTCCTGTTAGCCTCTTTATAGCTCAAGTCACACCATGCGTTCACCTTGGGTTTGATACTTTTAATCCTATTAGAGATAAATCGTTTCCTATCGGCAGCAGCATCCACATCGCAATCGAGGAAGCATAGCGACCAGTTAAAACCCCTAAAGAAACCATTTTATTCTTCCCATTTGGCTTTTTCGTATTTCCATGCGGTTATTTTAGGAGCTTGTTCTTTAACTTTGTGGTTGGAGTACGAGAAATTCGCCGATATGACACACTGGACGAACCTGGATGCGATAATACATTTATGGTGTTCTTATATGGGTGAGAGGTGAGAAACAAGTCCAGTGTGTTGGTGTTGACTACTAATGTCCGGAATTCGTGTCGGCTCATTTACAAGCTGGGTTAGGTTGTTTACCACAGCAAAGATCTCAGCATACCTGCCGTCAGGTGTTTTCTGTCCAGAATGTCGAAGCCAATTCAATTTGAGAACATTAGAATCGCCCGAAACATCAGTGGAATGTAAAGGGTTACAATTCGTGTATATTTTTCTTTTACATTGGTATGTTCATTCACAAATATGTATGTATATCAATTCGCGTATTAAATCATTTTTTAAACTTATTTATAAATATAGTTTAATGCACGTATTGATTGTTATTGCGCTGCAAAGATTGATCTAGCCTGAGTTCTATGCACATCAGTACATATACATATGTATATCAAAAGCAAGAAAAATGCACCGCTAATTTTTAGATTTTGTTTATTAAGTTAATGTACATTTAACATTTAAATATGACAATAGAAGATCCAAAGTACTATTTATAAAAAAAAAATTAAAAACCAAGAACATTTTATTTCCAGATGCTTGAAGATGAAGACGAAGGTGCACCTTCAGATTCGGATAGCGCTGAACCAGAAATCGATTTACTAGAACAACTAAATAAATTAGCAATTAGTGACGAGTCCGGTCCCGGAACACAATTGACAGATAGTTTAAATGAAGAAGGTCAGCATCAGGCGATATCCAAAGCATCCGCAAAAGTGCTGCAGAGATCAAACCCCGTCTTTGATTTAAATCGTCCTAGTTCAAAAATGAACATGGTTCTAAAGATATGTATGGACAAAATCTTAAATTCATCAGACAAAGGCATTATAATTTCACAGTGGACAAGTGTACTAAATATATTAAAAACTCATTTGGAAAGCAAAGGCGTTCGTACTTTATCGCTCAATGGAACAATTCCAGTGAAGAATCGGCAAAATATTGTTACAGAATTTAATGATGCAAATACCAAACCAAAAATTCTACTATTATCATTAACCGCGGGAGGTGTTGGTTTAAATCTTGTTGGTGCTAACCATTTGCTATTGATAGACTTGCATTGGAATCCTCAACTTGAAGCACAGGCACAAGATCGAATTTACAGAGTTGGCCAAAAAAAACCTGTATATATATACAAATTCATGTGCAAAGATACTGTTGAAGAACGGATAAAAGCCTTGCAGGATCAAAAATTATCAATAGCGACTGGTGTTCTTACTGGTGTAAAAGCATCAGAAGGCAGCAAACTTACAATTGATGATTTAAAGGGTCTATTCGGATTATAAATATTATAAATACATCATTAAATATACTCTCCACACTGTTTATGTAATTCAAAATAAAAAAAATCGTTTGTCTTATACCTTTAAATAAACTCTGCATTATTTTATATGATTTGAATAATAAATAAATTCAAATATTTGTTTTATGTGTTTGAAGTTATTTTTTCTATTTTTGGGACTTTGTTGTTATATTTTATTACTAAAATTTGACAATAGTGAACTTTGTAATTCAATATGTATCCGAAAAGGCCCAGTACACAGCTAATGGAATATAAAGCTGTGAAAGCAGTTGGGATCATCGAGCTTACTTTGCACATGCAGTTAACGGTTATGGAGAGTTTATCAGTATTTTATCACAATTGGCTGTGTAAGGCAAAGGTTACCCAACAAACTGCTTCTTGGAAATATATTTATGTCATCAATGTTTATCACGGCGTAGTAATCGTTGTAAATAAATTTTCTAAATTTAACCAGCTTCCCATATCCGTACCCTAATCTGTGTGATAATAATATCCCTTTATAAACAATTATTGTCCTTCAAGCAAAATCGCTGACCCAAATTTTCCCATTTTGCATATGATACGTTTAGCAATCCCAAAATATTTTTATGGTCTCCTGTCCGGTTTGGAATCGGTTTTCACGTGCAGAACTCAGTCACAATCAGCGTTGCCACAAAGATACAAGTGTATCAATTTGGATACATTTTTGTTTTCGTGCAAACATTTGATACATAGATACTGTTTTTTCTATTTTTCTTCTAATTGATACGTTTTTAAATTTTCATCAAAAATCTGGCTGTATAAATTGTTCGTTTTCATAACATTCAGAATATTTTACGTATTGTACATGCACGATCTGACTGAAGTTGCTCTGAATGTTTCTATTAACAAGTTGTCATTGATTGGTGATAGTTTGTGTTTTGCTATTTTTAAATTCTTTTACAATTTTAAGAATAAATACCAACTTATTTTTAAAATTCTAATATGGACTATTAAATAAAAGTCATTTGGTGGATTTGTCATATCCATAACTTGACGCGGATAATATCCGGATCTTCCAACCACCAAGGAAATGTATAGTTTCGAAAGTGATGATTGTTACGATACGAAATTGCAATTTTTACAGATGGCTCAAAAACAACAGAGGAAACAGGGGCTGGGATCTTCTCAAATAACCCAGAACTAAGCGTGTCTATCAGACTACCGGGCACAAGCAGCGTCTTTCAATCAGAGGTTCGGGCTGTCCACGAGGCGGCTGAGCAAATGCAGATGAAATCGATATCCAGAAGAGATATTGCTATTTACATCGACAGCCAGGCCGCACTTTAGGCAACCGAGTGAGACTATGCTGGGTGTGCCAGTACACTGCGGTATTGAAGGCAATGAGTAGGCGGATGAGCTTGCAACAATAGGAGGGCTACTCAATAGTCGTGAGGTTGTTGACATATAACATCCCCTCTGCATAATCAGGGGAAATAACTTTAAGGACTGCCAACCTAAGGTGGTCAAGTCTTGGGACACACACGGAGTCAAAAGCTCTGGCTATTTCTCGACTGTAAAAGCTCCAGGAAGTTTATAAAACTTAGCAGGTATAAGCTTAGAATATTAGTAGGAATCCGGAGTATGTATGTTAGTATGGAAAAGGCACTTCCGAAAACATGCAAAGAGACTCGGACTGTCTTCTGCAGAATCTGTGGTGATCTGCAGGCTGATATGGTTATATTGTGTGAGTGCGAGGCAATTTCACGTAGTCGTAGGAAATTCTTAGGGATACACTTCTTCTTCGAATCTTGGGAGGAAATAGATGATAAAAACTTTAAAGGACTTAATAGAGAAAGTTTTGAAGTGTTGCAATAGGTCCGCTTCAGTGCCTAGTGTTGTGTGTGATAACTCTTGGAACTCGTGGAATAAAATTATATTTTAAAACGTTCAAGTGTTATTATACTACCAAAAAAATAATTGGATTGAAATAGTGGTTTCCCTTATCCATCTTAAGCGTCGTGAGACGTCAGCCTTCATACAAAAAACTGCAAACTTAAAAAATCAACTAAAAATTAAAAAAATTGGTTTATCTGTTTTGATGGAGATGATACATTTAACAATCTGAAATAAAGATACATTTGATACATTTTTCAAAAGAAAAAGATACATTTTTCAAAAAGTCAGCGGCGACGGTGGTCACAATGAATACCAGTTCCGATCTGACAGCCGCCGCGCACACACGTGTTCTTTGTTGCTCCCCGCGCCGACAACAAAAAATTGTTAATTATGTTTTTTTTTGTGTTCGCAGTCTCACATACAACACATCTCACATTAAATAAAAAACAACGGTCGCGTGTGAACAAAGTGCAAAAATAAAATTAAAGTGCACAGTGCGTAGTATATAATTTGTGTGCTTGGTATGGTTTGTTAGGCGCAGCACCGGGCGAATAGGTAGCCCATCCGCTGAGTCCAATTTTGGCATACTCTTTCACACATATCGGCCGGTATCTCACGAATGAATGCATGGATGTTGGCTTCCAGTGCGTCAATCGAAGCGGGCTTGTCCCTATACACGTTAGCCTTGGCATACCCCCACAAAAAATAATCTAATGGTGTCAAATCGCACGATCTAGGCGGCCAATTGACCGGCCCGAAACGTGAAATTAACTGTTCACCAAACTCGCCTCGCAATTGCGCCATTGTTTCGCGTGCTGTGTGGCATGTGGCACCGTCTTGTTGAAACCACATATCATGCAAGTCAAGAACATCCATTTCGGGCAAAAAAAAGTTTGTTATCATCGCTCGGTAGCGTTCACCATTGACAGTAACGCTGCGATTCGCATCATCTTTGAAGAAATATGGCCCAATAATGCCGCCGGCCCATAAACCGCACCAAACAGTGGCTTTTTCGGGATGCATTGGTAGCTGTTGCAATGCTTCTGGCTGATCTTCACTCCAAATGCGGCAATTTTGCTTATTTACGTACCCATTCAACCAAAAATGAGCCTCATCGCTGAACACAATTTTTCGATAAAAAAGCGGATCCTCGGCCAGCTTTCCAAGAGCCCATTCACCAAAAATTCGGCGTTGTGGTAGGTCGGCTGGCTTTAGTTCTTGCACCAGCTGTATCTTAAAAGGCTTTACGCCTAAATCCTTCCGCAAAATTTTCCACGTAGTGCTGTAACAAAGGCCTAACTGCTGGGAACGGTTTCGAACCGAGCACGAATTTTGATAGTAAAATTCAATAATTTGCAAGCGTTGTTCATTTGTAAGACGATCCATGGTTAAATTGCAAACTAAACTGAAGCTGTTTGACAGTGACACAAGGTACTAAACACACGTCAGCTGTCAAAACCAGTGTTGCCAAAACCAAACCAGCTAAAAAATCAACCTTTATATCAGAAGAGAAAGAAAAGTGAGTAAATACACGATTTTAACTGATGAAATGTTTTTGTTTAATGTAAAAATATATTTAAATATATAAGTGATGCCGCATCACTGCACAAATGTTGGACGTTTCTGAATTTACCCTTAATCCATCACGCGAATTGTAACCCTTCATCCTTACAGTGAAATCGTTGTTGCGAAGTCGTCAATATGCAATAGACAATAGACTCTTCGAAGTGCCTGGCTACACGTTCATGGGAATGATCGTCATGTCGCACGAGACAGGTAGATTTTATGAGAGTCAGAAAGAAAAGGGTAGATTGCACCAAGAATTCACCGAAAATCCTCTTTCGATTTGAATTCTCGGCGTGGCCATGAACGTTTTGATTCACTTTGGTTAGACAGATTTGCTGATGATTTTGACAGATCTCCTCATTTCAGATTTGAGTTGGAAGAGTGACGACCGAATACAGGTACTAGAGAGCACAAAAGTATTCGATTTTCCGCAAGAAATTTTGTTTTGTTTCAGATTTCAGCGTTCCCCGCCATTCAAATTGCTTTCATTCTTAGGAGACTTTTTTGTGTGTGTAGCCACGACGTTCATGGGAATGACTTTCAGTCCCATGAACGTGTAGCCAGGCTCTCGGATGTAAAACGGACTGCTTCACCTAAAGGGTGTAACTAAATTCAGAAACGTAAAACAGTTGTGCAATGATTTTTTGCGATGCACATATGAAGTTAAGCTTTGAAAGCATGTATGTAAATTGTGCATATGAGTAATTATACAGTTAGTCGACATCTATATCCCCTGTTACCTTAAGACCCGCAACCAATTTTGAATAACGGTGGCAGAATTCTCTCTTAAATTTCGTATCTGTGAATACGTGTGAACCACAAAGGGAGCTGCGTTGACTGTAACATATACAGACATATGCAGCCTTATTTATAAACGTATTTTAAAGAGTGTGCAAAGTTCTGCACACTTTAAAATACCTTTAAACGCGAAAACATTATTTATAAAACTTATGCGATGTTGCATAGAGGTTGTCTAACTTATGTCGAACGAACGAATAATAAACAAAGCAATGTCAATAATTTCTTTTCTTATTAACTAAATTTTAATTATTTATATGCAGATACATATAGAATTACTCATCTGTGCTAGCTTCCAAAGCTTAAAATCTTGTCCAGGATGTGATGTGCACCATGACCGAAGATGTTTATTCAGCGGTTTCAGATGAATTTGGTGGGGACATCCAAAAGGGATGGCCGAAATCTACCAATAAGTTAAACAAGATAAGTGTCATTTTTCCGTAGAAAGTTCTTTCTGTTTGTTAAATCTAAATTTCTTCTTTTTCAGACTTACAGACTAGAAGTTTCAGTGCAGCTTCAATATAAATTTGAAACTTGGAAATGCTGCATTAGGGGGCTTTGGGGAATTACGCAAAAGAAACAGATGGCGCGAAGGAATTGCCTTTTATAAAATAAAATTTTCCTGTTATATCCTTTCCATTATAGCCGATTACTCTCATAGAGGTAAGAAACTTTCCTGCGTAGCCTAAAAAGTCCTCTTCCTCTTTGCTTTATGTAAAAGCTTTCTTAAAATTCTGCGGCTGCTTGATGTTGGATGTGTTAAATATATCAAATAGATTAATGAAAAACTCAAGAAACTTTGCAGTTTGCAACACATTTTTAGAACCTAAATCCGATTTTAAATAACGGTTCAGTTCGCGAAGTTTACCGCAAGCTCCTTTTATTTTATGGTCGACATAATCGTCCATCAGAGCAATTACTTCGGTAAACCATAAATCTGTTTTCACACTACGTTTACTCTATGTGATAATACGCATCCGCAGAGACGTCGTTTGTGAAAGATTTTGCGAAGATTTTGCGCACAGATCGCTTCTTACGACCTTACAAGAATTAAAGCCGCGAGACCATGCAATGCGTCGTGATTTTTGTGTAATTTGATATCGATGCTGATTTTCATCGCTAAATTTTGTTCAGTGATGATGCTCATTTTGGGTTGAATGGCTACGTCAACAAGCTAAATTGCCGCATTTGGAGTGAAGAGAATCCACATGAGACTCTTGAAACGCCATTATATCCACAAAAACTGACTATTTGGTGTGCTCTATGGGCTGGTGGAGTCATTGGGCCATACTTCTTCCGAAATGATGCTGGAGAGTCAGTTACCGTTAATGGAGACCGGTATAGAGCCCTGATAACTGACTATTTTGTTCCCGAATTGGATGGTATGAGTGTGGATGAGATGTGGTTCCAACAAGACGGCACTACATGCCACACAGTGCACGTCACAATCGATTTATTGAAGCAAACATTCGATGAGCGCATAATTTTGCGGAATGGAATTGTCAATTGGCGACCAAGATCGTGTGATTTGACACCATTGGATAATTTTCTTTGGGGATATGTGAAGTTGCTCGCCTACGCCAACAACCCAGAAACGTTAGGGGACTTGGAAGCCAACTTTCGTGGCGTTATTGCCGTCAGACGACCCCAAATGCTTGAAAAAGTGGTTGAAAATTGGACCTCTAGACTTGTCTTTATTCTTATGCCATTAATATTTAAACATTAATGGCATAAGATTATCCATCCAATAAAGCCAAATTGATGGACATTAAAATGATTTTCTTGCTTTTCATTTCAATTTGAAGTTCTATACCTCTAAAAAAAGACTGTTTACTTAAAACCTGGGACGCATATTTGACCTTCATCTTTTGAAAGCTATTAGGCCAAATATGCGCCTCAGTCAACTTAGCGGCTAATTTATAGTCATTTTTGGATTCGGCATTATGTAAACTAACAATGTCGCTCCAAGAAGCTTTCTGTTGGCCGTCGAACACAATGTTGTTCGCTAATAGTACATCGTACATGACAAAAATCTTAAAGTTGTCTACTAAAAAATAGGGTTTAGCTGGGGTACATCTGAATTTCTTGACACTACAATTTTATTAATGATTTAGTTTTAGTTGTAATGTGAATAAATATTTTTGTTCTGGTCTCCTGAATATTAATTTAAGGAGTGTAAATAGAAAAAAATAGATGAGTCTATATTAGCAAGGAAATAATAGTTTGAAGGAATATTTTTGCTTGTAAAACAACTTCCTTGACAAACTGTATTTTATTAAGCTTAATACAAGCTATGTTACTAATATACTCATTTAAAAACTTAGACTTACAAACAAAGATGGCAAGAAATTGGGAATGAGATCGAGTGGCATGCAGTGCTGCAGTTGAAATGAAAAACGGTTAGCTTTCTGTTTGAGCCATAAAAGTTGCGGTGAGTTCGTAGATAGAATAGATGAGGAAATCGTTAACTTGCCGTATTACTTACTTACTTAACTGTCTCCCAACCCGTAAAGAGACCCTGCCTGCGACACGACAGCCTTCCATTCTCTGCGATCCCGGACAAGCTGCTTCCTGTTATCTAGACCATGCACCCGCGATTGTAGAACATGACGATAAATACTATCATATTAACGGTGGTGTGTCTGGACTTGAAATTCGTTGGTCATTTCCAGGATTTTCAGGAGGAGTCGATGAATGAATGAAGACCGTTCTTTAAGGGTATTCGAGTTTAAGAGTTTGGGGAAGTCTTGATAGGGGAGTAAGATAAAAGGGTCTTTCGAGGGTAAGCTTCTCCTCTATTCGCCCTCCCCGCACACAGGACCAAATATCCGACGAAAAATTTTTCGTTCGAAGAATCCTAATATTAACTCTCCTTTCCTGCTTATCTTCCACAACTTGGCGACGTATATTAGAACTGGCAGAATAAGGGTTCTAAAGAGCAAACCCTTTGTCCTTCGAGGTGAAAGTTTTGAACCCGTTTGTTTGGCCAAACCGAAGTAGCATAGATTCGTAATTATCGGTCGGAGCTCCACAAAGTTGTCAATAGTGAAGTTGGTACTTACACCGAGATAGGTAAACTCCTTCACTACCACGAACTTGCTGCCTTTTTGTCCTAGTCGGTGGACAGATGTTTGTTTTTTTGTTTAAATTTAGTCTTTTCTTCATTTACATCAAGACCAACTAACTTCGCCTGTTCTTTAATAGCCGTGAAAGCCTCTGCAACGGCACGTTGGGAGCCTCCTCTGATGATAATTTCGTCAGCATATCCTTGTAGCTAAACGGAACTGTTGAAGTTGGTTCCTTTCGTGTTGATACTTGCACTGCCCAGATTGAAGTCATATGATGCCATCGCCAAGTAGGGCTCCTGACGATGATTGCGGTTTTAAAGTCGATAAAAAGGTGGTGTGTTCCGACTTGAAATTCGTTGGTATTTTCCAGGATTTGTTTTAGTGTGAAAATTCAATTTATGGTCGATATCCCGAGCCGGAAGCCACATTGGTACTTTTTGAGTAATACCAAGATGTGGATGTTGTCCGAAAAGCCTAAACACGTCGACTACATTGGCTCGGCGAGATCGAACGAGTGGACAATAATGCTCTAGCTAAGAGAATCTTGGAATCCCAGCCGATATCGAAGAAAGTCTGTTCAAGGCCAAGCCAACTCGAATGCCAAAGTGATTGGCCTGGATGGTAAAGAATGAAAGGCTGCCTTGTCTACAGATTCTTCATAGGTAGATAGCCCGTTGATTAGAGATACTTATTTTTTTTCGATACCTACCATGGGCACATAATTTTATCTATACGGTCCTTAAAACAGTGGTGTAATTTTTGGCTTAAGTATAGTTATCTCTTCTATGCGCCTTAGATTATTCAGTGTATTGTTTTAAAAGACTATATCAACATTCTTATAGCTACAAGTTTTAGGATTCGCCATTCATTCGTCCAGAAATACGTTAAGAAATTGGTAATCCACATTTATGAAAAACCCAATTACTAAAAGACTTCTAAGTCTATTCTTCATGGGATATCCTGAAAGACGTTCTGCCCTTACCCGTGCACAGATGCTCATTTTCACATTAAGTTCTGTCACTTAAATTTTATTGGTTAGGATTATTGTGGATATCTTCTTTTGCATTTGTCCTTGGGAAGGAATAGTGGTGGTCTAAACTTGACTTAGGCATATTCAAATATACAAACATCCTTCAAACAGAAATAGTAAAACAATTTTAATATAATAAATTGCCTTTGTTTTGGAGCTTCAAATCAACTCTTTATGTTCTAAGGACCTTTGAGAAAAAAACATTCAGACAATGTATGCTCTCTTTATTCACTTAATATTTTCTAACACCTTATTTTGTTGTTTTCAATTACAAGTTTTAAGTTTAAAATGATAACTATACTCAAAACATCATCTATCTAACAATTATCTGATATTAAAAGCTTTCCAAAAATGTAGGTCTATAGAATGTTTAACCCTTCGTAGTGCAATAACTCCGATTTGCCTAAAATGTTTAGAAAAGTTCTAAAATAAGGTATTTCATTTTTGTATAATATTTAATTAAAAAAAATCAATTGTAGCAGATGTGCAATCGTTCTAACAACATTTATTAGGGGTTTAATGAAAAGATCTGCAACTGAGCGCTTATAATGATTCATTTTTATTTTTAGTTTTAATTGAAAATGTATTTTCTCTAAATACAGAAGAAATAGGTATATATGAAAAATTTACAGGACGCTTCAAAATTATATTAAAAGCTGTTTAAACTAAGCGGCTTTTTTAATTGGGACAGCTTAAAAATATATGTACTGAGCAAACTTGCAATTTATTTATGAAGTGTTAAATAATTTTAAGGGTATTCTTTTTTTGTTTTAAAATACACGTTCAAAATATTTTTATGGTGAAATGTCAAAATCATGGATTAGTACGTAAATAATTTAATTAGATACATTAGTTACTTAAATTATGGGTAACTAATTTAAATTTGCTAAACTCGCGTAACATTACTGACACTGATTGGTTGGTTTGATACCTTTGGTAGATCTAAGTTATACTCAAATGTAGAATGCTAGAGAGAGTTACGTATGACGTAGTCGTGCAATTTATTTTTTGTAGCTCATAAAGCCCCAAAAATGTCTAGAGAGACTTCTACGCTTTTATACGAGATTCCACACACACCCTCCCATGCATCCTCCCACGAACACACATGCATGAGCTAACGTATCCACCTTCACCCTTTCACGCATCGACTCTAACTTCCATAAAGTCTATTACAAAAAAGATTTTCCATCAAAACTTTTCCAACATGAATTATTGTAAATACCTAACGTTTTCCAGAATCCGAGGAAGCCTTCACGTCAATGAACCTAATCTGAAAATATTGCAGCACGACCGACTCAGTTGGTATTGGCATGTTCAAAGGAGGGATCCCGCGAACCCCGTCAAAAAGGCAATGGCAGTCAACGTTCCCTTACAATCGCGTAAGAGAGGAAGGCCTAAAAACTCCTGGATCACACAAATGCAAACATCAGCATTTGATTGGCCCCAATGATGAAGTGATCCAAAATCGGGAGGGCTGCAGATATTTTTTTGAAATCGAACCGGCGAACCCCACAGGCGGACCAGTAGGAATGCAGTGAAGTTGGAGCGTTATGAGCCCTATAATCCTGATCATAATCTCGTCTTTAAATGGAGAGAATATAAAGTTTTGTTGGTAAAAACAAAATGTAAATATTGTTTTTTTTTTTTTTTTTATAATGTACGCGCACTAAAGGGTCTTTGGATACCCTTATAATGAAGTGACACAGTGCAGGCATTAAGGAAATGAAGGATTAGAGAAAGGGAGAAACCGATGCACGTTGGTTTTAAATGTTTGTAAATTATAATGCAAAGGAAAAACAGAGCGTGGTAGAGCATTCCACATTCGTATTGTACGGTTGAGAAAGGAATCTTTATATTTCACAGTACGTCCGAAAACAGGCTTAAGGTTAAACTGATGTGCATTCCTCGCAAGGCGAGTATTGCGGTTGAATTGCTGTAGGGGTGGAATGCAACTGGCTATTTCATTTGAGCACTTGTGGTGGAAATACCGATAAAACAATGACAGGCAGGAGACATTACGACGATGACTAAGATAGTCAAGTGATTTCGCGATGTTTCGAACGCCAATAAGTTTTACCGCACGTTTTTGGATCCTGTCAAGTAGCTCCAAATATGTTATTGGTGCACCAGACCAGATATGAGCGTTGTACTCAAGTTTTGCGCGAATAAACGCCTTGTAGATTCTAGTTTGATCGTCAATTGTTTTTTAGCAGTTGTTTTATGTATAGTTTAAAAAAAATATATTTAGAAATTATTTTATTGAAAAAATAAATACTTTACAAACTTTATGTACATTAAGGATCATTCACATGAGAGCGAACAGGCGAATATTCGTAAATTCTGACATTTCTTTCACATGAGAACTTTTTTAGGTCGCAGGTACCCGCGAATCTGATTTGTAAATGTTAGCAGCAAGATGTGTCAATTTTAAGGTTATGTTCGAACGAATTTTTCATTCGCGGATTTATGGATCGCGTCTGTATTATGTGGATTGTGAATAAAGAGTGACAGTTCGCGGCCAGAATTTTTCAAATCGCTGCAAATTTTTGTAATTGTAAATATTTCTATTTAAATCAATTTAGACTCAGTTTTTTTAGATAATATGTTAGATCAATTAAATATCAAGCTTTTGTGGTAGAAGCAATAGAAATTTTCTATTCATAAAAACATTAAAATTGATTTGTTCGCGATTCGCCTATTTGCAGTTCGCTCTCATGTGAACAGTCCTATATTGTTCAAAACGTAAGCCACTTTTTCCTCTCGATTATTCAAAGTCGAATATTTACATTTTTGTTCTTTTAATAAAATAAATAATATATGGAAGACATGGTAAAAGCAACGAATAAAGGTCATTTAAAATAAATAAAAAATTATACAGAAACTTCTCTCAAAATTTAGTTATCCGAAATCCTAGCAAAACATAATTGTTTGCCAAGAATCGGTGGCATAGGTCGAGTTCCTAGCACTTTAAGATGCAATGTCTTTTGGTCTATTTAATTCGTGCAATTGTTGTGTAAAGAAGTTTCAATTGACACCAAGTGTGCACAAATGATGAAATCTAAAATTATTAAACGCTATAATAATGCCGAATCCAAGATATCAATAGGTAAATAGTTTAATATTAATAAATGCACTATTTTAAACAAATATAAAGCAAACTGAAACAACTTTAAAAGTGAATTTCGGTGGATATCTTTGTAAAATATCACTTAAGGAATAACTATTTTATGTCATCGAGGGACATTGTGAATGAATTGCAACTCAAAGTGAGTTCAAGCTCTATTAGAAAATGTGCACTTGAAAACGATTTTAAAAGTTATTCGCTTTTTAAAAAGCCATTTTCAACAAAAAAGCATTTAAAAAAGGTATAATTTAAAGAACTCCAACTTATGGCCATGCATAAATTCGAGTCTTTCGACGTATTAATTCAAGGCAATAAGTGTTATTTCCTGAGCTAATTTGTCAGATAAATTTACCTTACCTTAGTTTACCTATTTAAAAAGGTAATATTATACTTTCTCTATTTGAAAACTAAGGATGCAAACATACTTTCTAAAATTAACATATTCAATAAGGCCTTAGACTAAAGTGGTATATATCGTGATTTAGGCTAGTGTTACACTATATTTTGTCCGAGTACAAATATGTTCAACGTAATTAGCAAAATACATGTCCCAATCTTATTTACCAAACTGAATTTACATTTAATAGACAATATAATAATAAAATAAATATGTGAGTTTTAATCGAAAACTTTCAGTTATTATTTTCATAGCTGAATGCTTACAATTAATTAACTTTAGTTATACACTAAAATCTTATATAGTTTAAAAATAAATACATTTTCCGTCAACACAATTCTACTTTTTAGCGTTATAAGAACTGGTTTCTCCAGGACAAATTGTTACCCTTTTGTGGTATGGTTGACATTCGTTATTCGTTTAATATGCAAATATGCAATAACACTGCGCCTTATTCATTATCCATGTCTGTATGACAATTTGTCACATTTAATAGCTGTTATCATTCAACCGAGAAGAAGTGAGAGTAATATTCTGCTTTCAGCGTTTATCTATATTGCTGTCCATTGTCAATTTATCCATCACCTAATGATTGCAGAATTTACATTTGTTATTAGATTGTTGGTCAAAGCACCACTCTTCTTCGTTAAATTAACCAACCATAGTAAATACAAATAGGGGAGACAACGCGACGTCGAAGCGCATATGGAAAATTCAACGTTGATTCTTGACTGAAAATTTCGAATATAGACTTTGATGATCTTAATTAATAAATGTTCCCTCTGATGACATCATGTGTTTCCAGTTTTAATACCATCTTTTCTACACCTTGTGTATAGCTATTAATGACTGCTTTCATCAATAGCAAAAAGAAAATTGGTTTTACTTGCGGTTCCAGCGTATTGCACACATAACCACCAAACATGACAGGCTTAGCTTTCAATTTGCATGGTATAGAGTATACTGAATAAATTCACATCTTTGAAAAGCTTAAAATATATTCATCAGACCCATATTAGTTTAAATATTAGAGATAGAAAGCAGATTTCGTACCACATGAATTTTGTAAATATTTGAAACCCGGTTCGATTTATTAAAAATCATATTGCTTTAACTTCAGAGTTGGTACTTACTACCAACGATGTTCATTGGAACATCATGGTTGATATTTACCCCTACGCCTATCTAACCAAAATATTAAATTTCCAAAATAAGGAAATTGTTTGGAATGAACAAATTTGTATTAGGTATTGTATTGTATTTCTTTATTTTTTTATTGTATTTTCTTTCAAACATATATTTTAAATTTCAAATGCCTATGTACCAACTTGGTTTTTCGACTCGGATCAAAGAGCAACCGATGATTATTGCATTATTGTTCATTCGCTTGGTGTAGACTACCCAATGAAGTTTTTTTTGCCAAACGGACGTAGCAGCGGATTCCAAATGCAATTCTTCATCGGATCTCCACTAAGATGTCATTCGTAGAGTAAGAGTTAACGTTTACCCTGATGTAGATGAACTCCTCAAGCCACATCGATGTTGATGTTTTTAGATTATTGCATTATATTTCGTCTTCAATAGCCAAGAATGCCACTATAACGGCAAGCTGGGAGCGACCGAAGATGTTAATACCATTCGCATACTCCAGTAGCTAAACTCGCCCAAATGCATAATGCACCGCATGTTTTGTAGGTTCACGCGAAACACATGGAATAACTACTGATACTGATCTTCTAAAGTTCAATCAGAAGCAATAGATTTAACTTGGGGCTATTGAAATGCGGCGATTAATTACCATGAAACCAAAATCGAAAGGCTTACGTTTTTCGGTATCAAAAATAACACTTACTCTTCAACTTCATTGCTACATATCAGCCTTCCGCACTTTTACTGCTCTTCAGGCGAAAAAACTTTACAGGGTGGACATTCTCTCGATTTAAGAATGGTTTTTGATTCGGGAGTTTGTTCTCGATGGTAACATTTGATCACATACTAAATTTGATCACACTAGTCTTATGGAAAATTAATTTTGATAGTTTGTAACACTTCTTAATACTTGTCGTAGTCCTCAAGAGAATATATTTATGATCAGCGTCAAAATCTAAGACGATTAAACAATGTTCGCTCGTCTGCCCGTATTACATTTTGAGGCTTGATGTTTTTGGTTCTTAACGCCTTTTTCTTTGAGGCAAAAAGGGATATGGATAGGTCATACTGTTCGCCCCAAGCGGATGAGAGATTTTAAAAAGAATTTCCGGATTTGTTGCGACACCTGGGCTCCAATCGCGTGAAATGAAAACGATCAAACGACAACGTTTTTCTCTTTATCATATATGAAAGTATGTTATATTTATAAAGACAAAAACGTCAAAACGATTTCGTCTGATCGTTTTTATTTTACATGATCTGTAGCCTGGTTTAAAAAAACCCGAAAAATGTGCTTCGTTCCAGTTGAATTCTAAAAACCTTGAAAATTGAAAACTTACCTAGTAAAATCCAACGGAATTTTTGTAATCTTATACAATTTTCATAACCCAATGTCATTTCAAATAAAATGTTTAGTAATTCTGCTACCGCAAGAATGTATATATAAAGCGACAGTATTTCCGAAAATAACTTACAAATGAAACTGAAGAGAAAATATATTACAGTAGTCAAGTTTGCTCAGAAGAATAATATTGATCCTTGGAATTTGTACTATCTGCCAAAATAATTGAAAGGCTTATTGCAATAACATGATATGCCACACTTTTTTTTAAAAAAAACGAGATTTAAATTGCATTCCACGAAGGATATATAAAATTACCAAGATCTGTTATCTGCCTTTGAAAATGAAATTAAACACAAAAAGCTATTTCTTAAATAACAAAATAAAAGAGCCATGTGCAATTGACGGAAAACCTCTTTCTATGTACAATACGCTAAAAAGTTTTATAAAAAAAAATGCTAAAAGGGATATAAAAAACAGTAAACAGCTCCAAAAATATTTTATAAATATTTTATTTACTCTTCAAGTGCACATACAAATGTATGTATTATTTAAAAATTTTCCTAAAATAATAAATTTTGATATATTTTATAAGCCCGAAAATCGAACAAAATCAAAAAAAAACATAAGGAAAGGCTACAGTCCGCTTGGTGCGAACAGTATGATACCCTATCCTTATCCCTATGTACCCCAAAGAAAAAATTCATAAGGAAGATGATAGATAGCATTTTATTTCATTCTATAAAATTTATAGAAAAAAAAATATTTTTTTGAAAAAACGCCCCCGCGTGGAAAAAAACATTGTATGGCCATATTGGAAAAAATATTGGCTAAATATATTGTTAAACATTTTTTTTCGATTTCTATGAACATTTTCAAAGAAAACAGCATTTTAGTGAAAAACGCCCACAAAAAGTAGGCGTGGCAAAAAACTTTATATGACAAATTTATAAAGGTAGGCAGTACCTACATATCTTGTGAAGGTTTTAAAACTTTATCTCTCTAACTTAAGCCTTAAAACGGTTTTTTCTAAATTGTGGGCGTGGCAGTGGGCGGATTTAACAACTTTTAACACTTTACCATTTCGGGACCCTAGGGAGTATATGCTCCAAATTTCAGCTTCCTAGCATAACTCTAAAGGCCTCAAAAGTTGATACGGACGGACGGACGGACATTGCTAAATAGTCTTAAGATTTGGTCCTGATCATAAATATATATACTTTTATGGGTCTACGACGAATATTAAGGGGTGTTGCAAACTATGTGTCAAAATTAATATACCCTAAGGATAGGGTATAAACAAAAGGAAAGGCTACAGTCCGCTGGGGGCGAATAGTATGATACCCTATACATATCCCTATATGCCCCAAAGAGAAAAGCATTAAGAAGATTCTATTGCATTCTATTAATTAAAAAAAAAAGATTTTTTTAAAAAACGCCCCCAAAAAGTGGGCGTGGCCAAAAACTTTGTATGGGCGATATGTTGGAAAAAATATAGGGTAAATATTTTGTAAAACATTCTTTTTCGCTTTCTATGAAAATTTTCGAAAAAAAACAGCATTTTAGAAAAAAACGCCCACAAAAAGCAGGCGTGTCAAAAAACTTTATATGACAAACTGATAATGGGGGCAGTGCCTACATATCTTGTGAAGGGTGTAACACTCTATCTCTCTAACTTTAGCTTTAAAACGGTTTTTTCTAAATTGTGGGCGTGGCAGTGGGCGTATTCAAAAATATTTTACACTTAACAATTTCGTAGCCCTAAGGAATATGTGGTCCAAATTTCAGCTTCCGAGCTTAATTTGAAAGGCCTAAAAATTGCGTACGGACGGATGGACATTGGTAGATAGTCTTAGGATTTGGTCCTGATCCTTTTATGGGTCTACGACGAATATTAAGGGGTGTTACAAACTATGTGTCAAAATAGGGTATAGGGTATAAAAATACGTGCTATTGCTATATCTTCTGTCAATTTTTTTGAGTTCTGGATCTGCATGGTTGAAATAAGAGCATTTATCGACGAAAATAAAGTGGCAGCGTGCGTAACATTATAATTTTTAAATATTTATTGCTGTTTGGTACGTTTTTATTTTTCCTCAATAATATATCAAAAAACTCTTAAATATTGTGGAGAATATTCTCTAAGTATTATGTTAAACTATTTTTTTCATTTATATATACTTTAAATATTATGTTAAACAAATTTGTTCATGTAGAAAAAAACCTCCAAAAAGTGGGCGTGGCTAAAAACCTTGTATGGGTAGAAAGTTTCGAATTGTATTGTCTTAACTCTCTAATGCCTAATTTTTTGACTGAGTCAATAAATCAGTATAGACTAATATTCGCAAAAAAAAACATATCTGATGTCAGTTTTTTAATTTGGTCAAGTGTACACACTTTACAGTTAAAAATATGTATACCGCCTCTCGGCGGGCTTCGAAGACAGGAGGAAAAGAAACAAACAGAGGTGAGCTAAACGAAAATAATATTTATTTCAACTTAAAGAAAGAAAAATTTATGAAAAGGAATAAATATATTATGAGCTTTTTTGGTGAGAATAGAAGTTGCATTTCATTAACATTCTGGCATTTTACACGTCTTTTTGCCGGTTCGGTCATGAAACGCACACCAGTGACCTACGGTATTGTTTAATTCGGATATGGTAAGGTCAACACCGCCCATGTGTTTTTTTTACTCGACTTGAATTTGCTGCTGATTTTTTCTATCCCATCGTTTGAAATTCAAAGGAGTCGTTTCAACTTGCCGAGAGATAAATGGTTTTATACCTACATATGTAGAAAGAAATCGAACGCCTTTATTGTATTTCCACAAACCTCTGCTTATGTCGATCCCGTCAGCGTAAGCGACGAATTCCTCAGAGTGCCACGTCGCTCGACAAATTAATATTACGCACACGATTTCCCAAGCTATATTTACCACGACTTTGTGAGGTGTAGAAGTTGTAAAAGTATAAAATGTTCTTCTTCTAAAACATCTACCTAACCATCAATTGCTCTTTGCAGGGAAGTCTGATCATCTCTTATGATGGCTCCATCATCAGCAAAGAATAACTGATGCACTTTAGTGTCCGTCACTTTTCCCTCAAGCTTAAGACACTTCTCTGGTGAACACCGAATTTTATTGGAAATTCATCGGTGACTCCTGCGGGACATCTGACTTTTGTCTTCGCTCCCTCGTACATGTTCATAATCATCTGTACGTAGGTTTCAGGAACTCCTCGTTGTCTTAGCACTTCCCATATCAGATCTCTTGGTTGTTTATCGAGTTCGAAAATCAACCAGAACCATATGCAGATCCTTTAAGGAATCACGATGATTTTCCATTATGATCCTTATACTTTGGATTGCATCTGTGGTTGCTTTACCCGCGACAAACCCGCACTGCCATCTAATAAATGCTCAACAATCTTCATGGTGTGTGACTTAATTGAACGGTAATTATCACAGTTTCGCGTATCTGCCTTTCCTTTGTGCATGGTTAGGTTGAGTTTAGGTTGAAGTGGCAGTCAGAAAGAAGTTTGACTCACTTAGACCTAAGTAAGGTCCATTGTGATACCACGTGAATCTAAAGTTCCTGTCTACTCGTTAAACCAATTTGAGCTTTTTATAAAGCGTGAGAGACGTTTTGGGTCGGTCGAATATAAATCGTTAAGATCATTGTAGAAGTAAGCTCCTCGATGGAAATTTCGTTTCCGGGAGAGAGCAGGGCATGCGCAAAGAAGGTCTACAGTTGTCTCTTCCGCCTCCTCGTCTACACAGCTCCTGCAAAAGTCGTTCGAGTAAGCGCCAAGTCTTGTTGCATGCCTGCCTAACAGACAGTATCCAGTGATGAGACCAATTGTAGCACTGATGTGCGATCTATTGAGGGTAATCAAGTTCTTAGTGCGTGTCAGATTCAGCCTAGGCCAGACAGGTAGTACCGCCTGTCCATCTGTGGTTAGTTTTTTCCATTACATCCAGTTTTAATAAGAGTTTGCATGTGGAAACTGGTATGCCTAAGGAGCCTGTTTTTAGGCAAGATTGAGAGGGTAGTTCCAAGTTTGGCGAGTTCGTCAGCCTTGCACTTGCCCGAAATGTCTCTATGCCCCGGTAACCAGCACAGGTGAATGTTGAACTGCTCAGCCATCTCCCTTAGAGATGATTGGCAATCTAGGGCTACTTAAGAGTTAATAGAGACGGAGTCCAGACACTTGATAGCCGCCTGGCTGTCCGAAAAGATTCGGATATCCTTTACGGATACCACGTTTTTCTTGACCCAGGACAAGACTTCTTTTATCGCCATAATTTCCGCTTGGAAGACACTGCAATGATCAGGAAGACGGAGGGAGAGACTAATATTTAGTCTGTCTGAGAAGACACCTCCACCCGCCCCATAATATGTTTTTGATCCGTCCGTATAAAAATGGATTGATTCTTCCTCCAGCCATCGTCCCAAAAGGATCTGGGGGAATGGATAGCTGGAAGTATTTATCGAACTGCTGTTGGGGTATGATGTAGTCTATATTCCTAGGAAGGATTCTGAGTGCGTTCAGAATTGCAGAGTGGCCGATTTAATTTTCGGTCCATTAAGAGGTTGCTTTGAGGCGAATGGCCGTGGTAGCAGCTATCTCTCGGTTGATTGTCAAGGGGTATTAAATGGAACAGAATGTCTAATGCAGCTGAGGGAGTGGTTTGAAGTGCTCCACTTATGCATAGACAAGCTGATCTTTGGACCTTGCCTAGTGTTTTACGATTAATCGCTTTCTCTAAGGCAGTCCACCAGACAATCGTTCCATATGTTAGTATCGATCTTACAACCGAGATGTATAGCCAGTGAGTGATTCGGGGTTGTAGTCCCCACTTGTTATCAATAGCTTTTTTTGCAAGAAAAGAGGGCTACCGTAGCCTCCCGAACCCTTTCTTGTATATTATATTTCCAGCTGAGCTTGCTATGATGATAAGACCTAGGTATTCGGCTTCGTCTGAAAAGACTAAACTGGTACCTCTAATTGTGGGCGGGCCGACATGTGGGAATTTGTATTTCCTTGTAAAGAGGACGAAATCAGTTTTGTGGGGGTTACCGCCTAGATAACAACTATTAGCCCACCTTGTTAGCTTGTTAAGAGTATTTTGAATGAGTTCTTTTAAAGTGTTTAGGTGTTTCCCTGTTACGGCAATAGCAACGTCATCTGCATAGGCGATCAATCTGCAGCCCTCTCCTTCCAGGCTAGCAAGCAGTTCGTTCACCACTAGATTCCAAAGAAGTGGGGATAGGACTCCTCCTTGCGGAGTTCCTCTGCTTACAGATCTTCTGGCAGAGGTCACACCCAGTTTTGAGTTAATAACTCTTCTGGTTAGTAGTAGACTAATAAACTCGCTAAATGTGCCATCTACCTTAAGATCCGACAGTGCAGTTGAGATCGCAGATATGTTGACGTTGTTAAAAGTGTCTTCTATATCGAGGAAAGTAACCATTGTGTACTCCTTGTGGTGAAGGGAATGTTCAATCGAACGTACTAACGTGTGTAGGGCTGTTTCTGCAAATCTGCCTTTGCAATAAACATGTTGGGCCGCAGACAGCAGCCTTTTGTAAATGTTAGTACGTATATGGATATCTATAAATCTTTTCCAGCTTTGGGTATAAAAAACACATTTACTTCTCTCCATATCAGCGGAATGTGAACCAGTTCTATACAACTTTTCAGAATTAACTCCAACATAGATATCTGATGTTTTTTGTAATTTGGTTGATATAATGCCGTCTGGTCCCGCCGATTTATACGGTTTAAAGCTGTGTAGCGCCCAAAGTAGTCTATCCCTGGTAATCAGATCATGAATATTGGTTATGTGTGTCATTACCCTGTTTGGGTTCATACTGCTTATAACTACCGCTACCCGGGAAGTGGGTGTCTAAAAGCAAATTAAGCTAGACGTAGTCCAAAAGCCATTTGATTATTTGACACAGCTGGGCATCGTTGGATTTGTAGAGAGGATTTTTCTTAGCCTAGAAGCTTCTGAGGTATCTTCTATTTTGTTACAGAAGAGACGTCATGATACTATTTTTGGCATTCCTCAATTATTTGTTATAGGATTTGAGGGATACTTTATATGCATCTCAATCGAAATCTGTTCGTGTGGCCTTGGCCCTTCTGAACAGTTTCCTACAGTCGTTTCTAAGTGGGCCTAATTCAGATGTGCACCAGTGCGGTTTACGTTTGCCTCTCGGTCGATGGAGAGGACACGAGGAGGACAGTGCTTTACTTAGAGCCAGAGTGTGTTCCCTTACCTTATGATCGAGTTCCTTAGAATCATGAGGGGAACATAAAGGCATAGTGTTCACTGAACGCCATAGTGAATCTCTGTACATTAGTTTTACGGTAGTTTCTGAAGGTTAATTGGCGGGGAGGGTCATTATTTAGATTGCATTGGTGTGTGAAATATAATTAAAAAGTAACTCACCTCTATTGTTAATGTAGGAACCGCGCCATACTGAGTGATGAGCGTTGCCATCGCACCCAATTATGAGTCGAGTGTTTCGTTTTCCAGCTACCTCTACGAGATACTCCAGGGTGTTCTCAGGAGGATCTTCCACGATATCGTGAGGGGAATAGGCCGAGGCCAGCAAGTACGTGCTTTGGCCGTTTCCAGTCTCGCTGTGGTTATGTTTCGGTCGCTGAAATTAGGGATTAAAAATACATTAAGACTACTTTTCAGTAGTATGCAGGATCTAGGGTTACAGTGCGCAGTATACAGTACAGTTTGTAGTACGACCTAGATGGAGTGCAATGTCGCGAACAACCACCTTGGGACGTACTATGGTGGTTAGTGCCAGCAGAGGAAGGGCCATGAAGTGCCACAATCCTACCACTGCTGGGAAGAGTGCCTTCTTTTTGCTCAAGACAGCTACTGCCAGTACGGTGTGGGACACGAGTAGCCACAGTCTTACCACCGCTTGGCGTAGCAGGAGCTATACTGGTAGACAGTTTAGTCACCGTACTACCGTCCGGTATTGAAGGGATACCGGTCTTAATTGTTGTTGTTTGTTTTTGTTTGCAGTTTCGAGTGTTCATAATAGGACCCACGAGTAGCGGAGAAAGGAGGTCGATCTATACAGAGATCCGCAATATACAGACAAGGATATCAAAATCCGGAGGGCGCCAGGTATCCGGATAATCCGTTAGCGACTGAGAAATTTGACTGGGCCCCCAGCCAGGTTGACGTTGAGGGTCATGAAACCTTCGTCCGGCCCAGGGGAAGGAGAGAGGATGAAGAAAGGAGAGGAGGAGAGGAAGGAGGGGATAAACGTCCTTTGGTTTCAGGACTCATCTAGGGAAAAGCTTCTCAAGAATCATTCACCTTACTCAGCCCCTACAACTCGGCAAGTTCGCCGCTCGAGTAGGGGTTCCTTTGTGCAAAGGAGGAAGATTTTTCATTTTATAAAATTTAGAAAAAAAAGCCCCCAAATAGTGGGCGTGGCCAACAACTTTGTATGGGCGATATATTGGAAAAAATATTGTCTAAATATCTTGTTAAACATTTTTTTTCCGTTGCGTGGCAAAAAATCTTATATGACAAACTTATAAAGGATGGCAGTGCCTACATATCTTGTGAAGGTTGTAAAACTCTATCTCTCTAACTTTACCTTTGAAACGGTTTTTTCTAAATTGTGGGCGTGGCAGTGGGCGTACTCCAAAAATGTTTACTCTTAACCATTTCGGAGCTCTAGGGAATATGTGGTCCAAATTTTAGCTTAGTAGCTTAATTTTAAAGGCCTAAAAATTGCGTACGGATGGACGGACGGGTAGGTCTACGACGAATATTAAAGGGTGTTACAAACTATGTGCCAAAATTAATATACCCTTAGGATAGGGTATAAATATGCCTTCTCACACACAATGGAGAAGCTGTTAGGAAAAAGTCGCAGTTTGAACAAATGCACAGGCGGTCGAACAGCTCAATCTGCATTAAAATGTCCATTGAATCTGAAAGTGAAAGATTAAGGATTTAGTAAACGACGTTTAGGTGGCGCAATGATTTGCTGTCAGCCGATGTTCGTCAAACGGTGCCTGTTATTGCAAGATCAACTGCGGCAGAATAATTAAACGCTTGCCTGAAGGCGTCGGCTTTTGTTGTTCCGAGCTTGCTTCCATAGAACTTGAAATTGAAGTCGGCTCATTTATAATTTTATGGGACAGACTCAATACACCTAAACTTTGTGACGAAACGCAGTTGATTGTGATAATCTGAAATCAAGTCTCATAAAAGCAAAGATTTTGAAAGGAAAATTCAAAGGGAAGATGTTCTCATTCCGCGGATTCCACTTATTTCGAACGATTTGCCATTTGCTTTTAAGCGCCTTCAATTTTCTATTTGCAATAGCACTTTTAAATAAAGAATTCCAATTGACCGAATTACATGAAGCAGCATGTGCTGTGCATGCTCCGAATTATTATTTTCATTATACATGAAAACGCCCACTGCCACGCCCACAATTTAGAAAAAACCGTTTTAAAGCTATAGTTAGAGATATTGAGTGTTACAACCTTCACAAGATATGTAGCCACTGCCCTCCTTTATAAGTTTATCGTATAAATTTTTTTGCCACGCCTACCTTTCGTGGGCATTTTTCACTAAAATGATGTTTCCTTCGAGAATTTTGATAGAAACCGAAAAAAATGTTTAACAAGATATTTAGCTCATACAAAGTTTTTGGCCAAGCCCACTTTTTGGGGGCGTTTTTTCCAAAAAAAATTTCGTCAATAGAATGAAATGAAATGCTATCCATCATATGGATAGGGTATCATACTGTGCGCCCAAAGCGGACTGTAGCCTTTCCTTATGCTTTTATTTTCCTATTAACACTTGAGGCACCGATGGCGTATGTGGAAAAGCAGCTACTTCAGTACGTTTCCTCGTAACAACGTAGTTAGCATCTTCATACAGATGTCATATGAATCTATATATGTATGTGCATACATTCAGCGAAGCGTGCAATCAAGATAATGCTGACATAGACGCCTGCCGCCACATAAACCGAGCGGAGCAACGAAGTTTTATCGAAGTTCTGTATGGATGATGCTAATCGGAAGATGTTAAATTAAGATATTAATTAAGTTCGTTGCCTATATGTATGGAGGCGACTTTCGGTAGTAGCTTTTCCATATGCCATTTGATTGAAATTATTATCTAAGGCTATTTCTGTCTCCCTCATAACTAAAGGCTTTTGATGTGATCGGATAGTCGTGGTCGGGGTGGTCCGCACAACCCTCAACCTGGAGGTGCAAGCGCTGGTTTTGACCGGTAATGCTCCGGTAATTCTCTTGCAACAATTTTCGACAAAATATTACGGAGGAAGGAGAAGAACTATTTTTTATATGATATTGAGTTGTCAATATAATGCAGAAAAAAATGTTTATCTATTTAAAAAATTTGAATTCAGACTTTAATTGAATATCCCAACTGTGAGTTTTCGAAATATTTTATTCGGAGGAATTTTGCACCGCAAGGTATTAGACTGTAAGGAATTGCGCAAACACGTTGTGCAGTTTTTTTTTATTTGAATTGTTTGTTTAAAAACACTACACAATATTCACAAAACACTTTCCTCATATGCTTTTCTGTTGCGGTTAATCGAATGCAGATATTTTGTGCCCGCAGCCCCAGATGACTACAGTACCAAAACTTTGTCTGGTCAAAACTACGAAAAGCATAGTCGAACTTGAACCATTCACCATGTTATAAAATAACTTCATAGCTGTATTTAAACCGAAGGGAAATTTGTGTATAAGAGAGGAAGTGGGAAATGGTATTCAACACATCGGTTGAGGGTTGAACAAAGAAACGATTGTCCCCAGGAGTAGGAATATAAATGCTTAAGAAGTAGGGTACAATATGAGTACAAACAAAACGAATTTATTAGTTTGTTGTACATTTGTTGGGAACTTGCTTAATGTAGATTGTGTTTAAACGTGTAAATGATTCCATTGGGGTTAGATGTCAGAAGATGATGCGACTCAAGAATATCTATGCGTCGCGTCGTATGCCGTATTTCTTGCTTTCACTGTATAATTTGAGTAAAAACTTTTACAGATACCTGATGTAAAGATACAGTTGTGCAATGAATATATTTTAACGTATCGTATCTCTTATTTGTACCATTATTTTGCCATATTGAATAAAAAAAGGTTGGATAGTTTCAAAGGTCTTAGTCCTTGATTTAACAGTTTCTTTTCACATAATCGACAACAAGAATAACATGTCTCTGTAGGGTAAACAGTTTATCACGTTTTTATATAAGAACAAAGTTGGCTAAAAAAAATTTACTTCCACTGAGTAAAACCCCAAATCATTCAATTTAAAAAAAAATATAAATTGTTTATTTTATTTATATATTGGTGCAGAATATTTACCTGTGCCAGTATCCATCTACTTAAGTGGTAAGGTTTAAATCCCACAATAGAAATCAAAACCGTGTTGAAAATTACATATTCAAGTATTGGCCACTCTTTTTCTATAGTTATTCTTCCGAGGAACAGATAGGTTGATAAGAGCCTTAGGTTTTGCCTCCTTACCATACAGGTCATAAAGGTTCTCCAACCAATTTTGAGTCCGAAAATATATTTTTAACACAAATGAAAGACACTTAAAATTTAATGTCGATTCCAAACGGAAATTTATTTTTTTAGAAGCTTCTCATTACAGTTTTTACTCTTCGTTGTTTGTCAGACTTTTGCCAGAGGTGGTGCAGCGTATTAAGGTATTAAGGTGGTACGGATTGAATTTGAACCGGAGACTCCTCGCACGCACTTAACCACTAAGGCACTACATCCACAGTTATGAAGTTTTCATAATCTGTTCAATATTTAAAACTTTTTATACCCTATCCTAAGGGTATATTACTTTTGACACATAGTTTGTAACACCCCTTAATATTCGTCGCAGACCCATAAAAGTATATATATTTATGATCAGGACCAAATCCTAAGACTATTTAGCAATGTCCGTCCGTCCGTCCGTACGCAATTTTTAGGCCTTTAAATTCAAGCTAGAAAGCTGAAATTTGGACCACACACTCCCTAGGGCTCCGAAATGGTTAAGTGTAAAATTTTTTTGAATGCGCCCACTGCCACGCCCACAATTTAGAAAAAACCGATTTAAAGCTACAGATGGACAGATAGAGGGTTATAACCTTCACAAGATATGTAGGCACTGCCCTCCTTTATAAGTTTGTCATATAAAGTTTTTTGCCACGCCTACTTTTTGTGGGCGTTTTTCACTAAAATGCTGTTTTCTTCGAAAATTTTCACAGAAAGCGAAAAAAACTGTTTAACAAAATATTTACCCAATATTTTTTCCAACATATCGCCCATACAAAGTTTTTGGCCATGCCCACTTTTTGGGGGCGTTTTTTCAAAAAATGTTTTTTTTTTTCTAAATTTTATAGAATGAAATAAAATGCTATCCATCATCTTCTTAAGGTTTTTTTTGGAGCATATAGGGATAGGGATAGGGTATCATACTGTTCGCTCCAAGCGGACTGTAGCCTTTCCTTATGTTTTTTAGTAATTTAATTGTAAATTCAATCAATGATTGTAATTATTTTTTTCTTACAATAAATTTGTAAAAAAGTCGGTAAGTAAATTAAAAGTAAAAAATTGAGAATAATTTTGTGTATTTTCTTTTTTCTGCGAAATTACAAATTTGTTGTGTAGTTTTGTAAGTTGGAGTTGGGCCTCTGCAGTGAAGATAAAGCAGAATTTGGGTAGATACGGAGATACGGTATTTTATTGTTCCGCCAAGGAACGGAATTTTGTTGTTATTGAAGGAATGGATGGCTTTTCGTGTATGTATTCGCAGCTCTAATAGTTTTGTGTATGAGGGCTGCTGCTTTATTTAAGATAAGACGATGTTGTGAGTTTGGAGGCTGGTTATTGTATAGGACTGGGTTCCTAATATTGTTTTTGTATTAAGGAGAAAGTAGTCACTGCCATGCAAGTGGGGAATAGTTGGCTAAGTTGTATTAGGGAGTAATGGGGAGGTGATAAGGAATAGTTCAAAGTGAGAGAAGGTGTTAGAGGTAGGGAAGTAAGTAGGTTTAACATCACACTAGAAAGCACCGTATTTTTAGCAGAAATGACAATTTACTAGTGAATTCTTGGTGGTTTGGTGGACGTTCATTTTTTGCGCTGGGTTCAAACGACCAGTTGTCGTTCCCCGGTGGGCCCAATATATTGTGGAAAAATGTTGCAATGGTATGGTGAAAGCAAGGGAGACAACGATAGTTGTCGATGTGGGTTTGACAAATGAACTAGGTATCGATTCGGATTGTTTGGAATCCGTTAGAGATAAATCTATGTAAAAATATAGAAAATGTGTATCATGATGTACCGTATAGCATTGTTTTGCTATAACATTGCTATACAAATTGGTTTGCTAAAACGTGCGAAATAGGAATACACTTCTGAATCAAATAGACGTTATATTCTTTGTAATGTATTTTAATTTTAAAAATTAATAAAAAAAAACACAAAAAATCGATAACTTTAAACTTTAGTTTTATTCACAATTTTAATTTTACGCAGAAAAAATAAACGTAAACACTTCAACAATTAAAAGATTTAGTTTTATTCACAATTTTAATTTTACGCAGAAAAAATAAAGGTAAACAATTCAACAATTAAAAAAAATTACACAAAAAGGAGAATTGGATACGAATGCATGCTGCGTAAAACTCAATCAAACTCAGTGATTGTTCGATTGTTCCGTTTCGTATTGAAGTTATTTACTTCATCACTGATGTCGTTATACGGTCCCTGGCTTACCCTTTAGGTATTGTGGCCGAGTTTCTTAGACCCAATCACAATGAAAATGAGAATTTAGAATGCTGTTTGCACAATCATTCATAGCTGCTAGATTCAGGCATAAGTTTGTGTCGTTCATTAAAAAAAATATCCTGTGGAACGTATCCAAAAAGATGATCACGATCACATAGTCAGAGTTGACGAACTTGAACTCACATGTGAAATCGACTGTGCAAAGTGGATCTCGGACTCAGTTTCGTTTTTAAAGTGCATTGGGCCACTAAGCGAGGGGTCCCAGATTCAATGCGATCTGATATTACCTAAAAGATATTATTCGCTGCCCCATCTTTTGCGAAAGTTTGACAAACATCCGAGAGTGAGATGTTTCAAGAGAAGATTCTTCTTCTCTCCATTTAACGACGAGATTATTACGATCATTATTACAGGGATCATAACAATCCCACTTCACTGCATTCCTACTGGTCCGCTTGTGGGGTTCGCCGGTGATCCAGGAGTTTATTCAGTCACAGAAGATTGCCGAGTTTTCCTGCCACTTCATGCTTACACGATGATTGATGTCGTCATCAACGGTTGCTTCGCTGTTGATCATTGATCCCAGATATTTGAATTTTTCACACATGGGAACCACCACCCTATTCAAATAAATGTCTGGAATGGGTTGACTTGGGTCAGAGAATGTGCAGTACAGACACTCTGCCTTTTTTTGGCTAATACAATACCCATTCCACCCAAACATCAAGTGCTCGTTACAGGGAAGTGTATTCATCACTTATGATGGCTCCGTCGTCCCCTCAAGCAGATAATCTAGAATCGTAATAAAGAGCAAAGGACATTTCTGGACACTTTCCTGATGAACACCGACTTTTATTGGAAATTCATCGGTGACTCCAGCGGGACATCTGACTTTTGTCTTCGCTTCCTCGTACGTGTCATATGTACTTAGGTTTCACGAACTTCTCGTTGTCTTAGCGCTACCCATATCATATCTCTTGGTTGACTGTCGAATGCATTTTCAATCACATTCATATTTCAATCCTTATTATGATCCTTATACTTTCGATTGCATGTGTGGACAGCAGTATTATTTGTCTTAGGCGACTATCTAATACCCGCTCAAAGATCTTCTTCATCAACTTAATTGAACGGTAATTATCACAGTTTCGAGTATCTCCCTTTCCTTTGTGCAAAGGAAGATGATAACTTTTCCTCCACTGATTGGGCATTGGATCACATCTCATGAGCTTGGAGATAAGAATCATGAGCCATCTGAGCCCGATGTCTCCCATCTTTTTCCAGAACTCACTGGGTATCTCAGCCGGCCCAACCGCTTTTTTCTCCTTGGAGTTCTTGACTGCTTTCCCAACTTCTTATGTCGGTCACTTGTTCATTGTTGGGGGCGGCTCCTGGAAAATATAGCCAGGGAAACTGTTCGTTTAAAAGTTTCTCAATAATGCAATACTCTCGCCACCCGCGTAAAATTTGCTCGTTCCACTTTCTCTGTGCGGAAATCTTGAAAATTATTGTTGTTCCCTTGTTCGTGTTTTGTCGAAGCTCGTGGGTTACCTGCGGCTTATCAGCAGGCGAAAAAGATACCAACTTCAAGACGAGCTTTTTCAACTACATATATTTTTAGAGGCGCACTTTGACCAAGCTTTGAAAGCCACTTTTCTTCTCTGTAGGGAATCCCACACAGCATCTTGCTGATGCGTTCGGGAAAAGATGTGTTGCCGAAGTTCAACCTGTGCTGACTCGCGAACGACTTGGTTTCAGAATACTGAGCCTATCAAGTTCGTCTCATCGACCCCAACTTAACCCTTTATTGCTGGCCAAAAGGAGTAGTGGAAATTTCATTTGCTGCCAAATACGGCCAGTATGCAGTGCAATTGTGTGGACTACCAAAGGAGAGTATCATCCTTCAGCCATCTACATATATTTTAAAAATTCTATTATGTCAAAGACTCACCATTGGAAAGGAATATTTTTTAGGTAGTAAATGCGCTTTGGGAGCTCCTTTTTGTCTTGCACAAGGACGGTAAACTTTATATTTTCATTTGACAATTAAAACGCATCCAAGTGGAATACCAAAGTGAGTTACTTCTGTTTTATTTATATTATTAATACTAATATATCTGTTTTAACAAAAGTTTTTAAAAGCACTTTGTGTCAAATCCAGGATTATTTACCTACACAGTAAAGGAGGCACGGACGCTTCAAATATTGTGCCTTTAATCTTATTTTGTCCCAGTTAAAAGACGTAGGATTGACTTGTGTGGGTTCAAAAAGTGAACTTCTCGGACCTGAGGCGCTAGTAGAAAATCAAACGAAGGGTGATTAAAAGCAATTAGTCGTCTTCCGGATTGTGTTAAAGAACTGTGCAAAGAACATGCAATTCACATGATAAATACACCGAGCACGGTTACATCTCCCGTGAATCAATCCATCCTTAGAGGCGATACACATGCGATCCCCTTGCATAGTTTCAAACAGTGCCAACTATCCCCTTTGTCAAATAACGACGCACCCTTGATGTAGATGATTGATCGATTGATACAGTCGAGGCATGTCAACTAAATGAACAACCCTCGACATAAGCTTTCAAGACAATGGGGCGGTGTAGCTCAATAACTCCCATGGGAAACACCAAAGACTATTTATATAATCTCCAAACGAGGGATGAGATTGCGTCTGAAGAACAACAAAAAATTCATTAAAATTGTCCTAAAAATTTAAAAAATCTCCCTAAAAAATTCGGTAACATTCTGCAAAAAGTTGGAAACGTACGTATTAGAGACAATATGTGGCGTTCGTTAGGAGCATACTCCTACATTCAAGAGGAGTAAGGATTCAGTTTCGGAATAAGTTGTCATCGTAAGGTAATACCCCTCCTACCCCGACCATTTAAGAAAACAGCTGAGAAGGAAGTGGAATACCTGCTGGCAGAAGGCATTATTCGCCCTTCTTTAAATCCCTATAACTCAACCAAATCCATCTTTCCTAAAATGCTCAAACGTACCGTCGATCTACTGTACCGAATGGTGATTGATTTTAAACGCCTCAATCCCGTTAAACAAGCCGACGCCTAGTCCATTCAGGATATACCTATCAGAAATTCGGATATTTGTAAATTCCATTGAACTGGCGTAGTTTGAGCATCTTTTAAAACAATATCAAAGACGAAAGTAGAAAGCTAATAGAGATAATTTCCGAAAACACTTGCGTGTGCGAGCTATTGAGAGCAGGGCCAACGACCTGCACTTTGAAAACAGACATATTTTGTTTCACAAATTTTAAAAGCCCACTAATATCGAACAATGTTTCAAGATCTCTTACAGTATACAGATATAGAATGAGACGATAAATCTGAAGGACAAAACATTATCAAGTTGTATTAAAACAGATCTACAGGCTCTTTACCTGATAGTGGTAAAAATTTTCTAAATAGAGTCGCGATCTAATAACAGATACCAATTGTATCTTTCGTTTTTATTGTCTGGAGGCAGATTCAAGCGAAACCAAGAATCCATATACTAAAGAGAAAGTTATTGCGATCGTGCGGAAATTTCGAACTCAAACTTAGTATGAGGGAAAATAATATTACGACAATAGGGAAGCCCAAACAGTGGGTCCGCCAATGCCGTCCGACGGTCTGTCCGGTCACCGTATGGCGAAACGGTTTGAAGATTTGCGGCTGTTTTTTGTAGTTTTGCCATACCATTTATTTTGGGTGAAAATCACTTATCACTATTTTTCTAGAAAATGGTTCAAACGATTTTGATCTTCTTTTGTACTTAGAATACTTGGTATGGGCCCAAAAATACTGCATACTTAGATTTTGGCAAAAAATTCGAATAACGGTAATATATAAGACTGCAAACATCTCAAAAACGTTACTATTATTTTTAAAATGAAAAATGTCCCCAAACCAAAAAATTAAAAATTGCCCCAAAAATTTATATGGAAAACAACAACACGAAAATGTCTGTGATTTTGGGCTATTTTTCATATTTTTGGGACCAAATTTTATTTTTTTTTGTGGCCATTTTTAATTTTTTTAGTTTGGTGCTATTTTTCGTTATGCAAAATGACCACAAACTTAAGGAAAATAAAAGAAAAATGCACCAAACCAAAAATGAATTTAAAATAATTTTCCAAAATGAAAAATGGCCCCAATTTAGTAATGAAAATGGCCCCAAAAATGTGTCACGCTTCAATGAAAAATGGCCCCAAAAATTTATATGGAAAACAACAGCACGAAAATTTCTGTGATTTGAGCCAATTTTTAATATTTTTGGGGCTATATTTCATTTGGTTTGGGGCTATTTTTCATTTTTTAATT
Source organism: Ferdinandea cuprea (assembly GCA_963576555.1). Classification (NCBI taxonomy): domain Eukaryota; kingdom Metazoa; phylum Arthropoda; class Insecta; order Diptera; family Syrphidae; genus Ferdinandea; species Ferdinandea cuprea. The sequence continues at coordinate 82,065,703 of OY754959.1, forward strand.
TGGGTCAAATTTCATTTTGAAAAGTTATGCCAAAGTTATCAAAAATAAATGAAAAGACATGCCCCCAAACTAAAAACTAAAATGGCCGTAAAATCAAGGCAATGAAGTTATGTGCGCGGTAACTGCATCCTGCGTAAAGAGGATTGAAATCCCATAATCAAAGAGGCACCTGCTTGACAAAAAGCACATACCCCGAGCGGAGCAATGAATTTGTGTCCCTGCTGTAAACTGAATTTGGTGAATCTAAAGAGAACAACTAAAAAAAAAATTTTTGTTCCAGGGTCCCAAAAGATCACTTAATGCACCACCTGAGTGTGTACTAAAATAACCTCGTAATAAACGTTCCCATTTCCTTTACCCCTCCTTTTTCTCTTTACTGGGGATGGGTTAGTGGTGTTAACCGTACCTTGCCGATGACTGTCCAGGCTCAAAGCCCCCCTTTTCTACTCGTGGGAACAAAATTTCTTTTACAATAAAAAAAAAACAACAACCAATCTGAGGGAGATATAGATAATCCTATCTCTTTCCGTCAGCCTGTAGCTGAACCATCTCAAAGTGATGGACGGATAGACCGTCCTGAACGAGAGAACATCGATAGTGACATTGAATCCGTCGATACAGTGAGATCCGTACTCACGGAGGAGACCTGCAGGAGCTGCTCTGACGCTCCCTAAACCGAATGCATTTAAAACATAGGGATAGAAGGACTGTCTCTATAAATAAAACGACTGTACACCTCCAATAAGAAGAAGCTTAAGCGCATTCAAGCAGACGCGCTTCCATATAACGAGACATGGAAAAAAGACCTCAAGGAACCAGCTTCCAATGGGGCACCCATAGTCAACAAGCATCCTCGGTTCTGTACCGACTCACCTGCCGGACCGAAGAAGAAAGCAAAACCGAATACTCCCTTGATCGCTGATATGGCAGGATCTTTTAAAGTTGGACTCCTACTAGACAATTTTCCAGATGGTCACCTCGAACCTGTACACCAAAAAGCGGTGGAGAATGCCATCATTTAGGAGCTTCATAAGCCCCCTGAGGATGGCTCACCGATACGATTTTTGGGTTGCTCCTCCAAGCCGCGGTGGCTAACTGGGAACTGCGCAGACGCTAACACCAAAGACTGCCTAGCCAGCATCGTTAACAAAATCCTGCCTTAGGAGAACGCCAAGCTGCGGATGGTGGAAGGAGAAGATATACCCAAACCCTGTGTGGCTATGGCGTACTTCCCTGGTACCGCGGAAGACATTTTGCGGTCACTACTACTGCAGAACAAAATTTTACCTACCAAGGACTGGAAAGTTCTTCGGAAGGTATCGAACTCCCAGGGACAATATCGATGGTCAGTGGTCAGTCGTCAGTGAAATTTTTTGAGGACCTAAACTGTCAGCCGTTCTTTAACATGAACCGGGTTCAAGACACCAAAAAGCCACCAAACATCACAGAGCCTAACAGCAGCGAGCAGGTGCCTAAGAAGGCCGACCAATCGCTTCCCGGCTGCTCCACTGCTGCTACTTCAGAAACTCTCGAAATTCCCAGGTCGGAGTCAATCCCCGGAGTTATACAGCCTATGGGAACGGTCACGCCCAATCCCACACCAACTGTGAAACCCAAACCACAGCAGATAGGAAGAGAAGACAAAAACTCTTCTGCGTCCTCTGCCGGGTAAATCAGTCCTTACCCCGCACTCAAAGCCATACGTTTGGGTCCCAGACAGACATCGCCTGGTGCGACTGCCCGGAGTTCTAGAGGTACTGCTCGTAGCCTTCTGAGCAGGAATCGGCTGGATCAGCTCAAACGACGAGGCCGAAAAAGAGGGGACTCACACATAAAAGCGGTCTCTAATTCACACTTTTAAAATAGCATGAAGGTTGTCCAAATCAACCTTCATCATGGCAGGATGGAACCATGAGGTTCCATGCAGGAACCATGGGCCAGCACAAACGGAAAAATTCAAAGGAGGGAACCAACCTTTATTAATGCAGTAAGAAGTGCTGGACCTTACTCTATCCACGTCGAACAATCATATCTCCAATTGGCACGTTTCATCTGAACCCTCATGCTCAGATCACCGGCACATTCGATTTGATATGGTTGAAGCCAACCCCATTCATATGTCATACCGTCCAAAGAGAAACACTGAATCCTCTACAAAGAGCACCTAAATAACACTCTCAATGGACCTAGTCAGATCTTCCATTGTCTCTGCTTTCGAGGAAAACTGCCCCGCTAAAACCAAAACCGTCTGGTGGAGCACTGATCTTAAAAAGCTCAGATCTAGAGTAAGGAAACTATTCAACAAAGAAAAACGCAATGATGACCGGCAGTCCTACTCTAGTGCTATCACCAACTATAACAAAGAAATCAAAAAGGCGAAAAAGGACTCATTCAGGCGGTTCTGTGAATATATATATCTGACATACCTTCCAGCTGCCGACTCCATAATGTTCTTTCCTCTGACAGAACCGTCACATTGGGTCACACCGATGAAAACGGCCGTCAGAGACAAACTAAGAAAGAGACACTTGGTCTATTACTTAAAACACTCTTTCCTGGATCAATAATTATTGATTCTCTTCCATTAAACCTACCTCCCCGAATCGAGCCGACGACAAAAGACTGGAAAAATGCGAGAAAAATTTCCAATCCTAACGGCATAAAATGGGCCATAACTTCCCTGAAGCTATACAAAGCAGCAGGAGAGAACGGCATATTTCCGGCACTACTACAGCAGGGAGCTGACACACAAGCAGTCTGGCCTATGGTCACTTACCGGAAGCTTGGCGAAAAGTAACAGTCAAATATCTGTGCTCCTATGGTCTGGTGGACAAACCGAAGTTACTACAGTCAAAAAGCTAGAACGAGTCCAACGTATAGCTGGAAACTGTATGACATTTTGTATTCGTTCCACCCCTTCCTTCGCACTTAATGTCATACTGGGTCTAAAACCCGTACAAACACACATTCAAATGGAGGCAAGACTGAGTATTCATCGGCTGTTCCATTCGAATAACATTGACCCCTACTCCTACCGTGGAGGTCGTCTGTCTTTCCTAGACTCTATGGAGCCCGAAAGCCTGATAAGCATGATCCTAGACGATATGCTACCGAAATACGGCTTCAAAAAAACTTGGACGACAAGCTAGAGTCCCTCCAAGGGAGGACTGGGAAAAATGTAAATATGAACCATCACAACATAATCCCATCTAGTATACGGACGGATCCAAGATGGATTCAGATGGAGTCAGGACTGGATCTGGAATTTATGGAGAGTCGCCTCAAGCGAACTTTTCAGTCAGCCTTGCCATTAACCAGTGCGCTAAAATTAAATTGAGTTCTAACACACGGGGTAAAACTATATTTATATTTTCAGATAGATCAAAGCTCTTGACTCATCTGTCATTAAATCAAAGCTTGTTCTGGAAACCTTTATGGCCATCTATGAACTTGCTATGAAAAACTTAGACATTCTTCACTGGATCCCAGCCCAATGGGGAAGAAAGCGGCTGACTCACTGGCTAAAGTTGGCGCCACAACACCACTTGTCGGCCCTGAACCCTTTTGTGGTGTAAGTGCAAGTGCTCCATGTAGGCTCTCCTGACGTTTAAGTCTTTGTACAACGTGTTATATTGACAATGGTTTTCGTACCAAAAACTAAAAGTGAATATAACAATTAATAATTGTCCAAGCAAACCCTAACAATTGGGAAATTTAAAGTTTCCGCACTTTCTGTTCCACAAATAAATATTATATTATTATAAAAAATATTATTATAAAGTTGAAAAAAACTACGTGCGAATTAAATATAGTTTAGTCTTTAGAATTTAGATTAAGATTTAGATTTAGTTAAGATTTTTTAAGGTAAATTTTAGGAAATTTGAATTCCGTGAATTTGAATTTTATTGATCTTTTTATACCCTATCCTAAGGGTATATTAATTTTGACACATAGTTTGTAACACCCCTTAATATTCGTCGCAGACCCCTGAAAGTATATATATATATTATCAGGACCAAAATCTAAGACTATTTAGCAATGTCCGTCCGTCTGTCCGTCCGTCCGTACGCATTTTTTAGGCCTTTAATATTAAGCTAGTAAGTTGAAATTTAGACCACGTATTCCCTAAGACTCCGAAATGGTAAAGTGTACACATTTTTTAAATACGCCCACTGCCACGCCCACAATTTGGAAAAAACCGTTTTAACGCTAAAGTTAAAAGAGATAGAGTGGTACAACCTTTATAAGATATGTAGGCAGTGCCTCCTTTATAAGTTTTTTGCCACGAATACTTTTTGTGGGCTTTTTTTTACTAAAATGCTGTTTTCATCGAAAATATCGTCCATTCAAAGTTTTTGGCCACGCCCACTTTTTGGGGGGTTTTTTAAAAAAATATATAAAAATTTTTATATTTTTTTTAGAATGAAATAAAATGCTAGCCATCATTTTCTTAATGTTTTTTTCTTTAGGGCATATAGGGATATGGATAGTGTATCATACTGTTCGCCCCTAGCGGACTGTAGCCTTTCCTTATGTATTTTGTATATTTTTGTTTCAATCCCTTACTCCTAGGATGCTGAGCAGTGTCAAATATTTCAAGTACCCACATCACACATGTGTCGCGTTTTGACGCGTATGTATAATAAAATTTAATCTTCTACAAGCAACAACTCATACATTGTAGTTACCAATTAGTTGACCGCATTCTATTGATTCGATCGTTAAATCACAAACCATACGAGGAGTTACGCATGTGTAAAAATAAACAATTTTATGCGGCTATAGCATCTATGCTGCGTACGTCGTCGTCAAAGCAATATAAAATAATATTCATGTGTATGTACATACATTGTACCCTTTATAATAAAATTAGTAATTTATTTCTTCCTATGCTAATGATAAACATTTCAAAGCTTAAGTTTGTTTTATGAGAATATACTCTTTGGATACGGATAGCGGACACAGAAAGCAAACTAAAAAATATGTTGACTATATCGATTACCAAAGATAAATACCTTCTATCAGCATTTCTTTTCAAATTCCCCTTTTTGATATATGTTATGTAAATTGATCTAATTAATAAACTACATGAAAAAATTGAAATGCACTGTTTCTAATAGTCTGTGCAACAATTTTCAAAAAAATGTTTAACTTTCGTATAGTTTTTTGTATTTTCTGAACATTGGATTGGAGGTATTTATCTTTGGTAGTCGATATGTATTTGACGTTGAATTACAAAGTATACTATGCTAAGTCCTTTTTTTATATATGCATTTTTGTTCTATTATTATTGTACCAATAAAGGAAAAAAGAAAGTAATCCATAACGAATTTAGAGGCTCCAAATTTAAGCAAAAAGTAGACACGTTAGATCAGACAAGAGTAGATAGAAAAAAGTTAAAATGCGGAACACAGAGTACTTATTTAAAAAATAAGTACAAAAATGCAATAGCGAACACATGGTGATTTCAGGGGTTTGAGACATAAAACTCAGGGTCTACAGGTATACAGTCACTTGCAGGATTATGTTAGTTTTACAGGTGTAGATAAAGTTAACCTGTTACTTCCATTAATTAAGGTGTATTCGCTATCATAAGGCTTTTTCCTTTCTTGGTTCAAAGCAAAACCTCAATTGTCAAAAAAATGTTCGTGTTTCTTTTTTAGCTCACAATCAGACACATTAGAATAGAGCGTAATATCTGAGTTCATAATAAATTAGCAGTCTGAGCGTAGCGAAAAGTTACATTGACAGAAAGCTCTCAAAATAAAGGCCGAAGTTTATTTTTCTTGTGCAGAATATAATGCAAATTTTTCAATAGTTAATAACATAATTATATTTTGTGCGTTGACTTTATTTAAGTGTTAAGTTAGAAGTCGCTGCTGTTTATTTTTGAAGATTCATTATGTCTCTTGCTGCATCCTCATCCTCACTCATAACCCCTGCCCTTGGTGCTGTATAATAACAGAGCTTTTCGCACCCCCAAAGACTGACCTTCCAGATAATTCAGATTGATCTGAAGCCAATGGTTTTTCTTTTCGTTTGGTAGCTATTTTAGCCTTAACATCGTCTTTTCGCAATTCAGTAATTTGTTTCTACGAGTCTACAGTTGTAATAAATGAAGTTAAGCAGTTTGATTATCTGGTGAGATAGCGATTGGCATTCTCATCAGGAATAAGTTTCCCGAGGTTAATGTCAGCCGTGTGCCCCATCCGAAACTAAAGAGTTTTGCAATGACAATGGGTTTATGTTGAAAGTCATTGGTGGTCATTTTGTTTGTCAAATCTTTTGCTCATTATTTAGGCACTGATACCAAGGCAAGGTACACGATTGAGCCGCAAATTATTAAGCTTTATTATCGAAATGAGTGTTCATTAGTGCAAACATTGCGCCCATTTTTCAACGTTTGGTGGCTAAATTTAAGATAACTAGTTAACAGTAAACAATCTTCCAACACCCGTAGGTCAAAGGATAATCAAATAGACCGAAAATTAAATTAAAAAATTAATTAATTTTATTATTTCAGTTGTTTTACGTGAATTGTATAAATGTAGAAATATCAACATATTTTTGCAAATATTACCTACATACTTTTATACATATATAAATATATTAATATATCTACTCTACTGAATGTTATATATTTATGTGTGTTTAGTATTTATTCTAGCCAGCCGAACAAATCAGAAATATATTATCTTAACATGTTTGATCCTCTTGGCATGTTTTGAGGCACAAAATACTGAACAAGTTCTGGACATATTTTTGTACTGCCTGTACTCTACTGATGTGAACAATCCGAGTACACATACTATTAAGTTTCTAAAATCACACAAATCATTTTGTATTTCCTGAACTAAATTTGGCAACACAACATTCGTTTCCATTTTGTACGCCAACATTAAATATATTTTTATAAGCTTAGAAGTGCAAACTCTCGAGTTTTGTGCTATGTGCTTTATGGAATGAAATGACCATGTGCCTTCGTTGACGTTTTTTAAAGTTTTTGTTTTTAAAATATTATGCTGATAATTAACAACTTCAACTTCTAAGATACATAAGAAAAATTGTTTAGTATTTGTATGAAAAATAATTCAAAACGTTCATAGCCTTTAAATATAGAACTGTTCATTATTATTATAACGGTAGACGCAATGCCCAACAGGAGGCAATGCATCCACAAGTTTCTGTTTCGGTACAGCTTTTGGGCCGGCCGGCGCACAGTATTGGGATGGTTTGCACCAAACAAAATTTCTACTTTAACTTTAAAGATTATGTAAAAATTTTTATTGTTAAATAAAGTAAAAGTAAAATACTCAAATGACAACTACCTAAAAGACACAAAATTTTAATATTTTTTTTTGTATTCTGCGCATAAGCTTCTCAAATTTAGCTTGAGCAAAATTAACAGACAACAATAAAAAATTGATTCGTCTTATAATTTATCATTTTATTTATTAACATAAATTAATTTGTTCTCAAAAGATTCATAAATTACTGGTTTTTGTGAATTGTTATTTTATTTCTCCGCAAAATACCAATAATTTTTATATAAAAAATATTATTTGCAATTTTTTATATCGGTTGATTTTGTTACCTTTAGAAGCTCTGAATATGCTGCAAGAATACGAAAAAGCACAAAATCGTGTCCACCTTACGTTGTGATGGTATTGTGACTTCGTAACCATAGTTACAAAATAAAAAGTATTAATAATTTAGGCCGAAAGGTAATAGTAATAAGTGATATAGTTAAGTTTAGAGCGTCCGCATGAGGACCAGTAACCTAGAATAAGTATCCTGTTAATTTTAAGTTAGATTTAATAATTTTTGTCTAGTATGTAGATCTTTTGGAAATAATAAAAATGAATTTAAAATTGAAAAAAAATTGGTATTGTGACTTATGAATAGTATCAGTGCAATTTGGCTATCATACATACATCGACAATTTTTATACCCTATCCTAAGGGTATATTAATTTTGACACATTGCTTGTAACACCCCTTAATATTCGTCGTAGACCCATAAAAGTATATATATTTACGATCAGGACCAAATCCTAATACTATTTAGCAATGTCCGTCCGTCCGTCCGTCCGTATCAACTTTTGAGGCCTTTAAATTTATGATAGAAAGCTGAAATTTAGAGCATATACTCCTTAGCGTCTCGAAATGGTAAAGTGTTAAAAGTTTTTAAATTCGCCCACTGCCACGCCCACAATTTAGAAAAAACCATATTAAGGCTTAAGTTAGAGAGATAGAGTATTGGAACATTTACAAGATATGTAGGCACTGCCCTCCTTTATACCTAAGTCTGTCATATACAATTTTTTGCACGCCTACTTTTTGTGGGCTTGTTTTCACTAAAATGCTGTTTTCAGCGAAAATTTTCATAGAAACTCAAAAAAAATATTGAACAAGGTATTTAGCAAATATTTTTTCCAATATATCGCCCATACAAAGTTTTTGGCCACGCCCACTTTTTGGGGCGTTTTTTCAAAAAAAATTTTTTTTTTTTATAAATTTCATAAAATGAAATGATATCCATCACCTTTTTTATGCGTTTTTCTTTATATAGGGATATGGATAGGGTATCGTACTGTTCGCCCCAAGCGGACTGTAGCCTTTCCTCATGTTTATACCCTATCCTAAGGGTATATTAATTTTGACACATAGTTTGTAACACCCCTTAATATTCGTCGCAGACCCCTAAAAGTATATATATTTATGATCAGGACCAACATCTAAGACTATTTAGCAATGTCCGTCCGTCCGTCCGTATCAATTTTTGAGGCCTTTAAAATTATGCTAGGAAGCTGAAATTCGGAACATATACTCCCTAGGGTTCCGAAATGGTTAAGTGTTAAAATTTTGAAAACACGCCCACTGCCACGCCCACAATTTAGAAAAAACCGTTTTAAGGCTTAAGTTAGAGAGATAAAGTTGTACAACCTTCACAAGATATGTAGATACTGCCCACCTTTATTAATTTGTCATATGAAGTTTTTTGCCACGCCTACCTTTTGTGGGCGTTTTTCACTAAAATGCTGTTTTCTTCGAAAATTTTCATAGAAATCGAAAAAAAATGTTTAACAAGATATTTACCCAATATTTTTTCCAACATATCGCCCATTCAAAGTTTTTGGCCACACCCACTTTTTGGGGGCGTTTTTTCAAAAAAAACTTTTTTTTTTTTAATTAATAGAATGAAATAAAATGCTATCCATCATCTTCTTAATGCTTTTTGCTTTGGAGCATATAGGGATATGGATAGGGTATCATACTGTTCGCCCCCAGCGGACTGGTGCCTCTTGTTATGTTTTTATAATTTTTTTTAATCACACTATGGATCCAGCGCAAAGACAACACACACAAATGAATAATAAAACATAAGGAAAGGCTACAGTCCGCTGGGGGCGAACAGTATGATACCCTATCCTTATCCCTATGTACCCCAAAGAAAAAAAGCATTAGGAAGATTATGGATAGCATTTTATTTCATTCTATGAAATTTAAAGAAAAAAAAATATTTTTTTGAAAAAACGCCCCCAAAAAGTGGGCGTGGCCAAAAACTTTGTATGGGCAATATATTGGAAAAAATATTGGCTAAATATATTGTTAAACATTTTTTTTCGATTTCTATGAAAATTTTCAAAGAAAACAGCATTTTAGTGAAAAACGCCCACAAAAAGTAGGCGTGGCAAAAAACTTTATATGACAAATTTATAAAGGTAGGCAGTACCTACATATCTTGTGAAGGTTTTACAACTTTATCTCTCTAACTTAAGCCTTAAAACGGTTTTTTCTAAATTGTGGGCGTGGCAGTGGGCGGCTTTAAAAACTTTTAACACTTTACCATTTCGGGACCCTAGGGAGTATATGCTCCAAATTTCAGCCTCCTAGCATAACTTTAAAGGCCTCAAATATATATACTTTTATGGGTCTACGACGAATATTAAGGGGTGTTACAAACTATGTGTCAAAATTAATATACCCTTAGGATAGGGTATAAAAAATAAAATGCCACTTAATACCTATACAAGTACAAGGTTTTTATAGTTTACCGTATACGGTTTACTTACAGGAATATTAGTATATTTCAGTATGCAATTTATGCGATATATACCATGAAAAGATTTTTAAAATGATTCCAGAAATGTTCAAAATTTTTGTCGTACGTATTAGTACCAAGCCTACCGAAAGGCTTATGTAAATATAAATTATTTAACAACCAGAACATGTTCAGGGACTACAATTAAGTTCCAAAATTGTTGGAAATATAAAACCTATTCCAGAATAGTTCATAAAAATATGGATTTAAATTCGTTAATTTTTAAAGTTCAAATAAAGCTACAACTATGCATGCAATTCAACAGAATACCATTGGTTCTTAGAACTGTTTATTTCTTCCGTAAGTTTAATACAAAAATTTAAATCCGCATACATATTGCTTTGTATCTGTTAGAGGGTTAAAGTTTGTTGGGCAGAGTTTAGGCAGAAAGAGCCTGCCAAAAGCTTATTCTTTAAAGACACCGAAGCTGACCTAGACGTCCTTTACCAGTCTTTTATTAGAATCGAAAAGTGCTAACTTCGATCAAACAAACGGAATGGCTCCAATTAAATGAAAAAATCTTGAAACGCTCCATTAAATTTTCCCAAAAACATTGTCGCGAATGTTGGCTTCTTTTTATACCCTATCCTAAGGGTATATTAATTTTGACACATAGTTTGTAACACCCTTTAATATTCGTCGTAGACCCATAAAAGTATATATATTTATCAAATCCTCAGACTATCTAGCAATGTCCGTCCGTCCGTCCCTACGCAATTTTTAGGCCCTTAAAATTAAGCTAGGAAGCTTATTTTTTGAATACGCCCACTGATACGCCCACAATTTAGAAAAAACCCTTTTAAAGCTAAAATTAGAGTGATAGAGTGTTACATCCTTCACAAGATATGTAGGCACTGCCCCCCTTTATAAGTTTGTCATATAAAGTTTGTTTCCACGCCTACTTTTTGTGGGCGTTTTTTACTAAAATGCTGTTTTCTTCGAAAATTTTCATAGAAAGCCAAAAAAAATGTTTAACATATCGCCCATACAAAGTTTTTGGCCACGCCCACTTTTTGGGGGCGTTTTTTCAAAAAAACCTTTTTGTTTTAATTAATAGAATGAAATAAAATCTTCTTAATGCTTTTTTCTTTGGGCATATAGGGATATGGATAGGGTATCATACTGTTCGCCCCCAGCGGACTGTAGCCTTTCCTGTTGTTTTATTACTCGTTTTCATTTGTTATTGTTATGTTTATATTTTAATATAAAGAAAATGGTAAGTAGCCGACTTTAATTGTACAGATTAATAAAAAAACTACTAACAACAGATTTAACTGTTTGTGTTGATAATGTGTAGCTTTTCCATTCTTTTTGTCAAGTTGAATGTGTACAAGTGTCAAAAATAAATTATAAACCTTACTTAATAATATTTTTTTTATATTGTACCAAATATTTTCAATTTTTGGAAGCAGCTACGGTAAGAAAACTAAAGGCTTACAAAAAAGGGTAAGTTAGGTTAAACAGGGGTATGGTAAAAAAGCCATTTTATAACCATATGCAGCAAAACTGATCCATCGATCCCAATTTTCAGATATATCCGATAAAACGAACCTCTTTGCGTGTTTCTGCAGCAGACAGCGACCTGTTAGGATTCCCATTATTGTTTAAAGCCTATTCCTGCTTTATTTTATTAGCTCTCTAGGGCTTTACTGATGAAAAGAAATCCTGCGTCCTTCAACAATCGATCACCTTAGGTTGGCAGATCATATGGTTTTGTCCTCGATAGTGCACCTTACTCAATACCGCAGCGTCCTGGCACCTTCCACAGTCTTAATGCTTTAATCATTATCAGTAATACAGCCCCTAAAAGTATCAGATTTGATATTGGTTTAATCCATTTCCTTAAGTGCAGTCGATGGCGCTATCTCTTTCGGATACCGATCTCATTTGCATTGGCTCAACCGCCCTGAGGATAGTCAGAACCTCTGATTGAAGCCACTACTTGTGTCTTATAGACAATCTCAGTTCTGGATCTTCTAAGAACTAATCAGAACCTGCTTTCGAACCATCTGTGAAAAGTGCAATTTTGTTCGATATCATAGGGCATATCGAAGGCAACCGAGGGAGGGATTTCATCTGTTATAAATGGATAGGAGCTTACCATGTCCGAAATTACTGCTTTTAAAATTACTCAAATTAGTGAGTGGTATCGCACTGTTACTAACAAATCTGTAAATAAAGCAGTATTAGGTCCAAAAGGGTGTCCATGTCCAGTGATGACGTAGAGGTATCCCGGAGAACACCCGTGCGGCTGTACATTAATTATATGTAGATACCTAATAAAACTCTAGCAGAGAAAATAATTTTAAGTCCACCAATCCACATTCATGTGTCTTAAAATTTTCTGGATAGTGAGGCATATGCATACGACTTAAAAACGCATTTCAAAATATTACTTAAAAAATGAATAATTTTAAGTAAATACAGAGAACATGGCTTTTTGAAGTCTGCGATTTAATCAAATGAATCAGATAAAGCTACATTAATTTTGTTATTAGTAAGCATTTATGAGAAATTCTAAAGATGTTTATTTAATCTGGTGATTAAAAAACTTAGTAGTAATGCCCAATATGTAAGTTGTGAGTTTTTTTTATTTTAATCAAAAATACCACTTGTTGGGATTTCTTATTTATTTTTATTTTTTAATTTTCCTTTACCACCCATTGCAGTGGTGATGACTGCCTACCCCGACCTTCGGAGTGCGGTTATTTTTCTGACATTTACCTTGGGTTTTTTTGACCAGTTGCTAGTGACTTCCATACAATATTTCCATTTCTACATCCCCTTTGATATGCCAATGTTCGTTGATTGGTTTTTGCCTCCAGTCGTCAATAGCAAAATATTTATTACCTCCCGCAAAAGCAATACTCTAATAAGAACCATTTTGGTGCAAAGCCAGTTACCGCAAAATCTAAGTTGGGATGTGGATGGCTGAGCCTTCTTTACCGCTACCTTCGGGATTGTGGTCATTTTGTTAACTCTTATTCAATTTATTTATTTCTACATCGTCTATGATTTGAAAATGTTCGCCGAAAGGTTTAACTTCCAGTCGTTAATAGTTTATTATATCAGGTAAAAGTAATACTCCATTCAATACCATTTTTGTGCAAAGGCAACGCTATTTATTGCACAAATGTAATATGCATCGTGCATGCATAAGCATACATTCCTCTCCCTTTAAAAGAAAAGCCCTCACTCAGAATCAAATCAAACCATTTGGCTAGTTGTGTAGCAGCACAAGCACAAGGTAAAACGTTAAACTACAGAATGCATTTTAGGGGTAGATGTCTGCTTCACTCTGTGTTCTGTTCAACTGAAAGTTCGATGTTCGCAGTCAAAGCATTTGTTGGGTGGTCGCCAATGGTCTGCACATTCAACTCTTTCGTGTTTGACTTTGGTCGTCGGAACGTTGAGTTAAATCATTTTCGCCGTCTGCACGAGGAAGGAAAATAGATTCCAAATTTCATTCAAATAGATTTCCGCGTTTTATAATACCGACACACTACTGTGCAGTCATTGTTTAGCGGATTATTAAATGTAAAATTGCAATGACAAGCGTTTCGTGATTGTTTTGATTAAAAAAATTAGGGAGTTTGTTCTTTATAAGTAAATATTTTACTACTCGCTCATTAGTAAAATTTAAAACCTGCATTTTTTCGACGGGACAATAATATCAAGTCGTTGTAACTTAAAATTAAATCTATAATGGATACCTACTAAATTTAGATGCTTAATGATCTCTTTGATCATGTTTAAAAAGAGAATGACTTACTTTTAAGGAGGAAATTGTTTTTGGCAATGCTAGCTAACCATACAGGCAATCTCTCTTATTTTCTCTTAAAACACTTAACAACAAGAAAAAGCTTGTAAGTTGTAGTTGTATAAGTAGCGTGCGCGCTTAAGCGTACCGTTGACCTCTTTCATTTCTTAAAATTGGTTTGGATTTGTGTACTGTGTTGTGTTGATGGCTCTCCAACTATAAGCAGTATTAGCCTAAGAGAATATAAACAGCTACTCTTGGGAGAAATTAAGCAGTTTCAGTTATCTATGAATCTGTTTAATCAATCCAAGTGTGGCGCCTTGGAAATAGCTATATCTATATATGAAGCTGCTAAAGAGAGTATAATTCGTGTTGAAAAGAAATACTATGCGAAATTCAGGAAATACTAGTTGCAAATATGTGTATAGTTTGCTTCGTGTGTGCTTTCAACTTGGAACCTGTTTGCTCTTCTTGGTTTCTCAAAGGCTTAAATATAAAAGTATATAAACTATAATTGAGAGAATTCATTTGAGGGCATTTTCCAATGCAATTTAGTCTCGCAAGTATTGGTAATGCACGACGAATAACAATGGTACATACAATGAGTAGATCGTGTCGTGTGTGCGCGGCGTATTCTTATGGCAACAAGCACAGTAGTACCAATAGCCAAACCCACTCAGACTTAGCTCCTTAGAGGGGAGCATGAGGAGGAATAGACCGAACAGAAAAAGTATCAAAACAACCACACACTGCATCAGTAGCGACTTCAACAACATCGTAGTCGTAGATACCCCAACGCTTCGGCATCGACTCGTACCTCGTACATTGTTCTACACAACACGTCGGTCGGGCTTTCAATGTATTTGCACGTTCGGTGCAGTGACATTACCACATTGCTCTTTGCATTCATTCGCATTTCGTGTTGCTTTCGCACGCCGCGTTGCTTACTGTTGTTATTGAAAATCCTTACTTTTAATCTATCTCGTTCAGTGTACCTACGAATTTTATAACTGGTATCAGTTTAACAAGCTTTTGTTTGTTCAAATAAACGGCAAAATATACTTCATAACAGTGAATTGATGAATACCCAAATCGATCAGATTTTTTTTTTAATTGTACTGCTACGTTTATTCTTGCAAAATATTTTATCAGTGCGCCGTAAATTGTTAAATATTATTCAAACACAGAGTAGTATGCGTATGCACATATATATATATATATATATATATCGAGAAAATAAAAAATAAATACTTAACTAAGTAAAATTTTACAATTCGCGCAAATTAGAATTTGTTTTAAATTGCATATTTAATTAAAAATAAAGTGAAAACTGGCTTAATAAAAATTTATGTGGTGGGATTATTTGTGCATCTGATCTTTATTCTTGCATTTCGACAGAAAAAAATTTATTCTGTGCCGCTGAAACGCCTGATAATTTGTTGTTGTTTTAAACGTAAAAAAGCTTTTATTTCGCGAAAAAAGCTTTTTGTCGATAGATAACATAGTTTTAGTGTTCGTTTGCGAAGAGAAATATAAACAAAAATATACCAAAAGCAAATAAAAAAAAACTTGTAGAGAAATTGGTACATCCATACGTAGATACAAATCAATGGAAACATGTGCGATCGCTACATGATCAATAATGAAAGAAAAATTGTTATTTTTTTAGTCAATTAATATTTTAAAATACAAATGTATTGCGTTTGGTTTGTTTAAAATAAAGTCTGATTTTTTGAATTGAGGAACAAGTTACATACAAATTATGTTGCTTTAAGTAATTAACTTAATTATTTTAAAGAGTGTGCAAACCAAGAAAAAATTACCTACCTATAGAAAAAAAAATTGTCGCATATTTGGATGGTTTCTGAAGATAATTGGACTGACACAATGTCAGATTCAGACTTGTTAGATTCAAAAACAGATATTTGTGGTGGAGCATCCAGTTCAAGTGGTAGTTCTCTATCACCGCGTACTCCTCCAAATTGCGCTCGGTGTCGAAATCACGGGTTGAAGATCACATTAAAAGGACACAAACGTTATTGTAAATATCGGTATTGTAATTGTGACAAATGTCGATTAACTGCTGAACGCCAAAGAGTAATGGCATTACAAACATCGTTACGTCGGGCACAAGCCCAAGATGAGGCCAGAGCATTGTTAATGGGAGAAGTGCCGCCCATAGCACCTGTTTCAACATTTTTACACCATCAGCATCATCTTCACCATCATCATAGCCAAACATCAAAAAGTCCAGATGAGCACAACACTGATCACCAAATGACTGTACCAACACCGGCACAATCACTAGAGGGATCCTGCGATTCATTATCAGCTTCACCATCTTCAACGTCAGGCGTTGCGCCTCCAATATCAGTTTCATCGGCTAGAAAGCTAACACCTATCCATCCAAATGGGTCTAATATGCCATTAGGTAAGTGATTAACTAACTTATTTATTGTGATGGATACCTATTTATTCTGGATTAAAAATAGAAGTAATCTGACATCCATAAACTTATGTTGTTTGCCTTTTGTGTATGATGCATTCACAAATGAACTAAACAATTTATAAACTTACTTTTTGTATGGTGAAATTATTGTCTTGGTAACTAAATACCTAATGTAATTTTTTGACTGACTGTCCGCTGTGTAGACGTCACGACCTTTTTATTTTAGTCGTTTGGCAAACGGTAGGTTCCTCCGCTAGACCTAGAACCTGCATAAATTAACTACCTTATAAATTATTGAAATTTAAATGTTTTAATAATTCAAAGTGATAATATTTTCTGCTAAAATTTTCTTTCACGGCTAAATTACACATGGCTTTACCGACTTAATATTGAGTAGGTACTTTGGGTAATGATTTGTGGACATTTTGTGTTTGTGATACATATTAGATTTTTAGACGTACGTATTTTTGACTTTAAGGTCACTTTTCGCGCAAAATGTATAATAAATATGTTTTTTTTTGCTGGTTTCTTATGAACCGACCATAGTAATTAAAAAAAATCATTTAATTTATAAACACATTGATTTTATGATATTTTAGACAACCTGGAGCAAGTAAAAAAGCAACAACGGTTAAATTAATGAAAATAGTGAAGTGTCTTGCGATTTCATTCCTCCAAAACAAGGACTGCCAAAATGAAAAATAAAAATTATGTAAAGGTATACGCTGTCATTTTAAATATCATAGAATAAATACCTACAAGTGTTTATTTTTTTTTATAATAGTTAGGTATTTAATTGACATAACTTACAGCCAATTATATACAAAAAAAAACTTTGTTTTTTAGAATAAAGCCCTTCAGCTACATATACGTAGATCCACGCAGTAGGTGTTTTCCTTAGAGCTTAACTGTAATTTTTCAAAGAATTGAAAATTAAATCGGTGTAACCTAAATCGGTAAATTGAACTTTAAAGCAAATTCAAATGACTGTGAATTAAAATGATTATTAAATAACTTAGGTACAGGATGTCTGCTTATGTCTACCCTGTTAAGCTAGATATATATCTTTGTGGAAAATGATAAGTGTTGAAAATAAAATTTGTTGGCAGAAGATTTTTGCGAACTTCGGGTATGGTGCAATCCTTTAAAATCTCCCACTGTTTTTTTTTAGTTCTAAGGGGTGATTTTTCCGAAATATAACAAATTACAAATGACAAATGTGAAAAAGTCTAACGGGCTTTTTTCATTTTGATGATGATTATATAATATTTATATATTTATATTTTTATGATCAATCGGTCCAGAAAGAGGTTCGATATTTCAATTGTAAAGTAGTAGAAGATTAAAAAAAAAAGAATAATGGAATCTTCTTGAAAGAAGTTTATTCAAGTTTTTAAATCTGCCTTTAGAATTACTGTGGGATGATGGTGATACATCGATTATGAGTACTATTGATATGTAGATAATAATTTATTTACCATAGGTAAAAATATATTACGAAGTATTATTAATCTAAAATTCACAAAATTTTTTTTATTAAATTAACGTAAAAACGAAAACCTACTCAGAGCACATCATCCAGTCCAGTTTCGTTTGTTTCTGTGAATGAGCAGTGAATCCGTGGTTGATGAATCCTTTTCTTCAATTTGGTGTTTTCTCAATTATTTAAACTTTTTTTGGGTGGAAACTCGTAACCTCTTCCCAAGGCACGATCTCATACACTTAGCTTTTGAATGTGAACCCACCATTTTAATCAATTCCTTTAATTTTCGTGATTTTAAGAATATCAACTATAGGCTGTTGGAAAGAGATCTGAGCTCTCGAGTAGTTAGATGAACAATTAGCGTTTATTGATGTAGACTTAATAACGCTTAATTCGAGAGCGTGAATAGGCCTACAAGCTTTAAAAACGATTTCGCCTAGATGTAGTATGGACGGGTACCGAAGGTGTTTGGAATCAGTTTGAACTCCCAAATTCAAACTCATTTGAAAAATAATGATTTGCTAATTAATGTTGCTGAATTCATAAGGTGACAAAGTTACTTTTCCTATTTTATTAGATTTTATAATTGCGAAGTTTAAGAGAGAGTTTAATTTTTCGTCTTCTTTACTGAGTTGAATCTTACTTGAACGACAAATACCAAACAGTTGAATCAAAGAATTTTATATCCTCATTTCCGCCTTTAAGCAGAGGCGTGCCTCAAGGTTCAAATTTGGGTCCAATATTTTTTAAAATGTACATAAACGACCTAACATCGTGTACCTTAAGCTCTTAGGTTGATATGATGACGTTCAGGTGCGAAAACTCGCTTTCTTGGAATAAAAATCACATTGGATTGACCTTTGGAAGGGCTTATGGCAGTCTTGGAATTCTCCAAAATTTTACACCTCTCAAAACGAGAATAATTCTCGAAAAACAGAAACCATATAAAAAATGGTAGAAAATAATACCAATAATGCAATACGGTTGTTGAATATTCAGCAATTGCGAATATGAACGCAAAAGAAACCTTTCCTATAATTGTATAGTTTGGTATGTCTACGGATTGCGAAAATATGACCACATCTCTCATTTCTCTTAGAAAATTAATGACCTAACGCTCGACAACCTCTATAAGTTTAGAACAGTAATACTGCTGCATAATGTAATGCAAACTCATCAGCCATCGTACCTTTACAATAGGACTTGTCGGCCGCGCGCTTTTAGATCGTATAACCTAGTACCAATCCGCTATTAATATTTACTTACAGCCGTATTCATTAGATTTTCTAAATTGTCTTTTGATTTATGATTAACTAATTATCAATCAAAAAGTTCATCATTGAATTATTCATAACACAATTTTAATCCTAAAATAACTGATTTTGATTTGATAAACGGTTTTAAAATCACCATTCGGCCATTTAATTAAATGAAGTCTTGATCAACGTTGATTCGTGAAATAAAATGTAATGAATAAGAAATAGTGCAGTGAATCAGAGTTAATTTGTCGTTGATTATGTTTAATGAATAGCACTGTTAGTGTCTAACCGACAATTCTTTGTGTGTGCTGTTCGGTTGTGGAATTCCCTCTCCCTTTCTGACCAATTGATAAGTTGTACGACCTTGTTCAGTGGGGGACTCAGGCAGTATTTAGAAACACTTCGATGATAATATCTAAATGTTCATTTTTAAAAGAAATCCTTTTTTGATTTACATATGTTTTTTACCGTCTTTTTTTCAATGAAAAAATTAATAATTGAAAACTTTAAAATTTATAATGAATTGTGAAAATAATAATTAGATACTGTAAATCTTTACCACTCAACTTAAGGCATACAAATTAATTACGCGAGTTTTCTAAGATTTTTGTATCTTAATGTGTTGCACAGGCTATTGCTAATAATAATAAAAAAAAATAATAAATAAATATTTTTTTTTAAATTGCAATCTATGGTCGATTATTCGTTGGAGCCACTGTATATTAATTATCACTTATATATTTATTATAATTATTATTTAAATTTGAACGGTAATCAATTTAGAACCTAAAATGAATTACATATGTATCTATTTCTCGCAACATCTGTACATGAATATGACATCATCGATATCATAAAGAACGTGGTTAAATGAGTATAGTATAGTACACTTTTCGAAATAGTGGCTTAGTGCGCGATCGGAAATTGTTCATTGCATTTGACTTTTACAACTAAAGCCGTCATTCTCCCGTTTAATGATGATTGTTAAAAGCTGTGCATCTTTGTTTATCTTGACGGTGAATCAGTTGAACGTATCGATAATCACGAATTTAATAATCAGTTAGCAAAAAGCTGGATAATTGTTTATCAAATTCATTAACTGTATTATCATTTTGAGTGCTTTAAATTAAAGCTATATACAAATTTTCAAATGAGAATAATGGTATCCTTTCATTGATTTAATGTTTTCTCTTAACTAAGGTTTAAAAAAAAGAAATACTTTCTATAATGCTCCAATCATCAATCTTGTATTTGATTTAACTTCAAAAAGGGTATGTATTTAGTTTTGTGATTGGTCGAATTGTCTTTTCGTTTTGCAACTTAATGTGCGAGTTTTTAACAATTTTCAGACATGGGCTTTTTTCTGAACTTCCATAAAAATGCCATGGTTGTAATGCCATTTATATACGTCGTTACGTCGTATAAATTAAAAAAAAACGCCTTTAAAGGTCTGTATTAATTAACAAAGCACAAAAATTTATTTCCGTTACCTTGATTAACTTAACTTTGAGATTAACTAATCTTTGTTTCAACGAATTTCTTTGATTCTGTGGATTCAATTTATTACCGATGTTGTTAAAGCTTTTAACGTTTTTTATAAATTACATTCCAAAATTAATTGCTTCATCTGCTTATTGCCCGATGTATGCTAAAGTATTAACGTATTTTTTTGAGTCTGGAAAATGTTGATGACTCTAAACATTCCCCTATTTTATATTGCCGCCGAGGTTATGATCAGGGATCATAATTTTTCCACCTTTACTGTATCACCCCCATTTTGGCCTCCAAAAATATTTGACAGAATTTTTAGTTTCGGATATTAATCACAGAACGATTGATTTATCATTTCGTGAATCTTAGACCAGCCACTCTTTCGAGACTTGAACTCAACATGTGATTTTCTGTTAGATTTTTCTTTTTAACACCGGGAATTCCGATAGACGAGACTTGCTTGTAGGGTTCATCTGTTTGTTAAAATTGTCTATATGTCCCCTTAAGAACTCTTTTATCACACCAAAAACATAACTGTTAGAAAAGATCCATGTTCTCTTATACGAAAATCGCTTTTGCCTTACAATTCAGCCACAAAAAACTGGTCTGAAAATTCGTATTTTCTTATTTAAAAAAGATTCAAGCTGACACCAAAGCGTTTAACATTTCTTGCGTTTCTGTTTGTTGTTTTGTTGTTTGGCTTTGATAAAATTTCCAAAATACAATTCTTTATGGCAATTTATAATTTTTTATAAATCTGTAAGTTTTTTGAATGCGATGTAGTATTATTAAATCACCTGTATAATTCCAGACATTTCCAAATAGTATTGCTCTTGGTTTTTTTTCTGTAAACAGGTTTTCCGACTAAAAGTATAGTTATTTTTCCTCTGAATATGCATTGAAATTGCATTTAATAATGACAAAAAGGTGTCACTATCTTTGAAAAAGATTGATTCACTAATAACTATTTGTATTTATTTGCTATTAAATTATGTTTCATGGATAGCATCAAAAGCAAATGAGTTAGAAATATGGGCGGTTGCCACACCTCTTTTTTTGGAATATACACAGTTTGTTTTTTTATTCGTTTCGGTGTTTCTTGTTTTTACCTGCTCGTATAACTTCATAACTCTAAGTCTTTTGAGTACTAAATTACAGAAAAAGGGCGATAACCACGCTCCTTTAATGGCAAATAAACAATATTTTAATTTTTGTCTGTTTGTTTTTAAAAAAACAGTACATACGGGGCTAGCAACCATATCAAAATGGACTGAGTTGGTTTCTGTAAGTTAGGGTTGCCATAGTTACAAGAGAACTTGGCCGGGCACTACCATGCACCTCTATTACAAACGTAATTTATTTGGGTGAGCTGCAGAAAAATTCATGTCGGTACGGGAGTCATGACTGAAAACTTTTATAATCTGTGATTATGGCAATTTTGGAATTTACCTTACAATTAGTCGTAAAGCCAAAGTGAATAATCTTGGCTTATTTTTAGATACAAAATTATCAGTCTTGTATCATATGAATTATATCTTTGGCTGAACAAAACAAGTTATATGCTTTATCCGTATAAACATAAATCTGTTTAAATGCCGCTAGTAGGTAGGTACGTCTTTATGTTGAATGTTGTTCTTTTGTTTGAAGAAAAGTACAAAATTCTATTAATTGTATGTACCGTAAATAATAATTCGGACCGTAAACTATTACTAAATTCCAGGTATAATTAAAGACTTTTAAACAAATTGGTTTTTACTCCCATGCACTTTTTTAACAAACACGCACTTGAGACACAGTTCAAGTACTGGTTGTAATTAGTAATAACGATATTTCCGAAGTGAGTTAGATTCAACCTCTACGGATAGGAAAATAATGATTGGTGTTTATTCAAAGAAATTCCTCCCGAATTTAGTAGAATAGGAATTTTTATTGTTTGTTTTGAACCACATGAGGATAGGGAAAAATATAATATTTGCTTGCATTAGTTTGATTATTATGCACCATAATTAGATTTTTAAAACTTAAAAAAACCTTACAGTCAACAACCTTTTTTTTCTATTTTTTTTTTTTATTTTATTCGCAAATTAGTTTTATTTATTTGTGTTGTTAAAATAAAGTCAATCGGCTTAGCGGTTTGATCCAGATCACTAAACACACATACGCATAAGTATTTTATTGTTAAATTTCACAACTGCGTAATACGAAACTTTCTTGCTACATGATGGACCTTTTTAAATCGCATCAAAAAGATTGATAACATTTGATCACACCAAATTTATTTAAATCACTTTTTAGGTTTTGCAATATTTGATTTTCTCAAAAAGATGCCTACGATTGTGATGCAATTTCGGACATTGGGCACTTTTTACATAATTGTTCAAAATACAAAAATTGATCGTTAGGGCTGTTTTTGAGAAAACTAATTTTATCCTTGGATCCATTTTCTAGAAAAATAGTATTAAGTGTTTTTTCCTTAAAAAATGTATGGCCTTTTATTTAAAAGCGCCCCGATATGTAACCCCAAAAAACTTTTATACGAACTTTGAAGAAAATCCGTCGAACTGTTTCGCAATACGGTGACCGAACAGGCAGACCAACGGACGGCATTGGCGGACCCACTTTTTTTTTTTACTTTTCTATAGTCGTAATATCATCCCTCATACTCATTTGAATTCGAAATTTCCGCACGATCGCAATAAATTTCTCTGTAGTATACTCATACGAGAGAGTTGAAAACGATATTTCTTGTCTATGTTTAAGTACAACATGGTTGGAGAAAAATGAAGAACGAAAATAAGGTGAACCCCTCCCCTAACCTTACATGGCTGGTCTTATTGAAAATTCCTTCTAAGTGCGCGTGTGTTGCTGAGTATGTCAGGACAAACTCTTTTATAGATATCGAGATGGACATTATTCTTTAAAAAAACTACTCAAATTTCATTCAAATCAATAATTGACTACTCATTCGAATTGAAAATCAATCATGGATGAGGTGCTAGGTACATACTTTACGCATTTCTTATGTTCCATGCAGGCGGTTGATATAAAAGAAACTTACATATCTTAAACAATAATTTACTTGTTTAAAAGAATAACCAGTTTTATCCGAAGTTCCTTTCTTCTAAATTGAACGGGGGCCTTCCTGGAACATTATGTCTTG
This sequence comes from Ferdinandea cuprea, assembly GCA_963576555.1. Taxonomy (NCBI): domain Eukaryota; kingdom Metazoa; phylum Arthropoda; class Insecta; order Diptera; family Syrphidae; genus Ferdinandea; species Ferdinandea cuprea. Next base: position 82,089,409 of record OY754959.1, read on the forward strand.
GTACGGGGTGTACCATAACACATCGGCGATGGTATGAAAATTTAAGTGTATTCTGCAGTTGAAACCAATTTCATTAGTTTATTGGATTCATTTAATATATATTCTGTTTTTTTGCTTTAATGCAAAGAATAGTATGCCGTTACCTACTTTATTAAGGTTTAGTCCATATTCTTTCATACAAAATGCTACTAAATTAAAATTTTGCCCGAAGATACTTGTAAAGCTTATCTACGACTTACCAAAACCGTGAATTGAACACAATATATTAAAGTAAGAATTTCTCAAAATGTCTGCATATCTAGAAACACGATTTTGTATTTAAAATTTCCTCAAAATCACGAACGTAAATTCATAAGAGCCCATAACAGAAATAGTGAATTTTCGCAAAAGATATTTTATGTTTTATATCTCACTTTGGTAACATCCGTTTTTGTTTAAAAGAACTTGGTTTTTTTTCTTTAACATTTATGATTTTGGATAATATCAAGAAAAGTGCGTATGAAATAGATGTGTATTTTCGGTTTTGTTCTTAAGAAGCTATCTTTATGAAGAATTATATAGCTGTACATATACTGATATATCGCAAATTCAATTAATGTGTTATGATACGTTTAAGAATTACTCATGTTGTATAATTATAATGTGTCCAAATGTATCAATATTTGTTTGGGGACTAGTTATAGCTTTCATTCAAATACATCATTACATCAAATCAGTGGAAAAGATATTTCATATTTTTGACAAGTCAGTTATAGCATTGGAAATTGCTTTCGGTGAAAGGCCACTGGTACACGTTATAGTTGATCAGCTGAGAATAGAATAAGAATCGAATACATCTGTGAAAGGATTGTGTTCCAAATTAAAGCCGTCCATTAAAATCGATTTCAATCATTGAAATAATAAAAGTGAATTTAAAGGAAAGTTTTAATCAGAATACAGTATTTTTTTGTATAAAGTTCTATAAGTGATTAGATTTATTTTGATAACAATTAAAGCCAATTATTTTTGCTTAATCGTCCCAAAATCGGAATTTTTTCAATGATGCATTAACTGATAGCTATAACTGCATCAAGGGTATAGTGCCAAATTTGGTAGAAAACTTGACTAGGAACTACTGTGCCCTTTCATTCGATTAAGGTTCCTTAGCAACTACTTCCGGCCGCTCAATTAATATCAATAATATGTCCCTATAAAAAATGCATCTACAATGTTGGATACAAAATTGTAAAACTTCAACAAATATAAACAATCAAACAATTTTTCATGAACAAAAAACAGACACACCCTCTTTTTTCTTCCGATCTTATTCTTTCTTTCAGTCAATGTAACATCACTCGCCATTATGCCCCTTTGAGGCAAAACACACTGTATATACGAAATTATACAGTCTGATTGCACACTAATTTTCAATAATTTTATGTTAGATGGTTCACTAGCAACTGATGCATTTTGATACCTCTAGCTTCGCAGTGTTATGTTGAAATACGAGATGGAAGATACCTATACATATACAACAATACATTCATATTATTATGATCGTGCAAATATTCCATTTTAAATTTTAAATTTTCGATTTTCATATACAACATTGCGTGATAACTTTATGTATGAACGGTATGAACCTTTACCTATACCTGAATGTTCTTTTCTCCTACTCGTAATGTGAAAGATAAACGAAGGTGTTAGCATTTCATCATAAAAATGTGCGTATAGATTGAAAAAAAAAATTGAAATTAAAGTTTCAGCCTTTATATTATGGTTGCAATAGCAACTATGTTCTAACCATTGAAAATATTGGATTATGTTCATACAAAGAATGGAAATAAATCCATGGGAATTTACTCCACATACAGTAGGAAAAAGGTCCAATTTTTCCATGCCGAATGCCATATTTTATTTAAAGCCTGGGAGACGTTAAGAAAAACGCTACAACAATTTTTCTTGACAATCGTGTAAAGCAGTGCGAGAGCGTGATTGTAGGCTATAAAATGAAATCCAAAAGTCGATTTCCCATTATGTTATATTTGCTACTGCCCCAAACAATGTCCTGGGCATTAGCATCGTAGCATAAGACAAGAGCCAACCTTTTGAATTCACAATACACCACGAGGGGTTAAAGAGTCATAGGGGACAAACTTCTCCCAATTATTATTTGCATGGTAAGTTATAAAATCAGCTTTTCATCATAGCAGCTGTGAAGTATTTCGATACAATAAGTCAAGTCTTAGGTCTTTCAGATTGCTCATAAAGAACGTGGTATGAATCACTCAAACAATATTATGTATGATCTTGTTCTTCCGGACACAATCCTGCTACTTACAAGTGCGGTAGCAGCCTTGCAGTGCAGTAGGTTGATTTGAGTAAACAAGATGGATGGATATTATATGGGTTACGTTCTGTACTATTTGACATTGAAATTGAAATGAATCCTGCCAAGATGCAGATAGAGACGCATGTTATACGTATGTAATTTGATTACCTCGGCAGCAGCCATGTCTATTCTCACCTTCATTATGACGGTTTTTACTCTGCTTGTGTGAACGGAGAAGCCAGGCTTTTGTGTCGAGGCCAGGATTCTGGGTTTGCAAACTCTTCACCACATCCGCCGATTTCCCTGGTTTCCAAGGGATCAAGCAATCCCTGTGCCTGCGTAAGCTTGGGCTATCTGGTTTTGGAACCGGCATGCTGCTAGCGTAACAATGCAAAGTTGCACGAGAAGGTACAATGACACATGAAGAATAAAAACGGACGTGCAAATAGTTATACTCAAAACCGTAGTTTGGGAGACTCTAGTTAGCTAGTTAAGTGGTAACTTTATCTTATCGTTAGTATAAGTAAGTGAAATGTTGTGAATAATTGAAAGTTGTTTTAATCCTTATTAGATACACCGAGTGGTCGATGCTTACGAAAAGTCTAAAAAGACTTCTGCACAAATTTTATTAAAATCTAAGAAAGATCGAATATAACTAGTTAACACTTTCAAAACAACAAAATTTGCTCCCTCTTAAACAGTTTAAACTTTGTGTACCGGCTACCCAAAATAGCAAGTTATAGTTTTAAATCTTCTGTTTTAAAGTCTTGCTTCATAATTTAACATCTACAATTGATCAAGTGCAGTTTATTACCGAATATAAGAAAGAAAGGCATCACACAAAAAAATTTTACTTTGATTTGTTGAACTCGACCTGTTTAACCGCTGCTCGTGAAAATATCAAACAGTACCAGACGTCAAGGCACTAAAGAGAATAATGTTAAGTGTTTTTCTCTATTACTTAGTTAGTCCGCCTACAGCAGCCAAAACAAAGTTCATCTAACCCCAATACAAAATGTGCAAGGAAAGCCATCTGTATCCGGCAATTTAAAAGATCTGGAGATATCACTAACAGACAAATTTTCACAACTGATCTCCGAACTTGAGGAAAAAGTTAAATGTTTTTTACCGATGCCATTGCCACTCTTGACATTCGTGTAAAGCAGTGCGATAGCGTGATTGTAGAGCTTAAAGAACAAAATAGAAAAGTAAGAGCTGATTCTCAGCGTCAACAACGACTTTGTGCGAAAAAGCTGCGTATCCCAAAAAAGGAATATACAATTCGTGTTTAGCGAGCGATTTTAAAATAGATGTGGGGGTATGGGCTCCATAATTGCTGCTGACCATGACCATGAGAAAATGCAATGGTACACGAGGCCGCATCAAACATATTCTTCGAGGCCCGAGGTCTATATTCTTCGTGCTGCATTAAATTGAAAGGCTTTAACATTTCTCAAAAATAAAAACGAACGAAATGAGGGAATCATAGTAAAGCGTAGACTTACACTGTTCATGATAAGCTTTGAAAAGTCGGAAAAAATTGAGAAAATTTACAATATTAACAATATCCTCAATATTGCGTTCAAAAATTAACCGGTGCAATAAAGGACTCGACTAGTCCCTCAGTGTAAGCGTTGCCAAGGTTACAATCACGGATGAGTCGGTCCCCTTCAACCCGCAAAATTACGTTTAATAATGGCGGCAGAATCTTTAATTAAATTTCGTTTTCTTTAAATATCTGTGAGCTTCAAAGGGTGCTTTCGACTGTAACATATATGGCGTTTGAAGCCAAGTTTAACATTAATGATCCGTTCAGGACATTTTTTCCAACCACAATTCCTTTCAGTCGAATATTTGTATCTGTGGTTACAATCACATTACCACATATTGCCAAAAAGAACCGCGTTGTGTAAAATGAGCTGGAAATCACTTATTGAAAGCGTGCGTTCTGTTCTGAATAGAAATGATAAACCCATTTTGCAAAGGAAATCACCCGGTGAGCTACAAAATAGGTGTGATGTATTAAAGAAAATATCTTTACCCGTCGCTTAACTAACTGAACGACGAAAAAAGCTTAATGCACTGTGTTAACAGTCTAAAAGCAAAGTCGTCGAATCCTGGACCGAAGACTAAGGAATTGTCCAAACCCCCGCGAGAAATGAAAATTATTAATGTGAAGTACTCGAGTACTATATCTGTAATATGCCGAGGCCGCGTTGCAAGCGAATCAACTAAATGAAATATCGCATGATCTATTCGCTTAAGTTTTCTCCCCAATTCTTGTCATCCTGGAAGGATAGCGTCGGTCAAAAAAACCCATTTTGGAAAGATTAGACGAGCTCGAACATACATTTAGCATACAACATAAATAAGAAAGACACAACCAAATTAAAAATAGTGATATGGAACAGCCAGCTAGATGTATTCATTCGCTCGCACGATATTGACACATACTTATTTTCTGAAATGCATTTGGTAAAGAAATTTAGTAAAAAAAGAAAGGAAAAGGCTACAGTCCGCATGGGGTTAACAGTGTGATATCCTATCCATTATTCTATACGCCCCAAAGATGGCATTTTATTTTATTCTATGAAATTTATAAAAAAAATATTTTTTGAAAAAACGCCTGCAGAAAGTGGTAAAAACATTTGGGGAGATCTCTCCTCTGACCACTGGCCAGTCATTCTGACTATTAGCGGCTGCCTACGGGAAAAAGGCCCATCTAAGTAGTCTGGGACTGTCATTCAAACTTGTCATCCGGACGACATACTGAAGTCACTATGGCGCATAATTTGTCCCTCAATTTTCAACAGAGTCATCTGACTCGTTTGACATGACACGTTTGCATAGTTGAAAGTTCATTTGAAAAATCTTATACCCGGATGACCTAAAGGATCAGGACTGGCAATAAAATATTCTCAGGAAATAACCGAATTAGTTAAGGAGAAAAAAATTAGCGTTAAAATTGGTACCATAAAACGATTCTAAAACATGAGGAAAGGCTGCAGTCCGCTTGGGCGAACAGTATGATACCCTATCCATATCCCTATATGCCCCAAAGAAAAATGCATTAAGAACATGATGGATGGCATTTAATTTTATTCCATGACTTTTTTTTTGAGCCAAAAACATTGTTTGCGCGAAATACTAGAAAAAATATTGGCTAAATATTTTATTATACATTTTTTTTTCGTTTCTTTACAAATTTTTGAAGAAAACCACTTTTTGTTAAGAAACTAGGCGTGGCAAAAAAAACTTTATATTGGAAACTAGTGAAGGAGTACGGTGTCTACATATTTTGTTAAGGTTCTTAATCTTTATCTCTTCAACTTAAAACTTTAGCATAGAGTATTAAAATCTATGTAGCACTCTTAAAAAAAACCGCTTGGGGCGAACAGTATGATACCCTATCCATATCCCTATATGCTTCAAAGAAAAAAGCTTTGTGAAGATGATGGATTGCATTTTATTTCATTCTATGAAATTTAGAAAAAAAAAATATTTTTTGAAAAAAACGCCCCCAAAAAGCGGGCGTGGCCAAAAACTGTGTATGGACGATATATTGAAAAAAATATTGGCTAAATATCTTGTTAAACATTTTTTTTTGCTTTCTATGAAAATTTTCGAAGAAAACAGCATTTTAGTTAAAAAACGCCCACAAAAAGTAGGCGTGACAAAAAACATATATGACAAACTTATAAAAGAGGGCAGTGCCTACATATCTTGCGAAGGTTGTAACACTCTATCTCTGTAACGTTAGTTTTATAATGTTTTTTTGTAAATTGTGGGCGTGGCAGTAGGCGTATTCAAAAAATGTTTACGCTTTACCATTTCGGTGCCCTAGGGAGTATGTGGTCCAAATTTCAGCTTCCTAGCTTAATTTTAAAGGCCTAAAAATTGCGTACGGACATTGCTTAATAGTCTTAGGATTTGGTCCTGATCATAAATATATATACTTTTATGGGTCTACGACGAATATTATGGGGTGCTACAAACTATGTGTCAAAATTAATATACCCTTAGGATAGGGTATACAAATTGGGGTGGGATGGTCCACAGGGGTATTCAAAATAGATAGATAACAGCCTTTTCTCATACCTACTAAATGCACACATAAAATTTCGTCAAAATCGTTTAAGCCGTTTCGGAGGAGTATGGCAACTAACACTGTGACACGAAAATTTTATATATTAGATTAATAAAATGCAAATAAATAATAATATCACTGAGAAATAATGATAAATTCACTATGAGAATAAAACTAATTTGAGAGTTGCACTGAAAAATTAAAATACTGCTATGATCGATACACAAATAAAACCAAAAAAAGACGAAAACTGTATAGAGATTGAGAGAAAGGAAGCCGGCTTCGTTCTCATCATGACTCCGTGATGTTTGCTGGTTGAGAAGTGACAACGGGAGACACCTGGCGGGGATAACTGATTGGTTGATAGAGTTATACATGAAAATTATAATATAATACCATTATCTGGATCTGTGGATGGAACAGAATAATACAAAAATCGTGATTAAAAATCAGCGGTTGATCGTATAAGGGTGCAAATTTGGAATTATATGTATTTTTCAATGCTGAATCATGAAATCGGTCCAGCCGTTTCGAAGGAATTTGGCAACAAATACCACGACACGAGAACTTTATATATTAGATTAGTAGCGGACGATTATTGGGTGAAAAACAAAACCAAAAAGTGAGTCTGTATATTCAGAGAGAATCAATCAAAGCCAAGTAATTGTTACAATAAAGTTACAACATTTCATTTCGATTTAAAATAAAAACTCACATACATATATCAAAAAACATTGGCATGTCAATAGAGGACAGAGCGTACCATTTTTTTACATTTTACAAAATTAATATACCCTTAGGATATACATACATATAAATATTCTCAGTCTCTCATAGTTCCATTCGTGCGAAAATAAAACAACGTACTGATATTTCCTAATTTTATAGCGCAACTTGACCGTGTATGTGCCGTTTTCATCTAATGTACCCATCTTCAGACGTACGCGGCTTGTTTCTGGCATTGATGGTATTGATGGCAAAATAAAATTCTTATGATATGCAAATGAGTTTATGAATTTTTTATGATACTTAAAATTACAATATATTTGTCTTGCGACGGAAGAAATCGGCTCTTATATACCTATAATAAAATTATAACATTCAAATTGAACATTTGAAAGGAGATAGATTCCTTAAGGTAAGCTATAATGGAATTTGATGCAGCTTATGGTATACAAATGTTTCAGCAATATCTTGTGGACGTACTTCATTTGTTAAGTACACGAGCCATATTTTATTTCAAATTATCCAATTGGTAAGTTGAAGTGTTCTTCAAATTGAAATACTATTCCAAAGTGTTAAATGAGATTAATTACACATTTTCTAGTGCCAATCAGTGGGTGGTATAGAACAATGAAATTGATTTTTAGAGAGCGTAAAAGATAAAAACGAACAGTAAAAACTTTACGCAATAAGCGCTGCTTTACATATTGTGTACACTACTCCTTAGGAAGGATAAATTGAATTGAACAAAAAAAATCACATTTCGTAGGATGAGAAGGAAGATTGATATTATTGACATAGGAATATTAATTGTTGTGATAAAACATTTATCTGCAAAAAATAAATTTATTGAAAGAACAAAATCGCATATGATAGGCATTTTTAAATTTTGTGGCAACTTATTTGTTATATAAAATAATGCATAGCGAAAAACAGTTTTTTAAGTGCAAAATGTATAATAAATAAATACGTACAAATAATCACCTTAAATCTCTTGCTTGGCCTGCACGGTTGCCGTTTCCACTCCGATTTCCGCCTTGTTATCGTATACGTACTCCCTCTTTACCGCTAGGAGATCGATGGAAGTCACTCCTGCGACTACAAGTGGTGGAATGCGTTGTCGCCATCAATAACCTTCGCTTACTGGCCGCTGGGCCACCTACATTTGCCATCAGTCTGCTCAGTGATGCAGTTGTTTTAGAGGCTCTTCCCGCTGCTGCCTTTATCCCAGGTATTTCACCGCGGCACTGCTTCTTATTACTTCTGCCCCGATTTGGAAGTCAATTTGTGTGGGGATCCTCTTCTTCGTAAGAAGGATTATCTCAGTTTTCTCCGTCGCAAGGCTGAGTCCGTGCTCTTCCATCCACGAATTTGCCCGTCGCATGACCTGGTTCAACTTCCTTTGCGCGTTATCGGTGTCTCGTGCCGTGATCACCGCCGCGATGTCGTCTGCGTACCCGACCAGAAAGGCACCCTCGGGCATTTCCATGCCAAGGATGTCGTCGTAGGAAATGTTCCAGAGGTCTGGTCCTAAGATCGATCCCTGCGCTGCGCCCGATGTCACTTCCTTTCTTCTCGGGCCTTCTGTGGTCTCGTAAAACAGCTCTCGATCCCTGAGATAGTCCTTTACAATAATCCGCAGGAGATATGCTGGTATGTAGAACCTCCGTTCAATTGCGTTCAGTATATCGCTCTACCTGGCTGAGTTGAAGGCATTCCGTACGTCGATGGGCGATTTTGGCGGCGTTCACAACTTCCTTTACGGCTCCAATCGTAGAGCTGCCTCTCCGGAAACCATACTGCCTCTCTGACAGGTCTCTCGGCGTTTGCACTGCCGTTATAAGTCGTGGCTTAATAAGCTTTTCGAAGAGCTTCCCCGCGGTATCTAACATGCACAGAGGTCTGTATGCCGATGGGGAGTCTGGATCTCCTTTGCCTTTGCTGATGAGCACCAAGCTTTGTCTCTTCCAGCTCTTGGGAAAGATGCCTTCCTCGAGGGGGCTGTTAAACATGTTTAGCAGCAAGTGCAGACACGTATGGGAGGTCACTTTCAGTGCTTCTGTAGGAATTCCGTCGGGGCCGGGGACTCTTCTTGTTTTCAGGGACTGTACCGCTATGCTCAACTCTTCTTCGCTAAAGGCGGGAATTTCCTCTCGTTGGATCGGTGTGATGTCGGGTTGTCTGACCGGATGAGTTGGAAACAGTGCGTCCACGATGAGTTCCATCTTTCCTTCACTGAGGATGGGGGGTGCCATCTGAGCTCCGAGTTTCCGCGTCACGATTTTGTAGCGTCTCGGCGAAGATCCTCCCACTTCTGTTTTTTGCTCAAGTTGATGGCCCTCTTGAGCTCAGATCTTCGATTTCTGAATCTGCTAGAGCATCTTCCATAGCTTCAGTATTTCCTCTTCCTCTTACCCTGGTGATGGTGCGTCGTATTTGTAGGCATCTCCGACGTAGCGTAGCTATCTCCTCGGTCCACCAGTACACTGGGTCTCTTTTTCTGTTGGCATTCCGATGCAAACGTAATATCCGGGATAGTTTCTCCATATCCTGGTCGACGGAAGGTGGGGGTGTTGCCAACATTTATCACGTTTAGCCCTAGTCTGGCCGTCATATCGAGTATTTGCCTTCCTCTTGAATTCGTTGTGGCCATTCTCCACTCTAGGGATTTCGCGTTAAAATCACCAGCTAACAATATCGCCCCTCCGGTTTCTCTCACCATGTCCTCTAGATTATCCAGCTTGCCTCCAAAGGTGCTGATGTTTTCGTTTGGAGTGAAGTAGCAGCTTACTATTGTGACTCCACCGCACTTCACCTTGATGGGGATTGCTCCTGTATCCGGGATCCATATGGCTGCCGTACCGAGCAGACCTGCATACCATCCAACTCCATCTTTGTTTTCATATTGCTCGCTAATAACTACCAGATCCGCTTTTAATTCCAGTCTAAGTTGGACAAGCAAGTCGTCAGCTGTTCGACTCCTGTGTAGGTTTCCTTGAAGGATTCTCTTCATTGTGCTCTGATTTTGTTTGCCTTCTCCAGTCCCTCCATGAACACCATACAGGTGCCCGATCCTGCAGCATGAGTTAGCAAGCCTTGTGCCACCTTGCGTTCTTCACATAGACAACACTTTGCCTTTTTCTTGCAATCAGCTTTTATGTGCCCCTGTTCTCCGCAATTGAAACAGAGACCTTGACTCTTCCTGTTTGGGCCTTTGCATATTGCTTGTTGGTGGCCGTACCCAAAGCATCGGATGCAGCGTGTTACTACCACTCTTCTTCGTACTCTGCAGTGTATCCAGCCGATTTTAACGCGGGGATCCTTCAACAGTTCATTTGCTACTCTTGAATTCAGCTGAATTAAGGCTGCCTTCATTGAGCTCCTGTTTGGTTTCATCATGATGACTTCGAGTTCTAGTGCCTGGTCATTGATTTTTTGTTTTACGGCCTCTACAACTTCCTCTTTGGATGTAAGCTCATCCATGTCCCGGATTTCAATAATTACCACCAATCAATTATTTCGCAAGTTTCTTCTATTATACTTTTTATTAAATATTTCTGGAACCAACAATTATTGCTTTGCTCAAAGTGGGTAAGGGTGCCGAAGACATTGGAGGTGTGAGCGGTCGGTAGAGCTGAGTCTTTCATCCACTAAGGTCATTTTGTGACCTTAAGTCCTTTAGTGTTAATGTTACATAAAACAGTACAAAGGGAGTTAAGGAATTCCAGCTATTTTTCTGGAGGTTGCAAGAACCGCTTATGCAAGTTTATTGCTCCGCTCGGGGTAGGTGCATCTCGTCAGGTTTGTGGGTATGGCCACTCATTTGGCTCAAAATTTGTTTTGCTATTTATGCATATAAACACTTTTTATCATCCAATTATCATTATGTTCGTGGTTGCCGTGGGCGTCTAACTAACGAAACGCACTTCCGCCGACAAATTACTTTGTCCTGCCTAGTGGTCCACATCTTATTAAGTTACATAATTTATAATAGGTAAACTGAGCGATAAAAAGATTTGGTATGTTGGATTTTCTCTATCACCCCCACGAACTACCACTAATGAACCATTTTTGTTTCGTTTAACCCGGCCTTAGCGCGGCAAATTGGTTACTGTTTTGCGGTGGAGGGACTCCACCACTTCTGCGTCTCACTTCTTCTGCGCCTCATTTCATGAAATTAATTTCAGTCTTTATATCTTTGAATTACGCATATTTCAAGTCCATTTTTATATATCTACGCGCTCTAAAAGCTTAGAAATTCTTTAAAAAGCCATTCATACTCTGCCATTTAATCATGGAAAGGCTTACAAACGAGCAACGATTGCAAATTGGTGAAATTTATTATAAAAATTCGTGCTCTGTGACAAATGTGGAAATCCGCTGCTTAATCGAAAAATTGTGTTCAACGTAAGCAAAAACTCTCGCAGCTGGAGTTATGAACAGCCACATACCATATAAGCATTACCGAAGCATCCCGAAAAACGACAGTTTGGTGTGGATTATGGGCTGGTGGCATGAGTTGAACTTGGTTGACATGTGGTTTCATCAACACGGTGCCACATGCCACACAGCTCGTGAAACAATAGAAATGTTGAAGGATGAATTTGGTGAGCAGCTAATCTCTCGAAATGGTCCTGTGAGTTGGCCGCTAAGATCATGCGATTTAACGCCTCTTGATTATTTCTTGTGGGGTTATGTAAAGTCTTTAGCCTATGTGGACACCCCCAACACGATTGAAGCCTTACAGAATAACATTACACGTGTGATTCGTGGAATACAGGCCGAAATGCCCGAAAAAGTGACGCAAAATTGAACCTTCCGGGTGGACCATTTAAAACGGAGCCGCGAACAACATTGAGTGCAAATTTGAGTGCTTTTTTTGATTTTTAAAAATAACTACGCTTAAAAAATCACCCTTTACAAAGCCTCATAAGAAAACGATTTTGTATACCCTATCCTAAGGGTATATTAATTTTGAAACATAGTTTGTAATACCTCTTAATATTTGTCGTAGACCCATAAAAGTATATATATTTATGATCAGGACCAAATCCCATGTAGCAATGTCCGTCCGTCCTTCCGTACGCAATTTTTAGCCCTTTAAAATTAGCTAGGAAGTTGAAATATGGACAACATACTCCCTAGGGCTCCGAAATGGTTAAGTGTAATTAAAAAAAAATAAAAGTTTTTTAATACGCCCACTGCCACGTCCACAATTTAGAAAAAAACAGTTTCCAAGCTCGAGTTAGAGCGAGAGTGTTGCAACCTTCAGAAGATATGTAGGCCCTCCTTTATAAGTTTGTCGTATAAAGTTTTTTGCCACGCCCACTTTTTGTGGGCGTTTTTCACTAAAATGCTGTTTTCGAAAATTTGCATAGAAACCGAAAAAAGTGTTTAACAAGATATTTGGCCAATATTTTTCCCAATATATCGCCCATACAAAGTTTTTGATCACGCCCACTTTTTGGTGGCGTTTTTTTTTCTAAGGAAAACTTTTTTTTAAAATTTAATAGACTGAAAGAAATTGGTATCCATTATCTTCTTTATCCTTTTTGCTTTAGGGCATATAGGGTTATGGATAGGGTATCGTACTGTTCGCCCCAAGCGGACTGTAGCCTTTCCTTATGTTTTTCAATAAAAATCGTTTCAACGGTGCAGCTGCCGAAGCGCAGGGACATGTGTGCGTGCGTCGTGTGCACAGATGAGATGAGGTGTAATGAGATAGTCAAAATCTGATGAGCCTGCATTTAAAAAAGGGACCTCTTGCACCACCTAACTTTAAGTGCATATGTTAGTTCTTAATGGATAAAGACTTTAGAGAGAAAATGAAGTGTGAAATATTTTGCGCGTTCAGTTCAGTGGCAGGGGACTTGGGTTGGACTGTGAATGTTGAGTCTCTATCTCGTCATCATCTCTGATCTGATTTGTGTCATTCAGTTGGCAATTGTTTGTATGATCAGAGAAGCCACATACTTAGTTGTTTAACTTGAAACGCTTACAGTTTCCTGTTAAAACTTGTTTCGCTATGACAATTAACAAATCTCAATAGTGTGGGTGTGGATCTTCAGAATGTGTGCAGGCAGACAAAGCAATGCGAGCACGGATCAGCTTGTCTAATATATAAAATTATAGTGTCTCAGTTTTAGTTGATAATAGGTTTTTATCTATTTTTTATACCCCTAAGTGATAACGGTGGTCCACCACAAAAACGATTTATTTTTTATATTTCACACTTCTACAATCAACCCCTATTTTTTAATAATTATATACTCTCTGAGGTCGATAATCAAAGTCGCTTTTTTTACAAACATAGTGCTAAATATACACAATATAGAAAGTATATTAGCTCTTAACGTTATGGCACACGCACTACTAACTAATTTGTAAATGTTAATCAATGGAAGTTCGCACTGATTACCAATACCACTGTATTTGAGTCAGGTTTTAAAGGGCTTGACGGAAATGCGTTAGTTTTAATATAATACATAACAAAGTCTTCTCGCAGTCATAAGGAACTTTGTTGTTTGTTTTCAATGTCCCAAGGAGCCTAAACGTGACATCGGTATCTCTCTTCTTCGTTCTTCTTTTAATCCATGTTTTCGTAATTCACATAGCGCATGGCTTAATGAACAAAACAACCTTGTTAAATTCTTCAATAAATCTCTTTATATATATTTGAATGTATGGGTTTTATAGAAAACTGAATTAAAATATAAAACAAAAATATAATTCTTCAGTTCCTTAACCTCCAAAATAACCAAACCATAATTTTCTTTAAATAATTCACAAGGTTATAAAATTCTTGTGCAAATGTGCGGTTTATCTATAGACCTGTCGATGTTAGAGAAGGCATTAAAGCATCTAAAATATTTTGACAGGTATCTTGTTACTATCTTTTCTTTAAGCCGATTCTCTCTTTCATAATTGCTTACTTATGGTTCGTCGATTATCAGTTTTGTTTTAGGTAAAATAAATAAATAATTTTACAATTCATAATTTGGATGCTTTTATGCCTTAATAATATCCCTAAGTGTCATTTAGGTTGCATTTGGTAGAAAGGTATGGTAATATACATATACATATATATATATATATATTGTAATTTGATATAGATACACACACGTTAAGTTTAATGTTATAACTTGATTTGCCCTCACAAGTCTGAACTTTCGCATGTTCGTAATGTTCCTAATAATCGGAAATTCCTTATTATTGAACTTAAAAGAATTTTCTAATATTGAAAAAACAATTGGTGTTATGATATGAAGTTTGTAAAAAATACAAAAAAAGATAAGAAAATCTGAATGTGCAACAGATTGACAGCAAATCGCTTTTCTACAAGCTTAGTAATCTGGGAATGTCAACGAAAGTACTTAGGGTTATAAATAGTGTCAACATGTATACAATGTGTCAACTTGGTTTGATTCCCGAAGAGGAGTTAAGCAGGGAAGCCTCATGAATCCTCTACTCTTTTCATTATTTTTGGATGACCTACCAACTTGTTTGCCATGGGGAATTAAATTTGACGGGATAAATATAAAACTTCTTATGTACGCCGATGATATAGTCATATTATTGGAAACGCCAACCATGATGCAAAACATAAGGAAAGGTTACCATCATCATGATTTAGTGAAAAATGAAAAGCAGGGATATATAAAGACTACACAAATCTCATAAAATCTTAAAAATTATGCTTCAGAAATAATTAATCAATTAAACATTTGCTCTAAATGTTGAATTGACTTATTTGTTTGTTATTGCTGGAATTCATACGGCATATAAAGAGGACCTTAAGCTTAGCTTTTAACTGAGCAATCTTTCTCTAGACAACATATAAACAGCATATTTTCTCCATTCTGTGGGATAAGGCATATTTTTTTGACACAAATGCAGGGACCTATAGTTTAATGCCGATTTCGAGCGGCAATTTGAGAAGTTTCTTATGACATTTAGTACTCTTGGATGTTTATTAGACTTTCACAAGAGGGGGACAGCAAAAAAAATATTAAGGCGGTCCGGGGAGAGATTTGAACCAGCGTCATCTAGCTTAGTGGTCTAACGCTAAGTCACAGCAGCGCTGTTAGGTAAAAGCAGATATCATTTCTTATGCTTACATTTTTTTGCTGATATCATATACAAATACATTTTTAATTTTAAATAAATTAACCGTAAATTGCCTTGCTATCAGCTGCAGTATTTCTGCAGCAGTTTTATTTTCTATGTGGCAAAATAAATTGCATTTCGTATTTTGCGTGCGACGCGATAATATTTCCAAAAATTTCATCTTCATAGCCGATAAAAAAATTCGATAAAATTTGTTTATGCGAAGGCTAGGAGTTTTTGATGTTAATAAAACGAAGCATAGGTTTTTTCTTTGCACAAAAATGTTTAGACCAGATTCGTGGAATCGCCTTCGAACCGTCCTTGTTTAAATTCAAGTCTTCCGTAATGTTTTTAATCGAACACTACGGGTTCCTCCTGGCCTGCAGTTTTATTTGTTAGTCATGAGTTGCTGCGGTCTTCCGCTTCCTACCGCAAGAGCTTTTAAAACTTGCAACTGTATCCTGTTTTATGTTTCACCCGATCTTCCTTGCCCCTGTTTTCGAAAACTTGTATTTTTCTGAAAGTATTTGGGAGTTCAATCCCCGTTGACGGGCCAGTACTTTCTCCAAAAGAACAATTTTAAGAAAACAAAACAAACTTTATGGTTCTTAAAAAGCCTGTGTTTTCAACTTAATTATGATATATAAAACGCCAACTGATTTGTTTCAATGAAATTACTTGAAAGCGCGTCGCCTTGTTTCAAAACTTTTTCGACATCAAAAGGCTCGGTGGTGTTCTTCCCGCTTTTGGGTGGAGAAGCAAGATTTCTTCATCGTCACAAACGGACGAGTTTGGCAGGGGTGCCAAAACTTGGCATGGTTTGTATAATTCGTCCCTACATACGCTATCGTAGGCAATTTTAAAGTCTATAAATAAATGGTATGTCTCGATCTGAAATTGATGGCTATTTTCCAAGATCTGTTGGAGTTTAAATATTTGATCGATGGTTGACTTTCCTGACTATACTGATATGGCCCTAACAGGTTGTTGGTGAAAGGTTTTAGGCTTAAAAAATGTATGACCAAAGTTGAAAATAAAAATGATCAACTTTAACCAAAAATGGCGAAAATATTTTGAGTCCGAAATACCAATGAATTGTTCTCCTTGTTCATAAGAGGACTATTTTTATTTACTTTTTATCTTTGTTTTGCTTTCTCTGAGCGTCTTCAGTGCTCATGACTCGACCACCACCGACTGCTCTTTAATTAGACTTACAAGGCCCATACATAACTGTTGCCATAGGCGCCTGCCTAACGAGATGCACACACCCAGAGCGGAGCAACGAAGTTGCGTGAGCGGTACCTGCCGCCTGCAGAAATATTGTATAAATTACTTAATCCCGCGTAGCGCGTCATCCAGGTACTGTTGCCAAAGGCACTTTATTTAAAATTTGTCATTATTTCCTTTAGCAATATTTCACGTCACCCCAAAGTACTAACCATTGAGCTACTGCATCTTAGGGGCCAGTTATAGCTATCATTGAAATCCATCATTGAACATTTTTTTTTTAATTTAAGACGAATAAACAAACCATATTGGCTTCAAGCGGTATTAAAATAAAGCTTATCACTTATAGAATTTTTCTACAAACAAAATTACTTAATTCTGATTTAAACTTTTATATAAATCTATTTTTATTATTTCACTGATAGAAATAGATTTCAATGAACAGCTGGTAATCGTTTCTACAATTTGGAACACAATCGTCCCACTGATGTGTTCGATTCTCTGCTGTCAGTTTTGCTTTCAATGATCAACTCTAACCTTCAAACCTATAAATAACATTTTATTTTCGTTGGATTTACATTAATTTCTCCCTTAAAAAGCTTTTTTAATACTGTCATATTCTGATTAGATTTATACGTAAATATAAAAAAGGATACTACAATTTAAAGTAAGCGTACGTAGATTTATATCGGCGACTGTATAGGTTTTACATATTTACAGATCAAATGTTATTTTGAATTATGATTAAAAAACGAACACATTAAAAATCAGTTTGTGCATTTAGTGAATGTGTTATTAGTCCGTTTAATTAAACACATTAATGCACTATTTACATCAAACGATAAAAAAATGCTTTAAGTAGAAAAAAATGACAGAATGGAAAAAAATGACAATGTGACACATTGAAAAAGTAATACCATATTTGGTCAGAAATGACTAAAGTGGCAACCACGAAAACAGCCGACAGGATCATATACGTGACATTCAGGAAACGCATTCCTCTGTAATTGGAACGTAGTTTAGAGAATCTCCTTTCTTGTGGATGGAGCGCATGATGCTGCGGTCGGACATGCTTTCATCCGACCAAATTTTAGAGATGAGTTGGTGCACGAAGCCATCTCCCGCTGGAAGGCCATTAGCTTCAGCAGCTTTGTTGGAACTTTGGATATCGCTATCCTCACGACGTGTAGGTCGGGTGGACGGCTTATATAGTTATTCATTTTCAACAAGATAATGACTCAAAGCATACGAGCAAAGAAGCTTATGAGTTTTTTATCCAAAATAATGTTAATGTACTTGAATGCCCAACTCAGTCGGCAGATCTTAACCCTATTGTGTACCTCGTTCTGGATGAGAGGATTCCATTAGATGTGTCCTCGCAACCTACCGATTCTTTTTTGAAAAATCTGCGAAATTAATGGGAGAAAATTCCAGGCGACATGCTCAATAATTATGTCTTTTCATTTTCAAAGATTTAAATTTAAAATTAGATTAGTTTTTGTTAGGTTTTTTAATTTTGCAATTTATTTCATCTTATTGTATATTGTCCTGTCACCTTTTAGGTGATAATGTAATACCATTGTTTAATTTTTATGTTCTTAAGGTCAAGAATTCTATAAAATAAAGCTGAAAAAAAGTATAAACTATCAAATTGCACAGAAACACCTTAAAAAAGGTTTGTACTTTATTTTTCGTTTGAAATTATGGCATTATGCCAATGTTCATACATTCCTATTATTATTTAGTTATAGTTTTATTATGCTAACAAACGAAATTTTAAAATTGTGTACAAAGAGAACTATTTGTTTTTAAAATACTTATCTTGTACGCTCGACCATGACCTTAACAGTGGTTGTATCAACTGTACTCTAATTATTGCTTATAAATTACGGTTGCTAAATACCAAAAGTATGCAATTATGTACGCCTCATCTTCTTTTTCTCTTTTTCCAACGAGAAAATCAACGATCACGAATAAGGAACTACAACTTTCCCACTTTTAGTGCAATTTCTTTAATATGTTTGATCTGCCTTTTACGACAACGGTGATTTCCAGTTGTGTCAACCCACAGAATTGTGTGCAGACTTTCGGTAGTCTCCTGTTACGATAAGCGCATATTATTGGATTGCATGTTTGGAAGAGTTCACGTTAGCTGCTTTCCCATCAATTAATCAAAAACTTTAATGTCGATGAGTTTCGTTGGCATTTTCTAGGATTTACTTCAGTATTAAGATTTGGTCTCGATCTGCCGGTCCGAAAAAATTGATTTGCCTGGATAGTTTTTAAACTCATGTTCTTAGAACTCAATTTTTTGATTTATATTAATGAATTTTATAAATTTGTCGCGAAGTTGTATTTTGAATAGGCCTGAATATGTATGCGAAGTAGCTGCAGCATTGCACCAGTTGAGAATTACAAGGTCTTATTTGTCTTATGTAAACGGCATTTCCTATGACCTCAGCTAACGATTGCTACTTCTTTTATAATATACGCATATAATTAAGAAATTGAAACAAAAAAATATATATGTTATGTTTTAAATTTATATTTTTATGTCTAATGTCATAAAACGAATGTCAATATATGGCTGTGATTTAATGTCATTTTTCATTGCCCCATCCACAATTGTCGAAACTTACTCCAACACTTTTTTTGAAAAAAATATGAAAGAACAGATATCTGGTTTAAAACTTCTTTAGTTTATTTTTTTTTGTCCGTTTTTAAGTTGTATTATTTACATGTTATTTTTATTACTTACTAGTATTGAGTGCATATGACTTACATCGTTGAAGTCGTTTTGGTTTGCCGTCGCATCTATCGGAAAACTTTAAAACTTTTGATGTACGTGCACTTCTGACATCATTTTAGAGATATTGCAAATATACATAGAAAATAACAATTCAAATTTGTTCATCAAGATAGAGTGAAACCTCCTTTAAAAGCACTCCAAATTACATCCGAAAATTATCCGTTGATAAGGTGTCTGTCGAACTCTTTTTGGCTTGTTTATTATTTGTATTGTTTTCATTTAAATTTTAAAAACTATTTTACTTTATATATTTCTGTTAATAAACATAAGGAATATTTTTAGCCAAACAAATGTACAAGCTGAGTTTGTGTATAGAGAAATTATATTCATGATATAATAACTAGTGTTATATTGAACACCGGGTTTGTCTGATTCGTGGTTAAAGTACCACTTTAGCCGATATGTATTGTGAAGATAATAAAACTCATTTTTTTAATATGCCAAACAATCATAAGTATACATATGAAAGTATACAATACAAAAATTGCGAAAAGGTTTTTATTGTATGCATAAATAAATAAACTATTTTTAATCAGGCTTTAAAATAAAAAGCATATTGCTTCGTCCTATCTTCTCACACTTATAACAAAGCTCAATAACCTTCGTCCTATTCTTTTTATGAATGTCTCCATGGTGCATTGTAATCGCCTTGTTTATAGTCACGACATTAATTCGTTATGCCACGCCCTTAAGGCCCTTTTATTGAACATTTTTGTTCATGCAACAGATCTTTTCTAAATTATACCCCTTTAAATGCATAG
Organism: Ferdinandea cuprea; assembly: GCA_963576555.1. Taxonomy (NCBI): domain Eukaryota; kingdom Metazoa; phylum Arthropoda; class Insecta; order Diptera; family Syrphidae; genus Ferdinandea; species Ferdinandea cuprea. The sequence continues at coordinate 82,109,433 of OY754959.1, forward strand.
TGAACCCAGGCAGTGCCTCCTTATTCTTCTGCGGAGTTGATATTCTGTAGAACAAAACAAGCACGTACAGTAGCCTATATGGTCGATCACTGATTACCTCACCCCAACTTTGATAGGTTTTCGTTACTAATTTACGTCAAAAATATCGAATTAAACTCAAAACACTATTGCCAAGGACAGTATGGCAACAGCTATTTCGTAGTACGTGATTCAAACGATTTCCTTTCAACATACTCGTACCTTTGATTAGATTACAAAGATGTGAGCAATAATAACTTATGTGAAGACACAATCCATGGAGTGGCATGGCATACAAATAAGCATAGCATAAAAAAACAATCAAATAATTCTTCTGTTTTCCATTACAACGAGTAACGCAGTGCGTACATTCGTCTTTCAATTTGATAGTATTTTAGTAGTGCAGTTCGATAAGGACTGCTCAAGTGCATCTTGCAGTCGATCAACTTTATTTTCCGCTTTGGATAAAAATGTAAACATAATTTATGAAGAATAAAACAAAGAAAATAGCAATTATATTATACTATTGCCACGGTTTTTTCCTCTGAACTAACATTTATATGAAGCAATTTCATTCCTACTCTGCAATTGGTTTCAGTGTTAATTTAAATGCTTAGTTTATTTATTAAAATTGGAAAAAAATTCTCATTACGTAGTCCGCAAGTGTGAATAAAAAAAACTAATGTTTTGTAAGCAGACTTTGGTTGATTGAAAATCGTGTATAATACTCGCTTATACGCATTAACCGAATGCTTTACATTATTAAAGCTATAGTTTTCTCGTATTTATACATGTTTTCTCTTTTGATGCTTAAATGATGTACTATACTGAGGTTCAATCAGTACAGGTATATATATATTTATGCATGCGTACTAGTACAAGAAACAAGGTATATTCATTCCTTTGTAGCTCCACGATAGTGTACTATTTGCAGTGCGAAATTCAAATACTTTCTTGAACTGGGAACTTTACCTCATTCCATTAATATATGCGTATTCTTTGTACACAACATTTTTCTGATAATAAAGGTAAAACTATAAAAGTAGGTGGCATTCGATATCAAGGAAGGTGACAATCATTCAGGAACACATTTAGTACAGCCGAAATGATTAAATTACTTGATGTTTTAAAATATTTTTGAGACTTTATATTTGATACAACGATTTAATTTTTTCTCTTTGAAAATTCAAACATCCGCTGAAGATCTGTAACACTAAAACCAATACATCGTGCATTTGCACATATTGTAGGCTTACAAGCAAAACTGATTAACTTCCAAATGTTTATTAATGGCAAGCATAAAAGGTGCTTATTTGATATAGTACAAGATAGTACATATTTTGCTTTTAGTTTTTGCAGTTAGTCAGTTTTGTTCCTAGGTCGATGCCTACGTCAAGCATAAAAACACGCATACATTATATATTCAATGGCTTAATGAATACCCTTAGCTACACAGAAGAAGTGGAACTTTTATAATGTATACAACTGATGCACATTAGCACGTTGAGCATCGATATATTGAAGAAGCCTAGTGACGCCAAAATTCTACTACATTAAAAATAAGAAAAGCATTTTTTATAAATATGTAAAATAAAACGTTTCAAATATGCACCTATGTATTATAAACAGGTAAATAAAATATGTTCTTGAAATTATCCTTAAAGTATCCTGAAAATTTATGAAAATAAACTCCATAGACGCCACTGTGTGTCGTAGACATTGTTATAGTCGAGTAGATAACTCTTTCATGCTATTAAACTTGATTCAGTACAGGTTTTACCCACTGTTCTCTAAAGAATACAGTTTCACATAATCATTTGGAGAGGTGATCGTTTTTTTCAGAACCAGAAAGGTAACGACAGTGAGCAAACTAACCATTCTACTACTTAAAATATAAATTTCACTTTTGCGAATTGTATTTATATGCAACTTCATAATGTGCACCCGCATTCGTTTAATTCCATTTAAAGGTTATCTGTCTTCTAAAGAAAGTCGAATTAAAAATACAAAATAATCTTACAGATAATATTACAGATTGCCAGCTGTTTATACCTACATACTTATAAATTATTACCGAATAGTTAACACATTAACCACATAAGAAACATTTGGGTTGTCTCCTCTCTTTAGTGTATGCAAATTGAATGTTATTGCAATAAAAAAAATAGCTTCAGCCAAGACCCGGGAGTATTCATTTTAAATCTGTATTACGTGACTTATTTGAAAGCTAGAAAAAGTTATGTCCAATTACAATGTAATTGTTAATATATGACGTTAAACATACATAATACTTTTCAAAGAGTTGGTCGATAGGTGTTTCAATTGCTTAACGTTATCTTCTTGTTGGCATCTGCTAAATAGATACTTTCCTAAAGCGCAAGTAATTCTAGCCGCAGCCCTGACAATACCCATGATATTAAGTACTGTTTAGAGTGTAAATTAAAAATAGTATAAATGTTTGAAAAACAAACATACCCTTTAGTTTATTAATAGTACCTATCTATGTTAGTAAACATAGACCGTAAAGCGTACCTTCAGAGAATCAAACTTCAGAAGATTTATTTTTTGTACAAAGATTTGCTAAAAGTATGTTTACATAAGAATGAACAGATATGTTTATGAAGCATGCAGTGTATTTTTAATATTTACAATTTTTTATGAGCTTCTGTCATAATGGTTATCATTGTTAAGCAATGGCAATAACTTTCGAATCAAAAAATATACACATAATCAAATAAGCATTGTGTTTACTCTTTTTACTTAGTTCTTTTTTAAAAATATTGCGAAAATTATTCGTTTTCTATGGAACTACCCATATATATATATATTTGAATAGATCTAATCTGAGTTGTTTGGATATTAATGACAGAAGCACATATTCCGAAATATAATTAACGTTCTTTACATTGTATACGAAGGGTTTAACATGAGTCCGTATGACACTAAATTTTTATACCCTATCCTAAGGGTATATTAATTTTGACACATAGCTTGTAACACCCCTTAATATTCGCGGTGGCCCATAAAAGTATATATATTTATGATCAGGACTAAATCCTAAGACTATCTAGCAATGTCCGTCCGTACGCAATTTTTAGGCCTTTAAAATTAAGCTAGGAAGCTGAAATTTGGACACATATTCCCTAGGGCTCCGAAATGGTTAAGTGTAAAGTGTAAAGTTAAGTTTGCCACGACCACAATTTAAAAAAAAAACCGTTTTAAAGCTAAGGTTAGAGAGATGGAGTGTTACAACTTTCTCATGATATGTAGGCACTGCCCTCCTTTACAAGTTTGTCATATAAAGTTTTTTGCCACGCCTACTTTTTGTGGGCATTTTTGACTAAAATGCTGTTTTCTTCGAAAAAAACTGTTTAACAAAATATTTACCCAATATTTTTTCCAACATATCGCCCATACAAAGTTTGTTGCCACGCCCACTTTTTGGGGGCATTTTTTTTTTTTCAAAAAAACTGTTTTTTTTTTAATTAATCGAACTAAATAAAATGCTATCCACCATCTTCTTAATGGTTTTTTCTTTGGGGCATATAGGGATGTGGATAGGGTATCATACTGTTCGCCTCAAGCGGACTGTAGCCTTTCCTTATGTTTTTTTAACATTTTCCATGCATTTAAAATGAAGCTAGAGCAGTACGAAAAATTAGAATGAAAATTCCCGATAAATATGAATGCGTAAACACCAACCTTGTTAATGTAGACATATAAGAAAATGGTTTAAAATTGTATTTAAACTACATTTTTCAGCTGCTTTCAGTTTGTTTTTTAAATAAAAATTTTATTTGGAAAATTTTTTTACTTTGCTAACAATTGCAAGGTATTTCGTAATTCTTACACATTTTTCTCTTATACGCTGACATATCAACATTATTAAATGGGATTAAAATGAAGAAAAAAATTAAGAAAACTGTAGTATCTTACGGACTTAAGAAGAGATAATTAATGTTTTCGAAACAAAACTTTTATTACACTTTTTTGACTGTTCCACGCAATAGCTTAGTTCTCTAGCAACTTTGGCGGCTACATGAAAAATCGCCTCAAACCAAAAACATCCCCAACAATTTGTATGAAAAACTACCAAAGAAAAATGTTCTCAAAAATGTATACGGAAAACATCAACAACACAATAATTGTGAATTAGGGTAATTTTTCACAATTTTACTTAAAAAAAAATTAAAGTTAGCTATGCGGGAATAAGAACTCACGTTACATTGATCTACTTTTCGTCAGTCATGAGTGAAGTTGCTTAAAAGTTACTTCACAAAACTGTTTGGGCAACATAATTTCTTTTAAAAACTTAAGGCATAAGCTTTTGGTATAATGGTTGAGTGTAAATGCTATAAAAGTTTTTTAAAGAAATAAGTTAAACATTTATCTAATTTTTAATATAAGTACTTTTTATGTCTGACTTGTTGGATTTTTGCATAAAAGACTTAAGCTTGTATTTATTAGTGTGAGTTCAATACTTTTTGCAAAGATTTCTTTTGAATATGTAAATCGGATGTCAGGATACAGGATATTGGTTTAGATATTGTTCTTTTATACAAACATTTTGTTGCCTATTGAATTCTAAAAATGAACGAGTTCTTAGTATTTGTAGAATTATTAAACTTTTTTTTGTAGCAAATTTGCTAAAGAACTTATGTAGCTTGTTAAGATTGGTTTGTATTGTGTTTTTATTTTTTTACTTGACAAGCATTAATTTAAACTCTATGGTATTTCCCCCTTTTTATGGTATTTACTTGGGTTTCTCTTTCTTTATTATAAGAGTTGATTTTTTACTCTTAATATTAAATTTAATTTTTGAGTGGATCAACTCTGTATTATAAATTAGAGTACCTCTCGAGAGTGAATAAGGCGAAACTTATGACATTGGCTGGACAAATTTAAATAAATTACTTTCGACGTACGTTTCAAAAAACAATAATACATTTACATTTTTAGAGCCGTTTTGGAGAAAATGGATTGCAATAAACAGTTTAATATTGGTTAGAGACAAAAAAAATTGTATTAGACGTAGCCCATACAGGACCTAAAGCCTAGATTTTTCAATCATTGTGGGTGCGAAGAAATACTTTTTGACACAAATGGAAGTCACCTACAGCTAAATGCCGATCCCGAACTGATATTTATTTTTGAGAAGCTAGCTAATGACAGTTTCTCGGATGTTTGTTTAACGATAGAACGGGTCGAATTTGAACCGGGGACCCCTCGCTTAGTAGTTCATATCACTTAACCATTTATTTCAACTAAAATTACCTGATATAATATTGTTGCATAATATATTCCACGTTATTTGTTGCGTAAGGGAAAACGTTGCAAGGAGTTGGGCATCTTTGCTTTCAAGTTATTTTGTTAGATTAGAATCCGCTTCGAATCAACAGTGCAAGTCCATTATTTTGCACTATTTTTTTTTAAAGAGTGGGGCTGATTAGCACTGCGACCAGGATAGATCTTTTGTGCGCCCTATGAAGTTAGTAATTTATTTGGTCTGGCGACAATCCTAGGTCTTTGATGAACCTTACGATTGTTGACTCGGATGATTTGGCAATATCCTGAAGTTCTGTGAGTCCTTTGTTGAAGCATCTGACCCTATTTCGGATTATTGCACTACTTACAATGAATAACTACCGCAACAACACTTTTATAATAGAACTAAATCGATTAGTATCTTGTATAATTTGCATAAATTACACAATTAGCATACAAAGTTATTAAATACAAATAAACTAATTTTTTTTCCATTATATAACACTTCAACTAGTTAATAAATTCTGAAAATAAAAGCAATAAAGTAGGCAATTGCTAATTTCGTGCAAGTTAACTGAACTTTCAAACGGACTTTGTGGAATATTAGGCATATGTATTCTACCTCAGTCCGTTTACAAGTCCAATGAGCATACCAGAACATAATTATGGTATTATCTTGCGGCGAAATTTACAACAGTTTGTGTGATCAGAACCTTGCAATCATTTTCGGAATTCCGTAGGATTATTGCCTGCCAATTTTTATTTTTTCGTGTGCATAATTTAAATTGCTGATTGAAATCTGGTCTTTTGTTGTTATTATTTCTTTGTCTTCCTTTTTTATATTCTCATATGGAATTTTTGATTGAAAGAAACTCGAAAAAAATAATGGAGTTACGAGTATATTTCAACTGTGAAAAAAAGGTCTGTGCACGAACCAAACTTTAAAAATAAAACCATCAAATGCAATACAACGAGAACGCTCTTACCAAACCGATAACAGAGGAGTCTTTAAAATCAAGGCTTTTAGAGGACACTGTCGACTTTACAAGAGAACAAAACGTGCATGGTTTGACCCACCTGTGTTGGCCGTGGTAGTTTTAAACTCCTTAGCCAGAAGTTTATAGTATTTCAAGCCATATTTTCACAATCATGATCGTGACCCACAATTAATCGTAGAATTTACGTAATGCATTAAAACAAAGAAAATCAGTATAGAAATGTTTATTTATTCAAATAAATATAAAGTTTCAGCCGAAAGTCCTGCAAGATGTTTATGTTTTTTGGATAGAAATTGATGAGGAAAGAAGTTGCCAAAATCAAATATGTTTGATTGACTGTTAAATTGGTTTAAACAATCGTAGATGTAAATTGAATGGCTTATTTTGGTCTACGTATTTAATAGATTTATTAATAGATATATATAATTTCAATATTATATATAAAAACTTTATAATGAGTAAGACTCTACTATACCTAGATATCCTATTTACACTCGTGCGAAGTCGAACGATCCAGCTAATGTACTTACATATAAGTGAGAATACACTTAATAATATGCCCCATGAATTAAAATTATTGTAAAACCCTTCCTGCCTGTATAGGGCGCTTATAAAGGCGTAAAGTTTTCCTAGCATTCAAATGTCTGCATGTTCGAAGTTTTTCTCTTCTTTTTATGAAAACATATTTTACAACTTGTATTATATATATATGTAGAAGATCGACTGCTTTAAAAACGTTCCCACGGTAAGTAAATGTAATTCTGCTGAATCTGAAAGGAGAATTTTTCTTCGTTAGTAAAGCGTTTCTGTCCGTTCATCTAGGAGCATATCTAACGCTTCTTATAGTTTCTCATTGGCACTGGAATTCTTTGACAATTTTGAAAATTCGCTAAATATAAGCCAAAAAATGTATCGTTTTTGTACAAATTGTTATTTTTTAGATCTAATGTCATACTCATTTTTATCGAAACCTATTTGCACCCTCTAGTATTTCGACTTTCAACTTGACTTTTACTTGTGAACATATAGTCAACGAGTTGTCAAAGAAATTCACTCGTATTTTATAAAATGTATCTATACATATAGTATGTACCAGATAAATACTGTTTATGTGTACTACACACATAGAATCGTTCTATTTTACAAATGTGATACATCTAAATTGTGTAGCGCTCTGCCAATTATAGTGCATGTCCAATGTATGTATGCAACTTGAATGTTTATGAAGAGTAAAGGCCGACAAACGGAGTAATTTGCAAGCGTAAAGACCGCAACAAAACCCGTATTTGACTTGAACATTATGGAAATGTTTTCTATTTAAATGTTATTAGTATACTTAAAGCCCTTCACGTATGAATGGACAATTTATATTAACATACAATTTTGGAAAAGACTCACATGCATGGCTTTTAACTTGGTATATTTACGAAAAACATATTAATATTAACAGTAACATTAGATAAGGTACCCATACATTTGAAATATGAATGAGTAGTTTATTGTAAACAGGCTTAATATAAATTCCAAAACATGTACCACCACTCTCGTACTTACGTCCATTATGCACGTATACAAACTACGTATTACTCTGTCACTTGCAGATTAAACTTTTCACCACAGGTGGGAATCTCTCACAAAGTCTGTTGTCAATAAAACATGATTGACCGGCATAGTGCTATTTTCAGGGGAATAAACTGGATCAAATGCAAGATTTGCCGCAGTTGCTCGCTAAGGGGAGTTCAGCAAATTTTTTTTTAAAAAGCAGATAAAATGTGGACCACTTTTTATAGCCTTCGTTTATATTTCACGAAGAGTTTAAGTACAATTTGTATAGTTTTAATTGTTAGAATATGTATTTTTTTGCCAGAGTTATTTATTTACTTTTTGCAAATTAACCTTTCTCATTAACTAATTTCTTTGTTTGGCACAGTTTTCTATCCCTAGGCAATGTCGCTCGATATATAATCTTATATGCGATATTTAGAAGGGATATCTCTCAATATTTCTTGCTAGACTATTAGATGGTGTCTATGCTGGTAATGATCCGATCACGGAGCATGCTTTTTTCGACTCACTGCGGTATTCGGACTTAACTGGCAAGACTTTTTTTTAACTGTATTTTTTTTAGTTAAAAAAAATTTAATTCTATGGAATATTTTAGCGAAATTTTCATTTTACATTGTAGTGAATTACAATTTCAATGATTATATTTTTCTAAAGGCGAAGTTTTCTCTTGACTGAATATCACAAATAGAAAACAAATGGAAGGCCTTTGAGTTTAATTTTCGTGTGCAGATAAAGAACCATGGGTAAGAAAAAGCTGTTTAAAGTAGAATGATAAAAAGAAGATCTTCTTTTCTACCACTATTTATCATTCTACTTTAAACAGCATAAAAAATATATATGTTTCAAAATAAATATTTTTTTTCTGTTCAAAATTTTTTTATAATTTGCACGTGCCAAAGGATTGTTCCTTATAAAGTTGAAAGTAACACAGCACGGGCAATAACCGATGCATGTTTGCAAATTGCAGCGGTCAGGAAAAACAGAGTGAGGTATAGCATTCCACATTCGTGTTGTACGGTTGAGAAAGGAATCTTTATATTGCACAGTACGTCCGAAAACAGGCTTAAGTGTAAACTGATGTGCATTCCTAGCATGGCGAGTATTGCGGTTGAATTGCTGTAGGGGTGGAATGCAACTGGCTATTTCATTTGAGCACTTGTGGTGGAAATATTGATAAAACAATGACAGGCAAGAGACATCACGACGATGACTAAGAGAGTCAAATGATTTCGTGATGTCTCGATCGCCAATAAATTTTACCGCACGTTTTTAAATCCTGTCAAGTAGCTCCAGATATGAGCGTTGTACTCAAGTTTTGGGCGAATAAACGCCTTGTAGATTCTAGCCAGATCAGAAGAGGTGAAATATTTCTTGCATCGCTTAAGGAAGCCTAGACATTTCGCAGCATTCTTGGGGACATCGAATATGTTGTCATCCCAAAGAAGTTTGTCGTTAACGCACATACCGAGGATGGAAAGCCTTTCGGTTTCAGCGATGCAAGTGCCTTTCATGGATAGTGGTAGAGTATTGGGGTTTCGCTTCAATGACAGAAGACAGCATTGTGTTTTGGCAGCATTAAATTCCACTCTGTTGGTTTTAGCTCATTTAAGTATGCTTTCAAGGTGATGAAGGGCGAAGATGAAGGGCGCTGTCCAGGAAACGAATATGTAAAGCTGAGGGTACTGTCATCGGGGAAAAAATGAATAGGGTTAGAAGTAACAGAGAAAGAGAGTCGGAGACAAAACGGAGCCTTGGGGAATACCAGCATTTATTTGGTAAGGTGCAGACTTGAAACCGTCCAAAACAACCTGTCTTCCGTCTTCTCGGGAAGACCACTGAAGAATGGGACCGATAGAAATGCTTACGCAGTGGTCTTGCCAGCGTGAAAGAATACCTCTTCAGAACGATAGTGGAAATACCATCTGGATCAGCGCATTTATGTAATTTGAGAACTAGAAGAACTCTTGCCACTGTACGAGTGCGAACATTAATTGGTCCCATAGTGTGTTCTACGCGCTCGAGTACAGGGGAGTTAAAGCACAATCTGGGAGCGTTGAGCTAGCTGCAAAATGATCATCTAGCAGATTAGCTTTATCTAAAAGTTGTCTTAAAAAGAATTAATCTTTTTAAAATATATATTCGCTGTAATCTGAGGGTTCCACAAAAATATTTCATTAAGCCATAGAAAAATAAAAACGAGTAAACATTGAATAATTCTCGTAGAAATCGTCCGAGTAATCGGTAAGCTGACTCTTAGGCAGGGTACGGAAACGCACGCTCACGAGCAGTTCGCGAGCGTGCGCTTTTAAATGAGAAATTAGAAAAGCGCACGCGTCCGTGAGATGTTCGCTATCTAAATTTGTATATCGTCTCACGCATGCGAGCGTGCGTTTCATAACGACTCACCCCGTGGGCGCACACCAATGTACGTTGACGAAAAGTCTCATTCGCGTGCGTGAGACATATGTGAGTCGTTTTTTGGACTCGCGGGCGCACGCGATAGGATTTTACCTGAAGGAAATGGAAATAGATAAGGGTGGGCAAATTTCATAAAGTGTGTATGCTTTGCCAGCAGCATCGAACGATGTTTCGATGCTTCGGTCACAGATCGAGGTTGACGTTTTTTGGAGGTGGGGGTATGCTTCTTGAAGGAATATCCTGTTTTTAGCTGCATTATCATTTATATTCATATTCGTTCTTATGGCATTACATTCAGCCAGTTTGTTTTTCTTTTGTCCTGGATTTCAATGCCACAGATTTATTGTTGCTGCTGTTACTATCAACACCTATATTGTGTTATGTAGAAATTAATAGTTACGTTTTATATTCACTGGACTTTTTCCACTTAACACATTATCATAGTTTTGGGTGCACCTTAATTATTGTTAGGCGTATTAACATTTAATGAATTTTATTTTCTACTTTTATAAGCTACTATTCGCAATTACCCACCGAATGAAATAAAAATGAATTCCTTAACTTTTAAATACTTCTAGAACTGGAGATGGTTTTTACATCTTCAATTCTCCTTTAACTTGTCAATGTAAGCCTAAATTCGTAATTCTTAACACCTTACCATAAAATGTAAAAACAATGCACCCACTACTAATTGCAAGGAGACATTTAACCAATTCAAACCGTCTATAGAACCATTCATTTAATACAAGACTTCAACTTCAAGTTGTTTTTGCATAGCCATAAATCTCTCCAACTAAATTTAATAATTTGCAACCAATAACCATACGTAACATATTTATTGCACTCGAAATGCACAAAAACATTTTTTTCTAATTCCAATCCAATTCCTTTTTAACCACGCGTAACATATGTAGTGCACTGCCGCACCGCAACACTCCAATTACACAGAAAATATGTTTTTCTTACACCAATCCAGTCCATTAATCCTGAAATTCGAATTTCAAAAACGACTCACGAACATTACTCACGTCTTACGTGCGCACGCGAGCGGACATTTTCTGTTTTTGCCAAAACTCACCCACGTGCGCGTGCAAGGGAGTAAAAACTCAGACGTGAGCTGTTTGCGTGCGCACGCGAGCGTGTGTTTTCGTGCCCCGCTCTTAGGTGACTCACAGTTAACTTATAAAACAGATGTAAATCTGTCAACTGCTTTTCAATTGCGGAACTAGTAGAATGAGTTAAAATATGCTTTTGCTTGGACAACAACCACTGCTATCCGATTCCGAAGAGGTTTCATTGTGAACTCATTTTCATTTCAACTCATTCGTTCCATACAATACAGATCAGACTATAAAATGTTGCGAATTAGTCCATTCTTAGGCATAGGCTGTATGGATGTTAAAAAATTGTTGCGTTGTAACAACAACCAGTTTGTTAATAAATTTGAATCCAAATTATTTGCAAATAATGGATTGTTTATGTGCTAAAGGCCAAACAATACATGAGAAATGATTTCGGCATTAAATTTTAACCCAGACATAGCCAAAATGTAACCAAAAGATCTTCGAGATATCATAGAACAAAACAAGTAGATAAACAAAACGAATATTTCCTGTTCCGATTTAATAAACATTTCGGTTCCTAAATGTCAAATAAAGATGTGGTAATGCAAACTGCAAGATGTGTAATGTAAACTACCCGACGGATAGCAGAATGAAAATGACAGCATCAAACCTGTAAAAGTCATTAAAAATTATAAATTTTGAAAACAAAAGCTACTTAAGTTATTTTTGAAGCAAAAAGGTTACTGAGGTGGAAGCAAATATGTAGAGATTAAGGCGGAGTAATCTCTAGTAAAGTTCTAGTGAATTAAAATCCACTAGAACTTCCAAACCATATGTAAGTGTTTAAATAAATACATACTTGCATTTTAAATACAATTCTTTTAAATTTGTCTCCAATTTTCGTTTAAAAAAATAAGTATACTTATTTAATTCTACCCATAACGCAATTGGCCTGCTCACTTCGATTTTTAATAACGATTGTACGTTAAAGACATGAATTCGTCATGAAACAGTCTCACTCGGTTCTGACCGCATAATGCTTAAAGCATTAGCTCAACCGCCCTGAGGACCTCTGATTGGAAGACACAGCTTGTGTCTGGTAGTTTTAGTGACACTCTTAGCTCTGAATCGTCTGAGAAAATACCAGAAACTGTTCCTTCCGCTGTTTTCGAACCTTCAGTAAAAAAAGCAATTTCGTTCGATCGTTTTATTGCGTTTCTTTGCCAATTCTTCCTCTCCGGATATGTTATATCATATAGAATTACAAAGTCGACAAAGGAAGGAATTGCATCCGTTATAGCCACCTGGGAGTAGCTTCGCTTAGACCATCCCAAATAACAATTTAGTTTCCATAAGGGCCTGGGAAAACTATTTTCTTATTTCCATAACAACTGTATAAGATCTTATGGATACCGATTTGGCGCACTTTAGCGAAGTTATATACTTTTCTTAAGACCTTTGTGCACAGGCTGTATAAAAGCAATAGTTTCTTCTTAGATATTACCTTAAGGACTTACAGAATTTATTTCGGAAATCTTAACGATATCAAAAAAAATTTGCACAAATTACACGTTTTTCTTATATATATTTCTTTAATTATATTTGTTCGTATTAATATTTTCCATCATTTGAATTGGATGAACGAAATAAATACCTAAATAAATAATAATGATTAACTATTTCCTTTCCTATTATTTAGTATTTCTTGTCTTAAATAAATAGTTATTTGATATCTAATCGCAGGTTCAAGTCTCCACTTTATCGATTGTATGTTATGATTTTAGTCACAACCCTTATAGAGAATCTTTTTATTGCCTTGCAATAGCAAGCTCTATATTTTTTTTTTCAGACCTCAACGAAATAACTTCAAAAGGCCTTATACAGGTACAGCTTGTGAAATTGTTTTAAAGAAACTTTTTCTGAAAGTATATGTTGAAAACATCCGTAAATAAGACAATACAATAGAAGCAATAACTTATCAAATTTATAAAATTGGAGCTTATAGGTAAATTGTAAGTTGGGATGTCATATCCGAAACTATTACTCTTGAAGAAAAAAATGTGCGCCACATTCAAGTATGGGCCTCAGAACTATTATATAGTACATGCACCATAGCAGGTTTTAAGCCTCAAGTTATTCCCACCGTTCTTTTACAGAACTTTCACTTAGTGAAATAATGCCGAGCATTGAAAGTAAAATAAAGCCGAACCTAATGTTAGTCCACAATGCATAAGGCTTCCTGCAACCTCCCTGCCTGGTTTCACTGTTAGATTTGGAGTAGGTGCAGAATGTGTCTAAGAGTTTACATAATTTTTTTGGAGGCTACCTCTGGTGCTTTTGGTAGCATAATCGGTAGAATACCATCTGAACCTGGGAGTTTTTGCGGCTTAATCGAATAAATTGCAAGCCGCAGTTTTTCCCTATTTATTAGAGAACCTATTTCCTCTTTGAGAGAAAGATTAATTTTCTCTATATCTGGGCCAGAGTCATCTGATAATGTGGGTCCTGGGAAGTGTGTTTCCAATGTTTCCTCTTGGCTACTTGCAGCCCAGGTTCCGTAATTTTTCAATACTCTTTTCTTCTTTCAAACAATTTCCCAGTTTCACGACTTTGGCGGAGCTCTTAAGGCTTTCTGTTATTCGGACAAGCTTTTTCAAACGCCATCGTTAGTCTACCGCCCTATCAATGTTTGCAAAATTATCACAGGTGATCGATTAGGTATTCAGTTGTATATTTATCACTTTCGTGTACTTGTCCTAATCGGTCTTCCTAGAATTCCTTTGATAACTACATACCTTGAAAGTTCACTTTGAAGCTTCATCAACTGCATTCTCTTATTTCTAGCCCCTATATATCTAAATCAAGGGTGATATCTGACACCTCTTTCGTATTTCTCATCACAAAGTTGGTCTATTGCAAATATTAAGATTAAGACACTCACATCATGTGTTAATATCACCTCTACCCCATTGTGTATGATGGGCGTTTGTAGCACAACCCAGCACCAGCATTCAGTCGTTCTGCCTTGCCAATTCATTTAGTTTCTCCGGGATAACCACCGCGGGGTCATAGGGGAGGTAGCCCGAGGACACTATTGATTTGCCACACTCCCTTTCACAAAATACCACCGTCATATCACCTGAGCTATAATTATTCAAAATAAATGCCTTCATTTGGTTTTGAATTAGTATACAAGTCCTGATTTAACCTTCTGTGATCTCGTTGTTCATATTGATCCAAGGCTCTTGTACAAGTACGGCTGTGACAATCTGTGACAATCTGTCTGGTTGTATACTCCACCAGAGAGGTCGTCGCTGCCCTACTGTAGTGCAGATTTATCTGTAGCACTTACATCATCTTGGGTGAGTTCTTCCTCCTCCTTGCTTTTGGTCGACGGCTTGACCATCAACCTCCGCATATGGTAAGTATTTAATGGGTTATTATATGGGTTTTAATGGTCGCCCCCATAAAATGTCTTCTTCAATATCTGATATCGTACAATTTCGCAACTACCACCAAATAGACGTCAAATCTCTGGCTAACAACCAAACACAATAGTAGAAGTAGGAGAGAGTTGCGCATCCATATAAAAAAGTGTACGACTGCGTTATGCAAAACGTTCTCGGTACATGAGATGCGTTTTTGAATCGCAAAATGAATCGAAAATGAATGGTTAGAAATTAATTTATATCACTTTTTAGGTTTTAAAAAAATTGATTTTCGCAAAAACGGCGCCTACGATTTCGATGTCATTTTGTACCTTGGACACTTTTAACATAATTGTTCGAAGTCAAAAAAATTATCAAAATCGTTAGTGCCGTTTTTGAGAAAACTAATTTAATTTAAATTTAAGAAAATCGTTATATGAACAAGAAACTTTAGATTTGTTCAAATAATAATGTAAATTTTTTTGAAGTTCCCTTTATTAGTTTTCGAGATATTGCCGGTTTCATAAATTACCGTTAATTGATTTGTTTTCTAAAAACTGAGTATGCAGAATTTTTGACCCTATCCCAAACATTCTTAGTACAAGAAATGACCGAAATCCGTGGAACCACTTTCGAGAAAAATAGTGATAAGTGATTTTCACAAGAAAAAATTGTATGGCAGGTACCGTTATTTCAAAATATAAAGTAAAAACTAAAAAGATGCCCCAAAATGTAGCCCCAGGAACCTTATATACGAACTTTGAAGCAAATCTGTCGAACCATTTCGCCATACGGCGCCCGGACAGGCAGACAGACAGGCCGACGAACGGCATTGGCGGACCCACTTTTTTGGACTTCTCTATAGTCGTAATATCATCCGTCATACTCAGTTTGAGTTCGATATTTCCGCACACAATACAAGAAATTTAAAAAGTACGGATTCGAGAGGACTGGGGAATGCGAAGTTAGTATAATTACTTATTTGTGGTCCGTGGGATACACGACTGGAAGTATATCCGCATAGCGTATAGTACCATATCGTTAGGTCAATGACCATGAAGCCAACTCCCTTGGTTATGGGAAATACCTAATACGTTTTCGTTTATTCTACGGGGCGTTTACAATTCTTCTTAGCACTTTATTTTGAAAATTTTGTAAAATATTTATGGTACTTGTTTTGGTACAACCCCAAACTGCTATATCATAAGCGCAAAGAGGCTTGCTTATATAAAAGCAGCTTGTTTTGGATGTTGAGTTTGGCAAATTGACCAAGCAGTTGCATTGGCTGCTTGATTGTATTTTATAATGAGCTCTTCCTGTGTTTTATTTACGTGCGGTTTCCTTTGTAGTTGCGCATTTCCCAAATACTGAGCTTTCTTTGCGTACGGAACTTGTATTTACATTTCTATAAGTAAAATTAACGTGCGTAGATTTGGTTTTATTAAGCACAGTACGCCAAGTTTTTGTTAACTAAAAAAAGATGCTGATAGGCTGTTAATGATTCACGTATTACTCACCGCAAATATAATCATCCGCAAACATACCTTAATTTATGCCTTTTTCCTGCGGAATATCTGGAGTATAAATTAACTTAACGAACTCCAGCCGCGATTTCTTTAAATTCGGAGTTTTCTTTTACATACTTAACACGAAATAGTCTGTACTCTAGAAAAGAATATATTATTTCATATATATCCGAATTGGTGCTCAGGTATTAATCAGCGCTCTTCGGTAATCGCATGTAATCGCTTTTCTCTGATATTATTGGAAAAGCGAAATAAATCTATACAATTTTTTTATACGGAGGCTTTCCGGGCTTTGAAACCATAAAAACTTCAGCTACCTTTCATTTATTGTCCTCAAAACCTGGCGGGCTAACCAGTTAGATTGGCATCATTCCCAACGTATTTTTTTGTTTAAAATCATATACCCCATGGTGTGTAGGTGTGGTATTATTATAGAAAAATAAGCCAAGATTCATTGTCAATTATTAGTATTATTATTTTTTCTTCGAAATTTGTATGGGTATGTTTTTTTTTACACCTCCTTCTTCAATTCATCAGTTAAATTTTACTTCCGGTCAATGACCAAAATAATTTAAAGTCCGAAATACACATTTGAAAACACAGAACAATGAATTCATTACATTTATTTGAGCATACTATGGCCGACATAAATCTATGTTACACTTACTTTAAATTGAAGTATCCTTTCTTATATTAACGTATAAGTCACAACAGAATATAACAGTATTAAAGAAAAATTTTTATGGTGGATTTCCGACGAGAATAAAATGGCATGATAGTGGGGTCTACTATCAGCCCAACGCAAGTCACATCTAGTTAAAGGAATATGTCCGATTTAGATTCCGATAGCGTGATGAACACTATGCGTATTACCCTTAAATCCACGTACGTTAATTTTACTTGCAGAAATTGTGAAGGCGCCACCTGTTTTTACAGACTTTTTGTACAGACTCTAAGAAGTGAATTGTATGTTTATTATGCTGGTTTTTTATTTTTAATTTCTTTAAGGAGTTATCTTTTTTTTTATTTATTTAATAAAAATACATTTTATTAACGAACTTGGGTGTTTAGTTTCACAATCGTTAGACTTTTTTAATTTGGCAGTGAGGTGCATAACGAAATATCTGATAATGTCTCTTTTTCTGTAATGGCTACCGAATATCTTTAATCGAGAACCAATACAAATTAACTTGATAATAAAAATCTTATTTATCTTATCTAAAGTTTAAATTAAATTAATAAAGTAAATTATTAATAAAGTTTGGCATCTTTACAAATTTAAATATTAAATTTTATACCTAATTCCTTAAGAAAAACAAAAATTTGCTCCCCTTTAAACATTTTTTAGGGGATTAACTCGTCGCCTGCATACGCCCTTGTGTGTACCTACATATATCTGAGCTTTGTTCCCATGTTTTAAAAGGAAGAAGTTTTAATACATTTTCAATAATCTTGATTTAAACCACCTTCATATTAAATGCGTTGAATATCTCTATTCATATAATGCAAACATATGTATCGAAACACAAGCCAACAGGAGGTACTCAAAACTAATGTACAAAGTGAAAACATAATTGTCATATCATTACCTGCTATTGGATTTTCATCGTCAAAGTGACTTGGCTAAGGAAGAAGTTACCAGGAGATGTTAATCACGTACGATTCTGATATGAAATTTTGACAGATACATATGAGAAATCACCTTACCCTATTCTGTTACTTTCCAATCTGATATGTAGACATATCAAAATGTCTTCTCCAAACGATTTAGCTTTGCCAATAGATCAAAATATAGTAAAACCGTGTTTTATGGGGAAATAGGTTGTGGTAAAATGCACATAATAATTTGTAATAATTGTAATAATAATAGTTTCATTCTCCGTTTCTTTGCTTATGATAGTATATTAACCCTTCTAGTAATACATATACTTTTCTAATGCTGTATTAATTTGGAGAGATTCGTAATTTGTTACAAACCTATCATGTCGTAGATCACCGCAAACTTAAGTATAATGCTAATATCTGGTCTGGTGCATCAATTCCATATTTGGCGCTAGATAGGATTCAAAAACGTGCGATTAAACTTATTGGCGATAGAGACATTGCGAGATCGCTTGCCTCTCTTTGTCATCGTCGCAGTGTACCCTGCATATCGTTGATTTATCGCTTCTTCCACCACAAGCGCTCAAATGAAATAGCCAGTTGCATTCCACCCCTACAGCAAATCAACCGGTAGGACAGTGCAATAAAAGGATTCGTTTCTTAACCGTTCAATACGAATGTGCCAAAGCAAAGCTCTAGCACGCTCTGTTTTTCTTACACATTATAGTTTACTGACATTCCGGATCCCTAGGGAATATGTGGTCCAAATTTCAGCTTCCTAGCTTAATTTTAAAGGCCTAAAAATTGCTTACGGACGGACATTGCTAGATAGTCTTAGGATTTGGTCCTGATCATAAATATATATACTTTACTTTTACGAATATTAAGGGGTGTTACAAGCTATGTGTCAAAATCTGTACCTATATGTATCTAGAAAATTCTCACCAAAAATGAACTCTTAATCTCAATAGGAAGGTCCCCATAACATTTTTCGATTTTTTGCTCAGTCCAATGTAAAAAATGTACTCTTACTCATTAATTTATTTCATTTTGTTGTTATTAAACTTAATATATCATTTAATGCGACTCTACAAAAAGGTTTCTTACAGTTTTATCGTAAATTTCACCATTTTAAAAATATTGAAGATTGAATTTTGGTTATTTTAAGACAAATTTGTATTTTGCTATAAATGTTGTAAAAGATTATAAAATGGGCAATGGAAATTAAATGCTCTACAAAAATGGTCTTATGTGCTTAGTCGATTTAATTAAGCGTTTAAAAGATATGCGTCATCAAACTTTAATGCATACCGATCTTAACAGTTTTTTATAATTAATTTCCGAGTTTTGAGAAAATTTATACAATTTTTTGTTATGACCAACCCTAGTTAAACATACATACATTCGAAAGAGACAAATTTGCTCGTTTTTTTTGGTTTTTGGCACCGTATAGCAGAACAGACAGTATACGATTAGTCTTGTCCTTATTCATCTTCAAGACGAAAAAGCTTATACTGTTCTTCAAGGCTATGTCAATATCGTCCGTGTATCCCATAAGTTGGACGGATCTGTTACGTCGAAACTCAAAAGTTAAAAAGTAAAGTCTAAGTTAAGAGCATCAGCAACAAAATATATAGTATAATAGCGAACCGAAATGTGTAACTGATTCTAGAGGAAGTATGTTTAGGTATATCTTAATTCAAACGTGAACACATACGGGAAGGGTTTTAAGCAAAACAAAAATAAAAAAAAACATCAAGAATATAAACCTTCGAACGTGTATCTCAACGAATGCGTCCTTTTATTAAACTGTAGTTAATCGACAAGCTGTCACTTAAGTTTCGGTTTCTCCACGCAACGAGCTTCTGCTGGTATGAATGTATTTTGCCGCCAAACCATGCATCATAACAAGTATCTTTTCAGTATGTGGTGTGAAAATCCTAAAGCAGATGTGTACATCCGTGCAATCTGCACACAAAATACCTAACCACTTATGTATGAACGTGTGCGCCCATACCCTATGCAATTGGTTATGCGCAGATGATGTACGTTATCATCGACGATTCTCAATCCAATTTTAAAAGAAAAACAACGAAATAAAAAGTATTTACCATCGGTTATTGAATTCAAAATAAATTAAAATACCCAGTGAAACAAGAAAACTACGAACAAGATTTATCCAGTCGGTTGACATATCGGAATCGGCTTAGTCTAAAGCAGAGAAATGTACGCATGAAGAAATCCGAATGAAATATCAACCAGTATCAAACCGGATTTTGGTTTCACTGTCATATTTTTCGCTTGTTAAAAAAATATGATATACGTATATTCTGGCAAGAATTAAGCTCCTATTTATCCTCATCCTGCAGCTTGTTTGTCAAAATTTTGACTTTATTAATTGTTATTGACTTAACAATAATTTTAAAATTAAGAACAATACCGGAAGCTAATTATTTTGTTTTAGGTTTTTTAATATTGTCTGAGTTTTTATGGGTGCCGTATTTATGGTATTTGTTTAATATTTATGTACCTACTCGTAGTTCCAAAATGCAGCAAAATAATATAATAATATCTAAACGCCACGTTGGAGGACGTCACACGGAGAGCTCAGCAGCGCTTTAAATATTCGGGTCTTGAATATTCATTTTGTCACAAAATATCAATAATTAAATTATCACATTCTATCACTATTTCCATTTCCGCAAACAATTTAAAATAAAAAAACACCAAATAATTCACAAAAAAATTATTTTTTTTTAATTTATCACAACGCCGAGTTTTGACGCCGCGTTGAACGCGCTCTATGTGACATGGGGTATACATTTTTGTACATTACAATGCGGCATCGAAACGTGGCGTTAAAACGCGTATTGTTTAACGAGGCGTGTATTGAAATAAAGAAAACCCTGTGATCCCCATCAACACTATGGAACCAAATTACTTGCCCAAAGTTTGATTGTGCAGAGTCCTGGATTAACTTTAGGACCCCTTAGGGTGCAAGGATTCTTTCACAGAACCCAGAATCCGCCTTTTCAAATATGGTCGAAAACGTACACATTTTCAAATTGTGTGACCCTTTGGAAACCCGAGCCTACGTTCACATGGCAATATTGTTCTCGTGTACCGTACAGATACCTATTTTTATTGAACACTGTAATGGCATACGCTGAGAGTGGGACCATGTTGTATACAGACCATACTTGTCAGTATCTATTCGGGTATGTGACGCAATAACACTAATGTTTACATTACGTCGTAGTGGTCTAATTTAACCTACCTCTTTAAGGCCTGAAATAGTATTTGATGATTTGATTATTTTACGTTAGATACTCCGCAACTTTTGTATGAAGTTACAGTTTCTATACTAATAAGTTCGAATTAAGGCGTACTCAGTGAAGTGTCTATAAATTTTGTTACACGAAGAATAGAAATTATTATACCCTATCCTCAGGGTATATTAATTTTGACACATAGTTTGTAACACCCCTTAATATTCGTCGTAGACCCATCAAAGTATATATATTTATGATCAGGACCAAATCCTACGACTATTAAGCAATGTCCGACCATCGGTCCGAAGGTCCCTACGCAATTTTAGGGCCTTAACAATTGAGCTAGGAAGCTGAAATTTGGACCAAATACTCCCCAGGGCTGCGAAATGGTTAAATGTACAAATTTTTTTAATACGCCCAATGCCACGCACAGAATTTAAAAAAACCGTTTTAAAGCAAGATATGTTGGTGCTGCCCTCCCTTATAAGTTTATAAAAATTTTTTTGCCACGCCTACTTTTTGTGGGCGTTTTCCACTAAAGTGCTGTTTTCTTCGAAAATTTTTGTAGAAATCGAAAAAAATTGTTTGACAAGACAAAGGGTGATTTTTTAGCTGGTTTGGTTTTGGCAACACTGGTTTTGACAGCTGACGTGTGTTTAGTACCTTGTGTCACTGTCAAACAGCTTCAGTTTGGTTTGCAATTTAACCATGGATCGTCTTACAAATGAACAACGCTTGCAAATTATTGAATTTTACTATCAAAATTCGTGCTCGGTTCGAAATGTTCATCGCGCGCGGCTTCCATTTTATGATCGGCATTCTCGACCTTCTGAGCAGTCTATTCGGAAGATTGTGACCAAATTTCGCACCAAATTTACTTTCTTGGACATTAAACCACCAACACGTTTACGTACTGTGCGTATTGAAGAAAATATTGCGGCCGTATCAGCTAGTGTGACAGAAGACCGCGAAATGTCGATTCGGCGCCGTTCCCAGCAGTTAGGCCTTTGTTACAGCACTACGTGGAAAATTTTGCGGAAGGATTTGGGCGTAAAGCCTTTTAAGATACAGCTGGTGTAAGAACTAAAGCCAGCCGACCTACCACAACGCCGAATTTTTGGTGAATGGGCTCTTGGAAAGCTGGCCGAGGATCCGCTTTTTTATCGAAAAATTGTGCTCATTTTTGGTTGAATGGGTACGTAAATAAGCAAAATTGCCGCATTTGGAGTGAAGATCAGCCAGAAGCATTGCAACAGCTACCAATGCATCCCGAAAAAGCCACTGTTTGGTGCGGTTTATGGGCCGGCGGCATTATTGGGCCATATTTCTTCAAAGATGATGCGAATCGCAGCGTTACTGTCAATGGTGAACGCTCCCGAGCGATGATAACAAACTTTTTTTTGGCCGAAATGGAAGTTCTTGACTTGCATGATATGTGGTTTCAACAAGACGGTGCCACATGCCACACAGCACGCGAAACAATGGCGCAATTGCGAGGCGAGTTTGGTGAACAGTTAATTTCACGTTTCGGGCCGCCTAGATCGTGCGATTTGACACCATTAGATTATTTTTTGTGGGGGTATGCCAAGGCTAATGTGTATAGGGACAAGCCCGCTTCGATTGACGCACTGGAAGCCAACATCCATGCATTCATTCGTGAGATACCGGCCGATATGTGTGAAAGAGTATGCCAAAATTGGACTCAGCGGATGGGCTACCTGAGACGCAGCCGCGGTCAACATTTGCATGAAATTATCTTCAAACATTAAATTGCAAGGTTCAAACTATCGATTCAAATAAATATTTCATTCATTTTTTCGAATTTTTTGTGTTTTTTTTTTTAAAAAACGTTCTAAACCTCTTAAAAAATCACCCTTTATTTAGCCAATAATTTTTCCGCCCATACAAAATTTGGGCCACGCCAACTTTTTTTTAAATTTAATACAATGAAATAAAATGTTATCCATCATATAGGCATATGGATAGGGAATACTGTTCGCCCCAAGCGGCGTTTCCTTATGTTTTTCTTCTCCCTTTGGTCTAGCATTTTCATTGCAAAACAATGCTTACTCTTATGCGATTGACAACGTTACATGCAATCGTTAGAAATAAATATCTGTGACCGATAACCTGCTTAAAATGATTTTTTTTATGAAGGACCTATTCTGAAATCTGCTGAAAGTATAACGCTGCCTCATTCTCACTGAAGCTGCGAATTTGTTTTTGTATCTTTCAAAATTTAAGAGATTCTCACAGAAAGTTGAAGAAACCCGCGCATTAAAATGACCAAGTGAATTGGTTCGTGGCGTGCTATACAGCCAGTTCATTAATAAATTGGGGAATCGATTATATACTTCTGACCATTACATTTTTTTGTTAAGAGAATCTAACATTGGTTTCCTTACAAAATTAATCTACAATTGAAAATCGAAAATCTACAAAATTCAGACAAATGTGTGGCAACGTTATATACACCACTACCACAGTATATACCACAATAAACATATTCTGATTTCTGAATTAACTCCTGTCTGCCGATAAACGAAACACAGGTCTTACAGGCAACACCGTTTTGAATTTTGTTTTCTCTCTGCTTTTATCAATGTCAACAAACACAAAAAAATGTGGCTTTCAAAATACCAACGTGTGCTTTTGCACATCTCATTTAAAAATAATGTACAGAATTGCATTTTAGGGCATTTGGAGCAAGTTTTATATAAAATATTTTAATTGTTGTGAAAAACAAGCAATTTATTTGCTCTGAAAATATCTAATAGTCGCTTTGGAACAGACTCTTGAAAAATATCTTTTTTTTGGGTAGTAAAAAACAAATGAGCATAAGAGCATGGGGGTATAATCGAAATTGGCTAGTGCTACCATAACAACAGCGACAAATGAAAGCTAACAGATGACAAATAACATATAACTGATGACAGGCGACAAATAACAAGTGAACTATAGTGATTGGGTCAGTAGCTTTCGTAAAGTTAAAAAGATCATCCTAAATTTAAAATATTTCAAAATTCATTGCATGAGTTAATTTATATAAATATGCATATACATATGGATATGTATTTTGAAGTATATTTGTTAGCAATGTACTAAACTTCGTCAATCGTTTTATTTAAGTAAAATTTCGTAATTCACTTGCTGCATGGTTATTTCAGGGCTATAAATATCTACATATACAACTAGGCTTGCTTACTTCCTAATAACATTTTTTTATGACTAATGCCATATTAACAATTAACTAAAGCAGTTAAAAATTTATGAGGAAACATATTAAAGTTTTGTACATCTTGTAAAATGTGGTTAACTTTTGACATAGGTTCTTTGAATCTACCAAAACTATACATTCATATGTATATGACAAGTATGGAGTTTTTGCTTTCAAATCGTTAAGGTTTTACGGGCAGCACAATGTATGTATGCACCGAGCTTCAGTCACACCCACACATTCATAGTCCAATTGATTAGCTCCAACGTTATGATTTCACTGTGGACTAAAACTTCTTCATAATAATCGCAACTGAAAACGAATATAATTTAATTACATACATATGTGTGTATTCCTTTAAAACTCGTCGTTTAATAGTTCAATAACAACATTTTGAACTGAGAGTTTACAAAGCCGAATTTTATATACACGACCTAACGTAGATGTATAGCAACCAGTCACAGTATATTATGGAGTGGTTTCTAATTTAGTAAGGGCGATTTCTGCGAAACATTCGAACATGAAAAGTAATAAAAATTTTATGAACACTCTAATACCCCAAGTCTGCTGGTCTGCTACGATGCGGCTGTAACGTAGCTCCTAGCACCTTTGCTTTAAGAATACGTAGAATGGGACTTGAGAACAAATGCCACTCTCTCCGTGACCGGCTGTTATTTCATATAACGAAATAAAGCAACTTAACAAGAGGAGAATTATTATTTTGTTTGTTGCAAAGTAGTAAATGTCTGAATGCGAGTTTTGGTAATAAATTTTCTGTCTTATGACGATTTGATTGCTAAGCGGCAGTCGGTTAAGTCTCAAGCTAATTTTTGCGCTTTGCGCAAATAGCCCTTGGTCGCGATGGCTATACGCGTTTTGTGGTCGCAGTTATGTTGCCGTTGGACGGCCATCAACACGCAAAGTAAACTCAACCGGATATAGGGTATCAGAATATTTAAGTTTTTCAAGAAGAAAACAAAATTTACGACCATCTTGAAAGATTAAAGGGTAACTGCAGCAGATGAAAATCCACCCAGACAATAATGTAAATGGGAATCATGGAATCATCCTCTCCATGGTGTATCATCATTAGGGGTTTTTCACTTTTTACGACTTTTTCCCCCTCAATCGTAAATTCAGTGCGATTGTAAAAATTATTTAAAAATGTTTCCATGAAGCTGAACTCAAAACGTAGATAGGTATTGAAATTCAGAACTGCATTGAAATATTTCCCGGTGGATGTTTTATTTGATAAAGATGCTAATCTAAGTTTACATTATTGCACTTATTCTTAATAAAATTTCGATATTAAAAAATATTTGTAGTGTGCAAGTGGTCTATGACCAAATGTTAAGGGCCAACCATAATAAACTTTCATGAGCTTAAGCTAACTTAATGAAATATCTAAATACTCGTAAACAGTACAGCTTGACTGAGGATTATGCTCAGTTTCGTAAAATTTTCGTTGACTTGAGTGGGCTTAAGAGAGTGTAAATTAAATGGGAAGTTCAGTAAGGAAATTTGACAACTGACACCACAGAAAAAAAACAAGAACTGATGAATATATTTTTACATTACGTAACTCTGTAACAAAGAATTATGGTAGTTTAAAAGTAAATTTTTCACATATTTTGCTCGAAAATAAAATTTTTGACAGTTTGATTGATTTGTGTAATTTTGTTTTAGTTCATTATGGATAACTACAACTTTTGAGAGAAATTAAACAGTAAGGTTTGCCAGTTGGTTCTCTTGCTATATATAGTTAAGAAAAAATTTGCGAATTCTTTGCAGAGCAATAGACGACCACCGAAACTCATTCAGAGTAACTGAGAATGATTATCTGTAAATCAGCTGAAATTTTTAGAACTCGTTTTCTATAAGCCAGAGAGACATATACATTAAATATAGGTGATAAGATAACCCATATTACTCAAATGACCAGGTTCACGTCACTTAATGTGTACGAGACATGATCAGGAAAGGAATATATTTATATTTATACCTATACTTAATTCAGTTAAGCTACAGTCCGCTTGGGGCGAACAGTTGATACCCTATCCATATCCCTATATGATGGAAAGCATTTCATTTCATTCTATTAAATAAAAAAAAAATTAAATACCCCCCAAAAAGTGGGTGTGGCCAAAAACTTTGTGTCGGCGATATATTGGAAGAAATATTGGCTAAATATCTTGTTAAACATTTTTTTCGGTTTCTATGAAAATTTTCGAAGAAAATAGCATTTTAGTGAAAAACGCCCACAAAAGGTAGGCGTGGCAAAAAACTTTATATAACAAACTTATAAAGGTAGGCAGTGGCTACATATCCTGTGAAGGTTGTAACACTCTATCTCTCTAACTTTAACCTTCCGTTAGGCGCTTCCTATTTTCTCACACCGTTAGTCGCGCTGCACCTGTGAGGTGATTTCTCAAGTTTTGCCTGTAAATCCATTTGCTAAGCGTCGGGGCGCGTTGTAAATCCATAAAAAAAATAGTTAACAACTAAATTGATATAAATAATATATTTTATTGCATTTTGAAATAAATAAATTAATAAAAAGTAATAAAATAACTTCAAACAAAAAAAAAAACTTAAAAGAAATTTCACAGTTCACAAAAAAAAAATATAAAAGAATTTAGACGCAAATTACCATTGGCCAACGGCGTACATTTCTGACTACATTATAGGCTGCACACAACTTATCAACCGTGTCGACATCACCTTTAGTCTTATTATAAAATGTTATGATTTCAGGTTTTCTCAAATCCTCAGTCTCAGCGTCAATTGTATCGTCAATGTGAAGGCTGGATATGAGAATAACATTTTTGTTTTTGCGAGGAACATAGGATACCATCGTTCCTTCTTTCCTGAAACCAAAAACACTTGAGTTTTCTGATCGCCTTGACACATTTTGAACTCAGCGGGAATCTGCCATTTATTTTTCTTCAAGGTGCCAACAAGTGAAATTTTTTTACCAGTCAATTTACTCATCAGGGGTATGTCAGTAAACCAATTATCGATGGTTAGGTTGCGCCCTGTGTTGACTATTGGATCAACCATTCTGCGAACAACGTCAGTACATTGATTACTGACACAATACGGTCCCTCAGGTTGTTTGCCAGCATAGATTTCCATGTTAGAAGTGTAGTACATTTTGGCATCTACAAGGGCAACGATTTTAATACCGTACTTTGCTGGCGTAGAAGGTATATACTGACGAAATCCACAACGTCCACGGAAAGCGTGTCACATTGAAATTCAGCTCTTACACGATCAATATATTGATTGGTCCACGTAACAATCGAATTTAGCATTGTTTGATCAAAAAGAAAGAGCCAAGTGTCCTGGAAGATGAACTTACAAGTTTTGCTTACCGAATCGCTTTTTGTTTGTTGGAGGATTAATATTCCATTGAATTGAGTCGATAACCTTCTTATTCTTCATTCGTTTTGCCGTGTAGTATGACGCATCGCCTGGTTCTTCCTCTTCAGATGGTTCTTCACAGCTTTGCTCTGTATCAGAATTTCCTTTACGCTCTTGAATATCATCTTGACTTTTGGAATCAGACACATCACCAAAGACCTCATCTTGAGTGAGAGCCTCATCAAACAAAGAACTGTAAATCTACTATTGTCTTCAGGATTCATCTTGAAAAACTAAAAACAAAGTTACATGTATAGTCGCGCTGCACCTACCAGGTGAATCTTTGTTTTAAAACTTCCTATTTTTATGTAGCAACAAAAATAAGGAAGGTAATCAAAAGGGTGCTAAACCACTGTGCAAAAGTTTGACGCTAAAAATAAAAAATGTATGCACCTGTGAGGTGCGCGCGACTAACGGAAGGTTAAAACGGTTTTTTCTAAATTGTGGGCGCGGCAGTGGTCGTACTGAAAAAAAAATTAACACTTAACCATTTCGGAGCCCTAGGGAATATGTGGTCCAAATTTCAGCTTCCTAGCTTAATTTAAAAGGCCTACAAATTACGTACGGACGGACAGACGGACATTGCTAAATAATCTTAGGATTTGGTCCTGATCATAAATATATATACTTCTATGGGTCTACGACGAATATTAAGGGG
This sequence comes from Ferdinandea cuprea, assembly GCA_963576555.1. Lineage (NCBI taxonomy): Eukaryota > Metazoa > Arthropoda > Insecta > Diptera > Syrphidae > Ferdinandea > Ferdinandea cuprea. Next base: position 82,137,888 of record OY754959.1, read on the forward strand.
TGTTAAAAACTATGTGTCAAAATTAATATACCCTTAGGATCGGGTATAAAAAAGAATATAGTGTTTCCGTACTGCTTGGAAAAAAGTTAACTCATAGTTAATTTAAGCTTTAGATGATACTTGATATTGATATATGAAATTTTAAATAAATACCTATATCAATTTAGTGTTCACCTACTCTATCCGTCGATTCAAAATAACTTATGATTATGAGTGATCTGCAACCCGTGCTCGTGTGGTCATTGCTCTAAAAAAGTTTGAGTTTACGCCACTTAGTTTTATAATTTTAAGTACATGTACCTACAAAATGAACAGTACATGACCTTGGGCGTTCTGTCCTACTTTTTCTTTTCGATTTTAAAGATCCTATTTCATTTTGTTGTAATAGATTAAAACATCTAATTATGTGGTTTCTGAAACTTAATATAATATATTTTTATTTTTCCGAATCAATCTACTTCCCTTTCCAAAATATAATCTAAACAAATTATTTTTACTCATTCAGCCGCTTATATATTGTAGGTACTTGTAGTTTTAGCTTTTTTCGCGTTTCACAACTCCCTGAAAATTAATTTATTGCATAAAATATAAAAGTTATCATAATAGTATCTGAAAAAATATTTTATTTAATTCGCCCGCTATTTTAGGAATTAATATGCCCCAGCACACCATATAATATACAAAAGTTGCTATTTGGTATGGAAATTTAAAAATTTCCGAATTTCAAGTTATGTATAGGAATTTCAGAGTTGACGTGAGCAATATTCGTGGGCTAAGGGCTCATCTTTTCTTATTGTTCGCCCACGTGAATCTCAACAAACCATTACGTTTTTGCACTTAGTTTTGATACTTAGTGAAACACAGGTCAGAATTAATACCGATTTAACTGAGTTAAGTCTGCCTGGGTATAACTTGGTACATTTATTCTTTTCCCATTGTGGTATCGCCGTTTATATACGTAGTGAAGTAGCCTACCAACTTCTACCTCAATATGGCCAATGATCCAATCCGGAATTTAATTATATTTGGCTCACATTCCATGTGCATAGGCAATTAATTCACTACTGTTTTATTTACAGAAGCCCTAACCAGGAGAGGCATTGGATTTATAATGAGTTTGATGCACTGTCTGATTCCATCACCAGAATTGTAACCCATTATCCTCGTACTGAAATCGTTATTGCGGGCGTTTTAAATATACACAATTCAAGTTGGCTTCGACATTCTGGACAGACAACACCGAAGGAAGGTATGTCGGGATCTTCGCTGAGGTTATTAATTTGACCCAGCTAGTAAATGTGCCGACACGGATACCGGACATTAACAGTCAAAACGCCAACACTCTGGACTTGTTTCGTACCTCCCACCCTATGGAACCGTATGGCAATACGAGAAAGCCAATTGGAAAGCTTTAAACGGTTTCTTTAGGAGTTTTAACTGGTCGTTTTGCTTCCTCGAAAACTACGTGGATGCCGCTGCCGATATGATTACAAATATAATTTCCCTGTGTATGAAACGCGTAATCCCAAACAGTATAAAGAGTATCAAACCTAAGGAAGACGCGTGGTGTAACTTGAGCTGTAAAGAAGCTATCAGGGCTAAAGAGATAAATTTTCGGTCATTTAAGGCCAACCCAACCGAGGAAAACCGGAAAAAGTTTAATCGAGCCAGAAATGACTGCAATGCCCACATTAATCGTGTCAAATTCTCCTACGACCAAAATTTGAGGCAAAAAATATTACAAAGTCCCACCGGTAGTAAGAACGTTAGGTCGTTTGTCAGGAATATAAAAAATTCGGCCTCGTCATCTATCCCGACACTCATTTGCAATGACATCCCAGCTGCTAGCTCTTCAGATAAAGGTAATCTGCTTGCTGCTCATTTTCCGGCTAACTCAACGCTCCCAGATTGTGCTTCGACTATCCCTGTACTTGAGCGCGTAGAACATTCAATGGGACAAATCCACTTCCGCACTCGTACAATGGCAAGAGTACTTTAAGATCTTAACATACATAAATCCGTTGGCCCAGATGGTATTTCCCCTATCGTTATAAAGCGGTGTTCTTCCACGCTGGAAAAATGTGAAATGCTCTGCCACGCTCTGTTTTTTTACACATTATAGTTTACAGATATTGAAAACCAACGTGCATCGGTTTCTCCTTTTTCCTTATCCTTCACTTCCCTAATGCCCTATGTTACTTCATTATAAGGGTATCCAAAATTCCTTTAGAAAAAATTATGTATATGCACATCTTTATTGAATCTGCTTGACAAAAACTTGAGCATATTTACATATAATCAAAAACTAAAATAAAATAGCTCTTGCATAACTAATTATTTAATTAAAACATTTGCGCAATCAAAAACATACATATTTAAAACAACCTTCCGTAAACGAGTACGGCAATAGATAATTGATAATGCCACCCTACAGCACGTGTACTTGCCCCTTGCCTCATCTGTCTTCATAATTTGTCCGGGAAACACACATCACACTATCTTTAAGTGAACACCAAAACTTACAAAATTCTAGAAAATATTAAAAGGTAATACTAAATTAAAACAAACTCTAAACCTAAAATAAACACAACATTGTGCATGTGCACAGCTTTGACCAGAAATGCATTTACTTTTCAATCTATCTTTCTCTTATTTAGGTTTCTTCCTTGTGCAAGAATTTTGGTTCTATAGCTATTGCTGTGCTTCATACGTAAATAAATGCATTCATTTCACTCTTTTCTCTCCTTGCTGGCACCGACACTTAGTGGCTGACTAGCTTTATTGCAATTGCACCTGTGGTAGAATTTGTTGAGAACTTCGAATGACTGTATTGGTGACACGTGTAGTCAATTGAAGTAAATTAAACAAAAAGGAAAAAGAGTGAAAAAATAGAAGTAAAAACAATGAGAGCAGCGATGTCAAACTTTTTTTTCATCAAGTGCAGTCGTAGGTCAGGGTAGGCTGGTGGGTGTAGGGACAGGGGTATATGTGTAAACGATGGTGAAGGGTAGTGTTGAATGATGTATATATACATTAATATACATTATTACATTATTTATATTATTATACACATATTAGGTACACTAGTGTACTTGTAGGGTGTTTGCTGCGGTTGCGCTCTGACTTAACAATTCCGAAGAGAACATTTACTTGTGTGCTTAGTTACTAATTCCATTTTGACCTTGAAATAAATGAAAGCTTATATTAGTGAATAGAAAAGAAAGAAAGCGAATATCTAAGAAGAACCTATGATAATCGCTTGGGTAGCGTTGTGGCTAACATGCCTCTCTCTCAATATGATGGCAATAAATATTAAAATTGCAATTTAAGTGTTGTGTAATTACAATGTTATAAAATAAAATTAAACAAAAAATGCGAAAGGCTTAATGTGTTGAATGTTTGTTTAGGATTTTTCTGCTGCTGCAAGTACGTCGACACAGATACCTATGTACTTACCTATAGAGGGTAATTGGTTGTGCAATCTTTTAGATCATTACTTGTTTATTTATTGATAAAATCAATTAATTACAAAGGCAAAAATGTGAACTGTGTACCATATGTGGAATATAAAGTAATTTCCACGTTGTGGTGTTCTTTCGTAGACACATCTTAAAATGTAATTCTAAATCTATTCTGAATATGTACCTAAATTTTAATAATTTGGTCAGAAAAAAAATGCGGTCAGAGTATGCTCTTATGAAAAATTAACTAACGCGATGCTCACTAATTCAAGTTTTTGAATTTTGAGCCGGGTTTTGTTTGTACGTACAAATTATGTACATATACATAAACAAGTATATGATTGTTTTATTTCGAAGACATCTCTCTTCAGGTTTTTTTCGTATGAAGGTCCTTTATTAGACCTCAATATTTTAACTAGCTACCTATTATAGGAAACTTCACAGGCAAAACAAAAATTCACTTCAACGTTAAATGAAAATTACCATCAGTATCTATCTAATTTTTGTTTAAAGAACTTTTGTTGAGCAACTCTTCACCAAATGCTAGCTATCCCTTTCATAGGTTGCTAATTTATTACACTTGCTTAGCTGGCTCAAAACCAGTGGAGAGCGTCAGACTTAGACAGGGAAGCCTTTGTTCACAGATTTTGTTCAACGTTATAGTATTTCGTTTTTAATACCCTCTATCCGTCGATTGTAGTTGTAGTTAAAATAAAACAGTTTATTAAAATTTATAGGACTCATTTTTATTCCTATTTTATTCTAGTTTTGCAGGAGCGATCCCGCCTGCCTTTTCACTAGACAGGGGCCTCTGAAATCCGCGTAAAATTGAATGTAGATACATTAAAAGATACGTTAAATATCAACTAAAGTTAGCTCTTTGTAAGGCACCACAAAATAGCGTCGTAGTTATTATTTAATTTTATCGGCATCCCCAAAAAAGTGGGCGTGGCCAATAACTTTGTATGGGTGATATATTGGAAAAAATGCAAAATGATATATTGGAAACAGCATTTTTGTGAAAAACGCCCATAAAAAATAGACGTGGCAAACAACTTTATATGATTAACTAATAAAGGAGGGCAGTGAAGGTTATAACAGTCTATTTCTGCAACTTTAGCTTAAAAACGGTTTATTTCTAAATTCCGGGCGTGGCAGTGGGCGTATTCAAAAAAAATTCATACTCAACCATTTCGGACCCCTAGGGAATATGTGATCAAAATTTTAGCTTCCTAGCTTACTTTTAAAGGCCTACAAATTGCGTACGGACGGACTGACGGACGGAGATTGCTAAATAGGCTATTGGGGCTATTGGGGCCACAAAGAATAAAAGGCGTTGAAAACACTACATTTTATATATTTATAAAAAAAGGAGCAAAAATATATGACCAAAAACGTTGTATGGGTGAAATATTTAGTAAAATATTGTCCATGTTTTCTAAGAAAATTTTTGTAGAGGCTATTTCTAGCATCCTCAAATGTACTAAGCTGTGAAGTTATAGTAATAAATAGTAGTCATGCCTGCAAATCGGATATATTTACTTTTAAGGGCTTATCATTTTTTTGCTGCAGAAAACCCGAAACTGTCCTTCTACTGAACTTAACTCAGTTATTGGGGCATACTATTATAGAGGTGAATTTATATAACGGATATAAAGTTCTGTAAAAATATCGACAGCCTCGGTGCTACTAGTAGGTTTTTAAAACTAACTGCTTCTTCCAGACTTTAAACACTTAGACTTGAAAACAATCTCAACGGCTATCTTGGTATCCTACATGAATGGTTGGAGAAGTTTTTCTACAAAAAGTCGACAAGAGCTTTAGGTTATTAGTGTAACATATTTTCTTCTAAAAAGCATAAAAAGAATGGTTAAGCTGCACGTGTGTAAATTGGCTTTTAGGGCACACTCACCTTCATCACGTCTATCAGCTCAGCGTGAGACGACGCTAGACGACATGGTGTAAATGTATCCATAAGCAGTGTTGGAGAGCAGAACCATAGTTCAGATGCGGTTTGTGAGCGATATGTAATGAAAGGGTAAAATAAACGTGCTAAGATTTTGTTTCATTAAAGACAATTCGCCACGTTTTTGTACAATCAAAATCGCTGTCAATATTGGAGCTTGTTCGTTGCTGATTTAACCGTATTTCTCACGGCTAATATAGCTTTATAATCCGCAAACGTCGGTACAGTTGTGCCTTCTTCCTGCGAAATATCTCGAGTGTAGATTAAAAATAAAATCGGACCTAGAATGTTTCCTTGTGGAAATACTGCCGCTATTTCTTTAAATTCGGTAAATTCGTTTCCGTGCTTAACACAGAATCTGTCCGCTAGATAAGAACTTAGTATCTCATATAACTGCCTGGGAGACGTCAAGAAAAACGCTAGAACAATTTTTTTTTCTTCTGTCACTTTGTAAATTTCATTAGTTATTCTATAAACCTGGTCAATTGTGTAGTACATACTTGTTTCTAATCCCGAATTGATGGTCAGGTATTAAACGGATGTAATCCCTCAATAAAATTTTTTGAAATGCCTTCGATATTATTAGTAAAAATGAGATTGGTCTGTAAGATACCTTGTTATATGACTGCTTTCCAGACTTTGGAATCATAATGACTTCAGCTACCTTCCATTTTCATGGAACGTACAATATCCTAAACGAAGTAATGATTGGATAAACGAGCATGATTAGTGCTTTCCTAGGCAACTCTGTAAGGACCTTCCCCGTAATCAAATCGTATCAAGGAGCCTTGATTAATTAAAGTTTTTGTATTTTATATTGCAGTTCAGTCAGCGCTACAGTTTTTATTTTAGAAATGTCTGATATTACGGCTAGGACCGTTTCTTCAATTAGCTCTTGACAGTCAAAGGGCTTAAACGTTTCTTCCAAATACTCGGCAAATATATTGCCTTCATCTTTGTTTCCTTTCACCCATTCGACATTATCTATTCTGATAGGAGGTGCTTGCGTTTTTGGCTTTTTAATGCTTTTCATACCTTATCAGAGCGGGTAGTTCGAACTCTTATCCGCAATGAGACCTTCAAGATATGAAGAGGCTTTGCGATTAAAGCCCTGAATCTTTTTCTTTAGAGTGCAATATTGATTATTTAATATCGTTTTATGCTGCGGAACGCGAGATTGATGACAATGTTTACTAGTTTTTCTTTTCACTTACTAATATGGTTATTTCCCGAGAATATTTGATTGCGCTTTTGTAAGGGGTTTTATACCAGGAAGAGCTAAGTATAACTCCGATTAATTGATGGACTTTTTCTTTATGTTCATATGGTGTTTGAAGAGATACGTTAAAATCGACTTCATTTGCGCATTCTTTTCTAAAAAAGTCCCAGTGAGTTAATCTGGGTGGACGTTCATTTTACCGTAGGCAGCCACTAATAGTCAGACTGACTGGTGAGTGGTCAGAGGAGAGATTGAAGCGTTCCTCAACTTTATCAGAGGTGCCAGACACCCCCTTTGCAGTGTAAAAATCTATATGATCTGGAGTTTTTGACGTATCCGACGGCCAATACGTTGGTTTACCTGTCACGACTTCCATAACGGCTTCGTATGGGAATCTGCCTTTTGATGTAATACACCTAGAGCCGAAGAAGGAGTGTTTTACATTAAAATCGTCACCTATAACGAAATTTTGTGGAAATGAGTCAAAGATACTTTGAAAAAATTGTCTACTTAATATTTTTATAAACAAGCTAGGGATATAAATAGGTGCAATATCAAAGGTCTTCCGCTTCTTTTTTACTTGAACCGTAATTATTTGCATATTATCTAGTCTCTTTTTGTACTCAGTGAATGTCTTATTGTGTCTTTTATAAGCAATGACGTTCCGCCTCTAGCCCTTTTCGAAGGGTGATATGCGTAATAGGCCCTATGTGATCTTTTAATATACTTAATTCCTTCGTCAGATGCATTTTAGATATCAAGCATTATGTTTGTGGGAATAAATACATCTAGATTGTCTACTTTTTGCAGAACGCCATGCGCATTCCATGTTACTAATTTTAATTTAGTCGCGTCTTTGATATTTAAGTCGTATGAAGCGTGCCCCGATATTTATGCTCGAAAGCGTCTCCTCTTCTTTTTATACCCTATCCTAAGGGTACATTAATTTTGACACATAGTTTGTAACACCCCTAATAGTCGTCGTAGACCCATAACTATATATATTGATGATCAACATCAAAATTTAAGACTATTTAGCGATGTCCGTCCGTCCGTCTGTCACCAATGATTAGGCCTTTAAATTGAAGAACTGGGAAACTGAAATTTAGAACATATACTCCCTCGAGTCCCGAAATGGTAGAGTGTAACTTTTCTTTAATACTCTCACTGCCACGCTCACAAATAAGAAAAAACTGTTTCAAGCCGATAGTTGATGATATAAAACACTAAGCCCTTCACAAAATATGTAGACCCGTAAAAAATTGTAATTGAAAAAAGTCGAGTCGAGTCGAGTTCTTTGTCGTACCGGTTCAATTTTGACCACAATATTAAGGATATTTTTAAGATTGTAATTTTTTTCAAAGCAAATAATGCACAGTGGAAGTGAATGCTTTACTGTGGTTTCCTCATTTCGTTCGACTTACTGCGTAGATAATTAACTCTTGTAAACTGTCTTCTTTGATGCACGAACAATGCTGACCTCGGGCTATTGCTCAATGTGTTCTTCCATACGTGTTCTCATACTTGCACCATTTGTGTTTTCTCAGCATATAGCTTTTGAGAAACTGCGCGGTAGCTTTCGGGAGCGGTAACGTTAATTTTTCACTTTTTAGCGCTTTCTTCTCGACTTGTAAATGTTATTTGATTTAAATTTTTAGCTTTTGGTAAAATTTTTCGATTTTACTAAGCTTAATGCTTTTACTAACTTCGAGTGTCGGATAACGGGACAGAGTTTTTGGCACTGTAGGACTACTTTTGAGGTTTGACTCAGTCACAGATCCGTTTGGTGATGGTCTAGTAACGTTGTTACTATTTCTTAAAGCGTCAATTAATAGCAATAACTGGTTATCCCCAGAATCTGTGGAGCCTGCCTCGGAAGAGGGGTTATTTAATCTATTTGTTCTGGCCTTGCGTATTTTATACGCTACAACACGGTGGATTTTATTCGTCCTATACGACAGGCATATCTACCTCGGGTATATTTTAACCCCTACCTGTAGATGTATTAGCTGCGGATAATTTTATGACATTCTAATAAATTTCATTTCCTATTTGATTCAGGTTTTCCAAATTGTTATAAAATGTATGGAGTTTGAAACAGTTTTTTTTAAATATTATTTTATTAGGTTCATAAAAAAGTAAACAAAATGAAAGATTTTTTTTTTAGGAAACTGACCTGCAAGTCAATGTGCATGTGTATGAAAATGGCTTACAAATTTGATATCAAAAACCTGAAATGAGATACTAACATAATTTCAACCCAGTTTTAAGAAACAGCATTTCTTCTAAAAAAATGATATTAGGCCTAAACGGCTCATACAGGACCTGAAGCCGGCTTCTCCAACCATTGTCTGTGCGAAGATTTATTTCTTTTGACACGTATGAAAGGGACGAATGCCGTTCTGAAAGTCCACCCTTCGCCTTGTGGTCCAAAGTACTTAACCATTGCACCCATTAAAAAAACTCTGAGATGTTTGTAAGACTGTCGCAAAAGGTGGGGCAGCGAATAAAAACTTTTAGGTACGGGTCCGATTTGAACAAGGGAACTCTCGCCTAGTAGTTAATGCACTTAACCACCAAGCCGCTGCACCCATAACCCAAATGAACCCATATTTAAAAATATCAATATAGTTTTTGGGTTCACATGATATTCCCCTAGACACGTAATTTTACAAAGAAAACATTTTACTCCTCTCTTTTATTCTTCGTGTTACTCCGTTAATTATTAATAATTTTATTTGATGTTACCGTAACACTATCTTCCTACATCTAAATCAAAATTCACGTCTAGCTGCACTCACGGGATTCAAATTATTTTTAATTTTTGTTTATCGCTGATTATTGACTGCACTACGTCCTGGTATATGCAGGAGCGGATTTTTAATCATTGCCGCCTTATGTTATTAGACAATCACCATGTATTCTATTTATTATTGTATCATAGAGTTTATAAAAAACTGAGTATTAATAAGCGATTTAGTAATGTACCGATGTTCATGTTTCGAGAGTTTATAAATAAATGTTTTTGTTTTTTGATGAAATGTGTGGGTTTTTATTTTTAAAATATCGTTTAAACATCATTTTTTATTGTTTATGAAACAAAAGTAAATAACAAAATTAAAATTTAACCAAAGTAGGATCTCTTAGGGAAGTTGAAAAATCTAGTCTATTGTAAAGATATTCTGGTTGACGGATTTGCATTACACTATGCATCATTATTAAAGATTTACATTTTAAAGCATTGCCGATGGCTATACCCGGTATCTGCTTAGAAAAGACGGAATTATGATCGTTGAATCTGACCAATGGCAGGCCACTGTAGATTTTACCAACTGAAGACGTGATATGGTTACTCCAACTTAAAGTTTCAAACACCAGTTCTAGTTTTCTAGCCAAGTTCCGTTAAGCGATTGATGAATTGCCTAGTATTATCGATGGAAAATTTGATGTATCAACTTCAATCTTGTAGATACCTAAAGTCACTGATTTTTCCGCAGTTAAGGAAAGTTGATTTTTCGGCCCATATTAGGATACCTCTTTAATCTTAATTCATCATATAAAGGAAATCCTAGGAGCAGTTGAACATCATCTGCGTATAAATACATGGTGGAGTGTTTAACTACATATGGAAGTTGATTGATGTGAAGAGAGAGAACTACATTGGACCTAAAATGGAGCCTTGCGGTACTCCTGCGATTGACTACCTACTTTGCACAACAACACTTTGGCGACCGGTGAGGTAAATTTATGATACGATTTGGCTCAAATTAACAAACAAATTTCTTATAATAATAAGTATAACTTAGCTGCTAAAATTTGGACCCGCTTAGTGGCAGTGAAGGAGTCCTATCCCCACTTCTTTGGAATCTTGTGGTGAACAAACTGCTTGTTATCCTGGAAGGAGAGGGCTGCAAAGTGATTGCCTATGCAGATGACGTTGCTATTGCCGTATCGGGGAAGCACCTTAACACCTTAAAAGAACTCCTACAAAATGCTCTTAACAAGCTAATAAGATGGGCTGACGGTTGTGGTCTGGGCGTCAATCCCCACAAAACCGAACTTGTCCTCTTTACTAGGAAATACAAAATCCCACGAGTTGACCCCCCTTCAATCAGGGGTACCAGCTTAGTCTTCTCTGACGAGGCCAAATACTTAGGTCTCATCCTGGATAGGAAGCTCAACTGGAAATCTAATATACAAGAAAGAGTCCGGAAAGCTACGGTGGCACTCTTTTCTTGCAAAAAAGCTATTGGAAACAAGTGGGGACTACAACCCCGAATTACTCACTGGCTATATATCTCGGTTGTAAGACCGATACTAACGTATGGAACAATTGTCTGGTGGACTGCCTTAGAGAAAGCGATAAATCGCGATAAACTGGGCAAAGTCCAGAGATCAGCATGTTTATGCATAGGCGGAGCGCTTCGCACCACTCCCTCAGCTGCACTCGACATTCTGTTCCATTTGATACCCCTTGACATCTTTAGCAGACAGACGGCTGCTACCACGGCCACTCGCCTCAAAGCAACTTCTCAATGGGCCGATAGTGAAATCGGCCACTCTGCAATTCTGAACATACTCAGAATCCCTTCTAGGAATATAGACTACACCACACCCCAACTGCTGTTCGACAAAAACTTCCAGATATCCATCCCCCCTAGATCCTTTTGGGAGGATGCCTTGCCGGAAGAAGAATCAATCCATTTTTACACGGACGGTTCAAAAACAAATGATGGAGTGGGTGGAGGTGTCTTTTCAGACAGGCTCAATCTCAGTCTCTCCTTCCGTCTTCCTAATCATTGTAGTGTTTTCCAGGCGGAAGTTATGGCGATAAAGGAAGTCTTGTCCTGGCTAAGAAAGAATGTGGTATCCGTAAAGGATATTCGAATCTTTTCGGACAGTCAGGCCGCCATCAAGTGTCTGGACTCTGTCTCTATTAACTCTTTAGTAGCCCTAGATTGCCGTTCATCTCTAAAGGAGATGGCTGAGCAGTTCAACATTCACCTTTGTTGGGTGCCGGGGCATAGGGACATTCCGGGTAACTGCAAGGCCGACGAACTCGCCAAACTTGGAACTACCCTCTCAATCTTGCCTGAAAAGGGCTCCTTAGGCACACCAGTTTCCACGTGCAAGCTCTGGTTTAAACTGGATGCATTAGAAAAAACTAATCACAGATGGACAAATGGTACTACTTGTCTGACAACGAAGCAGATTTGGCCTAGGCTGGATCCAAGACGCTCAAGGAGCTTGATTACCCTTAATCGATCGCACATTGGTGCTACAATTGGTGTCATAACTGGACACTGTTTGTTAGGCAGGCATGCAGCAAGGCTTGGTGCCTATTACAACGACTTCTGTAGGAGCTGTTTGGACGAGGAAGAGGAGGAGACTACTCTACACCTTCTCTGCGCATGCCCTGCTCTCTCTCGAAAGCGAAACCTCCATATGGGGGCCTTCTTCTATAATGATCTTAATGATCTAAACTCAACCGACCCAAAATGTCTCTCACGCTTTATTAGCTCCTCAAAATGGTTCAACGTGTAGGCAGAAACTTCAGATCCACGTGGTATCACAATGAAACTATATTGGTCTAAGTGAGTCAGACTTCTATCTGACTGCCACTTCAACCTAACCTAACCTAACCTAGTGGCAGTGAAGACGAGATATTTAGGAAAAACTAAATTTACTGATATTTGTACATAATGTACGTTAAAGTGTATTTTTTGTACATATTTGACTTTATTTCATATTCAAATGTGAACGTTTTTTTTAAATTGCATTTAATTTAGTTTAATGTTCGAATAGTACTTCACACGTTATTGATAAAACTAGAAGATTTCGAATAAGCCCCTATTGCGATTGGGGGGGGGGGGCATCTTCCCAGAGAAATGCATACGAGAAATACACATCACATCAGTTCTGAAAATCTCTTGCTTTAAAAGCAAAGAGCTACAAAAAAGGCGTGATTTACTTAAAAAAAGATCTTCACGAAATCGAATGAGAAACCCATAAGGGTTATAGAAAAATAGCTGAATAGTGGGAAAAGGATATGAAACTGTCAACTGTCATTAATTTCTGGACCGAAGGCTAAATAGTCTCGAAAAAAGAAAATTATTAATAAAAATAAGGAAAGGCTACAGTCCGCTTGGGGCGAACAGTATGATACCCTATCCTTATCCCTATATGCCCCAAAGAAAAAAGCATTAAGAAGATGATAGGTGGCATTTTATTTCATTTTATTAAATTTAAAAAAAAATATTTTTTTGAAAAAACGCCCCCAAAAAGCGGGCATTGCCAAAAACTTTGTAAGAACGATATAATGGAAATAATATTGGCTATATATCTTGTTAAACACTTTTTTCGTTTTCTATGAACATTTTCGAAGACAACAGCATTTTAGTGAAAAACGCCCACAAAAAGTAGGCATGGCAAAAAAATTTATATGACATAACTTATAAACTTATCTAACTTTAGCTTTAAAACGGCGTGGCAGTGGGTGTATTAAAAAATTGTTTACACTTAACCATTTCAGAGCCCTAGGGAGTATATGTTCCAAATTTCAGCTTCCTAGTTTAATTGTAAAGGCCTAAAAATTGCGTGCGGACGGACGGATGGACATTACTAAATAGTCTTAGGAGTTGGTCCTGATCATAAATATATATACTTTTATGGGTCTACGACGAATATTAAGGGGTGTTACAAACTATGTGTCAAAATTAATATACCCTTAGGATAGGGTATAAAAAGTATATAAATAATAGACCACAGACATACACTGAAGCCGAGTTGCAAGCGAACCAGCAAAACGAAACAACAATCCAGTCGCATTTGTATAGACTCCGTACAAATCTCGTATGCAAATGAAGCTAAATATTTGGGAATGACATTATTTATGGACCTAAAATGGAAATTAACGTAAAGAAAAAACGAGAAGAGCTTGTTATTCAATATAATCAAATGCATTGGCTGCCCGGTCGATTTGACAAAATCAGCATGCAGAACAAGCTGCTTTTATACAAGCAAGTTCTAAAATTTTTTACGTACGGTATACAACTTTGATGGTGTACATAAAACTAATTATTGTGTTAGGTTTCGATGAAACCTCCTATAAACTAACGGGTTATTTTTTTTAGAAATCGATTAAAACACTCATTTACGTTTTAAAGACAACTTATGTAAATGTTGTCCGCGGCTCCGTTTCAAATGGTCCATTCGTAAGGTCCAATTTCAATTTTCACTTTTTCGAGCATTTCGGCCTGTATTCCACGAATTACGCGTGTTATGTTATTCCTGTAAGGCTTCAATCGTGTTCGGCTTGTGCACATAGACTAACGACTCACAAGAAATAATCAAGAGGCGTTAATCCGCATGATTTTGGCGGCCAACTCTCTGCTCACCAAATTCATCCTTCAACATTTCCATTGTTTTACGAGCTGTGTTGCATGTGGTACCTTGTTGATGAAACTACATGTCATTCAAGTTCAACTCAGTCAACTGAGGCAAAAAAAAGTCGGGTATCATGACTCGATATCGTTCGCCGTTGACGGTAACGTTTTTCCACGGTCGTCTTTCAAGAAAAATAGACCGATGATGCCACCAGCCCATAAACCACAACTGACGTTTTTTCGGAATGCATCGGTAATTCTTGGTTGGTATGTGGCTGTTCATCACTCTAGATGCGACAGTTTTGCTTATTTACGTATCCGTTGAGCCAGTAATGAGCCTCATAAATTTTTCGATAAAACAGCGGATTTTGACATTTTTTTCACAAAGCACGAATTTTGATAATAAATCTTAATAATTTGAAATCGTTGCCCGTTTGTAAGTCTCTCTATGATTAAATGGCAGAGTATACTGAAAACTTTTCACTTTAACTTCATTACTAACCAGTGCTACCAACCTGAAAACTTCTTAAAAAATCACCCGTTATTATGAGAACGAGCGGCCGGTCCTCATACTGTCTCATTAACCTACCCTCGACAAATAAAAAAGTTTTTAAATTAATATGTAATTTCTAGTTATCGGCGTAGCCTAAGCAATGGTTGGATCGCAAAAATGAATGTATGCCATTTGCAAATATTAAAGGGCTAAGATGACTTTCCCACAGTACGTAACACGGAAATTTGTGTGTAAAGATTTTGGTGTACGCAATCAGACTATTTACTTTCCACTAGCCAGAAAGGATGATATTCATTGATTAAACTTTGAATCAAATCACAGAGCATATCAATTATCCACAAGCATAGTGGTAATTATTTTAAATACAGTGTGGTGGATGACTAGGTAAATATATGTACCTATATTGATATTTTACAGACATGAATTCTTTAGATGCACCTTCAATAATACCGACAGTTTATTGCAAACTTTTATCATCTAAGTGACATAAAATATTATATAAATAAAGGATTGTATCCAACCAAACATATAAAAATGTATTATTTTGATAGCCTACTAAGCGTTTGCATTCGCACATAATACTGTTACATATTAAACCAAAATAATTAAAATCTTTCTAAATTTCGTGTAGAATTTTGTAAATAATCTTTCGGTCAGATTTGTATTTCAGAATGGAACTACTATCTATACATTTTGCTGGTATCTATAGATAATTTGTCGGTGACTTATATTTTGTTTGTCATGTAAATAAATCCGCCTCTGGGTTTATGAATGTACGTGTATTGTACTCAATGACAGTGCAACCTGTGTCAAGTTCATGATATACATACATAGGTGGTAGTAGATTCTACTTTTATAAAAATAAAAATAATATCAACACGCTACCGCTGTGCTTAAACAAATTATTATACGTGTAAAATAATATCATGTATGTACATATGTATGTATCTATAGCATGTCACAGACATTGCGTGCGATAATTTGAAACTTCCCCGCAGAGACCTGTTGCACTTATCCTACAGTGAGCGAATGAACTGCGCTTTTGTTAATATTTTAAAAATAGGTAGTTATTCGAAGTCTCACTGTACGTTGTTGTTGATATGGAGTGTTGGACAGCATACGATTGCAATTGCAGAAGTAAATAGTTGCTCTGGACCGGACCATCAATCGATTGCGAATTTGCAAAGTTCTTACGTATGTATTACATTAAAAATCCGTAAAATTTTACTACATTATCTAGTATAACATAAAGTTCTGCAATGTTTTTTTTCATATCTCGAGACGTAATTAATGTAGTTGAATGCGGTTTTTACTGTTGAGATATTTATATGTGGGAAAAGGCTTATGTTTATTTAAAAAGTTTGTAAAATATTTTCAAATAGGGTATGCTGGTATAAAAGCAGCTTGTACTACAGGCTGTCTTTGTCAACGAATTTGATTATATTTAATAACAGCTGTTGTGGTATCTTTTTTACACGCGATTTTCATTTTTGTCTTATATTTAACGTCATTCCCATAAATTTAGCTTAATTGCGTACGCAAATTTTTACGGTATCTTTTAAAATGGGTAGAGTACATTTTTAAAGTGCGTAGATGGTCACATAGAGGATAATATGTCATGCCTTTCACGACTTAAAAGTATATAAAGCTCGATTATCGCTAAACGTAGCGAGATTTGTTCCTCGGATCTGAATGAGGTTCTTAACTACTTGTCGAAGTTGCCTCTATCAATATTGACGATTTTTCCTGAATGGTAGGTGGATGTTTCTTTGTTGATTACATATATTTCGTTATGTATTCATATACTTCAAGTCCAACTTATTTTGCCTGTTTTTCAACAATGGCACACTCGTAGTGACAGAATTAATTATATGTGGACTTAATGTCGATGAAAATTGTAAATTTGGCGTACCTTCGATCTACCGGACATAACGCCACACTGGTACCTGTTTACAGAAAGGTTTAAGAGGTTCACACATTCTCTTCCCTTGGGATGTTCTTAATGTGTGTTGTCGAAATCTTTCCAGAATGCATCCCTTTGCCTCTACTCGAAACCAACCTGCGGAGCATATGCACTGACAATTATCCACCCCCACCTCCAAGTAAAAGCGCTCTATTTCCGGTGTTGCGCTCTTTCATTTTTTCAACACGCAAGACGTCCAAACGCGTTCTAACCATAATTTCTTGCCGCTCGTAGCATCGACCACTCATCCTTCCAACGTTCCAACTCGCGATTCCTAGGACTTATTCTGCTTTCGCCCGGAAACCGAATAGTTCTGACCCGAGCATTTTTGCCCGTTCCAGGATAACAACCATGAGTTGCATTCTTTGTGCCTGATTTTCCATAATGCTTTTGGCGTTGTTGGTCTTACGCGTGCATGCTGTTATCTGTACTTGTATATTTTTTCTTTTACGACTCTGGTAGTTTGCAACCCGCGGTTTTGTATGCGGCTTTCCATGCGAACTTGCGAGGCAATTTTATTAGATATGTTGAGTATTTTTGCTACGCTTACCTGGATTGCCTAAAAGTTATGTCTCACCTTGAGGTGCCTTTTAAAATTAAGTCATTGTGTTGGAGGTTGTGCTGCAGGTATATTCTTTTCCCGTCCCTACACGGGGTAAAAACTCCTCTCCTACTCAACAACCGGGCACGACCGATACGGTTTGTTTTGGCATGTCCGAAGGAGAAATCGTACGAACCCTGTAAAGAGGACAATGTTAATTAACGTTTCTATAGAACCTGCTAACACAGATACAACAACACTATCATTTGATTTGTTCAGTCTGCCGATACTTTTTAAAGTTAAACCGTATGAATTCGATGGGTTTGAATATGAATCTTAAATACAAATCATAACCTCGATCAAAAGTGCTTGGCATAATGAAAATTTCTCAGTAAATAAGATACTTAATCGTATCAGAAAATTGTATATATTTTGATCAGTTATGGAATTAGTTTTAATTGTTTTAAATATTGATGTAATCTGTATTTTATGATTTTATGTAAACCGCTATAACAATTTAAATCTGGTTTTGTATCTTGATCACTTTTTGCATATCGCAACAAACCAGCTGTTTTGGCACTTAGTGAAGTGTTTTGGGTCAGCATTCCGATTTAACGGAGTTAAGTCTGCATGAGTATTAAGTTATACCCATGCAGACTAAACTCCGCCATTGCCATGCCATTTCTCATTTCCCATCTTTGTTTTGCCGTTTATATACATTGTGATGTAGTCTACCAAATTCTACTTCAATGTTAAGTTATCAGCACTCTCTGATTCCATTACCAGAATTACTCCTAAAAGAAACGTATGGCAATACGAGAACCAATTGAGATGCTTTCCACGGTCTCTTTATGAGTTTTAACTGGTCGATTTGCTTCCCCGAAAATGACGTAAGTTTTCGGTCAACCAAACTGAGGAAACCAAAAAGAGGTCAAACGAATCAGAAATGACTACAATGCCCATATTAAGTAAAATTTTGTTCGACCAAAACTTAACCAAAACTTACTACAATAGCCCTACCGCTGGTAGCTCTTCAGGTAATGCCAATCTCCTTGCTAGTTCAATGCTTCCAGGTGTGCTTTATTTTCACTAGTACTCGAGCGTACATTGATAATAGTCAGCTAACATCCAGAAAATATTTCTGTGAACAGCAGTATGGTTTTTGCAGGCTCCCGGAAATTACGCCCAAAATTTGTTTGGAAAAAATCCAGAAACTGCTTCATACAAAATCTGATATTTTGTCCTAGGACAAAAAGTCAAAATATCTAATAACATTAAAAATTTTCTTTATGAAAAAGTTAGTGGCAAACAGAAAAGTAGTAAGTTTCTATACGTTAAGCAAAGCGTGGCACCGTGTCGGCGAGCGCGTTCATTTGAGTTCATTGAGTGTGCCTTCTATATTAAAAATTTACTGTGTACTTAATTTTCCAAATTTTAAAATTCGTTTTGTAAAGGAAAAATCTGACTGACCTAAGGTTTTTATTTATTTATATAACTACAGACATTTAGTCACAGTTATTCAATATTGACTTTTATAAGTACAAAACAAGTATAAATAAGTTACATTTTTCTTAATATTTCTTTTCTTCATCTTTTGTAAGGTTAAATTCCAGCATATGATCATATTTATTAAATCCCTCGTCAGGTTATTAATGGGTCCGTTGCTACCATAGTTACACCTAGACATTGTTGTTCTCGGTCCGGTGTTAATTTTTAGTTATTTTAGAACATAGGTGGAGTTAATGTTACCAGTCAGAACACAAAACACAAAAATGGCGTTAGATATCTCTCTTCTTCTTCCCATAGTTTGGTAACTTTAAGCGGCATGTATAGGGTGGAATTCTAATTTCTGGGTTCCACGGTTAATAATGCAACGCTACTTCACCATCAATAAAATAAGGAGGTTGATTAAGGTTGTGACGTCTCGTGAATGTCATGTATGTACATTTCTTAAGATTTAAGAACATTTAGTTCATTACACCATTTAAACATAACATCAATATCATGCTGTGAGAAGATATATCCTTGTGGGTCGCAATATAAGTGAAACAGCTTACAGTCATCCGCAAAAAGTAAAATCTTAGCATAACTAACACAAAGATAGAGGTCATTAATAAACAACAGAAACAAAAGTGGGCCAAAGCGACTACCTTGCGGAACACCAGAATAAACAACTATATTTTTGGATAAAGAATTTTTAAACTTCACATTTTGCGTCCGATAACTTAAATAAGAAGAAATCCATTTCAAGTTGCATTTAGGGAATCCATATTATTAATTTTTTTTAACAGAATAACAGAGTCAATTTATCAAACGCTTTACTAAAGTCCACATAAAAGACACATGTTTGTGACCTTTTCACCATGTTACATTGCATTGGGATGTAAATTCAATAACATTTGTAAGAGCTCACTTTTTTGGACAAAAATCAGTAAAAACGTTACGACAATAAAATTGCACATAGTTGCAAATAATTCTCTCAAAAAGTTTTGGTATACAGGACAGTTTAGCTCTTCCTCTATAATTCTCCAAGAGATGTTTGTTTCCACTTTTCTGTAAAGGGACAATGAATGACGATTTCCACAATAACTCCACTGGACAGCGACAACTTGAATAAATAAGTTTACGGTTTACAGATGAAATTTATAGAAGATTTGACAAAAAAAAACTAGGAATACCATCAGAACCAGGAATACAGTTATAACCTAATTTCTTTATATTTATATGGACTTTAAATTCAGTCAGTCTAAGTGTCGGAACAAAGTTTGGTTTTATATTGGAGGAAATATAATTACGTATTTTAATTATATTTATCTTCTTTACTTGATACATGATTATTGTACTCCATATTTGCTGGAAAATATCGCAGAATTCTGTTTTGATTTAATATACTTCCAGAATATCTTAGGATTTTTTTTAAGACTTCATAAGAATATTTTAAAACAATTTTTAGGTGATGTCTGCAGTTAGTGTATAAGAGGTAATCACAGTAGCAATTTGTCCTTTTTTATGTTTTTGTAGTAGTGCTAAGATTGGTTCGCTGAAGTAGGTATGGACATTTTATATACCCTTTTAAAAGCTGATGGATAAAGAGAGCGTACGACACCTTCCGGCGCCTTTTAAGCATCTGCACGTTAATTACCTTTAGACGATTCTCATAGGGGACGAAGAGGAGGAACAGCCTCAATACGACGGGAATGTAAGATATGGTAGGGGGCCAGACTTTGAAAGCATATTCGAGGATAGGCCATAAGAAGGCGAAATAAAGGGATTTGGTGACGTAGGGGTTTGAGGATTCTTTTGACCAACGTTTTCCAAACCCCGGCGAATAATTGGCCCTGTTTATAATTTTATCGATGTGGAAGCGGAAATTAAGCTCTTAATCGAAAATAACACGCAGGAACATGAATGGAGGGAGCGGGTACGTGAAATAACATCAAAGGAGCGGTAATACGCTTACGGGAAAAAGTAATCGCTTGACACTTACCAACATTGATCTCGAGAAGGTCGATATGGCACCATGTTGCAAAATTATTCGGATCATTTTGGAGAGGCTGCGAGTCAGTAGGGGTTGATTTCATGTCGTTCACGTGAACATATAATTAGGAGTTACGCAGGTAACGTCATTAATCGAATGATCGAAAGTCAGAGGACCCAAATGGCTGCCATGTGGAACTCCTGAAGTAGCTTTAAACAGCTCGGAAATGGTAGATCTACGAAAAAAATATGAAGAAGCCCATCCAATTATTAAATATCGTAGGGGAAATTAATAGAATTAAGGAAAATAGTTCTAAGGTCTTCAACGTTTCGGTAATAAATAGATAGTCGATCGGGAGGGGTCACATGAGTTAGTGCAAAAGGGTTATTCTCAGATGTTGGTATGTTCAGGAATAAAAGAGTGTGGGGATGGAGATGTTCAGGGACGAAAAAACTAGTAAGAGTCGGCACGAATACCATGAAGTTCAGATTTTTGTGTTTGGAGCCCCGCCCTACCCTACTAAAGGGTGATCCATTTCGGGGTTCCCTACTTTTTTAAAGAAAAAAACACAGAAAATTCAAATTTAATGTTTATTATCATTTGAAAGAACATTCTTTGGCATTTATTTTTTGAAGATTATGTCTATCAAATGTTGGCCGTTGCTACGTCGCAGATGGTCCATCCGTTGAGTCCAATTTTCGATCACTCGTTCGAGCATTTCGACTGGTAACTGGCGAATGACACGCGTGATGAATCCTCCAAGGCCTGAATCGAAGCGGGTTTGTCGGCATAAGCTTTTGACTTTACATATCCCCACAGGAAAAAGTCTAACGGTGTGATATCACACGATCTTGGTGGCCAATCGACCGGCCCAAAACGTGAAATTATGTGTTCACCGAAATGTTCTCTCAATAAGTCCATTGATTGATGCGATATGTGGGATGTCTTGCCGTCTTGCTGAAACCAAATGTCGCCGAGATAACGAGCTTTAATTTCAGTCATCAAATAGTCGGTTATCATGGCACGATAACGGTCGCCATTTGACGGTTACGTTCGCACCGGCATAATTTTTAAAGAAATATGGACCGATGATTCCACCGGCCCACAAACCACACCAAACCGTTGTTTTTTCTGGATGAAGTGGCAGTTCTTCAATCTCTTCAGGTTGCTCTTCGTCCCAAATGCGGCAATTTTGTTTGTTTACATACCCATTGAGCCAGAAATGAGCCTCATCGCTAAACAAAATTTGCCTCGAAAACGTCGGATCTTCTTGGAACTTTTCAAGAGCCCATAGAGCGAAGCGATGTCTCTTGGGAAGGTCGAGCGGCTTCAGTTGTTGCACAAGCTGTATTTTGTATGCTTTCAATTTAAGATCTTGACGTAAAATGCGCCAAGTCGTTCCATATGTCAGTCCGAGTTGCTGCGAACGGCGCCGAATCGACTCTCTACGGTCTTCGTGTACACTCTCAGCTACGGCCGCTATATTTTCTTCACAGCGTGCTGGACGTGGTCCATTCGGTCGAATATTATCCAATAATAAATGCTGGGTCTCAAAATGGGTGATGGTGTTGCGAATAGTACGCTCAGTAGGCCGACTATGTTGACCATAAGTTGAGCGAAGTGCACGAAACACATTCCTCACAGAACGTGAATTTTCATAATAAAGTTGAACAATTTGTAAACGTTGTTATTTTGAAATGCCAAACAATACTAAACAAAAATAACATGACAGCATGACACGACTCACACGTGATCTATCAAAAAAGGCTATTGAAAAAAATATATCTACTTGGATCACCCGTTACATATATGGTATACGTATAAAATCCACGAATGGCGAACAATTGGAGCGCTATGACACCACTGATTGAAAAAATGTCCCAAAAAAGGAATAAGGAAAAATGGAAAAGCTTATCATCAGAATTAGAAATACAAAATATCGTTCTCTTCTCCACTATGGTGATTTACGGTAAGCGATTTTAGCAGCAACGCGCCACACAATATTGCGGCAGTATTGATCTACAAAATTTGTTCATGAAACTCGTGTTTCTAATTCAAGCTAAAATGACTATTAAAGATAAAATAAATATTAGGCGTAAACGGTAAAGGGCAATTCATTTTGGAGAAGCTTCTCATGACAGTTCTTACTCAGATTTCAGCTGGTACAGGTCAACATATGAACGCTCAATGCACTTAACCACTAAGCCAATGCACCCATTATTTTCGTATCGACTATTGCGACAAGTTAATAAGGTCTATGTGCTCTAAAATTTTGATAAGTTGTATTTATTTGACTAAAATGCAGTCACGATCGAAACCATAGCGAGAAAGGTTGATGATTTTAAAATACAGGGCAAAGGAGCCTAAGTACAAGGCGCGTCTTATTGTCAAAGGATATTCGTTTGCACCAGTGGAACGCTTCGATTCAGTAGTATGCATTTTGGTGTAAGCATGCGTTCAGTTTGGCTAAAGCGGACCAACTTCTTACATTTCGTATTCATGATTTGGAGTAAGTAAAAGCACCAAGAATATAAATATCCTGAAGTTAAATAAAATATTTCACTTTCCAAAGTAAGTTGAATATTTTTGAGAGAAGTTAATGGTCACACTTTATGCAAATTCTGGAAAAGTCCAGCGAATTTCAAGTCGAAACACACCATCTTTTCATTGACTTTAATGTCGCATGTTATAGCATTCATCATCATGGCGAATTCGGATCTCAGTAAAACTGATTTAGCTGTGTTGACGACGCCAAAAAAACACACGATTTTGCAGCAGTTTTGTAACAGCTTATCTAAACTCTTCTACAGCTAATTTGTAAAAAGTAATCTTGTGAGTGGTGATCTTAACAGATCCATCCAGCCACTGGGTTGTGAAAACGACATTGAAATCATAGGCCCGACGTGCCGTTATAGAGTCTAAAGTAGATTATGAATAGTCTAAACTATTACAGCAGCAGCTTTGAGATATGTAAGGAGTTCATCCCGAACGACAGCGAAGTGAAGCTATGCTACTGCGGTGTGAAAAAAATAAATTGGTTCAAAACTCCTGGCTCTAAGGTCTGCAGTAATTTTATTTTCCAGTTCTGCTCTACAGCGCCCAGTTCTGTAGGTTAAATAAGAAAGACATAATAAATTATTAAATTTCCCAAATTAAACAATAAAATAACATTGTACATTATATTAATAGGTACAAGATGTCGATACATTTCCGCAAGAATATATTTAGCAACATTTAAAATAACACAAAAATCTTCTTGCTAAGTTATTTCTTGGTGTATATGTATAAAAGAATTTAAAGTTAAGAAAATAAAACACAAATACAATCAAACAACTGTCGAAAGGAACCTCAACAGTAAAGATGCTATCAGACGGCCATCCCAACTAGGATTACGGATTACGTCCTGACGTCAATAAGACGTAGAATTTGTCCTAAAGCGGTTATCCCGTGTGATCGCCTGTAATACGGTATGTCATTGAACTTTTCAACCGAATGGTAAGGTCCCACGGATGACATCGCTCGATTTTCCATATCGTCATCTAACATCGGATGACACGTTTGCATCGTTGAAAGTTCATGTGAAAATAACTTACACTCGAATGACACTGTGTGATCGGGTGTCATCTAGCAGGTGACACGCTCACAGATGACAACAGAATTACACAAGTTTTCTGACGTCAGTATTTCATTCGGGTGACACGTTCGGATGACCGTCGAATCGCACCTTAAGCAACTTGATAAAAATATTTTTAAACAGAGAAATAATGAAAACTTCTATAAATCGGTTTTGGAAATTCGTTTCTCGCTCAAATCTTTAAACATTTTTATTTATTTGGCTGTTTTCAAATCATTTTATTTTTTATGTGTGAATCACAACCACCTTTGTTGTTAAGGTAGGTGCGGTTTGCCTAACCACTTTCAGCTTGGCAATATAAAATAATAATATAAATGCTATATTTCCACCGAAAGATAAAATAAGATAAAAGCGCAAAATTTCGAAGCAAAAACAATCGTACATATAAAGAACTAATACCTAATTGTTATTCTAATATAAGGCAACAATTTAAACAAAAACTTAGAAATTAAAGAAAAAAGTTTTTATTTGTTCAAAAAAAAAAAACCTGGTAGGCTTTAAGTGAAAATTAGAACAACGAAAAATATGAGATTTTAAATCGCCTGTATGCCGAAAGATGGCCACATCTGACAAGCTTGCTTGCTGCCTGCAGAAAGAGATTTGATATCAGACATATAAAACAACGAGCACGAATCTTATTGTTAGTGGTATGCATAAAACCGAAGTACTTACTGTAAGTAAAAAGCTTAAGTAAATACTAAAATGGAGGGAAAAACTCAGAATTTCAGTATTTACTTCGTTTCGTATGCATAAAAAAAAGTTTTTACTTGATTACAAATACTTTAAAATACTGAATTCATTCAAGTAAAGACTTAAAATTCATCTTAAGTCGTAGTAAATACTTTTTTGCTAATTTTGAAAAATTTACTGATTAAACAGTTTTTTATTGTAAACATGCGTCACCTTGAGCTTTTATGTCACTTTTAATTGGTTTCTTGGAGTGTAAAGCAAAGTCATGGCATCTAAGGGGCATGAAAATTTGTCTATTAGCCAAATGCACCTTGCATTTGTGCAAACATTAAAAGTGCATTCTGTTTTATTAAATACATCTCAGTAGCCATCAATTAAAAGTGCTAAAGAAGAAGCTGTAGAATTATTCATTAGTGAATATAAAAATATAACGGGTGTTCAACTAACTGCAGACCAAATAAAAAAAAATTAATAATTAATTCAATTAATAATAAAAACTGAAGATACATCTAACATAGAAGAGACGGAAGGAGTTCCAGCACAAAAAAAAAGAAGAAAGTTCAACGAGACGGGAGAAACAAAAAATCTTACAAATGGCGAGCTACAGCTTTTTGTTTTGCTAGAGCAATTAAAACTTATTCGAATACAGCAAGAAGAAACTGAGGGAAGAAAATACAGCGACAATGAAGAACGAAGAAATTACTCTTCTCATAGCCCTACCAACATCATAACAGATAGTAGTGTTTTACCTTTTTTTAATTTGTAAAAAAACATTTTCCGAATTTATACGTTGAAAATTATTTTATTTTGACCACATATTTTTGGTTTAAGTTCTTTTCATTTGTCCTAATCTTCGAATTTGAAGAGATAAATGTCCGCTTTCACCAAGAGATATATTATTTTGTATTTCTTCAAATGGTTAAAAACTTCGTTGTCCATTAAATATTTTGCAACTTTGTGCAAGACAAATCAGGATACTATTAAATTTGGAACATTTTCCAAATTTATTCGCACGCAATTTTGAAGAATTGGAAAACTTCTTTTTAACTGCCCGAAACACCTTTCCATTACAACTGTCCCTTTAGAATGAAGTTTATAAAATGTTTTTTCCTGATTTGTAATTGCATCTGTAGTAATTACTCCTCTTTTTTGCATACCAAAATTAGTATTTACTTAGAAAATCTTCAGTAAAAGCATTTACTCTCTTTTATGCATACCACCCTATATCAAATGAAACTGTCTCGCCATCTTGAAATATTTTTAAATCGCATCATACTAACGGCATTCTAGCTATCAGCTCTTCGTAGGAAGCCAATTTGCTTTATGCTCATTTTGCAGCTCGTTTAAGCTCCCAGATTGCGCTTTATAACCCCTTTAACCGAGCGCGTATAACACTTCATGCGACAAAACCACTTCCGCACACGTACTGTGGCAAGACTACTTCAAGATCTCCACATGCACAAATCCGCTAGTCCAGATGGTATTTCTCCTATCTCCTATTTTCAATCTATTCATAATTCAATCTATGCTTAGTTTTTTAAAAACACTTGACAGAGTTTGGCATGTAGCTCTTTTGTCGACACATATTCGAAATCGCCAAGAACGCAATGAAGTGTGTGTTTCCTTAATCGATGCAAGAAATATGTCTGATCCGAATACAATTTACAAGGCGTTTATTCATCTTAAACTTAAGTACTATGCTCATATCCGGTGCACCAAAAACATATTTGCAGCTACTTGTCAGAATTCAAAAACGTGCGATAAAACTTATTGTCGATCGAGACATCACGAATGTGTTTGACACTTCTAGTCATCGTCGCAATGGCTCCTGCTTTTTAATTCCACCATAAGTGCTCAAACGAAACAGCGAGTTGCATTTCCAGAACATTTCAATCACAATACCCGCCATGCACATCCTCGCGCCTGTTTTCTGGTGTACAGTTAAATATAGAGTTCCTTCCTTAGGTGTAAAATACGACTGTGGAGTGCTCATCCAACCCTTACTCTTCCCGCTTATTTTCTAAGACGACACCACCGTTTTTAGTCCGATTATTGCATATTGGTCACTTTGGATCTAGAAACTTTCAAAATAAAAAATTGGTCCTAAGAAAATCAATTTTGTTTAAATTTAATAAAATCGTTTCATGAAAAAAAAAATGTTAATTCTTTCTGACGAAATTGATTTATTGAAAGTTTAAATTGTGATAAGCATAAAATAATGCGTTATTGGATATTAAAAAAAATATAGTATCTATGTTTCTTTCTGGGCTCCACCCCAATTTGTCTTTATTTTAGCCGTTTTCGAGAAAAAAAGTGATTTGAAACCATCAGTCTGATGACACAGCAAACAAAAGCCGTGAGATGTTACCCAATTTCGAAATCCTTCGAACCGTTAGGCCATATGGCTGGGCAGAAAGGCGGGGCATAATTATTTCTTTATAATGGCCTTATACACAGGTGGAGTTCGAAATTTCAGCACAATTAACACGAATTTTAAGCGAGACAAATCCGGTGCGCCGGCAAATACGAATAAAATCAAACGTTAATTTTCGATAATAATATGCTTAATAAAAAAGAAAGTGCGCGACTGCGTTATACGAAACTTTCTCACTACATGATGTGCTTTTTTAAATCGCCTCAAAGAGATTGGTAACATTTGATCATCTACATATCTTATATATATACATATCGTTAGAGCCGTTTTTGAGAAAACGAATTTAATTTAAATTTAAGAAAATCGTTTATGAAATAAAAACTTAAAAAAAAATTATTTCAAAAATCGAAGTATGCAAATTTGTTCAACTTTATAGTATAAAAAAAGAGTAATTTTTTTTAGAGTTCCCTTCATTAGTATTCGAGATATTGGCGGTTTTATAAATTACCGTTAATAGAATTTTTTCCAAAAACTGAGTATGCAGTATTTTTGGCCCTATCCCAAGTATGCTTAGTGCAAAAAAGACGAAAATCCTTGGAATCACTTTCTAGAAAAAAAAATGATAAGTGATTTTCACAAAAAAATGTTTATGGCAGGTACCTGTTTCAAACGATAAAGCAAAAAATAAAAAGACGCCCCGAGACGTGACCCCAAGAACTTATATATGAACTTTGAAGGAAATCCTTCGAACTGTTTCGCCATACGGCGCCCAGACAGACATACAAACCGACGGACGGCATTGGCGGACCCACTTTTTTGGACTTCTCTATAGTCGTAAATATCATCCCTCATACTCAGTTTTAGTTCAACATTTCCGAACGATCGCAATAACTTTCTCTTTAGTATACTAATGTATACGAGAAAGTTAAAAAATCATAATGAACCGCGACGTACTTACATATATTATTCGTATAGCTTTCCACATTCCAAATACATATTTACCCACATGGGTACAATATTTCCATCATAATGTACTTTCATCATGAGATTGTTATCCTTATACATACGTTAGAGGTTTCCTTCCACTTTCTCGTATTATGAATGCAGTTTTGTGGTAAAACGGTTTGAAAGTCATTATCGTAACTTGTTATCGACCCTCATTGCCTTTTTAGTCATATGAGCGTAGCTGGCTGTCTTTCCGAGGTGATAAAAGTATACGATTTCAGGTGCATCTCTTCCGTTTGGATAATTAAATTTTAGTAAAGTAAATAGCTTTGGTACGAGCAAAATGCAAATTTCCATGCCCCACGAATCACAATGTAGTATAGGGATGAAAGAAACGAAAGAAATCTCAGCATTGTAGATAATCCGTATA
This sequence comes from Ferdinandea cuprea, assembly GCA_963576555.1. Classification (NCBI taxonomy): domain Eukaryota; kingdom Metazoa; phylum Arthropoda; class Insecta; order Diptera; family Syrphidae; genus Ferdinandea; species Ferdinandea cuprea. Next base: position 82,166,488 of record OY754959.1, read on the forward strand.
ATAATACTCAAATTAAATGAATGCATGCCGTATAGGCTTGCAGCCTATGGTGCGAAGACATAAGTCCCAATTTTTTTTCTGTTGGGACTCAAGTCCCAATACTTATTTTCGGAGAGATTATATGGAGAAAAACGTTATGGATTTCCGAATGTTTGAATGAAACAAACATTTGGGATTGCCACGCCGTTTAATGAAGGCTGAAATAAGAGCTATTTCAGGGATTGCCACGGCCGATCATCATGTAACAAGAACTGGGCAAATAAAACATTTTAACATAATCATCTCAAACAATAAGTTAATCTTTCTCGCTGCGACATAGTATCGCCTTTCTTATAGATGGGGCGCTGATTTTTTTCTTTGATTTTCGAAACACGAATTTTTAATTTTTATGACTTGATCTCTTTGATTTTGAATACATTTTGCATTCATTTTGGTTACATGTTAGGTTACGTTATGTTATGTTGGAATGGCAGTCGGTAATGTCAACTTAATAAGTATAAAGTCCGTTGTGATATTACGTGGAGAGTTTCCATTCTACGCGTGCATTCTGTTAAAGCTTCTTATGTTGCGTAAAATACTTCAATCAAACTATTCAGGGTTTTATCGACTTAATGTTCAATACTTTAGGATATGATTTGTGGATATATTCTAAGAACATTTTTTTTCTACAGTCTATCTCTAATTTTTACCCCAGTTTACAAACATTTACCACGTTAATACAATTAGCTCCGATATAGTTTCTTAGAAAAAAGCACACAATTTAAAAAAAGGATTTTATCATGTGATCAAATATGATTCATGTGATTCAAATATTTAGACTCTGACCAATTGTAGATATTTATTTTTATGAGAAATTGTTTTTTAAAGTTTGAATATCTTAAATTGATGATCAACAGCAAAGCAGCTGTTGATGAAAGCCGATAATATATGGAAATCGTTAAACGCCTGTAAATATAACGAAAATTGTGGGCAATTGTGTACAATAATCAAAACCAATAAATTTGTACAACACGACAAGCATGGCTGTGTAAGCTGCTTTAACTGGCCACAACTCTCTAAGAAACCATACAATGAACTGAAATATCAAGAATGACGACATATGCTGTTGGGCGAGGGGAGGGTAGCCACGAGTTCCATGAAAACACACCACACTAACTTTGTTATTATACAATCAGAACACTAATTCTTCAAAAATATTGAGGAACTTTTGGATCTCTCACTTTCTAATCTTAATTGGTTTTTGTTCTTAGGATATTATGGATGGTTTAAAAGCATTGTGTACCCAGCCGGAAGAATAAAGAACGTAAGGAGGCCACAACACTCCCCACTGAAGGCGTTAGAACTTTTTCAAAAAAAATATCTCTTTTTTTATAAGCCTTGCTTAAACATTGTTTTAAATTGTAATTACTACGAAAACTATAATCGTATAATTTTAATTCTTTACTATTTTCGTCAATTCCATATGTACAGCCTTCATTGTATTTCATTACCTTTTTCAATTACTTTAACCATAAAAAAGATAACAAATATAACCAAAATACTGGAAAAATTGGAATTGGAAACATTCAAGGCTTAAAGGTATATTTTCGAAAATAATATGAAAAGGCAGTGCCATTTAAAAACGTCTCTGAAATAGCGAGACAATTTCGAGAGACCTTTCCGAAGGTTGGTACTTGATTCCTACGTCAGATGGGTCTCAGAAATAAATCACTCACTTATTCAACATCATTTAAGCGTCTTTTTAATTTATGATGCTTGGCTTGAAGCTTATGATGTTTCAAACATTCGTATTGGTGTCAAAAAAAAATTCAAAACTACTACATATTCATTTTAGTTTTCTTAGTCTTTTTGAATGTCAGGTGATAAATTTGTCAGTTAAGAATTACATACTCACATACGACCTTGTAATTCTCATCTGACGAATTGGCTCTACTTTTAAAGATCGGCTTCGTGTGACATATATTTAACCACCTACCTTTAAACTAAAAGCTGTTCAGTTTTATCTAGACCTGGTAAAATGTTACGTTACAATGTTTCTGTCATATTCATGAAGATAGATAGTGACAACTATTTTCGAAATGATGTCTTTCGATTGTTTTTAGTTTCCGCTTTTATTCCCTGAAATAACATTGCAAAATAATAAGTGCTCCCAATAGTTGATAATTTTTTGCAACTGGCTAACCCAGTACACAGAATAGTCGACAATCAAAAAGCATCACCTTAGCGATTCCACTCCTGTATACGTTATTTGCGCCAAAAAATATCTGTTGTTTGTCAACCTAAGAATTTATATATTTATTACATGCATTAAATAAATATGTTGGAAATTAGTTATAAGTTAATTATTAATTCAGAGATCTTTCCAATAAATTATACGACCCACACACCTGTTTCTTGTAGACAGTCGTCAATAATTTGTTCTAAAGATTCTTCTACTCGTGAACATTAATTATGAACAACACTGCACTTAGCAAAAAATGTTTTTAAATGTTTTACGTCAAATGTTAATGTGTAAAAGAGTTTTCATCCACATCTCCTTTTTTTAATATCATCCTAAACTCCTGCCAACTTTTCCCTGCACACAACTCTTCTTCTATCCAGTACAATTAAAAGAAATATTAACCTATGTCTGCATTTGTGTCTATTTAAAACAGTGATATTACATCTGTCCATCAAAATAATAAATTTTGAAAATTTTATTTGTATATACATACTTACAGAAATAGTTACTAAAATAAAAAAAATTTAAAAGTACTTATACATTTTGGTCGTGCAAACAGTTGCTACATAAAATCACTGGTTTTATGATCTGCTTGAGAGCATTACTGTAAATCGTATATACATTTGTAGCACTCAATTAACATATGTCTATATGTTAAATATATCAAAAATGTTGTGCAATATACATGACATTCTAAATAAAGAACATTCTTGTTTTCCGTAGTGTTCCCACTATTATCAGCAAAAATAGACATATATGTACATGAGGAACTATATCAATGCAGAAAGCAACAAAACTGCAAACACATACAATCTGCATGAATTCCTTTGTGCCGTAGGCTACTAAAAATAATACCTTATGTATTGTTTTTTTCACAATGGTCTGCAGCATTTATTATATTTATTATTATTATTTTATAATAATTGCTGTTTTTTTTGCTTTCCATTTAAAAGCCTTTTGGATATGCGAAATTATTTATAAGTAGCAAGACCCGCATCATCACAATGAATCGTCGTTCATAGTAAATACAGTAAACTTCCAATTCTAGTATGTACGTACGCCGTTTGTTTTCAAAAACACAAAATCTGTTCTTATCCTCCTTAGCTTTTAAAATGTCAGCATTTAAAACAGATATACAAAAATTATGAAAAAGTTTTCGGAAACCTATAATTTAGCAGTCTCCGATATTTCCTCATATTCTTATACTTCCTTTATGATTAGCTTGATCAACATCTACTTGAAAGTCTGATAGAAAATATTATACCTCATATTCACATTTCTGTTTTAGAAATGCCGTACTCTTCTTCGTTTTCATTAGTTTCCAAAAAAAAGGGAAATCCCCGTCTCTTTACCCAATTTAAGCCCCAACCGCTGCAACCTTAGTAGCCTTACTAACCCTCTCAGTGGAACTTTTTTTATATCAAGCAAATAAATTGTCAAATCTATCAATTACATACGAGGTTTCCTTTGGGAGATATGGGGTGTCCCATCAATGGGACGAAGCTTCACAATTGACAAGTTTTTTTTTATTACATCAAAAGAATTGTTTGTAATGTTTTGGAGTGAAAAATGTATGTTTAGTGTAAATTCCGATTTTATGTCAATTTATATTTGGGGGCTTTTCATGAAAGTTTTTACTCTTAGATGTTTTTCAGACTTTCGATGGAGGTGGGGCAGCGAATAAAAAACTTAAATAAAAAAATAAAATTTAAATATAACAATATGGTATGAAAAAACGCCTTCCCAGATGCACAAATGTACCTTGCATTAGTATCTTACCATAGTCCAGTTAATTCAGGATACAGATTTTATCGTTCAGTTAATTCAAAAGACAGATTTGATCGGCCAATTAATTCAGGAGACAGATTTGATCTAGCACATATTTTGGTTCTTTTGGTTACTGGTCATGAGGAAACGAGCTAGTTCGGTCGGACATTTAATTTTTCGTGAATACAATTTGACTCGCAAACCGAACATGACTCAGAGCTTCAGCCTTCCGAACGTATTTAAAGAGTTTATGAGTTGAAGCACTAACTTAAAAGAGGTTAAAGGATTGAGCAAGGCCTTAAGTGCAATGCATGCATTCACATATCACGAAAGCACCTCAACTCTGAAAACTCTTAGAGCGGTTGGTGAAAGTGAGATTACATCCCTCCCTTTACTCAGATGATGCCCGAAACCATGCTTGAACTTGGGCCGATTTTAATGAAGCCGAAGTTAGGTCTCATTAAATCAGATGACTATCGAACCGTTGCGCATCGATGTCCTATATCTGGGACACAGTTTTCTTAAAGGCGTACGTCCCATCAAAAATTTGGTATTTGCCATACTTTTGACTTTTAATAATGTAGAATTTTTTTGCGCGAAAAACTGTTTATTAACGATAATCATTTGAATATTAATTTCAGAAAATTATTATTTTTATAAAATGTTTTAATATAAAGAATATATAGATTGATTAATAGTTTCAAGTAAGGTGCATCGTGGATTATCGATTATAAAACAGGTTCCCCTAAATTGACCAAAATACCGCCAATTTTTTTAAGTTTCATCATATATGTATTATTCAAATTATATAATATATATATTTTTACATAATAGGGTATCTAATTCTAGTTTTTAATTGAAATGTTAAGGCGTCAATAACTTTTTTTTCTTAAATATTTAAAATTGATTAAAATTTCACTAGGTAATAATTAACTTACACAATTTGTATAAACCGTACAACCCCAAATTCTATCACAAGTTAAGTTAATACTAATTAATATTTCTATTTCTAAATTTGTTTTATTTATAATATTATTTACTGCAAAGTAAATATTTACTTTCAAAATCAAAAATAAAAAAATAAATACAAAAATTTACATATAAAATTATTAAATTTACATATAATTAATAAATTAATTTAAATAGTTAATAAATTAACACATGAATATATAAAAAAGTATCAAATTGGTTCAATTAAAACATTTTTAAATAGAACTACAAATTATTGAGATCTCGGGCTTAAACTTTTACACTTTTCAGGTGTATTACACTTGTCGGTTTTCAGGTGTATTACACTTGTCGGTTCTTATCCATAATGGGGCCTCCTGAAGCACACGTGAGTTAGTTGTTATACAATAACAGTCCAAAATTACATTCAATGTGCATTCTTAAATTTGCAAATTATCGACTTAGAATTTCGGTAGTAATTTTGAATAATTTTTAAAGTTCATCGAAGAGTTTAAGGGAGTTTTTAATAAAATACAAAATTGTCATGTGCCTATTGAAAAATCCGTAAGACTTCTTACATATTTGCAAATATGTAACCGTAACGTAATTGTTCCCATTAATAAACATACGTATACATTCTATCCAATAGCTGGCGTTTTTAAATTAAATTATTCTTAATGTGATTTTCTATCTTTTCCTAACTTTCTTTTAATTAGATCTGTTTTTCAGAGACTTTATGTAAGAGTTTATTTTTAGAAGCAATAATTTTCTTTGTAATTGCGTTTAAATTATATCTTTATATCAAATTAAATTTGTAAAAACATGTTATAAACACTTCGCTATTTTTTGTTATGAACGTAACAATATATACCTTGAAGGTCTCTCCGCCGACAAGAGTTCGAACTACTCGTTGTGGAAAGCTATAAAAAGCATCAAAAAACCAAAATCGCAAGCGCCTCCTATCAGAAAAAATAATGGCGAATGGGCGAAAAGAGCACTTAAAAGAAACGTTTAATCCCTTTGATGGTCAAGAGCTAATCGAAGATATGGCCTTAGAGGGGATACTTGACAAAGTGTATCACTGGCTGAACTGTGCTATGAAATACAAAAATTGAAACTAAACAAAGCTCCTGGATACGATTTAATTACGGGACAGGTCCTAAAAGAGTTGCCTAGGAAAGCACTTACTATGTTTGTTTATCTCATAAATGCTTCGTTTAGGTTATTATACGTTCCACGACAACGGAAAGTAGCTGAGGTCATAATAGTCCCAAAGCCGGGAAAATCCCCATATGACAAGAAATCGTATGGACCAATATCTCTTTTACCAATCATGTCAAAAGTATTTGAATTTTTTTTACTAAAACGGTTACACCCGATTATCGCCGATTAATTCCTGTTCACCAATTCGGGTTTAGAATTAAACACTCTACAATCGACCAGCTTTATTGAATAACCAATGAAATTGAAAAAGCCCTTGAGGAGAAAATAATATGCTTTAGAGTTTTTCTCGACATCTCTCTGGCTTTCAATAAAGTATGGCATACGGGATTAAAACATAAGCTAAAATTAGCCTTTCCCAAACAAATATATTTTATTATTTAGCGGACAGACTTTTCCGTGTTAAGCTCGGAAATGAATATTCCGAATTCAAAGAAATCGCGGCAGGAGTTCCACAAGGAAGCATCCTGGGTCCGATTTTATTTCAAATCTTTACTCGAGATATTCCGCAGGAAGAAGGCACAACTGTAGCGACGTTTTCGGATGATACCGCTATATTGGCCGTGAGTAATACGGTTGAATCAGCAACAATTAAGCTTCAACGGGCTATCAACAGCGTTTTTGAGTTGACAAAGACTTGGCGTATTGTCCTTCATGAAACAGAATCCACGCATGTTAATTTTACTTACAGAAATGTAACTATGCATTTTCATAGACTCCGTACAAATTCCGTACGCAAATGAAGCTAAATATTTCGGAATGACACTTGATGCGAATCTAAAATAAAAATCGCAGGTAAAAAAGAAACGGGAAGAGCGGAAAGATTTAAAAAGAGGAAAATATAATATGAATACATTCGAAATATTGTACATAAAGTCAACACGCTATAACACGCTATATATTTGCATACTATCATTTTCAGAGGGGTATAGTTTAACCAAAGATAATTTACTATACCGTAGGCATAATTATGAACATACTATTTTAAACCAGTTATTGCCACCAATAATACTGAGCCAGTTTTTGCAATGCACATCCAACTCATGTTTACATATATAATTATATTTATCGTAATACTTGCCTACTTTTATCGTCATAGGTATTAGCATTAATGGTTATTATTCCTTAATAGCTATATTTGGAGCAAACCTGTTCCGTACAAAAAACAAGCTACATCCTTTTTTTTTAAACGAAAAAACACCCTTCTGTGCAGCATGTTATTGGAATAATTATTTCCCCAGAGTTCGCTAAGGTGTCTGAAATCGAATCGACCAGTTCTACTGCTTTGGTGTGTCACGACTAGATATACTTCGAAAGTAATCACGAAACTTATTGATGGATACGAACAATATGAGTAATGGGGTAGATTTTTGTCGAAATCTGTACGTAGGTAGTGAAGTTTTTTTTCGCCCAAAAACAGTTTTATACGTTGATTTTACAAACAAAATGAAAAAGCATTAAGCATTAAACATTAAACATGGGTGATTAGAACAAGAATCATATTCCCACTTCAAATAATTAACAAGAATCATATTCCCACTTCTAATTGTAGAAAAACATCTTCTACAGTGATAATGGCAAGACTAATCTCGATATCCACAAAACATCGGTCGAGGCTACTGGAAAGGCATATACACTCTATTAAATTACCCACCTTTGCAATTGTATTCGTTTTATATGCTTTTCCATTGTACACGTAAAAACTGATTATGAGATCTTCACGTATAATACACAAAAATGAAAAGGTTTGTTCCAACAATACAAATAGCAACAATAAAAAAAATCAACAATATGCAAAAAAATAAGAAATATGATTTCAAAAATCCTTGTATATAAACCAGGCATCTATTTGTACAGATAAAATTCTTTGGGTTATTTGCAGTTTTTGTGTTACCGTTATTTGGAAAGTCTAAGCACGACCGAAGCATTCCTCAAGCAAAAAAGACCAAAATATTTAGAGCCGCTTTCTTTAAATATAAAACTTATAAATCATTTAGATTCAACGTTCAAAAGTATGCTACAGAACCCGTTAACGCCAAAGATATCTTAGTCAGCTTAAGAAAGTGTCCACGTTTCAGATCCATAGAGCAGGACTAAGATTATTAAGGTACTAAATAAGGTTTCTATAGTCTTTCTTTCTCGAAACTACATATGCACAATTGTCAGATTGCTGTTTTACTAATAATATCAATATCTTCGCCGTATGCAAGTATTTGATTGGCTTTCGTAAGATTTTACCTCATGTGCTAGCTAGCATTGGTTTCGCGAGTTTTACAGATTTTAATTAGTTACGCGTAACTAACGTTACTAATTTCTAATTGAGTTAGTTACGTCACTAATGTAACTAACGTAACAGACATAACTAATCCATTCTTCCGACAGCCCTTCACAAAAATCTGCTCATTAAAATATAGTTAAAAGAAATAACTGACAATTTGTAAGTTATAATTTAGGCGTCTGTGGAATCGCTATATGAACACCACCACCCATATTTCAAATTGCAGATTTATTTTGTTTCAATTATTACAAAATTAGAAACAAATTTTCCAATATGACGCTTTTGTTTCTGACTGAATCGAATGAAGTATTAAATGGATTTATTATTTATGGACATAAGTTACATACATTTTCTTGATTCTTTAGTCAGATTTAAAAAATTGAGAGAATCTTATATCTTTTGAAAAAGATTATTTCATAGAAGAACATTTTTTTTTACTTACGCTATATATACATATTTTGTTTATCGTTTAACATATTTAGTCAACAATTCGTAGTCGCATAAGGGACACTCTCCATACATATGCATCCCATTATACTACAACAAATACGGACCATAAGTGAAAACAGGTAAGAACGACTGATGTTAACCATTGTGCGCAATCACTAATAATAAAAAGAGAACACAACACATTTTACTACTCCTATTGCAGCCGGCTATAGTGCGTAAGATACATAAATACGGTTTTCCCATAATGTTTTTGTAAACGCGGGCCCGAGTTATTGTCACTGTAGTAGTATTTCCCCTCAGCCATTTGAGTATGACTTGAAATATCCAGCTAACCAGGTTTGCTTCTTTAACGTTTGTTTTATATGTTTTTTCATCGGCTATTTGTTAAAAAAGCTTAGTTATGGTTCTTCAATATAAATTTTTCGTTCAAAAACATGAAGTTTAACTTTTTGGCATTTATATTACTTTCTTAATATATCATATTTTACGATTTTAAGTTTTATTGTCAACACTTTTTAGGTTCTAAATTGTATAGTAGATGGTCACACTAATTAGTTGGGGAAATTGTTTAAATTTTTTTTTACCCGTATTTTTAAAAACGGGCTGAAGTTGAATTGTCAAAAGCTTTTTAATTCTATCTTTTTTTTAAAAAAAAAAAAGGGATGGGGAAATGGGAAAATACGAAAAAGAAAAAGAGGAAACCAAATTCAGATTCAAAATAAATAAAATAGTTACTAGATTAAGTACCAAAAAGAATGTTTTTATTTCATATGTTTCGTGCGCTAAGAGAGAAGGAATCAAATGAGAAAAGATCTACATTCACTTCGCTTTAACCAATTCGATTCGTATCCGTATGCCCAAATCCATCCGCATTTCGCATACATATAAAAAATAGGTGCGATACAAGGACCCATATCGTTACTATAGGTACCACAAAGAATATTTGCATTTCGTATGATTCGTTACTTTCGATACTTTCGTACCTATACTTTGCTCTTGGCAAACATCAGAAATGATTTCTTTGTCTGTTTGTGAGCGAAAGTGATGGAAAATTGCAGTCGATACATTTATTTAATTGTACCGTTTGAAAGTCCGAATTATGTGTGTTCCGACTATTTTAATTTGAGCTTTAAATTTCTATGCATATCTTTCGAGAAATGTATTTCGCAAATCCTATAATCCCTAATTGAATTATTTAGCAAGTATTGCTTATTTATGCAATTAAACCACTGTGCTTTTCTAAAAAATTAAACAAATATATATATTTCTGGTTATACATTTTGTGAAATTGCTTACCTTACTATATTATATTGCTTACTATTATAGTTTAAAATATTTTATACCAACGTTTTCCTTTTCATCTTTCTCACACACCAATCACTTAAAATAATGTTTCCCCATTTAAAAAAATTAAATTCAATTTTAATTTTTCACACACGATTCTCAACACCATTTTTTAAAAAAAAAAAAGATGTAATTGAAGACCTTTTGACAATTCAACTTCAGCCCGCTTTAAAAATTCCATTGACCATTTTTCCATTTAGCATTTCGAACCTAAAAAGTGTTGACAATTAAACTTAAAATCGTTCAATATGATATATTAAGAAAGTAATAGAAATGTCAAAAGGTTTAACTTCGTATTATTGAATGAAACATTTATATTGAAGAACCATAACTATCCTTTTTTAAGACCTAGAGTATTGAATTTGTCTTCATTTGAGTCCCCAACATAATGTTTCCTCCTATATTACAGATTTTAAATAATATGTGGGTGCGAAATTAATATGATCTTCACAGGAATTCGTACATTTTCGAATATGTACTTTCTTAAAAACTTAGAGATGAGTTAACATTTGAAAAATGATTTTATTCATAAATTTCTTATAAAATTGTATGTTCGTGTACGAGTTTATCATAGCATTAAGCAGTTAAATAAAGACAAACCGAAGTAGCAGCGATTTCCTAGAGTAATTCTTCGACGGATCTCCACTCGTCATTTGTGGAGTTGATGTTTACCCCGAGGTAGATGAACTCCTTAACTACCTCGAAGTTGCCGCTATCAACAGCGCCATTTTGTCCTAGTCGGTGGACAGATCATTGTTTGTTTGTTGGTTCTTCAATGTCCGTGAAAGCTTCTATCACGGCACGCTGGGATCGACCGATGATGTCTATGTCGTCCGCATACCCCAGCAGTTGGACTGATCTATTGAAGATAGTGCCTTCCGTATTGACATCTGCCCTGCGCACTTTCTGCTCAAGAACCAGATTGAAGAAATCACATGATAGCGCATCTCCTTGCCAAAATCCGGTGCATGTTTGAAAGAGTTCAGACGAGCTGCTGCCAAACTGCTCTTTGCACCGCGTGTTATCTAGTGTTACGCGACACATCTGGATCAGTTTTGACGGGATTCCGAATTCGGTCATCGCCACAAAAAGCTCATGACCATGAATGCAGTCATATGCGGCCTTAAAGTCTATGAAGAGGTGGTGTGTCCCGACTTGAAACTCGTAAGTCTCTTCCAGGATTTGCCTTAGTGTGAAGATTTGGTCTAGAGTTGATCTGCCGGGCCGGAAGACACACTGGTACGTGCCGATTAGTGTGTTGCAGAAAGGTTTGAGACGTTTAAACAGTACGTTGGATAGGATCTTATATGCAACATTAAGCAGGGATATGCTTTGACATTTCTTGCAAGACATAGGATCGCGTTTCTTGTAGATGGGACATATGGAGCTGATGGTCCAGTCATCGGGCATGCTTTCCTCCACCCAAACTTGGATGATGATCTGGTACATGCGCCCTACCATAACATCACCTCCGTATTTGAAAAGCTCTGCAGGTAGACCATCAGAGCCGGCGGCCTTGTTGTTCTTTAGCTTTTTAATAGCTAAGCCAACCTCTTCTATACTGGGCGTAGGGACTGGTTCTTCATTGACTGGACGTGGGTTCTCTTCTTGCCCCATCACTCTCTCTACATTTTGTCCGTTTAGCAGCTGGTGCAAATGCTGCTTAAATACATCTATTTACTATTCAGCCAGTTGCTTGGCTTTCCTATAGAACTTTCGGATGTTGTTTCGGTCGCCGGACTCTTCGATCTCCTTGAGCTGGGAGACTGCGTGCTCTCTTTTCTTTCTACGCAGGATCTTCTTCTCTCCCCCTTCTCCTGGCTCGGTACTCATCCCTAGCTGCCATTGTTTTCCTCTACAGTGTTCTAATATGTGCATCTTCTCTCACCTTTTACCGGTATATGCATACACTATCATACCACTGGCTTTTGCTCTGGGGTGGCTGTTATCCTAGGGTGGTTTCAACTACCTTCTTGATGATGTCGCGATACTGAGACCACTGGTTGTTATCGTCTGTGGTAGGTCTCACTCAGGCGCTCTTTGTAGGCTCTTGCGACTCCAGATGTGCTAAGGTGTCCAACGTCGAATTTCTTCTTTTGGACAGTTCGCAGCTTCTTCTCGTTGGACAGTCGAGGTCTGAATCTAGCTGCAACAAGAAAATGGTCACAGTCGACGTTTGCCCCTCGGTAAGTGTGCACGTTCAAGATGTTGGATGCATGCCGCGCATCCTACATAGTGCTACTTATCACCGTATTACAAGCTGCTGCCAAGTCAATTAGTCGATAGCCCTTATCTGTTGTCGTTTCGTGGAGGCTGTGCTTACCAACTAATCCGCCGAAGATGTTTTCCTTGCCGACCTTAGCATTGAAGTCCCCGAGTATAGTTTTGACATCGTACTCCGGACAGGCTCCGCAGGCTCCGTCCAAGAGGTCATAGAATTCCCCCTTGATATGGTCCTCAAACTCGTCGGTAGGGGCGTGTGCACATATAAGGCTACTGTTTTGGAATGTAGCTCTGATGCGGATCACAGCCAGGCGATCACTTATCGGCTTGAAGTCAATTACTTTGGATCTAAGCCGATTTCCCACGACGAATCCGCATCCTAACATGTGCTATCTTTTGTTACAACTATAATATATGTCGCAATTTTGTATTTTCATAGTACCTGATCCTATCCATCGTATCTCCTGGATAGCGGTAATGTCGGCCTTGTACCGCGAGAGGACAGACTCAAGTTTTTGAGTAGCTCCTGGAGTGTAGAGTGTCCGCACATTCCAGGTACACAATAAAGTACTAAAGCGATCAAAAATATGCGAAGCACACTAACGTGTGAATATAAGCTTTAAATCGTTTAATAAAAAAATTTGGTAAATTGATTTTTTCCTTTTTTTGTACACCACACCCTTTTCTCGTGTATGTGAGACTTAAAATTATTAAATGAGAGTCCCTACTCACTGTAAGTAGATTTACTCTGATATGAACAACTTACGTTGTAACACTGGTTGCCTTGTTAGTTTTTTACAATATTTACATGTATTTTTAAATCATGACGTTAAAAAGTCACATTATAGCGCGACGCACAGCGGGGTATTTGATAGTTAAATATAGCGTTAATGTAAAATTAAAACTAAAAAGCAAAAAAAAAACTGGCGAGATTTTACCTAAATACGAACTTTGACCGTTACACCATACGGCGGGTGGGACAGAGAAACAGATTGGCCTACGCACGCTGGTTATAAATCACAATTTAGCTGGACAAAATTATTTCCTTATTCCAACACATTTCTTTGTCTATGTATACTTATTATAACATATTTTCACGGAGAAAAAATAACTAATGTAAAGTTTTTGTGCAAAAAAAAATGTTTTTAAATTAAGAAAATATGCAAACAATTTGTGTGCGTAAAAATTTCGCTTTTTAACCATTTATTGTATACTATCAAAACCCAGCAGAAATCGTCCTGTCTGCAAACATCTATTTACCTATGTACACAGGTAAAACAGGTTTAGAGATGATTCTAAAAATCAAATTTCCGAAAAGCGAACATAAACATTCATTATTTGTTTTCGATATACTGAAGCGCCATCTAGTCGCAAGTTACATAAAAGTTGATTGCATAAAGCATGAAGTATTGAAGTCGCATTCATCTCCTCTTCGAACAAGTCTCTCCTTTCAATTTATGTATGCTCTGAAACAAATGATCATTACTCTAATTATAAAAAAACATAAGGAAAGGCTGCAGTCCGCTTGGGGCGAACAGTATGATACCCTATCCATTTTTTATATACCTCAAAGAAAAAAGCGTTAAGAAGAAGATGCAATTGTGGGCCTGGCAGTAGGCGTATTTAAAATTGTTTACCACATTACCACATCGGGACTCATTGCATGCGGTTTGACCACTGTGCGACGGACGAAATCATGGAATGCACCATTGTTATTCATCATTCAATTCTGTTCGACATTTCGGCACAATTGCAATAACTTTTTCTTTAGTTCACTAAAGGGTACGAGAAACAGAACTCCAAATATCTTATAAAACCGCAATCCAATTTTGCTAACCTTAAAAAAACAATGTGATCTGAGACGATTTGGGTATATAAACAGATCTTTCATTATATTGGGGTTAAGAAGAAAAATAATTACCCAAGTCCGCACATATGTATGTTCACCAGGACGCAATAATAAACATTATACAACGTTCAATAATTATTATTTATATTGCACAAACCTTCAGACACTATTTCAATTTCAAAAATTATTCAATAAACCTAATTAAATAAAAAATAAAGGATAAAACGTAATCTATTTTCTTTTTTTTTATTACTACAAATGCATATCTGCAAAAACAGTCGACTTTGCAATATTGCTGTTAATAATTGGTTTGACAGATTGACATGTTCTTATGATTTTTTAATATCTATGTTATTTCTCTTGATTATTATTTCTAAAGGGTGATTTTTTAAGAGGTTTAGAACTTTTTTTAAAAAAAAACACAAAAAATTCGAAAAAATGAATGAAACATTTATTTGAATCGATAGTTTGAACCTTGCAATTTAATGTTTAAAGATAATTTCATGCAAATGTTGACCGCGGCTGCGTCTCAGGTAGCCCATCCGCTGAGTCCAATTTTGGCATACTCTTTCACACATATCGGCCGGTATCTCACGAATGAATGCATGGATGTTGGCTTCCAGTGCGTCAATCGAAGCGGGCTTGTCCCTATACACATTAGCCTTGGCATACCCCCACAAAAAATAATCTAATGGTGTCAAATCGCACGATCTAGGCGGCCCGAAACGTGAAATTAACTGTTCACCAAACTCGCCTCGCAATTGCGCCATTGTTTCGCGTGCTGTGTGGCATGTGGCACCGTCTTGTTGAAACCACATATCATGCAAGTCAAGAACTTCCATTTCGGGCAAAAAAAAGTTTGTTATCATCGCTCGGTAGCGTTCACCATTGACAGTAACGCTGCGATTCGCATCATCTTTGAAGAAATATGGCCCAATAATGCCGCCGGCCCACCAAACAGTGGCTTTTTTGGGATGCATTGGTAGCTGTTGCAATGCTTCTGGCTGATCTTCACTCCAAATGCGGCAATTTTGCTGAACACAATTTTTCGATAAAAAAGCGGATCCTCGGCCAGCTTTCCAAGAGCCCATTCACCAAAAATTCGGCGTTGTGGTAGGTCGGCTGGCTTTAGTTCTTGCACCAGCTGTATCTTAAAAGGCTTTACGCCCAAATCCTTCCGCAAAATATTCCACGTAGTGCTGTAACAAAGGCCTACAGCCTGGAACAGCTGGGAACGGCGCCGAATCGACATTTCGCGGTCTTCTGTCACACTAGCTGATACGGCCGCAATATTTTCTTCAATACGCACAGTACGTAAACGTGTTGGTGGTTTAATGTCCAACAAAGTAAATTTGGTGCGAAATTTGGTCACAATCTTCCGAATAGACTGCTCAGAAGGTCGAGAATGCCGATCATAAAATGGAAGCAGCGCGCGATGAACATTTCGAACCGAGCACGAATTTTGATAGTAAAATTCAATAATTTGCAAGCGTTGTTCATTTGTAAGACGATCCATGGTTAAATTGCAAACCAAACTGAAGCTGTTTGACAGTGACTCAAGGTACTAAACACACGTCAGCTGTCAAAACCAGTGTTGCCAAAACCAAACCAGCTAAAAAATCAGCCTTTATAACTGCATAAAAAAAAATTAAGTTTATACCAGGTTTAATGGTACGACATGAAAGGTCTCGGTTAGCTTTTTACCGACCTTAATGCAGCAGTTAGCTTTATGCACAAACATATGAGTTTGGCAGGGATACCAAAACTAGACATGGCTCTGAGTAGCTCGTATCCATAAATGCTGTTATATGCGGCTTTAAAATCGATAAAAACGGGATTTGTGATTTGAACTTCTTGTGTTTTCCAGTATTTTGTTTTCACATGTTGCCTTGCAATGTTCGGCTGGTAGACCTTCCGGCCAGGCAGCCTTGCTGGATTTCAGTTCAAATATTACTATCCTTACTTTGTCCAGTCAGTTGTTTAAGTCAGGTTTACGGAATTCTTGAATTTAATATAATGGGTCGCTCTGCCTGACAGCGGACTTTGTATTTTATTCGCTGTTTAGCAGTCTGCAGAAACTGTTTTGCCATATCTTCAGCACCCATTGTGACTCCACTATGTTGTTTCCTCATTTCCCTGTTCAGTTCTTGTTCCCCTGACCTTGCTTTTTACCTTTTTGTAAGACTTCCGAATATTATTCCTGGATGACCACCTCTCCATTTCCTCAATGGCGCACTTCTTATGCTGCATGTACTTACCTGCGATTGGACACTAATGCTCCAGTTAAGAGGATCTTCAAATCCTAGGCCCACAAATTCGAGATGATTAGGAGGACTGCACCTCCATTTTAAAGATCAAGCCATCGCGGATGCTTGGATACCAACCAAGCGCTAGGTTTTAATAACTGGCAGGGATTCTTCAGGGGTCAGGAGCTAATTAATTAAGCTTACCGGCAATCTTCATCAAACCTGGTAAAACCCAACACAACTAGAAACACTGTAGAAACGTTACATCTAGCAGCAAATCGATTAGCCTTAGTTTGTACCCAGATGTGGTGTCGAATAAACTATAATTTTAATTTTGTTTTGTCGAGGAGGTCGGAGAAAACTACTTGTACGGAATGTAGCGCGTCCTTTTCGTAGGGCGTGAACTCATATCATATTTCAAAGGATAATTCTCGAGCAAGTTCTTCAAAAATCAAGTGCGCATGAAAGTGCTTTACTGAGATGACACTCCTCCTTCCTCTCTTGGCTGCTGCCATCAAAGATCTTACACAGGAGTTGTTTTCACAATATCCCATCTATAGTGGTGGTATGTTTAAGGCGCCTAGCATTCACCAACGCGAAGGCAGTAGGAGTTAATGGTGATGAGAGTAATCACCAAACTTCTGAGAAACTGTTTACATTCCAGATCATATTTTTTGTGTATTTACATGAGTGTTTAAGGTGCCTTTATTCAACCATAGCTTAGCTTTATCATGACCCATGTAACACATGAACAGCTTCAATTAATATTTCAAAAGGATAAACATGTTCATCCAACTCCCAACAAATTCATTTGGGTATAAAAAAAACTACCCGGGTACGCAGGACAATTGTAAATGTATTGAACGGATACACTCATTACCCTGCACGTAATTAAATTTTCGCCCAAATTTAAGTTAACAATGTTAAAAGTTCTGTCATAGGAGTGATGAACGATACTAGAAAATCCATGCGACCGTCTTTGATGAACTAATTGTGTTCTATCCGGTATGGGCGTTTTTGGTTATGGATGTATATTTCTTATTGAATACAAAGTGTGAAGCGATGCACAGTGAAGTTCGTACATAGCTACACCATTTTAAAAGTAATGTCGTGGAGTGGGACGAGCGAGCGAAACTTATTCTGCGCTTTTTGTCTGTTTTTGGTTGTGTTTGAATCTATAAGTATTTTGTATTGGATGGCCACAACAGATGGTAGTACACGAGGCAAGTTTCGCACGAGTTTACGTACAACATTTTAGAAGTTATTATAGCGGGAACTCCATTTCGTAGATGTTCGATGTACGTACTTATTGCGTACATGTTGTATAGCGTATTATATGGACTGCTATAGCAAGTTAAAGGTTGAAGTCACATGACTTTGAGTGTTGTATATATAATAACAGTTATAACTTGTTATTTCCGGAAGTGATCTATATGGATCAGCCGACGATATTAAAACATTCTGTACCACCAAACACTGGCAGCATTCTAATAGCTTGGCCCATCCTAACTTAACATTACATTATGTATTATTTATTTATTATATATTTATTTACCTACTTATTTATCCTCAGCAACCAAAAATATTTCTGTAATCCTAAACATTTTTATCATCAGCTGCAGTTGCACAGCTACGTATGGAACGCATGGTTGAATTACCATTTTTATATCTGCTGCAGCATAACTTTTAGGATCCAAATTTCACCCCAGGAAATCCAAATTCCAAATCAACCTGGCCAGGAATAGTCAAAAAATCCTGAGTGGAATATTCAGTGGTCATTGTCTCCTGAAAAAACACCATCACCGCATTGGCTTCTCACCGGACCCTACCTGTAGACTTTGTTAGAGAGTGAAGAATCCGCTCTTCACATACTCATGGATTGTCCGGCTCTCTTTCGTCTCAGGAAGAACATCCTCGATAAGGAAATCATCTCACCAGCAAACCTAGTTACCTTGCATCCAGAGAAGATTCTTGCCTTCCTTACTTCCCCTGGAGTTAAGTAAGGACCCTCCAGGGAAGGCACAATAGGCTCCATAGAACCCGCAGTGTCATAGCCCCATGTAGGCTTTCCCGACTTTTAATCTATCTATCTATCTATCTAACTCTTAAGATTATTAATTTAACTACAATTTTAGTATGGCAACATAATCCATCTTCCTATTGGCACTTTGTGGCTCATAGTGATAAATAGTAAAACAAGTTTCCAGACAACCAATCCATATTATGCGATAATAAAAAACGGCTTATATTTGTCTGATGATATGCGATTGCCATAAGAAGTGAATACCTTGTACACCTTGTGGAGACTTAATATTTTGAATTTTTTACTTTCTCATACGCATCCTGCAGAATCTTACTTGAAGACTTCTGTGGTGCGACGATTTCTTCTGGTGTATTTAATGTCTGCTGTTGCAGTTTTTTGATTATTTTTTCCTACCTCTGTAATAAATTTCTCCCAGTTTGTCCTTCTGGGATTCCTGCATTTTTGATATAAGCAAACCGTCTCATCAATCAGAAATTCTATTATTCTGTGGTCTGAAAAGGATGCCTCGGGGAAAACCTTCCATTTTCGCACAGTGAAAGTTTGTGAATTTCATCAGCCAAAACCTCATGCCTGTTTCGCGAAAGGACTGTTGGTTTATTAACTCGGACGGCGAATAAGTCATAGAATCAAATGGCATGTAAGTTGCCGCAAGTATCGGCGGGCACTTCCGCTGTCATTCCAATTTAACTACGGCTTGGTCGATATTAAAGCAGCTAGGCAAGACAAAAAGATTAAATAACATGTACGTGAAGTTGGGAATTTCTTTGCTTTCAACAACACTCAAGTTAGCATTTGCGTCACTGTTAATGACCAAATTATCCAATCAGCTTCATGGCATGTCCTGATTTTTTGATTTTCCGGGAGGCAACGAGAGGCAACTTCATCTCACCCTTCGTCCAGTCATTTTCCCCATCTTTCCTTCCCCACTTCAGGTCTTATCAAACACAGGCTATACATATAGAAAGACTTTAACAAGTTTGACGCATTTTAGGCGTACAAAAAGGGTGGACCATCTAGTGTTTCCTTTTTAAATCATGGGCTATTTTGACACTGACAGCTGTTTCCCGCTCGAAATCTTGACAGAAAGTCAGTATAATACCTCCGCGGAACGAAAGAATACGTTGGGAAATATTGAAAACTTATTTCCTTAGTGAGTGCTGTGCAGCCCAAACAGCACGTTTTTTGAAAACAAGTTTTGGCCGAAATGAAGCATCCACCGCGCCTACTATACGCAAGTTTGTGCAAAAAGTTCGTGAGACTGGTATGCCAATGGACATTGGACCAGCTTTCTTTGAAAATTAAACTGCGGACGACGTTTCCGTCAACGGAGGGCGTTATTGAACCATGTTAACTGATTTTTTTTACTAAAATTTAAGACATGGATTTGGACGATCTCTGGTACATGCAGGATGGCGCACCAAATTCTTAAATCGTGTTATCACCCGTTTTCGCGATGTCAATTGGCCGCCTCACCGCTATGATTTTTCCCATTTTTTTTGTGGGGAATCGTGAAGGACCGATGTTATTCCAACAATCCGGAAACTATTCAAGCACTTAAGGCCAATATCATCCAAGCAATCCGTGAGCTACAGCCCGAAACTATCATCAAGGTCTTGGAAGATTGGAGTGACAGAATGAGCTACTACGAAGCAGACCGAGGCAGCCACTTAAACGACGTTGTGTTCAATAAGTTCGATTTCTGTAGCGCCGAAATCTGTATCTTACTTGCACTAGAATGCAAGTTTAATACTAAATTTTTTTTGTAAACCACAACTATTAATGTTAATTTTTATGTAAATGTTAACATGATACTGTGTTACCCGTCACAGAACAGAAGTCGAACTTTTTTTAGGGGGAAGAAATAGTAAGGAATAAAGTGTTACAGTGTGCTAAAAAATGTTTGGGAATTATGTTTTGTTATGACTAATGAACTTAAGTTAACCTTAGCTATTAGACAGATTTAAGAATAGTATCTGCAAACGGGTGTTAAAAAATTAGGAACATTTCCTGGAGAACACCGTCGCGTCGACGCAAAAGGAAGATCTATGTATAGTCGACAATGGAAAAGAAGAATATTTGCTCACCTAATAAATGCTAGGTGTTATTCACACCACCGATGGAGATGCATATAGAGGTTATGTAGAGAATATATCCAATTTGTTTATTATTAAAACACATTGCCTTTCCAGCGACTTGTCCAAAGATCAGACATTTTAATCTTAGACTGAAGTGTTTATAATTATAAATGACTTTACTTGTATATTATTTCTATTGACTTAACAAGAATGAGGACTTACATTACAATCGAGGAAAACATGTATGTGAATATAATTAAAAATGACGTACGCACAGTACACACTTAAAAAAGCATTTAATTCTTGCTCGTGCAAACCAAACTATAAGCCATACGCATAAGTTCTGCAAACGGCAGTCTGTTAATGATTTAAACCAGCCAACACGCATCTACAAAGTATATAAATCTAGAATTGCCGGTTAGACCGTAAATACTCTAGGAGGTACAACGTTAAAGAATTATTTATGTCTAGGAGATCATTGCCTGGATAACGGCTGGTCAATGTCTGTCTATCTGGAGATAAAGTCACCATATGAAAATGTTTACTTATGAATTTTATGAATTTATATTAAACTATTCCTAGCCTTATTACCTTCCCTAAATATTTGCCTAACTCTAAATTATATAAAATCAAACAACGAAAACGCTATATAAAGTACAAGTGCAGTATAGATTCTATTTACTTTTATATTTACATATCTATTGATATATGTTTGTGCAGATATTGTATATGTATTTTGTGAATAAAGAAGTGCACCACTCTTCTCTGAAAATAAAGGAAGACTTGAAAAGTCGTAAAGATCCGTCTGAAATTATTTTATTTAAAACACGTCTGTACCAGTTCGTTTCTCCGCTCCAAGTTTTAATCATTTTTTAGACGATGGAAGTGAAACCATCATTTCCTTTGATGGATGTTATGTAGGTACGCCTGCATGAAGAAATTCTTTATTTTTGTTGTTCCTGGTTGCGTCGCTTTAAATTGTACGAAACGAAAGCAACCATTGCTATGCTAGTTCTGCATTCAATAGCTGCCTGGTGTGTGTGTTAAGCAAAAATCACCAAAAAGGAAAGATGGAATAGTATTCTATACGGATCATAATGTAATATCGTAATATCGTGTGCATCGAAACGAAGAGTTTTATACTCGTGATAAGTTTTTGGCAAGCAGTATTTTAGTTTTTACGATTGGCATTTAAAAGTTATTCCACTCCAAAGCAAAGAAAGTAATAAAAAAAGTCGTTAAATATTGCTTCTATCAGCGAGTCTCTTATACTTATGGTGATATTTAGATTGCGTAGCTGCCACAGTACTGACAGCGACTGACTGCTAACTCAGTAAATATATATATACCTATTATAAAGAGTAAATGGAAATAGAGACAAAATATATATAGATCCTTCTTGTATAAATAGTAAAATTTTAATATTTGACCTGATCAACATATATGTACATAATATGTAGGTATTTTGCTGGGTTCCTGACTCGAATTTAATTCAGCCGTACAGAAACATCATTCCCAATAACTAAGTAGATAGTATATATCATATTGCCTTGTATATATTTGTAACTTAGTCTTAACTTACAGAAATGAACCGATTTTTGTTAAGTATGCATAAAATAGTTTACTTACATACATACAGTTTTATTTTGTGTTGAAAAGACGTTACGTTTGTTTTTCTACTTGAATTTAAAATACAATTTTTTACTCTTTCTGAAATTTTTCAGAGGTAACACTGACCCGAATTCGTGAGCATTCGTATCCACTATTTATTGTGAAGTAGTCAACAAGTTTCTAAAATTTTATTTCTGGAACGCTAGGCCCCTCAAATCATGTGCTGATCCTTCTCAGAAAACGGATACAATTAAAATTTGACTGAAGTACAGCAAAACGTTGCAATAAAACTGCCTGAAATAGAAAAAGGTTTCATCAATTAAAATTGCTTTTGTTATACTCTAATGTGTTAAATTGGATAAAAATTGACTTGGTAGCCAAGTCTGTCTGATAAAATCAACAAAACTCAAATCAATATCTTCCTTGACTTTTAATTATACTATAGCTACTTCAGTCTGTCTTGATAAAATCAACCACAACACGAATTAAAGTTTAAAATTTGATGCTCAGCTGAAGTTTTCGATGCATTCTGAATATATAAATACGTGCTCCATGTTCGGCTTTATAATACGTAATGTTTAAGATTTCAGGGATAACGTTAAATTTTTTAGTAATAACTAAAAGCGAGTAACTTTGGAACAAAACAGTTCAAAAATAGTTTTGAAACTTCGGGGACATAATTCATTAGAACAAACAAAAATCAAATTTTGTTTTTCAGGTTTTCATTTTGAATGAATTGTACCAAAACCTTTACTCCATTAACAGTTTTGTTTTTATACCCTATCGTAAGGGTATATTAATTTTGACACATAGTTTGTAACACCCCTTAATATTCGTCGTAGACCTATAAAATATATATATTTATGATCACGACCAAATCCTAAGACTATTTAGCAATGTCCGTCCGTCGGTACGCAATTTTTAGGACTTTAAAATTAAGCTAGGAAGCTGAAATTTAGACCACAAACTCCCTAGGGCTCCGAAATGGTTAAGTGTACAAATTTTAATACGCCCTCTGCCACGCCCACAATTTACAAAAAACCGTTTTAAACTTTTGACTTTTTGAGGGCGTTTTTTAAAAAAAAAATTTTTTTTTTAATTTACTAGAATGAAATAAAATGCTATGGATAGATCTTCTTAATGCTTTTTTCTTTGGGGCATATAGAGATATGGATAAGGTATCATACTGCTCGTCCCAAGCGGACTGTAGACTTTCCTTATGTTTTTTACAGGAGGCTTATTATTTATAATGAAATAAGCTCTGAAATACCTAATAAAAGTAATAATTATTTTAGAACTAAAACTGATTAGTTTTAACACTATTCTGCCCAAAAAACCATCCCAATTTTCATTTAGAAGATTATAGCTCCTGACCAGTAACCAGTTGTGAAGGTCGTTAATACACATACCGAGAATGGAAAGCCTCGGTATGCTCCGGTTTCAGCGGAGCAAGTGCTATTCTGGATAATTTTTAATATTCTTGACAAACGTCCAAAAGTTTTTACTACCGGTGAGACTTTGTTGTAATAAACTAACATTTTTGGTCGTGGTAGAATTTGACACGATTAATATGGACATTGCAGTTTAAACTTTTTTCGGTTTTCCTCAGTTGGGTTGGTCTTAAGTGACTAAAATCTTGCCTCTTTCGCCCTGATAGCTTCTTTACTACTTATGTCACACCACGCGTTTTCCTTGGGGTTGATACTCTATATCCTTTTAGGGATAAAGCGTTCCATATTCAGGTGAATTCTATTTGTAATCATATCGACCAATTTGTTACTTAATGAAGTAATGATTTAATGAAGTTTACTACTTTCCTGGAACAAAGCATTTGCAGATGCAGGAATTTGTTAAGCGACATTTTCAAAAATAGAAAACAATGTTTGCTTAGTTGTTTATTTGCATATTTTATATGTATAAACAGATTTTGAAAGGAATTTTCAAGACAAAAAAAATTAGTTTATGGCAACACCGACAATCTACACAGATAAGAAGTTTTTGTGTTCAAGACATTGTTATTTAATACACACTTGACCATTTCAATGATCACAAAAAATACACGATCAAAACTAATTTGTCGTTTTATTCATTTATTAATCTTGTTTTGTTTATCAACAAAATTAAAAAAACATTCGAAAATAAAATAGAAATACAATAAAACAAATGACGTTAGAAATTGATATTAATGGAAATATTTCAAAACAGATAAATTTTAACGAAGTGTCGCTTATTACATACTTGAAGGAAGGTATCGAATTAATGTTGGATAGAACAATGTGGCCTGGACAAAGTGAGCCAATTAATTATGCTTGTATTAATTTTAATAACTTAAAGAAGGGTCTACCAATCTATTTGATACTGCGACGCGATTATTAACATTATTAACAGCCTATCAACTTTTTTTGAAAGAGTCGTTAATTATGATTCGATCCGATGATACATCCAAAGTTAAGGGGCAGTGAAAAGTGTGAACAAAAGTTCCGTTCGTTTAAGTATGTACCATTCACTATTGACTTTACATCCCCCACCTTATTAAGATTAGACAGTGGCGTGTACTTGAGAGGTGAAACCACAAAACTGGATAAAATTATGTAAACAAAGATCACTGCTCCGGATGATTTCACTGTACATACTTAACTGCACCCAAATGTTAATAATCAAAAGTGATACTATGTCAATGCTGCTTATAGTAAAGCTAAAGAAAAATCCTGTGCGATCTGTGCGTACCATCTCACGACGCGACGTCCTGAGGATAGCGCCATTACGTGACTCACAATTAGGGAAATCCTGACTTAGAGAGTGAAATCGATTTCAGTATGACCAGAAATGCATGTGAATATTATATTTTAAATAGTTTCAAAGTTCTAATTACATTGCAATTTTCATTGACTCAATAAATTTTATTATTATTTTATTTCATAATAATATCCTTGCATCGTAGCCAGCCTAAATAAAAAGCATTTATAAAGAAATTATAGGAACGGCCGTCTTAAAAATTAAACTGGGCAGTGGTCTAAGATTTGGTAGACTATCCAACCATATGTAGATACTATGTATTAGACATTTCCGACAATCGGTCATTTGTTAGCTTTGTTTTGCAAAATTTGAAGTCCACGTATGCCTTCAACATTTACCGTGAACAAGATTGTAGAGCAAAACTCAAAATGGGGTTTTATGATGGTGTTGTATATATTAATCGCACAAATTGGTGAAATGTTATTTCGAATTCAGGAAACTGAGTTTTTTGGAAATTTTTTTTATTATGTAGTTTATATGATTTTTAAATTTAAGTTCACTGTCCAGTATTATACCGAGGCATTTTATTTCACAAACCTGTTCAATAACTTCTCCATATATATTTAAATCTAGGTTAATTTCACTATTTTTTTGTTTTGTTAATGTTAAGTTTAGGTTTGTTCATTTCTAACCATTTACGCAGATTTTTTGAGTCATACTCGAGATTATTTAAAAGCACACTTATATCTTTTCCACTCACAACTTTTATGTCACAACTATTATGGCAATCCTCCACTGAGTTTCAGTGGGACCCAACATTACTCGAAAACTGTAAGTCCTACAAAGCTCAAATTTGGAATAAAGGTAGATCATGGCCTAAAAAGGTGCAAGATACCCAACATTACTCGAAAACTGTAAGTCCTACAAAGCTGAAATTTGGAATAAAGGTAGATCATGGCCTAAAAAGGTGCAAGATATTTTGTTTCTTGTTAGTCTCAAGGCGACTTGTAGGCACTTTAAGCTTAGAGTGCCGTCTACATATATATCTATATATACATTTCTTATGAATTAATGGATGGTGTGTATACCTGCTAACTAAGGATCCATTCTTTGATATTATATAATGGGATTATTTTCGAAACATAAAAAACCATAATAGTGACATAAATCCAAGTTATACAACCAAGCCATTTAGACTCAAAATAGTTATACAGAATTTAGGTCAAATGTAGCGCGAGTAAAAGCGGCACGACGTGGAGTGCAAGCTCACTAAGGCACTTCTCCTGTTTCCGGAAGGCGGCGGACTAACTCTACGAATGGATCAAGGACGGCGTCCACAGTTCCAGTTAGGTGGAACAAGTGATTTCCCTGTATGAGCTTCTTCGACCTATTTGAAGCCCAGGTCTATAGGGATCTCCAATATTAAGCCAGGGTGTTGGAAAAGAGTTGGTGGCGGATGAGCTCTTGACGGACCAACGGCAGCACTCACATCCCCAAAATGGGTTACTGGCACCGGATCAAAACCAGGGACTGGCCCTACATTTTGCGTCGCGGGAAATCGGCTTAGATCCAACGTAATGGACTTCAAGCCGATAAGTGATCGCCTGGCTGTGATCCGCATCAGAGCTACATTCCAAAATATTAGCCTAATATGTACAAACGCCCCTACCGACGAGCCTGAGGACCCTATCAAGGAGGAACTCTATGACCTCTTAGACGGAGCCTACGGGGCCTGTCCTGAGTACGATGTCAAAATTGTACTAGGGGCCGTTAATGCTAAGGTCGGCAAGGAAAACAAGGACAACAGATAACGGCTACCGACTAATTGATTTTGCAGCAGCTTTTAAAACGGTGATAAGTTACGCCAGGTTTCCGCGACTACGGATCCACACAGCAACCTGGTGCTCTTCAGACGATCGAACCGACAACATCTTGAAAGTGCACACTTACCGACGGGGTAACGTTGACTCTGACCATTTTCTTGTTGCAGCTAGATTCAGAGCTCGACTGTCCAACGAGAAGAAGCTGCGGACTGCCCAAAAGAAGAAATTCGACGTTGGACGCCTCAGATACATATGGAGTCGCAAGAGCGCCTGAGTGAGAAACTCCCCACCATGCATTCACATACCACAGACACAGACCTCCCACGGTCTCAGTATCCCGACATCATCAAGGAGGTAGCCGAAACCACCCTAGGATACCAGCCACCCCAGAGAAAAAGGCCGTGGAATGATGATGTATGCGTATACCGGAAAAAGGTGAGAGAAGATGCACACATTAGAACGCTGTAGAGGAAAACAAGAGCAGCAAGGGATGAGTATCGAGCCAGGAGAAGGGAGGAGAAGAAGATCTTTCGTAGAAAGAAAAGAGAGCACGCAGTCTCCCAGCTCAAGGAGATCGAAGAGTCCCGAGACCGAAACAACATCCCGAAGTTCTATAAGAAAGCCAAGAAACTGGCTGCTGGCTTAAAGCCCGGAACGCAGGCTTTTTGTAACAGCTATGGAAACCTAGTCACCGACGCGCAGGGCAAAGTAGATGTATTTAAGCAACATTTGCAGCAGCTGCTAAACGAACAAAATGTAGAGAGAGTGATAGGGCAAGAAGAGAACAAACGTCCAGTCAATGAAGAACCAGTCCCTCAGCCCAGTATAGAAAAGATTGGCTTAGCTACAAAAAAAACTAAAGAACAACAAGCCCGCCGGATCTGATGGTCTACCTGCAGAGCTTTTCAAATACGGTGGTGATGTTATGGTGGGGCGCATGCACCAAATCATCATCCAAGTTTGAGTGGAGAAAAGCATGCCCGATGACTGGACCATCAGCTCCATATGTCCCATCTACAAGAAACGCGATCCTATTTCATGCAAGAACTATCGAGGCATATCCCAGCTTAATGTTGCATATAAGATCCTATCCAACGTACTGTTTAAACGTCTCAAACCTTTCTGCAACACACTAATCGGCACGTACCAGTGTGTCTTTCGGCCCGGCAGATCAACTCTAGACCAAATCTTCACACTAAGGCAAATCCTGGAAGAGACTTACGAGTTTCAAGTCGGGACACACCACCTCTTCATCGACTTTAAGGCCGCATATGACTGCATTCATGGTCATGAGCTTTTTGTGACGATGACCGAATTCGGGATCCCGTCAAAACTGATCCAGATGTGTCGCGTGACACTAGATAACACGCGGTGCAAAGAGCAGTTTGGCAGCAGCTCGTCTGAACTCTTTCAAACATGCACCGGATTTTGGCAAGGAGATGCGCTATCATGTGATTTCTTCAATCTTGTTCTTGAGCAGATAGTGCGCAGGGCAGGTGTCAACACGGAAAGCACTATCTTCAATAGATAAGTCCAACTGCTGGGGTATGCGGACGATATAGACATCATCGGTCGATCCCAGCGTGCCGTGATAGAAGTTTTCATGGCTACTGAAGAACAGGTGAAACTAATTGGCCTTGAAGTGAATGAGGACAAGACTTAATATATGCTACCAACAAGCAAACAATGATCTGTCCATCGACTAGGACAAAATGTCACTGTTGATAGCAGCAACTTCGTGGTAGTTAAGGAGTTCATCTACCTCGGGGTAAACAATCAACTCCACAAATGACATCCTAGTTGAGATCCGTCGAAGAATTACCCTAGAAAATCGCTGCTACTTCGGTTTGGCAAAACAAATGGGTAAAAAACTCCTAACTCGAAGGACAAAGTGCATGCTCTACAGAAACCTTATCCTGCCAGTTCTACTATACGGCGCCGAGTGCTGGACGATAAGCAGGAAAGGAGAGTTAATACTGGGATCCTTTGAAAGAAAAATACTTCGATGGATATTTGGTCATGTGAGCGAGGAGGGCGAATGGAGGGAAAGATACAACCGCGAACTCTAGGAGCTGTACCAAGATGTGAATGTAGTCCGAAAAGCCAAAACTCGTCGACTACATTGGCTCGGCCACATCGAGCGAAAGGACAACAACGCTTCAGCCAAGAGGATCTTCGAAGCCCATCCCCCAGGTTCGAGACGACAAGGAAGACCGAACCTCCGTTTTAGAGACCAAGCCATCGCGGATGACAGAGCGCTTGGTCTGGATAACTGAAAGCAGCGTGCTCGGGATCGCAGTGTATGGAAGGCTGCCGTATCTCTGGCAGGGACTCTTCACGGGTCGGGAGCCCGTTAAGTAAAGTTAGTAAGAGAAGAAACGAATAAAGCGCTTATAACGACATTCTGTAAGACCTTTGGTTTATACCAGTGGTCAAAAAAAGGCGGATCGCGGTCCATTGCCAGACCACAGAGGGTCGAACATTGGACGGCCAAATATTCAATTGGATTTGAAAAAAAAATTGTTAACAGAATCCAACATTAGGTATGATACAATTGTGTCGCTCTCAATTGACATGGCCCCATCGATGATTGGCAAAGAAAAAATATAAGTAAAGAGAATCAGAGATAAGAATGCAGGTCTTATGTATTTTCAGTGCGCAATTCATCGGGCAGCCCCTTGTGGAAAAGTACCCGGAAAGAAGTAATAGAATAACTGCCATTCTGCTCTTCAGCACCGACAGCTTAAAGAGTATTTTTGATTCTGAATGTGATTCGGATTATTCTGACTTATTGCAACAAAACAGTGTTCGTTGGTTAAGTAAAAGTCAAGTTATGGAACGTTCCTGGCAAATAAATAAGCAAATAATCTTCTTCTTCAAAACTTAAACACGCAGGAAGCAATGAATCACTTTGAGTTCATAACAAAAGAGCGCAATGTGGTAGATTTGAGTTACAAGAAAATCGGAAATTTTTTATATGGACTGATACAAAGCGTATCTAATTTTCGCCGCAAGCTGGAAATATTTTAAAAAGATGTTAATGACAATAATTAATTCATTTCCCAGCAATTCTTGAATATCATTCTATCTGATCTAAGAAACGAAATTCCTGCACGATTCCTAGTCTTTGTAGAAATGGGGAAGCGGCAGAATGGACTGACGTGGCTGCAAAGTTGTTTAGTCTTTCAAAGCCTTCAATTCAACTGGAAATAATTGATTTGGATGAACATGTTTCCTTGCAAATGTATAAAGCTGCATCCACTATAAATTTTGGGGTTAATACAGTGAGTGTCAACATTTTTTAATAATTCAACCAAAACTATTTGTCAAATTGGTATATGCTTACTTAACACAAATAGATATGCTTAATGTTTACTCACTTTCGACGCTCACTGTATGATCCAGCAAAGTATGAAAACGTTAAAAACAAAATAGCTATCAACATGGCTACTATGTTGGAATCAACATACATATTATAATTTTTTGAACAACAAATATCGTTCAAGTTTGCCCACCTTGAAGACACCCTTCATTTTAATACGAAAGTAGTATAAAAAAACTGGCCCAAGATCATCGTTGTAATTTCTCCCATTATGAAGTGCACAACAAAACTAAAGTAAGAATTGTGAGTTTTTCTTTTCTAGACCTCGATAAAATTTTTCAATCGTATCTGGAACCCACTTTAAATTACTTTCTGATCCCTGGTTTATACAAACAAATTCTTAGGTCTCGACTGAGTTAATATTAATTAAAGTATATACTTTAAATATAGTTTCCTTGAAATAATTTTATTTTCTACGCAATGAAAGCAATCTCTCATTTTAATACGAGACGAATAAAGTAAGCGGCTGTATAGAAATATATATTTTCTGGCTTAAAATAGTTAATATTTAGCTACATAGTAAAACGAATTTCTTTTAACACAGGCTAGGCCCGGCTTTGAGCTAGTTATGTTATAATTATTGTTAAATACACTTTGACATAAAATTAAGAAAACAGATTATATACATCACATGATCAGCCTTAACGACGAGATTTTGATCAGGATTATAGGGATAAAAACCCTCCCACTTCACTGCATTCCTACTGGTCCGCCTGTGGGGTTCGCCGGTTCGACCTCAAAAAATATCTTAAAGCCTCCCAATTTTGGATCACTTCATCATTGAGGCCAATTAAATGCTGATGTTCCTGCATTTGTGTGATCCAAGAGTTTTTAGGCCTACCTCTCTTACGCGATTGTAAGGGAACGTTGATTGCCATTGCCTTTTTGACGGGGTTCGTGGGATCCCTCTTTGAACATGACAATACCAATTTCAGCTTTTTATGCCTTGCAGTTTTCTAGTAATTTTGGTTCTGACAGAGATGACGGAGAGGACAGAAAATTGACTTGGCTATAATTATATGGAGGATTTATATTTGATTAAATTTTTAGTTAGAACAAACTCACTTACTTTTACAGATTTCGATCATTTTCGCACATCATTCTAAACTACGCCCTGCTAGTACCAGCCTCTCCATATTCGTAAAAAAAAATTCAAAAACTATTAATTACAATTATAATTAATACCGAAATTACGAAAACTGGGGGACAAGTAGTTCCTTTTCCTTGTCCGAGACCAAATATTTTTAATTACAAAGCTGGAAGTTAGTTGTACCATTATAAACGTGTAGTTATCTATCTACTATTATTAACTGGTTAATTTTATTCTTAATATTTTATCTGATTCTCTCTCCATAAATTAGAGAGAATCCATTTTTTCGTCCCAGCATAATGTGACTTAACAATTTGATGTGATTTTTTTCTTGTCGTCACAATTTAATTTGACTTCACAATTTACAGTGATTTGCCCCTACATTAATTATAAGGTAACCAGTACGATATAAATTTGCATTTCAAACTGATTTATTTTCTTGTCCTCAAATACTATTGGTATTCTGCCTTGCCAAACAAAATTAAAGCTATTCTCACAATTTAATGTGACCAATTTAATATGACAGCACTGATGTTTCAAATTGGAGTGACACTACTCCTGATATGATAGTCCATTTGCAATAATGGTTTTGTTTTACTTCAACTATAATAGGCAGTTCTGAGGGAACCAAATTATGACTGTGTCGTTTTGATACCACAAGTGTTTGCTTGTAGGCTGCCGGTAGATCGGACCTTTGAAATTCCAGAAATTTATTATTTCTCTAATATTTACGTTTGAAACTTCCTCGAGGGAGTCATAAAAGTGGTTTCCTAATGCTCTTTGCCTGGCGCTAGACGTGAATATTTTTATTTAGTTCCACAGTTTGACACCGTGGTCTCTTATAGTCATTGGTCTTTAAGTGACATCCTTTCGCGTTCTGTTATGAGTGTAAACTCCAATAATAATGAGTATTTATTTATTTTGTTCATCATTGACAACCAGCAATATATAAAGATAAACCTACACGTCGACTGCCGTTATACTATCGTTCTAATGTGCACTTACGCAGACCCTAGACCAATTGATCCATTTGGCCCCAAGCTGTTAGTTAGTCTATTGCTGCCATCTGGATACGTCAAGTTGTACATACATGTACATATAAATATTAGGCGTAAACCGCAAATATTAAGCCCAGCTTCTCCAACCATTGTGTTTGCAGAGATAATTACTAGTATTGTACTTTATTTTAAAAAATAATCAAAGTTGTTTTTCCACTCCAGCTGACAGGATATGTAATTTAAGTTCAGACTTTTTCGAGTAAAAAAATGTGTTTATATACAAAGTAATAATGCTTGAAGGTATCTTATTCCTACGCTAATAACACCCCGTCGTAAATTTTACACTTAACATATATGTTCTTCGAATCGACATACGAAAAAGTTACCCCTAAACCTAACTGGTGTTAGAAAATAATCTGGAGTTATTTTGACTAACTGAGTTATGCTATCAAGCCAATAATATAGGCTATTTGCGTATGTACTTCTTCTATGAAAGAGGCAATTTTAAATAATTTGTTGTTAACATTACATATGGGTACTGGTTGGAAAGAAACTAAGATTTATGACGTTCTTTGGAACAGCCCCCTCAGAAATTCGTTCAAACTGAAGTTCATTGTTAAAATTCACCAGTTAAAAGTCTCCAATTCGACAAGCTCGTTGCATGCGTCCTAAAGCCATTTACTTAGGTAGTAGGTACACGCTACCTACTTACTACATTGTCCTATAGTAAAAACAGCGAACAAAATATAAATGCATATCGCACACTGTTATCTCATCGTTGTATAGTTGGAGGTTGTGCACTAAAAGCATTGAAATTGCTCTCCTGTAAAAGCTACATCTCACATTCAAGCAGTTATGCGCATTACTATTTTTCTTGTAAATGTTCACAACCACCAACAACATCATTGTCGGTGGTGATAGGTACCTATTTCGAATAGGAGTTGATTGGGTTATATACATATCACTTTCTCTACATAATCATAGACTGTCCCTAATTGTTTACGAAATGCTGTCTACTACATATTTTTTGTGATTTGTATGAATCTAAAAGTATATATTAAATATGCGAATATTTAAAATTATCTTGTACGAATACCTACCTACTAAAATTATAAACTTGCTTAAAACTCCATTTTCATTTAAGATGAATAATAAAATCAAAGAACGAATTAATAATTACCAAAATATGTAAAAATAACAAACGACAATCTTTGATAAAAGATACTTTCGTAGTGTGGATAGGAATGTATCAATCTATTGTTTTTCGTCCCAACGTACGTTGCATTTTTGATTTCTTAGCTATTATGCTAGAGCGCTTACATCAGCCGCCAGATAAATATATACTATGTACTATGTACTTGGCGCTGCTAACAAAACGAGGGAAATGACTTTAACCAATGAATACGAAGCTCCGCCTTGCTCCAAGCTAGATGGCCAACAACTGCGTTGGAAAATACAACATATCACATTGCAGCATTGAGTAGGAGAAAAAATGCAACTTGTGTTTGAGAGGGAGAGCCATAGCAAACAGTTGATGTATGAGCATGGTTAAAAGTAATGGGAAAGGATGAACATACAAAGGTAGGTATGCATAAACGAATAACATACTGCCACTATTAAAATATTTCCGCGAGGTCAGGAAGAATTGTGCGCGCCGCCCTCTCACCTCTTTACCTATTAGGCTATGAACATATACAGAGGTTAACTAGCTGCACTACTGAACATCTGTGGCTGTTAAATACGCATTCTAAGACAAGGAAACTCGAAATTCATCAGATATTTTCAATTGCATGAATCATTTTTAAGGAAGTGTTATTATTGGTATGCACTTCATACGTAACTTTAATACAATTTATATACATAACGATATTTATATAAAAAGTAAACGTTATGTAAACGGAACCTTAACTTTAGAAGTTTAATGTACAATGTGTATTAGATAGCTAAAAGTAATGAGCCTATTTTATCTATTCTGTTTTGTTTAACACGAAAATATTGTTATAGGTACCTAGTTGTTGGTTACAAATTGAATCCCATTTCCATTCATTTTGCAATGCTTATATTACAAAGCTTAATAATGTGATTTGTAACGAAGTGATATAGATCTATAGATCAGATGATATGCATAATGTTAATAATAAATTAATAATGGTAAAATGGGTCAGTGCCTTTTGAAATTGGTCAAAGACAGAAAGTACTCTCTGTTCCGAAATGGTTCGACGGATTTGCTTTACAAAATGTATTTAGAGTTTTTCGGACATCATTTTTTTACCATTTTAAAAAATTGTACCCGCCATTCAAATAAAAAAAAAACATTACCTGAGTTTAAGAAAAAATCGTTGAGAAAATGAGGATCCAAGTTACACTTTCTATCGTGCTTCTTACCGGGTACACACCAATTTCTCGTAAGCTAGTCCAAAGCTTTCTTGAAGATAGTGCAGGATTTAACTTAACAAAGCTAGATCGAATTATAAGTTCCAGAATCCGAGGAAGCCTTCACGTCAAAGAAAAAATTGGTGCATGACCGACTCAGTTGGTATTGTCATGTTCAAAGGAGGGATCCTACGAACCCCGTCAAAAAGGCAATGGCAATCAACATTCCCTTACAATCGCGTAAAAAAGACAGGCCTAAATCATACAAATCACACAAATGCAGAAACATCAGCATTTGCTTGGCGATGAAGTGATCCAAAATCAAAATCATGACCTGCAGATATTTTTTGAGGTCGAACCGGCGAACCTAACAGGCGGACCAGTAGAAATGCAGTGAAGTGGGAAGGTTATGATCCCTATAATCCTGATCATAATCTCGTCGTTTTCCAGGGTCGTCAACAGGCCGCGTACAGCCGAAGAATTAGCGGAGGCCCTAGATTGCTACAAAGGAGATATAACCGCCATCCAGGAAGTGCGGTGGGATGAGCCGGGCAAAAGATGGATAAAAACCTGTGACATTTAATACGGTGATTGCTATAGGGAACAAAAGCAGCGTCTATTTGGAATCAAATTTGTTGTAAGCGGCAGACTTTAGGCAAGAAGTCTTGAGTTTTGGACACGTTAATGAGCGCCTTACAACAATCCGCATCAAGGCTAAATTCGCCAACATCAGCCTAATATGCGCTCACGCCGCCACAGAAGAAAAACACGTTGCTACCAAAGAGTGTTTCTACGAGCTCCTCGACAAAACATATGAGCAATGTCCTAAGTATGACGTAAAGATTGTCT
Organism: Ferdinandea cuprea; assembly: GCA_963576555.1. NCBI lineage: Eukaryota > Metazoa > Arthropoda > Insecta > Diptera > Syrphidae > Ferdinandea > Ferdinandea cuprea. The sequence continues at coordinate 82,202,016 of OY754959.1, forward strand.
TAGGTGATTTTAACGCCAAAATAGGAAAGGAGGACATCTTTGGTAGCACAATCGGGAAGCACAGCCTGTACGACACCACGTCTGGGAACTAGGCTGGGAAATTAGGCTAATTGACTTTGCTGCGGGACGTAATGTTACTATAGCTAGCACACGGTTTCCTCGGTGACTTTAAATAATGCCACAAATACAAAGCGAAATAATGCCAAAAATTAATGGAAATGAAGCCAAGAAAATCGAATGCAATATAGGTTTAAAAAAAGTTTGCATATAGCCTACACCAAATCTAACAGTGAAACCAAGCAGGGGTGTTGCAGGGGGCAGCATATTTTATAACCATTACGAAATCATTAAGAATTAGAATTTTAAAAACGAAAAAATGCCAAATTTCCTCACCTTAATATCCACAAAGGAACATGGCGGTCGACAGATCATCAAACCGTCAATCAAATTAATCATGTTGTTATCGACGTAAGGCACTTCTCCAGTGTACTAGATGTCCGAACTTTCCGAGCGGCCAACATAGACTCGGACCACTATCTTGTTGTAGCGAACGCAAAACGCCACGAAAAACTGAAAGTTTTTATTCGCTGCCCCACCTCTTGCGAACGTCTGACAAACATCCAAGATTAAAAACTGTCATGGGAACCTTCTCAAAAATTAATTGGCGTTCGGAATCGGCAGTAAATTGTAAGTCCCTTTCATTCGTGTCAAAAGAATCACACAGTGGTTGGTGAAGCTAGGCTTTGGGTTCTGTATGGGCCGTTTACGCCTAGTATTTATTATTTTTGTTGCATGTCCTATCAGACAGTATATAGTTATGACACCAATTGTGAGCATATTATTTTATATGAAGGATATATTTTATTGGAAGGATTCTGAGAGTGTTCAGAATTGCAGTGTGGCCGATTTCATTTTCGGTCCATTGTGAGGTTGCTTTGAGGCGAATGGCCGTGGTAGTAGAATATCCGGTGCAGCAGAGGGAGCGGTACGAAGTGCTTCACTTATGCATAAACATTCTTGTAGCTTTTTTGCAAGAAAAGAGGGCTACCGTAGATTTTCGTACCCTTTATGGTATATCAGATTTCCAGCTGAGCTTCCTATCCAGGATATGTATTTGGCTTCGTCAGCAAATACTAAGTTGGCTTGTTAAGAGCATTTTGTAGGAGTTCTTTTAAGGTGTTTAAGTGTTTCCCCGACACGGCAATAGCAAAATTATCTGCATAGGCAACCATTCTGCGATTCCTCGCTAGACGTAGTCCAAGAGACATAAGTTTTTTTGAGACAACTGGGCATCGTTGGATTTATTTTACTTAGACTAGAAGCTTCAGAGGTATCTTCTATTTTGCTGCAGAAGAGTCGCCACGATATTCTTTTGGCTTTTCTCAATTCTTTTTTATACAATTAGAGGGATACTTTGTAGGCATCCTAGTCGGAATCTGTTCGTGTGGCCTTGGCTTTATTGAACAGTTTTCTGCATTCATTTCTAAGTGGGCTCAATTCCGATGTCCACCCAATGCAGTTTACGCTTCATGAGGAGGACAAGGATTTATTTAGAGCCAGTGTGAGTTCCCAGACTTTATTATCAAGCTCGTTTGTGTCATGAGGGGAACATAAATGCATAGAGCTCACTGAACGCCATAGTGAACCTCTGTACATTAGCGAATTTGTCTTGCCATAGTTTCTGAAGGTTGATTGGCGGGGATGGTCATCATTTAGACTGAATTGAATGTATCTGTGGTCTAAAAATTAGTAAACAGACGAGACTTTCCAATTACCAATCAATTCCGTGATGAAATCAAAGACGAGAGTTATATCTAAGACCCCTTGTCGACTTCCGGTTATGAAGGTAGGTTCACTACCTCTGTTGCAAATTATTCGGGAGTCTTGAGTCCGCAAACCAGTTTGTTGACAATACATTGTTCTTGGATCAAGACGATATTTTCTTATCTTATTTAGGTCCTCCGATTTCGAAGATAAACCAAGAAATTCATCCTTACTAAGAAGAGCCTTATTTAGGCAGTCTTCCGTCTCCATATCCGACAAAGTGTCAGTGATAGAGGCAGTGGACCTGGCTGGAGCCGCTTGGTCTGCGAAAACATCGTCATTCACAGAAGGAAAGGACACCGATGTTCCCGGGTCCGGGTCTGGCTGGTCTGCTTGTCCCTGGTCATGAAATTGTCGGCCCCTTTGAGTTTGGCAACCTGCTTCGGAGTTATGTTGGTCTCCAGAATAGCTCCAAAGACCTTCAGAGTTTTCCTTTGCTACTTACACCCAACTTGTATCAGCAGATCTTTTATCTGCGAAAGTGATTAGCTTAACTTGACCTTAATACCGGCCAGCATCTTGAGTATTCGGTGGCGGTCCCTCATGAAGGGTACTTAAGAGCTTCAGTTTGACTGCTTGGGAGAATACCTTCTTTTTGCTCAGGACAGCTGCTGTAACCAATACGGGGTGGACCGCGGGTAGCCACAGATTTTAAAGGGATAACGGTCTTAGTTGTTGTTTTTTTTTTTTATTTTAAAATGATGTTTATATTAAGACCTAGATTAGCAATATACAGACAAGGCTAACAAAATCCAGAGGGCGCCAGGTATCCTGACACTCCGCTAGCGACTGAGCTTTTTGACTGGACCCCCAGCAAGGTTGACGCTCAGCACGGGTCTTATGACACCTTCGTCCGGCCCAGAGGACAGAATGAAGACGAGGAGGGAAAGCAATGGCGTGGTAGAAAGGGGAGGGGGGAAACGCGGGGAAGAACGTTCTTTGTTTGGCGCTCGGAGGAGGGGTCTGAACAGTCTATAACCAGGTATGCCGTAGAGTGAATCAGATATATCCGGTTTAAATCAAGACTCGCTTACACAAATTACATCAATACCAGAACCATTGAATTTGTACTTTTCAAACCATTACGAAAACCAGAAAGAACATTTAACATAGTGGCCGTTGATTTTTCATTCACACTGTATCGACCGTTTGACGAGGAACTTAAGGCATTCAAATTGAAATATGTAACAGAAACAAAAACAATTCGTTTATTCACACGAAGTCCATAAAAGATTTTCATGTATACAGTTTTATCGAATAAGAGACAAGAGCTCACACGACGTTTTTTCCAATAAATTTTTTCACGTATACAGATCGTACGAGAAATCTTGCCGGTAATAAACAAAATTCAAAATTAGCAAACGGGGTTCATCTAATATAGAGGACAACTCATTATCCCCTGAAAAAAGATTGGATTGCTTCTGAAAATTGCAACAAATAATAAGAATTACTGGAGCCCTTATTACAGTGTTCGCCTGATAGCGATAATGAATGTGAAAGTATGGAAGAAATTATATCGCCAAACAAATCATTACAGATAGTTGTTCCCCCTATTAAGGTTATTCAAACCTGTTAATACGTTCTAGTTCACTGAAGTCGCTATATGTATCGGATTATTCCATATGTCTATTGACATCAACATTATGAGCGACAGCATGGAATCTTATAATTCTGTTTTAACTAAGCTAAACGAAGACAAAAATTGACGATACGAAAATTGAAAAATATTTTAAGTCTGTGTTGTATGGTTTAGGTCCACTTAATACAAACATATTAAAAAAAAAACTAATAAAATTTGGTGTCAAGTGTAAAGACATAAAACTGATAAGTAAAAGTACAAACGCTATACAGACACATTTTATTACATTGCCTTTTTTGAAAGTGACAGTATTAAATTTAATGAACTAAAGAAAAACATTCGATCTATTTTTCAAACTCAAATGTATTGGAGCTTTTACCGAAAACAAAACAAAACATAAAGAAAGGCTACAGTCCGCTTGGAGCGAACAGTATGATACCCTATCCCTATCCCTATATGCCCCAAAAAAAACCTTAAGAAGATGATGGATAGCATTTTATTTCATTCTATAAAATTTAGAAAAAAAAAAAACATTTTTTGAAAAAACGCCCCCAAAAAGTGGGCATGGCCAAAAACTTTGTATGGGCGATATATTGGAAAAAATATTGGCTAAATATCTTGTTAAACATTTTTTTTCGGTTTCTATGAAAATTATCGAAGAAAACAGCATTTTAGTGAAAAACGCCCACAAAAAGTAGGCGTGGCAAAAAACTTTATATGACAAACTTATAAAGGAGGGCAGTGCCTACATATTTTGTGAAGGTTGTAACACTCTATCTGTCCATCTGTAGCTTTAAATCGGTTTTTTCTAAAGTGTGGGCGTGGCAGTGGGCGTATTAAACAAAATTTTACACTTAACCATTTTGGAGCCCTAGGGAGTATGTAGTCCAAATTTCAGCTTTCTAGCTTGAATTTAAAGGCCTAAAAATTGCGTACGGACGGACGGACGGACGGACATTGCTAAATAGTCTTAGGATTTGGTCCTGATCATAAATATATATACTTTTATGGGTCTACGACGAATATTAAGGGGTGTTACAAACTATGTGTCAGAATTAATATACCCTTAGGATAGGGTATAAAAATAGACTGACACAATGCTTAAACTGCCAAATGTTTGTCATAGCGAGAGGAAGTGCCACATTTAATAATACTGTGGTATATACGCCGGACCATACAAAACTGACGTCTGCATTGGTAAAAAGACCAACTTCATTTCTATTGTTAAGTGCGCAAACAGTAAAGGTAACCATAAATCCACTGAGAGCACATGCGCAAGCAGTAAAATAAAAGATGCGTTTACGTAAAATATTAATCAATCAAAAAAACATAAGGAAAGGCTACTATAGGCCCTATATGCCCCAAAGAAAAAAGCATTAAGAAGATTTTATTTCATTCTATTAATTAAAAAAAAAAAAGTTTTTTTGAAAAAAAAACGCCTCCAAAAAGTGAAAATATAGGGTAAATATCTTGTTAAAAATTTTTTTTCGCTTTCTATAAAAATTTTCGAAGAAAACAGCATTTTAGTAAAAAACGCCCACAAAAAGTAGGCGTGGCAAAAAACTTTATATGACAAACTTATAAAGGGGGGCAGTGCCTACATATCTTGTGAAGGATGTAACACTCTATCTCTCTAACTTTAGCTTGAAAACGGTTTTTTCTAAATTGTGGGCGTGGCAGTGGGCGTATTCAAAAAAATTTTACACTTAACCATTTCGGAGCCCTAGGGAATATGTGGTCCAAATTTCAGCTTTCTAGCTTAATTTTAAAGGCCTAAAAATTGCGTACGGACGGACGGACAGACATTGCTAGATAGTCTTAGGATTTGGTCCTGATCATAAATATATATACTTTTATGGGTCTACGACGAATATTAAGGGGTGTTACAAACTATGTGTCAAAATTAATATACCCTTAGGATAGGGTATAAAAAGAACAATTAAAGCAGCAAAAATGTATAATAAATTTAATGAACCAACTTCGCGCAACAAAGAAAACATAAATACTTCAAAAGAGGGAGTCATACCGTACTCATCGCAGAGACGATAGTACCTGCCGTCCTCTTTTTTAATTTGCTTCAAGTAACTCTATTGCTATCATCTCATGAACCGTTTATTTCAAACAAAAATTAAGAACCTTACAAATTAAATAAAACGGCAGCGCTCAGTATGTACGTTTTATATTATGTAATTATAATTATTATTATATTATAATAGTTTTTATTACAGGATGCTGATCTAAATGTAAATTACAAAAATTTATATCACATTTTCATTTTTCGTTCAATAAAGAATAAAAAGTGACTTAAACATAAAGAGGGCTCATTTTGATAACTTTTGAAAAGTGGGTGCCAGTGGTCCTGAACCAAAAGGGTCAATTTAGGTCCTAAAGCGGACTTAGAATATCGAAAGCAGCAGCGTTTCTCGACAAAAAGCATAGCATAATACTGTACCAGCGTTTTCGCCATCCAGCAGCAGCAACAACATTGCATCCACTGTCGGTGAGTTGTTCTCAATGGAAGAATTAAACTCGCTCGTCATGGAAGATAATGAATTGAAAATAAAGTAGAACAATTTAATGCTATCGAACAATTAGCAACTAAGTTCTTATACTCTAATGTTAAGTAATTTAATAGGTAGTAATATGAAATTGTTACATAGAATGCTAGAGGTGTTGTCTTGTTGAATTTATTAATTTTCTAAGCGTTAATAATTTTGATATACATTTACTCACGGAGACTTGGTTGCACACTACTATTCAAATGTCAACTTCCACTTTTAATTGCTATCGACTTGATAGAAGCGAAGGTGGCGGCAATACGATTTTAATAAGGAGGTCAATTCAACATAAGCTTTTGAGAAGTGTGGAAAGGCAGTTTGTTGAAAATATGGGTTCAGCTAAGAAATGGTAATTTCTGGGGGAATTTCCAACATCGATAGAAAATCGGGCTTAAAGCCCGATTTAAGAAAACTTTTTCGCACAAATGGTGAATATTTAATTGGAGGTGAACTCAATTAAAGACACCTTGATTGGAAAATGTTTTGTCTAACCTCGTTCCTATATTACCAGTACATGTATTGTTTCCCTCCAGTCCTTCTTATATTCCAGCTGGTTCTCATGTTTTTTTGTAAATAATATATCTAGTCATATTTCTCAACCAGTTTCCGTAAACGACTTGGACTTGAACTTCCATGGTCTGGGGAAAAACAAGTGCAATGCTTCCAGGACTTATAACATGCAAATTGGTCACTTGTTCGTTCTGAAATAAAAAAAAAACTTCGAGACGTACCAACAAGCTTAGACGATGTAAGTTTTCAAGAAGATGTTGATAAGGGCGCAGGGACATAAATGCCAACTTATAGTCCCCGATTCTGTGGGACATAAGTACCCAATCGAATTTGGGTAAAATAGTTGGAACTTATGTCCCGGGCAATTATGTCCCTGTACCGTTGATAATATTGTCAACCAATTTTCTGAACATAATATACCTATAACGAAAGATGAAAAAAGTATTTTTCTGTTCAACTAGCCGTTCATTTATTGGAAATCATAAGGTATGGACAGTCTAGTTCTTAATACCAAGTAAAGAAACTCAACAAACTTATAGCCAAGTACTTTCATAACAAACGAAAGGAAGAATGTAACTTAAAGCTGAACTCACTAGACAAAGCATCTAAACCTTTTTGGAACGTAGTGAAAATAGTCAAAAATAAAAATAAGCAACTTCCATCTCTTGAAAATAGTGGTAACGTTTATTAAACTAATCTTGAAAAAGCCAATGTATTATCTAATAATTTTGCAATATCTCAATATCTAGACAATGCAAACACAGAATGGCTTGTATCTAATTCGGTAGAGATATTAAGATCTTCTGTTGTTGAAACTTTGCTAATGAGCATTTGGGTTTTAGGTGGCTTTATACTACTTGCCATTAAATTTGAAGAATTCGCAATACCAGAAAGAGAAATTATGCTGCAGGAAAATCGACAGGATTCTTACTCCTCGATATTGAGAGCGCACTTGCTACAGTCACGCTCACAATCCACAATAAACCGTTTTGAAGATGTAGTTGAAGAGAACCTAAACAAAATATGTAGACAACATAAAATTTGTTGCCACTACTTCTTGTGAGCCTTTTTAACAATATGCTGTTTAATTGAAAATGTCTATGGAAAACGAAAAAAAATGAAAACGAATGTCCATACCATATAAAGTTTTTCGAAACACCCACTTTTTGGAGGGTTTTTTGTGTCAACAAATTTTCTTTTTATAAATTTCAATGAATGAATGGAATTAAATATGGAAAATGGAAATCAAATAAGGGACAATTGTTCGTTGTTATAATTTTGTGCCTCCTCAAATTTTCTATATCAAAATGCAGAAAAGGCCATTGAAATATCCCACGTTTCGATACCCCAAAAATGTATTTTATTACTTCAGTATTTATTCTAAGTCTTAAGGGATTTCGATGAAAATATATTTTCCGCTTTTTTTTTAAACAGTAAAGGATTATTCATATGAGAGCGAATTACTAACTGCGAACAAATTCTGACATTTCATTCACACGACAACTTTTTTTGGTCGCAGATACCCACGAGACTGTTTTGTAAATGTTAGCAGCAAGATATATCAATTTTAAGGTTACGTTCGAACGAATTTTTCATTCATGGATTTGTGGATCGCGACTGTATAATGTGGATTGGATTGTGTATAAAGTGTGACAATTCTCGGCAAGAATTTTTCAATTTGCGATAAACTATTGTGTCTAATTTAAGGAAATTAGAAAATTCGTATTTTGTTTTTAAGCGGAAAACTTAAAATTGAAATAAAAAAGTAAAAAGCGTGTTTAGTATCCATGAAATTATGAATAAATTTTACTTTAACATGTGTTATAGGACGACATTCCTGGGTTTCAAACGTAATATAAAGTTATATGAAACTGGTTTGCTTCTTACATGCGTTTTTGAATAGTACCATAAAAAAATATTCAGAATATAAAATATAAAACGGCATAACGTATGTTTTTTTTATACGGCAATTTGGTCGATTACATACCACATATTATAAAATAACATTTTTAAATGAAAAACCTAAGGAAATGCATTTTGGTAAGTCTGTTTAGGGCAATCAGTATGATACCCTATCCATATCAGTATATTCGCCAACCAAAAAGGCATTTATTATAACTGGGCAGATCATTCACAGGTAAAGTAATTAAGCCTAGTTCGTTTAGGTGTTTGGCAAAAGTGTGGTGGCTCGTGTGACTTCCCAGGCACATTCTTTCGAAATATTTTATTTCTCATTTTCCGTAATTCCAATATAACCCGGAATATAAATAAGAGAGTTCAGGCTTCCCAACCTAATTCAAGGAGTTGTTGAGTTACGGCCTTAGTTAAATTGAGTTCAACTTGACTGTCAATACACATACAAATACTTCAACCCTATCACCTGTTCTTTAAAGTATAATGTTTAGCAATTCAAATAGCAAAGATCTCCTCTTGGAAGCTGATAAACATATGCATATCGAAGAGAAAAGCCCTACGTTGTCACATTCCACGAAAATCACCAGCACCTGAACCCTGATAGGTTTTGGAACCATCCGTAAAAATGCGATAAAAACAATCCACTTGATCAGATTCTGGTCGCAAACTATTCTTGAATTTGGAAAAGCTAACTTTGCAATTAGGAAGCCTATGTTCTGATATCTAGCATTAGATGGCATATACATTTGACAGGGGTCGAAGAATAGTTTTTGTGCCAAAAACCACTTCTTTTGAGAAGAGAAATGTCCTTTAGTGTTGCTCCCAAGATCTTAATTTGAAGGGGTGGAAGGTTCATCAGATCATTTAGAGAAACGCATATACCGTTCTTTGAAGTTTAGCTAGATTACCAATGACTTATTTTCGTGAAAGCTTATTCCACCAATCAACCGATGCTTACTATAGGGTCGGACTAATAAATGTCGTGTAGATCCATAAGATTATTTCTGTGTTTGGCCAAAGACACCCTACTATTAGAAAGCCGAACTCTTTGTCTCTACATGCTTGATCCAAACGAGCTTGCTATCGAGGATTAATCGAAGATATGTAGCTTTTCTTAATAGCTACAGTGTCCCGCTTTTCAGTACCGTATGAGCAAACCCATCAATTTCCCCGTTCTCGCAAAGAAAACATCCTCAATTTTAAGAGGACTGACCAATATTTATTTCCGGTACAGCAATCGTCGATTATGTCCAACACCGCCTGCGCTTTCGCAACGACTGATCCGAAAAAAAGGACAGCGACAACAGCAGCATAACTGTCTGAGCACAAAAGTGCTCAAACGCAATTTGCCGACATACGAGCTGTCAGACATTAATTACACATGTTAGCAATGTTGCGAGTACTATCATGCTGCAACTGGAAGAGTTGATTCGAATCAAACTAGTACCGCTTCAGTCAGTAAGGGGATAGGGATCAGCAGCGTTAAGTGTGTTTAGCAGAGAGTCGATGTACCTTAACAGTAGAGACAGAACACCGCCTTGTGAACAGCTCCTGTTTACACATGTCGTTACATGTCGGCCGTACCCTGCTGAAGCGATATCTCGCTGATGGCAAGTTGCATTTCAGAAAGTGGATTTGACGTCAAAGCCACTTTACACATGACAAGCTCAAACACCCTTTCCATGATGTTTACTAATGGTCGTTAAATTCTTAGCAATGGAGTAGTAATCGCCGGTGACAAACTAGCCATGAACGTTCTTTTTCAGACTGACAGTAGCTGGTTTATATCGTGTTGCAAAATGGCTGGACAAATTCCATGGGGGCCAGGAGACTTCAAACCCTCAAATGATGTAGTAGCCACTATGAAGCAATGTACCAGCTACGTCAAGTTACCTGCCATTGCTCCAGTTTATAGGTATGTATTTGCAGTAAGAATCGCCTCTTGTCAGATATGTAAAAATCATCAAGATAATAAGTTTGAGTTAATCCTCTTGCTGCATTACTTCCCCCGAACTCGGCTGAGTTCGTATCCCTTTTAATAAAGACCGAGGTCCTTTTTTACCATTCCTGCTCGTCTGACGCGCACATTTGTAGGTGGTCTAGGGGTAACAAAGTTTGTTGTACCTAAGGAGGGTTTTCGGCACGGTCTTGCTACGCCATTCATGAGTCAGCTGCATGGCACGCTTTCAATACAAATAATAGAAGGAGCGTTTTGAATTATAGAAAAATCTTTCCAAAGAACAATATGTCTCAATCAAACTTAAAAACACGGGTAATGCAGTATCTACTTTTGGAAAAGCTAATGTTATTTTATCTTTCAATAATATTTTATATAAATTTGATTATAGAATTTGTAAATAACTATTACCATTTTTATGTAAAATATAACAATGGAACTGAAAAAGTACAAAGCATTAAAGAACATTTAAATTTGTGCATTTTATTCAGTAGGAGTTGATGTTGATAGCATATATTTAGTCTTGTCCTCATTCACTTCAAGGCCAACTAGTTTCGCCTGTTCTTCAATAGCCTCTATCACGGCACGCTGGGATCGACCGATGATATCTATATCGTCCGCATACCCAAGCATTTGGACTGATCTGTTGAAGATAGTGCCTTCCGTGTTGACACCTGCCCTGCGCACTATCTGCCCAAGAACAAGATTGAAGAAATCACACGACATCGCATCTCCTTGCCGAAATCCGGTGCATGTTTGGAAGAGTTCAGATGAGCTGCTGCCAAACTGCACATTGCATCCTAGTGTCATGCGGCACATCTGGATCAGTTTTGACAGGATCCCGAATTCGGCCATCGCCACAAAAAGCTCCTGACGATGAATGCTGTCATATGCGGCTTTAAAGTCGATGATGAGATGGTGTGTCTCGACTTGAAACTCGTTGGTCTTTTCCAGGATTTGCCTCAGTGTGAAGATTTGGTCTAGAGTTGATCTGCCGGGCCGGAAGCCACACTGGTACGTGTCTATTAGTGTGTTGCAGAAAGGTTTGAGACGTTCACAGAGTACGTTGGATAGGATCTTATATGCGACATTAAGCAGGGATATGCCTCGATAGTTCTTGCAAGACATAGGATCGCCTTTCTTGTAGATGAATCGGGCATGCTTTCCTCCACCCAAACTTGGTTGATGATTTGGTGCATGCGCCCTACCATAACTTCACCTCCGTATTTGAAAAGCTCTGCAGGTAGACCATCAGAGCCGGCGGCCTTGTTGTTCTTTAGCATTTTTATAGCTAAGCCAACCTCTTCTATACTGGGCGGAGGGACTGATTCTTCATTGACTGGACGCGGGTTCTCTTCTTGGCCCACCACTCTCTCTACATTTTGTCCGTTAAGCAGCTGCTGGAAATACTGCTTAAATACTACTACTCCCTGCGCGTCGGTGACTAGGTTTCCATCACTGTTACGAAGAGCCTGTGTTCCGGTCTTAAAGCCAGCAGCCAGTTGCTTGGCTTTCTTATAGAACTTCCGGATATTGTTTCGGTCGCGGGGCTCTTCGATCTCCTTGAGCTGGGAGACTGCGTGCTCCCTTTTCTTTCTACGAAGGATCTTCTTCTCCTCCCGTTTCCTGGCTCGGTATTCATCCCTTGCTGCCCTTGTTTTCCTCTGCAGCGTTCTAATGTGTGCATATTCTGTCACCTTTTTCCGGTATACGCATACATCATCATACCACAGGCTTTTTCTCTGGGGTGGCTGGTATCCTAGTGTGGTTTCGGCAACCTCCTTGTTGATGTCGCGATACTGAGACCACTGGTTGTTATCGTCTGTGGTAGGTGAATGCACGGTTGGGAGTTTCTCACTCAGGCGCTCTTTGTAGGCTCTGGCGAATCCAGATGTGCTAAGGCGTCCAACGTCGAATTTCTTCTTTTGGGCAATTCGCAGCTTCTTCTCGTTGGACAGTCGAGCTCGGTATCTAGCTGCAACAAGAAAATGGTCAGAGTCGACGTTTGCCCCTCGCTAAGTGTGCACGTTCAAGATGTTGGATGCGTGCCTCGCGTCGATTAGCACATGGTCGATTTGGTTGGCGGTTCGACCGTCTGGAGAGCGCCAGGTTGCTGTGTGGATCCTTAGTCGCGGAAACCTAGTGCTACTTATCACCGTATTACAAGCTGCTGCAAAGTCAATTAGTCAACATGTCGTTTCGTGGAGGCTGTGCTTACCAACTAATCCGCCGAAGATGTTTTCCTTGCCGACTTTGGCATTGGAGCCCCTGAGTACAATTTTGATATCGTACTCCGGACAGGCTCCGTCCAAGAGGTCATAGAATTCCTCCTTGATAGGGTCCTCAGCCTCGTCGGTAGGGGCGTGTGCACATATTAGGCGGATCACAGCCAGTCGATCACTTATCGGCTTGAAGTCAATTAGTTTGGATCTAAGCCGATTTCCCACGATGAATCCGCATCCTAACATGTGCAATCTTTTGGTACAACTGTAATATATGTCGCAATTTTGTCTTTTCATAGTACCTGATCCTATCCATCGTATCTCCTGGATCGCGATAATGTCGGCCTTTTACCGCGAGAGGACAGACTCAAATTCTTGAGTAGCACCTGGAGCGTAGAGTGTCCGCACATTCCAGGTACACACTCGCATGTCCGTTAACGTTCCGGGTCTATTTTGCGTTTGAGGTTCGTTTATATCCGAGGCTGCCATAGTCTCTCCCATAACTAAATGTTTTTGACGTGGTCGGGAAGTTACCCGACGGCACAACCCCCAACCTTTAGGGCCAGGCCCTGTTCTTGACCCTAGGACAGTAGGCCGGTAATTCCGGTGCCAGTAACCCACTTCGGGGATGTGAGTGCTGCCGTTGACCCATCAAGAGCTCATCCGCCACCAACTCTTTTCCAACACCCTAGCTTAGTGTTGGATATCCCTATAGACCTGTGCTTCAAATAAGTCGAAGCAGCTCATATAGGGAGATCGTTTGTTCCACCTAACTGGAACTGTGGACGCCGCCGTTGATCCATCCGTAGAATTCGTCCGCAGCCGTCCGGAAACAGGAGAAGTGCCTTAGTGAGCTGGCACTCCTTCCCCCTCTCTCGTCAGCTGCCGCCAACGACCTTCCACAGGGGTTGGTTACCCCATCTCCAGTCGAGGTACTAGGCACCCAGCAGTCACCACGGGGAGGTGAGAAGTAAGAGTTGATGGTGTTATGCTAAAGTGAGAACGCTTGTGTTCTCATATAATCACAATCAAAAGGATGACCACCATACTAAACCTACACATATATGTTTATATAAGGATATCAGCCTGCCTCAATTGTGGTGTGGTGGTACCCTTCGGGTAGGGGAAAGAATATACCCGAGGTAGGCATGCCTGTCGTAAGAGGCGACTAAAATCCAACCTCCGTATACCGAGCGTATAGTGTATACAAAAAAAATATGCAATGAACAAAACGAAAAGATTAACTACCCCAGGTGGCAGTCCAGCTTTACTGGAAAATCCACCCTCTTCGGAGGTCGGCTCTATGGATTCTGGGGAGAGCCGCTTATTGCAATCCATTGACGTTTTTATTAAACGTTCAAGGGTATCTCGATCTCCTCCATCAAGATCGAATATCCCTGGGAAAAGAAGTCCGCCGGGAGCGCCAGCGCGTGAAAAACAGGACTCAGTGAAAGATACAAGTTTTGAGGATGAAAATAAAGCACTCCGAATCAAGCTTAAGGAAATGGGCCTACTCTTTCAGATCTTAAGAAAGAGATAGATCTGTTAAAAGAAGAAAATAGGGTTCTAAGGAACAATCATTTGCAGAAAGAACGCGAATGTACTCCACCATGCTTAGCTAGTCGGGAATACCACACCGACGAAGAAGAGCTAGCACGCGAAACGAATCAGGTCCCTAAGAAAAGACCTAGTAAGAAAAGAAAAGCCGGTTCTTCGCCCGAAGTCGAGCCCCTAAAAGAACAAAGGCGTAAAGAACCGCAAGAAAAACAACTTCGAGCGCAAATTCGTGCACCGCCTCCAATAAACGTCGTTGGGGTTACGGAATATAATAAGTTGCATAGCCTCCTTAAAGGAACTATAACATCGAAATTTAAGGTTACATCTTTAAGGAATAATGCGTGGAAAATTAACGTCGATAACCACGATGATTACCGGGCAGTGTCCCGAAAGCTAAATGCCGATAAGATCCAGTGGTATACTTTCGAAATAAAGTCAGAAAGGCCACATCTTGTTGTAGCAAGGGGACTCCATCCCTCATGCACCAAAGAAGAGGTTATAAACGACCTCCAAGCCAAAGGGTTTAAAATTCTTGATGCCAATAATATCATAAAGAAGGAGACGCAACAAACGGAAGCCGATAAGGATGTCCTGATAAGGCGTGCACTTCCGCTCTTTATGCTTACATTCGATAGGTCAGATAGTATCGAAGAAATCTACCGAATTAAAACAATATTGAATATCGTGGTAAAAATCGAACCCATGCGTAGAAATGTAAGAATAATTCCACAGTGCAAACGTTGCCAAGGATTTAATCATACACAAATGTATTGCCAAAAAGATCCGCGATGTGTGAAATGCGCCGGAAATCACCTCTCCCAGGACTGTGGAGTAAACGAACAATCCTCCCCTACCTGTGCTAATTGCAAGGGAAAGCACCCGGCAAATTATAGAGGCTGTGAAGTAGCTAAGGAGCTTCAAAAACGGAGAGATGTGCTCCTTAAGCCACAAAATGCTAAATCGAAACCCCTAACTAAGACAAAGCGTAAGACCTCTCAGGAGATAGTAGGCAATCTAAAACCTTCGGTTCCTGAACGTAAAAATATCAAAGAAAGAGAGACAGCAGTAAAGCCCTTGACCTCTGTTGTCAAAACAAACTCTATTCAAAAATTACCGTCAGGAAAGCCATCGAATAATGGCCTTCGGACAGCAAGAGTGCAGACCTACGCTCAGGCCGCGGCATTCGAAAAACCAAAAAAAAGTTGAAACTTCGCCAGACCCTGTTTCTCTTGTTTTCTGAGTTATTCTCGAGAAACTTGAAATGCAAACGGACTTTTGCAAAAACTTGACAAATTGGAAGTATTCATGCGCAAAAAAGATATTAACATTTGCTTGATTACTGAAACCCACGTAAAAGAGCGATCAATTTTGAAAATAAAAGGCTATAATGATTTCCACGCTAGTCACCCATCGGGAAATGCGAGAGGTGGATCATCATTGTTTATTAAAGACTGTATTGAACAATACGAAGATTTGAAGATAGAGCTTGAAACTATGCAACTATGCACGATTCGAGTAAAAACCAATCAGCGTACTTTTAGAATTTCATCTATCTACTGTCCACCACGCTCCGCGCTCGAAAAAAGCGATTATACTAACTTGCTTAAATCGCTCAAACCAAATTTCATTATTGGCGGCGATTTTAATGCGAAACACACGTTCTGGGGTTCTAGATACATCTCGCGAAAAGGCAGAATGCTCTATGGGGCAGGTATGGAGTACAGTTGTGATTTCCACTCGACGGGCAAACCGACCTACTGGCCAACTGATACCTCAAAAATACCTGATCTGATAGATTTTTTCGTCGTGAAAGGAATATCTACCAACCACATTAAAGTTGAAGAGAGCTTTGATCTGTCATCTGATCATTCACAGGTTATTTTAACATTGAGTGTAAAACTAGTCAACAACCTAGAGCCAGCGAGATTAACTGGTAAAGCAACTAACTGGGAAGGCTTTAGGAACGAAATTGAAGAGAATGTTGAACTGAGCGTTCCACTTACGACACCTTATGAACTTAAAGCTGAAGTTGATCGCTTCGTTGAGGTCGTTCAGCTCGCCTCCTGGAATAATACGTCTAACCCAAGGAAAACGCCGGCCAAATACGGTTTACGATATCCGACCGAAATAAAAGAATTGGTCAACGAAAAACGGAAGGCGCGTAAAAAATGGCAACAGAGTGGCGCTCCGCAACATAAAGCACATTTTAATTATTTGTGCAATTTGTTAAAGACAGTTATTAAGGATTTTAAAAATCGTGCGATAGGTTCTTACCTTGAAAGTTCTACAGCGAAAAAAGATTCCAATTATTCACTTTGGAAAGCTGTAAAAGGCGCCAAAAGGCCTAAAATCCCCGCGCCGCCAATAAAAATAAATCAAAATGAATGGGCAAGGGAAGACAAAGAAAAAGCGGACGTTTTTGCAGCCCATCTCGAAGAAACCTTTAAACCGTATGATGGTCAAGCGGCTCACGACAGTACCAATAGTGGGACGGAATTACTATTTGACGAATTTACACTCACGAATGCAACACTAAGGGAACTAAAACGTGAAATCGAATCTCTAAAACCTAAAAAAGCTCCTGGTTATGATTTGATCACCGGAGAAGTTCTCCAAGTTCTGCCTAGAAAAGCATTAATTATGCTTCTATATATTATAAATGCTGCGCTCAGATTAAAAGACGTGCCGAGCCAATGGAAAGTTGCGGAAGTCATTATGGTTTTAAAACCAGGAAAACCGCCAAATGAAGTAAAATCGTATAGACCAATTTCGCTTCTCCCAGTCATATCCAAAGTTTTCGAGAGGATATTACTAAGGCTTCTACAACCGGTTATAGAAGATAATATTCTCATCCCTGACCACCAGTTTGGGTTCAGAACCAAGCATTCGACAATTGACCAAGTGCATAGAATTACTGACGTAATCGAGAAAGCATTTGAGGAAAAAAAGATATGCTCAAGCGTATTCCTTGACGTCTCACAAGCCTTTGATAAGGTGTGGCACGACGGGTTAAAATTTAAATTACGACAAGTTCTTCCGTTCGGCTATATGATATTTTAGAATCATATCTCGGGAATAGACTCTTCCGTGTTAGGCATAGAAGCGTCCTTGGGCCGCTTCTCTATCTGTTATATACTCGCGATATACCAAGAGAAGATTGCACTACCCTCGCTACGTTCGCCGACGATACCGCTATCCTTGCAGTCGGTAATACTATCGAAGAAACGACTGCAAAACTGCAAACCGCACTGAATAAAGTAAATGAATGGACGAGGGACTGGCGGATCGCCCTCAACGAAACTAAATCTGTTCACGTGAATTTCACGTATAAGAAAGCTAATGACTTGCCAATTTTTCTAAACATGGCCCGAATACCCTTTGCAAACGAGGCCAAATACTTGGGAATGACACTCGACGCAAAGCTGAAATGGAATTCGCACGTGAAAATGAAACGTAAAGAACTCGATATCAAATATAGAGAAATGTACTGGTTACTCGGAAAACATTCCCAGCTCAGTACCGAGAACAAACTGCTTTTATACAAGCAAGTGCTAAAGCCGGTGTGGACCTACGGTATACAACTTTGGGGTTGTACCAAGAAAACAAATGCCAATATTTTACAAACTTTTCAAAATAGAGTGATTAGAGAAATTGTCCACGCTCCGTGGTATATTCGAAACGACGATATCCACAGGGATCTCGGAATTCCTACAATCGAAGCTGAAACTAGAAGCATCGCGCGAAAGCATAGAAACCGACTAATCGGACATATCAATAATACAGTCCGACACATTTTGGATGAGAATAATTTATTACACCGACTACAAAGAACGAAACCTTTCGACTTGGCAAGATAAGGATTTACCGCGTCCTAATTGCGGAACATGCAGGATCTTTCAGTGGAAAGTAACCTGTCAAATGTTTTTTTATTTCGCGATAGAAAAATTGCTTGATAAGTTATATCTTAGTTGCAGTATCTAACATTCTATAGAAGGGTGGTGTTTTTAGTCAGTAAAAATCTGACACTACTATGAGCACGCGCTTGCTATCCTCGTAGTGTCTTTGGAAGATTTTCACCTACCCTCGGGGGAGAAAAAAAAAAATTGGGGGTGTAAAAAAATAAACCATTAAGAAATTATAAATATTTTATTCTCAACCCGCATGATATGGGCCTTCAATGAAAGGGTTTGACAAGTAGAACCAAATGCGCTATACACTCATACACTCGGAGGTCCTTGGAACATCAAAAAAAGTCATCTTTAAAAAAGGACCTTATTTTTAAATGTCTATAAAATCACGTATCAAATTGCTGTTGCTATGAATTTTAACTCGGAGGTCCTTGGGACATAGAAAAAGGTCCTTGAATCCTTAAAAGGGACCTTTTTTGTAAATGTCTATAAAATCACGTATCAAATTGCTGTTGCTATGAATTTTAACTCGGAGGTCCTTGGAACGTCGAAAAAGGTCATTGAATCCATAAAAAATGGCATTTATCAAGAATGTCAATATTTGCTTGTTCTACTTTTCAAAACCTTTTATTTAATGCCCATAATATGTGTGTGGGGAGGAAAAAGCATTCCACCATTTGCAATTGATGATGACTTCACATAACAACACAACCATAAGAATAAGAAAAAGTTGTATTAATTATTATGTCCTTTCGCCACGAAAAAAAATCCAAATGGAAGCACTGGTATGTTATTAAATGCACTGTCATTTGTCATTTGCGTAGAAAAATGGCATAGCTGAAATTGCATGCCTTGTCATTTTTTAGGGGCTGCCATTTAAATGACACAACATCCAGAAAGTTTACTCATTTGCCCTAGGCGTCATTAAAGAGCGATCACACGGCCATCTGTTTCCGTCATTTAAATGGCACACAATTCATGTCATTTGGTCCGCCATTTTCCTAGTCATTTAAATGACGCCGAAAATGTCAACCCAAAAATGGCGATCATACGAGCGTCATTTAAATAACTGCTTTGTGACTTGATTTTTACGTCAGAGCGTCATTTAAAGGACTCGCAAAAATGGCCGTGTAATCGTACCTTTAGGAAGTCCAACGAACATTTTTAATTTACGAAACGCGTGAAGTTTTTTTGACTCTTTTGAATCTAAGTTCGTGAACTACATGTGGCGAACCCCAACTTCCAAATTTATGGTCTAAATAAGGTCGGACTAATGAACTATTAATTATTTTTAAGGCTATTTATATCCCGAAAACCTTTAATATTACGTTTAACGAAGCCTAAAAATGAGTTAGACTTTGCAAATATATATTATAAATCATAATTCAAAAATAAACTTAACTTATTGTCAAAAATTACACCAAGATCTTGCAGTTCATCGAAACGTTGAAGTCTAAAATCACTTTTTAAATAACTATGCAAACTATATGTACCAATACGATATGCTAAATAAAATTTACACTTAGAAGCGTTAAGATCAAAAGCATTACGATTTCATTACCTCAACAACCTGGAATAGGGTTATTATTTTTTTTTTTTTTTTTGGTTTTTTGTCTCAAAAAGAAGACTCTCCTATCCAGTATTCGAACTTTGCTATAGGCTATAAATTTGGTTCAATACTCAGGGATATGATTTGTGGGCGTTTAAAAAAATCAGAAATCTAGTTTTATATGTTTTAAAAAAATTGTCAGAGAGCCCGCCGTTCATTGTTGAATAACTCGAAAAGTTTTTGTTTGATTCTGTTGAAAGTTTCAGACAATATTTTCATGAAAAAACATTATAGATGTATCTGTCATCACTACTCAGCAGTCATTTCATGTCGTTAAGTCCACGTAGTGTAGCCTTGGATGTCTAAAGTCAAATTAAACAGTACCTGTGTTGCAGGCCCTTCTGTAACTATTATCCGGTGCGAGCAAAATATCTGCCGTTTTTTGGCGGAGTTTACTCCTCTCACATCACGAATGTACCCACCAAGACCTCCTGGGATAGGGTTATTATTTTTTTTTTTTTGGTTTTTTGTCTCAAAAAGAAGACTCTCCTATCCAGTATTCGAACTTTGCTATTCATTATGAATTATTTAAGAGGTCCACGAAGGATATTAAGACGTGTTACAATTTTTTAAAATGGATATATCTTAGGGATAGGCTATAAATTTGGTTCAATACTCAGGGATATGATTTGTGGGCGTTTAAAAAAATCAGAAATCTTATTTTATATGTTTTAAAAAAATTGTCAGAGAGCCCGCCGTTCATTGTTGTATAACTCGATAGGCTATAAATTTGGTTCAATACTCAGGGATATGATTTGTGGGCGTTTAAAAAAATCAGAAATCTTATTTTATATGTTTTAAAAAAATTGTCAGAGAGCCCGCCGTTCATTGTTGTATAAATCGAAAAGTTTTTGTTTGATTCTGTTGAAAGTTTCAGACAATATTTTCATGAATATTTTTTGAGAAAGTGCAATGCATAAAATTTATTTTTTTAAAATGCTGACTGTCCCTTAACCCCCTTAATAAACAGTGAACAACGATGGGTTAGTACTAACAGATCTGTTAACTTGTTATTTTTATTAATAAATTTGTGTTAGGTTTCATTTACAAATAACAAGGAGTCGATATCAATTTGGTGTATAGAGTGCGGATGTCTTTTTGATATAGAGGGATTACATTTTGAATCGATGTGTGTATATACTAAGCAAACAATATTTGCTTTTAATGGTGTCAAAATAAAGCTAATCAATTACAAAATTTTTCTACAAACAAAATGACTTAATTCTGATTTAAATCTTTCTTTAAATCTCTTATATTAAATCTATATATTGTCCCATAAGCATGAATGTGCAAATTTTCCAAATTTGAGTTAATTGGTTGGTTTAATTAATCTTTTGTAGTCCTACGTTATACCACAGTCTAGAATGTCCTATGTACAATGAAACTAAATTATTTTACTATGTTTCATTAAGTGTAATTCTTCGCTTTATTCCCGAGGATGTACCAGTTTCAGATATCATTCTGGCCAATTATTCAAGTCCCTTTTGTTGACAGTGGGGTGCCGTGGCTTAATGGTTACGTGCGTTGAACCACTAAGCGAGAGGTCGCTGGTTCCCGACCTGTCCACCTGAAAGTTTTTATTCGCTGCGAACGTCTAACAAACATTGATGAGCAGCTTCTCAAAAATAAATTGTAGTTCGGAATCGGCATTAAATTGTAGTTCCCTTCTTCGCACGTACAGTGGTTGAAGAAGCTAGGATAATTATTATCAATTAAAATCCTTCGAATATCCTTCCTAATTTTTTTAAGAGTATGTGAGATTGCTTGCCTTGCCTTCCACAATTATTTCTCTCACTGTAGTTCAATTGAGACATTAATCATAAGTCTGCGGACGGAAATTAGTTGCGCGTATCGAAGCGGCTGAAGAACGAATGGTTCTTAAATCCAGAATCGGGACATATCGAAAAAACCTTTAGTATTTTAGTGAAATAAGCAGTCTTAACCAATCCCAGCCTTTAAAGCCAATGTGAAAGCAACCTACGGAATGGATCTCAAAACGCTTAGTTTTCAATTCAGCTTCCAAAAATCAACATAATCAACAATGATGCCAATTTAATACACAGTAACATATCCAATATGTAAGTATTTGAGGCTACTATTTTTTCGGGATTAATGTTAAATATGTTGCTGGACTCACTTGAAAAATAAAATTTTCTGCTCTAGAGGCATTTTAAAAAGAAAAGCCATTTATCAGGATGTTAGTACAGTACATTTTTGACTTTTTAGAAAAAGAAAGTACATAAGTACAAAGTACCCTTTGTTGAACAATTTTTCCAAAATCGCTAATTATCTCGCCTAGGAAGCATAAAATTATGTTCTTTGGAAACTTTGAAGTTTATAGTTCTAAGTTTTTATGTCTTTTAATATATTTCTGGTTTGTTTGGTTTTAGAAAATGGCAAGTGTGCAGTATGACTCATCTTCACCCGTAAACATTTAGTTTAATCCATTTTACACATTCCTTAATTCAGACTGCTGCAAGTGTGCATCATTACACATCTTCACCCGTAAACATTTAGTTTAATCCATTTTACACATTCCTTAATTTAGGCTGCTGTGGTGCATGAATTTGTAATTTGATCTTAATTCAGCGTTCGGTTCTTATTCAATGCAAATAGCAGAAAGTAGTATTTGTTTTAGACAGATACGGTGTGTATAAATATTATGTCTGTATATGTACGGTGAAGAAAATTAACTTACTTTTTATTCTTGAAGGTATTAAGTTACTGAAAATGTATACCCGACGCTTAGTCATGCTTATCGCTACCCGTCATTCAAAATGTTTGAGCTGAACCAAACAGATATCGACTATATGCTAGCCAATGATATACGTTTTTAGTTAAGGTAATAAATTAAGACCAAACAAAAAAAAACACTGAATGAAAGAGAAATAAAGAATAATGGCTACACATGTAATTCGTTCCGACGAATAAAGTGCAATGGAAAACCTAAAAACCATTCGTCATGTAAAGAAAAATGGCAGGTCTAGCAAAACAAGCTCCACCACACTATACATTTGTATAGTTTCAGAAATAGAAATTATGAGTTTGTGTCCGGTTCTCATATGAGGCTTTAGTTAATAGCCAGCGGCCGCTGTGATTCTTCGTTTTCTTTTACTGTCTATCTGTTAGTGTAGGTTCTTCGGCTATCATATATTTAACTCATCTACATGAAGTATGTTAAAACAAATCATAAACGAATAACTTACGCTTTATTTATGTAGGTTTCCACTCAGAAGCAAGCAAATAACTTTTAATGATTTGATCAGAAACAGGGCGGAGCTTAGAAGTCATTGGTAATGACTAAGTAGATTGTAAAGGGTGATCTATTTCGAGGTTCCCTACTTTTTTAAAGAAAAAAACACAGAAAATTCAAATTTAATGGAGAATGTTTATTATCATTTGAAAGAACATTCTTTGGCATTTATTTTTTGAAGATTATGTCTATCAAATGTTGGCCGTTGCTACGTCGCAGATGGTCCATCCGTTGAGTCCAATTTTCGATCACTCGTTCGAGCATTTCGACTGGTAACTGGCGAATGACACGCGTGATGTTTTCCTCCAAGGCCTGAATCGAAGCGGGTTTGTCGGCATAAGCTTTTGACTTTACATATCCCCACAGGAAAAAGTCTAACGGTGTGATATCACACGATCTTGGTGGCCAATCGACCGGCCCAAAACGTGAAATTATGTGCTCACCGAAATGTTTTCTCAATAAGTCCATTGATTGATGCGATATGTGGGAAGTGGCGCCGTCTTGCTGAAACCAAATGTCGCCGAGATAACGAGCTTTAATTTCAGGCATCAAATAGTCGGTTATCATGGCACGATAACGGTCGCCATTGACGGTTACGTTCGCACCGGCATAATTTTTAAAGAAATATGGACCGATGATTCCACCGGCCCACAAACCACACCAAACCGTTGTTTTTTCTGGATGAAGTGGCAGTTCTTCAATCTCTTCAGGTTGCTCTTCGTCCCAAATGCGGCAATTTTGTTTGTTTACATACCCATTGAGCCAGAAATGGGCCTCATCGCTAAACAAAATTTGCCTCGAAAACGTCGGATCTTCTTGGAACTTTTCAAGAGCCCATAGAGCGAAGCGATGTCGCTTGGGAAGGTCGAGCGGCTTCAGTTGTTGCACAAGCTGTATTCTGTACGCTTTCAATTTAAGATCTTGACGTAAAATGCGCCAAGTCGGTCTTCGTGTACACTCTCAGCTACGGCCGCTATATTTTCTTCACAGCGTGCAAAACACTAAACAAAAATAACATGACAGCATGACACGACTCACACGTGATCTGTCAAAAAAGGCTATTGAAAAAAGTATGGATCACCCGTTATTTTGGTATTACAAACGTAAAATTTGCGATCGTGTGCCAAATTGCTTAAGAAAACGACATTCGAATGTTTTGGTCGAAACATTTTAATGTTCACACGTTTGAGTAGTTTTCAAATGTTGAAAGTATTTCTATTGCCGTATTTGGTTGTTTGTTGACAAGGAGTGGTTTAACTTTAAACAAAAAGTAACAATTTATAAAAAAAACTGAAATAGTTATTAACATTCATCTTAATACTTTCTATTGTTATTGTAAATTTGTGTATATAGATGTGCCACTTTACAGTGACAAATAATAAGCAATTATCTTTTCAACGTTGTAAATTCTTAATTTTGTTGTTTGCTGCCAAAACCGTTTATTTACTCTTGGAGTATATAGCAATACTACCTAATGTAAATAAAACACTGACATCAGATGGTGCCCATTTATCGACACGATTATGGGATCAAAACCCTTCGACTTTCCATCCTGTGCGGTTCTCCGGTTTGACAGCAAAAAAAAAATCTACAGGCCTTCCGGTTTTGTAGCACTTCATCACTGAGGCCGTGTGCAAGTGTTCGTGCATTTGTCTGATCCAGTAGTTAATATGCCTCTCTTCGCGCAGGTATAGAAACGTTGATTCTCTTACGTGAAGGCTTCCTAGGATCTCGATAAGACCCAACGAAATTGAAACCGAAAATAATGCCAAAATCAATTTCTCATTCTGCAAATCGATGTGCATTTTATAATAACAATGTTTTGATTTTTAAAATTGATTAAAAAATGTATGTTTTGGACGATTTGACATAACTTTATATGACTTGCTTGCGCGATTGTCTCCGTTTTGTCTGCTAGCTTCGATTCATTGTAAAGGTCTATTGCCCATAAAGGTGGTGCAAAGGATGGTGAGGCGTTTATATGAGAACACCAGCGTTCTCACTTTGTCCTCTCACCATCAACTCCTACCACTCACCTCCACCTGTGGAATGTCGTTGGTGCCAGCACACGAGAGATGGGGAAAGAGTGCCATATCACTAATGCACTTGAATCCCAGGTCGATACGGATCTCCAACACTAAGTTAGAGTGTTGGAAAAGAGTTGGTGGCGGATGAACCCTTAATGGGCCAACGCCAGCACTCACATCCCCAAAGCGGGTACTGGCACCGGAACTACCGGCCTGCTGTCCTAGGATCAAAACCAGGGCCTGGTCCTCCAGGTTAGGGGTTATGCCGTCGGGGTAACTTCCCGAGAGACAGGGATAGCCTCGGATAACAATTTTCCTCAAACGGCAACCAGACCCGGAACGTTAACGGACATGCGAGTATGTACCTGGAATGTGCGAACACTCAACACGACCATGTACTAATCGATGCGAGGCACGCATCTAACAGCATGAATGTGTATACTTTCCGAGGGGCAAACGTCGACTCTGCCCATTTTCTTGTTAGATAAATTTTCTTGCTAGATTCAGAACTCGACTGTCCAACGAGAAGAAGCTGCGAACTGCCCAAAAGAAGAAATTTAACGTTGGTCGCCTTAGCGTCAGAGTAGCCAGAGACTGCAAAGAGCGCCTGAGTGCGAGACTCTCCACCATTCACCATGAATGCACACTGGAGACTCCAGCAGACCCCAACAACCATTTGTCCCAATATCGCGACATCATCCAAGAGGTAGCGAGTCTCGCTATCGAAACAACATCCGGAGGTTTTATATGAAAGCCAAGCACCTGGCTCTTCGAAACAGCCAAGGAAACTTAGTCACCGACGCGCAGGGAATAGAAGATGTATTTAACCACCATTCCCAGCTGCGGCTAAACGGACATAATGTAGAGAGAGTGATGGGTCAAGAAGAGAGCCCACGTCCAGTCAACGAAGAACCAGTCCTGCCACTCAGTATAAAAGAAGGTGGCTTAGCTATAAAAAAGCTTAAGAACAACAAGGCCGCCGGCTCTGATGGTCTAACCGCAAATACGGAGGCGACGTTTTGGTAGGGCGCATGCACTAAATTATCAATCAAGTTTGGGTGGGGGAAAGCATGCCCGCTGACTGGACCATCAGCACCATATTCCCTATCTACAAGAAAGGCGATCCTATGTCTTGCAAGAACTATCAAGGCATACCCCTGCTAAATGTTGCACATAAGATCTTATCCAACGTACTGGGTGAACGTCTCAAACCCAACTAACGTCGACACACTCATCGGCACGTACCAGTGTGGCTTCCGGCCCGGCAGATCGACCATAGACCAAATTTTCACACTAAAGTAAATTCTGGAAAAGACCAACGAATTTCGAGTCGAGACTCACAATCTCTTTATCGACTGCAGATGATAGTATTCATCGTCGGGAGCTCTACATGCCGATGGCCAAATTCGGGATCCCGGACAAACTTATCCAAATGTGTCACCTGACGCTGGAGAACACGCGGTGCTATGTGCAGTTTGGCAGCAGCTCATCTGAACTCTGCATGCACCTGATTTCGGCAAGGTGATGCGCTATCATGTGACTTCTTCAATCTTGTTCTTCAGCAGATAGTGCGCAGGGCAAGCGTCAGCATGGAAGGCACTGTTTTTAACAGATCAGTCCAGGTACTAGGATATGCGGACGATATTGACATCATCGGACGCTCCCAACGTGCCATAGTAGAGACTTTCACGGGTATTTAAGAACAGGCGAAGTTATTTGGACTTGACGCAAATGAGGACAAGCCTAAATACATGCTATAAACAAACAAACAAGCATCGACTGTTGATAGCAGCAACTTCGATTTAGTTAAGGACTTCAACCACCTCGGTGTGAATATCAACTCCACGAATGACAACCTAGTGGAGATCAGACGAAGAATTACCCTAGGAAACCGCTGCTACTTCGGTTTGACTAAAAAAATGGGTTCGAAACTTATTACTCGAAGGACAAAGTGCATGCTCTATGGAACCCTTATTCTGCCAGTTCTGCTATACGGCGCCGAGTGCAGGACGATAACCAGGAAAGTAGAGCTAATACTGTGCTCCTTCGAAAGCAAAATTCTTCGGCGGATATTTGGTCTTGTGTGCGAGGAGGGCGAATGGAGGAGAAGGTATAACCGCGAACTCTATGAGCTGTACCAAGATGTGGATGTACTCCAAAATGCTAAAACTCGTCGACTACATTGGCTCGGCCACATCGGGCGAATGGACAATAATGCTCCAGCTTATAGGATTTTCGAATCCCAGCCCCCCGGTTCGAGTCGACGAGGAAGTCCGAACTTCCGTTTCAAAGACCAAGCCATCGCGGATGCCAGAGCTCTTGGTCTGGGTAAGTGGAAGCAGCCTGCCCGGGATCGCAGACGATGGAAGGCTGCCGTGTCTCAGACAGGGACTCTTTACGGTTCGGGAGACCGTTAAATAAAAGTAAGTATATTGCCCAGAAGTTGATTTGCTGTGCTTTTCCATTTGCTGAAAGCGGTACAGGTAGTCTGCTATCCTGGATGTAGAAGGCGCGTAATGATCATCGACAATGATGAGCTACCTAATAGTCTCTAGGATATAATGACTGGATGTTAAGTATTGAACGGGATTTCGACTTGTTTATTTCCTGCACAGACTCTCAGGATACCTTTATCATCTAGGAAAGAGACAATCAATAATTTGCTAGAAAACAACCATGTTGGCGAAACGATCTTATAAAGTCACCAAAATACTGATCCTGCAACCACTTATCAAAGCTTCGGTTGAGGTACCCACAACTTACGCTGTTTGGATGTTTTATCCTTTCCTGCGAAATGGACTTAATAAAACAGCGTAAGTTGTGGGTACCTCAACCGAAGCTTAAGACAATGGAAGACATCACATTAAGGGCCACTATATGCCCGAATGAAGCAGCAAGAAAACTATATCGTTATTAAGTCTTCGCTGAGACAGTGATATCACTTGTAAAAGTTGGATACGCAGGCTGTAGGGAGGTAGATTATTAGTCTTTCTAGAGTAAAGGGAATGAAATTACGTGAATGACTTCTATTCGGTTTAAATGAACTTTAGATTTGTGCAGCATACTCAAGATGTGGACGGACGAAGCAATTATACAAAGACTGAGAAACATAGGCGTCGTCAAATTCCTTGGACCACCTTCTTATAAAACCCATCATAGAATTTGAATTTTTCACGATGTTTTTTATATGCCCTATGAATTTTAGTTTAGGATCAAAATAAGCTCCAAGTTCTTTTAAACTATTAACATGGCATAGCAGGTGTAGAAAACTAGAAGAATACGCCTTCTTGAGAATGTCATCTTTTACCATTAGCGCACAACAAATGTCGAAATATTAATATCGGCCTACAGAAGATTTCTTACAGATTAACAAATTAAAACTGTTCATGTCATCAGCGTATATTAAGATATTGCTGAATTGTATAAATGCTTTTACTTTTTTCAATTTTTCTTAAAGGAAACTGAATAGATCATTCAATGTCTTGGCGAACGACAATTCATTGGATTATCAATTTAATGATACAAAATTCCAGTGTATTCAGAAGATGCCGGAAAACCTAGAAAACAATTAAGTTTGGTTTGCTACGTACGTATTGTTTATTACAATGAATAATAACCCATGTTAGTCTCTAGTATAATGAGAATGGAAACATTGTCATGATTCTAAAAACCTTTACCCTGATTCGTTGTTAAAAAACATAAGGAAAGGCTACAGTCCGCTTGGGGCGAACAGTATGATACCCTATCCTTATCCCTATGTACCCCAAAGAAAAAAAGCATTAGGAAGATGATGGATAGCATTTTATTTCATTCAATGAAATTTATAGAAAAAAATTAATTTTTTTCAAAAAACGCCCCCAAAAAGTGGGCGTGGCCAAAAACTTCGTATGGGCGATATATTGAGAAAAATATTGGCATAATATATGGTTAAACATTTTTTTTCGATTTCTATGAAAATTTTCGAAGAAAACAGCATTTTAGTGAAAAACGCCCACAAAAAGTAGGCGTGGCAAAAAACTTCATATGACAAATTAATAAAGGTGGGCAGTATCTACATATCTTGTGAAGGTTGTACAACTTTATCTCTCTAACTTAAGCCTTAAAACGGTTTTTTCTAAATTGTGGGCGTGGCAGTGGGCGTATTTTGAAAATTTTAACACTTTACCATTTCGGAACCCTAGGGAGTCTATGTTACAAATTTCAGCTTCCTAGCATAATTTTAAAGGCCTCAAAAGTTGATACGGACGGACGGACGGACGGACATTGCTAAATAGTCTTAGATTTTGGTCCTGATCATAAATATGTATACTTTTAGCGGTCTGCGACGAATATTAAGGGGTGTTACAAACTATGTGTCAAAATTAATATACCCTTAGGATAGGGTATAATTAACTCTGTCTATAAGATTATAATTATACGGCATGGATATGCCTACCTCTCTTACGCGGTTGTAAGAGAACATTGATTGGCATTGCCTTTTTGACGGGGTTTGTAGGATCCCTCCTTTGAACATGACAATACCAACTGGGTCGGTCGTGCTTTAATTTTTTTGACGTAAAGGCTTCATCGGATTTTGAAACTTATAATTCGATCAAGCTTTGTTACTCCTACTGTCATGCGAAGCATCTTTATCTCGATCTGCTGTCAACATGCCCTCATACTTTTTGTACATTGTCCAGCACTGTGAACCATATGTGAGCGCCGGACGCACAGCTGCGGTGTAGAGCCTTCCTTTCACCTTAGGGAGTATTTCATTTCATCCACCCTGAGCTTACACGATGATTGATGTCGTCATCAACGGTTGCTTCGCTATTGATCATTGATCCCAGATATTTGCACTTTTCACACTTGGGAACCACCACTCCATTCAAATTAATGTCTGGAATGAGTTGGCTTGGGTCAGAGAATGGGCAGTACAGATACTCTGTAAAGAGTATCTTAATATATCTTGGAATATCTTGGTTGTCTATCGAATGCTTTTTCAAAATCAGCTTGTTTCGCGTATCTCCCTTTCCCCTGTACAAAGAAAGAAGATTCCCTCCACTGATTGGGCATTGGATCAGCTCTCATGAGTTTGAAGACAAGAATCGTGAGCCATCTGAGGTCAATCTTTTTCCAGAACTCACTGCGTATCTAATTCTAATTCTTGGCCGCTTTCCAACTTCTTCGACTGTAAGTCACTTCTTCATTGTTGGGGCGGCTCCTGGAAAATATAGCCGGGAAAACTGTTCGTTTAAAAGTTGCTCGGAATACTCTTGCCACCTCTGTTTCGTCGTGGCGAGCAAGAAGACACCTTACTTTTTGTACTTAGTTTTCCCGTGGGAGCTTAGATGAGAAGGAGCTTCATCCATCTCGTCAGCCCGGAAAATCCGCCACCTTATGCAAGCAAAGGCAGGACGCAGGGGAAGTGTTCGGCTGGTGTCGCCCAAGCCCAACACATTTAAGTGTTTATGCGTCATTGGTGGCCCGTAAGGAATATTACAAGCATGTCGCAGTCGATTCTCCTGAGAGATAGAAGGAAAGACGCAAATTTTTATCAGATGCCCGGGCGCAGCCATCGCAGTCGCGGCACCGTTACTTGTGTTCACGAGAAAATCAGGTACCAATGGAAGACATGTTACAGATGCAGGAAGACCCAACGCAGGTTCGGGTCCTGAGAAAACATCTTCTAAACTTTTCCGGAGATTTCATTTCGCTGGATGCCAGTGTAATCTGGCATGTACACATCAAACAGTCTAGCCGTACTTAATAACTTTCGTAAGGCGGCACCTGGTATAGCATTGGCGGTAATGCAACCCACATGGGTGGCCAGTTTCATGAAGCCTAGGGTTTAATTGCGATATATCGGTAACACAGTCTGACAGAAATATTCAGAGAGAATACTGCCAAGTTATTGAAGAAAGTCCTATTTCACTTTTTCTGTTTCCCATTTCC
Source organism: Ferdinandea cuprea (assembly GCA_963576555.1). Taxonomy (NCBI): domain Eukaryota; kingdom Metazoa; phylum Arthropoda; class Insecta; order Diptera; family Syrphidae; genus Ferdinandea; species Ferdinandea cuprea. The sequence goes on from OY754959.1 coordinate 82,232,868, forward strand.
CATTCCAACACTGCCACTAACTGTATAGAACTTGTTCGTTAGACAAGCGGAACTGCGATAATTACCAGAACACACGTGAATTGAAAAGAATCGAATAAGATCGTTTTAAAATTGCTGTATCTGCCAATTTCTAGTGACTTTTTACTGTAAAAAATTGAGAATTAATATTTTTGATGAATACAACACTTTAAACGAAATTTACCTTCTGAATAAGAATAATAGAAGCATATTATTTACAATCTTTTCAGACTCTGCCGAGGAATGCAAAATAAATTTCCTGTATACTTCCATTAAGGGCAAGCCAAATGGCAATACGAATATTTCGAACTTCTTGATATAAATATTAATAAAAACAATAGAAAGACTCACCCTTCAAAAATAAGATACAAAAAAGTATTAAAATGGAAAACGGCATATATGGCAGACTTTATGCCACCACAATTTTTTGCAACACGTTTTGACAGTTTTGGTTACTTAGAGATTGCAATTTACGCTGGAGGGCACAAATTGTTCAATTTTTTTTAATTGCTTTTATAAAACATGGTTTAATATGAGAAACTCATCTCGAATGCATTTTATGGTATTAATAATCGTCCATCAGAGTGATTTATTCGAGAAACTATGGATCAAGCGATTAATAGTGTGCAGCGTAGTGTTGATAATAATCCAAAGGTGTCAATTCGTCATGGTAGTCAGCAATTAAACGTGCGTCAATCCACTTTTTGGTAAATTTATTGTAAAGGTTTTCGTTAACATTCACAAGATTCAACTTACACACGAATTGAAGTCACACAATTATTTACTCTACTTTCTATTAATGGGCCGACGAAAACATTGTTATGGATCCACAATTTCATTAGAAAATTTTGTTCGGTGATAAAGCACATTTTTGATTAAATGACTAGGCAATAAACGGCCACCTCTTGTGCGATTATTAGATTATTAGATTATTTTCTCCGGCGATATGTAAAGTTTCATGTCTACGCCAATAAACAATTCAGCAGCCACCACATTTTATTGCTAAAACACAGTTTGATTTACTGCAAAGTGTTTGAAAATTGGACCTCCAGATTAAGCCTTGTATTTATGCGCCGATGCTGTTAAATGCCCTAAATCATATTCAAACATTAATGCTAAAAAATAATATGTATATCAACTTCAGCCATCTTCGTGGGCAGCTTATATTTTTTTTTTTGGTAATTAAAATACAATTTTAGATTATATAGATTCAAATCAGTTTTCCTTTTTACAATTTTTCCACTGTGAGCGAATGACTGAAAATGGTCAAGGGATAGTTAAATTATAAACAACCAACAAGATCCAAACAAAAAATGATAATACGATATGATAATAGATAATATTCTGTAACATTTGAAAATTTAGCACTGCGGACACAGGATCAGTTCGCTCATCTCAACGTAAGTGTTCTTCAGCTTTAAAATCTTTTTCAAGCAGTTTGAAATTATCTTTACGGAGCTAAATTTTGTTTTTCAACTTTACCGTTCTCAGATTGAAGTATTAAAGTTATATCAAAAGTTGTTTAAGTTGTTGTTTTGAAGTCAGGCTTTTTGCAACTTTTTTACCGACTTTGTTAATTTAGTCGGTTTGATTTACATTTCAGAGCCATTTTTTTCATCATTTCACATGTATGAGTATGCGCAAACAGGTGTTTGTACATGCGGTGTATGGGGGTTATTTGTGTGTTTGCGCATACTGTTTGCGTTATTTAATTTTTTTATGATATTTCCTACTTGTGTGGTGTATTGTGGTGTATTGTTGCGGTAAAGTTAAGATAGCGATTAGGGAAAATAAAAGGTTGTGGGGAGAACCATTTCCTTTTCCATTTTTTTGTGAGACAACCACAACAACCATATGGTGCCGAAAGAGTGCTACGCAGTCTGCATAAATAAAATGTTGAGGAAGCTTGAATGCACATTCATCTCTTTGCGAAAAGTCACTGTCTGAGACACAGCAGACTTCGTTTAAACAAGTAAATAAGACGAACAGGCGTTTTATATTTTCCAGTTACCGAAATAAAAGAGAAGAAGAGAAATGAATCGAAAAAGTATACATATTTATAGCAGCTGAGCAAAATAGAACACTATCCAAAAAACCAGAATCAACTACATAATAAAAAAAATAATTATTGGTTAAAAATTCTAAATTTCTGAAATGCGCATAAGCACTTGTTTTTATGACCGGCCTCCGACCGATGTTTGTTTCGCCACACCACAGATTAGTAATTATACAGTTAGGAAATAGCAGAGTATTAGGCGGCCATTATTAAAAATTGCGGGTTCAAGGGGACAGGGTAATGCAGAGTTTACTATTTGTATAATGACTTATCCTTGGCCACTATTGCAGATCGTAGCAGATGTTTTTCTTTTTACCACGAACGGACTTTTACGTTTTAGGAGTCCAATCGATCTTCTTTATTCAACTTAGCGATGGCCCGGAAACCCAAGTTAAGAAACGCCATTTTATAGATCTCGATGAAATGAACATAAAGTATTGAGTATCTATTTATTATAATTTTTCGCTTCCACTAATCAATACAATGTTCACAATGCTCACAATACACCACACAATCAGTTAGGATATATGATAAAAAATTTAAATAACGCAAACAGTATGCGCAAACACACAAATAACCCCCATACACCGCATGTACAAACACCTGTTTGCGCATACTCACACATGTGTGATGTATGGGCCCTATATGAAACGATGGAAAAAATGGCTCTGACATGTGAATCAAACCAACAAAAGTTGGTAAAAAAGTTGCAAAAAGCTTGACTTAAAAAAACCTTAAGCAATTTCCTAATTTCGGTCATTCCTTATATATATTTCCCATTTTCCAACTCGTGCATCCCTTTTATGCAACCCTTTACCAAAACAAAAAGAAACACGTTCCACAGCCTTTTTTCGCTCTAACTCGTTCAAACCATTCGGCAATGAAATGTATCCTTTGAAAGCATACAGAAAACAAAAACAGGTCGCACATCCTAGGGACTAAGTCGTTTAGATTAGTTATGAATGAGGATCGTTTTATTATGGAAATGAATAAAAGGAAATAAGTAATTTGTATAAGCGTCGCGTTTACCAACTGGAAATGGCCTTCAAATGTTAATTTTCGAATAAAAACAAAAATTTATTAAAAAAAGTTATAAACATTAAGAAAACAGTTAAATATTTTGTTCATTTGAAGTACAGAAAAAAATGTGCTCAATGCGCTCAATGAAAGCCCGCCTCCTTCAATACACTAAAATATCCAGGGGAAGGAATGACTTATGCCATGCCTCACATATCACACCTAGTCATTAAACTAATCAGCAATTTATTTTTAATACTTAGGAGTCTGTTATATGGAACTGCCTATTTAGCAGTTGTCCATAATTCTAGAGTTTAATTTTTAATCACTCGTTTCATGTCTTATATTTACATACATATATTTTAGTTAAGTAGCTTGAAGGGCTTTACAGTTCGCAATCTCCTAACTAGAGTATTGTTATTGAGAAATTCAGCTACTTCTACATTAATGTGGTTGCGAAGTCTAACTTCATGTCTTGCGTAGTACTTTGTTTTGAAAGCATTGAGTTCTGTGTAGATTTATTTTGCTTGTGACCCCCAAATTTGTTGATAGAGATGCAATTTATTATATATTTCTAGAAAGGAATACCTACACAATAGCCAATACATTTAATATTTCCGCTAAGGAAGTTCTCAATTAACGGGCACTAAATCCAATTTAGTTAAGTTATGGACTTCCTTTCCATGCAAAGGTTGGAACGAACTTCACTTTCTTATTGTATCATAGTACACACTCAAAACTGTGAAGAGGGAGCACACTTTCAACAACTAAGTAGGACAAAAGTCGCAGATTTATTTTTCAGTCCAAAATTTATTGTTAGTTAAATAAACGCGAATAAAACGTCCATTACTATTATTTATAACAATTTTTCATATGCAATGGCTGTTTAGTGGAGTAAGCTAAGAATTTAATCAAATCAAAAGATATAATTTCATTGCTAATTCCATAAACATCCAAAGAACTGTTTAGGTTACACAGGGGCTTTCCCTAGCATACCTGGCTCTGCGAAAGATTCTCTAATGAATCTTCCATCCCTTTATATTTGATGGTCTTTGATCCTTGTCTAATTGATATGCCATCTGTTGCAATCATATCGGAAATTCAAATGTGTAAAAATTTTAAAGCAAGTTAAAGATCGGAGGAAGTTTTCTTAAATCTATCTGCCTGAGAGAACAATGGACCCGTTTGTAGTCTTAATGTTTCAAAAAGTGCACAAACTTTTTGATAACAAAAAAACCTAGGTGGTAAGCAGAGTTATAGGAATTAAATAAGTTATCGCGGTCGGTTCGAGTACAGGATTATTCATATATCAATCCTTAAATATTATTAGACTTGACCCTTCCATTTTTATGTTTGAGGAGTCCCTTTGATATTAGATCTTATTCTTTCATACATATTGCACTTTATAAAAAATTACATATAAAGTAATCAACACATGATTAGTATCCAAATAGAGTTATGTAAAACTATAAAATTTCCAACAAATCAATGATTTTGAACACATCTGCATACTTATAACTTTCTTATTTTATTTTACATTTTAGGTCAAAGCCCAGAGGTTTTCTTAGAATATTGCCAAAAGCTTTTAGAAAAATTTCGATACCCGTGGGAAATGATGCCTCTGATGTATGTGATACTTAAGGACGCTAAGGCTGATATTGAAGAGGCTTCTCGACGTATCGAGGAAGGTATGCTTACAAACACTTTTATTTTATTTCGGAAACAATATGCTTTTATATGAAATAAAAAAAAAATATACAAATCATTGTGAATTTAATAGGACAACTCGTCGTTAACAATTATTCTCGACAACATAATTTGAATATATATGATGGGGGAGAATTACGTGGCACAACACGTCAGTGTGGATGATAATACTTGTAAAAAAATCGTGTTTAAAAATTCTTTTGTAAGCAATATCGAATACAATTATTTTATTGCCGTTACTAAGTTTGATATATAATTTAATATAAAAACACTAAAATAATTTATAATTAAATAAAATCATACGATTCTTTTATGGTGTTTCCTTCGTAAAGGAAAAAAATATTTCGCGAAGTCAATCTCATTTCTTTGCTAAGTTCACTTTAAATATAGATTATGCTTCATTTCATTTCAAACTATTTCATTGATGCAGCTACGCAATACATTTTCTTTATATAATTGTTGCCTAATATATCGTTTGGTTACAAGTAGAAACTAAATAGCATATATCGGATAAACCAATCATAGTGGTGCGCTCTACTTCTGCAATCAACAACTCATCAATCAACAAAATGTTTAAATAAACACTCTTAACAATCAACATTTCTCGGTCTTTAAACAACAGTCTAGCAGTCCCTGGACCAATTCTTCAATCAACACTTATTTATTTCCAATTAACAAAATCTCTTGCTGATGAAAATTCAAAACAAACCATATTTTAAAAACGTTATATTCTTCAAATATTATTATTTAACAACAAGCTTTTATATGTAGACTTTTGTTTCCGTGCTAAATTAAATTTGTTATCCTAAATAGGACAAAGTATAAATAAAATCTACGAAAAAGTTGTACAGCAAATAAAGCATATATTTTTAATTATATCACTAAAAATATTTTCGGATTTGTAATTTATTAACAGTGGTAAGTTTCCTATTAACCTTTTCAAATGTTTTTAAATTAAAAAAAAACTAATCAGTAGATAGGATCACATATTTATGATATTTAATAACTTTAGAATGCAAAATAATTAACTTATATTAACTTGTAGCTACCTAATATAATGTAAGGAGTGAATTTTCTTTACGGCATCCTTGGCAGTATTTCTGAACAGGAAAAAATAGATATTGTCCACTTTCTTCTAAACAGTGTTATGTTATTTCAAAGAGGGAAAATAGAACTCAACAAAACAATAAAGGAAATATGGATCAAAACACAAGAGTATTTTACAAGCTTTTTCAACTATGTTTTTTTTTTTTTGGTTGCGCCTGGAGGTGAGTAATCTTCAGAAGATACCAATGACCCGTTTTTATTGGTTATGCCCGATTCAGATATCTAGTCTGCCTACGGGCTAAACCTCACCCCTCAGAGAGGCACTATTATATCCGGTTTCGCGCTCTCATAGTAATAAGAAATTTGTTCCTCTCATTTTTTCATTTTAGTGATGACTACGACTAAGTTACCTTAACAAGTAGTTTACGCTTCTGTAGTGTTAATCGCGTTTGGTAGGTAGCTTTCCGGCGAACGCACCTCCTAATACCGTCATTACATTCGGTTTTTCCTTATGGCGCTAGGTCGAACGGTCTTGTTCTTTGTAGTCGGCGCTCAAGGTTTGTCACGCCCAGAGTACGAATTATTTCATTATTGCAGTAACCATGAATGCGAGTACGAAGTTTGCGAGCAAAATTTGTTACTTCGTTACTCACGGTAGCAATTCCTAGATCTCTATGAATATCACTATTCCTTATATACCATGGAGCATTCACGATTGCTCTTAGCGTTTTGTTTTGGAATGTTTGTATTATAGCCATATTGCTTGGTTTGGTACAACCCCAAAGTTGTATACCGTATGTCCAAGAAGGTTTCAGCACTTGCTTATACAGGAGCAGTTTGTTGTATACGCTTGTCTTCAAATATCTTCCGAGTAGCCAATACATTTCTCTAAGTCTGATTGCGAGCTCGTCGCGCTTTTTCTTAACGTGTGGCTTCCACTTAAGTTTTGCGTCTAGGCTCATTCCTAGATACTTCGCCTCGTTTGCGTATGGTATTTGTACCGAGTTAATAAAGGCAGGTAAGTTGTTTATCTTGTTTGTACATGAAATTGACATGTTTCGACTTGGTCTCATTAAGTGCAATTCGCCAGGTCTTTGTCCACTCGCATACTTTATTAAGAGCCCGTTGGAGTTTTCCAGTTGATGATTCGACTGACTCATTCATTGCGAGGATAGCCGTATCGTCTGCGAACGTTGCTACGATGGTCCCTTCATCTTGTGGTATATTTCTTGTGTAGAGCAGGAATAATACTGGGCCGAGAACGCTTCCTTGCGGAACACCGGCGTGGATTTCCTTGAATTCCGAGAATTCAGTATCATGTCTAACACGAAAGAGTCTGTTTTCAAGGTAGGATTTCAATATTTTGTGTAACTTTTCCGGTAGGATTGTCCTTAGCTTATACATTAGGCCTTCATGCCATACCTTGTCGAAGGTTTGCGATACGTCGAGAAAAGCGCTAGAGCAAATCTTTTTGCATTCTAGAGCTTTTTCAATTTCATTTGTTATTCGATACACCTGATCGATTGTGGAATGTTTGACCCGGAAGCCAAATTGATGATCTGGTATCAAGCGTCTTTCTTCAATTACTGGCTGTAATCGTTTTAGCAATTTAGTAATCGTTTATATGATTTCTTACCATTTGTATTCTTCCCTGGCTTCGGAACCATAATGACTTAGGCTACTTTCCATTGTCTTGGAACATATGAAAGTCTCAGAGAAGCATTTATAATGTACAGCAGCTTAACTAGTGCTCTTTTCGGTAGCTCCCTCAGAACTTCGCCAGTGATTAGATCGTATCCTGGAGCTTTGTTATTTTTCAACTTTCTTATTGTCATTCGAAGCTCGGACAGAGAAGCGGCTTTTACTTTATAGTTGTCGGATCGCGTATGAGCTTTCGGTTCTTCGTTTAAAGGTCGTCCATCGAACGGCCTGAATGTTTCTTCTAGATGCTCGGCAAATAAATCCGCCTTCTCTTTGTCTCCTTTTGCCCATTCGCCGTTATCTTTTCTTATTGGTGGCGATTGCATTTTTGGTTTCCTTATGGACTTCAAGGCTTTCCAAAGTGAGTTGTTTGAGCTCTTTTCAGCAGTCAAGCCTTCTAGGTAGGTTGAAGTTTCGAGATTTCTTAGATCCTGTAGTTCATTTTTAAGTTTGTTGCAAAGATGGTTCAGATAAGTTTTATCAGGGGGTGCGTGGGATTGTTGCCATCTCTTACGCGCTCTCCTCTTTTCTCGTATGAGGTCTTCTATTTCAGGCATGTGCTTGACTTTATTGTTCCGTGTAGCTGTCTTCCGGAAGGGAGTGTTTATCCATGCTGCGTTCTGAGGTCAGGAATTTTATTTTTGTCAGTTGGCCAATATGTTGGCTTTCCCGTCGAATAAAAGTCCACACCACGCTTCATACTGGCTTTGTACAGTAGTCTGCCTTTCGTTGAGTTGCATCTTGAACCCCAAAAAGTGTTTGGCATTAAAGTCCGCACTGATAATAAAATTAGACCCAGATGAGTCAAAGAGGTGGTCGAGGTCATCGTCTGGCAGTCTATATCCTGGTGGGAAGTAGCAAGATCTGATAAGATAGTCTAAATGGTTTATTTTTACGGAGACTGAACTTATTTGCATAGAATCAAGTTCTATTTTTATGTCTGTTGAGTGCTTGATACAATCTTTGATGTAAAGAGAGGATCCGCCTCTGGCATTTTCCGAAGAATGATGCGGGTGATAACCTCTGTAACCTTTTATTGTGGGTCCATATCCCTTTTTTAAGTGGGTTTCCGATATCAAGCATATATCAATATTGTTTTTCCGTAGAAATATTTCTAGTTCGTTAACGTTTGCGTTCCATGTCAGTATTTTAAGAAACTCTATCATATTCATGTTTTGTTATTAGTCTTGCGAGGTTTGAACTCGGGCTTGCTCAATTTGTCAAATATAACTTGATTAATCTTGCTTTGCTGCTCAAGTTTTTCTAATATCACAGTTAATAATTGGCGGATCGGATCTGTTGTATCTGATCTTGACTGGTCTCCATGTATCGTGACTTGCGCGTATGATCTCGCATCCGCCAATGCCGGATTTTGCTTTGTACTTGGTCCAGCGACATTCCGTTGTACAATTTCTTTATTTTCCTGTATCGGTTTCGTCCTTTTGACTGCCCTAGCGGTTTTCGGATTATCGGTTTTATGATAATTAAAGCTTGGGTCTGGGTGTACCGGTTTCTTGAGAGTGTCGCGTCTTTTTTGTAGTTCTTTCGCGATTTCGCAACCTCTATAATTCGCTGGGTGGTTTTTCGTACAATTTGCGCAGACCGCTGTTACCTGCTTGGTTTTTTCGCACTCTTCCGAGAGATGTTTACCGGCACACGAGGTTTCGCTTAAGTTTTTGTCTTGTTTGTTACAGCGGCCTTATATTTTCCCTGTAAGACTTCGGGTGAGGTTACAGCCTTACGCTTTTTGCTAGGTCGTTTTTTAACGGCCGGATTGGTTTCGCGGACAAGTTCTTCTTCGTCCGTGAAATATTTCGTTGCTGCACAGTTCGACGTTGTCTCGTTGTTCGGTACACGAAGGTTTTTAAGATCCTCGTTTTCTTTTCGCAGAGAATCTACTTTCTTCTTAAGTTCATAGAAGAGTCGCTCCATTTTATTAAGTTTAGCTCATAATTTGTTGTTCTCTTTTACGAAACATTGTGTTTTCACTGAGTCCTGATTAACTGGCGGACTTCTTTTTCCAGAGACATGCGATCCAGTTGGAGATCGATATATCTTCTTTCTTTTTTCAGAGGGATCTATAGGCAATATTGTTGAAGTTGTCCTTGACGCTATCGGTGGTGATCTTAGCATACTATTTTTCGCTCAGAAAGGGTCTCATAGAAGCAATAGTTGGTCCTCCCCAGAATCCAAAGGAACGACCTCCGTAGAGGGTGGATTTTCCAGTGTAACTGGATGAACGTGGTAATAATTCCATGTGTTTGTTCCATTGCATCTTTACGTTGTTGTATTTTATACCTTCTACCAGGTTTTAACACTGCCGACCTTCTAGGATCAGACGCAGACCAGGAAGCCGCCTACTATAGGTCAGAAGCTCTTGGATTTAGGTTTGCCGTCGGTTTTACCCTTCAACTATAACCTGGCTGCTTTGGGTGGCCCTACCAGGAGAATACACTCCCGACAGCATAGCTTATAGCATCACCAAGGCTACTCCCTCTGACGTTAGATTTTAGTCGCCTCTTACGACAGGCATACATTACCTCAAGGCTATTCTAACCCCGAATTTGCAGGGGGCAACTATGTGGTGAATTTATGTTATGAAATTCCTTTGACAATAATAATAATTTTTTTGGGCTATAGTAAACTCTTTTACACAAAAATTAAGAACATATAAAATCGTGCTATAGCCACTGCCGAGTGATTTTGATAACGATTTTGGTAAACCATACGAGGGTGTTACCAAAAAATGGGTTGGGACATTTCCGAAGATTTCTATATAACTTATGATATTCATCGTAATCTGTTGCTCTTCTTTATTTATGGAGAGCGTTCAAAAATATGTACAATATGTACACCTCCTAAATTTATGTTTCAATTTCAATTAAAGATTTTATTGAAGGCTATTAATTTCTTTTAACACGGGCTAAAAAGCCGTGTTTCAGCGGTTTCCTTTCACCGGTTTACCTTATTATAGAAAATACAAATTTTTCGTTGGAAACTATTATATGAAGTAAATACTCTAATTGATATTAACTCAGTCAAGACCTACAAACTTTTTCTTATAAACCAGAGGTCGGCAAGTAATTTTAAGTGGAGTTCAGATACGATTAAAAAAATGTTATCGAGATCTGGAAGGAAAAACTCATAGAATTATGAGTTGTTTATTTTGCCTCATGCCGTAAATTAATTTCTTAGGTCGGATAGAAATCTTAAAAATACATTAATGTCATAGTTCTTGAAGAATTGTTGGGAAATGAATAAATTCTTGTCTTACAATTTCTTTTAAAAAATGTCCAGCTTGCGACGAAAATCAGACATGCTTTGTTTCAGATCACATATTTGTTCCCCATTGCCCTGTAACTCGGTATTGAGCGCAGATAAATAATTCAGAACATTTTTTTAAAAATCCTATTGCGCTCTTTTGTTATAAACTAAAAGGGCTTCCTTGCTTTCTGTGTATCCAAGTTTTGAAAGAAGGAGGTTGTTTGTTTATTTATTAGCCAGTAGCATTCATATTGACCTTTACTCAACCAACGAACACTGTTGTTTTACAATAAGTCAGAATAATCCGATCTACATTGAGAATCAACTGTCGGTGCTGAAGAGCAGAACGATATCTCATAAAATTAATCGACTTGTCATACTGCATTCTTATTTTTGATTCTCTTTACTAATATTTTTTCTTTGCCAGTCATCACTGGTGCCCCGTCAGTTGAGATCGTCAGAATTTTATTATACCTTATGTTAGATTCTATTAACAAAATAGAAATGGAAATGGATCCCGATCCGCCTGTTACAGACTGCTGGTATAAACCAAAGGTCGTAGAGAATGTCGTTATGAGCAATTTTGACTGAATTGCAAATGTAACATATAACCATGTTATTCGTTTCTTCTCTGGCATTACATATTTTGTTCTAACATAACACTTCTTCGTCATTAATTATGTAAAATAATTCACAGGTTACCTTTTATTTATTACAAACTCATTAAATTTCTTATTTGATTCCAGTCTCTTACAAAATGTCGCACTTCTTTATTATGGTATGAAAATCAATAATGTCTTGCAGCTTTCCGGGCGCTTTTACTCGCACTATATTCTGTATATATATTGAGTCTAGATGGCACAATTTTCATCATCAGATACCTCAGGCCTTTAAAATTAAGCTACTTACTTACTTACTTAACGGGCTCCCGACCCGTGAAGAGTCCCTGCCTGATATACGGCTGCCTTCCACCCTCTGCGATCCCGAGCACGCTGCTTCCAGTTGTCCAGACCAAGGCATCCGCGATTGGCTGGAGCGTTGTTGTCCATTCGCTCGATGTGGCCGAGCCAATGCAGTCGACGAGTTTTAGCTTTTCGGACTACATCCACATCTTGGTACAGCTCATAGAGTTCCTAAATAACCGTCGAAGGATTTTTCTTTCAAAGGATCCCAGTATTAACTCTAATTTCCTGCTTATCGTCCAGCACTCGGCGCCGTATAGCAGAACTGGCAGGATAAGCGTTCTGTAGAGCATGCACTTTGTCCTTCGAGTTAGGAGTTTTGAACCCATTTGTTTTGCCAAACCGAAGTAGCAGCGGTTTCCTAGGGTAATTCTTCTACGGATCTCCACTAAGATGTCATTTGTGGAGTTGATGTTTACACCAAGGTAGATGAATTCCTTAACTACCTCGAAGTTGCTGCTATCAACAGTGACATTTTGTCCTAGTCGGTGGACAGATGATTGTTTGTTTGTTGATAGCATATATTTAGTCTTGTCCTCATTCATTTCAAGGCCAACTAGTTTCGCCTGTTCTTTAATAACCGTGAAAGCCTCTATCACGGCACGCTGGGAGCGACCGATGATATCTATATTGTCCGCATACCCCAGCATTTGGACTGATCTGTTGAAGATTGTGCCTTCCGTGTTGACACCTGCCCTGCGCACTATCTGCTCAAGAACAAGATTGAAGAAATCACACGACAGCGCATCTCCTTGCCGAAATCCGGTGCATGTTTGAAAGAGTTCAGATGAGCTGCTGCCAAACTGCACATTGCATCACGTGTTATATAGTGTCATGCAACACATCTGGATCAGTTTTGACGGAATCCCGAATTCGGCCATCGCCACAAAAAGCTCCTGACGATGAATGCTGTCATATGCGGCTTTAAAGTCGATGAAGAGATGGTGTGTCTCGACTTGAAACTCGTTGGTCTTTTCCAGGATTTGCCTTAGTGTGAAGATTTGGTCTACAGTTGATCTGTCGGGCCGGAAGCCACACTGGTACGTGCCGATTAGTGTGTTGCAGAAAGGTTTGAGACGTTCACACAGTACGTTGGCTAGGATCTTATGTGCGACATTAAGCAGGGATATGCCTCAATAGTTCTTGCAAGACATAGGATCGCCTTTCTTGTAGATGGGACATATGGAGCTGATGGTCCAGAAATCGGGCATGCTTTCCTCCACCCAAACTTAGTTGATGATTTGGTGCATGCGCCCTACCATAACATCACCTCCGTATTTGAAAAGCTCTGCAGGTAGACTATCAGGGCCGGCGGCCTTGTTGTTCTTAACCTTTTTTATAGCTAAGCCAACCTCTTCTATACTGCGCGGAGGGACTGGTTCTTCATTGACTGGACGCGGGTTCTCTTCTTGGCCCATCACTCTCTCTACATTTTGTCCGTTAAGCAGCTGCTGGAAATGCTGCTTAAATACATCTACTATTCCCTGCATACATCATCATACCACGGGCTTTTTCTCTGGGGTGGCTTTTATCCTAGGGTGGTTTCGGCTACCTCCTTGATGATGTCGCGATACTGAGACCACTGGTTGTTGGTGTCTATGGTAGGTGAATGCACGGTGGGGAGTTTTTCACTCAGGCGCTCTTTGTAGGCTTTGGCGACTCCAGATTTGCTAAGGCGTCCAACGTCGAATTTCTTCTTTTGGGCAGTTCGCAGCTTCTTCTCGTTGGACAGTCGAGCTCTGAATCTAGCTGCAACGAGAAAATGGTCAGAGTCGACGATTGCCCCTCGGTAAGTGTGCACGTTCAAGATGTTGGATGCGTGCCTCGCATCGATTAGCACATGGTCGATTTGGTTGGCGGTTCGACCGTCTGGAGAGCGCCAGGTTGCTGTGTGGATCCTTAGATCCTTAGATCCGTTATCTGTTGTTGTTTCGTGGAGGCTGTAGCTTACCAACTAACCCGCCGAAGATGTTTTCCTTGCCGACTTTAGCATTGAAGTCCCCGAGAACAATTTTGACATCGTACTCCAGACAGGCTCCGTTGGCTCTGTCCAAGAGGTCATAGAATTCCTCCTTGATAGGGTCCTCAGCCTCGTCGGTAGGAGCGTGTGCACACATTAGGCTAATGTTTTGGAATGTAGCTCTGATGCGGATAACAGCCAGGCGATCACTTATCGGCTTGAAGTCCATTACTTTGGATCTGAGCCGATTTCCCACGACGAATCCGCATCCTAACATGTGCAATCTTTTGGTACAACTGATATATATGTCGCAATTTTGTCTTTTCATAGTACCTGATCCTATCCATCGTATCTCCTGGATCGCGATAATGTCGGCCTTTTACCGCGAGAGGACAGACTCAAATTCTTGAGTAGCACCTGGAGCGTAGAGTGTCCGCACATTCCAGGTACACACTCGCATGTCCGTTAACGTTCCGGGTCTATTTTGCCTTTGAGGTTCGTTTATATCCGAGGCTGCCATAGTCTCTCCCATAACTATATGTTTTTGACGTGGTCGGGAAGTTACCCCGACGGCACAACCCCCAACCTGGAGGGCCAGGCCCTGTTTTTGACCCTAGGACAGTAGGCCGGTAATTCTGGTAACCCACTTCGGGGATGTGAGTGCTGCCGTTGACCCATCAAGAGCTCATCCGCCACCAACTCTTTTTCAACACCCTGGCTTAGTGTTGGATATCCCTATAGACCTGGGCTTCAAATAAGTCGAAGCAGCTCATATAGGGAGATCACTTGTTCCACCTAACTGGAACTGTGGACGCCGCCGTTGATCCATCCGTAGAATTCGTCCGCCGCCGTCCGGAAACAGGAGAAGTGCCTTAGTGAGCTGGCACTCCTCCCCCCCTCTCTCGTCAGCTGCCGCCAACGACCTTCCACAGGGGTTGGTTGCCCTATCTCCAGTCGAGGTACTAGGCCCCCAGCAGTCACCACGGGGAGGTGAGAAGTAGGTTTTGATGGTGTTATGCTAAAGTGAGAACGCTTGTGTTCTCATATAATCGCAATCACCATTCTTTTGACAACCATAAAATTAAGCTAGGAAGCTGAAATTTGGACTACATATTCTCTAGGGCTCCGAAATGGTTAAGTGTAAAATGTTTTTAAATACGCCCATTGCCACGCCCACAATTTAGAAAAAACTGTTTTAAGCTAAAGTTAGAGAGATACAGTGTTACAACCTTCACAAGATATGTAGGCACTGCCCTCCTTTATAAGTTTGTCATATAACGTTTTTTGCCACGCCTACTTTTTGGGGGCGTTTTTCACTTAAATTCTATTTTCTTCGAAAATTTTCATAGAAAGCGGAAAAAAATGTTTAACAAGATATTTAGCCAATATTTTTTCCAACATATTGCCCATAGAAAGTTTTTGGCCACGCCCACTTTTTGGGGGCGTTTTTTTTTTCAAAAAAACATTTTTTTTAATAATAGAATGAAATTAAATGCTATCCATCATCTTCTTAATGCTTCTTTCTTTGGGGCATATAGGGATATGGATAGGGTATCATACTGTTCGCCCCAAGCGGACTGTAGAATTTCCTTATGTTTATGTATAGGATTTATATAACTATAATTTTTTTTTTATGTTTCGAAAATAATCGCATTATATAATATCGAAGAATGGGTCCTTTATTAGCCATTCATTAATTACATTGAAAATATAAGTTATTATATTGAAAAGGCATGGATAATTGATTAGCAAACGCATGACATAATATGTAATCCTATTTTTAGCAGGTACACAAACCTTCTACTAAATACATAGAAAATAAATGATATTATATGGAAATGTATTTGGAACATAATATTCCGTATTGAGGTATCCATAAATACTCCAATATAGATTGCGCTGTAAGCTCAAGGTGCTTATAAGTTGCATCGGCCTTGAAACAGAAAAAAATATTAAAAATTAATATTATATTCCTGCACCTTTTTAGGCCATGATCTACCTATGTATATTCCAAATTTTAGCTTTGTAGGGCTTACAGTTTCCGAGTAATTTTGGTTCGGACAGAAACTCTATTTTGGAAAAATATATTTTTTAGAGACGAGATTAGAGTCAATCAGTTTGAAGACCCAAAAAGAAAGCGTTCGATGACAAAAAGATAACCTCTACGGTTAGGCATAATAGTGTTTTGGTTTTGTCTGGGATGCACGGCAGCAACCGATGTGGGAAACCATACAATAAACGAAGTGGATTCGTTTAATATTGTAAGGGAAAACTTAGCGTCGTAAAATTGAATTTGACCATTGGTACTCCGACACGGCCAAAATTGTGAACGAATGGTTATTGTATCGTACGTCGAAGCTTTTGGATCAACGTTTGTGAGAATAATTTGACAAGCAACTTCCACTTGCAGAGACTTATTAAAGTCCGAATTTTTGGAAGAGTGGGAAATATAAGTACCCCCAGTATGTTGAAGGCCGTTAAAAAGATTTAATAGATTCATAGCATATTTCTTTATCAAAAACGTAATGTGATCACAAGAAATCCAAGTATGTTTTTTTATGCGATATATATTTTGCCTCGACACAACACAACTTATCTTTTACAATGCGATCGGAGAGTCGCGAATATGCACATCGCGCACTTTTTGACTTCAGCATACAGAATGAATCGGATAAAAATTGGTCCACAGTTAAATAATCCCCTATATAAACATTTCCACTTAATTGTGATAAGTTAGTGGTGAAGGAAATATAATAATTAAATAAATGTAAATTTAAAAAAAATTGAGTTTAATTTTTTATTCTTAAATCAAAGTGAAAACCAAATCTTTCGATTAAGAATTAAGATATAAACAAACATGTTAAACTAATTGTAAGATAAATCTTTTGTAAGCCTAATGCTACATAAACTTCTGTTTAATTAAATTACTTCTGTAAAATATGTTAAGTAAGTTTTATAACTATATCTAATAGTTCTGGAGTTATATTACTTACAGTAGTTATACCTCGAAATTGAATATTTTCACTTTAACTGGATATAACTTGCGTTGGGGTGATAGTAGACCCCACTACTATAACATTTTATTTTCGTCGGATTTCAATTTATTTCAACCTTAAAAACTTTTTTCCAACAATGCGATATTCTGATGTGACTTGTACGTAAATATAAAAAATCATACTTAAATTTAAAGTAGGTCTACGTAGATTTATGTCGGCCACTGTACTGGTCGTGCCTCGCATCGCGTTGTGACTTTCAAGTCTCTATATAAAGTGGGTTAGGCTGTTCGTTGTCTGTCAGTCACTTCGTCGAGAATTTGTGTGATCATGAATATATTAACATTAAATAAATCGAAGTTCATTGTTTTAGCTTTTAAACGGTTTTTTTGTAAATTGTGTACGTTCCAGTGGGCGTATTCAAAACTTTTTTACACTTAACCATTTCGGAGCCCTAGGGAATATGTGGTCCAAATTTTAGTTTCCAGCTTAATTTTAAAGGTCTAAAAATTGCGTACGGATGGACATTGCTAAGTAGTCTTAGGATTTGGTCCTGATTATAAATATATTTACTTTTATGTGTTATATATTACAACTATGTGTCAATAGTTGAATTTACCCTTATGATAGGGTATAAAAATCAAAATGTATATTTGAGCCAAATCGTACCATAAATACGAAAAATTTATAATTCACGACTAAATTGTCACCTTTCGGTATTAGACTTAAGATAAATCTTCATGAGGACTAAACTAACATATTGTCCAAGTTTGGTGTCAATCGATCAGCTGTTATCAAGTTTTAGACTGACATACCAAAAAATTATATTAAGACCTTATAGATATATTAACGGAACCCGGCAAACGTTGTTAAGCCCATTTGGAAAATGGTAAATGATTAAATGTTCCCTCAAAATTATTAACATAATGTAAATATAATGCTGGTCAATATAATAAGAACAAGTCTTTTTTCAGTACGTAATATAACTAAATATAAGACCACCTGCACGTCAGGCCTTTCCAGTTACAAACATAATACTGAAGTATTCAGATATTTTTAAAACTCTGACTTAAAAAAAGTGGCACAGCGCATCTCAAGTTATATGAAGTTAAAGTGAATATTTGCAAATCTGAGGAAATGGTATAACTTCAGAAATATTAGATATACAGTAAAACCTCCAATGAACGGACCTTGTACGGACTTCCAACCCATGAACGATGACTTTGGAACTAATTTATATGAAATCGTTACTCTCTTGAAGCTTCGGAACATACTTAAGATTTCCTGCAAATAGGGGTTTCTCTTTCCCCTAGAACATTATTTTTCGTTGACAAAGAGGGATTTCCCCGATTTCGTGTATTTAGTTCTCCGCAGGATTTGATTAATTTAAATTAAAGATAAAAAATTGTAAACAGTTGACTTCTGTAAAATGTAAAAGGAAAAATCTATGTCATACAAAAAATAAACGCATTGGACGAGCACTTGTAGAAAAGTTTGCAATAAGCAAAACTCAAGTTGCGCACATACATTACTATTAACAATAATGATAACAGGACGTTTAAGAATTATCTTTTTGTTATTTTGGTATAACAACCTACCTCGTATTGAAATATGACGAATGTAATTAAATAACATAACAAAAGTGTATATTAAAATTACAATTGTCTCCCTTCGCCGCACACCATTAAATGGGCAAATTTTGAAGTCCCATTGCTGTCTGTTCAAGAGGGGTTTCACTGTAGCCACATTTACATTTTTTAGAACTAAATAAGTAACACAATGTAAACAATTTCGTATGATATTATTGTCCCAGAAACTAAGTTTTTAAGCTTTTAATTTCAAATGCATTTTTCTTAAAACATTTACTCCATCAAAATAAAATTCTTTTATAGAATTATTTCGATGATAATTATACCCTATCCTATTAATTTTGACACATAGTTTGTAACACCCCTTAATATTCATCGTAGACCCCTAAAAGTATATATATTTGTGATTGAACCACATGTTCCCTAGGACTCTGAAATGGTTAAGTGTTCATTTTTTTTTAATACGCCCACTGCCACGCCCACAATTTAGAAAAAACCAAGCCTACTTTTTGTGGGCGTTATTCACTGAAATGTTGTTTTCTTCGAAATTTATCATAGAAACAGAAACAAAATGTTTAACAAGATATTTAGCCAGCATTTCTCTAATTTATCGCTCATACAAAGTTTTTGGCCACGCCCATTTTTGGAAGCGTTGTTTTTTTAAAAAATATATTTTTTTTTAAATTTTATAAAATGGAATCAAATTCTATCCATGACCTTCGAAATGCTTTTTTCCTTGGGGCCTATAGGGATATGGAGAGGGTATCATACTGTTCGCTCCAAACGGACTTTAGCATTTCCTTATATTTTTTTATGAATTTTTCAAAGCAACAAAATTTGTGACAAAACTAGATTTCTTTGGACTACATCCAAATGACCAAATGCTACATACATATATAGACTATAGAGGTAAAAATAAACAATACAAAATATGTTTAATTGCACGTTGTTGGCGTGGAAGGCAAAGTTGCAGTACTTTAAACTTATGGCTTTGCAAAGATCATTCGTTTTTGATATTTAAGTAGATCACATTTGTGTTGCAAGTCTTTAATGATATTTTTACAAACAAGTTTTATTAATTTGATAGTATCATAAGTGAAAAAATGGTCCATCCAATGTGGACACGCCTTCAGACAGTACTACAAGGTAAAGGGCACTCTACCAAGTACTAAACGTTTTATTATATCTGTTTTTAATATGCTTTAAGTAATTTGAGGAAGTTAGCTTTGTCTGATCATTCGTTCGAGCCACTGTACATAATAATATTTAAAAAAAAAAATTAAAAAATTTTGATGATTCAAGTTCATAAAACTGCCCTTAGATTTACCCTGCGATAATTGGTTACTGAGTTTTCGCTGATCAAAGAAAAAAATATCCCAAAGTGCGATACCTCAGATATTTATTGACGTAAAGAGACCTTCCATTGTCGTGGAACTTACAATAGCCTAAATGAAGCATTTATTAGATAAATGAGCATGATTAGTGCTTTCCTAGGCAACTCTTTAAGGACCCTACCCCGTAAATAAATCGTATTCAGGAGCCTTGATTAGTTTTAATTTTTATATTTGATACGCAGTTCAGTCAGCGATACAGTTTTTATTTTAAATTCTTTGGTTACACGGCTACGACCGTGTCCCCAATTAGCTCTTGACCGTCTTTGACGGCTTAAACGTTTCTTGTAAGTACTTGGCAAATTCGTCGGCTTTTTCTTTGTCTCCCTTTGTCCTTTCGTTATTACCTTTTCTGATAGAAGGCTCTGGCGTCCTGGGCTTTTTAATGTTTTTCATAACTTTCCAGAGCGAGTAGTTCGAACTCTTATCCGCATTGAGATATGAAAAAACTTCCTGATTTTTCGTTATTACCGTTTCTGATAGGAATAACTGATCTAGTATCCCAGAAGGTGTATTTTGCAAACCCCCTGCTTGGCTTCACTGTTAGATTTGGAGTAGGTGCGAAGTTGGGTATTTGCAAAGGTTTATTCAGTATAAATATATAATATGTAAGATTTGGAGAAGGTGCGAGGTTGGGTATATGCAAAGATTTATTCGATAAAAACAAAGTTTGCCTCGCGCCTACTCCAATTATAACAGTGAAATAGCGTCCTACGAAATAACGCCACATTTAAAATGTGGTTTTATTTCCATGATAAAATTGAAATAATGATGGACTTTATTTTCATCATAAAACCACATTATTTCCACATCAACATAGAAATAAGGCCACTTTTCCCCATCACGAAATCATTAAAAATTTATAAAACGAAGGCCGTTTTCCATGCACTTTTTTTTATTTGTTATGACTTTTTAAACATGCGTTTATTTAATGTGTGGTTGAAGTTATGAAAAGTGTAAAAATATGTGTTAGTTTTGCATTTTATTGAAATCTTTAAGAGTTACGTTCAGTGGTTCTACTTTCAGAATCTGTTAAATTTTTTTGCTACAATATGCACCTCTTCGTGTAGCTAGTTGTTGACGTCACATTAAAAATTAAAACAAAGATTTTAATAATTTCTTTTTTAATTACTTCGTAGACCAAACTTTATAAGGCGGAGTTCAAATTGCCAGGGTTTAGATATGTTTTTCATTTTATAAATTATTGAAGCATACCTGTCACTCTATCAGTATGAAATAATAAGATCAAAACCTCCCAAAATATTTTTCTTATATAAAACTATTCAAAAGTGCAAAAAATCTTGCCTGGGATTATCAGTATATCAGTAATTTATGTGTATACCGAATAATCCATGATTTGCTCAACCTGACAGTCAAACGATTGGCTGTCCAAAAAGATTTAATTGATACACTAAGGCCTGAAGAATTGAAAAGTATGGGGCTTTGATGGAATCTCAGGTCACAGGTCACATGAGCAAGCTTTTCATGGATTAGATGCCGATGATTCAGTTGTTTTGAACACATGTACCTCTTCGTTTGGTTTCTGGTGAAAATAGTTGGCAAATCCTCATCCTGGGCTCAACTATATATCGTAGGCCTCTTAAAATTGAGTTCCTATATGAATCTGCAGCGGTATCCGTAGCATACAAACGAAGAGTGGATAAGCAAATCGAAGAAATCCAACCTAGTCTCGTTAGATTAAAATAGACAATCCGAAACCAAGTTTTGGAAATTCTTATGACGGAAATACGGCCAGGCGATTTTGGAAAATGATGAAATAACAAAGGTTGATTTAGTCTTGATTAAGAAAATGCAGCTCAGGAAATATAGAGACCATCACTCCTCACAAATAGTCGCGAAAATACCAATGCTGACATATTTAATTTCTATTTCTTATCATCGGACGCTGTTTTGACAAGTATGCGAAGAATTAAAAAAAAAAAATTTGAAGTCTACCCGAAGAAGCTATAAGTTTGCTCTAATCCCCATCTGTACCAACAATAGATCAAAATGGCAGTGAATAGATATTCATGAGAGTCGGTCTTTTTTGTGTATTTAATTAAAGACATGAGGAAAGGCTGCAGTCCGCTTGGGGCAAAAAGTATGATACCTTTTCCATATCTTTTTATCCCTCCAAAAAGAAGGCGTTAAAAACATGGTGGATGATATTTTATTTAATTTTATATGAAATTTATAAGAAATTCATCAATATTTAAAAAAAACGCTCCCAAAAAGTGTCGATGGCCAAAAACTTTGTATGACAAACTTATGATATTTAGACACACTCCTTTATAAGTTTTATAAAATGATATTTAATAATCTTTGTAAACAGAAATTGGTCTAAGTCTTAAAAAAAACAGTTTTTCAGGTCCAATAGAAAGTCGAATTAGAAGCAGCGTATTTGTTTGTTGAGAAGTAATCTTGGTATCTAATGTCCCCTAACATGTACAGAATATTAATTAATTCATGGGCGCATCGCATTAACGGCAAAATGTTTAAAGATATAGAGAATATTTTTCTTGCAAATGATCTCATGAAAAAATCAATGATAATTATACTTCTCCGACTTGTTATTTCTTTAGAACCTCTGATCACAAGTATGCACCAACCACACAGACAAAAACACAATTTTGACGCAGATGTTATAGAGCATCTAACAAGCTCCTAATATTAACACTTTACGTGCATCATCAGTAGATCCAAATTCCGAAAGTGACGACTTTATCATTACGATCATGATCACGCTTATTGATCAATAATTCAATAGTTACTATTACGTTACTAAAACGTTCAGTGCGAAGATTCGTCTAAACTACTCAATCAACTTGTAAGATAGTTCAAAACATCGGTAAGTACAGATACCTAATAATGATTTTATTTATATGCACACGCTGCGCCCGCAGAAAGATTGAAATCACGCATAATTAATTCATTTAATTTATATCGCCATTCAGCAAATAAACGATGGTATATTGTTTGAAATGCAGTCAGTACTCAGTACTGATATTAATTGAATGCATTTTTTCTTTTTTTTATTGGTTGCTTGGTTAGCATATTCAATAGGTTTCACTTGACTGATTTTCTGTTAATAAACGCCCTTAGGTAGGAAACTCTTTCGAACGTGCCCAGAATTAAAACAGGAAATTGTACTGCAAAATATTGAATTGATTAGCTTAGATTGTCCTTATGGCCAGCAATTTTTTCACAGGCATATTCATTAACAGCTGATTATTGCGAATTGACACTTCGCAAAAACAAGAAACGTTTATTTTGTCAGATTTATATGTGAGATACTCCCATAAATGTTGCAAAATGATCAAAATAAAATTATTTGCGCTCGATGTTTGTTCATGCTTTAATACATTCGGAAGTCGTACGACTACCCGAGCACACAGCACAACAACCTTTGATTTGTACATATTATAGTTGTTTCATATATTTTTGATAATGACTAAAACCTAAGACTATTTAGCAATGTCCGTCCGTCCGTATCAACTTTTCAGGCCTTCAAATTTATGCTAGGAAATTTGAAACATCTACTCCCTAGTATTTTTCCAGTTTATCACCCATACTTTCCTTTTGTTTTTTTTTTATAAACCTAGTCGATTGTGGATTGCTTGATTCTGAACCCAAATTGGTATACCGGCGCTCCTCAATAATTCGATGTAATCGCATCAATACAATTTTTTCAAATATCTTTTATATTATTGGTAAAAGCGAAATTGTCCTATATTGTCTTGTCATTGTTGTGCCGGCTTTTGAACCATTTTGACTTCAGCTATCTTCTCTTGCCGTGGAACACGCAATTATCTTAACGAAGCTTTATATCGTTCGAGCAAGGAATTCGATCTTTTATCCACAGTGAGGTCATCAAGGTGAATAGAAGGATACTACGATGATTATTTAATATTATTTTATGCTAACGAGCCCAAGTTTATTGCCATTTTTTCTGGCCTTTTCATTTCTCCTCTCAGTACTCGAACCAGTTTGTTTAATTGCTCGTAATGTTTATCTTAATTTAAGTTTAGAAATGAGTAGGCGAACGCATAAATATACCTTGTTTGGGATAAGCATTGACTAATGTGGACCTAGCCAAAATGTTTATGTAATATTGTGTTTATGTAATACACTGTTCAGCTAAATTATAAATTACTCTTTTTCGTCAACTATGTCACATAAATACTTTTGTGTCAAACTAAGTTCCGAACCTTTGAGGGTATATTCCCTCAATCTGCAAAAATCGCTATGAAGGGATTTAGATTTGCTTACTTGTGGGTGCATTGGCTTAGTGCTTATGTGCGTTGGACCACTAAGCAAGAGATCGCTCGTTCAAATCCCGTTCCGTACCAACTTAAAATGTTTTATTAGCTGCCCCACCTTTTGCGAACGTGGGAGTAAGAAATGTCATGAGAAGCTTCTCAAAAAATAAAATTGCCGTTCGGAATCGGCAATAAACTGTAGGTCCCTCCATTCGTGTCATAAATATATCTTCGCACACATAATAATTGGAGAAGATAGACTTTAGGTCATGTTTAGGCCGTTTATGCCAAATTTTTTTTTCCAAAACACTTCAAATCGTTTTAAAATTTTGCACGTTGATAGACAACTCAAATTATTTGAATTGTGTTTGAGGATTTTTTTTCAGCGTGACTCTGACTCTTGAAACTGGTTTTATTCTAAAACCACTGAACCTAATAATCTGATATAATTGGATACAAAAGAATCGGGTAGGTACTTTCGTTTTGAAGGAATGCCATCTAAAAATATGAATGGAAATAATAAAATACGTATTATTGCATTTTCAAAAATTCGGGCCAAGAGTGGTACCTCAAATAATACAAATAAGGGACATTATGATATTCAAACATAAGGAAAGGCTACAGTCAACGTGGGGCGAACAGTATGATACCCTATCCATATCCCTATATGCCGCAAAGAAAAAAGCGTTAAGAAGATGATGGATAACATTTTATTTTATTCTATAAAATTTATAAAAAAAAAACATATTTTTTGGGAAAACCCCCCAAAAAGTGGGCGTGGTCAAAAACTTTGCATGGGCGATATATTGAAAAAAATATTGGTGATTGAATTAAAAATACCGGTGAAAACCGCCCACAAAAAGTAGTCATGGCAAAAACTTTATATGACAAAGTTATGAAGGAGGGCAACACCTACATATCTTGTAAAGATTGCAATACCCTATCTCTCTAACTTTAGCTTTAAAACTGTTTTTTCTAAATTGTGGTATGTGGGCAGTGTGGCAGTGGCAGTGGGCGTATCAAAAATACACTCTACCATTTAGGGACCCTAGGGAGTATATGTTCCAATTTAAATTAGCTTTAATTTAAAGGCGTATAAATTGGTGACGGACGGTCATTGCTAAATAGTCTTCGGTTTTTTTCCTGATCATAAATATTTATACTTCTATGGGTCTACGACGAATATTAAAGGGTGTTACAAACTATGAGTCAAAATTGATATACCCTTAGTATAGGGTATACAAAAATACTTTCAGTGGAATTGAAAATATTGGTACACGGGTGTCTTATACATATTTTTAAAGGGAACTTTTTAAGAGAAGAAACATTTATTTACATGGGATTCATTTGAAAATTAGAATAGTATAGAATAGATATAATTAAGATTTGTTGTAGCTCGGCAGTTGTTGTTGTTGTCCGAGAAGAAAAAATAAATATTTTATTGGTTT
This sequence comes from Ferdinandea cuprea, assembly GCA_963576555.1. Taxonomy (NCBI): domain Eukaryota; kingdom Metazoa; phylum Arthropoda; class Insecta; order Diptera; family Syrphidae; genus Ferdinandea; species Ferdinandea cuprea. The sequence continues at coordinate 82,258,280 of OY754959.1, forward strand.
TGTGAACAAAAGTTTATTAATTTCTATTAATAGAAAAAACCTGTATCTACATTCGTTCGGTGGTTTTGTAGTTTTTGTGTCACATACAAAAGTAAAATTCAAGCTGAATTTATATAGATAAGTAACTGTAGGGAAATGGATGCGTTTATATATTTTTTTATAAATTAAAACTTTCTATATTTCGCCCTTATGATATGGATAGAATAAAAATTTTATAGATAGCAAATTTTCCTTACCCGACGAACTCCCGATCCGTGAAAAGTCTCTGCCTGAAACAAGGCAACGTCTGGAATCCCAAGTACGCTACGTACAATTTTTCACACTTAGCGCTCTGGCATCCGTGAATGCTAGGGTACTAGGATTCAAAAATCCTCTTGACTTGAGCTCCATGCGGTCGATGTGTACGATCAAAATTGGTCGTGTCTTGGTTTTTTATACTACATTCACATCTTGGCACAGCTCATAGAGTTCGCGTTTATATCTTCTCCTCCATTCGCTCTCCTCACACACTGTCGAAGAATTTTTCTTTCGATAAAGCCCAATATTAACTCTTATTTCCTGTTTATCGTCCAGCATTTTGCGCCGTATCAGAACTATCAGGATGAGAGTTTTGTTTCTTTTGTGTCAGGAGTCTAGAATCCATTTCTTTTGCTGATCCAAAGTAGCAACGGTTTCCTAGGGTGATTCTTCGACGGATATCTCCTAAGATATCATTCGTAGAGTTAATATTTTGCCCGAGGTAGATGAACTCCTAAACCACCCCAAAATTACTGCTTTGAGCAATCACGTTGTGTCCTATGCAGTGGACAGATGTTTGGAAGTTGGTTGATAACTGGTAACATATATTTCGTCTTTTCCTCATTTTAATAAATAAGCCCCTATTAAATTACACTTCCACCGTATACAAGTGCGAATGAATGTTTCAGAATCTTACTAACTTGTGTGTATATATACATATGTATATCTTAACCGCATTATAAGCGTATCAAAAATAATATATTTGAACGTCAAATTTTAAATTCGACTGTTTTTTAACATGCAACCAATTGTTTGCAATATGGACTTATGTTTACTACGTCATTTAAATTTCATCAAATTAACCGAATTAGTTAGTTAAGTTAATATTATTACTCAAAACTCATTAAAGAAACTGCATAATTATGCATAACTGAAACTTGGCTTTCAAAAATAGCAGTTAAAGTTTTTATCATTTAATTATAATATTTAATATGATAAAAATTTAACCAACATTGTTTTATCTTTAACACATATTTAATTAACACACCCACATGTCTATATTAATCGTGTTTTGTTTGTAGTGCCCTAAGGTGTTGTGGATCCTACGAAGAACAATTGGCAAACTGATTTAAAAACCAGTAATTTGGTTTTTCAAAATTATTATCTCCAGGTAAATTTGTTTTCTTTCACTAATAAACTAAGTTTTTTTTAAAATTTGATGGAAATCGTATTAAAAAAAATAAAGACTTCTTGTACTGAATTAAACCTTTTAAAACATAAGTTTATTTTGGTTATTCCATGTATATTTTAAGCCCTTAAAGCTATGTATTTTCCTACTGCTCGCGGGTTTCGAAATTAGTTTGATATTATATTCCTATTTTGTTGGATAGCGCCACAAAGAAACGCATATCTATCGGAATTACTATCGATTTAATTCATGAAACGTTGTTTAGTACTAAACTTTTACAGTAAATTTCAGGTAGGGATGTCAATCTGAAAGGTGGGGGTTCCGGGACATATATGTGTAGTAAAATCTTGAATGTGAACACTTCAGTTATGATTTGATGCGGTTGAATAAATTATATGCAGTTTTGTTAATACAGTTGCACTTTTATTTTCTTTGAATTCGCCAGTAGTTATGTTCCTGTGATTTCGTTCTATGTTGCATAGAAATTTCAAGTGGTTTCATTGAATCTTAATGGTATAGTTGACTGTTCTTGTGTAAATAGGGCATTCTCTTTTAACATTTTGTTGCCTTTAATGTGTCCCACAAGGACTTCGTGATAAGTATTTTGGTAGTTTTGAACTTCCATAAATATTTTCAATCAGGGATCTTAACTCTTTGCTTTTGGAAAAAATTAAATGGTTGCACCAATTTACAATATTTTGACTATGTGTTTGTCCTTAACGACAGACAAAACGTTTTGTAATATTAAATATTAAGTGCCATGAAAAATTAGTTCAGTTGCATTAATTGTTTTAAATTGTTAATTTTTCAGCCCCTTAAAGCAACTGTAGGAGAGCTTTTTGTATACCGTACCGAAATAATATTTTTTTTAAATATTGACGAGCATTGGCTTTTAGATTGCAAACACCATAAGTCTACCATAGTAATTCTACGTCTTTCTTCAAATAAGCGACTATATGTTTCTTTTGCAAAACTTCTCCCAAAGAAGAAAATAAATTTTTATATTAAAGTAAGGTTTTTTACTTCGAGTTAAAATTATTCGTTGTTTACCGCATATTTTGAATACAGAGTTTTTAAATGTTATTAAGGTGAGTAAATATAAATAAATAAATACAACGATATAAGTAAGGATCATATTCTTACACAACTTCTTACAAAAAACCAAAATGTATGTATGTCTTTTCCTGTGCTTGTTAAAATTTAAATTATGGACAGTTAAGCAGTAGTTAAAGTTTAATAAGATGTGTATATAATATTGTGTTTTTTTTATTTATTCGTTTCAAAGAGTTATTTTCATAGAGTTGGATAGATAAGCTGAATATCTTAAAAGGAAGTATTAATCATAGAAAACTAAATAATACCGAAGGATCAATATTAAAATTTATAGATTAATCACTTACGTAATTGAATATGCAACTTCGAAAGGGCACATGTCTGATAATTGAAAATGTTCTGGAATTAAAAAAGACTTATTATTTCCTGAAGTTTTGTAAAATTAAATAAAATATTTTTTGGATTTTATATTCGGTTAAATAGTAATGAAAAATTACAGAAATCTTAGCCGTTGCATGTAATTATATATATTTTGTATATATGAGATTACCCATTTTTTAAATTCGCGTTATTGGGTAGCCTAGTTTTAAAGATAGTAACAATGTCAATGTTGTGAAATTTTTGTTATTACCATCGAAATTGGAATATAACAATTATTAATATAAGGTACTGTCAATAATTCCTTAAAAATTTTCTGCAGGCTGTCTTTCGTTTGTCATAAGAGTCTGTAAATGTATTAATTTACCTTTGCACTATGTATGTTACCTACTACAAGTGCCCTTTATTTTGGAAAAAACGAAAGTTTCTTGAGAATTGTCATTGTTATTTTTGTGCTACATCTCGTAGAGATGTGACGTTTTCGAAAATATTTCTGTAAAAATATAAAAGATTAGCACGTTCACTGCAAAGTTAATCCCAAAGTTGTGCTTTTTCGAGCAGAATAGATGGAGATGAAGATTGCATTTTTGTGAAAAAGTGAATTGGTCAAAAAATGCACGAGATGTAATCTTTTCGAAATTGTATTAAAGTTAATAAAAATATAAAATATTTAAAATCAAATAGAAAGATATATTTAAGTTTACTTCGAAATGTTGTATCCTTCTTATTGCAAGAGGTCCACAACGATGCTAAATATACGAAACTTAGGAAGGACATCAAATTATGTAAATAATTTAAATGAGTCGTCATTTAGAACAATTATAAATACAAAAATTACAATGATATATCAGCAAAGGCATCACTTAAATGGAGAGAGAGAAGTGCGGAGTGTACCATAGGTCTTACCAACAATCCTTGACCCAGCGTAACTCCCTATTAGAGGTTTTTCCTGAATTTTTGCAAGTTTCAACAATAAAAAAATAAACAAACGAAATTGAAATAAGTTGTAAATAAAAAAAGCTTGTATTATAATGTACATTATATTATCATTATGTAATATTTAATATTGAAAAGTAAAATATGAATGATTGTGTGTTGTTTTGTGTTGTTGTTTTTTTGCGAATGATTTGGCTTAAATGAAGATAGCATGTAGCACATAAAATAATGTGGCAAATCGATCATCTAAAAGAAATAAGAATTATTATTACAACGGAATTATTACATCTTAAACTATTTTAATGTAATAAATTAAAAAAATTAAAAAATATCATTTATATGATATTAAGAAAAAAAAATATTTTGTAAATCAAAAATATATGTAAAACTATTTATTTACTTACCATTTAAATGCTCCCAAATGGTGCCTTTTAATTGCATTTTAATTCTGCTTCAATGCTAAAGCACTTATTTAACTTGGCTCTTTTCACGTTTAACTTAAATCTATTTGCACTTTTAACGTCAGTTCGAGAGGATAGAGAGTTCAGGCATAAATATGAAGGTGACGCCAATACCAACAATATTTCTAGAAAACTACAACGTAAGCAATTAATTTTTGTTGATTCAACCAGGTCTTTTGTCAATGATACAAAATGTTCAGAAATTAACAAAAAGGTGTTGCAAATACTACAACATGATTATTTTTGTTATTATTATACCAACAGAAAATTATTGTGAATTTTACATAATGTACATAAATTAACAAAAAATTTGTTGTCAACTTACAAAATTCTGATGTAAAAAGTAACCTTTGTAATTTTGCAATGACGGGAAGATGATTATTAACTAATAACGTTTATATATAAAATTAATTTGCAGTAAGTACAAAGAACATTTTTAAAATTCCCGGGTCTAACTTTTGTCGGTTTTGGTAACTCTGTGTGTTTTTTAGTAATTGGGCTTAGATAAACATTAGTACATAGACGCATCTGACAATCAAATTCCCGAAAAGTGATCATAACGATATTTATTTATTTTGTATCTACCGCAGCGCCACCTAGTCGCGTGTTACAGTATTTGATTGCAAAAATTGCTTCCATTCAAAAATTACATAAATTTGGCAATTTCTCTTGTAATCGGTCAAACGGTATCGGAATCCATTAATTACATTCATATGTACCAGCCTCCATTTTTTAACTTTCTCGTATATGCGGAAATTATGAACTCAAACTGAGCATATAGAAGTCCAAAATAGTTGATCCGCTAATGCCTTTTGATATGCGAAACGGTTTGACGAATTTGCTTTAAGGTTGGTAGGTTTTTGGGTTAATATTAATTTAGCATTTAAAATATCGGTACCTGCCATAATTTTTTTTTTTGGAAAACTCAACTTATTTTCTCAAAAATTATTCCAAGGATTTTGGTCTTGTTTTTACTTTCGATACTTGGGATGGGACCAAAATAATGCATACTCAGTTTTTTGAAAAAAATCGAATAACAGTAATTTATAAATTAAAAAAATAATTATTTTTTATGATGTAACGTTGAACAAATCTGCGTACTTCAATTTTTGAAATAATTTTTTTTTTAATTTTATTTCTTATAACGATTTTCTTAAATTTAAATTAAATTCGTTGGTCTAAATATTGAGTTAAATAGATTTGATATGTGATCAAATGTAAAATTTTTTTTGAGGCGATTAAAAAATTAATTTCATGTAGCGAACAAATTTCGTATGACGCAAAAGAATATGTTTTAGTTGTTCTTTAAACAACGTTTTGCGGAGCTATTGCCAGGGATGACACTTCTTAACAATAAAGTAAACGACTGCATTATTCGAAATTTTGTTGTTGCATGAGATGCAACATGTAAGGGAAGTTTTGTCAGCGCGGACAGCGAGACATTTAATTTTTTTTTCTTTTTTCTTCATATATGACTTTACTCTTTATAACGGTTTTTTCCATTCTATATGCAGTATGCTATTGCGCCATTTTGACACCACCGCTCATGAGGCCTTTGGAGAATAGAGGGTGTCTGCCTCCCATTCCGATCTGGGCGGGAATACTGCAGATAAAGTTGTCTGGAAGTTTAATTTGGATATAATGCTGTCAGTAGATGGTAGTGAATCAAGGATATTGCAGTACCCCTAAGGTCCTGCGGACAAAACACACACACACTGCGCTACAAGACACAATTAATTAAATATGTAAAATAAAGTGATAGGATGCCCAGAATCACATTCAGTGCCTTGGTCGGTCATGAACCTAGGGCTCCCGTGGTTCCGATTGCGGCCGTCCTCTGAACTCAGCTTAGCTAGGTGATGTTTAAAGGTTTGCTTAGGGCAGGCCACCATACCAGGGACCCGTAAGCGATAATTGCTGTGTAAATCCAAGGAACCATTTAAGTCCCCACTTTTTACCAAAAGTTTTGCTGCATGCGTTGAAAGCGATATTACCTTTCCGCACTCAGTGTCAAATGTTCAGCTTTCCGTTGAGCGTAGGGTCTAAAGTGATAGCCAGGTATTTAGCTCTGGAGGATAGTGAGAAAGTATGATTGCTTAGACGAGGATTTAGAATGTTTGGTATTTTGGTTTGAAAAGAAGAGCATTAGTTCCGTTTTGCTTAATCACATCATCCCCGATACCAATACTTCCACGTCGTCCGCATACGCAACCACTTTGATAGCGTCAGTGAGAAACATAATCTATAGCAGAAGCGAAATTACTCCACCTGGAGATGTGCCTCTGCAAATGAATTTGGTTCAGAGTCTGCTTCCCAGTTTTGCCTGGATGATTCTTGTTCTTGGTATGGAGAACAATTGGCTAATGAACTCATCCGCACCTGACTCGATGAGAAATTCTTGGATTTCTTCAGTATGGACATTATTAAAAGCACCTTCTATGTCTAGAAAGGTAGCTAGCATGTATTATTGATATTTGACGGACCTCTCTCTATGGTATGCACCACTTCATGCAGAGCTGTCTCAGTGGACCTTCCTCTAAGGTTAGCATGTCAGGTAAATGCACCAGTTTTTTATGTATGTATTTTGTTACTATTGTTTTTTGTAAAAATAAAAAAAAATTAGAATATCGTTGACAATTTTTGGTAATATATTTTATTCTGCAAAATTTCAAAAAGGTAAACAGAAAGTTCTCATCGGCCGGCATAAGGCATCATTAGTCTTTGAAGTGGACTTTGGGTTTTATGAAAGCATTTTTCTTTCACTTTGCATTTATTTATTTAATTTAGAAGTTAAAAATATTAGAATTCACATCAAAAAAATGGAGAATGTTTTTTTATTTATAATACGGAGAAGTATTAACAACATCTAGTTCTTATATCGTAATAATTCGGAATAAAATATATTTATTCAAGCAAAAACTTCACTCTATAGTTTTTTTACTTACAATATTATTCGAACTATTTGCATAACAGAACAATTTAAAGTTTAAACCAATTGCCGTTACCGACTTTCGTAAAATATTTTTTTCATATCTATTGCAATAAAGCTAATAATCATGCTCATGCTGGGGAAATGGCTATTTCATAGGTATGATACCATCTGTCTTTTGTGTACTTAATTTTAAATCATTGGCCGTCAACTGCAGGAAAGTGTGAATAGTTTAATATTTTAAGAGGGTTTTCAAAGTTTTAAATATTTTTTTATTAGAGTACCTAAAGAGTAAAAAATTAGAAATACGTGAAATACGAAAAGCAATAGTAACAATTGAGAGCGGTAATTATAGCCTGCGGAAAGAATCACATCTATTTTTATAAGAACAATTATAGTTTTATACATCACATTGGACATAACAAGTACTATGTTGCGTTTAAGCAAATGTGTATCCGAATTGACCCTTCATGCAACAATAAATTTTCGCTGCAGTTTTGAGCTGAAGGCCTTCTTATAAATAATATTATTTTGTAATAAGGAAACATATCCCCACAAAAAATTGAGTTTGCTATTGTGTGTAACGGTCGGTAAAAGAATCTGGTCGTATGAATGTTCGAAGATTGTTAAAAGATAATATATTTTTTTTAAGATTGCAAATATAAGCTATACTTGTTCGTGATAGCTGAATTTCAAATGTCAAATCTTATCCGGTTCTGATCAGAACCGATTATCAAATACGAAAAAAAAAAACGAATGGAATATTTTCCTCCGATATAAAAAACTATTCGAAGAAAAAATACGAAAAAAATCTAACGTAGTATAAGGTTTTCCCCAATTTATCAAAATTTCGTTTTTATAGAAAAGAAGCATGTTCCCCAATAATTGAACATGCTTGTGCTTGAACTAAAACCTTGTATAGGGGAAGAAAAATAATACTCTGTACATAAAATTGTTGGAAGATTATGATTTATTTTGCTAAAGTGTCACCTAAAAAGTGTGTGGATGATGTTTTGAGTATTGTGATACGTATTAAAGCCTATTGGCCATATATTGGATGCGTATGATGGTTTATGCTAATTTTTGACATTATATTATTATTAAGAAGGAAATAAAAAAGCCTACAGTTATAAAGGGTGATTTTTTAGGAGGTTTAGAACTTTTTTTTAAAAAAAAACACAAATAATTCGAAAAAATGAATGAAATATTTATTTGAATCGATAGTTTGAACATTGCAATTTAATGTTTAAAGATAATTTCATGCAAATGTTGACCGCGGCTGCGTCTCAGGTAGCCCATCCGCTGAGTCCAATTTTGGCATACTCTTTCACACATATCGGCCGGTATCTCACGAATGAATGCATGGATGTTGGCTTCCAGTGCGTCAATCGAAGCGGGCTTGTCCCTATACACATTAGCCTTGGCATACCCCCACAAAAAATAATCTAATGGTGTCAAATCGCACGATCTAGGCGGCCAATTGACCGGCCCGAAACGTGAAATTAACTGTTCACCAAACTCGCCTCGCAATTGCGCCATTGTTTCGCGTGCTGTGTGGCATGTGGCACCGTCTTGTTGAAACCACATATCATGCAAGTCAAGAACTTCCATTTCGGGCAAAAAAAAGTTTGTTATCATCGCTCGGTAGCGTTCACCATTGACAGTAACGCTGCGATTCGCATCATCTTTGAAGAAATATGGCCCAATAATGCCGCCGGCCCATAAACCGCACCAAACAGTGGCTTTTTCGGGATGCATTGGTAGCTGTTGCAATGCTTCTGGCTGATCTTCACTCCAAATGCGGAAATTTTGCTTATTTACGTACCCATTCAACCAAAAATGAGCCTCATCGCTGAACACAATTTTTCGATAAAAAGCGGATCCTCGGCCAGCTTTCCAAGAGCCCATTCACCAAAAATTCGGCGTTGTGGTAGGTCGGCTGGCTTTAGTTCTTGCACCAGTTGTATCTTAAAAGGCTTTACGCCCAAATCCTTCCGCAAAATTTTCCACGTAGTGCTGTAACAAAGGCCTAACTGCTGGGAACGGCGCCGAATCGACATTTCGCGGTCTTCTGTCACACTAGCTGATACGGCCGCAATATTTTCTTCAATACGCACAGTACGTAAACGTGTTGGTGGTTTAATGTCCAACAAAGTAAATTTGGTCACAATCTTCCGAATAGACTGCTCAGAAGGTCGAGAATGCCGATCATAAAATGGAAGCAGCGCGCGATGAACATTTTGAACCGAGCACGAATTTTGATAGTAAAATTCAATAATTTGCAAGCGTTGTTCATTTGTAAGACGATCCATGGTTAAATTGCAAACCAAACAGAAGCTGTTTGACAGTGACACAAGGTACTAAACACACGTCAGCTGTCAAAACCAGTGTTGCCAAAACCAAACCAGCTAAAAAATCACCCTTTATTTGTATGACCAATTAAACTTATTGTTTGCCCTTAATACATTTTTGACAGTTAGGTACTATACGCCGTTCCCAACTTTCAGCAATACGAAAATTTGAATTCTGTATTGCAAAGATCTTTTTTAAACTTTTTTTATCATTTCTAACTTTGTATTAAAAAGTAATTGGTGCTAATATTTTGCTAATTTGTTTTATCATAATAAAATTATACTTTGCAGCAAAGCGAACTATGACGACAATACAACTGATGTATCCTTCATCACTTTATTATGATTACTATTTGCCGGTGGCAGCGGCTTCTCTTGGCCTAACATATTTACCATATCCTCCTGCACATTATGGAGGAACTGGAACTATTTCGTCACAACTGAGTAGCACAACGACAGCGCGACCACCAACACCTGATCCCCCACCTCGATGTCGCTCGCCATCGAGTCCGTTTAAACCGAAATCCAAAAATAGTATAACGGATGCTACTGCGACGTAGCGAAGTCTGAACGCCGTAATTTATACGTAAGTCTATACTTTTATATAACTATCACATTATTTGTATTAAAGAACAAAAGACATTCGAAAATAAATACACGTACAAACCCATGTACCCATGTACAAGTTCGTTCTATGCATTTGACTTCTAAATTCTGCAGCACATAATGCCAATGTTTTTAATCAAATGAATGAGGGCTTTTATGAGTCTGAGTGGAAACGTTTGTATAAGTTCCTATTGTTCAGTGTAAATGCATTTCTGGGAACTACCAGTGCAAGGAAGTATTATATCTTCGATGTGTTTCTTCAGCGCAGTAAAATTTGCTATTCGTGTAAATTGATAAAAGGGATGAATGCAGTACACCTTTGTCTACATCTTGAACCAATTTAAACTAACAATTGCCAAATAAAACTATATTTCAAGTTTGTATAAATAAAGTACCTATATACGCTTTTAATTTAAATTATCATTAAAGAACATGGAATTATTTTAATATACCAAACCCGATTTCAGGCATAAAAGCGAGTCAAGCTAAACTACTGGTTTCAATTGTAGTTTTCGACTAAAAGAAAAATTAAATATTTTTATTTTCTGTGATTGAGAGGTGCATTTTTCGAGACTCAGAGTACATATTTGTAAAATGTATCTCTTGGAAATGATGGGATTGTTGGAAAGAAAAAATTGGCTAGTTCGCCAAGGATATTTTATGGAAATAATTTGTTTGTTTGCATATATTTAATCTTGTCCTCATTTACTTCAAGACCAACTACTTTCGCCTATTTCGAAGAGTTCCGTATTTAAAAAGCTCTGCAGGTAGACAATCAGAGCCGGCGGTCTTGTTGTTCTTAAGATGATTTTTTTTAGCTAAGCCAACCTCTTCTATTTGTTGGCGAGACTGATTCTGGACGTGGATTCTATTCTTGTCCCAACGCTCTCCCTACATGATCGCAGCTGCTGAAAATACTGCTTAAATACGTTTACTATTTCGCAGATCAAATATGTAGGTACCAAAGTTGGCAACTACAGATGTACAATTATGCTAAAATTAAAAAAAAAATATTAGGCTTAAACGGCACATATAGTTGGGTTCTAAATAGTTGGCTTAGCTTCTCGAACGAGTGTGTGTGCGATGATATATTTTTTTTACACGAATGAAAGGGACCTAAAGTTTAATGCCGATTCCGAACGGCAATTAATTTTTGAGAAGCTTCTCATGACAGTTTTTACTCTTGGATATTTGTCAAACGTTCGTAAGAGGTGGGGCAGCAAATAAAATCTTTCAGATGATATAGGTCGGGATTTGAACCAGCGACCTCTCGCTTAATGTTCCAACGCACTTCCAATGGTAAAGGCATAGAAAGCACCATGGATAACATTTTATTTCGATTTCTATGATAAATTGAAAAAAACAAACATTTTTTTTATTTAAAAAAACGCCCCCAAAATGCGGCTTGGCTAAAAACTTTGTATGGGTGTAATATTAAGAATTTTACTATCTAAATATCTTGTTATACACTATTCTTGTTTTCTGAGGAAGTTTTTGAAAAAAACAACTTTTGTTTAAAAAAAGACGCCGAAAAGAAGGCGTGGCAAGGCAAATTGTGTATACATGTTTTTTGAAGGTTTTAGTGCTTTATTCCATCAACTTATCTTAAAAAAGGTTTTTATTAATTGCAGGCGTGTCAGTGGGCTTATCAAACAAATTTTAATGTCTACCATGGGAGCCTAGAAAGTATACGCTCCTAATTTCATCTTACTAGCTTAAATTTAAAGGTCTGGAAATTTGTGCCGGACATTGCTAATTAACTTTTGATTCTGATCATAAATACTTTTAGGGGTCTAAGACGAATTTTAAGTGGTGTTACAAACTATGTGATAAAATTAATATTTCCATGGGATAGTTTCTTAAATACTGTGCGTCCCCATGAGAAGTCCTGAGATGAGATAGGGTACCATTTCACTCACGAGTGCTACAAAGAGAGAATTCAAAAGACCAAAATTTTAGATGATCAGAAAGTTACTTTTCTTATTAAAAGGCATTTGACACTGTAGACCTAATTGTAGCTTAAAAGAGAGTTTAATTTTTCGTTCTTCTTCGTCTTTTTAAGACGAACTACAGATACCAAACAGTTGAATCTAACAATTGTGTATCCTCCAATTCTGGGGCTAAGCTTACTGGTTTACATGTATGCTGAAGACGTTAAGATACGAAACATTTTTCTTTGGGTTTTTTGGAAAATGCAACATATGAAGTTAATGAAGATCTTAACAGGATTCTATGCTGGTCGCGATCGAATGACCTTTGCATAAATCCTTCCAAGTCAAAATGTTTTTTTAAGAAGGACTTATTTTCCCAAATTATCCGTGGATGACATAACATTCAACAAGACGAAAGTTTTGATTCGGCAAAAATAATCACCTTAGATTGAGCTTTGGAAGGGTTTATAGTTAGCCTCTGAATCCTATTGGCTACTGCGCAGGCCAAAACTTTACACCGCTCAAAACCAGAATTATTCTTGCAAAGTCATTAAAAATACCAATAATGCTAGTCGGTTGTGAAATAATCAGCAACTGCGTCTATGAACACAAAAGAAAATTAAATTAATTACCTTTATAATAGCATTTGTCATCGTGTAACTAGTAACAATCCGCCTTATATACTTAGTGACCAAACGACAATTCGTTGTATGCTGTCCGGTTAGGGAATTTAGTGTAAGGCTATTGCTAAATAAATAAGTATTAATTTTGAGGGAAGTGCCTCCATATCTTTTAATTGTTGTAACAATGTCTTTTAAATTAAGCTTTACCTAAATAGTGGGCGTATCAAAAAAAATTTACACTTAATTCTTTCGGAACCATAGAGAATATGTGTTTAAAATTTCAGTTTCCTATCTTAGATTTCGATTGTGTTCATAAATATGTTTGGGGTCTACTACGAATATATAGGGGTGTTACAACCTATCTGTCTAAATTAATATACCCTTAGGATAGGGTATAAACATATAACAGTATGATTCCCTATTCATATCCCTATATTCTACATAGAAAAAGGCGTTAAAAGCATGATTTTAATTCGTTTTCTATAAAATTCATACGTTTCAAATATTTTCTATTCCACATTGTCAGCATAGATAGTTAAGTGTACATTTTTTTTGATACGCCCACTGCCACGCCCACTGCCACGCCCACTATATAGGCAAAGCTTAGTTTAAAAAGACATTGTTACAACAATTAAAAGATATGGAGGCACTCCATATGATTGTCATATTTAGATTTTGCCACGCCTACTTTTTGTGGGCGTTTTTCACGAAATTGCTGTTTTCCTCAAAAGTTTTCATAGAAACCGAAAAATATGTTTAAGAAGATATATATTTACATACAAAGAAAACAAAAAACAAGAAAAAAAACTGGAATCTGCGGTCCAGGAGATCCGTTTAATAGGTTCATTCACTCGAAAAAGAAAAATATGCGACATTTACTACAGTTGCCACAGAAAGGTGCATATGCAAGGATGCGGATTCGTTGTGGGAAATCGGCTAAGTCACTGGGCCTTACCAATTACAAATTAAATGCCGAGATATAATGCGGACTCTGCAGCCGACTCGTGAAGAGTCCTAAAGTGTTTTCCATCCTCTGCGATTACGGGCACGCTGCTTCCAGTTATCCAAACCTCTTGCATCTGGCATCTGCGATGTACTTAAAACGGAGGTTCAGTCTTCCTTGTAGTCTCGAACCTGGGGGCTAGGATTCGAAGATTCTCTTAGCTGGAGCATAATTGTCTATTCGCTGATGTAGTCGACGTGTATTTGAGTTCTGGACTACATCCACATCATAGAGCTCATAGAGTTCGCGTTTTTATTTTCTACTCCATTCACCCTACTTTCTATCGAAAAATGTTTCTCTAAAAAGAGTGAGACCTGCTCACATTTCCTGCTTATCGTGCAGAAGTCTTCACCATAGAGGAGTATTTGGGCGATCAGTGTGTTATAGAAACTAGCATGTAAATACTTTGATTACCGTAAAACCCGATATCACGGCTCGTTGGGAGCGACCGATGATATCGATATCGTCCGCATACTCAAGTAGCTGTACGGATCTGTACGGTGTCAATCATATTTTACATTTGTGATTACAATCCGTGCCTGCGTGCGTCCGATATTTTTTGTCTGACAGCAACATAGAATACACGTAAATTCATGGAAGGTGACCTATAAACAACGCATTGACGGTGACGCAGGAAATTATAGCCCAACATTATATTTTTCATACTTAGACAGTCTGGCGATAAGCATTCTGATTGGTTGAAAAGCATGAACGAAAGCATTTGTCATTGCCATATTGGCATTTTTATCGTAGCTAATTCTGTGGTAAATTATGTTTGCCTTAAATTAAAATTAATTTTTCAACTAAAACAGAACTGTATTAGTATTTTTGTATTATTATGGGTATTTGTTTTTGCTTATACTATATATATTTAAACGATTTATTCTAATTTAACATAAAATTATAAAACTGAACGTATTACAAAAAAAAAAGAAATCAAAATATTTGTTTGATATAGCGGTATTGACAGAGATGACAACCGACAGCTGCAATCGCCGATGAAAAAAAATCTCAACAGTCAAAGTTCCAATGGATTCTATGGGACAGCCCATGCGTTAATTTTATAGTTTTAACGCACACACGCCAGCGACGGATTCTATGGGTCAGGCCCTTTAGACAGCTCAGCATACAAACAGACAATGCCTGCTGATCATCAGTCGCGTGTAAATTACTGTCAAGCTATCCTCAATCTAAACAACGAAGAGAAGGATTTTTTGTCGAAAATCATCATGAGAGACGATTCGCATTTAGTCAATAAGTTTTTCACATTTAGATGACTTACATCAGATGATCATCCAAACTTATCATCCAGATGACATGCAACACAATCAATTCAAAATTGTTGCTGTCAATATGTATGTATATAAATCATCCATCGGCCTTATACATCACATTTACACATACGCTAACTCATTCACAACAATTTTTTATAGCTATGTCCTTTAAGAGTACACAGTATCTTTAAAGATACTAAATTTATTTAACTTTAGCATAACATATGACTGCACCTGCTTGACAGTAATTTACAGTGTGTATAATGATATTTTGCCATGTTCAAAGAATTTAATTAATAAAAATACCTTTTATACCAAAAATAATTTTATACACGTAGTTAGCCCATGCTAAATGTTATTTAAAATAATTGTAGGTGAAAACATTATTTTGGCTAGGATTTGAGTTAATCAATTACAAAAAGTTAACATTTAACAACTATTTAAATGTTATCTTGAAAGTCTAAAAGTACTTATTGCGCGACCTGTAAATGAGTAGAAATAATGTTTCATACCTGTCGTCATTCAAATATTAGCACAAAAAAATTTCGAAAATGGAAACTTATATACAAAGGTAGCTATCTACATTATTTTAATAGTCAATCTATTTACCGAACAAAATTAATTTTAGAATCTGATAAAATATACTTGGCTGGGTTTATGTACACATATAGCTGGGTTCTTGGTCTGTTTTTGTCTGGATGGAACTTACGATTCTACTTGGTTGCAGTTAACTGTTCAGGTCCTGCAAATAACTCGTAAAGCTCAATAAAACGAAAATGTTAAGGTGCAGCTGCTTCTGTATGGATGTTGTAAACAACGTCGGTCGAAGGAATTCAGTGCACCTCTCAAACTATTTACTGTCTGTTTAGGGACTATAAAAGAAGCGACCGTTTCAAGCTCATTAAAATAATCTTAATGTATGCTTCAAGTAAGCAAACGTCAGCTTTTCTGAAAATGTTGTATCCTTGAATTCTATGGAGAACTATATACATAGGTACCCTATAGAAGTACGCTTAGTCAACTAACTTAAGCTTTTATGACAACAACCAAATCTTTTAATTTCAACAGAAAACCTTTCACAAATTCGATATTCATTTTGTGTAAATGTTGTTTTACATTATCTACCTGAAAAAGTATTTGTTGCCTAAAATTAAATGTAAAATCATTATTTACAAGAATATCACTACGCTCTTTATTATTGTCGAAGTCATCATTATGTCTACTAACATAGTTACATACTCGAATCCGTATGTACGTATTTACGTATGTTTGTATGTATTTACTCATTTCTTCCCGTTTGAAACAAACGTCAGCAAAGTTTTTATGTGCTTTTCAAAAGGAAGAATCGTAAAACTCTTTTATAGTTTTTTGTGCGATTGCGTTTGATATAACTTTTCTTTTTATTTCCTTTATGTTGCCTTTAATTTTTAACCGTGACAAAGATACGGATATAGGTACGTACAATCGAAAAGCATTGATATATTGGGTGGTAGAAACTTGAGAAGCATGTCGTTAGCTCTCAGGATTTTTTGATCTCCGACTATTTTATCGTTTTTCTGAAAAATCTCAAATATGCAATTTGTATGCTCGGCATTACATATTTCTTATGTTCACGTTTTCAATTTTATTACAAAATATATTTCCAGTTTATTACAAAATATAGTACACACGCTATGACGGCGAGTCCTGCTTTGGTTTAAAAATTGACACAATTGTACATGACTTAATTTATACTATATTTATATTATTATGTACATAGACATGGACTTTGTATTCATTTAATGGATTCATATTTTACAATGTATTCATAAATTACAATCGGAGGGTTTGTTTTTAAGTGATTAAAAAAAAAATCAAATTATATTACTCTTCTTACGAAAATGAATTCCAATGTGTGGAACATATTTTGGGCCTTGTACATTTTAATTTACATTTTAAATCTAAAAAAAAAGGTCAATATAAATGCAAATGCTCGTATGTAAATACAAACACATCATTATGGTACATTCATGTTACGTTTTGGCCCTGATGCAGTGTAAACAAACTTAAATTTATAATTTTTTTGAGGGATGATTCCTGAAGTCGTACGATGTACTCGACTACAAATATAAAATACGTGATAGTATAAACAAGAATTTACTCTATCCGTTTTCATGATATGAAAGTTTTTTCTAAAACTACCGTTACTTTTTATAAAAAGAACTGAGTATGTCAGTGTTGTTAACTTGGATTTCTTGGATTTTCTCAAACAATCGCAAAAGCTTGGATATACATACAGGTGCATATTTATTCCTATGTACTCTAGGTTAGGCTAGGTTTAAAGCGTTTCAAATCCAGCTGAAGCCTTATTCATTTTTTTGCTAGACAAACACGTTACGAATGATCACGGGTTCCCTTACTGACAGCACTTCTTGCAGATGATCCAGCCAGTTTCGATTTGATAATCGATAAATCGATGTAAGTAAAAGATTGATCAGCTCACCGATAGCTTCATCTCCATTCAGGGCCGACAGTGCATTTGCGATGGCAAATGTGTTGACATTGTTAAAAGCTCCTTCTATGTCCACGAAGGTAACCATAGTATACTTTTTATTATGCAGTGATAATTCGATGGAGCGTACCAACGTACTGCGAGGTAGAAAAAAGTATTGTATCGATGCTTGTCCGTAAATTGATATGAATCAATCGTTCTAGGGTTTTAAGAAGGACTGACGAAATACGTATGGGTTTGACACTAAGAAAATCTAAATCTCTGGTCCACAAATGCGAATTCTTCTTTCCCATAATTTTTATGAGAGTGCAGGAAGACAGCAACGCTTTATTAAAGGTTGAGGTGATGTTTTTAACCAACCTGTCAAGTTCACAACTCGGAGAGATTAGGAAATCAGTGGTGATGAAACGAATGGTTTGCCTTTATTTAAGCCAGTCCGTTTTTCTAAATTTTCTAAAGTTATGTTGGCGAGGAGGGTTATCATCAATGTCGAACTGTATACATTGGTGATCTGAGAAAGAGTGTTATTGGAGACTAAAGTTATATCTATTACTCCTTTCTGATATTTCTGATAATGAAAGTAGAATGATCACTTATATTGCATAACTAAAGATCTGAACCTAAGATGTAAACAAAACGTAACTTACTCCTCTCATTGATGTCAGCGCTGTCCCATGCTGTGTGATTAGCGCCGGCATTTTTTCAGATTCTACGACCAACCTTTCAAGGTATCACCAGGAAGAGGTCCTACTTTATCGTGAGCAAGATAAATCAATGCCAGTCAGTTTTGCAGCCAGTTTTGCTTAAATCCCGGACGCTGAAATTAGAAAGTAAAATTACATTAAGACTGCGAATCACTAGTATGCAAGACCTGGTATACCTGTGTCAGATAATCTTGACTCCTTATTCCTTGAACCTGTTTTGTTTACTATCCGTGGTTCTGCTCTCATGTCCATGGAGAGATGGAGATGGATCATGGGCCGCTGTCGGCTCATCGTCTTCCTTGGAGGGAAACGCGCATCTGTAGGATTTCTGTTGCTCCTTCAATTTCGCGACTTTCTAGCTATGAGTCGGAAGAGAACGGTTAGCATGGCGAACAATGCGCATAACACCATCTGCATGAGGGTTTGGATGGATCCCAGGCGCGTGATCTCGGTCTGCAATATTAATGATATTTAAGGAGGATATCCTTCCTTAGCAACCACCTCGATCATTGTCCCTTGGCTTCGTAGGTTGTTAGCACTTTTGAATTTACACCCATTAATGTAACCAGCTTCGCTTTGACCATTTGACACTTTTCGAAGGAGATCGAGCCATCACTATCACTTCTATCAATGACTGCTATAACGATTTTGTCCTTAAAATATGATAGTGGATGGGTGGGTTACATTGGTAAACCTCGCGCGCTTCGAAATCGGTGCATATTCTTCCATATATCTCTGTCGCTTTGAGCTCTGGCATTCTGTCGATCTCCACATTATCTCTGAAATTCTCCAGTATGTGTATAGAAGTCCTGCGGTTCTTATAGCCGACCAAACAGAAACTTTGCGATACCTGCCTGAAGAAATTTTTGTATTAGGGAGTTTCTTCCCTAGAGGTTTGGCAACAGCGGGATGACCATGATGGGTCAATTCTTTTCCCTGAAGTGGGGATTTTCGTCCTTAAGGTAAGATTACACGGTCATTTTTAAGATTCATTTAAATGATGCTGTGACGTCAGGAAAAAATGTTTCAATAGAGTAATATTCAAGCTACGATTCGTCTTTGGTCATTGGCAAAAAAATGGCGAACACACGAAATGACCGTCATTGGCATTTTTGTCCCAAAATCAAATGACGGACACTACGAGTTTTTTAGAATTTTCCGTTGGGATGCCATTAAATGACGAGCGAAAAAATTAGGATCACATGGTAATGACATGCCTCATCAAAATGACATATGTCACCTCTCCTATTATTTTGATTTCTAGTCAGCGGTCAGAAAGTAATGACCAATGACAAAAATATAGCTATTGTCATTTAGAACGACTTTTTTTTTTACATTTTCAAAATAAAGGGCTAAGAACAAACAGCGATATCCAACGAGACTTAGGTATAACTACCGTCGAAGACGAGATAATAGCATTTGCCCGAAGGCAACGGACTCATCGGATAAAACCATTTGAACTAGCGCAATAAGATGTAACCGCGAGCAATTGGCGGTATTAGCAGGTGCTTTCGCTGGGACGTTGCCTGCCAAAGGTGTATAAGACCGGAAATGAAAACTACTAGATAGGATATAACCTAGTTGTAGTATAAACGATTTCGAAGGGAGATGTTTTTAGTGAGAAAGAATCTCACACTACTATGAGCACGTGCGGGCGGTCCTCATAGTATCTCATGGACGATTTTCAACCTACCCTCGGAAAAAAAAAAATTAAACACGCCCAGGGAGTATATGCTCCAAATTTCAGCTTCCGAGAATAAATTTAAAGGTCTTGAAAGTTGAAAATGACGGACGGTCATATGTTTTGATCCTAATCATATATATATTTATATACTTCTATGGGTCTACAGCGAATACAAACGCACAGTAAAGCGAAAAAGCGATGCGATGCGAGAAGCGATAAAACAGTTTGCATATCTTCTTGTGCACGTTTCCAAAGTAAAGCGAGAAAACGCTTACATAAGAAGACATTATCGCTTCTCGAATCGCATCGGTTTGTTGCTTTATTGTGCGCGAAACCTATGTATGTAAATTAATATACCCTTAGGATTGGATATAGTCATATATATTTGGCATTCTATTGGCGGCAATGTTTAAAATGCTATACATCTTCTGGCTGCTTTAAGCGTATGAAACCTACAGAGTGGCGGAGTTTATTCATTACCGGTAATAGTACATGTTTGATATTAGTACAAATTATACAAGATGTTACCTAATTAATGTTCAATACTTTGGGATATGATCAACAATTATGAAAATGACTCCGTTAATAGTTACACCATCTAGAACAATTTTGTTCGTATATGTAATACCTATGTCCTCGTATTTTATCCCAAAGTATTGAGCATTAAGTCGGTAACACCCTGTAAATACAGAACATTAACAGAATGTATCGTTCAATCACATAAATTATGGTTATACTGGTTTTATTTCATTTTTAAGGAAATAACAATCGAACATCTGAATTTCTGCAATAACTGATATTTTTAAAATAATGTAAATAACATCGCGTCTTATTACTTGTCTTATGTATGCATACAACATTAAACTTGAATCATTTTTAATATATTTGCCGACTTAGTAATTACATTTAAGTGTGCACCCACGTTCTTGTCATCACAACGTTTCGTACATCCTTGCTCATCGTTCAGTTTATTGCCACTGTTACTCAACACAAAGCACCTTGTCTCATCCAGATTACCAGGGATGCATTTTGTCTTCCTTATTAGTTATTTGAGCTATAGCAGGAAATTTATTACCACATTCATTTTATGACAAATAGTTTATTTGTGATGGTCGGTTTCTCATGTACGCACAAATGACCAAGTTTTATGATTTTTCAGCTTGAGAGAGCGACCATATCTTTGATTAGAGTGTATAGTATTAAAGGATGTGGAAATATTCAGACCGTCGCACAATTTTTATTTAATGTCTTATAAAATTTCCTGTCGTTTTTATAATATACGGCAGCTGAATTACAAATTAATATTTGAAAATGCTTATTGAGAATAGTTATGATATTGAATTTTAAATGACAGCGTTAAAATTAAAAAAATACTCATAATTCAAATGTTCACTTTCGACATAAAAGATAAATAATATTATAAATATTTCTGCCAATTTTCTCTTCTTCGTTGTCTTTCCATTATAGACAAAGCTATGATTAGGAGTGAGGGATTAAAACATACACAGATTTTCTGCATCCCCATGGCACCGCGGGTTAAGCTCGCCAGTTCCACCTCAAAAAGAAAAGAAAAACATTTCAGCAGGCCTCTCAGACTAATCACTAAGGCCTATCAAATGATAGTGTTGTTACATATACTGTGTCGAACAAGACCATAGCACCAAGTCAGTTTTAGTACATAATATCATCAATTATATTAGCATCTGCATATACGGGTGTTTTAGAAGTTATGACTAAAACATGATGGTATTGCAGGGACTACATATTCACCCCAAGTCAAGTAATAGTCCTTTAAATTAAGTGTTTAATAATGAAGAACGAACAAAATCGTTCATGTACTAAAAATAGTATGATTCCGAAATTTGGATTCGCAGGGTGCCGATAAGTGTGCACTAAGAAAACAGCTAAAACAAAGTTTTTAAGTTCCGTCGATTGGGTTTGCGAGTTGCTGTTACACCCGGAACGATTACATCATATATATCTGATATTTTTCGTAAAATATAAATATTTGAAGTAAAAACAGACGCTAAGTCCGCATCATCCTAACGCTTCTCGAGTTTTCCCCATGCCTGAATATAGCTACGTATTATTGCTCACCGTTAGGTATTTTAAAAGACTTAAAGCCTTACCCAGTAGACATGAAATCAAGAATTGGTATTTTCAAATTTGCCATAAGCATTAGGCTTTGTTATTGGAATGCTTCGGAACATGCCCGAAATGTTGGCCATTCCCGATAATTGCTCGAAAATGGCTCAATTCTACCAACAACAGATTGGCTTAAAGCTTTTGCTGTCTCGCTAATTGGCCGACGAAGTCATTGCTTTTACCTACCCTTTTCACGTTTAATTATTGCCCAACTTGACGACTAAATCTTTTTCCTCGAGTTCTGTGTATAAAAGGTTTTGGAATTAGAAAGTTATTACCATGCATAATCCGTGATAGTACGTAACTAGTTTCGCTAACGAACCTTTAAAATCAAAATCATCTGCGATTTCATTCCTAATATGAATGTTGATAAAACAAGAAACAAATTGTTAACAATTAGAGCAAACATAACATAATTGATAAATGATGTTTGTATTTAGCATTTAACCAACAAAAACAAAATAATATGGCACAAAGATAAAGAAATTTAAAGTTAATTTAAACGATGTAATTAAAACCTTAAAGGCTGTCAAAAATAAAACTGCCGTTCGGAATCGGCATTAAATTGTAGATCGTGTCAAAAATATATATCTACACAGCACAATGGTTGGAGAAGCTAGTCTTCAAGACCTGTTGACGCCTTATATTTATTTATTCAGCACGGACTGAATCTTTAGCCTCTGACCGTCATTGGCATTTTTGTCCCAAAATCAAATGACGGACACTACGAGTTTTTTAGAATTTTCCGTTGGGATGCCATTAAATGACGAGCGAAAAAATTAGGATCACATGGTAATGACATGCCTCATCAAAATGACATATGTCACCTCTCCTATTATTTTGATTTCTAGTCAGCGGTCAGAAAGTAATGACCAATGACAAAAATATAGCTATTGTCATTTAGAACGACTTTTTTTTTTACATTTTCAAAATAAAGGGCTAAGAACAAACAGCGATATCCAACGAGACTTAGGTATAACTACCGTCGAAGACGAGATAATAGCATTTGCCCGAAGGCAACGGACTCATCGGATAAAACCATTTGAACTAGCGCAATAAGATGTAACCGCGAGCAATTGGCGGTATTAGCAGGTGCTTTCGCTGGGACGTTGCCTGCCAAAGGTGTATAAGACCGGAAATGAAAACTACTAGATAGGATATAACCTAGTTGTAGTATAAACGATTTCGAAGGGAGGTGTTTTTAGTGAGAAAGAATCTCACACTACTATGAGCACGTGCGGCAACGAACCTTTAACGAATCTTTAAAATCAAAATCATCTGCGATTTCATTCCTAATATGAATGTTGATAAAACAAGAAACAAATTGTTAACAATTAGAGCAAACATAACATAATTGATAAATTATGTTTGTATTTAGCATTTAACCAACAAAAACAAAATAATATGGCACAAAGATGAAGAAATTTAAAGTTAATTTAAACGATGTAATTAAAACCTTAAAGGCTGTCAAAAATAAAACTGCCGTTCGGAATCGGCATTAAATTGTAGATCGTGTCAAAAATATATATCTACACAGCACAATGGTTGGAGAAGCTAGTCTTCAAGACCTGTTGACGCCTTATATTTATTTATTCAGCACGGACTGAATCTTTAGCCTCTGCAAGCCCTCCCAAGCATTGTTTTGGACAGCTTTTTATTATTTGAAATAACGCCTCTATTAAGTGGGCGTGGCCAAAAACATAGTATGACTCATATATACTAGAAAAATGATTTGTTATATAAAAAATATCTTGTTATTTTATTATGAAAACAATTTTAGATGAAAACAACATATTGTTAGAAAAAAAACCTCAAAAGTAGGCGTGAAAAAAAATTTAAATAGAAAACTTGTGACGGAGTTCAGTGTCCACATATTTTGTTCAGATTCTAATCCTTCATCACTTAAACTACAGCTTTAAGAAGGCTTTTTCTAAATTATAGGCGTGGCAGTGGCCGTATTTTTAAATTTAACGCAAATTTCATCTTCCGTCATCTCTTCCAGCACCTTCTGCGCAATGACACAAAACATATAGATGCCGTCATCAGCCTTGTAGATGGAATTATGCAGGGGAATGAAGTATGCATCGCTAACACAATATTCGGAAACCTGCTCAGACCAATCATATTTATCGCTTTGGCCCCTACGAAAAACGAAAGAGTGCTTCCTGTGAATAATAATTGTGGAAGACATTGCACTCTTTCCTCTGAAAGAAGCCACAGCTGAAAATTGCTCACTCGTTCTCCTGTGTGAAATTTTTTTGAAATATGGTGTACCCAGGCGTCTTTTGTCGGAAGAGAAGACCACAAGCAAATAAAGGAGTAGGGGCTAATGTACAGGTAGCAACGCACGTTTTAAGTCAGGCAGAAAGAATCACACCAGCAAAGTTCAATCCCAGAATCCACAGGCCCATATGCAGTCACCTCTAAAATTGGGTCGTCCATCCATAAAGTTGTTGTCAAATATGACCTAACAGTATCCGTGGGAACGTATCACGCTTCAGCCATCAAGAAGTGTAAGTGTTGAAAGACAACACTAACCCAATCCGAAGACTACAAAGTAGTGGACGTCCGAAAACGCTTACATAAGTTCTCCTGTCGCATCATCGGGACGGTTGAACCTCCAGAGTATTGAACAGCTATAACAACAAAGTTATTGTAATGAATTTATTTTTTTTTTAAATTATGTAATTTTATTTACATACATACTTTGTTAAAATTAAGCAAATCTGAACTAATTTTTTGTTATAGAAACAACTTTCTGACAATGCCGGTTGTTGTTAAAAAAAACTCATTTGTCTATAACGTTAAACTCAAGAATATATAAAAACTACCAAAAAACGCATCTCACACAGATGTTCGTACTGTATATTTGTATGGCGGCAATAGAATATCCTGTATCACCTGTTTTCGATGAACGACGATGAGGGTTGATAATACATGCATTGCACAGAGAAAGAGCATTTTCCCAATTATTTTTCAGTCGGTCCTTTTTTATTGTTATTTAAGAAAGAGCTTTTTGTGTTCAATTTCAAACGCTTGTGATTTGTATAAAAGTTCATCTAGCAGTTCATATTGAAAAGCTGTTTGTTTATTAAAAGCTTGTGAATTGTATAAAATCGAAGCCCAAGGGCAAAATTACAATCTCTTGTGACTGTAAGCAGCAGGAACTTAATATAATTAAGCATCTGCAAGCCCTCCCAAGCATTGCACCGAGGGCTAAGGCTATGTATATATTTAATAAAGCAAATCGAAAAAGAATTTTGTTGTTGATCTACGTTAGCTTGACTCTGTGAAGTACATGTACCCTTTTCACTCTCATCCTCTAAATTGTTACAAGAGCATTGTTGAGCATTAAAGTAATTACAAAATTACTGTTTGTTGCCATTCGTAGGTAGATTTGAATCTGTCAGCCGCTTGCAGAGAGGAAGTTGAAGCCCGAAAAAAAATTGTTTGGGGCTTGTTCATATTCGGATTTAGGGCAATTTCGTCTTGAAAACAGATCCAAAAATTTGGGATCTGTTTGTATTTTTGGCGATTACTGGATTTTGGCCGATCCTTCATTATGAATAACTGCCTTATATTCTTGGCCGATTATTCTTTTTGGTTTTGGTCGATTGTTCGCAAAGCCTTGATCTGTTTTTGGACAATTATGTTAAAAGTAATGTAAAAAACAACAAAACTTTAAAAGTAATTTAAATAAGTCTGGTCTTTGATCATTCATTTTGAGGCGATTCAAAAACGCATCTCATGTACCAAGAAAGTATGTCGCAATCGTATATTTATGTTGAGAAACACAAGCATTCAGCTAACTTAATAATACAGGGTGTTACTGACTTAAGGTTACTTATCAAATAAAATGTTCATACCAACAAGACATAATTTACAGAAAATGGCTTATGGATTTACTTTTACGTATGAAAACCTTTTCCTGTTTTACTTTTCAGGGAATTCACCAACTATTCCAATGATGTGTTCGTTTCAATGTTTTTTCTGTTCCAGTTATTACGTATGCCTATAATTAAGGCCTTAATACATGCAGCTATTATCTGCTGCCAAGCTTTAATCAATTATATCGAATGGTTAAAAGGACTTTAACTTTGAATAAGTCATAAAAGCTTAACTGTTTCTTTTGCTTATAACTATTTAAATAGTAGGCTTTATTTAAATCTATGAAGGCATATGCATACATTTTTTTTTGGAGAATTATACCTAACGAAGCTTATATTAAGTGTATCAAAAATGTTATTAAAATTTTTAATTGCTTTTTTGAAAAATATAAAAACTGATATAGGCGATTTTGGGTTGTGGTCTTCAACGCTATGTTACTTCTATACATTTTAATTTCGAGTTTACAGCTTAGAACCTATGTACATACATAAACAGTATTGAACATTTTAATAGCTAAGTACTTAACCACAAAATATTTATTAAGATCATTTGAAGTCTTGAATAAGCAGACTTTCTTAATGTATATAATAATATTTATTTAAATTAAATTCTTATATAATGCAATTTTTTTCTTTATTTCTCTTTACAGATACAAATAAAATGTTGTGGACAATTTGAAAATGGTTGTTTGGAATCAAACTTTTTGGCTGTGGGCAAATACTTAAAGGCGCATTGCTTAATCTAGGGCTCTTAGTTTGATATAGCATAATTTTAACAAAATAATAGTATGTATATTCTCTTCTTTTAATGTATGGGAGAATTTTTGACATTGGGTGCTCTTAATCAAATGCAAATTTCTTAAACTAAAATTAGTAAATTCTAAGGTGATAACAGGAAACAATAAACAGAATAAATATAACTTTGCTTTAACCATTTACTCTTTAGTCATCAAAAGTTTTATACTGTTTTTTTTTTTCAGCCAAATGTTCGTTCCTGCGATCATGTTTTAACATCCATCCTGTCTGTTGGCTATATTGTAATAAAATCATAAAATTTTTCGTATGTTAAACTCAACATCTAATTTTTTTTATTACCAAACAAAACAAAAATATAAATATCCTTCAGAGAAGGGGGTTCCTAACCCAAATACATTTTACTATGTTGAGGACATTGTTTTTAAACGTTGATTAAATGTAAAATATATATATATATATATTCACATTTAGTAAAATATATATATATATATATTCACATTTAGTAAAATATATATATATATATATTCACATTTAGGGGCGTAACCCAAAAGTTATTAGAAATAGAAAGAAAATATCCTGATGTTGGGATGTCCTTAAGGCGGAGCAACAATGTTGCGTGAACCGTACCTGCAGCTTTTAGAGAGAAAATCCCGCGTTCGTTGATAAAATTCATCCAAATTCAGTTTTTCAATTGTTTATCAAATGAGCCCACTTTTATGTAGTAGGTGTTATAACTGAACACTTGTTGGCACGTACTTCTCTGAAGGAAGTTTTTTAATGAATAATGCATTTTTCATGACCTCCCTTTAGATTCATGATTAGAATCTAAATTAACATTTTTAGGAAAACGTCTTCTGTAACATACATGTTAATGAAATAGAAGCGGGACCCCTTTTTCTGGATATTTAACTAAAAAATATTTTATCTTTACTTTATAGAAAAGTAATGCTAATTCTGAGTGGCTGCATAATCGCAATCGATAACTACATTTTACCTACTATGTGCATATTATATAATGTACTACGACTTAAGCCTTGCGCAAAAAATTGTATAAACCCGCAAAAATATAAATTTTAAAACTAATCTTGTTAATGAAAACCTTTGAAATTGTATAAAAAAGTATAACATTATGAAAATTTAAAGAATAATGCGCGGTCACTTGGGTTCTACAGTGAATATAGATTATATATTATATATATATATATATATATATTCACATTTAGGGGCGTAACCCAAAAGTTATTAGAAATAGAAAGAAAATATCCTGATGTTGGGATGTCCTTAAGGCGGAGCAACAATGTTGCGTGAACCGTACCTGCAGCTTTTAGAGAGAAAATCCCGCGTTCGTTGATAAAATTCATCCAAATTCAGTTTTCCAATTGTTTATCAAATGAGCCCACTTTTATGTAGTAGGTGTTATAACTGAACACTTGTTGGCACGTACTTCTCTGAAGGAAGTTTTTTAATGAATAATGCATTTTTCATGACCTCCCTTTAGATTCATGATTAGAATCTAAATTAACATTTTTAGGAAAACGTCTTCTGCAACATACTCACATGTTAATGAAATAGAAGCGGGCCCCCTTTTTCTGGATATTTAACTAAAAAATATTTTATCTTTACTTTATAGAAAAGTAATGCTAATTCTGAGTGGCTGCATAATCGCAATCGATAACTACATTTTACCTACTATGTGCATATTATATAATGTACTACGACTTAAGTCTTGCGCAAAAAATTGTATAAACCCGCAAAAATATAAATTTTAAAACTAATCTTGTTAATGAAAACCTTTGAAATTGTATAAAAAAGTATAACATTATGAAAATTTAAACAATAATGCGCGGTCACTTGGGTTCTACAGTGAATATAGATTCAACTTGTCTAAAACTAGCAGTACTGACGGCAAGACAAGTATTTTTCAGCTAAATTAAAATTATTTAAAATATTTCGGAAATAAAGACAACAAGAAAATCATTTCATATGCATAGGTATATACATACATACATATCAGATTTTACTCCAATTAAATTAAGACATATTATATCCAATAACTAGGTAGTACGAACACTAGTCTTTTCATCACTGTAAAGAATTTTACTTTCAATTCGGTAAACTTTGTCTTTAAAACGTTATTTTCGTCTAAATGTTTGTGGTGTTTGATATTAAGTTTTATTTTTAAGATTTCTAAGATTTCAGCTCATACTAAAAATTCTTAATCTTCGCAGTCTTACAAAATTCCCATTACTATATTTTAAGCTGGCAAGAAGACATTGTGAATGAATAATTTTTTATTAAACATTAACTATCTTATCTATAAATAATAAAGAAAAAATAAGAAGTGACAATAGAACAAATCAGGACCTTTCGGTAACTTATGTCGTTAGAGTCGAATGACCTTCAGACTTTTTTGTTCAAAATAGAAGAATAACTGACCTTAGGTACCTTTAGTTACTATGCGTGATTATTATTTTTTAGTTTAATTAGTGATTTATTAATGCATTGTATACTGAAAAAGAAGCAGTATATACAAAGAAAGCGAAATTTTTAGTTATAAAAAAAATCTTTCGTAGTTCAAGTTCTTAATTTATAAACTAATTTTATGTCAGTCAAGTTCTGGGTGAAAAGCCAGGCTTTGATTTTTTCCAAAATAAATGAAAGCTTTAAGTTGTGCCAATTGAAATGGGAAGATTATAGAAAACAATTGTCGATGTCATGAAATAAAAATTTATAAAATGTGTTTGTATGGAACTAGAATATTAACAATTTCAAATTATTAACTCGTAAGGCTTATAGATGGAATATTATCAATAAGCTTATAAAATTATTTTAAAACTTTAAAAATATAAAGTCGACGTAATGGTAGTATTCCTAGTTCACAAAAAAGTGGCCAGCTTTCAGTCCGTTGAGTTTTTCCCCAAATTCTACGAATTAAATGCTTGAGATCAATCAAAAGTGATTTAAAAGTATGCATATATGATCCCCATATTACAATTTAGACCGATTTAGATTTAGTTGGTGGATGCCCTTGTGATGGTAGTAGTGGCTCACTTATACCAGCAAAGTTGGGATATCAGCGCGCGCAAGCACCTAGCCTATGGTTACTGAGTTGTTAGATGATATCTCATCGTACGATTTCCTTCAATGATTCACAGCCGTCGGTTTCATCACATCCGGCCTTTATAGCCGTTTGGCTTTCAGAGTGATAATCCTGTCTGCAAAGCAGTACATTTTTAGTTTCGGCAGCATATATAATGGCAGATATTTCCGCCTGTAAAACGCTGCAGGTGTCGTTAGTTCTAAAGGATTTGCTTAATCCCAGGGATTCACAGAAGATTCCCGCGCCTGTGCCGACATCCATTTTGGAACCGTCGGTTTATGTGGCTGAGGACTACTGAGGATAGTCCGCACGGCCGTTTTTTCCGCCTTGCTGCAGGAATATATATCCAGTGGCGTAAGGTTAAGCAGTTCCTCCAAAGATGCAGTGGGTGCTGTCTTTAGGGACCATGTTATACCCATGCAAGCCGCCGTTTGGACTTTGGCGTTTCTCCAGCTGCGCAGTTGTCATGTTAATAAATATTCCTTCTATGTCTAGGAATGATAAAGTATACTCGTTATGTTCTAATAATTTTTCCACTTCCGATACTACGTTATGCAGTGCAGTGTCGACGGCCTATCATGCCTGTCAAAAAGCCTTTCTAGCGTCTTTAGCAAGAACAAGGACAAGCTTATCGGTCCGTAGTCCTTTGCTGTGGTGTGGCTTGCCTTTCCTGCTTTCGGAATAAAGATTCCGTACTTCTCTCCATTCTCTGGGAACATAGCAAAGCCGTGGACAACCATTATAAATAATCCTCACCAATGGAATGACAATTTCCTCAGGTTTTTGGATTATTATTGGTCGTATGTTATCCATCCCTGGAACTTTAAAGGGAGCGAAGGACTTGATTCTTTCTGGGACCTCTCCCAGTTCGCTCATCTTGGGTTTTTGAAAACTTTCCTGTCCTAAGAGCCTATAGGCATACCCATGGGTATACCTGGATGTCAACGAGTATTCAGCAGTGGTCTGATTGTGATACCTTACTGGATACTCTTAAGTTTGCTACTTGAACAGAACTGTTATGAGACTCAAATGTTACATCCAGAACTTCCTTTTTATTCGCTGTAATGAAGGAAGGATCGTTACCCCTATTGCGGGCGAGAAGATTTGAGCAAATGACAAATGAGATTTGAATTATACAGCCTCAATTGGAGTTCTAATTTTGCTATATTGTTGTACTTTAGCACTCAATTGTATTATGTAAATGATGCACGAGTTTACCTCCGAGTAGCCCGAGTTCACGAATTGAACCAGATAGTCAACTCCTGGAGTCTCTCAATTTGCCCCCAAACGTTATTTCACCTCAAAGTTAAGTGAAGCTTGCACACTTATAATAGAAAGAACTTACCGAGTTTTCTTAAAAACTCCTGAAAACTCTATCGAAATCAGAGGATTTGTCACAAAGTCTGCAGATCTCGAAATCTTTTTTTCTTGAGAGATTTTTGAAGAAAATCTGCTTATAAACATATACATAAAAACACAACAACATTCCGCATATGACCTGTGATTCAATGCTGGTATAGAGACCGTGGTGTATGGAAATACCAGCTGTATATCTTTGAATATAATGTTTCAAAACTGCGCGTGCACAATGGTATAAAGAATTATTCACATTAGAGCGAATTACGAACAAAATAATTTAACTGTATTTATGAATAGAAAATTTCTGTGGGTTTTACCACAAAAGCATTATCTTAAGTTGATCAAACAGCTGAGTCTCATCGGTCTCACGAGAATTATTCAAACATATAGGCATTGTTAGCTTATAATGGACTTGCAGTGCACTTTAAACTTGATCGCGGGTTCTTTCGCACTTCTTAACATGACTTTGTTGTGTTGTTTAAAAAGTTTACATCTCATCGTTTTAGATGAACTAATTGTATCGTGGGGGAGGGAATACTTAAACAGACCATAAGCCAACATATATAAAGGGTATCCTACTTTGTTTGTTTAAAATTTTTGATTAAATGAAAGAGAATGGATCTAATATTGATAAATGTTTTGTTTAATGACGGCAATTAGGTATGGAATATAATATCAGGTAAATGACCGCCTCTTTTAATCTCACAAATACGAGCTCTTTTGAGCACATTTTTCATTACATGCTAACACATTTCACGCGGTATTTCATTAATTTCATCACGAATATTTTGTTTGAGTTGCTCTGGCGTTTCTGGTTTGTTTGCATAAACCTTGCTTTTCAGATATTCCCACCAAAAAAAAATTCCGGAACAGTCAAATCAAGCGACGTGGAGGTCGATCAACATCACCATTTCTTGAAATAACTTGTTGTGGAAAGAGGTCTCGCAATAATTCCATTGTAATCCTGGCTGTATGCGATGTGGCAACGTCTTAATCAAGCCCAAAGCATGAAGTTGTGACGTTAAAAAGTTTTCAATCATATCACGATATCGCTCTCCATTCACAGTTACCGTTACGCCGTTTTCATTTTCAAAGAAGTAAGGTCCAATGATTCCTCCTGACCAAATTCCACAGTAGACTGTAACTTTTAAAGGATGCAAAGGTGACCGATGAATAATTTGAGGGTTTTCCATAGACCAGAACAGACTTTTCTGTTTATTCACATATCCATTCAAATAAAAATGTGCCACGTCACTCATTATGATTTTTTCATGAAAATCGGGGTTGTCATGGGCTAGCCTTAACATCCTATTGGCACATCTTACATCTTTAAAATCATTGACGGCAGAGATCTCTCTCTTTAATCTAGTGCAAAATTGCATGCGTGGTCTGGTTAACCAGCCATAAAACTACTTAAAGTATAAATAAAAGTTTTCGTTTTTGAAGAAAGATCGTCGCTCATAATGATTATTTGCCAAAAAAAGCGGTCGAGCGAGCTCTTTTATTAACACGTTGTTGCGGCGTTGTTGCTAACGCATTTTTTTATTATTCACTTTTATTTCAAAACATTAAATTTTGTGTTTGTTTGTCTAAATTGAATGGTAATATTTTATAACGCACAACATTTATTTGAATCAAAAATATTTACACATACAGCTTAAAATCTGTTGAGTCGTTTTTGAGAAACCGAATATATGTACTTTAAATTTAAAAAAAATAAAATTATTGTAAAAATTAAATTAGCGGTTAGGTTAAAGTAACCGCTACCGTTATTTAAAATAACAAAGCAAACCAAAAAAAAATTCATCGCGAGATGTTACCCCAAAAACTATATATACGAACTTTGAGCGCATTTGCTCGTGTCGTGAAATTAAATATGGTCACAAAAAAAATCCTATAATATTGTTCTTAGATAGAAGGTAATTGTAAAAAACATACCTCGACAACTCAAATTTTCCACTACAAAAAAATTGACAATTTGATGTTGCTTTTTCAGACATCCACATTCATTGGAAAATAAACGTAAACATAATTTTAGACAAAGACATGCATTGCTTTAAATTACAGTGATTTGAGCGAGCAACACTCAAAGAGTCTGAGCTTTGTAACGCTGAACAAATCTGGATTACTTTTATTTTTAAAATATTTTTTTTTTGATATTACAATTTGCTGAAATTTATATAAAATCGATCGTGGGTGGCGTTACGTCCTCAACGATTTAAGTTTGTTTTTGCAGTTTAGATACTTGGAGAATGACTGAGAGTAATACATTCTCATTTTTTCCAAAGACGTGATAAGACACGAATATAAAAATATAAAGCAAAAATGTATTTAACTTAACTCACTAATTTAATTTAACTCACAAATACTATGCGTGGTGAATTTTAAAGGGACAGAATAAGGGTTAATAAATTATTTGTTATACATTGTATTACCGACTTAATCTTCAATACTTTGGGATGTGATTTGGAACATATTCTTATATTTTTAGTTTTCTTATGCCAAGCAAGAGGCAATACTTCAAGTTACATAACGGCCTTGAATTGAAATTCGTACATATTAGTAGATATTTGTAAGTAAGCAAACGGATGTACTAATGTGTAAGTCGGTGGCAAATGCAGGTATTATTTTAAGTCAATGCTGTCATTGATAAATAAATAAAAAGAAAACTGAAATCTGCCGTCAAATCACATATTGCTTATACCAACAATATGTGATGAACTATTTATATTAATTTGGAAAGTGATAATGAAACCAAATTTGGAAACAAAGCAGTAAAGTCCCAAAGGCAAAAGGTAGAACACTATTCAAAAAATAAAAGCTGGAAATGTGAACTGAACCACAGTTTCACTTTGTTCTTTTTTTAAATTTTTCACTAAATTTTTTAAATTTGTAAAGTAGATAGTGCCCATTGAACAGAAAACACACTTCCATAAATGTTCCATTATGCCTATTAACGTCTTTTTGCCGAGTTCATGAAAATACACACAATAAATAAGTGTTAATTATAACTATGACCACAAAATGCTACTCCACTATAGCAATGGGAAAACAATTTAACCGCCTTAAGCAGACCAATTGTTGGAGTAAAGTTTGTAATTGCTAGTCTTATAGTCTCTTCATGTAAATATACCTATTTTATATGTTTGTATGTATGTACCAATAATACACGTAATTATATCAAGCTAAAAGCTTTTTGCATAAGTCATAATTATCGTTTGTTAGTCCTAAATGTATCTACCTATTGTTCATTATTTCAGGATTAATAGTTCAGGCTCATAATCGGTAGACTCTAAAATAAATGAATATGTTAAATACAAGTAACCATAATATAAACAATCATTCTAAACAAAATTTCCAAAAAATAATTGTTCTAATTGTTAAATAAGTAGAAATAATCAACAACATATTGGTGCTTTTAATATATAAAAAAAAGAAGTTCGATATATAATGTATTTAGCTAAACACAAAATTGATTTTAACATATATAAATAATATTAATTAATATTCGTCCAACATCCGTCTTTTTGAAATCAAACCAAAATTATTTATATAAAACGTATCTTGCCATTTAAAAAATGTATCTACATATATTGGAAGAAAAAATGTGTTGTGATAAATTTTACCTAAACAACAATATTATATTTCGCACAATGATACGTACATTCAAAAGTGTGAGCGCATGAAAACATTTCTAAAGTTTCAATATAATAAAGATGTAACCAAAGCAACAAATTGAATAAAAATAAACTTTGAATTTGATAATAGTATAAGTCCTCAGTGAAAGCAATAAGGTAATTAATTATTATCAGATGTTAAGACATTATTATCATCAGCAAGAAAAATCGTATTATTCATATCCTGAATTGCACATGCACATTATGCTCATTGAACCATCATGATTGCAAAGCGATTAAAAAAGAAGTTTCAACTGGCGTTTATTAACAGCTTATCATTTCCACAATACCTAAATCCCATTTAGATATCAAGGTGGTCATGTAAAAATTTTTAATGTAAGTTTGCAAAAGAAAGAGCTTCAGCTGCATGTAGTCATAAATTTTAGTTTGCATAATACAAAAATGAACAAAGATACTGTTAATTCCTAATATTGTGGTAAAATAGTATTAGGAATCGAAGTGCTAAAATTTAAAATAAATATATATATATATATATACATTATTCTAATTAAAAAAATTTACAAAATGTGATTCTTGATTAAAGCTATGATTAAATAAGAGTTTCTATTACTTCTAAACTAAAATAATTATACATAGAGAACATGTGAGAATGCAGAATGCTTTTAAGTCTGCACGAAATATAAAAATAAAATGTTGTACATCTTAACACAAAACGTTGTATCCATGAAAAAAATAAACAAACCAATATAGAATGGAAAGAACATTTTGAATGCATACCTATATTTAAAATAAACTTAAAAAAAAACTTAAAAATGCTTTTAAATTGAATAACACAAAATATAAAATAAAAAAATGTGACGATGGATAATGAGGAAATGTAAGCGGATTGCGAGCTTAAACAAATTCTTTTTTATTGTGTTGAGTGTCAATCTGATATTATAATTCAAACAATCATAGTATCTTCACCGTCAAAGCTAGACTCTTAGTTGTTTCTCCAAGAGAATCTGACACCATAAGCGCCTTAAACTTTGATGAATAAACAAATCAATTGTTACATAAAATGTAAAGAACATTTTGAATGCCGACTTATATTTAGAATAAACTAAAAAAAAATTAAAAACGATCTTCAATTAAATAACACATTTAGATAAAATAATAAAAATATATTTTGATGGGCAATGAGCTTCAGCAATTATATTTTAAATATTTTTTTACGTGAGTGTCGACTGCCAATCTAATATTTTCATTCCAACAATCATAGAATCTTCATGCATTAATCACCCCGATTATCGTTATCGTTTCAGACTCAAATGCATATGAATCTTCCTATAATGCTTGTCGTTTTCAGCCCACACAAATCGAATAAAAATGAAAACGCCTGTTTTATATTTACTAGATTATTAGTCATTTTTCATGTTGAAAAAGAATTTTAGATTTTTAGGCCATTGTTCATTTTTGGTTTGAAACCATTTTTAATTTTTTTTTTTCCCCAAAGTTTAGGATAATTTTCATAATGAATTTTGGCTACAAACTAAAAAATTAAAAATGGTCCAAACAAAATGAAATATTGTCCCAACAATATGAAAAATGGCCCCAAATCACAGAAATTTTTGTGTTGTTGTTTCCCGTATAAATTTTTGGGAACATTTTTCAGTTTTGGTTTGGGGCCAAAATCATGTAGCCTATTAATTTAAACTATTTGAAGTAATCACATCACATCACATTTTTGGGTATGTAATGTAAACATAAAAACAAATAAATTGTGTTGTGTGGCTAGTAATGTAGACGACGAAATGTGTCGAAAAGGGGACCAAATTCTATAAATCAGAAAATGGATCTATATAATTAAACTCAAGTCTTTTCTTTATAACTTTGGGATCAAAAAATCGCAATTGGTAACGTTTTTTTTATATTTAATGTCGACTCTTTTCAAAAGCTTCACTTATGATCAATTGATAATAAAGAAGGGCATTATTCTTCATCAGATATATTCTGTGATGTAATATACAACTTTGCCTCTTGAACAATGTATATCGGTCAGTTTTTATACCCTATCCTAAGGGTATATTAATTTTGACACATAGTTTGTAACACCCCTTAATATTCGTCGCAGACCCCTAAAAGTATATATATTTATGATCAGGACCAAAATCTAAGACTATTTAGCAATGTCCGTCCGTCCGTCCGTTCGTCCCTTTGAGGCCTTTAAAGTTTTGCTAGGAAGCTGAAATTTGCAATATATACTCCCTAGGGATCCGAAATTGTAAAGTGTTAAAATTTTCAAAATACGCCCACAGTTTAGAAAAAATCGTTTTAAGGCTTAAGTTAGAGAGTTATAGTTTTACAACCTTCACCAGATGTATAGGTACTGCCCCCCTTTATAAATTTGTCATATAAAGTTTTTTGCCACGCCTACTTTTGGTGGTTGTTTTTCACTAAAATGGTGTTTTCTTCGAAAATTTTCATAGAAATCGAAAAAAAATGTTTAACAATTTATTTAGCCATTATATTTTGCAATATATCGTCCATACAAAGTTGTTGGCCACGCCCACTTTTTGGGGGCGTTTTTTCAAAAAAATTATTTATTTTCTATAAAATAAAATGCTATCCATCATCTTCCTAATGCTTTTTTTTTTGGTGTACATAGGGATAAGGATAGGGTATCATACTGTTCGCCCCAAGCGGATTGTAGCCTTTCCTTATGTTTAATAATAAGTTTGATATCGTTCAAATTTTAATTTATGCAACTGAATCAAAAACATTATATGCGTAATAGTCAATGGAAATCGCTACAGACATTCTGCAAAGTTATTTCTTTGGTCAATTGGTATATACTTTCAACAAGGCTGTGCCTCAAGCCACACAAAAGGAGTAATAATCTACTTATAGAAAACTCAATTCGATGAACGTAATTTAACACCTCTAGCCTTTTTTTATTGGCTCAAAATCCCACGTCGTCATCAGAGGAGCTTAGGCCAATATCACACGAGAAATAGCGGCCGTTTCCGCCGAAATATGTGGCCAAGTCATTAAAAATTGGGTTCAAAGAGTTGACATTTGGCTGCGAACGTGCTGTTGGCCGATATATGAACTATTTTGAACTCCATAAGTAAATTTTTTGATTCCTAAGTAACAATTTAGTTTCCATAAGGGCCAAGGAAAGCTATTTTCTTATTTCCATAACAACTGTAAGAGATCTTATGGAAACTGATTTGGCGCACCTTAGCGAAGTTATTTACTTTCATTAAGACCTTTGCTCACATGCTCTATAAAAACAATAGTCTCTTAACGAAATTAAAAAAAAATCGCACATACAGTATTGTGCAAAAC
Organism: Ferdinandea cuprea; assembly: GCA_963576555.1. Classification (NCBI taxonomy): domain Eukaryota; kingdom Metazoa; phylum Arthropoda; class Insecta; order Diptera; family Syrphidae; genus Ferdinandea; species Ferdinandea cuprea. The sequence goes on from OY754959.1 coordinate 82,296,345, forward strand.
ATAAGCAACTTTTCGTATTCTTATGTAAAAAGTTGTCTACCACTTTTTAAAATACTTCCAGATAAACTATAAACATATTTATTTACATATTGGTATGTATCGAGACCATTCGCGTCCCAGCCCAACACGCATCCACTAGGTCAAACTAATTAATACATTGTAGATGTATGCAGTTATATAGGACGACCATGATAGCGACAATAATTTTAGCTTGTGTGAACATGTGGGTCTGCTTGTTAGTAGTTATCTAACACCGTAACTATTAAAAATTTAATATAAGCAAATATAGGTATTGTTTATTATTACTACCACTCAATTAAAGTTATTAAAATATTATTTTATAAACATTCGGAAATATTGTTTTATATTTGTGGTTTCTTATATTTACATTTATTATTTATTGTGCTTATCTAAGTCTATGATTATCTCCTTTCCCCAATATTTTTCGCCGTTAATAAATATTTATTTGATATCTAATCCCAGGATAAAACCTCCACTATATAGAGAATCTTCTTATTGACTTAGAATAGAAAGCTTTAAAGAAGCTATTCTATTTCAGACCTCAACCAACTAACTTTGGAAGGCCTTATAGCCACCTTGTTACTCAAGAATATTTTAGTCTTCTGTACAGCTTGTGAACTTGTTTCCCAAATGCTTTAAAGAAACATTTTTGGGAGCAATTAATTTCACGTTTTTCTACGGTAAATTGGCCGCCCAGATCGTGCGATATCACACTTTTGAACTATTTTCTCTGGGGATATACAAAGTCTCAGGTCTTCAGGAATAAGCCAGCTACGATTGGAAGCTAACATTACTCGTATCATTCACGAGATACCAGTCGCTATACTCGAACTAGTCTCCCAAAATGGGGCCTTTCGAATTGACCACCTCAGACGTAGTCGTGGCCAACATTTATATGATTTCATTTTCAAAAAGTAAATGCCGGTTCTTTGGACTGATAATTCAAATTTTAAGTTCACTTTCAAATCTATGTGTTTTATTTTATATTATAAATCAAACTTTACAATGAATTACCCTTTATAAGAGTAGTTTGTTTTGCAGTTTTTGAGTTTTTCATTATCTAAAGAACTTATTTGAATTGTCCACCTGGCAAATACGGCAGTTTATGGAATAGTGCGTATATCACACCGGTACTTAAAAAGGGTGGAAGTGGTAATATACAATTACAGACCAATCTCAAAGCTTTTTAAGCAAATTGGCTGCGAAAAAATAATATTTATATATCGCAATGTAATATGTAACGAACAGCATGGGTTTCTACAAAATTGTTCCACTGTCACAAATTTGTTATGTTTCCTGAGCACTTGTTTAAACTCCTTAGAAAATAATAATGAAGTCGATTGCATTTACACTGACTTCTCTAAGGTTTTTGACCAATTGTTCTATGAAATAATCGAACTTAAGCTGAGTGCTTATTGTTTTCCACCGCCTTTTATCAATTGGATTAACTCATTAAGCAAAGGGATTACCGAGTCAAATTGAGAGGATCGGTATCAGAATCTTTTTCTGCTCAGTCGGGTATTCCCCGAGGAAGTAATTTGGGACTCATTTTTTTAATATGTACTAGCTATTAATAATACCAAAACAACCAGTTTTTTTTGTCCCGAGGGTTTTCCCATGAGACACTATGTGGACCGGCCGCGCGTGCTCATAATAGTATGAGATTCTTACTCACTAAAAACACCTCTTTTCAAAGATCTCATTTCCGGTTTTATATACGTTTGGCAGGCAACCTCATAGCGAAAGCACCTGCTAATATTATTGCGCTAGTTCAAATGGTTTTATCCGTTGAAGTCGGCGCACTAACTTTGTCTCGTACAAATTTTGTAGCATTTCGTTATTGCAATGGCCATAAAGGCTAGTCCGTTGCTTACGGGCAAATGCTTTTATCTCGTCTTCGACGGTAGTTATACCTAAGTCCCGGTGAATATCACCGTTTCGGATATACCACGGGGACCAATAGTTTGTCAAATATTTATGTTCTTGTTTTGGTACAACCTCAAATTTGTATACTATAGTTACAAACTGGTTTTAGAACTTGCTTGTATAAAAGCAGCTTGTTTTGCATACTGAGTTTGGAAAATCGACAAAGCACCCAATGCATTTGATTATATTTTATAATCTAATCTTTACGTGTGATTACAATTTTTGTTTCGAATCCAATGTCAATACTTAGCTTCATTTGCGTACGAATTTTTTACGGAGTCAATAAAAATTGGTTGTGTATTTATATTTCTGCCAATATTTAGCTTCATGTGGGTACAAATTTTGTACGGAGTCCATAAAAATTGGTTGCGTATTTACATTTCTGTAAATTAACGTTCGTAGATTTTGTTGATACCCTGTCGTTGCTGATTAAACCTTGTTACTCAAGGTCAATATATTTATCTGTATATGCAGTTGTGAGTTCTTCTTTAATATCTCAAGGTTTCAGATTGAAAATAAAATCGGACCCAGGACGCCTTTGAAACGCCCTTGTGAAACTCGTGCCGCGATTTGTTTGAATTTCGAATAAACATTTTCGTGCTTTACATGTTAGAGTTCGTCCGCTAGATAAGACCCTTATATATCATATATTTGGTGTGCAAAGTCTAATTTTAGCTTATGTTTCAATCCTGTATGCCATACTTTATCAAAAGCTTAGTTTGCTTAGTCGTCTTAAAATCGGAAAACAAAATGATCAATCATGCATTTCAATGATAACTATATCTAGGGCCGAATTGAAACATGTAGGTTACATATCCCGCAGAGCATTCCCGCTCAATTTTCTCCTTCTAAATTAAAGTTTAGTATCTCATATATTTTTCACCCACTTTCAAAGTGACAAGCACACGCGCAATTGTAAATGCGCTGATGTGCAGAAAAAGTAATCCGATTATTCCCACGGGAATGTTGAATGAAATGCCCGCTGCTGAGCTTGCAGTATAGAGGAAAAGAAGTATAGAATTAAGATATTAAAAATGATTTGTTAAGTCAGTCTGTAAGTGGTTATCAAATAAAGAGCACATGCTCCTCAGGAATAAAAAAAATAATGTTTTATTAATTTACACGAAATAAAAAATTAAAGTTGAATGAATGTTTTTTTTATATTTCTCTATTTTTCCCTCCTTTGATGATCCTAGGCCAGGTATAGTAATACAAACAGGCAGGATATTTGGCCATTTGGACTAAAAAAAATTGTAGAATAAGTTTAATTTTTTTTAATTCATATTGCTTAAAATTATAAACAATTATAAGTAAAATATAGATTCATGTTTATAAAAGCCAGAATCGCTTCAAGAAGAATAGTGCTTGAGTTTAGCACTCAAAAGAGATCCGCCATTGCAACAGCAATTATGTAAAAGAGCACACGAAATGTTGGTTGGTTGGTAGGGTAGGGTGTTGGGGGTTGGGTGAAGCTCAAAAGCAGCAAAGAAATCAGCAAAACGTTGCGAACTTATTTATATAAAACTTTTGTTTTCTATTCTCACGTGCTCAAATTTTTAAATGCGTTGCGAACCCTTGAGTGGCACACCTCTCTGGTGCTCGTTGATAACATAGGGTAAAGTTTCACATTTTGTGAAAGCTTCCACGACCAGCAGTATATGCTTACGTTTAGAATTTACAAAAGAAAGTGGCCTCAGGTGATCAAGTTGCATGTATATTAATTGCCCTCTCGCAAATGGGCAGGTTAGAAGTACATTAGAAAATTTATACAATTTATACAATTCCTAATTAACCTGTCTTTGTCTGCATACCCGCGAACCAGCACAGCATACGGACTTTATTGTAGCATTTCATCACTCCAAGACGTCCTATTCGAAGATCTTCTTAGGTGAAGCATTATTGTGTAGCTGAATGGACACTCGAGAGTCCCTCACTCAGGCGCCCTGTAGTCTCTGGCTACTCCAAGTATGCTAAAGCGTCCAAAGTCGAATTTCTTCTTTCGGCAGAATCTAGCTGCATTAAAAAAATGGTCAAAGTCGACGTTGTCTCCTCTGTAAGTCTGCAGGTAAGACGAACACTTATCGGCCTGAGGTCAATAACTTTTAACCTAATCCGGTTTCCCAAGACGAATCCGCATCCTAACACACATCCTTTAGTTCTAGGCCATTTTCCGAAGAACACTAAAAACCTCACTCAATAATTGAAGATGGTCATTTAGATAATCATGATAATATATCTGTTTTTATTTTCGAACTGAAACTGAACATTTGGGATAACAAATAAAGTAAGGTGGGTAGAATCAGGAGCAATCTTTTCCTGATGGAACCTCTCTTAAGATCCAACAAGGTATATATTGTCTTTCCCTCTGGGTACTCCCAACTATTATCGATTATCGGAAGCGGGTAGTTATCTACTTTTTCTTAGTAAGAACAATCAGGCAACGCAAAATGGGAAAACGCTTGATTTAAAGCGATGAAACCTCCTCAAAATCTGGTTGAATTGTGAGGTTTTCGAAGCAAACGCACCTTTTAGCACATTCTACAGGTTCCACAAAGTGGTTGGCAGATTCAACTGTGTTAAGGACTAATCATATGAGAGCTAATTGCGAACAAGGAAATATTCGTTAATTCTGACATTGCATTCATATATCAACTGTCTTTGGTCGCAGATACGAGTTGTAAATGTTAGCAGCAAGATGTGTCAATTTTAAAGTTTTGTACGAACGAATTTTTCATTTGTGGATGGCGTCTTTTTTATGTGGAATTGAATTGGATTGTATTTTATTGAGATTTTATAAATGATTGCATAGATGTGTTATGTCGATTGTTTCATTGGAACTGCGGCTATAATATATTGCCTGCTCTGTCCATTACAATATTAAGGAAATAAATGTATGCCACACGGCTATCTTTCGGATGTATTGTTTAAATCTTCTTGCTCATAAGCGATATAAAGTTAACTTAAGAACTAGGAACAAGGGAGACGAATGTATACGCAGTATACCTGGATGCCTGGATGACACAGTCGTTGATCCTAAGCGCGAGATTTTTGCTTTCGCTAGGGACCCCAGGTGGGCTTTTGGGTAAGTTAATTTGAATGCTCCAGGTTTTATAGCAGTCGTGACTAGCATAAGCGATTGTGTCATCTGAGTATAGCAGGGCCTTTCAACTCAGGTTGTTCTCTGAGACTGAATGTGGGAAGTCGTGTAGAAAGAAATTGTAGAGGGTAGGTCAATTTCTGAATTTGGACGTAGAAGCATCTTTCGCTCATGACGCTATCGAAAAGATTTACTTTCTTGGGTGGTAGGTTTAATGTCGAGATCTTGGCGAAGATTCTGTCCCTCTAAAAGTTGTCGAAGGCTTTTTCCACATCAAGTACGCCTGCCACAGTGCAACGTTTTTGCCTGATTTAAGGTGACGTCATTGTGATGTCTGAGAAGCGCATGTGCAGCGGTGGGGCCTCTAATAAAGCCAAATTGATGGTCTGAGATGGAATCAATTGGATTCTTTATAGGGTGAGGAGAAGTCGTCAAGCACGATTCTTACAAGTAATTTACCAACATTTGGACGGAAATTGGCCGAAGGTTGTTGATGTCAAAGTATCTATTTAAGGAAAATGACCATTGTTGATGCATTTGTTGTACAAATTTGTTACAAAACTTATTGCTGAGAAGGGCATCTTTTTAATCATGTGGGTAGTAATACCACCTGGAGCTGCTGATGTTTTTGGCCTAAGTTGGCTTATGTTATAGGAAACCTCTTCTATGTCGGTGAATATGTGATTGGCATCTGAACGTTAAGGCCTTGTTGAGTTAAAGTTGAAGCGGGTTGAAGTTGGGAATTTTTTCTAAGTATTGGTCTTCAAAGTGATTTTCAAAAGCTGTTATAATAGATGCTTTTCCGCAACGAATTTAATTACAGATAACCACACACTCAGTTAGTTTTTCAGCCAAATTTTGACTTTTCACTAATTATTTAGTTGAGAAGAGAGATTCTGGAGAAAAATTCGCTGTATGGTGGATTAACCCTGATGAAATTGATCCTACCAATATTTTTTTGTCGGCATTATTAATTATAAAACATATCCACAGAAAGATGCTGGGGAATTCCAATCCACCAACTCGTATTTTATGTTGCTTTTGATTAGAATGGCGACCCCTTGAGCTTGGGCATTTCTAAGAACGTGGTACGAGTGTATGGACACTTTGTGCCGAACATTCAAGTTCGTTTCCTGTAAGAATGCAAAAGACCAGTTGGTGGATTGGTTCTACATTAAAGCCTCAATTTTACAGATAAGGGTGTTCAATTCCAGCCCGAAGAGGTCCATGAAAAGACCCATGAACTGGTCGAAAGTTTGTGGGGAGTAGGAGGCTCCCAACTAACAATTTACCTTCTATAAGGTCCAATTTTTTAAATTTGATAAGCTATTGCTTCTATTGTATCGTCATAAGGATTATTTATAGATGTTTACTATTTTTGAAGATATACTTTCAGAAAAAGTTTCTCTAAAGCTTTTGGGAAACAATTTCACAAGCTGTGCAGAAGGGAGAGATATTCTTATTTAACGAGGTGGCTATAAAGCTTTTAGAAGTAAGTTAGTTGAGGTCTGAAATGTAATAGCTTCTTTAAACTTGCTATTCCAAGTCAATAAAAGATTCTCTATAAGGCTTGTGAATAGAAGCATAACATACAATCAGTATAGTGGGGATTTGAACCCGTGTTTAGACATCTTATAAATATTTATTTAAGTCGAAGAAATGCAGAGGAAATAATTAATCATTACTAATTAATTATTTTTAATTATTGAGGTATTTATTTCATGGATCCAGGAGTGCTCTCATAGACTTAGATAATGACTATAAATAAGAAACCAAAAATAAAACGCAATGTTTGTGAATGATAATATTTGTATAGCTAAATAATATTTTTATAACTTCAGTGATAGTTATTATAAATAATACGTATATCTACTTAATTCAATTTTTAGCCGTTCAGTTTTTCAATGTTTACTAACAAGTAGACCTATTTTTTTTACTTAAGATTAAATTATTATCGGCATTAAGGTCGCAATATCCTATATAACTAGGTACATATATGATGTTTAGATGATAAAATAGTATCAACTTATCAATTTTTAATCTTCAATCTGTATTTATCAGTTTGACCCAGTCGATGTGTGTTGGGTTGGCACGCGGTTGGTTTCGAGTTCGAACCCTGGACAAGGCTAAGTAATTTTTCAATTTAATCATAATTTATTTACGCTTTCAAATGGTAGACTATATTATTGTAACACTCTATCTCTCTATCTTTAGCTTTGAAACGGATTTTTCTAAATTGTGGGCATGGCAGTAGGCGTATTAAAATTTGTTTACACTTTACCATTTCAGAGCCCTAGGGAGTATGTAAGGTCCAAATTTCAGCTTCCTAGCTTAATTTAAAAGGCCTAAGACGGACGGACATTGCTAAATAGTCTTAGGATTTGGTCCTGATTATATTATTTTTCCATAAGATCTCTTACAATTGTTATGGAAATAAGAAAATAGCTTTCATGGGCCCTTATGGAAAAGGCTGACCACCATGGGAGGAGTTGAGATTTGCAGGGTTATTAAAATGACTAGCGTAAGATACGCCTTGGAACACTAAGTTCCCTTTGGAGATGATGTTGGAGAGTAGTCTCCCTTTACTATTTCCCTCCCCTCTGGTCAAATTCTTTACAGGCTTTGCTGCCTTTGAAATTTTCTGGGGGGTTCTCGCCACAACTTACGCCATTGGCTTTGCTCCCCTCGTCCTTCGGGACCGAGCAGCTTCCTGGTTCATGCTTGTTAGTAAATTTGATGCAATTTCTTTGATTTGCAAATTTCTTGGCCAAGTGACCGAATTGTTGACAGCGTCAGCACTGCAGAACCCCCTTATTCCCCCTAGGTTTTTCCCAGTGAATCCGTCTGTTTAGGTGTCCCGAAGTAGTTCCATCAATCTGCGATGGACCTCAATTTTGTCGACGTAAAGCCTACTTATATTACCCCGATTCATAACTTTATACCAAAAAGAGCCCGAGTTACTTTTAAGGTCGGCATGGCGTCTGTTGGATTTGACTGCATTTATTGTAATAAACTTTGTTAAAATAGTTTTTAGACTTGTCGCAATAAATTTCGTCGTAACTTTAGCAAAAAAGCACTACTTTAAAAACTTTAAATTTTAGTTGAGGAAACTCTCCATTCGCTTTCGCTGGCTGTCAGATTAAGACTGTATTATGTGGATTGTGAATAAAGTGTTACAGTTAACAAATATAAATAATTTTCATTTTCAATTGTTATTAAAATGTTGCCTATTCGCAATATGTGAATATTCATATGAGATCGAATTTCGAATTGCGAACGGCAAATATTCGTAAGCTCTGACATTTCTTTCATATGACAATTTTTTTTTGGTCGAAGATACCCGCGAATCCGAGTTGTCAATATTAACAGCAGTATGTGTCAATATTCTGGTTATGTTTGATGTTTCATTTGTGGATCGCAACTGTTTAATGTTGAAAGTTATTCAGATAAGTGATCGCCGTAATCAGCAGCAGAGCTGCATTCCAAAATATTAGCCTTATATGTACACACGCCTCTACCGACGAGACTGAGGACCCTGCACAGCTTTCAAATACGGAGGTGATATTTTGATATGGCGCATGCGCCATACGAAGAAGAAGAATTGCGCTAGAAAACTGCTGCTATCCGTATTCAAAACTAATAACTTGACGAATATTTCTGCCAGTTCTGTTATACGGCGCCGATTGGTGGAAGATAGGTAGAAAGTAGAACACGCGAGCTTATACCCCAGGTTTGAGACGACAAGGACGACTGTACCTCCGTTTAAATACCAAGCCATCGCTTGTCTCTCCTTAGTTTCTGCCGCGCTCCGTTTTCCCTGCACGTAACAGTTTACAGACATTCAAAACCAATATGCATCGGCATCTCCTTCTTTCTTCTAATCCCTAAATTTCATCAATGCTCGCATTGTGTTTCTTCATAGTAAGGGTACAAAAATCCCTTTAGTGCACGTTTATTACAAAAAAAATCGCGGATGCCAGATCGCTTGGCCTGAATAACTGAAAGCGGCATGCCCGGGATCGCAGAGGCTGCCGTGGCTCAGGAAGGTACTCTTCACGGGTCGGGAGCCCGTTGAGGAAGTAAGTAATATCTTATTCTGTAACAACCATAATCATCATCGTCACCATCATCATGATTATCAATAGCATTATTGTTAACTTTAACTTTAAACCGAAAATATTTTATTTGCTTTCATAACCTCAACTACCTATTTTATTCATGCATAATTGTTGTTTAACTTAAATTCATTCGTTCATAATAGCTCACGCATATTGTAAAAAAAGCAACTTAACTTATTATATACCTATTAATCTAATTTTTAAAAAGAATATTTATATATATGGAAATATCATACTACTAAAGCTCTTTCATCATGCTTATAAATAAGTTTAGTACAAACTCACTCAATAAATAAACTCAAGTATACACACGATATGAGACACATACTGAATTTTTGCAACAATTCTTCAAAAATTTGTATAAAATGTGCGCGCTTGCTAAGAACTAGTTTTAAAACGTTTAACGATGGCCCAGCCAAGCCACAACCTTCAGTGACGCAAATCCAGCTGATAACCGAACACATCACGTCAGTCTATACACCCTACAACTCTACAAGAAAGGAGCAAGAAATAGCCAAAATAGCAGACCAACGTCCCTACTCTGGTAGCGTGCGTAAAATCTTGGAGGAACAAATACCTTAAATATCCTGCCGGATATATAGTTCGGCTTCCGAAAGAAGCATTCCACCCTCCACCCTCTGATGAAGTTTCACAACGATGTCACGAAGGCTCTTAACTACCAACAGAACACTGATATAGCTCAAATATTTAAATTCGGAACGATTCTGTACAGAAATCATTGATATTTAGCAATGTCCTTCCATTTTCATAATTTTTTTAAATACGACTACTGTCACGCTCACAATTTAAAAAAAAACACGTTTTAAAGCTAACATGAACTTTCGTGAACCACGCCTACTTTCTGAAGGCTTTTTTTAAATTTTAATATCATGAGTCAAAATTTCATCAACGTCCGTTTGGTGGAGACATGTAGAAGTATGTGTAGGGTATCATACTGTTCGCCCCTCTGTGACTGCAGCCTGTCCTAATGTTTTTTTTTTTTAATCTTCATTTATTTTATTTTATAGTTTCAGTTTTTGTTAATCTTCACTATTAATAAATTTAAGATTATACTGAATTCAAGAGAAACCCAATATTTGTATGAGTTAAGAAAAGATTTCCATACGTAAAGGAATGCTGCCATAAAATATTTTTTTTAATGATGTCTGTTTAGATTGGTAATAAGGAACACTTCCTGACACAGATGAGGAATTGACCAGATAGTCAACTCTGCAATCCCCTATCACTTTCCCCTATCACTTTCAAACAGCAAAAAATAATAATGACCGCAAAATCCTCTCTCAATTTTTTTATCTGTGAATACGTGTGAGCCAGACACATGAAGTTAGATCTAATTTACTCGATTAACTGCAAAAATAAGTGTGGGAAGTTTTGCAACACATCCAAATCGCAACAACAAAACAGCTGGTCACGGCGGATGTGTTGGGAAATAGGAAGTGCTGCGAAGTTTTGAGTTTATGTGATTTAACTTTTATAGCTATTTGAATGTAAATGTTTATGAAGAAACAAAAAATTAGTTACCCACTAAAGTGGAATTGAAATACTTTTTGCGGTTATAAGAAATAGTTCTCTATTTTGTATCTGCCTTAAAATAAACATTCTGTGGTTGTTATACTTTTTCCATTTTGGTTAATAAAATGAGATAACATTTATTTTTTATTGCATTATTGCATAAATATTACTAAATTAGTAATGATTGGGTGTAAAATATTTGTAGTAAATAGTTTGCAATTTTTTTTTTTATATATATATATTAAATTCTTTAATTGTTTTATTTATTGATTGTTTTTATTCAACATATGAAAGTTTAATGAATATACATATTCGGTTCCGTGCATCGAAAAAAATGGGGAAACAAAGTATTTTGAATCCATTTTAAATGATTTTGTGTTACAAAATTTTTTCGTTTAGTCAATGAATTCTCTTAGTTTCTTTTGTTAGGCGGCTTTGGACATTTTTATATAATTTAATGTGCTTCATTTTAAAATTTATAGTAATTAATAGACAGACAGAAGGGGGCACCAGAAGGAAGCTGGAATTGTGAGGTGTAAACTGCTCAAATTCATCAACTGTTCCCAACTTCTTGCTATAAAAAATGAAATTTCATTTATGTGGAGCTTATCAGTTCGACTTGGCTTATAGGAAAGGTGAGATATTCTCCCTCCAGTTGACTCTCTGGTGAAGCGACTTAACCAAACCAATGCAACCATTAAAACCACAATCGGTTAACTCACGATTGGAAAACGTCAATAATCTACAATTTTTTTTATAAATAACATTTTGCATTCAACTTTTTACTCATTACTTAAGGATAACTTTTTGTTATCTCGCGTTTATTAATACGTCTGTAACAGGTTATGAAAGAAATAAAGATGTTTTTTTAGTAAATTAAAGAATTTTATAGTTGAAGTTGGGATCTTCCTGGAGATATATGTGTATTATGTACCTTAATCATAATGGTAGAATTGTACGTCAAATTGGTAGAACATTTGTTCGAAAACAGAATAATTTTGTTTGCCTACAATTTCAATTATTTCCCTGCACATTCGATAATTCTACCGCTCAAATAAAAACGTAATCAATTTGAATTGAATTGATTTTGATTTGGCAAAAAAATTAATCACCTACTGAACATTTTATAAGCTGCTAGATTAGTTTAATTACCGGTGCAACACATGTATTCTAGTTTTAACTTACCGATGTAACTGATTTTAGCCAAAAAAAAACTCATACATACACTTCCGCTTAATTAAGCCTATAAGGCTTAACTATTCGTCAAAAAGTGAAGTACACACACTCTTACTTACTCTTAGATGAAGCTGATGCAAATGTTTCTCCTTAAAGGCTTAACTACATTCGGCAAAAAGTGAAAAAAGTGACTTTTTCAAAGCTCACATGCACGCGCTGCTGCCCGCTCGTATTCAGAAACTGGACTATGAATCTATCTTGACTTCTAAAAGCTCTAAGAAAGCATAAACAAAAACAAGAAGCAATCGCGAACAAAAGAAAGAAACTGTGGGTAAAAAATAAAATAGTTTTCATCCAATATTTATTTTATAACGAAAAACAATGTGAGAATTAAAAAGGCAAAATACAGATGCAGAAGGCAGTTAAAAGGTAAAAGTTTGAATTCAGTGTCCAGCTGTTAATGACAGATTACAAATGGAAAAAGTGGTTCTTACAAAGCAGCAATACAATTAGCCCTATCGTGGAATCCGCCGAGGGGAACGTTGCAATCAAATTCTGAAACTGAGCTCAAAGCAACTGGTGGCGGTCCAAATAAATGTATAACATTCATTGCCGAGGAATAGGAGATTATACAATTAATCCAACTCAGGAAATCTGCGGAAGGGATTCCCAATGTTTTAAGATCTGGAACTCCAACGAACAAATCTCAACCCCTTTCCCGTAACAGCCAATCATCATCATCAAACAACTTGGAAGGACTTTTAGATTAAGAGGATTTTCTCGAGAAGCCGGGATGTTATACAGCTAATGCAAAGCAATAAGCTGTTCTTCTTAAAAAGCAAATTAATATCCAAGAAGGTTTTTATAAGGATATTAAAAATGCAATGGACGAGCAGAAGGAGAATGTTAAAGAGCTAAATGGCAACATAACAAAAGTTTATAGATATATGATAGATATATGATGAAACTACTAGGCATCATAAAGAAATTGAGCTCATCGCCAGAGAAAAGCTCAAAGTGAAGCAGCTGCAACTGGAAGAAAGGAAAGCGACTGATATACTGTTACAGTACAATTTTTTTTTGTTGTTTTATTTATAAGTTTAAGAACAAGTCTGAAGTACATTTTTTTGTTATGACAGTCCTTTTTTTTATTTTTTTTAATGTTTTTGATACCTATTTATAAAATGTGATAAAATTAAATAAAACTTTAATTGAATTATCTTTTTAATTTTACAAAGATCTCATTATTTCAAGTCTAATTTCAGCTGCTATGTTCGCATACTGTGCTTGCGATTGGTCGTTTTCATCTTCGTCGTGGTATTCATTTCCTTCATTAACTTCTTCTGGTTCATTCCAAAAAGTTTTATAGTGCATGCAAATTTTATGCAGAGCACAACAAACATTTATAATTTGCGCTGCTTTTTTGGGTTCGTAATGTATTGTTCTGCCACCCATTAAATAACGGAATCTGTTTTTAAGAACTCCAATTGTTCTTTCTACGATATTTTGTCCTTTAAATTTACATGCACTGATCGAAATGGTGCCAGAAGCCATGGAAGATTAGCATACCCTGAATCAGCTATAAGAAATGGTATTTATATCCCAATTATTATACCTGTCACGAAAATAGGCACCAACATTGCTTCTGTTCCATATAAATGAGTCATGGTTGGAACATGGATTCGTTGCATCCACACATCTGCTTATGGTCGCATATCTGATCATCAGGTAACAAAAATATTGGTTATTTTAAGAATCCTAAATATATTTTTGAAGTCACTTGCCAGCATAGTATTTATACTGTGAAATCCCTTACGATTTTAGTATAAATGCCTGTTTTGTGGAGTTTTGATGGCAATATGCGTTCCATCAACGCACATTACCACTCCAGGTATTCGACATTTGTCATAAAAATATCTCTTCGATTGTGTTTTTTCCTTATCATCCATTTGTAAGGAAATCCATTTGGGGCACAGCTTCCTTTCTAAACTGTCCAACACTTGCTTTAGCACTTCTGAAAACGTTGACTGTTCTATGCACGCGTTGCAGTCTTTACCAGTACTATACTGATAATACCACAGATGAGGAATTAACCAGATAGTCAACTCGAGAGCGAATCTCTCACGTTGCCTACAAGCTAAGTCGAACTGATAAGCCCCACATAATTTGCACTTATATGGACTTTTACGTGCAAATCAAATGGGAATCACGCACACATAAATCGAATTATATGGGGCTAATGGCCGCGCCCATGAAATGTCATTTTTTATAGCAAGAAGTTGGGAACAGTTGATGAATTTCAGCAGATTACAACTCACAATTTGGGTGTGTAAAATAAACATGGTCATTATGCGGTGAATATGGATTGATAAAAACATACTTACCACACAACTAATAACATAATAAAATATTATAATATTAAGAATAAAGCTGTGTTTTAACTAATTTATTCTAATTTTTAATGAAAAATAATCAGAATAATATTGATTAACGTGACTAATATATAATAAGTAAGTTCATCATATATTTTCGGTTGACAATAAATGTAAGTATAACTATACTAGCAAGGATTTCGTAGATTATGGATGGTTATATTGAAGCAGTTAAGTAACTCTACACAATTGAACACTGGTTTAAAACGCTTTTAATAAAACGTAATCCAAATTCTTACAAATATTATTTTTGGTAATTCAAAACACTTTTTTAACAAAATTTGCAATTACTTCCTAGTTGTAGTAGTAGTAGTAAATTGTTTTGTTTATTTTCATATAAAATAAAATTACAAAACATTATAACTTGACAAATAAAGTCGGCTGTTAAAAAAAGTGGCCAAATAATTCAATATATATGTAACATAATGTGCATGCTTATTTATGATATGTACTCAAATACCAAACATTTTCGTGATGTACTCAACTACCAAGCATTTTCGATAAAAAAATGCACCCCCAATATATTTATGCAGTGCATTCCAGCTACCTTTTTTTCTCGTTCTTCCGTCTATCGCTTACTTTAAATTTTAAAATAAAGCATATTAACTTATATAAAAAATTTCAAAACCGCCTTAGAAAAGAAACAGCTAAGAAAATTGATTGACTAAACGTACAAATCTTGTAACACAACATAATTTAAAGAGGATTACAAATACTTCTTTTTCACTTTTTTTTATCCATGCACGGAACCCGAATATATACATATATTCATTAAACTTTCATATGTTGAATAAAAACAATCAAATAATAAATAAATAATAAAACAATCAAAGAATTTAATATGTATAAATATAAAAAACCATTGCAAACTATTTACTACAAATATTTTACACCCAAACATTACTAATTTAGTAATATTTATGCAATAATACAATAAAATATGCATTTTATCTCATTTTATTAACCAAAATGGAAAAGTACAAAAACCCAAGAATGTTTATTTTTAGGCAGATAAAAAATAGAGAACTATTTCTTATAACCGCAAAAAATATTCCAACTAAATTGTAACAACTTTATTGGGTAACTAATTTGTTGCTTCTTTATAAACATTTATATTAAAATAAAATAACAAGTTGAATCACACAAACTCAACACTTCGCAGAATTTCCTATTTCCCAACACATCCGCCGTGACCAGCTGTTTTGTTGTTGCGATTTGGATATATTCCAAAACTCCCCACAATTATTTTTGGCGGGTAATCTAGTAAATTAGATCTAACTTCATGTGTCTGGCTCACACGTATTCACAGATGGGAATATTGAGAGAGGATTTTGCGGCTGTCATTAAATATTTTTTGCGGGTTGAAAGTGATAGGGGATTGCAGAGTTGACTATCTGGTTAATTCCTCATCTGTGATAATACCCTATACTATACTGATAATTTTCAACTTTCACTTCTGACATTTACTATAAAACAGCTGTTTACCGACTAACTTCGAATTTGAGATTCACGTCGATAAGGAAATTTACCCGGCGGATTCCACGATGCATGCGCCAAGTGAAAGTGAATCGAGTAAGTGAAGTGAATCTCAGATACGGCGTTTTCTACGATAGAGGCGAATGTGTAGGTTAATATTTCTTTTAGTGGCTTGAAGATGGCGTAGTAAATTACTTGAAATTCAATGTCAAGGGTTACAACAGTGTCATTTAAGAGAAAGATTAGTAACTAGTGACAGCTATTTTGTGTAAATGAATTGGGACCAGGTAACCGGCCACCTAGCTCACAGAGTTTAAAATAGTAATATAATATGTCTACAGTCCTGTCAGTTGCAGTCAATTTGTATTGAATTTTGTAGATTTTCAAAACTTTCTTAAATAAAATTCAATTTTTTACAAAACTATTGTGCGTATTCAAAACATTAAGAAGTGGACAACAACCAGCAAATACGTAAGTTCTTTTGACGAAAAGAAATTTTTAATAAATCAACCAGTACCGACTACAATTTGTTCAATTTGCAATATGTGAAAAAATTATAGTTTTAACATTATTTAACAATGGTCGAACAGTGTCTGTTGCCGTTTAGGAACCCACGTCAATTTTTTTCCAGATTTTACCTCCTGCACCCGAATATCAATAAAACTCCTCTTCGTTTTAATTGATATGTAGGTATGTTTATTCCCTATAATATAAATTCAGTTTTAAAGAAATTCCAAAATCAATGAGAGCTTACTTCTTTGGTTTCCTGGGGTGGCGACCTGGGCTCCTCAGCGGCAGACAAGAATATGACAAATATAATGGCGCGGATAATTTCTAAATGTCTCTATTTCTTCTATTTCAGCTTCGTCAACTTATGGCCCTTGAGTAGGATCATCGGGCGTCTGATAGTGAAAAGGAATGGTCGAGGCAGCATCTATAAGTCCATAGACGCGCAGGAGAGCATCGTCATCCAAATATGGCGTTAATTTGTACAGGCTACTTGTCTTTTCAACGTATTGTTGGCGGCTGAGTTGAGCTATCTCGTAGGCATAGACATCACGTTGCGCCGCGCGACAGAGAACCTTTTCGGCATCGTCGAGCTCAGCTGGCGATAGCTCTCCATCATCAATTGGCATGCGTCTACACGCGTTCAGGAATCGATTCACCCACGCCGCGGTTTTTAGCAATTTGGAGTACTTCGAAAACCTTGAGACAGCCCTCATGAAAGCCACTGCGCTGAATGCCTCTTCACTGGCATCGACGAAAACGTGAAGGTCAATGGAGCTAGCTGACGACAATAAGTAGTCATGACATCTTGACAAGCTAAACCGAGACAGAGTTGGCAGCTCCGCTCTCATGTCATTTCATAAATGTCAGCAGGTATCGGCTCATCCCATCCAAGACCGTAACTCCAAGCCAACTGCAACAACAATGGATGACGGAGTTAGCAATTATCCCGAACTGATCGAAGACCGACATGGCTATGCTTAAGAGTTCTCTTTTGGTCGGGCATCTGTGGCTCATCATAACGTCCATACTAACACGTGGAAATTTAAGTTTGAATGTAAAAAAGTCTTCATTAGGCTCCCAACACATTCCAAAAATCTTTTCTATGGCGGCATCGATGTTCATATCAACTTCCGATCTTGTTTGAATCTCGTCCTTCAGCGCAGAGATAGCTTCTAATAATCCTTTAGATTTTGAGGCAAAATTCCCCAGCTCAAAACCTGCACTTTCGTGTATAGATATGACTGCCGTGGTAACATCGATCGCTTCGGTCTCATTGATGAAACTATTCACATAGTGGTGTCTGATATTGGCGCTGACGGCTCTCGGGCTATCCATGGCAAACCTCGATGCGTTAAAATCCTTGACAAAATTAGCTGAGCACGGCGAACATCTAGCACCAAACGTCATTGACTTCATAACGTAGACTCCGATAGCCGGGTCTGCTTCGGATCTCCAAAGAAACCATTGTGAGTCTTGATCCTCCCATCGTATCAGTATACGATGAAACATTTCTTTAATATACCCAGCCAAACTTGCCGGAACGTCAAACATATCATGTTTTCACAACAGACCCATCTGGAAGCGAAAGCCGACTTGTTTTGTTGTGCTGGAAAGAATTAACGCCTTCTTATCCTCAGCGAGATCAAACTTTGCGTTGGTTTTTTCACGCCAAAACTTTCTATACTAAAAAACTCCTTGATAACGAAATCCAAGTGTAAGTCTTGTTCGTTGTTGGTTTTACTACACTGAAGGACCTGGATGCCGTTTGAATCGTCTACACTCTCAGCTACTGATCTCCCATATACGACCCAACCCAATCGAGTTTCCGTAACGATTGGCTGGACGTTTTCTGACTCATTACGTTTATTGGCGCTCCAAGAGAAAAGTGAGGCATGGTTTCACCTCTGCACAGTGGGTAAAAATCGGCAGCAATCAACGTCTATGTGGGCAGAAATAGCTCACTAACTGTCCTAACTCCGGTCATTGAAAATCTCTCGGTATCATCCCTGTCGGCGCTGATATGAAACCACTTTAGATCCAAACTCTTCTTGGGCCCTTCCAATTGAAGCTCTCTGGCCAAATCGTCACTCATGATAGTAATGGAAGATCCTTCGTCCAGGAGTTTTTATGATAAGATTATTATTGTATAGCCTAACAGGCACTCGGAAAAGTATTTTGCGTTTGCATCTGCATACATCGACGTGAGCAAAGACTTCAGTGCCCTTGGAACCTCGGTCCCGGTGGCAGATGATGACGACGACGATGAGGTGCAGGCAGGAAAAACACAGCCTATTCTTGTTAACGAAGTCCCACTTTCCTTGATTGTCCAGTCTGTTGTATGCGCTGCATTCGGGTACCACTTCATGTTGATAATGGCGGCATGTATCGTTGCTGGTCGAAGCAGATGTGGCCCGTTTCATGGCGTGAGCTTTAGTTGCAGATTGTTCTTTAGCAAAAAGAAAACTTTTAATCTTTGTATTATTGTCGGCCTTACTTTGCGGCACAAGAGAGTTTGTTGTAACCAAGCACACTAGTCTGGCAATTCTGCTCAACCACTCTTCAAAATGTTTAACGGTAGCCTATAACTGGATAAAAACACTTTGCCGGGCCCACTCCAAACGTTTACTCATCGGTAGTTTTGCGACGAGGTCATCAATGTTGGATTAGCAAGGTGCTAGTCCACTTGACTCAAGAAAGGTAAGAAGAGTTCTGCACGCTGGTGGCGAACGGGACAAGCATTTCCAATTGCCCTCCAGGATGGGCGAAATTTCCATCACTTTGGTTAGTTGATTTTGCAGCAAACATTCCGGGAGGACAAAGCGAAATTCCAACGCATCCATCACACGCTCAACGTTTCATCTCCTTTAATGCATTTCTGTAGCCAAAAAATGTTATCCACGTTCGTATATCCAAACATCGCTGTGGATTCTCGAAAAGTTGTTCTAAACATCGGCCACTCCTCAGGACGACCGGGTGAGCTTGGCAGATCGTTAAGCGTTCTGCCGTTTCCATACATGCCCACTTGTGTCGTTGTTAGCTGGCTGGTTGTAAACGATGACGATATTCTATTGTGCGGTGGATGCATAGTAATTTGTTGTGGCTTTTGTTTATTTAATTGCGACAGGAACGATTGTACTCTCTGCGTGCGTAAGGAGCTGCTTGGATACATGCTGGATATTGGTCTGCCCACACAAGTGATTGGAATGTGCTGATATGGGGCAGCATTATTATGTATCGACGCTACAGTAGTTGCAAACGCAATTCGTCCACCTCCTTCTAGATATCCTCCAGTTGATTTGGCTGTCCCTGTGCTGTATTTTCCTTCATCGTTTTATCTGCGTCTGATTCGTCATCTTCTGCAGAATTGCCGTCGGATATCAGTGGATCAGAATTAGCGGCAGGATCCACTCTTTTATTACGAACACTTCTTCTTAAAGTCTCGTTTAAGTTTGACATAGAAGCGAGGTTGAGACCTAACCTGCAAATTGTAGCCCCAAAATGGCGGCAGTCTTACAATCTCTCTGTTCTGCGAAATGGCAAATAAAGTGGCGGCTTTAATTCACCTCTACTATTGGATGACAGCAAAATTCTAGAGGGAAGTACAATTAGTGGTTTGGTACAATAATTGTTGCAAATTATGAGCGGCTGATTCTTTGAAGAAATACTGAAATCTGCATGTACTGCAATAGTTATTTCCAACTGTATAGACGGCTGATTCTTTAAAGAAAGAATACAAATTGTTGCCGTTTTGGAACCCACCCCAAAATCAATAAATCTCCCCTTCGTTAAATTAATATGTAGGTAAGTTTATTCTCTATAATATAAATCCAGTTTTAAAGAAATTCCAAAATTAATGAGAGTTTACTTATTTAGTCCTTTGGTCTGTTCGCACGAGAAGCTGAGGTCGTCCCCGTACAATATTATATAACAGTGACCGTAAAATATGTAACAACTTTGTCCATATAAATTTTGTTGCTCCATCGTCTTTAATGTCGCTATTGTTTGATGTTCGTGTTGTGCTTACGTTTCTATTTAAATATTATATTAATATCATCAAGAATTCAAACGTAAAGGCTTAACTACATTCGGCAAAAAGTGAAGTACACATACGAAAATGTTTTTTCTCTTTCCACACCGCTTGCAATTTGTATTTTTCTCTCAACTTTTCACAAAGTGACTTTCTTGAAAGTTAGACATACCTCTAACCTCCAAGTGGCACACTTTGGGAAAGT
Source organism: Ferdinandea cuprea (assembly GCA_963576555.1). Taxonomy (NCBI): domain Eukaryota; kingdom Metazoa; phylum Arthropoda; class Insecta; order Diptera; family Syrphidae; genus Ferdinandea; species Ferdinandea cuprea. The sequence continues at coordinate 82,316,866 of OY754959.1, forward strand.
TCGAAAAAAACTAATACATTTACATAAAAAAGCTGTCACTAGTTACTGATCTTACGCCTAGATGAATCTGGATGCAAATGTTTCCTTCTTTCGTTGGCAAATTCTTCCTGTTTTTGTTAATTCTTACTTCGAGCTTTTAAAAGTCAAAATAGATACTTAGTCCAGTTTCTGAATACGAGGGGCAGCAGCGTGTGTATGCGAGCTTTGAAAAAGTCACTTTTTCCGAATGTAGTTAAGCATTAAAACATCGAAATATACAAAAATTTTGCTACACAAACGCGGTTTGCTTACATACTTCAAATTTAGTTTAAGCCAAAGCCTATTTGAAATTGTCTCTTCTTTCACTGTTTTTATACACTTACACATTTTCCAAAGACATTCCGCAAAAAAAAATTACCACATTTCATTTAGAAATGTATTTAAAATGTGAATTTCTTTTACTACCAATTATTTGTTTGCATATGCAAAAGTGCTACCAACACGTTTGGTCGGCCCAGCTGTCAAAAGCATGTAGACACATTATTGCTTCATGGGAATGATCGTCGCACGATACAGGTAGATTTTATGTGAGAATGAAAAGGGTTGATTGCACCAAGAATCCACCGAAAATCCTCTTTCGATTTGAATTCTCGGCGTGGGCATGAACGTTTCGCTTCCAAACCATATCACTTTTGACAGAAATTTGAGATTTGTGTTGGAAGAGTGAAGAACGAATACAGGTACTAAAGAGCACAAAAGTATTCGATTTTCCAAGAGAAATTTTGTTTTGTTTCAGATTTCAGCGTTCCCCGCCATTCAAATTGCTTTCATTCTTATGAGACTTTTTGTGTTTGTAGCCACAGGCACTTACATGTATATGCAATACACCCAAGCCGAATTTACATTTCTCGCGAGTCCTGTCATTTTGTTTGTTTTCAGTGTGGATATATGTCAAACGTGTTGGTAGTATTGAGAACCGGAACAGTACTTGCAAAAAAGGGTGAATGGAAAACAACATTAGTTTTTTTTCGAACTTTCACAAAGTGTGTCACTTGGAAGTTAGAGGTATGTCTGTCTTTCAAGTAAGTCTCTTTGTGAAAAGTTGAGGAAAAAATACAAATTGCAAACGGTGTGGAAAGAGAAAAAACATTTTCGTGTGTGTACTTCACTTTTTGCCGAATGTAGTTAAGCCTTCATTAATTATCATAGGTTCACTCTCGTTATTACTATTTATTTGTTCTAAACAAAAAAAGTACAAAAAATTTACTGGAGCCACAAAGATTTCAAAGCCATCTGAACCATACAGCTAGGTTCCACATTTCACTTATGTGTTCTACATTTATTTCACTTTAATCGATTTCGATTTAAAATTTTTCGAAATCGATCCAAAGTGAAATTGTTGTGTTCCACAATTCGATTTTGTCGATTTAAAAGTGATTTCAAATCGATCTGTGACATTCATGTGAAATTGCGAAAACAGAGTAAGAAATTACATTTTACAAAAGTCTGAGGAATGTGAAGATCATCTAAGAGGTTTTAGGAAAACAGTGTCACGTAAGTTTTGTTGGAAAATTTGAGAAAAGATTTGAACAGTCATGGTCCACCACTGAGAACGCGAGTGGATGGAAAAAACAAATTCGAGTCTCCAAAATCGTTAGCACTTTTGTCAAAATTTCTCATACAGGCTTTGCCACAAAGCGAAGTCAGAATCTTTTCCGATTGAGCTTTGGAAATATTTTTCGCCAAGAAAACGCCAAACTTCGGGTAGTTGCAACGTCACAGGAATTGAAGATTGCTCAAGGTGAGGTTCCATAATTTGAAGAAACATTTTTAATTGTCTTTCATTTAGGCGGTAGCGTATAAATATTTAATTTTACTATTAATAGCAATTGAACTTTGGTTTATAGCTTTTATAAAATAGGCAGCCTCTCCAATTTCAAAGGGATTAGATAAATCTCTCAGCATTCGTCGTTTTATTTTTTTCTTGAGTGTATTTAAACCTTTCAGTCTGCAATCTCGCAGCAATGAACACAGCATTTATTAATTATACTTTAAAACGCGTGAACAACAAAATAATTTACCGGCAAACAATTTCCCAAAATAAAAACACTTTTAAATATGTATCAAATGGCAGATATCAGCTGTTTTCAATTTTACACAAAGTGATTTCAAAAAAAATTCAAAGTTACCAAATCGATCGAAATATAGAACACTGAAAATGATTTCATTAGATTTGCAATATCGATTTCGATTTCTGGAACCTAGCTGATAGTTTAAGGCATCGTGAATTGAAAAAAATGTCCACTTAATAAACAAGAGCCTCCAAAGAGAGGGAATCAATGGATTAAACACATGCACTTTCCTTGATGTACAAAAGCAATGTAAAATCACGACAAAATGTACTAATACGCAATTAAACAAATATGACAAACTAAATACAATATAGTAAAAACAAAAATTAATTTCACTTTTTGTATAAGTTGTAAATCGCCGAAAGGAAATTCATCACCAATATCTAGGAAATCTAACAACACTCTGTCAATTGTTTTGTTGCTTTTTGGATTTTTAGTCCCAATAGTTTGCATTAAATATCACTTCTGACCTAATTATCCGATAAAGATTAACAGCCGCATTTATTAGATTTCCTTAAAACACGTCTCAGAGGTGGTTTAGTTAAACAACGCGTAAGTATTTATGCAACCTTTACGCATCTTTGCTGAAATTCTGATTTATAAAAGATTTTCCTCTGTGTTTTAACTAAACAAGGTTTGTGTCTAAATAAGTAACAACACTTAAAAAACCAAACAAAAACATAAAATTCTACTACATTTGGCTTTAAGAGTGCAGAAACTCAGCTGCATTTGACAGATTTTTGTTTATTTATAAAGGGTGATCCATTTCGATGTTACTTTTTTAAAGAAAAAAAACACAGAAAATTCTAATTTAATGGAGAATGTTTATTATCATTTGAAAGAACATTCTTTGGCATTTATTTTTTGAAGATTATGTCTATCAAATGTTGGCCGTTGCTACGTCGCAGATGGTCCGTTGAGTCCAATTTTTGATCACTCGTTCGAGCATTTCGACTGGTAACTGGCGAATGACACGCGTGATGTTTTGTTGGCATAAGCTTTTGACTTTACCCCACAGGAAAAAGTCTAACGGTGTAAAATCACACGATCTTGGTGGCCAATCGACCGGCCCAATACGTGAAATTACGTGCTCACCGAAATGTTCTCTCAATAAGTCCATTGATTGATGCGATGTGTGGGAAGTGGCGCCGTCTTGCTGAAACCAAATGTCGCCGATATCACGAGCTTCAATTTCAGGCATCAAATAATCGGTTATCATGGCACGATAACGGTCGCCATTGACGGTTACGTTCGCACCCTCATAATTTTTAAAGAAATATGGACCGATGATTCCACCGGCCCACAAACCACACCAAACCGTTGTTTTTTCTGGATGAAGTGGCAGTTCGTCAACCTCTTCAGGTTTCTCTTCGTCCCAAATGCGGCAATTTTGTTTGTTTACATACTCATTGAGTCAGAAATGGGCCTCATCGCTAAACAAAATTTGCCTCGAAAACGTCGGATCTTCTTGGAACTTTTCAAGAGCCCATAGAGCGAAGCGATGTCGCTTGGGAAGGTCGAGCGGCTTCAGTTGTTGCACAAGCTGTATTTTGTAAGCTTTCAATTTAAGATCTTGACGTAAAATGTGCCAAGTCGTTCCATACGTCAGTCCGAGTTGCTGCGAAAGGCGCCGAATTGACTCTCTATGGTCTTCGTGTACACTCTCAGCTACGGCCGCTATATTTTCTTCACAGCGTGCTGGACGTGGTCTATTCTATTATCCAATAATGAATGCTGGGTCTCAAAATGGGTGATGGTGTTGGGAATAGTTCGCTCAGTAGGCCGATTATGTTGACCATAAGTTGAGCGAAGTGCACGAAACACATTCCTCACAGAACGTGAATTTTCATAATAAAGTTGAACAATTTGTAAACGTTGTTCACGCGTAAGTCTTTCCATTATAAAATGCCGAACAATACTAAACAAAAATAACATGACAGCATGACACGACTCACACGTGATCTGTCAAAAAAGGCTATTGAAAAAAGTATCTCTACTTGGATCACCCGTTATGTGCCTGGCTACACGTTCATGGGAATGATCGTCATGTCGCACGAGACAGGTAGATTTTATGTGAGTCAGAAAGAAAAAGGGTAGATTGCACCAAGAATCCACCGAATTGAATTCTCGGCGTGGGCATGAACGTTTCGGTTCCAAACCATATCACTGTTGGCAGAAATCCTCATTTGAGATTTGTGTTGGAAGCACAGATGAGGAACACAGATGACGAATTAACCAGATAGTCAACTCTGCAATCCCCTATCACTTTCAACCCGCAAAAAATATTTAATTACGACCGCAAAATCCTCTCTCAATTTTCCCATCTGTGAATACGTGTGAACATGGAGTTAAATCTAATTTACTAGATTACCCGCCAAAAATAATTGTTTGGAGTTTTGCAATATATCCAAATCACAAAAACAAAACAGCTGGTCATGGCGGATGTGTTGGGAAATAGGAAATTCTGCGGAGGGTTGAGTTTATGTGATTCAACTTTTTATTTTATTTTAATATAAATGTTTATAAAGAAACAAAAAATTAGTTACCCCATAAAGTTGTTACAATTTAATTGGAATATTTTTTGCGGTTATAAGAAATAGTTCTCTATTTTGTATCTGCCTTAAAATAAACATTCTTGGGTTGTTGTACTTTTCCATTTTGGTTAATAAAATAAGATAAAATGCATATTTTATTGTATTATTGCATAAATATTACTAAATTAGTAATGGTTGGGTGTAAAATATTTGAAGTAAATAGTTTGCAATGTTTTTTTATATATATATTAAATTCTTTGATTGTTTTATTACTTATTTATTATTTAATTGTTTTTATTCAACATATGAGAGTTTAATGAATATATGTACATATTCGGGTTCCGTGCATGGATAAAAAAAAGTGAAAAAGAAGTATTTGTAATCCTTTTTAAATTATGTTGTGTTACAAGATATGTACGTTTAGTCAATCAATTTTCTTATCTGTTTCTTTTCTAAGGCGGTTTTGAAATTTTTAATATAAGTTAATATGCTTTATTTTAAAATTTAAAGTAAGCGATAGACGGAAGAAGGAGAAAAAAAGGTAGCTGGAATGCACTGCATAAATATATTGGGGGTGCATTTTTTTATCGAAAATGCTTGGTAGTTAAGTACATCACGAAAATGCTTGGTATTTGAGTACATATCATAAATAAGCATGCACATTGTGTTACATATATATTGAATTAATTAGCCACTTTTTTTAACAGCTGTTTGTGTTTTGTAATTTTATTTTATATGAAAATAAACAAAACAATTTAATACTACTACTACTACTAGGAAGTAATTGCAAATTTTGTTAAAAAAGTGTTTTGATGTACCAAAAATAATATTTGTAAGAATTTGGATTACGTTTTATTAAAAAGCGTTTTAAACCAGTGTTCAGTTGTGTAGAGTTACTTAACTGCTTCAATATAACCATCCATAATCTACGAAATCCTTGCTAGTATAGTTTTACTTAAATTTATTGTCAACCGAAAATGTATGATGAACTTACTTATTATATATTAGTCACGTTAATCAATATTATTTTGATTATTTTTCATTAAAAATTAGAATAAATTAGTTAAAACACAGCTTTATTCTGAATATTATAATATTTTATTATGTTATTAGTTGTGTGGTAAGTATGTTTTTATCAATCCATATTCACCGCATATTGACCATGTTTATTTTACACACCCAAATTGTGAGTTGTAATCTGCTGATATTCATCAACTGTTCCCAACTTCTTGCTATAAAAAATGACATTTCATGGGCGCGGCCGATAGCCCCATATAATTCGATTTATGTGTGCGTGATTCCCATTTGATTTGCACGTAAAAGCCCATATAAGTGCAAATTATGTGGGGCTTATCAGTTCGACTTAGCTTGTAGGCAAGGTGAGAGATTCGAGATACTTGGGTTGTTATATTTTTCCCATTTTGGTTATTAGAGTGAGATAAAATGTATATATTATTTTATAATTGCATGAATATTACTAAATTAGTAATGTTTGGGTGCAAAATATTTATAGTTAATAGTTTTGGATTAGTTTTTCATGTATAGTAAATTCTTTGGTTGTTTTATTATGTTTTTATTGAACATATAAAAGTTTAATATATTTACATACCTACATATTCGGAACGTTCATATGAGACATATGCGACAAAATAACTTTAAAAGCATTTTTAAACACAAAATGTAGAATTTTTTCAATTCCAAGTTAACAACGTTATTAAATTTATTTCATCATGTTTAACAAATTTAATAACGTTATTATCTTTGAATTGGAATAGCGTTGAATAAAATAGCAGTGAATGTATGAAATACTATGTCAAATTATTGAAATGGTCAGTTAACTAATCACGCGTTGCTTATTAATTTAATTCATTGAGCTTTTATTTATTTTACCTACAATTTTAGTAATTTTACAGAATATTTCATTAATTCACTGCTGAAATATTTATTAAACCTTCCGTTTAAAAATTATTTGATTGTAATTATTTTACCCGACTTTCGATAAGTCAAGCACCAAAATTATTTTATTATTACTGACAATTTAAAACTGCTAAATTAGTTTAACTTCTGGCAAACAAATTATGATAACCCTTATTTTATGTTTAACTTGCACCACTGCCAAAATGTTTACGAAACTGCTTAAAAATGTTTACCCAATAAATATGCTTGTTTGGTAAAACTATTATTTTAGTTTACAAAATAATTAAAAACATTCACCAAAATGTTATTCTGTTGCAAATTTATTATAAATCGTCGCATGTTATTACGATGTTATTGGACACAGCCCAGTTTTGACTTTTAATATGTCAACATGAGATCTTTTCCAAAATGGATTCTTAGGCGCAGAACTGCTATGGTGTGCGTGAGCTGGGTCAATTTGATTTGCATGTGAAAACATATACGAACACAGTACTGTGCCTTTTTGAAGCAAATAAAAAACGATAGGCGGGAGAGCCAAAAATCCTCTCAGTCGACTATCTGTATAATTACTCATCTGTGCCAGGCACTATGGAAATATTTTGCGTGGCATGATGAACTCCCAAAATAAAAGAAAAATGTCGCAAAATTGGGATTCCACTTATAAAATACTACAATTTGTTTATGAAATATGTTACAAAGGCACACATATTATAATCAATTATAAAATTTGCATTGTCTCGGGTTACTTTGTTGGCTGAAGAAGTTAATTAAATCCATATCCTTCACAAAAGCCACCTTTTTACATTGGAATATAAAAATGATGTTTGCAATCAAAAACAAATTTTACACATACTTTACGCAGCCTCTAAAAGCAAATTTTGGTTTTTAGGTTACGCTTCGCTTAAGCAACATTGCTTAAGTTTTATAAATAATGTTGTGCTGCGTAAGGGCAGTTTAAGTATTGCGTAAAGTTACGCTGGTTTTAAAATATGTTTATTTCAGCGTTCAATTCAAAATTAAAAAGGATGAAATGTCGATTTTCATTTACCCGATTCGTATAAAACAGTTGAGGAAAAACAAAATAAAATTATTCTGGGAGGTAGAATTCGTACAATTAAATTTAACTAAAAGTTGGAATAGAGTGGTGTGGTATTAGTTATTATTAAAGAAAAAATATAAAGTTAATTAAGCGTTTTAGTTGTGCTGTAACAGAACCTAACAATCAGTGCCGCGGATTGTTCTAAGGAAATATAAAAAAAGGCGAAATTTACGGGAAGAATTGTGGCGAATAATTGGATGTTAAATGTTTTCTTTCAATAATAATTTATTATGCAAATTGAGGAAATGTATAATTTCCAATACAAAGTGAACATTTGATTAACTATATTTACAAAATAGAGAAAAAATTACGCATTATTCAATGCATAAAAGTGAAAAGATTTTATGAATCGTATGTACGCTCCCAAAAAAAACACGGCTATTAATAAGAAACCAATAATCATCCTTAAAGTTACCTAATGATTACCGAATTTTTAATGTGAAAAGTATTTTCTTGTAAACTGCATCAGCCTCATCTGAATGTATCACTCACAAATTTGACAATATGTGGATCGACTTTTTTGCAGATAAATTTATAGGTGTCCATACGTTAATTTTTTGTCTGCCTTTTGTTACTGGAAAATATTTCCATCTGTTAACTAAATGTCTACATACAAAATGTGAATTCCAAATAATCAAATTGCGATGTATATATCACAATTCTTTTAATTCGTTCTAGAGGTCGCTCTATACCTTGACAATTTGTCAGTTTCTCGAAAACTGACTGATTAAAGCAGACTGAAAAGTACGTGTGTAATCAATGTCAGCGTTCTGAAAAATTATTGCTGTTTCCAAAACACTGGAAAAGTTATTTCAATTATTCTGAATTAAGCAGCTGTTATTACTTTGTTGATTTTACAATATTAAATTTTGTTCATTTTGTTCGTTAAATTAAATTATGCTAGACAAAGCAGATGTGGAACAGTTTATCAACGACCACCTGAAAGAAGATCTTAAACGGCTCGAGAGATTTGTAGATGTTTACAATGAAGAAATTATGGAACTCATTCAATTAAAGAACACCATACAAACAATGCGGGAAAATCTGATGAACGGCTTCAAGACGCAGATGAATATAGGTGCCAGCATATTTATGGAAGCTGAAGTTGATTGCACAGAAAAGATTTTTGTGGATGTTGGAAAGGGTTGTTTTGTAGAGTTTACATTGGATGAAGCAAAAAAGTTCTTGGATTTTAAAATTGCGGTTCTTACCAAAGAGTGTCAAGTCGTACGCGAAGAAAGTGTTATAAAGCGTTCCGATATTAAAATGGCATTGATATATTTAGCTGGAGAAGACAAAATTAGAATGTAAATGTTTTCCAAATAAAGTTAATTTAATTGCAAAGCGAATACAACATGTGAGTACTTTCAGTACGTTGTACATAGTTGGTCTTGTAAAAAATTATTTTGTACGCTAAGGTTTTAACGCCTCTTGTGCATTTATAATAACTTAAACGTTTTCGGTACATTTGGCCCTCCTCAAAAATTATTGAATTTTTTTAAACAGTTAGTTCGCATGCACTGAATTCAAATCTGAAAGAAAATGCTGGCGCACTCTTACCGTGGCACGCCCCCAAATGAGAAGGTTGGAAATGGAAATAATAAAAAAGTTTTATCAACATTTTTCTCAATGGCAAAAAGACGACATTGTCTCAAATAGACTGCGTAATACGTACTACCAAAGAATATAAAATTAGCTAGAAGTATTATCTGTCTTTGAAAATTTAATTGAACACAAACAGCTCTTGGAAGATCTATAGTTTCCGAGGCGACAAGATCTGAAAATTCAATTTTTTAGATCTCAATTAAATAATTACATTTTAATAACAATAAGTAACAACAGTCTCGTTTTGGCCTTGAGGAGATATCGAGGTTTGAAAATCGAATTTTTAGTATGAAATCTCTGAGACAACGTCACTTTTTTGACAATATTTTCACTTAAAAAACAAAAACCATTACATATGTTGAGGAGTTCAAACAACAATATGTTCCACTACAAAAAGTAAGTATGCTGTCTATAACTAGAAATATATATTTTCGTAGTGCATTGCGGTAAACACAAAATAGTAGAAGTTAGAAAATGAATGCTGTTAGATGCTATAGATGGAACACCGAAACATATACGCTGCAGCTTTTGCACTAGACGATAGCGGCATGGGCAATTATGGGTCTGACATTGTGTAAAGCAATGTATCATTCTAAGGTTAAGGCCCTGCCATACAGGCGTCTACTGGCCCACATGGCTGTAGTTGCACGCTCCGTGACGGACTTAATATGAGAATTCCAGTTGTGTTTTTTATCTAAGATAATTGATTTCATTGGAATAATTCATTGAGGTACCTTCTATAGAAATAGTTTCAAGATTAACCAGTCTTCTTCTATTGAAAGGCCTAGAATGGTTTTGCTAGGATTAATAGATAATCTGTCTGTCTGTCTGTCTAGACTGACTAATAAGTTGTCAATGGCTATATTCTTCTAATTTCATATCGCTTGTAAAGTAAAATGTTGTCTACATTCCTTTGTCTTCTTAATCGACCGTTAAGCAGTAAATTAAACCCATTAGTACATATGCAATTTGCATATGTGTTGCGATGCTTCTAACGCAATTTTGAGTTGTTGGTCAGATCAAAGTGCGTGGTACTATGATTGGAGTTAGTGAATACAGTGAAACAGACTCACTTAAAGAAAAATAAAAATGTCTTGGCAACTCTCGCACGATATCTGGATATTTTATTTGAATGTTCAATTATTTATGCAATTAAGATGCTTAGTCTAGGTATTTTACAAAATCTATGTCTAACATGGGTACTGATGAGAATGCAAAATTTACAGCGTGTGAATACAATATAAGAACGACGAAATTCCAACAGGGATTAAGGGATTTCAACCCTTCAAGTGTCCTAATGTTATAAAATTAATTTTATTTTACCCGTGAAAAGTGTAGTTAATTAAATTAAGGAATTAAACTACACTTTTAACGAGTAAAATAAAATTAGGACAGATTTGAGCTCCAAAACGGAACTGGAATACAAAATTTAGTCTTGTAAAATTTTACCCAAAATACAAAAGAAAGTTACAAATTTAGAAATTTAACGTAAAACAAAAATAAATGTGGTAATGAACTGAACATCCTGCCCCGCGCTGATGATCCGTGGGTTCATCAGAAAGACATCCTCGATATTGGTGGTGAAAATTGATCAATCACATGTGTTGACTGTGTTTATCTTGGGGCTGGTGCAGGTGGTGGCGATCTTCGGCTGCATGCGGATAAACAATACCTCCACATTAGGACTATCACCACTACGCTGGTAATAATCAGTCCAATGGACCTTCATTGTGTGGTGAATTTTAGAGCTGTGGAGTTGAATGTGATCTCGTAATTGCTGTAGATCTTTATTGTTCGAACTGATATTTGGTGCATCGTATCGAAGTTCTTCTATGCGTATCACATCTTCAAACTGTTTTCAAGTGCGTCAAATTCCCTGCTGTATGGCTCAAGGTTGTAGTAAGTAATTAAATTCCATTTGTTGTTAATTAAACTTATTGGTCCGTGTATTTGAAAATGTAGTCCAGGAAACGCTGTTGAACTTAGTAACTTCTATATCGATTGCTGAGACTATTGGTAACAGAAGACCTATTAGTAGTAACGTGAGTAATGGAGATTAGTCGTTCTGCTGACTTAGACGTGGAACTGGGTGTAGTCACGTCTGCTTGATCAACATATTTGCGATTTCGCTCTAGTGGTGAAACGTCTGAATTGGGTTCCGATGAGAGGCTGTGGTCTTCTAACAGCGGTGCCAATTTGTGTATTGGCCTTCATAGTATTCCATATTTGGTACGCAGATGTACGCGACTCGGACATATCCATCCTTTACATGGTATGTCGTCTCGATTCTTCCCATTTGCCACTTCATAGCGGAAGTATTGTCCTTCTTGATAATGACAATAGTTCCTGTTTCAATATTTTTTGATTCTGTTTTCCTCTTGCTGCGTTGTTGCATCTCATTTAGATATTCTTGGGAGTATCTATTCCAGAATTCCTTCTAAACAATATTCTTTCCCTTTATAGGCCAAAACCTTTGCCTTGTAAGGTAGGCCTGGAGGTCCGACATGGTTGTTGATAATATGAAGGTCTGTCATTAACATTTTGACAAACGGATGTGTGTATAGTAATTACATCGGTTGCTTGTTATCGTATGCTAGATTTGATGCTTGTAGTCTGCCTCAGAGACGTAGCAAACCAGATTGGTCCAGAAATACGGTAACTCCACTCAATGTTTTCCTTTTGTCTACTTCGCTTTGGGATTTTAGTAAATATATGTATTCTAACTCGTGGTCTTGTATTTCCTTGATTATAAGCTGTAAAGCGTCTTCTTACTCTTGAACTGCTAATGGCCATATTCCGCTAGTGATCCTCTTACGATTTTGTCTGATACACTGTATTGTTTTCTCAATCTCGCCTGATTTTATTAATTTAAGATATTATTCTTTGAAGTTTTCTAAATTAGTTTGAATGTTCAACTCCTTCAAGGATGATGATGATGGCTGATTGGTTATAAGCCGCTACTTAAGCTACCTTCTTTATTTCTTCTGCAACATGGTTATTGTTCCTAAATTGCGGCGGCCATATTGATTCTTTACCATGTAGAAATCTTGGATCATATATCCATAAACTACGATGTTGTAGTTTTTCCGGTGAGATCCCACTTGATAATACATCCGCTGGATTGTCAGCTGACCTGACGTGTCGCCACTGAATAGATTTGGGTTGAATGTTTGCGATTCGTTGTCCAACAAATGTTTTTTTTTTTGTTTTTTTATAATTACGCGCACTAAAGGGACTTTGGATACCCTTATAATGAAGTGACAGTGGGGGCATTAGGGAAATGAAGGATTAGAGAAAGGGAGAAACCGATGCACGTTGGTTTTAAATGTTTGTAAATTATAATGCAAAGGAAAAACAGAGCGTGGTAGAGCATTCCACATTCGTATTGAACGGTTGAGAAAGGAATCTTTATATTTCACAGTACGTCCGAAAATAGGCTTAAGGGTAAACTGATGTGCATTCCTCGCATGGCGAGTATTGCGGTTGAATTGCTGTAGGGGTGGAATGCAACTGGCTATTTCATTTGAGCACTTGTGGTGGAAAAACCGATAAAACAATGACAGGCAGGAAACATTACGATGATGACTAAGAGAGTCCAGTGATTTCGCGATGTCTTGATCGCCAATAAGTTTTACCGCACGTTTTTGGATCCTGTCAAGTAGCTCCAAATATGTTATTGGTGCACTAGAACAGATATGAGCGTTGTACTAAGTTTTGGGCGAATAAACGCCTTGTAAGTTCATCAAATGGCAGAGAATTAGGGGTTCGCTTCAATGACAGCAGACAGCATTGCGTTTTGGAAGCATTAAATTCCACTCTATTGGTTTTACCCCATTTAAGAATGCTGTCAAGATCCGAATTCAATGAGCTTGACATACGTTGCCGTTCCAGTTCAACGCCCGAATATGAGGGGCGTTGCCCAGGAAACGAATATGTAAAGCTGAGGGTACTGTCATCAGCAAAGGAATGGATTGGATTAGAAGTGACAGACAGGAGGTCATTGATAAAAATGAGAAAGAGAGTCGGAGACAAAACAGAGCCTTGAGGGACACCAGCATTTATTTTTGCGGACTTGAAACCGTCCAAAACAACTTGTATTGAACGGTCCGAAAGGTAATTTCTAATCCATTGAAGAAGGGTTACATCGATCCCACGCATTTTCGACAAGAGAGCTTGATGCCAAACTCTGTCAAATGCCTTTGAAATATCAAGCGCAACGACATTGCTTTCACCACCATGGTGAATAGATTGGTTCCACTTTTCGGTTAGATATGTCATCAAATCACCAGTGGACCTGTTGTTGCGAAAACCATACTGCCGGTCATTTAGAAGTTTCGAGATATTTCATAAGCTGACGGTTTATCAGCGTTTCCATGACCTTGAAAAGAAGGGACGTAAGTGCAATTGGTCGGTAGGAGGAGGGAGAGGAAGATTCGCCTTTTTTGGGGACGGGCTGAACAAATGCTGTTTTCCATCTTCTCGGAAAGAGCCGTGAAGAAGAAGAACACCAGCGTGGAAGAACACCTCTTCAGAACTATAGGGGAAATACCATCTGATGACCAGATGGAGTGCCCAAACAGAATACACTTTTTTTCACTGCACTATACACTGTACTGTTTTTGTTTTTGCCCAGCGCGCGCGCTATTAGCGTTTTTTCTTCTGCACACTAGTTTGTTTATGTTTTTTTTTTGTGTGTGTTTAAACCGACCGCGGAGTGATTTAAAAATGCGTGTGCACGCGTCGGTGGCAGATCGGCAATGATGCACTGTTGTCTAACGATCGTCTGTCTAATCGTCCACGCCGTCGTTGTGACGTTTTAAATGGTCAGATGAAGTTCCGTTAAGGGCCTACCATAATAGACTTAAGTGGGATTAACCTTACGTCGAAACCGAACCAAAAATCCACACAATATCTCTCAAAAGTTGTAGTTACACATAATAAACTTAAACAAAATTACGCAAATCAATCAAACTGTCAAAAATGTTGTATTCGAGCAAAGGAAAAAAATGTGGAAAGTTTACTTTTAAACTATATAATTATATAATGTAAAAATATATTCGTAAGTTCTTGTTTTTTTTTCTGTGGTGTGAGTTGTCAAATTTTCTTGCGAAACGTCCCATTTAATTTGCACTCTCTTAAGCCCACTCAAGTCATCGAAAATTTGATGAAACTGAGCATAATCCCATTATGGTCATGCTGTACTGTTTACAAGTATTTAGATATTTCATTAAGCTAGTTTAAGCTCATGAAAGTCTATTATGGTTGGGCCTTTAGTTGGGTCCTATTACTGATATTATTTGGAGCGGTGCAAATAGATGTATGTGTACATCTGCCACTCTTACTTAACCATCTTGTCCCTTGATGGCGTTAATTATTCTGCCTATCGGCCAATTCAGGCTTGTTTGGTTATCCTCTTTCATTATGACCACCATTCCTGGTTCTACGTTGATTTAAATATTCACTAGACCAACGACGCCTGAACTCATTTTTGACATGCGTGACGAGCTTCCATCGAGTGGGAATTGAAGATTTTTAAGGTGTTGCACCACGATCAATATTGCTGGTGATTAGCGCTCCAATGAGGAAGTGTCCTCGGGTAAGAGCTACAAAGCCATTTGGAAATTATGACATAGGTGTTATAGGTCGAGAATTTAGTATAGCCTCGATTTCACACACAGCTGTCTCCAGTTTTTTTATAAGTTTGCGATATCGATGCCAATGTGTGTTGTAAAAGATGTTTAGCACACTTGACTGCAGCTTCCCACAAGCCGCCGAAATGTGGTGATCTTAGGGGAATGAAATTTCGCATCCCTTCCTTGTGCATGATGCTGTTATATGTTTATATGTTCTCAATCTTTTGCTGAATCAACAATTTGCTTGAGTTTTGGCTCCCACGAAGTTGGTAGCGTTGTCGCAATAAATGTTATTGCAATGTCCGTCTTGCCATGAACCTCTTCAATGCGCCAATAAATCCTTCTGAGGTTAAATCGGTTACCAGTTGAAGTATGTATGTTTTCTGAGGACGTTTTCCTCTTAGCTTATAATGTGTGTAGATTGGTCCACAAAAATCGACGTCTGTGTTTACAAATGGTCGAGCTGGTTGAATCCTGTCAGCCGGAAGGTTTCCCATTATCGTTACTTGAAATGAAGCTCACACTGTGTTACACTTTTGTTTATTTATTATACCGCGAACAAACTCCTTTCTTTAATTTTAATTGGCAGAACAAACGAAAGAAAATTTGCGGCTGCCGGGATGTATTCGAAACGCCACTATACCGAGATCTTCGAATTCCTTTTTTGTCCCTAACGAATGACCAATCACTTATACTTATCTTTTTTTTATTTTCCTCCTGAAATCCTGTTACTCGTACATCGACTGTTGGGTTTTGGTCCCGCTTTTCAATTTCCCCTCCAGAATTTACTCTACTGCTTTCCTGTCTTTCCTCGAACGCTTACTTTTCTTATAAAAAAACAGTCCAAAGGTCCCCACAATCTCTATTGATCGCTTTAACAAAAAAACCTTCGTTCTCGCGTTGGTCAACCAAGAAGTGATACCCAAAAAATCGTTTGAACGGCCGGCGAGGTTTTAAACTTACACATTCATATATTCTTGGGGAAGTAGATTTACAGTATCACTTAGGCAATTCAGCTATGGTGCTTAAATTATCGACTGTCATCTCCTCCTCCCACATTCACACACACTTGGGTAGTAGTACCACTAACAGCTCCAACACGATAATTCATACGATCTCTCCACGCTGAATCCGCTCCCTAACTGGAGGTATCCAGTAACAGTCGAACTCTCCGGCCGACCCTGAATCAATACCAACGTTTCCCATCTTACATTTCGCGATAAAAGTAAACATTCGGGAAATAAAGTGTAAATAATTTTGTATAACAATCCCAGAATTATTTTAAATTGACTATTTAAAAACTTCCTTATGAAGCCATAAGTAAAAAGAATTAAAAAAACAATATTCCCCCTATAACCAACCCAAGCCTGGATTCATGGAAGGTAGGGTGAGTTGCATCCCTAGGACCTGCAGCAACAACTATGTGGGCAGCAGGAAATGAGGAGGAGTTTGGTAAGTTAAAACCTAACATTTATTCCCGATCCGTAGTTATCTCGGTGGAGTCGCGTGCAGGTTTGGGGTGTTAGGGGATTGCTGATCGTAGCCCATTTCGTTACAGTAGTTCAATTTATGTTGGGCCCGCAGACATAGTTGATTTTTTTTCTGCAGAAGTGTCCGGGATATTTATCCTTATTGATTTTGTTTCCTTTTGTTGTTGTTATTTTTGTTTGATCTGACGATACCTCCTTTAGGTGTAGTGTTTAACAAGAACCATATGTTTTTGGTGTTTCTGCATCAAGGGCTATCTGCCCGTGCCTCTCTGGTGCTGATGAAGGTGTTTTGGTGTTTCTGTGTAAAGGTGTTTAAGTAATAAGGGCCGTTCGCCCACATCTCCCTACTTCAACCGAGAAAGGAGGGAGAGGGTGGAAGAGTAAGGGATCACAGAGTAGTTTTTGTTGTGGTACATTTTACCGCAACAATCTCCACCCTTTCTTTCAAGGAAATAAGCTTGGTTTCTATAGGAAAGTTTTTTTGGTTTATGCGCTCTGCAGGATTAGCTTGCGGATGGTAGTCCGCTGTATATCTTACGTGTGAAGCGTACGCCCGGCAAAGGGTTTTCAATTCCTTGCTTCGGAATTGTGGGCCCATATCACAGACGACCACCGACGGAAAGCCAAATAAAAGAAAAACGTTGTCTTCAAGTTCCTTGCAGACTGCCCTAGCCATGGCAGTCCTTAACGCGAATAAAATAGAAAATTTTGTGAAGAATTTTTTTTGTCAACGACAGTTAAAATATAAATAAAGCCTTTAGTGGACATGGGAAGAGGGCCTACCAAATCTATGAAAATCATTTCCCAAGGTTTTGATACTCCTACTCTCTTTCATGAGACCCGCTGGCCTCTCGTTTACCGGTTTCACTTGTTATTAAACTTTACTGCTCCTAACGTATTTTGTTATATCTCCCCTGATTTCTGGCCAACAATATTGGGCCGCTACTCGCGCTAACCCCCATATGGCCCGCTAGCGCTGCGTCGAGGCATTCCTGCAATATATTTAATCTACCCCCCTTGCCAATGACTAATTTCCATTCGGAATGATTTTCGTGGACTCGTTGTCGACTCGGAATGCTGGGTAAGCCAGAGGGTAAGACTCGACTGCAGCAATCATCTTCTGCATTTAAGGGTCCATATCCGCATCTGAGATCTCGGCTACGACCGGGACTCCCCGGGACATGCTCTTTTCCCTTGCGATGTACAATTTCAAAGTCAAATTGCTGCGGCCTCACTGCCCAACGCGCTTACCTACCCGACGGGTCCTTGGGGATGCTAAGCCATACAAGCGAGTAATGGTCTGTAACGACCGTAAACTTAGCTCCTTCTATGTATGGACGCAATCGCCCAAAGCACCGCCAAACATTTCTTTTCGGTTGTTGAATAGTTCCTTTCACACCTGTTCATGGACCGACTGAGGTAGCAAACTACCTTCTCCCCCTCTTCAAACTCCTGCGATAATACGGCCCCGATACCGATACCACCACAAAAGGGCGCTGAAAATCCGGGAAGGAAAACCCAAATAAATTGGCGCCGTTGTCAGGTAGTCTTTCGCTTTTCTAAAACTTTCTTCACACTCGTTTGACCATACAAATTTCCTACTTTTTTTAACAGGTCCGTGGGTCTAACTAAAATCACAAAGTTGGGTACAAAACGCCTGTACCATGAAATGGTTCCTACGAAACTCCTAACTTCTTTAAAGTTCTTCGGGGCAGGGATACTAACCATACTATCAACCTTATCCGGGTCGACGTGCAGTCCTATCGATGACGTAGCCCGAAAACTTCAAGGATGGTCTACAAAACTTACATTTCTCCCTGCTGACTTTCAACCCTGCTTCAGACAAACGCTTAAAAACCTCCTCGAGTATCTCTAGATGTTTATCGAATGAATCCGTGACTTATGATATCATCCAGATACACAAATACGTGAGGCTCGAGGTCGGCACCTAGAACGTTGTCGGTAAACCTCTGCCACGTAGCCTGTGCGTTGTGCAAACCGAAGAGCATCCGTTTAAATTGGAAAGGCCTCTATTCGGCACCGTAATGCGGTCAGTGGTCGCCATCCTTCCTCCACCGGGATCCGCCAGAAGGCGGACTTAATGTCAAACGAAGTCAGAAACTAAGCATCCTGAAGCTTATCGAGGGTCGTCAAAATATATGCGAGTGGATAAGCGTCCCTTTCTGTAACCCTATTTAGCTTCCTATAGTCGACGCAGAATCTTAATAAGAATCTTTTTCTTAATAAGTACAATAAGAGATTAAGTTTCTTATCTAGCCCTGCATAGCCGGAGAAACCGGTTAATAACGTAGTTTGATTGGTTCGGCCGACGTCCTAACCTTATTTTCTACCAATTGCATACAGGCCCTCTGGCATGACCTGAAAAATTGTGTCTACCAAAACTTGTAACTGGTTGCTCTCGGCTTCGTCCAACTCGGACTTTTCCCTTCATGCAGTTATCGAACCCATGGTCTGCTGGTTCGGAAAGTTCCACACCCCCGATAATAAATCCGGGACGATTCCCGATGGGCCAAAAATCTGCACTTAAGATCACGGAGTGTGGTAGTACTGGTATAACCAAGTACTATAGGAAGACAGATTTATTCTGTACTACAATTGGTAGAGACACCGCCCGCAAAACTTCTGTCCCTGCTCCGTCCGCTAGAGCTACGGACTTGATATTACCCTTGTTTAACACAAGGCCCAAGCTTTTTAAAATATCCCACGCGTCCCTACAAAGAATTGTGGCCACGTAAACCCTAATCGATTCGTCATTTCCTCGTGTACGATGCCGGATCTCTTTTAATAAGAGATCATCATAGTTGGGTGGAAGAAATTCTCACTTCAATTCTCTTACCAATTCCGCCCATGAATAGACCGACGACTTAAATAGCGGAGATTCACTAACCCCTCTCGCTTCCCGTAGTTCCTCGAACCGCTCTAAAAATGACTCCACCGATAACCTACAACGCTCCCCCAAAAACGAAATGTTCCATTTGGATGGATTTTCGACCTTTTCCGTATTGACATAGACGCGTTCCTCAGTTGTAGCAATAAAATTACCCAACGTAAATGCTGAAGTTGAAGGACGATCGTTTACGTGGTCCAGTAGAATACTCTGTTCTTTTTTAAATACAACTAATAACCCGCCTAACAATAACAATTTACCCTAAGACTCACAGAACTTTCAAGGAAAATACAAAACATACCACGCAGGAAAAGGTTGAAATAAATGTTGGTATTTTATAAAATAAAAACGGAACTAACGATTCCCTATTAATCCCCAATTGAAAAAAACTAAGTAGAATAAAAAAATTAAAATGAATTTCTCACCCAAGAATTTTTAATATCCACAAATATGTCAATGACGCGAATATGTATGTCAATGACCTTTATTACCCCACAAAATGAAACAACAAAAAAAAAAAGTAAAAAGTTTGAGAACCACTGGTGTACTCTAACCCAAATAAATTTATGTGGTATAAGTATGACGTCACTGAACCGGTGACATCCAAAATTCCCGTAAACAAAACCGCACATAATAGAATTTTTATGTGTATATGTGTAGACATATATATATATATATTAACTCCCCCGAAATGAAACGATATTGTTAAGAAACACATCGAGTGCAACGAACACCGCACCCAGTGACCTACTCACAAGTCATACATACAAACCACCGTCAGCACATCGTAAGCAACAAGGGGTCGTTGCGCTGACGCACCATATAGCATTAAGCAAATTAGGTTATTATAGCATTAAAAACTATATTGTTTAGGTTAGCACTTATGTAACTAATTATAAGTATAAAAGAGGCATTTGGCCCAACAATAAAGCAATCGATATTCATCCATTGATTCAACATCGTCTTTATCTTCAACGACGTTTCGTTCTTAGTACAGTGAACAAGTTCAAGTGCTTGGCTCACAATTTCTGCAAAATAACAAGTGCAATCGCTTGGTATTAGAACTTCAATCAACATGTTTGGTGACCCCGACGAAAGAAGACGAACAATGGAGCAATTGACTAAGAGTCAAACAACGCTGGGAGACGAGATCCAGCAAATTATAAGAAACTTCACGAAGGATTCCCCAACGCGGAAAACTACTGAAGAATATTTCACCTCACGGTTGAATAGACTGGATGCCTTATGGGAGGATTTCGAATCTAAGGATAATAAAATTCGCTCTCTAACGGCAGTTCCCTTAGAAGACGATTATTTTGCATCGGACTACTATACCAAGATCAAACAACTATACGACAAGTATAGTCTAATCCTAAGCGAATCCTTAGCACAGCTAAGGCTTAGCAACGACGAAAAGGCGGCAATCGGGAAAAACCCGACAGCAAGGCCAGATGAACCACATTCATCCCCAATCTCAAACAAACATCCGCCACAAGAGGACCAACAGGGCCGGGAGACACTCCAAAGAAGACAGAAAGCCATGATGAATTCTTTAGCCCGCATCATACAAGGATCGGCAAAAGAAGATGCCCCAACCCAGCCTACAGGCAATGAAGAAACTGTGGAGCCAAATCGAGGACATTCATTACTCGATTTGGGAAATAGGTGATGATCCGGTAGCCGACGGGTATGACATGGACGCTTACATCAAACTAGAGGCAGAGGTTCTAAGGAATCAAGCTCTGTTGGGAAAGGCAACAACAACCACTCAGAAGAACAACACGGCATCGCAGATTGTCGCAGATCATCCGGCAATTCAATTGCCTAAAATGACGATACCAAAATTTGACGGAGATCATCTGAAATGGCAGACATTTTCAGACATCTTCCAAAAAATGATTCATGATCAGCCATCCAAAAAATGTGGTATCTACAGACAAATGTGTCAGGCGACGCAAAACGGTTATTGCGACACCTTGAGCTAACCGAACATAATTACCCTATAGCTTGGAGAACGCTACAGGATCGATTCAGCAACAAAAGGGCCATAACATCAGCACTGATTCAACGACTTCCTGGGTTACCTAGCATCACCTCAGAGATGAATTCAATCAGAGAGTTTCATGACGCCATTCATGAATGCCTAGCAGCACTCAAAATGCTGGGCATGGAGACAGACTCCTGGGACCCACTCCTCATCCACCTATTAATCAAGAAATTAGATCGACCAAGCCATTTTCTGTACAAGCAATCATTAGGAAACCCACGAGAATTGCAAACTATAGATGAGTTCCTAAAATTTCTGAAATCGCGATTCGAGGCCTTAGAAGCTGTTGGTGGAAAGGACAAGACGAGAGTGGTGACAAGCATGGCCACATCCAATATCGAAGGCTGCAAAGTGTGTGGCATAAGAGGTCATCCGATTTATTATTGTTAAAAATTCCTTGCATTGTCAACAACGGAACGGCTCAAATGGATCCAAAAAAACGGCTTTGTGTAAATTTCTTTAAAACTGACCACACTTCTAAAACATGCTCTGCACGATGTTGCACCAAATGCTCAGGGAAGCACAACACCTTGTTGCATCTGGAACGTAGAACCACAACGACACAATCGAGCGAAAGGGCGGCTCCGACAACTGTAGCCACAATCCAGCAAGTAAACAGCAAGCAAGGTTACGTTCTTCTAGCCACCGCAAGAGTGACCATCACCGCAAACAATGGACAAATATGTGAGGTGCGAGCCATGCTAGATTCCGGTTCGCAAATAAACTTAATAACCGAGAGACTCATAAAACGTCTCTCTCTATCACCAACACCATCCTCACTCTGCATCGAAGGCATTGGCAGGAGAACACGAGGCTCAAATCATCGAGTCAACATCAGATTACGATCGACAAGCGGAAACTTTGATTGCAGAGTGGAAGCATTCATACTTCCAAGCATTGTATCACCTCAACCCACTCAAAACCCGGATTCCACCACCTGGATCATACCTGAAAACATCAAGTTAGCTGACCCAAACTTCCACCGATCTGACAAAATTGATATTCTACTGGGAGCAGAATTTTATTATCATCTCATGCGACCAGAGAAGATACAAATTGGAGACCGGATGCCAATCCTCCAAAACACCGTACTAGGTTGGGTCGTAGCTGGAAAAATTTGAGACATAACACCCAACGCAGCAACGTGTTGGATATTCTGCGAAGAAGACTGCGCGAATGAACTCATCGAAAAATTCTGGAGGATTGACGAGTTCGAAACCACACCAAGACCATTAACATCAACAGAAAGGTACTGTGAAACTCATTTTTCGCAAACTGTATCGAAATCTGAAACCAATCGCTTCATCGTACGACTACACTTTCGGGAAAATGGGACAACCTTAGGTGACACCAAGAAAACAGCCCTAAATCGATTCCTAGCATTAGAAAGACGACTCAATAAAAACCCAAACCGAAAAAAAAGGACTACGTAAGGTTTATGGACGAATATGAATCACTTCAGCATATGGAAGAGGTCATACTGGGATTAATCCAAGATTCACATTTCTTAATACCACACCATTGCGTCTTGAAACCAGACCAAAATCGGACCGATTGTGCGGAAGAGCTCAGTTATCCGACATCTCCATACTCACGAAGCGATCAGTTAGCTCCGACATTGCAATCATCTTTGATCCATTAGGACTCTTTGGTCCAGTGGTTGTTAAAGCAAAAATGTTCATGCAGCAACTATGGCACTTGAAACTGTCGTGGGACGACGAGTTACCCGAACACCTAAGACAAGAATGGATAGCGTTTAGAAACAACCTGTCAATACTCAATCAGGCCAATATTTCAAGACATGTATTTAATCAAAGGACCACAAAATCCGTACAAATGCATACATTTGTAGATGCATCAGAGCAAGCCTATGGAGCAGCAGTTTATTTGCGGTCAATCTATAAGAATCGAACAATACTCGTCCGATTGCTCTGCGCGAAGTCACGTATAGCGCCGGTAAAACAACAAACTCTTCCTCGACTTGAATTATGTGCTGCAGTATTAGGAGCTGAACTCACCAATAGAGTCCGAGAAGACTTAAGACTTCAAGACACTCCAATATTTTTCTGGACCGACTCAGAAATCGTATTATCATGGATTAATTCAACTTCCTCATCATTCCACACCTTTGTGGCAAATCGAGTGTCAAAAATACAAGAATGTTCCGTGGCAAACCAATGGCATCACGTCCCATCCAAGGAAAACCCAGAAGATCTCCTATCTCGCGGAATATCAGCTGTCAGCTTTATGTCATGCAGTATGTGGCTCTACGGACCACTCTTCTTGCACGCAAACGAAGCAGCATGGCCCCAACCCTTCATAAAGGAACAAGATCCACAATTCGACCTGGAAAGAAAGAGAAAGCATGCAGCGGCTTTAGCAGTAACACAAAACAGATGATTTACCACATCAATCATCGAAATTCCCTTAATTTCCTTCAGCACACTATTGGTTACGTTCTTCGGTTCAACAAGAGAGCCAGAAAAATAAACACCAACAAGGCAAACCACACAGCACTATCGCCTAAGGAACTCAACGAAGCTCTTACGGTCATCATAAGGCAAGTACAAGGATCTGAATTTGGGAAGGAAATCCAAGACCTCAAGAGTCACAAGGGCTTATGCAAATCAAACACAATGATCACCCTAGCACCAGTTCTAGACGAAAAGGGTATTCTACGAGTCGGAGGCCGGCTAGAAGCCGCTCCCATTTCCTTCAATGCAAAACATCTCATACTGATGCCATACAATGAATCAGTAACCAAAATGTTGTTCAAAACAAAACACGACGAGCACAACCATTGTGGACCACAGACGCTCCTCTCGATCTTGAGACAACAATTCCGGCCAATCAAGGGAAAGATCATGGCTCGTCACACAGTTCATAATTGCGTTAAATGCACCAAGGCTAAACCACAATTAATGACTCAAGTAATGGGAAACCTCCCAGCAGATCACGTCTCATCAAACAGACCATTCATGATCTCCGGTGTTGACTTTTGTGGCCCCCTATGGGTGCACTACAAGGTCAGAGGAAGAAAGCCGCACAAGGTGTACCTAGCAGTCTTCTGCTGCTTTTCAACCAAGGCCGTACACTTAGAGATTGTGACTGACCTAACAACGGAAGCATTTATAGGAGCCCATCGAAGGTTTATCAGCCGACGCGGTCGCATTCAAACACTTTACTGCGATAATGCAACGATGTCCTCCATGTTCCAGAAGCAAAGGAGGCCATAATCAAGGCCAGCAGCGACAAGGGTATAGCATTCAAATTCATCCCACCTCGAGCCCCTCATTTTGGCGGTCTATGGGACGCAGCAGTGAAATCCGCAAAACACCTTCACCTTCACCGGCATCGTTGACACACGAAGAGTTGGAAACCATAATCGTTGAAATTGAAGGCATTCTGAATTCAATACCACTCACCCCTCTGTCATCGAATCCAAACGACCTATCTGCACTAACACCTGGCCATTTTCTTATTAGCGAGCCTTTGATTGCTCTAGTCGACAGTGATACCGCTCCAGAGAAAACCAATCTTCTAACACACTGGAAGGCGATTGGCCATTTGAAAAACGAATTTTGGAAACGATGGTCAACCGAGTATCTGAACGAACTGCAATATAGGCACAAATGGAACCAGGAAAAGAACAACATCAAGGTTGGCGACATGGTCATAATCAAGGAGGATAACACGCCCACACTTCAATGGCCAATCGGAAGAGTTACTGACATCTTCAAAGGTGATGACGACAGGGTTCGAGTAGTCAACGTCAAAACCAGATCAGGAACATGGAAGCGACCAATCCATCGGTTAGTCCCCTTATTCAAGGAACCTGATGATAACGACACAAATGCATCTGAAACTGCAATGACCTCATCCGAACTAGCAACAGATGATACGATAGATACACCTACAAAACGAAGAAGAACATCATATGTCTCACTAGCCACCACGATCATGCTATCATTATTACTACTACCAATAATATGCACGTCGCCAGTGAATGTAACGAAGTTCAACAATCAGCCAGGGATATACTTCGAAGATCTCGGATCCACAAACATAATGGCAACCGAATGGAAAATAATCGTGTACTATGACTTAACACCCATACAAACAGAGATAGGAGCATTCGATAATGGCAAGACGGCACTTCAACACCTCTGCAACCAATTACAACAAAAGGCAACATGTACTGCATTAGGAACACATTTCATTGCCATCAGGAGCAGACTGCAAACAGATTCCAACTTATTCTCAAAACGCCGAACGCCTCGGGCAGCTATCAATTTCGAACATCAAAAATCATCTGGCGCAGTCACAGAAACTGCCATATGAACAAGAAGATTTGCTACACTTCTACAAGATCCTAACAGCAAAAGGAGGAGCTACTGACATTCATCTTCTGTTCGTTATCAAGATTCCACTCGTCGAACAAGAGCCCTTCAACCTGTTTCGGCTGATACCATTCCCGGCAAAGGTAAACAACACTCTTCTAATTATCAATCCGTCAATGGAAATTCTCGCCATAAATCGTCACAGAGATCAGTATTTCGCAATGACGGCAACTGAACTGAAAGTTTGCGATAAAGGCAAGGACCTACAATTTTTCTGTTCCAACAAAAGGGCAAAATACCACGCCGGATCACAGGTATATAATTGCGAGTTCAACCTGTTCAACAATAACACAGTGCCATCATGCAATCTTATAAACCCAACCAATAACATGATGTGGACTCAGCTAAGCAGCAGTAGCCAGTGGATATTCGGTACACTCCCAGACATTCAACTAACGGCCGTATGTAAAACAAAAACCATCCAAATTGAACTTACTGGATCTGGACTTCTCTCGCTTGACGATGGCTGCGTCATAAGAAACCATCTAATCACCATCCAGGCACATCAAACGACGACTAGCACATTGCATACCTCTTACATCAGTTTTGGTAACATCTCATCAGTCATCAACCACCAAAAAACACACGCCATTCTTGATTTAATTCCTGCATTCAACAATACATCCGTTAAATCCTTGACGACTCCCCAACACAACTTGCAGGCTTGCAACCTCAAGGCTTCCCAGAATTACAGGACACGGTATTCATTAATAGCATTCATCATCATTTAATTAGTTATCTGGCGCTTCTGGTATCACTTTCCGTCGGATTTACAATTATCTACAAACTGCGCAGCCGAATGACGACATCTACAAGGTCCACACCTAGTCCGCAACCTCGAGCGCAATACAATGTCAGCGAAACATAAGAACATAATTGAATGCAACGCAGTTCAACGCGGGGAGAATGTTAAGAAACACATCGAGTGCAACATACAAACCACCATCAGCACATCGTAAGCAACAAGGAGTCGTTGCGCTGACGCACCATATAGCATTAAGCAAATTAGGTTATTATAGCATTAAGAACTATGTTGTTTAGGTTAGCACTTATGTAACTAATTATAAGTATAAAAGAGGCATTTGGCCCAACAATAAAGCAATCGATATTCATCCATTGATTCAACCTCGTCTTTATCTTCAACGACGTTTCGTTTTTAGTACAGTGAACAAGTTCAAGTGCTTGGCTCACAATTTCTGCAAAATAACATGTGCAATCGCTTGGTATTAGAACTTCAAATCAACAGATATGTATATACGTTTAATAAAATCTAGTCTAACCCGAATGTAAGTTTCGAATTTCTACAAGCATAAATAAAAATTAAAAGACACCTACTTGTGTATCCAATTGTGGCAATGCGTTGCGATCTCCCTTTCTGCCTATACTCCAAGTTCAATTCAAAACTCTCCGCTGCACTGCGGAACAAAAATTACTAGAAAATAAGAAAACAAATCCAAAGTAAAAGGAATAAATTACAAAAATTAACCACACACCTTCCCTAAATTCTGAACTACACAAAAACAACACAGTTAGATGATTCGACTTCATTTGGTTTTTTCCCTTTTTTTTATAGGCCTCACGTTGGGCGCCAATTGTTACACTTTTGTTTATTTATTATACCGCGAGCAAACTACTTTTATTAAGTTTAATTGGCAGAACAAGCGAAAGAAAATTTGCTGCTGTCACCGCCCGGAGGAAAAATCGAATAATAGTGAACTGTCAAACAAAGTGTAACCTTCAGCGACAAAAATGTGCCGATTTCCGGTGACTCAGCGAGGGATGGGTTCAATATACGCGATTGCCGAAATCGATTCGAAATTCAAAGATCGGATTGAGATCCTTTGCGTTTTTGAATGTGACGTTAGGGAATAAGTAGTTCGTTCTTGGTCTTGGATGTGGTATTTCAAAAATAACACAAAATGGGCACCACGCAATTTTATCTTGTTGGGGGAAAAGTGTGAAACCAAGTAAAACAAAACAGTAAAACAAACCAAGTAAGACAAATTTATGACCGACGAATATATGAAAAATAAAATGATAATTTCCAAAGCGATGAGTGAAATCTGAAAATCAAAAAAAAGATGACGAATAAAATGAGTTTTTTCCAAAACGTTATAAATGCCCCTTTGGAGCACGGTAGATTTTATTCAGTTAAAAAAAAACGGCTTTGTTGAGACAGAGAAATTAAAACGAATTGCCTTTGTCGAATTGGCTAACGATCGCGTTATCGCGAATGTTGGAAATATTCCTATTTAATTTGGTCCCGCGTCCCGTACTTTTCCGAGATTTATTCGAAACGCCACTCTACCGAGATTTTCGAATACCTTTTTTGTCTCTAACTAATCATCAATAACTTAATACTTATCTTTTTTTTAGTTTGCTCCTGAAATCCTGCTTCTACTACATCGACTGTTGGGTTTTGGTCCCGCTTTTCAATTTCGTCTCCAGAATTTACTCTACTGCTTTTCTTTTTCATAAATGCGCTGACATTATCCCGCTGATGCTCTCAGATTTCACATACGATCACTACACGCTTCAAGGTTGATGGCTGATTGGTTGTAAGCTACTACTTAAGCTACCTTCTTCATTTCTTCTGCAACATGGTTATTGTTCTTAAATTGCGGCAGCCATAATGATTATTTACCATGTAGAAATCTTGGACCATATATCCATGAGCTATGATCTTGTAGTTTTTCCGGTGAGATCCCTCTTGATATATACTGCAGCGCTATACGCCTTCTCTGATGCATCAGCAAATTTATGTATTTGAACTGATGTATTTAATTAATGTATTTGAATTAATTGAGTTCTTGTAGTCCTTGTTAATAAGTATTCCATATGGTGTACTTTTCTCCGGGAGAGCTGCATCCCAATCGTATTTTAATTGCCATAGTTCTTGCAGAAATAGTTTTGCGTCGATCACTACTAGAGCCACTATCCCAAGTGGGTCAAAAAGGCGTGCTAATAATTGTGTCTGAATGTCATTTGCTTCGATTAAACTACCTGCATCTGTCATTGCGTCATCAACATAGAAGTCCCTTTGCAGCACTCATGAAACTACTGGATACCTTGCACTATGTTCTTGTGCAAATGTTTGAAGGCACCTTACGGCCAAGTACGGGGCTGATGTTGATTCATAAGTAACTGTGCATAGCTTGACCCATTTCAAGGGTGTTGTTGGATCCGATCTCCACCAAAGTAATTGAAAGATTTTGTGTTTTTCGCGAACCTGTATCTGCCGATACATTTTTTGAAAGTTGGCCAAAGGAATGAATGGTTGATCCTGCATACATAATGCCATTTAGTGAGAGGTTAGACGGAGTTTTCGCCGAGGCATCAAAGAGTACGCGTAATTTTGTGCTGCTGTTTGACTTCAATACACAATGATGTGGTAAAAAGTAATGCGGTACTTGCCGAGTTTTGTGGTCGATCTCTGTCATATGACGCAACTATATATTATCATTCATAAAGTCAGTTTAACGTACACTCAGTTCTGAAGTTTGTGCTAATATGCGTTCCAATGGAAAGAACCTGTTTAAGGCAATATCTGTGGATCAACTTAATTTTGCTGAATCATCGGAAAATGGTATATTGACAATAAATCTTCCTGTTGTGTCTCTTGCGACTGTCTGGTTGAACAGTTTTTCACATTTTTCTTTTGCAAGAGTGCGCTTTGATGTGGAGGTAGGTAGTTCTTCAGTCTCCCAGAACTTGCTGACGGCTTGCTCAAGGGACTCATTTTGCGTGTAAACACACTACAAGTTACAGTCACTGTCGATGCTACACCAACCCTACCCGTAACGATAGGCGGGGGGGGGGGGTCATTTTCTAGCTTTATTTTTGTAATGCGCAGAAGATGATGGAAGTACTCTGCTCCGATTAGCAGATCAATGCGGTCAGTTTTGTTGAATTGGGAATATGCCAGTATAATGTTCTTTGGTATCTGCCATGTTGATATGTCGAATGACAGTACGGTTATGGAGATACTATTTGAGGCAACACAATAGCTTCTATCCTCATTGATATTAACTCAACATTTGCTCTAAGATGAGTCTCGCGCCTTGAGTGGCCGATACCAGTCACTATTCTTGTGTCACGTTTGAGTGGTATCACCGCTTTTCGCATCATTCTCTATGTAATGATGTTTACTTTCGAACCGGAATCTAAGAAAGCACGACGGGACACTGTTTCCATTACTGTTTACAAGCTTTACTAATAATGCTTAGGAAAATGTAGCCTTGTTTTGTATTGTCATCTGCAGTTTGTGAACTGTTGGATAAGTTGCTTACATGTTGAGCTACACTAGCTATGTATGTTCAAGGATGCCGGAATTGGCTGCATTTCAGTTGATTTGATTGAGTGATTTGTTCGATGGTGTCAATTGCAATAATGTGTTGCAAGCGAACAAAATTTGCACGAATATACACTGTATTGCGTCGATTTCATGGCTAGTGACCTTTGAGCGATCAATCGCCTGTCCTCCGTCTTATAACCCAAAGCTTCAAGCGATTAAAACCGGGTTTCTAGATATTTGAGAAACACAGTTAATAACTGTATCAATTTTGGGTGTTTGATAGATTGCTCCCATAATGTGTATGTGTTTACGACTTTTATTTATGAGAATCCTCCTAATTGGATCCCACGTGGACGTGTCGATCTCCAATCCTTTTAATGCTAGCAGGCATTCTGGAGTCGTGCCATGGGTCGATTTTATCAGATATTCTGCTTCGCCAATCAAGCTTGTTTTTAAAGCAGTTTGGCATTGGTCGGTGATCGGTGTACCATCTGGGCAAAGAGATCGTGGGATTGCCGCTATTTGTTTTCTAAGTAAGCCCGCTATATCTGGACCGTTTTGTAGAGATTGACGAACTGGCGCGTCTCGTTTGCTAAGCATTCCCTGTCCACTTAAGGTTTGGGATATGCGCCTTTTTCCTTATCGGAATTGGAGATAGTTGCTGTTCCCGGTGCTTCATATTGTGACGGAAGCGTATCTAGGGTTTCTTCGGGCTAAATTACTTCCAGTATGGTCTTCAGTTCGCAATACACAGTGTGCACCCATTCTGGTAAGTTCCCAGTGATGTAAAGGGTATCCTGTTTGACGTGTTGCTCGATTATAAGATGGTTTGTTCGAACTCCTCCCAAATTTATTAATTTTTTTTAAGTCGATCGGCCTTTTTTTACGTTGGTTTTCAGCTTAGTTAGTTCGTCTGCCAACCCCTTTTGCCTTGCGACTACGATGAATATATCTGTTTGATCCAACATTGCCGCAGTCAGTTTCCTCCAGTGTTCAAGCCCTGGATCACGCTTTTACGTATTGTATTGTATTTTATGCAAATGCCTTGTTGGCTTTATCAGTGTTCACCGCTGGTGGGAGAAGCAGATCACGTCGGGGTCGCCAAATGTTCCGATGCTTCTATCGCAATTTTAAGATGTTGGCCAGATCACAGTGCGTGGTACTATGACTGGAGTTGGTGAATACAGTGAAACACTATAACATCTGAAATATCATGCGTGGTAACAGCTTCTAGCAGACTCACTAAAAATGTCTTGGCAACTGTGGAACGATATATGGATATTTTTTTTGAATGTCCAATTATTTACACAATAAAAATGCTTAGTCTAGGTATTTTACAAAATGTATGATTTATATGGCTACTGATGAGAATGCAAAATTTACAGCGTGTAAATACAATATAAGAATGACGTGAAAAAATTAAGTTTCTATATTAGAATGAGTTATTTGTATGCTGATAAAGCAAAGTCCACTACAGTATGTTTGACAAAGAAAGATTGTAAGAACAGTGTGTTTTGTAAAAGAAAGTTACGAATTTAGAAATTTAACGTAAAACAAAAATAAATGTAATGACTGAAGAGTATAATTAAGTAAAGTCTAACCCTCGACCCGTGTAATGGGCACTGAATGTCCAAAAGAATTTCCAAATCGAATTTTAACATGCATATTGGTATATTACATGCAAGAAATTTATGATTTTTTAGGACATACAATGCCAAATATACACGAAAAAAAAAAATGTTTAAGCACATAATTCGGACATACATACATAAAAAATATTTCTCTTCCATCTCATATATTTTTTAAAATAAATGTTCTTCCTTATAGGGCGTTCCTTCTCAGTTTATAGGACACTGATTGTACATGTACACGATAATATAAATTTTACAGTACACGGGTCGGGAGTTAAGTTAAGTTTTATTTGTTTGAATCTCTCTTTCGTTTTATATGGTGCTTTCGTTTGGTAAAAAAATCAATTTTTATAATGATTAAAAATTGTCAAAACACCGATTTTGGCAGTAGTCATGTTTAGTTGGCCAAAACACAGAAAGAGGGTAGTTATTTTTTTATGAAATTAGTAAGCCGTTGCGTTTTAAAGTGCAATATGAAGCAATATGCGGATGTATCAAGAAAGCCGAGCAACTAGCGGATCGCTTTAAGCTCGGGACTGTGGGTCTTCGAAATAGTTATGGAAACCTTTTACTCAAAGCCGTTTTGCAACACACTAATCGGAACATATAGTGTGGCTTCCGGCGCGGCAAATAGACAAAAGACCAAATCTTCATACTAAGACAAATCCTGGAAGAGACCAACGAATTCCCAGTCGAAACACCATCTTTTCATTGACTTCGAAGCCGCATATGATAGCATTCATCGTCAGGAGCTCTACATGGCGAAAGCCGAATTTGTGATCATGAAAAAACTGATACAACTGTTTCGCGAGACGATGGAAAATACGCGGTATAATATGCAGCAGCAGTAGTTCATCCGAACTGTTCCAAACATGTACCGGATTCCGGCAAGGATTATGTGACTTCTTTAGCCTAATTCTGGAACAGATAGTGCGAAGTGCAGGTGTAAATACGAAATGCACTATATATTAAACAGATCCTTACAGCTACTTGGGTATGCAAACGATATCGACATCATCGGCTGGTTTTGCAGTTGACGAGAACAAAACCAAATACATGCTTTCAACAAAAAAGCAAACATCTGTTCACCGGCTAGGACAAAATGTAACTGTTGCAAGCAGAAACTTCGAGGTGGTTCAGAAGTTTACTTACTTCGGGGTTAACATAAACTTCGCAAAGTGACACCTTAGTGGAGATTCTTCATTTAATTACCCTAGGAAACCGCTGCTACCTCGGTTTGGCAACACAAATGGGTTCAAAGCTCCTAAAACACTGATATTGACAGTTCTGCTCTATGGTGCTGAGTGCTGGACGATCAACGGGAAGGGTGAGCAGATACAAACCTCATTTGAGAATAAAAATTTCGAAGAATGTGTGTGAGGAGGGCGAATGGATTAGAAAATACAACCGCGATGAGCTGTACCAAGATGTGGATGTATTTCAGAAAGCCAAAACGCGTAGGCTACTCGGCCATGTGGAGCGAATGGACAATAGTGCTCCAGCCAAGACAATCTTCGAATTTCAGCTCCCACGTTGGAAACAACAAGGAAGACCGAACCTCCGCTTCAAAGACCAAGCCATCGCGGATGCCAGAGAACTTTGTTTAAATAACTGGAAGCAGCGTGCCCAGGACCATAGAGAATGGAAGACTGATGTGTCTCGGAAAGAGACTCTCTACGGGCCGGAAGTAGGTTACGTAAGTAAATTTGTTTAATATTGAATTTGTGACTTGGTGCACTAAAGCAATAAACACAAAGAAATCGTTAATATTAATAGCAAACAATAATAATAGTAAACAGTCATGTTCTACTACAAATGTTCATATTTATTTTATAAATTGAACAATTTTACCAAAGCAGCTTAATAACCAAGGAAATGCTGCTATGGATTCAATCTATATAATGTTGAAAACTTTGTATTGACCGAGAAACAAGCAGCATCGAAATGTTAGTTTTATTTAATTTAATAAAAATAATTCTACTACACATTCTTACTATGTAAAAGAAATTCATTGTGCAAAAATTCGTAAATTTCTTGGTAAAATCTTGCGCTCTTGATGCCGCTCTCTTTTACGAGTTAGGGAACAGCATTGAGTAAGAATTCGTACAGATGGTGGGTGGTAACTATACAGAAGCGTGCGATCATTTAGAGAATCGGTATGAGAGAACAAATTAAATAGTTCAGCCATTTATATAATCGTTTTTGTCGTTGGTGACTTCAAATACAACCAATTTAGATTTGCTGCGAAAAATAACTGATGGCGCTGGCTATATCATCCGCGGTTTGAAAACACAGTTGGTAATGGCCATGGCAAATATATATTCTTTTACAAAAATTGTATAGTTTTGGTCGAAACAGACATGGGCTGAACTAATGGAGGCAAGAGATGACGCCAGTTTTAAGGAAATGTTAGATTTCTTGCAGAATCGTTGCATGTGCTTAGAATCTTGTTATATCCTACCGCTCTACCTAATCTCGAAATCATTTTCAGGGCGTCATTCTCAAATTAGTACAACAATATCTTGGCTGATGATGATGATGAGTTAAGAGAAGTGGGCGGCTGCCACGCCCCCTGGATGGAAAATTATAAATGTTAGATTTTTCCAGCGGTTTCTCCGCAAACCCTATTATTTCAAATATTCTACGATGATTGGAAATGCTCCATAGTTTAGATGATCTATCAGTGAGTCAGTGGTTACTATTTTTGCTAATTTTTGGGCTTTATAACTCAGGAACCGCTTATATTAAACAGTTAAAATTTGGCATGGAGCCTGCTGCTGTGCTTCCCAATAAATCCTGAAATGTTATGTCTCTAGCTTTGTTGTTAGCGAAGTCAAAGTGGCCCGAGTTGGTTCGTTTAAATGAGGGTGTAGTGCCAAAGTATCCAAAGAACTTGGCTGGGCACTACCGCGCCCCTTGATCTTTTCTTCGCTTGCGTTGGAAGATCCTAAATTTGATGTGCCAGGTAACATTGATTTTATCATTGTTGCAGATAAAGTGTTAAGCGTTTACAGTGGTTCTTATATCCTTGGCCAACAAGGAAAACCCTACCTTGTTAAACAATTTTTTGTTGAATTGTCAGTTGGAACGTGGCAATACCCAGCGCAATATCAGATTATGCTGTTGGTTCATATTGCACTTAATTTAACCTATCATTTCAATTCTGCCTTGAGCGCTTTTGGCGGCAGGAAAGCTCCCCTGGTGCTAAAAACATATTTACTAGATCTCATTCACGATTACCAGACAGCAGGTATCTTGTTCAGCTGACCAAGGTCGCGTTTAATATATTTAAGAAAACTGAATGTAAAATCCTTTCAAATAAGTTGTAATGCCGTTGAATTTATGTGGGAATACCTAAGTCTAGGGCACATGGAAGAAGTCCCTGCAAATGATATTACTAATCTCACTAATAAGTGTTATTAACTGCCTCACCACACTGTAATCAATTAAGCATTCGTGTCCGTCTACTATTCTCTATATACTGACGGGTGATATAGAGAAGATGTTCCGTCAGATATGCGTATCCAAAAACCATTTGGACTTCCAACTGATATCGTGGTGGTATAGATGATGTAACTTCTCTTTGTTTAAAACTTGTATGTTTACTGGATTCAGGGGGTTTAAACTCTCGTAAATGGAACACCAATTTTTGTCCAGTTCCGTTAATTGGGCGAGCCAGCGGTTCGCATCGTGGGACCAGCGGATTCCTAACAGAAACCAAATGAATGAACAGTGAGTTTTGATTACAACACCGATATCTACGGACGTGTTAATGTACATAGTACCGCGAATTAATATATATACTCTGTTCAACATAAATTGGCAGTACAGGGAAGATAGGGATGCTTGCCTCTCATTCGCACTCATTTGTATTCCGGAAGGTGCTATTCTGACAAAAGCTCTTACAGCGTTTCCGTACTAATGATTTGAAGTGAGCAAAAACCGAAATAATATTGTGTTGGGTTACCACGTTTTATTTTAAATTAAAATTTTCGTTTTAATTGTTTTATTTATAATAAAATAAAACAAATTTATCTTTATGTTATGATTTGATTTTTTTTTTGTGGTGTTTGCATTGCGTCCTACTGATGCACAATTTTAATAATGGCACACTTATAGAAATCAAATACTTTAGTTTTGAGATCAGTTTGGTTTTTCTTCTTTGTTGGCGAGTTATGGCCTTTGGTACTATTTTCGTTGAAAAGTATAAAATGTTCGCACTTAAGTCATTGAAGCCATTTTTAACAAATAATATATTGCACAAAACTTAAAAAAAAAATAGATGTAACATAAAAAACTGAGCACGCGCTACGAAAATCTACGCAAATGAATTACAATTTTGTAACACACATTAAAAGAAACGCCACAGATCAAAACGAGATCTGCACAATCTAAAAACTTAGGCTCCTCAACAGAAACCCAAGGAAAAAGGCTGAACGAATTACCAAACGGACATTGGTAACTCTGAATGCACATCAATTAATAGCAGAAGGCCACAGCCAATCACATGTGCGCTGATAAACACGTATTGGATCTACATAACAGAATATTAAACAAGGTTTCTGGAAGCGATTGAATACAGACCTTTCTTTAGCAGTATCCCAAATGCCAAAACGTGAAAGCAGATCTTTAAGTAATCGATGCCGTACTTCTGAGAAATCCAAATTTACCACTTACTTACTGTCTGGAGTTAATCCTGGTAGAGATCAACGCAATCGAGTTGTCGCAAACTTGGTTTATTCTTTGTTCTTTACAGTCTTCTAATTTCTTATTGCCCGTAACGTAGAATTGTTTCTTACTTTCTTTCTTTTCTCAATTGACCGTAAAGAAATAAGAAACTACACATCATCACGTACGTAATGTATGGTAAATTAAAGTTTAGGTTAAGTTAACATTTTTTTGTTTAATTGCTCTTTCGATTTTTTCAAATCATTATATTTTTTGTTCGTTCGACAAATTTAGATCTAATTCAAAACACACAGATAAAAGTTTTAATTGCAGTTATAAAACGGATATGAAAATCCTGGTTTAGGGTAGCGTAAAAACTTTGGAATTTCTTTGTTCTGAAGAAATGTTTTATGGTTTCAGTGGTATGGCCTGGATAAAAAATTAATAAGCAAATATAGTCAGGTATTTCTTGAGTGAATAAAAATAATGGTAATTTACATTTAGGCATATATTTTTAATACAAACGAACATAGCTTAGTGTATCTAAGGAAGTTTCAAAGATTTTTATTTATATGTAAGTACTTTTTTTATATCCTTTAAGTAGCTTATTAATGTCATAAAATGCTTTTCGGTAAAATTAAATAATTGCAAACGTATAAAGAGCAGTCCTCGAAAACTAGAAATAGAAATTGGAGAAGTTAACAAATTAATTTTCCCAAAAAAATGGTTATAATCATCCTTTTTTATCCTGCTTAAGGACTATGCCATTAATTGTTTCCTGATTGGGTGGTTTTTGCGAAAATTCCCTTCTGTCCAAAAGAAAATGCTCCACCGTTTACTTGATATCATTTGCAATATTAATGTTGTGCAATTTTACTTCACACCTTGTTCAATTGTAATTATTGTTCTAGTTTTGCAATTTCAATTGTTAAATTACTCTTACTAGTTGCAATTAGTTTTTGCCATTGAGTGGTGTTTTCTATGTAATTTTGTTTCTTATGTATTTATTTGAATTTCCTTTGGATAAAGTTCTGAAAAGTACTTACCTTCGATATCTTTGAATTTTTTCCTGCAGTCTTATATCGGATCAGAAGAAAAAATCAGCAGTTTTTTTTTTGCAAAACTACTGGAGACGACGAAAAGAACACTCAAAACCTAAAAATTATAAAAATCAAAATTCGAATGTCTTCAAAAATACTGCACGTTTATGCATGAAAAATATCTCAAATGAATAGTGTTGTTTAGTTATTAAAACAAAACAAGTTTTCCTTCTACAGCGCTATTCTCACTTTTTTTTTAAATTTTCACGCACATTCACTTATTGTTTTCCAATTTATCTATTTTAATACTATTAATATACGATTTTGATTTTAACGCTCAACCCATGTACTGGGCTTTGAGTGCCTAAAAAAATGATATCCAATTTTAACATGTAAGTAAATTGATCTATTACATGCAGGGAAAATGTTTTTTTCAGGACTTAACATGTAAATTGATCTTTACATGCAGGGAAAATGTTTTTTTTCAGGACTTATAATACTGGAATATTTGTATTGCTATTTTTGTAGTAGGTACACAAAATGTTGATTCAAATAAAAAAAAATGTTTCTCTTTCATCTCATATTAAAAATATAATTTTATACCATACTTACTTTACGAACACGATAACTTAAAATTATACAATCATACGGTCGAAGGTAAATCAAAACACAACGGCTTTGCCTAATACATTTTTTCAGGTTTACAACCAATATCCTTTTAATTTTAAATCCTGAATAGTAATTATTAAACAAATTTATGGCATTTACGCAGATGACATCTTTTGTTATATAGTATATATGTATATTGAATAAAACTCAACTGTGTTTAGCGAATATTTATTAAAAATAAATTTGTCTATTATTTTTTCGGGAACCCATGAATTAAAATAAAGCTGGGACTGTAGTCATAGGTTTTTCATTATTAGCGGAGCAATTAACAAA
This sequence comes from Ferdinandea cuprea, assembly GCA_963576555.1. NCBI lineage: Eukaryota > Metazoa > Arthropoda > Insecta > Diptera > Syrphidae > Ferdinandea > Ferdinandea cuprea. The sequence continues at coordinate 82,355,185 of OY754959.1, forward strand.
TGAAGATCAATGCTGTTGATATTTTGACGATGTCATTTATTTATATTTTAAAAACCTGTTCTTCCTCTCTTAGATACCTATGTTAGAGCATAACATTTCATTGATAATCAGACCGATATATAGATACACATTATAATTTTTTATTTCGCATTCACAACATTGCTAAGTTTTTTGTATAAAAAATTCTTTTTTTCTAGGTATGTATTTGTTGAACGATCACATGTCTAGAAAATGAATGTCAACAGCATGGTGATCAACATCCACATTTGGTAATTCTAAAGACTTTGTATATGCTAGAAATGCTGTCCAAAGCATACTAAAGAATGAAGTGAAAACGACCTGGTTGCGTTGTGGAATAAATGTGAAATTCACGGTTTGAACACATGGCCAATAGATGACACCAACTTTGTAAGCTTCGAGAAACTTGTTTCCCACCTAAAAGGTTTACAAAACGTGGTTGATTATTAAAGAAACAACTACTTTTAAACCAGTACTTACTTCGTGTCTTGCTTCCTCTACTGTTTTCCCTTCCATTAGACTCATAGTAAATAAAAAAGTTGATATTGCCATTGGATCATATGACGCTTGCTCTGTTATTGCTTTACACAATGAAGACTTAACATCCGTTTTTGGCCACATAATAGCTGCCAATCTCATCCATACGTATAATGTTGGGCCCATAAAAAACGCACCGAATAAGCTAAATCTTTAATAATATTGTATATATTTTAGAGTAATCCATATGTGTAAAACACAACATTTCATTGAAGTCTAACTAGCTTACTTAATGCATTTTATCCAATCATAGTTTCCGAATGTCCGTTTTTCAATCAAAGTCTGCTCAATAAGGCTGCCACACGGCCAGAGCGTTCCATAAGATAAGATTCCTCGAATGATTTTATGTTTTGCCGTAAAGCCTATAAATCGTTGAATCATATTTCAGGAAGTGTTTTGGAAGGGATGACAGTAACGCTGTATCTACAAATGATTTATTTTAATAATTACCATTGGTTATTTATTTATTTCTAAGTAAAGAACATAATTGAAGGCAGAACGAGTTTGTGTGTGGATAAACATTCACTGAGCATTTTTGTTAAATCTGTGGTGTATGTTTTGACATTTACGTACGTACATATATATACCTTGCGCATCCAATCAAGTCTGCTGTTGCAACACAGCACGTGAGGCTGGCTCACGATTGATTTTTTTATGGAGGTTAATAAACAAAGGTTTGTAAAGCATCAAGTAAACAGCGTAAATGGAAATATATGTAGTTGCGTTGTATATGAAAGTGCAGTGCATCAGTTTCATTTATTTCTTGCTCGTTAAATTAGATCTCCAAAGTGCCAAATTAATTTCGTTTGTGGCCCATTGCTTTTGGGCCCTGAATTCGAATCAGAAAAAAAATGATGCCCTCCTACCGTGTGTGGCACACAGCCTAAATTTTGGCCTATGAAATGGTGCCAAAATTTTGGAAAGAAGTTAAGAAATTATGGTACCATTCCAGAATCCATTGTAGAAACTTTGGGGGCGTACTACGCTCAAACGGTAGGAGAGAGCCAATATGTTTTATTTTCAGATTTAAGTTCAGCGCATGAAATTTAAGTGGATTACAAAATATGAATTATATTGGAGTTGGGACAGTCAAGTAAAATCTTGCCCAAAGTTATATAGTATTAAGAGTCATAAATTTAGTACTATGGTATTGTAAAATAAATCTCGGGTTCTTAACATTTAATTTACCGCGTATATACTATTTAGTAACACCAAACTGATTTAACAATTGACCTTGCTAATAACCAGACACACCCTAGCTATTTGCAAGGTTAAAGTATAGTAGAGAGATTTAATAGAATCTTACCAATTTCACCTATTCATTAAGTAAAATAATGTAAAAAAAGATTTTCTTCTACAATGGAAAAACCACTGCGCAAGCTTTTTTTTCTGTCCTATTCTTCAGGGCTCGTTCCGAGAAGATGGAAAGCAGAATTTATCTAGCCAGTCCCAAAAAAAAGCGAATCTTCCTCCCCATCCTCCTTCCGGCCAATTGTACTTAAGTCCCTTTTTTCCAAGGTCATGGAAACGCTGATAAGTCGTAACCGGCAGTGGTAAAAGTAAGACCGTTACGCCTGATATTTCAGACAGAGTTTGTCATCAAGTTTTTTTATCGAAAATGTGTGCATTTAAAATCGATGATGCCCCTAAGGCTCTGTTTTGTCTCCGACACTCTTTTATCAATGATCTCCTGTCTGTCACTTATAATTCAGTTCATTCACATGTTTCTAAGTTCATGACCCTCATCTTCGGGCGCCATATTTTCGAAGTTGCCAAGAACGCTCCTAAATGTCTAGGGTTCCTCTGATCTGGCTAGAATTTACAAGACGTTTATTCGCTCAAAACGGAGCGCCCAAATTGAGCTATTTGATAGTATTCAAAAATTGTATTGCGAAATCACATGAACCTCATCATCATCATCGTAATGTCTCCTGCCTGTCGTTGGTTTATCGATTCTTTCATTCTTCCATCTTAAGTGCTCGAACGTTGCATTCCTACCTTTCAACACTTCAACACTTCAATCGTAATATCCGCCATTTCAGGAATGCTCATCTGTATTCAGATGTACTGTGAAATATAAGGATTCGTTCCTGTGCCGCATAACACGAATGTGGAATGCTCTACCTCACTCTATTTTTTCCTGACCACTACAGTTTGCAAACATTTAAAATCAATGAGCATCGGTTTCTCATCCTTTCGTCTAATTCCGTGCCCGTTCTGTGTAAATATCAACATTATAAGGGTGCTAACAATCCCTTTTGCACGTGCAAATTATAAAAAAAATTAATTTTTCGGCCAAACATAAAAGTGTTTAGGTACTGACGACGACAAACCTCCGCATATTTTATTTAGATGCGAATAGAGAGTGCTGTAAAGTGGTGAGTTTACGTAATTCAAATTTTATAGATATTTTAATGTTAATGTTTATGAAACCAAAAAAATAGTTACATAATAAGTATTGTATCAAATGGGAATCAAATCAAATTGCAATCAAATGCGAATATATTTTTTGTTTATAAGACAAAGTTGTTAACCTATTTATATGACTTTAAAATAAAAAATAGAGGTGGATGAAAACGTTATCCGGCATGTTATTGAACATGTGAACCGGATGACATACCAGATGACGTGATTTCCATGTCATCCAAATGACTGATTTGATGGGCCGTGTAATCGCTTGTAATCGCCATTGGGACTGGATGACAACATTTTTTTGACAGTATGTCATCCGAATGACAAGGTCCCACCGATGACACAGCTCGATTTTCCACTATGTCATCTTTACATTAATTGAAAGTTGAAAAAGTTTAAAGTGAAAGTAAAACAATCGTGCCCATCGACGTCAACATTAGAATTGGTAGGTACTCGTAATTCAATTGATCTGCTTTCATACCTATATGTATACATTCACTCGTTACTAAATTCGTTTGTTGTATTTCAGAGGGATGCGTACGATGATGGCTCGTATTTGAATGCATTGACCTAATTATCGTACACTGAAACCCGTTGTCAACATCAACAGCAACACCATCACCATCGTTGTCCTCCGATTCCAATTCCGGCAGCTTTTGGAATTTGGCGGCAGTAGTGTTAAGTAACATAGCATACAGGAAAGATGATCGGTATTGTGTGTTCGGGAAACTGGTCGCATCACATTTGCGGAGAATGCCAAAAGACGTCGCCTTCAATTTGGAGGGTCGAATCATGCAAATGATTTACTCGCACTCGGCGCCTTCACGCATAAATGTCACCGACCCGAACACCATGTCGACTAAATCCATTTCGCCATCACACCAATTCACCAGAGGGCTATCCATCGACCAATATCCCGCCGTTTGGGATTACCTCCTCCACTATCACATCATGAAAAGCAGATAAGGGTAATTATTTATATATTTTTTTGCAGGGTTTTCATTCTGTTCGAAATCGTTGGTTATTTGTCTATTATTACAGGAATCGCATGATGTATTGGAAGACGACGATTACGACTATGGCAACGAGATCATCGTCGACATGAGTGAAGGCGAAATAAGTGAATATTAAGTGGTACTACCTGTTCGACAAACGTAAATGTAAATAATCTTTGTGTGGAGGATGTGTATTCTTCGTCGGTTTTCTTTTTGCAACGTAATGCGAGATTTCCTAATTTCATTTCGCCGCCGCAATTTCTTAACCTCGTACGTGCCATAGTAGATAAAGATTTTAAATCAAATTTTAACATAATAAGTAATCGCCAATTAAGTGAAGTGTTTATTTTATTACAACAATATAAAAACTAACTTCTTCCCCTAACTTCCCGTACTTCTTGCCAATTTATATCCATTTATAATGAACAATCCGCGGCACTAAAGCAATCAGCAATTGGTTCAAAATTTGACTAAAACATTTAATTTATATAATTTTTCTCTTTCACAATTCTCTGTACCAAAATTGAAAATTAAATTATCATTATCATAACCTCGTGTGATCGCCTATCATCCGGTCATGTTATCCTGGCATGTCATCCGGGACAAAAAGGTACTCGGATGACCTAACATATGACACTGTGTGATCGGATGTCATCTAACAGATGACATGCAGATAACAACCGAAATACACAAGTTCTCTGACGTCAGCATGTCATCCGGATGACAAGTTTGGATTGGCGTCTGATCGCACCTTAAGCGTGACCTCAAGTGTTTGCATCACAGATGAGGAATTAACCAGATAGTCAACTCTGCAATCCCCTATCACTTTCAACCCGCAAAAAATATTTAATGACAGCCGCAAAATCCTCTCTCAATTTTCCCATCTGTGAATACGTGTGAGCCAGTCACATGAAGTTAGATCTAATTTACTAGTTTACCCGCCAAAAATAATTGTGGGGAGTTTTGCAATATATCCAAATCGCAACAACAAAACGATTTGGTCACGGCGGATGTGTTGGGAAATAGGAAATTCTGCGCAGTGTTGAGTTTATGTGATCCAACTTTTTATTTTATTTTAATATAAATGTTTATAAAGAAGCAAAAAATTAGTTACCCAGTAAAGTTGTTACAATTTAGTTGGAATATTTTTTGCGGTTATAAGAAATAGTTCTCTATTTTTTATCTGCCTAAAAATAAACATTCTTGGGTTTTTGTACTTTTCCATTTTGGTTAATAAAATGAGATAAAATGCATATTTTATTGTATTAATGCATAAATATTACTAAATTAGTAATGTTTGGGTGTAAAATATTTGTAGTAAATAGTTTGCAATGGTTTTTTTTATATATATACATATTAAATTCTTTGATTGTTTTGTTATTTATTTATTATTTGATTGTTTTTATTCAACATATGAAAGTTTAATGAATATGTGTATATATTCGGGTTCCGTGCATGGATAAACAAAAGTGAAAAAGAAGTATTTGTAATCCTCTTTAAATTATGTTGTGTTACAAGATTTGTACGTTTAGTCAATCAATTTTCTTAGCTGTTTCTTTGTTAAGGCGTTTTGAAATTTTTTATATAAGTTAATATGCTTTATTTTAAAATTTAAAGTAAGCGATAGACGGAAGAACGAGAAAAAAGATAGCTGGAATGCACTGCATAAATATATTGGGGGTGCATTTTTTTATCGAAAATGCTTGGTACATCACGAAAATGTTTGGTATTTGAGTACATATCATAAATAAGCATGCACATTATGTTACATATATATTGAATTATTTGGCCACTTTTTTTAACAGCCGACTTTATTTGTCAAGTTATAATGTTTTGTAATTTTATTTTATATGAAAATAAACAAAACAATTTACTACTACTACTACTAGGAAGTAATTGCAAATTTTGTTAAAAAAGTGTTTTGATGTACCAAAAATAATATTTGTAAGAATTTGGATTACGTTTTATTAAAAGCGTTTTAAACCAGTGTTCAATTGTGTAGAGTTACTTAACTGCTTCAATATAACCATCCATAATCTACGAAATCCTTGCTAGTATAGTTATACTTACATTTATTGTCAACCGAAAATATATGATGAACTTACTTATTATATATGAGTCACGTTAATCAATATTATTTTGATTATTTTTCATTAAAAATTAGAATAAATTAGTTAAAACACAGCTTTATTCTTAATATTATAACATTTTATTATGTTATTAGTTGTGTGGTAAGTATGTTTTTATCAATCCATATTCACCGCATAATGACCATGTTTATTTTACACACCCAAATTGTGAGTTGTAATCTGCTGAAATTCATCAACTGTTCCCAACTTCTTGCTATAAAAAATGACATTTCATGGGCGCGGCCATTAGCCCCATATAATTCGATTTATGTGTGCGTGATTCCCATTTGATTTGCACGTAAAAGTCCATATAAGTGCAAATTATGTGGGGCTTATCAGTTCGACTTAGCTTGTAGGCAACGTGAGAGATTCGCTCTCGAGTTGACTATCTGGTTAATTCCTCATCTGTGGTTTGCATATTCTAAGTAGCCCTTGCCCCACTGAACCATTGCGTCACAATAAGCGCAGCTTTTGGTTCAGTTGACCATGACGCAACTGTATGAATATTTGGAGCATAACAATGTAATTAGAAATATTGAATACTATACTCTGTCCAACATAAATTGGCAGTACAGGGAAGATAGGGATGTTTGCCTCTTATTCGCACTATTTTTGTTTTCCGTAAGGTGCTATTCTAACAAAAGCTCTTATAGGGTGTCCGTACTAAGGATTTTAAATCAGCAAAAACCAGAAAGAATATTATGTTGAGTTACCATGTTTTTTTTTTATTGAAATTTTCATTTTAATTGTTTTATTTGTAATAAATTATTATATAATAAATCATTTATAATAAATAAAACAATTTTATCTGTATGTTATGATGTCAGTTCTTTCCAAAAAAAATACTCTTTCGCTGATGATGGGCAAATTAGAAACTCATTTTAATTTTTAAAACTGTATGCAGCTAATTTAAGTGATGTTTGCATTGCGTCCTACCTTATACAGTATTTTGTCGCGCGTTGTAAGTTCTTTATTTGGAAAAAACTGATGCACAATTTGCCTGATGCCTAATGGCTGACACTTATTGAAATCATCTAGGTACTTTTCTTTTAATTAGTTTGGTTTTTCTTCGTTGGTGGCGAGTTGTGGCCTATATTCGTTAAGAAGTCTCTAACCTGTTCATTGACCCAGAAAAAATATCACCTACTTGATTCGCAGTTACTGTTTATTGCAACAACAAAACAGCTGGTCACGGCGGATGTGTTGGGAAATAGGAAGTGCTGCGAAGTGTTGAGTTTATGTGATTCAACTTTTATAGCTATTTTAATGTAAATGTTTATAAAGAAACAAATACTTAGTTACCCAATAAAGCTGCTACATTTCAATTGGAATATTTTTTGCGGTTATAAGATATAGTTCTCTATTTTTATATATATATACATTCTCTAAAATATACATTCTTGGGTTGTTATATATAGTTTGCCGAAGAAAAATGGCCCAATTATGTCGCAATACTTCCCAGCGTTGTTCAAGCGTATACACAACCATATTCGTTCAGCGGAAGGATAAAACTAATTATCTGTCAAATCAGACATGACCTAAGGGTTACAATTCGCGAAATAAGCATTAGTTGAAAAAAAAACGTTAGATGGCGGTCTCTTTAGTTTGCCGAAGAAAAATGGCCCAATTATGACGCAATATTTCCCGGCGTTGTTCAAGCGTATGCACAACCATATTCGTTCAGCGGAAGGATAAAACTAATTATCTGTCAAATCAGACATGAGCTAAGTGTTACCATTTGCGAAATAAGCACTTGTTGAACAAAAAAAAACGTTAGATGGCGGACCCTATATATTGTTGGTGCATTGTTTGTCTATCGAAAATGCTTGGCAGTTGAATACAACTCATAAATAAGCATGCACATTATGTTACGTATATATATTTAATTAATTAGCCACTCTTTTTAAGAGACGAATTTATTTGTCAAGTTATAATTTTTTGTAATTTTTAAAAAAAATTTTGTTATGAAAATAAATAAAACAATTTACTACGAATCACTAGCAAGTGATTGCAAATGTTGTTAAAAAAGTGTTTTCACGTACCAAAAATAATATTTGTAAGGATTTGGATCACGTTGTATTAAAAAGCGTTTTAACCTTCCGTTAGTCGCGCGCACCTCACAGGTGCATACATTTTTTATTTTTGGCGCCAAACTTTTGCACAGTGAAGTTATTTTATTACTTTTTATTTATTTATTTATTTATTTCAAAATGCAATAAATTATATCGATTTAGTTGTGAACTAGTTTTTTATGGATTTACAACGCGCCCAGATGCTTAGCAAATGGATTTACAGGCATAACTTGGGAAATCACCTCACAGGTGCAGCGCGACTAACGGTGTGAGAAAATAGGGAGCGCCTTACGGAAGGTTTAACTAGTGCCCAATTGTGTAATGCAAAGTTTTCACTGAGCACTAAACCGAGATTAAGGTTAATCTGCCCTTAATCCGCTTTAAATCTCAAGATTAACCACACAAATTTTAATCTGCTAAACACAAGATTAAAAATAAATCCATGGAATAAACTTCGTTTGCATGTAAATTCAGGTTGCAAACACACTCTATACGATTCTACACTACTCTCCTGCTCTCAACATGTTTCATATCTTTTTTTGAATAGCATTTTTGTTCATTCTAGCTACTCCAATATTCATTAAGCACTGACGGCAGTGTTTTCTGTATGCAACTTCACCCGGCAAATGGTTGCATTAATAATTGATATTGGTTTAATCAATAAAGCCAAATTGATGGACTGGTTTGTTGGCGTAGGCGAGCGACTTCACATATCCCCAAAGAAAATAATTGAATGGTGTCAAATCACACGATCTTGGCGGCCAATTAACAGGTCCATTCCGCGAAATTATGCGCTCATCGAATGTTTCCTTCAATAAATCGATTGTGACGTGCGCTGTGTGGCATGTAGCGCCGTCTTGTTGGAACCACATCTCATCCACATTCATGCCATCCAATCCGGGAACAAAATAGTCGGTTATCATGGCTCTATACCGGTCTCCATTAAAGTAGGAAGTAGGAAGAAGTATGGCTCAATGACTCCACCAGCCCATAGATCACACCAAACAGTCAGTTTTTGTGGATGTAATGGCGTTTCAAGGCAATTTTGCTTGTTGACGTAGCCATTCAACCCAAAATGAGCCTCATCACTGAACAAAATTTTGCTATGAAAATCATGTTCATGTGTCAACCTGTTTATGATAAAATGGCGAACCAAACTGAACATAATTGACATTAGAGTTGCTAGATTTGACCACAAAATGTCAGCTTTATCTCTATTCGAAAAACCAACCTCTTAAAAAACACCCTTTATTTTTTTTTATAATAAATAATACCACTGTATTTCAACTTTTGGATAGATTTAATTTTACGAATTCCACCCGCCGGAATAATCTTGCCACTTCTATTTTTCCTCCGTCGTTTTAGCTGTTACTTTTTCGGTTTTTTTTTCTCACTGACGTTTTCATCTTTCGCGAACAACCCTATTGGTAATCCGGAATACTACCGGACTCTTCTAATCGATAAATGTAATTTTTGTTGCTGATGCATTTAATAAATCTTGGATTGTGTAAAAATTATAACCAAATTTAAAGCTATAATATTAGGTATAAAATAAAAATATTTGCGAAACAGATGCGGTTGAAAATTGGTACATAACTACAACGAAAAATACACTTCAAATTTAAATGTAATCAGGCCTATCACAAGTTCCCTTCGGAGAAATCCCCGAATGAAAAATTCCGCTACGAATCCCGAAAAAAAGCAATCAAAAGATCCGAAGGGATTCGAAAAAAGCATTGCCTGATGCAAAAAATTAGTTTCCATTTTCGAAGTCAGCTGATTTATATCACAAATAATACTCGAAACAATAGAAAGAAAAATCCCTGAACTTAAAAAACAAAATTACCTTCATTTTCGCAAAACAGTTTTTTACCATTTTTTTTTTCTAGTAAAAATGTAATTTTTGTGGCTTAAATGAGTTCTTCTAGTTTTGTAACATTATAAAATATTCTTGTTTTCAAGTTAAAAATTCCCAAAAAAGGGTTTTCGTTACCTGTTCCCTGAGTACTATCTGAAATCTGTTAAATTCAAAATCAAAAACTAGTTTGTCGCGCATATTTTTGTTTTTTAAGTGAAAAAAATAATAATTAATGGAATCAATTGCAATTGCTTTCGTTGCATTTCATAAAGAGGGCGATACACCAACAAAAATGAAAATTCAAAGAAGGTGACTAAGGGATGTAACATTAGGATGATACTCTGTAAGTTATTCTTGCAATTATTTAAATTTGTTCATTTTATTGGTATTTTTCGCAGATTTAGAAGAAATTTCAGCCTAACAAAGACTCCGTCAAATACGTGCTTCAATAACTTAAAGCGGAGCTGGAGCCAGGCTTCTTCATGACTCCATTCTGCCGATTGAGTGCGGCGCTAAGACTTCTAGCTGAAGGCGGCTACCAGCATTGTGGCACCGGGAACAATTTCGATATAAGTATAGCCCAATCAGCGTTCTTCATGAATTTTAAGAATTTAAAACATGTATTATTACATATAAATGATTAAATATATTTTTATAAGAACGTTAATTTTGTTGAAATAACTATTACTTTAGTTAGTCTACGACAGAAAAAACTAGTCGTAGAAAAGGATACAATAAGGATAAGGTCTTTTCGGGTGTGGTGATACCAAATTCTACGAATTTCGAATTTCGTAGCAGTTTTTCCACTACGAAGGGAACTTGTAATAGATTTTTCGGGATTCGTAGGCATTTTTCTCTTACGACGTAGCTCGTGATAGGGGTGAATGTGTTTGCTTGTTCGATTGGCATCCTGGATCGGAGAGCTCATCCGGATTACCAAGCGAAAACGATATAACGAAAATCAGGCATGTTCCCCATGTGAATTTTGGCGAACGTTAATAGCAGTTTTTGCTTAAGTAGTAATTATTTGTTGAAAAATCATTGCAAAACTTTGTTTGACTGAAAAAATATATCTAAAGTTCTTAAATAAACAGTTGTTTTTGTGAAAGTGTTGGGTTTATTTCGCATGTAATATGTTCAACGAGCAATATTTTGTTTAGTTTAATCGTTTAAAAGGCATCCAATAGTTTTTTCTTCGCAACGCTGATGTGTAAATATTGCATTGAGTTTTGTTTTTAGTGGAGGGGTGTGAGGATTAATTTTTTACTACTTAGTTATGTGTATAAAATAAAGTGAGGTCTGTTAATTAATTTAAACAAAGTAACTAAACTCTAAACGTTAACATGCACATATGTATGAAGTAGGTCTTTATGCACCTAAATCGCATGTAAAAATTTGGTCTGAAACACAACATTTTTTAGCCACGCGTCACTGTTCACAGAACTGGTACTAAAAACTGGAAAACTGCATTAACGGTGCTTTTTCTATATCTGTCCCATGTTTAGTCGTTTTGCTGTGCTGTGGTGAAGGTGTAGTGTGCTGTGCGTTGAATTATTGCCCACAGATTTTAACTATTTTTCTTTATCCCGAAAAAGTTATCGAAGCATACAAATTACTAGAAATGAAGGCGCAAGCGCCAGATTGTAATTTTAATAGCTACTTTGAAAAGACATTAAAAAGACTTCGTTAGAGGTTGTCAATTTAAAAACTATTTGGAAAAGTATATGTTCCAACATTTTTACAATTTTGTCAAAGAAATCTTAAAATTATCCCATTGTAACATGTGCGCTGAGAGATTTTTTTTTAAATAATCTTTGACAATAATAAACTAACCAACTGACTTAAAGTAGTTAATGAATTTAACACATGAGTTTGATCCGAATAGTATTATTATGTTGCGTCAGAAACTGCTGATCTTCGTCATCTAATAGCAATGCATCCTGGCCATCACCGTTGTCAGCCACTATAGGTAACACAATTCACGAAACCGCTTAAAATGCGTATTTGGCGAAATAAAAAAATTCTACTAGAATGCATACTGGGACCTTAGTGCAACTTTACAATTATTAAAAATAAATTACTTTATTTCACAATTAAACGTTAGAAAAAATAAAAAAACTTACCAAGCAAAAAAATAAACAAAAGCTTAAAATATATTATAAAAACAGAAGGAAAGGCTACAGTCCGCTTGGGACGAACAGTATGATACCCTATCCATATCCATATATGCCCCAAAGAAAAAAGCATTAAGAACATGATGGATAGCATTTTATTTCATTCTATTAAATTAAAAAATATATATTTTTTAAAAAAACGTCTCCAAAAAGTGGGCGTGGCCAAAAACTTTGTATGGGCGATATATTGGACAAAATATTGGCTAAATACCTTGTTTAACAGTTTTTTTTTCGGTTTCTATGAAAATGTTCGAAGAAAACAGCATTTTAGTGAAAAACGCCCACAAAAAGTAGGCGTGATAAAAAACTTTATATAACAAACTTATAAAGGAGGGCAGTGCCTACATATCTTGTGAAGGTTGTAACATTCTCTCTCTCTAACTTTGGGTTTAAAATGTTTTTTTCTAAATTGTGGGCGTGACAGTGGGCATATTCAAAAAAAATTTCAGCTCTTTGCTTAATTTTAAAGGCCTAAAAATTGCGTACGGACGGACTGACGGATTTGGTCCTGATCATAAATATATATACTTTTATGGGTCTACGACGAATATTAAAAGGTGTTACAAACTCTGTGTCAAAATTAATATACCCTTAGGATAGGGTATAAACAAAAAAATAAACACAACTTCAACCAACTGAAAACTAGCAAGTTCGCGATTTTTAAGTGCTGCCAAATTAAATGTTTCAAAGCCTTCTATTTAGTTTCTTATTACAAAGTTATAAATTAGTTTAAGCCTGTCAAAATCAGGCATGTGAATGAAGTGTGAAATATTTATTCTTTGGCGGTTAAATTTCAACCACAGGGTCCAAAAGTTTGCTCATGTAAGCGCTTTGCGAAGTACACTTAACATAAATTACGCCAGCAACCGTACTTTCATAGGAGAATAAGGAATCATTAAATTAATATATAACTGACCAATAAAAAAATTTCCACGTCAAGCGAGACATGCTTTCTGAGAAATTTTTAAAATGTCATATACCTCCACTGGGATAATAAAATAAGGGAAACAGAAAAATGAATGTAATATATAAAAATCGATCTATTATATGATGTATGAAACGGAAGTGATGTATGATCTATAAAATAGGCCCCGTAGCACAGTGGGTGTTGAAGCGACCACCCCTCCCATAGGTTTTTTTTCATTACAGGCACCTTTGAATCAGATCCCAAAATATCTGTATCCCTAACCGGACCACTGTGTTTTTCGCAATTCGCTTGTTGCTTTCAAACCTTTCAATTCAATAATAATAATAAATAATAAAAGGTAAAAAGTGAAAAGTAGTCGAGCACAGAGTTTTATTTTACTGGTGAAAACAACTGTGTGATTAATTAAATTGTTTAGTTTAAAATAAATAACACTTGGCTGAAAATGATAACTAAAATGCTGGCTGGCTGAAAATGATAACTAAAATGTAGTTTGAATGTATAAATTGAATATATTTGCTTGTACATACATATATACATTGAATATATATATATTGACATATACTTACATTGATATTATTATTGTTGACATTATTTAAAATTCTTATAACTTCTACTGAAAAAGAAGTTTATTTTACTTACCGCAAGAAAGATTAAAATGTGAAATCTACAACTTAAACTATGACGTCTGAAACTGACGAAATGCAACCACTTGAATCTTTCACGTTACAAATTGCATTATAAGAAAAAACAGTCTATTTTTACACACGCTTTCAGATTATCGTTTATACCGATATTAACGAATTATCTCCCAAATTTATTTTAAATTGAATGCACTTATCACACTTCACAAAATTCAATTATTTTATTAGATGCACCGCCCTGATGAAGAAGTCAACTAATTTGAGCTTTTTTTCAATGTCAGTTCGTCTGACAAATTTCTGTTAATGCATTCGTAACACATTAACCGAATGTTATGCATTTTTCAAAACACACGCCTCACGGAAGTAATTTGTAATGAACTTGAGTGACTGCCAAAGCTTTAATTGCCACAAATAGATTTATAAATAAAGTACCATATGATTATACTTAATGATTTTAACCAAAGATACTTATCATTTATAAGTCTATGTATTTTATACATGAATTTCCGGTTTGGGATACGATTTGGGATCTGAAACACCCACTGAATTACAGGGTGTTTAAAAAGTTAAAGGTAGGTACCAACAATGATTAAGTTAAAGCTGCGATCGCGTGCACGCTGCTTCCAGTTATCCAGACCAAGCGCTCTGGCATCCCCTATGGATTGGTCTTTAAAACGGAAGTTCGGTCTTCCTTGTCATCTCGAACCTGGGAGCTGGGATTCTAAGATCCTCTCAGCTAGAGCATTATTGTCCATTCGCTTGAAGTGGTCGAGCCAATGTAGTCGACGAGTTTTAACTTTTTGGACTACATTCATTTTTTGGTACAGCTCATAGAGTTCGCCGTTCCCCTCCCTCGCCCTCCTTGCACCCAGTATTATTGGTGGTTGAGTGTTGTAGAATATGGTAGTTACTGATCTGTATAACCATGGATGTATTTTCTACACATCAATTGTGCTTATTTTACCTCCCGCGGTAAAGCGGTAGCCACCGGATACTGGTCTCGTTTAACCGAACTCAACTTGCTAAACTTATAACCGCGAGTGTTGAAGAGAAATAAAATACCAACACTATATGTCTATGATGACTGACTGAATGAGCCTTAAAGGCTGGCTATCATCAGCCTCTGAAGGCACCTCAGAGAGAGAGACGTACGGCGGATGAATTCACTGCACTGGATCAACGGAGCCGTCAACGGTCATTATGGAATATACTTCGACATATTTGGAGCTAAGGTCATTGAAGATTTTTAGCTCTGGTCAAAGTGTAGGAAAAGAGATGGTGGCGGATGAGCAATTAATGGGCCAACGACAGCGCTCACATTCCCGTAGTGGAGTACTGGCAACAATGCAAACTTTATTTTTGGATGTGGCCCTCCAGATTGGGGATTGTGCAGTCGGGATAACTTCCCTACTACGTAAAAAAACATGTTATGAGAGAAACACCAGCCTAGGATCCTAAACCTCACCTCTTTTAAGATCACGACCCGAAACGACAACCGTGACATCATCAAGGAGGTAAGCCGAAATGAAGCATGCCCGATGACTAGACCATTAGCTCCATATACAAGAAAGGCGATCCCATGTCTTGCAAGAACTATCGAAGCATATCCCTTCTTAATGTCGCATATAAGATCCTATCCAACGTACTGTGTAAACGTCTCAAACCTTTCTGCAACACACTAATCGGCACGTACGAGTGTGGCTTCCGGCCCGGCAGATCAACTCTAGACCAAATCTTTACACTAAGGCAAATCCTGGAAAAGACCATCAAGTATCAAGTTGAGACACACCACCTCTTCATCGACTTCAAGGCCGCATATGACATCGTCAGGAGCTTTTTGTGGCGATGGCCTAATTCGGGATCCCGTCAAAACTGATCCAGATGTGTCGCATGACACTAGATAACACGTGGTGCAATGTGCAGTTTGGCAGCACCTCGTCTGAACTCTTTCAAACATGCACCGGATTTCGGCGAGGAGATGCGCTGTCGTGTGATTTCTTCAATCTTGTTATTGAGCAGATAGTGCGCACGGAAGGTGTCAAGACGTTAGGCACTATCTTCAAGAGATCAGTCCAACTGCAGGGGTATGCGGACGATATAGACATCATCGGTCGATCTCAGCGTATCGTGATAGAAGCTTTCACGGCTATTGAAGAACAGGCGAAACTAGTTGGCCTTGAAGTTAACGAGGACAAGACTAAACATTTGCTATCATCAAACAAACAATCATCTGTCCACCGACTAGGACAAAATGTCACTGTTGATAGCAGCAACTTCGAGGTAGTTAAGGAGTTCATCTACCCCGGTGTAAACATCAACTCCACAAATGACATCTTAGTGTAGATCCGTCGAAGAATTACCCCAGGAAACCGCTGATACTTCTGTTTGGCAAAACAAATGGGTTCAAAACTCCTGACTCGAAGGACAAAGTTCATGCTCTACAGATTCCATGTCAATTGGTCAATTAATATGACATATCTACCAAACATTTCTTATAGTCTATATTAGAATTATAATAATTATACACTAACAAGTAATGTGTTTGTTTTAAGTTCCCCTTAATCTACAACTTATTTAGGTTTAGTTTTAAGTTGCTAATAATGTTTTGCAATAATGTTAAAGAAAACTTTTTCTTTATATTAAATTAGGCGTAAACGGCTTATAAAGGACCAAAGCCTAGCTTCTCCAACCATTGTGTTTTGATGAAATATTTTTCGAAACGAATAGAAGAGCCTACAGTTTAATGCCGATTCCGAACGGGAATTAATTTTTGAGAAGCTTTTCATGGCAGTTTTTACTCTTGGGTGTTTGTCAGACGTTCGCAAGAGGTGAGGCAGCGAATAAAAACTTTCAGTCGAGATATTGTAAAAATAAATAATGTACAAATATCGCGTCATCAAATAATATTTTGAATGTATGACAGTTTGCCCTTAATGCTGAAATTTTACAATCAAAAAATTTTAACATTTTGTGTTGCCGCCTTCAGCTTCTTGTAGTCTGCGTTTCATCGATCTAATTAATTTTTAAGGTCGTATTCCACATGTATTTTTATGCATTCCTCTTGCATAAATTGAATTAATTGATTTCGGGTCTAAGGATTGCTTTTACCATTTTTTTTTTCACATGTGCCCACGAATTCTCTAAAGAATTAAGAGCAGGGCTCTGGGCAGGTGTATAAACACTTTGGTACAATCGTAAAGCAGCCACATCTGATAAAATTTGAATTTCATGCGGCTTAGAACGCAAAATTTTTAAATATTGCTTCGCATCCATGTGGCCATTAATAAAAACCAGGTTACAACTCCTTTGCTTGATATACAAGCCCACACCATAACGGACAATTTACTAAATTTAACTGTTAGCATAATAGAAGTTAAGGAAGGCAAGGAAAAGTCAATACCGCCGCGAGATAAAATATTGAATTGAATTAATTGAATTTTATTGAGACTTTTATGAAATCTTACATTGAATTTGTTACGATTAAGTTTAGATACAACTGCGACTATAAGTATTGCCTGCTTGAACTGATAGTGAAATTGAATACGCCACATGGATGTCACTTGAAAAATGTAAGTAGCTTTTGCTCATATGCTTTATGTAGTGTTACGAGCACAGGTGAGTAATTATACATGATAGTCGACTCAGCATACCCCTGTCCCTTTGAACCCGCAAAAAATTTTAAAAAAAGGCGAAAAAATCCTCTCGCAAATGTTCTATCTGTGAATACGTGTGAGCCAGCCAAATAAAGCACGGAGGCGTTGATGTGTCAAAAATATGTCATTAGCGCTGACGGTTTTGCAAGTGCCTGTCGTGGCTACACACACAAGGAACGCAGAAATCTGAAACAAAATGAGATTTCTCTTGAAAAATCGATTACTTTTGTGCTCTCTGGTGCCTGTATTCGGTCTTCACTCTTTCAACACAAATCTCAAATGCGGATTTCTGTCAAAAGTGATATGGTTTGGAACCGAAACGTTCATGCCCCCGCCGAGAATTCAAATCGAAAGAGGATTATCGGTGAATTCTTGGTGCAATCTACCCTCTTCTTTCTGGCTCATATAAAATGTACCTATCTCGTGCGACATGACGATCATTCCCATGAACGTGTAGCCAGGCACCAAGAATTCCAAATGGCAACAAAAAATAGCTGATTATAGCGGATGTGTTGGGGAAGTGCTACGAAGTATTTAGTTAACGTAGTTCAAGTTTAATAGATATTTTATTGAAATGTTTATGAAAAAAAAATTGTTATAAAATAAATATGAAGTTATTGCAATTAAATGCGAATATTTTGTGTGTTAATGTGTTAAGAAATAGTTTTCAATTTTTTATCTGCCTTAAAATAAACATTCTTGGGTTGTTATATTTTTTCCAGTTTGGTTAATAAAATAAGATAAAATGTATATATTATTGTATTGTTGCATGAATATTACTAAATCATTAATGTTTGGGTGTAAAATATGTATAGTTAATATTCCAATTGAAAGTATAAGAAAATAAAATATTTTATCATGATGATGGTAAATTATTTTACTCGACATTCGATAAATCAAAAATTAGTTTATAAATACTGACAATTTGGCAAACAAATTATGATCAAATTATGATAATCCTTATTTTATGTTTAACTCGCGCAAGTGCCAAAATGTTTACGAAACTGCTTAAAAATGTTTACCCAAAAAATATGTTTGTTAGGTTAAACTAAAATAATACATAATAATTGAAACATTCGAAATTTTATTGAGATCTTTTTCCAAAATGGATTCTTAGGCGCAGAACTTTTTTTCCTCTTTTGGTCGTATTCTTTGTAGGATTTGCAGCTCTTAGCCGTGTGGTTTTCACCACAATTTACACAGGTAGACTTACTCCCCTCCTTCCTGAGGATGGGACAGCTCCCGGGGTCATGGTGATTATTTCATTTAACGCAATTATAACTGTTCGTGCTGTTTTTGGCGAGGTGTCCACATTGTTGCCAACGCCTACACTGGAGTGTCCCCTTATTACCCCGTGGTTTCTCCCAGTAAATTCGCGTATTGAAGAGATACTTTAATTTCAAAATCTCATCAGCACTGGTTCCCGGTGGAACAGCCTGACTAAAAAATTGTTGTAGAGGATTTTCTCTTGTTTTGAGCGGAGGGTTTCCAGCCTTGAAACCTTGTCAACGTTGCGAAGGTCAATCGCTTGAAGCTCCTCGAGAATCTCGGTTTCGGGGTAATCCGAGGTGAGGCCCCTAAGGACAATGTTTGAGGTTAGGTCCTCCTTCAGTGTAAAGGAGTGCACTCCGTTGGTTTTTCTTAAATTTTCCATCAACTCACGATGGACCCTAATATCGTTTTAATACAGTCTCGATATATCACCGAATTCACTCTAAAATCCGAAATAAGTTTCCTAACGTTGACATTGGACATAATAATGGGAGGACAGTACTTACCCCTGTTACATCTGGAGGTGGCTAAATCCGGATTGGTGTGTTGTCTGCTGCTGATGAGTGGAGTCCCTCGCTAGGTGGTGGCCTGTCGGCTTCTTGGTGGTTCTGGATCTGGTGGCTTGCTTTGATCTGGTGGTTGGCTGGAGACTGATAGTTGGGCGTGGTATGATGGTTGGCTGCAGTCTGGAGACTGTGTTCAGGATGAGTGCAGATTGTTTGTGGCCTCTTGCTGGGCTGTATTTGGATACTCGTCAAGATGGCAAATTGTTTCTCGTCTAATGGAGTCGAGACCTCTATATCAGCGCTTAAGCGCTTAGTGGTAAAAATGTGACGCTTGCTGGCGATTTGCCAATCGGAATTGCGCTTGGATTTCGGCGGTGGATGCTGGGGTGGTGGAAAAGCTGAGGTGGATGCTGAATTTTTAAAAATGTCACTGAAATGCAATGAATCACTTATTATTTGTTGACTATTTATGACATTATCACTTTGATTAGCTTTTATTCTCAGAGAGAAGTGAAAAATTTATTTTCTGCGCTGATTAAAATGCATGCTTACCGTCCGGCTGTCACTCCGAAAAAAAGGGAGAAAAAATTGATAGTTGAGTGTTGTCAAAGCCTCGGCCACAGACATTCGCTGAAGCGGCGTTCCAAGCTAATAAGCAAATTGACACAGCGGCTGAACCATTCGAACAAGTCTTTTCTGCAATTCTTGCTAGACTGGAAGAACAAAGTCGTATTAACAAACGCATATTTGAAAAGTTTCACGAGTTCGACTATAAACTAAGGGGTCTCACATTAAAGAAAAAAAACAAAAAAAGTTTTTACTCGTACATATGATATTGACATATGCTTGATTTCTGAAACGCATCTTACGAAGGAATCAAGTGTAAAAATTAAAGCATATCGTGCCTATTCTGCATATCACCCTTCGGAAAGTGCTAGAGGCGGAACGTATGCACACAAATCGAGCAAGCTAGGTATTATTCAATGATTACAGTTCGTGTTAGAAATAATAGACAAACTTATGATATTGCGTCTATATATTTATATCCCTCCAAGGGATTTCCCCTTATATAGAATAGAAAAAATTAGCCTAGGGATACCACAAAAACTCCAGACCATTAAGATTTTTACATTTAAAGGGGATTTTCGAAGGCTTTTTAAAGTTGAAGAATTTTTCGATCTGTCTTCTGGTCAGTCGACTTATGCTCTATGACAAGCCATGATTCTACAATTTCTCCAATTCAACATTTCGTATTTAATAAACCACTCAAGGAGGCTGGAGCTACTCAAGCTTCTCCAATCCACCAACTCGTCTTTGCATTCTTACAGGAAACTCACTTGAATGTTCGGCACAAAGTGTCCATTCACTTCTACCACGTTGTTAGAAGCTACCAAGCAAAAGAAGTCGCCATTATAATCCAAAGCAACATACAATACGAGTTGATGGATTGGAATTAATTGCAGTTCACCAGCACATTTCTGTTTCTAAGAAAAACATATACTAAAAATCCAGTACATCTAGTACGTTCTTTTTAACATGTTTTATAGACGGCTTCCGGCATCTCGGCTCCTTTTTTCTTTTTCTTTCTCTTTCCATTGCGAACCTTTGCAGATAAAACTTCGTTCGAAGATTTAAAAGTAAAAACAAATTTGTTTTAAGAATCAACTGTGGTGGTGTTTTACGTTTTGGAGTGTACAAAAGATTCGGAAAGCAGTTTACGCAAAACCAATTACGAGGAGTTATCCTGAAACACTGTGCATACGTTTTAAAATGAAAAATGTCGACAAAAAATCTTGATAGGGTCAATTTACATCCTTACCAACAGCCCCACACCTATGTTTATTAAGCTTAACACTTAAGCCAACTTTTTCTTTGTCGACATTTTTCGAGGTGACCTTAACGCGAGAAGCCCAACCTGGGTACACTTGCCATAATCTAAACGGCAAATCTTTACAGGCGTGGCTCCAAAACTTCAATCCGTCGCTCACGAACATTACTTTTGCTACTCCAACTTTCCCCGGAATTGTATAGCGCTATAAAGTGAAGCACCAATAGCAGCGGCGCCTCAAGAACATCTTCCACAGTTCCTTCAACAGGGTTAATACACCATACATGGAATTATCCTCCAGAATTTCACTTCTCAATAAAATTATTCGGAATCAAACCAGGCCCTTGTGCCTTCAAAGATGTATTCCGACTTGTCGTAAGGAAACACAATTATATTGCGGAAAAGTAATCGTCAACAATGATACCTTCTAAAACGAACAATCAATCATAACAGCTTTTGAAAAGCACTTCCAAGACCTACATATACTTAGAAAAACTTCCCAACTTCAACCCTCGGTTCACTAAGGAAGCGATACTGACTTGCCGCCTTATCTCCAGTTCAAGGCGAGCTAGGATCTTCAATTTAAACTCAGACAACACGGCCCTATGCTCGGATGTTAATTACATATTCACAGCAGGTCCGGATGGTATTTCTAACCACATGATTAAAAAGATCAGTTTCCTAACAATTCTGTAAAACAACTGCATCAACAATGGTTATTTTCCTATTGCATGGAAAACTGCCACAATCCTGCCTATTATCAAAAGCCCTAACAACTTTAGGCCAATTTCCGTTCTTTCCAATGTTGGTAAATTAGTTGAAAGAATCATCCTTGACAACCTCTCCTCACCGATAGAGATCCCAATTGAGGCCATCCCAGACCACCAATTTGGCTTTAGAAAAGTGCATTGTACCGTACATGCGCTTCTCAAACTTCAAACTGACGTCACCTTAAACATCAGGCACAAACGTTGCACTGTGGCATGTTCCCTTGGTGTGTGAAAAGGCTTTGACAGCGTTTGGAGCGACGCCAAGATTTCGACACTAAACCTACCACCCCACATAGTATATCTTTTGGATGGCTTCATGAGCGATAGACTCTTATACGTCCATATTCAGGGATAGAAATCTAAACGGTGTACTTGCAACAGCGGAGTTCCCCAGAGATCAATTCTGGGTCCAAACCCATACCACTTCTTCCTAAACGACTTTCCACATTCAGTTTCAGAGAACAACCTGAACTTAACGGCAATCCTATCCACGACTACCCAATTACCAAATTCCGTCACCTTAAAAAACATGTCATAGGCATCAATGACTACTATAACACCTGAGGATCAAAATTAACATACCCAAAACCGAATTAATTTGCTTTCGCAAGGCTAGCGGAAAAGGCCCCCTGGTGTTCCCAGGGAAAGCAAAAACCTCGCGCTTAGGATCAACGACTGTGTCATCCAAGCAAAAAATTGCCTTAAATATCTGGCCGTCCACCACACAAACCTATTAAAATTTAACAAACATGCGATATCATCCGTGGCTGAAGCGCGGAAGGTCGCCAACATCTTTACGACACTCCCGAGATACAGAATGCTGCAAAAGAAAGCCAATCTTTTAGTGTATGAGACCCTCATCAGACCAATTTTATCATATGCTTTTCTTATCTGCTTTGCCATATCTCTCACGGTTGCCCTGGAAATTGAAGTTTTTGAACCCATAAAACACAGACTCTGCTCAGGAAAAAACTTTGAATTCCGCACAAAACGCTTTCATTGGGCATTACCTACATTTATAAGGAAACACCATTCCGGTTCTGCGATACCTTTTATTTCTATAAAAGAAAACAATACCCAAACTCAATCACATTGATAGCGAGCTAATAAACGAAGTCTTCTCTTCACTGGTGAACAAAAATTATATTTCACCAGCCGGTGCCTCTTTGCTAGATTTTGAATCGCCCTCCGATGAGACACCCCTGGCGTTCTATTTGAAAGCGACGCATGGACAAAACCGCGGCTAGTTTTATTTTCCGGCTGTCCCCATCCTTATAAACCTGGAACACCCGATTCACACCGATTAAATTAGGTTGAAGTGGCAGTCGGAAAGAGGTCCGACTCACTTAGACCTATGCAAGATCCATTGTGATACCACGTGAATCTGAAGTTTCTGCCTGCTCATTGAACCAGTTTGAGCTGCTTAAATCTTTGTTGTCAGACAAGTAGTACCACTTGTCCATCTGTGGTTTGCTTTTTCTATTGCATCCAGTTTTAACAAGAGTTTGCATGTAAAAACTTGTATGCCTAAGGAGCCTTATTAGGTTAAATTGAGGGGGTAGTTCCAAGTTTGACGAGCTTGTCAGGCTTGCAGTTAACCGGTAAGTCTATATGGCCCGGCACCCAGCACAGGTGAATGTTGAACTGCTCAGCCATATCCTTTAGAGATGATCGGCAATCTAACAAAACACTACAATGATTAGGAAGCCGAGAGAAGAGCCTAAGATTTAGTCTGTCTGAGAAGATGTCTCCACCCACCCCATCATTTGTTTTTGACCCTTCCGTATAGAAATGGATCGATTCTTTTTCCAGCTAGGATCCGGGGAGAATGGTAAGCTGGAAGTTTTTATCAAACTGTGTAACAGCTTAATAAATATTTTCCATGTTCTCCTAAACTACGACTGGGAAGTGAACTTCTCGATGGCTCTCAAACCAACATATGTAACAATCGAGCATATGTACCTAAACAAAAAAAAAATTAAATCAATCAAATTAAAAGTCTCCACTCTCAGTAACAATTTGTTATTTCCCCACGTCCTTATCTTGGGTATACCGCTGCCTTTTTTTGTTTTGCATTCGTCAGCGGAACCTTAAGGGCTACAGGGACGGACGGATCATGCGTTAGAGACGGGAAATAGGAATTGGTACGCTCACACAAAAGAAACGTTTGGTGCATTAGGCCGGCAAGGGGCTAATCAGATGAAAGAGTCTAGAGGGTAACTGGTAACTGGTTGCGGAGAATTTGCAAAGCGGTTAGCAGCAGGTGATAGAAGACAAAATGATTAACTGGTTGATGAATTTTAATCAGTACTTCTGGAGGAGCGAACCAGGTCGCAAGTAAACCGAGCTTCGCAAGGAAAAGAAGAATCGTTTTCCCACGCTCATAGTTTTAAGTAATCAAATAAAAAATAAATGAATATTAAATTAAAGTGGTATTATGTGTTTATTTATTCCCTTAATTTCTAGGGGAACTAGCGCTCCGGTTAGTTATTTGCCGTAATTTTAAATGTGTACGACATTAATTTGGTGTGGTTTTATCTAACTTCATCATCTGGATTCCCCATCGGCAGGCCTGACGAAGCGGATACCAGGGTAAGTCACAAAGTTATATTTAAATTTATCGCGTGTAACAATTTGGAATTTAAGATTACTTGACCAACCGTGAGGTAAACTATTTTCTGTTCCCGATTCTATATTTATTTTTCTCTGTTAATAACGCAAATACACAAATACTACATACGTTAATTTTTGTTTAACGTTGGAGTTGTGTAATTAATACAGAAACATGAACTTAATTACAAAATTTAATTATATAATATTAAATTAATACCGAATTTTGGATAATGGTTTGAACAAAAGAGTGTCTCATTTGGATGGTAATGCAGCGATTACTCGGATTATAGAAGGCGTAGGGCTTTCTTTTGGGTGTCGGTAAAGAACTTCGGCGGGAACCGACAGGGAGGGTTTTGACCCGCAATGAGGAAGAACATCGGCGCATTTTTTTTCATTTTTGACTATGCATGCACATTTTTATGTAGTGGTTTCTTTTCGGTACCTGTGTGCAAGAACCCACACTCCGACGAGCATAAGCGAAAAAGCAAGGCATGCGCCCGCACTACAGTATCCGAAACCTTGTCCATTCTACCTGTTCCCCCATCCCTATATGCCTTTCTCATTGTCCCTCTGAGAGACTTTCTATCTCTTTTGCCTCCAATTCACCTCCTACCGCCCCGACCACCATTACATAAATGGCGCCTTTTAAATTATTATTTCCTTTCAGCTTTTAACGTACGAACTTTTCCGTCATTTCGCTCTACATATGGTTCGAAAATGGAAACAAACCTTTTGGAATAGCGTTTTTTTAACCCCCCCAGACGATGGCTTAAACGATCAATAATTAAGTTCCGATTCTTCGATACGCATCAAATTTTTTTTCAGCATTCGTTTGCCTGGAATGTTCTGGGATGGCGTTACATCGAGAACTTTAGGCTTGACGTGATGACCTTTACAAACCTTTGCAAACGTATCAGTCCATTAAATTAATTTATCTTTCGTTCTTTTCTTATGCCCTTTTTGATATTTTCATCGTTACCACAAATGATCCAAACCACATAATCAAGCCATCCAAGTGAGATAATTATGAACATTTCGATTATTATATTATAATAACGGGTGATCCAAGTAGAGATACTTTTTTCAATAGCCTTTTTTGACAGATCACGTGTGAGTCGTGTCATGCTGTCATGTTATTTTTGTTTAGTATTATTTTACATTTCATAATGGAAAGACTTACGCGTGAACAACGTTTACAAATTGTTCAACTTTATTATGAAAATTCACGTTCTGTGAGGAATGTGTTTCGTGCACTTTGCTCAACTTATGGTCAACATAATCGGCCTACTGAGCGTACTATTCGCAACACCATCACCCATTTTGAGACCCAGCATTCATTATTGGATAATATTCGACCGAATAGACCACGTCCAGCACGCTATGAAGAAAATATAGCGGCCGTAGCTGAGAGTGTACACGAAGACCGAAGAGAGTCGATTCGGCGCCGTTCGCAGCAACTCGGACTGGCGTATGGAACGACTTGGCGCATTTTACGTCAAGATCTTAAATTGAAAGCGTACAAAATACAGCTTGTGCAACAACTGAAGCCGCTCGACCTTCCCAAGCGACATCGCTTCGCTCTATGGGCTCTTGAAAAGTTCCAAGAAGATCCGACGTTTTCGAGGCAAATTTTGTTTAGCGATGAGGCCCATTTCTGGCTTAATGGGTATGTAAACAAACAAAATTGCTGCATTTGGAACGAAGAGCAACCTGAAGAGATTGAAGAACTGCCACTTCATCCAGAAAAAGCAACGGTTTGGTGTGGTTTGTGGGCCGGTGGAATCATCGGTCCATATTTCTTTAAAAATTATGCCGGTGCGAACGTAACCGTCAATGGCGACCTTTTTCGTGCCATGATAACCGACTATTTGATGCCTGAAATTGAAGCTCGTGATCTCGGCGACATTTGGTTTCAGCAAGACGGCGCCACTTTCCACACATCGCATCAATCAATGGACTTATTGAGAGAACATTTCGGTGAGCACATAATTTCACGTTTTGGGCCAGTCGATTGGCCACCAAGATCGTGTGATATCACACCGTTAGACTTTTTCCTGTGGGGATATGTAAAGTCAAAAGCTTATGCCGACAAACCCGCTTCGGTTCAGGCCTTGGAGGAAAACATCACGCGTGTCATTCGCCAGTTACCAGTCGAAATGCTCGAACGAGTGATCGAAAATTGGACTCAACGGATAATCTTCAAAAAATAAATGCCAAAGAATGTTCTTTTATCATTTAATAAACATTCTCCATTAAATTTGAATTTTCTGTGTTTTTTTTTTAAAAAGTAGGGAACCTAGAAATGGATCACCCTTTACATACTTTCGTGTAATTAACTTGGAAAAAAGGGATAAAATCCTTTTGTTAACAACTATTTGCCATAATATCCCGCTTAATACCAACTTAAAACCATAAACGAATATATATCGTTATCCAATTACAAATTCAACCTGTACCCCGTAATCATGGCCGTTAGACGTACATCTGAACCGATATCTCAGCTTACTGATGAACAAGCAGAACCAAATTGTTCTATCTGTCAGGAACTTTTCACCACCTGATCTGAAACATCACAGACCTTTTGCGGTCACGTATTCCATAAACTTTGCATTACCAATTGGTCAAAGGATTCAGAATCATGTCCAATTTGTCGTGAATGTATTTATGACACAAACTTACAGGATACTAATCCAGATCCAGATTTTGGGACCCCAGATCAAGGGTGCAGTACCAAAAGGCCGACGACCAAATACTCGCTGCATGGTGCTGCAGAACGCGGCGGACTGGAGCTTACGGGACTCAAGCATCATCGACAGTAGAGTCTCCTCTGGCCACAAAGCAACTTCCCTTGCACAAAAGCCGCACCCGAACATCATCCCGCCTAAATCACGATTAAATTTAACCCCTCAGTTCGACAATGCTGCTCAGTGCGACGAAGATAATATTCGAAAAGTGGTAAGAGAGGAAATGGTGGTAGAAAGGCGTTGGAACTTGGCTGAGATTAACCAGTCCATTGAAACTATGTTTCAGCGATTTTATAGTCTTCAAATCCAACCGACAAATGCAGCTCCTCCAAATTCTCCCATGACCGATCGGACAAACTGGACTCAACAACATTTAACGTCAGCTCCACAGTTTCCCCGTTCCGATCCAACAACAATAGGTAGTTCTCCTAACCCAGAAAAAGTGTCTGGCATTATGCAAAACTGGAATGTTGAGCTTGAGAGTCCTTTCATGATTACATTGACGCGGCTGTAGAGTGATTGCCTATGCAGATAACGTTGCTATTTCCGTGTTGGGGAAGCACCTTAATACCTTAAAAGAACTCCTACAAAATGCTTTTAATAAGCTAACAAGATAGGCTGATAATTGTGACAAAACTGAACTTATTCTCTGTACTAGAAAATACAAAATCCCTCATGTCGACCGCCCTTCAATCAGGGTACCAGTTTAGTCTTTTCTGACGAAGCCAAAAACTTAGTCCCATCCTAGATAGGAAGCTCAGCTGGAAATCTAATATAAAAGAAAGAGTCCGGAAAGCTACGGCAGCCCTCTGCAAAAAAGCAATTGGTAACAAGTGGTGACTACAACCCCGAATTACTCATTGTCGCACCACTCCCTCAGCTGCACTGGACATTCTATTCCATTTAATACCCCTAGATATTTTCAGCAGACAGACAGCTGCTACCACGGCCATTCGCAATGCAACCTCTCAATGGACCGAAAATGAAATCGGACACCCTGCACACTCAGAATCCTACCAAATATAGACTATACCATACTCCAACAGCAGTTGTAATGGTGGTCGGGGTTTGGGAGGAGAATTGGAGGCAAAAGAGATAGAAAGCCTCTCGGTGGGAATATAAGGAAGCTATATAGGGAAGTGGGAACAGGTAGAATGAAAATGAAGCAACTTAATTATATCTGTATAATCGTTAACCACCTGAGGAGCCGATGTTCTTCCTCATTGCGAGCCAAAACCCTCCCTACCATGTGTCGATTCCCGCCAAAGTTCTTAACCGACACCCAAAAGAAAGTTCAAACCATTATTCAAAATTCGGTTTTATTTAATATTATAGTTATTATTAAATTTCATAATTTAGTTCATGTTTCTGTCTAAAGTTAAACAAAAATTAACGTATGTAGTGTTGGTGTATTTGCGATATTAACGGAGAAAAAAAAATATAGAATCGGGAACAGAAAATAATTAAGCTCACGATTGGTCAAGTAATCTTAAATTCCAAATTGTTACACGCGATAAATTATAATAGAACTTTGATAGGGAATCCAGATGTTTTTGAACCCATAAAACACAGACTCTGCTCAGGAAAAAACTTTGAATTCCGCACAAAACGCTTTCATTGGGCATTACCTACATTTATAAGGAAACACCATTCCGGTTCTGCGATACCTTTTATTTCTATAAAAGAAAACAATACCCAAACTCAATCACATTGATAGCGAGCTAATAAACGAAGTCTTCTCTTCACTGGTGAACAAAAATTATATTTCACCAGCCGGTGCCTCTTTGCTAGATTTTGAATCGCCCTCCGATGAGACACCCCTGGCGTTCTATTTGAAAGCGACGCATGGACAAAACCGCGGCTAGTTTTATTTTCCGGCTGTCCCCATCCTTATAAACCTGGAACACCCGATTCACACCGATTAAATTAGGTTGAAGTGGCAGTCGGAAAGAGGTCCGACTCACTTAGACCTATGCAAGATCCATTGTGATACCACGTGAATCTGAAGTTTCTGCCTGCTCATTGAACCAGTTTGAGCTGCTTAAATCTTTGTTGTCAGACAAGTAGTACCACTTGTCCATCTGTGGTTTGCTTTTTCTATTGCATCCAGTTTTAACAAGAGTTTGCATGTAAAAACTTGTATGCCTAAGGAGCCTTATTAGGTTAAATTGAGGGGGTAGTTCCAAGTTTGACGAGCTTGTCAGGCTTGCAGTTAACCGGTAAGTCTATATGGCCCGGCACCCAGCACAGGTGAATGTTGAACTGCTCAGCCATATCCTTTAGAGATGATCGGCAATCTAACAAAACACTACAATGATTAGGAAGCCGAGAGAAGAGCCTAAGATTTAGTCTGTCTGAGAAGATGTCTCCACCCACCCCATCATTTGTTTTTGACCCTTCCGTATAGAAATGGATCGATTCTTTTTCCAGCTAGGATCCGGGGAGAATGGTAAG
Source organism: Ferdinandea cuprea (assembly GCA_963576555.1). NCBI lineage: Eukaryota > Metazoa > Arthropoda > Insecta > Diptera > Syrphidae > Ferdinandea > Ferdinandea cuprea. Next base: position 82,384,789 of record OY754959.1, read on the forward strand.
CTGGAAGTTTTTATCAAACTGTGTAACAGCTTAATAAATATTTTCCATGTTCTCCTAAACTACGACTGGGAAGTGAACTTCTCGATGGCTCTCAAACCAACATATGTAACAATCGAGCATATGTACCTAAACAAAAAAAAAATTAAATCAATCAAATTAAAAGTCTCCACTCTCAGTAACAATTTGTTATTTCCCCACGTCCTTATCTTGGGTATACCGCTGCCTTTTTTTGTTTTGCATTCGTCAGCGGAACCTTAAGGGCTACAGGGACGGACGGATCATGCGTTAGAGACGGGAAATAGGAATTGGTACGCTCACACAAAAGAAACGTTTGGTGCATTAGGCCGGCAAGGGGCTAATCAGATGAAAGAGTCTAGAGGGTAACTGGTAACTGGTTGCGGAGAATTTGCAAAGCGGTTAGCAGCAGGTGATAGAAGACAAAATGATTAACTGGTTGATGAATTTTAATCAGTACTTCTGGAGGAGCGAACCAGGTCGCAAGTAAACCGAGCTTCGCAAGGAAAAGAAGAATCGTTTTCCCACGCTCATAGTTTTAAGTAATCAAATAAAAAATAAATGAATATTAAATTAAAGTGGTATTATGTGTTTATTTATTCCCTTAATTTCTAGGGGAACTAGCGCTCCGGTTAGTTATTTGCCGTAATTTTAAATGTGTACGACATTAATTTGGTGTGGTTTTATCTAACTTCATCATCTGGATTCCCCATCGGCAGGCCTGACGAAGCGGATACCAGGGTAAGTCACAAAGTTATATTTAAATTTATCGCGTGTAACAATTTGGAATTTAAGATTACTTGACCAACCGTGAGGTAAACTATTTTCTGTTCCCGATTCTATATTTATTTTTCTCTGTTAATAACGCAAATACACAAATACTACATACGTTAATTTTTGTTTAACGTTGGAGTTGTGTAATTAATACAGAAACATGAACTTAATTACAAAATTTAATTATATAATATTAAATTAATACCGAATTTTGGATAATGGTTTGAACAAAAGAGTGTCTCATTTGGATGGTAATGCAGCGATTACTCGGATTATAGAAGGCGTAGGGCTTTCTTTTGGGTGTCGGTAAAGAACTTCGGCGGGAACCGACAGGGAGGGTTTTGACCCGCAATGAGGAAGAACATCGGCGCATTTTTTTTCATTTTTGACTATGCATGCACATTTTTATGTAGTGGTTTCTTTTCGGTACCTGTGTGCAAGAACCCACACTCCGACGAGCATAAGCGAAAAAGCAAGGCATGCGCCCGCACTACAGTATCCGAAACCTTGTCCATTCTACCTGTTCCCCCATCCCTATATGCCTTTCTCATTGTCCCTCTGAGAGACTTTCTATCTCTTTTGCCTCCAATTCACCTCCTACCGCCCCGACCACCATTACATAAATGGCGCCTTTTAAATTATTATTTCCTTTCAGCTTTTAACGTACGAACTTTTCCGTCATTTCGCTCTACATATGGTTCGAAAATGGAAACAAACCTTTTGGAATAGCGTTTTTTTAACCCCCCCAGACGATGGCTTAAACGATCAATAATTAAGTTCCGATTCTTCGATACGCATCAAATTTTTTTTCAGCATTCGTTTGCCTGGAATGTTCTGGGATGGCGTTACATCGAGAACTTTATGCTTGACGTGATGACCTTTACAAACCTTTGCAAACGTATCAGTCCATTAAATTAATTTATCTTTCGTTCTTTTCTTATGCCCTTTTTGATATTTTCATCGTTACCACAAATGATCCAAACCACATAATCAAGCCATCCAAGTGAGATAATTATGAACATTTCGATTATTATATTATAATAACGGGTGATCCAAGTAGAGATACTTTTTTCAATAGCCTTTTTTGACAGATCACGTGTGAGTCGTGTCATGCTGTCATGTTATTTTTGTTTAGTATTATTTTACATTTCATAATGGAAAGACTTACGCGTGAACAACGTTTACAAATTGTTCAACTTTATTATGAAAATTCACGTTCTGTGAGGAATGTGTTTCGTGCACTTTGCTCAACTTATGGTCAACATAATCGGCCTACTGAGCGTACTATTCGCAACACCATCACCCATTTTGAGACCCAGCATTCATTATTGGATAATATTCGACCGAATAGACCACGTCCAGCACGCTATGAAGAAAATATAGCGGCCGTAGCTGAGAGTGTACACGAAGACCGTAGAGAGTCGATTCGGCGCCGTTCGCAGCAACTCGGACTGGCGTATGGAACGACTTGGCGCATTTTACGTCAAGATCTTAAATTGAAAGCGTACAAAATACAGCTTGTGCAACAACTGAAGCCGCTCGACCTTCCCAAGCGACATCGCTTCGCTCTATGGGCTCTTGAAAAGTTCCAAGAAGATCCGACGTTTTCGAGGCAAATTTTGTTTAGCGATGAGGCCCATTTCTGGCTTAATGGGTATGTAAACAAACAAAATTGCTGCATTTGGAACGAAGAGCAACCTGAAGAGATTGAAGAACTGCCACTTCATCCAGAAAAAGCAACGGTTTGGTGTGGTTTGTGGGCCGGTGGAATCATCGGTCCATATTTCTTTAAAAATTATGCCGGTGCGAACGTAACCGTCAATGGCGACCTTTTTCGTGCCATGATAACCGACTATTTGATGCCTGAAATTGAAGCTCGTGATCTCGGCGACATTTGGTTTCAGCAAGACGGCGCCACTTTCCACACATCGCATCAATCAATGGACTTATTGAGAGAACATTTCGGTGAGCACATAATTTCACGTTTTGGGCCAGTCGATTGGCCACCAAGATCGTGTGATATCACACCGTTAGACTTTTTCCTGTGGGGATATGTAAAGTCAAAAGCTTATGCCGACAAACCCGCTTCGGTTCAGGCCTTGGAGGAAAACATCACGCGTGTCATTCGCCAGTTACCAGTCGAAATGCTCGAACGAGTGATCGAAAATTGGACTCAACGGATAATCTTCAAAAAATAAATGCCAAAGAATGTTCTTTTATCATTTAATAAACATTCTCCATTAAATTTGAATTTTCTGTGTTTTTTTTTTAAAAAGTAGGGAACCTAGAAATGGATCACCCTTTACATACTTTCGTGTAATTAACTTGGAAAAAAGGGATAAAATCCTTTTGTTAACAACTATTTGCCATAATATCCCGCTTAATACCAACTTAAAACCATAAACGAATATATATCGTTATCCAATTACAAATTCAACCTGTACCCCGTAATCATGGCCGTTAGACGTACATCTGAACCGATATCTCAGCTTACTGATGAACAAGCAGAACCAAATTGTTCTATCTGTCAGGAACTTTTCACCACCTGATCTGAAACATCACAGACCTTTTGCGGTCACGTATTCCATAAACTTTGCATTACCAATTGGTCAAAGGATTCAGAATCATGTCCAATTTGTCGTGAATGTATTTATGACACAAACTTACAGGATACTAATCCAGATCCAGATTTTGGGACCCCAGATCAAGGGTGCAGTACCAAAAGGCCGACGACCAAATACTCGCTGCATGGTGCTGCAGAACGCGGCGGACTGGAGCTTACGGGACTCAAGCATCATCGACAGTAGAGTCTCCTCTGGCCACAAAGCAACTTCCCTTGCACAAAAGCCGCACCCGAACATCATCCCGCCTAAATCACGATTAAATTTAACCCCTCAGTTCGACAATGCTGCTCAGTGCGACGAAGATAATATTCGAAAAGTGGTAAGAGAGGAAATGGTGGTAGAAAGGCGTTGGAACTTGGCTGAGATTAACCAGTCCATTGAAACTATGTTTCAGCGATTTTATAGTCTTCAAATCCAACCGACAAATGCAGCTCCTCCAAATTCTCCCATGACCGATCGGACAAACTGGACTCAACAACATTTAACGTCAGCTCCACAGTTTCCCCGTTCCGATCCAACAACAATAGGTAGTTCTCCTAACCCAGAAAAAGTGTCTGGCATTATGCAAAACTGGAATGTTGAGCTTGAGAGTCCTTTCATGATTACATTGACGCGGCTGTAGAGTGATTGCCTATGCAGATAACGTTGCTATTTCCGTGTTGGGGAAGCACCTTAATACCTTAAAAGAACTCCTACAAAATGCTTTTAATAAGCTAACAAGATAGGCTGATAATTGTGACAAAACTGAACTTATTCTCTGTACTAGAAAATACAAAATCCCTCATGTCGACCGCCCTTCAATCAGGGTACCAGTTTAGTCTTTTCTGACGAAGCCAAAAACTTAGTCCCATCCTAGATAGGAAGCTCAGCTGGAAATCTAATATACAAGAAAGAGTCCGGAAAGCTACGGCAGCCCTCTGCAAAAAAGCAATTGGTAACAAGTGGTGACTACAACCCCGAATTACTCATTGTCGCACCACTCCCTCAGCTGCACTGGACATTCTATTCCATTTAATACCCCTAGATATTTTCAGCAGACAGACAGCTGCTACCACGGCCATTCGCAATGCAACCTCTCAATGGACCGAAAATGAAATCGGACACCCTGCACACTCAGAATCCTACCAAATATAGACTATACCATACTCCAACAGCAGTTGTAATGGTGGTCGGGGTTTGGGAGGAGAATTGGAGGCAAAAGAGATAGAAAGCCTCTCGGTGGGAATATAAGGAAGCTATATAGGGAAGTGGGAACAGGTAGAATGAAAATGAAGCAACTTAATTATATCTGTATAATCGTTAACCACCTGAGGAGCCGATGTTCTTCCTCATTGCGAGCCAAAACCCTCCCTACCATGTGTCGATTCCCGCCAAAGTTCTTAACCGACACCCAAAAGAAAGTTCAAACCATTATTCAAAATTCGGTTTTATTTAATATTATAGTTATTATTAAATTTCATAATTTAGTTCATGTTTCTGTCTAAAGTTAAACAAAAATTAACGTATGTAGTGTTGGTGTATTTGCGATATTAACGGAGAAAAAAAAATATAGAATCGGGAACAGAAAATAATTAAGCTCACGATTGGTCAAGTAATCTTAAATTCCAAATTGTTACACGCGATAAATTATAATAGAACTTTGATAGGGAATCCAGATGATGACGCTAGATAAAACCACCCCACTCTTAATTTAATAACTAACTGGATCGCTAATTCCCTTAGAAATTGAGGAAACTTATAATAGAATTGAAGTACCGATTTAGGTGTATGATCATTAATGATAATACCAATTTAATTGCATTTTTATTTATTTATTTTTATCATCTGAAAACTCAGTCAAAATTGAAGAAAGTTTTGATCTCTCTTCTGACCATTCGCCCGTCATTCTGATAATTACCAGCGGAGGTTTACGCGAAAAGGACGGTCCACCCAAACTTACTAGCAAAAGAACTAATTGGGACTCCTCTAGAAAAGACTGCATAAATAAAATCGATCTGAAAGTATCCCTTCGAGAACCATATGAACTCGAAGACGAAGTGAATCAATTCATCGATGCCTTGTAAAGTTCAGCGTGGAACACTACTCCTCATAAAAAGAGAGTAACTACAAGTAACGAATTAAAATATTCCCGCGAAATTGCTGATTTAGTAAAGGAAAAACGAAGAGCGCTTAAAAGATGGCAGCAATCTCGCGCTCCACAGGATAAAACAATTTTAAATAATCTTTCCAGCAAACTCAAAAGAGACATTCGGGACCTTAAAAAATTGTCAAAACTCTATGTATCTCGAAAGTCTAACGGCGGATAAGACTTCCAACTATTCGCCTTGGAAAGCTATGGAAGGCATGAAAAAGCCAAAGATACAAGCGCCACCCATCCGGAAAAATAACGGTGAATGGGGGAAAGGAGACAAGGAAAAGGAGACAAGGAAAAGGCCGTAATATTTGCCGAACACCTTGAAGAGACGTTTAAACCATTTGACGGTGAAGCGTTGGTTGAAGATACTGTTCCTACCACGGTATCTGACAATTTTCAAATTAGACGAGTATCGCTGGTCGAACTCTGTTTTAAAGTACAAAAACTTAAATCAAACAGGGCTCCTGGATATGACCTAATTACGGGACAGGTCCTTAAAGATCTGCCCAGAAAAAAACTACTTAAATTTGTTTATCTCATAAACGCTTCTATTCAACTTTTGTACGTTCCCCGGCAATGGAAGATATCTGAGGAGATAATGGTTCCTAAGCCAGCTAAACCTCCAAATGAAAAAAATCCTATAGACCAATAATGTCGAAGATATTTGAAAAATTCATATTGAAGCGATTACATCCGATCATCGAAGAACACCGATTAATACCGGATCACCAATTCGGATTCAGAACTAAGCACTCTACAATTGACCAGTTTTACAGAATTACCAAGGAAATTGAAAAAGCACTAGAGGAGAAAAAAAATTGTTCTAGCGTTTTCCTTGACGTCTCTCAGGCCTTCAAAAAAGTATGGCATACGGGATTAAAATATAAACTAATTTTAAATAATCGAAGAAAGATCCTAAGCTCTTCTTAAGATGACAGACTCTTTCGTGTTAAACACGGGAGTTCCACAAGGAAGTGTACTGGGCCCGATTTCATTCCTATTATACACTCGCGATATCCCGCAAGAAGAGGATACTATCGTAGCAACTTTCGCGGATGATACGGCTATTCTAGCTGTAGACAATTCTATTCAGTCCGCGACAAATAAGCTTCAACGAACTATCGACAGAATATGCTTGTGGACAAAAACTTGGCGTACTGTCCTCAACGAGGCAAAATCCACGCACGTTAATTTTACTTACAGAAATGTAAGCAATCTACCCATTTATTTTGGCTCGATACAAATTCTGTACGCAAACGAGGCTAAATACTTGGAAATGATGTTGGATTTTTTTTTCCGAGGGTAGGTGCAAATCTTTCAAAGACACTATGAGGTCTCATCCAAAATTTTTCGGACTGTACTGTTGATATGTCCGATTAGGCGGTTTCTATGCCTTCGCGCGAAGCTTCTAGTTTCATATACTTTATTCAGTGCGGTTTGTAGTTTTGCAGTAGTTTCTTCGATCGTATTACCTACTGCAAGGATAGCGGTGTCGTCGGCGAACGTAGCGGGGGTAGTGCCACCTTCTCTTGGTATATCGCGAGTATATAACAGATAGAGAAGCGGCCCAAGGAAGGGAGAAGCGAAATTGGTCTATACGATTTTACTACATTTGGCGGTTTTCCTGGTTTTAAAACTAAAGGGTGATTTTTTAGCTGGTTTGGTTTTGGCAACACTGGTTTTGACAGCTGACGTGTGTTTAGTACCTTGTGTCACTGTCAAACAGCTTCAGTTTGGTTTGCAATTTAACCATGGATCGTCTTACAAATGAACAACGCTTGCAAATTATTGAATTTTACTATCAAAATTCGTGCTCTGTGAAAAATGTGGAAATCCGATGTTTTATCGAAAAATTGTGTTCAGCGATGAGGCTCATTTTTGGTTGAATGGGTACGTAAATAAGCAAAATTGCCGCATTTGGAGTGAAGATCAGCCAGAAGCATTGCAACAGCTACCAATGCATCCCGAAAAAGCCACTGCTTTGTGCGGTTTATGGGCCGGCGGCATTATTGGGCCATATTTCTTCAAAGATGATGCGAATCGCAGCGTTACTGTCAATGGTGAACGCTACCGAGCGATGATAACAAACTTTTTTTTGCCCGAAATGGAAGTTCTTGACTTGCGTGATATGTGGTTTCAACAAGACGGTGCCACATGCCACACAGCACGCAAAACAATGGCGCAATTGCGAGGCGAGTTTGGTGAACAGTTAATTTCACGTTTCGGGCCGGTCAATTGGCCGCCTAGATCGTGCGATTTGACACCATTAGATTATTTTTTGTGGGGGTATGCCAAGGCTAATGTGTATAGGGACAAGCCCGCTTCGATTGACGCACTGGAAGCCAACATCCATGCATTCATTCGTGAGATACCGGCCGATATGTGTGAAAGAGTATGCCAAAATTGGACTCAGCGGATGGGCTACCTGAGACGCAGCCGCGGTCAACATTTGCATGAAATTATCTTTAAACATTAAATTGCAAGGTTCAAACTATCGATTCAAATAAATATTTCATTCATTTATTCGAATTGTTTGTGTTTTTTTTTTTAAAAAAGTTCTAAACCTCTTAAAAAATCACCCTTTATAATGACTTCCGCCACTTTCCATTGGCTCGGCACGTGTTTTAATCTGAGCGCAACATTTATAATATATAGAAGCTTAAGTAATGCTTTTCTAGGTAGAACTTTGAGAACTTCTCCGGTGATCAAATCATAACCAGAAGCTTTCTTAGGTTTTAGAGATTCAATTTCACGTTTGGTACGATTTTAGTACATTTGTGTTGCATTTGGTGAGTGTAAAGTCATCAGATAGTAATTCCGTCCCACTATTGGTACAGTCGTGAGCCGCTTGACCGTCGTACTGTTTAAAGGTTTCTTCAAGATGGGCGGCAAAAAAGTCCGCTTTTTCTTTGTCTTCCCTTGCCCATTCATTTTGATTTATTTTTATTGGCGGCGTGGGGATTTTGGGCCTTTTGGTGCCATTTACAGCTTTCCAAAGTGAATAATTGGAATCGTTTTTAGCTGTTAAACTTTTAAGGTAAGAACCTATCGTACGATTTTTAAAATCCTTAATAGCTGTCTTCAACAAATTGCACAAATAATTCAAATGTGCTTTATGTTGCGGAGCGAGACTCTGTTGCCACTTTTTTCATTGACCAATTCTTTTATTTCAGGCGGATATCGTAACCCGTATTTGGCCGGCGTTTTCCTTGAGTGAGTCGTATTATTCCAGGAGGCGAGCTGAACGACCTCAACGAAGCGATCAACTTCAACTTCAAGTTCATAAGGTGTCGTAAGTGGAACGCTCAATTCAACATTCTCTTCCTAAAGTCTTCCCAGTTAGTTGTTTTAACAGTTAATCTCGCTGGCTCTAGGTGATTGACTAGTTTTACACTCAATGTTAAAATAACCGGTGACTGATCAGATGACAGATCAAAGCTCTTTTCAACTATAATGTGGCTGGTAGATATTCCTTTCACGACGAAAAAATCTATCAGATCAGGTATTTTTGAAGTTGGCCAGTAGGTTGGTTTGCCCGTCGAGTGGAAATCACAACTGTACTCTATACCTGCCCTATAAAGCATTCTACATTTTCGCGAGATGCATCTAGAACCCCAAAACGTGTGTTTCGCATTAAAATCGCCGCCAATGGTTTGAGCAATTTAAGCAAGTTAGTATAATTACTTTTTACAAGCGTACTCTTCTAAGAGTATTGTTTGTTTTTTTACTCGAATCCTGCATAGTTGCATAGTTTCAAGCTCTATCTTCACGTCTTCGTATTGTTCAATGCAGTCTTTAATAAACAGTGATGATCCACCTCTCGCGTTTCCCGATGGGTGACAAGCGTGGAAATCATTATAGCCTTTTATTTTTAAAAGTGATCAAGTAATGTTAACATTTTGCAAACTTTCCAATCGTGAATTAGCGCAATAAAATGTAACCGCATGTTATTGTCGGTATAAGCAGGTGCTTCCGCTGGGAAGTTTCCTGCCAAACGTAATTAAATATTTAAATTAAAACTGCTTATGCCTAAGCCTAGTTGTAGTATAGAAGTATTTTGAAGGGAGGTGTTTTTAGTGAGTAATAATCACACACTATTATAAGCACGCACAGCCGGTCCTCATGTCTCATGGAAGATTTTCCACCTACCTTCGGAAAAAAAAATTATTTATTTTTTGATTCCTTTTTTTAATTGAAAAGGAGAATAAAAGAAATTAGGGACAACAACACACACACAAAGCCAGATGGAGGGAGGATGCGGACTCTGGAAAGCGGTGCTTCGGACTCTGTGACCACACATGTTGCAGGATTAGCCGGGTAAGCGTATGGTCCTACGCTGCGCGTAAGGTGTCAGTCAGTCCCACTTAAATGTTTTATTTATAGTTTAGACTCGCGCACTTAAACTTTTTTTTTTCTTCGGAAAACTATTCGCGCGGGAAAACGATTTTTGTTTCCTTACGAAGCTCGGTCTACTTGCGAGCTGGTTCGCTCCTCCAGAAGTACTCATCAAAACTCATCAACCAGTAAGCCAATTTCTCTTCTATCACCCGCTGCTAACTGCTTTCCAAATTCTCCACATCCAGTTAAGGACTGTTCACATGAGAGCGAACTGCGGATAGGCGAATCGCGAACAAATCAATTTTAATGTATTTATGAATAGGAAATTCTATTGCTTCTACCACAAGAGCTTGATATTTAATTGATCTAACATATTATCTAAAAAAAAAACTGAGCCTAAATTGATTTAAATAGCAATATTTACAATTAGAAAAAATTTCCCGCGAATTGAAAAATTCTTGCCGCGAACTGTCACTCTTTCTTCACAATCCACATAATACAGACGCCATCCACAAATCCGCGAATGAAAAATTCGTTCGAACATAACCTTAAAATTGACACATCTTGCTGCGGTACCTGCGACCAAAAAATTTTCTCATGTGAAAGAAATGTCAGAATTTACGAATGTTCGCCTGTTCGCAGTTCGCGGTTCGCTACATGTGAATGATCCTTTACCACCCTCTAGACTCTTTCGTTTGATCAGCCCCTTGCCAGCCTAATGCACGAAACGGTTCTCTCGTATGAGCGTACTAATCTGAAGAATGAAAATCGTCAACGTCGAATATCCTTTGCGTGATAAATTCCCAACAATTTTCCTGCTAGATCTTCTAAAATGTAATAAGATAAACCTTTTCTTTCTCGGACGCGAGACCAGAAGGGAGGCGCTAGTTTTGCATTGTACCCTCTCTCAAAATTACTACCACTACTGGGGAGAATGCCTTCTTTTTGCTCAGGAAAGCTGCTGTTACCAATACGGGGTGGACCACGAGTAGCCATTTCAAATCGATCTGTGTCATCCGATGTAAATGGTGAAAACAGAGTAAGAAATTATATTTTAAACAAGTCTGAGAAATCTGAAAATCTTCTAAGAGGTTTTAGGAAAAGAGATCGAGTATCATAGAAGTTTAGTGGGAAAATTGGAAAAAATTTGAACAGTCAGAATGCATCACAGAAGGGCGCGAGTGGATGCAAAAACAAATTCGATTGTCCAAAATCGTTAGCACTTTTGTCAACATGATGTAGTACCTTTGGAAATTTTCTCTGCCATGAAAACACAAAACTGCGGCCAGCTCCATCGTTACAGGAATTAAGATTACTCAAGTTGAGGTCCGCCCCCCCCCCCATAAGTAATGGGTTTCTATAAGAACATATCAAATTAAACAAAAAGAAAAAAAAAATGTTTAAACAACTTAGACTAGCGTAATAAATATAAAATATACCCATAGTGCACTCGCTCTATTCTAACCAAAAAAAAAATCGAATGAAAAAGAACGAATACACTTAACATTTCTGTGATGTTAAGTATAATATATGGCGCTCTCGCTCTTATTCTTGCTTCTCTCCATCTACTGGCGTTTGTGTTCCTTAGAAGTAAGCCCAATAGTATACTACGTATACATTCGACTTCCCACTTTCTAGTTTTAAAGTTTATTTTAAGATATTTTGTACCCACGCGAAAATAATCGCAATCTATCGTCTCAAATCAACAATACATCTAACAGATAGCGATGTGGTATATATTTATCTATTATATCCTATCCTAAGGGTACCTATATTAATTTTGACACATAGTTTGAAACACCTCTTAATATAATATATGGCGCTGTCGCTGTTATTCTTGCTTCTCTCCATCTACTGGCGTTTGTGTTCCTTAGAAGTAAGCCCAATAGTATACTGCGTATACATTCGACTTCCCACTTTCTAGTTTTAAAGATTATTTTAAGATATTTTGTACCTACGCGAAAATAATCTCAATCTATCGTCTCATATCAACAATACATCTAACAGATAGCGATGTGGCATATATTTATCTATTATACCCTATCCTAAGGGTACCTATATTAATTTTGACACATAGTTTGAAACACCTCTTAATATTCGTCGTAGACCCCGAAAAGTATATATATTTATGATTAGGACCAAAACCTGAGACTATTTAGTAATGTCCGTCCGTCCATCACAAGTTTGCCATATAAATCTTTTTATCACGGGGTTTTTTTTTAACAAAATGTGGGTTTCTTCAAAAAAAAATTTATAGAAAACGAAAAAAATTGTACAAAGTTTTTGGCCACGCCCAGTTTTTAAGGGCGTTTTTAAAACAAAATATTTCTGTATAAATTTAAAAAAATGAAATAAAATGTCATCCATCACGTTCTTAACGCATTTTCCTTGGGACATATAGTGATATGGATAGGGTATCATACTGTTCGCCCAAGCGGACTGTAGTCTATCCTTATGTTTTTTATATTGTAATCGACTTTGGGGAAAATATGCTCATGGAACACCAAATGCTGTACTTTTCTCTTCAGTTTAGGTTAATTTAAAACGGCCGCCGATTTCAGAAACATAAGTGATCAGAACATAAATTAAAATGTTCGGATTAAGATAAACGAACTTAACAAAATATTCGAATAAAAACTTGTTTCTTTGTCAGTGCAAACATTGAGTTCGGATTATTAATTCGCTAAAAATTAAATTGATTTGAACGATCAATTTGTTCTGACGAAATTGTGCAAGTTCTGATTATCAAAACGCTGGCACTGTTATCGACTTCATAAGAATCTACGACTTCGTTCGATCTGACGTGTCCGTTAGAGCAGTTGTTTGTCAGAAAACGTATCCACTGATTTGACATTTGTTTGGTGATAAAGGGTGATCCATTTCGAGGTTCCCTACTTTTTTAAAGAAAAAAAACACAGAAAATTCAAATTTAATGGAGAATGTTTATTAAATGATAAAAGAACATTCTTTGGCATTTATTTTTTGAAGATTATGTCTATCAATTGTTGGCCGTTGCTACGTCGCAGATGGTCCATCCGTTGAGTCCAATTTTCGATCACTCGTTCGAGCATTTCGACTGGTAACTGGCGAATGACACGCATGATGTTTTCCTCCAAGGCCTGAATCGAAGCGGGTTTGTCGGCATAAGCTTTTGACTTTACATATCCCCACAGGAAAAAGTCTAACGGTGTGATATCACACGATCTTGGTGGCCAATCGACTGGCCCAAAACGTGAAATTATGTGCTCACCGAAATGTTCTCTCAATAAGTCCATTGATTGATGCGATGTGTGGGAAGTGGCGCCGTCTTGCTGAAACCAAATGTCGCCGAGATCACGAGCTTCAATTTCAGGCATCAAATAGTCGGTTATCATGGCACGATAACGGTCACCATTGACAGTTACGTTCGCACCGGCATAATTTTTAAAGAAATATGTACCGATGATTCCACCGGCCCACAAACCACACCAAACCGTTGTTTTTTCTGGATGAAGTGGCAGTTCTTCAATCTCTTCAGGTTGCTCTTCGTTCCAAATGCGGCAATTTTGAGCCGTCCCATTGAGCCAGAAATGGGCCTCATCGCTAAACAAAATTTGCCTCGAAAACGTTGGATCTTCTTGGAACTTTTCAAGAGCCCATAGAGCGAAGCGATGTCGCTTGGGAAGGTCGAGCGGCTTCAGTTGTTGCACAAGCTGTATTTTGTACGCTTTCAATTTAAGATCTTGACGTAAAATGCGCCAAGTCGTTCCATACGCCAGTCCGAGTTGCTGCGAACGGCGCCGAATCGACTCTCTACGGTCTTCGTGTACACTCTCAGCTACGGCCGCTATATTTTCTTCATAGCGTGCTGGACGTGGTCTATTCGGTCGAATATTATCCAATAATGAATGCTGGGTCTCAAAATGGGTGATGGTGTTGCGAATAGTACGCTCAGTAGGCCGATTATGTTGACCATAAGTTGAGCAAAGTGCACGAAACACATTCCTCACAGAACGTGAATTTTCATAATAAAGTTGAACAATTTGTAAACGTTGTTCACGCGTAAGTCTTTCCATTATGAAATGACAAACAATACTAAACAAAAATAACATGACAGCATGACACGACTCACAAGTGATCTGTCAAAAAAGGCTATTGAAAAAAGTATCTCTACTTGGATCACCCGTTATATACAAAAATGAACGATATTGCTCATCAATTCATGGGTATATAATATAAACCCAAAATTGTATATATAATAATAATATTGGCTCTCAGGTGTAGAACCTCTCACATATACTAAATCATACAAATTAATTGAGACTTTTATGCACAATGCATATCACATTCGTTTTGCTTTTTTCTAAATTTGTATAATATATTTACATTAAGCTAATTCGAATAAAAAACCCGCCTTATCTTTCCGTTTTTCTATAAACCATTCTGCCATATACAACTCATTTCTGTTATTTCTTTTCTTTTCTTTGACGATGCAAAATGTCCATTCGCCTCCCAGGTAATTTTGAACATATTGAAATTTTTTGTTTTTTAGTTATGTGGAAAATGTTTATTTAATGTAAGCGTAGTGTAAGATACCAACCAGCTGCTACTTGCATAGAGAAAAAAGCCTGGCAGCACTGTAGACTTTTTAATCATTTGATTCCCCAAATGTTAAACTCAGCAAGCCAAGTATCAAAATGGACTGGCAGCACTGGTGAAATCGTACCTAGATGGCTACATCCTATATACCTACATTTTTTTTCTCCAGCTTTAAATTCAGCTATTTGCTTTCATTACCATATACAGATTTATCATTTCAGTGCTTAGTCGATAAAGAGGGCTGGATAGATTTGTACTGTCGTTTGCTTGGGTGCCGTTTCTTGTTTTTCTGCTTATGTATAAGTACTTAATTAAATAATTTTATCAAATGAAATATAATATATATCGAGTAAAAACATTTCTCGTGATTAAAAGAGCATTTGTTTAATTCTAAAAAGTTAAATTACTAGACTATTCGGAAAAATTTAGCATCGGTCGGTTGAAAATGTAATAAAACCAATGAATACAAATATGATATGCACACACACACACCGCACTCAAATATATTGATAATGAAGTTGTATCATGTCAGCAATCGGTATATTTACTGAAATATCCATCTAAATTAGTAGATATCGTACTCACACATTTACATGATAGCTAAGAGAGGCGAACAAATTTTCTCTTTCTTCATTTTACTCAACAAAACATTTGCGTTACTGGTCACTATTACTCGGTTTGCTGTTTTATTCAAAAAATATGTGAAAAGACTGTGAATCAAATTAAAAAAAGTGTGTTTGTTGACGGTCATTTAAAAGACTGATGATTTAAATTGTGACTACAAAAGTTATATTTTTTATTAGTAATTATTTAAAACACGTTCCTGATATCACTTAAAAAACATAATTTTCCTTCCCCTAAAAAACCACTTGGATTACCAGTGCCAATAGAAAATAATACATAATGTTATGTACCTACATTACATATTTGTACATAAATGAATTACTTTATATTTAGAAGTACGTGCATATGTGTGTTGTATATACAAAAAGTTTCTTAAAGTGTTTAATTTAAAAAATTGTGCAGTCAAATTAACACAAAACAAAATGGAATCTAGTGAAATTACATATATTCAATATGGATTAAAATTAAATCTGTGAATAGTTTAACGTTTATATGTTATTTATTTTATTTTTTTTTATTGTTCATACCGAAAATGACGATGGCCGCGTGTTACACCAGCTACGATATACCATCTATTTCTCACGGAATAGAGGGACCTTCGACTTCATCGCAGCAACCCCAACAGCAGATGACTCAAATATTACATCAAGGACGACAGCATCATGTTCAACAGCAGCCTTCAAGGCTTTCATCAGTTGCGGCGGCGACAGCTCTTGTGACAGTAACTGCGGCTGCCGCAGCGTCGTCCTTAACTGCCGCCGCCAATAGTAACTTAAGCACACAGAAAGATTACTCCATTCCATTGCATGTTGACTGTAGCGTAGAATATGAATTGCCAAATCAACCAAAACCACCAGCGGGACAACGTGTTGAACCACTTCTTATGATCCATCCCTGTTATTTTCGTAAAATGGAAAGCCAACGCCGAAGTCCTTTTATCAACAACATGCCAAATACTTCTCGAAACAGCAACACAATATTAAGTGTAGTATCTTCGGCAGCACAGAGCTCGAATATTGCATCATCTACAGCGATTGTGTCGTCTTCGAGAAGATCATTGACACGACACCAGCAGCAATCTCAGGTTCTTCATCAACCACATAATCATCATAGGCAAACAGCATCTACCCAATATAACTCAATTCATCCACAGAGTCATCAGCAACAGCAGCAAATTCGTCCTCTGCAGAACAATCCGCAACAGCAAATGTCGCAAATGTCTCAACAGGCTCACTACCCTGTGGTTTCATTGCCATCTGTGATATCAACTGCAAGTGGACAATATATCGAACATGCTACTGCAATTCGACGTGCTGCCGCTGCAGCTGCCGCCTCAGTTCATAGGAGTCATATGCACAGTCGCTCCGTTACATCATTACAACAACAGAAACATTCTCAGCAACACCTAAGCCAAAATCATCAGCAAACCCTGCTAGTACAAAATGCATCTTCCACTGCAGCAACCCACTGGGATCAGCTTGCCGCAGTCGCAACAATTGTAACATCTATCGCCCCGCACAGTAATAGCGTCCTTCCTCCTGCTCCAAATATGCCCTCACATAATCTGTGTGTAGCTCCTCCACGCTGTTCCACTATTAATGCATCAGTAGGAAAACGAGATGCTATGATATCCGGCGGATATGCGACAAATTCAAGTAACACTACTACACGTAGTCAGGCAAATAGATTAAACAACGGCATTAGTTCTTCTTGTAAAAACAATAATGGTAATAATTCAAGTAATAGCCATGGAGCATCAACTTCTCTTGTTGATACAACAAATCTTCGTTGGAATACAGCCACAAATCGGATGATCGATCGCAGCCCGATTGCAACAGTTCCTAGTAATTACCAGGCTGGTCCTGACACAACGCCTACACCACTCCACAATACGATAAAAACAAACAATGACAATAATAATGCTATTATTAAAAGCAACAACAATGTCAGCAGTAGTGGCAAATATCGACAATACTTACGATCACAACGGGTACACCCATATCTAGCAGCAATATCAAAAACAGCTGTTTCTTCGGCCACACCATCAGTTAATAATCACATTGGCCAGCCATTTCCTCAATTTTCAGCAGCGACAGCTGCTGTAGCGACCGTTGCGGCCACACCATCATTCCAGCAACATTTGCAACAAATTTCCTGCTACAACGTGTGATAAAACATACTCAACTATTAATTTGACTTCAAGTATTTCCTCATAAATAACAGTTACCAAACATCGTTCACCGTAAAATAATTTTCTTACATTTTTTATTTAAATACTGCGCGTCATATATGTTTTTATAATGCCATTGGCGTTACAAATCACAGTTGGATAACACCAAAAAATCATCTGTTTGTCAAAAATAAGTAAGTGATACAAATAAATATGTAATTTTAATTCTAAATTTTAATATGTTGTAATGTTCTTTGTAAAACTAAAACAATAAACCATTAAAAATGTCGATATGGGTAAATTTGTATTTAGTTGTGGTAGGTAATACATTGCCAGTAGGTACCTAGGTTTTAGTGTTCTGCTTAAATGAAATAAAGCATACAATGGCGATAATCAAATCATAGTGAGTTCATAAAATTTGCAGTAGGTACTTTTATTTTTCAAGTTCATTTTCTTACCTAGCAATGAATCTGTTTCCTTTATTAGAATGTTGTTTGCGTTATTGAACCTCAGTTGACGTTTCGAATTTCTTTAGTCCATTATTTAGGGGCACCTTTTTTGTTTAGCAAAACATTTATGAAGAATAAACCTGGGAAGCTAATACTTATTGTGTACCTAGGTGCATCCTGACATTTTTATTATTTGGAATAGGTTATACAACAGAAAAATATTTTAGATTACCTTAAATCAATATATATATATATACATATATAAGCAAACTTATATAGGTAAAATGTAGAAAATAAACACAAGTAAAAAGAGACTTAAAGAAATACAATTATATTCGCATTATGATAATGTTCCATGCATAGACAGCTTTATGAACACAATAACCTTAAGGTATTTTAGTAAATACATACAAAATAAATCAATAACTACTATAAAACAAACAAAAATCATACATTATCCTATAGAACTGAGTAATGAGCTAGCTAGTCCTCCTACTTACTACAACTACTATTACCAATTAAGCTACTACATTATTTAATAACAAAAATTCACTAATGAATAAAATATAGTATGTAACAGAAACACATCGCCTCATCTCGATAGTAAGGTGGTAATCATTCATTCAGTTTCATTTGTTTGAAAACCAAATGCAAAGGAAATGCGTATGCTAAACACAAATCCACAAGTATCGTTAACATTTTGTTCGTGTATTAGCAATGCATCCAAGAAATGAAGACACCTTATTTAAGCAAACAAGTAAATTTTTTACAACCACACAGTCCGGTAATTGTATTATATTCTTTAGAAATGTTACTAAGGAATTGCATAAATATTTTTCCTTCACTCGACAAAAAAATAAAGGGAATTATACGTGTGCACGATGCGACAACAATTGCAATGTTGTTCGTAATTAAAAATGTGATAGTAGATTTATTATTATTATTATTCCTAATGTTAGTTATTATTATTCTGGTTAAAAAATGTGCTATTGTACTGATCCGCTTAAAAATAAAATCATAAATACATATATAATGTAGATAAGTTTCATTCATCTATTTTTTTTTGTAGAATATGTACCAACCTATTATATTTTGAAAGACAATTTTAAATTAAATGTAATTGTTTTGCAGATGAAAAAAAACACAAGGGTAAACAGAAACAAGGGAAAGAATTATTGAAACAAACCAACACGCAAATACATGTAATTAATGAACTTCAATATTGTATGCATCACATGATCTAAAAAGAACTTGGCATATTTGAAGAAAAAAAACAAATATTAAATATTTATATACAAAAATATATATACACATTGTTATAGCCAAACAAGATGAATATAAGTAACCAAAAATAGTATACCTATTACCCTCAAAACTATAAAACAATAATAATTATGTATTAAAAAAAAAACATCACTTCAAGTTTAGTCCGCGCTTCTGGAGCAAAGTATTAGAAACGCCAAATGTAACGACTTTTTCTGTTTTTCAGAAATAATAAAATTTCTTTGTTTTATAGATAACCTTGTTTCGGCTTATCTGATTTTTTGTTTTTGCCCTCTTTCAATCTTCATTACTTTTTTTAGGTTCTTATTAATTTTGTTCATAATTTATTTGATTGTGGCATTGATGTAACTAGAAACCGATAAACATGTTACATAAATATGAATTATGTATAATATATACCAATTTAATAAAGGAAAAAATATATACGACAACAAAGAATCTATAAAGTATATGTATTAACAAAATTATATGAATGAACCAGTTCCAAAGAATATTAAATTAAATTGCATTATGTATTATTACGAATAATTAATTAACAAACATGAATCATCTTAGTTATTATTATATTGTAATTATAAAAAATATTGAATAGAAAAAAAAGAAAGATGAATAGAAAATTAATATGAGAATTGAAGACAAAAACGAAGATAAAATAAAAAAAAAGCTATGATACAAATAAAGCGCGACATTTCGAAAAATTGAATATAAGCGTTTAATTTTTCTATATTTCAGCTTTGGATTTCAGTGCCATCTACAGTTTGAAGGTTACGAAATAGAAACTTCTAATGTCGAATAAGTTGTGTGGTAAACATAGCGTGCTTTCTTAAACGCATTGTTGTTTTATTTACATGCCATCAGTTGCAATAAGTTTAACGTCAGAATAAAAAACGCGCAAGTGATTCTAAAAGTTTGCGTAGTTGCACTTCAAATGTTACTAATTATGCCTTTATGCCAAATGTTGAGACTGTTGGTTGCAATTATGAATCCTATTGTAATAGGCATCCTATTGTAAATTTGAATACTTTTTGCACCCATAATGCAAATAGTATTCAAATTAACCTTCTTTAATTTAAACCGAACTTCAAAGAAGGGACAGTATTACATAGTTACATATTCAAAACGAATTAATTTCACGTTCTCTCTGATCTAGTTACAATAAAAGGGAAAAACATGTTCGTAAAAAAGACGTACATTATCAATCTTCTCCAAATTCAACGTTTTTCAATAAAACTGAGCAATTTTAATAATTAAAATATAATGAACCCGCTTGCTGATACTGTTTCTAAATCTAAGTTATACCTAATTTCAAAGAAAAGTCATTACAAAAAATTGAATTAGATCCACTTGTCTCAATCCATCCTCTATCTGACTTTGTATAGTAATATCCGGGTGTGCGCTTTAAAAATTCACTTATTTCACGTACCTTATGCGCGGGTTTAAACACAGTGTTTTTCTTAGGCAAGTCAATATCAGAATTTCTTTAAAAGATTCATATTAATTTTTGCGCTGAGTATTATTACCTCAACTAAAAATACCGCGGAGCTATTGTGTCACTGTACATATAATAAAGACAATTTTAAGTTAAAAAAGCTAATTTTGAAGAGAATAACGGGTTAGAACCTCCTTCAAGTTTGCCGTATAATTTTTTCCCCGCCAATTTTTTGTTGGCCTTTTTTCCAAAACGTTATTTCCCTCGAAAAATATGTAAAAGCAGATATTTATCCAATATTTTTTTTATATCACCAATATAAAGTAGTGGCGTGGCCACACCTTTTTTCTTTGGGGAATATAGGGATATGGATAGGATAATAACATATCCTTTTTTTTCTTTTCTTTTTAATATACACTCAAGATGTACCGCGACAAACGTTGAAGAAGGCAAATTGCGTCGACTACGACTAATAAAACAATTTGAATAAGTTGAATAGAAGAAAGTGGAAAACCATAAGATTTACGGAAACGCGCGCTCCAGAGCAAGTTCGTAAGCGTTTGCTTTTCAATAAGAAATTAAAAGAGCACACGCATTTATGTATGTGAGATTTTCGCTATTTACATTTAAATTTCTAAAAAAAAGAGTAGATTTACTGCAATTACGGCTTCGCTTGGGATTACAAGATACGATGTTACCAAAAGGAAATGATAATATTTTGGGTATGTATTATAAAATTGTATATTATATGTCATAAAATGTGTATGCTAGGGTAGGTAAAAAAAATCGACAACTTTATTTTTTAATAGCGACACTGAAACATTGATTGCTAGACACCTCTAGAAAATTATCAACTAAAATGAGCTCTTCGTTTTCGATAGGAAGGTCCCTCGCATAACAGTTTTCGATTTTTTCCTCAGTCCAATAGAAAAATTCATATCTCACTCATTAATTGATCACACAGTAAAAATGAATATACCATTTGAAGCAAATTGAACGCTCTCCAAAAAGATTTCTTAGATTTTTATCGTCATTTCATTTAAAAAATATTAAGGATCGAAATTTGATTATTTGAAGACAAATTTTTTTTTGGCTTAAGAATTTTATAACTCGTGAACAAAAAACGATTATGAAATGGGCATTGAAATTTTTATAGAAAATTAAATAAAGTCTTTAAAAGATATTCATCATCAAATTTTAATGCATATCGTTTTTGACAACTAATTTATTAAATTTATACAAATTTAATGCCCGCTCTGTGTTACTTCATTATAAGAGTATCCAAAATACCTTTATTGCGCATACATTTTACAAAAGAAAAACTATATAGAATCCCAAAAGTGTGTTATCATTAATCAGCAAATGTGAAATGAATAATTTCATTCCAAAACGTTATTAATACTAAATTTAGAAATCGTCGACAAGTTTATACTTGCCTAGCATTACAAAACAAATATTAGGCGTAAACGGCCTATATAAGAGTAAAGCCTAGCTTCTCCAACCACTGTGTGTGCGAAAATATATTTTAAGCCCAATAAATACATATCTACAAAAAATAAAACGTATGAATGCTGCCATTTTATTTTCGTCGATAAACGATCCTATCTAAACTATGCAGAAACAGAATTCACCAACTTGACAGAAGAAAAAAATAAAACTATTTTCTTCACTTTTTATTTCGGAAAGATTGACAGACTTGTTTTTTATTGAATTTGCAAAATATTTAATTCCCTGCGAAAATGAGGATGTAATAATGTATACAATTAATTTTTATCAAAAATATATAAATAAACTTTTTCACCAGGTTTTCATAAATTATACCAAAACCAAAGCGATTAATAAGTGTTTATAAAATCTTTTTGCTGCTAGTTCTTAATTTTTTGCGCTCTATTAGTATTTTATGTGGAACACACACAACATTGGTTCGTACCCTGTTTTAGTGATTAAGAAAAGCGATGCCGAAAGTACTGAAAGTAGTATTATACTGCAGTTTTTTTCATCCTTCTAACTATCCAAAGCAAATTATACTGCTCAACCCAAACCACACAATTAAACTAAGAATGCGAATTAGACACAAAGCGGGCAATTAGGTGAAAGGTTGGAAAATTGTATAGTCACTTTTTTTAGGGCCTTGCCTTCCCTTGAACCCTCATAATTTATACATGTAAGTCTGAGAAATGGACGAGATTGCGATTTAAAATGACATTTCATGGGGAAGGTCATTAAAATCCATATAATCCCTTATATGTGTGCAAGGTTCCCTTTGATCCGCACGTAAATTCCTATATACATAAATGCAAATTATATGGATAACAAAAACAGCTGAGCTTACGTTCGAGGGCGACTTGAAAGACTCAATCGGTGTTGGATATCTGTTTAATTACTCATCTGTGCCATAATGTCTCATGATAGATTTTATATCTACGTTCGGCAGCAACTATCCTCAAGATTCAAAAGTAATGCTTCGTATAAAATAATCCAACAAAATCGTGGGTTTATTTTAGAGTGAACAAAAATTGGTATATTTATAAAACTCATAGTTGCATAATTCTATAGTTTAAAAAAAGCACATACTCTGTTATTTTGCTTCTTTTGATAAAACTGAGGGCAAACGGAATTAATGTAAAAAATGGTATTAGAAATGTATAACGCAAGTATATTTTTAAACTGTACAAATCATATTAATTAATCTGACTAAAATATAACCAGTAAGTTGATCGTAATGAAATTTTTGGGAAATCACGTTTGAATGTTAATTACCCTCGTAGAATTAGAAGGTTTGGTTTCTGAGACATTGTAAAGTATTGTGGTTTCCTTATAAACATGTCATTAGTCATTAGTATTTTGGTATAACATAGAACTGCCAAAGGTTTTTTGTTTTGGCGGAGGTTGCTACTATCCGATGGAGCGCTTAAACGCAACTACAGCTCCATTGTACTACCATTCAGACACTTAATGTACTTAGTTTTCCCATCTTTCGAAGAAAAACGAGAAGGAACATTGATGAAGAGCTTAGATGTTCGGCACTCACCATGTCAGCCCGAAAATCCGCCACCTGGTGCGAGCATAGGCCGGTCAACTGCAGAGAAAGTGTTCTGCTGTGTGATCCTCCTCACCAAGCAGCCTACAGTCGATTCTCCTCAGAGATAGAAGAAAAGGTGCTGACCTTTTGCAAATATCCGGGCGCAGTACTTTGGTCTGTCTACATCCACCGCAATCGCGCCACCGAATCTTGTGTTCACAGGAAACCCAAGAATCAATGGAAGACATGACTAAAGATGTAGCCAGACCCAGACTGAGAAAACTTCTTCTGAACCTTGCCTAGCAAGCTCATCCGAGATCTCAATTCCGTGGATGCCAGTGTGACATGGTACCCAGACAAGATTCACTGTGTTCAGTCTTCCGACTAAATTCAGAGAAAGCTTGAGTTCTAGCACTAACTTGGACGAGGTAAGAGGGTTCAGCAGCGCTCTTAATGCACCTTGGCTATCACTGCAAATGCAAATGCCTCTAGCCCTCCACCTGTTGTTCACAATATAGCTCATAGCCATTAGGATGGCAAAAATCTCCGCTCGGAAAACAGATGCATGTTTACCCAAGGGGTAGTAAAGTCGTATGTCATCGCGTTCCACAAAGACTCCAGCACCAGACCCCTGTCCCGTTTTAAAGCCATCCGTGAAGATACGATGGCATTCAATCCATGGTTGAGAGTCATACCGAAGCCATTTCGTTACCTGTGGAAAGTTGGCGTGGTAGTTTTTTCGCAGATGAACTTTTTAAAATCTGCTCGCGACAAGCAAAAATTAATTTCGTTGCAAAATTCATTAAATGTGCTTAAGCACCCCTTAATAAGTACATTATAACCATGATTGGTTCTATGCCTATCTGTATAAAATAAGCTTCTAAACCGTAGTGACCTTTGAGGAGCCTATATATTTAAAAGAAAGATCAATTCAGTTGAATTTATATGATAATTAAGAATATCGCCATGACGGAAGTTGCATTGCGCCTGAAACTTAAGGTTTCCAAACTAAATTGCACCTTCTGCCATAATTAATAAGCTCATCAAACATATTTAATTTACGAACCGTATGGCGAATCTCAAATTACAGGTCTGACTAATGAGCAAGAAATAAGTTTTAAGGCTGTTTATATCTCGAAAGCTTTACTATTAAGTTAAGGGAAGGCTAACAATGAGTAAGACTTGGCAATGACGAAATCATAATGAAACTTAACTTATTGTCAAATATGACACCAACATCTTTCACTTCATCAACACGCTGAAGTCTACGATCATTTATTTAATAATTATGCAAAATTGAAGTACTAATACAATATGCTGAAAGTTGACATTTAGAAATGTTAAGTTCCAAAGCACCACTTCGACAATCTATCTAATCTTTCATAAGACACTATGAGGACCGACCGCACGAGCTCAAACCGAGATTCTTACTCACTAAAAACACGTCCCTTCAAATAACTTTATACTACAACTAGGTTATTTCCTATCTAGTAGTTTAGATTTAATAATTTATATTCGCGTTTACCAGACAGCTTCCTAATTCAAATGGTTTTATCCGTTGAAACCAGCGCACTAAATGTGCATCGTTCAAAATATATATCATTACGTTATTGCAATGACCGCGAAGGCGAGTCTGTTACTTACGGGCGAATGATTTTATTTTATCTTCGACGGTTGCCACATCCAAATCTCTGTAGATATCACTATTTCTGATATACCACGGAGCGTTTACAATTCTTCTCAGCACTTTGTTTTGAAAAGTTTGTAAAATTTTTATGTTATTTGCTTTGGTACAACCCCAAAGTTGTATACCATACGTCCAAACCTGTTTCAGAACTTGCTTGTACAAAAGCAGCTTGTTTTGCATGTTGAGTTTGGCAAACCGAACAAGCAGCCAATGCATTTGATTATATTTAATTAGGAGCTCTCCCCGTTTCTTTTTTACGTGCGATTTCAATTTAAGTTTCACATCTAGTGTCATTCCCAAATATTTAGCTTCATTTGCGTACGAATTTTGTGCGGAGTCTATGAAATTGGGTAGCGTAGGTACATTTCTGGAAGCAAAATTAACATGCGTAGATTTTGTTTCATTAAAGACAATACGCCAAGCCTTTGTCACACTTGATAGCCCTAATTCGTTACTGATTCAACCGTATTACTCGCGGCCAATATAGCGGTATCATTCGCAAACGTCGTTACAGTTTTGCCTTCTTCCTGCGGAATATCTCGAGTAAAGGTTAGAAATAAAATCGGAACCAGGACGCTTTCTTGTGGAACTTCTGCCGCGTCGGAATATTTGTTTCCGTGCTTAACACGGAAAAGTCCTTCCACTAAATAAGAACTTAATATCACATATATTTGTTTCCGAAGGGCTAATTTTAGCTTATGTTTTAATCCCGTATGGCATACTTTATCAAACGCCTGGGAGACGTCGAGAAAAACGCTAGAACATATTTTTTTTTCCTCACGGGCTCTTTCAATTTCATTGGTTATTCGATATACCTGGTCGATTGTAGAGTGTTTAATTATGAACCCGAATTGGCGATCAGGAATTAATTTGTAACATTTTTTCAAATACTTTTGACAAATTGGTAAAAGAGATATTGGTTTATACGATTTCCTTTCATATGACCTCAGCTACTTTCCATTCTTCGTGGAACGTATAATAACCTAAACGAAGCATTTAAGAGATAAAAAAAACATAATAAGTGCTTTCATAGGCAACTCTTTTTGGATCTGTCCCGTAATTAAATCGTATCCAGGAGCTTTGTTTAGTTTCAATTTTTGTATTTCATAGTACAGTTCAGCCAGTGATATACATTTAATTTTAAAATTGTCAGGTAACCCCCCTAAGACCATATTTTCGATTAGCTCTTGACTGTCAAAGGGCTTTAACGTGTCTTTTAAGTGATCGGCAAAAATGTCGGCTTTTTCTTTGTCTCGTTTTGCCCATTCGCCATTATTTTTTCTGATAGGCGTTTGCGATTTTGGCTTTTTGATGCTTTTTATAGCTTTCCACAACGACTAGTTCGAACTCTTGTCCGCGGTTACACCTTCAAGCTGTGAAGAAACTTCGCGATTTTTAAAGCACTGAATATATTATTTAATATCGTTTTATGCTGCGGAGCGCGACATTGTTTCCATTTTTTACGCGCTTTTCGTTTCTCCTTTACCAATTCGGTTATTTCCTGAGGATATTTTATTTCGCTTTTTGATTTTGTTATCCGTTTATAAAGACTATTATACCAGGCTGAACTTTGTATGACAACGAAAAATCGACTTCAAATTCAAATGGGGTTTGAAGAGACACGTTAAGATCGATATTATTTTCGCAGTTTTTCGAAAGGAGTCCCACTTAGTTGATACGTTTGTAAGTCTGGATGGGCCCTCCTTTTTCAATAGGCAGCCGCTAATTGTCATGTCGAAACATTCTTCAATTTTAATAAAGCTTTCGGAAATCCCTAAAATGTAAAAATCTATAAGGTCTGGAGTTTTTGCCGTATCCGTAGGCCAATACGTCGGTTTACATCGGTTTGACGAGTAAAAGTGTACTCCAAATTGCATACCGGATTCATAGAGAATTTTTCCTTTTGGTGAAATGCATCGTGAACCCTAGAAGGTGTGTTTTGCATTAAAATCACCAACGACAACAAAGTTCCGTGCGAGTAAGTTAAAAATACTCGTGAAAAAAATTTTGTTCTATCTCTTCCCTTGAAGTTATATAGACGCAATATCATAAGTTTGTCTATTATTTTTTACTCGGACCGTAATCATTTGAATATTAGCTTGCTCGATTTTTGTGCTTATTGAATGCTCAATGCTGTCTTTTATAAACAAAGACGCTCTAGCACTTTCCGAAGGGTGATATGCATGATAGGCACTATAACCTTTAATTATTCCCTATCCTAAGGGTATATTAATTTTGACACATAGTTTGTAACACCCCTTAATATTCGTCGTAGACCCATAAAAGTATATATATTTATGATCAGGACCAAATCCTAAGACTATTTAGCTATGTCCGTCCGTCCGTCCGTCCGCATCAACTTTTGAGGCCTTTAAATTTATGCTAGGAAGCTGAAATTAAGAGCATATACTCCTTAGGGTCCCGAAATGGTAAAGTGTTAAAAGTTTTTAAATCCGCCCACTGCCACGCCCACAATTTAGAAAAACCCGACAGAAAAACCATGTGCCGATCTGCCACCCGACGCGTGCACACACATTTTAAAATCGCTCCGCGGTCAGTTTGCACACACAAAAGAAAAAAAACAACAACAAACAAGTGTGCAGAAGCATAAAATCAAAAAAAATAAAACCCTAATCGGGCGCGCGCTGTGCAAAAAGAAAATCAGTATATTGTACAGTGCAGTGATAAAAAAAAAGTGTATTGTGTGTGGGCACTCCATCTGGTCCCACTCCCTATCGTTTGCTGCTGCTTTGCTTGGCTATAGCAAGTGCTGTATGTTTTTGCGCGCACTTGCTATGGCTGGGTAGAGTATCATTTGGCGAATAGCGGGTCGCGTTGTATAGATTTTGTTGGCAGACCAAAGCAATTCATTGTATGGGCATAACACCTGCAGTGATTTGTTTTGGAAAGCTGACGTCAGGATCTACACGGTACGGCCTAGCTTAGTCTGCGTCGGAGTTGAGTTTTTTGTGTTTGTTTTTTTTGTTATGCGTGGGAATTTTAGAGTGGACGTGAGTAACATTCGTGGTTTGAGATCCAATTTTTTTTCATTGTAACGCCCATGCGATTCACAATAAACCAGCTGTTTTGGCACTAAGTGAAACACAGGTCAGCATAGATTCCGATTTAACGGAGTTTAGTCTGCCTGGATATAACTTGGTGCTATTATTCTTTTCCCATCGTGGTATCGCCGTTTATATACGTAGTGATGTAGCCTACCAACTTCTACCTCAATATGGCCAATGTTCCAATCCGGAATTTAATTTTGTTTGGCTAAAATAACATGTCCGTAGGCAATTAATCCACTACTGTTTTATTTACAGAAGCCCTAACCAAGACAGGCATTCAACTTATAATGAGTTTGATGCACTGTCTGATTCCATCACCAGAATTGTAACCCATTATCCTCGTACTGAAATCGTCATTGCGGGCGATTTTAATATACACAATTCAAGTTGGCTTCGACATTCTGGACAGACAACACCCAAAGGAAGGTATGTTGAGATTTTTGCTGAGGTTAATAGTTTAACCCAGATTGTAAATGAGCCGACACGGATACCGGACATTAGCGGTCAAAACGCCAACACTCTGGACTTGTTTCTTACCTCTCACCCTGATAAATACACTTTAAATGTATTATCGCCTCTAGGTTCGTCAGACCATTGTATCATATCGGCGAATTTCTCGTACTCCAGCCACACAGTTAAAGAACAAGCTACTAAAAGAACCGTATGGCAATACGAGAAAGCCAATTGGGAAGCTTTAAACGGTTTCTTTAGGAGTTTTAACTGGTCGTTGTGCTTCCTCAACAACGACGTGGATGCCGCTGCCGATATGATTACAAATTTAATTCACCTGGGTATGAAACGCTTTATCCCTAACAGGATAAAGTGTATCAGACCTAAGGAAAACGCGTGGTGTGACTAGAGCTGTAAAGAAGCTATCAGGGCTAAAGGGGCAACTTTTCGGTCATTTAAGGCCAACCCAACTGAGGAAAACCGAAAAAAGTTTAAACGAGCCAGAAATGACTGCAATGCCCATATTAATCGTGTCAAATTCTCCTACGACCAAAAGTTGAGGCAAAAAATACTACAAAGTCCCTCCGGTAGTAAAAACTTTTGGTCGTTTGTTAAGAATATTAAAAATTCGGCCTCGCCATCTATCCCGACACTCATTTACAATGGCACTCCAGCTGTCAGCTCTTCGGATAAAGCCAATCTGCTCGCTGCTCATTTTGCAGCTAGCTCAACG
Source organism: Ferdinandea cuprea (assembly GCA_963576555.1). Classification (NCBI taxonomy): domain Eukaryota; kingdom Metazoa; phylum Arthropoda; class Insecta; order Diptera; family Syrphidae; genus Ferdinandea; species Ferdinandea cuprea. Next base: position 82,414,168 of record OY754959.1, read on the forward strand.
CTCCCAGATTGTGCTTTATCTCCCCCAGTACTCGAGCGCATAGAACACTCCATGGGACAAATCCACTTTCGCACCCGTACTGTGGCAAGAGTACTTCAAGATCTCAACATTCACAAATCCGCTGGCCCAGATGGTATTTCCCCTATCGTTCTGAAGAGATGTTCTTCCACGCTGGCAAAACCACTGCGTAAGCTTTTCTATCTGTCCTATTCTTCAGGGCTCTTTCCGAGAAGATGGAAAACAGCATTTGTCCAGCCCGTCCCAAAAAAAGGCGAATCTTCCTCTCCCTCCTCTTACCGACCAATTGCACTTACGTCCCTTCTTTCCAAGGTCATGGAAACGCTGATAAATCGTCAGCTTATGAAATATCTCGAATCCCGAAAACTTCTTAATGACCGGCAGTACGCTTTTCGCAGCAACAGATCCACTGGTGATTTGATGACATATCTAACCGAAAAGTGGAACCAATCTATTCACCATGGTGGTGAAAGCAAGGTCGTTGCGCTTGATATTTCAAAGGCATTTGACAGAGTTTGGCATCAAGCTCTCTTTTCGAAAATGCGTGCATTTGGGTTCGATGTTACCTTTATTCAATGGATTAGAAATTACCTTTCGGACCGTTCAATACAAGTTGTTTTGGACGGTTTCAAGTCTGCAACTCACCAAATAAATGCTGGTGTCCTTCAAGGCTCTGTTTTGTCTCCGACTCTCTTTCTCATTTTTATCAATGACCTCCTGTCTGTCACTTCTAATCCAATCCATTCCTTTGCTGATGACAGTACCCTCAGCTTTACATATTCGTTTCCAGGGCAACGCCCCTCATCTTCGGGCGTTGAACTGGAACGGCAACGTATGTTAAGCTCATTGAATTCCGATCTTGACAGCATACTTAAATGGGGTAAATCCAACAGAGTGGAATTTAATGCTTCCAAAACGCAATGCTGTCTGCTGTCATTGAAGCGAACCCCTAATTCTCTGCCATTATCCATGAATGGCACTTGCATCACTGAAACCGAAAGACTTTCAATTCTCGGTATGTGTGTTAACGACAACAAGCGATGCAAGAAATATTTCACCCCTTCTGATCTGGCTAGAATCTACAAGGCGTTTATTCGCCCAAAACTTGAGTACAACGCTCATATCTGGTCTGGTGCACCAATAACATATTTGGAGCTACTTGACAGGATCCAAAAAAGTGCGGTAAAACTTACTGGCGATCGAGACATTGCGAAATCACTTGACCCTCTTAGTCATCGTCGTAATGTCTCCTGCCTGTCATTGTATTATCAGTATTTCCACCACAAGTGCTCAAATGAAATAGCCAGTTGCATTCCACACCTACAGCAATTCAACCGCAATACTCGCCATGCTAGGAATGCACATCAGTTTACCCTTAAGCCTGTTTTCGGACTTTCGTGAAATATAAAGATTCCTTTCTCAACCGTACACTACGAATGTGGAATGCTCCACCACGCTCTGTTTTTCCTCGGCATTATAGTGCAACGTGCATCGGTTTCTCCCTTTCTCTAATCCTTTATTTCCCTAATGCCCGCACTGTGTCACTTCATTATAAAGGTATCCAAAGTCCCTTTAGTGCGCGTACATTATAAAAAAAAGAAATATATATAAAAATATATTTTCCAATATATCGCCCATACAAAGTTTTTGGCCACGCCCACTTTTTGGGGGCGTTTTTTCAAAGAAATAATCTATTTTCTATAAATTTCATAGAATGAAATAAAATGCTATCCATCATCTTCCTAATGCTTTTTTTCTTTGGGGTACATAGGGATAAGGATAGGGTATCATACTGTTCGCCTCAAGCCGACTGTAGCCTTTCCTTATGTTTTTTACACTTGATTCATTCGTAAGATGCGTTTCAGAGATCTCTATATGTCTATAACATTTGTACGAGTAAAAACTTCAAGTTCGTCGATCTTTTGTAGATGGCCATTCGCATTCCGCGTAACTATTTTTATTTCGGTTTTTTCGTTACTGTTCGTATTCATATTCATATGCGATGAAGTGAGCCCCAAAGTTTATAGTCAAGCTCGTCAAAATTTTGTCCAGAACACGAGGAAACTATTCTAAAGTTCTAAAAATAAAACTTAAACTCTCTTTTTGGAAATGTATAACCTATTACTACTTTATTAGATTTAAATGAAAAGAAATGAGGTTTGAAAATAGATTTTACAAATGGAAAACTAAGAAGGACAAATTTCAAATATACCAGTCCACTTACGGTCATCCCAAAAAATAGTATAGTTCATAGCGATCGTTGGAACTCATTTCTGGCTTAATGACCTTAATAAGCAGAATATGCATAATTATTAAAAAAAATTCAATATAAGTATTATATTAAACATTAGTTTTGAGAGGAGCTTGCAAAATTATCAATGTTCCACTCAAACTAAGATCGAGACAGGGTCCTTACCCTATTCAAAAGTTGCAGGCCCATTAGTCTGTCTTCCTTATTGCTAAAAAGTTTGAAAAAGACTGTTGCTTTTCGATCGCATCCTCTTTCTAAGATGCAACATACCGTAAGGAGTAGGTATGCGCTGTGCATTTTCGTCGATATTGCTTTTGACAATGCGACCGCAACTCAACCAGACAATCAATTTTCTACAGTTGTGTAGATCAGTTGTGTTTGAAAGTGGAATGCAAATCAGATTTGAAGAAGTTGGCTCTAAAGGCGTATGCAAAAAAATGTTTCACGCGACAGTAAAATGTTCAGGTTCAGAGTACAGCAGCGGTGGAACAAATGAAAGCATGTTAAGGTCTATTTCTATTGAATGTGTGCTTAACATCCAGAATGCGGACTTAGTTGTAAGTGTTGATAAAAACACTAATTATTTGAAACTATACATAAGGAAAAATTTGAACAACACTCGAAAACTTATTGGCGGCAATTGAAAAACGATATGAGGAACGAATACGCGAAATGAAATAGGCTCAAGAAGTATGTGAAAGAAGTGTAATGGAAGTAAAGAAACTATGCAACATTGCGGAATTCCGAATTTGTCGAAAAAATTTTTGACAGTTAGCAAACATAAGCCTATGCGAATTATTCGCAGTTCTTCTTGGCTCAAACCCAGGGGCTGTGCACTCTGTTGCTGGACTTGATAGATGTTTGGTGCACTAGGAATGGGCTTGCAGTGAATCCTTTTAAACTAAGGTTGTTATCTTTACAAGGATTTAGGATTTTTGGGGCTGACTTGGTGAGTACCGAACATCGAAGCTCATCGTCCCTGAAGCTCCTTCTCATCTTTATTCCAAATCCTGGAAAACTAATACATTGAAGTAAGGTTTCTGTAATATAATATAATGGACCAGTAGTTGTGTCTAAGTGTTTTATTGGATAGTAGCAACCTCTAAAAAACGGGAATAGGATAGCACACGCAGGCCTATCACGCAAAATGAGTGGGATTCACAATACCAAAAATTCGACTACCAGTAAATGACGCACCAGAAAATTCGTAAATTCTGACATTTAATTCACATGAAAACTTTTATTGGTCGCAGGTACCCGCGAATCTGATTTGTAAATGTTAGCAGCAAGATGTGTCAATTTTAAGCTTATGTTCCAACGAATTTTTCTTTCGCGGATTTGTGGATTGCGTCTGTATTGTGCGGATTGTGAATAAAGAGTGACAGCAAGCAATTTTTCAATTTGCGGGAAATTTTTTGTAATTGTAATTATTGCTATTTAAATCAATTAAGGATGTTAGATCAATTAAATATAATGCTTTATTTTCTAGGCATACATACGTTAAAATTGATTTGTTCGCGATTCGCCTATTCGCAATTCGTTCTCATGTGAATAGTCCTTAAGAGACAAATGTTAATTTGCATGTTAGCAATTATGGGAAATATGAACATGTTCAAACAGTTCGTTTTAGAGTTTGCAAAAATTAGTGGATGGACTAAGCTTAAATCTTAATTTTTAACAATATTTGTTGGGAAATGCATACTTTTTTATATATATTATTTTAGAATACTATTATTAATCATAAAATGTAAAGAAATAGTTGAATTTCCTTTTATATCAATATTTTAAGGCGACTGGTTTTTAGAACCCACTTTTTGTGAGGTGTACTGCTGTCCGTCCAGAGTGGCCAGATACTAGATATATGTTTAATATATATTACATATAGATATATGTTTAATATAAAATATAATTTTCTATACCAAGCCACAAATTTGGTTAAAATTGATTTATTTATTATAGAAATCAATGAAAAAAACGAAAGAAAATAGCTTACAGTTATTATAGTTAACTAATAAAAATGTACTTTCTCTGGAAGATTTTTGGCAGCATAAGTTAAACCACTAAAAGCTAATTCCAAGCGCAAACTACGTAGATAAACTTTATCAGATAGGTTCTTTAAACAATTTGCAAATATTCTGGTGAGGAAAACACAAAAAGAATAAGGATCAGTTCATAATGAATGCCAATAAATAGTAGAACATCTTTACCGCGCTCCTAAGAGATCTTGATATCAAAAGACTGAAATGATTTATCTTAATTTATCTTGTTATCAATAAGTTATCCTCTAATACGAGTTACTCCGATACTTCGAAATTGCCTGCCAAAGGCGTATAAAAACGGAAATTAAAGCTACCAGATAGTATATATCCTAGTTGTAGTATAAAGGATTTCGGAGGGAGTTGTTTTTAGTGACTAAAAATCTCACACTATTATGAGCACGTGCGGCAGGTCCTTATAGTGTGTTATGGAAGATCTTCCACCTACCCTCGGAGTAAAAAAAAAGAACTGACAGAAATTGTAACTAACAAATAAGTGGTTTCCACTATGGTTTTCTGACTAGAAGCCTGCAGTTCGTCGTTTTTAGTTTTTTTTTTTTATTTTTAATAATAATGTATATTGTTTTGTTTGTCCGGAATGTAGGTCTGTCCTGGCAGAGCTCACTTACCTGCTACACAGAGACTGCATTTTTTGCTCTGTGGCCTATGAACACTGTGACTGGTGCTCTCGGACGCTGTTTTTCTATAGTCATCAGCTTATGGTTTGGAAGTTGGGTTCGGTTGATCTGGTACTCGCTACTCCAGAGGACTCCACTATGGTTTTCTGACTAGAAGCCTGCAGTTCGTCGTTTTTTTTTTTTTAACATTAATATATATTGTTTTGTTTGTCCGGAATGTAGGTCTGTCCTGGCAGAGCTCACTTACCAGAATAGGGCACTTATACAACCGAACTTTCCCCCGCATCCGGAGGCGATCGTTTGTGACCTTGACTTAAAAGTGTTAATTTTTTCTTTGGCCTTACTTCCTGACGCACTTTAAACAAGACTTATTGGATTACTTAGTCGCCATACTCATTAGCCAGTCGTCTGAGGCAATCCTAGCAGGGGCAATCAGCGACCACTGATCATTTTGATCTAGACAAAATGTCCTTGGGCCAACGTTATTTCTGACGCATATGGCAAGGTATAACTCCGTGCGTCATTATTATTTGTTTTGTTTTTTTATCTTCAATAAAAGATTTCTTCTTTGAAAATAAATATCAGAAACAATATCAAATTCTGTATTGGAAAATGAACAATAATAAACCAAATTTAAAAAAGTGAAAGGGAATTAAATGTTATCTATCTAAAGAAGAAGCCCTGTCACTCCTCGAAGTATGACAAGACTTATTATCTTAATTGTTTTATATTTAAAACATTTATTTTGAACCATTTTTGAGTCCATAATGAAAACGGATTAGCTTCATATTTTATTTGATTGAAGGATTATTTAAACAACGCTTTTATCCTTGTGTGATACCTAAGATTTTACATTTTTATATTATTGTTTTTGGCGATAAGACAAAACTCATGGATTAGTATTTATGCACAATGATTGTACTTGCCAAATGACAGTTTTTAAATAACAAGGTAGATGGTACCTACTCTAAAAAAGAAGAAATGTGAAGATAATAAAAGAGTTTTGTTATATAAAATCAATATCCGCAAGGGATGACAAAGCACTCCTAAGAAAATCAAGCAAAGAGAATATTCCTATGAAATAAAAGCAAGCAGATGGTATTTTTATTTTTTTTTTTAAATAAAAACAGATTAAATGTCTTACCTACATCTACCAGCATACATAATATGCATGTACATAGCATATTCCTTTTTCCTTTAAATGAGGGTAGGACGTATAAATAGTTTTTTGAAAATTCAGAACAGAATATTGTGTAAGTAAAAGAAGGTAGGTAGGTAGTTGGTACCCACATATTATGTGAATGTCTTTAGAAATCGTATAAGTACCAATTTTCTTGCGTGTTTGTCCTTCGCTACTTATATTTATTGTATATTTTCTTTTCATGAAATTTCTCTTATGCTGTGGTTCCTCAAGAGAATTTTCTTCCAACGAGTATTTCCCCGAAAACCACCTGCTCTTCATGACTCCTACTGCATTCCGCATTCAGAGCCATGCGCAATATACGGGCGTGGTAAAACATATCGAAATAAAAACAAAATCTATGTTGGTATTAGGAGGCCATAGGGATTCATCTCTCATACTTTTCGAAAAAACATGTTTTTACTTAATCGTCATTTCATTACCAATTGATAGCCACAAAAGGACATCTTATCATTAACAGATATCGAAGTCAATACATATATATTTTAAAGATTAAGTGTATGCATAATAAAAATTATGCCACTAAATACTATGCATTTGTTCGGCGTACTAGACCAAATACTTTGAGGACGTATGCATGGTTTTACATACACGGTTCGGTCGTGTCTCGTGTTATGTTGTAAAATATGTAAAGATATTATTAAGAGGAATTGAATAACTGAATTTAAGAACATAATTGCGCCTCGACTACTCGACAAAATTTTGTATCTGCGTATGTTAATAATCTGCTTACCGCATAGGAATCATCATATAATATAAATTCAAATAGTATCGAATTGAATAAGGGGTGGATGTAGCAATAACAAATTTATTAAGGTACATAGTATGTACATAAAAGAGGTTGTAAGTACTTGAATGAAAAAATAATTTTCATTTGTAGGAATCATTACAGCAAGGTAGGCTAGGTACCTACTTAGTGTACAATTTATTGAAACTATTTAAAGTGTTTGATTTAATACGAAAGTACATATAAACATACATTCCTGATTTCTAGTTATTAATAATGTTTCGAAATTACATGGGTGCAAAATACCACGTTCAACAACACACAACTACCTATACAAAATAAAATTATTAAAAACATTTATTTTTATTTTGAACATTTAATACGGTAATAGCCATTATTTAAATGTTAAGAAAATATTTTATAGCTCGTCAAGTCCAAATTTTTAAAAAGTACCTACACATCTATCTATTTTGAGCTTCGTAAGAATGTACGCTTCTTCTAACTCAAAATATGTAATCCAAATAATTTAAGTTTATGTGTTGTCTCTATATTTCCGCGTGTCTTGGTCAGGTTGCCGCTTTCGTAAAAGCTTACCGAACTTGGTAAATTTATTCAGCTCTGGTGGTTTGTCCGTTTTTTCGATATAGTGGACTTTTTAAACACAGGCTCTAAATAATAAAAACGAGTCACTGTTGTTAATTGAACCGATAAATATAGAGACTTTAATATTTTTTTCTTATATTTAAAAAACATTAATTTTTTCAGTCTAAAATTTTTGCCATTAATCGCATCTCTTGATGAAAAAACAATTGAAAAGTCACTTCAAATAAAATCAAGACAAAAAACCAACGGATTCGCAAAGGAACACGTTAATCGTGATCGTTGAAATACTTGCAAATTTTAACAATAAATTAAACTAAGATTGGAAATACCGCAACAAGTTTCGTCGAAAAATGCATATCACACTTCAATATCTGAAGACTTAAAAGTAGAGTAAATCCATCTAAAACATATCTACGAAGCCTACTTTGGAGCTGACCTTTAGCTCTCATCATTGAGTTTTCTGAATGCAAGTTTTAGAAGCAGTTCGTATACAAAGAAGACTTTTCAATGGACATTCATTCATATTTCCTTATCCCCATAGCTAGGTATTTATAAAGTCCTCTAATGAGGAATCAGCATACAGAAGAATTATAAGCTTATATTTTAACTACTTAATTACCGAAATAATAACTTGTTTTGTCCTCTAAAACAAAATATTATTTCCCTAAAAAATATACACGCAGTTTCTGCGAGAATTAAATTATTTTTGATTAAATCGTAGCTAAAACCCTGCGTAAACGCTAGCATTCATGAAGTGAAGAGCATATTTGGATGAAACAAAATAATACACAATGTATCAATTAGCAATAGTTTAAGTAATTTTTTGATAAAATCATAGGTAAGACCATGGGTAAAAACTCTTCCAAAGTCCGCTTAGGGCGAACAGCATGATAGGTTATCATATCTCTATATATTTTGTTTAAAAAACGCCTCCAAAAATTGGGCGAGGCCGAAAACTTTGTGTACTTTGTGTAGTAGTGCTGAAAATACCCACATATTTTGCACTAATATTGGTTTTTACGTACAAATCAAATGTTATGAAATGTAATATTATATAGCAAGAAGTTTGGAACAGTTGATGAATTTGAGCAGATTACACCTCACAATTTGGGTGTGTGAAATAAACATGCAAAATATGCCGTAAATATGGATTTATAAAAACACACTTACCACAAAGCTCATAACATAGTAAAATATTATAGTATTGAGAATAAAGCTATGTTTTAACTTGTTTATTTTTATTTTTAATGAAAAATAATCAAAGTGATATTGAATAACGTGACTAATATAAAATAAGTAAGTTGATCAAACATTTTCGGTTGACAATAAATTTAAGTATAACTTTACAAACACGGATTTCATTATGGATGGTTATATTGAAGCAGTTAAGTACTTTTACACAATTGATCTTTTAAATATAACGTGATCCAAATACATACAAATATTATTTTTGGTACAAAAAAATAAAACACTTCTTTTACAAGATTTGCAATCACTTACTAGTAGTAGTAGTAAATTCTTATGTTTATTTTCATAAAAAAAATTACAAAACATTATAACTTGACAAATAAAGTCGTCTGTTGGAAAGAGTGGTTAATTAATTCAATATATATCTACAATGTAACATAATGTGCATGCTAATTTATGAGTTGTACCTAACTACCAAGCATTTTCGATAGGAAAATGCACCCACAATATATTTATGCAGTGCATTCACCTACCACAGACGCCAACAACCAGTGGTCTCAACGTCGCGACATCATCAAGGAGGTAGCCGAAACCGCCCTAGGATACCAACCACCCCAGAGAAAAAGCCCGTGATATGACGATGTATCCGTATATCGGAAAAAGGTGACAGAAGATGCACACATTAGAACGCTGCAGAGGAAAACAAGCGCAGAAAGGGATGAGTACCGAACCTGGAGAAAGGAAGAGAAGAAGATCCTCAGCTCTTCGATCAAAACAACATCCGGAAGTTTTATAAGAAAGCCAAGCAACTGGCTGCTGGCTTTAAGACCGAAACGCATATAAGATCCTATCCAACGTACTGCGTGAAAGTCTCAAACCTTTCTGCAACACACTAATCGGTACGCACTTGTATGGCTTCCGGTACGCCAGATCAACTGTAGACCAAATCTTCATACTAAGGCAATTCCTGGAAAAGACCAACGAGTTTTAAGTCGAGACACACCATCCCTTCATCGACTTTAAAGCCGCATATAACAGCATAACAGTAAACACGAAAGGCACTATCTTCAACAGATCAGTCCAACTGCTGGGGTATGCGGACGATATAGATATCATCGGTTGATCCCAGCGTGCCGTGATAGAGCTTTCACGGCTATTGAAGAACAGGCGAAACTAGTTGGCCTTGAAGTGAATGAGGACAAGACTAAATATATTCTATCAGCAAACAAACAATCATCTGTCCACCGACTAGGACAAAATGTCACTGTAGATAACAGTAACTTCGAGGTAGTTAAGGAGTTCATCTACCTCGGGGTAAACATCAACTCAACAAATGGCATCTTGGTGGAGATCCGTCAAAGAATTACGCTAGGAAACTGCTGCTACTTCGGTTTGGCAAAACAAATAGGTTCAAAACTCCTGACTCGATGGACAAAGTGCATGCTCTACAGAACCCTTATCCTCCCAGTTCTGCTATACGGCGCCAAGTGCTGGACGACAAGCAGGAAAGGAGAGCTAATACTGGGATCCTCTAAAAGAAAATCCTTCTATGGATATTTGGTCCTGTGTGCGAGGAGGGCGAATGGTGGAGATGATACAACCGCGAACTTTATGAGCTATACCAAGATCTGGATGTAGTCCAAAAAAGCCAAAACTCGTCGACTACATTGGCTCGGCCACATTGAGCGAATGGACCACAACGCTCCAGCCAAGAGTATCTCGAATCCCAGCCCCCAGTTTCGAGACGACAAGGAAGACCGAACCTCCGTTTACCAAATTGACTATGTGCTTATCAATGCAAGACATGTATCTAACATCCTGAAAGTGCACACTGACCGGGTGGTAAACGTCTACTCTGACCACTTTTACATTGACCAGAACTTACGAATATTCCCTTGTTCGCAGTTCGCCATACGCTCTCATATGAATAGTCCTTATGTCCGGCACGGAGGCTCTTTGAAACAACCATGGCAACCATGAAACAACCTAGTCACCGGCGCGCAAGGAGTACATAGTAGATGTATTTAAGCAGTTGCTAAACGGCCATCATTTAGATAGAGGGAGTGATAGGGAATGAAGAGACCCCACGTCTAGTCAATGAACAATCAGTCCAGCCACCCAGTATAAAAGAAGTTAGTTCGGTTTTAAAAAAGCTTAAGAACAACAAAACCGCCAGCACTGATGGTCGATAATTTGAAGCAGCGTGCCTGCGACCGATCAAAAGCACATTCCTTCTAATTTTCCTTGTCACCTGGAAACTGGGGGCATGTACTCGAAAACATACTGGAGCTGTTTGTTGAAAACATATATTTAGTCATGTCTAGCCGTTAATTACTTGCCTTTCTCGTGGGACATCCAGATATTGTTTCGATCGCGGGATTCTTTGATTTCCTTGAGCTAGGATACTCGTTTACACTTGTTTTTCACACGGTCGTGAATGTACACATATGTAGACTTCAGCTACCACATTAAATTTACCTATTACATAATTTTTTTTACGTGATAAGAAAATTATCCCTACAACACAACCCTCGAACTGTACAGTAGGTTGTCAGCAGAGATTGTCAGTGAGGAGATTTCTCCCTTCACGAAGCCCAACGGGGAAAAACTCCCACCACGCAGTATTCCGGAAGAGAGGAGCCAATTCTGGCCAGCTCGTCGGGTTTCTCGTTCCCCCTTCTGTTCCTATGCCCGGGAACCCAGATGAGAGATATTCTAAGCCGACGGCCCGCTTTGGATAGTCAGTAGATCTCCCCGCACTCCTCGACGAGCTTAGACGTAGTCCTGGTTGAAATGAGGGTCCTAATTGCGGCCTGACTGTCGACGAAAATGGATATGTTTAAATTTATTTTTGTACAAATTAAAAGAATCTTGCCTTCTTCCCTAAGCGTAAGGACGTCCGCCTGGAAGACGCTGGAGGAGTTCGGGAGCTGAAGGATAAGGACGTGGGTAATTCGTCTGAAAAGACGCCCGCTCCCACTCCGCAGTCCATTTTGGACTCGTCAGTGAAAGTGGCTACAGTGGATTCGTCAATAAGAGTGCCTACCATCAATTTTGATTCTGAAGGGGAAAGCAACAGTAAAGGTTTTTTGGAAGTTGAGTTTGGGTTTAGTGCAGTCAGTAGATAATGCTTCTACGTTCTTCGGTAATGAATCAAATATATTGCAGTGCGCGTAGTGTCTTGCAAACCAACAACCGGCTACTTCCAGTCTTACTGCGCTGCATGAAGCGATTGATTTGATATGCAGGTCCAGGGGAAGGATATCGGAAATAGCACTGAGTGCCTCCGTCGGACTCGATCGTAGGGCTCCCGTAGTTATGATTGCAGGCATTCTCTGCAATTTACGCAACTTCATCTGATCACTGGGGGATAGCGAGAGAATCTGGTTTTTTAGTAGTGAGAGCATCAGTTTTGTTTTGCTTGGGTTAACCCCCAGACTACACCTTGCGGCCCAAGCGCCAGTCTTACTCAGAGCTCTTCCAAGATTTCACTAATCACGTCCTGGACCATCCCTGATATCAGTACAACTAAGTCATCCGCATACGCAACCACTTTAATGCTGTCGCTGTCTAAATTCGACAGGATTTTATTTAGAACCATAATTCATAGCAGAGACGAGATAATCCTACCTTGAGGGGTGTCCCTGCTTACCGATTTGGTTACGAGGCTGTTACCTAATTTTGCCTAGACAGTTGACCGTAGAATACGAATGTGGAATGCTCTACCACGCTATGGTATTCCTACACATTATAGTTTAGAGACATTTAAAACCAACGTATATCAGTACGTTTCCTAATCCTTCACTTCCCTAATGACCGCACTGTGTTATTTCATTATAAGGGTATCCAAAATCTCTTAAGTGCGCGTACATGTACGCTTTGGATCGAATCTTACTGAGTCAAGCAGAGTCCTTGAGTGTTTCGATAACCTTATTAATTTTTTGTAGCATTTTAGGCGCTTGCTAGCCTCATCAGGTTCTCTGGCGGAAACGGCCTTCCATGCGCCAAGAAGGCCGAGGATATGTAGATACTGGCTCAAAATATCTACCAATTTGACCACAGTCATGCAGTTAGTGCTAAGGAATGCATTAATATATTTATCCTAAGGGTATATTCATTTTGCCACATAGTTTGTAACAAACCCTAATATTTGTCGTAGACCAATCAAAGTATATATATTTATGATCAGGACCAAAGCCTAAGACTATTTAGCAGTGTCCGTCCATCCGTACGCAATTCTTACGCCTTTAATTTTAAGCTAGGAAGCTGAAATTTAGATCACATATTTTCTAGAGTTCCGAAATGGTTAAGTGTAAAAAAATTTTTGATCTGCCCATAATTTAAAAAAAAATCGTTTTAAAGCTAAAGTTAGAGAGATAGGGTCTTACAAACCTTACAAGATATGTAGGCACTGCCCTCTTCATAAGTTTGTCATATAAAGTTTTTTTGCCACGCATAATTTTTGTGAGCGTTTTTCACTAAAATGTTGTTTTTCTTAAAAATGTTTATAAAATACGAAAAAAAAATTTAACAAGATATTTAGCCAATATTTTTTTCAATATATCGCCAATAAAAAGTTTTTGGCCATGCCTAATTTTTTTGGAGCGATTTTTTAAACAACATATTTTTTCCATCATGTTCTTAACGCTGTTTTCTTAGCGGCATATAGGGATATGGTATCATACTGTTCGCCCCAATCGGACTGTAACCTTTCCTTATTTTTTGTTTACTAAAATGCTGTGAATGTCGAAGATGTTGTACTTGTTGTCAAGGAGGCCTTCTACAGTCTGAATGACTTCAGCATGGTTAGTTTATTGTGCTTCCGATTGGCAGGTTGGTTGAGACAACATCTTCTGGTCCCGTTGATCGGAATATCTTCAACTTGGCAAACCTTATGCCCTTATGTTTGTGGTCTGCTTCTTCGAGTGCTCCCAGGCAATCTTCACATACAAATCGTTTTAATGTCTATCAATTTGGTTTTATTGGAGGGATAATTTTATGCCATTAATGTTTAAATATGATTTCGGGCATGTGGCCGCCGCGGCTTGTTCGAATAAAGACAAGTCTAGAGGTCCAATTTTGAGTCACTTTTTCAAGCACTAAGGGCTGTATGTCGGCAATAACGCCACGAATGTTGGCTTCCAAGTCCTTGTTGGCGTAGGTGAGCGACTTCACATATCCCCAAAGAAAATAATCCAATGGTGTCAAATCACACGATCTTGGTGACCAATTGAAAGGTCCATTCCGTAAAATTATGCGCTCATCGAATGTTTCCTTCAATAAATTTATTGTGCCGTGCGCTGTGTGGCCTGTAGCGCCGTCTTGTTGGAACATTCATGCCATCCAATTCGGGAACAAAATAGTCCGTTATCGTGGCTCTATACCGGTGTCCATTAACGGTAACTGACTCTCCAGCATCATTTCGGCAGAAGTATGGCCCAATGACTCCACCAGTCCATAGAGCACACCAAACAGTCAGTTTTTGTGGATGTAATGGCGTTTCAAGGGTCTCATGTGGATTCTCTTCACTCCAAATGCGGCAGTTTTGCTTGTTGACGTAGCCATTCAACCCAAAATGAGCCTCATCACTGAACAAAATTTTGCGATGAAAATCAGCTTCGACATCAATCTCATTTTCGGCCCATACACCAAAATCACGACGCATTGCATGATCCTTAATTCTTGCACAAGGTGGATCTTGTAAGGTCGTAAGAAGATTTTGAAATGCGCAAAATCTTTCATAAAGTTGATGGACAAAGCTCCAATTGCTGTGCACGGTGGCGAATCGATTCATTCGGGTCCTCTTCAATACTTTGCTCTACAGCGGCAATTGTTTCTTCGGTGGGCACTGCTCGACGTCTCTGCGGATGCGTATTATCACATGGTTAACGATCCATGATTAACCGAATTAATTGCTCCGATGGACGATTATTTCGACCATAAAATGAACGGATGCGGTAAACTTCGCGAACTGAACCATTATTTTCGAAATAAATTTGCACGATTTGCAAGCGTTGTTCATTTGTCAACCTGTTCATGATGAAATGGCATACCAAACTGAACATAAATGACATTAGGTTAAGTTAGGTTAGGTTAGGAGGGCTGTTTTGCACCCTTTGTGAGTACCCTGTTTGTACATGCAAGGAAATGCAACTAACAAAACCACTTAGATCTGTTGAGGAAAAGTTTTAGGTCTGATAGGGGTACCCTAGCTTTTGAAGAACCGTGCTCCCATGTAGGATAAGCGGCGTTCTTGTGGAGCTGGGCGGTGGCATAGGAGATGTTCCACGGACTCTATTTCCTCCTCGTCTCTTCAGCTTCTGCAGAAGTCATTTGCAAAGAGCCATAGCTTTTTAGCCATATTTCCGATGACGCAGTTTCCGGTTAATACCCCGACGAGCATCCGGATGAGACCTCTATTAATTCAATTTAATTATATAATATAACCTCGACAACAGGCCACAGGCTTCGGGTTATGACGCAACTGCTGGTGTTGCTCCATTGTTCCTTAGCCAGCTGTAGGATGATGTCGCCAAAAAAAAGTCTTAGCGGTGTAAAAAGGTGGAAGCACCTCTCCGTCCGCTAGTAGTGGGCTCAGATCAGAGCCGTATCTGGCCAGTTCATCCGCTTTTTCATTCCCTTCAACACCAACGTGTCCTGGGACCTAGCAGAGTAGTACCGCGTGAGGCCAAGAGGCAATCTGTTACGCACTTCGCGTTTACAAGGTTAGAGCCGATTGCTTTAAGTGCTGCCTGACTGTCCACGCAGATGGTTATTTCCATTGCTGGAAGTCCCATCGATAGGATAGTCTGTGCTGCTTTCTTAACCGCAAAGATCTCAGCTTGAAAGACACTGCAGTGATCGCTCAGTCGAAACGACTCGTTGATGGCAAGTGCCTCCGAGAAGACCTCCGCTCCTGTACCTTTATCTGTTTTAGAAACATCCGTGTAGACGGGTATACCTTTAATAATGGTACTGGGTAAGTCCCAGTCCTGTCTTTTGGGTATAGTGATTCTTAAATCTTCCACGAAGACATACCTGGGTTTCTCGTAATCAGTACATGACATGAGATCCTTCATATCAAAGGTTTCAAGTATGCTCGAGTGTCCGCAATCGTCAGGCCTCCAAAGTTTGTTCTTTCTTAATCTGAGAGCGGCTTTGGCTGCCACGTTCTTAGTGAATAGCTCAATGGGCTGCAGGTACAATAAAGTCTCCAGACCTAGTTGTGGTGTGGATTTATTTGCGCCTGTTATGCCCAGACAAGCAATTCTCTGCACCTTGTTAAATTTTTTGAGGTAAGATTTGGTTTTAACCGCTTCCCACCAGACAACTGAACCGTAGGTCAGAATGGGTCTTACAATCGCGGTGTACAGCCAGTGCACAATGTTCGGTTGTAAGCCCCATTTTTTTCGGAATGTTTTTCTACAACCATAGAAGGAATTAAGTCCTTTCTTCATCCTTTCTTCGTTGTTCCATTTACAGTTCAGTTTGGATGTGAACACCACACCCAGGTACAGTGCTCTTCACTTGATTAGACGCACCAACTTTTTTTTAAATAAATCAATTTTTTTTGTAAGTGTGGGTAGCAATTATCAAACAATAGCATTTATTTGAAAGCTTATTAAGTTCTTAACAAAAAAAAACAAACAAACGGTAGGTGAGTAGAAGCTAAAGATATTTTTTCTCTTTCTTGCCTATGCTGCCAGAAAAAGTGCAGTTTTTTTTGGTTCACTTGATTAGACGCACCTGTAAAATGATCGTAAAAATGAAACATAGACTTTTTAATTTACTTTTTTTCTTTTATTTTTATTTTTTTAGTTATTTTTTTATGTTTTCAGTACTTTGTAGGACCACCACGATTTAAAATTACATCAAAAATTCTATTTTCTATTGAAGCATATAACTTTTCTAAATAATTTAATGGAATCCCCTTCCAGGCTTCTTTAATTGCCACAATTAATTCTTCACAGGTCTCATACTGCCTACCTCCGTCATAAACCTTACGTGTAAGCCATCCCCAAACATTTTCAATTATATTGAGGTCAGGTGAATATGGTGGCCAAGGCAAAAGTTCAACATTTTCATCGGCAAGAAAGCTTTTGACTAGACGAGCGTTATGGATCGGCGGATTATCTTGCTGAAAAATCCACTTTAGCGGTCCAAAAAGCTCTTTCATAGCGGGGAAGGCCGATTGTAAGAGAGCTTTGTACGAAACTCCCGTCATTTTGTTGGAAACAAAAACCAAATCGAACGCCCCATAGTACGAAATGGCTCCCTAAACCATTACTCCTCCTTGTCTCGAATGGTGGCGTGTCAAAAAATGTTCCTCTTTTCGCAAATCATGGAAGTAGTGATTATATCCATCAGGGCCATCCAAGTTAAATTTTTTTTCGTCTGAAAAAACCACATTTCGCCAATTTAGCTCACTTCCAAGTTTGGTATCCCAGGTCATGTGAAGGCGTGCGAACTCCAACCGCTGTTCTTTTCTTATGGCGTTTAGTGGAGGCTTTTTTTTAGTTTTTTTAATTTAAGATGGTCCGCACTTAAAATAGCTCGGCGAACAGTTGATGTGCTGGCAGTTATCCCCGCTTTTTCTTTTATTTTGCTGGTGGAGAGAGCTGAATTTGACGCAATTCTTAAAATTTTTCTCTTATCCTGAGGAGTTAAAGCGGTTTTTGTCCTTCCTATGTAATTTTTACCATATGAATCACTGTTCTTAATAAAATTTCTCACGACATGGTCACTTCGGCCTATTTTTTTGGCAATACTTCCCATCGAAAAGCCTTCGGAATGCAACGTGTCAATTTTCCCTATTTCTTCAGCAGTTAAAACTTTTTTTTTTCCCATTTTGGATTGAAATCTGTGGCAAACACTTTTTGACTGCTTAAACTTTGCAGCTGAATCTAATCCACGTAACAGATCGCTATCAACTAACCGATTTAACATGTGCGTCTAATCAAGTGAACCAAAAAAAACTGCACTTTTTCTGGCAGCGTAGGCAAGAAAGAGAAAAAATATCTTTAGCTTTTACTCACCTACCGTTTGTTTGTTTTTTTTTGTCAAGAACTTAATAAGCTTTCAAATAAATGCAATTGTTTGATAATTGTTACCCACATTTAGAAAATAAATTGATTTATTTAAAAAAAAGTTGGTGCGTCTAATCAAGTGAAGAGCACTGTACTTAACCTCGGTTGAATGATTTAGGAAGACACCTTTAAGCTTGGTTGGGTCCCATTTAGGTACCTTATATTTCCTGGTGAACAGAATTAGTTCGGTCTTCTTTGGATTAACCGAAGGCCATTATGTTCCGTCCATTTGGATAGTTCTGATAACGCAGATTCCATAATGCCTCTAATGGTGGAAAGGTACTTCACTGTTATTAGTACAACTATGTTAAGCATAGCCCCAACCCAGTTTGTCAGAAGCTTTGGCGAACTTAAACCCTCAAGTGAGGAAATAATCGTTCCAGTGTTCTGGTTGTTGAAAGCACCTTCTGTGTCTAGAAAGGCCGCCAACGTAAATTCTTTGTTTCCAAGGGATTTCTCGATTGTTCTCGTCCGTCGTCAGAACTGCGCAGCAGGCTTCCTGGGGTTGTACAGCTCGAGAGTTTTCTGATTATCAACTGTCGAGCTGCCATCTTCCTTATACAGAAACCCCACATGGGAGGGCATTTTGGCTAAAACCTTCCGGAGTCTAGCCGCTTCTGTGGTGGACTCGATGCCGGAGCACTAGTTTGTCCAGGATGTTCGTTTTGCAGCTCTAGTTTTCCTTTTGAATTCGTTGAAGCTATTGCGATATTCACCCCAGTCTTCATCGGTTTTAGTCAGTTTGGCTCTATTAAAGAGTTTCCTGGTTTTGGTCCTAAGAAGTCGTAGTTCCCTAGTCCACCAAGCCGCGTGTGTTTTTTTAAGAGGACGACTAATAGGGCAGGATTTTGTAAAGGAGTCGGTTAGGGTCTTTGTGAGAAGATAGACAGTTTCGCCAACGAGAGCCGCATTCGACAATGTACCAATAGGGTTAGGTGGAAGTCGAAGTTCGACTAACTCAGAAAATTTAATCCAGTCAGTCTTGACAGGATTCCTAAAGGGGAGTTATTTGGGTAGAACAAAGTCAATTGTGAATGTTATCCTGAAGTGATCAGAGAAAGAGCGCTTCGGGGATACCATCCAGTCATTGACCCTGACTCTATCTATTGGGAGTGCTAGAGTGAGATCAATTACCTCTTCCCTAATTTTGTTATGGAATGTGGGGTGTTACAAATATGTAGGTTAGAGGGTAATATATAATCAAGTATTGACTCACCTCTTTTGTTAATGTCCTTGCTGCCCCATTGTGTGTGGTGAGCATTTGTGTCCGTACCTACTATGAAGTTGGCTCTGGTTGTGCTGGCATGCTGTACCAGGTCCCTTAGTAGTGGTGATGGTGATGGTGAGGGCAGATAAGCGGATGCATGTCACGTCCACACTCTTCTCGGCCATGAAGAGCAGCAGGTCGTCGGTGGCAGCTTGGGAGTGGTGCAGGTTAATATCCACCACCTTTAGCTTTCCGGCGCTGGCCATCGGAGCTAGGGAAGGAGAATCTGATATTCCCCAACCCAAATTTGATGACCTCTGCTGCTGTTCTCAGGTAGTTGGCGGATGTTGGATCCACCGCAATGTGTAGGTCCCTGCCGCCATCCTTCTCTCGTGGCTTGGAGCTTACTATCTGCCATTCGCCTACGTTCAGCTCCTTGTTCCTTATACTGACCAGTTTGAGTATGGATTGTTCCTCTGGTACCGGAGGGGGTATCCATACGTGTACTAGTGTTCGTAGGTGTAGGTCTGAGGCAGGTATAGCATCTAATTTAGCACCAGGCTACAGTTCTCCTAGGCCTTGAATGCAACGAGTTAAAAAGTCTAGTGACCCCTTGTTGCCGCATCCGAAGACCTTTACTCGGTTCCGCCGGCCTGCTCCATCGAATTTGCAGGCGTTGTTAATATTAGCAGTCTCCCTCATGGCCTCGAGGATCTTTGCCTCTACCTTAAGCCATCTATGTGCCGCAAGTTTCCCGTCAGGGTTGCTAAGGTCAATAATGGCTAGGGTGGGGTCTTCACTGCTCCTATTCTTTGCCTAGTTCCCTGTTACCTCGTCGGCTGGGCATATCTTTTGGGGGCCTGTTTAGCTGTTTCCTTTCCAGCGACCTTCAAGTCCCTAGACATTTCTGACCGTTGGTAGGATTGCTTGCCATTGACCTCCTTCAGAATGGTGCCCGGCTTTCGTGGTGGGGATTGCTTAGCTTTTGCGCCTTTGGAGCATTGCTCAACTTTCGTGGATGTGTGAGAACGGGAATAACCGTCTTAGAGGTCGATGGGATGGGGATTGCCTCCGGAGTAGGCCGTACCACCTTCTTATTGACTCCTCCATGGCATGTTGTTGAGACCGAATCCTCGCCAGTCGTGTGCACGAAATGTGTCTTGTTGGCAAGACGATTCTCGTACTGTTTGACTAGCTTGGCGTGCTTCCTCACCAACACTCTATCTCCGTCAGAGAGCTTAGCCATGTCGCAGTCCTTCATCTTCCTCAGGTACTTCTGGGAGCATTTGTAGCCCTCCTTCCTTTTCTGCTCAGAGGTTCTTGTCCCTCTATATTTTTTACGGGGGACGGGAGTTGTTTCCTCCAGAAGTCTGTCCTCCGCCTCGGAGTCAATGGTCGAACTGTTACCGACCTGTGGGAAGGGTACCTCCCCCAGCACGGTCATGCCCTGCCAGGAACCCTCCGACGCAGCTTTAACTTCCGGTGAGTCGCTCGCATCCTGCCAATTCAATTTGTTGCGTCAAGTAGCAATCTGCCTCCACACCCTTGACTATCAGTGTGGTCCTCTACGAAAGTTGGGTCCTCCAGACTCCGTGACCCTGCCGCTTTCGCGAGTGGATTTACACAGTCGTGCGTTCCACCTGGAGTAGTTATCTGTTTTGTTTGTTGTCCTTTATGTTTTTGGGGGGCGGGGTTGTCTACCTACGTCCTGCTGACACGTGCTCTAAACCATTTCCGATACTTTGACCTGTTTCTTTTAGCGCCCTATTTTGGTTTGAATTAACGAGGGATGGTAGCCTAAATTAATTTTGAAATTTGTCATTTTTGACTTTTATTCGCTTGATCAACTTAACTTACCTTTTACAACTTTTTAAAACCTACTATTAAATCAAAATAAAACTTTACAATCTTTTTAATAAATTAATACTTTTAATTATAACATACTGGTGATGAGCAATTCAAAACGAACTGCGAGTATATGGACGCCGAAACTCTTGAACGAATTTAAAAAAAAACTTCAAGACTCTTACCAGGTGTTTCTTAAGGCCATGCTGGAAAAAAAACCCATTAAACAGACTTTTGTTACTTCTTTCAAAGGCTTCGATAAATCTAAGGAAACGTGGGCTACTTACTTTCTTCAACTGGAACAATGTCCTCGAAGATGACACAAAGCGTGCTTATTTGCTCAGCCCAGCAATCATTTTGAAAAAACCCACACATGCTTGCATCTATGTTCAAGTTCTATAGAAAGTTTATGTAATATAACCATACATACTCTGATTGGGTTGCAGAGCTCCGCGGAACGGCCAAGGAATATATGTTCGTCTGTGAAAAAGCGAGTTGTGGGAAATCGGACGTGGACTCTAAAATAAGAGCAATGATCATTCTATGACAATGATCATTTCCCATGACAAGGTCCGGTCAGCGGAAAATAAAATCCAACGCTAGAAGAGGTTCTTCAGATTGCACAACTCTAAGAACGCTCTACCTAAGTTTTGCAAGTCATACAACCTACCTTTCGCACTCTATGATGAAGTACGTGCTAAAATGAATCGCTTGGGGGCACAAAATATTCTCCTACCAGTGAATGCGAGTGGGCAGCTCCAATCTTCGTTATCAAAAAACCAAATGGACAAATTGGAATTTTCGGTGACTTCAAGGTCGCTGTCAATTCACAAATCGAAATTGATCGCTATCCCAATACAAGAATTGAGGAGCTGTTTCATAAGCTCAGCAGTGAAACTGTTCACATAAATCGATCTTAGTGACACTTATATGCAAATCGAACTCACAGAGTCTTAAAAAAAATTATGGTCGTCAACACTCCCTTTGGACAGTCCAGTTCAATATGAAAGAAAAGGATGCCATTCGGAATCGCAAGTGCACCCGACATCTATCAGCGAATTATGGTAGGCGTAGTAGCAGGGACACCTGGGTGTGCGTGTATCTGGGTGACGTGTTAATTGCTGGGAAAAATAATAAGGAATATCGTAATAACGTCAAAACACTTTTAGAAAGGCTATCCACAAATAACCTTAATTGCCGAAAAGAAAAATGTCACCTCGCCCAAGAATAATTACACTACGTTGGACACGAAATCGATGCAAGAGGAATCCGGCCATCTGAAAAAAGAGTAGAAACCATAAATTTAATGCCGACACCAAAAAACAAAACCGTACTAGAATCTTTTATTTGGAAAATTAACTACTACCATTACTTCATTCCTAAATTGTCATCAATTGTCAGTTGAATCAACTTAGACGACAAAATAAAGACTTCGTATTGGGAAGAGAACAAAATACAGTTTTTTTGTCATTGAAGTTATCATCGAAGAAAAGTACTAGAGGGTACTGGCAACAGATGCGTCACAAATTGAAAGCGGTGCCGCTCTTTTACACCGTTACCCAGATGGTTCAGAGAAACCAATTTCATTTTCTTCGAAAACCCTGAATGAGAGTCAATCAAAATACGCGCAAATAGAAAGAGAGACATTATTAATAACCTCCGGCGACACTAGATATCATCAGTACCTCTACGGCGGAAAATGTAAACTCCTCACTGACCATCAGGCACTTATGTATTACTCTTTCCCACTCATCAAAAAACCTACCAGTTATGACTCTATACCGGCTGCAACGTAGGGCAATTATTCTCCAGGTCTACACAGATTTGATTCAATACCGTAGCACCAAACAACATGTCAATACTAACGATCGGCTCTGACGCCCTTGCAGCATATACCAAAACCGACGAAGCGCTTAGTCGCATTTCTCATCGGCAACTTCAGCATCTACAATCTACGCACTGCAGAGTGTTTTCTCAATCGAGGGCCGACAAAGAAATATCGTCAGCGACAACGGTCCGCAGTTCGCATCATCCAAATTCCAAACATTTTGTAAACTTAATGCCGTCGAACATGTCTGCACAGCACCTTTCCACCCAGCATCAAACGGATTAGTTGAGGGCGCAGTTCCCACATTCAAGGAGTCGTTCAAACAAATGACCGAGAGAAGGCTTTGCATTAATATTTTATCACGTATCGCGCAACACCTAAACAATCGTCAAAAAAGTCACCATCGGAACTGTTGCACGGTCGCCAACCCCGTTCTATATTTTTAGCCATATTTCCACAAGAGCACATGTTTCGTAGAGTGATGTGTACTTACTCTACGAAATTTACAATCGGACAAAACGTCTATGCGAGGTCCTATATCAGTGGATATCGTTGGATCGCTGGACTGATCACCAAGGTTAGATGACGTGTAACAAACATCTAAAGGGGCAGTATGAAACGACATCAAAACCAACTTCGAGCACGACAGGATAAATAAACCAGAAACGAGGGTTTTACAGAAGAATTCGACATTAGCATAAATGCAGTGCCATAATCGTCATCGGACCGTGCTTCAAACGATATTGTTGAAATACCTACGACTCCAAGACTCACAAGTAAGAACACCGGAAAGCAGCTCTACAGCATCTCAGAGCCAGTTACCAGGTCTACATATTGAAGTGCAGGTACCTCACATGCAGACAACCGAAGCAACAGCCTCATTAAATCCCTTACAATACAATATTGTAGAAGTTTGTCATTTTGGACTGTCATATGTTTTGTCAACCTAACTTACCTTTAAGAACTATTTAAAACCTAATATTTAATGAGAATAAAACTTTATAACCTTTTAAATAAATTAATAATTTTAATTATAACAGATATAATAGAAACAAGTGTAGAACAAGAAGAGAAAAGAAAACTATAAAGCTATGCGTATATATGAGCACCTCAGAAAGAGGACGTACGATGAATGTCTTACGCGAACTACTTCAAAATATTTAGAGCTGTAACAGATGAGCCCTGAATTAGCCAATGGCAGCGCTCCCATTAGGATTACTGACAACCTATCCTAATTTTTTTGGATCTGGCCTTCTAGGTTAAGGTTTGTATCGTCGGACTAACTTTCCTACCACGTAAAAAAACTATGTTATGCGAGAACACTATGCTGTCCTCGGAAATTGCCCCACTCTTTAAAGAGCGCGACCCGGAAAGACAAAAGCCTACGATTTAAAAGTATGCACTTAGAACCAACGTACGTACCACAGATGCTGCTCAAAAACTGGAATCTGAACTCGAGCGTATCAGGCAGATATTACCGCACTCGAGGAGATACGTAAGATCAGGTATGCAAAAAGGAAAACATTCGACACTTATTACAGTTGCCACAAAAGCATATACATATTTTCAAAAACTCAAACAAAATTGCTGCCTAGTCTAACGACTAGGTGCAATACCTTTAAGACAGGTTTCCGGGAGGCTTTTAGATCGGGTTAAAGTCCCTCACTACTGCTCAGGGCTACCTCGCGCGTAAACCTGCTGCAGTGTCTTTCGATGATTTTCCTTCCGGTAAATCCCCCAAACCGAAAAAAAAAATAATTTTAGACCGATAACCGATCTTTTTGAAAACGTCTCTTAGTATTTATAAGTAAGCACAGCTTGCACGATACGACAACAGGCAACGGCTGCCGGCTAATCGACTTTGCAGCGGCTCGTCATAAGCAGCGCTCGGTTTCCAAGAAAATTCCACAGAGCAACATCGACTGCGACCACTTTCTTGTAGCGGCTGATTCATAGATCGAACGAAAAGAAGCTAGGAAGCAGGGACTGGCAACATTATCAGGAAAGTAGTCGAGACCACCGTTAATTGCCAACCACTAGAGGAAAAGAGTCCGTTGTATAATGATAAGTGTGTTAACTGGAAAATGGTGCATAAATACAAGCGCTGCAGCTCCATCTACAAAAAGTCATGCCTGTGGTAAGAGGCGACTAAAATCCACCCTCCGTATACCGAGTTGTAGCGTGTACAAAATATGCAATGGACAAAACAAAAAGATCCAGGTAGTGAAAATATGATCTGAGAGTCATTTAGCAACAGATGCCCGAAAATATTTAAGATTAAGAACATGAACGGAAAATGGAGTAAAGAAAAATTATTAATAGCTAAATAGAAACAAATCATTATAAGCCAATAAAGAACGCTCATCGCCGCTTAGGAAATTCATCGAAACGACTTAGCATCACCGATATCTAAGAAATCTAATAACACTTTAACTGTCATTTGTTTTGTTGTTTTTTGAATTTTTAGTCATAGTAGTTTGCATCAAACCCACGAGCAATCTTCCAAAATAATACCCACACACAAAATGTGTGTATCGTACAATTTCAATGCCCTAGATATGAGTCTAATAAAATTTTTCAAAAGGGTATTATTTTAGAATTTTGTTCCCATCTTTAATGTACATTGCTCTGATCGGAAATCGAAACCAGACATATGTATGATAAGATCCGATCTATTTTTGCACCACTTATTCGATATGGATCAAATATACACAATTTAGTAATAATATTCACAAACAGAAATTTTTTTTATTGATATTCAAACTAATATTTTTTTTGTCATTTATTTGACATTTCCTGAGAATCCATCGCAAAAGTTCACCAAAAACTTTTTTTGGTATTAACATCCGGTCATACCGCGTCTAGCTGATTATAGCGGAAACCTAAGTCGCGCATTTATCTGTCAAATCGTATGGAAATTTGTGTTTCGAAAAGTAAACATCTCAAATTTTATAAGTATACAATAATATTTACTAAATTTATTTAATTTATTTAAAAGAAGAAATAATAAAGAGTAAATAAATACCAAAAAGTAGTTGTAAGAACAAGTTAATATATGGATTTCGATTCTTTTATATAGTTAATTGAATTGTGCTTTTACATTGTGAAAACAATTTGCGAAAATTACGTGATAATTGAAATTAAATACGTTAAAGTTAATATGTTTTTATATTGAATACATTTTGTGGTCAAGTGCGAGAATAATGGCAGAAAAAAACTGGATTAAAAACTGCAAACACACTGGCAGGGGATACTGTGAAGTTTCACATTGCAGATCGTACAGAAAGCCAAACATTTTAATTGAAATAGATATTACCTATTAATGGAGATTAGACAAACTGCTATATGTTTGCATTTTTCTCCAACGCCGGCTTTGCAAGAACACACACATTTTCATTTAGTCACTTCCAGACTGTTAATTTTTATCGTTTGAATTACATACATATCGCAGAACTTCCTCTTTGGACGTTAATGAGGAGATGCCTAGAGAATAAACCCAACCCGCATCCACTTATTGTTTCCCTTCTCGTAGTGGTCTAACAGTCTCCTTAAAATGTTCTACTATGTTATCCACATATATCTTAAACAGAATCCCACCATCCTGACTTTTGTTGTCTTGTATTATTTCACCTAGAAAACCCAATAAAAAAATCGGTTACGTACAAAGCACGTACGTACACGTACAATATTTAAAGGTAGGATTTTGGTCACATCTTTTGGTTTTCCCCAAATATTTTGTTTGTTTTATATGCTTACACATTTTGTTGCGGCATTCATATATCAAAGTAACTTATACCTAAACTTAAAATTGGTAAAATAAATGTTTTGCGCGCACTTCCACTTTCAAATTTAAATACGAATTTGTGTGATGACGAATCTTATCCTGGGATTCGGGTACGTAAAAATTAGGGAAGGTTGCGCGGAAATCGATTTACCGAGTGACAATTTGGAAGCACTAATCTATATCCGCTTAGGAACTTAGTGGTGGTAATTATACCCTCTGAGGTGAGCGTATAAATTAAAAAAACTTGGTTCAAAGAATACAAAAAATATATATTTTTCTTGAGGAGAAGCCTCTATTTATTCGATGAAAGTAACTAAAAAAACTGAATCTTAAATCTAACATGAATTTACTTATTACCTAGGTTCACTTATTAAGAATGTGGAAATTTGGATTGGGAATGGGAAAGGTGTCGTTTTCAGTTGCACCAGACGCTGGCTCAGCAACATGCATGCGGAGCATGGGTGTTCATGTTGCTGTTATGTTGTTGTCAGGTGTGATGCGATACTGGTTTATGAGTTTAAATGTGTGTGGTGTTAACTCTTTCCTTCTAAGAATCAAACGTCCTCGTTTGACCTTAAATCAAAAGAAAGGTATTTGGCTTATTCGTGTAGGCTCATGTGCTGAAACTTTTTCTTGAGCCTCACTGATTTCTTGACAGGGAGTTGTTATTTTCTTCCATCTCAATTTGTATTTCTGTGTCAGGTCCATTTTATTGGGCGCTTTTCCATACTGTTTTTGCTATGAAGGCTAGTGTAACGTTTGCTATGGCTGTAATGAATATAATATTTATGGTGTTATGTTTTGATTCTAGTATTCTTATTTCTTCAGTGTTGCTAGAATGGAGATCTTTTAGCATTTCCAATGAATGCATTTCTTCTGTGTCCTCCACTGTAGAGAATTGAGCGATTGCAGGTAATGGCTTTAATATGGATATTTCGCTGTCAGATGTGTAGGTTTAATTTCGATGGTAATTGTTTAGTTTTTAAATTTAACTTTAAATGTTTAATCGTTGTCTTAATCATTGTCTTGTCACATTGTGCCGTTGAACCGATTGAGGAAGATAACTCCTGGGGAGATCTCGTCTACTGTGGGAATGTGTTGATTGTTTATGCGTGTGCAATTAGCTTTAATGTTAAGGTGTAGGTTGGGAATACAGGATGTGCTACTAAGATCTAATACATAACGATAAGGACATATTGATAAGTCCATTTTCTTTTCACATTTCAAAATTTCTTTGTATTCTAATTTATTTATAAAATTGGCTTTTTAACAGGTTTAAGTAAGAGTTAACTGCAAGTATTTGACTCTAAACTTGGTATACTTGTACTATTGAATTTTTGTCTGTGGCAACTTTTACTTCAAGTTTTTTTATTGTCAGAGTTTGTTACTATCCGATGGAGCGCTGAAACACAACTACAGGTTCATTGTACTACCATTCAGACACCTTACATAAATGTACTTAGTTTTCCCGTCTTTCGAAGAAAAACGAGAAGGAGCTTCAGTGATAAAGAGCTTAGATGTTCGGCACTCACCACTTCAGCCCCGAAGATCCACCACCTGATGCGAGCATAGGCCGGACAACTGCAGCGAAAGTGTTCTGCTGTGTCATCCTCCTCCCTGCAAGCAGGAGAGGTAGTGGTGTCGCTTAAGCCCAAAACATTTAAGTGTTTAGCAAAAGCTTGGTGGCCCGAAAGATCGCCTACAAGCAGCCTACAGTCGATTCGCCTCAGAGATAGAAGGAAAGAAATGCAAATGTCCGGGCGCAGTAGTTTGGTCTGTCTACATCCACCGCAATCGCGCCACCGAATCTTGTTTTCACGAGACCCAATACAGGTTCGGGTGCTGAGAAAACTTCTTCTGAACCTTGCCTAGCAAGGTCATCCGAGATCTCATTTCCCTGGATTCCAGTTCGACCTGGTACCCAGACAAGATTCACTGTGTTCAGTCTTCCGACCAAATTCAGAGAAAGCTTGAGTACTAGCACTAACTTGGACGAGGTAGGAGGGTTTAGAAGCGCTTTTAATGCAGCTTGGCTATCACTGCAGATGCAAGTGCATCTAGCCCTCAACCTGTTGTTCACAATATAGCGCATAGCCATTGGGATGGCCAAAATCTCCGCTTGAAAAACAGATGCATGTTTACCCAAAGGGAAGTAAAGTTTTATATCATCGTGTTCCACAAAGACTCCAGCACCAGACCCCGCCCGGTTTTGGAGCCATCTCAATATCGACGAAAATGCCCAATCGATCGCAGAGCAACTGTGCGCACATGCAGCTCAACCAGTCTTTCCAAACTTTTCAGTTAGAAGGAAGACAGATATATGGGTCTAAAGCTTTTGGCTAGACTGTAG
Organism: Ferdinandea cuprea; assembly: GCA_963576555.1. NCBI lineage: Eukaryota > Metazoa > Arthropoda > Insecta > Diptera > Syrphidae > Ferdinandea > Ferdinandea cuprea. The sequence goes on from OY754959.1 coordinate 82,442,930, forward strand.
TCAGTCTTACCAATTTTTGGTATGAAAACACTTTAATCATTCGCCATGGGAAAGGTATATAGGCCAAGGCCAAGCTCGCGGTGAAAATTCTTTTCAACATTGGCAAAACCAGACTTTTACCTTGTATAGCATATTTGATAGCATCATCAGTCACCACTCCCGATGCAATATACCGGCTGTGCCGCGTGGTATTATCCGGTTCAAATGTAGCCACCGTGGTTTGAAGGGCTGAAGAACACGCAGTAACCTGATTTCCCGGAAAGTGTCTCAAGTAGAAGACTAAAAGTTTCCGCCTTTGTCTCAGTGTACGTGCCATCAGGTTTAAGGATTGCATCCAGTTTACTTGGTGTGTTCCTTTGGAGGACTTCAACAAGCCTACTAGTTCCACTTAGAGATTCGACCTCTTCACAAAACTTTTTATAGGAGTCATTTTTCGACTTGCGAATAAGTCTCTTAAAAACTTTTTGCTTCGATCGATAAAGATTCCAGTCTTCCACTAATTTGGTTTTTAAAGACCGATTTAGCAGCTTCCTAGTTTGTTTACGAAGACACTGCAGTTCGGAGTTCCACCAGGGTACCGATTTTCTGCGGGGGGTTTAGAAACAGGGCACGAAAGTTCAAAGCAGCGGGTGAGGACGTTGTTCAGATCCTGAGCAGACCTCTCCACTCCCTGTCTTGATCTAAGTTTGAGTGGAACTTTGACAGAGTTGGCAAGCTCCTCTCTAAATCGTGGCCAGTTCGTTTTTCTCGAATTTCTCCTCTCTTGCGAAGGTGAAAGTTCGCAGTAGATTTGAAATTCGATGTATCTGTTATCTGATAAGGTGCTATTTGGCGATACCTTCCAATTTATGATAGACTTCAAATGCCTGTTTGACAGGGTAACATCAATTACTTGCTGTCTTCTGGCTGTAACAAAGGTAGGTTGATGAACTACATTGTTGATGGTAATATCAGACGATAAAATGAAGTCCAAGAGTCGATCTTCCCTTATGTTGCATTTGCTGCTGCCCCAAACAGTGGTCTGAGCATTAGCATCCCAGCACAGGACAAGACCTAACCTTTTGGATTCACAAAACTCTAGTCATATGGGAAATAAGCTGATGCAGCGACAAAGGTTTCCCAATTATCATTTGCATGGTGAGTTAAAGAAACAGCTACCAAATCTTGGCTACAAAAGCTTTTGATCATAGTAGCTGTAAAAGATTTCGATACAATAATACAAGTCATAGGTCTTTCGGATTGCTCATCATAAAGAACGTGGTATAAATCACTCAAGCAACCAAGACCACAGATGCGACTTTTCCACACCCATGGTTCCTGGATGGATATTATGTGTGATTTTGTTCTACAAGCCACAAGCCTGCTACTTAAAAGAGCGGTAGCAGCCTTGCAGTGCTGTAGGTTAATTTGAGTAAACAAGATGGATGAATACTCTGGGTAACGTCCACCTATAGCACTGTTTGACATTGAAATGGAAATGGATCCTGCATGTTGTACCTAGATTTGATGATCTCGGCAGCTCTATACTCACAACAAGAAAACTACCACCTTCATTGTGGCGGTTTTTACTCTTCTTGTGTAAACGGACAACACAGGCTTTTGTGTCGAGACCAGGATTCTGGGTTTGCAAACGCCTTAGCACATCCGCCGATTTCCCTAGTTTCCTAGGGATCCAGCAGACAGCCCGCGTAAGCTTAGGTGGTTTGTAGACCTCAAAAGATGAAGTCCTAAGCGAAGGGATTTTCGGCACCATACTGCACCATACCATTCAGAGGTTTTCTGTGATGAGGTCTTCACCATGAGGGTTCCGTCCTTTAACACACAGCCCTCCAACTGAATGCAAGCATTTGTTGCAGCAGCCAGCTCCAAAAGATGAGTTTTGCCGTGTTCGGACTCTGCAACACTCATGCTACATGCCCACTTTCCCAATGCGAACTGCTAAAGAGGAGACAGCAGCATCCCTGTAGGAATGCTTCTTAACTCACACTCTAGCTGTTTTGCGTTCAACACGTGGTATTTTAGATGCACACCTACCATCAGAGCCGTCCGCGTCGACAAAGTTCTGTCCACTAGTGCTGCACCCAGTATTGGTCACAACACCAGCATCATCCATTACCAGTGCACGGTCAGCACCAACAATAGGTACACTTCCTCTACTCAAGGTGAGTCCACTACAACCAATTTCCGTCCATCAATGCTGGTAGAAGCACCGTCTTCATTTGGAGACAGGCCGTGGGCAGCCACAGGAGCTTGAGGAGGGTTGTATCTCTTAACGAGCTTGGGTCGCTTCTTCTTGCTTTTCGGTTCAGCAGAAGAGGAGGCATTGCCTGACGAAGGGGTCAGGTCAGCTTCCGTTTGTGAGACGTCCACCGACCTAATAATAACAGACGCAACCGAAGAGCCGACCGGAGTGCTTGCGCCTTCAGCCAGTGGAGCTTCTTTGCGCCGCTCTTTCGCTGCCCCTTAGTGAGGTGCACCTCAAAGCCAGCCACTTCAGGAGCCCATTCAACCGTAGAGATATCATTGGTCAAGCTGTCAGCACGTATTTATATACATTTAACAGTATATAAATACGTAATTGTGAAATTTTATATAAAAAATTAAATACGAATTCGCTTTTGCCACTAGGTTGTCATTTATTTGCTATATTTAAAAAGCCATTTTACTTGCTTACTCTCGATTACTATCTGGCAGCCTTAGTATGGATGAGATTAGAGATTCAGTTACGCAACTCACGGGTGCGGTCAACTCCGTCCTCGAACAACTCAGAGGACTGGAGAACCGAATGGGTAGGATGGAACAATGCAGTGCACAGGAAGCAATTAATTCCGTGAACAGTCAGCTGGGAACGATTGCAAATCGAATCCTAGTTCTAGAACAATTCGGTTTGGGCGCTTCTGCCCCAAAGGTCGAACAGGTAGAACGCCTACATGGGCCGAGCTCTGAACAAGACCTAAGGGACATTTCGAAACTCACTGATTGCGTCAAGGAGCTTCAAATCTTTGACGGAAATCCAGTGCATTACGTCTCCTGGGTTCATAGCGTCGAATCTATATTAAAGAATTATGAAATTGTTCGTAGTAAGCCCATCTACAAGGCAATACGACAACACATTCACATGAAAGTCAGAGGCAAGGCAGACTCCGCCTTGGTCTCGTACAACATATTCGACAATGACTGGGTCGAAATGAAAAGGGTTCTCTCACTCCATTACGCTGATAAACGAGATACTCGAACTCTTGAGCACCAACTGAACCAGCTAACGCAGGGTTCTTCAAGAGTCGATGACTTTTATGCAACGGTAAACCATCAGTTTTCCCTGATTATTACCAAATTAGGGCTGAGGTTTACTCGACTGAGACGATGAACGCTTTGGTGGAAACCTATAAAAATCGAGCGGTAGATGTGTCCATACGAGGGCTGAGTGGAGACCTTTCAAGGATTCTGATCATCGAAACCGAGGACCCTACCCGAAGCATATTCAGCTTGTCTGGAGATGCAAAATCTGAATTTTAGGAGCAACTCTGTGCATGTAAAGGCACCTAACTTGATAACTTTACCCATTAACCAATATTTCAGAGATAACGCTGGACCCTCCAGAAACTTTGATAGGCCACCGGTTGCAAATAATAACTTTGCCCCAAGGTCATACCCCTCAGGATTCCAACAGCAATATACACCCCAACGGCCGACAGCTCCAAAACCACATGTAAAAATGGAGGTGGATAGTTCCGTACAAACTAGGAGCGTAAATTATATGAATCAGCCCAACAACAGGTTCAAACAGAAACCGAGGTCCGACAATTACAACCCACGTAAGCAACAGCGATTGCACCATAAAGAATCGGTCGGTTCCGGAAATCTGGAAGAGGTGAAATCCGCTGATCCTTCTTACGAGGAACCATCGCCAAAAAATTTTATGGCAGGTTACTCGTTTCCAGCGTACCATACATTGAGTACGTTACGCGGGACGGGGTCGTTCTAAATTTCTTAGTGGACACCGGAGCTAATAAGAATTTTATTAAGCCTAATTTGGTTCCATCCCCTGATCCTGTACGAAAACCATTTTATGTAAATAGCCCCGCTGGGAAAATTCGCATCGAAGGCAAAATTTGTGGAAAGTTCTTTCATTATTTAGGTTGTGAATTAAATATCACGTTCTTTGTTCTCCCGAGGTTAACATCATTCGACGGCACAATTGGCGACGACACGCTCAAACAATTAAGAGCTGTCATCGATAGGGAAACCAATAAGCTTACCATAGAATCCAATAAAGTAATTATGTTGCAAAATCGCACTTCAAATGCAGTTAATCAAATATTGACCTTAAGTGAAGACATTTCTATATCTGCTGGATCTAAACTGGAAACCATTCAAGAAAAGTTCAACAGTCTCTTCGGTCCTGTGGGTAACGAAAAAATAAAAACCAATGTACAAACACGGATTAACCAATATATGCTAAAAGCTACCCATACCCCGCTTGTACGAGGGAGGAGGTTGAGCGACAGGTTAAAGAACTTCTGTTCGAAAACGTCATCCGTCCTTCGAATAGCCCATATAATTGTCCTATATGGATTGTTTCTAAAAAGCCGAAACCCAATGGCGAAAAACAATACAGGATGATGATCGACTATAAGCGCTTGAAGCTGTAATGATCCCCGACACGTACCCTATCCCGGATATCAATAGCACACTTTGCCAGTCTTGGAGAGGCAAAACTCTTCACGCCACTTGATCTGACTTCGGGATTTCATCAGATCTTGATGAATGAGAAAGATATCCCGAAGACAGCCTTCTCAACTATGAACGGTAAATAGAATATATTAGACTTCCCTTCGGCCTCAAAAATGCCCCAGCCATCTTTCAACGGATGATTGGTGATGTGCTCAAGGAGCTAATTGGCAAGATATGTTATGTTTATATCGATGATGAAATCATATTTAGCAAATCTGAGGAAGATCATTTGAGGGACATCGAGACAGTTTTCTCCAAATTAAACGAAGCCGGATTAAAAATTAATCTGGAAAAAAACCATTTTTTGACCACCAGTGTGGAATATCTTGGATATCTGGTTGCTCCTGAGTGCATACTCCCAGATAAAAAAAGGTTAAGGACATGAAAGGATCCTTCGTCCAAGGAATCTGAAAGAGCTGAAGAGTTTTCTCGGACTAACATCTTACTATAGAAAGTTTATTCGAGACTATGCTAACATAGCAAAGCCCCTAACCAACATAACACGCTGGGATCTTTCGCACGTTAGAGCCAACCAATCGAGAAATGTTGTAATTTCCCTCGACGACGATGCAATAAAGTCGTTCGAGACTCTGAAGGAGCTACTTACGTCTGCAGACGTCCTGGCATTCCCGGACTTCGAGAAAGGTTTAAATTTGACAACTGATGCGTCCGACTACGCTATTGGTGCTGTCCTCCCTCAGGGTGAACATGATAAGGAAAGACCTGTGGCATATATCTCCCGCTCCTTGAATCGAACGGAGAAAAATTGCGCCACCAATGAAAAAGAGATGCTTGCCATAGTTTGGGCTCTGGATAATTTGAGGAATTATCTGTATGGACCCAAGAAGATCAAAATATTCACTGATCACCAGCCTCGCCGCAAAACATGTGGCAGATCAGGAAATGAACCAGGTAAACAATCGATTAAAGGAACTAGGTGAACCAAGGACGAGACGGCCTCGTTCTATCGACTGGATAGGGAGTGCCTGGAAATGGCTGGCAGGTTCTCCTGACGCAACTGACTGGGGAAAACTTTTACAGACGCAAACAGACATAATAGAGAATAATAACGACCAATACAGAATCAACGAAAAACTTTTCGAGGCGACGCATGAGGTTATGAACAAGGTTAATAGAATGATTGATGGCTATAATAACGCGGTACAGGAGGGAGAAGCAGAACGATGGAGGCACGACTTACTAAACAAAGTGCTCATATTAAAGGAAGGAGTGAACGAAATAATAAGAGCCTGCCAAATGGCCAAGATTGGAATGGTTAATATTAACATATTAGACGCTGAGGAGGTTAACACTATCATAAATGAACTGGAAACTCTACCTTACCAAAACTTCGTTGAGGCAGTGGAGTATGGACGACCCTCTGTATATAGCAATGGAAAACTTCTGTTGTATGTCCTAGCTATCCCTAAGGTTGGGGCCAACATTTTTCATTTAATAAACGCTCGTGCTGCAAACCAAGAATGGAAGACAAATTGACCTAGACTATACTAAACTACTGGTTAATCACGACTTGACTTACGGACTTAAGGGTGACTGCTTCCAAATAGGAAACACATCAGTATGCGAGATTAGCGTTTTAAAGAAATTAACGGAAGACACATGCCTACCCATGATCCTTAATGGTGGTATCGCAGCGTGCTACTTCAAAAGCACTAATGAAGAGGTCATAGAACTTATTGGGGAAAATACGATACGCAAAAGGATCAAACCTAATCTGGAACTCGTGCACGATATCAGTGTCAAGAATATTGAACATATTAATACCCTAAAAGAATACCTTAATTCTTCTATCATTACGGAAAGGTCAACATCCCGGAACTTCGTCTTGCGCCGAAAGCGCATTCCACGCCCAGCTCAACGCTCAGCGCAAGTTCAACAACCTGGCAGTAACTTAAGCTGTTCCAAATGCTCAGCAATAGATCTGCGGGACGCAGATAATTAAAGAGGCGGCATTTTACCCGATCGGCTATTCACCTGCCGATAAAGAAGTGCAAACGCCGCAGTTTGTAGCACCTACCCAACGGTAATGCGAGAACTCTTAGCGAGACGCATAACTTGCATTTCCTGCACGCGCGGACGTGTTCGTGGGAACCAAGGCCAATTGAAGTTTAGATTTTAAGTATCTTATTATTGTCACAGTTAGTTCTAAGCGGGACACGAATAGATAAAGACCACATATTTTATAACTTAACATGTGTTGTTTTATTCTGAATAAGAACGGTTGGGCCAACGAACAGTTGGTTATAATGCTTTCGCATGGTCCCAAATCCATGATATGGATCATTTTAAAACAGCCATTTTGGATCAACGCTAATGTCTTCTATGGTTTCCTAATGTCTTCTATGGATCTATTTTTAAGTATTTTAGCTTGTGCGAACTTGGTAAACTTGTCTATTGCAGTAAGTACTGATTTCTTCTCTGTAATGAATATATCAAGGTGAACTGTGTGTCCTGGGTAGTTTGGTAACGGTGTTTCATTTAGCTTTGGTTGGTTAGGATGTCTTTCATATTTATTCTGTTTGCATACCGAGCAAATATTGGTAATACGTTTTAACTTTCTCATCATGGAAGGGAAATAATAATTTTCTAAGATTTGAAGTCTGTTTTCGGCGGCGTTTCTATGAACACGATTATGAGTGTCTATTATTATAGTCTCTTGGTCATGCTCGCTTAAAATATCCTGTACTTGCTTTTTTGTGGATCTCATTTTGAATATTTTAAAATTAAGGGGATACAATTCCTGTACCAAACCCATTACTGGCTCTTGTGTCTTCATACAGTTTATTACTGAAGGATTTAGTATTTTCTTAAGGATTTGTAAAAGATTTTCTTTATTGTAGTTCGTTTTAGTTATTTTGTGCCGATGATATCCGGGAAACACTATTTTGAATTCATGGTTTTTTCTTTCACCTGTGTAAAGAAAGATTTGACTTTTGAAGACATTGATATGTGCTTCTACATTGAAGATGAGTTCTTGTGAAGAGCTCTCATCGCTGTGCACCGTAGGAGTTAATGAATTGACATTACTCTCTTGTGGAGGTCTTGAAAGCGCATCTGCAACAATGTTGCCTTTTCCAGGTTTGTGCAGAAGTTCGTAATTGTACTCCTCCAGAATGGCCTTCCAACGTTTCATCTTCGCATTGATATTCTTGCTGCTGAATGCGTAGGTTAGTGGTTGGTGGTCCATATATATTTTGACTTACACAGAACCGTAAAGGTAGTTTCTAAGGGCATTCAGGGCCCAAATTATGTCTAACACCTCCTTCTCATTAGTAGCATAGTGTTCTTCGCTTTTATCCAATGTTAGTGAAATTAAAGTTATTGGTCGATCTTTCTGTGATAACACAGCACCAATAGCATAATTTGATGCATCACTTGTTAATTGGAAATCGTCATTGAAATCGGGATACTTTAGAGTGATTTCTCTTGAAACAAGAGCGTGCTTTATTTTATCGAAAGCTGCGATGGCTTCCTCATCAAAAGTTACCATTTTCTTGTTGGAGGCGTTCTTTGAGACTCGTCCTTTTTCACCTCTCAAAAGACTTGTAAGTGGCTTGGCGATTTTTGCATAATCTCGCACAAAACGTCGATAGTAGCCCGATAATCCTAAAAAGGATCGAAGATCTTTGAGAGTTTTTGGACTTGGGAATTTTAAAATTGATTCGACTTTTGCGGGGTTTGTCTTTATTCCGGTCGGAGATACGATAAAACCTAGGAATTCTACTTCAGTTTTGTAGAACTCACACTTGTCCAATTGGACTTTCATGTTGGCCTCTTCTAGTGTTTTTAAAATTGTTCGGATATTTTTAGCATGTATCTTTTTCCAGTATAATGATATCATCTATATAGATGTGACGTATTTTTCCGGTATGTTTCCGAAGAATGTCATCAATGTCAATGTCTCTGGAATATTGATGGGGCATTTTTCAGCCCGAAACGGAGTTGGGAACGTAGTGTCCGATCGGCATTAAGGTTATGTGTATGTCAATTCCGATCATGCTCCGATGTTTTCTTTTCAGATGTGTACATTATGTACACGTGTGTGTCTGTCTATTCACTCTACCGAAAGTTATAGGCCATGCAAACTCTGATGATACAAAGCCTCAACTTGCTTTTGCCTCAAAATGAAAAACTGTTTCAACAGTGCAGCTGCAGAAGTGCAGGGGAAGGGTATGGACTATTGGATTATGGAATGGACGATCTTCTATTCTATCTCATCTTCTGTGTACACAGATGAGATGAGGTGCAATGAGATAGTCAAACTCGGATGATTTTTTTAATCTGAACCTGAATTGCCTTCACTTTTAAAATGCGCCTCTTGCACTACCTAACTTTATGTGCAAATGTTAGTTCTTCATGGATAAAGATTTAGCCATCCTCTCCAAATTATAAATATGTGAGTAAAAAATTGACTTTCATATTTTTAGGGATTAAGAAATTTAGTGAGCGCCATCATCTGGGCGTGGCCAAATGGTTACCCTACTTACAAAAGAACCTTAAACGAAATACTACACTCTATGTTATTATAACAGCTATATCGTCGGCTTAGAATCTAATATGTGCACAAGCCCCTACCAACGAGACTAATGATCCTATTAAGGAGGAATTCTATGTCATCGTGTACGGAGGCTGTTCGGAGTGCGATGTCAAAATTTTACCTGGGGACTTCAATGCTAAAGTCGTAAAGGAAAACATTGTTGGCGGGTATGTTTGTAATCACAGCTTCCACGAAACGACTGCGTTTAACGGCTACCGACTAATCCACTTTGCAGCATCTTGTAATACGGTTCTACGGATCTACGAGAGCGTTTGGTCTGGAACTGGAAACAGCATACCCGGAAACCCATCACGCAGAGGATGGAAGGCTGCCGTGTCTCAGGCAGGAACCCTTCACGGGTCGGGAGCCTGTTAAGTAAGTAAGTATTTTCTTATTCAGACTTGTGAGGTATATGACCAAATACTATTTTTGTAGACTTCACGTCGATTACCTTACGCTGTCCAACCACTAACCAACCGATATTCTCAAAAACATGTAAAGATCAGAAAGTGAGACATGCGCAAGTTCTTGTAAGTCATGGAAGTAATGACTTCCAAGTGTACTGTTCCCCAAGTGACAGAGAATCAGACAGTGACAGATTAAGTGAGGTGTGTCTGCATTGACCTCATCGTCATAACACCCTTTACACATATCATAATTCTTAATTAATTAATATCTCAACATACCTACCTATCTGCCTACATGCCTACCCATTTCCTTTCCTTTGATGGGAAACAGATTTTATATATTGTTCCAATTGCTCAAAAGAAAGTCAAAAGATTGATAGTTATTCAAAAGTTAAAAGCTTTAATCCAATAACAAAGTATTTAATTTTATTATTATTGTTTCACATTTTTGCCCCGTGCAGGGACGGGAAGTAACAATATCCCTGCAGCGCCCGCCAGTGCTTGTCGTAAAAGGCGACTAAGGCGGAGGAATCACATCTAGGCAATTTAAACATCCAGGTGAGCCTAGCAACATATTTAACACTGCCCAACCAGTGTGCATGCGAATCCGTGGGTTTATACGACTGGAGATCACCGGTGTCATAAAAGTAAGCTCAATCAAGAACTTATATCAGGAGCATGTACTTGTTTAACAAACAAACTCGCTTAACCTAGCATTATGGCAATCCGCGTTCAAAGAAAAACTACCCCGGCAGTTTTAATGATACGCATGGTTGTGATCCCGGGATGAGCAGAAATGCACGGGTCAGAGCTATTCGGTTTCCGGAGGGTACCAAAATAATGCAAAGACTTAGGCGAAACCTATGTAAGGGTCGCGAGTTGGAACGTTAGAAGTATAAGAGGTCGCAGCTACGAGCTGGAAAAGATGATGACGATTGGACATCTTGTGTGTCCAAGAAACGAAATGGCGAAATACTGAAAATCGGGCGCGTTTCTTGGACGTTAAGACAAAAGCATACAAGATGTTCTAAAGAACAGGGTAAGAATGGTATCGGTATTATCCTTGCGGCAGAGTTACTTAGCAACGAATTGACCATTTCAATTCGCCTCTAATAATATAGTTGAAAAAGCTCGTCTTGAAGTGGAATACAGACGTTGCAAAAGTATCGCGAATAAAAAGTGTGCCCAAATTCAAGCTAAGTGTATGGTGAGTCTGTATCAGGAGTTGGAGGAGTTTCCCAACTTAAAGCGGTCAAAAACTCCAAGAAGATAAAAGCGGTTGGGCCGGATGAGAGTTCTGGAAAAAGATGGGAGACATCGGGCTCATATGGCTCATGATTCTTATCTCCAAACTCATGAGAGGTTATCTTCTTCCTTTGCACAAAGGAAAGGGAAATACGCGAAACTGTGATAATTAGATGTTATTAGATGGCCGCCTAAGACTAATAATATGGCTGTCGGACGACCAGTGCGGGTTTGTTGCGGATTATTCAACCACAGATGCAATCCAAAGTATAAGGATCTTAATGGAAAAGCATCGTGATTCCTTAAAGGATTTGCATATGATTCTGGTTGATTTTGAAAAAGCATTCGATAGACAACCAAGATCTGATATCGGTAGCGCTAAGACAACGAGGAGTTCCTGAAACCTACGTAGAGATGATCATGGACATGTACGCGGGAGCGAAGACAAAATTCAGATGTCCCGCAGGAGGCACCGATGAATTCCCAATTAAAGTCGGTGTTCATCAGGGAAGTGTCTTAAGTCATTTGCTCTTTATTACAGTCCTAGATTATCTGCTTGAGGAAAAAGTGACGGACCCTAAAGTACATCAGTTATTCTTTGCTGACGATGGAGCCATCATAAGTAATGATCAGACTTCCCTGTAACGAGCACTCGATGTTTGGGTATATGTTTTAGAAGGTAATGAACATGCTTCGCATAACAGCAGTAGTAACAAAGTTTGATCGAATTAGAAGTTCCAGAATCCGAGGAAGCCTTTGCGTCAAAGAACCCATCTTCAAAAAATTGGAGCACGACCGACTCAGCCGGGATGCCTGCAGATATCTTTTGATGTCGAACTGGCGAACCCCACAGGCGGACGAGTAGGAATGCAGTGAAGTGGGAGGGTTATGATCCCTGTAATCCTGATCATAATCTCGTCGTTAAATGAAGAGAAAGAAGAAGAAGGAAAAATCTATTAAAAAATGATTTTATAAGTACATATCTTTGACTGATTTGGTCAAAATTTCGTTATATGTAGGTGACGATTTTAATACAAAACACAACTTCTTGATTTCTAGATGTACTACATTAAAAAGTAGATTCTTATACGAAAGCGGTATGAAATTCAGGGTAGACTTTTTCTCAACAGGCAAACCAACGTATTAGCCGTCTGATTCGTCGAAAACTCCAGACCTTATAGATTTTTATATCGCAATTATGTGTCTAACACCTCTGTTAAAGTTGAGGATCTTCGAGTTCGATCTCTCCTCTGACCACTCGCCAGTAATTTTGACTATTAGCGGCCGCCTTCGGGAAAAGCACAGTCCACCCAGACTAACTAGTTTAAAAACTATCTCTTTTAGAAAAGATTAGTCGGTGTCATACAAAGCTCTGCCTGGTTTAATACTTCTTACAAAAGTATACCAAAATCAAAAACGGCAATAAAGGCAGGAAATAACCGAATTAGTAAAATATAAAAGAAAAGCTCGTAAAAATTGGCTGCAATCTCACTCTCAGCAGCATAAAACGATTGTAGCACTCTAAAGAAAAACATTTAAAACTTTAAAAATCGCGAAGTCTCTTCAATATTGAAGGTCTCACTGCGGATAAGAGCATTAAAAATCCAAAAACGCAAGCGCCTCCTATCAGCAAAGATAATAGCGAATGCGCGAAAGGAGACAAAGAAAAAGCCGACATATTTGCCAACATTTAAGCCATATGTCAAACCTAATAACATATGTCTTAGCCGGCATACCAGACAATTTTAAAATAAAATCCGTATAGCTGGCTGAAATACAAAAATTTAAATTAAACAAGGGTCCTGGATACGATTTGATAACAGGGCAAGTTCTTAAATAGTTGCCTAGGAAAGTACTAATTATGCTCGTTTATCTAATCAATGCTTCGTTTGGACTACTGTACGTTCTCCAAAAATGGAAGGTAGCCTTATAGTTTGAAAGCCCGGAAAGCCTCCATATGACAAGAAATCGTATAGAACGATTTCGCTTTTACCAATAATATCAAAGGTATTCGAAAAAATGTTATTGAAGCGATTATATCCGATTATCGAAGAGCGCCGATTTATACCTGACCACCAATCCGGGTTTAGAATCAAGCACTCCACAATTTACCAAGTTAATATATTTATATTCGTTCTGGGTCCGATTTTATTTTTATCTTATACTCGAGATATTCCGCAAGAACAATGCACAACTGTAGCGACGTTTGCGGATGATACCGCTAATTTATACAGTTTAATCAGCAACAATTAAGTCTCAACGGGCTATCAACAGCGTTTTTGAGTGGGCAAAGACTTGGCGTATTGTCCTTAATGAAACACAATCTACGCATGTTAATTTTACTTACAGAAATGTAAATACGCTCCTCATATTAAATAATTCCGTACAAATTCCTTACGTAAATAAAGCTAAAGATTTGGGAATGATTGTACATGCGAAACTACAACGGAAATCGCACGTTAAAAAGATATGGGAACGGGAAGTGCTCGTTATTAAATATAATCAAATGCATTGGCTGCTTGGTCGATTTTCCAAAATCAGCATGCAAAACAAGCTGCTTTTATACAAGCAAGTTCTAAAACTGGTTTGGACGTATGGTACCTTTACAACTTTGGGGTTTTAGCAAAACAAGAAACATACATATTTTTTGCAAAACTTTTTAAAATAAAGTGGTAAGAACAATTGTAAACGCCCTGTGGTATATCAGAATCCGAGATTATGGTATTACTACCGTCGAAGACGAGATAAAAGCGTTTGCCCGTAACCAACTGACTCGCTGTTTTGGCCATTGCAATAACGAAATGATACAAATTTTATACGAGACAAATTAAGTGCATCGACCTTACCGGATAAAACCATTTGAACTAGCGCAATAAGATATTAGGAGGTGCTTTCGCTAGGAGGTTGCCTGCCAAACGTGTATAAAACCGGAAATTAAAACTACTAGATAGGATATAACCTAGTTGTAGTATAAACTATTTTGAAGGGAGGTGTTTTTAGTGAGTAAAAATCTCACACTACTATGAGCACGTGCAGACGTTACTCATTGTGTCTCATGGAAGATTTTCCACCTACCCTCGTAAAAAAAATTATATCATTCATCGCCATGAGCTCTACCAGGCGATGGCCGAATTTGGTGTCCCAGCAAAACTGATCCGGCTGTATCGCGTGAACATAGAGAATATGCGTTTAAACATGCAGTTTGGCAGCAACTAATCGGAGCTGTGCCAGGTGCAAACACGGAAGGCCCTATCTTCAACAGAACCCTACAGCTGCTTAGGTATGCGGACGATATCGACATAATCAGTTTCGCAAAAAAAAAATTAGTTCAAAGAACCGAACTCGAAAGACGAGGTGTAAACTGTATAAAACACTAATCCTGCAAGTTCAGGAAAGGTGGGTAGATACTAAACATTTTAAGACGTCAGTTGTGGGGTAACACATAGATAACTATCACGAAAGGCTACAGTCCGCTTTGGACGTAACGGTATGATATCCTATCCATATCTCAATATGCCAATATGCAATAAGAATAAGACGTTAATGACATTTATTAATTTTCTATGAAATTTGTTAAGAAAGTAAATTGAAAAAACGCATAGAAAAAAATATTGGCTAAATATCTCGAAAATTAAGAAGTACTTTTGTGCAGAGTATATATACTTACAGTGAGTAGGGACCACAGATGAGGAATTAACCAGATAGTCAACTCTGCAATCAACTATCACTTTCAACCCGCAAAAAAACACATGAAGTTAGATCTAATTTAGATTTAAATTAGAACAAAACAGCTGGTCACGGCGGATGTGTTGGGAAATAGGAAGTGCTGCGAAATGTGAGTTTATGTTATTTAACTTTTATAGATATTTTAATGTAAAAGTTTATGAAGAAACAAAAAATTAGTTACCCAATAAAGTTGTAACAATTTAATTTTTGCGGTTATAAGAAATAGTTCTCTATTTTTCAACAGTCCTGGGTTGTTATACTTTTTCCAATTTTGGTGAATTGATTGTCCAATTTTGACTGTTTTTATTCAACATATGAAAGTTTAATGAATATATATATTCGGGTTCCGTGCATCGATGAAAAAAAGTGGAAAAGAAGTATTTTTAATCATTTTTAAATTATTTTGTATTAAAAATTTGTATGTTTAGTCAATCAATCAATTTCCTTGGCTGTTTCTTTTCTTAGGCAACTTTGAAAATTTTTTATATAAGTTGATATGCTTTATTTTAAAATTTATAGTAAGTGATACGCTGCATTTCCACCATTTCCATTTCCAACAAAAGAATCTTAACACGTTTTCACCAAAAACAAGGAGATTAACATAGGGGTTTTCTCCCAACCCGGTCTCATTCAGGTATGGTAAATTGGTATTTAGTGTGTTCAGAAACCGATTCTTACATGCAAACTCAGTTTCTTTCAAGATTATTTTTTAATCTTGTATGTAGCAGATTAAAATTTGTATGGTATATCTTTAGATTTAAGGTAGATTAAGGGCAGATTAATCTTAATCTTGATTTAGTGCTCGGTGGAAACGTAGCAATAGACAGAAAAAGGGGTAGCTGGAATGCACTGCAAAAATATATTATGGGTGCATTAAATGCCTGGTACTTGAGTACAACTTACGCATAAGCATGCACATTATGTTACATATATATATTAAATTAATTAGCCACCCTTTTTAACAGAAGACTTTATTTGTTATAATGTTTTGTAGTTTTAAAAAAAAAAAATTTATGAAAATAAACAAAACAATTTACTACTAGTAAGTGATTGCAAATGTTGTTAAAAAAGTGTTTTCACGTACCAAAAATAATATTTGTAAAATTTTGGATCACGTTATATTAAATAGCGTCTTAAACCAGTGCCCATTTATGTAAAAGTACTTAACTGCTTCAATATAACCATCCATAACCTACGAAATCCTAGTTTGTATAGTTACACTTAAATTTATTGTCAACCGCAAATGTATGCTCAACTTATTTAGTATATATTAGTCGCGTTAATTAATATTATTTTGATTATTTTTCATTAAAAATTAAAATAAATTGGTTAAAACATAGCTTTATTCTCAATATTATAATATTTTATTATATTATTAGTTGTGTGGTAAAAATGTTTTTATAAATCCATATTCACCGCATATTTTGCATGTTTATTTTACCACCCAAATTGTGAGGTGTAAACTCCTTAAATCCATCAACTGTTCCCAACTTCTTGCTATAAAAAATGACATTTCATGACGGCGGCCATTAGCCCCATATAATTCGATTCATGTGTGCGTGATTCCCATTTGATTTGCAAGTAAAAGCTCATATAAATGCAAATTATGTGGGGCTTATCAGTTCGACTTAGCTTGTAGGCAACGTGAGAGATTCGCTCTCGAGTTGACTATCTGGTTAATTCCTCATCTGTGGTCCCTACCACAGTTGATGAATTTCAGCAGATTACAACTCACAATTTGGGTGTGTAAAATAAACATGGTCATTATGCGGTGAATATGGACTGATAAAAACATACTTACCACACAACTAATAACATAATAAAATATTATAATATTAAGAATAAAGCTGTGTTTTAACTAATTTATTCTAATTTTTAATGAAAAATAATCAAAATAATATTGATTAACGTGACTAATATATAATAAGTAAGTTCATCATATATTTTCGGTTTCAAGGATTTCGTAGTTTATGGATGGTTATATTGAAGCAGTTAAGTAACTCTACACAATTGAACACTGGTTTAAAACGCTTTTAATAAAACGTAATTCAAATTCTTACAAATATTATTTTTGGTACATCAAAACACTTTTTTAACAAAATTTGCAATTACTTCCTAGTAGTAGTAGTAGTAGTAAATTGTTTTTTTTATTTTCATATAAAATAAAATTACAAAACATTATAACTTGACAAATAAAGTCGGCTGTTAAAAAAAGTGGCCAAATAATTCAATATACATGTAACATAATGAGCA
This sequence comes from Ferdinandea cuprea, assembly GCA_963576555.1. Lineage (NCBI taxonomy): Eukaryota > Metazoa > Arthropoda > Insecta > Diptera > Syrphidae > Ferdinandea > Ferdinandea cuprea. The sequence goes on from OY754959.1 coordinate 82,459,853, forward strand.
TGCTTATTTATGATATGTACTCAAATACCAAACATTTTCGTGACTCAACTACCAAGCATTTTCGATAAAAAAATGCACCCCCAATATATTTATGCAGTGCATTCCTTTTGCATTAATTTTTTTTTCTCGTTCTTCTGTCTATCGCTTACTTTAAATTTTAAAATAAAGCATATTAACTTATATAAAAAATTTTAAACCCGCCTTAGAAAAGAAACAGCTAAGAAAATTGATTGACTAAACGTACAAATCTTGTAACACAACATAATTTAAAGAGGATTACAAATACTTCTTTTTCACTTTTTTTTATCCATGCACGGAACCCGAATATATACATATATTCATTAAACTTTCATATGTTGAATAAAAACAATCAAATAATAAATAAATAATAAAACAATCAAAGAATTTAATATGTATATATATAAAAAACCATTGCAAACTATTTACTACAAATATTTTACACCCAAACATTATTAATTTAGTAATATTTATGCAATAATACAATAAAATATGCATTTTATCTCATTTTATTAACCAAAATGGAAAAGTACAAAAACCCAAGAATGTTTATTTTTAGGCAGATAAAAAATAGAGAACTATTTCTTATAACCGCAAAAAATATTCCAACTAAATTGTAAGAACTTTATTGGGTAACTAATTTTTTGCTTCTTTATAAACATTTATATTAAAATAAAATAAAAAGTTGAATCACATAAACTCAACACTTCGCAGAATTTCCTATTTCCCAACACATCCGCCGTGACCAGCTGTTTTGTTGTTGCGATTTGGATATATTGCAAAACTCCCCACAATTATTTTTGGCGGGTAATCAAGTAAATTAGATCTAACATGTGTCTGGCTCACACGTATTCACAGATGGGAAAATTGAGAGAGGATTTTGCGGCTGTCATTAAATATTTTTTACGGGTTGAAAGTGATAGGGGATTGCAGAGTTGACTATCTGGTTAATTCCTCATCTGTGGTAGGGACACTCTCGACAATTTAATAATTTGAAGTCTCACATACACGAGAAATAGACGGCAGTAAGAATGGCTTGAGGTGCAAGAGAGATAGAAGGGGAGTAGAACTTTATACAAAAAAGTAAAAAATCAATTTGCGTCGCATATTATTGTTCGTTTTAGTTTTTTTTTTGTTTTTATTAAACTGCTTAATGGAATGATAAACTCGTACGTGAACATACAATTTTATGCGAAATTTATGACTAAAATCATTTTTCAAAACTGATCTCTAAGTTTTTAAGAAAATACATATTGGGAAATACATTTTTGTTCAAGATTCTCTAACGAGTTTAAGAATTTCTGCGAAGATCATGTTAATATCGCACCCAAATATTATTTAAAATAAATCTGTAATATAGGACGAAACATTATGTTGGAGACTCAAATGAAGACAAATTCAATACTCTAGGTCTGAGTATTAGTTAAAAAAATGTTCGTTTTTTATTTTCCTTGGGTTTATTTGTTCTCTTACAAATTTAATGGGTACATATACCTTCGTACCTATACTTTACTTTTGGCAAACATCCGAAATCATTTCTTTGTCTGTTTATGAGCTAAAGTGATGGAAAAGAGCAATTAATACATTTATGCAATGGTAACGATAACGATTTCATGCGAGTGTTGTTACACTTTTTAAAATGTCCAGATTAGGTGTTTTCCGACGATTTTAAGTGGAGCTTTGAATTGCCATACATATCTTTCGAGAAAAGTCTTTCGCAAATCCTATAATCCCTCGAAATTGAATTCAGCAAGACGGCGCCACTTTCCACACATCGCATCAATCAATGGACTTATTGAGAGAACATTTCGGTGAGCACATAATTTCACGTTTTGGGCCGGTCGTGTGATATCACACCGTTAGACTTTTTCCTGTGGGGATATGTTAAGTCAAAATCTTATGCCGACAAACCCGCTTCGATTCAGGCCTTGGAGGAAAACATCACGCGTGTCATTCACCAGTTAAAATTGGACTCAACGGATGGACCATCTGCGACGTAGCAACGGCCAACATTTGATAGACATAATCTTCAAAAAATAAATGCCAAAGAATGTTCTTTCAAATGATAATAAACATTCTCCATTAAATTTGAATTTTCTGTGTTTTTATTCTTTAAAAAAGTAGGGAACTTCGAAATGGATCACCCTTTACTACTACCGTAACAACAACTCCGGCCCGCGTTTAAAAAAACATTATGGGAAACCCGTATTTATGTATCTTACGCACTTCAGCTGGCTGCTTTAGTTTTATTAAAATGTGTTGTGTACTCTTTTTATTATACGTGATTGCGCATAAGGGTTAAAATCAGTTTCCACTTACGGTACGTATTTGTTGTAGTGGTGGTCAAAAGGATGGTGATGTTATGGTAGGCCTCTTGCACCAAATCATCAACCAAGTTTGGGTAGAGGAAAGCATGCCCGATGACTGATCCATCAGCTCCATATGTCCCATCTACAACAAAGGCGATCCTATGTCTTGCAAGAACTATCGAGACATATCCCTGCTGAATGTCGCATATAAGTTCCTATCCACCGTACTGTGTGAACGTCTCAAACCTTTCTGCAACACACTAATCGGCCCGTACTTGGGTGGCTTCCGGTCCGGCAGATCAACTGTAGACTAAATCTTCATACTAAGGCAATTCCTGGAAAATGATATGTGATATGTAACCTCTCCCCCCTTTAAATTAAAATTCTCCTGAATTTTATGGGTTACTGGGGTTACTGGGGTTTCTTGACCCACTGTTTTGAGTGCTATTTTAAGTTTATTACTTTTATGTGTCAATTTAAAAATTACTGCTGTAATCTTAATTAGGATTAATATGCTAGCTGAGCTTGTAATATAGTTCATATTTGTATGGAATTCAAGTATTGCTTTCTAAATTTTCAAAGTTTTTAAGTACAATTTCTTCGAAACTTAAATGCTTAGTGAAGTTATATTTTGTATATTCACTGTAAACGAATCTGTCAATAAATTCTATATTAGTAAAAGTTTGATTTAGTATTTGGATTGAACAATTTTTTATTATAATTTAATAATTTCCATTTAACTTTATTTTCCTGTCATCACAATTATTTATTAGTTCTTCATTTTTCATATTTTTGCAAATTATAGTGTAATCATCTAATATCTTGATTTCAGTCATTTCATTTTTTTTTTAATTTACAACTATTATTTGTAATATAATTTTTAATTGGTACTAATTCATTTTCGTACAAAGTATTGTTATCATATTTAAATTTAGTCTTGTTTATTTCTATGACATATTGATCTTCCATTATTATTTCTTCATTGGTTTTTGAGGGTAAGGCTGTCAAGAGCTTTAAATCAATAAGTTTATAGGTATGTGATACTTTAATAGCTATTATTAATCTATCTGTATCGTATTTTAACAATCCAATTATAACATGTTTTAATTTGTAAAGGTCTAGCCCTGTTTCTCTAATTTCGGATTCTGTCATCATACTTGGATGAACAAGTCCCTGTTTAACTAGTGCTATAATATCTAATATTTGATTGAGTTTCTCTTTTTGGATTCTTAATTTCAGTATTTGATCGGTTATTAATTGCTGTCGGATAATACGCTTTTCGTTTTCTGTTAGTTCTTCATATGCTTGGGTTATTTGTTTTCAGCCTGTCTCTATAATATTCTTAAGGTCAGTAATTGTGTTGTTGATATAAGAATTGATTTCAATTTGTTTGTTCAAGTTGTAAATTGTGTTACCGTTGTTTTGTTCTATTGTTTTTATGTGTTCTGTTATTTCCTGTCTGTCGTTGTCGTCCATTGTCCCGAATAGCCATTTTTGTGCTGTTCCTATTGCGTTAATAAGTCCTCTTTTTTGCTGGTACGTCTTTCCCGGTTCGATAGCTATTATTTTTGCATAGATAATTTCTAACTCCTTTCTTATTATTATTAGGTCGTTGCCTACGTTTAGTCTTTGTATATTGTCTTTTATAGAGCCTACAGTTTGTCTTATTACGTTAGTATTTATAATGTGTAATATTGTTTTTGTGTCCTGTATTATCTCCGTTGGTCCCATGTTAATTTCGACATATCCATTATCCGTTGTAATTCTATCAATCGTTAATGTTGCCATTGTCTGCCGTGTCGTTAGTACTGTCAGTATGAGAAACGCTGATGTCTTCTAATAATTAAAGGTCTTTTAATATTACTTGGGTGTTCCCTATCCATTACTTTTAATCTATATCGAGGTTCATTCTTGTAATAATTTCTCTTGTAGTTTTTAACTGGTATAACTCTTCTTTTTTCCTGGTAACTTTCCCTATTCTGATTTAATTTCTTAATTTTCTTTTCTTTTTGTATTTTTATATTTCCAATTAACGTTGCAAGATCTGCAAACATTGCCTCTTCTGGAGTCATTTTAAGAGTGGAGTGAAATCTGTTTTTGTAATATTTACTGCCCTATGTATTTTTTGGATTAAAATTAAGTTTGTGTTTCTCAAAGTAATCTTATATTTTAATTTTATTGGATTGCGTTCGTACTTTGTTTTAAGACAGGTCTAGAAATTAATGATTCTTTTTCATAAAAGAACACTTATCGAACTGGATTTTTAAATTATTTTCACCAAGTTTATGAAAAATCAGTTTTAATGATTGCAAATGTTCGTTCAAGCTAGTTGAAAAAATTAAAATGTCGTCTAGACAGGCAACACAAATTTTTTTCAAGTAGTCTCTAAGCACCTCGTTCATCAAGCTTTGAAAGGTTGCCGGCGCATTCTTTAACCCGAAAGGCATTCTAAGGTACTCATAGAGTCCATTGGGTGTTACGAACGCCGTTTTCGCGATGTCAGCGGGATGAACCTTTATCTAGTGATAACCTTTTGCGAGGTCAATTGAAGAAAAATACTGGACACGTCCCAATTTATCTAATATGCCGTCAATGTTTGGCAACGGGTACTTGTCATCGATTGTAATTTCATTTAATTTGCGATAATCTACGCATAGACGGAATTTCTGCTGTCCTGAATTATCAATTTTTTTAGCTACTATCACAATAGGTGAGGCATATCTACTGTTCGATTTTCTGATTATTCCCTGTTCCTCCATTTCTTTTACCTGCCGCCTAACTTCCTCCTCATGCTTTGGACGCAATCGATAGAGTTTAGCATTTATAGGTTGGTCAACTGCCGTCTTTATTTCGTGCATTATTGAGTCCGTGTTAGTTAACTGATCGCCTTCCTGATATATTAAATGATTAAATTGTCCTAATAAATTCTGCATTGCTTGCCTTTCCTCTTCATTTAAATGGCTTAAATCTATTTCTCTACCCTCTCCCTTAAGTTCAAAACAATCACAAGTTATTTTGGGTTTATCGGAATATATTGGAATTTTTGTATTATTTTTTAATATAAGAACTTTATTGTCAAAATCGAAGTTTGACAATTTTACTTAGAAGATCCATTCCGATAAGAATATCGTATGGTTTATCGCCCAGTTCCCTTTTATACCACCTGGTAGCCCCTGTTGATTTACAATTAAACTCTTCGGGTATACTGGTGATGATTCTATCATTTCTGTTGTGCTGTTATTGATAGTTTGGAGTTTCATATTAACTCTCTCGTATACTTTAAATTTACTACAATCTACTTGGTTGGAATTTATAATGCTCATAGTTGATCCAGTGTCAACTAGGCTTTTGTATTTTTTTTCATCAGTAGATAAGTCTAAAAATATTTTGTCTCCGTATTTACCTGATTACCCTGAGCTATTTGACCTATATATTAAATATATATTTATGATCAGGACCAAAACGTAGGACTATTCAGCAATGTCTGTCCGATAGAGTACTATAAGCTTTACAAGATATGTAGGCACTGCCCTTTGTCCAAAAAATATTTTTTAGTTTTTGTGGGCATTTTTCACTCAAATTATAGTTTCTTCAAAAATGTTCGTAGAAACCGAAAAAAATGTTTAACAAAATATTTAACCAATATTTTTTTCAATATATCACCCATGCAAAGTTTTTGGCCACTTTTTGGGGCGGTTTTTTTTTCAAATATTGAAGATTTTGGCTTGTTATGGCTGGTTTACATGGGCACACAAGCCTTCCATGCTGGATAAGTGGGATGCACAATACTAAAAAGTCAACTGCAAGGAAGGAAGAGAAACCGCTCTCTCTCTCTCTAATCTCGTGCAAAATTACATGCGTGGCCATATTAACCAACCATTATACGGTTTGGGGCGCATGCGGACCGCGAATAATAAAATCCGACGGTCGAAGAAGAATACGCTCAGTAAACTATTATTTAGGGTCTATCAGCGAAGAGTCGTGGTTACAGACCAATTAATAATTTTAAAAAACGGAATCAAACATAATTCTAAGTACATATCCGAATTAACTAAAAAAATATAATTTTAGCCTACTGAATCAGAAGTTTTACTATCACAGTAACTACAATTTGCTGGATTCGAATTAATATTTGAATATTTAAAAAGAATCACTTTTAGGTTAAAGAATAATATTTTAACTCATTAAATAGAATTAAATAATGAACGAAATCTGATTGACGGAGGTTTTTTAAATAGATTTTCCAAGTCCTGTTACGTCGATTGCTTGTCGACTTAAGCTATACAGGAGTATCAACATACCAAGAGTGAAAAAAGTTTCCATTTCTAGATGACTTAACACGTATAACTCCATCCATGCAGTCATTTATTAGTACATTGAATGATTCAACTGCAACATCAATATCAGAGAAGTTATTCCTATTAATAAGTAAATTGTTAATTTCTTCAGAGAGCCTCTGAACTTTTATAGGAAAGCGAACGGTCATACGAATTACTGTTTTCGTAAAGAATACTTACTTCTACTTAACGGGTTCCCGACCCGTGAAAAGTGTCTGCCTAAAACAGAGCAGCCTTCCACCCTATACGGTCCCGGGCACGCTGCTTCCAGTTAGACCAAGCGCTCTGGCATCCGCGATGGCTTGGTCTTTGAAACGGACGTTCGGTCTTCCTTGTCGTCTCGAACCTGGGGGCTGGAGCATTATTGTCCTTTCGCTCGTTGTGGCCGAGCGAATGTAGTCGGATAGAGTTCGCGATTGTCTCTTCTCCGTCATTCGCCCTCCTTGCACACAGGACCATAAATTCTTCGAAGAATTTTTCTCTCAAAAGAGTTAAGTATCTGCTCTCCTTTCCTACTTATCGTCCAGCACTCAGAACCATAGCGCAAAACTGGCAGGATCAGAGTTTTGTATAGCTAACACTTTGTCCTTCGAGTAAGGAGTTTTGAACCCATTTGTTTTGCCAAACGGTTTCCTAGGATAATTCTTTGTCGAATCTCCGCTAAGGTTTCGTTTGCGGTGTTAATGTTAACCCCGTGGCAAGTAAACTCTCTAACTCCCTAACCACCTCGAAGTTTCTGATTTCAACAGTTTCGTTTGGTCCTAGCCCGTGGACAGATGTTTCCTTGTTTGTTGAAAGCAAGTATGTGGTTTTCTCCTCGTTATCTTCAAGGCCAACTTAGCGTGTCTGTTCTTCAATTACCGTAAAAGCCTCTTTCACGGCACGTTGGGAGCGGCCGATGATGTCGACATGATGATGCCAACATCGACCGCATACCCCAGCAGCTGTACAGATCTGTTAAAGATAGTGCTTTCCATAGTTACACCTGGCCTGCGCACTATCTATTCCAGAATAAGGTTGAAGAAGTCAGATGATAGCGCATCCCCTTATCGGAATCCGGTACATGTTTGGAAAAGTTCAGATGAGCTGCTGCCAAGCTGCACATTGTACCGCGTATTCTCCAGCGTCACACAATTGGATCAGTTTTGCCGGAATCCCAAATACGGCCATCGCCACGTAGAGCTCCTGACGATGAATACTATCATATGCGACTTTGAAGTCGATGAAAAGATGAAGTGTCTCAATTAGGACGATCGTTTCTACAAACTGAAAACTCGCGTGTAACAAGTTCCGTGTCCAAAATATTGATATTAAGCCAAGTTTCTGTCAAGGCTGTCAACAGCTATTGTGTGAAAGAACTTGTGAGTTAAGATAGAAATCCGAGGTTTTTGAGCGGAGGAACCTGCAGGACAATTTAGACTATGTTTTTTAGCGGAAAGAGGTTAAATTCCTTAAGAAGGGTATTTATAGGCACATACTATAAACGTATAGGTAGTCAATGTTATCCGCACTAAATTGACTAGATGATAAGCAACTGGATGACTGGGTACAGACTCGAATTTCAGTCAGCCGTACAGACACAACATTCCTAATAAGGTAGTATCTGTAGCTTGTATATTTTTGTAACTTAGTTTTAACATATGCATATAAACTGATTTTTGTTATTTGTGATAACATAATAAGTTATATTTTTATTTTGGCTTGAAAAGAAGTTACTTTTGTTGTCCTACTTGAATATGACATACAAGTTCACCGTTAATAAATTATTGCGGTTTTCTTTAAGTTTTTATCGTACTGCCTTTTTTATCTGGGAATCTTTTTTTGGACTCTTTCTAAAATTTATGAGGAGTAACACTGCGCATAGGCATTGTAAGAACCCGGCTACACGTTCATGGGTTTGTGTCGTGGCTACACGATGGGGAACTCTGAAATCTGAAACAAAACAGAATTTCTGTTGGAATGACTTTAACTCCCATGAGCGTGTAGCCAGGCTCTAAGATAGCTACTAACGAATATGTAGCTATCGGCTGGAAAACATGACAACTGACACTAGATACCGTAAAACTGTTTTGATCTCATTGTTTTCTTTTAAATAAATTTTCTGTAACTATTTTTTTTAAAAAAAATTGTTACTACGTCTAAAAGCCAATGTATTACTATGTTTTCTGATTAGGTACTAATATCTTTATGTGTAGCAGCTTCCTTGGCAAAGAAATAATCAGATCAAATAAATCGCGATTTTTAAAGATGGTTCGAAAACAGCGGAAGGAACAGGTTCTGGTATCTTCTTAGAAGATCTAAAACTGAGATAGTCAAGTAGTCCACACTCAAATTAATTAAGTCAACAAACATCAATTCTGATACAGTCTGAAGCTATTTCACCATGCTTAAAGCATTATGCAGTCAAAACCGAGAAAGACTGTGCTGGGTGTCGGGACACTTTGGTGTTGAGGGAAATGAGCAGGCGGATGAACTTGCCAGAGTAGGAGGGCTACGGGTTAGTAGAGAGGTTGCAGACATAAAACCTCCTCACTGCATGACAAGGGACACTATTGAGGAAAAAAAGCAGTAGGTCTGGCAATCTAAAGTAGTCAAGTCTTGAGGGATACAGGGTGTCTTCAGGGGCCTTCTAAGTTTTTCCAAAGAAATTGGTTGCTTTACCAGGGAATTTGTTTAGGTTTAACTGCCTTTTCGGTTCGGAATGATCACGTTTAGACGTTTACGTAGCAAGCTACAGCAAGTTGCCATAGATTATCTGAGAATGGAAATCCCTCCTTCTCAAGGGTGTATTTGTAGTATTATAGGAGGAAATGGGTTCAGTTCACAGACCGTATCTACTCAGCAATGGCGGTTGGTGAGTTGTCTCACGTGTGTCCTTTAAAATTGTAATTTAGTATAGTAAATGCAGTATTAGATTTAATTGTTTGTCATTATTTTCATTATGATCGTAATAATTACTATTAAGAAAAGGGTTGCAAATACGTGGCACGTATTTTGGTCGGTAATGTTAATTTGCGTGGTAGCAGCCGAATGTAGACTCTTTGATCTCTGATCTCAATCAAAGTTCTTTAAAATCATTGTGCAAAAATCGATGCGTCTACAAGTCTGGACGCAGGATAAGTGGGATGCACAATACTAAAAAGTCTACTGCACTACCAAACATGCAAAAATACGTGACACGTATTTTGTTCGGTAATATTAATTTAAGTGGCTGTTTTATCTCTGATCTCACTCTTACATCTTTAAAATAATTGACGGCAGAGATCTCTTTCTAATCTCGTGCAAAAATGCACGATTCTCTCGATCTCCCACAATTGCAGTACTGCACGATGGAATCCATTTTAGAAAGAATGTCATGTAGGTCTCATTGATGTCTAACTGGGCTTCAAACACCAGGTATGTATGTTACAGTCAACAGCGCCCTCTGTAGTTCACACGTATTTACAGATACGAAATTTAAGAGAAAATTCTGCCGCCATTAAATCAAAATTATTGCGGGTTTGATGGTACTCATCTGTGATGTGACACCTTTAACAAGGTTTCGAAATCTTTTTGTGGAAACGTTTGATTTCAGTCCGGTGCAAATAGGGTATAAGGGACTTTGTGTTGAATACCTGGGCATCTACTTACTTAATGAGTTCCCGACCCGTGAAGAGTCCCTGCCTGAGACACGGCAGCCTTTTATTCTCTGCGATCCCGAGGGAACTGCTTCCAGTTATCCAGACCAAACGCTCTGGCATCCGCGAAGGATTGGTCTTTAAAAAGGAGGTTCGGTCTTCCTTGTCATCTCTTCGAATATCCTCTTAGCTGTAGCATTATTGTCCATTCGCTCCAAGTGGCCAATGTAGTCTACGAGTCTTGGTACAGCTCATACAGTTTGCGGTTGTATCTTGTCCTCTAATCGCCCCACTCGCACACATGACCAAATACCTGCCGATTTTTGTCTTTGGAAGGAGCCTAGTACTAACCCTCCTTTGTTGCTAATCGTCTAGCACTCGGCGCCGTATTAAAAAAAAGTACGTTTTTTAGCCTTACACTTCAAATGCATTTTTATCAAAATAAGACTTGGTCGGGAAGTTACTCCGATGGCACAACCCTTAACCTGGAGGGCCTATTTGGTCCCGTATGGTCAAAAAAACTGCGCGTTGAGCGTTTGACATGTAAAATAATGAAGAACTGTGTCGAGTTACATTTAGTTCCAAAGCTTTTAAGTCGTTCAAAAGAACAAATAGTAACGAAAATAATATGGTATAATCCCCCGTTTTGGTATCCGTTCCGAAAGGAAAACTCTCCGATTTTATACGAATCGGAAAATTTTCATTCATGGTAATTGTTCCGATCACCTGTTCGGAACATTGCTCCGACAAAACGTAACGCATACCGGCAGTATACATTTCAACGCGATGAGCAGTTTTTTACATCAGTTACATCAGTTTTTGACAGCCACCCGTCAATTTCTCTCCGATTGTCTCCGACATATATTCATCGCGGAAATAATAATTTATAAAAAAAATGTAAGCAATAAAATAATTTATTTTCATTGCGTTTAAGTGCGTTCGGAAAACGGATACGGTGAATGTAAATGAAGTCTCCGATTATATTTGCGTTGCGGAGAAAATTCCTCTCCGAACGGATAGCATGATAGGGGGGAATACGATATTAACGTCTTTGGAAATAGTGCGTATTACTTTCCAAATTATGTTTTAATAGCTATATATCAACCGAAAATGACCCTAACGTTTAAGGAACTTTGTTAATTTAAAATATCAAGACAGATGTATTTTCCTATTCACATACCGAAACGGAAACAGAATTTCCTATTCACATACGACCTTGTAATTCTCAGCTGACGATATGCTCAGCTTGATATTAATCTTTTTGACCCTATTGTTCTAAAGTATTGCGCCGAGACTTTAAATTTTCCTCTTTAATTTCTGTTCTATCAATCATTGTCATGACGTTGCTTTTTAAATGAATAAAGTTTTTTATATAAGAGATCTCAAAGAGATAAATTTGTAATAAAAAAATTCTTTACAGCTAGGTTTCAAATTTCACTTTCACTCGAAATGAAATCGAAAATGAATTTGTGTGTTCTACATTTCACTTCAATCGATTTCGATTTAAAACTTTTCGAAATCTAATCAGTGTGTTCCACAATTAGAAGAACTGTGTCGAGTTACGAGTAAGTGTGTTCCACAATTTGATTTTATGGATTTCAAAGTGAATTAAATCGATCTGTGGCATTCGATGTGAAATGGTGAAAACAGATTAAGATATTAAATTTTAATCAAGTGTAAGGAATCTGAAGATCTTCTAAGAGGTTTTAAGAAAAGAGATCTTAGCTAAAAAAAAGCAAAACTGCGGCTAGCTGCAACGTACAGGAATTAAAGATTGCTCAAGGCTAGGTTCCACAATTTGCAGAACTATTATGAATGGTCATCTAGTTAGACGGTAGTATATACAAATTTAATTTTACAATTAATAACACTTGAACTTTTGTTTTCAGCTTTATAACATACGTAGCCTCTCCAAATTTATTTTTATTCTTTTTTGTGTGTATTTAAACCTTTCAGACACCAATTAACCCAGCACTCATCAACTATACTTAAAAACGCGTGATCAACAAAATAATTTACCAACAAACATTTTCCAAATAAAAACACAAAAACGTGTCAAATGACCGACATCAGGCTCTTTTCCATTTTACGCGAAGTGATTTCGAAAAAAATTCGAAGTTACCAAACCGGTCGAAATATAGAGCACTGAAAATGATTTCACTCTATTTGCAATATCGATTTGGATTTTATTTCACTCTATTTGTGGAACCTAGCTGTATATCTAATATTTCTGAAGTTATATCACTTAGAGTAGTTATACCTCAAAATAATAGTTATTCAGTTGAGGTGATGATAGACCCCTCTACTGTACCACAATTTTCGCGTCTGATCTTCAGAAATATCTATATATATGAGTATTTTTTTAATAAATCAACCAAAAATATAGATTCAATTTTTCCCCCTGTATATGTGCGAGCTAAATTTATTCCGGTATGTTTTGCATAGCACTGTATTTCTGTTGATTATAAGATCGTAGAAAATTAAATACATACTAGTATTATAAAAAAATTGTTTTGAAATGTTTTTATTTACATTCGCAATAACTTTAGTTAAAAAATGTTTTTGGAAAAAGTACGAGAAACAGAACTTTATTGTAATGTTAATTTAGCACTGCAATGGTAATTAAATGATTATATTCATAAATGTTGATTTATGGTAATCACTGTCGGCTTCAATAATAATTAAAACAATTTCCCATAAAAAAATATTACAATTAGAAAAATTATTTTACTGATATTTATAATAATTGATCCTTTTATTATGTAAATTCCTCAAAATTGTTTGGTCCATTCGTATTTTGATCTGTTTGTGTTTCTTGATTTTTTTTTAAATCATGTCAACAATTAGTGAAATAAAAGTATATTATACATTACTAGTATGTAATAACATATATGTAATATAAATTATTTTGTTTTTAAATACATAAACAATGATAAATATTTACAGATTTAAATGCATGTAGTTAACATCAGTTAGATAAAAGTTGGTTCTTTGAACTTAGATTCTTTTTATTTTCTTTGACAGTTAATATATCATATATGCATTGTGAATATGTTACTACTTAATATAAATAAAACAAAATGGAATGCAGGAAATATTTTTTGTGTCCACATTTGATTCTTCTTTTCGGAATATTTAAAGCCTTACGAAATTCGACATAAGTTTATTAATTAATTACTAATTTTTCTTTTATACATGTTCGAATGTGTGCTCATGGGTAAGCTATAATTCTAACAGTTTAATATTAGGCATATATAAATATATATATATACATATTTATACATATATATTTTTTATATTTAACTAATGGATACATGTTTTTCTTGTCTGCATGTGCACATACACTTTTTAAAAAAAATAATAACAACTTTAAAATATGTTTTCCACATTATTTTAATTTTAATGGTTTCTATGAAAAGATAATTTTGCGTTGCAGTAAGTTTACTTTTTTTTAAAGGGTGCGAAAAAACTAAACTTTTTTCGAGATTAATGCACAGCATCAATATCTCTTTGGGCGCGAGATATTTTCAACTTATCCTTCGGTGTTTGGTCTTCCCCAGATTCTAGAGCAAACATTTTCATTTTTTCTTTAAACGACAGCTTTTCCGGAACAGCTTCACTTATTTTTTGCTGTTGTTTCTCTTTCTGTTCTGCTAGTCGACGCTGACGTGGATCTCTGCAATGGTAAGATACTTATGTTGGTATGTTTATAGGTTTTAGTGAAAGCGGTTTATTACATCAAAAACATTATTGTAAAAGAAGTAGTTTTTTCTTACACACAAAATTATTTTGCTTAACAAGACACATATGAAAAGTATTAAAGAGGCAAGAGATTGAAAAAAATGCAAGTTTACAACTTGATGTATTAATTTTTTTGTTATTAAAATTTTTAATAATTCTTCTAAAACTATTCATCTCTTTCAAATCTTTCTTTCTAATCGTTCTCTTTCAAATCATTAGTTTTTATAGCTAAGAAATGCCTTTTTTGTATATTTTGATTTCATTACATTTTTTTGCAAATATATTCCTAGTACTACCTGAATGCAAAATTTTAAAAATTAAATGTTTTCGTTAAGGGGCAGATTCCAAAAACTTATGTATTTATTTGAAATTGGGTTAATTTTTAAAAAAAGCAGAATGTGGTTTGTGTTTTCCTGTTCTTAAAAGAGATTCGTTTTTATTCTCATTATGAACTATAAAGGGAACAGACAGGTATCTGGATGATGGAGTATTGGGCGGATTGAAATAAAATGTATGTAATATTTTTTTTAGCTAAACTTCCCACAAGTAAACATATGAGATTTTAGTCTCATTTTGGCTTTACCTTTCAAATGCATTATGTATTTTGATTATAAACATGTAGTAACCATTAAGTTTTATATGTAAGCAAAATATTTTTTTTTCTGATGAAGTTCGGGAAGTTCCAAGATCGGCACTTGGATCTTCTCTAAATAAATAGTCGTATAAATGCAGCACTTTGTTATTCATTTGCGTGCGCTTTGTGTTACTACTAACTACATACACCAATTTTTTGAAAACATTATTAAAAACCAATTGAAACTTACTACCCAAAAATTGAGATGACAAAAGCACACTAGGAGAACAATGAAAAAATATTTCGGCTTAAATGCCGATGCACGTTTATATTTTACAGGTGCATCTACACTAAATAACAACAAATACACTTCCTTATATATTTGGAGCCACCCCACAGTGGTCGGTCTTGTATGTCAAAGTGAAATGTTTGTCTTAGCTTTTTTAAATAATAATAAGTAGTAAAAAATAATTTTAACATATATAGAACGCTCCAAACCCCTCTCCTACTTCCCACGCTGTGCTTCTGACAAATTTATTAAAATAAAAAAAATTAGGAGAAATAAATTGTAATGATGTGATAATGATGACACCGAATTTTGATTTATTAAAAGTAGTTAAAGTTGATAAATGAAAGAAAAATTGTTTGAATATTATTGACGAACAAAACACAAACAATAAAAACACAGAAACAAAATATGTATATACGTGTACATACAAAATATGATGAAAAACAAGACAACACAAAAAACCGCATGCTTGGTAGAATAACACGAATAATAAAGAGAGGTGGCAGTTGAAATTAATAACATAGACTTAGAAAACATTAAATAATATTCAAAAACTTGTTTCTTTTGAGGGCGAGACGGGGATCACAACTTTTTCTATAATTTAATTCAATATATAAAGAAAAATACACCATTCAACAGGTCACTGGTAAAACAATAGGACAACATATTATTGCATAAAAATCGCTTAATTATATAGTTTATACCTTTTATTTCAATATTCATTATAATTTACTGCGATTAAATGCGATTTAATAATACAATTTAATTTTTTTCTGAGAGACAACTTTTAAGCTCCGTTCTCTACACAGTCCGCGTGTTCATATTGTCTCCTTTCTCTCTCTATTCAAGAGCAACATTAATAACCGTTTGTTTTATTGTTCTTTTAAGAAATAGTTTTGACCCATACATTGGCAAATTTCAGACCTTATTTTTTATTTTCGGCCTATGAAATCGACCACTGTGAACCGGGCCGATTTAAAAAATTCATTTAGCATTGGAATTGTGACACTTTATTGATATGAAGACTGCACTGCACGCTTAAAAAGTACCATTATCTATACTTTTCCAAAAAAAATTCAATGTGCAGCACCCCGAATATTTCAAATAGAAAACTGCACGCTTAAAAAGTACCATTATCTATACTTTTCTAAAAAAAATTCAATGTGCAGCACCCCGAATATTTCAAATAGAAAAACCGACCTAAATCGTTAGAGCAGTTTTTAAGAAAATGAGTGCGTATGGTAGGTACAATTATTTAAAATGATAAAATGATGGCCATCAGTATGATACCCAATCCATTTTAGTGTTGGGTTACTCATACATGGGGCAAAACAAATGTCGCATACAACGGACAAAAAGAGACTTGTGAATACGTGTACTCTTATTTACTTATTTGGTAGTATTTAAGAAAATGGGCGAGATTGCTAAGGAAAATGTCATTTCATGAGGACGGCCATTAAAGCCCATTAATTCCTTGTATGTGTGCAACCTTCCTTATTTGATTTGCATGTAAAATCCTATATAACTATATAAGTGCAAATTATCTGGGTTTAAACATAACAGCGGAGTCATGTCATAACATGATTGAGAAATGAGAATGATTATGAAAATAAAGAACATTGAGGTATTCCCTTCAATTTCCTTAAATCAGATAGCTTTTTTTTTTTTTAAATGTACGCGCACTAAAGGGACTTTGGATACCTCATCATAAGTGGCACAGTGCGGGCATTAGGGAAATGAAGGATTAGAGAAAGGGATAAACCGATGCACGTTGGTTTTAAAATGTTTGTAAATTATAATGCAAAGGAAAAACAGAGCGTTGTAGAGCATTCTACATTCGTATTGTACGGTTGAGAAAGGAATATTTCACAGTACGTCCGTGTATTCCTCGCATGGCGAGTATTGCGGTTGAATTGCTGTAGGGGTGGAATGCAACTGGCTATTTCATTTGAGCACTTGTGGTGGAAATACCGATAAAACAATGACAGGCAGGAGACATTACGACGATGGCAGAGAATTAGGGGTTCGCTTCAATGACAGCAGACAGCATTGCGTTTTGGAAGCATTAAATTCCACTCTGTTGGTTTTACCGCATTAAAGTATGATGTTAAGATCGGAATTCAATGAGCTTAACATACGTTGCCGTTCCAGTTCAACTCCCGAAGATGAGGTAATTTCTAATCCATTGAATAAAGGTAACATCGATCCCAAATGCACGCATTTTCGAAAAGAGAGCTTGATGCCAAACTCTGTCAAATGCCTTTGAAATATTAAGCGCAACGACCTTGCTTTTACCATCATGGTGAATAGATTGGTTCCACTTTTCGGTTAGATATTTCATCAAATCACCATCTTCATCAAATCAAATCACCATCTGTTGCTGCGAAAACCGTACTGCCGGTCATTAAGAAGTTTTCGGGATTCGAGATATTTCATAAGCTGACGGTTTATCAGCGTTTCCATGACCTTGAAAAGAAGGGACGTAAGTGCAATTGGTAGGAGGAGGGAGAGGAAGATTCGCCTCTTTTTGGGACTGGCTGGACAAATGCTGTTTTGCATCTTCTGATGCAAAGAATGAATAGTACAGATAGAAGAATAGGACAGATAGAAAAGCTTACGCAGTGGTTTTGCCAGCGTGGAAGAACACTTCTTCAGAACGATAGGGGAAATACCATCTGGGCCAGCGGATTTGTGAATGTTGAGATCTTGAAGTACTCTTTCCACAGTACGGGTGCGGAAGTGGATTTGTCTCATGGAGTGTTATATGCGCTCGAGTACTGGGGGAGATAAAGCACAATCTGGGAGCGTTGAGCTAGCTGCAAAATGATCAGCAAGCAGATTGGATTTATCCGAAGAGCTGACAGCTGGAGTGCCATTGTAAATGAGTGTCGGGATAGATGACGTGGCCGAATTTTTAATATTCTTAACAAACGACCAAAAGTTTTTACTACCGGAGGGACTTTGTAGTATTTTTTGCCTCAACTTTTGGTCGTAGGAGAATTTGACACAATTAATATGGGCATTGCAGTCATTTCGGGCTCGTTTGAACTTTTTTCGGTTTTCCTCAGTTGGGTTGGCCTTAAATGACCGAAAAGTTACCTCTTTAGCCCTGATAGCTTCTTTACAGCTTAAGTCACACCACGCGTTTTCCTTAGGTCTACACTACACTTTAGGGATAAAGCGTTTCATACCCAGGAGAATTAAATTTGTAATCATATCGGCAGTGGCATCCACGTCGTTGATGAGGAAGCCCAACGACCAGTTAAAAGTTCTAAAGAAACCGTTTAAGGCTTCCCAATTGGCCTTCTCGCATTGCCATACGGTTCTTTTAGGAGCTTGTTCTTTAACTGTGTGGCTGGAGTACGAGAAATTCGCCGATATGATACAATGGTCTGACGAACCTAGAGGCGATAATACATTTAAAGTGTATTTATCAGGGTGAGAGGTAAGAAACAAGTCCAGAGTGTTGGCGTTTTGACCGCTAATGTCCGGTATCCGTGTCGGCTCATTTACAATCTGCGTTAAATTATTAACCTCAGCAAAGGTCTCAACATACTTCCTTCGGGTGTTGTCTGTCCAGAATGTCGAAGTCAACTTGAATTTTGTATATTAAAATCGCCCGCAATGACGATTTCAGTACGAGGATAAAGGGTTACAATTCTGGTGATGGAATCATACAGTGCATCAAACTCATTATAAGATGAATGCCTGTAGTAGTAGTGAATTAATTGCCTACGGACATGGAAATTTAGCCAAATAAAATTAAGTTCCGGATTGGAACATTGGTCATATTGAGGTAGAAGTTGGTAGGCTACATCACTACGTATATAAACGGCGATACCACGATGGGAAAAGAATAACGGCACCAAGTTATATCCAGGCAGACTAAACTCCCTTAAATCGGAATCTATGCTGACCTGTATTTCACTTAGTGCGAAAACACAGCTGGTTTATTGTAATCGCATGGGCGTACAATGAAAAAAAATTGGATCTCAACCCACGAATGTTACTCACGTCCACTCTAAAATTCCCACGCATAACAAAAAAAACAAACACAAAAAACTCAACTCCGACGCAGACTAAGCTAGGCCGTACCGTGTAGATCCTGACGTCAGCTTTCCAAAACAAATCACTGCAGGTGTTATGCCCATACAATGAATCGTTTTGGTCTACCAACAAAATCTACACAACGCGACACGCTATTCGCCAAATGATACCCTACCCAGCCATAGCAAGTGCACGCAAAAACATACAGCACTTGCTATAGCCAAGCAAAGCAGCAGCAAACGATTGGGAGTAGGACCAGATGGAGTGCCCAAACACAATACTTTTTTTTTTTATCACTGCACTGTACTCTGATGCTGATTTTTTTTTGCACAGCGCGCGCGCGATTAGCGTTTTATTTTTTTGTTTTTATGCTTCTGCACACTTGTTTGCTGTTGTTTTTTTTGTGTTGCAAACTGACCGCGGAGCGATTTTAAAATGCGTGTGCACGCGTCTCTTCTAATGTACGAGGCTCTCAACTTTGTTCAACCAACGCGTTGGAGATGGTTTTTTATCGTTGCTCAACGCGTTGTTCAACAAGTGTACGGGTAGTGGACGAGCTCTTGTTGCTCGTTGCTCGTTAGATATGGTTGCGTATCGTGTTGATTAACGAATTCCAAATAATGGAAAACACATTATCTGTCCAACGCTTTGCTTAACTCTTTAAATTCTTTGATACTCTTATAACTCTTTTAATTCTTTGATGGTTGGGTGATTGCGTGCCGGAACGAGTTGAAGAACCGCCATTGATAAACGTACACACCCACACATCCAGATCTCTCACTTCAAAAAAAAAAATACAATTAACCACATTTTTTATTTTATTTTTAAAAAAATTATCAACACTGCAGCCACGTTTTTTTCTTTTCTTTCAAAATAAACTTTTCTTAATGAATCGAAATAAATTAAAATTAAATCTGACACTCAAAGGTGTCTATGTCAGTTGCTGAGTGTGTTGAACGTTGCTCAACGTGCGATTCTTGGTCTAGGGTACGAGAGTATCAACATGTGTGTCAACTCAATGCACAACCTCATCGAAAATGTGGTTAAACAACTCGAGCAACGGAGTTTCTCTCCAAAATGAAACCAGTTGATCAACTAGATGTACGGGGTTATTCAACACAAACATGGTTGAATTTTAACCAAATTCCGTTGCTCAACGCCAGCAACGTGAGTTTATGCACTAGTGTACGAGGCCATAAATATATTGGAGTTGAATAAAGAATTGGACAGAGTTGGTTGCATAAGTTGGGCACGTAGTGGACGACCGGCATAAGCTTCATCCACCAATCTTCATCTTGTACACTACTTCAAATAGACATAAATTTAATTTTTAATTCTGATCGCGACAAGCAAAAATAAATTTCGTTGCAAAATTGATTGAATGTGCTTATTTACCTACACATGTACTTGGCTCATAGTTTAGCGTATTGACCTTTGGAGAGCGTAAATATTTCAGAGAAAGATCAGTTCTGGTGAATGTATATGATAATTCTGGTGAATGTATATGATAATTAAGAATATCGCGAATAAAAATCACGGAAGTTGCAATGCGTCTGAAATTTAAGATTTGCAGATTAACTTATTTGCACGTTCTGCAATAATTAGGAAGCTCATTAAACCTATTTAATTTACGAACCGCGTACCTCGTGAAGTTTTTTTGTTGACTCCTTTGAATCTTAATTGGTGAGCAGCGTAATGGCGAATCCCAAATTTCAGATGAATACTCTTACTTATTTTTAGTATTACCCATAATCATAATGCAAACAGAAACTTAACTTAATATCAAATATGACACCAAGATCAATTTTTATTTTTTAATTTGTTAAATAATTATGCAACATTGATGTATTAATACGATATGCTGAACAAATTTTACATTTAGAAATGTTAAATTCCATAACATAACGATTGCACCACTCCGAAAATCTATTATCGTATTGAAAACGAATGCAATTTAATATTTATTTATTGGTGAAAATAATTTCAAATCATTCGCGAAAGTTAAAACGTAAAATAATTGAAAGATTTCATGACCGACATTAAAAAAAAAATAAATATAGGGTCCGCCATCTAACGTTTTTTTTCAACTAGTGCTTATTTCGCGAATGGTAACACTTAGCTCATGTCTGATTTGACAGATAATATACCGCTATACCGCTGAACGAATATGGTTGTGTATACGCTTGAACAACGCTGGGAAATATTGCCATTTCATTTTTTTTTAAATGAGCAAGGAGTGGCCGTTACAGTCAATGGCTATCGTTATCGGGCTATGTTGAACGAATTTTTGTTCAGGACATTGGCAACATTTGGTTTCATCAGGACGGCGCTACGTGCAACACAGTAGAAGCTACACTCGATGTTTTGCGCCCTGTTTCAAAAAAAAAATATTTGGCGGAACCTATAGTAACGGGCCCAAATATACACCCGAAGTAACTTCTATAACGCGAGAAGTCAAACCATAGACTTTATCCATTCGCCTTCTATTAGCCAGGTAATAAAGTAACCATTTAAGCATTGAACAATGAAAACGGGTGAAGAATTGAAGAATGAATTGGTTGTCGTCGTTCGATGAAATCTCCCGAAGTGCATTTTCTTTGGTTTAGGGATATTTGCATTTAAAGTTTCTAGTCGACATGAAGACGTTTGGAATCTAGGCAGCTTTCATTCTGTACAATTTGTACATTGGCGCACGTAGGTCTTAGTGATTTTTCTCAGAACATAGATTGTGTTAATTGATTAAACATAGTGTATTTATCTCAGTTTTGAGAAAAACTGACTTGGGGAGTTTTCATTGAACGACGACGAAATGTAGTAGTCTTCTCGGAAGTTAAAGTAAAATTTTGTATTGAAAGAAATAGAATTCTATTCGATTCCAAGGCAAGTAGAGGTTATATAATATCAATATGGGACATGTATTGTTTGATTTTGTAGTTCTATTTGACGAGGGGTAGGATTAAAAGAAAGAGTTTTACACCTGTGTTTTATCTTTGTAGAATTTTGTAGTTAAAGTGTATGTTTCTTTGTAGAATTTTGTAGTTAAAGTGTATGTTGTCGATCAGTGCAGTGCGAGCACGTTCGACTGGACTGTGTCCATTTTAGGACGGAACTTATGTGTAGGTTCGTAATAAAAAGGTGCACTTTTTTGATGAAGGAAGAAAGAAAATCAATATGCGAACGGAAGGTGTGCGCGAATCTCAAAAGGAAAGGTAAAAGTTAGGTTTTTTTTTACAAAAAACTATTTCCGTAGCCAAAACACTAGAATTCACTTAGTTTAAAAATATAATAAACTGCTATATCACTATTAAAAGAGCAATGCAATCAATTTACGAACCTATAAACTTCTTGTGCTCCAATAACACCAGGGGTCGATTGTACTGTTGAATTCCACATATCAGTATCGGGCGTAGTAGGTGTTTGTAACATGTCTATTTGCTCGGAATTAAAATTCTGAAAATTAATTAATATATGTGGGTAGGTATAATACGATTGACATAATTTCTCTTACATGGGAATTTTCACAGATCGTATGCAGTTCCGATTGATCGTTGTTATAGACCTGTTCGTTTGTATTAGCTGTCATTTGGGACGGAATATAGTTATTTTCCTCATCGTGAAAGGAAACTCGTTTATTATCTCGTCCAAGTATTAAAAGATTACTTGGAACGTTTGAACCACTCGAACCGCTTATTGAAGAATGCATTTCACTAGAGCTCTGTGTTTGAATATTTTTTAGGGGTACATTGTTATTAATTGTATTTGCCAAAGCAAATTTACTCATGCTTCCACCATTAGACTGCATCGAAATATTGTTCTGGTTATGCATTTCAGATGAAGGTAGAGTGGTGTTTTTCAAAAGATTCGTTGTTGTATTACGAATTTTCTGCTGCTGCTGTGACATTATAACATATGAACTATTTCGTTCTGGTGGGGGAGGCGGTGGAACTGCACCTGTAGCCATTGAGTTAATTAAAATCGGTGGAGGATGTTCTGCAGACGAAAGCCGTTCTATGGTGTTCAATTCCAAATTTAAGTTTATTTGCGAAACGTCCTTTGATAATGTACTTATGCTGTGTTCTGTTTGAAGATGCCTTTCGTCAGCAAAACTTGCTGATTTGTGTGACTTGGAGGGTGATGATGGTGTTATGGAAGAAGAGTTATCATAACGAATGTTTTTCAAAATGCCTTTTGGCTGAATTGTCATGGGAGCCAGGTTTTGCTGAATTTGATAGTTAGGCATATAAACTGCTGAAGAATCGGTGGAAATTGAATTCGTGGGTTGTTCTATTCCATTTTCATTATCAGTTCTTATATCTGTTTGCCTAAAGTTCGTAACTGGTGTTTGCATTGTACTTGGTTGATTAGCAAGCCGGACAACTTCTTGATAATTTTCTTTTTCAAAAGAGGGTTCACTTTCATCTTCATGCTCTTCAACTTCTTGAGCCCGTCTTTCAAAATCTCTTTCTAAAACTAACGTTTTTAATAGCTCTTCTTGTTGAGAGGATCTCTGATGTAAATTTGATAGTTCCGCAATTTGTTGGTCTCTCCAATGCCTGATGTGTTCACGACGCACTTCATGCTCCTTTTCTCTTTCTTCTCGTTCCCATGGATTCGTACCCATGAAACTGCCATGATGCGCTGTTGTGTTAATTGGATAGTAGCCTCCCTTTGGTGGATCTATAGTACTCGCAACATAATTCATTCCATGTGATGTTTGCGGGGAGGCTTTAAAAAGAGGATGGGTCGTCGAAGGCGGGAGAGGTGGCGTTTCATCTGAATTTTGTTGTTGCTGATAACATTGTGACATGCGACCCGATTGAGATTTGGGGACATTTTGGGCAGTCTGGAGCATAGAAGACGGACCTGTTTGGGGGTTTGAATTATGCAACATACCTTGCGGCTTTGGCGGCAAAGCAGTTGCATTCATGTGATTCGTTTCCTGCTGTACAATTTGCTGATTGTTCGGCGGTGAAATTATTTGATTGATCTGATGTGAGTTGTCTTGGGTGATATCTGTTGCACGATTTCTTTTTATTGACATATCGCCAGTTAAAGGGTTAGTACGACCACCAACCATATGATTCGATGCTACTGATTTAGTAATATATTGCTGATTCTGATTCTGTGTTCCATTGGAGAAACCATGCTGTTGCATATTTTCTCCTTGGTTCACTGAATGCGGTATCATATTAACGTTTTGCATACTTTGACTGGAGGACATACAACTGTTGTACAAATTGGATGATGCAGACGTTGACTGAGCAACAGCTATATTTGGCATTGACGGTGCGAGTATTTGATTCATGCGCAAGCTATTCTGGCTTTGACCTTCTCTACTGAAATTGTGAGTACTTTTAGAGCGGTTACCCATCGTAAGAGACGATTGCGGCTGCATAAGATGAAGTTGAACATTCGATGATGATGACATATTTCCATTTATATTTAAATTATTGCTACTGCTGCTTATTCCATGATTATCATTAAATGGCAACATTATATTGTTCAAAGGCATTGCAGTATTGCTTGTGTTTGTCGGGTAATTTGCATTTACGTTACTCTGATAATATGCAGATGCTGGACGGTTTGAAATATTTATTTGACTGATAAGAGTTGGCGGTGCCAAATTGTTTGGATGTATAACTCCACTGCTCGGATTCAATGCAGTTTGTTGTTGGGTTGAATAAGATGAGTCAATTTGCGATCTAGAAAACAAATTATAATAAGATATTGAATCTTTGTGCTGAATAGTATGAGGGTTTTTGTTGAGAATATTGAGGCAAACAAAATATAAGTACATTTCATGCTAAAAAAAAATACCTTTCTCCAAAAATAGGTTGACTTTGATTTTGAGCTCGATAAACACTCAAATTCTGATAAAACCCTTGTTCGTTGTTATTCGCTAAACTATAAGTACTTCGTGATTTTATGTTTGATATATCTGAAGAAAATATAAGAGTTAATTTTCAGTCTGAAATTAAATTAACAGTAATTACTTAAGACGTTATTGCTAGTGTGATGTAGTGCTGGGACTGATTTACTGTTTGCTAAGTGAGAGTTTGTCAGTGGTCCAACATTCTTTGATTCTGATCCAATCCTGGATACATCTCGTTCCGATAATCTTCGGCTACCTATTGTTATAAAATAAAGCTTATTTAATAGTATAATAGAGTATATCATATAAATTTATAATCAATGTTTAATTTAATGTGAAATGCATATACATGTACGGGAGTAGCACATCTGGAAACTCTAAGCGATGTTAAAGTATTTGAAGATAACAAATTAAACACAAATTTATTTAAAAAAAATATGTCATTCGAATAATGCTGCATGCGTACTCTGTCATATTGGCTCCACTTCTTTTGTGTCTGCTACTTCCAACTCAAAAATCCTACCAAACCTTGAATTCGAAGTATCGGTACGGTGTATGGATGTTAAGTTTATGGAATGATTTTTGAATGTGGGTGAATAACGAAAAATTTGTGAAAAAAGTCTTGGAATATTTGCATTGTTCTTTTGGGCGAAAACTGTTTTTTTATTTTTTTTGGTAATCCTTTTTATTCGTTTTAAGAAAGGACAAATATTTACTTGTGATGAGTTGCATTCTTGGTAATTATCGAATTTTTTTCGGACAGCTATCGTTAAGGAAGTTACATTGTTTGATATAATGAGGGGAAGGAAATGATGAGGGCTTACTATGATTTGATAGATTTTTGCTAACATGAATTAAACAATTTGATAATGGATTTGACATGTTACGACTCGAAGTTGATTCCAGAGGTTTGTCACTCGCATTCATTATGTCATTTACGTTATCGCTCTTATTTGTGCCATACAAGCTCCACTCTTTGAGTTGTTTAAGAACCTCAATTTGTTCAATCTCAGTAAGTTTATTAGGATCTGCAACGATTTCATGACTAACATCAGGGTTCGATCGTGACACTACTTGTTTCATATTTAACTTGGTAATAGGCTGAGTTCGGGTACTTCTTTTCTCGTAGATATCAGTCATCTCTCTTACCTTGCCCTCGCCAAAATTTCTTGAACAGCTGTTGTCTATATCATTCAGATCTCTAATAGGTGACAAGAATATATTTGCGTGACTAACACTACGATAAGGTAAATAGTTTTGTTCAGAGGAACATTTGTTTGTGTTTGAAGGAACATTTATAGTAACAGTGGATGGACATGTCGCGGAGGAAGCTCTTCTTTCAACATTTAATCTGCGTATTCGGTTTCCTGATGTTGAACGATCAGTATTAAGTTCTCGTTTAGCTTTACGTTCAGTATCGGGCTCAGTAAGGCTTCTGTATACTTCGTTATTTTGTGTTTGTTGTTGAATCTCATTGATTTTTAGCACACTATTTTCAATGTTCTGTTGGTCGATTGACTCAACAGATGTCCTGCAAAACTGACTAATCGCATCAGAGGTGTGTGATTTTCTTCGAAACGATGCATTTTCGCGGTCAAGAGACAAACTGTTTCTTTTTGGCACGTCATTAGAAGTCACCAAATCAAAACTAACAGTCTTTCGATAGGTAGCTGAAGGCCGACGTTGACTTGAAGTCATAATTCCACCCCCTCCTCCCATTGATATTGATGCTTTACATGACGTATTAGTTGTAATTCCACAAATTTTATTATTTGGTGTAAAGCTTTTGAATTCTTCTGTGGGGGAACCATCATCGATGAATGGTATTTCATCCAAACCCCCTACTGAGGCTATCCCGTCTTCATTTAATGGTTGATGAGCTTCAACGTAAGACAAATTCGGAATTGAGTCATTTGATTTACTCTCTACATTGGAGTCATCATTGTATTCTTCAATGTATATCGATGGATTAGGTTCACGGTTACGCATTGGACTATTATTCTCTACGGGCAGATATAGGCTAGAAGAGCTTCTCGCTATACGGCGGGTATCTCTATATCGAGGATCGATATGCAACTGATA
This sequence comes from Ferdinandea cuprea, assembly GCA_963576555.1. Lineage (NCBI taxonomy): Eukaryota > Metazoa > Arthropoda > Insecta > Diptera > Syrphidae > Ferdinandea > Ferdinandea cuprea. The sequence continues at coordinate 82,486,739 of OY754959.1, forward strand.
TCCTTGCTGACACAGTTCTTCTTGAAGCGAAGAAGCGCTTAATCGCCGAATCGGAGGGTCACAGCTGAATTTATTAAGACTTTCCTCTGAAACAGACTTATAGTACCGACCCGGGAATATATCTTCTGATTCTTTTTGTTTTGGCAGCATGTGGAGAACATTATAAAAGCGATTAGCGGTATAAATATAATAGCACTACAATAATTTTTGTGTTATACTGATTGCTTTCTACATTACCTCTTTGGATGACTGGACTGGGCTGTTGAAGCAATGTCGCTAAGCCGTGATAAATTGCACCTTGCTTAGCAATTTCCAGCGTTACTATAGGACCAGTGCGAACCAAATAGTCAGCAGCTCTATTTTTTAATTGAAGTGTTAAAAATATGTGCATGAAACTTTATAAAATACTTAAAAAATACCTTTCCTGTGTAATTCCAATTAAACTCTGTCCATCGACACGTAAAAGTTGGTCGCCAGCTTGTAATCGGGCATCTGCATCAGCTGCTCCACCTGGAACTACACTTTTAATATAAATTCCCAGGCGCTCTTGTCCAGCGCCCTTGGCTGCCACAATTGACAATCCCATTCCATTCGAGTTTTTGTGTAGTTTTATTATTTGCACTTCAGGTTGCGGTAATTTGTTTGACATTGCACTGGGTGACCGAGCCTAAGAAGATTACTCTTATTTTACTTGTCTCAAAATTTTTATTATCGCCTAAAAACTTACGTTAAACTGATGCATGTAAACAGTCCATAATCCGATACTCGTGGGTTGTGCAGCAAGACGGCACATTCCCGCCGATTGCAGTGGATTTAAAAAATCGACCAACCCTGAAGGTATTCCACGAACTACATCGCAGCTAAATCCGTCATCGGGCAACAGCAGTGCCAAATGCAGTTCTGGTGATTCTTCCAATCGTACCTCTCTCCCATCAGCTCTCGTTAATTCATCAGCTACAGATTCGGCCATTCTAATAACGGTATCAATAAGAGTACGAGGAATCTTTTCCTGTTGCAACAACGCGGACATTTGAAGGGAGTTCAACCGGAAACAAGAACATGCTAGTTTTTGAATTTCTTCTACGGACGTTTTAGGTGCCTGCAAAACAATTTTTTTTATTTAAATAAAAGTATATCTTTACTAATCTAAATGTACCTGTAGAAACTGGGCACACTGATTTATTTTTGCTAAATGGCAATCAGCAGCAAGTTCGAGTCCTTGTCGTTCTGCCCATAGTTCTAACAACTGTAATCGATCTGTCAAAACTTTTCCCCATTCAGCTGTACACATATGAGAGTTGGCTACAATCTTAAGAACAAAGTAACGTATTAATTATGGTTCATATAATATAATTATTAGTTTAAACAAACCGTATTGAAAGATATCACGTTGATATAATGAAACAATTGTGAAAACAATTGGATAGTAAGTGCTGCATTTACTCGACATCTGCGAAGAAGAGCCATAGCTGATCCTAAGACTGTTAGCACTAATCCAGCAGCTGAATCATGATCAATTGTTTCCGACAAGAACTGATTAAGTGTTTGCGACAACTCTACTCGAAAGCAGTTTACCAAGTTACGAAATGCGGTCTGTACGCTCTCAGCAAGTATTTCTTGTGCTTGTACACTAAATGCACTTATATGACGATCAGATTTTAGAAAATGAAGAAACTCTGAGCTGTTTGCCATCCAGAACGCAAGAATACGTGGATCTGCGTATTGCTCTTGTATAACCGAATATATTAAATTGGCAACATGATGTAAGAAAATTGTGAGCTTGTGAGCTCGTTCAGTAGGTTGAAGCTCTGGTCGGTAATGTGTTGATGCGCGATATCTATAAAAAAATTAATTTTAACTTTCTTGAGATATTCTTATTTCATATAAAATGTTAACTTTAAATTCAATGAAACGTGCATAAATAATTGCGTGCAACATCATCTGGTAACATCTCGTGTGAGTTTTTGTTCACAAAAACAGCTTAAACGATTTTGGTCAGTTTTTGTATATTGGTTTTGTATTTTGCATACTCTGTTTTTTTGAATAAGTATCGTATAAATTAAAAAACACTAATATCTCAAAAATGGAGGCGGCCGTTCGATACTTTTTTGAAATTCTAATTCAAAAATTCTTTATTCCATTGACATACATACTATACACATGTAAGTGTATGGATGGTCTCCATACAATATTTGGCAGAAAATGACGCCAATAAAACAAGCGCTCGTGCTTCCAACCATCTTGGATTTCTCCATAGAATGTTAGAGACACTATTAGTAAAACGATTGAAATTCAACTCGTTGGGTCATTGGTCATAAATTTCAAAATGTTTGTATTTTTATAGCTTTCTATGTTGTTTTACATTTGCCTTTTTGATATTTTGTAATATCACTTTTTTGTAATTAAATTATTTTTTTAAGCGAAAAGTAAAGTAAAGCATCACGCTAGGTGCGTATCAATAAATAATGAAGAACCCACCAAATTTTCCATTTAAAAAATTAAACGTATTTATTTAAGGACAGTACGCCAAATTTAAGATATGTCGTACAGCTTTGAGAGGGTCAGTGATTACGCGATGACTTGATCCCCAATAATTTTATCCAAATATGTAATTGGTGCACAGAACCAATACATTTATATTCTCAAAATTGGGGCGAATAAACGTCAGAAGGGAAGGGGTGAAATATTTCTTGTATCGCTTAAGAAAGCATAGACATTTCGCAGCTTTTTTGGCGACACACGTCGACTATGTGGTCATTCCAACGAAGTTTTTCATTAACGCACATTCCGAGCATGGTAAGACTTTCGGCTTCAGCTATGCAAGTGCCAATCATAGATAATGGCAGAATATTAGGGTTTTGTAGATTAATTATGTTTTCAGGGTCAGAATTTAATGAGCATAACATACGCTGCCGTTGCGCTCAAACATAACGGACATAAACCTGAAAACGAATATAAGAAGTTAAGGGTACTGTTATCAGCAAATCGTCAATTGCTATAACTTTCTCTTTAGTATACTAATGTTTACGAAAAAGTTAGAAAAAATGCAAATGCAAAAAAAGCATGTGCTCAAGCACTACTGTTAGAAAAAGAAAGTCAGAACAATCTTTAAAAACACATGAAAATTAATCTGTTATAACAGTAGTATTTTAATAACATTTAATAACTTCTTCCGGTTACTAAATAATAAAACTTTTAATATATTTATGGAATGAATACTCATTTGGAAATAAGTTCACTAGATAAATTTAAAAATAAGAATAATATGACATATGAGGAAAAAGGTGTAAGACCTGCGAAATTATAAGACCCACTGGCAAATATAAAACAAATCTTATAATATTATATAATATTAAATTAAATTTAAATCAAATATTTTATAACCGAATATAATTTATACTTTACAAAAATACACGTTACCTGGCACATAAATAAAGAGTATATACTGGAGCAAGTTTAAAATGGGGCACATTAACGTCCAACTCCGTTAAGATTTGGCACAAAAAGTGTTCCTGATGAGTTTCTGGAAATTCTAAAACAGCGGGTAAAATCGGTTCCTGTCCCTGGTTTTCCAATCCGCTGACAGCTTTTTGTGATCTAAAATTAAAACGATATAAATATAAGTTACACAACTTGTATTTCAACGCGAACAACTACGTGTTCACATTAACAAGAATACACAAAACTGACAAATATTTAGCACACGACAATGCAAAACGAAAGTTAATATAAATTGTTGAACACATTTTGCGTAAATAATGTTAAATTTGTTGGGCTTAAATGTGATCTTTACAAGAAAATGTATTTTTAGTTTACCTCTGATCCTGGTTAGTGGATCCACTTGATTTTAGACTTGAAATTGATTTTGTTTCACTTTCCACATTTGGTTCATTACTATCGTAACTAATTTCCATTTCTTTCGTATGAAGATTCTCCTGCGTCGATCTAATCGGCAGCACTTTTTTAATATCCTCAGGTAAATATAATGGGCGCTCCAATGGTAGTCCGCTACTGATCGGATTGTGATTGCTAGTTATCTCGAATTCTCCTTTTTGATTCTATTTATGTTTGTAAATTTTGCCGTTCATATGTATATATTTCAGAGCAAATTTGAATGTCTCTTACCAAGCTTTGAGTGCCGTCATCATCATTCCATGAAGCTGGTGATGTCGGGGATCGACTGCGATTTGTCGTGTGTATTATGAATACGTGTTATTTGTGTTTTTTTGTAACGGGAGTTCATGAGTGTATGTAATGTAGTGCAACAATTAATGTAAGTTATGTGGAAAAATAAATCAAGAAACAAGAAATAAAAAATGAAATCATACAAACATATTTTAAGATATGAATGTGAACGAAATAAAATAAAAAGTAAAGCGAAATCGTAGGCATAAAAAGCTTACAAGCACACATTACAATATATAAACATTGAACACTTAGGCATCATTTGTTTAAAGTTCTTACCTTTCGTAAAGGCACGCCGAATCCAGTTGTGATTGTGAAAGTGCAAGGTTATAACGACCGTCTGACGGTGAGTCCAAAAAACGGTATGATGCGACACGTCCAAACATTACTACCGATCCGTTCTAAAAAAATTTATAAATGAACTTATACAGTTAATTTAATATGATCGTACAATTACTTTAAAAATACTCAGAAAGGGGCGTAATTTAGGGTAAGATGACAGTGTTAGTGTCTTATCAATTATTACAAATTATTTTGTGATATTGGGATGACCGCAATTTTTTCCCCTGATATAATATGCATGTAGGTATTTCACCTATTTTATTTGGAAACATTTTCGTCATTAACATCGTTATTTTTGTTACAAACATTCAGTAATCTTATTTTATAAAAGCAAGTACCAAGTTTTTGAATAATCAATCACATTGAAACTTTAAACTGCGCTACCAATTAAAATGTTAACAGGTGCACAATTTTATACAGTTTTTTTTTATACAGTCGGCACAATACTGTAGCACCAAGTCAGTTTTAGTATTTAATATTTTTAATCTTTTAATTATATGAGCTGGGTGTTTCAGCAAAGTAGTAAACTTCAGTAGGTACTTATGGGCGCAGACGCTCACATAGTCAGAGATATTGTTTCTGCGATTTCTATCTTAAACTACAAAAATAAAAGATAATACTAATCCTTTGCTGATGGATTTCCGCAGGACCACAGAGGACAACTAGGGCTAAAATCTCTACTTTAATTTAATTCGATCTATACATGGGTTCCCGAAAAAATTATGGAGTTTGTTTTCACTCATTTTATTTTTTTAGGAAAGGGTCGCTAAAACACAAACACTATTGGGTGCTATTCAATATATTTGAAAGCCATGAACTGCTTTAATTATTACTTTTCAGGTTTTAGCATTAAAAGCAAAAGTTTAAATTTATAAAAAGTTTTTATATGAATAATTTGCACTGAACTTTATTGTTTAATCGTGTGGAGTTAATGTGAGAAGTACTGATGTTTCATTATACCTTTCACTTTTCACTATTCCTTTTTTTATTCGGATGTTGGTTGTAAAAACGAATGAGGCGTTTTTATTAAAATTAAATTCGTATATTTATAACATAATTGTAGATAAGTTGGAAAACAATAAATGAAGCATAGGAAATATGCGTGAAAAATTCAAAACAAAAAACAATATGTGAAAAAGAATATGTTGCTGCACAGAAACTTTTTCTGTTTAAATAGCTCAACAACAAATTAAACATTTTAACTTCGCGCATTCGTAAAATCTTTCCAAAAATGTTAAAAAAATCACTTTAATATTATTTTGTACTTCAGTCCTTGTTATATTTTCCACAATTAAAAAAAATATTTCTTTAAAATTTTACTTTAATGCAATGCAACATGACAGGTACATGAGACGCATTTTCTTCGTTCATATTCATTATTTTATATTCAATTGGAATACAAATCCAAATAAATATAAGTTGAACAATACGATCAGAAAATGTTGATCGAATCGAAAAAGGGATGTAAATACGAATTAAAAAACTTAGGGAATGACTACAGTCCGCTTGTGGCGAACAGTATGATAACCTATCTAAATTGTGGATGGCATATGATTTCATTTGAAATAGAAATATGTTTTTGAAAAAAAACGCCTGCAAAAAGTAGGCGTGGCCAAGAACTTTGTATGGGTGATATGCCAGAAAAAATATTGGCGTAATAAAAACAAAACACATTAACATTTCGGACCCTAGGGAGTATATGTTACAAGTTTCAGCTTCCTAGCTTTAATGACTCAAAAAGCAAAAACTCAAATACATACATATGTACAGCTATGGCCAAAATAATAGCAACAAGTCTTTTTCAGCATGTAATTTTCTTAAATGGTAAGACCCCTTTACGTTAGGGTTTCCAGTGACAAAAAAACCCTAAGTAAATAGATATTCCTAAAGCTTAGACGACAAAAAAATTGGTGCAGTATGGGGGTCCACCAACTGATAATTTCTCATTTGTATGTGTGCAGGCTATATAAGAATATGTTGATACAAACAGCAAAAGTAGAAATCAATAAACCGCGACTGCTGTCGACTTGCAAAAGTCTACACATTGCTTCTGCTTCGACTTGTGCTGCTGACCAAAAACAGCACCAACGCCAAATGAAAAACTTTCAATCGATGAGTGCTGAAGCTGCTGTGCTTTTCATCACTGTTCGATTTCTGCTTTTGCTTCAACTGTATCTGTGGCTGGATATAGATACAAAACTACTTAATACATTTTGCATAGGTACCTAATTAAATAACGCAATAAATGTAAATATTGTTGTGGGATTTTATAATCCCACAAAAAAGATATGACGCCTTAAGTAAAACTGAATAACTACGTTTTCCAGCTTTTCATTTCAAATGCATTTTTCTCAAATGCAACATAAATTTTCTCCGGGCTTAGAATTTCAGACAACACTGTTAACATTTCTAACGTTATTTAATTAAGTCTACAAAATGTATTGAGTAATTTTTGTAGCTATGTCTAATATTTCCGAAGTTATATCATTTACAGTATTTATACCTATATACCTATATGGAAATAAAATTGTGTTTTTTTTTTAATGGTTCGCGAGAGAAAAGCGCAAGAAGTAAATTAATAAATATTTATGGAATAAGGCAGTCGTATAATGCGCAATGCAACATGTTTAGTAATTTTTGACAATAGGAATAAAAGTACTTATGATTTATACCGAAACATTCGTCAATAGTATACAGACGAATAAGCTGACGACTCCTTCAAGACATACATGAGTCAGTCTGCGATCAAATTTTCGATCAGTTTATATTTAGTCTCTCTATTGCAGTCCCTCACTTTTGACGAAATACATCAGAATCTTCCATCCAGTCCCATTTAAATTTTGTTTTGCAAAAAAATTTCAGAAACATAATTTAATAACTAAACGGCCTTCCGAACCGTAATCTCTGCCTGAGCCACATTAGCCTTATGGTCCCGGTCCTGGGTTATCCAGAACAGGCGCTCTGGCATACGCGATGACTTGGTCTTTGAAACGGAGGTTGGGTCTTCATTGTTGTCTCGAACATGGGGACTGGGATTCGAAGATTCTCTTGACTGGAGCACTATTGTCCATTTGCTCGATGTGGCCGAACCAATGTAGTCGACGGGTTTTGGCTTTTTAGACTGCATCCGCCTCGAGGTCGTATCTTGTTCTCTATTCGCCCTCCTCTCACAAAGGAGAACATATCTGCCGAAGAACTTTTTATTCGAAGGAGCCCAGTATTAACTCTCCTTTCCTGGTTATCGTCCAGCACTCGCCGGCGTATAACAGAACTGGCAGAATAAGTGTTCTATAAAGCATGCGCTTTGGCCTTCGACTTAGGAGTTTACAACCATTTTTTTCCGCCAAACCGAAGTAGCAGCGGTTTTCTTATGTAATTCTTCGTCGGATCTCCACAATGTTGTCAATCGTAGAGTTTATTTTTACAAAAAGATAGAACAACTCCTTAATTACCTCAAAGTCACTGCTATAATGGCCCATGGAATTCACATGATATTGCTTCGCAATTTTAATTTCTCCAGGCTTTGTGCTATATTGAGAGTTGTTTCGTTGCAAAAAAAATGTTGTTTAGACACCAGAAACTTTCATTAATTTTTAACAAAAACTTTAAGGAAAAATTTAAGTTCGGTTTTTCAAAACAAAAAATTTGAAGCACAATTTTGCACTGGCGAAGCCATGCGTGTACATCTAATATTTACATGAAGCTAGAGTCGATAAAAGCAAGCACTGTGTTACAAAAGCCACTCATATAATTTATACAGAAACGTTCGTTAATAAAATAACAATAACAACGACTAGTGATACCTTGCTGACAGAGAGAAACTCTTGGGAGGTTGTAGATAGTAATTCATCATGGTATAAAAATACAAGGTTTGTTGGATTTCACTGTTCGAATTGCCATTTTTATATCACGTAGTTGAAACAAAATTCTGAAAGTTAATTTTAGACGGATTAAGCCAGCAAGTATTTCATAACAATTACCATAGCATACCACTGGGGAATGATTTTTAAACGCGACTTCCTATGGGTCGACATTCGTATAAAATATTCAAATCCTTTCTTTCAGCTAAAATAAATGCTTCCATTTTAAGTTCTAGTTCTAAGTTAACACTTTCAAAAATTTAAATTAGCTTGTAATTGATCCATTTTGAAATGCCAAAATTGAAACATCTCGGATCTATGATCAACAGCGGAGTCAGGTTTCATAAGATGATCCGAAAATTCGCATTCAATTCTCTTCTGACCTTCTATGGTAGCTTCAGCGTTTGCTTTATTCGTGTGTTCTACTTGGACTCGTTTAATTCTTTTATATATAAATCAAGCAATCAACAATAAACAAATGTCCGAAAAAGGTACGGAAAGTAAAAAAATCTGAACGTTTGAATACGCGATGAGTGCCCAAACGAGAATTTAGAAGTTTTCTACGACAAAAATCATAGCGTTTGAAACATGTTTAAGTTAACAACAATAATGATTAACCTAAATTTAACGATAATGACTAGGTTAGTTAGTTATTTTATTATTTTTAAATGTTTGCAGGAATTCGTTAAAAAAGAAAGTGAAGAACTGCATCACACGAAAATTTCTCGGTACATGGGATGCGTTTTTGAATCGCTTATAAAAGAATGGTAACATTTGATCACATACCAAATTTAGAAAATATTAGATTTTATCAAAAAAGGCTCTAACGATTTTGATGTAATTTAGCACATTGGCCACTTTTAACCTAATTATTAAAAATACAAAAATTGATCAAAATCGTTAGAAAATTAGTAATAAGTGATTTTAACAAAAAAAAAATGGACGGCATCCTTTTTTTTTTTTTTATAATGTACGCACTAAAGGGACTTTGAATACCTTTATAATGAAGTGACACAGTGCGGGCATTAGGGAAATGAAGGATTAGAGAAAGGGAGAAACCGATGGATGCACGTTGGTTTTAAATGTTTGTAAATTATAATGCAAAGGAAAAACAGACCGTGGTAGAGCATTCCAAATTCGTATTGTACGGTTGAGAAAGGAATCTTTATATTTCACAGTACGTCCGAAAACAGGCTTAAGGGTAAACTGATGTGCATTCCTCGCATGGCGAGTATTGCGGTTGAATTTCTGTAGGGGTGGAATGCAACTGGCTATTTCATTTGAGCACTTGTGGTGGAAATACCGATAAAACAATGACAGGCAGGAGACATTACGACGATGACTAAGAGAGTCAAGTGATTTCGCGATGTCTTGATCGCCAATAAGTTTTACCGCACTTTTTTGGATCCTGTCAAGTAGCTCCAAATATGTTATTGGTGCACCAGACCAGATATGAACGTTGTACTCAAGTTTTGGGCGAATAAACGCCTTGTAGATTCTAGCCAGATCAGAAGGGGTGAAATATTTCTTGCATCGCTTGTTGTCATTAACGCACATACCGAGAATGGAAAGTCTTTCGGTTTCAGCGATGCAAGTGCCATTCATGGATAATGGCAGAGAATTAAGGGTTCGCTTCAATGACAGCAGACAGCATTGCGTTTTGGAAGCATTAAATTCCACTCTGTTGGTTTCATCCCATTTAAGAATGATGTCAAGATCGAAATTCAATGAGCTTAACATACGTTGCCGTTCCAGTTCAACGCCCGAAGATGAGGGGCGTTGCCCAGGAAACTAATATGTAAAGCTGAGGGTACTGTCATCAGCAAAGGAATGGATTGGATTAGAAGTGACAGAAAGGAGGTCATTGATAAAAATGAGAAAGAGAGTCGGAGACAAAACAGAGCCTTGAGGGACACCAGCATTTATTTGGTGAGTTGCAGACTTGAAACCGTCCAAAAGAACTTGTATTGAACGGTCCGAAAGGTAATTTCTAATCCATTGAAGAAGGGTAACATCGATCCCAAATGCACGCATTTTCGACAAGAGAGCTTGATGCCAAACTCTGTCAAATGCCTTTGAAATATCAAGCGCAACGACCTTGCTTTCACCACCATGGTGAATAGATTGGTTCCACTTTTCGGTTAGATATGTCATCAAATCACCAGTGGATCTTTCGGGAGTTTTCGGGATTCGAGATATTTCATAAGCTGACGATTTATCAGCGTTTCCATGACCTTGGAAAGAAGGGACGTAAGTGCAATTGGTCGGTAAGAGGAGGGAGAGGAAGATTCGCCTTTTTTTGGGACGGGCTGGACAAATGCAGTTTTCCATCTTCTCGGAAAGAGCCCTGAAGAATAGGACAGATAGAAAAGCTTACGCAGTGGTTTTGCCAGCGTGGAAGAACACCTCTTTAGAACTATAGGGGAAATACCATCTGGGCCAGCGGATTAGTGAATGTTGACATCTTGAAGTACTCTTGCCACAGTACGGGTGCGAAAGTGGATTTGTCCCATGGAGTGTTCTATGCGCTCGAGTACTGGGGGAGATAAAGCACAATCTGGGAGCGTTGAGCTGGCTGCAAAATGAGCAGCGAGCAGATTGGATTTATCCGAAGAGCTGACAGCTGGAGTGCCATTGTAAATAAGTGTCGGGATAGATGACGAGGCCGAATTTTTAATATTCTAAACAAACAACCAAAAGTTTTTACTACCGGAGTGACTTCGTAGTATTTTTTGCCTCAACTTTTGGTCGTAGGAGAATTTGACACGATTAATATGGACATTGCAGTCATTTCTGGCTCGTTTGAACTTTTTTCGGTTTTCCTCAGTTGGGTTGGCCTTAAATGACCGAAAAGTTGCCTCTTTAGCCCTGATAGCTTCTCTACAGCTCAAGTCACACCACGCGTTTTCCTTAGGTCTGATACACTTTATCCTGTTAGGGATAAAGCGTTTCATACCCAGGTGAATTAAATTTGTAATCATATCGGCAGCGGCATCCACGTCGTTGTTGAGGAAGCACAACGACCAGTTAAAACTCCTAAAGAAACCGTTTAAAGCTTCCCAATTGGCTTTCTCGTATTGCCATACGGTTCTTTTAGGAGCTTGTTCTTTAACTGTGTGGCTGGACTACGAGAAATTCGCCGATATGATACAATGGTCTGACGAACCTAGAGGCGATTATACATTTTAAGTGTATTTATCAGGGTGAGAGGTAAGAAACAAGTCCAGAGTGTTGGCGTTTTGACCGCTAATGTCCGGTATCCGTGTCGGCTCATTTACAATCTGGGTTAAACTATTAACCTCAGCAAAGATCTCAACATACCTTCCTTCGGGTGTTGTCGCGACGGCATCCTGCCCATTGTGTTGCAAAAACATAACCAAATCTGTCAGCAGGGTGGGGTTATCTCACCTCTGCTCTGGATTATGGTCTTCAATAAAATCCTGTCAAACTTAGACAGCGACGGTATCAAAGTGGTTGCGTATGCGGATGACGTGGTTGTATTGGTATCAGGGATGTTTCTGGACGTGATTAGTGAAATCATGGAAAGGGCTTTGGATTAGCGCATGGGCCGCAAGGTGCGGTCTGGGCGTTACCTCAAGTAAAACTGAACTGATGCTCGTCACCACAAAAACCGAAATACCAACCTTCAGACTACCCCGTCTAAACAACCAGGCTCTCTCCCTTTCCTCCAGTGCTAAATAATTAGGCGTAATTCTGGACCCCAAGCTCAGCTGGAAGCTGAACATCGAAAACCGGATTCGGAAAGCAAATATAGCATTCTACACATGTAGCAAAACTTTCGGCAAAAAGTGGGGTCTCAAACCAAAGATGGTGCTTTGGATGTACACGGCGGTGGTACGCCCATTTCTCACTTATGGGTTACTGGTTTTGTGGCCCGCCCTAAGTAAAGCTTACAATATCACCAAACAAAGCAGAGTCCAGAGAACGGCTGCAATTCGAACCACGGGAGCCCTACGGTCGAGTCCGACGGAGGCGCTAAATGTGATTCTGGACATCCTTCCACTGGACCTGCATATCAAATCAATCGCTTCCTGCAGCGCAGTAAGACTGCAAGTAGCTGGCCGTTGGTTCGCAAGACCCTACGGGCACTGTAACATACTCGATATTATACCGAGGAATGTAAAAGTATACTATCCACTGACTGCACAACACCCAAACTCAACTTCCAGAAAACCTTCACTTCTCGCTTCCCATCTAGGTCAGATTGGGAGGCAGGCACGGTCATTGACGAATCTGTTATATCCATCTTCACCGACGGGTCCAAAATGGACTGTGGAGTGGGAGCGGGTGTCTTCTCAGACGTACTACACACATCCTCATCCTTCCGGCTCCCGAACTCGTCTAGCGTCTTCCAGGCGGAGGTCCTTGCGGTTAGGGAAGGCTTCAAGATACTCTTCAATAACACCACAACAAATCCAAACATATCAATTTTCGTCGACAGTCAAGCCGCCCTAACCTCAGCCCGGACTACGTCTAAGCTTGTCGAGGAGTGCGAGGAGATTCTGTCTGGGGCAGGCCGCCGGTTTAGAATCTCTCTCATCTAGGTTCCTGGCCCAGCAACATAGAGGGGAATGAGAAAGCCGATGAGCTGGCCAGAATAGGCTCCTCCCATCCGGAATCCTGCACGGTGGAAGTTCTCCCCTCGCTGGGTGATGTGAAGGGAGAAATTTCCTCATACTTCATGGCGAGGGAGGAGTCTAGGTGGAGGAATCTGACGAACTGCGCCAATTCCAGGAAGACCTGGCCCCACTACAACAAATCTAGAACCCAGAGCCTCATAAATAGAACAATGATGGATTTCGCTAGACTGGTGGCTGTAAGCACAGGTCACTGGGCGGTAGGTAACTACGATGCCAGGCTCGGCATACCCCACAACACCCATTGTCGCAGCTGCTATGACGCCAATGAGAGTGAAACGGTTTTTCACCTCCTTTACGGCTGCCCAGTACTGACCGAGGCTAGGCGAAGGGCGTTGGTTAGACCATTCTTTGATAACCTCACAGATATCTCGGACATGGGTCTCAACAATATCATAACATTTCTCAACACCACAGGGTGGATCTGAGTACTTACAACCTTTACCATACCATAAGGTCATCATGAGTGGTGGCATCAAAACGGCGTTCCAACGGCGTTCCAGCGCAAGATGTAACCCCAAAACCTTTGCATACGAACTTTGATGCAAATCCGTCAAACTGTTTCGCTATACGGCTCCCGGACACCCAGACAGACAGACCGACGACCGACGGCAGTGGACCCACATTTTTTGGACTTCTCTATATTCCTAATATCATCTCTCATACCCAGTTTGAGTTCGAAATTTCCGCACGATCGCAATAACTTTCTCTTTAGTATACTATTGTATACGAAAAAGTTAAAACCGGCGATGCCATCTTATGATTTGCTACTACAATTGAACAATACATCCAATTTGGTTTTTGTAATTGTTTTGAACAATAAACTTTAACGTGCTCCAACTTTTTACTTAATAGTTAATTCTTGAGTTGGTAAAATATTTACATTGTAAAATATTACATTTACATTAACAGAACTTCCCATAGAAAAATCTAACTTCTTCTTAGTTTTTTGTTTGTTTATTACTACTCTCTATTTTTAACGTCAACGTTCCACTTTCACAACGATAGAGTATTTTACTTATTGTAATAGAATAATCACCGATGGTACATGGACTTTTTTTCAGGAGGCCGCATGTACGGCCAGTCGCTATATATTTTCTATATTGCCTGCAAGCAATATGTATTATACACATAAACCAAATTCAACACATCGGTAAAAATTTGCACGGTGCCTGTCAACGTGTTAATAAGAAAGTATTAACAGGGCTATTAATGTTGATTCAATTTCCCCTAAATATTTTGACATTTCTCAAGCAACAACACCATCCTTTGATTGGCCTCAGTGACGAAGTGATCCGAAATTCCATAACTGCAGATACTGTTGTAGGTCAAACCGGAGAACTCCACAGGCAGACCTGTAATATAATGCAGCAAGTTGGAAAGATATGATCCCTATAATCCTGATCATAACCGTGAAGAATAAAAAGTGACATTAGAAGATGAATTAATCAAACAGAAGACGTTTTTTAGCCCAACCAGCCTACCAGACCCCAAAAATGGTCATAACCTTGGAAGAAACTTAAATTTGAACTTAAATAAACTTACCCCAATATCTACTTATTTTCTCTAAATATTAACACGACAGCTAAGTTTAATATTCAATAATTTCGATACAAGTATTGAATGTATTGACAGTTTTATCTACCACTCAGGCATTTTATATGAAATAAATAATTAAAAAACTTACATGTAGTATTGTAGGTTGCGTGATATGATGCCCATTGACAAAAGTCAAAGCATCTGCATGTAATGGTGTTACTGTACATACTCCTTCCGACAGAGATATTAAGCAGTGTCTAGCTTGTATTGATGGTCCAAACAATTGCATTGAGTTTGTATTTGCAGAACCAACCTGAAACAAAAAAATACATTTGACTGAGCATATACTTACAAAATTAAAACGTGTGCACTTACTTCAACAGGATCACTTCCTAACTTTATACGCCGGCCACCATCCCCGCTATGAGTTACTTCAACTAAAACTGGCCCCTCTCGATCACTGGCTGTACTGTTTGTCCCATTTGAAGCACCTAGTGGTTTTTTCTTCCGCCTTCTTGGCTGTGAGTCTGCGGGTCGTCGTCTCACATGGAACATAATCGAACCTAAACCAATCGAAACAACAAATTAAATTTGAATACAGACATCAAATAAAGCCAAATTAATTGCTAAAAATAGATCGGATTTCATTTTATTTAGCGCAACAGATATAGATATCGCACACAATAGACGGAATACCATATTTTAAACATTATTCTTTTGACATTCATTTATCCGATGATACACAGCCTTCACAGTGCACGTACAGCGCTTATTCTCAACCGATATATTACAATGTTTAACGAACCAGATATGTTTGTGAAAATATTTCCAATTATCTCAACAAGGTTTGAAAATAAAACCATAAACATTGCATTCCAATGAAAATTTTTTTTTTGTCGGTAATGGGAGAATATCATATGTATTTATATAAATAAGCTTCAAATAATAAGCTAAAAGAAATTATATTGGACAATGCACAACATCCTATACCCATCCTATACAACTAAATAAAGAAATTGATCATTCTTTATATATCAATATCTACATTTACTCATCGTGAAAAATCAATCATAAGACAAACATACAATCTTATTACAAAGAACACATAAATATTGATAACTCTGAATGTGCATTGATCACTATGTCGAATATATATGTATATTAATATATTATGTACCTGTTTATGAAAAGGGTTTTCTTATATTGAATTGTGGAGAACGCTCTACTGACTAATCTACCCAAATTTATAAGTTAATTAAAGTTATTACGTCATATAATTTGACAAACATATAACAAGAAATTTTTTATTTACTTATTCAGTTTAATATTTATTATGTATAGCAACCAACTCAAAAGAAAGACACCAATAAAACCAATGTGTAATACGCAGCCAACTATGCGTTTATTATGGAAGTAATATTAATTAAGGACTATTACTTACGACGAATCCCCCAATCCATCATTTTGTGTTTTTTTTTTGACGTTTTTTATTTGCACGCATTGAAATTATTTTTTTCACTAACATAATTTATTTATAAGCATAATTATAATAAAAAAGAAATAAGTATCTCCCACACATATTATTTAATTCAGGCACACACACAAATTGTAAGCGATTTCGATTAATTAAAAAAAAACCCTAAATAAAGCCGTACATTGGGATATGTTCGTGTATACAGCAGCGCCATTACCTCATAACTAAAGTCCTTGACAGATAACTGACGTGTCTGCAGCATTTAAAGTAGTTATTGCAAGACACATATACATACATGCATAGTATAGATATGAAGGTAAATTAAAATGTTCTTCTTGCACTTTGAGACAGCTTTCTATACAAAATTGTAATTATTACTAGACTACAAAAACTTTGAATAAGTTATATGAGCTTTTGAAGAGGTGTAGAACAGTTTCGTAATTAATAAATCTAGGAATGTTTATATAAATTTTCAAAACAAAGCTTTTCCGCGAAAGCTTCGTTGAGTTTAAGAAAGGAGCTGACTCCTAAACCCCTCTAACTTACAAACTCTCGCCACAAAACTAAACCAAGTATTTTACTTGAAGGTTTTAAATTGAACATGCGCTCATCGTTTTTTGACGGCATTTTCATGTACAAACATACAAACGAGAAAAATGTATTCAAGTGAATTTAAAATACTTATATGCCTTGTTGTTAACATTTTTCGTTTTTTTAGGATTTTAGTGAGCAATGGAAATTTAAAGAATTTTACGTACGCAACTTCGACATTTTTGGCGCTGAGGTCGGTAAGGAATTTCCAGAAATTAACGAATGGGCTACCTGTCACATTCTCGAAGTGTGTTACTGGCACCGGAATTACCGACCTTCTGTCCTTGGGTCTAAACCCGGGCCTGGCCTTTCAGGTTGGGGGTTGTGCCGTCGGGGTAGCTTCCCGACCACTTCAAATTTTTTTAGTTTTGGGAGAGACAAGCCTAGCCTCGAATACAAATTTCCCTTAAATCGAACTTAGCCAACAAGTGATCGGCTGGGTGTGATCCATATCAAAGCTACATTCCAAAACAATAGCCTAATATGTGCACACGCCCCTACCGATGATGCTGAGGACTATCAAGGAGGAGTTCCTATATTTTCTAGACGGATGCGTGGCACTCTAACATCCTTAAAGTACACACTCACCGGTGGGCAAACGTCGATTTTGGGCATTTTTTTCGTTAATTGAAGATGCAGCAGAAGTTTGACGCCTAAGAACACCTGGAGTGAGATTATAAAGAGCCCCTGAATGAGATGTGCAATCACCAACAACCAGTAGTGCCAATTATCGCAATTATCATCATCAAAGAGATAGCAGAAACTGCCCTACGTTACCAGCCACCCCAGAGAAAAAGCCCGTGGTATGATTATATTTTGAAAGCAAAATCATAATTTTTGAAGTATTTCAAGTGGTTTGAGAACTTAGCGACAGGCCTTAACCTTTCGATATACTCCAAAGCAGAACAGAGTTGCAGAGAAGGTGAATCTAACCATTTTAGAAAAACCAAAATTTAGGATAGTGGAGCTCAGCAGCAAAATGATGGCAAAGAGTTCATGACATATCGAAGAATACGGCACTTTCATCCCCACGGTGAATAGATTCGTTCCACTTTTTGGTAAGATATGTCTTCAAATCACCAGTGTATCTGTTGCTACGAAAACCGTGCTGCCGGTCATTAAGAAGTTTTCGTGATTCAAGATATTTCATAAGCTGACGATTTATCAGCGTTCCCATGACCTTGGAAAGAAGGGATTTCCATCTTCTCGGAAAGAGCCCTAAAGAATAGGACAGATAGAAAAGCTTACGCAGTGTTTTTGCCAACGTGGAAGAACACGATAGGGGAAATACCATCTGGAGCAGCGGATTTATGTATGTTGAGATCTTGAGTACTCTTGACACTGTACGAGTGCGGAAGTGTATTTGTCACATTGAATGTCATTGAACGCTTGAGTACAGGGGGATTCAAAGCACAATCTGGGAGCGTTGAGCTAGCCGCAAATGAGCAGCAAGCAGATTAGCTTAATGAGTGTCGGAACAGATGAAGAGGGCGAGTTTTTGATGTTTTTCACAAATGACCAAAAGTTTTTAATACCGGTCGGACTTTGTAGCATTTTTTGCCTCAACTTTTGGTCGTACGAGAATTTGACACGATTAGTGTAGGCATTGCAGTCATTTCTGGCTGGTTTGAACTTCTTCCGGTTTTCCTCAGTTGGGTTGGCCTTAAATGACCGAAAACGTATCTCTTTAACCTTGATAGCTTCTTTACAGCTCAAGTCACACCACGATACTCTTTATCCTGGATGGGATAAAGCGTTTCATACCCAGGTGAATTATATTTGTAATCATATCGGCAGCGGCATCCAAATCGTTGTCGACGAAGAACAAGGACCAGTTAAAACTCCTAAAGAAACCGTTTAAAGTTTCCCAATTGGCTTTCTCGTATTGCCATACGGTTCTTTTAGGAACTTATTCTTTTACTGTGTGGTTGGAGTACGGGAAATTCGCCGATATGATACAATGGTCTGACGAACCTAGAGGCGATAATACATTTTAAGTGTATTTATCAGGGAGGTAGGTGAGAAACAAGTCCAGAGTATTGGCGTTTTGACCGCTAATCTCCGGTATCCATTTCGGCTCATTTACATGCTGGGTCAAATTATTAAACTCAGCGAAGATCACGACATACCTTCATTCGGGTGTTGTCTGTCCAGAATGTCGAAGCCAGCTTGAATTGTGTGTATTGAAGTCGCTGGCAATGACTGCTGATGGAATCAGACAGTGCATGAAAATCATTATAAGTCGAATGCCTGTCGTGGTTAGGGCTTCTGTAAATACAGCAGTTATAAATTAATTGCCTAAGGATATGGAATTTCATCCAAATAAAATTAAATTTCGGAATGGAACACTGGCCATATTCAGGTAGAAGTTGGTAGGCTACATCACTACGTATATAAACGGCGATACCACGATGGGAAAAGAATAATGGCGCCAAGCTATAGCCAGGCAGACTTAACTCCGTTAAATCGGAATCAATGCTGACCTATGCTTCACTAAGTGCCAAAACCACTGGTTTGTTGAGATTCACGTGGGCGTACAATGAGAAAAGATTGGCCCTTAACCCACGAATATTGCTCATGTCACCTCTAAAATTCCTACACATAACAAAAAAATCCGACGCTGACTAAGCAAGGCCGTGGCGTTACGCTTTTCAAAACAAATTATAGTGTTATACCCATACAATGAATTGCTCTGGTCTACCAACAAAATCTATACAATGCGACCTGCTATTCGACAGATGATGCTTTACCCAACCATAGCATAGCCAAGCAAGCAAAGCAGCAGCAAACGATATGGAGTGGGACAAGAAGGAATGCCCCAACACAATACACTTCTTTTTTTTTTGGGTTTTTTTACACAATCTTCAAAATGGAAGGATGTGCATCAGTCATAACTCCAATTGATGCGACAACTGGCTGGGATTTGAAGATTCTCTTGGTTGAAGCAGTATTGTCCATTCGCTCGATGTAGGCGAGCCAATGCAGTCGACGTGATTTGACTTTTTGAACTTCATCCCTATCTTGGTACACCTCATAGCGTTCTCGGTTGTATCTTCTCCTCCATTCACCCTCCTCGCACACAGGGCCATACATTTTTCGAAGAATTTTTTCTCAAAGGAGTTTAGTATCTGTTTACCTGCACCATAGAGCAGAACTGGCAGAATCAGTGTTTAATAGAGCTTATCTTCGCTTTTCGAGTTAGGAGCTTTGAACACATTTGTTTTGCCAAACCGAATTAGCAGCGGTTTTCTATGGTCGAATCATCAAATATCCACTAAGGTATCATTTGCAGAGTTAATGTTAACCCCGAGCTTAGTAAACTCCTTAACCACCTCGAAGTTGCTGCTTTCAACAGTTACGTTTACTCTTAGCCGGTGGACAAATTGTGTTTGTTGTAAGCATATATTTGGTTTCATCCACGGCAGGTTGGGAGGGCCCATGATGTCGATATCTTCGGCATACCCAAGTAGCTGTTTGGATGTATGGAACGGCAACATCGCACAATTCGTTTGATAGAATCTTATACGCGACATTAAGTACGGATAAGCCGTTCTTGTAAATGTGGCATACGGAGCTGATGGTCCAGTCATCGGCTTTTTAACAGCGTTCTGTCATCATACCACGGACTCTATTTCCCTGGTGGTTTTTAACGGACGGTGGTCTCGGCTACATTATTGATGATGTTGCGATACTGGTTCCACATAGTGTTCGCGATCGTCGTGGATTGTGAGTACACAGCGGAGAGATTTTCGCTCAAGCGCCCTCTATATAATCTACTCGCCTTCTCTAATCGTGCTGAAGCGTCCAAAGTTAAATCTATTTTTTTGGACGGTTCGCAGCTTCTTTCCCTTAGACAATCGAGCTCTTAATTTAGCCGCTACAAGTGATCAGATTCGACAAACATTTGTCCCTCGGATTATATGCACGTTTAAAATGTAAGATGCGTGCCTTGCATCGATTAACACATGTTTGATTTGGTTGGCGGTTCGACCATCTGGAGAGTCCAGGTTGCTTTATGAATTCGAAGTCTTGGAAACCGAGTGCTGCTTGTCACTGTATTTCGAGCTGCGGCAAAATCTATTAGCCGAAAGCCGTTGTGCATTGTCGTATTGTGGAGGCTTTGTTTACCGATTTTTGGGTTTAAGTCCCCATGTACGATTTTACCGTCGATAAAATCTGCCTTATACTGCTCGATGACAGATTACAGTTTTTCAGCAGCATTTGTGGTTCCGGGTCATGATTTTAAAAGTGGGGGTCCTTATCCGGGGTTGGTGTCTCTTCCATAACATACTGTATTTTACGTGGTAGGGAAGGTTCCCTGACCTTACCCTGGAGGGACAGATCCAAAAAATATGTGAATAGGTTGCCAGTAATCCTCTACGGGAATTCGACCGCTGCCGTTGGCCCATGAAGGGCTCATCCGCCACCATCTCTCATATTTCCCCAATATTTTAGTCGTTATTTTTTGTATATATATAAATCATTCATTTATCTGATTGATTGCGACTAGTCTTATAAATAATTATTATTTCCATTTCGTGACATCCATATCCATACGAAGTGGAAGTATTTTTTCTTATGGGCGTAAAAGGATACGGATATGGTTTCAAACTTTTACTTCCTACTTCAAATAAGTGTACCTACTTCTATTCAATAACTTGTATACTCTTTTATAATTTTTCGCATATAGTTTGTAACAACCATTAATATTCGTCGTAGACCCTTAAAAATATATATATTTATGATCAGAACGAAACTTTGACGATTTAACAATGTCCGTTCGGTTATGGATTGGGTATCATTCTGTTCGCCCCAGGCTAACTGTAGCCTTATGTTTCGATCTTAAATGGATTTACTCCACCCATTGAAATACAAACACTGTTTCCCAAATTCATTACTTTTTGCCAGTAAAGAGATACAACTACAGAAGAACTTAGAAATACAACAATACGTGCAAATAAAAACTATCTTACCTCTAGAAGTTGGATGATTCATTAGAATGGACAGCGGGCATTCATCATCATCGAGAATATACTCAGTGCCATCGCAATTAACCTTTAGTTAAAAGAATTAATGTATATAAACCTATCATAATTAAACCAAAACAAATTAATGCAAACCTGAACAAGACAGTAGTGTAACGGATCAGCTTTATCTAGTCCATATTTTGATAGCATTTCTCTAACAACGGCTTGCGCGCAGTCTCGAATGGAAAGCAATAATGTTTTATAAGGCACATCTTGACACAAACTTTCTCCATATATTTTTAATGTTCCACCAGTATCAGGTCCACCATCTCTTGATCTAAACTGTTGCAATTTCTTTTCAAGTTTTTGTTGCCGTCTTCTTCTCATAACGGCTTCAGGATTTGATATAGAACGGGTAAATGATGTTTCTGGTAGTTCAGTATAAAGTTTTCCTGCAACATGTGTATCATTTTCTGGACTTCCTGTTGAGTCAGAATTAAGTTTTGCAAGCTTTTCTTTCTTTTTCTGTTCCTTCTTTTCACGTTTTGAGAGTTTTCTTTTGAAATTCATGTCTGTTGTCTCGATTGGCTTTTAGAAAAATTACATTAAACATATCAGAAGAAGAAAATCATTTGCCAGCATTACCGTTGTTTTTTGATCTATGTTCTTAAGTAAAAACCGTCCCTCTCTGTCATCAATATGCCAGTTCAATTGCACTAAAAGTGGCTTTTCATCAGGATTAAGTCTTCTTTCTTCACCATTTGCGTGTACTTCATACAGAGCATAATTTGGAACTGATAACATTCTCATATCTGGACGAAATTTTTCAATAAGTGTATCTAAATTCAAAAATAATGTTATATTATAATTTATCTATTTCTAAACAAATATGTTTTGTTTTAAATTCCAGTAACACTAAAGTTTACAATCAGAGATATCAGCCTGATTTGTTCTTAATAACTCAGTTATTTCCGAAAAATAAAAAAACACACATAATATTACCTATCACATCAGAAACTGTTGCATCGGACGCTACTCGAATGCATTTTGTTGCTACTTTTTGTCCCGCATCTTGGAAGTAAAACCGCATTACTCCATGAAAAAGAAGGTTCTAAAAAATATGTAACCATTTAAAATAAGTTTATTTAAAATATTTGTTTTAAATACTTCGTCTGGTTCCGAGAGAGCAAACAGATCCAATCGATTGGCATTCCATTGCTGGATAACTGAACGTACAGCTTCGCGATCTAACATCTTTTTATGATTCGTCATCGTTTATGTTTTAAGCTATTTGTGAAACAAAAAAAAATATTTTAAAATGCGATACACATATATGGTAGCCGATCCCCTACTTCATCACCAGTTATATACGCTGATTAAGCTCAAAGATTTTAGTGAAATCTGCTGTAAATGCGCCCTCAAATTAAACCGTTGCAATGTTATGTCGGTCGTCCACTACGTACCCAACTCATCAGTTTAATGTTCAACGTATTCAATTCTAATGTCGCCGAAAATTAAACAGGTTTTTGTAGAGAAGCTTAATACAAGCTTTATTAGTATGGAAGGGGGGGGGGGGGGGTCTATTTTGACCCTTTTAGGCGGGAAGGGCAATTAATAAATATGACTTAAATTTTAAAACAGTGGCAACACTTACAAAAAAGTGCAATAGAAGTTTTAAAAAGCTCGCAATTGGTTCTTTCATATATGTTTTTAAATTGAGTTATTTACATCAATAGTTTTTGAAAAAATTACCATTATTTTGCAAAAAAATAAATAAAAATATTGTAGGCTCGAAAAATCGAGAATTGGAAAACCAAACACCTAATTTTCTTCTAGTATTTACTGTCGCTATTCATTCCTAATCGAAGACAGAAAACCATATTGTTCTGTCTTCTAGTTTCTGAGAATGTTGAAATCTACGAACACTATTTATTTATCAACATTGTATTTTTTTGCTATTTAAGCAATATTAGGTACATTCTATATCAACATTTTTATTGACAACAGTACCATGCGTGGTACGCTTCAGAGGTTCAAGAGAATTTTCGAAATTTGGCTTTATTTCTTATTTAAAAAGTGAAATAAGGCAATGGGTGCTTCGCGGGAAAAAGGGTTTTTAACTCGAGTCTGTCTCCTCGCCTGCTATCGAATGGCCTTCGATCACACTTGCGGGTGCTCAGGTAGCCGCTGCATGTCATATAAACCAACTGAATACAAATAAGATCAAACTGGTCTTATTTACCAACCGAATTTGACTTTATTTCACTTTATCAAAGCCAAAAAATACAAATTTAAAATTTAGATGTTCAACTACAAATACTATTAATAAGCGTTCAGGTGCACCAGACTAGATTTGAGCTTTGTACTCAAGTTGAGAGTGAAAAACGCTTTATATATTCAAAAATATTATTATATATTAAATATACAAAAGATTCTAATGTCATAGTCAGTCAAAAGCAACAATTTTGCCTTAATCACCATGGTGAATAGACTGGTTCTACTTTTCGGAAACTTATTTGGTGATATATTTATGGCCGACAAGGTCTATTACGAACGTCCGTCCGTAGGTGTGTTTTAAAATGCGAAGTTATCTTATATGGCTATGTTCTTGTTCTTTGGATCAAGAAACAAGAGATTAACTAAGAAATTCTCATGTCAGATTAGGCCTCGAAAGCCCACAGTATCAACTTTCCTCAAACAGAATTCCCAGTCATACTGACTGGAGCTTATTCAAAAAACTCATCAGAGGTGAATTGTAACTCTTATTCAACAGACGAAAGTGTAGGGGCATGAATTAGGAAGTGTGCTGCAGCAAACGTAATTAACCAGTTTCCACTTCGTGAAAAACACTTCCATTCCAGTCACCAAGCTCATGCCCACAAGTCAACTATCATCGACAATTTAACATAAACGTTCGGTGAGGGAAACTGGAGGCCGTAGACTAGACATGGGCTAGAGAATGCTTAAGGCGAAATCTCAGATGATCAAACATCTACATTAACTCAGACAGTTAAGCAGCACTCAAAGCTCTTAGCTCCTCACAGATAAACTCTCTACTTGTTTGGAATAATCTAACTACTCTAAAACAACTCACCGCTCATAACAGTGACTCTGTACTGGGTCACAGGACACGAAGGAATTCTTGGTAATGAAGCGGCTGACGAGCTAGCCCGTAAAGGCTCTACATCCCCTTTCATTGGCCCAAAGCCCTTCTGTGGACTACCCACCAGTAATATCAAATTATAACTCAATACATGGGAACACCAAATGCGTATATCCCAATGGAACTCTGTCCAAGCCATGCTAAAAATTCATTGGATTTGCCAACAAAAAACACACTCGTCAGATCCTCTCTATGAACAAACGTGACGCTAAGATCGTAACTGCCTTCCTCAATTGGGGAAAGTACTACAAATTGCCTCCCGAATCTCAGGAGCAAACACATAGGGAGCACAAAAGATATTTTTTGGTCGCAGTGCCAATCATCCCAAATCTTAAAAAAAAAAAAGGAAAGGCAATTTTTTTTTTTCTTTAGAAATAGCTATGCATGAATATATTTATATTCTATTTTTTATATATGTATATGTATAATTAAAGGAAGAGGAATAAAATTGTTGGTTTGTAAGGGCGCTTTTTTTGCTTTTTAACTATATAGGTACCTACCTAAATACAGATTAAAAAGAAATCGAATCAAGGAGTCATCATTTTGTGCCAAATGATGAGCATCGGGAATTGTGAAAACTATCTAGGTATGTAGATACCTACCTGACTCAGAATAACTATATAAAATATGTAGGTACGCATAGGTATGTAAAAATCAAATTCCAATTGTAACATTTCGGCGATTTTTTTACGTACGGACATAAATGATAAAATCTTAGCCGAGCCTTTGATATGAAACAAAAATCGCGCAATCTATCAGATTTTGGTTTGAGGAATGCTCCCACTCCTTCTATTTTATTTTCTCCCATTGGGAGAATCACGGTCAATCTAGCCAAACAAGTTTTCTCAATGGCTGACTTGGCTTTGGTGTGGAATTTCTTTGTTGATTACATTGCCAACATCTGCTTCAAACAAGTACAAATGTAAGCGTACATATGTAGGTACTAACACGGGTTTTATCAATTCAATAAAGTAAGTGTACGAGCCACTCCTACAAGTTGTTATAGAATAAAATGCACAGACCTGTTCAAAAAAATAATGCAGAACTGTAAATATTTGTTTAAATACAAGTTACTACATTCGGTTGTTTGGGAATGTGGTTGTTGCTAAATTACGGAAATGAAGTTGTAAATTATTTTTACTCAAATGTATCTTTATGCACTCACTTCTTCGATTTTCTTTTGTAAGATATTAATACAATTGCATATTTTTGTTATTTGTTGGATCACAAATTAATATTTAATTTTCACTACTTTAAAACAATTTTTCTGTCATTCGAACTTTTCATATTATTTGAGGAAGCAATAACAGATCGCACTCCCCAACTGCACGAAATGGATGTTTTCTATTTGTTATTTATAAAAACTTTCACGAGATCGCAAAATAAATTTAATGAGCACAGAAAAACAATAAATTTGGGTGGAAGCGAGACTAATTTAGTTTAAAATCATAATTTTAAAATACAAACTAGCGATCAAGAATCACACTCCCTAGTTTGCACACACAATACTGATATAAAATGGACGCTCTGTAGTTACCTGATCTTGGCAGACTTAAAATGTGGCGCTGTATACGATTGAAACGATAACTATAGATCAGGAAAAATATCGGATATGAACAAAAATAAGTAAACAATAAGAAGTGATTTAGATATTTCACTCAACTATTAATTCGAAAAACAGCTAAGTATGACTGTTTTTTTAGATATAATAACATTTCTATGGTTTCACAATCGTTAAATTTCTTACACACTAACCCAACATCCACATTCATTATTCACCACACCAGGTTGTTACCTAAGCTTTGTATTTGAAATTACGTTTATGTCCATCTCCACGGCTCATCAAGTGGCCATTTAATAATATGAAAAATAATATACCTTTTTTGAGGGTGACGTGACAGCAATAATAGTGGGAAAAGAACAATTAGCGGTGTTTTATTAACTTTATTATGAAAATTCACGTTCTGTGAGGAATGTGTTTCGTGCACTTCGCTCAACTTATGGTCAACATAATCGGCCTACTGAGCGTACTATTCGCAACACCATCACCCATTTTGAGACCCAGCATTCATTATTGGATAATATTCGACCGAATAGACCACGTCCAGCACGCTGTGAAAAAAAATATAGCGGCCGTAGCTGAGAGTGTACACGAAGACCGTAGAGAGTCGATTCGGCGCCGTTCGCAGCAACTCGGACTGACGTCTGGAACGTCAAGATCTTAAATTGAAAGCGTACAAAATACAGCTTGTGCAACAACTGAACCCGCTCGACCTTCCCAAGCGACATCTCTTCGCTCTATGGGCTCTTGAAAAGTTCCAAGAAGATCCGACGTTTTCGAGGCAAATTTTGTTTAGCGATGAGGCCCATTTCTGGCTCAATGGGTATGTAAACAAACAAAATTGCCGCATTTGGGACGAAGAGCAACCTGAAGAGATTGAAGAACTGCCACTTCATCCAGAAAAAACAACGGTTTGGTGTGGTTTGTGGGGCGGTGGAATCATCGGTCCATATTTCTTTAAAAATTATGCCGGTGCAAACGTAACCGTCAATGGCGACCGTTATCGTGCCATGATAACCGACTATTTGATGCCGGAAATTGAAGCTCGTGATCTCGGCGACATTTGGTTTCAGCAAGACGGCGCCACTTCCCACACATCGCATCAATCAATGGACTTATTGAGAGAACATTTCGGTGAGCACATAATTTCACGTTTTGGGCCGGTCGATTGGCCACCAAGATCATGTGATATCACACCGTTAGACTTTTTCCTGTGGGGATATGTAAAGTCAAAAGCTTATGCCGACAAACCCGCTTCGTTTCAGGCCTTGGAGGAAAACATCACGCGTGTCATTCGCCAGTTACCAGTCGAAATGCTCGAACGAGTGATCGAAAATTGGACTCAACGGATGGGCCATATGCAACGTAGCAACTGCCAACATTTGATAGACATAATCTTCAAAAAATAAATGCCAAAGAATGTTCTTTCAAATGATAATAAACATTCTCCATTAAATTGAATTTTCTGTGTTTTTTTCTTTAAAAAAGTAGGGAACCTCGAAATGGATCACCCTTTACATGTTCATGGGAATGATCGTCCTGTCGCACGAGACAGGTAGATTTTATGTGAGTCAGAAAGAAAAGGGTAGATTGCACCAATAATCCACCGAAAATCCTCTTTCGATTTGAATTCTCGGCGTGGGCATGCACGTTTCGGTTCCAAACCCTATCACTTTTGACAGAAATCCTCATTTAAGATTTGTGTTGGAAGAGTGAAGACCGAATACAGGTACTAGAGAGCACAAAAGTATTCGATTTTACAAGGGAAATCTCGTTTTGTTTCAGATTTCAGCGTTCCCCGCCATTCAAATTGTTTTCATTCTTATAAGACTTTTTTGTGTGTGTGGCTACACGTTCATGGGAATGACTCATTACCTGTAGCCAGGCACTTACGACGTGTGATCTACAACTAATTCTGCGTTTACACGATAGATAGGTTCCCATATAATTCGTGTAAAAAGAATTCATGTTAAAATACATAAGTTATAGGATGATCACATCATATAGAATAATTTAATTATTTTAACTACTCGTAGATATATTCGTATAAATATATAAAATTTAAAAAACCTATATGAATATATAATCTATAAATAAAATAGATAACCTTTATTGGGGAAATCCTCAATTAAGGGAACAGTTGCTTTCGTGTTATTTAAAAACAAATACATAGTGTAAAAAGTTATTAAAATTGATTCTCAAGTTAAACCAAATCCGTGTGGTTATAAAGACCAATTAGGAAAGTGATTGGAAGATATCGTTAACCCGCTACGCACTATCGTGGTCGAGGGGATTCAAATATTTTAAATGTGGGCATCGATCATTTGATTGTAATGAGTAAAGACCCGATGGTTAAAAGGTAAAAGAACAAAGTGTGGTAAATGCTAAGGGGTGAGGACCTCACCTCTATTGAAGGATGTAAAAGTAGATGAGGTGGAAGTCGGTGGTGAACACGGTTGCGACGTTTGCATCGTTAGACACGACTTTCTCCTAAAGCTTCGTCGGTATTACATTCTGCCACCGCGGATTGCGTTGTCAGCATTGGACAACCAGCAATTTATCGAAGCGGATGTAGTCGTAGACAACATTGGATTTCGAGTCAAGTTAAACATTATAAAAGAAATGGATTTCATGTTCGAATTAGTGATTGGGAATGTCCTGATCAAAGAAGCATTTAAACGGGCTAGATACGTTTTCGATGACGACAACGAAGGAGAAATCTGACACAGAAGCGGGAAGCGATGAAATGAGATTAAGAATTTCGGGAAGTTTTGTGTAACATCTCAACTGGAAGACGGCCAAGGAAGTGAAGCTAGTAGAAGAGCTATGCGGAGTACATTGAGTTGGTATACAACGCCGTTAGTTTCTATTGACGTTGATCTATCACATTTGCCGAGGAATATGGAAGAAAGAGTCAAACAACTCATTGGGGGAACAATCCTCAAACAAAGGTACAGATGCCAGTACGAATGCAAATAATCCTTGAAGTCGAAACGCCGCTATAACAAGGACGAAGAAAGATGGCACAACACGAGAAAGAAGAGGTAGCGCGGCAAGTAAAGGCATGGTTAAGAGATGTTATTGTACAGGCTAGCAGTTCAGAGTTCTCTTTCTTTCGGTCTCAAAAAAGAACATGACGTTTAAGATGTGTTGTAACTACAGACGAATAAATAGGCATATCATCAGTAACCACTTCCCAATGCTGCTTATCGAAGATGTTATCGACCGATTGCAGCTCACTATGGTCACAGACGTTCACATGGATGCGGAGCTTAACTTCTTTTAAGGACAGCGGCGATTAGATTTTCCATCCTGTTGAGTATATGAGCAGGAAGACAACACCACCGAGAGAGGTACTGTTTGGACGAACTAAAAGTTCTGGCGACCATCAACGCCTTAAAAGAAATTGATCTACCTAGTGGGACGGCCAATCACTATCGTAACCGATTGCAATGCCTTCACAAAGACCATCGGAAAGAGGGATTTATCCGATCATGTAGCAAGTTGGGCAATAACGCTGAACGATTTCGATTACAACGAGATTCATGCCGATGCTCTAAGTCGAGTAGCCGTGATTGTGGTGGATACAATGAGCCACCGGGTCCGAGAAGCATAAACCCAGGGTGAACAGCCAATACTAAAGGGTCCGTATTCTAACTTTTTTTTTTCAACTAGTGCTTATTTCGCGAATGGTAACACTTAGCTCATGTCTGATTTGACAGATAATTAGTTTTATCCTTCCGCTGAACGAATATGGTTGTGTACACGCTTGAACAACGAACAACAACAAGGAGTGGCCGTTACAGTCAATGGCGATCGTTTTCGGCCCATTTTGAACGAATTTTTGTTCACAAAAATTTAAGAGAAGGATATTGGCAACATTTGGTTTCAACAGGAAGGCGCTACGTGCCACACAGCCGAAGTTACACTCGATGTTTTGTTGCAAAAAAAAAGTTATTTGGCTGACCCTATATTTAGAAATAAAGCCAATTTGGTCTTATTTCAATTTTGAAAAATTTCAAAATTGTCATTATTTCACGTCACCCACATAATCATGGTTTTTTTTTTTAAGTTTACTTATTATTTGTATTAATATACATTCTGGACCAAATCCCAACATATATGAGCGATTGTGCCACGTGCTATTATAAATCTGTACATATATATACATACATATCTTTCTTTCGTTCACCTGTAGGAATTTTTATCGACAAAATGGGAAATGAGGGAAAGAGGAAAGATATTAAACATCGACCTATATGTAGAGATTTTTATTTCTATGTAATTTCTTCATTATTTTATTGCGCATACATTTATCGCCTCGCAACTTGATCGCAATAATTGTTGATTGTCTTTAATTTTTCGAAAGCTGGCTGAAACGTCAAACAAAACCCAGATAATGTTAATAGCTTCAACCAGGTTTGTGTTCAGTATGCTTAAAAAATAATGAAGATATTGCATACAAATAAAGAGTCTGCCATCTAACGTTTTTTTTTTTTTTGCAACTAGTGCTTATTTCGCGAATGGTAACACTTAGCTCATGTCTGATTTGACAGATAATTAGTTTTATCCTTCCGCTGAACGAATATGGTTGTGTATACGCTTGAACAACGCTGGGAAATATTGCGACATAATTGGGCCATTTTCCTTCGGCAAACTAAAGGGTCCGCCATCTAACGTTTTATTTCAACTAGTGCCTATTTCGCGAATGGTAACACTTAGCTCATGTCTGATTTGACAGATAATTAGTTTTATCCTTCCGCTGAACGAATATGGTTGTGTATACGCTTGAACAACGCTGGGAAATATTGCGACATAATTGGCCCATTTTTCTTCGGCAAACTAAATACGTTCAAAGCGAAATAATGTCAAAAAATTAATGGAAATAAAGCTCGTGCCTACTCCAAATCTAACACATTTTATAACATTTTATAACCATCATGAAATCATTAAGAATTAGAATTTTCAAAATGAAATAATGCCAAATTTGCTTTTGAATTTGGCTTTATTCCAATGGTGAAATTGTCAAGGTTCCCTTTTCACACCGCACTGAAATCTTAGGCTTTCACAAAAACATTTCGAAATCTCGTTAAAGCATTCACATCGAACACTGTCTGGGTTTTGTTTGACGTTTCAGTCAGTCATCGAAATATAAAAGCGAATAAACAATTATTGGGTTGGAGTTGCAAGCGCACTGCAAGTCCACTATAAGCTAACAATCTAATCTAAAAAAAAACTGACTCTAAATTGATTTAAATATGGAAATTTACAATTACAACAATTTTACCGCGAATTGAAATTGCCGCGAACTGTCATTGTTTATCCACAATCCACATTATACAGTCGCGATCCACAAATCCGCGAATAAAAAATTCGTTCGAATATTAAAATTGCTGCTTAAATTTACAACTCATATTCGCTGGTAACTGCGACCAATAAAAGTTGTCATGTGAATGAAATGTCAGAATTTTCGAATATTTTCTTGTTCACACTTCGCAATTCGCTCTCATGTGAATGATCTTTAAGCTCAAGATAAGATGACTTGCAGTTCACTTTTAAACAGTTGTCAATCTGCCAACTGATTGTCAATCTGCCAACTGATTATCAACTGCTTTGTGGAACTTGTAGAATGTGTTAAAAGGTGTATTTGCTTCGACAACCTCACCATTAACACCAGATTCTCACATTATACTAAGGTTTTATGTGTTTGCACACGACCCTACCGACGAGGCTGAGGACCGTATCAAGGAAGAATTCTATGACATCTTGGACGGAGCCTGCACGCAGCACGATGTCAAAATTGTACTCGGGGACTTCAATGCTAAAGTCGGCAAGGAAAACATCTTCGGCGGATTAGTTGGTAAGCACAGCCTCCACTAAACGACAACAGATAACGGCTACCGACTAATTGACTTTGCAGCTGACCATTTTCTTGTTGCAGCTAGATTCAGAGCTCGACTGTCCAACGAGAAGAAACTACGAACTGCATAAAAGAAGAACTTCGACGTTGGACGCCTTAGCACATCTGGAGTCGACAGAGCCTACAAAGAGCGCCTGAAGGAGAAACTCCCCACCGTGCATTCACCTACCACACACGCCAACAACCAGTGGTTTTAGTATCGCGACATCATCAAGGAGGTAGCCGAAACCACCCTAGGATACCAGCCACACCAGAGAAAAAGCCCATGGTATGATGATGTATGCGTATACCGGGAAAAGGTGACAGAAGATGCACACATTAGAACGCTGCTGAGGAAAGCAAGGGCAGCAAGGGATGAGTACCGAGCCAGGAGAAGGAAGGAAAAGAAGATCCTAAGTAGGAAGAAAAGAGAGCACGCAGTTTCCCAGCTCAAGCAGATCGAAGAGTCCCGCGACCGAAACAACATCCGGAAGTTTTATAAGAAAGCCAAGCAACTGGCTGCTGGCTTTAAGACCGGAATGCTGGCTTTTCGCAACAGCGATTGAAACCTAGTCACCGATGCGCAGGGAATAGTAGATGTATTTAAGCAGCATTTCCAGCAGCTGCTAAACGGACAAAATGGGTTAAGAATGGTTTAAGATGGGTTAAGAAGAGAACCCACGTCCAGTCAATGAAGAACCAGTCCCTCCGCCCAGTATAGAAGAGGTTGGCTTAGCTATAAAAAAGCTAAAGAACAACAAGGCCGCCGGCTCTGATGGTCTACCCGCAGAGCTTTTTAAATACGGAGGTGATGTTACGGTAGGGCGCATGCACCAAATCATCAACCAAGTTTGGGTGGAGGAAACCATGCCCGATGACTGCACCATCAGCTCCATATGTCTTATCTACAAGTGGCACCGGATTTCCGCAAGGAGATGCGCTGTCGTGTGATTCCTTCAATCTTGTTCTTGAGCAGATAGTGCGCAGGGCAGGTGTCAACACGGAAGGCACTATCTTCAACAGATCAGTCCAACTGCTGGGGTATTCGGACGATATAGATATCATCGGTCGATCCCAGCATGCCGTGATAGAGGCTTTCACGGCTATTGAAGAACAGGCGAAACTAGTTGGCCTTGAAGTGAATGAGGACAAGACTAAATATATGCTATCAACAAACAAACAATCATCGTCCACCGACTAAGACAAAATGTCACTGTTGATAGCAGCAACTTCGAGGTAGTTAAGGAGTTCATCTACCACGGGGTAAACATCAACTCCACAAATGACATTAGTGAAGATCCGTCGAAGAATTACCCTAGGAAACCGCTGCTACTTCGGTTTGGCAAAACAAATGGGTTCAGAACTCCTAACTCGAAGGACAAAGTGTATGCTGTACAGAACCCTTATCCTGCCAGTTCTGCTATACGGGGGCGAGTGTTGGACGATAAGCAGGAAAGGAGAGTTAATACAGGGATCCTTTGAAAGAAAAATCCTCCGACAGATATTTGGTCCTGTGTGCGAGGAGGGCGAATGGTGGAGATGATACAACCGCGAACTCTATGAGCTGTACCAAGTAAAAGAACAAAGTGTGGTAAATGCTAAGGGGTGAGGACCTCACCTCTATTGAAGGATGTAAAAGTAGATGAGGTGGAAGTCGGTGGTGAACACGGTTGCGACGTTTGCATCGTTAGACACGACTTTCTCCTAAAGCTTCGTCGGTATTACATTCTGCCACCGCGGATTGCGTTGTCAGCATTGGACAACCAGCAATTTATCGAAGCGGATGTAGTCGTAGACAACATTGGATTTCGAGTCAAGTTAAACATTATAAAAGAAATGGATTTCATGTTCGAATTAGTGATTGGGAATGTCCTGATCAAAGAAGCATTTAAACGGGCTAGATACGTTTTCGATGACGACAACGAAGGAGAAATCTGACACAGAAGCGGGAAGCGATGAAATGAGATTAAGAATTTCGGGAAGTTTTGTGTAACATCTCAACTGGAAGACGGCCAAGGAAGTGAAGCTAGTAGAAGAGCTATGCGGAGTACATTGAGTTGGTATACAACGCCGTTAGTTTCTATTGACGTTGATCTATCACATTTGCCGAGGAATATGGAAGAAAGAGTCAAACAACTCATTGGGGGAACAATCCTCAAACAAAGGTACAGATGCCAGTACGAATGCAAATAATCCTTGAAGTCGAAACGCCGCTATAACAAGGACGAAGAAAGATGGCACAACACGAGAAAGAAGAGGTAGCGCGGCAAGTAAAGGCATGGTTAAGAGATGTTATTGTACAGGCTAGCAGTTCAGAGTTCTCTTTCTTTCGGTCTCAAAAAAGAACATGACGTTTAAGATGTGTTGTAACTACAGACGAATAAATAGGCATATCATCAGTAACCACTTCCCAATGCTGCTTATCGAAGATGTTATCGACCGATTGCAGCTCACTATGGTCACAGACGTTCACATGGATGCGGAGCTTAACTTCTTTTAAGGACAGCGGCGATTAGATTTTCCATCCTGTTGAGTATATGAGCAGGAAGACAACACCACCGAGAGAGGTACTGTTTGGACGAACTAAAAGTTCTGGCGACCATCAACGCCTTAAAAGAAATGGATCTACCTAGTGGGACGGCCAATCACTATCGTAACCGATTGCAATGCCTTCACAAAGACCATCGGAAAGAGGGATTTATCCGAACATGTAGCAAGTTGGGCAATAACGCTGAACGATTTCGATTACAACGAGATTCATGCCGATGCTCTAAGTCGAGTAGCCGTGATTGTGGTGGATACAATGAGCCACCGGGTCCGAGAAGCATAAACCCAGGGTGAACAGCCAATACTAAAGGGTCCGTATTCTAACTTTTTTTTTTCAACTAGTGCTTATTTCGCGAATGGTAACACTTAGCTCATGTCTGATTTGACAGATAATTAGTTTTATCCTTCCGCTGAACGAATATGGTTGTGTACACGCTTGAACAACGAACAACAACAAGGAGTGGCCGTTACAGTCAATGGCGATCGTTTTCGGCCCATTTTGAACGAATTTTTGTTCACAAAAATTTAAGAGAAGGATATTGGCAACATTTGGTTTCAACAGGAAGGCGCTACGTGCCACACAGCCGAAGTTACACTCGATGTTTTGTTGCAAAAAAAAAGTTATTTGGCTGACCCTATATTTAGAAATAAAGCCAATTTGGTCTTATTTCAATTTTGAAAAATTTCAAAATTGTCATTATTTCACGTCACCCACATAATCATGGTTTTTTTTTTTAAGTTTACTTATTATTTGTATTAATATACATTCTGGACCAAATCCCAACATATATGAGCGATTGTGCCACGTGCTATTATAAATCTGTACATATATATACATACATATCTTTCTTTCGTTCACCTGTAGGAATTTTTATCGACAAAATGGGAAATGAGGGAAAGAGGAAAGATATTAAACATCGACCTATATGTAGAGATTTTTATTTCTATGTAATTTCTTCATTATTTTATTGCGCATACATTTATCGCCTCGCAACTTGATCGCAATAATTGTTGATTGTCTTTAATTTTTCGAAAGCTGGCTGAAACGTCAAACAAAACCCAGATAATGTTAATAGCTTCAACCAGGTTTGTGTTCAGTATGCTTAAAAAATAATGAAGATATTGCATACAAATAAAGAGTCTGCCATCTAACGTTTTTTTTTTTTTTGCAACTAGTGCTTATTTCGCGAATGGTAACACTTAGCTCATGTCTGATTTGACAGATAATTAGTTTTATCCTTCCGCTGAACGAATATGGTTGTGTATACGCTTGAACAACGCTGGGAAATATTGCGACATAATTGGGCCATTTTCCTTCGGCAAACTAAAGGGTCCGCCATCTAACGTTTTATTTCAACTAGTGCCTATTTCGCGAATGGTAACACTTAGCTCATGTCTGATTTGACAGATAATTAGTTTTATCCTTCCGCTGAACGAATATGGTTGTGTATACGCTTGAACAACGCTGGGAAATATTGCGACATAATTGGCCCATTTTTCTTCGGCAAACTAAATACGTTCAAAGCGAAATAATGTCAAAAAATTAATGGAAATAAAGCTCGTGCCTACTCCAAATCTAACACATTTTATAACATTTTATAACCATCATGAAATCATTAAGAATTAGAATTTTCAAAATGAAATAATGCCAAATTTGCTTTTGAATTTGGCTTTATTCCAATGGTGAAATTGTCAAGGTTCCCTTTTCACACCGCACTGAAATCTTAGGCTTTCACAAAAACATTTCGAAATCTCGTTAAAGCATTCACATCGAACACTGTCTGGGTTTTGTTTGACGTTTCAGTCAGTCATCGAAATATAAAAGCGAATAAACAATTATTGGGTTGGAGTTGCAAGCGCACTGCAAGTCCACTATAAGCTAACAATCTAATCTAAAAAAAAACTGACTCTAAATTGATTTAAATATGGAAATTTACAATTACAACAATTTTACCGCGAATTGAAATTGCCGCGAACTGTCATTGTTTATCCACAATCCACATTATACAGTCGCGATCCACAAATCCGCGAATAAAAAATTCGTTCGAATATTAAAATTGCTGCTTAAATTTACAACTCATATTCGCTGGTAACTGCGACCAATAAAAGTTGTCATGTGAATGAAATGTCAGAATTTTCGAATATTTTCTTGTTCACACTTCGCAATTCGCTCTCATGTGAATGATCTTTAAGCTCAAGATAAGATGACTTGCAGTTCACTTTTAAACAGTTGTCAATCTGCCAACTGATTGTCAATCTGCCAACTGATTATCAACTGCTTTGTGGAACTTGTAGAATGTGTTAAAAGGTGTATTTGCTTCGACAACCTCACCATTAACACCAGATTCTCACATTATACTAAGGTTTTATGTGTTTGCACACGACCCTACCGACGAGGCTGAGGACCGTATCAAGGAAGAATTCTATGACATCTTGGACGGAGCCTGCACGCAGCACGATGTCAAAATTGTACTCGGGGACTTCAATGCTAAAGTCGGCAAGGAAAACATCTTCGGCGGATTAGTTGGTAAGCACAGCCTCCACTAAACGACAACAGATAACGGCTACCGACTAATTGACTTTGCAGCTGACCATTTTCTTGTTGCAGCTAGATTCAGAGCTCGACTGTCCAACGAGAAGAAACTACGAACTGCATAAAAGAAGAACTTCGACGTTGGACGCCTTAGCACATCTGGAGTCGACAGAGCCTACAAAGAGCGCCTGAAGGAGAAACTCCCCACCGTGCATTCACCTACCACACACGCCAACAACCAGTGGTTTTAGTATCGCGACATCATCAAGGAGGTAGCCGAAACCACCCTAGGATACCAGCCACACCAGAGAAAAAGCCCATGGTATGATGATGTATGCGTATACCGGGAAAAGGTGACAGAAGATGCACACATTAGAACGCTGCTGAGGAAAGCAAGGGCAGCAAGGGATGAGTACCGAGCCAGGAGAAGGAAGGAAAAGAAGATCCTAAGTAGGAAGAAAAGAGAGCACGCAGTTTCCCAGCTCAAGCAGATCGAAGAGTCCCGCGACCGAAACAACATCCGGAAGTTTTATAAGAAAGCCAAGCAACTGGCTGCTGGCTTTAAGACCGGAATGCTGGCTTTTCGCAACAGCGATTGAAACCTAGTCACCGATGCGCAGGGAATAGTAGATGTATTTAAGCAGCATTTCCAGCAGCTGCTAAACGGACAAAATGGGTTAAGAATGGTTTAAGATGGGTTAAGAAGAGAACCCACGTCCAGTCAATGAAGAACCAGTCCCTCCGCCCAGTATAGAAGAGGTTGGCTTAGCTATAAAAAAGCTAAAGAACAACAAGGCCGCCGGCTCTGATGGTCTACCCGCAGAGCTTTTTAAATACGGAGGTGATGTTACGGTAGGGCGCATGCACCAAATCATCAACCAAGTTTGGGTGGAGGAAACCATGCCCGATGACTGCACCATCAGCTCCATATGTCTTATCTACAAGTGGCACCGGATTTCCGCAAGGAGATGCGCTGTCGTGTGATTCCTTCAATCTTGTTCTTGAGCAGA
This sequence comes from Ferdinandea cuprea, assembly GCA_963576555.1. Classification (NCBI taxonomy): domain Eukaryota; kingdom Metazoa; phylum Arthropoda; class Insecta; order Diptera; family Syrphidae; genus Ferdinandea; species Ferdinandea cuprea. The sequence continues at coordinate 82,525,068 of OY754959.1, forward strand.
TAGTGCGCAGGGCAGGTGTCAACACGGAAGGCACTATCTTCAACAGATCAGTCCAACTGCTGGGGTATTCGGACGATATAGATATCATCGGTCGATCCCAGCATGCCGTGATAGAGGCTTTCACGGCTATTGAAGAACAGGCGAAACTAGTTGGCCTTGAAGTGAATGAGGACAAGACTAAATATATGCTATCAACAAACAAACAATCATCGTCCACCGACTAAGACAAAATGTCACTGTTGATAGCAGCAACTTCGAGGTAGTTAAGGAGTTCATCTACCACGGGGTAAACATCAACTCCACAAATGACATTAGTGAAGATCCGTCGAAGAATTACCCTAGGAAACCGCTGCTACTTCGGTTTGGCAAAACAAATGGGTTCAGAACTCCTAACTCGAAGGACAAAGTGTATGCTGTACAGAACCCTTATCCTGCCAGTTCTGCTATACGGGGGCGAGTGTTGGACGATAAGCAGGAAAGGAGAGTTAATACAGGGATCCTTTGAAAGAAAAATCCTCCGACAGATATTTGGTCCTGTGTGCGAGGAGGGCGAATGGTGGAGATGATACAACCGCGAACTCTATGAGCTGTACCAAGAAGTGGATGTAGTCCGAAAAGCCAAAACTCGTCGACTACATTGGCTCGTTCACATCGAGCGAAGGGACAACAAAGATCCAGCCAAGAGGATCTTGGAATCCCAGCACCCAGGTTCGAGACGACGAGGAAGACCGAACCTTAGTTTTAAAAACCAAGCCATCGCGGATGCCAGAGCGCTTGGTCTGGACAACTGGAAGCAGTGTGCTCGGGGTCGCAGAAGATGGAAGGCTGCCGTATCTCAAGCAGGGTCTCTTCACGAGTCGGGAGCCCGTTAAGTAAGTAAGTAAGTTTATGTGTTTGCAATAACCAGAGTGGCACCTGCAACTGCCGTGCCTGAATTGGGGCACATTAATATATGTGATTTAAAAATACATTCCTCTCAAAACCTTAACTATAAAATATGTTGTTTTCTAACATATGTATGCCGCGACTCCAAAAGGTTGGACGAAAAAGAAATGGTATAGAAGACACAATTCAATAGCGCAAGGAAAACATCCTGCGTAGAAAGGAAAGAAACTACGCCGTCTCCCATGATTACTCTCATAATTACTCATCTGTGCGTCTGAGCCAGACACTAAAGATAGATCTAATTTGCATAATTACCCGCCAAAAATAAGTGTGGGATGTTTTGCCGAATTTCCGAATCACGGCGGATGTGTTGGAAAATAGGAAGTGCTGCGAAGTGTTGAGTTTACGTAATTCAACTTTTATAGCTATTTTAATGCAAATGTTTATGAATGGTTTTGAGAGGAATGGATTTTTAAATCACATATATTAATGTGCCCCAATTCAGGCGCGGCAGTTGCAGGTGCCACTCTGGTTATTGCAAACACATAAACTTACTTACTTACTTAACGGGCTCCCGACCCGTGAAGAGACCCTGCCTAAGATACGGCAGCCTTCCATCCTCTGCGATCCCGAGCACACTGCTTCCAGTTGTCCAGACCAAGCGCTCTGGCATCCGCGATGGCTTGGTCTTTAAAACGGAGGTTCGGTCTTCCTTGTCGTCTCGAACCTGGGTGCTGGGATTCCATGATCCTCTTGGCTGGAGCGTTGTTGTCCCTTCGCTCGATGTGACCGAGCCAATGTAGTCGACGAGTTTTAGTTTAGGATTTTACTTCAAGTTCCGTAAAAAAATATGGGAACAGACCGAATATGTTGAGACAAAATTTAAGATTTCCAAACCATAATGTACCTATTGTGAAATATTAAACTGGATCAAATGAATTTGACCGTGCAAGAAATATATCGAACTTATTGTTTTCTGCGTGGCAAATGATTCATCAGTTAATGCTTACCCTATTTGCCATAGGCTGCCACTGCATGCAAAGTTCAAGCAAACTTAAATTCGAACGGTTAAATAGGAATGCCCGTTTGTTCAGCCCGCATGTTCACTCCTTTAGTTTTATTTTAAATTTGTTAAAGTCAGCAGGAAAGCTTATTTTACGGAAAACCAAATTTGTTGTCTCTAAATGGAGTGTAATATTTTTAAATTCTTTTATATAAGTGTTTTTATCTTCGAAATTCTTTTTGTGGTAAATGGGTTTTCGGTTCTTAACAAGAAGACTTTCCAAGAAAATGTACATGCAGAAGATGGTGAGTGGTTAAAACAAAATTATATTTAAATATGCTAACAGAAAGGATTACAGAGGACACTAAGCCCACCACTCTTTTGACAACTAAATGTGATCCTTGTCCTGAAGGTGTTATCTGCATCCCACAAATACAGTGCCCAGCTCATGTTTCAATGGAAAGTCATGAAAAACCTCAATCGTGTGATACAGCCGGAGGAAAGTTTGGTTTTTGTTGCCTAACGGGTCAAAATCATAGCGGTGCGTTAAAAGCTGCGGGCATACACATAATAAATAACATTTAATTCATTTATAGTGTATCAAAAAAATAAAGAACGGTTTCTCAGTTTTTCGAGCTTGTCAGATACTGTTATCGAAGAAGCCCGGTCTAAATTTGCCGCCTTGATGAAAAGTGCTGTGGGGGCAGCTGTTCAACAAGGACATCCCGATTTCCTGCACAATTTAGTTTTTCATTCGAATGCCCAAGAAGATGTTCAAAGTTTCCAAATATCTGCTTCTGCGATGGAGGAAGTCATAACATCGCAAATATTTCGAGAAAAGTGAGTTGCAGCTATAACTTTTCACGTCCGGTCGCGTAGGTATTTATTTGCTTGTTTGCTATTTAGACAAGCATATAATTCGATTCCTAATTGTCCTTTCCGATTTTTTTAAATTTGTGTTCGTTCTACTCCCAGAATTGAGCGTACACTTAAGTCGTTTTCGATTGGTAATCCGGAAGACTTCAGGACTCTGATGTATTTGATAATTCTTCAGTTTTGACGAGATTTGCTGAAAGTTATTACCAAATTCAATTAAAGGAATACAGAAATAATAGTTGGTGCCTATAATATAAACATATAACAATGGCAAATATTAGTGTTCTTCAATGCCATTGGCCATCATCAGATTGGCAGTAAGACATATACACAAATAAACGCCAAATGTACTTCAAATTTAAATAAAAAATGTGTGCCTGTTAGATTGGCTCTCGGATCCGAGAGGTTTTCCGGATTACCAAACGAAAACGACATAATTTTTCTTTAGGGGTTCCCTTATGTACTAATACAAGCCTCATCATTATATCGCAGTATTAAAATAACTCTTACTCTTACTCTTACTTCGACTTAACCTTACTTACATTGAGTATTTAAAATTAAATAATAATAGCACTTATAACTAGACAAAGAACATTTATTATCAAAAATTTAGTAACCGAACGTTTTTTTTTTTGGTTTTTGGTGTCTTATAAGATCCACTAAGCCACTGCACCCACTGATATAATAAGTATTTATGTTTAAACACACAGAGTGGCTCCAAAAAATTATTTTACTTCAAAATATCCTTTTTTTAAGTAAAACAATACATATAATGGAACAGGCGATGATAATTAAACACTCTGGATCATCAAACACTGGCAGCAATCTAATACCTTTGCCCAGGCTTACTTAGCGATGAATGTTATATTTCTACAATACTAGATATTTTAATTTTTAGCTTCAGTTAGGTAGCATAACATTAAACACATATCTGCTGCAGCGTTATCGTATTAAAAAAATAGTATCTGAAAATTAAATTTATTTTGAGGTTTATTAACAACCAATTCTTAAAAGCGTATTGTAAGAATTCACTTTGACAGCGAGTCTTCTTCTAATACTTGAATATAATATGATAGCCATATATATCAATAAAAAAATGTTATATCTTTATTTATTCGTATATAAAAATCATTAATTTTTTGGATTATCTATGATTTAACAATTTCAATATGGCAACATGGGTTGTTTTCCTATTGGCACTTGGTGGTAAATAGTAAAGCAAGTTTTCTTATCACAAATTCCGATCTCAATAAATAGTTAGATCATGTGTATTAGTTGTAGTGCATACAAAATTAAAATCCATATAGATCATTTCTGATAAACAAAAACGGGTAGTGTAAACTTTCCTGGTAAGTTACTTCTGCAAGACTTAAATAAGTCGTAAGTAAAACTTACAAGAATAATCTTTGATCATTTTTATCATTCCAAGTTTTATTTAATAGATAACGTTATGTTGTAACTTTTAAGTGGGTACAGTGACTTAGTAATTAAGTGCGGTGGAGCACTACCCGCCCCATAACAACTATCATTTTTTATTCGCTACCCCACCTCTTGCGAAAGTCTGACAAACATCCAATATGTCCCTCAAGGCTCTGTTTTGTCTCCGATCAATGACCTCCTGTCTATCACTTTTAATCCAATCCATTCCTTTGCTGATGACAGTACCCTCAGCTTTACATATTCGTTTCCTGGGCAACGCCCCTCATCTTCGGGCGTTGAACTGGAACGGCAACGTATGTTAATCTCATTGAATTCCGATCTTGACAGCATTCTTAAATGGGTTAAAACCAACGGAGTGGAATTTAATGCTTCCAAAACGCAATGCTGTCTGCTGTCATTGAAGCGAACCCCTAATTCTCTGCCATTATCTATGAATGGCACTTGCATCGCTGAAACCGAACGACTTTCCATTCTCGGTAAGTGTGTTAATGACAACCTTCGTTGGAATGACCACATATTTGATGTCGCCAAGAACGCTGCAAAATGTCTAGGCTTCCTTAAGCTATGCAAGAAATATTTCAACCCCTTTTGATCTGGCTAGAATCTACAAGGCGTTTATTCGCCCAAAACTTGAGTACAACGCTCATATCTGGTCTGGTGCACCAATAACATATTTGGAGCTACTTGACAGGATCCAAAAACGTGCGGTAAAACTTATTGGCGATCGAGACATTGCGAAATCACTTGACTCTCTTAGTCATCGTCGTAATGTCTCCTGCCTGTCATTGTATTATCAGTATTTCCACCACAAGTGCTCAAATGAAATAGCCAGTTGCATTCCACACCTACAGCAATTCAACCGCAATACTCGCCATGCTAGGAATGTACATCAGTTTACCCTTAAGCCTGTTTTCGGACTTTCGTGAAATATAAAGATTCCTTTCTCAACCGTCTGTTTTTCCTCGGCATTATAGTTTACAAACATTTAAAACCAACGTGCATCGGTTTCTCCCTTTCTCTTATCCTTCATTTCCCTAATGCCCGTACTGTGTCACTTCATTATAAGGGTATCCAAAGTCCCTTTAGTGCGCGTACATTATAAAAAAAAAAAAAATAGTATCGTTCGGAATCCGCAATAAACTGTAGGTTCCTCCATTCGTGTCAAAAAATTTTATTTAAAAAAAAAAACTAATTTTCGAAAGTCTTTTGTCTTCTCTTCTTCTATTTACTGTGTATTTATTTGTATTTATTTGAACTAACAAAATAATATAAGCAATTTTAGATAGTTGCAATCAATATATGTATTTTACTAATTCAAGCGTTTGGCTTGCAGAATAACACAACAACAAAATAACCCATTTATAACAATTTACTATGTGAATGTCGTTTAGGGGCAAATATCTTTAGGTATAACTGATATCAGAGTTGATCCTACAATATAGCAGGAGCAGCTCTGACAGTAGTTAGAGCAGCTCATTACAGTTTTGACATGAGCTAATGAAAATTAAGCAATGTTATTAAGATATTAAGATATTGATTTTTTTAATATTACAGGGAACAAATTCCAATAGAAGAATTTGAAACAAATAACATTGATGTGGGTTTTGACTCAACACCAATTGGACAACATTGTAAGCCTGCACCAGATTGTGCCAATGCCAATTCAAAGTATAGATCGTTTGATGGAACTTGTAACAATCCACACTCAACTCGGTCATTGTGGGGAGCTGCTGGACAGCCGATGGAGCGACTTTTACCTCCTGCCTATGAAGATGGAGTATGGTTGCCACGAGAACACGGAATTGATGGTACGCCTCTTACGGGCGCTAGGGAAATATCAAGAACTCTATTGTTTGACGTCCATAGACCTCATCCAAAATACAACCTTTTGGTTATGCAATTTGGACAGTTTATTGCACATGACGTAACTCAGTCAGCTTCAATTCGCTTAGGTAAGTTTATCGTATAGTTGCGATTACAGGAATTAAAGCGCATGCAAAGAAGTTGAATTATACATTTGGAATTTGAAATTTTTTCTATATATGAGCGCCAGTTTTCCATTTAGATCTATGAAATGTAGTATAGGTAAAATGTATGTAAACTAAAAATATTCAATCCAAATAACCTGAAACAATAAATGTCACTTAACCCATGTTTAATCCAAGCACTACGTCAATATGTATGTTTTTACATGATTATCTATTTATGAGCGCCAGTTTTCCATTTAGATCTATGAAATGTAGTATAGGTAAAATGTATGTAAACTAAAAATATTCAATCCAAATAACCTGAAACAATAAATGTCACTTAACCCATTTTTCATCCAAGCACTACGTCAGTATGTATGTTTTTACATGATTATCTATATAGGGTAGTGGCAGCTATTCCCGAACGTCCAAACATTTGTTCGAGTCTTTGTTAGAACCGAATAGGTGAGTGTTCGAAGTGCGAGTAGAGAATTCGGGGTGCCGATCATGACTCTCCGTGATAGGTTAACGGTAGAGTTCCTGATAAGATCCAAAAGCCTGGACCTGCAACTGAAATGTGAGTTTCGGCAGCAACCAAATGAGTTGCTAGATGTAGTCCAACAAATCTTGCAGGAGGAACAAATAGACATGCCATTTAAAAACGAAAGGTCTGGAAAAAAATTGCACAACGGTTTCCTGAAACACCATAACGAACTATCCTAAAGTAATCGTGAGACCATCGGTAAGGCTAGATCAATAATAAGAAAAGAGACTACTCGCAGGTGGTTCACAGATTTGGAAAAATATTTAGAAGAAGATAATGCTAATTTTCAACAGCGACGAAGCATCTTTCAGCCTTGCACTGAAAACCGGGAACGTTATTGGCACAAATGGTTATCGGAAGTTATACCAGGTCAAATAATCTGAAGGTTCTCCTGGTTTTCAGCTCAAGTGGTGAAACATTGCCTCCTGTTGTTGTTTTTTTCATATCAGAAAATACATTCAAAAATTACAAATCCAAACACAATGCCCGTCGCATAGAGACTCTATAAAAAAGAACCGAAACATTTTATTAGTATATTGCTAACGATTAGAAATAATTGGCTTGATCCACCGTAGGTGTAGTAGCTAAGCAGTTAAGTGCGTTGGAGAACTTATGCTTTAAGTTCTATATGGGCCGTTTATGTTCGAAATATGAAAATACTGTGTTCAGGTCTGGGAAACAATGTTCAAGAAGAGGAAAAAGTTCACGTTTTTTAATTTTACATAATTTTTATGAATTCATAATGGTAATAAAATAACTACAATGAGGCATACAAACATTTGAGTTTCTCTATAAGCATTAAATTACAATATATTTCTACTTCAATGCAAGTATTTTTTACAGATTATTCAATTTTCAATCTCGGTAAGCTTGCCCAGAACTGGTGCCTGTACTCTATGTTTACTTGCGCGTGCTTAGGGAATGCGTTATGTCGTTGTTAACTATTAACATAAATGCCCATCAGATTTGATGGTTGATTAAAATTTGCCAAGATATAACAAAAAATTAAATGGATATTTCTAAACGGGTAGTTACAATTCATGAAAGGTCCTTCGAGGGAGAACATTCTAGTTGGTATTCATGAAAATAGCAAATAGGGCTCTTTAAGTGAAAAGTTTTTGTCAGTCCGATCTTTTTAACTTTAACTAAACATCTAACCAAATGTTGGTTGGTTCTTCTGTGTTAACGTCATGACAACCAGAGATGAGTAATTATGCAGATAGTCCACTGAGAGGAATTTTTGCTCTCTCGCACCCACTTTTTAGTTGCTTGGAAAAGTCTCAGAAATACATCTGTACTATGTTTTTACACGTTTCATACGCTACGATTTTTTTCGGCACTTCTTAGTGCCTGGCTACACGTTCATGGTGCCTGGCTACACGTTCACGGGAATGAAAGTCATTCCCATGAACGTCGTGGCTACACACACAAAAATGTCTCATAAGAATGAAAGCAATTTGAATGGCGGGGAACGCTGTGCCAGGCACATGGGAATGATCGTCATGTCGCACAAGACAGGTAGATTTTATGTGAGTGAAAGAAAAGGGTAGATTGCACCAAGAATCCACCGAAAATCCTCTTTCGATTTGAATTCTCGGCGTGGGCATGAACGTTTCGGTTCCAAACCATATCACTTTTGACAGAAATCCTCATTTAAGATTTGTGTTGGAAGAGTGAAGACCGAATACAGGTACTAGAGAGCACAAAAGTATTCGATTTTCCAAGAGGAATATTGTTTTGTTTCAGATTTCAGCCTTCCCCGTCATTCAAATTGCTTTCATTCTTATGGGATTTTTTTGTGTGTGTAGCCACGGCGTTCATAGGAATGACTTTCATTTCCATGAACGTGAAGTCACGCACTTACTTCTCTTCTGGGCACGCATCGGGCTTTCATACGTTCAGATTTTTCGCGTTCCATTCCTTTTTGTTATAATTTTCAAATTTCTTTTGTTTTCTTCATTCGTTCTCCGACATTTAGTTCTTCTTCATTGCTGATTGAACAAGTGAATGAAGCAAACGCAGAATTTTACGATAGAAGACCAAAAGAGGATACAAAAATCGGATATACAGCCAGGTTCCAGAAATCGAGTGAAATGAAATCGAAATCGATATTGCAAATCGAGTGAAATCATTTTCAGTGTTCTGTATTTCGATCGATTTGGTAACTTAGATTTTTTTCGAAATCGCTTCGCTTGAAATTGAAAAAAGCTGATATCTGTCAATTGACACATTTTTAAAAGTGTTTTTATTTTGGGAAATTGTTTGCTGGTAAATTATTGTGTTGTTCACACTTTTTAAAGTATAATTAATAAGTGATGTGTTCATTTCTGCGAGATTGCAAAAAGGTTAAAATACACTGAAGAAAAAAATAAAAAGACGAATGCTGAGAGATTTATCTAATCATTTTGAAATTGGAGAGGCTGCCTATGTTATAAAAGTTATAAACCAGGTTTCAATGTTATTAATAGTAAAATTGAATATTTATACGCTACTGTCTAAATAAATTACAATATATAATGGTTCTGCAAATTGTGGAACCTCACCTTGAGCAATCTTCAATTCCTGTCACATTGCAGCTAGCCGCAGTTTTGCGTTTTCTTGGCGAAAAAAATGTCCAAAGGTCAATCGGAAAAGATGCTGACTTCGCGTTACGGCAAAGCACTGTATGAACAATTTTAACAAAAGTGCTAATGATTTTGGAGAATCGAATTTGTTCTTTCTAACCACTCGCGTTCTCAGTGGTGGACCATGGCTGTTCACTTCTTTTATCAATTTTTCCTAAAACCTCTTAGATCTTCAAATTCCTCAGACCTGTGTAAAATGTAATTTCTTGTTTTGTTTTCACAATTTCACATGAATGTCACAGATCGATTTGAAATCACTTTTAAATCGACAAAATCGAACTGTGGAACACAACAATTTCACTTTGGATCGATATCGAAAAATTTGAAATCGAAATCGATTAAAGTGAAATGTAGAACACACAAATTCATTTTCTATCGATTTCGATGTCATTTCGAGTGAAAGTGAGATTTGGAACCTAGCTGATAATTTGCGGCCCCCACACTTTTCATCCCCTTTATCGTCAAAATCACTACATGTACGAACAAAATCGCAGCATATGAAACATGACTATGTGTATACATTCGATGCAAATATTGAATACTTTAAACAAACCGAGCAGAAGTGCTTGAGCGAGTGGCAAACTATACCGAATACTTCTGATAATGAGTAACGATTCAAGTAACGAATGTTAAATGCCGTATGATAAAGTACTTTTTTCATCTCTACCACCGATGAATAACTAACCAGATAGATAGTGAATTCTGCACAGCTTGAACCTTCAAATAATTTTGAATAATGGCTGTTCTCTCAAATCCGCAAAAAATTCTTCTCAGTAGACTATCTAGTTTATTACTCACTCAATTCATGTACGATGCTCTCAACTTTGTTCAACCAACGCGTTGAGATGGTTGAATATCGTTGAGCAACGCGTTGTTAAATTTATTTTAAAAGTTGATTAAAAAGATGTAAGTGGTTATTCAAAAATTGGATGAGTTGAAGTTGAAGAATTTGATTTTTTGACATGTTCGTTTTTAACATATAAATTTAACAGAAAAAGTTAATTTTCGTACCACCAAATTATTCGCTATGAAAGTAACACGGAACATTTCTCTTAAAACTAGGTGTAGAATTTTGCAAAACTAAATTCAAAGCTTGGGTGCGTTGCGAGAAAAGTTATGTTTAGTTTAGGCTTGTAGACACATAATTCAATCAGAGTGCAGATTCTTATAATTGTTATTTCTGTGCACGAAAAGATTGAGGAATTTTTAAAATAATGATAAATAATAATATAAGTCTGTAAATGAAGGCAAGCGACTTTAAAAAGAAAAACAAATGCATAATATACGTCATTTCTGCCCTCAAAAACATAATTAGTTAATTAAAAAACGTTAGGTCGCTAGATGATTATAACACCAACCCTATCAAATATCTTGAGCTTAATAAAACCAAGGAAAGACAAAACAGTAACGAACTAACTTGAACGATTTATATAACATGAACAAACGAGAAGAGATAAATTAAATTGGATTCTTAACTGTCTTTATACCCTATCCTAAGGGTATATTAATTTTGACACATAGTTTGTAACACCCCTTAATATTCGTCGTAGACTCATAAAAGTATATATATTTATGATCAGGACCAAATCCTAAGACTATCTAACAATGTCCGTCCGTCCGTACGCAATTTTTAGGCCTTTAAAATTAAGCTAAGAAGCTGAAATTTGGACCACATATTCCCAAGGGCTCCGAAATGGTTAAGTGTAAAATTTTTTTGAATACGCCCACTGCCCACAATTTAGAAAAAACCGTTTTATAGCTAAAGTTAGAGAGATAGAGTGTTACAACCTTCACAAGATATGTAGGCACTGCCCTCCTTTATAAGTTTATTATATAATGTTTTTTGCCACGCCTGCTTTTTGGTGGGCGTTTTTTACTATAATGCTGTTTTCTTCGAAAATTCAGCGAAAAAAAATGTTTAACAAGGTATTTACCCAATATTTTTTCCAACATATCGCCCATAGAAAGTTTTTGGCCACGCCTACTTTTTGGGGGCGTTTTTTTCAAAAAAAAAATTTTTTTTATTAATAGAATGAAATAAAATGCTATCCGTCATCTTCTTAATGCTTTTTTCCTTGGTGCATATAGGGATATGGATAGGGTATCATGCTGTTCGCCCCCAGCGGACTGCAGCCTTTCCTTATGTTTTTTTTATTGGTACATGAGTGAGAACATGTATCGAAGCCTCAATGGCTAAGTTATCTTATTGAAAAATTTAGCTTTTTCACATGGTACTTATAAAGAAAAGATAAGGAATACAGATACATTAATAAAAGATAAGGTGTTGGCTTAACCCTTTCAGTGGAACTTTTTTATGGAAAGCAAATAAATTATTCGCTTATCCGCTTTCAGGTAATTGGGGTAGGCTGATTTCTAATCTGTGTGGGTCAGTGGCTTAGTGGTTAAGTGCATAGGACCACTAAGCGAGGGGTCGCTGGTTAAAATCCCGGATCGTACCTTTAAGCTTTTTATCGCTACTCTTGCAAACGTCTGACAAACATCCAAGAGTAAGAAATGTCATGAGAAGCTTCTCAAAAAAAAAATTGCCACAGTTTAATGTCATTAACTGAAAATTGAGCATTACTCGATAAAATGTGTTGAATGACAGGGTTATCATGTTTCTTAAATTGAAGATTCTTCTTTTTGCTAAATTGGTTAGGTAGTTCCATAACGGATTCATTTTTGTTGTATTGTAGATGTATTCGTTTTTAAACCATTTGCCAGAGGGTCGTCTATACTTTGATATGCATTTTCTAAGAATTCGTCCCTCAAATGTTTGGATCTCTTTTGCCACAGTTGGGGAACAGTGATTTGGTTCCACTGGTTTTATAGATAAGAAGCTTTGTTCTGGTAACAACTTCTGAAGAATTTAACAGTGATTTAAATTTGGATGCTCCTACTATACCTATTTTTAGAGCGGCTCTCACATTGGGGCTCATATGGGGTTATAATTTAAGCAAGGTAATACGCCAAGTTTTGTAGAATAACAATACTGACTCAATGTACTCCTTGAGGTCACTAGTAGCCTCATGGGGCCTTTCGTGTGAGGAAAAGAGAATAGTGTCATCTGCATAAAGTATTGAGTTAGACCTTTAGATATGTACCGGAAAGTCATTCATCAAGATGTTGAATGAAAAAGGCCCTAAGATCGATCCTTGAGGAACTCCCGAACATACAGGGACTGCGGAAGAAAGTTTTCTATTTTAGATGTATGTCGGTTGGAAAGGAAGCTGTGTATCATTTTGGTTAAATATGTGGGAAAGTTAAGACTAATGATTTTGGACTAGAGACTATCATGCCAAACAGTGTCGGATGCTTTTTTTTAGGTCGAGTGAGCAGGCAACCGTCCACTCCTTCCGCCTCAACTTGTAAAAAATTACTTCAAAAAATTCTTCCAAATAGAGTAAAGCATGTTCGGTGGAATGATTTTTTTTTAAACCCGAATTGGTAATTCGGGATTACCCTGTGATTGTGGCAGAATTCTTCTATATTAAGATACAACACTTTCTCGAAATTTTGCCTAGGTTGGGCATCATTGAAATGTTTTTTTTTTAATTAGGATCAGCTTGGCTAACTTCTATGTGGGTGGAAAATAACAGTTATTTATACAGTTATTTAAAATGGGAGTAAGAAATTTAGTACGGGTTTCCTTTTTTTTTTATGATAAAATTGGAAATTTTGTATAATCCGTAGAATTTTTTATTATTCAAATTGCTCAAATATTGTAAACTCAGTTCCCGAAGGGTCGTTCGATCTGTTAGCTGCTGAAAAATTGGATATAGTAAAGTTTTGATGCAAAGATTATGTAGGGGGTATTCTGGGTGACAACTGTTGAAGATTTCCGCCGTTAAAATTTGGAGTTTGAGAGGTATAAAAATTAGTGTAAAAAAAATTTAATTCGTGCAGTTTATTCTCATTTATAGCAGAGGAATCGATTTTGTTCCTACCAGTGATGCGATCTATTTCTCATCGACACGTATAACAGTTGGTTTACTTGAGGACGAAGATTTATTTAGCAGGCTATTTACTATATGCCATTCACTTTTAAGGTTTCCCTTAGCAGAATTAAGTTGAGTACGGTAGTAGGTATCCCGGCAAATCGGAATTTCCCTTTTAAGTTGAGCGCACAATTTATTATATTTCCTTTTTAAGCTTAGATTGCAAGGGTCCCTATAACATTTAAACCGAAGTTTGTTTTTCATTTTTAATTTATTTAGCAAGTACTTCGAAATCCAGGGCTTCAGCCTACTTACACAATTTTTAGTAGGTAATTTTGAAGAAGCACTCTTTATATGTTTCATGAACAGATCAATAAAGATTGTGTAAGAGATAGCAGCATCTCTACACGAATAAACTTCTTCTCAAAACTCAAAAAAAAGAGTATTTTTTAGATGACTGAAGTTGATTCTCATCCCATTATCAGAAGATTTATGTTTTTTGCTATTTTTGACAATTTCTATGTCTACTAAAAGCCCTGTCATAGAGTGGTCGGTGATCATAAGATCGAGAACGCACTTACCATAACTGCTAATCGGGTCATTTCTGAAGCGCACATAAATATGATCTATGCAACTACCCGATACAGTCCTAGTAGGCTCATTAATAAGACATGCTAGGCCATACGAAGATAGCAAAGCCAAGTAATTCGAGACCGGTTCACTACTTTCGAGAATGTTTAGATTAAAATCTCCAACAATAATTAAATTTTTGGATTTTTCTTTTTCCAAAAGACCAGCAAATTCTTTAATATACGTTAATACATGGAACATATGAAGTCTATAGAAACATAAAAACACATATTCTTCACGGTTAATTTCAGTGGAAACTTTTAAAACATCAGCACTGGAAAATTTAACACAAACTACATCTAAAATCTTGTAATCATCTTTTACAAAGCAACCAACACCTCCTGCTGCGTAATTTTCATTGGTATTTGCAAAAAACTTGAACCCGGGCAGAGAGTAATCTCCAATTTCAAAATTATAAATCCAAATTTCAGAGACAAACACAAGATCTGGAATGCACACGAAAGAATCAAGATGAGTTACTAGAGCTGAAAAGTTTTCTCTTAAGCTCCTGACATTCTGGTGCACAATGAAGAGTTTTTTTTATCACAAAAGGAATTATTAGTAAACAGATTATCATGTTTTTTACACGAATGGTGGAACCTACAGTTGAATGCCGATTCCGAACGGCAATTTATTTTTGAGAAGCTTCTCATGACATTTCTTACTCTTGGATGTTTGTCAGGCATTCGCAAGAGGTGGGGCAGCGAATAAAAATTTTCAAGGCTACAGGCCGGGATTTGAACTAGCGACCTCTCGCTTATTGGTCCAACGCACTTAACCACTAAGCCACTGCACCCACGGGTACATATACTACTGTTGCTAAAATTGTGTTATTGGAGAAGGTTATGGCATTATATTTTATTGATTTCTTTAGAAAATTCCAGTGCCCATATCATTGTCATTGCGAATAAACTTGTAGTCTTTTGCCATTGCGGATATGCCTGGAATTTAAACAGGTTTCTTGTAGTAAAAGAGCTTCGGGATGAATGTCTTTTAAGAGCAAGTCTACTTCAATATTTGTATCTTTGGAAATCATGGAGTTTATGTTGGCTGAAATAAATTTCATAATTATATTACAAAAGTTGCGACAAACCCCAAATAAGCACCAGGGTTTTCGTTTTCATTAAGCCTCGAGTAGGCTGGCCAGAATTCTCGAATTCTCGAAATTAGAAGACGTATCGGTATTTCGAAAAGCCTAGTCGACTCACTAAGGAAGTCGGACATAAGTGATTCTTTTGGAAAATTTATCATGGCTGGTGTATAATTTTGATTGTTCCCCCTAACTGCATTAGCATGGGTTTCCGTTAAAGGAATAGTGTTTTGGACCTTTTAACAATTAACTTTAATCTACCTAGCCCCCGATTAAAAAAACCTACATATTCGATTTCACTTGGAATTTTTTCTTAATATAATTTAATAATGACTTAGAGCCTACATTTTTAATAAATATTGGTGGGCACCCTTCTTCTTTCTTTGATTCCGGATTCCTGTTGTTGGATCTGTCCGTTTTGGGTAAGTCTAAGTGGTACCGAATTACCTCCCGACGCGTGTACACGCATTTTTGTTCAATTTTTTTTGTAATTGTTCCGCGTCCAGTGTGAAAAAAAACGCTAATCGCGCGAAAAAGAAAGAAAAGTGTGTTGTGCTGTGGTGTACTGTGTGCATAAACAATACAAAAAAGACAAAAAAAAAGTGCATTGTGTGGGCAATCCCTCTCGCCCCACTCCCATTCGTTTGCTGCTGCCTTGCTTGGCTATAGCAAGTGTTGTATGTTTTTGCGTGCCCTTGCTATGGTTGGATAGGGTATCATTTGGCGAATAGCGGGTCGCATAGTATAGATTTTGTTGGTAGACCAAAGCAATTCATTGCATGGGCATAACACCTGCAGTGATTCGTTTTGGAAAGCTGACGTCAGGATCTACACGGTACGGCCTAGCTTAGTCAGCGTCGGTGTTGGGTTTTTTGTGTTTATTTTTTGTTATGTGTAGGAATTTTAGAGTGGACGTGAGTAATATTTGTGGGTTGAGATCCAATTTTTTTTCATTGAACGCCCATGCGAAGTTAGGCTGCCTGGATACAACTTGGTGCCATTATTCTTTTCCCATCGTGGTATCGCCGTTTATATACGTAGTGATATAGCCTACAAACTTCTACCTCAATATGGCCAATTATGTTTGGCTAAAATTCCATGTCCGTAGGCAATTAATTCACTACAGTTTTATTTACTGAAGCCCTAACCAGGACAGACATCCAACTTATAATGAGTTTGATGCACTGTCTGGTTCCATCACCAGAATTGTAAGCCATTATCCTCGTACTGAAATCGTCATTGCGCGCGATTTCAATATACACAATTAAAGTTGGCTTCGAAATTCTGGACTGCCAACACCCGAAGGAAGGTATGTCGATATCTTTGCTGAGGTCAAACATTTGACCCAATTTCTGAATGAGCCGACACGGATCCCGGACGTTAGCGGTCAAAAGGCCAACACTCTGGACTTGTTTCTTACCTCTCACCCTTATAAATACACTTTAAATGTATTATCGCCTCTATGTTCATCAGACCATTGTATCATATCGGCGAATTTCTCGTACTCCAGCCACACAGTTAAAGAACAAGCTCCTAAAAGTACCGTATGGCAATACGATAAACCCAATTGGGAAGCTTTAAACGGTTTCTTTAGGAGTTTTAACTGATCGTTGTGCTTCCTCAACAACGACGTGGATGCCGCTGCCGATATGATTACAAATTTAATTCATCTGGGTATGAAACCCAAACCTAAGGAAAACACGTGGTGTGACTTGAGCTGTAAAGAAGCTATCAGGGCTAAAGAGGTAAGTTTTCGGTCATTTAAGGCCAACCCAACTGAGGAAAACCTAAAAAAGTTTAAACGAGCCTGCCGTCTGGTCTGGTTCACATGATATTTCCCCTATCGTTCTGAAGAGGTGTTCTTCCACGCTGGCAGAACCACTGCGTAAGCTTTTCTATCTGGCGAATCTTCCTCTCCCTCCTCCTACCGACCAATTGCACTTACGTCCCTTCTTTCCAAGGTCATGGAAACGCTGATAAATCGTCAGCTTATGAAATATCTCGAATCCCGAAAACTTCTTAATGACCGGCAGTACGATTTTCGCAGCAACAGGTCGACTGGTGATTTGATGACATATCTAACCGAAAAGTGGAACCCATCTATTCACCATGGTGGTGAAAGTAAAGTCGTTGCGCTTCATATTTCAGAGGCATTTGACAGAGTTTGGGATCAAGCTCTCTTGTCGAAAATGCGTGCATTTGGGATCAATGTTACCCTTCTTCAATGGATTAGAAATTTTCTTTCGAAACGTTCACTTTAAGTTGTTTTCGACGGTTTCAAGTCTGCAACTTACCAAATAAATGCTGGTGTTCCCCAAGACTCCGTTTTGTGTCCGACGCTCTTTCTCATTTTTATAAATGATCTACTCTCTGTTACTTCTAATCCTATTCATTCCTTCGCCGATGACAGTACCCTCAGCCTTACATATTCGTTTCCTGGGCAACGCCCCTTATCTTCGGGCGTTGAACGGCAACGTATGTTAAGCTCATTAAATTCCGATGTTGATAGAATACTTAAATGGGGTAATACCAACAGAGTGGAATTTAATGCTTCCAAAACGCAATGCTGTCTGCTGTCATTGAAGAGAGACCCTAATTCTCTGCCATTATCCATGAATGGCACTTGCATCGCTGAAACCGAATGGCTTTCCCTTCTCGGTATGTGTGTTAATGACAACCTTCGTTGGAATGACCACATATTCGATGTCGCCAAGAACGCTGCGAAATGTCTAGGATTCCTTAAGCGATGCAAGAAATATTTCACCCCTTCTGATCTGGCAACAATTTATAAGGCGTTTATTCGCCCCAAACTTGAGTATAACGCTCATATCTGGACCGGTGCTCCAATAACATATTTGGAGCTACTTGACAGGATTCAAAAACGTGCGGTAAAACTTATTGGCGGTCGAGACATCGCGAAATCACTTTACTCTCTTAGTCATCTTCGTAATATTTCCTGCTTGTCATTGTTTTATCGGTATTTCCACCACAAGTGCTCAAATGAAAAAGCCAGTTGCATTCCACCCTTGCAACAGTTCAACCGCAATACTACACAGATATTTAAAACCAACGTGCATCGGTTTCTCCCTTTCTCTAATCCTCCATATCCTTAATGTTGTTTTTTAGGTTGTCTTCACAGACAGGCTTCTTAGATTGATGACCAAAAACCAAAACAAAAGTCATTCGCATTAACGTAGTGCGTACACACATAAAAATGCGTCATTCTATTGAGCATTCTATTTTAGGAGATGGGGAAGGATGAAATATGAAACAAAAAATTATTTCTCTACGGAAGTCGAATATTTTTGCGCTTCTTGGTACCTGTATTGGGGCTGCACTCTTCCAACGTAAGTACGGAATGAAGATTTCTGTCAAAAGTGATACGGTTTGGAACCGAAACGTTCATGCCCACACCAAGAATTGAACTCGAAAGTGAATTTTCGGTGGATTCTTGTTGCAAGCTACTCTTTTCTTTCTGACTCACATAACATTTACATGTCTCTCGCGACATGACGATCATTCTCATGAGCGTTTAACCAGGCACTTAGGGGCCAGTTATAGCTATCATTGAAATGCATCATTGGAACAAATCAGTGGAATAGTTGATTAATTTTTTTGACAAGTCGGTTATAGCAATCATTGAAAAATGTCTGCCAGTGGCTGGCCACTGGTATAGGTTTTAAGGTTAGAGTTGATCATTGAAAGTAAAACTGACAGCTATGAATCGAACACATCAGTGGAACGATTGTGTTCCAAATTGTAGAAACGAATATCACCTGTTCATTGAAATCGATTTCTATCAGGGAAATAATAAATATCGATTAAAAGAAAAGTTTAAATCAAAATTAAGTAATTTTGCTTGTAGAAAATTTCTATAAGTGATTAGCTTTATTTTGATACCGCTTAAAGCCAATATGGTTTGCTTAGTCGCCTTCAATTACGAAAACAAAACGTTCAATGATGGATTTCAATGATAGCTATAACTGGCCCCTTAGACGCGACAATGGTCGCGTCGGTGCGCGAGACATTTTTTCCCTCGTATTGCTCCCAAGCGGAATGATGAAATTTTTATTTGATTCAGAACATTGTCTTTTTTTATGGAGTCAGGTAGTTTGTCCATCAGAATAATCTTCCTGTGGTCCATTTCTTGTGTCTATTACTGCACTTTAATTAATTTACGTATGTATTTGATTTGTATGATTATTTTTTTGGTTTGTTTTGTGTCTCTGTCACTGCTTTATTTTGTTATTTTTTAATGTGCATATTGCACTTCGCACCCATTTCACTACTCGTCAATGATTATTTTCTCTTTTTTTTTAAAAAAAAAATTCGTTAAAGGAAAACACAACCGGCTCATATGAGAGTCGACAAAGCCATCCAAATTTCCCACTTATTTTTTGTCAGTTGGCTTGCATTTTAAAATTTAATAAAATAATTGTTTACGCTTATTATATCTTTTAGAAAACGGGGACTCAGTTCAGTGCTGTACGCCAGATGGTTCCGATATTCTGGCACGACATCAAAGTCATTTCGCTTGCATGGCAATTCCAGTAGAGCCACATGATGAATTTTATTCCCATTTTAACCAGCGATGTATTAATTTCGTTCGTCTATCACTTGCACCTAATTCTGATTGTAAAATTGGCTATGGCAAACAAAGAAGCAAAGTTACACATTACTTAGACGCATCTCCTGTTTACGGCTCTAATATCGAAACGGCAAAAGTTCTTCGCACTTTTAAAGGCGGAAAACTTCGTATGCTTGATGACTTCAAAAGAGACTTGCTTCCATTAACGAAAGAAAAGGAAGCATGTGCCAGCAATGAACCAGGAAACATCTGTTTTAAGTCAGGTTAGTAAATTTATAAATAAAATAGTAGCAGTGTAGTTGTGAAAATATGTATCAGTTTTTCTTATTTATTAACATGTTCGCGCTTATAACGGCTAAAGCTGTCCTAACAGAGAAATGAATATCGGCATTTTACTGTTGTCTCTTACTGTATCATTAATTAAATGCTGGCATGCTGGCATGCTGGTTGCCTTCCTTGGCTCTTCGGTGGACATTGATGCTGCGAGTTAGTATTTGTCCCCTTACTACTATGGTATGCCCCACTCACTATTTACCATAAACTCACTCTTAACCTTCTTGTACTCGCTCATGAGGTTTGTCATGAACTACAATGTTTTTAAGTTTCTCCTTCCTGAAAAGTTATAGTTGTCTATGTTACTTGTTCGACTCACAAAAAGCATTTGAGAGTCCACATCCGAAATCGTAAAGGAGTTTTGTTGTATTAGTATTATAAGTTTTCCGCCCCATTGAGCCTCCGTAAGCAAACAGTATAAAATGGTGACGTGAAATAATTCCCGGTTGGTGACCCGCTACGCGGCATTAAGGGATTTCAACCCTCTTTCTGCAGGCGGCAGATACCGCTCATGCAACTTCGTTGCTCCGCTCGGGGTATGTACTTTTTGTCAGGCAGGCGCCAACGGCAACAGTACCTGAGTTATTTTTTTGTTTTATTTTGTTCTCTGTTCATATGCTTCTAAAATGGCTACACAATCAAACTTTAAAACGCGGCCAGTTGAGAATAATTTTTAAAATTTTTATTTAAACCTTGTGCTTTAAGGTTCAACAGTAATTGTCGCAAGCAAAGGGAAGATAATATTACTATTGAACAAAAAGTGTGAAATAAGAA
Organism: Ferdinandea cuprea; assembly: GCA_963576555.1. Classification (NCBI taxonomy): domain Eukaryota; kingdom Metazoa; phylum Arthropoda; class Insecta; order Diptera; family Syrphidae; genus Ferdinandea; species Ferdinandea cuprea. The sequence continues at coordinate 82,545,760 of OY754959.1, forward strand.
GAAGAGCAATCCAGTCTTATTCCGCAATCAGTGGCTTGCTCAGCTACAACTGCAATCATACACTTTTTAAAATGCGTGGGCTTAATACATAAATTCACAATGATAAATAAGTCACGTATTAATTAATTAAGATTCAACCTCTTTCTTGGATTAATTACTTATTAAGTATGTATTACTTATTATGAACCTCATAATGCAAAGTTTTTTTTTAATCAAAAATATTATTTTAAAATATTCTTCATGACTAAAATCACTTTGCAAAGGCGAAGACGAATTGCAACTGTGGTTCAAAAACCAATTAGAAGCAAATGCCACTTGGATTGGTTACTGGTGTTAATGAGAGAGGGGTACCTTAATCCTTCGAAAAATCAAGATCTGCTACATTGATCAGGAATAAAAAAAATTGATTGTCAAAATTATATCAAAATAAAAATCGATTTTTTTACCAAACGAACACACTATTTGTCTCGTCATCTAGGCCCATTCAACCGCTTATGAACGGTTCAAAACTTTCTGCACGCCTCACGGCCTCAGTCCTCTTGCATAACAAGACAATCAAGTGTTTATATTAACATGGCCATTTGATATTATTAGAATCACACAATTTTAAAATGTGTAGGACCTTGTATATTTATTATATTAATATTAAATATTGTCTTATGTCGTTTTCGTTTGGAAGAGCTCTCCGATCCGGGATGCAAATCGAAAAAGCAATTACATTTGAATATTTTTAATTACATATACATGTATTTACAACTGTCTCACTGCCAAACTGATGACGATGAAGAGGATGGAAGAAAAAAAATATTAGGTACAGAAATATGTATACATAATATAATTTCATAGTTAGTTAATTTTGTTAACATTTTTGTTAGTTAAATTTTGTAATAACTTTCAGCTAATCTCGTAAAAATTGAAGATTTATTAAATGCATCAGTTACAAATATGACTTGTGGTGTTTGTTTGTATTAGTGCTTCTGGTTTTGATTCTGAATTCATAAAGTCAGAAGCGACTCTTCTCTTCTGGGAGAGGAGCCGTCATTTGAGTACCAAACGAACACTTTCAGAAGATTCCGGAAGTCTTCCGGATAACCAAACGAAAACGACATTAAATTTAATATTGTTTTACAAATAATTTACTTATTTGTTAAATCGTAAAGTTACATTTACCATTGAAATTAATATTGAACTCAAATGAATTATCTCTCAAAATGTTTAGGTGATGGTCGAACAAATCAAATCATTTCTCTGGTGGCCATACATATACTTTTCGCCAGGGAACACAATCGTATCGCGGATACGCTTTCACAAATAAATCCCCACTATACAGATGAAGCAATCTATCAAGAAGCTCGCCGAATTGTAATTGCTCAGCTACAACATATAGTTTACAATGAATACTTACCCATTGTTATTGGTTCAATGCAAATGAAACGCTTTCGATTATCTGGAAAACAACGAGGCTTCTCCAAAGATTATAGTTCTGATGTGAATCCAGCGGTTACTAATGAATTCTCAGGTGCCGCATTTCGGTTTGGACATTCTACGGTAGATGGAAAATTTCATGTGCATTCGAGTAATGGAATCGATGAAGTTATTGATATTCCCGACGTTATGTTTAATCCTTCGCGCATACGCAAGCGATCATTTTTAGATGGAATAATTAATACAATGTTGGACCAGCCTATGCAAAGAGTTGACGGATCAATTACACACGGTGTATGTTTTATAAAATTTTTGTAATAATATACAATTTATGTTTGCCTTAATGACAACTGTAGTTAAGCCGATTCTTATTCCGTGGAACTAATCCTTTTGGTCTGGATTTGGCTGCTTTAAATATTCAACGTGGGCGCGATCATGCACTAAGAAACTATAACGATTATCTAGAAGTGAGTGGCCAAAGAAGGATTCATAGTTTTTCACAGTTTCCTCAAGATGTACGTATTCCGGCAAATTGTTTAAAAACGTAATAAATTTGAAATTATTAAAGGTTGCAAGAAAACTTGTTCGAGTTTATCGCCACCCTGATGACATCGATCTATGGGTCGGAGGCCTCTTAGAGCCTCATGCTTTCGATGGATTAGTTGGATCCACTTTTAGTGAAATTATTGCGGATCAGTTTTCGAGGCTTAAACATGGTGATCGTTATTTTTATGATAACGACCCAACAATAAATCCAGGGGCATTTACAGCAGCTCAATTGACCGAAATTCGAAAAGCATCATTAGCTCGAATTATATGTGATAATGCGGATTTTATAAGCTTATTTGAAGTATCCCCTGCTGCATTTATTCGGCCGGATTTTGCAGGGTATGTATATGTGTATTAATAATAAATTTTAAATATGTTGAGTATTTATTTATCTTTTTTTACATAGCAATGAAAAACTATCATGTAATAGTGCCCAAATTCCTGATATGGACCTCAAAGCTTGGAAGGTGTAAACAAATGATGATTAGATTATTTATTTCGAAATATGTTTGTGTAGTTTGATTTTAGTTACTTGAAAAAGTTTAATGGTGTCACCCTATATGTTAATCACACTGAATGTATTCACTTAAGTTATCTCAAATATATCTTACTCTCTTTTTAACTGTTCAATATAAAAGGTAATTGCGTATTTTAGTGTCTTTTATGTTATATTTTAGTATATATAATATAAATACACGGAACGGTATTTCCGCTAAATAGAACTTAGGTTCTTATAAAGGGTGATTCATCGTGAGGTTTGATTTATAATGCAAAAAAAAAACATAAGGAAAGGCTACAGTCCGCTTGGAGCGAACAGTATGATACCCTATCCCTATCCCTATATGCCCCACAAAAAAACCTTAAGAAGATGATGGATTGCATTTTATTTCATTCTATAAAATTTAGAAAAAAAAAAAAATTTTTTTTGAAAAAACGCCCCCAAAAAGTGGGCGTTGCCAAAAACTTTGTATGGGCGATATATTGGAAAAAATATTGGCTAAATATCTTGTTAAACACTTTTTTTCGGTTTCTATGAAAATTATCGAAGAAAACAGCATTTTAGTGAAAACGTACGGACGGACGGACGGACATTGCTAAATAGTCTTAGGATTTGGTCCTGATCATAAATATATATACTTTTATGGGTCTACGACGGATATTAAGGGGTGTTACAAACTATGTGTCAAAATTAATATACCCTTAGGATAGGGTATAAAAACACATAAATTTGAAAGTGAACTTACAATTTTTATTATCGGTTAAAAGAACAATTCATTGCATTTACTTTTTATACCCTATCCTAAGGGTATATTAATTTTGACACATAGTTTGTAACACCCCTTAATATTCGTCGTAGATCCATAAAAGTATAAATATTTATGATCAGGACCAAATCCTAAGACTATTTAGCAATGTCCGTCCGTCCGTATCAACTTTTGAGGCCTTTAAATTTATGATAGAAAGCTGAAATTTAGAGCATATACTCCTTAGGGTCCCGAAATGGTAAAGTGTTAAAAGTTTTTAAATCAGCCCACTGCCACGCCCACAATTTAGAAAAAACCGTTTTAAGGCTTAAGTTAGAGAGATAGAGTATTGGAACATTTACAAGATATGTAGGCACTGCCCTCCTTTATAAGTCTGCCATATAAATTTTTTTGCCACGCCTACTTTTTGTGAGCTTTTTTCACTAAAATGCTGTTTTCAGCGAAAATTTTCATAGAAACTCAAAAAAAATGTTAAACAAGATATTTAGCAAATATTTTTTCCAATATATCGCCCATACAAAGTTTTTGACCACGCCCACTTTTTGGGGGCGTTTTTTAAAAAAAATATTTTTTTATAAATTTCATAGAATGAAATGATATCCATCACCTTCTTAATGCGTTTTTCTTTGGGGCATATAGGGATATGGATAGGGTATCGTACTGTTCGCCCCAAGCGGACTGTAGCCTTTCCTTATGTTTTAAAATGATATCATGTAAATGTTGGCCATGACAACGTCTGAGGAGGGCCAATTTTGGGCGACTCGTTCGAGCATAGCTACTGGTATCTCGCGAATAACACGAGTAATTTTGACTTCCAAAGCGTCAATGAAGACGCGAGACTTTACATATCCCCAGAAAAAATAGTCCAAAGGTTGGGTGCGCACGATCTAAGTGGCAAATTGACTGTAGCAAAACGGGAAATTAAGTGCTTACCAAAATGATTTCTCAACAAGTCCATTGTTTCACGTGCTGTATGGCTCGTAGCGCCGTCTTGTTGAAACCCGAGCTCATCAAGACTAGGGGCTGAACTCAAAGGAAGCACATGGCGCGATAACGGTTACCATTGACGGTAACATTCTGATATACCTCATTTCTGAACAGTACGAACAGTATGGTACCTTATCCATATCGCCATATGAAAAAAGTGTTAAGAGCATGATGGATAGCATTTTATTTCATTCTATGAAATTTGATAAAACCCCTCCAAAAAGTGAGCGTGGTCAAAAAAATTGTTTGGGCAATATTCTATAAAAAATATTGGTAAATATCTTGTTACATACACATATCGATAAAAGTCGAAAAAAGTAGGCATGGCAAAAAGCTTTATGGGGCAACCTTGTAAAGGAGTTCAGTGTCTACATATTTTGTGAAGGTTCTAACCCTTCATCTCTTCAAATACAGCTTTAAAATATTTATCCTCGATATGAATCAGACTATATATGTATCTGCAATTTAAGTTTGTGTTTCAATACCGTGTGTTTTAACTTATCTAAATCCTCGAAAACGTCGAATCACTCAAAGAAGGTGTAGGATTGTCTCCTCCTCGTCCATTCAGCTTCTAGGAGCATGCCTCAAGTCTAGGAGCATGCCTGCCTATAAGACAGTTAAGTCAGTGTCCAGTGATGACACTTATTGTAGAGCTCACGTGCAGTCTTTTTAGATCAAACCCTTTCAGATACAGCTTAAGCCAAATCTGTTTTGTCGCTAACCAAGTTGTGCCACTTGTTCACCGAAGGTTAGTTTTATCATTAGCTACCGATTTCAGCATTAGTTTGCATGTAGCAATTGGAATGCCAAAGGAACCTTTATCATGCCCCGGCACCTTATCTCTATGCCCCGGCACCTAGCAGAGGTGAATATTGAAATGCTTCGACATTTCTTTTAGAGAGACTGAGTCTAGTGATTTCAAGGCCGCTTGGCTGTCAGAGAAGATTCGGATATCTCTAGCGGAAATCACGTTTGTCTTCAGCTAAGACAAGGCTTCTTTGATCTCATTGACTTCGGCCAGAAACCACTGCAGTGATTGGTAGACGAAATGAGTGACTAAGATTAAGTCTGTGAGAGAAAACACCACATAGGCGATCACTCTATAGCCCTCCCTTTTAGACCTATAAGCAGCTCGTTCACCACTAAGTTCCAGAGAAGCGGGAAAAGACCCCATCTTGCGGGTTCCTCTACAGATAAATCTTCTGGCGGATGAGACACCCAGTTTTGAGTTTATTACCCTGCTTGTGAGCAGAAGCTTTATCAATTCAGCAAGTGCTGCATCTATCTTCAAACCTGAAAGTGCAGTTATGATGGAGAGAATCGAATGATGGTACGTACTAGCGTATGCAGGGCTGTTTCCACAGATTTTCCTTTACAATACGCATGTTGAGCCGTAGATAAAAGTCTCGTATAAATAATAGTACGCAAATAAATATCTATCAATCTTTCCAGAGTTTTTAAGAGGAAAGATGATAGACTGATAGGTCTTATGTGGTAGCATTTGCCAGCTTTGGGTATAAAAACCAATTGAACTTCTCGCCATAACAGTGGAATGTGGATCAGTTCTAAACAACTTTTGAAGATTACCTCTAGCGTTGGTAGTATAATATCATGATGATTCTGCTGGTATTATACCATCTGGTCCTGCGGATTTGTATAGCTTGAAGCCTTGTCGCGATCAAAGCAGCTTCTCTTTTGTAATTAGATCATGTGGGTAATTTATATGTGAAATTGACCTCTTGGGTTGGTGTTTCCTATAACATGGGAGCTACCTGGGAAGTGGGTGTAGCAAATTAAGCGATTCTTCGCTAGAGGTTGTCCATCTAGTCCATCTAGTTTTAATAAAAAGTTAGGCATTACCGGATTAATTGAAAGGATTTTTATTAGTCTGGATGCATCAGAGGACTCTTATATTTTGTCACAAAAGAGTCTCCATGATGCGCGCTTCGCTTTCCTTAATTATTTTTTTGTATTGCTTGATGGATTCTGTTTCACGCTGAGGCGAGCGGGAAATTAAATATTACAAATTGGTATGTGACTGTTATGCAGCCAAGAGTTGGTTGCTGAGTTAGGCGAACTCAGACAAAGGAACACACACCCAAGAAAAAGAACAAACTTTCGTTTTTAATTTTAACTTTATTCACTGATGACTTAAAGAAGAATGATTTTACATCTTCATATTTTCTTCCTTTAAGCTTCTGCTGGCTTATGTAATACCCAGCTGATTCGAATGTAGGTCAATCACCCTGACCTATTTACTAATTGCTCAGCGAAAATCTGAAAGATCTGTAGTAGTGGTGGTATTGTAATAGGTGTTTTTGTTTCTCTCTCATTAATGCCCCACATCTTCGGAGTGTGTGTCAGAGTGGTCAAGCACCTCTTCTTCAAATTCGGTTTTGTTTCTGGTTGTGCGGTCGTGTGTTGTGTTGTGCGTGGTTTTTTTATTATTATTGTTTTCTGTTGTGTGGTTCCCTTTTTTTTAATTTAAATCGATTTGTGTGCATGCATCGAACTAGTGACTCGGGATGATTAATAATTGATTTCATCCGAGTCGTTCGTTTCCTGCAGATGCACAAATTCATCATATTTTGTTGAGAAGCAACATGCTCCCGGCCTCCAAGTTGTGCTCCCGTCCACCAAGTTTTGCTCCCGGCACCAAGGTTGTTTTCGGTCTCTAAGTTTTGTTTTCAGCCTCCAAGTTTTAACTAGTGATGTCTGGTGTTGATACATTTTCCGGGTGTTGATTTGCTTTCGTGTCGCGATCGTTTCAGCCGTGTTGTCTCATCGGTTTTTGAGCTTAGGTGCATGTGAAAATAAAAATACAAAAAACAAGCGTTAGTGTTGTGTTTTTACAAATGCAAAGTTGTTAAATGCAAAAAATGTGATTGCACTAGGTGTATAATGCCTTGAGTTGGCATTTCATCAGATATGTGAACGTGCTATAAAGGTGAGTTTCTTTTAGTTATTTAGGGGTTTGCTAGGGTAGTGCCCTCTTTTTTCGAGTTGGGGGAATTTTGTTTCCTGAATAGGTTAAATGTTTAGATTGATATCGGAAGGGGCGATAATTTTGCGATTGGTCGTTTAAGTGTTGAGTTTTTTGTTTTTATGGTCACTACGCGCGTTAAACCGTCGGAACCGGGGTGCAGGTCGATGACTCGCGCTAGTAGCCATTCCGCTGGAGGGAGATTATCTTCCTTAACGATGACAATGTCTCCCACCTTTATGCCAGGTTGCTGCTGAAACCATTTTGGACGTTGTTGAAGTAGGTGGAGGTAGCTTGTGCTCCACTGCTTCCAGAAGTCTTGATTCAGTCTTTGCAGGTATCTCCATCTCTCTAGGTTGTTGATGTTCTTTTCTGCTAAGTTTCTTTCTGGCACAGTTCGCAATGGTGCTCCGATCAGAAAGTGTCCGGGCGTTAACACCGTTAGGTCATCGGGGTCTGACGTCATTGGACAAAGAGGTCGAGAGTTAAGGCATGCTTCGATCTGTGTCAGGAGTGTAGCGTATTCCTCGAATGTTAATTTTGAAGACCCAATCGTTCTCTTTAAGTGATGTTTTATGGATTTCACCCCTGCTTCCCACAGACCTCCAAAGTGTGGCGATGATGGTGGGTTAAAATGCTAAGTCGTTTGATACGATGAAAGGCATGTTGCTACTTCGGCTGACCATTCAGCTGAAATAAATTTGCTCTCTTTTTGTAGTTCGTTGTTCGCTCCTTTGAAATTGGTGCCACAGTCACTAAACATGTTGACACAATTTCCACGTCTGGCTGTAAATCGCTTAAACGCTGCGATAAATGCTGCTGCACTTAAATCACTGACCAACTCAATGTGGATTGCCTTTGTGGCAAGACAAATGAACACTGAAATATACCCTTTGGTTATTCTGTTGCATCTTCCTTTCCACATTTTGATTTCCACAGGTCCAGCATAGTCAACGCCGGTGTTGGAAAATGGTCTTGACACACTAACGCGCTCCAATGGAAGATTTCCCATCAGCTGTTCTTGCATTTTTGCGTTATAGCGATGGCAACGAACACATTTGTATATTGTTGTTTTGACAAGCCTTTTCAAATTGGTTATCCAATAGTTGCTTCGAATTTCGGCCATCATTAGCTGCTGACCACCGTGAAGCGTTTGCTGATGAATATCTTCTGCGAGCAGTTTTGAGAAGTGATGACTTTCTTTTAGGATTACAGGGTGCCGTTGGTTAAATGTGAGTGTTGAATTTGTCAATCTACCCCCTACGCGAAGAATCCCTCTTTCATCGAGAAAAGGGTTAAGTTTTCGAATTGAGCTTGACTTTGGTATCGGACTTTTGCTTCGTAACGCATTTATTTCTTCCATAAATAGATCCGTTTGTGCAAGGTTGATGAGCTGACAGTGAGATGACCTCAGTTCGTCTGCAGTGATTGGATGTTTATCCACTAGCTTCATTGTTTTCTTATTCCTTATGTTTTCGAAAAATCTTCGCCATATTGCTGTGCTGCGAACTAAACGTTTAAGGGTAGAAAAGTTTTCGAAAAATTCTCTTCGGATTAGAATGGAGAGGCATTGCCTTGCTTCCTTTTTTGTTTCCTCAATGGTTTCCAGCGGATTTGCTGGTGGTACCTCGCTTGGTAAAAAACCTTTAAGAAATTGAGGTCCATGCCACCACATTTGACTGTCGATTAGCTCTTCGGGAGATAATCCCCGAGACCCGATGTCTGCTGGGTTATCCTTGGTTCCTATGTGTCGCCAGATATCCTTGCTTGTGAGGGATTGAATTTCAGTTATTCTATTCGCTACGAAGGTGGTGCGAATAGCTGGACTTCCCTTTATCCATGCCAGAGTGATCATAGAATCGGACCATGCAAACATGTCCAACTGGTCAAATTGCATAGCCCTTGACATTCTCTGAAGAAGCCTTGCTAGTAATAATGCCGCACAGAGCTCCAGCCCTGGCAGCGATATGTTTTTTAATGGAGCCACCTTGGTTTTTGATGCAAGCAAGTGAATCCTGTCTTGGCCACTGGAAAACACTCGTGCGTATATGACTGCTGCGTATGCCCTTTCTGACGCATCGCTAAATCCGTGTAATTGGATGTGCGAGTTTCCTTCGCTCGCTATCCAACGTGGGATTTCTACCTTCTCCAGCCTTTGAAGCCCAGCGCGAAGTTCCGTCCACGCAAGTTCTATTTTCGGAGTAATGTTGAAATCCCAGGATAATCCCTTGGCCCATAATTGTTGCAAGATCAGTTTTGCCTTGATTATGCATGGCGAAATCCATCCCAGAGGATCAAATAAGCGTGTGATGTCGGCAAGTACTGATCTCTTGGTATGCTTATTGACCTCAGGTATGTTGATTTTAAATGTGAATGTGTCCCTTGCAGGATGCCATTGGATGCCTAACATCTTAATAGCGTCCTGTGAATCGAAATTTAAAGGAAGATTCACTTCTCTTTCATTTTCAGGTATCCTTTGAATTGTTGTTGAGTTACTGGCCCATTTTCGTAACGGGAAACCAGCTGAACTTAATGCAGATAAGACATCGGATTGTACCTTGATAGCGTCTTCTTCATTGTCAGCTCCATATATGAAGTCGTCTACATAGAAGCCCCCCATTATTGCCTTAGCAACATGTGGTTGAGAGATTTCGACGTCCATCGCTAATTGCTGCAAAGTTCGTACCGCAAGATATGGAGCCGATGCTGTTCCGAATGTCACCGTGTTGAGTGCAAACGTCTTGATCGGCTCGTCGCATTTTGACCTCCACAGAATGAGTTGGTATGGGGTGTCCTCCTGAGCCATCCATATCTGACGGTACATCATGCTGATGTCTGCTGCAAAGGCCACTTTAAATTTTCTCCATTGTGCTATCAGGTCAATTATGTCAACTTGGAGTCGCGCACCAATCATCAAGTGGTCATTTAGTGAATCTCCTGTGGAAGTTTTACATGAGGCATCGAAAACTACCCGAAGTTTTATTGTTGTGCTGGATTCCTTAAATACTGCGTGGTGGGGAAGAAAGTAATGTTTTCCTTTTTCATGTTCGACGTCGGTTGTAACTTCCTTCATATGCCCCAGTGCCGCGTATTAATTAAGTTAATTGAGTTAAGCCGTTTCTCAATTTGTAACAGTCGTGCCATAGCTGCTCTTCTGGAGTTGCCAAGGTTAGGTCGAATGTTTTCCTTAAATGGTAGCTGTACCTCATATCTGCCATCCATTCTTCTTTTTGTTGTGTTTTGAAAGTGCTGTTGACACTTCTCTTCTTCCTGTGTCAGCTTGCGTTCTTCCATATCCTCTTCTATTTCCCAAAATTTCTTAAGTTGTGCCTCTAATGTTGTGTGGTGTGTTCGTACTGTCACTGTAGTCAATGAGGGATTAGAACATGCCGCTCCGGTTAAAATCCATCCCAGCTCCGTCTTTTGTGCGACTGGGGATCCATTTTGCCCTGGAATTAGTCCTTCCAGGATGATCGTCGCATAAACATCGGCACCTAACAGCATATCGATCTTCCCAGGATTGCAGAAAGATGGATCTGCCAATGGCAAGTTCGCCAAATGCTTCCACGAGGAAGTGCAGATTCGATGTGTTGGTAACACAGAGGTTAACTGAGAAAAGACAAACGCCCTAACATCAAGACTGAATGAAGGATTGGTAAGTGAAAACATAGTTAAATCGACAAGAGAATTGGATGTTCCTGTTGACATTTGTCCTAGACCCTTTACTTCTACGACTGTCTTATGTTTTCGGAGGCTAAGAAGCTGTGCAATGTTTTCAGTTATGAATGTGGCTTCGGAGCCGGGGTCTATTAATGCCCTCACAACGTGTTGGCCTCCATCTGCACCTATAAGTTTAACTAATGCAGTCGCTAGCAGGACTTTAGATCGCATTTGGTTAAAATAAGAATTGACGTTGTTGTTTGCCGATGTGGATGCAACATTTTGCACATTGTTCCCCCCATTTTGGGAGGTGTTTCGGCTCGAGTTATGAGTGTTATTATTATTATTGAAGTCGGAGGCTGAAGCACCGTTTTGTCCGTTGCTCCACTGATTTGCTGGGATAAATTGATTCGGGTTTTGAATCAAATTATGTTGCGAAGTGTAGGCTGGTGCATCATTTGGTCCATTTTTGGCAACGGTTATCACTTTTACAGTTTGAGGAATGATGGTCATACCCTAAACAATTCGAGCAGACAGAATTGTTTTTTACTGCGTCGACTCGTGCCTTTACTTCCATTTTTAAAAACCTTTTGCACTGTCTGATACCATGCGATGCCTTACAAAGTCGACAGAGAAATTTCTTTGTCTCGTATGACGAGTTTACATGGTAAGCCTTTGGTGTGTTTTTTTTTCGCTGAATATGGCTGGTTTTGGAACCTTGTACCCTCATTTGACTCCATTATATTTTCCAGAGAGCTAAATCTCCCCTCTATGAACTTGGCAAATGTTTTCCACTCCGGAAGACATTTTGAACTACCAAGCTTTTCTTCCCAATCCTTTTGTGTTTGGAGAGGAAGTTTGTGATAAATCACATATATGAGAATAGCATCCCAAGTCTCAACAGCCATTCCCAGATTAGAAAGTGCATGAATACTGTTGATGCTTGTATCATGCAGAGATTTTAACGCATCAGCGGATTCATGTGAAAGCTTTTTCTGTTCTATTAAAACCCTTAATTGTTTGTTAACTAACTTTCGTTTATTTTGTTAACGTTCATTTAGTATTTCCCAAGCCGCTGCATAGTTTTTTCCATCAGCTTCTACCAACAAATGCTGAATTAATAGCGCAGCACTATCGGTAACGTGAGTTTTTAGAAATTGAAGCTTCTGGGTGTCAGATAAATCAACATTCTGATCAACCATGCTTTCAAACAAGTTGTGAAACTCGTACCATTCGTCGAACGAACCAGAAAATTTCTTTATTTGAATTGGCGGTAACCGAATGTCACACACCGAAGTTTTGGTAATGTTCAACCGAGAAACCTCTAAATTTGCATTGGTTTCATGTGCAAATTGATCGTGAAGGTCATTTAAAATACCGGTAAATGTAAAATATTCACGTTTAATTTTTGCGAATGTTTCGGCTTCAAAGTATGCGTCCTTGAGAGGATCAGTTGGACAATTTACAATTGCCTCGTGATCCTTTTTTAAGCATTCTTCACTATCTACCAAACACGCGTTGACGTACCCCCTTGATTTTCGCGCTTCGTTTGCCTTTTTAAATTCATCTAAATCGCTTTTAATTTCGTTTAAAATAAGCTCTTGGCGTTCAATTAATTTCGCGATTTTTGAGGTTGCCATTTTTACTTCACTAGATATGGGCGTTAAGTTTTGTAATCAACTGTGTTTTTTTTTTTTTTAATACTATTCAGGATAGTGAACACTCCAAATTTATATGTATTGTTGATTTGTGTATTTAATCATGTATGTGTGTATATGTTTTGCAAAAAGGCATAAAAAAAGGAAAAATATTTCCTACCTTAATATGCTTTTGCAACTGCAACTTCAGTATGTATTACTTTAAGTCACAGTTGCAGAAGGCTTTGTGTTGCACAGTTCCTAGCTGTGTTTCCGCTTTCAGACCGTTGTCCCTCCTTCAAACCGTGACTGCAAACCGTAACTGCTTGAAGACCGTTGTCTCGGTTATAAACCGCTTTTTAATATAACTCCGATGGATACTCGTTGTTTTGCGTGTTACGTAACGTAAAAATATGCGTTAGAGATATTGCAATAAAAGGTGTATAAGAGGAAAAATATTCCTACCTTAATTTGCTTAAGCAACTGCATCTTTAGTATGTATCACTTTAAGTCACAGTTGCAGAAGGCTTTGTGTTGCACAGTTCCTAGCTGTGTTCCGCTTTCAGACCGTTGTCCCTCCTTCAAACCGTGACTGCAAACCGTAACTGCTTGAAGACCGTTGTCTCGGTTATAGACCGCTTTTTAATATAACTCCGATGGATACTCGTTGTTTTGCGTGTTACGTAACGTAAAAATATGCGTTAGAGATATTGCAATAAAAGGTGTATAAGAGGAAAAATATTCCTACCTTAATTTGCTTAAGCAACTGCAACTTTAGTATGTATCACTTTAAGTCACAGTTGCAGAAGGCTTTGTGTTGCACAGTTCCTAGCTGTGTTCCGCTTTCAGACCGTTGTCCCTCCTTCAAACCGTGACTGCAAACCGTAACTGCTTGAAGACCGTTGTCTCGTGTTGCGTTAAAAAAACGCCACAAAAATTTGTTTCCCCTCCAACCCTTCCACTCCCATACCCAATCCACTTTTGCGCCCTATCCTCTCATTTTTATTTCCGTCATCCTGCTGGGAGAATGGTTAACTGGCCTCCTCTGATTGACCTTTAACCCCAATCAAGCTGGCTCGCTTCCATGAGACCCGGAGGATGACAAAAGCAGGTATGGAGCCCAACGGCGTGTTGGCATCTCGACAACGATGGGTGGGGGAGGACGATCCCTTAGCACACCCCAACGTGATTCCAAACGGGTCGGGATGAAGACCCCGTTAGAGCCAGACAGACTGTTTGCCTATACAACGATGGGTGGGGAAAGATGAGAAATAATGATCTCTCCCCCAACGAAACAAATCGATCTGGCAGATGGCCCACACATTAACTTCAACAACATTCACCAACCACTCATATGGCCAAGAGCCCAACAATTAAACATGTATGTAAGAAATAGCACGCTATACAGATTCCCCTTCCCCCAAATCTGCGCGAAAGTCCACCGGGTTAGAATAGTTTTTCGGTCATTGATTTTACACTCCTCCTCAAAGACTGCTGAATGTGGGGGTATGAAAGAGAGAGTGAATGGTCCATCACGGACAAAGAAACCTGGAAGTGGACAAACCGACACTTCTTGGTTGACCATCAAAGGTTGTGGTAGTTTTGAAAAGAAACGAGGAAGTTTTTTTAATATAGTTTTGCGCGAGATCAGAATCCAATACACAAAAAAGAGGAGAAAAAGAAAGAAGACGGCCGACAAAGGATATAGCGGCAGGACAGGCAGCTGATTCCCAGGGGTACAATTATCAGGATTCATAGAGGAGCAAATTGTTTTGTAAAAGCTAAGTATAGTGCTTTGGTGAAAAAAAAAAAGAAAAAAAAGTTTCGTTTAGTTAGGCATTTTATTTTAAGAACCCGGTAGGCTTTTGTCACGGTAAAATCCCGGAAATCACGGGACACGCGCCCCCTCATTTTGTTTTTATTAACTTTCGGGAAATAGCGATAGCGGGCTATTTCAAACGGCGATTTTTTCTTTTGTTGTTCCGCAATCTAACGTCACTTCAATAAATTGACCGTTGCTCATTCGAGCTTTGTAAAAAACCTTTCCTTTTTTATTTAATTCCTTTTTTTAGCAATCAATCATCGACTTCTTCTTAAAAAGGTTTCACAATTCCTTTTTTTCAAAGATTGTGTGGCGCCCGTTTTACCCACCATCACTTTACCTTTTCTTCATACCTTTTCGTTTCAGAATTTTCTCCTTCCCTAAAATTATTTCCATCTCCGAACCCACCCCAGCTGAGCAACCGGGACGGTAGCATTCAACAGGCTACCTGTTGCACTTCTCTTTCGGCGAATTCCTGTTGACGTTTCCCTATCCGCCAGTATTCGATTGTTTACCACCGGCGCGGCGGCGGCCGTAATCTTCTCGCGTTTTATTTTCTTTTTTTCGCGTTTTAACTCGGTTAATTTTTTTTTCTAACCCACCCCGAAATTAAGTGCAACAATTGGCGCCCAACGTGGGGCTTTTGATTTAAATAAAATATATACGTTTTAATTCCCACCTAAATAAAATCGATCGATTGATAAAAAGAAAAAGAAATTGAACCCTTCTGTGATTGCTGTGCCGTTTTGTGTTCCCCCTGTTCAGTGAATTTTCAAGGAAGTGTCTTGTAACATATATTGTGTTTTACTTTGCTTTAATTTTTTTTTCTCTTATATTTAGTGATTTACATTTGGTGCCCCATCATTTTGTTTTGTGCCGAGGATTGAGACCAGCGCCGAGAATCTCCAAATAAAATCCGCAATTGGATTTGGACGAATTATTTTTGCCTTTGTTTCCCAAGTAAGATCGTTTTTATTTTCATTTATATTTCCATTTTCATGCACATACGTTATATTATTTTGTTTTCATTGATGTCTTTTGAGTGAATTGAATAACATTACCTACATATATTTATTTATATTATATGCACATATATACGGTACCCATTGCTATACCAACATAATTTTTCTTTTATACGGCATTTTACATACGATTGTTGTTTTTGTTTTTCCTTGCTTAAATTGTGGGCAACCGATTCTTGTTTCTTTTTGTTGTTGTTGCTGTACTAGTATTTGGAAGAAAATTATTTTTCTGTTTGGTTAGAGTTGCCAATAGTTTTACTTTATGCGTAGATTTTGTTTTATTGTTTTTGAAATTTAATTTTACTTTGAATTTGTTTCTTTTTTTTGCTTTTTGTGGATAATTGGTCTTCAATTTATTTTCGTGTGTTAGGGTTACCAACAATCAACCTTTTTCTTTTTTAAGAATTTTTTTTGGTGATACACTTATTCTTTTTATTGGATTGGTGTATAATCACGTTTTGATTGATTCTTTTTATATTAAATTTAAATTTTTTTGTGGAGAGTTTTTTTAAATAATTTCGGGTAGGAATAATTTGTTTTACTTTTTTAAATTTTTTTTCGCTATAATGGAAATAAATAGATTAGCGCAAGACGAACTCCAATACGAAATGGATGTTCGAGGTCTTCCACGGGGAAATGTAGACTCTATGCGGCGAGCGCTTAGAGCATCAATGTTGCTTGAACGTCGGGGGTCTATGGACACACAAGGGGATTATCCGTTTAGTTTTCAAGCGGACTGTGAGGCCATTGAGGGGAAAATAGCGGAAATTCAAGTTCTACTACAGAACCCGCCAACCAATCCCAAGTCAGGGGAATATTTAAAGATCTTAACTAAGATCGAATGGGCATTGGCGCGTTTAGGAAGGGCAATCGCGGAGGAACCAGAAGAGGTTACCGATAAGGGGAAACTTCGCAATCGTTTAATAGTGCTGTTAGGTATCTTAACCGATTGCGAAGGAGATGAGAATAATGCTGAAGAAGAGGAAAAGGCGACCAAGTTCGGTATGGTGAGGAATACTGTTCCTCAAGTGTCAGCCGAACCGATTCCAACAGTTCGCGAGTTAACTCTCCAAACATCTGAACGATGTGCGGAGAGAATTGAGAAATGGGACGTGAAGTTCACAGGTGAACGCTGTGGAGCGTCAGTGAACGCGTTCTTGGAGAGGGTTGAGGAGCTTCGTCAAGCCAGGGGGGTGACAGAAGCACATTTATTTAGGTCGGCTGTTGATTTGTTCATCGGAAAGGCACTTCTTTGGTTTAGGGCGATTAGGGTCACAATTGGTACGTGGCAAGAACTGGTTAGGGAATTAAAAGAAGAATTTCTTCCTCCTAACTACGACGATCTCTTGTTGGATGAGATCAGACGTCGTACGCAGGGTAAGGAAGAATCCATCGGCGTATACGTGGCGACGATGGCAAATATGTTTCGGAGGTTATCTGAACCTCTTTCTGAAAAGCGGCAGCTGGCGATTCTTCAAAGGAATCTGGCCCCGTTCTACCAGACACAACTTGGATTGGCCGATCCCAAGTCGGTCAATGATTTGGTTGTGCTGGGAAGGCGGTTGGAGACGGTGAGGGCGAATGTGGAAACATTTGCTCCCCCTCCTAGTATTCGTAGTCGTCATCTTCTTGAGCCGGATTTGGCTTATGTAGCGGTTGAGGAAGAACCAATGGTTGCTGTCGTTGAAAGGAACGCTCAACCTAATAGAGTCATTCGTTGTTTTAATTGTAATGGTGAAGGCCATTACGCTAATAATTGTTCCGCTCCTAGGCGTTGTTTGGGCTGTGGGAGAGCAGGGGTCTCTCGCAGAGATTGTAGGTCGTGTTCGGGAAACGAGCAACGCACTCTCGACTAGAAGGTGTAGTTTCGTTGCCGATATTAGTGCGGGGAAAAGTTATTTTGTTGGAGTGTCTTGTCATACCGAGTCTCCCACATGTCCTAATTCTTGGAGCAGATTTTTGGGCTCTTTCGGGGATCGTCCCGGATTTGAGAACAGGACAGTGGCATTTTTCAAGCCAAAGTTCATTGGCTGCAATTTCGGATGCGCCGGATTTGTCGGAATTAGACGAGACACAACAACAAAGGTTAGGGAATTTTATCGATAGGGTTTTTAAAGATATGCCTGAAGGTCTTGGTTGCACCCATCTGGTGGAACACAAAATTAAGACAAATGCTGAGCCGATAAAACAACGGTATTATCCGGTTTCTCCAGCAGTCCAGGTTCACATCGATAGGGAATTAGCTGAAATGATTAGGGACGGTATCGTTGAGAAATCGAATAGCCCTTGGGCTTCTCCCATAGTCATGATTAGGAAGAAGGACAACTCGTATAGGTTTTGCGTAGATTATAGGAAGCTTAATAAAGTTACTGAGAGGGATGCTTATCCTCTCCCTTATATATCGGCGACTTTAGATAAGCTTAGGGATGCGAAGTTTCTTTCCTCCTTAGATATTAAGTCAGCGTATTGGCAGATCCCGGTAGAGGAAAGTTCGCGGCCTTATACGGCTTTTACAGTTCCCGGTAGAGGACTCTTCCAGTTTAGGAGAATGCCGTTCGGGTTACATAACGCTCCAGCGACCTGGCAGCGGTTTATAGACACTGTGCTTGGGGCCGATTTGGAACCACACGTGTTCGTCTATTTAGACGATATTATTATTGTAACAAACTCTTTTGAACAGCATTTAGATATTTTAGGAAAAGTTTTTAGGCGTTTGTGCCTGGCAGGTTTAAAGGTTAGCGAGGAAAAATGCAATTTTTGCAGACCCTCTTTGAAATTTTTAGGGTATATCGTTGATCGCAACGGCTTGCATGTTGATCCTGAAAAGGTGGAGAGCATGGTGAACATCCCTGCGCCCAAGAATGTCAAAGAAGTTCGAAGCTTTATCGGAACGGTATCCTGGTATAGGAGATTTGTGCCGAACTTTGCAGTTTTGGTAAAACCGTTATCCGACTTGCTTCAGAAGAACAAGAAATTTTGCTGGACTGATGCTTGCGAGGAAAGCTTCAGAAAGGCTAAGGAATGTTTGGTAGCGGCGCCCATCCTGACGTGTCCGGATTTTACAAGGCCGTTTGTGGTCCAAACGGATGCCTCGGATTTCGGCATTGGGGCTGTCTTGAGTCAGACGTTTGAGGAGGGCGAGAAGGTGATATGCTATTTGAGTAGGTCGCTTAACCGATGCGAAAGGAACTACTCAACCACCGAGAAGGAGTGTTTAGCTGTGTTGTGGGCGATAGAAAACTGCGACCATACCTCGAGGGTGTACGATTCAGGGTCATAACTGACCACTACTCGTTGGTGTGGTTAAGCAAGCTGAAGGACCCCGCGGGTAGACTCGCTAGGTGGGCTGTACGTTTACAGCAATTCGACTTCGATATTATTCATCGGAAAGGGAAGGAACATGTTGTGCCAGATATGCTTTCGAGAAGCGTACCGGCCGTGGCTGGGATTTTAGAGCACAACTCCGACCCTTGGATAAGAAGGATGACCGAAAAAGTCGAAACTAAGCCGTTAGACTTTCCGTCGTGGCGTGTCGAACAGGGACTTTTGTATAAATATGTTAGGGCTAGTCATATATTAGTGCAGGATAATAGCTCCGAATGGAAAATAGTCGTAGGGAAAAACGATAGGGCAAATATTTTAGTTCAGTGTCATGACAATCCGCTTTTAGGGCACATGGGGGTTAAAAAAAAGTTTGGTAGGGTTGCAGAAAAGTATTACTGGCCGAAAATGCGGTCAGATATTACTAAATATGTCAGAAACTGTAAAATTTGTCAGAGTGTTAAACCGGTCAACGATAAGCCGGCTGGATTGATGACGGAGAGGAAAGGGGTAACTGATCCGTGGGAGATGGTTTGCATAGATCTTGTTGGTCCACTTCCTAAATCAAGTAGAGGTTATATCTACATTTTAACTGTTGTTGATTATTTTACCAAATTTCCACTCTTGTTCCCCTTGAGGTCTGCGACGGCCAAATCAGTCTGTAGGGAATTAGAGGATAATGTCTTTTTGTTGTTTGGTGTTCCAAGGTTCGTAGTCTGCGACAACGGTCCGCAATTTAAGAGCAGGGAGTTGAAGGCTCTTTGTGAAGGGTACGGGTCTACGATTAGGTTTACCGCTCACTACCACCCTCAGGCTAATCCGGCGGAACGGATTAATCAAATTATCAAGACGACACTTCGGGCGTATGTATCGGAAAATCATAGGCATTGGGATCTTCAATTAGCGAAGGTGGCGTGCAGTATTCGCACAGCCCAACATGAAGTTTTGGGAGTATCGCCGTATTACGCCAATTTCGGTCGAGGAATGGTGACTTTCGGGAAATCTCCCTTAACCACTATCCCGTGTTCCAACGGCAGTAATACGAGCAATAGAGAAAATAGGTTCAGGGAGCTTAGGCTAGAAATAGGGAAAAAGCTAGCAGCGGCAACCAAGAAGGCGGCGAATACGTACAACCTTAGGCGAAGGGATGTACAGTTCCTTCGACATGAACTTGTTTGGAGACGAAACTTCATTTTGTCCGATGCGGCAAAATATTATGCGGCCAAACTAGCGCCAAAGTATGTCGGCCCATTCCGCATACGAGATAAGGTATCACCATGGACCTATACCTTAGAGGACGAAGATGGCAATGAGCGAGGGACGTGGAACGTCAAAGACCTCAAGCCATATTGCGATGACCCTGAAGATGACCAGCATATAAGTCGCGTAACAGGAAGATTACGCTAAGAGTAACTGAGAGCTTTATGCTCTGTGATGTGAACTACCTCTCGCAAAAGCGATCGAGAAGTTGATGTTTTGTTTGTCTAAGTTGTGATGTTTTACCCTTTTTACTTCGGCCTTTCTTACGAAAAGCCAATTTCTCCTCTTCGGGAGGTAAGGATGGAGTTTGTTGCGTTAAAAAAACGCCACAAAAATTTGTTTCCCCTCCAACCCTTCCACTCCCATACCCAATCCACTTTTGCGCCCTATCCTCTCATTTTTATTTCCGTCATCCTGCTGGGAGAATGGTTAACTGGCCGCCTCTGATTGACCTTTAACCCCAATCAAGCTGGCTCGCTTCCATGAGACCCGGAGGATGACAAAAGCAGGTATGGAGCCCAACGGCGTGTTGGCATCTCGACAACGATGGGTGGGGGAGGACGATCCCTTAGCACACCCCAACGTGATTCCAAACGGGTCGGGATGAAGACCCCGTTAGAGCCAGACAGACTGTTTGCCTATACAACGATGGGTGGGGAAAGATGAGAAATAATGATCTCTCCCCCAACGAAACAAATCGATCTGGCAGATGGCCCACACATTAACTTCAACAACGTTCACCAACCACTCATATGGCCAAGAGCCCAACAATTAAACATGTATGTAAGAAATAGCACGCTATACAGATTCCCCTTCCCCCAAATCTGCGCGAAAGTCCACCGGGTTAGAATAGTTTTTCGGTCATTGATTTTACACTCCTCCTCAAAGACTCCTGGGGTTGTACTAAATTGGGACACCAGCAAATATTGTCCCAAAACTAAAATCCGTCCTCGTTTCTTCTTTCTTTTTCATTTTTGGTTTACTTCGGTATTGTTTTGCTATTAACTTTTATTCGTTGGGGACATTTTCGCGTTTCAAACATTTCTCGATTCTTTCAACCTTTTATCTTGTCGAATTGTTTAAGTGTTTGTGAACACGTCCTCTCAGCCCCAGAGTTGCAGCGAATTCGAAAGAGAGTATGAGACGGAGGCGGTGGCACACTCCAGTAAAGTGACAGAGTGCATGCTAGAAAAAGCCGCAGTGGATTCCGTAATTGCTGAATGTGGGGGTATGAAAGAGAGAGTGAATGGTCCATCACGGACAAAGAAACCTGGAAGTGGACAAACCGACACTTCTTGGTTGACCATCAAAGGTTGTGGTAGTTTTGAAAAGAAACGAGGAAGTTTTTTTAATATAGTTTTGCGCGAGATCAGAATCCAATACAAAAAAAAGAGGAGAAAAAGAAAGAAGACGGCCGACAAAGGATATAGCGGCAGGACAGGCAGCTGATTCCCAGGGGTACAATTATCAGGATTCATAGAGGAGCAGATTTTTTTGTAAAAGCTAAGTATAGTGCTTTGGTGAAAAAAAAAGAAAAAAAAGTTTCGTTTAGTTAGGCATTTTATTTTAAGAACCCGGTAGGCTTTTGTCACGGTAAAATCCCGGAAATCACGGGACACACGCCCCCTTCATTTTGTTTTTATTAACTTTCGGGAAATAGCGATAGCGGGCTATTTCAAACGGCGATTTTTTCTTTTGTTGTTCCGCAATCTAACGTCACTTCAATAAATTGACCGTTGCTCATTCGAGCTTTGTAAAAAACCTTGCCTTTTTTATTTAATTCCTTTTTTTAGCAATCAATCATCGACTTCTTCTTAAAAAGGTTTCACAATTCCTTTTTTTCAAAGATTGTGTGGCGCCCGTTTTACCCACCATCACTTTACCTTTTCTTCATAGAACCTTTTCGTTTCAGAATTTTCTCCTTCCCTAAAATTATTTCCATCTCCGAACCCACCCCAGCTGAGCAACCGGGACGGTAGCATTCAACAGGCTACCTGTTGCACTTTTCTTTCGGCGAATTCCTGTTGACGTTTCCCTATCCGCCAGTATTCGATTGTTTACCACCGGCGCGGCGGCGGCCGTAATCTTCTCACGTTTTATTTTCTTTTTTTTGCGTTTTAACTCGGTTAATTTTTTTTTCTAACCCACCCCGAAATTAAGTGCAACACTCGGTTATAGACCGCTTTTTAATATAACTCCGATGGATACTCGTTGTTTTGCGTGTTACGTAACGTAAAAATATGCGTTAGAGATATTGCAATAAAAGGTGTATAAGAGGAAAAATATTCCTACCTTAATTTCCTTAAGCAACTGCAACTTTAGTATGTATCACTTTAAGTCACAGTTGCAGAAGGCTTTGTGTTGCACAGTTCCTAGCTGTGTTCCGCTTTCAGACCGTTTTCGATCCGTTGGATACGGTATTTGGTTACCTCGTTGGGTACTGTGGCCGACTGACCGTACGTCGATGATCGGGTTAAAAATTTTTGATTTTTAAACCAATTTCGCACTAACCCACAGTACACTTTAATAGTTTTTTTTATTGTTTTTTGTGAATAGTTGATTCACTATACACTTTTTATGTTGGTGGTATTCCAACTTTAAATTAAGTTTGATTTAAATTCAATAAAAAATTTATTAACTCAAAAAAATATTTATTTAATAACGCGGATTCTTACTAAAGGACACGAAGGACCATGTTTCACGCTGAGGCGAGCGGGAAATTAAATATTACAAATTGGTATGTGACTGTTATGCAGCCAAGAGTTGGTTGCTGAGTTAGGCGAACTCAGACAAAGGAACACACACCCAAGAAAAAGAACAAACTTTCGTTTTTAATTTTAACTTTATTCACTGATGACTTAAAGAAGAATGATTTTACATCTTCATTTTTTCTTCCTTTAAGCTTCTGCTGGCTTATGTAATACCCAGCTGATTCGAATGTAGGTCAATCACCCTGACCTATTTACTAATTGCTCAGCGAAAATCTGAAAGATCTGTAGTAGTGGTGGTATTGTAATAGGTGTTTTTGTTTCTCTCTCATTAATGCACCACATCTTCGGAGTGTGTGTCAGAGTGGTCAAGCACCTCTTCTTCAAATTCAATCGGCCATAATGCATTTTCCCTGCAGTTGGGTGGAAGTTTCAACTGCATCTTCAAATTGGTACACCATGCGTTGAAGCGAGATCGACCCATTTAGCCATGTAACTGCATAGGCATGACCAACGTGCATATTAGCTTTTGACAGTTGTCGGTTTTGTTTCTGGTTGTGCGGTCGTGTGTTGTGTTGTGCGTGGTTTTTTTATTATTATTGTTTTCTGTTGTGTGGTTCCCTTTTTTTTAATTTAAATCGATTTGTGTGCATGCATCGAACTAGTGACTCGTTATGATTAATAATTGATTTCATCCGAGTCGTTCGTTTCCTGCAGATGCACAAATTCATCATATTTTGTTGAGAAGCAACAGATTCCTTATAAGCAGTCTAGTCGGCAACATTATTCCTGACTTTGGCTTTATTTCCTACAACTGTTGCTCAGAGGTCCAAATTCCGAAGTCCACCAATGCAGCTTCCTTTTACCTCTTGGTTGGATAAGAAAACAGGACGACGTTAAAGCTAAATTGAAGGCCAAGGTTAGTTCCTTAACTTTACGATCGATCTCGTCTGTATTGCATGGAGGACTAGTAAAATCAGAGCTTACTGCTTGTTGCAGAATGCCAACCTGTTTTTCTATGATTCCTGAAGGCTGGTTGGCGTAGTGGTTCATCAGCTAGATTGAATTGGATGTAACGGTGGTCTGAAAAGGAGTATTCAGTCTATACGTTCCAGTTTGCAATCTTACGATAAATGAAATCGGGAACAAGAGTAATATCTAAGACTTCTTGTCGACTTTTGTTTATGAATGTAGGTTAATATCCCAAGTTACAAACAATGAGGTTGGTACTTTAAATATAATCAAAAAGTGACTCACCTCTATCATTAATACCAGATGGATTAACTGCAGCATTTTTGCCAAAATCAGGCAGAGAAACTTTCACACTGTTTTATTCGGATCTTCCAAATCAGAAGACAAGTCTAGACGTCCGTCCTCACTCAAAAGAACCTTATTTAAAAAGTCTTCTATTTCCATGTCAGACAACCATGTCGACATGTCGACAACCTCGATCTGGCGAGTTAGATGGAGCTGTACTAGCAACATCATCTAAAGATGGAAAGGAGACTGACGATCCAGGAATTGAAACATCTGGTTCCGATGCACAATGTGGCGGCATTAAGTCACAACCTAAAACAATACTTACCAATGAAGCCCAATAAGTAAGGTTTTAAAATGTTTACAAGAGCTGGAGTTTCAGGTATCGTACACGATTTTGCTCTCTATGTAGGAGAAGGAACATTTGTTGCACTTAGCTTCTAATGCTCCACAAAACAAGGATTATAAACTATTTTTCGATAATTGGTTCGCTTTTATAAGCCTTTTTAGTACCAGCAACAATTCGAAGCAATCGAATGAAAAATTGTTGCCTTATGAATGAAAAGGAGCTCATGAAAAAAGGTCGTGGATCGTATGATTTTAAGTCTGTGGCAACACATCATATATAGTTGGCTGCCGATGGTATGACAAGAGCGTTCAACTAGTGTCAAATTATATAGCTGAACATCTAGTTTCAGAATGCAAACGCTGGTGTCGTAAACAAAAGAAGTATGTGGCTGACATGTTGATAGAGTTGTAAAAAATCAACCACAGGTCTAAGAAATGGTACATGCGTATTGTATACTGGTGCCTCAGCACAGCAGTATTCAACAGCTGGTTTTTGTACAAAATAGATCTAAAAATCAATACGGAAGAACGAAACATATTCTACACGCGTCTAAGAGATCGTCCATCGGCAATTCTTTCAGGCATGCAATCAGATTCATCGTCACCAGCTTCTCCAGCACCATCTAACATTTCAAACGTTTCATCACAAAGTATATCGTCGTCAAAAAAAACGTTCATACACATCCAAACCTCCAAAATCCATGCGTCTTGATCAAACCGGTCATTAGGTTGAATGGGGAGCAAAAGGAGGGTGTAGATTATGCCGTACCGGTATACCAAAATCAAAATGTTTAAATGTAAGGTACACCTATGTTGTAACCCACAAAAAAAATGGGTTTGATTCCTATCACACATGAAATCAAACCTCCAATAGCTATCTCTTTTTCATACTAAGTGTTCCTTTTCTCTCTTATTTTCTTTCATTTTGGATTTAAATCAAGTTACAAGCAGATCTGTAATTTCCCTTTGCTTAAATTAAATTGTAATCCTTTCTTTAATTAGGAATCCTGAAATATTAAGGTAAAAATTAGAATTTAATATTTTAGTGTAAATAAACTTTCAGAATTTGTAAGCCACTAAAATAAAAAAAAACATCATGTTTTTCACTGTGGCTATAAAAACTTACAATTCTTAAAAATTCTTATGGTATTCTGATCGATTGAATACATGAATTAGATGTCCAAGCCAGGGAAATCAAAAGCCTCAAAATCGAAGCCTGTACCGGAGTTCAATTGCAAGCTCTGTCAGCAGCCTGAAACACTCGAAATGGTACAGTGCGACAATTGTGACTCCTGGTTCCACTTTCAATGTGTCAACGTATATGCGGCAACTATTGCGAACGTAAGCTGGCTATGCATAAACTGCCGAAATGGTTATCCGGCATCTCCAATTGAAGCGTCCATACATGTCGAACGAGTGGAATCCGTGAGATCCCAAGCCTCCTCATCAAGATCAGCTAAGACCAGGCAACTACTTCTTCAGCAACTAGAAGAGGACAAACGTCTGCGTGATAGGAGTAATCAGCTTTATTTGCGAAAGAAGTACCAAGTTCTCGTCGAAACCGAAAATTCCGAAGATGAGGCAGTTGAAAATGGGGGTGAGTCAGTTTTTGTAGATCGTAGCCAATTTACGCAGGAATGGCTTGGTACTGCCAATAGTACTGCATTAAACAAGCCAAACACAGAAGTACCACCACTCACTGCCCGCGACGATCAGCAGCAACCTGTTCCCTCCCAACGCGACTCAAATTAACCGACAACCGCGCACATGCCATCGACTCGTATACGAGATAATAATTTAGCTCTCACTAGTGACCAATTAGCAACTAGATTGGGGTGGTCTGTGCACGGTCCCGAGGGTGGACAGAGATCCGAGGGACATATTAAGAACTTTAATCTCCACATCCACGAACATATTGCTGATCGCGACCTACATAAACTCGTAGTCTTTCTTCTCAATTGAAAATATCAGAGTACGCATACCAACGCAACAAATGCTGTCGGTTGAAGAAAAAAGAGCCTTAAGTATTCTGGAAAACATATGTACTCGCATTGGTGAACGTTTTGAAGTCGGACTGTTATGGAGACTGTTATGCCCAACAGCTATCCGATGGCACTTCGTCGATTTCAGCATCTTGAGCGAAAAATGAGCAATGACAAGAACCTTTGCGATGGATTGGATGAGCAGATCTTTAACTTATTGCTCCAAGGATGTGCAAGAAAGCTGTGCCCTAAAGACATTAAAGCGACTGAAGGTGAACCCGTTTGGTACTTACCCATATTTACCGTAAAAATCCAAACAAACCATTAAAAGTAAGACTTGTTTGGGATGCCGCCGCTCAATACAATCGAGTTTCACTTAACGATTTTCTATTAAGATTTTCTAGTACCAATTACAACCGTTTTATACGGATTTCGTTGCGGAAAGGTGGCCATCTGTGGGGATATTGCTGAGATTTTTTCACTAAGTGCGCATACGGGAAAATGATAGACGAGCACAACGATTTTTATGGAGTGAAGTACACGATGCGAAGAACACAGATGTCTTTGAGATGACTGTTATGACTTTTGGAGCTACATGCTCCCCGTGCATCGCTCATTTTGTCAAAAATAAAAATGGTATGAGTTTTACCAATACCAAATTGAGAGCTGTTGAAGCAATTCTGGAACACCATTATGTCGATGATTTTATCGACAGTGTTGATACAGAGGAGGAAGCCATCCAGTTAGCCAGGGAGTCAAACACATTCACAGAAAGGATGGGTTTCACATTCGGAATTGTTTATCTAACTCCAATGCAGTGCAGTCAGCTATACCAGAAGAAGGTGAAGTAGCAGATAACAAGGCGTTCGGATTAAACAACACGATCTTAACTGCCACAGATAAAGTTGCAAATCTGTTGCAAATCTGTTGCAAATTAGTGAGGTAAAGACACCAGATAACGTTATAGATGAGAATTGTGTTTCTACATGGAGCAAATTGTGGAGGACATTGGCATATGTGTTTATGTACGTAGGCAAATTGAAAGGAATCGGGAAAACCTACATTAAACAGGATAAAAGTATCGCCATATCTTTATCAGCCATAGCACGATCAAAATCGTTTATTTTCCGACAGGCTCAGTTAGCAGTTTTTTCATCCGAGATAAAATAACTTAAAAAAGCTCCACTCGGGCAGGTGCCACGGCTTTCGCGTAACAGCCCGCTGTATAAACTGTCACCATTTTTGGACGAAAGAGATATTGTGAGAATGCAAGGTGCTTTTTTGTTTTCCAATGTGTAGAAATGGAAATGGAAATAGAAATGGAAATAGAAATGGAAATGCGCAAAAACGGTAAATTGGAGGATGAACTGGAGACAGGGGCAAATACTAGCTGACAAATTTTGGAAACAATGGGTAAAAGCTTTCCTTCCCGATCTTAATTGGACGTCAAAGTGGTTTGAAAAGGTTAAGCCATTCGCTACAGGAGAATTAGTCATTTTTATCGATGATAACCTCCCCAGAAATTGCTGGCTTAGAGGAGTCATTGTTGACGCAGTCCTTGCTAAGGACGGCCAAGTGCGACGACCTAAAGTACAAACCACTACCGGAATCTTCGATCGTCCCGCATCAAAATTATCAGTCCTGTACGTGGAAGGCGCAAGCGATAGTAAGACTCACAAGGACCCTTAGTAAGCTTACTGGGGGCGGAATGTTAGCGCCATCTAATCGTCGATGTCCTTGGCGAGGCAATTGTGTTTGCAGCCTTATCAATGCGAAGATAATTCCTTTTCTCTGTTATTTTTTTTTTTCATTTTGGATTTAAATTAAGTTGTAAGCACACCTATAATTTCCCTTTGCTTAAATAAAAATTGGAATGTAATATTTTTGAAATGTATTTAGTGTAATAAAAAAATAACATCACGTTTTTCACTGTAGCTATAAAAACTTAATAACATGTATGATCAACTTACTTATTATATATTAGTCACATTAATCAATATTATTTTGATTATTTTTCATTAAAAATTAAAAAAAATTGGTTTATTTTATTCTCAATATTATAATATTTTATTATGTTATTAGCTGTGTGGTAAGTAAAGGGTGATTTTTTAAGAGTTAATTTTTCAGGTTGGCAGCACTAATTAGTAATGGCGGCCAAACGACATCTGTCAAAGTGAAAAGTTCTCAGTATACTCTGCCATTTAATCATGGAAAGACTTACAAACGAGCAATGATTGCAAATTATTGAAATTTATTATCAAAATTCGTGCTCTGTGAAAAAATGTGAAAATCCACTGTTTTATCGAAAAATTGAGTTCAGCGATGAGGCTCATTTCTGGCTCAACGGATACGTAAATAAGCAAAACTGTCGCATTTGGATTAATGAACAGCCACATGCCACATTGGAGTACCGATTTGCGACCCGACGCGTGTACACGCACTTTTAATCGTTCCGCGGTTACTTTTCACACAAAAAAAAATACCTCGCGTTGTGTAGATTTTGTTGGTTCACAAAAGCAATTCATTGTATGGGCATAAAACCTGCAGTGATTTGTTTTGGAAAGTTGACGTCAGAATCTACACAGTACGGCCTAGCTTAGTCAGCGTCGGAGTTGAGTCTTTTGAGTCTTTTGTGTTTGTTTTTTGTTATTTGTAAAAATTTCAGAGTAGATGTGAGCAATTTTCGTGGGTTAAGGGCGATTTTTTTTTCATTGTACGCCCACACGAATCTCAATAAACCTGCTGTATTGGCACTGGGTGAAACACAGGTCAGTATTGATTCTGATCTAACGGAGTTTAGCCTGCCTGGGTATAACTTAGTGCCATTATTCTTTTCATCGCGGTCCCACCGTTTATATACGTAATGATGTAGCCAACCAACTTCTACCTCAATACGGCCAATGTTCCAATCCGGAATTTAATTTGATTTGGCTAAAATTTCATGTCTGTAGGCAATTAAATCACTACTGCTTTATTTACAAAAGCCCTAACCTGGACAGGCATTCAACTTATAATGAGTTTGATGCTCTGTCTGATTCCATAACCAGAACTTTTATCCTCATACTGAAATCGTCATTGCGGGCGATTTAATATACACAATTTAAGTTGGCTTCGTCATTCTGGACAGACAACACCCGAAGGAAGGTATGTCGAGATCTTTTCTGAGGTAAATAATTTTACCCAGATTGTGAATGAGCCGACACGGATACCGGACATTAGCGGCCAAAACGCCAAAACTCTTGGACTTTTATCTTACCTCTCACCCTGATAAATACACTTTGAATGTATTATCGCCTCTAGGTCCGACTATTGTATCATATAGGTGAATTTCTCGTACTTTAGCCACACAGTTAAAGAGCAAGCTTCTAAAAGAACCGTATGGCAATACGAGAAAGCCCATTGGGAAGCTTTAAACGGTTTCTTTAGGAGTTTTAACTGGTCATTGTGCTTCCTCAACAACGAAGTGGATGCCGCTGCCGATATGATTACAAATTTAATTCAACTGGGTATGAAATGCTGTATCCCTAACGTGTATCAGACCTAAGGAAAACATGTGGCGTGACTTGAGCTGTACAGAAGCTATCAGGGGTAAAGAAGTAAGTTTTCGGTCATTTAAGGCCAACCCAACTGAGGAAAACCGAAAAATGTTCAAACGAGCCAGAAATGACTGCAATGTCCACATTAATCGTGTCAAATTCTCTTTCGACCAAAAGTTGAGGCAAAAAATACTACAAAGTCCCTACGGTAGTAAAAACTTTTGGTCGTTTGTCAAGAATATACAAAATTCGGCCTCGTCATCTATCCCGACACTCATTTGCAATGACATCCCAGCTGTCAGCTCTTCGGATAAAGCCAATCTGCTTGCTTCACATTTTGCAGCTAGCTCAACGCTGCCAGATTGTGCTTTGTCTCCCCCTGTACTCGAGCGCGTAGAATATTCTATGGAACCCATCCACTTTCGCACTCGTACAGTGGCAAGAGTTCTTCAAGATCTCAACATACATAAATCCGCTGGTCCAGATAGTATTTCCATTATCGTTCTGAAGAGGTGTTCTTCCACGCTGGCAGAACCACTGCGTAAGCTTTTCTATCCGGCGAATCTTCCTCTCCCTCCTCCTACCGACCAATTGCACTTACGTCCCTTCTTTCCAAGGTCATGGAAACGCTGATAAATCGTCAGCTTATGAAATATCTCGAATCCCGAATAATTCTTAATGACCGGCAGTACGATTTTCGCAGCAACAGGTCGACTGGTGATTTGATGACATATCTAACCGAAAAGTGGAACCAATCTATTCACCATGGTGGCGAAAGTAAAGTCGTTGCGCTTGATATTTCAAAGGCATTTGACAGAGTTTGGCATCAAGCTCTTTTGTCGAAAATGCGTGCATTTGGGATCGATGTTACCCTTCTTCAATGGATTAGAAATTTTCTTTCGGAACGTTCAATTCAATGTTTTTCGACGGTTTCAAGTCTGCAACTTACCAAATAAATGCTGGTGTTCCCCAAGGCTCCGTTTTGTCTTCGACTCTCTCTCTCATTTTTATAAATGATCTACTCTCTGTTACTTCTAATCCTATTCATTCCTTCACCGATGACAGTACCCTCAGCTTTACATATTCGTTTCCTGGGCAACGCCCCTCATCTTCGGGCGTTGAACTGGAACGGCAACGTATGTTAAGCTCATTAAATTCCGATCTTTATAGTATACTTAAATGGGGGCAAAACCAAGAGAGTGGAATTTAATGCTTCCAAAACGCAATGCTGTCTGCTGTCATTGAAGAGAAACCCTAATTCTCTGCCATTATCCATGAATGGAACTTGCATCGCTGAAACCGAACGACTTTCCATTCTCGTCATGTGTGTTAATGACAACTTTCGTTGGAACCATATATTCGATGTCGCCAAGAACGCTGCGCAATTTCTAGGCTTCCTTAAGTGGAATGCTCTACCGCGCTCTGTTTTTTTACACATTATAGTTTACAGACATTTAAAACCAACGTGCATCGGTTTCTCCCTTTCTGTAATCCTTCATTTCCTTAATGCCCGCACTGTTTCACTTCATTATAAGGGTATCCAAAGTCCCTTTTAGTGCGCGTACATTATAAAAAAACTGCCATACAAGAATTACCAACGCATCCCGAAAAAACGAAAGTTTGGTGTGGTTTATGGGCTGGTGGTATTATTGGTCCATATTTTATGGAAGAAATGTTATCGAGCGTATCGAACGATATCGAGCCATGGCATGCGACTTTTTTTGCCCCAGTTGGCTGAGTTGAACTTGGTTGATACGTGGTTTCATCAAGACGGTGCCACATGCCACACAGCTCGTGCTACAATGGAAATGTTGAAAGATGAATTTGGTGAGCAACTTATCTCTCGAAATGGAGTCACAGTTGGCCGCCAAGTTCATGCGATTTAACGCCTCTTGATTATTTCTTGTGGGGTTATGTAATGCTACGTTTTCATCAAGCACTAAAGCGAGATTAAGATTAAACTGCCCTTAATCTACTTTAAATCTTAAGATCTACCATACAAATTTTAATCTGGTAAACACAAGATTAAAAAATAATCTTGAAAGAAACTAGGTTTGCATTTAAGAATCTGTTTGTGAACACACTCTATGTTAATTTACCCTACCTGAATATGTCAAAACTGACTTTGGTTGCTGAGAATTGAGAGGGAGGAAGCAATTTTACAACCCAGATGCTGGAGATTTTGTGCGCAAATTTGAGTGCCAGAGTGGGAGTTGGAAGAAAACTTCTTTTTTCGGTGGAAACGTGTTAA
This sequence comes from Ferdinandea cuprea, assembly GCA_963576555.1. Classification (NCBI taxonomy): domain Eukaryota; kingdom Metazoa; phylum Arthropoda; class Insecta; order Diptera; family Syrphidae; genus Ferdinandea; species Ferdinandea cuprea. Next base: position 82,577,773 of record OY754959.1, read on the forward strand.
GATTTATTGTTTATCTTTTGCCTTTGATCTCGGTTTATCTTTTGGTGGACATGCAGCATAAATTCGTTAAGTCGTTTGTCTATGTGGACAAGCCGATACGATTGAAGTTTAACAGGATAATATAACACTCATAATTCGTGGAATACAAGCCGAAATGCTCGAAAAAGTGACGCTAAATTGGACCTTCCGATTGGACCATTTGAAACGGAACCGCGGACAAAATTTACACACAGTTTTCTTTAAAACGTAAATGGCAAAGGTCTATTTATCGATTACAATAAAATTTTTGAATAGTTGATGCAAATTTGAGTGTTTTATTCGATTTAAAAAAACCCATATTCACCGCATGTTTATTTTACACACCCAAATTGTGAGGTGTAATCTGCTCAAAAGTAACATTTCATGGCGGGGGCCATTTAAACCCATATAATTCGATTTATGTGTACACGGTTTCCATTGATTTCCACGTAAAAACCCATATACATATGTAAGTGCAAATTATTAGACAGATTTGATTCAGAATAATCTAAATTCAACAACCTATGTTTCGCACAGGGTTGTAGCCAGAGAATAGCATGCGTTCATAGTGTTGGCACTTAGTATACTCATAAAAAAACAGTAAAAGTGTGTAAGGTCACCACAAGCTAAGCGATCGTTGAGTTAACCATACTTTCTACGATGCAGTCAATTGAGAATGTTTCTCTAATAAACTCCAGTATTACGTTTTTGAGTCATTGCATCCTGTAATACCGCATGTTCATATGCGGTATGTGCGACCGCTTATGAATAACTTAACCACTGTATACAGCGCAACTACGCAACAAAAGCGATGCGGTGGTATCACCGCAAGACAAATTGATTTTCCGTGAGAGGATTTTGACTTATAAAAAATGGCACCGCATTCATTATAGAGAAACGATTTTTGATAGTATATTATTTCTGCATTCATATTATCAAAGTTTCGACAAATATGTAATTATTAATTTCATATTGTATCTTCATTTAACTAAAAAAAGAAAATTAAATAAATTAAGGGGTTACATGGGTTTATTCGGGGGAAAAAAGTTACATTTTCAAAAAAAAACTTTTTATATAAAAAATAAAATATTTTATTCAAACTTTTTAATGTGTAATGTCTTAAAGATTTGAAAGAGAATTTCTGAAATTTTCAAAGGAAAATATTCAAAACTCCGTCATTGTGATCCCTCGAAAAAAGGTGCGTCCGCGTTGACAGTAGAACTCGTAACAAGATCATCAGAAGTGAACAAAAAATGCGTGTTTTAGATAAAACCATTAACTAGAATTTGGACAAAGGGGAAAAGAAAAAGTAAAAATTGAATTTTTGGCAGGCCTTCTTACAAAAAAATGCTAATATTGGTAAAATTTGCTCAACATTTTTTTTTTTAAAAAGTTGTGATTTGTGTCCAAGTCCTCGTGAATTGTATCTCGAAGACCTGTGTAAAATTTCATCCAGATCGGTTGAGTGGTTTTCGAGAACTTTTGACAACCGAACTTTTGAAAACACAGTTTCGAAAAAACTCGTTTAAAGTTTGGATAATCTCAAATAAACCTCGTGATTCAATTGAGTGGGCACCTTCCCAAGGCTGTATCTCCGAAACTTTTATTCGGAATAACTTGAAAATTTAGAATAATATTCTTAAGATGTTATAGAAATTAATAATATAATAAAAAAAATCGATTTTTTTAAGCTGTGAAACCCCCTAATTAATAAAATAAAATTTCAAATGGTTTGCCTTTCAGTCATATGAGCAAATGAGCTTAGTTGAGCTGTATGCGGTGTTTTTGTTATTCATACGCTATCGCACATACCAACGCTGCCGCTAATTTGATATAAACATGCGGTAGTAAAGGATGCAATGGGTGGAAAACACTCAAGTTAACTAAAAATTAACTATAAATGCGATTGCTACAATTGCTGTGATGGTTTACACCGATTTTTTCTCACTCATCGCTATGATCTGAGGAAAAATTATCCAACATCACATAGTAATGACTAAAAGCTAAGTCGAGCTGAAAATACCCACACAATTTGCACTAATATGGGTTTTTACGTGCAAATCAAATGATTCAGCAGATTACACCTCACAATTTGGGTGTGTAAAATAAACATGCAAAATATGCGGTGAATATGGATTTATAAAAACATACTTACCACACAACAAATAACATAATAAAATATTATAATAATGAGAATAAAGCTGTGTTTTAACTAATTTATTCTAAGTTTTAATGAAAAATAATCAAAATAATATTGATTTACGTGACTAATATATAATAAGTTACTTGATCATACATTTTCGGTTGACAATAAATTTAAGTATAACTTTACAAACACGGATTTCGTTATGGATATTTTGAAGCATTTAAGTACTTTTAAAAAATTTAAAATTAATCTTTCAGCGTTTCCACCGAAGAAAATAGATTAATCTGACGTTTGGCTTTACATTTTTGCTTTAAAATTGAGAACGTAATTGACATTCAAACGAAAACAAAAAACATTTGTATCGATAGAAAAATGCACCAACAATATATTTATGCAGTGCATTCTAGCTACCTTCTGTTCTCCTTCTTCTGTCTATCACTTACTATTAATTTTTAAATAAAGCATATTAACAAAAAATTTCCAAAGCCGCCTGAGAAAACACACAGCTAAGAAACTTTATTGACTAAACGTATAAAGTTTGTAACAAAAAAAATAATTTAAAAAGGATTAAAAATACTTCTTTCCCACTTTTTATCGATGCACGGAACACGAAGATGTATATTCATTAAGCTTTCATTTGTTGAATAAAAACAATCAAAGAATTTAATATACATATAAAAAACCATTGCAAACTATTTAGTTTACTGAAGAAAAATGACCCAATTATGTCGCAATATTTTCCCAGCGTTGTTCAAGCGTATACACAACCATATTCGTTCAGCGGAAGGATAAAAATAATTATCTGTCAAATCAGACATGAGCTAAGTGTTACCATTCGCGAAATAAGCACTAGTTGAAAAAAAAACGTTAGATGGCGGACCCTATATTTACTACAAATATTTTACACACAAACATTACTAATTTAGTAATATTAATGCAATAATACCATCAAATATACATTTTATCTCATTTTTAATAACCACAATGGAAAAAGTATAACAAGGCAAGAATGTTTAAAATAAACATACAAAAATAGAGAACTATTTCTTATAACCGCAAAAAATATTCCAATTAAATTGTAACAACTTCGTATTTATTGGGTTACTAATTTTTTATTTGTTCATAAACATTTACATTTGAATATCTATAAAAGTTGAATCACATAGACTCAACACTTCGCAGCACTTACTATTTCCTAACACATCCGCCGTGAGCAGCTGTTTTGTTGTTGCGATTTGGATATATTGCAAAACTCCTCACTCTTATTTTTGGCGGGTAATCGAGGAAATTAGATCTAACTTCATGTGTCTGGCTCACACGTATTTACAGATATGAAAATTGAGAGAGGATTTTGCGGCCATTATTAAATATTTTTTGCGGGTTGAAAGTGATAGGGGATTGAAGAGTTGTCGATCTGGTTAATTCCTCATCTGTGCGGTTAGGAAAGAACGGAATAACACAACCTTATATCAATCATTCACAGAGGCAATACTTTACTCGTGCGTTTTGCTGGTTTATGTATCTCGATATGCGACTTTAAGAAAGAGCAAAACAAGTATAGTTCTGCAAAAAATGTGTTCCAAGTTGGCTGTATTCACTCTTTCTCTATCGGAACTAAACTCAATAAGGCATGATTGGGATTTGTGATTGTATTGAAATTGAATGGAGCAATACAAGACTCGTATCTGTCATTGAATGATTGATTGAAATGACGTATTAATTTTTTCTACAAATACTTGATTGATTCGATCATTAAATTTGAACGATTGACAAAGCTCTACTACGGTGAGACATTTTCTTACCATAATGCGCATTATAATTCCAGTTCCTTTATTTTAAAAATTCGTAATAATTTGTACGAATTCTTACCAATTTTTACACAATGGCATTCCGTCACTCAACAAAATTCATAAAAGTGAGCGGCATTGAGAGTGTAAGATATTACCGCTCCACTGAGAAACTTGCGAGTTATTTAATAACAAATTTCGTATACTAAGAATGGGAAAACTGTTAAATGTCAGATCGTAGGCCGCTGATTTGAAATTTAAATTTTCTTAGTCCAATGCTTAGAACATCAGACCCATAAGTCTAACATCATTCGTCCTGAAAACCCTTGAAAAATTGATGATATCTATATTCGTGACAGACTTGATAACAGTGCACTTTCTACATATCAGCATGCATACATTAAAGGCAGAGGGGTGGAAACCGCACTTCATGAAGTGGCCAGGTCAGCATTATAGATTATTAAATTAAACGACAATACACAGCTGAACGTTTTTAGACTTTGAAGGAGCATTCAACAATGTTAAAATATGCGCAGTAAATAGAACATTGCAAGATTCCAACGTTGATGGTACTATCACTAACGTGATCATCAATCTACTAAGCGAAAGAAATATACATGCTAACCTTGGTGACGCTGACCTACGAGTTACAGCATCCAGAGGAATACCCCAGGGAGGTGTCATCTCTCCACTACTATGGGTCGTCGTCATTAATGAAATACTCATGAAACTAAAAAACAGAGGGGTTAAAGTATTTGCCTATGCAGACGATGTTGTGTTGCTTGCGTCAGGCAAATTCCTATCAACTATTCGCTTATAGAATAGAAAACTCACAACGGATACTTAACGAGTGGACAAAACAATGTGGTCTTGGGATAAATCCCCAGAAGACCAAACTTGTGCTGTTCACAAATAAAAAGAAAACATACCACAATCCGAACCACCAGCTATTGAGGGGATCTCTCTAAAGGTGGCGGAGAGTGCGAAGTATCCAGGTGTTATCCTTGGCCTTTAATGCAGTTAATGATATCGAAATTAAATCCAAGCTGGTTCAGCGCTGTCGCTTCAGGCTCTTGGCTCACAGCACAAGGTATGTCTCTGCTCGGTTCCTGGACACAGGGACATAACCGGTAATGAGAGGGCTGACGAGCTAGCAAGAAAACGATCCGAAGTTGATCGCGACCTGGCACTTCAGTCGATCAAACCACCACTCTGCAATCTAAGAGAACGAGTGGAACGAGATCAGAATGAAAGCCAACAATAGGTGTACTTGTTAAACAAACAAACTCGCTTAACCTAGCATTATGGCAATTCACGTTCAGAGAAACACTACCCCCTATTTCCCCTACACTTCTAATGCTACGCATGGTTGTGTGATGGAAGTTTGGAAAGACTGGTTGAGCTGCATGTGCGCAAAGTTGCTCTTCGATCACACCCTCTCTCTGAGATGCAACATGCCTATCAGCGCGGAAAATCCTGCGAGACTGCGCTTCGAAACCTTGTTGGTAGGATTGATAGTGCCCTTGACCGGAAGGAGTACGCGGTGGGCATTTTCGTCGATATTGAGGGTGCTTTTGATAATGCGACTTTTGACAGTATGTGTAACTCAGCCAGACAGCATGGTGTAGATGAAACTTTGGTGTTGTGGATTAAAGCAATGCTAATGTACAGGACGTTGGTAGCGGATGCAGATTGTGACAAGTGCGACATAACAGGGGTAAATAGGGGCTGCCCTCAAGGTGGTGTTCTGTCTCCCCTCCTATGGTGTATGGTGGTAGACTCTCTGCTTACGGCTCTCAACTTTCCTGGAAACTACACTCAAGCTTATGCGGATGATGTCGCCCTTCTTTCTGTCGGTTCAAATCTAGGGGCTGTCTGCTCTCAAGCGCAGAGATCCCTGGATTTGATCGATGTCTGGTGCACTAGTAATGGGCTTTCAGTGAATCCCCTAAAAACCACGGTTGTTCTCTTTACGAGAAGGAGAATCATCACTGGCCTCTCCCATCTCGTGCTTAAAGGTGTCACCATCCCTATATCCGAAGAAGTCAAATATCTGGGTGTAATCCTTGATAAAAAACTTCTGTGGTCCAAACATGTCGAATCGAAAACCGATAAAGCGCTGTCGACCTTCTGGCAGTGCAAAGGCGCTTTTGGTAAGACATGGGGCTTGTCTCCAAAACGGGTCCTTTGGATCTATACGGCCATGATTAGACCGCTACTTTCATACGCATCAGTTGTTTGGTGGAACAGGCTTTTGCGAAAACGTGTTACTGCTTCTTTTGCCAAACTCCAAAGAACGGCTTGTCTCGGCTGCACAGGGGCCTTACCTAGCACCCCTGGCTCTGCTCTAGATGCTTTGCTGAATCTTCCTCCCCTTGACTTATATATCATGGGATGTACGCTAAAAACCATCTTTCGCTTAAAGAGAGGTGGTTTTTGGTACCATGCGCAATGGAATTTTGAAGAACTTGCTCGAGAATTATCCTTTAACCCCTGTCTTATGGATATGCCGTCTGATGCAATGACACCAGAAATCCTTCTGCGAAAAAACTACCACGTCAACTTTCCACAGGTAACGGAATGGCTTCGGTCAGACTCTGAACCATGGATTGAATGCCATTGTATTTCCACGGATGGCTCCAAAACCGGGCAGGGGTCTGGTGCTGGTGTCTTTGTGGAATGCGATGATATACGACTTCACTACCCCTTGGGTAAACATGCATCTGTTTTCCAAGCGGAGATTTTTGCCATCCTAATGGCAATGCGCTATATTGTGAACAACAGGTGGAGGGCTAGAGGCATTTGCATCTGCAGTGATAGCCAAGCTGCATTAAAAGCGCTTCTAAACCCTCTTACCTCGTCCAAGTTAGTGCTAGAACTGAAGCTTTCTCTGAATTTGGTCGGAAGACTGAACACAGTGAATCTTGCTTGGGTACCAGGTCACACTGGCATCCAGGGAAATGAGATATCGGATGAGCTTGCTAGGCAAGGTTCAGAAGAAGTTTTCTCAGGGCCCGAACCTGTGTTGGGTCTGCCTGCGTCTTTAGTCATGTCGTCTATCGATTCTTGGGTTTCTCGTGAACACAAGATTCGGTGGCGCGATTGCGGTGGATGTAGACAGACCAAACTACTGCGCCCGGACATTTGCAAAAGGTCAGCATCTTTTCTTCTATCTCTGAGGAGAATCGACTGTAGGCTGCTTGTAGGCGTTCTTTCGGGCCACCAAGCTTTTGCTAAACACTTAAATGTGTTGGGCTTAAGCGACACCACTACCTGTCCTGCTTGCGGTGAGGAGGATGACACAGTAGAACACTTTCTCTGCAGTTGTCCGGCCTATGCTCGCATCAGGTGGCGGATCTTCGGGGCTGACGTGGTGAGTGCCGAACATCTAAGCTCTTTATCACTGAAGCTCCTTCTCGTTTTTCTTCGAAAGACGGGAAAACTAAGTACATTAATGTAAGGTGTCTGAATGGTAGTACAATGGACCTGTAGTTGTGTCTGAGCGCTCCATCGGATAGCAGCAACCTCCGACAATTACATGGTTGTTATCCTGGAACGAGCAGAAATGCACGGGTTAGAACAATTCGGTTTCCGGGCGATAGCAAAATAATCCAAAGACTTAGGCGAAACCTAAGGGTCGCGAGTTGGAACGTTGGAAGTATGAGTGGTCGCAGCTACGAGCTGGAAGAGCTGATGGTAAGAAGGCGATTGGACATCTTGTGTGTCCAAGAAACGAAATGGCGAACCACCGGAAATCGGGCGCGTTTCTTGGACGTTAAGACATTAAGCATTCAACAAGTTCTACTACGGTAAAGAACAGGGTAAGAATGGTATCGGTATCATCCTTGCGGCAGAGTTACTTAGCAACGTATTGACCATTTCAAAGTCCAGTGACCGTTTGATGTCTCTCAAACTGGTGATTCAAGGCGAGGTGTGGAATATTGTCAGTGCATATGCTCCCCAAATCGGGAGCGAGCAGAGGGAAAAAGATGCATTCATTTCATCAAGAATATCTCAAAGGATGAGCTTTTGTTTGTTGGCGGAGATTTGAATGGACATGTCGGGAAGTCTAACGAGGACTATGAAGAATGTCATGGAGGAGTAGGATATGGTACCAGGAATTCTTCTGGTGAAGACATCCTAGAAGACATCTTCTCCTGACAGAAATATTCATGGAGAAGAAGAACAAAAATAAACAAACAAAGGTTTCTGCGAAAATCAATTGATACAACCTGGACAAAGAAAAAGGCGAGTCATTTATTATCAACATGGAACATTTCCTCCGTAATAACTCCGAAGTTGAGGATGAAGAGTGCAGCGCACAAGATATGTGGGATTCCCTACAACGAGCCTGCTTAAAGAAAGCTAAAGTACTGCTTGAAGCCTCGAAGGGTCACTACCAGCACGGAAAGGAAACTTGGTGGTGGATAAAGGAAATTCAAGCAGCAATAAAGGAAAAGAAAGTGGCTTTCGAAACTTGGTCAAAGTGCGCCTCTAATAATAATATAGTTGAAAAAGCTCGCCTTGAAGTGGAATACAGACGTTGCAAAAGTATCGCGAAGAAAAAGTGTGCCCAAATTCAAGCTATGTGTATGGAGACTCTGCATCAGGAGTTGGAAGAAATATCTTCTTCGCCAGCTGATAGGAACCAGGTAACCCATGAGCTTCGACAAAACACGAACAAGGGAACAACAATTTTTAAGATTGCCGCACAGAGAAGAAGAAATGCTCAGGAAATTCATTCGCCGAAGTTCATTAAGGCTCAAGGCCAATTACTTGTGGACGACGAAAAAAATTTACACAGGTGGCGAGAGTATTGCGGGCAACTTTCAAACGAACAGTTTCCCCGACTATATTTTCTAGAAGCCGGCCCCAACAATGAAGAAGTGACCGACATAACAGTCGAAGAAGTTGGGAAAGCGGTCAAGAACTCCAAGAAGAGAAAAGCGGCTGGGTCGGATGAGATACCCAGTGAGTTCTGGAAAAAGATGGGGTATCGGGCTCAGATAGCTCATGATTCTTATATCCAAACTCATGAGAGGTGATTCAATGCCCAACCAGTGGAGGGGAAGTTATCTTCTTCCTTTGCACCAAGGAAAGGGAGATAAGCGAAACCAATAACTACCGTTCAATCAAGTTGATGCCACACACCATGAAGATCGTTGAGCGGGTATTAGATGGTCGCCTTAGACAATAATACGGCTGTCTGATGTTCAACGGCTGTCTGATGTTCGGAACGTTAACGGACATGCGAGTATGTGCCTGGAATGTGCGGACACTACACTCCAGGTGCTACTCAAAAACTTGAGTCTGTCCTCTCGCGGTAAAAGGCCGACATTAACGCGATCCAGGAGATACGATGGATAGGATCAGGAATTATGAAAAGAAAAAATTGCGACATTTATTACAGCTGTAACAAAAGATTGCATATATTAGGATGCGGATTCGTCGTGGGAAATCGGCTTAGATCCAAAGTAACGGACTTCAAGCCGATAAGTGATCCGCATCAGAGCTACATTCCAAAACATAAGCCTAATATGTGTATACGCCCCACCGACGAGGCAGAGGACCCTATCAAGGAGGAATTGTCTGACCTCTTAGACGGAGCCTACGGAGCCTGCCCGGAGTACGATGTCAAAATTGTACTCGGGGACTTCAATGCTAAAGTCGGCAAGGAAAACATATTCAGCGGATTAGTTGGTAAGCACAGCCTCCACGAACCGACAACAGATAACAGCTACCGACTAATTGACTTTGCAGCAGCTTGTAATACGGTGATAAGTAGCACTAGGTTTCCGCGACTAAGGATCCACACAGCATCCTGGCGCTCTCCAGACGGTCGAACCGGCAACCAAATCGACCGTGTGCTAATCGCTGTGAGGCACGCATCCAACAGCTTGAACGTGCACACTTACCGAGGGGCAAACGTCGACTCTGACCATTTTCTTGTTGCAGCTAGATTCAGAGCTCGACTGTCCAACGAGAAGAAGCTGCGAACTGCCCAAAAGAAGAAATTCGACGTTGGGCGCCTTAGCACATCTGGAGTCGCCAGAGCCTACAAAGAGCGCCTGAGTGAGAAACTCTCCACTGTGCATTCACCTACCACAGATGCCAACAACCAGTGGTCTCAGTATCGCGACATCATCAAGGAGGTAGCCGAAACCACCCCAGAGAAAAAGGCCGTGGTATGATGATTTATGCGAATACCGAAAAAAGGTGACAGAAGATGCACACATTAGAACTCTGCAGAGGAAAACAAGGGCAGCATGGGATGAGTACCGAGCCAGTAGAAGCGAGGAGAAGAAAATCCTGCGCAGGAAAAAAAGAGAGCACTCAGTCTCCCAGCTCAAGGAGATCGAAGACTCCCGCGACCGAAACAGCATCCGGAAGTTTTATACGAAAGCCAAGCAACTGGTTGCCGGCTTTAAGACCGGAACGCAGGCTCTTTGCAACAGCGATGGAAACCTAGTCACCGACACGCATGGAATAGTAGATTTATTTAAGCAGCATTTCCAGCAGCTGCTCAACGGACAAAAATTAGAAAGAGTAATGGGGCAAGAAGAGAACCCACGTCCAGTCAATGAAGAACCAGTCCCTGCGCCCAGTCTAGAAGAGGTTGGCTTAGCTATAAAAAAGCTAAAGAACAATAAGCCCGCCGGGTTCTGATGGTCTACCTGCAGAGCTTTTCAAATATGGAGGTGATGTTATGGTAGGACGCATGCACCAAATCATCGGCCAAGTTTGGGTGGATGATGAACCAGCCCGATTACTGGCATATCCCTGCTTAATGTTGCATATTAAATCCTATCCAACGTACTGTGTGAACGACTCAAACCTTTCCGCAAAACACTAATCGCAATGTACCAGTGTGGCTTCCCGGCAGATCAACTGTAGACCAAATCTTCACAATAAGGCAAATCCTGAAAAAGACCAACGAGTTTCGAGTCGAGACACACCACCTCTTCATCAGCTTTAAAGCCGCATATGACAGCATTCATCGTCAGAAGCTTTTGGTGGCGATGACCGAATTCGGGATTCCGTCAAAACTGATCCAGATGTATCGCGTGACACTAGCGGTGCAATGTGCAGTTTGGCAGTAGCTCGTCTGAACTCATTCAAACATGTAACGGATTTCGGCAAGGAGATGCGCTGTCGTGTGATTTCTTCAATCTTGTTCTTGAGCAGATAGTGCGCAGGGCAGGTGTCAACACGGAAGGCACTACCTTCAACAGATCAGTCCAACTGCTGGGGTATGCGGACGATATAGACATCATCCGTCGATCCCAACGTGCCGTGATAGAGGCTTTCACGGCTATTGAAGAACAGGCGAAACTAGTTGGCCTTGAACTTAACGAGGACAAGACTAAATACAAACAAACAATCATTTGTCCACCGACTAGGACATAATGTCACTGCTGATAGCAGCAACTTCGAGGTAGTTAAGGAGTTCATCTACCTCGGGATAAACGTCACCAAACAGAGAGATTTAGAGACGTCAGTGAACGCTTAAGTTCTCTCAATTAAATGGCCAAGCGTAGTAAAAAAACGCCTTTTTGAAGCAAATAAAATAGGGAGATCGGCAGAGACAAAAGTCCTCTGAGTTGACTATCTGTATAATTACTCATCTGTGCAAAGTCTTAACTAAACTAAACTCAACTCTGATAACTGAAAACGACAAGGCAAGAAAACTGAGGCAGAGAGGATAGTTGAAAGCGTGTTGAAACAGCCTTATTATAGTTCTAGTTTGCGTTTGTATAGTGTTAGAATGGCAAAACTAGACTGCACTAAAAATGATCTAAGACACCAGACCATGATTACGCAAATACATTTAAATTTACTCTAAATTTGACACGATAAGAAGTGGGAAACCATACGCCCTGAGTTTAAATCCGACTACCTCATGGGACAGCTGGTCGAAAGCGTTAGAGAAGTCGGTGTATATGCAATCGACTTCACTATGGTTTTCTAATGAATTAGAACATGCACGCCAGAAATATAAGAAATTAGTAACAGTGGACCTGTTTCTTACAAATCCGTGTTGTTCGTTACAAATGACATCACGACATAGAAATATTAATTTTTCGCAGACTATTTGCTCGAAAAGCTTAGAAATTGGGCTGTAATTCGTGATATTACCACGTTCAGGCGTAAATACAGGCGTAATAAACTCACTTTTCCATAGCTTAGGGAATTTCCCAGAGTTAATGGATAAATCGAACAAATACTTAAGATAAGGACTAAGCGCTTGACTGCATTTTTTATAACAAATTTTTTATTAAATTAACTTAAATTTCCTGGATACCCATCCGAGCTAGCTTAGTAATTTAAGCTATGTAAAAAGTTTAAAAGTTAGCTTAACCATATACATTGTTTCAAATTGCAAATGTTTAGTTCAAAACACTTACCAATTACGTACACATACAATAAAATCTTTATTATTTTCATAACTTTCGTAGCAATAAAAAATCCTGTTGCAGTCTAAAAAAAAACCCAAAGCCCAACACTTTTCTTAAAATGTGCTATTAATTGCATGTAGATAAGGATAGGAGTACCTGTAGTAGAAACAATACTTATAATACCTCCCAGCGGGAAATTTGGGAAGACATTCTTATAGAAGTTATTTGGAAGCAATAGGTTTTTTAGAAAAATATTCTCTGTGATGTATTAATGATGCATTCAGAAGAAATCGCTGAATTACCCTTAAAGCGAAATCAAAAGAATTCCCTGTAATGAGTTTTTGAAGTCTACGGAATTTTTTGGACATGTTAAATTTTTGTGAACGCATATTATTATCTGTCGCGTACTTGGCGCAACGCCTGCATTCTATTATGACTTTCTCTTGAATTTTATTCGAAGTTCATCCTCAGAATACATTCTGGATTCATCCTTTGGATGCATTCTATATAAAGGGTGATTTTTTAGCTGGTTTGGTTTTGGCAACACTGGTTTTGACAGCTGACGTGTGTTTAGTACCTTGTGTCACTGTCAAACAGCTTCAGTTTGGTTTGCAATTTAACCATGGATCGTCTTACAAATGAACAACGCTTGCAAATTATTGAATTTTACTATCAAAATTCGTGCTCGGTTCGAAATGTTCATCGCGCGCTGCTTCCATTTTATGATCGGCATTCTCGACCTTCTGAGCAGTCTATTCGGAAGATTGTGACCAAATTTCGCACCAAATTTACTTTGTTGGACATTAAACCACCAACACGTTTACGTACTGTGCATATTGAAGAAAATATTGCGGCCGTATCAGCTAGTGTGACAGAAGACCGCGAAATGTCGATTCGGCGCCGTTCCCAGCAGTTAGGCCTTTGTTACAGCACTACGTGGAAAATTTTGCGGAAGGATTTGGGCGTAAAGCCTTTTAAGATACAGCTGGTGCAAGAACTAAAGCCAGCCGACCTACCACAACGCCGAATTTTTGGTGAATGGGCTCTTGGAAAGCTGGCCGAGGATCCGCTTTTTTATCGAAAAATTGTGTTCAGCGATGAGGCTCATTTTTGGTTGAATGGGTACGTAAATAAGCAAAATTGCCGCATTTGGAGTGAAGATCAGCCAGAAGCATTGCAACAGCTACCAATGCATCCCGAAAAAGCCACTGTTTGGTGCGGTTTATGGGCCGGCGGCATTATTGGGCCATATTTCTTCAAAGATGATGCGAATCGCAGCGTTACTGTCAATGGTGAACGCTATCGAGCGATGATAACAAACTTTTTTTTGCCCGAAATGGAAGTTCTTGACTTGCATGATATGTGGTTTCAACAAGACGGTGCCACATGCCACACAGCACGCGAAACAATGGCGCAATTGCGAGGCGAGTTTGGTGAACAGTTAATTTCACGTTTCGGGCCGGTCAATTGGCCGCCTAGATCGTGCGATTTGACACCATTAGATTATTTTTTGTGGGGGTATGCCAAGGCTAATATGTATAGGGACAAGCCCGCTTCGATTGACGCACTGGAAGCCAACATCCATGCATTCATTCGTGAGATACCGGCCGATATGTGTGAAAGAGTATGCCAAAATTGGACTCAGCGGATGGGCTACCTGAGACGCAGCCGCGGTCAACATTTGCATGAAATTATCTTTAAAAATTAAAATGCAAGGTTCAAACTATCGATTCAAATAAATATTTCATTCATTTTTTCGAATTTTTTGTGTTTTTTTTTTTAAAAAAAGTTCTAAACAAATTAAAAAATCACCCTTTACGTCTGCCAGATTCATTCTGGATTGATTCTTACGATGCATTCAAGAAAAATTCCGAGTCATATGTTCTAGATATTTTAAAAACCAGTTTTAGATACGCTTGCCTACACCTTTTGAAACCACCAGCATGAAGTCTGTTCGTTACAAAAAAAACAATAAAAATTAAAGATCCATTATAACCAATTTCGGTTACCCTTTTTTTTTTTTTAAAAAAAAAAAAAAGGCCTTGTGTCTTTCTAATCAGTTATCAGTGTTAAATTTGATCCTAAGCCGTCATAAAGATAATAATGACTCCATCCCAAGGAATTTATATATATTTTTGTTGAATGTTAAATATGCATGCATTTTTTACTTAAATATTAACCGAGTTTTATTACACATACTAAATACAGTAATACTTTATATTAAATGATACCACTGATATAAGATACTTAAGACCTTGTCTCACGTTTAAGCCATGTATATGAATGTATTTATGTCATCATCGTCTCGCCGCATATATTTGTGCTCTATTAACCATTCCAATTGTTCCTTAATCATTTTTTTAGACGGTAGAAACATATTTTTCAATATATCTATTAATTCAGCCTAAACAAAATCATAATTTATAAAACAAGAAAAATATAATAACAAAATATAACAACCTGCAATGAAGCATTATTCGTCCGCTTGCGCATTTTCATAATTTTTATAATGGCTTCTTGAGTACGCAATATCCGAAGCTGAACTATTGAATGATTGTCTTCTTGCTGCGAACGTTCAGTACTCAATTGCAATCGTCCTATTAAATTTAGCTGAAATTTTTAGTTAGAGTATGTATTTTTAGCAATTTTACTTATATTTTTACTTTTCCTCTTCGTTGAGATTTTCCATTTTTCACTACTGAAAATTCTTGATTGATGTAAAAGGCGGTATTCTCTGTATAATCTTTTGGAGTAAGAACCGCTGGCTCCATAAAAAGTACTTGCTTCTTAATTTTGGGAAAGGCTACTAAAGACCACAGAGTTCTTCTCAGTTCCGGATCTAAAACAGAAATAATGTAAATATTATAATATTCATATAGTGAATAATAAATATACATTTATGCAATGTATATAAAAATGTATACATAATAACAAAATATAGCAGGGACAAAGCCTTTTCATAATTTTAATAAAATAATTAACATAAAGAATAAAATTAAAAGATAAATTGAAAGTATAAATAAAATGCACATTTTTACTTTTATGATGTAATTGCAAATGCCTATAGCACTCCTAAAACTCGTAATTGTATAATGCAATAACTCATTCTGTTGTTAAAAGTGTAGTGAAGCGTTTATATGAGAACACAAGCGTTCTCACTCTAGCCTCTCACCACCAACTCCTACTACTCACCTCCACGTTGTGACTGCTGAGTGCCTAGTACCTCGACTGGGGTAACCAACCCCTGTGGAAGGTAGTTGGTGGCAGCAAACAAGAGATGGTGGCGAGGAGTGCCAGCTCACGAACACAATTTCTAATGTTTCTGGACGGTAGCGGACGAATTCTAAGGATGAGTCAACGGTGGCGTGTATAGTTCCAGTTAGGTTGAACTATGCAGACGCCAACAACCGGAGGAAGCTGAAACCACCAAATCTTACCAGCCACCCCAAAGAAAAAACCAGTGGTATGATGATGTATGCGTATACCGGAAAAAGGTGACTGAAGTTGCAGACATTAGAACGCTGCAGCAGCAAGCGAAGAGTACCTAGTTTAGATAAGAGAGGAGCAACAGATCGTGCGACAGAAAAGAGGGTACGTGACTGCGAGATCGAAGGAGATCGAAGAGTCTCGCGATCAAAACAACATACAACATCCGGAGGTTTTTGAAGAAAGCCAAGTTAATGGCTGCTGGCTTTAAGACCATAGCAGGCTCATCGAAACAGCAAACCAAGGAAACCTAGTCGCCGAAGCGCAGGAAATAGTAAATGTATTTAAATAACACTTCCAGCAATCCACGTCCAGTCAATGAAGAACCAGTACTGCTACCCAGTATAGAAGAAGTTGGCTTAACTATAAAAAAGCTTAAGAGCAACAAGGCCGCCGGCTCTGATGGTCTACCTGCAGAACTATCGAATACAGAGGTGATTTTTTGGTATTTAGCATGCACCAAATCATCAATATGGTTTGGGTGGAGGAAAGCTCGATGACTGGAGCAAAAGCTCCATATGCCCCATCTAATACCAAGGCGATCCTATGTCTCGCAAGAACTATCGTACTTTGTGAACGTCTCAAAAACCCTCTGCTACACACTAATCGGCACGTACCAGTATGGCTTCCAACTATAAAATGTGTTTTAAAAAACTATTTCCACAAAATATCCTTGCAAACTTCCGAATATAGTATAATCAATTTATTTTCCTGCATATATCGTATAGTGAACACGAATTGAACTCCTTTTCCTTCAAAATACTGTTTTGTTTCTTTAGATATGTATTTTCTACAATTATTACATTTAAAGCGGCTTAGTTTTGAATTAAAATAAACTGTCGCCATAGCCTCAAACACTTAAAATACTTCAGATCCTCTGATTTTGCTGCCAAAATACAACTCGCTGTGAAGCGCTTATAATCGTCGATAAATGTTAGTACACACCTTTTTGAATCATGCGATATTGGAGTGATACAACCGATATCATCACCATGAACTAACTGCAATGGTCGCATAGCTCAACTGCATCGCTGGTTGTGAATTTTTCGTGTTTGCTTACCGTCTATACAAACTTGACTTGTTCATCACTTTGCTTGCAATTGTTTGTCCTGGTTGTGAAGCGAAAGCTGTTGTAGATGGCAGTTCATGCCCGGTTGTTTTTCCAATTTTTGTGTTCGTCCTTTTTTCTCCTCATCCTGAAGTCTATTTTTACAAACGCAAGAGTTAGACTTTCAGCGGCAAGCATTTCCAAAGCAGTGACAACAGTATCCTATCCAGAAGGCATGGTCAACATGCTCCTGTAGAACGGAGGTTATGTACGATCTTGTCGAATTTTAGAAAGTGATTGAAAGTGATTCGATTTTTGCATCGAACTACATGCAAAGAAGTGACTTTCGTATAAGTAACTGATTCCTTCCTCTCAAAAGTTTTACAAAGTATTGTCCACAAATCGTACCAAATGTAAAAGGAATGATTTTTATAAACAAAAATAACGACATAAAATGTTATTAAAATTATGATTCTCATTTATAAAATAACAAGTGTTTTAAGCGGAGTGCAAATAGAATTACGTTAAATTGCAATTCTCAGCAAATATGTACCCTGCAACTCGAAAAATTCATCTCCCATACTTATTTACCAAACTTTATAAACATTCATATTCCTTTTTCAACCATCTCTGCAATATTTAAAACAGAAAAAAAAATATTTATTAGCTTTTAATTGAAAGCTACAATTGACACTATCTGTAGTTAGTTGTGTTCCGAAACTGATTTTCCACAACTAATTAACTTTAGTTGCGCAACACAACCAAGGCAACTCGTAAACTGAGGCCATAACACTATAATAGCTTCCATATCATAAAAAGATATATTCATGTAGTATTTTTCCATCACTACTGTATTTTAATATAGAATTAAAACGAAAAATAATTTTCGAATTTCAAAAAGGTTTTCGATCATTATACGCAAAAAGTGGCAAGTAAAGTTATCAGCTCGTTGTAACTTTGTCAGTGAAAACTAACACACGTTTAATAATAAAAAGAACAAGTTAATAAATGTGTTAAGTGCGATCAGATGGTCATCCAAACTTGTCATCCAGATGACATGATGACTTCAGAAAACTTGTTTTATTCCGACAGGATGACCACTTTAGGATAAATTTTGCGTATGGATGACCGTTTGATCGCACTGCTGTTCGATCTCACTGATGTACATAAATGTTCATAATTGTGTCTACTTACCAGGTAATTCTGTTGCTAATCTCAAATTTTCGTAAGAAATTTTATCTTGAGGTCTTTGATTCCATGCAAATAGTACTGCCATTTGAAATGTTGTTACATCCAAATCATATCTGCCGGCGCTGTTAATAAATGTTATTGTTCCATTACTCATATGATGGTACCATTGCAACTTTCGACCAGAATGCTTCTTTTTATAAAATTCCTCAACATCGGGAATATAATCTTCTAATTCTAATGGCAGGCTAACGGAAACCCGATCAGAACATCTTGCCCAGGCTCCTGCATTTAAAATTTTAATGTTAATAGCATCGTGTCGAGTTGTGGACATTCGGAATTGAGTATTAAGGTCTTCGCTTACCTAAAATAAAATTCTATTTATTTTATATCAAATAATTAATTAGAAAATTATAATAGTAAAAATCATTTAGTTTCATTCTTCATTACGTGACTTTCTTTGTATCTTTAATATTATTCTCACGTGCATGTGTTTCCACTCATAGGGCCTTACTAATAATCAGACACAAATGTAGACTATTAGCTAATTGAAAGATTAAAGTATAGTAGTGAGATTTAATAGAATCCTACTAATAAACGATTTCACCTATTAATTAAGAAACCTTCGTACTTTCTTTCAATCTACTACAATTTCAATCAAAGTTGTTATCAAACAAAACTAGGGCCTTACTAATAATCAGACACAAATGTAGACTATTAGCTAATTGCAAGATTAAAGTATAGTAGTGAGATTTAATAGAATCCTACTAATAAACGATTTCACCTATTAATTAAGAAACCTTCGTACTTTCTTTCAATCTACTACAATTTCAATCAAAGTTGTTATCAAACAAAACTAGGGCCTTACTAATAATCAGACACAAATGTAGACTATTAGCTAATTGCAAGTTTAAAGTATAGTAGTGAGATTTAATAGAATCCTACTAATAAACGATTTCACCTATTAATTAAGAAACCTTCGTACTTTCTTTCAATCTACTACAATTTCAATCAAAGTTGTTATCAAACAAAACTAAATGTCAAAATCACTTTTGTAGTTCTCAAAAAAAAAATGCAATAAAATCAGTTCGAGTGACAAAAGTTTATTTGCCGATTTGGAAGTAAATAATTAATAAATCTGCATCATTATGTGAAATCCCATTACGGCTAGATTTTACTTTACCGGAACACTCTCCAAAAACAATAATTTTTTGCAATCCTCATGCACTGAATTCAAAACCGGAAAAAATTTGTTGGCGCTCTCTTATCGTTTGGGCGTGGCCCGCCCCCAAAGTTTGGAGAATGGCATATGAAGTGGACCAACATTTCTTAAGTAAATAAATAAATAAATATTAGGCGTAAGCGGCCCATACAGGACCTAAAGCCTAGCTTCTCCAACCATTGTGTGTGCGAAGTTATATTTTTGACACGAATGGAGGGACCTACAGTTTAATGCCGATTCCGAAGGGCAATTTATTTTTGAGAAGCTTCTCATGACATTTCTTACTCTTGGATGTTTGTCAGACGTTCGCAAGAGGTTAGGCAGCGAATAAAAACAGGTAGGGATTTGAACCAGCGACCTCTCGCTTAGTGGTCCAACGCACTTAACCACTAAGCCACTGCACCCACAAAATTTCTTAAGTGGTAAGTCCAAATTCAAAAAAAATAATTTAGTTTTAATTGATGAAAAAATATACATAAAAAGGTAGACATTAGACATATAGGACGTTTACGACTAATATTTTTTTTAAAAGCAGGTGATGTGTGTTATTCTCTAATACATTACTTACATTCGCAAATTTTTTTTTCTTAAATATAAAGAATAAATATTGTAAGAAAACCGAAAGATTTTAAAACTGGTGTGTAAGTTTTAAAACAACGTAGTATAACTCCTGCATTTTCAGAACTTAAGTTATAGCATTATTTATTCAAAAAATAAACGAACTGCATTAACTTTGGAAAAATCGGGCATATTGCAAGAAATTGCCATTAGACTATAAGAGAGATAAGAAACGTGAATACCCCTGAATTTATTGTTTGGCACAATGGAAAACGATATCTTTGACTAATATTCAGATACTATTATGCAGGTACTATATTCAGATACTATATAAGTAATGAAGAACTTAGAATGATTAATACCTCCACAAAATGATATCATTTGAATTCAACCCCCTATTTGGTAAAAAAAATTGAACATTGAATTTAATTGAAATATCTTTAAAACTACATTTGAAAAAAATGTTTGTCATATTTCAAATTCTTTTAGTAATATTTAAGAATACGATATACTATTGGGATATGATTTGCGGACATATTTCTATAAACAAAATCGTTCTAAAGTAAGAGTCTATCTTCAATTTTTACTCCTTTGATGTAGCATTGCCGAAATTAATGCCAAAATCTGATTGCAGCATTAGCAAATTTATATTTTTTATAAATGTCCTCAGATTCACCTGACTATTTGTTGTTGCTATGATTTTTGATGACCCTTGAAGACTTTGGAACCTTGATAATCATATTTGAATCCAATGATGTCCTAATGTACTGATGTTATAATGAAAGACTTTAAATACTATCAGCCGTGTTCATTACAATTCCTTTATTGCCTTTTGATTCGCGATTAATTAATTATCATTAAAAATGTGATCATGATTTTATTCATAACACAATTTTAATCCGATAATAACTAATTTGACTTCGATGAACTGTTTAAAAATTCTCAAACTGTATGTATTTCGTGAATGAAATTTCATCCCAAAAACACATTGAAACATTAATACGAAAAACGCAAACACACATATAAGTATACAAATGATTTACGATTATATTATAAGGTATGTATTCAAACATGATTAATCTTCATATACAGAAAGATGAAACCATTCACGCATTTCTCAATAGAAAAATATGTTTTCAATAATAGACCTCTGATTATTTATGATTTGTTGTATAAAACTGAAAAAACTAGCCTCTGAATAGCCAGCCTAACCTAGACTAATTTGATGATGCTTTGAATGAAATTCGACATTTAAGTTAATGATCACCTCCATCCTGCTGGTTGCCTTGTGAAATGACGTTTGGTTGCAGCTGAATAGAGAGGAGGAAGGGAGTCATCTTACTAAGGCACTTTCTCCAATTTCCATGCGGCAGCGGACGAATTCTAAGGATAGAATCAATGGTGGCGTCCACAGTTCCAGTTAGGTGAAACTACTGTCATTCCTATACGAGCTGCTTCAACGTTTTTGAATACTAGGTCTATAGAGATCTCAAACACTAAATCAGGGTCTTGAAAAAGAGTTGGTGGCGGATGAGCCATTAATAAGGGCCAACGGCAGCACTCACATCACCGAAGCGTGTTAGTGGCTCCGCAATTTTGCTGGCTTCTTTTGCCCAAGAAGTTCAAAAAAGTGCCTGGCCCTCTAGGTTGGGGGGTGAAAAGCCATCAGAAATGCTCCACCACGAAACCCATGGTTTGATGAAGAGTGCCGACAAGCACATGCATCTAAACAACTATCCTACAAAGCGATGATGCACAAAAGGACGATCAAGTAAATAGAGAGGCGCTACTCCAGGAATAATGTTAGAAAGTTTTAAAAAATGAAAAAAAGAAAGTGTCAGGGTAAAAACACCCTAACAGATACCAAGGAAGAGTTGGAGTGAAGACACGGTCGGTGCAAAAATAATTTCTGCAGACGACACAAATACCGGAGTCAGGCAAAACGACCAATTCAATATTGACGATGAAAGACAAGAATTCTGCCCACCCGACTAAAATAAAATGAGAATAGCAATATCCAAACTAAAGTCGAACAAAGCTGCCGGGCCAGATGGCCTACCCGCCGAACTAAATATTTAAGGCAGACAGCATACACTGACTTGGCAGCATATACCAACTTACTTCTAAGATTTGGTCAGATGAATGTATGCCTGATGAATGGAACCTCAACATCGTTTGCCGGGTTCACAAGAAAGGAGACTCTAAACTGCGCCAACTATAGAGGTATCAGTCTTCAAAACATGGCATATAATCTTGTCTGTGTGTGAACGCCTGAAACCATTACTCAACGATCTGATTAGATCCTATCAGTGCGGTTTCAGGCCCGGTAAGCCCATAATTGACCAAACATTCACACTACGCCAGATCCTTAAGAAAACCCAAACAGATTTTTATCAATTTTAAAGTCACGTATGACAGCATCTATAGAGACGAGCTATACAGAGTTCGTCTGCATCAAGGTTGGTAAAGACCTAACCGAGACCTTTGATGTCAAAAAAGGAATAAGGCAAGGCTACGCGCTGGCCAAACTCATACGCCAACACAATAGGAACGATCTTTCAAAAGCCTGTTCAATTAATACGCCTTAGGTGGCGCGCACAATTTGAAGGGAATCTCAACCAACTTGGAGTGCGCTACTGGATGGAGGCAGTTAGCGAAAGATGCTCATGCTCCTCCTTTAATAAAGATGATGAGGGGACTAAAATGTTCTTAATTTCATTCAAAAAATCCATATTTGTATGTACAAAAGTAAGAAGAGCAACATACGGATGCATATACGGAAACCTAGGTAAACAAGCCTGGATTTATCATCGAAATGGTTTAATCGAGCATCATTTATAAACAAATAAAATCTGATAATTTAGACTTTCAGGAAGAAACAAAATATTAACATAACTATCCTCGGTTATTTCAAGTACTACTCGTTCTCATTGATTTGTTTCAGAAGCACAATTACGATCGTGACCAATATAGACCTGAATATTATATGCATAATAGGTTTCAGCATCAGTAGCAGTCTATAACTTGATACCATATTCGACGTAATATATCGTGTAAACGGTGAACGACCATTTTTAGCAATTGTTCATGGACTGTGATAGAATTCTCTGGCATACACAATATTTTTAGACGCGGCACCTACTTGTCAAAAATAAAACGAATAGCTGCCAGCTTATCTCTTTGACGATCTCTTTGGTACTTATGAATGAAGCGAGGATAACGAGTGGTTCTTTTGAATGAAGCCAAAGACGAGTCTTAAAAAAAATATACCGACCATGCCTATTATCACACAATTTACAAAAACTATCAGATCTATTTCGTAGAGTGTTTATAACAAGCACCTGTAACGAGCAAAAATTTTCAGGCACGAAAAGTGCTCCACACGCTCATCATTTAGTGCATACATATTTACATACATTAAACAAAGATATATAGATAACACAAACACAAAAGATATAATATGATCTACGACAGGAGAAAATAATTAAACAAACACATTTTTAATTTAAATTTACTTGCATGTAAGTGAATCGCATGATTATTTAAGTTCCAAATTTTTCAAGGGATTCACCATTTGATCGATAAACACCATCATATTTCGTTGATATATCTAATTTGAATGGTGTTCGGCAAAATAAAATCGATTGGAATTTTGTTGACATAGCAATAATGCGATGTGTAATAAGCCATATTAAGCTCACAGTTTTTCCAATAAGCCATATTAAGCTCGCATTATTGCTATGTCACAAAATTCCAATCGATTTTATTTTGCCGAAAACCATTCAAATTAGATATATCAACGAAATATGCAGTTTTTCCAAAATGCTCTTTATATCAAAAACACTGAACCCGGATCATTGCACTGACCAGCGGCATATATTGCTCTTTTTATAATACCTTGTCAACTTGCGAATAAAAAAGAAGAAGAAACAATTCCACTTTTATATATGTACGTATGTAACACACGAAACATATCAGTAATCACGAAAAATTAAAAGCTAAAACTGAGCCAATAAAAATAAAAAAATATTTTTTTTGCGTTTTGTCACTGTGAACGAATTAGGTAAATTTTTTCCAGATCTTAATTGTTGTGAAATTAGTACAGTACAGAAAAAGTCGTATATGAATGATTTCCATGGAGGCAACATTTCTTTCCGATTTAATAAAAAAAATATCAATTTTAAGCCGCTTAAAAATAAAAATAGTGTAGAATTTACACTAAAACCGCAAAGATGAGACTATTACAAATTTGACAGTAGCTTTTCTTTTTATGTGAAGCAACAGAAAACGATCATCTATTGAATCGCCAAGACGATCATTGTAAATTTGTAGTTACACGAAGAAGAAGCATCGCCAAGACGACGTCGTTCGATCGTTTTTGCCTTAAGCGATGGGACCCCTGATGATGCGATATCGAATGCAAAATTTCTCTGCGATCGTATTTTGTACAAAATCAGTGCAATTTAAAAGTTTATTACTGTGGAAAAGCTATGTTGTAGGTGTATTCTCGAGACACTTTCCAAATGTGACATAAGGCCAATTTTTGAAAGTTGGTTTTATTTAACTTGGCTTTATTTCGTGTCACCGACATTTCCAATTGAAAAAGTGGCTCATTCGAAATCATCATACTGAAATCTTCCAATTCCGTCAATGCTTCATTATTCATTTTTTTCGAATTTTTATTTCTTGTATCAACTTTTTACTGTATCAAAAAATATTAGCACTAGAATAACAAAAAAATTACCTTAATATCTTGAAACATTCTTGCCAGTCTGTTGACGTAATCCGCCGGCATGCCAACTTCTCGGAGCCATTCAACAATATCTTCTTCTTTTTCACTATCTGCACTTGTTCCTAGTATTAATCTTAAAATAAAATAATAAATATACGCATATATATGTGTAAAAACGTATTCATAGGCATAGAATTAAACATTTTGGAAACAAAAAATTGCCATTGTTTTTCTAAAGTACGTAAATGTTTTTATTCAATTACACATATTGGATTAATTTTAAGCTTTCTATTTTAGAAATAAAAAAAATATGCAACTCAACTCAATTTAGGATTACACATTTTTAAGGCACAGTACGAGTGAAGGGACTAGGGAATTACATATTTTTAACAAAGTTAGCCTGAAAGCGCAGAGTGTCGGTTAAAACATTTCACTTTTATTATTTCAACACACAGCAATCGAAACAAAATCACCAATATTTTAACATTCTAAGTCAGGTTTCATTCATACGGTACGATTTTTGTCGTATCCTCCTAATTCTCTTTTTGACACGCATTACGCTTTCATGAGTCCAAACTTTTTCCGTTCCGTGCCTTTTTGTTTTTTTCACTAGTTTTTCGACATTTTCACTTTCTTGTATGTCTAAGGGGAAAGTTATTTTGATTGTGCGGAAATTTCGTACTCAAACTGAGTATCGTAGGTGCGGTTTTTGAGAAAATCAAATTTTTCAAAAGCTAAAGTGATTTTAAGGCAATTTAAAAGTGCACATCATGTTGCGAGAAGGTTTCGTATGACGCAGTTGCGCACTTTATTTTTATTGTTGATTGATTGATTTCTTTCTAACGCGAAACAACCACGTTGAACATTTGAATAAAACAAACGCAGAATTTGACGATAAAAGGCTAAAAGAGAATACAAAAATCTGATGGAAATTTGCGGATCATCCGTGTTTGGCTATCCCCCGTAACTTTCATTCCTTCTATCCTCAAACGCTATGAAATGAACTTGAAAATAAAAATCGAAAGTTCCATTACAATTTGAATGTTGAGTGTATTTTGAGATTCGAATGATTTGACAATACTAAAGCACCAGGTTTCGAAGTTTATTATTTTCGAAATAGCAGTAAAATTAAACCAGCGAAAGAAGTAAGGAAGCAAATCATAAACAGCAATTGGTTTGTGTACAACAGAAACGGTTTATAATATCAGAGTAGTCGGCCAAAATGATCAACACCATGCTGGCTAAAGTTCGTCGCAAAGTTGATATTTCTGTGGAACTCATACGCGCAATACCACAATCTGGGAGTATAGGAAATTAAAAAAAAAACAAAAGGAAAGGCTACAGTCCGCTGGGGGCGAACAGTATGATACCCTATCCATAAACCTATATGCCCCAAAGAAAAAAGCATTAAGAAGATGATTGATAGCATTTTATTTCACTCTATTAATTGAAAAAAAAAGTTTTTTTTTTAAAAACGCCCCCAAAAAGTGGGCGTGGCCATAAACTTTGTATGGGCGATATGTTGGAAAAAATTATGGGTAAATAAAATCGCTTTCTATGAAATTTTTCGAAGAAAAGAGCATTTTAGTAAAAAACGCCCACAAAAAGTATAAAGTATATGACAAACTTATAAAGGAGTGCAATGCCTACATATCTTGTGAAGGTTGTAACACTCTATCTCTCTAACTTTAGCTTTAAAACGGTTTTTCCTAAATTGTGGGCGTGGCAGTGGGCGTATTCAAAAAATTTTTACACTTAACCATTTCGGAGCCCTAGGGAATATGTGGTCAAAGCTTTCAGCTTCCTAGATTAATTTTAAAGGCCTAAAAATTGCGTACGGACGGACATTGCTAGATAGTCTTAGGATTTGTTCCTGATCATAAATATATATACTTTTATGGGTCTACGACGAATATTAAGGGGTGTTACAAACTATGTGTCAAAATTAATATACCCTTAGGATAGGGTATAAACATAAGGAAAGGCACAAAAAGTAGGCGTGGCAAAGAATTTTATATGACAGACTTATAAAGGAGTGCCTACATATCTTGTGAAGGTTCTAACACTATTTCTCTAACTTTAGCCCAAAATGTTTTTTTCTAAATTGTGGGCGTGGCAGTGGGCGGATTTAAAAACTGTTAACACTTAACCATTTCGGGACCCTAGGGAGTGTATGCTCTAAGTTTCAGTTTCCTATCAGAAATTTAAAGGCCTCAAAAGTTGATACGGACGGACGGACATTGCTAAATAGTCATAGGATTTGGTCCTGATCATAAATATATATACTTTTATGGGTCTACGACGAATATTAACGGGTGTTACAAACTATGAGTCAAATTTAATATACCCTTAGGATAGGGTATACAAATTGTAAAGACTGGCTGAGACGGGGAAAAATTCTCTCACCAAGAAAGAAACTTACGAAAAAGTTATAAATAGCTCTTTTAGTACGTAGTAAAATGTTAACTATGACAGCGGTTTTTTTAAATATTGCAGTTGTGACTGGTGAAGTAAGGAAATAAACATTCAAATTTAACCAAAATTGCTTATTTACCAAGTAAGTGGTGCTATAGATTTATTCTAAATGTGAAAATTTCGTATCGACAGAGAAACAAGCGGGTGACAATATAAATTAAGTGATCGATCGTTATATGAATAAAAATTTTGTTAAACAATTGGAAACTAAATTGTATAGAAGTTAAGAAATCTCTAGTTGCGGGGGCGAATATGGTATTATTAAAAAAAAGTAGTATACACCTCAACACCCTTTCATATACAGGGACATTCATTTCTTGGTTTTAAATTGGTACCTGTCAAACTCAGCTGTCATTTAATGTGTCATAATATTAGTTGTATATTTGCCATTTGCGATAATGGATTGCTTAACAATTGAACAAAGCGTTAAAGTTATTAAAATTTACTATAAAAGTGGTAATTAAAACGTAGTCACTTTTCGCGCATTACGCGATGATTGTGGTCGTTAAAATCGACCGACTACGCAAGCAATCGGTAAAATTGTTAAGAAATTTGCAGAATAGCGTTACTGATATCGTAAGGCTTGTGTAACATCGTAACGTACGCTCATTCAAAAATAATGCTGCTGCAAGTGCAAGTGTTGCTGATAATCCGAATTTATCGATTTCCTGGTGTTTGCAGCAATTCGGAGCGATAATTCTGGCTACGCAAAAGACCGTGATTCCGCGAGTAATCCCCGAACACTGATACTGCCCGAAATGTGCGAAAGAGTGGATAAAAATTACCTCAAAAGAGTCGCATGCGTTTTTGATATTATTTTTTACACTTAATGACAAAGTCCAAACTTTATAATATAATAAAATGTTCATCGAAAATGTATTGCCGTGTGTTTTCATTTGCTTTAATTTCGAAACTACAAAATGAATGACCCTTTAAATGCAACATATTAGTTCTAATCAAAATTAGATATGGCTTGTAAATGGTAATTCATCGTGAGATTTGATTTATAATGTAAAATATAACACATAAATTTGAAAGTGAATTTAAAATTCCTGAAGACCTGAGACTTTACATATTCCCAGAGAAAATAGTTGAATGGTGTGATGTCGCACGATCTACGCGGCCAACTTACCGTAGAAAAACTTGAAATTAAGTGCTCACCAAAATGATTTCTCAATAAGTCCATTATTTCACGCGGTCTACGGCTCGTAGTCTTGTTGAAATCAGAGCTCACCGAGACCAAGGGCTTGAATTTCGAGCGTAAAATCCTTCCCAAAATATTCTGCCCTGTTTGCGTTGGTGGGTTTTGGAGAAGGAGATTCAACGACGAACTATACGAGCTGTACAACGACATCGACCTAGTGAAAAAACTGCGTATTGGGCGCCTAAGATGGCTAGGACATGTCGAGCAAATGGACAACAACGCTCCGGCCCGCAGAGTCTTCGACTCCACCCCAGAGGGACGACGCAGGCAAGAAATCCCTGGCCTAAGGTGGCGTGCACAAGTAGAACACGACCTCAATCGACTGGGAGTGCACAACTGGAGGCAGCTAGCTAAGGACCGGGCTAGTTGGAGAGGCACGTTGATTGAGGCCCAGGTTCACCTTGAACTGTTGTGCCACCTAACTAAGTATGTATGTATAGTCCATAGTCATTGAAGGTTACATTCTGATTGGCCTTATTTTTTTACGAAATATGGGCCAATGATTCCACTATCCCATAAACCAAACCATACCGTCCTGGATGTGGTCTTACCGGTCTAGTATCATCCACTAATGTAAACTGGGACTCAAATTTGCGAATGGTATTGGCAATAGCGGTTCCCGATCAAAAAAATGTTAGTTGAAGGCAGTATCGAAGAACGGAGGGACGCAACTAAAGGGTGATCCATTTCAAGTTGGAGAGGCACGTTGATTGAGGCCCAGGTTCACCCTGAACTGTTGTGCCACCTAACTAAGTATGTATGTATAGTCCATAGTCATTGAAGGTTACATTCTGATTGGCCTTATTTTTTACGAAATATGGGCCAATGATTCCACTATCCCATAAACCAAACCATACCGTCCTGGATGTGGTCTTACCGGTCTAGTATCATCCACTAATGTAAACTGGGACTACTAATGTAAATTTGCGAATGGTATTGGCAATAGCGGTTCCCGATCAAAAAAATGTTAGTTGAAGGCAGTATCGAAGAACGGAGGGACGCAACTAAAGGGTGATCCATTTCGAGGTTCCCTACTTTTTTAAAGAAAAAAACACAGAAAATTAAAATTTAATGGAGAATGTTTATTATCATTTGAAAGAACATTCTTTGGCATTTATTTTTTGAAGATTATGTCTATCAAATGTTGGCCGTTGCTACGTCGCAGATGGTCCATCCGTTGAGTCCAATTTTCGATCACTCGTTCGAGCATTTCGCCTGGTAACTGGCGAATGACACGCGTGATGTTTTCCTCCAAGGCCTGAATCGAAGCGGGTTTGTCGGCATAAGCTTTTGACTTTACATATCCCCACAGGAAAAAGTCTAACGGTGTGATATCACAAGATCTTGGTGGCCAATCGACCGGCCCAAAACGTGAAATTATGTGCTCACCGAAATGTTCTCTCAATAAGTCCATTGATTGATGCGATGTGTGGGAAGTGG
Source organism: Ferdinandea cuprea (assembly GCA_963576555.1). Lineage (NCBI taxonomy): Eukaryota > Metazoa > Arthropoda > Insecta > Diptera > Syrphidae > Ferdinandea > Ferdinandea cuprea. The sequence goes on from OY754959.1 coordinate 82,607,473, forward strand.
CGCCGTCTTGCTGAAACCAAATGTCGCCGAGATCACGAGCTTCAATTTCAGGCATCAAATAGTCGGTTATCATGCCACGATAACGGTCGCCATTGACGGTTACGTTCGCACCGGCATAATTTTTGAAGAAATATGGACCGATGATTCCACCGGCCCACAAACCACACCAAACCGTTGTTTTTTCTGGATAAAGTGGCAGTTCTTCAATCTCTTCAGGTTGCTCTTCGTCCCAAATGCGGCAATTTTGTTTGTTTACATACCCATTGAGCTAGAAATGGGCCTCATCGCTAAACAAATTTGCCTCGAAAACGTCGGATCTTCTTGGAACTTTTCAAGAGCCCATAGAGCGAAGCGATGTCGCTTGGGAAGGTCGAGCGGCTTCAGTTGTTGCACAAGCTGTATTTTGTACGCTTTAAACTTAAGATCTTGACGTAAAATGCGCCAAGTCGTTCCATACGTCAGTCCGACTACGGCGACTGACTCTCGGTCGACTCTCGGTCGACTCTCTACGGTCTTCGTGTACACTCTCAGCTACGGCCGCTATATTTTCTTCACAGCGTGCTGGACGTGGTCTATTCGGTCGAATATTATCCAATAATGAATGCTGGCTCTCAAAATGGGTGATGGTGTTGCGAATAGTACGCTCAGTAGGCCGATTATGTTGACCATAAGTTGAGCGAAGTGAACGAAACACATTCCTCACAGAACGTGAATTTTCATAATAAAGTTGAACAATTTGTAAACGTTGTTCACGCGTAAGTCTTTCCATTATGAAATGCCAAACAATACTAAACAAAAATATCATGACAGCATGACACGACTCACACGTGATCTGTCAAAAACGGCTATTGAAAAAAGTATCTCTACTTGGATCACCCGTTACTTGCCAAATTCTATTCTCGAAAGACTCTAGTATCGACAACGATATTAAAACAAGATACCCTCCTCGAAAAATACTACGTTGTCTGCAGCGATAGCCTCTAAAAAAATTAATCCAGACAGATCACATCCCGTCTATCCAACCAGTTAAACGTAGTTAAAAATAAATTTCAAAACACATCAATCTACGAGTTGTTAAAATAAAACCAAATCAACCAATTTTTTAGAATCCGAAGATATAAGAGTATAAAAAATACGCAATACGTAATACCAGCTCTATGTCCTAGCAGCTATGCTCGTTAATTTTATTATTAGCATGTAATTGTATCATTACTTGTTAATAAAAAAATATAAAAAAAATTATTTCAACATGTTTAACATAATAGAATAAATAATATAATTTTTTTTTTGTATTCCCTTCATTAGTTTTTAAGCTATTTGCGGAGTTATAAATTCCCCTTATTAGTTTTTTTTTTCAAAAAACTAAATAAGCAGTATTTTTGGCCCACCCACCCCAAGTGTTCAAAGAACAAAAACAGACTAAAATCCTTAGAACCATTTTTGAGTATATTAATGATTAATGATTTTAAAACAGCAAAACACAAAAGAAAAAATAGGGAAAGGTTACAGTCCGCTTGAGGCGAACAGTATGATACCCTATACTAGAATACCCTATACTAAAATATTTGCTAAATATCTTATCGTTTTCAATGAAAATTTTCGAAGAAAAGTGCTTTTTAGTAAAAAACGCCCACTAAAATTAGGCGTGACAAAAGACAAAAAACTTCATATGACAAACTTATAAACGAGTGCAATGCCTACATTCCTTGTCAAGGTTCTAACACTCTATCTCTTTAACTTTAGCTTTAAAACGGTTTTTTCTAAATTGTCTGTCTAAATTTTCTTTGAGAAAATAAAATGAAAAATGGCCCCAAAACAAAAATTAACAATGGCCCCAAAAAAGTATATAGAAAACAACAACACGAAAATTTCTGTGATTTGGGGCCATTTTTCATATTTTTGGGGCTGTATTTCATTTTGTTTGGCGCCATTTTTAATTTTTTAGTTTGCGGTCCAATTTAATTATGACAAAAAAAAATAAATGAAAATAACTTCGTTGTTCCGCTCGGTGTATGTGCTTCTTGCCAGCCAGGCGCCCATGGCAACAACCTGGGGGAAAATTAAGGGACTACATCCCTCTTTCGCAGGCGACAGGTACCGCTCACGCATCTTCGTTGCTCCGCTCGGGGCATGTGCATATCGTCAGGCAGGCGCCTATGGCAACAGTATCTGGATGACACGCGGGATTAAGGGATAACTACCATGGATCCATGGTATTTATGTCTATTTAGCATATGCCCTTATACCCATATACTAACGAGACATAAACATAATGTCCGTTTGAAGCAGAAATAATGTCCGAATAATAAATGTTTTTTTTTGTTTGGGACCATTTTTCATTTTATTTTCTCAAAGTTTGGGGTAATTTTTCATAATCAAATTTGACCCCAATTTGGGTCCATTTTTCATGGGGGCGTGACATATTTTTGGGACCTTTTTTTATTTAGCTTGGGACCATTTTTCATTTTGGAAAATAGATCGAATTTTTGGGGCCATTTTTCATGTAGCCATTAACAAAAATATGTGGTCAAAATTGCTAAATACTAAATATATATACTTTTAGGGGTCTACGACGAATATTAAGGGGTGATACAAGCTTAAGGCCAATAAGTCTGTTTTCCTTCTTGCTGAAAAGTTTGGAGAGACTGGTTGAGCTCCATGTGCGCAAAGTTGCTCTTCAATCACATCCTCTCTCTGAGAAGCAACGTGCCTATCAGCGCGGAAAATCCTGCGGGACTGCACTTCAAAACCTTGGTGGTAGGATTGAAATTGCTCTTGACCGGAAGGAGTATGCCTCAATCTTCCTGGAAACTACACTCAAGCTTATGCGGATGATGTTGCCATTCTTTATGTCGGTTCAAATCTAGGGGCTGTCTGCTTTCAGGCGCATAGATCCCTGGATTTCATCGATGTTTGGTGCACTAGTAATGGGCTTTCAGTGAATCCTCTTAAAATTGCGGTTGTTCTCTTTACTAGAAGGACAATCGTCACTGGTCTGTGCCATCTGTGCTTAAAAGTGTCATCATCCCTATCTCTGGGTGTAATCTTCGATAAAAAACTTCTATGGTCCAAACATGTTGAATCGACCATAATTAAACCGCTCCTCTCATATGCATCTGTTGATTGCTGGAACAGGCTTTCGCGTAAACATGTTACTGCTTCTTTTGCCAAACTCCAAAAGAACGACATGTTTCCGCTAAACAGGGGCCTTCCCTAGCACACCGGGCTCTGCTCTATATGCTTTGATGAATCTTTCCCCCTCGATTTATATATCATGGTGTTTACGCTAAAACCATATTTCGCTTAAAGAGAGATGGCTTTTGGTACGACGCGCACTGGAATTTTGAAGAAATTGCTCGAGAATAATACTTTGACCCCTGTCTTACGTATATGCCGTCTGATGCAATGACACCAGAAATCATTCTGCGAAAAAACTATCACGTCGACTTCCCGCAGGTAACGGAATGCCTTGGGCCAGACTCTGAACCATGGATGGAATGCTATCGTATTTTCACGGATGGCTCCAAAACCGGACAGGGGTCTGGTGATGGAGTCTTTGTGGAACGCTACCCCTTGGGTAAACATGCGTTTCTTTTCCAAGCGGAGGTTTTTCCAACCTAATGGTTATGCGCTATATTTTGGACAACAGGTGGTGGGCTAGAGACATTTGCATTTGCAGTGACAAACAAGCTGCATTAAAAGCGCCGCTAAACCCACTTACCTCGTCCAAGTTAGTGCTAGAACTCAAGCGTTCTCGGAAATGAGATCTCGGATGAGCTTGCTAGGTTCAGAAGAAGTTTTCTCAGGACCCGCACCCGTGTTGGGTCTGCCTACATCTCTAGTCATGTCTTCCATTGATGCTTTGATGGCTTCTCGTGAACACAAAATTCGGTGTCACGATTGTGGTGGATGTAGACAGACCAAACTATTGCGCCCGGACATTTGCAAAGAGTCTGCATATTTTCTTCTATCTCTTAGGAGAATCGACTGTAGGCTGCTTTTAAGCGTCCTTTCGAGCCGCCAATCTTTAGCTTAACACTTAAATATGTTTGGCTTAAGCAACACCACCACCGACATCGGATAGTAGCAAACTCCGACAAAAAAAACGGGGTGTTACAAACAATGTATGTGTCAAAATCAATTTATCCTCAGGATAGGGCATAAAACGACGCCAGATGGTACCCCAAAAACTTTATATATGAATTTTGTAGCAAATCCATCGAACCGTTTTGCCATACGGCTCCTGGACAGACTCTCGTAATATCATCCCTCATACTCCGTTTGAGTTCGAAATTTCCGCGTGACGGATATAACTTTCACTTTAGTATATTTAGTTTAATTTATTTTATTTAGTTTAATAAAAAAGCTTTTCATTCATCCGCGTAAGAAAATTTAAATTTCAAATCAACTTTATCCTTTATGATAACTTTATATTATATTTAACGGGCTCTCGACCCGTGAAGAGTCTCTGGCTGTGACAAGGCAGCCTTCCATAATCTGCGATACCGGGCACGCTGCTTCCAATTTTCTAGACCAAGCGCTCTTGGCTTGGTTTTTAAAAAGGAGGTTCGGTCTTCCTTGTCGTCTCAAACCTGGGGGGCTTGGATTCAAAGATCCTCTTGGATGGAGCTCTATTGTCCATTCGCTTAATGTCACCGAGCCACTGTAGACGACGTGTCTTGCTTATAGAGTTCGCGGTTGCATCTTTTCCTCCTCGCAAACAGGACCAAACATTCTTGGAAGAATTTTTCTTTTGATGGACCTTAGTATTAACTGTCCTTTCTTGCTTATCGTCCAGCACTCGGCGCCATATAGCAGGACTGGCAGGATAAGGGTTTTGTAGAGCAAACACTTCCTTCTTCGAGTAAGCAGTTTTGAACCCATTTGCTTCACCAAACCGAAGTAGCAACGGTTTCCTAGCGAAATTTTTCGCGGGATCTTTACATTTGTGGAGTTAATATTTGAACAGAGGTAGATGAATTTCTTAACTACCTCGAAGTTCCTGCTATCAATAGTGACGTTTTGTCCTAATCGGTGAACAAATGTTTGCTTGTTTGTTGATAGCATGTATTTAGTCCTGTCCTCATTTACTTCAAGGCCAACTAACTTCACCTGTTCTTCAATAGCCGTGAAAGCCACTATCACGGATTGATCTTATGAATATAATACCTTCCGTGTTGACACCTGCCCTGTCCACTTAGCAGCTGGTGGAAATAGTGCTTAAATACATATTCTATCCCCTGTGCGTCGGTGACTAGGTTTCCTTGGCTACTTCGAAGACCTGAGTTCCGGTCTTGGAGCCAGCAGCCAGTTGCCTGGCTTCCTTTTAAAATCTCCGGATGTTCTTCTCCTTCCATTTCCTGGCTCTATACTCTTCTCTTGCGGCATTTTTTCATCATACTACGCGGTTATCTCTGGGGTGGCTGGCAACATAGGGTGGTTTCGGCTACTTCTTTAAAGATGTCGCGATATTGGGACCACTGGTTGTATCTGTGGTACGTAAATGCGCACTGGAGGGTCTCTCACTCGTGTGCTCTTTGACAACTTAACCATTCTCAATGTTGTATACAAATTCGTAAGTATCCGAGTGTAGGGGCAACATCATGCCGCTCTCTTTAATATTTCTTTTTAATTAAGGAAAGACATTGAGTAAAAATTCGTAGAAAATCGTAAAAATTATGTATTACGAATTTGCAAGTAAACGAAAGAACGTTCGAATATCTAACACAAAAAGATTAATTTACTAATAACTTTTTTATGTTGCCATAAAAAGTTGTATTTATAAAATGTCATCATATGTTATTTGGTAATTCGGAAGAGCTCTCCGATCCGGAATGCCAATCGAATAAGTAAACGTATTACATTTCAATTTCAATTTCGAACCACCTCACTGCCAATCTGATGTAGATGAAGAGGATGTAAGAAAGTCAATATTAGTTATTGAAATATGATTATATTATACTTAATAGTATTTCATAATTTGTTTAATTAAATTTGTTTATAATTTTCAGCTAATCTTGCCAAAACTGAAGAATTTTTAAATACATTAGCAACAAAAATTACATTTATCGTTTTTGACGTTTGTGGTGTTTGGTTGTATTAGTGCTTCTGGTTTTGATTCTGAATTCAAAGTCAGGAGCGTATTTATCTTCTTTCCAGGAAAGGAACTATCATTTAAGTACCAAACGAACACTTTCAAAAGAGGCCGGAAGTCTTCCGGATTACCAAACGGAAACGACATTAAAACTTTACAACACCAATTGATAGCGACAGCAAAATTTATAAAACATTAACCTTACCACCAAAACGTTTGATATTTATTGTGTCACTTTCGTTTGCAATTCCCAGTATTGTTGTTGAAAACAGTAGAGAAATGTGCTGAATAACTTTTCACTTTACATTTGCAAGTGGCCTTTTGAAGAGATAGCACAAAATACTACACCGTCAAGGCAAAACGAGACAAAAACTAATTCCGCGGAATGACTGAAACAGGCAATTTACATAAAACCGAAAGGTAAACAAATTAACTCGAAAACAATAAAAGCCGTCATTGAAAACTTTAATCCTGCGTCTCATTCTCTCAAAGTAGACAGTTTTTCTGTTTTATGTGCCTGGCTACACGTTCATGGGAATGAAAGTCATTGCTATACACACATAAAAGTCTCATAGGTATGAAAGCAATTTGAATGGCGGGGAACGCTGAAATCTGAAACAAAACAAAATTTATCTTGGAAAATCGAATACTTTTGCGCTCTCTAGTACCTGTATTCGGTCTTCACTCTTCCAACACAAATCTCAAATGAGGATTTCTGTCAAAAGTGATATGGTTTAGAACCGAAACGTTCACCCACGTGTACCCACGAAAGTCATTCCCATGAACGTGTAGCCAGGCACTAAAAGACTAAGAACATGAATGGAAAATGGAGTAGAGAAAGGTTATAAATAGATAAATTAGAAACAAATCAATATAAGCCAATAAAGAACGCTCATCGCCGCTTAGGAAATTCATCGAAACGACTTGGCATCATCGATATCTATGAAATCTAATAACACATTAACTGTCATTTGTTTTGTTGTTTTTTGGATTTTTAGTCATAGTAGTTTGCATTAAACCCACGAGCAATCTTCCAAAATAATACCCACACACAAAATGTGTGTATCAAACAATTTCAATGCCCTAGATAGGCATTGAAATTGCCCTTCCAAAAGGGTATTATTATAGAATTTTTTTCCCATGTTTAATGTACATTGCTCCGATCGAAAATCGAAACCAGACATATGTATGTAAAGATCCGAGCTATTTTTGCACCACTTATTCGATATGGATCAAATACACACTATTTAGTAATAATATTCTCGCCTTAATCGGGAAAAAAAATAAATTTTTTTATTGATATTCAAACTAATATTTTTTGGGCATTTATTTGAAATTTCCTAAGTGCCTGAATACACGTTCATGGGAATAAAAGTCATTCCCATGAACGTCGTGGTTACACACACAAAAAAGTCTCTAAAGGGCCAGTTATAGCTTTCATTGAAATCCATCATTGAACATTTTGTTTTCGTAATTTAAGACTACTAAACAAACCATATTGGCTATAAGCGGCATCAAAATAAATCTAATCACTTATAGAATTTTACTTAATCCTGATTTAAACTTTTTTTTTAATCGATTTTTATTATTTCACTGATAGAAATCGATTTCAATGAACAGCTAATATTCGTCTCTACAATTTGGAACACAATCGTTCCACTGATGTGTTCGATTCTCAGCTGTCAGTTTTGCTTTCAATGATCAACTCTAATCTGAAAACCTATACCAGTGGCCTTCTACTGACAGAAATTTTTCAATGATTGCTATAACCGACTTGTCAAAAAAATGAAACAGCTATTCCACTGATTTGTTCCAATGATAGCTATAACTGGCCCCTTAAAACTGATAGGTTGTCTGTGCACACAATGAATTTGCCAGAAGTTGGCCCTTTGATATCGCGGAAAAACTCCGTTACTTGGTGGCCGGAAAAGATCAAAAGTAAATAAAATCACCCCAGTTGCGCGCTGATTCCCGTCCTCCTCAGGCTTTTTTAAATTTGAAAACGTCTGTTACACCTTGTAATCTCATTTTTTTCAATGATTTTAGGAACATTTTTAAGATATGGAGCATATACCGTACTATGAACTAATGAACAGAAAACTTAACTGATGGAAATATGTACAATTAAACACAGAAACAGTCCTTAAATTTAATGATGAGCGCCGAATTACCTCCCGACGCCTGCACACGCATTTTTGTTCTCTCTGTGATTGTTCCGCGGCCAGCGTACATAGGAAACAAAAACAATGCTAATCGCGCGCGAGTTACGAAATGCTGTCATGCTGACGCAGCACCCCCAAAGCCACCGCTGTTGACCGGATACGACATTTCTTAGAATTGTCTCGTGCATAACATTTTACTAGAATTCCAATTGTAAATTCCCATAGAATTAAGAATGTCAATTTTGCACTTTTACAAATTGTTAATTTAACATTAAGATTCCAAGAATTATGTATTGTGAAATTGAATTGACGATAATCGAAGGAGTAGAAAATTAAAATCAGAATAAACTTGTCAGTCGAAACGTAAAGTTGTGTTTTTTTTAGTAACCGCGAGTCTGGAACTCGTAATTGGCGCAGTCGTCCGGTCCGGTTAACAGTCAGTAGCTACAAGTGCTTTAATATCGGAAGTGAAAAAAAAAATAAAGTAACTTAAAAACAATCACGGGTGTGCAAAAAGTGAAAGTGCTGCTAGTAACAAAACAAAACTGTGAGAGTACATCACAGTATAGTATCGAGAGCATATCGATAGTTCTGCAGACATTCCAAACAGCAAGTGATACAGCTATAAAAAAGTGTGGCGAGAATAAAATAGTGACGGAATATCACTTTTATTCTTGGTATCGACTGAATATCGATTTTTATACACACCAAGACTGTTGGATTTTAATCCTTCATAACCGGGAACCAGCTCCACAACCACAAACAAAAAAAAAAGGAAAAGAAAAAGAGAACATGACGACAAAATATATTCTACTGACAATTGGATGCCTGTAAGTACACGAATCGAATGCAAATAATCATAACCAATAAACCAATAAACAAATAAACCATTGAAGCTAAATTTTTAAATACCGTACAAAAAGTATATATAAAATAAAAAAAAAAAATAAAAAAAAATAATAAAAAAGAAAATAAAAGAAAAACAAATACCTAATAATATATTTCTCAAAATTAATTACTGATATTCTATTGAAAACAATAAATGAAATTGTAATACAATTTTACCTATAAAAAAGAAAAAAAAAAAAGGAAAAAGTGAAACATATTCAAATATACATATTCAAACAAAACAATTTTTATTAGATCTAAGATACGCTTAACCTATAAATTTACAAAAAAAAATATATTTTTCTACTTTGATTCAATATTATATTGCTCTAAATGCTAAAACAAACGAATTAGATGTTTAAAAAAACTAAAAAACTGCTTAAATTTTCCCCGTATACAAGAAGTTTACCTAATATCTCTAAAAGTGAAGACCCTCTTACAGGCTTTTATAAAAGTACTTTTAGTGAAAGCCTAGTCACTATTCTTGAAGAAATTGACCCAACGCATTCCGAAAACAATTCCCAAATGACTTCAAACCAAGAATATCCGATTCCTTCGGGATCCAATGTAAACCAAGACATTTTTCAATCTTTACGCATACCCGATGCAGTGAAAGATCTTCCGCACTTCGACGGAAATCCTCGCATGCCACACGAATTCCTAAATAATGTTGAAGAAATCCTATTGTATGCAAGAGGTGTGGATGGAACCCCTTACGAGCAAATCATCCTTCGAGCTATTCGAAATAAAATCACTGATCAGGCGAACGAGGTTTTAAATATGTTCGGAACGCCCCTAAACTGGGATGAGATAAAAAATAACTTGATCCTCCATTATTCAGACAAGAGGTCAGAAACATCGCTGGTAAGGGACTTACATAACCTCAGACAGTATAATAAAACTGTAGAACGATTCTACAGCGAAATAATCGAAATCCAATCTGCCCTATCCAACAACGTACTTATTCATGAAAAAGATCAGAAAGTAATTTCCGCAAAAAAAGAACTTTACGCTGAAATGTGCTTAAACGCATTTCTAACGGGCTTAAAAGAACCTCTAGGTTCAAGTATCAGAGCAATGCGACCAGAATCGATTGCAATACCCCTCTCTGTATAAATGAACAGAATATATTCTATATGCGAACAGAACAATTTAAACCAAATTATAGATTCAACTCCCATAGACCCTACACTCCACAATCACCAAATGGTTTTTACAATAGAGTATTACAGTATCAACCAAAACCATATAACCCCAGACCAATAACTTCTTTTCACAATAGAACATACCAAAATTATCAAAGACCATACGTACATAACCCAATCACTCATAACCCGCAATTTAACACAGGCTTACAACAGAACCAAAACACGTTCAGAACCAATAATCCCAATTCATTCTATAATAATAAGCCCAACCAACCACCACCAGAACCCATGGATACATACAGTGGATCATCTCGCATAACTAACCAACAAAAAGTCTTTAAAACAAGTCCAAGTATGCGTTCAAACGCTAACCAATCTCGCTACTCTAACGAAGTAAATTTTATCGATAAATTAAACAACTTAAGAAACCCATCACAAAATAATATCCACCAACAAGAAATAAATCAATATCAGGAAAACGCAACTGAAGACTTGAATAATATTGAAGATTCACCAAATTTTCGTCTACATGTCTGGAACAACCAACAGGATACTTAGACATTAATAAGCATGGACTAGAACTAACATATATAAACATATCATCCCCTTTTGGTAGAACACTAAAATTTTTAATAGACACGGGTGCTGTCAGCTGGGTTAATAAATTCATAAACCCTGAATTTATTAACCCAGCTGATAAAACTCAATGCAACCCAATTACAATAACAACAGTCCTTAATCGACATACACTTAACAAACAAGTTTAACTACCCCTTTTCATAGAATTCAACCAACCAGGAAACTTCACATTTTTGCTATTTAAATTCCATAATTATTTTGATGGACTTTTAGGTTTAGACTTCCTGACATATATCGGAGCTAAAATAGACCTAATAGAGAAAATCGTTCAAACAAAGTACACCAGAATTCCATTACAAACAAAACCAAACCTCACATCAGGCAAACACATTATTGCCCCAAATTCTAAAATCCTATTAAAACTTCCCATAGATATACGCACAGGTGATGTTTATTTGAACACCACCAAACTAAATGAAAACCTTTACATTCCGGAAGGCATATACCACGTAGATGAATGGTATGGTGTAGTAGAGGTAATCAATACCCCAGATAAAGAGGAAATACTTTTATTGGAGCAACCACTTAAGGCTCGCCCTTACAATAAATTTTAATATATTGAAATTTACAACATCAATTCTGAATATACAGAAAACAATAGCCACACAAACATTTCCGAGCTACTCCGCACTGACCACCTCAATACGGAAGAAAGAAAATCGGTTTTAAAAATCTGCAAGAAGTACCATGACATTTTTTATAGAGCAGGTCAAGCTTTGACCTTTTTCAACGAAGTCAAACACAAAATTGTCACAACTGACGACATACCGATCTATGTAAAATCTTACAGATACCCATTCGTCCACAAACAAGAAGTGCAAGCCCAAATAACCAAGCTGTTAAGCCAGGGCATTATTCGCCCTAGCTACTCTCCCTGGAGCTCCCCTGTTTGGATTGTACCGAAAAAGCAAGATGCGAGTGGGAAAAGAAAACGCTTTCCTAGGACACATCGTCTCCACCGAGGGCATAAAACCCAATCCTTCAAAGATCCATGCTTACAAAACTACCCAATACCTCGTACCCAAAAGGAAATAAAAGGATTTATAGGACTATTAGGATATTATAGAAAATTCATACAAGTTTTCTCAAAATTAACCAAACAACTAACAGAATGCCTAAAGAAAGGCAGAACAGTGCAGTTGACTGATCGATACGAGAAAACATTCGAAATATGCAAAAATATTCTTACTAATGACCCAATTTTACAGTACCCAGTCTTCTCAAAACCATTCATCCTAACCATCGACGCGAGCAACTATGCTCTTGTCGCAATTTTGTCACAAGGCCGCATTGGCAGTGATAAGCCAATATGTTATGCGAGCAGAACACTTTCAGACTCGGAAATAAACTATTCGACCATCGAAAAAGAACTTTTAGCCATAGTTTGGGCTACGAAATATTTCAGGCCATACCTTTTTGGCCGACGATTCCAAATCATAACAGACCATAAACCGCTCACTTGGCTTATGAGTCTTAAGGAGCCCAATTCCAAATTGATAAGATGGCGTCTAAAACTAGAAGAATTCGATTACCAGATAGTGTACAAAAAAGGAAAGTTGAACACTAATGCCGATGCACTAAGTCGCGCTCAAATTGATAATCCAATTCTAGAACTAAATTTAAGCGATAACGTCTCAAACCAAGGAACGTGTGGTACCACCATACACTCTGCGGATGAAAATTTAGACGATGGAATTGGAATATCAGAACAATCACTCAACGAATTTAATCTTCAAATAATTTTACTCAAATCATCTGAACCACCGAAAGTGTCTTTAGAAACACATTTTCGAAATAAACAGCGCCGAACCATACGCGATTCAGAATTTACCGAAACAAAAGTAGTAGAAATTTTTAAAAAATATTTACCCCCAAACAAACTATCTGCCATATTCTCTGACGACGAAACATTTAAAATAGTACAGCTTGTTTATTCGAAATATTTCGCTAATAATAAAACATTTAGAGTAGTACGTTGCAAAAAACTACTATCAGACATAACACAAAACGACGACCAAGACAAACTAATTAACGACTACCATATAAATAACAATCATAGAGGTATAAATGAAACATACCTTCATCTCAGAAGAGACTATTACTTTCCATTCATGCTCAAAAAAATCCAACAAACCATCAATAATTGTGAATTATGCCAATTATGTAAATACGACAGAAGTCCCCCGAAACTCAAAATGCAAGTACCAGAAACTCCACTTAAACCATTAGACATAATTCATATTGATATTTACTGCATTAATCATCAACAAATCTTAACTATTATAGATAAATCATCAAGATTCGCCTCGGCATATACTCTTCCGGCTAGAAATAGTATTTCCATCCTAAAATCATTAAAGAATTTTATGAGCCTATACGGCATACCCAAAAAGATTGTCTGTGACCAAGGCTCCGAATTCACAGCCAATATATTTAAAGATTTTTGCAAACAATATCAGATCGAATTACACTTTACCTCTTTTCAACAGAGTTCTAGTAACGCACCTGTAGAGAGATTACACTCTACATTAACGAAATCTATACAATCATACTTTTTACTCGAAAAGAAGCCAACCTTGACTTAGAACACGGCGAAATCCTGTCCGAAACACTTATAACATATAACAACTCTATTCATTCTACCACCAAACATACCCCTTTCGAGCTTTTCTTCGGAAAAACGTACCAATATAACAATAGCGTAACTTTCTCTAATGAGCACGAATATTTGAAGAAACTCAATGAATTTCAAGAAAAACTCTACCCCATGATAAAAGAAAAAGTTGAAGAGTGTGAAATCAAGAATAGGCAAGTTAAACGAATCGAGAAATGACCCCAAAAACTGGGAAAACAACGAAATAGTATATAGGAAGGAATGTAGAAGAAACAAGATAACCCCTAAATTTTCCCGACATAAGGTCAGAAAAAACAATAAAATAACCCTAATAACAACAAAAAACCAAAAAATACATAAGGCCAGGATAAAAAATAGAAAGAAATACACGCAAACTAATAATACTAACAATTAATATATTTTAGAATCTCACTGGCAACCACCCAAATTCTCCAAATACATGATTTGACTAAAAATCAAGGCATCGTTCAGCTGCAACTCGGGCAGGGAAGAGAAATTAAGCGCTTTGACAACCTTATTCATATTGTAAATCTTGAGGAATAGCACAAAAACGTCAGAAAAATTGAAAATACCCTAAGTCTGCTTAAACAAAGCACATTAACAAACCTAATACAAATAACCAACCTCAAACTAACAGAACTCGAAATTAAACTCCAGACACTAACACCTATTAGAAGAAACAAAAGAAGTTTATTTAACGGAGTAGGTACTGCTATAAAATTTATAACAGGCAATATGGACGCAAATGATGCGGACAACCTAAACAGACAAATCAAACAATTACACAACAACGAACACACTATTGCTAACACACTCTCAGAACAACATACACTCAACACACAAATGCTAGAAAGACTCAATAATCTTACAACACACATTAACAACGAACAACGAACTATTGAAACCTTCATAACAAAAAATACACAGGAAATAACAAATAGAATACAGCGCGAAAACAGTAAATTAATAGAAATGCAATACCTTAGTCAAATTAATTATAACATAGACCTTTTAAGTAACCATATAACGAACATAGCCGAAACGATTGTGCTAACAAAATTGAATGTAATATCAAAATTTATATTGAATCAGGCTGAACTAAATGAAATTTATAATTATATGAGTAATTAAAGCGTAGAGATAATTTCGAACGAACACCTGTATGAACTATTAGAGCTACAAGCCTACTACAATAACAGTAATATAATATTTAATGTAACAATACCAAAATTATCAAAAGAAAAATATAAGTTATATCACATTATACCGCTTCCAATAAATGGTACAAAACAAATCATAACTCAACCATATATAACATACAACGACATAAGCATTCAGTACTACGGCAAGCCATGTCCAAAAGTGGAAAACATTTACTATTGCAAGAACCCGGATTATCAAGAAGCCGCAAAGAACTCCACCTGTTTGGCCGACTATTGAACAACAAGGAAGCCGAATGCAAGCTGAACGACACAGGCAAAATCGAATCAATTTTCCAGCCAGAAGAGAACCATATTATATTTATTAATATCCAAAATATACTAATAAATTCTACTTGCAGTAAAACAACTCAAGAAGTCACAGGCACAGCATTACTTTACTACAAGAACTGTTCCGTAGAAGTCAATGGCATCACTTACAAGGATAACCTTAACACATTCTGGGACGAAGCACGAATTGCACCTCCAACATATGCAAATATCCAAGCAAAATCCATCACTAACACCCTGAGTCTACAAAAACTTCACCTTCATCAGCTGCAGAATCATGAAGCAGTCAGGACACTACGTAGTGATACAAACCAAACAACGAATATGACCTACGTCACAATAGCCATCTTTGGAATACTTGTCACAGCCGCCTTGATATTCCTATGGACGAAACGAAATACATCATACGTCATCGAAGTAAGAGAGGACATCGCTCCGGCCCCATCGAATTCCTTGTGGCCATCGCTCTATCTTAAGGGGGGAGGAGTTACGAAATGCCGTCATGCTGACGCAGCACCCCCAAAGCCACCGCGGTTGACCGGATACGACATTTCTTAGAATTGTCTCGTGCATAACATTTTACTAGAATTCCAATTGTAAATTCCCATAGAATTAAGAATGTCAATTTTGCACTTTTACAAATTGTTAATTTAACATTAAGATTCCAAGAATGTATTGTGAAATTGAATTGACGATAATCGAAGGAGTAGAAAATTAAAATCAGAATAAACTTGTCAGTCGAAACGTAAAGTTGTGTTTTTTTTAGTAACCGCGAGTCTGGAACTCGTAATTCGCGCGCTGATAGCTAACAAAAAAAGTGTGCTGTGCTGTGCTAGTGTGGAAAAATAATCCAAAAGAAGAAAAAAGAAAAAAAAGTGCATTGTGTTAGGCAATCCCTCTCGCCCCACTCCCATTCGTTTGCTGCTGCCTTGCTTGGCTATAGCAAGTAAGTAAAACTTATTGGCGATCGAGACATCACGAAATCATTTGACTCTCTTAGTCATCGTTTTATCGGTACTTCCACCACAAGTGCTCAAATGAAATAGCCAGTTGCATTCCACCCCTACAGCATTTCAACCGCAATACTCGCCATGCTAGGAATGCACATCAGTTTACCCTCAAGCCTGTATTCGGACGTACAGTGAAATACAAGGATTCGTTTCTTAACCGTACAATACGAATGTGGAATGCTCTACTCCGCTCTGTTTTTCCTACGCATTATATACAGACATTTAAAACCAACGTGCATCGGTATCTCCTTTTTTCTAATCCTTCACTTCCCTAATGCCCGCACTGTGTTACTTCATTATAAGGGTATCCAAAATCCCTTTAGTGCGCGTACATTATAAAAAAAAAAAAAATGATAAATTTGAAAACGTCAATAGTATTAAATATTTGGGAATGATAATAGATAAGGAATTAAAAATGCACGAGCACGTAGCCTATATTTGTAATAAAATGCACGACTTTCTCGCCATTTTTGTGTCGCTTCAATCATTTGATCACCTACCAAATTTATTTAAATCACTTTTAAGGTTTAGAAAAATTAGATTTTCTCATAAACGGCACCTACGACTTTGACGTTATTTCGCACATTGGACACGTTTAACATAATTGTTCAAAATACAAAAATTGATCAAATTCGTTAATTTAATTTAAATTTAAAAAATCGCTATATGAAAAAACAATTAAAAAAGAACTAATTCAAAAATCTAAATCAACATTTTAGTATAAAAAAATAAATTTAGTTGGTTTTCGAGATATTGGTAGTTTTATAAATTAATAAATAGTATGCAATATTTTTGGCCCCATCCCAAGTATTCTTAGTACAAAAAAGGGGACATCTTGGGGACATTTTCTAGAAAAATGTGTATGGCAGGTACCGTTATTTAAAACGATAAAGAAAAAAAATAAAAATATGATATACGAACTTTGAAGAAAATCCGTCGAACCGTTTCGCCTTACAGCGTCCGAACAGTCAGACAGACAGACCGACGGACGGCATTGGCGGACCCACTTTTTTGGACTTGCCTATAGTAGTAATATCATACCTCATACTCAGTTTGGGTTCGAAATTTCCGCACGATCGCAATAACTTTCTCTTTAGCATGCTAATGTATACGAAAATTGGTTTCTTCAAAAGAATACGCAAAAAAATGGACGCGATGACAGCTATAACAGTTTGAAATGCCATAGTGATGCCGCATTTTGAGTTATGCTCCACGATATTATTTGCTTGTTGTAATCAGGGTCAAATTGTAAGATTGCAAAACCTACAAAATAAAGCCATGAGAAGCATTTTAAGATGCAGCTGATAAACATCAATAAGATACGTGGTTTAGACCCTTAGGCAATATAAAAAACGTTGCTTCACCGAGTTATTTGACGTGTGGAATAAGAAGAGTAGGCGATTTTCAGCCCCATCAGCTAAGGAATGCATGTGCTTTCAGACTGAGCCAACAGAATTCAACAACTTCTTAGAGTACGCTTATATATAAGGGATTCAATTTTTAAATATGCTACCAACTGAGATTAAGTAAGAAACAAATTTTACAATTTTTTAACGAAATTTTATAAAACATTTAAAATTAAATACTTACCTAATTTATGTCGCACTTTAAAAAAAAAAATTTTGTCGGGCTTACTTTTTTAAAAAGTTATTTGTGAAACTAAATTTCGATGCCGGTTTTCAAATAAAGCTACAACTGTGCATCGAATGATGAAGGGAACATTTCCGAATGCATGGAAGGACTCAATGATTACACTGTAGAGAAAGTGCCGAATACAAAAAAATGCGAGGAGTTTCGTCCAGTAAATACACTGCAGACATTAGACGAAATACTGGAAAGTGTGGTAAAAAGGCAGCTGATGAACTACATGGAAAGCAACAATATTTTCTCTATGAGAACAGCAGTGAATTATGTAATAAACTAGTGGAGAAGTACGGGAAACAAGAAAAAAACAATGACACTGTTCTTAGATTTCAAGAGAGCATTCGAAACAATTGACCGTCGTATTGCAAAAAAATGTGGATACGGGATAAAGGATAAAGAGCTGGACTGGTTTAAATCTTTTCTACAAAAAAGATCGCAAAGGACAAAAATCAAAGGCAAGGTATTAAACCTTAAAAAAGAAGTCCCTCAGGGCTCAATTCTAGGAGCTCTATTATCTATAATGCATAGTAATGCAGTAATGCAAAATTATACTCTATGCAGATGATACGTTAGTTTATGCTAAGGGGAAAGACGCTGAGGAATGCATCAAACAAATAACAAGATGGTTCGATATGAACAAGTTGAAAATAAACGAAAATAAATATAAATAATGAAATCTCTATTGAAATCAATAATATAAAAATAGAAAATATGGACAACATCAATTATTTAGGAATAATTAGCGACAAAGATATAAAATTCTCCGGGCACATCGATTAAATTTGTAAAAAAAAATTAGTAAAAAGATTGTTTTTTTAAGAGGATACGAGGGAAGATGGACTGTCTCACAGCGATTAAGGTGTACAACACTATCATAAAGCCCCACTTCGAGTATTGTTTTACTATTATATACTCATGTTGCAGTCAAGGTCATATAGAGAGACTACAAAAACTCCAAAACAAAGCAATGAGAAGTATATTAAGATGTAGTCGATTTCCATCAATAAGCCATACGCTAGATGATATCAAATGGCTTAATGTTAAGGAATGATTTGAACTCAATACCCTCATAGCTGTATTTAAGATGAATAAGGGTGGTGTACCGAGCTACCTCACAAGTGGATTGAGACGGGTAGGAGAATCACAGCCGTACTCACTACGGAACTTCAATGATTTGAGAGTACAAAGGCAGTTATCATCAGCAGCTCAAAACACCATAATGTACAAAGGGATATTGTTGTTTTATAATTTGCCAAGTTTTATAAAAAATAAAAATAATTTTAAGCTTTTTAAATGTAAATGTATACATTTTATAAAATCAAATACATACATAATGTTTATATAAGACTAAAAATTTAACAAGACTGATCTAACAGATTAAGAATTACTTATAAGAAAATCTAAAATTGTACTTATTATGTAAGATTTTGAAAGTATTTTCGTATACTAATAAATGAACTACTACTACTACTAATGCAATAGAAAACCGTTGGTTCTTAGAACAGGATCAAAAATAAAAAGCCCTAAAAATACCAATAAAGATTTTATTTCTACTACTACGACTACTTTCGACGAGTTTAATGTAATTTGCAGGAGTTGCTAAAATCGGACATTGGCTGGAGAGCACTTTCTTAGATAAAAAGTCTGCTATTTTTTTTCGTTTTAACTAGATTGAGTAGGCTACCACCGCGTAGTAGTAGTAGCTCGCAAACCGTACTAATCCCGTCAATTGCTTACGCAACTATCTATTACGTACAACGCAACAGAATTTATGTATTTTTAATTTTAAAATTAAAAAATTGTTTTTTCATACACACTTAGGTAATTTAAAAAGTTATAGAACGACAAAGGCGATTTCTTATAAATTTATGTTCATACTTATTTATAACAATATCTTACCTTCGAGTCAAATGTACTTTGTGGTATCGCATAAAAACATCTTTATTATTGACGTATTTAAGGACAAGCAACACATCTCTCAAACGCCTATCTATTTGTTCAGTTGTTAACCGTTTACTTAATGGAGTACGTCGTAATAGCATATCACAATAATTTGCAAGGAGTTCTGGGCATTTACTTTCGGGAGCAGTATGTTTCACTCCTCTGTTGCATACATTAGTTGGTAACTCCAGCTACAAGTTAGTAAAGAAAATATATTTTTTACCAGAAATGCTTTTAAATTATTTACCTTAAAGACACTTATATCGTTTACAACTTTCTTAAACGCTTTATCACGGGAAGTAAGAAATCTGGGATCATCATTAAATGCTTTTTTTACCAAGGCACTGAACTTTTTAAAAAGCTCAAGAAGACGTTCAACATATTTTTCAGAATCCTGGGTGATAACATCGGAAACTGACAACATATCTGCTAAACCAGCAGATACTATATGGTTTTCTAAGTCTCGAAGCATAGGTTCTACTCCATTTTGGACTCGATCAAGTAGACGAAACATTAGGTTAAGCTTATCAATTTCATAGCTCTTTATTAACGGGGAACATTCAGCCAAAATAGTATTTAAATGATCTCCAATAAGAACTTTTATGCAGCATTGAGACAATATATGAAAACTGCTGGGCTCTAAATATCGTTTTGCTCGGATTTCTTCTTCCCGGATTTTCGAATCGGCATATTTCATAAATACTTGGACTCCATTTGTACGTTGCTGTTCACTTGCATTTATATTGTAAAAACTGGTTGTAGCTTTCAAATATGCTGCTTCAAAATTATCTCTATATATTTCTAACTTATCCTCTGGATTTGAACACAAGTTAACATAACTCTCTCGCACTCCTATTACCAATTGGCAGTCGTATGCATCACCGTTTCGTTCAGCGTGAACAATTTTCATTGCCGATTCTTGAAGATGGTCTTTGATGTCTTTAAAAATATTTTTATTCCAAGAATCAAGCATCAGTTTTCTCACAACACTATCCTCGCAGTTGCTTTTCTTCTGGTTAATAGTTGTTGGATTGTTTGCAGGCAAAGACCTGCCTTGCAAAGTTATTTCCAATTGTCTGAACGGCAATGGCAAATAACTGCTCTGCGTGAAAAATTTTCTCCATTCGATAATATATGATTTTAAAAGAGCTTGTTCGCCGCTTTGAGCCTGTACTCTTTTTTGAGCATGTTCTATAAATTCAACTACATCATTCTTAAGGCAATCGTATATCTTGCTTGCACCTTTATCATCCCAAAGGCAAACCAAATGTACACCATAAAACAAATCTTGCCATTCTGTTTGCGAGACCGATTCTTGTTTTAACAACTTCAATACTATGCATCGCATTTGGGGCCACACATCCTCAAAATTTCTTTGCCCCTTGCCCTGTGTAAAAATTTTAGTTAATATTTTGCGAGTTTTTGATAAATGTAAATTATGTTGCCTACCTTTAACATTTTTGCTGATACCTAATTAATTCTATGATAGAATGCAAATTAATTTTTTTTTTTAATTCTTATCATTTTTAAATGACTTGAAAGAAGAATGACGGCTCAAATTCGTTTATTTAAAGTTAACAATCACAAAATTTGCAAACGAGCATTTGAAATTACATATGTAGTTGCGCACGACAAACACCGATACCGAATTAAGTTCGGTGACATACAACCATAGATAACTATAAATGTTGCCCTATATTTCAGACTTCTTTTACAAGGTACGATCAGACGGTTATCCAAACTTGTCATCCAGATGACATGACGTCAGAAAACTTGTTTATCTCACACGGGACAACCACTTTAGGAAAAATTCCACGTCATAGTGACGCAGGATGTCATCCGAATGACAAGTATGGATGACCGTCTGAAAGAACCTATAAGCTAAATATAACTGTCACAATTTTTTTTTTTTGGCTGTCAAACCGGCGTAGGGGCCAAACAAACAATTTTTAGCAGTATTCCATATACAAATTTCGGAAATTCAGTGAAAAAGTTGCTTATTGGCTGGTTTTCATGGCCACGCTTGCATTTTTGCAGGGGATTAGAGAGAGATCTCTGCCGTCAATGATTTTAAAGATGTAAGAGTGAGATCAGAGATAAAACAGTCTACATTCGGGTGCTGCCACGCAAATCAACATTACCGACCAAAATACGTGTCACGTATTCTTGCATGTTTTGTAGTACTTGCCATTCCTTGCAGTAGACTTTTTAGTATTGTGGTAGACTTGTGGGACCATGTAAACCAGCCATGTGCATCATACTTATCTTGCGTGGTAGACTTGTGTGGCCATGTAAGACAGCCATCCAAAAATACGTGACACGTATTTTCGTCGGTAATGTTGATTTGCGTGGTAGCAGCCGAATGTAATTAGATTGTTTTATCTCCGATCTCACTCTTACATCTTTAAAATCACTAACGGCAGATCTCTCTCTCTAATCTCTTGCAAAAATGCATGCGTGGCCATGTAAACCACCCATTAAAAGTCGACTGCAAGAAAGGGACAGCATTACCAAATATGCAAAAATACGTGACAAGTAATTTGGTCGGTAATGTTAATTTGCGCTGTAGCAGCCGAATGTAGGCTGTTTGATCTCTGATCTCACTCTTGCATCTTTAAGATCATTAACGGCAGCGATCTCGTAACACGTATTTTGGTCGGTAATGTTAATTTGCGCTGTAGCAGCTCAATGTAGACTGTTTGATCTCTGATCTCACTCTAACATCTTTAAGATCATAAACGGCAGAGATCTCTCTCTAATCTCGTGCAAAAATGCATGCGTGGCCTTTGTTATGTGTAAAATGTATTAACATACTAATATACTTTTTTGTTTGTTTTGTTTTTCTTTTAGAAAAGCAATAATAATGACTGACTATACATTTTTCAATCTTTGTTAATCCCTTTCACTCTCTCTGGGACGGAAGAAAACAAGAATAAAACAAAATAAAATAGTTCAAATTAAAATGTAAAAATTTTAAATGTAGCAAATTCTGTATCAAGATGAAGGAATTAGTGAACAAGGTTTAGTGTTATTAACATACTTCAGAATAGATCCTTTCATTACCTTAAGATCGAAATTTGACCTAACATACCTTTTAGGTCAAATTTCGATCTAACAGGGAGCAAGTTAGCCCCTGTTATGGCCTACGGTGGCTTTAATATGAAAATCTAATTGTGGTCCATCAAGGCTTGGCGAGAGATTTTCGTGTATAATCCAATTTGAATTTTCTTGGGTCGCATAAATTGAGCTAATGAGTTCATTGTTAAAAAGTAAGAGTTTAAATATTAATTTATTCATAAGAGACAGTGAATATGTGATAAGGGAGATGACTCCAGCCTCGGAATATAGTCGCTTATTAGAATGCCTCTTATTTTTGTATTCGAAATTGAGGGCAGTACAAGTCCTGGGAATCGTTCTTTTAAATTTTTCCAAGTTGCCTGCCGAAGTTGGGGAGATGGAGAACCAGACAGAGAAGGCATAGTTGAGAATGGGTCTAATCAAGGTTTTGTAGATTAGGAGTTTAGTGCGCTTTTTGAGGTTGTTGTTGCGCAGGAGTGGCATGAGAATGCAGGACGCTTTTTGTGCTCCTGTCGTGCTGGTTAAACTTCAGCGACAAAGAAAGGGAAGTACTATCCCTAACGATTCCTCTTACCCCATTAGCGCTAGAATTTCTAAAGCAAATAAAAACCGATTTGTTGTTGTTGATTTTTATGCCCCATTTATTAAAGTAATCATTAATGATTGCAAGATGTTCTTTTAAGAATAATAATGATGTCATGATCCTTAATGAAGAAGCATCTGGTATTTAAGAAGCTGGAGAGTATCTGTATGATAGGGGAGGGGAAGCCCATTTGAATGATTTTTAAAAGGAGGCCCTGTCTCCAGACGCTATCGAAAGCTCAAAGAGCTATCAAAGTCCAAAGAGCATGCCACTGTACACCTTTTTTCACTTAGGTTTACTGTTGTGTCAGTATGAAGTATGAATTATTTAAGCAGTTATAGAAGATAATTGTTAGGAACGCAATTGCATTAGCGGAGAATTTACGGATGATAAAGTTGGGGATGTTATCGGGGCCCGATGATTTCTGGGGACGAAGATTGCGAATAATCGAAGATAGGTTATTTCGATTAGTAAACAGATCGGAGTGGATTGGCTCATCCGTTGGATTGCTGGAGTCAAAATTGAATATGCGAGGTGGATGGTTGAGAGAGGACTCCCGGATGGTTTGTTGAGCCAAGGATTTAAGGGAAGAAGAAATGAGTGGGTTTGTGCCGTTATAAATATTTTTAAAAAAAATCAGCCAAGGTTGTTTTTTCTCCAATTATTCTGAAGATCTCCTTAAAGGCGATCTATTAGAGAATTCCCGGTTGATCCAGATTCTGATTTTGTCCTTGATAATTTTTTTTAAATGGTTAATTTTATTGGAAAGGCTAGGTATTCACTAGAGGTTCTATTGTAAGAGTGATGAAAAATTTGTTTAGTTTTAAAGAGTTTCCGAATAGAGTCAGGTAGGTATTCGTACTTCCTAAAGGAGGTCCGTACTGGAGAGGAGTGAGCATCCATAGAGGAACATACGGAGCTAGAGAAAAGTTTAATAAGACTGTCCAGAGCCGAATTAGAGAGACAACAACGAGAGGTAGGAAAGAAGTTGGACAATCTATTGTTCAGGTCTTCTTGGACGAGCACCCAGTTAGTATTCTTGAATGCTCTGGAGGGTATGCTGGGGCTAGAATAGGGGTTCCATATTGCCTATATTTAGGTTAAGTAGGATCGGAAAATGATCAAAGAGAGTTGACTTGGTATGAATAGAGAAGTTGGGACCGATTTGATCGATGAGGTGGCTGGACACCAAAAAATGATCCAGGAAAGACCCGTGGCCAGGGAAAGTGGGGGTTGACGGTGTAAGTCTAACAAAAGATGGAGAGTTGGAGAGGAACCAGTTCTCAAGTGCTCTCCCGTTTACGTTCATTGATGAATCGCCCCAGCAGGGGTTTTTAGCGTTGAAGTCCCCGCCGATAATGGCTCCGTCAAATGAGTCAGCAAGGATTAACAATTTTGGACAGTTCATTTGAAAGCTGGTTGGTGGGTAGATTGCTAGGGATGTAGAGCGTTCCAAGGAGAATATTTTTTAAAATTCCATTGCAGGAAAATGTGACTGATATAAAAACGCTAGGAAAAATGATGTTGTTAACATAAACAGGAGAGTAGGGAATGTTATCTTTGATAACAATTGCAACCCCTTGGTTCTTAATGCAGCTAATAAATTTGAAATTATCAAGGTGTACTTTGTGTGAGGACTTAAAATGGGTTTCTAGAAGAAACGCAAAATCGCATTTGAGGGCCAGGAGGGATTTTTGAAGTTCTATACAAGGATTTGGTTAACTAGATTAACAAGTTATTTCCAATTGTCTGAACGGCAATGGCAAATAACTGCTCTGCGTGAAAAATTTTCTCCATTCGATAATATATGATTTTAAAAGAGCTTGTTCGCCGCTTTGAGCCTGTACTCTTTTTTGAGCATGTTCTATAAATTCAACTACATCATTCTTAAGGCAATCGTATATCTTGCTTGCACCTTTATCACCCCAAAGGCAAACCAAATGTACACCATAAAACAAATCTTGCCATTCTGTTTGCGAGACCGATTCTTGTTTTAACAACTTCAATACTATGCATCGCATTTGGGGCCACACATCCTCAAAATTTCTTTGCCCCTTGCCCTGTGTAAAAATTTTAGTTAATATTTTGCGAGTTTTTGATAAATGTAAATTATGTTGCCTACCTTTAACATTTTTGCTGATACCTAATTAATTCTATGATAGAATGCAAATTAATTTTTTTTTTTAATTCTTATCATTTTTAAATGACTTGAAAGAAGAATGACGGCTCAAATTCGTTTATTTAAAGTTAACAATCACAAAATTTGCAAACGAGCATTTGAAATTACATATGTAGTTGCGCACGACAAACACCGATACCGAATTAAGTTCGGTGACATACAACCATAGATAACTATAAATGTTGCCCTATATTTCAGACTTCTTTTACAAGGTACGATCAGACGGTTATCCAAACTTGTCATCCAGATGACATGACGTCAGAAAACTTGTTTATCTCACACGGGACAACCACTTTAGGAAAAATTCCACGTCATAGTGACGCAGGATGTCATCCGAATGACAAGTATGGATGACCGTCTGAAAGAACCTATAAGCTAAATATAACTGTCACAATTTTTTTTTTTTGGCTGTCAAACCGGCGTAGGGGCCAAACAAACAATTTTTAGCAGTATTCCATATACAAATTTCGGAAATTCAGTGAAAAAGTTGCTTATTGGCTGGTTTTCATGGCCACGCTTGCATTTTTGCAGGGGATTAGAGAGAGATCTCTGCCGTCAATGATTTTAAAGATGTAAGAGTGAGATCAGAGATAAAACAGTCTACATTCGGGTGCTGCCACGCAAATCAACATTACCGACCAAAATACGTGTCACGTATTCTTGCATGTTTTGTAGTACTTGCCATTCCTTGCAGTAGACTTTTTAGTATTGTGGTAGACTTGTGGGACCATGTAAACCAGCCATGTGCATCATACTTATCTTGCGTGGTAGACTTGTGTGGCCATGTAAGACAGCCATCCAAAAATACGTGACACGTATTTTCGTCGGTAATGTTGATTTGCGTGGTAGCAGCCGAATGTAATTAGATTGTTTTATCTCCGATCTCACTCTTACATCTTTAAAATCACTAACGGCAGATCTCTCTCTCTAATCTCTTGCAAAAATGCATGCGTGGCCATGTAAACCACCCATTAAAAGTCGACTGCAAGAAAGGGACAGCATTACCAAATATGCAAAAATACGTGACAAGTAATTTGGTCGGTAATGTTAATTTGCGCTGTAGCAGCCGAATGTAGGCTGTTTGATCTCTGATCTCACTCTTGCATCTTTAAGATCATTAACGGCAGCGATCTCGTAACACGTATTTTGGTCGGTAATGTTAATTTGCGCTGTAGCAGCTCAATGTAGACTGTTTGATCTCTGATCTCACTCTAACATCTTTAAGATCATAAACGGCAGAGATCTCTCTCTAATCTCGTGCAAAAATGCATGCGTGGCCTTTGTTATGTGTAAAATGTATTAACATACTAATATACTTTTTTGTTTGTTTTGTTTTTCTTTTAGAAAAGCAATAATAATGACTGACTATACATTTTTCAATCTTTGTTAATCCCTTTCACTCTCTCTGGGACGGAAGAAAACAAGAATAAAACAAAATAAAATAGTTCAAATTAAAATGTAAAAATTTTAAATGTAGCAAATTCTGTATCAAGATGAAGGAATTAGTGAACAAGGTTTAGTGTTATTAACATACTTCAGAATAGATCCTTTCATTACCTTAAGATCGAAATTTGACCTAACATACCTTTTAGGTCAAATTTCGATCTAACAGGGAGCAAGTTAGCCCCTGTTATGGCCTACGGTGGCTTTAATATGAAAATCTAATTGTGGTCCATCAAGGCTTGGCGAGAGATTTTCGTGTATAATCCAATTTGAATTTTCTTGGGTCGCATAAATTGAGCTAATGAGTTCATTGTTAAAAAGTAAGAGTTTAAATATTAATTTATTCATAAGAGACAGTGAATATGTGATAAGGGAGATGACTCCAGCCTCGGAATATAGTCGCTTATTAGAATGCCTCTTATTTTTGTATTCGAAATTGAGGGCAGTACAAGTCCTGGGAATCGTTCTTTTAAATTTTTCCAAGTTGCCTGCCGAAGTTGGGGAGATGGAGAACCAGACAGAGAAGGCATAGTTGAGAATGGGTCTAATCAAGGTTTTGTAGATTAGGAGTTTAGTGCGCTTTTTGAGGTTGTTGTTGCGCAGGAGTGGCATGAGAATGCAGGACGCTTTTTGTGCTCCTGTCGTGCTGGTTAAACTTCAGCGACAAAGAAAGGGAAGTACTATCCCTAACGATTCCTCTTACCCCATTAGCGCTAGAATTTCTAAAGCAAATAAAAACCGATTTGTTGTTGTTGATTTTTATGCCCCATTTATTAAAGTAATCATTAATGATTGCAAGATGTTCTTTTAAGAATAATAATGATGTCATGATCCTTAATGAAGAAGCATCTGGTATTTAAGAAGCTGGAGAGTATCTGTATGATAGGGGAGGGGAAGCCCATTTGAATGATTTTTAAAAGGAGGCCCTGTCTCCAGACGCTATCGAAAGCTCAAAGAGCTATCAAAGTCCAAAGAGCATGCCACTGTACACCTTTTTTCACTTAGGTTTACTGTTGTGTCAGTATGAAGTATGAATTATTTAAGCAGTTATAGAAGATAATTGTTAGGAACGCAATTGCATTAGCGGAGAATTTACGGATGATAAAGTTGGGGATGTTATCGGGGCCCGATGATTTCTGGGGACGAAGATTGCGAATAATCGAAGATAGGTTATTTCGATTAGTAAACAGATCGGAGTGGATTGGCTCATCCGTTGGATTGCTGGAGTCAAAATTGAATATGCGAGGTGGATGGTTGAGAGAGGACTCCCGGATGGTTTGTTGAGCCAAGGATTTAAGGGAAGAAGAAATGAGTGGGTTTGTGCCGTTATAAATATTTTTAAAAAAAATCAGCCAAGGTTGTTTTTTCTCCAATTATTCTGAAGATCTCCTTAAAGGCGATCTATTAGAGAATTCCCGGTTGATCCAGATTCTGATTTTGTCCTTGATAATTTTTTTTAAATGGTTAATTTTATTGGAAAGGCTAGGTATTCACTAGAGGTTCTATTGTAAGAGTGATGAAAAATTTGTTTAGTTTTAAAGAGTTTCCGAATAGAGTCAGGTAGGTATTCGTACTTCCTAAAGGAGGTCCGTACTGGAGAGGAGTGAGCATCCATAGAGGAACATACGGAGCTAGAGAAAAGTTTAATAAGACTGTCCAGAGCCGAATTAGAGAGACAACAACGAGAGGTAGGAAAGAAGTTGGACAATCTATTGTTCAGGTCTTCTTGGACGAGCACCCAGTTAGTATTCTTGAATGCTCTGGAGGGTATGCTGGGGCTAGAATAGGGGTTCCATATTGCCTATATTTAGGTTAAGTAGGATCGGAAAATGATCAAAGAGAGTTGACTTGGTATGAATAGAGAAGTTGGGACCGATTTGATCGATGAGGTGGCTGGACACCAAAAAATGATCCAGGAAAGACCCGTGGCCAGGGAAAGTGGGGGTTGACGGTGTAAGTCTAACAAAAGATGGAGAGTTGGAGAGGAACCAGTTCTCAAGTGCTCTCCCGTTTACGTTCATTGATGAATCGCCCCAGCAGGGGTTTTTAGCGTTGAAGTCCCCGCCGATAATGGCTCCGTCAAATGAGTCAGCAAGGATTAACAATTTTGGACAGTTCATTTGAAAGCTGGTTGGTGGGTAGATTGCTAGGGATGTAGAGCGTTCCAAGGAGAATATTTTTTAAAATTCCATTGCAGGAAAATGTGACTGATATAAAAACGCTAGGAAAAATGATGTTGTTAACATAAACAGGAGAGTAGGGAATGTTATCTTTGATAACAATTGCAACCCCTTGGTTCTTAATGCAGCTAATAAATTTGAAATTATCAAGGTGTACTTTGTGTGAGGACTTAAAATGGGTTTCTAGAAGAAACGCAAAATCGCATTTGAGGGCCAGGAGGGATTTTTGAAGTTCTATACAAGGATTTGGTTAACTAGATCCAAATAAGCTAATTTTTTTTTGTTGCTGAGAGCTAGCATTGCTGATATTATCGAGGAAGGATCTAACTTTAGACAGAAGGTCATTTAAGCTGATTCCAAAAAGGTTCTCAGAAAGATCGGAGAATTCCCTGAGACAATTATTTCCGGGGGTAGCCGAAGGGCCGGTAATTGAATGAGCAGGGGCAAAAGAAACCTTGGGAGAGGTAAAAAGAGGGGGGATATTGCTTTTTGCGCTTATCGTAGCTTTTAAATATGGGGCAACCCTTATAATTAGCGGGGTGTTCTCCTCCGCAGTTGGTGGAGGTAGGTTTGGCTTCTACTTCATGAGTTAGAGGACAGTCGCCAGGGCCATGATGACCTACGCACTTGGCGCATTTGTAATTTCGGGCAAAGTTTTGGGCCAGGTGACCAAATGACTGGCATCTTCTACATTGAAGAGGGGCCCTGTTACCCTTAGGTTTCTCCCATGAAACTTTGGAGTGAAGGATATATTCGACTTTTAAAATGTCCTTATCCGGAATACTCGGAAGAAGTCTCACTAGGAACAGATTATAAAGGAAGCCACCCTTTTAAGAAGTGAGGGTTTCGAATTGGGACACCTTTTCAATGGTGTTAGGCACGAGAGACTCTGAGTGGATATCATCCGGAGAAAAATCTGAAGTCAACCCCCTCAGCACAAGATTAATTGTGCTGTCTTAATGCAAGGTGAATGAGTGAGCTTGAATGTCTTTGTTTAAACGAAACTCTTCGAGAAGCTCGCAGTGGACCGTACTATTATCAACTAGGATTTTAGAAATGCTGTTTTAAAGGTTCGAAATTTGTGTAAGTCTCATTTAGTTTTAAGTTCAGTTATAATTTTTTTAATTTTGAGGTTGGAAACAAATATAGGAGGACAGAATTTGCTACTCACATAGAATTTATCTTGATCGGTAACTGCATCCGGGCGAATCGGGTTGTTGCTGGTGGAGTGGGATGATGAGGCTTTCCCAGGCGATGGTGATGAAGTGCAGCGTCTAAGTAAACGATGATGAATTGTGTTACACATTTAGTCATAAATGTAAATGTAAAGATGAATTTGGAGAGCACTGAATGGCAGCTGGGCAAGTAATCTGTGACAAGCAGGTTAATGACTGAGCCCACTTTCCAAATTCTCGATACCAATTAAATGCAAATATAGGGCCGCTTTATTACTTTTTAGACCAAACTCCAACTTAATCACTGAACAATCCAATAATATGAATTCGAAATGTAAAAAAGCAAGTCTTAATTTTTTATTTAAGTACTATTTTACCTTATTTTATCTTTGAAATCAATTTTCGCTTCAACTATTCGCCCACTGTGAGTCAGACTGAATGTCGGACCTTGAACTAAAACTCATGTAACTTCTGAACCACATATCCGATTAAGGCAAATCTTAAGTTCTAATTTTCTTCGGTTATACGGTGGTATTTTTACATTTTTGTTTGGAATCATGTTTTAGAAGGTACTCGGTTCTATGTACACTACTTTCACCCCAACAAAAAAAACATCAATATAAAAATTGTTTTCCTTATTGTGGATGCAGAATATCACTTTTGGTTTCTTCGTTTTTTGCATATATATTTAATAAACCTCTTGCTTTATATTGACAATTACACATTTTCTCAATATGCAACATAAATTATTATTTAAACAAAACATATGTTGCGCCCACCAATATGTCGTTGGTTGGGCTTGGGGCCAATGCTCGCTAGCAAACGAGGTTGTTGTGATAGCTCAGCATTGTTTCCCAACCAATGCTAATGCAGTCAAAAAAGCATCATTGCAATTTGGCGTCCGGTTGGGCAACAATGCAGTTTGATATGAAGGTTCAGAATTTTTTCCCCATCGATGTGATTGCCCTCGGCCCAGCAATGACGGCATGCTGATTGGGCGAAATGACTCTATGGTTCGAGACAGACCGAATGGTGAAGGGCGAATCGGTTCTGAAACGCAAGCGAAGGCGGTTGTTAATTGTAGTTAACAATTCGGCGCAGCCGGTAGGATGTTTTCCTCTTGTGTGTCGTGAATTGTCGAAAAAGGCAACTACAAAAATAAATCAACAAAAGAATAAATACATACATATCGATGGTCTGGAAGAAAAACGTCATAAGTCGAAATAAACGTGTTTTAAGATATTTATACCATTCTTTATGAAAAACAAAACTCTATTCGCTAGAAAAATGACACAAGTCTAATTTACGTTGAGACCACTAAAAAGCAGAAATCAAGGTGGAGAGTTAACAGGACGTTGAATGATTTCGAAATCTTCTTTTGACTCTCCTGAAAAATGTGACTTTTTGATTTGTGACGTTTTTCTTCCGGATCATCAATATATTTCACGATTTTTCAAAACTATTTTCGCTGCCGGATAATAGTTTTCTTTAGTTGTTTCCGTCTAGAGTGTGCAGTTTTTTTTAATCGATAAAGCCACTCAAGGTCAGTGCAGTGGTGCAATTACTATAAGCACGGTTTTCCTGAATGAATTTTAGCGAAAAGAATTGCAGAAAAAAGTGAAATAACATATTTACCAAAAGTTATCCTGGATGCGACAATACATCAACAGTTACCAAGATACAATTGCAGCCAATTAGAGTTCACTCATGGCAAAGACCTTAGAATGAGAGAGTTCTTGCCAACGTTCCAGTTGCTGCCGTCGTCCTCATCATCATTATATCGCTCAGTCGTGTGGGGAATATCTTTCAATAGACTAATTGCCAAGCTATGACAACAACGCACAACGTCACAACAATAACAATCAGCAGGCAGACAAAAATTCACAAAATCTGTTACGATACAGGTAAGTATTATTTGTATCGTTTTTAAATAAAATCATTAGGTTTTGTTTTCCTTGCTTGGTGAACAAAGCCCAGCACTTCAAGTGAGGTGAACGAGCTGAAAGATCAGAAAGGAAAGAAAAGAGCAAGGTCAGGAAATACAGAGACTAAACGACACGCTCCTAACAGAATTAAGGTCTGTTACCTCACGGGATATTTACGGGCTCATAAAAGACCAGTCAAAACGTTTAAAATGGGACTGTTTGATCCAGCACTTCGTCAGTTTATGCTGACAATCGTTGACAGGATATATACAAGTTGGCTAATCTGGCACAGCAGACTTCACTTCTAACGGCGGGACAGCAAAGTAGGGGATACAACAAGATGAACCCACTTCCGAATGCCTTAGTCCATAACCCACAAAGTGTGTTCCCAGTCATTGGGAGTGCATACTCACAATTTGCCGCCGAAATTCAAATTTATTTGTATTTATTAGACAGTCTGCGGCACTGATGCGGCTGGATTTTGTTACAGTGCAACTACACTTTATTAATATTATATTTTTGCTTTGGCAATAATTTATACCACTCTATTTCGTAAACATCTCTATAGGAGCATTGCACAGAGAAAGAGCTTTTCTCTCAACAGTTACTTCCAGTTCGGTCTTTTTTTTTCTTAATTATGAAATATCTTTTTGTACTTTGACTTTTTTTCGACGAAACGTTTTGCAATTTACATATTAACTTATATCCCGAAAGAATTGTATAATATTGAAAATGTAAATTAATTACAAATTTTAACCGGATTCCGACTAATGGCAATACTGCTGACAATAAGTTATGGTAAATTTTTACTTTACTGCCTCACCTCCAAAATCGCTCAATTTTTGTATTCGAGTTGCTTTTCATGCCCTAAACTAAAATCTGCAAAAACATTTTGGCGTTCTCTTACAGTTTGGGCGTGGCACGCCTCCAAAGTTTCGAAAATGGCCTATGATATGGTACCAAAATTTCTGGAACAGAGTGTCAAAATCTTATACAATTAATTTTATTTTACTCGTGAAAAGTGTAGTTAATTAATAAAAAAAGCTTCATCAAAATCGGTTTATAAAAACAGAAGTTATCTAACAAAGTATAAATATATTTTTTTTTGTCGTTTCGCTGTAAGGAAAAATCGTTGGTACGTGCTTTTCGCATATGGCAACAGTACCTGGGTGGACCGCTTCGCGGGCTTAAGGGAATTCAACCCTCTTTCCGCAGGCGGCAGGTATCGCTCACGCAACTTCGTTGCTCCTCTCGGGGTATGTGGTTTTCGTCAGGCAGGCGCCTATGGCATCAGTACCTGGGTGGCATGTTACGCGGCATGGGCTTCGGTATCTTTTGACGATTTTTCCGTCCAGCCAACCGAGCAAAAACAATATTAGTTTTTGTTTGTTACATAACTTCTCTTTTTACGAACCGATTTTGATGAAACTTTTTTTATTAGTTAACTACACTTTTCACGAGTAAAATAAAATTTGATATAATTTTATAACATTTGGACACTCCGTTCCAGAAATTTTGGTACCATTTCATATTCCATTTTCGAAACTTCGGGAACGTGTCACGCTCAAATGGTAAGCGAACGCCAAAATGTTTGTGCAGATTAGAGTTTAGGGCATGAAAAGCAACTGGAATACAAAATTTGAGCGATTTTGGAGGTAGTAAAGTAAAATCTAGCCTATGTTATTATGTTTATTCATTAAATATTTCGTTATTATGAACTATTATTTTAACTCACATGTTGTTTTTTTTACCACCATGTTTCATCGTCTAAAATTTTCCAAACAATTTGGAACGCGACCATGTATGAGATTGACAATGTGGTACTGAACTCTACAATAATATGTATATGTATGAGCGCAAATTACAGCATTTTCGGCAACGGAGTCATCATTTCTAAAGTTGTGCTTTGCTTGCATTTTATTTATTATTTATTTTATCCTTCGAGTACTTTAGTCCTTCGGATTGTGTTATATATCTTGTAAAAAAATTAATTGGGTCAATTGTCTTCGTAATCGGTATTTTTAAATTTATAATCGGTCGATCAAGTAATGTCAACAAAAACGTCAACGCAGTTGTAAACTAAAATCTTTAAGTCAACTAATTTTAATAAGTACACCAAAAATGTATTAGCAACGTGTTGTGGTTTTATTTTTTATTTGTTATTCAGTGCGAGGAGTAAACATAGTGTAAAAATGTAAAGTGAAAAAATGGGAAGGTCCAAATTCCCAGGAAAACCGAGTAAATCGGTGATGAAGGAACGAATTCGTGTTTTGTACAAAAATGAAAATGGAAGAATTGACAAAGATGCAAATAAAAGAAACAATAGTGGAGGTTCTAATTGCAATGAAGTTTGCCTTCAAGCTGCATTTATTAAAGGCAATGAACAACAGGAAGTCGAATTAAAAAGTCCTACTGAAGATGATGCGTCGAATAAATCTACAAACAATCTAGAAGATCGTACAGAATGTGTTAAACCGATTTATTGTGTAAATAATCAGAATCTAAAGGTAAACAAAAATAAGTTGTTAATATATTTCTATGTTGTAGCTAGCAATATTAATTAGGTGTTATGTATAATTACCCAACACTGATGAAGTACAGCATTCTGTTAGAGTCTCAATCTCCTTATAATGTTTATATACCTATAGATACTAGCCGACTTCCTTTACTTATGGCGAACTCTTTGTGATTATTGCAAACGTAATGCACTCTAAAGTATTCAAAACTTGTTTTTTATTTTTTTTTAGTTGATACAACTAACTTTTTTATTGATAGTCATAACAATATGAGGCAAGATTTTACTTTACTGCCTCATCTCAAAAATCACTCATATTTTGTAATCGAGTCACGTTTGGGCGTGGCACGCCCCTAAAAATTTCGAAAATGGCCTATATAAAGGAAAAAACATTTCTGGAACGGAGTTTATGAATTTTGAATTTTTATAATTTGTTTGGTTTCTGTCATCCAGTGCATCTGCACTTTCTTTTGCTTCATGTGTTAGCTAGGTCTATTGAGAAGAAAAATAGCTTTCCTTGGCTTATTTTGATCCTTTCTAACTCACCAGTACCAGACTTAGTAACCAATTGAATCCACCATCAATCGAAAGGAAATCTGTCTTGTAGCTTTCCTGGATATTGAGGGTGCTCTCAACAACATGAATCTGTCACCAGTCATAAGGAGATGGATAATGTCGATGCTCAACGGAAGAATAATCCAGACCAGCATCGAAGATGTCGAAATCTCAGCACTAACAACTCGAGGGTGCCAACAAGGGGGCGTCCTCTCGCCACTCCTGTGGTCCCTCGTTATAGACGACGTACTTTAATCCCTGGAAAGTCAAGGGATTGATGACATAGGTTACTCTGATGACGTAGCAACTCCTTAAATACTTAAATATAACGTACCGTAAACAGAGCCACTAGATCCTTATGGATCTGCCGACGAGACTGCGGTAATAACTGGGGTCTTAGACCCAAGATGATTTACAGGCTCTAGTCGCTCGTGGTTCGACCCGCGATGGCCAATGCTACTATGGTCTGGTGGACGAAGACTAACGAGGTCACCACAGTTAAAAAGCTAGAACGAGTTCAACGTATACGTGGAAACTGTAAGACAGATTGTATTCGTTCCACCCATACCTTAGCACTTAATGTCATATTGGGTCTAACACCCATACAAACACACATTCAAATGGAGGCAAGACTGAGTATTCATTTGTTCCATTCGAATAACATTAACCCCTCCTCCTATCGTGGAGGTCATCTGTCTTTGCTAGACTCTATGGCGCCGAAAAGCTCATTCAGCATGCTTCTTGACGACATGTTACCGAAATACGGCTTCCATAAAAACTTCTCTATCGTCGTCCCGCCAAGGGAGGACTAGAAAAAATATAAAACTAAACAATCAAAACATGATTTCGTTTATTTCCATAAACATGTCTGGCCTCTTCTGGATAGCTGCTTTCAGTGCTTTATTTGGTATGCCATCAGGACCGGGCGCTTTACTGTCGCCTATCTTCTTGCATGCGCTTATGAGTTCATCCGAATGCGACAAATGACCCATCCAATTTTTACCTTTCCTGCATCTAACAATTCCTTTACACAACCGGTTTGGGTTCCAACGTACGCTTTTCGCAAGACTAATATGTCTCATTCAGCCTCGGCAAGAAATCATCCATATTCCAAGCAGAAGTCTTTGTCATTAACCAGTGCGCTAGAATTAACTTAAGTTCTTACACACGAGGTAAAACTATATTTATATTTTCAGATAGCCAAGCAGCCATCAAAGCTCTTGACTCATCTGTCATAAAATCAAAGCTTGTTCTGGAAACCTTCATGGCCATCTATGAACTTGCTACGAAAAACTTAGTCATTCTTCACTGGATCCCAGCCCACAGGGGTTTTGCTGGCAACGGAGCGGCTGACTCACGGGCTAAAGCCGGCGTGTTAGCAAAAATCACTTCAGGAATTTTGTTAAAAGCCTATCCCTGACCGAATCCAATGAAGTTTGGCTCAATTCACATGGTCAGAACTGTACCAAACATTTCTTCCCCAAATTCCACCCCAGGAAATCCAAATTCCTAACTAACCTGGACAGGAATAGTCTTAAAATCCTGACAGAAATGGTCATTGTCTCCTGAAAAAACACCTTCACCGCATTGGCCTCTCACCAGACCCTACATGTAGACTTTGTTTAGAGAGTTACGAATCCTCTCTTCACATACTCATGGAGCGCCCGGCTCTCTTTCGTCTCAGGAAGGACATCCTTGGTGAGGAAATCATATCACCAACATACCTTGCTACCCTGCATCCAGAGAAGATTCTCGTCTTCCTGACCTCCTCCGGAGTCAAACATTTGCTCTATGCACCCCTCCAGGGAAGGCACAATAGGCTGTATAAACAAAAATAAAATGTTAATGAATATATCTTGTCCATTTCTAACTTCTAAGATTAAGCACAAAATACACTTAAACTTAAAAATACAAATTACACAAAACATAAATTAGGAAAGATCACGTAACATCAAAAAATTACCGCGTGCTACGAAAACGTATGTAAACATGCTGCAATCTACATTTTACATTATGATAACTAGTACCTATCTGCTGAAGGAGTTTCTACTTTCCAGTGCATTTGCTAGATGCATTCTATATGTGGTGCATGTTTGAATTTGGCCATTTCCGTGTTAGATTAGATTCTGTTTCCGACATCTTATTTTTCGGTTTGATTGCGCGGTCGGTAAAGCGCTGGGGGAAAATGCGGTGAATTGACGAAGAAATTGTGGTAAATTCATGAATTTACCCATATTTGTTTTAAAATGTGATGCCATGCATAAATTCGTTAATTATCTGGAATTAAGCTTGTAGGCAGTGTTTTCCACTGTAAAATTTGGTATCTCTTTGCTTCTATCATCTCTGCTCTGATATGCGCTGAATAAGACATGTTGGATGTACGTCAGACGCTATACGTCAGGAGGTGGAGCAGCGAATTAAAAACTTTCGGGCCGTGCGAGTGGTGCGGATCAGATCTTAGTATTCCAACGCACTTAACCACTAAACCATGGCACCCATAAGAAATTTTAGCATAACAACTAGGTATGCATCGATACGCGCTTCTGTAGATACGATACCGATACCGATCTACATTATTTGTATAACATTTATTTAGAATAATCACTATATAACGGAATTAAAAAAAAAACTTAGAAAATAGTCCGTTCTTAAAGAAGTATAGAAAAGATTGATTTATTATACCCTATCATAAAAGTATATTAATTTTAACACATAG
Organism: Ferdinandea cuprea; assembly: GCA_963576555.1. NCBI lineage: Eukaryota > Metazoa > Arthropoda > Insecta > Diptera > Syrphidae > Ferdinandea > Ferdinandea cuprea. Next base: position 82,645,473 of record OY754959.1, read on the forward strand.
TTTGTAACACCTCTTAATAATACTCGTAGCACCCAAAAAGTATATATATATATTTATGACCAGGACCAAAACCTAAGACTATTTAACAATGTCCGTCCTTCCGTTTGTACGCAATTATTAGACCTTTAAAGTTAAGCAAGAGAGCTGAAATTTGGACCACATATTCCCTAGGGCTCCGAAATGGTTAAGTGTAATTTTAATACGTCCACTGCCGCGCCCACAGTTTAGAAAAAACCGTTTTAAAGCTAAAGTTAGAGAGATAGAGTGTTATAACCTTCACAAGATATGTAGATACTTCCATCCTTTTAAAGTTTTTTGCCCAGCCTACTTTTTGTGGGCGTTTTTCACTAAAATGCTGTTTTCCTCGAAAATGTTCATAGACACCGAAAAAAATAGTTTAACAAGATATTTAGCAAATATTTTTTCCAGTACGTCGCCCATACCTAGTTTTTGGCCACGACCACTTTTTGGCATCGTTTTAATTTTTTTTATAAATTTCATAGAATGAAATAATATGCTATCCATAATGTTCTTAACGCTTTCTTCTTTGGGGCATATAGGGAAATGAATTATACTGTTCGCTCCAACCGGACTGCAGCTCTTCTTTATTTATTTTTTTAGTTTGTTTTGGGATTTCAACATGATTAGACTGAGGCGTGAACAACGCTTCCAAATTGTGCAAATTTATTTTGAAAATCATGCATTTGTTCGAAATACGTATTTGCGAATTTTGTTTAGCGATGAAGCTGAATTTTGGTTGAATGGTTACGTCAATATGTTGAGACACCGTTACATCCACAAATCTGACTCTTTGGTGTGCTTTATGGGTTGGTGGAATAATTAGTCCGTACTTCTTTAAAAATGGTGCTGGCCAGAACGTTACAGTCTATGGTGACCGCTATAGAGCCATGATTACTGATTTTTCGTTCATCAATTGAACAACCATGAAGTGCAGAAGCTGTGGTGTCAACGAGACGGCGCAAGATGTAACGCAGCTCGTATAAGAATTGATTTATTGAAGGAAACGTTTGGTAACCGCATAGTTTCACGTTATGCTGCATTTCCACCAAAAGATAAACCGAGATTAAGGGCAAAAGATTAACAATAAATCTCTACACGTTTTCACCGAACAAAAAGTAGATTAACATAGGGATTTTCTTTCAACTTGCTCTCTGGCAGGTCTCAAATTTGCGCACAAAATATCCCATATCTGGTTGTCAAATTGCTTTCTCGCTCTCAATTCTCAGCAACCAACGTCGCTTTTGACATATCCAGGTATGGTAAATTGGTATTGAGTGTGTTCACAAGACGTTTCTTACATGTAAACCCAGTTTCTTTTAAGATTATTTTTTAATCTTGTGTTTAGATTAAATTTTATATGGTAAATCTTAAGATTTAAAGTAGATTAAGGGCAGATAAATCTTAATATCGCTTGTCTATTTTCACAAACGTTGAAAAAAGTCATCAAAAATTGATTGTTTATTTCTTGCTTATGGTGTCTTCATATTAGTCCACAAGTTCTATTTGATGTAGCCTTTTGAATTTTTTTAAACTACGCTTATGATTAAGCCCAAAATTAATCAAATCGGAAAATGTTATAAAGTTTTGCAAATAGCAAAAATACGTCAATCATATTTGACATGTGTGAATAGTATACATACAGAAAATGCCTGCTGCCTTTGCGTGTGAATTACTTTCAAGTCATACTCAATCTCAGCAACGAAGAGGATGATTTTGTGTCGGAAATCATCAAGAGCAACGAGGCGCTTTCCACTTAAGCGGTTACGTCAATAAGTAATATATTCGTTTCTGGGGCACTGAAAATCCGCATGTGATGCACGAAGAGCCATTCTATCCACTCGAAGCCACTGTTTGGGTCGGCGTTAACGTGGCAGAAGTGATTGCGCATGTGTTCAACCAACACATCAGGAGCAACAATGAATATTTTGAAAAAAAGCATTTCCATTTAACCATCCAAAACTTCTTTCTTTGGGGCTACTTGAAGTCGCGTACGTATGAGAGCAAATTGCGAATAGGCGAATTGCGAACAAACTTGTATTATATTTAATTGATTTAATTGATGTAACATCTAATCTAAAAAAAAATCAGTCCAACGCAGTAAAATTTACAATTACGAAAATGTTGCCGCATACTGTTACACTTTATTCACAATCCTCATAATACAGACGCGATCCACGAATAAAAAAATCGTTCAGCAACAGAAAAAACTGTAAAGGTCCAAATAAAAATGTCTATCACTCAAAATCATTTTTTTTTCATTAAGTACAAAAGTAATTCAAACACAATATTGGATGATTGATGTATAAACTACTATATAAGTACCGACAATCAATTCGTAAAGCGTAGATAAATTGTGCTGCGTTTACATGAACAATTTATTCACGAAAATAACACCGTTTACACATCCATTATTTATAATATCGCCGATTTCGATATAGCTACTAACGCTAATGTCGAAGAGATAAAGTGTTTTTTTTTCTTCAGTTAAAGTGAAAAGACTAGAAGCAGTCAAATGATTTAAACTCAGTTATAAAACTTACTGCAAAAAAGAATTAGCAAATATAGTCCCTTAGGCCAGAAACATGAATGTGCAAAAATGAAATTGTTGGGAAATCATGTTTGAGTATTAGGTGCTCTCGTTGCATTAGTTGGTTTAGTTTCTAAACTAGGTGCTCTCGTTGCATTAGTTGGTTTAGTTTCTAAACCAACTAATGCAAGTTTCTAAACTAGGTGCACTAGAAACTAAACCAACTAATGCAACGAGAGCACCTAATACTCAAACATGATTTCCCAACAATTTCATTTTTGCACATTCATGTTTCTGGCCTAAGGGACAGTGTATTTACAACACATTACTTTGGTACTAAAACAGCTGTAAGTCTTCGAGATTGTAAGTATTATAGTTTCAATGTACATACACATGGCATTCTGGATTTTTATATAGCTTGGAACTACTAAGGGTTAACCGAAGCAACCAATTAACTCAAAATTTGCGCATGATTCTGCTAAGAGGGAGCACAATATGTTAATTTCTATGTTCTCTAACCTTTCGTTTTCTTTTTAAACAAAGATGTGTTAAACATTCACCATTTGTTTTAGATTTATAAAGTTTTTTTTTTGTAACACTGTCCTTATTTCTACAGAAACATAGGCATTTCAACTATAATATATAGTATTTAAAAAAAATAATCCAGTAAGTGCAAAAACCTACCTATTGCAAACTTCCTTAATTTGTGGTAGGCAATTTCTATTGGCCAATTATATTTTAATGTCAAAATTCCTTTTTCCCCTATGCAATTTAGGGGTGCTGGCGTAATATAAGTTAAGTGTACTTTGCATGAGCAAGCTTATGGATCTTGTGGTTGGGATTTAACCATGAAAGAATAAATATTTGCAACTTCATTTGAAACTCCGTTCAATTGCCATTTCCTTTTTCACATAACGAGTGATTATGTTTAAAACCAACTCTGTCTTCTTCAATTCAACCTTACCTTTGCCAAAGGATACTAAATGGTATATGTAACATGACCCATCCATATTCCACCTCAACTCGCAGTCGTATGTATTTATTCATTTGTATATTTTATTCAATTACCTTATTTCAACTGAATTCAACAATAAATTCCACCCAATTCATTTGTTGGTCTTCTCATCACCAACACCTTGTTCAAGGAAATTAAAACAAACACCTCATTTAAGGAATGAGGACTAGTGGCATGTAATGTCATCAGTGCTTTTGTAAGGCTTGTGCCTCTAAATTTACCGAAAAAAATCTTTCCTCTCAAGCATTTCTTGCAGTCTTTCTGTCTAAAATAAAACCATTAAAATTATTATTATAGGATAAATAATAACTATAGTAACAAAAACTAATTACTCGATTAACGTACAGACACTTAAAAAGCGCCGTGAGGTGGCTGAAGCAATTTTTATCCTTTAGCTTTTAAAAGGGTATATAGAATGTTCAGCCCTATTTCAGTCCGACAAAAGAGCATGTCGCTCTTTTCACATGCCTGACTATGCGTGGGTTACACCTCGAGATCGCTGCCGACTTATCGACGGCCGTGTGTGAATAAGGTGAGTGTTTCATTTCCGTGCGAACCCACATACGGAAAGATGTTGGGAAAGGCTAGTGGAATCCATCGAGCAAGACTTGTCACGCATCCATTCCATATAGCGCAAAGGGTCAAGATTTTGCAAGCGTCCTAATAGAGGTCACCAGTCGACCCCTAATACACTTAACAAATTCTCATCAAGCATGGGAGAGTGTATTATGGAAAATGAGACACGTATACCTTGTGTGTATGCTTGAAGCAAAATTAAAATGTTTTGATCTTTGCTCAATCAAGACATGCTTCACGGCGAAGGCAGAGTCTAGGTGGAGTAATCTGATAAATTGCGTCATCTTCAATAAGACTTGGCCCAAATTCAACCAATTCAGACTACATAGAACGCGCGCGGACATAGCTACATTATAGCTACATAGGACATCAGCTGTCAAAGTGCCAACACTCTAGACTTATTTCACCTCTCACACTTAAATACATGTATTTTCGCCTCTAGGTTCGCCAGACCACCGTATCATACCGGCGAATTTCCCGTTCTCCAACCACACAGTAGAAGAACAAGCTCCTAAAAGGACCAAGGAACTTAAAAGCCAATTGGGAAGCTCTAAACGGTTTCTTTAGGAGTTTCAACTGGTTGTTTGCTCCCACTGATCAAAATCCTGCATACGCCCTCGTGTGTGTTAACGACAAACTTTTTTGGAACGACCACATATTCGACGTCGCCCAGAACGCTGCAATATGTCTAGGCTTCTACAAGCGATGCAAGAAATACTTCATCCCTACTGATCTGGCGTTTTTCGCTCCGAACTTGAGTACAACGCTCATATCTGGTCTAGTGCAGTAAAACCTGTTTAGGGTTCATAGGGTTCAAAAACGTGCGATCAAACTTATTGGTGATATCGTCGAATGTCTACTGCCTATCGTTGTTTTATCGTTACTTCTACCGTAAGTGCTCGAACGAAATAGCTAGTTGCATTCCACTCCTACAGCAGTTCAACCGCAAGACTTGCCATGCTAGGAATGCAGTTCACCCTTAAGCCTATATTTGGACATACATACACAGAAAAATACAAGGATTTATTTTTTAACCATATATTTCGAATGCGGAATGCTCTACCATGCTCTGTATTTCCTGCACATTACATTTTACAGACATTTAATGTCAATTGGCCGAGCACACTTTTGCATGTCCAAAAGACATTTTGTTGGAGAGGTTAAGCGTGTTGAACGTTTTATACCCCCACATCCTGCGAACGTCTGACAAACATCTGAGAGCAATAACTGTCCTGAGAAGCTTTTTAAATGAAATTGCCGTTCGGAATTGGCATCAAAAAATATATCTTCACACCCTATTATTTTTTTTTTATTTATTTATTTGAAAGGAGATTTTAGCTTTGTATGAGGACTTTTTAATGTTAGAGTTCCAGATTCGTTTTTGGTCGAGGATAATTCCTAGAATTTTAACTTCACTGGAGAACTCTATAGTTTCACCAAATATGGATTTTTTATTGGATTTCTAAGATTGTCTAATTTTCTTCTTTTGGTGAAAGCTATATTGGTGGTTAACTTGAAGGTAAACCTTTTTTTACCAGTCAACAAAGATGTTAAGAGCTCTCTGGAAGCGATCTGCGAACGGCTCATTTTTTACTTTTATGGCTAGTGCCGGACTCCGGGCGCTTGGGAAACCATTTTCTGACGACATATCAAATATCGGTCTCAATGACATCATAACATTCCTCAATTCCACCGGGTGGATCTGAGTCCTCCGACACACCTTCAACGCGGTATTCCAAAGACCTTATGTGTGGTTGTAACATAATGGCGCAATAGCGCTAATTGTGTGCCCCGGCGTATGCTTGGCATCGGCCACTTTACATACCTACCTATGAGGCTATATGAGTCCCAGTATATAATATTAATATCTTATGTTTAATAAAAGCTTTAATAATATTTGATCTTTTTTTTGTTTAGCATTCTTCGGATGATACTATCGGAAGAGATGGAAAAAATGACGATTCATCTTCGGGTAATGACTTTTTCTTACACAAACTAATAAATTTAATAACTATTTACTTTCTTACAGCTGTCTATTCTACGACGGGCAGTACGTTAAATCCAAGATCATGCAACACAGAGAATATAAAAAACTCTTTAACGCATCTAGACAAACTAACAAAAAAGAAAACTGTAACATTTAAAAATGTCCTGGAAACAAGTGATGACACTTTAGTTATCAAAAAAGTACACAATTCACTGAATAACGGCCCTTTGATTTCAATAATGAAAAAAGAATGTCTAACATCACAACGCTATTTAACACGTGGTGATGTGATTGTTCGCCCCTCCAGACTTACGGAAATTCTTAAAAATAATGAAAATATTGATAAAACAAAGTCACTCAGTTTTCGGTCAAGTAAAGTGCCAGATTTATCTGGAAATAAAAATGTGGTTGACCAAGCGGCGCAATATCTTTCGCCTAACGGAGAACGTAGTTCAAAACACTTATTTTTGGGGAAAGATAACGAAAGAAATGGATTTGAACCAAATAAACGAAATTTGAAAAAGGTGCCACAAGAATCCAATGATGATAAAGGCAAATTATCACTGGACAAATGGAAACTGTGCTCGAAAAGTGATAATGATGCTCAGGGTAATTTGTATTCTCTATATAATACCTGCATATTAAATTTTGTTGGTCTGGCTTTTTTAATAAGTATTATATTAGTTTTTATTCGTTTTTAATTTATGTTTTGGAATTCTAATCAAAATTTTGAAATGTACTTTGTTGTCTAATTAAGGTAGTGAAGATTGTAATGTCACTTTATATTCATCTTTACACTAAATTCAAGGCTTAAATGTGACATTTCTGTGTATGAAGAAATATTTTTGAGAAGAATTTCATGAAATCTTTAGTAAAAGGCCGCATTCCACGTTACTATTTTTATTTTGGTTTTGTCGTTATTATTTATATTAATATGCTATAAAGTTAGCCCCGAAGTTAAGGATCGAGCTTGTTTAATAATTTGACTTTGTTCTCCCAGCCTAGCAAGAATTGCAGAAAAGGCCTGTACGAAGCGGTCAGACGTTATATCGTTTTGATGATTAGGTAGGAACACCGTTTCAGCGTATGTCTGTTGCCAGGATTTGACAACATTTAAAAAAAATCCAATGGTACACATCCAATGGTAAGAACGGCCACACCGATTAGTAGGTAGAGGACTCATTCTTCGTGCTGCAAAGACAAATCTTTGCAATACCATAAATTATCTACTTAAGAAAGAGAAGCGAAAGACTGATAAAAATTAGCAAATTTTAGTAAAGCGTGGACTACCGCTTTGATGAAATTTCCAATATACAATTCTTAATGTCAATATAAAATATTTATTTGTGAATTAATCTTCTTGTAGTCGATGTAGTATTATGTGGTTTACCATTGCAAAAGATAAATCACTCACTTCGACGTCTGATAATATTCGTGCAGACAATATTTTCCCCAAAAGTATTTTTTTTTCTTAAAATGCATCGAAATTGCATTGAATATCGATAAAAGAGGTCACTATCATTGAAAAGTCTTATTTCGCTAATAACTATTTTTATTCATTAACTACCTTGAAGTTGCTGTTATCAATAGTAACATTTTGTGCTAGTGGGTGGTAAGATGTTTTTTGATAGAATATATTGAGTCTCGTCCTAATTTACTTTAAGACGAATAAAGCATGCATATAATTATCCAGCACCAACACCGAATGAAATAAAATCGAATTCCTTAACATTTATGTAAATACCACTACAACTGGAGATGGTTGGTACATTTTTAAGTTGACCTTCGAATTTTCAATATAAGCTCTCTAAAGGGTTAAATTCGTAATAATAAATCCCTTTAAAAAATTCTGGAAAATATTTTAATTTACAATAGTAAATTTACATACAATTAAAAAACAATGTAAAAAAACCTATCTTTAGGATACTATTACCCAATTCTTGCTTATAAAACCATACATTTCATACAAGTACATAATCTGAGCCCAACCTGTAACCACTACCTGACATTTTAAACCTTAAAAAAATAAAAAAAATTTCGAAATACATTTTTTATCGCATTGTTTATTTAATAAGTTTCTTAAGGCGTGCTTAGGATACCCAAATCAATTTAGCAATCCTCTATTAAGTTATTCCCATTGAACTACTGTTTGAGCATCAGAGCCGGCGGCTCTGCTTAAGAATATGCTTGTTCTTAAGCCATAATTGCTTTTCGGATCCTTAGCTTTAGAGGCTTAGTGCTACCTATCACCGCATTATAAGCTGATGCAAAGTTAATTTGTCAGAAGCGGATGTCTATCGACGTTTCGTGGAAGCTGTGCTTACTTTTATTGAAGTCTTTGTTTTAGCGCTGCACAAATGGGGGGGTCGGTATTGAATGTCAATTTTAAAAAGTTTTTCGCGTAATCGAAGAAAATTGTATGGTAATATTTTTTTTGAAACCCTATCTGAAATAGACAGCACAAACTGCAAAGGCCTGCTGGTTTTTTTCAAACGAATTAGTTATTTCAAAAGAGAAAGTGTTTTGTTAGACTTTCGCAGCGAAAAACTTAAGATGTTACTGGGGATATCCTTATTTGTAGATCACTGTTTATTTAAGATGGTTATTAAAAAAAGGAACATTTTCCTGATACAACTTTCTATACATTTAACATTTATTCCACCTATATGATATTTATTCATTTTTACAGATCAACATGAATATCGGAAAAAATCACCTAAAAAAAAAGATGTTACAAGTCATAATAAAATTATATTAAGACAACCTCGGTTACATTTTGAGCCTCAAAAGGAAATACCAGCAAAAGGAAAACAGAGTATTTTAAATAATACCAATAACGCTAATTTGCTAACCCCAAATTTATGTAAGTACAGAATATTTTAATATATTTCTAGATCGCGTGGTAGTTGTTTTTGAAATTCTTATAATATATAATCTTATAATATATCAGTTCTACCGTAACCTTTGCTCCGCATTGACGTGTGAATTGTTAACTACCGTAGTTATTTTTTGATTTCAATTTTAAATTTTGTCTTATTGCTAAAAATGGTTGAAAATTGTGGTGAATGCAATACTGGCATAATGTCTGGTGACTTCGTTAGCTGCGGAGGGATATGTTCCAGGAAATTCCACACTCATGAGACAAGTGAGGGACTTTGCTACAAGTGCAAAATCTGCAATGGGATGCCATTTTTGGGTTTAATCACTAAGCTCAGCGCATTAACAAATGAGCTGAGTTTGATTAAATCTGAACTACGCGAATTGAAATGTAGTTCAGTGCCTTCGCTTTCCGATACTCATTTGCCGATGGGTAAAAAATCTATTATATCCGAAACGGGAGTGTCTGTTAATGATACCCCCGTATGTGATAACGCGCCGGTCGTGATAGAAAATGCCTCCGGAGGCACCGAATGGAGCAAAGTGTCGCGTAAAAAATCGCGGAAAAACAAAAAGCGCGTTAATAAAATTAAGCTATAATCGGCAATAATAACTCCGCGCTCGATTTTGTTGCAGCTCCTCCAGCTGAACTGCATGCCGCTGGTTTTCGCGTTGACACGACGGAAAAGGCACTGACAAATTACATTTCAACTAAGTTAGCCATACCGGATGGCCGTGTTAATTGTAATAAATTAGTCAAGTCAACTGCTGACGGTATGGCCGTCGGGAATTCGTGTAAAAAAATTTTTGCCAAAAAACGGAGTTGCATTGCCCATCGCAGAAGTCAACATAAACACTGATCAGCTGCAACAGCAATGCACCTCCGTTTTAAATTATTCGCTTTATTATCAAAATATGGGTGGTATGAGAACGAAAACAAAAGAGATTTTTGTTGCGCTCTCTGACCATCAATATGATGTCATTGTTTTAACGGAGACATGGCTGCACCCACACATTTTTTCTACGGAGATCTTCGATTCAACATATGTCGTTTACCGAAATGATCGTTGCCGAACAAGCAGCGAGCGAGGCGGGGGAGTTTTAATAGCTGTCTCTTCTCGTCTTCATAGTAGGCAAATGACATTGGTACATTGTTCGGTTGAAGTGGAACAGATGTGTGTGTGTATTGATTTCGTTAATGATGTGCGTTATCAGTTATTTATTTTTGTCTCCTACGTTCCACCAAACAGTGTTGCCAATGTGTATGAAAAACACATTCAAAACATAAGTAGTGTCGTTAGTAATCTTGCTGCCACTCAAATACCTTGTGTATTGGGTGACTTCAATATTGGTAATGTATATTGGAGGAATGTGGATGGTGATAAGAATTTAATACCATTTAACGTCAACCATGAGGTTGAACAAATAGTTGTCGATGGTCTTCTTTCTTTGGATTTATTTCAAGTAAACCATTTTCCGAACTCTATTAATAGAATATTGGACTTAGTTTTTCTTAATAATGAAATTAATTATACTATAAGTGAAGCTCTGGATCTTATAGATTCCAATAAAATGCATCACCAAGCCTTACTTTTGGAGATTAATTTTCTTAATTACTCCAGTGACTTAAATAATATTAATTCCGCGTTGTCTTATAACTTTTCGAAAACCAATTTCGTTGCTTTACATTAATATTTGAGTGGTTTTGATTGGGATGAACTGCCCCAATTAAAAAGGTAACTATGATATATTTTTGGATAAGATCAAATCTGGTTTTGAATTATTTGTACCAAAAACGCGTCTTAACAAAAGGTTTAAAATTCCTTGGTCAAATAAAAGATTAGTTAATTTACGTAACGTAAAAAGGAAAGCTTATTCTCGTTATATATCAAATAAAACTAATTCTAACCGTGAATTTTTTTTGAGATTCAGGAAAGAATATGATTTTTTAAATCGGTTTTTATACAGGCAATATATCTTGTCTGTAGAATCGTCGGTGAAGCGTAATGGCAAATCGTTTTGGAATTACATTAATTCGAAAAGAAATACCACAGGCTTTCCTAAGGTAATGGAATTCGAAGATGTAAGTTCAACAGATTTGAAAAGTACGTGTAATTTGTTCGCTGATTTCTTTGAGTCAGTGTACAATAAGTCGCATGTGCAGGTAACGGGAAATCATAACATTATGATTCCTGAAGTTCTGGACATCGGTGTGTTGCAATTCTCAGATGACGATTTAATAAACGCGTTAGAAAAACTAAATTTAAATAGCAACCCTGGCCCAGATGGGATTCCTGTGGTAATATTAAAAAAATGTTTATCATCCGTTTTTCATCCACTTAAAATTATTTTTAACCAGTCTCTTGTAACTGCGAACTTCTTAAATGAATGGAAATATTCGTTCATAACACCTATTTATAAAAGCGGTTTAAGGCAAAAAGTAGTAAACTATCGGCCTATATCAAAGTTTTCTGCAATACCAAAATTGTTTGAAAGTATTGTTAAGGACAAACTCTTTTTCGCGGTAAAAGAAATTATTTCAAATAGTCAGCATGGCTTTGTTCGTGGTAGATCATGTGCTACTAATTTGGCTTTGTTGACTAATTATATATTTAATAGTTTTGATGAACGATTACAAGTTGATGTACTTTATACTGACTTTACGAAAGCGTTTGACAGGGTGCATCACACACTTCTTTTGGCTAAGCTAAAGTCTTTGGGTTTTCATTCATCAATGCTAAAATGGTTTCGTAATTACCTGACTAATAGAAGGCAAATGGTTAAAGTCGATGGTTTGACTTCTCGCGTTATAGAAGTTACTTCCGGTGTTCCACAGGGCAGTCATTTGGGCCCGTTGCTATTTATATTATTTATAAATGATGTTCATGAAATATTTCAATTTTGTAATGTTTTGACTTTCGCCGAGGATTTGAAATTATTTTCGCGGATAAAAAAATGTATCTGATTGCATTCGTTTTCAGTCAGATATTAATAGATTGTCGGAGTGGTGCAATCGTAATGCTTTGGAACTTAACATTTCTAAATGTAAAGTTTTTTCGGCATATCGTATTAGTACTACAATTTTGCATAATTATTTTATAAATTATCTTAGACTTCAGCGTTTTGATGAAGTGAAAGATCTTGGTGTCATATTTGACAATAAGTTAAGTTTCTTTTTTCATTATGATTATGTCATTGCCAAGTCTAACTCATTGTTAGGCTTCCTTAAACGTAATAGTAAAGACTTTAGAGATATAAATAGCCTTAAAATTATTTATTGCTCGTTAGTCAGACCTTATTTAGAATATTGTTCCGTAATTTGGGATTCGCCATATGCCGTGAACTACATTCAACTTAAATTCGAAAGAGTCCAAAAAAACTTCACGAGGTACGCGGTTCGTAAATTAAATATGTTTGATGAGCTTCCTAATTATGGCAGAAGGTGTAATTTAATTGGTCTGCAAACCTTAAGTTTCCGTCATGTTTATTCGCGATATTCTTAATTATCATATTAATTCACCAGAATTGATCTTTCTTTTAAATATATATGCTCCCCAAAGGTCACTGCGGGTTAGAAGCTTATTTCATACAGATAGGCATAGAACCAATTATGGTAATAATGAGCCTATTACAAGGTGCATAAGCACATTTAATGAATTCTGCAACGAAATTGATTTTTGCTTGTCGCGAGCAGATTTTAAAAAGTCCATTAATGCATTAACTTTAAATTAATTATATTTGTAATTACTTGAAATAATCTATAAGATGAAGATCGGTAGATGAAGCTTAGTCGCGCAACAAACAACCGTTGCGTAAAGCGATACTGAGAGCTTACACTTAGAGAACGTAGTGTTTTGTGTTTTGCTCTGTGATGGTATTAAAAAAAAATATATATATAATTCTTAATTTTAGTGAATATTGGAAATCACTAATAATATAAAACAAAGTTGAACTTCTTTTGACTGGACCTACACAGCGAACGGCTGAATGGATTGTAGTAATTTTTAATTAGGTATTCAAAAAGAGCAATTTCGTGCATTTAAAAATATTTGATTTTGAATTTCAAGTTATTTCAAAGTTATTCAATAATTAGAAAAAGAAATGTCAACTTCTCCTTCACTTAATTTAATGAAATTCAGAATTTTCTTTTTTTGAGCTTTAAAATACGCATATTTCAAGTCCAACATTATATTTCTACATGCTCTAAAAACTTAGCAATTTCCTTCTCTTATTCATATGTTAATTGATCAAGATTTTTCATTCAATCTCAGAGATGTCTTTGTAGATGTTTTATAGTTTTCTTTGGACGTCTATTCATGATTTTTTAAAAGCACATACACTTCTACTAGATGACGAGAAGCACATACAAATACTGTGGCGTAGGTAATACAAAAGCAAGAGAATATTATTTTCTTCTTTTTTGTTTTTTGCTCAGTCGTTAAGGTTATATGTGTGTCAATTCCGATCACGTTCTGATATTTTCTTTTCAGGTAGTATACATTATGCACATGATCGTGGCTGTGTTCCCACTCTATCAAAAGTTACAGGCCATACAAACTCTTTTGATACAAAATTGGTTTCGATTCCTATTAAAAAACAACATAAATAACTTTATGTGCAAATGAGAAAAAAACTATGTGTAAAATACATACAAATCGACGGCCAGTTCAGTGAAAGGGGCAATGGTACTCGATGTTGAGTCTCTATCTCATTGCACCTCACTCATCTCACATCTGTGATCTGATTTGTGTCATTCAGTTGGCAATCGTATGTATTTTATCGAAGTATCATCATACATTCATTAGATTTCCTTAATTATTCATAACTCAAACCGGTAATAACTAATTTAGCTTTGACGAACGGTTTTGAAATGATTGAAAATTATACTAAAATAATCTAAAACTGTGTATTTTGTGTATGAAATTCATTACAAAACATGAAAAATGCACACACACATGTATAGAATGGAATGACGATTTTATGATCTTAGTAAAATTTAGTGAAGTTCGCACTAAAAATCAAATGGTTTTCAGTATATGAACCTGCTCCTCGTGAATACATTATCATCAGAAAATTAATTACTTAAATCCGTTCAGCCGTTCGTTGTGAAAGTCCTTGCAAAGGAATTTCAATTTAGTTTTATATGACAAGGGATTTACGATTTTTTATTTCAAAATGTATGCTATACCTAACCCTTAAACTGGCAGTTCTTCTATACGGGGCCGAGCGCTGGACGATAAGTAGGAAGGGAAATTTAATATAGGGCCCTATATTTGAGAATGAATAAAAAGATATAACTGCGAACTCTATGAGCTCTACCAAGATGTGGATAGGTCCAAAGAGCCAAAAAAAAAAAACCTCGAACATATTAGCTCGGCCACATCGAGCAAATGCACCACAACGTTCCAGCCGAAAGGATCTTCGAATCCTAGCCCCAGCTTTGAGACTACAAGGAAAACCGAATCTACGTTTTAAATACCAATCCAACGTGGATGTTCGAGCCCTTAGTCTGGATAATTGGAGCAGCGTGGCCTGGATCGCAGAGGATAGAATGCAGAGAAAATTGTGATTCCTCACTCTTGATTGTAACATCGTCGGAAATATGAAAATTACAGCGTAACTTTCTCAACTCAATCAAATTCCAGTTAGAGAATGAAATCTTACATAATTTAAAAGATTCATTAAATTCGTTTTATATTTCCAATATAATTTGCATTCAGGGGTACATGATCCATGCGGCCGGATGATTGTTGTGTCTTCAGTAGTTTCAATTTCAATGTATTTCCCAATAACCAATTTATAATTTGGTTAATCTGAATATGGTTTATATTATAATATTCTGATCGGGGTAGGACATATTAGAGTTTCTATTATAACCTGGGTCGGGGAAGGTCAATGTACCTCTTATTAAATCCTTCTAAATATATACCATACAATCATCACATTGAATTCTGTCGTACCCTCATTAAAATAATATAATTTTAATTCTATTCGCAGGTACTCATTCAGTTTGTGGAGTATGCAATACTATGGTTAACAGTAAAAATCTACAAAATCGTAAATACGGAATAATAGCATGTGATGCATGTCGAAAATTTATTTCAAAAATAACTAAAAAAACCGTTTCTTCTTCCACGAATCCATTGACGGTTTTTAAAATACAGTGCAGTAAACGAGACGGTAAATATATCACTTTATATATTTCACATAGAATATGTTGTTTTATATAAACTTTTTGCAACAATTTTTGGTTTGGCACCATAATTGCTTTTTTGAAAACTTTAACAACCAAACCAACAAAATATAAAAAATTTGTTCGGTGAATTCTGCAGCTTAGTGCAACTCGATGGTATATGCTATTGGTATTCTCAGGTACCTTTTCAAGTTATGTCGCGTTTTGGAGATAGTATTTCAATCTATAACGTTCATACATTTTTCAGTGCAAAGTCATGCATTTACAAATTGTTACCTGATCAAAGTTTGTATAACAAGTGCTTATTTTTTTTTATGAGAGATATTTTTGAAAGACAATCTATCTTCAAAGACATGCATTACATACTCAAAGATTTAATATCTGAAAAATATGTAAACAGTGGAACATTAAAAATATTAAATATTAATTCTTTGCTTTCTGTGAATTGATTTATTGTAAATAATTTTAAAAATATTTGAAAATAGTTTGTTCTATCTTTTTAATCCTGGCGATCTAAATACATGCCAACCTTCGTTTGCTCATGACGCTTACGGCAGTTTCAACTATTTAGAATTTGCGTAGATGTTGTATCTTCTCTTATTGTCTTTTATAACACACGCTAGTCAGGGGCTCTACAGGCATATATTTATTTCGCCTCTCCAATTAACTAAATGTTTATAATAATAAAGATAAGAAATACATTTTCGCGGTAAAAAAATTATTATTTTCCCAGCATGATTTTGAGTCAAAAACTGTCGATAATGGTTTATGCTTGATATATAGCTTGAAATAAAAGTCAATTTATTTTGTCTTGGCTTATTATATTATATCCTGACTTATATTATATAATACTAAATATTTTTATTTTATTTACAGGGGAATGTGTAATATCATCATTACCGAAAAATAGCGTTAAAAGTTTTAAAAAAATATACGATGAAAGATGTTCTGCTTGCTGGCTTAGAAAATGTATAAAATCTTTCCACTTTCCTTCCGGACACAAGTTTCGTCTTAATGCGATATTATCAGAACCTAATAAAAGTAAAATTGATGTGAAGACGGTCAATAAATCATTCGATTCTTTATCTTCATCTTCGGTTAATACTTTTAAATATGGAGCTGAATTATTAAGCGAGAATGATTTCGCAAACAAAACTGAAACAAGCCAACTTACCTGGAAAGCAATTACATCAGGCGGGGTGGTGGAACTCTCTAAATTTCATCATGGAGAGTTTACTTTGACGAACAATATTGTTGAAACACATTTAGATAGTAATATATCATTTGAAGCGTTCACTAAATGTAAACAATCCCAATGCGTGCAACCAGTAGCAAATAACGGGATTTGTTCGAGCGGAAAACATAACAGACTTTATTCGAATTCAATTCTTAACAAGAAAATTGAATCGGTTCACTGTAAAAGTATAGAGCAACAATTGACAAATTCCATTAGTACACCGGAATATCCAAAAAGACAAAAAATTGACTTCAAAGGTCCTAGAGTTAAACATGTTTGTAGAAGTGCTTCAATTGCATTAGGTCAACAAATTGCAACATTCTCAAATGAAGATGAAGAAATTTCAAAAATCGTGCAGGCTAAACCCAATAATACGGAAAGTGCTATTCCTAATTCGCTTCTAGGAAATATATATTTCTCTGGAAACGATCAGGAGAATTGCTCTCAAAAACCAGTTGAAGATATCAAAGATTTACGGAATCAATTGGATGATGGAGAAAAAACGCTAAAACAAGGTTGTACGATGAATGGCATTGAAATAAAACGACACGCACCACAAAATCCCTTCGTTAGTGTTGAGACAAATCAAAAAGAAAACATCAAAGATAGAAAGCCATTCCTGTTTAAAAACACTTTGTCTCATGGAAAAAATAACTGTCAGCTTCAGAAGTCAGCACAAAAATATAGTGTAAATAAAAATGTATTTATGCTGGCTCATCGTAATATCAGTTCCTTGTCAAAAAGAAATTTAATGCGAATTACAAAAGCTCGAAACTCTGAAAAGAAATCGAAATATATTTCAATTGACTTCTGGGACAATTATGTTCCCGCAGAAGTTAGCCAAACTGGTTTTGGTCTAATATTAACGGAGCCAGCACCTATTTGTGCTATTTGTTTTCTGTGTGGTAGTATGGACTTAGAATATTTACTTTTTTGTGCGTCTTGTTGTGAACCTTATCATAGCTATTGCATTCAAGAAGAATTAAATTCTAACTGTACAATATTTCAAAAAAATATTGCTGGAAATACAGTTTGTGAAAATGATGTTTTAAATCAATTAAATTGGGTTTGCCCACGTTGTACTATATGCTATACATGCAATATGTCATCTGGAGAAAAAATAAAATGTCAAAAGTGCAGGAAAAATTATCATTCTACGTGCATGGGCACATCAAAAGGTTTACTTGGTGCAGATCGGCCTCTTATATGTAGAAGTTGTCTTAAGTGTCAGACTTGTTCAACTACAAAAGTATCAAAATATGTAGGTAATCAACCTATTTGTATGCAGTGTTTTAAGTTTAGGAGATCTGAAAGTCGCTGCCCACTTTGCAATAATTTGTTTGATAATATATTAGATTTAATTATTCTTGAATGTGGCATTTGCGAGAGATTAATACATGTAAAATGCGAAGGCCTAACAGAAGAACAATCAAATTTACTAAGTAATCTTCCGGGAGATATAAAATTTGTTTGTAAGAAATGTTCGTTGGCAAATGACAATGCTAAAACACTTGCAAAAGAATGGAGGGATGCAGTTTATGAAGAGCTAAAGACAGGGCTATTAGACGTTTTAAAATTGCTAAGCAGAAGTCGACAAGCTAATGTTTTAAAAATAAATTTAATGAAAAATTGCCCTTGTGGCTTGGAGCAAAACAAAAAAGAACGTATAGTACCCAACGAAAACTACACTATTTCGCATATAACAGAAGGATTAAAAGGATCTAAAGATTGCATATTAAACTATCCGCCGGAATCAACATTGTATTACTCGTGTTTATGTTCAAACAGCGTATCCCAGCAATCTAAATTAAACAATGCCCTAAGTCTTTTTGATGTTAAAAAGAAAATTATTAATGGCGAATATGTGTCATTGTTTGATTTTAATGCAGATATGAACGATATTATTATGCCCCTGAAAAATGACGAATTAATACTGGCATACAAAGAAATTCTAAGCGAAAAATTTTCATGGTTTCAAAATGAAACTAAAACTTGCACCGATGCGCTTGAAGAAGATATGTTTGATTCGTGCAACTACTCATTTCCACTTGATGAAATTGTTATAGAAGATCAAAGCGCTGCAACTAAATTGCCACAGACCATAGGGAAAATTGTTAGCTATCTTAAACAAGAAAAGGATAACCGGGTTTGTCTGTTTTGCTCCAAAGAAGGAGATGGTGGAGTTTTACAGGAATCACGTTTACTTTATTATGGTTACAATACATGGGTCCACGCAAACTGCGCTATATGGTCCAGTGATGTATATGAGGAATTTGATGGAACCTTACAAAATGTACAAAAATCCTTAAATCAAGGAAATTTAAAGAAATGCACTCTTTGTAAGACGGGAGGTGCGACTATCAAATGCATTCATAATTCATGCTGTAATTACTACCATTTTCAGTGTGCTAGAAAAACTGAATGTGTATTTAAATCTGATAAAGCAGTTTATTGCTCAACTCATTGCCCTGAAAATAGAGAATCCAATTCTCTCACGAAAGAGACATTTACTGTTTTCCGACCACTATACATTGAATTTGATAAATCACGGCGCAAGTTTGTGGAACCGTCTAAAGTTCAATTTATGGTAGGCTCGTTATCAGTGATACAGCTGGGTACTGTATATTCGAAGTTTTCTGATACATCTGAAGCAATTGTACCGATTAACTTTATCTGCACACGTTTGTATTGGTCTTGCAGAGAACCGTGGAAATTAGTCAAATACAGTGTGCGAACAATGATTCAACATAGTTCTGTAACTTTTGCGAATGATATAGGAATTAATTTTACAGTCGATCATTCAAACAATGTAAATTTAGTAGAAAGTGGTTTATCGCAGATTGCAAGTTGGCATAATACATTAACTCGTGAAGAAACTTTTGAGTCCAGTTTACACCATGAGTATCTACAGCTTGGTAATCGTCAATTTACGACCGATATTGATAACCCTGGTGAAACAATTTCCGATGCATGCGTCGAGGAGGAACCGCAAAATAACTCCGATTTATTACCACCCGAAATCAAGGATGCTATATTCGAAGACTTACCGCACGACATTCTGGATGGCATATCTATGCTGGATATATTCCCAAAACTTATGATTTACGAAGACCTAATAGCTATTGAAGGTAAATCTGATAATATGCTAACAAGTGATCCTACAGAAAACAGTGCCCTGCAGATATTAGAGGATAGCTCTTCATATTATTCTTTAAACAAACAAGAGTCAAACAATAAATGCTCTTATAATATCATGAGCCATATGGAAGATGTGAGTCCACCCACTGTACACTTTGCTTACCCGAAGCGTGAATTGCAACGCAGTAATTCAGAAGTTTTCTTAAGAAATGTTGAAGGTTATCGTAGCCAGCAGCGATCTTCTAGTGTTGCATGGAGCTGCAAGTTCGATAGCACAAGAAGATATTTTGCAAAAGGCCCATCTGATGTGGGATTAAGTGAATCGAAAATATTTAATTCAAATTACAAAAAAATTGAAGAAGGCGAGGATTATAAATCGAATATTAAAAAAAATATCGAGTTTGACGACGTAAGGCATGTAGCAGAAGTCAAAAAGGATAAATTCAAGTTAATGCAATTGGATGGAACGGATGATACTGTAATGGGTTACATAAGTACTCGCGTTACTAATACACCTTCCAAAAGCCCGGTGAAATGTGATCGGTGTCAATGTACTTACAGAACGTTTGATTCGTTTCAAAGGCATTTGGCAACTTGTGAACAAATATCAACCAGTGAAAGTGAAACTGAAACCTCTTCTCTGCCGCCTGATGCATCACAGTCAACAATAGTATTTCAGGATGAATCTGTTAAAAATAACCTTCAGATTTATCATAATCAGTTGGGGAGTAATCAACTATTTCAAACACCCATATCGATTGTTAACGAAACAAATGTAATTTCATCAGATCGTTTGGTTCCCCAAAATATTTATGTAACCAATAGTACAGACTATGAAGATGGATTTTATGTTAATATTGATAAACCTGGAGCTAATAATGATAACAAAAATATCAATAGCAATAGTAACAACTACGGCGAGAACATTTGGCAAAATATAAGCGGTGATGGAGCTAATATGTTTAATAATAAATGTACGCTAAAAAACAAAAAAGTAAAAAGTAATTTTACAAACTCGAATAGCAAAGCTAATACTGATCATTATAAAATATACGCAAAGCCTAAACAAGAAACGATTGTTGCTCCAGAAGCTATAAATACCATAAATAACAAAACGGAATACAGCCCACAAGGCAAACACAGTTACCTTCAGTTCTTAAACCAGCAATTAGTTCTAAATAATCAGTATTCTCAAAAGGATCAACAGTCACAGCAACAACAATATGTTGTAATTCAACAAAGTGTTGGCAACAATCAGCCCCTTTTTATACAACAAGTTGCGAATCAGAATACAATACCCCAGAATATGTTTCCAGTCGTTCTTTCAAATAATTCAGTACAGTATGCATCTATTCCAACTTCAACGAACCCATTAGTACAAGGGTCTATCTTGCAAACTGATCAAAGTGGTAATGTGATTTTATCATCTGGTATACAAATGTTGTCGATGCCATCATTACAATTGACTTCTCAAACGACGCCCCAACTGGTTGGAACTTTTAATCAACAGCCACCTCTACATCTCGGCACGAATCAAATGCTAATTGGAGGCACAGGCACAATGGAACTAATGCAAAATCCAAATCAAGTTCTTCTAGCAGCTCCACCCGTTTATTATGGCTTAGAAACAATTGTTCAGAATACAGTCATGTCATCTCAGCAATTCGTTTCAACTGCAATGCAAGGAGTTTTGAGTCAAAATGCTAGTTTTTCTGCAACTACAACACAGGTAAATAATAGTTATTTAAATAAACATAAACATATATTAGATGATCTTTTGTTTTGGGGAAAAAGCAAAGCTCTATTTCCCAATTCTCAAAAATTCTAGGATAGGCGTAAAAAACTAAAAATTAAAAGGACTGAAACAATAGCTTATTTAAATATAAGCAAGCATGTTACTAATATTAAATTAAACCATTTAGAGCTAAGGGAAAATTATAATTTTATGTTGATGGATGAACATAGTTTAGCTGCATTGTAAGGTAATAAACGATAGCGTTTCTTTTCGTAAACGATTTTTTTAAAGACAGTATCTCGCTGTATTCCCTTCTGCAGGGTATAGATATATCTTGAATCTAAGACAAAATAGGCAATTGTTGGGGATTAACTGACCAGCAAGCTTCGAATAACAATTCCTATATAACCGAGCTTATATAAAATATAATTAAAAAATGTTTGCAGTCACACATTTTTATGAAGCCTCGTTTGAATTTTTTACTTCCGTCATCTAAATAAAATAGTTTTAAAAAAATATCATACGCATTACCTTCACTAATTTATTTTTCTTGCTGAATGATATTCGTTACACTGTCTGTGTTCAACACGTTGCGAGTCCCGTAGTTGATCAAATCATCCAGTTGTTGAATTATGTTGAATTGATGATCAACTGGTTTAAATATAGTTGCTCGAGTTGATAAACCACATTTTGGGCTAGTTTGCGTGCTGAGTTGATGTATGCTAGACCAAGCATCGCACGTTGAGCAACGTTGTTCACCACACTCAGCAACTGACACAGACAGCAGTATCATACATTTAATTACCAGATTTATTTTTAATTAATTTTGATTCGTCTGGTTAAGTTTATTTTATAAGTTGAAAGGGTTTTTGATAATGACCTACACAGAAAATAAAATAAAAACCGCTTCCGCGGTGATAATTTTGTGAAAAAAAATTAACGTCACCGTTGACCAAAATACAAAAACTGAAAATCATTAGCCATTTCTGAGTAAATAATCGATTAATAAACTAATTCTATGTTAGGTTCTGTTATTTAGAAAAGAAGTGTGATTTTACCCCCAAAAATTTGAATTTATTTCCCAGCGCAAAAACATAAATATAATAAAGTTTTTACTTCAGGCACGAAGCGAAAAAATTATCTCACCCTAACTGAAAGTTAATATATGACGTTATTTATAATGTTTTTTCCTCACAATATTTACTCTTTTTAACATTTTTCATCCAGACTGAATTGATCAGAGATAAAATTTTTTCAGCTTTTTATTTATAATGTTTTTTCCTCACAATATTTACTCTTTTTAACAATTTTCACCCAGACTGAATTGATCAGAAATAAAATTTATTTTATATATGTTATTTATTGTATGTATTTTATAATAATATAAATGAGTGTAAATGTTTTTTATTGTGTTTAGGTGTTCCAGTCAAGCAAATTTGAGCCTGTGAATGATGCACCTAGTGGATATGTTGTGCTTAATAATCCAGATGGAACGGCTCTTGTTGTACCTCAAACAACTTTGGTGTCGGGATTTATGAACACTAACAATTCACATGACTTTCAAAACAATTACTCTCAGGATTTGGGAAATATTTGCGGCACGCATCATACAACATTTTTACAGCAACCTCAACAAAATAACGTTTTGCCTCTTATACCTACATTAGCTGATATATCGAGTGTACCTGTGGAAAATGATATGAACCAAATACAAGCACCAGTGAATCTCGAAAATAATTCTCACATTGCACCATCTGGAAAGCAAACTATTCAATTTGCGTCTAAAGTTGAGAACATAATGTCGCCTAAGAATGCTTTTAATATACCTTGCTCTAGTTCAATATCAAATTCAACATGTGACATGACAATGGCTGTTGTTGAAGATAAACCACCGGTTATAAAAGATTACGATAATGGATTTAATGTGAATCTTACCTGTATAGATAGCGACACTTATGGAACCCAAAGTAAATCTGCTGACATAAATAAATTACACCCCAATAACAGAGTTCAGGTCAAACCGAAAGTAACTCAAAAATATTTTAAGAGAAGCAAAGTTTGCAAAAACACCCAAATAAGTTCAAAAATAATGTACAAAAATATTCTTCAAAAGGAATTAAAATTAAATCGGCCCAACGAAACAGTTTCGAAAACCTTAAACAACAAAAGTAAAATAAAAGTGGAGACACATCACAAAACGTTATATGAGGATAATATGCAAACTCTTCCCTCATTTAATGCGAATCATAGAAAAACATGTAACGATCGACAAGATTGCTCGGAAATAGAAAACACTGATTTCGAATCCCATATTGAAGCACCTGACAGTTATTTGGGGCCTAATGATTCAACCCAAAATATAGTACCACGATCAAATAACCGAAATACATCACAACCTTATCTAATAAATGCAGCTAAACAACTTACCACGGTATCATTCGGAAATAATTTTAATAACGTGCCTACAAATATTGTTGCACCAATATTGCAAACACATTCAAGTAACAACACTACATCTCGACCAACTAATCGAGTACTTCCAATGCAATCAATTCAAAAACCAATAGACAAAACAAAATTAAGAAGTTTAACATTAAAA
Source organism: Ferdinandea cuprea (assembly GCA_963576555.1). Classification (NCBI taxonomy): domain Eukaryota; kingdom Metazoa; phylum Arthropoda; class Insecta; order Diptera; family Syrphidae; genus Ferdinandea; species Ferdinandea cuprea. Next base: position 82,669,378 of record OY754959.1, read on the forward strand.
CGGCCTTCGTTTAGAGATAATGCAAACAGATATATTAATAATACTTCTGATGTAGAAACAAAAAATAAAGCTATTCCAGTCATACAAAACGTTGAGCAAATTTGCAATGAAATGCCGGTTACCGAACAAAATCAGCTTGAGCTAAAGAATACAATTACAACCAAGAATGAGATTTTAAAGACAAAAACTAATAGCAATTTTAGGGAGAATCAATTAAACATATTAAAAGAGCTTCCTAACTTGAATGATTCCTTCGATTCAAAGAAATCCGATGTTATTTTTATTAAGGATAATCCTGTAAAAAGTTCAGGAAAAGATGATCAAGAAGATTTAAAAGAAGACATTGGTGATAATATTCTTAATATAAATATATCATCCGACGATAAATCAAACAAAACGGTAATTGAAGGCACTGAAGATTTGAAAGATACTGATTTACTAAAAGCACACACCGAAGCTTTTACACAACTCGACTGCTTAGACGTCGGTCAAAATGTTGAGTCTCCTAAGAAAGAACTTAAATGTAAAACGCCTAAACAATTTGCAACAGGTCACCATTCCTGTCAAGCAATATCGGGATTCCCATCTAAAAAAAGGCCCGAGAATGATGATTTCAAAAAAAAATACTCCGAGCCTTATTTGATATATGAAATACAAAGCGAAGATGGATTCAGTTACAAATCAAAGTCTATAGCTGATGTGTGGGAAAAAGTTTTCGAATCAGTACAATGTGCTCGACGATTACATGGTCTATCTTCATTACCAATAGGCCCATTTGCAGACATGTGTGGGGTTCAAATGATCGGTTTAAAAACAAATGCATTGAAATATCTTATTGAGCAGTTACCCGGTACAGAAGATTGCACTAAATACACACCAAAGTATCATAAGAATGTACCTTCGAATACAAACAGTGAAAATCAACATCAAGAACAAGAAGACTTACTTGAAAATTGTTATGGAGCTGTAAGATGTGCACCATTTACAAAAAGATCTGAATATGATCTTTTCAGCTGGCTCGCATCCAGGCATCGAAAACAGCCTAAACAAATTTTTGTTCAACCATCTGATACAGAGTTAATCGCAAGGTATGTTACGAATATTTATAAAACTATTGTGTATACTCTCGATTCATTATTTTTACTGTATAACAAAAGTAAATTAAAGTAACATAATCATTTACAAAATAACATTTATTGCAAATTAATTTTTATACATCGAATATTTGTATTTCAGAAGATGCACCGCAAATTTACCAATGGCTATGAAATACAGAACGTTAAAGGAAACATGTAAACATAATGTTGGAGTATTTCGTTCTTTAATACATGGGCGTGGTCTGTTCTGCATTAAAGATATTGAAGCTGGTAAGTATATAACTATACAGTGTATATTGTTTTTGTATATATTTATTGTATTACATGTATTGTAAATAGTTCGAAAAATAAAATCCTCCCACGTTTTAGAGCCAAACAAACAACAATCAGCTAGACAACGCAGATTATGTCTCTGGACAAAGGTTTAATATGTTAAGATTAGGATAATGATTTCGATTCAAAATAATAGCTTATTAATCTTTCAGATTGTCTAAGCCTTAATGATTGCTCGCAAAGAGTTGAAAGGAATTAGTGTTACCAATCGATAATCCCGTAAAGAAGCAACTGGCTGCCATAGAAGCTATTCATATTTCTTTTCTTTTTTCGAAATTATAGGAATCATAACCATCCCTCTTTTATGCATCCATATTCGTTTGACCTCGGAAAATATCTGCAGGATTAATCAAATACTGGTGTTGTTTAATGTGTTTGGTGGAGTTTTTAGGCCTGCAAATTTCCGCGCTTGTATAGGAACGTTATAATTCCATCTTCATCTAAACTGCTGCCAATTTGCCGTCATATTTTTTGTACATTGTCCAACAATGTGAACCGTATTTGAGATCTACTCTTACACAATGATTGATGTCGTCACCAACGGTTACTTAGCTGTTCATCATAGATCCCAGATATTTGAACTTTTTAATATTGGGAATCACTTTTCCATTTAAATAAATTTCTTGTGTCAGGGCAATATAGATACTCGGACTAATACGATACTATTTCCCCCTCAACACATCTACCAAACATTGAGTGTGCTCGTTGCGAAGAAGTTCGACTTTCACTTATGATGACTCCATCGTCAGCAAAGAATAACTGGTGTACTTAAGGGTCCGTCACTTTTCCTTAAAGCATATAATGAGGTATAGCAATAAAAAGCATATGACTTAAAATGCTTCGATCCCTCATACTTTTCCATAATCGTCTGTACGTATGTTTCAGGAACTCTTCGCTGTCTAGGCGCCACCCATATTAGATTTCTTGGTTGTCTATCGAATCCATTAAGAAATCACGATGTATTTTTTATTATGATCCGTATTATTTGGATTGCATCAGCGGTTGATTTACTAGCGACAAACCAGCACTGGTCATCAGTAAGCCTTATTTGTTATTTTTCGCAATCAACCGTCTTATACTGTCAGCGATCTCGATCAGTGTACCGAAACGCACGTTCGTCGCGTACACACTCAAAAAACTCACGTCTTTTTGTTTCGCGCATATGCTTTAAGTTTTTAAAATTCGCGTGCGCGTGCGTGAGTCAACTCATAATATTTATTACCGCACGCAAACATGAGTGAGTTTTGGAAAAACTCGCTTAACACTCTGGATTGGGGTTGGGTAGTTCTTAGTTAATCCTTTATCAACTGATGAGTCTGCCGTTAAGTCATAGCCATGTTAAGCCTCCGCAACAGGCGCCTTCAAAAAGGCACGCTCGACAAGGTGTCTTCCCCCATAAAGCTGTTGTTTGATTTTTCTTTTATGACGGTAATCTCCAGTCGTGTCAACCGACGGTGTTCATGCTCATTTTCGGGACAGTTTGGAGGTGTTAAATGTGTTTCTACGATCACATGGATGTTAAAATTGCCTAAAAGTGGCATCTCCCCTTTAGTTGGGTTCTAAGACAAGCCAATTTTTTGGGGAGTTATGTTGAAGTGATATTATTTTCCCGCGTTGGAATAAAAGCTATTAGTTAAATTTGTGACTATTTAAAAAGATATGTATTCTTGTGCCCTTAAAGGGTTTCAGAGGTTCAAAAAAAGGTTATTTTTACTAAATTTTTTTTAATATATACAATCATATATTTTATTTAAACAATTCAGCATTTCAAAGACACATATTTAAACAGTATTTTGTGAATTTTTTATTTAAAAATTCCGAAAACCCAGCCATTGGTACCTCATCTCCCTTAAGGTCTCAAAAAAATGCTTTTGCCGTGGACTGCATAACTCATTATTGGTTCATCTAAAATCAAAAAACTATTTCATTATTACATGAATAAATCTCGTTATTGGACGAAGGAAAAAAAAAATTTGATTTTTTGACAGATTTTGAACAAAGAACACATTTCAAATTTTCGCCATGTATTGGCTCGAAAAAAATATTTGTAATAAAAAATAAATCCTTCGTTCAATGACTAGATAATGTTATTTAAAAAATTTGTGCAAAATTTTAATACAATCGCTTCTTAGCTTTTTGAGAAATCGTGTCCACTGACATAAAAAATTTAATTTTGGAATAAACGCGTATACCTGCGAAGCACTGCACTGAAGTGGCCTGATGGACCGAACTTTCGAAGAGTCTATCTCTTAGAATTTTACTCGGATCGATTTGAAATTTTAGGAGAATATTTTAAACATATTGTACTATTAAATAAGATTGGATTTTTGATATTTTCAAACCCACCTAACCCCTTAAGCGCCCATTTTCAAGACTATTAAATGATTTTCCCTGAATAAAATTTGCCGATCATTAAACAACCAGACTGCTGTACTGCGTTCTCCTGTATTTATTAAGCAAATCAAAGAGATAGTAATTTGCAGGTCTGAAAAGAAATATAGAAAAACAATTTAAAATATTACCTTTATTTTGGAATAAGAAATAGTGAATAAACTTCACTACCATATCTGACCGCATATATGTAATTATATAAAAAAGTTCTCTTCAAATAAAATCATAAGCGATCTAAATAGCTACATGCAAAATCTGTAAGGTTATGGCGAATAAGAACTTTCATTTGTTTGTACGTTAACTAATCTTATAAAACATTACTTTTTGAGGGATCAAAACATATTCCAAAATTATTACGCACGATATTTTAAATTCGATATCCTTTATTGAAAAGGTCAACCACTTTTGTGTTTGTTTTATTACCAACAGTTCAACTACCAATAGTTTCAACTATTATTGACTATATAATTCCCTTAATAGACGATATTAAGCAGAAAGTATATATTTCATCACGTTTGAATATTAACATGTTTCTAAATAAAACGACACTTACGAAAGAGGGCATTATACATTATTTAAAAGAACATAAAGTCCACGAACATTAGAGTCATTTTACATTATGTGTATATTAAAATTTGGAAAAAATTTTATATAAGGGATCTTATTTTGCTAAAAAAAAATCATTAACACGTGCACCTTACGTCACTCTGTAGAAATGTGGAATTTTTAAATGGTGTTTATCTTTTACAGGCGAGATGGTAATTGAGTATGCCGGTGAACTAATCCGATCAACTTTGACTGATAAACGAGAACGGTTTTATGACAGTAGAGGAATCGGATGCTACATGTTTAAAATTGACGATAATTTTGTTGTGGATGCTACAATGCGAGGTAATGCGGCACGTTTTATAAACCACTCTTGTGAGGTAAGTGTAAAATTCAACAAATTCAAAACATTTTATTATACAAACACATTTTTAGCCAAACTGTTATTCAAAAGTGGTGGACATACTTGGACATAAACACATTATAATATTTTCTTTAAGACGTATCGTACAAGGAGAAGAACTTACCTACGATTACAAATTCCCATTCGAAGATGTTAAAATTCCATGCTCTTGCGGATCAAAAAAGTGTAGAAAGTACTTAAACTAAGTATTCTAGATAAGTAATTATATTCATTATTAAATAAAATTATACAAAACTTAAAAACAAAAATCATTTAAAATCGTGGTGGTTGTTAGATATAGTATAAATAATTTTCCATCATACTAAGTATTTAATGGCGTTTATAACTTTGTTGTGTTTTTATTATATGGTTTGTACATTTCCATATGTTTTTTTTCTGATTCGTTTAACCATTAAATACATGTCCTTCAATAAAATTTTGTGTTGTTTATATAGTTAGGTCAATTGTCCAAATTAAAAGAATATTATAAAAGTAAAATTTAATTTAAATGAAAATGCACCATGCCACTCTTTTTTACTAAGACTACAACAAATATTTAAACTAAAGCTCCGAATAAATTTCTATCGTGTTTCATGTTATTGAAAAGTCCAGGAACTGGTATGTAAATAAAACATTGAATGCACCTGAAATTCAGTTTTGTTGTCTAGCTGTACCCGCCCGGCTTCGCCCCTGCAAAATAAAATATTAGAACTAATATTTTAAATAAAATCAACAAAAAAAAATTGTTAAAGCGGTCCCCAGTACCGGCGTCTGTTCATCCCTGACATCCATCCATTGTGAAACAAACGGACAAGAAAACTAGAACTTCTCCAATTCCAGTAAACCAATCAAAACAGGAGAAAATGCTGGAGATGAAAGGTGCAAGAGCAACAAACATAGAACAGGACAGCTTTGCAAAAGTTCTCAAGAGGAAGAAAGGGAAAACATAAATTAACCAAACCTACTATTAAGGAACGCGTAGGAGAAAATCCTATAAAGGAAAATAGACATCGGAAATCCAGGCACGAGGCAATCCTTATCAGACCTAAAGGCATGCAAAAGTACCCGGAAAGCCAACCCCGACGAAACGGAAACTGTTATCAAATCGGTGCGACAAAAAAACAATGCGAAGTCCTTTTAGAACTGGGAGAAGGAACGAAGGACTCTTCTTTTTTTTTTTTGGGCTTTTGGGAAATCTCTCAGAGACATTTTAGGAGAAAGTTCAATACGGCTCGCCGTTTTGAAATCAGGGACTTTGATGAACTGACCATAGCGGAAGAGGTAGAGGAAGCCATCAAGAAGAAAACATCAAACAAAAACTTGCAAATACAGGTGACAGTGACTGGGATAAACAGAAGCCTCGCTGAAAATGGTAATAGTCCACATGAACGCTCGAACAGCACGAGATGCTGAAGATTCCTCGAAACAAAGTAGGATGGGTTCAGTGCAGAATAGGCCGCAGACTAGAATTTCCTATATGCTTCAAGTGCTTCGGATACGGACACCATCAGAAAACCTGAGGGCACGGACAGAAAAAGACAAGGGCTATATTTCAACTGTGAAGAAGAGGTCCACAAAAAGACCAAAGTGCTGTCTATGTGCAAATCTGAAAACCTCAACGTGTGCCTTCGATCAAATGCCGGGATCTGATAAGTTTTCCGAGACACACTTGAAAATACGAAGAAAAAGGCCAGAATCCTTCAGGGAAATATCCAAAGGACTGGATGACTTGGAGGACTTCTTAAATAAAACGACAGGATTTCGTTCTTATTACCTTCGCTACGGAAGGTAATAGAGGATTACATGAGCAGCGCTCATCAATACATTGTTTTTGATTTAAAAGCAAACCAAGGAACTCCTATCTGGAACCTAGCACCGAGATGGAACATCAACAGGTTTAACGAAGAGCTTTTCAATTTCGTCATTGAAGAAGGAGAAAGGGCTTTGCTCCAAGAACAAGGACCCGCGGAAGAAAAAGCTGAAACCACGATACAACTGATACGGCTCGCATGTGATCCTTCAATGGCAAGGAAAAGCTACAACAGCAGAAGCAGAAATTCAGTGTACTGGTGGTCAAATGAGATAGCTGAGCTTCGCATGAGATGTCTACAACTTAGGTGCATATTCACCAGGAGAAGCAGAAGTCACGCTGAAAATATAGAGCTCAGGAGGGCCATCAAATTAAGCCTGGGAGGATCCCCGTAGAGACATAAACAGCGACCCCTGAGGGCTAGGCTACAGCTTAGATAAAGTTTGGAACGGAACGAGCCTCCAGAGTTACAACATCACTCAGCAGATTATTATTATTACAATGTCAACAACGCATGCCATTCTCATATATGGAAGTGACATTTGGGCAGACGCACTTCGACAGGAAAAGTACCACAAGCAGATGGCGGCAGCTCTACGCGTGGCGAGTTCTTACCGAAAGGTGTCGGGACCAGCCGTCCTTGTAGTCGCAGGAGTGACTCCCATCTCCTTGCGGCTGCAAGAAGTACGCCTACGACAAACAGGCGGAAATCGGAGTGGAGCGGCGTCCGAAGAGGCAAAGCAACTTACCAAACAGGAGTCGCAAGAGCGTAGGACCTAGGAAAGCAGAGGAAGATGGACTGCAAAGCTGATCAGGAACATGGCTGAGAGGAATAACCGAAAACACGGGGAGGTAAACTACTATGTTACACAGTTACTTACCGGACACGGATATTTCAACGCCTGCCTTTACAAGATCGGTAAAAAAAAATATAACCCAGCATGCTAGTAAGGAGACTCTAAAGAAGACGACGTTGAACATTCTTCTTCGCTTGCTTGCAACAGATGGGAAACCTGAAGAGCTGAAATGGAGACAAATATCGGTATCATCAATCCAGACAACATAGCCGAAAAGATGCTGGCCAGTTTTAGTTAACGTATACTTTGCAGAAATCGTGCAAAAACAATTCGGACTCAAGGGGAAGGCCAACGACAAAAAGGCCTCCTTATAGCGCGTAATGCATAAAGCATTCTCCTCCACCCAACAGGAACAAAAAAAAGTGTCATGCCATCAACTTCCTGGCTTCATTCAAACCAAACAGAACTGCAATGAAAGCAAAGAACAAAAGGGAAGTGGTGTGTCAACATGATGTGGGATTGAAAGCATCAACTACACCAGCAGATTGAAGCATATGAAAAATGTATGATATGTCAGAGTGATTGCTCATCTGTTCCAAGCTGCAAGCATTTCGTTTAGATGAGTGGGGACGATCGCTGGGAATCGACAGTGCCTTAAAAGATATCGAAATAAGTGCAATAGACCGGTTGCATACTCTGAATCAAACTACGATAAGACACATTATCCACTTTTGCAAAAAGTATGTCTGAAAAGCCAGTGGGTGGGTAGGTTCAGAATTCTTCTGGTGGAGCTGCCTCATAATGGAAAATGTGTGAATACATACGCCTTTTTGGGATGAGAGGTCCTCTAGCACCTTACTGAACGAGGACAAAGCGAAGCAGCTGGAACTTGAAGGAGAAAATCAAACCCCGTGCCTAAAGTGGAGCGGAAATAGCTCACTTTGAAATCTTTGTTGCAGGCGATTTAAATGTTCAAAATTCGAATTGGGTTCATCATTCTAGACAGACAACACCCGGATGCAGGTATGCTGAGATCTTTGATGAGGTAAACAATTTAACCCACCTTGTAAATGAGCCGACACAAATTCCGGACATTAGTAGTCAAACCGCCAACACACTGGACTTGTTTCTTACTTTTCACCTATATAAGTACACCACAAATATATTATCGCTTCTGGGTTCGTCAGACCACTGTGTCATATCGGCGCATTTCTCGTACTCCAGCCACAAAGTCAAAAAACAAGCTCCTAAAAGAACTAAAAGAGAAAGCCAAATGGGAAGAATTAAACAGTTTCTTTAGGAGTTTTAACTGGTCGCTGTGCTTCCTTGATGGCGATGTGGATGCTGCTGCCGATATGATAACAAACATAAAAAGTAAGGTCGTTGCGCTTGATATTTCAAAGGCATTTGAAACAGTTTGGCATCAAGCTCTCTTGTCGAAAATGCGTGCATTTGTGATCAATGTTACCCTTCTTCAATGGATTAGAAATTTCCATTCGGAACGTTCAATTCAAGTTGTTTTGTCGATTTCAAGTCTGCAACTTACCAAATAAATGCTGGTTTTCCCCAAGGCTCTGTTTTGTCTTCGACTCTCTTTCTTAGTTTTAGTTGGGGTAAAACCAAAACACAACGCTGTCTTAGATCATTGAGGAGAAACCCCAATCTTCTTCTTTCCATTTAACGACGAGACTATGATCAGGATTATAGGGATCATAACTCTCCCACTTTATTGCATTCCAACTGGTTTGCATGTGGGGTTCGCCGGTTCGAACTCAAAAAAATGTTTGCAGGCCTCCCGCCATTCCACTCCCGCCATGCCACTTCATCCACCCTACGCTTAGACGATGATTGATGTCATCATCGAACGGTTTCTTCGTTGTTAATCATTGATCCCAGATATTTGAATTTTTTTACACTTGGGAACCACCACCCAATCAAATGTCTGGAATGGGTTGGCTTGGGTTAGAGAATGGGCGGTACAGATACTCTGTCTTTTTTGGGCTAATACGATACCCATTTCCTTCTAAAACATCTACCCAAACATCAAGTGTTCGTTGCAGGGAAGTCTGATCATCACTTACGATGGCTCCAACGTCAGCAAAGAATAACTGATGCACTTTAGGATCCGTCACTTTTCCCTCAAGCAGATAATCTCGGACTGTAATAAAGAGCTAAGGACTTCAGACACTCCCCTGGTGAATACCGACTTTTATTGGAAATTCATCGGTGACTCCTGCGGGATATATGACTATTGTCTTCGCTCCCTCGTACATGTCCATGATCATCCGTACGTAGGTTTCAGGACCTCCTCGTTGCCTTATCGCTACCCATATCAGATCACTTGGTTGTCTATCGAATGCTTTTTCAAAATCAACCAGAATCATATGCAGATCCTTTAGGAATCACGATGTTTTTCCATTATGATCTTTATACTTTGGATTGCATCTGTGGTTGATTTACCCGCGACAAACCCGCACTGGTCATCAGACAGCCGTATTATTTTGTCTTAGGCGACCATCTTATACCCGCTCAACGATCTTCATGGTGTGTGACATCAACTTAATTGAACGGTAATTATCACAGTTTCGTCTATCTCCCTTTCCTTTGTGCAAATGAAGAAGATAACTTTCCCCCCACTGATTGGGCATTGGATCACCTGAGTCCGATGTTATGTTATGTCGGTCACTTCTTCATTGTTGGGGGCGGCTCCTGGAAAATACAGCCGGGGAAAATGTTCGTTTAAAAGTTGCACGGGGCAGTAGAAACACCATTACTCTGCCATTATCCACGAATGGTACTTGCATCGCTGAAACCGAAAGGCTTTCCATCCTCGGTATGTGCGTTAATGACAACCTCCATTGGAATGACCACAAATGAGACGTCGCCAAGAACGCTGCGAAATGTCTAGGCTTCCTAAAGCGATGCAAGAAATATTTTACCCCTTCTTATCTGGCTACAATTTACAAGGCGTTTATCCGCCCAAAACTTGAGTACAACACTCATATCTGGTCCGATGCAACAATTACATATTTGGAGCTATTTCACAAAATTCAAGAACGTGCGATAAAACTTATTGGCGACCAAGATATTGCGAAATCGCTTGATCCTATTAGTTATCGTCGTTATGTCTCCTGCCTATCGTTTTTTTTATAGATACTACCATCACAAGTGCTCAAACGAAATAGCCAGGTGCAATCCTCCCCGTTCAACACTTCAACCATAACCCGCCATACCAGGAATACTGATCAATTCACCAGAAACCTGTATTCGGACGTACTGTGAAATATAAGGATTCGTTCCTCTGCCATACAACACGAATGTGGAATGCTCTACCTCACTCTATTTTTCCTGACCACTTCAATTTGCAAACTTTCAAAATCAATGTGCATCAGTTGCTCGGATTATAACTCCTTATTACCTTATAAGGGTGCTCATATTCCCTTTGGCAAGTGCAAATTATAAAAAAAAATCGAGACAGGAATATGATTTGAAAAGTGGAACTTAATGTATCCGGAGCAGAATCAAACGCCTTAAAAATTCGAATTGCCGATGCTAGGACTGTGAAACAACTTAACTTACCAACCCACTCGCTGGACCATGAATATTTATCAAACCGGTATCCACATATTCGCAATTTGCCTGTTGCATCGTATAGTAACGCCAATCCCGGTATTCTGATAGGACTTCGAAATTGGAATGTGGCCGTACCTCTTAAAATAAAGATGGTAATCCGATTGCCGCAATGTGCCGTCTTGATTGTACTGTATTTCGACCATTGAGACATAAAAAGACAAAGACTTCTAGTTTGAGCACAATTTACACATCTGTACAGTCAGAACATATATATTGATGTTGCCTCTGACATCCCTGGTGTTTAAGGCCTGTCAGGCAGAGATGATAGCCACCGCGCACCTCTTCTGACATCAGGTAATGTTTGTCCTAAATTTTTAGAGAACAAAAATGTAATGAAAATACACACCGCTAGCTGTATGTAAATCTTAGATTTTGATTCTGATCATAAATATTTGCATAGTTAATATACCATTTGTTTTGGATATAATAACCTAATTTGGCTAAATACTTTATTATACTGATATATATAAAAACTGCAAGTTAAAAAAATGTTTGGTTTTGTTTATATTTTTTTTTTATTCTTGGTGTTTAAAATCTTAACCATGAGTTTTGACACTCATAGTTTTTTTTATATAATTTCTTGTTTGGAGGTATTGAATTAATCTAATAATACTTCATCATAATATAAATAAAATTGGTGCAGCTATGTTCGACATTTCCTGAATTTGCCTTCTGTACTGCAGAGAATCAGTATGGATTTCTGCACGATCACAACGGACAATGAAGGCTACAATCTCTACTTTATTTTAATTCGATCTATCCATGGGTTCCCGAAAAAATAAGGCTGGAGTTACTTTGTTTTCACTCATATTAATTTTTTAAACAACAACAAGGCCACCGGTTCTGATCGCCTACCTGCAGAGCTTTTTAAATACGGAGGTGATGTTTTCGTAGGGCGCATGCACCAAATCATCAACCAAGAATAGGAGGAACATCACCTCCCATCACCAAGTTTATACGCTAGCGCGCAGGGCAGGTGTCAACACGGAAGGCACTTTCTTTAACTTTATAATCAAAAGCTTAAGTTTAAATTTATTTAATTTTTTGAGATGGATAATTTCATGTGCACTTCATTGTTTAATCAGACACACCTACACGTGAGACTCACTAATTTTTACTTTTCGCTCTTTCTTTCTTTTTATTCGAATATTGGATGTAAACGAGAAAGGCAGAAACGTCACGGTGGTTTGCTTGACAATAAAGACATAAATAGTAGTTAAGATTTTAATAATTCAAAAAAACAAAAAGTGGACAATAGCGCGCGATTTAAACGTAAACATAAACATTTACAGGTATGTCCTTTAGATCTTTCGATGAATTACTTACAGCCAACCTTAAGATGTCGAGGATGTAGGGTACGCACTGCCGAAGAGATCCTGTTCGGTGTTTCCCAAGGATCCGTCTTGCTTTATTCGCGGTAATCTATGCGACGGATTCGGATTTTGACGACTGTAACCGTAAATTGAACGAGGACCCAAAAGCAGTGGTTATGTAGTTAAGGCAGAAAAGACTTAAACTAAATTTTCAAAAAACCCAGAGCATGATATTGAACGAAAGAGCAGGTTAGGACACAAGACTGGAGATTCAAAGTCTCCACAAATTACAAAATAAAGCCATGCGTTGTATATTAAAGTGCAACAAATATGTTAGCATCAACATTATGTTCAATTCGTTAAAGTGATTGTCAGTGAAACAGAGAGCTGTGAGGAATGCCCTAGTGTTTTTCTACAAAATTAAAAATATATAATTTAATGCCAAAATATTTATGAAACTACGTGCAATAGATTTGAGACCTCCAGCCATATACTTTAAGAAATGGAGATGATATAAGACTGCCAAATATGTTAGGGGCCTAGGGGGCTAGTAATAAATACTACTACTGAGAAGGCGCAGATTCAGTGCCAAAAGTGACGGTTTTGAGAGAAAATGTCTTTCACGGCTCTGTACTGTTCTTTCTCCATTTAGCTATTAAATCTACGACTCTTAAAACACCGCATGATGTGAAAGAAAGTAATGTTTTCTTCGGGGAAAGGTAGCTCCGTGGTCACTTCTTTCATGTGACCAAGAGTGAGATATTATTCTATGCACACTGTAAATGAATCTTTAAGATTTTTATTTGAATTCAGTCGCTTATCAATTTGAAAGAACCAGGCTAATGCTGGTCTTCTGGATTTTCCGAGATTTAGCCGAATGTTGTTTTTGAAAAATAGCTCAATTTCGTATCTTCGTATTTTGAAAATGTTGGTGTGAACTGATAGATTCCCTCTCGAGTTGACTCTCTAGTTAATTCCTCATCTGTGGTGTAAATAAAATGGGAAGCTTGCACACATGTAAGGAATTATATGGATTTTAATGGCCACCCCCCATAAAATATAATTTTCAATGGCAAGAAGTTTATTGGGAACAGGTGATGAATTTGAGCAGATTACACCTCACAATTTGGGTGTGCAAAATAAACGACTAAAATATGCGGTGAATATGGTTTATAAAAACATACTTACAACACAACTAATAACATAATAAAATATTACAATATTCACCCATATCGTGCAAAATGCCGTATCGGAGATTCCCTTCACTTACTCGATTCACTTTCACTTGTGGTATGCATCGTGGAATCCACCCGGGAAGTTTTCTTATCGATGTGAATTTCGAATTTGAAGTTGGTCGGTAAACAGCTGTTTTGTAGTAAATTACAGGAGTGAAAGTTGGAAAATAATTTTAAATTTATATTAAATAAGTAAAATTAGCAGCAAAATTAATAGTGCAGCAAATTTGAATATGTTTAACAAACAGGATAAAGCATCACCCCGACAGGAAAATTGAAGGAAATGCGCGCATGATTAGAAGGAACTGCAGAAGACATGAAAGATCTTCTACATTCAACGTGAGTTTTGTAACACAATCATAATCTATTAATAGCTTTAATTAATCTTTTAGGTTTGTTAAGAGCTTTCGTCAATAACGCCTCATTTTAAAATGTTTTGTATATTTTGAAAAAGGAGCTTAATACTAACTCGTTTTCGTATTCATCTTCACTGCTTGCTTGTTTACGATTCTTTAGCGGAGAAACTTTTGCATAGCACAGTCCAACGTTTTCAGAAACATGTGATATTTTTATGACAAATTTCGAATCCCAGAAATGGTAATTTGCGTTTATGGAACGCATATTGTCATCAAAATTCCATCACAAATTAGACATTTATACAATAATCGTAAGGGATACTTCATCCTCTAAAAATTACCAATATTCTTGTTACCTGATGCGTGATGTGTAGATGCAACGAATCCAGGCTCCAACCAGGACTGATTAATAAAATATTTTCTGAAAATAAATGCATAGAATACTTACATTTTAGAAAAATCAAATGGAAATTGCAGCCTGCAAGTACCAAATACGCAATGAATTAGCTGCGTATCTGAAATGTCAAAAATTGTATGACGAATTTTCCCTGGTACATTTTCTACGATGGTTTGAAACGCATTAACTGTACGGACAGTTGAACGTTTCACCTCGAAAGTATTCTATGATGACGATTTATGAATTTGAGTGAAACGTTTCGCCCGGCGGATATCACGATAGGGCTGATTGAGAATAAAGCCATGTTTTTTTTAATTTTGAATGAAAAATAATCAAAATTATATTGATTAATCTGACATATATAGTAAGTACACTTCCATATATTATATTATAACATGGACCAAATTTTTACAAATATTATTTTTGGTAAATGAACCACTTTTAACAATATTTGCAATCACTGACTAAACGTTCTAAGCTTGTAACATAATATACCTTAAAAACGATTAAAAGTACTTTTTTTATCGGTGCGCACAAAACGAATATTATATACAATAATCTTTCATATGTTAAAAAATTATAAATATCAATCCATACATATTTACTATATATATCTTACACCCAAACATTACTAATTTAGAATAGTAGGAAAATTGTAGGTCCGTTGCATTCTTGTCAACAATAAAATTTTCGCACACATAATAATTGGAGAAGTTATATATCGGAGAAATTATATATATATTAAAAATCCGAAGGTAACTAAAACTTAAATTCGAATATCTTCCAAAGTACTGCACGTATATACACATATCTCCAATTCAATGGTATTTCGGAAGCTTAAAAAGGTGCTGAAGCGGTTATATGAGAACACAAGCGTTCTCATTCTAGCCTCTCACTACCAACTCTTACTACTCACCTCCACCAGTGACCAGTGACTAATGGTTGGCTGGCTTGAAATCTGAGCGAAACAGCAAAAATGCAGACATTTTTTTAAGATAGCGAAGCAACTGGCTGCTGGCTTCAACACCGGAACGCAAGCTCTTCGATGCAGCAAATAAAACCTTTTCAGCGATGCACAGGGAATAGTAGATTTATTTAAGCAGCATTTCCAGCAGAACGGGCATCATGTAGAGAGAGTTACCCAAAAAACCCACGTTAAGTCAATGAATAACCAGTACTACCACCCAGTATAGAAAAAGTTGGCTAAGCCATAAAAAGCTTACAAACAGCAAGGTCGCCGGCTCTGGTGGTGTACCTGCAACTTTTTATAATTTAAAAAGCCAATCCGCTTTAAGTTCAAGTTCGGATCCCGATTGTTGTTACGAAAAATGAACAAGCACTTTTATTATATTAAAAAATGCGTACTTCGTTTACATTTTGTGCTAAATACGAAATTTTCGAGGACCAACTAAATCACAAATGAGGAATTAACCAGATAGTCAACTCTGCAATCCCCTATCACTTTCAACCCGCAAAAAATATTTAATGACAGCCGCAAAATCCTCTCTCAATGTTCGCATATGTGAATACGTGTGAGCCAGACACATGAAGTTAGATCTAATTTACTAGATTACCCGCCAAAAATAATTGTGGGGAGTTTTGCAATATATCCAAATCGCAACAACAAAACAGCTGGTCACGGCGGATGTGTTGGGAAATAGGAAATTCTGCGAAGTGTTGAGTTTATGTGATTCAACTTTTTATTTTATTTTAATATAAATGTTTATAAAGAAGCAACAAATTAGTTACCCAATAAAGTTGTTACAATTTAGTTGGAATATTTTTTGCGGTTATAAGAAATAGTTCTCTATTTTTTATCTGCCTAAAAATAAACATTTTTGGGTTTTTGTACTTTTCCATTTTGGTTAATAAAATGAGATAAAATGTATATTTTATTGTATTATTGCATAAATATTACTAAATTAGTAATGTTTGGGTGTAAAATATTTGTAGTAAATAGTTTGCAGTGGTTTTTTATATATATACATATTAAATTCTTTGATTGTTTTATTATTTATTTATTATTTGATTGTTTTTATTCAACATATGAAAGTTTAATGAATATATGTATATATTCGGGTTCCGTGCATGGATAAAAAAAGTGAAAAAGAAGTATTTGTAATCCTCTTTAATTTATGTTGTGTTACAAGATTTGTACGTTTAGTCAATCAATTTTCTTAGCTGTTTCTTTTCTAAGGCGGTTTTGAAATTTTTTATATAAGTTAATATGCTTTATTTTAAAATTTAAAGTAAGCGATAGACGGAAGAACGAGAAAAAAAGGTAGCTGGAATGCACTGCATAAATATATTGGGGGTGCATTTTTTTATCGAAAATGCTTGGTAGTTGAGTACATCACGAAAATGTTTGGTATTTGAGTACATATCATAAATAAGCATGCACATTATGTTACATATATATTGAATTATTTGGCCACTTTTTTTAACAGCCGACTTTATTTGTCAAGTTATAATGTTTTGTAATTTTATTTTATATGAAAATAAACAAAACAATTTACTACTACTACTACTACTACTAGGAAGTAATTGCAAATTTTGTTAAAAAAGTGTTTTGATGTACCAAAAATAATATTTGTAAGAATTTGGATTACGTTTTATTAAAAGCGTTTTAAACCAGTGTTCAATTGTGTAGAGTTACTTAACTGCTTCAATATAACCATCCATAATCTACGAAATCCTTGCTAGTATAGTTATACTTACATTTATTGTCAACCGAAAATATATGATGAACTTACTTATTATATATTAGTCACGTTAATCAATATTATTTTGATTATTTTTCATTAAAAATTAGAATAAATTAGTTAAAACACAGCTTTATTCTTAATATTATAATATTTTATTATGTTATTAGTTGTGTGGTAAGTATGTTTTTATCAATCCATATTCACCGCATAATGACCATGTTTATTTTACACACCCAAATTGTGAGTTGTAATCTGCTGAAATTCATCAACTGTTCCCAACTTCTTGCTATAAAAAATGACATTTCATGGGCGCGGCCATTAGCCCCATATAATTCGATTTATGTGTGCGTGATTCCCATTTGATTTGCACGTAAAAGTCCATATAAGTGCAAATTATGTGGGGCTTATCAGTTCGACTTAGCTTGTAGGCAACGTGAGAGATTCGCTCTCGAGTTGACTATCTGGTTAATTCCTCATCTGTGAACTAAATACATTCAATTTGCTTTTCTACAAACAGCTGAGTTGTGTTTACCGATTCCGACAACTAATTGTAATATATTTCGGCCTTTTGGTGCTTTATCTGACACAAGCACTGTATAACTAATATGGGTAGCAAAATGTTTTATAAATAAGGATTTATGCAACGTTGTATAAAGGCCGCTTAAATACTTCGACCATGTATAACTATGCAACTGTTTAAAGACATTTTAGTGAATTCTGTGTTGCTTCAGTGATGAAGAGCTTAGATGTTCGCCACTCACCACATCCGCCACTTGAAGCGAGCATAGGCCGCACAACCACAAATAAAGTGTTCTGTTGTGTGTCATCCTCCTCACCGCAAACAGGACAGGTGGTGGTGTCGCTTATGCCCAACACATTTAAGTGTTTACCAAAAACTTGGTATTCCGAAACGACGCTTAAAAAAAAAAAAAAAAAAAACACAGAAAATTAAAACCGTTTCCTCGGTCGCGTGTGAAAAAAAAAATTAACAAAAAAATCAGTGCACCAGTGTCCAGCAAACGACATCAAAAAAATTCTTAAGAAGTGCACAGTGCGTGGTTGTCCCTCTACCCCCAATCCATCTCGTTTGCTGCTGCTTCTGCTTGACCGTACTTTGTACACAGTGATTTCATATCATTTGTGTACTTGTTCTTGTACTTGTTGGGAAGCGCAGCAACTGGCGAATAGCGGGTCGTCTGTGTAAATCTTTGTTGGTAGGCCAAGGCAAATTGCTGTATGGGCATAACACCTAAACATTCGGGGTTTACGAGCGAATCTTTTTTCACTGTATGCCCATGTCTCCCAAAACAAACCAACTGTTTTGGCACTGAGTGAAACTCAGGTTAGTGTTGATTCTGATCCGTCGGAATTTAGTCTACCTGGTTACAACTTAGTGCCATTATTCTTTCCTCATCGTGGTCTCGCCGTTTATATACGTAGTGATGTAGGCTACCAACTTCAACCACAATACGGCCAATGTTCCGATCTGGAATTTAATTTCATGTCCGTAGACAATTAATTCACTACTGTTTCATTTATAGAAGCCCAAATTTGGACCGCAATCTTACTTTTAACGAGTAATCTTACTTGTAACCCTTTCTCCTCACACTGAAATCGTTGTTGCGTGCGATTTCAATGTTCACAATTCGAATTGGCTTCGTTATTCTAGAGACACAACATCCGAAGGCAGGTATGCTGAGATCTTTGCTGAGGTAAACAACCTAACCCAGCTTGTAAATGAGCCGACACGAATTCCGCACATTAGTAGTCAAACCGCCAACACACTGGACTTTTTTCTCACCTCTCACCCAGATAAGTACACCATAAATGTATATCGCCTCTAGGTTCGTCAGACCACTCTGTCAAATCGGCGAATTTTTTGTACTCCAACCACAAAGTTAGGAGTTTAAACTGGTCGCTATGCTTCCTCGATGGCCATGTGGATGCTGCTGCCGAGATGATAACAAACATAATTCACTTGGGTATGGAACATTTTATCCGTAATAGGATTAAAAGTATCAAAACCAAGGTGAACGCATGGTGTGACTTGACTTGCAAAGACGCTATCAGGTTAAAAGAGGTAAGCTTTCGATCTTATAAGGCCAACCCAACTGAGGAAAACCGAAGAAAGTTTAAACGAGCCAGAAATGACTGCAATACCCACATTAATCGTGTCAAATTCTCCTACGACCAAAAGTTGAGGCAAAAAATACTACAAAGTCCCACCGGTAGTAAAAACTTTTGGTCGTTTGTTAAGCATATTAAGAATTCGGCCTCAACATTTATCCCGACACTCATTTGCAATGACATTCCAGCTGTCAGCTCTTTAGATAAAGCCAATCTGCTGGCTGCTCATTTTGCAGCTAGCTCAATGCTCCCAGATTGTGCTTTATCTCCCCCTGTACTCGAGCGCGTATAATATACCATGGGTCCAATTCATTTCGCACTCGTACAGTGGCAAGAGTTCTTCGAGATCTCAACTTACATAAATCCGCTCGTCCAGATGGTATTTCCCCTATCGTTCTGAAGAGGTGTTCTTCCACGCTGGCTAAACCACTGCGTAAGCTTTTCTATCTGTTCTATTCTTCAGGACTCCTTCCGAGAAGATGCAAAACAGCATTTGTCCAGCCAGTTCCAAAAAAAGGCGAATCTTCCTCCCCCTCCTCCTACCGACCAATTGCACTTGCACTTAAGCTCGTTAAATTCCCTTCTTTCGTCAGCTTATGAAAGCTTATGAAATATCTCGAATCCCGAAAACTTCTTAATAACCGGCAGTATGGTTGTCGCAGCAACAGGTACACTGCCGATTTGATGACTTACCTAACCGAAAAGTGAAAGCAATCTATTCACCATGGTGGTAAAGCAAGGTCACTACTGTTATGTTAAGCTCGTTAAATTCCGATCTTGACAGCATACTTAAAGGGGGTAAATCTAACAGAGTGGAATTTAATGCTTCAAAAACACAATGCTGTCTTCTGTCATTGAAGCGAAACCTCGAAACTCTGCCATTATCCCCGAATGGTACTTGCATCGCTAAAACCGAAAGGCTTTCCATCCTCGGTATGTGCGTTAATGACAACCTCTATTGGAATGACCTCATATTCGACGTCGCCAAGAACGCTGCGAAATGTCTAGGCTTCCTAAAGCGATGCAATAAATATTTTACCCCTTCTTATCTGGCTACAATTTACAAGGCGTTTATCCGCCCAAAACTTGAGTACAACGCTCATATCTGGTCCGATGCACCAATTACATATTTGGAGCTACTTGACAGAATTCAAAAACTTATTGGCGACCGAGACATTGCGAATCGCTTGACCCTCTTAGTTATCATCGTAATGTCTCCTGCCTATCGTTGTTCTATCCATACAACCATCATAAGTGCTTAAACGAAATAGCCAGTTGCTTTCCACCCCTGCAACACTTCAACCGTAATACCCGTCATGCCAATAATGCTCATCAGTTCACCCTAAAGCCTATCTTCGGACGTACTGTGAAATATAAGGATTCGTTCCTCTGCCGCACAACACGAAAATGGAATGCTCTACCCCACTCTGTTTTTCCTGACCATTACAATTTGCAAACAATTAAAATCAATGTGCATTGGTTTCTCATTCTTTCTTCTAATCCCCCATTTCCTTAATGCCAGTGGTGTGTTACTTTCAACATTATAAGGGTGCTAGCAATCCCTTTTGCACGTGCAAATTATAAAAAAAAAAAAATCAGACAGCATTTCCGACAGGGGTCAAAGGATAATTCTCGAGCAAGTTCTTCAAAATTCTAGTGCGCATGGTACCAAAAGCGTCCTCTCCTTTAGCGAAAGATGGTTTTTAGCGTACAGCCCATGATATATAAATCAAGGGAGGGGGGGGGGGGGGGGGGGGGTTAGATTCATCAAAGCATCTAGAGCAGAGCCCGCTGTCTTACCAAAAGCGCCTCTACACTGCCAGAAAGTCGACAGTGCTTTATCGGTTTTCGATTCTGCATGTTGGGACTATAGAAGTTTTTTATCGAGGATTACACCCAGATATTTGACTTCATCGGATATAGGGATGGTGACACCTATAAGCGCGAGATGGGACAGACCAGTAACGATTCTCCTTCTCGTAAAGAGAACAACCTTAGTTTTAAGAGGATTAACTGAAAACCCAGTACTAGTGCACCAAAAACTACTTCACCCACCTTAAGATTCTCCTTCACTCTCTGCCATTTTGCTGAAGTAAGATCAAGTACTCGCTTTAAATTCTGTAAAAGAGACTAGTTACGATAAGGGCAAACATTTTTAGCAAACATATCATGACGAGGAACAGAAACAAGGGCGATGGGATCCATATCAGATCTAGGCCACATAGGTCGAGAATTTAGTGAAGCTTCTACTTGAGAAAGCAATGTGCTCATATCTTCGTAGGTGAGCCTATGATGAAACTTAACCGACTTCACTCCGCCTCCCATAAACCACCAATATGTGGTGAAGATGGTGGAATAAACTTCCATGTTGTACGACAAGTTTTGCGAGCCGAAAGGATGATAAGGTGTTTGGTAGCGAATGTTGCGTCAGATTCTTGAATGCGACCACCGACGCATTCGAAAATGGGATTGGGTTCAACCCTTGATAAATGCATTTTGACAGGAGGATTTTTGCGTTCTCCAAGCTGTTCATTTGAAAATGCTGATGTTAGGTTCACGGTGTTAGGCCACGATGGCCCAGACCACCATGAGAGGGTGGAATACTACGAGCTGTGATCGTAAGTGCGGAAGAGAAAAACCGTTGGTATGTGCTCAAAGTAACGCTCTCTTAGAACCAACCCGATTTGTACACAAATCTGAGTTATTTTAGCTCGACTTTGCCCATATCATCCAGCTCATCATAAAAGTATCTGCCGAGGGTCGTAAGCCTTATGCTATTTAAGGCTGGTCATTCGCATAGCAGGTGACGAACAGACTCTAATTCTTCAAAGTCCCTTCTGCAGTAGTCGTTGTGCAGTATGCCCAACCGTTCCGCATGTAGACCCACAGCCCAGTGACCCGTAAGGACTCCCGTAAGTACTCGGATATCATTGCGGTTTAACCCGATCATGAATTTTGATCTCATTTTGTTTGCCATAACTCTTTTGTATGTCTGCACGAATCAAGTTATTTCTACTTAAGCACTCGTTGTCGATTTTACGTGCGATGTCATCTTTCATGACGGCAAGGTATCGCGGATAAAAGCAATTATCTGAATTTCTGGTATCTCTAGGTTGAGATATTCACGGATAAATGCCCTAGGTTGAGATATTCACGGATAAATGCAAGGTATTTATTCTTTAAATAATGACTGGAAGCTAATTTACGTTCCGTGTATTGCAAGCGATGAGTTGTGACCGATTCCGAAATTAGTTTTAAGGTGTACTTTAAAGACCATATGTACTTGGTACCTGCCCTTTGAAAAGCGCGAATGATATTTTGCAAAAATATCTTCAGCAGCTTTATCTTCGATAGAAATTGTTGGCTTATAATGCACTTCTTCGAGCTGCCAAAACGGTTCTTGATCAAATGAGTGCGAAGTGTTTATTTAAGTACAATATGCATCAACTCTTTGATAGGAGCATAATGTTGCTTTTGCCAAGTTTCCGGTGTTGACCCAACCGAAAATTGTTGGAATGAAGTCAGGTTGGCCTTGCTAACCACGAATAACAGAGCCATTGAATATGCTGAATACCTTATCAGCACGAACGAGAACGTCAATATTTCCCTGCATGTAGAATTTCGGATACATTAATGTGTATGATGAAACGATTTTTGAAGCTGAGATTGAATTAGAAGTAGCATGTAAAGGGTGTTTTTTTTATAGATTGGTTTTTCGAATAGAGATAAAACTGCAAATCGTGCAAATTTATTTTGAAAATAATGGTTCAGTTCGCGAAGCTCAATTTGGGTTGAATGGCTACGTCAACAAGCAAAATTGCCGCATTTGGAGTGAAGAGAATCCACATGAGACCCTTGAAACGCCATTACATCCACAAAAACTGACTGTTTGGTGTGCTCTATTTTCTTTGGAGATATGTGAAGTCGCTCGCCTACGCCAACAAACCAGAAACGTTAGGGGACTTGAAAGCCAACATTCGTGGCGTTATTGCCGACATACAGGTCCAAATGCTTGAAAAAGTGGTTGAAAATTGGACCTCTAGACTTGTCTTTATTCGAACCAGCCGCGGCGGCCACATGCCCGAAATCATATTTAAATATTAATGGCATAAAATTATCCTTACAAAAGCCAAATTGATGGACATTAAAATGATTTTCTTGTGTTTTATTTTAATTCGAAGTTCTATACCTCTAAAAAACCACCCTTTATTAACGAAGTGAGTTTCGAAATTACATAACACTGAATCTCGACCGAATGTGGGTTATAACACGAAAATAGACTGAAGTGTTTTGCCCGCTGCTGTAGAACCAACACCTAGCACGGGGATTCTAGCTTCTTTACGTATGAAACAGTTTGATTCGTAACATATGACACCTGCGAGCCTGAATCCAGAAGCAATCGTTCATTTTGAACGTATCTTGTTTGTCTTGTACGCGAGCGATAGCATTAGGCAACAATGTTTGTGTAAAACGAGTGGAGTACTGCATTGAGTGCCGAACAGATGTGAGTAGATATCGACGGATTTGATTCTGATGACGAATTCGACGTTGACGGTCAGTCCGAGGAAGTTGAAGCGATGTTATGCGAAATATGAATATTTTATTCCGACTGTGAAGGATGTACGAGAGTATGGTGACGCGTATTGCACATTTTGAAGCGGTTGTTTGACCGACACTTATTGGATGTATGCCTTTGACATAGTCAATTAAAACACAGCGCGTTTTGCTTGACGGAACTGCGTCGAGCATCAACAAAAAGCACGATAAAATGTTTACAGTAAAATATATACTTTGTTCTGTTTTACACTTGGGACAACCGTTATTTGTTTCCACTAGATACGAACGAATGAGGCATTGAGTCTTGTTACGAGTTTGAATTGACAGATTAAAATTGCCAATGTATTTTATGGAGTTCGAACGAAAAGAAAGGGTTTTTACCATATAGGCTGAAAACAGTAACCTACGGTAACCACATCAACTCCTTACCTTGCTACTACGTGTCCAAAGTGGTGTGTAGATGAAAATGTATCGCAATGTCCAGTATGTGGGAAGATGATAGGCGAGGTTTTCTACATGGATGATACATATGATTACAGGCGCTAGTTCATCAGACGACATTCATACGATCTATTGCGGAACTAGGCACATACTTCAAACAGCTGGCTTTGATTTGCGAAAGAGGTTCAGTAATGACAATAGGGTCTTAAATATGATTTCTGGTAGCAAAAAATCCAGATGATTTTCAGTACGTCGTACTAGATAGAGATTTTTTAAAACCTACATATAACTAGGAGAAGAATTTGGTCTAAGACTTCAAGATTTTTTGATTCTTTAGGATTAAACATTCCGACAGTTGTAAGGAGGAAGATAATAATGCAATATCAGTGGATTTCTGAATGTAATTGTGATAAATCCGTTCCAATAGGATACGCTTACAGTGGAAATAATATTGCAGAGATATTGAACGCTTAATTATAATTAGAGTACCTTAATATATTTATGTGCATTATGTGCAGCAGTTTTATTAGCAGAATTATGACGAATTTAGTCGAAAACGTTGAGTAGATATATCATTGGTAGAACTCGGAGATCACTTTGCATTGGATTTTTCTTTCGAATAGTAAATAGTAATAGTAATCCTTGTATTTACCTGTACGTCCGAATACAGGCTTGAGAGTAAACTGGTGTGCATTCCTAGCATGGCGAGTATTGCGGTTGAATTGCTGTAGGGGTGGAATGCAACGGGCTATTTCATTTGAGCACTTGTGGAGGAAGTAGCGATAAAACAACGATAGGCGGGATACATTGTGACGATGACTAAGAGAGTCAAGTGAATTCGCGATGCCTCGATCACCAATAAGTTTTATCGCAAGTTTTTGAATCCTGTCAAGTAGCTCCAAACATGTTATTGAAAGAGCCTAATGCCAAACTCTGTCAAATCACCTGATCTGTTGCTGCGAAAACCTTTCTTCCCGTCATTAAGAAGTTTTCGATATTCAAGATATTTCATAAGCTGACGTTTCCATGATCTTGGAAAGAAGGGACGTTAATGCAATTATTCGGTAGGAGGAGACAGAGGAGGGTTCGCCTTTTTTTTTGGACGGGCTGGACAAATGATGTTCTCCATCTTCTCGGAAGGAGCCCTGAAGAATCGGACAGATAGAAAAGCTTACGCAGTGGTTTTGCCAGCGCGGAAGAACACCTCTTCAGAACGATAGGGGAAATACTATCTGGACCAGCGGTTTTTGTAGGTATAATCAGCGAAAGAGGTAAGAAACAATTGCAGAGTGTTGGCGTTTTGACCGATAATGTCGGGTATCCAACACGGCTCATTTACAAGCTGGGTCATATTTTTAACCGCAGCTAAGATCTTTATATACCTTTTTTCGCGTATTGTCTTTCCAGAATGTAGAAGCCAATTTGAATTGTGTATATGGAAATCACCCGCAATGACGACTTTAGTACGAGAATAATGGGTAACATTTTTAGTGATGGAATCAGATATTGCATCAAACTCATTATAAGTCGAATGCAAGGTCTTGGTTAGGGCTTCTGTAAATAAAGCAGTAATCAATTAATTGCCTACGGACATGGAATTTTTAAATAAAATTAGAAGGAGTTTGTAAGCTACATAATTACGTATATAAACGGCGATACTAAGATGGGATTCTTTCTCCGTCTTTCCCCACTAAGTTATACCCAGAGACAGACTTAGCTCCAATAAATCAGAATCAATCCTGACCTGTTTTTCACAAAACAGCAGGCTTGTTGTGATTCGCGTGTGCGTACAAGGAATAAATATTGGCCCTTAACCCACTTATGTTCCTCTCATCAACTTTAAAATTTGTACCCATAACAGAAAACAAACGCAAAACACACAACTCCCACGCTCGTTAAGCCGGGCTGTAACGTGTAGATCTTACGCTTGTTTTCCACATCAAATCGCCGTAGGTGTTATGTCCATACGATGGATTGCTTCGGCCCATTAATAAAATCTACAAAGCCCTACCCGCTATTCGCCAAATAATGATTTAAATACCAGAGTTCTAAAATCTTGCAATCATTTGAGTACTGCATTCAATTAAATAAAAAGATTAAATTTTGAAGTCTTTAAACTTCCCTTAAATACTTTGATTTCAATTTTTAATACCCAGTTTATTTTGAAGTATAATTACTATACAATACAATACTTGCGATTGCTGGCATTCTTTGAATTCTTTTTGAAATCTTTTACATTCAATGAATTATTTTGGGTTGAAGTCTTTTAACTGCAATGAAGAGTTTTGATTGCCTGGAGTCTTTTTACTGCATTGAAGTCCTTAGGCTAGTTGAAGTATTTTTACTGTTGAAGTGCTTCGATTATTTTAAAATCTTTTATCATACTGGCTAGGCTATTATATATACAAATTGCACATTTGTCTGTCTATATCCAAAACTACTCGACCAATTTTACAAAAAAGGCACTGAGTGTTAAAAATCGGAATATATGAAAGTGAGATGCGTGCCCAAAAGAGAATGAAGAAGTGTCGTACGACAAAAATTATATTGTATATCTGACCAACCTGCTGAACTAACTGAATTTGTAGATGACATATTTAACTACTATGTACATAATAAATATGTATATTATTTAAAGGCATGCCGATGATTAGAGAGTAATTAAATTTAACTGAAGAAAGTATGGGTTAAAATATAATAATACAAAATAGGTAATTATGTTCCTACCGTGTTTATTTCGCTACAGAATTATTCATTCCCTTTTTCCATCAGACTATTTATTTCTCCTGAAATGCTTACAATCAATCTCCCAAGATTTATATTACAGTAAGTTAAAAACGAATAATTCTAAAATGACCAATGAAATTGATACCATAATTGTCAGAAATGACAATACCTTCGAGAGAGAGAGAGAGATCAGCGTGGTGGCCAAACAAACAATTTGTTAGCAGTCTCTATACGTGTATTTCGGAATTTCAGTCCATTAAATTTATAAATAATTATTACTACTTTACTTTACTTAACGGGCTCCCGACCCGTGAAGAGTCTCTGCCTGCGATACGGCAGCCTTCCACCCTCTGCGATCCCGAGCACGCTGCTTCCAGTTGTCCAGACCAAGCGCTCTGGCATCCGCGATGGCTTGGTCTTTAAAACAGAGGTTCGGTCTTCCCTGTCGTCTCGAACCTGGGGGCTGGGATTCGAAGATTCTCTTGGCTGGAGCTTTGTTGTCCATTCGCTCGATGTGGCCGAGCCAATGTAGTCGACGAGTTTTGGCTTTTCGGACTACATCCACATCTTGGTACAGCTCATTTTGAGTTCGCGGTTGTATCTTTTCCTCCATTCGCCCTCCTCGCACACAGTGTAATATAAATACAGTGTAATAAAATATTAACTCATCCGCAAAATGTGCAAATTTATTACAATATTTGCGTGGTTGTTTATGATGCAAGTTGATCCATGTTGCAATTAATATATTCCATAAATGTGTTGGCTAGATTTTACTCTACTCCGCCACCTCCAAAATCGATAAAATTTTCAAATGTTGCTTTTCATGCCCTAAACTCAGATCTGCAAAAACATTTTGGCGTTCTCTTACCGTTTGGGCATATCAAGCCCCCAAAGTTTCGAAAATGGCCTATGAAATGGTACCAACATTTCTGGAACGGAGTGTAATAAAATGTAATAAAATTAATTTTATTTTACTCGTGAAAAGTGTAGTTAATTGATAAAAAAAAGTTTCATCAAAATCGGTTTGTAAGAAGAGAAGTTATGCAACACAGATAGTCAACTCTGCAATCTCATTTCACTTTCAACCCGCAAAAAATATTTAATAATGGCCGCAAAATCCTCTCTCAATTTTCCTATCTGTGAATACGGGTGAGCCAGCCACATGAAGTTACATCTAATTTGCTTAATTACCCGCCAAAAATAAGTGTGGGGAGTTTTGCAACATATCCAAATCGCAACAACAAAACACCTGGTCATGGTGGATGTGTTGGGAAATAGGAAGTGCTGCGAAGTGTTGAGTCTATGTGATTCAACTTTTATGGATATTTGAATGAAATATTTATGAACAAACAAAAAATTAGTTACCCAATAAATACGAAGTTTGTTAATTTAATTCGAATATTTTTTGCGGTTATAAGAAATAGTTCTCTATTTTTTATCTGCCTTTAAATAAACATTCTTGAGTTGTTATACTTTTTCCATTTTGGTTAATAAAATGAGACAAAATGTATATTTTGTTGTATTATTGCATAAATACTACTGAACTGGTAATGTTTGTGTAAATAGTTTGCAATGGTTTTTTATATATACATATTAAATTCTTTAATTGATTTATTACTTATTTATCATTTCATTGTTTTTATTCAACATATGAAAGCTTAATGAATATACATACATATGAAAGGTGGGAAAGAAGTATTTTTAATCGTTTTTAAATTATTTTTTGGTACAAACTCTGTACGTTTAGTCAATGAAATTTCTTAGCTGTTTGTTTTCTTAGGCGGCTTTGGAATTTTTTTATATAAGTTAATATGCTTTGTTTTAAAATGTATAGATAGTGATCGACAGAAGAAGGAAAACGGAAGGTAGCAGGAATGCACTGCATAAATATATTGTTGGTGCATTTGTCTATCGAAAATGCTTGGTAGTTGAGTACAACTCATATATAAGCATGCACATTATGTTACATATATATATTGAATTAATTAGCCACTCTTTTTAACAGAGGTCTTTATTTGTCAAGTCATAATTTTTTGTAATTTTTTTTTATGAAAATAAACAAAACAATTTACTGCTACTACTACTACTAGTAAGTGATTGCAAATGTTGTTAAAAAAAGTGTTTTCATGTGCCAAAAATAATATTTGTTAAGATTTGGTTCCCGTTACATTAAAAAGCGTTTTAAACCAGTGCCCAATTGCGTAATGCAAAGTTCCCACCGAGCACTAAACTGAGATTAAGGTTAATCTGCCCTTAATCTATAAATGCCCAAATTTCAAGATTAACCATACAAATTTGAATCCGCTAAACACAAGATTAAAAATAAATTTAGATAATTAACTTCGTTTGCATGAAAATTGGGGTTGCGAACACACTCTATACGACTCTAAACTACTCTCCTACTCTCAACATGTCTCATATCTTTTTTTGAATTGCAATTTTGTTCCTTCTAGCTACCCCAATATTCATTAAGCTCTTACGGCGGTGTTTTCTATATATGCGACTTCTCCCGGCCAATGCAACCATTAAAATCTTGATATTGGTTTGAAGAATAAAATGGTGTGCTTATAATATTTTCATTCTTTGTCCACTACTACAGCAACCAATTTTAATTTTATTTTCGTTTTGTTTGACGTTCAAGAAAAAACACCGATTCTCTTTTGAAATGTCAATTACGTCCTCAATTTTAAAGCAAAAATGCGATAAAGAGAGCCAAACGTCAGATTAATCTCTTTTCTTCGGTGGAAACGCTGAAAGATTAATTTTTAATTTTTTGTGTTTAATCTGTTTATTTTTTGGTGGAAACGTAGCATAAAAAAACTTAAATGTTTTTATAAATTCATATTCACTGCATATTTTGCATGTTTATTTTACACACCCAAATTGTGAAGTGTAATCTGCTGAAATTCATCAACTGTTCCGAACTTCTTGCAATAAAAAATTACATTTCTTGGCCGCGGCCATTAGCCCCATATAATTCGATTCATGTGTGCGTGATTCCCATTTGATTTGTACGTATAAGCCCATATAAGAGCAAATTATGTGGGGCTTATCAGTTCGACTTAGCTTGCAGGCAAGGTGAGAGATTCTCTCTCGCGTTGACTATCTGGTTAATACCTCATCTGTGCTCATTTGTGTTATGCAACAAAGAGAAACTAATATTGTTTTTGTTCGGTTCTCTGGACGGAAAAATCGTGGAAAGAGAGTTGATTAGGTACTGTTCCCATAGGCGAAAAACTCATACCAACGATTTTTCCTTCTAGCGAACCAAACAAAAATAGATTTCATAAAAAACGACGCGAATACTTTAACGAAAAACTGCCTGAATTTGCACTTCTGCGGATGAGATAATATTTTTTTACACTGTAATAATTATTTACAAACAGATATATCACATCGCGATTTTAAACACTTAAACTTATTTATTAACAAGACTGCTAAACAAATTGTTTGTTAGGTCACCACGCCTGTTTGACAGCTGAATTCAGCTATGTATATATATTGACGAATGGAAAAGTTTTCCTGCGATACCTGGTTGTCAAAAAATTAATATGTAGCGACCTATACATGTTTGACAGTCGTTTAATTTGTATGGGATTTCCATAAAGAAACACCAGTTTTTCATGTGAGTTAATAAAGTATTTTATGTTTGAAAAGTAAGAAACTTATTGAAAAATAGTTCAATTTACATTTCAAAATACATATTGTCAAATATATCACACATACAAATCAGTTAAACAAAGTGTGAAATGCGTAAACAAATATTTGTCATATCAGTTTGTTAATTTTATTACAAAACGTTGGTGACTTTAATGAAGTTAATTTAAATAAAGTGTATTAATTATTATGTTTATAATTGCATTTTAGAGGATGTTTAATTCAGAAAACAGGAAGTAAGATTGCAGTTTATGTTAAAAATAAAAACTTAGTATTATATTCGTAACTACACTTTTTGCCTTAGCTTATTTAATACTGTTTTTTTTTATAAATGTGTATACTAACTTCTTTAAATATCAAATATAAGAAACAGTTTACCGCTGCAACTGATATTTCAATCAACGAACTGTCAAAATCTATAGCAACCTACCGGTGGGAAATTTGATCGCCAGGGGTAAGCCTTCCTTCGTCAATTATTTTTGTAATGTGTTCAAGTAAAGGAAGTTGAGTTTCTCTGAAAATCCGCATGGATGAGTATAACTAATGTCTTATGTTGTAAAATATTCTCCGTTCCAATGAATATTGCTTCCAGTCTAACGTCATCACAAAATGTTTGTCAAATTATTTTCTTATAATGACGTAGAAGTTCTCATGGATTGGCCGCATATTAATATACGTTCACTACATTTTACACAAAGTCTCTTTTCTTCTTGTCGCAAATCTTCTAATGCTTGAAAATAAATATTAGTCATATCCGTCGCACTTATGAGTTTGACACGAGAGCAACAAAGAAAGTAGCCTGAAAGTGACAGTAACCAAAAGTTAGTGTCCTTGTTCTGTATGATTATCCGCGGGGCGTTTGTTGCTGATAGTGTTAATTGATTCGTTTTTCATAAAGAATCATTAAAGTGTTACGGGAAAGGTTAATACCTTTTAAAGAATTTTTTAATTAGAGAGCTCAAATAGGTCATTTCAATTAACTTAACTAAACGCATCTATATACACCTAAACACGCATACATAACATACATATATCTCGCCAAAACATGGGTGCCAGGGAAGACGAGTATGACTATTTATTTAAAGGTAATTCGTATAAATGTTTGTAAACTATATTATTTTGTTTGAAACAGTTTTATAAAGTCTGAAAACATACTGCTGTTGTTAATTTTTAAAATATATTAAGACACTTCTGCCTTATTTTGGAAAAAAATGGTGTGATTAATAATTTTTCTCTTTGGTTCCCCAAAATACATATGCTGTATACAATATACGTGTATATCTTCGCTGTACGTGGAGAAGGAGATATAGAAAATCCGTAAGCCAGTTCAATATTAAAATGATGTCAAATGAATATATTATGTTTTGGTTATAAAAAAAACGCCCCTATAGTCAATTTCTTAAAGATTTCTTTCATTCAAATTGTATAGTACCTAATTCATAAAATAAATTGATTTTGAAAGATTGGTCACAAGTATATTAAGGTCTTTAGGGTTTTGCCGTACCTATGCTGATAAATGATACAATGAGTAGAAAATGTATTATAACTGCATAATATGACACGTTGTATATATGTATCTATCTACATTTTTTTTAATATTGTTATCAACAATAATTTATTACAGGCTTACAGTACTTCTTGTTTACGCAAGTAATTTATTTAACACAAATGTAAAATTGTATTTCTTTGCCTCGTTAATAGTAAATTTTCTTATGGAGACAAAATGATATAAAAAAATAATTATAATAAATTCTCGTAGAGATTTTCTTGGTTTGTATTTTCGAGTATGAACATTTATTGTTGGTCAGCATTTGCATGTAAAGTATAACTGCGTAGGCATTTACATATATTTTTGTTTTAACTTGAACTATGTACCTGACAATTTAAAGAAATGTTGAATTTTCTTTAATGTCGTTTTTGTCTACTTTTATGTAAACAAACGAAGTAAGCATATTATGTAGGTATATGTTTAGGCTTACTGCTTACAGTCATACTAAAAATTGCGTCAGCATTTAAACTACGAAAATGGTTTGCATTTGGTAGAGATGTTCGAACTGACTTCTTAATTTATACCTAGAAGAATCCCTATGTGTATGTATAAACAAAACTAATTATGTGGAGCTACCGTATCACTTTTACATAAGTTTATGTCAATATGACTGTGTCACAGAATTAATAAAATTAATTCATAATGTTAAGACTCGCTAATACACAGCTTGTACATGATTTAAATAGAAGTTTTTTTAACTACTGACAAACAGAAGGGTAGAAAATTCCATATATTATACATATATTTTTGTTTCAATTCACTTTTTAAAAAGACTAAAAATTCACATCTACATAATAATAAAATAATAAGCTTTGTTCAAGAAAAAGACAAAGCAGAGCAGAACAAATTTGTGAAAAATGTTAGTTCAAAGGTAGAACAGAAAAATACAACATGTTAGTTGTCAAAAATAACACTTCATTTTCGATTGTTGGATAATTATTTGAATTTACAAGTTTAGTATAAATCGTGAATTAAGGAACATTAATCATGAACTTACTGTTAAATACTGTTACAACAAGCGTTTGGCCTTTATCAGAAGATATTTCGATTTGTCCCATTTAGTTAATCAACAAACAACTTTTCACTTCGACGACAAAACAATTAATTTGCAATTACAACTGATTTTGACGTTTCTCACAAATCTGTTCTACCTCAAAAGCAAGTGCAAAAATTCAGCTTGGAGCAGAGTCCAGGCAGAGTCATTGAACAAAAAGCAAACATGAGCTGGACAGACATTTTTCTCATTGAACACGAAAACCTGTAATGTACATGCTTTGCACTGAGCTGGACAGCCTCATTGAACAAAGCTATAATAACTTTGTATGTTTTACAAAGCAAAAACAACTCACAATAAAATTATAAAAAAAACAATATCTAATTAATGTCACTGTGCAAAACTAACACAACAATGATTTGAATTACCAAAAGCAACTCAAAAATGCATCCGATTTTTCCAAGTGCTCTAATATTATTGATAATAATAATAAGTCCTTATTCTCTTTGGAGCTACAAATATAGCCCGAACATAAAATATCAAATAATTACTAAATTTCTAGATGGTGGCGGTCAAATTGTTTTACCATTCTCGGTACCAATCCACTGTATCTCAGTTAATTAAAATGTCGGAGATAAAATAATTTTATTTT
Source organism: Ferdinandea cuprea (assembly GCA_963576555.1). NCBI lineage: Eukaryota > Metazoa > Arthropoda > Insecta > Diptera > Syrphidae > Ferdinandea > Ferdinandea cuprea. Next base: position 82,703,098 of record OY754959.1, read on the forward strand.
AGTTCAAACAAAAATTAATGTCTTCAAAAAAAATGGTGGCATCACTAAACTAAATTTTCATCCCTGCGAAAAAGCTAATGCTTTAAAAAATACATTTGCAGAAAAGGTAATTCTGAAATATTTCTTCAACTTTTTTTTATTTTAATTGTTTTTGATTACTATATTTTTAACAATAAGGTAACTAAATCGAGCAGAGCTCGTTGTATGTATGATAGTACCTAAGATATGTTTGCACCCAAAGATCACTAACTGCATTGACAAATGTTTTGTCGTTATGTTATAGTAATCCGCAACAGCATTTCTTGATTAAAAATGCTATTACCTAACTATTTCGCGCAACTCTAAAAACCTCAAAAGAAATGATAATGATTATTCAAAAGAAAGAATTTCTTTAAATGAGGTGTTGGGACATGGTTATAGCAGGTCCATCCTGCTATGCCACAGTTAGGTCCTCCTGGACCCATTGTGATGCCCTTTTTTAGGTGTTAGAGATGTTTAGGCTACGTGTCCCTTTACCCGACGCCCCTAACCAATCCTAATATCCTCTGAAACCTATAAAGATTACAAAGTGAGACATCAGAAAGTTCATGTAAGTCATGAAAGTAGTAGCTTCCAAGTGTTCGGTTCCTCAAATGACTGAGACTCGGACAGTGACAGAGGAAGTCAGGTGTGTCCTTTTAGGGCTCCTACCAGCTTAGACAATGATGACCTGTCAAACTGTAGAAGTTTGATGGTTCACCCACTGTTGTATTCTGTTCTGAGATTCCTTGTTACTTCACAGGTAGTAAGTTCTTTCCACCTGCCAACCCAACCCATGCTCCTTCATGCCAACCCATCTAACCTAACCTAACCTAAGGTCGGTAGAAACTTCTCCGTTTGCAAGTAGTACTACATCATCAGCGTATGCAGTTACATTAACTCCCATGTTGTTGAACTTCATTAAAATTTCGTTAATGACCAGTACCTTGTGGGGTGCCTCTCGAGGTAGTTACTCTTAGGACGGTGTCGCGTTTATGTTCCTTTCACTATACAAGTTAATAATAACATTAGTGAGGGATTGATCAACAATGGAGTTTTGTAGTGCTCTTTCTAATGAACATGTTTTTACATTATTGAAGGCTTCTTCAATATCCAGAAACTTTGACTTCCAATGACATCTCTATAGTACTAAGGACCTCATGCAATGCGGTTTCCACGCCTTTCCCCTTAATATAAGCATGTTGGGCAGCGGCAATCGCATTGTAATCCAGCCGAATGTGTATAAAGACGTTCATTAATTTCTGGAAGGTTTTAAAGATGTTAGACTTATTGGCCTGTCTTTTGCGGTAATGTGGCTAGATTTACCCGCCTTCGGAATAAAAATAACTTTGAACTCACGTCAGGCTTTAGGAATGTACCCACATTTTAGACTGCGGATAAAGAGTCTTTTTAGGACCGGGTTGATAACGGTCTTAGCCTTCTGGAGCATAATTGAAAAAATTCCGTCGCTTTCAGAGGATTTTATCGGGGCGAAAGAGTCCAGTGTCTATAGTAACCGGATCTTCTGGGACCACCGTCGCTATTTCGGAGCTTAGTCTATACAGTTCGGTCTGATTCGTAGTACATCCCGGGAAGTGGTTCTGTAGTAACAAACCTAGATTTCATCTGGCGTCCCTACTCTTTGTAGTTGTAACTTCCTACCCCTCTTCGTTATATGTGATAAGAAAGTTGCCCAGTTAGTCATTCTGGGATTCCCATATTTCCCCAGAGGGGCAATTTCAACATTTATGAGGAATTTAATGATTCTGTGGTCTACAGAAGAAGGTAGAAACTTTCCATTCCCACACAGAAAGAGGTTATGAGTTGCTGCGCTATTTTGGCTTTTAGTATATTGTTGTTTATAATAAATTCTAATAGGGACTCAACTCGTGTATTATTGTCGGTGCTTCCCAAGAGCGTATGATGAGAATTAGCATCACATCCCAGTATGATTTCCCATTTTCCGCTCTGCCATGAATTTTACATCTATATATATATTTGGGGCCATATTTCATTTTGTTTGGGGGCATTTTTCATTATTTAGTTTCGGGCCAAAATTCATTATGAAAAATTACCCCCAACTTTGGGGAAAAAAATGAGTAGAAGAAGAATTGGAAAATATCACAGTGGGAGAGTAGGAGGCAACTTCCGAGAAAACTATTAGAACAGAAAAAAATTACATAAGTGTTCAGCAAAGTTTGAAATCTTTCTACGAAAGAATAGTAATAAGACCTTTAGAAGATTCATCGAATTCATCGAATGAGGGATAATGAAAAAGATATAGAGTAACCACAGCAATAAGATTAATCTTATTATTTTTTATTGTTATTGGATTATTTTGTTACAAATTTTATTAGCCATTAAATCAAAGCATTATTATCTTTATACAATTAATTCAAAATTTAAATATATGTGAATACATTATTATTTAAATAATTTTTAGCAAAAAACTTTTTCTCGCAACTGTAGAATACAAATTCCCATTTTCACAAAAATCCATTTAAAAAATTATGAGTCATTCCGCGCACACAAACTGAGAGGTTACATTTTTTTCTGTTCAATCGAAGAAACGGGCAGAAATACGAACCAAGTCAAACCATAGAAAATCAGTGTGCCCATCAGTCTGCAGACATATTCTGTATAGTTCGTTTCATCATCCCTTGCCATTTTCTTGGAAGGGATATTCTGGTACACACTTCATTTGTATTGTTGCAATAAGGGTTGTTTTCGCAGCTTGTGTTGCCAGTTTCTTTGTCTAGTGTCGGTATTTCCAGTTGCCTTCCAATAGTTTGAGTGTTTAAAAATTGGCAAAGCCAGTTGAAACGAACTAAACCAGGCTTTCCCATTGATTTACTTAACTGTTGAGTGTTTTCGAATTTAAAACTGGCCTCCCAAGTAAAATGCAAGGAATGGCGAAACGAATTATACTGAAGATTTGCTGAAGTTCTACTCCGTACCTGCCATCGCTCTCTAGTAATAGGATTTTTATGCATCACTTGTTCTCATGCTATAAAATGGATGTCTCGCGAGGAATTGGATGTGTAAAAATTGGATTTCATTTCGTTGTACGACAAACAGAAGCATCAAGTACAATAAATTGACAAACTTGGATCAGTCAACAGATTACATAGCAGAGTTCCTGGCATACGGCTTCAACCAACTGTTAAAATAATTCAGATTAACACAGAAAAAAAACACAAAACGTTGCTATATCCTACTTCGAGTCAGGTATCTCGGCATCACAGCTTTATTTTCCATTGAAAAAAAAGAAATTAATTAATATTGGGGTTTTCACTCAAACTCTCTTTGACTCTCAAATTTGTGTACAGATTATTTTTAATTCACGTTCTTACAAGAATAAAATTTGTAAAAAATGATAGATTCCGAAGTTTTAATCATTGAACTCGGCGGAAACGTAGCATCATATTAGTATTTTTGCACCCGGAGGAATAACTTATGTTCAAATGGTTTAATATAATTTAAAGAAAACTGTATTTAAGAACTACTATAATTTATTTTGTTTATTTTTAGTTGTGTTGATAGGAGATTCTGGGGTAGGAAAAAGTAATTTACTTTCGAGATTCACTAGAAATGAGTTCAACTTAGAGTCTAAGTCTACTATTGGCGTAGAATTTGCTACAAGAAGCATTGAGGTAAGTGTACTTTTACGATGTTATTTTAAACTAAAAAAATAAATAAATAAAATATTAGGTTGATGGGAAAACTATAAAAGCTCAAATTTGGGATACAGCTGGGCAGGAACGTTATCGAGCTATAACTTCTGCTTATTACCGCGGAGCCGTAGGTGCGCTCCTTGTCTATGATATCGCCAAACATTTAACTTACGAAAATGTTGAAAGGTGGTTAAGGGAGCTGAGAGACCACGCTGACCAAAACATTGTTATCATGCTTGTCGGCAATAAATCTGACCTTAGGCATTTGCGAACAGTGCCTACTGATGAAGCTAAATCATTTGCCGAGAGAAATGGGCTGAGTTTCATTGAAACCTCAGCTCTTGATTCAACAAATGTTGAAACAGCATTCCAGAATATACTCACAGGTATTGTAGAGCGCTCAGTTATATAAAACAAATATTTCTATTATATATTTTTTTTATTTAGAGATATATCGTATTGTGTCCCAAAAACAAATAAGAGATCCTCCAGAAGGTGATGTTATTCGGCCTACGAACGTTGAACCAATTGATGTAAAGCCAACCGTTACCTCAGATGTTCGCAAGCAATGTTGCCAGTGACCGCAGCTATCACACATGTTATTATTATACTTTTATTATTTTTTTCACTTTAAATCTTGAGAAAGGAGTATTAGTTATAAATAATAAACTCTAATCAGATTTTGAAAACATGGAAATTACATTTAAATTAAATTTGAATGCTTAACAACTTTTTGTTTGTTTTTATTGTAATACTTTATCAAGATGTTCTAATCTAGCTTATAATATGTTTCATCAAAAATAAAGTTTAGCAAAGAGTTTGTCGGAACATGCACTCTTACTTTATTGAAGTGTTTTATGATAATATATGCTACAAGTGTCATGTAACCACGTTTTGAATTAATAGAACCTATATGTAAGTATTGGCATGCTTAGATTTACTTTTCTGCGGCTTACGAAGATATCGTTAATCGTTAAAATAAAATATGAATAACACCGGGCAGTATAATTTTGGTTACAAGTTGTTTGTGATTTATAGAACTGTTCCCCAGGGCCGGATACAGAAAAAATGTTGGGGAGATTTTAAAACATATGTTAATTTTTCATAAGAATCTTACTCTATTCTATTACCGTAATGTAATTATTTAACCAATTAGGCCTTTGGCTAACTGCCTTCGATTGCGCCCTCAAAGTTGGTTGAGGTGTTGGGCGTTGGTGTTCATTCGCTCACATGTCATCTCAAAACCCAAATGCGCAGTTTTTTTGACAAGGGCACTAATTCCGTTACTCTTTTGTTTTTCTTTTTTAACAATTCGTCCACTGTGAGCGAATGACTGAAAATGGTTGAGAGAGTAAAAATGTTAACAACCAACAACAATAGGAAAAAATTGTTTTTGTGCCAATGCCAATGATTTCAAATTGAGACAAGAATATGAATCAAAAACATAAGAAAAGGCTATAGTCCGCTTGGGGCGAACAGTATGATACTCTATCCATATCCCTATTTGCCCAAAAGAAAAAAGCATTAAGAAGATGATGGATAGCATTTTACTTTATTCTGTTAAATTTACAAAAAAAAAATATTTTAAGAAAAAACGCCCCCAAAAAGTGGGCCTGGCCAAAAACTTTGTATGGACGTTCTATTGGAAAAAATATTGGCTAAATATCTTGCTAAACTTTTTTTTTCGCTTTCTACGAAAATTTTCGAAGAAAACAGAAAACAGCATTTTAGCGAAAAACGCCCACAAAAAGTAGGTGTGGCAAAACACTTTATATAACAAACTTACAAAGGGTGGCAGTGCCTACATATCTTCTAAAGGTTATAACGCTCTATCTCTCTAAGCTTTAGTTTTAAAACGTTTTTTTCTAAATTGTGGGCGTGGCAGTGGGCGTATTAATTATAGCTACAATACAATTCTATTAATCATACATCGAAAATCCTCATTCGTTATTTAACAAATATGTAATAAGAATCTGCATACTTAAAAAACGGATAACTAAAATCCGTGTATCCGGATTTCTATTATCCAAATTAATTTTCCGGAATTCGGGTATCTGCATATGCTAAATACATGAAAATACATCGTAGACTCTACTATCCATTATTATATAAATATACAACCTTTTATACCCTATCCTAAGGGTATATTAATTTTGACACATAGTTTGTAACACCCCTTAATATTCGTCGTAGACCCATAAAAGTATATATATTTATGATCAGGACCAAATCCTAAGACTATTTAGCAATGTCCGTCCGTCCATCCGTCCGTCCGTACGCAGCTAGAAAGCTGAAATTTGGACCACATACTCCCTAGGGCTCCGAAATGGTTAAGTGTAAAATTTTTTTGAATACGCCCACTGCCACGCCCACAATTTAGAAAAAACCGATTTAAAGCTACAGATGGACAGATAGAGGGATATAACCTTCACAAGATATGTAGGCACTGCCCTACTTTATAAGTTTGTCATATAAAGTTTTTTGCCACGCCTACTTTTAGTGGGCGTTTTTCACTAAAATGCTGTTTTCTTCGATAATTTTCATAGAAACCGAAAAAAAATGTTTAACAAGATATTTAGCCAATATTTTTTCCAATATATCGCCCATACAAAGTTTTTGGCCACTCCCACTTTTTGGGGGCGTTTTTTTAGAAAAATGTTTTTTTTTTTTTCTAAATTTTATAGAATGAAATAAAATGCTATCCATCATCTTCTTAAGGTTTTTTTTGGGGCATATAGGGATAGGGATAGGGTATCATACTGTTCGCTCCAAGCGGACTGTAGCCTTTCCTTATGTTTTTATGAGAAATTTATGAATAAAATCATTTTTCAAATGTTAACTCAATATTTTTAAGAAAATACATTATGGGAAATAAATGTTTGTTCAAGATTATCTTACGAGTTTAAGAATTCCTGCAAAGATCATGTTAATTTCGCATCCACATATTATTTAAAATCTGCAATATAGGAGGAAACATTATGTTGGGGACTCAAATGAAGACAGATTTAATACTCTAGGTCTGAGTATTAATTATTATTAAAACACATTTTCCATTTTTGTTTTCCATGGGTATATTTGTTCTCTTACAAATTTAATGGGAAAATAAGAAAAAAAGGAGGAAACCAAAACCATTTTTAATGGTTAAACGTTTAAACGTTTTTATTTGATTGACTAAACCTACAAATCTTGTAACACATCTTCAATACTTCTTTTTCACTTTTTTTTATCTATGCACGAAACCCGAATATGTACATATATTCATTAAACTTTCATATGTTGAATAAACACAATAAACAAAAAAACCATTGCAAACTATTTACTACAAATATTTTACACCCAAACATTAGTAATTTAGTAATATTTATGCAATAATACAATAAAATATGCATTTTATCTCATTTTAATAACCAAAATGGAAAAGTACAACAACCCAAGAATGTTTATTTTAAGGCAGATAAAAAATAGAGAACTATTTCTTATAACCGCAAAAATATTCCAACTAATTGTAACAACTTTATTGGGTAACAAATTTTTTGTTTCTTTATAAACATTTAAATTAAAATAGCTATAAAAGTTGAATCACATAAACTTAACACTTCGCAGAATTTCCTATTTCCCAACACATCCGCCGTGACCAGCTGTTTTGTTGTTGCGATTTGGATATATTGCAAAACTCCCCACAATTATTTTTGGCGGGCAATCTAGTAAATTAGATCTAACTTCATGTGTCTGGCTCACACGTATTCACAGATGGGAAAATTGAGAGAGGATTGTGCGGACGTTAATAAATATTTTTTGCGGGTTGAAAGTGATAGGGGATTGCAGAGTTGACTATCTGGTTAATTCCTCATTTGTGGTCCCTACTTACTGTAAGTAGATATACTCTGACTGTAGGTTCCTCTAATTCGTGTCAAAAAATATATCTTCGCACACACAGTGGTTGGTAAAGCTATGCTTTGGGTACTGTTACACCTAATATTTAATTATTTTATTTCTTAGGAGTTGGTTCTTGGAGCCTTAAAAAAAGGTATTTTCCAAAAATGTCCTTAGTGCCTGGCTACACGTTCATGGGAATGATCGCCATGTCGCACGAGACAGGTAGATTTTATATGAGTCAGAAAGAAAAGGGTAGATTGCACCAAGAATCCACCGAAAATCGTTTGTCGATTTGAATTCTCGGCGTGGGCATGAACGTTTCGGTTCCAAACCATATCACTTTTGACAGAAATCCTCATATGAGATTTGTGTTGGAAGAGTGAAGAGCGAATACAGGTAGTAAAGAGCACAAAAGTATTAGATTTTCCAAGAGAAATTTCGTTTTGTTTCAGATCTCAGCGTTCCCCGCCATTCAAATTGCTTTAATTCTTATGAGACTTTTTTGTGTGTGTAGCCAGGCACTTAGTATCTCATGACTATTTGCTGTTGGTATGATTTTTTATCGGAAGGCCATTAAAATATTGATTAATGTCCTTGGAGCCTTCAAAAAAGGACATTATGCTAAAATGTTCATAAAATCACATAGGTATTTTTAGTTCGAATGATTTTTAACCAAGATGTAGTTGAAACCGCAAAATAGACGTACTTACTTAAAGGGCTCCCGACCCGTGAAGAGTCCCTGCCTGAGACACGGCAGTTTTCCAGACCATCCGCGATCCTTAAAAAGGAGGTTCGGTCTTCCTTGTCGTCTCGAACCTGGGGCTGGGATTCGAAGATCCTCTTGACTATGCCTCTTGGACTACATCCACATCTCGGCACAGCTCATAGAGTTTGCGGTTGTATCTTCTCCTCCAATCGACCTCCTCGCACACAGGACCAAATATCCGTCGAAGGATTTTTCTTTCAAAGGATCCCAGCATTAACTCCTTTCCTGCTTACCGTCCAGCACTCGGCCAGGATAGCAAAACTGGCAGGGTAAGGGTTCTGTAGAGCATGCGCTTTGTCCTTCGAGTCAGGAGTTTTGAAATCATCGGTTGTGACACCGAAGTAGCAGCGGATTTCTAGGGTAATTCTTCCACGGATCTCCACTAATATGTTGCGAAGTTGATGTTTACCCCGAGGTATATGAAGGCATTAACTACCTCGAAGTTGCTGCCATCAACAGTGGCAGTTTGTCGTAGTAGGTGGACAGATAATTGTTTGTTTGTTGATAGCATATATTTTGTCTTGTCCTCATTCACTTGAAGGCCAACTAGTTTCCACTGTTCATCAATAGCCGTGAAGGCCTCTATCACGGTCCGCTGGGATTAACCGATGATGTCTATATCGTCCGCATACCCCAGCAGTTGGACTGATTTGTTAAAGATAGTGCCTTCCGTGTTGAAATTTAAAAAAAAAAATATTTTTTTGTAAAAACGCCCCCAAAAAGTGGGCGTGGCCAAAAAGTTTGTATAAGCGATATATTTGAAAAAATATTGGCTAAATATATTGTTAAACATTTTTTTCGATTTCAACGAAAATTTTCGAAGAAAACAGTATATTAATGAAAACGCCCACAAAAAGTAGGCGTGGCAAAAACTTTATATAACAAATTTATAAAGGTGGGCAGTACCTACATATCTTGTGAAGGTTGTACAACTTTATCTCTCGAACTTAAGCCTTAAAACGTTTTTTTCTAAATTGTGGGAGTGGAACATTTTAACACTTTACCATTTCGGAACCCTAGGGAGTATATGTTCCAAATTTCAGCTTCCTAGCATAACTTTGAAGGCCTCAAAAGTTGATACGGACGGACGGAAGGACATTGCTAAATAGTCTTAGATTTTGGTTCTCATCATATATATATATATACTTTTAGTGGTCTGCGACGAATAACAAACAAACTAACGGGTGATCCAAGTAGAGATACTTTTTTCAATAGCCTTTTTTGACAGATCACGTGTGAGTCGTGTCATGCTGTCATGTTATTTTTGTTTAGTATTGTTTGGCATTTCATAATGGAAAGACTTACGCGTGAACAACGTTTACAAATTGTTCAACTTTATTATGAAAATTCACGTTCTGTGAGGAATGTGTTTCCTGCACTTAGCTCAACTTATGGTCAACATAATCGGCCTACTGAGCGTACTATTCGCAACACCATCACCCATTTTGAGACCCAGCATTCATTAATGGATAATATTCGACCGAATAGACCACGTCCAGCACGCTGTGAAGAAAATATAGCGGCCGTAGCTGAAAGTGTACACGAAGACCGTAGAGAGTCGATTCGGAGCCGTTCGCAGCAACTCGGACTGACGAATGGAACGACTTGGCGCATTTTACGTCAAGATCTTAAATTGAAAGCGTACAAAATACAGCTTGCGCAACAACTGAAGCCGCTCGACCTTCCCAAGCGACATCGCTTCGCTCTATGGGCTCTTGAAAAGTTCCAAGAAGATCCGATGTTTTCGAGGCAAATTTTGTTTAGCTATGAGGCCCATTGCTGGCTCAATGGGTATGTAAACAAACAAAATTGCCGCATTTGGGACGAAGAGCAACCTGAAGAGATTGAAGAACTGCCACTTCATCCAGAAAAAACAACGGTTTGGTGTGGTTTGTGGGCCGGTGGAATCATCGGTCCATATTTCTTTAAAAATTATGCCGGTGCGAACGTAAACGTCAATGGCGACCGTTATCGTGCCATGATAACCGACTATTTGATGCCTGAAATTGAAGCTCGTGATCTCGGCGACATTTGGTTTCAGCAAGACGGCGCCACTTCCCACACATCGCATCAATCAATGGACTTATTGAGAGAACATTTCGGTGAGCACATAATTTCACGTTTTGGGCCGGTCGATTGGCCACCAAGATCGTGTGATATCACACCGTTAGACTTTTTCCTGTGGGGATATGTAAAGTCAAAAGCTTATGCCGACAAACCCGCTTCGATTCAGGCCTTGGAGGAAAACATCACGCGTGTCATTCGCCAGTTACCAGTCGAAATGCTCGAACGAGTGATCGAAAATTGGACTCAACGGATGGACCATCTGCGACGTAGCAACGGCCAACATTTGATAGACATAATCTTCAAAAAATAAATGCCAAAGAATGTTCTTTCAAATGATAATAAATATTCTCCATTAAATTTGAATTTTCTGTGTTTTTTTCTTTAAAAAAGTAGGGAACCTCGAAATGGATCACCCTTTATGTGTCAAAATTAATATACCCTTAGGATAGGGTATAATAACTTCCGTATACGAGAAGAAAATCGGAATGGAAAAAACAGACGTGTAACATTAGAAATAATGTGCTCGTATGCGGATTTTTAGAATTTGAGATTTTGATTTTGATCGATAAACCTATTTTGACCAGGTAACCTGCCACCTAGCTTACAGAGTATGAATCAATAAAGTGTCTACAGTCCTGTCAGTTGCTGTCAATTTGTATTCAATTTTGTAGATTTTTTAAACTTTCTGAATTAAAATTCAAATTGTTAAAAAACTATTGTGCGTATTCAAAAATTAATTAGTGGACAACAGCTGGCAAATGCGTAAGTTCTTGGCGTAAATAAATTTATAATAAATCAACCAGTACCGACTATAATTTGTTTAATTTGTAATATGTGAAAAAAATTATAGTTTAACATTTTCTTGTTTACATTAATAAATGCATTTCTTAATACATTTATATGTTTTTATAGTTGGAATACAACGCCAGCCTTACGTGAGCACACACATTTCCATTCGCTCGGATCTAATGCCAGTTTCTTCAGTTCAAATTCATGTGGCCTCTCATTTATTTTTGTCGTTTGAACAACGTAGCCAATAATTTTGTCTTTGTGGGACAAAGCAGTGCCAATGGAGTATACCACCAGCATCCACCAAATTTTCGCCTTCTCGTAATGGTCGAACATTGTCCTTAAAATATGTTATAATTTTGTCCATATCAATTTTTAAAATTGTTGCTCCTTCGTCTTCAATGTCGTTATTGTTGTTGTTGTTTGATGTTCTTGTTGTACTTATGTTTCTGTTAAAATATTATATAACTATCAAACTTAAAACATCGAAATATACAATAATTATGCTTCACAAACGCGGTTTGTTTACATATTTCACATTTAGTTTTAGCCGAAGCCTATTTTAAATTTTCACTTCTTTCACTGTTTTTATACACTTACACATTTTCCAAAGACATTTCGTAAAAGAAATTATATTATTATAAGAAATTCTTTTACTACCGATTATTTGTTTTCATATGCAAAATACATTGGGCCGACCAGCTGTCAAAAGCATATAGACACTTTGTTGTTTCAAGAAATGACTAGCAGATGGAGCGCAAAGCAGTTAACCGGGTCCCAATGCGAGCATTTTTAAAAAATCCTGGTTCATTGCTCAATTATGCTCTAAGTGTGCAGCGAGAGCTTTGATAACTAGAAATTAACAGTTCACATTATAACCAACCCAAACAAATGACATTTGAGGAGGAAAGGAAAAAAAAGATCGATAATTTGGAAGCTCTATAATAAATGAACGTGAAATAGAAGGAAGAATAGAACTGAGAGTAAAAATCGATTATGAAAAATGATTGTCTAAATACAAATACACAATGACTGATAAATTAAAACGCAAAAGTGAACTCAGTAAAAGTAGTCTATGGACATGTTTAGTTCGGTTAGTTAACCAGGAGACTTGTTGCGTTGTTACAGTTTAAGTGGTTTGAGTTACTTAGTTTAGTGTTAATTATGGTAAATAAGTTACATATATTAAATTGAACATATTTTGATAATTCTGTAAGATGAAGTGATGTTAATATCATTGGTGCGAGGTTTACCCTAACAAGAAATTATTTGTTGACATTGTCATTAATTTGTATTCCATAAACAAATGCTCCTTTTTTCCCTTTTGCTTTATTCTGGACTTTCACCATTTATACCTACAAAATACTTTTACTTGACAAACCTATAATGATTGAGTTTTGAATGGCACTTCAATATTATATTTAACCTATCTAAATCTGTAGATGCACACTCAAAAGCGATTTTGGGACAGGACATCGTACCCCTTTGGAAGTGTGGGGTCTTTGAAATTAAGAGGATTCCATCTGTATGTCTTTCGAAAACTGTAGCACGACAGACCCACGAAATTGTGTGAGCGTAGGGTAACCTAGAGAGTCCGGCCGCAGTTTAACAATGTTGTTCTTAGTATAGCTATCCGAAATTTTTACATATGTTGCAAAAAAAATATGCTACGGCATAGAAACACTAGTCAACAAATATATTTCGGGGATACTATAGTTTCCGAGGCGAAAAGATTTGAAGATGCAACTTTATAGATCTCAATAAATTAATCACAAGTTAACATGTAACAACAGTCTCGTTTTCGCCTAGTTTAGGAGATATCAGGGTTTGAAAATATAATTTTTAGTATGAAATCTCTATGAGATGACGTCACTTTTTTGCCAATATTTTCACTTCAAAAATATAAAAAAATTACATATATTAAGGAGTTCAATCACGAATATTTTTCACCATAAAAAATGAGGAATACTTTAAGGAGTTTATAACAAATTGGAATAACTACAAATTATGTTGGGAAAGAAGACTAATTTGAAGTTATTTTTCTTGCATATGCTTTCTGTTGGCTCCCAAGCCGCGTAGCGGCTCCCTGAGCACCTGCCGTTCGATACCAGTCGTAACTTCCAGGAAACTTTCACTGCAGTATTCCCGTCCATATCGGAATGGGAGCGGAGGCGGAGGTCCTGGCGATAACACAAAAGAACACAGATATCTTCGTCAACAGCTAGGCTGCGATTAGGAGTGTAGGGAGATACTGGCCACGGTAAGCCGCTGATTTAGAAGCACTCTCATCCGGGTTTCTAGTCATAGGAACATAGATGGGAATGAGAGAGCCGAAGAATTGGGCCGATATGGCTTCTCTGGCTAGTGCCAGACTCCGAGCTTTCTGATTTTGTTTAATGCCTTTCATATCTTTCCTAAGAGAGGAGTCCGAACTCTTATCCGGTGTGAGATCACACAAAGCTCTGCCTAGTATGATTTTTACTTACCTTACGAGTTAGGGTTACCAACAGGGGTATTTTAGCCCGGAGACTCCGGGAATTAAGTTCTATTTCCGGGCCCACAGTCTAACAATTAAATTCTGAAAGATTTGGTGCAGCTAACAATACCAATGCAGTGCCAGATTTCCCAATAAGTGTTTTTTTGCTGCGGCATTGAGGAATCAAGAACTTTGTTCGGATACTTTAACCTGAATTGCAAAAGCAACAAAATAGCTAAGCCCAAGGAATAACGTTATTTATTCATCGCATGCCATAGAAGAGTATGATTTGTAATAAGGCGAAGGCGCCATAAAGTCATATCAAAAGAAATAATAATTTTGGTTCGAGCAATTTCAGCTCTAGATTTGAGGCGCATATATCGAAAAAATAAGAACAATCAAAGAATAATTGTTAAGAAGCCTCTTTCCACAACGGGTTACTATTTTGTGCGGTCCTAAACGCAATCTGCATCACAGCAACTATCAGAATAGCTATTTAAAATATCTGAATAAGTTTTTTTTTTAAATATGTTTGAAGGTCTCTTTTATACTTTCCCAAGGGCATAATACGCAATGTCCGTCCGTTCTCCATTGGATTTAAGGCCATAAAATTTTAAGCTAGAAAGCTGAAATTCGGAACAAATAGTCTCCAGTGTCCGAAATGTTTATGTGTAAACATTTTAAAGCGCCCACTGCCACTTCTATAATTTCGAAAAAATAAACAGTTTTAACGTTCACGGAAAAGGGCCGATATATTCACAAAAGTTTCCCTAACAGGTTTTTCATGCATCATTTTTGTTGACATTTTTTAAACAAAATAGTGTTTGCTTTGAAAAATCTGCATTAACTAAGAACTTGGTGTCCTTATTCCTTCTTAAACTAATTTGCATGGTTCGAAAGCTCTTTTAACGTTTATCTACGTTGATGTGATTTAATTTCGAAAAAATTAATAAGTAAAATAAACCGAAGTCATTTTAAATAATGTAAATAGTTAGATGATGATAAAGTTGCCATTCTTAAATCAAAAAAAAAAAAAAAGAAAGGAAAAAATACATTCTTAAAATCTCCGGGCCTAGCCTTTTCTGGAGTTGGTAACCCTAGACACAGTAGACTTCTATCCTCTACGGTCCCGGGCACGCTGCTTCCAGTTATCCACACTAAGCGCTCTAGCTTCCGCGATGGCGTGGTCCTTGAAGCGGAGTTTCGGTCTTCCTTGACGTCAGGAACCTGGGAGCTTTGAACCCATTTGTTTTACCCAACCGAATTAGCAGCGGTTTTCTAGGGTAGTACTTCGTTGAATTTATGTATGTAAACTCCTTACCCACCTCGAAGTTTCTGCTTTCATTTTCATGCTTTGCAGGAATGTGCTGCTAAACTGCACATTGCACCGCGTTTTCTCCATTGACACGCGACACAGTCGGATCTTATATTCGACATTTTTCGGTTCAAAAATTAAAGATTATAATATAATTTCATTTGGACAATTACTTTAATTTCAGATTTAATATTTTTTAATTACGATAAGTTAGAACTAATTTATATTTAACTACTTTTTTATCTTTTAGCCTACGCGATTTTCTCAGTTCAACTTAATAAGTTTAAGAATTTTATCGCCTTTTTGGTGTTTTATCGCTAAATCGAATTTGTTTTTTTAAATGTTGCGTTTTTCATATTTAAAGGTGCAAAAGATACTCTCCTTAAGTTCACTTCCACCTTTTTTAAATAGTTTGTGTTTTTATTTGGCGCTTTATGATTTAAGACATCTAAAAGGGTCTTAGGTGTGCTCTGAAATATCATTTCATGCGGTCTATAAGATGTTTTTGTCGAAGAGTGATATTTTAATAGAAAATTGCTAATTAAAAAGTTCAATTGGAAAAGTAATATATTTTGTATCTATCATATTTGTACCACCCATCCATCATGTTGTACTCTTCATTCGCTTCACATCAACCCATATAGTATAACTGTTTATAACTATTAAAAAATTACTTCCCTTCAAATAAAAGAAGTCAGGGTGTATTTTCTCAAAAAATGTATTTGCATCTGACCATGGTTGGTGCTCATTCGATATGGGTTTATTGTTGGAAACTACACAAGACCTGCAACTGAACACATGCTTTTCAATATCATAGTCAATCACATGCCAATAAAAACACTTTCTAGATAACATTTTAATTCTAACAAATCCAATGTGAATGTCATGCAGAAGGTCTAATACTAGACTTTGTAGATTTTTTGGGATAACCAATCGCCTACCAGAAAACAAGCAGCCTCGTCCTTCCGTAAGTGACAATCTCTTTCGAGAAAAAGTAGTTAGAGCTTTGACACAGAACTTGGCTAACCAAATTGGATCATGTTTAAAACAGTTTCCAAAGTTCACTCCTTTTCGGTTCCTGAGACAACAGTTTCAAATTTTAGATTCAGATATCCATCTGTTTTTATAACTTTAATACTGTCCTCGTATAACCTTGGGCCCAGGTAGTAGAAGACGCGAAAGCCCATCGGCGTTTGGTATTTAAATACATTTTTTGTACTGAATTTTATATTGCCCAACGTTGAATTCTTGCAGCAGCAACGGCTGGAGTAGATTTTTTCGGGTTAAAAATTTCGCTGATGATCTTAAAAGATCTTTAAGGATTTGCCATAAATATATTTGTGGAACTTTTAACCGTGAATATAATGACGCAAGCTGCGAATACCTTTGTTTGGCTGGGCTTAAAGCGCTTGCAGAAAAAAGCACAGGCCTCTTAACGTCATTGATAACATGCGAAAGAATTTCCGCAACTCCGTAAGGGCTGGCATTACAATGCAGAACTCTTTAAAGGGTTAAAATGAGCTATCATAGTTTTGCAATATAAAAACCTTGCTTCTTTAAAAGTTTCTTTCCCAACTTTTTTTTGTGTTAAGTGATAGAGATCCCTTAACTCAGCAGAGACATTCGGTATGAATCTTGAATAATAATTTAAAAGCCCCAAATAAGACTTCAACTGGGTTAAATTTTGAGCATCCGCTGCATTGTGTATGGCAAGATTTTTAGTATTGGGTTTGATACCTTTACCGCTAATGACATGCCCATAGTAATCTATTTCTTAAAAAAATTTACACTTTTTATACCTAACACGAACCCCAAACACGTTTAATCGCGCCAAGACTTTTATTTGAATCGCCTTACAATCCTTTCCGCCAATTATAATGTCATGTAAATAGCATTGTGGGTGCAGTGGCTTAGTGGTGAAGTGCGTTGGACCACTAAGCGAGAGGTCGCCGGTTCAAATACCGACCTGTACCACCTGAAAGTTTTTATTTGCTGCCCCACCTCTTGCGAACGTCTGACAAACATCCAAGAGTAAGAAATGTCATGAGAAGCTTCTCAAAAATGGACTGCCATTAAACTGTAGATCCCCCATTCGTGTCAAAAATATAACTTCGCACACACAATGGTTGGAGAAGCTAGGCTTTAGGTCCTGTATGTGCCGTTTACGCCTAATATTTATTTTTTTAAATAGCATTGCACTTTAGGTAGACCTCTTAATATGTTATCCATATTGTAATTAAAAAAAAATGCTGGTGTACTTTTTATATCAATAACTAGTACTGAATGTTAACAACTCCCGGCACTCCTCATCCACCTCTACCTGCCTGTACACCCCTTTTAAGTCTAGCATGCAGAACACCGAATAGTACCCTTAAGTCGCGAAAATGTCATCGCATCGAGGAAGAGTATAATGATTCGTAGTATATCGGGTTAATTGTAACCTTGCTATCTACTCATAAGCGAATGTCGCCATTAGTTTTTTCCGCAATAACTATAGGGGGTGTCCAGTCACTATACGGAACAGTATAGTTAATTCCCTCAGCTATCAATTCGGGATTAATTTGTCCAACCATGACCTCCCCATTAGTTTAAAAAACGTTTTAAGATTACCAATTATGATCAGTTCAAACTGAAAATTTTCTTTGTCCACAGATAACACAACCACAACACATCGAGTTATCCACCTGAAATGACATTAAGACGTCGCTTATATTTGCTTATTTGGGAATTTGGCTTAGCGATTTAAACATGGTAATATGAATGACCGATGTGCACGCGCCAGAATCCATTCCATCTTTAAACACTCGCCATTACAAAATAACTGAAAAATAAATGCATTGCTGCTACTACGGTGTACATTATTCAAACAACCTAAATCTTCATTATCTTCAACGTCAGATTCGCAATTTGCGGTACTTATTTTATTCGCCGTAATAAAAAAGTATTTCTGTATTGCGGTTTTTACTTTGGCCTCTACTTCTACTATTATTTTTAAAGAAACAGTCTTTTTTGAAAGTGTCCCCACCCCACTTCTTGCAAAATTACATTGCACTTTTACGAAACTGTTGATCTTGAAGAACTTGGTACCCCTTGTTCGTTGAATTTTATTGTTGCTGTTTTTGTCATTTCCACTTCGATTAACTCCATATTTAATGCCGTGTTGCACCTCAAATACCCAGCAGCAATAAGTTTTGATTGAATTCTTTGTTTCTATGGCCCATTAGTAATCGATCCTTCAGAGCTCCATCGAGAAATGAGTTTAATACGCTTTCATCCACCTCTTGATTACGGTTTAAAAATGTATAACGGTGCCAAGTTGCTTTGTGGATTCGAGTGGATCTCAAAGTCGATTAGCCGGAAGCCGTTGTCTGTTGTCGTATCGTGGAGGCTGTGCTTACCGACTAATGCGCTAAAATGTTTTCCTTACCGATTTTTGAATAAAAATACCCAATTGCGATTTTGAAGTCATTCTCCCGACTTGCTCCGTAGGCACCGTCAAGGAGACCATAAAACTCCTCCTTGATTGGGAGGAGCGTGAGGACATATTAGGCTGACGATAAACGGTTATCTTATAAATGCTTAATTTAGAATACTGTACGTTCCACGACAATGGAAGGTGGCTGAAGTAATTATATATAAAATAAATAAATATTATGCCTAAACGGCCCATATAGGACCAACCACTGTGTGTGCGAATTTATATTTTTGACACGAATGGAGAGACCTACAGTTTAATGCCGATTCCGAACGGCAATTTTATTTTTGAGAAGCTTCTCATGACATTTCTTACTCTTGGATGTTTGTCAGACGTTCGCAAGAGGTGGAGCAGCGACTAATAACTTTCAGGTGGTACAGGTCGGGATTTGAACCAGCGACTTAACCACTAAGACACTGCGCCCATCAAGTCATTATGGTTTCAAAGCCCGGAAAGCTTCCATATGATAAAAAATTGTATTTCATACCGAAGTTATTCAAAAATTGTTTAGTGAAGCGATTACCTCTGATTATCGAAGAGCGCCTATTAATACCTGACAACCAATTCGGGTTCAAAATCAAGCACCCGACAATCGACCGGGTTTATAGAAAAGGTAATGAAATAGAAATAGCCCTATAGGAAAAAAAATTGATCAAACGTTTTTCTTGACGGGATTGAAACATACGCTTAAATTTGTCTCTCCAAGGCAGTTACATAAGATACTAAGTTCTTATCTAGCAAACAGACTTCTCTGAATTGAAAGAAATCGCTGCACGAGTTCCAGAAAAAAGCTTTCTGGCCCTGTGTCCGATTCTATTTTTAATGATACTGGAGATCTTCTGCGAGAAGAAGGCACAGCTGTAGCTGCGTTTGATGATACTCCAATATTAGCTGTGAGTAATACGGTTGAATCAGCAACGAACAAGCTGCAACGAGCTATTGACACCATTTTTGAGTGGACAAAAACTTGGCGTATTGTCCTTAATGAAACAAAATCTATGTATGTTAATTTTACTTACAGAAATGTTTATACGCTGCCCATTTTTATAGACTCGGTTAAAATTATGTACCCAAATCAGGCTGAATATTTGGGAACTACACTAGACTTAAAATTAATGTGTTAAGAAGCAACGTAAGGAGATCAAATGCATTGGCTGATTTAAGATCAAAAGGAGATCAAATGCATTGGCTGATTTGAAGATTTTCCAATCTCAGCTTGATAAACTAGCTGCTTTTATATAAGCAAGTTCTAAAACCGGTTTGGGCATATGTTATACAACTCTTTGGTTGTACCGAAACAAGTAACATAAATATATTACAAGCTTTTTAAAATAAAGTGCTAAGAAGAGTTACAAAAGGGCGTATATCCGAAACGAGGATGTCCACTAAGACTTAGGTATGGCTACCGTCGAAGACGAGATGAAAACATTTTACTGCCATTGCAATAACGCTATGCTACAAATTCTAAATGACACGAATCTAGTGCGCCGACTACAACTTTGATCATGACGCGATATTGGGACCATGGTAGGTGACTGTGGTAGGTGCATAGGTTAGGTTAGGTTGAAGTGGCAGTCAGATAGAAGTCTGACTCACTTAGACCAATATAGGTCCATTGTGATACCACGTGGATCTGAAGTTTCTGCCTACACGTTGAACCATTTTGAGGAGCTAATAAAGCGTGAGAGACATTTTGGGTCGGTTGAGTTTAGATCATTAAGATCATTATAGAAGAAGGCCCCCATATGGAGGTTTCGCTTTCGAGAGAGAGCAGGGCATGCGCAGAGAAGGTGTAGAGTAGTCTCCTCCTCTTCCTCATCCAAACAGCTCCTACAGAAGTCGTTGGAATAGGCACCAAGCCTTGCTGCATGCCTGCCTAACAAACAGTGTCCAGTTATGACACCAATTGTAGCACCAATGTGCGATCGATTAAGGGTAATCAAGCTCCTTGAGCGTCTTAGATCCAGCCTAGGCCAAATCTGCTTCGTTGTCAGACAAGTAGTACCATTTGTCCATCTGTGATTAGTTTTTTCTAATGCATCCAGTTTAAACCAGAGCTTGCACGTGGAAACTGGTGTGCCTAAGGAGCCCTTTTCAGGCAAGATTGAGAGGGTAGTTCCAAGTTTGGCGAGTTCGTCGGCCTTGCAGTTACCCGGAATGTCCCTATGCCCCGGCACCCAACAAAGGTGAATGTTGAACTGCTCAGCCATCTCCTTTAGAGATGAACGGCAATCTAGGGCTACTAAAGAGTTAATAGAGACAGAGTCCAGACACTTGATGGCGGCCTGACTGTCCGAAAAGATTCGAATATCCTTTACGGATACCACATTCTTTCTTAGCCAGGACAAGACTTCCTTTATCGCCATAACTTCCGCCTGGAAAACACTACAATGATTAGGAAGACGGAAGGAGAGACTGAGATTGAGCCTGTCTGAAAAGACACCTCCACCCACTCCATCATTTGTTTTTGAACCGTCCGTGTAAAAATGGATTGATTCTTCTTCCGGCAAGGCATCCTCCCAAAAGGATCTAGGGGGGATGGATATCTGGAAGTTTTTGTCGAACAGCAGTTGGGGTGTGGTGTAGTCTATATTCCTAGAAGGGATTCTGAGTATATTCAGAATTGCAGAGTGGCCGATTTCACTATCGGTCCATTGAGAAGTTGCTTTGAGGCGAGTGGCCGTGGTAGCAGCCGTCTGTCTGCTAAAGATGTCAAGGGGTATTAAATGTAACAGAATGTCCAGTGCAGCTGAGGGAGTGGTGCGAAGCGCTCCACTTATGCATAAACATGCTGATCTCTGGACTCTGCCTAGTTTATCGCGATTTATCGCTTTCTCTAAGGCAGTCCACCAGACAATTGTTCCATACGTTAGTATCGGTCTTACAACCGAGATATATAGCCAGTGAGTAATTCGAGATTGTAGTCCCCACTTGTTACCAATAGCTTTTTTGCAAGAAAAGAGTGCCACCGTAGCTTTCCGGACTCTTTCTTGTATATTAGATTTCCAGTTGAGCTTCCTATCCAGGATGAGACCTAGGTATTTGGCCTCGTCAGAGAAGCTGGTACCCCTGATTGAAGGGGGGTCGACTCGTGGGATTTTGTATTTCCTAGTAAAGAGGACAAGTTCGGTTTTGTGGGGATTGACGCCTAGACCACAATTGTCAGCCCATCTTATTAGCTTGTTATGAGCATTTTGTAGGAGTTCTTTTAAGGTGTTAAGGTGCTTCCCTGACACGGCAATAGCAACTACATCTGCATAGGCAATCACTTTGCACACCTCAGTTTCTACAGATCTGCCTTTGCAATAAGCATGTTGGGAGGTAGACATCAGCCTTTTGTCAATGTTGGTACGAACCATCGATATCTATCAATCTTTCTAGAGTTTTCAGGAGAAATGATGATAGACTGATGGGTCTGAGATCTTTCGGAGTGACATGGGAATATTTGCCAGCTTTGGGTATGTAAACCACTTTCACTTTTCTCCATAACAGCGGAATGTGGACCAGTTCAATACAACTTTTCAGAATTATCTCCAACACCGGTAGAATAATAATCTGATGTTTTTTGTAATTCGGCTGGTATAATGCCGTCTGGTCCCGCCGATTTATATGGTTTGAAGCTGTGTAGCGCCCAAAGTAGCCTATCCCTGGTAATTAGATCGTGAATGTTGGTTATGTGAGTCCTTACCCTGTTTGGGTTCGTACTACTTATAACATGGGAGCTACCTGGGAAGTGGGTATCTGATAGCAGATTAAGCGATTCCTCGCTAGACGTAGTCCAAGAGCCATCCGATTTTTTGAGACAGCTGGGCATCGTTGGATTTGTAGAGAGGATTTTCCTTAGCCTAGAAGCTTCGGAGGTTTTCTCTATTTTGCTACAGAAGAGTCGCCACGATATTCTTTTGGCTTTCCTCAATTCTTTTTTATAGGATTTGAGGGATACTTTGTAGGCAGCCCAGTCGGAATCTGTTAGTGTGGCCTTGGCTTTATTGAACAGTTTCCTGCAGACATTTCTAATTGGGCTCAATTCCGATGTCCACCAATGCGGTTTACGCTTGCCTCTCGGTTTAGTGAGAGGACACGAGGAGGACAATGCTTTATTTAGAGCTATAGTGAGTTCCCTAACTTTATGATCAAGCTCGTTAGTGTCATGAGTGTAATGCCATAGTGAATCTCTGTACAACAGCCAATTTGTCTTGCGGTAGTTCCGGAAGGTTGATTGGCAGGGAGGGTCATCATTTAGACTGAATTGAATGTACCTGTGGTCCGAAAACGAGTGATCAGACGAGACTTTCCAATTACCAATCAATTCAATGATGAAATCAGAGACGAGAGTTATGTCTAAGACCTCTTGTCGACTTCTGGTTATGAAAGTAGGCTACTACCTCTGTTGCAAACAATGAGATTTGTGTGTAAAATATAATCAAAAAGTGACTCACCTCTGTAGTTTGTACCGGAACTGCCCCATACTGAGTGATGAGCGTTGGCATCACATCCAATTATGAGTCCAGTGTTGTGTTTTTCAGCTTCTTTTACAAGATCCTCCAGGGTCTTACCTGGGAGATCTCCCACGATATCATGGGCGAGATAGGCCGAAGTCAGCCAGTACGTGCCTTTGGCCGTCTCTAGCCTCGCTGTGGTTATGTCTCGTCCGCTGAAATTAGGT
The DNA here is from genome assembly GCA_963576555.1 of Ferdinandea cuprea. Lineage (NCBI taxonomy): Eukaryota > Metazoa > Arthropoda > Insecta > Diptera > Syrphidae > Ferdinandea > Ferdinandea cuprea. The sequence continues at coordinate 82,726,220 of OY754959.1, forward strand.
AGTAAAAATACATTAAGACTACTTTTCACTAATATGCAGGATCTATAGTTACCTTTGTCTGATACATAAAGTGCGTAGTATCCTGGAGTCCTGAGTCCGCAAACCAGGTTGTTGACAATCCATGGTTCTTGGATCAGGACGATATCTTCTCTATCTTGAGAAAGACGGAGAAGCAAGGAGGCCGAAGCCTTTTTGGAGTGTTGGAGGTTTATCTGTACTAAATGCAGCATCAATTGCTACAATTAGGCATAACTACTTCCACCACGGTCTTATCTAGGCCCTCTGATTCCGAAGATGAACCAAGAAGTTCATCCTCACTAAGAAGAAGAACCTTGTTTAGGCAGTCCTCCGTCTCCATGTCCGACAACGTGTCAGTAATAGAGGCAGTGGGCCTGGTTGGGGTCGCCTGGTCTGCGGAGACATCGTCTTCCATGTGAGGAAAGGATACCGATGTACCCGGGTCAGGGGCTGCGGAATCGGAGTCTAAGGGGTGAGGAAGCAGTTTGCCAGTCTCTAACTCATCCTTTTTGTAGACGCGCAGAGTGATTTTCTCCCAACCAAAACTTATCATGCCGTTGGTCTGCGCCGAAGGAGCAAGGGATTCCTGGTTGATTACTATAATAGCAGATCTATAGGCACCCCTTTGCTCTTCCAGCTTAGCGACCTTCCAGTCATGGGTGGGTAATGAGGGATTGCAGCGCTGGATGACTTCCAGGACTTCATCCGCGGATGGTGGTTCGATGGGGATCCAGGTGCGAGTCCTAGGTCTGCTAGGGATGTTCTCCTTTGCTACGACTTCGAGCTTAGCACCCGGCCAAACCTCTCCTAGACTGTTTACAGCCGACTTATAGAGTTCGACAGATCTTGTGTCCGCGCAAGCGATTAGCTTGACGTGTCCTTGATGCCAACCAGCATCTTGAGTATTCGGTGGCGGTCCAGGGGTTGCCCTGATGAAGGGTAGAAAGCTACTTAAGAGCTTCAGCTTGACCGTTTGCCACCGTTCGGGAGATATCGTGCCGTCTATGTCGCTACGATCAATGACAGCAACCACGATTTTGTCTTTGAGGACATCGCTGAAGGACCTGAGAGGTTTAACGGCGGAGGTGCTGGTGTTATGCACCTTGGGGCGTTTTGAAACCGGAGCGGTTTCTTCCACCGACCTCTGGCGCTTAGACGTAAAGTCACCGCTGGTCTCCTTGTCCTTGGTCATAAAATTTTCGGCCCATATCAGTTTGGCAACCTGTTTAGGAGTTCGGTTGGTCTCCAGAATAGCTCCAAAGACCTTCAGAGTCCGTATTGCCTCACGTCGTTGTTTATAGTACGACCTCGAGGGAGTGCGTTGTCGCGAACTTCCACTACGAGACGTAATAGGGGTGTTAGTGCCAGCAGTGGAAGGGCCATGAAGTGCCACAATCCTACCACTGCTAGGGAGGATACCTTCCTTTTGCTCATGAGGATAGCTGCTGTTACCAATACGGGGTGGACCACGAGTAGCCACAGTCGTACCACCGCTCGGCGTAGCAGGAGCTGTACCGGTAGACAGTTTAATCACCGTACTACCGCCCGGTTTGGAAGGGATACCGGTCTTGAAAATTGGATTAGGTTTTTTTTGATTTTTGTTATTGTTGTTCATGTTAGGACCCACGAGTGGCGGAGAAAGGAGGTCGATCTGTACAGAGATCCGCAATATACAGACAAGGCTAGCAAAATCCGGAGGGCGCCAGGTATCCGGACACTCCGTTAGCGACTGGGCTTTTTGACTGGGCCCCCAGCCAGGTTGACGCTCGGCACGGGTCGTATGACACCATCGTCCGGCCCAGGGAAGAGGATGAAAACTGGAAGGAAGGGAAAGGAGAGGAAGAGGAAGAGAAAAGGGGGGGGGGGGGGAAAGCACAGGGAGGACACAAGGGAAGAACGTCCTTTGGTTTCAGGACTCATCTAGAGAAAAACTTCTCGAGAATCATTGACCCTACTCAGCCCCTACAACTCGGCAAGTTCGACGCTCGGAGTAGGGGTGGTAGGTGCATACACAAATGAATGTTTGTCACTCAGGCGTTCTGTGCTAAGAATTCGACAAGGTCGAATTTATCGCTGCTTCTTATTTTTTTAGACAGTCGATCTCTGAATCTAGCTGCAACTAGAAATTGGTCAGAGTAGAAGATTATCCCTCGGAGTATGCACATTGAAAGAATTTAGTAGCGTGGCTCTCATCGATTAGCACATTGTCGATTTGGTTGTTGGTTCGAGCGTGTTGAGATCGACAGGTTGCTGTGTGGATCTTAAGCCAGGGAAGAAGTGGAAACAGTATTCCAAGTTAAAAATGACCGTCAGAGGTTTCCTTGAAGTGATCGGCAAATATATATGTATGCTTTTTTTGCCGGCTATGGTTTATTCGCTATCGTCTTTTTGGAATTTTTGTGTTCTTAATGATTTAATTTATAAATAGTTGAAAATAAAATTCTTATACTCGGTAAAGCATTCAAACTGGAAAGATAATCGTTCAAGTTTTGCATCTTTTTTTTTTTTTGAGAATTCTATACAGATTGTTTAAGATTGTTTTATGATGCGGAGCGCGTCCTTTTTGCCACTCTGTACAGACCTTTCCTTTTTATTCGTTTAATTGATAAATTGAACAACTGTATCCTTTAAGTTCATATGGTGTTCTAAGATAGACATTACGATAATTTTTTTTTTGCACAGTCTTTTCTAAAGGGGTCCCAATTAGTTGTTGAACTATCGAGTTTTTCTTCTTCTCTCCATTTAACGACGATATTATGATCAGGATTACAGGGATCATAACCCTCCCACTTTACTGCATTCCTACCGGTCCGCCTGTGGGGTTCGGCGGTTCGACCTTAAAAGATATCTGCAGGCATCCCGATTTTGGATTACTTCATTATTGAGGCCAACCAAATGCTGGTGTTTCTGCATTTGTGTGATCCAGTAGTTTTTAGGCCTGCCTCTCCTACGCGATTGTAAGGGAACGTTGATTGCCATTGCTTTTTTGACGGGGTTCGTAGGTTCCTGAACATGACAATACCAACTGAGTCGGTCGTGCTCCAATTTTTTCGAGATGGGTTCTTTCACGTGAAGGCTTTCTCGGATACTGGAACTTCTAACTCGATCAAACTTTGTTACTCCTGCTGTCATGCGAAGCATCTTCATCTCCGCTGCTGTCAAGTTGCCCTCATACTTTTTGTACATTGTCGAGCATTGTGAATCGTATGTGAGCGCCGGACGCACAACTGCGGTGTAGAGCCTTCCTTTCAGCTTAGGAGACATTTTTCGATCACAGAAGATGGCAGAGTTTTCCTGCCACTTCATCCACCCTACGCTTACACGATGATTGATGCCGTCATCAACAGTTGCTTCGCTGTTGATCATTGATCCCAGATATTTGAACTTTTCACACTTGGGAACCACCACCCACTTTAGGGTCCGTCACTTTTCCCTCAAGCAGATAATCTAGGACTGTAATAAGGAACAAAGGATTTAAGACACTTCCCTGGTGAACACCGACTTTAATTGGGAATTCATCGGTGACCCCGAAAATGCGGGACATCTGACTTTTGTCTCCGCGTACATGTCCATGATCATCTGTACGTAGGTTTCAGGAACTCCTCGTTGTCTTAGCGCTACCCCTATCAGATCTCTTGGTTGTCTATTGAATGCTTTTTCAAAATCAACCAGAATCATATGCAGATCCTTTAAGGAATCAAGATGCTTTTCCATTATGATCCTTATACTTTGGATTGCATCTGTGGTTGATTTACCCGCGACAAACCCACACTGGTAGTCAGACAGCCGTATTATTTGTCTAGGTGACCATCTAATACCCGCTCAACGATATTCATGGTGTGTGACATCAACTTGATTAAACGGTAATTATCACAGTTTCGCGTATCTCCCTTTCCTTTGTGCAAAGGAAGAAGATAACTTTCACTGGTTGGGCATTGGATCACCTCTCATGAGTTTGGATATAAGAATCATGAGCCATCTGAGCCCGATACCCCATCTTTTTCCAGAACTCACAGGGTTTCTCATCCGGCCCAACCGCTTTTCTCCTGGAAAATATAGCCGGGGAAAATGTTCCTTTAAAAGTTGCTCGCAATACTCTCGACGCCTGTGTAAAATTTGTTCGTCTTCCACAGGTAGTTGGCCTTGAGCATTGTTAATAAACTTCGGCGAACGAATTTCCTTGTTCGTGTTTTGTCGAAGCTCGTGGGTTACCTGGTTCCAGCAGGCGAAGAAGATACCTCCTCCAACTCCTGATACAGACTCTCCATACACTTATCTTGAATTTAGTCACACTTTTTCTTCGCGATACTTTTGCAACGTCTGTATTCCACTTCATGACGAGCTTTTTTAACTATATTATTAGAGGCGCACTTTGACCAAGCTTTGAAAGCCACTTTCGCTTCCTTTATTTCAGCTTGAATTTCCTCTGTCCACCACCAAGTTTCCTTTCCGTGCTGGTAGTGACTCTTCGAGGCTCCAAGCAGTACTTTAGTCAATCTGGGTTTCATTTCCGCCACTGCTATAAGTGACCAAGTGCCGGCTCTGTTTGATGAACATTGTATTCAAAACGATCAGACCGTATGACTTGCACATGCTTAGGATGTCTTCACCAGAAGAATTCCTGGTGCCATATTTCTAGTCCTCCATGGCAGTCGTCATAGTCTTCGTTAGACTTCCCGACATGTCCATTCAAATCCCCGCCAACAAACAAAAGCTCATCCTTTGGGATATTCTTGATGAGGTTGTGGAAATCAAGCCAGAATGCATCTTTTTCCCTCTGATCGCACTCGATTTGGGGAGCATATGCACTGACAATATTCCACACCTCGCCTTGAATCAACAGTTTGAGAGACATCAAACGGTCACTGGACTTTGAAATGGTCAATAGGTTGCTAAGCAACTCTGCCGCAAGGATGCCCGTCCCAGGATCACAACCACGCGTAGCATTAGAAGTGCCTGGCGGGGTAGTGTTTGTCTGAACGTGAATTGCCATAATGCTAGGTTAAGCGAATTTGTTTGTTCAACAAGTGCATGCTCCTTATATAAGTTCTTGGTTGATCGTACTTTTATGACACCGGTGATCTCCAGTCGTGTCAACCCACGGATTTCCATGCGCACTTGTGGGGCTGTTTAAAGGTGTTAAATATGTTGCTAGGCTCACCTGAATGTTTAAATTGCCTAGATGTGATTCCTCCGCCTTAGTCGCCTTTTACGACAAACACTGGCGGGCGCTGCAGGAATATTCTTACTTCCCGTCCCTGCACGGGGCTTGACTATCGAGTTTTTCAACTTAACAAAATTGTAATATGTTGTATTGGTGTTTAAGATACTGACATAACAATTGTTACAATATTTTTTAGGGATTTCGTTATTGAAACACCTAATACATTAGTTTTGATATGTTCTTATTGAAAAACCCCATAGTAAGACTGGGCGGAATCTTCTTTTTTCGCCCACAAACCGCAGTCCGTATTGAAGAGCCCTTAAGTACGTCTGTGTGGATCCTTCTTTTTCCGTATGGAGCTGCCAATCGAATGACTGGCGTGTGGTCAGATGAGAGATCAAAACTGCTCAACCATAACAGAGTAGTCAGACACACGCTTTGGGATATAAGAATCCATTAGACTTTGTTTGCGGCTCTACTTTCGTGTAATATAATTCTCTACCACTTATATATACATTGAACCGGAGGGTGTCATCATAACGATGCTTAAAGATGTTCAATTTTAAATTGGCCGAGTAGTCCCAGAGATAATTCCTCTCCCCCTTTATTACTGCTTATACTTATATTAGCTTATTACTTTATCTTCCCATAAACACTTCACATTTTTGCCTATTGTAAGTAATGCATTTGTAAATTTGCAACATTTCACGGCGGGGAAGATTACATTAAAAGGGCATTTATGATCTAGTCACAAAATATCGATGTCAAATTCAGCATCAACGTCAAAAGGAAATAGTTTCTATTTCGGCAAAAGTACTGAGGAAAAAATCGAACTTCAATCACTTTTATTAGAAAGTATTTCAAAAAGAGTTCCTTAAATAAACTAAAACTTAATGAAAAAACCTTTTTTTGCACATCAGAATGGCAAAATGTTCCACTGGCAAACTTTTTAAATCTGGCATTCTTAAGTTCGAGAGATTTCACATATACGTTCACCTCTCTTCCTTTTAATGGATAACATACCTTTAAAAAACAAATTTAAGAAATCCGTATAAATGGTTTTCGAGTTATGGAATGACATACAGATTCTATATTTTATATACATAGTATTATTTACATATATAGATTATGTTTAAACCCAAGTTCTTGACTTTGAGCGAAAGGCAGAGTTGTTCGATATAACTAAACTTAAAGCTGAGTTTATTTTTTAATGTTTGTCTTGGCGTATTTGAGTATTTATTTATTTGAGCACAAAAACCCAAACAAAATTGTTATGTTAACCGGTGCCCCATCTCAGTTCCACACTTATTGAATCAAACGTTAACATGTTGTAATACCTGTTAGTAGTGAGTGACTTAATAAAAATATGTTTATTTATTTAATATTGTTTTTTTAGGCTCTCCATTTTAAGGAACAGGATATTGATGGTAAGTTTATTAATATGTTTTTTTTATGATATTTCTTAATAAGACTTGTAATATGTAGCTATGCCACTTTTATACATATTTGTGTTTTATTCTGTATTAGTTGGTTGGACTTATTTTTTTTTCCACCATTACTAGTTCAGTATATCATAATCGTTGACATGAGTGTATAAGTCGTTCTAGGTTCCTTGTTTTTATATTATCTTTGTACAAGTATTTATAAAAATAAATAAATATTGGGCGTAAACGGTCCATACAGGACCCAAAGCCTACCTTATCCAACCACTGTGTGCGAAGATATGTTTTTTGACACAAATGGAAGGGACCTACAGTTTAATGCCGATTCCGAACGGCAATTATTTTTTGAGAAGCTTCTCATGACAGTTCTTACTCTTGGATGTTTGTCAAACGTTCGCAAGAGGTGGGGCAGCGAATAAAAACTTTCAGGTGGTACAGGTCGGGATTTGAACCAGCGACCTCTCGCTTAGTGGTCCAACGCACTTAAGCCACTGCACCCATAAAATTATATGTGATATATTATATCGTCCCTATGCCCTATGCCAAAGGCATGAATGCGAATTTTTTTTCAATTTATTAAAATGATTCCCATTTAAATATTTGAAAAGAAATGGAATTACACCCATTCGTCGTGACTTATTTGTATCATTAAGAATGCAAAAGAAAGAAAATGAATGATAAAGATATCTTCCCAATATTTCACAAAAATTATTTTTGGTGTCTCTATTCTCCTCTCTAGGATTATTGTGTATGCGATTGACTGTGCTGTGGGTTTGAAGATGGAGAATATGAGGAGTAAGATTTCTTCCCATATAGTTGTGTGGTTGGTATTTTAAAAGGGTCGTGCCCCACCCCATGTGAACGTCTGATAAACGTCCAAGATAATCAGCATTCAATTTTAGGTCCTTTCCATTCGTGTCAAAAAATATATCTTGGCACCCACAATGGGGTGCGTCTTATATTTATTTATGTTCCCACGAGAAATTTTAACAGATATTGGTAAGGTTGATGGTCGGTTTGTGGTATATTTATTTGTACTATATTCCCGCCTATTTACTTTAGAAATCCTAAGTCAAATATTTCACATATAAAGATAAACTTAAAGCAATATATATTTTTATAATGATTGGTAGCATGCTAAATATATTTTATTTTTGGTAGTAATATTTATTTTGGGGATACTATAGTTTCCGAGGCGACAAGATATGAAGATGCAACTTAAAGATCTCAATGAAATAATCACAAGTTAAAATGTAACAACAGTTTCGTTTTCGGCTAGTTTAGGAGATATCGGGGTTTGAGATATCGAATGTTTAGAATGAAATCTCTATGAGATGACGTCACTTTTTTGCCAATATTTTCACTTCAAAAGCATAAAACATTACATATCTTAAGGAGTTCAATCAACAAATGAGGTATGCTTTTAGGAGTTTATGACAATGTGAAATAACTACGAATTATATTGGGAAGAATAATTTGAAGTTATTTTTCTCGCATATACATTCTGTTGGCTCCCAAGCCTACAAGTGAGGCCGAAGGCCGTTCGATTGCAGCCGAGGAGACACGCCAGAGTTGAAATCCCGTTTTCCCACGAATGGGTCATCCAGGTACTGTTTAGCTAATAAGAAATCATCCAGATTTAGTTTGCATTCACTTTCTAACTTCTACTATTTTGTGTTAACCGCAATGCACTACGAAAAGATATAGTTATAGTTAAAGAAATTAGGAAACTAAATTATAATAGAATACACGTGAGAGATTATTAATTCCTAATAGCATACCTTACTTTTAATGGTGGAGAATATTGTAGTTTGAACTCCTCAACATATGTAATAGTTTCTGTTTTTTAAGTGAAAATATTGGCAAAAAAGTGATGTCATCTCATAGAAATTTAATACCAAAAATTTAATTTTCACTCTTCGATATCTCCTAAACTAGCCGAACTGTAACTCACCGGGAAGGGGCAGGAGACATGTTTCGATTTGAGAGCTACTCTCAGAATAAATGAGATTTTGATGTAATTTTTCACATTGGAAACTTTTAATCTAATTGTCCAAAATACAAAAACAGATTGCTTCGAGGTATTCTTCGGAACATGTGATCGAAACATTGATCCGACAGCAAAAAACGCACAACTAATAATCTGCGTTGCAGTGCGATGAAATGCATTAGCAGTGACATTTGTGACAGTTGCACATAATTTTTTGTCCGATCTCCTCCGACAGCAAGTGGTCGCGGAATTTTTTCCGATTTTCGGATAAGCATTTAAAAAATGTAAGCAAGTATAAATAAAAAAATTTAAAAAAAGTATTAAGTATGAAATACCTCCCTCCTGTCAACATATACAAATTTAAAGTTCTGTAAATACAAATATGGGCCGACATATATCGGCGGCCGTTTTGTCAGCTGTCAAGTGATTGAGTTTGGTTTGGCATTTCAACTTGAATTGACTGACTCCTGAACAACGCTTCCAAATTCTGCAAATTTATTTTGAAAATCGTGGTTCGAAATACGCACTACCTCAATTTTACGGTCAACATAACCGTGCATCAGAGCAATCGATTAACTGTGGAACGTTTTTGCACCACGTTTACTCTAAATGATAATACAGAGCTTTCGCACAGTGCGTACAGAAGACGTCATTGCTGCTGTAGAGCGTAATGTGGAGGAAGACCGGAAACAGTATCTGCCATCGTGCACAGGAATTGGGTATGTGTCAACCAACTTTATGGAACTTTTTGCGGAAAGATTTTCGCCTAGATAGATTTGGTGAATGGGAACAAAACCTAATTAATCCCAATTTTCATAAGCGAATTTTGTTTAGCGACGATGGTTGAATGGATATGTCAATAAACAAAACTGGCGTATTTGGAGTGATGATAATCCTTAAGTGTATGTTGTATTACATCCACAAAAACTGACTGTTTGGTGTGCCAACCAACCAACCATAAAAGGTGGAATAATTGGTCCGTACTTCTTTAAAAGCTATGCTGGGCAGAATGTGACAGTAAATGGTGACCGCTATAGAGCCATGATTACTGACTTTTTCGTTCATTAATTTAACAACCATGATGGGCAGGAGCTGTGGTTTCAACAAGACAGCGCAACAAGTCACATAGCTCGTGCCACGATTGCTTTATTGAAGGAAACGTTTGGTCCAAGAAGTCGAATGTATACGCAGTATACTATTGGGCTTACTTCTAAGGAACACAAACCAGAAGCAAGAATAAGAGCGAGAGCGCCATATATTATACTTAACATCACAGAAATGTTAAGTGTATTCGTTCTTTTTCATTCGATTTTTTTTTGGTTAGAATAGAGCGAGTGCACTATGGGTATATTTTATATTTATTACGCTAGTCTAAGTTGTTTAAACATATTTTTTTTTTTCTTTTTGTTTAATTGTTCTTATAGAAAGAGTAGAGTATATAGAGTAATCTTAATTCCTGTAACGATGAAGCTGACGGCAGTTTTGTGTTTTCATGGCAGAGAAAATTTCCAAAGGTACTACATCATGTTGACAAAAGTGCTAACGATTTTGGACAATCGAATTTGTTTTTTCCATCCACTCGCGCCCTTCTGTAATGCATCCTGACTGTTCAAATTTTTTCCAATTTTCCCACTAAACTTCTATGATACTCGATCTCTTTTCCTAAAACCTCTTAGAAGATTTTCAGATTTCTCAGACTTGTTTAAAATATAATTTCTTACTCTGTTTTCACCATTTACATCGGATGACACAGATCGATTTGAAATGGCTACTCGTAGTCCACCCCGTATTGGTAACAGCAGCTTTCCTGAGCAAAAAGAAGGCATTCTCCCCAGTAGTGGTAAAATTGTGGCACTAATCCCCCTAGTACGTCTTAAAGTGGAAGTTAGCGACAACGCACTCCCTCAAGGTTGTACCACAAACAACGACGTAAGGCAATCCGGACTCTGAAGGTCTTTGGAGCTATTCTGGAGACCAACATAACTCTGAAGCAAGTTGCCAAACTAAAGAGGGCTGAAAATTTCATGACCAATGACAAGCAGACCAGCGGTGACTCTACGTCTAAGCGCCAGAGGTCGGTTAAAGAAACCAAACGCACTAAGGTGCACTTTTTTTAAAGCCTTCCATCCTCTGCGATCGGGCACGCTGCTTCCAGTTGTCCAAACCAAGGCATCCGCGATGGCTTGGTCTTTAAAACGGAGGTTCGGTCTTCCTTGTCGTCCCCTGGAGCTATGTCGTCCATTCGCTCTATGTGACCGAGCCAATGTAGTCGACGTTTCATGGATTTTTAGACTACATCCACACCTTGGTACAGCTCATAGAGTTCGCGGTAGTATCTTCTCCTCCATTCGCCCTCCTCGCACACAGGACCAAATATCCATCGAAGGACTTTTCTTTCAAAGAATCCCAGTATTAGCTCTCCTTTCCTGCTTGTCGTCCAGCAATCGGCGCCGTATAGAAGAACTGGCAGTATAAGGGTTCTGTACAGCATGCACTTTGTCCTTCAAGTCAGGAGTCTTTAACAAATTTGTTTTGCCAAACCGAAGTAGCAGCGGTTTCCTAGGGTATTTCTTCTACGCATCTCCACTAAGATTCATTTGTGGAGTTGATATTCACCCCCTAGCTAGATGAACTCTACTCTAGATGGCGGACCCTTTAGTTTGCCGAAGAAAAATGGCTCAATTATGTCGCAATATTTCCCAGCGTTGTTCAAGCGTATACACAAGCATATTCGTTCAGCGGAAGGATAAAACTAATTATCTGTCAAATCAGACATAAGCTAAGTGTTACCATTCGTGAAATAAGCACTAGTTGAAAAAAAAGTTAGATGGCGGACCTCCGCCAAATATCTTTTTTTTTTTGTAACAGAGCGCAAATCATCGAGTGTACCTTCGGCTGTGTGGTACGCAGCGCCGTCCTGTGAAACCAAATGTTGCCAATATTCTCCTCTTCAAATTTTTGTGAACAAAAATTCGTTCAACGCCATTGACTGTAACGGCCACTCCTTGCTCATTTAAAAACAAAAAAATTAAAAATGGCCCAATTATGCCGCAATATTTCCCAGCGTTGTTCAAGCGTATACACAACCATATTCGTTCAGCGGTATGTTATGTGTCAAATCAGACATGAGCTAAGTGTTACCATTCGCGAAATAAGCACTAGTTGAAAAAAAAACTTTAGATGGCGGACCTGCGTAATGTATATTTCTTAAAATTTGCGCCGGCGTTGCTGATTTAAACTGGAGTCATGGTGCATTGAAGTCTTTAAGTCAAAGAATCATTCTCAAAAAAAAATTAGAGCACGACTGGCGCAGTTCGTATTACCATTTTCAACGGAGGAACCCTGCGAACCACCAACAATTTTTCAGGTCAAAACGGAAAACCCCACAAGCGGACTAGTAAGGATGCAGTGAATTGGGAGGGTTATGAAAGGAAGCTGTACAAATTACATGCAGTTTTAACGTTTTTTTTCGATTTTTTCGTCTTGCTGAAATAGATACAATACGCAATTTATTTCATTAGCAATTTGTTAAGTTTGAGAGTAGCTTTAGCTACAAATTAAGCGATGAATGGTGCAAAAAAATTAATGTAAAGGGTAATCCATTTCGAGGTTCAATACTTTTCTAAAGAAAAAAACACAGAAAATTCAAATTTAATGGAGAATGTTTATTATCATTTGAAAGAACATTCTTTGGCATTTATTTTTTGAAGACTATGTCTATCAAATGTTGGCCGTTGCTACGTCGCAGATGGTCCATCCATTGAGTCCAATTTTCGATCACTCGTTCGAGCATTTCGACCGGTAACTGGCGAATGACACGCGTGATGTTTTCCTCCAAGGCCTGAATCGAAGCGGGTTTGTCGGCATAAGCTTTTGACTTTACATATCCCCACAGGAAAAAGTCTAACGGTGTGATATCACACGATCTTGGTGGCCAATCGACCGGCCCAAAACGTGAAATTATGTACTCACCGAAATGTTCTCTCAATAAGTCCATTGATTGATGCGATGTGTGGGAAGTGGCGCCGTCTTGCTGAAACCAAATGTCGCCGAGATCACGAGCTTCAATTTCAGGCATCAAATAGTCGGTTATCATGGCACGATAACGGTCGCCATTGACGGTTACGTTTGCACCGGCATAATTTTTAAAGAAATATGGACCGATGATTCCACCGGCCCACAAACCACACCAAACCGTTGTTTTTTCTGGATGAAGTGGCAGTTCTTCAATCTCTTCAGGTTGCTCTTCGTCCCAAATGCGGCAATTTTGTTTGTTTACATACCCATTGAGCCAGAAATGGGCCTCATCGCTAAACAAAATTTGCCTCGAAAACGTCGGATCTTCTTGGAACTTTTCAAGAGCCCATAGAGCGAAGCGATGTCGCTTGGGAAGGTCGAGCGGCTTCAGTTGTTGCACAAGCTGTATTTTGTACGCTTTCAATTTAAGATCTTGACGTAAAATGCGCCAAGTCGTTCCATACGTCCGTCCGAGTTGCTGCGAACGGCGCCGAATCGACTCTCTACGGTCTTCGTGTACACTCACAGCTACGGCCGCTATATTTTCTTCACAGCGTGCTGGACGTGGTCTATTCGGTCGAATATTATCCAATAATGAATGCTGGGTCTCAAAATGGGTGATGGTGTTGCGAATAGTACGCTCAGTAGGCCGATTATGTTGACCATAAGTTGAGCGAAGTGCACGAAACACATTCCTCACAGAACGTGAATTTTCATAATAAAGTTGAACAATTTGTAAACGTTGTTCACGCGTAAGTCTTTCCATTATGAAATGCCAAACAATACTAAACAAAAATAACATGACAGCATGACACGACTCACACGTGATCTGTCAAAAAAGGCTATTGAAAAAAGTATCTCTACTTGGATCACCCGTTATAATAAATCATAAGGTGTAGTTGTTGGGCGATAAGCGACGTCGCTGATTGACCTTTTTAATTCTATTACAATTTTTCAGTTTAATGAAGGTACATGTATGTACCTATATGAACCTAACACAACATGTCTTCATATATCAAACTGACATACTTTATTGTCATTTCATTTTAAACTACCACGAAAATGTGATAAACAATAAATTTAAATAATTAACACAATATTTAAAGATTTGGAAAAAATCACAGAGGCAGCACTGCAAATGAGGTATTTTTTTTATAATTAACGCGCACTAAAGGGAGTTTTGATACCCTTATTATGAATAAACACAGTGCAGACATTAAGGAAATTAAGGGATGAGAGGAAAGAAGGAGATGCCGATGCACATTGGTTTTGAATGTCTGTAAACTGTAATGTGCGGAGCGTGGGAGAGCTTTTCACATACGTGTAGAACGGCTGATATATTTCACTGTGCGTCCGAATATTGGCTGAACGGTGTACTGATGGGCATTCCAGGCATAGCCGGTATTACGGTTGAATTGTTCTAGGGGTGGAATTCAACTGGCTATTCCGTTTGAGCATTTGTTGTGGAAATACCGATGAAACAATGACAGACAGGGTACATTACGACGATGACTAAGAGAGTCAAGTGATTGCACTATGTCTTGATCGCCAAGAAGTTTTACCGCACGTTTTTGAATCCTGTCAAGTAGCTCCTAATATGTAATTGGAGCACCGGACCAGATATGAGCGTTGTCGACATCGAATATGTGGTCATTCCAACGAAGCTTGTTTTTAACACACATACCGAGAATGGAAAGCTTTTTGGTTTCAGCGATGCAAGTGTCATTCATATATAATGGCAGGGTATTGCGGTTTCGCTTTAGAGACAGTAGACAGCATTGTGTTTTGGAAGCATTAAATTCTACTCAATTGGTTTTACCCCACTTAGGAAAGCTGTCAAGGTCAGAATTTAATGAGCTTTACATACGTTGCCGTTTCCAGTTTCCAGTTTCATGAGGGACGTGAATCCCAAAAGGAATATGCCAAGTTAAGGGTCGAAGGAATGGATTGGATTAGAAGTGACAGAGAGGAGATCATTGATAAAAATGAGAAAGCGAGTCGGAGACTAAACGGAGCCTGGGGTACACCAGCATTTATTTAGTGTGTTGCAGACTTGAAACCGTCCAAAACAACATGCATTGAACGGTCCTAAAAGTAATTTCTAATCCATTGAATAAAAGTATCATCGAATGCACGGTTAGATATTTCTTCAAATCACCAGAGGACCTGTTGCCGCTAAAACTGTATTGCCGGTCATTTATAAGTTTCCGCGATTCAAGACATTTCATAAGGTGACGATTTATCACCGTTTTCATAACCTTGGAAAGAAGGGACGTAAGTGCATGGTCGGTAGGAGGAGCGGGAGGAAGATTCGCCTTTTTTTGGACTGGTTCGACAAATATTGTTTTCCATCCTCTCGGAAAGGGTCTTGAAGAATAGGATAGATAGAAAAGCTTACGCAGTGGTTTTGCCGTGTAGAAGAACACCGCTTCAGAACGATAGGGGAAATACCATCTGGACCAGCGGATTTGTGTACATTAAAATCTTGAAGTGCTCTTGCCACTATACGTGTGCGAAAATGGATAAGTCCAAAAGAGAATTCTACGCGCTCAAGTACAGAGGGAGATAAATCACAATGTGGGAGCGCTGAACTAGCTGCAAAATGAGCAGTAAGCAGATTGGCTTTATCCAAAAAGCTGACAGCTGGAGTGTCATTGCAAATGGTTGTCGGGATAGATGTTGAGGCGGAATTCTTAATATTCTTAACAAACGACCAAAAGTTTTTACTATCGGTGCGACGTTGTAGTATTTTTTGCCTCAACTTTTGATCGTAGGAGAATTTGAAACGATTAATGTGGGCATTTCTTTTCTCTCTTTCATTTCTGGCTCGTTTAAACTTTTTCCGGTTTTCCTCAGTTCCTCTTTCACCCTGATAGCCTCTTTGCAGCTCGATTCACACAATGCGTTCATCTTTGGTTTGATACACTTTATCCTGTTAGGGATAAAGCGTTTCATACCCAGGTGAATAATATTTGTAATCATATCGGCAGCAGCATCCACGTCCTTGTCGAGGAATCACAGCTACCAGTTAAAACTCCTAAAGAAACCGTTTAAAGCTTCCCAATTGGCTTTTTCGTATTGGCATACGGTTCTTTTAGGAGCTTGTTCTTTTACTATGTGGTTGGAGTACGAGAAACTCGCCGATATGATGATATGGTGTGACGAACCTAGAGACGATAATACATTTATTGTGTACCTATCGGGGTGGGAGGTGAGAAGCAAGTCCAGTGTGTTAACGGTTTGACTGCTAATGTCCGGAATCCGTGTGCTTATTTACAAGCTGCGAACCTTAGCGAAGGTCTCGACATCTTTGCGTGTTGTCTGTCTCAAAAATCCTTTGAATATAATCAGATTAGGGCTCCTGTAAATAAAACACTAGTGAATATTTTGCCTACGGACATGAAGTTTTAGCCATATGAAATTAAATTCCGGATTGGAACATTGGTCGTATCGTAGTAGAAGTTGGTTGGCTACGTCACTACGTACGTAAACGGCGAGACCGCGATGTGGAAAGATTAAAGGCACTAAGCTAAATCCAGGTAGGCTAAACTCCTTTAAATTGGAATCAATGCCAGACAGAACAGCTGGTTTACTGTGAGAAACATGGGCGTACAGGAAAAACAAATTAGATCTCAGCGCACGAATGTTGCTCACATCGACTCTAAATTGCCTACACATTACAATAAACAAACATAAAAACACCCGAACTCCGACAATACCTAAGCTGAGACATCAGGAGAAGATCTTATGTTGGTTTTGAAAAATAAATAACTATAGGTGTTATGCCCATACAGTTACTTATTAAAGTCCACCAACAAAATCGACACCTAACGGCCCGCTATTCGCCAAGTGCTAGCATTACCCAGCAATAGCATGTGCATACATGATGCACTTGCTATAGCTATGCAGAGTCAGCAGCAAACAAATGGGAATGAAAACATAAGGAAAGGCTACAGTCCGCTTAGGGCGAACAGTATGATACCCTATCCATATCCCTATATGCTCCAAAGAAAAAAGCACTAAGAAGATAATGGATAGCATTTAATTTCATTCTATTATTAAAAAAGTGTTTTTTTGAAAAACCCCTCCAAAAAGTGCGCGTGGCCAAAAACTTTCTATTGGCGATATGTTGGAAAAAATATTGGCTTTGCTTTCTATGAAAATTTTCGAAGAAAATAGCATTTTATTAAAAAACGCCCACAAATAGTAGGCGTGGCAAAAAACTTTATATGACGAACTTATAAAGGAGGGAAGTGCCTACATATCTTGTGAAGGCTGTAACACTGTATCTCTCTAACTTTAGCTTTAAAACATTCAACAAATTTTTACACTTAACCATTTCGGAGCTTTAGGGAATATGTGGTCCAAATTTCAGCTTCCTAGCTTAATTTTAAATGCCTAAAAATTGCGTACGGACTGACGGACGGACGGACATTGCTAGATAGTCTTAGGATTTGGTCCTGATCGTAAATAAAGGGTGATTTTTTAGCTGGTTTGGTTTTGGCAACAGACGTGTGTTTAGTACCTTGTGTCACTGTCAAACAGCTTCAGTTTGGTTTGCAATTTAACCATGGATCGTCTTACAAATGAACAACGCTTGCAAATTATTGAATTTTACTATCAAAATTCGTGCTCGGTTCGAAATGTTCATCGCGCGCTGCTTCCATTTTATGATCGGCATTCTCGACCTTCTGAGCAGTCTATTCGGAAGATTGTGACCGAATTTCGCACCAAATTTACTTTGTTGGACATTAAACCACCAACACGTTTACGTACTGTGCGTATTGAAGAAAATATTGCGGCCGTATCAGCTAGTGTGACAGAAGACCGCGAAATGTCGATTCGGCGCCGTTCCCAGCAGTTAGGCCTTTGTTACAGCACTACGTGGAAAATTTTGCGGAAGGATTTGGGCGTAAAGCCTTTTAAGATACAGCTGGTGCAAGAACTAAAGCCAGCCGACCTACCACAACGCCGAATTTTTGGTGAATGGGCTCTTGGAAAGCTGGCCGAGGATCCGCTTTTTTATCGAAAAATTGTGTTCAGCGATGAGGCTCATTTTTGGTTGAATGGGTACGTAAATAAGCAAAATTGCCGCATTTGGAGTGAAGATCAGCCAGAAGCATTGCAACAGCTACCCGAAAAAGCCACTGTTTGGTGCGGTTTATGGGCCGGCGGCATTATTGGGCCATATTTCTTCAAAGATGATGCGAATCGCAGCGTTACTGTCAATGGTGAACGCTACCGAGCGATGATAACAAACTTTTTTTTGCCCGAAATGGAAGTTCTTGACTTGCATGATATGTGGTTTCAACAAGACGGTGCCACATGCCACACAGCACGCGAAACAATGGCGCAATTGCGAGGCGAGTTTGGTGAACAGTTAATTTCACGTTTCGGGCCGGTCAATTGGCCGCCTAGATCGTGCGATTTGACACCATTAGATTATTTTTTGTGGGGGTATGCCAAGGCTAATGTGTATAGGGACAAGCCCGCTTCGATTGACGCACTGGAAGCCAACATCCATGCATTCATTCGTGAGATACCGGCCGATATGTGTGAAAGAGTATGCCAAAATTGGACTCAGCGGATGGGCTACCTGAGACGCAGCCGCGGTCAACATTTGCATGAAATTATCTTTAAACATTAAATTGCAAGGTTCAAACTATCGATTCAAATAAATATTTCATTCATTTTTTCGAATTTTTTGTGTTTTTTTTTTAAAAAAAGTTCTAAACCTCTTAAAAAATCACCCTTTATATATACTTTTATGGGTCTACGACGAATATTAAGGGGTGTTGCAAACTATGTGTCAAAATGAATGTACCCTTAGGATAGGGTATAAAAAGAAGCGATTAACCACGCACTGTGCACTTGTTTATGTTTCTTAATTTCGGGTTTCGCTTTAAATGTTGTTTTTGTTAGTTTGTATTTTGTTTTGTAAGCGCGCGGAAATAATTGTTTATTTTTTTACTCGTAGTGATTGTTTTTTTTTGTGTACACAATAGCACATCCAAAGATAAGGAAAGGCTACCGTCCGCTTGGGGTGAGCAGTATAATACCCTATCCAAATTGTGGGCGTGGCGCTTAATTTAAAGGCCCCAGCTAATTGGTGACGGACGAACCGACATAGCTAAATAGTCTAAGTTTTGGTCCTGATCATTAATATATATACTTTTATGGGTCTACGACGAATATTAAGGGGTGTTACAAACTATGTGTCAAAACCAATATATACCCTAATACCCTTTTCACACCGCATCGAGATCTGAGGTTTCGCCAAAACTCATGAAACCTTCATCGAAATCAGGAGGTTTCCCATACATTTTCGAGATTTCCAAACCTCGATATTGTATGAGGCTTTTATGAAACCTCCTCAGAATCTGGTTTCAATGGAAAGGTTGTCAACGCAAACGCACCTTTTAATACATTCCACAAGTTACACAAAGCAGTTGACAAGTGGTTGACAGATTTTCAACTGAGTTATAAGTCAACTGCAAGTCACTTAAGAGTAAGCTTACCGATTTCTTGAACGACGAACACGCGAATTATATGAAGTCATAGGCGTTTTCAAAAAATGTTTACACTAGGGAATATGTGGTCCAAATTTCAGCTTCCTAGCTTAATTTTAAAGGCCTTAAAATTGCGTACGGACGGACAGACATTGCTAGATAGTCTTAGGATTTGGTGCTGATCATAAATATATATACTTTTATGGGTCTACGGCGAATAAAAAGGGGTGTTACAAACTATGTGTCAAAATTTATATTCCCCTTAGGATAGGGTATAAAAACATAGGAGGCCTTGAAATACATAGCATTGTATTTTCGTATTCCTTCATCTGTTTTGTTTGAAATTGGTAAAAATTAATTTTTGCTGTCGCTTTAGCAAAAAAAAACTGACTTGCGAGAAACTAATAGAAAAGGCTTGAAAGTGACAGAAGCATGCAATAAAGCACAATAAGGAGCAATAATTCGACCCATTTCTTGGAATGTTGCTTTGTTATGGCGTTTATAAGTCGAATAAGGACCACTTGAGTGAGTTGAGGAAACCAGACCACTTTCCTTTGATTCGCGCATCGATCTCGTTTGATTAATGCGAAATGTAAACACCGACAACTTTTTCACATCCTTTCAACTGGCTCATAAATTGAATGAGTGGAATATAACACTTGTTGGAACTGTAAGAAAAAATAAAATATAGTTGGAAGTTGTTTTATGTGTTGAACAACAAGCAAAAAACAAAGAAATCTTGTAGCAACTGTTCCCAACCAATTTGCGGCCAACCTTCAAGAACCTAGCATGCAAGTGTGAAGTCTTTTATGCATATACCACCCTAATATTAACACGGGAACCTATTCACTCACATAAGGGTTAAGGAGTCTATTATACGCAAGCGGAGTCAATCAAAAATAAGAGCTCAATCGTTTTATATTTATAAATTTGTTTGCCATTGAAAATCACAATTTTAACCAACGTTGGTTCCCTTATACCCTTTTCACACCGCATCAAAATCTGAGGTTTCGCCATGGTTTCGATGGCTGACTGAAACGTCAAACAAAACCCGGATTGTGTTCGGTGTGAATGCTTTGGCGCGATTTCGAAATCTGTTTGTGGAAACCTCGAATTTTAGTGCGGTGTGAATGGGGTATTAGGAGGTTTTGCCTCCTTTGCTTTCCACTGGGCTTCCTAAAAATTCCTAACAGCAAAGAACAAACGTAATAATAAAAAACCCTAAAATCTAATACTACATTTCTATACTAAACCGTGTCGTGAGTACATTCCCATGTTCTATTTATTTATATCCGGGGGCTTCTAGCAAAATCAAAATTTTTGCATATCTTTATATCCAGAGATTATAACAGAGGCCGAAAGGCACATTGAACTTTGAAGCAAGTTTAAATTTTCTGGTAACCTTAATTGTACTTTATTTATCAGTTTGATAATGAAATCAAGGCAATTCGTTTCGATATCCAGTTTCTCCTCATTATTTATAGTAGATTCGCCGAGTTTCTTTTCAAATATATATACAAGATATGGATTTGGTAATAATGTCGAATTTTAAGCTTTATATTAAAATATTTTAATCGCTCTTTGAACATTGTCTAATATGGATCATAAAAAAATAATATATAATTTACTTCGGTCATCGCAAAAGATATCATACAATATTTCAGCCTTATAGCAGTTTAACCTCAACCTGAAAGTCCAAAATGAAGTTTAAGTTCGTGCCATTAATTTAATATTCGAATCACACCGAGTTCAATGGAGAGCCACCTAGTACCTATCACAGGTATTTAATATTTTCAGCGGCTCATCTTCACAGTTGATAATTTCATATATTTGCTTATACTCATTTTGTCGCTTTGGTGAAGTTTTGATCCAATTATAAGTTTCTCGTAGCAAAAACTCAACAGTTCTATGTATAGTTTGTACAGATGCATCTGATGCGGCCAGCTAAATAGTGACAATAAAAAACGGTAGATTGTAATTTTCTTTTAAAATTTTATGAACTCCTGCATTTGCACCGACCATAACAGCATTGTCAGTTCCAATTCCAATTAGATTTTTTAAATCGAATTCGCAATCTTTTAATTATGTTACCAAAGAAGAAACAATTCCTTCAGCATCTGAGGGTTGTAATTGCACCAGCCCAAGAAAAGTTGAAATTATTTAATGGTCAGTCTTACTAAAGTAAATATTTGAACACACACCACTGCGAGATTTTTTTTGGCAAATATATCTGTAGATTCATCTATAACTGGAAACTCCAGTTCCAATATCCAATCTTATTAGATTCATTAAATAAGGACTCAATACATCTTTTACAACTTCGTGCGGTGTAGTTTCAATCCCTTTACACACTTTGAATATTTAAATATGTATTTGCAAATCAGTTAAATGATTGATTGTCATAATAGCAGAATGCTTTGCTACATACATAGATAACATTTATTTTTGGCGTTTCAATAACAATCTGCAACTGATTTTTGTCTAGAAAGGGCTTACTGCAATCTTTATGCTGTCCAGATTTGCTATGTCGTACAATGTCGGAAAGTTTTGGTGGAAAATCTTTTCGGCAATAAATGCACATAATCCTAGTGCTTTTTCCTGCTCCTACTCCACTTTGTTATGTTGGTTACAGTGGCGAACACATGTGGATACATGCTGCTCAAATTGGGCTTTGAGTGGCTGTAAAACCCGCAAAAATACAGCTATCGCAACATTTTTTTGTTGTTTTACTCTTTATTTTTCTTAGAAATAAAAATTGAATATCACATTTCCAATACTTAGTCCAAAGGCCCTTGGCTTTAATGACGCTGTTTATTCGTTTGGGCGTGCTTTCGACTAGTTTCTCGATGAGTTGGTGCGGAATACTAACTCGTCTAAGGTCCTTGGTGCATTTTCGTACCGTGCCAGTCGTTTTTTTTAAAAGAGCCCATAAATTTTCGATTGGGTTTAAGTCTGGACTTTGTGCTGGTCACTGCATCGTATGAAATGTTTGCCTATCAAGCCAATTTTTAACAATTTTCGCAGTATGTTTAGGGTCTCCATCCTGCTGAAATATGACTTCATCTTTTGGGTATGCACTTTCGTCCACGAAGTCTGGTAAATTGTCTTCTAAAATACGAAGATAATCTTCCTTTTTCATTATGCCATTAATTTTTACTAAAGGTCCGACATTCCACCAAGTGAAGCATTCCCCATACCATTATACTACCTCCTCCATGTTTCATGGTTTCTTTCACCTGGTGCTTTTGCAAGGTTTCATGTGGTCGGTGCCAATAATACTGCTTACCGTCTGACTGAAAACGGTTAATTTTGGTTTCATCTGACCATATCACCCTTTTCCAGTCATCAACGCTCCAATCCTTGTGCTCTTTGGAAAATTTCAGGCGTGCCTCTACATTTTTCGTTGATAGTGCTGGTTTTTTTGTTTAACAGGCCAATTCTCCGAAGTGCTCTTCGCGCTGTCCATTCACTGACGTTTTTGTTTAATGCTTTGGCAGCTTCTTTTGGTGTTGTTACTTGTTTAGTAACCATCAGTAGCTCGGGCATCTCTATCGGTTAGTAATGTTGGTCGCGATTTCTTGACAACAGGCGGGCTCACATTGCGTCTTTTTCTAACTTGGAGCACTGTTCTATGGCAAATACCTAACTGATCAGCTATTTTTCTTGCTGAATAATTCTTTTTTGTCAAGTCGACAATTTGATTCTCCAAGTGGTCAGGTATTTTCCTCATTTTTGCTATAAAACTTATATAATACGTAAAAACAACCTTTTGCGTCAAACTTAACGGGCAAAAGTGGATACATTGAGTTTTTTTATTTTAAATGATTCTGATTTCAGTTCAAAAATTTTTTTGGTATTTTTTATTTCTAAGAAAAATAAAGAGTAAAACAAAAAAAAATTTTGCGATAGCTGTTTTTTGCGGGTTTTACAGCCACTCAAAGCCCAATTTGAGCAGCATGTATCCACATGTGCTCGCCACTGTATATACTTTTTCCTGCGATGACACTTCCATATCTATCTAATAAATATATTTGAAACAATTACAAACTTCTGGAAAGAAACACCAACAAGCAAATCGTATTGTTTTATTATTTATTTATTATTTGATTGTTTTTATTCAACATATAACATATGAAAGTTTGATGAATATGTATAATTCGGGTTCTGTGCATTGATAAAAAAAAAGTGGAAAAGAAGTATTTTTAATCCTTTTTAAATTATTTTGAGTTACAAACTTTGTACGTTTAGTTCATCAATTTTCTTAACTGTTTCTTTTCTTAGGCGGCTTTGAAAATTTGTATATAAGTTAGTATGCTTTATTTTAAAATTTATAGTAAGTGAAAGACAGAAGAAGGAGAACAGAAGGAAGCTGGAATGCATTGCATAAATATATTGTAGGTGCATTTTTCTATCGAAAATGCTTGGTAGTTGAGTACAACTCATAAATAAGCATGCACATTGTGTTACATATATATATTGAATTAATTAGCCACTCTTTTTAACAGATGACTTTATATGTCAAGTTATAATGTTTTGTAATTTTTTTTTTGTGAAAATAAACAAAACAATTTAATACTACTAGTAAGTGATTGCAAATGTTGTTAAAAAAGTGTTTTCATGCACCAAAAATAATATTTGTATTAATTTGGATTATGTTATATTAAAAAGCGTTTTAAACCAGTGTTCAATTGTGTAGAAGTACTTAACTGCTTCAATATAACTTTCCATAACCTACGAAATCCGTGTTTGTATAGTTATAAGCAATATTATTTTAATTATTTTTCATTAAAAATTAGAATAAGTTGGTTAAAACATAGCTTTATACCCTTTTCAACACCGCATCGAAATCTGTGGTTTCGCAAAAACTCATCAAACCGCCATCGAAATCCGGAGGTTTCCCATACATTTTCGAGATTTCCAATTTTGATGAAACCTCCTCATAATCTGGTTTCAGTGGTAAGGTTGTCAAAGCGAACGCACAAGTTACACAAAGCAGTTGACAAGCTGTTGACTGATTTTCAACTGAGTTACAAGTCAACTGCAAATCACCTAAGAGTCAGCTTATTGATTTCTTGAACGACGATCACGCGAAGAATAATTGTTTATTCGCTTTTATTTTTCTATGGCTGACTGAAACGTCAAACAAAACCCAAGTGTTCGGGGTGACGAGGTTTCGAAATCTTTTTGTGGACACCTCAAATTTAAGTGCGGTGTGAATTCTCAATATTATCATATTTTATAATGTTATTAGTTGTGTGGTAAGTATGTTTTTATAAATCAATATTCACCGCATATTTTGCATGTTTATTTTACACACCCAAGTGTGAGTGAGGTGTAATCTGCTCAAATTCATCAACTGTTCCCAAGTTCTTGCTATAAAAAAGACATTTCATATCATTTCAATGGCCGCCCCATGAAAACCCATATAATTCTACATGTGTGTACTGTTCCCATTTGATTTGCAAGTAAAAACCCATATTAGTGCAAATTATGTGGGTATTTTCAGCTCGACTTACCTTGTAGGCAACCTGAGAGATTCTCTATCGAGTTGACTATCTGATTAATTCCTCATCTGTGGCGTAGATACTGACTGTCACTAAAGATATACAAGTTTAAACCTTAAACGGGGATTCACATGAACTGTTGAGCGTTGACCAAATTAAAAAAACGCCAAATCTAGCGCCGAAAGCGCTAAACTGACAGCACTGCTCAACACTGTCTTTGAGTCAGACCAGAACACTTTCTTTGTGATTACCGCCGAATGCCCTCCAATGATACTTTAAGCAAGTCGTACGCCTAATCTTGCAGCTTCCAGCTCCAAACGTGGTATTGAAACCAATTTTAAGGAAGCCACTCTTGTTTTACCTCCTACCACCATGCACTCAACTTCATTTCATTTCATTTCATTTATTTAGCAGTGTTTAGCTATTATAATACAGGAAATATATATATATATAAAGATAAAAGTTAAGTTATTCATACCTTACTTTTACATAGTTTATAATCAGTTGTTTGAATCGTAACAAATTAGTTTCAAGTTGCAATTCATTGGGGAGTTCATTGAACATTTTTTGTTCTTTTTGCTTTTTTTGTTCTAAAAAGTGGCACGGACATTATGGCTGTGCACATTACTAACATATATCATTTTACTACATAGATAACTGGGCAACAATTCATTTTTCATTTTAAACACAAAAATTAAAACATTCATAATTGTCCTTTGTCGAACATTTAACCATTTCAATACATTTAACATGTTAACAATCGGGGTTAACCAATGGCACTTCAATATAATTCGCATAGCTTTATTTTGAAATTTCTGTAGTCTCTCTAACATTGTACTATTTGCTAAGTATATAATCGTTGAACAGTATTCAAAGTGGGGCTTAATTATCGTATTGTATACATTTATTGCACTAATTATTGACATTCTTTTCTGTATCCTGCCAAAAAAAGCAATTTTTTTACTAATATTCTTTGATATGTATTCGATGTGATTATTAAAATTCAAATTTTTATCAATTATAATTCCCAAATACTTAATCTCGCTAACAACTTCCACATTTTCTTCATTTATCTTCACTCTATTATCTGAATGTCCATTAATATACATGCACTTGGTTTTATTTACATTTAAACTTAATTTGTTCATCTTAAACCATCTATCCAATTCCTTTAAATCACAGTTAATTTTTTCAATACATTCATTTAGGTTATTACACGAAACATATATAAGTCCATCTGCGAACAATTGGAGACGTGAACACTTAATTACATTCGGCATTTCATTAATATAAATTATGAAAAGCAGTGCTCCTAAAACCGATCCTTGTGGTACACCTAGGACTACATTTATTGCCTCTGAAACTGCATCATTCACTCTTCTTCTTTGCTTCCGTCCTTTTAAATATGACTCGAACCACCTCATTTCATTTTCTTTAATACCGTATTTATCCAGTTTGTTCAGTAGGATACCTCTATCAATTGTTTCGAACGCTCGTCTTAGGTCGATAAAAACTGCAGCAATTTTATTTTTTGAGTGTACCTCATTTTTCCAATCAGCCAAGATAAGGTTAATTAGCGACTCGCAACTATGTCTTCCTCTGAATCCTGATTGGCACTCCGCAAAGATTTGATTGTCCTCCATATACTTTTGAAGCTGTTGCTGTACAATTTTCTCCAAAATTTTCGCTTCGTTGAGTAGCATATTGACTGGGCGAAAATCTGCTGGTTTTGTAGGATTCTTTGATTTTCCTATCGGGGCTACTATTGACTCTTTCCATATTTCTGGAAAAACTCCATTTGTCATTGATTTATTTATAATTTTACATAGTTTCGGTCCTATGCTACACATCGCGTCACTAATCATGCTCACACTTAACATATTCGGATCTTTTTTATTTCTCAAATTTTTAAAGACGCTTTTCAGTTCATCCATCGAAATATTTTTAAATTTAAACATAGTGTTTACTGAGGGAATTACGTTAACATATAACGTTTGGGGGATAGATCTATTTAATTCCAGAACACTATCTACAAAAAACACATTAAATTTACTCGACATAATTTTACAATCATTCACTAAACCATTTTCAAAAACCACACTAATTATTGCACTTTTTGTTTCTTTTAGAACTAATGATTTTATAGCTCTCCACATAGATTTTTGGTCTCTAGCTAATTGAATTTTTTGTGTTACAAAGTCACTTTTTGCCCTGTCGAGAGCTGATTTAAAGTTATTTCTAGCTGTTCTATAGTTTTGCCAGTCATTTGGCGAATTTGACAACACAGCTAATCTATATTTACGTATTTTATCACTTTTCTTTGATTGAAGTACGTTATTAAACCACTTATTCGTGCCAGACAAATCTACATTTTTTTCATATTTTAATGAGTCTACGGCTTCTTTTAAGCACTGCGTTGCACTTCTTGCTATTCTGTTTACATCATCAATATCATCATCTCCAAACAATTCTAAGTTTCGTTGTACACGCTCGCGAAATTTTCTTCTATCGTACCTTAGTATTTTTATTTTTGATTTATCTGCACTTTTTATACCCTATCCTAAGGGTATATTAATTTTGACACATAGTTTGTAACACCCCTTAATATTCGCCGTAGACCCATAAAAGTATATATATTTATGATCAGGACCAAATCCTAAGACTATCTAGCAATGTCCGTCCGTCCGTCCGTCCGTCCGTACGCAATTTTTAGGCCTTTAAAATTAAGCTAGGAAGCTGAAATTTGGACCACATATTCCCTAGGGCTCCGAAATGGTTAAGTGTAAAATTTTTTTGAATACGCCCACTGCCACGCCCACAATTTAGAAGCTAAAGTTAGAGAGATAGAGTGTTACAAACTTCACAAGATATGTAGGCAATGCCCTCCTTTATAAGTTTGTCATATAAAGTTTTTTGCCACGCCTACTTTTTGTGGGCGTTTTTGACTAATATGCTGTTTTCTTCGAAAATTTTCACAGAAAGCGAAAAAAACTGTATAACAAAATATTTACCCAATATTTTTTCCAATATATCGCCCATACAAAGTTTTTGGCCACGCCCACTTTTTGGGGGCGTTTTTTCAAAAAAACTTTTTTTTTTTTAATTAATCGAACTAAATAAAATGCTATGCATCATCTTCTTAATGGTTTTTTCTTTGGGGCATATAGGGATATGGATAGGGTATCATACTGTTCGCCTCAAGCGGACTGTAGCCTTTCCTTATGTTTATTACTGTGTTCATTTCTAATCTAATTTCGATACTTTCATGATCACTTACTTTCAGATTATCCACAACATTAGCACTCACTTTGTCATTGTTTGTTATTACATAGTCTATAATAGTACGCGAATTGGGTGTGATTCTTGTTGGTTGTTGCACAATTTGTTTAAACGCATTGTCTCTTAGTATTTGCTTCATCCTTAGTGCATATGTATCATATCGCATCCAGTCAATATTTACATCTCCCATAACAATGATATTATTTTCATTTATTGGTAACTTATCTAGATACTCACGAAACCGTTCACAAAATCTAGCCGGTGATGAGCTCGGTGATCTGTACAGACCAACTGCCAATATATTAAGATCTTTAAATATTAACCTTATGACTAACCACCAACTTTCCATTCCTAAGGGAATATTCTCCAAGAGTTCAATTTGCCAGTATTCACGTACGTAAAACATGACACCCCCTGTATGTGAGGATATTGAATCGCATCTAACTGGTCGATATCCTTCAATCTTAATTTCTTCGTCCTCAATTTGGGATGTTAAATGGGTTTCCGTTAAACAAACAAATTCATACTTTTTTGAATCTAGTATGTTTTCAATTTCATTAAAGTTATTAGCGAGTCCTTCTATATTTAAGAATAAACACTTGCATCTAGCTAGTTGCTAGTATAAAATTTTCTGCCTTTCAAATTGAATCTTTCTTTTAAGTACCGGGCAATTTTCACTTCTTGTATCGTGATCAACATCGATATTTTGCAGATGAAGATACTCTTTACTTCTAATACAGCTAATACATTTAAAGGAAATACTTTCACAGTCACTTTGTTTATGCTCGCCACCACATTTAGAGCATGTTAATTTATGTTTACAAACTTTTGCCGAATGGTTGAACCCCCAGCAGTTAAAACATCTTCTCACATTAAGCTCTTCATAAATAACACACTTATCCCATCCAATATTAATTCTTTTGACACTCAGCATAGATTTAAATGTACAACCATCTACCTCGAGGACAGCATTAAACACTGGACAGCATTAAACACTAGGGTTCTTCATTTGTTGTATTTGGATATCATATTTGTAATTCATTTCTTTTTCATTAAAGACTGACTTTAGTTTCTCACACGCTTCTTTATTCCCACAATTTATTGCTATTGCACCATCGTGCCTATTGGATAAACCATTCACGTTGATGGAGAGAGATGAAGGTTTGATTTCTTTTCTTATCTCTTCTCTTGTTACTGCACTTGCTTGTGTGCATTTAGGTTTCACTATTACTTGTGGTCCTTTTTTCACTTGAGCGGCATACGACACTGGCTCTTTACTCACATTTTTTAACTGTGCAGCATAAGTTGCTGCTTTGTTTTCACTATTTTTTATTTCATTCACTATTTCATTTCTTATCTCTTTTACACTGCCTATTACTGTGTGATTATCATACGTTATTTTTTTAACATTATCACTATTCATTTCACTAATTTTTTTTATTTCTTGCACACTGTTTTGGCATATGTCTTGTGCCACCTTAATAGAATTTAACCGATCAATATACCTTAATTCAATTGCTTCAAGTAATTTTCTTAACTCATTTTCATTTCTCTTTAATGATTCCTCAAATTCACTCTTATACTCTCTTAAATTATTCCCATTTTTTTTGACAATTTCTTGTACGCCTTTTAAAACAAGGTCCACATTTTGGATATATAAGACACAGTCATCACAAATAAATCTTAACATTTGGTTTGTATTTAATATACCACTGCTATATTGGTCAAGCCCACTGCATTTATTGCTCAAATGGTATTTTTTGCCACACACTCTATGCCTGATTCTCCACGAATTGAAGATTTGTATTTAGCACATACTTGCATTTTGAAATTAAATTATTGTTAATTTTGAATGTTTCACCTATGAAATTCACACCGGACACCGCACAGCAACCGCGGCTGAATCTCAGTGCACAATGAGATCAAGTCAATAACATCATATTCAGAACAGCAGCGGAAGTATGCCACGGCTGCAAATGCATTTTTTACGTCTACCTGCATCTCTGAGCACATATTTTGTTTTGTTGCATCACCCCCCAGTGCATTGATGACTTTGGCTGAATTCATGGATCCACTTGACCTCTCTTCCGCCTCCGCTTCAGTGTCCACGGTATCCAAAAGGTCGTCCACATAGTGATTTTCTACGTTGCATGTTACAGCTCACGGATATTTATCAGCAAACTTACGGGAATTTTAATTTTTTATAAATTGCGCGCAGCTTTGGAAACTTGTTGCACCAAAGGACATTACCTGCATGACCTAAACATCTGTTATCCCTCCTGCATCGTTTTGGTTGAGAATGTTAGTCCTCACCTTAAATACGGACTTGGTGGAACATCTCACGTATGTCGCCACAAATTGCTATCTTGCGTTTACTGAACCGATATAGCACACCCAAGAGAGACGTTAGCTGATCTGGTCCCTTCAAAAGTACGGAATTTAAGGAAACCACAGTCACCTTAGCGGCGGCATCCCAGACTATACAAGTTTTTTCAGGTTTATTTGGATTTCTAACTGGGAAGATGGGAAGGTACCTTTGAAGCCTTTGTCAGCTTGCTGACGTACTCATTGATTTGGTTTCGGAGGTTCTCTTTCAGCTTTAAATCTCGATTCAACATCGATTGAAGACAGTGAAAACGTCGGACAGCCATGGGAAGACTATACGGTAATTTTAAATCATCATACCTCCAGAGTAGCCCAATCGCAAAGTAAACAAAATTGACGAGTAGTTTTGGTCTCCATCTGCAGACATGCACGTTGGTCATTTGGCGACATCATCGACTGAGGCGAACTAACGGCCACTCCAAGCTTATCTGAGTGCTGTTTGCATTCACAGTAATGAAAGCTTTGGGATTCATGAAAATACAATGATTAAACACATAGTTTTTTATACTGACAATATATTGTCCATCCTAGACGATTTTTCGATGCAACGAGTTCATTAAGTGCGCCTTCCTTGAAACTAAACTGTACTCCCAACCGTCAATTATTAAGGCCTATCAAAATATGTGGGACTGCCATCTCGTATGATCGAATTGGAAGACCCTTCAGATGAGGATAGCCAGATTCCATGTCTTTCATGCATATCGACTGAGTAGGAATCCTCAGTGCCGAAACAGTGCGAACGTTAGATATTGTGAACTTCTTTATGGGATTTCCTTCCGATGACATCTTAACCGACACAACCTGGGAGTGGTTTTCAATGCGATGGGTATCTGTCCATTTTAGGCATCTGGCTCTGGTTGTAACTCCTTAGTTAACGACTCATCCATTAAGGATCCTATAAACTTTCACGGGAAGGATTCCAAAAAATACCGCTTGTTCACTGTCGTCATGAGTATTGCATTGTTCTGTTGGAATGCTGTCTTCTTCGTGATAATGCAATAGACGGTGGTTCTTGTATGTACAGCCATTAATTCTACACGTGTAGTTCAGCCTACATCGAGAACGAATACAAGCACAAACGACAGAGTCGGTTCTGCTTTACTGCATTCCACCTATGCCTTAAAATAAGACTGTTGAATTGGTGACAATCTTCAATTTTACTGCAGCTTGTTTACAGATGCAACACAGGTTCGAACACCCACATGAGCCCTTTTATTTCGAATCGGTTTGTCAGCTTTAACATACGGCTGAGGGATCGTAGATGTGACTGTACTGACAGTATTGGCTAAATGCATTAACCATTTGCCGAAAGTTGCCAAGTTAACATCTTCAGTTTCGTATGAGTATGTTGCCCCATTCAGCTTAGTTTGTGCATGAAGCTTTTCAATGAGCTCCTGCAAAATAAGAGGGTTATTAAGATGTGAAAACATACCACACGCTTCCATTGAGGAACACAGGTTTTCGACAGCCAGCGCAAATGATGTAATGGTCTCCAGGTTTTGAGGTTTTGGATTAGGCTCATTCTTAACTTTCTGCAACAACGATCGCATTATTGGCTCAGGGCGTCCGTATCTCATCTTAAGTGTCTCAATGACACCTGGTACGTTGCTTGGGAGGAGCAGCCTGATGCGGACATCATCTGGTGCTCTACATTTGAAACACCTCTGTAGTCGGATGAGGTTTTCCACATTTTTTCCGCAGGCTTTGGTGGTGCCCTCGAAACGAATAATAAAGATGGGCCAGTCCTCTGGCTGTCCAGCAAACATCAGTAGCTCTTTCGGAAGTGCCTGTCTAGCTTCAATTTGGTCGGATGTCAAAGTTGTACACGGGTTGGTGACGGGTTTAATTTTTGAAGTATAAACATATTCCGAAGATGGCTGCGGTTATTGAACATTTGTCTTTTGTACATACGTGGTGGCTCGTCTGCGCAAAAACGGGGTGCGGTTTGACTTTGATTATGCAGATCGAATGCTGCACTACCATGTTGCTTGCCAGTAGACTGCGCCTGGATCCACATTTTAACGTGCTCCCTTGATGTACTTACCGGTTCTTCATCCTCTTCTTTCTCTGAATCCTCGGTCATAAGTAGTTGGAAACGCTGTTCCATTTACTTCTTATCCCTCGCCTGCTGCCGCAGATGTGCTTCATTTTCTCTTTGTTTCGTCGCCATGGCTCTCTCTTCATCAAGTCACTGAAGAGATCCTTTTGCCGAGAACATTTTGAATGAGTTGTTTCTGCTGCCGAACGATGAGACATTGATTTGGCACGTGAAAAGCTCGGCTGCGTGTCCTTAATGGTCATACTCTTCTTACATGTCGAATCGTGATTGATCACGTTCTCGTCTACGTCTGCATATGTAAAGTGTAACTAACAATCACAAGATTCGCACTTGCTGGAGAAAAAACAAAGAAGAGGCGAAAAGATCATCGATTATTTCTTTGAAAAAGTCCCGATGTCAAACGATGTAAAGCTAAGTTTCAAAGAGAAAGTACAAGTCATTGAGGGTTTGCTGTCCAGGGAGTTGAAACAATTGTTTTTATGTCGTACTCATGACAACACCAATGATATGGTACGAGACATCAAAAGCTTTACGCAGGTAATGGGAATACCTGATGTAGACAATAAATTTTCAAGCGAGTACAAAAGTGAAAACAAGAGTCACAATGTACCAGGGAAAAATTGTTCTTAACGCTTTTTATTGGAGGAATATAGAGTTATGGATAGGGTATCATACTGCTCGACCCAAGCGCACTGTAGACTTTCCTTGTGGTTTTTAGTTTAGCTTGATGCTGCCTGTGCCATTTTGTTATCCGTGGGTGTTTTGGTTTTAAAACCCTTTAATAGTTGCATGGACATTCGGTTTTTCTTGTTGCATTGTAGATCCTTCCTATCTTTGGGTGTTTCCTTATTTTGTGGTTTTTTCGGCAGTTGAATTAAGTTTGCAACCAAATATCCTCTATAGCTAGCAGGATGGTTTACATTGTAGTTGAAATATTTAAGCCTTTCATCTTTTTTATTACGCAGTCTTTAGGTTGGTTTGCACAACAGGATTTTTGCGTATAACCATATATTTAACAATTTTTACATTGTGGAAATAATTTAGAATTCGAAGAATATATAATTCAATTTTTGTACAACGCCTGGATTGATTGGTCTTAAAAGTGCACCTTTTTCATTTATTCGATTTGATAACTTCGAAATTATTACGATTTCGCTTTGCATGAATTTCTCAGTGATTTGACACATTTTTAAGTGTTAATATTTTGTTGTTACCCCGTTTTAAAGTATAATTAATGACCCATTACCGACCAAGTCCTTAAAAGTAAAAATAAGTCAAAGACTACTTTAAATGTAGTTTTTTAAGAGTTATATTTGAACAAAAAAACCATTTTATTAAAATAGTTTTTTCATCTTTGGTCAATAAAGGGGTGTACTCAAATGAGTACACTGGCTTGATATAGGTTCTATATATTGACTAGATGTGAAAATTTGTAAATCATTCTTTTTGGATGCAAAGGGTGGTGCACTTCTCACAAACCCGTCGAACTCAGCTGTGACAGATCTTGCCTCTTAGCTGATTTTTTTGGGGAAATGTAATCTATCCCTGCCGACTACACTTCTTGGAACATTTGGCTTATTGTCGCTTTTATTGATGGGCCGGAACGTAAATAAGTTCTGGCTATGGTGCTTACGAATGACAGGAGATGTCGATTTTCTTTTGCCTTAATTTTCAAGCAGTGGAGTCGCCAATCATTTACTATAATCGAGTTTATCATATGTGTGAGCAATGGGTAGCACCCTGACTTTTATTCGATAGCTGTTCACAAATTGATCATCGAGGTCAACCAAACCCATGACTTTACTGTAGGAAACTAGTATTCATATGAGTACACCACTTTGGTATATCACTTACCATGACAAGATATAATGTTTTTTGATGATTGTGATATATATATACCTCCCAATTCGAATTAATTTTTCTTACGTTACTTGTAAGTTTTAATTTTTACCAACCAGAAAACACACCAAACTAATATTCACAAAAGCACTCCAAAATAACTTTTAACTTCAACAAAATTAAATTGAATGTTCAAAATAAAAATCAACGCCTAGTTTTTGAAAATTATTTAGAATATTAAATATACTCTACTCAAACGAGTACAGTGGTAGGTAATGGGTTAATTGCTGCAAGATTGTAAACTGAAAGGTGTAAATACACACAAGACAAAATAAAAAGACGAAGGCTCAGCTTATGTGATAAAAGCTGAAAACGAATGTTTAGTTGTTATTAATTGTAAAATTAAATATTTATATACTACCTGTCTAAATAAATGACCATTCATAATGGTTCCGCAAATTGTGGAACCTCACCTTGAGCAATCTTCAATTCCTGTCACGTTGCAGCTAGGCGCCGTTTTGCGTTTTCTTGGCGAAACAAATTTCCAAAGGTCAATCGGAAAAGATGCTGACGTTGCTTTGAGACAAAGCACTGCATCAACAATTTTAACAAAAGTGCTAACGATTTTGGGGAATTGGATTTGTTTTTTTCCATCCAATCGCGTCCTTCAGTGGTGGACCATGACTGTTCACATCTTTTCTCCAATTTTCCCACAAAACTTCTGTGGCACTCGATCTCCTTTCTTAAAACCTCTTAGAAGATTTTCAGATTCCTCAGACTTGTTTCCGAGTGCCGATCTGCCACCCGACGTGTGCACACATATTTTAAAATCGCTCCGCGGTCAGTTTGCACACACAAAAAAAAAAAAACAACAACAAACAAGTGTGCAAAAGCATAAAAACCAAAAAAATAAAACGCTAATCGCGCGCGCGCTGTGCAAAAAGAAAAACAGTGCAGTGAAAAAAAAAGTGTATTGTGTTTGGGCACTCCATCTGGTCCCACTCCCTATCGTTTGCTGCTGCTTTGCTTGGCTATAGCAAGTGCCGTATGTTTTTGCGTGCACTTGCTATGGCTGGGTAGAGTTTCATTTGGCGAATAGCGGGTCGCGTTGTGTAGATTTTGTTGGCAGACCAAAGCAATTCATTGTGTGGGCATAACACCTGCAGTGATTTGTTTTGGAAAGCTGACGTCAGGATCTACACGGTACGGCCTAGCTTAGTCTGCGTCGGAGTTGAGTTTTTTGTGTTTGTTTTTTTGTTATGCGTGGGAATTTTTGAGTGGACGTGAGTAACATTCGTGGGTTGAGATCCAATTTTTTTTCATTGTACGCCCATGCGATTACAATAAACCAGCTGTGTTTTCGCACTAAGTGAAATACAGGTCAGCATAGATTCCGATTTAAGGGAGTTTAGTCTGCCTGGATATAACTTGGTGCCGTTATTCTTTCCCATCGTGGTATCGCGGTTTATATACGTAGTGATGTAGCCTACCAACTTCTACCTCAATATGGCCAATGTTCCAATCCGGAATTTAATTTTGTTTGGCTAAAATGTCCGTAAGCAATTAATCCACTACTGTTTTATTTATAGAAGCCCTAACCAAGACAGGCATTCAACTTATAATGAGTTTGATGCACTGTCTGATTCCATCACCAGAATTGTAACCCATCCTCGTACTGAAATCGTCATTGTGGGCGATTTTAATATACACAATTCAAGTTGGCTTCGACATTCTGGACAGACAACACCCGAAGGAAGGTATGTTGAGATCTTTGCTGAGGTTAATAGTTTAACAAAGATTGTAAATGAGCCGACACGGATACCGGACATTAGCGGTCAAAACGCCAACACTCTGGACTTGTTTCTTACCTCTCACCCTGATAAATACACTTTAAATGTATTATCGCCTCTAGGTTCGTCAGACCATTTTATCATATCGGCGAATTTCTCGTACTCCAGCCACACAGTTAAAGAACAAGCTCCTAACAGAACCGTATGGCAATACGAGAAAGCCAATTGGGAAGCTTTAAACGGTTTATCGTGTCAAATTCTCCTACGACCAAAAGTTGAGGCAAAAAATACTACAAAGTCCCTCCGGTAGTAAAAACTTTTGGTCGTTTGTTAAGAATATTAAAAATTCGGCCTCGTCATCTATCCCGACACTCATTTACAATGGCACTCCAGCTGTCAGCTCTTTGGATAAACAACATGGAAAACAACATTTGTCCAGCCCGTCCCAAAAAAAAGGCGAATCTTCCTCTCCCTCCTCTTACCGACCAATTGCACTTACGTCCCTTCTTTCCAAGGTCATGGAAACGCTGATGAATCGTCAGCTTATGAAATATCTCGAATCCCGAAAACTTCTTAATGACCGGCAGTACGGTTTTCGCAGCAACAGATCCACTGGTGATTGGATGACATATCTAACCGAAAAGTGGAACCAATCTATTCACCATGGTGGTGAAAGCAAGGTCGTTGCGCTTGATATTTCAGAGGCATTTGACAGAGTTTGGCATCAAGCTCTCTTGTCGAAAATGCGTGTATTTGGGATCGATGTTACCTTTATTCAATGGATTAGAAATTACCTTTCGGACCGTTCAATACAAGTTGTTTTGGACGGTTTCAAGTCTGCAACTCACCAAATAAATGCTCGTATCCCTCAAGGCTCTGTTTTGTCTCCGACTCTCTTTCTCATTTTTATCAATGACCTCCTGTCTGTCACTTCTAATCCAATCCATTCCTTTGCTGATGACAGTACCCTCAGCTTTACATATTCGTTTCCTGGGCAACGCCCCTCATCTTCGGGCGTTGAACTGGAACGGCAACGTATGTTAAGCTCATTGAATTCCGATCTTGACAGCATACTTAAATGGGGTAAAACCAACAGAGTGGAATTTAATGCTTCCAAAACGCAATGCTCTCTGCTGTCATTGAAGCGAACCCCTAATTCTCTGCCATTATCCATGAATGGCACTTGCATCGCTGAAACCGAAAGACTTTCCATTCTCGTCATGTGTGTTAATGACAACCTTCGTTGGAATGACCACATATTTGATGTCGCCAAGAACGCTGCGAAATGTCTAGGCTTCCTAAAGCGATGCATGAAATATTTCACCCCTTCTGATCTGGCTAGAATCTACAAGGCGTTTATTCGCCCAAAACTTGAGTACAACGCTCATATCTGGTCTGGTGCACCAATAACATATTTAGAGCTACTTGACAGGATCCAAAAACGTGCGGTAAAACCGCTGCCGATATGATTACAAATTTAATTCACCTGGGTATGAAACGCTTTATCCCTAACAGGATAAAGTGTATCAGACCTAAGGAAAACGCGTGGTGTGACTTGAGCTGTAAAGAAGCTATCAGGCCTAAAGAGGCAACTTTTCGGTCATTTAAGGCCAACCCAACTGAGGAAAACCGAAAAAAGTTCAAACGAGCCAGAAATGACTGCAATGCCCATATTAATCGTGTCAATCTCCTGCGACCAAAAGTTGAGGCAAAAAATACTACAAAGTCCTCCGGCTTTTGGTCGTTTGTTAAGAATATTAAAAATTTAATCGGTTTTCACCATTTCACATCGAATGTCACAGATCGATTGAAAGCTCGTTGAAATCGACAAAATCGAATTGTGAAACACAACAATTTCACTTTCGTTCGATTTCGAAAAATTTTAAATCGATTAACGTGAAATGCAAAGGATGATTTTTTAACAGTTACGTTTTTTAGGTCGCCAGCACCAGCACTGGTTAGTAATGACGTCCAAACGTCATCTGTCGAAGTGAAAAGTTTGCAGTATACTCTGTCATACAAACGAGCAGCGATTGCAAATTATTGAAATTTATTATCAAAATTCGTGCTCTGTGAAAAATGTGAAAATCCGCTGTTTTATCGAAAAATTGTGTTCGGTTATAAGGCGCATTTCTGGCTCAACGGATACGTAAATAAGCAAAAATGTCGCATCTGGAGTGATGAACAGCAACATGTCATACAAGAATTACCGATGCATGCCGAAAAAACGACAGTCTGGTGTGGTTTATGGGCTGGTGGAATCATCGGTGGAACCATCGAGTCATGATACGCGTCTTTTTTCTCTAGTTGGCTGAGTTGAACTTGTTTGACATGTGGTTTCATCAAGACGGTGCCATTTGCCACACAGCTCGTGAAACAATGGAAATGTTAAAGGATGAATTTTGTAATCAGCTTATCTCTCGAAATGGCCTTGTGAGTTGGCCGCCAAGATCATGCGATTTAACGCCTCTTCATTACTTGTGGGGTTATGTAAAGTCGTAAGTCTCTGTGGACAAGCCGAGCACGATTGAAGCCTTACATGATAACATAACACGCGTAATTCGTTGAATACAGGCCGAAATGCTCGGAAAAGTGACGCAAAATAGGACCTTCCGAATGGACCATTTGAAACGGAGTCGCGTCTTTAAAACGTCAAAGGCCTAATTATCGATTACAATAAAAACTTTAAATATTTTATGCAAATTTGAGCTTTTTATTCGATTTTTAAAAAAATCACCCTTTAGAACACACAAATTCATGTGAAATGTGGAACCTAGGAATTTGTAGACATTACAACACTAACACTAAAGGATCATTCACATGAGAGCAAATGGAGAACTGTGAACAAAGGAATATTCGTAAATTCGGACAATTCTTTCACATGACAATTTTGTTTGGTCGCAGGTACCCGCAAATCTAATTTGTAAATGTTAGCAGCAAGTGTCAATTTTAAGGTTATGTTCGAACGAATTTTTAATTCGCGACTTTGTGGATCGCGTCTATATTATGTGGATTGTGAATAAAGAGTGACAGTTCGCGGCCACAATTCGCGGGAAAATTTTTATAATTGTAAATATTGGCATTTAAATAAATTTAGACTCAGTTTTTTGATAGTAAGTAGGTTAGATCAATTAAATATAATGTTTTTGTGGTTGAAGCAATAGACATTTTCTATTCATAAATACATAAAACTGATTTTTTCGCGATGCGCCTATTATCAGTTCGCCCTCATGTGAACAGTCCTTATGTGCGTATGGGATGAAAAATTTAAGCTGTACATGAAATTTTTTATTGGTATCGGGCAATTCCCAAAAACAGGCACTGTTATGAATCACTTTATTTGATGGAAGCTAAATTTATTTGCAATTTTAATATGTATTTAGACATAAATGTGCAAAAACTAGTCTTGATTTTATTATTCCACTACGATTTTACCTATTTTTGCATTTGAAATCAATTTTCATTTTAACTATTCGCCCACTGTGAGCGAGAGAGTGTGCGGAGATGCAGAGGCAACTTTCGATGAAATTTTAGGAATTTGCTGCACATGTGTCTCACGTGCGAAGCTGCATGCTATACTGCATGCAGCCCTGCTGCACATCTGTTTCAGGCATTACCCCTTATATTTATTTATCAAAAAAATGCTGCATATCAGATTTCATCAAATCTTAGCCGTTACTGCGCCGAAATAAGATGAGATTCTTGTTAATAATTATACAAGTCAGGGAATGTCAGGTAATTTCGAATTTGAAGCATTGATTTTTTTCACAGTGAAATAAATGAAATATGTATTTCGTTGAACTCTCCCCCACTTTTGCGCCAAAAACAATGTGTGAACTCATTGAATATGTACACCTTAGTTGTGAACAGTATGAGAATCTGAAGATGGTATAGTCTTCGCAAATAAAAGTTTCGGAAGTGCAAAATAGAGAAGTATAGTTTATTTTATTTGTTAACAGAAATTTTGCGCGAAGATATCTCTTAAAGAAAAACTGAATTAACAAATAAAAGAAAGACAAAGCAATTGGTGAGTGTTTTAATAATAAATAATTATTAAATATTATTCGTTTATTGTATTGAAAAAAAATTATTATTATTATTTTTCCTTAGGATTCGTTGAGGAACTTGAAACCTAAAAACTGTCTACAAACAAACAGCAGTTGGAAATGCTGAGTGGAAGGTAATTTTATTTTTCTATAAGTTAAATTCACCATGTCTCCTCCACTGGACAAAACTGATTGGCAAAAGATCTTTGTTATCGGATCAGAATGGAGCTAGTCATGGATCTTACGCTGAAGCTTCGAAGTCGAAACAAATTAGTTCTTTTCTCAATGTGTCCAATCCATTGCACACTTCCAGTATTAAAGAAAGCCCTCAAAATTCGTAAACAGCAGTAGAGTCGCAAAACATTAACATTTTTTTCTAAACTCTTAATAATTATACATTCAACAAGTTTGATTTAATTGCTGCAGAGATACCGTGTGTCCCCATATTTTCGCTACAAGATCGTCTTTGAACTCCTCTGTAGAAATTACTAACATATTTCGACTTATGTTCCCTGATAGTAAAATTGCAGAGAATTTTAAACTCGGAAGAACAAAATGTGCTTACGTCATCTATTGTTCCACGGTTTCTCATCTTATTTCCATGACAAACTTTTAGCACAAGTTAAGAAATGCTTTGACGAAGCAGTAAACAAAGTGGCACAGAAAGACCAGATGGATTTAGTTGTACATTTTTTCGCTGATTCGAAGGAATTAGTCTGTAGCAGATACTTGGAAAGCGAATTTATGCGGTTTGCGAATACAAGTGACATTTTAAAACACTTTGGAAATGGAATTCGTTTTATAAAAAAACAGAAACTGCTTCAAGTTAGACCAAACGTTAGTCTCTAGTTCCTCAAAAAGTTAAAGAACCATCGAAAAGAAATCAATCTACATGGTATGCAGTTACTGGAATGTGGTGTAAGTGGACTAGTTGTAGTTCATAGAGCACCGGATTAGCAAAAGTTTCGTGGGACCTCCACATAATTTTACGACACCTATATTTTTGTGTTCAAGGACAGTCCAGCAAGAAGAAGTTTCTTCAGATCATAAATGCAAGGTAATATCTTAGGTATTGTGGTATGCGGTGGCTGGAAATAAAAAGTGTTTGGATAGTTCCTTGGATATTTCCCTGGATTAAAAAATGTTTTCACCATGAAAAATATAGAGCTCCCAAAAAACGAAAGCGATACAAAACGTAAAAGATTTTTTTCAAGATGAGCTTTTAAACTGCAAACTACCATTTTTTAACACGATTACGTCTGACTGTGAACCCTTTTTAGCCAAGTTTCAAGGCGAGAAACCGTTGATATTTTAGCTTTATGATGCTCATGATGGTACAAAATCTACTACAGCGTGTAGTAAAAAATAGTTATTACCGAATGCTAACAGGGATCACAACTTCGTTCCTCGATCTCTTTTGTGAGTTCAATCTGCTAGATCCTAAAAATGTTGATATTGGGTTCAAAGCTAATAAAATTTTTAATATAAAAAAGCAAAAAGGATTCACATCGGAAAAGGACATTTTGAAGTTTAAACTAGACTGCCGTAATATAGTCATAACTTTAATATCAAAAATTGAAGAACTCGCAGAGTCGATGAATTTTATTTCCATTTGAAAGAACTGTGGAATGTTATCAAAAAAGTTTCTTTTTTATCCCATGGTAATGCGTCAGTCGAGAGTGGATTCTCGATAAACAAAATGCTCCTGGTAGAAAACCTTGAGGATTCGCTTGTGGCTCAGAGGCGAGTATTAGATGGCATTAAGGAGGCTGGGGGTGTCACACAAGTCGAAATTAGTGCTAACTTAATTTCAAATGTGAAAGCATCCCATAACCGTTTTATTCGCCATCTGGAGGAAAAAAAGGTTGACGATTAAAAATCAAAAAGAACAAGAAAAGAATAGATAAATGAACTCGAACAAGAAAAAAAAACTGCGAATCCAATCCCAAATTAATTATAAGCTCTCACTGTTTAAAAAATATGGTATGACTTAAATGATTATGTGACATGGACTGTTTGCTGATTCAAAACATAATGATTAAGTTTAACATAAACTCTTGTTTGACACTTTCGCAAAAAGTAGCCCGTACGCATTTAACTTAACTATAAATATTTAAGTTTCGTATCAGCAAATGGTTTGAATGAATGTTTTAAATTATGTACATACATGTATCAAAAAGTAAGATATTGTATTTTCTCAAGCTAATCTGTTGTTTTGTTCTTCTTTGTTTAGATCCGTACTCACCCTCATCTTTTCACAAAAATTTCCGTTGCAATATAAACGCATAGCAGACACGCCGAACAGTTCAATGTGATTTATTTTTAAGAAAAAAATGTATTTAATATATTGTATTTATTTGTAGCATTTAAACTATTTGAAATAATTATGTATTTGTATCTCAAAGAGTTGTTTTTTTTTTAATTTTTTTCATTTGGTCAGGGAAAATTATTTAAAAAAAAATG
Organism: Ferdinandea cuprea; assembly: GCA_963576555.1. Classification (NCBI taxonomy): domain Eukaryota; kingdom Metazoa; phylum Arthropoda; class Insecta; order Diptera; family Syrphidae; genus Ferdinandea; species Ferdinandea cuprea. Next base: position 82,768,725 of record OY754959.1, read on the forward strand.
CCAAGTATGAAGAACCCATATCACAAAATACCGACTGGCGAATATGAGATTATGAAAGAATTGAAAAAAGAACGGTAGACGGAATATGACCCTCGCATATGTTGTATTTTTCATTTTAGGATATTTATAAAATTTCCAATTTTGTTTTATGAAATTTTAATCACTGGTTTTTTATACTTCGCCCTTGCGTGTTAAATTTTTGTCTTAAATTGTAGTTTATGAAATATAAAACGAATCAATTTTTATGAATATAATAAAAACACAAAGTGTTGACATCTTTTTACTTCCTTTAATTTATATAACCTTTTTATTTTTAGAATTTCGTGAATGTTTTTATTTGTTTGTACACTCAAGGCAAATAACAAGCTTAGATGAATTAACCCTAATTATGAGGTCACTTGGGTTTTCGCCTACTGTTCAAGAATTAAGTTCTTACTTAAAAAAGTACAATGGAAAGATGAGCTTTGCAGATTTCTTAGAAACCATGCATCGTCACTCAAAAGTTGAAAATTTACCAGATGAAGTTATTGCTGCTTTTAAAGCCATGGATACTAAAAACACAGGTACTATTTCTACAAAGCAATTAGCTCATCTAATGCAAAGTTGGGGAGAAGGATTATCTGTGCGAGAGGTAAAAAAATAAAACTAAAAAAAATCCTTATTAACATAGTTTTTTCTACGCAGATTGACAATATATTTCGAGAAGCTAATGTTCGAAATAATGGGTTAATTTCCTATTCAGATTTCGTTAAAATCGCATCCGCACCTGTTCCAGACTACTATTAATATTTTTCAAATATTTGTGCTCAATTGTGTAAAAGTTTAATAAAACTGCCTATACATATGAAATCCGTGTTTGTATAGGGATACTTAAATAGGTATACTTAAACTGTATAATCAACTTATTGCATATAAGTCGCGTTAATCAATATAATATTGATTATTTTGCATTAAAAAATTAGAATAAATTGGTTAATTTCATTCTAAATATTATAATATTTTATTATGTTGTTAGTTGTGTAGTAAGTATGTTGTTCTAAACCTATATTCACAGTATATTTATAAAAAAAGGGCAGTAAATTTCAATATAGTGCAGCAGATCTTACAATACCTATGGTAAAAAAAAAAATTATGAATGATTTTTTAAACTAAGAAATGAATGATATTAAATATAGTGATATAGTGGTGTGGTATTTGTAGCACTTTTCTTAATAGTAATTAAATATTACGATCATAATGAAAATAGTGACTATCAATCTTTTGCCTGGCCCAGGTCCTGTTACGCGCTTGAAACTGGCTGGAGCTTGCTTAGGTTGAACAGAGGTGTGGTAAAAACGAAATCACACAGAACAATAGGTACTTAAAACGCCCATCGCGATTATTTAAAAGACAGAAAACCCTAAACAATTTCCCTGGTAAAGCAACCAATTTCGTTGCAAAAAACCTAGTAGGCCCTTGAAGTTCATGCCATCTATTTTCTCTAAGTTTGTCCTAAAAAATTTCTTCGACGACGCGCTATTGCCTCAGCAACTTGCAGATCTCCACAGAATCCGTATCCTATAATCCGAACCTCTTTGCGTGCTTCCGATGGAGAAGAAGGAAGAACGGAAGACGGAGGAAGCTTATCCCTACATATTTATATTAACTCCATAGATCTTTTACGGGCGAAAATGGGACTTAGGTATCCTGTGTCCCACAAGACCTGACCGCTTTTAATACCGCTTTTTATACCCTATCCTAAGGGTATATTAATTTTGACACATAGTTTGTAACACCCCTTAATATTCGTCGTAGACCCATAAAAGTATATATATTTATGATCAGGACCAAATCCTAAGACTATTTAGCAATGTCCGTCCGTCCGTACGCAATTTTTAGGCCTTTAAATTCAAGCTAGAAAGCTGAAATTTGGACCACATACTCCCTAGGGCTCCGAAATGGTTAAGTGTAAAATTTTTTGGAATACGCCCACTGCCACGCCCACAATTTAGAAAAAACCGATTTAAAGCTACAGATGGACAGATAGAGGGTTATAACCTTCACAAGATATGTAGGCACTGCCCTCCTTTATAAGTTTGTCATATAAAGTTTTTTGCCACGCCTACTTTTTGTGGGCGTTTTTCACTAAAATGCTGTTTTCTTCGATAATTTTCATAGAAACCGAAAAAAAGTGTTTTACAAGATATTTGGCCAATATTTTTTCCAATATATCGCCCATACAAAGTTTTTGGCCACGCCCACTTTTTGGGGGCGTTTTTTCAAAAAATTTTTTTTTTTCTAAATTTTATAGAATGAAATAAAATGCTATCCATCATCTTCTTAAGGTTTTTTTTTGGGGCATATAGGGATAGGGATAGGGTATCATACTGTTCGCTCCAAGCGGACTGTAGCCTTCCCTTATGTTTTTCTTAATAGTGCAGCCCTTATCATACAGAGGGGAGGTTCAATGTCTGCAACCTCTTTATTAATAAGCAGCGCTCCTATTCTTGCAAGCTCATACGCCTGCTCATTTCTCTCAATACAGCAATGTTCTGACAGCCACCACAGTCTCACTCGGTTATGACTGCATAACGCTTTAAGCATGGTTCGACAGATTCAGACGGTATCAGAATTGATGTTGGTTCTATTGCGTTGCGGCCTGGCTATCTATGTAGATGGCGATATCTCTTCCGGATACCGATCTCATTTGCAATAGCTCGGCCGCTCTAAAGACAGCACTACTTAGAAGACACTACTTGTGTCTGGTAGTCGTATAGACACCCTCAGTTTTGCATCTTCTTAGAATATGCCAGAACCTTTTTTCATTTTACAGCCGATAGCTACTAACGAATGCAATTTCAAATTTTCGGTGGATGCATTCAAAGTAAACTATAGATGTGTTCAAAGCAAAGTTTAGATAAAGGATTCGTCAAGTTATTAAGAAAGATTTTGTTTACTGCGCAGTTGTAGGATGGTAGCCCTGTTGGTTAATTCTTCATCTGTTATCTGTGGTCGTTTTGCTTTACTGCGGTGTAGTGCCCTGTGCGTTGAATTATATTCGGCGAGTCAAACAAATTGTAACCAAGTAATTTCGCGCATGAATATCAGCGATAGTAAGACATTAGTGCTTAAGGGCAGTACTATAGTTTCTGAGGCAACAAGATCTGAAAAAGCCATTTTCTAGATCTCAGTGAAATAATCACAAGTTAATATGTAACATGCACCCCTATCATTTAATATGCCGGGGGGGAGCATTTCCACGAAATTCAAACGAAACGAGGGAATCGAATTTCTCCATGCCAACGTTGACATTTCTGATCCGCGAGAAAATAGTAGCGGGTCTGTGTTGGTTTCTGCGCTGAGCAGTCTGTTTTAAAAATGTATTAACAACATGTTTTTTTTTTGAAGGGCGAAGTCCTTCAGTAAGCACTGCTAGCACGTAATTAAACCCGGATTTATTAAGACGGAAGTTTTTAACGAAACTGAAATTAAAATTCATTACACAAAAATAAAAACATACTAAGAAATCTATTGTCTTACGAGGCATCTGAGAGATTCATGATATCTTCAGATGCTCTTAAATATGGACGTTGTATCCTTTTGTTAGCTGATTTCTACCAAAATAAACAATAGGTACTATCCATTTTTATATAATAAACTTCTATTGTCAATTTGCAGGAGCTTTGCTTTTGTCAAAAATTGCAAAACAGTTGATTTCAAAAAACATAAATTGTCATCGGTAGTAAAGTGTATCCGCCGGATTTAGAGAACCCGAATCGAATGTGTGAGGTGAATCTTCGATCCGACGGATTAAAAGATAGGGGTGATTATTTTCACTTAAAAAAAACCATTACATATGTTGAGGAGTTCAAACAACAATTTTTTTTCTTCATGAAAGGTAAGGTACGCTATTGGGAGCAGGTAACCTGCCACCTAGCTCACATAGTTTGAAACAGTATATGTCCACAGTCCTGTCAGTTGCTGTCAATTTGTATTCAATTTTGTAAATTTTCCAAACTTTCTTCTTTTTTTACAAAACTATTGCGCATATTTAAAAAGTTAATAAGTGGACAACAACAAGGAAATACGTAAGTTCTCTTGACGAAAAGAAATTTATAATAAATCAACCAGTACCGACTATAATTTGTTCAATTTTTAATATGTGAAAAATTATAGTTTAACATTTATTTGTTTTTGTTCATAATTGCATTTCTTTATACATTTATATGTTTTTATAGTTGGAATACAACACCAGCCTTACAAGACCACACATATTTCCATTCGCTCGGATCTAATGCCAGATGCTTTAGTCCAACTTCATGGGGCCTCTCATTTATTTTTGTCGTTTGAACAACGTAGCCAATAATTAAGTCTTTGTGGGACAAAGCAGTGCCAATACAGTATAGTCAACCGTCATCCACCAAATTTTCGCCTTTTCGCAATGGTCGAACAGTGTCCTTAAAATATGTAACAATTTTGTCTATATAAATTTGTAAAACTGTTGCTCCATCGTCTTCAATGTCGCTATTGTTGTTGATATTTCGTTGTTGTTTGATATTCGTGTTGTACTTATGTTTCAATTAAAATATTATATTAATATCATCAAGAATTCAAACGTAAAACATAGAAATATACAAAAATTATCACCCTAAATATAAATTGTTGTCGGCAGTACAGTGTATCCGCCGGATTTAATGATGCAGACAGTAAGTGAATGCGAATCGAATGTGTGAGGTTAATCTTCGATCCGCCGGATTAAATGATAGGGTGTATGCTATACAAACGCAGTTTGTTTACATATTTCACATTTAGTTTAAGCCGTAGCCTATTTGAAATGTTCACTTCTTTCACTGTTTTTATACACGTACACATTTTCCAGACATTCCGCAAAAAAAAAAAATGATCACGTTTCATTAGAATTGTATTTAAAATGTGAATTTATTTTACTATCGATTATTTGTTTTCATACGCAAAATACATTGGGCCGACCAGCTGTCAAAAGCAAGAAGACACATTATTGTTTCAAGAAATGACCAGCAGACGGGACCTGGAAAACTGCTTTGCGCTACATCCGCTGGTCATTTTTTGATCAAACAACAACAACAACAATAGCGACATTGAAGACGATGGAGCAATCATTATAAAAATGCATATGGACAAAATTGTAACATATTTTAAGGACACTGTTCGACCATTACGAGAAGGCGAAAATTTGATGGATGCTGGCTGGGTATACTCCATTGGCACTGCATTGTACCACAAAGACACAAATATTGGCTACGTTGTTCAAACGACATAAATAAATGAGAGGCCACATGAAGTTGAACTGAAGCATCTCGCATTAGATCCGAGCGAATGGAAATATGTGTGGTCTTGTAAGGCTGGTGTTGTATTCCAACTATTAAAACATATAAATGTATAAAGAAATGCATTTATTAACGTAAACAAATAAATGTTAAACTATAATTTTTTCACATATTACAAATTGAACAAATTATAGTTGATTTACTATAAATTTCTTTTCGTCAAAAGATTTTACATATTTGCTAGTTGTTGTCCACTAATTAATTTTTGAATACTCACAATAGTTTTTTAACAATTTTAATTTTAATTCAGAAAGTTTAAAAAATCTACAAAATTCAATACAAATTGACAGCAACTGACAGGTCTGCAGGCACCTTATTGTTTCATACTCTGTGAGCTAGGTGGCAGGTTAACAGGAAAGTGTTTATTAGATTTCCCTAAAACACCTCTGAGGTTGCTTAGTTAAACAACGTGTAAGTATGCAACCTCGCTGGTGAGACACATGTGCAGCAAATTCCTAAAATTTCATCGAAAGTTGTCTCTGCATCTCTGCACAATCTCCCGCTTACAGTGGGGGAATAGTTAAAGGGAAAATTGATTTCAAAGGTGAAAATCGGTAAAATCGTACTGGAATAATAAAATCAAGATTTGCTTTTGCACATAATGTCTAAAAACAAATTTAAATTGCAAATAAATTTAGCTCCCATGAAGTAAAGTGATTGATAACAGATCCTCTGTTCTTGGGAATTGTCTAAACATTTAATTGGACTGTCATTGGGTTCGGGGATTGGCAATGAATTCAATTTTTCTCTAAAAAGTCATAACAGCGCCACTATGTTTGGGAAAAGTGTATGAATTTAATTGGAATTATACACGGTTGTTTTTGTAGGCAGGTTGCAGCACGAATTGACGTGCAGCCAGCAATGTGTCGTCATATTGCATACAAAATCAGTTTGCAGCATTGATTTCGCTGCACATCTGTTTTAGGCATTACGCATCTTTGCTGAAATTCTGATTTATGAACGATTTGTTTCTGTGTTTTAACTAAACGAGTTTGCGTCTAAATAAGTAAGAATAATTAAAAAACTAGTACCAAAAACATAAGATTCTACTACATTTTGCTTTAAGAGTGCAGAAACTCAGCTGCATTTGACAGCTTTTTGTATGTTTATGTTGAAATATTTTGTAGCGTGATGAACTTCCAAAATAAAAGAAAAAGGTCGGAAAATTGGGATACCACTAATAAGTTTCTACAATTTGTTTATGAAATATGTTACAAGGGCACACATATAAATAATCAATTATGCGATTTGCATTGTCTTTGGTTACTTTGTTTGCTGAAGAAGTTAATTAAATCACAAAAGCCACGAAATCAAATGGCATTTTTTTTGTACCTTTTTACAACTTTTTAGATTTAATGAAAATATAAAAATGGCATTTACAATCAAAAAAAAAAAATTGTACACATACCGTACGCGCAGCCTCGATACGAAAATTTTGGTGTTTAGGTTACGCATCGCTTAAGTAACGTTGCTTAAGTTTTATAAATAATGTTGTGCCGCGTAAGGGCAGTTTAAGTTTTGCGTAAAGTTACACTGGCCTTAAAATATGTTGATAAATAAGGCTGTACATGTATAAACTAATATTTTTACAATAAAAAATGAGGAATGCTTTTACTAGTTTATCACAAAGTAAAATAACTACCAAATATGTTGGGAAATAGGACTAATTTGAAATTATTTTTCTCGAATATGCATTCTGTTGGATCCCAAGCCGCGTAGCGACTCCCTGAACTCCTGCCGGCCGAAGGCCTTTGAAAAGCAGTCGTGGAGACGGGCCGGAGTTGAAAACCACTTTTCCGCGAAGCGTTACACCCAGGTACTGTTAACCTAATTAGAAATCATTCAGATATAGTTTGTATTCACTTTCTAACTTCTACTATTCTGTGTTAACCTGCATTGCGGTTATCTACTAAAAGATATAGTTATAGTTATAGAAATTAAGAAACTAAATTATAATAGAATACACGTGAGAGATTATTTATTCCTAATAGCATACTTCACTTTTTATGGTGGAAAATATGGTTGTTTGAATTCCTTAACATATGTTATAATTTTTGTTTTTTAAGTGAAAATATTGGCAAAAAAGTGGCGTCATCTCATAGTGATTTCATACTAAAAATTCGATTTTCAAACCTCGATATCTACTAAACTGTTGTTACATTTTAACTTATGAGTATTTCATTGAGATCTAAAAAATGGAATTTTCAGATCTTATCGCCTAGGAAACTATAGTACTGCCCAAAGATTGTTTATACCTACAAAAAAAAGCTTGCTTCTGAATAAATGCACTTAGTGCTATATTTTCATGACACGTCAATAATAAACAAGAATCTGATAGTTGTTTTTAGTAAAATATATTAAGAGAAGTGGATTCCATCGGTATTAAAATTTAACAAAAGTTTCATAAAATCATCGATGTCCATTGTCCGTGCTCTAGAATTTTCCATATTTAATTTTTTCAAAATCGTACCCACCATTTCGGATATATTTACGTCTCCCACTTCCTAAGTATATTTAAAAAATATAGATAAAGACAAAATGTTTTAAGAAAATAAACTTACCAAACTTCGTAATGAACAATACAGACGGTAGTTATTTTTTAACAGTTCAAGAACAGAATCTTGTTTAAAAATAGCAGCGAGTGTTTTATTTTTTCGTGTAAACACTATTCTTGTTAAACCATCCCATTCCGAAAAATTAATAGCAGGTGGAGGATTTTTTGGCTCTAGTCTAACAACACACGACTCTACTTTTGGAGGAGGTCTAAAATTGTTTTTACCAACATTCATAAGCATGTCGACTTTAGCCAAAATTTGTGTGTTTATGCTCAATCGGCAATAAAGTTTGTCGCCTGGTTTGGCAACCAATCTTTGGGCGAATTCCCTTTGGAACATTAGCACAGCACAGCGAAAAATTGGCCTATGTAGCAACAATTTGAAAACAATTGGTGAACTTATTTGATAAGGTACATTAGCTATGCACACATCGAAAAACGGCAATTCCGTTTTTAAAAAATCGCCAATCAAAATCTGTAATTTTGATTGTAAAGCAGTGCTCTGAACACGCTTTTGCAACTCTGCTGCAAGCCTGCTATCAATTTCACACGCTATGACTTTTTTCACTTTCTCAAGAACTTTAACAGTCATATTCCCTGTGCCTGGTCCAATTTCCAACGCAATATCTGTTGACCTCAATCCAGTTTTTTCAATCATATCAGTAATAATTAAAGGATTTTTTAAAATGTGTTGTCCGAAGTTTTTATTGAAAACAATACCTACAAATTCAGATTTAGCTTCTGTAAATTAAAATTCTTAACGCAGTAATTATACCTTGCTTCGGAGCATCTTGATGTATTCGCTGTTTTTTTACTTTCGGCATCTTATAGTTTTTGTTAAGCTGTGATTTTGAATAAATTCAATGTGAACACATGGAGAACGTTAGAATAAAAATAAATAAAGAAAGAATGTCAAATGTCATTTCCATAGATAATCAGCATTCCGTGCATTTAGAGCTTTATACCCTTTGACAGCAGGGAAAAAATCAGCATGGTGGCCAAACAAACAATTTGTCAGCAGTTTCAATGCGTGTTTTTCGAAAATATAGTCAATTAAGGTGCGTTAATATAAGAGATCAAGTGTTTTAAACAGCGGTTTACTTATATATATTAATATTTGTAAATAATTATTACAGTGTAATAAAATATTTATTCATGTGCAGAATGTGCACATCCAGCAATTTTCTGGTTAAACGTGGCTCTGTATGATGCAAGGTGATTCGGGTTGCAATTGATATTACCATCGCTATTTGCTTGTTCGGCGGAGGCAATATATTCCGTCAATGTTTTATTAAACGCATAGAAATCGAATTTCTGCATACAAGGTGGCATTTATTTTTTATAATTTTTTATATTTTTCCGTTCGATCCGATGGTTTATGTAATCGGCCCTAGCGAGGTATCCGTCGGAACGGAAAATTCTCCGATATCCTACGATTCGAAGGATTTTTGCTTGGAGGTATTCCTCGGATCATCTGAACGGAACTTTGTTCCGACAGAAAATAACGCACGCCTACGATTTACGTTGCAGTGCGATGAAGTGCATTTTCAGTGAAATTTGCGACAGTTAAGGACGGTTCACATGAGAGCGAACTGCGAATCGCGAACAAATCGATTTTACTGTACTTATGAATAGAAAATTTCTATTGCTTCTATCACAAAAGCTTGATATTTAATTGATCTAACATATTATCTAAAAAGACTGAGTCTAAATTGAATTAAATAGCATATTTACAATTACAAAAAATTTCCCGCGAATTGAAAGATTCTTGCCGCGAACTGTCACTCACAATGTCAGAATTAACGAATATTCGTCTGTTCGCAGTTCGCGGTTCGCTCTCTCATACACCGTTTTTTGTCCGATATCCTCCGACAAGAAGTGGTTGCGGAATTTTCTTCCGATTTTCAGCTGAATGGTAAAAAAATGTAAGAGTTAACAGAACAACAGAAATAAAAAGAATTATAAAAGTATTTTTTTATTGCATTTATGGGCAACAGCAAATAAAACAAAACAAGCACTAGGCAATATGGACTTCTGGTCAGTTTTATGTTATATTTTGGGATGAAGTTGCCGACCAACTAGAATTTTTTTGGTTTGCTTTGAATTGCGTTATTTATTTATTTATTTATTTAAATACAATTTATTACTCTAAGCAGGCTAGTCTTTTTTTTTACATAGACTTGTTAAGAGGAAAGTATGTAACTAAACTCTTAAGTTTTCCAAATATAAGATCTATAATATGATAACTTACGCCGCATCAGCCACATCATTTACCTTTTGTTTTTCGATATCCTCGTTTTTTTCTTTATTTTGCGCCTTTAATGCTTTTTGATTATGCTTTCATAAATAAAGCTGCGATATCCATTTTTGTTCTAGTTCATTTTGAAAAAACAAATTTTTATTTCTGGTAATTTTTACAACTCGGTTATTTAAAATATATGTTCAAACATAGAGATGGCTATTTCGAAAATATATCGATATTTATCGATTCAATATATTTTGAATGTGAATATCGGTACTCAAAAACTGGTTTCTAACTTATGCTAGTAAGCTTATTGGCATTATTTCTTATATTAAGTATGAAATGCCTCCCTCCTCTCGTCATATATAAGTTTAAAGTACTGTAAATACAAATATGCGTCGACATACATCGGCTTTTCGATATATCGGTAAATTTTGTACATCCCTATCAGAATCTAACATTTGTCGCATGTCAAATCAAGGCGCCGTCGCATTTTATTTATTCTCTTCTGAAATCGGATACCTCGAATGTAATTAGGCTCCGGACAGAATATGCGTTGCGGAAAATTTTCCGTTCCGACGGATACCTCGCTAGGGCCGAATATATTAAATAAGTAATTCGGTCAAGTTCAACCGTATGGATGCAGATTGGTATCTAAAATCGTCGGAGGACTTCTAAAATCCATCCATTTGATTTCACCCATTCGCCATGTTCCAACTGCTGTCAAGTACTGCTGTCAGTTTCTGTTCCACTTGCTGGCAGTGCTATTGCTATAACATATAACTTTTTTCTGAGAACTCTTCCAACATGGCGAATGAAAATCGACATTATACCCTTTAAGCTAGGTTCCAGAAAGCGAGTGAAAATGAAGTAAACCCTAGTTTTGAGTTTTCTTGGCGAAAAAAATTTCCAAAGCTCGATCGGAAAAGATGCTGATCTCGCCTTGGAAGCGAAGCACTTTATCAAAAATTTTGACAAAAGTTCCAACGATTTTGGAGAATCGACTTTGCTTTTTCCATTCACTCGCATCCTTCTGTGGTGGACCATTATTGTTCACATCTTTTCTCAAATTTTCCCACAAAACTTGGTGAGTTGATCCGATTTTTCATTCCCATCGATAGGATTGTCTGTGCTGCTTTCTTAACCGCAAAGATCTCAGCTTGAAAGATACTGCAGCAATAGCCAGGCCTCAAAAATTTGTTCTCTCTTAATCCTTGAGCGGCTTTGGCTGCCACGTTCTAAGTGAATAGCTCAATGGGCTTCAGGTACATTGAAGTCTCCAGACCTAGTTGTGGTGTGGATTTAATTGCGTCTGTTATACCCAGACAAGCAATTCTCTGCACCTTGTTCAAGTTTTTAAGGCCAGTTTTGGTTTTAACCGCTTCCCAGAAAGTAAAGCTGGTGCCAATAGATCCGATAGTCTTTCTAGAATTTTTCAAAAGAAAGGATGAAAGGCTAATTGGCCTGTAATCTTTGGGTGTAGAGTGGCTTGGTTTCCCAGCTTTGGGAATAAAGTCTTACCCTCACCTCTTTCCAGTAATCTGGTTGTCAAAGTGTCAGGCAACCCCTAAAGAATGACTGTAGCCATGGTACAGTCCTATTGCTGTACATCCCGGAAAGTGTGTACCGAGGAGCAGCTCGAGAGTTTCCTGATTATCAATTGTCCAGCTGCCATCTTCCTTACTTAGAAACCCTACAGGGGAGGGGTTTTGGGCTAAAACCTTCCGGAGTGTAGCCACTTCTGTAGTGGATGCGTTGCCGGAGCAGTAGTTTGCCCAGGATGTTCGTTTTACAGCTCTAGTTTTCTTTTTGAACTCGTTGAACCTGTTGCGATATTCACCCCAGTCTTCGTCGGTTTTTGTCAGTTTGGCTCTATTAAAAAGTTTCCTGGGGTTTTGGTCCTAAAAAGTCGAGAAGTCGTAGTTCCCTAGTCCACCAAGCCGCGTGTGTTTTTTAGAAGGACGACTAATGGGGCAGGATTTTTTAAAGGAGTCGGTTAGGGTCTTTGTGTGAAGATTGACTGTTTCGTCAACGATAGCCGTATTCGACAATGTACCAATGGGGTAAGGGGTAAGGTGGAAGTCCCTAAAGGGGGGTTCAAAGACAATTATTAATGTTATCCTGAAGTGATCAGAGAACGAGCTCTTCGGGGATACCATCCATTCATTGACCCTGAATCTATCTATTGGGAGTGCTAGAGTAAGATCAATTCCCTAATTTTGTTATGGAAAGTAGGGTGACTACCCCTGTTTCAAATATGTAGGTTGGAGAGTAATATAAAATCAAGTATAGACTCATCTTTGTTGTTAATGTTCTTGCCCCACTGTGTGTGGTGAGCATTCGCATCCATACCTACTATTAAGTTGGCTCTGGTTGCGCTGGCATGGTGTACCAGGTCCCTTAGTAGTGGTGATGGGGGGTCTTCTTCTTCGTAGGGCAGTTAAGCAGATGCGAGAATGAGTGGGCGCTCTTTCTTGCGGTCGCATATCGCCACTGTAAAGAAAAGAAAATTAATTGATTTCCTTATCAGAATGCAACTTCTAAGTTTACCTTCACAGTTAAAGTGTAGGAGTGTGTAATTTTTTGGCCTCAGTCAGTGGATTTTAGCTTTATGTAGCCACGGTTCCTGGACTAAGGCCACGTACACACTATCCTCGGAAATGAAGATCAGCGGGTCGTAGGTGGCAGCTTGGGAGTGGTGCGGTTAATCTGCACCACCTTAAGCTTTCCGGCGCTGGCCATCGGAGCTAGGGAAGGAGAATCTGATATTCCCAAACCCAAATTTGATTACCCCTGCTGCTGTTCTCAGGTGGTTGTAGGTCCCTGTCGCCATCCTTCTCTCGTGGCTTGAAGCTTACTATCTGCCATTCGCCTACGTTCCTTGTTCCTTATACTGACCGGTTTGAGTCTGGATTGTTCCTCCGGTACCGGAGGGGTATCCATACGTGTACCAGTGTTCGTAGGGGTAGGGCTGAGGCAGGTATAGCATTTAGTTTAGCACCAGGCCATTGTTCTCATAGGCCTTGAATGCAATATTATTTATTCTAGTGACTACTTGTTGTCGCATCCGACGACCTTCACTCCTTTCTGCCAACCTGCTCCTTAGAAGTTGCAGGCGTTGTTAATATCAGCAGTCTCTCCCTCTGGGATCCAGGATCTTTGCCTCTACCTTAAGCCATTTATCTGCCGCATGTTTCCCCTCAGGGTTGCTACGATCAATAATGGCTAGGGTGAGGTCTTCACTGCACCTAATCTATGCTAAGCTGTTTTCTTTCCAGCGAACTTCAAGTCTTTAGACATTTCCGACCGTTGGTAGGATTGCTTGGCATTGACCTCCTTCCGAATGGCGACCGGCTTTCGTGGTGGTGGGAAAGCAGACAAAGCTCCTTTTTAGGTCGATGGAACTGGGTTTGTGGTTGTCCCTGTTACCTCGGTCGCCGTGCGAGTTCTCTTGGGAGCTGGTTTAGCTGTTTACCTTCCAGTGGTCTTCGGGTCCTTGGACTCATCCGACCGTGAGTGGGATTGCTTAGCTCTTTGCGCCTTCGGAACATTGCTCAGCTTTCGTAGTGATGGGAGAACCCGAAACACCGCCTTAGAGGTCGATGGAATGGGGATTGCCTCCGGAGTAGGCCGTTCCCCCTTCATATCGACTCCTGTGTCTTCTCCACCATAGCATAATGGTGAGACCGAATCATCGCCAGTCGTGTACATGGGATGTTTGATTAGGTGTGCTTCCTCACTTCCTCACTTAGCCATGTCGCAGTATTTTATCTTCCTCAGGTACTTCAGGGAGCATTTGTAGCACTCCTTCATCTTCTGCTCAGAGGTTCTTATACCTTTATTTTTTTTATTGCCGTCAAGTACCAATCTGCCTCCACACCCTTGACTTTCAGTGTGGTCCTCCAAACTCCATGACCCTGCCGCTTTCGCGAGTGGATTTACACAGTCGTGCGTCCCAACTGAAGTTCATTTCATACACGAATTTCGGATATTGAGTAGGGGCGACTTTTCTTCTCGGAATGTTTCCCTGAACAAAGAGAAGTGTAAAAAATGGTAAGACAAACAAAAGTTAAAGAAGCCGCATTCCGATGAACGCAACCATACATTAATATTTTGCTGTCATTTCAGTACAAAAAGTGTAAATATTATTGTATATATTTGTCTCCTCACGTTCAGAACATTGAATTCGTTATTTTGATCAGTTTTTCTATAGAATAAATGTATTTATTTGTATATGCAAATTCCTTCTACCTGAAAGGGAAGTTGACCCTAAAATGATTGCTGTGTTATAATATATAAATTCATCCGCAGAATATTCAAGAGCCGAGCTTAACCTAATTACTTTTTTAATCATCAAACAAGATCATCAACCATCAAATCCGAAGGGGGAATGTTGGCTTAACTCATGAGTTCATCGAAATGCAGTATCTTTTACTTTGGTTTCTTTGGGACTTTTTACACTTTTTTTTGCTTCAGTGATACCATAGCGAAGTTTATTTTGATTATTGTAGGGAATTTTCTTTTTTGTTGAATTTCGGGGAATGTTTTGATTGAAACCGAGGAAGTTTTCAAATCTTGTTTTAATTCAATATTTTGCGGTGAGTATTACCACACACACTATTTCTATAGACTCCTGCCTGATGAAAAGCACATACCCTGAGCCATGGTTACCACTATATAAAGGACCTGGCTCGGAGATTTTTTTTTTGCAGAAAAGTGTTGTTGTCAACGTCTACTAAATAACGGGTGATCCAAGTAGAGATACTTTTTTCAATAGCCTTTTTTGACAGATCACGTGTGAGTCGTGTCATGCTGTCATATTATTTTTGTTTAGTATTGTTTGGCATTTCATAATGGAAAGACTTACGCGTGAACAACGTTTACAAATTGTTCAACTTTATTATGAAAATTCACGTTCTGTGAGGAATGTGTTTCGTGCACTTCGCTCAACTTATGGTCAACATAATCGGCCTACTGAGCGTACTATTCGCAACACCATCACCCATTTTGAGACCCAGCATTCATTATTGAATAATATTCGACCGAATAGACCACGTCCAGCACGCTGTGAAGAAAATATAGCGGCCGTAGCTGAGAGTGTACACGAAGACCGTAGAGAGTCGATTCGGCGCCGTTCGCAGCAACTCGGACTGACGTATGGAACGACTTGGCGCATTGAAAGCGTACAAAATACAGCTTGTGCAACAACTGAAGCCGCTCGACCTTCCCAAGCGACATCGCTTCGCTCTATGGGCTCTTGAAAAATTCCAAGAAGATCCGACGTTTTCGAGGCAAATTTTGTTTAGTGATGAGACCTATTTCTGGCTCAATGGGTATGTAAACAAACAAAATTGCCGCATTTGGGACGAAGAGCAACCTGAAGAGATTGAAGAACTGCCACTTCAGCCAAAAAAAACAACGGTTTGGTGTGGTTTGTGGGCCGGTGAAATCATCGGTCCATATTTCTTTAAAAATTATGCCGGTGCGAACGTAACCGTCAATGGCGACCGTTATCGTGCCATGATAACCGACTATGTGATGCCTGAAATTGAAGCTCGTGATCTCGGCGACATTTGGTTTCAGCAAGACGGCGCCACTTCCCACACATCGCATTAATCAATGGACTTATTGAGAGAACATTTCGGTGAGCACATAATTTCACGTTTTGGGCCGGTCGATTGGCCACCAAGATCGTGTGATATCATGCCGTTAGACTTTTTCTTGTGGGGATATGTAAAGTCAAAAGCTTATGCCGACAAAGCCGCCTCGATTCAGGCCTTGGAGGAAAACATCAAGCGTGTCATTCGCCAGTTACCAGTCGAAATGCTAGAACGAGTGATCGAAAATTGGACTCAACGGGTGAACCATCTGCGACGTAGCAACGGCCAACATTTGATAGACATAATCTTCAAAAAATAAATGCCAAAGAATGTTCTTTCAAATGATAATAAACATTCTCCATTAAATTTGAATTTGCTGTGGTTTTTTCTTTAAAAAAAAGTAGGGAACCTCGAAATGGATCACCCTTTATATGCAAAAGAGTCCTTTTTTACAAAAAGATTATTGTTAACTACATCGTGGAATTTGTAGCATGTGTTAAAAACCGGATTCTCATACATCAATTTGATTTTTAAATTTAAAAAATGTATGGGAAACTTGATTTTGATGAAGATTTCAGGAGTTTTCGCGAAACCTCAGATAGCAGTGCGATGTAAATATGGTATAAGATTGTTGCCAAGGATGTCAAAAGACTCCGTAATTTCATAAGAATTTCAGAATGCGCTCAACTAAGGATCATTCATATGAGAGCGAATCGCGAACTGCGAACAAGGGAATATTCGTAAATTCTGACATTTCTTTCACATGACAACTTTTTTTGGTCGCAGGTACCCGCGAATCGGATTTGTAAAGGTTAGCAGCAAGATCTGTCAACTTTAAGGTTATGTTCGAACGAATTTTTCATTCGCGGATTTGTGGATGGCGTCTGTATTATGTGGATTGTGAATAAATAGTGACAGTTCGCGGTAAGAATTTTTGAATTCGTGGGAAAATTTTTGTTATGGTAAATATTGCTATTTAAATCAATTTAGACTCAGTTTTTTTTAGAAAGGATGTCAAGAAATGTTAAGAGATGTAAATAGAAATGTTCTATTCATAAATACATTAAAATTGATTTGTTCGCGATTCGCCTATTCCCAATTCGCTCTCATGTGAATAGTCCTTTACACTATTAGCCGCATTTTATGTGTCACTTACGCAAATGATTAATTAACTAGATATTCAACTCTGCAATCCTCTATCTCTTTTAACCCGCAAGAAATATTTAATAATGGCCGCAAAATCCTCTCAATTTTTCTATCTGTGAATACGTATGAGCCAGACACATGAAGTTAGATCGAATTTGCTTATTTACCCGCCAAAAACAAGTGTGGGGAGTTTTGAAAATTTTCCAAATGACAACAAAAAACATAAGGAAGGGCTACAGTCCGCTTGGTGCGAATTGTGTGATACTCTATCCATATCCCCATACGCCCCAAAGAAAAAAACATTAAGAAGATGACGGATAGCATTTTATTTCATTCTATTAAGTTAAAAAAAAAAAATTTGGAAAAAATGCCCCCAAAAAGTGGGCGTTGCCAAAAACTTTATATTGGCGATATACTGCAAAAAATATTGGCTAAATATCTTCCTAAACATTTTTTTCCGTTTCTATGAAAATGAAAATTTTCAAAAAAAATTAGTTAGACAATATATACGAAATTTTTACAGTTTAATTCGAATATTTTTTTGCGGTTATAAGAAATAGTTCTCTATTTTATATCTGCCTTAAAATAAACTTGGGTTACTTGCTACACATTTTGTCGGCTCGCTGGATTTCCGCTTGCCTGAAACTAATCTTCCTTATGTGCCGCGTACGCTTTTTAATAGTTTCCATTAGGATCATCACGTTCTGTATTTGAATGTATTGACCATTTTATAAATTAAAGGAAAGGCGAACGAAAAGTTTGTTCGCGTAATTTGGACGAATGATGAAGTGAGTGTTAGCTGTCTCTCTTTTCTTTTAAGGGTTATCCCTGTATGTTGGGGGAGTGAGAGATTCCAATCATCTGAGTGGGAATAGGGGTGCGGTGCGTCCACCGTATTGCTCGCCGGTGAGTTAGTTAGTGCCTACCAACATCCCGTTTTGCCGTCTCGCTGGATTTCCGCTTGTCAGGCACTTACACGAAGATGTGCGAATTCTTGCTTCGTGTTCTGCGTACGCATTGTAGCAACACTCAAGTACATCATATCGTTCATTATCGTGTAATGACTTAATTTATAATATTCATCCGCGTTTGACTAAATGAACCAAAACGGGCTCATGTGTGTTTTTATTATTCTATTTTCAGTTGATACCGATGGATCCATCCATGATCAGGGTTGAATTTCGCTAAATTTATATAAAAAAAATAACTTTTTATAATTATGTATTTTTGAAATAATATATATGTAAAACAAAAAAAAAGTCCGGTCTATTTTATCTATCTTTTTTATAGTTGTGTGCTAAGTATGTTTTTAGAAATCCATATTCACCGCATATTTTGAATGTTTATTTTACACACCCAAATAATCTGTAATTTTTTTTGCTACAGTCGATGCTGAACCTTCCGTTGCGTGCTTGCTTGAGCTTTGAATCATTTCAAATTAAGTGAGCTATGCGGCTTAACCAATCGCTGAAATGCTTAATGGTTGATAAACCCTATTCACACCGCACTAAAATTCCAGGTTTCCACAACTCTTCATATAATTCGCGTGTTCGTCGTTCAAGAAATCGGTAAGCTTACTCTTAAGTGACTTGCAGTTGACTTATAACTCAGTTGAATATCTGTCAACCACTTGTCAACTGCTTTGGGTAACTTGTGGAATGTATTAAAAGGTGCGTTTGCGTTGACAACCTTACCATTGAAATCAGATTCTGAGGAGGTTTCATCGAAACCTCATACAATATCGAGGTTTGGAAATCTCGAAAATGTATGGGAAACCTCCTGATTTCGATGGAGGTTTCATGAGTTTTGGAGAAACCTCAGATTTCGATGCGGTGTGAAAAGGGTAATACCAAAACTGTTCTGAGCCCAATTCATTTTCTTGCCCATGGGAAGCTAATCCATCCAGAGCTCTTCCATCAGGGTAGGATTGTATGTGTTCGTACATGCCACATGCTTCAAAAACTGCAAAGTTCAGCAAAGGGTATTAATTACCTCCATTGACATAAGAGGTTCCCGCAAACCAGGTGGTTTTCGGTGTGAATGCTTTGACGAGATTTCGAAATCTTTCTTTGGAAGCCTCAAATTTAAGTGTGGTGTGAATAGGGTATTATGTCATATTCGTCTTCAGAATTGTGGCTTTCTGAAGACTTGGACGCAATTCACCTCGACATTTTCCTTGTAAATCTTGGACTGTTATGGATCGATCAGAAATGATCTATATGGATCTTGAACTTGTATGCACTACACCAAATATTTACATATGATCTAATTACTTATTGAGATCACGATTTGTGATCTCAAAACTAGTTTTACTATTTACCACCAGGCGCCCGAAGTAACAAATAAAAAATATAATAAAAAATATAAATAAAAATACTTAAACTGTAAAATGTTTGTAATCCAAAAATATATGAGCGAATTTTGTATTCGAATAAATAAATAAATATTTGTATTGATAATATTAATATTGATAGCTATTTATTATATTGAAGACCCGATAACTCAGTGCAAGGATATGATGAGACTGCATGCAAAGTGGTCATTTATTTATAAACCGCTAGTCTATATTTACCATTTGCAATAACAGAAACCCACTTGTATACCGACAAAGCTTTGCTGACGGTAGCTGCCAAATTAAAACTTTGCTGGCTACGATAGGTAACTTCGTTAATAGCGTTCGTCAAATCGGTGCTCTGCAGATTGCGCGGACGGCAAACAAAACTCCACAGTGTATTAAAAGACAATGGCAACACTTACCAAACAGTAAAGTAGGAGTTTTCAAAGCCAGAAATCTGTTCTTTAATCCCAAATTTAAATTAATTTATTTTTGTCAATAGTTTTAAAAAAATACGCAAACAACACAAAGTTTTGCTAAAAAAAAATTTAAAAAAAAATTCAGACCAATTTTTTTCAGAATTGTGAAGTGAAGTGATAATGAAGCCTTTTCGTGACCAATGTATCAATCAATTCGGAATCGAAAGCAAAAAACCGAATGATTCTATGTCTTCCAGTTATGAGAACATTAAAAATTACTAAAACTACTTTTTTATCATTAATTTTTTTTTGGTATTTACTGTGATCTCACTTTAAGTATTAATGTTAACAATAGGTTCATCTTTGTAAGTAAAGTACAGCAAATTATACAATCATAAGAAAATAAAAAAACATTAGTTGGATTTTGTACCGTTGCTTTTTTTATGCAAAAGTGAAACAGGTCATTGTTTACCAATGGCATTCATTATTCAACCTTTGTAAGAGAGAAGTGTTTTTTTTCGAAAGTGTTTTTCGTTATTAAAAATGGCGGTTAAGCATCCACTACTTCATCCTAAGTTAAATAACTTTTACATTTTTTGTTCGTTCGGGGATTTGGTGTCGACCAACGCAAAAAGTATCGCTTGTTTAGAAGGAATGGGTCTAGTCCCCACTAAAACGTCAACTCCTCCACTGTGTTGCAACTTACCGATTAAGTTGGAAAATTTTAAAAATGTTAAGTTCGGTTGGATGTGGCGATGCTCAAAAAAAAAGCTGACAAAAATTGTAGGATTACAATCAACCCATCTACCTGCACATTTTTCAATGGGCCTCAATGTCGGCTAGAGATTCTCGAGGTGCTTACAATAATTATCTCCCTAAAATCAATTCTGAATCGAAAACAAAAAACCGAATGGTACAATGTCTTCTGGTTTTTGAGAAAATTAAAAATTACTAAAACTACTTTTTTATCATTAATTTTTTTTTTTGGTATTTACTGTGATCTCACTTTAAGTATTAATGTTAATAATAGGTTAATCTTTGTAAGTAAAGTACAGCAATTTATACAATCATAAGAAAATAAAAAAACCACCGGTTGAATTTTGTACCGTTGCTTTTTTTATGCAAAAGTGAAACAGGTTATTGTTTACCAATGGCATTCATTATTCGACCTTTGTAAGAGAGAACTGTTTTTTTTCGGAAGTGTTTTTTGTTATTAAAAATGGCGGTTAAGCATCCACTACTTCATCCCAAGTTAAATAACTTTTAAATTTTTTGTACGTTCGGGGATTTGGTGTCGACCAACGAAAAAAGTATCGCTTTCTAGAAGAAATTGGTCTAATACCTACTAAAACGTCAACTCCTACACTGTGCACTTGCAACTTGCCGATGAAGGTGGAACATTTTAAAAATGTTGAATTGGTTGCTCAAAAAAAAGCTCTAAAACAAGGTGACAAAAATTGTCGGCTAGAGATTCACGAGGTGCTTACAATAATTATATCATTTGTGATCAAACTACCTGTGAACACGGTATTTCAGGTAAATTAATTAAATCTTAACCTACGACTTAAAGATTTTTTAAATATTATTGTAATAATATTTTTAATATAAGAATTCAAACGCTTGGCGCTATCACGACAACAAAAATTAAGTAAGTAAATCTACCAGTATAGATTACTTTAACTATTGTCGTGAAATAACGGAAATAATAGCATCTCACGTTGATGTTAATATTGGCGCCACGAAAAAAATGTGCAAATCGACTAGACTTTTCTTACAAAAAGGAAATACCACAGAGGCCGTGTAACAGAAAAGATGTCAATCGTTGTGTTGGGGTTGTTTTTCAAAGAGGAACAAGTGGGTCGCTTCTTTAAAGTGAACTCCAAATTTAAGGAAGATTTGTGGCCTTATATCCATAAATACGTTAACCCCAACACCAACAGTACATAGGAGTTGAGAAAATCTTCCCTTGTTCTACGACTCACGAAGTTTGAACCACAGCAAAGGCAAATATGTTAACAAGACGGATGCAACCAACACAATTAATGATTTGGAGAATCAGAACAAGCTCCTGAAAAAACGCAAAACAACGCACCAGCTTCACCAATATATGGCACTTTTCTTTTATCGAAGATACTGCCTTGAAAAAAAATATAAGGACAACTTGGGCTCCCAAATAATGGAATTTTTACTAGACGTAAAAAAAGTATACCAATGTTTTATCGATGGTGAAGAAAGTATGGGTTTGCAACTGAAGGACTTTGACCCTCCCACCGTTTATAGTGAACACTTAGTGGGTATTCTATCGCCAAAACAACTTCGACTTGTCATCATTAACGAAAAACTTAACGAACTCGACAGTAACACCAGTACGGAGGATGACTTCATTGACGAGACTTACAGACCTTTTTAGTAGGTATACTGAAAATTGACGACTATTCTTAACTAACTCCTGGCTAACTAGGACGTGGAATGCAATGCAATTCTACCCCCTCGTGGTGCATTCTAAGTGGTGCTAAATAAATTGCTGTACTTTACTTACAAAGATGAACCTATTATTAACATTAATACTTAAAGTAAGATCAATGTAAATACCAAAATAAAAAAAAAATATGATAAAAAAGTAGTTTTAGTAATTTTTAATTTTCTCAAAAACTAGAAGACATACAACCATTCGGTTTTCTTGTTTTCGATTCAGAATTGACTTTATCACTGATTACAAAAAGCCAATTTATCACTTCACCTCACAATTTTGAAAAAAATTGGTCTAAAATTTTTTTTTAAAGTTTTTCTTAGCAAAATTTTGTGTTTGTTTGCGAATTTCTTAAAAACTATTGACACAAATAAACTAATTTTAATTTTGGATTAAATTTCTGGCTTTGAAAACTGCTACTGCACTTTTTGTAAGTGTTGCCATTGTCTTTTAATATACTGTTTTCCATTTTAAGTCATTTTTTTCACAATTACCCCTACCTCCTAAACGGGGCAAGATAGAACTTCCCCTCCCATAGTAAAAAATACCCGTATTTAACCCCTCTGCAAAAAACCATTATCATATTTTGGCGCCAAAGTTATCGTACACGTGCCTACGCTTAACTTATAAATATTTAAAAATACTCGGTTTTATTGTGCAATTTATATATAGCAATAAGAACAACTGGTTCAAGTGATAGTTCAGAACTGAAAAAACTAAAAACTAACAATTTTCTTCTAACGTTGGCAACCAAACAGCAAAAGTGCTCCGTGAGATATGTATCTACCATATGTGTTAGAATCCGGTTATAACAATCTAAAATCAAATCAAATCAGTTGAATCCTTCAGGCGAAATTCCATTCTGAAAAATGCTTCGAGATGCTTGTAAGCCATTTGATCTGGATGAGCCAATGTAAGAGCAAAATAACTTTATTGTGTTCAAAAATTAAAATTACCTTACAGATTTCAATGAAATTTTGGACTCAACAAATCTGCAAGTATGTATTAGATGATGTTCCTAAGGTTTTTCCCAACTTGGTGTATGTAACGATTATGAAGTTGGAATGGCACAATCTACCTTTTCCACAACACTCACAAAAATTTTGAACATATTGGAAAGAAGGCTTTGTGATATCTAGATAAAAATCACAGATGAGCGAAGCGGAAAAAATAAAGTTTTATTTGAAGGCGAGTTTTTATTTAATAGTTGTAAATGACTTTCGTATTGTGCTTTAGTTGTTGTTTTTCCCTTTTAAAAAAAATTTTATAAACAACTTAAAACTAAATATATAAAAATACTTACATTTTTAACCAAAACGCAATCGCTTTCTTGTACTCAGACGTAAATTACTTGTCGTAGAAAAAAATAACAAATTTCCATTCAGTGAAGGTAAGATGAGACTGCATGTCAAATGGTCATGTAGTTGCCATTTCTGACAGTTTTCCCCTGGAAAAAAAATTATTATTTGATAGCGAACTGGTTATTATTAGACCAATTGGCATGCAATCTAATCCTACCTTCACCAAATTTCACGAACTCCGAAATTCGTAGCAGATTTTTCACTACGATTTTTCTACGAATGAAATCTGTGATAGATTTTTCGGAGTTCATAGCAAATTTTCGAATACGATAGAATTCGTGATAGGGGTGAGTATTCATGGCCAGGAGCACTACATGGCGATGGCCGAATAAACTTCTCCTCGAACGCAATGATTGTTGTAAATATAAAAAACATTTTTTACTAAGGCCCCAGTTATAGCTTTCATTGAAATGCTCCACAGGGGCTAGGTTAGAGTTGATAATTGAAAGCAAAACTGACAGTCGAAAATCGAACACATTAGTGGAACGATTATGTTCCAAATTGAAGAAATGAATATCAGCTGTTCATTGTAATCGATTTCAATCAGTGAAATAATAAAAATTTAGTAAAAATGTAATTTAAAGAAAATTTGAAATCAGAATTGAGTAATTTTGTTTGCAGAAAAATTCTTTAAGTGATTAGCTTCATTTTGATACCACTAAAACACAATATTGTTTGCTTAGTCGTTTAAAAATCGCAACACAAAATTTCCAATAATTCATTTCAATGATAGCTATAACTAGCCCCTAAGGAGAATACAAACAGGGACCTAATAAATACAAATGGTAATATACGCTGTTGTACCAAGCTGTCTTTAAAGAATACGTTAATATTCTAGTGCTGGTCCTGGCTTTTGGGGAATGTAGAAATGTAGGAATGGATCAGACCTTATTTTTGATGCCATATAGGGATTGAGAAGTGCTTTCAAAATAGCTCCATCTCGTTCAAAAAAATTTTCGGTGAAATCTTTGTGCTTTTGAATGATATACATAAATATTTCCTCCTGTGCTTAATTTATGTGCCCGCTTCTATTTATATATATACATAATTTGAATTTAACTAACAAAAAATTAAGTATGCATATAATTTTCATTCACAATTCGAAAAAAATGCAATAATCATTCATTTTGAAGTTAATGAATTTAGGAGCATTAAAGAAATGCAATCATATGATTGTATTTACGATTACATTTTTAAAGCTGTCCTTTTTCAAGGATTCAAAGACCTTTTCAATGTTCCAAGTACCTTCCGGTGAAGGTTTTTTGCAACAGCAAATTTGCAGATGATTTAATGGATATTTTCGAAAAATGCCATTTTTCCAGGATTCAAGGACCTCCCGGAGAAAATATATTACAACAACAATTTTCAAAGTTGTTTAATGGATATTTTCGATAAATATCCTTTCTTCTAGGAATCAAGATCCTTTATGAGTGTTGCAAGGTCCTCCCGGGGAAAATTTATTACAACATTGTAATGTAATTTAATGAATATTTTCAAAAAATGTGCTTTTCAAAGATTCCAAGGAACTCCTGGTTAAAATTTCTTTCAACAGCAAACTGTTGTTTCAATGTGTTCTTTCAATTTTAATTCGTGTATAACACTAAATTTTGTTATTTAAACATTAATCCCAGTAATCAATTTAAATACATTTTATTCGCGGGCTCTTCTTGTTGTTTTCAACTATGGATATAGCTATTTAAATTATGAAATCATTAAATAATTACAGAATTTTACCAAAACTGACCTGTTAAATTCAAACCCCTTAGGCGTTTGCAAATTTTTAAACGACAAATTTTGGCGTTTACGTATATAGATGTAATACCGATTTCAAAAAAACGACTGCTCTCGTTTAATATAAAAGCCAAGTAGAATAAGGGTGAATATGTGCGGTATATCCTCAACAGCCTGCAGATCACCACAGTGCAGCTGTCTGTATCTGAAAGTCCGAGTCTCTTTGAATGTTTCCATAAGAGACATGCCCTGTCAGGATTCCTACTAGTATTCTTAGCTTATCCCTGCTAAGTTTTATTATGTTTCTGGAACTCCTTTGACACCGTGTCCCCCCCAAAACTTGACCACCTTAGGTTGGTAGTCCTTGGGGTTATTTCCTTCTGTTGACAACTGTTCGCATTCCTATGGAATATTTTCCTTAAGGGCGCGATTGTTTCAGGCTTATTGGCATAGACCCGCGACTTCAATTAGCCAAGTCTAGGGTGGTTAAATCGGGCGATCTTGCTGATCTTGCCAAATCGCCAAAACGTCTCTAGTTTCACACGAGCAGGAAACGAATCCTTGGCTAGTGGCTAGTGCGGTGCGCGCGGTTGTACCATCTTGTTGAAACCACAGCCACGCTCATCCAATTCCGATTTTTCACGGCCGAGTTCGCCAGTAACAGTGACCATATTGCTGATGGTGTCCTCAACAAAATACGACACAATCACTCCTGCGTGAATGACGCACCACATAGTGGCTTTGACTGGATGAAATGGCTCTTCGTGCATCACACGCAGACTTTCAGTGCCGAAAAAGCGAAGATTTAACTTATTGACGTAAATCTTCGCTCATGATGCCTTCGACAGAAAATCCTCCTTTTCGTTGTAGAGTGAGGATGGCTTGACAGTAATTCACACGCGACTATTGGTATGCATTGTCTGTTTGTATACTCCAGCTGTCTTCTTCACAAATATCAAAAGAAAAAACAATTATTGCAAATAAAAGCAGCCAAATATTTATTTCTATAAGTGACATTCAGATTACCAATTTTCTTCCAATGCCAACACTTTAGCCGGATTTGCTCATTTACGTTATGCGGAATTTGAGAATTGGGGTTCAACATCGTAATACCAACAAACTCTCATCCTTTTTAAATACAAAGTTTATACCTCTACAAAATTTGCGATTGTTTTGTTCTTGCGAAAATTTGAGCTCCATGAGCAATCTTTTTGCAATTAGAAATTTCACATCTTTCACAACTTCTCTTCTTACCGTTTTTCCTAAAATAAATATACATATAGCTCATTTCTTTTAATTTAAAATGAATATTCTTATACAAACAATTTGATCGCATTCCGGAAAATCCTCCTCTTCGTTGTAGAGTTAAGATGGCTTGACAGTAATTCACACGCCATTAGTGGTCAGCATTGTCTGTTTATATACTATCACAAATGTCAAAAGAAAAAAAAATTATTGGAAATAAAAGCAGCCAAAAATTTATTTTCATATATGTATTAAAAATTAATATGGTTTTATTTTGAACAAAACTAAATTGGTCTCAAAAATGCTCAAACTTGTTTTTTAAAGGTTAGATTTCAAATCAATTGCATGTCAATTGGTCTATAGGTGTTATTATTTTATCTTATCTGCAAAGTCTGCTCGACGCGGACTTGATTACAACCAGTGATAGTGCGTCAAAGATACGTTTTGTCTATCCCTATATGACCAAAGAAAAATGCGTTAGGGACATAATAAATGACATTTTAATTGATTCGATTTATTTTTAAAAAAAAAAATTGTATGGGTAATATATTAGAAAATTTATTGGCTAAATATCTTGATACACTTCAAATATGTTAATTTTTTTTTTTTAATGAAAATAATATTTTGATATTGTGAACTAGCGTTATGAACTTAGCGTTAAAAACTACGTTTATCATCTTTTCCTTTTAAATTCTTTTGTCTCAAAAAAAGAAAAAATATTGTATAAATCGCGAAAGTAAAATGAGGTATAAAAAAAGCAAAACAATTTTCCACAGAATAATTTTGCAACGTCTCAAATGACAGATATCAGCTGATTTCAATTTCACTATAAGTGATTTTGAAAAATTTTCGATATTAGTAAATAGATCGAAATTTGGAACACTCAAAATGAATTCACTCGGTTTGCAATTTCGGTTTCTGGAACATATCTGTGTTACTTAGGTTTGGGAAGAATTAACGCCTTGTAAAGGGGTGATATATTTCTTGCATCGCTTGAGAAAGCCTAGAGTCCAGACATTCCGCAGCGTTCTTGGCGACGTCGAATTGTAGTTTCATGTGTTTAACTTGCATTCCGAGGATGGAAGGCACTTCGGTTTCAGCGATATAAGTGCCTTTCATGGATAATGGCAGGGTATTGGGGTTTCTCTTTAATGACAGAAGGCACTATTGTGTTTTGGAAGCATTAGCTTTGTTCTATGAGGTTGTCCAGCTCAGTCCAAAGCATGCAAATTATTTGCATGGATTTGTGTATGTCTAGATCTTGAAGTACTTTAGCCAGTGTAGGAGTGAGTAAAGAGGGCGATAAAGCACAATCTGAGAGCCTTAAATTAGCTGCAAAATGGGCAGATAGGATTTATTTTAATGTTATTTTGGGGGATACTATAGTTTCCGAGGCAACAAGATTTGAAGATGCAACTTTATAGATCTTAATGAAATAATCACAAGTTAATATGTAACAATAGTCTCGTTTTCATCGAGTTTAGGAGATATCGATGTTTGTTTGATTTTTTGTTAATATTTTCACTTCAAAAACATAAAACAATACATATGTTAAGGAATTCAATCACCAATATTTTTCGCCATTGTTCTTTAACTGTTTGGTAAGAGTACGAGAATTTGATCGATATAATACCATGATCAAACGTGTATTTATCATAGTTTAGTTAGATGTACGTTCAGTGTACGTTTCGGCTTATTTACAATATTTACCTCAGCAAAGATCTCGACGCCTGACATGTTGATCCTGCGTTAGCTTTACAAAAAAAAACACCATATGTGTTATGCAGCACCCTGATATTACGACATTTTGGAAACAAGACCAAAATAATTTAGGCATAGTGTTTCTAGAAAAAAACCAAATAACTAAAAATTGAATAAACAAATAGATTTAAAATGAATGTGCGTGTTGAATTTTTTTTTGTGCGCCAGAAGATAGATCAGAAGTATTACAACCATTTGTGGCTCGAATGGAGATTTTAATACATGTGAAAGGTTATTGGTTTTGTTAAAGCTCTGCGTTTAGCCTAAGGAGCTTGTTAAAGAAATTGTTTCAGGTGCATTTAAGGAAATAATTTTTTTAAGCAATCTCCGGAGGCTAAACGCGAGACCTTAGGAAAACTCATAAAAGCGCAATGTTTTAAAGAAAACAATATTACCTTTCATATGCCGTATTACCATCTCATCTACAATAGAACCACCAATGGCCGTGATTTATCTATATAAGTTGTCTGGTGTTATAAATAAAAATATGATGCGATATTTACGCATTTCTATTGCTGTTTAGGGTGCAATTCTATAATGGTATTTTATTTGGTGATGGAGCTTACGCATGCAGAAAAAAACAGCAAACTCTTGGTGTATGGCAGAGGTTTTCTAGCTCCAGAATATGTATGTCAACACGAGTTTATTTTTCATATCCTTTTGCAAAACAGTAAAACATATTTATAATAAAATATATATTTTTTTTATAATGTACGCGCACTAAAGGGATTTTGGATACTCTTATAATGAAGTAACACAGTGCGGGCATTAGGGAAGTGAAGGATTAGAAAAAAGTAGATACCGATGCATGGTGGTTTTAAATATCTGTAAACTATAATGCGTAGGAAAAACAGAGCGGGTAGAGCATTCCACATTCGTATTGTACGGTTGAGAAACGAATCCTTGTATTTCACTGTACGTCCGAATACAGGCTTGAGGGTAAACTGATGTGCATTCCTAGCATGGCGAGTATTGCGGTTGAATTGCTGTAGGGGTGGAATGCAACTGGCTATTTCATTTGAGCTCTTGTGGTGGAAGTACCGATAAAACAATGACAGGCAGGAGACATCACGATGATGACTAAGAGAGTCAAATGATTTCGTGATGTCTCGATCGCCAATAAATTTTACCGCACGTTTTTGAATCCTGTCAAGTAGCTCCAAATATGTCATTGGTGCACCAGACCAGATATGAGCGTTGTACTAAAGTTTTGGGCGAAAGAACATCTTGTAGATTCTAGACATTTCGCAGCGTTCTTTGCGACATCGAATATGTGGTCATTCCAACGAAGTTTGTCGTTAACGCACATACCGAGGATGGAAAGTCTTTCGGTTTCGGCGATGCAAGTGCCATCCATGGATAATGGCAGAGAATGAGGGGTTCGCTTCAATGACAGCATTGCGTTTTGGAAGCATTAAATTCCACTCTGTTGGTTTTACCCCATTTAAGTATGCTGTCAAGATAGGAATTCAATGAGCTTAACATACGTTGCCGTTCCAGTTCAACGACCGAAGATAAGGGGCGTTGCCCAGAAATCGAACATGTAAAGCTGAGGGTACTGTCATCAGCAAAGGAATGGATTGGATTAGAAGTGACAGACAGGAGGTCATTGATAAAAATGAGGAAGAGAGTGGGAGACAAAACGGAGCCTTGGGGAATACCAGCATATATTTGGTAAGTTGCAGATTTGAAACCGTCCAAAACAACTTGTATTGAACGGTCCAAGGTACCAGAAAGGTAATTTCTAATTCTAACATCGATCCCAAATGCACCAGATGTCATCAAATTACCAGTGGATCTGTTGCTGCGAAAACCGTACTGCCGGTCATTAAGAAGTTTTCGGGATTCAAGATATTTCATAAGCTGACGATTTATCAGCGTTTCCATGACCTTGGAAAGAAGGGACGTTAGTGCAATTGGTCGGTAGGAGGAGACAGAGGAAGATTCGCATTTTTTTGGGACGGGCTGGAGAAATGCTGTTTTCCATCTTATCGGAAAGAGCCCTGAAGAATAAAACAGATAGAAAAGCTTACGCATTGGTTTTGCCAGCGTGGAAGAACACCTCTTCTGAACGATAGAGGAAATTCCATCTGGGCCAGCGGATTAATGTATGTTGAGATCTCGAAGAACTCTTGCCACTGTACGAGTGCGAAAATGGATCGTTCCCATAGAAGATTCTACGCTCTCGAGTACAGGGGGAGACAAAGTACAATCTGGCAGCGTTGAGCTAGCTGCACAAGGAGCAGGGAGCAGATTGGCTTTATCCGAAGAGCTGACAGCTGGGGTGTCATTGCAAATGAGTGTCGGGATAGATGACGAGGCCGAATTTTTGATATTCTTAACAAACGACCAAAAGTTTTTACTACCGGTGGGACTTTGTAGTATTTGCTGCCTCAACTTTTGGTCGTAGGACAATTTGACACGATTAATGTGGGCATTGCAGTCATTTCTGGGTCGTTTGAACTTTTTTCGGTTTTCCGCAGTTGGCCTTAAATGACCGAAAACTTACCTCTTTAGACCTGATAGCTTCTTTACAGCTCAAGTCACACCTCGCGTTTTCCTTGGGTCTGATACACTTTATCCTGTTAGGGATAAAGCGTTTCACACCCAGGTGAATTAAATTTGTAATCATATCGGCAGCGGCATCCACGTCGTTGTTGAGGAAGCACAACGACCAGTTAAAACTCCTAAAGAAACCGTTTAAAGCTTCCCAATTGGCTTTCTCGTATTGCCATACGGTTCTTTTAGGAGCTTGTTCTTTAACTGTGTGGCTGCAGTACGAGAAATTCGCCGATATGATACAATGGTCTGACGAACCTAGAGGCGATAATACATTTAAAGCGTATTTATCAGGGTGAGAGGTAAGAAACAAGTCCAGAGTGTTGGCGTTTTGACCGCTAACGTCTGGTATCCGTGTCGGCTCATTTACAATCTGTGTTAAATTATTAACCTCAGCAAAGATCTCGACATTCCTTTCTTCGGGTGTTGTCTGTCCAGAATGTCGAAGCCAACTTGAATTGTGTATATTAAAACCGCCCGCAATGACGATTTCAGTACGAGGATAATGGGTTACAATTCTGGTGATGGAATCAGACAGTGCATCAAACTCATTATAAGTTGAATGCCTGTCCTGGTTAGGGCTTCTGTAAATAAAACAGTAGTGAATTAATTGCCTACGGACATGGAATTTTAGCCAAATAAAATTAAATTCCGGATTGGAACATTGGCCATATTGAGGTAGAAGTTGGTAGGCTACATCACTGCGTATATAAACGGCGATACCACGATGGAAAAAGAATAATGGCACCAAGTTATATCCAGGCAGACTAAACTCCGTTAAATCGGAATCAATGCTGACCTGTGTTTCACTTAGTGCCAAAACAGCTGGTTTATTGTGAATCGTATGGGCGTACAATGCCATACAGCCATAGCATACGGCACTTGCTATAGCCAAGCAAGGCATCAGCAAACGAAGGGGAGTGGGGCGAGAGGGATTGCCATAACACGATGCACTTTTTTTTTTTTGTTCTTTTTTTTAATATGATATGATATAACTTGATAACTTTCACATAATTTCGAATTTTCGCAGTTAATGAAGTATATTATTGCACTCAACTTAAGAGTGGCTGGGACCTTTCTGAAGTTTTATGAGTGCTCGTAAAGCTACACTAATAGAGGTTGGTGAATAGGTTTACGAAGCTCATAGTTTAAAATCGACGGTGAATACCGGATTAAAAGCAAAATAAAAATTATGCAGAAAAAGATACTGTTTGATCTTTGTGCTACGCTGAAAGGGAATAGAAGATGTCAACTCTCTTTTTGTCAGGTCCCACTCACGGAACTTCGTTGCTCCGCGCTCGAAGTATGTAGTTTTTGTCAGGCAGACGCCTATTTCAACAGTGTTGACCGCTTCGCGGAGATAAGGGTATTTAACTATCTTGCCGCAAGCGGAAGGTATCGCTCACACAACTTCGTGTCTGCATCGTGGTAGGTGCTTATGGTGGCACAGGGACATAAGTCCCGAATTCATATTTCAAAAACTTGGGACTTATGTCTGCGGGATTTATTTCCCTGCGCCGCTTATGGTCGCTGTGCCTAAATGTCCAAAAGAATTATGCAACTTTGTAGAGCTTTTGTTATTTTTTCTACACATGAAATCCGTTATTCGGCAGATGATGCTTAAGGCTACGGTTCCAGTGGATGCGTATTCTGACGAACATCTGCTCTGACAAACAAAAGCTCCATAAGAACCGCAGAGCAGTTGTTCGTCAGAATACACATCCACTGTAACCACAGCCCTACCCAACAAGTGCACGAATATGCACATGATACTTGCGATAACTAAGAAGGATAGCAGCAAACGAATGAAAGCAGGGCTGATTAAATTGACCTAACGCAATGCACTTATTTTTTTGTCGCTGGACACTGTTGTTAATTTTTTTTGTCACTTGATGTTTTTTTGAACTCTTTTATTTGCACTAGCCGCGGAGCGAATTTGAGATGTATGTACGTGTGAACGCGACGGTAGGTATTACAATACTCAAAATACATTAAAGGTAGCGACAGACTTTATACGATTTCTTATTTTATTTTTATTTTTTGAAAATATTACCTTTCTCGCTTTAATGAATAACAGCTAGGCTCCGGAAATCGAAATCGATATTGCAAATCGAGTGAAATTATTTTCAGTGTTCTATTTCGATCGATTTGGTAATTTCGAATTTTTTCGAAATCACTTTGCGTGAAATTGAACACAGCTGATAACTGTCATTTGACACATTTCTAAGTGTTTTTATTTTGGGAAATTGTTTGCTAGTAAATTATTTTGTTGTTCACGCGTTTTAGAGTACGTACAATTAATAAGTGCTGTGTACATTGCTGCGAGATTGAAGACTAAAAGGTTTAATTAAATACACTCAAGAGAAAAATAAAAAGAAGAATGCTAAGAGATTTATCTAATCCCTTAGAAATTGGAGAGGCTGCCTTTGTTAAAAAGCGGGGATACTATAGTTTCCTAGGCGACAAGATTTGAAGATGCAACTTTATAGATCTCAATGAAATAATCACGATTTAAAATGTAACAATAACGTTTTTGCCAATATTTTCACAATAAAAATATAAAAAATTACATATATTAAGGAGTTCAATCACGAATATTTTTCACCATAAAAAATGAAGAATACTTTAAGGAGTATATCACAAAGTGAAATAACTACAAATTAGGTTAGGAAATAAGACTAATTGCCGCGTAGCGTCTCCCTGAGCACCTGCATGTGAGGCCGAAGGCCGTTCGATAGCAGTCGAGTAGACAGGCTAGAGTTGAAATCCCTTTTTCCCGCGAAACCACCCAAGTACTGTTTAACTAATTAGAAATCATCCAAATTTAGTTTGCATTCAGTTTCTAACTTCTACTATTTTGTGCTACCCGCAATGCACTACGAAAAGATATAGTTATAGTTATAGAAATTAAGAAACTAAATTATAATAGAATACAAATGAGAGATTATTAATTCCTAATAGCACACCTTACTTTTAATGGTGGAAAATTTTTCTGTTTGAACTCCTTAATATATGTTTTTTAAGTGAAAATATTAGCAAAAAAGTGACGTCATCTCATAGAGATTTCATACTTAAAATTCGATTTTCAAATCCTGACATCTCCTAAACTAGGCAAAAACGAGACTGTAGTTAGATTTTAACTTGTGATTATTTCATTGAGATCTATAAAGTTGCATCTACAAACCAAAGTTCAATTGTTATTATTAGTAAAATTAAATATATATACGCTACCGTCTAAATATGTAAATGACAATTAATAATGTTTCTGCAAATTGTGGAACATCGCCTTGAGCAATCTTCAATTCCTGTCACGTTGCAGCTACACGCAGTTTTGGGTTTTCTTGGTGGAAAAAATGTCGCTGACATCGCTTTGAGGCAAAGCACTGCATCAACAATTTTGACAAAAGTGCTAACGATTTTGGAGAATCGAATTTGTTTTTTCCATCCACTCGCGTTCTCAGTGGTGGACCATGACTGTTCAAATCTTTTCTCAAATTTTCCATCTAAAATTCTGTGACACTCGATCTCTTTTTCTAAAACCTCCCATATTATTTTCAGATTCCTTAGACTTTTGTAAAATTTAATTTCTTACTCTGTTTTCACAATTTCACAGACAAAATCGAATTGTGGAACACAACAAAGATTTCACTTTAATCGATTTCGATTTCACTTTGTATAAATTTCGAAAAATTTTAAATCGAAATCGATTAAAGTGAAATGTGGACCCTAGCTGTAAGACAACAAAATGGAATCACACAACGGATACTAAAATTGTCTCGGTTCAAATAAAGAGATTTTGGATCCCACAAGTATTTTGAACATAAAAATAAAACGAGACATTTATGCTTTTATAATAAATATAAAAAAAGGGACAAAAGAACATAGCAAAGTTCATACAATATCTTACTGCATCACCACAACTCTTTCGCCATGTATTAAAATCTTGTAAATCTCGAAATAAATGTTTTCAGATCGTGTTCCACCATATCACGAAAAATATAAAAATCCGAAATTACCTATGAAAAACAGAATAAGAGTTTAAAGAAATAACATTTCAAAATTTTAATTTCTCTCATACCTAATTTCGCTCAGTATCTTTTGTCCCGTAGATCATATATTTAGCGAACAGTTTAAGGGACATCCTTTTGATTTTCGCTGTTTACCTAGTTAATATATTGCTATGAAGTACTTGTGAACTTGTTCCAATTTACATTTAGATTACGCTTATCATCTGGCGGGCTAATTTAATTTGAAAAGATACAAAACAAATTACGTTAATTAGTCATTATTATTTATTAATCTCTATTTAAATGTGATTGTAATTATAATGCCAATGTTAATACAGTCCACCCTTGACAATTTGAAATATAAGGAACTCAGGAAATGTGTAGTTCAAATTTCCAAGAGTTCAAATTAAATTAAAATAATAATAATAAATTCAAAGAGAAAAATAGATCAAATAAATGAATTCCTTCCAGCGAAAAACGAAAAAAAAAAATGCATTAACTTTATTCATAATTTGTATTTGCACATGAGCATGTGTTCCGCAAAACAGAACAAATTTCGAAATATTGACCATGCAAAGTAAAGTTCAGCAGTCTAGTGACGACATTTCAAGTGTCCTTTCAGATAGTTTGAGTTTTTTCAGATTGTTAGAGCAAAACTATAGAACTGTGTTCAAAGTTCTACCACAATTTCTTATTCTGTTTTAAACAGCTTTTTCTTAGTTATACTTCTCTATCTAAATACATATGAAAATTAAACACATATCCATACATATACCAATCAGAAATTAAGTTTTAAGACTTATGTCATGTTCGGTTGGTAATCCGAAAGACTTCCGAACTCCGAAGTGTTCGATTGGTACTTACATGGCAGTTCTTCTCCTGGAAAGAAGAGAATTCAGAATCAAAACCAGAAGCTACACATTCATGGGAATGAAAGTCATGTCGCACATGTAAGTCGGAATAAAAAGAGTAGATTGGCCTTCTCTTCCTGACTCACAAAAAATCTCCCTATCACGTGCGACCGGGCACTTACCCATTCAAACACCATAAACGTCATAATCCATAAACATCATATTTGTTGCTGATGTATTCAGTAATTTTTCAGTTTTGGCGAGATTGAAATTAATTACCAAATTTAATTAAAAAAATAATAAAATTAGATTGAGTGTAATATAAACACATTACAATGGCTAAAACTATTTGTCTTCCATTCCCGTCTTGGTCATCAGATTGGCATTTAAAGTGAGGCGGTTGGAAATGCATATACACAAATACAGCGGCATTTACACTTCAAAATCAAATGAAATATGTTTCAATCGATTTACTAATGTCGTTTTCGTTTGGTAATCCGGAAGACTTCCGGACTCTTCTGAAACTGTTCGTTTGGTACTAAAATAACAGTTTCTCTCCTGGAAAGAAGAGAAATTAGCTTCTGACTTTAAGTTCAGAATCAAAACCAGAAGGACTAATACAACCAAACACCACAAATGTCAATATAGATAAATTTAATTGTTGTTGCTTATCCATTTAATAATTCTTAGATTAGGTGGAAATTATAGCCAAATTAAATTAAACAAATTAAGAAATAATATTATGTATAATATAAACATATTTCAATAGCTAATTTTGTTTTTCTTCCATCCTCTTCATCGTCATCACATTCGCAGCGAGGCGGTTGGAAATACATGAACACAAATACAACGACAAATATACTTCACATTTAAATTTAATGTGTTTACTACTTGTTCGTTTGGCATCCCGGATCGGAGAACTCTCCCGGATTACCAAACGAAAACGACATAATATCGAAAACATAAACTGAAACTGAAATCAGCTCATATCTGTCATTTGAGACGTTGCAAAATTATTTAATGGAAATTTGTTTTGGATTTTTTTATACTTCATATGGCTTTCGTGATTTAAACAATAATGAGTGATGTTTTAATAACGTTAGTCATACAAAATAGAGAAAAGGATATAGGCGTACAGTAATAGGAAATTAAAGGTGCTGCGTATCATGTGCAAATATTTGCTAGGACACATATCATATTACATACTTAATATGGTCCTGTGAACTGTTAGCCGCTTCTTATTTAATCTTCGATTTCTTAAGATATGATTTGGAAAATATTTTAATTATTGCTTTCGGCCGAAGCACAGTTCTAAAAATGTTGGATAAAATAATTTTAACCATATGAATTAGT
The DNA here is from genome assembly GCA_963576555.1 of Ferdinandea cuprea. Taxonomy (NCBI): domain Eukaryota; kingdom Metazoa; phylum Arthropoda; class Insecta; order Diptera; family Syrphidae; genus Ferdinandea; species Ferdinandea cuprea. The sequence goes on from OY754959.1 coordinate 82,805,704, forward strand.
TTTGATGGATAAGTATTAATGGTAACAGAAACTTCTTGAACGCAATGATTGTATTAGATATAAAAAATATTCTTTACTAAAGGGAATACAAATGGAATATACGCTGTTGTACTAAGCTAAAAAAGAATAAGTTAATGCGGCGAGTGATATAATTTAAATTAAACTAACAAAAAACTGAAGTATGCACTTATTATTCACTCACATTTCTAACCGCTTTCTGCTTAACACCATTTAATATTGACTATACATAATCAATTTAAAATCACTTACAAAACGAATTGTGGAACACAGCAATTTCACTTGGTGCTAACAACGAATATTTTGATTTCGATATCGATAAAAATGAAATGCAGAACACCAATTTTAACTTTAAATCGATTTAAATTTCACATCGAGTGAAAGTAAAATGTATAACGTAGTTGAAAATCTGTTATTAGTACCGGGCAGAGCCTCTCAAATTGAACAATTTCTGACATTCAGCCTTAAGCTGAAGCTCAAGCTTAATCACACAAGCTTTTTATTATCAAACATTTTACTGGAAAGGAGTACCGTAATTACGGAACAAATTTGCGCGAGCAACGCTATGGAAAGTGTTAGCGGTACTGTTGATTTCACAGAAGGTTTACTTTTTTATAAAGGCATAAGTATTCACAGTGCCTAAAATTTCGCTATCACTTATTCAAAATAGTTTTTTTTACCATTAAATTTACTTTTCGAGCAATTATTGTAAAAATTATAATAACTAAATAAAAACAGGAATGATTTTCGAGCATCCTCTTTATGTACAAAGTTTAATGTTTTGGTTAAAAGGTATTAATTAGGTCTTATTTTATCGAAATGTTTCCGAATATGTGATGGAATCTGGAATAGATGTCGTTTTCGTTATTTTGCTGATGTTAAAAATATAATAACTAGATAATTGATAATGTTTATTTTATAGTAAATTATTTGTTTGATTATTATGATTGTTGTATATACACAGCTTAATTGTATTTATTTCAATGTTTTTACAGTTTTTATAACTTATGCAGATCAATTTAAAATCACGGAGTGACAACACGGGGCAAAAAGCAGAAGATCAAATAAAAAAAATAAATAGCACGAATGTGAACGTGTTAAATCGCAAGAGTGGTCGGTGTAAGAACGGTCGGTAGTGAAACGGGGGACCACCACAGCCGGACTAGTAGAGATATGGGAAGTTATTTTGCATTATAATAAATGATGCATGCACGTGGGTGTAAGCCAAACCATTTTAATCTCTAGCTCTTTCAAAAGTTAAAAGCAAGAAGTTGCCATTTTAAAAAGTTATGTCCATGCGTCTTGCAATACGCTTGAGTAATGACCAGCTGTAGCTCAGGTTGCATGACCATTACTTGCGACAAATTATATAGACAATACAATTCTCAATATTCCATACATAAAAAGTTTTTAGTCACGCTCAAAAATTAAAAAAAAATGTAATATGTTTTATATATTTTAGATTAATATATTAACATTAAATGGCTATTCAACTCTATGCCCTTTTTATGGGATGTTTTTTCAAATATATTGTTTTTTTTTTTTAAATTTATTATAAAACGATATAAAATATCATCCATCGTGTTTTCAACGCATTTTTCATGTTTTTATTTTAACTACTAAAAATTAACTATATCTGCGTCGGCTAGGGTGTACGGCTCGAAATATTTGTCTGTCTTTTTTATTGCAGGATTATAATGGCATTTTAAAAATCTTTAGCATTTTTCTCAACCTTAATGAAATGACGCAATTAACCCCTTATTTTCTCGACTTTCCCAGCAGTCTGGCACCATCTTCGTTCTACCCAAACTGTTGGCGTTTTGATAAATTATTTAGCGTCATCTAACTAAAAATCAAGTTTTTGTTCTACCATTTAGCCCCCTTCCGACAGCCAACCCACCAACGGATAAGCGGCAGACAATTAATTTAACATTTATTTATATTCAGACTATATTAATAATAATAATTATAATATAAAGGGTGTAGTACACTGCGACCTTGTGGTCTATTATGCCCCTACTTATAGCATGGAGAGGTTTTACTCCCTCTTCCAGAGCGTTTGAGTGTTTATGTTTTGGCTTTTGCCTTGGCAAGGAAAACCTACTCAGAGCACATTATTCAGTCCAGTTTCTTTTAAGAATCTGAGAATGAGCAGGGGAACCGTGGTTGGTAAATCCTTTTCTTGAATTTGGTGTTTTCCCAAATATTTAAACCTTGTGTATGTTTTGGAGTTTCAGTGGAATCATTGCAGAATCTGCAAAGACCTTCCTGATATTCATATCTTCCTTAGGTGTTCCCTAAGTTTGCAATGCCCCGTTAGGCAACCAGTTAGGATAAGTAGGTTATTTTTGCTTAGACTGACACATGCTTTAAATCTTTTGAAAATCTCTTCTAAGAATTTGTTGGCTTGTCTCAGACCTTGGAGATTTCGAAAGGTTCTAGCCCATTTTTCCTTTTCCGATTCCCTGAATTTTTCGCGTAGTGTGTTACCCTATCCCGCAGAATGGTTCAGGTCCTATGAAGGGTGTTGCGGCTCTTTTGCTGCTGCTTGCTTATCTGACAATATTGCTATGTAACAGTTTCTGCAATTCTTTTCGAGATTGGTTCTAACATATCTTTCTATGGCGCATATTTCTGCTTGAAAGATGCTGGTACTCTTGCTTCATATCGATTCATAATGTTTCGTTCTTGGCCCAAACACTCCTGCAAAAGTTCCTTCATCAGTTCTCGATCCATCTGTATACCACTTTATCATGTGGTGCATAGATTGTCTTAATCGCTTCATTCTTGAATTACTTTGTTAAGAAATCAGACTAAACAATGATATCAAATATTTTCTTAACGACATTTAGTTACCATTTTTGTCGCTGGGTCTTAGACTATTAGCACATGGTAGATTTGATTAACGGTTCGACCATATGGAAGTTGTGCTCACCAACTAAGCCGCCAAAGACGTTTTCCTTTCCAACTTTAGCATAGAAATCCCCGAGCACGACCTCATGATAGGGTCTTCAGCATCTTCGGTAGGGGCGTTTCTACACATTAGGCTAATGATTTTGGAATGTACCTGATTCGGTAATGTCTGCCTTATACAGCTTGCTTGACGTGCGCGTTCCGCTTGCCAACCAACTTTTATTTCTTACGGTTGTGCGTTGTTGAGGGACAAATCAACTAAGTGAAAATCGGATCGAGCATGGGCGTTTTCCTGCTTCGATCGCATCCAGTCTGTTGATGCAACGGAGAAGTCCTCTCGAATTATTAACGATTTTTAGTGGGCGTGCCGCTTGTTCATCGCAGGTTTCGCTATCCATATGTGATCGCACATATTTCCTTCCGCCTACATTGGCTTTACAATTTTACAATTATCTAATTTTGTAACAACAATATTTTCCCAGAAATCAAAACAATATTTCCACCACAGATATTTTTAAAGATGATGACTATAAGGGTCGATATCAAAGCCAGTCACTATTAACCCACGGCATCATTGAATCCGGCGAAATCTAATGCGATCCGCAGAAATAGGCGGATGCACTGCGTTATCGGTCCGCAAATCCAATTCATTGATTACATTGAAGTCAGCTGGTTCGTTGTCACAATACATTTTTGCAAATTTCAATTGGTTTTTAATAAAGTTTACAAAAAATGTGTATAGTTAGTTTTCTTTAATCTAATTTCAATGCACTAAACACTAAGCCATGCACCAACATTTTTAATATATATAAAAGCTAAAATTTAAAAGTTCATTAAAATAAGTGTATTAGTAGATAGGGAAATATAATTTTAAAAAAATTAATTGTACTTCTAATCCAATCCATTTCTGCGCTGATGAGAGTACCCTTAGATTCGCATATTCGTTTTATGATTCACGTCCCTCGTAGAGCTGGAACAGCAACGTATGTTAAGCTCATTAAATTCTGACTTTGACAGCATTCTTAAATGTGGTAAAACCAATAGAGTAGAACTTAATTCTTCCAAAACACAATGATGTCTTCTGTCATTAAAGCGAACCCTCAATACCCTGCCATTATATATGAATAGCGCTTACATCGCTGAAACTGAAAGGCTTCCCATCCTCGGTATGTGAGTTAACGAAAAACTTCGACGTCGCCAAGAACGTTGCGAAAGGTCTAGGCTTCCTCAAGCGATGTAAGAAATATTTCACCCCTTCTGATCTGGCTAGAATATAAAAGGCGTTTATTCGTCCCAAACTTGAGTACAATGCTCATATCCGGTCTGGTTCACCAATAACATATTTGGAGCTACAGGATACGATTATAAAAAACGTGCGATAAAAGTTATTGGCGATCGAGATATTGGGAAATCGCTTGACTGTCTTAGACATCGTCGTAATGTCTCCTGCCTGTCATTGTTTTATCGCTACTTCCATCGAAAGTGCTCGAACGAAATAGCCAGTTGCATTCCACCTTTTCAACCGCAATCGCCGTCATGCTATGAATGCTCATCAGTTCACCCTAAAGCCTGTATTCGGACAAAATGTGAAATTTAAAGATTCGTTCCTCTGCCGCTCAACACTAATGAGGAATGCTCTACCACACCCTGTTTTTCCTAACTATCCTTGACCTTTTTAGAAATATACAATATTTTACTTTACTTATTATAAGCTTTAAAATATTTTTTTAAAAATGAATGTTGTATGTTTATTTCTATTTTTAAAATGTTACCTTTCTCACTTAAATCAATAGAATAATAAAAAAGACAAAAAAACCCAATTGTGCATAGCGGTTAATTTGGATTTCTTTTGAATTTTTTTATACGCGCTTAAAATCTTACGTGACCGAATCAAAAGCTCAAATAGAATAGATGCTTGAGGTAAGTTGAGATTGCATACCAAGTGGTCATATAATTGTCATTTCTGTCAGTATGTGCTTGCATTTGAGCAATTGGCATGCAGATTAATCTTACCTTCAGACACATTCAAAATTGGTCTTAAAATTTTTCAATTCAGTTTGGATTGCTTACTATTCAAATTATAGAAATAGTTCTACATACATATGCTCCAATCCCCACTAAATGAATTGCATATGGAAAACATAAAAAGTTGCACGGACTGCAGATGGTCTGCGTTTTCAATGATACCTACTTGATTATATTTTCAAAATTCGTATAATTAAAGTTTTTATAATATAAGTTGTTAATGAGTCGACTTATGTATGTACTTTGTATGCTATATAGATAAATGCATCTTCCCTCTATTGATTTTCAACATTTTTATAAACTGAAAAATAAAATATACAATTTTGTTGAGAGTTTTATTATACTTTATTACTATTGAGAAGAGAGGAAATTTGTAAGAAAAAAAAAACCAAACATATGAATTTGCATTTGCATTTGCGCATACATACATATGTATATGTATATGAATAGAGTATGTTCTAATCAATTATTCATATCTGTAGGTATGGATATAATATTTGAGAGAACTATTCAAATTTGATCTCTGTTCTGTTTTCTATTAAGATGATAGAGAGACTTTGATTTTTAACGTAGCTAAAATAAAAAAATTAAAACCTTTTTTAGATGAAATCTAATATCGGTTCATGCTATTGTTGATTTAATTTTCCATTCAAAAGAACTAAGTTTTTGAAATAAAATAAAATCTAACAAGAACCTACATAAATACGTAAACAATTAAATGTCAATAACTTGACAAGTACTCTAAAACTGTGGACACAATACATGTTGTATATGCTTATTTTAAATTAAAATTTAATTTGGGAATTATATAAATGTTTTAAAAGTTTTGATTATTTTGACGAGAGAACCCAGTCCTGTTGCCCTTTGCTTTGCCATCAAAAAATAATTCAATGTAACGACTTCCAATCTGTTCCATGTGTTTTTTCATTGCAATTTGAGAATCGTCGTATGAATAAAAGTATGCATCAGCACTGCCACTGTGCAAACCCTTATTATTGAAAATAATTTTAACATTAGCTGGACGAATAGGATCAAAAAACTGTAAAAGAATTCACAAATATTAATGATTGTTTGCGGGAAAACATACGATTTTGACATACTTTGAATACTTCATTTTCAAAAGTATTGTACGGGAGCCCACGCATATGAACGCAAAATAGATCATTATCGTTTCGGAAATCCCTATTGTTTCCAAAATTATTCATTCCCGAATCAGTGTTCATCTTATTGCCCATCATTCCTACACCCATATTCATTCTGTTATTTCCTCTGTCAAAGGCATTGTTAAAGTTACCGCCGTCATCGTCTGGTTTAAGATATGATTTATATATTTAAAGAGAATTCAAATTGAGGTTTCTAATTTTAAAAATACCCATACCATTATTGAATCCACTGTTGCCATCAAATCCCTCTCCGTTATCACCATTAGGCCCTCTGTTATTTTTATTTAAATCGTTATTCCAAAACACCCCCGGGTTGAAGTTGCTTTTGTCGCGAACGTTGCAGCCGCCAGAGTTGTTGTTAGACAAACCCATGTTATTGTTATTGTTATTAATGGGTCTATCGAAACTGTTTCCAGTATTACCATTGTTATACCCACTCAAACTACCAAACATCCCAAATCCACTAAGATTTAACCCGTTTCCAGAGTTGTTCATTCCCATTGGCTTGTTAACACCTCCCCCAAATCCACTTTTGTTATTGTTGCCAAATCCTAAGAAGCAAATAAGAAAACAAAAACAATGAAATCACACGGCAAAGGCAAAAAATCCCAACAATTTTCATTGGCTTGTAAAATTAGTTTACAATGTTCACGTGCGTGCATCAAACGGCTTTTTGTTGATTACCACAGTCTAAGACCCATCGCAGGCATTAGCTTTTATTTTAAACATGTACAATGTCTTATACTATTTATATTTTTCTTTATATTTTGAATATACTTTTAACGGAATAAATCAACATTCAAAACATAACATACATATTATTATATTGGTAGAATATTACCTATATCCTTTCTTTGTTTAAATATATTATTATAAAACGCAAGATTTGTAGACGCGTATAGAGCCGTCCTAAGGAAAACGGAAGTAAATCAAAATGCGAAGTGTGCTGTCTTCATTTTAGGTTAAGCACATAGCAAAATCACACCTTTAGGTTACTCTTTAAACTAAAAGCATTGTGGACGGTGGCAACACTAGTTAAAGATTGTATCGAAATAAAATAGAATTCCATAAATTAGAGCGATTAAACTTTTAATATGAAGTATAATTTTTGGTTTAAATTATAGCTTCATTATTTTTTTTCCTTTTAATACAATTAATGGTATTTGGCAATTAGGAATTCGAATCTTAAAAACGAGCGTGCGCAGGTGATAAATTAGATTTAAATTTTATTATCTTCTTCTTACTTGCCCAACAATTGATATTTACCAACCTTTGTTTAAATCCAAATTATAAAACTTAACGAGATATTTAAACAAAAATGCAACTAACATTATAAAAAAATATATTTTGAATAAGAATACTGATGTGGATGTATTAAAAAGACAAAACCATCAGATGAAAATCAAATTTGCATTTAAATGTAATATTAAAAAAATTACCTGTATCACGAAGCATATTAAAGTTTCCACCACCAAAGTCATCACGGTTACGTTGACCACCTCTGTCTTTGATGTCATAAGGTCCAGGGCGATTGCCAGACTGTCGTCGCATTTCAGCCAATGAGCTCCGAAATATTTCAATGTATCTATATATATATATATATATAAAAGTTTGTTTTATACAATAAAATAAGGTAACAAGAGTTTATTTGGAGAGGATTTAACAATTCAGTTAATTTATGCTTCAACATATGTAATACGATCTTAAGTTCTATGTTCTATTTAATTCTATCTTCTACCGGGTCATTTTTTAAGAGGTTTAGAACTTTTTTAAAAAAAAAACACAAAAAATTCGAAAAAATGAATGAAATATTTATTTGAATCGATAGTTTGAACCTTGCAATTTAATGTTTAAAGATAATTTCATGCAAATGTTGACCGCGGCTGCGTCTCAGGTAGCCCATCCGCTGAGTCCAATTTTGGCATACTCTTTCACACATATCGGCCGGTATCTCACGAATGAATGCATGGATGTTGGCTTCCAGTGCGTCAATCGAAGCGGGCTTGTCCCTATACACATTAGCCTTGGCATACCCCCACAAAAAATAATCTAATAGTGTCAAATCGCACGATCTAGGCGGCCAATTGACCGGCCCGAAACGTGAAATTAACTGTTCACCAAACTCGCCTCGCAATTGCGCCATTGTTTCGCGTGTTGTGTGGCATGTGGCACCGTCTTGTTGAAACCACATATCATGCAAGTCAAGAACTTCCATTTCGGGCAAAAAAAAGTTTGTTATCATCGCTCGGTAGCGTTCACCATTGACAGTAACGCTGCGATTCGCATCATCTTTGAAGAAATATGGCCCAATAATGCCGCCGGCCCATAAACCGCACCAAACAGTGGCTTTTTCGGGATGCATTGGTAGCTGTTGCAATGCTTCTGGCTGATCTTCACTCCAAATGCGGCAATTTTGCTTATTTACGTACCCATTCAACCAAAAATGAGCCTCATCGCTGAACACAATTTTTCGATAAAAAAGCGGATCCTCGGCCAGCTTTCCAAGAGCCCATTCACCAAAAATTCGGCGTTGTGGTAGGTCGGCTGGCTTTAGTTCTTGCACCAGCTGTATCTTAAAAGACTTTACGCCCAAATCCTTCCGCAAAATTTTCCACGTAGTGCTGTAACAAAGGCCTAACTGCTGGGAACGGCGCCGAATCGACATTTCGCTGTCTTCTGTCACACTAGCTGATACGGCCGCAATATTTTCTTCAATACGCACAGTACGTAAACGTGTTGGTGGTTTAATGTCCAACAAAGTAAATTTGGTACGAAATTTGGTCACAATCTTCCGAATAGACTGCTCAGAAGGTCGAGAATGCCGATCATAAAATGGAAGCAGCGCGCGATGAACATTTCGAACCGAGCACGAATTTTGATAGTAAAATTCAATAATTTGCAAGCGTTGTTCATTTGTAAGACGATCCATGGTTAAATTGCAAACCAAACTGAAGCTGTTTGACAGTGACACAAGGTACTAAACACACGTCAGCTGTCAAAACCAGTGTTGCCAAAACCAAACCAGCTAAAAAATCACCCCTTATAACCAATACATTTTCAGGGAGTTCTCCATTTCATAAACTTTTATATTCCAAATTACAAAATTTATAGAAAAGTAATTTAACGTTTACTCGTGGTGTGTGAGTCGATTTTCATTCACCCATTCGCCATGTTGGAACTGTTCCAGTCAAAAACTGTTCCAACTGCTGTCAAATACTCTTCCAACTGCTGTCAAATATTGTTCCAACTGCTGTCAAATACTGTTCCAACTGCTGTCAGTGCTGTTCTAGCTATTTTGCGAATACTGTTAAAACATGGCGAATTGGGTGAGTGAAATTCTATATGCGACAACAATGAGTCGATTTTCAGACTCGATCGATACGATTTTAATGATTGGTCAAAGATTTGTTCCCAACTCAGTCGGAAAAATACATACGATTCATACGCGAAACACGACATTCTGCATATAAATACCGACTAAATGTCCAATACTCTTGAATAATTTTTTTATTCGATTACCCTTGTCTGTAATAGATCTGCACATGACTAATATTCATAGTGAAATCGCTTAGCAGGACAGGCATCACTACACCTTGTGTTTTAAAAACAAAAACAATTGAGAAAGGGTCAAAGAAGGGGTTATAATTGAAGTAGTTTGACGAGGTTGGCTCTCGCTGTCCCTTTTCTATTTAAGGAATCCATTTTGAAAAACATGTCATGTTATCATTAATTTTTGACAATCAACAGCACCCTCTACGGTTCACACGTATTTACAGACAGGAAATTTAACCATGGCTTTGCGACCTTTTTTTGCGGTGTCAAGGGGACTGGGGTATGCTGAGTTGACTATCTATGATTTACATGTTGTTAAAGAAGGATATGCGTATGCAGATGTCTGGTTTATTTTTACATTTATAAGAAATACATCGCGATTGCTCGATTTTGTTTTTTTTTGGTAGCCACAACTATCTACATAAAACAATTTATTTGTTTTTGTGTTTACAAAGCATATCAAAAAAAATGCGAAGGACAACATTGGATAGTTTTACTGACAAAAAAGATCGTCAGAGATCGTAAGAGCAATAGCCGGGAGACGACTATGAATCTAGTAAAAGAGACGTTTGCATTTTTATCCGACCTTTGTCGGCTGAAACCGAAAAGCATAATAGGAATATGGAAGAGCCTTTTGTTTTCGAGTCGGAAACGACAACGATAATCGGGCTAAATGAAGTGCACATAAAATTACCGATACCAAAAAATTAAATAAATTTAAACTTTTGCTTTTAATTAAAAAACCTGGACAGTAATAATTAAAACAATTTATGGCTTTAATGCAGATGACATCCTCTTTCGATTCATGGTAAATTAATTGACATACATCAAGTAGTTGTGTTTTCTTGCAACACTTTCCTTAAAAAAATAAAATGAGTGAAAATAAAGTTACTCCATTCTTATTTTTTCGCGAACGCATGGATAGATCGAATTAAAATAAAGTAGAGATTGCAGCTCTTGTGTCCCTCTGTAATACTTTTGTATTTAAAGACAGAAAGTAATAAACAAGAAATGTCGAACAGAGCTACACCAATTTTATTTATATGATAATAACCATCTTCTCCGTATGGGAATAAAATAGGATACAGCAATGCATCGTAACAACGATTGATGTTATCACTTGGCATACGATCGAGTGCAACTTTAAAAAGCCTCACTAATTTATTGTACTCATGGAACATATTCTGTAACTCGCAAATTATCATGCTTCTTTGATCAATTTAATCATCATTGCCGATAAAATAAATTTGAAGAAACTTATAAATTTGATCGGCATATGGTAGAGTGAACCAGCAGTGAACCAATAATAAATTTGCCCTTAAATTAAATCAAACTTGTGTAAAAATTATTTATTATCGTTAAAGGTCAGTGTATACACACTACCGAACATGTAGGAAGAAGAAAATTAAAGAGTTCTTGTAGTTGGCAATCATCTTTTCACGTTATTTCCGGTCGACACCAATATTATATTATGTCAAATCAAAAAAAAATGTTAGTTAAGATAAATATGTCCTTATTTCTAAGTTCCCTGCTGGTGTTATTGTGATTTATTGGCGAAAACAAGGTCACTTTTATTATGTTGCTTTAATTCGTAGGGCGCTATCCATACCATTTTTTCGTTGCCATTGAAATCGTTGTTTCAATAACTTTTGTGTTGTATTGCAATAAATGGATAAGGAAGTTGTTTAAATAATTTGCATTGAAAAAAAAAACGTTCCAGTAATGTGCACCTCCCTAAAATCCGAAAAGACCTTGCTTTAATTAGTAAACATTATCAAGATACTGCTGTATTTTGTAATCAAGCTAAATTAAATGGAGAAGTGTTCGTTCCGGATTTTCAAAAACATTAATGATAACGGCTCTAGGAAATAATGCCCCAAAAACTATCTGTCGCCGGCATGAAATCCTTAGCCAAGGAATTTCAACCCTCTTTCCGAAGGTCGGCGCCTGTGAAGCAGCTTTCATAACTTTAATCCGAAGTAAAAAACTCTCGGTATATGAGATGCGTTTTTGAATCGAAAAATGATTCGAAAATCAACTTTTTAGATTTTGAAAAATTAGATTTTCTCAAAAACAGCACCTACGATTTTTATGTAATTTCGCACATTGGACAATTTTAACATAATTGTTCAAAATACAAAAAATTATCAAAATCGTTAGAGCCGTTTGTAAAAAAAAACACGAATTTAATTCAAATTTAAGAAATTAGTTATATGAAAAAAAAATTATTTTAAAAATCGAAGTATGCAAATTTGTTCGACTTAATAGTATAAAAAAACAGTGAAATTTTTTGGAGTTAGCTTTGTTAGTTTTCGAGATATTGGCGGTTTTATAAATTACAGTTAATCGAATTTTTTTCCAAAATATGAGTATGCAGTATTTTTGGCCCCATCCCAAGTATCCTTAGTACAAAAAAAGGTCAAAATCCTTGGAACCATTTTCTAGAAAAATAGTAATAAGTGATTTTAACCAAAAAAAATGTAAGGCAGGTACCGTTATAAAAAAAGGTAATGCAAAAAATAAAAAGGCTCTCCGATATGTTACCCAAAAAACCTTACATACGAATTATGAAACAAATCCGTCAACCCGTTTCGCCATACGGTGCCCGGACAGACAGACAGACAGAGCGACAGACGGCATTGGCGGAGTTTTTTGGACTTCTCTATAGTCGTAATATCATCCCTCATACTCAGATTGAGTTCGAAATTTCCGCACTATTGCAATAACTTTCTCTTTAGTATACTAATGTATATGAGAAAGTTAAAAAGTAGTAGGTAATACAATTAAATAAGATCCAAAAAAGGATATAAGACTCCAATTTTAAAATACAGGACATACAATTTTAATTAATCGCGATGTGGATACCAAGCTACCTGATCCCATTAAAGTAAATGCTGCAGAGTTTTAAGTGGGCTCCACTCTATTCGGCTCAAGAAGAGAGGTCATTTTGCTCGCTTTTTTAGAAACAATCGTTAACAAAAGCTAATAATACTAAAATTATTTATAATAGAAAAAAAATATTGCAACGATTGTCAGCAAATCACAACAAACGAATCCAGTCGAAATGACAATTACAGTGAACACACAATATTTTATACAGGCTATTCTAAATAGTGAACAAAAAAATCATGCTACAGTGAACCCTTAGAAAACGAAAAAGAACACCAACAACAACCAGATGTAGATCATCCGATTTATCCAGTGTCTTCTAGAGATGCTGTTCAATTATTTGAGAAAGCACTTCAATGGGAAACTAGTGGTAGTAATAAAGTGGATTACACGGATGTTTTGGTGATTAAAACATTACAAGAAAAGGCGATATTAGTTCACATCAATTCTAGGACAAAGCAAACGAAGATGACTAACTATTTGAGCACAGTTTAAGTTTGTTGAATTTTTGTTTTTTAAGTACATGGAATGTATTATTTTTGTTGAGATTCAAATTTTTTACGGATGAGTTGTGTTTGTTAAAACTAAAATGTTCTTTCTAATAAAAATTGGCTTGTTTTTTAGTATTGCAAAGAAAAATTATAATTATATTCTATTTTCGATGAATCGTAAGTAAAAATATACACATTTTGATGAAATTTGCTTCAAGGAGTCCACGCTCGTTATAATGAACAATCTCGCTCCAGTGAACAGGCCTGGTTATTATTAGTTCACTGTATCGAATGTCTACTGTAATTAGTTCTATACTCTGTCCAACATAAACTGGCAGTACACGTCTTATGGGGAAGCTATTTCAACATCAGTAGCGTGGCATATTTTTACAACATACAAATTGAATGAAACCCTTCATAAAGTGTTTACCCGCCAGTCAATTTCCAATTGCATCTGACGTAGAATTAAAACGTCTTATGCAGCGCACATCTGAGTGCCTGTGGCTGCTGCTATTCAACATCAACGTCAACCCTAATTAAATGTATGTGCATTCAGATTTACCAGTGTCAGTTTGGTAACTCGTTAAATTTTTTTTCCTTGGGTTTCTGTTGAGGAGCTTTTGGTTTTAGAGCTTTGAAAAAATTTCTTAATGAAAATAAAATTTTTGCTAATTTGAAATGCTTACTATGGAAACCCTGTAAGAGCTTTTGTTAGAATAGCACCTTACGGAAAACTAGAGTGCGAATGAGAGACAAAAATTCCCATCTTCCCTGTACTGCCAATGAATGTTGGACAGAGTATAGGAACGTTCACTTTGAAAGAATGTCAGGTGATGCGAATACCACAGTTAAAACCCAATTATCAATACCACGGTTATTGAGTATAAAAAATATAGTCTCAAAACTCAATAATAATAAACGATTGAACAAAAAAGCGTGAATTTAAACATATGCGAATAAAATTATTTTATACTAACCTGTGCCCAATTTTGTCTCTATTTCGAAGCAATGCTTGTTCAGTATCATCGACTGATTCGAACTGAACATAGGCCTCGCCCGTCGCTCTTCCTCTCCTATCCATAACAATAAGAATTCCTTCTCTATTCCGTTTCAGGTTTAATCCTATAAATAGAAAATATTTATAAAGTTCTCATTAATTTGTTTAACTAACTCCATAGTAAGTATGTCTAAATTCATTAACGCATCATGACGCTTATGAGACTTTGTAAAATGTTCATTAATGCAAACTATAGGTATCACTCTCAACGTCAAGTGTTCATTATTGCTAAGTTGGATAAATTAATGCGCAAACATAACAAACCAAAGCATCACAAAACAGCTAGACGCGATGATCATTCGACAGCCAAAGAAGTTGAAAATGTCAGAAGAGAAAGAAAAGTAATTTATATACACGATTTTAACAAGTAACTAGAACGATTTTTTTATTAAATGATTTCTCCATTTTCATATTTTTAATAAATAAATAAATAAGTATTTTTTTAACGAAAAAATTAAAAAAAAAATTTTTACAGGAGAGATGAAGTTATTTATTACCACAAAACTAAAATACATATATGTATATAAAAAATTATCTAAAGGGAAAAATCGAGAGCATCTCGGTGGGGAAGAATTGTTTTTAAAATGCTGCAAGATGGACTGAAAAAAATTAACTGAATGTAAAAAATGTTTGATCAGCGACGCATCAAGCATCGCAAGTAATGCCGCATCATGATCAGCAAACATTTTCCAATGATACCTTCAGCACCAGGGAACGAATTTTTTTTACCAATATTGGCTTCTTCTGCCCTATATGAATAGGGTAGAGGCACTAGTATCCGGACAGTTAACATATTTCTTAACTTTAGCTTTAAATTATTTTACAACTACGAAGGCTGCAGAAAATAGGTTTATTTTTTTTAAAAGTCTAGATAGTTTTTGATAATATTGCATAATGTCGAAAACACTTAAATAATATTATATATTTTTTAATAATGTTTTTCAAAAAAGTACGATTGGCGCTAGTATCCGGACAGTCGAATTTAGTGTCCGCACATTTTTTATTTTAGTATCCGGACACAGCATTTTTCTATGAAGATTTTGTTTTTTTTTACAACTATGCATGTATTTTAATATAGTTTTGTATCAATAGATGTTTCTATACATGCATCTTCTGAAGGTGAATTTTTCACGTGATCTGAACTTGTCGGGGGAGTCGTTACAATGGATTCAACAGACGCTGCAGCGTCTCCTTGGATTTCTGGAGATTCATTTTGAAATTGGTCTGAGTTTGTCGTCGAATTCACTCCAATTGGGGATCCAATGTTCTCGGCATTAGTGAAACAGAAATCTCCGATTTCTTTCCCAATGATCCATCGCTGTTTAACACGTATACACCTACGCTTAAATCACCTAAGACTCCTGGGACCCCTCCTAATGTTGTGTCTAATGGTTACGCATCTCGAGAAATCAACAGCTGTTGAATTAAGGGGATACAAACCACACTCCCTAAAACCATTTTGAATAGTGGCCACCATGTCTTTATTTTTTATGATTGCCTCATTTAAAAGTGGCTAAAGTTTATTTTCGTTAATGCTTGTCCAAGATTTTTCGATTGCCATTCGTTCAGTCTTCTTCCAATCTGATTTCAGAGGCTTAAAAACACTAACGTCACCTTGCTGCATGGTATGCGTAGTATTCGGTGGTAATGCATACAAAATGATTCGTTCCTTTCTACAAAACTCACTGAGTTATAAGGTTAAATGTGATTTGTGCCCATCAACAAACAATATATGGTCGTTCCACATTATCGGCCAATAATCGTTTATGTAAACTGTTAGCGATGTACTTGAAAACTGTTTCACTCTGCATCCATCCGTTTTCACTTTAACCCAAAACCACGATTTCGGGATACTTTTGGTGGACGTAAGCATGGAAACACCACCATTGATTCAAATAACTTTCCATCTGATGAAAAAACAATTAGCACCGTCCGTTTCCTTCTTATTTCCAGCAAAAATTTGGTAAATGTTATTGACTTTTCCAGTCTTTGGGCAAAGGCAAAAGCTGCTTACGTCACCATTTAACATTGTGGATGGATTATTTATTATATGCTCCTGGTTAATGCTTTTTAAGTAGTCCTCAAGATCTCTGAACCATTTCAGTATGGTCTCCTTGGTGACTACTGCTCTACCCTTTCTAATATTTTCCGCTTCTCTCATTGCTAAAGAAGGATTTCTTTTCATCGCATCCATGTTTTTCCTGGTCGGTCATCTTTGAATGGTGTTTTTCTTTTTGTGTCCCCAATTATTTTCTGTACCGTATTTAAAAGATCCTCTGTTTTTAATGGAAATCCACATTTGCATAAATCTGCACACCACTGAGCAAGAACTCCTTCCTCTTCAACCGTTAAATAAGGATCTGGACCTATTTTTGTCGATCTTTCACCAATTAATCTTTTTCCCTTGAGGCGGTCATGCAATGTTGACGGACGTATGCTTATGCCTAATTTATTATCTCTTATTTCTTCTAAAGCCTTAGCGAAGGCTAATACAGAAAAGCCTTAAATTCAATTCTATGTACGTTAATAACGTAGAAAATAGAGTTGTTCGGATACAGAACCTCATTTTTCATTACCCGCACAAACGTTTTCTGACTCAGTAAATGCTGTCCGAATACTAAAAATCTGGGAGAGAAATACAAATAAATGGTCTCACTAGTTTTTCCGGACACAACACAATACCGACTACAGCCCTCTTAAACCTCAGACACTGAATGACGTGTAACTCTTAAGGCAAACCGTTATTTTACTTGAAACTTTGCATGTGGTTGTGTAATAAATAAAGGAATGTTATTTGATAGCTAAAAGTGTAGCTTATTTGTAAAATGAGCCTATTTCTTTAAAGTTAACGATGTAGTGTCCTGACACTAGCTTTGTCCGGATACTAGTTCCTCTACCTAAAATATTATAAAATATTTTTGTGCACTTTCGAGCCCTTCGAGTAGGGGCTAGAATATACCCGCCTGTCGTAAGAGGCGACTAAAATCTACCTCCGTATAACGAATATGTTGATTGTGACGTTCTGTCCAATTCGTCGATGTTGTATGTCCCTTCTGGTCGACAGCATATATTTGGTTTTGCCCTCGTTAACCGCTAAACCCATTTTAGCCGCTTGTTTCAATACAAGAAAACGCACCAATGATGAACGATGTGTTCTACCACGTATGTCAATATCATCTGCGTATGCAAGTGTAATTGAACAGACTTGTGGAAGACTGTGCCTCTGGTGTTGGCTTGTGAGTTTCGTACAATTTTCTCAAGTATGATGTTAAAGAAGTTACATGACAGTGCATCACATTGCCTAAATCTTTTTCCGACATTAAAGGCCTCGGTGAGATTGTTAAGCACGGAAACGAATATTCCGAATTCAAAGAAATCGCGGCAGGATTCGACAAGGAAGCGTCCGGGTCCGATTCTATTTCTAATCTTTACTCGAGATATTCCGCAGGAAGAAGGCAAAATTAAATAAGAAATGGCTTGCTCGAAATTGCTCGTCCGAAAAATTCTCGGAAAAACGGATGAAAAATACAATGTTCGGCCTCCAATAAGCCTAATGCTCGGTCGGACTCTAGCAATCAACAGCGTTTTTGAGTGGACAAAGCAATTGTCCTTAATGAAACAAAATCTACGCACGTTAATTTTACTTACACAAATTCCGTACGCAAACGAAGCTAAATATATGGGATTGACATTAGATGCTAAAGAGCTCGTTATTAAATATCAAATGCATTGGCTGCTTGGTCGGTTTGCCAAACTCAGCATGCAAAACAAGCTGCTTTTATACAAGCAAGCTCTGAAACTGGTTTGGACGTATGGTAACAACTTTGGGGTTGTCCCAAAGCAAATAACATCAATATTTTACAAACTTTTCAAAACAAAGCGTTAGGAAGAATTGTAAACGTCCCTGGTTTATCCGAAATAGATTTGGATGTACCAACCGTGTGGCAATATCCACAGATATTTGGATGTGGCAACCGTCGAAGATTTAAAAAAAACATTTGCCCGTGAACAACAGACTCGCATTCGCGGTCACTGCAATAACGAAATGATATATATTTTGATAAAACCATTTGAATTAAAATTGAACCGCGTGTTTTTGGTGGTACAATCAGATGCCTCCGATGGGAAGCTGCCTTGTAAATGCGAATATAAATTATTAAATTATTAAAACTACTAGATAAGAAATAACATATTTGTAGTATAAAGGAATTTGAAAGGACGTGTTTTTAGTGAGTAAGAATCTCACACTTATATAAGCACTAAGTCCGGTCAGTCCTCATAGTGTCTTATAGAAGATTTTTCACTTACCCTCGAAAAAAAAAGTTCTATATACTATATACTATACAATCTAACCCATTTAAAGCTTACTTACTTTACTTAACGGGCTTCCGACCCGTGAAGAGTCTCTGCCTGAGACAGAGCAGCCTTCCATCCTCTACGGTCCCGGGCACGCTGCTTCCACTTATCCAGACCAAGCGCTCTGGCATCCGCGATGGCTTGGTCTTTGAAACGGAGGTTCGGTCTTCCTTGTCGTCTCGAACTTGGGGGCTGAGATTCGAAGATCCTCCTGGCTGGAGCATTATGGTCCAATCGCTCGATTTTTTTTTTATAATTTAAGCGCACTAAAGAGACTTTGGATACCCTTATAATGAAGTGACACAGTGCGGGCATTAAGGAAATGAAGGATTAGAGAAAGAGAGAAACCGATGCACGTTGCTCTTAAATGTCTGTAAACTAACGGGTGATCCAAGTAGAGATACTTTTTTCAATAGCCTTTTTTGACAGATCACGTGTGAGTCGTGTCATGCTGTCATGTTATTTTTGTTTAGTATTGTTTGGCATTTCATAATGGAAAGACTTACGCGAGAACAACGTT
This sequence comes from Ferdinandea cuprea, assembly GCA_963576555.1. NCBI lineage: Eukaryota > Metazoa > Arthropoda > Insecta > Diptera > Syrphidae > Ferdinandea > Ferdinandea cuprea. The sequence goes on from OY754959.1 coordinate 82,824,688, forward strand.
TACAAATTGTTCAACTTTATTATGAAAATTCACGTTCTGTGAGGAATGTGTTTCGTGCACTTCGCTCAACTTATGGTCAACATAATCGGCCTACTGAGCGTACTATTCGCAACACCATCACCCATTTTGAGACCCAGCATTCATTATTGGATAATATTCGACCGAATAGACCACGTCCAGCCGTTCGCAGCAACTCGGACTGACGAATGGAACGACTTGGCGCATTTTACGTCAAGATCTTAAATTGAAAGCGTACAAAATACAGCTTGTGCAACAACTGAAGCCGCTCGACCTTCCCAAGCGACATCGCTCTATGGGCTCTTGAAAAGTTCAAAGAAGATCCGACGTTTTCGAGGCAAATTTTGTTTAGCGATGAGGCCCATTTCTGGCTCAATGGGTATGTAAACAAACAAAATTTGCGCATTTGGGACGAAGAGCAACCTGAAGAGAAGAAGAAGAAGAACTGCCACTTCATCCAGAAAAAAAACAACGGTTTGGTGTGGTTTGTGGGCCGGTGGAATCATCGGTCCATATTTCTTTAAAAATTATGCCGGTGCGAACGTAACCGTCAATGGCGACCGTTATCGTGCCATGATAACCGACTATTTGATGCCTGAAATTGAAGCTCGTGATCTCGGCGACATTTGGTTTCAGCAAGACGGCGCCACTTCCCACACATCGCATCAATCAATGGACTTATTGAGAGAACATTTCGGTGAGCACATAATTTCACGTTTTGGGCCGGTCGATTGGCCACCAAGATCGTGTGATATCACACCGTTAGACTTTTTCCTGTGGGGATATGTAAAGTCAAAAGCTTATGCCGACAAACCCACTTCGATTCAGGCCTTAGAGGAAAACTTCACGCGTGTCATTCGCATGTTACCAGTCGAAATGCTCGAACGAGTGATCGAAAATTGGACTCAACGGATGGACCATCTGCGACGTAGCAATGGCCAACATTTGATAGACATAATCTTCAAAAAATAAATGCCAAAGAATGTTCTTTCAAATGATAATAAACATTCTCCATTAAATTTTAATTTTCTGTGTTTTTTTCTTTAAAAAAGTAGGGAACCTCGAAATGGATCACCCTTAAAATGTGCAGGAAAAACAGAGCGTGGTAGAGCATTCCACATTCGTATTGTACGGTTGAGAAAGGAATCTTTATATTTCACAGTACGTTCGAAAACCGGCTTAAGGGTAAACTGATGTGCATTCCTCGCATGGCGAGTATTACGGTTAAACAATGACAGACAGGAGACATTACGACGATGACTAAGAGAGTCAAGTGATTTCGCAATGTCTCGATCGCCAATAAGTTTTACCGCACGTTTTTGGATCCTGTCCAGTAGCTCCAAATATGTTATTGGTGCACCAGACCAGATATGAGCGTTGTACTCAAGTTTTGGGCGAATAAACGCCTTGTAGATTCTAACCAGATCAGAAGGGGTGAAATATTTCTTGCATCGCTTAAGGAAGCCTAGACATTTCGCAGCGTTCTTGGCGACATCAAATATGTGGTCATTCCAACGAAGGTTGTCATTAACACATACCGAGAATGGAAAGTCGTTCGGTTTCAGCGATGCAAGTGCCATTCATGGATAATGGCGGAGAATTAGGGGTTCGCTTCAATGACAGCAGACACCATTGCGTTTTGGAAGCATTAAATTCCACTATATTAGTTTTACCTCATTTAAGTATGTTGTCAAGATTGGAATTTAATGAGCTTAACATACGTTGCCGTTCCAGTTCAACGCCCGAATATGAGGGGCGTTGCCCAGGAAACGAATATGTAAAGCTGAGGGTACTGTCATCAGCAAAGGAATGGATTGGATTATAAGTGACAGAGAGGAGGCCATTGATAAAAATGAGAAAGAGAGTCGGAAACAACACAGAGCCTTGAGGGACACCAGCATTTATTTGGTGAGTTGCAGACTTGAAACCGTCCAAAACAACTTGTATTTCTAATCCATTGAAGAAGGGTAACATCGATCCTAAATGCACGCATTTTCGACAAGAGAGCTTGATGCCAAACTCTGTCAAATGCATTTGAAATATCAAGCGCAACGACCTTGCTTTCACCACCATGATGAATAGATTGGTTCCACTTTTCGGTTAGATGTCATCAAATTACCAGTAGATCTGTTGCTGCGAAAACCATACTGCCAGTCATTAAGAAGTTTTCGGGATTGAAGTTATTTCATAAGCTGACGGTTTATCAGCGTTTCCATGACCTTGGAAAAAAGGGGGTAAGTGCAATTGGTCGGTAGGAGGAGGGGGAGGAAGATTCGACTTTTTTTGGAACAGCTTGGACAAATGCTGTTTTCCATCTTCTCGGAAAGAGCCCTGAAGAATAGGGCAGTTAGAAAAGTTTCCCAATTGGATTTCTCGTATTGCCATACGGTTCTTGTGTGGCTGGAGTACGATAAAATCGCCGATATGATACAATGGTCTGACGAACCTAGAGGCGATAATACATTTAAAGTGTATTTATCAGGGTGAGAGGTAAGAAACAAGTCCAGAGTGTTGGCGTTTTGACCGCTAATGTCCGGTATCCGTGACAATTACAATCTGGGTTATATTATTAACCTCAGCAAAGATCTCTACATACCTTTCTTCGGGTGTTGTCTGTCCAGAATGTCGAAGCCAACTTGAATTGTGTATATTAAAATCGCCCGCAATGACGATTTCAGTACGAGGATAATGGGTAACAATTCTGGTGATGGAATTAGACAGTGCATCAAACTCATTATAAGTCGAATGTCTGTCCTGGTTTGGGCTTCTGTAAATAAGACAATAGTGATCTAATTGCCTACGGACATGGAATTTTAGCCAAATAAAATTTAATTCCGAATTGGAACATTGACCATATTGAGGTAGAAGTTGGTAGGCTACATCACTACGTTTTTAAACGGCGATACCACAATGGGAAAAGAATAATGGCACCAAGTTATATCCATGCAGACTAAACTCCGTTAAATCGGAACAATGCTGACCTGTGTTTCACTGAGTGTCAAAACAGCTGGTTTATGGTGAATCGCATGGGCGTACAATGAAAAAAAAAATGGATCTCAACCCACGAATATTACTCACGTCCACTCTCAAATTCCTACACATAACAAAAAACAAACACAAAAAACTCAACTCCGACGATGACTAAGCTGGGCCATACCGTGTAGATCCTGACGTCAGCTTTCCAAAACAAATCACTGCAGGTGTTATGCCCATACAATGAATTGCCTTGGTCTACCAACAAAATCTACACAACGCGACCCGCTATTCGCTAGATGATGCCCTACTTAACCATAGCAAGTGCACGCAAAAACATACGACACTTGCTATAGCCAAGCAAAGCAGCAGCAAACGAGTGTGAGTGGGACCGGAGGGATTGCCCTAACACAATGCACTTTTCTTTTTTTCTTTTTTGATGACCACTTGAACTTGAACACACGAATCACACTGTTTGCGGTACTCGATGTGGCCGAGCCAATGTAGTCGGCGTGTTTTGGCTTTTTGTACTACATCCACATCTTGGTACAGCTCATAGAGTTCGCGGTTGTATCTTCTCCTCCATTCGCCCTTCTCACAAACAGGGCCATACATTTTTCAAAGAAATGTTCTCTCAAAAGAGTTAAGTATCTGCTCTCCTTTCCTGATTATCGTCCAGCACTCAGCACCATAAAGCAGAACTGGCAGGATCAGAGTTTTGTATAGCTTACACATCGCCCTTCGTTAGGAGTTTTGTACCTATTTGTTTTGCCAACCCGAAGTAGCAACGACTTCTTAGGGCAATTGTTCGTTGAATCTCCATTAAGGTGTCTTTTGCGAGTAAATGTTAACCCTTAACCACCTCGAAGTTTCTGCTTTCAACAGTTAAGTTTTGTCCTAGCCGGTGGACAGATGCTTCCTTGTTTTTTGAAAGCATGTACTTGGTTTTGTCCTCGTTTACTTCAAGGCCAACTAAGCGCGCCTGTTCTTCAATTGCCGTAAAAGCCTATATTACGGCGCGTTGGGAGATCTGTGCCTTCCATGTTTACACCTGCCCTGCGCACTATCTTTTCCAGAATAAGGTTGAAGAAGACCTGATAGCGCATCCCCTTGCCGGAATCCGGTACATGTTTGGAACAGTTCAGCTGAGCTGCAGCCAAACTGCACATTGCACCGCGTATTCTCCAGCGTCATACGCCACAATTGGATCAGTTTTGCCGGGATCCCAAATTCGGCCATCTCCACGTACAGACGATGAATGCTATCATATGCAGCTTTGAAGTCGATGAAAAGGTGATGAGTCTTGACATGAAATTCGTTGGTCTTTTCCAGGATTTGTCTTAGTGTGAAAATTTGGTCAATTGTCGATTTGCCGGGCCATCAGAACCAACAGACTTGTTGGTTTTCAGCTTTTTAATAGCCATAGCAACTTTCTCTAAACAGGCAGGTGGAATTTCTTCTACATTGACCGGATGCGTGCCTTGCATCGATTAGCACGTGGTCGATTTGGTTGGCGGTTCGACCATCTGGAGAGCGCCAGGTTGCTTTGTGGATCCTTAGCCTTGGAAACCTAGTGATACTTATCACCGTATAACGAGCTGCCGCAAAGTCGATTAGTCGGAAGCCGTTGTCTGTTGTCGTGTCGTGGAGGCTGTGCTTTCCAACTAATCCGCCAAAGATGTTTTCCTTACCTATTTTAGCGTTTAAGTCCCCGAGTACGATTTTGATGCCGTACTTCGGAAAGGCTCCGTAGGCACCATCCAAGAGGTCATAGAAATCGTCTTTAGCTTCTTCGGTAGGGGCGTGGGCACATATTAGGCTGATGTAAAATGTGCCTCGGATTACAGCCAGGCGATCGCTTATTGGTCTAAAATCAATGACCTTTGGTCTTAGTCGATTTCCCACGACGAATCCGCATCCTAATACGGGCAACCTTTTGTGGCAACTGTAATAAATTTCGCATGTTTTTCGTTTCTGTATACCTAAACCTACCTATCCAACGTATCTCCTGGACCGCGGTAATATCTGCCTTATACCGCTCGAGGACAGATTCCAGTTTTTGAGCAGGGCCCGCGTTCCAGGTGCATACTCTTAAATCATAAGCCTTTGTCGTTCCGGGTCGTGATCTTAAAAGGGGGGGGGGGGGGGAGGGGGTTACGGACTCACCACCAGATCACCTCCAAATCATATAACACCTGCCATCTCAAGTAAGACATTTGACAAGCAAGTGACAAAAATAAACAATTGGAATTAAAATCAATCATTTTGTGTATTTTTAAGGAATTTATTTTGTTTTACCTGAGTTGAATTTAAATGTATACCTCCTACATACCTATAAATAATAAAATTTTATAATTCTTTTTTTTCACTGGCGTACATTTTAAATACTTTCAATGTTAGAAAAAAGCTGATGAGCTTTATTAGTTCAGATCTTACTCATTGATGTCATATAAATATGCGTGTGCGTTTTTTGACGTTTTCAGTTTGTTGTACTTTTTTTCACTTTTGTTTTGATGTAGTTCAGATTTTAAGTTCGAAACTTTCTGACAAACTGGGTTAAGACAATGCTTAACAGCAATGTTAATTAATCCCTTACGGGGATGACATTGATAATTAATGACAGGATAGTACCCATCTGTGCTAGCACAAATAAAAAACCAGACGGATAAAACGATGTTACGATAAATCCGAAGGCAGCTCATTTTGTTTCAAATTAAACTGGAAACGGAATACTGAGTAAAATGTGTTCAATAAAATCCACACCGCAACTAGGTCTAGAATCTATATTGAACTCACGCAGCAGTATCATAAAAGGTATATCCATGTACACGGATGGTTCAAAGACAGAAATGTAAAGGACCTGGCGTTTTCTCAGAGACACTTGATATTAATCTATCTTATCGACTGACACTGAACCAAATCGACTGGCAGAGATCTTTGCGGTTAAGAAAGCAGCAACTTTGTTAACCCGAAATGCGACACAAATTTTCACTTGGCACTAAGGCTAACGTCATCACTCAGTTATTCTCCGCTGTTGGTTGCGCTACAACATGTGGTCCAATATTGACAAAGATTAAAGTGCAAAAGCTGCAGAAATGCGGAAGGAAAAGATTCTGTAGAACATATGCCACTGCCCAGCTCAATCTACTGATCGAAGTGGTTTTCTTAGTCACATGTGTATTCACAGTGGGTCACAGAAGCCATGAATCTTCGTGAAATTGCACCCAAACAATTTTACAAAACAGCCCTCCTAACATAACCTATATATTAAGATAAATTTTGCAAATCTTGATTTTTCGGAAAAGGAAAGCGTCTTGCACTAAATAAATTCAGCTAGTCTAATTTTATCCTTGACTTTGCAAAGTAATTTGACTGATAAAGAATATTTAAATTTTTATTTTGTAGCATTTTGAATTTAATGATTCCAATAGTTAATTATTGCTAGTAACTTTTTGATATACCTTTCGTTTGCTTCCGATAATTGTTGCGCTGCTTTAGAACATAAATTATAACAAAAACACGAAGTAAGTCTCAACTGGGACACAATTATCGTTCTGTGAAAAAGTGAATCAAATAAATTATTTTCACATTCACTTTTACATATTGATTTAATATCACTTTGTGATAAAAAGCGATTCTCGTTTAATAAAGCCTGATTTTCCCACATCAAAATCCAGCATGAAAATTAAATTTAATACCTTTAGCTAGCGCTACAGTGATGCTGAATGGTGAAAAGTTGATTTAATTAACGTGTGGCAGTGCTGATTGATCATCAACCATGCAGTGACGCGTTTCCGAATTCACCCTAAAGGTACGATCATGACGTCACTACGACGTAGAATTTGTCCTAAAGCGGTCATCCGGTGTGATCGCCTATCATCAGACATGTAATTCAACGTGTCAACCAAATGACATACCAGATGACTGATTTAATTGACCGTGTGATCGCTTGTCATCGCTATTGGGACAAGATGACCAAATTTGTTTGACAGCATGAGTCATTTAACATCGGATTATACGTTTGCATCGTTGAAAGAACTTTGAATAGGTGATATGCTAAGGGTCTACGAGGAGTATTAAAGAGTGTTACAAACTTTTTTTTTTAAATTACTCTTGGTATAATGTATAAAAATGGCCAAAAATACCGAAGCTTGATCGGCAAAGTTTGTTAAGCTCATTAAATTCTGAACTTGACGACATTCTTAAGCGGAGTACAACCAACAGAGTAGAATTTAATGCTCCCAAAACACAATGTTGACCCCTACTACTGTGTGCCATTGCATCTGCCTGTCATTGCTTTATCAATACTTTCATCAGAATGCTCTACCTCAACCTAGTTTTTCCGAACCACTATAATTTGCAAACCTTTAAAATATTTCGTCTAATACCTCGTGCAAATTATAAATAAAAATATCCTATAGTCGATTTTTTCGGGTGCAGGGTACAGAAACGCATGATGCCCTGGTGCTATCATACAGCGCTGATTTTGGTTGTCGTCACTACCAGCTACGCAAACACGGTTTTATAAAACCGGCCTTTAAAAAAAAACACGATTTTAATTTGGGGGCTGGAATGCTCTGAGGCATAAATTTAGAAGGCTATCACTGCGGCCGCCAGATTTTTTTTGGAACAGTTCCAACATGGCGAATGGGTGAATGAAAATCAACATTAAATAATCCTTGCTATGCTTTTAAACACACGTCTGAATTTGAAAAAAAATATTACATGTTTCGCAACAAGTTTGAATGTTGAAAAATCTTCCAAAAGAATAGCACATTCATTCGAATATCAAAATGTTTGTTTGTCAGAATTGTAAAATTAAATCTTTTATGTATTAGTACATAGTTGGAACTAAATTAAAAAGCTTACCATTGAAAAAATCTTCAATTGCTTCTTCCGTAATAGCATATGGCAATCCACGCAATTTTACCACATTCGAAGAAACAGAGCCAGGATTTTTTAACGCATGTTGAGCTTCTTCGTTCGTTGCTGAAAAAACTAATAATACAATTATAAATATCGTTCATTCATTTCCTCATTATTGAAGTGAAATTCATACTTTCAATATAGCGGTGTCCTAGGGTATTCTTATTAAGTTTAAAAGCCTCTTTTTCATCAAATTCACTTGCTAGTTCAACAAAAGCTTCTCCGGTATTCTTTCCATCCCAACGACTTAATACCATATGTATGCCTTTTGCACCGTCCACAACATTGACGTCCTTAAGAAAATCTAAAATTTCCTGATGGGTAACCGACCAAGGTAGTCCACGCAAACGTATATAGCAAGACATTTTCTGAAATAATAATAAATAAAAGATAAGTTATGATTACATTTTGTTTATACAGATAACACTGTGATCTTTAATGTCTTTTTTGACAGAAGAACATTTCAATAATATACCTATCACTTCCGTCATAGAATTTGAAACCGGACCAGTTTAGTTTACAAGCAGATATATCCTTTATCGAGAGATAAAACCCTGTCTGCCTATTACATTTGAAATTAGCCAAAGTGTTTTGGAAAAAAGGTCAAAATAATTTGGTCGCAATAAAATTTTAGGAAAAAGAGCCAAAGAGTAAAATGGAAATTACTCCTTAAAAAGATACGGAATACTGTTATAATTACCTTTATATTAAGATGTCACATACCATGAATAGCATTAAACAGACATTAGGCGGCCAATTGCGACTCAAAACCAGGCCGGCATTTTCGTAAGCAAATTAACTTCAGATGCAATTTAGAGAATGCCGATAGCAAATCTTTCGATAAACAACGGAGAGATATGATATGGGTGACGCTGAGACAACGAGCAGTTCCTGAAACCAGCGTATGAGGGAGCAAAGACAAGAGTTATATGACCACTGGTTTTATCAAATACTTCCCAATAATTGTTGGTGTGTATCAAGGAAGCGTCATATGTCCTTCGCTATTCATTGCAATTGTATATTTTCTGCTTGAAAATTTACTTAAAGCCTTCTACATAAAAACAATAGAATTTACTTCAAATGTCCTGAGTGACAGGTATCGGACCTATTGCCCGCGTCGCTACAACATAGTTCACAGTAGTTCACTCTTTCATATTTGCATTTTTAGATCTTAACCGAGCTGAGTTATTGAGTTAAAATTTCAGGATTTCGGAACTGCGTTGGATTACTAAGGGAGGGGGCCCATGTTTAAATCCGACCTGTACCACCTAAAAGTTTTAATTCACTGCCTAACCACTTGCGAAATCCTGACAAACATTTAAGATAAGAAGTAATTGCCGTTTTGAATCGCATTAAACTGCAGGTCCCTAGCATTTATATAAAAAAAATGTCTTTGTTTCGTAATGAAGAAATAGTTCGAATTGTTTAGTTAATATTTCCTTGCTCATGGCGGGCAATGAAAGGATGATAAGTTTTTATGAACCAATTTTAGTGAACATTTTTTTTTAATTAACTACACATTTCACGAGTAAAATAAAATGATGTCTATAACATTTGAACACTCTATTTCAGAAATGTTGGTATCATATCATAGGCCTTTTTCGAAACGTTGGGGGCGTGCCACGTCCAAAAGGTAAGAGAGCGCCAATTTTTTTTGCAGATTTCAGTTTAGTACATAAAAAGAAACTGGAATATAAAGTTTGAGCGATTTCGGAGTCTTGTAAAATCTAGCCCTATTTTGGGAGGGCTTACCCATTGCGGCGATACTCATCCCCACAACCTTTGTTGATGGATTTATTTTCTCAATATATGTTCAAATTTAAGAATTTGTATATATATTTCAAATGTTCAACTTATGGGAAACCAATTGACAAAAAACTCAAGTTATCGAGTTTAAGAAACGGGCTGTTAGTTATGGAATATTTCAATGGAAACAACAATTGTTTGTTCAAACTATTAGATTGTTTTAGATATAATGTGCGTCCCTAATGTTGTAACCTCTGCTTTTTTTTAGAGAAGTTACTCTCAGTGAGCGAAATTTAACAAGCTACTTTGAAAAAGTAAGGGAACAGAACCATTTTAATTATATTTAATGTTACTACTTATTTTCTTTGCAAGTTTTTGTGAAAATTAAAGATGGATGAATGGTACTACTGCAAATGAATGATTTTCTATTCCTACTAGCCAGACAGCTAAAGTACATACATTGTCATAGACTAAACAAACATTAGTTTAAAAACAATAATTGTGTGCCTGAAAGTTTACCTGCAAATGTTTTGACTTTATAGGTTTGGCTTATCTCTGGTTGAAGGACGACGGCATTAAATGTGTTTAGATAAATTAAAACCACGCCAATTTTGTATGGGTAATATTTTTTACCTTACGAAGAACATTATAATTTTCAAAACAACCAGATATTAACTGAAATTGAAAATTTGGATAAACTTAAATGTAATGTATTTTGTAGCTTAACGCTTGGCTTCTTTCGTTGATTTTAAGATCCGCTAATAATGTTCGACACCCATGGTTTTCACACACATAGGACTTTTATTACCTTATTTTGAGCTATTATTTACTAACTAATTTCACTTCTGTTTACAATTTTTTCACATCACTTTTCTTTAAATATTTATTTATATAATTTAATTAAGATAACTTACCTTAAAAAATCAATAATTAGTGAATTGGACAACCTATAGCTTCCACTTTCAGCGCTTAAAACAGCAGATGTATTCGACCGACTTAACTCCACGAAAAACCCGATACGTAACATTTGCCGTCAATGCTATGTTAGTGTGGTATTCAAATATACATCTTGTGTAAAGCCGAAAGCCAACTCCCAAACCATAGATAATATACAAATTTGAAATTGTTAACGATGTTATCTACACCATCAGTGCCTTCCAAAATTAAAAGGGACGGCTGTAGATTCAGACCTTCATTTATCACCATCAATTCTATTTTTTTTTTTCGATCTGTAGTTTAGGTCCACGTTTATTAGATTTTTTTTCCCATTATCCGAACTTAATTTTTTCATGAGTGTACATAGGTATTTTTATTTGCTATCACATATACGATGGATTTTCGTTAAGGTGCATACAGGTCACAGATGTGGAATTAACAAGATAGTTAACTCGAGAGTTAATCTCTAAACTTGCCTCTAAGTCGAGCTGAAAATACCCACATAATTTGCACTAATATGGGTTTTTACGTGCAAATCAAATGGGAACCGTGCACACAAGTAACGAATTATATGGGTTTTCTTGGGGGCGGCAATTTAAATAATGTGAAATGTCATTTTTAATAGGAAGAATTTGGGAACAGTAGATAATTTTGAACAGATTACGCTTTACAATTTGGGTGTGTAAAATAAACATGCAAAATATGCAGTGAATATGGATTTATAAAAAACATACCTACCACACAACTAATAATATAGTAAAATTTTATAATATTGAGAATAAAGCTATGTTTTAACAAATTTATTCTAATTTTAAATGAAAATTAATATTGAATAACGTATAATAAAGGGTGATTTTTTAAGAGGTTTAGAACTTTTTTTTAAAAAATAACACAAAAAATTCGAAAAAATGAATGAAATATTTATTTGAATCGATAGTTTGAACCTTGCAATTTAATGTTTAAAGATAATTTCATGCAAATGTTGACCGCGGATGCGTCTCAGGTAGCCTATCCGCTGAGTCCAATTTTGGCATACTCTTTCACACATATCGGCCGGTATCTCACGAATGAATGCATGGATGTTGGCTTCCAGTGCGTCAATCGAAGCGGGCTTGTCCCTATACACATTAGCCTTGGCATACCCCCACAAAAAATAATCTAATGATGTCAAATCGCACGATCTAGGCGGCCAATTGACTGTTCACCAAACTCGCCTCGCAATTGCGCCATTGTTTCGCGTGCTGTGTGGCATGTGGCACCGTCTTGTTGAAACCACATATCATGCAAGTCAAGAACTTCCATTTCGGGCAAAAAAAAGTTTGTTATCATCGCTCGGTAGCGTTCACCATTGACAGTAACGCTGCGATTCGCATCATCTTTGAAGATATATGGCCCAATAATGCCGCCGGCCCATAAACCGCACCAAACAGTGGCTTTTTCGGGATGCATTGGTAGCTGTTGCAATGCTTCTGGCTGATCTTCACTCCAAATGCGGCAATTTTGCTTATTTACGTACCCATTCAACCAAAAATGAGCCTCACCGCTGAACACAATTTTTCGATAAAAAAGCGGATCCTCGGCCAGCGTTCCAAGAGCCCATTCACCAAAAATTCGGCGTTGTGGTAGGTCGGCTGGCTTTAGTTCTTGCACCAGCTGTATCTTAAAAGGCTTTACGCCCAAATCCTTCCGCAAAATTTTCCACGTAGTGCTGTAACAAAGGCCTAACTGCTGGGAACGGCGCCGAATCGACATTTCGCGGTCTTCTGTCACACTAGCTGATACGGCCGCAATATTTTCTTCAATACGCACAATACGTAAACGTGTTGGTGGTTTAATGTCCAACAAAGTAAATTTGGTGCGAAATTTGGTCACAATCTTCCGAATAGACTGCTCAGAAGGTCGAGAATGCCGATCATAAAATGGAAGCAGCGCGCGATGAACATTTCGAACCGAGCACGAATTTTGATAGTAAAATTCAATAATTTGCAAGCGTTGTTCATTTGTAAGACGATCCATGGTTAAATTGCAAACCAAACTGAAGCTGTTTGACAGTGACACAAGGTACTAAACACACGTCAGCTGTCAAAACCAGTGTTGCCAAAACCAAACCAGCTAAAAAATCACCCTTTACTAATGTATAATAAGTAAGTTGATCATACATTTTCGGTTGACAATAAAATTAAGTATAACTTTACAAACACGGATTTCGTAGGTTATGTATGTTTAGATTTAAGCATTTAAGCACTTTACACAATTGGGCATTGGTTTAAAACGTAATAAAACGTGATTCAAATTCTTACAAATATTAATTTTGAACAACATTTGCGTTCACTTACTAGTAGTTTGTTCTGAAGAGGTATTCTTTCACGCTTGCAAAACTACTGCGTAAGCTTTTCTACCCGTCCTATTCTTCAGGGCTCTTTCCGAGAAGATGGAAAACAGCATTTGTCCAGACAGTTCCAAAAAAGGCGAATATTCCTACCCCTCCTCCTACCGGCCAATTGCACTTACGTCCCTTTTTTCCAAGGTCATGGAAACGCTGATAAACCGTCAGCTTATGAAATATCTTGAATCCCGAAAACTTCTTAATGACCGCCAGTACGGTTTTCCCAGCACCAGGTCCACCGGTGATTTGATGACATATCTAACCGAAAAGTGGAACCAATCTATTTACCATGGTGGTGAAAGCAAGGCGCTTGATATTTCAAAGGCATTTGAAAGAGTTTGGCATCAAGCTCTCTTGTCCAAAATGCGTGCATTTGGGATCAATGATACCCTTCTTCAATGGATTCGAAATTTCCTTTCGAAACGTTCAATTCAAGTTGTTTTGGGCGGTTTCAAGTCTCCGATTCATTTCTCCTTCAGGTCCTTGTACGTGTGGGCCGCGGTGGTGCGTAGGAACACCTTGGCTGTGCCTGTGAGCAAATTTATCTTTTCGGTACAACCAAACACTGTAAAGGCGTCTTCCACGGAACTGGTCTGGTGATGGTTTTGTAAAAAAGTAGCTTATTGTTTCTTAAGATCGGCGTGAGAATGTTCGCAATACTTGTGGCTTTTTTATGTTACTTCTTGCGTGTCGGTTAAATTTAAGTAGTTCATTTAGATTTACGCCTAGATATTTTATATTATCCTTAAAGAGCAGAAGGGCATTGCCAATTCTTAGAGATAAGTTGCGACTCTCAAGTACCGCCCCTTCTTTGCCTTAGCGCTGGTATTTCTGAAACAAATACTGTTTGTTTTACAACTATTGCTTTTTACCCCCCAATTTTTATAGAATCTATTTATTTCTATTAGATGCATTTCCACTTTACTCAACGCTGCAAGTGGGTAATCAATGCTCGCGTAAACCAAAGTGTCGTCGGCGAAAAGTTAGATGTTGGCAGCAATTTTGCCACCTTCCATTGTGATTGGAAGTACCCATTATTAATGCAGTTGTTGAGAAGAATTGTGAGATATTTATAGCCGAGAGTTAATATTTTTTAAGCGTGAAGTTGGATATTCCGTCTGGACCACACGACTTCTTCGGTTTAAGGCTCTGAATCACATCAGATACTTCCTCTAAGGTAATGAAAATATCCAGGTCAAGCGTTGCTGTCTCTTTAATAGTACCGTTGATTAAACTTTCCTTACCAGAGGCATGTTAAAGATTGGGTCACTTGCACGAAAAGTCTCGATAAAGTGATCTTTAAACTCTAAAACAATACGTTGAGGGTCTGTAATTGTTTCGTGGTTGACTATGATCTTATTGCAGGAAAACCTTTTCTTTTTACCAATGATGTCTAACGCCTCCTTAAATGGACTCGGTTTTATTTTGGAAATACGGTCTCTCCTTTTTTTATTTAGCCGTAAACTAACTTTCTCTTTTATTATGTTTCTTAGAAGTGAAATTCTATTAGACAAATCAATATAGTCCCTGTTTGAACTATTTCAATTGTTTTGGTAAATCCTCTTAAGTTGTTCTTACCACTGGTGTTTTTTCCAAAGTGACGCTTGACATCCCTTGGAAGATTTTTGTACTTCTTGAAGAAATAAGTGATCTGTCTGCGTGTTGCTCCAGTGTTTATGCAATGGCCGACCCCATAGCCTTGAGCGACTGATCGATGCGTGTGTTGGAAAGACAGCACGTGTGATCAGGAAGAAAACTCATTAGACCGAGTAATGATCCGAAAAAGTTGGAAGTGTTTTTCACTGAAAAGTTGTTGTCAAGAGAGTTGAGGAGATGATTTGAGACCAAAAATTGATCGAGGAACGGAGAGGCATTGGGGTAGGTGGGAGTTGAAGAAGTTATGTTAGATAGTGTGGGAAGATAATCGCTTTTCCAATTTTTAATAGATTTTCTATTGAGGTTATATCAAAAGCCGCCCCAATTTGGGCTCCGAGCATTGAAGTCGCCTTCAATGATAGCACCGTCAAAAGATTTTTCTATTTTGTTGAGTTCCTCCGTGAGGTCGGAAGGTTGGCTGTTGGTTGGGATATATATTGAGCCAAACATAAATGAGCCTAATGGAAAATGGAGGTGAAAATGGGGGAGGGTAGTTCCACTTTTGAATAATTAATTGAATCCTTAATAACTATCGCTACACCTTGATGGACATCGTTTCGAAGTATAAAGTGAGGCCGAATGGCTCTTGTGATAGATCGAAAAATTGACTTAACAGGTTCGGTTTTGCTAGACTTGTGTGAACCGCGAAAGCACCGTTTCTCCTTTTAAAAAGGCTCGCATAGGATCCCCCACTGGCGGATGTTGGTGTAATGTTCTGAGGCAAGAGCTCCAAAGTCTTTGCTTCTCTTTTGTTCTTTGCCTTTTGGAAAATGTTTTTCCTATTAAGCGAGTACTGTCTATACTTAGGGCATCCCCGGTAGTTGGCCGGATGGTTGCTTCCGCAATTCACACAAGTTGCCCCGGCTCCCGATTCCTTATTGACCGGGCACTCCCCCGGGGGTAGATGTTGTCACATTTTACGCGTCTGTATGCACTGGCACAGTTCCCGAATTGTTGGCATCTTCGGCACTGAAGAGGTCCACTGTTTCCTTTTGTTTTTTAGAGAGTATTTGGGTATTAAACAGATACCTCAACTTGAGAATTTCAGTAGGTTGTTTACCCGGTGGTAATCGTATGATAAATAGGTTGTACACTGTTGTCTCCCTTATGGAACGTAAAGTAGAGAAACGCGAAATATTTTTTTTTCTGTTCCTTCTAGCTGCCGCTGCTTCTCTGCTGGAATCCATCGCTGCTGTTGTGCTGATCATCGCTGTCGCTTCTCGTTTGCTCGCCTAGCTCCATTTCGTTGACCGTTGGCTGCACGGGAATAATGTGCGCATTGGTTGGTTTATTTGTAAAGGTCTTGGCCTTAATGTGCAGATCATCTAGGTGGCAGATCGCTGCTGTTGTGCTGATCATCGCTGCCGCTTCTCGTTTGCTCGCCTAGCTCCATTTCGTTGACCGTTGGCTGCACGGGAATAATGTGCGCATTGGTTGGTTTATTTGTAAAGGTCTTGGCCTTAATGTGCAGATCGTCTAGGATTGCAAAACGATTGCCTTCCTTTCTGGTGTCTTTGTTCTTGGGTTCATTACTGCTTGCAGATGTGGTGCGCGAGCATTTGAACCCAATTTTTTGCCATCCCGGAATGCTAGGATCGTTCCCAGATTGTTGTACATTGCTGCAGTCCGAGGTTGGTGCTGAGACATTCAGCTTTGGTGTCGGTAGCTTCGATTTTCTCAGGCATCCAATATGTTAGGGCTGTTAATGTGATTTACTGCCGAGTTCGTTTTCCCACTATGGGTTTTTTGTTTCGTTTTGTTTTTTCGAATGATTAAGCGTCGATATTCTCCACGTGTTTTGAGGTTATGGCGAAATATTGGTTGAAAAGCACGAACGAAAGCATTTGTCATTGCAGTCAGCATTGCCATATTGGCATATTTATCGTAGTTAATTCTGTGGTAAATTATGTTTGTTTCAAATTAAAATTCATTTTTCAACTAAAATAGAACTGTATTAGTATTTTTTTATTATTATGGATGTATGTTTGTGCTTATACTATACCAGCCTCTAACTCACGAGCTAACTAAGCCATTGAATAAGACATAACTCACGAGTTCAAATTCCATATTAATAACAAATTCTGGCGTTCAATAATAACATTACGCAAATGTGAAATTTCTTTAGGAATAATAAAAAAAATGTTTTCGTTTGCATCGTTAAACCACCTTCGACGGTGATAACAGTTAGTCAGTCAGTTAGTGTCAAATTTGTTTTATTAATAACATTTTACACATAACTAATGACTTAAGGGTAAATCACCGCTAACTCGTATTTATTAATACGGGTGTACATATTTCAGCGAATTATTCTAATTTAACATATAATTATAAACCTGAACGTATTACAAAAAAAAAGAAATCAGAATATTTTTTTGATATGGCAGTATTGACAGAGTTGGCAACCGACAGCTACAATCGCAGATGAAAAAAAAAAACACAACATTTAAAGTTCCAACGGATTCTATGGGGCGGCCCATGCGTTAGTTTTTAAGTCTTAACGCACGCACACCACCGACGGATTCTATGGGTCCGGCCCTTTACTTCACTAAAGACAAGTGTTTGAATGAAACGTTCCCATGAACGTCGTGGCTATACACACAAAAAAAGTGAAAGCTGTTTGAATGACTTGGAATACTGAAAACTGAAACAAAACAAAATTTTTCTTGGGAAATCGAATACTTTTGTGCTCTTTAGTTCCTGTATTCAGTTTTCACTCTTCCAACGCATATCTCAAATGAGGATTTCTGTCAAAAGTGATATGGTTTGGAATTGAAACTTTCATGCCCACACCGAGAATTCAACTTGAAAGTGTATTTTCGGTGGATTCTTGGAGCAATCTACCCTTTTCTTTCTGACTCACATTAAGTCTACCGGGCTCGTGCGACATGACGATCATTCGCATGAACGTGTAGCCAGGCACTTATGCACCATACACCTCTGAGGCATTTTCTTTTGGTGGTGCCAAATATTTATCTTAATTCTAGTTCATTACAATATATATAAAAAAAAAACATTCCAAAACTACTTACTATAAATATTTTACACCCAAACATTATTAATTTAATAGCATTTATGCAATAATACAATAAAATATACATTTCTTCTCATTTTATTAACCAAAATTGAAAAAATAAAACAACGCAAGTTTGTTTATTTTAAGGCAGATAAAAAATAGAGAACTATTTCGTATAACTACCCAAAATATTCGCATTATAATTGCAAAAACATTTCCTATTTCCCAACACATCGCCGAGACCAGCTTTATTTTGTTGTCATTTGGAAAGTTTGCAAAACTCCCCACACTTATTTATAAGGAGCCGATTCGGGGTCTAGAGAAGAACACCGACCGGTGAGGGGTACAATTCATTGTCCCAAGAGGAACCGATCTGTGAGAGGAAGATTTCCTTAACTAGGTCACTATCCGATGAGTTAAGTTTGGAGATAGTGGTCTTCATTGATCAAAGCTAAACAAAGAAACTTTTTCACACGCATTTATTTTGATTTTTTTAATTTAAATAAATGTGTAATAAAAAACTAAAAATTGATCTTGTTGAGGCTACTATTAGTAGACATTATCTTCGGTAGTAGCGATGATGAAATGGTCAGCAAAAAAATGGTGGAGCAACGGAAAAATTCGAAGAGGAGATTTTGGGTGCATCCTTTCCTCAAGAATAGAATGATTGATTTTTTCCAGATAATCAATAACGACGACGGCGGGCAAAACAATAGATAAGAATGTAAGAGTTATAGCAGCATTGAACATATGGTAGACGTGTCAGTTTACTTTTACAGTAACAAAAAATTGCGTGGACCACCTCTTTAAAAATATGAACATGTTCATATTTCCCATAATTGCTACCACGCAAATTAACATTGCTCACCAAAATACGTGTCACGTACCAAAACTTAGAATCTAAATTGGGAAAAAAACCCCTTCTTTTTTTAAGTGTTTAAATTTATATATGAAGACAATTTTTGTATTTACTTCTATTTTTATGTTCACACTCTCTTAATTTCATTCCACAATAATTAAGTTTACCTTCAGACGATGTAAACAAAAAGAATCAATTAAACATTACAAAATTAAGCCAACGTCAAAAGAATAAAACTAATAATTAATGTGAACGCAATATAAAGCCAATTTTGTATCTTACAAACTCTGCGTTACATAAGCAGATTAAATCAGATTTGGGATGATTTATTTTTATTCCCCAGGTTCTATAGTCGTTGATGACATTGATATGTTTCTCTAAGTGACGTAGGGCGATTAGTGGGAAGTCGTGGCTTGCGTATACAACTGTGTCATCCGCGTAAAGCAGGCTATTTGAAGATCGTTGACTAGATCGTTCTCGGGATGTGATGTGAGGAAGGTTATGAAGGAACAAGTTATATAGCTCCGAGGACGGAGCCCTGGGGCACCCCGCTGCCGCAGACACAGGAGTTGGAGATGGTTCCCTAAAATTGGATAAAAAAACTGTCTGATTTGCAAGAAGCTGCCAAACAGATTTGAGATGGGAAGTTAAGGGCGACTAGCTTGGAAAGAAGTCCATCCCTCCAGACGCTGTCGAAGGCTTTTTCGACGTCTAAGGAGCACGTCACTGTACAGCGTTTGTTTCGAAGGCTTAATGTTATATCTCTGAACAGTTTTAAGAGTGCATGTACGGTGAAGTGGCCCTTACGGACACCAAATTGGTGCTCCGGGATGGGTTCTATCCGGTTATCTGCCGGTGAGGTCATGTTATATCGTGTAATGCGTTCAAGTATTTTACCTACGTTTTAGAGAAGGGAGATGACCCTGATGTTATTTATATGGAAGACATTTTTTGATGATTGGAATGATTCTGCCGACTTTCCAGCTGACAGAGAAGTAACCATTACTAATACAGTTATTGGATATTATGGTAAGGAAGCTGATGGCACGGTTTATGAGTGCAAAGTTTGACAATCCATCTGGCCCGGATGATTTTTTTGGGCGGAGTTGATTCTACTCGTCAAACCCTTTCACATGATGCCCATATCATGAAAGCCGTGTATCAAGGACTATATTATGTATGTATGTATCATTTATATAGTAACTAAGTGTAAAATGGATTTTGAAAAGTACTTGAAAAGTACTTAAATATGTACTGAGTAATATTGCAGTCCCCAGTAAATGTACTTGAAAGAGGTACTTAAAAAAGAGTTTGTACTTGGTGGTTCTTAAGTACCCCGTACATTTTACTTTAATCTTTTAAGTACAAGTACCAGTACATGGTACTGGCTACTGGATTTGTACTGGTAATCTAAAGTTTACAGCTCTGGTTTCATCTTTCTACTTGGCGTAGAATATATAAAATTACATCTTGAATTGTTCTAGTTCTTAAGAACAGCAAAAAGCATTGCATTAGGGGTAATGAAAACGGTTATAAAATTCTTAAGAACAGAAAAAAGGATTGCATTAGGGGTAATGAAAACGATTATAAAATTGCAAAATAAGAGCTAGAGTTTATAAGAAAAATCAAGTCAAAAAAATCAATTTCAAAGTGTGCATTTGCTTTTAAGTACCAGTTGTAAAAAATGCAGTATTTTGGGATTGCATTCTTTAAAGTCTCACTCAATGAATTCATATAAATGATTAAATACATTGACTCCACTTAAATAGTTCTGATTAAAATATACAATCACCATTCATCATGAAGTTTATGAATTCGCATTCTTTGAGGAGCATTCAAAAGAATGCAATCATATGAGTGCGTTTACGAAAAAAAATTTTTCAGGGTTCAAGGACCTTTTTAAATGTTCCAAGGACCTCCCAGTGAAAGTTTAACAGCAATATATCAGGTGATTTAATGAATATTCTTGAATAATGCCCTTTTTTAAGGATTTAAGGACCTTTTTCAATATTCCAAGGACCTCTAGGTGAAAATTTCTTGCAACAGAAAATTGTCAGGTGGTTTACGGATATTTTTGAAAAATTTCCTTTTTCAAGGGTTTAGGGCCTTCTTCAAGGTTTTTGTTTATTTTAATTTTATTTTTTTTCTACCGCTGACAAATTGATTCGCCATTAAAGCAGCTCATATGATCAAAAGCTTTTGTAGGCAAGATTTGGTAGCTGTTTCTATAACTTACCATCCCAATGATAATTGGGAATTTCCCCTATTACCTCTTCCACCGAAGGTAGTTGTAGAGCTCGTAGATTATTGTGAATCCAAAAGGTTGGGTCTTGTCTTGTGCTGCGATGCTAATGCTCAGAAAATTGTTTGGGGCAGCAGCAAATGTAACATAAGGGGAGATCGATTGTTAAGATCCCCCTTAGCGGATATCGCCAACAAAGTTTAAATAAAAACTAAAGAAGAAAAATATTTACAAAAGTTTAAATAATTGTATACCTATGAAATAACTTAATTCTAAAAGGCTGTGTCATCAATTCAGTGCTTATCAAAAAAAAATTCATTGAAGAATGATATTAGAGTTATGTTCAGGTTAACTATTCATTCAAGTATTAAGAGTTTATAGATACTCCATCTAAAAATGAAAATGAGCAATGTTTTATAAATTGATATATTTATTTAATTATGTACTCGTATGTGGGTTGCTGGGAACATTGCGGTTTATTGATGAATAATCAGTGGGTAAGACGCAAAGTTTCACGATTGGTCGAGTTACTTCCCCATGTTGAGTTGTAATAGTTGCAAAGCGTACCCGTCCATCGGTCCCCGGAGATATCCCAATAACTCGACCTAGCCGCCATTCAGTAGACGGTAGATTCTCATGTTTTATCACAACGAGGTCATTCACCTTAACGTTTTCTTCAGGAACCTGCCATTTATGTCGCTTATGTAATTCTTTAAAATATTCGTCTTTCCATCGACGACAAAACTGTTGCTGGAGACATTTTAACTTCTCCCAACGGATAATTAGAGAAAGTAATCCTTCTTCTCGCTCCGGTTCAGGAAAGGTCAACAGGGGACGGCCTCGAAGGAAGTGACCTGTGGTTAAGGCTAATGGGTTACAAGGGTCGTTTGATATTGGGGCAATAGGACGTGAGTTGAGAGCTGCCCTCAATGCGCGCTAACAACGTGGATAATTAATCAAAGGTGAATTTATGTGAATCCGCAAGTTTCCGGAAGTGGGTCTTAAAACTTTTCACCCCGGCTTCCCATAAACCGCCCATATGGGGGGCCCCGGGTGGAATGAAACTCCAACTTAGGCCTTGAACGCTATATTTGCTACTTGCCTCCTGTGATATGGACACCAAGCATTTTTTTTAAATCCCGTTGCAAGATCACATTTGCTCCAATAAAATTAGTCCCGTGGTCTGAGAAAACCTCGGTGGGTAATTCTCTTCTTGCAACGAACCGTGCAAAGGCTGCAAGGAATACATCGGACGATAAGTCACTGGCGGCCTCTAGATGTATGGCCTTTGTTGAAAAACAGACAAACACGCATGCATATCCCTTAGATAAGCGGCAACCCCTTCCTCTAAAGCTCTTGAGAGTGAATGGACCACCAAAATCAGCTCCTGCGTAAGTGAAGGGAGGTGAATATGTACACCTTTCCAGTGATAGAGCGACCATTAGTTGGGTCCGTAACTTTTTTTTATGGAGAACGCAGGTCTTACACTGCCTAAGGCAGGACTTTATAAGATTTTGTAATCTAGGTACCCAAAAGGCTTGTGTAACCAATCGGAGCAAAAGTGCTTTACCACCATGAAGAGAGATATCATGAACAAAGTGAACAAGCAACCTGGTGAAATGAGAAGCGTAGGGCAAAATAATTGGATTACGCTCTCTAAAGGGCATTAGACAGTTTCCCGTTTACACGTAAGAGTTGACTCGAGTCCAGCAATGGAGTTAGGGATAAAATTGAGCTCTTTGCGGTGTATTCCTTCGGGAAATAAAATTTTTGTGAAAGCACAATCATTGGTGTCTTTACCAAGTTTATCTCTCGTTGAGCAATATTGGAGGAGTCATAACTTTGAGTAAAGACGTTGGAGTGTGATTTAGATAATCGAAAGAAGAAGCGAAAAATGTAGGTCAGAACCCGCAAGGCACGCGGCACAAAGGAAGTGGCCTTTACTTCTGGTTGCGACGCAGGCGGATATATAGGAAGACTCTCTAGCCAATGCGTTTGGGGTTTACGCAGCCAGGATGGGCCGTTCCACCATAACGTATTCGTAAGTAACTGATTGGGACAGATCCCTCCGCTAGCTAGGTCGGCAGGATTATCTTCTGAATTGACGTGCCTCCAGGCTACACTCCCAAGGTTGTCTAATATTTCACTAGTTCTATTGGCCACAAACGTCTTCCATGTACTTGGATGTTTGGCTAACCAGGCCAGGACTATAGCTGAATCTGTCCACAATACAGTTTCATAACTTTCGATCGGAAGATTTTAAAGATATGCTTTGATGAGGTGTGAAAGAAGAATTGCCCCGCAGAGTTCAAGGCGGAGGACCGACACTGGTTTAATCGGTGCTACCTTACATTTGGCACAGAGAAGGTATGCGCCGATAGAGCCGTCTGCCTTCTCAGTACGCACGTTCAATGCGGCAGAATATGCCTGTTCGGACGAGTCATAGAACCCGTGAAATTGCAATCGCGATGTCGGACAATACTTAACCCAGCGTGGTATTTTGAGACGATTAATGTCAGGCAGTGTATTAACAAATGATTTCCATTTAATAAGACTACTAACAAGAAGATCCTCATTAGAATTCGTCTTCTCCAACCAAATGCGTTAAATCAACATCTTAGCAACAACAATTATTGGGCCAGCCATCCTGCAGGGTCAAACAGCCTTTTGATTTGAGAGAAGAATCTCGCTTACTTGGAGCCGTTGACATTTGAATTTCTGGGACATTGAAATAGAAATAGTCCCCTCTGGCATTCCATCGCACATCTAGCGTTTTTGTGGTGCTATCCTTATCGATTTCCAGGAAATGTTCACTTAAAACATGGTTTGGGGGCAAATAATCTAAAAGGGAAAGACTATTTGAGGTCCATTTACCAAGTAGTAGTCCAGCAGACTCATACATCTCAGTTTGAGCTTTCTGAGCTGTTGGCAGGTCATGAGCACCGAATTACATCATCGACATAAAACTCAGACGAGACGATTTTTGATGCCAGTGGGTACTGGAAATGACTATTCTGAGCTAATCGCAACAAAGTGCGTATCGCTAAATAGGAGGCGCAATTGACCCCGAAGGTTACAGTTACCAACTCATAATCCTCGACACTAGCATTGGGCGAGCTTCGAAATAATATTCTTTGGAATGCTGTATCATCCGGGTAAACCAATATCTGCCGATAAATTTTTTTCTATATCCGCATTGAAAACGTATTTAAAGAATCTCCAGCGGACAATTAAAGAGGTAAGATCACGCTACTACAGTGGTTCCGGGTATAAGATGTCATTTAAGCTGATGCCACTGGAAGATGCACTTGAAGCATTGAAAATTACTCGAAGTTTGGTTGAGACACTCTCAGGCTTCAACACGGCATGATACGGGAGATAATATGAAGAAACAGCTCCATTCTTGGTTATCTCGTAGTCGTTAACTTCGCGCATATGACCGAGTGTGAGATACTCAGTAGCTACTTTCGCATAGCTTGTTCGGAGAGTCGAGTTTTTTATTAAATGTTTTTCGGTCCTCAAAAACTGTCGTAAGGCGATGTTTCTTGAAAATCCCAACTTAAGTAACGTCGCATCGGATTTAAATGGTAATCTAACCACATATCTTCCGTCAGAACGTCTATAGGTTGTTCTTTCGTACAAACCTTATATTCTGCAGATAAAATTTTCTTGTTATCCGGGATTTCTTCCAGCTCCCAAAATTTTCGGATGTGCTCATCCAACCCGGGCTTTTTCGAGTGCATGACAAAAGTGCTGAATGTATTGGCGGCTGTCGGGATAGGACCCGATAAAACCCACCCAAAAACAGTATTTTGTGCGACCAGGGAGTCGGAGACTCTTTGTAGTCCATTAAACAATTGACGGATAGAGGTCTGCACCGATAAGCAGATCCAATTGGGAAGATTTGTCAAAGGTGGGATCAGCTAGTCTGAGACAATCAAGTTGTACATAATCAATCAAGGAAAAAGAAGAACTTGGTAGATTATTTGTTAACTTCCTCAATACAATTGCTTGAGCTGATATGGGCTTCGCTTAGTTCTCTTCATTAAAAATAGAGAACTCGCAAAGCTTTTTAGAGATTGCTGCCTGAGCTGTAGTAATACTGGAGATCGATATGTTGATTGGTGCAGTTGGAAGATTTAATCGCATCTGAACCGATTCTAAAATAAAGGACACCTCTGAACCTGGGTCTACTAGTGCGCGCACTAAGTGGTTAGTATCGTTGCCAATGATGTAAACCAAAGCCGTAGCAAGCAATACTTGTTTCTGCGTTGAGGCGAAATGGCTGGGATTGGACGTTTGCGGCACAAATTGAGGTGAAGTGGACTGTAATTGTGGGATAACGTAATTTTCCGACGCCACGGCAGCTGCCGAAGTACTTGGTGACGGAGACGCCGTGTTATGCGATCGTGAGGGTCCAGTACTATTCGTATTGAGATGTAATAACGAATGATGATGCTACTTGCAAGTACTGCTTGTGAACTGGCTAGTACAAGTTCTTATCTTATGGTTGACTGAAAGACAGTTTTCGCAAATGTTATTTGCTCGAACAAAATCGATTCTAGCAGGCACTTCCATTGCTATAAATTGAGAGCACTTACGTACCGCATGTGTTTTGTTGCAAAGCCGACAAACAAATTCTCGCCCTTTGGAATGGTATGTATTCACACGAGCTTTAGCTGGAACGAAAGGTTTATTGGTCCTTTGTGTTTATGTGGTGAGATATGGTTTCTAAATGGTCAAGTTGCTTCCACGTAGGAACTTCAGTCGGGTTTGTTAAAGACTGTTCCCATAACTCAAGTGTGGAAGCTGGTAACCAGTTCGAACATGCAAATACTAGAATAGGATCCCAGCTATCGACGCATACACATTGAGCCTCTGGTGCCAAAATGCAGTCGTTAATATGCCGTTGCAAGTTTATAATCCCTTTGGAGGACTCTTCAGGGCAGGTTGGAAGATTCAACAATCGCTTGACCTGGTTGTTTACCAGTATGCGCTTATTTTCATAGGTGGAACGCAGAGATTCCCATGCTAGATCAAAACTAGTGTTCGTTAGGGGAAACTTACTGACAATGCTAAATGCTTCCCCCCCTGTCTTCGATCGGAGATGAAAGAGCTTCTCCACCGCACACAGCTTGGGATGTTATTGGCGGACGTAAATTGCCTCAAACATGTCTCTAAACGATGGCCACGAAAGATAATCGCCATGAAATATTTCAGTATCACATGGCGGCAACTTGATGCAATGTGAAGTTGACTCATGCTTGGGTGAAATATCTGGTCTTGAGTTTTGAGAAACAACTGAAGACAAATCTATTTTAACAGCCACCTTAGCCTGTTGTTCCAAGAGGAACCCAAGGCAAGCAATGTAGATCTCGTTTGAGAATCTATATTGAATGCCTCATTATCGTCGGCCCCTTGACGCGCACAGGCAGCGTATTAAGCTTTGACTTCTAGCCATAAGTCTTTTAACTCCATCTTGCGAGCTGTTATTGTGGTTGCAGTATGTTGCTTTTCTGGTATCCCACGAATTGTTGCTGCATATTTGACCCATTGGTCAGCAGCATGAATGAAATCAACTACGGTGGCCATGTTAAAAGAGTCCTTATAGAAAAAAATTAGTTTGATTTGATCACGTTGTAGTCCTTATAAAGGTTGTACTAAATGGTGCAAAATGTATATCCAGGGGGCAAAGTTTTAAGAAAAACTGATTAGAAAAACGCGAAAATTAAAAAACCAAGCACAAAATGGCAGAGTAATGTCAACTAAGAACACGCGATCGTGAATCGTCGTACTAGAATGTTAATATGTACAAAGAAAAATCGTGGGAATATCTCACGTATTACGTCCAACGTGGCAAAAGTTTAAAAAAAAACTTATTTAGAAGAAAATTTAAGAATGTAAGCATAAATGTTTATATAAACAGCATAAATGTTAGATATACGTTCACCGAAGGTGAGAACACTAAACTAACAAATTGATTCAACTAAAGGAAAAGTTATAAACCACAATCTTCATTTCGCAATTCCATATACATATACATATACATACGTACTTACTTACTTAACGGGCTCCCGACCCGTGAAGAGTCCCTGACTGAGATACGGCTGCCTTCCACCCTCTGCGATCCCGAGCACGCTGCTTACAGTTGTCCAGACCAAGCGTTCTGGCATTCGCGATGGCTTGGTCTTTAAAACGGAGGTTCGGTCTTCCTTGTCGTCTCGAACCTGGGGGCTGGGATTCGAAGATCCTCTTGGCTGGATCGCTGTTGTCCATTCGCTCGATGTGGCCGAGCCAATGTAGTCGACGAGTTTTAGCTTTTCGGACTACATCCACATCTTGGTACAGCTCATAGAGTTCGCGGTTGTATCTTCTCCTCCATCTCGAAGTTGCTGCTGTCAACAGTGACATTTTGTCCTAGTCGGTGGACAGATGATTGTTTGTTTGTTGATAGCATATATTTAGTCTTGTCCTCATCACTTCAAGGCCAACTAGTTTCGCCTGTTCTTCGTGAAAGCCTCTATCACGGCACGCTGGGATCGACCGATGATATGTATATCGTCTGCATACCCCAGCATTTGGAATGATCTGTTGAAGATAGTGCCTTCCGTGTTGACACCTGCCCTGCGCACTATCTGCTCAAGGACAAGATTGAAGAAATCACACGACAGCGCATATCCTTGCCAAAATCCGGTGCATGTTTGAAAGAGTTTAGATGAGCTGCTGCCAATAGTGTCATACGACACATCTGGATCAGTTTTAACGGGATCCCGAACACGGCCATCGCCACAAAAAGTTCCTGACGATGAATGCTGCCATATGCGGCTTTAAAGTCGATTAAGAGATAGTGTGTCTCGACTTGAAACTTGTTGGTCTTTTCTAGGATTTGCCTGAGTGTGAAGATTTGGTCTACAGTTGATCTGCCGGGCCGGAAACCACACTGGTACGTGCCGATTAGTGTGTTGCAGAAAGGTTTGAGACGTTCACACAGTACGTTGGATAGGATCTTATATGCGACATTAACCAGGGATATGCCTCGATAGTTCTTGCAAGACATAGGATCGCCTTTCTTGTAGATGGGACATGTGGAGCTGATGGTCCAGTCATCGGGCATGCTTTCCTCCACCCAAACTTAGTTGATGATTTGGTGCATGCGTCCTCCATAACATCACCTCCGTATTTGAAAAGCTCTGCAGGTAGACCCACAGAGCCGGCGGCCTTGTTGTTCTTTAACTTTTTTATAGCTAAACCAACCTCTTCTATACTGGGCGGAGGGACTGGTTCTTCATTGACTGGACGCGGGTTCTCTTCTTGCCCCATCACTCTCTCTACATTTTGTCCGTTAAGCATGCTGCTTAAATACATCTACTATTTCCTGCGCGTCGGTGACTAGGTTTCCATCGCTGCTACGAAGAGCCTGTGTTCCGGTCTTAAAGCCAGCAGCCAGTTGTTTGGCTTTCCTATAGAACTTTCGGATGTTGTTTCGGTCGCGGGAGTCTTCGATCTCCTTGAGCTGGGAGACTGCGTGCTCTCCTTTCTTTCTACGCAGGATCTTCTTCTCCTCCCGTCTCCTGGCTCGGTACTCATCCCTTGCTGCCCTTGTTTTCCTCTGCAGCGTTCTAATGTGTGCATCTTCTGCCACCTTTTTCCGGTATACGCATACATCATCATGCCACGGGCTTTTTCTCTGGGGTGGCTGGTATCCTTTGGTGGTTTCGGCTACCTCCTTGATGATGTCGCGATACTGAGACCACTCGTTGTTGGCGTCTGTGGTAGGTGAATGCACGGTGGGGAGTTTTTCACTCAGGCGCTCTTTGTAGGCTCTGGCGACTCCAGATGTGCTAAGACGTCCAACGTCGAATATCTTCTTTTGGGCAGATCGCAGCTTCTTCTCGTTGGACAGTCGAGCTCTGAATCTAGCTGCAATGAGAAGTCGACGTTTGCCCCTCGATAAGTGTGCACGTTCAAGATGTTGGATGCGTGCCTCGCATCGATTAGCACATGGTCGATTTGGTTGGCGGTTCGACCGTCTGGAGAGCGAAAGGTTGCTCTGTGGATCCTTAGTCGTGGAAATCTAGTGCTACTTATCACCGTACTACAAGCTGCTGCAAAGTCAATTAGTCGGAAGCCGTTATCTGTTGTCGTTTCGTGGAGGCTGTGCTTACCAACTAATCCGCCGAATATGTTTTCCTTGCCGACTTTAGCATTGAATTCCCCGAGTACAATTTTGACATCGTAGTCCGGATAGGCTCCGTAGGCTCCGTCCAAGAGGTCATAGAATTCCTCCTGGATAGGGTCCTCAGCCTCGTCGGTAGGGGCTTAGTGTTGGATATCCCTATAGACCTGGGCTTCAAATAAGTCGAAGCAGCTCATATAGAAAGATCACTTGTTCCACCTAACTGGAACTGTGGACGCTGCCGTTGATCCATCCGTAGAATTCGTCCGCGGCCGTCCGGAAACAGGAGAAGTGCCTTAGTGAGCTGGCACTCCTCCGCCCCTCTCTCGTCAGCTGCCGCCAACGACCTTCCACAGGGGTTGGTTACCCCATCTCCAGTCTAGGTACTAGGCACCCAGCAGTCACCACGGTGAGGTGAGAAGTAGGAGTTGATGGTGTTATGCCAAAGTGAGAACGCTTGTGTTCTCATATAATCGCAATCACCATCCTTTTGACCACCATATACAAATACATACACAAATGTGTTGATACATATGTATGTATGTATATGTATCAACACATTTCCCGCTAAACTACAGATTATGGAAATATATATCTATTTTTTTTTTTTTTAACTTTAAATGAACGGTATCCGTACCATACATATTTACATTGATTTTAATTTCTATCTACGTAATATTTTATTTTTAAGGCACTGAATTGATGATACACACCTGTTATTCCTAGGTTTGATGATGAGGGTTGTTGAGATGATGACGTTTATGTCCTTGGTATTCAGCAGCTTGAAATTCTTAGCGGCGAGTCTTGCTCGTGGTGGTTGCAGCAGCATGCACACGTGCATACCTGTGACGATTTTAGTGCATGATTGTGCGGGGCACAAGGACACGTTTGCGATGGTGTACATTTACACGCGATCGCACCGGCAAGACGACTGTAGTGCGCAGCCCAACTGCACTGTAGAGACGATGTTGTTAGCACTCAATGTTGTTTGGCAGAATGGCGGATGGTGGCTTATTCCCGTGCGAGGCACAAGAACACGTTTGCGACGATACAGTTTTGCACGTAGTGACACCGACAAGACAATAATTATAATGCGTAGCACAACTGCACTGTGGAGACGATGTTGTCACTGTTGTTTGGCAGAATGGTGGATGGTAGATTATTTCTGTGCGGAGCACAAGAACACGTTTGCGGCGGTGCAGTTTTGCACGTGGTGGCAAGACGATAATATTGCGTAGCATAACTACACTTGACTTTATGCGATTCAGCGATGGACCAATGTTTTCGTCGATATTTTCGACGACAGCGCCCGATAACTGTAGAAACAACGCATTTTTTATTTTTATGCAGTTTTTATTAATTGTAATATTCCGAGACCTTAGATTATGCTGCCACAATGCAAAAAACAGAGAAGAAGGAAAAAACCGGAAACAAAACGGCTTTATATATTGTGCAGTTAGTGGTGGTCCGGAAATGCGATCTATGAGCGAAGAGAGTAATTGTACTAGTTGTTACAATAGTCGAATCGCTCATAGATAGCATTAACAATTACCATCAACAATGTAGGTCAACAACCTGCCTTTGTTCCAGCCAGAAGACAGCAATTAATTGATGTTACCCTGTCTAACAGGTATTTGAAGTCTATCATAAATTGGAAGGTTTCGCCAGATAGCACCTTATCAAATCACAGATACATGAGAACTTTCACCTTCACAAGGACGGAGAAACCCGAAAAAAGAACTGTCCACGGTTTAGGGAGGAGGAACCTCTGGCAAGCCCCACTAGGAAGCTCATAAAATAAAATAAATCGGTCTTTAAAAACCAGCTAAGTAGAAGACTAGAATCTTTATCGATCGAAACAAAAAGATTTTAAGAGACTTATTCGCAATTCGAAAAATGACTTATTTAAAATGTTTTGTGAAGAGGTAGAGTCTTTAAGTGCAACTAGTACGCTTATTAAAGTCCTCTAAAGGAACAGACCAAGCAAACCGGATTCAATCCTTGAACATGATGGAACGTGCACTGAGACAAAGGCAAAGACTTGCAGTCTTCTCCTTGAGACCCACTTCCCGGGAAATCGGGTTACTACGCGTTCTTCAGCCATTCAATCAACGGTGGCTACATTTGAGCCGACTAACACCACGCGGCACAGCTGTTATATTGCATCTGCAGTGGTGACTGATGATTCTATCAAATATGCTATTGCATCTTTTCAGAGTTTCAAGTCACCTGGTCCGGATGTTATTTATCCAGTTTTGCTGAAACAAGGTTTAAGTCAGGTTTTGCCAACATTGAAAGGAATTTTCACCGCGAGCTTGGCCTATATATTTACCATCCCCCTGGCGTATTGTTAAAGTGGTTTTCGTCCCAAAAATTGGTAAGTCTGACTACACTCTAGCCAAAAGCTTAGACCCATAAGTCTGTTTTCGTTCTTGCTGATGAGTTGAGCAGCGCGGAAAATTCTGCGAGACTGCTCTTCAAAACCTTGTTGGTAGGATTGAGAGTGCTTTGACAGCATTTGTAGCTCTGCCAGACAGCTTGGTCTAGATGAAACTTTGGTGTTGTGAATTAAATCAACGCTAATATACAGGACGCTGGTAACCGGACACTGGTAACCGATGCATTTTAACAAGTGCGTCATAACAGGGGTGAATAGGAGCTGCCATCAAGGTGGTGTTCTTTCTCCCCTCTTGTGGTGTAAGGTGATGGACTCTTTGCTTATGGTCCTCAATCTTCCTGGAAACTACACTTAAGCTTATGCGGATGATGTCGCCGTTATATCTGTCGGTTCAAACATAGGAGCTGCCTGCTCTTAGGCGCAGAGATCCCTGGATTTGATCGATGTTTGGTGCACTAGTAATGGGCTTTCAGTGAATCCTCTTAAAACCACGGTTGTTCTCTTTACGAGGAGACGATTCTCTTGGTTTGTCCCATCTATATCCGGGTCTGTCTTCATCTGTATTTATCTCTTCCATTGATGCTTGGGTTTCTAGTGAACACAAGATTCGGTAGCTAGATTGTGGAGGATGCAGACAGACAAAACTATTGCGCCCGGACTTCTTCTCTTAGGAGAATCCACTTTAGGCTGCTTATAAGCGTCCTAGCTTTTGCGAAACACTGTGTTGGGCTTAAGCGCTACTACCACCTGCCCTTCTTGCGGTGAGGAGGATGATACAACAGAACACTTTCTCTGCAGTTGTCCGGCCAATGCTTCCATCAGGTGACGGATTTTCGGGGCTGACATGACGAATATCTAAGGTCTTCATCACTAAAGCTCCTTCAAATCTTTCTTCGAAAGACGTGAAAACTAAGTACATTAATGTAAGGTGTCTGAATGGTAGTACAATGAACCTGTAGTTGTGTCTGAGCGCACCATGGGAAACATGACCACAACCAGTGTTACCGGCGATAAAAATTCTAAAGTAGTACATAAGCCGAAATAGAGTAGTATTTTTTGAAAAAAAAATAGTAGTACTGTTCTTTTTGGACCTTAAAAAATAAAAATGTATGCACAAAAACTTTTTTAAAACTTTATTTTAGAATAATTCAACAAAAACAAAAAAATTAAATAAATAAATAACTAGTTCAAAAACAAAAGGAAATAATTAAGAAGAAAATATACAAATGTTGTATAAATAATATTAAGAGTGACTGATTTTCTGCAAGTTATTTTGATTTTTCAATATTTTGATCGTACAAATATATAAAAAATAAAAAAAGGAATAAAATTGTTTAAACAAATTTTATTAAAAGTTATTAACCTTTGCTCTATATGGCTAGTTGTGCAGTTACCTACACATTTTTGTAGCAAAATTACCTTTGCCATATATGGCCGGTTGTGCAGTTGCACATTTTTCAAAATAACAAAAAATTAATAAATATAGAATAGCTATATCCCGATATTCCGCATAAGACGAGGTTTTTGTAACCCCACTTAGGTGTTTTTTTGGGGTCATACTGCTTAAGGTGATGTCGACACTTAGTGGGGATTATTTGTTCGTCCACTGCAAGATATTCTTCTTTTGGTATAAGAAGAAATCGTTACCCTATATTATTTAGGAGTGGCCTGATTTGACAAGCTTGTCTTGCCCAGGTTGGCTAAATCTCACAAATTGATCATTATAAGCGTAATGGAGACATCTTTAAAAAGATGTCCATGTTATATTTTGCTTCTTCTTATCTTTCGATCTCAAAGTGGACAATGGTTTTTCATCATCAGAATCGTACTCGCTTTCATCGGTTTAAGGCCCCTCCATGTCCTGCTCATCCTCCGATTCGAGGATTTCATCCTCACTCTCATATCCATCACCAGAAATAACACATAATCTTTTTCCATAGAAACAATTTGACGATCATTGTTTTCTCACTGCCAAAAAAGCGAAAAGTTTTTTATTAGTAGTTTAGTGAATGGATAAGGACCCATATATGGACGTTGCCAAAAACGTGTCGTGTCTTAAATTCCACAGTTATAATTGATCAATTAACACTTAAAGCTTACTTACAAATATTAAATCTCAGTAAAAAACAGCGATTGTGCAAAGAAAAAGAAAACTAAAAACATAAAATCACATACACAAAGAACTTTCTAGACGATCCAAACGGTAATTTGGCAGTGGCGCAATCCTAGTAGTCGGATTTTAAAAATCAAAAGCCATATATGGCTTCTTGTGCAGTAGCAAAATCTAACAAAATCGATTGTTAATAGAAAAAGTGATTCATTAAGATCAGTTTTTTAACTTTTTAAAATAAATAACACCGACCAAAATTCCTCCATCCATAAAGAATTAGAAACCATCGATTGATTGAGAAGTGTTTGCCACTCAAGACTTTTAGTATTATTTTCATCAATCAAATCAGGCAAAGAAGAAATAATTGCAGTTGAGCTTTCTGCTAAAATTAAAGGATCAATGCCTTTGCGCACACAAGGTTTTATAATATATAAATATATATTCGGCAAACACCTTTTATTTCGGTTACTTGATATCTTTAAAAAATGTTGTTTTAATAAAAACTTCAGCCTTAGCTCCAACATACAAAGAGTCAATATTTTTTAAATATTTTTGTCCGAAAAGTTTGAATTAGATAAAAACTCGTCATATAAAAACTCAGATTTAATAAAAAAATTTAAAATGGTTTTGTAAAATATAGTGTGTATCTTGGTTGCTGTCAGAACATTCAAAAGAATTCTCCAAAAAATAATGTATCAATGCAGGCCACTGTTCTAATGTTCTTGCCCCAACATGTAAAAAAGCTAGCCACCAAGTAAAAGAAGTTTACAAAAACTTATGTTTTTCGACGTTAAAAAAATCTTGAAATATTTTAAATGCCTATTTTCTTAACCTTTCCTAAACAAACCCAAGTATCATGGAATGCAATAAGATTTGTTTGACATTCCTCCATATGCTTCCCCCGGCAGGCAATATTTCCTTCCTAAGGGGCTAGTTATAGCTATCATTTAAATGCATCACTTGAACAAATCAGTGGATCAGATATTTCATTTTTTCGTCAAGTCAGTTATAGTAATCATTGAAAAATTTCTGTCAGTGAAAGGCCACTGGTATAGGTTTTAAGGTTAGAGTTGATCATTGAAAACAAAACTGACAGATGAGAATCGAACGCATTAGTGGAACGATTGTGTTCCAAATTATAGAAACGAATATCTGCTGTTCATTTAAATTGATTTCAAGCAGTGAAATAATAAAAATAGATTTAAATAAAATTTTAAATCAGAATTAAGTAATTTTGTATGTGGAAATATTCTACAAGTGATTAGATTTATTTTGATACCGTTAATAGCCAATATTGTTTGCTTAGTCGTCTTAAAATAAGAAAACAAAATTTTCAATGATGCATTTCAATGATAGCTACAACTAGCCGCTAAGTTTTTTGCTCATGACGTCAAAAAACCTCTTAACTTTGGGTTTGCTCTGAGGTTCATAAAACCTTCCATAATTTCATTTATATTTGATGGCCATTTAATGAAGTTGCTTTTTAAACTTCAAATAAACTATTTCCAAAACACAATAAAATGCTGCTCCGATGGAAACATTAAACAGTTCGCGAAAACAAGATCCAGTTTTCAAATGATCAAACATGAACAATATTATCCACAATTTTTCAACTCGTTTTCAACAAACTGTGAAAATGAAATTTTTAAAAATATTTTCATTATTGCAGAAAAAAACTTTCATTAAATGTGTACCTCGACATCTGAAAATGGCATGCGAAGACGTGATCTGGAAACCGAAAATATTTTAATAAAAAAATTATTTTTAGGAATTATGTGATTATTATATTTTTTTAATTTTATTAATCTTATTAATTTATTTTTATGACTTTTTAATTTTGGTCTGACGTTTATGAACATTCAGTGACTACTTAAAATTGTGGCCTGCACTGCACACGTTCTGCAGAATTGGTGTGTTCATTAATGCAATAAAGCAGAAAGGGGATTGTAATAATGCAGATTTTCGACGTGTATGCAAACCCCCTTACTGTCATTTAAGTACCAAACGAATGCTTTCACAAGAGTTCAGAAGTCTCTCGGATTACTAATCGAAAGGGACATTAGAGTTTCTATAAACATATACAATATATACTTATTTCAAATTTCTCAATTGGCACTGCTGCAAAATAGCAAGGACTTGTTTGCTACGAAGCTAACAAAACCCAAATATATTGTATGTCATATCTCTTAAAGACGTCTCTAGTCCAACCATAATAAGGATTTGTAACATCTTGTATATTTAAATATATTAAATTCAAAAATTAATTTTATAAGCAACACGATTTATACAATTAAAAACTACTTCTTTATGATTATAATACATATAATAAAACTTAACTTTGTATTTGTATACACCTATTTATTTGCCATGATAGTTTTGTCAATTTTTTTTTTAGATAAATACGACTTAAAAAATTTTGATAAGTTTTTAATAAATATTTATTTAACAAAAAATGAATACATTTTATTATTGTATTAATAAAATAATAAATTAAGTACATAGTATTATATTATTTTTCATAATTTATTTTTGTGGGTTTTACAAAGTGCATTTATTTTGTTACTAAATCTTGTATGCATGATCAGATTTATTTTATTATTTTTATATCAAAAATTCTTATACTTAGTAAATAGAAGAACAAGTATTAATAGACATTTTCGAATGAACGCTTTTCGCATTACTTTCATTTTCTTTTGAATCAGGGTTACTGTTTGAATTTAGAAATACATTATTATTATTATCTGCATGCCTCCTTACCTTGTTTGTATTAATTTCGTTATTCTTATCAGTGCAGTCATTATTGTTGTCGTCGTTTTTTAATTTGCTGTTAGCATTTAAGTTACTGTTCGGCATTTTATTGTTATCGGTGCTATAGCTATTATTATTATCATCATTGTTAACATTACAACTACTACTGATATCGCTATTTTTATTGCTCTCGCTGCTGTGGTTCTTGTTACAAATAGCTCCTTCTTTGCAAATGTTGTTGTTACCGTCTTCGCAGAGCTTATGATTATACGAAGGCACTTCAGCATCTATTGAGTTAGACACAATACGACTATCCTTTCTTATTTCAGTAAAAATTGTTTGGTTATATTGACAGGAGTTTTTAAAGTCGGTATTTATGGGTAAAAATTTTGATGAAATATCGGGAACTCCATTTTGCGCCAAGTTGAGAACCTCTTCGTTGTTGAAGTTATCACCAGCATGTGGTGTCATATGTGGCATATACAAAATTTTTGAGCGTGACTTATATGGATCATTTTCCGAAATTTCTAATATACGTTTCTCTTTTAATTCGCTCTCACAATTAGCAAATATTTTTCTCTTTGCTAAATATTTCTGCTGTTTTGTGTGGTCTAGTATTTTTTTGCTTACATTTGTTTTAAGTATCGAAAACTTATTTTTTGTTTGTTCAAAATTAGCAGTATT
Organism: Ferdinandea cuprea; assembly: GCA_963576555.1. Lineage (NCBI taxonomy): Eukaryota > Metazoa > Arthropoda > Insecta > Diptera > Syrphidae > Ferdinandea > Ferdinandea cuprea. Next base: position 82,861,559 of record OY754959.1, read on the forward strand.
CATATTATGATGAAAAGGTTCCGAGCTTTTAGTGTGATCAGTCGAATGAAAAGTCGTCTGATATGTCCCGTCTTCTCCCTTCGACAAAGGAGTTGCTAATGGTTGTCTACTTACATCAATTGGAATAGGAATGGATGATGAATTGAAAGCATGGAAATCGGTTGAGCTATCTTCCCGTGAAAATTGTATTTCTTTTAAATCTTGTCCCTCTGGTTTCTATAAAATAAAAAATAACAATAATTGATTGTTTTTATTGAAGAAATTGTTTATCAAACCTCTGTATGAAGTCCTTTTATTTTCATAGCTTCAGCTACTTTTAAAAATGCAGGTAAGTCTTCATATTTTACATTTACCTAAATGAAAAATGTTGAAAGTATATTGGGACTTATTACACAATTGCTTATATGATAAAATCAAAATTGCATTGATAATTGAATTCCCCCTATTTACAAATAAGAAATTCAAATTGGAAAGTGAGATATTCTCTTTATATAGTATAGTTTATGGTATAGTTGGTATAGTTTTATCTCTTACCGGTGATGTTAATCAAATTTTGATAATAATTTTAGGTATACTTTACATAGTTATTAAAAAAGAAACTAAGGGGATTGCAACACAACCATGCGTTAAAATATAAATAAAGTCAAACTTTTTCCTAGTGGTGCGAACAGTAAGATAATGGAGGGCGACTAGTGTGTCAAGACAAGTATACCATGAAAAAAGTTGAACTTGAGCGTATTATGTGATCAAATGGTACCATTATTTTGGGGGGATTTAAATGTATTAAATACGATTCTCATATACCGAGAAAGTTAAGAATGACGCAGTCGTGCACTTTATTTCTTTTTTTAAAAAAGTAATGATATTTTCAATGGTTAGTTAACTTCCAATAATTATTATTAATTATTAATAATTATTATTTTTCAACTGGCATAAAACATATATATGTATGTATAATATATGATTTCGAAAATCAACACAAACGTACAAAACCTCTTGAAGCAACTCCTGAAATGGATACTTTTTTTTATATAAAGGTACTTTTGCGGCAAACCACTGGGATTCGCCTGTAAGAAAGTATGGTTTATTTCAAGTATGTGGTGGGTGGCTGGGTTCGCTCGTTAAAAGGATTTTAACCCTTTTCTCCGTTCAGCTAAAACTATATCAACAACTGTTAGGTAGGCGCCCGAATCTATTTAAGTGTATAAGCTCTGGGGTATGTAGCAGTAGAACTAGTTTACAAACAGTAGTATAAAACAAATTTTTATAAAATAATAAAAATCATTTCTCCACAGAAAATTTTTTACATCTTAGAATAAGTCATTTAGAAAAAAAAAAGATATTTGCTTAGTGCTTTTAATGGAAACCTCATCCAATAACCCTACGACATATATGGAAAAAAAATTATGTAGATTTTCATTAACCCATCCCCAACCACAGGCACACAACAGATGAGTATATTTCAAGCTTGCTAACACGCTCGATGGAATTCCAACACAAAAAAAAAGAGTTATTAAAAGAATTACAAATTTGAACAAATGGGGAACGCTGAAATCTGCAAAAAACCATAATTTTTCTTGTGAAGTCAAATATTTTTGCTGTTTTCTTCGTCTTCACTCTTTCAACGCAAATTCCAAATAGAGATTTCTGTCAAAAGTGAAATGGTTTGGAACAGAAACGTTCATGCCCACGCCGAGAATTCAACTCGAAAGTGGATCGTAGATTAACAAAATCTAATAAAAATCTATCTATTAATTTTATATAAACGAAAATAATATAAATATTAAGTTATGATATAAATGTGTGGAAAATTGAAAAGTATTTATTTTGGTTCTTAAAAAGATGTGTCCTTTAGTCAAACTAAAAAATATGAGTTTCAATGGATTCAAATTAGGTTCAGTGGGAACTCTGGTTTTTATACAGTTAGACGACTCCGAGAGTCTCAATTCGCTGTCAAACATTAACTGAGTTTTTTCTCATATAAATTTCATTTACAGGTTTTTATGTGCAAATTAGATGGGAAGGTTGCACGCATATAAGGAATTATATGGGTTTTAATAGCCGGCCTAATGATTTGCTATTTTCAATATCAATGAAGTCCATTTTTATAAATACCATGAGCCATGAGTTTACTAACTGTATTATTAATGATCTTTGTCCTCAACTTACTGGAGAGGAGCAGCAGTGACAGCAGTTTGTAAGCTCTGACGATTGTGGATGGGTCAATGAAAATCGACATTAAAAAAATATGTTTGTGTGTGGTGATGTCTCATTCTGATATTAAGAGCAGACGACGCATATAGTAGAGTAGTTTTAAGAATATATTCACCTGTCCACTATACATAAAATTAAGAAGCCCGGACATATGGTTTGCCTCCACATCAGCCATTAAAAGAATTGGATGGTTAGACGGATTTTCTAAAAATATCTCTTGAAAATAGGGACTGCATACCGAAAGTACCTGAAATAAACAGATTAGTTTTTAAGCATTCAGCATAAATTTCGTACCAATTTATGGGCTTTGAAAATTTTTCCTCCTGCAGCTATTGTAACGTCAACCATTTTTTCATCTTTTTGTAACGTATGAAAACCCCTTGACATATTGCCTAAAAAATTATTCCAAGATAATAAATATTGATCTATAGTGTTTGAATCTGGATATTTGTTTTGAATTGTTTGTGGCGGTGGTGACTGCTGCTGTTGAAATGATGGCCGAGGAGGTATTGCATTCTCATTCTTAACACCATCTTGCGGATCAGTTAACTGCTTAAGGTTATTTATTTTATCTTGTTGTTGTTGAACAAAATTTGTAGTTTTTACTGTAACGACATTCGGCTTATTTGCACTAATGCTGTAATCTGTAGCTTTTGAATTATAATTTTTGTCGACGGAAAACTTATTTTCATTTGCCCTTCGTTCCTTCTGACGTTTTAATAATTCATCTATTTCCATCGAAGCACCAGAAGTGGCAGCAGCTATAGCGGAAGCGATTATCGGATCATCTTCAAAAACGCTTTCATCTAAGGATTCTTTCAATGTTTTTGTAGAAGAAAACAAACGTAACGACGGATCATTGACTTGATCGCTAAAATATACGTCCATTAACGTAAAAAATGGCCATTCTCTCCTCTTTGGTTCTTCGGAGATCTTGATAGCCTGTTTTTAAGAAAAGGAAAATATTTTATATGTCAAACACATTGCTGAAAAGTTACCTTATATTCCTGTAGCAAATTGTTCCACTTCTTTATAATTTTGGAGAGCGGTAATGGGACATTTAGCTCTCTCTCTACAACACTGGAATAGATAAAAAAAATTCAGTTGGTGCTATTAAAAAACACTAATTTTTAGAAATTTTGTACACTTATGTATATACAAAATTACGCGTTCCATACCAGCAGGCGAACAATATGGCCGGTTTGCTTTGCATATTTAATACAGGCCAACGATAAAATGCACTTTTCTCATGTCATATTGTGAAAGAATTTTGGGTAACAAAAAAAAATAAGACAGGTGAATTGATTTAAAAGGTTTTAAAAAACATTTGTTTTGTTGTTATTATTGCAAGTAAAGTCGTATATAAGCCGAGCAACTAGTGGCAAAATTAGCTGACTTTGCTCATATTATAATCTTTATTTATGTATATTGGAATTTACGTGATATTTGGCAGTTAATTAAAAAGCAATGTCGATTTTTTATTGACATATACATAACTGTCAGAGCTTACTCCAACTGCTGTCTGGGCTGCTCTAACTGTAGTCAGTGCTACTCTTGCTATTTATTAAGAGCAGCAATGACAGCCATTGGAGTAAGGCGCAGAACACAGATGAGTAATTATACAGATAGTCAACTGAAAGGATTTTTGGCTCGCCCGCCCCCCCCCCCTTTTACAGTACTGCTCATGGCGCAGTAATATTTAAAAAAAGTGTCATGTAAGGTATCATTAATAACAACTGATGTTCAAACACCATATTTTTCACAATCAACAGCACCCTATGTTTTTTACACGTATTCACAGATCGGAAATTTAAAAGAGGATTTTGCGTAAACTTTTAATTTTTTTGCGGGTTCAATGGCACAGGGGTATGCTGAGTTAACTGTATTATTAAGTACTCAGCTGTGCCGCTGAAGATAAAACTTAATTAAACAATTGAAGATAATTATATAAACAAAACATTTACATTTGATTTTATACATATATAGATAGATTAAACGTCGGGAGGGCTTACATGAGTGCCTTTAAATGGAGCCTATTGTGCCTTCCCTGGAGAGGTCCCAGAGCAATAGTTTAGCTCCGGTCAAGTCAGGAAGACAAGAATCTTCTCTTGGTGTAAAGAAGTAAGGCTTGTTGGTGAATTGATTTCCTTACCGAGAATGTTCTTCCTGAGGCCGCTTCGTTACCAGCAAAACCCTTGTGGACTGGGGTCCATTGAAGAATGACTTAGATTTTCATAGCATTATCATAGATGACCAGAACGTTTCCAGAATAAGCTTTGATTTAATGACAGATGAGTCAAGAGCTTTGATGGCAGATTGGCTATCATTAATTCATAAAAACAGCCTAAGCGCACTTGGAGTAGCCAGAGACTACAAAGGTACCAACAAGCAGTGGTCCCAGTATCGCATCGTCGATACATCAGTAGCCGAAACCACTCACATCATAGAGTTTCGCGATCAAACAATATTATAAGATACCCAAGTAATTGGCCTCTGGTTTAAGGACCGAATGGAAGGTTCTTTGAAAAAACGAAGGAAACCTACTTTTGGAAATGAAAGAAGCCGAGCCCAAAGAAATTTATCTATGTTCATGATAGAAAGAATAACTCCATCCTGGGTTTTTTTTTGTGTCTGTGACTTGCATATATTGTGTGGCGGCGATTTTGACATGTTCACATCATAGTCAACATATTAAGAAGACTATCGCAAAACAATATTGATCCGCGATAGGGTTGCATGACGTTACTTCAAAAAAAAAAATAATAATAAAAAAGTAGTTCATAGATATAGTAGAATATAATTTTCTGTGTTCGATAAGGGCTAATAGGGGAAATAAATACAAGAAGTAAATATCAAGATTTTTAGTAATTTTCACAAACATATCGACAGAAATAACTTCATTTAAAAACACTGCTATCGCACTTTTTCTTAAGTATTGCAGTGTTTTTATACACCTTTTCTTCATTTTAAGTGTTTTTTTTTTAAAATTGCCTAGGCGGGAGCTACACCGGGCTAGACAGACCCCCCCCCCCCCTCTTAACAAAAAGAGCTTGTATTTATCCCCCCTACAAAATATAAAAAAACTCCTTAAAAAGTGGGAATATTAGGTCCGAACAGGTAGCCAACTGACCCGCTTGCTGATACTACTCATAACGATTTAAGTTCCACATTAAGAACTAACTAATTAAAGAACTGCTATTTTTTTACCAGGTGTCTCCCAACAATACAGGTATTTTTGAGAGTGAGATACATTTAACGGATTTGTGCGAATGTTGAGATCGTATTTATTAACGCTTTGTCCAGTTTTAATGATTATATTTTGATTGTCTGCTTTAATTAAGTGTTACAAGAAAAACATTTTTAGTTTATAAAACAAGTTAAGTTAAACAAATTAAGTTGGAATTCAAAATTAATCACATGATATTAGGTGAATTTGGGTAATTCACCTCATATCATGTTAATATTTTTTTTATATTACTTTGCCTTTAGTCAAACTTTGATGTAAGCAAAGCCTTTGTTTGTCCATTGCTGAGTTATTAAATTTAGATTCAAGTTGGTCAGAAACGAATAAAAGCCGTGTAATATTTATTACTACACTTTATTACACTTTAACTTTTAACATTTGAATTTTAACAAAGTTAAATGCCGGGACAAACGAAATGATACCAAATGTATAAAAGCAACACCTAAATAGCTGTCACACAAAATTGATTGTCAATTTGATAATAAACTTACTTGGAGCAAAAGTGATGACTTTGATTGTCAACTATCAACTATCACCTTAGTCGATTCCACCCCAGTACTGTTGCAATAACAAACGCGACAATAAATATAATATATAAATAATAAATAATTAGGCTTTGTAAAAAGTTGGATAGGAGGTCAGTGCCTAGTAGAGCCCTCTAGCATTCTTAATAGATCCGGATTTGAGTCCGTATAATTATTATTATACGAATTTTTAAATTATAGAGATTTTTAAATACACAGATATCCGGATATTAATTAATTGTGCGGATACTAAATAATTCGCGTAATTAAACTGCCCATTCTTTTGCTGGGTAATATAAGTACGCCTTTTTGAGATTTCAATTACATTTTGGCCCTCCGCATAAAAAATCATAGCAACAGAAAATAGTCACGAGATTCTAAGAACATTTTTTGAAAATATCCTTTTTAATGCTCCAAGGACCTTTTTAAGGTTTAAGGACCTTTAATCTAGAGACATTTTCCAAAAAATCCAATTTGGTTGGATTCACACCGCACTGAAATCTGAGGTTTTCACAAAAAGACTTCGAAACCACGTTAAAGCATTCACACCGAACACTACCTGAGTTTTGTAGATAGTGTTCGGTTAATGACTAAAAAGCTAATGTCAAAAAGCGAGAAAATTTTTAGCTATATGTACCATTTAATCTGATTAAAATTTTTTAACAAATAACCACCAGTGAGAAGTTAAACCAAACGATTGACGCTGAAAGCTAAAAGATGGTCAATTCATGCAATTGAAGAAGCATGGGTATGCACTAAAATAAACAATTACCTACTCCTCAGAACCCCCTTGAAAATTTAAAATTTTACTCCCCAACCAATTTTGATACTGCAGCCCCGGCCCACCTTGTGGTGACTTTGTGTTCTCTTGGTTGCTGATTTATGCGGTGGAGCTAGTTTATCATAAATGATAAATTTGCCTAATTTATGAACGGAGAAAGGATATACAGCCAGCCGCATACACAAGTCTTCCCTTCAAAATAGGGTCATGGAGTATAATGAGGTCTTATATGACCACAATTGACCATGCTTATATTGACAAGTAAATTTGACCAAAATCAAGTAGTGTAATCACAGATGAGTAATTATACAGAAATGACGAAAAAAACTGTCAAATTTTCTATCTGTGAATACGTATGAGCCAGCCACATAAAGTAGGGAGGCGTTGGTGTATCTAATATATGTCATTAGTGCGAGCAGTTTTGGAACAATTCCAAATGGCAACAAAAAACAGCTGCATATAGCGGATGTGTTTGGGAAGTGCTGCGAAGTATTGAGTTAAGTTTAATAGATATTTTATTGGAAATGTTTGTGAACAAAAAGTAATATGATAAATATGAAGATCCAATGCCTAATCAGTGGAGGGAAATTTATCTTCTACACGAAACCGTGATAATTACCGTTCAATTAAGTTGATGTCACACACCATGAAGATTGTTGAGCGGGTATTTGATGGCCGCCTAAGACAAGTAATACGGCTGTCTGACGACCAGTGCGGGTTTGTCGCGGGTAAATCAACCACAGATGCAATCCAAAGTATAAGGACCATAATGGAAAAGCATCGTGATTCCTTAAACGATCTGCATATGATTCTGGTTGATTTTGAAAGAGCATTCGATAGACAACCGAGAGATCTGATATGGGTAGCGCTAAGACAACGAGGAGTTCCTAAAACCTACGTACAGATGATCATGGACATGTACGCGGGAGCGAAGTCAAAAGTCAGATGTCCCGCAGAGGTCACCGATGAATTCCCAATTAAAGTTGGTGTTTACCAGGGAAGTATCTTAAGTCCTTTGCTCCTTATTACAGTCCTAGATTATCTGCTTGAGGGAAAAGTAACAGACCCTAAAGTCCATCAGTTATTCTTTGCTGACGATGAAGCCATCATAAGTAATGATCAGACTTCCCTGCAACGAGCACTTGATGTTTGGGTAGATGTTTAAGAAGGAAATGGGTATCGTATCAGCCAAAAAAGAGACAGAGTATCTGTTCTGCCCATTCTCTGACCCAAGTTAACCCATTCCGGACATTTATTAGAATGGGTGAAAAGTTCAAATATCTGGGATCAATGATCAACAGCGAAGCAACAGTTAATGACGACATCAATCAGCGTGTAAGCGTAGGGTGGATGAAGTGGCAGGAAAACTCTGCCATCTTCTGTGATCGAAAAATGTCCCCTAAGCTGAAAGGAAGGCTCTACACCGCAGTTGTGCATCCGGCGCTCACATACGGTTGACTATGCTGGACAATGTACAAAAAGTATGAGGACAAGTTGACAGCAGCTGAGATGAATATGCTTCGCATGACAGCAGGAGTAACAAAGCTTGATCGAATTAGAAGTTCCAGAATCCGAGGGAGCCTTCACGTCAAAGAACCCATCTCGAAAAAATTAGAGCACGACCGACTCAGTTGGTATTGTCATGTTCAAAGGAGTGATCCCACGAACCCCGTCAAAAAGGCAATGGCAATCAATGTTCCCTTACAATCGCATAAGAGAGGCAGGTCTAAAAACTCTTGGATCACACAAATGCAGAAACACCATCATGATGAAGTGATCAAAAATCGGGATGCCTGCAGATATCTTTTGTGGTCGAACCGGCGAACCCACAGGCGGACCAGTAGAAATGCAGTGAAGTGGTTATGATCCCTGTAATCCTGATCATAATCTCGTCATTAAATGGAGAGAAGATGAAGTTGTTGCAATTAAATGCGAATAATTTTTGTATTAGTATGTTTTTATTGAACATATGAAAGTTTAATGGAACTACATATACGGTACTTTCACATGAGAGCGAGCGAGCGAATTGGCAAACTGGGAAGAAATAACTTTTAATGCATTTTTGAGCACAAAATATAAACTTTATAGCAGGGAATTAATGAAATAATATGTGAAATTATTGAAATGGTCAGTTAACCGATCACGCGTTACTAATAAATTTTATTCATTGAGCATTTATGTATTTATTCTATCTACAATTTTAGTAATTTTACAGAATATTTCATTAATTCAATGCTCAAATATTTATCGCACCTTTCGTTTACTCGATAACAAAATATGATACTCCTTATTTCATTTTTAACTTGCGTAACTGCCAACATGTTTGCGAAACTGCTTAAAAGTGTTTATTAGACGCTTCTGTTAGACTATTGTACGTTTCCCGACAATGGAAGATAGCTAAGGTGATAATGGTTTCCAAGCGAAATTGAAAAACTAGAGAACTAGAGGAGAGAAAAAATTGTTTTAGCGTTTTCCTTGACGTCTCTCAGGCCTTCGACAAAGTATGGCTTACGGGATTAAAATATAAACTTAACAAAGCCCCCCAAAAACAAATAATTATATGAGATCCTAAGCTCTTATATAGCGGATAGACTCCTTCGTGTTAAACATGGGAACGAGTAAAAGAAATCGCGTTCGAAATTCCAAGGAAGCGTTCTTGGCCAAATTTAATTTCTATTATACACTCGCGACATCCACGAAGAAGAGGATCGTATCTTAGCGACCCTCGCGGATGATACGGCCATAGTAGCTGTCGACAATTCGATTCAGTCCGCGACAAATAAGCTTCAACGAGCTATCGACTCGAATATGCGTGTGGACAAAGATTTAGCGTATTGTTCTTAACGATTCAAAATTCACGCACATTAATTTAATCTACAGAAATCTAAACAATCTATCCATTTAAATTGAATCAGTAAAAATTTCGTACGCAAACGAGGCTAAATACTTGGGAATGACGGTGGATGCAAAATTGGAATGGAAATCAATTGTTAAGAAGAAACGCTAGGAGCTCGTTATCAGATTTAATCAAATGAATTGGCTTATTGGAAGATTTTCAAAACTTAGCATGAAAAACAAAACCAGATTCTGAGGGGGATTCATCGAAACCTTATACAACAACGAGGTTTGGAAATCTGAAAAATGTATGAGATGTATGATTTCGATGTAGGTTTCATGAGTTTTTGCGAAACCTCAGATTTCAATGCGGTGTGAAAAGGGCACTACCTCAAGTCATTTGACAATGTAAATATTCAAATGATTGCAGAATTTTAGAACTCTGGTAGGCAGGCTGCTTAAGTCACTTTTGATTGATTTAAAAATGGTTTTGTTTTCGGAGTTTTTTTCATTTGCTCCAGGACGTATAGAAATGCTCTCTACTTAGCCTAATATTTCAAATATACCTAGCTTTGCAATAATAAACTTTATTAAAATCAAAAAATAATGTCTCATAAATAACATCCGGAAATTCCAGGAAACCATAGTCATTATGCATTTGAATTGCATTAAAAAATTAAAAAGAGTGATTCTACAATCTTTGCGAAGATTAATTCACAACAAACCATTTTTATTTGCATATAACATAATTCTATTAAATAGCTAGCTATCATCAAAACTGAATAACGCTTCGAAATGTAAATAAAATCGACACACGAAATATAGCAAACGATTTGGTGTTAGTGCAAGTACGTGTACATTTTGATTTTTTTGTTGTTTTTTTTTTAAATTCGCAGAAACGGATATAAAAAATAACAGTAACAAAAGCCACATTTTACAAAACGGTTTTTTAAAATCCACAAGTTTTAAAGTCAAAACAGTGGAAGAAATGTAGCTATATAAAAAATAAAACTGACGCATGTAACAAAAAAAATATTTAAAGATTTACTTGCCACTCTTCATTCCTTTCCAAAGGCCAAATCATGTAAAATGAATACGATCGGACGAAATCGTTTTCATTGTACTTGATAAAGCGCAGTTTGCAATGTTACATTTATCTTATACGGCTCACCTTTCCTTTTAAGAAGCACGAATTTGCACATACAAATACCTTCGATAGAAAAATTGTTCAAAATAGCAAAATCATAATTTAAATGTGAGGTGATAAATATTTATAATAAAATTATTGATTTAAAATTGACACTTTTTGAACTCAAGTGAATTCACTTCTCTTTGTTTCAGTGATAACATAACGATATTTATTTTTTGATTAAACCTGAGCTGGTTTTAAAATCCTCTTTTGTTTCAATATCGCACTATGAAGATCAGCCACATAATATTGCAATAGGCACCTGTCTGACGAAAAGCACATACCCAGAGCGGAGTACCTGCTTTCTGCGGAAAGAATGTTAAAATCTCTTAATCCCGCGAAGCTGTTCATCAATATTTGTGTCATCTGATTGAAAATGTATATTTTTATAAAATAATTGAGGTTAAAAAAAACAATTTTTTTTAATGATATAGGGGGGTTTTTAACAAAAAGTTTACTTTCAAAGCGTGCTTCTGGAAAAGAAAGGCGCCACTTTTATAATATCCTTAACTTTAAAATATACAGTTTGTCAAGACAGTGTTTTTACAATCAAAAATATTCCTTCATTTTCTTTTTTCTTGGCTAATAAAGACTCATCTATTTCAAAGTCCATTTTATCACATTATTTTGTGTTGCCGCCTTCAGCTTCAAGGATAGCTTCTTTTAGTCTGCGTTTTATTGATCTAATTTATTTTATTAGATCAGTAAATTTGGATTTGATTGCCAAACACCGAAATTCAAATTTTAGCAGGACAATAATCCAAAACATATAGCATATAGTTAAGATGTGGCTGCTTTACAATTGTACCAAAGGGTTCAATAAACCTGCCCAGAATCCTGATATTAATCGTTTATAGAATTCGTGTGCACATGTGGAAAACTAAGTTGGTAAAAGAAACCTATGACACGAAATCAATTAATTCAATTCATACAAGATGAATTGGCAAAAATACGACCTTACAATTTAATAAGGACGATGAAACGCAGACTACAAGAAGCTATCCTTGAAGCTGAAGGCGGCAACATAAATTGTCGGATAAAAATAATGTGATAAAATCGACTTTTAAATGGTTACGGACAATATGCACACTTGAAAACTGACACTGTAATTTTGTGAATTATTCAGTTTTTGTTGTTTCTTCTTATGTTTTTGAAATAAAAGTTAATACATTTTTTTGTATTTGGTCTCTTGAGTATTAATTTAAGGAGTGAAAAAAAAATTAGCAAGTAAAAAATAGACTGAAGGAATATGTTTTGCTTGTTTATTTTAACTTATAACTTTATCTTGGGACTTAACAATTAAAAAAATGTACTTACGCCCAAGCATACTTGGATGCATTTCGTTTTCCTGTAAACAGAGGCGACAGTTCCGCCCTCAGTCGAATAAGCGTTTTTACTTTATCAGCGTCCCCTTAAAAGATAGAGTAATAAATTTATAGTAATTTATAATATAAATAAGTTTCTAACAAATAACTAACTATCTTAACCAAACTATCAAAGAATATAATGCTTAAATGCTCCTTCAATTGTTTAAAAATGTTTACAATAATATATTATGCACTAACATATTTAGACCTTCTTAAAATAATAATTTTAAATTTCCATACGTTCTAAAAATACGTATCATGTTTATAATAATGGATTTTATTATTTGAGCAGTGGATAAACCACGAATAGCTTCGGCCTCTTCAATATAGCCTGTCTAAGATAAACTCATATTTTTCTAAGCTCGTGAACCTTGAATTTGAGTGAAACTCAATTAAGCCAATTTTTATTGATTTATAAATACTATAAACATCGGGGTTTTCAATACCGTTTCTACAAGGGAACAGTAGGACAACACTGGAATTAATTAATTTTATTTTACTTGTAGAATGTGTAGTTAATAATTAAAAATAGTTTCATCAAAATTGGTTCATTGGTTCAGTTATCCAGAATAACAATTTTTTTTGTACGGTTTATACATTTTTAAAGTTTTGTTATTTAGACAAAAACATTGGACTTAAAGGCCTCGTCAAACAAATTGTTTTTTTTAACGCGCCGCTGATATACTTTTTGCCGCTTTGTTCTAAACATTCTGATGATTCTCCACTGTTTGGCAAATGATTTTTTTATATTTTTTGTCAATAGGTTAGCTTTATCTTTAAGGATCACATATGAGTGATTAACAAGTTATTAAAAACAAGACAAAATTACATTTCCATACAAAAACACACTTATACGGACACTATCAACCTGCAAAAGGGTTTAAGTTATACAACCTCCTTACAACGTTATATGTATAAAAATTAAAAATTATTATTTTTGCGTTTAGAGACATTTTAAAGCGCGTATAACTTTATACACTCCATATAATACGGTAATGCATAGGGATGTTGTTTTTTATGCTACGATTCCACCGAGCACTAACACTAAAGTTGCCTAAATCTTTCTCAAATCTCAAGATACAAATTTTAATCTGGTAAACATATGATTAAAAACTAATCTAGAAAGAAACAAAGTTTGCATGTAAGAATCGGCTTGTGAGCACACTCAACAAAAACTCACAATACCTCGGCTCTAATCGCTTTTTCTCTCTATCATAAAGGAAGAAATAGATAGAGGGAGTAAAAGTTCGAAACGATAATTTAAAATTTTCTCCGGGCAAAGTAAAAATAGGTGACGTGAAATAATGCCAATTTTGAAATCTGGCATTATTTCGTTTTCAAAATTAAAATAATACCAAATTAGCTTTATTTCTAAATACAAAGCAAAATAATGCCAACAAATAAATGGAAAAAAGGCCTTAGATATCGAATGCAAAAAATTTTGCATATAGCCAATCTCGTGCCTACTCCAAATCCAAGTAGGGGGTTGCAGGGGGGCAGCATGCCCCCCTATGTTTTCTAACCATCACTAAATCATTAAGAATTGAAATTTTAAAAACGAAATAATGCCAATTGGCTTTAATTCCGTTTTTGAAACAAAATAAATTCAAAATAGGAAGTTGGTTTTATTACAATTTTGTAATAAATTTTTGGAATTTGGCTTTCTTTCGTTTGGCGTTATTTCACGTCACCACAATATATATCTTCCGACTTGACTTATTTTCATACAGAAATATTAAATAACGGGTGATCCAAGTAGAGATACTTTTTTCAATAGCCTTTTTTGACAGATCACGTGTGAGTCGTGTCATGCTGTCATGTTATTTTTGTTTAGTATTGTTTGGCATTTCATAATGGAAAGACTTACGCGTGAACAACGTTTACAAATTGTTCAACTTTATTATGAAAATTCACGTTCTGTGAGGAATGTGTTTCGTGCACTTCGCTCAACTTATGGTCAACACGGCCTACTGAGCGTACTACTCGCAACACCATCACTCATTTTGAGACCCAACATTCATTATTGGATAATATTCGACCGAATAGACCACGTCCAGCACGCTGTGAAGAAAATATAGCGGCCGTAGCTGAGAGTGTACACGAAGACCGTAGAGAGTCGATTCGGCGCCATTCGCAGCAACTCGGACTGACGTATGGAACGAATTGGCGCATTTTACGTCAAGATCCTAAATTGAAAGCGTACAAAATACAGCTTGTGCAACAACTGAAGCCGCTCGACCTTCCCAAGCGACATCGCTTCGCTCTATGGGCTCTTGAAAAGTTGCAAGAAGATCCGACGTTTTCGAGGCAAATTTTGTTTAGCGATGAGGCCCATATCTGGCTCAATGGGTATGTAAACAAACAAAATTGCCGCATTTGGGACGAAGAGCAACCTGAAGAGATTGAAGAACTGCCACTTCATCCAGAAAAAACAACGGTTTGCACATGCACGTTAGACTTTTTTTATGGGGATATGTAAAGTCAAAAGCTTATGCCGACAAACCCGCTTCGATTCAGGCCTGGGAGGAAAACATCACGCGTGTCATTCGCCAGTTACCAGTCGAAATGCTCGAACGAGTGATCGAACATTGAACTCAACGGATGGACCATCTGCGACGTAGCAACGGCCAACATTTGATAGACATAATCTTCAAAAAATAAATGCCAAAGAATGTTCTTTCAAATAATAATAAACATTCTCCATTAAATTTGTATTTTCTGTGTTTTTTTCTTTAAAAAAGTAGGGAACCTCGAAATGGATCACCCTTTACAAGAACAAAAAATTGCGTATATACGAATATTACTTCCGCATTTGGTCATTTTGTGAGAAATTATTATACAAGACCAACACGCTTATAAGAAATGCAACGTGTCTTTTCTTACTTTTTCTCTAAAATCAAGCGTATATGAGATACTTCCATATAAGGAAAACACGTCCATAAGAAACTTATTTTTATACAGAAATATTAATTTTAAAAACAAAAAACTAGTAATTTTTTATTTTTTTTTATAATATACGCGCACTAAAGGGATTTTTGATACCCTTATAATGAAGTAACACAGTACGGGCATTAGAGAAGTGAAGGATAAGAAAAAAGGAGATACCGATGCACGTTGGTTTTAAATGTCTGTAAACTATAATGTGCAGGAAAAACAGAGCGGGGAAGAGCATTCAACATTCGTATTGTACGGTTAAGAAACGAATCCTTGTATTTCACTGTACGTCCGAATACAGGCTTGAGGGTAAACTGATGTGCATTCCTAGCATGGCGAGTTTTGCGGTTGAATTGCTATAGGGCTGGAATGCAACTGGCTATTTCATTTGAGCACTTGTGGTGGAAGTAGCGATAAAACAAAGATAGGCAGGATACATTGCGACGATGACTAAGAGAGTCTAGTGATTTCGCGATTTCCTGTCAAGTAGCTCCAAATATGTTATTGGTGCACCAGACCAGATATAACCGTTGTACTCAAGTTTTGGGCAAATAAACGCCTTGTAGATTCTAGCCAGATCAGAAGGGGTGAAAAATTGCTTGCTTCGCCTAGACATTTCGCAGCGTTCTTTGCGACATCGAATATGTGGTCATTCCAACGAATTTTATCGTTAACGCACATACCGAGGATGGAAAGTCTTTCGGTTTCGGCGGTTTCGGTAAGTGCCATCCATGGATAATGGCAGAGTATTTGGATTTCGCTTTAATGACAGAAGACAGCATTGTGTTTTGGAAGCATTAAATTCTACTCTATTGGTTTTACCCCAGTTAAGAATGCTGTCAAGGTCAGAATTTAATCAGATTAACACACGTTGCCGTTCTAGCTCCACGCCCGAAGATGAGGGACGTGAATTGTAAAACGAATATATGAACCTAAGGGTACTGTCATCAGAGAAGGAATGGATTGGATTAGAAGAAACATATAGGAGATCTTTGATAAAAATGAGAAAGAGAGTCGGAGACAGAACGGAGCCTTGGGGGACACCAGCATTTATTTGGTGATATGCAGGCAGACTTGAAACCGTCCAAAAAGACTTGAATTGAACGGTCCGAAAGATAATTTCTAATCCATTGAAGAAAGGTATCATCGATTCTTTCGACAAAAGAGCCTGATGCCAAATTCTGTCAAATGCCTTTGAAATATCAAGCGCAACGACCTTACTTTCACCACCACGGTGAATAGATTGGTTCCACTTTTCGGTTAGATATGTCATCAAATCACCAGTGGACCTGTTGCTGCGAAAACTAAGAAGTTTTCGGGATTCGAGATATTTCATAAGCTAACGATTTATCAGCGTTTCCATGACTTTGGAAAGAAGGGACGGTAGGAGGTGGGAGAGGAAGATTCGCCTTTTTTTGGGACGGGCTGGACAAATGCTGTTTTCCATCTTCTCGGAAAGAGCCCTGAAGAATAGGACAGATAGAAAAGCTTACGCAGTGGTTTTGCCAGCGTGGAAGAACACCTCTTCAGAACGATAATGGAAGTACTATCTGGACCAGCGGATTTATGTATGTTGAGATCTTGAAGAACTCTTGCCACTGTACGAGTGCGAAAATGAATGGGTCTCATAGAATGTTCTACGCGCTTGAGTACAGGGGGAGATAAAGCATAATCTGGCAGCGTTGAGATAGCTGCAAAATGAGCAGCAATCAGATTGGCTTTATCTTGACAAACGATCAAAAGGAGAGACTTTGTAGTATTTTTTGCCTCAACTTTTGGTCGTAGGTTAATGTGGGCATTGCAGTCATTTCCGGCTCGTTTGAACTTTTTTCGGTTTTCCTCAGTTGGGGTGGCCTTAAATGACCTCTTTAGCCCTGATAGCTTCTTTACAGCTCAAGTCACACCACGCGTTTTCCTTAGGTCTGATACACTTTATCCTGTTTGTAATCATATCGGCAGGGGCATCCACGTCGTTGTTGAGGAAGCACAACGACCAGTTAAAACTCCTAAAGAAACCGTTTAAAGCTTCCCAATTGGAAGCTGTGTGGCTGGAGTACGAGAAATTCGCCGATATGATACAATGGTCTGACGAACCTAGAGACGATAATACATTTAAAGTATATTTATCAGGGTGAGAGGGAAGAAACAAGTCCAGAGTGTTGGCGTTTTGACCGAAAATTAATTCCGAATATTACCTTTTGATTTTATTATGAAATAAAAGACTGTTTTTTGACAATTACGCATTGAGATATGAGTTAATTTTAAAAGTTGTTTCATACATATCCAATTTAATTGTGTAGGTAGACAAAATTTACCTTTTTTTGTATGGGATGAAGAAAAGGCTGTTTAATTTTTGTTTGTTTTACTTTTGTTATTTTTTTGCAAATTTCTTTACGTTCATCAATAAAAGTATATATTGTGCAGAACCTGAGCAACTTTTCCTACTCTCATGTAAAAAGTTGTCAACCACTTTTTAAAAATACTTCCGGTAAACTATACTGATATATGCTGGGGCCAGGTCATGTAAAATAAAAACGTATCGATGTTTAAGCCTCTATCTATTTCTTCAGTTTGATTAAGAGAAAAACCTTGAAACGATGTCGTCTGATCGTTTTAATCGCCACAGTGTTAGGTTAGGCTGGGTTTGTCTGAATGCTACCATATACCTAATTTTTTTTTCTAACAAAGCAAATTTCAATCCAAGATCACTCAGACTCAGTAATGTTCCATGGTTGTTATTCTTTCATAATTTTTCTGTAGAGGAATTCCTACTTTTACTGGCACGCTTTTTGCGTTCACCGGTTCAATCTAAAACAAAAGTTTCGGCAGGCCTTCCTATTGCAGACTCATCACTGAGGCCAAACAAAATCAGGTGACGTTGACTATCTGTTCTTAAAACCTACCGTTTCTTCCAGCAGCCGCGGGGCGTTATTTCTAAGGTAGCATGGAACTAAGGCCATATTATTATGAAATAGTGCCACTTTGGCAAAGTTGCCATAGGCGGGCGCTGACGAAAGCACATACCCCAAACGAAGTTGCGTGAGCGGTACCTCTCGCCTTCGGAACTAGATTTTAAATACTTTGATGCGCTGCAGCGGGTTACGAAAAAAAAGTGCTTTAGTTATAGAAATAAAGCCACATGCTCCATTTTCTTGATGTGGCCTTGTTTCCATTTAGGAATGGATTTTATTTTTTACCTAATAATGTGGCTCTCATAAAGAATAATACATAAAAGATTGCAGAGAAAAAAACTCCGATGGTCCCCGATCCTAATCGATAATAATGGAAACACAAGCGAGGACTATACAAAATAATTGAACTCCAAGTTTGAGTGGTGTAAATGATGGTATCCTGAAAGTGGATATGATTGTTCATCTTTATGGACAGTAAGCCATTTTCAAAAGATTCAAATGGATTGAATGCGACAATAAGGGAACCATGAACTGTTATTATTTTACTGGAAAAATAAATGAAAAAATCAGCTTTGTTGCTGGCAACATTGTCGAGTCCGTCCAAATTAAACTAAGGCTAAGATTAGACTAAAAATACAACGTAGAATGTATTTTGTACGACTATAAGTAAATAATAAAAAAAAGTATTTAAATAAGTAACGTCATAAAAGACATTTTGCAAAAAGTACTTACTAAAATGGACGATTTTGAAAAGAACAACATATAAATTGTGGAATGAATACCTTTTCTTGAAATTTAAAACATTAAAATATAAACTGTTCTATTAGATCCCAATGACCAAACACAACAAAATGCTGGTATGGAATGCCAACAGTCTCGAGAACTGTAGAGTAGAGCGACTCTCGATATAAATAATTTGAATATACAAATGTCTTGCCTCCGAGACGCACTTCAAAACTGTTTAAATAAAATAATAATAAATGAACGGCCCATATAGGACTTAAACTCTTGATACTCCAACCATTGTGATACATTTACTATTCCCCTCATTTTTACAATATAGCAATTCGCTTACAATACATTAGCGAAAGTATAAAAGATGATGAAGATGACAAATTCCAATCTTGTGAGTTACATGCCACATACATAAATATAAAGATGTTCAACGGGCAGAGTATGGTAGCAGCGAATATTGCTCTCCAAGCTTCAAGCTGGAACAAAATATTTTCGACACTCTGCTTAATATTTTCAGAAACAAATTTATAATAGGCGGACATTTTAGAACAAATTTTGGAGTTCAAGATTAACAAATATATGATGAGGGGAGATTCTTGAATCTATTAAATTAACGCTAGGCTGGAAGACCTGCGTCAAATCCAAAACTCACTTTGGGTAGGATTAGATTCCCAAGTGGAAAATAATGACCAATTCGGACAGTATCGCTGTGAAAAGTATAATGAGCATTTCTTAAGTGACCAAATGACTTTGCTTATTTTGACCAAAAAGCAAGAAGTGTAGTTCGAGGCATTGGTGATGGCATTTCCGGCATTAGGTAAATTTTCGGAAACAAATTGATAATAGGCGGACATTTCAGAACAAATTATTGAGTTCAAGATTAACAAATATAAGATCTAGAGAGCTTCGTAAATCTATTAAATTAACGCTAGGCTTGCAGACCTGAGTCAAACCCAAAAATATAACATACATACATTCTGAAAAAATAAAAGCTCGTAAATGCTGCCAATTATCGAGAGCGCCAAGTGACAAAACAAGGCTAATTGGACTTTAGGTAGGATTAGATCGCCAAGTGGGAAATAATGACGAATTCTGATATTATCGCTGTGATATATATGGTCTGCATAGTGAGCATTTCTTAAATGACCAAATGACTTTATGATCACAAATGACTTGGCTTATTTTGACCAAAAAGCAAGTGGTGTAATTCGAGAAATTGGTGGCATTAGGTATATTTCAGGCAAAAAGCTTTTTTCTGCGTAAATAGCTTAATATCTCAGTGTTATTTTTTAGTGGTGTTGTAATTTTTTTAATTTATAAAAAATGTTCTATTCTGATTTTTTTCCTGTGTATATAATAAACTTTTTGTCGTCGATTTTTGTTTACTTTTGTTGTTAATAGTTGTATGAAGGCACTTTGTTTTTTTCTTTTCATTGCTTCATTTGATTTGTATGATGTGTTTTTGTTTGATTTTAACCCATATTATAAGTTTACAGTTCTTCCAAACCAAGTTTGATTTTACAGTGTCACCTCAATTTACTTTATTAAATAAATATCAAATTCCTTAAATGTAATTCTTGTCACGTAGTCTAATATGTAGTCTAACCTCCAAAATCTCTCAAATTTTGTCATCTAGTTTCTTTAGATGCCCTAAACTCAAATTTTAAAAAAAAGGAAATTTTACGCTCAAATTTTGTAAGTAAATTATGACCGGCAAATCAAATTTACGAAGTATATTTATATCACAACTTTACTAATGAATTTAGTGAATGCTTAGTGAAATATTTAGCTAGTTTACTTGTATGCTTACTCCCGGCACACATTCTTTTTTTATTAATATACATAAGACTAAGACTATATAAATATACGAATTTGGCAAATATACCAATCTAAACATTTCAATTTAAACGAGTGTATATTTTTATGAACTAGTTATAAATTCAGTAGTCAAGATACTGTACAATACATAAAACGGGTGCTTTTTTCGTTTTCAAAGAAATACAATCGAATTCTAATTATCCATTAAATCTCTATTTGCATCACCATGTTCGCCCTGGGACTGCCAAATATTTTCGAATTTACCTAGCGTAACGACTACAGTTGGGCTGGGCAAACATCCTCAATCTTTAGTCCTTCACGTGGACGCCCGCCCAAAAATGGCTAGTCAACTCGTATGATTAGTGCCTGTCAAGGATCTTCACTTGTGTATTAACCGTAAGCTGCGATTCGTTGCAACGTACGCTTAATGCAAAAGCGAGATTCATTAAGATAGAGGTGTGAGTAAACCCCAAATCACAATCCAAGGTGGAACAGCAAAAGCTGAGGGATGAGTGGCTATACGTAGTCGTTAGTTTGCGAACTTCAGATACCAGGCGACCTCTGATTTCAATCTAGCCTTCCTGTGGTTATACGGCTCTTCTAAGCGACTCAATCTCAGAAACAACGTGATGAGGAGACTAAACCATCCTTCCGCGGGACAACATTTAATGCTGGATGGCTGATGTTAACCTGCGCTGACATCACCACCGCGGACTGGGTAAAAGCAAACTTCGCGACACTCAAGGAGAAATGTGGACTGGAGGTGATACTTGTGGAAGAGGAAAATTTTCCAAAGCCACATGTCATAAGGGTTTCTTTCCACAAAGTAACGGAGTGGCGAACGGGCGTATCCTGGCTCAATGCAAGAACGTGGAGATTCCTGCAAAGAACCGATGAGCGTGAAACAGCCCACATGGTCTTTGCCATCAACGAAAGCACCTTAAAGGGGCTTTCAGAGGTCAAAGGACTGGTTTCCTACCGCTTCGGGCAGGTAAAACTCATCCCAAAGATTGATGAACCACCAAGCCAGGGCAAGAAAAACGTCCATCCTGACCCTAAAACGTCGGACCCAACGACGAGCGCGCGAGTGCCAAATCAACCGGTGCCTAGCACAAGCTCCGCCTACACATCAGCTACAGGTGTAGAGATGCCTGCCTCGACTTCAAGGAAAGGTAGAGATAAGCATCGCTATAGACCACAACCTGCACCACACTAAGGGTGCCTTCGACACCTTTAGCCAATGATGTGCCAAAGGGAACATCGCTCTCGGACTTATCCACGATCCATGGGCAACAGATGGTAAGATATTTGGTTTAAATAGTAAGACCAGGAACTCGTCCTGTACTGTAAAACACAAAAAGTAGAAATTATCATCGGATGCGATGTCAACGCACATCATGCAGTTTACTAATAAAAGAGGTGAGTCTTTAATAGAATACAACAGCAATAATTTAGAATTACTAAACAAAGGCAATAAGCCTACTTTTGGAAATGCGATCAGAGAAGAGGTCTTAGATCTCACCCTCTCATCTCCGTTTGTGCGGAATATTGTTGAAGACTGACATGTGTCCGATGATGCATCTCTATCAGATCATATGCATATAAGATTCAAATTGAGGCTCAATACCAAACATGCGCCGGTTCGTTACAATAATAAACTCACAAACTGGAGAACATGTAGGGAAAATCTAGCGATCAAATGTGACATGCTTCCAGAAAACCCATCACATATAAACGATGCGGAAGATGCACAATGTGAGCTAAATGACATTATCATTTCATCTTTTACGAATAGCTGTAAGGTTAAACGCACTGCGGTAAAAAGGTGCGTACCATGGTGAAACGAGAACCTATAGAGCACCCGTAAAAAGGTCAGAAAATTGTTCAATAGCGCTAAACGTACCGGTAAATGGGACCAATACAGATCCCTTCTTACCCAATACAACCACGAATTGCGAGAGAGCCTCCTCTGTGAAAGACTCGAAGAGCTTCCGGCAGTAGCTCGTCTCCAAAGGAAACTCTCAAAAGATCAATCAAACTGCATGGGGCTCAAATGACTTAGTTCATAGACGTAAAGATGAATCTACGATCAGATGGATCAAAGCGATGCTAGAGAGTCGGAAAATAACTGCAAAATCAGCACTGACCTGAGTATCAGTAATAGCCGCTAAGGGCTGCATTCAAGGAGGAGTTCTCTCACCCCTACTATGGTCGCTGGTTATTGACAACCTACTCCAAGACAAGAGTTTGTCCGCGATAAACAAAATAAATAAGGTACAACAAGCATTAGTATTTCCGGTGCCATGAGAACCTTTTACACGGCGGCCATAGCAGCTATAATAGGACTAACACCCCTACACATATTCATAAAAAAGTGGCAATATGCAGCGCTGCAAGTTTGAAACAAAATAAGGACCAAACCATTGGTAAAAACGTTGAACTAATCCTAACTGCTTTCGGAAATCCCCGATCGAACAACGAAAACACTATGCTTAAATAAAGATTTCTTTTCTGAAATCACAAACAGCTAATTGCCAAAATGGCCTAATGTGGTATACGGATGGTTCAAAAATGGACTTTGTGGTGGGAGCTGGCATCTACGGTCCAAAAAAAAATCTCTCAATACCTATGGGAAAGGGTCCCAGTGTATTTCAGGCAAAGCTCCATGCCATTAAAGAATTGAGAGAAATGAGAAAGCTGACGGAGTGGCTAAAAAGGGCTCGGAGACTCCCTTTTTTGGACCCTGCCCTACACGGAATACGAGGGACAGCTTTTCTTAGAGAAGTAATTAGCACCGATTCTATTAAGAATTTTTCTGCTGATCGTATTATCAGCTACATTAAGACAGTAGAGCCGCTACTTTTCTAAGCAATATTTCTGACTTTCAGTACAAAAATCTTTTTGGTCGAAGTGCTATCCCTATCGCATCAGCGAGTCAGAAGCTTAAAATAACGCGACTACAGTTATTATTATATATAGTCTTAACTATTTGACTTATTCTCAGAACAACTTTTTATTTTGAAGTCGCAAATTCTGCTCACATTTCTGTGTCTTTAGTTTGTAGACATTCTTTTTCACATTTGTGTTATAAGCGAAAGTAAAAACACGTGCGACAAAACAAAATTCTTCGAAATTTCGATTGTTTTGGTTAAGCACCTATAATTCTGTAAGTTTGTTTTCACTAATTCCTATTATTTTTTTTAATGAGAACTTTTTTTATTCACTTTAATGATGCATTAAAAAATAAGTAATTATATATATATGGTTAAAAAAGTTATTGTTTTATTAATTAAAGGGGTGCCAATAATTAGGTCCGAAAAGAACAAGATTTATTGGATTGCATTATTACCACTGTCAATAGTTGTGCTTTTTGGCAGCCAATAATTGTATCTTTCTCGCTGTGGATTTCAAAAAATAAATAAATTAATAATCCACGGGGAAGGTTTATCCATCGCTAGACTTCGTAAAGAGGAATATCTTCCTGCACTTGACCCCAAAGGCGGAAACTAGGTGCACCAAGGTACATACCAACTACAACATACAACAAATACAAAAAATTAGAATCTCATTTCGAGAATACTTGCGGACGTAGCGAGACTGGTCGTCATGCATGCTGTCAATATTGGCATTCTCCATAACACCCACTATCGTAGCTGTGGGGAGATATGGGAAAAGGAAACTGTGTTCCATCTACTATCCGGATAATCGGTTTTAGCAAAAACTCGGAAGTAATTAAATAATATTGTCATATATTTTTATATAAGTTTATTTAAAAATTATATAAAAATATTATTTAATTACTTGCGAGTTTTTGCTAAAACCGATTATCCGGATAGTAGATGGAACACAGTTTCCTTTTCCCATAACTCCCCACAGCTACGATAGTGGGTGTTTACTTGACGACCTTTCTGAGATTTAAGGCATCACTTATTTCAGAAGCATCATTTTCTTTTTCAATCTTCCTCTTCTCTTTCTTTTAAGTCACGCAAGTTGTAACAATGTAAAAAAAGTAAGTTTAAAACCGGCCACTCTAGCTACCGAGCTACGGCTTGGATTTTAACAGGAGACTCCTCGCTTAGTAGTCCAATTTACTTAACCACTAAGCCACTGCAACCACATGTATTGTAATAGGTTGGTGATAAATAAGAGACTATGGTATTAGGGAATTACTTTTGGCTTCGATGGCGTAGGTGCAGTGCAATGTATGCCTGCAGACATCTATCTACCACTGATATAAATATTATGATCGGTCGTGCCAAGTCGTAAAAGAGCGCTCATACTTTAAAACTAATTGATATAAACCATAACATTGGCAGACTAACAGGTTAACACAGAACAATTCAAAAGTTTTATTGTTTGGTGGATTCAAAATATTGGGGTAAGTAGCAAAGTTTTTGTATAGGCAAGCTAGATATCATTAGTTTCTCAGTGTTCTTAACTTAAAACTGTTTCAACAAGCAATCGAAAATGGCGAAGGGAAAACTTTTAAAAAGCGTTATAAATCCAGCCTCCACAAGTTTCCAAAATTTCGGAACAACATAACATATAAAAACGCCAAAAGCTTATCTCAAATACAAATCTTAGCTTCGTCTAAATCTCAAACAATATTCCCAAAGACTGTAATAGATTTTCCATATTTCATTCAATTAATATACCGTTCAAGCATTTCTTAAGCTTCACAGTCAAATAAAATAACTTAGACCAACAAAATTTGCCAGATTAATTTTAGATGCCGTAATATATATTTTCCAAACTATGGTTTTTATTATTTTAATAAAGTAACCTAATCAGGGAAAAACTTCATACCTATGCGGCGGTGAAACCCAATCATATCTTACATAACGTCTTCTTATGACAGAATTTTTGGATATAGTCTTTTCTATTTCATTTTAGTGGCAGCATTTTTCTTTTTAATTCTGAATATTATCTTAAATAAAGACAAACAATTCTTTATGATTTTGGTTTACAAATCAACTTGTACCATAATACCAAAACTATAATAAAACAGCTAAGGAAATATTAGAAACTATTAACAAAACATATAAGTAACTGTGTCTGCTTTTATTTAACGTATTATATATTTACTATAGTAATGTTCTTAACTCGTTAAATTTTTGGAATATTATTGTTTAAATTATAATTGTTATAGTTCAGAAACATTTTCGTAAGCTGTAATAGTTGTTATTTACTGTAAAATAAGTACCTAACATATTCATGTTTTCATATTCTATAACAAATAAAATTCGCGCATATCTTCTGGTAGGTACCACATTTGTCACGTACGTACTATACAGCATATACTTTCGGAGAAGCACATAAAATCACTTTCATTTCTTTCCAAACTTAGCATTCCACGTGCACAATCAGTTTATAATATACACATTCTACAGATTCGTTTCTCAACGCAGTTTTTAAAGACGCCCTTCATATTCTACAAATGAATGTGGGTAAAATTTCTCTTTTGACCTATATTCTGTTGTTCGTACTTACAAGCTTTAATAGGTAAATTGAAATTAATATTGGGAAAATATTTCCCTTTATTTGTACCTTAATCGATTTGATCGATTGATTAACTAACATCCATTATTACAGTAATATAAATATATAAATAAAAATATGTGCGTAGTCTAACAAATTTGGAATTGGTAGAAATGGAGGAACTTATAGACTGTAAAATTAGATGAACTACCTATCCCATTCTCATCTTTACTTTCTCTTTGAATCATGGAAAGGCTAGTTCGCGCAATGATTGCGGGTATAATACTTTTGGTAAGCTATGCATGTATGGATATCCAGCACTACAAATACTTGCTAACTTGTATTGGCAGGTTATTCAGAGAGCACAATGTTAACAATTCAAATTTGCTAAAAGGTCTTGTTTTATCGAAAAGATATTACATATTATTACGAACTACTAGATTTTATACATATGTACATATTTCTATAGAGTGTATAGAGGGATAGTTGTCACAATAAAATCATTTTATAAATAAATAATTATTATGTGAATGAATAATGTATATATATTTTTATTTTAACTGCTTTGCATGTACAATTAACTATATCTGAAAATGTACATAAACATTGTTGATAATGCTTACATATATTATGTACTTAGATATAGATATATGTTATATATATATATATATATATGTTAAATTTGCATACTTATATAAAAATAGGTATACATCAGTTTATATAATGTGTATATATACCGAATTATCTATTAGAATAAGAACTTTCACTTTATAGGCTTATGTACCAAAATCTATTGAAATGCTTTCCAGACGGTTCGTTTTTTAAATCAAAGAAGTTTAGAAGGATTAACTTTGTAGATACTATCTAACTGGTATACTTTTTCAAGGGATATAAACAACTTTTATTTTTAATCTTCCGCTAATCTTTTATTAATTAATTCTATTCTTTTACTTTTACTCACTAATTTACTTTATTTATAAATAGTGTTAAATATTTCAAAACAACTAAACATTATCGTAAAAATTTTTACTTTTATTTTATTTTACCACTGAGATATTTGTGATTGTCAGATTTTGTTAATCTAATTCTGCTAACAGAAATAATTTAAGAAATAAACATATTTTTTCTAAACGAAACGCTGAAAAGTTATATATACTTTTAAAACCAATTTTGTACTTACAACAATATCTTGTTGAATATTGACAATTATTTGCTGCCATTGTTTATTTGAAGAATATCCGTAAGTGTTGTTTAAATTTATTTTCAGAAGAAATCACTCAAAAAATCTTAAAAGTGAAAACTAGCACAAGAAACACACTTTCACTTTTTCAAAAAAAAAAAAGTTGTTTGAACGAAAAACCGTCATTAACGATATAAATTCAATAAAATGTATATATTCATATTTATTTCACTATATATTATCCACTCATTGCATTTTGCAAACACATTGTTTAAAATAAAATTTGTTTCATGCACACGCTGATATAAAATTTACACAAGAAATTTATGTTTATTTTTTTTTTTGTAGAAAGTAACTCTTCATCCAGTTCGTAACGATTTCTTCGACTTACTTTACCCGTCTGTTGCTAGATCATCAATGGAACCTCCGCTTATCCTATGTTTTTGGTATTTTCTCTTTCTTTCGTTCTTTTAAACATTTACTTTAGTTGTTACGTTTGCTGTTGTGTTAAGTATATTTTCTTTACTCAGTGAAATTGAGTGAAATTACTTAAATGTAGGATGTTAACGTATCATATTCATATATGTAGATGATAAATCAAGAACTTGAAGTAATGTAACTTTTTAAGATTTAACAATTAACTATTAAAAGATATGTTATTTGTCATTTACCTATTAGGCCCGATTATCGCAGTAGGTATTATATAAGTCAACCCAACTTGCACTTTCATCCATAACCAAAGTATTAAAGAAGGTATGCATCATTTTGTTCTTATTTCTTCTTTAGTTACCTTCATCTACATTTTCTTATGATAGTGGGGTATGTATTTTAAAATAAAACCATTATAATTTGTGGCCGTTGAGTTTATAGCGTTAAGTGCATTCATTGGATTTAAACGAAATGTATTTGATTTTTCTATCCTAAATTTATTACAGCAAAACATTTTGCGTTACATATGTATGAAATATGAGTTGAGGTACAAATAATATCTATATGTATTTTGTTACACACTTTCCAATTCATAAAATATTTAGAATTAAATAAATAAAATAAAATAATTATATGCGTATAAACGTATTATATAAAAATTTGTGCCTACATATAAGTATATTCAGTATCAATAGTATATTTTTGTTCAGTACATTATTACAAAGGTACATAGTTGTCATTATAAAAACATAATCGTTTTCATTTATATGGTGGTTGGGTGTTGGAGAATAGGGTACTTATTAATTGACTGACATTAACTTGGCAATGCACAGTGTGTAATTATACCTAACTATGTTTACAAATCAATTGTGCATATTTTAATTTAATTTTAATTTTATTCCTTATTTGCTAAATTTAAGCAGAAGTGTAGAATATGAAAAAAATATAAACTTTTGCAATATTGCTCTGTCAAAAACAAAATGGGTATTGATTAGTTTCAGAAGTCTAGTATAAGACACTCAAATGGAGAACCTTCGGATGAAGACAGCAAGTTTACATAATTTGACGTATTTGGATATTTGTTTAGTCTTTAGGATAGATTATATGTTACCGATGCCACTTTCAGCCCGTATTGTTTTCAACTAATTTTCCAATAATACATATTTCAACTAATTTTCCAATAATACATATTATTGGAAAAAAAAACTTAATATTGTTTTGAACTTATTTTCCGTGACAAAACAACCAAAACTGGAGGCGCCCAAGACTAAAATGTCAGATCGACCCTAGTAATCGGACCCTAGGAAATATATGTTCCAAATTTCAGCTTCATAGCTTAAATTTAAAGTGCTAACAATTTCTGATGGACAGACATTGTTAAATCGTCCTAACCATAAATGTATACATACATACTTTTATGGGTTTACGAGGAATATTAAGGGGTGTTGCAAATTATTTGTCAAAATTAATATACCCTTAGGATAGGTAAGGATGAACTTAATAAAAAATTAGGTTTTTCTGTGTTTTTTTTAATTTTTATATGATTACTTTTTCTGAGGGGGAAATTTTAAGTCATAACCACTGGAACGAGCTCCCTCGAAAACATAGAATTGATTGCATTGATTGCAATACGGAGAATACAATTTCCATTATTTTAACTTAGTATTAAATTACATTAATTATTCCCACAGAGTAATATTGACTTCTGCTGTAAAGGAATATTGTGTTGCTGAGGCAACTTGAATGTTATGAAGAAAGTCCCGGCTTTTCTGTCATATTCATTGTACATTGAAGATTCTCAGGAATAATTTTTTTTTTGCGTGTGGCTAGATGAAAATCGTTGGAAGACATCGCTTGCAAGCTTTACGATAGTGTGGGACTAGAGCCACCCACTAAAGTCTGACCTAGTCGTCAGACTAATCAGCAATTTTATTCTAATATGTACTTATGTACTTCTGTTCTGTTTTAAGGAACTAAATTTGGTTTGTTATCTTTGTTTTTAAATTCATTATCAATTTGTTCGTTGGATTATGTTGTCACATATATATTTCTTTTCTTTTTACCTAATTAACTAGTTCAAAAGGTTTAACTCTACGTAATCTTCTAACTAAATAAAAAAAATATTAGGCGTAAACGGCCCATACAGGACCTAAGCCACGAAGCCACTGCACCCACTAACTAAGAAGTTATTATTAATTGGTTTGACTACTTCTAAATTAGCACGGTTGCGAAGGCTAACTTCATGTCTTCTTGCGACCTTCCGAACCTCGTCCTCTACAATTTCAATTCTTAGATCCGTATGTAGATCAGCATTACGTATGTACCACGGCGCATTAATACTTTTTTTGAAAGCATTGTATGCCTTGAAGATTTGTCTTAATTGTGCACCCTCATAATTGGAGGCCATATGTCCAAATTGGTTTCAAAATTTGCTTGTAGAAAAGCAGTTTATTGTTAATTGAGAGGCATGAATACCTCCCTATGAGCATAGATTTTATTGTCTTGTATATTTAGTTCATCACGTTTTTTTCGACATGGGTTTTCCAGCGCAACTTTGCGTCCAAAGTCAAACACAAGTACTTAGCTGAGTTCGAATGCAGTTCCTATACGGTTTTTCTACTGCATATACAGCAGCAAAGATGAGTAATTATACAGATAGTATATGTTTTTGCATGCAAATCAGATCGAGCCCTGCGTGAGCGCAATTGCAGTAGGCCAAGAAAGCCATTTTGGAAAAAAATTCATGTAGGTATCATTATGACAAACTGGTTTTCAGCCACCATATTTTTGACAATTAACAGTACCCTCTGTGGTTCACTCGCATTTACAGATAGGAAATTTAAAAGAGGATTTTGCAGCCATTTTTAAAAATTGTTTACGGTTTCAAGGGGACAGAGCTTTGCAGAGTTGACTAACTCGTTAATTACTCATCTGTGTATAGCAGTATCGTCTGTGGTAACAGTAGTTTCGTCATTTTGTTCATGTATAGAAGGTACAGTAAGGGTCCCCCCAACACACTCCCTGGGGCACAGATGAGGAATTAACCAGATAGTCAACTCGAGAGCGAATCTCTCACCTTGCCTACAAGCTAAGTCGAACTGATAAGCCCCACATAATTTGCACTTATATGGGCTTTTACGTGCAAATCAAATGGGAATCACGCACACATAAATCGAATTATATGGGGCTAATGGCCGCGCTCATGAAATGTCATTTTGGGAACAGTTGATGACTTTCAGCAGATTACAACTCACAATTTGGGTGTGTAAAATAA
The DNA here is from genome assembly GCA_963576555.1 of Ferdinandea cuprea. NCBI lineage: Eukaryota > Metazoa > Arthropoda > Insecta > Diptera > Syrphidae > Ferdinandea > Ferdinandea cuprea. The sequence goes on from OY754959.1 coordinate 82,892,473, forward strand.
ACATGGTCAATATGCGGTGAATATGGATTGATAAAAACATACTTACCACACAACTAATAACATAATAAAATATTATATTATTAAGAATAAAGCTGTGTTTTAACTAATTTATTCTAATTTTTAATGAAAAATAATCAAAATAATATTGATTAACGTGACTAATATATAATAAGTAAGTTCATCATACATTTCCGGTTGACAATAAATTTAAGTATAGCTATACTAGCAAGGATTTCGTAGATTATGGATGGTTATATTGAACACAATTGAACACTGGTTTAAAACGCTTTTTAATAAAACGTAATCCAAATTCTTACAAATATTATTTTTGGTACATCAAAACACTTTTTTAACAAAATTTGCAATTACTTCCTAGTAGTAGTATAAAATTGTTTTGTTTATTTTCATATAAAATTAAATTACAAAGCATTATAGCTTGACAAATAAAGTCGGCTGTTAAAAAGAGTGGCTAATTAATTCAATATATATGTAACATAATGTGCATGCTAATTTATGGTATGTACTCAATACCAAGCATTTTCGTGATGTATTCAACTACCAAGCATTTTCGATAAAAAAATTCACCCCCAATATATTTATGCAGTGCATTCCAGCTACCTTTTTTTCTCCTTCTTCCATCTATCGCTTACTTTAAATTTTAAAATGAAGCATATTAACTTATATAAAAAATTTACAAAACCGCCTGAAAAAAGAAACAGCTAAGAAAATTGATTAACTAAACGTACAAATCTTGTAACACAACATAATTTAAAAAGGATTACAAATACTTCTTTTTCACTTTTTTTTATCCATGCACGGAACACGAATATGTACATATATTCATTAAACTTTCATATGTTGAATAAAAACAATCAAATAATAAATAAGTAATAAAACAATCAAAGAATTTAATATATATACAAAAAACCATTGCAAACTATTTACTACAAATATTTTACACCCAAACATTACTAATTTAGTAATATTTATGCAATAATACAATAAAATATTCATTTTATCTCATTTTATTAACCAAAATGGAAAAAGTACAACAAGAGGATTTTGCGGCCATTATTAAATATTATAAAAATTACGGGTTGAAAGTAATAGGCGATTGCAGAGTTGACTATCTGGTTAATTCCCTGTGCCCTGGGGGTGCTCATGCTTTTAAATCATTCAATGCGGTGTGCTAATCTTATTGCTTAATTCTAAATAATCGTTGCATTATATAAGACTCTAGCATTTAATAGTACTGTTTTTGTAGCTTGCGGACTTATCCCCTGTGCCAGACTTTATCAAAGGCCTGTGTTATATCAAGGAAGATGGCAGAGCATATTTGCTTTTCTTCTAAAGTTTTGCGAATAGTTAAGACATGATTGGCAATAATGATATCGGTCTTTATGGCATTACTCCACTGGGCTATTTGCCTGGCTTTGGTACCATAATAACTTCCGCGACCTTTCACATACGCGGAACATACCTAATTCTGAACGCCGCATTTACTATCTGTGCTATTTTTACATTTTTTAAACAGTTTTTTTTCACTTCACTTCAACTTCACTTTCTAATTGCTCTATTGTATCAGGTTGTGGATAGTTAAATATCTAAAATATATCTAGTCAGTAAGTTTTTTTTTTACTAACGTGGGTGGTGTTCCTTTAATATAATTTTATTACCAGATGTAAGCAGAACAGATGAGTGATCTGAGTCAAGATCTGGCCCTTCCTTAACTTGGGTAGCATTTGGGGACATAGTCTTAGTTAAGAAGGAGTCGATAATATCCGGTATTTTGTTCCTATCTGTGTGCCAGATTTCCCTATAAATGGTAGTTAGTTTTTTTTAATAGATTTTAGGAGTTCTCTTTCTTTTGTATTTGTTAATCCTTACCCCCAAGATTTCTTCTTAGCGTTTAAAATCTCCACCTGTTATGAATTTATTTCCGCTTTCAAAATTTTTTTGTTTCAGGCTGTAGCTAGGAGAACAATATGCCGTTGCTACCATTGTTTGGCCGCTGCTTGCTATGTTTTCGGATTTGGCTTGTTTTTCACACGACTGATATTCTTCAGCTTCATCATGGCTAATACCTCCCTTAAAAACAGCTGCGGCCCCTCCTCTTGCGTCTTGTAAACGCGGAGTTTGTATTTGTTTCCAATTTTAAAATGTGTCTCGCAGGCTAGACATATGTATTTATGTCAATTTTTTTTATATCGAGGGTCGCTTGCTATTCGTCTTTTTGGCGATACTCGAGGCCATTGGAATTGCATAATAAGATTTGTATGTTTTTACCCATTATGTTCTTTTAGGTACAGTTCTTTTTTTACTGTTTTGTTTTTCAAAAAACGCTTTCTCTAAAAAATCGTGCAATGAAATTACAACTTTGCCGACAATCAAAAGAATTCTGATGCAAAGTTCGAGAACTTGGAGGACGATACCGAAGCATGAAGATTTCTCTCGAAACGGAAACTCTAGCAGCTCATTTTATAACTCTATTGTCAGCGGAGGAGAATGTTCATGCATTTAGCTTTGCACTCGACACGTAACAATATTAGAACTTGATTCTTCAATATCTCTCGCGGAATTGAAATCGTTGTGGATTTTTTTAATCTTCTCTACAATAATTCTTGTGTACCTACTAGTTTCATAAAAGCCCTTATATTCGCGATATTCAAGAAAGGAGATGCAAATCGTGCCGAGAATTAAAGAGGGATCTCTATTCTTAATTAACTTAGAAAAATTTTCGCTACGATACTATATGGAGGGATTAGCAAGTGGATAAAAGGAAGCGATAGTCTCAGAATATTGCAAGCTGGTTTTCGTAAAGGATTTTTAACTGCAGATCACATCTTTGCGTTGTCCAGTATTGGCAGAAAATTTAACGAAAAAAATATGTTTCATGGACTTCAAGGCGGCATTTGATACAGTGAACAGGAACGCTTTGATCTAAAAGCTCACATCACTCGGATTATTAAGAAAGTTTTTGCTTTTATATCTGAAACTATTGTCGTCTTCTTGTGCAACGGGGTGGTGCTTACAATAATTATCTCATTTGTGATCAAAATACCTGTGAACACGGTTTTTCAGGTAAAATAATTAAACCAACGACTTTTTTAAAATTATTTTTTAAATATTATTGCATTAATATTTTTAATATAAGAATTTAATCGCTTGGCGCCATCACGACAACAAAAATTAAGTAAGTAAATCTACTATTATAGACTATTTTATCTATTGTCGTGAAATAACGGAAATAATAGCATCTCACGTTGATGTTAATGTTGACGGCCACGAAAAAACTGTGCAAATCGACTAGACTTTTCTTACAAAAAGGAAATACCACAGAGGCCGTGTAACAGAACAGATGTCAATCGTTGTGTTGGGGTTGATTTGCAAAGAGGATAAAGTGGGTCGCTTCTTCAAAGTGAACTCCAAATGTAAGGAAGATTTGTGGCCTTATATCCATAAATACGTCAACCCCAACACCAGTCGTATTTGTACCGACAGCGCACGCCAGTACATAGGAGTTGAGAAAATGTTCCCTTGTTCTACGACTCACGAAGTTACGAACCACAGCAAAGGTAAATCTGTTAACAAGACGGATGCAACCGTCAATGATTTGGAGAATCACAACAAGCTCCTGAAAAAACGCAAAATAACGCACCAGCTTCACCAATATATAGCACTTTTCTTTTATCTAAGATACTGCCTTGAAAAAAAAATATAAGGACAACTTGGGCTCCTACTCTTAACTAACTCCTGACTAACTAGGACGTGGAATGCAATGCAATTCTACCTCGTCGTAGTGCATTCTAAGTAGTGCTAAATAAATTGCTGTACTTTACTTACAAAGATGAACCTATTATTAACATTAATACTTAAAGTGAGATCACCGTAAATACCAAAAAAAAAAATTAAATAAGAAATCGATAAAAATTGTTTTTAGTCATTTTTAATTTTCTAAAAAACAAGAAGACATAGTACCACTCGGTTTTTTGTTTTCGATTCAGAATTGATTTTAGCATTGATCACAAAAAGCCAATTTAATACTTCACTTCACAATTTTGAAAAAAAAACTGGTCTAAACTTTTTTTTAAGGTTTTCTTAGCAAAATTTTGTGTTTGTTTGCCAATTACATGCCCAATAGGCCTGAACTTCAACAAACTTGTAACTTATGCAACAGAAGGGAAACTGAAAATATTTACCACTTCATCGCGGTATATCCAATTCTACAAGAAATCCGAAGTTTAACATTGCCATGTCCGTATTCTTAATTCAAAAATATTGTATCAAATCTAATGAAATAAAGAAATCTATATATCTATCTCTATAAAAGAAGATCATATGGATGTTCATTAGTAACAGACGTTTTGTAATAGGATTGCACTGCTCTATGTATGGCTTTCAGCTGGCTAATATGTTCAAATTTTTCTTTCATGCAACGTCAAATCTCAATGATAGTCAAATGAACTCTCTATATTTTACATTAGAAGTACTTTTATGAGGATCACAGAAAAAGGTTTGAATATATTATTTCTGCATTAAAGTTTTTAATCTAGGGTTGTAAATCCGGGTTAATTGTTAATGGCCATATTTTTTACTTTTGGGAAGCCTTGTAACAGTTCCATAACTTTTTCTTCCAAATTTGTTAAATTATTAAAATTTTGGCCATAGCACAGTTCGTAAATTTGTTGCTCACTATGTGATCATTTAACAATTGTAAGTTGGTCTTTAATATTGCAGACATAATTTAGTTTTAATTTCATATTTATAAGTCTTCAGGAGGAGGAGGAGAAAAATAAGCCATCAAATTTTTTATCGTACCATATTGTATAATATGTCTTATTCCATTCACCTATCCGCCATGTTGGAACCGACTCCAACTGCTGTCAAGAACTGTTCCAACTGCTGTCAGTAGTTACTGTTCTAGCTATTTTGTGAGTACTGTTCCAGTTCTCACTACTGCCAACACGTTTGAGAATTCTCGCGTGTCAGTTTTGTTTTTGTTTGTTATTTATATTTATAAATATTTCAAGCTTTTGTAGTAAATAAATATCTATTTTCTAGATTTTCACAGATGGAAGGAAAAGTGTTTATAAGTAAGTATAATCTATATAGATAGTAGTAGGTTATAAAGTTTTTATTAGTATCACAATTTATTAGAATATAAATAAGTTAGGAAAATTATTTTCACATTGATTTTTTCTTCTCCTCATTGCCTTAAAAATTTAAAGATATAATTAGACACACGGTAAAGGCAAAATTAAGCGTGAGAAATTGAAAGAATGTGAAAGAATATTGTAAATTTGATAGAAGACAAGCAAATACTGTTCTGCAATTATAATTGACAATTATGTTTTGAGAAAGGTTTTGATAAAATTTAGAGATAGATGATCGTGGTAAACGAGTTAATAGTTTAAAATTTTTATGTTTTTTTTTTATTATTTGCTATGCAAATAAAGGGTGATTTTTTTAGCTGGTTTGGTTTTGGCAACACTGGTTTTGACAGCTGACGTGTGTTTAGTACCTTGTGTCACTGTCAAACAGCTTCAGCGCGCTGCTTCCATTTTATGATCGGCATTCTCGACCTTCTGAGCAGTCTATTCGGAAGATTGTGACCAAATTTCGCACCAAATTTACTTTGTTGGACATTAAACCACCAACACGTTTACGTACTGTGCGTATTGAAGAAAATATTGCGGCCGTATCAGCTAGTGTGACAGAAGACCGCGAAATGTCGATTCGGCGCCGTTCCCAGCAGTTAGGCCTTTGTTACAGCACTACGTGGAAAATTTTGCGGAAGGATTTGGGCGTAAAGCCTTTTAAGATACAGCAAGAACTAAAGCCAGCCGACCTACCACAACGCCGAATTTTTGGTGAATGGGCTCTTGGAAAGCTGGCCGAGGATCCGCTTTTTTATCGAAAAATTGTGTTCAGCGATGAGGCTCATTTTTGGTTGAATGGGTACGTAAATAAGCAAAATTGCCGCATTTGGAGTGAAGATCAGCCAGAAGCATTGCAACAGCTACCAATGCATCCCGAAAAAGCCACTGTTTGGTGCGGTTTATGGGCCGGCGGCATTATTGGACCATATTTCTTCAAAGATGATGCGAATCGCAGCGTTACTGCGATGATAACAAACTTTTTTTTGCCCGAAATGGAAGTTCTTGACTTGCATGATATGTGGTTTCAACAAGACGGTGCCACATGCCACACAGCACGCGAAACAATGGCGCAATTGCGAGGCGAGTTTGGTGAACAGTTAATTTCACGTTTCGGGCCGGTCAATTGGCCGCCTAGATCGTGCGATTTGACACCATTAGATTATTTTTTGTGGGGGTATGCCAAGGCTAATGTGTATAGGGACAAGCCCGCTTCGATTGACGCACTGGAATCCAACATCCATGGTCAACATTTGCATGAAATTATCTTTAAACATTAAATTGCAAGGTTCAAACTATCGATTCAAATAAATATTTCATTCATTTTTTCGAATTTTTTGTGTTTTTTTTTTAAAAAAAGTTCTAAACCTCTTAAAAAATCACCCTTTAGATGTTTTACCCCGGTTTTGACCAGGTGTGCTAGTTCGATAGAATGAGAATGGAGAATCGGAGGGATTCAAGATCGAGCGAAGAGATGCCGACTGGTGAGGGATAAATGTCATTATCCCAAGAAGAACCAACCTGAGAGGAAAAAAATTCTCTAACGAGGTTATTATCTTAACGATTTAGTTTGGAGATTGTGTTTTTCATAAGTGATAAAGCATATCTCGTGAACGGAATGGTGTTTGTTTCTCTATATATGAAGGCGGAGACTATTCCAAGTTCGTTTGTGTAGGAATCTTCATTAATATTTACTTTTCCACATGAGAATTTGTTTTTCAAGGCTAATGTTTAATAAGAGTGGAAAGTGGTCAGTGAATGTTGGAAGTGTACAAATGTTTTGGTCTAAGTGATTTATGAAGTGGTTGGAAATTAAAAAGTGATCAAGGTAGGAAGAGCTTCTTGGGAAAGTAGGGGTGGAAGATGTAATGTTGGACAATGAGTGTTTATATGATTGAAGCCAAGTTTCTAAAGTTTTGCCGTTAAGATTGAGCCAGAATCTCCCCAGGAGGAACTTCTTGCATTTAAGTCTCCTCCTAAAATTGCTCCATCAAAGGAGTTGGCTGAATCTTCAATTTTCAGGAGTTCATTTAAAAGAGTGTCATAAGGGCTGGTTTGTTGAAAAATAAATGTAGCCAATAAGTATATTTTTTTTTAATGTTATTTATTTTAATACAAATTTTGATAAAAAGACATGGGAACTGTGAAGATTGCCAGTCTAAAATTTCGTATTGAATATTGTTTTTAATAATGATAGCTACTCCCTGAAGTTGATCATTTCTCAAGATGTTAAAAGAGTCTAGGAAGACCTTTTCTCGACAATTCAGATGCGTTTCCTGGATAAAAGCAATTGATATGTTACTAGATTGGAGAACCTTGAGTAGCTCAAGTCTCCTAGCTTAAGTACTAAGGACGAAACGTTGAATTGAAGTAGCCTTAAGACCATTAATTATTGCAAAGCATTAATTGATTGACTAGCTCAAGGTAAGAATTGAAAAATTCTTTGCCGCGAACTGTCACTCTTTATTCACAATCCACATAATAGAGACGCGATCCACAAATCCGCGAATGAAAAATTCGTTCGAAAATAACCTTTAAATTGACACATCTTGCTGCTAACATTTACAAATCAGATTCGCGGGTACCTGCGACCAAAAAAAGTTCTCATGTGAAAGAAATGTCAGAATTTACGAATATTCGCCGGTACGCAGTTCGCTCTCATGTGAATGATCCTTAAGGGTACTTGAGCCAGACTTCTGATTGGATGAGGATGTGTTAAGGACTGTTCACATGAGAGCGCACTGCGAATAGGCGAATCGCGAACAAATCAATTTTAATGTATTTATAAATAGAAAATTTCTATTGCTTCTACCACAAAAGCTTGATATTTAATTGATCTAACATATTATCTAAAAAAACTGAGCCTAAATTGATTTAAATAGCAAATTACAAAAAATTTCCCGCGAATTGAAAAATTCTTGCCGCGAACTGTCACTCTTTATTCACAATCCACATAATGCAGACGCGACCCACAAATCCGCGAATGAAAAATTCGTTCGAACATAACCTTAAAATTGACACATCTTGCTGCTAACATTTACAAATCAGATTCGCGGGTACCTGCGACCAAATAAAGTTCTCATGTGAAAGAAATATCAGAATTTACGAATATTCGCCTGTTCGCTCTCATGTGAATGATCCTTTATTGCGGATATTAGAATTTGGGAAGGTAGTTGGTTTGGAGACGGTCTCAGAATTTTTAAAATAGCTCGCATAAGAAATTCCTGGGGAAAGCATGTTTTCACTAGCTTCGCGAATGATTTTTTTTCTTTTCCCATCACACTCCTTAAAAGCAATACACCCAGCAATTTCACTAGCTTCGCAAATGATTTTTTTTCTTTTCCCATCATACTCCTTAAAAGCAATACACCCTCTGAAATTGGCAGAGTGATTTTCACCACAGTTAACGAAAATGGCTTCACTCCCTTCATCTTTAATCAGCGAGTACCTATTTCCCTAGTTCATGACGGTTGGTACATTTAACACATTTGTAACTGTTAGCACAACTTTTGGCTAAGTGTCCAAATTGCTGGCAACGCCTGCACTGTAAAGCCCCCTAATTCCCCCTAGGTTTTTCCCAGTAAACTCGCGTGTTTAATATGTACCTTATTTTAATGATCTCGTCTGCACTAATTCCTGGCAGAAGTCGAATTAAAAATAAATTATATGTAATTTTTGCTTGTTTAGAATGTAGAGTTTCAAATATTGAAACTTTATCTACATTTGGAACCTTTGTCCTTAATTTATCAAGGATATCAAACTCAGAATAATCTGAGGTTAGCCCCCTCTGTTTGTAGTCTTATCTTCTTGTAAAAGAGTATGCCTGAACCTCATCGGTATCTCTTAGCAGTCTCATTATTTTGCGATGAACCCCACTGTCATTACCAATAACTATCTTATTAGAAACATTAAATAATTTTTCTTTTAAATCAGAAGTTAAACTACGAATATTTACATTTGTCATTATAATAGGAGGACAGTACTTACCCCTAGATACAATTTTTTAGTTTGGATTGTTTGTAATATTTATGTTGGTACATTGTTGGTGGTTTGAATTCTAGCACTGGAGAATTCCTTGGTTGAAAAGTGATTGGTAATATTGAATGTTTGTTTCTGTTGAATGTTGTTGGGATTGATGGTATCATGAGATTTAATTTTGATTTTCCTCAGTTCGGCAAATTGATTTTAATCACAAAAAGGAACTACGTCCATATTAGTGAGCGCACGTCTATCATTAAAGACTGTAGTTTCTTGTCAGGAATTTGCCAATTATTGACAGGTAATGATGTAATGGCAGATGGATTGTGTTGTATAACGTTGTTGTTATTTAATGGTGCGGCATTAATACTAGCCGACTGAAGTTTTTCATTATGTTTTTACAGGTTTTGTTGATGAACACGCATATTTTAGCATATTATTAAAAGATTAAATTAAAAAGCAGATCGTGGTCTGTGCCACGCTCCTTTTGAAAATCCAATAAAAATTCGTTTTAAAATAAGGCATCTACTTCGGAAAACCAGTTAATTAGAAATATGTTTTTTATTTGTATCGCAAGAATTAGTATTGTTTGTTTGAAACTCCTTTTATATTAATTATTTTTTTCCTTGTATAGATTGCAAATGGTAAAAAATTGCAGCTTCCAGAACAATTGGAAAGTCAGGAAAATAAAAAAGCACGTCCGCCTTAGCCAGCAGCCGAAACGAAACTCGGATTGAAGTTGTATTGTTGCCTATTTCGGTTATTAATATTATTATATTAATAGCTAATTGATTGGAAATATAACCTGAACTGCCAAAATCATTAACTCTGCCCTTTGGTGAATTGATTGAAACCGCGATTATTACTATTCTGTGGACGAAATCTCAGATTGTTTTGTATCGTAATACGTTTCCGTGCTATTGGACCATTTTTTGAAATGAAGAGCAAAATTTGTTCTCATGTTTTTCTTTCTTGTTCTTTTGCTTTAGCTATTTACTAATTACATTAATTGTAACTAAGCACATAGCAAGTCACTTGGAGAAAGCGAAAATAAAATATGTGATAACGGAGCATTCAGTCCCGTAAATCAATGTAAATATTCTGAATGCGTTTCTTTTGTTAGATTCATTAATTTCTTGAATTAATTAAGTGTTGGTATCATATATCGTCGTTGTTTTATAAATAAGAAAGATAATGTTGTTATTAACTTCATTATAGAAATCAATTTAAGTTCGTTCAAGTTACTTGACGTAAAATCGCAGAATTCCTGCTCTGAGTTATTTTATTTAGTATATGTATAAACTAAGCGAGTTATTAGTGGCTTCGCGCCAACTAACTAATATGTATAATGATTTCCAGTGAATTTTGGTAGAGACTTGATGACGTCTAGAGATTCCCTGCAGGAAAATCTAATCTAAAAAAGTAATAACTTTAGCTTGTAAGGTTGCAGTCCTGGCTCCTACTAGCTAAGCTGCCGTTTTTCCTTACTAAGTATTGCGATTAGCAATGTTAAGTGTAAAAATATTCTACTGGTTCCACTAGAATTTGACCTCTTTTTAAGGGTAGGTGGGTAATCTTCCATGAGACACTATGAGAACCGGCCGCACGCACTCATAATAATAATAGTGTGAGATTCCTACTCACTAAAAAAACCTCCCTTCAAAATCCTTTATACTACAACTAGGTTATATCCTATCTAGTAGTTTGAATTTCCGTTTTTATACGCGTTTGGCAGGCAGCCGCCCAGTGGAAGTACCTGCTAATACCGGCAATTGCTCCCGGTTACATCTTATTGCGCTCGTTCAAATGGTTTCATCCATTGTAGTCGTCGCACTAGATACGTTTCATTTAGAATTTGTATTTATGTAACTTGTTTTGGTACAACCCCAAAGTTGTATACCATACGTTCAAACCGATTTTAGAACTTGCTTGTACAAAAGCAGCTTCATCATTCCCAAATATTTAGTTCATTTGCGTATGGAATTTGTACGGAGTCTATAAATATGGGAAATGTATTTACATTTCTGTAAGTATAATTAACGTGCGTGGATTTGATTTTATTAAGCACAATACGCCAACGTTTTTGTCCACTCAAAAACCCTGTAAATAGCCCTTTAGAGCTTGTTCGTTGTTAATTCAACCGTATTACTCACAGCTAATACAGTTGTACCTTGTTCTTGCGGAATATCTCGAGTATAGATGAAAAATAAAATCGCCCTAGAACGCTTCCTTGTGAAACTCCTGCCGCGATTTCTTTGAATTCGAAATATTCGTTTCCGGGCTTAACCCAAAAGAGTCTGTCTGCTAGATAAGAACTTAGTGTCTCAAAAGAAAAACGCTAGAACAATTTTTTTTCTCCAGGGCTTTTTTTATTTCATTAGTTATTTTATAAACAAACGACTTCTGCAGAAGCTGCAGGGACGAAGAGGAAATAGAATCCGTAGAACATCTTCTATGCCACTGCCCAGCTTTACATGAACGCCGCTCATCATGTATGGGAGCACGGTTCTTTGATAGTCTGGACAACTTGGCTAGGGTACCTCTATCAGATATAAAATCAAAAAATCAAAAACCTGGTCGATTGTAGAGTTCTTGATTCTAAACTCTAATTGGTAGTCAGGCATTATTCGGCGTTTTTCGATTATCAGCTGTAATTACTTCAATACTATTTGTTCGAAAAACTTTGATGTAATTGATAAACGCGAAATTGTCCCATACGATTTTTTGTCATATAGAGGCTTTGGAACAATGTATGACTTCAGCTACCTTCCATTGCCGAGGAACGTACTGTAGTCTAAACGAAGCATTGATTAGATAAACGAAAATGATAAGTGCTTCCCTAGTAAACTCTTTGAGGACCTGCCCCGTAATCAAATAGTATCTAGGAGTCTTGTTTAATATCAATTTTTATATTTCATACCGCAGTTCAGCCAGAGATACATTTTTTTTAAAAGTTGTCTGGTATCCCGGCTAAGACCGTGTTGAATATTTCCTCTAAGTGCTCGGCAAATATGTCGGCTTTTTCTTTGTCTCCTTTCGCCCATTCGCCACTATCTTTTCTAGTACTACGCACTTGGGTTTTTGGCTTTTTAATGCTTTTATGAAGAGACTTCGCGAATTTTAAAATCTTTTAGAGTGCTATATAGATTATTTAATATCGTTTTATGCTGCGGAGCGCGAGGTTGTTGCCAATTTGTACGTGCTTTTATTTTCTCTTTTACCAATTCGGTTTTTCCCGAGAATATTTTATTGGACTTTTTGCTTTTGTTATCCTTTTGTAAGTAAAAGTTAAACCAGGCAAAGCTGCGAATGACTTCGATTCATTGATCATATTCAAGTTCATATTGTGTTTAAAGAGATACGTTAAGATCGATTTTATTTGCGCAGTCTTTTCTAAAAGAGTTCCAGTTAGTTTTTAAACTACTTAGTCTGGGTGGACTATCAGAGGAGAGATCGAAACAGACACAGTCAGGCATACGCTTTGCTATATAAAAATCTTTTTTCGTTTTCGGCAAATCCGACGGCCAATACTTCGGTTTACCTGTCGAGAAAAAGTCTACTCCGACTTCCATACAGGCTATGCTTAGGAACCTACCTTTTGATGGAATACATCTAGTGCCCCCAAAAGGTGTGTTTTGCAAAAATCGCCACCTTTAACGACATTTTAATTAAATAAGTTAAAGATACTTTTAAAATCATTTTTCACGAAATATCATAAGTTTTGCGATTCTTTTTCACGCGAACAGTAATTATTTGCATATTATCTAGCTCAATGTTTGTACTTAGTACATGTTCTACGGTGTATTTTAAGGTCAAAGACGCTGCTCCTCTAGCCATTTCCGAATTTACTATACTAGAATAAAATTATTTATTTCTAAGATGTTTTTATTTAAATGTGTTTAAACGACGTCAATGTTTGTAACTTCATTAATATACTCGTTTAATTTTCCAAATGTTTTCCTCATTTTCAGAAAAGAGTACAGCAAATGAAACTGTTACATTATTTTACTTAACGGGCTCCCCATCCCGATTACAGATTACCCTCTTTTACGATCCCGGTCATAATGCTTCTAGTTATCCTGACCAAGCGTTCTTATCGAAATATTTTCTTGGCTGGAGCACTATTGTCCATTCGCTACATGTGGGCGAGAAAAGGAGTAGACGTGTTTTTGCTTTTTGAACTACATACACATCTTGGTAAAGCTCATAGCGTTCGTCGTTGTATATCCTTCTCTTTTCATTTGCTCGCACACAGGGCCATACATGTTTTTCAAAAATGTTCACTTAAAAGATTTTAGTTAGTTATTTTAGTATTTAGCACCGCTCTATAGTGAACTGGCAAAATCAAGGCTTACAAGAAAAAATTGTAACGTGCATTATAACCTACATAATTGGTTATACATATGTTGTTCAGAAGTACGATCCGTTTTGTTGCCTCTTACTTCATGTAACGAAGAGAAGGAAAAAACATAATACGTTTGTTTTTATTAGAATTTACACATTTTCCTCGTTAGTATTTTTTTTTATACAAAACCATTACATAGCACACAGACAATAAGGAAAAATCCACGACAACAAAAAATAGGTTGAATTCAACGTGTTCGGTTTCGTTCTTTTCTCAGCTGTGTAAGCTTTTTCGAAGAGCCTCTAAATCGGCCCTATAAATGTTTGTCAAAGCCTTAAATTGCATTCGAGGGTTTGGGAAAATAACAAGTAAAATGCGACGACGCCTTGATTTGACATGTTAGGCTTTTCCTGCATTAAGTTCAAGAGAATATTCTATTGCTTGTTGCTTGTTTTTTTCGTTCGCTCTTGCCCTAAAAACACAAACAAATTGTCTTTCTAAATTGGTTTATTTTTATAGCTTCTTTTCTTCTATACTTTACTAGAAGCAGTTTTAATTTTATTTTCTGAACTGATCCTAAAAATGTATGTATGATTTTCACTAGAAATTTTTAATTAATTTTGAAATTGTCGACGCTTAATAGTTCGATGCTTATCAAACCGCAATTCCATTTCCTCTAGAACTTTTGGAGTATACCGCACAACTAGTTTTACCGAGTTCGCAGCTTGCTTCAAAAGCTCAACAGCTTTTTCATGATTTTCTCCTTCAACTGACTGTAACGAAAAAGAATAATGATATAATACAAATTTATTTCAAAAATAATTAATCTACCACTCCATTAACAGATAACAATTGATCTCCTCTCTTAAGGCCTCCATGTCTATCAGCAACTCCACCAGGAATAATTCGAGATATATAAATTGGTGAACTTTGTTCTTTTCCACCCATAACATTGAACCCCAAACCTTTAATAAAGTAATGATGTAACAGTTCTGATTGTGTGTTTATTAACTAATGTCACCTTCTTCCGTTTTAGGGAGTTCAACAACTCTAGGATGAGCATGACCTTCGCTTGCTGCAAATGCCGCAACAGTAGCTTTCGCAGTTGCAGATGCACGAATATCTTGCGACCCCCGCATGTCAACCGTTTCAAAAACATGTTCATACACCTCCCTTACAGCACTCAAGAAATCGCTTTGCAGAACTTTTTGGAGTGCTGCTAGTTTCGTTGTTGGGAAGTCTCCACATGCTTGCAACTTTTCTATTAATTCAATTGACTTTTTTATATCTAAAAATAGACAAAAATATATAGAGTACCTCATTTAAAAATACGATGAATAGTAAGAAACATTAGCGCCAAATTTATTGGCCAAGTTCTAGCACTCCGATATAATAAATCCCGTATTGAAACTTAGCACTCCGATGAATTTATTCTGAATTATTAAAACTCCGATTTTGAAACTAGGTTCTGTTAAATCTGAAATATCTGATACCGCAAGCGTGGAGATGAATTAGTTTGACTGGTGTGGTCTACACAATTTAGCAAATTTATTTACTCTGTTGTTTCTAGTGCGAATTAATTATTTATTTTTATCATGTTAGTAATTTGACGCATTAGTCTCCGAAGCTAAAATTTTGGCTTTCTGATCATTTTGATTATCTGATTATTTTGTTTATGTTAGAACAAGTTTTGATTGACAATTTTTTTGAATACCTTAAATATGAGATCTGAGAGCCCAACAAAAACTGTTAGCATGGACTTATCTGCTTTTGCTCGCATCCGCATCCGTTCACTCGTGCTATCACAGAAAACTGCAGAAAAACTGCGTTATCGGTCCGCAAAACCACTTTATATATTGCATTGAAGTCACAGTCACAATACATTTTTGTTAAAGCAAATTTCAATTGGATTTGAATAATGTTTACAAAAAAGAGCATATAGCGTAACGACTACAAATATTGGCACACCAATTTTTTGACCCAATTTTTGGCACCCCATCATCCAACAGTGATTCTCTAAGTAAGCCGTTTCTTTTTCACACATTTTAGTTTTTTAAAAAAGCATATAAGTAAAAACATGTGCGACAAAAATTTTTTTTTCGAAATTTCGATTGTTTTTGTTAAGGACCTTTAGTTTTGTGGGTTTGTTTACACTTATTCATTTTATATTGTTTAATGAAAACTTTTTCATTTACTATAATAATGCATTAAGTAATAATTTTCTAAATATATGTTCTATTAATAAAAGGGGAGCCAACAATTGGGTCCAAAAAGAACAAGGATTCAATTATTGGAAGCGGGCCGCCAATAATTACATCATGTGTAATTACTCGTTTGAAGAATTTCGTATAACTATTTGTACGTCTATTTATTGAAAGACCAAGATCCAAGTGCAGATCTTGGAATTGTCCGAACAACATCAGAGAAATAAACATTTTGCTGTACATATAAAACTTGTAATGGCAACTTCATATGTTAACATTCAATAAACGTAAAATAATTTCTATATTTACTGAAAATGTTAGCATTTCTGGAAAATTAAATTTAATACCTAATGCTCAATACATTTTTATCTAAATCTTTATTGCCTTTTATGATTTTGACTCCAATTAATGGAAAACACTTTTCAATCCTCACCAATTTAGTTGCGGATTGAAAACATCAACATTTGTATGGAATGCGGATGGTCTGCGTTTTCAATGATACCTATTTGTGAACAATTTCTTTTTGCCAAAATGAAAAATTTTATTTGGAAACGAACAAATTTTTTTCTCAACAACTACATATGTAAGTATAGTTAAAAAAAATAAAAAAATGAAAATCATTCCCGACAGCGTCTATCTTCATGCGGTGAGAATCAGGCACCTTTTATCAATGGCTAAAGACGTTTTTTAAGATTTCGTATGTAAATATAGCTTCGGAAATATAATGAAAATTCGTGGCCAAAATTGCATCTAATCCTAGTAAAAATTGAGTGTTCTCTGACTTATTCTAAGATATTTTGAACATTAAAAATCCCACTCCTTTGCTGCTACTGTGCTAGGCTTTAGTACACAGATGAGGAATTAACCAGATAGTGAACTCTGCAATCCCCTATCACTTTCAACCCGCAAAAAATATTTAATAACGGCCGCAAAATCCTTTCTCAATTTTCCCATCTGTGAATACGTGTGAGCCAGACACATGAAGTTAGATCTAATTTACTAGATTACCCGCCAAAAATAATTGTCACCGCAGATGTGTTGGGAAATAGGAAATGCTGCGAAGTGTTGAGTTTATGTGATTCACCTTTTATAGCTATTTTAATGTAAATGTTTATAAAGAAACAAAAAATTAGTTACCTCATAAAGTTGTTACAATTTAATTGGAATATTTTTTGCGGTTATAAAAAATAGTTCCCTGTTTTTTATCTGCCTTTAAATAAATATTCTTGGGTTGTTTTACTTTTTCCATTTTGGTTAATAAAATGAAATGAAATGTATATTTTATTGTATTTTTGCATAAATATTACTAAATTAGTAATGTTTGGGTGTCAAATATTTGTAGTAAATAGCTTGCAATGGTTTTTTATATATATATTAAATTCTTTGATTGTTTTATTATTTATTTATTATTTGATTGTTTTTATTCAACATATGAAAGTTTAATGAATATATGTACATATTCGGGTTTCGTGCATCGATAAAAAGAAGTATTTTTAATCCTTTTTAAATTATTTTGTGTTACAAAGTTTGTACGTTTGTTTAGTCAATCAATTTTCTAAGGCGGT
This sequence comes from Ferdinandea cuprea, assembly GCA_963576555.1. Lineage (NCBI taxonomy): Eukaryota > Metazoa > Arthropoda > Insecta > Diptera > Syrphidae > Ferdinandea > Ferdinandea cuprea. Next base: position 82,909,721 of record OY754959.1, read on the forward strand.
TTTGGAAATTTTTTATATAATATAAAATTTATAGTAAGTGATAGACAGAAGGTAGCTGGAATGCACTGCATAAATATATTGTTGGTGCATTTTTCTATCGAAAATGCTTGGTAGTTGAATAAGCATGCACATTATGTTACATATATATATTTAATAAGTTAAATACTCTATTTAACAGACGACTTTATTTGTCAAGTTATAATGTTTTGTAATTTTTAAAAAAAAAATTTTATGAAAATAAACAAAACAATTTGGTACTTCTACTACTAGTAAGTGATTGCAAATGTTGTTAAAAAAGTGTTTTCACGCACCAAAAATAATATTTGTAAGGATTTGGATCACGTTATATTAAAAAGCGTTTTAAACCAGTGCCCAATTGTGTAATGCAAAGTTTCCACTGAACACTAAACCGAGACTAAGGTTAATCTGCCCTTAATCCACTTTAAATCTCAAGATTAACCATACACATTTTAATCTGCTAAACACAAGATTAAAAAAAAATCTGGGTAATAAATTGTTTGTGCTTAATCACGGTTTATTATATGGTGGAAACGTAGCATAAAAGTACTTAATGCTTCAATATAACCATCCATAACAAAATCCGTGTTTGTAAAGTTTTACTTAAATATATTGTAACCGAAAATGTATGATCAACTTACTTATTTTATATTAGTCACGTTACTCAATATCAATTTGATTATTTTTCATTAAAAATTAGAATAAATTGGTTAAAACATAGTTTTATTCTCAATATTACAATATTTGGTTATATTATTAGTTGTGTGGTAAGTAAGTTTTTATAAATCCATATTCACCGCATATTGAGCATGTTTATTTTACACACCCAAATTGTGAGATGTAATCTGCTGAAATTCATCACCTGTTCCCAACTTCTTGCTGTAAAAAATTACATTTCTTGGCGGCGTCCATTAGCCCCATATAATTCGATTCGTATGTGTGTGACTTCCATTTGATTTGCACGTAAAAGCCCATATAAGTACAAATTATGTGGGGCTTATCAGTTCGACTTAGCTTGTAGGCAAGGTGAGAGATTCGCTCTCGAGTTGACTATCTGGTTAATTCCTCATCTGTGCTTAAGTACGTGTCGTTTATGCGTGCACTTCCTATGGTAGGGTAAAGAACACAGATGAGTAATTATACAGATAGTCGACTGAGAGGATATTTGGCTCTCCCGCCTATCATTTTTTATTTGCTTCAAAAAGGCGTAGTACTGTGTCTGTATTTGTTTTACATGCAAATCAAATTGCGCCAGCTCATGCACACAATAGCAGTTTTGCGCCTAAGAATCCATTTTGGAAAAGATCTTATGTTGACATATTAAAAGTCAAAACTGGGCTGTGTCCAATAACATCGTAGTAACATGTGACGATATTGATGAATTTGCAACAGAATAAAATTTTGTTGAATGTTTTCAATTATTATGTATTATTTAAGTTTTACCTAACAAACATATTTTGCATTTACCTAACAAACATATTTTTTGGGTAAACATTTTTAAGAAGTTTCGTAAACATTTTGGCAGTTACTCAAGTTAAACATAAAATAAAGCTTTTCATAATTTGTTTGCCGGTAGTTAAACTAATTTAGCAGTTTTATAATTGTCAGTAATAATTAAATTATTTTGTTGGTTGATTTTTAAATAATTAAATAATTTTTAAATGGAAGGTGCGATAAATATTTGAGCAGTGAATTAATGAAATATTCCGTAAAATTACTAAAATTGTAGGTAAAATAAATAAAAGCTCAATGAATAAAATTAATGAGTAACGCGTGATTAGTTAACTGACCATTTCAACAATTTAACATAGTATTTCATAAATTCACTGCTATTTTATTAACCGCTATTCGCTATTCCAATTCAAAGATAATAACTTTATTAAATTTGTTCAGCATTATGAAATAAATTTAATAACGTTATTGTCTTGGAATTGGAATAGTCAAGTCTACATTTAGTGTTTAAAAATGCACTTAAAACTACTTCGTCGCAGTTTGTCAATTCGCTCGCTGGCTCTCATATGAACGTTCCGAATATGTATATAAATATATTAAACTTTCATTTGTTAAATAAAAATATAATAAAACAACCAAGGAATTTAATATACATGAAAAACTAAACTGATAAAGGCACAGTGGTGGAAATAGGTGGTAACAAAATAACAACGCCAGATGATGAAATTTTAAATTTCGAAACGCGTCGCTTTAATTAATTTAATTAATATATAAGTTGTGTCATTTTATTTTATTTTATAATAATCCAAATACATATATTTAACGCAATACATTTTAAATTTATGTTTTTTCATATATACACATTCATGAAAAACAAATCAAAAACTATTAACTATAAATATTTTACCCCCAAACATTACAAATTTAGTATTGTGCATGCAATAATAAAATAATATATACATTTTATCTCACTTTATTAACCAAAAAGGAAAAAATTTAACAACCCAAGGTTTATTTCAAGGCAGATAAAAAATTGAGAACTATTTCTTATAAACACAAAAAATATTCGCATTTAATTGCAACAACTTCATTATTTATTATACACCTAACTATTTTTTTATAAAAATTTCGATTAAAATATCTATTAAACTTGAACTACGATAACGCAATACTTCGCAGCACTTCCCCAACACATCCGCTATAATCAGCTGTTTTTTGTCACCATTTGGAATTCTTGCAAAACTGCCCGTGCTAATAACATATGAATAAAATATTCGTTCGAATGTCTCTTTTCATTCGAATAAACTTTTTGTATTTTGAGATTTGAACGAATAATGTTTGCATTGTCAAATGAAATCATCGATTTGATTTCGAAATCAGCTGTGTTAATCGTTTGACATTTTAGCTATCATACAGAGTAGCAACTCTATTTTATTGTGATTATTGTTATATTTAGTTAAATTGTTTATATTTATAATACAAATTTAAGCAAATAATATTAAACAATCGTAATCGTCAATCAGGTGATGGTTTTTTTGTTTTTTTTAAGAAGAGGAGCTATCCTATTTCACAAATCAAATGGGCCATCAAACACAATCAACTGCATTACTGCTCCGTAGCATTAATTTTAGAAATTTATGCAGATAACAAAAATGTAAAACTGTGCTTTTGATCCGCACTACATTACTGACGGGCAAAAGTGACGTTTGTGGTACAAGTGTATCAAATAGAAAATTTGAGCGAATTCAGTCGATATGTTTTTTTCCGGTTTTGAATGGCACTTACTTACATATATGAAACTCGATTATCTGTGTATAGTTGCAGTTCTGAGAATTAGACTTGCTCTGACTTACCTCTTTGGCTTAAATATCCTCCTCAATATTTTTTCATCATAAACTGAACACATTAAGAATAACACAACTGCATATTCTTTAAATAAATGTACATACAAAATTTCGGCACCAAAGAGGGTCCTTAAATAATGCATACCCTTGTATTTTTGTAGGTAATCCAAGATCTTTAGTGAAATTACGAAGGATTAACTACAATAAGACGTTTCAAATTATCATGTCAATCTTATTAAAACTTACCAACCAATTTGCATGCAGTATTATATTATGCTTTAATATTCCATAATATAATCACAATTTAAACCAAACAAGGACAAGAAAAACCAAAATTATAAAGTTGTTCTTTTATTTGCTCGACACAAACTGCTGCATTCATGTCACCCTGCATTTCAATTAAAGTGAAACAAAACATATGTTTCGGTCGGTCTGTTTGTTTACCTTGTGAAATTTGTGAACAAAAGTGAAAAGTATATTGCTAAATACATTTTCATTGTTGAAAATTGTGTTGCATTTGTTTTGTGATAGTGTTTGTAAAATAGAAGAGTTTTATTTTAAGCGTCACTCGCGAGAGAAGAACTTTATGAGTTATTGAGTGGGAAATGAAATAAACTTAGTTTTATGCATATTTGCCCGCTGAAAATGTATCCTAATAAAGTGTGATTTTTTAGCTGGTTTGGTTTTGGCAACACTGGTTTTGACAGCTGACGTGTGTTTAGTACCTTGTGTCACTGTCAAACAGCTTCAGTTTGGTTTGCAATTTAACCATGGATCGTCTTACAAATGAACAACGCTTGCAAATTATTGAATTTTGCTATCAAAATTCGTGCTCGGTTCGAAATGTTCATCGCGCGCTGCTTCCATTTTATTATCGGCATTCTCGACCTTCTGAGCAGTCTATTCAGAAGATTGTGACCAAATTTCGCACCAAATTTACTTTGTTGGACATTAAACCACCAACACGTTTACGTACTGTGCGTATTGAAGAAAATATTGCGGCCGTATCAGCTAGTGTGACAGAAGACCGCGAAATGTCGATTCGGCGCCGTTCCCAGCAGTTAGGCCTATGTTACAGCACTACGTGGAAAATTTTGCGGAAGGATTTGGGCGTAAAGCCTTTTAAGATACAGCTGGTGCAAGAACTAAAGCCAGCCGACCTACCACAACGCCGAATTTTTGGTGAATGGGCTCTTGGAAAGCTGGCCGAGGATCCGCTTTTTTATCGAAAAATTGTGTTCAGCGATGAGGCTCATTTTTGGTTGAATGGGTACGTAAATAAGCAAAATTGCCGCATTTGGAGTGAAGATCAGCCAGAAGCATTGCAACAGCTACCAATGCATCCCGAAAAAGCCACTGTTTGGTGCGGTTTATGGGCCGGCGGCATTATTTGGCCATATTTCTTCAAAGATGATGCGAATCGCAGCGTTACTGCGATGATAACAAACTTTTTTTTGCCCGAAATGAAAGTTCTTGACTTGCATGATATGTGGTTTCAACAAGACGGTGCCACATGCCACACAGCACGCGAAACAATGGCGCAATTGCGAGGCGAGTTTGGTGAACAGTTAATTTCACGTTTCGGGCCTGTCAATTGGCCGCCTAGATCGTGCGATTTGACACCATTAGATTATTTTTTGTGGGGGTATGCCAAGGCTAATGTGTATAGGGACAAGCCCGCTTCGATTGACGCACTGGAAGCCAACATCCATACATTCATTCGTGAGATACCGGCCGATATGTGTGAAAGAGTATGCCAAAATTGGACTCAGCGGATGGGCTACCTGAGACGCAGCCGCGGTCAACATTTGCATGAATTTATCTTTAAACATTAAATTGCAAGGTTCAAACTATCGATTCAAATAAATATTTCATTCATTTTTTCGAATTTTTTGTGTTTTTTTTTTAAAAAAAGTTCTAAACCTCTTAAAAAATCACCCTTTATAAATAATACTTCTATCAATGTTATTTAATAAAGTATTCAATAAAAATTTCAACCAAAAAAATTAAAGTTGTTGTTATATAAATAAAGGGTGATTTTTTAAGAGGTTTAGAACTTTTTTAAAAAAAAAAACACAAAAAATTCGAAAAAATGAATGAAATATTTATTTGAATCGATAGTTTGAACCTTGCAATTTAATGTTTAAAGATAATTTCATGCAAATGTTGACCGCGGCTGCGTCTCAGGTAGCCCATCCGCTGAGTCCAATTTTGGCATACTCTTTCACACATATCGGCCGGTATCTCACGAATGAATGTATGGATGTTGGCTTCCAGTGCGTCAATCGAAGCGGGCTTGTCCCTATACACATTAGCCTTGGCATACCCCCACAAAAAATAATCTAATGGTGTCAAATCGCACGATCTAGGCGGCCAATTGACCGGCCCGAAACGTGAAATTAACTGTTCACCAAACTCGCCTCGCAATTGCGCCATTGTTTCGCGTGCTGTGTGGCATGTGGCACCGTCTTGTTGAAACCACATATCATGCAAGTCAAGAACTTCCATTTCGGGCAAAAAAAAGTTTGTTATCATCGCAGTAACGCTGCGATTCGTATCATCTTTGAAGAAATATGGCCCAATAATGCCGCCGGCCCATAAACCGCACCAAACAGTGGCTTTTTCGGGATGCATTGGTAGCTGTTGCAATGCTTCTGGCTGATCTTCACTCCAAATGCGGCAATTTTGCTTATTTACGTACCCATTCAACCAAAAATGAGCCTCATCGCTGAACACAATTTTTCGATAAAAAAGCGGATCCTCGGCCAGCTTTCCAAGAGCCCATTCACCAAAAATTCGGCGTTGTGGTAGGTCGGCTGGCTTTAGTTCTTGCACCAGCTGTATCTTAAAAGGCTTTACGCCCAAATCCTGCCGCAAAATTTTCCACGTAGTGCTGTAACATAGGCCTAACTGCTGGGAACGGCGCCGAATCGACATTTCGCGGTCTTCTGTCACACTAGCTGATACGGCCGCAATATTTTCTTCAATACGCACAGTACGTAAACGTGTTGGTGGTTTAATGTCCAACAAAGTAAATTTGGTGCGAAATTTGGTCACAATCTTCCGAATAGACTGCTCAGAAGGTCGAGAATGCCGATCATAAAATGGAAGCAGCGCGCGATGAACATTTCGAACCGAGCACGAATTTTGATAGTAAAATTCAATAATTTGCAAGCGTTGTTCATTTGTAAGACGATCCATGGTTAAATTGCAAACCAAACTGAAGCTGTTTGACAGTGACACAAGGTACTAAACACACGTCAGCTGTCAAAACCAGTGTTGCCAAAACCAAACCAGCTAAAAAATCACCCTTTACATGCCATAGAAAAATCTATACGAGTAAAATATGACATTTGTGTCGAATGATATGAATCTCAAAATACACTCAACATTCGAATGATAAATGAACTTTCGATTGATAGAGTGAATTTTCTTTTCGTTCGAATGTGAAAATACAAACTCTTCCAGTTCGACTAACTTTCAAACGAATTCGAATGACAAAATAAGGCTGATTATGTAGGTAAACCAAAGCAATTCATTGTATGGGTATAACACCTGTGGTGATTTGTTTTGGAAAGCTGACTCAGGATCTACACGCCACGGCTTAGTTAGTTAGCGTCGGAGTAGGAAGCTTAGCGTAGACGTGAGCAATATTAGTGGGTTAAGGGGCAATTTTTTTTTGTATTGTACGGACACGCGAATGGAAAGCCTTTCGGTTTAGTTGCCTCTTAGCCTGAGTGCTTCTTTGGCTGGCACGTTCTTTGTGAAGAGATCAATGGGTTGCAGGTTCGATAGTATTTCGTTTCCACACCTAGTTGCGGTGTGGATTTAATGGTATATCCAGAGAGTGAGTGCAGTGGTTAAGTGCATTGGACTACAAAGCGAGGGGTCTCCGTTTCAAATCCGACCCGTACCACCTAAAAGGTTTTATTCGCGGCACCACATTCAAGAGTAAAAACTGACAAGTCTGAAATGCATCTTCGCACACACAATGGTTCAAAAAGCTAGGTCCTTTATGGGCCACATATATCCAGACAATACATTTTTGAACCTTGTCTTAAGAAAGGACTTGTTATTAACCGGCTCCCTCCAGTCAATTGAGCCGTAGGTAAGAATGGGTCTCACGACAGCGGTGTATAACCATTGTATGTTCGGTTGTAAGCCCATTTTTCCCAAACGTTTTTCTGCAAGCGTAAAAAGCTGTGGGGTAACTTGGTTTTGCAGCTTTGGGAATGAAAACCACCCGTACCTCTTTCTAGCTATCTTTCCCAGTAACAGGCAGATTTTGACAAATTGCTTGGATAGTCCTTTCGCTGCTCTTTTGTAGCATGGCGCATATAATACCGTCCAGTAGTGCCGCTAACTTGTACGGTTGGAAAGATGTCAGAGACCGGAGTAGGGTAATAGATATATCTTCATCCGGAATTAATGAGGGCCTGTTATCAGACATGTTTAGCAAAGCACCTGGGTTTGTGCAACTCTATTCAACGCAATGCTACTTGACAGAATTAAAAAACGCGCGATAAAACTTATTGGCAATCGAGATATCGCGAAATCGTTTGACTCTCTTAGACATAGTCGTAATGTTTCCTGCATGTCGTTGTTTTATCGGTATTTCCACCGTTAGTGCTCAAACAAGATAGCCAGTTGCATTCCACCCCTTCAACAATTCAAGCGCAATACTCGCCATACTATGAATGCACATCAGTTCACGCTTAAGCTTATATTCGGATTTACTATGAAATATAAAAATTCGTTTCTTAACCGTGAATGTGGAATGATCTACCACGCTGTTTCTTATTCACATTATTGTTCCCACATGGTGTTCGAATTCGTGGGTGGTGACGACACAGCGTAGAGTTTCTCGCTCAGGCGTTCCCTGTAGACTCTGGCTACTCCAACCGTGCTGAGGCGTCCAACGTTAAATTTCTTTTTCTCGTCGGTTCGCAGCTTCTTTTCGTAAGACAGACGAGCTCTGAATTAGCCGGAACCCTTTGTCTGTTGTCGTACTGTGGAAGTTGTGCTTACCGATTTTCGCATTAAATTCCCCGTGTACATGTGCTGTAATAGATCACATGTTTTTATTTTTTGCATATCTGAACATATCGAATGTATCTCCAGATCGGGGTAATATCTGCCTTCTACCGTTCGATGATAGACTCCAGTTTTTCCAGACCACATTGTTTTGTCCATAAGTAAAATGCCCGAAATGAGTTTTCTAACAGTTTACTTATGCCGGTCGTCCACTAAGTTCCCAACTCGTCAATTTCCTGTTCAACCCACTCAATTATAATGTCCGATATTCTTAACTTTGTTCAACCAACGCATTCAAGACGTTTGAATATCGTTACTCAACACGTTGTTCAACAAACGTAGGTTGTAACTTGTAAATTTTTTTGTGTACGAAATGAATTTGTTGTTGTACTGGTATATAAATATATAAGCTATTGTTGTACACGATTGAAAACAATTGCAATAAATATTTACAAGTATTTAATTTTTGTGCAAACCTTTACTTTTAATTTTGTTTTACGCTTTAGAAGGTGCTCTTTCCAATGGTGATGGTTGAAATTTCCTCCGAAAAAATTAAACCAATGTAAGGTGGTAAAAGAGAATGGAGTGCTACAGAATGAATATTTTTTATCGAAATTTTTTCGAATTTTTTCCTCGAAAACTATAGACTCTAGGCTTATAATAAAGTACAGGGTTTTGTACTAAGGATTTCAAATTATGTATAAATAATAAATAAAAATAAATGTATCTTTATGTTATGATGCCAGTTCTTTTCAAAAGATCAATTTTTCGCTGGTGGGAGCAGTGGCTTAGTGGTTAAGTGCGTTGGACCACTAAGTGAGAGGTCGCTGGTTCAAATCCCGACCTATACCACCTTAAATTTTATATTCGCTGCCCAGCCTCTTGCAAACCATCTTTACAAATATCCAAGATTAAAAAAACTATCATGAGAAGCTTCTCAAAAATTAATTGCCGTTCGAAACTATAGGTCCCTTCCATTCGTATCAAAAAATATATCTTCGCACACACAGTGGTTGGAAAGCCTAGGCTTGGGTCCTGTATGGGCCGTTTACACCTAATATTTATTTATTTTACTCTTTCGCTGACGACGGTCAAATTTAAAACCTAGGTTTTATTTAAACCGCATACAGAGAACCCTGTTAATTTTGGTGATGTTTGCATTGCGTCCTACCTCATGCAGTATTTTATCCACCGTCGGAAGTTCGTTATTTGAAAAAAAACAGATAAACAATTTGCCTGATGGCACACTTATCGAAATCATCAACTTTGCTTTTGAGATCAGTTTGGTTTCTTTGGTGACGAGTTGTGGCCTTCGGTACTATTTTCGTTCAGAAGTCTATAAACTGTTCGTTTACCCACAGAAAAAATATCATCTACTTACTTCACAGCTACTGTTTTATTTTTCAAATTCTGATGATTTTTTTTTGTCGCGTCAACAATTTCTTATCTTTTTTTTCGGCACTTAAGTTTTTGGATGGATTTTTGATTTCTTACAAAAAATAAAGTGCACAAAACTTAAAATAAAATTAGAAATATACAGTGGGAAGCAAAACTGTCCGGATGTTTTGCATTTCTCTGGTTATGTTAACAAAATTAGTAATGTAATAGAAATATAACATATATTTGTCATTTTTTTATTTAATTAAACGTTTTCTTCAAATTAAATAACAATAAGTAATTAAATAAAGTAATATTCAGAACAAAAATAAACAAAAATAACAGAATTCATTATTCGGACACTTTTGCACATTAGTGTTGTAATCAGATAATACCATATTGTACTGTTTTTTTGTACCGTAAGAATTTAGCTTTTTGATATTTATGCAGTTCCTTGACCTCAGTATATAATTTGTCGTTGTGCTGTGCTTTTGGTTTTTAAACAAAAAAGAAAAGAGTAGAAAATGAAGAAAATTCCAATTGATCTTCAAAATAGTGTGATCAATTTATTGCAAAAGAATTATTCGTGCCGTAAAATAGCTAAACAGTTGAAATAAGGTAAAACCACGGTTAGTGATATTAAAAACCGACGAAATGTGGTTTGTTCAAGCGGTATGGGGGCCGACCAAGACTCATTTCTGATGCCGAAGCTCGGTTGATGGAGCGGTTGCTCCATAACAAGGACATTCGGACACCCAAAAATGCTGCAAAAGCAATTAACAAAAATGTTAGTACATGGACAGCTAGACGTGCGCTTAAAAGAGTAGGGTTGGTAGCCAGCGTAAAAAAAAAGAAGCCATCTCTTTCAAATAAAAATGTTCAACGACGCTTAAAGTTCTGTAAGGAGCCCAAAAACTGGACCATAGATGACTGGAAACGTGTCATTTGGAGCGATGAAACAAAAGTTAACCGTTACCAATCAGATGGCAAGGAGTACTACTGGCATCGACCGCACGAGCGTATCCAAAAGCACCAGGTAAAGGAAACTATGAAACACGGTGGTGGGGGAATAATGGTTTGGGGCTGTTTTACTTGGTGGAACGTCGGTCCATTGGTGAGAATCCGAGGTATTATGAAGAAAGAAGACTATTTGAACATTCTCCTAACCAATTTTCCTGATTTTGTATATGAGTGCACATATCCCGCTGAAGAAGTCGTCTTCCAGCAAGACGGAGATCCGAAGCATACAGCTAAAATTGTTCAAAATTGGCTCCAAAATCAGAATTTTCAGTTGATTCAATGGCCTGCATAAAGCCCGGATCTAAATCCAATAGAAAATGTATGGGCTATTGTTAAAAGGAGGCTGGGTGCGTATGAAAATCCACCAAAAACCATAGATGAACTTTGGGAAAGAATAGAAAGGGAATGGCAGAATATTGACCACAAAATCATCCAAAAATTGGTGGAGATATGCCTAAAAGAATTAAAAGTGTGTTAAAGAACAAAGGGCTTTGGACAAAGTATTAAACTGATGGCGATTAGAGAGAAATACTAAGAAATCACTAATGTGCAAAAGTGTCCGAATAATGAATTCTGTTATTTTTGTTTATTTTTGTTCTGAATATTACTTTATTTAATTACTTATTGTTATTTAATTTGAAGAAAAACGTTTAATTAAATAAAAAAATGACAAATATATGTTATATTTCTATTACATTACTAATTTTGTTAACATAACCAGAGAAATGCAAAACATCCGGACAGTTTTGCTTCCCACTGTAGATGTAACATCAAAAAACTGACCGCGCGCTACGAAAAACTACGCAAATAAACTGTTTCCTTAAAGAAAACAGCTTTCAATTTTGTTGGTGAATTTTAACGTATTTTCCACACATTAAAAGAAATGCCAAAAATCAAAAGAAGACCTCCACGATAACACTTATCATAAATAACTTTTTTGAAAAGATCTAAAACCTATAGTTCCTCAACAGAAACCCAAGGAAAAAAGCTGAACGATTTACCAAACGGACGTTGATCACTCTGAATGAACATTATTTAAATAGGCGCTGCATAGCAGCAGCCAGGCCACAGCCAATCACTGCACACTCAGATGTGCGCTCAATAAGACGTTTTGGATCTACATCTACACTTTTTGTAGAGCACGCTACTAATTTTGAAAAAGCTTCCCCATAAGACCTGTATTGCCAATTTATGTTGGACAGAGTATAGCAACCGGGAGAATTTAGATCTGCTCCTTGAAACCCACTTTCCGAGTTGCATAAACCCAGGTAGTTTGCTAAACATCAAACCGTACAAGTTGGCGGCACCGTACGGTATTATATCCGCCATGCTACAAAAGAGCAGTGAAAGGACTATCCAATGGCTCCAAGCTGATTATCAAAAGCTGCCTTTTACTGGGAAAGAAAGCTAGAAAGAGGTACGGGTGGTTTTCATTCCCAAAGCTGCGAAACCAAGTCACTCCACAGCCAATGATTACGGGCCAATAAGCTTATCATCATTAAATTCTTTCGAAAAAACTAGGAGGACTATTATCCCCGCAGTTAAGGAAAAATCTCGAAACAACTAGAGAGAAACAGTTCTTCTATCGTGTAAGCTGAACACGGGAACCTCTTCACATGAGGAGCAAGGTTCATCAAAGTTTTTGACACACTGGGTCAAGACAATGCTTAACAATAGTCTTGGGGATCGCGTGGTTAAGAGTAAAAATCTTGGAATATGGGAATGTGGAATTCTCTTTCCTCTTCTGTGAAACATTTTGATTAACAAAATTTGTATATTTCTTCTAAGCAGAGGCTTATGCGAATGATAAAGATGTACTATTAAGAGAGTAGTACCTTTCCACTATTAGAGGCATGGTATTACACTATCAGAACAATGACCGTCTTCGCCACTCACGCTGTACGATAAATAATCAATAAAGAATGTAAATAAATTTCATAAATATTTTTTTAAAAAAAATGTAATTATGAAACAACATTTGCAAAACGCTGAGCCCCATCAGTGCTCGCAGAATATAAGATTTATCCTAGACTTAAGAAAAACAATTGTATAAATATTGTAAAAAAAAATTTTTTTAATAAAGAGTAATAAATTGTAATAAAAAAAATATATTAACAGAACTAAATATATGGACGGATAAAAATGGTCCTTTGGTTAATCCCAAAAAGACCGAACTCATTCTGTTTACCGGGAAATATTATTAAGTCCCGAAATGACACCTTACGAAACTTAAGGAGTCCGCCACAAGCGTTCAACCAAGGCTAAGTTCCTGGGGTTGGATATAACATACAAATTAAACTGGAAACGGGATACTTAATGGCTTTTAGGCTTGCAGAAAAACATTTGGGAAAAATGGGCTTACAACCGAACATTAAACACTAGTTGTACACCGCTGTCGTGAGACCCATTCTTTCCAATACTTTCATTTACGCCCGGTGTCCCCAATCGGGTCCATCTCTCTTAGTGCGTGCATATTTTCACCGTTATATTTTTTATTTTCTTTGAATGCAAATTCTAACCGTGAAAGAGAGTGACTTCGTAGTGGTAATTTGTTTTTTGTGATCAACGGTTCCAAATAATTGATATTGATAGTTTTATTTAGTGCATCGATTAACAAAATTATTTTGTAAGTCATTATTTTTTATATGTACATCCGAATTTTTTATAACATCCTCATTTGCCTATAGTTTTTACTATTGAATAATACTTTTATATTATGTTTTCTAAGAATTGACCAAAAGAGAAGACATTTTAGTTGTATGTACCCAAATGGGTCCAATGGGCTAATTACGCATGTTTTTTTAGTTTGTTTTACACAGTCTTGATTTTGGAGTAAACAATGGCGAAGTGAATATTCAATTTTGCAAATGACTATCGAGGACTCGAGGAAGACCTAGAAAGTATTTTAAATGAAGAGGGTGATTTCAACGTCAGCTACGAATTAGTGGCGATTCCCCCAGACCCGAGTAACCTCAAGGATGAAGAAGAAGGTGATGACGATGATGTACAGCAAAACATACTTCCGCGTGATATCCCAGGGAGAGTTGAAGTGTTTAAGTCCAGGAATGACGATGAATGGGATAGTATTGTTGATGAACCATTACAAAAGTGTAGAAGAGTTGAAGCCCAGGAACCACGTTGGCGTAAATGTGACGGTTCCCACGTTGACTTACCCTCAATGGAGAAAAATGTTCAGAATCGAAAGGCAAACGATTCTCAAGACCAAACGCCAGTCAACATTTTTGAAAAACTTTTTGATGACGAGGTTTTTGACATTATATGCTGCACAACATAACAACCATGATTTTCGAGTAACTGTTGATGACCTCAAAACTTTTTTTGGAATTCTACTCTTGACTGGATATCACTCACTTCCTCGAGAACGATTGTAGTGGTCTCTTGACGAAGACTTCAATGTTAACATTGTTTCAAAAGCAATGTCTAGAAATCGATATATGGAAATAAAGAAATTCCTGCATTTCTGCGACAATGAAGTTGCCGCCGGATCCGCCGATAAGATGTTCAAAGTACGATCACTTTCTGATTTGCTAATCAAGAAATTTCTTCAGTGGGGTGTATTACACGAGAATCTTTCGATAGATGAGTCTATGATAAGGTATTTTGGACGTCATCCAGCTAAGCAGTTCATAAGAGGTAAGCCAGTGAGATATGGATACAAAAACTGGATGATTGCAAGTGCAGATTGTTATTGCTATGCTTTTGATGTATACTGTGGTAAATCAGCAGGAGAAACCAATAATGATCCTTTGGGATCAAAAGTCGTGAAGAACTTATTGAAAAAAATAAATGCTGTTCCCAATGAGCATAAGGTATATTTTGACAACTTCTTTACCATTCACGGTCTGCTGCGAGACCTACGAGAGAGAAATTTTTATGAATGTTATCGAGTCTCAACAGCAAATAATGTTTGTAATTGTAGTAACACAAGTTTTATTAAATGTGCAGTGTGTGACAAAACTTTATGTTTTCATGCTTGTACGATAAATATCATCCGGATGAAAAATAATCGAAGTTGCCTGCGCGCTACTGTTTGCCTTAATTTATATTTCTGGCATTAAGAAGTTATTGGCAGAATTTTAAAAACTCTAAAAAAAATTAAAATAAAAAAAAAAAAAAATTAAATTAAAAAAAAAAAAGTGGGTCGGGCATGCATTGAACATTTAACCATGCGATTAGCTGATTGGGCACACTTCCACTGATCTACGCTGCTTGTGTTACAAGTTGTAAAAATTATTTATATTTACTTACTACCAAAACTTTAAAGCGATTTTTCTTGAAAAGGGGGGAGAAGTGCGTCTTATCCTTTTACCCTGTTAGTCAGGGGAAGCTGGCCTACAACATATGTAAAAATTATCGGAATCCGTGATTCCCATGTCTGATACTCCCCTTGTTAGGCGTACTCAAAATCTTTGAACGGAAGGGACTAATTTCACTTACTGATTACTTACTTACTTACTTAACGGGCTCCCGACCCGTGAAGAATCCCTGCCTGAGATATGGCTGCCTTCCACCCTCTGCGATCCCGAGCACGCTGCTTCCAGTTGTCCACCCCAAGCGCTCTGGCATCCGCGATGGCTTGGTCTTTAAAACGGAGATTCGGTCTTCCTTGTCGTCTCGAACCTGGGGGCTGGGATTCGAAGATCCTCTTGGCTTGAGCGTTGTTGTCCATTCGCTCGATATGTCCGAGCCAATGTAGTCGACGAGTTTTTCGGACTACATCCACATCTTGGTACAGCTCATAGAGTTCGCGGTTGTATCTTCTCCTCCATTCGACCTCCTCGCACACAGGACCAAATATCCGTCGAAGGAGTTGATGTTTACCCCGAGGTAGATGAACTCCTTAACTACCTCGAAGTTGCCGCTATCAACAGTGACATTTTGTCCTAGTCGATGGACAGATGATTGTTTGTTTGTTGATAGCATATATTTAGTCTTGTCCTTATTCACTTCAAGGCCAACTAGTTTCGCCTGTTCTTCAATAGCCGTGAAAGACTCTATCACGGCACGCTGGGATCGACCGATGATATGTATATCGTCCGCATACCCCAGCATTTGGACTGATCTGTTGAAGATAGTGCCTTCCGTGTTGACACCTGCCCTGCGCACTATCTGCTCAAGAACAAGATTGAAGAAATCACACGACAGCGCATCTCTTGCCGAAATCCGGTGCATGTTTGAAAGAGTTTAGATGAGCTGCTGCCAAACTGTACATTGCATGTGTTATCTAGTGTCATGCGACACATCTGGATCAGTTTTGTCGAGATCCCGAATTCGCCCATAGCCACAAAAAGCTCCTGACGATGAATGCTGTCATATTCGGCTTTGAAGTCGATTAAGAGATGGTGTGTCCCGACTTGAAACTTGTTGGTCTTTTCCAGGATTTGCCTTAGTGTGAAGATTTGGTCTACAGTTGATATGCCGGGCCGGAAGCCACACTGGTACTTGCCGATTAGTGTGTTGCAGAAAGGTTTGAGACCTTCACATAGTACATTGGATAGGATCTTATATGCGACATTAAGCAGGGACATGCCTCGATAGTTCTTGCAAGACATAGGATCGCCTTTCTTGTAGATGGGACATATGGAGCTGATGGTCCAGTCATCGGGCACGCTTACCTCCACCCAAACTTGTTTGATGATTTGGTGCATTGCGCCCTACCATAACATCACCTCCGTATTTGAAAAGCTCTGCTGGTAGACCCACAGTGCCGGCGGCCTTGTTGTTCTTTAGCTTTTTTATAGCTAAGCCAACCTCTTTTATACTGGGCGGAAGGACTGGTTCTTCATTGACTGGACGCGGGTTCTCTTCTTGCATCATCGCTCTCTCTACATTTTGTCTGTTAAACAGCTGCTGGAAATGCTGCTTAAATACATCTACTATTCCCTGTGCGTCGGTGACTAGGTTTCCATTGCTGCTACGAAGAGCCTGTGTTCCGGTCTTAAATCCAGCAGCCAGTTGCACGGTGGGAAGTTTCTCACTCAGGCGCTCTTTGTAGGCTCTGGCGACTCCAATCTCACTAATCACTTACTGATTTCAATTAACAAAAGTATGACTTCAAAAAAAAATATTTCGAGCTACTATGCCCGGAAGACATAAACGGTACACCCATCTACTTGTGGCATAGTATGGATATTTTCAAATAGGAAGTCGAAGAAAAATTAGTCACCCGCAAAAGTAATCTATAAAAAACTATTGCTTTCAAATACCTTCTATGAAATTCTATGAGAATGCCTCCCAAATTTTCCGCTGGGAGGGTAGAATGTCGCGGGGTTGTCCAGGTGTAAGGAATACACCGTTTTATGTTCATTCATAAGGTTTCATGTTGATCGTTATTTGATAAACAGTTTTGATAGGTAGAATTTAAAAAGGTTACTCGGTAGGAATCGGGTTAAGGATGCCACGACACTGCCATCTACACGGAAGGTTCAAGGACAGAGAAAGGTACGGGACCTGGCGTCTTCTCATAAGAACTTTATATTAAGCAGTTTTATCGACTGACTACTGATCACTGTAGTGTCATTCAAGCTAAGATATATGCGGTTAAGAAAGTAGCACAGACTATGTTATCGGTGGTACTATCAGAAATGGAAATAATCATCTATGTAGACGGGTCTAATCTCACTACTAGCGCACGGACAGGTGCTATCGCCTTTCAACACTTCTAAGAGTTTTATCGACGGTGTCACTACATATTTAGCTAGGGAACAATGGTGGAATACTAGTGGTTGCGCCATAACCAAAAGTCTGTGGTATAATATTGATACCAGAAGAACAAAGTTCCTAGTCTCTCTTAAAAGTCAAATCCGCGTGAACGTCGGGGTATTAACCGGACACTGTATCATTGGAACCATGGCTAAAAGGCTAGGAGTCTTTGCAAATGATTTTTGCAGAACAAATCCTCAGAAATTAAGAGAAATCATCAGATTAAGCCTGTGAAACATATCATATACCACTGCACAGCTATACAACAACTCCGCTTATCCTTCATAGGGGCACGATTATTCGATAGCTTGAACGACTTGGCTGGGGTATCTCTATCAGACATAAAACGATTTATCAACAGATCAAATTGGTTTTGTAAGTCGCATGCCCTTACTTGTACAACTAGGGTATTCACAATCACAATGGGCTTTCGTGGCTTCTGGGGGATTCGCACTTGGTGCGCCACCTAACCTAAGTACGAGACAACGTTAGCTTCGTCCATGCATGGATGTTGACAGACCAGACATAAGAATGGAACATCAATGAACCCACGAAAATGAAATCTATATCCATATTCATGGATGGATCTAAAATGGAAGACGAATTAAATATACACAACTACATCAGACTCCCTCATTACAGTACAGTAATTCCCAAGCTTAGGTTCTGGCAATCGCAGAAGCGGCTCGTACTGTTTCAATGTCGGCAGCACAGAATTATATTACTATATTCATTGACAGCCAAGCGGCCATAAAAGCAGTAAATCCTGTTGAAAAAAAATACAAGCTTGTGCATCGTTGTCGGCTAACAGCATTAGCTAGTCTCTACTGGGTTCTTGGATCGTAGCCGGCAATCAGATGGCCGACGAGCTAGCAACGACGGGATCCGAAATAATTCATGACCAGGCACTTCAGTCGATCAAACTCAGACCTCCACTAAGCATCAGCGCCCACGCAATAGAAGAATGGATACAAGATCCTAATGAAAGCCAAAAACAACAGGGCATCGTTGTCTAAGCTGGTAAGAACCATAATTTTCTCAGAAACCACACGATGAAATTAAATCGTAAGGATGGAAAAATTTGTAGAGACTTCGGCGACGGGGAGTTCCACGAAGACACACGTCAGTACCTTTTCCACAGATTTATTTTTAATGTAATATATTTATACATACTCCCTTTTTTATTTTAATTTTTTAACGGAAAGGAATAATAATGATATTATGTACAATAGAATTATAAGTGCATTCTTACTGTTATTTAATAAATAAATAAATTAAACTAAAATAAATGTAAATTGGTTTCAATAAATGTATTCACTGTTTCCCATCGTGAATGTAGGTAGAGTTTGTAATAACGAATTACCCATTTATTTGTAGCTTAGTGTTGGGAAATCAAAAATGAAGAGTTGAATACAAAAACAAATATTTATGGATTGCATGAAATGCAATAGGCAGTGAGAGTAAGTATGTAGTCGCTCAAAAATCTTGCGGTGCGGAATTGCGATCAACAATTATTGCAGCCTTGGATGTTCTATATATGTATACTATATCCCCCCTCCTTTATTATTTGGTTGCTACTATCCGATGGATCGCTCAGACACATTTACTGGTCCATTGCACATATACATTGTGCAATGCAGACGCCTAATATTAATTTACAATGTTTACTGGGAATGGAAGAGATGACTACACTTGCAGGTAGACCAACGCAGGTTTGGATCCAAAAGAAACTTCCACTGAGCATGTCCTGAGACCGAGACAAGATTAACTGTGTTTAGCATTCCGACCAAATTCATTCATTCATTCTCCTGGAGGAAAACAACAGTGGTTTTAAGAATATTTATAGGAAGTTATTCCTAGTGCACCAAAAATCGATCAAGTTCAAGGATCCCTGCGCTTGAGAGCGGACAGCCCCAACAGAAAGATCAGTGTTTTCATCCTCATAAACTTGCGTTTAGTTTCCGCAATGCAATATAATGCTTAATTTATAAGGCTAATGCAATATTCCTTAATTTGTACCCTATTCTTAGCAAACCATGCCATTGGAGTTATGGAATAAGAGACGTTTGCAGAGGATCTACCACCGTACATCTGTTATGAACGCACTTGCCACAACTTGCTTTAATCCACAGCACCAATGATTTTTCTACACCATGTGGTTTGGCTGATTTGCACATCTTGTTTAAAAATTCCGTATAAAAAAGACCTATTGGCAAACACAGAATAAACCAATGTTTGTTATATTCACTCATGTTATATGTATAAACAGATAAAGGAGTAAGGGCAGGTGTATACAATTGTATTACTACCCTCATAATGTGATATTACATCACATGCGAAAATATATTTTTCCACTAAACATGGATGCTAATTTTCTTTGGGCCTTTCCAATAACAAATTAAATGTAAAGGTTCAATTCGTATTCCATTCTTTAAATTTTCTTTTTCATAAGTGATAAGGGGCGAAAAATGTAAGCACTATATAAAATCTGTTATGAATTGTGTTTGGACAGAATTTTCCGTATCAGTACTAATGATGTTAGTTATGGTAATCGCTCCTCACATCAGTTTTTGGTTTCGCTGTTATTGAAGACCATGACAACATTTTATTGATGTTTTCAAAAAAAAGGGTAATTTTACTTTACTGCCCATCATTAATCACTAATTTTTTAGCTGACTTTTATACACTGACATCAAATCTAAAAATAAATTTTCCAATTTTATAATTGCAGTACCCAAGTAGCGATCTACGCGAAATTTAACGTATTTTAACCGCAAACGGCGAGTATTGTATTAGAAACTTCGTTGCACCGCTCGTGGTAGAACAGGGGCCTAATGGGCAAGGTATCCAGTTTCAATATTTTTAATGAAACTAACAATAAACACATTTCAAATTAAAACAATATTAATGTTTATAATTTTGGAAACGCCATTCTGAAACTTCGAAACTATCATTTTAACGTGTAAAGTACTCTAGCTATTTTTTTTTCTGATCAATTATCGAATGATTCCAAGTTTTAAAAAACTCTAGCCTATGTTTTAATTTTTCACATAATTTTGTCGATTATATTCATATGCAGTTGAATCTATTGAAATTATAAGAGTTAATTTAGGTACTTTTTTTCTTTATCCTCTCATGTTAGCGTATAAATAATTCACAACTTTATTAATACCTTGTGCTAATGTAAGTGGCTCACACATTTCAAAATAATAATTTGACAATTATTTTATTTAACACTGCACAGATCAACTTTTTGTTTTCTTTCAAATAACTGTTATTTTTGGTTCTGAAATTTTTATGTATACACTTTTTAGCTATTCACACTCATACACATACATTAAACACCTCAATTTTAACAAGCACCTTTTTTAGAAGAACCTTCCAGTCAGCTTATAAAGATTTTTCCACTTTTAATTGGGGTGAGTTTTTATTCCAGCCGCTTGCTAGGTTTTCCCGCCACCTATCAGAAAAAGCTGCTACCTGGATCAATGGATGAGTTTTCTTCCCGGGTTCTAATCGCATTATCCAAAACCGATCGAACGACGGCGTATAGAGTCCTATGCATAACTGTCATTTTTTTTGTGTGCTGTCAAACCAGCATCGTGGCCAAACAAACATATTGTTGTCAGTGTTAATACGTGTATTTCAGAAATTCAGTCCATTAAAGTGTGTTAATAAATAAGTTTAATTAACTGATTTATAACTCTAACACACTGATAACTCATTAGTTACACCCAATTTTTTATTAATAATCATTTTTTAGGATTTATTCGTTGTGTAATAACTTTCAAAAACTTACTTTTTCATATAGGTTATTTAACAAGATAGTAACTTTGAAATAATTTTGCTCCACTGAAAAATAAAAGATTTTTGTGCAAATTATTGTTAATTTTAGTGTTGCAACAGTATATAAACGTAAAAAAATCTGGATAATTGTTCATTTATCCATTCAAATGATAAACTGTTTTTTCCTTAAGCATTCAAAAAAATCGCTTATGACTTTATAAACTTTCTTAATAATATAAGCATGTCTGAAGATGATACCTACATACAGTGTATAAAGCAAGAATAAATCCTTTTACATGTTTGGAAAATGCTGCATTTAAAAAAAATAGAGGTTCTCAGAACTAATTGCCCTAGTAACGGAAAACATTGATGGGAATACAAAATGCGGACGCATTCCTGTGGATGTACGAAATCCATTTCCCCAATTTATAGGAGCAATTAATAGAAAAAGTTGTCGTAACGCTTAAGTAAAAGTTTTCAAAATAAGAACATTTTTTTTCTTTACTCCATATGATTTCAAGAAAATTTTCCACAATTTTATTTCATAGTTTGTGGAAATTTGTAAATTTTTTATTTTGATATGTCAGATGTCAGCCAGAATGTAATAGATTTTAGTACAATTTATGTCAGTGAGTCCATTTTCAAGCTAATTTTGCAGGAAAGCAGTCAGTTAGTTTTTGTATGGAGAACCATTCATTATTAATAAGAAAAGTTAACAAACGGATAAGTTTTTTATCCACTTGCTATCTAACACATGAGTTATCAAGCGAGAAGGGCTTTATTATTAATAAGGCTATATATTTGTAAATAATTATTACAGTGAAATAAAATATTAACTCATCCGCGGAATATGCAAATTTAAGCAGTTGTTGGTTAAAGTATTCGCGTGGTTCTTTATGATGCTAGGTGATTCAGGGTGAAATTAATACTCCCTCTTTATATTTGATTGTGCGGCGGAGGCAATATATTCTGTAAATGTTTTTATTAAATCGTAGGAATCGAATTTCTGCATACAAAGGATTTTTTTGGATGGATTTTATCCTATCTGCAATACAACGATCGAGTATGACCTAATTACTTTTTTAATACACCACCTCAAGCATCAAATCCTACGGAGAAATATTTTTCTTGCAGTGAATTTTTGTTTATGAAAAATATAAGCCACTTTGGTATGCAATAACTGGCTGAATTAGCACATTCTGCAGATGAATTTTATTACACTGTAATAATTATTTACAAATATATATATATCACACCGCGGCTTAAAACACTTAAACTTATTTATTAACACACTTTAATGGACTGAATTTCCGAAATACACCTGTTGAGACTACTAACAAAGGGTTTGTTTGGCCACCACGTCGACTTTTTTTTTGTAGCTGTCAAAGTGCACCAAGCTCTATTGGCAGCGATTCTTCTACGTGTAACTGCCAGTTTAGAATGATCGTCTTGGCGATTCGATGATCATCGTTTTTTGTTGCTTCACATAAGAAAATCAACTGTTAAATCTCGTCGATTCAACGATTCGATTGACCGATGGCAATTTTGTAATCGTCTCATAGTTTGGAGCGAATTTCATGTGAATTCTTCAAGAAAATAAAATAATTTGATATTTTTGATATAATCGAAAAATCAGCACGGCCCACAACAGACAGAACCAACAGCACAGATGAGGAATTAACCAGATAGTCAACTCGAGAGAGAATATCTCAACTTGCCTACAAGTTAAGTCGAGCTGAAAATACTCACATGATTTGCACTAATATGAGTTTTTACATGGAAATCAAATGGGAACCGTGCACATATTTATCGAATTATTTGGGTTTTCATGGGGGCGGCCATTGAAATGATATGAAATGTCATTTTTTATAGCAAGAAGTTGAAAACAGTTGACGCAGAATAAAATCCCACTTTTAAGCGTTTTAAGCTGAGGTGTTGATGTACCCGTGCCCAGACCTGCATAGTCAGTTAGTAGTTAAAGAGAACATGGCCGCAAAAGCCGATGCCGAGGCAAGGTCGGTTGTATAAGTGCCTTATTCCGTTAAATCAACTCTGCCGGGATTTACCTCTCTTCCCATTCGTGGGTCCAAAAATATGAATGCAACTAACAAAAAAACGACAAAAAAGAAGAAAAAAAAAAAATAAAAAAACCGAAAAAATGGCACGTCGTTAGAAGAGGAACAACATTTGCCTCCAGCCAGGAGACAATGGTGGAAACCTCCGTTCCTGAGAGTACCGAGCACAGTTCACCCATGGACGACCAACTATCAATATCCATTGTGTCAGAAGCTATGCCGAGGCATGGTCGGTTGTTGCCTTATCCCCGTAAGTCGGCTCTGCCCGGGATGGACCTCCCTTTTCGGACAAACTCGTGGGTCCAAAAATATGAACGCAACTAACAAAAAAAAACAAAAATAAACAGGACAAAAAAAAATTAAAAACCAAACAAAAAAATGAGAAGGAATACTTTGCACGACGTCAGAAGAGTCCTCCAGCCAGGAGCCGATGGCGGAAACCTCCGGCCACGGTACACCCATGGACGATCAACCATCAATATCCATAGTGGCAGAAGCCCATACTGAAGCCATTCAAGTATCTCTCGTCGAGCTAGGTGTAGAGGACTTCATTGTTAAATGGATGGTCTTCATGCTTAGAACAAGGATAATTCATTCCATGCTATCGGCAAAAAGTGGGGTCTCAACGGTGGTACACCTAATTCTTACTTATGGGTCACTGGTTTGGTGGCCCGCCCTAATTAAAGCTTAGAATATTACCAAACTAAGCAGAGTCCAGAGAACGGCTGCAATTGGAACCACGGGAGCCCTACGGTCGAGTCCGACGGAGGCGCTCAATGTGATTGGACCTGCATATTAAATCAATCGCCTCCTGCAGCGCAGTAAGACTGCAAGTAGCTGACTGTTGGTTCGCAAGACCCTACGGGCACTATAACATACTCGATTTTACACCGAGGAATATAAAAGTACTATCCACAGACACACACAAAACCCAAACTCAACTTCCAGAAAACCTTCACTTCTGCCTTCCAGGAGGAGGTCCTTGCGATTAGGTAAGCAGGCAGGCTACTCCCAAATAATACAACAACAAATCCAAACATATCCATTTTCGTCGGCAGTCAGGCCGCATTCAAGGCTCTAACCTCAGCCAGTCGAGGAATGCGGAGAGATACTGTCAAGGGCAGGCCGCCGGTTTAGAATCTCTCTTATCTGGGTTTTGGGCACAGGCTACTCCCTTCCGGAATCCTGCGCGGTGGAAGTTCTCCCCTCGTCGGGTTACGTGAAGGCAGAAATCTCTTCATACTTCATGGCGAGGGCGGAGTCTAGGTAGAGGAATCTGTCGAACTGCGCCACTTCCAGAAAGTCTTGGCCCAAATACAACAAATCTAGAACCCAGAGCCTCATAAATATGACAAGGGTGTATGCGTCTAGACTGGTGCCTATAAGCACAGGTTAGTTGGCGGTAGGTACCCACGCTGCCAGGCACAGCTTACCCCATAATACTCATTGTCGCAGCTGCAATGACGCCAATAAGTGTGAAACGGGTTTCCACCACCTTTGCGGCAGCCCAGTACTGGCTGAAGTTAGGCGATATCTCGGACATGGGTGGTCAAAGGGATGGTGAATGCGATTATATGGGAACACAAGCATTCTCACTTTAGCATAACACCATCAACTTCTACTTCTCACACCCTCACTAAGCCAGGGTGTTGGAAAAGAGTTAGTGGCGGATGAGCCTTTGATGGGCCAACGGCAGTACTCACATCCCCGAAGTGGGTTACTGGTACCAGAATTTCCGGCCTGCTGTCCTAGGGTCAAAACCAGGGCTTGGCCCTTCAGGTCGGGGGTTATGCCGTCGTGATAACTTCCCGACCTTGTGAAAAAAAAAGTTATGAGAGAGACAGGGATAGCCTCGGATAACAATTTCCATCAAACCTCAACCAGACCCGGAACGTTAACGGACATGCGAGTATGTACCTGGAATGTGCGTTCACTGTACACTCCAGGTGCTACTCAAGAACTTGAGTCCGTCCTCTCGCGGTACAAGGGCGACATAACCGCGATCCAGGAGATACGATGGATAGGACCAGGAATTATGAAAAGAAAAAATTGCGACATTTATTACAGCTGTAACGAAAGATTGCATGTGTTAGGATGCGGATTCGTCGTAGGAAATCGGCTTGGATCCAAAGTAATGGACCCCTACCGACGAGGCTGAGGACCCTATCAAAGAGGAATTCTATGACCTCTTGGACGGAGCCTACGGAGCCTGTCCGGAGTACGATGTCAAAACTGTACTCGGGGACTTCAATGCTAAAGTCGGCAAGGAAAACATATTCGGCGGAGTAGTTGGAAAGCACAGCCCCCACGAAATGACAACAGATAACGGCTACCGACTAATTGACTTTGCAGCAGCTTGCAATACGGTGATAAGTAGCACTAGGTTTCCGCGACAAAGGATCCAATAGCAAGAAGATAAGAAGACCAAACCTCCGTTTTAAAGACAACTGGAAGCAGCGTGCTCGGGATCGCAGAGCATGAAAAGCTGCCGTGTCTCAGGCAGGGACGCTTCACGGTTCGGGAGCCCGTTAAGTAAGTAAAGCAAGTATCTTTGACATGGGTCTCAACGATATCATAACATTTCTCAACTCCACCGGGTGGATCTGAGTACCTACATCCTTTAACATACCCTAAGGTCATTATGAGTGGTAGCATTAAAACGGCGCTCCAGCGCTAATTACGTATCCCCGTATAGGGATCTGCCATTCCACCTACCTACTTATCTGGTTAATTCCTCATCTGTGGCTACTACCCTTGCTGGTAGAAGCACCGGCTTCGTTTGGTCACGTCTGCTTCCATTTGTAAGACGTCCACCAATCTATCCCGTTTAATGGACGCAACCGAGAGCCGACAGGAGTGCTTGCGCCTTCAGCCGGTATAGCTTCTTTGCGCCGCTGATCGCTCAAATGCTCCCTTTTCTCCTTCCGCTGTCCCTTAGGTGCACCACAAAGCTAGCCGTCAGCGGCGGTACCCAGCGAGTTGGATATAGAGCCACAAGAGTCGCTCGTTAGTTCTATGAATGTTGGGGCCTCCAGAATCCGATCCCGGGCGGCCGTCGAAAAGACAACGGATGGATTTGGCAATTGCCAGTGCCACCCAGAGAAATACCATCCTTTAGGTTGTTGATTCATTTGTTTTTATTTAATTGTAACTACTGCCCCGATACCGGTCCCTTTATTCGGGCTTGGGACCGCTATGCCACTAGCGTACCAAGGCGAAGTTAAAAAAAACTATTGTATATTTATCTGTCTATCTTTGCTATTAAAACAAAGTAATTCGTTATATTTTAAGCTTCTGCACCTTATTTTTGGGGTTGTTCTAGGTCTCTTGTACCAGGATAGTTGTTATGTTCTGCCCATATTCGACCAGGCAGGTCATCGCAGCCTTACTGTGATGGAGGTTTATGTGATTAATATCTACCCTTCTTAATTCGTGGCCCATGAATGAGGTACTTAACCAATAGAAAACAATAGAGAACGTTGTGGATAATTATCTAAGGGAAGAAATACTAAGCTTGTTTACTCAGCATCACCGACAACATACATACAGGGCGGGCAGATCGACAGAAAGTGCCCTGTATCAGCTAGAAGGAATTATTCAGAGCGCTCTGAAGACAAAAGAGATAGCATTGTGTGCCTTCCTTGATATTGAGGGAGCGTTTGACAATACCTCGCATGAGGCCCTCAAACGAGCTGTACAAAGAAAAGGAGTCAATAATACAGTGTCCAGATGGATGTGCGAACTGCTGAGCACTAGATCAGCAGAGACACAAACAGCGACTGGCACCACCGGCGCATTGCGTAGGTACATGCCTAACTTCTGCAGTGGAAATGCTATTGAAATTAAGTCCAACACCAATTTTTTTTAGAGGCGGTGGACAAAACTAAGAATAGCAAAAGAAGGAACTTGAAAGGGGGTATCCATTAGTTCGAAAGAATATTCCAAGAGATGACAGCATTCGGAAATACACCTTTGACAAGAATTTCTTAATAAAGCTTGGCAACAAGAAGAATGGAGCGATGTATACAGACGACTGGATAACTGACGATAGAACTGGTGCAGGAGTGTTTGGGCCAAGAACGAAACGCTATGAATCCATGGGCAAAAATACCAGCATCTTTCAAGCAAAAATATGTGCCATAGAAAGATATGTTCGAATCAGTCTCGAAAAGAATTATAGAATATAGCAATAATGTCAGATAGCCAAGCAGCTATCAAAGCACTGGACTCCTTTGTCATTAAATCCAAACTTGTATGGAAATGCCTACCAAGTGTCAACAAAATGGGCCATGGTCCTTCCTTGTCTTCGCAGATACGACCACATGCCAGGAACTGCATGTTTCTGTTTAAGACTGTAAATAATCAGTGTCCTTCCTAAATTAAAGCTCTATCTAACATCAACAACTTTAAAAGTTGTCAAATCGAATCGAATAAACATATCCCAGTGGCGATTTCTGGTCTTCAGTTCTGGGTTGCCTACAAAATATCCTTTGATCATTTTAATTTATTTTATTTAAACATTTATTTAATTAAAGATAAAATCAAGTCGTCGCTCTATTTTGAAAATTTTTTTGAGAACTTACCTATACATACCAACCTTTTTTAACAAGTTGCTCAATCTTTCTCATCCTTGTATACTTCTAAAACACATCTTATTTGTTTTCAACGCAGAGAAAGTACGCTCTATTGAAGCGATTGTAGCCGGGATGGTGCAGATTAGTTTTGAAAGTCCATATACTTGTTCAAAACTTTCAGAAATATTTTTGGACTCTAACCAGAGTAGACCGTCTTGTAAAGTTTCAACGGGTTGAATACTTAGTTGAATACCTAGTTAAAAAAGAATTAATTAAAGTCCGTTGTTTTATTAGAGTCAACCAGTGTTTTAAGAGAGGTTCTCGCTCTGTTCTAAGAAATAGAATGGGACATCAGGTTTAACTGCGTAATTTGTATGACATTTGACGGCGCAAATTTTGTAGCCAATCCAAGACAAACATTGGGCCATATGCATAAAAATTAAGTATTTACTAGTAGTCAAAGGTCTATGTAAGTACTAGTACTACGAGTAGAATCTTATATGTATTTTAAGTATTTATTAGATTTGGTATGCATAAACATGAGTACTTGCCAGCAAATACTTCTAGTACATACTGAATTTATTCAAGTAAATACTACTAGTTCATCGAATAATTGGTAGTATATACTTATTCTGTATTATTTCCCAATTGCTTTGCTAAAAACTTGTTTTAAACACAATGGGACTTACTAATAATCAGACACAAATGTCGACTAGCTAATTGCAAGGTTAAAGTGTAGTAGTGAGCTACTAATAAACGATATCACCTATTGGGACCAGTTAACTTGCCACGTAGCTCACAGAGTTTTTAACAGTAATGTGTCTACAACTGTCCTGTCAGTTGCTGTCAATTTATTATTGAATTTAGTAAATTTTCAAAACATTCTGAAATAAAATTCCAATTTTAACAAAAGTATTGTGTATATTCATAAAATTAATAAGTGGAAAAGAACTAGCAAATACGTAAGTGCTTTAGACGAAATTTATTCAAATTGTAATATGAGAAAAAATTATAGTCTAACAATTATTTGTTTATGTAAATAATTGCATTTCTTAATACATTTATATGTTTTTATAATTGGAATATTAAAAGTGAAGATATTATATGGATTAAAGCAACCTTCCTCAGTGAAGTAACTATAGACATGGAGACCTCGATGCATAGGACTCCGAGTCATGTTCTATCGAACTGTAAGGAACATTTAAAGTGAAAGGTAATTTTAAAACTAGGGAATGTGCTTACACTTCTCACCAACGCCAGATTTACATGAGCACACACATTTCCATTTGCTTGGATCTATTGAATATTGGCCCTCTCGCAGCGGTCGAACTGTGTCCTTAAAATACAAATTTTTTAAATTTTTGCTCCATATTCTTCGATTTCGCTATTGTTGTTGTTATATGTTCGTGTTGTACTAATGTTTCTGTTAAAATATTATATTTATATCATCAAAAATTTAAATATAAAACATCGAAATACACACAAATTATGTTACACAAGCGCGGTTTGTTTACATATTTCAGATTTAGTTAAAGTCGAAGCCTATTTAAAATGTTCACTTCTTTCACTACTCCTTTACACTTACACATTTTCTAAGACATTGCGCAAAAATAATTAATACGTTTCATTTAGAATTGTATTTAAAATTTTAATTTCTTTTACTTCCGATTATTTATTTTCATGTGCAAAATACATTGGGCCGACCAGCTGTCAAAAGCATGTAGACACATTATTGTTTCAAGAAATGACCAGTAGATGTAATGCAACGCAGTTTACCTGGTCCCAATTCATTAAGTAACCTTCGAAATTCCTTTCAGTCTACTACAATTTCATTCAAAATTCATATCAAAAAACACTAAATGTCAAAATCACTTTCGTATTCTCAAAAAAAAAATGCAGATTAAATATTGAAATGAGTTCGAGTGCTGTGAAGAAAATATAGCGGCCGTAGCTGAGAGTGTACACGAAGACCGTAGAGAGTCGATTCGGCGCCGTTCGCAGCAACTCGGACTGACGTATGGAACGACTTGGCGCATTTTACGTCAAGATCTTAAATTGAAAGCGTACAAAATACAGCTTGTGCAACAACTGAAGCCGCTCGACCTTCCCAAACGACATCGCTTCGCTCTATGGGCTCTTGAAAAGTTCCAAGAAGATCCGACGTTTTCGAGGCAAATTTTGTTTAGCGATGAGGCCCATTTCTGGCTCAATTGGTATGTAAACAAACAAAATTGCCGCATTTGGGACGAAGAGCAACCTGAACAGATTTAGGAACTGCCATTTCATCCAGAAAAAACAACGGTTTGGTGTGGTTTGTGGGCCGGTGGAATCATCGGTCCATATTTCTTTAAAAATTATGCCGGTGCGAACGTAACCGTCAATGGCGACCGTTATCGTGCCATGATAACCGACTATTTGATGCCTGAAATTGAAGCTCGTGATCTCGGCGACATTTGGTTTCAGCAAGACGGCGCCACTTCCCACACATCGCATCAATCAATGGACTTATTGAGAGAACATTTCGGTGAGCACATAATTTCACGTTTTGGGCCGGTCGATTGGCCACCAAAATCGTGTGATATCACACCGTTAGACTTTTTCCTGTGGGGATATGTAAAGTCAAAAGCTTATGCCGACAAACCCGCTTCGATTCAGGCCTTGGAGGAAAACATCACGCGTGTCATTCGCCAGTTACCAGTCGAAATGCTCTAACGAGTGATCGAAAATTGGACTCAACGGATGGACCATCTGCGACGTAGCAACGGCCAACATTTGATAGACATAATCTTCAAGAAATAAATGCAAATAATGTTCTTTCAAATGATAATAAACATTCTCCATTATATTTGAATTTTCTGTGTTTTTTTCTCTAAAAAAGTAGGGAACCTCGAAATGGATCACCCTTTATATAGATCACAGATGAGGAATTAATCTATTTTCTTCGCTGAAAACGCTGAAAGATTAATTTTTTTTGTGCTTAATCTCGGTTGAAACGTAGCATAAAAGTACTTAAATGCTTCAATATAACCATCCATAACAAAATCCGTGTTTGTAAAGTTATACTTAAATTTATTGTAAACCGAAAATGTATGATCAACTTACTTATTGTATATAAGTTACGTTAATCAATATTATTTTGATTACAATAAATTGGTTAAAACATAGCTTTATTGTCAATATTATAATATTTTACTATGTTATTAGTTTTACCACACAACTAATAACATAATGTTTTTAAAAATCCATATTCAGCGCATATTATGCATGTTTATTTTACGCACCCAAATTGTGAGGTGTAATTAATCTGCTGAAATTCATCAACTGTTCCCAACTTCTAGCTATAAAATATGACATTTCTTAGCGGCGGCATTAGCCCCATATAATTCAATTCCAATGTGCGTGATTCCCATTTGATTTGCACGTAAAACCCCATGTAAGTGCAAATTATGTGGGGCTTATCAGTTCGACTTAGCTTGTAGGCAAGGTGAGAGATTCGCTTTCGAGTTGATTATCTGGTTAATTCCTCATCTGTGAAGGGCCCGACCCATAGTATCCGTCGCTGGCGTCCGTTGGAACTTTGACTGTTGTGTTTTTTTTCATCGGCGATTGAGTGTATCGAGTGTAACTTCGGCTGTGTGGCACGTAGCGCCGTCCTGTTGAAACCAAATGTTGCCAATATCCTCCTCTTCAATTTTTGTGAACAAAAATTCGTTTAACATGGCCCAATAACGATCGCCATTGACAGTAACGGCCACTCCTTGCTCATTTAAAAAAAAAAAAATGAAAAATGGCCTAATTATGCCGCAATATTTCCCAGCGTTGTTCAAGCGTATACACAACCATATTCGTTCAGCGGTATAGAGGTATATTATCTGTCAAATCAGACATGAGCTAAGTGTTACCATTTGCGAAATAAGCACTAGTTGAAAAAAAAAACGTTAGATGGCGGACTCTTTAGTTTGCCGAAGAAAAATGGCCCAATTGTGTCGCAATATTTCCCAGCGTTGTTCAAGCGTATACACAACCATATTCGTTCAGCGGAAGGATACAACTAATTATCTGTCAAATCAGACATGAGCTAAGTGTTACCATTCGCGAAATAAGCACTAGTTGAAAAAAAAACGTTACATGGCGGACCCTATACAATAAAATATACCCTTTACCTCATTTCGTTGACCAAAATGGAAAAAATAAAACAACCCACGTATGTTTATTTTAAGGCAGATACAAAATAGAGAACTTTTTCTTATAACCGCAAATAATATTGGAATTAAATTGTAACAACTTCGTATTTATTGTGTAACTTATTTTTTGATTCATCATAAACCTTAACATTAAAATAGCTATAAAAGTTGACTCACATAAACTCAACACTTCGCAGCATTTCCTATTTCCTAACACATCCGCCGTGACCAGCTTTTTTGTTGTTGCGATTTAGATGTGTTGCAAAACTCCCCACAATTATTTTTGGCGGGTAATCTAGTAAATTAGATCTAACTTCATGTGTCTGGCTCAAACGTATTCACAGATGGAAAATTGTGAGAGGAATTTGCGGCCGTTATTAAATATTTTTTGCGGGTTGAAAGTGATAGGGGATTATAGAGTTGACTATCTGGTTAATTCCTCATCTGTGTGATGGACTTTCAACTACTACTCTCTAATTATGGGTCGACGTCGCTTGCCTGTTCGTAGGTACTTATTTCTTTATTTGCGCATGTTTGTGTTGTTTTTTCCTTTATCGCCAAATCTATGATTTTCATCGTTAGTATGGTCTGCGTCTAGATGTTACAATTTATTTATATTTTCTGCGTCGATGATATTTTGTGCGTTGGCATGCTTGTTTGTCATTATCGTTCCTTCCAAATTCTACAATAATTTAATTTTATTGCTTATTAACCGGCACTTTTCAGTACATTTGTGTACTAAAATACTTACTTTGGGTACCATTATATTGTACAACAGGCAACACCAGCTTTGAAAAGTCGGTTTATATATACTTGTATAGTTACGACCTAAACATGACTTTCCATACATTCAATTCTATCCCCTCGGTTGTGACTAACCTTGGCACTAAATTCTTTTTTGGTACATGATTTGTATAAAGTGTGAACATTTTTATTTAAGCATTCACTGAATGTGATTATTACTTTATGTGAATTTTCAATTCGCAGAGCATATTCAAAAAAAACTGCCATGCTGCTTTTGTGCGAAATTTTAGAAAAGCATACCGTTCTTTTAAATAAGTCACGACAACCGTGCATTGAAAATGAAAAGTCTGAAGCTATGCGATTATTTATTAGTGAATATTATGCTATGACCGGTGTTCAAATAACGGAAGAGCAAATTAGAAAGAGGCTAAATAATTATAGGGCAGAGGTTAAAAAAGAAGAACTTATGAAAACGGGAAATAAGCGGAAGTGCAAGTTAGAAAGAGGCTGAATAGTTGTAGAACAGAGGTTAAACAAGAAGAAGACCTTAAGAAAACGGGAAATAAGCTCAATATTGTCAAATCGACGGGAAATATAGCTCAAAGAAATGGAATTAATTTTTTTAGAGCTCTTAAATGCTGATAAAAACCTATCTATCTATTGCATTCCTGATACGATTTGCTTTATAAAGCCTATTATTATAGTTTTACTAGCATTTTTTACGTAAAGGTTGTTTATATGTGGGAGCATATAACAACCTTTCGGATGCAAACAGAAAAGGAAGCTGATATACGTAATGCTGCAGATGAAATTGAAGAATTACCGCAAGAATCTCCAGTAACAAAACATAGAGTAGTGTAGTAGTCTAAGGCTCCTATACATGATGGGAATCTGTATTTGCTAAGTCAATCATATTTTGCTTTTCAAGTGCTCTTAGAATTGGAAGAAATTTTTTCCAATAAGAGGCTTTTATCTGTTATAAGTTTTGCAACAGAATTTACTGTTCTAGAAACAGTACTTTGATGTACGCCAAAAGCTTCACCAACGCCAGTTTGGAATCCAGGATCCCCCAACGTATCTAAAAAAGATCCTCATCTTTTCTTGAGAAAATACCGGCTCTCCACTTGTTTTAGTTTAAATGCATTAAAATATATGAATTTGAAACATTCGAGTAAGGTCATACAGTAATTAACTACCAATTAAATATTCTCAAAATGGTAAAGCATTTTACTTAGACTTGTAAACTTTTTCGTAATCAATTCGTTAAGGTTCAGCCATTTCGATAAATATAACTACCTGATTGCTTCAAAGTGAGACTCACGATTTTAATAAATAGAATAGTTATTATAGCTGCAGAAACAGAAATGTACCTATATACTAGCGAATTTTCAAGTTGCTATTCACCAACTTGGAAAAGCTGAAGTAAATGCTACAGAAGTAAAAATACTTACTAGTTTTTATGCATATGCTATTAAAAATTTACTAGTGAAATTCATCCGAAACTAGTAAGCACCTTGTCGCCTAGCAAATGCTTGTTCTCCGGCACTTACTTAAGAAAATCAAGTATTAACTTAAAATTCGTCTAGTAAAAGCATTTTCTACCTTTTATGCATACCACCCATTGAGAGCAAAGTAATATTTACATTATGGGATTAATGCATTACGTAGAGGTTGAAGTGAATGGCTCGATATGTTTCTAGTACATTTATTTAAGCTGAAATTATAGGGAATGAAAGGAATCGTCACTGACATATCCCTATACCATTCCATTTCGGTCCTCGATTTTAAGTTTAAGTTCGAATTGTAATATAGATTTAAGTTTAGTTAAGTTTAGAGCGCAAAAATTATTAAAAGAAGCTATCACGAATAGAAATTTTGTGGCACAAAAAAAGCATCAAAGGCTCATCATTTAGTGCTGGTGTTAGTAAGTACATATATACATAAAGCAAACATATAGTGATAGCACAAACACAAAAGATTATAAAAATGATCTAAGACACCAGAACATAAATACGCAAACACATTTTGAGTTTAAATTTACTGACATGCAAATCAATCACTTGATTACTAAGTTATAAATTCTACTCATGCGAGTAATTGGCCCATTCCTAGTATAATAAGGACCTATGATAAGGACTTACTAAAAGATCCACACTACGTAAGTTGTGAGCACCTCCATAGAAGTTGAATGCAATGGAAGACGACTGACCAGAATTCACCCCTCGTTATTATAAAAAAACACAACTTAAACCATTCCTCCGCTTTAAAAAACTAGGAAGGCTGTCCTTATACTATCCAAGTGTAAGGGGACTCCGCTCAAAAACCACTGCAATTAACTTAAACTTCGACATTAATATTGAACTCATTTGTATAAAAATAACATTAAAGAATAATCATTTATATGCGGTTAATGCATACATCCCGTTATAAGGTTCCGCTCTTTGTACTCTGAGTTGTTACTTCACCATATTTTTGACATATCTTGTGATAGCACTATTTTACTACTTGGCGACTTCAATCTGCCTCATATCGGATGGGAATCTTCTGAGGATAAATCTCATTTTGTACCCTCAATACAGCTATTGCTGTTTGATAAAACTTTATCTTTTGACTGCTGTAAGTACGGTATTTGTAGAATCTCACTCCAGTTTTACTAACATATTTTATATCATCCTTCCTTGATGTTTTTATTGACATAGGCGGTCTATTGCACGAAAATAGTATTTCGTACGATCTTTTCGGAAAGTTAATTTTCATAAACTTTCTGAAGAAATTAATAAATTTGACTTAAAGTTGTCTCTTCTTCCAAAAATTGACGATGCAGTAGAATACTTTTACACTTTCATGCAAGACTGTATGAATAACCTCAAATTTCTCATCCCTGGTACACTAAAGAATTAAAATTTATAAGAAATCAACGTAACAAGGCTTGGAAGATATTCATATATAAAAAGTCTTTCTCTATCTGATTTTGAACAGTATATATCTTTTTTTATGATTTTAAAATACTATCATTTTCACTTTACAATGACTATGTAAGTAAAAAAGAGCGCTCTCTTAAAAATGACCAAAAACGCTTTTTGGGTCTTATGAATTCGAAGAAAAAATCGAATGGTGGGTACCGTAACTTTTCTTATAAGAATTGTAATAATATAATATAATTTTTCGTTTGATTTGGATACAATTTTAAAATTTGTCCCCTCTTTAAATAACTACTACCAGTCCGGTCCCGATGGGATTGTACCGTTTGTTCTTTAAGAATGTAGTCAAGCCCTTGGTCCACATCAAAAGAACTTGGTAGATTTGTCTTATATCACACCTGCATTTTAAAAGGGTGTACGAGGTGATATAACTATACTCTGCCCAACATAAATTGGCGGTACAGGGAAGATAGGGATGTTTGCCTATCATTCACACTCTTTTGTTTTCCTTAAGGTGCTATTCTAACAAAAGCTCACAGGGTTTCCGTAGTAACGATTTTAAATCAGGAAAAATCTTAAAGAGGGTTAGGTAGGGTTACCATGGTCGTTTTAAGATTGAAATTTTCATTTAATTTGTTTTGTTTATAAAAAATAAAACAAATGTACCTCTTAAATAAAAAAATGTTTTCATTAAAATAAATTTAGGTTAGAATTAAATAAACAAATATAAAAAATTATGTTTAAATTCATCTATTAAATAAAAAAATTAACAAAATATTTTTTCAACAAAATGTTTTTTGTTCTTACTACCTAAGCACAAAATACACGACTAACAAATACAAATTGCACAAAACTAGATGTAAAATCAAAAAATGACCGCGCTCCGTAAAAACCTACTTAAATACTCTTTTTCCTTACTTAAACAGCTTACAATTTTGTAACTCCATTTTAACGTATTTTCCACACATTAAAACAAATGCAAAAGATCAAAATAAAATCCCCACGATAACACTTATCATTATGAACTTTTTTTTAAAGCTCTAAAATCAAAATCTACTCAACAAAATTCCAGATAAAAGCTGCACGAGTTACCAAACGGACATTGGTAACTCTGAATGCATACAATTAAAAAGCTTGAGTTCTAGCACTAACTTGGAGGAGGTAAAAGGGTTTAGAAGCGCTTTTAATTCAGCGTGGCTATCACTGCAGATGCAAATGCCTCTAGCCCTCCACCTGTTGTTCACAATATAGCCATTAGGATGGCAAAAATCTCCGCTTGGAAAACAGATGCATGTTTGCCCAAGGTAGTAAAGTCGTATATCATCGCATTCCACAAAGACTTCAGCACCAGACCCCTGCCCGGTTTTGACGCCATCCGTGAAAATACGATGGCATTCAATGCATGGTTCAGAGTCTGACCGAAGCCATTCCGTCACCTGTGGAAAGTTGACGTGGTCATTTTTTCGCAGAAGAATTTCTGGTGTCATTGCATCAGACGGCATATCCATAAGACAGGGGTCAAAGGATAATTCTCGAGCAAGTTCTTCAAAATTCCAGTGCGCATGGTACCAAAAACCATCTCTCTTTAAGCGAAAGATGGTTTTTAGCGTACACCCCATGTATATAAATCAAGGGGAGGAAGATTCATCAAAGCATCTAGAGCAGAGCCCGGGGTGCTAGGGAAGGCCCCTGTGCAGCCGAGATAAGCAGTAACACGTTTCCGCGAAAGCCTGTTCCACCAAACAACTGATGCGTATGAGAGTAGCGGTCTAATCATGGCCATATAGATCCAAAGAACCCGTTTCGGAGACAAGCCCCATGTCTTACCAAAAGCGCCTTTACACTGCCAGAAAGTCGACAGCGCTTTATCGGTTTTCGATTCGACATGTTTGGACCATAGAAGTTTTTTATCGAGGATTACTCCCAGATATTTGACTTCATGGGATATAGGGATGGTGACACCGTTAAGCACGAGATGGGATAGACCAGTGACGATTCTCCTTCTCGTAAAGAGAACAACCGTGGTTTTAAGAGGATTCACTGAAAGCCCATTACTAGTGCACCAGACATCGATCAAATCCAGGGATCTCTGCGCTTAAGAGCAGACAAGCTTGAGTGTAGTGTAGAGCCGTAAGCAAAGAGTCTACCACTATACACCATATGAGGGGGGACAGAACACCACCTTGAGGGCAGCCCCTATTTACCCCTGTTATGATGCACTTGCCGCAATCTGCATCCGCTACCAACGTCCTGTACATTAGCATTGCTTTAATCCACAGCACCAAAGATTCATTTACACCATGCTGTCTGGCTGAGTTACACATACTGTCAAAGGTCGCATTATCAAAAGCACCCTCAATATCGACGAAAATGCCCAACGCGTACTCCTTCCGGTCAAGAGCACTATCAATCCTACCAACAAGGTTTTGAAGCGCAGTCTCCCAGGATTTTCCGCGCTGATAGGCATGTTGCATCTCAGAGAGAGGATGTGATCGAAGTCCAACTTTGCGCACATGCAGCTAAACCAGTCTTTCCAAACTTTTCTGTAAGAAGGAAGACAGACTTATAGGTCTAAAGCTTTTGGCTAGAGTGTAGTCAGACTTATCAATTTTTGGTATGAAAACCACTTTAACCATTCGCCATTGGGAAGGTATATAGGCCAAGCTCGCGGTGAAAATTCTTTTCAACATTGGCAAAACCTGACTTAAGCATTGTTTCGCAAAACTGGATAAATTCCATCCGGACCAGGTGACTTGAAACTCTCAAAAGATGCAATGGCATATTTGATAGCATCATCAGTCACCACTCCCGATGCAAAATACCAGCTGTGCCGCGTGGTATTAGTCGGTTCAAATGTAGCCACCGTCGTTTGAAGAGCTGAAGAACACTTAGTAACCTCATTTCTCGCATTTGTCTTAGTGTACGTGCCATCAGGTTTAAGGATTGCACGAAAGTTCAAAGCAGCGGGTGAGGACTTTTTTCAGAACCTGAGCAGACCTCTCCACTCCCTGTCTTGATCTAAGTTTGTGTGGAACTTTGACAGAGTTGGCGAGCTCCTCTCTAAACCGTGGCCAGTTCGTTTTTCTCGGATTTCTCCTCTCCTGCGAAGGTTAAATCCGCAGTAGATTTGAAATTCGATGTATCTGTGATCTGATAAGGTGCTATCTGGCAATATCTTCCAATTTATGATAGACTTCAAATGCCTTTTTGACAGGGTAGCATCAATTACTTGCTGTCTTCTGGCTGGTACAAAGGTAGGTTGATGACCTACATTATTGATGGTAATATCAGACGATAAAATGAAGTCCAAGAGTCGATCTCCCCTTATGTTGCATTTGCTGCTGCCCCAAACAGTGTTCTGAGCATTTGCATCACAGCACAAGACAAGAGCCAACCTTTTGTATTCACAAAAAAAACTTAAATGACAAATTTATAAAGGTGGGCAGTACCTACATATCTTGTGAAGGTTGTACAACTTTATCTCTCTAACTTAAGCCTTAAAAGGTTTTTTTCTAAATTGTGGGCGTGGCCGTGGGCGTATTATGAAAATTAACATTAACACTACCATTTCGGGACCCTAAGAAGTATATGCTCTAAATTTGAGCTTCCTAGCATAAATTTAAAGGCCTCAAAAGTTGATACGGACGGACGGACGGACGGACGGACATTGCTAAATAGTCTTAGATTTTGGTCCTGATCATAAATATATATACTTTCAGGGGTCTGCCACGAATATTAAGGGGTTTTACAAACTATGTGTCAAAATTAATATACCCTTAGGATAGGGTATAAGCATCTGATTATAGTGGATGTATTGGGTAAGTGCTGCGAAGTATTGAGTGAACGTAGTTCAAGTTTAATAGATATTTTAATGGAAATGGTAATGAAAAAAAGATGTACAAAAACGTATAAAGAAACGAATGGTCTTAATAGATTTTATTGTATTATTGCATAAATATTATTTAATTAATAATGTTTGGGTGTAAAATATATATACTAAATAGATTTAATTAGTTTTATATATATATTAAATTCTGTGGTTGCTTTATTATGTTTTTTGTACATTTGAAAGTTTAATGTATTTACATATTCGGAACGTTCAAATGAGAGCGAACGAGGTAAGTGACTAACTTCAAATATATTATCATTGAATTGTGAATAGCAGTGATTCAATGAAATAATATGTAAAATTATTGAAATTGTCAGTTAACTGATCACGCGTTACTAATAAATTTCATTCATTGAGCATTTATTTATTTTACCTACAAATATTTTATCGCACCTTCCGTTTAAAAATATTTTAATATTAATTATTTTACTCGATATTCAAATCAACCATCAAAATTATTTTATTATTGCTGAAAATTTAAAACTGCTAGATAAGTTTAATTACCGGCAAACAAAATACTTTATTTTAAACTTGCGTAGCTGCCAAAATGTTTATAAAGCTGCTTAAAAATGTTTACCCAAAAAATATGTTTGTTAGGTAAAACTAAAATAATACATAATAATTGAAAACATTCAACGTAATTTTATTCTTTTGCAAATTTACCATAAATCTTCGCATATTATTACGATGTTATTGGAGACAGCTCAGTGTGACTTTTAATATGTCAACATGAGATTGTTTCCAAAATGGATTCTTTGGCGCAGAACTGCGATTGTGTGCATGAGCTGGCTCTATTTTATTTGTACGTTAAACTACGTCTTCTTAAAGCAAATAAAAAGCGATGGGCGAGGGATCCAAAAATCCTCTCAGTCGACTATCTGTATAATTACTCATCTGTTAATTACTCTGTGTTAAAAGCTTATGTATCTAAATATTACCAGCTTTATTAATAATAAAACCCTACTCGCTCGTTAACTTATGTGTTAGATAGCACACGGATAAAAAACTTATCCGTGTGTTAACTTTTCTTATTAATAATGAATTGTTCTCCATACAATAACTAACTGACTGTTTTCCGAAAAAAAATAACTCGAAAATGGCAGCACTTACATAAATTGTACTAAAATCTATTACATTGCGGCTGACATCTGACATCTGACATATCCAAAACAAACAATCCAAACAAAGAATCTACAAATTTAATTAAAATTATAAAAAAGAGTTGTATAAAAATGGAAGGTAATAAGATGGAATTAAAAACATAAAGAAAGGCTACAGTCCGCTTGGGGCGAACAGTACGATACCCTATCCATATCCCTATATGCCCCAAAGAAAAACGCATTAAGATGGATATCATTTCATTCTATGGGCGTGGTTAAAAACTTTGTATAGGCGATATATTGGAAAGAATAGTTGCTAAATATTTTGTTAAACATTTTTCTTTACTTTCTATGAAAATTTTCGCTGAAAACAGCATTTTAGTGAAAAGAGCCCACAAAAAGTAGGCGTGGCAAAAAAATTTATATCACAGACTTATAAAGGAGGGCAGTGCCTACATATCTTGTAAAGGTTCCAATACTCTATCTCTCTAACTTAAGCCTTAAAACGGTTTTTTCTAAATTGTGGGCGTGGCAGTGGGCGGATTTAAAAACTTTTAACACCTTACCATTTCGGGACCCTAAGAAGTATATGCTCTAAATTTGAGCTTCCTAGCATAAATTTAAAGGCCTCAAAAGTTGATACGGACGGACGGACGGACGGACGGACATTGCTAAATAGTCTTAGATTTTGGTCCTGATCATAAATATATATACTTTCAGGGGTCTGCCACGAATATTAAGGGGTTTTACAAACTATGTGTCAAAATTAATATACCCTTAGGATAGGGTATAAGCATCTGATTATAGTGGATGTATTGGGTAAGTGCTGCGAAGTATTGAGTGAACGTAGTTCAAGTTTAATAGATATTTTAATGGAAATGGTAATGAAAAAAAGATGTACAAAAACGTATAAAGAAACGAATGGTCTTAATAGATTTTATTGTATTATTGCATAAATATTATTTAATTAATAATGTTTGGGTGTAAAATATATATACTAAATAGATTTAATTAGTTTTATATATATATTAAATTCTGTGGTTGCTTTATTATGTTTTTTGTACATTTGAAAGTTTAATGTATTTACATATTCGGAACGTTCAAATGAGAGCGAACGAGGTAAGTGACTAACTTCAAATATATTATCATTGAATTGTGAATAGCAGTGATTCAATGAAATAATATGTAAAATTATTGAAATTGTCAGTTAACTGATCACGCGTTACTAATAAATTTCATTCATTGAGCATTTATTTATTTTACCTACAAATATTTTATCGCACCTTCCGTTTAAAAATATTTTAATATTAATTATTTTACTCGATATTCAAATCAACCATCAAAATTATTTTATTATTGCTGAAAATTTAAAACTGCTAGATAAGTTTAATTACCGGCAAACAAAATACTTTATTTTAAACTTGCGTAACTGCCAAAATGTTTATAAAGCTGCTTAAAAATGTTTACCCAAAAAATATGTTTGTTAGGTAAAACTAAAATAATACATAATAATTGAAAACATTCAACGTAATTTTATTCTTTTGCAAATTTACCATAAATCTTCGCATATTATTACGATGTTATTGGAGACAGCTCAGTGTGACTTTTAATATGTCAACATGAGATTGTTTCCAAAATGGATTCTTTGGCGCAGAACTGCGATTGTGTGCATGAGCTGGCTCTATTTTATTTGTACGTTAAACTACGTCTTCTTAAAGCAAATAAAAAGCGATGGGCGAGAGATCCAAAAATCCTCTCAGTCGACTATCTGTATAATTACTCATCTGTTAATTACTCTGTGTTAAAAGCTTATGTATCTAAATATTACCAGCTTTATTAATAATAAAACCCTACTCGCTCGTTAACTTATGTGTTAGATAGCACACGGATAAAAAACTTATCCGTGTGTTAACTTTTCTTATTAATAATGAATTGTTCTCCATACAATAACTAACTGACTGTTTTCCGAAAAAAAATAACTCGAAAATGGCAGCACTTACATAAATTGTACTAAAATCTATTACATTGCGGCTGACATCTGACATATCCAAAACAAACAATCCAAACAAAGAATCTACAAATTTAATTAAAATTATAAAAAAGAGTTGTATAAAAATGGAAGGTAATAAGATGGAATTAAAAACATAAAGAAAGGCTACAGTCCGCTTGGGGCGAACAGTACGATACCCTATCCATATCCCTATATGCCCCAAAGAAAAACGCATTAAGATGGATATCATTTCATTCTATGAAATTTATAAAAAAAAATTTTTGAAAAAACGTCCCAAAAAGTGGGCGTGGTTA
The DNA here is from genome assembly GCA_963576555.1 of Ferdinandea cuprea. Taxonomy (NCBI): domain Eukaryota; kingdom Metazoa; phylum Arthropoda; class Insecta; order Diptera; family Syrphidae; genus Ferdinandea; species Ferdinandea cuprea. The sequence goes on from OY754959.1 coordinate 82,952,766, forward strand.
AAAACTTTGTATAGGCGATATATTGGAAAGAATAGTTGCTAAATATTTTGTTAAACATTTTTCTTTACTTTCTATGAAAATTTTCGCTGAAAACAGCATTTTAGTGAAAAGAGCCCACAAAAAGTAGGCGTGGCAAACAAATTTATATCACAGACTTATAAAGGAGGGCAGTGCCTACATATCTTGTAAAGGTTCCAATACTCTATCTCTCTAACTTAAGCCTTAAAACGGTTTTTTCTAAATTGTGGGCGTGGCAGTGGGCGGATTTAAAAACTTTTAACACCTTACCATTTCGGGACCCTAAGAAGTATATGCTCTAAATTTGAGCTTCCTAGCATAAATTTAAAGGCCTCAAAAGTTGATACGGACGGACGGACGGACGGACGGACATTGCTAAATAGTCTTAGATTTTGGTCCTGATCATAAATATATATACTTTCAGGGGTCTGCCACGAATATTAAGGGGTTTTACAAACTATGTGTCAAAATTAATATACCCTTAGGATAGGGTATAAGCATCTGATTATAGTGGATGTATTGGGTAAGTGCTGCGAAGTATTGAGTGAACGTAGTTCAAGTTTAATAGATATTTTAATGGAAATGGTAATGAAAAAAAGATGTACAAAAACGTATAAAGAAACGAATGGTCTTAATAGATTTTATTGTATTATTGCATAAATATTATTTAATTAATAATGTTTGGGTGTAAAATATATATACTAAATAGATTTAATTAGTTTTATATATATATTAAATTCTGTGGTTGCTTTATTATGTTTTTTGTACATTTGAAAGTTTAATGTATTTACATATTCGGAACGTTCAAATGAGAGCGAACGAGGTAAGTGACTAACTTCAAATATATTATCATTGAATTGTGAATAGCAGTGATTCAATGAAATAATATGTAAAATTATTGAAATTGTCAGTTAACTGATCACGCGTTACTAATAAATTTCATTCATTGAGCATTTATTTATTTTACCTACAAATATTTTATCGCACCTTCCGTTTAAAAATATTTTAATATTAATTATTTTACTCGATATTCAAATCAACCATCAAAATTATTTTATTATTGCTGAAAATTTAAAACTGCTAGATAAGTTTAATTACCGGCAAACAAAATACTTTATTTTAAACTTGCGTAACTGCCAAAATGTTTATAAAGCTGCTTAAAAATGTTTACCCAAAAAATATGTTTGTTAGGTAAAACTAAAATAATACATAATAATTGAAAACATTCAACGTAATTTTATTCTTTTGCAAATTTACCATAAGTCTTCGCATATTATTACGATGTTATTGGAGACAGCTCAGTGTGACTTTTAATATGTCAACATGAGATTGTTTCCAAAATGGATTCTTTGGCGCAGAACTGCGATTGTGTGCATGAGCTGGCTCTATTTTATTTGTACGTTAAACTACGTCTTCTTAAAGCAAATAAAAAGCGATGGGCGAGAGATCCAAAAATCCTCTCAGTCGACTATCTGTATAATTACTCATCTGTTAATTACTCTGTGTTAAAAGCTTATGTATCTAAATATTACCAGCTTTATTAATAATAAAACCCTACTCGCTCGTTAACTTATGTGTTAGATAGCACACGGATAAAAAACTTATCCGTGTGTTAACTTTTCTTATTAATAATGAATTGTTCTCCATACAATAACTAACTGACTGTTTTCCGAAAAAAAATAACTCGAAAATGGCAGCACTTACATAAATTGTACTAAAATCTATTACATTGCGGCTGACATCTGACATCTGACATATCCAAAACAAACAATCCAAACAAAGAATCTACAAATTTAATTAAAATTATAAAAAAGAGTTGTATAAAAATGGAAGGTAATAAGATGGAATTAAAAACATAAAGAAAGGCTACAGTCCGCTTGGGGCGAACAGTACGATACCCTATCCATATCCCTATATGCCCCAAAGAAAAACGCATTAAGATGGATATCATTTCATTCTATGAAATTTATAAAAAAAAATTTTTGAAAAAACGTCCCAAAAAGTGGGCGTGGTTAAAAACTTTGTATAGGCGATATATTGGAAAGAATAGTTGCTAAATATTTTGTTAAACATTTTTCTTTACTTTCTATGAAAATTTTCGCTGAAAACAGCATTTTAGTGAAAAGAGCCCACAAAAAGTAGGCGTGGCAAAAAAATTTATATCACAGACTTATAAAGGAGGGCAGTGCCTACATATCTTGTAAAGGTTCCAATACTCTATCTCTCTAACTTAAGCCTTAAAACGGTTTTTTCTAAATTGTGGGCGTGGCAGTGGGCGGATTTAAAAACTTTTAACACCTTACCATTTCGGGACCCTAAAAAGTATATGCTCTAAATTTGAGCTTCCTAGCATAAATTTAAAGGCCTCAAAAGTTGATACGGACGGACGGACGGACGGACGCACATTGCTAAATAGTCTTAGGATTTGGTCCTGATCATAAATATATATACTTCTATGGGTCACGACGAATATTAAGGGGTGTTACAAACTATGTGTCAAAATTAATATACCCTTAGGATAGGGTATAACAAAATAAGAGGAAGCGCACTGAAAATTGGAGCTCAAGCCATAAGGTATGTAATTCGTAACATTTAATTTATGTCTGTAAATAAACGCATGTATTTATTTATCCACTTGTCTTTGCTGAAGTCATTGTGTGCGGAAGGAAAAGTAAAATAAAAAGACGGATTCAAACACCAATAAGGCTAAGCGTGACCGTTGGAATGAAATTATGAGTTCGTAAGTATTACAAATTGAAATTCAATTAAAGTAATTATAATGTACAAACATAAGTATATATTTTCTTTTCACCTTCAACCAGGCAAGTGATGTTCGGCGGGATAAAGTCCAACTTCAATTTCAATGGCGCCATATAAAATTAAAGGCAAAGGAGGTCGAGTCCAAATATAGGCTTGATTGCAACAGGACAGGTGGAGGTCCACGACCACAATCGCCAGATAAGGAGGCAAAAGAAATAATAGCACTTATCCCGAAGGAATTTGAGATTGATCATAATCCATTCGACAGCGATGGATTGTTAAAGGTATGTATTTGTTAATCATATTTGAACTAAAACTAATTCAAATGTATTTTTTCCAGGACCAAGATCATCAGAAAATTATATAAGAGGATTATGAGATAGTGGAATATGATAACGAAGGTAAATAATGGCTAAGTTTATATTTATTCACTTTACATTTCGATAATGTAATTCATATTCTTTTATCCACAGGAAACAATCTTAACGCATCTATTGGAAATGTAATTAATAAATTCATATATGATTTTAAATTGTTAATCAGGTTTTTATCTCTTATTCGCAGGACGATAATGGATATAAAAATGTGGTATTTGAGATGACTCTAGATCTGGAATTGCGCGAATGGAAATATTGGAACTGGAGAAGCAGTATATGTTAAGGCAGCTGAAGAGATCGAAAAAATTCTAAGACATCTGTAATTTAAGGATTTTTGTGTTCTTCATATCGTTTCATACTATTGCAGCATTACAAAAAGGGAGGTCTTAAGAAAAGTTTTGTAAAATAAAGGTTGCTCCTATTACATTGGGGAAATGGCGTATTTGCTTAAACCCCTCCATTACTTGAATTTGCTCTGATGTGGTTTGTGGCATTTTGATGAAGTGGTTTGACTTTGATGCAACTTTTATAAGTGGATTTATTCTTGCTTTATACACTTTTCTTTGGCGTGATGTATGTATAATATCAACATCAAACATGTTGGTATTATTAATGAAGTTTATAAAGGCTTAAGCCATTTTTTGGATTTCTTAAGGAAAAACACAGTTTATTTTGGAACAAATGGATAAATGAACAATTATACAGAATTTTTTTTTATGTCTTTATACTGTTGCAACACTTAAATTAACAATAATTTGCACAAAAACCTTTTTTTTCAGTCGAGCAAAATTATTTCAAAGTTATCAACTTGTTAAACAACCTACATCAGTGAGTTAGTTTTTGACAATTTTTACGCAGCGGAAAATCCTAAAAAATGATTATTAATAAGAAATTGAGTTTAACTCATGAGTTAACAGTGCGTTAGAGTTATCAATCAGTTAAATCGGCATTATTAATAAGACTATACGTGTTTAGATTTTAATTAACGCTTTTTTTTAATGCGTATTTTCCGTTAGAACCGACTTCTTAGAGCATTTTTGGCTGGCAAGAACTGGAAGAACTTAGGTCATATTGTACCCGACGTATAGGAGGCGTCTTTAAGTTCCAATACTTAGGCGAGTTTTATCCGTGGGCCATATTTCGTTAATTAAAGAGAACTATCTCTCTCACCTAAGTACCCGGCAAACAGAGGTTTTATGGTTTTCAATAAATATAACGTACTATGTATTAAAAAGGTTGATATGAACGTAGCGATTCTACGAAAACATTGAGTTTTCCGAGACGGAGTCGCTTTCAATTAATTTAACTGTACACAAATAAATCCAAATAGTCAATGATTCAAAAATAATTACCTACATAAACGCGGAAGCGAGTTCTGGAGTAGCCATGCAGATTTATGGTATTCGACATCGACTGTCTATATGGACATCGATATTTTTGAAATCTTTATTATACGGTACACTCGAGGTAAGTCACGTCACGAATATACTGTGTAAAAATACGGTAACGTAAAACATCCACTAATGTGAAAGCACAATTTGTTACATTAGCTATCCAGTAACGTGAATACGAACCTCTCGATAACGTGACAAGTTTCTCTTATTGACTGCTGAATATATATTTTATCACAAATAAAAATGTCCTAACAAGAAAAAATTAACTAACAATGATTTACATTGTGTAGGTATAGTGTGTAAAAAAAAGAATATAATGGTCTTGGCAAAACTAGCATTCGTATTGTGACTTAATTTGTCAAATAAATTGAGTCAAAAGGCATTACTGACAAATTGAAAGCAAAATCACATTAAAACTACAAATTATATATTTAATGTTGCAAACAAAACAGATGTACAATATAACGTGAATGTAGAAACATATACATACATATGTACCTACTCTGTACGTACACGAATAGATTTGTTTTTTTAGAATTATTTAAATATAAAATATATAAAAATATATTATTTTAAAAACTATATAAATATATATTTTTATAAAAAGAAAACTTTTTGGAATTAATTTTTAATTTAAATATGTTCAGTAACATATAAGCTCACACAACTAATCTATATTTTACTTAAAAAACTCCTATTCGATAACGTGAACTTTCCATATGTTTATTAGTTCACTTTAAAACCACCTTTACATTATATTGACGTTGCGGGTCTCAAATAGTAATCCCTGGGTCGGAGGCCACACCTTGGAATGCCTGATTTACATCTATAGTACTATAACTATGTAAATAACGATTCATAACGATTTGAAAACCATGAAGGTATTTGCGTTTTCTTTATGGAATGAGTATGGAATGGACGACAACTTTAATTTTAAAATATAAAATAAGTTAATATATCTGAAATAGTTATTAAACATAATGCAATATGTACAAATTAAAAAATTATATTTCTATAAATAACCTTGTGCAGACAAGCCGATATGGATTGGAACCGTCCAAAGCAAATTGTGTTAAAATATAGTTGTTATTCATTGAAGGAAGGTATGATCGATTGAGACTGTCCGCATTTTCGACAAAAGCCTAAAAAACGATAATTATAAAAAAAATTTACCTGACGAAAAGCACTTAACTTGAGCGGAGCAACAACATTTCATGGAACAATTCATGTCTTACAGCCTAAACATAACAAATGTTCGGATACATGAATAAATATAAACACAGCTCAAAACTTCATCAACGAGATCCTTGCTCTAAGCAAAATAATAACAAAGAACATTTATTTAGACAAGAAAATAGGGATACAGCGGTAACCAGGGCTTCAAATTATGTACTATATTTCATAGTACATAGTTTTCATGTTTATGTTCAATACTAATATATTTATTTTTAATGTGATGTTTATCATTGCAAACTATTTATTGTTAATTGCTTTATATGTTAAATGCATTAAAATAAATTTAAATATTTCACCAATATGTTACCAAATACAAACTCAATTTCTTACCTATTTATGGGATACATGTTTTGGTTGTAGATATATGCAAACACTAAAGTTTCCATTTAATCCAACTATCGAAACTACATTAGACAGTACGGATGATGGACAGTAAACTAACTTAAAAAAATCGTCATCTACCTTAACCTCTGCGTTAACTTTGTATGTATATTATATACATATGTGTTTATTATGAATGTGTTTCTTTTAGTTTCTCTTTTCTTAATGCCATATGAGATTGAAATAGTCACTTTGCACAGTCTACTGTGGCATAGTGCTTAGTGTAGTAAATATTACGGAGGTAAATGTGATCTCAATTAATAAAACATTTAAATAACAAAATCTGTGATCGTAACAAAAGAAAATCAAATTACTTATAAAGTGCATTTACTTTACTGGTAAACTAGTAGTAGTTATTTTTGTCTAAATTTTTGTTGGGTGTTATTTCTTTTACTTTCATTGGTCCCATTCTTCGGAGAAGCGGCTTGAAACAGAATTGTGCAAGAAAGTTGTTAAATAATTAAAATTTGAGCTCAGTTGAAAATTTAGCGATACGTTGGATAAAATTAATCCAGTGCGCTTTTAAAAATGCGGGTTTTAATTATTGGATTTATTTTACTTAAAGCCATGAGTAAGTATACAAGATTTAGATATACGAGTACTTAAATCATGAGAATGGTAATGAAATCATTAGTGACCTAGATTGAAACTTATACATGTTGTAACAATATCGACACCCATAATAATATGTAAACAACACTTTCTCTTTATTGTGACGAAAACTAAGAACAAGATCAATTGTATTCAATCATGTATTTGGCATATAAATCAGTTTCAAATGAAATAAGTTCGTGCTTCAAAACATTTATAAGTATGTACAATGTGCTCAGTTACAATTACAGGCTGTTTAACTAAAACAGATAATAATTGACATTTTTTTATAAGTCTTAGTTAGCCATAGTTTCAGATTTACGTTATTTTATTAAATTTAATATTAAATTTTATGACCTGAATGTTTGGTTTAAGCTAGCCGATTTCATCGTAATTTGGTGAGGTATAATTTTTTCAAAACCAAAAACTGATAACCACTTTACCTTTTTCTTTAAGTCAAATAAGAGTAATTGAATGATTATATTTTATGCGGAAAAATAAATAAGACTACCCAGAAATTACATTTGTTTATTGTAATTTTACAGAAATGGGCACTGATTGATTTATTAAAAAAAAAACACTTAACTTTATTTAATTCACATGAAAACATTATGCTCATTTAATAATACGAGGAGATATGCTCATATGCACCACAATCGAATTTGTTTTAATTGTAGACAAACTTGCTTTTTACAACAAGCTCATATTATTCTCTGGTATTAGGTCAACCTAACGATGACCTTGACCTTGAAATATGATGGTAGAGAGATATATTTTATGTAGTTCTATGTCTGAAAATATTAAATTAATTGTAACAACAGAGAAAAATAACTACACTGTAACACAAACTTTGAATCAATAAATAAAAACACAGATGAAGAGAAAATGTGTAAACGTTACGGTAAATATCAGCCCGTGTTGCCAATTTTACGTATTACGATATCTTCTCTCAATGCGTCAAGGACGTAGTCAGGAAATCGGCGATCATCTGTTTTGTAGGAATATAATCCCCATTTCATTCTCCTCATTGGAAAACCTATCTATATTATAAGGATGACGAATGAAATTATTTTTAGTGCGCGAGTGGTAAGTGGAATTTCTCTAAATTTCTTCTAAGTTTTAAGTTTTCATGTACCTTGATTGCTCAGAAAATAGTTGTCGAATCAGCGCTGTCATTCAGAAAACTAAATTCTTTCAGTAGGTTTCGAATATACAGAGTTTTATTCGATGCTTTCGTTAAAGCCATGAACTCCGCTTCGTTGCTGGATAAAGCATTTTTATATATACGTATCCAGCTTGTGAAAATCTATCATGGATGTTACAGGTATAATCTAAGTCGAAAATTTAATTTCTTGAAGACCAATCTCAAATTACCTGTTGCTCGAAGATACCTCAGCACGCGTTTAGCTGAATCGTTATTAAATGGACTTAATTTGCTCTGGGCGTGTTGCTACTTCCTGTTTCGGATACATTTCCTTTGTATAATTTTGCCGTTCCTTAGAACTATGTCAACTTGACTTTGCCTCCTGCATCCCTGCGTTGACACATTTCGACAGTCACTTTTATCATATTTTGTTCAAATTCAATGTGTAAGCAATAATGTAACTTATGCTATTGTATTTTCTTTTGGTAATTTCAGATTTTAATATGAAATTTGGTTCTTTTTTCGTGGCCGAAAAAACATTATTTAATGTTAATTTGTTTTTCTTTGTAGTGGTGAACTTCTGTGTTCATGTTGCTAGAATCGATCTAGTTGAGAATTATTTATAAAATATATATTAATTTTAACATTGCGTTTTAAGGTTGAACAGTAACTGCCGCAAGCAAGGAAGATAATATTTCTATTAAACAAAAAGTGACCAAAAATGTGCAATAAAAAGAAGAACAATCGAGTCTATTCCTACAATCAGTGGGTTGACAACCAATTGGAAGAACTGCAATCATCCACTATTGGAATTTTTGAATTCATTGTGCATTTTAAAACGTGAAGGCTTAATAATTTCATAAAAAACGAACCAACCTCTCTCTGGGAGTAATTGTTTAAAGAAAATAAAAATATCTAGTGATTCTTCATCACTAGAATCACTTTGCGAATGCGAAGAAGAAATGAATTAAATAACTCATAAAAGTAATTACTTTTTTGATTACTTAAACAGAACATTACTTTTTCCAACGAAATAATGCTACCAATAAGAAATTCTAGTTATTCCACATACAATAAGTGGTTCAAAAAGCAATTGGAAGCAAACTGACTGAATGCCACTTGGATTGGTATTAGCGAGAGAGGTGTAAGTCTTTCGAAAAATCAAGACCTGCAATGAATTGATCAGGAATCAAAAAATAAAAATCAATTTTTGGGTCAACTAAAAGGTGATTACAGTCAAAATCGGTGTTATTTTACTAAACAAAAACGCCATAAGGTTTGGTTGGTTTTAAATGTACGGGACAAATATTTTTCCAAATTCTGGTCTTTCCACAATTATCTAGATAACCAACGTAGATTATAACTATAATGTACACTTCGTTCTTTTCTTAAAGGTGTATACACTTTTTCGTGTTCGCGTTGAGTTTGACTCATTGTAAAGCTTTGTCTTCAACTAGGAAACTAATTCATAGGTATATTACTTTACTATCGATTTCTCTATGTATGTCGCTATTTTAACATTGGAATAACTCAAGGCTAAAATCGGTCGATAGCGACATTAGAATACTTATGAAACTCTGGAAGGCAACTGAAGAAAAAGTTTTATAAATATTTTTTTTTCAGTTGGGGTTTCGCTGGAAGGAAAAACCATCGAAAGATTATGCAGCATGTTTGTACATGAGGATTCTGCCCGTATTGGCTGATTAAGGAACCTAGGTCGGTGTCTTTGGACGACCTTTTTAATCTCGGCTTTTTTTATGTACCACGGAGCATTGTCGATATTGTACTTTGTTTTGGAATGTTTGAATTGCTTGTATGTTCATTTTGAAAGTGCACCCCCATATCTGAATCCTGTAGGTCCATATTAGCTTTAAACTTGCTTCTAAAGGAAACTTTTATTATAATTGGATAAACAAGAGAAACAATTCACCAATAGATTTTACTGTATTCCATGTTCAATTCATCTCTTTTTATACCCTACCGTAAGGATATATTAATTTTGACACAAAGTATGTAACATCCCTTAATATTCGCCGTAGACCCCTAAAAATAGGTAGGTATATATGTATATTTATGATCAGGAACAAAACATAGGACTATTTAGCAAAATCCGTCCGCTTGTCCGTCCGTAAGCGATTTTTAGGCCTTTAAATTCAAGCTAGGAAGCTGAAATTTGACCACATATTCCCTAGAGTTCCGAAACAGTGCCACGCCCACAGTTTGGAAAGAAATCTTTAAAAGCTAAAGTTAGATAGATAGAAAGTTAGAACCTGGACAAGATATGTAGACACTCTTGCTAAGTTTGTGCACGTTTTTTTCTTTATTTTTCCTCTAAAATGTTCATAGAAACCGAAAAAAAGGTTGAACAAGATATTTAGCAAATATTTATTCCAATATCACCCATACAAAGTTTTTGACCACGCCCACTTTTTCGGGGCGTTTGAATTGTTTTTTGTTTTATAAATTTCATAAAACGAAGGACAATGCTATCATGTTCTTAACGCATTTTTCTTTGGGGCATATAGGGAAATTGATAGGGTATTATATCATTCGCTCCAAGCAGCCGCTGTAGCCTTTTCGTATGTTTTTCTTTACATGTACTTTCCAGCGCAGTTTAGGATCTAGAGTCATACCTAGGTATTTAGATGTATTTTTATATTCCACTTTATTGCTTTTTAGGTACACTGGTAAGTGTGGTACATTCTTGCAATTAAAGTTAAAGTAGACTGACTTAAGATCATTTAACCATTTTAACAATTGAAAATCTTTTACTGCTTTTTGAAGCCTTTTTGTTAATACTTGAAGAGTTTCTCCCACAGCAGGAATAGCAGTATCATCTGCAAAAGTTAAATAACATGTATAGTACACTTCATGGTGGTACACCAGCTTTTATTCCTTTTAAAATTGAGTATTCTGTTTCTTGTTTAATTCAAAAGACTTCTTAAGAATCTTAGAGTACTGCTTCGTCAGTTGCTTTTTTAATTTGTGAACTAGTCCTTTATGCATGACTTTATCGAAATCTTGTGCTATATCAAGAAATATATTGGAGCAAATATGTTTCTCTTCATATGCTTTTTCAATTTTGTCTGTGATTCTATGCACCTGATCAATCGTCGAGTGCTTATTGCTAAACCCAAATTGATGAAGTATCGAAATTAGGGGTATGGGAGGTATGCCAGGCTTCCGAATCATTATTAACTCAGCGACTTTCCACATGGTCGGGACATACCTAAGTCTCGTTGGATATCACCGTCTCGGATAGACCACGGGGCGTTAATAATTCTTTTTAGCACTTCGTAAAATATTTATGTTACTTGTTTTGGTACCACCCCAAAGTTGTATATCATACGTCCAAACCGGTTTTAGAATTTGCCTATATAAAAGCAGCTGAGTTTGGCAAATAGACCAAGCAGCCAATGCATTTGATTATATTTAAAATAATCTTCCCGTTTCTTCTTTACGTGCAATTTCCATTTATGTTTCGCATCTTATGTCATTCCGAAATATTTTCATAAGGTTGGAAAACGCCTTCGAGATACTCTGCAAATAAATTAGCTTTGTCTTGGTTGATTTCTGCGGAGTTACCTTCTGTGGTTTTTATTGGGGGAATGTGGGCCATTGGCCTGTTAATTTTTTTGTTGCCTTCCATAGCGAGTAATCTGTACAAGCATCGTTCGTCAGGTTGCTAAGGTTTCTTTAAAATGACTCATTATTAAATTCTTTTATAGATTTTCTGAACTAATTATTAATTATTATTATTGGTTCACTTCCGTTTTATCACTTATTACCCTTGTCTGTTGCACTAGCCTTTCATTTTTCCGCAATAATTCAACATATTTCGTGCAGATAAGAGTTTTGCTTTATCTTTAGAGTTCGCCTGGGAGTTGCAGCCCACCTATTTTTGCACTGCTTCTTTAAATTGTTTTTCTGTTAGAATATCTGCTGATAGTAGGTAGAATTTCTTCCAATTCCTGTCTTAAGTAGTTTCAATCAGTCAGAATATTAACAAGTTTTGGACTTTGGTCCTTCGTTTTTCTTTTTTCGCCAAGCGTTAAAAGTATTGAGGAGTGATCCGATTCTAGATCAGACCCTTCTTCTATGTTTATTTTATTTGAAGATATATTTTTGGTTATAAAGAAGTCGGCAAGATCGGGGGTCTTATTCCTCTATATTGGCCAATAGGTAGGTTATCCCATTGAGTTCAATTTGCCGCCACCTTCTTTAATTGTATCATATAGTGCTCTTCCTCTGGCATTTATTAATCTGTAACTTTGAAATGCATCTCTGAGATAAGACATATTCTATATGGTTTATATCGAGCATCACTTGCAGCTCTTTCTTCCTCTTAAATATATAAAAGACATGTGTATAGGGCCCCAATTTTCACGATTTTAAAAACTTGTCTAGTTTAAAAATATGAATATTATATGTGAAATTTTTAACAATTATAATAAAACTTGGCGTTCTGTTTTATATCTCACTACTTTTTGTGGCTGACTTGGGAGGCAAAAGCGATTTTTGTATAAGAGAACTTGGCTTTTCTTTAACATTTATGTTTTTGGTACATGATTTTTGACCGATGGTGAAAGCTCTTTATCGAGGAAATTCATTTTGTTTTATATAGATCCTTGGTTGCTTTAAAAACAACTACCGACATGTAAAATTTCAAAACTTTACAATGAGTTCGATATTTGGCGGTTGCCACGCCTCTATTTTTTTTTAATATACAGGGTATTTTATTTGTTTCGGAGTTCGTTTGGATTGTAACAACCCTCATTTAAAAAATCATAATTGTAAGTCTTTTGGGGGCTGAGTGAGTTGAAGAAAAGGAGCGGCTACCACGCTTCTAAATGAAAAATAAACAATATTTTATTTGTTTCCGTGTTTGTTCTTATATAAGAGCCGACCCTCCTCTAAAAACTCATAATTCTAGGTCTCTTGCGGACTAAGTGAAGAGCAGTGGGCGGCTGCCACGTCCCCTGGATGGAATCACAAACCCTATTACTGTGCAAAGTTTCAAGGTTCTACGATGATTGGAAGTCCTCCATAGTTTTGATGATCTGTCAGTGAGTAAGTGGTTACTATTTTTAATTTTGGGACCTTATAAGTCAGGAACCGCTCATGTTAAACAGTTGAAATTTGGTATGGAGTCTGCTGCTGTGCGTCCCAATTCTGAAAATGTTATGCCTCTAGCTTTGCTGCAAGCGAAGTTAGTGGGGGGTCAAAATGGCCTGAGTTGGTTAGTGTAAATAAGGGCTTAGTGCCAAAGTTGCTGAAGAACTTGGCTTGGCACCACCGTGCCCCTTAATTTGTTTCAAAGTTGTCTGCTGTTTTTTTTAGTTTGGCTTGATGCCGCATGAGCATATGCCAATTTTGTATCCATGGATTTTGTTGGTTGTAAGACCCCTTAAATAGTTTTTTGAACTATGGGTTTTTACTTTTTGCGTGTTCTGTTGTGGGTTCTTCCTAACTTTAGGTGCGTCATTATTTACATTTGCTTGTGTGTATACCCCATCCTAAAGGTATATTAATTTTGACACATAGTTTGTAACATCCCTTAATAGTCGTCGTAGGCCCCTAAAAGTATATTATAAAGGGTGATTTTTTAAGCGTAGTTTTTTTTGAAAATCGAATAAAACACTCAAATTTGCATCAAATATTCAAAATTTTTATTGTAATCGATATATAGGCCTTTGTCATTTACGTTTTAAAGACAACTTCATGTAAATGTTGACCGCGGCCGTTTCCGTTTTCAAATCCATTCCATTCCATAATCCATTCGGAAGGTCCAATTTCGCGTCACTTTTTCGAGCATTTCGGCCTGTATTCCACGAATTACGCGTGTTGTGTTATCCTGTAAGTCTTTAATAGTGTTCGGCTTGTCCACATAGACTAACGATTTACATAACCCCACAAGAAATAATGAAGAGGCGTTCAATCGCATGATCTTGACACACAGGGCCATTTCGAGAGATAGGCTGCTCACCAAATTCATCCTTCAACATTTCCATTGTTTCACGAGCTGTGTGGCATGTGGCACCGTCTTGATGAAACCACATGGCAACCAAGTTCAACTCGCGTTCAAAAGTCGCGTATCATGGCTCGATATCGTTCGCCGTTGACGGCTACGTTTCTTTCACGGTCATCTTTGAAGAAAAATGGACCGATGATGCCACCAGCCCATAAACCACACCAAACTGTCGTTTTTACGGGATGCATCGGTCATTCTAATATGGCATGTGGCTGTTCAGATGTGACAGTATAGAGTATACTGAAAACTTTTCACTTTGACAGATGACGTTTACACGCCATTACTAACTAGTGCTGCCAACCTGAAAAACTTAACTTTTAAGAAATTACCAAAACCTAATTTGCAATTGCATATTTCAGGGCTTCATATTTCGTTTTTGCGCAGTCTTTCGTGTGGTGACTTCCCACACACTTAACTCGGATTTCCACAACAGTATTTTTGCGTATGATCATACTTTTGACAATTTTTAGAAATTAGTTAAGACTTCCGCAAAGTATGGATTTCAACCTTCATTCCTAGTATAAAAATTAATACCAAGCATCTGTGAATAACCTTTTGCAAGAAAACGATTTTTGCTTCTCTCGACGCTTCCATCGGTATTAAACTTGATTCTTAAAACCCACAAGCAGCCTATGAACTTTTTACATTACAACAACATTACAACAAAGGTGTGTTTCATCATTCTTTCCGGCCGTGTCATTTTGCTGAGGAGTGTGCGTTACTGTGTTCCCTCGTCTAATTCCAGCTCTTTGTATCAGCTTTGTGAATCCAGTCCATTATGAGTTCGTAAAGTTCTGATTTTGTTTTCCTTGATACACGTTTACATACGACATTTCCTATTTGCATGCGACCGCGTAATTCTCAACTGATGATCGATAAGCATATTTTGTAGAATTTTTCAAAATCGTCTAAGTTTTTTTTTTTAGTTTATATTTCAATATTCAATGCTTTCGAATGGTTGAATAAAAAGAAAAGCAACTTGTGATAGCTACTACGAACAATGTTGGCTGGAATAACTTAGTTTAACAGCTTGCCATGGCTTGCCGATCATCAGATAACTTTTTGTGTGGTGCTGGTATATTTGGTACATACATGAAATTAAAGAAAAACTTTCCCCTATCAGACATTTTCCATATTAATAAGGGAGGACACCTTGGGTATATGAACTAATAGGAATATGTGGTGGAATAAAAATATTTTTGATATTTAACTTACGATGTCAAACTTAAGGAACAAATTTTAATTTAATCAAACAAATACTCAACTCACCTTTGGCATTAGTGTCAGAGCGATTCCAGATACGTATGTAAATAGTATGAATAGCATAAGCCTCGCACTTTAGGACTAAGTTCTTCTTACTTCGTTCAGACCCTATTGCTAGCATTTTTACTGACTTCGGGGAAATACAGCTGTTGCCATCGTAAAGCATAACCGTCCTCCTTGGGCACGGTAACCTTCTTGCTTACAGCGCTATTTAAATTGGTTTGGCAGCCTATAGTTAGTTGCTCCACAGTGTGGCCTCTATGCTGAGCCGATATAAAGGTGCTCGGACTAAGGCTGAAAAAAAATTTAAATTGATTTGAAATTTCGCATGTTGATTGACATGCCTACCCCTTCGGGTAGGGGTTAGAATATACCCGAGGTAGGCATGCCTGCCGTAAGAGGCGACTAAAATCCAGTCTCCGTATACCGAGTGTAAACCGTATACAACAAAAAAAAATGCAATGAACAAAACAAATAGATATAATACCCCAGGTGGCAGTCCAGTTCTACTGGAAAATCCACACTCTTCGGAGGCAGGCTCTACGGATTCTGGGGAGCCAGATCACCACCATTCGGATCTGCAAACAAAGAAAACCCTAAAGGAAACATAACGACGCCGAATGTATTAGCGCGCGTTACTCGGGATTCAGCGCAACCTAAAAGCTTAGAGGACGAAAATATTGTACTTCGTGCAAAGCTTAAAAAATAGAACAGCTCTACGAAGAATTAAAGAAAGAGCTAGATCTAATTAAAACAGAAAATAAATTTCTTAGGGAGTCTCAACTCCAAAAAACAGTCGAAGAGAAATCGTGCCACCTAGTCATCCGCGATTATTGTACTGACGAGGAGGAGCTCGTGCGGGTCACGATTGGGTAACGAAGGGCGAGCAAAAAACGAAAAGCTGGTTCTTCACCAGAAATTGAGGTTCCAAATAAAGGAAATTCTAAAACGGTGCTTTCGGCTAACGATGAAAATGAACCGACGTCGAAAAAAAATCAAAACAAGACACACCTTCCGCCTCCAATAACGGTTTTTGGAATTTCAGATTATACCAAAATTTATGATATTCTAAAGGCTATCCTAAAAACAACATTTAAAGTAACATCACTAAATAACAATATTTGGAAAATTAATATTAGCGATCCGGACAGCTATCGCGCAGTTTCAGAAAGACTAAATTCAGAAGGAATCCAATGGTACACCTATGAAAATAAGTCTGAAAGGCCACACCGAGGCCACTCCGAGAGGACTTCATTCTTCGTGCCGCAAAGACGACGTCGTGCAAGACCTTAAAACTAAAGGTTTTAAGATAATCGATGCCGTCAATATAATAAAGAAAGAAAAGCGACAAACTGAAGGAGAAGACGAAGTTATAGTTAAGCGCGGACTTCCGTTATTCATGCTAAGCTTCGAGAAATCCGAAAACTTAGATAAAATATACAAAATGAAATCTATACTTAATATAGTCGTAAGAATTGTGTAACAGTGTAAAGGCTGCCAAGGCTATAACCATACGCACGCATACTGCCAAAAGGAACCGCGTTGCGTTAAATGCGCGGGTAAACACTTATCGGAAGAGTGTGCTCTAAAAAAACATGACTCGCTTACTTGCATTAATTGCAAGGGAAAACACCCGGCAAACTATCGCGGCAGTGAAGTAGCCAAAGAGCTGCAGAAAAGGCGCGACTTAGTAAAGAAAAAGCCTTTACCGATCGAAAGACGATAAATTAAATCAAATAAATTTAAAAAAGAAAACGGAAAAAAAACAAGGACTTGTGCGCCGATTACAAATAATAAAACCTTTTGAATTAGCGCAATAAAATGTAACCGCATGTTATTGTCGGTATAAGCAGGTGCTTCCGCTGGGAGGTTTCCTGCCAAACATAATTAAATATTTGAATTAAAACTGCTTGATAGGCATTAGCCTAGTTGTAGTATAAAAGTATTTTGTAGGGAGGTGCTTTTAGTGAGTAAGTATCTCACACAATTATGAGCACGCGCAGCCGGTCCTCATAATGTCTCATAGACTCGGGGAAAAAAAATGTTTATAGACAACTAATAATTAATGATAAGAAATTTTGTGCAAGGGTTATGTACTCTTTCAAAGCGGTTACATAAAAAAAGTGTTCATACATCTTAGATATATCGATGTAGAAGTGTTGATGGCAAATATAAATTGCAATAATTGCATCTTTTCAGGATTTTGACGGAAATTTATTTTTTGTCTGATTTACTTGACATTTAGGCTATATATTTTATAACTTTATTTGCCCTATACAAACATTTTTTTTAGTCTGATTTACTTGACGTTTAGGCTATTATATTCTCTAATGAAAACATGTGTTCTTTTATATCTCCCTTAAGATTATTGTAAACAGGGCTCCAAAGTAAAAAGCTCAGAGAACTAATGCTATTGTTTTCCAAACATATAGTTATAATCAACTAATAATTATATTATTACAATAGTTATTTTAAACAGGCTTCAATGCTATTGTTTTCCGCACATGTATTAGTTATAATTAACTAAATAATTATATTTTTCAAATCATTTAATAATAATAATAATATTTCATCATTTAAATAATTTTTTAGAATTTATAGCTGGGACCTGCGTTCTGGAATCTGAATTTGGCTTTATTTTAAACTGCAACTTTAAAAAATCTGGTCTATTTCGCGTAAGAAACTTGGGAGGCTTAAAAGCACACTTTGGCTTAGGTGAAGTATAATAAATTAATACATATTTTTCAATTTACTGATATTTTCTCGGCTAAACTCATTGATTGTCATGTAATTTATAGTATAATAATATTATACATTATTTTAATTATAGTGAGAAATAAGCAATCTACAATTAAACTAGTAACTACATACATCAATATTTTCAATGGGCCTTACTAATAATCACATATAGTGAATGCTTAAATTAAAATGTTCACACTTTATACAAATCATGTACAAATAAGGAATTTAATGTCCAGGTTAGTCACATCCGAGGAACTATCGTAACTATAAGACGTATAAATTGATATTTCGAAGCTGGTGTTGCTTGTTGTACAATATAATGGTACCTTAAGTAGGTATTTTGGAACACAAATGTAATGAAAAGTGCCAAGTTGATAAGCAATAAATTTAAGTTAAGGCACAAAATACAATCGACGAAGAATATATATATTCATGTAACGATGAATCATAAATTTTACGATTTTAAGTTCATACGAACAGCCAAATGACGACGCAAAATTAGACATTAGTACATAGTTGAAAGTCCATCATTTCATGTCATTGCCACTCACACCTATAGCTATTAAAACTCTTTGCGTTTATATTATTTTTCTACTTTTAAATTTTGAACTAAACATAATTACAATATTGAATCTGCCATCTTTTATTTAGTTTAAAAACTAATTCCTCACATACTATATATGTATTAATAGTTCCTACTCGGAACTCATGAAATGATTATGAAAATTGATCAATTCGACAAGTATTATATGAGAAGCTTTAGTTGGAAATTAAAGTGCACAGAATCGTTTAGGGAAGTTATGACGAAATAACCTAACTACGGGGTCTCTCATGTTAATTAAATTCTACTCCTCAAACTACTATCAATAGGGTCACGTAGAAATTGAAATAATAACAAGATTTAATTACTAATCAATTAATTAATTAATTAGAACCTTCTTCTATGAAACTAAAAATGCTTTAAAAACGCATTAAAATGACACCCGGGTATCAAGAGCAATAATACTTAGTGCTGTAATACCTACTACCATATGGTAATACCTACCGATATCCGAAGGAAACGATTTTGACAGATTTATGCCTGTATACCAATCTCGACTGGATTCATAATATCACCTGAAAATAACTTAACAATAATGGGATTTCAAAATGATTATGCAGATTGATAAATTATTTCCAAATTTAATTTTCATTTTAATATTTAATTTTGCAATTTTTTTTGAGAACTACATAAGTGATTGTGACATTTCGAGTTGTTTGATAACAACTTTGGAAATTGTAGTAGATTGAAAGAAAGTACGAAGGTTACTTAATGATTAGGTGAAATCGCTTATTAGTAGGACTATATTAAAGCTCACTACTATACTATAACCTTGCAATTAGCTAGTAGTCGACATTTGTGTCTGATTATTAGTAAGGCCCAATGTACTTAAATATGTATCAAACTCTTTAGAGGTAATATTATTTTGTTGCATAACTTTTATAATAGTTAGGGGTATATTAATTTTGACACAAGGGTTCCGAAATGGTTAAGTGTAAAAATTGAAGCCTAGTGGCACGCCTACAATTTAGAAAACTCAGTTTAAAGCTTAAGTTAGAAGGATAAAGTATTAGAACATCGACAAGATAAGTAGACACTGCCCTCCTTAATAAGCTTGTCGTATAGCATCCACGCCTACTTTTTGTGGGCGTTTTTCACTTAAATGCTGTTTTCCTCGAAATTTGTCGTAGGAACAAATAGGATATTTTCCCACCCATAAAAAGTTTTTGGCCATGGCAACTTTTGGGGCGTTTTTTCAAATATTGATGATTTTCTTATAAATTTCATATAAAATTAAATAAAATGTCATCCACCATGTTCTTAACGCGCTGTAGCCTTTCCTTATGTTTTTAAATCTCTGTTGGTTCTCCATTTGAGTGTAATATTTTTTATTTGAAATTAAGATTATTTAAATCTTGTTGTACAAAAGAAAACTTGTAATTAAAATATATATTTAAAAAGGAAGTAAAATCTGAATCAGAGAGTTACTTTCGAAACTCGAATAACTAAAGTGTGCGTACTATGAGCAGTGCTACCAGCTTTTCTAAGAGGTATGCAACCATTTTTATTAGAAATATAGAAACAAACAATATACCTAATGCATAAGATAAAAGAGAAAATAAAAAAGGATTTAAGTATAAAATCACCAAAAACTGTAAAAAAATATTAATTGGTAGAAAAAAAATATTTAAAAAAATAGCATATGATGCATTGGCTAAATTAGCTATGACAATTAAAAATAAATCAATTAAAATTTGGTACTTTAACAAAAAAAAAACCGTAAAAACTGGTTATGCAACAATCATAGCTTCACCGTATGTATCCGAAATACAAGAACTAATTTAATTTTTCATGGTAAATGCCGTTATACACAATATTAGTCGTACACACATCTTACCATATGGACGATTTGTGTTCGAAAATTGTATATTAATTTTAGCTTTGATTTTGCAAAATAAATGATTAAAAGTATTATACTACATAATTATTATTGTTTTAATTTGAAAAGGTTTCAGTCTTGGAGACGAGCTAGGTTTTGGAGAATCTCTTGGAAATTTAGAGGGAAACAGAAGACGTGCGTTGAACTATAAGACTGGCTTTATTAATAAAGTTGGAATTGTATCAGTAAGTAATGTATATATTTTGTATTTTATATATTATATTTTTTTTAGAGTGGCATTAATACAATTAGATCTATTTTCTACAATCATATGTAAAATAGATTCTTTACTATTTACTTAAAGTACAAGAATCCTGATATATGGATAAAAGAAAAGATCCACGAATAATTCAGTCGATCGCTTACTTTTAAGAGTATATTTTTGTTAAAAAAATGTAAAACTTCCAAAAAATTTAAACGTGTTTTTTAATCAGCTTTAAATTTCTTACTATTCGGAGCGTATAGAAAAATTATAGAACCACTTTCTCAGTACGCCAACGAGTTTATTTTTTTTCATATTAAAGTATATACAAATGTTCGTTTGGAAAAAAAGGCGAAGGACCTATTATTGAAACAAACGATTAACGTATAGAATAAAAAAAATACAAATAACAATGGTCTACAAAAATTATATGTCCGTCCATTTGAATAACATTTGCTGTATTTTACATAGCATCATCCCGCTGGAACCACATCTGCATGCTATTCAATAGGGGAACGAAAAAGTAATAAATACCGCTTGGGCCGAACAGTATGATACCCTATCCACATTCCTTAAATGCCCCTAAGAAAAAAGGGTTAAGAACATGATGAATAGCATTGTATTTCATTCTATGAAAATTATAAAATACAATTTTTTTTGAAAAAAACGCTCCCAAAAAGGCTTAAAAATTGCGTACGGACGGATGGACGGACATTGCTCGTAGTAGTCTTAGTTTTGGTCGTGATATTAGTATATATACTTTTAGGGGTCTACAACGAATATAAAGGGGTGTTACATACTATGTTTAAAAATTAATACACCCTTAGGATAGAGTATAAACTAACTGTTAAAAAATGTCAGTTGGTTAACATTGCCCAACAAGCCTTCACGCAGGATGAGTGTGATGTACAATCTAAAAAGTCAACTGCAAGGAATGGACAGCACTAACAAATACGCAAAAAAGCTTGATACGTATTTTGGTCGGCAATAGAATAGAAATTTGCATGGTAGAAATTATGGAAAATATGAAAACAGTAGTGAAATCTAACTGATATCTTAAAAAGAACTCTTAGTTTATAGTTTTCGTAAAATTACTAAACATATTTAGCAAAATTGAAACAACGCTGGGTTATAAAAAACTTACATAACATAATTATTATTTTGATACATAGTTTGTTACACCCGTTAATATTTTTCGTAGACCCCTAAAAGTTTATATATATAATTATGGTCAGGACCAAAATCTAAGACTATTTAGCAATGTCTGTCAGTCTGTATCAACATTTGAGGCCTTTAAATTTATAGTAAGAAGCTGAAATCGGGACCACATATTCTATAGGTTTCCGAAATGGTTGAGTGTAAAAAATGTTGGCTACGCCCACTGCCACGCTTTAAAGAGATATATACAACCTTTAAAAGGTATGTGGGCACTGCAGTCCATCATACGTTTGTCTAGGCTTACTGTTTTCGGGCATTTTTTTCTAAAATGGCACTAATAGTTTGCAATCTGACAATTGGTTTGACATATTTAAATGCTTAAAGTTAGTACTGGGTTAAAAAAAAAACTCCCTTTGTTTTACTTTATCATCAAGCGGAATGACAATAAAGGTGTTATCATGATGGCCTATTTTGTGGTAGGGTGCTTTCGTATTTACTATCTTTTTATTTATTGACACATGATACCGTGCGGTTTGTCGATTGAATACCGCGCGATACCTGTATGTAAATTAAATTTACTAATCCTATTCTTATTGCAACTCTTTTGATATATTAAAAATCTTTTTAGCCAACAATTGATTCTTCTACGAGGGCCCCATCGAAATTAAATAAAGTTCGAAGTTTCAATCATAATACTTCGATGACGGAAGCAATGTTCTTACCACTCGGCGTACCAACTTTTAGACCCATACCAAAAAATACGAATAATTCAATTAGAAGAAATGATATGGTGTTACCTGACGGAATGTCTAATAATGGAATTACAAATTTTTACTACCTTCCTGAGAAAACAAAAGGACAGGTCAGTGTTTCTTAGAACATAATAGAATACTACAACATAAATGTAATAATAATTACAATAATATAAATGGGTTTTATGTATTTTATTTTTTAGATGAATGGAACGAAAATTACGTCTCATGTTATAACTGAAAATTCCTACATTGAAGAACAAAGCCGTTATAATGAATTAAGGAACGTTACAAGCAATAGAGTAAGCAATATAAATTAAACCAGTCTGATTATAATAGCGAATTTATAGGTACCAAATGTCGATGACATTGAGAAGCACATGAAGAAGATGCAATCGACCGAATATAATACAGCTGTAACAAAAAAAAGTTCAAAAAGTAATTCAGTTCAACGGCCAAAAAGACTAGTGGTATGTACCGATCTTCTAATGTCCAATACCAATAAGTAATAAACAAATACCTATGTCATATATTATATATTATTACTTGAGTGAGTGAGACCGGGCGGGACAACTAGTTAATATGCAGTCAGGCAGAAGGGAATTAAAATTTAGGAATTACATTTTAATGATATTTTTATAAAAGTTAACACAAACATAATTTTTTTTTTTTATAATGAACGCACAAAAACGGGAATTTGTTTACCGTTATAATGATGTAACACAGTGCGGGTATTAGGGAAGGGAAGGTTTGGGAAAAGCGAAATGCCGATGCACGTTTGTCTGAATAAAGGCTTAAGGGTGAACTGATATGCATTCAACTAGCATGGCGAGTTTTGGGGTTGAATGCAACTGACTATTTTGTTCGAGCACTTATGGTCGAAGTAACGATTAAACAATGACAGGTAGGAGACGATGACTAAGAAAGTCAAGCGATTTCGCGATGTCTATATCACCAAGTAGTTTAATCGCACGTTTTTGAATCCTATCCAGATATGAGCCAGGTCAGAAGGGGTGAAAATTGCTTGCATCGGTTGAGGAAGCCAAAACATTTCGCAGCGTTCTTGGCGACGTCGTTAACACACATGCCGAGAATGGAAAGCCTTTCGGTTTTAGCGATGCAAGTACCATTCATGGATAATGGCAGAGTATTAGGGTTTCACTTTAAAGGCAACATAGTGTTTTGGAGGCATTAAATTCTACTCTGTGGGTTTTACCCCACTTAAGAATGCCATCAACCAACATTTATTTGGTGAGTTGCAGGCTTGAAATCGTCCAAAACAACTAGTATTGAACGGTCCGAAAGGTAATTTCTAATCCATTGAAGATAGCTATCATCGATTCCAAATGCACGCATTTTCGCATAAGAGCCTGACGTAAGCCCAAGTAACAATTTAGTTTCGATAAGGGCCAAGGAAAGCTATTTTCTTATTTCCATAACAACTATAAAAGATCTTATCGAAACCGATTTGGCGCACTTTAGCGAAGTTATTTACTTTACTTAAGACCTTTGTTCTCAGGCTCTATAAAAGTAATAGTTTCTTTTTAGATGTTACTTAAAGGACTTACAGAAGTTATTACGGAAATCTTAACGAAATTAAAAAAATTCGCACATATTTACATAGTTTTTTATTATAATTTTCGTTTTGATTATTATATTTGCTCGTATTATACCGGGTGATTTTTTAAGAGGTTTAGAACTTTTTTAAAAAAAAAAACACAAAAAATTCGAAAAAATGAATGAAATATTTATTTGAATCGATAGTTTGAACCTTGCAATTTAATGTTTAAAGATAATTTCATGCAAATGTTGACCGCGGCTGCGTCTCAGGTAGCCCATCCGCTGAGTCCAATTTTGGCATACTCTTTCACACATATCGGCCGGTATCTCACGAATGAATGCATGGATGTTGGCTTCCAGTGCGTCAATCGAAGCGGGCTTGTCCCTATACACATTAGCCTTGGCATATCCCCACAAAAAATAATCTAATGGTGTCAAATCGCACGATCTAGGCGGCCAATTGACCGGCCCGAAACGTGAAATTAACTGTTCACCAAACTCGCCTCGCAATTGCGCCATTGTTTCGCGTGCTGTGTAGCATGTGGCACCGTCTTGTTGAAACCACATATCATGCAAGTCAATAACTTCCATTTCGGGCAAAAAAAAGTTTGTTATCATCGCTCGGTAGCGTTCACTATTGACTGTAACGCTGCGATTCGCATCATCTTTGAAGAAATATATGGCCCAATAATGCCGCCGGCCCATAAACCGCACCAAACAGTGGCTTTTTCGGGATGCATTGGTAGCTGTTGCAATGCTTCTGGCTGATCTTCACTCCAAATGCGGCAATTTTGCTTATTTACGTACCCATTCAACCAAAAATGAGCCTCATCGCTGAACACAATTTTTCGATAAAAAAGCGGATCCTCGGCCAGCTTTCCAAGAGCCCATTCACCAAAAATTCGGCGTTGTGGTAGGTCGGCTGGCTTTAGTTCTTGCACCAGCTGTATGTTAAAAGGCTTTACGCCCAAATCCTTCCGCAAAATTTTCCACGTAGTGCTGTAACAAAGGCCTAACTGCTGGGAACGGCGCCGAATCGACATTTCGCGGGCTTCTGTCACACTAGCTGATACGGCCGCAATATTTTCTTCAATACGCACAGTACGTAAACGTGTTGGTGGTTTAATGTCCAACAAAGTAAATTTGGTGCGAAATTTGGTCACAATCTTCCGAATAGACTGCTCAGAAGGTCGAGAATGCCGATCATAAAATGGAAGCAGCGCGCGATGAACATTTCGAACCGAGCACGAATTTTGATAGTAAAATTCAATAATTTGCAAGCGTTGTTCATTTGTAAGACGATCCATGGTTAAATTGCAAACCAAACTGAAGCTGTTTGACAGTGACACAAGGTACTAAACACACGTCAGCTGTCAAAACCAGTGTTGCCAAAACCAAACCAGCTAAAAAATCACCCTTTATTTTCCCTCATTTGAAAGCGTCTAGTTGCTTGAAAGTTTATCTGATGAGGAAATAAATAATGAATTAAATTGAAAATTTACTAAGCCTTGTCCAGGATTCGAACTCGAGATCATTCGCGTACCAGCCCAAAACGCATCCACTAGGTCAAACTGATTAATACAGAGTGAAGATTAAAAATTCATAAGTTGATACTATTTCATCATCTTAAGCATCGTAGATGTAACTACCTATTTCATCATCTTAAACATCGTAGATGTACCTAGTTATATAGGACGTACGACCTTGATGGCAACAATAATTTCATATTATGTAAAAAAAGTAGGTCTGCTTGTTAGTAAACATTGAAAAACTGAACGGATAAAAATTGAATTAAGTAGATATAGGTATTGTTTATAATAACTACCACTGGAGCTATACAAATATTGTTTGGCTATTAAAATATTATCATTCACAAACATTTTGTTATATTTCTGGTTTCCTTCCCTGATCCATGAAATAAATACCGAAATAATTAATAAGTATTATTGTTTTAATTAATAAGTATTAATTATTTCCTTTCCTGTTCTTCTACTTAAATAAATATTTATTTGATATCTAAACTCAGGTTCAAATCTCCACTATATTGATCGTATATTCACAAGCCTTGTTATTGACTTGGAATATCAAGCTTTAAAGTGGCTATTACATTTCAGACGTCAACTAACTAACTTCGAAAGGCCTTATAGCTACCTCGTTAATAAGAATATCTCTCCCTTCTTTACAGCTTGTGAAATTGTTTCCCAAAAGCTTTTAAGAAACATTTTCTGAAAGTATACCTTGAAAAATAGTAAACATCTATAAATAAGCCTTATGACAAGCTTAACAAATTTAAAAAAATTGGACCTTATAGAAGATAAATTGTTAGTTGGGAGACTCTGCCAAATGCCTTTGAAATATCAAGCGCAGCGACCGTACTTTTACTTTTCGGTTAGATACACCATCAAATCACCAATGGATCTGGTACTGCCGACCATTAAGACGTTTTCGGGATTCAAGATATTTCATAAGCTGGCGATTTATCAGCATCTCCATGACCTTGGAGAGAGGACGTAAGTGTAATTGGCCGTTAAGAGGAGGAGTAGGAAGATTTACCTTTTTTTGGGACTGACTGGACATATGCTGTTTTCCATCTTATCGTAAAGAGCTCTAAAAAATAGAAATAGACAGATAGAAAAGCTTACGCAGTGGTTTGGCCAGCGTGGAAGAACACCCCTTCAGAACGATAGGGGATATACCATCTGGACCAGCGGATTTATGAATGTTGAGATCTTGAAGTACTCTTACCACAGCGGAGTAGTGAATGTTCCACGAGTACAGGGGGAGTAAAAGAACAATCCGCGTTTATGTAGCCGCAGAATGAGATTGGCTTTGTCTGAAGTGCTGACTGCTGAAATGTCATTGTAAATGAGTGTCGGAGTTTTTGATGTTTATCGCAAACGACCAACAATTTCCGGTGGTTCCGGTGGGTCCTTTTAGTGTTTTTTGACTTGACTTTTGGTCGTAGGAGAATGTGACACGGCTAATGTAGGCATTGCATTAATTTCCGGCTCGTTTGAACTGTTTTAAGGTTTTTCTTAGTTGGGTTGGCCTTAAAAGACCGAAAACTTACCTCTCTAGCCCTGATAGATTCTTAACAGCTCAAGTCACACCACGCATTTTACTTAGGTTCGATACTCTTTATCTTGTTAGGGATAAAGCATTTCAAACATATATATAATATTATGAATCCACGCCATTGTCGAGGAAGCACGAGGAAGAAGTTAAAACTCCTAAAAAAACCGTTTACAGCTTCCCAATTATCCTTCTCGTATATTGTGTATTTTGAAATCGCCCGCAATGACGATATCAGTACGAGGATAGTGGGTAACAATTCTGGTGATGAAATCAGACAGTGCATCAAATTCATTATAAGTCGACTGCCTGTCGTGGTTAGGGCTTCTGTAAATAAAGCAGTAATGAATTAATTGCCTACGGACATGGATTGGACTAAACTCTTTCAAATCGGAATCAATGCTGACCTGCGTTTCACTAAGTGCCAAAACAGCTGGCTTGTTGTGATTAGCGTGAGTGTACAGTGAAAAAAATGGCCCCTAACCCACGAATATTTCTCACGTCTACTCTAAAATTCATACACATAACAAAAAGCAATCACAAAAGATTAAAATCCGATACTAAATAAGCTGGGCCGTGCCGTATAGATCCTGTCCGAAACAAATCACCGTAAGGATTTGAATTCACATATAATGAATTCCTTTGGTCAACTAAATGAAAATCTACACAACGCGACCCGCTATTCGCCAGATGATGCTTTATCCGATGATAGCAAGCGCACGCATAAACGTGCAACACTTGCTTTAGCAAAGCAGAGCAGCAGCAAACGAGTGGGAGTGGGGCTGCAGGGATTGCCCTATTGCGTATTGTAAATGCCGTTTTTTTATGAATTCAACTAAGTTTTCTATTATGATGCTTAGTAAGCACGCGAAACTGTGGAAATTTTGGGGAAAATGAGTATCGTAGTAGCCCAAAGAGCAAATTATCTGAGCCCCTATTCTGGGTCTGAGAAAAAGCTATGAAAATATTTTGCAATTATAAGCAACATATTATTCGCCTTCGTATAAAATGGTTTATCTTTTTGTGTTTGTGTTATCAATATATGTTTACTCTATGTACATATGTGTTTACTAACCCCAGCACTAAATGATGAGCCTGTGGTGCGCTTTTTTGCCGGCAAATTTCTGCTCATGACTGCTGCTTGTAATAATCACTCCACGACATAGATCTGATGGTATTAAAAAAAAACATCATACAATTCCAATTTATTTGTATAATAAAATTATCGATATTCAAAAGCGGGAATGGTTTTCTCGTTTTTATATATGTAAACAATTGTAATCTAACATTTTTTGTTTCGATAAATTCGTAAGAAAACAAAAGCAACATGTATGACAAAGTGTTGTTTGGCTTTATATCTGAAATTTACACTTAGGAGAAAGTTTTAAACGAAGTATAAAAATAAATTCGTAAGAAATAAATAAAAAACTTGTTTATTCCATGCATAATTTCATTACGAAAATACATACTTAAGCAATAAAATCCCCAAAATATAACTATTATTTTGTTTTCAAAACCTAGTATTTCAATAATTTCAATGTATTTCAACCAATCTGAGAAAAGGAATATATTTATATTCAGAATTGAAAATGTTTGTACTTATGAAAGAACCAACTTAACAAATTCTTTAATAAATAATCAGATTTCAGCACGCCCTGCAGGTACGAAAGATGTACTATTTTAACTGTTGTAACACAGTTACAGTTAGAATTAAAACAAAATTCTGTACACACAAAATTTATGTAACACTCTCTTGTACAAAAACCTAACAGCGTCTAGAAGAGAAAACAATAATATAAAAAGCACCCTTGTTTCGCGAACATATGACTGATCCATCATCACCTGCTCGACTTCTCCCCTTTACCACTCATCAGTGTTGCCACTTAAGATAAGAGGGTACGTATTGTTAAGATATATATCCTTATTTATAAACATATTTTAAGGGCAGCGTAACGTTACGCAATACTTAAACTGCCCTTACGCAGCAAAACATTATTTTTAAAACGTAAGCAATTAACTTCTTCAACCCTATGTTGCTCAGGTATGAGGACATATTCGGAACATATTTCATAAAAACATTGCAGTACCTTATCAATGGAATCCCAATTTTCCCACCTTTTTCTTTTATTTTGAGAGTCCATCATGCTGCGCAAAATGTTTAAATATTAATGAACAAAGATTTGTCAAAAGCAGCAGAGTTTCTGTATCCTTAAAGCAAATGTGGTAGAATCTTATGTTTTTGCTACTAGTTTTGGTAAGTGTCCTTACTTATTAAGACACAAACCTCTTTTAGTTAAAACACAAAGGAAAATCGTTTATAAATCTGAATTTTAGCAAAGTTACGTAAAGGTTGCGTAAATACTTACGCGATGTTAAATTAAGCAACCTCTGAGAGGTGATTTAAGGAAATATAATAAATACGGCTGATAGAGTACAAAAAAGTTAAAAAAAGAGAGTTCCACACTTTCGTACGTTAGAAGACATTGCGCGGTTCGTCAGACATGCTTAAAAGTTCGTATTTAATTTAGAGAAAAAGTTTTGTATTAATTGTGCAGTCCTGTCGTGCAATATATATAAATTTGATGAAATAGGTTACTTATTTCTGATGTTAGGGTTTAAATGTTGGTTTTCATCAACACACTGAGCTGCAGAGGCAATATTTTTATTTCTGTTTGCGGCAATTGTAGTTCATCACATGTTTATCTTCTCACAACATTTTTTTAGCAGGTATGGTTCCATATTTATAAAATGCGAATTTTTGATTTGACTGACTTGACAAAATTAATTTAGAAGGGCTTTGCTTTTAGTTTTCGTATGTAGATCGAGAAGCATGGATAAGAACATATTGTTTAAAGTGGAATGATAAATAGTGTTTATATTTTGACAAATATGTTGGAGAAATATGTAGATAAAGTGGTAGATCTACCATATTGTGGTATTGATAGCAGGGCCAGAACTAGAAAGTAGCATTAGCAGGGTAGGTAGGTCTAGGTAGCATGTCGAGCTAACATACTTGGACTTGTGAATAGCAAGTTTCAATCCGTAGTGTTTACTGTGAATGTGTGCAACATGATGATTTACAGGCTGGCGACAATATTGCTGCAGAAGTTCTCTGAAAAAATGAAAAAACCATCTGGGGCCAGATTACGTAAGGTGATAATCGTCGGACGATATGGTTTTAACTATAGCTGTCTCATCCCTATTTAACAACATTCCATAAATATTGCGTGTGTACAGATTATGTTGATTTAATGTTAAGCTCTGAATGTAAAAGAAGTAGAACATATATTTCAGGTATGTTTATTTCAAACTCGATAGCAGGTTGCGAATGCGAATTTTCATTAGTAGTGAATAAGTCGCAGGTTGTGATGTTTTGAATAACTCTACAAATATCAGACTTATTATTATATTTTTTTTTATTTTTAATTTTTTTAAAAGGTGAGTTAACATTAAGTTACCCTTAAGTCATGAGTTAATTGTAAAATGTTATTAACAAAAATTTACTGACGTTTTTCAACTGTGAGCTAACTTATCTTACCATAGCAATTAGGTGGTTTAGCGTGCAAATTAAAATGAATGTTTTTTTTTTATTCATTCAGAAAATTCCTACTTCTCTTTCATTTTTTTGTACAATTCTCCCTTTCTATTGTCTACTTTCCACTTTTAAAACCAAAGAACATATATTTGGTTATATTTAATTTTAGAAATGCTCTAAAGATAAAGAAAATTTTACTGATTGTAACAGAATAGTAACTGCTTTGCTTAAAGTGTACGTCAGAATAGTGTCATACATTTTTTTATTAATAAGAAATTTTAACTCGTGGGTTAACTCTTATTCCATCGCTTAGTTAGCTCATGAGTAACAGGTGAGTTAATGTCTTTTTATTAATAGGGCTAATAAATATCTCAATAAGAACAAATGAATATTTTTAACTCATGAATAAAGGTGCGCACTCTTACTGAGGAATAACATGACTGTGCACACTTTCATTGGAGCACACTTTTTTTAATTGTATTGGAATTATAATAGCCAATGATTCCAGCCCCTAAAGTTTTACACTAGATCAACGATAAATATGCACTGTTCCATCCTATTTAATTCATTGGGTGCATTCGAGTTGCCACTTTTGTATTTTTCTGACTGGTAACTAGATTACAGCCGTGAAAGTAGTTTGACGCTGATTTCGCCTTTAAGCGATTTCTGCAAATATTTTTCCCTACTCTTACAAACGACTCTACACTTGAACGAAGCCGGGCAACATTTTATATCGATTATATAATTTACAACTATCAGGAATAGTAGTCGGTCTGCTGAACCGAAAAACAAGAAGAAGCGACCCAAGCTCGTTAAGAGATACAATCCTCCTCAAGCTCCTGTGTCTGCCCACGCCCTGTCTCCAAATGAAGTCGGTGCTTCTACCAGCAAAGGTAGTAGCATTGATGGACGGAAATTGGTTGTAGTGGACTCACCCTTGAGTATGAGTAGAGGAAGTGCACCTGTTGTTGGTGCTGCCCGTGCATTGGTAATGGATGATGCTGGTGTTGTGACCAATACTGGGTGCAGCACTAGCGGACAGAACGTTGTCGACGCGAACGGCTCTGATGGTAGGTGTGCGTCTAAAAAACCACGTGTTGAACGCAAAACAGCTAGAGTGCGAGTTAAGAAGCATTCTTACAAGGATGCTGCTGTCTCCTCTTTAGCAGTTCGCATTGGGACAGCGGGAAATGATAATAGCATCAGCTGGCTGCTGCAACAAATGCTTGCATTCAGGGCTGTGTGTTAAAGGACGGAACCCTCATGGTGAAGACCTTATCACAGAAAACCTCTAATTAGCAGTATGGTGCTGAAAATCCCTACGCTTAGTACTTCATCTTTTGAGGTCTACAAACCACCCAAGCTTACGCGGGCTGTATGCTGGATCCCTGGGAAACTAGGGAAATCGGCGGATGTGCGTTTGCAAAACCAGAATCCTGGTCTCGTCACAAAAGCCTGGGTTGTCCGTTCACCCAAGAAAAGTAAAAACCACCACAATGAAGATGGTAGTTCTCTTGTTGTGAATATAGACATGGCTGCTGCCGAGATCATCAAATCTAGGTACAACATGCGTCCCTATCTGCATCTTGGCAGGATCCATTTCCATTTCAATGTCAAACAGTGCTAATAGTGGACGTTACCCAGAGTATTCATCCATCTTGTTTACTCAAATTAACCTACAGCACTGCAAGGCTGTTACCGCCCTTTTATGTAGCAGGCTTGTGGCTTGCAGAACAAAATCACCCATCCAAGAACCATGGGTGTGGAAAAGTCGCATCACGTTCTTTATGATGAGCAATCCGAAAGACCTAAGGACTTGTCTTATTTTATCAAAATCTTTTACAGCTACTATGATAAAAAGCTGTTGTAGCCAAGATTTGGTAGCTGTTTCTATAACTTACCAAGCAAATGATAATTGGGAAAACTTTGTCGCTGCATCGGCTTATTTCCCCTATGACTCTCTAACCCCTCCTTCACCAAAGGCTGTTGTAGAGCTCGTAGAGTATTGTGAATCCAAATGGTTGGGTGCTGCGATGCTAATGCTCAGAACAGCTTTTGGGGCAGCAACAAATGCAACTTAAGGGGACATCGACTCTTGGACTTCATTTTATCGTCTGATATTACCATCAACAATGTAGGACATCAACCTACCTTTGTTACAGCCGAAAGACAGCATGATGTTACCCTGTCAAACAGGCATTTGAAGTCTATCATAAATTGGAAGGTATCGCCAGATAGCACCTTATCAGATCACAGATACATACATCCAATTTCAAATCTACTGCGACCTTTTACCTTCACAAGACAGGAGAAATCCGAGAAAAACGAACTGGCCACGGTTTAGAGAGAAGCTTGCCACCTCTGTCAAAGTTCCACTCAAACTTAGATCAATACAGGGAGTGGAGAGGTCTGCTCAGGATCTGAACACCGTCCTCACCCGCTGCTTTGAACTTTCGTGCCCTGTTTCTAAGCCCCCACGCAGAAAATCGGTAGCCTGGTGGAACTCCGAACTGCAGTGTCTTTGTAAAGAAACTAGGAAGCTACTACATCGGTCTTTAAAAACCAACTTAGTGAAAGACTCGAATTTTTAGCAAATGACTCCTATAAAAAGTTTTTTGAAGAGGTCGAATCTCTAAGTGCAACTAGTAGGCTTGTTAAAGTCCTCCAAAGGAACAGACCAAGTAAACTGGATGCAATCCTTAAACCTGATGGCACGTACACTGAGACAAAGGCGGAGACTTTCAGTCTTCTACTTGAGACTCACTTTCCGGAAAATCAGGTTGCTACGTGTTCTTCAGCCCTTCAAACGACTGTGGCTACATTTGAACCGACTAATACCACGCGGCACAGCTGGTATTTTGCATCGGCAGTGGTGACTGATGATGCTATCAAATATGCCATTGCATATTTTGAGAGTTTCAAGTCACCTGGTCCGGATGGAATTTATCCAGTTTTGCTGAAACAAGGTTTAAGTCAGGTTTTGCCAATGTTGAAAATAATTTTCACCGCGAGCTTGGCCTTGGCCTATATACCTTCCCCATAGCGAATGGTTAAAGTGGTTTTCATACCAAAAATTGGTAAGTCTGACTACACTCTAGCCAAAAGCTTTAGACCCATAAGTCTGTCTTCCTTCTTACTGAAAAGTTTGGAAAGACTGGTTGAGCTGCATGTGCGCAAAGTTGCTCTTCGATCACACCCTCTCTCTGAGATGCAACATGCCTATCAGCGCTGAAAATCCCGCGAGACTGCGCTTCAAAACCTTGTTGGTAGGATTGATAGTGCTCTTGACCGGAAGGAGTACGCGTTGGGCATTTTCGTCGATATTGAGGGTGCTTTTGATAATGCGACCTTTGACAGTATGTGTAACTCAGCCAGACAACATGGTGTAGATGGAAACTTTGGTGTTGTGGATTAAAGCAATGCTAATGTACAGGACGTTGGTAGCGGATGCAGATTGTGGCAAGTGCGTCATAACAGGGGTAAATAGGGGCTGCCCTCAAGGTGGTGTTCTGTCTCCCCTCCTATGGTGTATGGTGGTAGACTCTCTGCTTACGGCTCTCAACTTTCTTGGAAACTACACTTAAGCTTATGCGGATGATGTCGCCGTTCCTTCTGTCGGTTCAAATCTAGGGGCTGTCTGCTCTCAAGCGCAGAGATCCCTGGATTTGATCGATGTCTGGTGCACTTGTAATGGGCTTTCAGTGAATCCTCTTAAAACCACGGTTGTCCTCTTTACGAGAAGGAGAATCGTCACTGTTCTGTCCCATCTCGTGCTTAAAGGTGTCACCATCCCTATATCCGATGAAGTCAAATATCTGGGTGTAATCCTTGATATAAAACTTCTATGGTCCAAACATGTCGAATCGAAAACCGATAAAGCGCTGTCGACTTTCTGGCAGTGTAAAGGCGCTTTTGGTAAGACATGGGGCTTGTCTCCGAAACGGGTCCTTTGGATCTATATGGCCATGATTAGACCGCTACTCTCATACGCATCAGTTGTTTGGTGGAACAGGCTTTCGCGGAAACGTGTTACTGCTTCTTTTGCCAAACTCCAAAGAACGGCATGTCTCGGCTGCACAGGGGCCTTTCCTAGGTCACCCCGGGCTCTGCTTTGATGAATCTTCCTCTTGATTTATATATCATGGGGTGTACGCTAAAAACCATCTTTCGCTTAAAGAGAGGTGGTTTTTGGTACCATGCGCACTGGAATTTTGAAGAACTTGCTCGAGAATTATCCTTTGACCCCTGTCTTATGGATATGCCGTCTGATGCAATGACACCAGAAATCCTACTGCGAAAAAACTACCACGTCAACTTTCCACAGGTGACGGAATGGCTTCGGTCAGACTCTGAACCATGGATTGAATGCCATCGTATTTTCACGGATGGCTCCAAATCCGGGCAGGGGTCTGGTGCTGGAGTCTTTGTGGAATGCGATGATATACGACTTTACTACCTTGGGCAAACATGCATCTGTTTTCCAAGCGGAGATTTTTGCCATCCTAATGGCTCTGCGCTATATTGTGAACAACAGGTGGAGGGCTAGAGGCATTTGCACGCTGAATTAAAAGCGCTTCTAAACCCTCTTACCTCGTCCAGTGCTAGAACTCAAGCTTTCTCTGAATTTGGTCGGAAGACTGAACACAGTGAATCTTGTCTGGGTACCAGGTCACACTGGCATTCAGGGAAATGAGATCTCGGATGAGCTTGCTAGGCAAGGTTCAGAAGAAGTTTTCTCAGGACCCGAACCTGTGTTGGGTCTGCCTGCATCTTTAGTCATGTCTTCTATCGATTCTTGGGTTTCTCGTGAACACAAGATTCGGTGGCGCGATTGCGGTGGATGTGGACAAACCAAACTACTGCGCCCGGACATCTGCAAAAGGTCAGCATCTTTTCTTCTATCTCTGAGGAGAATCGACTGTAGGCTGCTTGTAGGCGTTCTTTCGTGCCACCAAGCTTTTGCTAAACACTTAAATGTGTTGGGCTTAAGCGACACCACTACCTGTCCTGCTTGCGGTGAGGAGGATGACACAGCAGAACACTTTCTCTGCAGTTGTCCGGCCTATGCTCGCATCAGGTGGCGGATCTTCGGAGCTGACGTGGTGAATGCCGAACATCTAAGCTCTTTATCACTGAAGCTCCTTCTCGTTTTCTTCGAAAGACGGGAAAACTAAGTACATTAATGTAAGGTGTCTGAATGGTAGTACAATGGACCTGTAGTTGTGTCTGAGCGCTCCATCGGATAGTAGCAACCTCCGACAAAAAAAAAACAGGAATAGTAAAATTGTACTTATAACTAAAATAAACATTTAAACATTTTTCATCCATTATCTTATCTACAAATTGTCCGTAAAATTTTAGTGACATACCTTATATTAATTTTTTACTCGTTAAATTAAGTTTCCAAACTGCTTAACTTTTTTTTTTCTCATTTAGTTCCAAAGTTTTAGTATTGGGAGTAGTTATACCTAATTTATTTTTTGAAGGACTATAAACTTGAGTTGGGGTGAATGCATTTACCACTTTTTTTGTCATATCTTCAGGATTTTCACGAAGAAAAAGTGTGCCAAATTCAAGCTAAGTGTATGGAGAGTCTGTATCAGGAGCTGGAGGAGTTATCTTCGCGTGCTGATAGGAACCAGGTAACCCACGAGCTTCGACAAAATACTAGCAAGGGAACAAACATTTTCAAGACTGCCGCACAGAGAAGAAGAAATGCTCAGGAAATTCGTTCGCCGAAGTTCATTACAAATACTCAAGGCCAACTACTTGTGGAGGACGAAGCTCGCCAAATACTTGTGGCGAGAGTATTGCAAGCAACTTTTCAACAAACAGTTTCCCCCGGCTATATTTTTCAGGATCCGCCCCCTACAATGAAGAAGTGACCGACATAACAGTCGAAGAAGTTGGAAAAGCGGTCAAGAACTCCAAGAAGAGAAAAGCGTTTGGGCCGGTTGAGATACCCATTGAGTTCTGGAAAAAGATGGGAGTCATCGGGCTCAGATGGCTCAAGATTCTTATCTCCAAACTCATGAGAGGTGATCTAATCCAACCAGTGAAGGGAAAGTTATATTCTTCCTTGTGATAATTACCGTTCAATTAAGTTTATGTCACACACCTTGAAGATCGTTGAGCGGGTAGTAGATGGTCGCTTAATACGGCTGTCTGATGACCAGTGCGGGTTTGTCGCAGGTAAATCAAC
Organism: Ferdinandea cuprea; assembly: GCA_963576555.1. Classification (NCBI taxonomy): domain Eukaryota; kingdom Metazoa; phylum Arthropoda; class Insecta; order Diptera; family Syrphidae; genus Ferdinandea; species Ferdinandea cuprea. Next base: position 82,989,664 of record OY754959.1, read on the forward strand.
AACAACAACAGATGCAATCCAAAGTAGAAGGATCATAAAGGAAAAGCATCGTGATTTCTTAAATGATCTGCATATGATTCTGGTTGATTTTGAAAAAGCATTCGAAAGACAACCAAGAGATCTGATATGGGTATCGCTAAGACAACGAGGAGTTCCTAAAATCTACGTACAGATGATCATGGACACGTAGGAGGGAGTGAAGACAAAACTCAGATGTCCCGCAGGAGTCACCTATGAATTTCCAATAAAAGTCGGTGTTCACCAGGGAAGTGTCTTAAGTCCTTTGAAATGCTTATTACGGTCACAGATTATCTGCTTGAAGGAAAAGCGACGGACCCTAAACTGCATCAGTTGTTCTTTGCTGACGATGGAGCTGAACTGCAGTGATGATCAGACTTCCCTGCAACTAGCACTTGATGTTTGGGTAGATGTTTTAGAAGGGAATGGGTATCGTATTAGCAAAAAAAAAGACAGAGTATATGTACTGCCCATTCTCCGACCCAAGCCAACCCATTCCAGACATTTATTTGAACGGGGTGGTGGTTCCCAAGTGTGAAAAGTTCAAATATCTGGGATCAAGGATCAACAGCGAAGCAACCGTTGATGACGACATCAATCATCGTGTAAGCGTAGGGTGGCTGAAGTGGCAGGAAAACTCTGCCATCTTCTGAGGCCGAAAAATGTCCCGTAAGTTGAAGGGAAGGATCTTCACCGCATTTGTGCATCCGGGGCTCACATACGATTCACAATGCTGGACAATATACAAAAAGTATGAGGCCAAGTTGATATCAGCTGAGATGAAGATGCTTCGCATGACAGCAGGAGTAACAAAGCTTGATCGAATTAGAAGTTCCAGAATCCGAGGAAGGCTTTACGTCAAAGAATACATCTTGAAAAAATTGGAGAATGGACAGACTCAGTTGGTATTATCATGTTCAAAGGAGGGATCCTACGAATCCCGTCAAAAAGACAATGGCAATCAACGTTCCATTATAATCGCGTAAAAGAGGCAGGCCTAAAAACTCCTGGATCACACAAATGCAGCATTTGATTGGCCTCAATAATGAAGTGATCCAAAATCGGGATGCCTCCAGGTATTTTTTGAGGTCGAACCGGCGAACCCCACAGGAGGACCAGTAGGAATGCAGTGAAGTGGGAGGGTTATGATTCCTATAATCCTGATTATAATCCCGTCGTTAATTGGAGAGAGAAGATGAACATCAGGAATATGGACATAGTAAAGTTTAATACTTTGCAGAAAAAGACTTAAGGGCATATGATTAGAATTATTAAATGCTGAAACTTACTTGGGGCTATAGTTATGTCCCACAGTGTATATAATTTTTAACTATGATTTCTTTGCTTTTTTACAAGCACCTATGATCTTTTTATGAAATTGTTTCCTGCTTTAAATATAATTTATTAAATCTCTATTAATCCGCATTCACTATAATATCCGTAATAGAAACAAAAATGTTATGCTTAACCGCATACAACGTCATATATGGCTTTTAATTTTTGATTTAATTTACGGAAGAAATGAACGGTTCTAAGACCCCACGGTTTTTTGTTGCATTCGATGCAAAGTTGTAGCTTTATTTGAAAACCGGCATAGGATAGGTAAGGTTTGGTTAAAATCAGATAGAGGTTCCACTCACTTAGACCTATGTAAGGTCCATTTTAAGTTCCTACCCACTCGTCGAACGATTTGAGCTGCTTATAAAGCGTAAGATACATTTTGTGTCGGTCGAGTTTAAATCGTTAAGTTCATTGTCAAAATCATTGGCCAAATTCTGCTTCGTTGCAATGGAAGTAGTATCACCTGTCCATCTAAGGTTCATTTTTGTTATTGCATCCAGTTTAAACAAAAGCTTGCATGTGGAAACTGGTATTCCTAAGGAGCCTTTTTCAGACAACATTGAGAAGGTAGTTCCAAGGTCATTAGCTTTACATTTACCTGGAATGTCTCTATGCCCCGGCACCCAGCACAGTTGAATGTTAAACTGTTTCGCCATCTCCTTTAGAGATGATTGGTAGACTGCCAACTAAACTAAAAAAAGTTAATAGAGACTCATTCCAGACACTTGATATTATAAGTATGCGATGCGATCAAACAAGTTTACTTGACTTCCAAAAACTAGTGGAATTATCGGATTGCATTACTCAGACACGCGAATAAAATTAACGGGCTTATATCATATTTGGGTTGTGTTCCAGATTAGTTCTGGATTATTTTGTTCAGTTTTACATGGATTTAAGTGACGGGTCGTGAATAATTACATCTCCCTCTATGATTGCAGTTAAAAAATCGCGTCTCAGGTGTGACTACCCCAAAGAGGTAGTCCAAAATCTACAAACTTCAGAAAACCGGCACGATTTTTCCAAGTTACATACTAAACATAAAAAACGTTTTATGGGCTATGTGTATGTCAAGAATTTCGTTACCACCGATGATCAATAGAATGTTTGGCACAATTTACTTTGTCCAAAAAAACCATATTTGTGTCATTTCTTAATTTCTTCGGAGCAAGATCCTAGATTCGGAGCAAAGCTTCAGAAATTATGCACTATGCGGAGAATTTTGATGTCAACGAAATCAGAAATTGGGTCGATTATTGGAATGATAGATAACCCTATTGAATCTGACTATCATGTTGAAGCACTTTTTGAAGCAATAATGACAATTCGAATTGAATAGACAATTAAAACAAATTTCACATTTTTTAGTATGTCTTGAAATTAGTCTACAGCTGATTAAAAGTTAAATAGCAATGAAACAAAGCTAATTTAAAGAATTCAAGTTCAAATGACATTTTTCATTTAAATAAATATTAATCGTATTCCTTTACAAAAATTAGTTCAAAAAAAGGATGAAAAACTATATATGACATAACATATGCGCAATATCTCCATAATAAACTCTTTATGAAACTGTGCTTCGCCCGTAACTCTCTTAATTTGCCTTGGTAGGGAATTACACATGGACGAGGAGGTAGAATTGTCGCTCCGAAGTCAGTCAAGAATGACATGGATGAACAAGTTGTAGGGATCTGTTAGAGGAACCAAACTGTTGCCTATTGAAGAGATTGCGGGATTTTTGTATGTGCAGTATATTGAACAATAAAATTATTGTTTTATAGCGCAAAAGGTGATCGAGTGTAATACTGTAATTAAGAAATCTGAAATTCGATCGAATCTACGCAATCCAAAAATGTAACGTGCAGTATTATTAAAGGTCACCTTTAGCTTTCTTCCGCTCACTGCATCACATCTACAAAAAACTTCGCATCCGTAAGTTAGTATCGGTATAATAGTGTTTTGGCCAACAACAAATGTGACTTTAGTGCGGAGCATACCATAAGCTCAACCTACAGCAGCGTTAATGTGGAGATCAAAAGAGAGGGTACCAACAGACAACAGACCAACAACAGACAACATACCAAGATTTCTTGCAGTGGAATCATAAACTATTGGTGAATTATTTAAGTATTGGAAATTGGAAAAAATATTGTAGGTCCAAACTAATAACGATGCATTTGAACTTCAGAGGATTTAATAACAGTCCATTTCTTTTCGACCAGCGCGAGATCTCTTCCAGATCACTGTTAATTGTGTATGCGCAATTCTCAATAAGCCCAAGAAGGCAAATGTTATATAATTGGACATCTTCAGCATACATTTGTATAGTAGCTCTATTAATCTTTGTAGGGAGTTCATTGATATACAGAACAAAAATTTGTTTATTTTGTTATTCGCCTAATCGTTAACTCCTTAAATAATTAAATGCTTTTTTTTGTTTTTATCTCCTAAAAAACAAAAAAGGAACTTTGACTTTTGACTTTTTTATATTAAAAAAAAAATTACTAGCCGGGATTTTCGATTATTCGTGATAAGCTCGGTTCCAACCATTCCGAATAATCGAGTTTTAACTGTAAGCGTTTGAAGTTTTTATTTTTATATATTAATCTATAACTCACAACTAAGAAATTTCTTGTTTATTTAAATTTGCATACCCCCATTACCCTCCTCAAACGCGTCAAATACTCTATGGGCCCGAATATGAATTTTTAATTTTTAGAAATCTTTCATTCACAAAATATATTATGGCATTTATTCTTACTCTACTCATTCCTACAAGGTATTACAGGGTATACTCAATAACACTATATATTTTAATTTGCAGGTGATGAATGCGCCAAAGGAATATTATCCATCAGGATACGACAAGAATTTTGATGACAACTTTAAATCCAAGGTGGATCTTCCTCCTACTGATTTCGCATGCGCAGAACAAAAATATTTTCCTGGTCTTTATGCTAATATAGACCTTGGTTGTATGGTAAAAATAACACAATTATTTCTTTTAAATTCATGGTTTCCCATTCAAATTTCAAAAAAATATATGAAGAAAAGAAAGCTTGTTCCTTGAAATCCCTATAAATAAGGGAAAATCATAACTACTGTTGCTGTATACCCGTATAAATTTAGGCATAGACTTATATTTATATTACAATCTACTAAAATAACTCTATTATTAAGTCAGATAATGTATCAAAAACAATTAGTTGTCCGATCTGGTAAACAAATCTCAGCTGTTTGAAGATATATATATTTGATTTGAAATTTTCTTTTAAGTAGGATTTGTTAATCGAAATAGTAGTTTTTTTAATCCAATGTGTGATAGTGCCTTTTTTTAACAAAGATAAGAGAGACTGCATGCTAAGTGGTCATATAAATGCCATTTCTGATTGTTTTCGCTTGCAAAATATGGTCATTTGGCAGCGAAATGTTCATTATTTAACTAATTGGCATGCAATCTAATCTTACTGTAAGTTTTAAGAACGAAACATGCATAATTCAATACGAACTGGACACAAATGCTTACACAGTCTTATCTGTGCCACACACATAAGAAGAATGTAGAGATTTTTTGTTTGAGCTGGGAGTTTGTAACATACTTTATGCAGATTTTTGGATAACACTGACTACTTAAAATCAGGTGGGTATCAATGAAAGCTAATAAAGCTTATGCTGTTAATAAGGACGGGATATGTATGTGGATCTTTAAGCCTATTTTGGTTTTGCGGGCGTTAACACTTATACCACACTGAACTTCCAAATTCAATTCAATTCAATTAAAAAAATATATATCTATAATAAGTACGACTATATAAGTAATATGATAAGGATATAATAGTTATAAAGGAGTCAATTTGACAGATCTGATATATTTACCTATATTTTTTGAAATACTAAATATTCGGGCTAGAATTACCGAACATCCGCCACATAATAATAGTCAAATAAATTTTCTCTTCTTTGCACAGAGTTTCTGTCCGACCCAAATTACTCGAAAACTGTAAGGCCTACAAGGCTGAAATTTGAAATATAGATATTTAGATCATGGCCTAAAAAGATGCAGGTTTCAATAGTTTCAAGGCCGAGACGACTTATAAGCACTTTAAGCTTACAGCGCCATCTATATTGGAGTATTTATGTATACCTCAATATGGAATATTATGGTCCAAATCAATTTTTTGATATAATAACCTCCATATGCATATAGGAATATGTCAAAACAGATCCATGTTCCATGTTACATAATGGGTTTTCTAAACCTGCTAATAAAGTATACATTCTTCGTTATTATATAATAAGATCATTATCGAAATATAAAACACCATAATATTGACATAAATCTAAGTTCTACGTAAAAAAAGGTGCCATCAAGACTCAATATATTAATACAGATTCGAGGCTAAATGTAGCGCAAGTGAAAGCGCCCGAAAACCGGCGCCACATAATTGATTTTTATACCTTAACAAATGAAGTGCCATATTTTGTTATAGGCTGGAAATAAACATGAAATTGAAAATGTAAATTAGTGGAAATCGTTTAGATCATTTTTAATATTTTGATTGTCCTCAACTAAATTAAATTTACATTATTTCAAATTCCTATTTACAACAAACACAAATCCATCGTCAGCAAACAGTTTTTAATAGATTAATTCATATCATTAATATATAACAAGAATAATAAAGGTCCAAGAATAATCCCTTGTGGCAAATCTAAACTAGCACCTATTGTACCTGTTGTTTACGTCCATTTAGGTAAGATTTAATCCAAGTATAAGAAAAAGATCGAGAAACACAGCATCAATTTTATATTTGACATGAATTGACTCTTTCCATTTATGATTTTTTTCACATGAGTTTTTTTTCTAAAACCAGATTGGTTTTCAACAAGAATATTATTTTCTTCGAGGAAGTTTTCCGGCTGAATGTGTACGACCTTTTCTATACTCCGGAAAACCATATTTGTTTAACCGTATCGTCATTTTTTAATTTCTTCGGATCAATATGTTCTTAAAAAGTATTATTATTTCGTGTGGGTGCAGCGGCTAAGTTGGCATATAAGAAGAAGATGACTATTACTCTCTCGTTAACGTCCAGAAAACTGCGACAGAAGGTATTATTATGGGAATTCCAAGTTTGGCCGCATGTAAACCTATCGGCCAGTGACCTGTACATATGGCCACTAGCCTTGCGACGTCCACACGTGTTCTACGTGTAAAGTTATGTGTTCTTAATTTGTTGTATGTAGGCCACATCTTCCTTCATATGACACAGTTTGTCCAGCTAGGCCACCTAATCTCAGCTAGTGAGGAAAAATTAAGGAATAAATCTCTCTTCACGTATCCTAAAGGCGAATTGACTTCCTCCGTCAGTGATACATTAAGAGCAGAGCCAGAGAGATACTGCTGACCACTACATAACTGTCCTGAATTGTGTTAGTGAAAATCTACCAGAAAAAAACGAACAGTAGAATCTTTACGGCAGATAATACCGCACGCTTTTTTTTAATTCTAATATTTTAATATTTTTTGTCCGTTAATACTAATTTCACCATCTATGAACCACATTTCTAAGGTAATTCTTATGTTTCAATACTTATTCTATCGAATTATATTTTAATTTTGTAATCTTAATCATTTATGCAGTTTTCCAGCTCAGCTTAATTATTTATTAAAGTCTGAATATTAAAATAACAAAGATAAGGTCATTTGGTTGCTAATATGCAATACAGGGCAATCGGTACTTCGCGTATCATGTTCAAAATGTATGTCCAAATTGAGAAGTTAATTAGCCGTTAAACAGTTGTGCATTTAGGCTTCTCACTCACTACTACATTTTTCAGTTTATTGTACCGTCTTCTCTTTTAAAGATTATTTAATGTACGATGTTTTAGAATTAGGACTTGCTAAAAATATGGTTTACAATACGTTTTCCTAAATTTTACCATATGTTTTCCTATTATTTAACACATCACTCACAATGTCTTTCCTCCTTTCGCTCATTAGCTTAATAAAACTCATCAGATTTTTTATTTGCTGTTCTTGCTTGTTTAACGCCACTTTATTTTCACTCACAAATTTAACAGTATTTTCCATTTTGGATGTTAGGTCACTTATATATAAATAAAATGCAATTTTCATATTAGAAGTATATTTGATTTCTCTTCAAATAAATTAAAATCGTACTCACTCAAATCTAAAAATTTAAAGAACCATTTTCGCACGAACACCATAGCATTGAATACCATTTTCATTTTGAATTGCTTTTTTTACACTTTATGCAATCATCACTCTTTTGGCACTCACTATATTTGATCATGTATATTTAGAAGAATAGTGTCTCTGTCCACTAAACAATTTGATTGTTATTCTAATTAAACTTGACTAATTAATCAAAACCCAAAATTACAATTAATACAGGGAATAATAGCGAATGTTGTTTTAATTGGATTTGTTTGTACTAATAATTCATGAAAATCTGATTTTACTAGAACTCGAAAAATTATGAACAACTCTCAATAAAAATTCACTCAATTTATTAGTCGGATGAACTATCAAATATGTTTCCGTGCAAAACGCCTAAAACCAAATCACCCAACAATTTGGATTGCTCAGATAGAAATAATAAAAAAAATGTCAAATGTAAAATTTTCTAATTTTGGGTGTCTTGATGTTGAGTGATATGACCCAGACTTGAATTTAAACGCCGAAACACAAAAACTTTTTTGGTTTTTTTGACATATAAAATCTGTTATCTTACTTTTTACGTATGAATTGAAAAGACTGTCGAAATAGCTTAGGTGGGGATAAATTCTCTTACGAAGGGAGAAACGCTCTTCTACAATTTTTTTGGGGTTAAGAAGGAATGTACAAAAAAGAGATTTCCTTAATTTATTCGTTTAAAGACTTTGTGCAAATTTAAAGCTGGAACATAATCAAGCTTTCAGCCACACACAACATTTTAAATTGAGAGAAAATATATAGAGTTTACTCTATGATGAAGTAGTACAATCGAATTTATTGACTGTTTTTACTTCTCTTCACTTTTGTGTCGATGTAGTTCAGGCTTTAGGGAATGGCATTGAGTAAAAATTCGTCTGAATTCATACAAATTATTACGAATTAGTAAGCGAAGGAACGCACCTATTAAAAATGGCAAACAAAGTTTTTGGGCGATTTGACATTTTCCCCACATATTCTGTTTGTGGCGATTTGTCGCGGTGCCATTAAATTGCACTACTAGCCAATGAGTACGAAAGAAATTGTATTTTGATTGTTAGTTTTCATAATAAATACACGATTACGAACACCTATATTTTATCATTTAACGTCGTAAATTTAATACCAACACTTACTTCGAGGGATTGATATTTTTTATCGACGAAGTATTTATTTTACATTGCAGTGATCTAAATAATCTTATTACATAACTCAATTATATTCATATAATACTAACATATCACAATTTCAATTAAATTTTTAGGTCTTCCACGTTTGCGCTATAACTGATGGTGGGATAATAATGAAGTCCTTCTTATGTCCAGAAAGTACGTTATTTGATCAATCAATTCTAAAGTGCAACTGGTGGTTCTACGTCGATTGCAATAACAGCACATACGATTCAAATATTCCTATTTCTAAAAGTTACCAACTAATGAAGTCGCTTTCATATTTTGCAAATTTTACAAAGACAATAGACAAAGATTCTAGCCAGAAAAATATTATAACTATTAATGAAAAATAAATTAGTTTAATTTAAAGTACTATCTAAATTTTTTACTTTTTAACGAAATTTCAGTATCGAGATTGTCTCAATTTGGAGTTCTCAAATAAAAAATGGAAACAACAAAAGAAAAAGTAAAGCGCATGATAAACAGAACTATTTTCAATGTTATAATATAATTGTATTATATATTTAATATTATATTGGGTAAGCACGGTGACGTTACCTGAATAAAATAGATATAATAGATAAAAAAGACAATTTTCATGCGGTTATACAAAAACAATTATAACAATTTATACTTTTTTCTTAACGGAGGCTGCTGGGATTCGAAGATTCTCTTGGCCGGGACACTATTGCCCATTCGTTAGATGTGGCCGAGCCAATGTAGTCGACGTGTTTTGCCTTTTTTCGAACTACATCCACATTCGACCTCTTCACACTTATTATAATTCTTCTAATCTTCCAGCACTCAGCATCATAGAGCTGAACTGGCTGGATTAGATAGATTATTGAGCTTACATTTCGTCCTGCGAGTTAGGAGCTTTGTCAGCAAATGGAACTAGATAATCAAACACGAACTTAGTGAATTAATAAGTCAATATCATTTTTGCCACAGTTTAAATTTATTGCTTTGGAAGGTGTTAATAGTTAGCAGCAAAATAAGAAGAACTTCGTATGTATATTCCTTACAAAGAAAGCAGATGAGTGGACTATATTATTATATAAAAAAAAATTGAAAAATAGAGAGAGTAATAAATTCCGCAACGATTGACAAGTATGTTAGAGTACGTATTTTGTAATGTACAATATGTAAAAAAAAACAAAAGAGAAAATATAAAGCGTTATAGAAGAGTATGATATTAAATAAGATTTAAGTAGAACAACATAAATTGGTGCCATTATCGCTCCAAATTTCAATTGGCTTACCACGGCGGGACACGAAACGATCGAAAGCTGACAAAAGAGCGGTAGTAGTGAGGTCCCCGACGAGCTCCAAGTGAATACCCTTTGTCACAAAGCATACAAAAAAGGCGATGTAACATGTAACAAATTTGGGACTCCTTCCGCGACATAAACCTTACTGAATGGTCGGAAAAACCGGATACGTTCCATTGGTAGATTACCCATTTGTTGAGATGAAGAATGTTTTCGATGACGAAGGCAAATGACACATTTGTGTATTAGGTTTCGGAGCAGATTTCTGCAGCCTATTATACAAAATTCTTGGTTTAAATGGCCGAACAGCTGAGATACACTAGCATGCAGATATTTTTAATGTAGGTAATCAGCAATGATGCGATTTATTGGATGGGACTATAGGTAAGATTGGATTCATTTAGTCGACCGCCGACGCGAAGTACTTCATTTGAGTCAGGAAATGGGGCAAGACATCTTAACTTAGTTTTTCCAGACAAGTGTTTATCATTTGGGAGAGCACTGATTTCAGGGGAGAATAAGGTTTTCTATGCACATTTTATGAGTAGAATTTTAGCACGAGAGATTTCTATTGTCGATAAAGAATTGTAATGTTGGTTGATGTTTCTTCGAATGTATGAAATAAAGCTTAAAACAAATGCCACGACGCGAACAGATTTTCACCAGCTTGATAAATTCATAACGAGGTTTTTTTAGAAAATATTATTTGTGTTTGTGTTAGTTAAGAGTTCCTGAGTCCTTGGCGCACTTCTTTTTTCTAATTCTGGAACAGAAATGTCCTTGACACATGGGTTGGAGTATCATACTGGCTACTAAATCCTTTCTTCCAAGAGCCAACAAGGACCCTTTGACCACATTCCATTTATCAGTAAAAGAGACGGTGAAACGCCCCGAGTTGCGAAATCAGCTGGATTGTTGGCCAAAGGATGTGGTTCCAACCTTGGCGAGGGGTTGATGTCAGAATGTCGGAAGTACTATTTGCCATAAATACTGACCAATTCTTTGGAGGCGCGGAAAGCCAGTGTAGTACAATAGACGAATTTGTCCATGCATAAACTTAAATATCTTTCTCCTTTAAAGATATGCTAAGTTTATTGACAAGGCGAATTAAAAGAGTAGCTTCGCTCCGACGATAACCGGAGCTAAGAATACAATTGGGTAAAAAATCCTCGAAGACATAGATAGTATTCTATGTTTGGTATAGACAGTAGAGGTGCTTAAATGTACACTAAAGAAAAAGCTATCTTTGGATGGACACCATTGCACGCAAAGTAGTTTGACGGTTGAAGATTCTTCAAATTCTATGGGAGAAAGCTTACGTTGTTCTTCTTGCAAGGAAATCAAGGGCCAGCAATTGGTCGTCCATTTCCTTAGATTAAATCCGCCGCAATTGAGGAGATTTACAATATCTAACCTAAGAGAAGTAACTTCTTCAATCAAATCCGCACCTTTTATAACATCGTCCATATAGAAGTCGTTGAGTAAAACTTCCGACGCGCGAGGGTAGGTTTGTCGATAGTCAAGGGCTTATTGGTACAGGGTCCGAAAAGCTAAAAATGGAGCGCATGCCGTACCATAAGTCATGGCCAAAAGACGGAAATGTTTTATCGTTCATAATTTAGTTTTCTCAATAAGATTCGTTGGAAATTGGTGCGGTTATCCGATACTCGTATCTGCAGAAACATTTTCTCTATGTCCCAGACATGGTATAGAGATGACGACGAAACTGGAAACAAATAGCAAAGAGGTCCCGCTGATAGTTTTGACCTATGAGAAGAGACTCCTTTACGGAGGGATTTATTAAAAGACTTAGCCGAGCCATCAAATACTACCCTCACCTAGATAGTACTGCTGTCTTCTTTCAATACGGCATGGTGGGGTAGATTGTAGCACTGCTTTGAATCTGTTGTTAATTCACTGGAAGGTATTTCTTCCATGTGCCCTAATTTTAAGTATTCGTCCATGAAGCGTACGTATTCATCCCATAAATATTGATATGACGATATTCCGGCTTTTGTGGAATTAAGGAGTCTAAGAGCGGTATTAAAACTGGTTCCGAAATCAGTTACCTGATCAGTTTTGAATGTTAACTGAACCACATGTGTCTGCCGCGCATTGGTCGTCAACCGATATACTTAATTTTTGATTAACTTCTTTAAGTCGGTTGAATACTGGTTGAAGACAAAATGCTGTCCATATTACAAACGACCCAACCGAAGATCGTGGGAATCAGATCGGGTACTCCTTGGGCACTCCGAATGACTGGGCCATTAAATGGCCTAAAGGCTTTGTCAGCACCGACGAGGACATCAATACGGCCAGGTACATTAAAATTGGGATCTGCTAACCTGAACGAACAGAATGTGTTTGTGTCGGAGATCTTATGAACAGTAGATAAATTTAGAAATAACGTAGCTTCTAACTTTTACGAAATCTGGCGAATATCGAGAGTACAATTTTAGAACTGTAAATCCATTTGTTACGCCAGCGGATGTTGAACGAACTCCTAATACAGGAATAAGAGCGGGTTTTCGAATAAGACAGAATCATTAAACTGTGCAGTATACAGTAGGTAAATTTAGAAATATTGTAGCAATGAACTTCTACGAAATCTGGCGAATATCGAGAGTACAATTTTAGAACTACAAATCCATTTGTAGTTAAGTTGATTAATTGCGATAGTATTGGCGAAGATTCGGGAGTAATAGGAGGGTTTAACGGAAAAGCTTGGGGGTGAACAAGCGAGTGATGTCGTGAATTGTAAGTTATGCAGGGGAAATTCGACCGGCATTAGTTTGGGGAATCCCCAGGGCGTAAACAAATAAAGCACAGCGAGGGTTCTTTCACGAATTCGCGTTTTATTATCGAACGAAAGAAAGTTAGAACACTTGCCGGTGTGATCCAACTTGCGTTTAGGACAATTTTGTTTCGAGTCAGGCCAAGTACTTTCTTTTTTAAGTCCGTATGACACTACATTTTTCTGGTATTGTTTCCTCATTTTTATCATATTAAATCATGTTGAAAAGTCAGCTGCATGTAAAAGAGACAAAATGTGTAGTTAATACGTACACATTTTCAAATTTAACGTTTTTTTTCAACTAGTGCTTATTTCGCGAATGGTAAAACTTAGCTCATGTCTGATTTGACAGATAATTAGTTTTATCCTTCCGCTGAACGAATATGGTTGTGTATACGCTTGAACAACGCTGGGAAATATTGCGACATAGCGACATAGAGAGTCCAGAGGCATAATTGGGCCATTTTTCTTTGAAAATGTGCAAGGAGTGGCCGTTACAGTCAATGGCGATCGTTATCGGGCCATGTTAAACGAATTTTTGTTCACAAAAATTGAAGAGGAGGATATTGGCAAAATTTGGTTTCAACAGGACGGCACAGCCGAAGCTACACTCGATGTTTTGCGCCCTGTTTTTGTAGATCGCATTTTCAGCCGCAGAGCTGATGTCGTTTGGCCACCGCGGAGCTGTTTGACACCGTTGGACTTTTATTTGTGGGGTGCCGTAAAAGATAAGTGTTACGCCGACATACCAGAGACAATTGACGCTTTAAAGGACAATATTCGTGAAGCCATTGGTGAAATACAGCTGCACCCAATCGATAATGTGCTTAAAAATTGGACCGATCGTGTAGGCTACTGCATGGCTAGCCGAATCAGCCATTTTTAATGTATTTTTTTTTTTGATTAATAAGGTGGTGTTTACGCACTCAGATTTATCGGCAATTTTCTAATTATAATTCTAAATTTTTATACCGCTCGAGTTTCATTATAAATGAATGAAAAATGTAGTGTCATACGGACATTTAGTTCCGATTAAAATAAATATTGTAAAACATATTTCTATAAACAGTATTGTCCAAAACATATTGGAATGAATTTAGTTCGCACATATACAATGGAGAGAAAAATTTAATTGTCTATGTTTTTAGTTCATTTATTAAAAATATACTCATATACATAGATAGATATTTCTGAAGATCAAACGCGAAAGATGTGGTACAGTAGAGGGCTCTATCATCACTCCAACTCAAGCTATATCAAGTTAAAGTGAATATCTACAATTTTAAGGTATAACTACTCTAAATAATATACCTTCAGATATATTACAAAAACTATTTAATATATGTAACTAGCCTTATTTATAAAAAAATCGTCAAAACAATTCTTGCATAGTTACGCAATCCAGTGACAAATTAGTTATGCAAGTTAACGCACGCGCACATCAACCAGACAGCAGAGTGAACTTGGCATAACCGGACACCGGACACCGGACATTCCACCAGCACATTCCACTCCCAACACGCGCTTTTCTCACACTACATTTCCTCACACTACATTCCCACACATAATCCAATCATATCACCATTACTGCATAATCAGCACCTTTTATCCATTCACCCCATGCACCGACCTATTCCCTTACGATGCACATTGTTCAAAAAGATAAAATTACTTTAAGGTAGAATTAAGTTATGAAGAAATAAATCAGTGATGAATTGAACCTGAAAGTGAAAAGTCGTTTCATTTACAAACGAGCTTAAATAATTGGCGCCCAACTACTTGTGGTCTATTGTGTTTTGTGGTTAAAAAGTTGATCTTAAAAATCCTTGTAAAGGAGAACAGGATCATTTAAAATAATCGTCATACAACGAGAATAATCTAGCACAAATAGGCAACATTGAAGCACTCAACGACCAACTACAAATCCTCATATAAGGAGAAGGTTAAGGACAACAAACCGAATTAAGACGATTAAGGATCTCAACAATCAACAAACAGGAATAATCAACATAAAAGAATTAGCCAGCAAAAAAATGAAACTTTTGTGAGTAAAAAAATTGTGAAAATTTAGTTGATTATTAGTTGAAATATTGTATAGAATTTAAATAGAAAGTTTTAATAGTAAATAATAGTGTAAAGGTATTCCAAAATGAGCATTACAAAAGAACAAATTATAGAACTTGTCCGCGCTACCGTCGAGTTATCACAGGAACAGCTTACGGAACAAATAAATAATCTGACATCCGCAATCGGTCAATTACAACCCCCTAGTGTTAAAACATACGTGCATGTATCTGTTCAACCCGGTGTTCAAAATCGTAGTGGTGGTCTCGATCTAGTAAAATCCTTACCCGAGTTTAAAGGCGATACCTCTTCATATCCTTCCTGGCGTGCAGCGGCGCATCTCGCAATGAGTTATTATCACGAAGGATCTGAAAATTACTACATTGCCATGGGAATTCTAAGAAACAAAATAACAGAATCTGCTAACACAACTTTATCCGCTTTTAATACGGTGCTAAATTTTAATGCGATTATTGCTCGATTAGATCAAGTTTACTCGGACAAAAGGCCATTACATGTTCTTGAAAATGAACTTAGTATTTTGCGTCGAGGTAACCTATCTATTAGTGAATATTACGATGCAGTTGATAAAAACTTAACCCTAATAATAAATAAAAATATTATGACACACAGCGGTAACAATGAGGTTATTGTTGCTCTCAACGAGCGTGCCAGGGAGAATGCTTTACGTATTTTCATTTCTGGTCTACGAAAGCCACTATGTGATATATTATTTTCTTCTCGTCCCTCTGATCTACCGACAGCTCTTGCAACGGCACAAGAACTGGAAACAAACCATAAGCGGTACGAATTCGCACGTACGTTTGCTGCGGGCAGCTAAACAAAAAAAAGCGGATCCCAGTTTCAACAAGATTCTGATCCACATATTCGCAATTACCCACAGTATAGTCGTGTTCAACAAAACCAAAAAAATAAACCAGTTCCAATGGATGTAGATAATCGTACTTCTTATTTTAGAAAGCAAATTCCTACTCGGAATAATTCTTTAAAACAGCATCCGAGTAGAAGCCTAAGACATCTAAACGCCCACGGGACATAACGAACTCTACTCAATCACCTATCCAAAAATTACAAAAAATTAACTTAATGAAATTAGAAAGTTCCGAATTAGGAAGCGAATTTTGTTGGGATAATTCTTCTGAAGGGCAGTCGGATGACCAAATTGATGATGAGATCAATTTTTTAGGGTAAAGTCACTCTTGCCGTTTATTACTAAAACTGCAATAAATGGACAAGAGATGCGAATTTTAATAGACACAGGAACTTCCAAGAATTATATTAAAAAACATGATTTTCTTAAAGCAATATGCCCAGTAGAAAACCCCTTCAATGTTAATTCTGTCAACGGAACTAATCTCATAAAAGAAAAATGCAAAATAAATGTGTTAAAAAACAATTCAACATTCTTCATACTCAATTCGTTGAATACCTTTGACGGTATTATAGGGTACGATTTCCTTAAGCAAATAGATGCAAAAATTGATACTCAAAATGAAATTTTGTTTTTTAGAGATGGCAAAGAAAAACTGCGCCATCTCAGTTGTCAACAGGTTAATTTAATTACTACAGACCAGAAGTCAGTTCCTGAATACATACGAACACAGTTTAATCAGTTAATTCAAGAAAATGCCTCTGCATTTGCAGAGCCAGATAGGGCATTACCTTTTAATACACAGATTAAAGCCACTATACGGACAACAACCGACGAACCTGTCTATACTAGGAGTTACCCTTATCCTATTTCAGCGACCGTGTTTATAAATGATGAAATAAAATCACTTTTGCGGGACGGAATCATTCGAACATCATGTTCACCATATAATTCCCCAATTCATGTAGTTAATAAAAAAGGTTTGGACGAAAACGGCAAACCAAAATTAAGAATGGTCATTGACTTCAGGAAAATCAATGAGAACACCATAGCCGACCGGTACCCCATCCCTGATACATCGGTCATTCTAGCAAATTTGGGTGAATCTAAATACTTTACAACCCTAGATTTGAAATCCGGATTTCACCAAATTATTTTAGCGGAAAACGACCGGCAAAAAACCGCTTTTAGCGTCAATAATGGCAAGTATGAATTTTGTCGCTTGCCATTTGGCCTTAAAAATGCTCCAAACATTTTTCAAAGAGCTATCGACGATATTTTACGAGAAGATATCGGTAAAATCTGTCACGTCTATATTGACGATATAATCATATACTCCCCAGACGAGCAGACACATTTAACACACATAGACAGAATATTGAAAAAACTGGAACAAGCCGGAATGCGAGTTTCCACGGAAAAATCAAAATTTTTTAAAACAGAAGTAGAGTTTTTAGGCTTTTTAGTTTCACAAGAAGGTATAAAGACTTGCCCCGACAAAGTTCAGGACATTTTAAATTATAAAACACCAGAGACACTTCGAGCATTACGTTCTTTTTTGGGATTATCAGGATATTATCGTAGGTTTATAATGGACTATGCAAGAATAGCTAAGCCTTTGACAAAATTCTTACGCGGAGAAAATGGTCACGTAGGGACTAACCGTTCCAAAAATATAAAGATAAAACTTGATACAGAGGCCTTGCAGGCATTTGAAAAACTAAAAAAAATTTTAGCTTCAGAAGACGTTTTACTTCAATATCCAGATTATAAGAAGCCCTTTGAGTTAACAACCGATGCCTCTTCATCTGCATTAGGAGCAGTACTCTCCCAGAATGGCAAACCTATTACCATGGTTTCCGGAACGCTTTCAAAAACGGAAGAAAATTACGCCACCAATGAGCGCGAACACTATTTTGGCAATAGTGTGGGCATTACAGAATCTCAGACATTACTTATATGGTACCAAAGACATACACATATATACAGATCACCAAACCCTTACATTTGCAATTTCGGACAAAAATCCAAATTCAAAAATCAAAAGATGGCGTGCTTTTATTGAGTAATTCTCGCCTAAATTCCATTATAAGCCCGGTAAAGAAAATAAAGTTGCAGATGCGCTTTCAAGACAATTTATTCATACTTTATCTAAATCAAACACAAAAACGGAAACAGTACATAGCGAAATTTCATCAACAAGAACAATTAAAACAATAAAGTTCCCTGTCAACCAATTTAGAAACCAACTTGTAATATCCAGATCTGACCATAATCATAAGAATACAAAAATTTTATTTCAGAAATGTATCCAACACACAATAAGCTTTAGTACTGATTCCGTACTAATGCAATATCTTCGAGAATGTGTAAATCCCAATGTGGTGAACGCAGTTCACTGCGATCTTCCAACTCTGGCCCAAGTTCAAAATACTCTAATGCTAAATTTTCCAAGCGTTAAATTTGTTCACACTGAAAAACTAGTTATTGATCTCTTAAACAAAGATGACCAATTAGAGACAGTTACAACGGAACATAATCGTGCTCATCGATCCCTTCAAGAAAACTTTCAGCAAATTCTTAATGACTACTACTTTCCCGATATTAAGAAGATGCTCAAAACTATTATTATGAATTGTAAAATATGTTTGGAAAACAAATACCATAGAAAACCTCCTAAACCAGAGATAGGTGCAACACCGTTGCCTAGCGTCCCGGGAGAAATTCTTCATATCGATATCTTTATTACAGATAAACAGCATTTCCTAACGTGCATTGATAAATTTTCCAAATTCGTAATAGTAATCCCTATAGATTCTCGTTCTTCCATTGACATAAAGGAGGCATTGCTTCAAATATTAGGAAAATTCAAAAGTCCAAAAATATTAGTTTCCGATAATGAAAAAGCGTTTAAATCAGGTATTATTACAACGCTCCTCAGAGACCACTTTTCCATTGAGTCATTTTTCGTCCCGACACTCCATAGTGAAAGTAATGGCCAAATTGAGCGATTCCATTCTACGCTTTTAGAAATTGCACGTTGTATAAAATCGCAACAACAAATGAATGACACAGTAGATCTTGTGCTTTTAGCAACACATAAATATAATAATACGATCCACTCCATTACGAACGCAAAACCAACCGATATAATGCACGATTATCAAGCAGAAAAGCTAGAGCTCATAAGAAAAAAGCTGACAATTACTCAAGAAAAAACACTTGGACGAAACCAAAACATATCCAGTAAAATCTACCAGCCTGGCGAAATAGTTTTCGTCCGAAGAAATAGGCGCTTAGGAAACAAATTTGAAAAAATCTTTATTGAAAAAGTAATTGAAAAAGATTTAGGCTCCACTGTTTTGATAGATGGCAAGAAAATCCATAAAAGTAACCTCCGTTAATACTTTATTTTCAGTTTGTCATTCTTCATCCTTCGGATATCAATAGCCGAAATTTACGATTACTCAAATGCACACTTCATAGCAGTAACTAAAGGAAAAACAGCCACCTACAACGAATTTTCATATCTTGTTCATGTCACAAACCTCTCTGAATATAGGACCATTGCTTACGAAAGCAAAAACGTTCACATAACGGCCCTGCAAAAAGGAGACGATATTCAGAACCAACAATCTGAAGAAATATTGCACATAATTAGTACACTTGAAGTCCCAAGGAGATTCGCAAGATCTATAGACTTTATTGGGAGTACACTAAAATTTATAGCCGGAACCCCTAACCACAGCGATTTTGAACTTCTATTAACGAAAGAAAATACACTTATTGAGAACAGTAATAGACAAACAAAACTAAATTCTCAAATACAAGACCAAATTAATGAATTAACAAATCAAATCAATGCCATAGTTACACAACACAGCGATATAATCAAGTTTTCAGAGTCAGAATTATTACTTTTGGAATATCTATCTGTAAGAAATAATCTTTTAATTAGCCATTTAAATAATATAGCGTTATCAATTGTATTAGCCAAAAATAACATAATAAACCCATTAATCTTGGATAATTTAGAAATAAGTCACTTAATTGATTCTCAATATCTTCCGATTAGTATAAGTAACTTACTTTCCGCTGGTAAAATTAAAATACTTCAAAATTCAGATGTAATAAATTATGTATTACAAATTCCTAAAATTGAAAACTTTTGTGATTTTATCGAAATTTATCCTGTAGTTCATAATGAAACTATTCTTAAGCTAGATATAAGGCAGGCTGCAAAATGCAAAAAATTCATACAACCCTTAAAAGAATGTGTCCATACGTCAGAAGTCAACATTTGCAAACCTACAACCTCGGAATGTATCATGCAGTTGCTAAATAATAATACAGCTCTATGCGCCTCCCAAAACTCACACCACCTACCTCTCGTACAGGAGATTGATGATGGAGTAATAATACTCAACGATGTACCGAAGACAACTGTTACCGATCACGTTCAGTTAGAAGTGCAGGGAACATATCTAATGACATTTTCAAATTCAATAAAAGTTAACGACACCGTATACCGAATAAGGAAGAAAGCCGCTTATGTCGTACCGCATCCCCCAAAGGCTATTTCCGTAACGCACCTAGAGCACGAAACGAAACTATCGCTTCCATATTTGCATCATATTCATATCGACAACACAAATCATATCGAAACACTTAACGAAGAAATATCGGCTCAAAAAATTCTCTGGTGGACCACAATTTCCCCAATAGCAGTAATTGTTTGCATACTAATCTTTATGCTCCTTAGACGCAACAGACAACATGCAGTCACATCAAACCAAATTGACTCCATAATAACACAAGTCAAGAGTCGAAACGAGGACGTGTCGAACTTAACAGGGGGAGGAGTTAACGCACGCGCACATCAACCAGACAGCAGAGTGAACTTGGCATAACCGGACACCGGACACCGGACATTCCACCAGCACATTCCACTCCCAACACACGCTTTTCTCACACTACATTTCCTCACACTACATTCCCACACATAATCCAATCATATCACCATTACTGCATAATCAGCACCTTTTATCCATTCACCCCATGCACCGACCTATTCCCTTACGATGCACATTGTTCAAAAAGATAAAATTACTTTAAGGTAGAATTAAGTTATGAAGAAATAAATCAGTGATGAATTGAACCTGAAAGTGAAAAGTCGTTTCATTTACAAACGAGCTTAAATAATTTGCACCATCTATTGGAATCAGGGAACATGTCAATATCGGCCAAAATATAAAAAAGAAACGTGTCTAGTTTTATTTTTAGAGCTTTAATTTAATATGTAATATGATATAAAATTACAAAAAAGGTTTGCCTCATCGTTTGCGACTAATCGTTTTTTAATCAAATGCTATAGAAATGGTCAAGTAAACACTGTCTATGTTCGGAAAAGCCACCCAGAAGCTAAGTAAAGCAATTTTTATAACGTTGCATAGATCATTATTTTATTAATCCTTTTCCAAACAATATCAGCTACAAAGAACTTGTGTCAGATAAAGATCCAAAGAGCCATTACACTCATTAATAAATACTTTCACATGAGTTGGGATAAATAGTTATATAGCCTCTATGGATCGTTGTGTACGTTTTATGAATATAGTTTTTGTGCTAAGTGGAATTTTTAAGCTTATAATACGGTTGAAAATGGCAAACAAAAAACAGTGTGACCAGCTTATGTGTTGGGAAGTGCTGCGAAGTGTTGATTTTATGTTTATTTAACTTTAATAGATATTTTATTGTAAATGTTTCGCAAGGAAAAGCGCAAAAGAATAAACTGCATGAAATACCAATTCAAAATTGTATCGGTAAGAGCCCAGGATAAATTGTTTTAAAAGCCTAATGTGGTAGGTACAACGATATCAAATAAAACGCAAGTCAACCTTTATATTTTTTATTATTAACGTCTTGCGCTGCTGGATAAATTTGGAATGAATACCAAGAAGCGTTTAAGAAATGGTGCCCAAAATACAGCATACTCAGTTTTTTTTTTAAAAATTCGGTTAACGCCTTTAATATTATTTTATTTAAATTATAAAACCGCCAATATCTCAAAAACTAACCAAGCGAGACTCAATCGGCGCCGTACAGCAGAACTGGCAGAATAAGTTTTGAACTCATTAATCTCGCCAAACCAAAGTAGCAGCGGTTTCCTAGGGTATTTCGTCGGATCTTCACCAAGTTTCAATTCGTGGAGTTAATATTCAAACCGAGGTAGATAAACTCCTTAACTACCTCGAACTTGCTGTTATCAATAGTAACATTATGCCTTGATAGTCGGCGGACAGTTGTTTGTTTGTTGATAGCATGTATTAAGTCTTGTCCCCATTTACATCAAGACCAACTAAATTCGTCTGTTCTTCAAAGCGGTGAAAGCCTCTACCACGGCAGGTTGGGAGCGGCCGATGATGTCAATATGGTTCGCATATGCCAGTAGCTGGACGGATCTGTTAAAGTGCCCACCGTGTTGACACCTGAAGTGCGCACTATCTGCTCAAGAAAAATATTAAAGAAGTTCGATGACAGTGCTTCAACTTGCCGAAATCCGGTGCATGTATGAAAGAGTTCAGATGAGCTGTTGCCAAACTACACATTGCACCGCGTGTTCTCACGCATCACGTGACACAGTTGGATATGTTTTGCAGTGATCCCGAATTCGGTCATCGCCATGTAGAGCTCCTGACGATGAATACTATCATATGCGGCTTTAAAGTCGATAAAGAGGTGGTGTGTTTCGACTTGAAATTCGTTTGTAATTTCTAAGATTTACTTTAGTGTGAAAATTTGGTCTATGGTCGATCTGCCGCGCCGGAAGCAACACTGGTACTTGCCAATTAGTGTGTTGCAGAAGGGTTTGAGATTTTCACACAGTACATAGGAATGGATTTTATATGTAACATTTATCAGGGATATGCCTTGATAGTTCTTGCAAGATCGCCATTCAACCGGCATGCTTTCCTCCACCCAAACTTGATTGATGTTTTTGTGCATGCACCACATAAAAACATCGCCCCCGTATTTGAAGAGCTCTGCATCAGAGCCAGTGGCTTTTTTGTTCTTAAGCTTTTTTATAGCTAAGCCAACTTCTTCTATACTGGGCGGCACTACTACTTCTTCATTGACTGAACGTGGCTTCTCTTGCCGCATCACTCTCTCTACATGATGCCTGTTTAGCAGCAGCTGGAAATGCTGCTAAAATACATATACTATTCTCTGCGCATCAGTCACTAGGTTTCCTTGGCTGATTCGAAGACCTACGCTCCGGTCTTGAAGCCTGCGGCCAGTTGCTTTTCTTTCTTATAAAACCTCCGGATGTGTTCTCGATCGCGAGACTCTTGAGCTGGGGCACTGCGTACTCTCGTTTCTTTCCTCCCCTCTCTTAGCTGGGTACTCTTCTCTGCTGCTCTTGTTTTCCGGTGCAGCGTTCTAATGTGCGCATCTCCCTTCACCTTTTACGGTATACGCATACAACATTATACCATAATGGGGCATATGGAGCTGATGGTCCAGTCATCGAGCATGCTTTTCTCCACCCAAACTTGATTGATGATTTGGTGCATGAAACAAGGCCTCTGCATTTGAAGAGCTCTGCAGGTAGACCATCAAAGCCGGCGGGCTTGTTGTTCTTAATCTTTTTTATAGCTATATTTTTTTAGCTAATCCAACTTCTTCTTCACTGGGTGGAAGATACTGGTTCTTCATTGACTGGACGTAGGTTCTCTTATTGCCCCATCACTCTCACTACATGATGCCTGTTTAGCAGCAGCTAGAAATGCACTTTAAAAACGAAAGAACCTTTAAATCTAATTTGAGAAATTCTTTAAAGATAAAGGAAGTTTTACTGATTTTAATACAATAGTGTTCATTACGATACTTAAGTTTTTATAAAAATGAAGAAGTAAACATGCCAAGTGCTTTCTAGTTGGAGGTTACAATTCGAATGCTTGAAACTTTATTTACACAAAATGTGATTTTTTATATTACAAGATTGCCATTGGTATAATTGACGAATTATATAATACGCAAATTCACAATAATTTTCTTTACATCACATTCAATATTATTGTTCAAAATAACAATGAGCTTTAATTTAATGATCTTCAACATTCTCCCCGGCTGTGAAGGAAGTTCGCATCTGCTTAAGTGATGTAAGTTCACCATAAGAGTTCCACTACGTCAGCAGCTTATGTTTGCATCTGTCTATATTGTTTGGCACGCATGATCACATGTAAAAAGAGAGAGAGAAGATTAATACAAATACAATATTCAAACATCAAAGTAAAAATGACGTAACGTAAATCTCTTGTCAGCCGCATATAAGTTGAATGGTCATCGCGTCGGTTCAAGTGATAAATTCGTGTGTGGTTTTTGTTTAAAAAAATATGGTTTTATGAATGTTAAATTCTGTGTTAAGTGTTTTAATAAACCAATAAGATGCTAGAAGTGCATTCCGGTGGGGCTATTTTTTTTTCTTTATTGGTATAATGTTAATAATAATAAATTTTGTTTTCATTTGAAATATATACATATGTGTGTGCCCATTCATAATTATTTTTTGTTGGCTCAGCTATGATTCCGTGTTGATTGCCTGGGTTGACGGTGCCGCGAATTTTCTTGCGTAATTTTGTCCGGTGTGTGGGGTGGTGTCTTCGATGCACTTGATTAGAGCACATATGAGGAATTAACCAGATAGTCAATTCTGCATTCCCCTATCGTTTTCAACCCGCAAAACATTTTTAATAATGGCCGCAAAATCCGCTCTCAATTTTCCAATCTGTGAATAAGTGTAAGCCAGACACATGAAGTTAGATCTAATTTGCTTAATTACTCGCCAAAAATAAGTGTGGGGAGTTTTGCAAGATTTCCAAATCGCAAAACAAAAAAACAGCTGGTTACGGCGGATGTGTTCATAGCTATTTTAACTTAAATACAACAACTTAGCTACCCAATAAATATGAAGTTGTTAAGGTGCGATCAGACGGTCATCCAAACTTGTTATCTGGATGACATCCTCACGTCACTATGACGTAGAATTTATCCTAAAGCGGTAATCCCGTCTGAAATAAATATGTTCTGATGTCAGCATGTCATCCGGATGACAATGTTGGATGACCGTCTGATGGCATCTTTACAATTTAATTCGAATATTTTTTGCGGTTATAAGACAAATAAAGTTCTCCATTTTTTTTCTGCCTTAAAATAAACATAATTCGGTTGTTATATTTTTTAAATTAGTAATGTTTGGGTGTAAACTAATATTAAATTCTTTGATTGTCTTATTATTTTATTCATTATTTTTATTCAACATATGAAAATTATGTATATAAATATTCGGGTTATGTCCATCGAAAAAAGTGGTAAAGAAGTATTTTTAATCGTTTTTTAAATTATTTTATATTACAAACTTTGTATGTTTAGTCATTGAATTTTCTTAACTGTTTGTTTTTGTAGGCGGCTTTGCAATTTTTTTTATCTAAGTTAATATGCTTTATTTATGGTAGCTTATGCAGTGCAATAAATATATATATTACGGGTGCATTTTCCTGTCGAAAATGCTTGGCAGTTGAGCACAACTCATTAATAACCATGCACATTATTTTACATTGTAGTTTTTTTTAAAATTAATTAACCACTCTTTCCAAAAGACGACTTTATTTGTCAAGTTCTAATGTTTTGTAATTTTTTTTTTATGAAAATAAAAACAAGTAGTAAAAACAATACTACTACTACTACTGCTAAAAAGTGATTGCAAATGTTGTTAAAAAAGGGTTTTCATGTATCAAACATAATATTTGTAAGAATTTGGATTGTGTAAAAGTATTAAACTGCTTCAATATAACCATCCATAACGAAATCAGTGTTTGTAAAGTTATACTTAAATTTATTGTCAAGTCAACCGAAAATGCATTATCAACTTTTTTATTATATATTAGTCACGTTAATCAATATTATTTTGATTATTTGTCATTAAAAATTAGAATAAGTTATTTAAAACACGGGTGGTCAAAAGGATGGTGAATGCGATTATATTAGAACACAAGCGTTCTCACTTTAGCATAACACCATCAGCTTCTACTTCTCACTTCCCCGTGGTGACTGCTGGGTGACTACTTCCTCGACTCGAGATGGGGTAACCAGTCCCTGTAGAAGGTCGTTGGTGGCAGCTGCCGAGAGAGGGGTAAGGAGTGCCAGCTCACTAAAATACTTCTCCTGTTTCCGGACGGCAGCGGACTAATTTTCTACGGATGGATCAACGGCGGCATCCACAGTTCCAATTAGGTGGAACAAGTGATCTCCCTATATGAGCTGCTTCGACTTATTTGAAGCCTAGGTCTATAGCGATCTCCAATACTAAGTCAGGGTGTTCGAAAAGAGTTGGTTGCGAATGAGCCCTTCATGGGCCAACGGCAGCACTCACATCCCCGAAGTGGGTAACTGGCACCGGAATTATCGGCCTGCGTTCCTAGAGTCAAAAATAGAGCCTGGCCCTCCAGGTTGGGGGTTGTGCCGTAAGTCTGTCCTCTCGCGGTACCAGAGATACGATGGATAGGATCAGAAATTATGAAAAGACAAAATTGCTACATTTATTACAGCAAAAACAAAAGGTTGCACGTGTTAGGATGCGGATTCGTCGTGGGAAATCGGCTTAGATACAAAGTAATGGACTTCAAGCCGTGCTGTGATCCGTATTAGAGCTACATTTGAAAACATTGGCCTAATATGTGCCCACGCCCCTACCTACGAGGTTGAGGACACTATCAAGGAGGAATTCTAGGACCTCTTGGACGGAGCATACGGAGCCTCTCCGGAGTACGATGTCAAAATTGTACTCAGGGACTTGAATGCTAAAGTCGGCAAGGAAAACATCTTCGGCGGATTAGTTGGTAAGTACAGCCTCCACGAAATGACAACAGATAACGGCTACCGACTAATTGACTTTGCAGTAGCTTGTAATACGGTGATAAGTAGCACTAGGTTTCCGCAACTCAGGTTCCACACAGCAACCTGGCGCTCTCTAGACGGTCGAACCGCCAATTAAATCGACCAAGTGCTAATCGATGAGAGGCACGCATCCAACATTTTGAACGTGCACACATACCGAGGGGCAAACGTCGACTCTGACCATCTTCTTGTTGCAGATAGATTCAGAGTTCGACTGTCCAACGAGAATAAACTGCGAACTGCCCAGAAGAAGAAATTCGACGTTGGACGCCTTAGCACATCTGGAGTTGCCAGAGCCTACAAAGATCCATTGAGTGAGAAATTCTCCACTGTGCATTATTTACCTATCACAGACGCCAATAGCCCAGTATCGCGACATCATCAAGGAGGTAGCCGAAACTACCCTAGGATACCACCCCAGAGAAAAAGCCCGTGGTATGATGACGTATGCGTCTACGGAAAAATGGTGACAGAAAACGCACATTAGAACGTTGCAGAGGAAAACAAGGGCAGAAAAAGATGAGTACCGAGCCAGGAGAAGGGAGGAGAAGACAATCCCGCGTAGGAAGAAAAGATAAATACGCAGTCCTCCAGCTCAAGGAGATCGAATAGTCTCGTGACCGAAACAACATCCGGAAGATTTATAAGAAAGCCAGGCAACTGGCTGCTGGTTTTAAGACCGGAACGCATAGAATAGAACAGTTTGGCTTAGCTATAAAAAACAGCGAATGAACAACAAGGCCGCCGGCTCTGATGGTCTACCTGCAGAGCTTTTCAAATACGGAGGTGATGTTATGGTAGCGCGCATGCACCAAATAATCAACCAAGTTTGGGTGAAGGAAAGCCTGCTCGTAACTGGACCATCAGCTCCTTTAATCGCATCTACAAGAAATACAAGAACTATCGAGGCATATACCTGCTTAATGTCGCATATAACATCCTATCCAACGTACTGTGTGAACGTCTCAAACCTTTTTGCAACACACTAATCGGGACGTACCAGTGTGGCTTCCGGCCCGGGAGCTCTGTAGACCAAATCTTCACACTAAGGCAAATCCTGGAAAAGACTAACGAGTTTTAAGTCGAGACACACCATCTCTTCATTGACTTTAAAGCCGCATATGACCGCATTCATCGTCAGGTGCTTTTTGTGGATGTGTCGCATGACACCAACATGCGGTGCAATGTGCAGTTTGGCAGCAGCTCATCTGAACTCTTTCAAACATGCACCGGAATTCGGCAA
Organism: Ferdinandea cuprea; assembly: GCA_963576555.1. Classification (NCBI taxonomy): domain Eukaryota; kingdom Metazoa; phylum Arthropoda; class Insecta; order Diptera; family Syrphidae; genus Ferdinandea; species Ferdinandea cuprea. The sequence continues at coordinate 83,017,635 of OY754959.1, forward strand.
GGAGATGCGCTGGCGTGTGATTTCTGCAATCTTCTGAGCAGAGGGTGCGCAGGGCAGGTGTCCTATCCTATCTTCAACAGATCGGTCAAACTGCTGGGGTATGCGGACGATATAGACAACATCGGTCGATCCCAGCGTGCCGTGATAGAGGCTTTCACGGCTTTTGAAGAACAGGCGAAACTAGATGGCCTTGAAGTGAATGAGGGCAAGACTAAATATATGCTATCAACAAACAAACAATCATCTGTCCACCGACTAGGACAAAATGTCACTGTTGATAGCAGCAACTTCGAGGTAGTTAAGGAGTTCATTTACCTACTACTTTGGTTTGGCAAAACAAATGGGTTCAAAACTCCTGACTCGAAGGACAAAGTGTATACTCTACAGTACCCTTATCCTGCCAGTTCTGCTATAAGTTAAAATCTTACAATTACTTTTGTTTTAAAAAAAATATATTTATTTCCAAATATAAACTTCGATACTTAAAGCACTAACTTATCTAAGCAACTAACTGACAATAATACCTAAATACATGTATTTATAACCCGATGAACATTATACTGAATTTGCTCCAGACGCGAAGTCAGCATTCCCTGGAACTGCAGGTGACGCTGTGGGAAACAATGTTGCGCGTGGTGTCGGTGAATATTATTTTGTGGGAACCAATGTTGCTCGTGTTGTTTATCAGTGGTGTTTACTGTTTCGTTTGTTAATTCTTCCCCTCTTAATTTTTTGCGTCCACGCAAATTAATAGAATGGAATATTGAGGATGCTATTTTGATGTGTTATTACTTCTGGAGGCTGGTCTTCGATTTTGAGATTCGACTGCATCTGCATTTGAATCGGTATGGGTTGTGGGATGATATTGACGTTAGGTCCTTTCTTAGTTTTCAGCTTCAATAGTAACACTGCTGCTAGGACAAAAAATACTACTGCAAAGAGAGAAAAGTTTATGATTTCTAATGATTCTTTTTCACCTTCATTAGTTGTAAAGACAGGACTTCTTCGAGTTCGGATGTCTCGGATAAGACGTTTAGAAGAGGAGGTGCAGCTTTGATGTTTGCTATTTCTTCCGATATGTATTTTTGATTGTTCCTTGAAGTTCTTTTGTTTCTCCCTTGTGCTATTTCTTCCACTTGCATAATATGGTGATCGTTCGTCTTATTACATGTTGCTTTTAGGCTTTTAAGTAATTTTGAAATACAATTATTTTTACTTATATCTAGTACATGGTTTTTTCTACAAAGAGATAATTCATTTATAGTTTTACATTTTTTTCTATTCCGTATATTAAATCATTTTTTCTTATAATATTTTCAAAATCTATTTTATTCATGACATTATTTTTTCTAATCGATTTGATAACATGTTTCTCAAAAATTATATCTTCCGTTTTAGGAATGCTTACAATGTATATAAGTTTATTTGAACTTAATGCTATTTTAACATCTGCGAATTTTAAAGCTTCTTCAATATTCTCATAAGGAATGTGTGTTTCATTAATTCTACTTATTATTAAGTTTAATTCTTTCTTTGAGAGGATATGCGAGCTTACAATAATTGATTTTGCCAGTTCTATGGCGTAAATGACATTTGTCAGATCTTCTTTTAATAGTTTTGTGTTATATTGAAGGCTTAAGGCTAATTCTAATTCAAACGATTTATCTGTTCTTACTACTTTAATTATTCCATTGGTTATATTTGTAATATGCATTATATGCTTTATTTATGATAACTTATTCGTTATTATTTTCAATTATACCGTTAATTTTATTCTCTATCATGGTGAAATCAGAATGATCTGGGTTACCGGCTATCCACTTCCAAACGGACCCGATGAAGTCAATCTTTTCGCTTTTTGGATTTTTATATTATCAATTAAGAATTTAATTAATTAATAATACTTGTGTTAATTCATGTTTTAGGATAGGGAATAAGGATAAATGCGTAACATCGTGTTTGTCTAATGCGGACAATATTTCAGATACGAATGTTTCGTATTGTTCTATTTCAAGGGTGTGGACTAGTTTTAAATCTCCGTTTTGAACCCTGGCTTTGCCATAGCTTAAAGCTATTATTTGCGAGTTAGTGTAATCGAAAATCTGGACTTCTGCAAGGGCGACAACGGCGCAGAATAACCTGTAGGGAAAGGGAAGAAAATAGAAGGTTTCAGTTTCGAATGTTGCTTTTATGGATCGTCCTTCCGGACTTTGTTACAACCACGGAGGGTTTGTTTTCTTGTACAATTTCCTTTTTATACCTGACTGTTAATTTGAAACCATGACGTTTGTTATTTTTTACATAAATTGTTTGGCCTACCTCATAATCTTTTTCTGGTTGTCTCTTCTTGTTATGATAATCTATGTCTTTTTCCTGTTTTGCTCGTAGACGTTCGATTGTCTCATGTCTACTCATTTCGAATTTATCGGGGTCGGTTGATACATTTCTGCCGTAGAAAATTTCTATAGGTTTCCTATTGATAGTGGAGTGAATACTTGAATTATACTCATAGACGGATCGTTCTAGTAATTCCTCGAAGGAACGATGAATGCCATCTGTTTTCAGACATCTCATGATTTCCGAGAGGGTTGAATGAAATCTTTCAACCTGGCCATTAACCTCACTTTTGTAGGAAGGTGTTTTAAAAACTTCGATGTTTAATTGATCTTGCATCATAAAAGTGATGGAGGCAGAGTTGAGGGATTTTTCGTTGTCTATTACGACAAATTTCGGTACTCCGTAAAAGAATAAAATTTCTCGAAGAGGTTTTCTTATATCCTCGATTGCTCTTGATTTTATCGGTTTTGCCTGTGCGAATTTAGAAAATTTATCTAGTGCAGTTAGGATGAGGTTTCGTTCAGTGGAATAGATATCTATGTGTAGTATATGTCCGGGATATAAAGGAATTGGTGTTGTTTTTATAATGGGATTGTTGGGATGCCTCTCATATTTATTTTCTTTGCATATTGTGCATTGGCCAACAAGTTTTTTGATTTTAGCAGTCATCCTTGGAAAATAGTATCTTTCCAGTATTTGCATTCTATTCTCATTTGAATTGCGATGAGCTCTTTTATGGATTCCTAAAATAATGTTTTCCTGTTCGGATTGGTCTGTTATGTCTTCAACTTTTAATCGGGTAAATCTTATTCTGTAACTGTTGAAATAAAGAGGGTAAATTTCTTGAATCAAGCTCATGACCTCTTCTGTGGTAACTATTCCGTTAAGGACGGCTGGATTGAGGAATCTCTTAAAAATTCTTATTAAATTCTCTTTGGTGTAAGATGGTTCGGTTATAATATGTCTACTAAACTTGGGGAAAGGTGTTTTAAATTCGTGGCGTGACGTATTACCTGTTTCTAAGATGAGCTGGTTTCTAAAAACGTTTATTGGTGTTTCGACTGAAGGGATTAAATTATGGGACGAACTCTCGTCGCTATGTTGTGTTTTTGTTAGCGAATTTATTGCAGTATCGCGCGGAGGTCTAGACAAAGCATCCGCTACAACGTTAGTTCTTCCGGTTTGTAAGTGATTTCATCGTTGTATTCTTCCAAGATGGCTTTCCATCTCTTCATTTTCGAATTGTTGTTTTTGTTACTAAGCGCGTAAGTTAACGGTTGATGGTCTGTAAAGATTTTTACTTTGCGTGATCCGTAAAGGAAGTTGCGGAGAGAATACAATGCCCAAATGATGGCAAGCATCTCTTTTTCATTGGTAGCATATGATTCCTCAGTTTTATTTAGCGTTCGGGAAATAAATATAATGGGTCTGTTATCTTCTTCCAGGACTGCTCCAATGGCGTAATCGGAAGCGTCTGTTGTGAGTTGAAACTCTTCATTAAAATCGGGATAGGCTAAAAGAAGATCACTTGAAATTAGGGAATTTTTGATTTTATTAAAAGATTCTATTGCTTCATCGTTGAGATGTATTGCTTTTTTGCTCGAAAGATTTTTGGAGATACGGCCTCCTTCACCTCTTAAAAGTGTTGTTAGGGGTTTTGCGAGGTTGGCGTATCCTTTGATATATCGGCGATAATATCCTGAAAGTCCTAGGAAAGATCGTAGATCTTTAAGTTTATTTGGACGTGGAAAATTCATTATTGCCTCTACTTTTGCTGGGTTGGTTCTGATACCGTTGGAAGAGATAACGAATACTAAGAATTCGACTTCGTTTTTAAGAAATGCACATTTGTCTAATTGAACCTTCATATTTGCCCGTTCTAAGGTTTTGAAAACTGTTTGGAGATTAAGGAAGTGTTCTTCTTCATCCTTGCTAAAAATTACTATATCATCTATGTACACGTAACATATTTTTCCTATATGTTCGCGTAAGATGTCGTCGAGTGCCCGCTGAAATATTGACGGGGCGTTTTTCAGGCCGAATGGCAGTCTCGTGAACTCGTATTTTCCGTTATTCACGAAAAAGGCTGTTTTTACGATACCCGCCTCTTTGAGTGGTATCTGATGAAATCCACTCTTGAGATCAATGACTGAAAAGCATTTGCTTTTTCCTAATTGAGATAGTACTTCGGTTATTTCGGGAATTGGATATTTATCCGAAATGGTTATGGAATTTAGTTTCCGATAGTCAATAACCATTCTGTACTTTTTCTCGTTAGATGAGTCGGCTTTTTTTGGCACTATCCATACAGGTGAGTTGTATGGTGACCGTGAAGGTCGAATTATACCATCATTAAGTAGCTGTCTGACTTGTTTTTCTACCTCATCTTTGAGGGCCATGTTGTAAGAGTAAAATTTGGAATAAATAGGAGTTTCTGAAGTTGTACAAATATCTCCTTTTACGACAGTGGTGAAGGTGAGCTTCTCGTCGAGTTCAGTAAATAGGTTTGGAACGTTTTTTACTATATCGTTAATTCTGTTCCTCTGAAGAGTATTTAGGTGGTCTAGTTTTATGCCTATATTGTTTACGGCCGTGTAGGCATGTTGTTTGATCCTGATTTTTACTCTGTCTTTTATAACCATATAACCATCTTTTGTGAAAATTACAGCAGAGAGCTCTTTTAAGGATAAAAAATTTAATATTTGTGTCTTTGAGACCGAATAGATTGACATTGGTGTAGTGGCTTACTTTAACATTTCCGTCAATAGAATTTGCATAGAAGGGTTTTGCGTTTGGTAAAGGTTTTGGAACAGGGTTTTCCTGAATATAGTTCTTGTTTGATCCAGTGTCTATTAAGATTTTTAATATTTGCCCGTTCTTCGTTCTGCATTCAAAATAAGGCAGCGAAGAACAGTTTAGTCTAAAAAATGGATATCCGTAAAATCTAAAATCTCGTTCTCTGACGTGTTTCTGAGTTCTTCGTATTCCTCGGATTCAGTGGATGATTGTTCGTGTGGATCGGATGCGGTAGCACATAGTTGTTCGTAACTACGTACATCTTCTGGCTGAGGTTCTATGTGGAAATTTCTATGGTATTTCATAGGTCTTGGTGGTGGTGCCTCTCCTGGAGGTCTCCTTCCATACATCGGATTTGGCTTTGGTCTGTTCATGTAGTTTACTCGCATGCTCTGATCTACGTCCATTGGTTCTGGCCTTGGTTGTGGCTTAGGCGCATTAGGACGAGGAGGCATTGGTGCATAATGCTGAGCTTGATTTTGAGGGTAACTTTGATTATAATGCTGTTGTCTGTAGGTGTTTTGATTTGGAGGGAGGTTAGAGTTAAAATTTGGTGGACTATTGGGGTTTTGGTTCGCATGTTGATTAAAATGGAATGGTGGTTGGGGTAAGTGTGCTAGTTGAGGATAAAATTCTTGTCTATTAGGGTAAGTAGTATTTACTACATTTCTACGAGGTGGAACTGGTGGTAAAATATGATTGTGGGTGGCACGAGAAGGTGCGTTATGAGCGATTGCATATTGAGTACGATAATTTTGGTTCTCAAGCTTAAAGCAGAGATGCAAAGCTTGGGGTAGATTCGTAGGTTCTCTAATACCAAGTAGTCTCGGTAGATCGCCTTTCAAGCCTCTAATGAATGTGTCGAGGGCTTTGTCTCGGTAAGTCTGGGTGAGTAAAGAAATGGACTCTTTGCTAATATCCATGCAACCTATTTTGTTTAATATAAGGGACAGGTGTGAATAAACTTGATGATAGAATTCCTGAACTGTGTAATTCCCTTGTACTAAAGACGTCATTTGATATTCAAGCGTGGTCAAATCTCGTTTGTCTGCATAATGCATTGTTAGGCAGCGAGAGATGCACTTCCAATCCAATGGGGTATTATATGATTCTAATACCACATCAGCTTGACCAATTATTTTATTACGTATAACACTCAAAATTCCGAAGTATTTTGGTGTTCCTTTGATAGATTCATAAAGTTGTAAGATTCTAGCGCCGCTTTTTTTCCAGGAATTGTATTCTACTGGTTGTCCGGTGAAGTGTTTTAAACTTCGAACAACGTCTGGTATTTTATCTAACTCTGTTAAATTTGCACGAAATTCTGGATTAATTATTATATCTGTACCACTAAAGCCATAAGCGTAAGGGTTTATTATGGATTGAACCCATCGACGACCTTCGTTTTGAAGGAGATTAAGGAAGTGTTCTTCTTCATCCTTGCTAAAAATTACTATATCATCTATGTACACGTAACATATTTTTCCTATATGTTCGCGTAAGATGTCGTCGAGTGCCCGCTGAAATATTGACGGGGCGTTTTTCAGGCCGAATGGCAGTCTCGTGAACTCGTATTTTCCGTTATTCACGAAAAAGGCTGTTTTTACGATACCCGCCTCTTTGAGTGGTATCTGATGAAATCCACTCTTGAGATCAATGACTGAAAAGCATTTGCTTTTTCCTAATTGAGATAGTACTTCGGTTATTTCGGGAATTGGATATTTATCCGAAATGGTTATGGAATTTAGTTTCCGATAGTCAATAACCATTCTGTACTTTTTCTCGTTAGATGAGTCGGCTTTTTTTGGCACTATCCATATATAAGCGTAAGGGTTTATTATGGATTAAACCCATCGACGACCTTCGTTTTGAAGAACGCGGCCAACTATTCCCGTTACTAGGGTATTGAGGGCTTCGTTGGTTATCATTCCGCCTGCATTAGGGGGATTTGGAGGGTTTGGAGGAACCTCTGGATTAAGGACTGGTGGTCTAATATGGACTGGGTTTGCCATGGTAAAATAATTTGAACTGACACAAGTAATTAAGGTAAAAAAAAAAGAAGAATGAATAAAAAAAAAAGAATTTCTAATTCTGGTTTGCACGATGAGGGAGATTTACAATAAAAAAATTTAAATATCTTCAAAATTAATTCACTTATATAGATTAAAACGTTTCACTTAATATATCTAAATAATGTTTTCACTTAATATAGTTTTCACTTAATCTAATCTTTCAATAAGCACTGTTTCTTACACGAGTGCGCCTAGTTGCATCCTGGAGCGGCTGTCAATTCGTGTTGACTCCTTTTCCTCTGGTTATTGGTTTTCCAGCTACTGGGGGGCCTCGTTTCTCCAAGTCTATTCGTTGCACAGGTTTTAAATACACGGTTTAAATACACTGTTTAACACCCACGTACGCGAATTACTAGTTGGACGTTTCAACGCGGGTCCCTGCTCGGGCGCCAGTTAAAATCTTACAATTACTTTTGTTTTAAAAAAAATTTATTTATTTCCAAATATAAACTTCAATACTTAAAGCACTAACTTATCTAAGCAACTAACTGACAATAATACCTAAACACATGTATTTATAACCCGATGAACATTATACTGAATTTGCTCCAGACGCGAAGTCAGCATTCCCTGGAACTGCAGGTGCAACGACACAGTACGATGGCATGGAGCATATTTGCTGACGCTGTGGGAAACAATGTTGCGCGTGGTGTCGGTGAATAGTATTTTGTGGGAACCAATGTTGCTCGTGTTGTTTATCAGTGGCGTTTACTGTTGCGTTTGTTAACTTATACGGCGCCGAGTGCTGGATGATTGGCGGGAAAGGAGAGTTAATACTGAGATACTGGATGGGATTTGAAAGAAAAATCCTGCGACGGGTATTTGGTCCTATGTGCGAACTGGGCGAAGATAGATGGATAGATGAACTGGAGAAGAAGATACAACCGCGAACTCTATGAGCTGTACGAAGATGTGGATGTAGTCCAAAAAGCCAAGAAACGTCGACTACATTTGCTCGGCCACATCGAGCGAATGGACAATAACGCTCCAGCCAAGATAATCTTCGAATCCCAGCCCCCAGGTTCGAGACGACAAGGGAGACCGAACCTCCGTTTTAAAGACCAAGCCATCGGGGATGCCAGAGCGCTTGGTCTGGACAACTGGAAGCAGCGTTGCCCGGGATCGCAGAGGATGGAAGGCTACCGTGTCTCAGGCAGGGACTCTTATCACGGCTTTATTCTCAATATTATAATATTTTATTATGTAATTAGCTGTGTGGTAAGTATGTTTTAATCCATATTCACCACATATTTTGCATGTTTATCTTACACACCCAAATTGTGAGGTATAATCTGCTCAATTTCATCAACTGTTCCCAACTTCTTGCTATAAAAAATGATATTTCATATCATTTCAATGGTCGCCCCCCATTAAAACCCATATGCTAGGCGAGCAGAGAGATTCCCTCTCCAGTTGACTATCTGGTTAATTTCTCATCATTTTTGATCAGTGGACTGCATGTTTTTTTGTATGTGTATTGACGATTAAAGCTGCTTGTCAAATGCAGTTTTGCTCAAATGTTAGGGTGTGTCAAAAATATTTGAATGTTAAAGGGTGGAGCAGAAATTAATTTCCAATATTTTTTACATTTATTTTTTTATATATATTATGCGTTCCTATGTTCTGTGTGTGTGTGATATGTCAAAGTGTACGACTGTTGATTTATATGTTCAGTTAGTGCAAAAATTAATGAGAATAATAATTTATTTGAGCTAAGGTTAGGTTATAGATTAAGAGTGCGAGCTATTCTTAAAATTTGTAATATAGGAGTGCTAATTGAGTGCATTTATGACAGGTATTAGTTCTGGTCTTTATTAAATGATTGGGTCTTTTACTGTGCTTTCATTTGGTATCAGAATGTCCATTCCTGGATATAGTTCAGAGATACGATCGAGTATCCATTTTGAAGGCGGTAAGCGTTCATCCTTCAACAAAACTAAAACGCCGATTTCGGGTTGTGGTTGAAGTTTTAACCAGTTTGGGCATTGCTGCAGACGTGTTAAATATTCTCGACTCCACTGCTTCCAAAAGGTATGTACTGTTGCTTGCATTCTCTTTTATCTATCGAGGTGTGATATGTTGTCCATTTGTTCATTTGTTTGGGAAAAATTCATTGTTGGGCATTAGACCGGTCAAAGTTTTGAATACGAATGCTCTGACATCTATCTCAATTTCTGTCCGTAGTGATTTTAGGGTTAGATCAACGTAATTTTGACACAAACCACTTTTGGTGTTGCCTAGAACAGAAATTCAACGAATGTGCGTCGTTTTTTCAGCCCAAGTTGGTTTGCTGCTACCTCAGTGATAAATTTCTACTAATGCTCTCAAGTTGACATAGCTCCCGGATGAAGATCTTATCATTACAACTACAGTTGCTAAAAGGACTTGGGTATTTGTTTGCTGAGAAACATGATAATTGCGAGTTGATGCACTCGTGCTATATTGATCATTCGATGTATTAAACGAGGCAGCATTTGGATTCACTTGGATCGAGACTTGGTATGACTTATTATTGAACACATGGGACTGTGAACCAACAATAGACTGATGTGGAGAAAACGGTGTAGATTTCGAAGGCGGTAATTAGTTTGGAGAACAAGAGGTAAGACTCTGTTGATTACGATTTTGTTCAGTATTGCAATGTAATAAAGAGTGATGTTTTTTTTGTTACGGTGATAACAACGGGTCTGGCTAGGACATTGTTGGACTTAATGGTTATATGCTAAACAATTCTTACAAACTGAAAGCTCTTCGTTAATCTTGACCCTTTCGCTTCAAGAAAATATTGCATAAGTGAAACGAATGACAAAGAGCACAGTTATACCTTTCCTTCGGCTTAACATGCATGACCCTTGGCTTAAATTTGTTGTTACTATTTTGGAATGATGGTTTTAAAGTATCGCTTTGTGCAAACAAGTAACATCAAGAAGAGACCGAAATCGAGTTTCCAAACATGTTCACCAGTCGAGAGTCGTTTTTCAGGTAATAGATATATTTGAATTTTAAAATATCGTTATATGGAAAATATTTATTAAAAAATGTGAAGTATGTAGTTATTTTGTACATCGTCGTAGAATAAAATTGTGTAAAAGTGAAACCGCATCGTTATCCGATAAAAGTGTGCCAAATGTACCCAAAATGTTAAATTGACCAAAATCGCTAGAGCTGTTTTTAATATAAAATTAATGTTAAATGCAGCATTTATGAACCACTTAGAGTGGTTTAATCTTATCCTCATTAAAGGTAATGGTTTGCAATTTCAACACGATTATAATAACTTTCTCTTTCGTATACAAAAAAAGTTAAAAACCACCGATTATACCTTTAGTAGTCAACAGCAGATATTTATGTCTATGTTATAAACCCTAGTATACTCTTACAAAATATATGTACCTTTACAAGAATGACATTTAGTTTACTTTAAGGGCCCATATGTTGAATTTCTTAATATAGGTAGTTGAAAAATCGATGAATTTTTCCCATGACGCAAACTCCGTAATGTTGTGTTGTAGAATGTCCGTCGCTATTTTTTGTATTGAGAAATCCTCACATACTCATTTTATTAATAGTATTGCTATTGAGTATTACGTTATTACACTTAACTTTAATTCTAAATAAACTATTTCAAAGAATATTGTTACTTGTTTGCACAAAGCGTTAAATATTGGTCGTTCATATTAAATTGAAAAAGAGCTGAATTAATTTGTTTAGTAGTAATTTTCTACACAAATGTTGCTTCAAAAAAACTTTTGTTATCAGAGTCGATAAAAAGTTGAATACATGATTATTTGGTTAAATACAATATCTCTGGTGTTTGTAGACATATATCTATGTTTATAAATATATTTTAAGCTATTTTTGAGACAAACGATATATGTAGTTTACCAACAGATAATTTGAGAGTTATTTAATTCGTGAATTTATTAATACTGATTTAAGACGAGAGAATTCAACGGTATTTTTATGTAAAAAAGTAAAAAGTCGTAAACATCGCTTGCTGAAATGAGAATGGATTAAACACTGTAAGTATTTAAATGCAATTTTTGGAAAAAAGTCTATTTAATACGTAGTTACATATTATTTAGCCATTAATCAAATATCCATCCAAATTAGACAATAAAATGTATACACGCGAGAGAAATGCGTTAATATAACCTATAATACAATTGGTTTTAATAAAACGGAGTAATATGATATTACAAAAATCTTGTATAATATGGGTATGTGGGATTTTTTTATGTGAACCTAAATTTTGTGTCGTGCTGGTGAATAAGGATATTTCTTACTTTAAGCTTACTTTTGATTTTAATATATACCAAAATATTTTGACAGTAATAATTAAGGTAACAATAATTCCACGCCATTTATCAAGGGCTTCACAGCGTTGAAAGAAACATGTATCTTATTTATTACTCCTTAGAATGCAGAAGTTTAGTACGTGTTCCCAGTGGATTCATAAATTTAAAAACCCTTATACTGAATTGTATTTCAGGCCGCGAAAATTTGACTGAAGGTAAAACTAGACATACATACAAATTGGTCAAATAATGACAATTTTTATTTGGGAAAACACCAAATTCAAGAAAAGGATTTACCAACCACGAATCCACTGCTCATTCTCAGATTCATAAAAGCAACTGGACTGGATGATGTTCTCTGAGTAGATTTTCTTTGCCAAGGCTAAAGCCAAAGCATAAACACTCCAACATAATTTTTGGTGAATGAAGTTGTGAGGGGTATCTGGGAGAGGGAGCAAACTTCTCCAAATTATAAGTAGTGGGCCATAAACCACAAGGTCGCAGTGTAAGATATATATACAATATATATTGTTATTATTATTTATGACCACTGTACTGTTAAATAACCATATTTTGCAAGCAAAAACTGTGGAAAATTGGCACTTAGTCGAATCTTATCATGATGACATGGGCACATTTATTGAATTTGTACATAAATAGATTTTGGGACATATCCGGGATTTAGATTACCACAAGAACACTTTAATACGAAGTTTCTGGGCAGAGGTAAAAAAAATAAATAATATACATATGTATGTTTCCTTATTTTATTTTTTCATGAAAATTTTTGGAAACGAAAGTGCACGTGACAGAATTTTTACTTAACGTATGCGGTCTTTTTCCAGTAGATGCACTTGAAATCTCTTTTTTATTTGTTGTTGTTTTCTTCAGTTTGCTATTTTATCAAATTTGCCAAAATCGGCCCGTCTATGCACTCGACCGATTCATGCCAAGGAAGTCCTCTTGTAGCAAATCTAAGAACTCATTTTGTATTGTATAAAAGTAACTTGGAAATGGCAACCTATTATTACATAGATTTCAAATTCAGATTAACGAATCATAATGACTTGGAAGATATTTTGAAGACCATGAATAAGAAAAATGATCAAAATCTTGCAAATGTTCAAATGTACCTAGACACTTTTGATATCTGTGGCAATCTACTGATTGAAATTATAAACAACTCTCTCATTAGGGGTATTTTTCCTGATTGTTGAAAAGAATCTGTTGTAGTTCCAATACCAAAGATTAAAAACACATTAAAATTTAAGAATTCAGACCTGTTAATATGTTACCAATGGAAAGTAAGGTAATTGAAAAGATTGTTTATTTACAATTACATCTAGACTCATTTAATTTAATATCTTGTTACCTATCTGGATTTCGGGAATGTCATAATTGTGAATCCCTTATTAATTTAGTAATATGATAACTAGATGGAAAGTCGAAATTGATAATGAAAAAGTAGTTGTGGCTGTTCTTTTAGATTTGAAAAGGGCATTTAAAATAGTAAACAGAGATATCCTACTTCAAAAGTTAGAGGGCTGGAGTTCGAAATTCAGAACTTAATTGGTTTAAATCATATCATAGCAAACGACAAAAGTGAATAACATGCTATCTGATGTTATCAGATTAATTTCAGAGTCCCCCAAGGATCACTACTAGGAGTTTTATTATTTCTTATTTATATAAATGATATGGAAAAAAGGTTGTTCTTTCCAAGTTAGTATTATTCGCTGGTGATGCCTTGCCGTTTACGTCTGATGTGTCTGCTGACGAGAGAATTGATAAAATAAATTCTGACTTAAATGAATGACAAAGCTGGTTTCAAATGAATAAACTTAAACTAAACATAAGTAAAACAAAAGCAATGATATTAAAGTTGTCTTTAATGCGCATGTTGAACATATACGTAAAAAAATCGCTAAAAAAATAAATTTGTTTGCTAAAATAAGAAAAAGAATATCAAAAAGCTGTGCTATCATAGTATATAATAACGGGTGATCCAAGTAGAGATACTTTTTTCAATAGCCTTTTTTGACAGATCACGTGTGAGTCGTGTCATGCTGTCATGCTATTATTGTTTGGCATTTCATAATGGAAAGACTTACGCGTGAACACCGTTTACAAATTGTTCAACTTGAAAATTCACGTTCTGTGAGGAATGTGTTTCGTGCACTTCGCTCAACTTATGGTCAACATAATTGGCCTACTGAGAGTACTATTCGCAACACTATAACCCATTTTGAGACCCAGTATTCATTATTGGATAATATTCGACCACGTCCAGCACGCTGTGAAGAAAATATAGCGGCCGTAGCTGAGAGTGTACACGAAGACCGTAGAGAGTCGATTCGGCGCCGTTCGCAGCAACTCGGACTGACGTATGGAACGACTTGGCGCATTTTACGTCAAGATCTTAAATTGAAAGCGTACAAAATACAGCTTGTGCAACAAATGAAGCTGCTCGACCTTCCCAAGCGACATCGCTTCGCTCTATGGGCTCTTGAAAAGCTCCAAGAAGATCCGACGTTTTCGAGGCAAATTTTGTTTAGCGATAAAAAGTTGAATACATGATTATTTGGTTAAATACAATATCTCTGGTGTTTGTAGACATATATCTATGTTTATAAATATATTTTAAGCTATTTTTGAGACAAACGATATATGTAGTTTACCAACAGATAATTTGAGAGTTATTTAATTCGTGAATTTATTAATACTGATTTAAGACGAGAGAATTCAACGGTATTTTTATGTAAAAAAGTAAAAAGTCGTAAACATCGCTTGCTGAAATGAACAAATTGTTCAACTTGAAAATTCACGTTCTGTGAGGAATGTGTTTCGTGCACTTCGCTCAACTTATGGTCAACATAATTGGCCTACTGAGAGTACTATTCGCAACACTATAACCCATTTTGAGACCCAGTATTCATTATTGGATAATATTCGACCACGTCCAGCACGCTGTGAAGAAAATATAGCGGCCGTAGCTGAGAGTGTACACGAAGACCGTAGAGAGTCGATTCGGCGCCGTTCGCAGCAACTCGGACTGACGTATGGAACGACTTGGCGCATTTTACGTCAAGATCTTAAATTGAAAGCGTACAAAATACAGCTTGTGCAACAAATGAAGCTGCTCGACCTTCCCAAGCGACATCGCTTCGCTCTATGGGCTCTTGAAAAGCTCCAAGAAGATCCGACGTTTTCGAGGCAAATTTTGTTTAGCGATGAGGCCCATTTCTGGCTCAATGGGTATGTAAACAAACAAAATTGCCGCATTTGGGACGAAGAGCAACCTGAAGAGATTGAAGAACTGCCACTTCATCCAGAAAAAACAACGGTTTGGTGTGGTTTGTGGGCCGGTGGAATCATCGGTCCATAATTCTTTAAAAATTATGCCGGCGCGAACGTAACCGTCGACGGCGCCACTTCCCACACATCGCATCAATCAATGGACTTATTGAGAGAACATTTCGGTGAGCACATAATTCCACGTTTTGGGCCGGTCGATTGGCCACCAAGATCGTGTGATATCACACCGTTAGACTTTTTCCTGTGGGGATATGTAAAGTCAAAAGCTTATGCCGACAAACCCGCTTCGATTCAGGCCATGGAGGAAAACATCACGCGTGTCATTCGCCAGTTACCAGTCGAAATGCTCGAACGAGTGATCGAAAATTGGACTCCATCTGCGACGTAGCAACGGCCAACATTTGATAGACATAATCTTCAAAAAATAAATGCCAAAGAATGTTCTTTCAAATGATAATAAACATTCGCTATTAAATTTGAATTTTCTGTGTTTTTTCTTTTAAAAAGTAGGGAACCTCGAAATGGATCACCCTTTACTATAATAAAGCCCCATTTTGAATATTGTTCAAGTGTTATATTTATGTATGAGAATAATATTGCATTGTCGTAGATGAACTCATATAAGAAGTATGTTAGTAATAATATTTAGTGTTTTAGTATTTGTGTAAAATTAAATTAAGACTTTTACCTGTGTATTTAAGTGAAAATATAAGATATGTACACGATGTACATATTTACTCTTTGCGAAATGCAAATAATTTTAGATTATTAAGGTTTAGAAATCAAAGAACTGAAAATATGGCAATGCACAAAGGACCAATCTTCAATTCACTGGCAAATGAAATACAAAATCAAGCAAATCTAAATGGATTTAAGATTATGACAAAAATTTATGTAAAACATAGGCTTAGATAATAAGATATTTTTATTTTGTAAACATGTTTTTTTGAATAGCAATTTTTTGCTAAATAAAATTAATAAAAAAAAATGAAAAATAATATTTACCACTATTGAAAGAAATCAGGTTCTAAAGCAAAACAGATCTCTCACTTAAAACGGAAGATATCTAATTTAAATGGACCTACATTTTAATGCCGATGCCTTCCATGGAAATATGCTAGTTTTTAAGGATTGATTTAAAAATATGACAAATGACAATGACATTTCCGAAATCCAGATAGGTAACAAGATAAATTATTAAATTAAATTAAATGAGTCTAGATGCCTTTGTAATTGTAAATAAACAATCTTTTCTTGTGTTTTTAATCTTTGGTATTGGAACTACAACAGATTCTTTTCAACAATCAGGAAAATACCCCTAATGATGACAAACGATTTCATGTAAGTGTGCGTCGCAATTTCTAAGAAAAGCTTATGGTATGCCATAAAATCTATTAGAACATTAGCCGTTTTCTTTTGGTAAGCGTATATAAGATTGCACAAAAGAACGCTCATCGCCGCTAGGGAAATTCATTGTGAAGTGAAGTGATAAATTGGCTTTTGTAATAAATGCTAAAATCACGTCTGAATCGAAAACAAAAAACCGAATAGTTTTATGTCTTCTAGTTTTTGAGAAAATTAAAAATTACTAAAACTACTTTTTATCATATATGATTACTATTATTTTTTGGTATTTACGGTGATATCACTTTAAGTATTTATGTTAATAATAGGTTCATTTTTGTAAGTAGAGTACAGCAATTTATTTAGCACTACTTTGTATGCACAACGAGGAGGTAGAATTGCATTGCATTCCTCGTCCTAGTTAGTCAGGAGATTCCTCGTCAATGAAGTCCTCGCCCGTACTGGTGTTACTGTCGAGTTCGTTAAGCTGTTGGTGAGAAGTCGAGGTTGTTTTGGCGATAGAATACCCTCTAAGTTTTCACAGTGAACGGTGGGAGGGTCAAAGTCCTTCAATTGCAAGCCCATACTTTCTTCACTATCGATAAAACATGGGTATACTTATTTTACGTCTCGTAAAAATTCCATTATTAGGGATCCCAAGTCGTCCTTATATTTTTTTTAAAGGCAGTATTTTCGATAAAAGAAAGTGCCGTATATTGGTGAAGGTGGTGCGTTGTTTTGTGGCATAAAATATTTTTTTTTTCAGGAGCTTGTTCTGATTCCCCAAATCATTAATTGTGTTGGTTGCATCGGTCTTGTTAAATATTCGCCTTTGCTGTGGGTTGTAATTTCTTGAGTCGTAGAACAAGGGAACATTTTGTCAACTCCTATGTACTGGCGTGCGGTGTCGGTACAAATACGACTGGTGTTGGGGTTGACGTATTTATGGATATTAGGCCACAAATCTTCCTTACATTTGTAGTTCACTTTAAAGAAGCGCTTCACTTTATCCTCTTTGCAAAACAACTCCAACACAACGATTGACATCTGTTCTGTTACACGGCCTCTGTGGTATTTCCTTTTTCTAAGAAAAGTGTCGTCGATTTGGACAGTTTTTTTCGTGGCCGCCAATATTAACATCAACGTGAGATGCTATTATTTCCGTTATTTCACGACAATAGTTAAATATTATTTAATATTAAGTTGTAGGTTAAGATTTAATTAATTTACCTGAATAACATTGTTCACAGGTATTTTGATCACAAATGAGTTAATTATTGTAAGCACCTGCGAATCTCTAGCCGACATTGAGGCCCATGAAAAAATGTACCCGTAGATGGGTTGATTGTAATCCTACAATTTTTGTCACGTTTTTTAGAGCTTTTTTTGAGCATCGCCACATCCAACCGAACTTAACATTTTTAAAATTTTCCACCTTCATCGGTAAGTTCCAACACAGTGGAGGAGTTGAAATTTTAGTGGGGATTAGACCAATTTCTTCTAAAAAATCGATACTTAATTGGTCTAAACTTTTTTTAAAGTAAAATTTCGTGTTTGGTTGCGAATTTTTTAAAAACTATTGACACAAATAAATTAATTTAAATTTTGGATTAAAGATTTCTGGCTTTGAAAACTGCTACTGTACTAATTTGTCAGTGTTGTCATTGTCTTTTAGTACACTGTTTTCCATTTTAATTTTTTTTACATTGTCCCTTCCGCCTAAACGAAGCAAGATAGACACCCCTCCAATAATGAAAATTTGCTTGTATTTAACCCCTCTAAAAAAAACAGTTTTCAAATTTTGGCGCCAAAATTATCGTAAAACTTAAAGTGTTTATATGTAGCGTCAGCCTTGAAACTAAGAAATAAAAATATATTCCCACACCTTTTTAGACCATGATCTACTTATATCCGAAATTTTAGCTTTACAGTTCCCGTGTAATTTTGGGTCGGACAGAAACGCCGTGACAGAAAATTGACTTGGCTATTATTATATCGATACATTCGGCCTTTAGACTTCTAAATACAAAGTACTTCTCATTTGCCAAACTACAATGCTATTCTCTAAGCACGGTTTTGTAAAGAAAAAGAATCAGCTTGGGCGAAAACTATGTAAACGTGATATACTAAAAAAAAATTTGGCTAAATATCTAAATATTAATTATTCTTATATAATTTTTTTACGTTTTCTGTAGAAATTTACGATGGAACAACATATTGTTGAATATAACACCCACATATTTGTAAAAGAAATCAGTGTCTACATATTTTGTTAAGGTACTTATCCTTGGGATACCCAACTTGTTTTTTTAAAGTTTGGAGTTATTTTTCTTACTAAAAATTTCACCAAAAACTAAAAAATTTAAAATGGTCTCAATTTACAATAATTTTATTGTTGTTTCTTCAATATTAATTTTGGGTTAATTTTTATTTTTTATGTAGCCAAGTATTTCCCTTAACGTTGTTAGAAGGTATTTTATCCATAAGGATTTATTTAATTTTAAATATTTTTAGTAATTGTTAGGAATTTCTTAGTTTAAATAAATTAGTTATTAAAGTTCTTCGTTAGGAATAAATACGTGAGGAGACTATTGCATAGAACTGATGAACTTGTTTTAACGAAACTTTCTTTTTCATTTCAGATATCGACTGATCATGTTGTAATTTGTTGTGAATTGAACTTTATAAAATATTAAATGGACAAAATAACAACTTCATTTCTTTTCCTGTGCGCATCTGCTAACATCTTGCGATCATTGTCACAAACAATTCAAGGTTCGTAGTCTATTTTTAAAATTAATTTAGGTCTATCACGCAAGATGCGTGCATCTGCAAATTTTTTTTTTTCTTAATACCATCTCAAAGCAAAACACAAAACGCAAGCTTTCAGTATCGCTTTACGCAAGGTTTTATTTAAAAAAAAAACATAAATTTTATTAAATTAAAGTTAATGAATAAGCAAATATCAATTTCGTTGCCAAATTCATTGAATGTGCTTATGCACCTAGTATTGAAATGGTATGTATAGAGTCCGCCTAATAACTTTTTTTTTTGAAACAGGGCGCAAAACATCGAAACATGTAGCTTCGGCCGTGTGGCACGTAGCGCCGTCCTGTTGAAACCAAATGTTGCCAATATCCTCCTCTTCAATTTTTGTGAACAAAAATTCGTTTAACATGGCCCGATAACCATCACCATTGAATGTAACGGCCACTCCTTGTTGTTGTTCAAGTTGTTGTTGTTGTTGTTTTTCATTGCTCAAGCGTATACACAACCAATTCGTTCAGTGGAAGGATAAAACTAATTATCTGTCAAATCAGACATGGGCTACGTGTTACCATCCGCGAAATAAGCACTAGTTGAAAAAAAAAAACGTTAGATGGCGGACTCTTTAGTTTGCCGAAGAAAAATGGCCCAATTATGTCGCAATATTTTTGAAACATAGTTTGTAACACCCCTTAATATTCGTCGTAGACCCATAAACTATCTAGCAATGTCCGACCGTCCGTCCGTACGCAATTTTTAGGCCTTTAAAATTAAGCTAGTTAGATGATATTTGGACCTCATATTCCCTAGGGCTCCGAAATGGTTAAGTGTAACATTTTTTTGAATACGCCCACTGCCACGCCCACAATTTAGAAAACACCGTTTTAAAGTTAAAGTTGGAGAGATAGAGTGTTACATCCTGCACAAGATATGAATTAAACATACTGCCCCCTTTATATGTTTGTCATATAAAGTTTTTTTGCCACGCCCACTTTTTGTGGGCGTTTTTTACTAAAATGCTGTTTTCTTCGAAAATTTTCATAGAAAGCGAAAAAAAATGTTTAACAAGCCATACAAAGTTTTTGGCCACGCCCACTTTTATGGAATAAAATCTTCTTAATGCTTCTCTCTTTGGGGCATATATGGATATGGATAGGGTATCTTACTGTTCGCCCTCAGTGGACTTAGCCTTTCCTTATGTTTTTGTACTTCTATTGTAGAGTATAAAGATTTAAGTAAATGCAGCGTCAACAAAATAATAATTTTTGGATATCTACAATATTGTAAGAAGTTTTAAATCAGTTGCACTAGTTGTTTTTCAAAACTATGAGGCATATATATAGTAAAGGGTCTGCCATCTAACGTTTTTTTTTTCAACTAGTGTTTATTTCGCGAATGGTAACACTTAGCTCATGTCTGATTTGACAGATAATTAGTTTTATCCTGCTGCTGAATGAATATGGTTGTGTATACGCTTGAACAACGAACAACAACAAGGAGTGGCCGTTACAGTCAATGGCGATCGTTATCGGGCCATGTTGAACCAATTTTTGTTCACAAAAATTGAAGGGGAGGATATTGGCAACATTTAGTTTCAACAGGACGGCGCTACGTGCCACACAGCCGAAGCTACACTCGATGTTTTGCGCCCGGTTTAAAAAAAAAAGTTATTTGGCGGACCCTATAAAAAGCGCGGATACATTTTTTTAATTTCCCATCACAGTGCAAAATTTCAAATTATTATATTCTGCGGCATTGAACTTAGTGCTATTCACATTTTTTATATAGCTCTTACTTAATTTATTTGATTAGCAGAACATGAGTAACCTTTTTTTTTAAATAACAAAAATCCACACATAGGGGGCAAGGTTGGTTATTTTAAAAATTTATTTCTCGTCTATAGAGTTACACGAATATGCTCTCTAAGTTTCATAAGTCAATCTTTTTATATAAAATAGTACAAACTATGTATATAAAATAGTACAATCTATAAAAAAGTACAAATTATTTTATATAAAGAGATATACACAAAACTTTTAATGCAATTTGAGAAACAGAAAGGTGATTATATTGTTCCTGTGTGACTTCAAAACTACATAAGTCGACAAAGAACAAATATGACTTTCTATAAGTTTATTAGAATGTTTTTGTGAGTTATTGTAAGTTCAGAAATATATTAAAACTCATATTTCTTTTAATAGATATAAATCACGTGAGCTTGGATCCTGATCCCGAGTTCCTTGACACAATTAACAATGTAACATATCCCGCTGGGAGAGAAGCTGTACTTGCGTGCACAGTTAAGAATCTTGGAAACAATAAGGTTTTTTTCGATACATTATATTATTTTAATTGACTCATTTCCCAAAAAAAATATTTAAAGGTAGGATGGCTGCGTGCATCTGACCAAACTGTGTTGGCCTTACAAGGAAGAGTTGTTACACATAATGCAAGAATCAGTGTCACTCATGAAAACTTTCACACTTGGAAAATCAGGATAAATAAATTAAGAGAAAGTGACAAAGGATGTTACATGTGCCAAATTAATACAAGCCCTATGAAGAAACAAATTGGATGCATAGATGTACAAGGTTTGTATTAAAACTAAATTATGTACCCATAGGTTAGGTTAGGTTAGGTAGGTGGTTTGATGAAATGGTGGTGCTGCTCCATAATTATACTTAGGTCAATGTTGATCCATCCACATATATATGAGTGGTGACACTGTCTACCCAAAAAATAAAGAAGAAAATAAAACCACAAAGCTTATAATAAAACTAAGAGAAAAATTTGTTGACCAAAACGCATTTCCGCCTTGCCTACACTCATCTTATCACTATGCTCTACATCTCTTAACTTTACACTACGTAAAATAAATCATATTTTCAGATTATTAAAATTATAAGCCGGCTTCAAGGAAATAAATATATTGAATTTGAATTAACTGACTTCCCCTATACAATAAGTGTATAGCCCCTTTTTACTCATGTAAACATTTTTTTCAAGAAAAAGTATCGTCTTTTGTTTCCATTCATCATCTTTGATGACAATTACTCATTGTAACTGGAGTGGTTTTTGAGCCCTCAACATGTTCTTACAGAGAAAATAGTGGAATCTCTCATATAAAAGAGCGAGAAATTAATCTATTGATAATAATTAGACACATTTACATATTTTGTATATATACCTAACTTTGATTTCTTAGTGTTGGCTTGCGGCCGGTTTTATAAGACAATAATGCAAATTAATTAAGCAATATTCATGCTGCTATCCAGTCCTATGGTTCTTTTAATTTGATTCAAAATTAATTATCTGGCTGGAGTTTGGTTGGTTGAGCGAGTTGTCGCTGTGGTTTATATTTTATGTATACGGTTTTGTAGGAGATTTAATTTTTTTCAACTTATTCTATTATATCCTTTCCAATTTTCACTTTTATTGCATCTCTCCAGATCCCCCTGTGCGGTAGGTTCTTTTGTTCTACTTTAACAAATTTCGTCAGGCCTCTCATTTTGATTTAGGCCAATCCAAAGATGTTCGTGTAATTCAAGGGGTTTTTAAAGCTGCCTACATCCGAATTTTTATTAGTTAAACTCGTGTGAGTTTTTGTTTCTTTCATTCTTCTGTCGGGATCAACATAATACATTGAGGATGTTAAGGCGGTTGTATGTCATTTAACAGCTTTTCAGAAATGTGTTGAAGGTCGTGTAAACCATTAGAATTAAAAATATAGCCAGAGTTTCCTTATTGCTTACAGCGATTATTTTGACGTATTTAATAACTGCATGGAATTATTGCGCGATTTGGATTTAGAAGGCACGGGTGATCAAGCAACCTACGAGTGAGAGGCACAGGCAAATCATTATGTCTGCCCTACAAATTTTGGTGCCGCATATCACTGTATATGAGTTCCATGAGAGTTATGCTGATACATTTTTTATATCGTTCATTTCTTCATCGCCGCGAATTGCGAATATGCGAATTGCGACAAATCAATTTAAATGTTTTTATGAATTAAACATTTCTTATTTTCATTATTATTATTATTTCAATACATGATTTTTGCGACCAATAGTTTCAAGGGCGTTTCCCCCAGATGTGGTGGTTGGGATCATCAGTGAATTGCCACATACACATCTAATCCATATGCACTATTCTTTTCGGTTTCTTGCCGAGTATATACAAATTTACAGTTAAAAAAATTTAGCTTATACATATTCAAAAGTCCGAATTACCAAAGAAATTTGCTGGTTGCAACTCACATCGGGGTGCTTATCTCGCTTTAGAGCACAGAATCGAGGCAAAATACCATAAATAAAAACGTCACAAAAAAAATGAAAACCTGTTCGCCTTCACAAATCTACATAGCTTGTTGTTCTCCTTCCTTAAGTGCACCTCGATGCGGTAATTGATTCATTCCAAATATTTATTTCATACTTGCAGTTTGTCGACAAAAAATTCAAAAGTCCTCATTACCAACCAAAGCAACTTGCTGGTTGTACCTCAGCATCGCAAGCAAGCAACTTTCATCAAGCGCATCCTCCTTGTGTGTTGCCTTCTCTGGTAAACATTTATTTACCATAACTTTTGTCATAACTTTTTTTGCGAGCTTATAAAACAACCAAATTGATTTTGCGCCAGATTTCGCACAGTGCGCGTAATATATTTTAAGAAATAAGATACGAAACCTGTACTAGATATTCATTTGCAATTGATTCGTGCTGAAGCTCTTCCACCCAGTTGGCAAACATTAATTTATAAAGCTAAAACCATGCATTTCCTTAACAATTGGCAAAATGGCTGCAATTATGAGATCTTATGATAGTTCTTATAAAAGATCTGATAAGATTTTAGCAATGTGACACTTATGCACAAATTTCAAAATGTGTTTCAAATCAAATGTATTCAGTTCAAATATACGTTTTATAGATCAACAGCGACTAAGCCTTCGCGGTGATGAAGGTTCAATGATAACATTTACGTAGTTGTCTTTGAAATGTGTATGAAAATATATACACTCAGCACATTTTGAAGCAAAATATTTAGGGATTCTACGTAAGATCTCAATATCCTAATAAGTTTGTTAAATCATTTTTTACTTTATTAAATATCGCAAGCAATGCGAATTATATTCAATATTGCAAAATCAGATTTTGCACTGCAAACAAAAAAAAAATATCGCATGGTTTGCGATACATCGCACAATATGGCCAGCCTGACTGTTTCTTGTATGCACTCGTTAATATTATTGCTTACGCACTCTTTAATATCATTCACACTCTCTTGAAACGTGTCTGACAGAAATTTCTTTGTTTCAACAAGGTTAAAAAATATGTCACTTATTCTGAAAAACGGAATATTTATGTTCTATGGGATATAAGATAGGACTTACTTAGGCGAGTCTAATCTATTGACAGTCCGTGGTGGACCTGGACTACAACCAATAAGCTTCTTCAATTAGCGCGGTCCTTGGCTAACTGCCTTCAGTTGCGCACTCCAACTTGAGGTTCCCTTCCACTTGCGCGTGCAACCTAAGGCTGTACAGCTCATAGAGCTTATCGTTGAATCGTCTTCTCCATAACCCGTCAACGCATACGGGAACAAATATCTTACGAAGCATTTTTCTTTCGAAACGACCAAGAATATCTTCATCGGCCTTACAAAGAGTCCATGCTTCGGGACCATAGAGTAGAACTGGGAATATGAGGGTCATATATAAAGTTTCCTTAGTTGTTTATATTTTACATATCTTCGATAATAATCAGCCCGTCTGTATATATTTTTTATCTTCGCGAAGAAGAGTGTTTTGACCGAGCTTTGTGAAACAGATTTTTGAAAAGGATAGAGATTTTCCAAGGAAAATATGAACAAACTCTTTGAAATTTTTAGACAGATCAGATTACATTAAGCGTAATATCAACTCGTTTGCGAAGACGTTTGCTTCAAAAGCACGTAGATTTATTAAAATCTTCCAAACCGCTTCCACGTAAATAGCAACAATGGAAGGGTATACAATTTCATGTGGGGTTCAGCATGTTATAAAAGCAATCTACTGCACCCATATAAGAATCCAAAATAAGGGAGAAGAGAGTAATAATAATAAAAGACTATGTAAATCGGAAGGAATACTACTCGATCAATGTTCAAATAGAATTAATTTATTTAAAATGTTATCTCTGCTCGTTATTGCATATTATTTATGATGCCAATTTAAAAATAAGGGATATAGTTTGTCACTGTCGTGCGTGGTAGTACGCACGATTCCCGTATATATGGGGAAAGTAGTATAAAAGACCTCTTGTATAGGGGAGAGTTCTGTTTTTTCACGTTTATTCAGAATTTAACAAATCCTTCAGAAATAAATTATATTATTGCCCACATAGCCACTAGCAATACTGCTGAGCGAACGTTTGGAGTCTGAAAGTCTAAATACTTTAACATTAGGTTTTTACTGACTGGAATGATAGGGTCGGCTTAGGAAAACAAAACAATAGTTGTAGCCCTAGCCGTTTTGCATAATATTGCTTTCCTTCGGTAAAGCTTATGTCTTATCTAATTACTAATTTTCTATAATTTTTTTTATTAAGTTTTAATTTTCTGATTCAGTATAAATTTTTTGTTTTTTTTTTTTTTAAATTTAATTCGCGAAGTTACTTTAACCGCAAAAATTATACTGATTGTAAAAAATATTAATAGATCGGGGAGAGTACGATAACTTTGGCGCCGAAAATTTAAAACTGTTTTTTGTAGAGGGGTTAAATACATTTTTTTCCCGGGGGGGGTCTGTCAGGCTCCGTTTAAGCGGGAGGGGCAGTGTAAACACTTGTACAGTAGAAGTTTTCAAAGCCAGAAATGTCTTCTTTAATCCAAAATTTAAATTAATTTATTTGTGTCAATAGTTTTTAAAAAATTCGCAAACAGACCCGAAATTTTGCTAAAAAAACTTAAAAAAAAGTTTAGACCATTTTGATCGATGCAAAAATCAATTCTGAACCGAAAACAAAAAACTAAAAATTACTAAACCTACTTTTTTATCATAATATATATTATATTATCAATATATATATTTTTTTTTGCATTGCGCGTCCTAGTTAGTCAGGAGTTAGTTAAAAATAACTCCTCCTCCTAAACGGGCAAGATAGAACCCCCCCCCCTCCCATAGTAAAAAATGCTTGTATTTAAACCCTTTACAAAACCCGTCATCATTTTTTGGCGCCAAAGTTATCGTACTCGTGCCAATAGATCTTTGTTTCGTTTTTTTTACGTCAGGTAACTATTCCATGGGATATTTTTTTAATTAATTAAGCACGTGAGCCAACTCTTATTCATTCCATCGCTTAGTCAAGTTTCATACGCTGCTATGTTTTTGTCGTACGATACTTCTTAATTCTGTTTTAATTTTCAAATTTCTTTCTTCATTCGTTCTCTAACATTTATTTATTATCGATTACTGATTGGTTGACGCAAAGCAAACACGACCGATTAGAACACATTAATAAAGCAAACGCTGAATTTTACGTTAGAAGATAGCGTGTTTGGCTATCCCCACACTTTTCATCCCGTTTATCTTCAAACTCAGTAACTCACTGACTTACTGACTCATTGACAGATCATCGAAGCTGAGCACTTCCAATCATGGGAGAACCTTGAAATTTGCACAGGGCTTGCGGAGCAACCACAGGGTAAAATCTAACATTTGTGATTTTCCATCCAGCCCACTTCTCTTAAGTCAGCCCCGAGAGACCTACAATTATGATTTTTTACATGAGGGTCGGCTCATCCCGGAACAACACGGGAAAAACTAATATATTGTTTATTTTCCATTTAGGGGGCGTGTCCAAAAGATATTTATTCCAAAAAATTACTTGGAACTCATTCTATAGTTGTGAAATTTTACATGTCGGTAGTAATTTTAAAGGCAACCAACGTTATAAATTAAACAAATTGTATTTTCCTCGAAAAGGGCGTTTAAGTTCGGTCAAAATCCCAACAATTTTAAAATTTTGCAAAATTTCCATGTATTTAGAAAGAAATCTTTGCAAAAAGTATTGAAATCACACCAAAAATATAAATGTTAAAGAATAGCTAAATATATATTCAAAACTTCAAATTGGAAAACTTGCCAAGTGTAAAAATATAAGAACTAACGGGTGATCCAAGTAGAGATACTTTTTTCAATAGCCTTTTTTGACAGATCACGTATGAGTCGTGTCATGCTGTCATATTATTTTTGTTTAGTATTGTTTGGCATTTCATAATGGAAAGACTTACGCGTGAACAACGTTTACAAATTGTTCAACTTTATTATGAATATTCACGTTCTGTGAGGAATGTGTTTCGTGCACTTTGCTCAATTTATGGTCAACATAATCGGCCTACTGAGCGTACTATTCGCAACACCATCACCCATTTTGAGACCCAGCATTCATTATTAGATAATATTCGACCGAATAGACCACGTCCAGCACGCTGTGAAGAAAATATAGCGGCCGTAGCTGAGAGTGTACACGAAGACCGTAGAGAGTCGATTCAGCGCCCTTCGCAGCAACTCGGACTGACGTATGGAACGACTTGGCGCATTTTACGTCAAGATCTTAAATTAAAAGCGTACAAAATACAGCTTGTGCAACAACTGAATCCGCTCGACCTTCCCAAGCGACATCGCTTCGCTCTATGGGCTCTTGAAAAGTTCCAAGAAGATCCGACGTTTTCGAGGCAAATTTTGTTTAGCGATGAGGATTATTTCTGGCTCAATGGGTAAGTAAACAAAAAAAATTGCCGCATTTGGGACGAAGAGCAACCTGAAGAGATTGAAGAACTGCCACTTCATCCAGAAAAAACAACGGTTTGGTGTGGTTTGTGGGCCGGTGGAATCATCGGTCCATATTTCTTTAAAAATTACCGTCAATGGCGACCGTTATCGTGCCATGATAACCGACTATTTGATGCCTGAAATTGAAGCTCGTGATCTCGGCGACATTTGGTTTCAGCAAGACGGCGCCACTTCCCATACATCAATCAGTGGACTTATTGAGAAAACATTTCGGTGAGCACATAATTTCACGTTTTGGGCCGGTCGATTGGCCACCAAGATCGTGTGATATCACACCGTTAGACTTTTTCCTGTGGGGATATGTAAAGTCAAAAGCTTTTGCCGACAAACCCGCTTCGACCCGCTTCGACCTTCAGGCCTTGGAGGAAAACATCACGCGTGTCATTCGCCAGTTACCAGTCGAAATGATCGAACGAGTGATCGAAAATTGGATTCAACGGATGGACCATCTGCGACGTAGCAACGGCAAACATTTGATAGACATAATCTTCAAAAAATAAATGCCAAAGAATTTTCTTTCAAATGATAATAAACATTCTCCATTAAATTTGAATTTTCTGTGTTTTTTTCTTAAAAAAAGTAGGGAACCTCGAAATGGATCACCCTTTATTTGTGAAATTTTTAATAATTACAATAGAAACTTGGCGTTGTTTTTAGACCTAATACTTTTTGTGGCTGACTTGTAAGGCAAAAGCGATTTTTGTATCTGAGAACTTGGCTATTCTTTAACATTTATGTTTATACCCTATCCTAAGGGTATATTAATTTTGACACATAGTTTGTAACACCCCTTAATATTCGTCGTAGACCCATAAAAGTATATATATTTATGATCAGGACCAAATCCTAAGGCTATTTAGCAATGTCCGTCCGTCCGTCCGTCCGTCCGTCCGTCCGTCCGTATCAACTTTTGAGGCCTTTAAAGTTATGCTAGGAAGCTGAAATTTGGAGCATATACTCCCTAGGGTCCCGAAATGGTAAAGTGTTAAAAGTTGTTAAATCCGCCCACTGTCACGCCCACAATTAAAAAAAAACCGTTTTAAGGCTTAAGTTATAGAGATAAAGTTTTAAAACCTTCACAAGATATGTAGGTACTGCCTACCTTTATAAATTTGTCATATAAAGTTTTTTGCCACGCCTACTTTTTGTGGGCGTTTTTCACTAAAATGCTGTTTTCTTTGAAAATTTTAATAGAAATCGAAAAAAAATGTTTAACAATATATTTAGCCAATATTTTTTCCAATATATCGCCCATACAAAGTTTTTTTCCACGCCCACTTTTTGGGGGCGTTTTTTCAAAAAAATATATTTTTTTCTATAAATTTTATAGAATGAAATAAAATGCTATCTATCATCTTCCTTATGAATTTTTTCTTTGGGGTACATAGGGATAAGGATAGGGTATCATACTGTTCGCACCAAGCGGACTGTAGCCTTTCCTTATGTTTTTGGTGTGATTTTGTTAGCAGTGGACGAGGGAAACGTAAGCAGTTTAAGCAGTTTTGTTTGTTTATGACCTTTTTCGAAATGTGAAGTAGGTGTATTAATTTCGTAGGGTCGAATAAAAAGAAACAATTAAAATATTTTTTGTTTTTTATGTATTTCCTCGAAAAAAAATTATATATGTGTTTTAAATGGGTTTTTAGATTTTGCGTAGAATGCAGTATCAAATTCGATATTGCTAAGCATGTAGGGGCTGGTTAGAAGTCATCTGTTATCTTAATTACTGCTATTACTATAGTTAAATAAATTAATTTCTAAATATTATAGTTCCTCCAGATATTCTAAATGAAGATTCTTCATCCGACTTGGCTGTACCAGAAGGTGAAGATGTTATTCTCACTTGCAAGACGACAGGAAACCCTATTCCAAGAGTGATATGGAAACGAGAAGACGGAGAAAATATAATAATAAAAAAACCCGGAAGTAGAGAACTTATTAGAGGTAAATAACCTAAGATTGGAACTGTTATAGTTATATTTTACACTACAATGTTAATTTAAGAAAAGCAAAAAATTTGTAGGTTGCGCAAAAGTAGTAGGTGGTGTCGATATATTAGTTATTGTGTTTGTGGATATTGGTGGACAATCATCATCCATTAATAAATAATTTTTTTATTCATAGCGATCACTGAGCATTTCTTAATTTTGGATGGTACACAATGAATGGTCCCACGCTGAGGGGAAAAGCACAATTTTTGTGATAGTAGTCTTAATCATTCGGCACTATAGGGAGCAAACGTTTAAAATTTCAGTTTCCTAGCTCAGAATAATTGGACAAAGTAAAGTACCAATGCAAGAAATTAAATAAATAAGTAATCAATATAGTCGCATATCTTTTGTTATCCAGAACAGAATGCAAGCGCATACCGTTAGTCCGTGGCATGCTCCCAAAGTTTCGAAAATAACATATGAAATACACAAAAATTTCTGGAACGATTGTAGATTGTAAAGCAGATGTGCTATAATGGATCCCAGATCACTGCGGCCACAAGTGGACCGATTGTGATATCCTCCATTTAGAGCTCATCCACGATGCCACAGTTTGTTCTAAAAGTGGCTAGCCCTTTGGTTAATCTGGCAGCTATATCCACTGCTTCAGGGTAGCAATAAATATTCAGATGTCTTATGCCTCTACCAAATGTTGGTTTATATTTTTTCCTTACCAAACGATACTTTCCGTGGCTTTCGAGCAGAGGTCTGTCTTTTTCCTCGAACTTTTCTCTTCGTTCCATTCATCTGTGTAGGCAAAGTGTTTCTTTGTGGCTGTGAAATGTGAGTTTTGACACAGCAGTCAGCAAGAGCAATTAAATTTATTAATAATAATACATCAATGGATGGATCATAAAGATATGTGCATCAACGCTTGTTGATATAACATGGACCAAATTCTAACAAATACTATTTTTGGTACACGAAAAGCTTTTAGCAACATTTGCAATTACTTACTTGTACTTGTAGTAGTAAATTGTTTTGTTTATTTTCATAAAAAAAATTATAAAACATTAAAAATTGACAAATAAAGTCGTTTGTTAGAAGGAGTGGCTAATTAATTTAATACATAACTGTGTTACATGTGACTAAATATGCATGATTATATATGAGTTGTACTCAACTACCAAGCATTTTCGATAGAAAAATGCACTCACAATATACTTATGCAGTCCGTTCCAGCTACATTTTGTTCTCCTTCTTCTGTCAATCACTTACGATAGATTGGAAGATAAAGCATACTAACTTAGAGGCTAGTTATAGCTATCATTGAAATCCATCATTGGAACAAATTTTTGGAATAGTTGTTTAATTTTTTTGACAAGTCAGTTATAGCAATCATTGAAAAATGTCTGTCAGTAGAAGGCCACTGGTTTCGGTTTTAAGGTTAGAGTCGATAATTGAGAGCAAAACTGAGAGATGAGAATCGAACACATCAGATGGAAAGGAATTGATTGTGTTCGAAATTGTAGAAACGAATATCTGCTGTTCATTGAAATTGGTTTCAGTCAGTGAAATAATTAAACAGATTTAAAGAAAAGTTTAAATCAGAATTCAATAATTTTTGTAAAAAATTGTTTGTAAAAAATTCTATAAGTGATTTGTTTTATTTTGATACCGCTTAAAGCCAATATTGTTTGCTTAGTCGTCTTAAAAAATAAAAATTAAATTTTCAATGATAGCTATAACTAGCCCCTTAGATAAAAAATTTTCAAAGCCGCCTAAGAAAATTCGACAACTAAACGTAAAAAGTTTGTAACATAAAATACTTCAAAACGATTACAAATACTTCTTTCTTTCTTTTCTAACAATGCAGAGAACCCGAGTTAGTATTTACACTAAACTTGTATATGTTAAATAAAATCATAATAAAACAATCAAAGAATTTAATATACATATGTATGTATAAAAAACCCTTACAAAACTATTTACTATAAATATTTTACACCCAAACATTACTAATTTAGTAATTTATGCAAAAATACAGTGAAATATATATTTACAAATATATATAAATGGAAAAAATATTTAAATTAGATTGTAACAACTTTGTATTTATTGTGTACCAAATTTTTGTTTCATCATAAGCATTTACATTAAACTCAACACATCGCAGTACTTCCCAACATATTCTCCGTGACCAGCTGTTTTTTGTTGCCGGTTGGAAATGTCGCAAAACTGGCCGCGCTAATGTCTTATTTTTGACACACCAACGCCTCCCTACAGACAGAAAATTTGAGAGAGAATTTTGCGTCCATTTTTACATTTTTTTTGCATGTTCAAGGGGATAGAGGTATGTAAAGTTGATTATCTGGTTAATTTCACATCTGTGATTAGCTCCGACTACATGTTTCCCTATGGATGCACCTGCTCCTTTCCGAGCAGGGAGGAATGGAAAACGAATGAACCCACGAAAATGAAATCTATATCCATATACACGGATGGATCAAAGATGGATTGTGGCATATTCTGGCATATTCTCAATAGAATTAAATATACACAACTCCATCAGACTCCCTAATCATAGTAGTGTTTTCCAGGCTGCGGTTCTGGCAATCGTGGAAGCGGCCCATACTGTATCAATGTCGGTAATACCACGGAATTATATTACCATTTTCATTGACAGCCAAGCGGTCATTAAGGCAGTTAATGCTCTTGAAATCAAATTTAAGCTGGTTTTCGAATAGAGATTTAGGCTCTTCGCTCACAGCACAAGGTATGTCTGTGCTGGGTTCCTTGATACAGGGTCATAACCACTAATGAGATGGCCGACTAGCTGACAAGAAAAGGATCTGAAATCGATCCTAACCAGGCATTTCAGTCAATCAAACCATCTCTGCAACCTCAGAGAATGTGGAATACAAAATCAGAATGAAACCCACAAATAGGTGGAAAATTTTAACCACCTTTGAGATATCACAGAATGTAATAGAAAAAAATAAATAAATAAATATTAGGCGTAAACGGCCCATAGAGGACCCAAAGCCAAGCTTCTTCAACAACTGTGTGTGCGAAGATATATTTTTTGACACGAATGAAAGGGAACTACAGTTTAATGCCGGTTCCGAACGGAAATTAATTTTGGGTAAGTTTCTCATTACAGTTGTTACTCTTGGATGTTTGTCAAACGTTTGCAAGAGGTGGGGCAGCGAGTAAAAACTCTCAGATGGTAAAGGTCGGGATTTGAACCAGCGACCTCAACGCACTTAACCACTAAGCCAATGCACTCACTGAATAGAATAGAAACCTAACCAAAAATATATTAGAGTACGACAGCACATGCCGTCTAAGCTGGTTGTTACTTTAACTGGTCATAATTTTCTAAGAACCCACATATTAAAACTACATCTGAAGGATGACAACATTTGTAGAAGCTGCTGCGATGAGGTGCTCCACTTCTGTGATTGCCCGGGTCTCTGTCACTTGAGGAACAAAATACTCGGAAATTTCTTCTTCCAAAATATTAAGGAATTATCAGATGTCAGATTGTCACTCTCTAATCTTTGGAGGTTTCTGGAGACATCAGGATGGCTTGATAGAATTGAGTAGCCACGAGCGGAGGAAAGGAACGACAAAGAAGGCCAGAACACCTGCGTATCCACCACTGAAAGTTATCCAGAAGGACCTGAGTGTGTGAGGAAGGAAGCTGTTCTTCTTTGTCAACCCATCTAACCTAACCTAAATTTCGAAACGAAAAAAAATTGTAGGGCTACCGGGCTTGTAACATCCGTTAATATTCTTCGTAGAACTTTCATAGAACATTGCATTAATGTGGCTTTGTTTTATTTTTCCACTGATGCTGCATTTGCTCTAAAGATTTTATATACTGCAATTAATCAATCAGATTTGCAAATTCATTTCTCGCACAAAATCAATTTCAACAAATTCATTTCAATATCAAATCCGGTACGGATCAGCTTAAAGGCGACAATAAAATGCGGATATTATTACCTATGTGATTTTATTTTGAAGGGGCATATTCAGGTCAATTATTTTTTTTCTGGAGAATTTATTTAGATTAAGGAAAATACAGAATTAAACATAATAAATAAATTTAAGTAAACAGTTAATAAGTTGAAATAAACATACATTTCTTTTCTAGTTGAATCTTATACTGGCCCATCTTTAAAGCTCGTTCGATTAGAAAGACGACAAATGGGAGCTTACCTATGTATAGCATCAAATGACGTACCACCAGCTGTAAGCAAGCGTATATCCCTTAGCGTGCAATGTAAGCATAAGACAATTAATAATAATTATGAAGATGTTTGGCGAAACCTACCAAATCAATATCAGCAAAGTGAAACGTTCTATGTACAAAATTAAATAGATATGTATGTAGGTAGTGAATGGAACTCAACTTTATCTATCTGTGCATAAACGGACTAAGGCTGCAATGCCCTCCCATAATAAAGGTTATTGCAAAAAGTAAAAGATCACGTAGATCGCGTAGATCTAGAAGAAGAAAGATCCGAAACCCATCTGGGGACTAGTTGAAGTGCCATAAAGTGGAGAGTTATGATTTCTTAGTTTCACAATCGGCTGTATATATACTTTAGTTCCTTTTATATATAATCCTTAATATATAATACTTATTCTAAATATTGATATATATTTTATTTAGTTGCACCAATGGTTCGAGCTCCGAGTCAGTTATTGGGTACACCATTAGGATCTGATGTTCAACTCGAATGCCACGTTGAAGCGTCACCATCCCCAGTCTCATATTGGTTAAAAGGTGCTCGAATTTCTTCTTCGAATGCATTTAGCTTACCTTCCACAAGTCCAACTGATACCAGCCAATCTTCCCCTGAAATGCTTTTGGATGGGTACCTAATTTTATCAAGTTTCAAGTGAACAGATTTTTAAAAGATATTAAAATTTAGCCCAAAATATGGAATTACTGAAAAACGTGACGGATATAAAGGAACAATGCTGCTAGTAGTGCGCTCATTCTCTATAGCAGATGTTGGTACATATCATTGCGTTAGCACAAATTCTCTGGGCCGCGCTGAGGGAACTCTGAGATTATACGGTTTGTTAAAATAAACCTGCTCATATTAAGACAGTAAATAACGAACATTATTTTTTAGAAATTAAACTTCATCCGGAAGTGCTCTCTTCAAGTGATGATAATATCAATTATATTGCAGGTAACTTCTTAAATTTTCTGGAATTAGTTTATTCAATATAAATAATTAAATAATTACAGGCTTAGAAGGGGCGGCAAGAGGTGGAAGTAATATCAGTACTAAAAATTCAATCACGATCTACATCAATAGTATCGCGGTATTTGTTTTTATCCAACATATTTTATATAGATGATATAATATATTAATGCAATTTTAAATGATACGCGTGTACATTGTACATTCATTATGAAATAATAAAACAGTCAATACAGTATTAATAAAATTATAAGAATAAATCTCTCCGATTTTATTATTGTAAAAAGATGCAATTGACATACTAAGAAAGGAGACCGAAGCACTGGCGAAAAACCACATAAATTTCCTATTAAGTCATCAATGAATACAACCCGTTTGACAAGGTATTTTGAAAATTGATAGTGTCAGGATATCAGTATTTACAAGGAAGCTGGGAATATTCTTGCAAGAGCGCGCAAATCATACGTCCCGTCGCGCCAGGCGGGTCATTACTTCCCGGAGAGCGGTCAATATATAGCGAAAATAAGATACCTCTCCGTAAAATGCGACTTAAATATAGCAAATAAATGGTTTTTTAGGCGGAAAATTTAAATTAAAATAAAACACTTTTAATTTACCTGCAATTGAAATTATTTGACAGATAATTTTCTGACATTAATGTTTGAACATGATTTCGGGCTCTTGGTCGACGTGGCTGTCGGTCCAGTTTACGCACGCATTAAATCAGATTTTATTTCGGTAATAACGAGTGAAATGTTGGCTTCCAACATCGTTTCCATAATCGCTTCTGGTTAATCGGAAAGTAAACGAATCCCTAGAGGAATTAATCGTGTAATTGCGTCAAATCGCAAAAACGAGATGGCTAGTTAAATAGGTTAATTAAATAAGGTAAATTTCGTGAAATTAATCGTTCGTCAATTGTTTCATCTTCAACAAGCCAAAGCAGAAAACAACAAATGCATAGGCATAGGCAGTCCAATTATAACGGATGAGATCCCTTCCTTAGTTGACTTCGATATTCGATAAGGATTGGAAACGAAATGCAATAATGAACTCAATTGTCCTCGTTAATAGTGAGTTTGCAGACATCAAACATTACATCTGCCAATTTAAGGTGGTCAATTCTTAAGGGACATAGGGTATGGCCACTTTTCCACAGTCAAAGATTTATGGAGTTAAAAAAATTAAGCAGGAATAAGTTTATATCAATAATAGGAATTCTGACAGGTACTGTCTCCTGCGGAAATGCGCAAAGAGGATCGGACTATCGGATACAGATGTCTGCAGGCTGCTGAAGACATAACAAACATACTGTTTGAATGCGAGATAATGGCGCCTTCTAAGAAATGCTACTTTACCAGAAAAATTTTCTAAATTTTTCGGTCCTTTGAATGTGAATTCAGCTGGTTCCCCGGGGATCGCGATATCCCGTTTTTGGTGCGTAGAGTTGTGTCATTATTTTTTTTCAACACAGCGTAGTGCCAAATCGAATTATACTACCATAGATCTGCTTGTATTCACATATAGGTTGCCTTTCAAATGTTAAATAAAGTACACGACTGCTTCATACGAAACTTTCTCGGTACATGAGGTGCTTTTTGCTTTTTTGAATCGCCTCTAAAAGAATGGTAACATTTCATCACATACCAAATTTATATAAATCAATTTTAAGGTTTTGAAAAAAATTGATTTGCTCAAACACGCCATCTACGATTTTGATGTACTTTTAATATAATTGTTCAGAATAAAATCTATCAAAATCGACAGAACCGTTATTGAGAAAACGAATTTAATTTAAATTTAAGAAAATCGTTATATGAAAAAAAAAATTTAAAAAAAAATCATTTCAAAAATTTAGGTATGCAGATTTGTTCAACTTAAGATCATAAAGAAATTTAGTAAATTTTTTTTAGAAATTACCGCTATTAAATTTTTTTGCAAAAAACTGAGTATGCAGTATTTTTGGCCCCATCCCTAGTATCCATAGTAAAACAAAAAATACCTAAATCCTTGGAACCATCTTCGAGAAAATTAGTGATAAGTGATTTTCACAAAAAAAATTCTATGGCAGGTACCGTTATTTAAAAAGATATAGCAAAAAATTAAATAATGCCCCGAGATGTAACCCCAAAAACCTTATATACAAACTTTGAAGCAAATCCATCGAACCGTTTCACCATACGGCGCCTATAATATCGGCTTACCTATGGTATAAACCAAACTAAGGGGTGATGCATTTTTTTGTTGTATTGTTTTAGAGGTTAACGCGGAAAGTTAGGAATATTAAAATATTAAAATTTTAAAATAGGAAAAAACCTTGTACCCATATCTACACACAATACGTATGTATATATGTATTTAAATTGACTATTAAAAATAAGTTATACTGTATAAATAATTAAAGGAGCAATTAAATTGATTGGTGCAGTGGCTTGGTAGTTGACTGCGTTGGACCACTAAGCGGGGGTTCGCCGGTTCAAATAACAAACCCGTACCACCTTAAAGTTTCAAGTTTCTATTCATTGCCCCACCTCTTGCGAACGTCTAACAAACATCCAAGAGTAAGAAATGTCACGAGAAGCTTCTCAAAAATCCGAATTGGCATTATATTGCCATCCATTCATGTCAAAAATATATCTTCTCACCCACAATGGTGGGAGAAGCTAGGCTTTAGGCCATATGTCACATATGACACCTAATATTTTTATACAGTATCCTAAGGGTATATTAATTTTGACTAATAGTTTGTAACACCCTTTAATATTCGTCGTAGACCTATAAAAGTATATATATTTATGATCAGGACCAAAACCTAATACTATTTACCAATGTCCGTCCGTCACCAATTTATAGGCCTTTAAATTAAAGTTAGGAATATATCCTTGAAATCGCCTAATAACTTTCTGTTAATTATTAAATAATTAAGTTGCACTGGGAGGTCTTGCGAGTATAGAACATTGTCCTTGAATCCTTGAAAAAGGAAAAAGAATGGGTGTAAGCCTAAGGCGTAGCTTCTCCAAGCATTGTATGTGCGAATATATGTATATACTTTTTGACAGAAAAGAACCTATAGTTTAATGCCGGGATTTGGACCAGCAACCCCTTGCTTAGTGGTCCAACGCACATAACCACTGTGCCACTGCATCCACCTTCTTTTTCAAAATGAAAATATCTCAAACATATCAAAGCAGTCATTAAAACTCAAAGAGGCTGTGTTTGAAATATGTATTTTTATTTTATTATCTACTATTTATTGTATTTATGTCACATCATTAGAGGGAGTGTCAAAGACAAAGAAAAGACATTGCTTGATAATGCGACAGCTGAATTAAATAAAAACAGAAGGAAAGGCTACAGTCTGCTTGGGGCGAACAGTATGATACCCTATCCATATCCTTATATGCTCCAAAAAAAGAAGCATTAAGAAGATGATGGATAGCATTTTATTTCGTAGTTTGAAATTTATAAGAAACAAACATATTTTTTGAAAAAATGCCCCCAAAAAACAAAAGTGCCGATAAACATTGTATGGGCGGTATATTGGAAAAAAAATTGGCTAAATATTTTATTAAACATTCTTTTTCGGTTTCTATAAAAATTTTCGAAGAAAACAGAATTTTAGTGAAAAACGCCCACAAAAAATAGGCGTGAAAAAAAAACTTTATACTACAAACTTATAAAGGAGGATAGTGCCTTCATATTTTGTGAAGGTTGTAACACTCTATCTCTCCAACTTTTGCTTTAAAAGGGTTTTTTCTAAATTGTGGGCGTGGCAGTGGGCGTATTAAAATTTTTTACACAGGTTTTGGTCCTGATCATAAATATATATATACTTTTATATTTCTCAACGATTATTAAACTATGTGTCAAAATTAATATACCCTAGGATAGGGTATAAATATAAGTGCTTAACTGAATTACTCTTTCATACAAAGCAACTTCTTAATAAAATTTAATTATTAATTTAGTTAATTAGAGTAGGTAATAGTGTAACTGAATACCTACCATTTGAAAGCACATAACCAGGACATAAATTTATAAGCAATTGATATGGCCGTATTTAAAAATTCATTTAAAAAAAAAATATATTATGACAAAAGATAGAATTTGCCGAATTTTGATGAATATTCAAATACGTATCAAATCGAACAAAAACGAAAAGAAAGTATCTGTGTATCAAATTTTTGGACGGCGGCACAAATGTATCCAAATTGATACAATTTTCTCTTTGTGGCAACGCTGCCGGAGAATCAAGAGCACTAATACAAAGTATATGTTCAATATTGGAGCTCTATAGCTGAAATTAAGGGGATTAAGGCCTTATGTCCCACCTAATTCGGATATAATATTTCAAAGCTGAGACTATAGTACCAATAGGAGTATTTGCTTTTCGTCAGACAGGCGTTAATTTTAAGAAATGCCGTGATGCCTCACACGCCGAAGGCCGACATAAGTCCATTATCAAACTTTGGGCTTATGTGCACTGCGCCAAAATTAAAGGTCTGAAATCAATTTTTACTTGGTACACTTTGATATTGTATTGTGATGACACACGCTTCAACAACATTTCAATAAAATCTTAATAAATTATATCTTGAAGCCTAAAAGTACATAATGTGAGAATTATAATACATGGAATTTCGCTGAACATTGTTTTTATGTTGCATATTCCATTTCATTGACTTTACCGACGTCCACGTCAATGGTTTCAATTTTTTTTTTCTAGGGGACTCGCTATTAGTTCGGTGGTGTAATAAACATTTTTAACTCTCTCGTATACATTAGTATACTAACGAGAAAGTTATTGCGATCGTGCGGAAATTTCGAACTCAAACTGAGGGATAAAATTACGACTATATATATGTCTTTGTTCGTCAGTCTGCCTGTCTTTCTATCTGTCGTATATAAGGTTTTTAGGGTTACATCTCGGGGCATATTTTTATTTTTAGCTTTATCGTTTGAAATAAAGGTACCTGCCATGCAATTTTTTTTTGTGAAAGTTACTTATCATTAATTTTCTTAAAAATGGTTTCAAGGATTTTGGTAACTTTTTCTACTAATTATCCTTGGGGTAGGGCCAACAAAATTGTAAAAAAATCGATTCACGGAAATTTATAAAACCACGAATATCTCGAAAACTAATGAAGGGAACTCCAAAAGTTGAACAAATTTGCATACTTCGACTTTTGAAATAATTTTTTTTATACAACGATTTATTTAAGTTAAATTAAATTCGTTTTCTCAAAGACGGCTCTAACGATTTTGATAAAGTTTTGTATTTTGAACTTATGTTAAATGTGTCCAATGTGCGAAATAAAATCATGCCGTTTTTGAGAAAATCAATTAGTATATAAGCGGAGGTTGTTTCCGATTAGCCTTTATTTCATCTTCCAAAAAAAATACGTTCTCTTCCTTTGAGTGTAGATTTCTACACATATGGGATTTTAGTGTATTTCCCATGAAGGTATCAATTAAATGAATATAAACAAAAAAAATACTTTTATAATTAATATAATATTAACGAATCAAGTATTTTTAGTATTTAGTATTTATTTATTTCAAAATCGCTTACAAAGTAAGACAAGAGTCTTATAAATTTTTGAAAGCCTTTAAATTAATTTAATATTTGAATTTAATTTATTTATTAAGCTATTTTCAGCATTATTATATGTTTATTGAAAAGAAATCTAAATTTAAAAAGAGAAAAGTTAATAAATTAATAGAAATTATCAATGATTTGCCAAATAGTTGAAAAGTAAACATTTGAATCTTCTTGTGCTCTTTACACTTCTCATACTTATGGGCAGGGAGTTCCAAAGGCGAATAACATGGACGAAGAATTGACGCTCAGTAATAAGAAAATTGTATCGAGGTAGTAGTAGAGCAAAAGACCTTGTTGAATGAGGGAAGTTCAGCTTACCGTGTAGATAATCAGGCTGTTTTGTTTGAATGATTTCATGTAGATAGCTAAGTGATCGAAAATTTAATAAATTGTCCAGACTACAGCCAGATATACGAACAGCAAAAGAGGAAACGTGGTCATACCGACGTAGATTATAGACGTAACGGGCAATGTTGTTATATGCAACGTTTAATTTGCGGTTAGTGGCAGAATCCAAGTTGCAAAAAATTTCACATCCATATAACATAATAGGTAGTAAAAGCGTTTTGGCAAGAAGAAGTTTGGTTTTTGTGGGGATGAAACTTCGAGTGACTTGGAGAGCACGGAGGCTTCCATATATTTTACCAATTACTTTAATTAGGTGGTCGTTCCATGTGAGGGTACGATTGAAAACCATTCCAAGGTTTCTAGCACTGTTAACATATTCGATTCCTTCGTTTTCGAGATTCAGTGGTCTTAAGACTGCAAAATCAAAGATTTTGCGATATATGGGGAGGGCTGTTGATTTGGCAGGGTTTAGGCACAGATAATTTCTCTTAGACCAGCGAGAAATGAAAAAAAGGTCCTCATTCATTAATGCAACTGCATCATTCTTTTCTCCAAACGGTCGACTTATCAGAAGTTGCACATCATCAGCGTAAAGATGAATAAGACAATGCTTTACAACTTTTGGAAGCTCATTTATGTAAAGTGAGAAGAGAATTGGGCCAAGAATAGATCCCTTTGGCACTCCATTCAAAACATTGAGAAAGATCGATGATTGACCATTTGCCACAACGCGTTGTTGCCTACCGCTAAGGTACGAGTGAATCAACTTACAGGACTCTATTTAAAACCCAAAGAAATTACGCAGTTTTTTACATAGAATTGAATGGTTAACAGTGTCAAAAGCCTTTGAAAAGTCTAAAAGCGTTATAAGTGTAATATTATCCTTATCCATTGCGGTTCTTATTTCGTCAGTAACAAAAAGTAGGGCAGATTTGCAGCTGCGCATTGGTCTAAAACCAGACTGACAGGTAGTTAACAGGTTGTTAATCGATAAATATGTTTGTATCTGCTTCATAATGGTTTTTTCAAACACCTTTGATAGAAACGGGAGGATAGCAATGGGTCGGAACTCCGTAGCAATACCAGTTTGCTTTTTAGGAACGGGAATAATTTTAGCCTTCTTCCATTCTGAAGGAAACTCGGATGTAGTTAAGATATTATTGAATATAAAAGCTATAAAGCGGAGTATATGAGGAAGCAATAACTTAACGAACTTAGGTTCCATTAGGTCGAGGCCAGTAGCATTCGATTTGATAGATAATATTGCCTCAACTATGTCTTCTTCTTGTATTCTTATAAAGCTCAGCGAACAGTTCACGCCTGTTGATTCCTCTTCAATAGGGGAATCAATAGGTTTAAAAGCATCAAAGGATTGTGGCGTGTTGGTGAACTTTTTGTTGAGAGCATCGCAATCGATGTTATCAGTAGACCTCGTAGATTGCTTCCCAATACCGATTTCTCGCAGGTTTCTCCATAACTTTTTTCCAGAAACTAATGGACCAACTTTGTGTTCGTAGTAAAGCCTTTTTGTTGTTCTGATCAATGCGACGACTTGATTGCGGAGTCTGCAATAGGATTTGTGGAAGTACTCCAATTTGAACCGCCTCCATTGACTGTAAGCGGCATCTCGTTTCAACATTAGAGCAGAGATGTCGCCATTCAGCCAAGGTGGAGACGTATGCTTAATGAGCCGGGTTTTTAAAGGGACATGAATATCAAAGAGTTGATTGACGTTATGCCGTAGAAAACCAATTTGTTGATTTACATTTTCCATAAGGTATATTGAGTTCCAGTCAATGCAATTAAGGTCGCGTACTAGTTCAGATGTGTTTAAATTTTTATAGTCTCGATATTGGTAAATTTGTTGATCAACCCGACAAGCTATATCCAGACTTACAAAAATTAAATCATGCTTGGAGAAACCAGGTGCCAAAAGCTGTGTGTAAAGCATTACCCTGCCAACATCGCTAGCAAGATAAAGGTCTAATAGTGAGCTAGACTCTTTAGTAAAGTGGGTAGGGGTAGAGTGGTTAACGGGGCTAAGATTGAGTGCCTTGAATGGACTTAGAAAGTTTGCCGCAAGACGTGTATCCAAGATATTACAGTTAAAATCACCACACAGTAAGGTATATGGGTAACAACAAGAAATTGACTCCAAAGTCGTAACCAAAGGTAACGTGCTGATGTGATTATATGGTCTGTAGACTGATCCAACCAAGATATTTTCCATGTTGCATGTGATACTCGCAAGGACATATTCCAAAGGACAATCGTCATCGGATTTACATACCAACCTGCAACTAATTCCCTCACGTACATAAAGAGCGGCGCCCCCACCAGAAGTAAACTTTCTATCGGCTCGAAAGAGCTTGTAACCTTTCAAACTATAGAAATCGTCACATATGTCAGGCTGAAACCAGGTTTCAGACACAGAAACGATGTCTATCTTAGACTCAACGAACAGGTATCTAAACTCCCCTAATTTATTGGTTAGACTTTGCGCGTTTAAATGACATATCTTTAATCCATTATTTTGAGCCTGTAAAATTCGGATCATATTGTACAGATTCGTATTCAAGCTACTGCCAGTGAACCCCCTGGTGTCGTTAGCTGCGCTTGCACTTACAGGCATTGTTGTTGTGTACAAGGCAGAAGTATGAGAAGTAACTCGAAGCGACGAAAAAAATCATGAGAAAAATAATATTTGAAAGTAAAATTTGGCAAAAGATTGTTACATTAAAGAGAATATTAAGATAAAGTAAAATTGTAGAATGAAATAGGATAGTAGAATAAAGAATAATAAATAAAGAATAGAGAATATTAAATAAAGAATAAAAAATATTAAATAAAGAAAATAAGAGATATGAAAGAACGAAAAGAGGCGTATAAAAAAGGCTGTACAATAAATGCATTGCTTACGGCAAAATTAGGTTGACGTCACTACGGCAGCTTCTAAACCTTCAACGTTGTAAACAGCAAAGCTTTCTCCTTCAGCTGTTAGTTTGATGAAAACAGAACCATGTTTTGTGTACGCACTAAACAGTTGGTGGTTGTTCCTCAGGCGAATTGCATGGTGGAGAAGAGTGCGAGTTTTTTTGGATAAGCTTTCATTCAGAAAACAAGAGTTATCGGACTCTATACCCAGGTCACGCAGTGAGAGTTGTTGGCGTTGTTGTTGCTTTCGAAAGACAGTGATGCCCTTTAGTATTCAGTTCCTCTCTTGCACACTAATAAATTTTAGTATTACAGGTGGCGGAACTGGACTCTTACTATTTCGAGAGCGTGAGCGAAAGATATTCGTCAGTGTGGGAGGTTTGCATTTGGCTGTTAAACACAGACGATGAAAAAGCATAGTTAGATTTTCCTCTGGCAAACAAGATACTTCAAACAAGACAGCGTCCGCTGCAATATCTTTTTTCTCCGATTCATCAATATGTTGTTGCAATGACAAAATCTTAGAATTGAGTTCACGCACATCAGCTGAGTTTCCTTCGATGATATCCACTCTCCTCACAACGTCTGCAATCGCGGTGTTTGCAATGACCAACTTGCTGTCAAAGGTGGAAGCGTCAGCAGAGTTGGTTTCAATGCATTGAACACGATTTGTAATTTCTGTGATTGTGTTGTTCACTTTGTTAAACTTCTGAGACCAATCTTGTTCAGTTTGCTCTAGTCTTTCGAGGAGTTCACGGCGAATTTTGGAGAGCTCATTCGTGATGCGATCAATAATCATGTCAGCATGTTTGTTTAGGCGCTCTTCAAGTGTAGCGAGCGTGAGATATGATTCACCATCTCCGCTGAATTTATTCGCTTTTAGAGCCGTTACTCCTGGAGTATTGATACGCGATGTTGGTGGTGTAGAAATGGGTATTTGTGGTTGTGTTGTAACAATAAAATAAAATTAGTTTTTCTTGAATGCATTTTAAACAAACATTTCGGTTAAGTACATTCATTTTTTTTGTGGCGGACTTTTTTTTATAGCAAACGTGACATCTTGATCTGCATTTTATTTTTAGCTAAACATTTCTTGACATTTTTGCTGGATTTGATTAAGACGATGAAGAAATATTATTTAAAGATTGTGCTATTGAACTTTCTTGTGAAGCAATGATGCTGATGATGTT
The DNA here is from genome assembly GCA_963576555.1 of Ferdinandea cuprea. Classification (NCBI taxonomy): domain Eukaryota; kingdom Metazoa; phylum Arthropoda; class Insecta; order Diptera; family Syrphidae; genus Ferdinandea; species Ferdinandea cuprea. Next base: position 83,062,626 of record OY754959.1, read on the forward strand.
TATCTTGGTTTACCACATCTTGCTGGTATATATTGTCTTGCAAGTGAAAATCCATAAAATTGTTCGTTTGCATTGTTTACTATGTTGCTTGTCAATTCGGATTCACTTCTTTGAAAATAAAAATTCAAAGCAGAAATATCAATCATGAAAATACAGCCATTGGTGACATATTTCTTTTTTCTTTTACAGCGGTAGCAAGAAGGATTATATTGATTTGCCATTTAACGAATATTTCTCGAATTTGTGCAAATGTATTTGAAGACCACTGCTGTCTTCTACTTATGGCATCGAAATCGAATCGATTTTTTTCAAGTCCTTACCGTTTTTAGTGCCAATACGGATTTGAATGTTCCAAATTTGGAAAAATTTAAAAAAGTTTCGAACAATGAACTTCTGCATAATTGTTGTTCCAGGACAAAGAATCACATTTTAATTTCAAGATCTTTTGAAACCGGCAATGAATTCATATTTTAAGATGAATTTCAATATTAAATTTCAATACTGGAATCAATAAGAGGCCAAATAGAAGAGAATATTTAGTTATAGGTTTGTTGTAAATAATAGAATGGTCGTTTTAAATTGTTTTCGTGATATGTGGTGGTTTCTACTGTTATTGTATTCTTTTTCGTGACAATATGTTTCCCAAACCTAAGAGCAACTTTATTTCTATCCCTTTTTTAGGGAAACATTAGTTTACCGGGAATATAAAAATATAAATATATTACTGAAAAAATGTTAACATGGAACAATTTTTTTAAATGTTTTGATCATTCGAAATTTTAGATTCTAGATTTTTGGGTTTTAGATAGTTTTTTCTAGTTATCGTTGTAAGCCGTTCTTATGATTATACACTTTAAACGTGAATTAACTGCTCCGGTAACCTTTAGTTTATTTTAAATGAGTTATTTAGAACTTCTAGTTTGAACTTCATTCTTAATATGCACCTACTTAATTTTTTTTCATTTATAATAGTTTTCAGTTAGTCCCCGGCCGGACTTCAACCGTATATTCAAATGACTTTAAACGGGTAATAGTCCAGTAACCTAAACATATGTATATGACATCATCATGGGGGTATTATAGTACCATCTAAAGAGGATTGGTGATGGTTTTATAATCTTGCGGTAGCCGATTATTCTATTCACAGATTTATTACATACTTCATAGTTAAACTCGATCAAAAAGCGACCCAGCCAAAATAAAACTATGCATTTTTAGACAACTACTTATATTAACTAAACTAACTACAACCAGTATACTAGTTGCACATAAAAACATCATGTTATTTTATAAATATACACAGATATATATTTGTTTTATATATTTTTGTGACTATAAGACAATAAAACACCTTATTAGAGTCAATGTCTCATGGATTTCGTTTACATACACATATTTTACTTGGTATTTTTACGTAATTTCATATTAAAGATACAATTAACATAAAAGCATATTATACAAAAAACACAAGATAAAACAAATTTTCTTACAGGTCGTTTCTTGCAATTTCAAAGCTTATACAAATTTAGTAATATTTTATTTATTTGAACTATTTACTAGTCCATAAGTATAAAATATGTATATTCATATGCATTACATTTATAATTTTAATAACAAAGCAACATTATGCATAAATTTTCGAACATAATTGTTTGTGTGATTAACCTTTATAAAATATTTGGTATGACATTATTATAAATGTATATACAAAAAAGCAACAGAAAATAATAATTAATATTGAATAAAAATTTTAAAATGTAAAAAATTTTATTCTTAAAGAAAAGTCGTCCAATATACAATGTTCAGAATAAAGAAAGAAAAAGGAAAAAAAAAACGGGAAAATTTATCTATATAAATCGCTGTTGCGTGTCCATGACAAGAAATATCGTATTGAGGTTCAATTATAGACTCTCTATGCATTTTGTTCTGTAAAATATAAGAGAAATGATTGTTAATATTTGTTTTCAAACATCTGGAAGATTGTCGCAAGTAGCCATAGTTTTTTGCCAAAATGTAAAAGAATTTTTTTTTACAATATAGAGGGTGTCAAAAGTGTTCATTTTACTAGATATCGTGTAACACGAACAATTAAGTCAACAAAATTATATTAACCATATCTTCGGGATCCCGAACCGTGGTCCTTTAAACTGACGTTCGGTTTTTTTTTGACCTCTCGAACCTGGCGTCTAAAAGACCCAGCGGGGGGGATTTTCTTTGGATATTCACCAATCACCTATCCACAACGGGTGAATTTGATTCACGTCAGTAAAACTGTTTACTTGTGTATCATTCTACAATTCACGTGGACATATTAGTTACATACAATTCAAATCCGACTTAAAAATTTTGCGGATTTGTCATTTTAGTGTAATGAATACCGATTTATATGTTTTTTAATGAGAAGACTGTTAATTTATGTATTAATATAAACATTTGTTCTGATTTTTTTTTTTGTTTTTCAATAAATTCTGTTTTATAGTTATTCTGATATTGTTGTTTTACGAAACCTGCGATCCCCAAAAGGTGTAAGCAGCCACGGAAATAGTCCATATCCCCCATCACCTGAGCAGAAAAAGTATTAATACGATTACTATCATTTTATCTTAACAGAAATAAACCCAAGAGTCTAAAGGATCATTCACATGAGAGCGAACCGCGAACTGCGAACTGGCGAATATTCGTAAATTCTGACATTTCGTTCATATGAGAACTTTTTTTAGTCGCAGGTACCCGCGACTCTTATTTGTAAATGTTTGCAGCAAGATTTGTCAATTTCAATGTTATGTTCGAACGAATTTTTCATTCGCGGATTTGTGGATCGCGTCTGTATTATGTGGATTGTGAATAAAGAGTTACAGTTCGCGGCAAGATTTTTTCAATTCGCGGGAAATTTTTTGTGATTGCAAATATTGCTATTTAAATCAATTTAGACTCAGTTTTTTTAGATAATATGTTAAATCAATTAAATATCAAGCTTCTGTGGTAGAAGCAATATACATTTTTTCTTCATAAATACATTAAAATTGATTTGTTCGCGATTCGCCTATTCGAAGACCTTAGACCTTAAGATTTCGCTTTCCATTCTTGAACAAATTCTCAAAAAAAACATGTTTCCGTGTTGTGCCCAAGCCAGGGAGTCGTGACTAAATATTTAGTTTGCCGAAGAAAAATGGCCCAATTATGTCGCAATATTTCCCAGCATTGTTCAAGCGTATACGCAACCATATTCGTTCAGCGGAAAGTTAAAACTAATTATCTGTCAAATCAGACATGAGCTAAGTGTTACCATTCGCGAAATAAGCACTAGTTGAAAAAAAAACGTTAGATGGCGGACCCTATACTTCCAGTATAGCGTTTTGCAAGAGTGAACTAAAAAACTATTATTTATGTCTTTATTTCTAATCCAATCAAAAGCAACAATAATTAATTTTTATACGAGTATTTCTTAATATCTATCTTTATCTTCAACCGGTGAACACGTTATGACAATTATCTCGAATCTTCTTATCTGCTGAGCTTGGCTTCGCTTTTTGACAACCGCTGTTGTACTGCATTTGGAATGTGTTGTGGAAGTTTAGTTATTTGTGCGTTTGATAGTACATATTGTGTGGGACCCATCGGGTAGTACTCCAACCAGATTTGACTCCAACATACGTTTTATATTTGGCCGTTTGTTGTTTTATTTAATGTTTTGTTCATATTGCGTTATAGTATTTATTTATTATTTGTTTGTTTGTTTGCAGAATCAACGCCACACCAGGGTGTGGCCAACGTAGGTAATCCACAGCTTATTATAAACAAGAACAATTTTTAAACAAAAAATATAAAAAAAAAACAATTATTGCTTTACATTTACCAGCCTGTACTCAGGCTGTGATAGCACATCAAATTATAAAAGAGATGTTTATTTTGGGAGGGCGACTACCAACGCACATTACTTCCCCTGGTATTCCACATTTTTGGTAAAACCAAAGTCTTCATTCCATTGTGTCCTCTGTGCTCATTTGCAGGGTGATCCATTTGAGTCATAAATGAGTTTCTAATATATAGTGTTTTTTTAGAGGTATATAACTTTGAAATGGAATAAAACAAAGGTGTTTTATTTTTTAAATTGACATGAAATTTACTTTATTCGATAGATAGCCTTTTGGCATTATAATTTAAATATGATTTCTGGCCAAGACTGGCGCGGACGTAGTCTAATCTGGAGATCCAATTTTCGCTGACGTTTTCTAACATTTGTGGCCATATATCGGCAATAACGCGGCGAATGTTGACCAAGTGTTCAATCGTTTCGGGCTTATCGGCGTAGACTAGCGATTTCACATGTCCCCATAGAAAATAGAAAAGCGGCGTTAAATCATACGATCTTGGAGGCCACGCGTCTGTAACGTGAAACTATGCGGTTATCGAACGCTTCCTTCAATAAATCAATTGTGCCACGAGCTGTGTGATATGTTGCGCAGTCTTGTTGAAACCACAGCAACAACATCATGGTTGTTCAAGTGATGAAAGGAAAAGTCAGTAATCATGGCTCTATTGCAGTCGCCATTGACTGTAACGTTCTGGCCGGCATCGTTTTTAAAGAAGTACAGACCAATTATTCCCCCAACCCACAAAGCACACTAAACAGTCAGTTTTTGTGGATATAATGGTGTCTCAACATACACCTGAGGATTATCATCGCTCAAAATACGGTTTTGTTTATTAATGCATCCATTCAACCAAAAGTGGGCTTCATCGCTAAATAAAATTCGCTTATGAAAATTGGGATCTTGTTTTGGGCCCATTCCTCGAATCTACGCCTTGCCAGGTGATCCTGTGTGTTCAATTCTTGCAAGAGTTGGATTTTGTAAGCACGCAAACTAAGATCTTTCCGCCAAATTTTACATAAAACTAAAAATAAATCACTTGACAGCTGACAAAATAGCCGGCAGTTAAAATAGTGTTTCCAACTTAAAGTTGTATACCTCAAAAAAAAACGCCCTTTTCGTCCTGTATCTGCTGCAAAACTTTGCTCAATGTCGACTTTGCGAAACCTACATTAAAACCTTGCCCAACACCATGTTGCAGATTACCAAAAAAAAACTTAAGCACGCGATAAGCTTTTCTTTTTTTTGAAATTGAGTCGTCCCGCTTAGGATTAAATAATCTTTAAGGCGAAACGATACGCTGGTTAATTCAAACGGAAGTTTTTGATAAACCTGAAATTTTAAAATAATATCTATCCATTCAAAATTTAAAATAATCCAACCTTCGTTACATCCGGCAGTTTCAGTCGTGCAGTTACATCCTTTTTGGATTTTCTGATATTTCTTCGAAGTTCTCTATTTGAGTATTCCCTTCCTCAGTTTCCTAGTTTTAAAATAATGTCCAGTTTGTTTTCCCCCAGTTTGTTTTCGCCCTTCTTGCACGCAAGACCAAATAACCGTTGAAGAGTTTTTCGACAGAGCTCAGAATTCGCTGCAATCATGTTGCGTTCGTTGTATATTTTTAAAATAATTTCGTGCATACGTATTGTTTTTCAGTTCGCGACAAAATAATTTGTAGCGAATTTTAAATTTAGTGTAAAGTTCGCGTTTTGTTAGACTTCAATACAACTGTAAGTCAAATTGTAAATATTTTGTATTAATTCTGTTTCCTTTCAATAATTCAAAGTAGATTTCGATATCTTTATTGTTGTATCGATTGTTTTTTGTTGTAGATGTTGTTTCGATTTGTTAGTTTTGCTCGTAGCTGGCTTTTTTTTTATCTTGGCACGGGTAGCGTTTATGATAACGCTACTTATGTACTATTTTCGTCATATATGGCTATTTACTCCTATTTCAAGTCGCTATCAAATATCTCAATTTAAAAGTGCAACGAGTAACTATTGAGTATCTATATAATGAAATACGTAGAGGAGTGGCAAATATAAAAGGGAAAACCTCTTTTCCGATACTATATCAATAAATAAAAGATCTATAGATGCATCGTGATATCCAAGTTTGGAAGTAGTGTATGATGGGAAGACACTCTTAGGTTTCCAAAGCATCAAATATATGGTAGAGGAGTATTCTTTAAACCCAACTCAACGCATAGCCTGATAAAACAAAAATGCCCGACATTGGAGACCGAAATTATGTAAAGAAATTTCTTTTACCATATGCTGCGTAGTCCAGTAGAAATTAATTTCCCACGATTCATTTATACTCGGTGATTCGTTCACTACTACTTCTTTGTTGGTTCTCCTCTAAGTTATCTTCAGTGGAGTTCACTACCTCAAGGTTGTAGCTATCAGCAGAAACATTTTGTCCTAGGCAATGGTCTTCATTCATTTCAAGACAAACTCATTTCTTCTGTTCTTTAATCGCCGTTAAAGCCTCTATCTCGTTACGTTGGGAGCGTACTATTTGTGAAGATAGTGCCTTTCGTGTTGACACCGGCCTTGCGCTCTATTTGCTCAATATCAAGATTGAAGAAGTTACATTATAGAGTATCACCTTGCCGAAATCTGTGCAGCTCCTACTCGTTGGATTACTCATCTGTGTCCTGACCCATTGCATCAAACCACTAAAATAATAAACAACACGCTTGAAAGCAGATAACCGGATTCAATAAAAACTTTGGATTTTGGAGAAACTGGTCTGAAAAGTCATATATTTCCGCCCCGCATTTACACTACCACCAAAATATTTGGCATTTCTCCAGTTACTTTAGTTTCTTATTGGCAGTGTTGTTATTTGGCTTTTGATAAAATTTACAAAATACAATTCATTATGGCAATATAAAACAGTTATTAGTGAATTAATCTTCTTGAGTTCGTTTTATATACTGTGGTCTTCCTTCCACTTGTGCAAAAGATAGACCACTCACTTCGTAGCCTTTATTTTTGTATTGTATTTTATTTTGCTTTTTTCTATGCAAATTTTCCGGCTAAAAGTAGTTATATTTGTTCTGTATGTGCATTGAAATTGAAAAGAATAATGAGAAAGTCACTATATTTGAAGGAGATTAATTCGGTAATATCTATTTTTATTTGTTTAGAAAGAATTATACTTAATGGGTATCATCAAAACTGAGAAACTTCGCAAAATGTAAACATCAAAGTGACACGAAAGAAATTTCAAACGTTTTTGTGTCAGTGCGAGTACGTGTAAATGTTGCGTTTGGTTTGAGATTCTAGGAAATCTTCTGATTTTTAAAATAAAAATATTTTTCTTGGTAAAAGGAAAGACGAAAATATTTTTTTAAATATACGGTTCAATGGAAAGCTACATTCGATTACATGCTAATTATATATATGAATGGACGGCTACTTGAAATATGGCCAAGAAAAATGGCTCAAAAATTTATATTGAAAACAAAACGAAATAAAAAAAATGGCCCAAAAATGTGTCACGCTCCAATGAAAAATGGCCCACACAGGCTTTTGAACTACGTAAAGTACTTATTGCAATAGAAGGCTTCACAACAATATGCATTTACAAAGGTTAGAGGTCCTCTTTGTTGTTTCTAGTAGTTTACCCAAAAAGCCTTTTCGATTTTTTCTTTTGGTATGTTAAGCTATACGCAAGGAAACGATTTCTATTGTGGATTACATATTTTTATATAAAAGTAAATCCGAATTAAAAATAATCTTGAATTCCAATAAAACGTAAAGGGTGAACCCTTAAAAAATTTCTGAAACATATATATATATTATTATTTTTCATTTTCGACAAACGAAAAACAAATCCCACCCACAGGTTTTTTAATATAGTAAAAATGTAACTTAAATGAGGAGAGGGTATGAAAATACTAAAACGCGTTATTATTTCTATTACGAATAGTATATTTTAAGTTTTGAAAGTAAAACATTAGGTATAAAGACCACTCAACCCTTTTCCAAGAGAAATGAATCTACTTGTATTTAAGACAACTAATTAAAATTTATAAGAATCAGAAGGCCAATTCGAATTCCCTCATCTGGAGCTAAGAAGACAATTATTATGGACATAATTCAACATGATCATTATAAATCTTCGAATTTTTAAGGAATAAAATGAACCTACCTAAATACTATTTGTGAAATTTATAATAATAACAATACAAACTTGGCAATCTTTTTTAGATCTAAGTACTTTTTATGGCTGACTTGTAAGGCAAAAGCGATTTTTGTATATAAGAGAACTTGGCTATTCCTTAACATTTATGTTTTTGGTGTTTTAATCTTACGCAGCGACGTACATATTGTATATGCCTTACCTTCATATCATCAATGTTGTTAATGCTGTCATCTGAATAACCTTTCATTGCTTTTGTAGCAACAGGGCCCATATAATTATTGACGACCGCAAACTCCATCAAAGAAAGAAAAACGAATACTGAACACGATGACATCCAGACATCAATTGCCTTAACATACGAAACGGGTGGTAGCGACTGTTGTGATTGTGTGTTCTGCGTTGCCAACGTAAGTAAGGACGTTACACCTAAAGTAACCCGGGCTGGTATCGCTTCAGGTTTGATCCAGAAGGAAATCCAAGACATAACCACTATTAATGCTGAAGGAATGTACGTGTGAAATAAGTGATAACCTAGCCTACGACGTAAATTGAAGACAATGGCCAAACAAGTGAAATTGCCTGAAAATGTAAAATTATTTATTTTAATAATAAATTCGGTAATTATTGTTTCTTTAAATTTTAACTTATATTTATTAAGGCTAATGTCCTACTTCTAGCAATATCAATGTTAAAGAATGTTTGTCTTACAATCACTGTTGAAGCGCTGGACAAATTCTAATGAAAGCTTGGCTTAGCTGTCGAAATGATATGTATAGGATATGTATATTTTTTTAGCCTTATTTTAAGGCTACGCACTAGGCGGCAAGCGTCAAAGAAAATTAAAACGTATAAAACGCCCGTCGCTGAGCGGCAAGCGATGTTCCTAAGTGGCAGAGCGGCGTCGCTCAGCTTTCAATTTGGTTTTGATGTAGTGCTGAGCGGCAAGAAATAAACATAGCAAAAATTAATATGGAAATATTAATATGAGAAGTTAAAAGCATTTCTTAGTCAAATGTTTCAAAAATTACAATGTTACCGACAATCGTATGTAATTTTTAAGGTGAGTTTCATTTTATTTTTTAAACTGTATGTAAATCTGAAAATATTAAAACTTCATATTTGTAAAACACTGCACCGATCAGAACATAAAAACGACATTTATAAGATGTATAACTAGAAATTTTCCGCTCAACAAATGACCACTTCCCGTTTAGCTTTTTTCCACTCAGTGCGTGACCTTAGGCTAAGTGGATAATTATAAAAATCACTTTTATATTGTCTATATTTTTGGATTAAATATGAATTAATATTTGTGAACTTCATGTCGGGACTAGTTAAAAAATTTAGTTAACGATTTGTGAGGTTGATTTATATGCATAGAATAGATAGACAATCAGCCCAAGAGTTTTATTTACTAATAGAAAACGACATTAAGTTAGGTCATGCACAGCACCCACCCATGCGCCTAATTATAGGTTCTGTTGTCCATTTGCTTATGGACCTTGTGTCCATTTTCTAAATAGATGTAATATCAACGGACTTTATGATATTCCAGCCGGTTTGACATATGCGCTGTAAATACAGATCAGCGAAATAACAATAGAAATTCTTATACTATATTTGGGGTGTGATATGTCTCTTGTCTCTTCCACAGAAGAGTAATTACCCAGGTATTTAACTCTGCATACAACTGTTCCTTAAATCAGGAAAAAAGCAAATAAAGCATATAAAAAACGGAGGGCGAGAAACCAAAAATTCCTTTCAGTAGACTATATGCAGCCAACGCTGCATAATGTAATATACGCGCACTAAAGGGACTCTAGCTTGTCGCGAGCAGATTTTAAAAATGTCATTTATTCATACGCTTTAAATAAATTAAATTAATATTTATTTTAAATAGTCTATAAGATGAAGACCGGTAGATAAAGCTTAGTCGCGCAACAAACAACCTTGCGTAAAGTGAGCTTACACTTAGACAACGTTGTGTTTTGTTTTTTTTTTTTTGTTTTTGGGGGATAGTGGAAAATCTAAAAGCTTTCATAAGACACTATGAGGACCAGCCGCGCGTACTCATAATAATGTGAGATTCTTATACGCTTTTCATACCGCTTCGAAATCTGAGGTTTCACAAAAACTCATGAAACCTCCATCGAAATCAGGAGGTTTCCCATACATTTTCGAGATTTCCAAACCTCGATATTGTATGATGGAACCTCCCCAGAATCTGGTTTCAATGGTACAGTACAGGAGGTTTCCCATACATTTTCGATATTTCCAAACCTCGTTATTGTATGATGGAACCTCCCAGAATCTGGTTTCAATGGTACAGTTGTCAAAGCAAACACACCTTTTAACACTTTCCACAAGTTACACAAAGCAGTTGACAAGCGGTTGACAGATTTTCAACTGAGTTAAGGATCATTCACATGAAAGCGAACCGCGAACTGCGACCCGGCGAATATTCGTAAATTCTGACATTTCTTTCACATGAGAACTTTTTTTGGTCGCAGGTACCCGCGAATATGATTTGTAAATGTTAGCAGCAAGATTTGTCAATTATGTTAGATCAATTAAATATCAAGCTTTTATGGTAGAAGCAATAGAAATTTTTTTTTTTGTGGAAACCTCAAATTTAAGTGCGGTGTAAATAGGGTATTACTCACAAAAAACACCTCCCTTCAAAAAACTTTTGTAAATACTACAACTAGGCTAATGCCTATCAAGCAGTTTTAATTTAAATATTTATTCACGTTTGACACGAAACATCCATCTTATAGAGCTAATTCAAAGGGTTTTATCCTTTATAGTCGGCGCACAAGATTCCTCCGGTCTAGATGTTCTAATACAGCGTCATTGCAATGGCCAAGAATGTGTGCGTTGCTAACGTGCGAAATTTCGTCTTCCACGTCACTTCCAAGTATTTTCCCTATTTGCGTATGGAACTTGTACCGAGTCAATAGAAAGGGGTAGATTGCTATCATCTCTGTAAGTAAAATCAACGTGCGTGGATTTCGTCTGGTTGAGAAGACTACGCTAAGTTTTTGTCCACACGAATATTTTGTCGATAGCTCTGGATAGCCTTTTTAAGTTTATATATTAATCGCGCTTGCCATTCCTTATCAAAGACCTGAGAGACATCAGAAAAACTCTAGAACAATTTTTTTCTCCTCTAGTGCTTTTTCAATTTAGTTGCTTATTCTGTATACCTGATCAATTGTGGAGTGCCCGGTTCTGAATCAAAATTGGTGATCCGGAATTAGTTGGCGTTCTTCGATAATTGGATGAAGTCGCTTTAATATGAGTATTTCAAATACCTTCGGCATAATTGGTTAAGGCGATATTGGTCCATAAGATTTTTTATCATTTGGAGGTTTCTTAGGAACCATTATAACCTTAGCTATAAATATTGGTTAAAACGCCCCTTCAAGGTTTTCGGCAAAAATTTCGGCTTTTTCTATTCCTTTTCGCCCAATCCCCATTATTTTTCCGGATGGGTGGCGCTTGCATCTTTGGCTTTTTCATGCCTTATCAAAGCGAATAGTTGGAAGTTTATCCGCCAACTTCCGAGATTTTTAAAGTCCCGAATCTATTTCTGAAGTTTGCTGGAAAGATAATTTAAGATTATCTTATCCTGCGGAGCACGAGATTGTTGCCATTTTTTAGGTGCTTTTCGCTTTTCATCTACTAAATAAAAATAATTTCGCGGAGATATTTTATTTCACAATTTATGGTTACTTTCATTTACTCTCGTTTCACACTGAACTTCGTCTTCGATTTCGTATGGTTTTCGAAGGGATACCGTCGATCGATTTTATTTACATATGCAGTATTTTCTAAAGAAGTCCTAATAAAATTTTTTCTGTCAGTCTTGGTGGTTTTGCCTATTATCATGCTTACTATCAGCACAGAGAAGAATATGTTTATAAATAAGAATAGTTATTAAACTTTCAAGTTATTTATCCGTATGCCAGCTTGAACGTGTGTTACGGAGTGGATCGTCGTTTCTTATTAATAGAGCTGTTACAGTTTGGATCGCTTGAGATCAAAAGAATAAAAAACAAAACAACTTCATTTGCGTAAGCAATTACTAATAATTATTAATTTCATAAGTATTTGATTGGTGATAAGTACCCATAGTAGTCGAGAGATGAGCATCGTCACATAATTTTGGGTATATATTCCTTTCGTTGAGTATGTAACTAATAACTTTATTGAGACTACTCAACGAAGGAGTTCTTCTAACTGCGCATAATTTGGCATTGCTAAATTCATCCTTCAATGTCTAGAAAGGCTGGTATAATTATTTACTTCGTCATTTAATGATTTTTCTTTAGTACTTAAAACGTTATGGAGTGTAGTTTCCACCCGTTTGGCCTTAATGTAGGCATGCTGAGATGCATAGACTGAACTATTTTCAAGTCTGTCGCGAATATAGGTGTTAATAAATTATTAAAAAATTTCCGGACAATGGATCTTAGATACTGGCATTTGCGTTACTAGATTTCCCCGTGTTGGGAATAAAGACAACCTAAAGACTACAAGCAAGACTTTTGGAATGAAGCCGAATTCTAGACGAGTTTTTAAGGACAGGTATGAATTTTATTGTATAATTGAGCTGTTCACGAAGAATGAATGAATTAAAATGAATTTAATTTAAATTTAAGAAAATCGTTATATGAAAAAAAATTATTTTAAAAATCGTATGCAGATTTATAACAAAAATTGTAACAATTTTTCGGAATGCCCTTTATAAGATTTTAATATATTGGCGGTTTTATAAAAGTACCGATTTATCAATTTAAAAAAAAAACAAACTTAGTATGCAGTATTCCATCCATCCAATATTTTTAGTTTCAGAAAAACCCATTGTTCGTCGGTGTATTATAAAGTATGTTACCTACATATGTATGTCTAAGCGGCAAGTTTTCAACGGAAATATTGAGCTGCTTCGGCATATTTGAATCCTAGGTCTATAGAGATCCTCGACAGCAAGCTAGCATGTTAGTAAAGAGTTGGTGGCGGATGAACCATTAATGGGATAACGGCAAAACTCACATCACCAAACCGGTATTACCGACCAAGGGTTAAAACAAGGGCTTGGCCCTCCAGAGCTACATTCCTAAATATTAGGCTTTTATGTGCACACGCCAGCACCGACGATACTGAGGACCCTATCAAGGATTAATTTTATGACCTGATGGACGGAGGCTACGGAGCACAGCCTCCACTCGTGATTCAAGACCGGATCGCAATCCCTTCGAAATAACTAAGGAAACTCCAGCTGCATTTAATCATATGCATTTTCTAATAAATTTTTTTTTTTTAAACTCCATCCACTTTGTACAAGATTTCATCACCATCGCCGTCATCAACAACAGCAAGCATCTTCAATCAACCTAATCACAGGTGTGTATATGCACTTTATTCAGTGCTATTTGATTTACCACAATATCATTGCATTACATATTATAATTTTTAAATTTTATATTATCTATTCATATACCATATTAACAAATAAGATACATATAGAACTTGCTCACTATGCAAAGGCAATCATTCTATTCGAAGCAGCTCTCTGTTTCTAAATTTGAGCGTTCGTTCCAGGATTGAGTTGGTGCATCAAAGAAATATCTTTAAAAATTGTCTTTTAAGTAAGCATTCACTGCAGCATGTAGTACAAATTCGCTTGTAATGCATGCAAGCAATGCCATCATTCATTACTGCACCAAGTCAACGCAATGAGCAATGGCTTGGCTCTTCCTTAAGTTACGAATCACTCTCAGCTTCCAAGCACTTCCGGAGCTTCATGCGTCACTCAAAAAGGTAGCACTTCAAGTCTACTTCACCAGCCTTTGTTCCACCGACAAAAAGTCAAACCCATTTTGCTTCTATGGAAAGAAGAGTCTTGCTCGCAACAGCCCTAGTTATCATTGGTGAAGAATCTAGTCATTGTGTCCACGCGCGATTTGTACCCTGCTATTCTCCGAAATGGTGTTTGTTTCGTTGCCTACTCGTTGGTTGCCCAAAACACAGTATTCGGGTGGATACTTCAGGTCTTATGCCAATATCTGTTAATGTCTTTAATACCTATGTGGTAGAACAAGCACTAGATGCTCTTGAGGTCCAGCTCAAGAAATTTTGGGAATTAGAGGAACTTACAGAGTGTAAGCGTTCGTTGTCCACAGAGGATCAATTTTGTGAGGAATTATATGCTAATACAAACTACCGTCGTCAAGATGAAAGATATGTCGTTCGACTTCCGTTTGGCCAAATAAAACTTTGACGAAATTAGGACCGTCCCGATCTATAGCCTTAAAACAATTTTTGCGGTCAGAAAGGGGTATGGCCCACAATCCCGCGTTGCGGCCACAATATTCAAATGTCCTGAACGAGTATATCACGCTGGCCCATATGCGCCAGGTAACCGAGTCAGAAGTAATAAGGGATGGAGTAGTTTCATCGATTTATCAGCATAAGAGCACCTCCACTAAAGTGCGGATGGTATTTAATGCATCGAGTTCATCCTCCAATGGAGTAAACGATCTACCTAGGGCCAGTACTACCACGTGATCTTTCGTAAATTATCATTCGTTGGATATTTTCCAAGTTCGTTTGAACGCTGATATTGAGAAAATGTATCGGCAAAACGCGGTGCAATCTGATAGCACAGTTTTTAAAGAATTCTATTTCGGACCTCTCCTAGTTCGATCACTGGAGATTATCAGTTATTAACTGTTACCTTTGGGGTGAACTGTGCCCCTACTTAGCCATTCGCTAACGGACCAACTACCCACTTGCTGCAAAAATTCTTTTATCAGACTGTTATGTCGATGATATCCTCTCCGGGGCTCACGATCTCCCAACCGCAAGAAGATCACAAACCGAGTTGATCGAACTACTTGGGTCTGCAGTATTTGAAGTCTTACTTACCTCTGGACTACGTGTTAAGCGAGCATTTTCTAACTGTGGACAAAGACAGTGCGACAAAAGAGCTAGTGGTCCGTTTAAATGCTTAGGGGGATTATTTTTATTTCAACACCCCTAAGATTCGGTTTTCGATAGCGCCAAGCAAACGAGATGTCTTTTCCCAAATTGCTCAGCTTTTCGAACCGGCAGGATGACTTGCCCCAGTAATAATTACTGCGAGAATGCTGCTGCAGAGTATTTGGATAGAAAAGACCAAAAGGGTCGAAAGCATTCAAGGCGTGAGCCTTTGCATATGGAAGTCTTTTGTCGAAGGATTTGGTGAGATTGAACGAATTAAAATACCTTGTTGGTTGGAATATTCCCCATCGGCACAAGTTCAGTATCACGGGTTTTCATCAGAAAAAGCCTATTCCGCAGCCTTATATGTGCGTATTGAAAAAAGGATGGAACTGCGAGTTGTGGTTTCTGCTAATCACCGGATGTCAAAGCATCAAGCCAGTTTCATTGCCTATTGAAACTATGCGGAGCAATACTACTTTCACGATTAATAAAAACATATGTATCGAATTGCCCGAGTAGTTCATCGCAAACATTTCTTTGGACAGATTCTTCCATTGTGTTCGCTTGGTTAAAAAAACATCCTAGCACTTGGAAAACCTTCGTAGCCAATCGAACTAGCGAGATTGTCGATAACGTTCAACATGCCATGTAGGGACATGTAAAGTCTGGGGATAATCCTGCAGACCTTGCAACTCAAGGGATTAGCCCACATGACTTGTGATAGAATTGTCTGTGGTGGTGTGGTCCATCTTGGTTACTAGAGCCGCAAACGAACTGGCCGAATAACCTTCCAAATGAAAATGCTTTGCGGGTCTTAACTTGTGTCTTTCGTTTCCTTTATCGCTCGGCAAAGATGCAGGATACCATATTTACTCATACTCTTACTCATATTTCTCAGCAAGAATTAACTTTGCCAGAAACCGCTTAACACTACTTGCTCAAAAGTCCCATTTTCCTGCAAATATGAAGCCTTATCAATGAATCTATCGCTTGATTCCAATCAACTTCTGCGCGCTAATGGCAGGCTTTCCAATTCAGATCTTCCTTTCAAAGAGCGCCATCCAATAATAACGGGTGAGAGTGTACACGGCTGAGAGTGTACACGAAGACCGTAGAGAGTCGATTCGGCGCCGTTCGCAGCAACTCGGACTGACGTATGGAACGACTTGGCGCATTTTACGTCAAGATCTTAAAAACAACTGAAGCCGCTCGACCTTCCCAAGCGACATCGCTTCGCTCTATGGGCTCTTGAAAAGTTCCAAGAAGATCCGACGTTTTCGAGGCAAATTTTGTTTAGCGATGAGGCCCATTTCTGGCTCAATGGGTATGTAAACAAACAAAATTGCCGTATTTGGGACGAAGAGCAATCTGAAGAGATTGAAGAACTACCACTTCATCCAGAAAAAACAACGGTTTGGTGTGGTTTGTGGGCCGGTCGGTCTATATTTCTTTAAAAATTATGCCGGTGCGAACGTAACCGTCAATGGCGACTGTTATCGTGCCATGATAACCTACTATTTGATGCCTGAAATTGAAGCTCGTGATCTCGGCGACATTTGGTTTCAGCAAGACGGCGCCACTTCCCACACATCGCATCAATCAATGGACTTATTGAGAGAACATTTCGGTGAGCACATAATTTCACGTTTTGGGCCGGTCGATTGGCCACCAAGATCGTGTGATATCACACCGTTAGACTTTTTCCTGTGGGGATATGTAAAGTCAAAAGCTTATGCCGACAAACCCGCTTCGATTCAGGCGTGTCATTCGCCAGTTACCAGTCGAAATGCTCGAACGAGTGATCGAAAATTGGACTCAACGGGTAGGTTGGCGTCTTTTAGGCAGGGACTCTTCACGGGTCGGAAGCCCGTGAGGTAAGTAAGTAAGTTATAAGATGGCTCTATTAGCCTTGGGCTTAGGCTACTTTCTAAAGGGTAGCTGAAAATCTTCCATAAGACACTATGAGGACCGACCGCACGACGTGCTCATAATAGTGTGAGATTCTTACTCACTAAAAACACCTTCCTTCAAATTACTTTATACCAAAACTAGGTTATTTTTTAATACAACTCCAAAGTTGTATACTATACGTCCAAACCGGTTTCAGAACTTGCTTGCATAAAAGCAGCTTGTTTTGAATGCATTTGATTATATTTAATAACGAGCTCTTCCCGTTTCTTTTTTATGTGCGATTTCCATTTTAGTTTCGCATCAAGTGTCATTCCCAAATAATTAGCTTCATTTGCGTACGGAATTTCTACGGAGTCTATGAAAATGGGTAACGTAGTTACATTTCTGTAAGTAAAATTAACATGCGTAAATTTTGTTTCATTACGGAGAATACGCCAAGTCTTTGTCCACTCAAAAACGCTGTTGATAGCCCGTTGAAGCTTAATTGTTGCTGATTCAACCGTATTACTCACGGCCAATATAGAGGTATCATCGGCAAACGTCGCTACAGTTGTGCCTTCTTCCAGCGGAATATCTCGAATAAAGATTAGAAATAAAATCGGACCCAGCACGCTTCCTTGTAGAACTCCTGCCGCGATTTCTTTGAGTTCGGAATATTCGTTTCCGTGCTTAACACGAAAAAGTCTGTCCGCTAAATAAGAACTTAATATCTCGTATATTTGTTTGGAAAGGCTAATTTTAGCTTATGTTTTAATCCCGTAAGCCATACTTTATCAAAAGCCTGGGAGACGTCGAGAAAAACGCTAGATCATATTTTTTTTCTCCTCAAGGGATTTTTCAATTTCATTGATTATTCGATAAACCTGGTCGATTGTAGAGTGTTTAATTCTGAGCCCGAATTTGTGATCAGGAATTAATCAGCGCTCTTCGATAATCGGGTGTAACCGTTTTAGTAAAAAAATTTCAAATACTTTTGACATAATTTTTAAAAGAGATATTGGTCTATACGATTTCTTATCATATGGGGATTTTTCCGGCTTTGGGACCATTATGACCCCAGGTACTTTCCATTGTCCATATAATAACCTAAACGAAACATTTATGAGATAATCAAACATAGTAAGTGCTCTCCTAGGCAACTTTTTAGGATCTGTCCCGTAATTAAATCGTATCCAGGAGCTTTGTTTAGTTTCAATTTTTGTATTTCATAGCACAGTTCAGCCAGTGATACACTTTTAATTTTAAAATTGTCAGGTATCCCCTCTAAGGCCATATCTTCGATTAGCCGTCAAAGGGCTTAAACGTTTCTTCTAAGTGATTGGCAAAAATGTCGGCTTTTTCTTTGTCTCGTTTCGCCCATTCGTCATTATTTTTTCTGATAGGAGGCGCTTGCGATTTTGGCTTTTTGATGCTTTTAAATCTTTCCACAATGAGTAGTTCGAACTCTTGTCCGCGGTGAGACCTTAAAGGTATGAAGAAACTTCGCAATTTTTAAAGTCCTGAATCTTTTTTTTTAAAGTGCTGCATAGATTATTTAATATCGTTTTATGCTGCGGATTGCGAGATTGTTGCCATTTACGCGCTTTTCTTTTCTCCTTAACCAATTCGGTTATTTCCTGATGATATTTTATTTCGCTTTTTGATTTTGTTATCCGTTTATGAGGAGTATTATACCAGGCTGAAGTTTGTATGACTGCGATAAATTGATCGACTTCGAGTTCAAGCTCAAATGGCGTTTGAAAAGACACGTTAAGATCGTTATTTTCGCAGTCTTTTCAGTTGATATGCTAGTAAGTAGTCAATAAGCGGCCGCTAATTGTGAGAATGATAGGCGAGTGATTAGAAGACAGATCGAAACATTCTTCAATTTTAACAAAGCTTTCGGAAATCACTTTTAAAATGTAAAAATCTATAAGGTCTGGAGTTTTTGCCGTACCCGTAGGCCAATACGTCGGTTTGCCTGACGAGTAAAAGTCTACTCCAAATTGCATACCGGATTCATAGAGAATTTTTCCTTTTGGTGAAATGCATCGTGAACCCCAGAAGGTGTGTTTTGCATTAAAATCACCACCGACAACAAAGTTCCGTGTGAGTGAGTTAAAAATACTCGTGAAATCAATTTTTTCTATCTCTTTCCTTGGAGGGATGTATATAGACGCAATATCATAAGTTTGTCTATTATATTTTACACGAATCGTAATCATTTGAATATTAACTTGCTCGATTTTTGTGCTTATTGAATGCTCAATGCTGTCTTTTACAAACAAAGACGCTCCGCCTCTAGCCCTTTCCGAAGGGTGATATGCATGATAGGCACTATATCCTTTAATTTTTACACTTGATTACTTCGTAAGATGCATTTCAGAAATCAAGCATATGTCGATAATTAATTATTTTTATTTTAGTTTTTTCGTTACTATTCACATTGATATTTATATGCGATGAAGTGAGCCCCGAAGTTTATAGTCAAGCTCGTCAAACTCTTCAAACATGCGTTTATTAATACGACTTTGTTCTTCCAGTCTAGCAAGAATTGCAGAAAAGACTTGTTCGACTGGGTCAGCCACTGTATCGATTTGCTTATTAGCTTGGAACGCCGCTTCAGCGTATTTCTGTGGCCGAGGTTTGGTTTTTGAGTTTTTGACGTTTCCTTTAAATTTTTTCGTCGTTCAATTGATTTGTTTGTAGCTCTTTTGGGTTTGTTATTCTTTTTAACTCCAATGGGTAACCATTTTCTATTTACTACATCGGGCCTGCTTTGAAGCTCTTTAGCTACTTCGCAACCGCGATAGTTTGCCGGATGATTTCCCTTTCAGTTTACGCAGGTTGGTAAATCCTGTCTTTTAAGACCGCAATCTATAGACAAATGTTTCCTGGCGCATTTAATGCAACGCGGTTCTTTTTGACAATATACGTTTGAGTGGTTATACCCTTGACAACGCTTGAATTGAGGGATCAGTCAAGTCGTTGGATGAGTCTAGCCTTTGGATTTAAGGTCTTGCAAAACGTCGTCTTTGCAGCATGAAGAATGAAGTCCTCTGGCCACTACTCGGTGTGGCCTTTCTAACTTATTTTGGTAAGTGTACCATTGGATTTTCTCAGTATTTAGTTTTTGAAAAACCGCGCAGTAACTGTCGGGGTCTCTAACATTTATTTTCCACACATTATTCTTCAAAGATGTTACTTCGAATGTGGACTTTAAGATTTCCTTAAGAAATTTATAAAGCTTGCCGTAGTCCCTTATTCCTATAAACCTACTTGGCGGCGGAAGGTAAACTTTATCTTTAAGATTTTTTTCTTGCGTCTTCGTTACATTTTCATTGGTTAAAGACTTTATACTTTAGACTTAGCGTTTTGCCTTCAGAGTGCTTTTGCGTCAAAGATTCTTTTAGTGTATTATTCTCGACGTTAAGCTGGTCTAACTCGGTTTTCAGCTCATTGTAGAGCAGTTCGATTTTATTAAGCTTTGTACGGAGGTCATTATTTTCCTCCTCGAAGCTTTTAGTTTTCGTTGAGTCCCAGGGTACGCCCGGAAAGTCGTTCTGTGCGGTAGAACTTCTTTTTGCTTTTAATTGTGGTATAGATCCCGATGGTGGTGATCTCCCTTTTGCTACCCTTGAAAGGGTCAAAAGATTGCAATAAATGGCTCTCCCCAGAATCCGTAGAGCCTGCCTCCGAAGAGTGTGGATTTTCCAGTAGAACTGGTCTGCCACCTGGGGTATTATATCTTACAGTTTTGTCCATTGCATTATTTTGTATGAGCTATTATGCTCGGTATACGGAGTCGCCTATAACGACAGGCATGCCTACCTCGGGTATATTCTAACCCTTACCCGAAGGAGGTTAGGAAAATTTAGTTAAGATTTTTGAGAGAGAAGTTAATAGCGCAATGAATACAGTTTTGAATTCAGCCACGAAGCGGACAAATTGTTGTGTCCTAAACTGTAAGTTTAAATGTTATGTTTCATGTCATATTGTTTGAAAAGCTATGAAAGGAATGAAAAAGCCAATGATGCAAGCGCCACCAATCCGGAAAAATAACGGGGAATGGGCGAAAGGAGACAAGGAAAGGCCGAACACCTTGAAGAGACATTTAAACAATTTGACGGTGAAGCGTTGGTTGAAGATACTGTTCCTACCACGGTATCTGACAATTTTCAAATTAGACGAGTATCGCTGGTCGAACTCTGTTTTGAAATACAAAAACTTAAGAAGGCTCCTAGATATGACCTTAAAGAGCAGCCCAGAAAAGCATTAGTTAAATTTGTTTATCTCATAAACGCTTCTATTAGACTTTTGTACGTTCCCCGGCAATGGAAGATAGCTGAGGTGATAATGGTTCCTACGCCAGCTAAACCTCCAAATGACAAAACGCCGATTTATACCGGATCACCAATTCGGATTCAGAATTAAGCACTCTGCAATTGACCAGGTTTACAGAATTACCAACGAAATTGAAAAGCACTAGAGGAGAATAAAATTTGTTCTAGCTTTTTCCTTGACGTCTCTCAGGCATGGATGATGACAGACTCTTTAGTGTTAAACACGGGATCGAGTTCTCCGAATTCAAAGAAATCGCGGCGGGAGTTCCACAGGGAAGTGTTCTGGGCCCGATTTCATTCCTATTACACACTCAAGATATCCCGCAAGAAGAGGATACTATCGTAGCAACTTTCGCGGATGACACGGCTATTATAGTTGTAGACAATTCGATTCAGTCTGCGACAAATATGCTTCAACGATCTATCGACAGAATATGCTTGTGGACAAAAACTTGGCGTATTGTCATCAACGAGACAAAATGCACGCACGTTAATTTTACTTACAGAAATGTAAGCAATCTACCCATTTATATTGATTCGGTACACATTCCGTACGCAAACGAGGCTAAAAACGTAGGATGCAAAATTGAAATGGAGATCGCATGTTCAGAAGAAACGCGAGGAGATTTATCAGATTTAATCAAATGCATTGCCTGATTGTAAGATTTTCTAAACTCAGCATGCAAAACAAGCTGCTTTTATACAAGCAAGTTCTAAGACCATTTTGGATGTACGGTATACAATTTTGGGGTTGTACCAAACCATGCAATGTTAACATGCAGACTTTCCAAAACAAAGTCCTAAGACAAATCGGAAATGCTCCGTGGTTTAGCAGAAACGCCGATATCCACAGAGATCTAAATATAACTACCGTTGAAGACGAAATACGAAATTTCGCGCGTAAACAACACATTCGCCTAATTGGCCGTTGCAATGACACTGTCTACAGATTCTAGATCAGAGAAATCTTGTGCGCCGATTACAAAGAATAAAACCTTTTGAATTAGCGCAATAAAATGTAACCGCATGTTATTGTCGGTATAAGCAGGTGCTTCCGCTGAAAGGTTTCCTGCCAAACGTAATTAAATATGTAGTATAAAAGTGTTTTGTAGGGAGGTGTTTTTAGTGAAGAAAGAACTGTTGGACCATCACCCTTTGGGCTAAGGCGATGTTACTATACAGCCCCTATAGTTCGTCGTTGTATCTTCTTCTCCACTCGCCGTCTATGCAGACGTGGACGAAAATCACCCGAAGTCGATGTGCCTCCATCATAGAGAAGAACTGGGGTGATTAAGGTCTTATTTATGGTCACTTTAGTTGTTCGAAAGAGAGTTTTGCTACTCTATTGTTATTTTAGCCCAAAGAAGCAGCGGATATCGTTGTCTGATTTAACGGCGCTGCCAAGGTAGAGGAAGTCCTTACTACCTTCAAGTTATTTGTATGTGTCTGTGGTGATGTTCTGTCTAGACGTACTTCGTTTGTGGGCGTCCTTTCTTTGACCCTTAACCCCATTTTTAACGCCTCCATCTCAATACTTACAAAAGCGCAATTAGCATCACGATTTACATTATGTCAATTTCCTCCTCGTTTGCGAGTAGTTGAACGGTGCCTCTGGTTTTGAGCTATTTTATATTATATACAGGGTGGCGCACCAATTGTGCTACAATAAGAAATTCAAATAACTTTTTTTTTAATCGATGTATTTCATTTATTTTTTTTTTATTGGTTAGAAAATTAAATTTTATTTTAAATAGTTAGTTGTTTTTAAAGATTATAGACCGCAAATTACCTCCACGCTGTCCCACGCATATGCGGCACCTGGTCAAAAAATTATTCATTGCGGCCTGAAGAGTTGAAGTTGGGATCGCCTCAATTATTGTCGTTATGGACTGCTTTAATTCAGTTAAATTCCTGGGCTTCGTTTTATACACCTCTTGCTTGACATAACCCCATAAAAAGAAGTCTGGTGCAGTCAGGTCAGGTGACCTTGGGGGCCAGCGAAGAGTGGAGTTCCTAGAAATTAATTTGTTTTGCGAATTTTTTGTTTAGCTCCGCCATAACTGGTCTGGCTATATGTGCAGTTGCTCCATCTTGCTGAAACCAAACGCTGTTGAATGGTATACGTCTTCGGCGCAGTTCTGGGTAAAAAAACTCCTTCAACATCTTTAAATAACGGCCCCCATTGACAGTAACGGTTACACCGTTTTCTTCAAAGAAGTACGGCCCGACAATACACCTTGATGAAACTGCGCACCACACAGTGACTCGTTCTGGGTGCAGTTCCGTCTCATGGAGCATTTCTGGATTAGACTCATTCCATATACGGCAATTTTGCTTGTTTACATTGCCGTTAAAATCAAAATGGGCCTCATCAGACATGAACAAACAATTGATCAATGTGTTGTCTTCTTCGGCCATTGATATCATTTTTTGGAAAAATTCCAGGCAAATCCTGAGGGTTTAACTTGCTAGTAATTTGGACTTTATACGGAAACAAGTTTAAATCGTCATGAAGTATCCGTTGTAATGACCGTCTACTAATTCCAATTTGCCCCGATAAGTTTCGGGTCGAAACGTTCGGATTGGCCTGTATTGCAGATGCTACTGCTGCGATTGTATCCTGAACCCGAACATTGGCATCTCGATGGTACGGCCTTCGTGCGATGCTTCCAGATTCGGCAAACATGTTTACAAACCTCATAATGGTCCATCTACTCGGGGGATTACCGCCAAACTCCCGCCTAAATTCCCTTTGGACGGAAATGACGGACTGCAAAGCATGGTACCGTTGCACTATTCAAATTCTTTTCTCCGTATCCCAAGCATCCATTTTTATAAATCTAAATAGTAACCTTCAATATAAAAAAAAAAATAAGCCGAGTACTCACACAGAAAAAAAGTTATTACGTTTTATTTTTGTAGCACGATTCGTGCGCCACCCTGTACTATATATTTTCAAGAATTATATAAAAGAAGTCGCATCGCCTTGCCTAAATCTTTGTTTTGACGTCAAACGCGACCTTAAAATCGATGAATTGG
Organism: Ferdinandea cuprea; assembly: GCA_963576555.1. Classification (NCBI taxonomy): domain Eukaryota; kingdom Metazoa; phylum Arthropoda; class Insecta; order Diptera; family Syrphidae; genus Ferdinandea; species Ferdinandea cuprea. Next base: position 83,086,912 of record OY754959.1, read on the forward strand.
TAGTGGGACTTGGGTCTTTTTCTAAGATCTGCCGTAGATGTTTGTTTGAATGTGGACTTTCCTAGCCTTAAGCTCCACACTTATATGGCGCTAAGATATAGCTTAGATGTGGATATCGACATTTCGTCCTGTTCAGGTGGACGTAATTATTGGTCCTCTTCGTCCAAGTTAAATGGTTCATGATACCAAACAGCGGAATTCGTCCTTCGTCGCTGTTTTACAGCCTGCTTCAATATTTTCGGCATTGATGATGGTATTCAGCATCATCATAGTAGACTGCGATGTGCACATTGGATACAACAATGTAGTGGTCCGAGTCAGCCCATCGGAACGTTCGGAAATATTGGAGGAGTGTATTGTATCGATCGCAATGGGGTCAATCTTGAAAACGATTGATTGATTAGGAGATAACCATGTTGCCTTGTGAATATTGAAATGCGTGAAAGGTGTATCTGCACCGTGTGTGCTGCGTCGTTGTATCTACACCGCAATCTGGGTATATGACGCCACGCCACTGGTGAGTTCTCTTCTTGCCCCTATCACTTTCTCTGTATGTGCGCACATCCCAATCTAGTTGTGTGTTCTCTGGGTTAAAAAGCGGTGACGTGCAGTAGAAAAAGAGTGCAGTAAAGAGCCGAAGTTCGTTGTCCTTGATTCGTTTGCCCGATTCGTGTTTCAAAACAATAATAATATTTTTACGTGGTTGAGCCGTAACATCGGCTGCCGATATAGCTATCCAGGCGGGCCACGAGGAGGCTGTATGTGTTGAATTGTATAGTGACAGGGATCGTGCCTGGCAGCTCACTTGGCTGAGTGAAAACTTAACAATCTTTAAAGCGAGTGAAAAAACAATGTAAGATCTATAAAATGTTTTCTAAAAAAGGTTAAAGCTGGTTTACATATTTAAAAGTACACACAAGAGTAGTTAACCTAATTTTTTTGTCTTTGCCTTTGGCTTGGTCCTGCTCGAATGCTAGCTGTAATATTTTTAATAAACTGATTACAAACTCACCTGTTGAATATTCAATAGTGCAATCAGTTGTGTAGTTGTTAGAAATATCCAGCTGAGGTAGTTCAATTTCACTATTTACTACTAAAGGATCGGTCATATTCCAAATAAATACTAAGTCTTGAACAGTATGGGACACTGAAAAAAAATATTTGGATTATTAAAATGAGTTGGTTTGAATAATAACAATAACACTGGTCGTAACAATATAATTAAGATAAGAGTTTAATGTGTTGAATCTATATCTGCAGTCTATTTTTGCTATCATATATAGGTGTTTCTTTTTAAATGTTTTGTTTAGTTCCACAAATTTCTAGTATTTTTTGTTTGTATTAATTTAGAAAGTCAGTTTTATCGCAATGGCAATAAATATCCTTCAGTCCCGATTTCGCATTTAACAAACACGAAAGACAACAATGGAAAATTTCAGTTATTATTTAAAAAAAAAAAAAAACATTTTTGAATTTTCGTTTCGATCGTTGGTTTCAGAGAAAAAAGTTTTATTATTGTAATTATAACCGGACTGATAGTTCGCGCTAGGAAACAAATAGAGACAAAATGTTATTTATTGGGCACCGTATAATTAAAGACAAAGTAATATGTTTTGCTTAGTTACCAAAGAGCGTTTCTGCAAACTTGTTCTTGCAGCTAATAAACAGGTACATTTAGAGAAAGTGATGGGGCAAGAAGAGAACTCACCAGTGGTGTGGCGTCAAGTACCCGGTTGCTGCCAAGTTACCTTTTAAAGTTCTATCGTTCAACAATGTTTATCAAAAAATGACCAACAGAATTCCTTATACAGTGAAACCTGCGTAAGTTGGCCAGCTGTGGTGCAAGAATTTTTGGCCAATTTAGACAGGAGGCCAACTTATAAGGGTGCCTATGTTTTTTTTCAACACATGTTAATAAAGAACTTCGTTTTTTTTCATATTGTGCGTTTATTAAAACCAAGTAGTTAAAAATAAATCAACAAAAGAAGTTTTAAAAACATAGTATTTTAAAAAATAGCCATATGTACTAACATTAATGTATTTACTTAGTTTTCCTGTCTTCCGAAGAAAAACGAGAAGGAGCTTCAGTGATAAGGAGCTTAGATGTTCGGCACTCACCACGTCAGCCCCGGAGATCCGCCACCTGATGCGAGCATAGGCCGGACAACTGCAGAGAAAGTGTTCTGCTGTGTCATCCTCGTCACCGCAAGCAGGACAGGTAGTTGTGTCGCTTAAGCCCAACACATTTAACACTTGTTGCATCATTTAACACTTAAATGTATTGGGCTTAAGCAAAAGCCCGAAAGAACGCCTACAAGCAGCCTACAGTTGATTTTCCTCAGAGATAGAAGAAAAGATGCTGTCCTTTTGCAAATGTCCGGGCGCAGTAGTTTGGTCTGTCTACATCCACCGCAACCGCGCCACCGAATCTTGTGTTCACGAGAAACCAGACCCCTGTCCGGTTTTGGAGCCATCCGTGAAAATACGATGGCATTCAATCCATGGTTCAGAGTCTTACCCAAGCCATTCCGTTACCTGTGGAAAGTTGACGTGGTAGTTTTTTCGCAGAAGAATTTCCGGTGTCATTGCATCAGACGGCATATCCATAAGACAAGGGTCAAAGGATAATTCTCGAGCAAGTTCATCAAAATTCCAGTGCGCTCCCCTCTCTTTAAGCGAAAGATGGTTTTTAGCGTACACCCCATGATATATAAATCAAGAGGAAGATTCATCAAAGCAGAGCCCGGGGTGACCTAGGAAAGGCCCCTGTGCAGCCGAGACATGCCGTTCTTTGGAGTTTGGCAAAAGAAGCAGTAACACGTTTCCGCGAAAGCCTGTTCCACCAAACAACTGATGCGTATGAGAGTAGCGGTCTAATCATGGCCATATAGATCCAAAGGACCCCTTTCGGAGACAAGCCCCATGTCTTACCAAAAGCGCCTTTACACTGCCAGAAAGTCGACAGCGCTTTATCGGTTTTCGATTCGACATGTTTGGACCATAGAAGTTTTATATCAAGGATTACACCCAGATATTTGACTTCATCGGATATAGGGATGGTGACACCTTTAAGCACGAGATGGGACAGACCAGTGACGATTCTCCTTCTCGTAAAGAGGACAACCGTGGTTTTAAGAGGATTCACTGAAAGCCCATTACAAGTGCACCAGACATCGATCAAATCCAGGGATCTCTGCGCTTGAGAGCAGACAGCCCCTAGATTTTAACCGACAGAAGGAACGGCGACATCATCCGCATAAGCTTAAGTGTAGTTTCCAAGAAAGTTGAGAGCCGTAAGCAGAGAGTCTACCACCATACACCATAGGAGGGGAGACAGAACACCACCTTGAGGGCAGCCCCTATTTACCCCTGTTATGACGCACTTGCCACAATCTGCATCCGCTACCAACGTCCTGTACATTAGCATTGCTTTAATCCACAACACCAAAGTTTCCATCTACACCATGTTGTCTGGCTGAGTTACACATACTGTCAAAGGTCGCATTATCAAAAGCACCCTCAATATCGACGAAAATGCCCAACGCGTACTCCTTCCGGTCAAGAGCACTATCAATCCTACCAACAAGGTTTTGAAGTGCAGTCTCGCGGGATTTTCAGCGCTGATAGGCATGTTGCATCTCAGAGAGAGGGTGTGATCGAAGAGCAACTTTGCGCACATGCAGCTCAACCAGTCTTTCCAAACTTTTCAGTAAGAAGGAAGACAGACTTATGGGTCTAAAGCTTTTGGCTAGAGTGTAGTCAGACTTACCAATTTTTGGTATGAAAACCACTTTAACCATTCGCTATGGGGAAGGTATATAGGCCAAGGCCAAGCTCGCGGTGAAAATTATTTTCAACATTGGCAAAACCTGACTTAAACCTTGTTTCAGCAAAACTGGATAAATTCCATCCGGACCAGGTGACTTGAAACTCTCAAAATATGCAATGGCATATTTGATAGCATCATCAGTCATCACTCCCGATGCAAAATACCAGCTGTGCCGCGTGGTATTAGTCGGTTCAAATGTAGCCACAGTCGTTTGAAGGGCTGAAGAACACGTAGTAACCTGATTTCCCGGAAAGTGAGTCTCAAGTAGAAGACTGAAAGTCTCCGCCTTTGTCTCAGTGTACGTGCCATCAGGTTTAAGGATTGCATCCAGTTTACTTGGTCTGTTCCTTTGGAGGACTTTAACAAGCCTACTAGTTGCACTTAGAGATTCGACCTCTTCATAAAACTTTTTATAGGAGTCATTTTTCGACTTGCTAAAAATTCCAGTCTTTCACTAAGTTGGTTTTTAAAGACCGATGTAGTAGCTTCCTAGTTCCTTTACGAAGACACTGCAGTTCGGAGTTCCACCAGGGTACCGATTTTCTGCGTGGGGGTTTAGAAACAGGGCACGAAAGTTCAAAGCAGCGGGTGAGGACGGTGTTCAGATCCTGAGCAGACCTCTCCACTTCCTGTATTGATCTAAGTTTGAGTGGAACTTTGACAGAGGTGGCAAGCTTCTCTCTAAACCGTGGCCAGTTCGTTTTTCTCGGATTTCTCCTCTCTTGCGAAGGTGAAAGGTCGCAGTAGATTTGAAATTGGATGTATGTATTTGTGATCTGATAAGGTGCTATCTGGCGATACCTTCCAATTTATGATAGACTTCAAATGCCTGTTTGACAGGGTAACATCATGCTGTCTTTCGGCTGTAACAAAGGTAGGTTGATGTCCTACATTGTTGATGGTAATATCAGACGATAAAATGAAGTCCAAGAGTCGATGTCCCCTTAAGTTGCATTTGCTGCTGCCCCAAACGCTGTTCTGAGCATTAGTATCGCAGCACCCAACCTTTTGGATTCACAATACTCTACGAGCTCTACAACAGCCTTTGGTGAAGGAGGGGTTAGAGAGTCATAGGGGAAATAAGCCGATGCAGCGACAAAGTTTTCCCAATTATCATTTGCTTGGTAAGTTATAGAAACATCTACCAAATCTTGGCTACAACAGCTTTTTATCATAGTAGCTGTAAAAGATTTTGATAAAATAAGACAAGTCCTTAGGTCTTTCGGATTGCTCATCATAAAGAACGTGATGCGACTTTTCCACACCCATGGTTCCTGGATGGGTGATTTTGTTCTACAAGCCACAAGCCTGCTACATAAAAGGGCGGTAACAGCCTTGCAGTGCTGTAGGTTAATTTGAGTAAACAAGATGGATGAATACTCTGGGTAACGTCCACTATTAGCACTGTTTGACATTGAAATGGAAATGGATCCTGCCAAGATGCAGATAGGGACGCATGTTGTACCTAGATTTGATGATCTCGGCAGCAGCCATGTCTATATTTACAACAAGAGAACTACCATCTTCATTGTGGTGGTTTTTACTTTTCTTGGGTGAACGGACAACCCAGGCTTTTGTGACGAGACCAGGATTCTGGTTTTGCAAACGCACATCCGCCGATTTCCCTAGTTTCCTAGGGATCCAGCATACAGCCCGCGTAAGCTTGGGTGGTTTGTAGACCTCAAAAGATGAAGTACTAAGCGTAGGGATTTTCAGCACCATACTGCTAATTAGAGGTTTTCTGTGTCTTCACCATGAGGGTTCCGCCCTTTAACACACAGCCCTGAATGCAAGCATTTGTTGCAGCAGCCAGCTCCAAAAGATGAGTTTTGCAGTGTTCAGACACTGCAACACTCATGCTATTATCATTTCCCGCTGTCCCAATGCGAACTGCTAAAGAGGAGACAGCAGCATCCTTGTAAGAATGCTTCTTAACTCGCACTCTAGCTGTTTTGCGTTCAACACGTGGTTTTTTAGACGCACACCTACCATCAGAGCCGTTCGCGTCGACAAAGTTCTGTCCGCTAGTGCTGCACCCAGTATTGGTCACAACACCACCATCATCCATTACCAATGCACGGGCAGCACCAACAATAGGTGCACTTCCTCTACTCATACTCAAGGGTGAGTCCACTACAACCAATTTCCGTCCATCATGCTACTACCTTTGCTGGTAGAAGCACCGACTTCATTTGGAGACAGGGCGTGGGCAGACACAGGAGCTTGAGGAGGGTTATATCTCTTAACGAGCTTGTGTCGCTTCTTTTTGGTTTTCGGTTCAGCAGAAGAGGAGGCATTGCCTGATGAAGGGGTCAGGTCAGCTTCCGTTTGTGAGACTTCCACCGACCTATCCCGTTTCATAGACTCAACCGAAGAGCCGACCGGAATGCTTGCGCCTTCAGCCTGTGGAGCTTCTTTGCGCCGCTAATCGTTCAGCTGCTTCCTTTTCGTCTTTCGCTGCCCCTTAGTGAGGTGCACCACAGAGCCAGCCACTTCAGGAGCCCGTTCAACCGTAGAGATATAACGGGTCAAGCTGTCAGCGGCGGTGCAGTGGGTAGCAACCTTATTCATGCTCAGTTTGCCCATAGAGTCGGACATAGAGCCAGAAGAGTCGCTTGTAGGTTCAATGAATGCTGGGGCCTCCAGAATCCGAGCCCCAGGCGCAGTCGAGAAGACCACGGATGGATTTTGGCTATTGCCAGTACCACCTGGAGTATTAACATCCTTAAGGTTGTTCGTACATCAATGTTTTGAGTTTTAACTACTTCTCCTGTAGGTTAGCGTACACTAACGGATTATTTTACAGAGGATAGGTTAAAAACCGTTGCCTCCAACACCTCCTCCTTTATCCGGGCTTGGGATCGGCATGCTACTGGCGTAACAAGGCGGAGTATTTGTATAGAGGAAAGTAGAATAGAATTAAGATATTAAAAATATTATGTTAAGTTAGTCTGTAAGTGGTTATCGAATAAAGAACACAAGCTCCTTAGAAATAAAAAAAATACTGAAAAAATCAGTGAACATAAGGAAAGGCTACAGTCCGCGTGAGGCGAACAATATGATACCCTATCCATATCCCTATATGCCCCAAAGAAAAAAGCATTAAGAAGATAATGGATAGCATTTTATTTAGTTCTATAAATTAAAAAAAAAAAGTGTTTTTGAAAAAACCCCCCCAAAAAGTGGGCGGGGCCAAAAACTTTGTATGGGCGATATATTGGAAAAAATATTGGGTAAATATTTTGTTAAACATTTTTTTTGCTTTCTGTTAAAATTTTCGAAGAAAACAGCATTTTAGTAAAAAACGCCCACAAAAAGTAGGCGTGGCAAAAAACTTTATATGACAAACTTATAAAGGAGGGCAGTGCCTACATATCTTATGAAGGTTATAACACTCCATCTCTCTAACGGTTTTTCCTAAATGTGGGCGTGGCAGTGGGCCTATTCAAAAAAATTTAACACTTAACCATTTCGGAGCCCTAGGGAATATGTGGTCCAAATTTCAGCTTCCTAGCTTAATTTTAAAGGCCTAAAAATTGCGTACGGACGGACGAACATTGCTAAATAGTCTTAGGATTTGCTCCTGACCATAAATATATATACTGGTCTACGGCGAATATTAAGGGGTGTTACAAACTATATGTCAAAATTAATATACCCTTAGGATAGGGTATACAAATTCTACTCCATTTTGAGGATAGAAAGCTAGTTTTTACCAATCTACGCTTTTTCGGGACACTTACGTTGGCGAAATATTCCATATCTCATATAAAAAGTGTGCCTTGAAATATTCCTTATCGATTTGCGCTACCAAATTCTCTTCAACTTACCTATATAATGCCTGAAACAGATGTGCGGAAGGGATGCATGCATCGCTGCTTGCTTCGCAGCACCCGAGACACATGTGCATATTTTTCAAAAATATGATGCCTAGTTCTGTCAAAACTCAATTTTTTTTTATTTTTATACCCTATCCTAAGGTATATTAATTTTGACACATAGTTTGTAACACCCCTTAATATTCGTCGTAGACCCCGAAAAGTATATATATTTATGATCAGGAGCAAATACTAAGACTATTTAGCAATGTCCGTCCGTCCGTACGCAATTTTTAGGCTTTTAAAATTAAGCTAGGAAGCAGAAATTTGGACCACATACTCCCTAGGGCTCCGGAATGGTTAAAATTTTTTTGAATACGCCTACTGCCACGCCCACAATTTAGAAAAAGCTAAACTTAGAGAGATAGAGCGTTATAACCTTCAGAAGATATGTAGGCACTGACCTCCTTTATAAGTTTGTCGTATAAAGTTTTTTGGCACGCCTACTTTTTGTGGGTGTTTTTCACTATAATGCTGTTTTCTTCGAAAATTTTCATAGAAAGCGAAAAAAAATGTTTAACAAGATATTTACCCAAGATATTTAGCGTTTTTTTTTCTTTGAACAAAAAGTAGAATCGGTACAACAGTGAATAGGTTAAACTAAAAATCAGTGAACCATCCTAGGTACACGTTCCTTAACTAACTTACATTGACACACAAAATATTTTTAGACTTAACTATTGATGAAAAAAAAATACAAAAGCCTAGTTGACACTGGATCAACTATGTATGAGCATTATGAATTCCAACTAAGTAGATTGTAGTAAATTTAAAGTATACGAGAGAGTAATTATAAAACTCCAAGCTATCAACAGAAATGATAGACAGAATCATCACCAGTATACCCGAAGAGTTTAATTGTAAATCAACAGGGGCTACCAGGTGGTATAAAAGGGAACTGGGCGATGAACCATACGATATTCTTATCGGAATGGATCTGCTAAGTAAAATTGTCAAGACCTTCGACTTTGACAATAAAGTTCTTAATATATTCCGATAAACCCAAAATAACTTGTGATTGTTTTGAACTTAAGGGAGAGGGTAGAGAAATAGATTTAAGACATTTAAACGAAGAGGAGAGGCAAGGAATAAAGAATGTATTAGGACAATTTATTCATTTAATATATCAGGAAGGCGATCAGTTAACAAACATAGACTCAATAATGCACGTAATAAAGACGACAGTTGACCAACCTATAAATGCTAAACTCTATCGCTTGCATCCAAAGCATGAGGAGATAGTTAGACGGCAGGTAAAAGAAGTGGAGGAACAGGGAATAATCAGAAAATCGAACAGTAGATATGCCTGACCTATTGTGATAGTGGCTAAAAATACTGATAATTCAGGACAGCAGAAATTCCGTCTATGCGTAGATTATCGCAAATTAAATGAAATTACAATCAATTTTTTTTTCCGAGGGTAGGTGGAAAATCTTCCATAAGACACTATGAGGACCGACCGCACGTGCTCATAATAGTGTGAGATTCTTACTCACTAAAAACACCTCCCTTCAAATTACTTTATACTACAACTAGGTTATTTCATATCTAGTAGTTTAGATTTAATAATTTATATTTTCGTTTACAAGGCAGCTTCCCATCGGAGGCACCTGCTTGTACCGCCAAAAACACGCGGTAAAATGTTATTGCGCTAATTCAAATGGGTTTATCCGTTGAAGCCGGCGCAATAAATTTCTATCGTTCAAAATATATATCATTTCGTTATTGCAATGACCGCGAAGGCGAGTCTGTTGCTTACGGGCAAATGATTTTATTTCATCTTCGACGGTTGCCACATCCAAATCTCTGTGGATATCACCATTTCTGATATACCACGGGGCGTTTACAATTCTTCTTAGCACTTTGTTTTGAAAAGTTTGTAAAATTTTGATGTTATTTGCTTTGCTACAAGCCCAAAGTTGTATACCATACGTCCAAACCGATTTCAGAACTTGCTCGAATAAAAGCAGCTTGTTTTGCTTGCTGAGATGGCATTTGATTATATTTAATAACGAGCTCTTCCCGTTTGTTTTTTATGTGCGATTTCCATTTTAGTTTCGTATAAAGTCTCATTACCAAATATTTAGCTTCATTTGCGTACGGAATTTCTACGGAGTCTATGAAAATGGGTAACGTAGTTACATTTCTGTAATTAAAATTAACATGCGTAAATTTTGTTTCATTACGGAGAATACGCCAAGTCTTTGTTCACTCAAAAACGCTGTTGATAGCCCGTTGAAGCTTAATTGTTGCTGATTCAACCGTATTACTCACGGCCAATATAGAGGTATCATCCGCAAACAACGCTACAGTTGTGCATTCTTCCTGCGGAATATCTCGAATAAAGATTAGAAATAAAGCTGGACCCAGGACGCTTCCTTGTGGAACACCTGCCGCGATTTCTTTGAATTCGGAATATTCGTTTCCGTGCTTAACACGGAAAAGTCTGTCCGCTAAATAAAAACTTAATATCTCATATATTTTTTTGGGAAAGGCTAATTTTAGCTTATCCCGTATGCCATACTTTACCAAAAGCCTGGGAGACGTCGAGAAAAACGCTAGATCATATTTTTTTTTCTCCTCAAGGGATTTTTCAATTTCATTGATTATTCGATAAACCTGGTCGATTGTAGAGTGTTTAATTCTGAGCCCCAATTGGTGATCAGGAATTTATCAGCGCTCTTCGATAATCATGTGTAACCGTTTTAGTAAAAAATTTTCAAATACTTTTTACATAATATATAAAAGAGATATTGGTCTATACGATTTCTTATCATATGGGGATTTTCCCGGCTTTGGGACCATTATGACCCCAGCTACTTTCCATTGTCCATATAATAACCTAAACGAAACATTTATGAGATAATCAAACATAGTAAGTGCTCTCCTAGGCAACTCTTTTAGGACCTGTCCCGTAATTAAATCGTATCCAGGAGCTTTGTTTAGTTTCAATTTTTGTATTTCATAGCACAGTTCAGCCAGAGATACACTTTTAATTTTAAAATTGTCAGGTATTCCCTCTAAGGCCATATCTTCGATTAGCTCTTGACCGTCAAAGGGCTTAAACGTTTCTTCTAAGTGATTGGCAAAAATTTCGGCTATGCGTGGGAATTTTAAAGTGGACGTGAGTAATATTCGTGGGTTGAGATCCAATTTTTTTTCATTGTACGCCCATGCGATTCACAGTAAACCAGCTGTTTTGGCGCTAAGTGAAACACAGGTCAGCATTCATTCCGATTTAACGGAGTTTAGTCTGCCTGGGTATAACTTGGTGCCATTATTATTTTCCCATCGTGGTATCGCCGTTTATATACGTAGTGATGTACCAACTTCTACCTCAATATGGCCAATGTTCCAATCCGGAATTTAATTTTATTTGGCTAAAATTCCATGTCCGTAGGCAATTAATTCACTACTGTTTTAATTCCAGAAGCCCTAACCACGACAGGCATTCAACTTATAATGAGTTTGATGCACTATCTGATTCCATCACCAGAATTGTAACCCATTATCCTTGTACTGAAATCGTCATTGCGGGCGATTTCAATATACACACTTCAAGTTGGCTTCGACATTCTGGACAGACAACACCCGAAGGAAGGTATGTTGAGATCTTTGCTGAGGTTAATAATTTAACCCAGATTGTAAATGAGCCGACATGGATCCCGGACATTAGCGGTCAAAACGCCAACACTCTGGATTCTTACCTCTCACCCTGATAAATACACTTTAAACGTATTATCGCCTCTAGGTTAGTCAGACCATTGTATCATATCAGCGAATTTCTCGTACTCCAGCCACACAGTTAAAAAGAACCCTATGGCAATACGAGAAAGCCAATTGGGAAGCTTTAAACGGTTTCTTTAGGAGTTTTAACTGGTCGTTGTGCTTCCTCAACAACGACGTGGATGCCGCTGCCGATATGATTACAAATTTAATTCACCTGGGTATGAAACGCTTTATCCCTAACAGGATAAAGTGTATCCGACCTAAGGAAAACGCCTGGTGTGACTTGAGCTGTAAAGGAGCTATCAGGGCTAAAGAGGTAAGTTTTCGGTCATTTAAGGCCAACCCAACTGAGGAAAACCGAAAAAAGTTCAAGCGAGCCAGAAATGACTGCAATGCCCACATTAATCGTGTTTAATTCTCCTACTACCAAAAGTTGAGGCAGAAAATACTACAAACTCCCACCGGTAGTAAAAACTTTTGGTCGTTTGTTAAGAATATTAACAATATATATAAAGAATATTATTTATATTAACACTGCTCATTTTGCAAGCTAGCTCAACGCTGCCAGATTGTACTTTGTCTCCCCTTGTACTCGAGCGCGTAGAATCTTCTATGGGACCGATGCATTTTCGCACTCGTACAGTGGCAAGAGTTCTTCGAGATCTCAACATACATAAATCCGCTGGTCCAGATGGTATTTCCCCTATCGTTCTGAAGAGGTGTTCTTCCACGCTGGCAAAACCAATGCGTAAGCTTTTCTATCTGTCCTATTCTTCAGGGCTCTTTCCGAGAAGATGGAAAACAGCATTTTTCCAGCCCGTCCCAAAAAAAGGCGAATCTTCCTCTGTCTCCTCCTACCGACCAATTGCACTAACGTCCCTTCCTTCCAAGGTCATGGAAACGCTGATAAATCGTCAGCTTATGAAATATCTTGAATCCCGAAAACTTCTTATTGACCGGCAGTACGGTTTTCGCTGCAACAGATCCACTGGTGATTTCATGACATATCTAACCGAAAAGTGGAACCAATCTATTCACCGTGGTGGTGAAAGTAAGGTCGTTGCGTTTGATATTTCAAATGCATTTGAAAGAGTTTGGCATCAAGCTCTCTTGTCGAAAATGCGTGCATTTGGGATCGATGTAACCCTTCTTCAATGGATTAGAAATTACCTTTCGGACCTTTCAATACAAGTTGTTTTGGACGGTTTCAAGTCTGCAACTTACCAAATAAATGCTGGTGTTCCCCAAGGCTCCGTTTTGTCTCCGACTCTCTTTCTCATTTTTATCAATGACCTCCTGTCTGTCACTTCTAATCCAATCCATTCCTTTGCTGATGACAGTACCCTCAGCTTTACATATTCGTTTTATGGGCAACGCCCCTCATCTTCGGGCGTTGAACTGGAACGGCAACGTATGTTAAGCTCATTGAATTCCGATCTTGACAGCATACTTAAATGGGGTAAAACCAACAGAGTGGCATTTAATGCTTTCCAAAACTAAATGCAGTCTGCTGTCATTGAAGCGAACCCCAAATTCTCTGCCATTATCCATAGATGGCACTTGCATCGCCGAAACCGAAAGACTTTCCATCCTCGGTATGTGCGTTAACGACAAACTTCGTTGGAATGACCACACATTCGATGTCGCCAAGAAGCTGCGGAATGTCTAGGCTGCCTTAAGCGATGCAAGAAATATTTCACCCCTTCTGATCTGGCTAGAATCTACAATGCGTTTGTTCGCCCAAAACTTGAGTACAACGCTCATATCTGGTCTGGTGCACCAATGACATATTTGGAGCTAATTGACAGGTTTCAAAAACTTGCGGTAAAATTTATTGGCGATCGAGACATCACGAAATCATTTGACTCTCTTAGTCATCGTCGTGATGTCTCCTGTCTGTCATTGTTTTATCGGTACTTCCACCACAAGTGCTCAAATGAAATAGCCAGTTGCATTCCACCCCTACTGCAATTCAACCGCAATACTCGCCATGCTAGGAATGCACATCAGTTTACCCTCAAGCCTGTATTCGGACGTACAGTGAAATGCAAGGATTCGTTTCTTAACCGTATAATACGAATGTGGAATGCTCTACCCCGCTCTGTTTTTCCTACGCATTATAGTTTACAGACATTTAAAACCAACCTGCATCGGTATCTCCTTTTTTCTAATCCTTCACTTCCCTAATGCCCCTGTGTTACTTCATTATAAGGGTATCCAAAATCCCTTTAGTGCGCGTACATTATAAAAAAAAAGGCAATATTCAAAGACTAAACGTAGGCAACGACCCAATAATAAGAAAGGTGTTAGAAATTATCTATGCAAAAATAACAGCTATCGAACCGGGAAAGACGTACCGACAAAAAAAGAGGACTTATTAACGCAATAGGAACAGCACAAAAATGGCCGGGACAATGAACGACAACGACAGACAGGAAATAACAGAACACATAAAAGCAATAAAACAAAACGACGGTAACGTAATTTACAACTTGAACAAACAAAGTGAAATCAATTCTTATATCAACAACACAATTACTGACCTTTAGAATATTATAGAGACAGGCAGGAAACAAATAACCCAATCATATGAAGAACTAAGAGGAAACGAAAAGCGTATTATTCGACAGCAATTAATAACCGATAAACTACTGAAATTAAGAATCCTAGAAGAGAAATTCAATCAAATATTAGATAGTATAGCACTAGTTAAACAGGGACTTGTTCATCCAAGTATGATGACAGCATCCGAAATTAGAGAAACAGGGCTAGACCTTTACAAATAAAAACATGTTAGAATTGTTTTGTTAAAATACGATACAGATAGATATCAGATGATTACACTATAATTTGCAAAAATATGAAGAACGAAGAACTAATAAATAATTCTGATGACAGAAAAATAAAGTTAAATGGTAATTACTTAATTACAATAAAAAATTGTTCAATACAAATACTAAATCAAACATTTACTAATACAAATATAGAATTTATTGACGGATTCGTTTACAGTGAAAACACAAAATGTAACTTCACTAAGCATTTAAGTTTTGAAGAAATTATACTTAAAAACTTTAAAAATTTAAAAAGCATTAAAATACTTAAATTCCATAAAAATGCAGTATAGAGGAAAAGTAGAATAGAATTAAGATATTAAAAATATTATGTTAAGTTAGTCTGTAAGTGGTTATCGAATAAAGAGCACAGCTCCTTAGATATAAACAAATTAATTTTTTATTTTTTTTTAATTAGACAAAATAAAAAATTAAAGTCATAAAACGGAGCAAAATTATGTTTGAAAATATTTATCCAAAGTTGTTTGGCTCCGCAATTTTTTTTTTAATGTGCAGAACTGCTGACGTTAGGTCCGGTTGGTTCATAGAGGCATATAAAAGAAGCTGATTAACATTATTAAGAGCATCCTCTGGGGTAATGGGTTGCTAGTCAAAGTCTTCATCTTCATCTTCGTCAGATGCTTCACTTAAATCTTCTGTATCATATCGAACTTCTCTTAAAACCTGTTCAATTATTTCACTTTCTGATTTGCCCATAATCTCGGGTACAGCCAAACCTTCATCTGCTTTTGTAACCTGATTTGCCGAATCAACTCTGTCCTTATATTTTTAGGTAAGCTTGCTATTGTCTGAGCTATTTGAAGATCTTCGAGAGGAATTCAGTGAGGTTAACATCAACCGGAAATCCAGCGCGTTTAAAGCATGATTGTTGATGCTTTGACATCATTCCAGGCAGAAACTATCCATCTAATGGCGTCTAATACATTCACTGATTTTGAAAATTAACTTCCTGACTCGCACTGATCGATTTTTGCCAAGAGTGATAGGAGCATTTTGGATCTCTATCTAGTTTTTACATTTTGGATAATTCCCTGATGCAAAAGTTGAATTTCCTATGTAAAGTTTGGCGTCAAATACTTAACAACGACATTCGAATATTCGTTTAGAATAGTATGACTTGTTGCGTTATCCACGAGGAGGATGATTCGCCTTTTCTGCAGTTTCATTTGTCTATTAATGGAGCAAAAACAAACGTTGAAAATTACTGTTGTCATCTATGATTTTTTATTGTGACGATAAAGTTATTGACATCAATTTTTTTTGGCGAAAAACTCTTGGCTTGGCAGCATTTCCGATAATGAGGGGCTTTAATTTTTCTCCTATTGCACTTCAGCAAAAAATAACGCTAAGACTAGAGAATAACACCTTCTTTCCGCCTTTAGCAACAAGACTTTTTGTTGGAAGCTGGCGGTAAATTATACCAGTTTCATCTGCGTTAAACTGGTCTTGCAGTGAAAAGTCCTTTAAACGGTGTGGCAGGCAGATTTTCCAACTGGTTGCAGCTTGATGGTCAACATTAGCGCTCTCGCCGGACAATACTCGAAACTGTATTATGTATATTATGTATTATTTCTTTTGCGAAAGCTTTCCAACCACCCAGTAATGGACCACTCATTGGGATGTTTTTTGACCTGCATATCTGAAAAAAATAAGAGAGCCCCAAGGTTTAAGTCTTCGAAATTTGTTTTCTCAACTTTCGCTTCCTTTCATTGGATACATCATTCTCTAATGCATCTAAAATTTGTTTCTTATGGGCCTTTATGTTGCCAACAGTTGACTTCGAGATTCCTCCGCTTTCTAATCCCTTCAAAAATTCTCCTTTTTTTGTTAACGGAAGCTCAGCTATGGATTTTCTCTTACATTATGCTAGATCAATCCTTAAAATTGTGACTGATGTTGTTTTTTCCAAATTATCCACGAAAGTCGAAGCAACACTGCAGTTATCCACAAACTATAGGAATGATATCATATATGTATGTGGGAGCATCCCAACAAGATTCAACACGAACGTTATTTTACCGCTATGCCCGTCTGCACATTTTGTTCAGTGCATTTTAAACACACACACAAAATTCAAACGCCACCATTCATGACCAGCAGACGACTATGTCGCTGGCTAAGTTCCAAGATAAACAGGTGGCCAACATACAGAGGTATTTGGAGGAACATTTGTATACAATTTTTTGGTGCTACTATATATCGGCCAACTTCGGCAGGTGGCCAACTTGACAGGTTTCACTGTGTATAAATATAATATGTGCGAAAAGAAGGGTGGGGGCGTCTAGTGGTTTCTTTTGAAATCATTGGTTATGACACTGACAGCTTCTTCTGCACAAAGGACTCGGATTATTTGCTTACAAGGTCCAATTGGCTCAGCAATTGAAGGCGCACGACCATTCGCTTTGCTATCGCTTCGCAGTTTGGGCCTCAAAGCAGCGTGAATTAAACAACGATTTTGGGCAAAAAATCGTTTTGATGAGGCGCATTTTCATCTCAGCGAGTAAGTTATCAAACAAAACAGCATCTTACTTACTTACTTAACGGGCTCCCGACCCGTGAAGACTCCCTGCATGAGACTTGACAACCTTCCTACCTCTGCGATCCCGGGCATGCTGTTTGCAGTTGTCCAGACCAAGCGCTCTGGCATCTGCGATGGCTTGGTCTTCAAAACGGAGGTTCGGTCTTCCTTGTCGTCTCGAACCTGGGGGCTGGGATTCGAAGATCCTCTTGGCTGGAGCGTTGTTGTCCATTCGCTCGATGTGGCCGAGCCAATGTAGTCGACGTTTCTTGGCTTTTTGGACTACATCCCCATCTTGGTACAGCTCATAGAGTTCGCGGTTGTATCTTCTGCTCCAATCGCCCTCCTCGCACACAGGACCAAATATCCGTCGAACGATTTTTTTTCAAAGGATCGCAATATTAACTCTCCTTTCTTGCTTATCATCCAGCACTCGGCGACGTATAGCAGAACTGGCAGGATAAGGGTTCTGTTGAGCATGCACTTTATCCTTCGAGTCAGGAGTTTTGAACCCATTTGTTTTGCCAAACCGAAGTAGCAGCGGTTTCCTAGAGTAATTCTTCGAGGGATCTCCACCAATTAGATCCACGACGGATCTAACTAACGTGTTGACACCTGCCATGCGCACTATCTGCTTAAGAACTAGATTCAAAAAATCACACGGCAGCGCATCTCCTTGACGAAATCCGGTGCATGTTTGAAAGAGTTCAGACCAGCTGCTGCCAAACTGCACATTGCACCGCGTGTTATGTAGTGTCACGCGACACATCTGGATTGACGGGATCCTGAATTCGGCCATCGCCACAAAAAGCTGACGATGAATGCTGTCATATGCGGTTTTAAAGTTGATGAAGAGGTGGTGTTTCTCGACTTGAAACTCGTTGGTCTTTTCCAGGATTTGCCTTAGTGTATAGATTTGGTCTACAGTTGATCTGCCCGGCCGGAAGCCATACTGGTACGTGCCGGTTAGTGTGTTGCAGAAAGGTTTAAGACGTTCACACAGTACGTTGGATAGGATCTTATATGCGACATTAAGCAGGGATATGACTTGATAGTTCTTGCAAGACATAGGGCCGCCTTTCTTGTAGATGGGACATATGGAGCTGATGGTGCAGTCATCGGGCATGCTTTATTCCACCCAAACTTGGTTGATGATTTGGTGTATGCGCCCTACCATAACATCACCTTCGTATTTGAAAAGCTCTGCCGGTAGACCATCAGAGCCGGCGGCCTTGTTATTCTTTAGGTTTTTTTTTATAGCTAAGCCAACCTCTTCTATACTGTTCGGAGGGACTGGTTCTTCATTGACTGGACGTGGGTTCTCTTCTTGCCCCATCACTCTCTCTACATTTTTTCCGTTTAGCAGCTGCTGTAAATGCTGCTTTAATACATTTACTATTACCTGCGCGTCGGTGATTTGGTTCTTAAAGGTAGCAGGCAGTTGCTTGGCTTTCTTATAAAACTTCCGGATGTTGTTTCGGTCGCGGGACTCTTCGATCTTCTTGAGCTGGGAGACCTACGCAGGATCTTCTTCTCCTCTGATGATGTCGCGATACTGAGACCATTTGTTGTTGTCGTCTGTGGTAGGTGAATGCACAGTGGAGAGTTTCTCACTCAGGCGCTCTTTGTAGGCTCTGGTGACTCCAGATGTGCTACGGCGTCCAACGTCGAATTTCTTCTTTTGGGCAGTTCGCAGCTTCTTCTCGTTGGACAGTCGAGCTCTGAATCTAGCTGCAACATGAAAATGGTCAGAGTCGACGTTTGCCCCTCGGTAAGTGTGCACTTTTAAGATGTTGGATGCGTGCCTCGCATCGATTGGCACCTGGTATATTTGGTTGGCGGCGCCAGTTTGCTGTGCGGATCCTTAGTCGGGGGAACCTAGTGCTAATTATCACCGTATTACAAGCTGCTGCAAAGTCAATTAGTCGGTAGCCGTTATCTCTTGTCGTATCGTGGAGGCTGTGCTTACCACCTAGTCCGCCGAAGATGTTTGCCTTGCCGCCTTTAGCATTGAAGTCCCCGAGTACAATTTTGACATCATACTCCGGACAGGTTCCGTCCAAGAGGTCATAGAATTCCTCCTTGATAGGGTCCTCAGGCTCTTTGGTAGGGGCGTGTGCACATATTAGGCTAATGTTTTGGAATGTAGCTCTGATGCGAATCACAGCCAGACGATCACTTATCGGCTTGAAGTCCATTACTTTGGATCCAAGCCGATTTCCTACGACGAATCCGCATCCTAACACATGCAATCTTGTGTTTTGCCTTTTTATAATTCCTGATCCTATCCATGGTATCTCCGGGATCGCGGTAATGTAGGCCTTGTACCGCGAGAGGACAGACTCTAGGTTTTGAGTAGCACCTGGTGTGTAGAGTGTCCGCACATTCCAGGTACATACTCGCATGTCCGTAAACGTTCCGGGTCTGGTTGCCGTTTGAGGGAAATTGTTATCCGAGGCTATCCCTGTCTCTCTCATATCTATATTTTTTCACATGGTCGGGAAGTTACCCCGACGGCATAACCCCGAACCTAGGACAGCAGGCCGGTAATTCTTCCACAGGGATTGGTTACCCCATCTCCAGTCGAGGTACTAAGCACCCAGCAGTCACCACTGGGAGGTGAGAAGTAGAAGTTGATGGTGTTATGCTAAAGTGAGAACGCTTGTGTTCTCATATAATCGTATTCACCATTCTTTGACCACAGCGTCTGGGGCTCGGAAAACCCGCAGGTTATTGTCGGGAAGCCAATCCATCCACAGAGAGTAACAGAGCGGTGGCATCATTGGACCATTTTTCTTCAAAAATGAGGCTGGGAACAACGTTTTGGTCAACGGTGGGCGTTACAGAGTCATGTTAGCCATTTTTTTTTACTGAAATTGAAGACATGGATTTAGACGATCGATGTTTCGCATAGAAAATTCCCAAATCGCGTTATCAGCCGTCTTAGCGAGCTTGCTTGCGATTTCATCCCATTGCACTTTTTTTGAGGGAAACCGTGATGGACCGTTATGCCAACAATCCAGAAACGATTCAAGCACGTAAGACCAATATTATCCAAGCAATATGCGAGCTTCAACCCGAAACCATCTACAAGGTCGTGGAAAATTGAAGTGACAGAATTTGCTACTGCGAAGTCAGCCGAGGCAGCCACTTGAACGACGTTGTGTTACGTAACTAATGGAAATGCTTGTTTGACTAACAATACCAACATCATCAAGGTGGTAGCCGAAACCACCCTAGGATACCAGCCACCCTAGAGGAAAAGCCCGTGGTATGTATGCGTATACCGGAAAAAGGTGACAGAAGATGCACACATTAAAACGCTGCAGAGGAAGACAAGGGCAGCAAGGGATGAGTACCGAGCCATGAGAAGGAAGTAGAAGAAGATCCTGCGTAGGAAGAAAAGAGAGCAAGCAGTCTCCCAGCTCAAGGAGATCGAAGAGTCCCACGACCGAAACAACATCCGGAAGTTTTATAAGAAAACCAAGCAACTGGCTGCTGGCTTAAAGAACGGAACGCAGGCTCTTCGCAACAGCGATGGAAACCAAGTCACCGACGCGCAGGATATTTAAATTTTATTTCTATGTTAACTTACTATTACAACACAGTTTAGTTTGTATAGTTCTTTCACTTTATGTTTGTTATTCTCCCACAACAACAAAATAATTTTGCTTAATGGGATAATTACTTATACTTATGCACATTTTCAACAGTTCTAATGAAGTAATGAATTCTCCGTATTTTTGTTAATTATTATTTGCTAATAATAACAAAAATGTAATCAATGTAATACAAAAACGCCGTACAGAAGACAGAAAATCTACTTGGCTATTTTTATATGGACGAATGCACCCTTTGTTATGCATAAAAATAACGCACTTTTATTTGACTTATTTGGTGACTTGTGTATATTCATATCTTACTGCACTGCTGGGTCAAATTTACAGTGCAGGTCAGGATAATTTAGTTTAATTTGAAAAAATAAAACTCGTTACTTCGATTTATTTGATGAATTTTGTATATATCTCGCTGCGCTGTTGTTTAAAGTTTATTGGCCAGGTAATATGTATCTGTTTCTGTTTAAGTTATCAAGCAGATTAGAATGAAATTAAATTAAGAACAGTGAAAAGGTTGTTTATAAAATGCGTATTTCAAACAATTATTTGCTGAAAATACATTACTAAATAAAGATTGTTGCTTAACCGATTTCATTTTAGAGGAAACAATGACGTTCGTAAACTGAATTTTCTTCCAAAAGAAAATTTTATAAATAGGACGCCGTACTCCTTCTATGAAATAGAATATAAACGCAATGAATCCTTTTGCCAAAAATATACTTTGTTGACAACTAAATAAAATTTTTTGTTTATGTTTTTTTTTTTTTCAAATTCACATAGTGTTTGAGCTACACTGATATTAATAACAGTATAAATTCAGCAAAACAAACATTTAGCATTTAATTAATTGAAGTATAAAATGTTTACTTGGATTGCCATAGGTACTTGGCGTGTAAAGTGTATCTGTAATACACGATAAAATTTCAGGTGGACCTATCTAATTTATTTTCGCTGGTAATTTATTTTTCTTCGACTTCCCATTTGAACACCCACCCACAACCTTATAAAAAAGCTTATGAACAGACCATTACCTTCATAGGTTCCATCTAAAAGACGCTCCTCAGATCAGTGTTGATATGTCTTTGGACTGGTTTTTCCCACGAAAACATATATTTTTTCCTCTCCGTTCGACCGAAATTCCCATAATTTTCCCACAATGATATATCTAAATAATTGTAAATTATAACCGAGTCAAAAAATGTTTTTAATACTCGTCATCAACTATTATTAGTTGTTGAAACATTTGCTTTATATTACTAAATGATTTTAGCGACCTATAGTTTCAAAGGCGTGGTGGTTGGGGATCATCAGTGGATTGCCACATACCCATCTAATTTTTAATATTTGTTCGTTTGCTGTTTGTACCTTTTCAATTAAAAATTATTTTATAATGCAGTCATAATACGAAATCACAGCGTTACAAGTCATGAATAATCAAATAAAAGGTAACATAATTCACTACAAAGTAAAACTAAATACCTCAAAAATTACTAAAAAAACAGAACAAGCAAATAAAAAAACACTGTACATTATAAGGCTTATAGTTTTTTTTAGCGAGTGAACAAAGAGAAAACAAAATTTTATCTCATTAACTGACAACGAAAATTGAATTTAAGTAAGCAGTTGCTTCTATTTTATTTCTTTTTTGGTTTTCACATCCGTTACTATAGAACATGTTTTCGTATTCTGCATTGAAAGGAGTTAAGGATAAGGATTATTTGACAAATTACATAAATTTGGAAAACATGTATTTTTAATTTTTGAAATCTCCGCCCAAAAACATTCTACTTTTTGGGTTTTCAACAACAATTTTCATTACTTGAAATTGATGCAGCTTATTCTCGCCACTAATTGTCAACTTCAAACTTGTCACAAACTTCTACGTTTTCTGCCAAATCATACAAGGTACTGCAATTATTTCTTTTTGAAATATCAGTGGTTATAACCGAATTTAGTGGGACTCAATTCCTTAAAATAGGATAACATAGTAGAAATTTGATTAAATACACATATAAGGTTAAAAGATGAAAAAAGGTTGGGCAAATGGATTTTCTCACATAAATGCATTTAAGGACTACTATTTCCCACGAGACGCACGACTTACCAACACTGGGTCCTATTTCATGCAAGAACTATCGAGACATTCCCCTGCTAAATGTCTCATCCAACGTACTGAGTGAGTGTCTTAAACCCTTCTGCGACACACTACTAAGTGTGGTCTGGCATGGCAGTTCGACCCTAGACCAATTTCAGACTTAGGCAAGTACTGGAAAAGAACAACGAATTTAAAGTCGATACACACCATCTTTCATCGACTTCAAAGACGCATATGAATGCATTCATTGCCAGGAGCCAATATGGTGCAATGTGCAGTTTGGCTTATCTGAAGTCTTTCAAACGTGCAACTGATTGCGGCGCCGGTAATTTCTCATCTCTTGTCCTTAAGCCGAAAGTGGTATTCGGGTTCTTGTTTTTATCTTTTTGCTTCCTGAATGTGAAACATTCAGATATTAATTACAGATCTAACCTAAAAGTGGAACCAATCTATTCACCATGGTGGTGAAAGTAAGGTCGTTACGCTTGATATTCCAAAGGCATTGGACAGAGTTTGGCATCAAGCTCTTTTATCGAAAATGCGTGCTTTTGGAATCGACGACACCTTTATTCAATAGATTAGAAATAACCTTTCGAACCGTTCAATTCAAATTGTTTTCGAGGGTTTCAAGTCAGCAACTCACCAAATAAATGCTGGTGTTCCCCAAGGCTCCGTTTTGCCTCCGAATCTATTTCTCATTCTCATCAATGATGTCTCATGTACTGTCACTTCTAATCCAATCCATTCCTTCGCTGTTGACAGTACCCTAAGCTTCACATATTCGTTTTGGGATTTACGTCCCTCATCTTCGGGCGTGGAGCTGGAATGGCAACATATCTTAAGCTTATTAAATTCTGACATATACAGCATTCTTAAGTGGGTTCTTAAGACACAATGCTGTCTACTGCCACTATTCGCCCCAAACTTGAGTATAACGCTCATATCTGGCCCGTTGCTTTAATTACATATTTGGAGCTAAATACTTGACAGGATTCAAAAACGTGCGGTAAAACTCGTTGGAGATTGAGACATCGCGAAATCACTTGGCTATCGTAGTCATCGTCGTAATGTCTCCTGCCTGTCATTGTTTTATCGGTATTTTCACAACAAGTGCTCAAACGAAATAGCCAACTACATCCCACCCCTTGAACAATTCAACCTCAATTTCCCCTTCCAAGAATGCTCGTCAGTTCAGTCTTAAGCCAATATTCGGAAGCACAGTGAAATATAAAGATTCGTTCATCAGCCGTTATACACGTATGTGGAATGCTCTCCCACGCTCCGGTTATTATTATTATGCGTCGCTATTACAAGGTAATAGATTATTGTTTACTTTCGGGCAGCCATCTCTATAAAACTTAAAGATTGTTTTCTGGTCTTCAGCCTCAACTGTAGCCTAGTTAAACTTCTCCTGCATCCCATTTGACATATAAATCGGATCATATAATCGCACACAACCATCTACATGTACTCACTCTTGTCACAGCAACATTACATCTGCTAGTAGCAGATATTAGCCTGGTAGGTATATAGCAATGCCCATGAAGCCAATGAAATGGGTTTCTCATTTTGCAGAACACATGCACATCGCTTTGAATTATAATTCTCTTTTTATGATTAACATTTTGCAGAGACGTTGCATTCGCTAAAATAGCTTTTATTTTGAAAATACGTGCAGAGTGTTTTTGAAGCCAACTATATACTACATTCTTCAAACCTCTCATCTCATTAACTATATATGAAAAACAATCTTTTAAATAGTTATTCATTAAATTAAAAAGCTCGGGGAAAGTGCCCAATAGTCCAAATATCCAGGCTAAGAGATCATTTTAAGGAATACCTCAAAATCTTAAAATAACAAGACGCGATAACTAATAAATGTAATCAAGTAGAGCAACATGCTTTAATACTTTTGTGAAGAAGCCGAAATATACCCATGGGGTAGAGTATATAGGATATAAAGGGCAGCAAGTTTCCACACATAACATGTCCAACAATGTTAAGGAACATAGTAGAGCATCATCAACATCATTAGGAAAACTAATGATACTCACAGCGAATGAATTCATAGGCATAGGAAGTATATAAAATTTTACTTTCCTAAAGTTATCATACATGTAGCATAAATATCATACGTTTTGGAGTACTGGTATCAACCGACCTAGCATAAGATGAACACAAAACAGAAGAGGTCTTAATTACCAGTCGAAAATTGTGGAAAAAGCCGATGGAGAAAAGCGATTAAGTACTGAGGATTGATATTTAATAACAGGCTACGCAAGTAGAGTTCTCCATTAACAAGGCATTATTGCTCAATTATCTCAGTACTTTTATACTCCTTTTTTAGGCGGCTTTTTTTGGACTGTCATGCAGACTCACCGCACTAATAACGATCTGTGGATTTTAGCCAATTTGGGACGAAGCCCAAAGATCTACCGGAAGAGATCGCTTTAAGGAACACCTTAGCAGTCTTAAAATAGCAATACGTGACCTAAGAAAAACAATCAGGGAGAGCAAGTCAAGGCGCTTTAAATAATTTTTTGAAGGAGCCGACGTAAAGCCTTGGGGTATGGCATACAGGTTCAAAGATAAAGGGCAGCAGATCGCCACAAAAAACTTCTCCAGAAATCCTAAGATCCATAGTAGAGTACCTTTTTCCTCGAAGTACATCTACAAATGCAACATAATTAAGGAGACCAGCACGGAGGACATCTCAATAGTCACAGCCGATGAACTCATAAACGCTTGCAGGAAGATAGATAGGGTAAGGCACTAGGACCTTATGGCATACTACATGAACATTTATTTATTTTACCTACAATTTGAGTAATTTTGGAGAATATGTCATTAACTCACTTTTCATATCGTTGACCCACCTTACCCGCCATTTAAAAATTATTTGATTTTTATCAATAAAACCACATATTACATATTACAATATTAAACTGCTAAACTAGTTTCATTAGCTATTAAAAATAAGCTTGTTAGGTAAAACAGAAATAATACATAATAATTGAAAACATTCAATGTAATTTTATTCTTGTACAAAGTCACCATAAATCGTCGCATATTGTTACGATGTTATTGGACACAGCCCAAATGTCTACATTACATTTTTTCCAAAATAGATTGATTGGCGCAGAACTGCTATTATGTGCGGTAGCTAGATTTGATTTCAGTGTAATAACTTATGAAGATAAGCCTTTTTAAATCAATTAAAAAAAACGGTAGGCGAGAGAGACAAAATCCTCTTAGTCTATATAATTACTCATCTGTGATCGAAGTACAGTAAAGTTTTGGCGAACATGAGAAGGTTAGCGATCGGAGAAGCGACAAAGTTCTTTAACTTCAAACCACAGATGAGTATTTATACAGATAGTCGACTGAGAGGATTTTTGGCTCTCCCGCCTATCGTTCTTTATTTGCTTTTTATATGCAAATCAAAGTAGTGAGCCAGCTCACGCACACAATAGCAGTTCTGCGCCTAAGAATCCATTTTGGAAAAAAAACATGTTGACATATTAAAAGTCAAACTGGGCTATGTCCAATAACATCGTAATAACATGCGACAGTTTATGGTTAATTTGAAAAAGAATAAAATTACTATTACTATTTTTAATATGTATTATTTTAAATTTACCTAGCAAACATATTTTTTGGATAAACATTCTCAAGAAGTTTCGTAAACATTTTGTATCATATTTTGTTTGTCAGTAATTAAGTTTTAAATTATCAGTAATAACTAAATTATTTTATTGGTTGATTTGTCGAATGTCAAGTAGAATAATTAAAATTAAATAATTTTGAAATGGAAGGTGCGATAAATATTTGAGCAGTGAATTAATGAAATATTCTATAAAATTACTAAAATTGTAGGTAAAATAAATAAATGCTCAATGAATAATAATAATTTAACATAGTATTTGATAAATTCACTGCTCTTCACTATTCCAATTTAAAGATAATAGCGTTATTAAATTAAGTAATTATGATAAAATTATTCATTATTATTATTCATTATCATTATCATCATGACGTAATAAATTTAATAACGTAATTATCTTTGAACTGGAAAATAAAGTTTACATTTTTTGTCTAAAAATGCATTAAAAGTTTTTTCTTCGCAGTTTGTCAATTCGCTCTCTCGCTCTCATATTAACTTTCCAAATTTGTAGCCACACTCAACTTTCATATGTTCAATAAAGACATAATATAACAACCAAGGAATTTAAATATTTTACACCCAAACATTACTATTTAAGTAATACCTATTCATGCAATAATAAAATAATGGTATATACATTTTATCTCATTATATTAACCAAAATGAAAAAAATAGAGCAACCCAAGACGTATGTTTATTTCTAGGCAGATTAAAAATGAGAACTACTATTTCTTATGAACACAAAAAATATTCGCACTTAATTGCATCAACTTCATTTTTTTATATAACTATTTTTTTTGTTCATAAACATTTCAATTAAAATATTTATTAAGCTTAAACTACGTTAACTCCGCTAAAATCAGCTGTTTTTTGTTGCCATTTGGAATTCTTGCAAAACTGACAGCGCTAATGACATATTTTTGACAAATCAACGCCCCCGTACTTTATTTGGCTGGTTCACGCGTATTCGCAGATAGAACATTTGAGAGAGCATTTTTTGCGGTTTAAAGGAGGGGTATGCTGAGTCGACTATCTGTATAATTACTTATCTGTGTTTCAAACACTTACAAGACAATAAAGTAAATAAAAAATCAATCAACTAGGTACTATCACATAAATATGGTCGGCAGGCGAAGCAAGGCGAGCACGGGCCAGCTAGTTATGGATAATTTACTTTATAACAAACATATATTGATGGTCCGTAAAGCATTTTTTACATAGAAATTTTAATGAATATAATAAAACTAATATCAATTTGTCGTAGCGCATAGCAATATTCTACAGTAAAATTTTATTTTGTTTTTAGGATCATCCGTCTTTAATATTTTGACAAAAAAAAACATTTATATGATGTAATACGCAGTAAAAATGGGAATCACTACAATGCAAAACTGAAACATCTTAAAATATGTTTGTACGGAAGATGGGCTTAAAGATTTTAAGAGTTAAATTACACGTTTAAAGTATTTTAGTCCTAAACTAAACTTTAAGTTGTGACGTAAAATTAAGACATTTTATTACTGATCTATATCTTTAACGTAACAGACATGAATTTAAGGTTAGGTGGATAAAGACGCTTATTGGTTAAGGCCAGGTCCACCCCGGATTGTAGTGCCACCTAAATAAGTAAGATGCAATATTGATAACAATAAACAAAATTGATTTAGCTTGAGGGAGTTTTTGAAATACCAATTGGTACAGTTAGACCAGGTCGGCCAAGAAAATCTTTCGAAGAGCTTAGCGTGAATAAGAACGCAAGTATAACGTCGGAATATTGATGCGGAAGAGCTTACGTACGCCACTCAAATGAAGTTGCTTTTGGATGGAAAAGCACAGCTTCGAAAGTGCTGGGAGGGTCAACAAAATATAAAAAAGCATGTTCCGAGTGCTTATCTTCCGGAGCTAAAAAAGTGTCTACTTTTCCAAAGCACACTCTATTTTTGTTGAAGGTGGTTTATCGCTAAGGCAATATTAGATATTAAGATCCAGCGACACAAAACTATGCATTTCCTTGCCACAATATATTGCAAAAAGAAAATAAACAATGCTACCCTGTCCCGGAGTTATACAGTGTTACAGAAACATTAGCTGAAGTTAACTTGCAGGCCTTATTAAATCATACTGCTGTTCGATTAATTCTGTATTTGGACTCAGTGCTAAAAACTTTAAGTGAAAGTGATTTAAGTTCATTGGATGGGGGGATGCGACGGTTCCCAATAAATTCAATATCAACAAAAGTTTGACAATAGCACTGATTCCGTGCATATGTATTCCAAATTTGTACCAGAAAGACTACTTTCCACTACAACATAAACAATTATTTGGCAAAACACAACACCTTCTTTGCCACGGTATTGTCGACCAATAAAAATAAGTTTGTAATACAGGAATCTATAGATTATACTTAAAGCGAAATAATCTATATTGAATCCAAAATAAAGCGAATAGAAGGCAAATGCATTGAAGCACTCGTTGACCTTTACAATCGTTGATGGCAAAGTTTGTAATACAGCTACTAACACTAGGTCAACTCTGAAATGTTGCATCTGTGGAGTTACATCATAAAAACTTAACTAAATTGAAAGAAATTAATGGAGACACATTCAATTTTGGTTTATCACTTTTATTTGAAAGCATTCTTCACTGCATACAAACAAATGAAAATAAACATTTTGTAAAATAAAAGAAAGCTGACATACAGGAGAAGTTTCGAACCAAACTGGGCCTCATAGTGGATATCCCAAAACCTGGTTTCGACAATTCGAATGAAGGGTCGAAGATTTTTTTATAAATCCGGAAGAACTTGCCGAAATAACAGGTGTTGACCTGCAATTAATTTTGCGAATCAAAGTCATACTGGAGGTAATATCAAGTGGATTTAAAATAAATATTCCGAAGTTCGCTGAGTTTCACGGATCTGAAGTTATCGATACTTTTATTCTGCCAATTAATCAGTTATCTGAAGAAACAGCAGAAGCGCTCAATAAGCATCTTCAGTTGTACCGGTTAAATTTTTCGAGAAAATGTTCAATAAGGGACTGCAAAATGGATGTTTTACACAGGTAAATTAAAATAAATGTCTAATATCAATAATTAATTATAACACCAATTTTTCTTTTTTTTTATCAAAACAGATTACTATTACATCTGATCCTCAGGTATCAAGTTTAAGACCTTTCCATAAAGAGAAAGCACAGCAATTAAGCAAGGCTGTACTTGAAATCACGGTTGGCGTTTTGGTACGGTTCTACCAAACTTTGTAGGTTTTTCAAGCTTTGGTAGGTTGGTATGCAACACGTACCTACAGTAACGTGCAATATACTCTTTTTTCAGTATGAAATATTCCTTAATATAAAACCCCTGTACGCCAGGGCTTTTCAGTTACAAAAAAAAATTAGGAAGATCGATATTCCTAAAGCTTACACGAAAAAAAGTATATATTCAAATTTTGTGGTATAACTGCTCTAAATGATATAACTTCAGATATATTAGATAATTAATTAATAATTAATAATACATGAAATATTAACAACG
The DNA here is from genome assembly GCA_963576555.1 of Ferdinandea cuprea. Lineage (NCBI taxonomy): Eukaryota > Metazoa > Arthropoda > Insecta > Diptera > Syrphidae > Ferdinandea > Ferdinandea cuprea. The sequence continues at coordinate 83,116,631 of OY754959.1, forward strand.
TCGTGTGATTTTATAAGTTCAGGAAAAAGTTATTACGTCTTAAGTCTAGAATCTAAAAAAATGTCTTTCATTTCAAATGCGTAAAGCCGACATGTATCTATAGTAACTCAAAGCATATCGCAAGAAAAATTAGTAGTAGTAGTTTTACTAAGGGAAAAATAACTTTTAGTATTAGTTAGTTAGTTGCCAGATTAGTTAAAGTTAGTGTATCTTGATGACAACTTTAGTACAAATTCTACGTAATAGTGACGTCAGGATATCATCCGGAGGACAAGTTTTTGATGACCGTCTGACCGCACCTTTATAGCCGTCGAAAGCGCGTTGAATACAAAGCTGTTAAAAGAGGGAAGAAACGAGAGGGAGGCATCGTACGCGAGATCGAACCATCCAACTTTATACAGTCTGACGGGATCGGTGAAGTAATAATGACAACAAATAAGTGCGAAATTAAACTCCGTGGTGTGCTTTAAGTTGAAAGATAAAAAAAAATGTATTTTGCTAAGTAAAGCTACAGAAAATGAGAATCGCCTTACATATATTAACTGAAAAAGTGCTCTAATAAAAAGCATAGATGGAAACATATTAGAAAGAACATTTCAAGCAAAAAAATTAGGAAAATTAAGATCGTGATGAGAATTCTGGGGCTTAAAATGAAGGATAGCAGCAACTGCAGTCCAGAAAGCCTTAAATCGCGAGGCTCCATATATTGCCTAGGTCTCCGAAATGGTTAAGTGTAAATTCGTTTGATACGCCCACTTCCATGCTTAAAATTAAAAAAAAAATATATAAAGCTACAAGATATGTAGGCATAGCACTCCTTCATAAGTTTTTCATATAAAGTTTTTTGAAACGCCTATTTTTTGTGGATGTTTTTATTAAAAAGTTAATAAGATATTTAGCCAGAATTTTTTTCAGTATATCGCCCACATAAAATTTTTGGGGGAATTTTTTTAAATAATATATTTTTTATATAAATTTCAAATAATGAAATAAAATGCTAAACATCATGTTCTTAAGGTTTTTTTCTTAGCGGCATATAGGGATATGGATAGCATACTGTTGTACCCAAGCCTTTCCTTATTTTTTTAAATTAAATACAATTGGTGATGGTTTGAGCTATTAGCGAAGCTCACCTATCCAGCAGATCCAAGTTAAAACTCATTTGCCGAAAACATTGCCTTGTTGCGCGATCAACGGTTTAGTTTCCACCATATTGTCCAGCACCACGTTAAATCCATCAGCGAGTATGTCTTCAGACTCAAGGCCGCATCGCAGGAGCGCTATTTTGGTAATTTCTTGGATTATTTACCAGCCACCGTCGTTCCATCAACTTAAGCCACATCTAAGGATTCTAAAATATCACCCGCAATCGTACCGAGTGTGGATGTCAATTTGGAAAATTGCACATTAAAAATATTACACCTTTTATAGAGGGCACGAAAAAATTCAGCAGTCGCTTCTGGAGGACGACAGTCTAGGCTAAATAAATTGGATAAATAACTGTAATTAATATTTGCACATGTTAGTTTTGTCGCGGAGATAAAATCCTGATTTCCAAATGTCACAAATTTAAATTTAAAGTCGCCTATAATCGGGTTTGAAGCTGATATAGTCTTAAAAGAATATGCAGTGCCTATGTTTCATTCAGCCTATAGTGTGCCTTTGGTGGTAGCGGAAATAGATCGTTTAATCAGTGAAGGAATTAAGGCAAAATTTCGTTCAGTCTTTGGGCAAGTCCCATTGTCATTATGCCAAAAAACTATGGCACAATTAGAATTTGTGTTGACTGTAAAGTCACATTAAATAAATGTTTATACACCATGCATCGTCCGTTTCCAAAAATCCAAGAAATTTTTGCAGAGCTTTCAGGGTGTCCATGCTTTTGTATGATTGATTGGGCAGGAGCATACTTACAAGTGAAAGTAAGTGAATCGCCTAAAGAATTGTTTGTCATCAAACCAGGATATTGTTTAAGGGCGAACAATGAAAAGGTCAAGGCCATTCTTGAAGAACCTGCTCCAAGTCATATTCAGCAGTTAGAATCTTTTAAAGGGTTGTTAAATTTGTTGTAAAATTGTTATCATCAATTTCTTCCGAACTTTGCCACGGATAGTTACAGTGTAAAATGCCCCTAGGTAAAAATTGTCTATTAAAGCTTTAAATAAATTTTCTCCTTTTTTGGTTATCCAAAATGCTTGGTCACGGAAACGGCTCGGTAACTGTGAAGCAAACAAGATCGATTATAAGCCGACAGTAATGGTGTGGCCGAATGCGGCGTTTAAACTGCTAAATCGTCGTTGGAAAAATTCACGTTAAATAAAAATACATTTAAATGGAATGAAAATCAAAGAAGTTTGTGTGAAACAAAAGAAAAATTTAACAATATTAGAAAAGAAACATAATGACTTTCATTTGCTTTAGGTAGGGGAGAAGTGAATTGAAAAACAGCATCAAATGGATACAAGCAGTTGTTAAAAAAGTTATTAGTAGCTTAACGTATCTTGTTGAGTTAAATTAAGAAATTCGTTATGCTCACCAAAACCAAATTTCGAACTCAAAGTTTCAAATTAAAAAAAATATTTGAAATCATGGAAATTTAAAATCAACTGCTGATACGCATGACGATGTAATAGTTTTTGGAAATGAAGAATCATTTGGTTATGATCATGTTACAAAGGAATTGTCCAATGATAATCCTTTCATTGAGAATCTAATTGGTCATAAACCAATAGCTATAAGAAAACCTCAACGGGCTGCTAAAAAATCTATTAAGTCTTACAAATATTGCAACAAATGTAATAATACCTTGACCATTGTAAGAGGTTTTTTTTTTTTTAATTTTTGTATAATGTACGCGCACTAAAGGGATTTTGGATACCCTTATAATGAAGTAACAGTGCGGGCATTAGGGAAGTGAAGGATTAAAAAAAAGGAGATACCGATGCACGTTGGTTTTAAATGTCTGTAAACTATAATGCGTAGGAAAAACAGAGCGGGGTAGAGCATTCCACATTCGTATTATACGGTTAAGAAACGAATCCTTGTATTTCACTGTACGTCCGAATACAGGCTTGAGGGTAAACTGATGTGCATTCCTAGCATGGCGAGTATTGCGGTTGAATTGCTGTAGGGGTGGAATGCAACTGGCTATTTCATTTGAGCACTTGTGGTGGAAGTACCGATAAAACAATGACAGACAGGAGACATCACGACGATGACTAAGAGAGTCAAATGATTTCGTGATGTCTCGATCGCCAATAAATTTTACCGCAAGTTTTTGAATCCTGTCAATTAGCTCCAAATATGTCATTGGTGCACCAGACCAGATATGAGCGTTGTACTCAAGTTTTGGGCGAATAAAGGCTTTGTAGATTCTAGCCAGATCAGAAGGGGTGAAATATTTCTTGCATCGCTTAAGGAAGCCTAAACATTTCGCAGCGTTCTTGGCGACATCGAATATGTGGTCATTCCAACGAAGTTTGTCGTTAACGCACATACCGAGGATGAAAAGTCTTTCGGTTTCGGCGATGCAAGTGCCATCCATGGATAATGGCAGAGAATTAGGGGTTCGCTTCAATGACAGCAGACAGCATTGCGTTTTGGAAGCATTAAATTCCACTCTGTTGGTTTTACCCCATTTAAGTATGCTGTCAAGATCGGAATTCAATGAGCTTAACATACGTTGCCGTTCCAGTTTAACGCCCGAAGATGAGTGGCGTTGCCCAGGAAACGAATTTGTAAAGCTGAGGGTACTGTCATCAGCAAAGGAATGGATTGGATTAGAAGTGACAGACAGGAGGTCATTGAAAAAAATGAGAAAGAGAGTCGGAGACAAAACAGAACCTTGAGGGACACCAGCATTTATTTGGTGAGTTGCAGACTTGAAACCGTCCAAAACAACTTGTATTGAACGGTCCGAAAGGTAATTTCTAATCCATTGAAGAAGGGTAACATCGATCCCAAATGCACGCATTTTCGACAAGAGAGCTTGATGCCAAACTCTTTCAAATGCATTTGAAATATCAAGCGCAGCGACCTTACTTTAACCACCACGGTGAATTGATTGATTGATTGGTTACACTTTTCAGTTAGATATGTCATCAAATCACCAGTGGATCTGTTGCTGTGAAAACCGTACTGCCGGTCATTAGGAAGTTTTCGGGATTCAAGATATTTCATAAGCTGACGATTTATCAGCGTTTCCATGACCTTGGAAAGAAGGGACGTTAGTGCAATTGGTCGGTAGGAGGAGACAGAGGAAGATTCGCCTTTTTTTGGGACGGGCTGGACAAATGCTGTTTTCCATCTTCTCGGAAAGAGCCCTGAAGAATAGGACAGATAGAAAAGCTTACGCATTGGTTTTGCCAGCGTGGAAGAACACCTCTTCAGAACGATAGGGGAAATACCATCTGGACCAGCGGATTTATGTATGTTGAGATCTCGAAGAATTCTTGCCACGGTTACTTAAATTTGGGTGGTGGAGAGTGTTATGTATTGATCATCTTATTACATCTCTCATAATGTGAACATCACGTCATTTTCTTGTTGCGTTTACACAAATGAATATGAATGTACGCTGTCATCGAATTTAAAAAGTCACTTCAAATAAGTCACTCAAGCTTAAGAAGCATTATCACCAATTTAACATTAAATAAATAATGAAATCTGAATTTAAATATTCCTTGTTCATAATTGCTTCTTAAGACAGAGCAATTGGTTATTCAATAAACCTGGTCGATTGTAGAGTGTTTAATTCTGAACCCGAATTGCTGATCAGGTATCAACCGGCGGTCTTCGATAATCGGATGTAACCGTTTTATTTAAATTTGTTCAAATACTTTTTACATAATTGGTAAAAGAGATATTGGTCTATACGATTTATTGTTATATGGGGATTTTCCTGGCTTTGTCACCATTATGACCTCAGCTATTATCAATTGCCGTGAAACCATATCCAATCGTTTCATTTCGTTTCAAGTAGTTTTGTATTTCATAGCACAGTTCAGCCAGTGATATACTTTTAATTTTAAAAATGTCAAGTGTCCCCGCTAATACCGTATCTTCTGAATCTTTAATTTCTTGACCGTCGAAGGGCTTAAATGTTTCTTCTAAGTGATCTGAAAAGGGTATATTCATTTTGACACATAGTTTGTAACACCCCTTAATATTCGTCTTAGACCCATAAAAGTATATATATTTATGATCAGGACCAAATCCTAAGACTTTGTAGCAATGTCCATCCGTCCGTCCGCAATTTTTAGGCCTTGAAAATTAGGCTAGGAAACTGAAATTTGGACCACGTTTTCCCTAGGACTCCGAAATGGTTAAGTGTAAAATTTGAATACGCCCACTGCCACGCCCATAATATAGAAAAAACCGTTTTAAAGCTAAAGTTAGAGAGATACAGTGTTACATACTTCACAAGATATGTACGCACTGCCCCCCTTTATAAGTTTGTCATGTAAAGTTTTTTGCCACGCCTACTTTTTGTGGTCGTTTTTTTTACTAAAATGCTGTTTTCTTCGAAAATTTTCATAGAAAGCGAAAAAAAAATGTTTAACAAGTTATTTACCCTATATTTTTTCCAACATATCGCCCATACAAAGTTTTTGGCCACGCCCACTTTTTGGGGGCGTTTTTTTTTCAAAAAAAATTGAAATTGAATGGAATAAAATCTTCTTTATGCTTTTTTCTTTGGGGCATATGGGGATATAGATAGGGTATCATACTGTTCGCCCCCAGCGGACTGTAGCCTTTCCTTTTGTTTTTTTTTCTGATAGGAGAAAAAAAGCGATTTTGGCTTTTTGATACTTTCCTTAGCTTTCTATAATGAGTAGTTCGAACTTTTATCCGCGGTGAAACCTTCAAAATATGAAGAAACTTCGCGAATTTTAAAGGCCTGAATGCTGCTATCAAAGTTGACATAGCTTTCGGACATAACTCAACTTTCGGAAATTCATTTTAAAATTAAAAATCTAAAAGTATACTCCAAATTGCATACCGGATTCGTAGAAAATTTTGCTTTTGGTGAAATGCATCGTGAACGAACCGTAATTGTTTGAATATTATCTTGCTCGAATTTTGAGCTCATTGAATGCTCAATGGTGACTTTTTTACAAAGGCTCTCCGCCTCAAGCCCTTTCTTTATACGATGTGATTATTAGTCATGGTCCTAAACGGCCACTTTTAAAGTCGGGCAATTGATCGTAAAAAATGAACGGAGAAGTAAAAAGAGTCCGAGGAATTGCTGAATTAGTCGAGAAAAGTCGTTCGAATGTCCACGATGTAATGAAAGTGTACGATGAGGAATTTAAACTGTCATATAGAAAATGCTCGATTTATTCCTTTTCCTATAATTGAGATAATAACCTCCTATATATTACAAAACTAAAAACTAAGGGCATTAAAATTATGTTTATTTCATATCTATAGGGTTATTATTAATAGGGATTCCATATAGCGCAGCAATATTGAAAAATAGCCCGAACTAGCGATAAATATAACGCTTTATATTTATAACGCGTATATTTACTAACGAAACCTAACATTGAGTTTGATCTGGAAAAAGAACATGGTTTCTCTCTCGCAGTTCACTATCTATCATTTAATTACTCATCTGTGAGTTAACGCAAAGCCAGGTGTGATATGGAAGGCTCCAATTTAGAATTCATTGAAATTACCAATTACTTATTTAAGTGAAAGCGCATTCCCCCAAGCAGTGGAAAAAGAACAACCGCAGCGGTAAGACGATTCACCGAGAGCTTAGTACAACAATCGTCAATTATGTCCAACGCCGCCTGCACCATAACAGTAATAGACAAAAAGCAGCCTTATCGGTAGCGGTAGCCTTGGTTTCATTCATTTCTGTGGATAGCTATAGCAAAAGTTCAAAAGTTCATCATGAAATTGAATAAGAAAATGAAAACGAAGGAAGATTAATTAATTGTGTGCTTTTTGTTTTTGCTTGCAAATGATAATATGTATATATTAGATATTAAAAATTGGAAAGACTGCTGATTCAAAATGGCACTGACAACTTTGCAAGTTTCAACCTGCCAATTGGTTTCACATACATATATGTATTTTAGGGAGCAGAATTTCAACTATAAACATTTTGCCTCCAAATCATATAAGGCAGCTTACTCACTCAATTACATTATTGCTCCCAAGCATTAATTTAGAAAGTAAACGTCATGTACGTCATGTCATAGGTCATGGCTAATGTCTAACTCCACATTTCTGGCAGGAGAATTCTGGCCGCACATGACCGCGCTGGGGGAGTTATTCTCCTCACAAGCCAGTAACGGTTCGACCATTGATTCTGAGACGGAGGACAGACATCTGGAGAATACTCTCGTGCCCAGTAGGAGAAACAGAGCGCCAAAAACCTCTCAACAAAAGAAAAAAAGAGGGCCATAAATGCTCCCTGAAGTTCTTGCAGAAGATGAAAGACCGCGATATTGAGATGAGGGAGGAACGGCCTTCCCCGGAAGAGATACCCCCCATCAACGCCTCGGGCGGTGGCTCCGTCTCCCTATCACCGCGAAAACCAAGCACCGTTCCAAAGGAGCACAGAGCTAAGCAGTCCCACCAGCAGTCGGGACAGGCCAAAGACTCGAAGACCACTGGAAGTAAAACAGCCATGCCAGCTTGTAAGAGAACTTGAATGGCGAACGATGTAACAGGGATTACGGAAAGCCCGTCCCATCGACCTCTAAAGCTGCTTTATCTGCTCTCTCACCACCACGAAAGCCGGGCACGAAAGGCGGTCAATGCCAAGCAATCCTACCAATGGTCGGAAAATTCTTAGGACTCGAAGGCCAATGGAAACGAAATAGCTAAGCAGGCCTCCAAAAGAATTCGCTCAGCCGACGAGGTAACAAGGAACTCGGGGAAATAAGCCAAGCTTAAAAGCCCACCGACGTCGAAACGCTCAGGGTGGTGCAGATTAACTTGCACCACTCTGAAGCTGCCACCGACGACCTGCTGCTATTCATGACGGAGGAGAGTGTGGACGTGGCCTTAGTCCAGGAACCGTGGCTATACAAAGCCAAAATCCAAGGACTGAGGTCAAAAAATTACACACACCTGCACTCCAATTGTGAAGGTAAACTAAGGAGTTGCATTCTGATAAAGAAATCAATTAACTCTCTTTTCCCTTATCCTTTCAGCAACAGCGATCTGACAGTGGCGATATGCGACCGCAAAAATGAGCCCAAATCCAACCTACATATTTGTAACAGGGGTATTCCTCCTACTTTTCACAACAAAATTAGGGAAGAGGTAATCGATCTTATTTTAGCGCTCCCAATAGACAGATTTAGGGTTAATGGCTGGAAGGCTTCCTCGAAGTGCATCTTCTCTGATCATTCCAGGATAACTTTCACGATTAACTTTGAATTACCCAAAGAACCCTCCTTTAGGAATCCGGTCAAGACCGGCTGAAGTAAATTCTCTGAGCTGGTCGAAAGTCGACTTCCACCTAACTTCATAGGTACGCTGTCGAAAGTTACCTTCGTCAACGAAACAGCCAATCTTCTTACCAGGACCCTAACTGACTTCTTTAAAAAATCCTGCCCTATTAGTCGTCCTCCCAAAAGAACACACGAGGCTTGGTGGACTAGGGAACAACGACTTCTTAGGTCCTTTCCAAAAACATCTCCCCTGTAGGGTACCTGTGTAAGAAAGGCAATAGCTGGACAGCTAGTAACCAGAAGACTCTTGATCTGCTCCTTGGATCACGCTTTCCAGGACAATCCCAGGAAGTCTGCTATACAGCTCTGATGGCAGGCCCCCCCCCTACAAAAGAGCAGTAAAAGGACTGTGACATGGCTCCAGGCAATCTTTCGTGGTTGCCTGATACTTGGATGGAAAGAGGTGAGGGTGGTCTTCATTCCCAAAGCAGGGAAACCCAGACACTCCACACCCAAGGATTACAGGCCAATTAGCCTTTCACATTTTGTTTTGAAAACACTAGAAAGGTTCTTGGACCTGCACCTCAAGGAACATTCTCGAAACAACCGGTACTCTGTGTCGTGCACAACACGCTTATGTCAAAGGCAGATCTGTGGAAACAGCGCGACATGAAGTAACGAGAACGATCGAGAAATCCCTTGGAAACAAAGAATTTACGTTGGCGGCCTTTGTGGACATAGAAGGTGCATTCAAAAACCTGAATACTAGAACCATTATATCCTCACTTGAGGATTTCGGTTCATCACAGTTTTCGACAAACTGGGTTAGGGCAATGCTTAACAGCAGAGTTATTAAAAGCAGCCTAGGAGACTGTGTGATTAAGAAAAACGTTAATCGTGGAACACCGCAAGGGGGAGTCCTATCTCCTCTACTGTGAAACATCTCGATTAAAAAATTCTTATATCCCTTGTCAGCGGAGGTATTAAGATAGTCGCTTATGCGGATGCAGAACTATCCAAACGGGCGGAACACAACGGTATTGCGGTTAATCCGAAAAAGATCGAACTTATGTTGTTCACGACCGATCACTGCAGTGTCTTCCAAGCTGAGATCTATGCGGTTAAGAAAGCAGCACAGACTATCTTATCGATGGAACTACGGACAGTTGCTACCGCCTTTCAACACTGCTAAGACTTTTATTGATGGCGTCACCAGACAATTGCCTAAGAAACAATGGAGCAACACCAACGGTTGCGCCATAAGCCGCATCTATGCCACTGCCCAGCCTTACAAGAACGCCGCTCATCATGCATGGGAGCACGGTTCTTCGAAAAAGTACTAGGTACCTCTATCAGAAATAAAAAATGTCTCCACAGATCGAAGTGGTTCTGTCAGCCAAATGTCCTTACATAAGTAAATAGTACTCACAATGGGCCTTCACGGCCTCTGGATGAAATTTGCGTCTGCTGCAAAACTGCCTCCTAACCTAACCTTACCTATGGGCACTGGGAAAATAGAAGTAGACTTTTTGTATAAATACTTTTCTGTGGCAATTGGTTTGACTTTATGTATATTAGGGAGCGGCATTGCAAATATATACATTTTACATGCAAATCATATGAGCCAGCTTATTCACTCAATTACATTACTCCTCCCAGGCATTAATTATGAAAATAAACTTCATGTAGGTCATGACTATTGTCAACCTCCACATTTTTGACAGGCACAAATAAAAATTTAGAAGATAATTAGGCCGCCATTTGTAAAATAAATTTGCCGGTTTAAGGGCACTGGGAAAATAAAAGTAGACTTTTTGTATAAATACTTTTCTGTGCATTCAAAGAAATTAAAATCATTAAGATATCTTGAAAAAGGTTCCAACGAATAAATGTCCGTTTATATTATTTAACAGTCTGTGTGTGCAGATTATGTTCTTAATAAACAAATCGCATATAACTTTTTCTGTGAACATATTGCATGTAGCTTAAATCTCAAGGGTGTACATTGAGTTTAAAAATTTGACAGTCCAATTCAATTTACTAAGGTTTATATTTAGTAGTCTAATGAACCCGCACAATTCTGATTTATGAGTGATGGCCTAATCATAGACAGAGAAAATAATAGATTCTAAAATGTAACGATCTTTACAATAGAAACAATTTTACGTCAAAAAATAAATTAATACCCCACATTAATTTTCAGGAAAGTTTTTTTACCAACAAATAATCAACTTATGTTTTACTAATTTTTTAAACTTTTGATAAATATTCAACTCACGACTTTCAATCATCATTGAGCATATTTGAGTGTCATGGGGATACGATTCGAACTTCATTGCGCAGGATAATACTAATGTCAATCTGTAAAAAAAACAAGGTAAGCATATAAATAATTAACAATATAGACAATTTCAAACAATTAAAATGGTTAATTAATATCGAAAACATTATGTAATATTATAAGTCCAACAAAAAGTTAAGCTGCTTTAAATAAAAACTAAGAGTAATTTATACCTCGAAATCGAAAATTTTCAGTTTATCTGGATATAACTTGCATAGGGGTGATAGAACACCCCACTACCATACCATTTTATTATAGCCTGATTTCTATGGCTTTCACTTTAAAAAAGTTCTTTCATTAATGTGATATTCTGATGTGACTTTTACGTAAATTTAAGAAAGGATACTTTAATTTAAAGTAAGGGTACGTAGATTATTGTCGGCGACTGTATATAAAATCCATCGTCAGATCGTGTAAAATGAAAATGATCGGACGAGTTCGTTTCGATATTTTTGTTTCTATCTATTTCTTCAGATATTACAGAGGGAAAAATGGCACGATGATGTGGTCCGATCGTTAAAAAAATTGTATCAAGATCTGCCAAAATTAAGCAAACAAACATTAATATGTGTGCAATATTATGACTGATACATATGTAGGTTTGTTCCCTTACTTTTTTTGTTAGAATTGAAAATAGTGTCAAAATTACTGTGGTGAGGATAAATTCTGGTAAAAAGTAGTAAAATTTCAAATGTGACAAAAGGAAAAGTTGATGTATCAGTTTCGAATACACCCAATTTGTTGCATTTTGATGAGTAGAATAATTTACCTTTAAACAAATTTTGTGTTTGATGAAGACTACCAAGGGCCTATTTCACAGTTCATACATCACATACAATGTATGATTTTCACTGTTTTGATACATCAATTCTGTTTCACAGATTTGTTGTATGATGGCAGTCATACAACGATATAATTAACTGGAATATTTTCAGAACAATTCTGTTTCACAGAATTTTGTGATACATTGTAAGTCTACAATGTATGATAGATTTTCACATACAGCAGAATAAATTCATGTAAAAAGGAAGCAATGGATGTTTCAAAACGAAAATATAAGTAAGTAAGTACTATTTGTTGCTATAATTATTGTTTATGTAATTTTTCCGGCACAACATTACAAATTCGGTAATAAAGGAAGAATGGGAAAAGTTTTACAAAGTTTAAGAAGAAGGTAAATACAATATAAAGCGAAGAACATCTAATGTTGAGGAATTGAATGAATCTAAAGACGAAGCACACTAATGACTTTATATGAAACTGGTCATTATTCCTTAAACTATTTTGTCATTTTGTTCTGTTGAGATTTGAGAAGACAAGCAAATGAATTGTGAGAAATGTATTGCATTAAGTTGAATTGAGGTAAGCGGTTGTATTGAATGAAGTAGAAAACATGCGATTGCGAGTTGAGGTGGTCAAACATAATGTAGTTTTATTTGTCGAGGGTATGGCTGAATTAAAAGAGAAACACACTTTTTTACATAATTGTTGCGAATTACCACCATCCTTCCTTTTTCAGATAACGCTCGTTATCTGAAACAGGAAATGGCATGTAAATGGAGTCGCAAATATTCATTCTTTCGCGGTCAATCCCAGCCACAAAGTCCATAAGCTATCTCATGAAATCGCTTTGCAAAGTACACTTAACTGAAATTACGCTAGCAACCGCATTTTGCAAAGGGGAATAGGAATCTTACAATGTTTCCAATGAAATCTGTGAAATAGAAACTTCAATGTAATGTATGATAATTGATTTGCTGTATGATGTATTTAATGTATGTGATGTATGATCTGTGAAATGGCCTCTGACCGCAAAGTTTTGATTTAAAAAAATAAACGGTTATTTTTGATGGAGAAAAGATTCGTCCAAAAGTTTAAAAAATATTATATCATTTCGCAGAATAAGAAAACAGAGATATATGTAAACATTGACTAAAAATAAAATGTACTTTAAAATTCATAATAAATAGTGCATAAATAACCCTGTATCTTTATTTGTTCACATTATATTTTTTTGTGTGAAAAACTAGAAATACATATGTATATTTCTACAATGTATTTTCGATCGAATCAGTTCATCTCTGGCCTTTTCACCAACTACAGTGATTGAAGTTCGGTCAGAATCTGCACACAGCCCTTAACAGGGAAAATTTTCGTAAAAACCGAAAAAAATGTTTAACACGATATTAAGCCAATATTTTTTAAATAAATCGACAGTAAAAAGTTTTTGGCCACTCCCACTTTTTGGAGGCGTCTTTCCAAAAAAATTTTCTTTTTCTAAATTTAATAGAATGAAATGAAATGCTATCCATCATCTTCCCTAATGTTTTTTTCTTTTGGGTACATAGGGATATGGATAGGGTATCATACTGTTCGCCCCAAACGGACTGTAGCCTTTCCATATGTTTTTTTTGTATAAATCACTTATCACTTTTTTTCTACAAAACGGTTCCAAGGATTTTGTTTTTGCTAGGGCTATTTGTACGCCGCTCGTGGGTGGTGGGGTCTCGTGGGGTCTGATGTGAACAAACAAACTCAAAAACAAACAACAACAATTCAAACCGGTCTTCAAAACCCGACGGTAGTACGGCGATTTAACTGTTTAACGGTATAGCGAGCGGTGGTACGACTGTGGTTACTCGTGGTCCACCCCGTATTGACAAAAGCGGATGTCCAGAGCAAAAAAAGGCATTCTCCCTAGGAGTGGTAGGATTGTGGCATTTCATGGCCTTTCCCATGCTACTTCTAACCCCCCTAGTACGTCACGAAGTGAAAGTTCGCGACAACGCACTCCCTCGAGGTCGTACTACAAACAACGACTCTTAACAAGCTAACAAGATGGGCTGATAGTTATGGTCTAGGCGTTAACCCCCAAAAAACTAAACTTGTCTTCTTTACTAGGAAATACAAAATCCCACATGTCCCTTGACTAAGCTTGACCCTGCAATCAGGAGTATAAGCTTACTCTTTCTGAGGAAGCTAATTGTTAGCTTATTCCTATCCAAGAGGAAGCTCAGCTGGAAATCTAATATACAAGAAAGAGTTCGGAAAGCTTCGGTAACCCACTTTTCTTGCAAAAAAGCTATTGGTAACAAGTGGGGACTACAACGCCGCCAACAATGAAGAAATGACCGAAATAACAGTCGAAGAAGTTGGGAAAGCAGTCAAGAACTCCAAGAAGAGAAAAGCGGTAGGGCCGGATGAGATACGCAGTGAGTTCTGGAAAAAGATGGGAAACATTGGGCTCAGATGGCTCATGATTCTTATCTCCAAAATCATAAAAGGTGATCCAATGCCCAATCAGTGGAGGAAAAGTTATCTTCTTCCTTTGCACCATGAAGATTGTTGAGCGGGTTATAAGATGGCCGCCTAAGACAAATAATACGGCTGCCTGACGGCCAGTGCGGGTTTGTCCCGCAGGGGTCACCGATGAATTCCCAATTTAAGTAGGTGTTCACCAGGAATATGTCTTAAATCCTTTGCTCTTTATTACAGTCCTAGATTATCTGCTCGAGGGATAAGTGACGGACCCTAAAGTGCATCAGTTATTCTTTGCTGACGATGGAGCCATCATAAGTGATGAGCAGACTTCCCTGCAACGAGCACTTGATTTTTGGGTAGATGTTTTAGAAGGGAATGGGTATTGTATTAGCCAAAAAAAGACAGAGTATCTGTACTGCCCATTCTCTGACCCAAATCAACCCATTCCGGGTATTTATTTGAATGGGGTGGTGGTTCCCAAGTGTGAAAAGTTCAAATATCTGGGATCAATGATCAACAGCGAATAACCGTTGATCCGTTGACCGTTGATAACACGACATCAATCATCGTGTAAGCGTAGGGTGGATGAAGTGGCAGGAAAACTCTGCCATCTTGTGTGACAGCAAAATGTTGTTCGTCCGGCGCTCAAATACGGTTCACAATGCTGGACAATGTACAAAAAGTATGAGGGCAAGTTAACAGCAGCTGAAATGACAGCAGGAGTAACAAAGCTTGATCGAATTAGAAGTTCCAGAATCCGAGGAAGCCTTCACGTCCCATCTCGAAAAAATTAGAGCACTACCGACTTAGTTGGTTTAAAAAAGGGATTCTACGAACCCTGTCAAAAGGGCAGTGGCAATCAACGTTCCCTTACAATCGCGTAAGAGAGTCAGGCCTAAAAACTCCTGGATCACACAAATGCAGAAACACCAGCATTTGATTGGCCTCAATGATGAAGTGATCCAAAATCGGGATGGTTGCAGTTATCTTTTGAGGTCGAACCGGCGAACCCCACAGGCGGACCAGTAGGAATGCAGTGAAGTGGGAGGGTTATGATCCCTGATCGTAATCTCGTCGTTAAATGGAGAGCAGAAGATATTTTTAGCAGACAGACAGCTGCTATCACGGCCATGCGCCCCCTATCAACCTCTCAATTTATCGAAAATTAAATCGGCCCTAGATTGCTGATCATCCCTAAAGGAGATTTCTAAGAAAACAGCATTTTAGTAAAAAAAACGCCACAAAAAATAGGCACGGCAAAAAGCTCCATATGACAAACTTATAAAGGAGGGCAACGCTTACATATCTTGTGAAGATTGTAACACTCTTTCTCTCTAATTTTAGCTTTAAAACTGTTTTTTTTCTAAATTGTGGGCGTGGCAGTGGGCCCTGCCTAACCACATTTGGAGGCCTAGGGAATATGTGGTCCAAATTTCAGCTTCCTATCTTAATTTTAAAGGCATACAAATTTCGTACGGACGGACAGTGCTAGATAGTCTTAGGATTTGGTCCTGATCATAAATATATATGCATTTATGGGTCAAAATTAATATACCATTAGGATAGGGTATACAAACAAAATACAGATGGACAGGTGGTACTACTTGTCTGACAACAAAGCAGATTTGGCCTAAGCTGGATCTAAGAATCTCTAAGAGTTTGATTATTCGCAATAGATCGCACACTAGTGCTACAATTGGTGGCATGACTGGACACTGTCTGATAGGCAGGCATGCAACAAGGCTTGGAGTTTATTCAAACGAATTCCACAGAAGCTGTGTGCGTGAGAAGGAGGTAGAAACGGGTCCTTAACCTTCCTTACGCATGCCCTTTTTTGAATTTATTCACGAGCTGTACAGAACAATGAGATATTCTTATTTAAAAAGGTAGCTATAACCCCTTTCGAAGTGAGTTGTTTGAGGTCTGAAATATAAAAGCTTCTTTAGAACTTGCTATTCGAAGTCAATAACAAGATACTCCATAAGGCTTGTGAATAGAAGCATAACATATAATCGATATAGTGGAAACTTGAACCTGAGATAAGATATTAAAGAAATACTTATTTAAGGCGAAAAATACTTTATAATAGGAAAGGAAATAATAAATCATTATTAATTATTCGGTATTTATTTCGTCAAGATGGGAAGGCTCTTATAGACTTAGAATAATAATGATTTTAAAAATAAGAAATCAAAAATAATACAATGTTTTTATATGTTTGGTATATTTTGTTATAATAAATATATAAGGTTTTACTTTTTTAAGAGATAAAATGAGCTGGGTCAAATTATATTTTTATATCTGCAGTGGTAAAAATAATAAACAATACTTATATCTGCTTATAATAAGTTTTTAAATTTATTCTAACAAGCAGACCTACTTTTTTACATAGGATGAAATTATTGCCGCTCTCAAGGCCGTTTCGTATAAGAACTCTAATTTTTGAGATAAAATAATATCAACTTATCAATTTTTTATCTTCATTCTGTATTAATCAGTTTTGATGTTTTATGCCGTATTCCGACAGAAATTCGTTGAATTCCTCACTTAAGTACTCTCGCCCGTTATCAGTTCTTATCACTTGGATTTGCTTTGACGTTTGGGTTTCAGCTTCGGCCTTAAACATTCAAAATGCATCCAATACGTCACCCTTCTTCTTCAAGAAGAGGGTAGTCGTCTATGAATAACGCGAAATATTTGGCGCCGCCATTTGACATCACCCGCATTGGACAGCAAACTTCGCATTCTATGGGAGAAAATTTACCCAACTTCAATCCATAATATAAGAATATAAGAATAATTTTGCAGTTTTGTGCAAGAAGTCACCATTTCTATCACCGCGCATGATGAATTCGTTGTTGTTAATATAGATGGTAATATGTTTGTTCTTCATTTGCACTGTGCAATTTCGCGCGGCTTTGGTCATATAAAGAAAGTTACACTTCAGCTCAGGTACATACATAGAGAACATTTCTCAATTCATTATCACATCACCCATTCTCGTTGACCACAGAAACTTTTCTCCAGCTAGTTCAATTTTGTCCTTATGTACTTCCAAACTGGTGAACATATTACGACAACAGCACAAGTGTGATGTGGACCCGCTATCAAATATCCTTATATTAGCATTTAGTACCGTGCCGTTTTGATGATTTACATTTAACATTGCAAATGTGTTTGTTGGTTTGTTGGACACTGTTGATGATGTATTTGCTTCTCGTCTAAACCAACATACGTTTGACATGTGTCCCTTCCTTTTACACACATAGCATTTTCCTTTAAATACTTCATTTGTGTGTACCTACTTGCGGTTGCGGTTTTCCAAATTTTTGCTTGTTGAGGAATGCAGTATCATTGTGTTCAAGTTCGCATGGATCGTTGTTTCGTCTCTGTCCCTCCTCTATTAATTTGGGTTTTAATGTATTTATTTCAGGCAATTTATCACGAGTTTCTATTTCAATGACAAAGCTTTCATATTCTTTTGGGAGGCTGGATAATAGTATTATCGCTACCAGCTCATCCTGTAGCTTTATATCTATCTCGATCAACTTTTCAACGATTTCACAGAAATTTCTCAAGTGATCACCATGGAGGAGTTCTCCGCCATTTTTAAGCCAAGGAATTGCTTGAAAAGAGTCACCTTCCTTGCAGGTCCGCTAGGTCGGTGAACCGATTCTAATTTTTCCTAAGCTTTTGAGGACTTGGATTTTTTTATATGAATCAGTTGTGAAGATTTCACACTTAAAATAATTGAAGCCAGAGCATTATCATTCTTTACCACAAATGTTGAAGTTTAGTTAATAACCGACGGCCGAGGTTCTACGACACAATTCCATAATTCGCTGTGTATCAAAACGGATTTCATTTGGACCCTCTAACCCTCGTAGTTGTCATTGTCCAGTTTCTCTATTTGATAGAGTGAAGAACTCATCTTCCTTTAATATTTGTACGGAACAAATTTAAACTTTATAATCCATTTATTTTTCCTTCTGGGCCATTCCTTTTGCCATTCAACACTTGTTTTATTAACTGGTTCGTAATTCGAAAAAAACTAAAAGCTATAATTAATTCGTGCGAGTATATATAGGCTTTCTAATACATTTAAACGTTTGTATAGTTATTCAGTATTCAGGTATAAGTAATATAAGTATATAAAGTGTAAAGAAGAATATATAGGTAGATAATGTGATTGTGCGTTATAGGGTTGCCATATACTTCAACAATTTCCTCTTCAGAAAAACTGTCAAGAAACTTGACGCATTCAAATTATGGAAAATATTAATACAAATCAATATAATTAAAAAAAAACATGTAATATTTGCGAACTTTTTTTAATTTCGTTAAGATTTGCGTAATAACTTTTGAAAGTCCTTAACGTAGCATCTCAGAAGAAACTATTGCTTTTATAGAGCCTATGAAGGTCTTAAGGAAAGCAAATAACTTCGCTAAAGTGCGCCAAATCGGTTTCTATAAGATCTCATACAGTTGTTATGGAAATAAGTTAATAGCTTTCCTTGGTCCTTATGGAAACTAAATTGTTACTTGGGTTACTTACATATATTTAAAATGATTTTAACAATCTAAAACGACCAAACCAAAATGTCTCTCACGTTTTTTAATCAGCTCATAATGGTTCAACGAGTAGTCAGATACACGTGGTATCATAATGGATCTTACATAGGTCTAAGTGAGTCGAACCTCTATCTGATTGCCACTTCAACATAACCTAACATAAGGATTCTTGGCATAGGGCCAAAATTACTGCATACTCAGTTTTAAGAAAAAAAATTGAATAACGGTTATTTC
This sequence comes from Ferdinandea cuprea, assembly GCA_963576555.1. NCBI lineage: Eukaryota > Metazoa > Arthropoda > Insecta > Diptera > Syrphidae > Ferdinandea > Ferdinandea cuprea. The sequence continues at coordinate 83,135,453 of OY754959.1, forward strand.
TAAAACCGCCAATATCTCAAAAACTAATAAAGCAAATTCCGATAAATTTTACTAGTTTTTTTATGATGTTATGAGGCTAGTTATAGCTATCATTGAAATGCATCATTGAAACAAATCAGTGCAATAGTTGTTTCATTATTTTGACAAGTCGTTTATAGCAATCATTGAAAAATTTCTGTCAATGGAAGGCCACTGGTATAGGTTAGCAAAACTGACAGCTGAAAATAGAAAGGGAATCGAACATCAGTGAAACGATTGTGCTTCAAATTATAAAAACGATTATCAGCTGTTCATTGAAATCGATTTCTGTCAGTGAAATAATAAAAATAGATTTGAAGAAAAGTTGAAAACAGAATTAAATAATATTGTTTGTAGAAAAATTCTGTAAGCGATTAGCTTTATTTTGATACCATAAAAAGTCAATATAGTTTGCTTAGTCGTCCATAAAACGCAAAAGAAAATTTTCAATTATGCATTTGAATTATAGCCATAACTAGCCTCCAAGTTGAACGAATATAATTTAATTTTTTATCATATAATAATTTGCTTAAATTTAAATCAAATTAATTTTCTCGGCTCCGACAACTTTGATAAATTTTTGTGTTTTTAACAATGATGTAAGCAGTGTCCAATGTGCGAAATAACATCAAAATCGTAGCTGTCGTTTTTGAGAAAATCAAGTTATTCAAATCCTAAAAAGTGATTTAAAAAAATTTGGTACCATTCTGTTTAAGGAAATTTAAAAATGCGCCTCTTGTAGCGAGAAAGTTTCGTGTGAAGCGATCGTGTACTTTATTAAACTTCGCGCAAATATCTTCGTCAACAGGAAACAATTTCCAACAACATGTTCTTACGCTAACACTTGAGGAATTTTAATGCGGTATCTTTTTTAAAAATTGTATGCTTATTTTTGTACTTGCAACAATATCTCGTCTAGCGTTGGAAGATCATTATCCATATAAAATTTAAACTCTTTTAGAAATACAAAAAAATAAAAGGAGTAAAAACCTAGGAGCCTGTCTACACGTGCATAGGTAGGAATGAAGGTCATTGCCAAATGCGTGTAGCCAATTTGAACGCTGAAATCTAAAACAAAAAAATATTTTTCTTGGGAAGTCGAATATGTTTTGTGGTTTGGAATTGGAACTGAAACGTTCATGCCCCCAGCGAGAATTAACTTGAAAGTGGATTTTCGGTGGATTCTTGGTGCAATCTACCCTTTTTCAACTCACCGCACGTAATCAAATTAATTTATTTGTTCTCAAATCTTTTCCACAGAAAACCCGTAATGATATGATTTCATTGGATAATGATAACATAGGTACTTCTGATGTGCTTCATGCTGTTTATTTTCATTGATGATAAAGGCGAGCGAACCCGAGACGATCTTTCTTATCATAATTGAGTAATCAACTTGAAAGCCAACTACCGCTGACCTTTCAAACCCACAAAAATTCGCCGCCAAATTCTCTCATATCTTTTATCTCTAAATACGTGTAAGTTAGAGATTTGACGTTTGTTTGGTGATATTTACTTGACAAGATTGTTATTTAATGGGGGCGGCCATTAAAACTGATATAATTCCTTATATGTGTGCAAGCTTCCAATTTGATTTGCACGTAAACTCCCATATAAGTGTAATTTAGCTAAGTTTACATTTGAGGGCTAATTGAGAGACTCTCAGAGTTGACTCATCTATGATTCTTAGTGCCTGGCTACACGTCGCGCGAGACAGGTAGATTTTGTGTGAGTCAGAAAGAAATGGGTATATTGCCCTAAGAGTCCACCGCAAATCCACTTTCAAGTTGAACCTTCGGCGTGGTCGTGAACGTATTGGTTCCAAACCGTATTACTTTTGACAGAAATTTTCATTTGGTATTTAATTTGGAAGAGCCAAGACAAAATAACAGGTACCAGTGAGCTCAAAAATATTCGACTTCCCAACTGAAATAATTTTTTGTTTCTGCCTGCGGTTGTGTGACAGACTCATAGATGAGTAATTATAAAGATAGGTACGCTACCATATATCCTGTCCCCTTAAACCCACAAACAATATTTTTTTAAATGGCGGCAGAACTCTCCTTAAATTTCGTATTTATGAAGATGTGTGTGCCTCAGAGGGTGCTGTTGACAGAAACATTCATATATGGTGTTTGAAGTCCAGTTTGACATGAATGATACCTACATGACAGCTTTTCCAAATATAGTCTGCTATATGATATTTATATAGTCTGCGTGAGGTGGCCGGATGTGCATACAAAAACATAAATTAATTTGTTTAAAGCAATTAAATTCGACTATCTGTAGAATTACTCATCTGTGGGGAGACTGGTCATAGGGGGTGTATGTGAATTTAAGACAAATTACAGTGGTTTGGTTTTTGTTTCAGTGGCAATTCTTGTAATTAAGTGCCGTAAGAGCACCATCAGGAACCATTGTTAGGCCTAGAAGGCCAGTATTAAACATTTTTGTTAAAGAGAGTATGATAAAAACAATTGCAGACAGTGGAAATAAAATTGTACTTACTTTGACATATACAGTAAGGTTTTATCATGATAGAGCCATAAGTAGTGATTAGGTATACTCATTTCGTGAAACGTAACTTTTTTCGCATTTTTGAAAAAACAATCTGGTCTCCATATACTATGTAACCAATCCACATCCAGTATTCTATACTCATCACTCATATTTTCAGGAAGGCGCAATCGTGGGTCTCGCCAACTTTGGGCTAGAAATATGTCAGTCACATACGTCTGTAAATTTAATATTAAAATCTGAACATTTTACGCTTAGCATAGTATATCTACCATTGACTCTTCATTGATTGAATCTAAAGATAATACTGTCACGTGAAAATAAACCACTGTTGGCTGTCCCAGCAATTTTGGAGCCCGATTTTTGTCATAGTTCTTTGACGGTATCGGCAAGATGTCGGGTAGAGATAAACTTGATTCATAGTGCGAAACCAACTCTGCGCTCTCAGTATTGTCTATTGTTGTATTGCTGAAAGAAATGTTTACAGATTATTATTAATATTAACTTAAAATATAGAGAGAAAATAGGTATGTAAGCGCTACAACAGCACTCTAATATGGTACGCACTGCACTTCGAAAAATAACTGATGGAGGTCGCTTTTAATGAACAGTTGATAATCGTTTCTACAATTCGGAACACAATCGTTCCACTGATGTGTTCGATTCTCTTTCTATTCTCATCCGTCAGTTTTTATTTCAATGATCAATTCTAACCTCCCTTTTTTTTGTTCTGTATTCAATTCTTCTTGTTTTGATTGTTTTACTTTTTAAATTTTTAAAAATGCATCAAAATAATATTGTAACACAGATTCACTTGCTTCCGATTAAATTTTTATTTTCGTTTTTCTCCCGTCAGCGACCATAACAAACAAGATCTGTTTTATTTCACTGACAGAAATTTTTCAATGATTGCTATAACCGACTTGTAAAAAAATTAAATATAAGTTCCACAGATTTGTTCCAATTATAGCTATAACTGACGTCTATTTGAGTATTTTGGAGACCGGAGATTACGGAACATTAGAAAAATGCCAATATCTCAGAATCAGGCAAAGCGATTTTAGACCTAATTGGTATAACAATACTATTTGGATAAAAATTACGCATCTCTTTTTATTTTTAAAATATTAGCTTGTGATTCAAAATCGCATATAATACCGAGAAAAAGTTTCGTATTACCCAGTCGTTCAATTTATTAAAATTTGGTGAAATAAACTGCATAGTTATTTCTGATGGTAGGATTTAAGTTTTTGCATTTACTGAACGTTTTAATCTTTCCAACCGAAGTCTTGTGAACGTTTGTTACATGCTGAATTCTTGACACCGGTGTTGAATCGACAAACCTGGGTTTTCGTCCACACACTGAGCTACAGAGGCAATATTATTATTTCTTTTTGCGAAAAATGACAAGTTTGACATTATTAACTTGCTCATATAATTGATTTAATTTAAAGCAGACCGAAAATACTTTAATACACAGTTTCAGCGAAATATTCACGTAGTAGCGGTTAGAATTTCAATAAATATTTTAAGCAGTTATTGTATAATTTTTATTAAAAGCGAATTTTTGACTTGATTAATGGATGGGAGCTTGTGTTTAATTTTGGTATGTAGATGAAGAAGCATGGATAGAAAAAAGATGTTTACAGGAGAATGATAAATATCGGTATAATTTCCGAGCACAGTGCTAGACTCGGTAGATTGGACAAATATATTTTTTTTAAACACTATAAGATCGGTGTCGTGGAGTGCTTATTACAAGCAGCTGTCACGAGCAGAAATTCGCCTGCAAAAAAAGTTCACCACAGGTTTTATCATTTAGTGCTGGTGTTAGTAAAAATACATTTATAGTGCAAACATATATTGATAAATCAAACACAAAAGATATAAAAATTATCTAAGACACCAGGACACGATTACGCAAACACATTTTCAGTTTAAATTTACTGACATGCAAATCAATCACATGATTATTTAAGATATAAATTCTTCTCATGCGAGTAATTGGCTCATTCCCGCAATCGTCCTGCGATAACCATTTACTAAAACATCCACACTGCGAAAGTTGTGAACACCTCCACAGAAGTTGAATGCAATGGAAGACAACAAATCAGGGTCATCTATATGATCAGCTATAAGTTGCTGTAAGAAAACTATATCACTATTCAGTCTACGTTGAGATAGGGGTACCATTTGATGAAGTTTGATACGTTGACTGAAAGGGGTAAGGTTGTATGGATCGTCCCATGGAAGGCCTCTAAGGGCAAAACGAAAAAATTTACCTTGACTAGCTTCAATTCTGGAACGTTATAGAAAGGGAAATCCCACGTGCGTGTATATTTTGTTATATATAAATTTTTTTTAATGTATAAATAGTAATTCTTAATCAGAAGTCGGTTCGCGTATTTTGGGCGAGAAATGTTGTGGAAATGTGTTGTTTTAGTTTTTTTTTAAAGGGATATAGCCCTAAGTGTAAATGGTGAGAGAGATTCCAACCATCTGAGTGGGAATACGGGTGCGGTGTTTCCCCCCTATTGCCTGTGAGTTGGTTAGTGCCTACCTGCTACACGTTCTGTCGACTCGTTGGGTTTTCGCTTGCCTGAACACGAGCATCATCTTGTTGTGTATTTGAATGTATTGACCAATTTATAATTTCGTTTAAATGTTGGTTCGCTTAATGTGGACGAATGATAAATTTGGTGTTAGTTGTCTCCTCTTTCTTTTAAGGGTTGTATCCTATTGTGTTGTTGGAGTGAGGGATTCCAATCATTTTAGTGTAGATATGGATGCGGTGCTTCATCTCCATAGATCGCCGGTGAGTTGGTTAGTGCCCTCCAACTTTACGTTTTGTCGACTCGCTGAATTTCCTTACTACACTACTACTTCCTTACACGAAGATGTGCGAATTCCTGCTTCGTGTTCTGCGTACGCAATGTAGCAACACTCATCTACATCATGTCGGTCATTATCGTTTAATGATTTAATTTTTAATAATTAGCCGGGCTTGACTAAATGAACCAACACAAGGCTCATGTGTGTTTTTATTCTTGTATTTTCAGTTGATGGTGAGACCCCGACCTCCACGATTTGAAGATCCATTCAAATTGGTTCATCTATTTATGTACTTAAAAATTAAAAAAAAAAAACGATGTATAGAGTGATTTCAATTCCTTCCTTTAGTAATGTAATAAAATATAGTACAGTTTAATGCTGATTCCGAAATCACAGAAATTTTCTGTTGTTGTTTCCCATATACATTTTTGGGGCCATTTTTAATTTTTGGTTTGGAGTTATTGTTCATTGGGGCCATTTTTCATTGAGGCGTGACACATTTTTGGGCCATTTTTCATTTTGAAATTGGGGCCATTTTTCATTTTGGAAAAGAATTTTAAAGTGATCAAGGTTATAGGGTTAAATTCCAAAACATGTTATTTTTAATAATTTGACAGCAGCTTTCGGAATTTTAGCTTGAATTTTAGCTAACGTAAAGCGATTTCATTCGACGATAGCTTCACCAACATCCACCACAACTATAAGATTGACAGATGATCGACGGATAACTCCGGCAGCAGTTTTAATCTTGGCTGACCAAACTCGGTTATCTGTTCCAAACTACACCTTGACTACCTATCCTCTCTTCCATTGGTATCCATTGGTAATCCAACCGTGATTGACCGCTAGTTTCCCAACCATTTACAGTATTTTGTAGATCAGGTATCTATCAATCTTTCCAGAATCTGTCTTTGATCTGCTGATTAATTTGCCACTGGAGTTTGTGTTAAGTTTGGCTCAATCAACCAGAAGTGGCTCCTTATCTTGAGCCGAGACTGTTTTTCTCTGCTTTGACCAAATGGTATCAGTGATCTTTACCAGATAATAAAAAGTATGCGAAAGCACCTGCGTAACGGACCCCACAGCACGCGGATTCGACGATAAAGATACGATACCCTTGGAATTCGAAAGTTTGGATTTGATAGCTTCATTTTCAATATTTGATAGTTGCAACTCTACAATCCGTTCTTCCTCCGATAAAATTCGTGCCGTCATCGCTTTTAAAGTGAACCAAGTCTTCCCTGTTGACAAAGTTATTGCAGCAGTACTACAATAAAGCTCAATAGGAAACACTTAAAATAGCTTTATTCCCAGGCATATAGCTAATTCCATGTAGATCCCTTGAATATCACACCAACAGTAGATGTTGATGTTTTATACCTCTTCTAAAAATTTCCTTAAAAAAAAAAAAAATTCTGCAGATTTGTAAAAAAAAGAACTGTTCAAAACAACTAACAATTGTTTAAAAACAACAATCTTTGAATTGTTAACACAGTAAGTATATATTATTAAGGCACTATTTTTGACTCTGAGTATAACTTTAAAGACCACTGGTAATATTTAAAACAAAGCTTAAAAATCATTAAGTATCTACCATCCGAGCTTTCCTGTGCTCATATTAATACAATGATTAGAGTTTTTAAGTATATTATATTGTCGAAGATTAATTATGAAATAGTAATTTATGGTAAATATCCTAAGACCTCGCTTCAACTCTTCAAGCCGCAGTATCACTACGCCGCTCGGATCGCTCTTAAGGCATACAGGACGAACCAACAAAATGCATGTTAACGGTGGCTGGCCTTTCGCTCGAAGAAAAGCTCGAATATCTTACGGCCATACTCATATTGAGAATCATAATACCTTGTAAATCGGCGAACACATTACACGACAAAGAAAACTTCATCTTTAAAAAAACTACCAAAACGGCCTTCGGAAATTTGTAATGCGTTGCAGTCCCCATTATTTTCGCATTTCACAGTAAATATCCAAATGCATAGCCATCCCCAATGGTTGCTCAATGATGTTTCCTTTATTTTCGACCTGCACAAGTATCATAAAACAACTACAAGAAACCAGATTTTCAGAGTTATATTTGAAGAACTTACTGAAAACCTTATAGGCTCTAATTGGATCTTTCTTTTCACCGATGCATCAAAGTCTGAAAGCTGTTCAGTTTTTGCTGTGGTTGATGAAAACAGCAATACTATTTGGAAAGGTATATTGCCCAAATGCTGCTCTATCTTCACTGCCGAGGCCCGGGCAGTATAACAAGCTACAAAACTACTCCCAAATCCAAAACGACGTTGGTAGAAGAGATCAGAGACACTCTTATCTCACACAAGCACGCACTCATAATCTTATAGGTTCCTGGACTAACTGGTTCACGGAGAATGAGCATGCCGATTAACCCGCAAAAGATGCAACAACTGAATCACTTATAACGTTATATTCAAACAATAAGAAGGACTTCCAGAGGAACTTATGAACATTGCTGTACGACACAAGACGTGATAAGTGGAAAAGGGTACATGCACCACTACTCAACATGCAACCTCATGCAACCCCCAGTTTTCTTCGAAAATTTGAGAACTAATTCAATAAATCATCAACTTTAGCTTTAAAACAATTTTATTTTAATTGTAGGCTGAAATCCTTTGGGAGTATGTGTTTCAAATTTCAGCTTCCTTGAAAGTGAAATGAAAGCGAAATCGATTTTGCAAATCAATTGAATTTCAATTTTCATTTGATAACATCGAATTTTTTCAAAATCACTTTGAGTGAAATTAACTACAGCTGTCAATTCTGTCAATCTGTTTGGGACATTTAGGTTTTATTTTGGCTTATTTGACATATGTATCTATCTGTTATAAAAGCTGAAAACGAAAGTTGGGGGAAGTTTTAAATATTTGTCATTACATATCTATAGGTTCGTTTCATATACCGTCGCTTCATAATAATTGTTGAACCACAGTTTGAGTAATCTTCAATTCATATCAGTTTTGCGAAGGAAATTCCAAAGGTCAATCGAAAAAGGGGCTGACGTCGCTTTGGGGATAAGTCTTGGTATGACGGACAATGAACGAAGTAAGTTAAAACTAAATTTTTTGGACAAATTCAAAATTCCTGGGGAAACTAAGCAGGGGGTTGCAAAGGCCAGCATGGCCCCCCATTTTCCATTCCGTAACTATTAAATCAACCACGAAATCATTAAGAATTTTAAAAACGAAACAAAGCGAGGCGGCAAAAGCTCTAAGAAAGAATAAACAAAACAGGAAGAATTTGCCAACGAAATAGAGAAACATTTGCATCAGAGTCATCTAAGCATAAGATCAGTAACTAGTGACAGCTTTTTTATATAAATGTATTAGTTTTTTTCGAACTTTCCCAAAGTGTGCCACTTGGAAGTTACAGGTACATCTAACTTTCAAGAAAGTCACTTTGTGAAAAGTTGAGTGAAAAATACAAATTGCAAACGGTGTGGAATAGAAAAAACATTTTCGTGTGTGTACTTCACTTTTTCAAAGCTCACATACATACGCTGCAGCCCCTCGTATTCAGAAACTGAACTAAGTATCTATATTGAGTTTTAAAAGCTCAAAGAAACAAAAACAGGAAAAATTTGCCAACGAAAGAAAGACACATTTGCATCCAGAGTCATCTAAGCGTAAGATCAGTAACTAGTGACAGCTTTTTTGTGTAAATGTATTAGGTTTTTTCAAACTTTCCCAACGTGTGCCACTTGGAAGTTAGAGGTATGTCTAAAAGCTTAACTACATTCGGTAAAAAGTGGAAAAAGTGACTTTTTTAAAGCTCACATACACACGCTGCTGCCCCTCGTATTCAGAAACTGTACTAAGTATCTATTTTGACTTTTTAAAGCTCAAAGTTAGAACAAACAAAAATAGGAAGAATTTGCCAACGAAAGAAGGAAACATTTGCATCCAGAATCATCTAAGCGTAAGATCAGTAACTAGTGACAGCTTTTTTGTGTAAATGTATTAGTTTTTTTCGAACTTTCCCAAAGTGTGCCACTTGGAAGTTAGATGTATGTCTAACTTTCAAGAAAGTCACTTTGTGAAAAGTTGAAAGAAAAATACAAATTGCAAACGGTGTGGAAAGAGAAAAAACATTTTCATGTGTGTACTTCACTTATTGCCGAATGTAGTTAAACCTTAAGCCTATACCCCTGCTGAAAATATAATTTTTAGTAAAATAAAATTCTCAAACTTGCTTAAAATCAAAATTTTAACTTTCTCGTATACATTACTATACTGAAGATTAAGTTTTTGTGATCGGTCAGAAATTTCGAAATCAAACTTAGTATGACGGATAATAATATAGAGAAGTCAAAAAAAGTGGGTCCGCCAATGCCGCCCGTCGGTATGTCTGTCCGGTCTTCTTATGGCGAAACGGTTCGACGGATTTGCTTTAAAGGTCGTTTATACAGTTTTTGGGAAAACAGCTAGTTTTTTTATTTTTTGCTTTATCGTTTGAAATAACGGTACCAGCCATACAATTTTATTGGTGAAAATCACTTCTCACCATTTTGTTAAAAATTGGTTCCAAGAAAATGGTTCTTTTTACTTAGTCCCCAAAAAATGAAATAACACCCCATTTTAAAAAATAAATGTTGTTATTGTTTCGCGTTTATATTTTTGGGGCCTTATTTCATTTTTATTTTGGTGCTTTATTTCTTGGGGCCTTATTTCCTAGAGCCTTAAGGCTTAACTACATTCGGCAAAAAGTGCGAAAAGTGACTTTTTCAAAGCTCACTTGGGATGGGATCATAAATACTGCATACTCAGTTTTTCTTCAGCGGCTCTAACGATTTTGATAAATTTTTTTATTTTTCACAATTATGTGAAAAGTGTAGTAATCGATTTCGATTTAGAATTATTCAAAACCTAAAAAGTGATTTAAATAAATTTTGTATATGGTCAAATGTTACCGTTCTTTGAGGCGATTTAATGTACCGAGGAAGTGTGAGACGAAGTCGGGCACTTTATTTACATAGATTTTTGATCGCGTCCTTCTGTTTCCACCATTTCATATCGAAAGACATGGTTCGATTAGAAATCACTGGGAAATCGAAAAAATCAATTGTGGACTACGAATATTTCACTTTGCTTCGATTTCGAAATCGAAATTAATAAAAGGGAAATGTAGAACACACAAATTCATTTTCGATATATTTCATTTCCGGTAAAAGTGAAATGTGGAACGGACGGACTCAAATTGCTAAATTGCCTTTGATGCTGATCATTAGGGGTCATCAAGGGGTATTACAAAATATGCGTCAAAATGAATATACACTTAGGATAGGGTATAAAATATATTTTAAAAATGTATGTACGCAGCAATTTCCCTTTATTAGTTTTTGAGATATTGGCGTTTTCGTAAATTATCGTTATTTGATTTTTTTCTAAAAACTGAGTATGCAGTATTCTTAGCCCTGTCGCAAGTATCCAAAGTACAATAATAGACCAAAATCCTTGGGACAATTTTTCGGAAAATTTATAATTCTATTTTTTTAAAGAAATATTTATGTAGTAGGTTAATCAAAAATCTAACAGTTTCTCCATTTGTTCACAATGTTCGCCTTCCGTCCGTATCAACTTTTGAAGCCATTTTAAAGCTATAGTTGAAGATATAAATGGTCACAACCTTGACAAAGTACATGTAAAAACTGGCCTCTTTCCCAAGTTTGCAGTATAAAGTTTTTTCTCACTCCAACTTTTTGTGCCAATTCTTATTTATTTTATTATTATTTTTTCTAACATATGAATGTTTTGCCAACGCCAACTGTTTATAAACGTTTAAAAAAGAAAATGTGTGTTGTAACTTAACTTAAGTTCGGTATTGGTACCTCTGCTCAGGTTCAGCAAACAATTACATGGAAAATCTGGAAATTGGTGTTAAAAAGCATCCATTTTTGAGGCAGGACTAAAGTTTGCAATTTGTAACGTAACGACAACCGTTCAAAAACTATGCAAGATTCTGGCCCCGAAAGGTATATGATATACATATATTCAAAGTAACCAGCGTGGAAAGTGGTACTTTGTCAACGACTTGTGCCAGTAGAATAGCGCTTCCACTCGTAATATTTTTTCCCAAAAAGTATCAAAAACTTACAAAAGCTTTATGCTGCATGGTTAGAAAGAAATAACTATAATTTTATTAACACAAATATTTATTTTAATCCAGTATTTTATTTATTTATGTAGATATAATTGAATAGCTTTAATTCTTTCGTTTATCCTTTATAACTTTTTTAATACTCACAAGAATCGAACAAAAGTATTTTAAAATAATACATAAATTCTTGAACATTATAATAGTAAAGAATCAAAATAGTTTAAGAAAGATGAGTTGAGCTAAAACCAAATATGCGACACTAACTCAAAAGTTCATTTCGAAAAAATGTATACAACAACGACAATTTTTTAAATATATTTTATAAAAAGTATGGAAATAATTAAATTTTTCTTTGTCAAAGGAATGCGACAACTATATGCTTAAACCAGTTCATTAGCAAGTGTTCAAACATCTCGAGTTGACATCCCAAAGAACCTCTTTTGAGCAAACGTTCGATCAGTTCGTTTTCTTGTGCAGAATTGAATACTGTCCCATTTTTTTCAGTTTTTTTTTTTGAGACTTAAATTTCTAACTTGCTTAAAAAAAACCATTTCATTGCTTTTAAAGCGTCGATAGATTTTTGCATATTCTAAGTTGTTCGAAGGTATGTTCGGACCATCTTTCAAGAAAAGAAATATCAACTAAAAACTAAATCGAAATAATACGGTCTTGATATGCCTCCTGACGTTTTGTTACTAAATATTTGCCCTCACTTTCTCATATACGTTAGTAAACTGAGTATGAAGGATGATATTACGACTATAGAAGTCCAAAAAAGTGGGTCCGCCAATGGTACAATGTTTTTGCGGTTACATATCGCGGCGTTGTTATTTTTTACTGTATCGTTTGAAATAACAGTAAAAAGGGTCTAACGACTCTGATCAATTTTTGTATTTTGAACAATTATGTAAAAAGTGTTGTCTATAAATACAGTAAATACAAATAATAATGATCAAATAAGTAAACAAACAATTCTCCCCAGGCGCCTCCCACAAACTGTGGGTTTTTTTTAATAAATTGTCTGATTACATGATCACTATGTCTATGAAACTAATGGATGCGTTCGCAAATTAGCAATTTAGGTTGTAATTACTGAAAATAAAATAAAAATAAAATCTTGCCCCCCTCTTACATAAAAAAAGCGATATTTCAAAGAGAAATAAAATTCAAGAATAATTATTTTCAAGTTTCGGAAAAAAAGCATTCCAACTAAGTTATGCTGCGACCATTGGCTTCAAAATTTAGTTTATATCATAAGCCTTCGTCTCATCGCCTTGCATTAAATGCCATTGCCTTTACAATGCATCTTTAATTTATTTCAACGAATAAGCATTATCATCTAAGAGTCTTATGTGTTATATCTTACCTTGCAACTCTATATTACATACTATTATTATGCAAAGTAGTTTTTATTTACTCTATGTTGGTGTCTCTACCATATAGCTCGAGCTGGACAACGGCATTTCTAATATTAAAAATTGATCCAAATTTGGTAGTTGACACCGCAAATATCAAATAATCAAAACTATTATTTTGAAACAATATAATTATGTATCATCATATTAGTACTTCACAGTTAGAATAAAATTTAAGCACAATGAGAATAATATTGAACTTATTTTTACCTGAATGCAAGGCAACAATTTAACAATAAAGCAATTATCCACAAAATTAGCAAACATGAAAAATTCGATTTTTTTTTCTTTTTACTGTTTTTGTAATAAATGTTTTCCATTTTATCCGTATTAAATTTGGCATGCTTTTATTGATTCCAAATTTGTGCGTGAAATGTAGTTATGTCGTAAAAATTATTACTATTTTCAGTCTAATAATAATTCACAGCTCAATATTACATGTCAGTATTTAAAATAAAAATACAAGCGTTTAGTTGAAAATAACACGAATAGTAAAAAATAAGGTTTCTTTTCTGAAATTCCGAGATATCAGCGGCGGGTACTTTTACAACTGTGTTACATTCGTACACAAATAGAAAACGAATGTGTTATTGATAACTACCCGCTTTGAATCCACTTTACTTGGATTGTGTACAAGCTAGACAGCAGTTGATTTTATTTAAATGTTGAGAATATACTTCGTCTGGTGTGCTCGGAGTGTGCTGAGATAAAAATATTAGTTGTTTAAATTTTATAGATACATACTTATGTAAAATTTAGTATTTTCGTATTAATAAACTAGGAACAAAACTCTAGATAAATAATGACAAACATATTTTTTTTCAATAGGGCCGTTGTTCTTTAGCTTACAAATTCTTTATAATTTTTACGAATTTTTCCTTTTTTTTAAAAAATAACTGAAAAAATTCCTGACTGAGACTGCAAAATGTTCCTCTTCTATGAAAAACGTATGACATCTGATAATTAAACTGCCAAAAACACTCCGTTTCATCTTATTGCACTAGACATTAAAATCTTGGTACTGTCGCTTTTAAGACTTCTAGCATTGCTTTATTATAGCGTCCGTGAAGTTAAGTTCGTTGTATGAAATTTAACGATTTTATTTCATCTTCGATGGTAGCAAAATCTCTATGGAAATCAATGTTTCCCTCAATAGAAAATATTGCCTTAACATTTGACCCATACAACGTTTTGGCCATACTAACTTTTTGAAGCTGTTTTTTTTATCCAAAAATGCGTATTATTACGAATTTATCATAAAATCGAAATTAAATGTCATCCATCGTGTTTTCTCTTGAGTCTGAAACATATCCAAATAAACTTGTCCACCCAGTATTCGAAAGTAAAATAAATAAAATAAATATTAGGCGTAAACGGCCCATATAGAACCCAAAGCCTAGCTTCTCCAACCTATGTGTGTGCGAAGATATAATTTTTGACACGAATGGAAGGGACCTACAGTTTAATGCCGATTCCGAACGGCAAAAAATTTTTGAGAGGCCTTTCTTAAGAGTTCTTACTCTTGGATATTTATCAGACGTTCGCAAGAGGTGGGGCAGCGAATAAAAACTTTCAGGTGGTACAGGTCGGAATTTGAACCAGCGACATCTAGCTTAATGGTACAACGCACTTGACCCACTAAGCTACTGCACCCATATTCGGAAGCGCATGTAAGCTATTTATTCCATCGCCGTATATTTCAGTTGTTGAGACGGCTGTTTTAAATCTTCCATACGGACAAATTCGTTTCCGGTTTATCCATAATTTACACTATCCTATGGATACAAATAAAGTCACGTTGAACCATTGCGTTAACCACTTAATCCAAGGACAAACTATCAAAAAATTTATCCACAATAATTATTGTTTTAAGGGGTTACATGAGTTTATTCTGGGAAAAAAATCTATTTTAAATTCAATATTTTTTATATAAAAATTAAATGTTTTTTTCAAACTTTTACTGCATATCTTCATTTGAAAAAGAATTTCTGAAATTTTCAAAGGCATAAATTCAAAACTCCGAGATTTTGACGCCATTTCCGGTGAACCATTGAAAAAAAATATGCGTCCGCGTTGACAGTAGAACTCGTGACAGGATTATTAGAAGTGAAAAATAAAATCTTTCAGACCATAAACTACAATTTGGACGAAGGGGAAAAAAAGTAAAAAGTGGGATCTTTGGAATTTTGGTAAAATTTGCCTAACTTTTTTTTTTTAAATAGTTGTGATTGAAAAAAATTCCTCGTGAATTGTATCTCGAAGACCTGTGTAAAATTTCATCAAGATCGGTTGAGTGGTTTTCGAGAACTTTTGACAAACGTCTTTGAAAACACATTTTCGAGAAAAACGCGTTTAAAATTTGGATAACCTCAAATAAACCTCGTGAATCAATTTAGTGCGCACCTTCCCAAAGCTGTATCTCCGAAACTTTTATGCGGAATGACTTGAAAATTTTAAACAATATTCTCGATATGTTGTAAAAATGAATAAGACAATAAAAAAATCGATGTTTTGAAGCTGTGAAATACATCGGTTTCACAGCGCCTTAAATTTAGCTACACTGCCTTAAAAAATTGCAAACTATTACGAAACATTTAATTTTTTTTTCTTTCAATTGTTCTGTTTTGCCTTTGTCTGCATAAAAAAAAGTCTGAACCTGTACTTATTTAAAACAAAAATGCTTTAAAAGTTGCTTGCTTCCAAAATTCACGTCAATAAATTGCACATACTTTTCCTCTCATATTCTCAATAAGCGGTAAATATTTAAACAGTTTCACAAGATCGAGTAACTTTGAAGAAATATTTACGTTTGATCGGCTGTTTTAAAATAAATCAAAAAAAAAATTGTGCGCGTTTGAAGCAAATCCGTCGAACCGTTTCGCCATACGGCGCCCGGATAGTCAGACAGACAGACAGAAAGGCAGACAGACCAACGGATGGCATTGGCGGATCCACTTTTTTGGACTTCTCTATAGTCGTAAAATCATCCGTCATACTCAGTTCGAGTTCGAATTTTCGCACGATCGCAATAACATTGTCTTTAGTATACTAATGTATACGAGAAAGTTAAAAAAACATGCCAAGAACTAAAACATACATATTTATACATACTTGACATCGAAAACTTAAAAATGTTCAGTTGAACGGTATATTGGTTCAAGTGATCAAAATTGTATATAATACAATTTGACAAAACAAAACATATTTGATATATAATACATAATGTACATGGTGATCGGTTTTGCTAGTCTTTTTTATACCCTATCCTAAGGGTATATTATTTTTGACACATAGTTTGTAACACCCTTAATATTCGCCGTAGACCCCTAAAAGTATATATAGTTTGTTCAGGACCAAAACCTAAGACTATTTTGCAATGTCCGTCCGACCGTCCTTATCATCTTTTGAGGCCTTTAAATTTGTGCTAGGAAGCTGAAATTTGGAACATATGTATATTCCCTAGGGTTCCGAAATGGTAGAGCGTTAAATATTTTTAAATACGCCCACTGCCAAGCCCACAGTTTAGAAAAACCCGTTTTGAATCTGTTTTTTTTTTATCATGTTGTTCCTATTACTATTTACCAATCCTGTGGTTATTTAACTAGTGTTTGCGTTGGTGCAATGTCAAACAAGAAATCGATAACTAATTAATAAACCGTAAATAGTTATCCTCTATTTAAGTTATTAATCCTCTGGTTTGGTGCAAGTGGGCCTAAATGTGGTACGAAAAAAATAAATAAATTTGCGGTAGGTCTACATTTACTCAAAACATTTCACTCGGGACAGATATATTCGCAACTTGCAATAAACTTAAAACCGAGCCATTCCCACAGTCTTCCTTCAGTAGATCTTCAAATAAAGAGAATATCGATCAAAAATACAAACGACGTGGTCGCTTGGAAAAACGACAGCGACGTTTAGAAATAGAAGCTTTGCTGAGTAGTCCTGCTGTCGAAGAATATCAACTAATTGATTTCATTGTTTCCAAAGAAGAACATCATGAGCTCATTGAACCCAGTATGTAAGCACATAATGAAAACCACTATATTTTTCTATACTAAATTCCGTATACAAATCATATTTCCAACATTAAATTTGTATTTGTTGCCCTTAGCAATCCCTTATTGAACACAGAAATCCATATTGTTCTATGTTTTCTAGTTTTGGAGAAATTTGAAGTTTACGAAAACTATCTTTTAAAATGCATGTTCTATGCAATATTTAACGTTCTGGTTTACATTAGTATACTAAAGACAAAGTTATTGCGATCGTGCGGGAATTTCGAACTCAAACTGGGTATAAGGGATGATATTACGACTATAGAGAAGTCCAAAAAAGTGGGTCCGCCAATGCCGTCCGTCGGTCTGTCTGTCCGGGCGCCGTATGGCGAAACGACGGATTTGCATCAAACTTCGTATATAAGGTGTTTGGGGTTACGTCTCGGAGCATTTTTTATTTTTTTATCTTTATCGTTTGAAATAACGATACCTGCCATACAATTTTTTTGGTGGAAACCACTTATCACTATTTTTCTAGAAAATGGTTCCAAGGATTTTGGTTTTTTTTTAACTAAGGATAAAGCATACTCTTTTTTTTGGGAAAAAATTATTAACGGTAATTTATAAAACCGCCAATATTCCAAAAACTAACTAACTCCAAAAAATTTTGCTATTTTTTATACTATTATGTCGAACATATTTGCACCCTTCGATATTTGAAATAATTTTTTTTTCATATAACGATATTTTTAAATTTAAATTTAATTCGTTTTCAAAAAAAACGGCTCTAAAGATTTTGATAATTTTTTGGATTTCGAACAATTACTCTGAAAATCCAAGTAATATATTTCTTATATCCGAGTTTTTCTTATATACAAGCAGCGGATATTAGAAATAAAATTTCTTAAATTAAATAAAGCAGTGATGTATAGGAAAAATTATTTCTCATTAGTTAAAGAAAATTCCAAGGAACAAATGCATAAAACAAACTTTTTATTTATTTTTTTACAATGCTAATTAACAAGTGTCCACATAATTGTTTACATTATTGGTTACATATTTATAAAACTGTTCCTTAAAGGCTTACCAAAAATATTTATGCTATTATAACTATAAAGATTGGAACATTTTTTAAATATAATCAACAAATTTATAAACGGAGAAAACCCTTCATAGTTAATACGACAGTGAGATATATAAAAAGTATATAACATATATCTGAATGATCTTTGAGACGAAAAAGACGACGAAACAAAAGATACATCGATTCAATTGGGCCTTCAATTAATTTAAATACAAAGCTGAAATAAAGATATAACCGTCTACTCACAAGGCTAGGTAAATCAATAACCCTAGAGGAAGGGTATAGGGGTCTTGCCAACCTTATCCTCTCAACGCAAATCTTAAAAATCTTTTTTGGACCTGTTCGATGACACTAATGTCATCTACATTTGTAGTGTGGTGACCATGTCTGGCAGGCATATTCAATTTTTTGCCTTACGAATGTAGTACACAGCTGCTTCACAACATAAGGGTCGTTAAATTGTTTGGATTTCCTTTTAATCCAACCGAGTATGTGAATTAGCTTTATTGCAAATTGAGTTTATATGCATTTTAAACTCGAGCTTACGATCTTATAAACCACCGAGAACGGACACATTGTCACCGTAAGAGAGCAATTCCCCATTTAAGTTGTAACCATATGGCACTATTGAACTATTTCGTGTAAAAATGTATTATTTTACATTATTATTATTATTATTATTATTTTAATCCGCGTTGATTTAAAGCGATAATTGATTTTATGTAAAAACGTAAGAATTGACAAATAATAGCTTCAAAAAATTTGGGAATGATCGAAAGTCTTGCGATTGGACGGTACTTTTCAATCAATTTTTTTTACCTTTTTTAAAAAGCGGAATAATAAAAAACATATTCCAAGTCTGAGGAAATTTACATGTAGACAGAGAATAGCTAAACAAAATAGAAATTTGAAGCGACAAATTATCAACACATTTTTTCAACATAATTGGTCTTATGTCATAGTACCCAGCCAAGTTCTTTAGCAAATTTGACACTACACCCTTATTTACACGAACCAACTCAGACCCCCCCTCTAACTTAGCTTACAACAAAGCTAGAAACCTTAAATTTTCAAGATTTATTGGGACGCACAGCAGCAGGTTCCACACCATATTTCAACTGTTTAACATTAGCGGTTCCTGAGTAATAAGGCCCCAAAATTAGCAAAAACCGCAACCACTGACTCACTGTCAGATCATCAAAACTATGGGGCAGTTCCAATCATATAGGGTTTGCGGAGAAACCACCGGGAAAAGTATAACATTTGTGTTTTTCTATCCAGGGGGCGTGAAGAACAGGCACAAACTTTGTGCATATTCCAAAAGAGAGGCGTGGCAACCGCCCAAAACTTGCCAAGTATACTATTTGTGAAATTTTTAGCTGACTTGTAAGGCAAGCGCGATTTATGTACAAAAGAACTTGGCTATTCTTTAACATTGTCATCAAGGTAATATATAAATCTTGATATAGTTTCGATGCTAACATCAAAATTTAGATTAGTAAAGTGAGTAAAATAATTCAAATGATCAAAAGTTTTACATTTTCGTCAAGATTATCACAGTTGGAATATGCGAATAAATTAGCTACTACTAATGGGTTGTGACTAGAAATACTTTTATATTTCAGACGGATAAAATTTGCGCAAAAACTCCTAAGACCGTCAATACGTGGTGAAGAACCACTTTCTACAAGAGAATACACCACGTGGGTGTGAATTAAAATAACCCCGTCATTACCCTTCCTATTTCCCTTACCCCTCCCCCTCCTCACCAATGGGGCTGGGTTAGTGGTGTTAACCGTACCGTAGCCGATGACCGTCCAGGCTGCGGGACCCTTTTTAAAATTTCTTAGTCGTTAACAGTGTACTCCGGAACCAGGCGACCTCCGGTATTAATTAGCCTTATCTGCGTATGCGGGGCTCTGCGCGGATGGACAGTGTATTTCCCTAGCTACTCGTGGGAACAAAATTAATCCCCCAACAAAAACCAAACTGATGGAGATATGGATGATCCTATCTCTTTCTGTCAGCTTTTGGCTGAACCATCTCAAAGTGATGGACGGAAAGATCGTCCTGAAACACCGGCAGTGACATTGAATCCGTCGATACAGTAAACTCCCGGCTCACGGAAGAGGATAACAGGAGCTGCTCTGACGCTCCCGAAACCGAATCAATCAAAAACACAGGGGTAGAAAATCTATCTATTTCGGTCTAGCACCAACTCACCTGCTGGACCGAACAAGAAAGCAAAAATTAATGCTCCCTTGCTCGCAGATGTGGCAGGATCTTTGAAGGTAGGACTTATACTAGAAAGTTTCCCAGCTGGTTACCTCGAGTATGTACACCAAAACGCGGTGGAGAATGCCATCACTAGGGAGCTGCATAAGCTCCCCGAGGATGGCCAAAGGATGGCTGCTCCTACAAGCCGGAGTGGCTAACTGTAAACTGTGCTGACGCTAATACCAGGGAGTGGCTAACTGTAAACTGTGCTGACGCTAATGCCAAAGACTGGCTAGCCAGTATTTTAAACAAAATTCTGCCTTGGGAGAATGCCAAGCTGTGGATAGTGAAAGGAGATGACCTCCCCAAACCTTGCGTGGCGACGGCATACTTCGACATTTTGCGGTCACTACGACTGCAAAACAAAGTTCTACCCACCAAGGACTGGGAAGTTCTTCGGAAGGTATCGAACTCTCAAGGTCTTGCCTTGACCATTTCGATGAATGAGTGTTCAGTGAAACTTCTTGAGGACCTAAACTGCCAACCGTTCTATAACATAAACCGGGTTCAGTTCAGGATCAAGAAGAATCCTTAAACTAAAAAGTCACCAAACATCAAAGAGCCTAACAGCAGCGAGCAGGTGCCTAAAGATGCTGATCAATCGCTTCTCGCCTGCTCCACCGCTGATCCTTCAGGAACTTCCAAACTTCCCAGGTCGAGTCAAGCCCCGGAGTTATACAGTCTCCTATGGGAACGGTAACGCCTGATCCTACACCAGCTGTTAAACCCAAACCGCGGCAGATGGGAAAAGAAGACAAAAACTCTTCTGCTTTCTCCGTCAGGTCAAGCAACCCTAACCCGGCACGCAAACCCATACGTCTGAGACCCAGACAGACATTATCTGGCGCCACTACCAAATATTCTGCCCGTAGCCTTCTCACCAGGAATCAGCTCGAACAGCTCAGAGGACGAGGCGGACAAAGAGGGGACTCGCACACAAAAGCCACCTGTAAGCAACAATTCTAGTATGAAGGTTGTCCAAATCGACCTTCATCACGCCAATGCTGCTTCGGCAGTTTTATCTAAGGCCATAAACACCAAAGGTCTTAACATTGCCCCTATGCAGACACCCTGGACCAGTACAATCGGAATAATCATAGGAATCTCAACAACATCAGGTAGGATGCTTTATTCTGTAACATCCAGTAGACCTAGAACTTGTATTATTTTTAACAATATCATAAATTTCTTCCCATTGACAGAGTTCATCTCTAGTGACTTCACGGCAGCCATTGTAGAGATCAACAACACCAAGGAAATAATCCATATGCCCCCTATTGGAAGTAGATAACCTACTCGATTTTGCGAAATGCTCCAAGACAGATATTGTCCTTTGTTGGGACGCAAATGCACATCACACAATATGGGGCAGCTCGGACATAAATAAAAGGGTTAGTCACTACTTGATTTTATCACATGTAATAATGTAAATATATGTAATATCGGAAGTGAACCAACCTTTATCAACGCAGTTAGAAGAGAAGTACTGTACCTTACCCTATCCACTTCTCTGTCTAACAATCTTATATCTAATTGGCACGTTGCATCTGAACCCTCACGCTCAGATCACCGGCACATTCGATTTGATATGGTTGAAGCCAACCCCATATGTCATACCGTCCAAAGAGAAATACTGACTGGCTCTCCTACAAAGAGCACCTAAGTTATACTCTCAATGGAAAAACACCTCAAATTGATACGATAGGGAGACTAGATCATTCTGCCGACCTGGTCAGCACTTCTATAGTCTCTGCCTTCGAGGAATACTGCCCCCTTAAGACTACAAAAGTCAAAAAGAAAACCGTCTGGTTGGAGCACAGATACATAAAAAGCTCAGATCTAGAGTATGGAAACTATACAACAAATCAAAAATCAAAATGACTGGCAGTCCTACTCTATTGCTCTCACCAACTATAACAAAGAAATCAAAAAGGTGAAAAAAGAATCATTCAAGCTGGCGTCTTCATAAAGTTCTTCCTGGAAAGCCTCTGACAGAACCGTACATTAGGTACACTCACCGATGAAAACGGCCGTCAAAAACAAAATAAGAAAGAGGCACTTAAGCTCTTACTTAAAACACACTTTCCGGAAAGAAAGTTTTGGGTTTTGGGAGGAAATCCTACCGTCATGTCATCCTCATGTCCTTTATTCTTAAAAGCATTGAAAAGCTTGTTGATAGATATATTAGACACAAAGTTCTGCTGAATTTTCCGCTTAGCAAGTCTTAACATGCTTATCAACCGGGTAAATCCAATGAGTCAGCACTAAATGACTTAGTAACCAAAATTGAATTCACCATTAATCTAAAGGAAATTTGTCTTGTAGCTTTCCCGGATATTGAGGGCGCTTTTAATTACACATCCGTTGAGTCCACCAACAGGGCTCTCAACAACATGAATTTGTTAGGGAGATGGATAATGTCGATGCTTAATGGAAGAATAATCCAGACCCGCATCGAAGATGTCGAAATCTCAGCACTAAAAACTCTAGGGTGTCCACAAGGGGGCGTCGTCTCGCCACTCCCATGGTCCCTCGTTATAGACGATCTACTTCAGTCCCTGGAAAGCAAAGGGATTGATTGAGGTTACGCTGATGACGTAGCAATTGCTGTCAGTGGCAAATCTGAAAGCACCGTTTCAGAAGTGCTCCAATACGCACTATCTACAGTACAGACGTGGTGCAATAAAGAAGGCCTCTCTGTAAATCCAAAAAAAGAGTATCGTCCCTTTTACCAAGAGGAGAAAACTAGACCACCTCATTCGTCCCACTGTGTATGGCAAAAGGATCGAATTCTCACGGAAACCCAAGTACCTGGGAATTGTCCTGGACAGTAAATTGTCCTGGAATCCTCAAATAGAACAGATCCACTAGATCCCTTTACATCTGTCATAGAGTCTGCGGTAATAACTGGGGTCTTAGACCCAAGATGATATACAAGCCCTATTCGCTCGTGGTTCGACCTGCGTCTGCTATGGTCTGGTGGCCAAAAAACCTAAACCATCAAAATATAATCTCGGACGGATCCAAGATGGAGTCAGGGACTGGATCTGGAATCTATGGAGAGTCGCCCCAAGCGAACTTTTCAGTCAGCCTTGGCAAGAAATGATCCATATTCCAAGCAGAAGTCTTTGCCATTAACCAGTGCGCTAGAATTAATTCAAGTTCTAACACACGAGGTAAAACTATATTTATCTTTTCTGGAGACCTTCATGGCCATCTATGAACTTGCTAACACTTGGGTCAGAATGTTTCTCAAGCCTGAGGACATGAAACGACGAGTAAAAAAGCTCTGAGTTAATTAATTAACTTATGAACTTATTTATGCCAACATGTTTCTTAATGAGAATATATTTATATTAAAATAATTAATATAAATATATTCTCCAAATGATCGACATTTTTCTTTGGATTAAACATTTTCGAAATACTTTCAGCGATATATATTACTATACCTAAGGGTATATTAACTTTGACACATTGTTTGTAATAACCTTTAATATTTGTCGTAGACCACTTAAAGTATATATACATATTAATGATCAGTACAAAATCTAAGCCGATTTAGCAATTATAGGCCTTTAAATTAAATTTATGAAACTGAAATTTGGAACATATACTAGAACCCTAGGGTCCCGAAAAAAGTGCATAGAAAACGCAATAAAGTGTCATCCACAGTGTTTTCAATGCCTTTTCATGGGGATTAAAATATTGTATTATATTGTTAGGCCCAAGCTTAACTTTCCATATATTTTTTTTCTTTTTTTTTTTTGAAAACCATATTCAAAACAAAATTTAAAGTTAGATTTAACATAAAAAAGGGAATCTCTTCCACATACCTTGCTTCACTTTTAATAAATAGATATGAAAAAGATAACGTACATAACCAATCTGCTTTATTACCTGCAAACAGGATTTCGAACAGAAGAACAGGAATTTAACAGAAGAATCAAGGACCTTTGGCAATATTTTCACTCAAATGTATTTACATAACAAAATCATTACATTTTAATTATTTTCATTGCCATAAGCTCATAACTTTAGATTATGATTACAGCACTGAAATAACTCCCAAAAATTAAACCGAAATAACCCCCCAAAATTGGGAAAACAATTTCTCTGTGAAATAATTTGGAAAACGACATAAAACCCAAATTCCAAAACTGCACTTTGATTTAAGCAAAGAATAGTGGAAATAATTGTACATACATTTTTCCTCTTCTTGATGTTTATTGTTAGAGAATAGAGAATTTACAGGTAAAAAATAATTGTATATTCTGTACTGGGTACTACTTTATTTTTTATCAGAGCCAGACGCGTTGCGAGTTCGCACCGAACTGGTGGAGGGCGCCTCCTCCATTGCGGATATGATTATTGTGATTATACTGATTATTGTGATTTTAAAAAAAATCTTTATACAGAATACTTTTCGACTTTTAATATTCCACGAAAAGCTGCCGAAAGCGCCGCATGAAAATATTTCCACGGGAAATTACTCCATAAAAATTATGTATGGAATTCTGTTGCAAGCAATTGGGTAGTCCACTTCGTGCAAAAATTGATTTTAAATTTGGCCTGTCTCCTCGACTGATATCGAACGGTTTTCGGTGCTCAGGAATGCAACACGCCATTGGGCCAAAACATTTAAATTCATAACTAATAACTGTACTCGAAGCGTATGTCTCGCCCATGGCGCGTAGGTGCTCCCAGATACCGTTAATGGTTATAATTTTGATATATCGTTAGAATTCAACCTGAACACTCGCTGACATCTTCCTTGGGACCTATGCTATATTTTAAAGTTATTACCTCCGGTCGTTAAGCATTACTAAAAGAAAAATAAATAACGAACAATTTAGACTTAGTTTTATTTTATGGCAACGAAAAAATAACACACGACGTTCATCTCAGAATTATTTCTTACTTAATCATTATTTCTTGCTTAATACTCAATAGTGCCACTAAAATGTTTCTTATCTCTACGTTAATTGACGCATACCTCTTTATATTTTTGTCTTTTTTTTATACCCTATCCTAAGGGTATATTAATTTTGACACACAGTTTGTAACACCCCTTAATAATAGTCGCAGACCCCTAAAAGTATATATATTTATGATCAGGACCAAAATCTAAGACTATTTAGCAATGTCCGTCTGTCCGTCCGTATCAACTTTTGAGGCCTTTAAAATTATGCTAGGAAGCTGAAATTTGGAACATATACTCCCTAGGGTTCCGAAATGGTAAGTGTTAAAATTTTCAAAATACGCCCACTGCCACGCCCACAATTTAGAAAAAACCATTTTAATTCTTAAGTTAGAGAGATAAAGTTGTACAACCTTCACAAGATATGTAGGTACTGCCCACCTTTATTAATTTGTCATATTTAGTTTTTTGCCACGCCTACTTTTTGTGGGCGTTTTTCACTAAAATGCTGTTTTCTTCGAAAATCTGCATAGAAATCGAAAAAAAATGTTTAACAATATATTATGCCAATATTTTTCTCAATATATCGCCCATACAAAGTTTTTGGCCACGCCCACTTTTTGGGGGCGTTTTTTGAAAAAAATAATTTTTTTTCTATAAATTTTATAAAATGCTATCCATCATCTTCCTAATGCTTTTTTTCTTTGGGGTACATAGGGATAAGGATAGGGTATCATACTGTTCGCCCCAAGCGGACTGTAGCCTTTCCTTATGTTTTACTTTATTTTTCCTCTTATCTTTCTCTTTTTTAGATAATACATTTTATTTAGATTTCATTTAACCGCGTGAAGTGGAAAAATGAATCGCTTCGACGATTATAAATCAGCGGACATCACTTAATTATTTTATCTTCAGTTTCGGCAATTTGAGAGACTTTTAAAATATCACTAATCTACAGATTGACAAGGCACTGCTTACGATGCGTAACGTTATTGGTTGTACTCCGACTGTTGGTTAGAGTGCTTCTCGCTTCATAATGTTCACCGATTATGCGATGTCGAGCTAGACGGATTATATGATGAATTGGGAAGAAAAATATGAAGATTTTCTTAAGCCGTTGACGTTGGATAAAATACACCAACAACTAGATGGTAACAAGATCTTAACCTATATTTCGTACACCTAATACTTAATATACATACATAAACAAATATCGAAATTCTTAGACGAATTTCCTTTACAACACTAATATCCCTTTTTCTGGATATTTACCACTTTGTTTAAATAGTTAATTTCATTAGTAAAGAATGACGTTCGGGATATTAAAAATATAATTGCTTAGAATTTGTTCAGAAAAACCTAATCTCTGGCACCAAAACAATTTCAGAGTTTATCAAAAGCCATAAAGTATTTATCATTCATCATAAATCTCCTTTAAATTACACATCTCCTAATGATTACTAGATTACAATTATAATCTGCAATGGTACTTGTGTTTGCAAAATATTGCCCTCACCCCAGAGACAGAATATGTACCAAAATACTTGTAGAGAAATGCTTATCGTAAAATTGTTTTATTATACATATATTTGCAAAATGAATAGCTTTTAAAGGTTTCTGTTGATACATCCTAATAAACAAGTGTTTGCAAATTTGTAATAGAAACTTCTGTTGAGCTCCACATTGCTTCTAACTAGCGGTACGAATAACAAAATCGAATATTCTCGTGTGGAGCGCACAAGGTGTAATTATTGATCTATTTTGTGTCAAAAATTTGAAAGTGCTTGTACTTTTAGCTGTAATAAGTCTGGATAAATATAGTATTTATTATAGGTCAAGCTTAAAAGGTAATATTGCTTATTATTTAATATAACTAAAAATGTAGAAAAACAAAAAAATTATTGTCCAAAAATTAATAAATTAATTTATAAACGGCTGTAAAAAGTGTATTTAATCATATTAAATCCCATACGTTTATTAATTTTAGTTAATTTTAGTTAATTTTATTTGCTTAATTTAAAAATTTTAATATAATTAGTGAAACCTGCATATATTTATAAATTTAGGATTACAATAATTTGTCTATCATTAAATACAATTAAAAAAATTGTTTGTTTGTGCCTAAATAAGAGACATTATGCTTTCATACATTGGATAACATACTACTAGGCGTTTTTCATGCAACTGTACACTATACGACTGTCATAGCAACACAAGCAATGTGAACGTCAAAACGTTGTTCCATGTTTCTTCTTCATTGTTAGTTATCATAATTCGAGTGGAAACTAAACTCTTTTTCGAAGCAGCTGATTTTTTTGAATTAAGAGCCTTAAATACTTTCCCAGAAATATGTACAAGCAAGTCTCTATTTTTTTAACAGTTTGATCGTGGAATTTACCGCCCATTACTAATGTTTTGTTATTTTCCTTTCATTTATATGAATATGATTGAAAACTGTAAGGCACGCAACACAGGAATCTTGTTAGCCAGGAATGGAGTTGCTGTAGAAAATTGCACATCAATTGTGTAAAATTGTCCGAATAAGTCAACGCTTCAAATCTTAACATTTTAATAGTTTACCATTTTTGGGTCTCGTTTTTATGAATTATTGCAGATAATTATAAATTAAGTCACTGCTTCGAAAGTGCACTAAATTCTAATAAAAAACCGAAGAGATATTTTGAGATTAGAATGTCCATTGTGAAGGTTAACTCAGTTCATTGCCGAATGAATTTAATAAAACACGGATAATGCCAGTCGAAGTTAAACTTCACTTGTGTGAAAATGCGGCGGTGGATACTATTGAAACTACCAATACCACTCTTCAAAAGCTTCATTGTTTTTCAATGAACTTGCAGTGGTATCAATGTGAAACCAATTCATACAACTGCAAGTTCATTGAAAAACTATAAAATGTTTAAAAATTGGCACTATCGTATGACCGAATCGGTTTTGTTAAATAAGTTAAGTCTTTTAATACTTAAATTGCCGACGTGAATAAAACCGAGTTTCTTTGCCCATCGCAAAAGTCTGTTTCAAATTATTCTGTTTAATATCAACATTTTGGTGCTAGAGAAAAAAAAAGGATTTTCGTTGCGCTTTTTGACCACCATTATAGTAATAATAATTATTGTTTTAACGAAAACATGGCTGCACCAGTCGATGTTGAACAAATATGTGATTGTATGGACTTTATTCATGACGTGCTTTAATGAAAATCATGATAAGCACTTGATTTTTTATTTAATGTTATTAATTTATTTACATGATACATATGTATATTTTTAGATAAGATTAATTCTGGTTTTTTGTTTTTCGTACCTTTAACGCGTCATAATAATTTGAGATCCAGCAAGAATATGAGATTTTAATTCGGTTTTTATAGAATCGATCTTGTCTGTGGAGTTGTCGGTGAAGCCTGAAGTGTGTGTCTCGAAGATGTAAGTTAAACAGATTTGCAAAGCACTTTTTTGTTTGCTAACATCTCTCAATTTGGGGCAAAAAAGCTCGAATGTGTGCTTTAGACTGCGGTTATATAGCGAGGGAGTAACTCAAGCTTTTGTCAATACCCAAATTATATAAATGTAACTAATGTTACAGGCAAATTCTTTTACGCGGTAAAATTTTTTTCTAATAATCCCATGGCTTTTGTTCGTGATATGCATTGATTTAGCTTGGTTTACTTATTTATAATATGCAGCTACAGTATTAGCCCAAAAAACTTTTAGTATTTAATATTTTTAATTATAAAAGCATCTGTACATGAGGGTGTTTCAGCAAAGTAGTAAAATTCAGTAGGTTAATACTCCTGAAGTTATGACAAAAACATAATGCTATTGTATGGGATATATTTAAATTAACACCAACTCTTTTTATAGTCCACCATATTAGGTTTAATATTTTAATTTTTGGTTTTTTTTATTACACCTCAGTAAACCGTTAATAGCCAAGATGGTTTTGCAATAGTATGTTTTATCATTTGTTCATAAAAGTGCTGTGAATTGAAATTTCGTGTTAAAATAAAAAAAATATATATAATGCATAGTATAGAATTTAAAATAATTTGCTAAAATATTTCTTATATCAAAATATACATTTTGAATTAACGCACGTAAACTTATCCGAAGATGATAAAATTACATACCAATTGGTAAAAACTCCCCCAGAAAATGATTACCTTACCGATAAGGTATCCGAAGAGGAAAAAAATGTGGACTGAGATTTTGACTAAAAATTACTAAGTAGAATTTATTTGTAGATCAACAAAAGCTAGCCTCCCAACCAAACCCAGTAGTCTGATTAATGCCAATAGTTTTGCTAAATATATATATCACAAATCACTTACGTTTTCTTCGGAAAGTCATTCGATAGTTTTTTAAGCTTTTATTTAATCGGGAAATTATCGATCTCATTGGTCAATACTCCGCTTGAGCCGAACAGTATAAAACCCTATCCGGATTCTTAAATGCTACCAAGAAAAAGATGTTAAGAGCATGATAAGATGGATGACATTTTATTTAATTTTCGATCAAATTTATAAAACAAACATGAAAAGAAACAAAAGAGCCAAAATCTTTGTACGCGTTTATTAATTTTTTTTAATTTTCTATGGAGATTTTCGAAAAAAAAGCAACACTTTGAAAAACCCCCCACAAAAATTAGGCGTGGCAAAAAACTTAGTATGACAAATTTGTGAAGGAGTTCAGTGTCCACATATTTCGTTAAGGTTCTAACCCTTTATCGCTTTCAATTTTTTTTTCTAGATGGTGGGTGGCAAGTGGGCGAATTTCGGGACCCTAGGGAGTATATGTTCCAAATTTCAGCTTCCTTACTAATTTAAAGGCCTCAGCATTTGATACGGGCGGACGTACATTGTTAGATGGTCTTATCCTGATCATAAATATTTATACCTTAAGAGTATATAGGACGAATATTAAGGGGTATTACAAGCTATTTGTCAAAATTAATATACCCTTAGGATATGAGTTCTAAGCAGTTCTAAGCAAGGTGCACGATAAACATGAGAAAAATGTATTTTAAATCTTCTTCAGTATTTTTTTGTAACTGGAAAGCCGTGAGGTGTATAAGGTTTTATATTTAGGAATATTATGTACTGAGCAGCGGCGTTTTAATCTAGAGGATTTTTATTTGAACCATAAAATTATTTGTACACATAACAAGCCTTAAATTTTAAAGTTTAAAGGCATTTGAAATGCATATCAGGTTTTTGAAAAATGTTGATTTTGTTGATAATCATAATAGCAGACTTAGCAAATTGTATATAACCAATTAAATAAGAGGCAGTAAGTGTGAGAATCTATAACATGTAACAACAAGGACAGTTTCTTCATCAAAACGAACTCATTCGAAGTATGTACATACATTTCGAAATACACAGAAATTGCACTATTACATAAACCTTCACAACTAATGGGTTTATTAATCCCTAAAGACCAAAACGCAATGCAATTTCTGGGTGTGATCGCATACTCAAAAACGATTAAGCTTCTTATAAGCCCAGTCATATATAGAACAAATCGAACAGTCTTGCAAATGCCAAAAATGCATTATTTTCAATCTCTGGATCGTAGTTATAACCTCTTTAAAATATTATTATATTAAATAACTGAATTCACTAAATTTTTCATGGGGCTTACGTAAATGTTAATTGTCGTGTATAACGTCCTATTTTACGTACTGTATGAACGTAATTTTCCATAGCAATCTCTTCCATTCTCGTATATACCACTAAACAAGCGTTAAATCGATGACTTACACTTATTCATAGATAGGAAATATGAGATAGGCCTTGGTGGCCATTTTTAAACTTTTTTTGCGTGTAGAAGGGACAGGTGTATGCAGAGTTGTCTATCTGGTTAATAACTCATATGTGGTCTCAGGCAGAGAATCGTCACAGGTCGGGAGCCCCTTAAGTAAGGAAGCACTTAAAAAGGTATACAAAGTTACCACGAAACATTTCATATTTTCGGAATGAATTTAGGTATATTCTAGGCGGCAATTTCAATGCTTAAAATACATTTTAAGGTTCAAGATTAACAAACATGTGTGGAAGAGAACTTCTTATTAATAGATTAACGCTAGTTATCAATTAACAGCGAAACAAACTAATTAGCCTACAGATAGTAATAAATACCGGATAAGGTTGACTTCTTTATATTATAGCTAAGAATATCCCCTCAAATACTATCAAAGTGAAAGGAAGGGCCAGAGCTTCACTGAGATTATTCATCTGTGCTGCTCACACTTGGTAATGAAATCGTAATGAAGAAAAATAACACACAGCTACCAGACCAACAAACTGACTGGATAAATTTGCAGCAATTGCTGAACCAAGAACCTATCGCAATAATCAATTCAGCAGAGCAATTAGAAACCTAGCAATCTACTAAGTGATATTTCCTATCATATGATATCTTTGTTACCAGTAAAAATCCTATTCAAGCATCTACATCCGATCACAGAGAAGAAAACATCAATACCAAACCATTAATTTGGATTTGGAATATGCATTCAATTACAGATCAGGTATACCAAATAACCGGCAAAATAGAAATAACACGCGGGGAAAAAAATTTACCATTCAGATACAAATATAACACAGACATTTGATAAATAGTGGTACAAAGGATTTGTCCATAAGCTAAAAACGTATATTCCAAAACATTACTCGGAAATTCTTGATTTCTAAATAATCTCAGCGACTGATTAAAGTTACGAAAAAGGCTGAGTACTCTACATAAAAATATACAAAAGCTTGCGTTCGCAAGGCAGTGCGATAGAACCTGTCTTGTTCTCTTTGAACACCAAAAAATGTGCTGAAATTATACTTAGGATTATTTCCTATTGAGCAAATTACGCACCAAGTAACTGAAATCTGCAAAGAGCGGTAAATAATATTTCTTATTACCCAAACAATAGCAAATAAAATTAAATCAACTAAAGTCAGTTAATGTTAATTTTACAAACAAAAAAAAACTCATACAACACACACTTGTTTATATAAATAACAACGCAGTTCATTATCATATACACAAAAAAACAAGTATTTTTAATAATATTTGCTCATCGGTAGTTACATTTTTTTTATAAAAGAAAATAAAATATTAATTGTATGAAAAGGCATCGCTATATATATCGGCCATTGTTCCACAAGTAGTCCTTTATCGTGACCATCATAACACCCGAATTCATTCAAAGAAAAATTAGTATTTTAATAATTAATTTAGTGCCTGATCAAAACTTTTTTGAAAAATAAACAAAATAGCGGACTAAGACAATTTACTTTCGAATTTTCAGAAAAAAAAAAAACATCAGTCAATTGTTTATAAAAAATAAATTATCATGAATTAAAAATATGATATAATAAAATGTATTGGCTATTGGGCATGTTTTTACCCATCTCCATAGAGACATCTAACAATTGAATTGAAGGATTAAGCCCTTCAAGCTAATTAAAATAAAAATAAATATAAATAAATGTTAGGCGTAAATGGCCCATACAGAACCTAAGGCCTAGCTTCTGTAACTATTGTGGGATGGAAAGGATCTCTATTTTAATGCCGAT
Organism: Ferdinandea cuprea; assembly: GCA_963576555.1. Classification (NCBI taxonomy): domain Eukaryota; kingdom Metazoa; phylum Arthropoda; class Insecta; order Diptera; family Syrphidae; genus Ferdinandea; species Ferdinandea cuprea. The sequence goes on from OY754959.1 coordinate 83,168,238, forward strand.
TCCGAACTTCAATTTATTTTTGAGAAGCTTTTCATGACAGTTCTTACCCTTGGAAGTTTGTCATACGTTCGCAATAGGTGGGGCAGCGAATACAAACATGCAGGCGGTGCGGGTCGGATTTGAATCGGAGACCCCTCGCTTAGTAGTCCAACGCACTATGCACCCACGAGCTAGTTAGCTGGGACAAACCAGATTACTAGAAACGAGTTAAACATACCTACAAAAACGCTTTAGAACTTAGAGTTACTGGCAAATAGGTAGTTGCATAAAATAGACTTAAAAGTATTATAAAAATAAATTGCTAAACGACTAGGTGAAATAATCTGAAAGATGGGATAAGACACTTTTGCAATATTGTCTTTTGAAGTGTTTCACCCAGTACCACACAAAAGAAAAGTTAACCCGTTGAAAACATATTTTTATTCCCTCCTTAATAGAATAAACGGTCCGATATTGAAAAAACTAGTAAATATCTGAAACGCCTATCTAGTAATTTTCAGCTTTCTACAAATGCGCAATAAATAAGGCTTGTTAGACTTAAGATTCTTTAATGCTTAAATAATTTTTAAATTAATATTACCATGCTCTTATTTTAAGTGATATAGTCCAATCAAAACGCTAATTTTAAAAAAAAATTTTCAATAATTTTTGTGAAAAATCGTTCAAAGAAGTGTGCTATGGGTTAAAAAACTAAAATCTTTATACTTATAGAAGATGTTCTTAAAATAAATCGCGCCATATATTAAAACTCTCCAATATAACCATATATTTTGTTAATTTTATTCAGAAAAAATGAACGAGCCTAAAGATTTTGAAACAGCCATTGAAGCAACTGGATTTGGTGTTTTCAATCTCATATTATTGTTGGTGGCAATTCCATCATGTCTGGCTACAGTTTTCGAAACTTCAACCATGTCGTACATTTTACCCAGCGCTGAATGCGATCTAAGACTAAATTTAGTGGACAAAGGAATGTTAAATGCTATTACCTATGCTGGTAAAAAAGACACAATTAAAATCTATTATATTACGAGACATTTATTTTAAGGAATGATCACATCGGCTATCGCATGGGGCTTTATTGCTGACACCAAAGGAAGAAAAAACGTTTTAGTTTTTGGATATTTAGCAGATGCAGTTTGTGCAATTGGAGCGTCGTTGAGTCAAAATCTGGCATCTCTAATGGTTTTTAAATTTTTTGGAGGATTTGTGTAAGAACAATATATTGCTACTACCCAAGATTATTTATTTACCATTTTCCTTTCTTTATTTAGAGTATGCGGACCGTTTGCTGTATTGATGTCATATATGTCAGAGTTTCACGGAACAAAATACCGTTCAAGAGTTATGATGGTGATCGGAATGCTTTTTTCCATAGCAAGTTTACTGTTGCCATTACTTGCTTGGCTTATTCTACCTAATGCATGGAATTTTTATTGGTTCAATGGATCTTTTGGCAAGTTTATATATATACATAATCTAAAATATATTATGTTTTGAATTGCAGTTATTCATTCTTGGAACATTTTTCTCATCATTGCTGCTTTGCCAAGTCTAACTTGCGGTTCGATTTATATAATGCTGCCTGAGAGTCCAAAATTTCTTATGACACGGGGAAGAAATGAAGAAGCTTTAATAATTCTAAGAAAAGTTTATTCAATCAATTTTCGCAAGCCCAAACTTTCATATCCTGTAAATATAATATTTATTATACGACAATTATTAGATTAATGGACGAAATTCATGCAGATATCGAAACTAATAGAAGAAGCTCCACAAAAAAATATGAAAGCCAATATAACCATTCAAACCAAAATGCAGGAGACTGCAACCACAGCAAATACAGCACATCATTTTATTAGAAAGGCATTAAAACAATTAAGACCGATGTTTTCAAAGCCGTATTTGGGACATTCTCTAAATATTTATACCATGCAATTCTGCATTTTACTTGGGTAATTATTAAACAGTTCATTTTGAACTTTACTACATTAGGGTTTACTATATTTATTAAAAACATACTTATGTTTTATGCTATATATATAGATTAAATACAATTCGTCTTTGGCTACCTCAACTTTTTACTTCAATAGAAGAATTTAAGAGCCTTGCAACGACTAACAGCTCAGCCGAAGCAAGTGATTTGTGTGCTATGATAGAGTTCAGCGTTAACAAAACATCAACTATGACTTTGGAAACCTCAAACCACTGTGAAGTCGTAAGTAATTGTCATGTTTCTTCCTGCATTGACAATATCTGTCAATTCATAACATACTGAATTGTTCTATTAAAACAAAAGGGAAACTTTACCCGGTATTTATCTTCTGACTGCTCTGACGATCATGATGTTTGGTGGCCTTTATTGGTACAGGTCTCTTATAAGCTCATTATATTTGTCTAAAATATATTAATTGGCCATATATTGGGTTCTTATTAGGAACATAATGTTTGCTATATGCATACTTCAATATAATTTGTAATTGTTATAATTTTTTTATTATTATTTATAGGTTTTTAGCAGTACAACATATATAAATACAATCATTGTTGGTATGTCAGGATTAATCGGATATTTTGTAGCAGGAGGACTAATTAATGCTCTGGGAAATAAATGGATATTAAGTAAGAATAATTATTTTTTTATAATGGACACATTAAATTTATAGATTTTTGACGTCAAGCACTCTTATCTTCTTTATAACCTATCCTAAGGGTATATTCATTTCGACACATAGTTTGTATAATCCCTTAGTAGTCGTCGTAGACTGCTTAAAGAATATATGGTGTATGGATGATGGACATACCGAAATCTACCTAAAGTTAGATATATATTTTAGGTAACCGAACTTTATTTTTTCTACTTAGTGGTACCTTACCTACAACTACTGTGCCCAAAATATACATCTCCAATGTGATGGCTGGAGTAACAATGCAGGTTTTATCAATTTTGCGATTTCAAAACCTGATCCAGTTTTTATGGACTTCAATAACGGAAGAAAAGAGGCATATGCAAAAAGCTTTTCGTTTGTTCGGAGAGAAATATAGCCATACGATTCCACTACGATGCACAGCAAACACACTACATTTGTATTGTTATGACATCATGAAATGTAGACCTGTAAATCCCCTTATTGGAAAGGTATGATATTATCAAAACAATAAGGTGCAGCCAGATCCTCAGTGTCTTTCTGAATAAAATGAAGACTGGTTTTGGACAGACATTTTCACAATAACAGAAATTATCAGGACACAAAAATTGAATACAATAAATGCTTAATGCACAAAGTGCATATTGTTCAATGAGCACTTTGTTGGAGACCTGACAAATAAGGCTTTTAGATAAAGTGGACAAACAACATGTAGGGAAACTTTGACGCAAACAGATTATAAAACAACAAAGATGTTCGCTGGTAGAGGCTCTTTAATACCTGATGTCAAACTTAAAAATAAGAATGGTATTGAATCTATTTATATAGGCAATGAGTACAGTATAATCTAATATAAGTAGACTGGAAGAGGTTCGGTTATATCAATTGATCAGTGTGACGGTTATGTATGTGTTTATATAATTTCGCACGCATTATTATACTATATGATAATCTTGGGTGCAGTGGCTCAGTGGTTAACCACTAAGCGCTGGTTCAAATCCCGACCTGTACCACCTGAACGTTTTTATTCCCTGTTCCACCTCTTGCGAACGTCTGACAAACAAAAATAAATTGCCGTTCGAAATCGGCATTAAACTGTAGGTCCCGCCATTCGTGTCAAAAATACAACTTCGCACACACAATGGTTGGAGAAGCTAGGCCATTTACGCCTTATAATATTATTTTTTTTATAATCGATACAGCGACGCCCCGTTACATATTACGTATTTTTTAAATAATTTCAGTCTGCAAAAGTAACAATCCACATTAAACATAGGTACTTAGAATACATTGAAGCGAAATTTACATTGACACATAGTAACTTCATAACAAAGATTGCATGTTTTTAAAATATCGAAAATTGAAAATACATTATAAAATAATAGAATTTACAGGTTTAGGTTAAAGTTAAAGGTTTAGTTCTTAAAATGTATGCGATCAAGTTATTTTTATATAAACTTCATTATAAAACCGCGAATTTAACTTTTCGACAAATCAGAATCTCCACATTTAACAACGTCAGCATTGTTCTCCAATTCAAAGGATTTCGTAACGAACGAAAGCATATTTGCTGGCGAGGAAATTCCCTTATATGGAAGTCGGGTCCATTGTAGACCATCGATATCTTTAATGAGGTATCGTTTGGCAAAACTTTCTCTATTTCATAAAGTCCTCGATATTTTGCGAGTAATTTTTTATTATTGCCTGGATTGTTTATAACATTTTTTATCATCACAAAGTCTCCCTGGTTGTAAACTTGGGGTTCCTTGTGAAGTTTGTCATAATAAATGTTGTTCAAAGTTTGGCTACTTTCGATGTTTTGTCGGGCGTTAAGTCTAACTCTCTCCAAGTCAATACTTTTTGCTTCTATACAACTATTCAAAATTTCCATAACACGATCACAAAACTTCCCCTTTGATTTGTTCCAAATAGTGGAGTACTTGGCGAAAAACCTGTGCTACGGCTCAAGGTGTTGTTTATAGCGAATTCGACTTTTGCTGTATTGTTATCCCACGAACTTGTTGTGTTCGAATCGCATTCCTTAGCTAACATAGGAATAAGTATTCTATTTATTCTTTCTATTTGGCCATTAGTTTGAAGAGGTGGCAACCTTAATGTGCTGTATATTGTTTGCATTTAAATAGTTTAAACATTATTTCGATGTGAACAAGTTCCACGATCGGAAATGATTCTTTTGGGCATTGAATAGTTTTCGAAATATGACCTTAAACAATTTACGGCTTCTATACTTTTGTTTGTTTTAACCGGGTAGAGTTTAAAACGCATAGATGTTTTTTGTTTCCCGCTAACAATGGGTGGTCAATGTGTAAAGTGTCAAAGGGCACATTACCCGTTGGTATATAAGGCAATGTTCCTTCAGTTTTACCTGAATTTGGGGAGAAGTTTTTTTTTTTTTTTTTTTGGTTGCGCCTGGAGGTGAGTAATCTTCAGAAGATACCAATGGCCCGTACCATGCCCGATTCAGATAGATCTAGTCTGCCTACGTGCTAAACCTCACCCCTCAGAGAGGCACTATGAGATCCGGTCGCGCGCGCTCATAGTAGTAAGAAATTTTGTTCCTCTCATTTTTTCATTTTTAGTGATGACTACGACAAAGTTACCTTAACAAGTAGTTTACGCTTCTGTAGGGTTAATCGCATTTGGTAGGTAGCTTTCAAGCGAACCCACCTACTAATACCGTAATTACATGCGGTTTTTCCTTATGGCGCTAGGTCGAACGGTCTTGTTCTTTGTAGTCGGCACTCAAGGTATGTCACGTCCAGGAATTATTTCATTATTGGAGTGACCATGAATGCGAGTACGAAGTTTGCGAGCAAAATTTGTTACTTCGTTACTCACGGTAGCAATTCCTAGATCTCTGTGAATATCACTATTCCTTATATACCATGGAGCATTTACGATTGCTCTTAGCGTTTTGTTTTGGAATGTTTGTATTATAGCCATATTGCTTGGTTTGGTACAACCCCAAAGTTGTATACCGTATGTCCAAGAAGGTTTTAGCACTTGCTTATACAGGAGCAGTTTGTTGTATACGCTTGTCGGAAGATATTCTTCCGAGTAGCCAATACATTTCTCTAAGTCTGACTGCGAGCTCGTCGCTCTTTTTCTTAACGTGTGGCTTCCACTTAAGTTTTGCGTCTAGGGTCATTCCTAGATACTTCGCCTCGTTTGCGTATGGTATTTGTACCGAGTTAATAAAGACAGGTAAGTTGTTTATCCTTTTGTACGTGAAATTGACATGCGTCGACTTGGTCTCGTTAAGGGCAATTCGCCAGGACTTTGTCCACTCGCATACTTTATTAAGAGCCCGTTGGAGTTTTCCAGTTGATGATTCGACTGACTCATCCATTGCGATGATAGCCGTATCGTCTGCGAACGTTGCTACGATGGTCCCTTCATCTTGTGGTATATCTCTTGTGTAGAGCAGGAATAAAATTGGGCCGAGAACGCTTCCCTGCGGAACACCGGCGTGGATTTCCTTGAATTCCGAGAATTCAGTCTCATGTCTAACACGAAAGAGTCTGTTTTCAAGGTACGATTTCAATATTTTGTATAATATTTCCGGTAGGATTGTCCTTAGCTTATACATTAGGCCTTCATGCCATACCTTGTCGAAGGATTGCGATACGTCGAGAAAAGCGCTAGAGCAAATCTTTTTACATTCTAGGGCTTTTTCAATTTCATTTGTTATTCGACACACCTGATCGATTGTGGAATGTTTGACCCGGAAGCCAAATTGATGATCTGGTATCAAGCGTCTTTCTTCAATTACTGGTTGTAATCGTTTTAGCAGAAGTTTCTCATAAACCTTAGATATTATCGGCAGTAGAGAAATAGGTCTATATGATTTCTTATCATTTGTATTCTACCCTGGCTTCGGAACCATAATAACTTCGGCTACTTTTCATTGTCTTGGAACATATGAAAGTCTCAGAGAAGCATTTATAATGTACAGCAGCTTTACTAGTGCTCTTTTCGGTAGCTCCCTCAGAACTTCGCCAGTGATTAGATCGTATCCTGGAGCTTTGTTATTTTTCAACTTTCTTATTGTCATTCGAAGCTCGGACAGAGAAACGGCTTTTACTTTATAGTTGTCGGATCGCGTATGAGCATTCGGTTCTTCGTTTAAAGGTCGTCCATCGAACGCCCTGAATGTTTCTTCTAGATGGTCGGCAAATAAATTCGCTTTCTCTTTGCCTCTTTTTGCCCATTCGCCGTTATCTTTTCTTTTTGGTGGCGAGTGCAATTTTGGTTTCCTTATGGACTTCAAGGCTTTCCAAAGTGAGTAGTTTGAGCTCTTTTCAGCAGTCAAGCCTTCTAGGTAAGTTGAAGTTTCGAGATTTCTTAGATCCTGTAGTTCATTTTTAAGTTTGTTGCAAAGATGGTTCAGATAAGTTTTATCAGGGGGTGCGCGGGATTGTTGCCATCTCTTACACGCTCTCCTCTTTTCTCGTGAGGTCTTCTATTTCAGGCATGTACTTGACTTTATTGTTCCGTGTAGCTGTCTTCCGGAAGGGAGTGTTTATCCACGCTGCGTTCTGAATGGCCTCTACAAGACTGTCAAGACTGTCAACTTCATCTTCTATTTCGAGCGGTGTCTTTAGTGGCACATTTAAAGCAACACTTTCTTTGCACTCTTTTCGGAAAACGTCCCAGTTGGTGGTGTTACTACTTAACCTGGGCGGTCCTACATTTGTTGCTACACTTCCACCCATTTTCAGGGTGACTGCTGAGTGGTCTGAGCATAGATCGTGGCCTTCTTCGACTTCCGTCAGAGTTTTGTTTAGCCCTTTTGCAATGAAGAAGTCGACGAGGTCAGGGATTTCATTTTTGTCAGTTGGCCAATAACATATTGGCCAATCCCGTCGAATAAAAGTCCACACCACGCTTCATACTGGCTTTGTACAGTAGTTGAATTGCATCTTGAACCCCAAAAAGTGTGTTTGGCATTAAAGTCCCCACCGATAATAAAATTAGACCCAGATGAGTCAAAGAGGTGGTCGAGGTCGTCGTCTGCCAGTCTATATCCTGGTGGGAAGTAGCAAGATCTGATAAGATAGTCTAAATGGTTTACTTTTACTTTGCGCATTTCGGAAGGATGATGCGCGTGATAATCTCTGTAACCTTTTATTGTGGGTCCATATCCCTTTTTTAAGTGGGTTTCCGATATCAAGCATATATCAATATTGCTTTTCCGTAGAAATATATGTAGTTCGTTAATTTTGTTTAGGAGGCCGTTTGCGTTCCATGTCAGTATTTTAAGAAACTATATCATATTCTTGTTTTGGTATTAGTCTTGCGAGGTTTGAACTCGGGCTTGCTCAATTTGTCAAATATAACTTGATTAATCTTGCTTTGCTGCTCAAGTTTTTCTAATATAACAGTTAATAATTAGCGGATCGGAGCTGTTGTATTTGATCTTGACTGGTCTCCATGTATCGCGACTTGCGCGTATGATCTCGCATCCGCCAATGCCGGATTTTTCTTTGTACTTGGTCCAGCGACATTCTGTTGTACAATTTCTTTATTTTCCTGTACCGGTTTCGTCCTTTTGACTGCCCTAGCGGTTTTATGATAATTTAAGCTTGGGTCTGGATGTACCGGTTTCTAGAGAGTGTCGCATCTTTTTTGTAGTTCTTTCGCGATTTCGCAACCTCTATAATTCGCTGGGTGGTTTTTCGTACAATTTGCGCAGACCGCTGGGACCTGCTTGGTTTTTTCGCACTCTTCCGAGAGGTGTTCACCGGCACATTTAACGCAACGTGGTTCTGAGCAACGGCACTGAGGTACCGTTCTTCTTCGCTTACGCATTGGCTCGATTTTGACCTTTATGTTTAGGATTGTCTTGATTTTGAAAATATCCTCCACATTCTCATTCCTATCAAAGGTGAGCATAAATAGTGGAAGGCCGCATTTGATAACGATATCTTTGTCTCCTTCCATGCATTGCTTTTCCTTCTTGATAATATTCACGGCGTCAATAATTTTTAGGCCTTGTGTTTGCACGTCTTCAATAATATCTTCTTTTATGCTGGTCGGGTGGAGTCCCCTAACGATGACTCGCATCGGTTTTTCGTACTTATTTTCATAAGTAAACCATTGGATATTATCTGTGTTTAATTTAAGAGACAGTGCTCGGTAAGAATCAGAATCCTCTACGTTGATTTTCCACACGTTGTTTCGGCGTGAGATTATATTGTACTTCGTCTTCAACGTATTTTTAAGAAGGTTACGAAGTTTTCCGTAGTCCTCTATCCCGACGACATTTATTGCGGGTGGAGAGCGATGTTTCGCTTGAGTTTTTGTCTTGTTTGTTACAGCGGCCTTATATTTTTCCTGTAGGACTTCGGGTGAGGTTACAGCCTTTTTGCTAGGTCGTTTTTTAACGGCCGGATTGGTTTCGCGGGCAAGTTCTTCTTCGTCCGTGAAATATTCCGTTGCTGCACAGTTCGACGTTGTCTCGAGATCTTTCGGTACACGAAGGTTTTTAAGATCCTCGTTTTCTTTTCGCAGAGAATCTACTTCCTTCTTAAGTTCATAGAAGAGTCGCTCCATTTTATTAGGTTTAGCACGTAATTCGTTGTTCTCTTTTACGAAGCATTGTGTTTTCACTGAGTCCTGATTAACCGGAGGACTTCTTTTTCCAGAGACATGCGATCCAGTTGGAGATTGATATATCTTCTTTCTTTCTTCAGAATGATCTATAGGCAATATTGTTGAAGTTGTCCTTGGCGCTATCGGTGGTGATCTTAGCATACTATTTTTCGCTCTGAAAGGGTCTCTTAGAAGCAATAGTTGGTCCTCCCCAGAATCCGAGGGACCGACCTCCGTAGAGGGTGGATTTTCCAATGTAACTGGTCTGCCACCTGGGGTAATAATTCCATGTGTTTGTTCCATTGCATCTTTTCGTTGTTGTATTTTATACCTTCTACCAGGTTTTAACACTGCCGTCCTTCTAGGATCAGACGCAGACTATAGGTCAGACGCTCTTGGATTTGGGTTTGCCGTCGGTTTTACCCTTCAACTATAACCTTGCTGCCTTGGGTGGCCCTACCAGGAGAATACACTCCCGACAGCATAGCTTATAGCATCACCAAAGCTACTCCCTATGGCGTTAGATTTTAGTCGCCTCTTACGACAGGCATACATTACCTCAAGGCTATTCTAACTCCGACCTTGCAGGGGGCAAGTAAAGAAGTAAACCACATTTAAGACATCTCTGAATATAGTGACGTATTTTATCCTTCATTTTTTGGAAACCAGTATCACCCAGATAGATGGTTGAAACACTTCTCAACCACTAACTGGCACATGGCCTCATGGTCGATTCGAATCACATGTTTCTCCATGTATGTAGGAACATTGAACAGTACCTTGTCCCTAGTTTTGCGGTATATCAAACCATCAATCATTTGAAAGACTGCATTTTCGGCCTTTTCTAATTCTCTGACAATGCCATGTATTTTAGAGTCCTGCCACAGTCCTGCAGACACTGCAAAGTCAAAAGATTTGTCCTCGACCTGAAGGATGTTAAACGATCGACTAAGAGCATCGACATGGATCATCGTATTTCCTTTGCGATGCTCCACGTTATCCTATAAAAGCTATCCTTCTTATTCCGTGTAGGGCAGGGATAAGTCGACTATTTTTAGTTTGTAATGGTGGCCGGTAAGGTATCCAATAAGAATTTTTATATCATGCCTAGATAGATTAAGTATCTTTTTGGCATCGTTTCTGAATGACTGTATAACTAGGAGATGCACATGTTGTGTTCGCAGCTTTTTAATTTTATTTATTGGACAAAAAGATCATTTTGGCCAATTAGGTGGGTTGTTGCCAACCCATGCTTCTCTGTTTGTGATTTCAGTAGAGAAACCTATATTTAAGCATAGTGTTTACGTTGTTCGATCTGTTACCGCGCAGATCATGTCTAGTTCGGGGATTTCCGAAAGCAGTTTCATTAGTTCAACGTTTGTTTCAAACTTGCAGCGCTGCATATTGCCCCTTTTTTATGAAAATATGTAGGGGTGTTAGTCCTATTATAGCTTCTATGGCCGCCGTGAGATAGGTTCTCATGGCACGGAAATACCAATTCATGCGAGCCGTTGTACCTTATTAAGTTTGTTTATCGCGGACTTTTGGAGGTTTTCTTCCACCATAATAGAAGCGTATGTTAAAATGGGCCTGATCATTGCTGTATAGATCCAGTGGGTGATCTTTGGGGAGATACCCCAGGTTTTTCCATACATGCGGCGGCAGGCCCAGAAAGCTTTCGCTGCTTTTTTAGTTTTGTTATTCAGATGCGAGTTCCAAGTCAGTTTTTTATCCAAGATTACTCCCAGATACTTGACCTCGTGGGAATACTCTATGAGATTATCATTTATGGAAATTTGGTTTAAATTCAAATTTCTTCTCTCTGTGAAAGGGACTATGACAGCCTTATTTGGATGGATAGAGAGTCCCTCTTTGTAACACCAATCCAAGACTATCTTAAGAGCATTTTGCATACGTGTAGTGATAACGTTTGCTTCAATGCCCCTAATAATGATGACCAGGTCATCGGCGTTGGCGAGCACTGCTTTGCTTATGAGATCCGTTGTTATCTGGTCTCATCGGCGGAATATTGCGCATTTGAAAGTTGTTCGTCATAAGTCTTTATCTATTGATTGAATAAGTTTCACGGCAATTAGTTATCAATTTTTCATATTTCCGCAAGGCTGATTTTAATTCCATCATATTGTTTGCATTTACAGGATCGATTTATTTATTTCACTGTCCGCTATCCGCTTTATTATAAATTGCATGAGGTCTTCGTCCTTTACGTGACCTTGAGATACAATTTCTTGCATAGAGAGTACGTAATGTTGAATGACGCTTTTTTCTATTTTGAAGGTCACAATATATATCTTTCCACGTCACACATTTTTTAAATTCTTTCTTTAAAGCGTACTTTAATTTTAACCAGCTTTTTAATACCACAGTCCTAACATACAATGTGAGCAGCCACTTTTTAATTTTGTTCTGTCGTCTAAACCCAGCATTTCTGCTTACTCCTCGAACTGCTCAAACCAGCGTTGCACAGGTAAATTGAAGGAAAATGATCCGAGCTGCAGTCTCAGAATGTAAATTCCACTGAATAAGATTGAAAATGTTTAATACTATTTGCAAAACCTAGGTTTGTGATCGATTTTCTCTTTTTTAACAAATACACATACCCCGGTTAGGTAAAAACATGGTAAATAAGCAGATTTTTACCCCCAAATGGTATTTGCCCATCGTTAGCTAAAACACTAAATGAGTTTCAGCATAACTTCTTGTTTTTTTTTTTTGAGATACCAGTTTTAATAAGAAACTATCTTTGAAATACTTCAAAATAGTAATAAGAATATTTAGTGCTAAAACCATCTTCCTAATTTAGTATTGTCCAAAATAAAACCATCTGAAATTTTTTTAATCACAATTTTGATGAGGTATACATAAATGATGAGGTATGTAAAAATGTTCCTCGTTAAATTAAGTCTCCAAGCTGGCCAAACTTTTTTTGATCTATGGTAGTTCCAAAGTTATAGTATTAAGAGAAGTTATATATACCCCTCTACAATACTATCATGAACACCCTTAAGTGCTCATATAATTAATATATATGTATATATATAATCAGAGTTCGTATCAAGTTGTTAGGCCTTCAAATTTAAGCTAGGAAGCTGAAATTTAGAACATCACACTCTCTAGGGTCCTGAGATGATTAAGGGTAAAACTTTTTAATGCCAAGTCCACAATGTAGAAAAAACCGTTTTAATGTTGAAATTGAGGAGATAATGGGTTAAAATAGTACGTAACATCTAAAAATATGTACACACCAACCTTATAAAATGTATTAAATAAAATATTTACGAGCTAATAAAACTAGTTATTAGTGGATTAGTCAAAGATAGTGACCCCCTTCTTTGTCATTATTCAGTGCAATTTCGATGCATTTTCAAAAGAAAATAACTTCTTTTACTTGAACAAGCTATAAAAAAAAAAAATATTTTGCAAATTGTCACTAATTTACTTATAAGTAATAAGTGTTTGTATAATGTCATAATGGGTTGTATTTTGAAAATTTCATAAAAGCCAAACAACGTTACTTCGAATTACAGTAGAGCAATTTCGCAATGTCGTGATCATAATGATTAATTATACAGATAGACAACCACAGATGAGGAATTGATTATATTTATATTCAACTCCAAGAGAGTCTATTATGATCTGTAATTCAGTTCTTTTCATTGAGAGCATGCTCAGAGAGCACTCTTTTGGCTCAAGATCAATTTACTCAGCAGTCACAGAAACTATTACATGGAAAAAGCGGAAATGTAAATGAAAACAATTCGAAAATAAATGAAATGTCGATAGAAGTTTGGACTATAACCAGAAGATAATTTTATGAAATACATGCTTAAAAATTATATTTTGTGTAATAACTTTATTTAAGTGTAAAGTGCACAAGTGTGTTTCATGAATGCATATATAAAAGTAGTCTAAGCACGCTGAGTTGGAAGCATGTTTGAAGTGTCAAAACTCTCTCCAATGTTCAGCTCTGAACGAAAGAAAAAAACCGTCATTAAATGAGATAAGGTTTGCAACAGGGTAGAAGTCAAAGACCTGATGTTTACAAATTTCAAACACTAATAAAAGTTTCCGCTATATCATAAAACCCCTTCAACTCGGGAAGAGGGAACTACTTTGGTAGTGAAACTGAGTAGAGTGTGCGCTGAGTGTTCCTCGGTACTTTTTCTTATATCATTATCATAAAGGTTGGTCAATCTGACCTTAGCAAAAGTTTAATACCTATTGAATACATATATTTTAATTTCCAGTTTATAAAATTATTAACCTTTCTGCTTAGTTGTCGGGTTGACTTCATCTGGCATATGCGGTTTATCAATGTATTGGGCTACAGATTCATTAACAACGCTTATTCTCTCATCTATATATGTAACTGTTGGAAGTATCGGAGCAACTTCATTGCTGGGTGTCATTGTAAATCTATTTCCTACATCATTAAGGTTGGTAGTTTGTAACAATAACTTATCTCTTTTAAATTAATAACCTTATTTTTTTTTCAGAACTATGGTAGTTTCAATTGCAATGATGTTTGGGCGTTTAGGTGCGTTGATAGGAAATATTCTTTTTCCATATTTTATGTCAATGGGGTGTCTTCCACCCTTTTTTATGGTGGGATTTATAATGCTGAGTATGTATTAACTCATAATGGTATTTTCATTGGATTCTAAATGTTTTATTATTTCTAGTTGCCGTTGCATTGGGATGTATTTTGCCCTCAACTCATAAATCGGCATTAAAATAGTTCATAATTTGTATAAGCCTAATTAAATTGTACAAATACAAAATACTTTCCTTACATATGTATATATTTCTAGTAAAATTAAAGACAACATAAAAGCTGATTTTATATTTGAATGCACACGTATTTACAGATTTAGCGAGTCTTTTTCGGCCAGTTCAAGGGGACAGGGGTATGACGAGTTGCCCATCTGGCTAATAACTAATGTCCGTCCGTCACCAATTTTTATGTCTTTAATTTTAAGCTAGGAAGCAGAAATTTGGAACATATACTCTCTCCCAATGCCACGCCCATAATTAAGAAAATACTATTTTAAGGTTACAGTTGATGTCAAAAAGTTATAAAACCTTATTAAAAACAGTTATTAAAAACAAATTTTGAAAAACGTATAACGAGAACTTTCCCCCTTACTACTAATCATCTTCTATTCAATGTAATAAATAGCCATATTTAGCAATAAAAATAATAGCTGTATCTGTAGTTATTCGAATATAGAAAATGGATCATTTCTTTTTGGATTATTTATTTTTTTACAGTTAACATGAAATGACTCAGTTCGTCAGATTCCTCCACCTCCACCTAGACTCTGCCATCGCCTTGAGTGTAAGCAGATCTCTTCCTTCACGAAACCCAACGAGGGGAAAACTTCCACCGTGCAGGATTCCGGATGGTAGGAGCCAATTCTGGCCAGCTCGTCGGCTCTCTCGTTCCCCCTATGTTCCCAGAGAGAGAGGTTCTAAGCCGACGGCCCGCTCTGGGCAGTATTTCTCCGTATAGAAGTAACTTGTAACTTCCCTAATCGCAAGGAAGTCCCTTGAAAGACGCTGGACTAGTTCGGAAGCCAGAAGAATAAGTCTGAAAATACGACACAGTCCATTTTGGATCCGGATTCGCCTCCCAATCTGATCTAGACGGGAAGTCAGCAGTAAAGGTTTTCTGGAAGTTGTGTTTGGGGGTAGTGCAGTTAGCAGATAGTGATTCTACTTTCCTCGGTGATAAATTGAGGATATTGCAGTGCCCGTAGGGTCTTGCGAACCAACAACCGGCTGCTTGCAATCTTACTGCGCTGATTTGATATGCAGGTCCAGGGGAAGGATGTCTAGGACCACACTGAGTGCCTCCTTCGGACTCGACCGTAAGGCTCCCGTGGTTCCGCCGCTCGGGTAAGTGCTTGGGTAAGTACTTTTCGCCAAGCAGTCGCCGTCCAGATCGTGAATGTTATTTAGTGATGTATATGCTATAGGTGTAGTCAGGGTTGTCAGATTGGGCGCTTTGTTGTATTTTGGGTTTTTTTTAAAAAAAAAAACGTTATACATTTTTTTATGAACGCAATTTGGGCTACATATCGTTGTATGCTGTGTTAATTCTGTTTGTTTAAGTTATTATATAACGTAAGTGTTTAGAAATCATCCTTTTTACGTTTTACCTTTATTTTGGGTATCACCCTGTTTACAATTCTTTATAGTAATCGATATCAAATAATGATAACCGATCACATGTACATATTATAAAGTTTCCGGCATTTGCATTGACTTAAAATCTTGTATTTTTTGCATCTTCATCGTTTTGAGTCGTTTTATCTTTTGAAGCCATCTTTTATATAGCCATCTTCGAAACTTATGGCTTTCAAATATTTTATTTTTGTTTACGTGCATTGTTTAACATTGTAAAATGTTCGGAGATGAACATGATATTGAGAGCAGACCTGAACCTGCTGGACCCTTAGCAGCTTCACATTCAGGAGCCAAGGTGACCATTGCGACGGAAGGTGACATCGTAACTGGAAGGAAATCCGATAAAGTACTCAAGACTCGTCGCTCCGTATGCGAGCAGCAAATGAAACGCATAGAGGATTACCTCAGTAGTTGAGTGTTGTAGAATAGGGTAGCCACTGATCGGTATAATCTTGAATATACCCAGTGCTGTAACCATTTTATACACTTCAATTGTGCTTATTTTACCACCAGATACTGGTCTCGTTCAACCGAACTTGACTTGCTAAACTTATAAGCACGAGTGTTGAAGAGAAAGAAAATACCAACACTATAATTACTATGTCTGTGATGACTGACTGAATGTGCCTTAGAAGGCCTCAGAGAGAGGCGTACGGCGGATGAATTTACTGGATTGGATCAACGGTGACGTCAACGGTCATTATGGAGTATACCTTATATGAGCTACTTCGACATATTTGGAGCTAAGGTCATTGAGGATTTTCAGCACTAGTCAGTGTATTGGAAAAGAGATGGTGCTGGATGAGCCCTTAATGGCAGCGCTCACAGTCCCGTAGTGGAGTACTGGTAACAATCCAAAGTTTATATTTGGATCTGGCCCTCCAGGTTGTGGGTTGTGCCTTTGGGGTAACTTCCCTACCACGGAAAATAAACAATGTTATGTAGGAAACCCCAGCCTCGGATATTGACCGTCCTCTTTTAAGATCACGACCCGGAACGATAAAGGCTTATGATTTAAGAGTATGCACCTGGAATGTACGTACGTTGTACGCTCAAAAACTAGAATCTACCCTCGAGCGGTATAAGGCAGATATTACCGCGGTCGAGGAGATACGTTGGATAGGTTCAGCAGAAAAGAAAACATGCTACATTTATTACAGTTGCCACAAATGGTTGCATGTATTTGGATACGGATTCATCGTGGGAAATCGGCTAAAATCAAAGGTCATTGATTTTAGACCAATAAGCGATCGCCTGGGTGTAATCCGTATCCAAGGCACATTTTACAAAACCAGCCTAAGCAGACCACGCTCCTACCTATGACCCTAAAAACCCAATCTAGGAGGAGTTTCTTTTACCTTTTGGATGGTCTCTACGGAGCCTGTCCGGAGTACGACGTCAAAATCGTACTCGGGGACTTTAACGCTAAAATCGATAAGGAAAACATCTTTGGCGGATTAGTTGGAAAGCACAGCCTCCAGGACACGACAACAATCAACAGCTTCCGACGAATCGACTTTGCGGCAGCTCGTAATACGGTGATAAATAGTACTATGTTTCCAAGACTAAGGATCCACAAAGCAACCTGGCGCTCTCCAGATGGTCGAACCGAAAGCCAAATCGACCATGTGCTAATCGATGCAAAGCACGTATCTAACATCCTCAACGTGTACACATACATAGAAAGCCAAACGTCGGTTCTGACTACTCTCTCGTATTGAGAGCTCCACTGTCCAATGAAAAGAAGTTGAGAATCGCCCAAAAAATTAATTTCACGTTGGACCCCTCAGCACGTTTGGAGTAGTTAGAGTCTACAGAGAGCACTTGAGCAAGAAACTCTCCGCTGTGCACTCACCATCCACAAATACAAATATCATGTGGAACCAGTATCGCACCATCATCAAGGAAGTAGCCGAAACCACCGTAGGCTACCAGCCACCAGAGAAAAAGAGCCCGTGGTATGATGATGAGTGCGTCCGCCGGAAAATGGCGACAGAACATGCACATACACAGGCGTTGCAGCGCAAAACAAAGCAGCGAGGGAAGACTATAGATCCATGAGAAGGGAGGAGAAGGAAACCATGCGTAGAAAAAAAAGGGCATACGCGGTCTGCCAGCTCAAGGAAATCGAAGAGTCCAGTGATCGAAACAACACTTAGATGTTGTACAAGAAAGCCAAGCAACTGGCGGTTGCCAAAACACGCCGACTACCTTGGCTCGACCACATCGAACGAATGGGCAATAATGCTCCAGCTAAGAGGATCTTCGAATCCCAGCCTCCAGGTTCGAGACAACTAGGAAGACCGAACCTCCGTTTCAAAGACCAAGCCATAGCGGATGCCAGAGCGCTTGGTCTGGATAACTGGAAGCAGCGTACCCGGGACCGTAGAAAATAATGACTTGTCTCAGGCAGAATCTCTTCACGGGTCGTGAGCGCGTTAAGTAAAGTAAGTAGAGCTTTAACTCACATGGACTCAAAATGATCCGACATCGACATCTCTAGCCAAAATGAATATTCGCGCCGGAGCATTGAATTCAGCATTTCACACGTTTACAAAAATTCAAGGAAAGATCGAAGAAAAGGATTTTGATGAAATATCCAAAAATAATAGGTCAAACCATGAGCAACTGTTTTACCTAGCAGCTTCAGCGTTAATGGTTCCCATTGCAAAGCATGATGAACAGGAACACACATTAATTCAAAGTATACGAGTAGCGTCAGCAACAGATCGGGACGAAAGGTATGATTCGATTAAATTTCCAAAAATTAAACTTTAAGAGTTTTCAGGTTACGTTACCACGTGGCTAAGTTGGTATGACGAATTCGTTTCCTTAGTTCATAGGAACGAAAATCTTACACAATTCGCCAAGATGCGTCATTTGGTTTCCAAGCTTAGCCCAGCTGCCAAAACTCCAATTGGAGCTTTAAAAATATTTTCAATTGTTGCGGAGAATTACGAGGTAAGTAAGTTAGTTTAAGAGAAGTTAAGAGAACATTTTGAAAATAAGAAAGTTGATGGAAAGGAACATAATAAATTTATTTGCCAACATCGCAAACTTCTAAAGGCAAATGCAGCAGGGCTACGAAATCTCATGGACAAAATGAACAACCACCTCACGAGACAACCAAACATTAATCGACCTGTTGCTGGTTGGGGTGACCTCATATTTTACATCATAACTTCCAAGCTCGATATTAAGTGGAATGAGGATTCTCCAGTTGACCGACCACCAATACTTGCAGAACTGATAACGGTTTTATAGAAAAGGTGTCAAATTATCGAAGGTAATATCATTTCACATTCATTTACACCTCATAATAATAAGAACGACAGCAATAATTTAAACAAGAATCACCATGGTCACTTTATGACTATTTATCGCTGTATTGCCTTCCAAAATCTGCCTGTCTCAGAGAGATGCAATTCAGCTCTGCCCAAATTGTTGAAAAATCAACAATCACTCTTTGGCTGATTGTCCCACTTAAAGCCATTGCAACATTTATGGCAATAAGGTAGTACTTTTTCTCAAAACATGTTTATTCACTGCAAAACAATTCAGCAGACATTTTGAATTGGTAAAAATATACCGTATCCTGTCCTACTAGATAGTGTCTCTCAACTTAATATGATTTCCAAGCGAATCATTCGCATTTCTTGCAAAAATCGACGATACTCACTAACTGACTTCATGTGTGTAAATGATAGTCTTGGGAACTCAAAGTTCAAATGCTCTGTCACAATAAAATCTCTTTTTAGTTCATTTTCCACTACCATTGAGGCATTAGTCATGAATCAAATAACAGGCATGCAGTTACCAAGATCAATGTTGATGAGTGGAATATCCCAAAACACATTCGACTCTCAGGCCCTCAATTTAATATACCTCAACGAGTGGACTTACTCTTGGGTGTTGATATTTTTTAATTTTTACGATATTTTGGAAATGGGAAGGATTAAACTTGGTGCACACATGCCAAACTTTTCAATATCAAATAAGACTACCATTCAAACAAACGCCGCTCAATTTAGGCAGCTCATATGAAATTGCTCTAAAGAGATTTCTAAGTCTTAAGAGGAAATTTTGCAAGGACAAGGAACTGCAAACACAATATACACAATTCATGAATGAGTTTATTCAGCTTTCACACATGGAAAGAGTATATTCTTTTGATTTTCAACAACCTCAATACATAATACCACGTCATTGTGTATTTAAGATGTCAAGCTCTACCACAAAACTCCGTGCCGTCTTTGACGCTTCATCAAAGACAAGCTCTGGTATTTCATTGAATGAGCTTTTGATAGTAGGTTCTGTTATTCAACCTGATCTTTTCACAATAATATTGCGATTCCGATTTTACGCATATTTATTTTACATCGGACATTACAAAAATATATCGTCAGGTGGCTTTACATGCAGATGACTCTTTTTGCAACTAGGCATCTTTACAATGGAGAAACTCCCGAGGAATGTCAATATTGTGATAGGGCTCTCACAATTTGGCACATCATGGTCTCCTGCCCAATTTCCAAATGTGTTAATGACGTGCATCATATCGAACAGCAACTAGCTGAATTTTTGAACCCAAGAAATACTCAAACGCTTCAATATCTCAAAGAAGCCACATCTCGATACCTTAAATTTAATAATATATTAAAAAAAATGTATGTTTGGTACTTACCGTCCGATGATGTCAATGTCGTCCGAATATCCCAGTAGCTGGACGGATCTGTTGAAGATAGTGCCTTCCGTGCTGACACCTGTCCTGCGCACTATCTGCTCAAGAACAAGATTGAAGAAGTCACATCTGCAGGCAACTGTCATCTTCATAAAATAAACCATCACATCATTCGCCAAACTGTATTAAGCACTGCAAGACAAAAATTCTGGCATGTTCATGGAAAAAAACATATGTCGATCAATTTGTCGTAACTGCATTTCTTGTTTTCGAGCAAACCCAACTAAACAAGAGATTCTTATAGACGATTTACCTGAATTTCGTTTTCGGCAAACACGGCCATTCAATGTCATTGGAATCGATTTATGTGGACCATTTCAAATTTACTTGACAAAATGGGAAGCTGCAGTTAAATCAACAAAGTTTCACCTTAGAAGAATCTTACAAAACGCTAAATTAAACTTTTTTGAATTTAACACTCTTAGCATTCAAATCCAGTCTGTTCTTAATTCCAGGCCCATCACACCAGTTCCCGAAAATTCCAATAATATGTTTGCAATAACACCAGGGCATTTCATTACATTGGTACCGCTATTAACGCCTTTCCTGAACCAGATCTCTAACTTACGAATATTAACCGATTACACCGCTATTATTGCAGTGGTACTTGCATAAATTTTGGACTCTGTGGTCTAGGGATTATTTGCAAAGTTTAAAAAAGTGGATAAAAATGGCGAGTCCTTGTGCATCGGTGATATTGTTGTCTTCGAAGAAGAAAACTTGCTTCGTCTGAAATGGCGATTGGGTCGAGTCGTGAATGTTCAGCCGAAAAAGGATGGAGTCGTAAGAGCAGTAACCGTCAAGACATCAAGTGGGAAAACTCAAAGAGCAGCAACAAGTGCTAGACGTCTTCCTATTGATCAAACTTCGTCCTATCAAGCCGGGCAGGATGTTTAGAAATCATTCTATGTTTTTACTTTTATTTTGGATATCACTCTGTATCATTGCTTGCAATTGTTTATACCATTCAATATATAATAATGACAATCGATCACATGTATTATAAAGCTTCCAGCTGTCAAATTTGCATTGAATTCAAATCTTGTCTTTATTTCATCTTCATCGTGTTGAGTCGTTTTATCTTTTGAATCCATATTTTACCAAGCTATCTTCGAAACTTAGAACGAAATAAGTTCGCATAACCAGTAATTAACGGGTCCAATGAAGTAAATTTTATAAAAAAATATTTTCTTTATTTTTCCCTTTTCATTGATTTATTTATGTATTTATAATTCATCAATCATTCATTATTCATCAAATGCAGTTTTTTTCGAAAATTTTCATAGAATTCGAAAAAAAATGTTTAACAAGATATTGAGCCAATATTTTTTTCCCAATATATCACCCTTACAAAGTTTTTGCTCACGCCCACTTTTTTGGGTTTTTTTTTAAAAAAACATATTTTCTTAAAAATTTAATAGAATGAAATAAAATGCCATCCATCATCTTCTTAATGCTTTTTTCTTTGGGGCATATAGGGATAAGGTAATAATGATACCCTATCATCCGGTTCGCCCCAAGCGGACTTAAGGCTTTTTTTTATGTTTTTAAAATAGATCTGACCTATGTATGCAATATACAGACATCTAAGGCTATAGAGATCGGTGTAATCGGAAGAATTACGTTTTATAAAGCCATGTATAAAGTTGGATTTTGCTACAACGTATTCAATATGTTTAATGAAATTTAGTTTTTGATCGAAAAGTATTCCTTATTTCAAAAACTCTTTCTAAATTGACATCGATTTTGTATTCAAAATAGATTGGGCTAAAAAATCGACAATTGGAAACATCCATAAACGGTCATCGATCATGCATCAATTAGTCAAATGATCAAGGTCATCTTGAAGAAGATGACTGTAGCGTGAAGATTTAATACATCTTAAGAACTTTAGATCGTCCGCAAATAGAAGGCGATATAAGCTTATGAAAACGTTAGGCATGTCATTAATAAAGATTAAAAAAGATGACTACCTTGCGGTACGCCAGAGGTTACTAAAATAGGAGAAGAATGGAAATTATCTATGGATATAAGTTAAATACGGTTCCTTAAGTAGGAAGAAAGCCACAACAACAAACTAGAATGGAATCCTACATTTTTTAGTGTCAATGGTAACGTTGAATGATTAACTCTATCAAAGTCTTTGGCGAAATCAGTATAAATTACATTTATGTATCTGATAACCTTCTTCAAGCATATTGGGAACATAGAGCAAGGTTAGTAGAGTTGAATCTTCCAGAAACAAACTCATGTTGGTAAGGCGATATTATTTCTTTAAACAAAAATGTTAACTTATCATAAGCAACTTTTTCGAAGAGAGAAATTCCCCTTTAGAAAGAGAACTATTGAAAATAATTGCTAAAGGCTCGAAAAATCACATGCGCATTTTTTTATAACTGGAGGAATTTCATCCGGACCAGCATTTTTATCGCAGCCTAAATTTTGTAAAGCGTTTTCAATATCATTTGCGCTTATATGTATGTAAACTTCCAATACTTTATGAAGTTTCAAAATTGATTTATTATAAAGGAAGCCGCTTAGGAGATGTGAAATTAGATTTAAAAATGACAGAAAAAGCAATACAAATAGATGGAATATCTGAGTATGTGCAACCCCAATATTGCATAGTTTTAGGGATACCATTAGATATCCTTTTATTATTTATAAAAAAACAGAAACTTATTCTGAATATTGAATTCTTTATCCAGTTGCAAATAAATGACTTTAAGACAAGAATTATGTAATGGATTTCGCTATAGCTTATAAGTTTTATTCTGCTCTCTATATTTCGGCGGTAATTGTCATGGATAAACTAATTTAGAAAAGAGAATTCTAGGCAAATTCAAAGACTTACGTTCGTTATGTTATTAATAAAGCTATTTAAATCTTGTAGCTAAAGAATAGTAAAAAGTTATTTTAAATGCTCCTGCTATATTAAACAAGACGCATAATCTTTACTTATTCATTTATGTTAAGTTCATTGCTTTTGAAACTTGTTCAAATTTTTATTTCTCAATACAACAAATTGAAATTGAACATTTTCCGGACGATGCCCGTAACTGCAACCAATTGCTTTGATTAGAAACAAACATTTCCGATGGAAGTCGAGTTTCCTGCGAGGATTCTGAAACAAAAAAAAAGATTCTTTGCAGATTACCATTAAAAGCTTAAAACCTTAAAGCTTACGTTCAAATGAAGATTCAATATGTTTTGGGGAATGCACTATAGATATCAGATCCTTTGGCTTGCGGACTAAAACTTTTCCAACGCCCTTGCACATATGCAGCACTTCATGATTATTTAACCTCTTGATATAATCTGCTGACAAGTGGGGGACATTTGATATCCATTCTTTTACTTCTTCAAAGTCGTTCAGTAATGTTAAAGCACCACAGGTGGTGAACTTTATTTGTTGTGAATAAATATAATCAATCCAAGCTTCACATATTAACTTTAAAATTAATTCCAATACAGCTATGTCGTTGGTTGCTTTCAGAGCGGGAAGAAATATTTGATTTAAAACAAACGAAACATATGCACTCTTTGATTCACTAACAAAATTCTGTTGCCAATGTTTTTGAGATGGAAAACATAGAGAGAAGTTAGCAAGACAAAGTGTTCGACAAACAGAAGATAATACATTAATGCAATCATCACTTGTGTTCTAAAAAAGAAATATTTTAAATATTCATTTCGAATGACAAAAATATTATAAATATGTTTATTATTTACCTTTAATTTTAAAATATTGGTGTTGATTTCAAGAACTAACTTGGCTCTTAAGGAAATGCAAACAGTCATTAAAATATCCGCATTCTCAACTTTAAGTTTTTTCGAATCGATCGTTGACAGTATGTCCAAACATTCTTTTACATCATAATTTAGTATTTGGAAAACAATATATATAACCCACTTTGAAGATTGAAGTTTTGATTGTTCGCTAACCCAAATTCTCATTGAATGTATTGAGTGATCTGAAATATACCATGTAATATAACAATTTTATAAAAAACAAATAACTTTCTTTTGCACATTGGGCTGACAAACTCCAAAAGAAATATAAATGGTTGAAATAAACGTTAAAATCGTAATCACAAATTGCGCTGGAAAGTTTTTGCTAAATTTAAGTAAATTTAAATATTTATTTAAATACTTAATATTTTTTGGAGCCATCTCGACATATATTTTGTGTGGGCCTACAGTATTTATGCTTTAGGTATAAGTTTCTGAATAATTTGTGCCCATAACACAATCTTACTAGTTCTCATTGAACAAGAGAAAGTCAATCAATTATGAGTTCCGTAACTTGCACTTGTGTGTCATATAAAGTTTTTTTTGCCACGCCTACTTTTTGTGGGCGTTATTTAATAAAATGCTGTTTTCTTCGAAAATTTTCATAGAAAGCAAAAAAAAATGTTTAATAAGATATTTAGCCAATATTTTTTCCAACATATCGCCCATACAAAGTTTTTGGCCACGTCCACTTTTTAGGGGGGTTTTTTTTTTTTAAAAAAAAAAAATTTTAATAATAGAATGAAATTAAATGCTATCCATCATCTTCTTAATGCTTTTTTCTTTGGGGCATGTACGGATATGGATAGGGTATCATACTGTTCGCCCCAAGCAGACTGTAGCCTTTCCCTCTGTTTTTTTTTGTTTTTGATAGAGCCCATAGCTTTCATTATTTCCTGGATAGATGAAATGTTTTTTTTGAAAAAACAACTTCGCTGATATGCTACCACCAGGTGATCCGCACTCATCTGAGTTGAATGTTTCCTGTTTATTACATTTCCTTCTTTTTCTGAAATTCCATTTTGTGGCGATATTATTAAGAGTAGTCGTTCATTCCTGGCACACTTTTTATCAACGTATAACTCTCGATATTTTTTGAAACTTTCAAAGACTAATCGTAGCTATAAAAGTTTTCTTTCTCTAGCAGTGATTCTACAAATTCTATAAAAGGGCTTTCTGTGGGACCAAGAAATACCAGCCTGCAAAAGTAGCCCAACATAGATATGTTAGAAATCCCATCAACTCTAGTTTAGGCAGTCTAATTCAAAAAATAAAGCAACAAAAACACACAACAAAAGTTCAAAATATCATATTGGAGAATAATAAAAACTAATATATGAATTTATAGTATGATAAATTTGCATTGCAGTTGCATATATTACGTAAAACAAATAAAGTGCACGAAACTTTCACGGTACATGAGGTGAGATGAGGTGACAAATTTATATAAATCACGTTTTAGGTTTTGAAAAATTAGATTTTCTCAGAAACAACACCTACGATTTTTATGTAATTTCGTACATTGGACATTTTTATTGGTCGGCGCCCGGACAGACAAGCAGACAGGCAGACAGACAGACCGGCGGATGGCATTGGCATTTTCGGACACACCCTAAATTTCCGCACGATCGCAATAACTTTCTCTAATGTATACTAATGCATACGAGAAAGTTAATAAAAGTCAGAAATTTAAAATAAAAATATTATTGTAATTTGATGTAATTTTGCACATTAGACACTTTTAACGTAATTGTTCAAAATACAAACATTAACCAAAATTGTCGAAGCCGGTTTTGAGACAACGAATTTAATTTAAATGTAAGAAAATAGTTTTATGAAATGTTCATCATGTTTTATTATGAAAAAACAGTAAAAAAAATTTAAATTCCCTTTATCAGTTATTTAGATGTTGACGATTTTATATATTACCGTTATTTGTTTTTTTAAACTGTGTATGCAGTATTTTCGGTCCCACTCCAATTATTCAAAACACAAAACCAGACCTTGAAACCATTTTTGTATAAATAAGTGATAATTGAATTTTTTTAAAAAAATTGTGTAGCAGGTTTAGGATATTTAAGACTATAAAGCAAAAAACGCCGCGATATGTAACCCCAAAAACTTTGTATATTTATTTATAAACGTATTTTAAAGAGTGTACACAGTTATGCAGGCATTTTAAAGCCTCTAAATGCAAAAACGTTATTTATAAAACGTATGCAAACGTTGCATAGAGGTTGTCTAACATAAACGCGTTTGGAGGTTGTTAAGTGCCCGCTTAAATGTGGTTTTGTATGAAAATGTAATTTTATTTTTATACCCTATCCTTAGGGTAAATTTCCTAAAGGAAATTTGAACATATACTCCCCAGAGTCCCGAAATGGTAAAGTGTTAACAAATTTTTAGTCCACCCACTGCCACACCCACATTTTACAAAAAACCTGAACAAAATAAGTAGAGACTGAACTCCTTCACAAGTTTGCCACGCCTACTTTTTGAGGGTGTTTTTTATTTCTATAGAAAAATTTGTATAACAATAATTTTTTTAATATATCATCCATCCTAAGGTATAAGGTATATTAATTTTGACACATAGTTTGTAACACCCCTAAATATTCGTCGTAGACCCATAAAAGTATATATATTTATGATCAGGACCAAATTCTAAGACTATTTAGCAATGTCCGTCCGTCCGTCCGTACGCAATTTTTAGGCCTTTAAAATTAATCTAGGAAGCTGAAATTCGGACCACATACTCCCTAGGGCTCCGAAATGGTTAAATGTAAATTTTTTTGGAATACGCCCACTGCCACGTCCACAATTTAGAAAAACCGTTTTATAGCTAAACTTAGAGAGATAGAGCGTTAGCACCTTCAGAAGATATGTAGGCACTGCCCTCCTTTATAAGTTTGTCATATAAAGTTTTTTGCCACGCCTACTTTTTGTGGGCGTTTTTTACTAAAATGCTGTTTTCTCCGAAAATTTTCACAGAAAGCGAAAAAAAATGTTTAACACAATATTTACCCAATATTTTTTCCAATATATCGCCCATACAAAGTTTTTGGCCACGCCTACTTTTTGTGGGCGTTTTTCACTAAAATGCTGTTTTCTTCGAAAATTTTCATGGAAAGCGGAAAAAAATGTTTAACAAGATATTTGCCAATATTGTTTCAAACATATCGTCCATACAAAGTTATTGGTCACGCCCACTTTTTGGGGGCGATTTTCCAAACAATAATTTTTTTTTTGTAAATTTAATAGAATGAAATAAAATGCTATCCATCATCTTCTCAATGCTTTTTTCTTTGGGGCATATAGGGATCATATGAGCATATGAGTTCCGATCTGACCACCGACGCGCAAACACGTGCCTCTGTTCCGCGGCCAGTGATCGTGTTCGTCACCACACAAAAGAGAAAAACCTTTTCTCGGTCGCGTGTGCAAAAACAAAAAAAAACAAACAAGTGCTCAGTGCTGCATTTTAAATCACAAAAAAAAAATTTGCATAGAGTACACAGTGCGTGTGGTCCCTTACTTCCTGTTCCATCTCGTTTGCTGCTGCTTCTGCTTGACCACACTTAGTACACAGTGATTCATATCATTTGTGTATTTTTTATGGTTGGGTAGGCGTAGTAACTGGCGAATAGCGGGTCGTATGTGTAAATTGTTGTTGGTAAACCAAGGCAAATTGCTGTAAGGGCATAACACCTGCGGTAATTTGTTTTGGTACGCTAACATAGAATTTACATTGCACGGCTCTGCTAAGGTAGCGTCAGTGTTGAATTTTTTGTGTTTGTTTTTTGTAATGTTTGGCAACTTCAGAGTAGATGTAAGTAACATTCGTGGCTTAAGAGCGAATCTTTTTTCTCTGTACGCCCATGTTTCCCAAACAAAGCGTTGATTCTGATTCATTGGAATTTAGTCTACCTGGTTACAACTTAGTGCCATTATTCTTTCCCCTTCGTGGTCTCGCCGTTTATATACGTAGTGATGTAGCCTACCAACTTCAACCACAATACGGCCAATGTTCCAATCCGGAATTTAATTTTATTTGGCTTAAATTCCACGTCCGTAGGCAATTAATCCACTACTGTTTCATTTATAGAAGCCCAAACTTGGACCGTAATCTTACTTTTAACGAGTTTGATGAGTTGTCCGATTCCATTACACGAATTGTAACCCTTTATCCTCACACTGAAATCGTTGTTGCGGGCGATTTCAATGTTCACAATTCGAATTGGCTTCGTCACTCTGGACAGACAACACCCGAAGGCAGGTACGCTGAGATCTTTGCTGAGGTAAACAACCTAACCCAGCTTGTAAATGAGCCGACACGAATTCCGAACATTAGTAGTCAAACCGCCAACACACTGGACTTGTTTCTCACCTCTCACCCAGATAAGTACACCATAAATGTATTATCGCCTCTAGGTTCGTCAGACCACTGTGTTATACCGGCCAATTTCTCGTACTCCAACCACAAAGTTAAAGAACAAGCTCCTAAAAGAACCGTATGGCAATACGAGAAAGCCAAATGGGAAGAATTAAACGGTTTCTTTAGGAATTTTAACTGGTCGCTATGCTTTTGGTCGTTTGTTAAAAATATTAAGAATTCGGCCTCAACATCTACCCCGACACTCATTTGCAATGACATTCCAGCTGTCAGCTCTTCGGATAAAGCCAATCTGCCCGCTGCTCATTTTGCAGCTAGCTGAACGCTGCCATATTGTGCTTTATCTCCCCCAGTACTCGAGCGCGTAGAATATACTATGGGACCAATTCATTTTCGCACTCGTACAGTGGCAAGAGTTCTTCGAGATCTCAACGTACATAAATCCGCTGGTCCAGATGGTATTTCCCCCATCGTTCTGAAGAGGTATTCTTCCACGCTGGCAAAACCACTGCGTAAGCTTTTCTATCTGTCCTATTCTTCAGGGCTCTTTCCGAGAAGATGGAAAACAGCATTTGTCCAGCCTGTCCCAAAAAAAGGCGAATCTTCCTCTCCCTCCTCCTACCGACCAATTGCACTTACGTCCCTTCTTTCCAAGGTCATGGAAACGCTGATAAATCGTCAGCTTATGAAATATCTTGAATCGCGGAAACTTCTTAATGACCCGCAGTACGGTTTTCGCGGCAACAGGTCCACTGGTGATTTTATGACATATCTAACCGAAAAGTGGAACCAATCTATTCACCGTGGTGGTGAAAGTAAGGTCGTTGCGCTTGATATTTCGAAGGCATTTGACAGAGTTTGGCACCAAGCTCTTTTGTCGAAAATGCGTGCATTTGGAATCGATGATACCTTTATTCAATGGATTAGAAATTACCTTTCGGACCGTTCAATTCAAGTTGTTTTGGACGGTTTCAAGTCTGCAACTTACCAAATAAATGCTGGTGTTCCCCAAGGCTCCGTTTTGTCTCCGACTCTCTTTCTCATTTTTATAAATGATCTACTCTCTGTTACTTCTAATCCTATTCATTCCTTCGCCGATGACAGTACCCTCAGCTTTACATATTCGTTTCCTGGGCAACGCCCCTCATCTTCGGGCGTTGAACTGGAACGGCAACGTATGCTAAGCTCATTAAATTCCGATCTTGACAGCATTCTTGAGTGGGGTAAAACCAATAGAGTGGAATTTAATGCTTCCAAAACACAATGTTGTCTTCTGTCACTGAAGCGAAACCTAAATACTTTGCCATTATCCATGCAAAGTATTTAGTATTCGCTGAATCCGAAAGACTTTCCATTCTCGGTATGTGTGTTAATGACAACCTTCGTTGGAATGACCACATATTCGATGTCGCCAAGAACGCTGCGAAGTGTCTAGGCTTTCTAAAGCGATGCAAGAAATATTTTACCCCTTCTGATCTGGCTAGAATCTACAAGGCGTTTATTCGCCCAAAACTTGAGTACAACGCTCATATCTGGTCCGGTGCACCAATAACATATTTGGAGCTTCTTAAAGAATTCAAAAACGCGCGATAAAACTTATTGGCGACCGAGATAATGCGAATTCGCTTGACCCTCTTAGTCATCGTCGTAATGTCTCCTGCCTATCGTTGTTCTATCGATACTACCATCACAAGTGCTCAAACGAAATAGCCAGTTGCATTCCTCCCCTTCAACACTTCAACCGTAATACTCGCCAAGCGAGGAATGCTCATCAGTTCACCCTAAAGCCTATATTCGGTCGAACAGTGAAATTTAAGGATTCGTTCCTCTGCCGTACAACACGAATGTGGAATGCTCTGCCTCACTCTGTTTTTCCTGACCATTACAACTTACAAACATATAAAATCAATGTGCATCGGTTTCTCATCCTTTCTTCTAATCCCTCATTTCCTTCACGGCCGTGCTGTGTTACTATAAAACAAAATTATAAAAAAAAAAAAAATAGGGATATGGATAGGGTATCATGCTGTTCGCCCCAAGCGGACTGTAGCATTTTCTTATGTTTCTATTTAATTTTTCAAATTTTTTATACCTCATGTATAAATTGTTATACGATGAGCAGGTTTTATCATATAAAAACCTATTTGTCCTTACAAACTCAATTAATTTTTCTTTCATTTTCGCCAATTGTTTTTGTTTACATAAATTCAAGTTAAGACGGATTCCGTCAAAATCAATGATGCCAGACTATAAGTCAGGTGGTCATGATGTCAGAAGTGTTAGGTGGTCATCGAAACTTGTCATCCCAAAAACGTGATGCCTACACACACAAAAAAGTTTCATAAGAATAAAAACAGTTTGAATGACGGGGAACGCTGAAATCTGAAACAAAACAAAATTTCTCTTGGGAAATCGAATATTTTTGTGCTCTCAGGTACCTGTTATTTGGTCACTTTAGAGTGAAGACCGAATACAGGTACTGGAGAGCACAAAAATATTCGATTTCCCAAAAGAAATCATTATTTGTTTCAGGTTTCAGACTTTCATAGCCAGGCTCTAAGAAAGTCACTTTTCATACGCTACGATTTTTGTCGTACGACACTCCTTTATTCTCTTTTGGGCACACATTAGGCTTTTACGTTTAGAATTTTCACGTTGCGTGCCTTTTTGATTTAATTTTCAAATTTCTATTGTTTTCTTCATTCGTTCTCGGAAATTTATTTATTTTTGACTGCTGATTGGTTGATTTTTCTCTAACGCGAAGGAAACACGACCAAGTAGAATACATGAATAAAGCAACCGCTGAATTTTACGATAGAAGACCAGAAGAGAATACAAGAACCGGGTGGGAATTTGCGGCCCATCCGTGTTTGGCTGTCCCCCACACTAACTCTGCATTCTCTTTGGTTTTAGTTTCGTATATTTCTAGGAAAATGCAGTAGGAATGCGTGTACTTATTTGTATTTTTAATTGATTAAAAATAAACATTGTTTGGAATATAAGAGTGCGATTTCGTTTTTTTTTTTTTGTGAGAAGATTGTTAACATACCAATTTTTTCCTTGTGTTTTTGATGAAACTCAATTGTATCAAATTCGATGCAATTGTCCCTAGAGAAGATTGTTGGGAATTGTAATGTAAGTTTAGTTACTGATAATCATACTATTAAGGCAAGTTTGTTAGTAATAATAGCAACAAACAACAACAACTATGGTAATTTTGTTGCCCTCTATTGATATGTTGTTGTAGCTCTAATGCATTAATTTCGTCTTTTTATACCTTCAATCCGGAATAGCATAGGAACAATTAAGGAAGTTTTTAATAAATCCCACCTATCTAATAAATCAGGTCTAGACTTGTCCAAATGCAAAAAAAACGCGTCTTTTAAAGTTTGGCGAAACTGGATTCACTTTGTTTGTTCTACGATGTATAGGAACACATATGCTCTTCATTAGAATTCCTGGATGAAAGTAACTTAAGAACCGAAGAAGTCAAACATCATGTTCACATGCATCAATGCAAACACATCAATTTATTGTTTATAGTAAACGCGATTTTAAGCCTAATGAAAAATCTCAGTTAATTTTTTCAACAAAATATTGTGATCTCAGTTGCTGCATCAAACCCTGATGCATGATATCGAGGTGACTTACTAAGAGGACATTGATATCAGTGTCTCCAACATTTCAAATTTTGTCCCCCTAAAGTGATGGTTCTGATATAAAATTAAGACTGAAATTTATAAAATTTGTATTTTTTTAAATTGTAGATTCGGTAATTTTAAATAAATTAAAATACCTTCATTAAAAACATAAATAAAATTTGATTTTTTTACTTCATTTGGAAAATTATAACACATTGTATTAAAAGAATTTAAAATATTAATAACTTTATATTTAAGTAACAAATTCCGTGTGTGTTAATATCTCTTAAATAACAATCATTAAAGATAAATATTTTTCAAACTTACGTTTTGGCAGATGTTTTCTAAATTAATTTTGTTCTCTTGCCAGTTCAGATGCACCAAGTTTTTGATACTAAATAAATTCTTTTAAATTGTAGTTGATTTAGTTATATTAATCGTAGTTATAGAACAAACACGGCCAAATTTAGGCGAGGTACAAATTAAGCAGATCTATTCGTACCCCTGGATCGCTTAAAAAAAACCCCATTAATTTGTTTCCGCCCTAAATTTAAGTTTTCCGCTTTTTCTTGGCTACACTGATTGATATAATGGAGTCATTACTCAGACCTATTGATATTATTTTGTAATATTACTATTAAATAATAAATATACACTATTGGACAAATAAAAGTTACCACCAGCAAATTTTTTCAACTTAACTTCGCTGAGGCTCTCTGGATCTGAATAGTTATTAAATTAACCCCAAAATATCAGTATCTTACCGTTCTAAATTTATTTTAAGACAAAAAAAACAATCGTAGTTCACTTCATGGACAAATCAGAGCTGCAAATTTAGTTTTTTGTGAAATAGTGTGATGGGCAGGGGCAACATGCCCCCCATTTTCCATTCGAAGATTCTTAATAATTGTAATAATATAAATAACTTTATGTCATTATGAAGCTTTCGGGCCTTTATTTCATTTTTATACTGGGATTTTATTTCTAAATGAAATAAAGACCCAATTTTGGGTGCTTATTTCATTTTTATTTTGGGGCTTTATTTCTTGGGGCCTTATTTCCTAGAGCTTGCGTTAGTATTACATACAAATGAACTTAAATAAAAAAATATTGAAATACAACAATGAAATAAGACCCCAATTTAAAAAAAATGTTGTTGTTGTTTCGCGTTTATATTTTTGGGGCCTTATTTCATTATTAGAAATTTTGATCGAAAGAAAACGCCTTTTTCGAGGAAGATGCGCTTTGTTTTATATGGATTGCTGTTTGTTTTAAAAACAACTAGCGGCATATGTATTTGCATAACTGTAGAATGAGTGGGATATATGGGATACCACACCTCGTTCTTGGAATATGTATACACATTTTGTTTTATATGTTTCGGTATTTATTCTTTAAATCCTACCCCCACGTATAATTTCATAAGTCTTTTGGGTGCTGGGTTCAAAAAAGGGGAGGCATCCACGCCCCCTAAATGGACAATAAATACTATTTTATTTTTCCGCTGTTTCCTTTTAAAAGCCAACCCTCATGTAAAAAATCATAACAGTACGACTCCCCTGGATGAAAAATCACAAATGTTAGAAATGTTTCCTGGGTTTACCCAGGTTTAACCCAGGAAACTTGAAATTTGGGATGAATCCTGCTGCAATGATGCGTTCCAAAAAATCCTACCCAAAAATATGTCTCTAGCTTTATTGTAAGCGGAGTTAGAAAGATGGCCTGAGTTGGTTCCAGTAAAAAAGAATGTAGTGCCAAAGTTGCTAATGAACTTGGCACTGCCCTGCCCCTTAATTGTTGTCATATGATGAATTGGAAGAAAAACATTTCGGGACACACTCTTACCTATATTTGCGAGGGTGTTCTTTCTAATGGTGATGGTTAAAATTTCCTCAAAGTAAATTAACGCTGAAAAATTTTAAAAATACACAGAAAAACTTGTTTTGTATCAAGTTCTTTTACTTAAAATTATCTTCAATAATCAATCAATTAAAATTGTGACCACTGAACTAAAAATTTATTTTCGATTATTTTTATGTCAGACTAATTTGATAAACAAAAATGGAAGCCAAAAAATATATATATAAAAAACTATAATTATTGATAAAAAATTATAGACATAGAACACTCTCAATTTCTTTCAGTATGATCTGATGCATTTCTTAAAACAAATTTTTATTCAAGTTCTTAAGCTATGACTACAATAAACTTGTTCATTTAAATATGAAACCGAAAGAAAAACATCTTTAGCCATTTCTAAATGTTGCCTGACTTTTTATATACCGTGAGGAGGGTTGAGCTTTGTCAATCGTTCAAATTTAATGATCGAATTATTGAAGTATTGGTTTAAAAAATGAATCTTTCATTGCAATCAATCATTTAATGACAGATACGAGTCTTGTATTGCTTCATTAATTTCAATACAATAAGAAATCCCAATCACACTTAATTGAGTTTAATTCCGTTCGATTCAGATAGATTGTAAAAGTGAATACAGCCAAATAAATACATACCATTGGAACACATTTTTTGCAGAACTCTTCTAGTTTCTATATATTTTAAAGTGGCATATCAAGATACTTTAACCGGCTAGTTGCGCGAGATAAAATTTTTATTTGGGACATATGTCCCACTTAAGTGGGAAAGTTCCCAAGAAAAAGTTGGGACTTATGTCCCTGCGCCAACAAAAGTATTGACGACCCTATGAATGATTGCTATGTGATCGAGTCAAAAAGATTGAATCAATCACGATTGACACAGCTCGTGGAGGGAGACGTTACCGAGAACAATATTCTTTTTTCAAAGTCTCGTTTTTGACAAAAAAAAATCATCAACTTTCCAAATAAAATTTTTCATTTTTAGCGTCATATTAGTTTACCAACCTTTTTTTAATAAATAAATAAGAAAAATAAATTTGCACTTCAGACATCGAGGCCGGGATTTTAATTGATTTTAGGCATGAAAAATTCGAAAGAGAAAGAAAAATCATTTTAACCAAAAAAAACTGAAAAGATATGAGTTATGTTTTGCGATTTTTTTTTATTTTTACAGGCTTAAATTTTGCCTGCTAAAATTTTAACCACCATCATTGGAAAGAACACCCTCGAAAATATAGGAAACAATGGGCCCCGATTTTTTTCCAGTTCATCATATGGTAATATTTCCGATTTAGATGTCGAAATCGCGTCATGGAAGCGTTAACCCATCAACTATTAACTTTAGTCTATAATTCAAACATAAAACATGCATTACTTGTATAAATTACAATTTAAAAAGAATAGCCTCACCTATCCTATGCAAAATCGATATCTGCTCCGCAACAGCTAACTGGTTCGTAGCGCACTCGGATGCCAGCAAGTAGTTGTTGTTAAAGACTTTTAAGTGATTAAACAATGTACTCCATACACGACCAACATGTGTTCCGCTTGGCTTAAAATAAATAAAATAAAATATGTTGATAAAAAATGTAAAAATTGTACTTTAGAATTAGTATTTTAATTAGAATTAAATTTAAAATAAACATAAGTACTTTTTTCTTAAGAAATTAAGCATTCCCCATCCGAGTTAGAGGTGGGTGAAGGCAAACTACCGACTTCATTTATCTCCTGGTAGGGACATGGGAAGAACAGTTAATAACAATAGTGATGAGTCCCAAAGGACACTCATGAGCGAAAGCGACACTCACGACATCCAATTGTGTAGCATGTCACTGGACAATATGCGGTGCAATGTGTAGTTTGGTAGCAGCTCATACAACAATGTACCTTCACTATTAATATCCAGGCCTTTGAAGAGTATGCCTTACAAACAGCAAAAGAAATTGTGGACGAATATTAATGGTATCCTATGCCAGCTTTGGTGCATGAAGTACTGATCCATAGTGGATAGATTGCCCATGCGATTATGCTTATATGCCAGTAAACCGAAGAAACTGCTGAGGCTGATAATAAAATCATTAAGTTGTTTAGCTACGTTACCAACGTGAGCAAACTTTCACCATAAGAAGCTACTGAATATCGGAATAACAGCACTTACCAATATTCCTAGTTCTAAATCCTAATAAACCGGGTAAGTAATGGCGGAGTTTCCCTTAAGTCAGTACTTCTTAATGGTCCTGATCTGCTGACATCCTTAATGTCCGTCATTCTCAAATTTCATGACCAGAATTACCAACGATTTTTGTGGTTCAATCGGGACAGTAACGAAGTGGAGGAGTACATTATGCTGGTCATGACGTGTGTAGGCAACATCCTCCTTCTGCTGGGATGAACTAATAAGAAACAAAAACCCAAAAGATGTATCCCAGAGCTTTTAAGTCGATTCGTGAAAACCACTACTACAACGACGTTGTGAATAGCATGGACTCCGAAGCTGAAGCGGTAAGACTTGCTAAAGAAATTACCATTATTAATAAACAGGGGGGGGGGGGGTAAGTCAACTAGTCAAATGCAAATGTATTCCAAGGCAAAAGGGTTCCAACAAAACGCCAGAATGAATTTATCTAACGTCGTTGAGTGCACTTTGATAGTGGCTAAGACCAAAGAGGCTCCAGTGGACCATCGACAGTATTTTTAAGTGGACAAGACTTGGCGTATTGTCCTCAATTAGACCAAACTATCCCAAACTACGCTACCCCAATTTATAGAATCGCTACAAATTCCGTACACAAATGAAGTGTAAGAGAGATTTTCCAAACTCAGCTTGTAAAATAAGCTGCTTTTATTAAGGGTGATTTTTTAAGAGTTAAGTTTTTACGATTGGAAGCACTGGTTAGTAATGGCGTCCAAACTTCATCTGTCAAAGTAAAAAGTTTTCAGTATACTCTGCCATTTAATCATGACAAGACTTACAAACGGGCAACGATTGCAAATTATCAAATTATCAAATTATCAAAAAATTGTGTTCAGTGATGGGGCTCATTTCTGGCTTAAATGATTCGTAAATAAGCAAAACTGTAGCATCTGGAGTGATGAACAGCCACATGCCATACAATAATTACCGATGCATCCCGAAAAAACGACAGTTTGGTTTGGTTTATGGGCTGGTGGCATCATCGGTTTATTTTTCTTCACAGACGACCGTGGAAGAAACGTTACTGTCAACGGCGAACGATATCGAGCCATGATATGCGATTAGTTGAACTTGGTTGACATGTGGTTTCATCGAGACGGTGCCACATGTAATGTAAAGTCTTAGTCTATGTGGACAAACCGAACACGATTGAAGCCTTACAGAATAACACATCACGCGTAATTTCTGGAATACAGGTCACTTAGCTTCTTGCCGGTTGCCGCTCAGTGCGTAGTCTTAACCTTAAATATGACTGCTATCGAAGATGAATTAAAATTATATCAAAAGCAACGGACACCTTCGTAATTATTGTACAGTAATATGGTTGGCATCTCAAGTCGCTCTAGAGTCGCTCTAGAGTTTAATTTCGCGATTGAACACAGTGCTAAGAGCAGCTCTCCAAGAGTAGACTGCTTAACTTTCTCGTATACATTAGTATACTAAAGAGAAAGTGATGGCGATCTTGCGAAAATTTTGAACTCAAACTGAGTATGAGGGATTGTATTACGACTATAGAGAAGTCCAAAAAAGTGGGTCCGCCAATGCCGTCCGTCGGTCTGTCTGTCTGTCTGTCTGTCTGTACGGGCGCCGTATGGCGAAATGGTTAGACGGATTTGCTTCAAAGTTCGTATATAAGGTTCTTGGGGTTACATTTCGGGCATCTTTTTATTATTTGCTTTATGTTTTGAAATAACGGTACCTGCTATATTCGGTCTTTTTTTGTACTAAGGATGTTTTGGATAGGGTCAAAAATTCTGCATACTCAGTTTTTCGAAAAAAATCGATTAACGGTAATTTTTAAAACGGGCAATATCTCGAAAACTAATAAAGGGAACACAAACAAATCTGCATACTTAGATTTTTTAAGTAATTTTTTTTAAAATTTTTTTTTCTCATAACGATTTTCTTTAATTTAAATTAAATTCGTTTTCTCAAAAACGGCTCTAACGATTTTGGTAATTTTGTATTTTGAACAATTATGTTAAAAGTGTCCAATGTGCGAAATTACATCAAAATCGTAGGTGCCGTTTTTGAGAAAATCAATTTTTTTAAAACCTAAAAAGTGATTTAAATAAATTCCTCACCATTAATTTTCGATTCATTTTGCGACACAAAACGCATCTCATGTATCGGGAAAGTTAGGTATGATGCAGTCGTGCACTTTATTTTTGAAAGAATCGAATATTCTGAAAGTAATTCTGAAATATATCTCCGTACACACAATACTTGGAGAAGCTAGGCTTTAGCTAATATTTATTTTATTTTGTATTTTTTTTTTAATTTGCGTCCTTATTAATTTTCTTGTATACATTAGCATACTAAAGAGAAAATTATTGCAAAACTGTGAATGAACTATGCTTTTACGACTATAGAGACTTCGAAAAAGTGGGTCTGCCAATGCTATCCGTCGGTATATCTGTCAGGCCACAATACAGAGAAAACTCTTTTGGATATGTAGTTGAAGTGATAACGTGTTAAAACCTTAACCCTAAATATGTAGACACTGAACACCTTCAAAGTTTGCCAAATAAAATTCTTTACTATGCCTACTTTTTGTGGGCGTTTTTTAACAATATGTTGTTTTCATCGAGAATTTGTATAGAAAACGAAAATAAATCGTAATGTTTATTCACCACATAATGGGCGGGGCCAAATAATTTTTTTATAAATGTCATAGAATGCAATAAAATACCATCCATCATGTTTCAAAGCTTTTTTCTTTGGGGCATATATGGATATGAATAATCTCATATTGTTCGCCCCAAGCGGACTGTAATCTTTCCTAATGTTTATACCCTATCCTAAGGGTATATTAATTTTGACACATAGTTTGTAACACCCCTTAATATTCGCCGTAGACCCATAAAAGTATATATATTTATGATCAGGACCAAATCCTAAGACTATCTAGCAATGTCCGTCCGTCCGTCCGTCTGTACGCAATTTTTAGGCCTTTAAAATTAAGCTAGGAAGCTGAAACCACGTATTCCCTAGGGCTCCGAAATGGTTAAGTGTAAAAATTTTTTGAATACGCCCACTGCCACGTCCACAATTTAGAAAAAACCGTTTTAAAGCTAAAGTTAGAGCGATAGAGTGCTACAACCTTCACAAGATATGTAGGCACTGCCCTCCTTTATAAGTTTGTCATATAAAGTTTTTTGCCACGCCTACTTTTTGTGGGCATTTTTGACTAAAATGCTGTTTTCTTCAAAAATTTTCACAGAAAGCGAAAAAAACTGTTTAACAAAATATTTACCCAATATTTTTTCCAACATATCGCCCATACAAAGTTTTTGGCCAGCCCACTTTTTGGGGGCGTCTTTTCAAAAAAACTTTTTTTTTAATTAATAGAACTAAATAAAATGCTATCCATCATCTTCTTAATGCTTTTTTCTTTGGGGCATATAGGGATATGGATAGGGTATCAAACTGTTCGCCTCAAGCGGACTGTAGCCTTTCCTTATGTTTTTTTTCTTGCTTTATAATTTTAAATAACTCTACAGATATTACAAACAGTTGTTCAATCATATATTTATCCATGTTTCGCCAATGAAAGTCAAGTATGTAAAACAGTTTTAAAGCGACGGTCGGCAATCAACTGGAGGGAGAAAAAATCTTAATATATTTTACAATCAAATTACTGATATCGAAGATCATATCTCATAGAGTTCGCGGTTGTGTCTTCTCCTTCATTCGCCCTTATCGTAAATGAATATCCATCGAAGAATTTTTGTTTTTGCAAAAGAGCTTAATATTTACTCTTTATTTCCTGCTTAACTCTGCAGAGTGTAGCAGAGGTAGTTTTGCCAAGTTTCCTAGTCTTACAACTAATAACATAATTCTGTGGCGATAGAGAATAGCAGTCACTTCTTCTCATTTTCAGGAGAATATTTTAATTTTTTTATTTTTGCGGTTGCTTATGGAATTTATAAGGCTATCACTTGGTTCTATTA
Organism: Ferdinandea cuprea; assembly: GCA_963576555.1. NCBI lineage: Eukaryota > Metazoa > Arthropoda > Insecta > Diptera > Syrphidae > Ferdinandea > Ferdinandea cuprea. The sequence continues at coordinate 83,208,302 of OY754959.1, forward strand.
ACTAAATATTGAAATAAATCGACTTATGGTTATATATTTTTCAGAAAAAATATTGTTATATTATATATTAGCAAAAATATAATAAGTTAGTTGAGCGAACATCTTCCATCATTCTTCTTTATTCATAACCAAACGGATTTCGCAATTGATAGATGGTTTTATTGAAGTAGAGAGGTGTTTTTAAGAGGTTGTACCTTGTACCTAATTCTTAAATTATTTAGCCTCTAATGAGTGTGTTCTATAAACCAGTGTTCTATAAACCTTTATACTTCTTCCAAAGGGTTGCTATTAAGCAATAAATGCTAATTAAACTTTTGTTAAATTGGCCCATCGGCGTAAATATCAACTTCAACGAATAAGAACTATGGGGAGATCTGACGAAGACAAAGTGTATGCTTTATAGAACCTTTATTCTGCCAGTTCTATTATACGGCCTCGATAGTGGTAGTCCAAAAAGCGAATGGACAATAATGCTCCAGCTAAGAGGATCTTCTGACCCTAGCTCCTATTTTCGAGACCACAAGGAAGACCGAACCTCCGTTTTCCGTGGTTGCAAGAGCGCTTGGTCTGGATAACAGGAAGCAGCATTCTCGGGATCGCAGAGGCTGAGGTGTCTCAGGCGGGGTCTTCAACCAAGAAGCATATACTTTTAAATTGTTCCCGATTTCAATATTTAAAAAGTATATATTTACAATAACACATTCTACGAGAGCAATTAACATTCAACACTCGGTGATTTTCCAATATTTTCATTTTTGCACATTTATGTTTCTTGCATAAGATGAACGATATAATGAAATGTTGATTTATTAATTAATTACTTACCAAATTTTGTCCAGACATTTTAAAGCCATTAGGATTATTCTTAGAATGTGAAGACGTCACAAGCGTTATACGAAACATTTTATCCCACACGTTATTTGACACGAAAATCGTAAGTATTTCACAAAGTGCTTTTAATGTAGAATGAACAGGCTCTTGAGTTTCTATAATATATTGAAATATATATATATATTTATTATGGTACTAAATTTATGCTATTTTCTAATATTATAACAAAGTAAAATATTTGGGAACGAGAGTATTAAATATGACTGATCTTAAGAAGATTAAAAACACAGAATGCATAATATACATTTTTAAGAATTTTTTTATTATAATAATATGTACTTAAAAAATAATAATAATTGTATTGTCGAAATATATTGTTAAACATTTAATTCTATACTTATGAATTAATACAAAAATATTTATGGATTTATGGAGTTTCGTCGAATAAAATATGAATGTTCATTGTACATAGACCCACCCAATATGGCCTATGTACAATGAACATTCTCATTCAAATTACAAACCGTTTAAAAAGAAATTTAACTGAGTTCTCCAATTGGTAAAAGATATCATCAACCGTAGTAAGGTTTTAGTCGAGAAATTAAAATCGGTTTAGGTCTATTATTCTATTTACTTATGGTTACAGCATTAACTATATCGGGATAACATTCTTTACGTATAGGATTGACAATATTTTTAGTAGCATCGTTAGTGGTATTACGAAGACTCCTAATGTTTAAAATGTCTGGAATTAGAATTGTTAGCTAAGGCAGGTAAAGGGTGATTTTTTAAGAGGTTTAGAACGTTTTAAAAAAAAAAAAACACAAAAAATTCGAAAAAATTAATGAAATATTTATTTGAATCGATAGTTTGAACCTTGCAATTTAATGTTTAAAGATAATTTCATGCAAATGTTGACCGCGGCTGCGTCTCAGGTAGCCCATCCGCTGAGTCCAATTTTGGCATACTCTTTCACACATATCGGCCGGTATCTCACGAATGAATGCATGGATGTTGGCTTCCAGTGCGTCAATCGAAGCGGGCTTGTCCCTATACACATTAGCCTTGGCATACCCCCACAAAAAATAATCTAATGGTGTCAAATCGCACGATCTAGGCGGCCAATTGACCGGCCCGAAACGTGAAATTAACTGTTCACCAAACTCGCCTCGCAATTGCGCCATTGTTTTGCGTGCTGTGTGGCATGTGGCACCGTCTTGTTAAAACCACATATCATGCAAAAAAAAGTTTGTTATCATCGCTCGGTAGCGTTCACCATTGACAGTAACGCTGCGATTATCATCTTATCATCTATCATCTTTGAAGAAATATGGCCCAATAATGCCGCCGGCCCATAAACCGCACCAAACAGTGGCTTTTTCGGGATGCATTGGTAGCTGTTGCAATGCTTCTGGCTGATCTTCACTCCAAATGCGGCAATTTTGCTTATTTACGTACCCATTCAACCAAAAATGAGCCTCATCGCTGAACACAATTTTTCGATAAAAATGCGGATCCTCGGCCAGCTTTCCAAGAGCCCATTCACCAAAAATTCGGCGTTGTGGTAGGTCGGCTGGCTTTAGTTCTTGCACCAGCTGTATCTTAAAAGGCTTTACGCCCAAATCCTTCCGCAAAATTTTCCACGTAGTGCTGTAACAAAGGCCTAACTGCTGGGAACGGCGCCGAATCGACATTTCGCGGTCTTCTGTCACACTAGCTGATACGGCCGCAATATTTTCTTCAATACGCACAGTACGTAAACGTGTTGGTGGTTTAATGTCCAACAAAGTAAATTTGGTGCGAAATTTGGTCACAATCTTCCGAATAGACTGCTCAGAAGGTCGAGAATGCCGATCATAAAATGGAACAGCGCGCGATGAACATTTCGAACCGAGCATTTTGATAGTAAAATTCAATAATTTGCAAGCGTTGTTCATTTGTAAGACGATCCATGGTTAAATTGCAAACCAAACTGAAGCTGTTTGACAGTGACACAAGGTACTAAACACACGTCAGCTGTCAAAACCAGTGTTGCCAAAACCAAACCAGCTAAAAAATCACCCTTTATTTCACGTTTCCTTTTACCAGAAGTTTAAGAAGACAAAAGAAAAAGACGATGAAGAAGTAGAAGAAGAAGGGCCTGTAATATCCAAAACAGATATAGGAGGTATTATGTATTCTGGTAAGGTTGTCGGTTAATCAATGTCAGTAGACGTTGAAGCATTAACCAAATAGGAAGCATCAGAAAACGAGGAAACGTTGGAGTTCGTTGATTATTCCATAAATCTAGTCGGTTATAAACAAACCATTTATCAGATAAACTAATGTGATTAGCGTTTTCGTAGGAATTTCTTTTAAGTCGTCAGTTCAGCCACATTAGTTTTGTCCAGCATTTCCATTTTACGCGTACAGTAATTATTTCCATTTTGCCAAGTTTTATTTCGTGTTTATTGAATTTTTAATTCTGTCATTTGAACCCAGATACATATATCGACTTCTAAAACACAATTTTGAGCGGATAAATTATTTGTATGATATGTGGCTACAGCATCGACAGCATTCAACTATAATTAATGTGAGACGAGAGATTCTGCGTCTCAGCTATATACTAAAACGACGCGCTTTGCATCTTGTATATTGCTTTAGAGGACACCTTTTAAGAATACTTATGCCCAATGAAAGCGAAAAAGGCTTAACTTTGAACTTGATATGTTTTTTTTTTTTGGACAATTACCCCTCTGCAAATCTGTTGAAAATTGCGTATTTTACTTCCCGTTAATTTCTGTACATATAAAACTGACCATATCTCGTTATTGTCACAGTTTATATTTAAAACTAGCTATGTAATCGACTTAATGTTCAATAGATACTTTTAGATATGATTAGTGGATATATGAAAAGAAATCGTGTGAGGTTCTATCTATAACTTTTACACCAGTTGCCTAGGATAAATAAATGCATCTTTATGCTTTTGTTTTAAGAAGAAATTTTGTATTTTAAACCTGCGTTAAATTATGGCAATACATATCTTATACCCAATAATAATAAACAAAAAACGTTATCATTAGTTTGCAGGCAACCCATGGATATTGTGATGATTAATAAAACCGGATAGTACAATTTAATGAAAATAAATAGAAGTATTGAGACGTTTTACACATGAAGCCAGCTTTGAAGTTCATTAGATACCCTGCACCCTACGGGGGTTAGCTATTGCATTGCATACAATAAACACCTTTTCAGTTCATCACTTCTCTTTCTTTAGTAAATTTACTGAGTGCCTTTCGTTTTTTCCGTGTTAAGAACTATTCATATGAGAGCGAATTGCGAACTGCGAATATTCGTAAATGTTGACATTTTATTCACAATCCACGTCTATATTATGTAGATTGTGAATATTGTGTGGAAGTTCGCAACCCAAAAATGTTCGACGATGTAGTCGATGGAAAAATTATTGATATAAAAAACGGGTAGCCATCGCAAGCATATATAATATACCAATGCTTGTGTGATTAGGTATTGATAAGGAAGGTTCGAACAATGGCCGCGGGAGTGTTAAATAAAAAGTCGGAAGTAAGAAAGTAAGAAAAAAAAGCGTTTGGTACCAATATTCTAATAGTTATAATTATTGATTACAATATTATTAATTTCTAAATTATAATAATTTCTATATTATACTAGCTGGACCTACCCGGTTTCGCCCGTGCAAAACAAAAATATCAGAATTAATAGGTTTGTTCCAACAGGAGCTCAAACTATCAGCAAACTGTCAGGAGCATACGCCGTTTAGTTTGCCGTTCCAAAACGAAACAAACGCAAATTCAAACTATCATGAGGCTGTTCCAACGTGATTTTAAACAATCATCAAACTTATTTCTGATAGTCAGAACAGTCAGAGGATTTTTTGCGGACTAAAAATCAGAGCCATGCGCAATTCGTAAAATTCGCTCACAGACTCAGTTGCCTTGCCTTGTCGTTTTCAGTTTAGTTTAGCTTAGACTTTAATTCGTGCCTTCGTTCTGTGGAGGCGGGTACTTATAAATGGGATAAATATTTGGTTTTGGGTTTTGTACTTCATTTGACCATTGAAAACGGTCATTGAAACATAGAGCTTTGAAAAAAAGTTCTTAATGATACGTGTTATCGTGAAGGTATTGTGTTCAACTTTGACATTTCTTCTGTGTGGAGAATATGTTAAAATGCAGTTGCAAAATTGTAATCTGTTTTCTTTGCGTAATATATTATTTGCGTTTGTTTTGTTTGTTAAAAATGGATTTAAATTCATCCAAAGACTTAAGTGCCGAAAAAAAAGGATATTGTTGACGCGACAAAAAAAAATTCATCAAATTTTGAAAAATTTTGCAAATCAAGTAGGTGATATTTTTTTCTGGGTAAACGAACAGTATAGACTTCTTAACGAAAATAGGCCACAATTCGTCACCAAAGAAGAAAAACCAAACTGATTTAAGAGAAAAGTAGATGATTTCAATAAGTGTGCCATCAGGCAAATTGTGCATAATTTTTTTTTTAAATAACGAACTTACGACGCTGGATAAAATACTGCATAAGGAAGGATGCAATGCAAACATCACTAAAATTAGCACGTCTTCTCTGCATACGGTTTTAAAAATTAAACTGAGTTTTTAATTTGCCCATCGTCAGCGAGAGAGTATTCTTCTGAAAAGAACTGACGTCATAACATAAAGATAAATTTGTTTTATTTTTTATAAACAAAACAATTAAAATAAAAATTTCAATAAAAAAAAAAAGCATGGTAACCAAACATAATATTCTTTTGGGTTTTTGCTGATTTAAAATCATTAGTACGGAAACCCTGTTAGAAGAGCACCTTACGGAAAACAAAAGAGTGCGAATGAGAGGCAACGTTCCCTATCTTCCCTGTACTGCCAGTCAGAAACTAGTTTGTGATTTGGAACAAGCCTAATATTTAAAAATAAAACATTTTGTTTTAAGATTTGTATTCTGTTTAGTGCCGCTGAAAGGAAAAATCTTTGAAATAGAATGCAAAGGCATGACGCGATGGAATCGTCTGCAATAGTGAGGGACTTTTAGCTGAACCTCCCGAAGACTGACTTTAGCCTACCTTCATGTTTTCGCAACTAGTCGCGAAACCGGAACCTTCTTTATAAACAATATTAGCGGTTTTATTTCCATCTGTTAAGATAACAATATTTGTTGCATCACCGACTCTGGAGCACGCTACATATAACTGTGCCTGAGTGAAACAGTTCTTGCTCAAATCAGCCCCAGCATTTCCTAATGTTTACACACATTTATAGGAAATTGAATCCGTTTAATTTAGCAAGGACAAATGCTGGGAGTTATTAGTGTTTTTGGTTTGAAAACGGTAATTCCGTTCAAAATAAATGCCTTAATAACGTTTTCCTGCAACGAAATCACTCCCATTCTTGTACAATTACAAAACTTCCGAAGCAGCATAATGGGAACTCCAACTTTCAAGTAAATTTTCTGGAAAGCGAAGGCCATGGGCTGTAATATTATTAAAGAAATCAACAGGATAATTTACTGCATCATCTTTGTTACAAACTGTATTCTAGGACAGGTACGAAATTGAATCACTAGGAATTTTCTCCAAGATTCAGTTTTTGAGGTAAGATACTTGTGACAAAATGCATCTTTCGCATAGCCATTTCTGACAAAATTTGGTCATTACTTTTTCATTTTTTATTCTATTTGGTATTTTTTTTCTACGAAATATTCATGTTCTCAAAAATTAAACCTACACCTAAACCACTTTTTTATTGTATTAATGTTTTAATTGAACGAACTTTATAACACATGTCCTTAATGCACAAACACTGAATGTATTCACTTCCTTCCTATGAGAACTGTTTTGTACTGTTTTTGTTTTTAATCATAATTCAAAATAACATTTGATCTGTAAATATGTAGATATGTGGCCGACGTAAAGCGACGTACTCTTACTTTAAATTGAAGTATCGTTTCTTATATTTACGTATAAGCCACATCAGAATATCACAGCATTGAAAAAGATTTTTAAGGGTGAAATTAATGGAAATCCGTCGAAAATAAAAAGTTATGGGAGTTATAGCTGCGGTTTTTCGTATCACCCCAACGCATGTCCATATTTCGAGCAGCTACTCTACTAAGTGAACTTCAGAACTATTAGGTACGGATAGAAAACCCACTAAAAATATTTTATAGATAATAATTTAATTAAACAAAAAATGTAGGAAGGATCGCGAGATATTACAAGCCCAAAAAAAAGTTATGATGCCATAAATAAAAACTAAAAATCTACGTTTTTCAGCATTTCATTTCATATACATTTTTCTGCATTTTCTGCAAATTCCTTTTTTTTGTTTCGGTGTCTGTTCCTAAAATCCTACATCCATGTATAATTTCATAACTGTAAGACTTTTGGGTGCAAAGCAAAAATAAATAAAATTTTATTTTTTCCGTGTTTGTTGGCTGAGTAAAAGAAAAGGCGCGGCTGCCACGCCCCTAAACAGAAAATAAAAAATATCTAATTTTTTCCGTGTTTGTTCTTACAATCAAAACCTTATATAAAAAATCATAAGTGTAGATCTTTTGGGGGCTGAGTTAGGAGAAGTTGCTTAATTGTAACTGGATTGGTTTCAAAGTCCTCAATATGTTTTTACAGAGAGAATAGTGGAATCTCATAACTCAGCTCTTGCTTTTAACGAGAAATTACATAGAATATATTTAATATACATTATGTGATCTAGGTGTTCTTAAAGCTGCCTTGATGCATCAGAGTTTGCATCATTATTAAATAAAATCGTGTTTTGCAAAGTCGTGTAAACCATTAAAAATTTGCATTGTTGAATTTTATAATTATCTTCATTTTTATCACTTTATTGTTTTTTTTTCGTTTGATAGAGCCATTAATTGCAGTTAGATGTAATGCAACTAAATTTAATTTTCTAAATTTTGTATACCTACAAAAAATTATAAAAACAGCATAGTTCACATGTAACGTTATGAATATTGAGGCAAATTGGTCTTAGGGTCTTAGGCGTCAAAATTGGTTTCCGACATACAATGGAATCAATATCTGGTTGACTTTGAAAAAGCCTTCGACACCGTATAGTTAGAGGGGCTTTTTTACAAGTTGATCAGGCTAGAAATGCACAAGCCCTTGTTACATATAATTTATAATATGCTTATGGGAAAGAAGTTCGTAGTCAAATGAGGCGACGTAACTTCGAGCAGAGTCTTTCACATTAAAAACGGTTTACAACAGTGAATTCTCCGATTTTGTTTAATATTTACACGAGTTATCTGGTACGTTAACTTAATATTTACACGAGTTATCTGGTACGTTAACTCAGATATGCTATAGCGTATGCCGATGATTTGGTCTTATACAATTCAGGTCCTAAGATCAAGGTCATCAACATCCTTTTGCAGCGCGTGGCTTCGAACAAATTAAAGGGTATTGCGACGACTGGAAGTTGAAAATCAACTTTCAGAAGACGGAAACAATTCTGTTTAGAACCCCATTGGTTAATGTCGCTAGGGAAATGGGCAGGCATTAGCGGTGAAAATTGTAGTTAGATATATTGGAATCTGGCTAGACCAGTATCTATATTTTAATAAACATATAGATGCTTGTCTTGCTGGAGCCAAGAAAGCCTTTTCTCTGACAAAGAGATTGTTTCATAGCAGTCAACTTGCTTCTAGGGTTAATGTCATATGCTACGTGGCCCTAAAAAGGGTAATCATCGCTTATAGCTGTCCATTGTGGTTTAATATAGCTTCATATTATATGGAAAGGATTCGGGTTTTCGAGAGACAATGTCTTAGGACGCGAAAGTACGGGAAGTAGATGACATATCCTTCCAGGTTGGTGCATTGCCTTAAGGTAGCTCCTCTTAATTTTAATTTAGTTTTTAAGTTATTTAGATAAGCTAGGGGTTTTCTGGGAGAAACCGATTCGTCAACTTGGTGTGATGTTTCTGAGAGTTCATTCATGCTTAACGGCATCGGTCAACTTAAGGTCACGCAAGTTTCTGTGTTGGCGACAATTTGGCTCCCAGAACGCAATTGGGATGGTGACCACTCGGTGAATAAGCAACGAGTGCTCACCACCCTGAATATATTTATTATACTTGTAAATATTGTTAGTTAAGTAGAATAGCTACTCTTAAGTTTTTCTTGTAAATATTTCTTTTCTTTTTCATAGATGTGAGTCTAGTTTTAGTTTTAGTTTTATATAAAATAAAAATAATACTATAATATAATATTTAAGTTTTTCAACTATTTTGCTTAACATACAAGTGATAATTTAATTTAAAAATATTGTTTGTTTATTGGCCGAAAGGCAATTAATATTAATAATATGTTTAAGTTTAGAGCGTCTGCCTGAGGACCAGTAAGCTAGTTGAAAGAAACATTTTTTCTAGTATATAAGTTTTATTGAAAAAATTAATATAAATGAATTTAAAATAAAAATTAAAAAATTAAATATTTAATAATTTTTAAGTTATAGAAAATACGGTCTTCCATCTTAAAATTTATAGAAAATGGAACTGTATCATTAAGTAAAAATTATTGTTTTTTGAGATATGACATTGTTCTTTCTAATCAGCGATACCGAAAGATTCTGTCTTTCTTGTTAACAGCAATCATTTTCATGACGTATTCAATTGCCGCACAGAATTATAATGCAAAAAGTATTTAAAAGGCACGGGTGATTAAGCAACATAAGAGTGAAAGGAACAGAAAAATCTTTATGTCTACCCTAGAAATTTTGGTATAGGCAAGTTCTCCAGCCAACATGGGGACATGGTCTCCAACTTTAGGGATGCACAACCAACATAAACCCATAAATCAATTCATCGTTTTCAAAACAAAGTACTACGCTTTATTCCTAGTAGAAACGTAATGCTGATTAACTTAGAGATCTAAAAGTTGAAATGGTAGAGAACTTCTTAATTACAATAATATAGGTAGGAAGTTGAGAAGGGTAAAAGCCTTTCTAAGATAAACAACATCACATCAAACGAGTTTTTAAACAAGCCTACACTTGTGCTCTTGAATTGGGGGCAACTGTTAAATAGGCAACAATTGACTTCTAGGTATTACAAAGAAATTGCTAATTCGTTTAACGACAAGCCGCGATCATTTAAAGGATGGCATAAGAAATTCCTTCTTCGTGTGTTCTTAGTAGATTAAAGTGGCACACTATCGCAAATATTGCATGCGTTGTCTTGAACGATTTCCACCCCGCTACATGCAAAAAAATTATTGTTTGTTCTGATGCATTTTAAAAGTTTGCTTCGTTTTTGAAAGTCAGAGCTAATCAAATTTAGTTTAAAATTTATTCCATTCTTTAATACTACACCCTCAAAAATCCATACTTTAACACTACTACATTTAGAAATTGTTGTGTGGAATATTATGAATTTACCCAGCTTTCATTGATTTAATTACACTTAAGTCATAAATAATTGTATTCATTTATTAAATAAATTATGAAACATTTGAGTTATTAAATGACTGGATACTCTTAGGGCGGGCCAGTTACAGATATTTTACAAATACCTAATTGAAAATTCGAACAATGTTGGGTTTAACTCAAGTAGCCTTCCACTGCCGGCAAATTTTCAATGATTTCATTAACTGATAGCTATAGCTAGCCCCTTTAACAGAATCTCTCAAAATGGGGATTACTACTATACCACTTAAACCATCTGCAAATATCCAGTTTCGAATAGAGTCAATATAAGATAGTGAGTAACAGGACATCGGGGTTGCAATCCACCACAGTATGAAGTGGTCTAATACTGCACTGATGTACGTCCATATAGTTTTCATTCCTGCTTTCAGATACACGTCATAGTTTAATTTTTCGGATTTTGGTTTTTCTAAAATTAAAATCCATTTTTTTGGTAATGTATAAGTTATAAAATAATTAGTTTACCGCCGAAAACAGAAGGAGCTATTCTTTGGCACTCTGATATAAGATTAGTCAAATAAATACTTTCTTTGTATAAAAAATTCGAAATTTTATTATGTCGAAAAACTTTGCCATTTTGACATTTCGTATCCATGCGAGCTGACTCATTTTCAAAAACATCAATGTCAGAATACTTTAAGTAATCATTTTCACCAGCAATGTTGTGAGTTAACATTCTTAATACCTCGATGCTTGATGAAGAGGAATCATTCTCATCATTTAGTTCGTTAAAATCACTTACATTAAGGAGTCTTACTAATATGTCAAGAATATTATGCTCAATCCTGCGATGAGAAATTAACTAAATAACAAACAAAGTTGCATTAAACAAAATAAAAAGGAATAATTATGTTTCAAAATACAGACCTGCAGAATAGCTCCAAAATCTAAATTAGCGAGTGGTAAGAGAACGCTAGGATAGGTATTACTACAAATATTGGAATTTAGTCCATCCGCTTGCAGTTCACTTACGGTTTTATTATATTTGTTGTACATACTTATAAGTTCCAGACCCCATTTTATAACGACCTCAGAGTCGTTCGATTTTTTGAACGCATCATACAACTGAAATAAAAACAAATGTTTAAAAACGAACTACATATAATAATTTTGTAAACGAAAAAAAAAGCCAACAATTTTAATGTCTCCTCGTGTGTTTGGAAAATTTTCAATAAAACTTCTTTTATGTATAGAAAGCAGTATTGTTTTGTTTCTTTGGGTAATCCTAGAACCGTGTATCCTCAGAACAACCTATTTCCCTGTTTTGGAAACTTCGTTTTAAGCTTAATATCAAAATGAAATAAAAGCTTTTTAAAATGTTCAATGTAACTAGTTGTGCATTTCGTACACGTTCTTAACGAGAAACATACATTAATCAATCTGTCACCACAATTCCTTACGGAAACTTCAACTTCGAACTGCACACGATTGCCCCCTACACTGTAGCATCTCTGCCACTCGAATACAAATTATTTTTCACATAATTCATCATCGGTTGTGCATAGCTTATAAAACAAAATCCTCATTAACAAATTGAATAGCAATTTTGAAATAATTTTCACTTTGCAAAACATCGATATCAGTGGAACATTTGTATGTTGTATCGGTCGATTAGCTTACAAGCAAAAGCAATACGTTATATAAAAATATGGAACATATAATGGGCCAGTGTAGGCCAAAATAGGGCTTTACGTAAGCCCTCCGCTATCTGGTATGACTATTCTCAAAACAAGAGCTCCAGTTTGTGTAATAAGGAATGTAATTAAACTTTGGTTAGATACAAAGGATTCAACAAATTCTACTTAATCAATAAGTCCGATGAATTAGAAAGCAACCCTATGCAACTGTCTTCCAACATTTTAGAGTAAGCTATAAGACTTCGTGGTGCAACTCATAAGCCCACACTCAAGACTCAAGATCACCTATTGATCACAAGATAAATTACTATAAATTCTAAATGGTATAAGGATCTGTTATTCCAGTCTTTTAATATAGTCTCAGGATCCCATATGAGTGCGTAAAGATGTGAAGTAGTCATTCCTATATATTCCTTAATTATATTTTCGCCATCAGGATATTAGCGACTTGTCGATAGAACCTACTTGATAAAGTTGATCGTGGTATTTTGCGCTTGGACTTAGGTATAAACAAATAGTATGCATTCGTCAATAAATAACACTAAAACTTAAGTCTTAAGTTTAGTCCAGCCACTAATTTTTTCAAACTCTAAAACGAACTTATTAATATTTTACAGAGGTTTTGTGAATTTTGTATGGCGGTTGGTATGATGTTTAAAGCAGCCAAATTTTATAAACATTGTCCATAGGCCTGAAATAATAGCCACGAATTTGTTCCTCTGAATATAATATTTTGTCATGTCCAAAATTGATTCCTTGTAGCAGTACTGCAAATATGTGGGTGAGCTGGCTCAATTTTATTTGCATGCAAAAATTTATACAGGCACAGTTTTTCGGCCTTTCCAAGCTAATAAAAAAGCGGTCGAGAGAGCCACAATTTCTCTCAGTCGACTATCTAAGTAATTACTCATCTATGGGCACCAGTACGTGGATTGCAAAATAATGCAAAAAAAAGTACGATTTTAGAACTTCCGCGTACCAAAAAAATTAACAAATTCCCCAAAATTTAGCAAAAAAACAATAATACCTTACAAAAATTCCAAAATAAACTTGACTATGATATAACTAAACCAAAAAGCAGTGTAAAAAACCCCGAAACAAACCAAAATAACACTAGCTGCATTTCGATGTACGCAACCATATATTCATATTTTCCTGTCATTTCAGTGCAAAAAGTGCACATTTTAAATCAAAAATTTTATTTTAAATATCTTTTTCCTCACACTTAAAATTTGTATTTATTATTTTGAATGCATTTTCTATCGAATGCATGCCCTCCTACCTAAATATATATTTTTTTCATACAAATTTGTATTTCTGTTAAGGAATTAGATACTTTATTACTTTATTGAATTAATTTTCAAATTAACTAAATATGTTTTAAACTGAACTTAAGATATAATTTATATTATCATGTCACTGCCACGTCCATTTTTAAAAAAAAAAACCGTTTAAAACTAAAGTTGACGGGATAAAGGGCTAAGACCTTCACAAAATATGTAGACATTAACCTTTCCAGGTATATGGGATACTATTTGTAGTATCAAGTTTTCGTCCAAGCCTAATTTTTGGGGCGTTTTTGGAAAAATCGTAGTTTTTCTCAAAAATTTTCTTAGAACACAAAGAAAAATGTATAACAAGAAATCCGGCAAGAAATCTGGCAACGAATAATGTATTTTTCTTTTAAATTAAAAATTCCATCAGAAATAAATTCGACATTACACAAGACTATGTTATCGATTGATGGAGAAGTGCCAAGAAAGTCTTAACATCGTTTTTAAGACCTTATTTTGTAAGTTTTGAATTTTTTAATATGGGTTTTAGCACACTGTCTCCAGAATGGATGCCCAGTCTTACAGATAAATTGAAAAATCACTTTAAACATTATAACCTTCTTGTCATTGCTGAGAAGAGATTCGCGGTTTGTCAATGGATACATAACTGGTATTGTTTTGTTTACTTTTATTATTGTTTTTTGAATTTAAGCATTAAATGTTAATTTTTTATCTAGATGTACTCCCAGATATTTCACTTTATATCCCCATTCTATATCTACGTTATTCAGCATAAGATTGCGGTTTGGAAGAAAACAAGCTTTTCTTTTTCTCGTGGAAAAGGCCTGCGTCTTCGACCTAAGACAAAATATGTAAACCTCGACCTCCGCAACAAATTTGGCATAAACATTTTTTTTGCCATGCCTACTCTTTTAGGAAGTTTTTTTTCAAAAAAAAATTTGGTTTTCCTTGAAAATTTCCTTAGAAAAAAAAAGTATAACAAAATATTTAGACAATACAAATGGCAACATTCTATCCATGAAAAGTCTTCAGTCACGCCCACTTTTGGGTAGCGTGTTTTTAAATGAAAAGCAAATTGAGCAAATGGAGGTGGCGAGGCTTTCTATTGTTCAACTCTTACATGAACGCCTAACATTCATCTCACATTACTTTAATTTTCGGGTACCCTAAACAACACCCATGCGATGATATCGTAGGGTTAATAAGAAGCTATTTTCGCACCAGTTTTTTTGCAATCAACGAATTGTGCCCCGCGAAATCTAAACCTGTCTGTCTGTCCGGGCGCCGTAGACGAAACGGTTAGACGAATTTGCCTTAAAGTTCGTATATAAGGTTCTTGGGGTTACATCTCGGAGTATCTTTTTATTTTTTGCTTAATATTTTGAAATAACGGTACCTGCCATACAAATTTTTATTGTGAAAATCACTTATCACTATTTTTTTCGAAAGTCGTTCCAAGGATTTCGGTCTTTTTTTGTATTAAAGATGTTTAGGATGGGGTCAAAAAATCTGCATACTCAGTTTTTGGAACATCGTAAATCGATTGACGGTAATTTATAAAACGGGAAATATCCCGAAAACCAATAAAGGTAACTTCAAAAAAACTTTAAACAAATTTACAGTTTTGTTTATACTATAAACTCAAACAAATCTGCATACTTAGATTTTTTAAATAATTCTTTTTTTAAATTTTTTTCATCTAACGATTTTCTTAAATTTAAATTAAATTCGTTTTCTCAAATACTGCTCCAACGATTTTGATAATTTTTTGTATTTCGAACAATTATGTTTAAACATGTCCATTGTGCGAAATTACATCAAAATCATATGTGCCGTTTTTGAGAAAATAAAATTGTTTATATTTATCACCATTAATTCTCGATTAATTTTGCGACTCAAAAACCCAACTCATGTACCGAGAAAGTTTCGTATGACGCAGTCGTGCACTTTATTTTTTTTTTTTTGCATTATTGCGCTTAAGTTGCAAGTGTCCTCCTGTCCAACGGAGTTAAAAAAAAACAGGAACATGATCAGAGCTTAGCTCTTGTACAGCAATTGGCTGCCTTATGAACATTTATTACAAATAAATCAAGAACAGTTGAACTACCTGAACTTGCCAACCTACCAACTATGAGAACCTGAAGGAAAATATGTCGGACTATAAGGAAACATTACGGAAACTGGCAAATTTATATATAAGTCGGACAGAACATTAACCCAAGAATTGACTCTCAGACAACAACAAACTCTACGTCTACAGTTAGAGTCTCCTCCAAAAAGAAAATTGCCATTGAAGAAAAATAACCTACAAAGTCATTTCTCCGTGGCTATTCTTCTTTCGCTTGATACGGGAACACCAGGGAAAGATACATTAAACATTCTAATTGTTTGTGGATTTCTTAATTTAAACTCAACGCCTATGTTTTATATGTGTTGCATTCCTATCACAGGTTATAGCGAATACTGAATTGACCTTTTAATCAAAATTGCAATACCACCTCCCTGCATATTTATTCTATCATTTCGATAGCATTTGTAATTAGGTTTGAATAAATGACAATAATTATGTAGCCAAGTTTCAGTTAACAAGGCAATATCAAAGTTGCTATTATTCAAAAAATTAATAAATTTAATAGTTTTGCTGCGTATAGCATTCTAGCATTCCAAGTTATTATTCTTAGGTGTCTATCTATCATCTTATTTCACAATAGAATATAAGAACTTAGTATGGGATCGGTGGACTTGTGAGAGCCACTGCAATTTGCGCATTTTGGTGAAGCTGCACCAACAACGCCACACTCCACAGTCTTATGTGTACCGGCGAAGATAGCACAATATGTTTTACATTTGGGAGTTGTGATATTGCATGAGCTTACCTTTTAGTTTCTGTTGGTAACTTCAATTAATTTGCGTGTGAAGTATCAATCGATGAAGCTTTTTTAGGTCAGATCATTTAATAGAACCATTTTCAAATGAAACCTTTTTTTTAATGTCAACGCACTTAAGATAGAGTTTTACTAGTTCGTTTCTAAGCCATTTAGTATCAGTGTCCTCCATAATATAAAGAACTAATTTAAACACAGTTGTACCTTTATGGTCGTGAAAGAACAATTGACAGTTTGCCTGCTTTAATTTGTAGATTACAATAATCGGATATATTTAAAAACTGTAAAGTGGTATGAATATAAACACTAGATTTTTTTAAGAGTTTAATTGGGGGCACATACTCTTTTTTTAATGGCACATTACGTGCAATCACTTCGTACGTATCGTCAGTATCACTATCCGGAAGACATTGTAGAGGACTCAACTAATTTATTATGGGATCCTTCTTACGTACGCTAGGAGTATTCATGTTGAGGCAATTTTTTTTCTTCGAGGACAATCTGCTGTCCTCTGATTCAGGAGATCTATCGCATTTAGAAGTGTTTGTTATATTCTTCGTAGTCAGACGTGAATGATATACGCAAGCAAAAGCTCCGGGTCGACTGTACATAGCATATATATACATAAGTTTTATTGTAATAAAAATAATGCACGGATGATTAAATGTCACATTTTTAGACAACACTCGAGGCTTACGACCCAATATTTTTTTTTATAACACTAAATAAGAGCATTGTTTTTTAACTTTAATGATTATTTAGATTCACCAAAAGAGTATAATAAGAGCACTTTAGTCTCTGTATTCTCATACTTGACATAAATGGATCAGATGTAAATAACAAAGCATGGAACACGTCTTTATTTGTTGTTGCTGTTACGCTTTTTCTGATATGATGGCACAATGCTTAGTGATTTAATGTTCGTAGTGATTTAATATTTTATTACTTTTCCACATACAAGTTTGCAGTGTTTACTCTTATTATTAATTGTGGATAATTTAACGATATTTTCATTAAATTATTTTAATACTGATACTGCAAATAAACTCTTACTTTTGAATAATTTTTTTCTTAGAATATGTTCACAAATCATACATTAGACAACGGACATTTTTTTAACCATTTCAGAAATGATTTTTATTTTTCAATGAAATTTCCCAATTGGTTTAATTCAGAGAGTATAACCTATCAGCTGTTCAAAAATATATAACACTTAATTAGTTACATTTGCGATTACAAAGAATAAAAGTGTTCAAATATTTTTCAGAAAACTGTTTGTGTATTTAGTTTTCGTTCTAAAACTTTAGGCACTTGCTTTTGGTATTACATTGAAATTTTACCTTTGGAAAAAAAAAATTTGAGACGATAAACGCTCGTTGGTCCTATAGTGCGTGGGTGCACACCACCACGGGCGCAAGCGATAGGATTTTAGCAAAAGGAAATGAAAACATAAGGAAAGGCTACAGTCCCAATCCATACTCCTGTATGCCCAAAAAAAAAACGTTAAGAACATGATGGATAGCATTTTAGTTCATTCCATAAAATTTATAAAAAAAACCCCAAAGTGTGGTCGATATATTGGAAAAAATATTGGCTAAATATCTTGTTATATAATTTTTTTCGTGTTCTTTAGGAATTTTTGATGAAAATAACATATTGCCATAAAACCCCCCTCTCAAAAAATAAGCGTGGTAAAAACATAAGACTTTACTGTTTACGTATTTTCTTAAGGTTCTAACCATTGATCTCTTCAACTAGAGCTCTAAAACGGTTTTGTTGGCGTATTTAAAAAAAATTAACACTTTACCATTTCGGAACGCAAGGGAGAATATTTTTAAAATTTCAGCAATTGAAAGGCTTCAAAAGTTGATGCGGACGGACGGACGGACGGACATTGCTAAATAGTCTAAGTTTTTGGTCCTGATCATAAAGATATATACTTTTAGGAATCTACGACGAATATTAAGGGGTTTTACAAACTATGTGTCAAAATAAATATACCCTCAGGATAGGATATTAAAAAACTCAGTATGGAAAGTGGCTTAAATTTAAACATAAACATAAGGAAAGTCTACAGTCCGTTTGGGGCGAACAGTATAATCCCCAAAATGCCCCTGTGAAAAAGCGTTAACAAGATGATGGAAAGCATTTTAATTCATTCTATGGAATTTATAAAAAAAAATATTTTTAAAAAAACGCCCCCAAAAAGGGGGCGATTTATTTAAAAAAATATTGAAAATCTTGTTAAACATTTTATTTCGGTTTTTACGAAAATTTTCGAGGGAGACGGCATTTTAGTGAAAAACGCCCACAAAAAGTAGGCGTGGCAAAAAGCTTTATATGGAAATCTTATGAAGAAGAGCAGTGTCTACATATCTTGGGCAGGTTGTAATACCCTATTTCTCTAAACTGTGGGAGTGGGTGTATCAGCTTCCTAAGTTGAATTTCAAGGCCTAAAAATTGCGTACGGACGGACAAACGGACATTGCTAAATAGTTTTTGTCCTGATCACGACGAATATTAAGGGGCGTTACAAACTATGGGTCAAAATCAATACACTCTTAGTACAGGGTATAAATAGATATTAAACTTCGTCAACTGCCGCACTTTCTGGGATATAAGAGTAAGAGTCTTAAAAATTTCTATTAGATTGGATTTTTCTTTGCAACACCACTTAGGAGTAGAAGTCATGTTTCTTACACAACACTTAATTTGTATTTAGTAGATAAGTTTGTAATATTGATAGACTTGGTTGTCCGTAGAAACTACTGAAGTGCTTTTATACAGTGTGTTTAATATACAGCGAGCTACGGAAAGAATAAAATAAATATTGTACAACCTAAGAAACATTTTAAAAATAGAATAGAAAAGAGCGAAGACAAAGTTATATCGATTTTCGGTTTTTCTTTCGAAAGAGCCCAAAATTAATCTTCGAAGTGAAGATTTTGTGGGGGGTCAAAAATCCCACTTGCTTCAAGTATCTAAACTCAAAATTCCTTAGTCTCTTCCAGGATTTTCCGAAGTGTGCACGTTTGGCCTACGGTTGATCGGCCCGTCCGTAAGCTGCAAAACCAGCAGAGCCCTCGTTCTTCTTCAGCTTTCTTACTGCGATGTTAACTTTTGCAGTGGCGTCACTAGTTCTTAATTGACTGGACGTTGATTTTTTGCTTAACCCATTACTGTCCCTAAATGGTGCCCGTTTAGTAGCTTCTGTAATAGTACGTCTACTATTAACTGCGCTTGCATGGAAGAGTGCCAAATAAAAGGTAGAGTATACTCATATATAACTTTATCACTCTGCAGAGAGAAAAGGCAATAAAAACCTTATCTAGTTACCAAATTCTTTGTAATTCTTATTCCAGAATTATTTCCTTAAAAACACGATATTTCGGACGGAGAAGATCTTTTCTCCAGGCGGAGATTTTTTTCAACGGGTCCTAATAAAATTTATCAGAAATTTGAATAGATGTTGGTGTTTGGTTGTGTTAGAAAGAAAATGTGAAGCAAACTGTACTTAAGTTATAAATTCCTTACGCAGCTCGAAGTTTGTATTTGCATTTTGATAAACATTATATACAAAATAATGTATGCTTTTATGCATATGTGTATAAATATATTTTGTTGATAAATGTAGCAGAACTTGATTTTTCGCATTTACACAATCCAAATAGCAGCTGCAAGTTTGTTTCCGATTCTTCCAATCGGTTGTTAAAATACCGATTTTATAAAAAATAACTAGAATTTCTGGGATTTTATTGGCGAAAATAAAACTTTTGTTAAAATAATTAATATAACCGTTTTAATAAATTTTATATATTCAGCGGCTCAGCCGCTGTGCCTGCCGCCTCCATGACCGCCGCTAAAAGTGCAAGAAACGCACAATAAGTTGCTAAATAGTCTTAGGTTTTTGTCCTGATCAAGACGAATATTAAGGGGTGTTACAAACTATGTGTAAAAAATAATATACCCTTAGTAAAGGGTATAAATAGATATGGGTTTGTTAATTTCATAAAGTGTGTGTTTCCACGTGGTGTGGAAATGAAAATTAGTCTTGCCTCGGTTAGAGATCGAGGTTGACACGTTTTGGAGGTATAAACTTTACACCCAACCGCGAAACCTGTGTGATATAATATATGTATTTACTAGTTTATCTGATGTACTAATTGGATTAATTATATCATTAGTTTTGTTGAATACATGTTTAGTTTTTTTTACATTTTTTTTAAAAAGTTTAAGTATGGACCTAGTCGCTTCTTACGACAAGCGTTCTCGGGTAAATTGTAACCTGTATACCTTAGGGTTCATATTTTAAAAAAATAACCCTTACTAAATTGTTAAAGAATTTTTACTCTATTCTCTATTATATAAATGTATATAAATGACTCTAAACAGTAAAATAAATGCTAGGAAATAAAACTCAACCGATCAACGGCTAGAAGTTTAAGAATTAGATACACACCAGGAACAACAGGATATCCATAGATAAATGCATACAAAATAACAATATCCACAAACCAATTAATAAGATGCCGAAGTATCTATATGTGGGTGCAGTGACTTAGTGGGTACGTTGGACTACTAAGCGAGTATTTTCAATGGACCAGTAGTTGTGTCTGACGGCTCCATCGGATAGTAGCAACCTCCGACAAAAAAAAACGATTAATCCGAACCGTACCATCTTAAAATTGTTTTTCCCTTATATCTCTTGCGAAAGTCTGACAAACATCAAAGATAGGATACAAAACTGTCGTGAGAAACTTCTCAAACATAAAAACTGTAGGTCCCTTTCTTTCGTGTCAAAAAATATTTCATCGCACCAGAATGCAGAATAAGGAAAAGCTACCGTCTGCTTGGGCGAACAGTATGGTACCCCATCCATATACCCATATGCCAAGAATAAAAAGGCATATAAATATATTAGATTAATAAGAATATCTTCAATCTTTGAAATTTGGTGGAATGCTCCTCATCTTTATGAATGAATTCTCTTTGAATAGCCTCAACTACTTCCAAGGGAGCTTGTGGTGAATCTTTATTTTTGAAAAAAAAGCATTTTAAGTCGTTTCTTGATTCCTGAGTGAAACACAGATTTGTAATTAACCAGATAGTCAACTCCTTGAGAGTGTTTCAATTCGCCCTCAAACGTATACTCAGCTGTTTTTAACCATGTAATTTAGGAGTTTACGTGCAAATCAAAGCTTGCACACATATAAGGAATTATATCTGTTTTAATGGCCGCCCCCATTATATGTAATTTTCCATAGCAATCTCGTTTATTTTCGTAAATAAACTATTCACAGATAGATAGATATTGAACAATTTTTACGGGTTTAAATTACTTTTCTGTGGAGTTACGTTTTTTCCGAGCACAAAAATAACATAAATGAGTTCACTAATTTAAGAACTTTAGTTGAGGTTTTGGACTTTTAACATCTGAAAATAACCCTCAGTTTCAAATTGTGAAATAAATTCCCAAAAACCCATGAAATAAATAACCAATTTTTGGGACTTTTTTCTTGTGAAAATAATAAAAAATAAAAATAATTTCATTGGGATGTTATTTCCTGCAGCCGCTAAATTATTTCAGGCAACAGATATTGTCTAAAATAGTGCATTCAATCAAACTTACCACGTTTCTTAATACGAATATCATTTGCTGAAACCTTCTGTTGGTCAAACTTGAAAGAATATTTAGTTTGTTAAGTAAAATTTGTTTATAAGGACTTCTTTTAATTTTCTTAATGGTCGCAAATGTGTTTGTATGCTCCTGCCTCAATTTATCATACGTTTCAAATATATTTCCATATTCCTTCAAAATTTTTATCTAATACAATAGTAAAGTTATAAATTTGAGATTGTATGTATTTAATAATTGTCTCACGTTGTCCTTAAATGCGTTACATTTCAAAAGTTCTGTATTAAACTTCGTCAACTGCCGCACTTTCTGGGATATAAGAGAAAGAGTCTTAAAAATTTCCAGTTGATTGGATTTTTTTTTGTAACACCACTTAGGAGTAGAATTCATGTTTCTTACACAACACCCAATTTATGTTTAGTCGATAAGTTTGTAATATTGAAAGACTTGGTTGTCCGTAGAAACTACTGAAGTACTTTTATACAGGGTGTTTAATATACAGCGGGCTATAGAAAGAATAAAATAAATATTGTACAACCTACGACGAAATTTATAAACTAGGATAGGTTAGGTTATGGTGGTTGCACTGGCAAAGAGCGAATACAAACTTATATCTATTTTCGGTCCACTTTTTATTTCGAAAATGCACAAAATTAGTCCTTGAAGTGAACATTTTTTGGGGGGTCATAATTCACACTTGCTCCGAGTGTCTAAACTTAAAATTCCTTCGTCACTTCCAGGATTTACCGAAGTGTGAACGTTTGGCCTACGGTTTATCGGACGGGCCAGAAGCTGCAGAACCAGCAGAGCCAGCGGCCTCGTTCTTCTTCAGCTTTTTTACTGCTAAGTCAACTTTTGCAGTGGCGTCACTAGTTCTTAATTGACTGGTCGTTAATTTTTCTTAACCCATTCCGTCCCTACATGGTGCCCATAAAGCAGATGCTGTAAATTTAATATGTTTACTATTAACGGCGCGTGCATGGAAGAGTACTCATATAAAACTTCGTCACTCTGCAGAGAGCAAAGGCAACCAAAAGCTTTTCTAGTTACCAATTCCTTTGTAAGTCTTCTTCCAGAATCATTTCCTTAAAGAAAAATGCAACTGTCGAAAAACACGATATTTCGAACGGCAAAGATCTTTTCTCCAGGCAGAGATTTTTTTCAACGGGTCCTAATAAAATTCATCATAAATTTGAATAGATGTTGGGGTTTCGCTGTGTTAGAAAGGAAGAGTGAAGAAAACTTGTATTTTGTAAAAGTCTTATTACTTTATTCCATTAACTTCAGGCTTAAAACTGTTTTTTCTCAATTGTGGACGTGGCTGTCCATTTTGAGTCCCTAGGAAGTGTATGTTCCAAGCGGACGGACATTGCTAAATAGTCTTAGATTTTGATGCGGATCGTAAATAAATATACTTTTAGGGGTATATATATGTATGTATTTTAGGATAGGGCATAAAATCCTAAGGTATAAAAACCATTGAAAAATTTGGCAGAAATAATACATATCTCTTAAGTTATACATTTAATTTTTTTTATGAAAATGTTAGAAGGAGACATTTTACTTAAAAAACGAAACAAACAGACATATATTAAAAGGCTTAACTACATTCGGCAAAAAGTGCCTTTTCCAATGCTCACATGCTGGCCCCTTGTGTTCAGAAACTGGCCTAAGAATCTATGTTGACTATTAAACGCTCTAAGAAAGCATAATCAAAAACAAGAAGCATATGAGAAAGAAGGAAGCATATGCATCAGAGTCATCTAAGCGTATCAGTAACTGGTGAAAGTTTTTTTGTGTAAGTTTTTTCGAACTTTCACAAAGTGTGTCACTTGAACGAAAACTCGCAACTCGAAAATAAAAGCCAATGCAAAAGAAAACAACAACAAAATGTTTGTTTCTGAAAAACAACGATCCAGCTGTCGACAACAAAGAATAATTTTTTTTTCTGCGGTATGACAAATTTTTGACTAGTAATTTTTTACCTAAATATCACGAAAATACCGTTGGCATTTGGTGGTTGCGTCACTATGTACCAGGTTTTTTGAAATTGCAAAAAATGAGCGAAAAAAAATTTATTTTTATAAGGCTACAAATTTAGTTTGTTTTAGTTTACATATGCAAGTGCTTATAAATAATAGTCTGGCAGAGCTATGGTGGTTGCAAGTGCTTGTCAGACGAGTGTATAGCAACTGCTTCGATTGATTGGAGTACTAGAGCACTGTTTTTTAAGTTCAATATCTTTGTGAATAATTACTCTTTCGATATGATATAAACACCTTTTTAAAGCCCTAAGCTTCTAGTTTTTAAATCTGCCAGCAGAATATTCTTATGAGCTATGCTTATTATCGCAATTATAAGAAAAAAAGTAAAACCAGATTTTTCTAATTTTTTCATGTTCTATTTTAAGGTCAACAAACCTGAGAAAATTATATAACCAATATATTACCCAGATAGCTTGTCATAACAGGTGTAATTTGATATATTTTCGGTCTCCCTATGTTAATAAATGTCCGAGAAATCCCACTTTGAATGGGAAAGCATGTTTTTTCTTTGATCATCGACAGCTCAGTAATCATGAAAAGTGAAATTGTGTAAAGTATCAAATTTTTGTGCCCTCTGCTTGACATTTTGTTTAGAAAGTTAGAAAGTTCTGTCCATTTACTATCTATGAAATGCAGATTGCCTTCTTCAGCACTAGACATACAGCTCCAAGCCATCACAGAGCTTTCTTCCGTGCTGAACAGTTGTAAGAGTGTTTTTATAGTCAAATTTCGCATTCGGCCTACACCACACATTAGACTTACCATCTAATCCATGCAGATTAAATTTGGGTATCCCACAAGAAGAGGATACTATCGTAGCAACTTTCACGGTTGATACGTCTATTCTAGCTGTAGACAATTCGATTCAGTCCGCGGCAAATAAGCTTCAACGATCTATCGATAGAATATGCTTATGGACAAAAACTTGGCGTATTTTCCTCAACGATACAAAATCCACGCAAGTTAATTTTACTTACAAAAATGTAAGCAATCTACCCATTTATATTGACTCTGTGCAAATTCCGTACGCAAGCGGTGCTAAATATTTGGGAATGACTATCGTAGCAACTTTCACGGTTGATACGTCTATTCTAGCTGTAGACAATTCGATTCAGTCCGCGGCAAATAAGCTTCAACGATCTATCGATAGAATATGCTTATGGACAAAAACTTGGCGTATTTTCCTCAACGATACAAAATCCACGCAAGTTAATTTTACTTACAAAAATGTAAGCAATCTACCCATTTATATTGACTCTGTGCAAATTCCGTACGCAAGCGGTGCTAAATATTTGGGAATGACGTTGGATGCAAAATTGAAATGGAAATCGCATGAAGAAGAAACGCGAGGAGTTCGTTATCAGATTTAATCAAATGCATTGGCTAATTGGAAGATTTTCTAAACTCAGCATGCAAAACAAGCTGCTTTTATAAAGGGTGATTTTTTAAGAGGTTTAGAACTTTTTTTAAAAAAAAAACACAAAAAATTCGAAAAAATGAATGAAATATTTATTTGAATCGATAGTTTGAACCTTGCAATTTAATGTTTAAAGATAATTTCATGCAAATGTTGACCGCGGCTGCGTCTCAGGTAGCCCATCCGCTGAGTCCAATTTTGGCATACTCTTTCACACATATCGGCCGGTATCTCACGAATGAATGCATGGATGTTGGCTTCCAGTGCGTCAATCGAAGCGGGCTTGTCCCTATACACATTAGCCTTGGCATACCCCCACAAAAAATAATCTAATGGTGTCAAATCGCACGATCTAGGCGGCCAATTGACCGGCCCGAAACGTGAAATTAACTGTTCACCAAACTCGCCTCGCAATTGCGCCATTGTTTCGCGTGCTGTGTGGCATGTGGCACCGTCTTGTTGAAACCACATATCATGCAAGTCAAGAACTTCCATTTCGGGCAAAAAAAAGTTTGTTATCATCGCAGTAACGCTGCGATTCGCATCATCTTTGAAGAAATATGGCCCAATAATGCCGCCGGCCCATAAACCGCACCAAACAGTGGCTTTTTCGGGATGCATTGGTAGCTGTTGCAATGCTTCTGGCTGATCTTCACTCCAAATGCGGCAATTTTGCTTATTTACGTACCCATTCAACCAAAAATGAGCCTCATCGCTGAACACAATTTTTCGATAAAAAAGCGGATCCTCGGCCAGCTTTCCAAGAGCCCATTCACCAAAAATTCGGCGTTGTGGTAGGTCGGCTGGCTTTAGTTCTTACACCAGCTGTATCTTAAAAGGCTTTACGCCCAAATCCTTCCGCAAAATTTTCCACGTAGTGCTGTAACAAAGGCCTAACTGCTGGGAACGGCGCCGAATCGACATTTCGCGGTCTTCTGTCACACTAGCTGATACGGCCGCAATATTTTCTTCAATACGCACAGTACGTAAACGTGTTGGTGGTTTAATGTCCAACAAAGTAAATTTGGTGTGAAATTTGGTCACAATATTCCGAATAGACTGCTCAGAAGGTCGAGAATGCCGATCATAAAATGGAAGCAGCGCGCGATGAACATTTCGAACCGAGCACGAATTTTGATAGTAAAATTCAATAATTTGCAAGCGTTGTTCATTTGTAAGACGATCCATGGTTAAATTGCAAACCAAACTGAAGCTGTTTGACAGTGACACAAGGTACTAAACACACGTCAGCTGTCAAAACCAGTGTTGCCAAAACCAAACCAGCTAAAAAATCACCCTTTACAAGCAAGTTCTAAAACCGGTTTGGACGTACGGTATACAGCTTTGGGGTTGTACCAAACCAAGTAATGTTAACATTTTGCAGATTTTCCAAAATAAAGTCTTAAGACAAATCGTAAATGCTCCGTGATATATCAGAAACGCCGATATCCACAGAGATCTAAGTATAACTACCGTTGAAGAAAAAATATGAAAATTCGCGCGCAAACAACACACTAGCCTAATTGGCCATTGCTATGACGCTGTACTACAGATTCTAGATCCGAGAAATCTTATGCGTCGATTACAAAGGATAAAACTTTTTGAATTAGCGCAATAAAATATAACCGCATGTTATTGTTGGTATAAGCAGGTGCTTCCGGTAGGCATGAGCCTAGTTGTAGTATAAAAGTATTTTGTAGGGAGGTGTTTTTAGTGAGTAAGAATCTCACACTATTATGACCACGCGCAGCCGGTCAATATAATGTCTCATGGAAGATTTTCCACCTACCCTCGGGAAGAAAAAAAAAATGTAACTTTCTTGTATATGTGAACATAAGTTACATCTCGCGACGTCTTTTGATATTTTGCTTTATCGTTTGAAAGAACGGTACCTGCCATACGATATTTCTGGTGAAAATCACTTATCAATATTTCTAGAAAATGGTTCGAAAGATTTAAGTCTTTTTTTTGTACTAAGGATACTTAGGATGGGGCCAAAAACAGTTTTTGGCAAAAAATTCGAATAACGGTAATTAATACAACCGCCAATATCTCAAAACTAATAAAGGAAATTCAGAAAAATTTTATTTTAAATAAATTAAGTAGTTAATATAATTTTAGTTACCATTCTTTTTGAGGCGATTTCAAAATGCACATCATGTAGTGAGAAAGCTTCGTATGACGCATACGTGCACTTTATTTCAATTGCCTGACTTTGAAAGTGTCTTGTTTTCCGTTTGGGACCATGACTGATAATAATCACTTCGGATTAAGTAAAGCTGTTAGTACAGAATTAGTGCAGAATAAATGTAAAAATGCTTCAACAAAAAATTAAAAGAAACGTGTGACGTCAACAATTAATGGAACTTATTTCCTTGTCCGGTTATGCGTTGAATGCGAAAAGTTGAAGATTCTGTTTTGTAATATGATTGCAGAAATATGAGTATTTTTTTTTAATTAATTGTTTAAAATTACGTAGGTGATACCGATTATTCATGGGAGCTACTGTACATACATAATAATATTCAAACACAAGAGGAAAAAGCATTAAGAAGATGATGGATAGCATTTTATTTCATTTCATGCAATTTTTAAATAAAAAATTTTTTTTTTAAAAAACGCGACCAAAAAAAATTTGCATGGGCGATTTATTGGAAAAAACATTGGCTAAATATCTTGTTAAACATTTTATTTTCGGTTTATATGAAAATTTTCGAAGAAAACAGAACATATGAAAATATATTTATACAAATCGTCGTTATTGTTATTTGATGGAAATGAATTCTGGTGGGATTTTTGACACCATACTGCTAATCCATTCAGAGGTTTTCTGCGATGAGGTCCAAGAGGGTTCCGTCCCTTAACACACACCCCTCCACCTAAATGCAAGCATTTGTTGCATCTGCCAGGTCCAAAATATGAGTTTTGCAATGTTCGCACTCTGCAGCACTATTGCTATTATCATTTCCCGCTTTCCAATGTGCACAGCTAAAGGAGACATAAGCATCTTGTAGGAACACTTCGTAACTCGAAGTAGAAGTGAGGTATGAAAACAAAATTCACCTTAAGAAAAAGCTTCATAATTTTACAAGAAACGAATGCCTTTTTCTCAATCCGCCTTCGCCGAACAGAATGATATAAATATATTCATAAAATCAATAATAAATACAGCGTTTATTCAATGTTCTTCAAGCATTCACTACATCAAGCAACTTTTTTATTTCAGTTTTAGGATTTCCACGCTTTATCAAGAAATGATTTACAATTTTTCCAGAGCAAACCACTATTGGAAAATGTATTAAGTCAAGCTTACGATTATAGCTTTTATTTGAGACATTAAACCAATTATGCACTCTTTAATTATGTTTTATTTCAGGTTAGATGCAAAAGGTAGTTTCTAAAAATATGTTGAATGTATTTTTACATGGAGAAGGCATCCTTTAAAAATATTTTTCGGATGGCCACAAGAGAACTGTGTTCTTCATAATTTGATATACTTACTTTTTTAATTAATATTTCGTAAGATCAAAATCTGGTAAGTGTTTAAACAAGGATTTGAACAAAATAGCTCAAACAGCTCTAAAAAACCAAAATATTTATCAATGTTCAAAGGACAACTAAACTAAAGTAGATATAAATTCAAAAACTGATGTTGTTATTAAAAATAACTTAACTAAATAAGCAAATTATAACTCGAAACTGCTAACTTTGAAATTTACACAATATTTCCGAACAACAGAAAAAACGTCCGATTAATAGAAGCGCAAAGCACAGTCACTGCCGCATTTTTATATTTTGCAGAATGCAGCGAAGTCATAAAGTTAACCCTTTTGTTGTCGCCTTCGTATTACGCACTCACACTTTCAGAACGTTGCCGAATCTCATGATTTATCATAATTTTTTGCTTTAAATCATGAAATCATGAAGCTCGAAAATTGCTTCTCACTATACACTCCCGCACCAGCTTAGCGACTCTAAACCATTTATTTTTATTATACTGATTACTTATTTGGTACGGTTCTTGGTTCGTCGGATACAAAATGCGCGGGTTTAAACCAGGAGATTGAAACGTTTTTGTTTTTTTTTTATTTTGACTATGCATGAACTGCTTTCGTAACTTTCGCTCCCTGATATGGCGGTGACAGCCCAGTGCGAACTTTGTCAACTTTTATGAACACTGATTCGGAGGTACTAGCGAGCCTAAAGGTCGCAGTGGTACGGATGCGCTGTTTGGCAAGCAATTTGGCAACTTCCAAGAAGAGCTTACACTCAAAATCTCTAGGCACACCAAACCGTGAAACATATAGCTTCACATTTGTTTGGCAAATCTTGAGGCCGCAATGTCTGTAATAGGATTTTCTTATGGCCTTATCGTTGGCCGACGATCTAAAATTGTTACAATGTATTAAAAACATTGGGAAATGGGAAGCGAACAAAAAATGTCGATATGGATGTCTTGTAATCTGTCAGATGGAGGATTGAACTGTCCAATTTTGGACTTCATGTGCATATGGATTTTTGATCGATGACATGAGCCTTGAACCAGGTATTGCAGTCTTTTTTTATTGATGGCCAGAAGTATTTCGCTGTAATAAGTTTGCGTATAACACGTATCCCAACATGTTAAAGGTTGTGAAGTGAATCAAAAGATTGTCTGCGCAATTCATGCGGCACTTAATGTCAATTAATACCCATACTAGTTTTGTAACAAATCTGGTTTTGTGATGGTGGTAAGTGAACTGACTGAAGTCTAACCTTCGATCCTAGCTTTACTGCTTTTGAGCAAAAGTATTTTAGCTCATCACCACTCTCCTGCATTTAATTTAATTTCATTTTGGTTGGGCGAACGCTTATTATAGGCTATATAACTAATATACTAACTTAAAACTAAGATGGAGATCGGGTTTGAGACATGCAGTGCTGCGGTTCAAATAAAACGCTAAGCTTTGTATTTATGTTTTCGCACGGGAGAGGTACGATGTATCGGTAAATAAAAAAACAGGAGGACAACGTAACTTGCTAGGGTTGAAGAAAATAGATTTGTTAATAGAAGTAAGATCGACAAAACCTGAGAGGAGTCGATTAATGATGAGAATGTCTCCTACGTCACTGCGTTCCTTAAGGGTATTCAAGTTTATAAGTTTAAGGCGGTCTTGAAAGTGAGGCAAGATAATAGAACCTCGAAGAGCAAATCGAAAAAAAACAACATTAAATGCTCTCGATTCTGGATACATGAACTCACTGAAAAGGCGACCACACTTGACTGGCATATTATAGAAGGTGGCGAACAAAGAGAATGTAGAGAGATCTTGTCACATAAGGGTTGGGGAACTCTTTGGACCAAGGAACAACAGTTTAACAAAACCAAGGTCGAAAAGAAATTTTACGAGGGGTATGGGCTGACCAAGGGGAAAGTATTTTGGGTTAGACTGGTTGCGCTTACGTGGTAACAGATTGGCATTTTGTGATATTAAGCTCGAAGCATTTTTTGATGTACCAAATCGAAAATTTATCGAGGTCTTATTGAAGGAGACTAGACTCTTTTGGCAGGTTGTCTTGAGGTTAAGGTTTAAATCATCCACTTCGTTATTCGCATATAGGGCCAAAAATGCCTTGTAAAATGATAAATAATTCAGCTCGGCTGGTGAAAGTTTCTTAAAAAATAATTCTAGTTGGTTCACACCTACCACTATTCAAGTGTGGCCTTACAGCTATTGTGTCGCAGCGCCGGAGACGTCCCTTGTTATACTGAACTTGGAATCTTCCATAGGGTGATCGAATAGAGCTTGACAAAGGCTTTTTTGCAGGCCAGGAAAAACGTTTTTTTTTGGGTTTCGTTAGTTTTTGTAAAGTGTTTCTCATATAAACGAACTTAAATTATTTACAGAATTAATTTTAACATAATAAATATGATTCAGGAAATAATTATGGCCTATTTGATCGCTGTGCAAATTATTAGTTATTCATTTTAACTTGATATAACTTGAGTTGGGGTGATGATAGACCCCTCTACTGTACCACAATTTTTCTCCCCACTGTCTATGTGCGAACAAAATAATTTTTTGCTCATAAACCGTTCAAGTGAAAATGTACGGTCCGGTGTGAGAACTACTTTAAATCCTATAAGTTCTGCACTATTTTAGGTTCCAAAAACAAAGAAAGAAAATTTTCATTAAACACTGGCAGCATTTTAATAGCTTTACCCAACCTAACCCAGCTCGACTAAATGACTATACTGCAACCAGTATATTTCACCCCACTTTTTTATCTTCAGCTAACAAAAATATTTCTCAGACATTTCAATCATTAGCTGCAGTTAGACAGTTTGGTTGAATTTCACTACATCACTTCCTTAGTACCATGTTAAAATGAAACGTATTTGTGTGTCCCTTGATACATTTCAAGCTTTTTGAAACCTCTTGCTTGTAAGCAGATTTTGAACTCTACGATCAATGTTGCAACTTTGTCACAATATATTGACTCTCCAAAATAAAAATCCTCCAAAACTATAGTAGACGCGAAATGAAACACTTGCTTCTCTTGAAGGTGGAATATCGACTAACTCACCCGTTTTTATTCTGTTCTTCTGCTCTACGACTACGTTACAATCTATCAAGTCTATGAAGCCTATATATACATACAAATATAAGTACAAGCGGATATTTCCTTGCCAGGGTTACCACTCCAAAATCCGTGTAGTAGGATCTGAAATTATTACTACAGTCGGCCATCATGACTTGCATTCGATCCCAAATTGCACTCCTTGGTTTTCGCTCTAGTTTGGTACCCTTTAACGTACGGCCTCCCAAGTGCCCTTATACGGTATCTGACTTATCTGGAAGTTCTCTACATCAATCACTTCATACCTCCCGTTTCCCAAAACGCGGTTGACCCGATACGGGCACTGAACCTAGGCACTAACTTCTTTGGAGCGCCTGGCGTGCTAACAAAATTTTTCACCATAACGAAGTCATCGACACTGTAAACTCGAGCCGCTTTACGCCTATGATGATATCATCCAGGTAGACGGCAATCTTAGAACTTCTTATTAATGAAACGCTGAAACGTCGACGGAGCATTCCTGAGACCAAATGGCATTCGCAAGAATTCGAATTTCCCCATGTGTATTTGATACTCTCATCTGACATCTTAACGTGGTAAATAATCTTTTCCCCGACAACCGGTCTAGCAAGTCATCTATCAATGGAATGGGGAAGTTATCTTTTTGCATAACTTTATTTAATGTCCTATAATCTACGCAGAATCTGACCGCCCAGTTTTTTTCCACACTAATACTACCGGAGAGGTGTATTCCGAATCGCTAGGCTTAACTACCCCTTGTTTCATAAGATCATCTAACATTTCATTTAACTTTCCCTTCTCATGATAACACAGACGCCGCGGAGGGCAATTGAATGGCTTCTTATCCGTAAAATTTAACTTCATTTCACACTTCACCAAAGGTACATCTAGACGAACGCAGTCATTAAAACATTCATTAAACAAATCGGTTACTTTCTTTTGTACATCAATGCTTAAATTTTCGTTCATAATAATACAATTTTTGACATCTTCAATCTCTATATCGTTCAGATAAATCTGGTTTGCTTTACATTATTTTGCTTCGAAGTCTCGTGGATCAGTCCTCAACTTTTCATCTAACATAATACGTTTAGCTTGGTTTATTTTACATTCTTTTACTTCAATGTTGTCTATCCTACTCTCATTATTGTAGTTCTTTGTACTTACTATTTCTCTTACCAATTTTAGATTGACTTTCTTAACAAAATTTCGGCCCAATAACACTGGGATCTCTATCGTCTCATCTGGGACTACGTATATCTGCAATTTTATCTTTTCCTTTCCGAATTCTACTAAACAATTCATCGAACCAATAATTTTCAATTTATATTTATTTATGCCATAATAATTCTTTGGGCAATAATAACACATTATGTTTCTTCTACTTAACGCGTGGTGCTGCTGGCGCCTGATGGGACTGGTGAGGCTCCCTGTGTCAATTAGGCATTCTACGGAAAGTACAAATTTAACCTTAGGATTACAATAAATTTTTAAATTCCTTACGAACTTCTCCTCATCGTCCGACGATTTTAGTTGAAGAACTCTGTTTCTTTCGGGCAGGCTGCAGCGGAATGCCCCATCTCAGGACAGATGTAGCAGGCTCCCCTTTCTCTTTTCGGCTTCCTGCATTCAGCAGCATAATGTCCTTTTGAATTGCAATTAAAAGACCTTGTTTGTCGTCGCTCATTCGGTGTTTCCTCCACAGTCATTCTCTCATTAGTCCTTCTTCTCGGTGGTAAAAACGCTTCTAACAAATGTAGTTTCTCAGTGGAGCTTTGGATGCTAGCCTGTCCCCTTAGATGAGCCTCTGGGATCCCCTCGATAACGCATTCGATTTGCTCCTTCGACGCCAAGTTAACTTCTTTCGCCAGTATGACCTTGTCATGGAAGTAGTTACAGAAACTTTCACTTGGGAACCACGTTCTGGCCCAAATTTCCTGCGACGCTCTAGACTGCTCATCGGGCCTCTGAAAAGGGACTTCAAATGGGTCAGCATGTCATCCGCCGTTGCTGTAGGGTGCTCCGATTTAGCGTCATTCAGAATTTTGACGACCTGGTCACCGAGCTGATACGTCTGCTGGATGTCCCTTAGACTTGCCTCCAACTAATGGTAGTTCCCGCTATCTCCGGTAAATTCCTCCATCAGTTCCTTGGCCAGAGCGTAATTTTGTCCAGACTCTGGCTTGATCGTTCCACACTGTTATTTTGACTTCAGCCTCCAGTTTTCTTCATTCAGCGTTTCCATTTCTTTAATTTGTTCCGTCATCTGTCCTTTCAACAGCGTCAACTCTCTCATCATAAACCTGAGATGTCTGCTGGATGTCCCTTAGACTTGCCTCCCACTACTGGTAGTTCCCGCTATCTCCGGTAAATTCCTCCATCAGTTCCTTGGCCAGAGCGTAATTTTGTCCAGACTCTGGCTTGATCGTTCCACACTGTTATTTTGACTTCAGCCTCCAGTTTTCTTCATTCAGCGTTTCCATTTCTTTAATTTGTTCCGTCATCTGTCCTTTCAACAGCGTCAACTCTCTCATCATAAACCTGAGCTGAACTCTGGTGTCCGCCTCCTTTCCCTTGTGACTTTCCTTCGGCTTGGCTCCCGCGGCACTCTTCGGACTGTCACCATCATACGGTGGTTCACTTCTTTCATCCATTGGACCACTTTTCAGCCCTACTCTTTCAGCACTCATTAGCTCCACTTCCGTAACACTCTTTAGCTACACTACCTCAGCACTCTTTAGCTCCTTTTCCTCAGCAGTCTTTAGATTTTCGTTATTATTTGGTCTACACTCATCTTCCTCGTCTATCATAGCGCACTCGCCCTTCTTTGGGCCGATCCCCCGTTCCGCAATAGGAGTTTCCTCAAGACGCCGTAGTAGCTCATCTTTCGTCCCTGAGGTTTTTTCCTAACAAGCTCAGCCACATCCTTAGCTGGTCTCGTTTTAACTTATCGAACTCGTTGTCCTTATTGCCGTCTGTAATTTCGTCGTGACTCTGAACTCGGCTACGAAGTAATTAACTCGTTTGATTTTCCCCGTACGCAGTTTTTTTTCTGCTGAGATCGCCCACAGGAGGGAAAAAACCCGTATTCTGATCAATTTATCATTTGTGTAGTTGGTGCTGCGGTGCAAAGTATAAAACAAGTGTTTTCTACGCTGTTCAAAATAATAGGGAATTTTGGTTTTTTTGTTCATATTTTTATTAAAAAGCAGTGAAAAGGTAATTATTTCTTATTCTGTACATGAAAACCTTACGTAATTTTATAAAGACTTTTGTGAATTTATTAGAAATGGGACGTAATAGGCATTGTTCAGATGAAGAAGAAGAATGTCGTCGCATCACAAAAAAACTGTGAGACTAAGGAAAGACTTTGAAATTTATTACAAACGCGTTGGGAAGGTCAATCAACTTCGTTGATCAATCACTTTCGAAAGTCCCTGCACAAGAAACAAGAGGTAGGCCGAGAAAAACGACGCCCACTGATGATTCCCATATTGTGTTACTAGCCTAAAAAAAACCCTTCTTGTCATCAAAAGCAATTGCCGCTGAGATTGGTAGCATAGTGAGTGCCCCAACTGTCCGAAGAAGGCTCCTTCAAAATGGCCTTCCTGGAAGAATCACTCGGAAAGTTCCACTGCTGAGCAAACGAAACATACGAGTCAGAAAGAGATGTTTCGTAACATTTTCTGGAGTGATGAAACTAAAGTAAATTTATTTGGCTCTGATAGCGAGAGAAATGTTCAGCGGCCTCAGAAAAAAAGAGTTCCACTTCTGGATTACAAAATAAAACCATTAAACATGGAAGCGGGAGCGTCATGGTGTGGGGCTATTTTCCTTGGTTTGGTGTTGGGCCCATTATTCAAATAAAGGACATCATGAATAAAGAAATTTATCGTGATATCTTTAAGGACATGATGTTACCGTATGCTGAGGAGAATATGCCGTTAAGATGGCACTTCCAACAGGACAATGATCCCAAGCACTCATCGAAATTTGTGAATGCTTGGTTGAGTAATCATCAAGTGTCGGTGTTACCATGGCCTTCTGAGTCCCTCGATCTTAATCCAATTGAGAATTTGTGGGGGGGCGGAACTGAAGAAGTCTTTGGCAACACAGACATTTCAGAACAGAAATCAACTGTGGGCTGCAATTGGAAGTCATTGGAGGGCCATTCCTGTGAGTAAGTGCCAAAAACTCATAGACTCCATGCCTGGTCGAATAAATGCTGTCCTTAAGACTAAAGGTGGTCCTTCCGGACATTAATATTTTAATATTTACGTTTTATGTGAAAGATACTAACAACCTCATGCAAATATTTAATCTGATTTTATTACTTAAAAAAAAACAATATTTACTTTGAATTTCCCTATTATTTAAAACAATATAATTTGCAGTAATTTTAGTCACATAATGAAAACCTAAAAAACAATACAAAAAATAAAAAAGAATTAAGTGATATATATTCAAAATTATTATTTACTATAATCCTCACAAATCCATCGGTTTTTCGTTTTACCTATTATTTTGAACAGGTCTGTATATAGATAATAATAATGTGTCGTCCCGCATAAGCGGACTGTTTTTTCGCTTTACTGACTTTGGCTTGTGCACACAATATATATATTCTGCTGAGATCGGACACAAGAGAAAAAAAACAAAACCCGTTTCGTTGCGACGACGACGCACCGTCCCTTGCACACAATATATATATATATGGATATAAAATAATGTGTCGTCTCTTAATTTGCGATTAAACGGTCATTTTTGCGAGTCATTTAAATGACACTGTGATGTCAGGAAAAAATGGCGCACTAGAGCGATATTGAAGCTAAGATTCGTCATTGGTCATTGGCGGAAAAATTGCGATCACACGCAATGACTAACATTGTCATTTTTGTCCCAAAATCAAATGACGGGCGCTACGAGTCATTTTCCGTTGAGGTGCCATTAAAAGACGAGCGCAAAAATGGCGATCACATGGTAATGACATGCCTTATCAAAATGACATATGTCACCTTTACTGACCAATGACAAAAATATAGCTATTGTCATTTGGTACAAATTTAATTAAAGATATTATTATTTTAAAAAAATGTCCAAAAGAACTTTTGCGATGATGGTGGAAATTGCGGAGACGGCGTATTTAGCAGCGTATATGCGAAAGTGGTACGATACTAAACCATTCATATATGTTTATATAAGGATATCAGTCTGCCTCAATTGTGGTGTAAAAAAAATTAGCAATTAAGAAATTATTAACATTTTCTTCTCAACCCGTATGATATGGACCTTAAATGAAAGGCTTTGACAAGTAGAACAAATGCGCTATGTGACTTCATACACTTGGAGGTCCTTGGAACGAAAATGGTCCTTGAATCCTTAAAAAAGGACCTTATTTTTAAATGCCTATAAAATCACGTATCAAATTGCTATTGTTATAAATATTCACTCGGAGGTCCTTGGAACTCGAAATGGGTCTTTGAATCCTTAAAAAATAACCTTTTTTGTAAATGCCTATAAAATCACGTATGAAACTGCTGTTGCTATGAATTTGCACTCATAGGTCCTTGGAACATCGAAAAAGGTTCTTGAATCCTTTAAAAATTACATTTCTCAAGAATGCCAATATTTGCTTGTTATATTCTTCAAAACCTATCATGTAATGCCCATATTATGTGTTTAATTGTTATGTCCTTTCGCCACGAGACAAAAATCCAAATCATCAAGGATATTCTATTTATTGCTGCTTGCTAAAATGGCATAGCTGAAATTTCGTGCATTGTCATTATTTAGAGGCTGCCATTTAAATGACGCAGCAGTCAGAAAGTTTAGTCATTTGTCATAGGCGTCATTAAAGAGCGATCACACGGCCATTTGTTTCCGTCATTTAAATGGTAAAAAATACATGTCATTTGTTCCGCCATTTTCCTAGTCATTTAAACGACGCCGCATATGTCAGCCCAAAAATGGCGATCACACGAGCCTAATTTAAATGACTGCTTTGTGACGTAATTTTTACGTCAGATCGTCATTTAAATGACTCGCAAAAATGGCCGTATAATCGTACCTTTATAAACGGAATACTTTTTTACCTCTGTCCCTTTGAAACCGCAAAAAATTTTTAAAAATGGAGAAAAAATCCTCTCTCAAATGTTCTATCTGTGAATACGTGTGAGCCAACCAAATAAAGTATGGAGGGGTTGATGTGTCAAAAATATGTCATTAACGCGGGCAGTTTTGCAAGAATTCCAAATGGCAACAAAAAACAGCTGATTATAGCGGATGTGTTGGGGAAGTGCTGCGAAGTATTGAGTTAACGTAGTTCAAGTTTAATAGATATTTTAATTGATATGTTTATAAAAAAAAATAGTTAGGTATATAATAAATACTGAAGTTGTTCTTATTCTGTACATGAAAACCTTACGTAATTTTATAAAGACTTTTGTGAATTTATTAGAAATGGGACGTAATAGGCATTGTTCAGATGAAGAAGAAGAATGTCGTCGCATCACAAAAAAACTGTGAGACTAAGGAAAGACTTTGAAATTTATTACAAACGCGTTGGGAAGGTCAATCAACTTCGTTGATCAATCACTTTCGAAAGTCCCTGCACAAGAAACAAGAGGTAGGCCGAGAAAAACGACGCCCACTGATGATTCCCATATTGTGTTACTAGCCTAAAAAAAACCCTTCTTGTCATCAAAAGAAATTGCCGCTGAGATTGGTAGCATAGTGAGTGCCCCAACTGTCCGAAGAAGGCTCCTTCAAAATGGCCTTCCTGGAAGAATCACTCGGAAAGTTCCACTGCTGAGCAAACGAAACATACGAGTCAGAAAGAGATGTTTCGTAACATTTTCTGGAGTGATGAAACTAAAGTAAATTTATTTGGCTCTGATAGCGAGAGAAATGTTCAGCGGCCTCAGAAAAAAAGAGTTCCACTTCCGGTTTACAAAATAAAACCATTAAACATGGAAGCGGGAGCGTCATGGTGTGGGGCTATTTTCCTTGGTTTGGTGTTGGGCCCATTATTCAAATAAAGGACATCATGAATAAAGAAATTTATCGTGATATCTTTAAGGACATGATGTTACCGTATGCTGAGGAGAATATGCCGTTAAGATGGCACTTCCAACAGGACAATGATCCCAAGCACTCATCGAAATTTGTGAATGCTTGGTTGAGTAATCATCAAGTGTCGGTGTTACCATGGCCTTCTGAGTCCCTCGATCTTAATCCAATTGAGAATTTGTGGCGGGGCGGAACTGAAGAAGTCTTTGGCAACACAGACATTTCAGAACAGAAATCAACTGTGGGCTGCAATTGGAAGTCATTGGAGGGCCATTCCTGTGAGTAAGTGCCAAAAACTCATAGACTCCATGCCTGGTCGAATAAATGCTGTCCTTAAGACTAAAGGTGGTCCTTCCGGACATTAATATTTTAATATTTACGTTTTATGTGAAAGATACTAACAACCTCATGCAAATATTTAATCTGATTTTATTACTTAAAAAAAAACAATATTTACTTTGAATTTCCCTATTATTTAAAACAATATAATTTGCAGTAATTTTAGTCCATAATGAAAACCTAAAAAACAATACAAAAAATAAAAAAGAATTAAGTGATATATATTCAAAATTATTATTTACTATAATCCTCACAAATCCATCGGTTTTTCGTTTTACCTATTATTTTGAACAGGTCTGTATATAGATAATAATAATGTGTCGTCCCGCATAAGCGGACTGTTTTTTCGCTTTACTGACTTTGGCTTGTGCACACAATATATATATTCTGCTGAGATCGGACACAAGAGAAAAAAAACAAAACCCGTTTCGTTGCGACGACGACGCACCGTCCCTTGCACACAATATATATATATATGGATATAAAATAATGTGTCGTCTCTTAATTTGCGATTAAACGGTCATTTTTGCGAGTCATTTAAATGACACTGTGATGTCAGGAAAAAATGGCGCACTAGAGCGATATTGAAGCTAAGATTCGTCATTGGTCATTGGCGGAAAAATTGCGATCACACGCAATGACTAACATTGTCATTTTTGTCCCAAAATCAAATGACGGGCGCTACGAGTCATTTTCCGTTGAGGTGCCATTAAAAGACGAGCGCAAAAATGGCGATCACATGGTAATGACATGCCTTATCAAAATGACATATGTCACCTTTACTGACCAATGACAAAAATATAGCTATTGTCATTTGGTACAAATTTAATTAAAGATATTATTATTTTAAAAAAATGTCCAAAAGAACTTTTGCGATGATGGTGGAAATTGCGGAGACGGCGTATTTAGCAGCGTATATGCGAAAGTGGTACGATACTAAACCATTCATATATGTTTATATAAGGATATCAGTCTGCCTCAATTGTGGTGTAAAAAAAATTAGCAATTAAGAAATTATTAACATTTTCTTCTCAACCCGTATGATATGGACCTTAAATGAAAGGCTTTGACAAGTAGAACAAATGCGCTATGTGACTTCATACACTTGGAGGTCCTTGGAACATCGAAAATGGTCCTTGAATCCTTAAAAAAGGACCTTATTTTTAAATGCCTATAAAATCACGTATCAAATTGCTATTGTTATAAATATTCACTCGGAGGTCCTTGGAACTCGAAATGGGTCTTTGAATCCTTAAAAAATAACCTTTTTTGTAAATGCCTATAAAATCACGTATGAAACTGCTGTTGCTATGAATTTGCACTCATAGGTCCTTGGAACATCGAAAAAGGTTCTTGAATCCTTTAAAAATGACATTTCTCAAGAATGCCAATATTTGCTTGTTATATTCTTCAAAACCTATCATGTAATGCCCATATTATGTGTTTAATTGTTATGTCCTTTCGCCACGAGACAAAAATCCAAATCATCAAGGATATTCTATTTATTGCTGCTTGCTAAAATAGCATAGCTGAAATTTCGTGCATTGTCATTATTTAGAGGCTGCCATTTAAATGACGCAGCAGTCAGAAAGTTTAGTCATTTGTCATAGGCGTCATTAAAGAGCGATCACACGGCCATTTGTTTCCGTCATTTAAATGGTAAAAAATACATGTCATTTGTTCCGCCATTTTCCTAGTCATTTAAACGACGCCGCATATGTCAGCCCAAAAATGGCGATCACACGAGCCTAATTTAAATGACTGCTTTGTGACGTAATTTTTACGTCAGATCGTCATTTAAATGACTCGCAAAAATGGCCGTACAATCGTACCTTTATAAACGGAATACTTTTTTACCTCTGTCCCTTTGAACCCGCAAAAAATTTTTAAAAATGGAGAAAAAATCCTCTCTCAAATGTTCTATCTGTGAATACGTGTGAGCCAACCAAATAAAGTATGGAGGGGTTGATGTGTCAAAAATATGTCATTAACGCGGGCAGTTTTGCAAGAATTCCAAATGGCAACAAAAAACAGCTGATTATAGCGGATGTGTTGGGGAAGTGCTGCGAAGTATTGAGTTAACGTAGTTCAAGTTTAATAGATATTTTAATTGATATGTTTATAAAAAAAAATAGTTAGGTATATAATAAATACTGAAGTTGTTGCAATTAAATGCGAATATTTTTAGTGTTTATAAGAAATAGCCCTCATTTTTTTATCTGCCTTAAAATAAACATACTTGGGTTGTTACATTTTTTCCATTTTGGTTAATAAAGTGAGATAAAATGTATATATTATTTTATTATTGCATGAATTTTACTAAATTAGTAATGTTTGGATGTAAAATGTTTATAGTTAATAATTTTGGATTAGTTTTTAATGTATATTAAATTCTTTTGTTGTTTTATTATGTTTTTATTGAACAAATAAAAGTTTAATATATTTACATACCTACATATTCGGAACGTTCACATGAGAGCGAATTGACAAACTGCGACAAAATAACTTTAAATGCATTTTTAAACACAAAATGTAGACTTGACTATTTCAATCATTCATTGAGCATTTATTTTTTTTACCTACAATTTTAGTAAACCTTCCGTTTAAAAATTATTTGATTTTAATTATTTTACTCGACATTCGATAAGTCAACCACCAAAATTATTTCATTATTACTGATAATTTAAAACTGCTAAATTAGTTTAACTACTGGCAAACAAATTATGATAACCCCTGTTTTATGTTTAACTTGCGCAACTGCCAAAATGTTTACGAAACTGCTTAAAAAATGTTTACTTAAAAAATATGCTTGGTTGGTAAAACTATTATTTTAGTTTTAATAACATTCACCAAAATTTTATTCTGTTGCAAATTCATTATAAATCGTCGCATGTTATTACGATGTTATTGGACACAGCCCAGTTTTGACTTTTAATATGTCAACATGAGATCTTTTCCAAAATGGATTCTTAGGCGCAGAACTGCTATTGTGTGCGTGAGCTGGCTCAATTTGATTTGCATGTAAAAACATATACGAGCACAGTACTGTGCCTTTTTGAAGCAAATAAAAAACGATAGGCGGGAGAGCCAAAAATCCTCTCAGTCGACTATCTGTATAATTACTCATCTGTGGCCATGACACCAGCAATAAATCAGGGGTGGAATCGGTCAAGGTTATCCGTCACAACCACCTTAGGAATTGTTCACTTATGTATAAACTTACCTTCAAACATCAGCTTCACTATCCATTTGATGTAGTAAGTAGGAACTTTTCCATTATTACTGATGGAATAATCGGCAATAATTTTCTCGATGATCACCAATCCCAAATCAATTATGGTACTAAAATCCTAACTCTTTTATTTTTTAAAAACGTAATGATCTCGTTAAGATTCCTGATAGAACCGAAATCTTACTCCCCAAGCACAAGTTGAAAGCAAATGCTTGGCTCAACAATTTTCTAATGGATTATATATTGGCAATAACTGACCACCTGACATACGCGACCGAGACTTTATCCAAAAGATAGATGGTATAGGGCGACTTTTTCTACTTAAAGGCCAACAAATTAACTAATACTGCTTCCATTTAATATTCTATTCAAACTCCCGATGCTGCTCCGCCTTATATTAAACCCTACAGGTTGCCTGAAGTTCAGTGGAAAGAGGTCAAGAGACAAGTTCACGTGATGATGGACGATAGTACTATCCAACCAACAAATATGCCGAGGAATTTTCACTCTCATCGTTGTCTCTTCGAAAC
The DNA here is from genome assembly GCA_963576555.1 of Ferdinandea cuprea. Taxonomy (NCBI): domain Eukaryota; kingdom Metazoa; phylum Arthropoda; class Insecta; order Diptera; family Syrphidae; genus Ferdinandea; species Ferdinandea cuprea. Next base: position 83,251,285 of record OY754959.1, read on the forward strand.
CTGATAAGAATGGTCATAAGATATGAAGAATAGTGATCGACAAAACAGTTGGCGATGCTTACTTTCCTCCCAATATAACTGATTTCTTAGATCAGGAGTTATAAAATATTGTCCACCCAAGCCCTCGCTAGTGGATTCCACCAAATCGAGGTAAAACCTGAAGATAGAGAGAAGACAGCCTTCTCCTCGCCGTTGGCCATTACGAATTCATTAGAACGCTTTTGGATTATAATGTGCCAATGTTACCCTCCAAAGATTAGTGAATAATGTTTTGAGTGGTCTTCAAGGTATAAAAACTTTCGTATGTATGGATGACATCGTAAAACACCGGAGGAACACAACTCTAAATTACTTAAATTACTTGATCGTTTGAGTATGCAAAATCTTAAACTATAACCCAAAAAAATGTCAGTTCCTGAGAGCAGAACTCATCTATTTGGGACATGTTATAAATGAGTCCGGTATCAAACCGGATCCTTAGAAAATCCAGTGTGTTAAAGTCTTCGTTCAACCCAAAAACACTAAAGACATAAAAAGTTGTATGGGTCCTGATGGATACTATCGTCGTTTTAAAGGGTTTCCCAAAGATTTCCAAACCGCTTACTAACGTTTTTCGCAGGGACGTCCCTTTCGACTGGACTCCTCTTCCTACGAATTCCTTCCATGGATTGAATACCCCGATTTTACAAAAATTATTCTTACGACCGACGCAAGCGACGTTGCTATTGGGAATGTGTTATCACAAGGGGAGATAGGCTATATCTTGCCTATTGCTTATGCCTCACGTACGCTGAATAAGAGTGAGAAGAATTACTCCACTACAGATAAGGAACTGCTGGCTATCTGCATGGAAGAAAATTCACTTTATTCACATAAGCCACTTATATACATCCATAACTTATCTACATCCATAACTGCAAAGACTAGTGAAGTAACTCTTCACCTTGAAGAGTTTGATTACGAAATCATTCACAAAAGGGGGACAAAAATACTAACGCCGATTGTCTGAGCAGAATTGCTATAATAACTCTTTGGTCGTTTAAAAATTATTCGTTTCCTACATAATTTTCAAATTCGTCACCGACTTCGTCTTCAAATTAGCCTCGTGCCTCGCCTACTAATTCGTTTAGCAACTAAACCAGCTATTAACTCTCATAAATCGTGTACCAAATAAATCTTGCACCGAGTCAACTTCTAAATTTTGTACCCAATCGTCTTCCAAATCTTGTTCTAATTCTACTAATTCGTGAAATAGTTCTTCCAAATCGTGTACTAATTCTACTAATTCATGTACTAGTTTTTCCAAATCTTGTCATAATTCTTGTTCTAATTCGTGTACAAACCCTTGTCGCAATACAAGTACTAATTCTTTTATAACGTCTAATAGTCCTTTTACCAATTCGTCTCCTATATCATATTGTAATTCGTCTCCTAATGCTTGTCCAAACCCACCTACAAGTTCGTCTATTACTAATTCGTCTACTACATTGTAGTAATGACTGAAACAGATTGCAGCATAAGCGAACTGATTTTATATGAAATATGACACACAGCGGGCTGCATGTAAATTCGTGCTGCAAGTTGTCTTTATTTCTAAATTGGCTGCGCGCCATCAATGCAGCCACCACACAGAAAAAAATCCCTTAAATCCCACAAAACCTTTACAATTTGAAAGCTTAACTGATTTCTTGTTTCAATATCCACATCAAAAAGGTTACATTAAAACAGCTGATACCAGAAAAACCTCGTCGAATCTATGGAAGCGGGTGGCCACGAAACTGGACACTGCGGGACCGCTTTACCTTTAATCATCAATTTCCATTATGTTAGACTTATTCGAAAGTGGTACATAGTTTCAATTAAAAAAATAATTCAAAAATAACTTTCGAGTAATTTTAACTACAGATATGAACGAAATTTATGTAAAACTCTTTACTTTCAGTACCTTTGTGAACTTAATCACTCAAATGGCCTTATATAACAAGCCCGTTACAACATACGAAATTATCGAGCTACAGCAAACAGCAGGGTTTTATTAGAGAATTTTGATAACCTTAAGCTTTATTCAAACTACTCTAACTTAAGCGAATTTGATGTACAACAAAGTATTAGTCTTAATTAAACTATTTATATCATCTCATTAATCCATAGACCAATGCTCTACATTACCTTTGCAATCCTCTATGATCCTAGAATGACTCAAAGAGCAAGATATCATTATAAATAAATATCTTGGTACCAGAGTAAACCCACGTTTAATAAAACGAAGACTTTAAAATGCCGGTGGAACTATTTCTAAACAATTGCTTGGAACACTCGACGATGGCGATGCTAAAATGTGCACTGAACAACTTAGATAAAGAGCAAAATCACGTATTTATATTTTACGAGAAGCAAATCTCCGTATCAAAAATGTATCGTGGGACTTATATTCACCCAAAAAAACAAACAAAAAAAACAATAATATTACGGAAATATAATAATGAAGAAGCTCTACTTCTTTCGCCTGTGTCGCGAATCGAGATGGAGACAGACACCCTCAACCAGAGTACCCACTTCCAAAGACACTCATAATGCTTAGGCTACAGACATGCCTAGCGTTGCATAGCTGTATATTCGAAATAAACCATAAGCAAATGATTGTTATTGCAATTAAAAACAATTTTCAGTTACCCACATTTTATTCGGTTTTAAGAAAATTAATTGAAAAAATAAGAAATTAAGTATTAATCGGTGTATTCTCCTGATGATCCTTCATTCTAAGAATCTTCAACGTCATCATTTTCTTCAATGTTTAAATCATAGATAAATGAAAAACTATCATCAGCGGCATTTGTGTCTTCTGAAACAAGCATTTCTAAAATTTCCTTTTTCAGTCTTTGGGACGATTTTCTGAGGCAACTTATGAGTGGATCAGAACTCAAAATCAACCTATTGAGTATCTCGAAGTTGCCGTCTCTCTTAGAGAATTTCTTTGCATAATTTAGTCGATAGAGTGTATATTTAAAAGTTTGTACCAGTATAATGGTAAACATCATACATTTTTAATATTGAAAAAATAAAAAGTTAGTAGTTAGTTAGTCCACGACAAGTTGACGTTTACTGAGGATCTTAAAGGAATAATAAAGTGGAGCGGAAAGATAACCATTTATATTGACGAATCCAAGGAATTCTTGTTGCAACACAAGTGTAAATCTTAACTTCTTACTTAACTTCTTGTAGGTAGAGTTAGAATTAAAGGGCAATTTCAAGCAGACATAAATATTGCCGTTTCGAAGAATGACACTGCCCAATCCCCTTTCAGTGCACAAGAACGACTGCTTGTAGCAAGAACGCCAGTACCATTTAATGATCGCCACTATGAAATTAAGGTGCATCCAAGGATAGCATAGATGTCGGCTTTAACTCAATGAACTGGTAAAGGTACTCTCAGGTGAGTTATTATATGATTCCACTAGGTCTGAAAGACCCAGAGCATGTATACTTACCAATATACCTACTAAACTCTTTCCAATTCCAGAATACAGAAACAAACATCTGGTAGCTGCCAAAGCTGAACTTCACTGATTATATGCTTAGCTTACCTGCCACTAAAGGGACTTCTGGAATACTGTGGCCTGCAACTCATTGTTGCCTGCGACGCAAACTCCCATCATAAAATCTGTGGTAGTTCCAATATCAACAAACGGAGTGAGTCTTTACTAGAATTAATAAATGTTAATAATTTAGAAATTATGAACCAGGTAAGCAACCCCACGTTTGTAAACAGAATTAGGGCAGAAGTCTTAGATCTGACCCTATTTACATCATTTATAAAAAAAAATTTATTATAAACTGGCATGTATCATCAGAAATATCGATATCAGACCACCGACATATCCAGTAATGTGCCGTGTTGCTTTTAGTAGCATGTTCTCTCTATTCTTTTCTCATTAATATAGATACCTGTTATTTGTTTTTTTTTTCGAAGAACATTCCTTTATACGTACACATATATATACTATACATATATATTTATCTATATTAGTTTATTTATACTTTAATATGTTTTCTATATAAGTATATTGGTCTCTTGCATTAAGAATAGTGTCTAAAACCAAACTTGGTACTCGTAAGGAGTAACAGCATAAGCCGATTTAATATCTTAAATGCGTCTATTATGCGTCTATTTACCGACGAGATTATGATCAGGATTATAGGGATTATAACCCTTCCACTTCACTGCATGCGTACTGGTCCGCCTGTGGGGTTCGCCGGTTCGACCTCAGAAAATATCTGCAGGCCTCCCGATTTTGAATCACTTCATCATTGAGGCCAATCAAATGCTGATGTTTCTGCAGTTGTTTGATCCAGGAGTTTTCAGGCCTGCCTCTTTTACGCGATTGTAAGGGAAAATTGATTGCCATTGATTGGTCGTGCTCCAATTTTTTCGAGGTGGGTTCTTTTACGTGAAGGCTTCCTCGGATTCTGGAGCTTCTAATTCGATCACGCTGTGTTCATCCTGCTCTCATGCGAAGCTGCTGAGTTGAGTTACAAGTCAACTGCAAGTCACCTAAGATTCAGCTTACCGATTTCTTGAACTACGAACACGCGAATTATATGAAGACATAGCCGTTGTTGGTGGACTTGCAGTGCACTTACAATTTGAACGCAATTGTTGTTTATACGCTTTTATTTTTCGATGGCTGACTGAAACGTCAAACAAAACCCAGGTAGTGTTCGGTGTGAATGCTTTGACGAGATTTCGAAATATTTTTGTGGAAACCTCAAATTTAAGTGCGGGGTGAATAGATTATTACTAACAAAAAACACCTCCCTTCAAAAAACTAAAACTAGGCTAATGCCTATCAAGCAGTTTTAATTTAAATATTTATTCGCGTTTGACAAAAAACATCCATCTTATAGTGCTAATTCAAAGAGTTTTATCCTTTGCATTCGGCGCACAAGATTACTCCGGTCTAGAAGTTCTACGCTGAGGCGAGCGGGAAATTAAATATTATAAATTGGTATGTGACTGTTATGCAGCTAAGAGTTGGTTGCTGAGTTAGGCGAACTCAGACAAAGGAACACACACCCAAGAAAAAGAACAAACTTTCGATTTTAATTTTAACTTTATTCACTGAAGCACAGAAGAAGAAGTCTAGAAGCTCTAATACAGCATCATTGCAATAGCCAATAATTCGTGTGTTTTGCTTACATGCGAAATTTCATCTTCCACGGCGCATTTACGATTTTTCTTGGAACTTGTCCGTATCATTCGTGAACGTCGCTACGATAGTATCCGTTTCTTGCGGTATATCTCGAGTGTATAAAGAAACAAAATCGGGCCAAGAACGCTTCCTTATGGAAGAGCCTTTTTAAGTTTCCATTCCTTTCCATTCCTTGCCATTCCTTATCAAAGACCTGAGAGACATCAGAAAAACGCTAAACCAATTTTTTTTCTCCACTAGTGCTTTTTCAATTTCGTTGCTTATTCTGTATACCTGATTAATTGTAGAGTGCCCGGTTCTGAATCCGAATTGGTGATCCGGAATTAGTTGGCGTTCTTCGATAATTGGATGAAGTCGCTTTAATATGAGTATTTCAAATACCTTCGGCATAATTGGTTAAGGCGATATTGGTCCATAAGATTTTTTATCATTTGAAGGTTTCTTAGGAACCATTATAACCTTAGCTATAAATACTGGTCTTATTTTATAATTGTCATATACCGTGGTTGGAATAGCATCTTCAACTAACGCTTTATCATCAATTGGTTAAAATGCCCCTTCAAGGTTTTCGGCAAAAATTTCGGCCTTTTTCTATTCCTTTTCGCCCAATCCCCATTATTTTTCCGGATGGGTGGCGCTTGCATCTTTGGCTTTTTCATGCCTTATCAAAGCGAATAGTTGGAAGTTTATCCGCCAACTTCCGAGATTTTTAAAGTCCCGAATCTATTTCTGAAGTTTGCTGGAAAGATAATTTAAGATTATCTTATCCTGCGGAGCACGAGATTGTTGCCATTTTTTAGGTGCTTTTCGCCTTTCATCTACTAAATAAAAATAATTTCGCGGGGATATTTTATTTCACAATTTATGGTTACTTTCATTTACTCTCGTTTCACACTGAACTTCGTCTTCGATTTCGTATGGTTTTCGAAGGGATACCGTCGATCGATTTTATTTACTTATACTGCATAATTTTCTAAAGAAGTCCTAATTAGATTTTTTTTTGTCAGTCTTGGTGGTTTTGTCTTTTATCATGCTTACTATCAGCACAGAGAAGAATACGTTTATAAATAAGAATAGTTATCAAACTTTCAAGTTATTTATCCGTATGCCAGCTTGAACGTGCGTTACGGAGTGGATCGTCGTTTCTTATTAATAGAGCTGTTACAGTTTGGATCGCTTGAGATCAAAAAAATAAAAAACAAAACAACTTCATCTGCGTAAGCAATTACTAATAATTATTAATTTCATAAGTATTTGATTGGTGATAAGTACCCATAGTAGTCGAGAGATGAGCATCGTCACATAATTTTGGGTATATATTCCTGTCGTTGAGTATGTAACTAATAACCTTATTGAGACTACTATCAACGTAGGAGTTCTTCTAACTGCACATAATTTGGCATTGCTGAATTGATCCTTCAATGTCTAGAAAGGCTGGTATAATTATAAACTCCCTCATTGAATGATTTTTCTTTAGTACTTAAAACTTTATGGAGTGTAGTTTCCACCCGTTTGGCCTTGATGTAGGCATGCTGAGATGCATAGACTGAACTATTATCAAGTCTGTCGCGAATATAGGTGTTAATAAATTATTTTAAAAAAATCAGGACAAAGGATCTTAGACCCTGGCATTTGTGTTACAAGATTTCCCCGTCTTGAGAATAACAACAAGCAAGGGTTTTGGAATGAAGCCGAATTCAAGACGAGTTTTTAAGAACAGGTATGAATTTTATTGCATAATTGAGCTGTTGACGAAGAATGAATGAATTAAAAGTAATTTAATTTATATCTCAGAAAATCTCCGAAAAACCTTTTTTTGTAAGAAACTTACCAAGTATGTTACTTATGTATGTCTAAGAGACAAGTGGCCGGAAAAAGAGAAAATAAGCGACTGACTTACTCCCCTGTGGAACAAGACTTGCCAAACTGAGAAAACAAATGAGAAAGCTCTTCAATAAAGCAAAACACAATGGTGATTGGGATACATATAAATACTCACTCACCACATATAACCAAGAAATTAGAAGGGTCAAAAGAGAGGAAGGTAAAAAGCAGACCGTCTGAGCTACGGAAGTCATACAGACCAATCGGCCTTACTTCCTTAAAAACATGGAAAAAATCCTTGCTAGATATATCAGAGACGAGGCACTTCCAACGAATCCTCTTCATAAATAAATCCTATTTTGACATTCTAATTCATTCCAAAGTTAGTCGAACTGGAAGAATTTGTATTTTGACATTCGAACGAAAAGAAAATTCACTCTATCCAATACTTCATTTATCATTCGAATGTTGAGTGCATTTTAAGATTTGAATCATTCGACACAAATGTCATACTTTTAGCTTCATATAGGGACACCTTTAATTTTTTTGGTTAAACATTTTGTTGCATACTTTATTAATTAACATTGATAGAAGCATTATATATATTAGGATACATTTTCAGTGGGCATAAAACTAAGTTTATTTCATTTCCTACTCGATAAGGGGCTAGTTAAAGCTCTAATTGAAATGCATCATTGAAAATTTTGTTTTGCGATTTAAGGACGACTTTGGCTTTCAGCGGTATCAAAATAAAGCTAATCACTCATAGAATTTTTCTACAAACAAAATTACGTAATTCTGATTTAAACTTTTCTTTAAATCTATTCTTATTATTTCGCTGATTAAAATCGATTTCAATAAACAGCAGATATTGGTTTCTACAATTTGGAACACAATCCTTCCACTGATGTGCTCGATTCTCATCTGTCAGTTTTGCTTTCAATGATCAACTCCAATCTTAAAAACTATACTAGTGGACTTCCACTGACAGACATTGTTCAAAGATTGCTATGACCGACTTTTCAAAAGAATGAAACAACTGTTTCTCATAGAGAGAAGAAACGAGTGACACTTAAATTGGAGCAACTTTCCTAAAAGGCAGCAGGAATTTTCATATACGAATACATTTATTCGATAAAAGAACTATTCAAAAAAATAAATTCCAAATCTGAATGTGAGGAGACAGATATTCATAATAAAATTATTGATTTAAAATATACACTTTGCACTGAAATAATAGGAAAAGATGGATGTACGGTTGCGTTCATCGAAATGCAGCTATCTTTCGAATCTAAAAAAAACAAAAAATTCATTCGAATGCATAGAGACATTCGAACGAATAGTCTGTTCATTCGAATCTCAAAATAAGCGTGAATACCAATATGCATTAGAGCTGTGTCAAACGTTCAAATTTAATGATCGAATCATTCAAGTATTGGCTGAAAAAATAATCTGACATTTCAATCAATCATTCAATGGCAGATAGGAGTCTTGTATTGCTCCATTCAATTTCTGTACAATCAGAAATCTAATAATATAGAGACAGACAGATTCAGATGGATTGAAAGAGTGAATACAGCCAAATCAATGCATAACTTTGCAATACATTTCTTGCGGAACTATACTTGTTTCACTCTTTCTTAAAGTCACATAACAAAATACATAAACCAGCCAGTTGCGCGGGAAAAGTATTGCCTCTGTGAATGATTGATGAGAGGTTATGTTGTTCCGTTTTTTCTTAACCGGATAATCGAGGTAGATGAACAAGCCAGATGTATAACATTATTATAATCGGGTCAAAAAGATAGAATCAATCACGATTGACACAGCTCTGCATATCAACCCGGAAAGTCAACCACTAACGCTTTACAAAATCCCTCAGAGACAATGAGATAACGGTTGTCTGCTTCCTGTTTGGAAGGATCATTCGATAACACCGAATTCTCCCAGTTATATAGGGGTATTCATAACATGGGTATTGAGGATAAAACAATAAATACCTCACTAAGCTGCATATAAACTCAGTTTTCTAGCTACGAAAGGTTGCCCTCAGGGAGGAGTTATGCAGTTATGCATTTGATTTGTGTGCGAGGTCACAGTGAACACGAGGGCAATGAAAAAGCAGACGAACTAGCGAGAACACGATCCGCAACCCAATTCATGATGCCGAGACCATTCTGCGGATACATGCTGCTTAAATTTGGCTTTAAGTGGCCCGCAAAAATACAGCTATCGCAAAAAATATTTTAAGTTAACTCATAATTTTAGTTAATACAGTTTAAACATATAAAAAAAAACTTTTTTAAACTGAAATCCAAATATAACTGTTAATTCATTTAAAATATAAAATACTCAATGTATCCACTTTTTCACGTTTAAGTGCATTAGTTTTTTTCTTACCTGGTAACTCTAAATTAAAAGCTTACAGTTATTCATACTGTTATGCAATTCATCAAAACAAATCATATTTGGTTCAAAAATTTGACGCAAAAGGTTGTTCAAAGGGATTTGAACCATCTTTCCGCAGGCGGCAGGTACCTCTCACGCAACTTCATTTTTCCGCTTGGGATATGTGCTTTTCGTCAGGCAGGTGCCAATAACAACAGTTTCATATGTTAATAAAATAGTTTTAAGAAGGAAATATTGAACAATATTTATCGTTCTATATCTTCGGCTCATAACAACCGATTTTAATGAAACTTTTTTCACCAATTAACTACACTTTTTAAGAGTAAAACCAAATTAATTTTTAAATTCAAATTTGGGCTTACCACTTAAGCAATTTTAGTATCACTTCATATACCATTCTCCAAACTTTGGGGGAGGGCCACGCCCAAACGATAAGAGAGCGCCAAAAAGTTTTTCCGGATTTGAATTCATTGTTTGTAAATGAATAGGTTTGCAAACATTATTGATTTTTAAGTGTGTGTTTTTTTTTTTTAATTTATTTAAAGGGATTTTGAATAAGGATGAAGTGACACAGTGCGGGCATTATGCCACGTTTTCACCGAGCACGAAACCGATATTAAGGTCAATCTGCCCTTAATCAACTTTAAATCTTAAGATTTACCATACAAATTTTAATCTGCTAAGCACAAGATTAAAAAATAATCTTGAAAGAAACTAGGTTTGCATGTAAGAATCGGCTTGTAAACTCACAATATACCAATTTACCATACCTGTATATATGTCAAAAGTGACGTTAATCGCTAAGAATTAAGAGCGAGAAAGCAATTTGACAACCAGATATTGGACATTTTGTGCGCTAATTTGGGAGCCAGAGAGCGTGTTGAGAGAAAACCACCTATGCTTATCTCCTTTTTGTTCGGTGGAAACGTGTGGAGATTTATTGTTAACCTTTTGCCTTAAATCTCGGCTTATCTTTTGGTGAAAATGCAGCAAAAGAAACGAATCCTTGTATTTCACTATCCGTCCGAATATAGGCTTAAGGGTGAACTTATGTGCATTAAGGGTGTCATCAGCAAAGGAATGGATTGGATTTGAAGTGACAGACAGGAGGTCATTCATAAAAGTGAGAAAGAAGGTAGGAGACAAAACGGAGCCTTGAGGGACACCAGCATTTATTTGGTGAGTTGCAGACTTGAAACCGTCCAAAACGACTTTTATTGAACGGTCCCAAAGGTAATTTCGAATCCATTGAAGTATTAGGGTATCATCGATTCCATATCCATGCATTTTCGACAAAAGAGCTTGATGTCAAACTTTGTCAAATGCCTTTGAAATATCAAGCGTAACGACCTTACTTTCACCACCAAGGTTAATAGATTGGTTCCACTTTATAGATAGATAGGTTAGATAGGTCATCAAATCACCAGTGGATCTGTTGCTGCGAAAACCGACTGCCGGTCATTAAGAAGTTTTCGGGATTCAAGATATTTCATAAGCTGATAAATCAGCGTTTTCATGACCTTCTAAAGAAGGGACGTTAGTGCAATTTGTCGATAGGAGGAGGAAGATTCGCCTTGTTTTTTGAAACGGACTGGACAAATGCTGTTTCCTCAGAAGGAGCCCTGAAGAATAGGACAGATAGAAAAGCTTATGCAATGGTTTTGCCAGCGTAGAAGAACACCTCTTCAGAACGATAGGGGCCATCGGATTTGTGTATGTTAAGATCATGAAGTACTCTTGCTACTGTACGAGTGTGGGAGTGAATTTGTGCCATTAAATCTTCTACGCGAGAACAGGGCGAGTCAAAGCACAATATTGGAGCTTTGAGCTAGCCACAATATGAGCAGCAAGCAGTTGGCTTTGTCTAAAGAGCAGACAGCTGGAATGTTATTGTAAATGATGTCGGGATAGATGACGAAGCCGAAGAAGCATCGAAGAAGTATTTTCCCAAGAATTTCATACGACTACGTGATATTGCCTCGCATTCACACAATATGTGCGGTATATCCTTAACAGCAGGAAGAACGCCACAGAATCTGCAGATGTCTGTATCTGGCTGCACGAGTCTTTTTGCTTGTTTTTACAAAAGGCAATGCCCTGTCAGGACTCCTACTAGTATTCTTAGCTTATCCCTAATAATTTTCATATACTTCCTGGACCGCTTACAGTCGAGAAGTGGCCATAGAGCTTTTGACACCTTGTGTCCCTCAAGACTTGACCACCTTAGGTTGGTATTAATGAGGGTTATTCCCTCAATCGAACCCTTAATTATGCAGAGGTCTTCAAATTGATGCTGGGAAGTTGAAATTTGGAGCATACTCCCTAAGGTTTCGAAATGGTAAAGTGTTAATTTTTTTTTAAGTACGCACACTGCCACGCCTATAATTTATAAAAAAATCGTTTGAAACCGAAAAAAATGTTTAACCAGATATTTAGGCAATATTTTTTCGAATATCTCACTCAGAAAGTTTTTGAACGCCCCTTTTCAAATATTGTATTAGGAGAGGTTTAATGTCAGCAACCTCATCACTTTTGAGAAGTCCTCCTATTCTTGCAAGCTCATCTGCCTGCTCACTTCCTTAAATACCGCAGTGTCCTGGCACCCAGCACAGTCTCACACGGTTCTGATTGCATAATGAAGCACTCAATAAAAGATCGGATACCGATCTCATCTGCATTTGCTCAGCCTCCTTGACGACAGCTAGAACCTCTGAAAATCGCTGCTTGTTCCCGTTGGTCTAATGGATTCCCTCAGTTCTGGATCCATTGAGAAGATCCCAGACCCTGTTCCCTCTGCCGTTTTCGAACCATCTGTAAAGATTGCAATTTCATTTGTTTTGATAACTGTATCTCTTTGACAATCCTCCCTTTTCGGATATATTACATCACACGGAATGTCGAAGTCGACTTAAGGGGGAATTTCATCCTTGGATTTTCTGGCAGTAACTTCGAAAGGACCGTTCTGTGTGGGAAGATGTTCCTCTTAAAGTGACCCAAAGAAGTCAGTCGTACGGCACTGTTGCCAGCCAATTTTCTGATATGTAGGTCAAGCGGTGTTAGGTTCAGAAACGTGTCCAATGCCGCTGTATGGGTGGTACGGAGTGCACCCGTAATTGCAAAACATGCCGTTCTTTGAACCGCCGCTAGTTTGCCGCATATTGTTTTCTTTTCTGTTGCCATATGTCAGTATGGGCCTGACCACCATTGTAGGTGTTATGCTCCAGGTTTTTTCCACTGTTCTTTTGCAGATAAAAAGAGCATTATAAGCATTTTTAATTCTTTCCGCAACATTAAGTTTCCAGTTCAATTTTCTACACAGAATTACGCTTAGATACTTCGCATAACCTCACTTAAGATTTTTAAAAATGTTCCCTGCACTATTATGACCACATCATCTGCATATGCCGTGGCACTAATACCCATTGTCCTAAGCTTTTTTAAAAACGTTATTTATAACCAGAACCCACAGGAGTAGTAATATGACTCCCTCCGGTTACCGACGCTCTGACTGAGCTTTTACCAAAGCAGCAGTTTATTTTCCTACTTGCAAGCATGTCGCAAACCCAACTTAGAATACCCTGTTCAACATTTACGTTCGCTAGAGCGCTTCTAATGGCGCTGCACTACACATTATTGAAACCCACCGAAGTGTAAACTGTTTTCTATTTTTCCCACCACCTTGTGTAGGGGGTTTCAACAGATTTGCCCTTCATGTATACATGTTGTGACTCGGTCAAAAAAACATTGTTGCAGTTTGCCCTAATATGAATGTCTAATAAACGCTCGAGGGTTTTCAGCACGAATGATGGATTATTGGTCTTTGTCCCGTTGGGTATAAAAACCACTTCAACTTCTCTCCAAGACAAAGGTATATACCCAATTTTTGGAGTATGTATAAAAATGTCCATTATATGTCTTATTACTACTTCCGGTGCCATAGTTAGCGCCTTGCTAACTTTGTCTACCACCCTTTCTAAACTAGCAAAGTCATCACAGGTGACTGATATAGCAGGTGCCGATTCAGGTGTCTCCCAATCAGTCTTCCTAGGATTACTTTGGAAGCTGCGTACCCTGTTTTGGAAGTTCACCTTGAAGCGTATCCATCGGTGACCCGACATAGACCCTACATCGACTACTCTCCAATTCTTTACTTCTATTCCTTCTATATTTAAAACAAGGGTAATATATAACACCTCCTGCCTATTTTTAACCACAAAAATGGGTTAATTTCCTCTGTTGTGAATATTAAGGTTGAAAGAAATAATGAAATTATATAAACACTCACCTCTTGTGCTGATGTCACTACTTCCCTATTGTGTATGATGGGCGTTTGCGTCACAGCCCATCACCAGAATCCGATTTTGCTGACTTGCCAGGTCCCTAAGCTTCTCTGAGGTGGTTTACCACATTCCGTCTCGCATGTTGCCAGTGTCAGGTCAGGTTGGCCTTAAATGACCGAAAACTTACCTCTATAGCCCTGATAGCTTCTTTACAGCGTTTTCCTTAAGTTCGATGCTCTTATCCTGTTCGGAATAAAGCGTTACATACCCAGGTGAATTAAATTTGTAATCCAATCGGCAGCGGCATCCACGTCGCTGTCGAGGAAGCACAACGACCAGTTAAAACTTCTAAAGAAACTGTTTAAAACTTCCCAAATGGCTTTCTCGTATTACCGTACGTTTCTTTTGGGAGCTTGTTCTTTAACTGTTTGGTTGGAGTACGAGAAATTCGCCGATATGATACAATGGTCTGACGAACCTAAAGGCTATACAACATTTAAAGTGTATTTATCAGGGTGAGCGGTAAGAAACAAGTCCAGAGTGTTGGCGTTTTGACCGCTAACGTCCGGTATCAGTGTCGGCTCATTTACAAGCTGGGTAGAATTATTGACCTCAACAAAGATCTCGACATACCTTCCTTCGGGTGTTGTCTGTCCAGAATTTCGAAGCCAACTTAAATTGTTGTATTGAAATCGCCCGACATAGGGTCTATGTCGGGTCACAATTCTGGTGATGGAATCAGAGAGTGCATCAAACTCATTATAAGCCTGTCCTGGTTTGGGCTTCTGTTAATAAAGCAGTAATGAATTAATTGCCTACGGACATGGAATTTTAGCCAAATAAAATTAAATTCCGGATTGGAACATTGGCCGTATTGAGGTAGAATTTGTTAGGCTACATTACTGCGTATATAAACGGCGATACCAAGATGGGAAAAAAATAGTGGCACTAAGTTATTCCCAGGTAGACTAAAATCCGATAAATCGGAATCAATACCGACCTGTGTTTCACTTAGTGCCAACACAGCTGGCTTTTTGTGATTCACGTGGGCGTACAATGAAAACAGATTGGCCCTTAACCCACGAATGTTGCTCAAATCAACTCTAAAACTACTACACATGACAGAAAACAAACACAAACGACAAAAATCCGAAGCTAGCTAAGCTGAGCCGTCACGTGTAGAACCTAACGTTAGGTTCCCAAATCATCTTTCATTTCAATTGGGAAAAATTCCTACTTTAAACAATACTAGAAGCTTGCCCAGACCCCTCCCCAATCGCCCCCCCCCCCCCCCCCCGCGTTCCATCTTTTAATTATTTTAAATATATTAATCTCAAAATGTTTGCTCCGGATCATTTTTTAAGAATACGAAAATATTATTTTCCACCATCTTATACCCAAAATTTAATCTTAAAGAATTAAATAGGTACTATATAAATACACATATCATACAAAGGTTTGTCAATTAGCTCCACCATTTTTATCGAATAACTTGATGTAAATATACAACACATTTTTTTCTATCACAATGAAATGTTGAATTTAAGTTTTGATTTCTAATAAATTATGCACTGGTTTTCTATTCAGTTGGAATATCTGGTTGCAATTTTAGGACTTGTAACCTTGGATTGTAGTAACCTGATAGGTAGTATGTATCATTATTATCATAAATTGATTGATATTTTTTGGTATCTAAACCAAACTTTGCAATGTACTTTGAAAATTCTATGACTTCGCATCTATGAGATATAGTTTGTACATCGTTTTCATCCTCATGTGGCGAATCAAATAATGCACCCTAAATTAAACAATAAAAATTAATTATAATAAACAAAATCCCTAGTAAAGAAATATATTTACTTACAGGATATTTTAATATCGGACATCCAACAGTTTCTTCTGGATGATAAAACCACCGTACTCTTACAATTTTATTGCTAGAAGTAGTTTCCCACATTGCTTCAATTCGCCCGATATATGGTCGATCTGGCCTTCCAGTAGAAAGGAAGACTGCACATTCACCAACCTAAACATAAAATGTAAATAAAGAACATTGTTATAGAATAGCATCAGTACTCACTGTTATTGTTTCCTTTCCTCTTGTTATCGATTTATAAAATTGTTTCCTTGCCCTTCCTCTTAAACCGGCTTTTCGATAAGCTTGTCCGAGCCAACCCCAAAGCTGTCGTTCTGGCAAAAAAGCTGCTATTTTGCTTCCTTTACCGCTATTGTAATCAATTTTTTCGTCCGATTTTGCCTAAAGTAAAAGATTTTTTAAAACATTAAAATATTAAAAACTGATTTTACAGCATTTGAATAGGTCACACGGTTCTGTAAAAAAAAATACAGGCAAGTCACACATTCTTAAAAAAAAGTCGAATATCCCATATTCTTATCCTCACTTTAAATATCCAAAATACCAAAATAGATAAAAATTGTTAGAGGTTTTCGAAAATGTGGTTGGGTTTTGAATGTCCATAGAACATAAAACATTAAACGGCTAATAATGGCACTGATTTTCCGAATATATGACTAAGAAGAACTGATAAGCATTTCCGGCAGAACGGTTACAGCTGTTGAAATGTTTAAAAAGTGGAATACAACTGCATATTTCATTTGAGCAATTGGTGTGGGAATATGTACTGATAAAACAACTGCAGGCAAGAGACATTTAAAGAAAGCGTATCATACAGTTTGCTCGAAGCGGACTGTAGCCTTATGTTTTTTCTTTTATTTCGTACTCGATCACTTATAATAGAATAAATTATTTAAGTCATTTTGATAAGTGATACTAGGACGTACAAAAAATTAAGAAAACTTTTTCTTTAAAAAACATAATCACATGCAATGTAATTAAAAAATTAATTTTTCAATTTTATTACACAAATTTCGTAAGAAAAATAACCGGACCGACCAAAACATATGTTCTTTTTATACCTTATCCTAAGGGTATATTAATTTTGACTCATAGTTTGTAACACCCCTACTCCAAGCGTCGAACTTGCCGAGTTGTAGGGGCTGAGTAGGATCAATGATTCTCGAGAAGTTTTTCTCTAGATAAGTCCTGAAACCAAAGGACGTTCTTCCCTGTGTTTTCCCCCCTTTTTTCTTCCTCTTCCTCTTCCTCTCCTTTCCTTTCCTTCCAGTTTTCATCCTCTTCCCTGGGCCGGACGATGGTGTCATACGACCCGTGCCGAGCGTCAACCTGGCTGGGGGCCCAGTCAAAAAGCCCAGTCGCTAACGGAGTGTCCGGATACCTGGCGCCCTCCGGATTTTGCTAGCCTTGTCTGTATATTGCGGATCTCTGTACAGATCGACCTCCTTTCTCCGCCACTCGTGGGTCCTAATATGAACAATAACACCAAAATAAAAATCAAAAACATAAACCAACTTTCAAGACCGGTATCCCTTCCAAACCGGGCGGTAGTACGGTGATTAAACTGTCTACGATACGCCGAGCGGTGGTACGACTGTGGCTACTCGTGGTCCACCCCGTATTGGTAACAGCAGCTATCCTCCTGAGCAAAAGGAAGGTATCCTCCCTAGCAGTGGTAGGATTGTGGCACTCATGGCCCTTCCACTGCTGGCACTAACACCACTAGTACGTCTCGTAGTGGAAGTTCGCGACAACGCACTCCCTCGAGGTCGTACTATAAACAACGACGTGAGGCAATACGGACTCTGAAGGTCTTTGGAGCTATTCTGGAGACCAACAGAACTCCTAAGCAGGTTGCCAAACTGAAATGGGCCGAAAATTGCATGACCAAGGACAAGGAGACCAGCGGTGACTTTACGTCTAAGCGGAAGAAACCGCTCCGATTTCAAAACGCCCCAAGGTGCATAACACCAGCACCTCCGCCGTTAAACCTCTCAGGTCCTTCAGTGATGTTCTCAAAAACAAAATCGTGGTTGCTGTCATTGATCGCAGCGACATAGACGGCACAATATCTCCCGAACGGTGGCAAACGGTCAAGCTGAAGCTTTTAAGTAGCTTTCTACCCTTCATCAGGGCAACCCCTGGACCGCCACCGAACACTCAAGATGCTGGTTCGCATCAGGGACACGTCAAGCTAATCGCTTGCGCGGACACAAGATCTGTCAATCTTTATAAGTCGGCTGTAAGCAGCCTAGGAGAGGTTTGGCCGGGTGCTAAGCTCGAAGTCGTAGCAAAGGAGAACATCCCTAGCAGACCTAGGACTCGCACCTGGATCCCCATCGAACCACCATCCGCGGATGAAGTCCTGGAAGTCATCCAGCTCTGCAATCCCTCATTACCCACCCATGACTGGAAGGTCGCTAAGCTGGAAGAGCAAAGGGGTGCCTATAGATCTGCTATTATAGTAATCAACCAGGAATCCCTTGCTCCTTTGGCGCAGACCAACGGCATGATAAGTTTTGGTTGGGAGAAAATCACTCTGCGCGTCTATAAAAAAGATGAGTTAGAGACTGGCAAACTGCCTCTGGTTTGCGGAATCAAGACTCCGGGATACTACGCACTTTATGTATCAGACAAAGGTAACCCTAGATCCTGCATACTAGTGAAAAGTAGTCTTAATGTATTTTTACTCCCTAATTTCAGCAGACGAGACATAACCACAGCGAGGCTAGAGACGGCCAAAGGCACGTACTGGCTGACTTCGGCTTATCTCGCCCATGATATAGTGGGAGATCTCCCAGGTAAGACCCTGGAGGATCTTGTAAAAGAAGCTGAAAAACGTAACACTGGACTCATAATTGGGTGTGATGCCAATGCTCATCACTCAGTATGGGGCAGTTCCGATACAAACTACAGAGGTGAGTCACTTTTTGATTATATTTTACACACAAATCTCATTGTTTGCAACAGAGGTAGTAGCCTACTTTCATAACCAGAAGTCGACAAGAGGTCTTAGACATAACTCTCGTCTCTGATTTCATCATTGAATTGATTGGTAATTGGAAAGTCTCGTCTGATCACTCGTTTTCGGACCACAGGTACATTCAATTCATTCTAAATGATGACCCTCCCTGCCAATCAACCTTCCGGAACTACCGCAAGACAAATTGGCTCTTGTACAGAGATTCACTATGGCATTCAGTGAGCTCTATGCTTTTATGTTCCCCTCATGACACTAACGAGCTTGATCATAAAGTTAGGGAACTCACTATGGCTCTAAATAAAGCATTGTCCTCCTCGTGTCCTCTCACTAAACCGAGAGGCAAGCGTAAGCCGCATTGGTGGACATCGGAATTGAGCCCAATTAGAAATGTCTGCAGGAAACTGTTCAATAAAGCCAAGGCCAACAGATTCCGACTGGGCTGCCTACAAAGTATCCCTCAAATCCTATAAAAAAGAATTGAGGAAAGCCAAAAGAATATCGTGGCGACTACGTTTGCTACAGAAGCAAAATAGAGGATACCTCCGAAGCTTCTAGGCTAAGGAAAATCCTCTCTACAAATCCAACGATGCCCAGCTGTCTCAAAAAATCGGATGGCTCTTGGACTACGTCTAGCGAGGAATCGCTTAATCTGCTATTAGATACCCACTTCCCAGGTAGCTCCCATGTTATAAGTAGTACGAACCCAAACAGGGTAAGGACTCACATAACCAACATTCACGATCTAATTACCAGGGATAGGCTACTTTGGGCGCTACACAGCTTCAAACCATATAAATCGGCGGGACCAGACGGCATTATACCAGCCGAATTACAAAAAACATCAGATATTATTCTACCGGTGTTGGAGATAATTCTGAAAAGTTGTATTGAACTGGTCCACATTCCGCTGTTATGGAGAGAAGTGAAAGTGGTTTACATACCCAAAGCTGGCAAATATTCCCATGTCACTCCGAAAGATCTCAGACCCATCAGTCTATCATCATTTCTCCTGAAAACTCTAGAAAGATTGATAGATATCGATGGTTCGTACCAACATTGACAAAAGGCTGATGTCTACCTCCCAACATGCTTATTGCAAAGGCAGATCTGTAGAAACTGAGGGGTGCAAAGTGATTGCCTATGCAGATGTAGTTGCTATTGCCGTGTCAGGGAAGCACCTTAACACCTTAAAAGAACTCCTACAAAATGCTCATAACAAGCTAATAAGATGGGCTGACAATTGTGGTCTAGGCGTCAATCCCCACAAAACCGAACTTGTCCTCTTTACTAGGAAATACAAAATCCCACGAGTCGACCCCCCTTCAATCAGGGGTACCAGCTTCTCTGACGAGGCCAAATACCTAGGTCTCATCCTGGATAGGAAGCTCAACTGGAAATCTAATATACAAGAAAGAGTCCGGAAAGCTAAGGTGGCACTCTTTTCTTGCAAAAAAGCTATTGGTAACAAGTGGGGACTACAATCTCGAATTACTCACTGGCTATATATCTCGGTTGTAAGACCGATACTAACGTATGGAACAATTGTCTGTTGGACTGCCTTAGAGAAAGCGATAAATCGCGATAAACTAGGCAGAGTCCAGAGATCAGCATGTTTATGCATAGGTGGAGCGCTTCGCACCACTCCCTCAGCTGCACTGGACATTCTGTTACATTTAATACCCCTTGACATCTTTAGCAGACAGACGGCTGCTACCACGGCCACTCGCCTCAAAGCAACTTCTCAATGGACCGATAGTGAAATCGGCCACTCTGCAATTCTGAACATACTCAGAATCCCTTCTAGGAATATAGACTACACCACACCCCAACTGCTGTTCGACAAAAACTTCCAGATATCCATCCCCCCTAGATCCTTTTGGGAGAATGCCTTGCCTGAAGAAGAATCAATCCATTTTTACACGGACGGTTCAAAAACAAATGATGGAGTGGGTGGAGGTGTCTTCTCAGACAGACTTAATCTCAGTCTCTCCTTCCGTCTTCCTAATCATTGTAGTGTTTTCCAGGCGGTCTTGTCCCGGATAAAAAAGAATGTGGTATCCGTAAAGGATATTCGAATCTTTTCGGACAGTAAGGCCGCCATCAAGTGTCTGGACTCTGTCTCTATTAACTCTTTAGTAGCCCTAGATTGCCGATCATCTCTAAAGGAGATGGCTGAGCAGTTCAACACTCACCTTTGCTGGGTGCCGGGGCATAGGGACATTCCGGGTAACTGCAAGGCCGACGAACTCGCCAAACTTGGAACTACCCTCTCAATCTTGCCTGAAAAGGGCTCCTTAGGCATACCAGTTTCTACGTGTAAGCTCTTGTTTAAACTGGATTCATTAGAAAAAACTAACCACAGATGGACAAATGGTACTACTTGTCTGACAACGAAGCAGATTTGGCCTAGGCTGGATCTAAGACGCTCAAGGAGCTTGATTACCCTTAATCGGTCGCACATTGGTGCTACAATTGGTGTCATAACTGGACACTGTTTGTTAGGCAGGCATGCAACAAGGCTTGGTGCCTATTCCAACGACTTCTGTAGGAGCTGTTTGGATGAGGAGGAGGAGGAGACTACTCTACACCTTCTCTGCGCATGCCCTGCTCTCTCTCGAAAGCGAAACCTCCATATGGGGGCCTTCTTCTATAATGATCTTAATGATCTAAACTCAACCGACCCAAAATGTCTCTCACGCTTTATTAGCACCTCAAAATGGTTCAACGTGTAGGCAGGAACTTCAGATCCACGTGGTATCATAATGGACCTTATATAGGTCTAAGTGAGTCGGACTTCTATCCGACTGCCACTTCAACCTAACCTAACCTTGTGACACCCCTTAATATTCGTCATAGACCACTAAAAGTAAATATATTTATGATCAGGACCAAAACCTAAGACTATTTAGCAATGTCCGTCCGTCCGTCCGTCACCAATTTATAGGCCTTTAAATTAAAGCCAAAAAGCTGAAATTTGGAACATATACTCCCTAGGGTCTCGAAATGGTAGAGTGTAAATTTTTTTTTGATACGCCCACTGCCACGCCCACAATTCATAATAAATAGTTTTAAAGCTAAAGTTAGAGAGATAGAGTGTTGTAATCTTTACAAGATATGTAGGTACTGCCCACCTTCACAAGTTTGTCATATAAAGTTTTTTGCCACGCCTACATTTTGTGGGCGTTTTTCACTAAAATGCTGTTTTATTAGAAAATTTTTATAGAAACCGAAAAAAATGTTAAACAAGATATTTAGCCAATATTTTTTCCAATATATCGCCTATACCAAGTTGTTGGCCACGCCCACTTTTTGGGGGCGTTTCTTCAAAAAATATGTTTTTTTTTTATAAAATTTATAGAATGAAATAAAATTGTACCCATCATCTTCTTAAAGCTTTTTTCTTTGCGGCATATAGGGATATGGATAGGGTATCATACTGTTCGCCCCACGCGGACTGTAGCCGCGTAAGGTAACCATGTTTATGTTGTATGGAAAATGGAAAATGAGGTGAAATTTTTTTTTATTAACCATCTTTGGTTTTAATTATAAATACATACAGAATTAAAGGACTATAAGAAAACCTTTTTGGTACAAATTTTAATAATCTGTGCATAAAAATAAAATTGGTTCAAGATAAACTCACAGAACAGTAATTAAACAGACAGTTGACTTGTCTATACCCTGCTACCTAAAACCCAACAAACGTGCTCAAAAATCTGGGCCAAATCCACTCATATTTTCTATATGGGAATACGTATGAACTTCAGGCGATGCCGTTGTCTCCCAAAAATGTGTAATTTAAAGCTCTGTTTGAAAATAATTTATTACAAGAAGGGCAGAATGTAATGCAGGTGGGTGTGTGAACGGCCCATTTTATAAAGGGTGATTTTTTAGCTGGTTTGGTTTTGGCAACACTGGTTTTGACAGCTGACGTGTGTTTAGTACAGTTTGGTTTGCAATTTAACCATGGATCGTCTTACAAATGAAAAACGCTTGCAAATTATTGAATTTTACTATCAAAATTCGTGCTCGGTTCGAAATGTTCATCGCGCGCTGCTTCCATTTTATGATCGGCATTCTCGACCTTCTGAGCAGTCTATTCGGAAGATTGTGACCAAATTTCGCACCAAATTTACTTTGTTGGACATTAAACCACCAACACGTTTACGTACTGTGCGTATTGAAGAAAATATTGCGGCCGTATCAGCTAGTGTGACAGAAGACCGCGAAATGTCGATTCGGCGCCGATCCCAGCAGTTAGGCCTTTGTTACAGCACTACGTGGAAAATTTTGCGGAAGGATTTGGGCGTAAAGCCTTTTAAGATACAGCTGGTGCAAGAACTAAAGCCAGCCGACCTACCACAACGCCGAATTTTTGGTGAATGGGCTCTTGGAAAGCTGGCCGAGGATCCGCTTTTTTATCGAAAAATTGTGTTCAGCGATGAGGCTCATTTTTGGTTGAATGGGTACGTAAATAAGCAAAATTGCCGCATTTGGAGTGAAGATCAGCCAGAAGCATTGCAACAGCTACCAATGCATCCCGAAAAAGCCACTGTTTGGTGCGGTTTATGGGCCGGCGGCATTATTGGGCCATATTTCTTCAAAGATGAAGCGAATCGCAGCGTTACTGTCAATGGTGAACGCTACCGAGCGATGATAACAAACTTTTTTTTGCCCGAAATGGAAGTTCTTGACTTGCATGATATGTGGTTTCAACAAGACGGTGCCACATGCCACACAGCACGCGAAACAATGGCGCAATTGCGCAATTGCGAGGCGAGTTTGGTGAACAGTTAATTTCACGTTTCGGGCCGGTCAATTGGCCGCCTAGATCGTGCGATTTGACACCATTAGATTATTTTTTGTGGGGGTATGCCAAGGCTAATGTGTATAGGGACAAGCCCGCTTCGATTGACGCACTGGAAGCCAACATCCATGCATTCATTCGTGAGATACCGGCCGATATGTGTGAAAGAGTATGCCAAAATTGGACTCAGCGGATGGGCTACCTGAGACGCAGCCGCGGTCAACATTTGCATGAAATTATCTTTAAACATTAAATTGCAAGGTTCAAACTATCGATTCAAATAAATATTTCATTCATTTTTTCGAATTTTTTGTGTTTTTTTTTTTTAAAAAAGTTCTAAACCTCTTAAAAAATCACCCGGTATAAATGCAATTACTTATAAATATGCAAATTTTTATTTTTTTTTACATTTAATTAACAGAAGGAGGTCAAGTAGCAAAGAAATCTTTTCAATTATTTATATTCAGTGTTATTACGAAAACAGACTTTTATTAATAATAGAATCCCGACAAAACAAAGTACGTATTGGCACCCTGTATATTACCTTAAATTTGAAATGATTTTAAACAGCTGATTTCAAAAGATTATTTTATCTTTACTCTGTTCAACAGACAACAGGAAAGAAAGGGAAATTTTTATTATATGGAGCTTCGAGCTGAAACAACGAATTTTACTGGAACTGTCCACCCCAGAGATGCACATCAAAGACAACCAGGACCAGCAGAGACAGATATGGACACCTACCCCAGCACATCCAGGCAACGGATTCTCCATAGGACATGGAACACAAACAACATCGAGTATAGAATTATACAATCCCAACTGGAGCGCACCTACGTGATGTTTCAGAGCAATAAATCATCACAGGGAGAATAATTTCAGGCAGAGGTTGGAAGATATAAATTCAGGACCAGACCCTTTCAAGAAGATCAACTCACTGGATGGGGAATCAAAGGCTCTGCCTGAGAATATTAGGATATTGCAACCACCGCAATTGAAAAGGCCGAAGCATTTGCCTGACTTCGTGGAAACAGTGGAAGAACAGGTGCAAGAGGCAACTTCATCAAGAAGCATCATCGCAAATTTAAACAGTGAAATTCCATCCAATGATCCAACTAGTGATGAAATCTTCACAAACATTGAGGAAGTTGTTGACATCAACCACAGCGGAAATTCAAACAAGTCATCTGGAACGGACCAAATTTCTAACTTTTTGCTAAAAAAGTTACCAAGCGTGGCCATCCTACTCTTGACGATCATCTTTAACAACTGCATTTACAAGAGCTATTTTCCGAAAACATGGAAAGTAGCAAAGATTGTTTCAGTGCCAAAGAAGACAGACAGGACAAACGTTAATGGATACCGTCCAATAGCTCTTCTATGTTGTGTTAGCAAAATTATGGAGTCATTGATGCTACGCAAAATCAATCACCTGTGTGCGGAGAGACACACTTCCGTCTTACCAATTCGGATTTAGACCGAGACACTCCACCATTCATCCTCTTCTGAAGCTCCAAAACGACGTCACCATGGGTTTAAACAAAAAGGAAACAACTGTTAACTGAACATCGAGAAGGCCTTTGACAGTGTATGCATCAAGGGACTAATTTATAAGTTAATGGAATTCGGATTTCCTAACTGTATGGTGAGGTTAATCTTTGATTTTTTAACATATAGAACTTTTTTCGTTCAGGTACATAGTTCAAAGTAGTAGTAAGGAGAATCAAGGCAGAGTACCTCAGGGATCCAGACTCGGTCCGATCCTCATCAATATATACACTGCAGACCAACTAGCCAATGAAGGTCGAAGCAAGACACTGCTTTATGCAGACGACTCCGTCACATACCTTAATTCTCCGTCACCAGAAATAGCTTCACGAAGAGTTGAGACCCATATCAGGAAACTTTGGGACTACTACTTGAAGTGGGGACTGAAGATCAACAGCGCCAAGACGAAATCAATCATGCTTATTTTGAGATTCGAATAAATAGACTATTCGATCGAATGTCTCTATTCATTCGAATAAACTTCTTGTATTTTGAGATTCGACGGAATAATGTTCATGGTCGAAAAATGTCACAGAATGAATAAAAGAATTTGAAATAAGCTCTGTAAAGTCGTTTGACATTTTAGTTATCGTACAGGGTGCCAACTTTACTTTATTTTGTGATGTTATGTTTTTTTTAAAAAATTAATAAACATTTTAACAAACATAAATATTAAAAAATCGTAGTCGTCAATACCTGAGGGTTTATTTTTTGTTTTTACGAAGAGAAGCTATCCTCACAAATCAAATTGGCCATCTAACACAATGCTCCGTGGCATTCATTTTAAAAATTATCAAATATCAAGCAGATAACAAAAATATCAAACAATGTTTTCGATTTCACATTTTTGACGGGCAAGAGCCGTTTTTGGTTCAAACGTATTTCCAGATAGAACATTTGAGCGAATTCGGCCGATATGTTGTTTTCCGGTTTTGAGTATAAGAAATTCCACTATCTGTATAATTACAGTTCTGATAATTTGACTTGCTCTGACTAATGCTATGTTTCCACGGAGCACTAAAGCGAGATTAAGATTAATCTGCCCTTAATCTACTTTAAATCTTATGATTTAACATACAAATTTTAATTTGTTAAACACAAGATTAAAAAATAATCTTGAAAGAAACTAGGTTTGCACGTAAGAATCGGCTTCTAAACACACTCAATTCCAATCTACCATACCTGGATAAGTCAAAAGTGACGTTGGTTGCTGAGAATTAAGAGCGAGACAGAAATTTTACAACCAGATATTGGACAATTTTAGAGCCAGAGAGCGGGTTGAGAGAAAACCCCTATGTTAATCTCCTTTTTGTTCGGTGGAAACATGTAGAGATTTATTTACCTCGTGAAATTTATGAACAAAAGTAAAAAGTCGATTGCTAAATAATTACATTAAATTCGGTAATTTTTAGTTTTCAGAATTGTGCTGAATTTGTTAGGTGAGTGTTTGCAAAAGAAGAGTTTTAAATTCAGTGTCACTCGTTTCTTCTCTTTATGAGTTATCGAGTAGGAAATGAAATAAACTTAGTTTTAAGAATATTTGCCCACTGAAAATGTATCCTAATATAAACAATATATCTCTCAATGTTAATTAGTAAAGTATTCAATAAAATTTTCAACCATAAAAATTGAATCATTTATTTTCAAAATGTGACATGTCCACATGTTTCCAAAAATTGTTTTATATTTTTTTCCTGCAAAGCAGATATATCTACGTTGACACATGAAACGTGATAAGTCTAACTGTAACACATAATTTTTAAAAGAGACGCATATATATTTTAAATTATATTTATAACCCAAGAAAACAGAAATTAATCAGCTTCAAATCAAATTTTCAAATGTGGACATGTCACGTTTTGAAAATAAGGGATTCAATTAAAGTTGTTGTTATAAGAATCTTTACGACAGAAAAATCTCAAAATGCACTAAACATTCGAATGATAAATGAATGATATGGAACTTTCGATGGATGGATTGATGACGTTGCAGCCATCAATTTAATGTACATATATTAAGTGCCACAATTGTTAAATTAACTCTTAAGTGATTCAATAAGACTCAAATAAAGAAATTTCAATTTCAATTGACTCTTTTCAACAAAAAAATGTCAGTACAGGGATGTTAGGATGTCAGCCTTTACGTCTAGCTGCAATGGCTTGCTCGAATCGGTCCCTCTTTACAGCCTTACAGGGTTACCGTATTTTGCATGATAAATCGAAGGCTATGATGCCCTTTCTTATTTTTCCCTATATACCCCAAAAATAAAGCGTTTTATTTCGTTCTATGAAATTTATAAAAAAAATGGTTTTATTAAAAAACGCCCTCAAAAAATGGGCGTGGCTAGACACTGCATATGGGTGATATACTAGACAAAATATTGGCTAAATATATTGTTATACATTTTTTTTCGGTTTATATTTTCGTGGCAGTATTAAAAAAATTTAACACTTTACCACTTCGGGCCTGTGTTTCTTGTTTACTTTTTAAGGGTCTACTACTAATATTAAGGGGCGTTACAATCTTATGTGTCAAAATTAATGTACCTAGGATAGCATATAAGAAGATTGTTTCTTTTCTAAATGTAGATCCTTTGAGGACTTTGCAATCATCTTTCTCTTTATTTATAGTCACGATACCGTAATTCGAAACGAAGTTATCACTACAGCGCACTTACCGCTATTAATTTATTATTAATTATTCATATTAACAGATCCTTCAGATATTTTCAAAAGCTTCAAAAAGCAACAAAACCCGATAACTCGTTGACAAAATCCACAGAAAAACCCGTAATGATATATGTACTTTCATTAAATTATGTCTTCTGATGTGTTCACACTGCTTATTTTCGTTGATGATAATGGCGAGAAATGACGAGACGATCATTCTCATTCTGTGTTTGCGAATTTGAGAAAAACGAAAACAACAGCAATAATTTCTTAGTAAATAAGCCAGTGGTTTGGTTTTATTTAAGTGTTTTTTCACAATGGTTAAAAGTTACAAGAGAAGCTCTATACTTATTGCTTAGGGAAAGTAGATAGCATGGATTGTGTACAGTTCTTTTAATTTCAATATATATTTTAATAATCTGACTATACGAGTTATTTTATGTGGTGTGGAGGGAAGAGAGACAGTGGAAAGAGGAATGTAGACTAAACAAGACGGATATGCGTTTTGGCACTTCAACAAATTTTTCTCTCGGATTTATTTTTCTTCTTTATTTTTTGGGTAGATAGTGTTAGAAATGTCTCTATGACCCACCGCCACTGCATACGATATTATATGCTCAGTTGAACGCTATTATCTTCTTTGAATATAAAGAACATAATGCTTAAAAAGCAATGAGCAGACAAGAAAGCAACATAAGCACTTTTCTCTTGCAGAAAAGCCATTGTCTTATAGCCAAACTTGCAACATGACTTGGTGCATTCACTAACGACTTTTGTAGAAGCTGTATGGACGAAGTGAAGAACTTGGCCCATGCCGTGCGCTCTCCAGAAAAGGGAATTTCCATGTCGGAGTCTTCTTCTACGAAAGTACAAGTAATATTACAAACATTAGCATCCAAAGTCTACTCCAATTGGTTCAGCGAGCACCGGGAAACTTTATCCTAGGTCCTCGTGTAATCAGTTTATCGGTTCTTATGGCGATAACCACTTAAACCTAACCTAACCTCTATGTTGATGGTTTTTTTCCACATAACTGTTAATCACAGTTTGCAACTAAGCATGACCAACCTGAATTCACTACCTGAAAATAATAAACAATAAAAAATATGAAAAAACATAATAGTAATGAAAACCATCATAGTGAATATATTAGTGCAATGCTTATTTTATGAATAGCACTGCAACGGATATCATATTCAATTAAGAAATCTTTAAAGGGCACCTTGACTTACATTTTTTCATAGGTACCCCATATATATTAATATTTTTCATATTTTCATATAACCATACCTAAAAACTGAAAAAAAAACTGATGGGTGCAGTGGCTTAGCGATTCAGTGGGTTTGACCACTAAGCAAAGTACCACCTTAAAGTTTTTATTCACTGCAACACCGCTTGCGCAAGTGTGACAAACATCCAAGAGTAAGAATTGTCATGAGAAGCTTCTCAAAACTAAATAAGATCCCTCCATTCGTGTCAAAAAATAACTGTTCGCACACACAATGGTTGGAGAAGCTAGGCCTTAGGTCCTCTGTGGGCCGTTTACGCCTACTATATTGTTTTATTTTTTAAAAAGTGGAAAATTAAAAATAATCAAACCAAATTTTCATTTGAATGATGAATTCACAGAAAAAGGAATATGCAAGAGAAAATACATCGTTTAAATTGCTTCTTTAATACATACAGTCTTCTTCAATACATACCTCTTGCGAACGTCTGGCAAACATCCAAGAGTAAGAAATGTCATGAGAAGCTTCTCAAAAATAAATTGACGTTCGGAATCGGCATTCAACTGTAGGTCCTTCCATTCGTGTCAAAAATATAACTTCGCACACACAATGGTTGGAGAAGCTAGGCTTTAGGTCCTGTATGGGCCGTTTACGCCTAATATTTATTTTTATTTATTTAGTGTTAAAATGTATTCCAGAAAATATTAAATTTTAATAAAGTATTGAAATTTAATGAATGGTTATTATTATTTAATACAGTGCTTAGGTATTAAGATTAAATACAATTCCATTCGAATTTAATATATATTAATTAATATATGTACTCATTTTACATTTTTAATACACATGCTTAAAATATAATATAAAATTGCTGTATCCTAAAACAGCGAATTATGAATTGTAAAGGCTTAACTACATTCGGCAAAAAGTGAAGTACACACGCGAAAATATTTTTTTCTTTTTCCACACCGTTTGCAATTTGTATTTTTCGCCCAACTTTTCACCAAGTGACTTACTTGAAAGAGATACCTCTATCTTCCAAGTGATACACTTTGTAAAACTTCGAATAAAATCTAATAAATTTACACAAGAAAGCTTTCACTGGTTACTGATCTTACCCTTAGATGACTCTGATGCAAATGTTTCTTTTTTTCGTTGGCAAATACTTCTTGTTTCCTTCCATTCTTTCTTAGAAGAGCTTTTCCAAAGCTCACATACACACGCTGCTGCCCCTTGTGTTCAGAAACTAGCCTTAGAATATATTTTGACTTTTAAAAGTTCTAAGAAAGCTTTAAAAATAACAAGAAGCATTTGCCAACGAAAGAAAGAAACATTTGCCTCAGAGTCATCTAAGGATAGATCAGTAACTAGTGAAAGCTTTTTTGTGTAATTGTATTAGTCTTCACTAGCTACTAATCTTACCCATAGTTAAGGTTTCTGTACTCTCCTCCCCTGGAGGGAGATATCGTGGTAAAAATCGAACCCATACGTAGAAATGTAAGAATAATTCCACAGTGCAAACGTTGCCAAGGATTTAATCATACGCAAATGTATTGCCAAAAAGAACCGCGATGTGTGAAATGCGTCGGAAATCACCTCTCCCAATACTGTGGAGTAAACAAACAATCCTCCCCTACCTGTGCTAATTGCAAGGGAAAGCACCAGGCAAATTATAGAGGCTGTGAAGTAGCTAAGAAGCAAAAACGGAGAGATGTCCTCCTTAAGCCCCAAAATGATAAAACAAAACCGCTAACTAAGACAAAGAGTAAGATCGCTCAGGAGAATGTAGGCAATCTAAGACCTCCGGTTCCTGAACGTAAAAATATCAAAGAAAGAGAGATAGCGGAAAATCCCTCGGCCTCTGCTGTCAAAAGAAACTCTATTCAAAAATTACCATCAGGAAAGCCATCGAATAGGAACCTGCGGACAGCCAGAGTGCAAACCTACGCTCAGGCCGCGGCGTTCGAAGAACCAAAAAACGTTGAAACTTTGCCAGACTCTGTTTTACATGTTTTCTCAGTTATTCTCGAAAAACTTAAAGAACAAAGCAAAATAAATAAAATTATTCTCTATCGGTTAGTTAAGCTCAAAAATAATTCAAGAAAAATGCGTATTTCAAATATAATATGAATGAAAAACCAATGTTAAAAATATGTACTTGGAATGCATACGGACTTTTGCAAAAACTTGACGAATTGGAAGTATTCATGCGCGAAAAATTGACATTAGCTTGATTTCTGAAACCCACGCAAAAGAGATCACTTTTAAAAATAAAAGGCTATAATGATTTCCACGCCTGTTACCCATCGGGAAACGC
This sequence comes from Ferdinandea cuprea, assembly GCA_963576555.1. Lineage (NCBI taxonomy): Eukaryota > Metazoa > Arthropoda > Insecta > Diptera > Syrphidae > Ferdinandea > Ferdinandea cuprea. Next base: position 83,282,437 of record OY754959.1, read on the forward strand.
GAGAGGTGGATCATCATTGCGAAACACACGTTCTGGGGTTCTAGATACATCTCGCGAAATGGTAGAATGCTTTATGGGGCAGGTATGGAGTACAGTTGTGATTTCCACTCGACGGGCAAACCGACCCACTTCAAAAATACCTGATCTGATAGATTTTTTCGTCGTGAAAGGAATATCTACCAGCCACATTAAAGTTGAAGAGAGCTTTGATCTGTCATCTGATCATTCACCGGTTATTTTAACATTGAGTGTAAAACTAGTCAACAACCTAGAGCCAGCGAGATTAACTGGTAAAACAACTAACTGGGAAGACTTTAGGAACGAAATTGAAGAGAATGTTGAATTGAGCGTTCCACTTACGACACCTTCTGAACTTGAAGTTGAAGTTGATCGCTTCGTTGAGGTCGTTCAACTCGCCTCCTGGAATAATACGACTCACTCAAGGAAAACGCCGGCCAAATACGGTTTACGATATCCGCCTGAAATAAAGGAATTGGTCAATGAAAAACGGAAGGCGTGTAAAAAATGGCAACAGAGTCGCGCTCCGCAACATAAAGCACATTTGAATTATTTGTGCAATTTGTTGAAGACAGCTATTAAGGATTTTTAAAATCGTGCGATAGGTTCCTACCTTGAAAGTTTAACAGCTAAAAAAGATTGCAATTATTCACTTTGGAAAGCTGTAAAAGGCACCAAAAGGCCCAAAATCACCGCGCCGCCAATAAAAATAAATAAAAATGAATGGGCAAGGGAAGACAAAGAAAAAGCGGACGTTTTTGCCGCCCATCTCGAAGTTGTAACCGTACGATGGTCAAGCGGCTCACGACAGTACCAATAGTGGGACGGAATTACTATCTGACGACTTTACACTCACAAATGCAACACTAGGGGAACTAAAACGTGAAATTGAATCTCTACAACCTAAGAAAGCTACTGGGTATGATTTGATCACCGGAGAAGTTCTCAAAGTTCTACCTATAAAAGCATTAATTAAGCTTCTATATATTATAAATGCTGCGCTCAGATAAAAACATGTGCCGAAAGTGGCGGAAGTCATTATGGTTTTAAAACCAGGAAAACCGCCAAATGTAGTAAAATCGTATAGACCAATTTCGCTTCTCCCAGTCATAGCCAAAGTTTTCGAGAGGATACTACTAAGGCGACTACAACCCGTTATAGAAGATAATAATCTCATCCCTGACCACCAGTTTGGGTTCAGAACCAAGCATTCGACGATTGACCAAGAATAGAATTACTGACGTAATCGAGAAAGCATTTGAAGAAAAAAAGATATGCTCAAGCGTATTCCTTGACGTCTCAGTCACGCCTTTGATATGGTGTGGCAAGACGGCTTAAAATTTAAATTACGACAAGATCTCCTCGTAAGTCTATATGATATTTTAGAATCATATCTCGGATATAGGCTCTTCCGTGTTAGGCATGGAAACGAATACTCGGAGCTTAAAGAAATTTCGGCTGGCGTACCGCAAGGAAGCGTCCTTGGGCCGCTTCTCTATCTGTTATATACTCGCGATATACCAAGAGAAGATGGCACTACCCTCGCTACGTTCGCCGATGACACCGCTATCCTTGCAGTAGGTAATACGATCGAAGAAACTTTGCAAAACTGCAAACCGCACTGAATAAATTAAATGAATGGACGAGGGACTGGCGGATCGCCCTTAACGAAACTAAATCTGTTCACGTGAATTTCACGTATAAGAAAACTAATGACTTGCCAATTTTTCTAAACTTGACCGAATACCCTTTGCAAACGAGGCCAAATACGTGGGAATGACACTCGACGCAAAGCTGAAATGGAATTCGCACGTGAAAATGAAACGTAAAGAACTCGAAAAATATTCCCAGCTCAGTACCGAGAACAAACTACTTTTATGCAAGCAAGTGCTAAAGCCGGTGTGGAGCTACGGTATACAACTTTGGGGTTGTACCAAGAAAACAAATGCTAATATTTTACAAACTTTTCAAAATAAAGTGACTAGACAAATTGTCCAAGCTCCGTGGTATACTAGAAACGACGATATCCACAGGGATCTCGGAATTCCTACAATCGAAGCTGAAACTAAAAGCTTCGCGCGAAAGCATAGAAACCGACTAATCGGACATATCAACAGTACAGTCCGACAAATTTTGGATGAGAATAATTTATTGCGCCGTCTCTTTGTACAAAACCTTTCGACTTGGCAAGATAATGATTAACCGCGTCCTCATTGCGAAACATGCAGGATCTTTCAGTGGAAAGTAACCTGTCAAAAATTTTTTTTTATTTCGTGATAGAAAAATTGCTTGATATTAGTTGCAGTATCTAACAATCTATAGAAGGGTGGTGTTTTTAGTCAGTAAAAATCTGACACTACTATGAGCACGCGCTCGCTATCCTCATAGTGTTTTTGAAAGATGTTCACCTACCCTCGGGAAAAAAATCTTTATGTGATTGTGGGAGATATTTTCTCCCATCACATCTGGTTGTAAGCCAGATTCCACATATAAAACATAGGTTTAAGTAGAGTTCAGTAGTTGGAATAGGAGCTTAAAGAAATATCTTGGGACAGCTTCGAATTCGTCGGTGACGGTAAGGGAATGAACTCCATAGGCCATAGAGTTGATTACTTTAGCGTTAAATAATCTACTTAGAGGCAAGTAGGTTCTACATTCTTTTTTTTAGCGAAAAACTAAGGCCACATCATATTAAGTGCCAGCTTAGATTTTCTGCTTTTCTCTTTTACAGGTTTCTAAAGTTCAGATTGGATTTTTAAAGAATACCAAGCCACCTATGTCGTTTTCGTTTGCTAATCCGGAAGAGCTCTCCGATCCGGGATGCTAATTAATAAGTAAACATATTGCTTTTGAATTTGAAGAGTATTTGTCGTTGAATTTTTGTATATGTATTTCCAACCGCCTCACTGACAATCTGATGACGATAAATAGAATGGAAGACAAATAGCATTAGTCATTGTAATATGGTCATAACTTTCAGCTAATCTCACAAAAATTTAAGAATTATTAAATGCATCAGAAACAAATATGGCATTTATCGATTATGCTTTTGGTTTTGATTCTGAATTTAAAGTCAGAAACGAATTGGTCTTCTTTCCAGAAGAGGAACTGTCATTTTAGTACCAAACGAAGCGTAGGTCAGCCAACAGCACCAAGTATCAGCATATACAAGAACCTTTTACTTGTGAAACTAGTAAGTACTGGGTATTTGGGTCCCGGTTTTTAAAATTCACAACCCAGAGCTTTGTTGTTCTTCATAATAAGTAGAGACGCTTCCAGAATCGTGGGCGATATTGGAGAATCTAGTTCTGATACTGTTACGTCTTGTAGTGTACAATTTTCATGCTTCGGTATCGTCCTCCAAGTTCTCGAACTTTGCACCAGAATTCTTTTGATTTCATACAATGTTGTATTTACGTTGCAACATTTTTTTTCAATAAAGCGCTTTTTTAACGATGCATAATTTTTTTATGTTGGCGTTTTATTTGTATTTAATATTTTTGAAAGCAATCGTGTTTGTCGATCTAAACCGTGGACGATACGAGGACAGCTATAAAGCTGAAACCTAGTGAACTAGTAGAGTTTATAAAACTAGCCCATCAGACAATAGTAATATGTATTGCTGCTAGGAAACAGATTAATATTTTTCTTTGACATAGCTGCAGCAACATGGACTAAACCGAGGTTTAACTGTAAGGACTGGGGAAGTACCCACTGATACTTGCGGCATAATAAATGCCGTTTGACGCCGTCCGAGTTAACCAGAGGTGGACGCTTTTGCTCAATGTAAGTTGATTATAAAATTTACAATCGTCTCGCTTTTATACATTTGGTATTATTTCGTTTCTCCGGGCATCTAACTTTGTAAAAATTCAAATGTTAATAGTTAAAGAGCAATAAGCTGTATAAATATAGTCAATAAGTTGGCAGTATATATTTACAACAAAAAGTTTCATCGCATGTTATTCCAAGTACTTGTGCTAACCGAAAGAAGCCAAAGTAAAAATTTAGAATTTAAGCTAAAATCTGTTAATTTGATTAAAAAGACACTCCAAAATAGCAAGAATTGCCAATCGTCAACCAGCATTTTGCGATCGCTTTACACAGAGCAAAGAAAAGTTGATTATAAAAACACAGTTCGCTGGACAGAAAGGCGGAGCAGGAAATGGGACTTCATCTTAAGATGCGACGCCAACTCCCACTATGGGGAAGCACGTGAGGTGGTAACACTCTACAGCAATTCACAAACTCGTTCTCTGCTAGAATGGTAGGTTTCCTCCGCGGCTGCTGATTGCTGATTTATAAAAGCATTAGCTTTTCTCGATAATGCAGATATTCCAGAACGACAATCTGGGACCAGGAAACGATTATTTCAGAAATATATCGACGCTACCACAGAAATCTTCTGTAAGACTGCAGAATGCATATGTGAAGGTGCGGACAGTAAAAAATAGGAAATATTCACCTTGGTGGACTAAGTGTTTTGAACAGAAGAAAAGAGCCTCTTTCAATACTGCAATAGCCTTAAACTCCCAATGAGATTCAGATTCTTACAAAGCTAACCAGCGAAACTTCAACCCTGGATGTGATAACCGTGCTACTTAAAACATTGCTAGCGTTCTCACTACAGTGATTAATAACATAGTCAACGAAAGAAATATAGACTCAAAACTAGGTGATGCAGTTATAATTACCACGTCATCAATAACAAAAAAGTAATGAAACTAAGGTGATTGCTTACGCAGACAATTTTGTACTGTTTGCGCCAGACAAGTTCTTATCAACAATAAGCGAACATGTAGAAAACTCACAAAGGAGACTTAACTTGTGGACAAAACAATGTGATCTTGGATAAAATCCCAAAACACCGTGCTTGTGTTGTTCAAATATAAATGAAACATACCAAACTACATAAATACAAAGATATGTGGCGGTTGTCGCAAAGTTGAATTTCAATGAACGAGTAAAGCACACATTTAATGCATATTTTTTATAATATACGCCTACTAAAGTGATTTTGGATACCCTTATATTGATGTAACATACTGCGGGCATTAGAAAAGTGAAGGATTAGGAAAAAGAGATACCGATGTGCGTTGGTTTGAAATGACTGTAAACTTTAATGTGTAGGAAAAGCAGCATCGTACGGTTAAGAAACGAACCCATGTATTTCACTGTACGTCCGAATACAGGCTAAAGGGTGAACTGATGTGCATTCCTAGCATGGCGAGTATTGAGGTTGATTTGCTGTAGGGGTGGAACGCAACTGGATATTAGGTTTGAGCACTTGGGGTGGAAATTCCGATAAAACAATGGCAGGCAGTAGACATTACGACGATACTAAGAGAGTCGAGCTTTCAAGGTCAGAATTTAATGAGCTTAACATACGTTGCCATTCAGCTCCACGCCCGAAGATGAGTAAAATATAAAACGAATATGCGAAGCTAAGGGGTGTCATCAGCAAAGAAATGGATTGGATTAGAAGTGACAGTGGTCATTGATTAAAATGAGAAAGAGAGTCGGAGACAAAACGGAGCCTTAAGGAACACCAGCATTTATTTGGTGAGTTGCAGACTTGAAACCGTCCAAAAAGACTTGTATTGAACGTGAAAGGTAATTTCTAAGCCATTGAAGAATTAGGGTATTATCGATTCCAAATCCACGCATTTTCGACAAAAGAGCTTGATGTCAAACTCTGTCAAATCCCTTTGGAATATCAAGCGCAACGACCTTACTTTCACCAGCCCGGTGAATTTTTTGCTTCCCCTTTTCAGTTAGATATGTCATCAAATCACCAGTGGATCTGTTGCTAATAAAACCGTACTGCTGGTCATTAAGAAGTTTTCGGGATTCAAAATGTTTCACAAGCTGACGATTTATCAGCGTTGCCATGACCTTGTAAAGAAGGGACGTAAGTGGCAATTGGTCGGTAGGAGGAGGGGGAGGAATGTTCGCTTTTTTTGGACAGGCTGGGCAAATGCTGTTTTCCATCTTCTTAGAAAGAGCCCTGAAGAATAGGACAGATAGAAAAGTTTGCCAGCGTTCGCGTGGCATCTGTCCAGAATAGCGAAGCCAACTTGAATTGTGTATATTGAAATCATCCGCAATGACGATTTCAGATATGAGGATAATGGGTTACAATTTTGGTAATGGAATCAGACAGTGCTTCAAACTCATTATAAGTTGAATGCCTGTCCTGGTTAGGGCTTTTGTAAGTAAAACAGTACTGAATTAATTGCCTACGGACATGGAATTTTAGACAAATAAAAATAAATTCTGGATTGGAACATTGACCATTTTGAAATAGAAGTTGGTAGGCTACATCAATACGTATATAGAAGGTGATACCACGATGGGAAAAGAATGATGGCACCATGTTATATCCAGGCAGACTAAACTCCATTAAATCGGAATCAATACTGACCTGCGTTTCACCAAGTGCCAAAACAGCTGGTTCATTGAGATTCACATGGGCGTACAATGAGGATACGATACAGTGGGATCGAAGATGGACTGTGCAACTGTTGCCTCCTGTCTATAATCAGAGAAATTAAATATACACAACTTCACCAGACTTTCGGCAATACCATATTTATGACAGCCAAGCGGCCATAAAAGCAGTTAATGATATTGAAGTGAAATCCGAGCAAAAAAAAAAAATTCATCGCTGTCGAATAGAAGCTCTTGGCTCACAGCACAAGGTATGTTTTTACTGTGTTCCTAGACACAGGGACATAACCGGCAATGAGATGACCAACGAGCTTGCAATAAAACGATCCGAAATGGAGCATGACCGGGCACTTCAGTCGGTCAATCGTCACTCTGCAACCTCAAAGAAAAAGTGGAATACAAGATCCGAATGAAAGACAATTACAACCTGTTATAGTATATCATGGAAACCATGGCCAAAAAAATGGATCTTTTACAACAAGGCAGAGCTGGCAGGTGCTTTATCTGGCCATAATTTTCATACGGTAAATTCAATTCAATTTATAATTATATTAAGCGAAACTCTGCTAATTAAATTCAATTTGAAATTTAGAGCTTACCTTAAGGCATATTTGTGATATTTGGATTGCCGAATTATCTCCCGACGCGTGCACACGCATTTTTGTTCTATTTCCGCGGCCAGTATTAATAGAAAAAAAACGCTAATCGCGCGCGCGCTGATCTGTTGTGCTGTGTAGTGTTCATAACCAATACTAAAAAAAAGTGCATTGTGTTAGGCTAATCCCTCTCACCCCACTACTTTGCTTGGCTATAGCAAGTGTCCTATATTTATGCGTGCACATGCTATGTTTGGGTAGGGTATCATTTGGCGAAAAGCGGGTCACGTTGTGTAGATTTTGTTGGTAGACCAAAGTAATTCATTGTATGGGCATAACACCTGCAGTGATTTGTTTTGGAAAGATGACTGCACTATCTACACGGTACGGCCAGTTATAGCTATCATTGAAATGAATCTATAGAAAAAATCAATGGAATAGCTGTTTCATTTTTTTGACAAGTCGGTTATAGCAATCATTGAAAAATTTCTGTCAATGGAAGGCCACTGGTATAGGTTTTAAGGTTAGAGTTGATCATTGAAAGCAAAATTACAGCTGAGAATCGAACACATCAGTGGAACGAATGTGTTCCAAATTAGAAATCGATTTCTATCAGTGAAATAATAAAAATAGATTTATAGAAAAGTTTAAATCAGAATTAAGTAATTTTGTTTGTAGAAAAATTCTATAAGTGATTAGCTTTATTTTGATACCGCTTAAAGCCAATATGGTTTGTTAAGTCATCTTTAATTACAAAAACAAAATGTTGCATGATGGATTTCAATGATAGCTATAACTGGCCCCTTAGTCAGCGTCTGAGTTGATTTTTTTGTGTATGTTTTTTGTTATGTGTATGAATTTTAGAGTGGACTTGAGCAATTTTCGTGGGTTGAGGTCCAATTTGTCTTCGATGTATGACCATGTGATTCACTATAAACCAGCTGTTTTGGCACTAAGTGAAAAACAGATCAGCATCGATTCCGATTTAACGGAGTTTAGTCTGCCTGGGTACAACGACGAGAAAAGAATAATGGCACCAATTCTTTTCCCGTCGTGGTATCGCCGTTCATATACGTAGTGATATAGCCTGTTCATATACGTAGTGATATAGCCTACAAACTTCTATTGACTTCGAAATTCTGGACAGACAGCACCCGAAGGAAGGTATGTCGAGATCTTTGCTGAGGTCAATAATTTGACGCAGCTTGTAAATGAGCCGACACGGATACTGGACGTTTGCGGTCAAACGCCAACACTCTGGACTTCTTACCTCTCACCCTGATAAATACACTATAAATGTATTATCGCCTCTAGGTTCGTCGGACCATTGTATCATATCGGTGAATTTCTCGTAATCCAACCACACAGTTAAAGGACAAGTATTACAAGAACTATATGGCAATACAAGAAAGCTAATTCGAAAGCTTTAAACGGTTTCTTTAGGAGCTCTAACTGGTCGTTGTGCTTCCTCGACAACGACGTGGATGCCGCTTACGATATGATTACAAATATAATTCACCAGGGTATAAAACGCTTTATCCCTAACAGGATAAAGAGTATCAAACCTAAGGAAAACGCGTGGTGTGACTTGAGCTGTAAAGAAGCTATCAGGGCTAAAGAGGTAAGTTTTAAGCCAAACCCAACTGAGGAAAACCAAAAAACAATTAAAACAAGCTAGAAATGACTGCAATGCCCACATTAACCGTGTCAAATTCTCCTACGACCAAAAGTTGAGGCAAACAATACTACAAAGTCCCACCGGTAGTAAAAACTTTTGGTCAAGAATATTAAAAATTCGGCCTCGTCATCTAACCCGACACTCATTTGCAGTGACATTCCAGCTGTCAGCTCTTCGGATAAAGCCAATCTGCCCGCTGCTCATTTTGCAGCTAGCTAAAGCACAGCAATAAGAACGCTGCCATATTGTGCTTTATCTGCTCCTGTACTCGAGCGCGTAGAGTATTCTATGGGACCCATTCATTTTCGCACTCGTACAGTGGAAAGAGTTCTTCGAGATCTCAACATACATAAATCCGCTGGTCCAGATGGTATTTCCCTTATCGTTCTGAAGAGGTGTTCTTTCACGCTGCGTAAGCTTTTTTATCTCTCCTATTCTTCAGGGCTCTTTCCGAGAAGATGGAAAACAGCATTTGTCAAGACCGTCCCAAAAAAAAGTGAAACCGTCCTCTGTCTCCTCCTACCGACCAATTTCACTAACGTCCCTCCTTCCCAAGGTGATGGAAATGCTAATAAATCGCCTGCTTATGAAATATCTTGAATCCCGAAAACTTCTTAATGACTGGCAGTAAAGTTTTCGCAGCACTGGTCCACTGGTGATTTGATGACATATCTTACCGAAAAGTGGAACCAATCTATTCACCGTGGTGGTGAAAGCAAGGTCGTTGCGCTTGATATTTCAAAGGCATTTGACAGAGTTTGGCATGAGGCTCTTTTGTCGAAAATGCGTGCATTTGGAATCGATGATACCTTTCTTCAATGCTGCTGTCCCTCATGGCTCCGTTCTGTCTCCGACTCTCTTTCTCATTTTTATCAATGATCTCCTGTCCGTTTCTTCTAATCCAATCCATTCCTTCGCTGATGACAGTACCCTTAGCTTCGTATACTTGTTTTACGATTCACGTCCCTCATCTTCGGGCGTGGAGCTAGAACGGCAACGTATGTTAAGCTTATTAAATTCTAACCTAGACAGCATTCTTAAGTGGGGTAAAACCAATAGAGTACAATTTAATGCTTCCAAAACACAATGCTGTCTTCTGTCATTAAAGCGAAACTCCAATACACTGCCATTATCCATGGATGCCACTTGCATCGCCGAAACCGAAAGGCTTTCCATCCTCGGTATGTGCGTTAACGACAAACTTCTTTGGAATGACCACATATTCGATGTCGCCAAGAACGCTGCGAAATGTCTAGGCTTCCTTAATAAGAAGAAATATTTCACCCCTTCTGATCTGGCTAGAATCTACAAGGCCAGATTCACCCAAAACTTGAGTACAACGCTCATATCGGGTTTAATGTACCAAAAACATATTTGGAGCTACTTGACAGGATTCAAAAACATGCGGTAAAACTTATTGGCGATCAAGACATCGCGAAATCGCTTGACTCTCTTAGTCATCGTCACAATGTATCCTACCTATCGTTGTTTTATAGCTACTTCCACCACAAGTGCTCAAATGAATAAGTCCTCCTGAATCATTTGTTTACACTCATCAGTAGTTTTTCCAGAGATATATAGCAGAGCAACATCGGCAAATAAAACGACATGGGACTTAATTTAATTTAGCCAAATATGGATCCCCGTGGAACACCGAGTGTTGTTTCGACACCACTGGACGTCCTTCCATTCATACTCGTCTTTTGCAATCGACCATTAAGTAAATATTTAAACAAGTTCAATTCCTTCTCCTCTAACATATCCCAACAATTTATGCAGAATGTCTCAGTCAATGGCCTCGAATTCCCTTTTAAAAATAATGCAATCACTAATATGTTTGTTGTTCAGTGCATACTCACACGACTGTTCCTTGCGGAACCCTGATTGGTTTTCGACGAATAAATTATTACTTTCGAAGTTACATCTGTACAATTTTTTATAATAATTTTTCGTAGACAGGCAGGGAGTTTACTGGGCGGAAGTCTTCACATTTATGTGATCCTTTACCTTTGATAACATAATTGACATGTTTTGATTGATGGCTTGGATTTATTTAAAACAAATAATTTTATTATAGAATTTTATTACATAGGTTTTTGGTCGTTAGCTCTCGCTATACGCTGCTTAATGCTGTTCTGTTTTGCTTTGACAAACGCAGCCTTATATTGGTTTCGGGATACACAATATTTATCCCAGGTGATTTCTGATTTCGTAGCCTGATGTGAGGGAGTAATACTATCAGTATGTGGGCGTGCTTGTTATTCTTGTAGGCTCTGCAACAACTTTTCTGCATAGACTTTCGATTTCGGTGTTAGATTCACAAACCAATTTAAAGTAAAAATTGCGTCCTCTAACCATCATTTAAAAACTTCACAAAACACAAATGTATATGAACTTGATATTGTTGATCGATATACTCCGGCAAGATGAATTGATTTGTTGTTGTTAGTGATCTTTACCTCAAGCAGATATCTATGCATAGGTATACAAAACAATGACCTCAAATTTTTTTCTGACATAAATACACAGAACATCAGTGTGCCTTGAGTCACTATTACAAAATGAGTGTATGGAACTCTTCCAAAAAAAATGTATCGTTTTCTATCACGTGTCTCTGGAAATATCCATGATAATTTTTTAAATAAAAATGTAAAAATAAAATACAACTTGCAAAACATAGAGCCCCATCAGTGCTCGCAGATTATTGGATTTATCTTAGATTTTAGAAAAAATATTGTATAAATATTGTAAACCATCATTTTAATATCACGTGTCTCTTAATATATGTTAATATGTCGGGATTGGGCGAAACCACCACCTTTCATGCTTGTGGTGAGGAGGATGACACAGCTGAACACTTTTTTTGCAGTTTTTCGGCCTTTGCTCGCATCGATTTTCAGGCGGATTTTCGGTGCTGGCGTGATGAGCACTTCTTCACTGAAACTCCTTCTCACCTTTCTTCGAAAGACGGGAAAAGTAAGTATATTAATGTAAGACATCTAACATTTTTCATGGTAGCACAATGGACCAGTAGATGTCCATGAGAGCTCCATCGGATAGAAAAACAAGCAAAGTAAAATGACTTACAGTTTCCGAATTATTTTGGATCCGACAAGGGAGTGTAGAAAATGACTATTTTTATATTGGGATGTCCTTTTTTATAGCTATATTGACACCTTACCTAATGAATACCCTCAAAAATAAAATAGTTCCTATTATGAACCTAATAAAGCGTATTTAAGGCTCTAGCTTCTATAATTCGCTGCATTTAAATTGGAAGTACACTTGAAGATAACTCAAATGATTACACATGATCATCAGAGACTGTTGACTTGAAGTAGACTCGTAGTGGACTTTAAACTTAAACTTGTCGATTCACTTACCTCATCAGACGTCTCTGAAACAACATTCGATGTCGAATCCTCATCATCCAATCCAATAGCTTCCGATTTCACACATTTTTCTGGTGTAATATGAACGCTCTTCTCTTCTGAAGTGCCGTTTATGAGTTTCTCGAGCTTGCAATCATTTTTTTTATGATAATCACTTTTAATTTCATTAATACTGAAATTTACTGATTCAACTTCTTCAATTGGTTGGATTTGTTTTTCTTTCTGTTCAGTATCTGTGACAGTAGTTGATGTTTTTAGAGACAACTTACGATGATGTTTCTTATGTTTCTTTCTCTTCTTATGTTTCCGGTGTTTATGCACACATTCGCTTAAATTACTTGTTGACGACAAATTTGTGTCAAATTGGATTTTCTGTTTATAAATTTTGTGGGCATAAGACTCCTGATTGGAATCTTGAATAAAGGGCCCACTCATTTCCTCCCTAACTGATTCATTTGACATCTTATCAGCAGGTGCAGACTTTAAACCGGTTGATTTCTTATTTTTTCCAAGAGCATTGAATGGGTTTTCACTATATTCTGAAAGCATGCAAGAAATAAATAAACATTAATGTGGGAAAATAATGTTGAATACGTTTTAAATTGTAAAGGCCCAAGACAAAGTAAAGGGTTTTTTCAGGGGCAACAGTTTTTGTCCGCTGTCAAGGGATTTATTTTTAGTTTGGTTTGTCATTTCAACTTAAATAGACTGCAAATTTATTTTGAAAATCATGGTTCTATTTAAAATATGTATCGCACACTGCGTCCATTTTACGGTCAACATAATCTTCCATCAGAGCAATTATTTCGATTAACTATGGAGCGTTTTTGCACCACGTTTACTCTAAATGATAATACGCATCCACAGATCTTACGTGCGTACTGAAGAAGTCATTGCTCCTGTAGAGCGTAGCATAGAGGAAGACCCGAATCAGTCTATTCGCCAAAGTGCAAAGGAATTGGATATGTGTCCATCCACTTTATGAAAGATTTTGCGGAAAGATATTGGTTTGCGTGCTTACAAAATCCAACTCGTGCTAGAATTGAAGCCGCAGGATCACCTAGCAAGGCGTGGATTCGGTGAACAGGCCAAAAACAAGATTAACGTTGATCCCAATTTGCATAAGCGAATTTTGTTTAGCGATGAAGCTCACTTTTGGTTGAATGGATACGTCAATAAACACTTCCGTATTTGGATGGATGATAATCCTCAAGTATGTTGAGACAACTTTACATCCACAAAAACTGACTTCTATGTGCTTTATGAGTTGGTGGAATAATTGATCCATACTTCTTTAAAAACGATGCTGGCCAGAACCCTACAGTCATTAGCAAACCATCGAATGATTAGAGCCATGATTACTGACTTTTACGTTCATAAATTGAACTACCATGATGTGCAGGAGCTGTGGTTGTTACACAGTATATTTTTTCTATTGAAATAGCGTAAACTTTGTATGACAACTAGTGTCAACCGACAGTGAGCGATTGTCTTATTGTCTGTGTCCATATAATAGTGCTCTGAGGAGTTACTCTCAACAATCTCCCCATTTGAGAACAATATTTTCTAAATTGTACGTTCGATGGTTTGTTGAGGGTGGATTTACTAAGAGCACTTTTAAGACCCTCAGATAGTTATTGTTTCTAAGCAAAAGATTCCAGCGGCTATTTTAGTTGACATTTTTTTGTAGAAGCTAGCCTTAAGGTGACGTAATTTTTGTAAAAATAAAATAATCTTAAGAATGATCTCATTATTTAACACAAGTTAAAAAATATGCATTTGTATCCTTATACAAATATATATACAATATGAAATATACATTTTAATATTAAGTTTCATATTTAAGGTATTGTTCTGGCCGAATCAAGCGACCGCTGACCATTGCGAGAATTCAACTTTTGGTGCGTATGTGAATAGACAAAAGAATCACTCACAATATACTATGACGAATTCCAGCAATGATACCACACCCAAAAATAAAGCAAAAATAAAAATGGGGTGCATATTTAAATTAACTGCCGAATAGATTACTCCTTTAACCGAAGTTAAAGTAAATGTTACTACACGTCAAAAGATTATCCGAATCACTTTTTGTATGCAGAGTGTATAATTTCCATTTCATTATTCTGTTATTTAAAAGCTTCTCAAAAATAAACTGCCGTTCGGAATCGGCATTAAACTCTAGGTAACTCTCATTCATATCGAAAAAATATATTATTTACACGATTAGTTTTTCTTACCAACAATGGGATAGTCGCTAAGTAAAAAGCGTATATTCTGCAAACGAATCCTGCCGCTGTCACCATCATCAAACTCCACACTTACGAAATCTGAGCCAATATCTGACAATTCAGAATCAATAGCCTTTCCGGGATATAGGCAACGATACTGTTGACTCCAATAGGCACACAATCTTGTGCCTGGTGTAATACTCTCAACAGTTTTTGGCGCAACTTCCAAAATCTATTGAAATGAAGATATAATCATGAAAGTAAACATGCAAAATCATATATACATACCGTATCTTTGAAAATTTCTTCTCTGGACATTATATGTGATTTGTTACCTCGTTCACCATCTAGTGTTATTGCATATACATCCGGTGGCTGTAAAGGTTTTAGTATGCCTGCATAAAATAAGCCTCCCATGTCAGTTAGAACTCGAGTTTCCTTTCGATACAAATGTTCATTAGACAAAACTAGTTCTTTATCAATTTCCATTGCAACTTTTTCCTCAACTTTAATTATTGTATCTGCTTGTTGGCTTTCTGATGTGAGAAGCCTGCTTCCCACTTCATTTTTATCAACTGCTAAGTTATGTCTTTGTTTTCTTTTTCCTTTGCTTTCTTTGCATCGCAACTTCTCAGCTAAAATGGTATTATGCGATGTTCGCTTCTTACACTTTGAAGAGTAAACTTCTTCACAAAGAGGAGTGTCTTCTTGACATTCATTTATTTCTGTAACATGCTCAGAACTGGTTTTAGTATGTATTGTTATGTGATGGCTCTCATTAGATTCCGCGGGAGGGGAAAAATTTGAAGACGTCGGTTGAAACTTATCAAGGAAGCATATAAAATTTGGATTCTTACATGAAATATTTGCAAATTTGTAATCGGACGAGGATCCCTTCTTCCTTTTCTTTATCTTACTGATTTCATCTAACTTTCGTTTCTTTTTCCTATATTGTCTCGTTATGTCAGCCAAACGCATACGCATATCGGATTCCATTGCTTTAAAAAAGTCTTCAGGATTCGGCCATTTATTTAATTTCTTATAACTTGAATCCACTTTTTTAAAGGCATTTTTTAAATTTTCGTGCACATCTTCGCAATCCGGTTTCAAACCAGACGCCTTTAGGTACTCCTTGCGCTCCTTGGCATACTTCTTTTTATTCTTTTTGTAGTATCGCGATTTTCTGCTGGATTTTGTTTTGGAATGCTTGTGTTTTCTTCTTTTGACTTCCGGATTCTGTTCTTTTACGGAATTATTAAAATTATTGCTCTCTACTTCTTCCTGTATTCTCTGTTCAGCTAAAGCACATAACAGATTAAGGCCGCCCAACGCTGGCTCACTGCTTTGCGCGGAATGAACTGTGTTCTGTATTTCATTTTCATCAGTTGGATGTGAGTATTGCGAATTTAAATTATCCCGACCTGTACCATATAATTCGTAATTATTAAGCGATTCACTTTTATGTTCACTTTCTAAAACTTCGCTTGGTTCTTCTTTGACGCATACTGTTTTAAGAGAATTGTTATTTATAAATGTGCCTGTACTTATATTTGACAATAACTCCAGTCCAGACATCTCAGACAGCGGAGGATCGGTTGCTTTAAATGGTGACATTTGACCACGATCGGCACTTGGAAGAATTGCAGAACTATCAAAACTGAAGCATTCTTTTTTATTTACTGATGTAAATTCATTTTCAAACTGACATGGTTCTGGTACAGCGAATTGCGTATTTTCAGTAGAATAATCATTATTTGCTGAATGCATTTGCAATGTATCGCTGGAATTTTCTTTTAATTGAGCCTTGAACCCGCCGTAATTGTTATGGCACTGGGTTGACTGTAAGTTGGTTGTGGGTTTATTTCTCTCATAGTTTGATATACTGCATGACATGGTTTCAGCTGTTGAAACTTCTAAAGAAGAGTTTTCATCCTCGCTACAGACAGGCGTGTCTGTTTGAATATTTACATCTTGCATTTCTGGAGTTTTTGAAAAGGATGCAATTTTTAAAGCTGAATTTTTATACATTCCGCCGATAACCTCTGGAGTAATCTGCGAAGGAAGTGACGCTGATACCTTCGTTGATATGAAATTTGATGGAATAGACGGTATATTTATGAATTCTGGCGGCGAAGGTGTATTATGCGTAATTATATGTGACTGTTCATGAAGAGGCGCTCCCATGGGTCCTACTAGATTCGTATTTGCTTGCATTTCTATATAGTTTGATTCGCTGTCTATTTTAGATTTATCAACTCTCCCTGTAGTCACATGATGTGACACTAAATTACTTTTATTCAAAATATTGCGTTCACTATTCCAATCCTCAATTTTCATAGCACTGTGTTTTTGAGATTGTTCGATTCTCTTGGTGTCTGGTGAAAGAGGAAGGAAGCGGTTACCATTTGTTTGTGAATGATGACACAGTGTAGATGTTGCCGTAGCAGCTGTTAAATAATTTGATCCCAACAGCTGAAGAGGCGCTCCAAATGATTGAGATTGGGTATTTGTTTGGGGACCCATCGAGGGAAATAAAAAATTTGGAGGTGTTTGTAATGCCCCAGATGTATTTTGCTGCATGTATGGTGGCCATAAAAAAGCAGCTTGTTGAAATGAGTCTATGAGAAAATCAAAAATAAAAAACTCTACATATAGAAATTGATCCACAATTGATTATTATTTCAATTTATTTATTGAAACAAACTACATATGCAGTTTACCAATGGAAATTGTCAAAATGTAAATTAGTTATGTGGCCTATATTGGACTACTAAGCGAGGAGTTCCAAGTTTAGTCGCAGTGCAGGTACTGGGAACACATCTTGCGAAGTTAAGAAAAAAGATGCTCAAACTTTAAGTTCGGAATCGGCATAAAATTGTAGGTCCCATTTAAATGTGCCATAAATATATATTCCCAATATATATTCCCAAACATAACGGGTTATACCCCCCCCCCCCCCCCCAAAAAAAACATGAAAAGACAACAAACAAAACCGATAACTACTCCATGTGGAACGCACGATAGTGTAAATCCACTCGCGAAAGCGGCAGGGTCACGGAGTCTGAAGGACCAAACTTTCATGGAGGACCACACTGATGTGGAGGATGTGGAGGCAGATTGCTACTTGACGGCAACAAATTGAATCGGCAGGATGCGAGCGACTCACCGGAAGTTAAAGCTGCGTCGGTGAGTTCGTGGCCTGACATGACTGCGCTGGGGGAGGTACTCTCCCCACAGGTCGGTAACAGTTCGACCATTGTCTCCGAGACGGCGGACAGACTTCTGGAGGAAACTCTCGTCCCCCGTAAAAAAAAGAGGTATAAGAACCTCTGAGCAAAAGAGGAAGGAGGGCTACAAATGCTCCCAGAAGTACCTGAGGAAGATGAAGGACTGCGACATGGCTAAGCTCTCTGACAGAGATAGAGCGTTGGTGAGGAAGCACACCAAGCTAGTCAAAGAGTACGAGAATCGTCTTGCCAACAAGACACATCTCGTGCACATGACTGGCGAGGATTCGGTCTCACGAACATGCCATGAAGGAGACGACATAGGAGTCGATAAGAAGGTGGAACGGCCTACTCCGGAGGCAATCCCCATCCCATCGACCTCTAAGGCAGTGGTTCCCGTTCTCCCACCACTACGAAAGCTGAGCAATGTTCCAAAGGCGCAAAGAGCTAAGCAATCCCACCCACGGTCGGATGAGTCCAAGGACCCGAAGACCACTAGAAGGGAAACAGCTAAGCCAGCTCCCAAAAGAACTCGCAAGGCGACCGAGGTAACAGGGACAACGAAAAACCCCGTTCCATCGATAAACCTGCACCACCGCCAAGCTGCCACCGACGACCTGCTGCCTTTCATGGCCGAGGAGAGTGTGGACGTGAACCAGGAACCGTGGCTACATAAAGCCAAAATCCACGGGCTCAGATCAAAGAATTACAAACTCCTACACTCTAACTGTGAAGGTAAACTTAGAAGTTGCATTTTGATAAGGAAATCAATTAACTTTCTTTTCTCTTATTGCTTCAGCAACAGTGATCTGACAGTGGCGATATGCGACCAAAAGAAAGAGCCCCCACTCATTCTTGCATCCACTGAACTGCCCTACGAAGAAGAAAACCCCTCATCACCACTACTAAGGGACCTGGTACAGCATGCCAGCACAACTTAATAGGTATGGACGCAAATGCACACCACACACAATGGGGCAGCAAGGACATTAACAAAAGAGGTGAGTCTATACATGATTTTATATTACTCTCCAACCTACATATTAGCAACAGGGGTAGTAGTAAAATTAGGGAAGAGGTAATTGATCTCACTCTAGCACTCCCAATAGATGGTATCCCCGAAGTGCTCTTTCTCTAATCACTTTAGGATAACATTCACAATTGACTTTGTTCTACCCAAAGAACACCCCTTTCGGAATCCTGTCAAGACTGACTGGAGTAAATTTTCTGAGTTAGTCAAACGTCGACTTCCACCTATCCCCATTGATACATTGTCGAATGCGGCTCTCGTTGACGAAACAGTCAATCTTCTCACAAAGACCCTAACCGACTCCTTTAAAAAATCCTGCCCTGTCAGTCGTCCTCCCAAAAGAACACACGCGGCTTGGTGGACTAGGGAACTACGACTTCTTAGGACCAAAACCAGGAAACTTTTTAATAGAGCCAAACTGACTAAAACCGGAAGGTTTTAGCCAAAATCCCCTCCCCTGTAGGGTTTCTGTGTAAGGAAGATGACAGCTGGACAGTTGATAATTAGGAAACTCTCGAGCTGCTCCTCGGTACATACTTTCCGGGATGTACAACCCCAGGAAGCCTGATGCGCAGTTCTGACGACGGACCCTCCTCATTTTTGGATGAAGAACTGACCGTCATCAGTGACAGTACCAGCACAAACAGAATAACATGGGCTCTCCAATACTTCCAACCAAACAAGTCGGCGGGCCCGGACGTTATTATACCTGTCATGTTACAAAAGAGTAGCAATAGGACTGTACCATGACTACAGTCAATCTTTAGGGGTTGTCTGACACTTGGACTAGTTCCCGATTGCTGGAAAGAGGTGAGGATAGTCTTTATTCCCAAAACTGGAAACCAAGCCACTCTACACCCAAATATTAAAGGCATATTAGCCTTTCATCCTTTCTTTTAAAAACTCTAGAAAGACTATTGGACCCACACCTAAGGAACATTCTTGAGAATACTGGTGCTTTGTGCAGTGCGCAACACGCATATGTCAAAGGCAGATCTGTGGAAACAGCGCTGCATGAAGTAACGAGAACAATCGATAAATCCCTTGGAAACAGAATTTATGTTGGCGGCCTTTCTAGACATAGAAGGTGCTTTTAACAACCTGGGAACACTGGAACCATTACTTCCTCACTTGAGGGTTTAGGTTCGCCAAAGCTTCTGACAAACTAAGTTGGGGCTATTCTTAACAGCAGAGTCATTAACAGCAGGGACTGCGCGATTAAGAAAAGTGCCAATCGTGGAACACCGCAAGGGGGAGTTCTATCTCCTCTCCTGTGGAACATCTCGATGAACAAAATTCTTAAATCCCATGTCAACAGAGGTATACGATAGTCGCTTATGCTGATGACATAGTTGTACTAATAACAGTAAAGTATCTTTCCACCATTAGTGACGTTATGGAATCTGCGTTGTCAAAACTATCCAAATGACGGAACATAACGGCCTTGCGATTAATCAAAAAGAACCGAACTAATTCTGTTCACTAGGAAATATAAGGTACCTAAATGGACCCACCCAAGCTTAAAGGTGTGCGCTTAAATCTTACAACCGACGTTAAGTACCTGGGTGTGGTGTTCACATCAAAACTGAATTGGAAACGGAACACCGAAGAAAGAATGAAGAAAGGACTTAATGACCTCTATGCTTGTAGAAAAACAGTCGGAAAAAAGGGGCTTACAACCGAACATTGTGCACTGGCTGTACACCGCGATTGTAAGACCCATTCTGACCTACGGTACAGTTGTCTGGTGGGAAGCGGTTAAAACCAAATCTTACCTCAAAAACTTGAACAAGGTGCAGAGAATTGCTTGTCTGGGCATAACAGGCGCAATTAAACCCACACCACAACTAGGTCTGGAGACTTTATTGTACCTGCAGCCCTCTCAGATTAAGAGAGAACAAACTTTGGAGGCCTGACGATTGCGGACACTCGAGCATACTTGAAACCTTTGATAGGAAGGGTCTCATATCACGTACTGATTACGAGAAACCCAGGTATGTCTTTGAGGAAGATTTCAGAATCACTATACCCAGACAGGACTGGGATTCACCCAGTACCATTATTAAAGATATACCCGTCTAAACGGATGGTTCTAAAACAGATAAAGGCACAGGAGCCGGGTCTTCTCGGAGGCACTTGCCATCAACGAGTCGTTTCGACTGAGCGATCACTGCAGTGTCTTTCAAGCTGAGATCTTTGCGGTTAAGAAAGCAGCACAGACTATCCAATCGATGGGACTACCAGCAATGGAAATAACCATCTGAGGAGCACTTAAAGCAATCGGCTCTAACCTTGTAAACGCGAAGTGCGTAACAGATTGCCTCTTGCCACTAAGGGCTATACGTCATCACTCGGTTCTACTCTGTTGGGTCCCACGTTGGTGTTGAATGGAATGAAAAAGCGGTTGAACTGGCCAGATACGATTCTGATCTGAACCCACTACTAGCGGACGGAGAGGTGCTTCCACCTTTTAACACCGCTAAGACTTTTATCGACGACATCATCCTACAGCTGGCTAAGGAACAATGGAGCAACACCAGCGGTTGCGTCATAACCCGAAGCCAGTGGCTTGTTGTCAACATCAAAATCCCTAGTCACTTTTAATAGAGGTCAAATCCGGATGCTCGCCGGGGTATTAACCGGACACTGCGTCATCGGAAACATGGCTAAAAAGCTAGGGCTCTTTGCAAATGACTTCTGCAGAAGCTGCATAGACGAGGAGGAAATAGAGTCCGTGAAACATCTACTATGCCACTGCCCAGCTCTACAAATTTGCATTTCCTTCCATGTACAAACAGGGTACTCACAATGGGCCTTTACGGCCTCCGATTGAAATTTGCTTCTGGTGCAAAACAGCCCTCCTATCCTAACCTAACACTTTATCTTTATAACTTAAGCTGTAAAATGATTTTTTCTACAATGTGGGCGTGGCAGTGGGCAAAATGTTTCTGCCAATCCACTACAAAGCCAGCCGAAATTTTAAAGTTGACATCCCAACCAAGTATGAATGGTTATTTCTAAGTTCTACGGGTAAAAACTTCAATTTGGTTAAAATATGCGAATTAATTAATAGACGGACAAACCCACCAAAAATGATGTCAAATCTAAATAACCTAAATCTAAGTTACCAAAACAACTCCCACCCGGCATCACAATCTGACTCGAATTGGATATTAAAAACTAATTTATTCCACAATTTTGGCCCTCCTGCGCATATCACATCAGTCATCTAGTACTCCAGTGTACTCCGAGTCACCCTAACATCAGCGTCAACGCGTTACCTTCAATTTAACTCCTACATCAACCCCTATCTCCACTGAACTACATACTACCTAATGTTATTAGCTCTTATATACATACTTAACCCAAATAAAAATTGTTCGTCCAATCTATCATCCAATCCCACTTTTTTCACACTTCCCTCTTCAATTCTTTCCCCACCCGCCCACCCCTTGATCCACTTATAACTACTACTGCCTAACTAACTCAGCATACCATTGATATGATGAAAAGCTGGACTTGGTGTGCTATGAGGGTAAAAATTAAACTAGCGCCATGGTCTTAAGAACCTTTACATCAAGTTCCACTAGATTTTCAATTTACCTCCTAAAAAAGTGGCAGACGACCTTACTTCGTTTGTTAATTACGTACACTCCAAAAGGGTCTCATATCTCCAACACAGTCGAGTGGACCACGAGAAATTTTTTCGTCCCTAACCATCTCCCTCTCACACTTTACTACCAAAATGTAAGAGGATTGCGCTCTAAAACTAGTACTGTTTAACGACAATCTCATGCTTTTCCGTTCGATATCTATTCTCTGACCGAAACCAATTTTATCCCCGATATAAAGAACCAGGAATGTTTTCCTCCTACTTTTAATGTGTTTCGAGATGACGATGTTGCCTTGGTGTACTACTGGCCATCCACAACCACTATGACTCTTTCCTTCCTCTAAAGTCGATTTCGTTGCTATAAAAATTTTACTATCCCCTAGGTTTCTGTATGTTATGTGTGTTTACATTCTTCCAGCCCAACCTATTGAATCCTACCAACTTGCTATTGATGTGAATGACCTTATTATTGACTCACCTGATTTCATGGACGATATCCTTATTTTTGGCGACTTTAATCTACCTCAGCTACAATGGACTCCTTCAGATGGTCAGTCCTTCTTCATCCCTTCGGGTTTAAGTTTTACTCGGCGAAAGATTGCCTCTTCTTAGATCGACTAACTGTTTCAAGCTTGTGCCAAATTAGTGATGTCAAAAAATCTTCTGTTTCGCTTTGGCCGCTATCCTATCGCCTATTGATAACTTCCACCCTCCCCTTCTTCTTTCTTTCTTCTTTCATTCTACAAACCAACCTACTCCTTCCGCATGATTTTCATAAAGCCAATTTAGGGAATTTAAATGCGTATCTTAAAAGGTGCTGCATTGATTTTGCTAATTTTTCGCTTAATGATGCGGCGATTTACGACGAAATAAGAACTTTTATTTCTCTTTATGTACCCATTTCGCGACTTAAAACATCACATACATGCCCTCCTTGGTATAACCGTAGTCTTCACTCTTTTTGAAAGAAAAGGAATAAGCTTTGGGCAGTTTTCTTTGCACCAATTCTTTTTCTGATTAGACCAATTATCTCGGCCCGTATTTACATTTTTCCGAACTGTATAATACTCTATACCAGGGCTACCTAAATACTGCACAAAACAACCTCATCAATGATCCTAAGCCTTCTTTTCAACTTGTCAATTACAAAAGAAAATCCGACGGTAAGCCCCCTTCGCTCTCTTTTGAAAACAATTCATCAACCGACCCACACACTACCGCCAACTTTTCGCCACTTTCTTTAAACAATCTTTTGTGGTTAACTCTTTCATCCCACCCTACTTTAGTTACCTATTTAATTTCTCCACTTCCGGCCCCCTTCACTTTCAAATTTTTGATCCTATTACTATCGAAACTAAATTACTAAAACTCAACGACGAATTTATTCCCGGTCCTGATGGTATCCCCGCTATATTTCTTAAAAAATGTTCTTCCAATCGTTCACTACTGCTTTCATATCTCTTTCGTCTTTCCCTGTCTAAAGGTGAATTTCCAGAAATTAGGAAGACCTCTTTTACATTTCCGGTGACCAATTATCGCTCCATTGCTATATTCCTAAAGACTTTGAAAGCATTGTACACGAGGCTTCGAGCTTTCAATTAAGGTGCTTTAGGTCGGCACCTTTTTCAGCCACTTCGGGTGTTCCGATAGGAAGCCATTTGGGCTCTTTTCTCTTCGTCCTTACTATAAACGATCTAGAAAGTGTAATCAAACACTCCTCCCTGTCCCTATATGCCGACGATACTAAGATCTTAATGGTTTTTATATTTGGTGTCAGAATAATTGTATAGAACTCAACATAGCCAAGTGCCAAACTATAACCCCCTCGTGTAAGTGCATCCAATTCGCTCCTAGAATTTGATTTTTAAACGGTCAACATATATCCATCGTTCAATCTCTTCGCGAGCTTTGCATTTTGTATGAAAGGGAGTTAAACTTTTGTTCTCGTATTGACGAGATAATCCTTAATTACTGGATTTTATTAAAAGGTGGTCTAAAGAATTCGCCAACCCTTACGTGACCAGAGCGCTTTACATTACCGACGTTCGCCCCTACTTGAGTATGCCAGTCAAGCGTGGTGTCCCTTCCAGCGTCTTCACGTGTCCGAATTAAAAGGGTTTCTACCTCAGAGCGACCCATTTATATTGCCTCCTTATATTAACCGCCTGAAAGTCATTTACTTAAATACCCTAGAAGAACGTAGAGATGTAGCTGCCATCCTATTCATTCATCGACTACTATCTGGTTCTGTTGATTGCGCGCTTCTGTACAAAGCGATTTCCTTCAACACTAACCCTCGTAATTTGCGTTGTCCTCGTCTCTTTTATCTGTCGTCACACCGCACTTCTTACGGCTCTAACGAACCAATATACAGTATGCTTCGGAAAGTTAATTCAAACGTCACCATTTTCGACATCCCGCCTTAAACTCGATCTCCTTCACCAATTTGAGTTTTTAAGACTTAGTTTCGTATTAGTTTTTAGATTATTTTTAAGTTGTCAGCTTGTATTAAGCCGAATACCAAAATTGAATTAAATTACGAGCAGATTTACACAAAATTCAATAATATGTGTCGGCGACCTCTTCCACCTGCTGTAAGTGCTATTTCTGCGTTGTATCGCATTAACAACATCCGTTGTAAAGCAACCCCCATACGGAGCCCAGACAGGCATACAGACCGGCGGACGCCATTGGCGGACCCACCAGTTTGAGTTCGAAATTTCCGCACGACAGCAATAACTTTCTCTTTAGTATACCAATGTATACGAGAAAATTAAACATTAAACAAAATAATATGTACCTACCCTCGTTAATTTCTCTTATATCGAGTGGGTACGAAAACGAAAACTGTTGGGAATTGCAATTTAATGTTATTCTATTTGCACTCAGCTTAAAACACTTGTCGTTATTTTTTTGTTTATAAAATCGTTCCTTTTAAATTTGCTATAGACTACAGTCTTATTAATAAAGATTATTAATAAACATATTCAAGATTCGCATTTTCTCACTTCATCCCTTAACAGATTATGGGCCCAGTTATCGTTATAACGCCTATGTATAGAAAAGAGAATTAAAGTTTATTAATCTTTTTGTCATCTAGTCTTAAAAAAAAAAAAAGAAAACGAAGGTCAAAATAGGATTCCTCTCTTCGATGGAAGCAATTTCAATAACTGGAAGTTTAGGATAGAGACACTTCTAAATGAAATGGATTTAATTCAATACACCAAAGAAGCGCATACAGAAATGGTTCAAACCTTCCATCTGATCAGGCTGCGGACATTCACGCGAAAGAAGGACTTAAGGCTGTTCATAGTCAGAGCGATAGAAAATGTAAGTCTCAAATCCTACAACGAATTGCAGACAGTCATCTTGAATATGCCAAAGATAAACACACCGCTTTCGATTTGTAGGCAATACTTTGTGAAACTTTTTAAAAGGAAGGGAATTGCAAGTCAGTTACTTATACGAAAATCATTTCTTTGTATGACGTTTGATGCAAAAACCAAACCACTTGCAAATGACTTTCTAAAGTTCGACAAGATCGTACGTAGCCTCCATTGGAAACAACCGGACATGAACTTCCATCTACAACAGCTTTCGCTTCAGAACCAGGACAAAGAACTGCAAGCAAAGTGATGAACAGGTTTCCATATAAATGCAACTGGTGTGAAAAAGTTGGACACAAGCAGACCGATTGTAGAAATAGAGCACAGGACATAAAGAACAAACATACAGAAAGGCAAATGCAATAATAGGTTCTAATACAACAAACTTTGAGGGTTTTTGTTTCTCTACAATGACTGGAAGTAATACAGACAACAATATAAAGTGGTATCTTGATTCTGGTGCTACAGACCACTTAATCAATAGCAACATTTCTTTAAAAAACAAAAGAAAACTTGATATGCCAATAAAAATTAAAGTTGCAAAGTCTGGAGCTTTTCTAAAAGGAAATGACTACTGGAAAGGATTAAAACGAATCTTGCGGTACATACAAGGGACGCTGGACTTCAGTCTTTGCTATAAAAATAGAAGTAATGAATGCTTGTCGTTTTATGTTGATGCAGATTTCGGAAGCGGCCTAGACCGAAAATCGACTTCTGGGTTTTTAATAAACGTTTTAGGGAATACTGTATCGTGGACAACTAACAAAACAAGAGTTGCCTTATCATCGACAGAAGCCGAGTTCATCGCTCTGGCTACAGCAGCAGCTGATCTTTTATGGCTAAAAAATCTCTCATTTGACTTAGAAGTTATCATGAAGACACAACCCATAATATTTGCAAACAGTCGTGTATACATTTGCTTTCACGATGAGAGCACAAGCGGCTTAAGCACGTTGATATAAAATATAATTTTGTTCGAGACTTGTACGAAAAACAACAGATAGCACAATTTGTAAATCTTCGAATAGGATTTGGACTTCGACAAATGTTTGATGCTGAAAGTCGTTAAATTGAGGAGGAGTGTTGGGAATTCCAATTTAATGTTATTCTATTTGCACTCAGTTTAAAACACTTGTTATGTTATAGATGATAATCACATATTCTCATAATATTTTATGTCGTTATTTTTTTAATAATAAAATTTAGTGAAATGTAAAAAAAAGAAAGTTCAAGAAATTTTAGCAAGGACCGGAGCCCATATCCCGAAGATTGGGTCGAATTCACGGAGTCTCCGTCGGTGGTTTAGGTCGGTGCAACGTTCGCTTGTATGACAACAACAACATAAATAATCTTTGTCACATAAGAAGCAGAACACTCGGAAGAGACATGGGTTCTGTACACACGATTGTGTGGTAAACAATGTATAATTTCATTGTTCATTTGGTTGTTCCAACACAATTTTGAGTACAAATTTCATAATTACATTCAAATTTCATAATAGAAACTAGTACATATTATGCGCTTTCTTCAAGGTATATTAATTTTGACACATGGTTTGTAACACCACTTAATATTCGTCGTGGACCCATAAAAGTATATATGTATATTTATGATCAGGACCAAATCCTAAGACATTTAGCATTGTCCGTCCGTTCGTTTGGTTTGTTCTTCTTCGTTTGCCCGCTAACCTAAGCTAACCTATATTAATTTCAATTGCCGAAGAAATTATGATCATGTGGTTCGCCGGTTCCCACTGAGGATAAATCACTGAGGCCAATCAAATTCTGGTGTTGTTAGATTTGTGTGAAGACCAGTCACATTTAGTCAGTTTTGTACTACACAAGCATGCTCCTGTTATTTTTGGGACTAGATCGCAATGATGAGTAATGAACTAGATGACCAGATCGAAATGATGAGTAATGAACCAGATGATCTTTAAATATTTGAATGGAAATGTTAACGCAGAAAAAAAATTAGTCATATAATAAGTACGAAGTTGTTGCAATATTTTCTTTTAGTTATATTATATGTCCTCTACCAATTTATCTGCCTTTAATACAAAGAATTGACATAATTGGATTGTTTATGCTTTTTATATTTAATATTTTATTTTCGGCGCATGGAATGAATCAAATTATATTAATTGGTATATTTTAGTATCTTATTGTATTACTAATGATCCGTTCAAAGATAAACTCATCAACTAACAAAACAGACAAATGGAGATAATTTAATTTAAAAAAGGTTTGAAAATGCCTGCACTTACTGAGTATTATAATTAAAATTGTAAAAATGGCAATTATTCATCGATAATTTGTTTCAGTTATAAAACCCAAATAATAAGTAAATTTATATTCCTAAAAAAATGTACTAATGTTTTAGTTTTAGTTATGTTTGGATGTAAAATATTGATGGTGAATACTTTTGGATTAAGGGGCTAGTTATAGCTATCATTCAAATGCATAATTGGAAAAGATATTTTGACAAGTCAGTATTAGCAATCATTGAAAAATTGCTGCCAGTGAAAGGCCACTGGTACAGGTTTTAAGGTTTGAGTACATAATTGAAAGAAAAACTGACAGATGAGAAAAGAAAGAGAATCGTCCACTTTTCTTAACTCAGCCCCCCAAAACCTACAATTATGATTTTTTATGTGAGCGTTGAAAAAAATAAGATTTTATTTACTTTCCATTTAGGGGCGTGGTAACCGCTCCTTTTCCTTAAATCAGTACCAAAAAGCCGTAAGATTATGATATTTTTACATGAGGGTTGTTTTTTTAATAGCAAAAACGGGAAATATTAAATATATTTTTTAATTTCCCATTTAGGGGGCGTAATTGCAGCCTCTTTTCTTTCTGCAAAAAGTATTGAAATCACACTAAAACATAAAAGTCAGCCAAAAAAGTACTGAGATCTAAAAATAACGCCAAGTGTGTATTGTAATTATTTAAAAGATCACAAATAGTATTTATATTTTTATACTTGGTTTATTTTCTCATTTTTAGAAATAGCTTGTAATTAATATCCACCATCCAAATTCTATGACAAAATTAAAAAATGATTGTGTTTAATCACTTTTGACGCTCACAGTACATTTTAATTTAAATTTATATTAGGTTTGTTCCAGCACCGAATCATAAACTAGTATCTGACTAGTTTGTGATTTTTTACTGCGCATGCTCGAACATTACCTAATCACAAATTTGTTTGCGTGTTGGAACGCTTTTTGCAGTTCTCTGACTAATAAGTGAGTGTTACTCACGTTGAAAGTTTAGTATTATTTCCAACCCAATTAAATGTGTGTAGTAGATTTGGAAGATTTGAAACGTAACGAATCAAAGGAATTTTTATTACCTAGTCCTTTTTAAAGGTTTAATGGCCTTTTTCTAAGTTGAAGTTCTAAGTTTTGGGAAATGTCCTAGACACCTTAAAAGAGACATTAAAGAATACAATACTGAAGGCATTAGAGGAGGTAGATCCTACTTTAGAATGATGTTCTTTGTAGAATATGTCCATAAATTGTCCATAAGTCCAACAATAATTCAATATAGTATATGTCTATAGTCTGAGAGACGTTAGTGAATTCTTCAACATATATAAGTTTAAGTTCCGTCAATTAAATGGCCAAGCGAAGTACAAAAACAAACATCTCACTTCCATGTATAATTTATATAGATCAGTCCCAAAAGACAAAAATTGGAAATTATGTCCTTGCGGCAAAAAATTTATAGTAAACAAAATGCTTAAAATAATTATATAAACCTTTTATTTTTGTTTATTTCCTATTCATAACCACCCGCCTCCACAGAACGAAGGCACGAACTAAAGTCTAAGCTAAACCGAAAATGACAAGACAAAGGCAAGGCAACTGAGACTGAGAGAAAATTTTACGAATAGCGCATGTCTTTGATTTTTAGTCCGCACAAAATTACCTCTGACTGTTCTGACTATCAGAAACAAGTTTGCTGATTGTTTGAAATCGTGTTGGAACAGTTTGAGTTTGCATTTGTGTCGTGTTGGAACGGTAAAACCAGAATGCGCATGCTCCTGACAGTTTGCTGATAGTTTCAGCTCCTGTTGGAACAAATCAATTGAATGCAGAAATTATGATTTCACACATTATATTAAGTTTAAATCTATATGTCGATATCTTAATTCACAAATCAGTTAACTCCATAGCAGCACATTTTACAGGAATCACTTAAAACCAATTTATTTATTTCAATTACATACTTTTTAAATACTTAAAATAGTTAAAATTCCGTTGGTGTTTGTTATTTAAATCTTGTATTTAGGCTGTATTTTATAAATGTTCGTGGTTTCTTAACAAAATTCAACAGTGGAGTAAAAAAAAGTAAAAAGTGGAGTTATCTGGTTTGCGAATTAAGGTATCGATATATAGAAATGCATGTTCGAATAAATGTAATAAATTGACTCTGACACTCGGGCATGTATTTTTTCATGAAGAAGGTTTTTATGTTACACAATTTGTTGCAACTTGCCGGAAGGTGCTGCGTTGATCAACTTCTATACTGTTTGAAAGATCACCTTGAATGTTTGCACATATATGTATTTTATCATGAAAAAGGTTTTAACTGTATACAATGTATTGTTGTGCATTGTCACTTGTAAATAAATAAATATAATTCGCTATGTTCACTTTTCGGAAATTCAACTCTAAGAATCATCTATGTAAGTAGGCCTAAGTTGAGTTTCAAAATTAAACGTTATTTGATGGACAAGGTATGTGTTCCATTCGCGTAATTTGTTTGCTTATTTCTTCGAGTCAGTTTACAATAAGTCGCATGTGCAAATGTTTATCCTTCATTTTACATCCTATTTATTAGTATTAGGTAATATCACAAAATATATTTTCCCATGCCTACTCGCATCAAATCGTAAGAATTAAATAAATGTATCGCATGCTCTTTTTAATAACTTATCAAAATATTTCTTTTTGTAGTTACGATATGGGTAATGTTTACTTGATTTTGTGTGTGTGTACGGATTTTCTCTTTAAGAGCACGAAACAAGTTGTTTTTTCACTTAAAAAAAATTCCTTTTGTAGTAACGATATAGGTAATATTTACTTGTTTTGGTGTGTGTACGAATTTTCGCTTTAAGCGCACGAAACATGTTTGTAACGAGAGACAAAGAAATGATGTCTCGTGGTTGCCAAAAGAAGCGTATACTTAACATACGAAATGAAAATATTCCTTTTGTAACGACATGCTTACTTTCAACCTGTTTTTTATGTGTATGCGGAATGGGGATGGATTGTAGACATGCGGATACGAATTGGATTGGTAAAATAGAAGTGAATGTTATGTCCATGTGAATTTTTCCTCCTATGATTCCTTGTCTTAGCTCCATTTGGGCCTAGTAGAGATTTTACTTGATTTTGCATGTATTTTTTGTTTCCTCAGTATTTTCCGTATTTACTCTTTGTGCTTGTAAGAGAACAAATACACGCAAGGAAAACGTTTACATTTGAATTAAGAATTAAATGAAAGTAACTAAAGTAACGACATTTTTGTAACAAAAATGTTGTATTGAATTTTTCGGATGAATTTGTATTACAATTTATTACCCTTTTTTTTAAAAAAAATGTTTACAATATTTATTACTTTTACAGCTCTATTCGTAAGTACTAAATTTATTCAGTAGAGGTTTTTGTTATTCCCCAAATTAACAAATTGACAATTAACATATTTTGGCTTTATTTCCACTAATTTGTTTGGCATTGTTTTGCATAGTGAAATTTTAAAGTTTTTTTGGTTGTTAGAGAGCGAGATATTTAAGTTTGTCTCCAGGCATACAATTATTTAAGAAAATATGTATCTATGTTAAGTGGGACATAAGTCGCAATAGGGTAGGAGATATGTCTCGAATCTAATTTCGGGCTTATTGCTCAGGCTCGCATGCATTAGTATTTACGGTGCCATGAGAACCTGTCCTACGGCGGCAATAGATGCTATAATAGGACTCACACCCCTCCACAGTTTCATATAAAAGAGTGGCAATATGCAGCGCTGCAAGTTTGAAACAAACTAAAGAGCTAACCATTAGTAAAAACATAGAACTAATGAATCTGCTATCGGAAATCTAAACACTATCCACTGAAATCACAAACAGAAAAGCATGGGTTGGTAACAACCCACCTAATTGCCAAAACGGCCTAATGAGGTATAGGGATTGTTCAAAAATGGACTCTGGGGTGGGAGCTCGTGTCCACGGTCCAAACAAAAATGTCTCAATACCCGTGGGAAAAAGTCGCAGTGTATTTCAGGCAGAGCGGGAATTGAGGGAAATGAGACAGCTGACGAACTGGCTAGAAAGGGCTCGGAGAACCTCTTTATAGGACCCGAGCCCAATAAACAAATCAGCTATAAATCTAGAATTAAAAAGCTGGGAATACAACATGTGCATCTCCTATTGGGAAAGCATCCCAGATCTTAGACAGAGCAAAAAGGTTATACAGCCCTTCAGAAACTATGCCAAGAAGATACTTAATCTATCTAGGCATGATATAAAAAACTTATTGGTTACCCAACCGGCCACCACAGATTAAGATATTACCTTCACAAACTAAAAATAGTCGACTCACCGGAGTGCCGACTGTGTCTTGAAGAAGACGAAACCGCAGAGCACATCATATGTGAGTGCCCAGCCCTATACGGAATAAGAATAAGGACAGCTTTTCTTGGAGAAGTAATTAGCTCTTATGCAATTAAGAATCTTTCTAAAGGGAAGTAGAGGCGCTACTTGCCTAAGCAATACTTCTGACTTTTAGCACAAAAGATCGTCTAGGTCGAAATGCAATACCTATTGCATCGGCGAGTCAGAAGCTAAAAAAACGAAAAAAATATTGCCGATAGAGTTGGACATAAATCCCGAAATTAATTTTATTTTCGGACACAGAGGAAATAACTAAAGAACGAGCAGAAAAGAAGTCTATACCACGAACCCCTGCAAAGACAGACCGGTCTCCCCGCTTGCGAAACGTCTAAGACGATAGACCAGAGTATGGGCCAACATCGATCTGAGTGTGATGAGGAGCTAGCAATACTAACTACTTTAACAACACACCATCACAACCTAAGAACAATCATGGAACATAAACTAGAATTTGTGTGGATTAATAATAGATATTTTGTTTGCAAGCCTGTAAAATACACGTCTATACACTATCTCTAACCTAATTTAACTTCATATGTAAGTGTTATTTATAAAGTTTTATATTGGACAAATACCAACGTATTCTTATGTTACATACCCATGGCGGCTGTTGCTGGTAATAGAACAAGTTGACCCCTGCTAGCATCTCTTGAGTACTGTAATCCAACGGGCGACATTGATATTACGGATTCAATTGGAAATGTATCTGCAAAGTAAAGACAAATGTGCATGATTAAAAGATGGTTTACGGAAAATAATACAAACAAATTTAAGCACAGCTTGCAGAAAATGAATAAATGTACGAATACGACGCATACAAGACCTAAGTCCAAGCTTCTCTAACCATTGCTTGTGCGAATATATATATTTTTGGACACATAAAAAGTAGGTCCAACAGTTTAATGCAATTTTTTTTTTTGAGAAACTTCTCATCACAGTTCCTACTCTTGGATGTTTGTCAGAATTTCGCAATAAGTGGGGCAGTGAACAACAAATTTAAGGTGTAACTGGGTCGGATTGAACCTACGAAACCTCGCACTGAGCTACTAAGCCACTGCACTGTAATAAACCCCTTTAAAAACCTTGGTTTTATCTGTATGCATTAATTCTCTCCATTTAACGACGAGATTATGATCAGGATTACAGGGATCATAACCCTCCCACTTCACTGCATTCCTGCATTCCTGTATTGCCATTGCCTTTTTGACGGGGTTCGCAGAATCCCTCATTTGAACATGACAATACCAACTGAGTCGGTCGTGCTCCAATTTTTTCGATATGGCTTTTTTAACGTGAAGGCTTCCTTGGATTCTGGAACATCTAATTCGATGTGTATTAATATTATAGACGATTATTAGGCTATTATGCTATTCAAAAATAGCATATAACCTAAAAAAATTAAAGAAAAACTCCAAAGTTAATTAAAACTATAACGATTATATAAAGACTTTTTACAAATTAAAAGAATTATTAAAAAATTATCACATAATTATACATCCCGATTACAACAAAACAATTCACTTTAGGTACTGACGCCTCAAACTTCGCTGGAGGTGCGGTTCTTATGCAAATTTAACAAAGCTAATTCTTATTACAGTAGAACATTGAATTGTTATGGAAAATATTATTTAACAATAGAAAAATAATTTTTTAGTATTATCATGGCGACAAAATACTTCAGACCTTATTTGTTTGGCAGGAAGGAAGTTCTTAATTAAAACAGACCACAGACCTAATATGGTTGAATAATCTAAAAGAACCAATAGTAACTTACAGCGCTGGAGGATCAAACTAAACGACTTTGATTTTGACATTGAATTCATTAAGGGAAAGGAGAATGTCGTTGCTGGTGGTCTAGGTAGAATTAAATGCGAAGAAACAAAAAATTCTGAAATACTTATAAATCTTAACGAATTTTTTAATGACGACTTTTTGAGACTAATAGTACAGATTTCATCCCAGTTACAAAAAAAAACCCTGAATATTTTCAAAAATTAAATATTATTCTGAAAAAGATTGATTTACAACTAAAATAATAGTAGTAGTTGCATTTTGTCCCAATAATGAGTTATATATAAATTTCCAAGATTATTATATTAAGTTCTTTGCAGGAAATAAAAGTCTCAAAATAACTTTATGGCACGTTATGGTTGAAAACAAACAAAAATATTTATAAAAATCGCCAAAATATAAACAATGCTCGGGAGACTGAGGAGGGAGGAGTAACATATGGACTTCTCAAGTGAACATTAACAGGCTTATGTCGCGTGCAACATGACACGGGCAGCATTCTAACGGCTGTTTTTTGCGTTGTTGGCGTTTGCTTTTTCACGTCACTTGGTTGCTATCGCTTCCCAGATAATACACATTCCTTTTCATAACTAGTGCATTAGCGCCGCTTTACCATTTTCTGATATTTAGTTCTTTTCTTTTTGGACAGTTTTCATGCGGCAATGTTATACACAATACACATCGTTATGAGGATAATCGTTTTTACTACTTAGGCATTATCATTATCCAAAAATGTTTATAATACTAGTCATCAACTATTACTAGTTGATACATTATGTATTATATTATACGTTATATACATTATCATTATCAACTCCTCTATGCCGATGACAAGCCGAGACCAATTTCAAATGAAATGGGGAGGAGGAATCTGAGTGAAGGATATCACAAAGAAAATACAAACAAAACATGGAAGAGACAACGAGGAAGAATATTTTTGTTGTGGTGCAGGAAGTCGGATCCCCAGTACCGGCGTCTGTCAGTGGTGTGCATGCGGGCCCCGGGACGTCGACATCCTATGACCGCAGAAATGAAAACGACTTAACAAACGAAACCACGGGAGTGGAACACTTGTCCCCCGTGCAACGTAATGATACAAGTGGTGAGAGAAGAATTCCCTTCAAAAGGAGCTAAGGGTTTAGGGGTTAAATGGGTTTCACAGCATCAATAAATACAATTTTGTTTTATTGTCTTATTAATTTCTATAAAATCTCGAGAATATTATTCTAATTTTTCAAGTCATTTCGAATAAATGTTTCGGAGATACAGCCTTGGGAAGGTGCGCACTCCATTGAATCACGAGGTTTATTTGAGGTTATCCAAACTTTAAACGCGTTTTTCTCGAAACTGTGTTTCCAAAGTCGGTTGTCAAAAGTTCTATAATTCACGAGGACTTGGAAGAAAGATTTATTTTGTTTTCAATTACAACTATTTAAAGAAAAAAATGTTGATCAAATTTTATCAAAATTACCATTTTTTTGCCAAAAATCCAATTTTCACTTCTTTTTCCCCTTCGTCCAAATTCTAGTTTATGGTCTTAACTAAAACACGATTCTACTGTCAACGCGGACGCACGTTTTTTCCGGAAGATCACCGGAAATGACGTCACAATGACGGAGTTTTGAATATTTTCCTTTGAAAATTTTAGAAATTATTTTTCAAATGTATATCTTTAAGACAGTAAAAAGTTTGAACCAAATATTTTATTTTTTATTTAAAAAAAATTGTTGAAAATAGAGCTTTTTTCCGCGAATAAACCCACGTAACCCCTTAATGCGGTTACAACCGATAGCAAAATAAACCGAAAGCGAAAACAGAGAAAGACGGGGCTCAAAAGTGGCACGAAAATTTTTGCCAGAAAATACTCTAGTGAGCACCCGCCAGAAAAATGATGCCGAGGACTCGCGCAGCGTGTGGCCTACTGCAAATGAAGCTCAAGAACTAAAATGGAAGAAGAGCTGCAGAAATGCAAAAAAACAGCAAAAAGATGTAAGTATATAAGTATATATTTAAGCTGAGAAAAAGAAGAGTCATACTCCGAACGCTGATACACCGCTGCCTAGACCACCGAGGACGAGGACGAACACATCAGGTCGAAGCACTTTCAACTCCGCGTCCCATAGACCCTTCACAAAAGAAGAAAGTCATTCCAAAGGAGAAAGAAGCTAAGAAGACGGGCAGGGACGGATGTGTAGTAGTGCAATCACCAGACAATAAAAAGGAAGGGAACAACAGGAGCACAGGAGCACGGAATCCGACCAAAAGAAGGGGAAAAAATAAGGCTCATGTCGTATTTTGAATACCCCAGCTACATTTTTTTTCTAAATTGTCGCAATCATCTTTAGCTGTCTCTGCGTTCTGAACGTGGAACAAATTAAGCGGATCAATTAGCAGAATCAGCTTTAACCTAAAGAAATCTGCGAGTCGAACGCAGAACAAGAAATAAAGGACCGCACATGAAGGCAAAAGAATAGAGAACGAATTTAAGTAAATGACGTTATTATCATTTTAAATGTCGAAAGAACTGTCAATTCCTGAGCCTTTGGATCTTTTCCTTAAAATTAACGTATTAGGGAAAATGATTTTTTTTAGATGTCTAATAAAAAATAGATTGTTTCTAATATCCATTTCGGAGGATAAAGTTAAAAATGAGAAACTCTTTTAATCATATTGGGCAGAAAGAAGCAGTGCCCCTAAAGTATTAAATCAGGTTCAAATTAGCCGCATTCTCAGTTGTCTTGGAAAATTGGAGTGACAGAATCCATCCAGAATCCAGAATCCAAGCCACCCGAGGTAGCCACTTGAACGACGTTATTTTTCATAATTAATGGGAATGTTTACTCTTACAAATAAAGCCATAGTATAAGGTGTTTTTTAGAGGTATAGAACTTTGAAATGGAATAAAACAAAGATGATTTTTTTTATACAAACAAAGATGATTCTTTATTTAAAGACAATCTTCTGGCATCCTTCGTTCGTTCGCAGCGGGTGAGGTCAGCCTCAAGCCCCGGACTCTGTGAGGGCGTAGTGAGAGCGTCCGAGCAAGGTAAGAAAAACTTAGTCTTAAGTTGTGATATGGGGTAAGTTTACATATGGGGCAGCTCTGACAACAACACTAGGGTTGAGGCTTTGTTTGATGTTGTCCTCTGCTCCAATCTTCTCGTCTGTAATAGGGGTAACGATCCCACCTTCATTGCAGCGAACAGAAATAAAATTTTGGACGTAACTTTTGTATCCCAAAACAATCGCTAACTGGAGGGTATCTAGCAGAGCATTTCTATCAGATCACTCCTGGATACTCTTTGACCTACTGGTCGGCTTTCAGGACAGGAACGTTTTCAGAAACCCAAGGAGAGCGAAAGGTTTAAAAAAGAACTTCAGAGGATTGAAATCCCCTGCCCAAGCAGAGATCTAACCTCCGAGCTAGAAGTCGACGGCACAGTCGAATACCTTACCGGGGCGATCTCTGGCGCCTTCGAAAAATCCTGCCCAATTGGCAGTAGCAAAAGATCGCGGAGCTCATCGAAAGCTCAAGATCTAGGTGGAACCTTGCAAAAAAGGTTCTCATCAAATGGATAACATACAGGGAGAGCGTAAAAATCCTTAAAAAAGAGATCAGATACGCTAAGAGGAACTCGTGGAGAAGTTTCTGCAAATCGATCGAGTCAACAACAGAGGCGTCGAGGCTCAGGAAAGTTCTATCCAAGGTACCAATACCGGTATCCTCGCTTAGAAAATCTGACGGTAGTTGGACTGAGACTCATAAAGAAACTCTGAACACTGACGGAGACCCACTTCCCGGTAGCACGGAGGCCTATTCGGGTTACGATACAGTAACGCAAGGCTCCCGGAGAGGAATGAACGAGGAACAGGTCAGGTCGCTAATCGATGACAAGAGACTGACTTGGGCAATCAACTCCTTCGCTCCCCTCAAAGCACCAGGGATAGATAACATAAGGTATAATGATTGAAAAAGCAGTGGAAATTATCATTCCATGGCTGAGGATCATTTACAACGGCTGTCTAAGGCTCTGCTATGTCCCCAAAGCTTGGAGAGAAGTCCGTGTGAAAGCGGGGAAAGTAAGTCACACTACAGCAAAGTACTACAGGCCGATAAGCTTATCCTCAGACTTTGGAGAGGCTTACTGACAGACATGTCAGAGATGTGATTGGCGATAATTACCTATCAAAATCACAACATGCGTACATGAAAAGTAGATCCGTTGACACTGCACTGCATAACGTAGTATCAGTGGTAGAAAAATCCTTTAAACAAAAGGAGTATACCATGTGCTCATTCGTAGACATAGAAGGAGCGTTTAACAACATTAAAGCAGATGCAATCATGCACAGCTTAAGAAACACCACAAGGAGGTGTCCTTTCTCCGCTCATATGGATCCTGGTAATGGTTGCGCTTCTAAAGCAACTACAGAAGGAAGGCTTCATCGTGAATGCATACGCAGACGACGTAGCAATTCTGGTCCCAGGCAGATTTCCCTCAATCCTCAGCGAACGACTCAGCTAAGCGCTCCATATGTCGGTAATTGGGTCGTGAACCGAGAGCTGGGGGTCAATCCACCCAAGACAAAAGTCCTGCTGTTTACTAGGAAAAGGATCATTCCAACATTCAATGCACCAAGAATAGGAGGGAATGATCTAAAAATGTCCAGTTCAGCAAGATACCTGGGAGTTATCTTAGACTCCAAACTTAATTGGAGAGAGAATGTAGATGACCGCGTTAAGCGGGCGTACGTGGCATTGTACGCCTGTCGCAAAAAATTCGGCAACAAATGGGGACTTAAACCACACATGGTACACTGATTGTAAACAACGGTTGTAAGGCCCATCCTCTCCAATCTCACCAAAGTCCAAAGGGCGGCTTGCATGGGTATAACTGGGTCCCTAAGGACGACACACACTGCAGCTTTGGAGATACTACTCGATCTCATGCCATTAGACATTTACTGCAGCAGTTGGGCGGCTAAAACGGCGTCAGACTTAGAGAGTGCAGACTCTGGGTCCGAAGACCATATGGACACGCCTCTGTAGAACTCACATGGTGCGCCACTGCAAGCACACCAGAAACAGACTACCTACCTTCGACATTCACCTACAGCGGGGGATTCAATACCAGAATACCGGAAAGAGGTAAATCAGATGAGAACGCAGTCACAAAAAAGGAAGAGATTGCCATCTACACCGACGGCTTCAAAATGGACATCGGAACAGGCGCAGGCATCTTCTGTGAATCCCTAGGATTAAGCAAATCGTTCAGCTGCCATTATTCAGGCAAGCATCCGGACAAGCTTGCAAGATCAGGTTCAGAAATGAATGTATCACTGGCACTTGACTCAGTAAGAACACCGCTAAGCACCATCGCACGCAAAATCGACACCGAGTCCTTGAACCTAGAACCAACGTACGTTAGACACAACTCGATACGTACAGGCATACAAAAGAGCTATGACCAGCTGCCAATAAAATGAGATCAATGATCGGGTTAAACCGCAATGATATCCGAGTACTTACAGGAGTCCTTACGGGTCACTGCGCTGTGGGTCTGCATGCGGAAAGGTTGGGCATACTGCACAACGACTACTGCAGAAGCTGCAGGGACGTTGAAAAAATAGTCTGTTGGTGACGACCTGCTATGCGAATGCCCAGCCTTAAATAGCATAAGGCTTACGACCCTTGGCAGATATTTGTATGATGAGCTGGAGGATGTGGGCAAAGCCGAGCTTAAAGACCTACTCAGATTTGTATACAAATTGGGTTGGTTTTCAGAGAGCGTCACTTTGTTCACATACCAGCGGGTGTCTTCTTATATATTTTCAGGTGTTTTTCAAGCTCGAGGAAAGGTACCCAGATGGACAAAATGGACCCAACTGCTGGTCTAAGTGAACCGTGACTGGGGTCACAGGGGCGTCCAACAACCTACCTACCATCTTCTGGCATTAAAGAGTGATTTTTTAAGCGTAGTATTTTTAAAAATCAAATAAAACACCCAAATTTGCATACAATATTCAAAATTTTTATTGTAATGATAAATAGGCCTTTGCCATTTACGTTTTAAAGACAACTTCATGTAAATGTTGTCCGCGGCTCCGTTTCAAATGGTCCATTCGGAAGGTCCACTTTTGGGTCACTTTTTCGAGCATTTCGGTCTGTATTCCAATTACGCATGTTATGTTATCCTGTAAGGCAATCGTGTTCGGTTTGTCCACATAGACTAATGACTTTACATAACCCCACTAGAAATAATCAAGAGGCGTTAAATCGCATGATCTTGGCGGCCTCTTAGCGGCTGCTCATTAAATTCAAATTGTGTGACATGTTGCGTCGTCTTGTTGAAACCACAGCTTTTGCACATCATGGTTTTTCAATTGATGAAAGAAAAAGTCAGAAATCATTTAAAGAAGTACGGACCAATTATTCCACCAACCCATAAAGCATACCATACATTCAGTTTTTGTGGATGCAACGGTGTCTCAACCACAGAAGAGAAATTATACAGATAGTCGACTGAGAATTTTTTTTGGCTCTCTCACCCATCGTTTTTAATTTGCTTCAAAAAGGCGTAATACTGTGTCTGTACAAGTTTTCACATGCGAATCAAAATGACCCAGCTCACGCACACAATAGCAGTTTTAGTATTAGTATTTACTATAAATATAATTATATATATAAATATTTTAGACCCAAACATTACTAATTAAGTAATATTCATGCAGTAATCGAATTAATTACTCTTGCTCGGGCGTCAGTCTATACATGTTGAAATCTCAAACTAAACTAAAAATGGATCACTTGACAGCTGACAAAATGGCCGCCAGTTAAAATAGTGTTGTAAACTTAAAGTTCTATTTCTCGAAAAAAAAAACACCCTTTATGTGAAAAAAATTTAATTTTGCTTATTTTATAGCTTCTAAGATATTTTTAAAAAGAAACTAGGTGTTGTATTAGGCATATAATCATTTTGGACAAGTAGGCTAAGCTGGAAAAATCACACTGCTAGTCTGGAGCAATACTTAAATAGTGTTTTTACAGATTTTTTAACTCGGAATTTATTGCAGTCATAAATGTTTTTTATTTCTGCAATATGGAGTAAATCGTGGGTTGTTGGCTGCAGCGTGTATCGCTCCATTTCATTTTTTATTGTAGTAAGTGACATCGTATTGGTGACGGGTAGGTAGCAGGGAGGTCAATCAGCAGTGTGAGGGAGAAATGTAAGTAAGTAGTAAGCGCAACCATGTATTACATGGTAGCTTAAGTGTAGCTTTGCGCCGTTCCCAGCGAAACGGTAGGTTACAAGATGGGCTGCTCTGAGTCTTAAAAAATACTTTTGTTGGGTTTATATTGTAGTAGTAGTCTTTATTACTAGCACCTTAGGGGCTACTGAAATATATAAATACAATTTTCCCAATATTAGTACTTAAGTCTAGCGCATTCAATACATTTTTTTTTAAAGATATAAACTTTGTCTCGTTTTTTGTGTCATTCGGTAAATTAATAAATAGTTTGAAACCTTTATGACGGAACTCTTCACATTTTTTGGTACTTATTACTTTTTCACTTGGCGACACTATAGCTTGCTTCCATGATTGTGGAAAACTAGACGTTTATATAAATTTATTGAAAATTGTTAGCAAAGCTGGACCGATGCAATTTTTGCATTTTTTTTTTAATACCATCACAGAGCAAAACACAAAACACTACGTTCTCTAAGTGTAAGCTCTCAGTATCGCTTTACGCAACGGTTGTTTGTTGCGCGACTAAGCTTCATCTACCGATCTTCATCTTATAGACTATTTCAAGTAATTACAAATATAATTAATTTAAAGTTAATGCATTAATGGACTTTTTAAAATCTGCTCGCGACAAGCAAAAATCAATTTCGTTGCAGAATTCATTAAATGTGCTTATGCACCTTGTAATAGGCTCATTATTACCATAATTCGTTCTATGCCTATCTGTATAAAATAAGCTTCTAACCCGCAGAGACCTTTGGGGAGCATATATATTTAAAAGAAAGATCAATTCTGGTGAATTAATATGATAATTAAGAATATCGCGAATAAACATGACGGAAGTTACATCGCGTCTGAAACTTAAGGTTTGCAGACCAAATAAATTACACCTTCTGCCATAATTAGGAAGCTCTTCAGACATATTTAATTTACGAACCGCGTACCTCGTGAAGTTTTTTGGACTCTTTCGAATCTATGTTCGTGAACTTCATATGGCGAATCCCAAATTACGGAACAATATTCTAAATAAGGTCTGACTAACGAGCAATAAATAATTTTAAGGCTAGTTATATCTCTAAAGTCTTTACTATTACGTTTAAGGAAGCCTAACAATGAGTTAGACTTGGCAATGACATAATCATATGTCAAATATGACACCAAGATCTTTCACTTCATCAAAACGCTGAAGTCTAAGATCATTTATAAAATAATTATGCAAAATTGTAGTACTAATACGATATGCCGAAAAAACTTTAAATTTAGAAATGTTAAGTTCCAAAGTATTACGATTGCACCACTCCGACAATCTATTAATATCTGACTGAAAACGAATGCAATCAGATACATTTTTTATCCGCGAAAATAATTTCAAATCATCGGCGAAAGTCAAAACATTACAAAATTGAAATATTTCATGAACATCATTTATAAATAGCAACGGGCCCAAATGACT
The DNA here is from genome assembly GCA_963576555.1 of Ferdinandea cuprea. NCBI lineage: Eukaryota > Metazoa > Arthropoda > Insecta > Diptera > Syrphidae > Ferdinandea > Ferdinandea cuprea. Next base: position 83,325,228 of record OY754959.1, read on the forward strand.
GCCCTGTGGAACACCGGAAGTAACTTCTATAACGCGAGAAGTCAAACCATCGACTTCAACCATTTGCCTTCTATTAGTCAGGTAATTACGAAACCATTTTAGCATTGATGAATGAAAACCCAAAGACTTTAGCTTAGCCAAAAGAAGTGTGTGATGCACCCTGTCAAACGCTTTCGTAAAGTCAGTATAAAGTACATCAACTTGTAATCGTTCATCAAAACTATTAAATATTTAATTAGTCAACAAAGCTAAATTAGTAGCACATGATCTACCACGAACAAAGCCATGCTGACTATTTGAAATAATTTCTTTTACCGCGAAAAAGAGTTTGTCCTTAACAATACTTTCAAACAATTTTGGTATTGCAGAAAGCTTTGATATAGGCCGACAGTTTACTACTTTTTGCCTTAAACCGCTTTTATAAATAGGTGTTATGAACGAATATTTCCATTCATTTAAAAAGTTCTCAGTTACAAGAGACTGGTTAAAAATAATTTTAAGTGGATGAAAAACGGATGATAAACATTTTTTTAATATTACCACAGGAATCCCATCTGGGCCAGGGTTGCTATTTAAATTTAGTTTTTCTAACGCGTTTATTAAATCGTCATCCGAGAATTGCAACACACCGATGTCCAGAACTTCAGGAATCATAATGTTATGATTTCCCGTTACCTGCACATGCGACTTATTGTACACTGACTCAAAGAAATCAGCGAACAAATTACACGTACTTTTCAAATCTGTTAAACTTACATCTTCGAATTCCATTACCTTAGGAAAGCCTGTGGTATTTCTTTTCGAATTAATGTAATTCCAAAAGGATTTGCTATTACGCTTCACCGACGATTCTACAGACAAGATATATTGCCTGTATAAAAACCGATTTAAAAATTCATATTCTTTCCTGAATCTCAAAAAAAGTTCACGGTTAGAATTAGTTTTATTTGATATATAACGAGAATAAGCTTTCCTTTTTACGTTACGTAAATTAACTAATCTTTTATTTGACCAAGGAATTTTAAACCTTTTGTTAAGACGCGTTTTTGGTACAAATAATTCAAAACCAGATTTGATCTTATCCAAAAATATATCATAGTTACCTTTTAAATTGGGGGATTTCAGCAGTTCATCCCAATCAAAACCACTCAAATATTCCTGTAAAGCAACGAAATTGGTTTTCGAAAAGTTATAAGATAACGCGGGATTAATATTATTTAAATCACTGGAGTAATTAAGAAAATTAATCTCCAAAAGTAAGGCTTGGTGATGCATTTTATTGGAATCTATAAGATCCAGAGCTTCACTTATAGTATAATTAATATCATTTTTAAGTAAAACTAAGTCCAATATTCTATTAATAGAGTTCGGAAAATGGTTTACTTGAAATAAATCCAAAGAAAGAAGACCATCGACAACTATTTGTTCAACCTCATGGTTGACGTTAAATGGTATTAAATTCTTATCCCCATCCACATTCCTCCAATATACATTACCAATATTGAAGTCACCCAATACACAAGGTATTTGAGTGGCAGCAAGATTACTAACGACACTACTTATGTTTTGAATGTGTTTTTCATACACATGTTTGGTGGAACGTAGGAGACAAAAATATGTACGAAATCAATACACACACACGTCTGTTCCACTTCAACCGAACAATGTTCCAATGTCATTTGCCTACTATGAAAACGAGAAGAGACAGCTATTAAAACTCCCCCACCTCGCTCGCTGCTTGTTCGGCAACGATCATTTCGGTAAACGACATATGTTGAATCGAAGATCTCCGTAGAAAAAATGTACAATTAAAATTATAGCAGTAATTTTTTGGACAGATATGTTAGAAGTCAAGTTTATTTATTATTTGTTTTAAAGCAGTTCTATATTCTGCATTGTTATTGATTTAAATTTAAAGATTGGTTTCACTAACACAGTTAACAAAAGGCACATTTTGAATAGAGTTATTAATTTCAACAATACTATCAACAAAAAAGTCATTATATCTATCTCCTATATCTTTATCTTCCGTATAAACAACGCCATTAAACACTATCAGCCTTATTTATAAACATATTTTAAGGCCAGCGTAACTTTACGCAATACTTAAACTGCCCTTACGCAGGACAAGATTATTTATAAAACTTAAGCAACGTTGCTTAAGCGATGTGTAACCTAAACATCGAAATTTGCGTTTAGAGGCTGCGTAAAGTATGTGTAAAAATTTGTTTTTGATTGCAAATGTCCTTTTTATATTTTCATTAAAATAAAAAAGTTGTAAAAAGATATACAAATGCCATTTGATTTCGTGGCTTTTGTAAAGAATATGGATTTAATTAACTTCTTCAGCCAACAAAGTAACCTGAGACAATGCCAATCCTATAATTGATTATAATATGTGTGCCTTTGTAACATATTTCATAAACAAATTGTAGTACCTTATCAGTGGAATCCCATTTTTTCGACATTTTTCTTTTATTTTGGGAGTTGATCATGCTACGTAAAATATTTCCATATAAATAATTTTAAGTTTTAAAATTAAAATATTTTAAGTTTTCATACTTATTTGGACACAAACCTCGTTTAGTGAAAATACAGAGCAAAATCGTTTATAAATCAGAATTTCAGCAAAGATGCGTAAAGGTTGCGTAAATACTTGCGCGTTGTTTAACTAAACAACCTCTGAGAGGTGTTTTAAGGAAATCTAATAAATACGGCTATACATCTTTAATATCAGAGCTTCAAGTTACGCCACATATCTTTCTGGTTTCTTGAGTTTTCGACTTTGCGTTTAATAAATTTACATTTGTATTTTTTAATTCAGCTTTATACTTATTTTTAATCGATCTGTACCCCAACCAGTCATTTTCTGCATTTCTAAATACGGCTCTATTAAAAAAGACCATCTTTCTTCTTTTCAGTTCTTTGAGTGATAGTCCAAACCACTTATTTACAGCAGGCCTCTTAAATTTTACCGATGTAAACTTAACCACTTTTAAACTTTAACCACTTCATTTATGCTTTCGCGAAATTCCAAACCCATTTTTTCGGCATTCATACTGTTGTTGATCCTTGCTAATCCGCTATTTGTTAAAGCACTCTGGAGCGATTCGTTGTTTGTGCTGACAACTTTAACCCATCTACCCATCTCTTCTTTTTCTCTTTTAGTTTTAATATTTACACCATGTTCTTCGCATTTGTAATAACATAATCGATCAAATTTCGGGAATCCTCTGTTATTCTGGTTAGTGACTTAACTATTTGCCTACACTCGTTCTCCTTAACAATGCTGTTAATATTTTTCCTATATGTCTCTCCAACTTTAAGCCAATCGATTGTAAAATCTCCTAATATCACAAAATCTTTCTTGGCCTCCAATAGTTCCTCCATTAGAACGACGAAATCTTCACGAAATGATTTTTTTTATGAGCTTGGTGATCTATACACACCTCCAATAATCACCGAAAAAGAACCAACACAAATTGAGATAACTAGCCACCATATGTCCATATTTCTTGAATAGTTAATTAAATGTACCGTTTATATTTCCTTTTTATATAAATTGCAACACCACCTGTACGTCTGGATATACTGTTACACCTGTGCACGTCATAATTTGGAACTAGTATTTCTTCATCAGCAACGTCTTCTGTAACATACGTTTCTGACTGAATCACTATGTCACACATTTCATCAAAAATTAGTTCTTGCTTCTAGTTGTTTATTTATCCCTCCACATTTAAATAAATCACACGAATACTTGTTGGTTGCTAATACTCTACACGGTTTCTTTGGACTTCCAGTTTTCTGACAAACACTTCACATTAATAGCTTCGACAGTCATGACATAAATCCAGATTTAAACCTAAATTTATGTTCGCCATCACACAATTATTGCACTTAAAGTGCGTTATATTACAGCCTTTAGTTTCATAGTTATCACCGCATTTTGCATATACTACATTAAACGTCATTGAAATATAACACGCGCGGCGGTTAGTTTCGTGTTCCCGCTATATAATATGTACAAATCCCACTATGGGGATTTGGTTTGCAAATATGTGTGTGATAGAAAAATGATAATGGATGACCAGTCGGGGTTCAGACAAGACCACTCTTGTGAAACTTCACTAAACTGGCTGACAATGACCTTGAAGGAACAACGACATAGTGGTAACAATATAATAAGTGTTTTTTGACTTGGAAAGAGCTTTTCTGACGATGTACCGCAAGGAACAAAACTAGGTCCTTTGTAATTCCTTATCTACAGAAATGATATCTGCACAGTGTTAAAAAAGTGTAAAATATCCCTCTTTGCTGATGATGCATTAATGTGATAAATCTGTTTGACAAGATCCCAGCGGGAAATTTGGGAAGACATTCTCATAGAAGCAATAGGTTCTTTAGAAAAAGAATTCCCTATAATGAGTTTTTGATGTCTACGGAATTTTTTTAACATGTAGATTTTTTGCTAACGCATATTATTATCTGTCGCGTACTTGGCGTAACCGGTTTGTGCCTGCATTCTATTATGACTTTCGGATTTTGCGATTCACATTAGTGTTATTTGTAATGCGCAGTTGCTTCGCTGTTCATTGTCTTATAAACATTTAAATAGAAATAACCTCAAAGTTTTAAAAAAATAACATCTCATTACTAAATAGCAATTATAAATTATTACAACTCATTTTAGCTTTAATGCAGCCACCAATTACTGTGCCCTATCCTCCCGATGCCACGCCACTTTTAGGTACGTATCATAAAACTAAGTGCCATAAGTTGATTTCAAAATATGTTTTAATTTTTCTATAGATCCTGCAAGGGAGAATCAGCTGACAATTTAGATACTATTTTCAATATTGTAAGTTTATAAATCATATGAATTAAAAAAAATATTATTGAATAAAATGCACTTATTAGTCACTGTATTTCGCTGTTTTATTTCTCTTGAATTTTATTCTAAGTTCATCCTCACAATACATTCTGTATTCATCCTTTGGATGCATTCTAGATACGTCTGCCAGATGCATTCTGGATTGATTCTTACGATGCATTCAAGAAACATTCGGAGTCATGTGTTCTAGATATTTTAAAAACCAGTTTTATATTGCTTCCGTCCGCGGACATGCCTTCATAAAAAGGAAACTATAGGCGCAACCTAGGGGAATGCCTTCTCTGCTTCCTAGGATTGCTTCAGAATGCATATCGGACGAATCCTTTTCCCGCTGGGATATAATACCGAAAATTGTAAAATAAATGTAAACAAAACAAAATACATGGATGTAAATGGATATAACAGTGTTAATTTACAAATTAATGGAAAAGACATTGAACGAGTGCAGGAAATGAAATTCCTCAGTGTGATTTTGGACAATAAATTCAATCTGAACAGTCACATTACGCCAAGGAAAATTTCTAAAAAAAATATAATTTCTTAAACGAATACGTAAAAATATAACAACTCCTTGTGCTATAAATATTTACAACGTCATTTTCAAACCTCATTTCGAATTTTGCTAAATAATATTTATGGGGAATAATGAACATATAAATCGACTACAAGTTTTTAGAAAAAATAAGGAAAAGCTACAGTCCGCGGAGCGAACACTATTATACGCTATCCGATAGTTCCCCAAAGAAAAAATCACTAAGAAGATGATGGATAGCATTTTATTTCATTCAATGAAATTTATAATAAAAAATTGTTTCAAAAAAAAATTTTATGATGGAAAATTTATGTTTTTCACGATACAAACAAAATATTTGGAGTTTGTTTAGAAAGAGTTTGTAACAAAAGACAAAAAGGCTATGCTTTTTAATGAATTTTTTTAGCGGGCGATAAATTGTTAAATATGTTTTTTTTTTTCAAACAAACATTTTAGTAGAAGTGACATATTCTCCCCTTACTTATCTTAATGCCATTTATTACCGCACATAACAAAATTGGATGACAGTTAAAAAAATACATGGTCAAAATTTAGAAAAATATGGACTTGATTTTACCAACAATTGTTTTCCTACGGTCTGAATTATATACCGCGCTAAAGTGTAATGGGGTATTGTAATCAGAAATGCAACACATTTAGTAATTTAAACAATTTAGGAATCAAATCACTTATGATTTAAACAGAAACGTTCGTTAAAAATATCCAGACAAATAAATTTTCCAATAGTCCAAAAACTACATGTGATTCCTTGAATACACACATAAGTCAGTCTTCGGCAATTTTTTTAGATTAGTCTCCCTTTTAAATTAAATACAATTTTACTTAGCGTCGAAGTGCGCTGGAACCTTTTGCAGAAGCTGCATGTACAATGTAGGTGGGAGATCGTTTCCTTTTCCTGCTCTGTCTTTCTGAAAAGAAAGTTCCATCTCGCAGCCTTCTTCTACGAAGAAGTGATATTAAAAATTTTGACAATATTGACATATTTGTTATATCAAAAATGAAAAAACTATGAATTGTTTAACTAGTAGAAAGTAGCTTTTTCCTAGATCCCTTTGGTATGACCACGTACCAATATTGGTAAATCTTACGCTGACAGCCAATTTATTTTACTTTCTGTAGAGCGATTCCTTAAAGACATCTCGCGTTGTGCTGCTGCAATGCATTCTGAAGAAAACTTCAGAATCTTTCGATTCTAAACCAAACAAATCCCATTCAAGAAAACTTAAGTTTGGTTTTCAAATGTTCTGAAACATAAGCTTCTTATTGAACACAGCTAGTTTCAAAAAAAATGGTCAAATTTAAATAATACTAGCTTTGTTCAATGAGACTGTCCAGCTCAGTGCAAAGCATGTAAATTACAGGTTTTCGTGTTCAATGAGTAAACTTTCTGTCCAGCTCATGTTTGCTTTTTATTCAATGACTTTGCCTGGACTCTGCTCCGAACAGAACGTGAGAAACGCCAAATTCAGTTGTGATTGCAAATTAATTGTTTTGTCGTCGAAGTGAAAAGTTGTTTGTTGATTAAATAAATAGAAGAAATCGAACTATCTTCTAATAAAGTGAAATCGGTTGTTGTAATAGTAAATACATAAATGTTCATTAATTCACGATTTATACTAAACTTGTAAACTCAAATAATTATCCAACAATCGAAAATGAAGTTCTTATTTTTGACAACTACCATGGCTGTATTTTTCTGTTCTACCTTTGATCTGACATTTCCCACAAATGTGCTGCTCTGCCTTGCTTTTTTTCTCAATGAATAAAGCTAATACCAATTTCCTTAACCGTTTAACGCCCAAATGACAGACTTTCGACATTTAAGTTTGAATTGTTGCCATATGACGAAATGGAAGAAAACAAATTTCGTACCCACTGTTTTCCTATATATTCGAGGGTGCTCGTTTCAATGCTGATGGTAAATATACTTATATACATATATACTTTTCTTTTGAAATGCATCGAGGGCTCGTACAATTGTGTGAATAATAAGGTGGGAATACATTTTGCCTCAAACATACATTGTCAAAGCTTACTTACGTTAGAGACCATGTTTGACTCATGGATTTTGAACTTGCTGAAAATTCAGCCAAACGCGGTTAATTTGGCAAGCGCAGTGAAAACGGTTCTCTTTTGTGCGGTCAGCTTTACTAATTCACTTTAAGGGTAAACGTTTTTAAAATATTCGTATTCACCCCTTATACCTTGGGTTTTCGCTTTAAAAAATAACATATTGTCTTACCATACCATGTTCATACCATATAATGATTATTTCCGTGAAGAATAACTACTGTCTATTCCATAAAACTTACTTGGATATTGCCAAAAAGTAGAAGCTGATCTATTCACATTATGTATATTTGTGTTCATATCTTCTGCAGTTGCCCCAGACATCAAGTCAGCTCCTGCAAAATAAATGTTGCCGCAGCCTGCAGTTGCTACTCCACCTACAATACCATTCGAATTATTAATTTGAAACAGGCGTCTATACTATAAAAAAAATAGTTTACCTATATCTGCAACTCGTATTCCAAAATAATTTAAATCTCTAGGTGGTTGGATTGGTGCTGTATGTACATTAGTTTCTTGTGGTCGTTTTCTAGCAACTGCTATACCAATAGGCACCGAATTGTCTACAAAACCAAAATGAGATTAAAAATTTCAATAAGCTCTTTAAAGCTTTACTTGTATTCATTTGCGAAACGACTTTTTCCATTTCAGATATTTTCGGCGAAGTTGATTCAATTTTAACCATAGTAGTCATTGTAGACTGTATAGATTTCGAATTATGTTGATTACTCGATTGAAGACTATTAGAAGTGGTCACCTCCGATACTTGACAAGGTTCGCGTTTGATTTCCATAAAACTGTAGCTTGAAGACGAGTTGACATGATGTGTAAGGCTCGGTACATCCTTCTGTATGCCAATATAAGCGTGATTCTCAATTGCTGAAGCGCTGGCTGCAAAACTTGAAGTATTTAATCCCAACAATGGCGAGGGCGAAGGGACAAAAAATGCGGCAGACGATTGAAGGGCTTCCGTAGTTTTGATACAAGTGTTTAAAATATTTGGCGAGGAATTAAAAGTTGCCATTACTTTTAATTTCTTTTGCAAGTTTAACTTGCGATCGCGATTAATTGCAAACTATAAAACATATGCATATAGATTATAACAAGTGCTAGAAAGGGTGTATCCCAAATGTCTGATAATCTAAAAAAAAAATTATAAATATTAAGCAAGTGGAACGTAAAACTTTTAAATATATATTAAATTTACACAGGAACAAAACTGTTGAAGCTATTTAATTGAAATACATATTTACATTTCAGATTTATATCAGCCTTACTTACCTGCGAAGTCAATAAATTCGGGAAGAAAACACTCAATAACCTTTGAAGCGTTTTTTATTTGTCAATATTTCTGATTCGAATATAAGTTTGTGCTGAATCGCATTAACACAACTATACGGCAATTACAAATAAATTGCAGGATGTCATGTTTTCCAAATTGCAAATGTCAATGTGTAGCGATGGATATATTTTGGAAGTCTTGCTCACAAAAAAAAAACTTTCTACCAATTTATATTTTTATATCCTCAAAAACAAATAATGACCGAAGCATTTTCTCTTATTCTAAAAGTTGATAGTTATGTCTGAATGTTTCGGATATATTTAACTAACCAAATGAATAAATGTCATTTCGTAATGGATGCAAAGGTCGCATTCCGTGTTTCTAATAGCTCACCTAACTGATAATTATTTTCATGGACACGAAAATTTCGCGATAACGTCAATGTCAAGTTAGTGTCAGAAAAGTAGTTATAGGGTTGTTCGCAAAAAAAGTGAGAAAAAAAACTATTTACAAAGAATAACGAGATGTAAAACCAGGCATTGAAAACAAAGGGGCCACTTTCCAAAGAGGAAGCAAGCTTTGAAAGTTAATTTTTTTTTAGAGCTAGGTAGTGGCTTCAGAAGAACATATTCAAAATGTGGAAGTGAGGAGACCTCCCTAAATCGTTACAAAATTTTTTTAAATTTTTTGTTTAAATAAAATAAATATAAATGTTCAATCAGATGGAATAAATATACAATATGAATACAATGTGGCAACAGTACCTGGGTGGGCCGCTTCACAGGTTTAAGGGTAAGTACGACTCACGCAGCTTCGTTGCTCCGCTCGGAGTATTTGCTTTTCGTCGGGCAGTCGCTTATGGCAACAGTGTGTGTGGCAACACTCACCGCAAAATCGTTTTACAAAGGATTTTAAAACTTCCTCGGGCTTAACAAAAAATTCCCTACAAAAATCAAAAAATTAACTTCGATATTTAATCACTGAAACAAAGAGAAGTGTAAAAAATCAGAAAAAAACAAAAGAGAAAGTTGCTGCATTTCGATGAACGCAACCATTTTAAATAATAAATTTTAAACCAATAATTTTATTATAAATATCCATCTCCTCACATTCAGATGTTGGATTTATCATTTTGAACAGATTTTCTATCGAATAGATGTATTCGTATGTGCAAATTTGCCCTACCTCTTTGGAAAGTTGAGCCGAATAGAGTGTTAATAATTACTGTGAAAGCAAAAATATAATGTTTTTTCGGTTTTTTAGTTACTGTGAAAAAGTCGAGCACTCAGTGCTGCGGATTGTTCTACGGAAATACAAAAAAATTGGTCAAATTCAGGGGGAATAATTGTGGTTTTTGTATGTTTCGTTTATATAATAATTTATAGTGGAAATTGAAAAAATGTGTAATTGCCAATATAAAGTAAACAGTTGATTAGGTTAGACTATGTTAAGACGGCGGTGTGTTGCAAGAGTCACCACACAACACTATACTCTGTCCAACATAAACTGGAAGTACACGTCTTCTGGGCAAGGTTTTTAAAAATCAGTAACATGCCACATTTTTCCACCATACTAAAGTGAAAGAAACCCCTCATAAAAAGTGTTTACCCGTCAGTAAATTTTCAATTGCATCTGACGTAGATCCAACACGTCTTATTCGGCGCACATCTGAGTCGCAGATGTGGAATTAACCAGAAAGTTAACTCGAGAAGAAACTCTCAGCTCGCCTACAAGCTAAGTCGAGCTGAAAAACCCCACATGATTTGCACTTATACGAGGTTTTACGTGCAAATAGGAACCGCGCGCATATGGATCGAAATATGGGTTTTACTGGCTTTTTATAGCAGGAAGTTGGGAAATGTTGATATATTTGAGCAGATTACAGCTCACAGTTTTGGTGTGTAAAAAATGCAAAATATGCATGTAATAACATAATAAAATATTATAATAATCGGAATAAAGCTATGTTTTAAACAAATTATTTATTCTTATTTTTAATGAAAAATTATCACAATTATATTGATTAACGTAACTAACATAACAAGTAAGTTGTTAATACATTTTCGGTTGACAAAATATTTAAGTATATATATGTACCTATACGAACACGGATTTCGCAGGTAATTAGCGGCATTTGCAATCACTTACTAGAAGTAGTAAATTTCTTTGTTTATTTTCATAAAAAAAATTACAAAACATTACAATTTCACAAATAAAGTCGTCTACTGGAAGGAGTGGGTAGTTAGTTCAATATATAAATACAATGTTACTAAATGTGCATGCTTATTTACGAGTTGTATTCAACTAGCAATCATTATCGATAGAAAAATGCACTCTCCTTCTTCTGTCAATCACTTACTATAAATTGAAAGATAAAGCTTATTAACTTAGACAAAAAAAAACTTTCAAAGCCATCTAAAAGAACAAACAGCTAAGAAAATTCCAAAATGATTAAAAATACCTGTTTCCCACTTCCTTACTTATCTATGCTAAGAAACTTTCATATGTTAATTTAAAACAATCAAATAATAAATAAATACTAAAACATTCATTCATATTCCTGGTATCCTTTCGTCATCATTCACTTATTCGCCATGTTGGAACTGTTTCAACTGCTGTCAGTGCTGTTCTAGCTATTTTGCGAGTACTGTTCCATCATGGCGAATTGGGTGAATGAAAACCGACATTAGAGCCTGACAGCACGTTCATGGGTATGACTTTCATTCGTGGCTACACACACAAAAAAGCGAATGGCGAACTCTGACATCTGAAACAAAAAATTATTTCTCTTTGGAAGTCTTATATTTTTGTGCTCTCTGGTGCCTATTTTTAAGTATTCACTCTTGCAACGCAAATACCAAATGAAGATTTCTGTTACGAGTGATATGGTTTAGAAAAGTTCATGCCCACACCGACAATTCAACTTAAAAATGAATTTTCGGGGGTTTCTTGTTGCAATCAACCCTTTTCTTTCTGACTCACATAACGTGTGACCAGGCACTTTTCAATTGGGACTTTTCAATTTGTAAACATAGAAATTCTTCATAGAATATCCCTTCTTCAAAAGTCATCATCTTCAACAATTCGAGCGATACAATGCACACATATAATTTCACGGGTTAGGGCTTTACTCAGATGTTATTTCCTAAGTAGGGTTTAGTTTTGCACTAATTTAGGTGCGCAAGATTGCAGAGATTGATTTTTATTCTTAATATTGTAATACTATTTCTATTATATTATTATATTCCCATAAGTGGAATGTAAAGCTGGAATATAAAAGTACTGAAATTGAATTACTTTTCGGAGTAAGTGGAATATTTTTTTCGGGAAGGAGTGGTCATACCGTTTAGACCATAGATGGCACTTCTTAATTCACAGGGGAAATTTCAAAAACTCTGTTTCGACTTGAATTTATTGTAGAATATCTACAATAAGATACGTTTTTCCACTCCAGAATATATTGACACGAGGACTTTTCTCTTTTCCTCTTATTTTTCAAAATATTGATAATAAAATATAAATCTAATATCATATAAAAGAAGTACAAGTTACTGTTATAATACTAAAAAAAATTGCATCTAAACATAAAATTAATTGCGGGTTTTATTAACAACCAATTCTGAAAAGCGTAGTCTAAAGGACTATTTACATGAGAAGGGTGAACAAATCAATTTAGATATATTTATGAATTGAAAATTTCTGTTGGTTCTACCACAAAAGCATTATATTTAGTTGATCTAACATCTTATTAAAAAATAACTAGTCCTTAAGAACTAAGGACTATTCACTTGAGAGCGAATTGCGAACAAATCAATATGAATATATAAATTGCAAATGTCTATTGGTTCTACCACAAAAGCATTATATTTAGGAGCAGTTATAGCTATCATTGAATATATCAATTTTAGCAGCAAGATGTGTCAATTTTAAGGTTATGTTCGAACGAATTTTTCATTCTCGGATTTATGGATCGCGTCTGTACTATGTGGATTGTGAATAAAGAGTGACAGTTCGCGGCAAGAAATTTTCAATTCGCGGGAAAATGTTTGTAATTGTAAATATTGCTTTTTTAATCAATTTAGACTCCGTTTTTTTTTTAGATAGGATGTTAGATCAATTAAATATAATGCTTTTGTGGTAGAAGAAATAGAAATTTTCTATTCATAAATACATTAAAATTGATTTGTTCGCGATTTGCCTATTCGCAATTCGCTCTCATGTGAACAGTCCTTTATGCAAGCCTTTTATAGAGACTACTGCAACTAAATGACAGCATTATCATGCAAAATACATGTCATAATTGTACATATATGCAAGCTAAAATGACGTAGAAATATCAAACGTTTTAGTAGTAAATTGAATCCTATTCAAATCTTGCTGTTGCCATTGTTACTTAAAAATACGAACTTTTTTATCTAGATTTTTCAAATCGAAGAGGAAGTGCTTTGTGTCGTGAGAAACTTTCCAATTTTGCCGTTTGAATTCGGTCCTTCAACATATGTCAAAAATATTTCTTTGTACCAACAATATATGTTAGAGGTCTTAAGTAATGTTTACGTCAAATATGTAGGTATTATTCCTTTTTTATTCTCTAATTCTTTCTGATTCTCTAAAGTTTTTTTTTGTTAATTTGTTACCCAACATGCCCTTTAAACACTTTAAATTCCAACTTCAATTGTTTTTTAATACTACTTGGGAATTTGGAAACATGAACATTAAATGACAATTGTTGTACTTTTTGCTAAGAAATCTAATACCTATCCACAATAGATATAAAAAAAAGATCAGCAACGACTTCAGTTAGAGTTGTGGCGTTGTGGGTGAATCGCTGAAAATCGAAATCTGATAGGTTGCTCGAAAACTTATTGTAACATAATAATGTGAATCTTTGCCGCTAGGTGGTAGTATTGTATTTGCTGCAGTTAAGTCATCTGTATTATCATAATGTAGTTAGGTCAACCAATATTATACGTTACCCCATTGTACGTCTGTGTCGATGTGATAAAGTTTAATAAATGTGTCAGTTGTGAAATATATTTCTGTGGCAAATTATAGATTTTTGAAGTATGAGTGTAGTTTTCCGAAGCAATAATAGTTGTTAGTAGTTTGTTAATTTATTTCTTACAATTCTTCAAAGAAAGTTGCATGAAGTTTAAGAAGAAGTGTTCATAAAGCTAAAAAAATATTTTCCACATTAAATCTGAAGAAATTGTATTGTACTAAAAACCGATAGAGGAAAACTTACGAAAAAACAAATATATCAATTTTAAAATTATTTTTGTCTTAAAATTGTATACCTACCTACTATCATCAACGTAATGAACGGCAGTAAAAGGAAAAGTCGTCCCGCTGGCTTATCAAGGTGTTACGATTTGTAATATATTATTGTAAAATAATTTTCGATAAATTTCTATTCATATAAAATATATTTGCACATATATGAAGATGTATGTGCATATGTATTGACTTGAAGATATATTTTTATGGCGATATTATAGGTATAAAATTAAGAAAATTACAAATATTTATATACATATGTGTATAAGTTGAATGGAAATAGTAATTTATGTTCATTTTTAGGGGAACTTGCAATTTTAGTAAATTTTAATTGGATAAAAGTGCAAAATGCTTAGAAGTTACAATTTTTTTATTTCACTTTATTCTTAATTACGTTATAAGATTAAATATGTACGTCTCTCTTCATTCTAACACAGGAAAATTACAAAAACCAATTTTTTTCAAGTATTTATGTTTTGTTTTAAAAATTTGCATGAAAAAGATTCCCACTACACATAATGTATTTATGTCGAAAATATCAAGAACCCCACCAGCAATTATTGATTGCTATCAACAATACTATTGTTGGGGTAGTCTGTAAATGTTCTTTTTTTCAGTGAAAGCTAATTAAATTAAATATTTCAAAAATACAGGACCTCCAAAAATGTTATACATAAACATTCATAGGAATTCATTAAATATAAAAGTGTTTTTTTAATTTTTTCTTGAAACTGCTAATGTCTATTATATGGATCCTATGGTTAAGTGAGGTTAGGTAAAGGGCGTAATGAAATAACAGTGCCTGCAACTACTTCATTATTTGAACCAATATGTACAAGATATACTGCCTTTCAATGCATTTTTTGCTCCAGAAGGAGATTTAAGAGTCACATGAAAACACATCTAGTCGAAATACACACGTATATGTTTATGTATATGTTTGGAATAATTCAAATGAATTACATTATATGCAAACTACACTTCTCATCAATAGCTACACCTGAATCAGTGATGAAATCCACAGAGAAGCCTTGGACCCGTGGGCTGTTTATTCTTAAATCTTTAGTAAGCTTACACAACCTTATCTGGACTGGGTCTTTGAAGTACTTTTACTTTTAGTGGCAAAAATGCCGTCACCTAACAGAAAATTTTGTCGCACTCATTACACCTGAAGAAGAAAAATTAAAAAAGATGAGTAGATATTTAGTCGGGAATGTGGACGGTTTCTAACTCCATGTCAGAAACGGGCAATTAGCGCTCAAGCGCCATTTTGAAACCAAAAATCATGCGACCAAAAAGAAAATAGAGATTTAAGTAATCCTCTCGGTTATGCCCCAATTATTGCCGTACGTAAAAAGTGAAATAGTAAAAATAAAGAAATCACCTAAAAGGAAAGATACATTGAAGTAATGCACCAGTTATGGCGATCATAGGAATGATATGATTCCTCTCTGTGAAGTGAAATAGGTGAAGTTTTCCGTACGCAAAAATACAAAAATTTCTTTTTTCTTTCAATAAGCTACATTAAGAGACAAAGATTGGGCTAAACTTTTAACTTAAAGTGATTTAAAAAAGCATAATAATTTTTTCCGGTTTCGTTTTACGTATGGGCCCTTTTCTGTATCGGTATCAATGATGTATCCAAAGCTTATGCTTGAGATCTCTGAAAGGTCTTTAAAGAATGTCTTGCTTAGTATACGCTGTAAGGTTTTAGCTAAAGCTGAAAATCCGCAGAGAGGGTGAAACACAGTTTCTCTTTCGTTGAGTTTTTAATATATGTATGGATTTGCTTGGCGCGTACATAAGTCCAACAGGCCACACGAGCTCCTACTACCAGTACGCTTATTAAACAACGACGTTAATCTGCACATAAGTTGCACTTGAGTTAAGTTGATTTAATACGAAATCGATAAATTACAAACAAACAAAATTAGGAAACAATGATCTTTGAGATTTCCAATCGCTTCAAATCTTTTAATAACGCTGATTTAAAATAGACACAATCCATTCTTTAAAAAAAATGTTAAAATATTTCCGCTATAGATTTTTTCCTATCTTATAACTAATGTACTCTGAAAAAGTCGTATACAAACATTTTTGGTATAGATGTTTTCCCATAAATTAACTATGTATTTACCAGGCTCAGCTTTAATTATTGGAAGTATTTCCACATTTTGAAGCAAAACAACACCGTATTGTTTTATATTAAAAGAATAGAAAAAAAGCAAATTGAAACGTAAAATTAATTGTTGAAATAGAATTCAATAGCTACACACAGTTCCTACTACATCTACACTCTGACTAAGAAACCATCGTACTTATAAACAGATACTTCCATTTAATTTAGTTATTAATTATGTATAACTGTTGGCCACTGCCGTATTAAGGAGCCAAGGTGTATAAATACTCTGCATTATTCATGAATGGCACTTGCATCGCTCAAACCGAAAGGCTTTCCATTCTCTGTATGTGCGTTAACGACAATCTTCGTTGATATGACGCTGCAAAATATCTAGGCTTCCTTAAGCGATGCAAAAAATTCTTCAGCCCTGTGATCGCGTTGCTTCGAAAAAACTTAAAAAAATTACCGAGCCAAATCAGCATTTCCTTTTCTTAATTGGCAATATTTATTTTTTTTACAAAATTCTTTTCTTTTCTCAAGCGATTATTATAAAAAACACTTACAACTTCTTAAATAAATGACTGAATCAAACTAATTAAAAATTAATCTGACTACCAAAAATGTGCTCCAGATGTCTGGGTGTTGAACAACATTGCTCAACATGCGCTGTTGGTCTAGTGAGGTTGAAAAACTCGATTAACGGAGTTTCCTGTCTAAAATTAAGCCGGTTGATCAACTAGGTGTACGGGGCCCGCAACACGTTGAACACAAACAGATTGGATTTTTTAACGAATTGCGTTGCTTAACGTGAGCAGCGTGAATTTATGCGCTAGTGAACGAAGCTGTAAATACACTTGAGTTGAATAAAGATTTTCACAATTTTGGCTGAATGAGTTGGGTACGTAGTGGACGACTGGCATAACTCTTTGAATACAATCATGGTGGAACTTTAACCGAATCGAGTTGCTTAACGCGTTGGTTGAACTATGTGTAGTATCAAGCCCGGAAACAGCATGGGCTGTTAAGGTGCTTTGAAACTATAACGAAAAATTTACTGTTTCATTACAATTGTTTTAAAGACAATAAACAATTTATTTTGGGATTTTTTTATTAGCATAGCGAAACAAATTTTAGCAGGAAACTAAGCGTTTGAATTTAAAGTACTATGTCGATTCTCCGATTGCTTACTCATGTTCTCTACAAACTGACTATACTTCAATGAAATACATACAATTGCCAAGTAAATGACACAAATCAGATCACAGATGTGAGATAATTTACAATAAGATAAAGACTCAACATCCAGTACCGTTCCAAGTTCCCTTGCACTAAACTGGCCCCTCAATATATATATTTGTATATATTTATATATTTTTTCTCTTAAATTCTTATCCATGAGGAACTAACATTTGCAAATTAAGTAAGGTGGTGCAAGAGATGCATTTTCAAAGTTTTAAAAAAGTTTGTGAAGAAGCCGACATAAACCCTTGGGGTAAAGCATACAGGATCGTCATGACTAAGATAAAGGGCAGCAGGTCGCCGCAAATAACTTGTCCAGCAATCCCAGAGTTCCATAGTAGAGCACCTTTTCCCCCGAAGTACATCTACTATGTGCAATATTATTAGGGAGACCAATACGGAGGACATCCCAATAGTCACAGCGGATGAACTCATAAGCGCATTCAAGAAGACAGTAAAGCGGCCGGACCTTATTGCATACCAAAGCACTAGCCAGGATGGGTATTACTTGCTGAGAATAGTGGAAAACTACTTTACCAGCAGAAACTGATGAACGGTTGAAATACTACAGCGTTTCAGCTGGGGTTCCACAAGGATCGAGTATTGGTCCACTCCTATGGAACATTATGTATGACGGATTGTTAAGGCTTAAGTTGCCGCAAGGAGTTCAAGTAGTCTGATTTGCGGACGACATCGCCGTCGTTACGGTGGCAAAAGAATTAAAGGAGGTAGAGTCAGCCACAAATGAAGCAATTATTCGCATTAAAGAGTGATTGGTATCCGCCGAAAGAATCGATCAAATACCTGAGATATTCTCATATAGAGTACTCCAGTAACAAGGCCTTTCTGCCGCAAGGAGCACTCTCTAGAATTCTACCAAACATTGGTGGACCTGGATATGCTAGGAGGATTCTCCTATGGAAAGAAGTCAGCTCAGTCCTCTTATGCGCTGCTCCGGTTTGGGCGGGGGCACTCGCCATTAAAGCAAACAAGAGAAAACTTTCGTCCGCATACAGACTCAGTCCATTAAGAGCGATCTGTGGATTTCGAACAATCTCGGATGAAGCAACCTTTGTGATAGCAGGAATGGTTCCGATCGACATTTTAGAGGACTTGATGTTGAGAATTTATAATAGAAGAACTCTAGAGCTCAGTCCTCTTATACGCTGCTCCGGTTTGGGCGGGGGCACTCGCCATTAAAGCAAACAAGAGAAAACTTTCGTCCGCATACAGACTCAGTCCATTAAGAGCGATCTGTGGATTTCGAACAATCTCGGATGAAGCAACCTTTGTGATAGCAGGAATGGTTCCGATCGACATTTTAGAGGACTTGATGTTGAGAATTTATAATAGAAGAACTCTAGAGCGACAAGATGCAGTCGAAATTGCAAGAATAAAAGGAGAGGAGCGAGCGGCTTCAGCAGCCCTCTGGCAAGCCAGGTGGGATAAAAGTACTAAAGGCAGATGGACCTATAAGTTGATCCCGAATATCGGAACCTGAATAAAACGAGCACATGGGAATAACAACTACCACCTTACGCAGTTCCTATCTGGTCGCGGCGGCTATCGCAAAAACCTGTACCGATTCGAACACGATAGCTCCCCTATGTGCCCAGAATGTTCAAACGAGGAGGAAGATATGGAGCACGCAATATTTCATTGCTGCCGTTTTTCGCAGTGGAGAATTAACCTGCCCAATCCAACACTACTCATAGACCGAATGTTGCGGTCGGAAGAAAATTGAATGGAAATCGGCACACTTGTGATAATTGTGCAAAACGAACTTAGAAGAATAGATAGAATTAGACGAGCCGATGCATAAATTGCTAACCAGCCCAGCGAAGTAATACCTGACGGCAGTCCCGCGGGGAGAGTGGTTAAAGGACGTAGTGGTGTGGATTAGTACGTAGGCGCATTCCTGGCAGCGAATATTCTGGTGTTGCGAATCGTGCATGTTGGTGGCACTAAGGGGCAAGGGGCTATCATTGAAATCCATCATTGGAACAAATCAGTGGAATAGTTGTTTCATATTTTTGACAAGTCGGCTATACAACATTTCTATCAGTGAAAGGCCACTGGTATAGGTTTTTAGGTAGAGTTGATCATTGAAAGCAAAACTGACAGCTGAGAATAGAAAGAGAATCGAGATCATCAGTGGAACGATTGTGTTCCAAGTTGTAGAATCGATTATCAGCTGTTCATTGAAATCGATTTATATCAGTGAAACAATAAAAATAGATTTAAAGAAAAGTTTGAATCAGAATTAAATAATTTTGTTTGTAGATAAATTTTGTAATTGATTAGCTTTATATTGATACCATTAAAAGACTATATTGTTTGCTTAGTCGTCTTAAAATACGAAATCAAAATTTTCAATGATGGATTTCAATGATAGCTATAACTGCCCCTAAAAATAATGTTTTTTTACTTTGAATACCTAGATGGGGTGGGGGCAAGATTTCGAATAACGAAATGTCTCAAAAACTAGTAAAGATAACTCCAAAAAATTTTAAATTTTTTTTTTGTACTGTTTAGCCGAACAAATCTGTACTTCGATTTTTGAAAATTCATTAAGGAGTTATTTATCAACTCGTGTTTACATCCCCCTTTTAGATTCGATCACAGATCGTGATCGGATTTTTCGACTTGAATTTATTTTAAATTTAATACCAATTGAATATGTATTGAATTTCTCATGAAAACGAAGGAAATGCGTTTCATATAGACTTTCCATTCTCGGTATGTGTTAATGACAACCTTCGTTGGAATTGGGATCATGACATTAATGGGGCTACAGGCAAACCTCAGGAAAAAAAATATAGAATAGTGTGCAGAAATTTAGAAAGCCAAAAATATATAGAATGGTCTTGAAAAGGGAGTTATTTCTACATATTTTAAGTCCTTTTTTTGAAAGTTTTTAAAAGAAATTTAAATTTCTTACTTACTTTTTACTTAACGGGCTCCCATCCCGTGAAGAGTCTCTGCCTGAGGCACAGTAGCCTTCCATCCTCTACGGTCGCTGCTTCCAGTTATTTAGACCAAGCGCTCTGGCATCCGCAATAGCTTGATCTTTGAAACGGAAGTTCGGTCTTCCTTGTCGTCTCGACTCTGGGAGCTGGGATTCGGAGATTCTCTTGGCTGGAGCACTATTGTCCATTCGCTCGATGTGCCCGAAAGAGTCGACGTGTTTTGGCTTTCTGAACTATATCCACATCTTGGTACAGCTCATAGAGTTCGCGGTTGTATATCTTCCTTCATTCACCCTCCTCGCGCATAGGGCCATATATTGTTCGAAGAATTTTGCTCAATCCAACACTCAGCAGCATACAGCAGAACTTGCAGAATCAGTGTTTTATAGAGCTAACATTTCGATTTAGTAGCTTTGACCCCGTTTGTTTTGCAAAACCAAAGTAGCCGCGGTTTCCTAGGGTACATTTTCGTTGAATCTACTCTAAGATGTCTTTTGCCACCTCCAAGTTTCTGCTTTCAACAGTTACGTTTTGTCCTAGCGATGATGACGATGATGTCAATATCGTCCGCATACCGAAGTAGCTGTTCGGATCTGTTGAAAATAATGCCGTCCGTGTAAAGCCCTGCCCTTCGCATTATTTGTTTCAGAATTAAATTAAAGTACCACTAAGCGAGAGGTCGCTGGTTCAAATCCCGACCTGTACCACCTGAAAGTTTTTATTCGCTGCCTCACCTTTTGCGAACGTCTGACAAACATTCAAGAGTAAGAAATGTCATGAGAAGCTTCTCAAAAAATAAATTGCCGTTCGGAATCGGCTTTAAACTGTAGGTCCCTCCATTCGTGTCAAAAATATAACTTCGCACACACAATGGTTGGAGAAGCTGGTTCGTGCCGATTTTTGTCTTGCAGAAGAGTTTAGCAGGGATATGCGTCGATTCTTGGATAGGATCTTATATGCGATATTTAGCAGGGATATGCCTAGTTCTTGCAAGACGTAGGACCGCCTTTCTTGAAGATGGAGCATATGGAGCTGATAGTTCAGTCATCGGACAAACTTGATTGACGATTTTGTGCATGCGCTCTACCAAAACATCACCTCCGTATTTTAAAAGCTCTGTAGGTAGACCATCAGAGCCGGCTTCCTTGTTGCTTTTAACCTTTTTATAGCTTAGTCAATCTCTTCTATACTACGTGGCGGGACTGGTTTTGCATTAACTGGACGTGGATTCTCTTCTTTCCCCCTTACTCTCTCTGCACTCTCCTGGCTCGCTACTCTTTTCTTTCTGCGCTTGTTTTCCGCTGCAGTTTTCTAGTATCTTTTGTGTATCTACCTACGCTTTTTGTAGTATCTACCTACTCCAGATGTGCTTTACTATGACGAATCCGCATCCTAACACACGCAAGCTGTTGCAGCTGTAATAAATATTGCAATTCCGTCTTTTCATAGTTCCTGATCCTATATATAGTATCTCCTGGATCGCGATAATGTCGGCCTTGTACCGCGAGAGGACAGACTCATTTTTTTAGGTATCCCCTGTAGTGTAACGGGTCCGCACATTCCAGGTACACACTTGCATGTCCGTCAACGTTCCGGGTCTAATTGCCGTTTGAGGGAAGATCGCCTGTGTTCTCATACAAACGGTTCACCGAACTTTTCGGAAGAAATACAAGGCAAATGATGAAGAGGTTCGTGTTTTGGTGTACATAAAAATGCAATACAGAACAAAAATTATTTTAATATTTCAGCTATCATCAATATTTCTAGTAATGCTGTGTTGTGTTTATAATGTAATGTGTTATATAATGCACACCATTAATACAATTTGTGAAATCTTTGATCATAATCCTCCCACATCACTTCATTCCTACTAGTCCTGCCTCTCTTACGCGATTGTAAAGGAACGTTGATTGCCATTGGCTTTTTGATGGGGTTCGTAGGATCCCTCCTTTGAACATGACAATACCAGTCGGTCGTGCTTCAATTTTTTCGAGATGGGTTCTTTGACGTGAAGGCTTCCTCGGATTCTGGAACTTCTAATTCGATCAAGCTTTGTTGCTCCTGCTGTCATGCAAAGAATCTTCATCTCAGCTGCTGTCAATTTGCCCTCAACTTGTCCTTTTTGTACATTGTCCAGCATTCTAAACCGTATTTGAGCGCCGGACGCACAACTGCGGTGTAGAGCCTTCCTTTCAGCTTAGGGGACATTTTTCGGTCACAGAAGATGGCAGAGTTTTCCTGCCACTTCATTCACCCTACGCTTACACGATGATTGATGTCATCATCAACGGTTGCTTCGTTGTGAACCACCACCCCATCCAAATAAATGTCTGGAATGGGTTGGCTTGGGTTAGAGAATGGGCAGTGCAGATTCTCTGTTTTTTTTGGCTAATACGATACCCATTCCGATGTAATGGATTTCGATATTTTATTTAAAGCTGTACCCGTTTGGTTTCTCGCTCGTGCAAAATAATGTTTTAAAACATTTTTTGAAAACAAAACTTAAATTTTGGAAGAAAGTGGGATTTAGTATAATAATTTTAGTTTGACATACTAATGTTATTTATTTAACTAATTTTTTTTTTTTTTTTTTTTTTTTTTTTTTCATTAAAAGTAATTGCTAGATTACTATAACATGGTTTAAGAGACCAGTACTTGCTTTCAGTCAAATCGATTGGATGGAAGACTCTGATGTCTTTCTTCAAATTGCAGCGTCGCAACGTAAAGGAACTTTCTGGAATAGTAAGGACAGATCTAAAAAAAGTTCCCGGAGTCTGACTCATGTCTCTCTTCAAGAAATGTCATTGTACTTGTCTTGTCTGCATATTATTAACGCTCTACCACCAGAGCTCTTCGAATACGGAGGTGATGTTTTGGTAGGGGGCCATGCATCAACTCATCATTTAAGTTTGGTTAGAGGAAAGCATGTTTAATGACCATCAGTTCCTTAAGCCACATCCACAAGAAAGGGGTTCCTATGTCTTGCAAGAACTACACAGGCATATCCCTGCTTAACGTCGTACCCAAGCAAGAAAATTCGCCGTCGTGTGATTTTTTTAACTACAGAACCTTAATCCGACCGGTTCTGCTATACGGCTTCAAGTGCTGAACAATAAGCGGGAAGAGAGAGAGAGTTAATATTGGGCTCTTTTGAGAGAAAAATTCTCCGAAGGATATTTGTTCCTGTATGTGAAGAGGGCGAATGGAAAAGAAAATTTAGCTGCAAACTCTACTTCTGGGTATGTGTCCAAAAAGCCAAGACACCTCGACCAGATTGGTGAACCTAGGTATCTTATTTACACACGATTGAAGTCGAACCGTACAGCTAATATAAAATAAAAATTAAAACGCTTAAATTTTCGTGTTAACGTTATAATGAAAAGAAATGTTGACATTATAACCAAAACAAATATATAACACTAAAATTTACTTCAAAGGATACTGAAAATTAATTGTAATGAAAAGTAGTAACAGTAATGCATATTTCTTGACGTTCACAATAAATTTTGTATAAAACGAACATGTAGATCGGTGCTGCCAGAAATTTTTTTTAAAGTTTCCGATGTATTCGTATAAAATGTATGAACCTGTGAACCTAATACATAGTATCAAAGCAGTGCATCTACACAAGGAAAACGGGTTTGTCAGGGCCACAAAGTAATCATTTAAGATATGAGTTGCATGAAAGATTGATGCAGTCATTTTCTATTAATTGTGGCAGCGCGTTTCCAAGTTCAATCCTAGACGGTTATTTTCAGAAATTAGCTTAAAGACCCTAGGGGTGGGGGGAGTCTAAATAAGAACTCTGAATTACCTTTTACGAATGAAAATATTAATTGTATTTGCTTCTCTTAAATACTAAAATATTGCTTACGTTACAAATATATACAGGCTTAAATTACAAAGTATTTACTGCAAAGTCAGCAATGATGATACAATTTATTATGCTGACTTTGCTGGGAACAAAATTGAAATATAGTATTCTAAGAAATTAAAAATATAAATGTATAAGGCTGTCTGGTGTTGTCACCATGACATTCTGGGGCCGAGCTTCAAGCCACACTAAAATCGGTGTCAGTAAAACGCCTATTTGCAGGTATTGGTGGTAGTTCTTGAGCCTGGAACTCTATCTGGATATTTCTTCTGGTCTTACAGTGTCGCCATATGATAGGTAGGAAATCATTAATAAAAAGAGGATGGTTATTGAGCTGTAAGTCAGTCCATGATGAAACGGATGTTTTGTTGAAGGATTTGGTAGATGCTCCTCATTTTTGATGTCTGTTATCCATTTGCTTAGAATTTTGATGTGTTCATTGTCTGATTTAAGTATGACGTGTGGAATGGCTAGCGGCTTTGAAGTGTTTCTGGGACTTGCAGGCAGCAGCTCTGCCAAGTTTGCAAATGGATTTGATGCATTGATGTTACTTGAACAGGAAGCCATTAGATGACAGTTACTTGAACTGCTACTATATTCGGCTCGAAGGACCAGTACATCGTCAGCATAACCTTCGATCAGGAGCTATTAGCAACTCACAAGCTGGGAAATTCACGCCATAGAGCAGTGGCTAGACTACTGCAACTGGAAAGGCGATTTAGCTCCGATGAACCACTCAGAAAGGCATACACAAGGTTTATGAAGGAATACAAGGCTTCAAGAAGATTTGACAACTATTAACTTCAAGCAAGCACGTGGCACGACTTATAATACATAATTGCGTAAGATGTCTCAGTTTCAACGCCGCCTCGAAAAATCAAATAATGGGTATATTGCCGAACCCAAGAGTAACTCCATCAAAACCATTTACACACACTGGGATTGATTATACTCGACCTATTCAAATACTACTTTCAAAAGGACGAGGAAACCGTACTACAAAAGGATATATTGCTATATTCATATTAGAGAGCTGCATGGCTTAACCCACAACATACGTTAAATTGAATGGACTCGAATTGAATTGAGTAGCAATGTGAGTGCGTGTTGTGTCTCACACCAGACGGCATTCAGCCAAAAGAATGAGAATAAATGAAGCGTAAAGCGGAATGAAAAATTTGGCACAGCCGCAGACACTCGAATTACTCGGTTTATGGGTGCATTCATTTCGTTAGATTCAAAAGACGCAAGCAGTAGACTGTCGTTTTTTCCTTTCTTTTCTTCTTTATGCGCGACAAGACAACGATTAAAACCCCGTTTTGTCATTCGAAAACGCAACCTCTTATTCCAACGCATTTCCATTCATTCAATTCGTTATCTTTGGTTTGAATGTTGTCCGTCCGAGTTCTACCTGACCGCACTTACTCACTCAAACATATTCGGCTTCGCATTCTATTTCATTGAACTCATTTTTGGCATTGTTAATTCGAACGTTTTTTTCCCATTCATGCAGCTTTCTAATTCATATGTTTAGCTACTAAGGCAATTCATCTCAATCTCAGTCTCTCCTTCCGTCTTCCTAATCATTGTAGTGTTTTCCAGGCGGAAGTTATGGCGATAAAGGAAGTCTTGTCCTGGCTAAGAAAGAATGTGGTATCCGTAAAGGATATTCGAATCTTTTCGGACAGTCAGGCCGCCATCAAGTGTCTGGACTCTGTCTCTATTAACTCTTTAGTAGCCCTAGATTGCCGTTCATCTCTAAAGGAGATGGCTGAGCAGTTCAACATTCACCTTTGTTGGGTGCCGGGGCATAGGGACATTCCGGGTAACTGCAAGGCCGACGAACTCGCCAAACTTGGAACTACCCTCTCAATCTTGCCTGAAAAGGGCTCCTTAGGCACACCAGTTTCCACGTGCAAGCTCTGGTTTAAACTGGATGCATTAGAAAAAACTAATCACAGATGGACAAATGGTACTACTTGTCTGACAACGAAGCAGATTTGGCCTAGGCTGGATCCAAGACGCTCAAGGAGCTTGATTACCCTTAATCGATCGCACATTGGTGCTACAATTGGTGTCATAACTGGACACTGTTTGTTAGGCAGGCATGCAGCAAGGCTTGGTGCCTATTACAACGACTTCTGTAGGAGCTGTTTGGACGAGGAAGAGGAGGAGACTACTCTACACCTTCTCTGCGCATGCCCTGCTCTCTCTCGAAAGCGAAACCTCCATATGGGGGCCTTCTTCTATAATGATCTTAATGATCTAAACTCAACCGACCCAAAATGTCTCTCACGCTTTATTAGCTCCTCAAAATGGTTCAACGTGTAGGCAGAAACTTCAGATCCACGTGGTATCACAATGGACCTATATTGGTCTAAGTGAGTCAGACTTCTATCTGACTGCCACTTCAACCTAACCTAACCTAAGGCAATTCATATTGATTTAGTTAGCGATCTTATGACTTTGCATTCCCTTCATTCAATTCGTTATCTTTGGTTGGAATGTTGTGCGTCCGAGTTCTACCTGACCGCACTCACTCAAACATATTCGGCTTCGCAATCTATTTCATTGAACTCATTTTTGGCATTGTTCATTCGAACGTTTTTTTTTTGCCATTCATGCAGCTCTCTAATTCATATGTTTAGCTACTAAGCAATTCATAGCAATTAGCAATTCATATTGATTTAGTTAGCGATCTTATGACTGAAGCATTCCTAGCTGCTGTTAAACGTTTTGTTTCACGAAAAGGTCTTTGCTTACACTTCTACAGTAACTGCGGAACAGAATTCGTCGGAGCTAACAAGGAAATACAAACAATGATGAAGCAAAGCATTAAACAGGCTGAAAGTGACGTTGGTAAGAAACTTATTTCAGATAGATAGTCTACACTGTTATCCCAAATAGAAGCTTGCCTCAATTCTCGACCTACAATAAGTAACGATATAACTGATGTGATGTTAACTCCAGGACATTTTCTTGTGGGATCCGCACTAAACGCAATGCCTGAGCCTATCGTGGATCAAAGTCGAAGCTATCGTTCTCGTTGGTTGTTAGTACAGAAAATGTCATAAGATTTCTGGAAAATTTGGTCAACGGAATATTTGTCACAACCACAGCAACGCTCAAAGTGGAAACTAAGACTGCCGAATATTCATATCGGAGATATTGTACTCATAAGAGATGAACGGATGCCAACAACTAAGTGGTCACTAGGGAAAATTGCTGAACTTCACCCAGGATAAAACAATGAAGTTCGGGCTGTTACAGTTTTTAGTAAAAAAAAAACTTGTAAAGAGACCGATTACTAAATTATGTCCTCTTCCCATTGAATCAACTGCGAATAAAATAACACATCCAGCAAGCCAACAAGAAACTGAAAACCACACTCAGCTTAGATCACCGAGAAATACGACGACTCCACGTAATGTACATCTTGGACTAAGTATCGAAAGCTCATATACTTCGAGAAAGGAAAATAAAACGACGTTTAGTCTACACGAAGACCCAATAAGGTGGTTATTCTTCACCAGTTTGGTCATGATGGTTCTTGGACAAGGAAACTCAATAACATCAAACGAACAAATTGATCCCGTAAAGGTTATTCCATTCAAAAACCGTCCTGGAATTTACTTTGAGAAGATCGGAAGAGTAAATATAATAACCAGTGACTGGAAAATAATTGTTTACTACGACATTTGAAGGATTCCAGGAAATCCCTCACTAGGGATATGAATGACTTTTGTAAAATGAAGTCTGACGTTTTGACTCACAATATAGTTCATCAATTCAACCATCAGCTGACAATTATAAAAAACAATAACGATTTGCTGCATACACTAGGAGGTGGAAGTTCACTCAAGGTCAGATCAAAATGATCGCCTTTCGACTTCATTGATACCGGGGCAAACAAGCTGTTCGGGATATTGGATGAGTCATATGCTGAACATTATGAGCAGCAAATTCAGCATACACGAGCTAATGAAAATCATTTACTGGAGTTGATAAAAAACCAGACTTCACTCGCAGAAGCAACGAGTAATATACTTCAGAAAAACACTGAAACTGTTACTGCACAGCTGCAAGCATTTCAGACCGATCTTGAGAACCATGGCATGGCAGCCAAATCGATCAACCAGAAGGAAGCAGAACAGACATTTTTAGCTGTGGTAGCGTATGCGACATTAGCTATGCTGAATTATCAGCAAACACAGAATTCTCTACTTAATATTCTGACAAATCTACTTTATGCCAAAATTAACCCTCTGGACCAACTCAGATTGCAGCTCACGTTGATAAGAAGCCACTTGCATCCACAACTAGCTGTAGCAGAATACGAAACGCATTCGAATTGGCTAGGACTCTACAAAATGTTCACCCCAAGAGCGAGAATAACTAATCGGAATGTAATATTCGACTTGAGAGTTCCTCTAATTAATATAGAAGATTTTGATCTATTCAAGATCACACCCGTTCCGACTCCCCATAACAATAAATATGTGTTTATAGAGCCGTCGCTGGACTATCTAACAGTGAATCTACTGCGAGAAGCCTTCTACAGATTAACAACAGAGGAGCTCGCCATGTGCACAAGAACCCTCGAAAAATATCTATGCAGGCAGCAGCATCCGATGTTCAATCGTCGGTCCAATGTCAGCAGGTGTGAAATGAATCTATTAACTCATGCGGAGGAATTGTCATCACACTGTTCCTTGCGCAGTATCAAACCATCTCCTATATGGACTCATCTACACAAAAGCAACAGCTGGATTTACGTCTTGGACAGTATGTACACCTTTAACGTGATTTGTGGTAGAAAAATGTTGGAAATATCACTGCAAAATGACGGTATATTGATATTGCAG
Organism: Ferdinandea cuprea; assembly: GCA_963576555.1. NCBI lineage: Eukaryota > Metazoa > Arthropoda > Insecta > Diptera > Syrphidae > Ferdinandea > Ferdinandea cuprea. The sequence goes on from OY754959.1 coordinate 83,354,373, forward strand.
CCAAACTGTATCCTTAAACACTATACGATGACCATCACATCATATAGTAGCAGTTCAAGTAACATCAATGCCGCATTCATTTCATTTGCAAACTTGACAGAGCTGCTGTCTGCAAGTCCCAGAAACACTTCAAAGCCGCTAGCCATTCCACACGTCATACTTAAATCAGACAATGAAGACATCAAAATTCGCACAACATGGAAGAAACGGATGTCTTCATAATAGTGGCAAGACAAAAGACGCTGGCGGAAGAACTTGAAAGGCTGAAAACTAACTTCGGCAAAGACAGTTCCTCTCGCAAGACGCAGAGATATGTCGATGAGAGACTACGACGAATCGATGAGATCTGGTTCGAATTCGAAGCCACGAAAAGGTTAGGTACGCAGCAAAACACGATACACCATACATGCAGAGAAACACCTTTCAGTTGGTGAAAGATCTTTATGAGAGCACTAAGCTCAGTCTTGAAAATATTGCTATCAGTATTGCTGTAAAGGACGCCGATAAGGGTGCCAAGCCAAAAATTCCCCTTGCAACGACAGTTCCTGAAAATGACAGCAAATCTCAAAGGTTCGTACCCTCTAGTGGTCCCAAATACATTTCGCATCAAGAACAACGCTTACGAAAAATTTAAATAAAAATAAAGGCAATCAATAACAATATTGACGAATTTAAAATTACGTTCGACAATTATACCAAGGAGGCGGATGAATTCCAGCAAAAAATATCAATTGGACAATGGGCAGGGTTGACAGAATTGCATGAGCAGTTTATGGCAAATTCATCTGAATTGGAAGAGCAAGGTGATTACATCAGTAACGGAGTATATGACGAAATGCAAACAAGAAGCTTCATCGTTAAAAACAGAAAAAAGCCAATTCCAAGTGTCTAAGACACTTCTACCTACAATAAAAATAGCAGAGGTCATAGCAGATCGTTAAGAGCGCTTATTGACCCTGGTTCGCAAGTAACATTAGTTACGGAAGAAGTAGCGCAATCGTTACAGTTACGAAAACAGAAGGTGTCCGTCAAGGTTAGTGGACTAGGAGCAACTGATGGAGGCGTTTCGTATAGTAGAGTGGAGTTTAGAATACTTCCAAGGTTTAAGTCTGAATTCATTGTCCAAGGACAAGCCTTAGTACTACCCAATTTGACAAGACTTTTACCATCCAAGGAACACAAAATAACAATAATGGCAAGAGAATTACAGCAATGGTCTTACAGACATCCATTGGTAAGCAACTTGAACGATTTTGGGAAATGGAAGAAGTAGCTAAGCAAAGTCCAAAAAACATGATGATCAAAAATGTGAGACAATCTATGAACAAACTCATTACCGTGGTGCAGACGAAAGGTACATCGTCAGCATACCCTTCGATCAGGAGCTATTAGCAACTCACAAGCTGGGAAATTCACGCCATAGAGCAGTGGCTGGACTACTGCAACTGGAAAGGTGACTTAGCTCCGAGCAACCACTAAGAAAGGAATACACAAGGCTTATGAAGGAATACTTAGATCTTAACCACATGGTCAAAGTAAGCCCCAGCAATAAAGACGACGTTTACTATATTCCGTACATAGTACAACTACTAAACTGAAAGTTGTATTTGACAGATCGGCAGCGACATCGACTGGGGATAGTTAAATTGATGGACCAATGTTATTTTCAGAAATTAGCTTAAACACCTCTTACCTCTGGTGGGAGGAAGTCTAAATAATGACTCTGAACTACCTTTTTACGAATTTTATTTGCTTCTCTTAAATACTAAAATATTGCTTACGTTACAAATATATACAGGCTTAAATTACAAAGTATTTAATGCAAAGTCAGTAATGATGATACAATATATTATGCTGACTTTGCTGGAAACAAAATTGAAATATAATATTCTAAGAAACTAAATATATAAATGTAAAAGGCTGTCTGGTGTTGTCACCATGACACAGACTTATATAAACAAAACGCGAGGAAATGTCGGTAGACTAGTGGCCGCAAGTACAGGCCACTGGGCAGTAAGCACCTACGCTGCCAAGCTCGGCATACCCCACAATAACGACTGCTGCAGCTGCAACGACGCTAATGAGAGTGAAACAGTCTTTCACCTCCTATGTGGATGCCCGGCTTTGGCTAAGATTAGACGCCGGACGTTTGTTAAACCCTTCTTCGACGACCTTTCAGATATATCGCACATGGGTCTTAATGATATCATTACTTTTCGCAATTCCACCGGTTGGACCTGAGTATATACAACCAATACCTCTTCCCCTAAGGTCATCACGAGTGGTGGCTTTAAAACGGCGCTATAGCGCTTCTTGCGTTTTTCATAGTAGTTATGAAAACTAGCCACTTTCCCTACTTACCTACCTATATAAAAACAACCCCCACAATTTCTGAATCACTTATTGGATTATTTTGTCACTTGCTTACTTCTTACTTCTATACTACTGCAAATGATTTATCGTTTTATATATAGGTTCCTGCCATATAATTTTTATACCCTATCCTAAGGGTATATTAATTTTGACACATTGTTTGTAACACCCCTTAATATTCGTCGCAGACTATTTAGCAATGTCCGTCCGTCCGTCCGTATCAACTTTTGAGGCCTTTAAAGTTATGCTAGGAAGCTGAAATTTGGAACATATACTCAATAGGGTTCCGAAATGGTAAAGTGTTCAAATTTTCAAAATACGCCCACTGCCACGCCAACAATTTGGAAAAAATCGTTTTAAGGCTTAAGTTAGAGAAATAAAGTTGTACCACCTTCACAAGATATGTAGGTACTGCCCATCTTTATTAATTTGTCATATAAAGTTTTTTGCCACGCCTACTTTTTGTGAGTGTTTTTCACTAAAATAGAAAAAAAATGTTTAACAATATATTAAGCCAATATTTTTCTCAATATATCGCCCATACAAAGTTTTTGGCCACGCCCACTTTTTGAGGGTGTTTTTTTAAAAAAATATTTTTTTTTCTATAAATTTCATAGAATGAAATAAAATGCTATCCATCATCTTCCTAATGCTTTTTTTCTTTGTGGTACATAGGGATAAGCATAGGGTATCATACTGTTCGCCCCAAGCGGACTGTAGCTTTTCTTTATGTTTTTTTATAAAAATCACTAATGTTCTCAAAAAAGGGTTTAAAAATTTTGGTATTTTTTTGTACTTGGAATAGGGCCAAAAAAAAAAAATCGAATGACGGTAATTAATAAAACCGCCTATATCTCACTAATAAAGGATATTCCGAAAAAGTTTATTACATTTTATGGTGTTATAGGGAAAAAATCTGCGTACTTCGAATTTTTTTTTCATATAACGATTTTGTTAAATTTAAATTAAATTCGTTTTCTCAAAAACGGGTCGAGCGATTTTGAACAATTAGGTTAAAAGTGTCTAATGTGCAAAAAGACATCAAAATCGGTAAAACCGTTTTTGAGCAAATCAATTTTTTCAGAACTTAAAATTTTATTTCAATAAATTTGGTATGTAATCAAATGTTAAAGCGATTCAAAATCGCATCTCATATTATAGCTACGATTGATAGTTCACATTACCTACATTCTTTTTGAACATTATATTCTTCAAACTTATATCAGTTCGACTTTGTGAAACTTTGGACAAACTATGGTTAATAAAGTTGGTTGATTTTAGAGCCCATACAGGAATTATTTATTTATATATTTAACCATATATTATAATTTTTAATTCCCTATTGCCTTAAAGGTAATAATAATGTGTATGTAAAATTGCCTGTAATTTGTTATATGTTTCTCTGGGCTTCCTAAACTTCCATTGTCATTTCAGGTGAGATACATACTTACCATAAATTATACTGTAAAAAAAACTTCCTATTTGTAATGCGACTTTGGTCGAATCAACTCAGATAAGGAAACATTATAATAATATGTACATGTATGGATGTTAGTGTAGCAAATGTGAGATTCCTCTAATATGATTTTGTCTTTATTAACAATTTATGAGCATATATTTTAGGTACCCCAGCGATAATCGCCAGTCAAAAGGGAAGTCTGTTCAAGCTCAAGGCGTTTATAATAATACTTATTTTATGCATGCTGCAACCGCACTTGTTGGTAATTTAGTTCAAGTTCACTTAAGATCTGGAAATGTGTATGAAGGCGTATTTCGAACATTTTCTCCTAACTTTGATGTAAGTTCACTCAAGTCATTTTAAATTAACCAGTTTTTACATATATGCCTATAAATATTTTTTCCTTAGGTTGCACTGGAACTTCCATGTTGCATTAAAAGCAACATAAACACATTCGATGAGGGAAAACCCGTTCCAAACTGTATGATATTTACTTCTGACAACGTTGTTAGTATTTTGGCAAAAGAATTTGATCCAAATTATGCTACTGGTGGTGCTTTTCAAACTGATAATGCTATTTCAGAAAAATTTGGTATGCTTATTAAAAAATAATTATTATTATTATCTTATTTTAAACGCTTTTATTAAACAACATTTAAGTGTCTCGATTGGATGAAAAAGAATTAGAACCATGGGATCCTTCTGGAATGAACGGCGAAAATGAATTCGAATTAGATGGCGGTGCAAATGGTTGGGATGCTAATGAAATGTTTATAAAGAATGAAAAAACCTTTGGAGTCCAATCAACCTTTGATGATTCGCTGTCTGACTATACCGTACAGATTGAAAAAAAAGAAACAGATGAATTTAAAGAAGCTGAAGCTAAAGCAGAAAAATTGGCACAAGAAATAGAAAAAAACCCAATTTGCAGAGAACGTTTGGATTTAGAGAATGGTGATGAGGAAGCTTTATATGCAGCTGTAGAGCGACCTTTAGAGGCTAATAGAGAAGAGTGCAATATGCATAACAGAACAAACTCCACAAATATTGTACCACCGCGCAATCAAAGTGTAAATGTTTTGCCCACTATTAATTCAAACCCCCATTTACTAACAATGGCACAGAGGAATAGTAATAATGTACCAGATAAATTCGTACAAATTTCTAAACGTAAGGCAGTACAAACAAACTCTAAATTAGTGCGCCCTTCTACGGCTACAAATGCTGCTACAAATGTTTCGCAAACGAACTCCAACAATACAAAGCTTTCAAATTATCCAACGGTGCAGATACAAGGAACCGCATCTTTTGCAGTCAATCAAGGCTATTCGCCGTTAATTGCAGGGTAAGTTAATTTTGAATTCATTTATTTATATATGATCATATGTACTCACATTTTTTTGTCTATTTTTATGTTAATTCTGTAACCTAATAGTATTTAACGATTTTAATGTGTTGCTGTATTTTGGAAAATTAGATTAAAAGTTTCCAATGTGCAAAACTACATCAAAATCGTTTAATCCGTTTTTGGGAAATTAATTATTCAAAACATAAAATATTGTTTTAAATAAATTAGCTGTGAATTCAAATGCTAAGGATGCATTATTTGAAAAACCAATCATTTATTGAAAAACATTAAGTTTTTAAAATAAAATAAAACTGTTGTCGAAACTTTTTTTCTTACACATGATACGAACAACATGTTGTTTTCATATTAAATAATGCAAATAAAATCTTAACTTATCTATCTAATAAGTATCTCCCCAACCATCTATTAATTATAGCTGGTCATTTTGTAAGCAGTACATGAAAAACTATAAAACTGCATATAGCAACAAAGTGGGAACTTTTTCAGTGCGGTAGTGTGATCGGACCAGTTCATCTAACTGTCAAGTAATACTTCAAGGTATTTAAAGGACTGAAAAAAATTCGCCTAAAAGTATTGAACCGATTGGGGTTCATTAGGAACAAACATATTAGTCAGTTTTCATATGCCAAGATTTTTGTCGTAGGTGATGTGAGTTTGGGAGTAAAAATAATTTCAATCTCCTATTCGATTCTTTTACTATGTTTTGCCATTCTATCTTTGGTTTATTTAAATGTTCTACGCGGTCGTATTTGCTTAGCGTTAGATAGAAATCAACCAATCAGCAATCAACAGTAATGATATGTCAGAAAACGCATTTCGCGCTCCGTAGCATAAAACGATATTAAATAATCTGTGCAGAACTTTAAAAACAATTTAGAACTTTAAAAATCGCGAAGTTTTTTCATATCTTGAAGTCTCACCGTGGATAAAAGTTCGAACTACTCGTTGTGGAAAGCTATGAAAAGTATCGAAAAGCCAAAATCGCAAGCGCCTCCTATCAGAATAAAAAATGGGCGAAAGGAGACAAAGAAAAAGCCGACATTTTTGCTGACCAATTAGAAGACACGTTTAAGCCCTTTGACGGTCAAAAGCTAATCGAAGATATGGTTTTAGCGGGGATACCTGATAATTTTAAAATTCAAAGTGAATCACTGGCTGAACTGTGCTATGAAATGCATAAATTGAAACTAAACAAAGCCCCTGGATACGATTTAATTACTTGACAGTTCCTAAAAAAAATTGCCTAGGAAAGCACTTATTAAGTTTGTTTATCTTATAAATGCTTCGTTTAGGTTATTATACGTTCCACGACAATGGAAAGTAGCTGAGGTCGTAATGGTCCCAAAACCGGGAAAATCCCAATATGACAAGAAATCGTACAGACCAATATTTATTTTACCAATTATGTCAAAAGTATTTTAAAATCGGTTACATCCGATTATCGAAGAGCGCCGATTAATTCCTGATCACCAATTCGGATTCAGAATTAAAAACTCTACAATCGACCGGGTTTATCGAATAACCAATGAAATTGAAAAAGCCCTTGAGGAGAAAAAAATATGTTCTAGCGTTTTTCTCGACGTCTTCCAGGCTTTTGATAATGTATGGCATACGGGATTAAAACATAAGCTAATAAAGGGTGTTCCATTTCGAGGTTCCCTACTTTTTTAAAGAAAAAAACACAGAAAATTCAAATTTAATGGAGAATGTTTATTATCATTTGAAAGAACATTCTTTATCATTTATTTTTTGAAGATTATGTCTATCAAATGTTGGCCGTTGCTACGTCGCAGATGGTCCTTCTGTTGAGTCTAATTTTCGATCACTCGTTCGAGCATTTCGACTGGTAACTGGCGAATGATACGCGTGATGTTTTCCTCCAAGGCCTGAATCGAAGCGGGTTTGTCGGCATAAGCTTTTGTCTTTACATATCCCCACAGGAAAAAGTCTAACGGTGTGATATCACACGATCTTGGTGGCCAATCGAACGGCCCTAACGTGAAATTATGTGCTCACCGAAATGTTCTCTCAATAAGTCCATTGATTGATGCGATGTGTGGGAAGTGGCGCCGTCTTGCTGAAACCAAATGTCGCCGAGATCACGAGCTTCAATTTCAGGCATCAAATAGTCGGTTATCATGGCACGATAACGGTCGCCATTGACGGTTACGTTCGCACCGGCATAATTTTTAAAGAAATATGGACCGATGATTCCACCGGCCCACAAACCACACGAAACCGTTGTTTTTTCTGGATGAAATGGCAGTTGTTAAATCTCTTCAGGTTGCTCTTCGTCCCAAATGCGGCAATTTTGTTTGTTTACATACCCATTGAGCCAGAAATGGGCCTCATCGCTAAACAAAATTTGCGTCGAAAACGTCGGATCTTCTTGGAACTTTTCAAGAGCCCATAGAGCGAAGCGATGTCGCTTGGAAAGGTCGAGCGGCTTCAGTTGTTGCACAAGCTGTATTTTGTACGCTTTCAATATAAGATCTTGACGTAAAATGCGCAGACTTTTCCGTTTTAAGCACGAAAACGAATATTCCGAATTCTAACAAATCGCGACAGGAGTTCAATAACGAAGCCTCCTAATTATTTTTCTAATCTAATAATAATAATATTATTATATATAATGATTTTATTTCGAATCTTTACTCGAGATATTCCAAGAAGGCACAGCTGTAGGATGATACCTCTATATTGATGATTGATATTAGATGCGAAACTAAAATGGAAATCTTTTAAAAAAGAGAAGAGCTCGTTATTAAATATAATCAAATGCATTGGCTGCTTGGTCGGTTTACCAAACTCAGCATGCAAAACAAGCAGCTTCTAAAACCGGTTTGGACGTATGGTATACAACTTTGGGGTTGTACCAAAGCAAATAACATCAAAATTTAACAAACTTTTCAAAACAAAGAATTGTAAACGACCCGTGGTATATCAGAAATAGTGATATCCACAGGGATTTGGATGTGACAACCGTCGAAGATGAAATAAAATCATTTTCCCGTAAGCAACAGACTCGCCTTCGCGGTCATTGCAATAACGAAATGATATACATACATATTTATTGAATGATACAAATTTAGTGCGCCGGCTTCAACGTATAAAACCATTTTTTTAGAGCAATAAAACCGCGTGTTTTTGGCGGTAAAACCAGGTGCCTCCGATTGGCAGCTGTCTGGTAATAGGAAATAACCTAGTTTTTGAAGGGAGGTGTTTTTAGTGAGTAAGAATCTCACAACATTATGAGCACGTGCGGTCGATCCTCATAGTGTCATTGATTTTTCACCATTTACCGTCGTAAAAAAAAAACGCATGAAGAAAGAAAAGAAAATTTAAAAAATAAAAAATCTACGGAACACGAAAGATCTGTACATATGAAAGCTCGACTCGAAAAATCGTAGCGCATGATATATGGTGTAGTATTTGATATGAACTTGTATTTTTGACAGCCAGGGAAAAAATAAAATGAACTTGGTATATTGTACGAGCTTGTTGGCAAATATTTTATTATAACTATTGCTAGTGATCACTTTCTAATTTGTATGAAAAAGTGAGTTTATAAGTAATTTAAAAATATATATTAAGGAATTTAAATTCATAAAACCATGAATATGAAGCCATTAAACAGTGGTAAGAAAATAATGAAAAAAATAAAAACTAAAACTTTTGGGTTGTGTTCAAAAAAGAATGTTGCCTATAAGCAACATTGGTCCATATGTTTATAAATCATATAATGTTTTTGTTTACATTAGAGATATGTTCGAAAGGCTTGACCTAGCACGAAATTTCGAAAAATTGCGTATTCGATTGGGATGATTCCAGGTATTGTTAAATGCTATAACAAGCAAATGGCAGGGGTTGATTTTGCCGATATGCTGTTGGAGTTATACTTACTTACTTAACGGACTCCCGACCCGTGAGGAGTCCCTGCCTGAGATACGGCAGCACGCTGCTTCAAGTTGCCCAGACCAAGCGATTTGGCATCCGCGATGGCTTGGTTTTTAAAACGGAGGTTCGGTCTTCCTTGTCGTCTCGAACCTAGTGTAAAGATTTGGTCTACAGTTGATCTGCCGGTCCGGAAGCCACACTGGTACGTGCCGTTTTGTGTGTTGCAGAAAGGTTTGAGCCGTTCACACAGTACGTTGGATAGGATCTTATATGCGAGTACACAGTACGTTGGATAGGATCTTATATGCGACATTAGACAGTGATATGCCTCGTAGTTCTTGCAAGACATAGGATCGCCTTTCTTGTAGATGTGACATATGGAGCTGATGGTCCAGTCTTCCACCCAAACTTGGTTGATCATTTGGTGCATGCGCCCTACCATAACATCACCTCCGTATTTGAAAAGCTCTGCAGGTAGACCTTCAGAGCCGGCGGCCTTGTTGTTCTTTAGCTTTTTTATAGCTAAGCCAACCTCTTCTATACTGGGCGGAGGGACTGGTTCTTCATTGACTGGACGTGGGTTCTCTAGTTGCCCCATCACTCTCTCTACATTTGGCCGTTTAGCAGCTGCTGGAAATGCTGCTTAAACACATCTACTATTCCCTGCGCGTCGGTGACTAGGTTTTCATCGCTGTTACGAAGAGCCTGCGTTCCGGTCTTAAAGCCAGCAGCCAGTTGCTTGGCTTTTTTATAGAACTTTCGGATGTTGTTTCGGTCGCAGGACTCTTCGATCTCCTTGAGCTGGGAGACTACGTGCTCTCTTTTTTTCTACGCAGGATCTACTTCTCCTCCCTTCTCCTGGCTCGGTACTCATCCCTTGCTGTCCTCGGTTTCCTCTGCAGCGTTCTAATGTGTGCATCTTCTGTCACCATTTTCCGGTATACGCATACATCATCATACCACGGGCTTTTTCTCTGGGGTGGCTGGTATCCTAGAGTGGTTTCGGCTACCTCCTTGATGATGTCGCGATAGCCGAATCCTTGCTGACTTTCTGAAGTCCCCGAGTACAATTTTGACTCGCACCTGGAGTGTAGTGTCCACACATTCCAGGTACAGACTCGCATGTCCGTTAACGTTCCGGGTCTATTTTGCCTTTGAGGTACATTTGCAGTGGTGGCAAAAATAATAGGGACAGGGCGAGGTAATACATATTGTTTTATTTTATTTGAAATTCGTTTTACTTAAAGTTCCAAGAAATTGTATAGTATAAAGCCACTCATTTGTACATTAAAACGTAGACGCCTTTCCTCGAATGCGATCTTCGTTTAAACAGAATAACGGAATATTTGTCTTAACCGTTTGCTGAGGCTGGAAAAAATAATAGGGACAGTTGAAATATTTTCAGGTTATTGAAATGTTACTTACATAAATGGACTAAATCTTTGTTTTTTTTTTCAATATTTAGTGGATTCTCCGCTGTTTTTCAGTACAGCACGACATCTGCGTGGCATAGATTCGACCAGTGCCCTGTATGTAGAAATTGGAAAAGCATTCCATGTTTCTTGGACCACTTTCCACAAAAGATCACGATTTTTTATATTGGTCTTTGAAACATCCTTTTTTAAGACCCCCCAAAGATGTTCAATTGGGGTTAGGTCTGGTGACTGCGACGGCCAACTCATTAACCTAATGCCATTGTCTTGGAACCAGGCTTTTACAAGGTTTGAACAGTGCTTGGGGTCATTACCTTGCTGGTATTCCCACTTTAGCGGCATGTTTTCCTCCGCATATTGTAGCATGGTGTTCTGCATTATGTCTTTGGATACCACGGCGTTCATAACGTCTTTAATCCAAAACAAAGAACCAACGCCATACCATGAAAAACAACCCCAAATGATGTTGCCACCACCATGCTTCACTGTCTTCCTGGTGTATGAAGGATTAAGCTCCTGGTTCTTAAGACGTCGCACATACATTTTGCCGTCAGACCCAAACAGATTTATCTTGGTTTCGTCCGACCATAAAACATTTTTCCAATGCTGTCGGTTCAGATTCCATTCTGCAAAGTCCTTCCTCTTCTTGATATTGGCCTTGCTGAGATGAGGAACTTTTCTTGCTACTCTTCCATGCAATCCACCTTCTATGAGCCTGTTTCTTATTGTCCGACTACAGACTGTGGCATTTAACTCAGCTCGTAAATCCTTGGAAGAAGCAAACGGAGTTTTTTTGCATGCCAATTTCAGGCATCAAATAGTCGGTTATCATGGCACGATAACGGTCGCCATTGACGGTTACGTTCGCACCGGCATAATTTTTAAAGAAATATGGACCGATGATTCCACCGGCCCACAAACCACACGAAACCGTTGTTTTTTCTGGATGAAATGGCAGTTGTTAAATCTCTTCAGGTTGCTCTTCGTCCCAAATGCGGCAATTTTGTTTGTTTACATACCCATTGAGCCAGAAATGGGCCTCATCGCTAAACAAAATTTGCGTCGAAAACGTCGGATCTTCTTGGAACTTTTCAAGAGCCCATAGAGCGAAGCGATGTCGCTTGGAAAGGTCGAGCGGCTTCAGTTGTTGCACAAGCTGTATTTTGTACGCTTTCAATATAAGATCTTGACGTAAAATGCGCAGACTTTTCCGTTTTAAGCACGAAAACGAATATTCCGAATTCTAACAAATCGCGACAGGAGTTCAATAACGAAGCCTCCTAATTATTTTTCTAATCTAATAATAATAATATTATTATATATAATGATTTTATTTCGAATCTTTACTCGAGATATTCCAAGAAGGCACAGCTGTAGGATGATACCTCTATATTGATGATTGATATTAGATGCGAAACTAAAATGGAAATCTTTTAAAAAAGAGAAGAGCTCGTTATTAAATATAATCAAATGCATTGGCTGCTTGGTCGGTTTACCAAACTCAGCATGCAAAACAAGCAGCTTCTAAAACCGGTTTGGACGTATGGTATACAACTTTGGGGTTGTACCAAAGCAAATAACATCAAAATTTAACAAACTTTTCAAAACAAAGAATTGTAAACGACCCGTGGTATATCAGAAATAGTGATATCCACAGGGATTTGGATGTGACAACCGTCGAAGATGAAATAAAATCATTTTCCCGTAAGCAACAGACTCGCCTTCGCGGTCATTGCAATAACGAAATGATATACATACATATTTATTGAATGATACAAATTTAGTGCGCCGGCTTCAACGTATAAAACCATTTTTTTAGAGCAATAAAACCGCGTGTTTTTGGCGGTAAAACCAGGTGCCTCCGATTGGCAGCTGTCTGGTAATAGGAAATAACCTAGTTTTTGAAGGGAGGTGTTTTTAGTGAGTAAGAATCTCACAACATTATGAGCACGTGCGGTCGATCCTCATAGTGTCATTGATTTTTCACCATTTACCGTCGTAAAAAAAAAACGCATGAAGAAAGAAAAGAAAATTTAAAAAATAAAAAATCTACGGAACACGAAAGATCTGTACATATGAAAGCTCGACTCGAAAAATCGTAGCGCATGATATATGGTGTAGTATTTGATATGAACTTGTATTTTTGACAGCCAGGGAAAAAATAAAATGAACTTGGTATATTGTACGAGCTTGTTGGCAAATATTTTATTATAACTATTGCTAGTGATCACTTTCTAATTTGTATGAAAAAGTGAGTTTATAAGTAATTTAAAAATATATATTAAGGAATTTAAATTCATAAAACCATGAATATGAAGCCATTAAACAGTGGTAAGAAAATAATGAAAAAAATAAAAACTAAAACTTTTGGGTTGTGTTCAAAAAAGAATGTTGCCTATAAGCAACATTGGTCCATATGTTTATAAATCATATAATGTTTTTGTTTACATTAGAGATATGTTCGAAAGGCTTGACCTAGCACGAAATTTCGAAAAATTGCGTATTCGATTGGGATGATTCCAGGTATTGTTAAATGCTATAACAAGCAAATGGCAGGGGTTGATTTTGCCGATATGCTGTTGGAGTTATACTTACTTACTTAACGGACTCCCGACCCGTGAGGAGTCCCTGCCTGAGATACGGCAGCACGCTGCTTCAAGTTGCCCAGACCAAGCGATTTGGCATCCGCGATGGCTTGGTTTTTAAAACGGAGGTTCGGTCTTCCTTGTCGTCTCGAACCTAGTGTAAAGATTTGGTCTACAGTTGATCTGCCGGTCCGGAAGCCACACTGGTACGTGCCGTTTTGTGTGTTGCAGAAAGGTTTGAGCCGTTCACACAGTACGTTGGATAGGATCTTATATGCGAGTACACAGTACGTTGGATAGGATCTTATATGCGACATTAGACAGTGATATGCCTCGTAGTTCTTGCAAGACATAGGATCGCCTTTCTTGTAGATGTGACATATGGAGCTGATGGTCCAGTCTTCCACCCAAACTTGGTTGATCATTTGGTGCATGCGCCCTACCATAACATCACCTCCGTATTTGAAAAGCTCTGCAGGTAGACCTTCAGAGCCGGCGGCCTTGTTGTTCTTTAGCTTTTTTATAGCTAAGCCAACCTCTTCTATACTGGGCGGAGGGACTGGTTCTTCATTGACTGGACGTGGGTTCTCTAGTTGCCCCATCACTCTCTCTACATTTGGCCGTTTAGCAGCTGCTGGAAATGCTGCTTAAACACATCTACTATTCCCTGCGCGTCGGTGACTAGGTTTTCATCGCTGTTACGAAGAGCCTGCGTTCCGGTCTTAAAGCCAGCAGCCAGTTGCTTGGCTTTTTTATAGAACTTTCGGATGTTGTTTCGGTCGCAGGACTCTTCGATCTCCTTGAGCTGGGAGACTACGTGCTCTCTTTTTTTCTACGCAGGATCTACTTCTCCTCCCTTCTCCTGGCTCGGTACTCATCCCTTGCTGCCCTCGGTTTCCTCTGCAGCGTTCTAATGTGTGCATCTTCTGTCACCATTTTCCGGTATACGCATACATCATCATACCACGGGCTTTTTCTCTGGGGTGGCTGGTATCCTAGAGTGGTTTCGGCTACCTCCTTGATGATGTCGCGATAGCCGAATCCTTGCTGACTTTCTGAAGTCCCCGAGTACAATTTTGACTCGCACCTGGAGTGTAGTGTCCACACATTCCAGGTACAGACTCGCATGTCCGTTAACGTTCCGGGTCTATTTTGCCTTTGAGGTACATTTGCAGTGGTGGCAAAAATAATAGGGACAGGGCGAGGTAATACATATTGTTTTATTTTATTTGAAATTCGTTTTACTTAAAGTTCCAAGAAATTGTATAGTATAAAGCCACTCATTTGTACATTAAAACGTAGTACGCCTTTCCTCGAATGCGATCTTCGTTTAAACAGAATAACGGAATATTTGTCTTAACCGTTTGCTGAGGCTGGAAAAAATAATAGGGACAGTTGAAATATTTTCAGGTTATTGAAATGTTACTTACATAAATGGACTAAATCTTTGTTTTTTTTTTCAATATTTAGTGGATTCTCCGCTGTTTTTCAGTACAGCACGACATCTGCGTGGCATAGATTCGACCAGTGCCCTGTATGTAGAAATTGGAAAAGCATTCCATGTTTCTTGGACCACTTTCCACAAAAGATCACGATTTTTTATATTGGTCTTTGAAACATCCTTTTTTAAGACCCCCCAAAGATGTTCAATTGGGGTTAGGTCTGGTGACTGCGACGGCCAACTCATTAACCTAATGCCATTGTCTTGGAACCAGGCTTTTACAAGGTTTGAACAGTGCTTGGGGTCATTACCTTGCTGGTATTCCCACTTTAGCGGCATGTTTTCCTCCGCATATTGTAGCATGGTGTTCTGCATTATGTCTTTGGATACCACGGCGTTCATAACGTCTTTAATCCAAAACAAAGAACCAACGCCATACCATGAAAAACAACCCCAAATGATGTTGCCACCACCATGCTTCACTGTCTTCCTGGTGTATGAAGGATTAAGCTCCTGGTTCTTAAGACGTCGCACATACATTTTGCCGTCAGACCCAAACAGATTTATCTTGGTTTCGTCCGACCATAAAACATTTTTCCAATGCTGTCGGTTCAGATTCCATTCTGCAAAGTCCTTCCTCTTCTTGATATTGGCCTTGCTGAGATGAGGAACTTTTCTTGCTACTCTTCCATGCAATCCACCTTCTATGAGCCTGTTTCTTATTGTCCGACTACAGACTGTGGCATTTAACTCAGCTCGTAAATCCTTGGAAGAAGCAAACGGAGTTTTTTTGCATGCCAATTTCAGGCATCAAATAGTCGGTTATCATGGCACGATAACGGTCGCCATTGACGGTTACGTTCGCACCGGCATAATTTTTAAAGAAATATGGACCGATGATTCCACCGGCCCACAAACCACACGAAACCGTTGTTTTTTCTGGATGAAATGGCAGTTGTTAAATCTCTTCAGGTTGCTCTTCGTCCCAAATGCGGCAATTTTGTTTGTTTACATACCCATTGAGCCAGAAATGGGCCTCATCGCTAAACAAAATTTGCGTCGAAAACGTCGGATCTTCTTGGAACTTTTCAAGAGCCCATAGAGCGAAGCGATGTCGCTTGGAAAGGTCGAGCGGCTTCAGTTGTTGCACAAGCTGTATTTTGTACGCTTTCAATATAAGATCTTGACGTAAAATGCGCAGACTTTTCCGTTTTAAGCACGAAAACGAATATTCCGAATTCTAACAAATCGCGACAGGAGTTCAATAACGAAGCCTCCTAATTATTTTTCTAATCTAATAATAATAATATTATTATATATAATGATTTTATTTCGAATCTTTACTCGAGATATTCCAAGAAGGCACAGCTGTAGGATGATACCTCTATATTGATGATTGATATTAGATGCGAAACTAAAATGGAAATCTTTTAAAAAAGAGAAGAGCTCGTTATTAAATATAATCAAATGCATTGGCTGCTTGGTCGGTTTACCAAACTCAGCATGCAAAACAAGCAGCTTCTAAAACCGGTTTGGACGTATGGTATACAACTTTGGGGTTGTACCAAAGCAAATAACATCAAAATTTAACAAACTTTTCAAAACAAAGAATTGTAAACGACCCGTGGTATATCAGAAATAGTGATATCCACAGGGATTTGGATGTGACAACCGTCGAAGATGAAATAAAATCATTTTCCCGTAAGCAACAGACTCGCCTTCGCGGTCATTGCAATAACGAAATGATATACATACATATTTATTGAATGATACAAATTTAGTGCGCCGGCTTCAACGTATAAAACCATTTTTTTAGAGCAATAAAACCGCGTGTTTTTGGCGGTAAAACCAGGTGCCTCCGATTGGCAGCTGTCTGGTAATAGGAAATAACCTAGTTTTTGAAGGGAGGTGTTTTTAGTGAGTAAGAATCTCACAACATTATGAGCACGTGCGGTCGATCCTCATAGTGTCATTGATTTTTCACCATTTACCGTCGTAAAAAAAAAACGCATGAAGAAAGAAAAGAAAATTTAAAAAATAAAAAATCTACGGAACACGAAAGATCTGTACATATGAAAGCTCGACTCGAAAAATCGTAGCGCATGATATATGGTGTAGTATTTGATATGAACTTGTATTTTTGACAGCCAGGGAAAAAATAAAATGAACTTGGTATATTGTACGAGCTTGTTGGCAAATATTTTATTATAACTATTGCTAGTGATCACTTTCTAATTTGTATGAAAAAGTGAGTTTATAAGTAATTTAAAAATATATATTAAGGAATTTAAATTCATAAAACCATGAATATGAAGTCATTAAACAGTGGTAAGAAAATAATGAAAAAAATAAAAACTAAAACTTTTGGGTTGTGTTCAAAAAAGAATGTTGCCTATAAGCAACATTGGTCCATATGTTTATAAATCATATAATGTTTTTGTTTACATTAGAGATATGTTCGAAAGGCTTGACCTAGCACGAAATTTCGAAAAATTGCGTATTCGATTGGGATGATTCCAGGTATTGTTAAATGCTATAACAAGCAAATGGCAGGGGTTGATTTTGCCGATATGCTGTTGGAGTTATACTTACTTACTTAACGGACTCCCGACCCGTGAGGAGTCCCTGCCTGAGATACGGCAGCACGCTGCTTCAAGTTGCCCAGACCAAGCGATTTGGCATCCGCGATGGCTTGGTTTTTAAAACGGAGGTTCGGTCTTCCTTGTCGTCTCGAACCTAGTGTAAAGATTTGGTCTACAGTTGATCTGCCGGTCCGGAAGCCACACTGGTACGTGCCGTTTTGTGTGTTGCAGAAAGGTTTGAGCCGTTCACACAGTACGTTGGATAGGATCTTATATGCGAGTACACAGTACGTTGGATAGGATCTTATATGCGACATTAGACAGTGATATGCCTCGTAGTTCTTGCAAGACATAGGATCGCCTTTCTTGTAGATGTGACATATGGAGCTGATGGTCCAGTCTTCCACCCAAACTTGGTTGATCATTTGGTGCATGCGCCCTACCATAACATCACCTCCGTATTTGAAAAGCTCTGCAGGTAGACCTTCAGAGCCGGCGGCCTTGTTGTTCTTTAGCTTTTTTATAGCTAAGCCAACCTCTTCTATACTGGGCGGAGGGACTGGTTCTTCATTGACTGGACGTGGGTTCTCTAGTTGCCCCATCACTCTCTCTACATTTGGCCGTTTAGCAGCTGCTGGAAATGCTGCTTAAACACATCTACTATTCCCTGCGCGTCGGTGACTAGGTTTTCATCGCTGTTACGAAGAGCCTGCGTTCCGGTCTTAAAGCCAGCAGCCAGTTGCTTGGCTTTTTTATAGAACTTTCGGATGTTGTTTCGGTCGCAGGACTCTTCGATCTCCTTGAGCTGGGAGACTACGTGCTCTCTTTTTTTCTACGCAGGATCTACTTCTCCTCCCTTCTCCTGGCTCGGTACTCATCCCTTGCTGTCCTCGGTTTCCTCTGCAGCGTTCTAATGTGTGCATCTTCTGTCACCATTTTCCGGTATACGCATACATCATCATACCACGGGCTTTTTCTCTGGGGTGGCTGGTATCCTAGAGTGGTTTCGGCTACCTCCTTGATGATGTCGCGATAGCCGAATCCTTGCTGACTTTCTGAAGTCCCCGAGTACAATTTTGACTCGCACCTGGAGTGTAGTGTCCACACATTCCAGGTACAGACTCGCATGTCCGTTAACGTTCCGGGTCTATTTTGCCTTTGAGGTACATTTGCAGTGGTGGCAAAAATAATAGGGACAGGGCGAGGTAATACATATTGTTTTATTTTATTTGAAATTCGTTTTACTTAAAGTTCCAAGAAATTGTATAGTATAAAGCCACTCATTTGTACATTAAAACGTAGTACGCCTTTCCTCGAATGCGATCTTCGTTTAAACAGAATAACGGAATATTTGTCTTAACCGTTTGCTGAGGCTGGAAAAAATAATAGGGACAGTTGAAATATTTTCAGGTTATTGAAATGTTACTTACATAAATGGACTAAATCTTTGTTTTTTTTTTCAATATTTAGTGGATTCTCCGCTGTTTTTCAGTACAGCACGACATCTGCGTGGCATAGATTCGACCAGTGCCCTGTATGTAGAAATTGGAAAAGCATTCCATGTTTCTTGGACCACTTTCCACAAAAGATCACGATTTTTTATATTGGTCTTTGAAA
This sequence comes from Ferdinandea cuprea, assembly GCA_963576555.1. Lineage (NCBI taxonomy): Eukaryota > Metazoa > Arthropoda > Insecta > Diptera > Syrphidae > Ferdinandea > Ferdinandea cuprea. The sequence goes on from OY754959.1 coordinate 83,373,129, forward strand.
CATCCTTTTTTAAGACCCCCCAAAGATGTTCAATTGGGGTTAGGTCTGGTGACTGCGACGGCCAACTCATTAACCTAATGCCATTGTCTTGGAACCAGGCTTTTACAAGGTTTGAACAGTGCTTGGGGTCATTACCTTGCTGGTATTCCCACTTTAGCGGCATGTTTTCCTCCGCATATTGTAGCATGGTGTTCTGCATTATGTCTTTGGATACCACGGCGTTCATAACGTCTTTAATCCAAAACAAAGAACCAACGCCATACCATGAAAAACAACCCCAAATGATGTTGCCACCACCATGCTTCACTGTCTTCCTGGTGTATGAAGGATTAAGCTCCTGGTTCTTAAGACGTCGCACATACATTTTGCCGTCAGACCCAAACAGATTTATCTTGGTTTCGTCCGACCATAAAACATTTTTCCAATGCTGTCGGTTCAGATTCCATTCTGCAAAGTCCTTCCTCTTCTTGATATTGGCCTTGCTGAGATGAGGAACTTTTCTTGCTACTCTTCCATGCAATCCACCTTCTATGAGCCTGTTTCTTATTGTCCGACTACAGACTGTGGCATTTAACTCAGCTCGTAAATCCTTGGAAGAAGCAAACGGAGTTTTTTTGCATGCCCTTAGTAGCTGTCGATCAAAAGCTGACGTAGTTTTCCTTGGCCGGCCACGGGTTTCTGGCTTCTTTTGTGCCCGGATAGCATTATGAACTTTCGTTTTTGAGCAAACCAAAAGTTCCGCTATCTTTCGAACAGTTAACCCCTTTTTGTAAAGCCTTTTAATTTTTAAGTGATCTTCAACGGAGCAATGCTTATTTGTACCCATAACGAAATAAATCGCAAAAAGTTAATAACAAAATAAAACACTGAACGATTTTTCACAAAAACACAACTTTCTTGCATTAATAGATCGTGACAACTGCGATGAAGCTCAATTTTTAACAGCTATCCCTATTATTTTTTCCAGACTCAGCAAACGGTTAAGACAAAAATTCCGTTATTCTGTTTAAACGAAGATCGCATTCGCGGAAAGGGGTACTACGTTTTAATGTACAAATGAGTGGCTTCATACTATACAAGTTCTTGGAACTTTAAGTAAAATTAATTTCAAATGAAATAAAAAAATATGTATTGACTCGCCTTGTCCCTATTATTTTTGCCACCACTGTATATCCGAGGCAGCCATAGTCTCTCCCATAACTATATGTTTTTGACGTGGTCGGGAAGTTACCCCGACGGCACAACTCTCAACCTGGAGGGCCAGGCCCTGTTCTTGACCCTAGGACAGTAGGCCGGTAATACCGGTGCCAGTAACCCACTTCGGGGTTGTGAGTGCTGCCGTTGACCAATCAAGGGCTCATCCGCCATAAAGTCTTTTCCAACACCCTGGCTTAGTGTTGGATATCCCTATAGACCTGGGCTTTAAATAAGTCGAAGCAGCTCATATAGGGAGATCACTTGTTCCACCCAACTGGAACTGTGGACGCAGCCGTTGATCCATCCGTAGAATTCGTCCGACGCCACCAACGACCTTCCACAGGGGTCGGTTACCCCATCTCCAGTCGAGGTACTAGGCACCCAGCAGTCACCACGGGGAGGTGAGAAGTAGGATTTGATGGTGTTATGCTAAAGTGAGAACGCTTGTGTTCTCATATAATCGCAATCACCATCCTTTTGACCACCGCTGTTGGAGTTATACCGGATCAATTACTGTTGAGAGATGTGTTATATGCGAATCGTTTACTGGTGCATAAACTCATTAGGAGTCAATAGTTGGATGTTGTAGCGTAGTGACTTAAAAAAATTATGGGGAGACAACAAGTATATGTATCTACTAAACTTTCAGTTGTTATTGCTAACGAGCTATTCAACGTAAAAATAATAAAAATTCTAACGCAAACGAGGTCGCCTATCCTCACGTCTATAAGCAGTGCAGTCAAATTCAACATCACCAGCTTCAGCAGCTTTATCAAAATCTTCGTCAAGCTCTTATAAAAGTACATATGTCGCGGAACGTGCAAGAGCCATACGATTTGATCAAATCGGTCACTCGATTGAATGGGGATCAAATGGCAGATGTAGGCTATGTCAACTGGGTATCCCCACTCAAAGTGATTCAAATGTAAAGTTTATTTGTGTTAAACCCACAACAAAATTGTTTCATATCATATCACACCTGAATTGCATTAAAAAATTTGTAAAAATATAAATAAAAATCAGAAATTTAAATATGTTGTGTATTTTAAAATGTATCCACTTTTGCCCAATGTTGCCTAGAGGCAAGCAGGACACATAGGGCTTTGAAATTGATATCAAGTCATATTTAGGTCTAGACCTAAGTTGCGATCAGACGGTCATCCAAACTTGTCATCCGGATGACATACTAAAACCGGATGACATATCAAAAACAATGATTTTTTCTTACTTAAAATCTCTCAAAACTAATTTTCTATAAATTAGCCCTTGTTCAAACAGCCTTACTGTACCAATTTTATTTAGTCTTAGTTTTAGGAATATCTATCTACATAAGCATTTTTTTATTAAATCAGCCAAAATTTGTCAAATGGATGTAAGCATCTGAATAGTTTTATTCCCCACTGTATATACCAGCTTTAATCGGTCGGTATCGCAGTATTTTTTGTAAAACCAAATGCTGTCTTTAAAGAATCGCACCTAGTCATTGGACTATAATTTATTTAATTTTATTTTAACGAATATAAGTAAAACAATTCTTGCTTATATAAACTCCCTTAAAGTTTATCCCTGTGCTTTATTAAGTGTCATCACAAAACAGAAATTAGGCTTGTTTTCATGAGGATGTCAGGCGAAGTAAAATGTGTTCCCCAAATCGCTTCTAGTCCATTTCATACAGACAAAGCTAATTTTTAATTTGTTCCGTTCCTTTACACTTCAACAATGTTTTTTTTCTGCAACGAAACAACTTTCAATATAGTACTATTACAAAGCCTGCGAAGCGATATGAAGTGAATAATTCTATGGACTGTTATGCTACTATTTAAAAACTCGACCGAATAATGCACTGTTTCATTATACCCTATCCTAAGGTTATATTAATTTTGACACTTAGTTTTGAACATCCCTTAATGTACGTAGTAAAGACCTTAAAGTATATACATATCTAAGCATTCCCCTCAAAACCATTCTCTATGTCAAACATGTTATAAGTCGAAACTCCCTCTAACTCGAAACATGAAACACATGAAAATTCGACTAAGAGAGTCCACTGAATATTTATGATCAGTATCAAACCCTAAGCCGATTTTATAATGTTTTGAACACGAGAATTGAACATTAAGTCGGTAACACCCTATATAAAAAATATAAACACATAATTAAAATTAACGAGGCCATCGTAGGTTACCAACCACCAGAGAAAAAGAGTACGTGATGGGTACGTAATCGACAGAACGAGCACATTTACAAGCGCTGCACCGCAAAACAAAAGCAGAGACCAGTATCAATCGAGTAAAACAGAGGAGAAGAAAACTCTGTATAGAAAGAAAATGGCATACGCAATCAATTATAGGAGTCTCGCCTTTGAAACAATATTCGAATGTTCTACAAGAAAGCTAAGCAAATGGCGGCTGGCTCAAAGCCCTGGCTTTCAAATATTGATGGAAATCTAGTCACCGAAGTTTATGAAATTGTAGAGGTGTTTAAGCAGCTGTTTAAGCTGTTCGCGAACTTAGTGGACATTTAATGAAGAATTACCCTAGGAATCATTGCAATTATCTGGATGCACATTCGTCGTGGAAAATCGGCTAAGGTAAAATTTATTGTATTCAAGTCGATAAGTGATCGCCTGGCTGTGATCCGCATCAAAGCTACATTTGAAAATACATATTAGCCTAATATGTGCTCGCGCCCCTACCGACGATGCTGAAGACCCTATCAAAGAGAACTTTTCCATCCTTGTGGACGCGGGCTGTCCGTAGTACAATGTCAAAGACGTACTCCGGCATTTCAATGCTAAAGTCGAAAAGGAAAGCATCTGTGCGGGGGTTGGATGGTAAGTCTTCACTAAAGGACAACTGATAACGGCTATACACTAATTAATTTTGCAGCAGCTTGTAGTACGGTGTTAAATAGCTATAGGTTTTCACGTCTTAGGATCCAAAAATGTCTTGGCTCTCTCCAGAATGTCGAAACGCTAACTAAATCTAGTTCGGAACGTGCAAACTTATCAAGGGGCAAACGTCAACTCTGACCAAATTTCTTGGTTCAACTTGATTCAGAGCCAAACTTTCCAAAGAGAAGAAGCTGTGAGCTACTCAGAAAATATATTCCACGAAAAAGTCACGCCGATTTCGAACCATGAAATGCCCAAAGTTTCTCAATATGTTTACAATCGGGACTACGTGCTGGCACATGATGTACAGTAAAATTGAGCGGATATCAACGTTATAATATTTTTAGTTAATAGTAATAGTATTAATAAACTGTTAACAACGATGCTAGCTTTGTAAGCTTTCATTAAATAATTAAAATTATTAAATTATAAATTATTCATTAAAAACATTTTGACGAAAATCAATTGCCTAGAAACGTGGATGAATGCGTTGCCATGCTAAAAAATATAATTTATTTCCGGGTCCCGTTCCCAATAAAACACCAAAACGTGCTTTAACAACTCTGTATACATTTGCGAATTCATTTATGTGGTAATAATAATAAATAATATAATAATAAAAAATATTTAGAAAAACGGTTGAAGCCAAAAAGTAGAGAACTATTTATATCTGCAATACCAAAATTGTTTGAAAGTATTGTTAAGGCCAAACTCTTTTTCGCGTTAAAAGAAATTATTTCAAATAGTCAGCATGGCTTGTGGACGACGAAACAATTTTACACAGGTGGTGAGAGTATTGCAAGCAACTTTTAAACGAACAGTTTCCCTGGCTATATTTTCCAGGAGCCGCATCCAACAATGAAGAAGTGGCCGACATCAGTCGAAGAAGTTGGGAAAGCGGGCAAGAACTCCAAGAAGAGAAAAGCGGTGGGGCCGGATGAGATACCCATTGAGTTCTGGAAAAAGATGGGAGACATAGAGCTTAGATGGCTCATGATTCTTATCTCCAAAATCATGAGAGGTGATCTAATGCCCAATCAGTGGAGGGAAAGTTATCTTCTTCCTTTGCACAAAGGAAAGGGGGGGGGGGGGATACGCGAAACTGTGATAATTACCGTTCAATGAAGTTGATGTCACACATCATGAAGATTGTTGAGCGGGTATTAGATGGCCGCCTAAGACAAATCATACGGCTGTCTGGCGACCAATGCGGGTTTTCCGCGGGTAAATTTACCACAGATGCAATCCAAAGTATAAGGACCATAATGGAAAAGCATCGTGATTCCTTAAAGGTTCTGCATATGTTTCTGGTTGATTTTGAAAAAGCATTCGATATACAACCAAGAGTTCTGAGTCTGGGTAGCGCTAAGACAACGAGGAATTCCTGAAACCTACGTACAGATGATCATGGACAAGTACGATGAATCGAAGACAAAAGTCAGATGTCCCGCAGGAGTCACCGATGAATTTCCAATAAAAGTTGGTGTTCACCAGGGAAGTGTCTTAGGTCCTTTGCTCTTTATTGCAGTCCTAGATTATCTGCTTGAGGGAAAAGTGACGGACCCTAAAGTGCATCAGTTATTCTTTGCTGACGATGGAGCCATCATAAGTGATGATCAGACTTCCCTGCAACGAGCACTTGATGTTTGGGTAGATGTTTAAGAAGGGAATGGGTATCATATTAGCCAAAAAAAGACAGTATCTGTACTGCCCATTCTCTGACCCAAGCCAACCCATTCCAGACATTTATTTGAATGGGGTGGTGGTTCCCAAGTGTGAAAAGTTCAAATATCTGGGATCAATGATTAACAACGAAGCAACCGTTGATGACGACATCAATCATCGTGTAAGCGTAGGGTGGATGTAGTGGCAGGAAAACTCTGCCATCTTCTGTGACCGAAAAATGTCACCTAAGCTGAAAGGAAGGCTCTACACCGCAGTTGTGCGTCCGGCGCTCACATACGGTTTACAATGCTGGACAATGTACAAAAAGGACAAGTTGAGGGCAAATTGACAGCAGCTGAGATGAAGATGCTTCGCACGACAGCAGGAGTAACAAAGCTTGATCGAATTAGAAGTTCCAGAATCCGAGGAAGCCTTCACGTCAAAGAACCCATCTCGAAAAAATTGAAGCACGACCGACTCAGTTGGTATTGTCATGTTCAAAGGAGGGATCCTACGAACCCCGTTAAAAAGCAATGGCAATCAACGTTCCTTACAATCGAGTAAGAGAAGCAGACCTAAAAAGTCCTGGATCACACAAATGCAGAAACACCAGCATTTGATTGGCCTCAATGATGAAGTTATTCATTTAGCCTTTAGTTCATTAACGATGTCCATTAACGATGTACTTTAAACTGACTTTACAACAGCGTTTGACAAGGCTTATCACACCCTACTATTGGCTAAGATTAAATCGTTAAGCTTTTCATTCTTGAATGCTAAAATGTTTCTTTTAATTACCTGACTAATATGAACGCAAATGGTTAAAGTCAGTGGTTTGACTTCTCGCGTTATAGAAGTCGGCTTCGGCTTTCTACATTTCTAGTACTGTTATTATTTATTAATGTCGTTCATGAAATTTTTCAATTCTGTAAGGTTTTGAATTTCGCGGATAATATAAAATTATTTTCTCTGATAAATGACGTAACTGATTGCATTCATTTTCAATCAGATATTTAAAGATTCTCGGAGTGGTGCAAATGGAATGCTTTGGAACTTAGCAGTTCTAAGTGTAAATTTTTTTAGCATATCGTATTAGTACTTCAATTTTTCTTAATTGTTTTATAAATGATCCTAGACTTCAAAGTTCTAATGAAGTGAGAGTTCTTGGTTTCATATTTGACAGTAAGTTTCTTTTTGCATTATGATTATGTCATTGTCAAGTCCAACTCATAGCTAGGCTTCCTTAAACGTAATAGTAAATAGTCCATACATAAAACGCTTTAAAGTTATTTATTGCTCATTATTGACAAATTTTGTATAGTATTGTTGAAAAAATTTTTTAAAAAGTTTTAAAAAGTTAATTTTTTCATTAACTTTAAATTAATTAAATTTATGTTTCTTTAAAATAGTCTAGTATGAGGATCGGTAGAAGCTTAGTATTACAACGAACAACCGTTGCGTAAAGCGATACTGAAAGCTTACACTTAGAGACCGTAGTGCTTTGCTAAATAAAAAAGAGACCGTGATGTAGAAAGAATAATGGCACATAGTTGTACCCAGGCTCCCGGACAGACAGGCAGACTGTCCGACGGAAGGCAGTAGGGGATCCATTTCTTGGACTTCCCTATAGCCGTAATAGCATCCCTCATACTCAGTTGGAATTTTTCGCACTATTGCAATTACTTTCTCTTCAAATACTTGGGGGGAATTTTATAATTGAACTGGAAGTTGGTTTTATAGATTCATATCGGATTTATTCTGTTCAAAGTATTTTCTGTGCAGGTAGTTTTCACGATTCTGCTTACTAGTAAGTAGTCACTGCCAATAGCATATACGAATTTATTGGCGATGATGTTTAGTATACATATTTCACATCTTAATTTTTAGCTTCATAATAATTTGTAGATATGTTATTATTATAATGCAGACAATATTCATTGGATAATTAATTTTGTTTATTTTTTCAGTTCTGCTTCATTTAGGCATCAAGGAAATGTACCACCAACTAAATTGAATGGTGAAGTTGCAAATGCAGTCAAAAATGCCCCACAGCGAATTGTAAGAACCTATGCTACTCAGTGTTACGTTGAATACGCTCCACAACAGGTATGATTAATTGTTTTAATTTTTAGACCCATATAAAACAATGTTTACATATTAACATTAACTATTTGTATTTACTGTTCCGAGAGTTTTGAGGCTTGCCTTTTTTTCGCGACTATGTAAGAACATTGATTGATATTGCCTTTTTGTCTGGGTTCGTGGGATGCCTCATTTCTACATAATAACACCAACTTTACGTGTCGCACTCCAATTCCCACATTCAGATTAATGTATATAGTAGAATTCGCATGATCGGTTTCTTTAATAAGACTAACGGTTTTGCTTGGGTAAATGTATTTGTAAGGTTTCTTGCTCTGTTTTTATGTATTGTTTCTATTTAATTTATGAGTCTTAAGGCTTTCTATAAATGGAATTTGTAATACATCACTCGGTTTTTATTTTAAACTTTAACAAATAAACTACGTTTGAGCAAACTTTTTTTATAAAACAATTTGTTTGAAATTTTTTTTTAAGAATATATTCATAAATCGTTTTTCTTAAGTATTGTTGCATTGAGTCGGTAACAAAACAACCTGTATATTCAATTCGTAACTTTGCCGGTATGTTTTCATTTTGACAGTTTAAAAGCACCTGCTTTCTTTGTTTACGTTGTGCTTTATTTACTCGTGCAAAAGATTGCTGTAAAAGAAAATTAACTTACAGTTAAAGAGTAATATCGTATTAATATTTCACAAGATAATTACGCGTTTGCAATATCAGCGAATTCGATCCTTTACAATTCAAGCTGCAAATCCTTTGTAGCTAGTGATCTTTTATTGATTGAGTGATATTTATTTGGATTTAAATTTACTAAAGTATAACAATAATATCTTTTTCTAAATAGATGGCCATCTCCAAATCGATACTTCCTTCTCATAATCAAAACTGTGCAGCTGCAACAAATGTTCCAGAAAGTAATAACTCTCCGCCACTACATGCAAATCATATGGGACAACAATCAACAAATTTACAAGTCGGAAGTCAACCACCTTTACCACAAAGACAAATGCGAGGTCGAGAAGACCAACTTCAAGATTTAAGAAAATTCCAACAAGACTTTCATTTATCTGGAATAAATGCTCAGCCACCACAGCACCCAATTCCGTTGAATATGAATAAAAATGTTAATATCTCTGGTCACCAAGTGCAGCAATCCTTGTCACCACCACAATCTCAACAAACAATTCAGCACAACTCGCCACATAACCCATCATCTATACACAATCACACACAAATCATACAACCGTCGCAGATTCATCACATGAATATTAAACCGACTGAAAATTCCAATATCTCTCAACCCTCGAAATCTACCCAATTTTCGCATCCTAGCCAGTCACAGGATAAACCCATCTATCAAAATCATTCACAACCAGTTGCAAAACAAACATCACCAGTAATTTCTCCGGGAATTAACATCAGTGACTCTGCAACACCTACGCAAAATAATAATAATGCAAATAATAATAACAGCAATAATATGAACACATCATTTAATAACAATACCAATAAAAGTAATACAGATTTGCTCTCTGTAGAAAAGACGACACCTAAAACTGCGTTAGCAAAGAAGGCTCATGTTCTTAATCCATCTGCTAAGCCGTTTACGCCCAGAAGTCCAAGTACGCCGAACCCGTCGAGGCCACATACCCCACAGACACCGGTTCAGTCAATAAGTGGAATATACTCTACAGGATCACATGTTGGGAATAGTCAAACTTCATTTTACTTGATGCAAACTCAACAACATACACATCCCAATACTGTTCAGCAACCAAGGCTACGAAGAGGTACACATTTTAGTATATTTTTATGCATAAATATAAAATAAATATATATATATATAAGGCGAATGTAATAAGTAATTGCAATCGTCCGGAAATTTCTAACTCAAACTGATATATATACATATATATATACATATATATCTACTTGTATACATAACTTTTTTGCACGTTAACTCAACTCTCGGGCTCTTTAACATATTCGTTTTTTTTGCCAAAATTTTTTTGACAGGAGCGAGGAATCAACCCCTTAACTTCATTGCATGTCTTTTAGTATTTCTAACGTTTTCCTTAAAAAACAATTTAAATATAAAAGTTTTTATTTCAATAATTGGTAATCTTGAAAACGTTTTTTCAATGTTTTCATAAGTTTTAAAATTTTTTATATAAAATTAAAAAAATACATCTTGTCATGTATTAGAAAATATTAAAATAAAATAGTCACTCAGTCCATCGTCGATTGGTTTACCCAAGCAATATTAAACCAATACACATACATATCGGTTTGTTTTACATCGTCACTCGTTCCAATTAGGTGTTTGCGTCAGCGTCATTCGCCTAACAACATAAAGTAATAGCATTTACTCAAACTCTTCAGTTTGTCGCTAATCGTCAGAAAAGCGAAATAATAATATAATACAACAGAGTAAATAAACATTTCTCTTTTAGACTTTCAAAGTTTATTATTATTATTATTTTAATAACATATCTTATCTGAAAAAAGTATTCGAAAAAGCTTTTTTCTAGTTTTCCGAAAAATTCACTTTGCGTTTTCGCAACTTTCACGGAAAGGTGTATCTAAATTATTGAAATTACTTTTTTTCTATCTACAATTTATTACTCTTTTTTAAAAAATGTGTGTTTACAATATTTATACAATTGCTTTTCTTAAGTCTAGGATAAATCTAATATTCTGCGAGCACTGATGGGGCTCTGCGTTGTGCAAATGAAGTTTTATTATTACATTTTTATTTAAAAAGTTATTTATGAAATTTATTTACATTCTTTATTGATTATTTGTCGTACAGCGTGAGTGGCGTCGACGGTCATTGGTATGGTCTGTTGGGGGGGTTGGAAATTTAGTTCGTTGGCTTGTATTCTTCTTGGTGTTAGATGGCGTGTATGTGTTTCCATTGCTTTCCAACAGATTGTCAACCACGGTTGTATCGCGTTCCAGCAACCACGTAGAAGTCTTCGAATAAATCTTTTGGACTATTCCAAGATCTGGTTCAATTAAAGCCATTACGTGGGGATAGTAATCCTGTATTGATGGAGTCTCTGAAATGATATGAATCAAAGGGTTGGGATGGGATAGGATATTGCGCGTCATTTTCGTTTAAAGCGAGCACAGATATTGGTCAATGGGGATAAGATTGGCGGCTTCATATAGGACTTCTGTTCTATAATAGTGGTTGTTGTGAGGGTTTCGGTAGAGCGAAGTACAGTGCCGAAGCACTTTTCGCTCGAAGATTTGTATTTTGAAATTACATTGCCTTCTTAAAACTAACATAGATGTTTGAAAATCGATGTTTTTAAAAGTAAAACATCGATCGTTTTAGAATAACCGCAAATTTTTTTGGGAAATCATACGACGAAGAAAATAAAATGGATCCACCAAAAATTTAACAGCAGGGTCTAAGTATTTTCTTAAATGATCAAACAGAAGCTAGGTACCGCAATTATTTTTGTACAATAATAAACAGATTGGATGAAGTTTTAATGCTATGACCTAATGATATTAGGAAGTTTTTTTTTGAAACATTAAATTCTTAACATGAAGTAGCTGGTAACACTCGTAGCTTTTCTGTGAATAAAGTTAATAACACTTACAGAATTAACTTAAGGCGTTATATATCATTTAGCCATTTTGTCTTAAATATAGATAGATATACTATAAAAATCAGTTTTTTTACTATTTTAAAAAAATCTACAAAAAATTGGCTTTAGCGTAATTGTACTAATTTTAAAGTGGTACCGTCAGTTTGAAATATTTTTAAAATTTAAATTACAAATATAATGCCGTACAAAAGACCGAATTTTACGGAGTAGTGTGCCAGGAGCATAAAGTAATTAGTTTGATGAAGGACAGAAGTATCGCCAATTCATAATAAAAGTTTACATGTGATTACCTGCCCTGCGTCATTAAAAAAAAACCGTAAAAGATTTTGGTTGATCATCCCCATTTTTTTTTATAAAAGCCAATATTGATTTTGCTACTCCTTGTATCTTACACCTGTACATTTTCTTTCATTCTTATCTTCATCCCATCAATAGATTTTCATCAATCAAAAATAATATCAGGTAAATTTTTTCTGTTAATAAGTAGGTAATAGGCATTTTTTACCTACATAGAATTATTTAGGAAAAATACATTACAGACTGAGACAAGGCTTTCCATTCTCTGCGATGTCCTGCACGCTTGCTTCAATCTTCCAGACCAAGTCTTAGAAACAGAGGTTCACTCTCCCCTGTCTTCTCGAACCGTGACACTGCGATTCAAAGATTCTATTGGCAGGATCACTGTTGTGCATTGCAAATTTTTCAATGTGGTCGAGACAATCAAGTTGACATGTTTTGGCTTTTTGGACTGTACTCATTCGTCCTTCTTACGGGACTACATATCTGTCGAACAAATTTTCTTTCGAAAGAGTTCAATATTATTCCTTTACCGCTTGCCGTCCAGCTCTCGGCGCCGTATAGCTGAATTGGCAGGAACTAGCAACGCATTGTTAGGGTAATTCTTCTTGGAATCGTTACGAAAATTTCATTCATTACCACGCGTTGGATGAATTTCTTACCGACCTTAACAGTTTCTTTTTGTCATAGGCGGTGGGTAGATATTTGTTTATTTGGATGTGCTATATTTCGTTGTTTTAAGGAACTAGTTGCGGCTGTTTTTAAATAGCTGTAAAAGCCTTGTTGTACAATTTCAGATTCAAAATGCGGTGTTGCTTAACTACAAGTGTTGCAAAATACACATTTCATCGAACTACGAAAAATACAAACAAAATTAAATAAAACATAATCTGAATGAGTTTCGGCACTCGATTCGATATTTTAATACCTACTTTTTATTTTATTGAAAACACAACAAAACTTTAAAAATAAGCTACTTTACATACATTTCATTTGCCAGTCTGATCAACGCTTCATTAAAGGAATATAAAAAAGTGTCATCATCAGTGTCCTTCATTTATTAGATTAAAAAGGACTAAAAGGGACACCTCCTTTTAGGAATAGGGACTAATGCCATCTTCATTGTCCTTCATCGCTGCTGTTCATTTTTTATACATAGCTGTAAAAGCCTTGTTGCAAAACAAGTTTCATTTTCACTGTCCTTAATTTATTAGATAAAAACACCTCCTTTTAGGAATAGGGACTAATGCCATCTGCATTATTTTGTGTACATAGTTTCTTGATGAGTGTCTTTAATATGATCTATATTTCAAATCATTCAATAAACCAATTTTTACATATCTCTCTAATCGTATGCAAGCCGTCTCTTATAATCTGTATTTCTGTTAACATTGGTGTCCCTCACATATCCATTCTTGTTTCTCTTAAGTTCTACCTTATTGTTTATTACATAGCTACGCCGATGATGTGCAACCTTAAAACAGCTTTCCAAGAGGTCTTGTAGAGAATGAAATCACAAAACCCAATGTTGATTTATTGCAATTGCATATTGGTCACTACTTAATATTTAGTATAATTTAAAACTCTACCAAAACTAAAGCAAACTTAATGCAATGAAAATGATTTACAAAGTTATCACACTTCTTCACAGAAAGTTTGAATTGGAAACCATTTTTTTTAAGTGATAGCAACCCATGATTAAGATATGTTTTTATCTGCTTTTCTTTTCAATGACTTTTGATAAACACGGAAGAATACATATTTGATGAAAATTGGTTACCGGATTAAGTTAATTTTGTTTGGCACCAGAATGACCCTGCACAGCTTCCAAGTATCAGGGAACAACAGAATACAGAAATTGATTATGTGTATGTAGAATCATATTAATAAAAGGAAAAGATATGCCTTTTTTTCAAACATAACTTTTTTGCCGATCACAATAGAACAAAAACTACTCTACAGTTTCTTTGAGCTCTGAGTCGGGTTAAATCATATAAATTTGCCCTACTTAGCGGGCTCCCGACTCGTGAAGAACCATGGCATGCTATATGCAAATAACCACCGAAGAATTTTTCGATGGAGCCAAATATTAACTCTCCTTTCCTCCTTATCGTCCAGCACTCGGCGCCGAATAACAGAACTGACAGAATGAGGGTTTTATAGAATATACACTTTGCCCTTCGCCAAACCGAACTAGCAACGCATTGTTAGAGTTTTGAACCCATTTGTTTCGCCAGACCAAATAGCAGCGGTTTCCTAGGATTCTTCATCGGATCTCCACTAAGTTGTCATTCGTGGAGTTGATATTTACACCGAGATAGATAAACTCCTTAACTGCCTCGAAGTTGGTGGACAGATGTTTGTTTCCTTTTTGATAGCATGTATTTAGTCCATTTACTTCAAAACCAAATGAACTAAATTGACCTTCTGCGTTTCCTTTTCGTGTATAATCACGCGACTATTATTAGCTGCCAAGCTTTTCATAGACCTTCTGTCTACCATAAATTGTTTTTATAGTAATATATAGGTTATAAAACTAAAAGCAAATGTGAGCAATATTCGTGGGTTGAGGACGTTTTTCGATGTACGCCCATGTCTATCACAACAAGCCAGTTGTTTTGGTACTTGTTGAAATGCAGGTCAGCATTGATTCCTATTTAACGGATTTAGTCTGACTGGGTATAACCTAGTGCCATTATTCTTTTCACGCCATTTATATACATACATATATAATTTGATGTAGCCTACCAACTTCTACTACAATACGGCCAATGTTCCAATCCGAAACTTAATTTTATTTGGTTAAAATTCCATGTCCGTAGGCAATTAATTCATTACTGCTTTATTTACAAAAGCCGTAACCAGGACAGGCATTCGACTCATAGACTTATAATGAGTTTGATGCACTGTCTGATTCCATCACCAGAATTACTACCCATTATTCTCGTACTGAAATCATCATTGCGGTCGATTTCAATATACACAATTCAAGTTGGCTTCGACAACTGGTCGTTGTGCTTCCTCGACGACGACGACAACGACGTGGATGCCACTGCCGATATGATCACAAATATAATTCACCTGGTTATAAAACGCTTTATCCCTAACAGGATAAATAGTATCAAACCTAAGGAAAACGCGTGCTGTGTCTTGAGCTGTAAATAAGCTATAAGGGCTAAAGAGATAAGTTTTCGGTCATTTAAGGCAATGTGTGTTTTATTCTATTATATATCTTATCCCACAGGCCAACCCCACAGGCGGACCAGTAGGAATGCGGTGAAGTGGGAGGGTTATGATCCCTATAATCTTGATCATAATCTCGTCGTTAAATGGAGAGAAGATATATCTTATCCTTCCTATTGCGACATATCAGAAAGGGTATACACCTTTAGTAACTAGATACGAGAGAGGATCATTAAAAACGTGTTAATTCTTTTGCACTTTATTATAATATGCGAATGTCGAGAAGAAAAAGCCCAATCAATAAATATTTGGAGTTTGTAACGAAAGGTATCCGAATTGGTTTTTTCGTAGTGAATTACTAGAGAAGGTGGTTATGCTTTTCAATGAAGTTCTCTAGCGGGCACTAGGAAAAGATTGTATCGATATTAGCCAATCGGAATAAAATCAGTTATAATTTATATAGAAACGTTCGTAAATAATATATAATATACAGACAAATAAATTATCGATTAGTCCAGTGACTTGATATTGGAATCTGTCCTTGAAGACAGACATGAGACAATTTGCAATAAGCTTTTTAGAGCAGTCCCTCACTATTTCGGAAGGCTCGCTCGCGTTGCGCCACTGCAATGTTTTTTGTTTTGAAGAAAACTTGTTCCAACACAGATACAAGTTATATTTAAGTGCAGAAA
Organism: Ferdinandea cuprea; assembly: GCA_963576555.1. Taxonomy (NCBI): domain Eukaryota; kingdom Metazoa; phylum Arthropoda; class Insecta; order Diptera; family Syrphidae; genus Ferdinandea; species Ferdinandea cuprea. The sequence continues at coordinate 83,388,782 of OY754959.1, forward strand.
ATTAATGGTTGCTGCATTTCATTTATATTGAATTAATTTAGCAAAAAATGTAGATATCTCAAATATAAGGAACATTAATTCTTGCATTCAGATGATGACATAAAAATAAAAATATCTTCTTTTTTTTGCTCTACATATCCTTAATGTCAAAAAAGATGCTTGGTTACGAGTTTGACAGTATGTTTCCCAGCTATTTCTTCCGTCTCGAATACAACTTCCTGCGAATCTTAATTGCATTATGTACCTCCAACGGTAATTACGTAATTCAAAAGTTATAAAGTGTACATGTTTATATCAAATAAGTTAGTTAACAATGATTACATGTGATGAACTTTTCCATTAATATTATTTGCATAAAAACAATTAAACCAAGATAGCAACTTTCACAGATTCCAAGTCCCTGTATTGAAAGAAAAGTGTATGTATTAAAGAATCGTATGTAAAAAATAAGATCGTAATCGGATATATCATCTAGGGACAGCTGGTCTTGAAAAATGACATTACGAGGGAGGGTCAATATAGTCTCCTTTTGGCTCGATACACTTCATACAACTTTTCTCATTTTGTATTGATGGCCTCAATATTATATGATTTCTCGAGCCCCTCAAAATAAGCTTTTGATTCAACGATGACCTTTTCATCCGACTTAAATCTCCTACCCTAGGGCCATGTTTGGAAACAATATGCTGGATGAGGAAAAAGTTCGTAACAAAAATCACACGATTTTACCACTGCGGACTTGGGCGCCGGTGCTTTGTTTTGGTGTATAACAACTTTTTTCTTCGGCAAATCGGATGTTTTAGCTGGAATCGTTTTAGCAATTCTGCGTAATATGCGCCGTTGTCCGTTTTACATTTTTCAAGGTAATCGATGTGAATAACACCACGCCCATCCAAAAAAAAATGACGGACCTGCCTTGGCCTTCTTCGTCTTCGATTCGACAGGAGAAGTCCATTGTTTCGACTCTTCCTTGTTCTCTGGTGTGTTGTAGAGTAGGGTAGTGCCCAACCAAGTTCCCTAGCAACTTTTGGTACTGCACTCTTATTTAACTCTAACTCAGGCCATTTTGTGATTTTCTATTCAGAGTGCGTGGTAGCCGCCCACTTTTCTTAACTCAGCCCCCAAAAGGCTTACAATTATGATTTTTTTATGAGAGTAGCCAATGTCTTATCAAAAATTATATAATTTAAAATTTTGTACAATTTCCGTATAAAAAAATATTATTGAAATCACAGCAAAAACATAAATGTTAAAAAGTACCAAGTTCTCTCATTCAAAAACCGCTTTTGCCTTACAAGTCAGCCACAAAAAGTACTGGAGTCTAAAAACGTACTTCAAGTTTGTATTGTAATTATTAAAAATTTCGCATATAGTATTTATATTTTATTTTTTAGATCTTAGTACATTTTTTGGTCGACTTGTAAGTCAAAAGCGATTTTTGTATAAGAGATCTTGGTTTTTTTTAAACCTTTATGTTTTTGGTATGGTAGTACCTCACTGACTGACAGATCATCAAAACCACTGCAACCAACTTCCAATATTCTTTTAACCTTGAAACTTGGCACAATAATAGGATTTGCGACATAAACACGAAAATAGGTTTTGCTTTCAAGTCAGCCACAAAAAGTACTTATATATAAAATCAAACGGCGAGTTTGTATTTTAATTACTAATTAATTATAAGTTGTGAAGCTATAAATATCTATCAGATGCAAGTGTATGGAAGGCCCAGAGCGGATTTCTGCCCACTTGTCTACATTCCTCTGTCTCTTTTTGCTCCACACAATATAAAATTACTCTTACAGCTAGGTTCCAGAAATCGAGTGAAATAAAATCGAAATCGATATTGCATATCGAGTGAAATCATTTTCAGTGTTCTATATTTCGACCGGTTTGGTAACATTGAATTTTTATTCGAAATCACTTCGCGTGAAATTGAAAACAGCTGATATATGTCATTTGAAACATTTTTAAAAGTGTTTTTATTTTGGGAAATTGTTTGCTGGTAACTTATTTTGTTGTTCACGCATTTTAAAGTATAATTAAAGAGTGCTGTGTTAATTACTGTTTAAATACACACACAAAAAGAGACGAATGCTGAGAGATATACATATTTAATCCCTTTGAAATTGAAGAGGCTGCGTGTTTTATACCAGCTGAACACGAAAGTTTAATTGTTATTAATCGCAAAATTAAATATGTATATTCTGCAAATTGTTAAACCTCACGGTGAGCAAACTTCAACTTCATGTCACGTTGCAGCTACCGTTTTGCTTTTTCTTGGCGAAGAAAATTTCAAAAGGTCAATCGGAAAATATGCTTACGTCGCTTTGAAGCGAACGATTTTGGGTAATCGAATTTGTGTTTTTCATCCAATCGCGTCCTTCTGTGGTGGACTATGCCTGCTCACAGCTTTTCTCAAATGTTCCCACAAAACTTCTGTGACACTCGATTTTCTTAAAACCTCTTAGAAGATCTTCAGGTTCCTCATACTTGTTTAAAATTTAATTTCTTACTCGGTTTCCACCATTTCACATCGAATGTGACGACAAAATCGAATTGTGGACCACAACAATTTCACTTTGGTTCGAAATCGTTTAAAGTCAAATGAAGAACACAAAAATTAATTTTCGATCGATTTCGATTTCATTTCGAGTAAAAGTGAAATGTGGAACCTAGCTGTTATGTTCAGATTATTCAAATAATAATCCTGTTTCCAATCCAGGCTGTCTACTTCCTCTATGCAATTAAAACATTGCTTAAAGGTTAGCCTTAAATTTGGCTAACCTTTAATGTGCCTAACAGTACCGATAGCATTTTCCTTTAGTATATACAGAACGCCTCTGACATTCAAATCTGCAAAACGCTTTCTGACATTCCATCTTTATAAATAATTGTTGTGACATGTGTGATAGGCGATTTAAACGTGTTTGACGACGACTACTTGTAGGGTCTGTGGCCGAGTGTTTGACATAACAAAGGAACAATTCACTGTATTGCAAATAAACAGTTTTATGTTATAAACTTTATATATCCGAAATTTACGTTTAAAAAATGATAATTTGTACATCAAGATGTAAACTTAACACTTGAGAACTACTAATTTATGCTTTTAGCTGGGACTACCGACACGGCTTGAAGTGTCAGGAGGAAAAGTAAAACGTATATTCCATAGACATTGCAAAAATGTCAATGAAATTGCCAGCTTTTGTCGACTATACATGTGAAAACACTTTTAATATCGACTTAATCGTGTTTTAAAATGAAATTTACAGTGGAAAAGTTCACATTTTTCGACTGTAAATGTGCGCAGCATAATTTTATGTACTTATCTATAATAGTAATTACATACGTAACGTTTTTGCAGGTCCTGTTGCCGCTTCACAAATGCATGTGTCTGCTGCTGCAGCCACAGGGCAACCATTATTAACAGCAGCACCACCAATACAACAATTCATACACTATCAGCAAGCACCCCACGCGTCTCATTTCCCGTCGCAGCCGTACCAACCCATGGTGATGACATATAACATTTTTTTAAAAGTAATAGTTTAGTTTAATACTTATTTTAATTAAATTTTCAGATGAGAATGTTTCCCGAACCACCTCCGCAGTCTATACAATCTATACAGTTTTTAGCGCAAACACCTCCATCCACTACTCCTTCACCAGGTCAACCACATCAACAGTTCCACCCACCACCACAACCGTCTCCTGCAGGCGGGGGCCCACAAACTGCTTTTGGAACCACTGCTCAACCTTATCATGTAATGTGTCCTGTTATTCATCAACAATTGGTTCCCAACTACTATCACCAGGGAACACCCCAAAATCCTCATCAGCAATATCAGATTTTAATGCCACAACACCCGACACAGTGAACTTTCCAGAGCAGAGGCGGCTAAGCAGTTAATACATATATAATAATAAAATGTGAATTAAAAGAAAGCGTTAGTTGTATATAAATACATGTATATGTACATATATATATATATATGTATATATATATATATAATATAATATACTTGTATATATATGCATCCATATGTTCATACATATGTAGTGTTGAAAAAACTCGTAACCCAAACGGCTTATCTTTTTTAAAGTATATTCTTTTCTATATGCAAATTCGAAAATTAAAACAAAATATCTAAACTCTCCGATTTCGCAATGAGTAACCAAACTGGGAAAAAGAATATTAAAAATTTATCACAAAAAAAAAACGAATAAAGCAAATACCAAATGGGAAGTTAAATGTGTGTTGTTATTGTTTTGTGATCTTATAATATCATCAAGTACATCATCTTAATGGAGATGTGGTAATTAAGCCCTGTGTAGAGTCGTTGATAACAGCAGTTAAAGGAAGGGGAGGGGGAGGGGCAGCAGACTTACATGCCCGACAGGCGATTTTGAGGTTAACTTAGATTGCATGCCAATTGGTCAAATAATGACCATTTCGCTGTCAAATGATGAGAATTATACAGATAATAAATTGAGAAGATTTTTGGCTTTCCCGCCCACCCTTTTTTATCTGCTTCAAAACGGCGCAGGACTGTGTCTGTATACGTTTGTGCATGCAGATCAGCAGTTCTGCGCCAAAGAATCCATTTTGGAAAAAATCTCATATAAAAAGTCAAACTGGGCTGTGTCCAATAACATCTTTATAATATGCGACGATTTATGGTGAATTTGCAAAAGAATAAAATTACGTTGAACATTTTCAATTAGTATTATATTTTCAAGTATTATTTAAGTTTTACCTAACAAACTTATTTTTTGGGTAAACATTTTTAAGCAGTTTCGTAAATATTTACGCAATTACGCAATTTAAAAATAAAATAAGAAGTATCATATCTAGCCATGCTTGACGGCCAAATCAAGGGCCTTGACACAACAATGTGGAGAGTCCTGGAAGGAACCGCTGATCGTGAAACAGCTCACATGGTCTTTGTTATCATCGAGAGTACAATGAAGCGGCTTTCAGAGCTCAAAGGATTTGTTTCCCACCGTTTCGGGCAGGTGAAACACACCCTGAAGAGCGACAAACAACCAAGACAGGGAAAGAAATACGTTAACCCAATATCAACGACAAATGCAATTCGAATTCAATTGTAATGTGTTTGCTTCTTATTTTGCAAGGTCGTTAACAGTGAATTCGTTCCGTAACAAGTATGCCCAATTCACAATGTCGCGTTTGGGCCACAGATAGTAAATAGTAAATAATTTTGGATTAGGTTTTTTGTTGCTTTATTATGTTTTTATTGTACATATGAAAGTTTAATGTATCTACATACTCGGAATCTTCATATGAGAGCAAGCGAGCCTTGACAAACTGCGAAGAAATACCTTTTAATGCATTTTGAAACACAAAATGTAAACTTTAATTGTTTAAACAAAAAATGTTAACTTTTCTATTCCAATTCAAATTTATTTCATCATGATGAATAATAATAATAATAATGAATAATTTTATCAAAATGAATAAATTTAATAACGTTATTATCTTTAAATTGGAATGGTAGAGTAAAAATTTAAAAAATAAAAGCGTTCATTAAAATAATTTTTAAACGGAAGGTACGAAAAATATTTGAGCAGTGAATTCATGAAATACTATCAGTCGATTATCTGTATAATTTTTCATCTGTGAACTTTATTTGGGGTGAATATATAACCGCCCTACAATACCATTATGTATTCGTATTAACTTCAGGAATATCGACATGCTGAAGTTTAATACTTTTAAAATCTTTAAGTGCACGTGCTCATATAATTAGAAATATTAAATACCAAAACTTTTTTAGTTCTATAGTTATGTCCGACACTGTATACATAAATGCAAAATGCATATATAATTTTTATTTTGCATTTAAAATCTTTTTTTTTTTAAGTATTTCTATTTAATTTGAAGTACTTTGTATAAATATTTAGTATTTGCAAAATACAAAATAATATTGTTAATTTATTTGATTTATATATCATATTTTTCATTCTTAATTTCAAAATTACTTTATTTATCAACGCACCCAATCTATATGTTGACGACAACAAAAATAACCCCCAAGGATATACAAAGATACTTACTTCGGATGTCTTATTCCAGAACTAATGAGAATAGAAAGAATTTTAACCAGTTCGCAAATGAATAAACCTAAATATTGTGGTGTAGGGGAAGTTGGGGCACCTTGATACGATTTTCTTTTGACTCCAAAAGAAGGCAGCATATTGACAATAATAAATTATAAGGAAAGGCTACAGTCCGCTTGGGGCGAACAGTAAGATACCTAAAGCCCCCAAAAAGTGGGCGTGCCCTAAAACTTTATTATATACGGGTGATATACTAGAGAAAATAATGTCTTAATATCTTGTTATACAATTTTGTTCGTTTTCTATAGAAATTGTTGATGAAAACAACATATTATTAAAAACCGCCCTCAAAACGTATGCCTGGCAAAAAACTTCATATGTAAAGCTTATGAAGGAGTTCTTTGTCTACTTATTTTGTTCAGGTTGCAACGCTTCATCTCCTCAACTGCAGCTTTAAAACGGTTTTTTCTAGATTGTGGACGTGGCAGTGGGCGGATTTAAATTTTTTTAACACTAAAATAATTGCTTTTATAGCTATTGCCATAATGATGATGTGTGGTACATTAATATGTATCAAACTATCCCCAAGGCAGTGACGTGCCGTGGTGCTTTTAGTAGGGTGTTCTCTCAATTATTTTCTCATTAATATAGGTACCTAATATTCGTTTTTTTTTCGAGGAACATTCCTTATTTGTGTACGTATAACACATATATTTATCTATTTTAGTTTATTTATACTTTAATATGTTTTTTAAATAAGAATGTTGTTCTTAACTTTTGCATTAAGGATAGTGCAATACAGTGTAAAAGCCATTTACATTTTGACGATGTGTTTGTAAGAAAACTAGCAAAACTTCATCGTAGAATGCGTTTTTAGTTTCAATTTCCTTAAGAAACGATTTCTTAATTTAAATAAGTTTTGATAATCCTTTGTCTAGAATTGTATTCCTTGTAAACATTTAAGAGCAGAAAAGAACGTTCGTCAGAGGAACTAGATGTTAAAAAATGTCTGATAATGGCGTTTCTTATAAAAATGTTCGAAAAAGTGTCTTTTAAAACCAAACTCGGTACAACATAAGCCGATTTAATATCTCAAATAATTCATAATTCTCGATCGTATGTGAAACTCTAGATTTTGTTTTTGTTAAGAGTTCTCTTAAGAAAAGAGCACCACATTTACAGGAGAAGCAAACACACACAAGAAGGATGTCCTTGATAAAAGTTGCGAGTTGCAACCAGCAAAAAATTTTAGAATTTTTGTTCCAAAAATTACATGTATGAATATGTGAAATGAATCGATTACCGCAGCGAGGTGCGCTTATGAAGGAGAACACCAAACTAGGTAGATTTGTGAAGGAGAACAGTTTTTTTATATTTATATTATTTTGCGTCGACTCGGTGCTCTTGAGCGAGAAGAACACCCCGATGTAAGTTGCCACTAGCAAGTTGCCTTGGTAAATCTGACTTGATTTTTTGTTCGATCAACTACAAGTATGAACTATGTAGAATGAACCGACCACCGACGCGATGTTCGCTTGATGAAGTAGAGCACCAAGCCATATATGAAAACGAGTAATGCGTTAATTTTTTTAAAATGTTTTGAATGAAATTTTTTTCTACCTTGAGAAGAACATCCCAATGGATAATATGTTTGACATGTTTACTTAAAATGAACTTTTAGGTTGGGGTCAGTTCGGCGGTGCGCTTGATGAAGTGGAACAGCCATATAAGAGAATGAATAATAATATCTTTTTTTCAATATATACGAATGCCGATTTTCTTACGCTTGTTGCGCTAAAGTGAGGCGAACATCCTAGGGTGATTTGTTAGATAGTAGTCATTTTTTGTGAACTCATTAAAATTAAGAAAAGTTGATAGGGTGTGCGGAGAACACCTGCGCACCTTTGAACGAACGTCCCTTCCCCAAGGTGGTGTGTATCAATGTGCCCTAACTTATTTCAAAGAATTTAAATATAATTTGAAATTAAAATAACGTTTAAAAATTAAATTTTAATTAAATATCGCATTATGAACGATATAAACTCACCATATAACTTTATACCAAATTTTTAGCACAAGTATGCTAAAAAAGCGAAACAGGAATAGTTCTGCAAAATATGTGTTCCAAAGGTATGCATTAATTTGGCTGTATTCACTCTTACAATCCATCTGAAACTGTCTGTTCTCATTGTGTTGAAATTGATTGGAGCAATACAAGACTCGTATCTGTGATTGATTGAAATGACCGATTCATTTTATCCACCAATACTTGAATGATACGATTTTTATTGGCGAAAGCAGCTGTCTTGAGCAAAAAGAAGGCATTCTCCCAAGCAGTGGTAGGATTGTGGCACTTCACGGCCCTTCCTCTGCTGGAACTAGCCACCCTAGTACGTCCCAAGGTGGAAGCTCGCAACATCGCACTCCTTCTAGGTTATACTACAAACAACGACGGGAGGCAATCCGTACTCTGAAGGTCTTTGGAGCTATTCTGGAGACCAAAGCTCTAAAGCAGGTTTTCAAACTCAAACGGGCCGAAAACTTTATGACCCAAGTGCCCCAAGGTGCATAACACCAGTACCTCCACCGTTACACCTCTCAGGTCTTTCAGCGATGTTCTTAAAGATAAAACCGTGGTCGCTGTTATTGATCGCAGCGATATAGACGGCACGATATCTCCTGAAGGGTGGCAAACGGACATATTAAAGCTTTTGTAGCTTCTTACCCTTCATGACATGGGCAACTCCCGGACCGCCACCGAACACTCAAGATGCTGGCTGGCATCAAGGTCACGTAAAGCTGATCGTTTGCGATGACACGACGAACTTCTTGGTTCATCTTCAGAATCGGAAGACCTAAATAAGACCCTGGTAGAAGTTTCTCTGCCTAATTGTAGCAATTGATGCTGCAGTTAGTACAGATAAACCTCCAGCACTCCAAAAAGTCTTCGGCCTCCTTGCTTCTCCGTCTTTTTCAAGATAGAGAAGATATCGTCCTGATCCAAGAACCATGGATTGTTAACACCTGGTTTGCGGACTTAAGGCTCCGGCATACTACGCGCTGTGTGTATGAGAGTAACCTTAGATCCTGCAAACTAGTGAAAAGTAGTCTTAATTTATTTTTACTCCCTGATTTCAGCGACCGAGATATAACCACAGCGAGACTGGAAATGGCTGGAAACGAAACAATTATGAGCTTGGCTGGAAATGAAACCAAACTCATAATTGGGTGCGATTCCAATGCTCATCACTCAGTATGGGGCAGTTCCGACATTAACAATAGAGGTAAGTTACTTTTTAATTATATTTTACACATCAATCTTATTGTTTGCAACAGAGGTAGTGAACCTACCTTCATAACCAGAAGTCGACAAGAGGTCTTAGACATAACCCTCGTCTCTGATTTCATCACTGAGTTGATCGTCAATTGGAAAGTCTCGTCTGTTCACTCTTTTTCAGGCTACAGATGCATTCAATTCAATCAAATGATGACCCTCCCCGCCAATCAACCTTCAGAAACTACCGTAAAACTAATTGGCTCATGTACAAAGATTCACTTTGGCGTTCAGTGAAAACTCTATGCCTTTATGTTCCCCTCATGATACTAACGAACTTGGTCATAAGGTAAGGGAAACTACTCTGGCTCTAAATAAAGCACTGTCCTCAGATAGACTACTTTATTACCAAGAATGGACTACTTTGAGCGCTACACAGCTTCAAACCATATAAATCGACGGGACCAGACGGCATTATACCAGACGAATTACAAAAAACATCAGACATTATTCTACCTGGGTTGGAGACAATTCTAAAAAGTTGTGTAGAACTGGTTCACATTCCGCTTATATGGAGAGAAGTGAAAGTGGTTGGTAAACATTCCCATGTTACTTAAAAAGATTTCAGACCCATAAGTCTATCATAATTTCTCCAAAAAACTTTAAAAAGATTGATAGATATCCATATACGTACCAACATTGACAACAGGCTGCCGTCTACGGCCCAACATGCTTATTGCAAAGGCAGATCTGTTGAAACAGCCCTACACACGTTAGTACGTTCGACTGAACATTTCCTTCACCACAAGGAATACACAATGGTAGCTTTCCTCGATATAGAAGGCACTTTTAACAACGTCAACACATCTGCGATCTCAACTGCACTATCGGATCTAAAAGTAGATGGCACACTAAGCGATTTCATTAATCAACTACTAACCAGTAGAATTATTAACTCAAAGCTGGGTGTGACCTCTGCCAGGAGATCTGTCAGCAGAGAAACCCCGCAAGGGGAGTCCTGTCCCCACTTCGTTTGAATATAGTGGCGAACAAACTTCTTGTTAGCCTGGAAGGAGAGGGCTGAAGAGTGAATGCCTATGCGCATGACGTTGCTATTGCCGTATCAGGGGCTGATAGTTGTGGTCTAGGCGTCAACCCCCACAAAACTGATCTCGTCCACTTTACTAGGAAATACAAAACCCCCCATGTCGACCCGCCCTCAATTAGGGGTACCAGCTTAGACTTTTCATACGAAGCCAAATACTTAGGTCTAGTCTGGGATAGGAAGCTCAGTTGAAAATCTAATATACAGGGTTTTTCAACAGGGACGATACAAAAGTAGAGCGACATTTGACATTTCTCTTCAGTAAGGTTTGCCATTTCATGATGGAAAGATATACGAGCCAACAACGAGTCGAAATTATTAAAATTTACTATCGAAATTCGGAGTCAGTGGCCTCAACGTTAAGAGCGCTTCGTCCAATTTATGGTAGTCATAATCGTCCTAGCAGATCAACAATTAAGCGTCTAGAGGAAAATTTTGAATCCACAGGCACAGTAAAAAATGGTCCCGTGTCAGTGAGACAAAGAAGTGCCCGTAGTGTCGAGAATATTGCTGCCGCTGAGGCTTCAGTTGAAGAAAGCCCAAATGTGTCTCTCACACGTCGGCGTCTCCGGCGTCCGTACTTCTTCCGTGATAATCAAGACTGGCGCGTTACTGTGAATGGGAATCGCTACCGTTCAATGATAACCGAATATTTTTGGCCCCAATTGGATGATACGGACTTGGAGGACATGTGGTTCTAATAGGACGGCGCCACAAGCCACACAGCGAATGTCACAATCTATTTATTCGAAACCAAGTTTGGAGAACGTGTTATCTCACGAAATGGTGCAGTCGCTTGGCCACCTCGGTCGTGCGATTTGACGCCGTTAGACTATTGCCTGTGGGGCTACGTCAAGTCTATGGTCTATGCCAACAAGCCAGCGACGATTGATGAACTTCGTACGAATATCGAACGTGAAATTGCAGCAGTATCGGCCGATTTATGCTTGAAAACCGTCTTAAATTGGGTTCAGCGTCTGGAATACTGCAAGCGTGCCCGTGGTGGCCATGCAAAAGAAAGCGAGTTCCATACATAATGGCATCGAACGTACTTTCACAGAAATAATAAAGAATTTCATTGATATCCAAAACCGTTTTTGTTTTATTTAAAAAAAAAACTTTTGTAGAAACAAGAAAGAGTTCGGAAAGTTACGGTAGCCCTCTTTTCTTGCAAAAAAGCTATTGGTAACAAGTGTGGACTACAACCCCGAATCCCACTGGCTATACATCTCGTTTGTAAGACCGTTACTAACATACGGAACGATTGTCTGGAGGACTGCCTTAGAGAAAGCGATTAATTACGTCAAACTAAGCAAGGTCCAAAGATCAGTTTGTTAATGAATAAGTGAAGCACTTCGAACCAGTCCCTCAGCTGCACTAGACTTTTCATTTGATACCCCTTGACACTTATAGTAGACAGACAGCTGCTACCACGGCCGTTCGCCTCAATGGACCGAAAATGAAATCCCACCTACACCATACGCCAACAGCAGTTCGATAAAAACTTCCAGCTATCTATTTCCCCAGATCCTTTTGGGAGGATGGTGCATGGTGCCCTGCTGGAGGAAGAATCAATCCATTTTTACACGGACGGATCCAAAACATATGATGGGTGGGTGCAGGTGTCTTCTCAGACAGACTAAATCTTAGTCTCTCCTTCCGTCCTCCTAATCATTGCAGTGTTTTGCAGGCAGAAATTATGGCGATCAAGGAAGTCTTGAACAACGTGGCTAAAAAATAACGTGGTATCCGTAAAGGATATCCGAATCTTTTCGGATAGCCAGGCGGCCATTAGGTATCTGGACTCCGTCACTATTAGCTCTTTAGTAGCCCTAGATTTCCGATCATCTCTAAAGGAGATGGCTGAGCAGTTCAACATTCACATGTGCTGAATGCCGGGGCATAAAGACATTCCGGGTAACTGCAAGGCTGACGAACTCGCCAAACTTGGAACTACCCCCTCAATCTTGCCTGAAAAAGGCTCCTTAGGCATACCAGTTCCCAAATGCAAACTCTTATTGAAACTAGATGCAATAGACAAAACAACTAAAACCAAACCATAGGTGGACAGGCGATACTACCTGTCTGACAACGAAGCAGATTTGGCCTAGGCTAGATCTGAGACGCTCTAAGAGTTTGATTACTGAGAAGCTCTAAGATCACACATTGGTGCTACAATTGTTGTCATCACTGGACACTGTCTGGTAAGTAGACGTGCAACACGGCTTGGCGTCTCGATTTTGGATCACTTCATCATTGAAGCTAATCAAATGCTGGTGTTTCTGCATTTGTGTGATCCAGCAGTTTTTAGGCCTGCCTTACTCTTACGCGATTGTAAGGGAACGTTGATTGCCATTGCCTTTTTGAGGGGGTTCGTAGGATCCCACCTTTGAACATGACAATACCAACTGAGTCGGTCGTGCTCCATTTTTTTCGAGATGGGTTCTTTGACAACTGGGGTGTAGAGCCTTCCTTTCAGCTTAGGGGACATTTTTCGGTCACAGAAGACGGCAGAGTTTTCCTGCCACTTCATTCACCCTACGCTTACACGATAATTAATATCGTCATCGACGGTTGCTTCGCTGTTGGTCATTGATCCCAGATGAACTTTTCACACTTGGAAACCACCACCCCATTCAAATAAATGTCCGGAATGGGTTGACTTGGGTCAGAGAATGGGCAGTACAGATACTGTCTTTTTTTGGCTAATACGATACCCATTCACTTCTAAAACATCTACCCAAACATCAAGTGCTCGTTGCAGGGAAGTCTGATCATTACTTATGATGGCTCCATCGTCAGCATTCTGTCCATTATATTTGACTTGTTTGTACAGCTCTGTTTTTGCTATACAATGATATTCACCTCGATTACCGTTGTCGTTTTCGACTTAAAAACACACGACTCTTCGTGACTTGTTTTATGGCTGGCTTACATGGTCACACAAGTCTACCACGCAGGATAGATAAAATGTCTACTGCAAGGAAGGGACACAACTACCAAACATGCAAAAATACGTGACACGTATTTTGGTCGGTAATGTTAATTTGCATGGTAGCAGCTGAATGTAGACTGTTTTATCTCTAATCTCACTCTTACATCTTTAAGATCATTGACGGCAGATATCTTGTGTATTTAATCAAACTTCTACCACGTTATCCTATTTTAAGGAATTCAGCGAGGAATTCAATTCGATTATAGTCACCGATATTTCAAAAAGAAAGAACTACAGTGTATGATTTGGCACAAAGTGAAAAGTTTGAAGTTGACAATGAGTGGCGGAAATTAGCTGCATCAATTTCAAATGATGAAAAATTGTCGTTGCAAAACTTAAGAGTATAAGGTTTTTGAAGTGAGATTTTAAAACAAAACAATATGTTTAAAACATGTTTTTTTGTTGTTTGTTTCCTTTTAATAAAACTTTCTGAACAAATATTTAAAATTATTGGGGAAATTATGGGAATTTCGGACGAACGGGGAAGAAAAAACGTTCATGGGAAAAAACCAGTCCAAAGCCAAACAAACGCCGATCACTTCTAATGACCTAAAAACCGAGTTTGTCGTGAGCAATTTTGGTCCCGTCAGGTAGCCGACTGGGTCAAAGGTGTAGTACGATGATGTTTTTGTGCGTTTTTTTTTTAATCACTTGTGTTTATTCGTTCAACATTCGTTAGAGAAAAATTAGTGCACAACAAAAAACAGTCTTGAGCTACTGGAGGAGGCAAATTTAAGATATCGGGAAATCTTGTTTCGGCATAAAAAAATAATTTTGACTCTGCAATATCTTTTTCAGTAACATTGGCTTGTATCCATTGTAGACATACATATATTCAATTCGATAATACTTATCATCTGTTTACAATATTTGCTAAATGTTGGTTGTGCTAGTTCTAGAGTATTCCTACACGCTATGCATTCTTTTGCAAGGAGTCTTAAAGCTGATGCTAGCCTTAAGACGGACGACACTGATGACGATCGAAATGCATTTGGAAAGTATTTGCCGGTTTCGTCAAGTAAATATTTGAAATTTTACTTTTTCCTTAAATTAGGCAAATTAAATAGGTTCAAACGATCTCTAAATTGTGCTCGTATTGCAATTAAGTATTCTCACTTTGTTCAAGTTTATCATCCTCGCTACTTGAACTATCGAACATTTCAATGCTATTCATTTTAAATGATGATGAATGGCGTGATTCTTTCTAATATTCTTTTTTGCATTTTTCCATTAAATCCATTCTATTTAGAATTTACCGCATTAGCGTCCTCATTGTTGTATTGTATTCTGTTTTTTTTTTTAATTTATCTGTTGGTTTTTAAGTTTGGATTGATATTGCCTGAGCTTGCCAGTGTATTTTCTTATTTGTGAACAGGATATTGTGGAACTAGTTTAGACTTCAAAGTTTGTGTAAATTTCAGGCCCCTATTCGGAAGGATTCTCCATACAATATAAGTGCATCCTCAACTAAAAAGTGCACTTTTCTGAATTACAAGGTATTAGATCTACAGCGACGACATATTATTATTATAATTACAGGTAGCTATGATGGGAATATTTTCTACCATTGGTTTTTAACAAAACATAAACATTAAATTATATTATGAAATATAACACATTTGTTTGAACGTCCTCGAGCTGCTAAAATTTAATACACCGCATATAAGAAAACACAACGTAATGGATATATTAATTTATTAGATGTATAAAAAAAGGCTAAGATAATTTTCGAACCTTTTTTTTTTTGAATGTTACCATTTGTTTAATTAAAAGATTATTTTCGTCATCTTTATTGGTGAACGGATCCCAGAGCCTTAATCGATGTGGTATGTAGAACAGTCCGATTAGCGTTATAACTAAAAATAATTATACGAATAATTAAATAGCATTTACTAATTTTCCTGGAAATAATATTATATAGGGATATTTTAAGCTTAACACAAAATAAATGATAATACGAATAAATAAATGGTAAACGTTGAGATAAAGTCAGAGTGAAATATAACGGGTGAAATTTGTAGATGAGGTGTCCTTAAAATTGATCCCCATAAAAATTGCTCGTCAGCTTTTGGCACGCATATTGGCAGGATATTTATTATCATCCTAAGTCGAGATCTGCTCAGATATAAAATCTCTTTGCTTTTTTGTATCCATGATGAGCCATAGATTCTTGCATACACTTGTATCTACAAGCAATATAATATTAATAGATGCAACTATTAACGGATTTATCAAATGGGCTTAATAAATATATTTAATACTTTTTATTCTGGAGAATTGAAAAAAAAATACGTTTATGGAAGAAAGTCTGATGTATTTTAAGTATGGACTGGGTGTCTCACTGACAGAATGTTCAGCCTTTTCTCAGCTGCTTACAATAATGTTTTACAAGCATTCTAATAATGCAATGAATCTAATGAATGCAACAAAGCATAAGGATAGGTGAATTTTACCGGCATTACTTATACGGTCCTTACGGAAAATATGGGTTTGGGTTATTTTGGGTTAGTAAAACTTATTAAGTAAGAAAAGTGTTAAAATTATATTCTTAAACATATTATATATCCGCTTGGGGCGAACAAAATGATACCCTATCCATATCCCTATATGTAACCAATAACAAGTCATTAGGGACATGGTGGATGACATTTTATTTAAATTTAAAGGAAATTTATAAGAAAATCACCAATATTTGAAAAAACGCCCCCAAAAAGTGGTCCAAAAGCTTTGTATGGGTGATATATTGGAAAAAAATATTAAACGCCCACAAAAGGTAAGCGCGGCAAAAAACTTTATATGACAGTTATGAATGACGGCAGTGCCTACATATTTTGTGTAGATTCTAAGACTATATCTCTCTAACTTTAGCTTTAGAACAGTTTTTTCTACACTGCGGGTGTACCAAAACATTTTTACACTTAAACATTTCGGAACCCTAGGGAATACGCGGTCCAAATTTCATCTTCCCATTTTAAATTTAAAAGCCTAAAAATTGCGTACGGAAGGACGGACATTGCTAAATAGTCTTAGGTTTAGGTCATGATCATAAATATATATAGTTTCATGGATCTACGATGAAAAATTAGTATACCTTTAGGATAGGTAGGGTATAAAAAGAGTTGATGCAATTTATATGATTGAGCTGCTTTGCAGGTGAGACGAAAGCACTACGTAGCGCTTTTTTTAAAGTTCGCTGTATGGAGTAGTATTTTTTTCAATTCAATTCAATGTTTTTTCAATTTGAATTGTATATATTGGTTGTACAAATAAAAGCAATAGTCTTTTATAGTACACAGGCTTAAAGATAAACATTGATTAATTTAATTAACATACAATTACAATTAACATCGTGCGTTTTCGTTGGACCACCCTTTACAATAAAATATGTTGATTTCTATCATTAAACATTTTCATCCATCCGCCAAAATAACAAACCAAAATGGAATAAAAATTTCGATTTTCATTAACCCATTCGCCATGTTGGAACTGTTCCAACTGCTTTCATTAACCCATTCGCCATGTTGGAACTGTTCCAACTGCTGTCAAGTACTGTTCCAACTGCTGTCAAGTACTGTTCCAACTGCTGTCAGTGCTGTTCTAGCTATTTGGCGAATTGGGTGAATGAAAGTCGACATAAAACAACGCAAGTATTTGAAGGTAAATAATAGAGAACTATTTATTTGAACCGCAAAAAATATTCGCATTTAATTGCAACAAATCATACTTATTATGTAATTATTATTTGTTCTTCTTAAACAGTTACATTAAAGTATTTATTAAAGTTGAATTACGTAAACTCAACACTTCACAGCACTTCCCAACACATCCGCCGCTGTTTTTGTTGCCATTTGGAAATGTTGTTCACAGATAGAAAATTTGAGAGAGGATTTTGCGGCCATTTTTAAAAGTTACTTGAGGATTCAACGCGATAGAGGTATGCAGAGTTCACTGTCTGGTTAAATCCTCAACTATGGTCTGGCAGCGTAAACATGAAATAGTTGCGAAGTAGTCAAATACTTAGCAGAAGGCGATTGTTAGCACCCTTATAAGGTTTATAGTAACACAGCACGGTCATTACAGAAATGAAGGATTAGAAGAAAGGATGAGAGTGTTTTGGAAGCATTAAATTTTTTTATTGGTTTCACCCCACTTAAGAATGCTGTCCAGGTGACGTTTTAATGACCTTAACATACGTTCTCGTTCCAGCTCCACTCCCGAAGATAAGGGATGTGAATCATAAAACGAATATGCGAAGCTAAGGGTACTATCAACAGTGAAGGAATGGATTGGATTAGAAGTGACAGAGAGGAAATCATTGATAAAAATGAGGAAGAGAGTCGGAGACAAAACGGAGCCTTGGGGAATACCACCATTTATTTTGGTGAGTTGCAGTGAAATCGACCAAAACAACTTGAATTGAATGGTCGGAAGGGTTATTTCTAATCCGTTAATCATCGATTCCAAATGCACGCATTTTCGAAAAAAAGAGCTTGACGCCAAACTCTGTCAAATGCCTTTGAAATATCAAGCATAGCGACCTTACTTTCACCACCACCACGGTGAATAGATTGATTGCACTTTTCGGTTAGATATGTCATCATATCACAAGTGGACCTGTTGCCGCGAAAACCGTACTGTCGGTCTTTTAGAAGTTTCCCCGATTCAAGCTATTTCATAAGATGACGATTTATTAGCGTGTAAAAAGGGAAGTAAGTACAATTGGTCGGTAGGAGGAGGGGGACGAAGATTCGCCTTTCTTGGACTGGCTGGATAAATGCTGTTTTCTATCTTCTTGGAAAGAGCCCTAAAGAATAGGACACATCTCATCCGCATTCATCCCATCCAATTCGGGAACAAAATAGTCGGTTATCATGGCTATATACCGGTCTCCATTAACGGTAACTGACTCTCCAGCATAATTTCGGAAAAAGTATGGCTCAACAACTCCACCAGCCCATAGAGCATACCAAACAGTCCGTTTTTGTGGATATAATGGCGTTTCAAGGGTCTCATGTGGATTCTCTTAACTCTAAATGCATAAAATCTTCCATAAAGTTGATGGACGAAGCTCCAATTGCTGTGCACGGTGGCGAATCGATTCATTCGGGTCCTCTTCAACACTTTGCTCTACAGCGGCAATTATTTCTTCGGTGCGTACTGTTCGACGTCTCTGCGGATTCGTATTATCACATAAAGTAAAGTAAGCGAATTAATTACTCTGATGGACGATTATGTCGACCATAAAATGAACGGAGCTTGCGGTAAACTTCGCGAACTGAACCATTATTTTCGACATTAATTTGCACGATTTGCAAGCGTTGCTCATTTGTCAACCTGTTCATGATGAAATGCAAACCGAACTGAACATAAATGACATTAGAGTTGCCAGATTTGACCACAAAATGTTATCTCTATTCGAAAAACAAACCTCTAAAAAACACCCTTTATATACTACGCGCTCGAGTGCAGGGGGAGATAAAGCACAATCTGGGAGCGTTGAGCTAGCGGCAAAATGAGCAGCTGGAATGAGTGTCGGGACAGATGTTGAGGCCGAATTCTTAATATTTTTTGCCTCAACTTTTGTTCGTAAGAGAATTTGACACGATTAAGGGCCCCGTCAAACAGAACGCGTTTTAACCCCGAGTTTCGACGCCGCGTTCCAACGGCGCGTGGTAATATATAGCAACATATACACTATGTCACGTAGAGCGCGTTTTCAACCCCGCATCGAGTTTAACCCGGCGTGAAAACGCGGCGTTGTGATAAATTACAAATGTTTTTTTTACGCCGCGTCAAAAAAATTTCTCTGTCATTGACTTTTGAATTGTTTCCGGAAATGGAAAAACTTATAAGACAGAAAGCTCACCTCTTTTAACCTGAAAGCGTCTTTGCAGCTAAAGTCACACCATGCGTTCGCGTTGGGTTTGATACTTTTAATCCGATTGAGGATAAAACGTTTTATACCCAAGTGAATTATGTTTGTTATCATATCGGCAGCAGCATCCACATCGCCATCAAGGAAGCATAGCGACCAGTTAAAACTCATAAAGAAACCATTTAATTCTTCCCATTTGGCTTTTTACTATTGCCATACTGTTCTTTTAGGAGCTTGTTCTTTAACTTTGTGGTTGGATTACGAGAAATTCGCCGATATCACACAGTGGTCTGACGATAATACATTTATAATGTACTTATCAGGGTGAGAGGTGAGAAACAAGTCCAGTGTGTTGGCTGTTTGACTACTATTGTCCGGAATTCATGACGGCTCTGTCTTCGGGTGTTGTCCCTCCAGAATGACGAAGCCAATTCGAATTGTGAACGATTTCAGTGTGAGGATAAAGGGTTACAATTCGTGTAATGGAATCGCAAACTCGTCCAAATTTGGGCTTCTATAAATGAAACAGTAGTGGATTAATTGCCTGCGTACATTGAATTTACGCCAAATAAAATTAAATTCCGGATTGGAGCATTGGCCGTATTGTGGTTGAAGTTAGTTGGCTACATCACGACGTACATATATAAACGGCGAGACCACGATGAGGAAAGATTAATGGCACTAAGTTGTAACCAGGTAGACTAAATTCCGACGGATCAGAATCAACTAGGGATGCTCATAATACATCAATACATCGGAAAACATCGATGTTACTATTCGAAACATCGAATCAATCAGATGAAGCGATGTATGCATTTCATTCGATGTAAAAGTATGCTCTGTAGAAGTGCCGAATTTCATATTAAATTCATTTCATATGCTCTCATCTCCTTCGTTTTGTCAACTTCAATAAAAATTAAGCGACCAGAAAAAATTGTACCGTAATTTATAATAAGCTGTTTTCGCCAACCAAACAGCCAAGTAGCGATGTGCGACTTTCACACCATCGACACAAAA
Organism: Ferdinandea cuprea; assembly: GCA_963576555.1. Lineage (NCBI taxonomy): Eukaryota > Metazoa > Arthropoda > Insecta > Diptera > Syrphidae > Ferdinandea > Ferdinandea cuprea. Next base: position 83,409,132 of record OY754959.1, read on the forward strand.
ACACACTTTCAAAAAACGGTGGTACAAAAAACTTGGGCTGCGCATATGCAATTCAATAAATTAAGAACCCCATAAGACAATCCAGCTGAATCTGATTCGGATAGTTCCGACAAAATTTCGGAAGATTTCAGCCTAACTAGTTCACGGAAACTGCAAGGCGAACAAAAGTGAAGAAAGTGTTTGTGATGTGCTTTCGACCTACTTAAGGGCACCTGTTGGTCGCCTTAGTGAAAATCCAATATAAGTATGGTCCGACTACAAGCTCCAATTCCCAAAACTTTTTAAAATTGCGTAAGTTGTAAGGAATATGAAATCATTGTGTACTAAGCAACAGCATACGAGATGAAATGGGGGTAGAGGGAAAACACGCACTGTGCAATTTTTTTTTTGTCGTTTTTATTACAATGATTTTCACTGAGCACTTTTTTTGGTTGTTCTTTTTGCACGCGCGACCGAGGAAAGGGCTATTTTTTTTCCGTGTTTTATTTTTATTGTATTCACGATCACTGGTGCGTTTTTATGCGTCGGTCGTCAGATCCGCAGATGAGGAATTCACCAGATAGACAACTCTGCAATCCTCTATTATCAACCCGCAAAAAAAATTTAATAATGGCCGCCAAATCCTCTCTCAATTTTCCTATCTGTAAACACGTGTGCGCCAGACACATGAAGTAAGATATTATATGCTTAATTACCCGCCAAAAATGAGTGTGGGGAGTTTTGCAAAATTTCCAAATGGCAACAAAAAACAGCTGGTCTCGGCGGCTGTGTTGGGAAATAGAAAGTGCTGCGAAGTGTTGAGTTTATGTGATTCAACTTTTATGTGTAGATATTTATATATATTTGTTATGTTATCTTGTAGGTTTTCACACGTGTTCGGTTTGATCGCATAGACTTACGACTTTACATAGCCCCACAAGAAATAATCAAGAGGCGTTAAATCGCATGATCTTGGCGGCCAACTCACATGGCCATTCCATAAGCTGCTCACCAAATTCATCCTTCAACATTTCCATTGTTTCACTATGTGGCACGTGGCACCATCTTGATAAAACCACATGTCAACCAAGTTTAACTCATCCAACTGAGGTAAAAAAAAGTCGCGTATAATGGCTCGATATCGTTCGCCATTTACGGTAACGTTTCTTTCACGGTCGTCTTTGATGATAAATCACACCAAAATGTCGTTTTTCGGGATACATCGGTAATTCTTGCTGCTCACCAAATTCATCCTTCAATATTTCCATTGTTTCACGAGCTGTGTGGCATGTGGCACCATCTTGATGAAACCACATGTCAACCAAGTTCAACTCAGCCAACTGGGGCAAACAAAAAGTCGCGTATCATGGCTCGATATCGTTCGCAGTTTCGAATCCTTCAATGGAATCACGGTCGTGTGCATTTCTCTCTTCGGGGTGCTGCTTGACTGCGGCAACGGCGGTTTTTTTCTAGGGGAAATTTTGATGGAAATGTCTCATCTCGTGACACTTAAAACAGGCCTTCATCGGTCGTGTCAGCTTCAGGCACTGGCTCTGAAAGTGGCCAAACTGAGAACAATTATAGCACCTCACTTGCTCTTCGGTGCAGACCGCGCTGGCTGCGGTCCTCGGTTTGGGGGTCATGACAGCAGTTGGGTTGAATGCGGTTTTCTTCGGGGCGTCGGAGATGCGCTTCCTCTCGTATCTGTCCAGGAGGGTTTTCAGCTGCTTCATACTGATTGCCCTCATTAGGGCGACTGCACTGTTGCTGCGCTCGTTCAATCCGTCGGCATTACACTCGATGACATCGGCCTATGGTATGTTGGCAAGGAGGCAATCTCCTGCATCTCCAGTACATACCTCTTCACAGACTCGTTCACTTTTAATGTCCGCGATTTCAGCTGCTGGAAAACATCGTGCATCGAGAAGGTGCGTCCGAATTTATCGATTGATTTCTGTATGCGGCACACACCATGCCAAGTTCCTCCTATAGAGCCTGCAACTTGCGCTGCTTTTGCAGCAACAGGATTTCCTTATCGGTTCTGGCCAATTCTGCTTCAAGGTTCTGCACTGCGTTTGTCGTCAGTGCGTTGGTTCCTCTCTTCCTCGTAGCCTCAGGAAGTTCGGCCACAGTAGCATTTTCGTCGAATTCTACGTCGGCCCCGGTTAACGCTTCAATAATCGGTTTTCTCGGAACATATGACAATTACACTTTTTATTAGTTATTTTTATGTCGATATCCCAATGCTGAGATTGTAAACGTCTTTTGATTTTAGATTTAAACTTGGATTTATTATAAATTGTGGATTTATTAAAAACGTATTTCTTTTGCTTTGTCAACTAATCTCGTTTTTTAATAAATACAAGTTTAAATCTAAAATCAAGAGACGTTTACTGTAAAGTTTTACTTAAATTTATTGTCGACCAAGAATGTATGATCAACTTACTCATTATATATAAGTCAGGTTAATCAATATTATTTTGATTATGCTGCATTAAAAATTAGAATAAATTGGTTCAAACATAGCTTTACTCTCAATATTATATTATTTTATTATGTTATGTTTTGTGGTAAGTATGTTTTTATAAATCCATATTCACCTAATATATTGCATGTTTATTTCACACACCCAAATTGTGAGATGTAATGTGCTCAAATTGATCAACTGTTCCCAACTTCTTGCTATAAAAAATGACATTTCGTATCATTTCATGGGGGGCGAAAACACATTAAAAAGCCATATAATTGGAACATGTGTGCAAGGCTCCCATTTGATTTGAACTGGACAAATTGCAGTTTTTGGTACAACTACAATGGAGAACGGTTATGGATTATTTTGTGCATGAATACATAGCATCGAATCTTCCAGAAATTTTGAAATTAGCAACCAAGGACAAATTTGTGGTAGCTAAATATGTATGTATATGATCATTGTGGGGCGTATAAAAATGTTTACACTCTTGTCTTTCTAACTACTTTCATAAATTGACTATGTTTAGCGTTAATGTTAATGTTAACGCTTAAGTTTTTTTCGAAAATAACTTCAACCCTAATTTTTTTTTCCAGTTAATCAGTTTTTATTTAAGAGAGAGGTGAATAAATCTTATGTTTGATGATTGCAGACCATTATATATAATAAAATGCAGCTTTATACGAAGCTAATATAATAATCCCTCTAAAATATTTAAAAGGTAATATTTATGTACTTACAATTTAAGGAAAATGGAAAGATGACATAAAAGTTGATTGTGGTTGATCGGAAGTATAAGGCCTCGGTAGAATATAAAATCATAGTCAACAATATAGAACAGCGTCCAATTATAACAATCCTACGAAAAATAAATAAAGTTAAGTAAAAGCGAATATTTCAAAGACATAAATAAATTACTTACGGTTTATGGTGTATAAATAATGTGCAGTGGACCAATGCGACAGCTTTTAAGATACAATACATTCCGATTAAACGTGATATGATGTAGTCAGCTGAAATTTTTAAATGAAAGCAAATCAATTATTTACTTAAATAAAAATTTTCTTTTTAAAATTGTTCTCAATAATACTAAAGGGTGATCCATTTCGAGGTTCCCTACTTTTTTAAAGAAAAAAACACAGAAAATTAAAATTTAATGTTTACTATCATTTGAAAGAACATTCTTTGGCATTTATTTTTTGAAGATTATATCTATCAAATGTTGGCCGTTGCTACGTCGCAGATGGTCCATCCGTTGAGTCCAATTTTCGATCACTCGTTCGAGCATTTCGACTGGTAACTGGCGAATGACACGCGTAATGTTTTCCTCCAAGGCCTGAATCGAACCGTGTTTGTCGGCATAAGCTTTTGACTTTACATATTCCCACAGGAAAAAGTCTAACGGTGTGATATCACACGATCTTGGTGGCCAATCGACCGGCCCAAAACGTGAAATTATGTGCTCACCGAAATGTTCTCTCAATAAGTCCATTGATTGATGCGATGTGTGGGAAGTGGCGCCGTCTTGCTGAAACCAAATGTCGCCGATCATCAAATAGTCGGTTATCATGGCACGATAACGGTAGCCATTGACGGTTACGTTCGCACCGGCATAATTTTTAAAGAAATATGGACCGATGATTCCACCGGCAGACAAACCACACCAAACCGTTGTTTTTTCTGGATGAAGTGGCAGTCCAAATGCGGCAATTTTGTTTGTTTACATACCCATTGAGCCAGAAATGGTCCTCATCGCTAAACAAAATTTGCCTCGAAAACGTCGGATCTTCTTGGAACTTTTCAAGAGCCCATAGAGCGAAGCGATGTCGCTTGGGAAGGTCGAGCGGCTTCAGTTGTTGCACAAGCTGTATTATGTACGCTTTCAATTTAAGATCTTGACGTAAAATGCGCCAAGTCGTTCCATACGTCAGTCCGAGTTGCTGCGAACGGCGCCGAATCGACTCTCTACGGTCTTCGTGTACACTCTCAGCTACGGCCGCTATATTTTCTTCACAGCGTGCTGGACGTGGTCTATTCGGTCGAATATTATCCAATAATGAATGCTGGGTCTCAAAATGGGTGATGGTGTTGACCATAAGTTGAGCGAAGTGCACGAAACACATTCCTCACAGAACGTGCATTTTCATAATAAAGTTGAACAATTTGTAAACGTTGTTCACGCGTAAGTCTTTCCATTATGAAATGCCAAACAATACTAAACAAAAATAACATGACAGCATGACACGACTCACACGTGATCTGTCAAAAAAGGCTATTGAAAAAAGTATCTCTACTTGGATCACCCGTTATTTAATCCGGTCTGGAATTCAAAATGAAAAAAACTCCGTATAAATAATGTTTAGTTGGTATGTAATTGACTTCATATTATTTCATTCTAGATTATCGTATTAAAATTCTAAGTACGTAACGTACATAAGTAGCGTTGCTCAACCCTCCTACCTCTTCCAAGGTAGTGCTCGAACTCAAGCTTTCTCTTGATCATCTTCGATGTAAGGAACAGCTATTGAACGATTTCATAAACGTATTTTTATAAGGATTGACTTTGCAGCAGCTTGTAATACGGTGATAAGTAGCAATAGGTTTCCGCTACTAAAGATCAACACAGCAACCTGGCGCTCTCCAGAAGGTCGAACCGCCAACCAAATCGACCATGTCCTAATCGATGCGAGAAGCTGCGAACTACCCAGAAGAAGATATTTGACGTTGGACGCCTTAGCACATCTGGAGTTGCCAGAGCCTACAAAGAGCTCCTGAGTGAGAAACTCTCCACTGTGCAAACAACCAGATCGCGACATCATCAAGGAGGTAACCGAATCCACCCTAGGATACCAGCCACCAGAGAAAAATCTCGTGGCATGATGATGTGTGTGTATACCGGAAAAAGGTGACAGCGATGGAAACATAGTCACCGACGCCCAGGAGATGTATTTAAGCAGCATTTCCAGCAGCTGCTAAACGGACAAAATGTAGAGAGAGTGATGGGGCAAGAAGAGAACTCACGTCCAGTCAATGAAGAACCAATCCCTCCGCCCAGTATAGAAGAGGTTGGCTTAGCTATAAAAAGCTAAAGAACAACAAGGCCGCCGGCTCTGATGGTCTACCTGCAGAGCTTTTCAAATACGGAGGTGATGTTATGGTAGGGCGCATGCACCAAATCATCAACCAAGTTTGGGTGGAGGAAAGCATGCCCGATGACTGGACCATCAGCTCCATATGTCCCATCTACAAGAAAGGAGATCCTATGTCTTGCAAGAACTATCGAGGCATATCCCTGCTTAATATCGCAAAAAAAAGTTCGTATCCAGCGTACTGTGTTAACGTCTCAAACCTTTCTGCAACACACTAGTCGGAACATACCAGTGTGGCTTCGGGCCCGCCAGTTCAACTGTAGACCAAATCTTCACACTAAGGCAAATCACACAAAATCACACACCATCTCTTCCTCGACTTTACAGCCGCATATGATAGCATTCATCGTCAGGACATTTTTGAGGCGATGCCCAAATTCGGGATCCCGTCAAAACTGACCCAGATGTGTCGCGTGAAACTAGATAATAAGCGGTGCAATGTGCAGTTTGGCAGCAGCTCATTTGAATTCTTTAAAACATGCAACGGATTTCGGCAAGGAGATGCCGTGTGATTTCTTTAATCTCCTTCTTGAGCTACTGCACATAATAATATTTTTAAAAAAAATTATGACAGTACCTTGTAGGAAATGTTTTCAAGTTTCTAAAACTGTCCATTAACAGTGGGATATCTCAGACATTTATTAACGTAACATATCAAATTGAAGCTGTTAGGACAAGCTATCTGAATAATCTATTGGGTTTACTAAAGAAAATCAGGTTTGTGGACCTTAAAATAGGACATGAAAAAATTAGAAAATTCTGGTTTTACTCATTTTCTTATAATTGCGATAATAAGCATAGCTCATAAGCAGATTTGGAAACTTAAAGCTTAGGGCTTTCAAAGTGTGTTTATTTTATATCGCATAATTACCGTTATGCGCAAAAATCAAAAAACAGTACTCTAGTACTCCCATCAATCGAAGCAGTAGCTATACGCTCGTCTGACAAGCACTTGCAAACACCATAACCCTGTCAGACTATTAATTTTAAACACTTTACATACGTAAACTAAAACATATTAAAATTTTTGCCTTGTAAAAGCAATTTTTTTTTCGCTCATTTTTTGCAATATCAAAAATCTTGTACATAGTGACGCAGCCAGCAAATGCTTGCCAGAATGTTATTTTCTTGATTTGTAGATAAAAAATTAGTAGTCAAAAAAAATGTTATCCTTGTAAACACACGTTAGTCAAATCGTTCACTAGCTCTTGGACTCCAACTAAGTACATTCAAGATACTCGTGATTACTGGCCGAGTAATGCGAAACACTTGAGACAGTGTATTGTAATTATCAAGATGTGCCAGATGTTACTGTGTCAACGCTAGTCTTTCCCCAACCCAATGGTGTATATTCTTTCTGGTCAAACGGTGGCACTAACTCACACAAAAAATATAACTTCGTCTTCGAAACGTGTGCAAAATTACGGAAAATTTTATATCGCTCTGCTCGAAAATCTCGCATCAGTGTTGTAGACTGGCTACACGTTCTTCGTGGCTACATACACCAAAAAGTCTCATAAGGGGCCAGTTATAACTATTATTGAAATTCATCATTAAACATTTTGTTTTCGTATTTTATGACGACTAAGCAAACAATAATTGCTTTTAATGGTATCAAAATAAAGCTAATCACTTATAGAATTACTTAATTCTGATTTAAATTTTTCTTTAAATCTATTTTTATTATTTCACTGATCGAAATCGATTTTATTGAACAGCTGATAATCGTTGCTACAATTTGGAACACAATCGTTCCACTGAGGTATTCCATTCTCTTTCTATTCTCGTCTATCAGTTTTTCTTTCAGTGATCAATTCTAACCTCACTTGTTTTGTTTTGCCTTCAATTCTTCTTGTTTGAATTGATTTACTTTTTGAAATTTTGAATAATGCAACAAAATAATATTGTAACACAGATTCACTTGCTTCTTATTAAATTTATTTTTGCGTTTTTCTCCCGTTAGCGACCATAACAAACTAGATCTGTTTTATTTCACTGACAGAAATTTTTCAATGATTGCTATAACTGACTTGTCAAAAAAATTAAATATCTGTTCCACTGATTTGTTCCAATAACACATTTCAATGATAGCTATAACTAGGCCCTAAGTCATGTTTTACACGATACGATTTTTGTCGTACGACACTTCTTAATTCTCTTTTGGGGACGCACCGTATTTCCATACGTTCAGATTTTTCACGGTCCGTGCCTGTTTGTTTCAATTTCCAAATTTATTTTGCTTTCTTCATTCGTTCTCCAACATTTATTTATTCTTGATTGCTGATTGGTTGGTTTCTGTCGAATGCTAAGCAAACACGACTGAGGAGAACACATAAATAAACAAACCACAAAAATTAACGAAAGAAGCGCAAAAGAAAGTACAGGAATCGGATGGGAATTGCGGCTCATCCGTGTTTGGCTATCCCCCACACTTTTCATCCCCTTTGTCTACAAACTCATGACACGTACGACGAAAGTCGTATCGTGTAAAATATGACTAAGTGCCTGGCTACACGTTCATGGGAATGATCGTCATGTCGCACGAGACAGGTAGATTTTATGTGAGTCAGAAAGAAAAGGGTAGATTGCACCAAGAATCAACCGAAAATCCTCTTTCGATTTGAATTCTCGGCATGGGCATGAACGTTTCGGTTCCAAATCATATCACTTTTGACAGAAAACCTCATTTTAGATTTGTGTTGGAAGAGTGAAGACCGAATACAGGTACTAGAGAGCACAAAAGTATTCGATTTTCCAAGAGAAATTCAGTTTTGTTTCAGATTTCAGCATTCAATAGCTTTTAGGCTTAGTGCCTGGCTGCACGTTGTATGTATTTATAAACTTTGAACGGGATTTTCCAAAAAAAAATTGGCACATTCGATCAGATTTACCTTTATGTTTTTATTTACCCATCCGTGCACTTTTTTTTTGCTCTCGATATAAAAAATAAAAATAAATGTGTTAGCTAATGTAAGATTTGATTGCATGCCAACTGTGGAATTATGATCAATTCTGACAGTATCGCTGTCAAAATTTCATTGCTTTACAGGAATATTTGAGTGGTTTTGATTGGGATGAACTGATTAAATCCCCCAATTTAAACGGTAACTATGATATATTGTTGGATAAGATCAAATCTGGCTTTAAATTATTTTTACCAAAAACGCGTCTTAACTAAAGGTTTAAAATTCCTTGTTCAAATAAAAGATTAGTTAATTTACGTAACGTAAAAAGGAAAGCTTATTCTCGTTATAAAGGGTATTTTTTTTAGTGGTTGGTTTTTCGAATAGAGATTTGACATTTTGTGGTCAAATCTGACAACTCTAATGTCATTTATGTTCAGTTTGGTTTGCCATTTCATCATGAACAGGTTGACAAATGCACAACGCTTGCAAATCGTGCAAATTTATTTCGAAAATAATGGTTCAGTTCGTGAAGTTTATCGCAAAATTCTGTTCAGTGATGAGGCTCATTTTGGGTTGAATGGCTTACGTCAATAAGCTAAAGAGAATCCACATGAGACCCTTGAAACGTCATTACATCCGCAAAAAGTGACTGTTTGGTGTGCTCTATGGGCTGGTGGAGTCATTGGGCCATACTTCTTTCGAAATAATGCTGGAGAGTCAGTTACTGTTAGTGGAGACCGGTTTAGAGCCATGATAACCGACTATTTTGTTCCCGAATTGGATGGCATAAATGTGGATGAGATGTATTTCCAACAAGACGGCGCACGTCACAATCGATTTATTGAAGGAAATATTCGATGAGCGCATAATTTCGCGGACCTGTCAATTGGCCCCCAAGATCGTGTGATTTGACACCATTGGATTATTTTCTTTGGGAATATGCGAAGTCGCTCGCCTACGCCAACAAACCAGAAACGTTAGGGGACTTGGAAGCCAATATTCGTGGCGTTATTGCCGACATACAGCCCCAAATGCTTGAAAAAGTGGTTGAAAATTTGACCTCTAGACTTGTCTTTATTCGAACCAGCCGCGGCGGCCACATGCCCGAAATCATATATAATGGCATAAAATTATCCTTCCAATAAAGCCAAATTGATGGACATTAAAAAGATTTTCTTGTTCTTTATTTCAATTCGAAGTTCTATACCTCTAAAAAAAACCCATTACATAATATATCAAATAAAACTAATTCTAACCGTGAACTTTCTTTGATATTCAGGAGATAATATGAATTTTTAAATCGGTTTTAATACAGGCAATATATCTTGTCTGTAGAGTCGGTGAAGCGTAACAGCAAATCGTTTTGTAATTACATTAATTCAAAAAGAAATACCATAGGCTTTCCTAAGGTAATGGAATTCGAAGATGTAAGTTCAACAGATTTGAAAAGCACGTGTAATTAGTTCACTAATTTCTTTGAGTCAGTGAACAATAAGTGGCATGTGCAGATAACGAACGTTTTGGACATCGCATCAGTGTAATACAACTCTCGGACGACGATTTAATAAGCGCGCTAGAAAAACTAAATTTAAATATCAATCCAGATGGGATTCCTGTGGTAATATTAAAAAAAATGTTATCCTCCGTTTTTTCATCCACTTCAAATTATTTTAAACCAGTCTCTTGTAACTGGGAACTTCCTAAATGAATGTAAATATTCTTTCATAACACCTATATATAAAAGCGGTGTAAGGCAAAAAGTAGTAAACTATCGGCCTATATCAAAGCTTGCTGTAATACCAAAATTGTTTGAAATTATTTCAAATAGTCAGCATGGCTTTGATCGTGGTAGATCTTGTGCTACTAATTTAGCTTTGTTGACTACTTATATATTTAATAGTTTTGATGAACGATTTCAAGTTGATGTTCCTTACACTGTCTTTACAAAAGCGTTTGACAGGGTGCATCACACACTTCTTTTGGATAAGCTAAAGTCTTTGGGTTTTCATTCATCAATGCTAAAATGGTTTCGTAATTACCTGACTAATAGAAGGCAAATGGTTAAAGTCGATGGTTTGACTTCTCGCGTTATAGAAGTTACTTCCGGTGTTCCACAGGGCAGTCATTTGGGCCCGTTGCTATTTATATTATTTATAAATGATGTTCATGAAATATTTCAATTTTGTAATGTTTTGACTTTCGCCGATGATTTGAAATTATTTTCGCGGATAAAAAATGTATCTGATTGCATTCGTTTTCAGTCAGATATTAATAGATTGTCGGAGTGGTGCAATCGTAATACTTTGGAACTTAACATTTCTAAATGTAAAGTTTTTTCGGCATATCGTATTAGTACTACAATTTTGCATAATTATTTTATAAATGATCTTAGACTTCAGCGTTTTGATGAAGTGAAAGATCTTGGTGTCATATTTGACAATAAGTTAAGTTTCTTTTTTCATTATGATTATGTCATTGCCAAGTCTAACTCATTGTTAGGCTTTCTTAAACGTAATAGTAAAGACTTTAGAGATATAAATAGCTTTAAAATTATTTATTGCTCGTTAGTCAGACCTTATTTAGAATATTGTTCCGTAATTTGGGATTCGCAATATGCAGTTCACGAACTTAGATTCGAAAGAGTCCAAAAAAACTTCACGAGGTACGCGGTTCGTGAATTAAATATGTTTGATGAGCTTCCTAATTATGGCAGAAGGTTCAATTTAATTAGTCTGCAAACCTTAAGTTTCAGACGCGATGCAACTTCGGTCATGTTTATTCGGGATATTCTTAATTATCATATTAATTCACCAGAATTGATCCTTATTTTAAATATATATGCTCCCCAAAGGTCACTGCGGGTAGAAGCTTATTTTATACAGATAGGCATAGAACCAATTATGGTAATAATGAGCCTATTACAAGGTGCATAAGCAAATTTAATGAATTCTGCAACGAAATTGATTTTTGCTTGTCGCGAGCAGATTTTAAAAAGTCCATTAATGCATTAACTTTAAATTAATTATATTTGTAATTACTTGAAATAGTCTATAAGATGAAGATCGGTAGATGAAACTTAGTCGCGCAACAAACAACCGTTGCGTAAAGCGATACTGAGAGCTTGCACTACGTAGTGTTTTGTTTTTTGTTCTGTGATGGTATTAAAAAAATAGGTATTAAATGGTATTAGATGGTTTTAAAAAAAAATAGTTATTGAATGGTATTAGATGGTATTAAAAAAAATAGGATCATGAAGTATAATGAGTATCTCTTAAATGACCACGCTTATTTTGACAAATGAATTTAAACGAAAATGAAGTAATGTTTTCCGACACTAATTACGAATTTCAGCACAATGCCGTTATGCAGTTTATAAAAATTTGCTGATGGCATTTCGTTCGCACATTTGAATCCGAGTAATAACTGTTCATTTGCGTAAATTATTTAATAAGGCGGTGTGATTTAGTGGTTTTGTTGCTGTGTTTGTTTATAAATAGTTTTCCTGTTCTGCTTTATTGTCTATTAATTTAATCAACGGTTTGTCAGCGATTTGTGTTTGCTAATTTTGTATGCACTTTGTTTTTTTATTACATTGTTTTATTTGATGCTTATACCCTATTATTATCGTCGTATGTCCCTAAAAGTATTTATGTACATACATTTATTTACGATCAGCATCAAAATCTATTTATTTATGTACTATTTATAAATGTACGTCCGTCCCACAGATGAGGAATTAACCAGATAGTCATAGTTCCTCATTTGTGTGTGGTCTGTCCGAAACTAATTTGTAGGCCTTTAGATTTTAGCTAAAAAACGGAAATTTTTAACATATACTTGCTAGGGTCCCGAAGCAGTTGTTTTTTTTTTGTATGCACCCAATTAAAATAAACTGTTTTAAGGCTAATGTAATAAAGCACTAGGCTAAGCTAAGGCATTCACAAAATATATAGACACTGAAATGCTTACAAAATTTGCCATATAACGTTTTTTCCAATGCTCTTTATTATGAATTTATCATAGCAAACGAAATAAATATCTTCGATCGTGTTTTCTAGTATGTATATTTATGATCAGCATCAAAATCTAAGTTACCAATGTCCGTCCGTCCGTCACCAATTTTTAGGCCTTTAAATTAAAGTTAGGATGCTGAAATTTGGAACGTATACTCCATAGGGTCCCAAAATGGTAGAGTGTAAAATTGCGTTTGATACGCCCACATTTTAGAAAAAAAAAACAGTTTTAAGCTAAAGTTTGTAAGATAGAGGTGTTACAACCTTTAAATGATATGTTAGTAAGATAGAGTGTTACAACCTTTAAAAGACATATCTTACAAACTTTAGCTTAAAAACTGTTTTTTTCTAAAATGTGGGCGTATCAAACACAATTTTAAAATTTACCATTTTGGAACCCTATGGAGTATACGATCCATTTCTTAAACTGCGCTCCGTCATAACTGTGTCATAAAAAGTTTTTGGGACGCCGAAAAAAAATGTTTAACAAGATATTCAGCCAATATTTCTTCCAATATATCGCTCATACAAAGTTTTTGGCCTCGCCCACTTTTTGGGGGCGTTGTTTCTAAAAATATATTTTTTTTATAAATTTTATAGAATGAAAATATAAAAATCCATCATGTTCTTAACGCTTTTTTCTTTAGGGCGTATACGGCTATAGATAGGGTATCATACAGTTCGCCCAAGCGGACTGTAGCCTTTCCTTATGTTTTTGTTTGTGTTTAAACCATATTTTTTGCCAATAATTCTTTTTCATTTAGAACCCTATTTATGAAAACAAATCTTAAAAAGTAAGAAAGGGGCCGACGACGCAAGTTGAAGTGGAATGGTCTAATAATAAAAATCCCAGCGTTTCTGAAATATTAATTTAACAAATATTTACCCTGCAACTCCCAATCTTATTTATCAAACGTGATGAACATTCATATTTCTTTTCCATTCAACTCTGCAATATTTTAAACAGAAAATAATAGCATTAGCTTTTGGGTTTCGAGCTTCTTCACAACTATACTCTGTCCAACATAAATTGGCAGTACAGGGATGTTTGGCTCTCATTCGCACTCTTTTGTTTTTCGTAAGCTGCTATTCTAACAAAAGCTCTTACAGGGATTACGGACTAGGGATTTCAAATCAGCAAAAACCTGAAAGAATATTATGTTGTTATAATTTATGTTTATGTTATGATGTCAATTCTTTCCGAAAGAACACTTTTTCGCCGACGATGGGCAAATTTAAAACCTATTTTAATTTTTAAAACCGTATGCAGTGAAGACCTGCTAATTAAGGCTCGCAAACTTCAATGATCTCCAATGATTGAAAACAAGCTTTTAAAAAATTCAGAAATATCCTTAAGGTGCCGTCACACTATGTGAAGAAATTGCTCGCAGGAAGTCTTGATTCAGCAGTGATACTATGCGGGAAAAGTAATCGCTGCGAGCGACTTTTTGTTGGCCTGCAAGCAAGTGTCTACCAGTCGGGTAGACACACGATAAATGCGCTTGCTGCAAGTATTTCCTGCAAGCGATTTATGACTCTAAGTGGACGGGTGAAGTATTTTCCATTCAGTTTCGCTTCTTGTTTCAACGAAAATATATGGGAAGTGAGTCTTTTTGTGGCGATAACATTATATTTGAAGAAGAGGCGGAATTATTGGTAGCAATTGAATCTTGTGGAGATAGCGGCATGAATATTTCAACGTTTAAGGCAACAAAATGCGGCTTATCGAAAAACAATTTGGGCGCCACTATATGCTGAAAATCCGTAATACACTACAATTCGAGCACTAAGGCACAACTACTGGACATAAATATAATTTGTAATCAAATTGGAAGCACACATATGTATATAAAAGGAAATATATGGATTTTAATGGCTGTCCAAATGAAATGTCATTTTTAGTAGCAATCACCTCCATTTTCGTAAATACCGCCAAACAAACAAGTCTTTGTTTAAAAAAATATTTTGTGAAAAAACACTCTCAAAAAGTGGTCGTGGCCAACAATTTTTATGGGCGATATATTGGGAAAAATATTGGCTAAATATATTGTCAAAAATTTTTTTTTTTATTTCTATGAAAATTTTCGAAGGAAACAGCATTTTAGTGAAAAACGCAAACTAAAAGTAGGCGTGGCAAAAAACTTTATATGACAAACTTATAAAGGAGGGCAGTGCCTACATATCTTCCGAAGGTTATGACGCTCTATCTCTCTAAGTTTAGCTCTAAAACGGTTTTTTCTAAATTGTGGGCATGGCAGTGGGCGTATTTTGAAAATTTTAACACTTTACTATTTCGGAACCCTAGGGCGTATATGTTCCGAATTTCAGCTTCCTAGCAAAAATTTAAAGGCCTCAAAAGTTGATACGGCCGGACGGACGAAGGAACATTGCTAAATATTCTTAGGTTTTGGTCCTGATCATAAATATATATACTTTTAGGGGTCTACTATGGATACTAAGGGGTGTTACAAACTATGTGTCAAAATTAATATATCCTTAGGATAGGGTATAAAAAAACCTAGTCTAAACTACAAAGAAAATTGACATTGGCATTCGGGCTATTTAATTTTCTTCATTGTGAATAGATAGATCCATATTCCGCACTACAAGCCGTGAACATACTCATTGAACATGAATCGTGTATGCATATGTTCATATATATACATATGTACATATGTACATAAATACTATTTTGTAAATTGTACATTTAACACATGGATATCAATTATGCAGCTGTGCTTTAAGCAGAGTATACATAAATAGTTGTACGCACTTTGTTTACAACAGATACATATGCATGTATGTTTTTAAAATAATAAATCAGTAAATAACACCTCTAAATAAATATCAACTCCGCCAAAAATGGGTGCATTAATGTTTTTTTTTCTTAGACTTACCTTCAACACTATCCATATCTGAGTTTTGTGAAAGAAAACTTCTTTTTTCAACATAACAACGAAATGCAGTTCCCAGGTCCATGAAAGCCACAAAAGCAATCCACCCTCGAAATGCATATAAAACTCTTCCTTCCATGAGTGGTTATCAATTTTAGGCACTGTTTACCGATTTGTATTGTATGTTAAACTATAAAAAAGTAACATTTAGTAAGTTTTGTTTCGAATTGAAGATTCAACGTAGGTAATGGTTGTATGCAATTAGGTAGGTACATCTACCTACATAAACTACTTACAACTCGGTAAGAATTAGGAACTTACGATATTTAAAGAAAACGCTTCTCATTTTTATTTAATTGTTTCAGTTTGTTAACAATTTAGCTAGGAAACATTTTGCATTTCAAGGGAAAATTAAATGTCAGAATCTTAAGTCATGCGCACTTGTCCACCAAATGATGCAGTTGTGTCATAATTACATAAGATTGCATTTTGAAGTACCTACCCACATAAATTCATAAACGAATGTGCCTATATATAAAATGTGTGCCCATATTTTTAGACAAACAGTAAACGTCAAAAGTAAGTGTACACTACACTTATTTTAAGGTAAGTTTAGGGTGTCAAATTAAGGCAAATAATTTTTTAGAAGAGGACTCGTCGAAATTACATTGCATGTTAGGAGGTTTTCACCTCGTAAAAAAAATTTACTTTAAAATTGTATTAATATAAATTGTATACTTTTTCAGCCCTATTAAAAAATTCCATTAAGTCACCTCTAACTCACCAGCTAACTAAGCTATGGAATAAGACTTAACTCACGAGTTATAATTTCTAAATTTAAAATATTCGCCTGCGAGGCGCACATTTATTTTTCTTCAAAATTGAGGATTTTTTTTTTGTTATTATTTCATTTCATTGTTACAATACTTAAAATTAAGTAAATCATAAATAAATAACATAATAAACATAAATGGCTTAGAAATTTAAGTTTGTACGAACGACGTTTAAAAGAAGAAAGCAAAAAATAAAATTTGCGGGCGCCTCCGAGGCGCAGTTTATCTTTCTAGGGTTAATGTTAATGTTGGCGAAGAAAAACAAACAGGTTATATAATAAGTACGAAGTTGTTATTATTTAATGCGATTTTTTTTGTGGTTATAAGACAAAGTTCTCTACCAAATTTAAAATTTGGCATTATTTCCCGTCACCGATGAAACCTGCCATCGTATAACAATTTATACATAAGGTATACCAAATTTAATGAAAAATTAGGTGACGTGAAACAACGCCAATCGAAATAAATACAAATTCAGAATTTGACATTATTTCTCTTTTAGAAACGAAATAAGACTAATTTGGCTTTATTTCACTATGCAAAACGAAATAATGTCAAAAAATTATTGGAAATAAAGCCAAAAAAATCGAATGCGAAGTTGGTTATTTGCAATGATTTATTGGGTTTAAAAAAAGTTTGCATATAGCCAATCCAAATCTAACAGTGAAACCAAGCATTGAGTTTGCAGGTGGGCAGCATGCCCCCCTCATATTTTATAAGCATCACGAAATAATTAAGAATTATAATTTTAAAAACGAAATAATGCCAAAAATATTTTTTTAAAAATATGCAAGTCTGTCTCGTGAGCAGCGAAGCAAGTGAAGGATGCAATGCATGCATCCCTTCTGCACATCTGTTTCAGGCATAATTCAGGTAAATCAATATACTTTTGATTTTATTTCCTGTGCTGTGATTATATGATTTATGCCCCAACTTTCCAATTTTTATTTAAGAACACATATTTATCAAGTAACTAATAACATATTTTATTATATAACATTAATGTAAAGGGGTGTTTAATATTTTATTAAATTTGTTAAATAAATCAAAATGATACAAGTTATAATAATTAAGCTGATCGTACATCTTCGGTTAAAATTTAAGTGTGTGTACAACCAAACGAATTTCGTAGGCAATAGATGGTTTTGTTACAGCAGAGAAGTCGTTGTGGAGGTGTGTTTGTTGCGGGTCGGTGCTGAGATGCTTGTCGCCATCCTAAGCTCGTCAGTGGGCGTGGGACCTTGACCCTTCTCCGTACACAAACAAAAAAAATCGTGCCTGTCTTGCGTCCAGGTGGTACTGACGCTGCGAGTTGGATTCATTACCTATCACAATCGCAAATCGACAGCCCCTAATGCCGCTGTAAAGGCCGCAAAATCCTCTCTCAATTTTCCCATCTGTGAATACGTGTGAGCCAGACACATGAAGTTAGATCTAATTTACTAGATTACCCGCCAAAAATAATTCAACATATCCAAATCGCATCAAAACAAAACAGCTGGTCACGGCGGACGTGTTGCAAAACAGGAAATGCTGCGAAGTGTTCAGTTTATGTGATTCAACTTTTATAGCTATTTTAATGTAAATGTTTATCAAGAAACAAAAAATTAGTTACCCAATAAAGTTTTTACAATTTAATTGGAATATTTTTTGCGGTTATAAGAAATAGTTCTCTATTTTCTATCTGCCTTAAAATTGTTATACTTTTTCCATTTTGGTTAATAAAATGAAATAAAATGTAATTTTATTATATTATTGCATAAATATTACTAAATTGGTAATGTTTGGGTGTAAAATATTTGTAGTAAATAGTTTGCAATGTTTATATATATATATATATATTAAATTCGTTGATTGTTTTATTATTTGATTGTTTTTATTCAACATATGAAAGTTTAATGAATATATGTACATATTTCGGTTTCGTGCATCGATAAAAAAAGTGGAAAAGAAATATTTTTATTCCATTTTTAATTATTTTGTTTTACAAAATTTGTACGTTTAGTCAATCAATTTAATTAGCTTTTTCTTTTCTTAGGCGGCTTTGGAAATTTTTTATATAAGTTAATATGCTTTATTTTAGAATGTATAGTAAGTGATAGTCAGAAGAAGGAGGAGAGAAGGTAGCTGGAATGCACTGCATAAATATATCGTAGGTGCATTTTTCTATCAAAAATGCTTGGTAGTTGAATACAACTCATAAATAAGCATGCACATTATGTAACATATATATATTGAATTAAAAAGCCACTCTTTTTAACAGACAATTTTATTTGTCAAGTTATAATGTTTTATAATTTAATAAATAAAAATTTTTTTATGAAAATAAACAAAACAAATTACTTCGACTACTACTAGTAAGTGATTGCAAATGTTGTTCAAAAAGTGTTTTCACGTACCAAAAATAATATTTTTAAGGATTTTAATCACGTTAAATTAAAAATCGAATGTGCCCAATTGTGTAATGCAAAGTTTCCACTGAGCACTAAACCGAGATTAAAGTTTATCAGCCCTTAACCCACTTTAAATCTCAAGATTAACCATACACGTTTTAATCTGCTAAACACAAGATTGAAAATAAATCTACATAATACATTTTTTTTGCTTAATATCGGTTTAATTTTGGGTGGAAACGTTGCATAAAAGTACTTAAATGCTTTAATATAATCCATAACAAAATCCGTGTTTGTAAAGTTATACTTAAATCTATTGTAAACTGAAAATGTATGATCAACTTACTTATTATATATTAGTCACGTTAAACAATATTATTTTGATTATTTTTCATTAAAAATTAGAATAAATTGGTTAAAACATAGCTTTATTCTCAATATTATAATATTTTATTATGTTATTAGTTGTGTAGTAAGTATGTTTTTATTAATCCATATTCCATATTTCATATGTTTATTTTACACACCCAAATTATAAGATGTAAAAAAAAATGAACCCTGTTCTCGATTTGCCAGCACCTTATCGCACTTGGCTAATCCGGACTTATGATTTGTTCTGTGGAATTTACAATATGTGGTTGTAAATGCGCAACAAATATGAGTTCTGTTATGGAGCCCGTGCAATAGTTTGCAAATTTTTCCTTTTGTGCACACACAAAGGATTGAATTTTTTATACCCTATCCTAAGGGTATATTAATTTTGACACATAGTTTGTAACACCCCTTAATATTCGTCGTAGACCCATAAAAGTATATATATTTATGATCAGGACCAAATCCTAAGACTATCTAGCAATGTCCGTCCGTCCGTCCGTCCGTACGCAATTTTTAGGCCTTTAAAATTAAGCTAGGAGGCTGAAATTTGGACCACATACTCCCTAGGGCTCAGAAATGGTTAAGTGTAAAAATTTTTTGAATACGCCCACTGTCACGCCCACTGCCACGCCCACAATTTAGAAAAAAACCGTTTTAGAGCTAAACTTAGAGAGATAGAGCGTCATAACCTTCAGAAGATATGTAGGCCTTTAAGGAATCACGATGCTTTCCCATTATGATCCTTATACTTTAGATTGCATCTGTGGTTGATTTACCCGTGAAAAACCCGCACTGGTCGTCAGTCAGCCGTATTATTTGTTTTAGGCGACCATCTAATACCCGCTCAACGATCTTCATGGTGTGTGACATCAACTTGATTGAACGGTAATTATCACAGTTTTGCGTATCTCCCTTTCCTTTGTGCAAAGGAAGAAGATAACTTTCCCTTCACTGGTTGGGCATTGAATTACCTCTCATGAGTTTGGAGATAAGAATCATGAGCCATCTGAGCCCGATGTCTCACATTTTTTTCCAGGTATCTCATCCGGCCCAACGGCTTTTCTCCTTTTGGAGTTCTTGACCGCTTTCCCAACTTCTTCGACTGTTATGTCGGTCACTTCTTCATTGTTGGAGGCGGCTCCTGGAAAATATAGCCGGGGAAACTGTTCGTTTAAAAGTTGCTCGCAATACTCTCGCCACCTGTGTACAATTTTTTCGTCGTCCACAAGTAGTTGGCCTTGAGCATTGTTAATGAACTTCGGCGAACGAATTTCCTGAGCATTTTCTTCTTTGTAGGGTAATCTTGAAAATTGTTGTTCCCTTGTTCATGTTTTGTCGAAGCTCGTGTGTTCTGTAAAACATTTTGTAGTTCTCCTGATACAGGCTCTCCATACACTTAGCTTAAATTTGGGCACACTTTTTTCTTCGCGATACTTTTGCAACGTCTGTATTCCACTTCAAGACGAGCTTTTTCAGCTATATTATTAGAGGCGCATTTTGACCAAGCTTTGAAAGCCACTTTCTTTTCCTATATTTCTGCTTAAATTTCCTCTGTCTACCACCAAGTTTCCTCTCCGTGCTGGTAGTGACCCTTCGAGGCTCCAAGCAGTTTTTAGCTTTTTCTGAGCAGGCTCGTTGTAGGAAATCCCAAATATAATTTGTGATGCACTTTTCATCCTCAACTTCGTTTGTGTTATTATATCCTTTGCATCTGCACCCGTGCATTTTTGCTCATCCCAGGATCACAACCATGCATAGCATTAGAAGTGCCTGGCGGGGTAGTGTTTCTCTGAACGTGAATTGCCACAATGCTACGTTAAGTGGGTTTGTTTGTTCAACAAGTACATGCTCCTGATATCCCACATATCTTGTGCGCTGCACTCTTCATCCTCAACTTCGTTTGTGTTATTACAGAGGAAATTGTTCATGTTGATATTAAATAACTCGCCTTTTTCTTTGTCCATGTTGTACCAATTGATTTTCGCAGAAACCTTTGTTTGTTTATTTTTGTTCTTCTTCTCCATGAATATTTCTGTCAGGAGGAAACGGTGTTGCCGGGTGATTACCTCTCCCAAGATCACTTTGCAGTCTTTAACTCTAGGCTTCATGAAACTTGCCACCAAATGGCAGTCAATCTGGGTTTCATTTCCGCCACTGCTAGCCGGCTCCTTTTGATGAACATTGTATTTAAAATGATAAGACCGTATGACTTGCACATGCTAGAAAAATTCCTGGTGCCGTATCCTAGTCCTCCATGGCAGTCTTCATAGTCTTCGTTAGACTTCCCGATATGTCCGCAAACAAACAAAAGCCCATCCTTTGGGATACTCTTGATGAGGTTGGGAAAATCAAGCCAGAATGCATCTTTTTCCCTCTGCTCGTACTCGATTTGGGGAGAATACGAACTGACAATATTCCACACCTTGCCTTAAATCACCAGTTTAAGAGACATCAAACGGTCACTGGACTTCGAAAGGGTCAATATGTTACTAAGTAACTCTGCCGCAAATATGAAACCGATACCATTCTTACTCTGTTCTTTACCGTAGTAGAACATCTTGTATGCTTTTGTCTTAACGTCCAAGAAACGCGCCCGATTTCCGGGGTTTCGCCAATTCATTTGTTGGACACACAAGATGTCCAATCGCCTTCTTACCATCATCTCTTCCAGCTCGTAGCTGCGACCACTCATACTTCCAACGTTCCAACTCGTGACTCTTAAGTTTCGCCTTAGTCTTTTTATTATTATGCTATCCCCCGGAAACCGAATAGCTCTGACCCGTGCATTTCTGCTCGTCCCAGAATCACAACCATGCATAGCATTAGAAGTACCTGGCGGTTAGTGTTTCTCTGAACGTGAATTGCCATTTTGACTTATATATTTTGACTTATATATATTCACAGATAGGACATAGGAAAGGAAAAAAAATGTTTGCTGGTTCAAGAAGACAGGGCACAGATGAGTAAAAATTTAATAATTGCGGCGAAATTCTCTCTTAAAATTCTTATCTGTGAATATGTGTGACTCCACGGAGGGTGCTGTTAACTGTAATATTAATGGTGTTGGCAGTTCAGTTTTGACATTAATGATAATGTCATATACGCATTTTTTCCAAAATAGATCCCTTAATATTAATATGCTGCAAAATGTGCTGAACGTTTTTATTTTCTAGTTTGTATTGTTTTTTTTTTTTATAATGTACGCTCACTAAAGGGACTTTGGATACCCTTATAATGAAGTGACATAGTGCGGGCATTAAGGAAATGAAGGATTAAGAAAGAAAGAAACCGAAGCAGGTTGGTCTTAAATGTCTTTAAACTATAATGTGCAGGAAAAACAGAGCGTGGTGAGCATTCCACATTCGTATTATACTGTTATGAAAGGAATCTTTATATTTATTTCACAGTACGTCCGAAAACAGGTTTAAGTGTAAACTGATTACTAGCATGGCGAGTATTGCGGTTGAATAGCTGTAGGGGTGGAATGCAACTGGCTATTTCATTTGAGCACTTGTGGTGGAAATACCGATAAAACAATGACAGACAGGAGACATCACGACGATGACTAAGAGAGTCAAGTGATTTCGCGATGTCTCGACCGGCAATAAATTTTACCGCACGTTTTTGAATCCTGTCAAGTAGCTTCAAATATGTTATTGGTGCACCAGACCAGATATGAGCATTGTACTCAAGTTTCTGGCAAACAGACGCCTTATAAATTGTTGCCAGATCAGAAAGGGTGAAATGTGAAATATTTCTTGCATCGTTTAAGGAAGCCTTGACATTTCGCAGCGTTCTTGGCGACATCGAATATGTGGTCATTCCAACGAAGTTTGTCATTAACGCACATACCGAGGATGAAAAGTCCTTCGGTTTCGGTGATGCAAGTGCCATCCATGGATAATGGCAGAGTATTGGGGTTTTGCTTTTGTTGTTGTTGGTTTTACCCCGCTTAAGAAAGCTGTCAAGGTCAGAATTTAATGAGCTTAACATTGCCGTTCAAGCTCTACGCCCGAAGATGAGGGACGTGAATCATAAAATGAATATGCGAAGCTAAGGGTACTGTCATCAGCAAAGGAATGGATTGGATTAGAAGTGACAGACAGGAGGTCATTGATAAAAATGAGAAAGAGAGTCGGAGACAAAACAGAGCCTTGGGGGACATCATCATTTATTTGGTGAGTTGTAGACTTGAAACCGTCCAAAACAGCTTGTATTGAACGGTCCGAAAGGTAATTTCTAATCCATTGAAGAAGGGTATCATCGATCCCAAATGCACGCATTTTCGACAAAAGAGCTTGATGCCAAACTCTGTCAAATGCCTTTGAAATATTCAGCGAAACAACTTTCTTTCACCACCACTGTGAATCCAATCTATTCCACTTTTCGGTTAGATATGTTATCAAAAAAAAGTAGTGGAGATTTGGAAGTAATCAGTTGTGTTTTACAGTCGACTCCAAGGAAATTTCTTAAAAAGCTTTTAAAAACAATTTATAAAGCGATATATGGTATTGCATATTGTTTCATCTCCTCTCTTAAATTAATAACAATGTTTTCATGTGGCGAATTCTCTGCCCACCTTCCTGCCGAGGGGGATTTCGTGACTTGCTATAGGTGCGATCGTAAAATGCATTTTGGTTGCACTACTATTTCGGAGAGATCCTATAGGAAGATGACCCTAGCCAAAAAGGAGGAATGGCGTTGCGGGATGTGCAGAAAGGAAAACCAAAATGTTGCATCCCCTACTCAGCCTGCCCCGAAAAGATTAAGAAGCCCAATCTCTCCAAAGGGAATCGTACCCGTAGCAGCACCAGTAAATAATGACAACAACACAGCCGTGCTATATGAGATGAAGACACTCCGTAACGAGATGGCTGACATTAAATCAAGTTGCGAATTTGTAGCTCATAAATACGAGCAAATCAATCAACACATGTTGAACAATAATGATCTTCTCAAGAAGCTTTCAGACGAGATAAAGGAACTTAAAGAAAGTAATGCACGTAAAGATCAGCAAATTTTACTTATGGAATCTAAAGTTAACACACTGGAACAACAACTGCTGAAAAACAACATTGAAGTCAAGAATATTCCACCGACAACAAACGAAAATTTAACTGAAGTTATCCAAGCTATAGGTAAAACTATTAACTGCGTGATAGAAGCAACCGACATAGCAGACATCTATAGAACAAACAAAAGAAATGCAATAAAATCTTCGATTATTGTCTCATTTACAAGTTATGCACGAAAGGCGAATTTCATAAAAAAAGCGAAATTGCAAAGAAGAGTCCAACTGTCTAGGGTAAGAGAAAACTTGCAGAACAATGAGGTAAGCAGAGAGACACAGGGCGATGCAGTTGTGTTTGTGAAAAACCACCTGACACCAACAAACAAGCATTTGCTCTGGCTAGCGAAGAACAAGGCTAGAGAGTGCAGTTGGAGATTTGTGTGGGAGACAGCTGGCAAAGTATTTGCAAGAAGAGAAGAGAACACGGACTCGATTCACATCAGCTCAGCTAGCGATGTTAGTAAAATACTCATTTAATAGCTTGCAAATTGAGTAAAAAAGAAACACAAATCAAAGGAATGAAAACAATGGAGAAAACAAATAATGAAGCTGATGTCGATTTTAAGGTAATCAATGGTTTTACCGGCATTGACAAAAGTTTTCTTAAAAATAAAACTTTTTGCTGTGTGTGTTTTAATATTCGGTCCATGAGGAAAAATTGGAACATTTGTCTTGCAGAAATAGAACATGTTTTAAGCTATATAGATCTTATTATCTTAAACGAAATTAATATAAAAAAGAAGGAAAATGAATTATATTATATAGATGGTTTTGAACCAGAATTTCTTAACCGAAAAAATTCCAGAGGAGGGGGAATAGCATTATCATTATTTATAAAAAACAATATTAAATATGAAAGATTCGAAACAAATACCGTGTCTTATGAAAGTATAGACATAGAAATAATAGAAAAAACTACAACAAAGCACATTCATGCAATCTACAGACCACCGAAACGAAATATAGGAGACTTCATAAAAGAACTTGAGGGGAATATTCAGGTTAGAAACGAGCTTATAGTTTTGGGAGATATGAATTTAAACTTACATAATATAAGTGACTCACAGGTAATTGGATACATGGAAATGATGGCAACAAAGGGATTAACAAACGTTATAAAACAAAGTACTCGTGTAGTTCCGGGCACAAACACCGTCACACTAATTGATCACTTATATGTCAGCATTACAAACAGCGAAATTATGTCAGCGGTCATTGAAACAGACATATCAGATCACTACGCACTGATGTATGCCACACTGAAGGATACCGGCAATGAAGGTGTACAAGAAGTGCGCGGACGAATCGACCAACAGAGGGTTAATCTTCTGATTGAACAGACTGACTGGCAGCAACGCTGTGAGGAAACCAACCTAGGGTGCCTTTATATCAAACTTGTAGATGAAATTAACCACATATATACACAATCAACAAATACAAGCAAATACAAAAAGAAACGTCAGTACAAACCTTGGATCACCCCCGATATGGTCCAAATGTGCAAAAGAAGAGACGAATTGTATAGAAGGTGGAAGAACAATCCGCGAAATCAAAGTGAATATAAGCACTATCGAAACTTTGTAAGTAAAAAAATATTATTTGGTAAATCGAGCTACTACAGGACACAATTTATAAATTCAAAGAACGATCCCAGGAAAACGTGGAATGTTGTCAACGAAGGAGGAGGAGGAAAAAGTCGATAGATGACATAATTATCAACAACTTTGATGGGAAAAAGGAGCTAGTGACAATTGTGAATGAGTTTGCCGAGCACTTCACAACACAAGTACCTAGAATTTTGCACATCTGTAACGTAATTACATCCAAACATCAAAAACGGAATATTGTCCACTCTATGTTCCTCAAAGAAGCAAGTGAAGAGGAAGTGTATAGCATGTTGTGTTGTCTAAAACCGAATAAAGGTCCTGGAGCAGACAATATTAGACAAATTGACCGGAAATGTAACGCTTTAACTCTGACTCCGATTGTGAAGCAAATCATTAATCAAAGTTTTGATCAGGGTTTCATACCAAAGGCGCTTAAAACAGCAATTCTACGGCCTATTTACAAAGGAGGAGTTAAGACAGAAATTGTAAACTACAGACCAATTTCGATCTTACCTGTGATCGAAAAATGTATGGAGGAGATTTTTGTTGATCGCTTAAAGAAATTTATAAGTAAACACAATGTTTTGCAACCAAACCAATATGCTTTTCAAAAAGGAAGAGTACTGGGAGACTATTGGGAGAGATGTCAAACGTTATTACCACCGGCTTGAATAAAAACCACCACGTACTAGTTATGTTTGTGGATTTCAGTAAAGCCTTTAACACGCTGGTGCACGACAAGCTGCTAGATTGCCTAAGTCAGATCGGAATTAGAGGAAAGGTAGAAAAGTGGCTAAATAACTATTTATCTGATAGAACATTTAGGGTGAAGATTGCAAACATAGTCAGCGAGGAGAAGAAGAGCATCTATGGCGTTCCAAACTGGGCCCTATATTGTTTGTTCTGTTCACAAACGAACTTCTTCGTGTTTTTGAGCAATCGACTGCATTTGCATACGCAGATGACATTGCTATAGTGGTCAAACATCAACAACTCGAAACGGCGATTGCAATAATGCAGAAGGAATTCGACAAAGTGTCAAGATGGTGCCACGATCACAACTTGGTGATAAACTCGGAGAAGACAAAGCTGATGCACATACGCATACCGAATCAAAGAACGGCAGATATAAATATCTTTCATCAAAATGAAAGCTGTCCAACCACACATAGGAGCGAAGCAATTGAGGTCGTCACATCAATCAAGTATTTAGGTATAATCATCGATGAGCATTTCATTTGGCATGAACACATTCAGCGTTTGCGCTTGCAGTTAAAAAGTGCTGTTTTTGCGATGGTTTATCTGAAAAAGTACACAACAACAGATGTCCAAAGGCAAGTGTACTACTCACTGGCTGAATCGAGAATTCGGTACGGCATTTTGGCTTGGGGAAATGCATCGAAAACGCACTTGGACAAAATACATAACCTCCAACGACGTCTGGTAAAAATTATAGAAAATAACAATAACCCATTTCAATTTCTAGACGTCAAGAGAATATTTAAGATGACGGCAGCTCTGGAGTACTACAATGACTCACGTTTCCAACAACCCATTCGTCATAATCAGAACACTAGAAGACGTGCACAACAACTTCTCGAAATACCGGGAGTATTTAACAAATATGGACGAAGACAATTAGCTCACAGCATTCCAACATTGATGAACTCACTACCAGCTAACCTAAAAAATATAGTTAATTTCAAAAAACGCAAAAAAGATCTTAAAGTATATTTCCTTAACTCTAATTAATTTTTTGTTTTAAATAATTAATACCTTAACATACAATTTTAAATTTTTAAAACAGTATTAACATTTAAACTCAACTTTTATTGTAATACTTCCAAACATGAAAATATTTGAAACGCAATCACCTGCAGATAAGCCTTGAGCTTCGCAGGTAACATATTTATTTATAACGTTTTTAAAAGAAAGAAATAAAGAATAAATAAATAAATAATAAATAATAATAAATAAATAAATCACCAGTGGACCTGTTGCCGCGAAAACCATACTGCCGGTCATTAAGATGTTTCCGGGATTCAAGATATTTCATAAGCTGACGGTTTATCAGCGTTTCCATGACATTGGAAAGAAGGGAAGTAAATTGGTCGGTAGGAGGAGGGGGAGGAAGATTCGCCTTTTTTGGGACAGGCTGGACAAATGCTGTTGTTCATCTTCTCGGAAAGAGCACTGAAGAATAGGACAGATAGAAAAGCTTACGCAGTGGTTTTTCCAGCGTAGAAGAAAATCTCTTCAGAACGACAGGGGAAATACCATCTGGACCAGCGGATTTATGTATGTTAAGATCTTGAAGTACTCGTGCCACTGTATGAGTGCGGAAGTGGATTTGTCCCATTGAATGTTTTACGCGCTCGAGTACAGGGGGAGTCAAAGCACAATCTGGGAGCGCAAAATGAGCAGCAAGCAGATTGGCTTTGTCTGAAGAGCTGACAGCTGGAATGTCATTGCAAATGAGTGTCGGGATAGATAACGAGGCCGAATTTTTAATATTCTCGACAAATGACCAAAACTTTTAACTAACGGTGGGACTTTGTAGTATTTTTTGCCACAACTTTTGGTCGTAGAAGAATTTGACACGATTAATGTGGGCATTGCAGTCATTTCTCATTTCTCTTAGTGGCATCCACGTCGTTGTCGAGGAAGCACAACGACCAGTTGTCGAAGCCAACTTGAATTGTGTATATTGAAATTGTTCACAATGACGATTTAAGTACGAGGATAATGGGTTTCAATTCTGGTGATGGAATCAGACAGTGCATCAAACTCATTATAAAAAAAATTCGATCTCAACCCACGAATGTTACTCACGTCCACTCTAAAATTCCCACGCATAACAAAAAAACAAACACAAAAAACTCAACTCCGCCGCAGACTAAGCTAGGCCGTACCGTGTAGATCCTGACGTCAGCTTTCCAAAACAAATCACTGCAGGTGTTATGCCCATACAATGAATTGCTTTGGTCTGCCAACAAAATCTACACAACGCGACCCGCTATTCGCCAAATGATACTCTACCCAGTCATAGCAAGTGCACCCAAAAACATACGACATTCGCTATAGCCAAGCAAAGCAGCAGCAAACAAGTGTGAGTGGGACTGGAGGGATTGCCCTAGCACAATGCACTTTTACTTTTTTTTTCTTTTTTTTATGACCACTTGAACACTGCACACACGAATCACACTGTTTTTTTTGGCGATGAGTGCGCGCGCGATTAGCGTTTTCTTGTTTTTGTGTACACGGCCGCGGGTCTACTTAAGGAGAAATGCGTGTGCACGCGTCGGGAGGCAGTTCGGTTCTTGACACATTCCATGGAGACAGCCACCATTCAAAGTGTATGTTGATGTTATAAGGTTTGTTTCAACACCGAATAACTGACTAGTTTTTGACTATTTGTAATAGATCGCATGCGCGAACATTATCTAATCACAAATTTGTTTGCGTGTTGGAAAGCTTTTTGCAGTTCTCTGACTATTAAGTAAGGGTTACTTACGTTGAATGTTTCAGTTTAGTATTATTTAAAACTCAATCTTATGTAGTTGTACGCTGAAGTCCTACAAATCATTATAGATTTGAATGATCCGAAACGTAACGAGTCGAAAGAAACTTTATAACGATGTCCTTTTTTAAGCTTTCAATGACCATTTTCAAAGTTCCAAGTACATATATTGGAAAATGGCCTAGACACCTTAAAGTAGACTTCAAAGAATACAATACTAAATGTTTTTCCTTAAATCGTCGGTAACTAGGTTAAAAATTGGATGTAGACCCTACTCTGGAATGATTTTCTTTATGGAATGTGTCTTTAAATTATCCATAAGCTGAACAATAAGCTGGTAACATCCTGTATATGTGTAGATTTATATTTAATTTGTTATTATCCGTATAAATGTCTATAGTTTGTGGGTCACTAAACAGAAAGTTTTAGAGACGTTAGTGAAAGATTCAACATAAGTTTAACTTTACTCAATTAAATAGCCAAAAGTAAAAAACAAACATCTCTCTTTCATATAACTACCCCTTCGGGTAGGGGTTAGAATACACCCGAGGTAGGCATGCCTGTCGTTAGAGGCGACTTAAATCCACTCTCCGTAAACCAAGTGTAAACCGTATACAAATAAACAAAACAAATATAAAATACCCCAGGTAGCAATTTAGTTCTACTGGAAAATCCACACTCTTTGGAGGCAAGCTCTACAGATTTTTGGGAGAGTCATTTATTGCTATCATTGACCCTTTATAAACAGTATAAAGGTATCCAGATCATCACCATCGGGATCAGTAAAAGTAAACCTCACAAGAAGCCCAACGATGACGAATGCACTAGCCCGCGTTACTTGCGATTCAACGAAAGTATTGAACTCCGAGCAAAGCTTAATAAAATGAATGCTCTGCGAAGAACTTAAATAAGAGCTAGATCTAATAAAAATAGACAACCAATTACTTAGAGAGTGAGCCGAAGACAAATTATGCCGCACAGTCAGTCGCGGTTATTCTACCGACGAGAAGGAGCTGGCGCGTGAAACTGATTGGATCACTAAACGGAGACCGAGCAAAAAACGGAAAGTCGGTTCCTCACCTGTAATTGAGGTCCCAAAAGAAGGAAACTCTAAAACGATTCTTACGGGTAATAGCGGAAAAGAACCGATACCCAAAAAAGAATCAAATTAAGATAAACCTTCCGCCACCGATAATCGTTGTCGGAATTACCGATTATTAAAAACTTTATAATCTTCTAACTTACTTACCGGGCTCCCGACCCGTGAAGAGTCTCTATCTGAGACATAGCAGCCTCTATCCTCTACGGTCCCGTGTACGCTGCTAACAGTTATCCAGACCAAGCGCTCTGGCATCCGCGATGGCTTGGTCTTTGAAACGTAGGTTCGGTCTTCTTTGTAGTCTCGAACCTAGGGTCTGGTTCGATGTGAGCGAGCTAGTGTAGTCGACGGTTTATGGCTTTCCGGACTACATCAACATTTTGGTACAGCTAATACAGTTCGCGGTTCGTCCTCCTCGAACACAGGGCCATACATTCTTGGAAGAAATTTGGAAACATTTGTCCACGCATACCCCAGTAGCTGCACAGATCTGTTAAAAATAGTCCATTCCATGTTTACACCTGCCCTGCGCACTATCTGTTCCAGAATAAGGTTGAAGAAGTCACATGATAGCCGGAATCCGGTACATGTTTTGGAACAGTTCAGATGAGCAGCTGCAAAATTGCACATTGCAAATTCGGCCACGTAGAGCTCCTGACGATGAATACTATCATATGTGGCTTTGAAATTCGTTGGTTTTTTCAAGGATTTGTCTTAGTTAGTGTGAAAATTTGGTCAATTGGCGATTTTCCGGGCTGGAAGCCACACTGATACTTGCCGATTAGTGTGCTGCAAAACGACTTGAGTCGTTCACACAGTACGTTGGATAGGATCTTATATGCGACATTAAGTAAGGATATGCCTCGATAGCCTTGCAAGAAATAAGCCTTTCTTGTAGATGGGGCATATGGAGCTGATAGTCCAGTCGTCGGGCATGGTTTCTTCCACCCATACTTGGTTGATGATTTGGTGCATGCAATCTACCAAAGCATCACCACCATGTTTGAAGAGTTCCGCTCGCAGGCCATCAGAGTCAGCAGACTTATTGTTTTTCAGCTTTTTAATAGCCATAGCAACTTCTTCTAAACTGGATTGACTCGACGCGGGTTCTTTTCTTGCCCTACAACTCTCTCAACATTATGCCCATTAAGCAGCTGCTGGAAATGCTGATTAAACACATCTTCGCTTCGGTGACTAGGTTTAAATCAACATTTCGAAGAGCCTGCGTTCCGGGCTTAAAGCCAGCCGCTAGTACCTTGGCTTTCTTGTAGAACATCCGGATGTTGTTATGAACGCTAGACTCTTCGATTTCCATGAGCGGGGAGACTGCATATGCCCTTTCCTTTCTTCGCAGGGTTTTCTTCTCCGCCCTTCTCCTGACCTGATATTCTTCTCTTTCTGCTCTTGTTTTGCGTTGCAGAGCCTGAACATATATTTGCACGTTCTGTCACCATTTTCCAGTGGACATCATCATACCACGGGCTCTTTTTCTCTGGTTCCACATGGTGTTTGTATTTGTAGATGGTGAGTGCATAGCGGAGAGTTTCTCTCTCAGGCGCTCTCTGTAGACTCTGTCTACTCCAACCGTGCTTAGGCGTCCAACGTTAAATTTAATTTTCTGGGCGATTCGCAGCTTCTTTTCTTTAGACAGTCGAGCTCTGAATCTAACCAATACGAGAAAGTGGTCAGAGTCAACGATTGCCCCTCTGTATGTGTGCACGTTGAGGATGTTAGATGCGTGCCTGTCGATTTAGTTGGCGGTTCAATCATCTGGAGAGCGCCAGGTTGCTGTGTGGATCTTTAGTCGCGGAAACCTAGTGCTACTGAACGTATTACAAGCTGCTGCAAAGTCAATTAGTCGGTACCCGTTATCTGCTATCTGTTATCGTTTCATGGAGAATATACTTACCAACTTACCCGCCACAGATGTTTTCCTTGCCGACTTTTTCTCTTCATTGAAGTCCCCGAGTACAAGTTTGACATCGTTCTCCGGACACGTTTCGTAGACAACATCCAGAGCTCATAAAACTTGATTGGGTCTTCAGCTTCATCGGTAGGGACGTCGGCACATAATAGGCTGATAGTGTAAAATGTGCCTTGGATACGGATTATAGCCAGGCGATTGCTTATTGGTCTAAAATCAATGACCTTTGATCTTAGCCGATTTCACACGACGAATCCGCATCATAATACGTGCAACCTTTTTGGGCAACTGTAGTAAATGTCGCATGTTTTTCTTTTCTGCATGCCTGAACCTTTCCAATGTATCTTGCCGCAGGGACGACGTCGTGCAAGACCGCCAAACTAAAGGTTTCAAGATTATCGCTGCCCTTAACTTGATTAAGAAAGAAATGCGAAAAACTGAACGAGACGATTAAGTTATAGTTAAGCGCGTACTGCCGTTGTTCATGCTAAGCTTCGAGAAATCGGAAAATAAAGACAAAATATTTAATATTAAATCTATACTTAATATACCCTATTGGAAAAATAAAAGTTACCGCCACACTAGTTCACAAAAAAACTGTAGTTGCAGCTCTGTGCGATTTAGCAAAAAAAAATTATTTACCGATCTTAAAGAAGAAAGGATAAAGGAAAAACAACTTAAGAACGGAAAATAAGGACTACAAAAAAGACAAATCACCGCAGCCGAAAAAACGAAAAATCGAGGTACAAAAGTCATCGCGATAACGTACGCTGAATCCGCGATATAAGAAAAACCTCAAGCTGTTAACACGACGCCTGATCCAGTCCATCAAGTTTCTTCCACTTTTTTTGTGAAACTTGAAAAGCAAAGCCAAATTAACAAACATGTGTTTGAGAAACAAGACAAGCTCAAAAATAAACTTCGAGGCACACAAACTCTCTTTTAAATTATGAAAAGCTTTATAAAAATAATGAAATGAAACACTTATTGGCTTCTGCATAAAATCGACGAGTTAGAAATATTTCTTCACAAAAACGATACTGATATATGCCTGGTGCATATCATCAATTTGAAATGACTTCGGTTCATTTTACAAATACGAGGTACTTTGTTCAGTTTTTCAAAATTTAATCAAAATTAAGATAAATGTTAAAAGAGCTTTAAAAATTGATTAAAAATAAAAAAAGAACGCCAAGTTAATGCGAATTTTTTTTAAAACAAACAATATTTTTTTAAAAAAACGCCCACAAAAATTATGTTAACTTTAAAAATGTTTTCTTTTTCTAAATTATGTGAGTGGCCGTATTAAAATACATACACTTAAACATTTCAGACTATGGAGAGTATGCGTTCCGAATTTAAACCTTTCTAGCTTAACATTTTAAGGCCTAAAACTGATATTGTTAAATCATCATAACATTTGATGCTATAAACTTTTAGAGGTCTACTACGAATATGGTATGACAAACTATGTGTCACATTGTCATATTTTTTATGGCATCCTATGAAGAAATAATAGTATACCTTGGGCTAAGCTTTCGTGTTGACTTTGCAATTCAGGTTAAAGTATTCAAAGCAAGTCCTTGCTTCTTGAATATTGTTGACTAGGGTTTCTATGAGGTAGCATATTTTTTGGCAAACACTGAAATTTGTCATTGCATGAACTTAATATTCTTGCATGTTTTAAAATATGTGATTACTTTTAAAATATGTGATTTCCTATCTGAATATTTTTGGTAGCTAAACGAAATTCTCAAGAATTGAATTGTTAAACTGCGGCCGGTAGAAATTTCAGCAAGGCTCGGAGTTTGGGGTCGACTTTAACTCATCAGGCAAACCGACATATTGGCCTTCGGACATGGCAAAAACACCAGCCCTCATAGATTTCTTTATCGCAAAAGGAATTTCGGAAGGCTCTGTCTAAATTGACGAAAGTTTTGATCTATCTTCTGACCACGCGCCCATCATTCTAATAATTTGTAGCGGCGGTTTACGTGAAAAGAGCGGTCCAAGGCTAGCCCATGAACTAATTAGGACTCCTTCTCTATGAAGGTATCTCTATGAACACCATACGAATTCGAAGACGAAGTAGATCAGTTTGTCGAAGCTTTACAAAGTTCAGCGTGGAATAATACTCCTCACAAAAAGAGAGTAATTAAAACGAGGGAAATTAAATTTCCCCGTGAAATTACTGAATTAAATAAAATAAAAATTTTAGGCGAAAACGGCCCATACAAGCCCCAAAGCCTTGCTTCTCCAACCACTGTGTGTGCGAATATATATTTTATGACACGAATGGAAGGGACCTGCACCTTCATGACGATAACGAACGGCAATTAATTTATTCTTGAGAAGCTTTTTATGACAGTTCTTACTCTTGAATGTTTGCCAGACTTTCGAAAGAGGTGGGGCAGTGAATAAAAACACAACCGGTGGTAAGTCCGGATTTGAACCAGTGACCTTAATGAATTAGTAAAATTAGTAAAAGAAAAACGAAGAGCGCGAAAAGATGGCAAAAATCGAGTGCTCCGCAGCGTAAATCAAGTTTAAACAATCTTTGCAGCAAACTGAAAATTGATATTCGGGATTTTAAAAATCATTCGCTCGAAAGCTGTGAAAGGCATGAAAAAACATAAGGAAATGCTACAGTCCGCTTGGGGCGAATAGTATGATACCCTATCCATATCCCTATATGCCCCAAAGAAAAAACCATTAAGAAGATGATGTATGGTATTTTATTTCATTCTATTAAATTTAAAAAAAAAAAACGCCCCGGGCGTTACCAAAAACTTTGTAAGGCGATATGTTGGAAAAAATATTGCCTAAAAATCTTGTTACTCGTTTTTTTTCGCTTTCTATGAAAGTTTTCGAAGAAAACAAAATTTTAGTAAAAAACCCTAACAAAGAGTAGGCGTGACAAAAAACTTTATCTATATGACAAACTTATAAAGGAGGGCAGTGCCTATTTATCTTGTGAAGGTTGTATTACTCTATCTCTCTAACTTTAGCTTCATAGCGGTTTTTTTCTAAATTGTGGACGTGACAGTGGGCGTATTAAAAAAAAAATGTACACAAACCATTTCGCAGCCCTAGGGAGTATGTGGTCCGAATTTCAGCTTCTTAGCTTAATTTTAAAGGCGTAACAATTGCGTTCGGATGAACGTACGGACGGACGGACGGACATTGCTTAATAGTCTTACGATTTGGTCCAGATTGTAAATATATATACTTTTATGGGTCTACGACGACTATTAAGAGGTGTTACAAACTATGAGTCAAAATTAATATACCCTTAGGATAGGGTATAAACATAAGGGAAGGCTACAATCCGCTTGGGGCGAACAGTATGATACCCTATCCATATCCCTATATGCACCAAAGAAACAAGCATTAAGAAGATGATGGATAGCATTTTATTTCATTCTATAAAAATAAAAAATAAATATTTTTTGAAAAAAGCTCCAAAAAGTGGGCGTGTCCGAAAACTTTCTATGGGCGATATATAGGAAAAAATATTGGCTAAATATCTTGTTAAACATTTTTTTTCGGTTTCATGCACATATGAATCGAATTATATGGGGCTAATGGCCGCCGCCATGAAATGACATTTTTTATAGCAAGAAGTTGGGAACAATGGCACATATGCGGGGAGTATGGATTGATAAAAACATACTTACCACACAACTAATAATATAATAAAATATTCTAATATTGCGAATAAAGCTACGTTTTAACCAATTTATTCTAATTTTTAATGAAAAATAATCAAAATAATATTGTTTAACGTGATCAATATATAATAAGTAAGTTGATTACACATTTTTGGTTGACAATAGAAAAATGCACCCATTATATTTATGGAGTGGATTCCAGATACCTTCTGTTCTCTTTCTTCTGTCTATCACTTACTATAAATTTTAAAATGAAGCATATTAACGTATATAAAATTTTCCAAAGCCGCCTAAGAAAAGAAACAACTAAAAAAATTGATTGACTAAACGTACAAATTTTGTAACACAAAATAATTTAAAAAGGATTAAAAAAAATTCCTTTTTACACTTTTTTTTATCGATGCACGGAACCCGAATATGTATATTCATTAAACTTTCATATGTTGAATAAAAACAATCAAAGAATTTAATATATATATATAAAACCATTGCAAGCTATTTACTACAAATATTTTACACCCAAACATTACTAATTTACTAATATTTATGCAATAATACAATAAAATATACATTTTATCTCATATTATTAACCAAAATCAATCGAAAAATTAAAATAACCCAAGAATGTTTATTTTAATATTCAAATTAAATTGTAACAACTTCGTATTTATTGTGTAATACGTGACCAGCTGCTTTTTGTTGCGATTTGGAAATGTTGCAAAACTCCCCACACTTATTTTTGGTGGGTAATAAATCAAATTAGATCTAACTTCATGTGTCTGGCTCACACGTATTTACAGATAGGAAAACTGAGAGCGGATTTGCGGCCTTTATTAAATATTTTTTGCGGGTTGAAAGTGATAGGGCTAATAGGTTGACTATGTGGTTAATTCATCATCTGTGGTATAAACAAGCTGGTTCAACCACAGTATCTACGAATTTTCAGATCAAAAAAAGTACCGCATCGCTGGTCGAACTGTGTCATGAAATACAAAAACTCAAATTAAACAAGGTTCCTGGATATGATCTTATTACGGGTCCGCTTCTTAAAGAATAGCCCAGAAAAGCCCATCTAACCTAACCCACTAATTAAGTTTGTTTATCTCATAAACGCTTCGATTAGACTGTTGTACGTTCCCCGACAATGAAAGATAGCCGAAGTCATAATGTTTCCTAATTCCTAATTCTAAGCCGGGAAAACTTCCAAATGACAAAAAAATCTTATCGACCAATATCGCTTCTAGCAATAATGTCGAAGATATTATATATTGAAGCGATTGCATCCAATTATTGAAGAACGCCGATTAATACCGGATCACAAATTTAGAACAAAGCGCTCTACTACCAGGTTAATAGAATAACCAACGAAATTGAAAAAGGGAAGGAAAAAATGTGTTCCAGTGCTTTCTTGACGTCTCTCAGGCTTTCGATAAGGTATGGCATACGGTATTAAATTAAAAACTTAAAAAAAACTATCCCAGAGCAATTATATGAGATCCTAAGCACATTTTTAACGGACAGACTCTTTTGTGTTAAACACGAGAACGACTATTCCGAATTGAAAGAAATCGCGGCCGGAGTTCCAAAAAGAAGCGTTCTTGGCCCAATTTTATTTCTTTTATATACCCGTGTCCGTGATATACCACAAGAAAATGATACTATCGTAGCGACGTTTGCAGATGATACGGCCATATTAGCCGTAGACGATTCGATTCGGTCCGCGACATATAAGCGATTCGACAAAACATGCACTTGGACAAAAACTTGGCGTATTGTTTTCAACGAGACAAAATCCACGCACGATTTATATTTACAAACAAAATTTTACAAACTTTTCAAAATAATGTGATTAGAAGAATTTTTAACGCCCCCTGGTATATCCGAAACGACGATATCCACCGAGACTTAAGTATGGCTACCGTGGACAGCGGTGCCAGATTCCACGATTTATCGTATTTTTAAGATTTTTGGGCCTAAAAATTATTCCACGATTTTTGAAATAAAAATCATAAAATTCCACATTTTTTTCAATTTATTGAATAAAAAAAATGATTTTCAATTTTCAAATATTGTCCGAAAATGTGAAGGTTAAGTAAAAATCGTACTTCTGTAGTTCTGCTTAATTTTGAGGAAGTGGAGCTGTATTATTTTATTTTGCTGTAAGAAATGGTATGCACAAATAGTAAAGAATACAAAATATAGATTTTAATTACATTTATTTTGATATTTTTTAAAAAAATCGAATAAAAATGGGCGCATACAAAATGAAAAATCGGCGGTGGCCAAGAAAGCGACGTTGAAATTTGATGTTATCCAAAATAATTTACATTTGTTTTAATAAAATGAAGTATAGTTACGGTTATCTGTGTTTTTATTTTTGATATAAGTACATATAAATATATTTCCAACAAAATTATTTATAAATGATGTTCATGAAATATTTCAATTTTGTAATGTTTTGACTTTCGCCGATGATTTGAAATTATTTTCGCGGATAAAAAATTAATCTGATTGCATTCTTTTTCAGTCAGATATTAATAGATTGTCGGAGTGGTGCAATCGTAATGCTTTGGAACTTAACATTTCTAAATGTAAAGTTTTTTCGGCATATCGTATTAGTACTGCAATTTTGCATAATTATTTTATAAATGATCTTAGACTTCAGCGTTTTGATGAAGTGAAAGATCTTGGTGTCATATTTGACAATAAGTTAAGTTTCTTTTTTCATTATGATTATGTCATTGCCAAGTCTAACTCATTGTTAGGCTTTCTTAAACGTAATAGTAAAGACTTTAGAGATATAAATAGCCTTAAAATTATTTATTGCTCGTTAGTCAGACCTTATTTAGAATATTGTTCCGTAATTTGGGATTCACCATATGCAGTTCACGAACTTAGATTCGAAAGAGTCCAAAAAAACTTCACGAGGTACGCGGTTCGTAAATTAAATATGTTTGATGAGCTTCCTAATTATGGCAGAAGGTGCAATTTAATTGGTCTGCAAACCTTAAGTTTCAGACGCGATGCAACTTCCGTCATGTTTATTCGCGATATTCTTAATTATCATATTAATTCACCAGAATTGATCTTTCTTTTAAATATATATGCTCCCCAAAGGTCACTGCGGGTTAGAAGCTTATTTTATACAGATAGGCATAGATCCAATTATGGTAATAATGAGCCTATTACAAGGTGCATAAGCACATTTAATGAATTCTGCAACGAAATTGATTTTTGCTTGTCGCGAGCAGATTTTAAAAAGTCCATTAATGCATTAACTTTAAATTAATTATAGTTGTAATTACTTGAAATAGTCTATAAGATGAAGATCAGTAGATGAAGCTTACCGTTGCGTAAAGCGATACTGAGAGCTTACACTTAGAGAACGTAGTATTTTGTGTTTTGCTCTGTGATGGTATTATTAAAAAAAAAAATCGTATATCCACGATTTTGTCTACTTTCCTTAAGATATTAATGCGACCATTCGGTTCACTTTTAAAAATAAGACTCACCGTAAGTAAACATTTACTGTCTCAACTTTGGTGGGGTCATCACCGAACAAATAACACATTCGACATTTTCCGGTTGTTTACCTCGCGTGCCAAATGCAGCGGTGAATTGCGTAAATACATATCGCAGCAATATTGTATTGACGCAGTGCAATGGCCTTACCGGGTTTAACCGAGGTTATGCCAAGTGACCTAAATGACATCCCTCTCTCCTATGGAAATGTTTCGACTAGAAACTTTAACAATTTGCTCCTTAATTTTAAAGTTTACCATAAACAGAAATAAAATATTTAAAACTTAATTTTAGAACTACACATTATATTGAAATGAAGTAAGTTATTTCTTTTACGTGAAGAGGATACCTTAACTTGTAATTAATTACAATGTGATATATAATGGAATTGAGAATAAAATATGAAGTTTAAGGAACTAATAGACAGATTAATGAATAACAATTAGTATATAGAGTTATATATATATTAATAGTAATTTTATTCATTATGAAAATATGTTTCTTTAATTCAATCAAATTAGCTCTTATATTTTATCTTTTAAAGTTTACATACTTTTGTATATGTAAATGTATTTAATTTGTTTTTTTTAAATTTAATAATTTTTAACAACATTAATAGGTTTCTAAATTAGATTTCTATAAATCTAGTCTAAAATATAACTTAATTACTCCCCCCCCCCGGGCAGGGGTGACGGCGAAGTCGCTGGAGATGCAGTTGCGTGGGGATGCGGGTGCTCGTCTTTCTGTTGCCGAAGAACTGAAAACCCTCCCTATCATCGTAGTTTACCTCCTGGATAGACAGAATAGTCGGTGCTTTTGTTCGGTAGTATCTAAAGACACCGGCAGCGAAATTTACAGCAGTTACCGAAACGATCAGGGATGTTATAAAGTATCTGTGAACTGACAACTCCCAGTCCTGGTCGGCTGCTTTACCGTCCACTTTGCGTAGTTTCCAGTTCTCTTTTAAGTCCTCCAATGTAATTTGAATGTCCATTTACATTTCCTTCAGTTCATTGATAACATTGTTATGATTACCAATCTTTATGGTTGGAATCCGCTCAGGGTTCAACTACCTGTACTGCTTTTGAACTAGCTTTTAAAGCAAGAGTGGTCCACCAAAGGCTGTTTGTACTCAGTTTCAACCTCGATGTGCCTCCCATAGTAAAATTTGAGTTCTCTTGCATTGGCTTCACAGGGCTGATTTATTTTAAGAATTCCTGAGCCATTGAGGTTGGTTGTGTTTTGCCTACACAACAAATATCAAGGGGTGAAGTCTACCTCGATTTTGAACGTCGACTAATTTTGCGGTGATAACCGATTCCATTGCATTAATTTTTCCACACCTTCGGTGATCTTTGCTATCTGTGCTGCCAACTGGGTTATAGGTTTGCTCAATGTATAGAAATTCGATTTCATTACTAAATTTGTCGACGCATTAATTGAAACGAATCCTCATCCTTCTTATGGAGAAATTCCAAGTGGGGATAAACCTTTCTAGCGTCTTCGCTATCCATTGTTCCGAATGACCATTCTGAGAACCCCCGTTGAAGTCCAATGCTCGTTTTTGTCGTTTCTAGTGTGAAACGTCTATCTTCTCTGTCTCCTGAACAGTAAGGCTGCAATAGACACGCGAGGTAAACAACCGGAAAATATCGGGTGTGCTATTGCTTCGGTGATGAGCTCACCAAAGTTGAGACAGTAAATGTTAACTTACGGTGAGTCTTATTTTTAAAAGTGAACCGAACGGTCGCATTGATATCTCAAGGAAAGTAAACATAACACCGTACCATAAACTATTCCTACCGTATACATCACACGATCATTCCAAGTAAGCGTTTAATTTAAAATTAAACCTGGATTTTAACGGATTTGCAGTACATAATATCAGTTCAATTAACCTCGACTTTTGAGAAATATGATGTGTCAATAGCTATACGAGAAATAAGTACAACTTTACTTTTTTCAGAATTTAAATTAAGATTGGAAACCACCTGCGAAAACATTTTTCGTCCACGACAGCGTAGTAAAACTATCTCATCTATCATCATCAAATTTAACAGCCCAGATAAATGCTCTTCTTGGCTCAGCCGCTGCTTATCGCAAACTTCACTTCACAGCTCTGTCCTAGTGATGTTGGTATTGAAGGTGTGGGCTGTCCATTGTTTATACGAAATTCGGCAAAGTTTTTGTGAAAGCTAGTATGCAAGGGAAAACTAAAGCCATTGAAAGTATAGAGGAACTGAACGACTTCGTGGATGCTAATGCAAACGGGAGAAGCCAACAACATCTCGAGGATTTGACTGCTGCTACGTACATAGGAATTTAGAAGTGCTGACATTATTTGTAATTAATTATGAAAGTATTGTTAAAAATATTTTTACTTGTTATTTTTTATATTTATTTGTTCTCTCTTTTATTAAAAATTGTTTCATGTTTCTTTTCCATTCCTTCTATTCTTCTTTATTTCTATTTCTATTTTACTGTTATTTCTATTTTCCATTTCAATCTAGTTTTTTCTGCTTGTTTGGATCATTCTGTTGTTTTGAGTATTTCTTGATTTATAGTTTTTTAAGATATACTGATCCGCTCTTACGATGCTCGTTTTGTTGTTATGTCTGGTAGATACTCATCTATGGCCAATGATGTGAGTAATAATTCTCTGCGCGCTATGATACGAGTTTTATCTAGTATTCAGTCTGGTTTCTCAGTGTGTCATGTTAACGCACATAGTATTAACTTGTCTAAACTAGATTATTTAAAATATTTTTTTGAAGGCTCTCAGGTTGATGTTATCTGTGTGATTGAGACCTAGTTTAAGCCAGAAATCAATGATCATGTTTTTGATATGTTCGGCTATCTTCTGTATCGTAATGATAGATTAACTAACAATACTGGTGGTGGGGTTGCGATTTATTGCAAATCAACTTTAAAATGC
Organism: Ferdinandea cuprea; assembly: GCA_963576555.1. Lineage (NCBI taxonomy): Eukaryota > Metazoa > Arthropoda > Insecta > Diptera > Syrphidae > Ferdinandea > Ferdinandea cuprea. The sequence continues at coordinate 83,451,493 of OY754959.1, forward strand.
AAGGTGATTGGTAAATCGCAGGGCTATGGAATTGAATATTAAATGTTGGAGATATCTGATGGTTGCGTTAAGTGTATTGTGTCATGTGTTTATAATGCAAGCAAAAGGTTCTCACCAGATCCTTTTTCTTTGCAGTTTAAAATTTTGCCCCTCTTTATGAGCATCTGATTGTATGTAGAGATTTTAATACTGATATTTGTAAACATGATTCTCTTTCGCGGAAACCCAATGACTTAGTTCTATTATATGGGTTGTAGTCAGTAAATCTTATCCAACTCGATATAGACCAAATACTAATCCTAGTTTGCTCGATTTCTGATAGCCTCCGATGTTCCGAATGTTATTCTCTTTTGCCAGCTGTTTCTTGATGGAATATCGGATCATGATCTATTAATTTGCCCGTATAACATAGATTTTTCTCACGTATCTATTCCATACACATATCGTTATAGAGATTTCAAAAATATTAACTTAGAGTTATTGCATAGAGAAGCAAATCTGAAACCATGGCAGTATTGTTGGTATCTAGAACATGTTAATGATAACCTGAACTTTCTCCAAGCACAGATTATTGGACTTTTGGATAAACATGTGCCATTGCGGAACATGCAAGTGATAAACTCTAAATGTACTTGGTTCATACGTGATATCTTAGATGCAATAAATACCCGAAAAAAGTTCTACTGTAAATGGAAACGTAGCCCAACTTCGAGTTATTGGAAGGTTTTCTGTCAGGCTCGTAATCAGTCCACCTTTGTAAGACGTCGAGCAAAGCATCATTACTTTTCACCTAAGCTAAAGATTTCACTCCCCTCCAAACAACTGTGGCAGTAGAGTTTTTAGGATTGTGCATCCCTCTTATCCTGCGTGGTAGGCTTGTGTGGCCATGTAAACCAGCCATAAATAATCATTTTTAAGGATTTATCTGCTGCATAAAAACTGTCAAAAAGTAACTTACTGATGTACATAGGTTGTTTAACAAGTTGATAATTCTTAAATAGTTTTGCTTGGTTGGTTGAAAAACAAAAGTGTTTTGCGAAAATTATCATTAATTTAAGTGCTGCAATAGTCAAAACATATATAACAAGAATAAATTCTATAACAAATTTGGAATGTGGTTAGTGGTTATTAAAAAAATATAGTACAAGTTCTCAAAACCAAATGTGAACAAAAAAGTCTGGGCGCATTTCTCTGATTGTACAGATGATGGCTGCTATCAACATAAAAAAAAGTATAAAACATATTAGAGCAACATTGTCTACCCTATCCTAATATTAATTTTGAAACATAATTTGTAACAGCCCTTAAAAGTATATATATTTGGAACATAGCCTTTGATTATGTTTTTTACTCAATTTGATTTCAACAACATTTTTCCACAATTGTATTTCATAATTTGTAGAAATTTTTAAATTTGTTATTTGGTTATGTCAGATGTCAGCCGAAATGTAATAGACTTTATACAATTTAAGACTTTAATTACAATGTTAAGACTTTAATATATCCATAAAATGACGAAAATATTTGTTATTTTTATTCTAGAAGATTTACGTTGAGGTCTCCAGCAGTTATAATGTGATTGTATTTACATCCAATATTTTCGATAAGACTTGTCCCTTTAGTTGTATCGAGAATATTTAGGCGTTATACACCACACCTAAAATATACTTACTTTTTAACAAAAGAGCTTCAGCTAAAATAAACTCAACATTATCACCTTCGTGAGAAGCCAGTATTATTTTAGATAAAAAAAGACGCAAATACCTCTTACAAAATAAATTCATCAATACGTACGAGTACGCGTGCTTTTAAACCTTTCACCACAAATGAGGTATTAACCAGATAGTCATCTCTGCCCCCCTATCGCATTGAACCCGCAAATTGTAAAAATGGCCACAAAATCCTCTCTTAAATTTCCTATCTGTGAATACGTATGAATGAGAAACATGAAGTAGGACGAAAAAAATCATGCAGTATTATCTGTGGCGGAGATTTTACTTTTCGTTGATTTAAGTAGATTTTCGTTAATACAATCCTGACTGTTCAATTGGAGTTTTCGTTTTTACTACATCTTGTGACTCATCAGAAAGAGCTTCAATCTCATGGTCAGATTCATTAGAGTTATTTACCATCTCAATAATTTCGTCGCAAAGTACCTAATTTCTGAAACCTCGAAATGGCGAATTGGGTGAATTAGAAATGATGATATGGTTATACAAATATTGTTTTCTGTACAAAGTAAATTGTGCCAAATGTTCTTCTGATCATCGAAACTCTGATGGTAACGAAATTCTGCGAATTAGAAATAGCCCATAAATAATGATTTATGTTGAGTTTATAACTTGTAAAAATCATGCCGGTTTTCTGAAGCTGCTAGATTTTTAAAAATCTATTTGGAAGACGCGATCTTTTAAGTGCAATCGTTGAAGGAGATGCCGTTATTCACGACCCGTTACCATTGAATTCACGTAAAAATTAACAAAATTATCCAGAAGAAGCACAACCCGAAAGATGAAATAAACCCATTACGTTTATTTGCATGTTCTTGTTTGATAATTTTCTTATGTTATTAGTGCCGTTCATGGGAATGATCGCAGGTAGAGACAGGTAGATTTTATGTGAGTCAGATGGAAAAGGGTAGATGTACAAAGAATCCACAGAAAATCCACTTTCAAGTTGAAATCTCGGTGTGGGGATGAAGATTTCGATTCCAAACCATATCACTTTTGACAGAAATCTGCATTTAAGAAATCTTCATTTGGTAATTGCGTTGGAAGAGTGAAGACCATAACCATAGACCTGTGATTTCTATATTCCCCGTCGTTCATCGGAATGACTTTTATTTCCATGAACGTGTAGCCAGGCTCTAAGGAAGGGACAGAACTACCAAACTTGCAAAAATACGTGAGACCTATTTTGGTCGGTAATGTCAATTTGCGTGGTTGCAGCTGAAAGTAGACTTTTTGATCTGTGATCTCTCTCTCTCTCTGTCTAATCTCGTGCAAAAATTGCATGCGTGGCCTTGTAAACTAGGCGTATTATAGCTGGTTTACATGGCCACACAAGTCTACCACGCAGGATAAATTGAGATGCACAATACAAAAACGTCTACTGCTAAGAAGGGACAGCACTACCAACCATGCAAAAATGCGTGACTCGTATTTTGGTCGGTAATGTTAATTTTCGTGGTAGCAGCCGAATGTAGACTGTTTGATCTCTGATCTCACTCTTACATCTTTAAAATTATTGACGGCAGAGATCTCTCTTCACGGATATTAAAGTGAATGCTGATTATTAGAGATAAGAACATAAAAAAAATTTTCAACGAAAGTGCCGGTTATTAAAGTGGTCCGGTTAAACGAATCCCGGATAATAATAGTAATTAGATAAAGGCATTAGTTACGTGTACAGCGTAAATATTTATGAGTGTAATTCATTATAAGACAAAAGATTAGATTTAGATGTAGATAAGAAGATTTTGTCGCAGGTACACTACTAAATGGAACTGTAAACGTCCCTCTGCACGCTTCAATGTGGTAACGCCCCACTTTTTAATACAAAAAGGATGACCCTTTTAACAGTGGCGCCCAACTAAGTGGCCCGAGTGCCCATCGGTATTTTGTCGGCCAACCCACGCAAGTCAGTGGAACTGGCAATGCGTAAAGTACGACGTGAAGCGCTCATTGGTTGTTTCAGGTGGAAAGCCTGAAAGGCAGCTCAACAGGACGCTATAGCAATTAATCCACAGCACTGGAACGACACACACCATTCGACGGACCAACTGGTGGAACCAGAAGAGCCAGGAAAAAACAGACGTCGTAGGTCAACAGTTAACATTTGAGCTGGTTAAAATGCCAGAAACGAATCGGGAAGTAGGCGTATCGTCTGCAGACTCCAACCAATCCCAAAGCAGTCATGCGTTTAGGGGGAGGGACAGCTTGTGTGAGTGCACAGAAAGATTCCATGGAGAATTTGATGGAAAAATTTTAGAAAATTTTCTGGAAAACGTCCAAATTTTTAAAAGGGTGCGCGGAATAAAGGATGGAGATGCCTTAATAGAGCTACCTTTACTGCTCAAAAATGAAGCAGCTACGTGCTGGAAAGGTGTGCGGTCAGAGGCCGATACATGGACGCGCGCCGTGGCTATGTTGAAAGAGCAGTTTGCTCCACAACGACCAGCACACGTAATATATGAACTAGTTTTTGAAAGGAAGCATAAAATAAATGAACCAGCCGACCAGTTCACTACCGCGAAAAGAGCACTACTCTCTGAGCTTCCTGATCCAGCTGTGCCAGAAGTACACCGTTTCACGACAATCTTAAAAAGCAAATCAAGAGAAGCAAATTTAGCACCTTTAGCAAACTTATTTCTCTGGCCCGAGACTACGAAAGATTGCACCAAGCAACAAAAAAGGATCCACCGAAGTGTAGTCACTGCCATCATATTCGCCATGTTAAAGATGACTGCCGCAAATGGGCCAACTTGCAACAACAAAAGCAACAGCCGCAGCCGCAAACATTAATAACGACAGTTAACAGAAACCCGCCAAGCCATCCTATAAGATCGGTTTCATTCGTAGGAATTGCCCTAATTGTAACGAAAATATTAAAGCGTATGAAAATATACCAACGGTTCTTATGCGCATAAATAATAAAGAGCATGTAGCTTACCTGGATACAGCAGCTAGAGCAAGCGTAGCCAGGAGAGGGCTTTATTGGCAGCTAGAGGCCGAAAAGCACCCCTTCAAGGAGAGGAAGGTGCAAGTAGTGTTCGCAGACGGTGTATCGAGAGAAAAAAACATTCTGTTGGCTTCCACTGAAGTGGAAATGGGACATCGGAAAATGGAGCTGGACATTAGCATTCTACCAGAGGCAAGCGAGGATATAACTCTTATCGAAGCCGACTACCTGGAAAGATATGGGATAGTTATCAACCCTGCCCAAAGTATGTGGTTCTTTTCACTGCACTTCCTGCACTGTATTTTCCTTACTAGAGGTACACAGCAAAAGTTGAGACCCCGGTACCCACACCTCAGTTCCTTTGCGAATATTTTGTCCCAATTTCACCAAATCATAGCCCCCCCATTTGTGTGATCCAGGAGTTTTTAGGCCTGCCTCTCTTAAGCGATTGTAAGGGAACGCCATTACCTTTTTTACGGGGTTCGTAGGATCCCACCTTTGAACATGACAATACCAACTGAGTCGGTCGTGCTCCAATTTTTTCGGGATGGGTTCTTTAACGTGAAGGCTTCCTCGGATTCTGGAACTTCTAATTCGATCAAGTTTTGTTACTTCTGCTGTCATGCGAAGCATCTTCATCTCAGCTGCTGTCAATTTGCCCTCATACTTTTTGTACATTGTTCAGCATTGTGAACCGTATGTGAGCGCCGGACGCAGAACTGCGGTGTAGAGCCTTCCTTTCAGCTTAGGGGACATTTTTCGGTCACAGAAGATGACTTAGGGTCCGTCACTTTTCGCTCAAGCAGAAAATCTAGGACCGTAATAAAGAGCTAGAACTTAAGACACTTCCCTGTTGAACACCGTCAGGACATCTGACTTTTGTCTTCGCTCTCTAGTACATGTCCACTATCATCTGTACGTAGGTTTCAGGAACACCTCGTTGTTTTAGCGCTACCCATATCTGATCTTGGTTGTCTATCGAATGCTCTTTCAAAATCAACCAGAATCATATGCAGATCCTTTAAGGAATCACGATGCTTTTCCATTATGATACTTATACTTTGGATTAGATCTGTGGTTGATTTACCCGCGACAAACCCGCACCGGTCATCAGAAAACCGTATTTTTTGTCTTAGGTGACCATCTAATACCCGCTCAACGATCTTCATGGTGTGTAACTAGCGTTGCCAGACGTCCCGGTTTACCCGGTTTACCCGGGACGTCCCGGATTTCAGACATAAATTCAACTGTCCCGCCGGGACAGCTTATTTCCCGGTTTTTCAACGAAGCTCAGAGAAAAATATTCAGTGAAAACATTTCTTTAATATTCGCAAAACAACTACTGCATTGTGGTTTAACCTTAACGAGTTTTCATTGAAATTTTAATCAAACGCACCTTATTTTGTTGAACGTCATATTGTCAACCTGACAGCTGTCATTAAATTCACATAATATTATCAAAATAACAACTAATCAATTACAAATTTGTTTTCTTGGAGCCGTGACATTGGAATTTGGAAGTAGATAGGTAGGTAAGGGTTCTCTTTTAACTTTGCGTGCTTACACCTAGAAAATTTTTTAATATGCAGGTAATTGTAGCCAAAATGAGTGATTTATCATCAAGCGAAAGTGAGTTTTGTTCTCCTGCTGGTTCGAGCGGTAGTGTGCCTAAAACAAAGAAAAAACGGCTTACTCTTTATAACAGCCAGTAGGAAAACAAATTTACCTGGTCCAGAGAAGTTAGGGAAAACCGTTACAAGGTATTTTTTCGTTTGTGCAAAAAAGATTTCTTCTCTGGTCACGGAGGACAAAATGATTTGAAAACACATGCGTTGAATTATCTTTCGAAACCGGATAAGTCAACGGCTGATTTGGAAGACAAGGTTATTGTTGCTGAATTAACATCTGTATTTCACACTGTTAAGCATTGTTTAAGTTACAACAGTATAGATTGTGAACACAAATTATTGCCATATATTTTAAATGACTCAAAAATTGCCCAAAAACTAAAATGTGGCAGAACCAAAGCTGAAATATTAGTGAAACAATTGATTGCTAAAGAATCTGTTAAGATAATTTTAAAAAACATTAAAGACCAGAATTTATACTTCTCAATCGCTACCGACGCTAAATGTTTCCAATTTGTATTCGATATTTCTCTGATACAGGTGTACAGAATAGCTCCTTGATATTGTTGAAAATAACGATGAATCTGCAAATCAGGTATCGAAGATTTTAGAGGAAAGTTTAGAAAAAAACGGTCTTTATCTAGCAAAAGTATCTGCATTTTCTGCAGACAACACAAATGTGAATTTCGGCAAAAACCACTCTGTTTACACTATTCTTAAATCTAAAAATGAGAAAATTATAAAGTCAGGCTGTCCAGTTCACATACTGCACAATGCTGCAAAATATGCTACTGATAAATTAGAATATGATGTAGAAAGTCTGTTGCTTAAAATATGCAGTTACATAAGAGAAGAAACGATTTGCAACAACACTTTGAAACTAATCAAATGAAGTGGGAAGAAATTATAAAACACGTTACTACGAGATTTTTATCCCTAGGTCCAGCTGTCGAAAGAATACTTAAAATATGGCCTGCTCTCAAATCTCACTTTCAAGAATCTAATAACGAATGGCAGATTTATTAAAATTTTATTTGAATTTTATTGATTATATAGAAAAACGTTATGATTTTTCGGATAGCAATATTTTATCTAAACTTTCTTTTTTAAATTTAAGCTTCCATTTAGGATTCGAGCATTTTGAAAATACTGTAGACTTTCTCCAAATAAATGAAATAGAACTTGATTCTCTCTATGAAGAATACCAAAAAATTCGTAAGCCTTTAGAAGTAATTATCAATTTAAATGATAAGAACATAAGCTCCTTAACTAAATGGAATGAGATATTGGGAAGTATCTCAATTGAGGAAATAACCAATATTTGCAAATTAATTTCATTTATCTTTAGTATTCCAAGTTCTAATTGTTTTTCAAAGAGAGTTTTTTCGCAAATGGCGTTAAAATGGACGGATGTGCGAAATAAATGCCAACCGGATTTAATTAAAGCTGAACTGCAAACATCTTTTAATTACGACATAACTTGTTCAGAATTTTACAATTTTGTTAAAAATAATTCTGACTTAATTAAATTAGCCAAGAGTTCCACTAAATATACAAAATAATTTTAATATCAAAAACAAGATTTTTGATACACGAAGTTACGAAAAGACTGTTCATTTTCTTATTTCATTGTTCATAAACTTAGCCACAGAAAGACTGTTTCTGTTTTCTCATTTTTATATTTAAAATGTTAGATATTATTATTTATTTAATAGTTACATTAATTTTGTCACGAATAGACTGTCTGTTTTCTTTTAAAATAAAAAAAGTATTTAAACCTACACATGTATACTTGTTTTTATAAACATTAAAAAATGCTTGTTATGACAATGTCATTATATGGACTGATTAAAAAAACAACTATTTACTTGTTAATGAAATAATGTACAGTTTTTTGATTTATTGACTTTTTAATTTGTCCCGGATAAAATTTTGAAATCCCGGGGTTTTTCAATATTTTTGTCAATTGTGCAAACATTCAAACTGGATCTCATCTACCAATTGCCACACCTCCATACCGGTTATCACCTTCAAGAAAGGATCAATTAAAAAAAGAGATCGGAAAGAGAGATCAGAGATCTCTCTTCACGGATATTAAAGTGAATGCTGATTATTAGAGATAAGAACATAAAAAAAATTTTCAACGAAAGTGCCGGTTATTAAAGTGGTCCGGTTAAACGAATCCCGGATAATAATAGTAATTAGATAAAGGCATTAGTTACGTGTACAGCGTAAATATTTATGAGTGTAATTCATTATAAGACAAAAGATTAGATTTAGATGTAGATAAGAAGATTTTGTCGCAGGTACACTACTAAATGGAACTGTAAAACAAAAATTTCAATTCAGAAAGAATAATACGTAGTTCAGCAACAGGTCTAGTTATTTCGCCCATCTGAGTCTGAACAACTACCACACGTACCTACTTTTTTATCGTAGCCTGGAAAAACTTTTGAGCATTGAAAATTGGATGATTGGAAGGGAGTTCAGGCACGCTTCAATTCTGCAAAGGATTTCGAACACTTCGAAAGCGTAGCATTGACAGCCACTTTCTTAAAATAAGTCTTAAAACTTTTTACCGCGGCTTCTGATAGTCCTTCCATATGTGGCGTACCTGGCAAAACAAGGTGCCATAGGAGTACAGGACTATGGAAATTTCGAAGAACAGAAGCAGTTTCGTTTAAGCATTTTTTAAAATATGTTTTCATAATGCGATGTTGGGGCAGTACAGTAATGCTATGTATCCTTTCGTTATTGAGCCTTACCAAGCCCAAGACTTGGCCTTACGTCCCTCTGCACGCTTCAATGTGGTAACGCCCCACTTTTTAATACAAAAAGGATGACCCTTTTAACAGTGGCGCCCAACTAAGTGGCCCGAGTGCCCATCGGTATTTTGTCGGCCAACCCACGCAAGTCAGTGGAACCGGCAATGCGTAAAGTACGACGTGAAGCGCTCATTGGTTGTTTCAGGTGGAAAGCCTGAAAGGCAGCTCAACAGGACGCTATAGCAATTAATCCACAGCACTGGAACGACACACACCATTCGACGGACCAACTGGTGGAACCAGAAGAGCCAGGAAAAAACAGACGTCGTAGGTCGTAGGAAGTAGGCGTATCGTCTGCAGACTCCAACCAATCCCAAAGCAGTCATGCGTTTAGGGGGAGGGACAGCTTGTGTGAGTGCACAGAAAGATTCCATGGAGAATTTGATGGAAAAATTTTAGAAAATTTTCTGGAAAACGTCCAAATTTTTAAAAGGGTGCGCGGAATAAAGGATGGAGATGCCTTAATAGAGCTACCTTTACTGCTCAAAAATGAAGCAGCTGAATTGTAGCCAAAATGATTGATTTATCATCAAGCGAAAGTGAGTTTTGTTCTCCTGCTGGTTCGAGCGGTAGTGTGCCTAAAACAAAGAAAAAACGGCTTACTCTTTATAACAGCCAGTGGGAAAACAAATTTACCTGGTCCAGAGAAGTAAGGGAAAACCGTTACAAGGTATTTTTTCGTTTGTGCAAAAAAGATTTCTTCTCTGGTCACGGAGGACAAAATGATTTGAAAACACATGCGTTGAATTATCTTTCGAAACCGGATAAGTCAACGGCTGATTTGGAAGACAAGGTTATTGTTGCTGAATTAACATCTGTATTTCACACTGTTAAACATTGTTTAAGTTACAACAGTATAGATTGTGAACACAAATTATTGCCATATATTTTAAATGACTCAAAAATTGCCCAAAAACTAAAATGTGGCAGAACCAAAGCTGAAATATTAGTGAAACAATTGATTGCTAAAGAATCTGTTAAGATAATTTTAAAAAACATTAAAGACCAGAATTTATACTTCTCAATCGCTACCGACGCTAAATGTTTCCAATTTGTATTCGATATTTCTCTGATACAGGTGTACAGAATAGCTCCTTGATATTGTTGAAAATAACGATGAATCTGCAAATCAGGTATCGAAGATTTTAGAGGAAAGTTTAGAAAAAAACGGTCTTTATCTAGCAAAAGTATCTGCATTTTCTGCAGACAACACAAATGTGAATTTCGGCAAAAACCACTCTGTTTACACTATTCTTAAATCTAAAAATGAGAAAATTATAAAGTCAGGCTGTCCAGTTCACATACTGCACAATGCTGCAAAATATGCTACTGATAAATTAGAATATGATGTAGAAAGTCTGTTGCTTAAAATATGCAGTTACATAAGAGAAGAAACGATTTGCAACAACACTTTGAAACTAATCAAATGAAGTGGGAAGAAATTATAAAACACGTTACTACGAGATTTTTATCCCTAGGTCCAGCTGTCGAAAGAATACTTAAAATATGGCCTGCTCTCAAATCTCACTTTCAAGAATCTAATAACGAATGGCAGATTTATTAAAATTTTATTTGAATTTTATTGATTATATAGAAAAACGTTATGATTTTTCGGATAGCAAGATAAAATATCTAAACTTTCTTTTTTAAATTTAAGCTTCCATTTAGGATTTGAGCATTTTGAAAATACTGTAGACTTTCTCCAAATAAATGAAATAGAACTTGATTCTCTCTATGAAGAATACCAAAAAATTCGTAAGCCTTTAGAAGTAATTATCAATTTAAATGATAAGAACATAAGCTCCTTAACTAAATGGAATGAGATATTGGGAAGTATCTCAATTGAGGAAATAACCAATATTTGCAAATTAATTTCATTTATCTTTAGTATTCCAAGTTCTAATTGTTTTTCAAAGAGAGTTTTTTCGCAAATGGCGTTAAAATGGACGGATGTGCGAAATAAATGCCAACCGGATTTAATTAAAGCTGAACTGCAAACATCTTTTAATTACGACATAACTTGTTCAGAATTTTACAATTTTGTTAAAAATAATTCTGACTTAATTAAATTAGCCAAGAGTTCCACTAAATATACAAAATAATTTTAATATCAAAAACAAGATTTTTGATACACGAAGTTACGAAAAGACTGTTCATTTTCTTATTTCATTGTTCATAAACTTAGCCACAGAAAGACTGTTTCTGTTTTCTCATTTTTATATTTAAAATGTTAGATATTATTATTTATTTAATAGTTACATTAATTTTGTCACGAATAGACTGTCTGTTTTCTTTTAAAATAAAAAAAGTATTTAAACCTACACATGTATACTTGTTTTTATAAACATTAAAAAATGCTTGTTATGACAATGTCATTATATGGACTGATTAAAAAAACAACTATTTACTTGTTAATGAAATAATGTACAGTTTTTTGATTTATTGACTTTTTAATTTGTCCCGGATAAAATTTTGAAATCCCGGGGTTTTTCAATATTTTTGTCAATTGTGCAAACATTCAAACTGGATCTCATCTACCAATTGCCACACCTCCATACCGGTTATCACCTTCAAGAAAGGATCAATTAAAAAAAGAGATCGGAAAGAGAGATCAGAGATCTCTCTTCACGGATATTAAAGTGAATGCTGATTATTAGAGATAAGAACATAAAAAAAATTTTCAACGAAAGTGCCGGTTATTAAAGTGGTCCGGTTAAACGAATCCCGGATAATAATAGTAATTAGATAAAGGCATTAGTTACGTGTACAGCGTAAATATTTATGAGTGTAATTCATTATAAGACAAAAGATTAGATTTAGATGTAGATAAGAAGATTTTGTCGCAGGTACACTACTAAATGGAACTGTAAAACAAAAATTTCAATTCAGAAAGAATAATACGTAGTTCAGCAACAGGTCTAGTTATTTCGCCCATCTGAGTCTGAACAACTACCACACGTACCTACTTTTTTATCGTAGCCTGGAAAAACTTTAGAGCATTGAAAATTGGATGATTGGAAGGGAGTTCAGGCACGCTTCAATTCTGCAAAGGATTTCGAACACTTCGAAAGCGTAGCATTGACAGCCACTTTCTTAAAATAAGTCTTAAAACTTTTTACCGCGGCTTCTGATAGTCCTTCCATATGTGGCGTACCTGGCAAAACAAGGTGCCATAGGAGTACAGGACTATGGAAATTTCGAAGAACAGAAGCAGTTTCGTTTAAGCATTTTTTAAAATATGTTTTCATAATGCGATGTTGGGGCAGTACAGTAATGCTATGTATCCTTTCGTTATTGAGCCTTACCAAGACCAAGACTTGGCCTTACGTCCCTCTGCACGCTTCAATGTGGTAACGCCCCACTTTTTAATACAAAAAGGATGACCCTTTTAACAGTGGCGCCCAACTAAGTGGCCCGAGTGCCCATCGGTATTTTGTCGGCCAACCCACGCAAGTCAGTGGAACCGGCAATGCGTAAAGTACGACGTGAAGCGCTCATTGGTTGTTTCAGGTGGAAAGCCTGAAAGGCAGCTCAACAGGACGCTATAGCAATTAATCCACAGCACTGGAACGACACACACCATTCGACGGACCAACTGGTGGAACCAGAAGAGCCAGGAAAAAACAGACGTCGTAGGTCGTAGGAAGTAGGCGTATCGTCTGCAGACTCCAACCAATCCCAAAGCAGTCATGCGTTTAGGGGGAGGGACAGCTTGTGTGAGTGCACAGAAAGATTCCATGGAGAATTTGATGGAAAAATTTTAGAAAATTTTCTGGAAAACGTCCAAATTTTTAAAAGGGTGCGCGGAATAAAGGATGGAGATGCCTTAATAGAGCTACCTTTACTGCTCAAAAATGAAGCAGCTGAATTGTAGCCAAAATGATTGATTTATCATCAAGCGAAAGTGAGTTTTGTTCTCCTGCTGGTTCGAGCGGTAGTGTGCCTAAAACAAAGAAAAAACGGCTTACTCTTTATAACAGCCAGTGGGAAAACAAATTTACCTGGTCCAGAGAAGTAAGGGAAAACCGTTACAAGGTATTTTTTCGTTTGTGCAAAAAAGATTTCTTCTCTGGTCACGGAGGACAAAATGATTTGAAAACACATGCGTTGAATTATCTTTCGAAACCGGATAAGTCAACGGCTGATTTGGAAGACAAGGTTATTGTTGCTGAATTAACATCTGTATTTCACACTGTTAAGCATTGTTTAAGTTACAACAGTATAGATTGTGAACACAAATTATTGCCATATATTTTAAATGACTCAAAAATTGCCCAAAAACTAAAATGTGGCAGAACCAAAGCTGAAATATTAGTGAAACAATTGATTGCTAAAGAATCTGTTAAGATAATTTTAAAAAACATTAAAGACCAGAATTTATACTTCTCAATCGCTACCGACGCTAAATGTTTCCAATTTGTATTCGATATTTCTCTGATACAGGTGTACAGAATAGCAAATAACGATGAATCTGCAAATCAGGTATCGAAGATTTTAGAGGAAAGTTTAGAAAAAAACGGTCTTTATCTAGCAAAAGTATCTGCATTTTCTGCAGACAACACAAATGTGAATTTCGGCAAAAACCACTTTGTTTACACTATTCTTAAATCTAAAAATGAGAAAATTATAAAGTCAGGCTGTCCAGTTCACATACTGCACAATGCTGCAAAATATGCTACTGATAAATTAGAATATGATGTAGAAAGTCTGTTGCTTAAAATATGCAGTTACATAAGAGAAGAAACGATTTGCAACAACACTTTGAAACTAATCAAATGAAGTGGGAAGAAATTATAAAACACGTTACTACGAGATTTTTATCCCTAGGTCGAGCTGTCGAAAGAATACTTAAAATGTGGCCTGCTCTCAAATCTCACTTTCAAGAATCTAATAACGAATGGCAGATTTATTAAAATTTTATTTGAATTTTATTGATTATATAGAAAAACGTTATGATTTTTCGGATAGCAATATTTTATCTAAACTTTCTTTTTTAAATTTAAGCTTCCATTTAGGATTTGAGCATTTTGAAAATACTGTAGACTTTCTCCAAATAAATGAAATAGAACTTGATTCTCTCTATGAAGAATACCAAAAAATTCGTAAGCCTTTAGAAGTAATTATCAATTTAAATGATAAGAACATAAGCTCCTTAACTAAATGGAATGAGATATTGGGAAGTATCTCAATTGAGGAAATAACCAATATTTGCAAATTAATTTCATTTATCTTTAGTATTCCAAGTTCTAATTGTTTTTCAAAGAGAGTTTTTTCGCAAATGGCGTTAAAATGGACGGATGTGCGAAATAAATGCCAACCGGATTTAATTAAAGCTGAACTGCAAACATCTTTTAATTACGACATAACTTGTTCAGAATTTTACAATTTTGTTAAAAATAATTCTGACTTAATTAAATTAGCCAAGAGTTCCACTAAATATACAAAATAATTTTAATATCAAAAACAAGATTTTTGATACACGAAGTTACGAAAAGACTGTTCATTTTCTTATTTCATTGTTCATAAACTTAGCCACAGAAAGACTGTTTCTGTTTTCTCATTTTTATATTTAAAATGTTAGATATTATTATTTATTTAATAGTTACATTAATTTTGTCACGAATAGACTGTCTGTTTTCTTTTAAAATAAAAAAAGTATTTAAACCTACACATGTATACTTGTTTTTATAAACATTAAAAAATGCTTGTTATGACAATGTCATTATATGGACTGATTAAAAAAACAACTATTTACTTCTTAATGAAATAATGTACAGTTTTTTGATTTATTGACTTTTTAATTTGTCCCGGATAAAATTTTGAAATCCCGGGGTTTTTCAATATTTTTGTCAATTGTGCAAACATTCAAACTGGATCTCATCTCTCAGAGATCTCTCTTCACGGATATTAAAGTGAATGCTGATTATTAGAGATAAGAACATAAAAAAAATTTTCAACGAAAGTGCCGGTTATTAAAGTGGTCCGGTTAAACGAATCCCGGATAATAATAGTAATTAGATAAAGGCATTAGTTACGTGTACAGCGTAAATATTTATGAGTGTAATTCATTATAAGACAAAAGATTAGATTTAGATGTAGATAAGAAGATTTTGTCGCAGGTACACTACTAAATGGAACTGTAAAACAAAAATTTCAATTCAGAAAGAATAATACGTAGTTCAGCAACAGGTCTAGTTATTTCGCCCATCTGAGTCTGAACAACTACCACACGTACCTACTTTTTTATCGTAGCCTGGAAAAACTTTAGAGCATTGAAAATTGGATGATTGGAAGGGAGTTCAGGCACGCTTCAATTCTGCAAAGGATTTCGAACACTTCGAAAGCGTAGCATTGACAGCCACTTTCTTAAAATAAGTCTTAAAACTTTTTACCGCGGCTTCTGATAGTCCTTCCATATGTGGCGTACCTGGCAAAACAAGGTGCCATAGGAGTACAGGACTATGGAAATTTCGAAGAACAGAAGCAGTTTCGTTTAAGCATTTTTTAAAATATGTTTTCATAATGCGATGTTGGGGCAGTACAGTAATGCTATGTATCCTTTCGTTATTGAGCCTTACCAAGACCAAGACTTGGCCTTACGTCCCTCTGCACGCTTCAATGTGGTAACGCCCCACTTTTTAATACAAAAAGGATGACCCTTTTAACAGTGGCGCCCAACTAAGTGGCCCGAGTGCCCATCGGTATTTTGTCGGCCAACCCACGCAAGTCAGTGGAACCGGCAATGCGTAAAGTACGACGTGAAGCGCTCATTGGTTGTTTCAGGTGGAAAGCCTGAAAGGCAGCTCAACAGGACGCTATAGCAATTAATCCACAGCACTGGAACGACACACACCATTCGACGGACCAACTGGTGGAACCAGAAGAGCCAGGAAAAAACAGACGTCGTAGGTCGTAGGAAGTAGGCGTATCGTCTGCAGACTCCAACCAATCCCAAAGCAGTCATGCGTTTAGGGGGAGGGACGGCTTGTGTGAGTGCACAGAAAGATTCCATGGAGAATTTGATGGAAAAATTTTAGAAAATTTTCTGGAAAACGTCCAAATTTTTAAAAGGGTGCGCGGAATAAAGGATGGAGATGCCTTAATAGAGCTACCTTTACTGCTCAAAAATGAAGCAGCTACGTGCTGGAAAGGTGTGCGGTCAGAGGCCGATACATGGACGCGCGCCGTGGCTATGTTGAAAGAGCAGTTTGCTCCACAACGACCAGCACACGTAATATATGAACTAGTTTTTGAAAGGAAGCATAAAATAAATGAACCAGCCGACCAGTTCACTACCGCGAAAAGAGCACTACTCTCTGAGCTTCCTGATCCAGCTGTGCCAGAAGTACACCGTTTCACGACAATCTTAAAAAGCAAATCAAGAGAAGCAAATTTAGCACCTTTAGCAAACTTATTTCTCTGGCCCGAGACTACGAAAGATTGCACCAAGCAACAAAAAAGGATCCACCGAAGTGTAGTCACTGCCATCATATTCGCCATGTTAAAGATGACTGCCGCAAATGGGCCAACTTGCAACAACAAAAGCAACAGCCGCAGCCGCAAACATTAATAACGACAGTTAACAGAAACCCGCCAAGCCATCCTATAAGATCGGTTTCATTCGTAGGAATTGCCCTAATTGTAACGAAAATATTAAAGCGTATGAAAATATACCAACGGTTCTTATGCGCATAAATAATAAAGAGCATGTAGCTTACCTGGATACAGCAGCTAGAGCAAGCGTAGCCAGGAGAGGGCTTTATTGGCAGCTAGAGGCCGAAAAGCACCCCTTCAAGGAGAGGAAGGTGCAAGTAGTGTTCGCAGACGGTGTATCGAGAGAAAAAAACATTCTGTTGGCTTCCACTGAAGTGGAAATGGGACATCGGAAAATGGAGCTGGACATTAGCATTCTACCAGAGGCAAGCGAGGATATAACTCTTATCGAAGCCGACTACCTGGAAAGATATGGGATAGTTATCAACCCTGCCCAAAGTATGTGGTTCTTTTCACTGCACTTCCTGCACTGTATTTTCCTTACTAGAGGTACACAGCAAAAGTTGAGACCCCGGTACCCACACCTCAGTTCCTTTGCGAATATTTTGTCCCAATTTCACCAAATCATAGCCCCCCCATTTGTGTGATCCAGGAGTTTTTAGGCCTGCCTCTCTTAAGCGATTGTAAGGGAACGCCATTACCTTTTTTACGGGGTTCGTAGGATCCCACCTTTGAACATGACAATACCAACTGAGTCGGTCGTGCTCCAATTTTTTCGGGATGGGTTCTTTAACGTGAAGGCTTCCTCGGATTCTGGAACTTCTAATTCGATCAAGTTTTGTTACTTCTGCTGTCATGCGAAGCATCTTCATCTCAGCTGCTGTCAATTTGCCCTCATACTTTTTGTACATTGTTCAGCATTGTGAACCGTATGTGAGCGCCGGACGCAGAACTGCGGTGTAGAGCCTTCCTTTCAGCTTAGGGGACATTTTTCGGTCACAGAAGATGGCTGAGTTTTCCTGCCACCCTACGCTTACACGATAATTGATGTCGTCATCAACGGTTGCTTCGCTGTTGATCATTGATCCCAGATATTAGAACTTTTCACACATGGGAACCACCACCCCAATCATATAAATGTCTTGATTGGGTTGGCTTGGGTCAGAGAATGGGCAGTACATACACTCTGTCTTTTTTTGGCTAATACGATTCCCATTCCCCTCTAAAGCATCTACCCAAACATCAAGTGCTCGTTGCAGGAAAGTCTGATCATCACTTATAATAGCTCCATCGTCAGCAAAGAATAACTAATGCACTTTAGGGTCCGTCACTTTTCGCTCAAGCAGAAAATCTAGGACCGTAATAAAGAGCTAGAACTTAAGACACTTCCCTGTTGAACACCGTCAGGACATCTGACTTTTGTCTTCGCTCTCTAGTACATGTCCACTATCATCTGTACGTAGGTTTCAGGAATCTTGGTTGTCTATCGAATGCTCTTTCAAAATCAACCAGAATCATATGCAGATCCTTTAAGGAATCACGATTTCCATTATGATACTTATACTTTGGATTAGATCTGTGGTTGATTTACCCGCGACAAACCCGCACCGGTCATCAGAAAACCGTATTTTTTGTCTTAGGTGACCATCTAATACCCGCTCAACGATCTTCATGGTGTGTGACTAGCGTTGCCAGACGTCCCGGTGTACCCGGTTTACCCGGGACGTCCCGGATTCCAGACATAAATTCAACTGTCCCGCCGGGACAGCTTATTTCCCGGTTTTTCAACGAAGCTCAGAGAAAAATATTCAGTGAAAACATTTCTTTAATATTCGCAAAACAACTACTGCATTGTGGTTTAACCTTAACGAGTTTTCATTGAAATTTTAATCAAACGCACCTTAATTTGTTGAACGTCATATTGTCAACCTGACAGCTGTCATTAAATTCACATAATATTATCAAAATAACAACTAATCAATTACAAATTTGTTTTCTTGGAGCCGTGACATTGGAATTTGGAAGTAGATAGGTAGGTAAGGGTTCTCTTTTAACTTTGCGTGCTTACACCTAGAAAATTTTTTAATATGCAGGTAATTGTAGCCAAAATGAGTGATTTATCATCAAGCGAAAGTGAGTTTTGTTCTCCTGCTGGTTCGAGCGGTAGTGTGCCTAAAACAAAGAAAAAACGGCTTACTCTTTATAACAGCCAGTGGGAAAACAAATTTACCTGGTCCAGAGAAGTAAGGGAAAACCGTTACAAGGTATTTTTTCGTTTGTGCAAAAAAGATTTCTTCTCTGGTCACGGAGGACAAAATGATTTGAAAACACATGCGTTGAATTATCTTTCGAAACCGGATAAGTCAACGGCTGATTTGGAAGACAAGGTTATTGTTGCTGAATTAACATCTGTATTTCACACTGTTAAGCATTGTTTAAGTTACAACAGTATAGATTGTGAACACAAATTATTGCCATATATTTTAAATGACTCAAAAATTGCCCAAAAACTAAAATGTGGCAGAACCAAAGCTGAAATATTAGTGAAACAATTGATTGCTAAAGAATCTGTTAAGATAATTTTAAAAAACATTAAAGACCAGAATTTATACTTCTCAATCGCTACCGACGCTAAATGTTTCCAATTTGTATTCGATATTTCTCTGATACAGGTGTACAGAATAGCTCCTTGATATTGTTGAAAATAACGATGAATCTGCAAATCAGGTATCGAAGATTTTAGAGGAAAGTTTAAAAAAAAACGGTCTTTATCTAGCAAACGTATCTGCATTTTCTGCAGACAACACAAATGTGAATTTCGGCAAAAACCACTCTATTTACACTATTCTTAAATCGAAAAATGAGAAAATTATAAAGTCAGGCTGTCCAGTTCACATACTGCACAATGCTGCAAAATATGCTACCGATAAATTAGAATATGATGTAGAAAGTCTGTTGCTTAAAATATGCAGTTACATAAGAGAAGAAACGATTTGCAACAACACTTTGAAACTAATCAAATGAAGTGGGAAGAAATTATAAAACACGTTACTACGTGATTTTTATCCCTAGGTCCAGCTGTCGAAAGAATACTTAAAATATGGCCTGCTCTCAAATCTCACTTTCAAGAATCTAATAACGAATGGCAGATTTATTAAAATTTTATTTGAATTTTATTGATTATATAGAAAAACGTTATGATTTTTCGGATAGCAATATTTTATCTAAACTTTCTTTTTTAAATTTAAGCTTCCATTTAGGATTTGAGCATTTTGAAAATGCTGTAGACTTTCTCCAAATAAATGAAATAGAACTTGATTCTCTCTATGAAGAATACCAAAAAATTCGTAAGCCTTTAGAAGTAATTATCAATTTAAATGATAAGAACATAAGCTCCTTAACTAAATGGAATGAGATATTGGGAAGTATCTTAATTGAGGAAATAACCAATATTTTCAAATTAATTTCATTTATCTTTAGTATTCCAAGTTCTAATTGTTTTTCAAAGAGAGTTTTTTTCGCAAATGGCGTTAAAATGGACGGATGTGCGAAATAAATGCCAACCGGATTTAATTAAAGCTGAACTGCAAACATCTTTTAATTACGACTTAACTTGTTCAGAATTTTACAATTTTGTTAAAAATAATTCTGACTTAATTAAATTAGCCAAGAGTTCCACTAAATATACAAAATAATTTTAATATCAAAAACAAGATTTTTGATACACGAAGTTACGAAAAGACTGTTCATTTTCTTATTTCATTGTTCATAAACTTAGCCACAGAAAGACTGTTTCTGTTTTCTCATTTTTATATTTAAAATGTTAGATATTATTATTTATTTAATAGTTACATTAATTTTGTCACGAATAGACTGTCTGTTTTCTTTTAAAATAAAAAAAGTATTTAAACCTACACATGTATACTTGTTTTTATAAACATTAAAAAATGCTTGTTATGACAATGTCATTATATGGACTGATTAAAAAAACAATATTTACTTGTTAATGAAATAATGTACAGTTTTTTGATTTATTGACTTTTTAATTCGTCCCGGATAAAATTTTGAAATCCCGGGGTTTTTCAATATTTTTGTCAATTGTGCAAACATTCAAACTGGATCTCATCTACCAATTGCCACACCTCCATACCGGTTATCACCTTCAAGAAAGGATCAATTAAAAAAAGAGATCGGAAAGAGAGATCAGAGATCTCTCTTCACGGATATTAAAGTGAATGCTGATTATTAGAGATAAGAACATAAAAAAAATTTTCAACGAAAGTGCCGGTTATTAAAGTGGTCCGGTTAAACGAATCCCGGATAATAATAGTAATTAGATAAAGGCATTAGTTACGTGTACAGCGTAAATATTTATGAGTGTAATTCATTATAAGACAAAAGATTAGATTTAGATGTAGATAAGAAGATTTTGTCGCAGGTACACTACTAAATGGAACTGTAAAACAAAAATTTCAATTCAGAAAGAATAATACGTAGTTCAGCAACAGGTCTAGTTATTTCGCCCATCTGAGTCTGAACAACTACCACACGTACCTACTTTTTTATCGTAGCCTGGAAAAACTTTAGAGCATTGAAAATTGGATGATTGGAAGGGAGTTCAGGCACGCTTCAATTCTGCAAAGGATTTCGAACACTTCGAAAGCGTAGCATTGACAGCCACTTTCTTAAAATAAGTCTTAAAACTTTTTACCGCGGCTTCTGATAGTCCTTCCATATGTGGCGTACCTGGCAAAACAAGGTGCCATAGGAGTACAGGACTATGGAAATTTCGAAGAACAGAAGCAGTTTCGTTTAAGCATTTTTTAAAATATGTTTTCATAATGCGATGTTGGGGCAGTACAGTAATGCTATGTATCCTTTCGTTATTGAGCCTTACCAAGACCAAGACTTGGCCTTACGTCCCTCTGCACGCTTCAATGTGGTAACGCCCCACTTTTTAATACAAAAAGGATGACCCTTTTAACAGTGGCGCCCAACTAAGTGGCCCGAGTGCCCATCGGTATTTTGTCGGCCAACCCACGCAAGTCAGTGGAACCGGCAATGCGTAAAGTACGACGTGAAGCGCTCATTGGTTGTTTCAGGTGGAAAGCCTGAAAGGCAGCTCAACAGGACGCTATAGCAATTAATCCACAGCACTGGAACGACACACACCATTCGACGGACCAACTGGTGGAACCAGAAGAGCCAGGAAAAAACAGACGTCGTAGGTCGTAGGAAGTAGGCGTATCGTCTGCAGACTCCAACCAATCCCAAAGCAGTCATGCGTTTAGGGGGAGGGACAGCTTGTGTGAGTGCACAGAAAGATTCCATGGAGAATTTGATGGAAAAATTTTAGAAAATTTTCTGGAAAACGTCCAAATTTTTAAAAGGGTGCGCGGAATAAAGGATGGAGATGCCTTAATAGAGCTACCTTTACTGCTCAAAAATGAAGCAGCTGAATTGTAGCCAAAATGATTGATTTATCATCAAGCGAAAGTGAGTTTTGTTCTCCTGCTGGTTCGAGCGGTAGTGTGCCTAAAACAAAGAAAAAACGGCTTACTCTTTATAACAGCCAGTGGGAAAACAAATTTACCTGGTCCAGAGAAGTAAGGGAAAACCGTTACAAGGTATTTTTTCGTTTGTGCAAAAAAGATTTCTTCTCTGGTCACGGAGGACAAAATGATTTGAAAACACATGCGTTGAATTATCTTTCGAAACCGGATAAGTCAACGGCTGATTTGGAAGACAAGGTTATTGTTGCTGAATTAACATCTGTATTTCACACTGTTAAGCATTGTTTAAGTTACAACAGTATAGATTGTGAACACAAATTATTGCCATATATTTTAAATGACTCAAAAATTGCCCAAAAACTAAAATGTGGCAGAACCAAAGCTGAAATATTAGTGAAACAATTGATTGCTAAAGAATCTGTTAAGATAATTTTAAAAAACATTAAAGACCAGAATTTATACTTCTCAATCGCTACCGACGCTAAATGTTTCCAATTTGTATTCGATATTTCTCTGATACAGGTGTACAGAATAGCAAATAACGATGAATCTGCAAATCAGGTATCGAAGATTTTAGAGGAAAGTTTAGAAAAAAACGGTCTTTATCTAGCAAAAGTATCTGCATTTTCTGCAGACAACACAAATGTGAATTTCGGCAAAAACCACTCTGTTTACACTATTCTTAAATCTAAAAATGAGAAAATTATAAAGTCAGGCTGTCCAGTTCACATACTGCACAATGCTGCAAAATATGCTACTGATAAATTAGAATATGATGTAGAAAGTCTGTTGCTTAAAATATGCAGTTACATAAGAGAAGAAACGATTTGCAACAACACTTTGAAACTAATCAAATGAAGTGGGAAGAAATTATAAAACACGTTACTACGAGATTTTTATCCCTAGGTCCAGCTGTCGAAAGAATACTTAAAATATGGCCTGCTCTCAAATCTCACTTTCAAGAATCTAATAACGAATGGCAGATTTATTAAAATTTTATTTGAATTTTATTGATTATATAGAAAAACGTTATGATTTTTCGGATAGCAATATTTTATCTAAACTTTCTTTTTTAAATTTAAGCTTCCATTTAGGATTTGAGCATTTTGAAAATACTGTAGACTTTCTCCAAATAAATGAAATAGAACTTGATTCTCTCTATGAAGAATACCAAAAAATTCGTAAGCCTTTAGAAGTAATTATCAATTTAAATGATAAGAACATAAGCTCCTTAACTAAATGGAATGAGATATTGGGAAGTATCTCAATTGAGGAAATAACCAATATTTGCAAATTAATTTCATTTATCTTTAGTATTCCAAGTTCTAATTGTTTTTCAAAGAGAGTTTTTTCGCAAATGGCGTTAAAATGGACGGATGTGCGAAATAAATGCCAACCGGATTTAATTAAAGCTGAACTGCAAACATCTTTTAATTACGACATAACTTGTTCAGAATTTTACAATTTTGTTAAAAATAATTCTGACTTAATTAAATTAGCCAAGAGTTCCACTAAATATACAAAATAATTTTAATATCAAAAACAAGATTTTTGATACACGAAGTTACGAAAAGACTGTTCATTTTCTTATTTCATTGTTCATAAACTTAGCCACAGAAAGACTGTTTCTGTTTTCTCATTTTTATATTTAAAATGTTAGATATTATTATTTATTTAATAGTTACATTAATTTTGTCACGAATAGACTGTCTGTTTTCTTTTAAAATAAAAAAAGTATTTAAACCTACACATGTATACTTGTTTTTATAAACATTAAAAAATGCTTGTTATGACAATGTCATTATATGGACTGATTAAAAAAACAACTATTTACTTCTTAATGAAATAATGTACAGTTTTTTGATTTATTGACTTTTTAATTTGTCCCGAATAAAATTTTGAAATCCCGGGGTTTTTCAATATTTTTGTCAATTGTGCAAACATTCAAACTGGATCTCATCTCTCAGAGATCTCTCTTCACGGATATTAAAGTGAATGCTGATTATTAGAGATAAGAACATAAAAAAAATTTTCAACGAAAGTGCCGGTTATTAAAGTGGTCCGGTTAAACGAATCCCGGATAATAATAGTAATTAGATAAAGGCATTAGTTACGTGTACAGCGTAAATATTTATGAGTGTAATTCATTATAAGACAAAAGATTAGATTTAGATGTAGATAAGAAGATTTTGTCGCAGGTACACTACTAAATGGAACTGTAAAACAAAAATTTCAATTCAGAAAGAATAATACGTAGTTCAGCAACAGGTCTAGTTATTTCGCCCATCTGAGTCTGAACAACTACCACACGTACCTACTTTTTTATCGTAGCCTGGAAAAACTTTAGAGCATTGAAAATTGGATGATTGGAAGGGAGTTCAGGCACGCTTCAATTCTGCAAAGGATTTCGAACACTTCGAAAGCGTAGCATTGACAGCCACTTTCTTAAAATAAGTCTTAAAACTTTTTACCGCGGCTTCTGATAGTCCTTCCATATGTGGCGTACCTGGCAAAACAAGGTGCCATAGGAGTACAGGACTATGGAAATTTCGAAGAACAGAAGCAGTTTCGTTTAAGCATTTTTTAAAATATGTTTTCATAATGCGATGTTGGGGCAGTACAGTAATGCTATGTATCCTTTCGTTATTGAGCCTTACCAAGACCAAGACTTGGCCTTACGTCCCTCTGCACGCTTCAATGTGGTAACGCCCCACTTTTTAATACAAAAAGGATGACCCTTTTAACAGTGGCGCCCAACTAAGTGGCCCGAGTGCCCATCGGTATTTTGTCGGCCAACCCACGCAAGTCAGTGGAACCGGCAATGCGTAAAGTACGACGTGAAGCGCTCATTGGTTGTTTCAGGTGGAAAGCCTGAAAGGCAGCTCAACAGGACGCTATAGCAATTAATCCACAGCACTGGAACGACACACACCATTCGACGGACCAACTGGTGGAACCAGAAGAGCCAGGAAAAAACAGACAGCAGACTCCAACCAATCCCAAAGCAGTCATGCGTTTAGGGGGAGGGACAGCTTGTGTGAGTGCACAGAAAGATTCCATGGAGAATTTGATGGAAAAATTTTAGAAAATTTTCTGGAAAACGTCCAAATTTTTAAAAGGGTGCGCGGAATAAAGGATGGAGATGCCTTAATAGAGCTACCTTTACTGCTCAAAAATGAAGCAGCTGAATTGTAGCCAAAATGATTGATTTATCATCAAGCGAAAGTGAGTTTTGTTCTCCTGCTGGTTCGAGCGGTAGTGTGCCTAAAACAAAGAAAAAACGGCTTACTCTTTATAACAGCCAGTGGGAAAACAAATTTACCTGGTCCAGAGAAGTAAGGGAAAACCGTTACAAGGTATTTTTTCGTTTGTGCAAAAAAGATTTCTTCTCTGGTCACGGAGGACAAAATGATTTGAAAACACATGCGTTGAATTATCTTTCGAAACCGGATAAGTCAACGGCTGATTTGGAAGACAAGGTTATTGTTGCTGAATTAACATCTGTATTTCACACTGTTAAGCATTGTTTAAGTTACAACAGTATAGATTGTGAACACAAATTATTGCCATATATTTTAAATGACTCAAAAATTGCCCAAAAACTAAAATGTGGCAGAACCAAAGCTGAAATATTAGTGAAACAATTGATTGCTAAAGAATCTGTTAAGATAATTTTAAAAAACATTAAAGACCAGAATTTATACTTCTCAATCGCTACCGACGCTAAATGTTTCCAATTTGTATTCGATATTTCTCTGATACAGGTGTACAGAATAGCAAATAACGATGAATCTGCAAATCAGGTATCGAAGATTTTAGAGGAAAGTTTAGAAAAAAACGGTCTTTATCTAGCAAAAGTATCTGCATTTTCTGCAGACAACACAAATGTGAATTTCGGCAAAAACCACTTTGTTTACACTATTCTTAAATCTAAAAATGAGAAAATTATAAAGTCAGGCTGTCCAGTTCACATACTGCACAATGCTGCAAAATATGCTACTGATAAATTAGAATATGATGTAGAAAGTCTGTTGCTTAAAATATGCAGTTACATAAGAGAAGAAACGATTTGCAACAACACTTTGAAACTAATCAAATGAAGTGGGAAGAAATTATAAAACACGTTACTACGAGATTTTTATCCCTAGGTCCAGCTGTCGAAAGAATACTTAAAATATGGCCTGCTCTCAAATCTCACTTTCAAGAATCTAATAACGAATGGCAGATTTATTAAAATTTTATTTGAATTTTATTGATTATATAGAAAAACGTTATGATTTTTCGGATAGCAATATTTTATCTAAACTTTCTTTTTTAAATTTAAGCTTCCATTTAGGATTTGAGCATTTTGAAAATACTGTAGACTTTCTCCAAATAAATGAAATAGAACTTGATTCTCTCTATGAAGAATACCAAAAAATTCGTAAGCCTTTAGAAGTAATTATCAATTTAAATGATAAGAACATAAGCTCCTTAACTAAATGGAATGAGATATTGGGAAGTATCTCAATTGAGGAAATAACCAATATTTGCAAATTAATTTCATTTATCTTTAGTATTCCAAGTTCTAATTGTTTTTCAAAGAGAGTTTTTTCGCAAATGGCGTTAAAATGGACGGATGTGCGAAATAAATGCCAACCGGATTTAATTAAAGCTGAACTGCAAACATCTTTTAATTACGACATAACTTGTTCAGAATTTTACAATTTTGTTAAAAATAATTCTGACTTAATTAAATTAGCCAAGAGTTCCACTAAATATACAAAATAATTTTAATATCAAAAACAAGATTTTTGATACACGAAGTTACGAAAAGACTGTTCATTTTCTTATTTCATTGTTCATAAACTTAGCCACAGAAAGACTGTTTCTGTTTTCTAATTTTTATATTTAAAATGTTAGATATTATTATTTATTTAATAGTTACATTAATTTTGTCACGAATAGACTGTCTGTTTTCTTTTAAAATAAAAAAAGTATTTAAACCTACACATGTATACTTGTTTTTATAAACATTAAAAAATGCTTGTTATGACAATGTCATTATATGGACTGATTAAAAAAACAACTATTTACTTCTTAATGAAATAATGTACAGTTTTTTGATTTATTGACTTTTTAATTTGTCCCGAATAAAATTTTGAAATCCCGGGGTTTTTCAATATTTTTGTCAATTGTGCAAACATTCAAACTGGATCTCATCTCTCAGAGATCTCTCTTCACGGATATTAAAGTGAATGCTGATTATTAGAGATAAGAACATAAAAAAAATTTTCAACGAAAGTGCCGGTTATTAAAGTGGTCCGGTTAAACGAATCCCGGATAATAATAGTAATTAGATAAAGGCATTAGTTACGTGTACAGCGTAAATATTTATGAGTGTAATTCATTATAAGACAAAAGATTAGATTTAGATGTAGATAAGAAGATTTTGTCGCAGGTACACTACTAAATGGAACTGTAAAACAAAAATTTCAATTCAGAAAGAATAATACGTAGTTCAGCAACAGGTCTAGTTATTTCGCCCATCTGAGTCTGAACAACTACCACACGTACCTACTTTTTTATCGTAGCCTGGAAAAACTTTAGAGCATTGAAAATTGGATGATTGGAAGGGAGTTCAGGCACGCTTCAATTCTGCAAAGGATTTCGAACACTTCGAAAGCGTAGCATTGACAGCCACTTTCTTAAAATAAGTCTTAAAACTTTTTACCGCGGCTTCTGATAGTCCTTCCATATGTGGCGTACCTGGCAAAACAAGGTGCCATAGGAGTACAGGACTATGGAAATTTCGAAGAACAGAAGCAGTTTCGTTTAAGCATTTTTTAAAATATGTTTTCATAATGCGATGTTGGGGCAGTACAGTAATGCTATGTATCCTTTCGTTATTGAGCCTTACCAAGACCAAGACTTGGCCTTACGTCCCTCTGCACGCTTCAATGTGGTAACGCCCCACTTTTTAATACAAAAAGGATGACCCTTTTAACAGTGGCGCCCAACTAAGTGGCCCGAGTGCCCATCGGTATTTTGTCGGCCAACCCACGCAAGTCAGTGGAACCGGCAATGCGTAAAGTACGACGTGAAGCGCTCATTGGTTGTTTCAGGTGGAAAGCCTGAAAGGCAGCTCAACAGGACGCTATAGCAATTAATCCACAGCACTGGAACGACACACACCATTCGACGGACCAACTGGTGGAACCAGAAGAGCCAGGAAAAAACAGACGTCGTAGGTCGTAGGAAGTAGGCGTATCGTCTGCAGACTCCAACCAATCCCAAAGCAGTCATGCGTTTAGGGGGAGGGACGGCTTGTGTGAGTGCACAGAAAGATTCCATGGAGAATTTGATGGAAAAATTTTAGAAAATTTTCTGGAAAACGTCCAAATTTTTAAAAGGGTGCGCGGAATAAAGGATGGAGATGCCTTAATAGAGCTACCTTTACTGCTCAAAAATGAAGCAGCTACGTGCTGGAAAGGTGTGCGGTCAGAGGCCGATACATGGACGCGCGCCGTGGCTATGTTGAAAGAGCAGTTTGCTCCACAACGACCAGCACACGTAATATATGAACTAGTTTTTGAAAGGAAGCATAAAATAAATGAACCAGCCGACCAGTTCACTACCGCGAAAAGAGCACTACTCTCTGAGCTTCCTGATCCAGCTGTGCCAGAAGTACACCGTTTCACGACAATCTTAAAAAGCAAATCAAGAGAAGCAAATTTAGCACCTTTAGCAAACTTATTTCTCTGGCCCGAGACTACGAAAGATTGCACCAAGCAACAAAAAAGGATCCACCGAAGTGTAGTCACTGCCATCATATTCGCCATGTTAAAGATGACTGCCGCAAATGGGCCAACTTGCAACAACAAAAGCAACAGCCGCAGCCGCAAACATTAATAACGACAGTTAACAGAAACCCGCCAAGCCATCCTATAAGATCGGTTTCATTCGTAGGAATTGCCCTAATTGTAACGAAAATATTAAAGCGTATGAAAATATACCAACGGTTCTTATGCGCATAAATAATAAAGAGCATGTAGCTTACCTGGATACAGCAGCTAGAGCAAGCGTAGCCAGGAGAGGGCTTTATTGGCAGCTAGAGGCCGAAAAGCACCCCTTCAAGGAGAGGAAGGTGCAAGTAGTGTTCGCAGACGGTGTATCGAGAGAAAAAAACATTCTGTTGGCTTCCACTGAAGTGGAAATGGGACATCGGAAAATGGAGCTGGACATTAGCATTCTACCAGAGGCAAGCGAGGATATAACTCTTATCGAAGCCGACTACCTGGAAAGATATGGGATAGTTATCAACCCTGCCCAAAGTATGTGGTTCTTTTCACTGCACTTCCTGCACTGTATTTTCCTTACTAGAGGTACACAGCAAAAGTTGAGACCCCGGTACCCACACCTCAGTTCCTTTGCGAATATTTTGTCCCAATTTCACCAAATCATAGCCCCCCCATTTGTGTGATCCAGGAGTTTTTAGGCCTGCCTCTCTTAAGCGATTGTAAGGGAACGCCATTACCTTTTTTACGGGGTTCGTAGGATCCCACCTTTGAACATGACAATACCAACTGAGTCGGTCGTGCTCCAATTTTTTCGGGATGGGTTCTTTAACGTGAAGGCTTCCTCGGATTCTGGAACTTCTAATTCGATCAAGTTTTGTTACTTCTGCTGTCATGCGAAGCATCTTCATCTCAGCTGCTGTCAATTTGCCCTCATACTTTTTGTACATTGTTCAGCATTGTGAACCGTATGTGAGCGCCGGACGCAGAACTGCGGTGTAGAGCCTTCCTTTCAGCTTAGGGGACATTTTTCGGTCACAGAAGATGGCTGAGTTTTCCTGCCACCCTACGCTTACACGATAATTGATGTCGTCATCAACGGTTGCTTCGCTGTTGATCATTGATCCCAGATATTAGAACTTTTCACACATGGGAACCACCACCCCAATCATATAATTGTCTTGATTGGGTTGGCTTGGGTCAGAGAATGGGCAGTACATACACTCTGTCTTTTTTTGGCTAATACGATTCCCATTCCCCTCTAAAGCATCTACCCAAACATCAAGTGCTCGTTGCAGGAAAGTCTGATCATCACTTATAATAGCTCCATCGTCAGCAAAGAATAACTAATGCACTTTAGGGTCCGTCACTTTTCGCTCAAGCAGAAAATCTAGGACCGTAATAAAGAGCTAGAACTTAAGACACTTCCCTGTTGAACACCGTCAGGACATCTGACTTTTGTCTTCGCTCTCTAGTACATGTCCACTATCATCTGTACGTAGGTTTCAGGAATCTTGGTTGTCTATCGAATGCTCTTTCAAAATCAACCAGAATCATATGCAGATCCTTTAAGGAATCACGATTTCCATTATGATACTTATACTTTGGATTAGATCTGTGGTTGATTTACCCGCGACAAACCCGCACCGGTCATCAGAAAACCGTATTTTTTGTCTTAGGTGACCATCTAATACCCGCTCAACGATCTTCATGGTGTGTGACTAGCGTTGCCAGACGTCCCGGTGTACCCGGTTTACCCGGGACGTCCCGGATTCCAGACATAAATTCAACTGTCCCGCCGGGACAGCTTATTTCCCGGTTTTTCAACGAAGCTCAGAGAAAAATATTCAGTGAAAACATTTCTTTAATATTCGCAAAACAACTACTGCATTGTGGTTTAACCTTAACGAGTTTTCATTGAAATTTTAATCAAACGCACCTTAATTTGTTGAACGTCATATTGTCAACCTGACAGCTGTCATTAAATTCACATAATATTATCAAAATAACAACTAATCAATTACAAATTTGTTTTCTTGGAGCCGTGACATTGGAATTTGGAAGTAGATAGGTAGGTAAGGGTTCTCTTTTAACTTTGCGTGCTTACACCTAGAAAATTTTTTAATATGCAGGTAATTGTAGCCAAAATGAGTGATTTATCATCAAGCGAAAGTGAGTTTTGTTCTCCTGCTGGTTCGAGCGGTAGTGTGCCTAAAACAAAGAAAAAACGGCTTACTCTTTATAACAGCCAGTGGGAAAACAAATTTACCTGGTCCAGAGAAGTAAGGGAAAACCGTTACAAGGTATTTTTTCGTTTGTGCAAAAAGATTTCTTCTCTGGTCACGGAGGACAAAATTGATTGCTAAAGAATCTGTTAAGATAATTTTAAAAAACATTAAAGACCAGAATTTATACTTCTCAATCGCTACCGACGCTAAATGTTTCCAATTTGTATTCGATATTTCTCTGATACAGGTGTACAGAATAGCTCCTTGATATTGTTGAAAATAACGATGAATCTGCAAATCAGGTATCGAAGATTTTAGAGGAAAGTTTAAAAAAAAAACGGTCTTTATCTAGCAAACGTATCTGCATTTTCTGCAGACAACACAAATGTGAATTTCGGCAAAAACCACTCTATTTACACTATTCTTAAATCGAAAAATGAGAAAATTATAAAGTCAGGCTGTCCAGTTCACATACTGCACAATGCTGCAAAATATGCTACCGATAAATTAGAATATGATGTAGAAAGTCTGTTGCTTAAAATATGCAGTTACATAAGAGAAGAAACGATTTGCAACAACACTTTGAAACTAATCAAATGAAGTGGGAAGAAATTATAAAACATTTTTATCCCTAGGTCCAGCTGTCGAAAGAATACTTAAAATATGGCCTGCTCTCAAATCTCACTTTCAAGAATCTAATAACGAATGGCAGATTTATTAAAATTTTATTTGAATTTTATTGATTATATAGAAAAACGTTATGATTTTTCGGATAGCAATATTTTATCTAAACTTTCTTTTTTAAATTTAAGCTTCCATTTAGGATTTGAGCATTTTGAAAATACTGTAGACTTTCTCCAAATAAATGAAATAGAACTTGATTCTCTCTATGAAGAATACCAAAAAATTCGTAAGCCTTTAGAAGTAATTATCAATTTAAATGATAAGAACATAAGCTCCTTAACTAAATGGAATGAGATATTGGGAAGTATCTCAATTGAGGAAATAACCAATATTTGCAAATTAATTTCATTTATCTTTAGTATTCCAAGTTCTAATTGTTTTTCAAAGAGAGTTTTTTCGCAAATGGCGTTAAAATGGACGGATGTGCGAAATAAATGCCAACCGGATTTAATTAAAGCTGAACTGCAAACATCTTTTAATTACGACATAACTTGTTCAGAATTTTACAATTTTGTTAAAAATAATTCTGACTTAATTAAATTAGCCAAGAGTTCCACTAAATATACAAAATAATTTTAATATCAAAAACAAGATTTTTGATACACGAAGTTACGAAAAGACTGTTCATTTTCTTATTTCATTGTTCATAAACTTAGCCACAGAAAGACTGTTTCTGTTTTCTCATTTTTATATTTAAAATGTTAGATATTATTATTTATTTAATAGTTACATTAATTTTGTCACGAATAGACTGTCTGTTTTCTTTTAAAATAAAAAAAGTATTTAAACCTACACATGTATACTTGTTTTTATAAACATTAAAAAATGCTTGTTATGACAATGTCATTATATGGACTGATTAAAAAAACAACTATTTACTTCTTAATGAAATAATGTACAGTTTTTTGATTTATTGACTTTTTAATTTGTCCCGAATAAAATTTTGAAATCCCGGGGTTTTTCAATATTTTTGTCAATTGTGCAAACATTCAAACTGGATCTCATCTCTCAGAGATCTCTCTTCACGGATATTAAAGTGAATGCTGATTATTAGAGATAAGAACATAAAAAAAATTTTCAACGAAAGTGCCGGTTATTAAAGTGGTCCGGTTAAACGAATCCCGGATAATAATAGTAATTAGATAAAGGCATTAGTTACGTGTACAGCGTAAATATTTATGAGTGTAATTCATTATAAGACAAAAGATTAGATTTAGATGTAGATAAGAAGATTTTGTCGCAGGTACACTACTAAATGGAACTGTAAAACAAAAATTTCAATTCAGAAAGAATAATACGTAGTTCAGCAACAGGTCTAGTTATTTCGCC
Organism: Ferdinandea cuprea; assembly: GCA_963576555.1. Taxonomy (NCBI): domain Eukaryota; kingdom Metazoa; phylum Arthropoda; class Insecta; order Diptera; family Syrphidae; genus Ferdinandea; species Ferdinandea cuprea. The sequence continues at coordinate 83,484,650 of OY754959.1, forward strand.
CATCTGAGTCTGAACAACTACCACACGTACCTACTTTTTTATCGTAGCCTGGAAAAACTTTAGAGCATTGAAAATTGGATGATTGGAAGGGAGTTCAGGCACGCTTCAATTCTGCAAAGGATTTCGAACACTTCGAAAGCGTAGCATTGACAGCCACTTTCTTAAAATAAGTCTTAAAACTTTTTACCGCGGCTTCTGATAGTCCTTCCATATGTGGCGTACCTGGCAAAACAAGGTGCCATAGGAGTACAGGACTATGGAAATTTCGAAGAACAGAAGCAGTTTCGTTTAAGCATTTTTTAAAATATGTTTTCATAATGCGATGTTGGGGCAGTACAGTAATGCTATGTATCCTTTCGTTATTGAGCCTTACCAAGACCAAGACTTGGCCTTACGTCCCTCTGCACGCTTCAATGTGGTAACGCCCCACTTTTTAATACAAAAAGGATGACCCTTTTAACAGTGGCGCCCAACTAAGTGGCCCGAGTGCCCATCGGTATTTTGTCGGCCAACCCACGCAAGTCAGTGGAACCGGCAATGCGTAAAGTACGACGTGAAGCGCTCATTGGTTGTTTCAGGTGGAAAGCCTGAAAGGCAGCTCAACAGGACGCTATAGCAATTAATCCACAGCACTGGAACGACACACACCATTCGACGGACCAACTGGTGGAACCAGAAGAGCCAGGAAAAAACAGACGTCGTAGGTCGTAGGAAGTAGGCGTATCGTCTGCAGACTCCAACCAATCCCAAAGCAGTCATGCGTTTAGGGGGAGGGACGGCTTGTGTGAGTGCACAGAAAGATTCCATGGAGAATTTGATGGAAAAATTTTAGAAAATTTTCTGGAAAACGTCCAAATTTTTAAAAGGGTGCGCGGAATAAAGGATGGAGATGCCTTAATAGAGCTACCTTTACTGCTCAAAAATGAAGCAGCTACGTGCTGGAAAGGTGTGCGGTCAGAGGCCGATACATGGACGCGCGCCGTGGCTATGTTGAAAGAGCAGTTTGCTCCACAACGACCAGCACACGTAATATATGAACTAGTTTTTGAAAGGAAGCATAAAATAAATGAACCAGCCGACCAGTTCACTACCGCGAAAAGAGCACTACTCTCTGAGCTTCCTGATCCAGCTGTGCCAGAAGTACACCGTTTCACGACAATCTTAAAAAGCAAATCAAGAGAAGCAAATTTAGCACCTTTAGCAAACTTATTTCTCTGGCCCGAGACTACGAAAGATTGCACCAAGCAACAAAAAAGGATCCACCGAAGTGTAGTCACTGCCATCATATTCGCCATGTTAAAGATGACTGCCGCAAATGGGCCAACTTGCAACAACAAAAGCAACAGCCGCAGCCGCAAACATTAATAACGACAGTTAACAGAAACCCGCCAAGCCATCCTATAAGATCGGTTTCATTCGTAGGAATTGCCCTAATTGTAACGAAAATATTAAAGCGTATGAAAATATACCAACGGTTCTTATGCGCATAAATAATAAAGAGCATGTAGCTTACCTGGATACAGCAGCTAGAGCAAGCGTAGCCAGGAGAGGGCTTTATTGGCAGCTAGAGGCCGAAAAGCACCCCTTCAAGGAGAGGAAGGTGCAAGTAGTGTTCGCAGACGGTGTATCGAGAGAAAAAAACATTCTGTTGGCTTCCACTGAAGTGGAAATGGGACATCGGAAAATGGAGCTGGACATTAGCATTCTACCAGAGGCAAGCGAGGATATAACTCTTATCGAAGCCGACTACCTGGAAAGATATGGGATAGTTATCAACCCTGCCCAAAGTATGTGGTTCTTTTCACTGCACTTCCTGCACTGTATTTTCCTTACTAGAGGTACACAGCAAAAGTTGAGACCCCGGTACCCACACCTCAGTTCCTTTGCGAATATTTTGTCCCAATTTCACCAAATCATAGCCCCCCCATTTGTGTGATCCAGGAGTTTTTAGGCCTGCCTCTCTTAAGCGATTGTAAGGGAACGCCATTACCTTTTTTACGGGGTTCGTAGGATCCCACCTTTGAACATGACAATACCAACTGAGTCGGTCGTGCTCCAATTTTTTCGGGATGGGTTCTTTAACGTGAAGGCTTCCTCGGATTCTGGAACTTCTAATTCGATCAAGTTTTGTTACTTCTGCTGTCATGCGAAGCATCTTCATCTCAGCTGCTGTCAATTTGCCCTCATACTTTTTGTACATTGTTCAGCATTGTGAACCGTATGTGAGCGCCGGACGCAGAACTGCGGTGTAGAGCCTTCCTTTCAGCTTAGGGGACATTTTTCGGTCACAGAAGATGGCTGAGTTTTCCTGCCACCCTACGCTTACACGATAATTGATGTCGTCATCAACGGTTGCTTCGCTGTTGATCATTGATCCCAGATATTAGAACTTTTCACACATGGGAACCACCACCCCAATCATATAATTGTCTTGATTGGGTTGGCTTGGGTCAGAGAATGGGCAGTACATACACTCTGTCTTTTTTTGGCTAATACGATTCCCATTCCCCTCTAAAGCATCTACCCAAACATCAAGTGCTCGTTGCAGGAAAGTCTGATCATCACTTATAATAGCTCCATCGTCAGCAAAGAATAACTAATGCACTTTAGGGTCCGTCACTTTTCGCTCAAGCAGAAAATCTAGGACCGTAATAAAGAGCTAGAACTTAAGACACTTCCCTGTTGAACACCGTCAGGACATCTGACTTTTGTCTTCGCTCTCTAGTACATGTCCACTATCATCTGTACGTAGGTTTCAGGAATCTTGGTTGTCTATCGAATGCTCTTTCAAAATCAACCAGAATCATATGCAGATCCTTTAAGGAATCACGATTTCCATTATGATACTTATACTTTGGATTAGATCTGTGGTTGATTTACCCGCGACAAACCCGCACCGGTCATCAGAAAACCGTATTTTTTGTCTTAGGTGACCATCTAATACCCGCTCAACGATCTTCATGGTGTGTGACTAGCGTTGCCAGACGTCCCGGTGTACCCGGTTTACCCGGGACGTCCCGGATTCCAGACATAAATTCAACTGTCCCGCCGGGACAGCTTATTTCCCGGTTTTTCAACGAAGCTCAGAGAAAAATATTCAGTGAAAACATTTCTTTAATATTCGCAAAACAACTACTGCATTGTGGTTTAACCTTAACGAGTTTTCATTGAAATTTTAATCAAACGCACCTTAATTTGTTGAACGTCATATTGTCAACCTGACAGCTGTCATTAAATTCACATAATATTATCAAAATAACAACTAATCAATTACAAATTTGTTTTCTTGGAGCCGTGACATTGGAATTTGGAAGTAGATAGGTAGGTAAGGGTTCTCTTTTAACTTTGCGTGCTTACACCTAGAAAATTTTTTAATATGCAGGTAATTGTAGCCAAAATGAGTGATTTATCATCAAGCGAAAGTGAGTTTTGTTCTCCTGCTGGTTCGAGCGGTAGTGTGCCTAAAACAAAGAAAAAACGGCTTACTCTTTATAACAGCCAGTGGGAAAACAAATTTACCTGGTCCAGAGAAGTAAGGGAAAACCGTTACAAGGTATTTTTTCGTTTGTGCAAAAAGATTTCTTCTCTGGTCACGGAGGACAAAATTGATTGCTAAAGAATCTGTTAAGATAATTTTAAAAAACATTAAAGACCAGAATTTATACTTCTCAATCGCTACCGACGCTAAATGTTTCCAATTTGTATTCGATATTTCTCTGATACAGGTGTACAGAATAGCTCCTTGATATTGTTGAAAATAACGATGAATCTGCAAATCAGGTATCGAAGATTTTAGAGGAAAGTTTAAAAAAAAACGGTCTTTATCTAGCAAACGTATCTGCATTTTCTGCAGACAACACAAATGTGAATTTCGGCAAAAACCACTCTATTTACACTATTCTTAAATCGAAAAATGAGAAAATTATAAAGTCAGGCTGTCCAGTTCACATACTGCACAATGCTGCAAAATATGCTACCGATAAATTAGAATATGATGTAGAAAGTCTGTTGCTTAAAATATGCAGTTACATAAGAGAAGAAACGATTTGCAACAACACTTTGAAACTAATCAAATGAAGTGGGAAGAAATTATAAAACACGTTACTACGTGATTTTTATCCCTAGGTCCAGCTGTCGAAAGAATACTTAAAATATGGCCTGCTCTCAAATCTCACTTTCAAGAATCTAATAACGAATGGCAGATTTATTAAAATTTTATTTGAATTTTATTGATTATATAGAAAAACGTTATGATTTTTCGGATAGCAATATTTTATCTAAACTTTCTTTTTTAAATTTAAGCTTCCATTTAGGATTTGAGCATTTTGAAAATGCTGTAGACTTTCTCCAAATAAATGAAATAGAACTTGATTCTCTCTATGAAGAATACCAAAAAATTCGTAAGCCTTTAGAAGTAATTATCAATTTAAATGATAAGAACATAAGCTCCTTAACTAAATGGAATGAGATATTGGGAAGTATCTCAATTGAGGAAATAACCAATATTTTCAAATTAATTTCATTTATCTTTAGTATTCCAAGTTCTAATTGTTTTTCAAAGAGAGTTTTTTCGCAAATGGCGTTAAAATGGACGGATGTGCGAAATAAATGCCAACCGGATTTAATTAAAGCTGAACTGCAAACATCTTTTAATTACGACTTAACTTGTTCAGAATTTTACAATTTTGTTAAAAATAATTCTGACTTAATTAAATTAGCCAAGAGTTCCACTAAATATACAAAATAATTTTAATATCAAAAACAAGATTTTTGATACACGAAGTTACGAAAAGACTGTTCATTTTCTTATTTCATTGTTCATAAACTTAGCCACAGAAAGACTGTTTCTGTTTTCTCATTTTTATATTTAAAATGTTAGATATTATTATCTATTTAATAGTTACATTAATTTTGTCACGAATAGACTGTCTGTTTTCTTTTAAAATAAAAAAAGTTTTTAAACCTACACATGTATACTTGTTTTTATAAACATTAAAAAATGCTTGTTATGACAATGTCATTATATGGACTGATTAAAAAAACAATATTTACTTGTTAATGAAATAATGTACAGTTTTTTGATTTATTGACTTTTTAATTTGTCCCGGATAAAATTTTGAAATCCCGGGGTTTTTCAATATTTTTGTCAATTGTGCAAACATTCAAACTGGATCTCATCTACCAATTGCCACACCTCCATACCGGTTATCACCTTCAAGAAAGGATCAATTAAAAAAAGAGATCGGAAAGATGTTGCGGCTTAAGGTTATTAACCATGTGAATAACCATGGCCCTTGCCAGTTGTGATGGTACCCAAGAAAGATGGTAGCATCCAAGTTTGATAAGGACAAAACAGGGTTCGGAACATTCCGGTTTAACAGGATGCCATTTGGTCTGCGGAATGCTCCGGCAACATTCCAGCGTCTGATGGATCAATTTCGTTCCAGTTTAGGCGATGTAGCAGTTCAGGCTTATCTGGACGACATAATTGTCTGTTCATCGACATTTAAGGAACACGTGCACGATTTGGACAAAGTATTTGAAAGGCTTCAGGAGCTTGGGCTGCGGGCCAATGAAGCAAAATTTCACTTCTGCTGCGCTGAAGTAAAGTACCTGGGACACATACTTACAAGGGATGGCATTCAAACAGAACCCGATAAAGTTGCCGCCATTACGAATATGAAATCGCCTAAGAACGTTAAGCAGGTTTTGACATTTCTTCAGACACGCTCATGGTACAGACGGTTTATACCTGAGTTTGCAAAAGTTGCGAAACCTTTAACCAGCCTTACACAGAAGACGGCCACATTCGAATGGAAAACAGCAGAAGAAACTTCTTTTCAGCGATTAAAAACACTTTTGGCAACAGCCCCAATCTTGCGAGAGGCGGTTCCAGAGAAGCAATATTTTTTAAAAACGGACGCCAGCAGCTACGCTTTAGGAGCGGTCCTCGTTCAGGTGGAAGGGCCTGATGAACACCCAATCGAATACGCCAGCCGACTACTGACAGCAGCAGTGCAAAATTATTCGACTACTGAACGGGAGGCTTAAGCAATTGTTTGGGCCGTCAACAAGTTTCGTTGTTATATCGAGGGAGCGGAAGTTACTTTCCTAACAGACCATGTTTTACAATTTGGGTGCTATGTTCAATGTGCACTACTTTCACCCAAAAAAAAAAACAAAACACCGATTCAAAAAGTCTTTTTACTTTACCGCATTGAATACGTTGAATATCACTTAATGGTTTCTTTATTTTGTAAATATATTATATCAAAAGTTCTCTTAATATTGGAAGTTACACATTTTCTCAATTTGCACTATAAATTATTAGTGACACAAAAAATTCAATAACCAACATGCCAACACAATTTTTCCGTGGATTTTACCATTTATTTACATATCCTTAGAACAATGCGCGGCACTGATTGTTCGATTTGGTTACATTACCACTAAAACACTTTTTTAATATTAAATTTTGTCTGTAACAACAATTATTATCACTTTATACCAACTTTTATAGTTTATAATAGATTTAAATTCACGAATACTTCCCGCCGGAATATTCTTCCCACTTATATTTTCCCTCCGTCGTTTTAGCTGTCACATTTTTTATTGTTTTTTTTTCTCTCTCAGTTGACACTGACGTTGTCGCAAACAACCCTATTGAAGGACGAAAAACTTAAGGCTATCATTGAAGCGCTCGAAAGTACAGAAGGTACCGAAAGTGAATCATATGCCAGCAAGGGCTACATCATGACTCATGGGGTCCATTATAAATATGATATCGAGTCAGAAGATGCTGCCCTGATAGTTCCTGAACACGAGATCATATAAATACTGAAAGCATTCCACGACTCACTTACTGCTGGACACTACGGAATCGACAAGACTCTTATGAGAATAACTCCTCGTTTCTACTGGGATAAGAATTACTCTCGAGTGGAGAAATATGTTAAGGATGGTGATACCTGCAAGCGGTATAAGCCGAGTACCTTACGACCCATGGGACTCTTCAGGACCAGTGCCAGCAATCAGAGATTTGAAGCAATCTCCATTGACCTGTTGCCTGTTAGGAATGATGATATTTGTTGTGGAGGACACCACCGGACGGTGGGTAGAATTATTCGCTCTCACAGAGGCTACCGCTGAAAGATGTTCGAGTTTTTGTACGATACGGTATACCAAGGCGGTTGATTAGTGAAAATGTTCCACAGTTCATATCTTCAATTATGCAGTACCTGACATCGCGACTTGAAATAGGCCAAATGCCCGTATGCCCGTATACCACCCACAACCTTACATGGTTAAAAAAAAAGAACCGAAATCTGAAGGCGCAATTAGCAATTCTCGTTGGAAATCAACACGATACTTGGTCCCAGCATCTGTCTTCAATTCGCTTCGCCATGAGCACGGCAGTGTGGTCAACAACTGGACAAGCCGATGCCTACCTAACATTTGGAAGAGAGCTACGAACACCAGCTCACATCACCCATGACCTGAGCCTTAACCTGGGTGATGCTAACTTCGACTCCGAGATAACGCACACCCTCCAGCAACTCCCAAAATTTTTGGAAGAGGTAGCCAATTTTGAGAAGAACGTCACAAGCAAATGACTAGACTACGCTAATAAACAACGTAACAAGGCCGACTACGATGTAAGCGATGCAGTTCTCGTTACTACCCATGTGCTTAGTAACGCAGGTAAGGGTCTAACTTCCAAATTCGTTCCCAGGCGAGATGTTCCTTATATTATCACCCGGCAACTTGGTGAGACGGTTTATCAAATTGCTAGTACGGACTGTACTGATGTACCATTGGGAACGTTCCATGTCTCCGCACTCACGCCGTTTCGAACCAAGAACACGGCAGCTGCAAAGAAGCCAATACGACCATTGAGAAGGAGAGGAAGACCTGCAATCCAACGATAAACTGGACAATCATCGAGACAACTTCATGTCCATAGGGGGAGACTGTTGCGGCAATATATATTTATAGAAATACGCATGCATATATACATACAAAATATTACATACATATAAAATATTGCAATTTGCACAATTATATGTACATGGCAATAACAACATTTTTTTCTTTAAAGACATATTTTACTACATAATATAATTCACACTTTCAATTAGTGTGAACATCTAAATTCAATTGCGTAATACAATTAAAATCCACTTACAACATGTAAAAAACCTAATACAACATGTAATGAAGGAATAAAACACCAAATCGTACAAGTGTACAGGCGGTATTTTATTTTATTTCTTTTGGAATTCGTCGACTCTTTTCGCTAAACTTGGCCTTGCGTACAAATTCCAAGCATCAGGAAATACAAGCTGAGACAGAGACGTTTCGAACAAGACTTGGCCTTACGTCCCTCTGCACGCTTCAACGTGGTAACACCCCACTTTTTAATACAAAAATTACGACCCTTTTTGCAGTTTCTAAAAAACTGGCACCAATAATTAATTTTTCTTTACTAAAATCTCACCTTAATGGTGATGAGGTGCACTCCGTCAAAGTGCGTAAGCATATTGTTTTAAAGAGAAAGAAAGAAGATAACAAGAGCAAAAAATGCACCGTTATGTAATCAATAGCCATCGGAATATGGGTAAACACCGCAACAAAGCAATCGTTTTTAATTAGTTCTCAACGGCGTTATGTATGTAGATGGTTTCTGATGGATTTAATGATAAACGTATGATTATTCCGAATACAGAAATAGAACCAAATATTGAGGTGCGAAGCAATCCTCAATTTGTTATTAAAAACACGAAAAGAAATAAAAACGAGAGATTTTAGAATGTTGTATAGTGATAAATCATTGTCACAAAACTAAAATTTTTCAGGAAAGAAGTTCAAATTATACATAAGCATAGGCTGACCAAGGTAGGGGCCAGGTGCATTTCAAAAGTAAATTTTCGTTCGGAATCGGCAAATTACTGTAGGTTGCTTCCGTTTGTGTCAAAAAATATATCCGAAAATTGATAACATACAACATAATTGCCTGAATTCATAACCTCACCATACATAAATTAATATGCAGATGTGGTCCTTTATTTTTTTATTACAGTACAGTTCATTTATTAGTCCTTTATATAACAATGTCTAAAGTGCATTATAATATTGAAATGTTCAAATTTATTTATTCGCATTTATTCTTCACTGTGATCATCATTTGATTTGTTTGACGTATGAGATATAAGGCGCTAATAAAAACAGCATTTGAACTGAAACAAGAAAATAAATATATATATTATATTATTTTAGGTATAACTTACTGGCCCTCCTTGAAATATTCCTTCAAAGTAGTACTAAACTTTTTGGAATACTTAACAAATTCTTTTTTCCTCTGTTCCACTGCCTGCTTTCCTGATAATGTAGGTAAAAATACGCCAATATCGTTAACAACATCCAGTAATTTTTTTATTGCACTCGCGATTTCTCTTTAAAATGAATATAAAAAAAATTAAATAATTCATTTTGTGTGAAATTTCTTACATGAATTTATTAATTTACATATTTGTTATCTGGCGAAAGAGACCACATTTTGGTTGCACTTCATTACATTACAATTTATTTAGCTATTAATGTTTATTCGCTGTAATGTATGCTTAAAAATGGACTAATGGGGCTTACTAAGAGCCCTATTATTAAATGTATAACGGTTAAATTTAGCATAATTTTTCCCTATAAGGATTTTATAAATCTTTTTTTTATTTTGTGTAGTGTTAGAAGAAACTAGATTTGGTTTGTCTTCCTTTGTTATTGGGTTACTTGAGTTTATTTTTCTACGTTAGGGATTGAATCACAAGGTACACTGAAGAGTGCCATCAATCGCTGCTGTTGCAAAATCATAAATCCCGCAACAACAAATAAGAAGAGTGGGGAAGAAGCTAGCTGTCATGAAGACAGAACAATGTTTAATAAAGTTACTATAAAGAAGTAGGTATCACAATTTAATTGATTATGAAAAGCTGGATGGTCTCGAATTAAATTTACCTTAGTGTGAAGACTTGGTCTACGCTCCAGAGCTTTTACACGTTCACAGTACGTTTGATAGAATTTATATACCATATTTAGCGGCGATATGCCTTGATGATTCTTGCAGGAGATACCATTCCCTCTTGGACAAGACAAGAATAAGATTTATTTTAGAGGTGAGTGATTTATCTTTTGCGAAATGGAAAAAAGTCTTGGTTTAGCTATCTATTGTGAGAGCAGTTGTAAAATACGTTGGACTACTAAGCGAGGGGTCCCCAATTCAAATGCGACCCGTGCCATCTTGAAAGTTTTTATTCGCTGCCCTCTTGCTAAAGTCTGAGAAGCTTATTCATGAGAAGCTTTTCCAAAATTAATAGCCGCTCGGAATCGGCATTAAACTGCAGGTTTCCTCTCATCGTGTCAAAAAATATATCTTCCTTGCTACCGGAACAAATAAAGTTTTTGAGTGAACGAAGACTTGACGTAATTGCCTCTCAATGAGACCAAGACGAAGCACATTTATTTTATTTACAAAAATGTTAATGTAAATACGATACGCTTAAATGGAAATTGAACGTTAAGAAAGAGCATATTATAGGATATAATTCTCATGCGGGCTGCAGCGTTTAACCTGTTTGAACCTGTCAACGTTTAAACCCATTAAGCGTTTCTTTATGACCTAATGTCATTACTGCCCACAAATGACCATGCTTATTTTGACAGATAAATTTAACCAAAAAGAAAGTTGTGTAATCAGACACTAAGCATAAATGCCAGCACAATGCCCTTATTACCGTATGGAGTTTATTGAAATTTGGTGAAGGCATTTTTGGCATTACGAATAATTTAATACCGTCGCTCATTTGAAATTGGTTTGCATAAATTGTATAATTTGACAGTATAATTTAGTGTTTTTGCAATTTGTTTATTTGCTAATAGTTTTGCTGTTCTTCTATTTTGTTTTTGTATTTAATTGACTGTTTGTCGTCGATTTATGTTTACTTTTGTTGTTTTTATTTTCGTATGTACTTTTTTTTGTTCATTGGATGTTTTTTGTTTCCTAAAATTAAATCACATTTTAAGTTTATAGGAAGAGGTTGACGAAGTATGTTAAAGGCGAATGGTCGCATCCACGCTTCAAGAAATTGAAAAAAAACGATATGAAATAATACCTTTTGTTTTCTTATTCGCGATTTATGTTAGTTTTGCCACGTAGTCTATACACAACCTTTTTTTCATTTGACAGCTAGCCTGGTCTACAGGACAGCTAGGTCTGGTTACCTTTGGTCATTCATATGCACAATTGGAATGCAATTTAATCTTACCTTAATGCAACATGATATTACATTTCTAATTATATTTCTATTCTATTACGATTATCGATTATGTATGTACACCGTTTTGAACGAAACTGTTTAAAGTAAAGATTATTTTTTCTGCTGTAGTAATTATTTCACATTTTGCTAAGTTCCATTATTAAGGGTGTTCTTTTTAGAGGTTGGTTTTTCGAATAGAGATAAAACATGACATTTTGTAGTCAAATCTGGCAACTCTAATTTCCTTTATGTTCAGTTTGGTTTGCCATTTCATCATGAACAGGTTGACAAATGAACAACGCTTGCAATTTTATTTCGAAAATAATGGTTCAAAAAGCTGTTTTTCTTTTTAATTTTTTAAAATTTTGTTCAGTGATGGGGCTCATTTTGGTTTGAATGGCTACGTCAACAAGCAAAATTGCCGCATTTGGAGTGAAGGGAATCCACATGAGACCCTTGAAACGCCATTACATCCATAAAAACTGACTGTATGGGCCGGTGGAGTCATTGGGCCATACTTCTTCCAAAACGATGCTGGAGAGTCAGTTACCGTTAATGGAGACCGGTATAGAGCCATGATAACCGCCATGATAACCATTGACACCATTGGATTATTTTCTTTAGGGATAACGTTAGGGGACTTGGAAGCCAACATTCGTGGCGTTATTGCCGATATACAACCCCAAATGCTTGAAAAAGTGGTTGAAAATTGGACCTCTAGACTTGTCATAAAATCATATTTAAACATTATTGGCATCTCTATCTATCCTTATTATCCTTTCAAAAATTGATGGACATTAAAACGATTTTCTTGTGTTTTATTTCAATTCGAAGTTCTATGCCTCTAAAAAAACACCCTTTAATTGCGTTATTCCTTAAAGATCAACCATAATATGCTTTCATTAGCTTAAGCTAGCTTAATGAAATATCTAAATGCTCGTTGAAAATACAGCATGACCAAAATGCTCGTCAAATTTTCGTTAACTTAAGTGGGCTTACGGAAAATGTAAATTAATGTCGTTTTATTTTGACTTTAATCTGTCCAAACATATTCGGGTTCTGTGTATTGACAGAAAATAATTATTTTTAATGGTTTAAAAGTATTTTATGTTACAAATGTCAGTCATTGAATTTTTTAGCTGTTTGTTTTCTTAGGCGGCTTGGAAATTTCTTATAAAAGTTAATATGTTTTCATGCATGCTTTGCTGCTTGCTCCACTGCACCCGAGACACACGTGCATTTTTTTTCCAAAAATATGATTCCTAGTTCTGTCAAAACTCAATTTACAAATATTAAGTTTTATTTAATTTAATTTTTTGGCCTTGTGAGTTGGCTGCCAAGATCATGCGATTTAGCGCCTCTTGATTATTTCTTGTGGGGTTATGTAAAGTCGTTAGTCGATGTGGACTGAAGCCTTACATGATAACATAACACGCGTAATTCGTGGAATACAAGCCGAAATGCTCGAAAAAGTGACCTTCCGAATAGACCTTTTGAAACGGAGCCGCGGACAACATTTACATGAAGTTGTCTTTAAAAGCGTAAATGGCAAAGGCATATTTATCGATAACAATAAAAATTTTGAAAATTGATGCAAATTTGGTTGTTTTATTCGATTTTTAAAAAAACTACACTTAAAAAATCACACTTTATAAAGGTAACAAAAACCCTACTTCCGTGAAAGACATCGAAAAAAAACTAAGCCAGTTTCTGACCACAAAAATTTATCGCACGTTTTGCGATATATCGCAGAATCTGGCAAGAATGCTGCGGTCAAGAATTGTGCCAACTGATGCGAAGTGCTGTTCCAACTGCTGTCAGTGCTGTTCTAGTTATTTTCCGAGTACTCTTCCAAAATGGCGAACCACCATCGTATAAAATATGAAACAGGAAAGTGTGTACTTTTTCTTTTTGGAGCTTAATACCCCACACTTTTCCCCCTTTTATCAACAAACACACGACGCGTACGGCAAAAATCGTTGCGTATGAAACATAACATAACATAACCTACCACCATTGAATAAAACATGAAACAGGAAAGTGATCTAATTTGGTATGAAAAACCATAAATAAGCATAAAAAGAGCCCCTCTCTCGTTACGGCTAGTCGCTTTGTAAATAAATGCTTTTAATGCAGAAAAAAAACCAGATGGAGCGGAAAGCTGTTTACCGGGTTCCTATTGAGTGAGCTTTTCATTTAATTTTGACATAAACAAAACATAATGTGTGTGCCAAGATATATTTCTTGAGACGAATGGAAGGGACATACAGTTTAATGCCGATTCCCAACGGCTACAAATTTTTGAAAACCTTCTCATGACAGTTCTTACTCGTGGATGTTGTCAGATGTTCGCAAGAGGTAGGGCAGCGAATAAAAACTTTCAGGTGGAACAGATCGTTATTTGAACTAGCGACCTATCGCTTAGTGGTCCAACGCACTTTGCTACTAAGCAACTGCACCCAATTGAAATAAGGTCAAGTCTATTATGGTTGACTTTTTAGAATTTATGTCTAAATATAAAGAAAATGTTAATAGTTTACTTAATACCCACAAAATAATTTGACATTACTTAAATTGATAATGTGAGTCGAGAAAAAAAAAATGCGAGTCATTTTTATTCGATTCGAAAGTGGTGCAAAATTAAAATTCAAATCAATGCACATTGTCATGTCGGAACAGATGTTTTTGTCTCGGAAACTACCTATGAACTTACTCAATGGCATTTTTGCTATATAATTCAATTATAAATACTTACTTTATAGTTTCCAGAAAGGTTTTTCTGTCAGTAATCTCATCAGGAATTCTACTAAGTATGGCTTTCAGAGCAGCTGATTTCCTGTTTAAATCTTGAAATGGCTCCTCACTTCGCAATAAATAGTGTTCGTTCACTTAAAAATACATAAAATAGTTTAAAAACATATAGATATTAGTTTTTTTTCATACAGTCTGTATCTGTAGTACATCCTTGCAATCGGAGAACCACTTCATTTATGTTAATTTTTAGTTCTGCTTTTTCAATAATTTCTAATAACAGATTGTAACAGAAACCTGGATGACATAGTTCCAAATTGGAAAAAACAGATTGCAGGGAGTGGGAAGCTACGATATCACGACATTCCAGCTAAAGAAATATATTGAAATTAATTTATTAATTCCATATATTAAAGGAACTCAATTCTTAATTCAATAAATAAATGATCAAACCTGAGTGAGAACTGGCTTCAATATTACGTTCAAAGACAATGTTGATGTTACGACTTCGCCCATTTCTTATTTCGGTTTGCAAATACAACTCCAACTTTTTTTATTATTACTTAAAAAGATTTATTATGGTGCACAGATGAGTAATTATAATTATTATGTTGTCACCACAGATGAATAATCAAAGAAATCCAACTTACTGACTTGTAGCCATCGTCACCATTAGCATTACGCGAATTCACCTTTATTTTGGAAGGCACTCAATCTTTCCTGTGTACTAAATTTTGTGTGACAAAGAGAGTTCGTGTTCCATATAGAGATGCGATAGCACTAAATGAAACATCGATATCGAAAATGGCAGTGATTACGATCGATATATCGATTTTTTTCACATTTTTCTTTATAAACTGATTTTTTTTTTAAGAATGCAATATTTAGATATTTTCATCTATTTTGGAAAAAGTCTTTAATTCATAAACATTTTTAATTTATTTCTCATAAGAGAACTTGGGACAAAATCAGGTGCTCGCCAGAGATCTCCAGGGATATACCACTCTTATTCGTACAATACGTTTAAAATATTTTTTTAAGGACTCTAATGGTATATTTCCACCAAAAGATAATCCGAGGTAATATCCAAAAGGTAAACAAGAAATCTTCACACGTTTCTAAAAAAAAAAAGAAATTAAAAGAAAGCTTTTCTCTTATAAAAATATTTCTAAATGGCATCAAAACAAGGAGTTACATAATAAGTAAATAAGTTGTTGCAATTAAATGCGAAAAATGTTTGTGTACATAAGGCATAGTTCTCTACCTATTTATCTGCCTTTAACATAACGTACTTGAATGGATGAAAACGTATAATAAAATGATGGGATTTCGTATATTTTATTGTATTATTGCATAAATATTAATAAATTAGTAAAGTTTGGGTGTAAAATATTAATATTAAATTTTTTTGGATTGGTTTATATTTTATTCTTTTTTTCAGCATATGAAAGTTTACTATATATATATGTATATATTCGTTTTCTGTACATCGATAAACAAAATAAGTGTTTTTAATAGTTTGTAGAGTATTTAAACGTACTACTTTTAATCATGGAATTGCTTCAGCTGTTTGTTTTTAGGCGACTTTGAAAATTATATATCTAAGTTAATATGCTGTATCTTCCAATGTGTAGTTAGTGATTGCAAATGTTCTTACAAATAGTGGTTTTCATATACCGAAAATAATAATAATTTATATAAAAAGGCTTCTTATACCAGTGCACAATTGAGTAAAAGTACTTTGCTGGTTCAATATATCCATCCATAACCTACCAAATCCGTTTGGTTATTGGTACACTTAAACTTATTTTTAACCGAAAATGTATGATCAACTTACATTATTATTGTAGTCACGTAAATCAATATAATTTTAATTATTTTTCATTGAAACTTTGAACTAATTGCTTAAAAAAAGCTTAGTTCTCAATATTATAATATTTTCTTATGTTGTAGGTTGTGTTTTCATAAATCAATATACACCACATATTTTAGTTTATTTTACACACCCAAATTGTGAGATTTAAACTGCTCAAATTCATCAACTGCTTCCAACTTCTGCCTATTTTAAATGACATTTTATGTGGCGGGCATTACATTATAAAGCCTTATAAATCCTTATATGTGTGCAAGCTTGATTTGCACGTTTGTCCATTGCAAGTTTGGTCCATTTAGGTGAAATAAATACGGGTCAAAACGGGTGAGTTTACGTTTGAAAGTGAATTGGGTGACTCTCTCCGAGACTCTCATTGGCGTTCCCCAATTTTTTTGTAAGTTTCTTTCTTCGTTAGAGAATTTATTTTTACCACAGTCAATTAACAATACATTACATTGACCAATCGTTATCCCTTGAAAATTTATCCTTACCACTTGTTCACACACCTATTTTCTTTTCAACTTTGACGAAAAACAGATTTCATATGGAGTTGACAATGGCTTAAAAGAGATCCTCGTCAATAAAATTATAATTATTCAAAAGCTAAAGGTTTTTATCGGCTTACAAAGTATTTCATTTTATTGTTATTTATGCTGCATTTCCACCAAAAGATAAACCGAGATTAAAGGCAAAAGATTAACAACAAATCTTAACACGTTTCCACCAAAAAAAGGAGATTAAAATAAGGGCTTTCTTCCAATCCGCTCTCTGGCTCTCAAATTTGCGCACAAAATGTCCAACATCTGTTTGTCAAATTTCTTCCTCGCTCTCAGTTCTCAGCAACCAACGTCACTTTTGACATATTCAGGTATGGTAAATTAGTATTTAGTGTGTTCACAAACCGATTCTTACATGCAAACCCAGTTTCTTTCAAGATTATTTTTTAATCTTGTGTTTAGCAGATTAAAATTTGTATGGTAAATCTTAAGCTTTAAGGTAGATTAAGGGCAGATTAATCTTGATCTCGCTTTAGTGCTCGGTGGAAACGTAGCATTACTCTACATATATGACAAAATTGGTAGCAAAACGTTTCTCTTTTTGAATTCAAGTGCATAACACCATCTCAATGTAGCCATATGGCAACTACTGGTTAATCGCGTGTTGCTGCAATATGTAATTATATTTTTTTTATGTTTTACAAAATTTGTTTGAACACATTATTATTTCCTTAAAAGTATTTTTATTTTGTATCGGCACCAATATTTACTTGGTCAAGTCTACGACCGAAATTCACTCTCCGACAACACAACACTAGAAGCTGACATCCACGAGTGAAATGTCAAAATCCATTATATGAAGCACCTGAAGCACCTAAAAAAAAATTCCAATTAAGTTGAAAAAATTATCCTGCCAAATTAAAAAAAAAACTGATTTTTTTTAATATTTATTTCTTTTTTAATAGTTATATTTAAAAATGAATGTGGTAGACCAATGGTCACCCTGGGAGGGAATTGTTAAAGAACGGATGAGGACTGTATTTGAGAAAGAGAAAGCGTACTTTAGAAAGAGACATATTCGCGAAAGGCCTTATGCTATTTAGGGTATGTGTGAGATACAACATCTGCTAGTTTCGATTCTTATGTGTGTTTTACATCGTCCCGTTTTAACTTACTATGCAGCAAAACCCCTTCTGCTGCTTTTTCATGTTAGTGAAATAAACAGCTGGGGTTTGTTCGCACGGACACATAGATGTTGCTGAAAAGTTTTATATATAAATATTCGGTAAATACTATATAGTTTTCTATATACAATGAGTAATCGAAAATACAAATCGAACACAACTACTGCCGTGGGTGAAGAAGGGTCTATATTCTTCAGTCAAATTGTGCAGCACAGTATGTCGAAATACTTTCAAAAGTGATTATGTTTTTTGTTGAAAAAAGTATGGACATATAAAGAATTTGTACCAAATATAAATTAAAATTTTGTGTTATTTGTTAAAACTTTAAAACCGTGCTATTTTTGGCGGCTTTAATTATTATTCATTTGTTTGTTTTTTATCACGGAATATAATTTTAAAGCAAAATTAAAAAATAATATATAATGGATGTACCCTTAGAGGAAACAAAAGATAAATTAATTAAGAAGAAACGTAACCACATCTTAAAAAGGATTAAAAAGCATTTTGGAATCGGTTAGTATATTAAAGTACTCTTTGAAATAATGGATATCTTTGGAATTTGATCCAGCGACCACATTTTGCCTGTTGTTTTTCAAGCATTTCATATTTAATACTGCCTATTTACTTTTTGCGACGTGTATCCTTTGGATTGAAGTGTCATCTTTGAACCATAAACTATATTTTATTATCAATAGAAATGCATAAATTTATTATGTATGTACATGTTTTGTGGTTTCGTAAATAGTATGGGTTATTTAATTTCACTAATTAAGGGTAAATCTAATCTTGGTCCAGCTTCTGCTCCACAAAGTAAACTTCTAAATGTATATAAATATGTAAAAGACCTATCGTTGTATATACAAGTACATATGTTAATAAGTATGCATAAAATATGCATTATGCTATCATGCATAGATATAACAATATATTTTTTAATTATTATATGAAGCACCTAAACAAACATATTATATTACTAAGGTGTTTAATCTATATTGTCGGAAAGTTAACAATTGATAGTGTTTTTAATTGAATAAAAACGCTTTAACCTACATATAAATTTGATTATTGTATTTAACATCTTGAGATGCTTAACATATCTTTGGCTGTGTATATATGTACATACACAGGTTACATACCTGCATACATTTATGTAGATATTTACATCGGTACTTTTAATTTCATGACTGACCCTATTCGCTTGCAGCCGATAGCCGATCGTGTTTCTCTTATATAAACAGAGTTAAGGACTTGTAGGAAAACCAGCACTCGGCAGGTGCGAATACGAAATCGTACAAGCAGCTGCACACAAAGTTATTTATAATAAATTTATCGAAATTTCGATTGTGTGGAATGGTTTGCAGCTCTGAGGTAAAAAAGGGATTAACTGACATATTTGTTTGTTTGCATATGTACAAGTTATGATTTTGCACCCTTTCCGGCTTGAGTCTCCAAAAATAATTTTAGATAACTACTTTATTGTTTTTAAAGAAATACATGCAATTCAATTTAATATACATAAGTAATAGAGGGGACGCAGTGAATTATTTTAGTTTAGGCAAATACTGTATTTACATATTCATACTGTACATTATTCATAAACATGGTATTTTACTTTTCTACCCATTTAAGGATTTTTTTGTTAGAAGGGTGGATAGAAAATCTTCTATCAGACACTGAGGAGCTGACGGCAGTACTGTAGTTTCCGACGCGTTTATATCTGAAAATGAATATTTCATTGACAAATAGGACACTCCATTTTAGACGAGTTGGTACCTACAAGTTCATAAATAGTTCATTGTCGAAACTTTGGGAACGTGCCCCATCCAATCTAATTTTGAATTCAGGGCATCAAAAGCAACAAAATAAAAAACAGAAAAGTGATTTTAGAGAGCAGTGTTAAGTGAATCTAGCCGAGAATATTTTACACTTTGTAATAAAGAAAAAAAAAACGCGGGCACAAAAGCTACACTTGCTTTTTGAACACGTTTTACTATACCTAACTTCCATAGAGTAACACCGTGGTAGTTTACTCTGCAGCATAAGGATACACATGCATTTATTATTTAGACGGGGTGGTCTGAAAGTTGGTATTTTGGTTTTGTGTTAAAAGCACGAGTTTATTTTTGCTTGGATTTATGTCACGTCAACACCTGGTTCCCGAACTCTTATTTTTCCCAAGGCATTTTCCCAAAATTTTAAACTGTGTAGGTACCTTTACATGTTTTATCCAATAACTTTTATTACATTATGTAGCATACATAATTAGAATACATGCATTTTAACTGGGTTTCCTTGGTGTTTGTTCCGGTGAAATAATCAGTTACCTTCCTTTAATGAAGATAAACTGCGATCTTACTATATCCGATCGTAGCTCGAAGAGTTGTGGGGTATGTTAGCGAACTTCTTATTATACTCTCTCCATTAAATCAGAATATTCGCCGGGCATATTGCATCGTTGCAGGAATCATATTCTGCAGCTGCGGAAACATAACAAACCTCTTAATCCGTGTTTGTGGCCATTTCAGTTCAACAAGCAAATCGGTATTTTATGCGTTTATATCTTCAGTTGAGAAAGCAGATGTTGTATTGCTTTTGTAAGACATTTTAAATTTGGACTTGACTTATTAATGACTTAAAGTCTCACAAAGCATCAAGCATTGTAAAAAGGAAAAATATAATAATAAAATAAACAAAACTTGTAAATCTTGTAACTTCGGTGTATCTAAAATCATATTACCCGTATCGGAGCCTCCACAACAAGACCAACTGAGTAATAGACCAGTAACTAGAATGTTAACCGTCAGTTCAATAGCTTCCGTTGCAGACATTATTGAACCGAGTTGGTAAAATATTCAACGAATTATTTTAAATTTATTATTTTAATATTAAACGAATTATTTTAACAGACCCTTGTATTGGATCTCCTCGACAGGATCATTTTAGTGAAATACCGTTAAATAGATCGCTAATTGTCGGTTTCATAGCTTCCACGACGGATGAAATCACTTGGCCGATTTATTTGCGGTTTTGTTACAAAATTGCATGTTTTGCTTTCAAACTTTAATCGTAGACAACTAGCTAAATAAATCATAAATTGTTCAATGAAATGTGGGAACCGTCGTCGTTCATGAGTTCAAACGGGAATGTTAGTTACCTTACAAGTTACGCAGTTAAAAAAACTACTTTCAGAACGTTGGTGGTAAAAAGTCAATGCTAATTACATTTTATAACTTTTGCATTAAAGAAACTTTTTATGTAATAATACTAGGTTTGTTCTGTTCCAACTCGACCAAAAAGCAAACTCAAACTATCATAAGGCTTTCAACCAGTCATCAAACTTGTTTCTGATAGTAAAAGGATTTTTTGCGGACTAAAAATTAGAGATATACGCCTTGTGTCGTTGTTAGTTATCAGAGTTCAGTTAGGAACTTGTTTTAACAACAACAACTGAAATAGTTGTCTTGCATACATAGTTACTCCCTTTTTATATTGTAAGTAATTATTTGTGGATTGTTACCAAAAATTAGAAACATAGAATCATCGGATTAAACTCTAAGTTTTTTTCCGAACGCTGAAATAACATATGAGGGCTAATACTTTTTCCATCCATTGAGCGTGCGAAGAGAAGTTTACTTGAAAAGATTCTCAAAACAGTTTTTTACTATTGAATGTTTGTCATCTTTATCGCAAGAGGAGAAAGAGCGAGGTTCTGGCGCCCCAAAAAAACATTTAGCGATTGTTTATTGTTACTTTGCGCGATTATTCACGCTGCAATTTTGGGCAATTGTTTCTAATGTAAAATCAACCGAAAATAATAAATAAATGCTTGCCCAAACGATTTAAACTGTTGTTCGCGAACATTTGAGGAAACATATGTATAAGTGAAAAATGTCATCAAAAGAATTAACAACTCGGAAGGAAGTGCTTGGGCGGACATTTGACAGATACCTAAATATTGTATCAAATTTATATCTCCAAAGGCTGCAGTTTAGATTAATATAAAAATATCACTATTGAAAAAAATATTGCGATTTTCTATTTATTTAAAAATGCCAGCTCTTGGTATGGTAAATGACCCTTTACATTAAAAAAACAATTATTTTCTCAATATCTAAACAAATTTCCTTGCATTTTTTTCTAGTACGTCGCGACACCAACACTTGTTCCAGCCAAAACAACTTACCACCATTGCAGTTTCATAGTGTTCATGGGGATAACATAAGAATAGCTCGTGATGGAACATTAGCGAGAAGATTCGAAAGTTTTTGTCGTGCACTAACATTCAGCGCTAGACCTGTTCGTATAAATGAACGAATTTGTATGCGATTTTCTGAAGTTTCAAACAATTGGAATGGTGGAATTCGTTTTGGATTTACCAGCAATGACCCGGTTACTCTAGAAAATACGCTCCCTAAATACGCTTGTCCTGACCTAACAAATCGTCCAGGTTTCTGGGCGAAAGCACTTCATGAACAGTACTGCGAATTGGATAATGTTCTACATTATCATGTTAACTCCGCTGGAGATGTTATATACGGTATTAATGGAGAGGAAAAAGGAATTATATTGTCAGGAATTGATGTGCGTGGGTTACTATGGACTATTATTGATATATATGGCAACTGTACGGCTATTGAACTGCTAGATTCACGATTATTTAATCAACAATCTTCAACTAACGCCTATTTTAACCAAAGATCTCTTTCAAACAATTCCGTTAATTGTATTGTATCACCCTTACAATCCCTTAGTATCTTGGATGATGAAATAAACCTACCACCGTTACAATATCACGTTAATAATCGATTAACGCCGTTACCATTTCACGCAATAAAAGGTCGAAATGTTAGACTTTCTTCCGATCGCCTAATCGCTTCGCGCGCAGAAACAGATTTCTGTCAAGGATATGTGTTTACATCTCGCCCTATACAGACTGATGAGAAGATTGTTATACAGATATTAAAAACGGATCATACCTATGTTGGAGCCCTCGCATTAGGGTTGACCTCTTGTAATCCAGCTACCTTAAACCAATATGATTTACCAGATGATTCCAATTTTTTACTTGATAGACCAGAATATTGGGTTGTAAGCAAAGATATTGCTATGCCCTGTGATAAATGTGATGAAATTTCGTTTTGTGTATCCTCAATGGGGGAAGTAACTATAAGCAAAAATTGTGGAGTACCGGTAGTGGCTATGCATGTCGATCATCGCCTACGGCTTTGGGCATTCCTAGATGTTTATGGTTCGACGCAGACAATTCGAGTTTTTCGGCAGCCTTTTCAACACATATCCAATTCAATGTTAGCTGGGCAACTAAATACAACATCTGGACATCATTTAAAGGCAAATACTTCAGTTTCAGCATCTGTGAACACACTGAGTTCGCATCCATCAAGTTCCGTCCTTCATTCTTTCCCCTCGTCTACTTCGACTACATCAGTTCATGTAAACGATATAATTACTGCATCTCCAATGCTTGGGAGCATAGAAGCTTCTATTAATTCGGCTGCGTTTTCTGGGAATATTTCAATGCCTAAAGTGAATCAAATAATTGTACCATCATCTAGCAATGATATGATTCAAATTCAGCCAGGTGGAACCGTTCTTGTCGTTAATTTGCCTGCAGCAACATCATGTACACAAGATTTAGATTTTAAAGGCGATGCAATGCGAAAAGCCAGTCAATCAACTTCGTTGCATTCAAGCAGTCCCACAGCGTCTACCTATAGAAGCCAGTATTTATTGGTAATTTAACTTGTTTTGTATTAAAAATAATTTAATGTTATTCTTTCTTATATCTTTTCTTTTAGCAAAATCCTTCATTAAAAAGTAAAATTACTACTAAACTAAAACCTGACGAGAAGAGCAACGAAAAGGAAATGGCTGGATCTGAATGCACTATTTGTTATGAAAAGAATATTGATTCGGTTCTTTATATGTGCGGTCATATGTGCATGTGTTATGAATGTGCGATTGAACAATGGCGAGGAGCAGGTGGTGGCCAGTGCCCTCTATGTCGGGCTGTTATTCGGGATGTTATTCGCACGTATTCGACTTGATAACTGTAAATTAATATTTCGTTAGCTCGTATTAATATTATGTTATTTTATTTAATTATATTTTATGTACATTATTGTATTATTTACCCAAACATAATTTAGTATCAATGTATTGACCACAAAATAATTAAGCAGATAATCGACTTCCACAATATCAGCACCCTAAAACCCACATTTTATTAAAAAAAATTGCGGGCAGATTTGTTTTCAGATTTCTTATCTATGAATACGTGCATAACTTGCCAGTAAAAATGTAGTATTTGAAGTACAGAGTTCCCTTCAAGCAAGCTATCCCATAATACGTTAAAGGTAACACAAATGAGAGAATTCACATACGGATCCTCAAAACTGCGTTTGTCGTCTTCAATTAGTATGAAAATCATAATTTTCACAGGCCCACTCTTGTAAGAGTGAGTGATCTAAACGCGCTCTGCAAAAACGGAGTCAAACCACATTAAAGTCGGATACAAAAAATTTCGTATGGGAGAAGAAAACTATTTCGGAATACAAAAAGCTATTTCCTTTTATAAACGACTCCCTTGCTTGAATAGAAATGACATTTATTTTTTTAACGATTGCCAAAAAGCAATAATGCAATTGTGTGCGTGAGCTGGCTCATATTTGATTTCAGCGCAAAAAATTACAGAAATATTTTTCTCAGTCTTCTATCTGAATGGTTACTATTCTGTGGTAATGATTAAGCGACCTTAGTTTCAAAGGTGTAAAAATAATTTAGTATATTTTTTACTAAAGACGTAGAAACATAATTTTCAAATTTTTAACGTTGTCAATCTTCAATATTTCGATTTTACAAATGCATTTTAAACTTTACTTTCGAGCTTATTGATGGAGCTCTAATATTCGTTGGCTCTTATTTGAATCGTAGAATTTACAAAATGCAAAAAGTTTGTTGAAGGTGTTTAATTTTTATCAACAGGGTTTGATATAGGTTAGCTTCGATATGCTGCCAAATTTATATAGCGTAATGCAAAATGAATATTTATTTTTAAAAATTCAAGTTGAAATGGAATAAAAAAAAAACAATTTATTTAAAATAAATGAAACATTTAATTTATTTGAATAAATAACGCATGACTGTGCATCTCGTTTAGGTAAGACTGTAGAACAATGGAGAATTTGTTTGCGGAAAATTACGTATACCGAAATTGGTATTTAAAAAAACTTGCAAAGTGCATTGAGGCTCTCCTACTTGTTTTCAAATACCGACCGTAACGGAACAAAATATTTAAATATACATATGTATATAAAACCGAGTTCACAGATGGCTCATTATTATTCTATTACACTTAACAAATGTTCATCACGATATACACTATCAATTGTTAAATTAAGAGATTTTAGTGCCAATTAACCATTTAAATGCTCAAAAGAACTGATTTTCCATAAAAAATATTAATTATTTATAATAAAAAACAATTTTCTGCCACTATCACATGTTATGTTAAATTATTTTAATTAAGTCAAATACGCAAATAAAGTTAAGCAATAGAATCAATATTAAAAACTGTAGAATTGATTTTTTAATCTCAATGCAAATCATTGACAGTTTTGGTAGGTACGACACTATATTTAAATTCCTCATAAAATCTCGCGGAGGAAATTTCAATAGATTTCGCAATGCATATTGCGATTTGTCATTTGTATGGAGAAAAAATTAGATTTTTGATGATCGAATTTAGTGAATATATTCCTCCCGGCGAATTTTTTTAAAGGGTTAATTCGATCAGTAAATTGAGATTGAACCAATGCAATAGATAAGATCATGGATAGAAAGCCTAGGGCGTTTCAAAAGAATCTGAGGGTGAGAAATTGCGGCTTGCAATCACACCAACTTCACTTACATCCTCGGAGCGAAGAGTGTCTCCCATACTTTAGTTGGTTGTATAAGACAGCAAATTGCATTAATTTTTATAATATAATACGATAACATTATTCGTATTCTGCGAAAATGCTCACAAGAATGCTCTGAAAAAGTCACCACGGCTCCCTCAAAAAAAAAATTATTAATATAAATACATTTTTTAGTTTAATTTAATTTGTAATATAAAATACTACTTTATTTTCCAACACAAAATAAAAATAAATGCATTCACTTTGAGTTGTTATTTTTAAACGTCTGATGATACCTCTTGGCGTTCGGAAGACGGAAACTCTCACCTTACCATCTTGAGCAGGAAAATTTTTGATGAGCCGAGCAGAGGAATGACTTTCAGGTGTGCTCTGATGAGATGATGCCCAGGGGTCAGCTGCCAAATCATTCGGATCTGTTAATTGCAAAAATATAGGCCCGGAATTAATAACGGTCTCGATTTCGGCCAATGCCGTATGTTGCTAAATAAATATGTAGACACTCACTCAGTTAAGCCGTCACTGTCAACAACAACGAACCAATGCACAGTGTATTCCTGTGCGTGTATCGTTTACAATATCATTCTTTCAGTGATTAAAAGAGATCGGTTTATGAAAATATATGCAAACTGTGTAACGTACGGTGCTGCTGCTTGGGTCCTTGCTGGCATGCTGGTACCGGCCTATACGCTCGTCGGAGGGCGCAAAGTTCTTGACCCAGCACGTCACAAAAAAATCATGCCAGTCCTTGGCAAAAGATGTGGTCGCCTGCGAGAAAATTCTTCATTCACCCTACCTGGTCACTATACTCGCCTCAGTGACCCCTTTTTTTTTATTGACACGGCTAATTCCGGGAATTCAAAAATTAATTTGAACCTGGACGGCTGGAACTTTGCCGGGTAGAAAATTTAGGCGGCTGCTAGTTCAGTTTTTTTTCTTGAAATTTCCTGCTGCTGATGTTAGATATTTTATTTTCTTTCACCAATGTAAATTTAAAATGTTTTACCTGCTGTTAATTTGAATATCTATATATATTTTTTGTTTTGTGTGTCGCAGCCACCGGCTTACAAATTTCCTTTTATACAAAGTTATTCCTTAGGGAAAAATTAAAATTTGACTGAGACTTTATTTTACTGTGTGCAATTTGAACTTTTTTAAAAAAAACTTTTGTTCTTCTTGAACCACTCCAAGGAACTGTGGAAATAATAATTTTATCAGTTACAACGTTTCTGTTCAAGGAAATTTCCCCTTCCGTTGTTCCGAAATTTCCCGGTTACACAAACAGTTCAAACTACATGTACACTCTACAAAACTTATACCCTGCACATTAACACCAATTCGCTTACATCCCAGCGGGAAAAAGATTCGTCCAATATGCATTCTGAAGCAATCCACGGAAGCAGAGAATGCATTCCCCTAGGATGCCCATATAATATCCTTTTTATTAAGGCATGTCCGCGGGCGGAAGCAATACAAAACTGGTTTTCAAAATATCTAGAACACCTGACTCGGAATGTTTCTTGAATGCATCGCAAGAATCAATCCAGAATAAATCTGGCAGACGTATTTAGAATGCATCCAAAGGATGAATCCAGAATGTATTGTGAGGATGAACTTAGAATAAAATTGAAGAGAAATAAAACAGCGAAATACAGTGATTATTAGTTAGTGTATTTTATTCAATAATAATTTTTTTTAATTCATATGATTTATAAACTTACAATATTAAAAATAGTATTGAAATTGTTAGCTGCTTCTCCCTTGGCAGGATCTATAGAAAAATTAAAATATATTTTGAAATCAACTTTTCGCACATAGTTTTATAAAATGGTACTTACCTAAAAGTGGCGAGGCATCTGGGGAATAGGGCACAGTAACTTGGTGGCTGCATTAAAGCTAAAATGAGTTGTAATAATTTATAATTGCTATTAAGTAATGAGATGGCAAAACATACTTGGTGAATTTTGATCAATTTCATTATTTTCCAGTACATTTTTTCTGAAAATAAATAAAAAAATCCATTTATTCGGCAGTTTTTCAGAAAAAGCTATATGTAATAAATAGTACTTACCAGGAAATATTTACTATCCAATATTGTTTAAAACTTTGATATTATATATATTTAAATGTTTATAACATAATGAACAGCCAAGCAACTGCGCTTTACAAATAACACTGAAGTGAATCGCAATATCCGAAAGTCATAATAGAATGCAGGCACAAACCGGTTACGCCAAGTACGCGACAGATAATAATATGCCTTAGCAAAAATTCTACATCTCCAAAAAATTCCGTAGACATCAAAAACTCATTACAAGGAATTCTTTTGATTTAACTTAAAGGGTAAGTCAGCGATTTCTTCTGAATGCATCGTTAATACATCACAGAGAATGTTTATCTAAAAAACCTATTGCTTCCAAATAACTTCTATGAGAATGTCTTCCCAAATTTCCCGCTGGGATATTTGTCTACTCTCAACACGTATACAGGATTCCACACACCTTTACACATAGCGACTTGGGATTTCAATTTTTGGTAATTTCCCACGTTGACAGCTCAAACTGCCCTACCTGAACTTGGAAACATTGTATCCAACGTCATGTCCACGTCAGTTTTCTGTTTGTGCAACACAGGGATTTTGCTTTTCTTGGATAATTTATATCCAATAATTGCAAAAAAAGGAACCCACGCACACGCACAAAAAAAAGTAATGTTTCTGTGCTTTATTATTTAAAAAAGGTGTAGTGCCAAAAAAAGGTGTATTGTGCTGATTTAATTGTTTGTTTTGATGATCGCAATTCAGATAAGTGAAAAGAATATATTCCAGTAAGAATGATACTTTGTGGTAATTTTCTTTTTCTTTTATTTTCATGTTTTACTGCCGGGTGTCTTTTGTGTGGTATGTACCGAGCAGTCTACCATTCCGAGTTTCGAGGACGTACATGCAATTTCCGACAATTTCCTTCACTCTGGATTTTAGAAACTTCGGCATCAACTTGGCGTTACTTCCCTGAGCGAAGTTACTTTGGGCGAAGTTTCGATGGAACACCTCTTGGCCCACGAATCCCAGTCATTTTGCTGTTCAGATATCAAGACTCGTAGTTTACTAAGGACACTGCGGTTGACCCGTTCGGAGATATTAGCTTGAGGAGTATATAAAGCTGTCCTTACGTGTCTTATTCCATAGTCAGCCAAAAATCACTTGAATTCATTGGAAATAAATTGCCTTCCATTATCCGAATGGATGACCTCGGGTGTGCCAAAGGAATGAAAAATGTATTTTTCTAAATATTGCACTATGTGTGAGGACGTAGCTTTTGGCAATGCTTTCAAGAAAGTGAACTTCGTGAAATGATCTACTGCAATGAAAATTGACACATTACCTCGCTTGGTACGTGGATATGGTCCTAAAAGGTCGATGTATAATCGTTGCATCGGTCTTTCAGAAACAATCTGCTAGGTGATGGGGGGGACGAAGGGTCACATTTATAGCTTTAACGGACTTACAAATGTCGCACTCACTCACAAACTGCCGTATGTCTTTGACCATTCTTGGCCAATAATACCATTCACGAATACAAGCGTATGTTTTTGCGAACCCACTGTGGCAACAAAGCATCGTAGTGTGAGCCATTTCAATGGCAGTTAGAGTGAGTTTGTCGGGTAGCCAAAGGCGCCACAAAGAATCCTCGTCACCCACTTCCCCCGTCCTGAACATTAGCCTTTTGTAGATATATTTGCCTGATACAACTATATCTGGAAGAGCCGACTGGTTTTTAATGATTTTCTCTCTCAACTTGGAATATTGCTCCGAGTCAAACTCACCTGATGTCAAATCAACTTCTACACCTATCATCGTTGCTGAAATCTCTTCCATGTCCATACGCGACAAGGCATCCGGTACTGCGTTAAGGGATCCCTTCCGATGTTCGATAAAAAAGTCGAATCTTTGAAGTTCGACACTCCACCTCGCTAGTCGGCCGCTCAACTCTTTTTGTGACATCAGCCACTGGAGGCTTGAGTGATCAGTGACTATTCGGAA
This sequence comes from Ferdinandea cuprea, assembly GCA_963576555.1. Lineage (NCBI taxonomy): Eukaryota > Metazoa > Arthropoda > Insecta > Diptera > Syrphidae > Ferdinandea > Ferdinandea cuprea. The sequence continues at coordinate 83,514,237 of OY754959.1, forward strand.
AGGTAGTCCTTCAACATAGGCCCGGAACTTACGTACACTTAAAACTGCAGCAAGACATTCCAGCTCCGTGACTGTGTAATTTTTTTGCGCTTTATTGAGTTTTTTTGGACATAAATGCTATTGGGGTCTCGTTTTGACTCCTATCAAGTTGAAAGAGAACCCCACCAACTCCCTCTGAAGACGCATCACACTGTACTGTAAACGGCCTGCTAAAATTGGGCTGATACAGCACCGGAGCTGAGGTAAGTGCCAATTTCAATTTTTCGAAAGATTCAGTAGCTTCTGGTGTTAATGCAAAGGTTTTTTCTCTTTTTTAAACAATCTGACAGTGGAGCAGCAAGATCCGAATAGTTCCTAATATATTGCCTGTACCATCCGGTTAGGCCTAAGAACCTCCGAATTTGTCGTGGGGACTTAGGAATAGGAAACTGGACCATAGCCTCAATCTTGTCAGGATTGGTCTTCAACACGCCTTGTCCGACAATGTATCCTAGATATATAATCTCCCGCATACAGAACTTGCTTTTGTCGAGATTAATAGTTAAGTTCGCCCGTCGTAGACAACCAGCCACCTCGGTCAGTACAAGGATGTGTGAATCGAAATCCGCTGTACATATTAACAGGTCGTCCAAGTATACGAAGACTTGCTCTCGGAGCCGTGCAAGAATCAGACGGTCCATTAGACGACACATCCTCTGTGCGGCGTTGCATAGCCCGAAAGGCATAACTGTAGATTGATACAGTGGCCGACCTGGAACAGCAAATGCCGTTTTGCCTTTGGACTCTTCATCCAGCGGAATTTGCCAAAATGCATCTTTGAGGTCAAGCCCCGTGATGAAGAATGTGTCCTGTAATCTACTTAGAAGACCGTCGATATGTGGCAGCGGATACGCATCTTTGACTGTTACTGCGTTTACTTTACGAAAGTCAAGACACAACCGGACTTTCCCAGGCTTCCTGACTAATACTGTCGGCGAACACCACGGAGAATTGCTCTCCTCAATAACACCAAGTTCCAACATGCGGTCTAATTCTTTGAAGACTTCCTTCTGACGTACTGAGGACAATGGGTAATGCCGCGATTTAATTGGCACTGCATTTCCCCCATCAATTGAGTGTGTCTGTAAATATGTTCGACCAAGTCCCATATCGACAAAGTTCGGGAAGAGCCTTTTTGTGGCAATGAGACGCAGGCTTTGTTCTGAGGTAAGAACTATCAAATCTATTTGCTCTTTCCCCTTAATACCCTCTTCATCCAACAGGACATCGGTTAGGATTTCACTAATTTGTGGAACTAAATGGAACTCTCGCCAGAAATCCATTCCCAGTATAGTTTCTGTGTTAAGTTAGCAATTAAGTAGAAGGAAATAGATTTAGTGACACCATTCAGAGTGGTTGGCACATCGCAGTACCCCATGATCTCATGCGATTGACCATCAGCAGTGCGAACATGGTTCTTATAGGCTTTGATCTTGAATCCATTCATTTCTACTAACTCCCAACATCCACTACCCAACACAGAGATAGATGCACCACTGTCCAGCAAACCGAATACCTGCTCGGTACCCAGGTGAACACTAACGTATATTCTGCTGTCCGTCTCTGAAGAGATAATAGATTCCACTAACTTCTTGCGAAATTTTTTGAGGTTCCGAAACCGTTCTCTGCATTTTCGAATATGAGCGCTAGTTGGATTACTATTTGTTCCCATTATCTGAGAACGAACCTTATAGTAATTCTGCTTGCGCTCATGAAGTGACTTCAATGAACAGGTATTAATGGGGTGGTTGGTTGAAGTTTCTGTCTGATTTCCTCTTTTTAAAATCTTAATAGGAACTGTCTGTGAAGAAAGTTTCCCGAATGTTTGGAGCATTCAGGCGTACAAACTCCCTTACAACCACACAAAAAACAAAACAAGGTACGGACATGTGAAGGACAATGATAAAATGTGTGCCCATTTTGGTCACAATTCCAGCACACAAGTGATGAAAACGCAACATGTTTCCTAGCCGGTGCAAAATCAGCCACTTCCTCACCTTCGGCTTCACAAGATTTTGGTTCTTCTGTCTGGATTTCATGGACCACTTCCTGGAAGTTGCGTTTCGCAAGGAACCATTCTGCCTCCCTTGCCTTATTTCTAAGCTGGTCTAGTGACTTAATGTCTGCTACTAAAAGAACCTCGCCAAGTCTGTCTTTCGAATTGGTTCGAATGATATCTACCAGCTTCTTAACATCCATAAGTTAATTTAACTGATCATTAAGGTTTATGACCGCACCGTAAAAATCATCGAATGCTTCCTTATAACCCTGCTTTCGGGTAAGTAGCCGCATGAACACATCTACGTCATTTTCCTGGCGGCCAAACTCCCTTCTCATCGCCGTCTTTACATCTACAAACTTTGCATTTGGGTTCTTACGCAGGAACGCCCAAAACCACGCATTTGCTTTTCCTGCGAGCAGCGTATGAAAGTTTGTTGTCATTTGTTCATCGCTGTATGCAGACGAAGTTTGCAGACGATCGACTTTAAATAAAAAGTCGGATATATTTTCCGTCCCCTCATATTTAATATTCCACCTATCCAACCTACATATTCCGGACGCACTGAAACTGGATTCGCTCTGTGCAATTGTGTTAGAAGTTGCGGGGCCTTCAAACGCAACAGACTGACGAGAACGGTTCTCCGAAGGAAGATTGTTGGCATTCGAATTCCGATGAATACCTTGCAGCACAGTGGTCATAAAAACGTCCATCTGCTGAAAGAAATGAACCTGGTTTTGTGTCGAGAGTGCGATCAATCCTGTCCGCCAGGCTATTTAAGACTCCATCATCAACAGCTCCTGACGGACCGGGTATCTCGTCACCTCTATTCACAGGTAACCTTGGTTCATTTCCCTCTGACATATTGAACAATGAATTGGTAGATATATTTAGTTCTTGTGAGTAGTTAAACAAGTTGTCAAAGTTAAGGTTGCAAAGCAATCTTTGAAATTTTTCGTTAAATCGGTCAAAATTAGCAGCTGAATATGCTTGAGCAGATGGTGAATTGGCTTCAGATGAATTGCTTTCTCTATTGTTCATAGCAGTTGAAGCTGCCAAAAAACAACAACAAGAAGTTCCCTAAACCAACAAGTATTCAAATAAACAGAGGGAAAAATTCAAAGAAAACAATAAGCAGTAAGAAATCTTAATGCAAAAAAACAAAATCCAAAGTGGTGGTACGTAGATAAAAAAAAAGGTATGGAATAATTTCAAATTTAGCAAGAGCAAAATAAAAAGTAATAAAAAAAGTTGGCAAATATTATTCAAAAATAAATATATTAAAAAATTAAAATTCAAAAAACAATATGTTAATAAAATAAAAAAATAATATCAAATAGAATAACCAAACGAAAATTAAAAAAAAAAAAATATGTCTAAAATGAAAGAAAACAATAATCAAAACGAGATGAGGATGAGGATTCCGACTGATGATGTGGAAGTAGAGAAAATGCCAGAGCGCTAAGAGCCAAATGAGAAAGGTAAAACAAGCTATTGTCGGCAAACAAAAAAGTTTAAATAAGATAAAAATAAAAAAAAAAACAATTAAAATTTTTTTATATCCTTACCAGGACTCCTTCAACCAATTAATCGATTGCAGAAGATTCTGGAACAACAACAAAAACTATAATGCCTGCTGCTGGATCATCAAAGAACATCTGTTGATATTTTTGAGTCTCATCAACAGCGATTAGTTTATTATTACGATTAATTATATGTATTTGTAAGTGTCCGGACAAATGTGAACCTGCTAAACAAATTCCCACAAGACTCGGGACACTCTAGAATACATGTCGGTGTGTCTGGTTCCATCTGTTTCATCGCAACGCGATACCAGGTTATCATTACCCAGTAATCGGGACTTATGACGTAGATGAAACCAGGCACTTAAAAAAAAGGAAAGCTAAAATAAAATTTAAATCAAATGAAAAAAAAAAATTTTTTAAAAAAATTAAAAAAAAATTTGAAGGCTCAAAAAAAAAAACTTTGTTGCATGTTGTGAATGCAACTAAACGCTACTCTACACAACAATACACGTTGTGCGCCATTTTTGTAACGTACGGTGCTACTGCTTGGGTCCTTGCTGGCATGCTGGTACCGGCCTATACGCTCGTCGGAGGGCGCAAAGTTCTTGACCCAGCACGTCACAAAAAAAGCATGTCCTTGGCGAAAGATGTCGCCTGCGAGAAAATTCTTCATTACCCACCCTACCTGGTCACTATACTCGCCTCAGTGACCCCTTTTTTTTTATTGCCACGGCTAATTCCGGGAATTCAAAAATTAATTTGAACCTGGACGGCTGGAACCTTGCCGGGTAGAAAATTTTTCTTGAAATTTCCTGCTGCTGATGTTACATATTCTTATTTTCTTTCACCAATGTAAATTTAAAATGTTTTACCTGCTGTTAATTTGAATATCTATATTTATTTTTTGTTTTGTGTGCCGCAGCCACCGGCTTACAAATTTCTTTTTTTACAAAGTTATTCCTTAGGGAAAAATTAAAATTTCACTGAAACTTTATTTTACTGTGTGCAATTTGAACTTTTTTAAAAAAAAAACTTTTGTTCTTCTTGAACCACTCCACCAAGGAACTGTGGAAATAATAATTTTGTCAGTTACAACGTTTCTGTTCAAGGAAATTTCCCCTTCCGTTGTTCCGAAATCTCCCGGTTATACAAACAGTTCAAACTACACGTACACTCTACAAAACTTATACCCTGATGCACATTAACACCAATTCCCTTACATATTTGTATACTCTCAACACGTATACAGATTCCACACACATTTACACATAACGACTTGGTATTTTTATTTTTGGTAATTTCCCACGTTGACAGCTCAAACTGCCCTACCTGAACTTGGACACATTGTATCCAACGTCAGTTTTCTGTTTGTGCAACAACTGTAAAGATATCCTTAACTAACTGCGATGTTTCGAAATGAAAGGGGAAATTAACAGGTTTCAGCATTCCATTTAAATTTAAACTTTAGAGTCGATAGCCCTAAAAAACAATTCCAAAAAGAAGTTAGAAGAATTAGAATATACAAGATTCTCCCAGTGGTCGAAAACCGCCCAAAATATTTCACCAACTTTCTCTGCATGATTCTCTTTATTTCATTTCAGCTTGATACACTACTTAGACTGAGCGTAGCCGAATGAATGCAAGAAATGTTGTTGTAACCAAGGTTATATAGAAATATTTTTTTTTACATATTTTGCAAATATTTTTTTTAAATTATTATTCTCGACACATCTCTGAATGATGGTTTATATTTACTAAGGAGCGTCGGCGATTAATGTAGGATTATTAAATAAAAGAAACTGACAGCAGCAAACATAAAATTTAGCGCTATAATTGGAATAAAATAATTGGACCCGGCCACTTCATCGCCCAGTTGCTGAGAAGAAAATGTTGGTGAGTCACATTGACTGCATTCACAATATTTACATATATATATACAATTACACAAAAGGGCAGGGGAAAAATGCATATAAGAATACCATTTCTAAGAATTGATGAAATTTGAAAGATTTTTTAATTAAAAAAGGGACCCATTTTTTTTTTATTAAAAGTATTTAATAAATTTAAAGGTTCTTGAATACAATAATTTGATAACAAATTCAATAAAAACACAATGAAGTATTTTTGAAAATGGATTTTTACTAATTTGGGATGAGAGAGGGAAGTGTTGAGGTTGAAAAGGCATAAGACAAAATCAGTGAATATACAGAGGAGGATATTCCAATGAAGGGGTCACCGACTCGAGTATGGTGACTTGGTTATGTGGGTATAGAAGATTTTATCCAGCCAAGTCCAAGTAGCGTGCTGGCCCAAGGACTTTGCACCTCCTGACAAGTGTATCAGCTGGTACCAGCATACCAGCAAATACTTTTGCTAAAATGGCTCCCAACTATAGGCCGCACGTGGAGCGGCTTGATGTTTCCTTGAAGATCTGTCAAGCGACTTATTAGGTTTTAGTTTCGGAGCCATCTTCAATTAGATTGCCTTTACTTACATATTAGTTATAGGTATTAAAGTGGCATTATGCACCCGGCGCTCCGGCATCTTCTCTTCTTCCACATTGTTGTCTTTTTTTAGCCCGAATCCCTATCCTTGTCTCATAATAAATATTCATCTTTTTATTGAAAATTTTGTTAACACCTTTTTTTGCTAATACATGTTTAAACTAATATTTTAAATTTAACGTTGTCTAGGTATAAAAAGTTTTGTTCTATATGCCGTGCACTTAAGCTCCAGGAATTTTTTGTCTCATTGTTGAAGATATTAGAAAATTGCGTTGTTTGTCCATTGGATGTCGTAATAAAGTAGACATAAGGCGATGTAGCGTTTCCTGTCAGGCACCGAATGTTCTGCAAATTTTAGAACCTAGAGAATTGGGATAAATAGTCGCTTTAAATTTGGTAAAGCTTTTTAATTTGCTTTCTTTTAGGGACCTACGAAAAAGTGCGTTACATTTTTTTATTTAATAAGACCATCTTTTATAAGATACCTCCGATTTTTTTTTAAAGTACACATCTTCTCTTTTCTTGTACTTAACGGGCTCCCGAACAGACAGAGCAGCATTCCATCCTCTACGGTTCCAGGTACACTTCTTCCAGTTATCCAGACCAAGCGCGCTGGCATCAACGATGGCCTGGTCCTTGAAATGGAGGTTCGGTCTCCTTTGTCGTCTCGAACCTAGGGGCTGGGATTCAAAGATCCTCTTGGCTGGACCATGATTGACCATTCGCTCGATATAGCCGAGCCAATGAAGTCGGCGTGTTTTAGCTTTCTGGGCTACATGCACATCTTGGTACAGCTCATAGAGTTCACGGTTGTATCTTCTTCTCCACTCGTTTTGCCAAACCGAAAAATCAACAGTTTGCTAGGCTAATTCTTCGTTGAATCTCCACTAAGGTGTCGTTTGGGGAGTTAATGTTAACCCCGAGGTAGGTAAACTCCCTAACCTCCTCGAAATTTCAGCTTTCAACAGTTACGTTTTGTCCTCCCAACTAAAAATTTACCTTCTATAAGGTCCAAGTTTTTAAATTTTTTAAGCTATTGCTTCTATTGTATTGTCATAAAGCTTATTTATAGATGTTTACTATTTTTCAAGATATACATTCAGAAAATGTTTCTTTAAAGCTTTTGGGAAACAATTTCACAAGCTGTACAGAAGGAAGAGATATTCTTGTTTAACGAGGTGGCTATAAGGCCGTTCGAAGTTAGTTGGTTGAGGTCTGAAATGTAATAGCTTCTTTAAAGCTTCCTATTCGAAGTCAATAACAAGATTCTTTACAAGGCTTGTGAATAGAAGCATAACATGCAATCAATGTAGTGGAGATTTGAATCTGTGTTTAGATATCATATAGATATTTATTTAAGTAGAAGAAAAGGCTTGTGAATAGATGCAAAACATACAATCAATATAGTGGAGATTTGAAACTGGGTTTAGATATCATATAGATTTTTATTTAAGAAGAAGAAAAGGAAAGGAAATCCTTATTAATTATTTATTCATTTCATGGATCAGAGAAGGCTCTCATAGACTTAGATTAGGACTATAAATAAGAAACCAAAAATATAACAAACGTTAATATTCGTCGTAGACCCATAAAAGAATATATATATATTTATGATCAGAACCAAATCCTAAGACTATTTAGCAATGTCCGTCCGTTCTTCCGTATGCAATTTTTAGGCCTTTAAATTTGGACCACATCCTCCCTAGGGCTCCAAAATGGTTAAGCATTAAAATGTTTGAATACGCCCACTGCCACGCCCACAATTTCGAAAAAACATTTTAAAGCTAAACTTAGAGAGATAGAGCGTTATAACCTTCAGAAGATGTGTAGGCACTGGCCTCCTTTATAAGTTTGTCAAATAAATATACACCTACCAAATGCTGTTTTCTTCGAAAATTTTCGTAGAAAGCGAAAAAAAAATGTTTAACAAGATATTCAGCCAATATTTTTTCCAACATATCGCCCATACAAAGTTTTTGGCAACGCCGACTTATTGGGGGAGTTTTTTTTTTAAAAATATATATTTTTTATCTAAATCTAAAAGAATCTTCATCTTCTTAATGCTTTTTTCTTTGGGGCACATAGGGATATGGATAGGGTATCACACTGTTCGCCCCCAAGCGGACTGTAGCCTTTTCTTATGTTTTACAAAAGATGAAATTATTGTCGGCATCAAGGTCATAACATCCTATATACCTAGGTACATTCACGATGTTTAAGATGATGAAATAGTATCAACTTATCAATTTTTAATCTTCACTCTGTATTAATCAGTTTGACCCGAAGGATGCGTTTTGGGATGGTACGCGAATAGTCTCGAGTTCGAATCCTGGGCAAGGCTAAGTACTTTTTCAATGTTAATTCATTATTTATTTCTTCTTCAGAAAAACTTTCAAGCAACTTGACGCTTTCATATGATGGAAAATATTAATTCGAGCAAATATAATAATTAAAACGAAAAATATAATATATGTAAATATGTGCGATTTTTTTAATTTCGTTAAGATTTCCGTAATAACTTCTGTAAGTCCTTAAAGTAACATCTAAAAAGAAACTATTACTTTTATTGAGCCTGTGAACAAAAATCTTAAGGAAAGTAAATAACTTCGCTAAAGTGCGCCAAATCGTTTTCCATAAAATCTCTTACAATTACTATGGAAATAAGAAAAGAGCTTTCTTTGACCCTTTGGGTAAAAAAGTGAAAAATGACCCTCAACCAAAAATTAACAATGGCCCCAAAAACAAATTCTTTTACAAAATGGAAAATGGCCCCAATATCATAATGAAAAATGGCCCCAAAAGTATGAAAAATGGCCTCAAAAATGTGTCACGTTCCAATGAAAAATGGCCCCAATGAAAATCTTATTCGACTTACTACTGCAAAGTAAAGGCCGCCAAGCTTTATTTATTTTATTTTATTTTTCTAACTGTGAAACTAACTATGGGAGAAGTGTTTTTTTTCCCAAAGTTTGGGGTAATTTTTCATAATAAATTTTGGCCCCAAACTAAAAAATGCAAAATGGCCCCAAACAAAATGAAATATGGCCCAAATCACATATATGTTCGTGTTGTTGTTTCCGATATAAATTGTTGGGGCAATTTCATTTTTGGTTTGGGGCCATTGTTCATTGGGGCCATTTTTAATTGGGCCGTGACTCATTTTTGGGGCCATTTTTCATTTCGAAAAAGAATTTTAATTTTTGGGGCCACTGTTCATTGGGGCCAAATTCATGTAGCGTTTGTCCTCGTTAACTTCAAGGCCAACTAAGTTAAAGCCTCTAGCACGGCACATTCAATTCAAGTTGTTTTGGACGGTTTCAAGTCTGCAACTTACCAAATAAATGCTGGTGTTCCCCAAGGCTCCGTTTTGTCTCCGACTCTCTTTCTCATTTTTATAAATGATCTACTCTCTGTTACTTCTAATTCATTCCTTCGCCGATGACAGTACCCTCACCTTTACATATTCGTTTCCTGGGCAACGCCCCACATCTTCGGGCGTCGAACTGAAACGGCAACGTATGCTAAGCTCATTAAATTCCGATCTTGACAGCATTCTTGAGTGGGGTAAAACCAATAAAGTGGAATTTAATGCTTCCAAAACACAATGCTGTCTTCTGTCACTAAAGCAAAACCTCAATACTCTGCCATTATCCATGAATGGCAACAACAATAAATATAATAAACCGTCTCTATTTAGCCATTAACCTCACTTCTAAGTGTGTGATGTCAAAGAATTTGGAACTCTTCGAGAACTTATCCATAGTGTGTTGCAGAAAGGTTTGAAATGTTCACACAGTACGTTGGATGGGATCTTATATGCGACATTAAGCAGGGATATGCCTCGATAGTTCTTGCAAGACATAGGATCGCCTTTCTTGTAGATGGGACATATGGAGCTGTTGGTCCAGTTATCGGGCATGCTTTCCTCCACGAAAACTTGGTTGATGGTTTTATGCCAACCTCTTCTATACTGGGCGGCGGGACTGGTTCTTCATTGACTGGACGTGGGTTCTCTTCTTGCCCAGGAAACAGGATAAGTGCCTTAGTGAGCTCGCACTCCTCCCCCATCCCCCTCTCTCGTCAACTGCCACCAACGACCTTCCACAGGGATTGGTTACCCCATCTCTAGTCGAGGAACAAGTTTGCAAAAATAACAGGAGTTCTTTCACATTTCTAGGTTCTCCACGTTCTCTGATTGCTGCTGTCTTTTCTGGATCTACATCTATTCAATTGCTAGTGATGAAAAGAATTGCAATTTTGCTCTATTTACTTTCGGTTTGTATTCGCTAAGCGTAAAAACCATCGCGAGATGATTTACATATGTGTTCAGTAAAATGTTTGGGCGCAGTCATCAATAATACCGCTTTCTAGCATTTTAATGATTTCTACCTTAAGTTGATTTTTATGCGAGGTCGAAAGCCTGTAGAGCGTTGAAGCGATTGGTGGGTTTCTACGCGTATTTATATTATGCTCAACATAAGGTGTTATCTTTGTTGGGGGCTCGAAGGTGGAGCCAAACTTTAAAAGAAGATTGTTTAGTTGCTTTGTTTTTTGGTGGGTAAGTTTAGTTCCTTAATTTTTCCTCAAATGTATTATTATTTATATATGTGTGTGTTTTGGATACCCTTATAAAGAAGTATCACGGTGCGCGCATTAGGGAAGTGAAGGTATAAGAAAAAGCAGATATCGATGCACGTAGGAAACAGAACGTGGTAGAACATTCCACATTCGTATTGTACGGTGAAGAAACGAATCCTTGTATTTCGCTGTCCGTCCGAATATAGGCTTAAGGGTTAACTGATGTGCATTCCTAGTATGGCAAGTATTGCGGTTGAACTGCTGTAAGGGTGGAATGTAACTGGCTCTTTCGTTTGAGCACTTATGGCGTAAGCAGCGATAAAACAACAATAGGCAGGAGACATTGCGACGATGACTAACTGGAACTGTGGAAGCCGCCGTTGATTCTCAGTAGAATTCGTCCGCCGCCATCCGGAAACAGGATAAGTGCCTTAGTGAGCTCGCACTCCTCCCCCACCCCCCTCTCTCGACAACTGCCACCAACGACCTTCCACAGGGATTGGTTACCCCATCTCTAGTCGAGGAACTAGGCACCCAGCAGTCACCATGGGGAGGTGAGAAGTAGGAGTTGATGGTGTTATGCTAGTTATGCATATAATCGCATTCAACATCCTTTTGACCACCAAACAAAGTCCGACAATGGACGAACGAAGAAAATTCGGGCAGGTTACCAATGAAAACTATTGATGAACTATTGAAGATTAAATTTCATCCTTCCGATTTAAAATCTGATGAGATGCTTGCCAAAAGTTGACAGTAAACCATATTGCTATTGGGTAACGTGGAACGGCAGAGTTTTTTGGTTTGATCGGGGAGTCTATAAGTGCTGCTATTTTGAGGATAGTGTTAATAGCGGATGGTATTCTCCTTGAGGTTTTGTTATTCATTGCACTCTTAACATCGTAGTTGATTATTGAGTTTTTTGAGAAAACAAGTATAGCTTGAGAGTAATCGCGTCTCTTCGTTCTTTAATACTCGGTAGTGCTGCTTCTGTTAAAATGTTTAGGCGTAGTAGAAAATGCGTTTATGCTTCTGCTGCCTGGTGATATATTGGTGTTGTTATTTATAGAATTAATGGCCGACAGTAACCATATATATACCCACCCCATTGTCAATTTTGCTTCAAACTAACATTTTGGTAATGTTTGAAAGAGTGTTTATATGAAAATTACTTTTCTTGCAAGCTAAATATCTTACAATATTGGTTCTTGCAGGTAAAGATTTCTTAAGTTCTATGCAGCCCATATTATTCGTGTAAAATTCTCCTACGACCAAAAGTTGAGGCAAAAAATACTACAAAGTCCCACAGGTAGTAGAAACTTTTGGTCGTTTGTCAAGAATATAAAAAATTCGGCATCGTCATCTATCCCGACATTCATTTGCAATGACATCCAAAAAAAAGGCGAATCTTCCTCCCCCTTCACATACCGACCAATTGCACTTACTTCCCTTCTTTCCAAGGTTTTCTTCGCTGATGATCTCTTAGTCATCGTCGCAATGTCTCCTGCCTATTGTTGTTTTATCGCTGCTTACGCCATAAGTGCTCAAACGAAAGAGCCAGTTGCATTCCACCCTTACAGCAGTTCAACCGCAATACTTGCCATACTAGGAATGCACATCAGTTAACCCTTAAGCCTATATTCGGACGGACAGCGAAATACAAGGATTCGTTTCTTCACCGTACAATACGAATGTGGAATGTTTTACCACGTTCTGTTTCCTACGTGCATCGGTATCTGCTTTTTCTTATACCTTCACTTCCCTAATGCGCGCACCGTGATACTTCATTATAAGGGTATCCAAAACACACACATATATAAATAATAATACATTTGAGGAAAAATTAAGGAACTAAACTTACCCACCAAAAAACAAAGCAACTAAACAATCTTTTTTTAAAGTTTGGCTCCACCTTCGAGCCCCCAACAAAGGTAACACCTTATGTTGAGCATAATATAAATACGGGTAGAAACCCACCAATCCCTTCAACGCTCTACAGGCTTTCGACCTCGCACAAAAATCAACTTAAGGTAGAAATCGATAAAATGCTAGAAAGCGATATTATTGACGACTGCGCCCAAACATTTTACTGAACACATATGTAAATCATCTCGCGATGGTTTTTACGCTTAGCGAATACAAACTGAAAGTAAATAGAGCAAAATTGCAATTCTTTTTATCACTAGCAAGGGAATAGATGTAGATCAAGAAAAGACAGCAGCAATCCGAGAACGTGGAGAACCTAGAAATGTGAAAGAACTCCTTTTATTTTTGCAAACTTGTTCCTGGTATCGCCGTTTCTTGAAAATTTTGCTAGAATATTAAAGCCTCTCTCCAAACTTATCAAGAAAAATATGCTTTGGAAATGGGACCAAGTAGAGAATTTACCATTTGATAAACTAAAGACCTTCTTAACAACAACACCAGTTATGCAACAGATTCGCGACGATAAACCCTTTTTTTAAAAAAGGGATCCTAGTGCTTACCCTAGTTAGAGGAACACCCAATTCAATATGCGTCAAGGCTACTGAACAGAGCCAAACGAAACTACTCTACCACAGAGAAAGAAGCATTAGCCATCGTCTGGGCTTTTAACAAGTTTTGAGGATAAATCGAGGTTGAAAAGATTACCATACAGAATGACCACCAACCCCTTAAATGGCTCATCACGCTGAATTCTCCAACCGACAGGCTAGCAAGATGGGCATTGCGGATATATTGACACTCAATATTCCCCAGGACCCTCCGCACCCAAGTAATAACCACCCTAATACTGCCTACAATGTGCAAATACCGTAGTGGACAAATAAAGTTACCACCAGAAAATTTCAACTAAACTTCGCTGAGACTCTATGGATTCGAATAGTTATTAAATTAAGAAAGTCGTACTGGCAGTTAAAATTTAAAATTTTCAGACATTCAGAGACTGCAGTGTGTCACGGCTGCAAGGAATTTTTAGTGGCGTCCACAAATATGTGCAACTCGGTTTGAGTTTCTTCCCTAAACTTAATTTTAGTCACAATTCTTCGAACCATTCGGACCAACTGGCACCATTGAACAAACCGATCCTCACTTAGTTGATCAACTCAACTGATTTGATCCCTCCACAGGTCTTGGAGTAAGATCTTGAGGTATATAAGACAGTCAGCAATAAGCCCCAGTTGGTCGAATATACTCATGGGGATGCGTACAACTTCTCTCTTTGTTGGCTTTCGACTTCGAATAAGAAGGTCCAAACTTCTTATTGTCATTATTTCGTCCCACGATATATGTACATACATGTAGCAGCCTTACGATAAGTGCCACCACATTAAAAGCAATTTGTCTACCTGCATCTCTGAGCACATATTTAGACTGTGTCTGTGTTTTGACGCAGTGCTATTGGCGACCTTGGCTGAGTTTTTTCTTTTTTTAACTCTCTTCCCAGCTGAATCGCCTCGCCTGTGCATCACGACCATATAGAACATTGCGATTTTCTATAATGCATGTTACGGCTCTCGGCTATTTATCAGCAAACTCACTGGCATTTTTATTTTTTTATAAATTGCGCGCAGCTTGGGAAAAATGTTGTACCAACAGTCATTACCTGCGTGACGCAAATATCTGGAATGTTGGTCCTCGCCTTTAATACTAACTGGGTTGAAAAATCTCACTTATGTCGCCAGAAATAGCTATCTTGCGTTCACTATACCGATATAGCACACCCAGCTGATCTGGTTAATTCAACAGTACCACATGTTATACGACAAACCAGGCAATAGTGTATAAATACCGCGCCAGTCGTCCGGCGAAGAGGAGTCAGTAGTTAATCGCCTATACGTGTATACTAGTTACCCAATTAAATAAAGTCCAATGAATTCTAGGTCTAGGTGAATTTCAAAAGAGGCTATCTGCATCAATTGGTGTGACGATTTATAGCAACACATACTGCAGACGTAGCCGACATCCTAAAGGAATATTAATTTTGACATATAGTTTGTAACATCTCTTAATATATTAATCGAAGCCCCTAAAAGTATATATATTTATGATCATGACCAAGACCTAAGACTGTTTAGCAATGCCCTTCCATCCGTCCGTACGCGAAAATTTCCATAGAAACCGAAAGAAATGTTTAACAAGATATTAAGCCAACATTTTTTATAATTTTATAGAATAATATAAAATGCTTTCCATGATTTACAAATCATGCTAACATTTACAAATCAGATTCGCGGGTACCTGCGACCAAATAAGTTGTCATGTGAAAGAAGTGTCTGAATTTACGAATATTCCCTTGTTTACACAACCAATTAAAACATTATAAATATGATTCAGGAAAGGATTATGGGCGATTTTATGGCTGTGCAACCCGGATCTGGCGAAAAATATTTTCCCAAACTCTTCTTCAGAAGATTCAGAAAAAAAACAAAATAGCCCTTTTTAATGTTAAAGTATGGGTAACAAAGGTAGCCGATATCCAAGAGATCTAAGATCTGGATGAGAAACTGGTTTTGATGGCGGCCTCCACAAAATTGATGGGCGCAGCCAACATGTGGAGCCTCGGCGTCACCTTAGGCTCATTAAACTAGTTGTTTGAAACTAGTTGAAACTTTCCCACTATCGATGTCGACGAAAACCCTTTTTTGCTTCTAGCACGAACTTAACAAAAACACTCAAAAAAACTCCTTTTCTTTTCTTCAATGAAAAATGTATTTTAGTTTATTCGTTGGTTTTCTTTGTAGCGATGGCGATGGCTTGGGTTTCGTCGGCAGAATGACAGAAAAATGTTCTACTTGCTTTTGAGTTAGGCTTTTGGTTAATGTCATTTGCCTGTATTCCTACACGGTTTTCGCGCTCGAATCGAATTTATAAAGGATATGTTCGTTTAAAAAACCCAAACCATCGTTTAGTACAATAACAAATTATATTCTTATTTATTTTACAACACCCCATCCCCCGTGAGGTGCCCTGGTCTCACCGAAGCCTCACTAACATTCAATACCGCAAGCTTCACGGATGGTCTTTTGATAACTCCTGACGAAATTTTGATCTGTGCTGAGCGGACTTGATTGTCGTGACCTGGAAACACTCTGGTTACTATTCCTCGTTTCCATTGGCTTCTTGGAAGATCAACGTCGCATACAAGTACCAGGTTTCCTACTGAAATGGGTGGCACCTCCTTAAACCACTTGCAGCGTCTAGTAAGCACAGGTAAGTACTCCCGCATCCATCTCCTCCAAAACCGGTGTTTGATCTGTTGGCTAATGCACCACTGTTTGCGGACGCACACGGATCTTCCATCAATTGATCCTGGGGTTTAAGTCGAATTTATTGCTACTAGCAGAAAGTGGTTTGGCGTGAATGGTTCCTCATCTTGGACTGATACTGGCAAGTGCGTAAGTGGTCTGCTGTTAATTATATTTTCGGCTTTGATTAAAGCGCTCACCAGAGTCTCAACTTTCGGCGCTAACTCGCAAAAGGTGTGTGTCAGGACCCTCTTAACCGATCTGGCAAGCCTCTCCCAACAACCGCCAGCATGTGGATTAGACGGGCAGTTAAAAGCCCACTCGATGCCCATTCCCGACAATTCTGCCTTAATGGCGTCGCTGTCGAAGATAGTATTGGTCAGCCATTCGTTTTTGGCACCAAGGAAGTTGGTACCATTATCACTCCTGATACGTACTGGAACCCCTCGCTTATTAACAAAGTTTCGGAGGCATAAGATAGAGGTATCTGTCGATAAGTTGGCTGCGACTTTGAGATGCACAGCTCTAATTGTCATGCATGTAAAGAGGGCGATCCAGCGTTTTTCCGTGTGGCGTCCGTTCGTTATCAAGACTGGGCCAAAGTAGTCCACTAACGTATAAGTGAAAGGCCTCACGAATGGCGTAAGGCGATCTTCGGGAAGTTGTCCCATCAGCGGCGTCGACGGCATGGCGGATCGAATTTGGCAAAATTGACAGTCATTTTTGGTTCGCCGTACTAAGGAGCGAAGACTAGGTACTTAAAACCTTTGGCGAACTTCATTGGCAATTAATTCATCGTTTTGGTGATGGAGGCGGCGGTGAAAATGATCGACGATTAGCTCTGTTAGCCTGTGGGTTTTGGGAAGAATAATGGGGCGTCTGGCTGAAAACGGTAGTATGGTAGTGGCATCTATGCGTCCGTAGAGACGTAGAAGTCCATAATCGACTAAGTACGGAGTAAGTTTGTGGATGCTGCTGGATTTTTCAACGTGTTGCTGGGAACTTAGTTGGGCAATTTCATCGGCGAAAATTTCGAATTGGGCTTCTCAACAGAGTACTTTCTCGGCGTCGTCGAGCTCGTCGGCTGAAAGCTCTCCTTTCTCTGTGTCCTTTCGCCTGCATGCTTTAATAAACCTTATGACCCAGGCCGTGGTCCTCTGCAGCTTCAAATACCTGGAGAACCTTGAGAAGTCAATAAAGGAGCTACTCACCAACTTGGCATGTAAAAGGTATCTGGGCCGGATCTCCTTCTTACAGACGTAGCTCGTGACGTCATCCGACGGGAAAGGCCAAGCATCTTCAGGTTGTTGGAGAAAGAGAGGTCCGGATAACCACTTGTTGTTATATTTTGGCGGGTAGCATACTCGGGTCGTATCGTCCGCTGAGTTGAGTTTGGTTGGTACCCACGCCATTCATTGCACCGACTACTCTCAAGCACTTCCACAATGCGAAAAGCAACAAACGGCTTGTGTTGACGAGGGTTTGATCGAAGCCAACTTAGAACCGTCTTTGAGTCACTCCAAAACACCCTACTATCCAGTGACAATCTGTGATGCTCACATATCATATTGTAAAGTCGTACGCCCAAAATGGCGGCTGATAGCTCTAGACGTGGGGTGGTCATAAGCTTCCTCGGAGCTGTCTTCGTCTTGCCACATACAAAGGACACATTAATTTGACCACTTCCTTCTATTCTTAGGTACGCAACTGCACTGAAGGCCTCTTCACTGGCATCGACGAAAATGTGAAGAACTGTGCGGTTCGCTGACGAAAGATAAGGACTGTAGCACCTGGGAATCTTGCAACTGACTAGCGTCGGAAGCTCCGTCTTCCACAATATCCATTTTTGAAAGACCTCTGCAGGAATTCGCTCATCCCAGGTAACCCCATGGATCCATATTATCCGGAGCAGCAACTTTATATGGATTACGAAATTGGCGATCATCCCGATAGGATCAAATATGGACATCGCCACACTTAGGAATTCACGCTTTGTGGGGCATCTGTTCCCCTTTATGATGTCATCACTTACTCTAGCGAACTTGATTTTAAAGTTAAAAATATCTTCTGTAGGCTCTCAGCACATCCCCAGAACTTTCTCCAGCGCTCCTATAATATTCATGTCGACCTCCTGTCTCTGCTCATCCTCTTCGCTTCTACCATAGATATCCCGCAGAACATTTTTGGAACTCGAGGTGAAATTTCGCAATTATAGTTTCTTCGCATATACACTTTGAATGTACTTCCTGATCATTTCTCGGTAAGCTGCACCAAACTCTGGCTTCTTTTCCATCTTAGACTCAAGGCTTCGAAATCTTTGCTTTGCCATTTCAAAGCTTGCTGGAACTGTAAGCTGTTCATCCTTCCACAAAAGTTCGGTCTCGTAGCGAACTCCAACCCTCTGTGTTGTTTGGGACAGAATTTGTAATGCCCTCGATTCGACGGCTGAGACTGGCAGTTTAGTTGGCCTTTGCATACCAAAATTATCCAAGTCAATAAACTCATTCACCAGCTGGTCCAAACGTGTTTGTTCTTCATCTCTTAGTGGTTTACTATGAAGAATAAATTCACCATTCTGGTTATTTACCCTTTCTCCAGACGACTTACCATAGATATCATATTCGGTTAGTGACATTAAATTTGAGTGGCGAAGAAACGGCTCTACATCGGCGGCAGTAGGAGATTGAGTTGGCAGATTTAGTCCTCTGATAGTTTGAACTCCGTTCAACGAATACTTCGGGGCGTTATCGTTATCTTTATCCGCGCCAATTTGAAGATCAACAGCTAACGATTCCTTGGTTGATGTCTACTTCTTTGGGCCCATTTCAATCGCTTGCTCATTGGAAGCTTGCTGACAAGTTCATCGATTAAGGTGGGATTAGTTAGATGTTGATGCATTCCACTAGACTCAAGAAAAGTGGACAGATTTTGAACCCTGGTGGCAAATGGAATAAGCATTCCCAATCTCCTTTACCTTACATAGTTGGCTCTACAGCAAGCACTCCGGGCGACCAAATCGAAACTCCAAAGCTCCCATTACTCGATCTACGTTATCTGGGTGGATTAGAGAGCTTCCACGACTAACTTTGCATCCGCTTTGATGCTCTTCTGTAGACGGTTGGAGTACCCAAACATGGACGTGGACTCCAAAAAGGCAGTGCAAAACATCGGCCACTCCTCAGGTCGACCAGTGATGGTAGGCAAGTCATGGAGTTTCCTTCCGTTTCCCTGGGCAGCTGCATGTGCTAATGACTGATTACCCGCAAAATTTGTCGATGCAATGATTTGAGTGGATTGATTCACTGGCTGACTAATGGGCTGGAAAGTGCTTAGCGGTGACAGAAATGTTGCTACTTTTGGCACTGACGTTAGGATCTCTGGCGGCATAGGCTGCGACTCGTACTGTTTTGTTCCAACACTTGTGAAGGCATTTGTGGTTGACTCTGGTTGTGGTGGCCATCGCCATTGCATGGGTACGTACTGAGCTGAGCAGCACCGGTACTCATGACTGACGTTATGGCTGTCGGCATGGACAGTGACTGTGGCGGCAATGAACATGTGGCCGGTGCGTACTGGACTGTTCCAATACCCGTGCACATGGCTGTACCTGTTGGAAAACTAGTTCCCACGTCATAACTTGCTGAACAAGTGGCGGCGGTTGAGGAGGCCTCAGTGTGGAATCGGGGCGAGCTATCTGGCTGATGCCTGTTGTACAGTTGCTCGATGCGAAGGCGTTCGGCCTCGGCGTTTGCTGTAGCTGCTCCCAACTGCACCCGAAGATCCTGGCTTTGAAGCTTCTCTATAGCTACAGAGAGCGACAAGTTGTCTGGCTGTGAGATTTCCCTCACGGTGGCATTCATGTCAGGATCATTTTCACCCGTGTCGGAATGCTCTCGCTCTTCTTGCTGCGACATCAGCTGGACTTTTCCCTGGACTTTTCTTACCTGCAAGTCGTTTGGCATGGACAACTGCTTCAATTAGATGGCTGTGGCTATCGAAAATGTGGCGGCTATCTAGAGCAATTAATGCAGTCTGGTGTTATCTATGAAACACACTGGCGGTGATCATAAAAACAATGCAGCTGGCAGAATAAATGGCTTTGGCAACGAATAAAGATGTCGACGAAAACCCTTTTTTGCTTCTAGCACGAACTTAACAAAAACACTCAAAAAAACTCCTTTTCTTCTCAATTAAAACTGTATTTTAGTTTATTCGTTGGTTTTCTTTGTAGCGATGGCGATGGCTTGGGTTTCGTCGGCAGAATGACAGAAAAATGTTCTACTTGCTTTTGAGTTAGGCTTTTGGTTAATGTCATTTGCCTGTATTCCTACACGGTTTTCGCGCTCGAATCGAATTTATAAAGGATATGTTCGTTTAAAAAACCCAAACCATCGTTTAGTACAATAACAAATTGTATTCTTATTTATTTTACAACAATGGATGAAGATGCTGATGTTCATGATTGTGGGAGCGGATGGAGCGGCAAAATGAAGATGAAGATGATTTCATCTCGGAGGAATGTCCAGGAGGGATCACTAGTCAAAAATATAGTTTAAGGGCTAATAAGCGTTTCGAGCGGTCGGAAGAGGGGAAACTCAGCGGAACACCGAACGACCCCGAGGGCGAGAGGAACCAACGGATGGAGTAAGATGCTTCAAGGTCTGGGCAAAAATCCTTACTACTTCGCAACACTCAAGGAGAAATGTGGACTGGAGGTGATGCTTTTGCAAGAGAAAATTTTTCCCAAGCCCAGTCATCAGGGGTTTCTTTCCACTGAGTAACGAAGTTACGAACGAGCGAATTTGGACGGCCAAAACAAAGGGTTTAACACAAGAACGTGGAGAGTCCTGCAAAGAACGGATGAGCATGTTTTCGGGCGGGTAAAACTTATTTCAAAGATCGACAAACCACCAAGTCAGGGAAAGAAGAACGTTCTCCCTGAGCCCATAATTTCGAAACCAACGACGGGCGCGCGGGAGCAAAATCCAACGGTGCCTAGCACAAGCTCCGCCTCCACATCAGCTACAGGTGTAGAGATGCCAGCCTGGACTTCCATGTAAGCAGAGACACGCATATAGGGAAAATCTAGCGATCAAATGTGACATGCTTTAGAAAACCCATCACAAATAAACGATGCGGAAGATGCACAATGTCAGCTAAATGGCATTATCATTTCATCTTTTACAAATAGCTGTAAAGTTAAAGACACTGTGGTAAAAATGTGAAACGAGAACCTAGAGAGCACCCATAAAAGTGTTAGAAAACTTTTCAATATTGCTAAACGCACCGGTAAGTGGGACAAATACAGATCCCTTCTTACACAATACAACCAGGAATTGCTTAGATATAAGAGAGCCTCCTAGCGGCTCGAAAGGCTCGAAGAGTTTCCAGCAGTGGTTCGTCTCCAAAGGACACTCTAAAAAGATCAAAAAGAACTGTATGGGGCTGCTAATCAAACCTGATGGCAATACCACACGAGGCCGGGAAGAAACTTTGACATTCCTTCTAAAGGTTAATTTCCCTGACTCCAAAAATCTAGGGGTGACCAATGAACACTTTACCAAAGTCTCACCCTCAAAACATCTTAGCAGAATCCCCAAAAGTTTTTCCGGCAAACTTTTTAATCCGGATAAGGTTAAGTCGGCGATAAATTAGTTCAAACCATACAAGGCACCAGGTACAGATGGAATTTTTTCGGTCCTCATTCAAAAAGCCGAGCATCTCCTTTTGCCTACCATCATTGCCTTATTTAGGTTCAGTTTTAACTGGGGATATATGCCACAAACCAGGTAAACCCAGCGTGCTACCTAAATCATACCGTCCAATTAGCTTGACGTCGTTTTTCCTAAAAACGATAGAAAGAATAATAGACGTTTATATCAGAGCATACATTAAATAATGGCATACCTTTGCACCCTTTCCAATATCCATACCAGAAAGGCAAGTCCACAGAAGGAGCACTTTTGAATCTAACAGAGCAAATCCAAAGAGCCTTTAGCTCCAAAGAGATTGCACTGTGCGCTTTCCTGGACATAGAGGGTGCTTTCGATAATACTGGATATAATTCTATATAAAACGCCTTGATTCATAGACGAATAGACGAACCTACGATCAGATGGAATAAAGCGATGCTAGAGAGTCAGCAAATAACTGCAACATCAGCACTGACCTCAGTATCAGTAATAGCAGCTAGAGGCTGCTCTCAGGGAGGTGTTCTCTCACCCCTGGTCATCATTATTAAGGGCATTGAAGAAAAGATGTCACTACACGTATGCCAAATTTCCATAAATGATAATCTTATAGAGTATTCCCACGAGGCCAAATATCTTGGAGTAATCTTGGTTAAAAGACTGAACTGGAACTCACGTCTGAATAACAAAACTAAAAAACCTGGGGTATCTCCCCAAAGATCCCACTGGATATATACAGTAATGATCAGGCCCATTATAACATACGCTTCTATTATATGGTGAAAGAAAACCACCCAAAAGTCCGCGATATACCAACATAAATGGAAAAAGTGGCAATATGCAGCGCTGCAAGTTTGAAGCAAAATAAATTAAATGCTATCGGAAATCCCCGAACTAGACATGATCTGCGCGGTAAGAGATCGAACAACAAAAACACTATGCTTCAACGAAGGTTTTTCCACTGAAATCACAAACAGAGAAGCATGGGTTGGCAACAAACCCAAATAACTGCCAAAACAGACTAATGTGGTATACGGATGGTTCAAAAATGGACTCTGGGGTGGGAGCTGATATCTACGGTCCAAACAAAAATTTCGCAATATCCATGGGAAAAAGCCCCAGTGTATTTTAGGCAGAGCTCCATGCCATTAAGAAATGCGCTGGAGCTGTGTCAATCGTGATTGACTCGATCTTTTTGACCCGATCACAACAATAAGTATAGTTCTGCGGAAAATGTGTTCCAATGTTATACATTTATTTGGCTGTGTTCACTCTTACAATCCATCTGAATCTGTCTATCTCTATTGGAACTAAACTCAATGAGGGATGGTTGGGATTTGTGATTGTATTGAAATTGATTGGAGCAATACAGACTCGTATCTATCATTGAATGATTGATTAAAATGACCGATTAATTTTTTCAACCAATACTTGACTGATTCGATCATTAAATTTGAACGATTGACACAGCTCTAGAATGCGCAATCCTGATTTACACCTTAGGTATTAAAGGCGCCAACATCCATATATTCACGGACAGTCAAGCAGCTATAAAAGCCCTTAGATTTCCAATTATTGGCTCCTTATCAGTACTACTCTGCTTTAAACCTTTCAGTCACTAAGTACCAGGAACAATACCAAAATCTGGTGGGTTCCTGGACACCATGGAATCGAGGGAAATGAGAAAGCTGACGAATTGGCTAGAAAGGGCTCTAGGTAGCCTATTAAAGGGACATATAAAAGGAACCCTATTATATGACCCGAGCCTTTTTGTCCAATAAACAAATCAGCTATAAATCTAAAATTAAAAAGCTGGGAACACAACATGTGCATCTCCTAATGAAAAAGAATCCCAGGTCTTAGACAGACCACGTTGGGCTGTCTACCCTTCAGAAAAGATACCAAGAAGGTACTTAATCTATGTTGGCATGATATAAAAAATCTTATTGGCTACCTAACCGGCCACCACAGTTTAAGATATCACCTTCACAAACTAAAAATAGTCGACTCATCATTAGGACGCTACATTAGGAAAGTAGAAGCGCTACTTGCCCAAGCATTCTGACTTTTAGCAAAAAAGAAGTGCAATCCCTATCGCATCAGCGAGTCATAATCTAAAAAAGAAGAAGAAGATGCTTCAAGTGCCATGGGGTTGGTTGGAGACTGCACCGCACCAGTAGAAGAAAGGGGTACAAGCACCAGCACTGGAGGGGCCGGGTGAGCCAAATCAGCTGCTAGTAAAGAAGGAGGACGGTACCTAGTAAGTGAACGAGGTCTTCGTGAAGGGGCACAAAGTATTAGCCTTCATCGGTTTCGGCTTCGGAAGTTCTGGATCCACCGCAAATCAAAAATCATTAAGGAAGCTGAAAATTATTGATGACACACATACACCACTTACCAAGAAGAATCACACCTTACGGTCGGCAACATAGAGGAGGAGAGTAGGCAGGAGTTGCGACATCTAGTGGACATGTCGGAGTTAGGTGAATGGAAGTTGGGAGAATGCAATCTTCAACTAACGACCCAGCAGCCAATCTTTGTAAAAACTTACCGAACTTCATTTGCCAAACGCGCGGTTGTTAACCAGAAATTAGATGAACTATTGAAGATGGGAGTTATGAACCTGGATGATACGATAATCGCGAGCAAGACTATATTATTAGGTTTTTGGAAGCCCTTAGAGAGTGTGGGCTTCCCCTAAACCTTACGAAACGGTTCTTTTCTAAAAAGAAGCATTGAGTTTCTGGATTACAAAGTAGATCAGGAGGGCGTGAGACCAAGCTAACAGAAAACAAAAGCGATAACGGCTCTCCAACTACCCGAAATGACCACGAAGTGCGAAAGTTCCTGGGGCTTACCGGTTTCTGCAGGAAATTTGTCAAGAGCTGTGAGCAAATAGCAGTTCCACTCACGAAACTGACAAAAATGGATCAGGAGTTTGTTTGGGCGACTTCCGGAACCTTAAGTAGTTTCTAAGCAATCCACCAGTGCTGGTGATATCTAATCCTGAGACGCAAAACGAATTGTATACCCACGCATCGACCGTAGGGTTAGCTGGAATCCTATTTTTTTTTTTGTCGGCGGTTGCTGCTATCCGATGGAGCGCTCCGACACAACTACAGGTCCATTGTACTACCATTCAGACACCTTACATTAATGTACTTAGTTTTCCCGTCTTTCGAAGAAAATCGATAAGGAGCTTAAGTGATAAAGAGCTTAGATGTTCGGCACCCACCACGTCAGCCCCGAAGATCCGCCACCTGATGCGAGCATAGGCCGGACAACTGCAGAGAAAGTGGTTTGCTGTGTCATCCTCCTCACCGCAAGCAGGACAGGTTCAATATCGACGAAAATGCCCAACGCGTACTCCTTCCGGTCAAGAGCACTATCAATCCTACCAGCGAGGTTTTGAAGCGCAGTCTCGCAGGATTTTTCGCGCTGATAGGCATGTTGCATCTCAGAGGGAGGATGCGATCGAAGAGCAACTTTGCGCACATGCAGCTCAACCAGTCTTTCCAAACTTTTCAGTAAGAAGGAAGACAGACTTATGGGTCTAAAGCTTTTGGCTAGAGTGTAGTCAGACTTACCAATTTTTGGTATGAAAACCACTTTAACCATTCGCCATGGAGAAGGTATATAGGCCAAGGCCAAGCTCGCGGTGAAAATTCTTTTCAACATTGGCAAAACCTGACTTAAACCTTGTTTCAGCAAAAGTGGATAGATTCCATCCGGACCAGGTGACTTGAAACTCTCAAAAGATGCAATGGCATATTTGATAGCATCGTCAGTCACCACTCCCGATGCAAAATACCAGCTGTGCCGCGTGGTATTAGTCGGTTAAAATGTAGCCACCGTCGTTTGAAGGGCTGAAGAGCACGTAGAAAACCTGATTTCTTTTAAAGACCTATTTAGCAGCTTCCTAGTTTCTTTACGACGACACTGCAGTTCGGAGTTCCACCAGGATACCGATTTTCTGCTTGGGGGTTAAGAAACAGGGCACGAAAGTTCAAAATAGCGGGTGCGGACGTTGTTCAGATCCTGAGCAGACCTCTCCACTCCCTGTCTTGATCTAAGTTTGAGTGGAACTTTGACAGAGTTGGCAAGCTCCTCTCTAAACCGTGGCCAGTTCGTTTTTCTCGGATTTCTCCTCTCTTGCGAAGGTGAAAGTTCGCAGTTGATTTGAAATTCGATGTATCTGTGATCCGATAAGGTGCTATCTGACGATACCTTCCAATTTATAATAGACTTCAAATGCCTGTTTGACAGGGTAACATCAATTACTTGCTGTCTTCTGGCTGTAACAAAGGTAGGTTGATGACCTACATTGTTGATGGTAATATCAGACGATAAAATGAAGTCCAAGAGTCGATCTTCCCTTATGTTGCATTTACTGCTGCACCAAACAGTGTTCTGAGCATTAGCGTCACAGCACAAGACAAGAACTGGATTCATAAAACTCTACGAGCCTTTGGTGGAGGAGGGGCTAAAGAGTCATAGGGGAAATAAGCCGATGCAGGGACAAAGGTTATCCAATTATCATTTGCATGGTAAGTTATACAAACAGCTACCAAATCTTGGCTACAAAAGCTTTTGATCATAGTAGCTGTAAAAGATTTCGGTACAATAAGACAAGTCCTAGGTCTTTCTGATTGTTCATCATAAAGAACGTGGTATAAATCACTCAAGCAACCAAGACCACAGATGCGACTTTTCGACACCCATGGTTCCTGGATGGATATTATGTGTGATTTTGTTCTACAAGCCACAAGTCTGCTACTTAAAAGGGCGGTAGTAGCCTTGCAGTGCTGTAGGTTAATTTGAGTAAACAAGATGGATGAATACTCTGGGTAACGTCCACTATTAGCACTGTTTGACATTGAAATGAAAATGGATCCTGCCAAGATGCAGATAGGGACGCATGTTGTACCTAGATTTGATGATCTCGGCATACTCACAACAAGAGAACTACCACCTTCATTGTGGCGGTTTTTACTCCTCTTGTGTCAACGGACAACCCAGGCTTTTGTGTCGAGACCAGGATACTGGGTTTGCAAACGCTTTAGCACATCCGCCGATTTCCCTAGTTTCCCAGGGATCCAGCAGACAGCCCGCGTAAGCTTGGGTGGTTTATAGACCTCAAAAGATGAAGTCCTAAGTGAAGGGATTTTCGGCACCATACTGCTAATCCATTCAGAGGTTTTCTGTGATGAGGTCTTAACCATGAGGGTTCCGTCCTTTAACACACAGCCCTCCACCTGAATGCAAGCATTTGTTGCAGCAGCCAGCTCTTAAAGATGAGTTTTGCAGTGTTCGGACTCTGCAACACTCATACTATTATCATTGCCCGCTTTCCCAATGCGAACTGCTAAAGAGCAGACAGCAGCATTCTTGTAGGAATGCTTCTTAACTCGCACACTTTTGCGTTTAGCACATGGTTTTTTAGACGCACACCTACGATCAGAGCCGTCCGCGTCGACAAAGTTCTGTACACTAGTGCTGCAGCCAGTGTTAGTCACAACACCAGCATCACCCATTACCAGTGCACGGGCAGCACCAACATTAGGTGCACTTCCTCTATCATACTCAAGGGTGAGTCCACTACAACCAATTTCCGTCCATCAAAACTACTATCTTTGCTGGTAGAAGCACCGACTTCATTTGGAAACAGGGCGTGGGCAGACACAGGAGCTTGAGGAGGGTTGTATCTCTTAACGAGCTTGGGTTAGGTTAGGTTAGGTTGAAGTGGCAGTCAGATAGAAGTCTGACTCACTTAGACCAATATAGGTCCATTGTGATACCACGTGGATCTGAAGTTTCTGCCTACACGTTGAACCATTTTGAGGAGCTAATAAAGCATGAGAGACATTTTGGGTCGGTTGAGTTTAGATCATTAAGATCATTATAGAAGAAGGCCCCCATATGGAGGCCTTGCTGCATGCCTGCCTAACAAACAGTGTCCAGTTATGACACCAATTGTAGCACCAATGTGCGATCGATTAAGGGTAATCGAGCTTGGGTTGCTTCTTCTTGTTTTTCGTTTCAGCAGAAGAGGAGGCATTGCCTGATGAAGGGGTCAGGTCAGCTTCCGTTTGTGAGACTTCCACCGACCTATCCCGTTTCATAGACGCAACCGAAGAGCCGACCGGAGTGATTGCGCCTTCAGCCTGTGGAGCTTCTTTGCGCCGCTGATCGCTCAGCTGCTTCCTTTTCCTCTTTCGCTGACCCTTAGTGAGATGCACCTCAAAGCCAGCCACTTCAGGAGCCCGTTCAATCGTTGAGTTATCACGTGGCAAGCTGTCAGCGGCGGTGCAGTGAGTCGCAACCTTACTCATGCTCAGTTTGCCCAAAGAGTCGGACATAGGGCCACAAGAGTCGCTTGTGTGTTCAATGAATGTTGGGGCCTCCAGAATCCGAGCCCCAGCCGCAGTCGAGAAGACCACGGATGGATTTTGGCTATTGCCACCTGGAGTATTAACATCCTTAAGGTTTTTCATTCATCAATATTTTGAGTTTTAACTACTGCTCCTGTAGGTTGGAGTACAGTAACGGATTATTTTACAGAGGATAGGTTAAAAACCGTTGCCTCCAAAACCTCCTCCTTTATCCGGGCTTGGGACCGGCATGCTACTGGCGTAACAAGGCGGAGTTAAAAAAAAATCCTATTCTAAAGGGGGAAAGAAGATGCGGTACTTGAGAGCGGTCAAGACAACGAATACGAAGGGAGTTCTTAATGTACTGACCGACATTTCCGTCTATTTTAGTGGCACGGCATTCACATCGAGAGCTTTCGAGGACTTCTGCCGGGAGAATGTATTTCAGCATATCAAAACCACTGTGACGACACCACGAGCGAAGTAGAGTGTTGCAATTATACGATACTAGCCGCTCTTAAGTGTGCTCACTCTGCTAACCAGGATTGGGCCGAACATATTAGAGCCGTGCAGTGGGGGCTTAACACTTGCAAAAGCGCGACCGCGAAGGCAAGCCCCCATGAGCTCCTATTCATGTATACCCCCAGGGACATTCTGGGGAATAAGCTGCTTTTAGAACTGAGCAAAGTAGAACCCCTTGATCCTGTAGAAATGCGTCGGAGAAGAGAAAGGGCTTTGGAAAACATTGAGATAGCCCAAATGGGGCAAAAAACAGCGATATGACTTCAGACATCGTAAACCAATGAGGTACGAAGTGGAGTATCTCGTTCTGGTCGAACACGAATCTGCTTCAATGGGCGAGTCGCGAAAGCTTGAGTCGGTGTTCCGAGGACCGTATATAGTCACAAAGGTACACCCAAACGACCAGTACGTAATCGAAGACATTCCGGGAATGGAAAGGACACAGCGCTAGTTTAACACAGTCATGAGTTCCGACAAGCTAAAGCGATGGTGTGAGTTGCCGGATGAAGTGTTGGTTGACGGTGACGGTGACGACGCGCCAGACCCAGACTACCCAGAGATTATAGATGAAGAAGTATCAGACGGTGGCATTTTAAGTCGTGTGGACACGACAAGTTAAAGCATGGCCAAGCTGTTATACACCACATACCAGGCAACAGGGTATAAAAACCGCCAGTCGTCCGGCTAGTCAGTAGTTAGTCGCCTATACGTTTAGACTAGTTACCATATTAAATAAAGTCCAGTGAATTGTAGGTCACCGATACTCTACTCAGCATACCACTGTTCCCTTGAAACCGTACAAACAATTTAAAAATTGCCGTAAAAATTTCATATCTCTAATACCAATTCTTCAGCTTCCTTCGTCAGGAAGGTGCCTGTGGTATTTTTTTCTATAATGACATTTAGGAAATAATAAAACAGTTATTGGCGAGACAAATATTGGGCATACTAATCATAATAAATTCATTTGTTCGGTACCCAACCGAATATGCCATGACAATGTTGCACTCCCCCGCAGCCTTCCCCCGACCAAAGCATCGGGAATTCTAATGCCCAGCATCAACACTATTGACAAATAACGTTGACGTCGTCAGTCCAGCGATCGTTATGTACTCACAATGCATACCAAAGACTCATATCACCGTCGCCATACAATATGACTCTGGCTATGAAAATAAATACATTGCTCGCATATCTACTCATCGTTCACTCACCCACTGTTCGGACACTCGAAACCTCGCTCCGCAACTAATGACTCAATTCGGCTATAGGACGACACACAAACATATAGGCTACAACTGCTCTGCATACTGGCTGGAGTAGCAACAACTATCATGCTGTGCCGATGGATATCAAGGGCATGGGCATGGTACCAGATACTCGCTTGAAGTCTGGTCTTTTCGCTGACATGGCAGTTTGGCTCCCAATCCGACTGGACTATGGTTCTGGGAGTTTTTCTTCAGTCTATCTGTGACCACTCCCGCGAATAGTCTACCTACGACCTCTCTCGCAAATCGTCCGCACTTTTTAAACAAAATAAAAGATTCTTCGCATTTTGTCATAAGCTCCTGGGTGCAATTTCTTTACGTGTTTTCGGATCGGAAGAATAATCCCTGACACATTATTTCAACAAAATAACTAAATAAAACATATTATTTGTTAAATAGAGTGCGTACTACGTTTTTATAATGTGATTATTGTCATGTTTGTAAAGCATGTTCCCTAATCTTTATAGGGAACGTTCATATGACAGCGAATGAGCGAATAGACAAACTGGGAAGAAATAACTTTTAATGCATTTTTAAACACAAAATGTAAACTTTATTATGATGATGAATACTAATGATAATGAATAATTTCATCATAATAAATAAATTTAATAACGTTATTATCTTTGAATTGGGATAGTTAGGTTAGGTTAGGTTAGGTTAAAGTGGCAGTCGGATAGAAGTCCGACTCACTTACACCTATATAAGGTCCATTGTGATACCACGTGGATCTGAAGTTCCTGCCGTCGTTGAACCATTTTGAGGTCCTTATAAAGCGTGAGAGACATTTTGGGTCGGTTGAGTTTAGATCATTAAGATCATTAAAGAAGAAGGCCCCATATGGAGATTTCGCTTTCGGGAGAGAGCAGGGCATGCGCAAAGAAGGTGTAGAGTAGTCTCCTCCTCCTCCTCATCCATACAGCTCCAACAGAAGTCGTTGGAATAGGCGCCAAGCCTTGTTGCATGCCTGCCTAACAAACAGTGTCCAGTTATGACACCAATTGTAACACCAATGTGCGACCGATTAAGGGTAATCAAGCTCCTTGAGGGTCTTAGATCCAGCGTAGGCCAAATCTGCTTCGTTGTCAGACAAGTAGTACCATTTGTCCATCTGTGGTTAGTCTTTTTTATTGCATCATTGAGAGGGAAGTTCTAAGTTTAGCGAGTTCGTCAGCCTTGCAGTTACCCGGAATGTCTCTATGCCCCGGCACACAGCAAAGTGAATGTTGAACTGCTCAGCCATCTCCTTTAGAGATGATCGGCAATCTAGGGCTACTAAGGAGTTAATAGATTCCTCGCTAGACGTAGTCCAAAAGCCATCCGATTTTTTGAGACAGCTGGGCATCGTTGGATTTGTAGAGAGGATTTTCCTTAGCCTAGAAGCTTTGGAGGTATCCTCTATTTTGCTGCAAAAGAGTCGCCGCGATATTCTTTTGGCTTTCCTCAATTCTTTTTTATAGGATTTGAGGGATACTTTGTAGGCATCCCAGTCGGAATCTGTTCGTGTGGCTTTGGCTTTATTTAACAGTTTTCTGCAGACATTTCTAAGTGAGCTCAATTCCGATTTCCACCAATACGGCTTACGCTTGCCTCTCGGTCGAGTGAGAGGACAATGCACGAGGAGGACAATGCTTTATTTAGAGCCATGGTGAGTTCCCTAACTTTATGATCCAGCTCGTTAGTGTCATGAGGGGAACATAAAAGCATAGAACTCACTGAATGTCATAGTGAATCTCTGTACAAGAACCAATTTGTCTTGCGATAGTTCCTGAAGGTTGATTGGCTGGGAGGGTCATTATTTAGACTGAATTGAATGTATCTCTGGTCCGAAAACGAGTGAACACACGAGACTTTCCAATTACCAATCAATTCAATGATAAAATCAGAGACGAGAGTTATGTCTAAGACCTCTTGTCGACTTCTGGTTATGAAAGTAGGTTCACTACCTCTGTTGCAAACAATGAGATTTGTGTGTAAAATATAATTGAAAAGTGACTCACCTCTGTTGTTTGTATCGGAATTGCCCCATACTGAGTGATGAGCGTTGGCATCACACCCAATAATGAGTCCAGTGTTGCGTTTTCCAGCTTCTTTTAAAGATCCTCCAGGGTGTTCCCAGGAAGATCTCCCACGATATCATGGCCGAAATAGGCCAAAGTCAGCCAGTACGTGCCTTTGGCCGTCTCTAGTCTCGCTGTGGTTATGTCTCGTCCGCTGAAATTAGGGAGTAAAAATACATTAAGACTACTTTTCACTAGTATGCAGCATCTAGGGATACCTATGTCTGAAACATACAGTGCGTATTATCCCGGAGTCTTGAGTCCGCAAACCAGGTTGTTAACAATCCATGGTTCTTGGATCAGGACGATATCTTCTTTATCTTGAAAGACGGAGAAGCAAGGAGGCCGAAGCCTTTTTGGAGTGTTGGAGGTTTATCTGTACTAACTGCAGCATCAATTGCTACAATGAGGCAGAACAACTTCCACCACCGTTTTATCTAGGCCAAGAGACCAAGAAATTCATCCTCACTAAGAAGAACCTTGTTTAGGCAGTCCTCCGTCCATGTCCGACAAAGTGTCAGTAATAGAGGCAGTGGACCTGGTTGGAGCCGCTTGGTCTGCGGAGACATCCATGTAAGGAAAGGATACCGATGTATCCGGGTCAGCGGCTCCAGATTCGGAGTCTAAGGGGTGAGGAGGCAGTTTGCCAATCTCTAACTCATCCTTTTTATAGACGCGCAGAGTGATTTTCTCCCAACCAAAATTTATCATGCCGTTGGTCTGCGCCAAAGGAGCAAGGGATTCCTGGTTGATTACTATAACAGCAGATCTATAGGCACGAAGGAGTGCGTTGCCGCGAACTTCAACTACGAGACGTACTAGGGGTGTTAGTGCCAGCAGTGGAAGGGCCATGAATTGCCACAATCCTAACACTGCTAGGCAGAATACCTTCCTTTTGCTCAGGAGGATAGCTGCAGTTACCAATACGGGGTGGACCACGAGTAGCCACAGTCGTACCACCGCTCGGCGTAGCAGAACCGGTAGACTGTTAATTTTTTTTATTGTTTTTTTTTGTTTAATACCATCACAGAGCAAAACACAAAACACTACGTTCTCTAAGTGTAAGCTCTCAGTATCGCTTTACGCAACGGTTGTTTGCTGCGCGACTAAGTTTCATCTACCGATCTTCATCTTATAGACTATTTCAAGTAATTACAAATATAATTAATTTAAAGTTAATGCATTAATGGACTTTTTAAAATCTGCTTGCGACAAGCAAAAATCAATTTCGTTGCAGAATTCATTAAATGTGCTTATGCACCTTGTAATAGGCTCATTATTACCATAATTGGTTCTATGCCTATCTATATAAAATAAGCTTCTAACCCGAAGTGACCTTTGGGGAGCATATATATTTAAAAGAAAGATCAATTCTGGTGAATTAATATGTTAATTAAGAATATCGCGAATAAACATGACGGAAGTTGCATCACGTCTGAAACTTAAGGTTTGCAGACCAATTAAATTACACCTTCTGCCATAATTAGGAAGCTCTTCAAACATATTTAATTTACGAACCGCGTACCTCGTGAAGTTTTTTGGACTCTTTCGAATCTATGTTCGTGAACTTCATATGGCGAATCCCAAATTACGGAACAATATTCTAAATAAGGTCTGACTAACGAGCAATAAATAATTTTAAGGCTATTTGTATCTCTAAAGTCTTTACTATTACGTTTAAGGAAGCCTAACAATGAGTTAGACTTGGCAATGACATAATCATAATGAAAAAAGAAACTTAACTTATTGTCAAATATGACACCACGGGCCCAAATGACTGCCCTGTGGAACACCGGAAGTAACTTCTATAACGCGAGAAGTCAAACCATCGACTTTAACAATTTGCCTTCTATTAGTCAGGTAATTACGAAACCATTTTAGCATTGATGAATGAAAACCCAAAGACTTTAGCTTAGCCAAAAGAACTGTGTGATGCACTCTGTCAAACGCTTTCGTAAAGTCAGTATAAAGTACATCAACTTGTAATCGTTCATCAAAACTATTAAATATTTAATTAGTCAACAAAGCTAAATTAGTATCACATGATCTACCACGAACAAAGCCATGCTGACTATTTGAAATAATTTCTTTTACCGCGAAAAAGAGTTTGTCCTTAACAATACTTTCAAACAATTTTGGTATTGCAGAAAGCTTTGATATAGGGCGATAGTTTACTACTTTTTGCCTTAAACCGCTTTTATAAATAGGTATATAACATTTTTTTAATATTACCACAGGAATCCCATCTGGGCCAGGGTTGCTATTTAAATTTAGTTTTTCTAACGCGTTTATTAAATCGTCATCCGAGAGTTGCAACACACCGATGTCCAGTACTTCAGGAATCATAATAAAGGGTGATTTTTTAGCTGGTTTGGTTTTGGCAACACTGGTTTTGACAGCTGACGTGTGTTTAGTACCTTGTGTCACTGTCAAACAGCTTCAGTTTGGTTTGCAATTTAACCATGGATCGTCTTACAAATGAACAACGCTTGCAAATTATTGAATTTTACTATCAAAATTCGTGCTCGGTTCGAAATGTTCATCGCGCGCTGCTTCCATTTTATGATCGGCATTCTCGACCTTCTGAGCAGTCTATTCGGAAGATTGTGACCAAATTTCGCACCAAATTTACTTTGTTGGACATTAAACCACCAACACGTTTACGTACTGTTCGTATTGAAGAAAATATTGCGGCCGTATCAGCTAGTGTGGCAGAAGACCGCGAAATGTCGATTCGGCGCCGTTCCCAGCAGTTAGGCCTTTGTTACAGCACTACGTGGAAAATTTTGCGGAAGGATTTGGGCGTAAAGCCTTTTAAGATACAGCTGGTGCAAGAACTAAAGCCAGCCGACCTACCACAACGCCGAATTTTTGGTGAATGGGCTCTTGGAAAGCTGGCCGAGGATCCGCTTTTTTATCGAAAAATTGTGTTCAGCGATGAGGCTCATTTTTGGTTGAATGGGTACGTAAATAAGCAAAATTGCCGCATTTGGAGTGAAGATCAGCCAGAAGCATTGCAACAGCTACCAATGCATCCCGAAAAAGCCACTGTTTGGTGCGGTTTATGGGCCGGCGGCATTATTGGGCCATATTTCTTCAAAGATGATGCGAATCGCAGCGTTACTGTCAATGGTGAACGCTACCGAGCAATGATAACAAACTTTTTTTTGCCCGAAATGGAAGTTCTTGACTTGCATGATATGTGGTTTCAACAAGACGGTGCCACATGCCACACAGCACGCGAAACAATGGCGCAACTGCGAGGCGAGTTTGGTGAACAGTTAATTTCACGTTTCGGGCCGGTCAATTGGCCGCCTAGATCGTGCGATTTGACACCATTAGATTTTTTTTTGTGGGGGTATGCCAAGGCTAATGTGTATAGGGACAAGCCCGCTTCGATTGACGCACTGGAAGCCAACATCCATGCATTCATTCGTGAGATACCGGCCGATATGTGTGAAAGAGTATGCCAAAATTGGACTCAGCGGATGGGCTACCTGAGACGCAGCCGCGGTCAACATTTGCATGAAATTATCTTTAAACATTAAATTGCAAGGTTCAAACTATCGATTCAAATAAATATTTCATTCATTTTTTCGAATTTTTTGTGTTTTTTTTTTAAAAAAAGTTCTAAACCTCTTAAAAAATCGCACGGTATTATGATTTCCAGTTACCTGCACATGCGACTTATTGTACACTGACTCAAAGAAATCAGCGAACAAATTACACTTACTTTTCAAATCTGTTGAACTTACATCTTCGAATTCCATTACCTTAGGAAAGCCTGTGGTATTTCTTTTCGAATTAATGTAATTCCAAAACGATTTGCTGTTAAGCTTCACCGACGATTCTACAGACAAGATATATTGCCTGTATAAAAACCGATTTAAAAATTCATATTCTTTCCTGAATCTCAAAAAAAAACGTTCACGGTTAGAATTAGTTTTATTTGATATATAACGAGAATAAGCTTTCCTTTTTACGTTACGTAAATTAACTAATCTTTTATTTGACCAAGTAATTTTAAACCTTTTGTTAAGACGCGTAGAAAAAATCTCCGTAGAAAAAATGTGTGGGTGCAGCCATGTCTCCGTTAAAACAATGACATCATATTGATGGTCAGAGAGCGCAACAAAAATCTCTTTTGTTTTCGTTCTCATACCACCCATATTTTGATAATAAAGCGAATAATTTAAAACGGAGGTGCATTGCTGTTGCAGCTGATCAGTGTTTATGTTTTGACTTCTGCGATGGGCAATGCAACTCCGTTTTTTGGCAAACATTTTTTCACACGAATTCCCGACGGCCATACCGAAGAATTTAATGCGCGCGAAGAATTCTTGCGGCAATTTAATTTTAAAATTAATAAAATTTAATTTGGTCAAGTCAGCAGTTGACTTGACTAATTTATTACAATTAACACGGCCATCCGGTATGGCTAACTTAGTTGAAATGTAATTTGTCAGTGCCTTTTCCGTCGTGTCAACGCAAAAACCAGCGGCATGAAGTTCAGCTGGAGGAGCTGCAACAAAATCGAGCGCAGAATTATTATTGCCGATTAGAGGCTTAATTCTATTAACTCGCTTTTTGTTTTTCCGCGATTTTTTACGCGACACTTTGCTCCATTCTGTGCCTCCGGAGGCATTTTCTATCACGACCGGCGCGTTATCACATACGGGGGTATCATTAACTGACACTCCCGTTTCGGATATAATCGATTTTTTACCCATCGGCAAATGAGTATCGGAAAGCGAAGGCACTGAACTACATTTCAATTCGCGTAGTTCAGATTTAATCAAACTCAGCTCATTTGTTAATGCGCTGAGCTTAGTGATTAAACCCAAAAATGGCATCCCATTGCAGATTTTGCACTTGTAGCAAAGTCCCTCACTTGTCTTCATGAGCTGGAGGGCTGCTCCGGAAAGCATCACACAATGGGTGTGGAATTTCCTGGAACATATCCCTGCGCAGCTAACGAAGTCACCAGACATTATGCCAGTATTGCATTTACCACAATTTTCAACCATTTTTAACAATAAATTAAAATTTAAAATTGAAATCAAAAAATAACTACGGTAGTTATTAATTCACACGTCAATGCGGAGCAAAGGTTACAGTAGAACTGTTTAATCACCGTACTACCGCCCGGTTTGGAAGGGATACCGGTCTTGAATGTTGGTTTATGTTTTTAATTTTGTTTGTAATTGTTCATAGTGGGACCCACGAGTGGCAGCTGGCAGGTTGACGCTCGGCACGGGTCGTGTAACACCTTCGTCCGGCCCAGGGAAAAGAAAGAAGAGAGGGGATGAAGACTAGGAGGGAAAGGAAAGGAGAGGAAGAAAAAGGGGGGAAAACACAGGGAAGTACGTCCTTTGGTATCAGGACTCATCTAGAGAAAAGCTTCTCGAGAATCATTGACCTTACTCAGCCCCTACAACTCGGCAAGTTCGACGCTCGGAGTAGGGAAATTGGGAATTGGGATAGTTAAGTTTACTTTTTTTGTCTTTTAACAATTCTTATAAGCAGTAGATAAATCACTCAGTTAAAAAATAAGCGGTCAGTAAAATAATTTTTAAACGGAAGTGCGATAATTGTTTGAGCAGTGAATCAATGAAAAACTCTGTTAATTATTGAAATGGTCAGTTAACTGATCATGCGTTACTCATTAATTTCATTTATTGCGTATTTATTTATTTTACATACAATTTCAGTAAATTCACAGAATATTTCGTTAATTCAATATTCAAATATTTACCGCACGTTTAAAATATATTAAATTTAAATTATTTCACTGGACATTCGGTAAATTAAAAAACATAATTATATTACTTTTCCTGATAATTAAAAACTCTTTAATTAGTTTAATTACAGGCAAACAAAATATGATACTCCTTATTTTATTTTTAACTTGCGTAACTGCCAAAACTCCTTAAAAATTTTTTTCTAAAAAATAAGTTTGTTAGGTAAAACCAAAATACCTAATGCATAATAATTGAAAACATTCAATGTAATTTTATTCTTTTACAAATTCACCATAAATCGTCACATGTTATTACGATGACACAGCCCAGTTTGACTTTAAATACGTTTACATGGCATTTATTTTCGTTTTCGATTCGAAAAAATACCGCTGGTCCAAGGTCATCATGAGTATTGCATTATCCTGTTGGAATGCTGCCTTCTTCGCGATTATGCAATAGACTATCATGCTTGTATTGACATTGAAATTGAAATTTATTTATTTGGGCCTTATTGAATCACTTAAGAGTTAATTTAACAATTGTTGCACTTAAGTTCGAACAACTTACCACACGCTTCCATCATCGAGCACAGGTTTTCGATACGATACGATTGTCTACAGCTTTTCAGATTTTGAATTATGCTAATCTTTAACTTTCTGCAATGTTTTTATTATTGGCTCAGGGCGTACATTCTCATCTTTAGTGTTCTAGTAACACCTGCTGCTCTACCTTTTAAACTCCTCTGCAGTCGGATCAGGTTAACCACGTTTGAAAGTCCGCATTCTTTCTTGGTGCCCTCGACACTACTTATAAAGATGGGCCAATCGTCTGGCTGTCCAACAAAAATCGGTAGCTCTTTCGGAAGTGCCTGTCTAGCCGCATAATGGTCAGATGTCAGAATTATACTTTAAACATCGTCATGCCAAAGATTCGGCTTTACTTCAGGAATTGTGATAATGGGATTAACTTTTGAAGCATAAACATATTCCGAAGATGGTTGCGGTTGTACAACATTTGTCTTTTGCCTAATGGCTTTGTCTGCGTCTAAAAGGGGTGCGGTTTGACTTTGATTATGCAGATCAAATGCTGGTCTGCCATATTTCTTGCCCGTAATCTGCGCCTGGAGCTACATTTTATGCTCCCTTGATGTACTCACCGGTTCTTCATCCTCTTCTGGCTTTGAATCCTCGGTCATAAGTAGTGGAAAATAGTGTTCCATGTGCTTCTTATTCCTCGCCTGCTGTCGCAATTGTGCCTAATTTTCTCTTTTTTTCCGCCAGAGCTCTCGAGAATGTTTTGGCCGAGTTGTTTCTGCTGCCGAACGATGAGATATTGATTTGGCACGTGAAGGACTCGGTTGCGTGTTCTTGATGTACAATTGTGATTGATCACGCTCTCGTCGACATATACACATGTAAAGTGTAAACAGAAATCACATGCATCGCACTGCACCATATTTTGAGTATCTGCTCGCCGAAATAAAACGCAGCAAAAAGATTCAGTGCTAAACAATGGTATTCTTTTTCTGCTACTATGAAGTATTCTTTTTGGTGTATTGATAGGATGCGCCCTTATTATACCCTATCCTAATGGTATATTAATTTTGACACATAGTTTGTAACACCCCTTAATATTCGTCGAAGACCCACAAAAGTATATATATTTATGATCAGGACCAAATCCTAAGACTATTTAGAAATGTCCGTCCGTCCGTACGCAATTTTTAGGCCTTTAAAATTAAGCTAGGAAGCTGAAATTTGGACCACATACTCCCTAGGGCTCCGAAATAGTTAAGTGTACAATTTTTTGAATGCGCCCACTGCCACGCCCACAATTTAGAAAAAACCGGTTTAGAGCTTAACTTAGAGAGATAGAGCGTTATAACTTTCAGAAGATATGTAGGCACTGGCCTCCTTTATAAGTTTGTCATATAAAGATTTTTGCCACGCCTACTTTTTGTGGGCTTTTTTCACTAAAATGCTGTTTTCTTCGAAAATTTTCATAGAAAGCGAAAAAAAATGTTTAACAAGATATTAAGCCAATATTTGTTCAAATCATCAAATAACACTAGGCATCAAAATGGGCCCATTGCGATCACTAAGGAACCAGCTATATTCACAATTCAAAAGCCTGGACAACTTAAATAATCTCTATGCAAAAACCTAGAAGTACATGGCATCCATTTCCTCAAAGATTTCAAAGAAGTTCTTCCCTAAAAATTTCATCGGCGGCTACACGCTATTGCCTCACATACACACAGTATATGTGTTATGTCCTCAGTAGCATGCATATATCCGCAGAACCTGCAGATATCTGTATCCGATAACCTCTTTGCTTGTTTCCGCAAAATACAAGGCTCTGTCAGAATTTTATTATTGTTCCAAAAATTGCTCAATTTTATTAACTCCATAGATGTTTTACTATTGAAAAGTGGCTAGAGATCCTTGTGACCCTCAAGACTTAACAATCTTAAATTGGGAGACCTAATAGTTTTTTCCTTAATAGTGTCCCTTATTATGCAGACTGGAGATTTGATGTCGTGTAAGGGAACGTTGATTGTCATTGCCTTTTTGACGGGGTTCATAGGATCCTTCCTTTGAACATGACAATCAGGTCTATCACAAATTCCCTTCGGAGAAATTTCGAATGAAAAATTCCGAAAAAAACAATCAAAAGATCCGAAGGGATTCGAATGAAGCATTGCCTGATATGCCAAAAGTAGTATTAAAAAACAATACAAAGAAAAATCCCGAAACTTAAAAAAAAATCCCTTAATTTTGCCAAAACAATGTTGTTACCGATTATTATTTCCTAGTAAAAATTTAATTTTAGTGACTTAAATGAGTTCTTTTAGATTTGCAACTTTGACTAAATTTAACTAAATATGTATACAATGAACAATTCAGCTGTATTTATATAAAAATATTTTTGCCTTCAAGGTCAAAACTCCCAAAAAAGGTTTTTTGTTAAATTGTCCCTGGATGCAGTCCTATATGTCAAATTTAAATTTTAAATCTTAAAAAAATTAGTTTGTCGCGCATATCTATTTTGGGTTTTTGAAGTGGAAATAATTGCAATTGCTTCTGATGTAATTCATGAAGGGGCGATACAGGAAAGAAAAAAAGAAAATTCAAAGAAGGCGACTAAGGGACGCATCTAACATTTGAAACTCTGTAAGATATCCTTGCAATTATTTAATTTTTTTTCATTTCATTGGTATTTTTCGCAGATTTAAAAGATGTTTCAGTTGTTTGGCGCTGAGACTTATAGCTGAAGGCGGCAAAAAGTTTGGCACTGGGAACAATTTTTAAATAAGTATGGCCCAATCAACGTTCTTAATGAATTTGAAGAATTTAAAACATGTATTATTATAAATATAAATGAATTATTAAATTATTATAAATTTGTTGAAATACATTTTACTGTAAGTCTACGACAGAAAAAACTTGTAGAGAAAGACAAAATAATTGAAGTTTTTTCGGGGGTAGTGATACCAAATTCTACGAATTTCGAATTTCGTAGCAGTTTTTCCACTACGAAGGGAAGTTCTGATAGATTTTTCGGGATTAGTAGACATTTTTCTATTACGACGTAGCTCGTGATAGGAGTGAATACTATCTGAGTCGGTCGTGCTCCAATTTTTTCGAGATGGATTCTTTAACGTGAAGGCTTCCTCGGGCTTAAGAAAGGCTTAATTTCTAATTCGATCAAGTTTTGTTACTCCTGCTGTCATTTGAACTTTTTACACTTGGGAACCACCACCCCGTTCAAATAAATGTCTGGAATGAGTTGGCTTGAGTCAGAGAATGGGTAGTACAGATACTCTGTCCTTTTTTGGCTAATGCGTTACCCGTTCCCTTCTAAAGATCTACCCAAACGTGATGTGCTCGTTGCTGGGAAGTCTAATCACCACCTCACTTATGATGGCTCCATCGTCAGCAAAGAATAACTGATGCACTTTAGGGTCCGTCACTTTTCCCCCAAGCAGATAATCTAGAACTGAAATAAGGAGCAAATGACCTATTACAGTCCTAGATTATCTGCTTGAGAAAAAGGTAAC
Source organism: Ferdinandea cuprea (assembly GCA_963576555.1). NCBI lineage: Eukaryota > Metazoa > Arthropoda > Insecta > Diptera > Syrphidae > Ferdinandea > Ferdinandea cuprea. Next base: position 83,555,823 of record OY754959.1, read on the forward strand.
GGACCGTAAATCACTTGGAAATTTCTTACGGTTGCTATGGTAATTTTAGTTAGGTGTAAATTGCAAAGCGATTGCACGAGCAAGTTTATGAACCGTGTGGTTGGGAATTAACCGCGAAAAAATGTGTATTTGCGACTCAATTTATATGACATTTAATTTTTCAGATCACATAGCGATGATGTGAAACATAAAAAAAAACTGTCTTTTTCTCAATTCAACTCGACAATGAGTCTACATCATATATGAAACAAGACCCATATACCACATCAACTCGCATTCGTATGTATTGCTATTTCATTCAATATAATACGCAATTCAACGTTGGGGAGTTGCTTTGTGCTTTTCTTCTCAAACATAAACACAACAAAACGTACAAATAATTTGGGGAATAAGCTCCCCTAAGGATAAAGCCCGACAGAGCATTACTAATTTTTCCCATTGAGTGGTCTACGCGTTCAAGTACGGGGGAAGATAAACCACAATATGAGAGCATTGAGCTAGCTGTAAAATGAGCAAAGAGATGCAGGCTTTATCAGAAGAGCTGACAGCTGGAATTTCATGGCAAATAAGTGTCGGGATAGATGGCGAGGCCGATTTTTAATATTCTTCATTGAAGACTAAATGTTTTTACTACTGCTAGAACTTTTTAGGATTTTTTGCCTCAACTTTTGATCGTAGGAAAATTTGGCACGATTAATATGGGCCGGAATTACAGGCCTGCTGTAATAGGTTCAAAAACATGGCTTGGCTCTCCAAGGTGTGGGTTGTGCCGGGTAACTACGGTAACCACGTCAAAAATATATAAATATTTATAATAGTTATGGGAGAGACTATGGCAGCCTCGGATATTAATATACCTCAAAGACAAACTAGACCCGGAACGTCCTGGAATGGGCGAATACTCAACACCCCAAGTGCAGCTCAAAAACTTGAGTGTGTCCTCTCGCGGTACAAGGCCGATATTTCCAGGAGAAATAATGGATAGGACTAGGAAAAAAGGCTATGCATATATATTACAGCTAGAATGCGGACTCTTCGTGGAAAATCGGCTCAGTTCAAAAGTCATTGACTTCAAGTCGATAAGTAATCGGCTGACTGTGATCCGCATCATAGCTTCCTTCCAAAATATAAGCCTAATATGTACACACACTCCTATCGACGAGGCTGAGGACCCTATCAAGGAGGAACCCACAAAGAGCATCTGAGTGAGAAACTCTCCACCGCGTATTCACCTACCACAGACGCCAACATCCATTGGTCCTGGGAGATTGCGTCTCGAAGGCTCTTCGAAACAGCGATGGAAACCTAGTAGGCGACGCGCAAGGAATAGTAAAGGGTGTTATTTTTAGAGGTTGGTTTTTCTAATAGAGGTAAAACTGACATTTTGTGGTCAAATCTGGCAACTCTAATGTCATTTATATTCAGTTTGGTTTGCCATTTCATCATGAACATAATCGTCCATCAGAGCAATTAATTCGGTTAACCATGGATTGTTTTCGCACTCCGTTTACTCTATGTGATAATACGCATCCGTAGAGATGTCGAACAGTGCGCACCACAGAAACAATTGCCGCTGTAGAGCAAAGTGTTGAAGAGGACACGAATGAATCGATTCACCCCCGTGCACAGCAATTGGAGCTTTATCCATCAACTTTATGGAAGATTTTGCGCAAAGATCTCTTCTTACGACCTTAGAAGATCCAGCTTGTGCAAGAATTAAAGCCGTGAGACCATGCAATGCGTCGTGATTTTGGTGTATGGGTCGAAAATGAGATTGATATCGATGCTGATTTTCATCGCAAAATTTTGTTCAGTGATGAGGCTCATTTTGAGTTGAATGGCTACGTCAACAAGCAAAATTTCCGCATTTGGAGTGAAGAGAATCCATATGAGGCCCTTGAAACGAAATAACATCGACAAAAACTGACTGTTTGATATGCTCTATGGGCTGATGGAGTCATTGGGCCATACTTCTTCCGAAATGATGCTGGAGAGTCAGTTGCGGTGAACGGAGAAAGGTATAGAGCCATGATAAACAACTATTTTGTTGTCGAATTGGATGGCATGAATGTGGATGAGATGTGGTTCCAACAAGACGGCGCTACATGCTACACAGCGCACGTCGCAATCGATTTATTGAAGGAAACATTCGATGAGCGCATAATTTCGCGGAATAGACCTGTAAATTGGCCACCAAGATCGTGTGATTTGACTCCATTAGATTATTTTCTTTGGGGATATGTGAAGTCGCTCGCCTACGCCAACAAACCAGAAACGGTAGGGGACTTGAAAGCCAACATTCATGGCGTTATTGCCGACAAACAGCCCCAAATGATTTAAAAAGTTGTTGAAAATTGGAGCTCTAGACTTCTCTTTATTCAAACCAGCCGCGGCGGCCACATGCCCGAAATCACACATTAATGGTATTAAATTATTCTTCCAATAAAGCCAAATTGATGGATATTAAAACGATTTTCTTATGTTTTATTTCAATTCGAAGTTTTATACCTCTAAAAAAACACTCTACAGATGTATTTAAGCAACATTTCCAGCAGCTGCTAAACGGTCAAAATTAAGAGAGAGTGATGCGGTTAAAAGAGAGCCCACGTCCAGTCAACGAAGAACCAGTTCCGGTACCCAGTATTGAGGAGGTTAGCTTTGCCATGAAAAAGCTTAAGAACAACAAGACCGCTGATGACCTACCTCCGTAGCTTATTAAATACGTGATGTTTTGGTGGGGCGCAAGAACCAAATCATCAACCAAGTTTGGGTGGACGAAAGCATGCCCGATGAATGGAACATCAGCTCCATATGCCCCAGCTACAAGAAAGGCGATCCTATGTTTGGAAGAACTATCGAGGCATATCCTTGCAAACTCAAACTCGCTGTGTGAACGTCTAAAACCTTTCTGCAACACACTAATCGGCACGTACCAGTGTGGCTTCCAGCCCGGCAGATCTCCCGAAGATCAAATTTTTACACAAAGGCAAATTCTGTAAAAGATCAACGAATTTCAAGCCGAAACGCACTATCTATTCATCGACTTTAAAGTCGTATATGACAACATTCATCTTCAAAAGCTCTTCATGACGATGGCCGAATTTGGGACCCCGTCAAATACAACTGATCCAACTGTTTAGCGTGACCATAGGAAGCACGCGGTGCAATGTGCACTTTGGCAGCAGCTCGTCTGAACTCTTTCAAATATGCACCGGATATCGGCAAGGAGGTGCGCTGTCGTTTTTTTTTAATCTTTTTCTTGAGCAGATAGTGCACAGGGCAGGTGTCAACACGAAAGGCACTATCTTCAACCGATCAGTCCAACTGCTGGGGTATGCGGACGATATAGACATCATCGGTCGTTCCCAGCGTGCCATGATAGAGGCTTTCACGGCTATTGAAGAACAGGCGAAACTAGGTGGCCTTGAAGTTAACGAGGAAAAGACTAAACATATGCTGTCAACAAACAACCAATTATCTGTCCACCGACAGATTCTGGTCAGAGCTTCCTTGATACTTCACAGGTAGTTAGTTCTTTCCACCTGTTGTTAAATTTCATACGAATCTTGTTCTCCACTCGTTTCCTAAGATCGCAGAGTGGTGGCTTAATCGGCTGAAGTGCTCTATATTGGTCCATTGCAGACCCGACCAGATTAGAGCTTTTATGGCGTGATGCAAGCAGAGACTCTTAAGCTCTTCACGGCTGCGGTGACCTAGCTTGTATTTATTTCAATAGCAGAAACTGCATTTAAAGCTGTCTGACTGTCAGTGAAAATGGTAATATCATTTAATGGTATTACCAACAATGACACTTTACGGGCCGCTTCCGCGATTGCCAGAATCTCTGTTTGGAAGACACTGCTGTTGACAGGAAGGTTGATTGAACAGAGTAGTTTAAGTTACTCAGAGACTGTTCCGGCACCAGTTCCACAGTCCGTCATAGATCCATCTGGATACGGATTTACTTTTCGTGGGTTCATTCTTATCCCATTCATCTCTACTCGGGAAGGAGCAGGACCATTGTCTGTTAAAGTCCAGTTGGGGAGTTCTGTAGGACTCTTTCTACTGCCCATGTTTTGACTTTATTGAAAGAGGTTCCTTCAATGTCGAGAAACGCAGCTAGAGTATATTCTTTGATTTCCAATGACCTCTCTATAGTGCTAACGACATCATGAAACGCGGTTTCCACGCCTTTCCCCTTAATACAGGTATGTTGGGCAGGGGAAATTGCGTTGTCAAACAGCAGACTGCGTATACAGACGTTCATTACTTACTTGAAGGTTTTCAAAATGAAAGAAGTGAGAATATGGGCCTGAAGTCTTTGGCGGTAATGTGGTTAGATTTACCTGCCTTCGGAATACAAACAACCTTGACATCATGCCACCTTCCAGACTGCGATTAAAAAATCTTATTTAGACCGAAAACCCCGTCGCTTCCTGGGGATTTCAATAGGGCGCCGTTGCCCATTATAATTGTCGATGGCAACCAGATCTACGGTTGCTATTTCGGTGCTAGTTTAGACTGGTCGGTCTGATTCGTAGTACATCCCGGGAAGTGGGTCTGTAGTAACAAGCCAGGGAATTTTCGGAGGATTGTGTGCAATTTCATTAGGGAACATATGCCAAGCTGTACGTTTAGCGTAAGCTATGACTTTTGTGAAGTTCCGTTGGCTGCTTTTATATGAATCGCAGTCTATCCGGGAGTTTGTGGCCTTGGCCAAATTATAGGAGATCTTTTGTCCACCTTGATTGGGACTTGCTTTTCTTTATCGTCCGTAAAGGACTAGCCTTATCGTATGCCTCCCTTATGATAGTGCTTAACATTTCTCCCGGTGATATATTTGTGTCCGGTACTTTTTTGCGGGTTCAGATCCAACGATAAGCTAAGGCATATAACAGGCATTGGTGGTCGCATAAGAGCTCCCTCGCTCGAGACTTGGGGACAGCCAGCCTTCAGAGTGTTGTTAGGATAAGACTCCTCCCATTCCAAAAAGTAATGTACGTGTTGAAGCCTTCGTCTGTCATTGTCCTCTAGGTTGAGCTTTTTTTCTTTTTTTTGTCGTTATTTTACAGTTGATCAGTTTTTCCTGATGGAAACTGAGGACGATGTGGAGAATTTGATGAGCTGGCTATGGATCAATTTTCATCGACACTAAGAAAAAGCTTCCCGAATCTGAGGGCAACCGTTCCCTCACTTCGCCCAGCCGAAGTAGCCCAGCTAGTGGACCTGGAGCTAGAGGTTTTCCTCCTCCTCCGTCATTTTCCTATGAGATTTGGTTTTATTGAAGTTTTTTGGGGCCCGATTCACTTACACCAGTCGCTTTATTTGTTTTTATATTCGAATTCTCTATTTTGGACCCAGAATTTTGGGGAAGAGGACGTCGTTCTGTTCTTATGCTATGTCTTCACCGAACACTAAACCGAGATTACAGATGAGTAATTATACAGATAGTCGACTGAGAGGATTTTTGGCTCTCACGCCTATCGTTTTTTATTTGCTTCAAAAAGGCGCAGTACTGTGTTCGTATATGTTTTCGCATGCAAATCAAATTGAACCAGCTCGCGCACACATTAGCAGTTCTGCGCCTAAGAATCCATTTTAAAAAAAAGATCTCATGGTGCGATTAAGAGTCAAACTGGGCTGTGTCCAATAACATAGTAATAACATGCGACGATTTGTGATGAATTTGCAAACGAATAAAATTTCGTTGAATGTTTTCAATTATTATGTATTATTTTAGTTTTTACCTAACAAACGTATTTTTTGCGTAAACATTTTTAAACAGTTTCGTAAATATGTTGGAACTTGCGCAAGTTAAACACAAAATAAGGATTATCATAAACGTTTTGCCGGTTAATAAACAATTTTAGCAGTTATAAATTGTCAGTTATAACAACCAAAGAATTTAATATATATTTAAAAACTAATCCAAAACTATTTACTATGAATATTTTACACCCAAACATTACTAATTTAGTAATATTCATGCAACAATACAATAAAATATACATTTTATCTCATTTTATTAACCAAAATGGAAGAAATATAATATAACCCAAGTATGTTTATTTTAAGGCAGATAAAAAATTGAGAACTATTTCTTAACACATTAACAAACAAAATATTCGCATTTAATTGCAACAACTTCATATTTATTATATAACTTTTTTTTTCATAAGCATTTCAATTAAAATATCTATTAAACTTTAATTACGTTAACTAAATACTTCGCAGCATTTGCCCAACACATCCGCTATAATCAGCTGTTTTTTGTTGCCATTTGGAATTAGTGCAAAACTGCCAGCGCTAATGACATATTTTTGACACATCAATGCCTCCGTACTTTCATTGGCTGGCTCACACGTATTCACAGATAGAACATTTGAGAGTGGATTTTTTCGCCATTTTTAAATATTTTTGCTGGCTTCAAAGGGACAGGGGTATGCTGAGTCGACTATCTGTATAATTACTCATCTGTGACCGAGATTAAGCACAAAAGGTTAAAAATTAATCTTTTAGCGTCTCCACCAAAAAAAAGGAGATTAACATAGGGGTTTTCTCCCAACCCGCTCTCTGGCTCTCAAATTTTGCGCACAAAATGTCCAACATCTGGTGGTCAAATTGCTTCCTCGCTCTCAATTTTTCAGCAATCAAAGTCACTTTTGACATCTACGGGTATATTTAATGTGATCTTATATGCAAACGCAGTTTATTTCAAGATTAGTTTTTAATCTTGTGTTTAGCTGATTAAAAGTTGTATGGTAAATCTTAAGATTTAAGGTAAATTAAGGGCAGATCAATCTTAATCTCGCTTTAGTGTTCGGTGGAGACCTAGCATTACCCCCAGTATACAGAAAGGGGAATTAATTAAAACCGGACCTCTGGTCCTCTAGAGTTGACCGTTAATAGACATAATAACATAGTGCCATACATTCCATAGCCACAGATATTCAGTCGAAAGCAGTGGCACATCGAGCAGAAGTGGTTCTTCACAACGTATGACGGTCTAAGAGCATTGGCTACACGTGGAAATGAAAGTCATTATACACACATAATAGCGTCATAAGAATGAAAGTAGTATGAACGACGGTGAACGCTGAAATCTGACACAAACAATAAATTCCCTTGTTAACACGAATAGTTTTGTATTCTCTGGTACCTGTTTTTTGGTCTTCTTCCATTAACGAAAATATCAACTGAAGGCTTCTGTCAAAAGTGATATGGTTTGGAACCGAAACATTCATTCCTACACCGAGAATTCGTTTCCGAAAGTGAATTTTCGGTGGATTCTTGGTGCAATCTCCCTTTTCTTTCTGACTCACACAAAATCTACACGCCTCGTGCGACATGACGATCATTCCCATGAACGTGTAGCGAGGCACTCAGTGCCTGAAAGTCATTCCCAAGAACGTCGTGGCTACACACACAAAAAAGTTTCATAAGAATGAAAGCAATTTGAATGGCTAGGAACGCTGAAATCTGAAACAAAACAACATTTTTCTTTGAAAATCGAATACTTTTGTGCTCTCTAGTACCTGTATTCGGTCTTCACTCTTCCAACGCAAATCTCAAATGAGGATATCTGTCAAAAGTGATATAGTTTGGAATCGAAACTTTCATGCATTTCATGAATTTAAATCGAAAGAGTATTTTCGGTGGATTCTTGGTGCAATCTACCCTTTTCTTTGTGACTCACATAAAATCTACCTGTCTCGTGCGACATGACGATCATTCCCATGAACGTCGTGGCTACACACACTAAAAAGTCTCATAAGAATGAAACAATTTGAATGGCGGGAAACGCTGAAATCGGAAACAAAACAAAATTTCTCTTGGAAAATCGAATACTTTTGTGCTCTCTAATACCTGTATTCCGTCTTCACTCTTCCAACACAAATCTCAAATGAGGATTTCTGTCAAAAGTGATATGGTTTGGAACGCCCACGCTGAGAATTCAAATCGAAAGAGGATTATCGGTGGATTCTTGGTGCAATCTACCCTTTTCTTTCTGACTCACATAAAATCTACCTGTCTCGTGCGACATGACGATCATTCCCATGAACGTGTAGCCAGGCACTTAGGAACATAGCTTGTAATGAATCGGATATCTCTATCTAAACTCATTCTCGTTGCAATATAAGCCAGCCATAACTCATAGAAACATGAAAAACAATATTTAATCGAAGCAAAATATAAACAGCTACTTTTTTTTGATAACTTACGAAACTATGAATTTAATTTTTCTTTAAAGATTCATCATTATATCTGTCGTCTCAAAGTCCTTATTTAAGTATTATTGTAATGAAGATTTTTATTGACTCATCAACAATTTCAGAACTTACTCCAATTGTTGTCAATGCTGCTGCAATTGCTTTCAGTGCTGCTCCTGCTCTTAACATTAATATATGCTGGAAAGATTTTCACGACTTTCATTTCAACACGTTAGGGTTGTTGTAACTGTCAAATTCGATGGTAGTGTTTCTTTTCTACTAACCATTGGTGGGTTAAAAAGTCCATTTGTAATCATGTTTTTGACTTCTGTTCTCGAACCCATTTGCAATTATACACATTTAAGAACCCGACCCGAAATGAAAAATTGCATACTAATACTAAATACTCGAAATGGTCGGATTTCTGAATTGTAATTTGTGTGCATTGTTCGCAGTAAACATTTTTATATGAATTGTCAAGTCATTTTGCTGTGATATATTAATATTCGGATTTTTCAACTAAATTGTGATAAATCACAACTATGAATTATATTTACATATAGCTTAAGCACGCAGAAGTGATCGCCATTTTGTGACCGGCTGATTTTCACAAACGACAAAGAATTGTTAAAAACAAATATAGATAATAGTTTAAAATCTTACTCCGGTCAAATCTATTGGTTTACACATAAAATTGTTTGATTTGTGGTATGTGTCGAAATTTATTTAATAATTCCTTGAGTGGCATATAAATACATAATTTTACTGTCACAAAACCGAATTTTTATACATGGCCTGATTTCAGTACTGAATTTAGATTGTTTCCTGATAAATGAAACAATTTAAATGGTGTAGCCCAGCAAATGGTTTAATCGCTTTAAGCCACTCTTGTGATTTGGTGTGGATTTAAGTTAACGTTTATTATGTAAAATAAGAATGATGTAATTAATATCGGGATAAAAATTAATAGAAAAAAATATATATCACAAATTCCGGTGTTATTAAATTTCATAGTACATACCAGTGTATCTACTTATATACAAAATATGTACATATAAGAACTCGTATTTAAACGGTTTTCAAATGTTATACTAAAATCTTACCTACTAAAAATAGTATGTATTTATTGCAGCCTAATTAACAAGTTGATTGTTTTTTATTTTGTTAAATTTTGTTGACTAGACGATCATGACTTTCGATTCGCACGGCCGTCAAACAGCTGAAAAAACGGATGTTCAATCAGACTCGACCCCTTCAGCCGATAATACAGATGAAATGTAAAAAAAAAGTTTGTTTTCATTTGTAAACAAATTAATTTTTTTCTTTTTTTATGTAGGACCCCAGAAAAATTAATATCATCATTTCCATTGATGAAGTTAAGATCCCTAAATCAAAAAATTTCCAATCCAAGATGGGTTGTTCCTGTTTTGCCAGAACAGGAACTTGAACATTTGTTAAATGCGGCTATAACTCTTACAATGGCCGGTAAATATACAAATTAAATAAATTAATATTGCTTAAACATTTTTTGTTCGTTTGTTAATAGAATGTGATCATAACTGCGAGCCATGCCTAGACTTTTATAAAAATGCTTTGACAACATCTTTTATAAAAATTCTGACAGACGAAGCTGTTAACTCGTGGAAGTATAACATTCATCATTGTATTCTTATGACTTGCGGGAAACTTTTGCACTTAATTGCAATTCACATGCATCGTGATAATCCGTATTTATTAGATCTTCTTTCAATAGTTTTAGATCCAAATAATAAATTTAATACTTTTAATGTCGCTCGCCAACCTGAATGCTTTGGCGCCGAAGCCGTTTGGGGTGTGTTGGAGGACAACAAACATTTTGCAGCGATTCCACTTGAGCCGAAAAGACCTCGTGGGTGGCTTGTTGATTTAATCAATCGCTTTGGTCAGCTGGGTGGTTTCGACAATTTGTTAGAGCGTTTTAATGCGGGAGTTGCATCTATAAAAAACAAGCAGTCTTCCACAGAAAATCTAAACTCAACAAAGTCGCTCTCTTTGGCTAAGGATTCTTTAACAACAACTGATGTCAACGCCAATATATCGCTTTCGTTCATATTCTACTTAATACGACCTTTTGGACAGTGTTATGAGTTACTCACGCCTTCGACCATACAAACTTACTTTATGCCTATTTGGATGATAGTTTTGGATCTCTTAGATAGCCTAACAGATGCTGAATTGAAACATGAGGCTAAATCTGAGGGAAGGAGTGATCTAATTCATAAAATAGTTAAGTCTGTTCGTTGCTTGGCAAGTCGTTTGCCTGATCAGGGCGACCTTATTCGGGACATTGAAATATTTCGTTTAAAAATGATATTGCGATTACTGCAAGTTTCAAGTTTTAATGGGAAAATGAATGCATTAAACGAAATCAATAAAGTCATTACAGCAGTTTCATACTGCTCTCATAGAACCCAGTTATCCCAAGGTTTATCGGATGACGAAATGAACTGGTTAACAGCTGAGCGAATGGCGGTAAGAACCAACATTTCTGAAGTTTATGTATATATATATTATTTGTTTATCTTAGGTGTGGATTAAAAAGTCCGATGTTCTGGAAATTGTATTAAAGGACTCGTTACATCAACCCCAATATGTAGAAAAATTAGAAAAAATCATAAGGTTTCTAATTAAGGAAAATGCGTTAACCTTAGATGATCTCGATGCAGTTTGGAAAGCTCAGGCAGGAAAGCATGAAGCCATAGTAAAAAACGTTCACGATCTTTTGGCTAAATTGGCGTGGGATTTTGTTCCTGAGCAGTTAGATCACCTTTTTAAATGTTTTCAAGTAAGATATATTTAATCAAACACTATATTTTTGTGTTTTTTTTTTTTTTTAAATATTTTGCATAGGCCTTTTGACTAAAATGTCAAAATTAGTAATTGTGTTTTAGAATAGTATCGGAAGGGTTGAATTAATTTGGAACTTGAACATTTAGACACAACCCAACAGCTGAAACACACAGAAATTCGTTTAAAAAATCTAAATAATATTCATAATAGTATTTTCAAATCATTTGGACTTCTTTTATTTACCAATTTTTGACATCTCAGTTTTTCTACGCTGCACCGTTGAATTTTTAAGCAGGTGGATGTTTTCGTTCTCTTGTTTGTGGTCTTTCGCATAAACTATTAAGTCTCCTTTGCGCACCACCTAAGGTAGGGCCTTCCTCTTCTTGTCTAGAGTCGAAGATTCTCGAGGTGGGATATTGGTGTTCATTTGCTCTAGAAATCCAAGACATCTTAAACTCCCAATGGATTTTTATACAGGTCGATGGAACCTCAAATTTATGGCTGGCTGGTGTGATATTGTGGCCGATTCGATGTTGGGTGTTGACAGCATATACATTTTCTTTCCCTCTTCCCTCAATAATCGCTGGATTATTTTTGCCGCGAGATTGTAGCCAGCCGCTAGATGCTTGCCTTTCTTGTAGAACATCCGAATATTTTGTATCGACGGGAGACTTTTCGATTTTCTTAAGGTTGGATACTACGTATGCACGCTGCTATTGTTATGCGCTGCATTCCTTGTAACTGTGCACGTGCTGTCACAATTTTCTGGAAGAAAGTGGTATGATGATGAGTGCAATCATACCACTGCCTCCAAATGGTGTTCGTATTCGAGAATGGAAAGTGGTCAGAGTCGACCTTTGCTCCTCGGAATGTATTGACGGTTAAGATGTTAGATGTGTCTTGCATGGACTAGCACGTGGTCGATTTGGTTGGCGGTTCGATCATCTGAGTTCTTCATAGAAAGGGGCATAATCACATATTAAGCTGATGTTGTCAAACGAGCATTGAATGACCTTAAAAGAGGAGAGTCCATATCCGAGGTTGGCTTTTCTTATAAAATAGTTTTTTATTTTACGTGGAAGGGAAGTTATTTGTTGTTGATTTTAACGTCATACTTGGGTTATTTCTCGTAAGTTTTCTTGCTGTTCGTTATGTTGATTCGTCTTATGACTTCTAATCAAAAATGCGAAACGTATTCTTGAAATGAACGACAGACAAGTTCATCCAAATATCAACAATTTTGACCATGAAAAACGATTTTGTAACAATTCACAACACACACTTTTCGTGCAATCCCTTAGGAGAATCAAAAATATATATTTATATAAATTCAAAATATATTTCGATAAATAATTTTTCGATTCAAGTTATATTATTTCCTCGATTCTGATTTTGATATTGACGGTAATACTGATAGTTCAGTTGTGATGCACAGTACGGTACTACGACTGAGACTAGAAAATATAAGCTGACTGCTTCTGAAAAGCCGAGAAATTTGATGTTAAGTTGGACAGTCTGCTCATTTTAGACTATTCTACCGCTGCTATACACTTAGTTTTGTTTTCGTCTCTGGTAGTTTTTTAAACTATAACAACAGGGCATTTAGAATTAAAAATATTGATTCGTAAATACCATCTTTCACCATTTCTTCACAGATCACTTTGGTTACAGCTTTCTTTAAATTTGGAGGACTGTTCTTATGGTCATCAGAAACATAAAAACACGGTTTCCAATCTCATTGTAATTGTTATTTTGGCCTTAAGTTAAACAAGTTTCCATTTTTACGCACTATCCGTTTTGTCGTAAACTATTTAATAAGTAACTATGTAACGTATTTTTCAAATTTAGGTTGAATCGTGTTTTTAATTTGTTATCATTTTTATTATGAATATTAAATTAGTTTTTATTTTCAGACAAGCATGACCACTGCAAACAAAAGACAAAGAGAGCATCTACTTGAATTAATAAGGCGTTTGGCAGAAGATGACAAAAATGGTGTTATGGCACAAAAAGTTTTGAAACTATTTTGGACTTTGGCCCATAATGTTGAAATACCACCTGAAGTATTAGATCAAGCATTAATTGCTCATGTAAAAATCTTAGACTATAGTTGTTCTCAAGAACGTGATGCTCAAAAAACAGTTTGGCTTGATAAATGCGTAGATGAGCTCAAATCAGGCGACAATTGGGTTCTTCCTGCTTTGCGTTTAATTCGCGAAATATGCTGCTTATATGAATCAAATCCTCATCATGTTCAAAACTCAAACAAAGTGTTAAATAGGCAACAAGTCATTGAACGTCTGCAGAACGAGTATTCTCTTGTTATTCTTGTAACAAATAGTCTTATTTGTTATATGGATAAAATTCGAAGTTTAATTGAAGAAAATCCTGACTTAGATCCCACTAAATATTGCAGTGATGGAAGATTTTCACATGACTTGCAAATTCAAGAAAGATTGGACTTCCTAAAATATTTGCTCAAAGATGGGCAACTTTGGCTTTGCGCTGACCAAGCAAAACAAATATGGCACTGTTTAGCTGTAAAATCAATATTTCCCAGTGATCGAGAGGAATGTTTTCGATGGTTTAGTAAGCTTATGGGAGAAGAACCTGACCTCGACCCAGGCGTGAACAAAGATTTCTTTGAAAACAATATCTTGCAGCTTGATCCTTCTTTATTGACCGAAAGTGGTATTAAATGCTTTGAGCGTTTTTTTAAAGCCGTTAACTCCAAGGAGGACAAACTAAAGGCAATTCATAGGGGTTATATCCTTGAAAATAATGATCTAATTGGAAAGGACTACCTCTGGCATGTTATTACTACGGCAGAGGCGGATATAGCAAATAAAGGCATTGAATTACTAAAGGAAGTTTCTACAGCTTTGGGTCCAACGCTCTTGGCAAACGTTTCGTCATTTCACGAAACTTTTATTGGAGAATGTTGTGATAAATTAAAAAATCTTTACGATAGCATACTTTTTTTGAACAACACAGTAGAATATAATTCTAATGATAAAGAAAGCAAAATGTGGTGCAATGAAGCTGAAAAAATGTGTAGAATATTGAAAGTACTGCAAGAATATATAAAAGAATGTGATCGGTCGTTTACTGGAGATAGATATAAACTACCATTGTGTCGTGCAACGCGTGGAAAACACACAAGCCTATATATACGATTTCAGAATCCTGGTCGATCGATTGATGATATAGAAATAAATACACATAGTAATGAAACGGTAGCATCTTTTAAACGAAGCATTCTTAAACGTCTAAAGGGAACTTCAACAGCAAATATAAAAATAGACTTTTTCTATAACAATGGAGAACTTATTGAGATTTTGGATGAAATTGAACCCTTGTCTTGCTACACAATTAGAGATAAAATGATTCTTACTGCTAAACTAACACCAATTGGAACTGTCTTGGCGAGCAGTCCAGATAGCTCAAGTGACTCCAGTACTGGGTCACCTCCACGTCCCAGCGCGGATATAAGAAGGATTGAATCTGAGTACACATTACCTGGCATAATTTTTTCTGAAAAGCCTTATTATACCAACTTCCTTTTAAAGCTTCATCAATTGGGTGTTGACATGCAGTACAGCAATTTGAGAGACAGTGCGCTGGTTCTTCTAAATTTATTACCACCAGACCGAGAGACGGTGAACGAATTAAAAAGGATGTGTCATATAAAAACAGCTAATTTAAATATTGGCTCAGATAATATTCAAAGCTATGACAAACCAATCTTGCAAGATCAGGAGTATAAAAATGCCTTGGAGGAACCAACGCCACTTAAAATGTTTGTATATACAACACCAGCAAAGGTATTATACAATTTAGAGGTCCTAAATGCTATACTCGTACCTGCAATTGATCCATTTAGTGAAGATTCATTGATTGTGCAATCAGCTTGGTTACGATCTGGTGTTGCACATTTCCTGCTTGAACTGCTAACTAAAAACAATTTTTTACCTAATGCAGATATGCAAACAAAGCGGGCAGCATTTCAAAGTATTCTTCGGCTTGTTAAATTATTTTTATATGTTATAAGTTGTATTCTAAGCCGCGTTGGAGATGAGCCAGTACTATCTAATTTTGACGTTCGTACGAGGTCGCAAGTAGACATCTTAAAACAAATTTTAACGTCTATTCCTAATAGTTCGGAAAATACGATACGATTAATATCAACTAAGCTGGCAGAAAATGTCGCAGCGGAAATGTTAACAGCCAGCACCGAAGGTCAAAAAAGTAGAAAACTATTTTCAGACGCTTTGCAATGGTCATGTCCTGATGTTGCTACAATTAAAGCAATTATTCAACTGGCCTGGTCATCATCCTGTGGAAGATTTCAAATGTATGGCAGTAAAGAAAATTTTAGTGATGATATTGCCATGCCTGGTGCTCAAGATTTGGCCCTATGTAAAGAAGCACTTGAAGTACTTATTATGAGCCTTGTATTGAATCCTAGCGCTAACGAAGTACTAATACAAGATGAAATTTGGCCAGAATTTATAACATCACTTATTTTGAAGAACCCGTCAAGGATAGTGCGCCAGATTGCTGCAGAACAATTATTTTTTAGTTGTACATACTATTCCGGAAATAGCCGTCCATTCGAATACATGATCAATCATTTAATTTCCTTACTGCACACCTCTATTCCTCCACATGCAAGTACATGCGCTGACCTCTTTCAACTTTTGTGTAGAACTTTAAGTTACGGTTGTACATGGAATTGGCCACATAGTGTAATAGAAGGTTTGTTGGCACATGAAATAAATTGGCTTAGACAAATTAAAAATAATGTGATATCAAGTGGAAACACCCAAGTGCACGAGGATCTATTGGAAGGGCACTTGTGTCTGACAAAGGAACTTATGTTTTTTATAGACATTAAAATAAAAACACAACTCAGTGGTTTATTGGAGGAACTAACTGATGATTTTTTATTCCCTGCTTCGCGCGAGTATCTTCATTTTAGACAAACCGGCAAATTAAACAATCATCTGGCTCCTCCACCTGTTTGTAGAAGTCCTCACACAATAGCTGCTGCTTGTGATCTACTTGTGGCTCTATGTCAAAACTGTGTTCCTAACATGAAGCTTCTAACGAAAACACTTATAAACAACGTTTGTAATGGTATTGTTCTTTTTAATTTTCTATTGGTCACAGTTTAAAAATTTATATCGTTTTAGAAATTGAACCTCTAAAAGAATGGGATTACTTACCACCAATTGGAGTTAGACCATCGAAAGGATTTTGTGGTTTAAAAAATGCTGGAGCAACATGTTATATGAATTCAGTACTCCAACAACTATATATGGTGCCATCGATTCGAGTTGGTATATTAAAAGCCGAAGGTGCTGCGGTGAATGATTCTGAAGATTTTAGTGGTGATGCAGAATCTCCTCTTTATAATGATGATGTTTTTTTTGGAAATGCACAAAAAAATTATCATGTGGGCATTTTAAAACATGTTCAGGCTATTTTTGCTCATCTAGGTCACAGTGCCTTGCAATATTACGTGCCTCGTGGTTTATGGACACATTTCAAGTGAGTTTTAAGCAAATAATTTGTTGCTATCTATTATTGTTTTAGGATTATTTATGCCAATTTTATTAGACTAATCGAAGTGAAAGCTATTCACATTGTAAACTCTTTCGATTTGTATAGAGATAGGAAAAAAATAAATTTATAGAAATAAGACATCCCATATTGAATTACATACTTAATAGAACCCCAGAATATTTATTGGGAAAAAATGTATGCAATTTAACAATGGAATTGGTTTTTTTACCCTAGTGTAATAAACTAAGAAATAAAAAGTCTGTAGGCCTGTGTTGAACTTTGATACTTTTAAAATTGACAAAGACAGTTAAGATCTCAAATATTCGCTCCAATTGTATAATTGTGCATTGTGTTATTCGTTTGCGTAAGCAAACTACTATCAATTTTTTTAAAACCCTAACCTAAGGGTATATTTATTTTGTAGTTTGGTTAAGACATCTTAATGTGCGTCGTAGACCCCCTAAATATATTTATATTTATCCGGCAATGAGAAGGCCGATGAATTAGCGAGGTATGGGCCTGCAATGGACCATGATTGAGCACTTCAGTCGATCAAGCCAGCACTCTGCGATCTTAGGAAACGAGTGGAGAACAAGATTCGTATGAAATCTGACTGGCTAGAATACAACAGTGGCCAGATAATCAAACTTCTACAGTTTGACAGTCTAAGCTGGTAGAGACCATAACGTGACATATCTTTCTAAGAAATCACGCAATGAAATTAAACGTTAATGATGACGATATATGTAGAGGGTGTGGTGATAAAGAGATCCATGAGGACACACCTTACTTCCTCTGTCGCTGTCCGAGTCTCAGTCACTTGAGGAACAGAATACTTGGAAGCTTCTACTTCCATGATTTACATGAACTTTCCGATGACTCACTTTTTGATCTTTATAGGTTTCTGAGGATATCAGGATGGCTGGACGGCGTCGGGTAAAGGGATACGAAGCCTAACCATCTCAAACACCAATGGCTAACCCCCCACAAAAGGGCATCACAATGAGTCCACGAGGACCTAAGTGTGGCATTGCAGGACAGACCTGCTCTGGCGACCCTTAAACCTTGCCTATTTATGACCAATATCAAAACCTAAAACTATATAGTAATGTTCGTCCGTAGGCACGCAATTTTGTATCTTTAAATTGAAGCAAAGAAGCTGAAACTTGGACCAAATACTCCCTAGGGTGCCGAAACGGTTAAGTGTAAAATACGCCCGCTGCCACGCCAAAAATTAAGAAAAAAAAAACGGTTTTAAAGCTATATATAGGGTGTTAAACCTTCACAAGATATGTAAGTTTTTTGTCATATCAAGTTTTTGTCACGCATACTATTTGTGGGCGTTTTTCACTCAAATGCTGTCTTCCGCCAATATTTTTTTAATATATCACTCATACAAAGTTTTTGGCCACGCCCACTTTTTGGGGGCGTTTGTTTTTCAAATATAGAAGTTTTTTTTATACATTTCACAGAAAATGAAATAAAATGTCATGTACCATTTTCTGAACACCTTTTTATTGGAGGCATATAGGTATATGGATACGGTATCACTCTGTTCGCTCCAACCGTACTGTATCCTCTTCTTATGTTTGTTATTAAAAAAACCCAACCTATTGAACAAATTTATTGTGACAGCAAGCCATCGTACTAAAATGTTGTTTATAAAGTGGTGAATCGGTAGAGGTCCCGCCGCCTGTACTATTGGGATAGTTAATTATCATTTTAAATAACATTAGACAGGTCTATGAGGAAATTTGGTTTCAAATTATGAACCTGTGCGCCAGATTTAGAGTAAAATTACAAAAACATGCGCTATGGTGGGGCTGCGTTCGATGAAGCAAACGAACAATCATTTTATTGAAGATAACATTCAATTGACCCTTAATTTTGGGAAATAGACCTGAAAAAGATCTTGTGATTTAACTGATATGGTAGAATCTCCTGGCAGAGTAAGAGTTCTGTAGAGCATGCGTTAGTCCTTCAAGTCAACATTTTTGAACCCATTTACTGTGCTTAACGTTATTCTAAGGTAATTTTTACGTCGGATTTACTAAGAATATATTACATAAATTATAAGACTGAATTATTTTCGTTGTCATAAATTTTAGAAGTACTTTTTTCAAATTAGTTCATTAACTAGGACCACTTAGTTATCATCGACTATTGGAATCAGTTTCATTTTGAAACAAAGGGTACACTGTTTTTAAATTAAAAAATTATGTATATTCCTTTTTGGAGAATATCTTGCTTGATTCTGATTTTTGTTATGATTCTTACTTGAACATGTAAATCAAATTTTCCACTTTTATAACCTTGCGAATTTCATTGAAGGAGAAAAAATTGTAATGCACCATCAGCGTCTTCAAAAGTTAAACATTTATTTAAAAAAAGTCAAAGCCGCCAATTCCCTGTATGGAGAATCTCTTATTTGTGGATCTTCAACCAGACAATAGCTCCATAAATAAGTAGTCTGACTATCATAGTTAGTGCATATTTGAAGGTTTGAGTTGCCATTCTATCTCTTCTACCCTTTTACACGTGAAGAATTCGTTATAATCCTTTTATGATCTTTGCTGAGTATTCATTTTGTAATCCAGAACAAGTTGACGCGGCATCAGCGTCTTCAAAGTTTTTTATGTAATTATTTCGGCTCAAATGGCATCATTTTTTTCTCTATGTTTTTTCTTTATGTTAGTGACTGTAAGAGTAAATCAGTGCAAAGAGACTATTAGTAAATATTGCTTGCCCATGAAGTAGACAGTAGTATGGATGTAGACTCTCACTGATAAAAACTGAAGGCAAAGCTGGTAACAGCTTCATTAATGTATATTATAATTCAAATTGCGTAAATATTCATCAAATTATTTATATTTCCATTTTAAGGTTACAGGGAGAGCCCGTTAATTTACGAGAACAACAAGACGCCGTTGAATTTTTCATGTCGCTTTTTGAAAGCTTAGATGAAGGACTTAAAGCTTTAGGACATAATCAATTTATGGTGAACACACTTGGTGGTTCTTTTAGTGACCAAAAAATCTGCCAGGAATGCCCTCATCGTTATTCAAAAGAGGAACCTTTTAGCGTATTTAGTGTGGATATACGAAATCACAGTTCTTTAACGGAATCATTAGAGCAGTACGTCAAAGGTGAACTTCTTGAAGGCGCAGATGCTTATCATTGCGATAAGTGTAACAAGAAGGTAAGTAAATGTTGATGTATACTTTAATATAATTATTATAACTACTTATAATATATGAAAACTTTAAAATAAAGTCAAACTACAAGTTCTTCACCTCTTTACTCTCAATTATTTTCAATTAAAGTTGGATTATTCCAAGATTAGATCGATTCTAAAATGCTTCGATTGTAAGACTTTCACTGAAATATATTAATTATATTTGTACCGAGGACACTATACTGGCACTATATAGTTTATGGTTAGGACTCCATCGTTTACGCCGTGAGAGATCGATGTAAACTGTACAATTATTTTATTATCAAATATCAAAAATTACGTTTGAACTAAATCTGAGTCTAAATCTAAACTCAAATCCTCCATGCTTCGAAATATTAAAGCATATAAATTACATAAATGTGCTTCGATTGTTTTATTTTATGCTCACCTCATGACATGATTGAGAAATGAGAATGATTATGAAAAAGAAGGACTTTGAGGTATTCCTTTCAATTTCCTCAAATGAGGTTTAGACATTTGTATGAAATGCCGTAGTCTACTCAAAATTTAAAGTCGGGTGAGATGTTGCATTAAAAGAAATATATTTGAATGCAAGGTGAGGTGGTACATGTGCATGGTAAATCATTATCAGTAGGGGACATTGATCCGATTCGTAGTTAGAATTGACGAGGGAGAATATAATTGAAAGAGAGAGAGAGAGAGAGACTTTTAAACCTGTGTTTTATGTTAGTCCCTTTAATGGACTTGAACAGTTAGAAATGTAATAGAAGGTGTTGGTACGCTAAAAGTTCAACAAGTGTACGGGTAGTTCACGGGTTGTGCAACGAATTCGAAACAATGTGCAACACATTCACCCTTATTCTACTTGGCGTTTATATTTAACGACAGCATTCGTTTATCGAAATTGGTATTACATCTGGCGTTTTGAAGTCGTTTAATGTCGTTAAACACCTCGTAGCGTTTTTCTTTAGTGAAATGTAACTTCTACATACGTATTCGTATTTTAGGAGTCGTTTTAGTTTCAAAACACGGCGGGCAAAACGCCAATATTTGTCGATTAAAAAACCGCCAAAGAGGCAAATTTGAATTTTACAGGTCAGTTTTATCCATGCATAAAAATAACAAGAAAATTACAAAATTTACTGGTATACATGAATTAAAATTGAATGGTCGTTGAATACTTTGCTATTCATGCTGTGTTAAAGATTGCCTTCTTTTTTATAACCGGAAGGAAGGAGGAAGGTCCTTGGAACATTGAAAAAGGCCTTTGAATCGTTGAAAAAAGACATCATTAAAAAATCTCATTGTAAATGCACTCATATGATTGCATTCTTTTAAATTCTCATAAAAGAATGCGTATTTATTCACTTCAAGATGAATAGTATTGCGTTTCTTAATCTGAACTATTTAAGTGAAATCAATGAATTAAATCATTTATTTGAATTCAATAATGAAATAAGGACATAAAAATACCAAAAGATTGCATTCTTTTACAACTCTGAACCGTAAAATATCTCAAGATAAAACTATGTTTAAAATGACTGGCACTTAAAAGCAACTGTTCAACTGAACTTGATTTTATGGCGAAACGGTTTGATTTGCTTCAAAGTTCGTATATAAGGATTTTTGGGTTATATCTCGGAGCATCTTTTCATTTTTTGCTTTATCGTTTGAAATAACGGTACCTGCCATACAATTTTTTTGGTGAAAATCACTCATTACTATTTTTCTAGAAAATGGTTCCAAGGATTTTGGTCTTTTTTGCACTAAGGGTACTTGGGATGGGGCCAAAAATACTGCATACTCTGGTTTTAGAAACAAATTCGATTAACAGTAATTTATAAAACCGCCAATATCTCAAAAACTGACAGAGTGAATTCCAAAAATTTTACGGTTTTTTTATACTATTAAGATGAATAAATGTGCATACTTCGATTTTTGAAATATTTGTTTTTTTTTATATAACGGTTAAATTAAATTCGTTTTCTCAAAAACGGCTCTAACGATTTTAATAATTTTTTGTATTTGAGAAAGTCTAATATTTCAAAACCTAAAAAGTGATTTAAATAAATTTGCCAACATTCATTTTCGATTCATTTTGCCATTCAAAACGGCATCTCATGTACGGAGAAAGTTTCGTAAGATGCAGTCGTGCACTTATTTGACTTTATTTCTCTTATACACTCCAGCTTGCATTTTATTGTCGTCTTCATTGCAACTTTGTTTTTTAGAACAAGAAAAATTCAAAATAAATTTAGCTAGAGTTGAAATTTCAAACTGGAAAACAGATTTCATTTATTAGTTATTGATGTGGAACTCATGTGGAACGTAAAATAAATGAGAGCAAAGGCCTTTAGAGAATAAAATACCGACACTTAAATGAATTTACTCAAAAAAACGCCAGCTGTCGTTTAATATAAACGCCAAGTAGAATAAGGGTGATTATCTGTTCAATGGTTTGCTCATCTTTTTTAATTCTTCGTTTGTTTGAGTGCGTGCCAGGAAGAATTGAAGAGCCACCATTGTTTCGCACATGTGAGTTAAGGATCATTCACATGAAAGCGAACAGGCGAATATTCGTAAATTCCGACATTTCTTTCACATGAGAACTGTTTTTGGTCGCAGGTACCCGCGAATCTGATTTGTAAATGTTAGCAGCAAGATGTGTCAATTTTAAGGTTATGTTCGAACGAATTTTTCATTCGCTGATATGTTGATCGCGTCTGTATTATGTGGATTGTGAATAAAGAGTGACAGTTCGTCGCAAGCATTTCGCGGGAAATTTTTTGTATTGCTGTTTAAATCAATTTAGACTCAGTTTTTTTTGGATAATATGTTAAATCAATTAAATATCAAGTTTTTGTGGTAGAAGCAATATAAATTTTCTATTCATAAATACATTAAAATTGATTTGTTCGCGATTCGCCTATTCGCAGTTCGCTTTCATGTGAAGAGTCCTTTAATTAAAACCACGTATATTTTGTTCAAACAAACTCACCGAAATAAGTTTGAGCATCTTGAGCAAAGGAGTGTCTGGAAAATTTAAACCAGTTAATCAATAAGACGTAAGGGTGCAGTTCAAAAATTGGATAAGTATGCACTAGGTGTACGTTGCTTACAACGCTTTTAACACAAACGTGGTTGAATTTTTACCGAATGGCGTTGCTCAGTTTATGCACTAGTTTGAGTTGAATAAAGAATTGGGCAAATTTTGGTTGATTGATTTGGGCACGAGGTGGACGCCCAGCATGAGAGGCTTTTAAAATTTGCCTATCGGAACCAGCATTAATAAATCATTCAAAAAATATATTTCACCCACATAATATTTGGTAAACAATAGCTTTACGTTACGTAAGACTTTAAACCGTACTATTTATTAATTGTATTGTTGCCACATGTTTTTATATACTATTCTAAGGGTATATGTATTTATTTGTCATCAAGTAAATATATTTAAATGGGATTGTTTTGGGGAAATATTCTGGGTCTATGGTTCTGTACCACTCTGTTGTTTTATTTCAAAGGAGCAGTTGAATGGGATTCGCTTGCTTTCTGATAAACTTGTTTATGTCTTGAAGAGTGAAGTTGGGAGAGAAAAAGGATGGGGTTCTAAGAGAGTCTTTTGCGGTTTTGTCAGCAAATTCGTTACGCACGATCTAAACGTGATCTGTTACCCATATTAGTTTCAATGTTCGGGGTTCGTTGGCAGAGAAGTTTACTGATTAGTGAAGGGTAATAGGTTGAGATGACAGTGAGTGTGTGCAGATGGAACATTTTTGGTTTAAGATTTTTCTGTATTGTAAGGCTTTTAAAATGGCAATTATTTCGGCAGAGAATATGAGGTTATACGGAGGGAGTAATAAGGAATAAAATGTTTCTCTTTCAGAAGTAACACTTAAGGTTTTATGTAGTGGGGTATCTTTGGAGAATAGAGTTTAGCTTTAAAGTGGAATCGTTTGCATATTCGCTTCGAATAGGAGTTTGTTAATGGGTATTGTTTGAAAAGCGTTGAGGGCTTTTCTTAGAGCTGCGTAATATACCGTTGTAATTTTGTTTAGATGGGATTTGGCGGTGTAGCCGTAGAGTAACAAACCGTATTATTTTGCTCGGCTTTACTAATAATCAGACTTGTTGAATGCTTACGGTTTAATTGTTAATCAATTAATTAGACTATAATGAAACTAAAATGCTTTAAAAACGCATTAGAATGACACCCGGGTATCAAGAGCAATAAAACTTAGTGCTACAACACCTACTACTACTACCACACGGTAGTAGCTGATATACAAAGGAACCAATATAATTTTGACAGATGTCTCGAATAGTTACATAACTTCCTTTGAAAATAACTAAACAATAATTTCAAAATGATGATGCAGATTGACTAATTATTTTCAAATCGGCAAATATACGTCACTCGAACTCATTCTTAAATAACAACAAAAAAAGAGCCGACTGAAAAATAATTTAGAGAAAGCACTTTCAATGCAATGTCGCCGATTCTCTCCGTCGTTCAGCAAAAACAAGTTATACAGGATATCTGTTAGTAAAGGGTGATCCATTTCGAGGTTCCCTACTTTTTTAAAGAAAAAAACACAGAAAATTCAAATTTAATGGAGAATGTTTATTATCATTTGAAAGAACATTCTTTGGCATTTATTTTTTGAAGATTATGTCCATCAAATGTTGGCCGTTGCTACGTCGCAGATGGTCCATCCGTTGAGTCCAATTTTCGATCACTCGGTCGAGTATTTCGACTGGTAACTGGCGAATGACACGCGTTATGTTTTCCTCCAAGGCCTGAATCGAAGCGTGAACGTGAAATTATGTGCTCACCGAAATGTTCTCTCAATAAGTCCATTGATTGATGCGATTGGTGGGAAGTGGCGCCGTCTTGCTGAAACCAAATGTCGCCGAGATATCATGGTTATCATGGAGGTTATCATGGCACGATAACGGTCGCCATTGACGGTTACGTTCGCACCGGCATAATTTTTAAAGAAATATGGACCGATGATTCCACCGGCCCACAAACCACACCAAACCGTTGTTTTTTCTGGATAAAGTGGCAGTCCAAATGCGGCAATTTTGTTTGTTTACATACCCATTGAGCCAGAAATGGTCCTCATCGCTAAACAAAATTTGCCTCGAAAACGTCGGATCTTCTTGGAACTTTTCAAGAGCCCATAGAGCGAAGCGATGTCGCTTGGGAAGGTCGAGCGGCTTCAGTTGTTGCACGAGCTGTATTTTGTACGCTTTCAATTTAAGATCTTGACGTAAGATGCGCCAAGTCGTTCCATACGTCAGTCCGAGTTGCTGCGAACGGCGCCGAATCGACTCTCTACGGTCTTCGTGTACAATCTCAGCTACGGCCGCTATATTTTCTTCACAGTGTGCTGGACGAGGTCTATTCGGTCGAATATTATCCAATAATGAATGCTGGGTCTCAAAATGGGTGATGGTGTTGCGAATAGTACGCTCAGTAGGCCGATTATGTTGACCATAAGTTGAGCGAAGTGCACGAAACACATTCCTCACAGAACGTGAATTTTCATAATAAAGTTGAACAATTTGTAAACGTTGTTCACGCGTAAGTCTTTCCATTATGAAACGCCAAACAATACTAAGCAAAAATAACATGACAGCATGACACGACTCACACGTGATCTGTCAAAAAAGTATCTCTACTTGGATCACCCGTTATATGTGAGTCTTCCTAAATACATAGGCATAGAGGTCTCTTCTATCTCGTTGGACTGCTTTATGAAGTTCTCTGACCAAAGAATTTAAAAGTGCTTGATAGATCAAAGCAAAAGCTGTGGTAGCGGGTTTCAATGTTGGACTGTCCAATATTATATTGCACATTTGGAGTTGATTCACTATTTTATAAAAAGTGATACCATAAAGCAAAAAATTCATAATATGGAGTTACCCCCCTATTATAATAAGCGACACATATAAAAAAGTAGTACTGATATATATAAACTTTTTTTCTTAGTGAGTTTTTTTCAGATTTAACTTATACATATATCGAAAACATTTTTATTTGTTTAAGTAATACTTATAGTTTTATTTATTTTGGCACAACCAAACATACATATTATCAAGATCTTCTTTAACTTTCTGTTGGCAATCTTCAATGCTTTCTTCAGCAATATAAGAAAGGTATTGTCTGTAAACAGAGAATTCCTTTATTAACATCAGAATTTGTTATCCAGTTTTCCAAAATTGAAGTGTGGTTTGATATTGCCTTCAAAGAATTTATCGCTGCAAATGTGCTCGCGGTATTCATGTGAACAAGATTGAATTCCATACTTCAATTTAACATGTGTACTAAAAATTTCTGATACTTCAATCATTCTGTGGTTTATTTAAGCACGAAATTGATATTTCCCTTTTGAAAAACCTTTTATAATCTTACAATTGCATAGAAACGGCTGTTCCATTATAAAAGCGTGCAATTTCGGTCTCTGTACACAACATATACATACATATTTTTATACGTATTGGTCCATTAATATCATTTTTTACTATACTTAAAGGTGGTGACAGTTAAACGTTTATGTGTGCGGAAACTGCCGCCAGTACTAGCAATTCAACTTAAACGATTTGAATACGATTATGAACGTGTATGTGCCATTAAATTCAATGATTATTTTGAATTTCCTAGAATATTGGACATGGAGCCTTATACTGGTACTAATCTTTAATATATAATGTGTAGAGTGTAGGGCTCAAAATGTTAAGTACTTACATAATGTAACTTCAAAAATATATTGTTTTCAAAATAGAACATTTTGAGTCTGACATTCTGTATATTCTTAATATATGTATGTATATATTTTAAAAAGGTAGATAAGTTAACATTTTGTTAAGTTTTTGGTTTGGCTAAATTGGATGGAGAGGTTGTTGAATTCGTTGAAAATTCCTACGATCATCACACCGAAATAACTAAATATCAATTAACGGGAATAATTGTACACAGCGGACAAGCTTCTGGAGGACATTATTTCAGTTATATATTATATAAGTAATGTATTAATTGTACCCATTGAGTATTTTTAATGAAAATATTTACCATTTAGGGATCCCATCACCGGTAAAGAACAGTGGTATAAATTTGATGATAACGAAGTATCCGAATGTAAGATGAACGAGGACGAAGAAATGAAAGTTCAATGTTTTGGAGGAGAATACATGGGCGAAATTTACGACAATAATTTAAAACGTATGCAGTATAGGAGACAGAAAAGATGGTGGAATGCTTACATGCTATTTTACACAAGATGTGATCAGAAACCTATTCAAATAAATCAGAGCGTTGAACAACTTTCGCTTGCTGAAAGTTCTAACTTTGTTCTACCTATGCCAAAAGCCATAGAAACTAGTGTTCGGTAAATGATAAATAACTTATTAAAAGTGCATATACAAATTTTGTTTATTGCAGGACTCAAAACATACGATTCTTACATTCAAAGAGCATTTTTTCGGTTGAATTTTTTAATTTCGTGAAAAATTTAGTTGGTTCAAGTGTTCCACCCATAAAACAGGAAAAACCGGTAAGTTTTGTATTTTTTCAAAAATGTTAACTACTTTATTATTTACTCGCACTAAAATGAGATCTATGTATTTTAGAGAACGGGTTAAAATTAATTTAGACTAGACAATCAAAAAATTAATAGTCGACCTTGTGCCCGATAAATAACACTCCTGCTGGTCTATGCAATTTTCTTATATTTACTTATTTTCTTACCATATTTCATTTCTTCAATTTTCAATTATTCTATTGATTTTATATCGTTGTTTGTGATTCTTAAATATGATTTTTTTTGAGTGAAATTGACGAAATGATCGTCGAAGACTTCGAACACGTTGATGTGATTCTCTACAAGGAATGTTTTTGGTGACTGCACGACATTGCATCGTTGAAATAACGATTTCCCATACTAATGTTTGACATGTAGCTGCAGCAAGGACTTCCTGGTAGGAAATATAAATCTTCATCAGCAATAACTGACTCTCCGTCGCAATTTGCTTGTCAGTGTCTATGGACTGGGGGATTTAAAATGTGAAATATAAAAAAACACAAAATTCCCTCTGTTGCTCACTTGCGGTGAGTTGATGTATGCGTTGTTACCCTCGTTCACTAGACCAAGGATCAGTTGTTGAGCAGCATCGTTCAACACACTCACCAACTTACATATAAGTATATCTGGAACACACATTTGGTTGTCAGATTTATAAGTTGTAATTGTTTTTATTAATGACCTCCCGAGAAAAGAAAAGCGGTTGCCGCGTTGATAATTTTGTGAAAAAAAATAAACATGGCCGCTGAATTAAAATTTGTTCAATGCATCGAAATTTTACAACGATGTATACCGATGCTTCGATAAAAAACATCGATATTTTTGATGGATCATTATAACATTATTCTTTTTATTCGTAATTCGTTATTGGGAACTTTCTTCTTTCTTCTCCCCTGCTCCTCTTTAATAGACAAGACAAGTCTGTCTGTGTTTCGATACATCGAATGAAATACATTGACAACGACAATCAACCATACCCAGAGCGTTGGTTAAACAGAGTAGTCGATCAAATTAAGTTCGTTGGTGCTAAGGTTACCTACTTACTTTGGTGGCGCTATAGTTGGGGGTGAACCATATCTCTCCAACTAGCCCGATCCTTAGCTAGCTTCCTCCAGTTGCGCACTCCAAGTTGATTGAGGTAGTGTTCTACTTGAGCACGCCACATAAGGCGAGGTCTTCCTTGACTGCGTCGTCCGTCTGGGGTGGAGTCGAAGACTCTGCGGGCCGAAGTGCTTAGGTTAGCTAGTTTAAACAGGGGTGTGGTGAAAACGATATCCGCCACACAAAACTATGCACCAAAACGGGCCCATCGCGATCCCTGGGGAACCAGCTGTAATCACAATTCAAAAGGCAGAAAAACCTAAACAATTTCCCTGGTGAAGCAACCAAATTTTCCTGCAGATACCTAAAAGGCCCTTGAAGTCCTTGCCATTTCCTCGTTTTCAAAGAGGTATTTCCCCAAAAAAATTCTTTGACGGCGCGTTATTGCCTCACATTCATACAGTATATGTGTTATGTCCTCAGCAGCATGCAGATTTCGGCAGTATCTGCAGATATCTGTATCCGATAATCTGAGTCTCTTCGCATATTTCCGCAGGGGACAGTGCCCTGTCAGATGTTAATGTTCTAAGCTTAACCTTACTCACTTTTATTAACTCTATAGATATTTTACTATCGAAGAGTGGCCATAAAGCCATAGATAGCCTGTGTCACTCAAGATTTTTCCACCTTAGATTGGCAGACCTAATGGTTTTTTCGTCAATCATACCCTTTATTATGGAGAGGGGAGGTTTTATGTCTGCAACCTCACTGTCAACAAGTAGCCCTCCTATTCTTGCAAGCTCATCCGCCTGCTCATTTCCCTCAATACCGCAGTGTCCTGGCACCCAGCAAAGTCTCACTCGGTTCTGTTATGTCATATGGAATGTCAAAATCGACAAAGGAAGACATTATATCCGTGGATTGCCTGGTAGTAGCTCCGCTAGGATCATACCATTTCCAATATTAATACTACTGAAGAGTCCCAAATTATTGAGTCGTATAGTACCAGCAAGTTTTTTGGTCTGTAGATCAAGCGGTGTAAGATGGAGAAGGGTGTCTAGAGCTTCCGTTTAGGTGGTTCGGAGGGCACACGTAATGGCTATACTGGACGTTCTCTGAACCGCCGCCAATACTCCATACTATCGCGCCGTATGTAAGTACGGGCCTTGCGCCCACCGTATAAAGCCAGTGCACCATAGCAGGTTTAAAGCCTCAAGTCTTTCTCACCGTTCTTTTGCAGATAAAAAGAGCATTATGCGCTTTTTTATTCTTTCCTCTACGTTAAAATTCCAATTCAGTTTTTTATCCAGAATTACGCCTAGACACTTTCACTGTCCGAAACGGACAATTCCTCTTCATTGAGTTTTGGGAGCTTAAATTGCGGTATCTTGTATTTTCTGCTAAAAGGAACCAGTTCCGTGTTGGAAGGATTTGCATTAAGACCACAGCTTTTTGCCCAGTTGCTTATTGTGTTCAAAGCGACCAACATAAACTCACTTAAGGTGTTTAAATATTTTCCACGTAATCTGCCACTTATACCCATTGTCTTAAGTATTTTGAGGATGCGATTCATAACCAGGACCCACAAGAGTGGTGACATGATGACATCCTAACTGAGCTTTGTCCAATTGTTCCTACTTGCAAGCATGTGCTTACCCAATTTTAATGCCCTCTTCGAATTTGTTGTCTACTAAGGCGCTAAACTCCACTTTGTTGAAAGCTCCTTTTATGTCGAGGAAAGCCGCCAACGTAAAATCGCCGAAGTGTAGACTTTTTTTATTGTCTGACTTACCTGACTTACAAACCACTTTAACCATACGCCAAGGTGAATTTATATAGGCCAAGGCATATTTGATAGCGTCATCAGTCACCGCTCCACATGCAATATACCAGCTATGCCACGTGGTGATAGTCGATTCAAGGGTTGCCTTCGTTGCTGGTATAGCCAAAGAACAGGTAGTAACCTGATTTCCAGGGAAATAAGTCTCAAGGAGGAGACTGAAAGTCTCAGCGTTTGTCTCAGTGCATGTACCGACAGGTTTAAGGATTGCATCAAGTTTGCTTGGTCTGTTCCTTTGGAGGACTTCAACACTGAGCACTTACAGATTTGATAGAATCTGTTATTGGAGTCTTTTTCGACTTGCGAATAAGTCTCTTAAAATATTTTTGTTTCGATCGATAATGATTCCAGTCTTATACAAATTTGATTTTTAAAGACCGATTTAGGAGTTTCCTAGTTTCTTTATGAAAACACTGTAGTTCGAAATTCTACCAGGGTACCAGGGTAGGGTTTTCTGCGGAGGAGGGTTTAGTAATTGGTTACGAAAGTTCAAAGCAGCGGGTAAGAGTTCACAAACTCCTCTCTAATTACTAGCTGTCTTCTGGCTTTAACAAAGGTAGGTTGATAACCAGAAGATAAAAATAAATTCAAAAGTCGATCTTCCCTTTACGTTACATTTGCTATTGCCACAAACAGTGTTCTGAGCATTAGCATGGCAGCACAAGACAAGATCCAACCTTTTAGATTCACAATACTGTATGAGCTCTACAAATGCCTTTGTTGGAGGATGGGTTAAAGAGTCATAGGGATATAAGTTATGTTATTCCATTATTGAAATGGAAATTAATCCTGCCAAGCTGCAGATAGGGACGCATGTTATACCAAAATTTGATGACCTCGGCAGCAGCCATGTCTATACTCATAACTACCACATTCATTGGGACGATTTTTACTCTACTTGTGTGAACGGACAACCCAGGCTTTTGTGTCGAGACCAGGGTTCTGGGTTTGCAAACGCTTTAGCACCAAAAGCTAAGTTTTGCAGTGTTTACACTCTACAGCACCCATGCTATTATCATTGTCCGCTTTCCCAATGCGAACTGCTTAAGAGGAGACAGCAGCATCCTTGTAGGAAAGCTTCTTTACTCGCACCTTCAAATGGGCTTTTAGATGCCCACCTACCATTAGTCGACAAAGTTCTGTCCCCTAGTCCTGTACCCTGTATTGGTCACTGCACCAGCATCATCAATTACCAGTGCACGGTCATTATTTGGTGCACTTCCTCTACTAATACCCGTGGGTGAGCCCACGACGAGTTTCCGTCCGTCAGTGCTACTACCCTTGCTGGTAGAAGGAACGGCTTCATTTGGAGAACGGGCGCGGGCAGACATAGGAGCTTGATGAGGGTTATATCTTTTAAGGGGCTTGGGTTCCTTCTTCTTGCTTTTCATCTCAGCAGAAGAGGAGGCATTGCCCAATAAAAGGGCCAGGTTTGTTTCCGTTTGTGAGACTTCCATCGACGTATCCCGTTTTATAGACGCAACCGAAGAGTGCTTGCGCCTTTGGCCTGCATAGCTTCTTTGCGCCGTTGATCGCTCAGATTCTTCCTTTTCCTCTTCCGCTTCCCCTCAGTTACGTGCACCTCAAAGCTAGCCACTTCAGGAACCCTTTCAACCGTAGAGAAATAATGGATAAAGCCGTCAGCGGCGGTGTAGTTTGTAGCAACGTTATTCATGCTTAGTTTGCCTAAATTTTAACTACCGCTCCTTTTTACGCTGATTGTCACACGATGAGCGTACCGTCTCGCTTGCTGGTTAATTTGGTGGAAGTTTACTTGCACTTGGCAGATTGAATGCAATTAATCAAAAAAAACTAATGTCTTATTTTTCTTAAACTTTATAAGTGCGTCTCTACGCTTGAACAACTTCCACTCGAATCCCCCGTTTTTGGCGGCCTTTTTGCCGTTCATCTCTATTCTAGTAGTTACTGAATAAATCTATCCTTTTCCTCTTCTATAGGTTGTACTAAACTTAGCCTTTAACTACTGTAATAAATATAGTTCAAAATAGTGACTATCAGAATTTAAAATAAAACTTCATAATATTTATATATATAAAAATTCAAATAATTTAATTTATTTACTCCTGCATCAACATTCTGCTCGCCTTGAAGTATCTGCCGGATGTCTTCAATGTTCAATCGGTAGCGGCGCCAGTCGATGAATCGCTCGTCTTAGGATCCCTTTCTTTGCCTTTACGTCGACTACCCTGACTCTGCCATCTGATGACTCGAACCGTGCCACTATTCCTAGCGCCCACTGTTGAGGTTGCGTCTTATCATCCCGTATAAGAACCACCGTACCGACCTTGACATTTTCTGAAGAAGTCTGCCACTTTTCTCGTCTTTGAAGCTCAAAAAGATTCTCTTTGGACCAACGGTTCCAAAAATGCTGCTTAAGTTGTGAAAGCAGTCGCCACCTATTTAACGAAGTCATCTTAAAATCAGTAACAAGTGGTTCTGCAATCGCATTCTGCGGTGCGCCAATCAGAAAATGGCCTGTAGTGAGCACCTGCTCATCGCTCGTATCATTGGACATCACACATATGGGTCGAGAGTTTAAGACGCCTTCTATCTCTGCTACCACAGTCGCGTTTTGGCTGACTTCACGGCCGCCTCCCAAAAGCCTCCGAAGTGAGGTGTTCTAGACGGAATATGATGGAATTGAATTTGTTCAGCAGTACACCATTCGGCAATTTTGGCTTGGGTTTGTTGCTTCAGAAAATTATCCCTGAGCACCTTCAAATCGTTTCGAGCCCCGACGAAATTGGTTCCATTGTCGCAGTACAGATCTTGACACAAGCCTCTGCGTGCCAGAAACCTCTTGAGCTAGGAAACCTTCCGTGGATAAGTCGAATACGACTTCAAGATGAACCGCTTTTAATGCAAAGTACACGAAAACTGCTACGTATGATTTGCACGTTCGTTGCCCTCTGCGCTTTAATGTAGTTTGAAAGGGACCCCAAAAATCAACGCCGGTCTTCTGGAATGGCCTTCCAAGTTGGACCCTATCCACTGGTAGATTACCAATGATCTAGTTTATCATATTCGGCTTGTATTTAAAGCAGTGCAAGCAACTATCAACGACCTGATAGTTGCCTTACAACCCCAACCAACGCTTGCGGTCCTGCGTGATAATTCTTTCTATGCAAATAAACGAAAAGTGATTTAACGAATGGGTGGTAGGGTAGGGATTTAAGTTTTTGACGCAACTCGAAGGGCTGATTATTTGATTGAAAAGGCAATTGATGAATTTCATCCTTGAAACTCTGTTGTTGGATATGCCAGATTATCCTCATTAACGTTTCTTCTAAATCATTTGCTATCAACCAGCTACCTGAAGCTGTCTCTTTCTCAACTAACAAGTTCAGCTCACTTAGTTTCGTTTTTGCCTTACCTTTTCGCATTC
This sequence comes from Ferdinandea cuprea, assembly GCA_963576555.1. Classification (NCBI taxonomy): domain Eukaryota; kingdom Metazoa; phylum Arthropoda; class Insecta; order Diptera; family Syrphidae; genus Ferdinandea; species Ferdinandea cuprea. The sequence continues at coordinate 83,589,499 of OY754959.1, forward strand.
CTCTTATAGTACGTAGTACTCTGGCATAGATACGAATGGTGTTTTAAAATTCGCTATGCTGGAGATACTGTTTAGCGCAATCGAAATCCACTTTGCTTGATATGAGTGCAGTATTGCTCCTTTTTTTACCAGGCGTGTCCTTGACTATCAGCGAACAATCCTTTTTGTGTGTAAAGGAACTTGGAACCACTAAAACAAATACCTTCAACTAATTCCTCCGCAAAGGCACCCCTAGATATAATATCAGCTGGATTTTGCTTCGAGCCAATATGTTTCCAACTCGCATTTGGCATGCTGGTATGTATTTTTGAAACTCTGTTTGCAACAAATACTTCCCACGTCGACGGATGTGCTGACAGCCAGCAAAGGACATTTTTAGAATTTGTTCATAGATGCACGTCATCAACTAACTAAATGCGTGAAATTTGGAATAATTTTTGCTACCAATTTCGTTGACATCTCCGTTGCACAAAGTTCTAATCGATGCAAACTCTGTGTTTTTATAGGTGCGACTTTAGACTTTGCCGTCACTAAGTGACAACAAACCCGATCATTTTTTTCCACCGTTTTAATGTAAACGCAACATCCATAGGCATGTAAGGAAGCGTCAGAAAATCCATGGACTTGCACCAATTTTGGTCTATTTGCAAGAACATATCGAGGAATATGTATGGATTGCAGTTCCAATCGAGATCGAAAATGTTCCCACTCGCTATGAATCCTTGCTTGAACGGATTCATCCCAATCGGTCTTTTTTACCCACAGACTTTGCAGCAAAATTTTACCCTTTACGATGACGGGATTGAAGTCCTAAGGGGTCAAACAACATTGACAGTTCAGACAATATAATCCGTTCTGTAACCTTGGCCGTTAAAGCGAACCCTGGTACAACATATTGTAGCTGATCCTTCGTAGGATTCCATTTTATTCCGAGTGTTTTTATGATATCATTTATTCTTAAGGGTTTCTCCCTATCAACTTCCGGTATTTTCTTAAGCAGAGACTGTTCATTTGTCCACCACTTTCTTAAGTCAAAGCCTGTACTAAGCAATAGCAATTTGACTTCTTAGTAAATTGCTTGAATTTCTTCAGGTGAATCTCCTTCACTAATTAGGTCATCCACGTAGAAGTCCTCTTTGAGGATTTTTGAGCTTAGTGGAAACTTTGAGGAACTTTCGTCCGCTAACAACTTTAAGCAACGAGTAGCTTGAAACGGAGCGAGGTTGTCCCATACGTTACCGTATTCAATTGGTACACCTTTAATGGATAATTTCCATTTTTTCTCCAAAGTATGCATTGGTATCTCCGATCTTTTTCATCTACAAGTATTTGTCTATACATTTTTGAGATATCGGCCGTCAATGCGAGTTTATAACAACGAAAACGGAAAATTATATTATATAAGTCATCTTGAGTGACCGGACCTCTTAATAAAATATCATTGAGCGAGGTACCTGATGAAGTTCGAGCACTGCAATCGAAAACCACCCTTAATTCAGTGGATGACGAATCTGGACGGAGAACATACTGATGAGGGCAGAAGTAACTTTTGTTCTTCACTTCATCGAACTCCACCTCTTCCATGTGACCGAGACCTTCATATTCTTCCATGAAGTTAACATATTGTTTCCTAATTGACGAATTTTTGTCTAATTTCTTCCATACGTCAGTCCGAGTTGCTGCGAACGGCGCCGAATCGACTCTCTACGGTCTTCGTGTACACTCTCAGCTACGGCCGCTATATTTTCTTCACAGCGTGCTGGACGTGGTCTATTCGGTCGAATATTATCCAATAATGAATGCTGGGTCACAAAATGGGTGATGGTGTTGCGAATAGTACGCTCAGTAGGCCGATTATGTTGACCATAAGTTGAGCGAAGTGCACGAAACACATTCCTCACAGAACGTGAATTTTCATAATAAAGTTGAACCATTTGTAAACGTTGTTCACGCGTAAGTCTTTCCATTATGAAATGCCAAACAATACTAAACAAAAATAACATGACAGCATGACACGACTCACACGTAATCTGTCAAAAAAGGCTATTGAAAAAAGTATCTCTACTTGGATCACCCGTTATTATTGGATGGCGCTCTTTGAAAGGAAGATCTGAATTGGAAAGCCTGCCATTAGCGCGCAGAAGTTGATTGGAATCAAGCGATAGATTCATTGATAAGGCTTCATATTTGCAGGAAAATGCGACTTTTGAGCAAGTAGTGTTAAGCGGTTTCTGGCAAAGTTAATTCTTGCTGAGAAATATGAGTAAGAGTATGAGTAAATATGGTATCCTGCATCTTTGCCGAGCGATAAAGGAAACGAAAGACACAAGTTAAGACCCGCAAAGCATTTTCATTTGGAAGGCTATTCGGCCAGTTCGTTTGCAGCTCTCGTAACCAAGATGGACCACACCACCACAGACAATTCTATCACAAGTCATGTGGGCTAATCCCTTGAGTTGCAAGGTCTGCAGGATTATCCCCAGATTTGACATGGCATGTTGAACGTTGTCGACAATCTCGCTAGTTCGATTGGCTACAAAGGTTTTCCAAGTGCTAGGATGTTTTTTCAACCAAGCGAACACAATGGAAGAATTTGTCCAAAGAAATGTTTGAGATGAACTACTCGGGCAATTCGATACATATGTTTTCATTAGTCGTGAAAGTAGTATTGCTCCGCATAGTTTCAATCGAGGCAATGAAACTGGTTTGATGCTTTGACAACCGGTGATTAGCAGAAACCACAACTCGCAGTTCCATCCTTTTTTCAATACGCGGAATAGGCTTTTTCTGATGAAAACCCGTGATACTGAACTTGTGCCGATGGGGAATATTCCAACCAACAAGGTATTTTAATTCGTTCAATCTCACCAAATTCTTCGACAAAAGACTTTCATATGCAAAGGCTCACGCCTTGAATGCTTTCGACCCTTTTGGTCTTTTCTATCCAAATACTCTGCAGCAGCATTCTCGCAGTAATTATTACTGGGGCAAGCCATCCTGCCGGTTCGAAAAGCTGAGCAATTTGGGAAAAGACATCTCGTTTGCTTGGCGCTATCGAAAACCGAATCTTAGGGGTGTTGAAATAAAAATAATCCCCCTAAGCTTTTAAACGGACCACTAGCTCTTTTGTCGCACTGTCTTTGTCCACAGTTAGAAAATGCTTCAAATACTGCAGACCCAAGTAGTTCGATCAACTCGGTTTGTGATCTTCTTGCGGTTGGGAGATCATGAGCCCCGGAGAGGATATCATCGACATAATAGTCTGATAAAAGAATTTTTGCAGCAAGTGGGTAGTTGGTCCGTTAGCGAATGGCTAAGTAGGGGCACAGTTCACCCCAAAGGTAACAGTTAATAACTGATAATCTCCAGTGATCGAACTAGGAGAGATCCGAAATAGAATTCGTTAAAAACTGTGCTATCAGATTGCACCGCGATTTGCCGATACATTTTCTCAATATCAGCGTTAAAACGAACTTGGAAAATATCCAACGAATGATAATTTACGAAAGATCACGTGGTAGTACTGGCCCTAGGTATAGAAGATCGTTTACTCCATTGGAGGATGAACTCGATGCATTAAATACCATCCGCACTTTAGTGGAGGTTAAGAGGTTAAGAATCGTCTCTTGGCTATTTCAAAAGAATCACCTAAGGTAGAAGGATTTTTCTTGAATGGTAATTTGACTACAAATCTTCCTTTTTTCGTTCTTCGAATCGTAGATTCAACTCTTTCTACTTCCCAAAACTTTTCCACAAGATCATGAAGATGGTAGTCAGTTTGCATAACCTGACTTCCTAACAAACACACTGCAGATCCTGGTACCTTATTAGGTTCATACCTGCCAGGTACAACCTATCTAAAGAGCGTTTTTTGAAGCGTAGGTTTGCTTTCCAATTTGATCTGTTCTATTACCAAAAGTTCAAAAAACTGGTCAACAAATCAATTTTTGACGGCTGGTTGAAGTTAGGATAAGCCAAGATAATATTTTTGGGAATATTCCAAGTATCAACCTCAAATGATTGGCTCGGTTGAGAATTCGTTATGCTCTTCATAATAAGAAGTTCTAACTGTTTCAAAATTTACAAATGGCCTTTGTGGTATGGCAAATCTTCGCAACTTCATTGCCGGTACCGCTTACTTCCAAATCAGTTTTCGCCTTAGCTAATTTAAGCCTTTGTACCATGCCTTCCGTTATAAAATTAAGTTGGGCAGCGGAGTCCAGCAACGCATTAGCTGGTTGGTATCTACCAAAAGTATATTTTATTAGAATTTCGGCTGTACCCAATATCACCTGGTTACTGGATCTACCAATCAGGGCCGTTGGCAATCGATGAATTCGTCTCAAGCTTTCCGTTGGGGTACAGGATAAGTGAGTTGAGTGATGTTGCAGCTTGAATTTCGATGAAAAAGCTCTTTCGCGTTAATTCTCCACTAGCGTTTTGTTCTTTACCATCGATCTTTAATCTGCGCAAAAACTTTTGCAGTTGCAGAATTTTGTTGAATATCGATTATCAATCTGAGGTAGGAATACGAATTATTCCCGGGTTTCGGCACCAATGTTATTTGTGAGAGTTTTCACAATTCTTTTGCTGGATTACGCTGATTGCCCCACGATGAGCGTGCCGTCTCGCTTGCTGGTTAATTTGGTGGAAGTTTACTTGCACTTGGGAGATTGAATGCAATTAATAAAAAAAACTAATCTCTTTTTTTTATTAAACGTGCTTTATTTAAATTTAACTCCTTAGTATAAAATGTATGCGTCTCTACGCTTGAACAACTTCCACTCGAATCCCCCGTTTTTGGCGGCCTTTTTGTCGTTCATCTCTATTCTAGTAGTTACTGAATAAATCTATCTCTTTCCTTTTCTATAGCTGGTACTCAACTTAGCCTTTAACTACTGTAATAAATATAGTTCAAAATAGTGACTATCAGAATTTACAATAAAACTTCATAATATACATATAAAAATTCAAATAATTATCCTGTAGGTTAGAGTACACTAACAGTTTTACATTTTACAAAGAATAGGTTAAAAACCTTTGCCTCAAACACCTCCTTTATACGGGCTTGGGCCCGGCATGCTACTAGCGTTACAAGACGGAGTTAAAATATGGCCAGAAAGGTCGTTAAATAATGGTTTCACAAGCGCTCGGAGTCTGGCACTTCTGCGGAGTCAGACCCGCATAGGAGATTAATTGCGGTTTCAATTTCATTAACGTCATCGCAACTACGCGTATGTCCCTAATGTCATGTGGCCCGTACTAACAGCCACCAGTCCGCGCGCGTTCTGTGAATGAAGGTAAGGGTCCTAGGTTTGTTGTACTGGGGCTAAATCTTCCTAGAAATTACGCAATTTGTCAGGTTCATCCACCTAGACTCTGCCCTCGCCGCGAAGTGTGAGGTGATTATCCCCTTTACAAAACTTAATGGTGAGGGGAGGACTCGGAAAGGAAGGAGCCGTGACTTGCCAGCTCGTTGGCTCTCTCAATTCCATCTATGTTCCTATGCCCGGGAACCAAGATGGGAGTGATTCTCAACAGGCGGCTCGCCCTGGCCAGGAACTCTCTGCGCTCCTCGACAAGTTTGGACGTTGTCTTGGTAGAGATAGGGGGTCTTAATCGCAGCCTGGCTGTCGACGAAATATCGCCAGGACCTCCGCCTGGAAGACGCTGGATGAGTTTGGATAAGGACGTGTGTAATTCGTCCGAAAATACACCCGCACCCACTCCACAGTCGTTTTGGATGCGTCAGTGAAGATGGTTAGAGGGAACTTTGTGTCTGCCTCCCATTCTGATCTGGACAGGAGTATCAGCGCGTGCATCAACTCAATGCGCAACCTCATCGAAAATGTAGTTAAACAACCCTAGCAACGGAGTTTCTTGCCAAACTGAAACCAGTTGATCAACAGGTGCACGGAGTTATTCGACAATTGAATGCGTTGGTTCACGAGGTTATTCAACAATTGGATAAGTTGATGAAATAGGTGTACGGGACGCGTTAAACACAAACACGGTGTAATTTGAACCGAATTGCGGTGCTCAACGCGCGCAACGTTGAGCTTCGGGTCTAAAGTGACACCCAAGTATTTAGCACTGGATGTCTAATATACATTCAAGTGTTTTCTGTACGTACAATGTCAAGATAATTGGTCTCAAGTCCTTAGCGGACTCATGACTGCGCCTGTCTACTTTTGGTATAAAAACGACTCGTACATGTCTTCATGACCTGTGGATTATGGTTGTAAATGGCGAGTAGCCAGGGTACCACTGTACTCTGATGTTTTCCAACATAATGGACATGTTTTTGCAACATATGCGCGGTTGTGCACGCAGGTCTCATAGAGTAAAGTGGAGGACGAATAACAAAAAAGTTGCTCGTTAAAGCTCGCTGTGAACTCCTGTTTCGTATTTGACAAAACCGTATACGTGAACGAGAACTAAAACTTTTACGCAAATAGTATAGTTAATACGTTGCCTGAATCCTATGTTTAAGAATTATATCATAAATTTAAACAGCAGTCCGAAACATTAAGAGGTTGTAAAGTGAACCTTACTATTTTAAATTAACGTTATGTTGTTGCTTAATACTTTTAGACACTGGCTGCAGAGGAAATTTCTTTGTTAGGAGTGCAATTGGCTTCCCATTTCCTATTTCATTCTGGCTTCAGGACGAAGAAAACCTTAAGAGGACCGGTAATTGAATGGTAAGTTTTCTTCATATTATTTTTTATTTATTCACAGTGTATGCATGTATTTTACAGTATCAAGATCTTTCAGTTTTTTTAGGAATTAATTCTTCAATTTAAGGGCAAGTTAGAACATTGGTCTCAAATTTAACATATCTTTCTTTTAGTAGAATACGTTTCCAGACAAATAATCAAATTTGTCAACGACAGAACTTACGCCGTATTACTCGCAAAGATAGTTGAATTTTGCTTAAAATTCGACTCCCTAACCATAATAGGGTTATTAGTGGCAATTAACCAATTTAAAATCCGGCCAAAACCAGATCGTACTTCCTCCGTCATAGACGCATTCTATTATGTGTGCTTGTTTTCTTTTTTCTAATGAATTTGAGATTTGCTTTTATTTTTTCAGGTATGACACTTTATCGCTTCATTTAAGGCACTCATCTGCTGTACGAAGATGGTTTGCAAACAATGCCTTATTGAATCCTTCTGGAAGATTAGCAGAATATATTCTTATTGCTCCTTCGCCAGAAGTAAGAACAGTTTTTGTGAAATTGGTTGTATTATTCTGTCATTTCGCAATAAATGATGAGCCATTACCAAATATTGAGGGAACAAGTCTTTGCGAACAAATATTAATAAGTGTTTTAAAATTACTTAAATGCGAAGTAGCTGATTACGGAAAACATTTACCTCATTACTTTAGTTTGTTTAATATGTATGCTGGATTGGGAAAGAAGGAAAAACTCCATCTTTTAAAAGTAAGTTTCATTACAGTGTTATTGCAGTTAAAAATTATTAATATTTCTTGTAGTTAAATGTTCCAACACTATTTATGCAAGCGGCACTTGATGAGGGTCCAGTCCCACAAATAAAATACCAATATCCTGAGCTAAACAAATTACATCAGGTCGTTTCTCACTTAATCAGATGTAGTGATATTTCTGACAGATGTCAGAGTTCAAACCAAAGTGCAAAGCCAATGCCAAATATTTTTAAAGATCCAAACATGCAATTTGAAGAACTAGCTCCATTATCTCAGGATGCATCCGAACTACTCTTTGTTCGAACTGGGTAAGTAAAATAAGTTCATATCTATGTACGTATAACTAAAATTATAAAATATATGGTTCGCAGCAACAACAATATTAAATCCTGAAGTTAAAAGAGAATTTCTTATATAAAAATAGAACCGACAAAAGGGAACGCAATTCACACAGTTGTTGTTCTTAACATTATTAACAAATTATTAATTGTTTAATTACTAACTTTTAGTGTAATGCATTAATATGAATTTATATTGCATATATTGCAACGATATATGATTTATGTATATACGTTACATTTAAGGCATGTAAAACGGGGTCTAATAGATTTTGCTTTTCGTATTAGTATAATAATTTTTGTTCGCTTAAAATCGGGTATCTCTTATCGTATTGATTCGATTGATATATTTTATTACACATGGGTGAGTTTTAACAAGACCAAACCATGTCTGCTCCCGTGAGACGTGAGTGGTTTTTTAAGTTCGAATTGCAGGAATTATGAATAAGATTGGCATAAGAAAAATATGTTTTCTGCTCTATTTGATTGTTGCGGCAGTGCAATAAATACAAATTGTTTAGTTGGAAAGATTTATGACTTCTGAAATATCAAAATGAAAATGTGTTTAAATTCTGCTCCCGACAAGCAAAAATCAATTTCGTTTCTAAATTCATTAAATGTGCTTATGCACCTATTAATTGACTCATTATTATATATAGTAATTGACTCATTATTATTTTATGCCTAGCTGCATAAAATAAGCTTCTACCCCGCAGTAACCTTTGGGGAGAATATATATTCAAAAAAAGTTAAATTTTGGTGAATTAACGCTAATTAAAAATATCGCGAATCGTAAATCGTAAATTAAATATGTTTGATAAGCTTCCTTATTATTGCAGAAGGCTATTTATGTCTCGAAAGTATTTTCTATTACGTTTAAGGAAGCCTAACAATGAGTTAGACTTTGCAATGACATAATCATAATGCAAAAAAAAACTAAACTTTTTGTCAAATATGACACCAAGATAATCAAAACGTCTAAGATCATTTATAAAATAATTATGCGAAATTAAAAAAAACTTTACATAAAGAAATGTTAAGTTCCAAAGCAAAACTATTAATATCTAATTGAAAAAGAATGCAATCAGTAACAGATATAATTTATTTGATATATCACTAATAATTAATGCAAACTTATTTTAAGACCTTTCATTTTAAGGTCTTGCTAAATTTCTTCTTTGCAACACGAAGAATGCGGACCACGGTTTGTCACTCGATGCGGCCTTTCCGGCTTATTTTTATACGTGTACCGTTGTATTTTCTCAGCATCAACCATAGAGCACCTAAAGCATAGCTTCTCCAACCATTTTGTGTGCGAAGATATTTTTTTTTACACGAATGGAGGGACCTACAGTTTCATTTTTAAATATAAACTTGAACTTGTTTAATTCATCCGTTTACTTTTTTAATCAATCTCAACTTTCCCTTGTCAGTTTTTTCTTAAAAACAATTAGCTTTGTTACCGCTTAAGTTTTTTTCTTCCTGTACCAACTTTATCTATCCAGTCTTCACAACTCTTCGCAACTCTTCGCAATTTTCCTTTCCAATCTTAGCACATTTTTTCCATCTTAGCCTTTTCGAATCATAACTCAACTGTTCCTCTTCCTAATTGTTAAGGCATAAACTTTAACACTGTTTTTTCGTCTAATCTGTTTCAAAATATTTTCAACATTTTCTTTTTTATTATTATTGTTATTATTAGTATGCCCGCTTTATTATTTTTAGGTTCGATTAGGTTCTAAATAAAAATAACAATGATACTAAAACAAGACCAACTTTTCGACTTGACATCTTTGTCCACCATCTCGCTCTATTAGCACCACAGTTCATCAGATCTAGTCGAAGACGTTCAGCCTAGTGTGCCACTCCACAACTTTTTGACTCCTCTCTGTATATACACCAGTCCGGCAGGTCTTCCAACAACCAGCTGTATCTTCATTAGGCACCTTGATATTTTTGATGTTTGTTTTGGCTTAGAATGTAACATAAGGAAAGGCCGTTAGGGACCTATTTTTTGTAGACGTTTTTCACTAAAATGCTGTTTTCTTCGGAAATGTTCTTAGAAACCGAAATAAATGTTTTGCAAATATTTTTTCGTAGAATGAAATTAAATGCTATCCATCATCTTCTTAACGCTTTTTTCTTTGGGGAATATAGGAATATGGATAGGGTATCCTGCCCTTATGTTTTTTTTACAGTTCTCTGACTACTCAGAATGTCTTACTTACTGAGTGTATTTTACTTAAAGTTAAAGCTTAGTTATAACTCAATCGTGTGTGATAGTTCGCGGGAAAATAATTGTAATTGTAAATTTCACTATTAAAATCAATTTTGTGGTAGAACTAATAGAAAATTTCAATTCTTAAATACAGTTAAAGTGGTTTGATCGCCATTCGCTCTCATATTAATAGTACTTAGAGGTTATTTGCAAATATAACTTACGGCTATAACAAATCCTTTCGAATGCATAGTAAAAAATAAAATACATTTTTACATTAACTAGTATACATCTGGGTTTCAGCATGTTTGTTTTTGTTTCGACAACATCAAATCTTGTCCATTTTATATCTTTTGTTATTAACGCTGTTGAAGATGCATGTCAAGTTGATACTTATACAAAATCCTTTGACACTTTGAACCACAAGTTGGTAGTAAGGAAGCTACCTTAATTTAGATTTCATTACTTTTTACACTTTCAAAGTATGTCTTGATAACCATTATTCAAGATTAATATCTTCCACTTTTGGAGATCTACAAGGTGTTCTTGGACCGCTCCTTTTTATTTGATAGATTGATAATATTGTTTAACATTTGCAATTCTGCCATGCTGACCTAAAAATATTGTAATGAACTCAAACCGTTAACATGAGTTAGTATGAAGGCATGCACGTGGCATTGTGTTTGTAACAGACCTCTAGTGTTCTCGTATCGAAAGTCCTATACTCTTGTTCATGTTTCCAATTATTGCTCCTGAGAGAGTTTTAAGGAATAATCGCTTCTTTTATCAATTGGAGCATAGGACAAATTAATGTTAGATAGAACCGATCTCTTTAACCAATGATTTATTTAATACATAAATTAAAACTAGTCATATTTACTATTTCTTTCCCACATGCTATTGTTTTATATAAATATATGATAAAATTCTTCTCCATTTCATGTATACTACTTACTTACTTAGGTGGCGCTACAGTCCGGGGTGGACCTGGGCCTCAACCTATACGCCTCTCCAGTTAGCACGATCTTTGGCTAACTGCCTCCAGTTGCGCACTCCAAGTTGGTTGAGGTCCCCTTCCACTTGCGCGCGCCACCTGAGGCGAGGTCTTCCTCTACGTCCCTCCGGGTTGGATTCGAAGACTCTTCGGGCCGGAGCGTTGGTGTCCATTCGCTCTACATGTCCCAGCCATCTTAGACGACTAATCCGTATTTTTCTGACCACGTTGATGTCGCTGAACAGCTCGTAGAGTTCGCTGTTAAATCTCCTCCTCCAAAGCCCGTCAACGCAAACGGGACCGAAAATCACTCGAAGAATTTTGCGTTCGAAACGACCAAGGAGATCTTCATCCGCCCTTGATAACGTCCATGCTTCTGCGCCATACAGCAGGACTGGGATGATGAGGGTCTTATATAGAGTCTCCTTGGTGTTTCTCGACAAGGCCTTACTAATCAATTGCCTCCTTAGGCCAAAGTAACAGCGATTGGCAAGTGTAATTCTTCGCTTGATTTCTGACGATATGTCATTGTCAGAGTTAATAGCGGAGCCGAGGTAGATAAAGTCCCGAACTACCTCGAAGTTATAGCTCTCTATCGTGACGTTCTGTCCGATTCGTCGATGTTGTGCGTCCCTTCTTGTTGACAGCATATGTTTCGTTTTGCCCTCATTCACTTCTAAACCCATTTTTGCCGCCTCTGTACTGATACTTGCAAACGCACCAGTGACAGCTCGCTGTGTTCTGCCAATGATGTCGATGTCGTCGGCGTAAGCAAGTAGTTGCACAGACTTTTGGAAAATTGTGCCCCTGGTGTTGGCTTGCGAGTTTCGCACAATTCTCTCAAGTATGATGTTGAAGAAGTTACATGACAGCGCATCGCCTTGTCTAAATCATTTTTTGACATCAAAGGTCTCGGTGAGATTGTTTCCGACCTTAATGGAGCAGCGAGAGTTCTCCATCGTCATCCTGCACAATCTGACGAGTTTGGCAGGTATGCCAAAACTAGACATGGCTCTGTATAGCTCGTCTCTATAAATGCTGTCATATGCGGCCTTAAAATCGATAAAAAGATGGTGAGTATCGATCTGGACTTCTTGGGTTTTTTTCCAGAATCTGCCGAAGTGTGAAAATCTGGTCAGTTGTGGACTTACTGGGCCTAAAACCGCACTGATAGGGTCCAATCAGTTCGCTGACGAATGGTTTCAGGCGTTCACACAGCACGGCAGACATGTGATGTTGAGGAGACTTATACCTCTATAGTTGGCGCAGTTAAGAGGGTCTCCTTTCTTGTGGATCCGGCAAACAATGCTGAGGTTCCATTCATCAGGCATACTTTCCTCTGACCAAATCTTGGAGACGAGCTGGTGCATGCTCTCTACCACATCATCACCCGCTGCCTTGAAAAGTTCGGCAGTTAAGCCGTCCGGCCCGGCAGCCTTGTTGGATTTCAGTTTGGATATTGCTATCCTCACTTCATTTTGGTCAGGTGGGCGGGAGTCTTAGCTTTCATCACCCATGTTGAATGGTTCATTCTGCCCGACAGCGGAATTTGTGTCATCATCGCCGTTTAACAGTCTGCAGAAATGGTTTTTCCATATCCGCAGCACCGACTGTGTTTCCACTACTAGGTTTCCTTGTTCGTCTCTACAGGTATCTGCTCGGGTAAAGTTGCGTTGACACGTTCTTTTTACCTTTTGGTAAAACTTCCGAACATTGTTCCTGGAGTACCACCTCTCTATTTCCTCGATCGCGCGCTTCTCATGCTCTTTCTTTTTCTTCCGGAGAAGCCGGTGTTCTTTCCTCCTCATTTGCTCGTAGAGCTCACGAGCCGCTCTCGTCCTTCTGTGCAGCGCCGCTTCGTAGGCACGTTGTTTTGTTGCATGCGCTTGCCGGCACTCTTCATCGAACCAGGGTTTCGTGGGGGTGGTTTGGTGAAACCAAGCACATCACTTGCGGCGCTTCTGATGGCTTCTTGGCATCGATGCCACTGGTCTTCAGCACTTGATGCTGGCAGCACAGGACTTCTCGAGAGGTTAAGGGATACGCGATCGGCAAAAATTCTGCCGGTTTGTTGCGCTTGTAGCCGTTCAACGTTGAAACTCCTCACAGTATTTCCTCGCTGTTGTGGTGTCGCATACGTACCTTGGCTACAACAAGGTAGTGATCCGAGTCTATGTTGGCCGCTCGGAAAGTTCGGACATCTAGAATACTGGAGGAGTGCCTTGCGTCGATCGCAACATGGTCAATTTGATTGACGGTTTGGTGATCTGGTGACCGCCATGTTCCTTTGTGGATATTGAGGTGAGGAAACCGTGTGCTAGCTATAGTAACATTACGTCCCGCAGCAAAGTCAATTAGCCTAAGTCCGTTTCCAGACATGGTGTCGTGTAGGCTATGCTTTCCGATTGTGCTACCAAAGATGTCCTCCTTTCCTATTTTGGCGTTAAAATCACCTAGGACGATTTTAACGTCGTATTTAGGACATTGCTCATATGTTTTCTGGAGGAGCTCGTAGAAACATTTTTTGGTAGCATCATCTTTCTCTTCTGTGGAGGCGTGAGCGCATAAAAGGCTGATGTTGGCGAATTTAGCCTTGATGCGGATGATTGTAAGGCGTTCACTAACGTGTCGAAAGCTCAAGACTTCTTTCCTAAGTCTGCCGCTTACAACGAATCCACATCCAAATAGACGCTGCTTCTGTTCCCTATAGCAATCACCGTAGTAGATGTCACAGTTTTTCATTCTTCTTTTGCCCGGCCCATCCCATCGCACTTCCTGGATGGCGGTGATATCTGCATTGTAGCAGGTTAGGGCCTCCGCTAATTGTTCGGCTGCACGTGGTCTATTCAGGGTTCGAACATTCCACGTGCAGATCCGAAAGTCATTGTCCTTTTTCCGTTTTGCAGGGTCGTCAACAGTGAATCCGTCCGTATCCGAGGCTTTTGGTTGCTTCGTAACCATGTGGTTTTTCAGTGGTTTGGTAGTTAACCCCACGCACAACCCCCAACCTGGAGGACCAGGCCCTAAATTGACCCTAGGACAGCGGGTCGGGTAATCCGTTGTCAGTAACCCACTTCGAGGATATGAGCGCTGCCGTTGGCCCATAAAGGGTTCATCCGCCACCATCTCTATTTCAGCACCCTGACTAGTGCTGAAAAAAACAACCTTACCGACCTTTGCTCTAAATATGTCAGAGTAGCTCGCTTTAGGCATCTGCCATCCCGACTGTTGACAACACCGTTGATTCAATATGGCGAATTCATCCGCTGTATGTCCTCTTTCTGAGGGGCTCATGTAAGACCTCTGAGACTCATCAGCCAGTCATTCCGACAGAGCATTATAGTGTTGCTACTTCTTTCGTGTTAAACACTCGCGCTTATATAAGTTTAGCAAGTCAAGCCCGGGTGGGCGAGACCAGTATCCGGCGGTTACCACTCGGAGGTAAAATAAGCACAATTGATGTGTACGAGATAGTTACAACGACTGGGCATCGCCAAGTTGATGCCAATCAGCGTCTACACTATTCATACACACCCAACCACCCCATTTCATGTATACTTTATAATTTTCATGTATACTATAACTTGTTGTTTTCCTTGTTATCTTGATGTTCTTCTTCTATTATGCTCGGAACTGTGTTTTTTTCTGCCTTATCTTGTTTACCATTCCTACATTGGGCTGCATTTATGTCAGTCTTGGAGGTTGAACAGTATATTTGCAATCGTAATCAGTCTCTTAAAAGTTGTTGTCATTTAAACCATTCAATGTAAAATTAAGGTTAGCCTGGCAAACCTGCCATGTGTCCTCTTTAACAAGTGTTTGACAAAATGTAAGCATTTGATGATTTCGCTCTCACAAGTAATTGATGGTTAGGTAAAAATAAACTGACTAGAGGAATAAAATTTGTTTTTTCTCTTTTTTGAGCTTCTGGATCTGATTTATTTTTTATTAAGGAAAATACAACTACATTTTATTTTATTTTAAACTATCGATATGAATTGTAATACTCATTTAGTTGGTGTTTTTTTTTTTTTCAATTTTAGATATATTAAAAAATTAATTGAAGATACAAATGTCGGAGAAGAGGGTTTGAAATTAATTCAATATTGTTGCTGGGAAAATCCACATTTTTCACGATGTATATTAACGGAACTGTTATGGCAATGTGGTTTCGCCTATTGTCAAGATATGCGACATCATACAGATTTGTTGCTGCATGTGCTGCTGATAGAAGACACATGGCAAAATCACCGAATTCACAATGCCTTAATGGGTGTAGCCGAAGAACGAGGCGGACTTCTGGAGACCATATTAAAAACTAAAACTCATTATCAAAAAAGAGCATACCAAATAATCAAATGCTTAACGCAACTATTCCATAAAAGCCAAGTAGCACTTGCAATGTTGAATTCCAATCAACATATTGCCAAACACTGGGTTATGTCTGTGGAGTGGTTGCAGGAAGAACTCGATAAACAAAGAGGAATCGGATGTCAATATAACTATTCTTGGTCACCCCCAGCTCAAAGTAACGATAGCACCAACGGTTATATGTTAGAGAGATCACAATCAGCCAAGAACACCTGGTCATTGGCTTATGAATTATGTCAAGAAGAGGTACTTCACATTTGAAAAGATAACATTATTGATATCAGGGAAAATAGTCAAATTTTCAAATTTTCAGGAGCAAGAGGAAACAAATGAGTCTGACACTGAAATTAAGAGCGACGGTTCAATTGCACAAACATTTGTTTTGGAAAACGCAGCTGTCAATTCTGAAATGGTAGCAACGACTCCATATTCTACGAAAGATCTTGCGGTCTCAAGTAGTCAAAAATTACAACCAATCGAACTGGATGGAGATATCCCTGAAACTTTAAATAACGTAGATATTGGACAAAATATAAATATAAGTGAAGAATACAATTTCAACAGTGTATATATTAACTTAAATGAACTTAGACTGTCACCAAAAGCGGTAAGTTGTATTAATTATAAAAATTATATTTTATGAGCATTATTTATTTTGTACGTGTACCTTCCTAAAATGATGACATTATGGTCGCTTTCATAAATGTATGGTTGCGCAAGTAGGATTCATAATTGCCACCAACAGTTGTCTCACTTTGATAAATGCATAATTGCAATCATTTGCAGTGCAACTACGCGATCGTTTCGCATCACTTGCGCTTTCATATTCTGAAGTTATACTGATTGCAAATGATCGCATGAAAACAAAGCCACCATGCATTTATGAAAGCATCCTATATATTTTGTATGTGTACCAACCTAGAACTCGAGTGCTTTCTTGGCCACCATGCTGTATAAATTTAAGTTTGAATTCGTTTTTTATAATCTATGCGCCTTACCAATAACATATTAAATGTAAAGATTAAATTCGCGGTCCCATTCTTACAAATTTTCTTTTGCATAAATTACGTTTGACGTTTTAGCCATCATAGAGTGTGGCAGCTTTACTTTACTTTGTGATGAATGTTGTTTTTAGTAAAATTGTTTATATTTATAATAAAAATGTAAGCAAATATTAATATTAAACAATCGTAATCGTCAAGATGGTTTTATTTTTTTTGCGAAGAGGAGGTATCCTAGCTCAAAAATCAAATGGGCCATCTAACACAATCAACTGCATTACTGCTCCCTGGCATTCATTTTAGAAATTCATGCAGATAACAAACATTTAAAACTGTGCTTTTGATAGAAATTTTTAGCGAATTCATTCGATATGTTTTTTTCCGGTTTTGGGTGGCACTTATATGAAACTCGATTATCTGTGTATAATTACAGTTCGGAGAATTTTACTTGCTCTGACTTGACACTCTCGCTTCAATATCTTTCTCAATATTTTTTCTCCAAAAACTGAACACATTAAGAAGAACACAATTGCATATTCTTTAAATAAATGCACACACACAATTTCGGCACTAAAAAAAAGTCCTTACATAATTCATAGCCTTGCATTTTTGTAGATGATCTTAGATCTTTCGTGAAATGACGAAGGATCTATTACAATCAAGACGTTTCACATTTCCATGCAAATCTTATCTTATTAAAACTTTTGCCAAAAAAATTGCATGCAGTATTATACTTTCACAATTAAATCCAATCAAGGAAAATTAAAACCAATATTAAGAAGTTGTCCCTTTCATTTATTCGACGCAAACATGGTCACCCTGCATTTCAATTTAAGTGAAACAAAACATATGTTTCGGTCGATCGATTTGTTTACCTTGTGAAATTTGTGCAACAAATTTGAATGATTTCTTACCTCCCTGTTCATTCACTGAAGAATGAAAGTTTAAGAAAAAATTGTTTTCATACACATTTACAAATATATTGTTTAATTGCCGCCTTTTATAAAATAATATATTATTGTATTTTATAAGCTACTTTTAAAACCAAAATTTGGTTAAACTTTTAAGCATAACGATTTTTTTCCAGTTGGGTTTTATGTACATATACAAGTGAATACAGTATTCGTAATTGCACTCATACTTTTACTTTTAGAATACTACTATTTCTGGCACAAAAATACTTCTTGGCTTCGATTTTAAGTGGTTACACATCATCCTGAAATCAAATTTTTATGTTCAGCGGTTTACAGTTAAACGTCCTTAAGATATATTCATATTTATTTTATTTTCTATCAACTAACGGATCTAGAGTAATCGTGATAGGGGAGTCATACCCAAAAATTCCTTTTTAGTGAACGTCTACCGAATAAGGGGAATAGACACTCCTTATTTTATATAATAAATCGGTCAGTCAAGACGAAATATATTCAACCTTATTTTGACATTCGAAATCGTTCGAAATTTAGTCGAACTGGAAGAGTTTATGTTTTGACATTCGAACGAAAAGAAAATTCACTCTATCAATCAAAAGTTCATTTTGCATTCGTATGTTGAGTGGATTTTGAGATTCGAATCATTCGACACAAATGCAAATTTTACTGGTATAGATTTTTCTGTCGTCTAGATTCATATAACAACAATTTTAATATTATTGGTTGAAAATTTTATGAATACATTCATGAAATCATTGTCCTTAACAACTTCATACAAATATACTATGCCCTTTTTTATATTTAGAATATAAAAAAATTAGAGCCCATGAAAATTGAAGCAATATGTCACCTTTGACATAATATATTAATATTCGACTCAAAAGTTAGTCCACTTACTAAATTAAAACCCCACAGTTCATGTGGCTTACCACGTATCAGACATGCTATTATATAAAAGCGGTTTCAATTGCAAAATGTGTCATATCAGTCAGAGGCCTAATCTGTGGTGTCTTCGTTTTTTATAAAAAACTATCTTGTTCTACAATTGCAAGTAAATTATGCATCGTTTGTGTAATAATATGTGAGCTCGATGTGGTAGTAGATAGTAATGCGGTTCAAATAGTGTCATTCTTACTAATACAGTAGTAAATATTGCCAGTTTTAGAAGGTAACCCTTAAGTGTATATTTATGTTTGGATGTTTGTATATATTTACTTAACTAGGTCCAGACACGTGAATAATTGCTGCCTGTGACAAGGCATCCTTTCTAGTGTATTTTTAGCGGTTGAACAAGGCCAGTACCACGGGGAGGTAAAATAAGAACATTTAATGTGAGATGTACTTAGAACACTGGACACCAGCTTACAATAGAAATTGAATTAATTTAATCGCTGCTACTTCGATTTGACAAATAAGTGGGTTTTAAACTCCTAATTCGTAGGGCGAAATGGAATCTCTATAAAGCACTTATCCTGTCTGTTCAGGCCAAATAGTTTTGCATTGAAGCTACAATAAAATTGAAGGAGTATTATCGGGTTAGCACCAAAGCTGAAAAAGTCGTTTTTATACCCTATCCTAAGGGTATATTAATTTTGACACATAGTTTGTAACACCCCTTAATATTCCTCGTAGACCCATAAAAGTATATAGTAGTATAAAATATTTATGATCAGGACCAAATCCTAAGACTATCTAGCAATGTCCGTCCGTACGCAATTTTTACGCCTTTAAAATTAAGCTAGGAAGCTGAAATTTGGACCACATATTCCCTAGGGCTCCGAAATGGTTAAGTGTAAAATTTTTTTGAATATGCCCACTGCCACGCCCACAATTGAGGAAAAACCGTTTTAAAGCTAAAGTTAGAGAGAGAGAGTGTTACAACCTTCACAAGATATGTAGGCACTGCCCCCCTTTATAAGTTTGTCATATACCCCCCTATCATGCTATCCGTTCGGAGAGGAATTTTCTCCGCAACGCAAATATAGTCGGAGACTTCATTTACATTCACCGTATCCGTTTTCCGAACGCACATTTACATTTTTTTTTATAAATTATTATTTCCGCGATGAATATATGTCGGAGACAATCGGAGAGAAATTGACAGGTGGCTGTCAAAAACTGATGTAAAAAACGCAGCTTGAAATGTATACTGCCGGTATGCGTTACGTTTTGTCGGAGAAATGTTCCGAACAATTACCATGAAGGAAAATTGTCCGATTCGTATAAAATCGGAGAGTTTTCCTTTCGGAACGGATACCAAGATAGGGCGATAAGGTTTTCTGCCACGCCTACTTTTTGTGGGCGTTTTTTTTTTACTAAAATGCGGTTTTCTTCTAAAATGTTCATAGAAGGCGAAACAAAATGTTTAACAAGATATTTACCCTATATTTTTTCCAACATATCGCCCATACAAAGTTTTTGGCCACGCCCACTTTTTGGGGGCGTTTTTAAAAAAAAAAAAATTTTTTTTGTTTTAATTAGTAGAATGGAATAAAATCTTCTTAATGCTTTTTTCTTTGGGGCATATAGGGATATGGATAGGGTATCATACTGTTCGCCCCCAGCGGACTGTAGCCTTTCCTTATGTTTTGAAGTGAAATTGTTTATTGCATCAAATCCTGATGTTGGATAGCATCAGTGCTAATTACTTCTCTGATGTAATTGATGTGCTCTGCGGTTTAGTCTTCTTCAAGACAAAGTCCGCACTCCGGTGAGTCGGCTATTTCTAGTTTGTGGAGGTGATATCTTAATCTGTGATGGGCGGTTAGGTATTAAATAAGATTTTTTATATCATGCCTAGATAGGTGTAGTATCTTATTTGCGTCGTTTCTGAAGGGCTGTATAACTTTTTTGGTCTGTCTAAGAATTGGAATGCTTTCCCAATAGGAGATGCACAAGTTGTATATACAAAAGTCTCGGGTCCTATAGAGTGGTTCTCCGAGCCTTTTCTATCCAATTTGTCAGCTTTTTCATTTCCCTCGTGTCCGGAAACCCACCAGATTTTGGTCTAGTTCCTGCGACTGAGTGCCTGAAGGATTTAAAGGAGGGTAGTACTGATTTGGAGTCAATAATTGGCGAGCTAAGGGCTTTTATAGCTGCTTGAGGGTGTTGGCTATATGGATGTTGGCGCCTTTAATACCTGAGGTGTGAATTAGGTTTGCGCATTCCTTAATGTCATGGAGCTCTGTCTGAAATACACTGGCACTTTTTCCCATGGGTTTTAAGACATTTTTGTTTGGACCGTAGATACCAGCTCCCACCGCAGAGTCTATTTTTGAACCATCCGCATACCACATTAGGCCGTTTTGGCAATTAGGTGGGTTGTTACCAACCCATGCTTCTCTGTTTGTGATTTAAGTAGAGAAACCTTTGTTGAAGCATAGTGTTTTTGTTGTTCGATCTGTTACCGCGCAGGTCATGTCTAATTCGGGGATATCCGATAGCAGTTGCATTAGTTCTAAATTTTGATTTGTCCTTTTTTTTGTTTCAAACTTGGAGTGTTGCATATTTTCACTTTTTTTATAAAAATGTGAAGCGGTGTTAATCCTCTAAGGCCGCCGTGGGTCAGGTTCTCATTGTACCGGAGATACCAATGCCATGATACCAGTGACGTGAGTCACCAATAAAATGTTGGAGCCAGGGAAATTTACTTTTAGAAAGATAGTCAAAGTTTCTTCCCGGTCTCGTGTGGTGGTGTTATCAGGTTTGATTAGCAGTTTGATTGATATTTTATGAGTGTCCTTTGGAGACGGGCCACTACTGGAAGCTCTTCGAACTTTTCACAAAGGGTCCGCCAGAAAGCTCTCTTGGATCTACGCAGTTCCTTGTTGTATAAGGTAAGGGTTGGGACCAATACAGATCCCGTCCCAACTTAAGCTCTATTGATAGAATAGTTCTATTGATAGATAGTATATTTACATTTTTAATGGGAATCATGTTTTAGAAGTAGGGTACTCGGTTCAATGTACACTTCTTTCCCCCAAAAAAAAAAAGATCAATATAAAAATTCTTTTCACTATTGTGGATGCAGAAAATCACTTTTTTGCATGTATATTTAATAAACTGTTGACCTTATATTAGTAATTACACATTTTCTTAATTTGCATATCGAATTATTATTTAAACAAAACATACAAAAACCAATTTGCCGCCGATATTCTTCCCGTGAATTTTACCAATTTATTTGTATTTAGTTTGAAAATCCGCGGCACTGATTGCTTGATTTTGTTACAGTGAAATTAAAACACTTAATTAATATTATATTTTTTCTTTGACAATATTTAATACCACTCTATTTCAACTTTTAAATATTAAGTTTATCGAATACTGCCAATCTTGCAAATTTTTGTTTTTTTGTTTTGTTTTCACAGGAAAATATTCAAAACTTCGTCATTGTGACGTAATTTCCCGGTGATCCCTCGAAAAAAGGTGCGTCCGCGTTGACAGTAGAACTCGTGACAGGATCATCAGAAGTGAAAAAAAAATTCGTGTTTAAGTCAAATAAACCCCGTGATTCAATTGAGTGCGCACCTTCGTAAGGCTGTATCTCTAAAACTTTTATTCGGAATGACTTGAATGTAGGATAATATTCTCGAGATGTAGAAATTTATAAAACAATAAAAAAAAACGATTTTTTGGAGCTGTGAAACCCATGTAACCCCTTAAGTCATTGCTGATAGGGTGTCCGTCGTTGGCATCGTTGATGATGCTATTATAGAGGTAACATTCTCTATGTTTTTTTTTGTTTATGTTGCTTTTGGCAAGACATTGGGCTTATCTCCGAAAAGGGTCCTTTGAATCTATACGGCCACTCCTCTCATACGCATCGCTTGTTTGGTGGAACAGGCTTCCGCGGAAACGTGTTACTGCTTCTTTTGCCAAATTTAGCGGAGCCAAATTTCTCTGATGTATCTCCTTTGATGAATCTTCCCCCCCCCCCCCCCCCCCCCGCCATGTCTCGCTTAAAGAGAGGAGGCCTTAGGTACTATGCGCACTGCAATTTTGAAGAACTTGCTGAAGAATTAACCTTTGACCCCTGTCTTATGGACACGCCGTCCGATGCAATGTCACTTCGTATTTTCAAAGATGGCTCCAAAACCAGACAGAGGTCTGGTGCTGGAATTTTTGTGGAATGCGAAAATATTAAACTACACTACCCTTCGGCTAGTTATAGCTATCATTGTTGTTTAATTTTTTTTGACAAGTCGGTTATAGCAATCATTGAAAAATTTCTGTCAGTGAAATGCCACTGGTATAGGTTAGAGTTGATTATTGAAAGCAAAACTGACGGATGAGAATAGAAAGAGAATCTTCTATTCTCTTCTTAAGTGAAACGATTGTGTTCCAAATTTTAGAATTGAATATCAGCTGTTCATTAAAAACGTTTTCAAACAGTGAAATAATAAAAATAGATTTAAAGAAAAGTTTAAATCAGAATTAAGCAATTTTGTTTGTAGAAAAATTCTATTAGTGATTAGCTTTATTTTGATACCGCTTAAAGACAATATTGTTTGCTTAGTCGTCTTAAAATACGAAAACAAAACTTTCAATGATGCATTTTATTGATTGCTATAACAAGCCCCTAAACATGCGTCTGTTTTCCAAGCGAAGGTTTTTGCCGTCCTTAAGGCTATGCGGTGTATTGTGAACAACAGGTTGAGGGCTAGAAGCTGCATTAAAACCGCTGCTAAGCCCTCTTACCTCGTCCAAGTTAGTGCTCGAACTTAAGATTTCTCTGAATTTGGTCGGAAGGCTGTACACAGTGGATCTTGTATGGTATCCAGGAAAATGATATCTCCGATGAGTTTAATAGGCAAGGTTCAGAAGAATTTTACTCAGGCCCCTGTGTTGGGTCTGCTTCCATATGTAGTCATGACTTCCATTTATGCTTGAGCTTCTCGTGACAACAAGATTCGATGGCGTGACTACGACAGACCAAACTACTGCGCCCGGACATTTGCAAACGGTCTGCGTCTTTCCGGCCTTTGCTCGAACATCTAAGCTCTTCATTACTGAAGCTTCTTCTCATCTTCCTTCGAAAACTAAGTACATTAACGTAAGGACCAGTAGGACCAGTAGTTGTGTCCATCGGATAGTACAATCTCCGAAAATAGAAAAAAAAAATTACTCCGTCGTTTTTTGCCGGAACCAATAGTGTTCTATTAATTAAAATAAAGTTTAAATTTAAGCATGCGTTTTTATATATAAATACAGAGGCAAATACAAGAAATATCGGAACACCAAGCATATTTTTTTAAAAACGACGAAATTTATTAAATAACGTAGATGTTGAAAACGAATCAGATCAACATTACACTTTTAGTCGATATAAAATCTATTTAAATTTAGTACTTGATATCGATTTGAAATTATTTGAAACAAAGTGCTTAAATATTCGATTTCATCGATTTTCAAACGATCTACGTTTAAATCGACTATGTTCAGTTAGCGTAAAATACAGAAATTAACTACATAAAATAATTTAATTAAATGCATTCACTTACGACGTAGCTTTTACAATTTTTAAATATTTTTAAATGTCTCTGCATATGACCTTTTATTTAATTTTTTGTGGATACAATTGTTTTTTTAATTTGTAGCACCACAGCAAATCACTATACTTCTTTCCTTCATGTTACCACTTTTTTTTATTCCTTATTTTTATATCAACTTTATATTGATTTCTTTTTAAAATCTGCACTAACCAACTAGGCATCTGTCCAAAAATTTTCTATTTATTACCTATATGTACCTTGTTTCTAATTATTTTTCAATGGAATATTTTCCACAAATTTTTTACATTCAGTGATTACAGATACAATCAACATTTACAGATCTTCTCCAAGAATTGAAACTGGGAAGAGATAAAATAATGAAAACTATACATATATGTCTTTTTTAACTAATTTTACATGATTTACAGTACCATTTCTTCATTGTTTTATATAGGTTAAGAAGTCAAGCGGAAACACAGTTACAACGCATACACTCTTTACACCCCCAGCGGACCAGCTGCCATGTTTGCCTTTAAACATGTCTTCAAATATGTCACTGAGTTTGAATAACACAACAACGTCGTTAAAAGAAAATAATGAAAGCATTGACGAAACATAAAAATAATGTCATCAATTTGTCTTTTCCAAAATGAATTCAAATATAAGTTATAGGGAATGTATTGTACAATTTTATGTTTTCATATTATCAAAATAAAAATCGATTAATCTAAAGGAAAGTAAAATAAATTTAATGAAAATAATTTAATAACTTTCTCTGCATTAGTAATTTACATGAATTTGTGCAATTAAAATAAAATATTTAACTGACTTTGTTAAAACAAGAAACTTCAATGTTTTATTTCTAAGAAAACATACAATTAGCATAAGGATTAAATTAAAATTATTACTTGTTCTACAATTGTGTACGTTCGTTTACAAAAATCGTTTGATAATTGTTTGTTTTATTTATTTATTTATTTATTTCTTGTGACAACCAAATAATGTTGGCTTAGTCAACAAACTCTTTTAGAACGTATTTTTTCCGACCATCTCTATTTTAACAGATCTTCAAACCGGCTTGTTAAAACAATACACAAAATAAAATTTAACGTTTTCTTAACCAAAAAGAAAAACATATGAATAATGTAGATTTATTTTTGAAAGAAGTGTTAAGAGAATTACATATGTGCACTGAATAAAGAAATGAGGATGATATTAAGAAGTAAAAGCAAAAGAAATATCTATCTGATACGGCTTAAGTTATTCTAGATCTAATTTCTGAAAAACTTAGCAATTCACTTAAAATAAATAAATAATTATAAGACGTAAAAGGCCATACAGGACCTAAAGCCAAGATAATCCAACCATTGTGTGTTCAAAGGTATGGAATTTTGTCACCAATGAAGTGACATACAGTTTAATAGTTTCCGATGCGACAGGATCTGAAAATAAAATTTGTTAGATCTCTATGAAATAAGCACAAAATACTATGTAACAAAGTCTCGTTTTCGCCTAATTAAAAAGTAATCCAGAGTTGAAAATTTGTTAGTATAAAAACTATGAGAATACCATTGCAAATATTAGAAGTTAAATCACCAATATTAGTATTCTTATTTTATAAATCTGGATGCTTTTTATTTAGCTTAACAGTATTTAGGTGACTCGCTTCGTGTTAACAAAGGATTTCAACTCTGGCCTGTCTCCTCAACTGCTATAGAACGGACTTCGGCCTCACATGTAGATGCTCAGGGACTTAGAGGCCAACAGAATGTAAATGAAAGATAAATAAGGGGGGCTAACTATGCACCTCGACAGCGAATCGTAAAATTTGCGATTCATTCAGTTCGCTTCGCGACGAACTTGGCAACCATGCAAAACGATTTTGCTTCGAATGTCGACTTGCCAAAGCATTTCCATATTTCGCTTTCCTATTAATGTGTCGAAAAACTTTTGAATGTTGGAATACTTTATTTTAAATATTTGTTGTGGTTTGTTTGGTTGCCCTTAATGCAAGAAAAATATAAAAAATTAAATTATTTTTCGCTGTCGCTTATTTCAATTTTATTTTTTTCCACTGCTAAGAAATCAATTCGCTACCAAAACATCTATCGCATTTGAAGTCGAAAAAATGGCTTTCGCATTTGCATAATTGCGCGAATTTTATAGAGCGAAGATCGATAGCTTTCGCCGGCGAACTGAATAGCACCAATATGCGAAATCGGAAAAAAAATGCGCTTCGTGGCGCACTGGAACCTTTTTTATAAACAAAAATAGCGGTTTTATTTCCATTATATATAAATTACAATATTTGCTGCGTCACTGGTTCTGCAGCACGCTACATAAACTGTCCCTGAGTGAAACATTTCTTGCTCAACTCAGACCCAGCTTTTCCTCATGTTTAACCCTGCGATTTATTTATCATTTGCAAAACAGACATTATTATGAAATTGAATCCTTTTAATAGGAACTCCAACTTTCAAAAAATATTTGTGGGAAGGAGGACATGGGCTGTAATATTTGCCCCAACTATTAAATCCGGCGGATTTCCTACGGTGGCAGCTTATCCGATCCGCATCCGTTCACTTTTGCCATAACAGAAAACGGCTTAACCGTTTGTGTTATCGGTCCACGAAATCACTATGAATTGCATTGTAGTCAGCTGGTTTCATAACGACTCACCCTGTGGGCGCACAATCATGTACGTTGACGATGAGTCTCATTCTCGTGCGTGAGACATATATGAGACGCTTTTTGGACTCGTGGGCGCACGCGATAGGATTTTACCTAAAGGAAATGCAAGTAGATACGGGTGAATAAATAAGGGTAAATTTCATTAAGAGTTTATGCTTTGCAAGCGGCATCGAACGATATTGAGTGATTTACGTGGCTGCTTCGGTCACCGACAGTGTTTGTATGTCTTTGGACTGGCTTTTCCCACGAAAACAATTTTTTTCCTCTCCGTGCGACCAAAATTCCCATAATTGCAGTCAAGTCTATTTTATTTTTTTTTTTAGTTTTCACATCCGTTACTATAGAAAAATTGTTAGGATTCTGCGAATGAGATAACGATAAGAAATATTTGACAACTTTCATTAAATTTGAAAAACATTAAGACCCAACCTTCTACTTTTTAGGTTTTCAACAACAATATTTCGTCACTTGAAATTGATGCAACTAATTCTCGCCACTCATAGTCAACTTCAAACTTGTCACAATCTTCTACCTTTTCTGCCAAATCATACATGGTACTGCAGTTTTTTCTGGATTGCTTGGTCGACTCTCGTATGAGATGGTTGTGCTTTCCCTTAAAGAATTTTTTTTATTCATAAAAAAAAAATAATAATAAAAAAAACGTAAGGAAAGGCTACAGTCCTTTGCTTGTGGCAAACAGTACGATACCCTATCCATATCCCTATATACCCCAAAGAAAAGAGCATTAAGAAGGTGATGGATATCATTTTATTTCATTCTATGAAATTAATAAAAAAAATATTTTTTTTGAAAACACGCCCCTAAAAAATGGGGTTGAAAATTATTTCTGAAAACAGAATTTTAGTGAAAAAAAAACCCACAAAAAGTAGGCGTGGCAAAATGCTGTGCTGTGTGGATAAATAATCAAAAAAAAAGAAAATAAAGTGCATTGTGTTAGGGCAATCCCTATCGCCCCACTCCCATTCGTTTGCTGCTGCCTTGCTTGGCTATAACAAGTGCCGTATGTTTTTGCGTGCACTTGCTATGGCTGGGTAGGGTATCATTTGGCGAATAGCGGGTCGCGTTGTGTAGATTTTGTTGGCAGACTAAAGCAATTCATTGTAAGGGCATAACACCTGCAGTGATTTGTTTTTCAAAGCTGACGTCAGGATCTACACGGTACGGCCCAGCTTAGTCAGCGTCGGAGTTGAGTTTTTTTGTGTTTGTTTTTTGTTATGCGTGGGAATTTTAAGTGGACGTGAGTAATATTCGTGGGTTGAGATCCATTTTTTTTTCATTGTACGCCCATGTGATTCACAATAAACCAGCTGTTTTGTCACTAAGTGAAACACAGGTCAGCATTGATTCCGATTTAACGTAGTTTAGTCTGCCTGGATATAACTTGGTGCCATTATTCTTTTCCCATCGTGGTATCGCCGTTTATATACGTAGTGATGTAGCCTACCAAACTTCTACCTCAATATGGCCTATGTTCCAATCCGGAATTTAATTTTATTTGGCTAAAATTCCATGTCCGTAGGCAATTAATTCACTATTGTTTTATTTACAGAAGCCCTAACCAGGACAGGCATTCACCTTATAATGAGTTTGATGCGCTGTCTGATTCCATCACCAGAATTGTAACCCATTATCCTCGTACTGAAATCGTCATTGCGGGCGATTTCAATATACACAATTCAATTTGGCTTCGACATTGTGAACAGACAACACCCGAAGGAAGGTATGTTGAGATCTTTGCTGAGGTTAATAATTTAACCCAGATTGTAAATGAGCCGACACGGATACCTGACATTAGCGGTCAAAACGCCAACACTCAGGACTTGTTTCTTACCTCTCACCCTGATAAATACACTTTAAATGTATTATCGCCTCTAGGTTCGTCAGACCATTGTATTATATCGGCGAATTTCTCGTACTCCATCCACACAGTTAAAGAACAAGCTCCTAAAAGAACCGTATGGCAATACGAGAAAGCCAATTGGGAAGCTTTAAACGGTTTCTTTGGGAGTTTTAACTGGTCGTTGTGCTTCCTCAACAACGACGTGGATGCCGCTGCCGATATGATTACAAATTTAATTCACCTGGGTATGAAACACTTTATCCCTAACAGGATAAAGTGTATCAGACCTAAGGAAAACGCGTGGTGTGACTTGATCTGTAAAGAAGCTATCAGGGCTAAAGAGGTAAGTTTTCGGTCATTTAAGGCCAACCCAACTGAGGAAAACCGAAAAAAGTTCAAGCGAGCCAGAAATGACTGAAATGCCCACATTAATCGTGTCAAATTCTCCTACGACCTACGTTGAGGCTGAAAATACTACAAAGTCCCACCGGTAGTAAAACCTCTTGGTCGTTTGTTAAGAATATTAAAAATTAGGCCTCGTCATCTATCCCGACACTCATTTGCAATGACACCCCAGCTGTCAGCTCTTCGGATAAAGCCAATCTGCTCGCTGCTCATTTTGCAGCTAGCTCAACGCTGCCAGATTGTACTTTGTCTCCCCCTGTACTCGAGCGCGTAGAATCTTCTATTTGGCCGATCCATTTTCGCACTCGTACAGTGGCAAGAGTTCTTCGAGATCTCAACATACATAAATCGACTGGTCCAGATGGTATTTCCCCTGTCGTTCTGAAGAGGTGTTCTTCCACGCTGAAAAAACCAATGCGTAAGCTTTTCTATCTGTCCTATTCTTCAGGGCTCTTTCCGAGAAGATGGAAAACAGCATTTGTCCAGCCCGTCCCCAAAAAAGGCGAATCTTCCTCTGTCTCCTCCTACCGACCAATTGCACTAACGTCCCTTCTTTGCAAGGTCATGGAAACGCGGATAAATCGTCAGCTTATGAAATATCTTGAATCCCGAAAACTTCTTAATGACCGGCAGTACGGTTTTCGCAGCAACAGATCCACTGGTGATTTGATGACATATCTGACCGAAAAGTAGAACCAATCTATTCACCGTGGTGGTAAAAGTAAGGTCGTTGCGCTTGATATTTCAAAGGCATTTGACAGAGTTTGGCATCAAGCTCTCTTGTTGAAAATGCGTGCATTTGGGATCGATGTTACCCTTCTTCAATGGATTAGAAATTACCTTTCGGACCGTTCAATACAAGTTGTTTTGGACGGTTTCAAGTCTGCAACTTACCAAATAAATGCTGGTGTTCCCCAAGGCTCCGTTTTGTCTCCGACTCTCTTTCTCATTTATCAATATCAATGACCTCCTGTCTGTCACTTCTAACACAATCCATTCCTTTGATGATGACAGTACCCTCAGCTTTACATATTCGTTTTCTGGGCAACGCCCCTCATCTTCGGGTATCGAATTGGAACGGCAACGTATGTTAAGCTCATTGAATTCCAATCTTGACAGCATACTTAAATGGGGTAAAACCAACAGAGTGGAATTTGATGCTTCCAAAGCACAAAGCTGTCTTCTGTCATTAAAGCGAAACCCCAATACTCTGCCATTATCCATGGATGGCAATTGCATCGACGAAACCGAAAGACTTTCCTTCCTCGGTATGTGCGTAAACGACAAACTTCGTTGGAATGACCACATATTCGATGTCGCCAAGAACGCTGCGAAATGTGAACACTCAGTGTTGCCAAATAAGCAATTTAATTTAGAAGATGAAATATGCCTGACAGGATGGCGAATTGGAAAACTACTTGTAGAGGATCCAATAACACTTGTAAACATAAAAAAGAGAAGGCTTAACGTTCTGTCCTCTCATCAACTAAGAAGCCTGCACAGCAGATTTTTTACCTTAGCAGATAATGCAGAAAAGAGACTTACCCAAAACGGACAGCTACATCAACAGGAATCCGGAACCAAAAAAAAGGATGAAGAATGGTGCTAACCAATATTTATTAAAAATGTAAGCTCTAAATCATTATTAGATTATATAAAAAAAAATTCCAAGTGAAATCGAAAATGTACGCTTTTTTAATCGGGGGCTAGGTAGATTAAATTTAATTGTTGAAAATATTAAAATTCATAATTTCTTGTTGGAGCATTTAAAAATTTCAGCTGCTGCCTTCTCCTTTACTCCAAAACAGCTGCAAAAACCTAATATTATGTTACAGGGACTGCCGGGCGGATTCTCTTGCGTAGAAATACAAGATGCTTTTTTGAAATGTGACCCTTCATTAAAGAGATAAAGGCTTTTACAACCAAATGGTTTCGTGTATATTTGAGGACAGGGAAACTCTTCTTAAAGCCAAAAAGTTAAAACACATTCTTCAACACAGGATTCGTTAGGACGAGTTCAAAAGGGATGGTCCTGTTCAATGTTTTCGTTGTCAGCGTTTTGGGCATGTAAATGCGAATTGCGCATATACTCCAAGATGTGTAAAGTGTAAAGAAATACACGAAGTCGGTACGTGTTTGCTGAATACTCCCGAAAACAGTACTATTGTCGCCTGCATTAACTGCGGAGAGATTGGACACCCCCTAATTCCAACGGGTGCAAAAAGAGGTTAAATTATATTGATCGCAGAGGATATGCTTTTCAACATGCCAAAAACTATCGAAGTACTGTAAAGAACTCGGTGGACGCAGAGGTCCGAAACATTATTCCTTTAACGGAAACCTATGCTAATGCAGTTAGGGGGGGCACTCAAAATTACACACCAGCTATGTAAATATTCCAAAAGAATCATTTATGTCCGACTTCCTTAGTGAGTCGACTAGGCTTTGCAAGATGCCGATAAGCCTTTTGATATCGAGGATTCGAGAATTCTGGCCAGCCTACTCGAGGCTTAATGAAAACAAAAAACCTGGTGCTTATTTGAGTTTTGTCGCAAGTCTTGTAATATAATTATGAAATTTATTTCAGCCAACTTAAACTCCATGATTTCCAAAGAAAAACATATTGAAGTAGACTTGCTCTTAAAAGACATTCATCCCACAGCTATTTTACTACAGGAGACCTGTTTAAATTCTAGGCATATCCGAAGATTCAAAGACTACAAGTTTAATCGCAATGACAATGGTATTGGACCCTTGAATTTTTCTAAAAAAATCAATAAACTATAATGCCATAAAATTCTCCAATAACACACTTTCAGCAACAGTAGTATATGTAATAATGAGCCAAAAAAAACTTGCAATTGTTTCCATTTTTGTGCCTTGTAACATAGGGATGCAAGTAATACATGCTCTTGATGACCTTTTAACAACAATTGCAGACTCTGAGTTTTTTTTATTATAGGTGGAGACCCTCACTGGGGCGACCACACTTTTAATAGCAATGGAAATCATCTATTTGCATGGCATCAAAACGGCAGATTTTTAGATAAGGATATTATTGCCGCACCCGAACCTACAAGGCCATTATCCTCCTCGTTCATAGACTTCTTTTTAGTTTCTTCTAGCCTGGTAGCTCCACAACACTCCCAACGAAATTTTAGCTGCGTTACTATGGATTCCATTTCAGATAACTTTTCGGTTTTTCTAACAATACATTTTTCAAACAGGTCACCTTTTCCATCGCATGATACAGGCTTACCCTCCTTTAAAAATACCAACTTGGAGCAAATGAATCAAGATTCATAATTTGCAATTCCTGTTGAACAAAATCTCTCAAATAATGAAATCGATCATTACATTACTTCCTCGCTTCAATACTGTATAAATTCGCATTCTCAAATAGTCAATAGAAAATCTAACCATAATGACCTCTCAATTACCTGTATAAAACTTTTTAAACTACGGAAAGTCTGGAAAAGACAACTAAAACGTTTATTCCATCGCTTAGGGAACAGGATAAACCAGGATTATAAGCAATTATCCTCTCGAATTTCATGCTTGAGCAAAATCATTAAAGACAGGGTGCGAATCGAACTTAACTCTCAGTTCAGAGACAAGCTGAAATCTCTTAAGCCATCACCTTCCGTTTTGAAAGAAATAGATCGCATCACTGGTAGGAAGAGAATAGATTCCTCTGCTATAAATGAGAATGTTTATTTAAAATTTTGTACACTAATCTTTATACCTCTCAAACTCCAAATCTTAATGCCGAAAATTCTTCAACAGTTGTCACCCAGAACAGAGCCTACATATCATTGCATCAAAACTTTAAAATATCAATTTTTCAACAACTAACAGATCAAACGACCCTTCGGGAACTGAGTTTACAACAGTCGAGCAGGTAGAGTCTATCATCTTCAATTTGAATAGTAAAAAATCCTACGGATTAGACAAAATTTCCAATTTTATCATAAAAAAATGCAGGAAAACCCTTCCTAAATTTCTTACACCCATTTTAAATAACTGTATAAATAACTGTTACTTTCCACCCACATGAAAGTTAGCCAAGCTAATTCCAATTAAAAAGAAAGATATTCCAAACGATCTAGAAAATTTCAGACTCATTTCAATGATTTCCAACCTAGGCAAAATTCTCGAGAGAGTGTTGTATCTTAATATAGAAGAATTCTGCCCCAACCAGAGGGTAATCCCGAACTACCAATTCGGGTTTAAAAAAAAAACATTCAACCGAACATGCTTTGCTTTTTTTGGAAGACGTTATTCTTAACAAGTTGAGGCAGAAGGACTGCTGCTCACTCGACCTAAAAAAAGCATTCGACACTGTTTGGCATGATGGTCTCTTCTTCAAAATCATTAGTCTTAACTTTCCCACATATTTTACCAAAATGATACACAGCTTCCTTTCCAACCGGCATCTAAATATTGAATTAAATGGTAAACTTTCTTCCGCAGTCCCTGTATATTCGGGAGTTCCTCAAGGATCGATCCTAGGGCCTTTTCTATTCAACATCTTTATGAACCACTTTCCGGTACATATCCAAAGGTCTAACTCAATACTTTATGCTGATATTCTTTTTTCCTCACACGAGAGGTCCTATGAGGCTACTAAAAAAGCCTAAATAATCAAAAAAAAAAGAAAATAAAGTGCATTGTGTTAGGGCAATCCCTATCGCCCCACTCCCATTCGTTTGCTGCTGCCTTGCTTGGCTATAACAAGTGCCGTATGTTTTTGCGTGCACTTGCTATGGCTGGGTAGGGTATCATTTGGCGAATAGCGGGTCGCGTTGTGTAGATTTTGTTGGCAGACTAAAGCAATTCATTGTAAGGGCATAACACCTGCAGTGATTTGTTTTTGAAAGCTGACGTCAGGATCTACACGGTACGGCCCAGCTTAGTCAGCGTCGGAGTTGAGTTTTTTTGTGTTTGTTTTTTGTTATGCGTGGGAATTTTAAGTGGACGTGAGTAATATTCGTGGGTTGAGATCCATTTTTTTTTCATTGTACGCCCATGTGATTCACAATAAACCAGCTGTTTTGTCACTAAGTGAAACACAGGTCAGCATTGATTCCGATTTAACGTAGTTTAGTCTGCCTGGATATAACTTGGTGCCATTATTCTTTTCCCATCGTGGTATCGCCGTTTATATACGTAGTGATGTAGCCTACCAAACTTCTACCTCAATATGGCCTATGTTCCAATCCGGAATTTAATTTTATTTGGCTAAAATTCCATGTCCGTAGGCAATTAATTCACTATTGTTTTATTTACAGAAGCCCTAACCAGGACAGGCATTCACCTTATAATGAGTTTGATGCGCTGTCTGATTCCATCACCAGAATTGTAACCCATTATCCTCGTACTGAAATCGTCATTGCGGGCGATTTCAATATACACAATTCAATTTGGCTTCGACATTGTGAACAGACAACACCCGAAGGAAGGTATGTTGAGATCTTTGCTGAGGTTAATAATTTAACCCAGATTGTAAATGAGCCGACACGGATACCTGACATTAGCGGTCAAAACGCCAACACTCAGGACTTGTTTCTTACCTCTCACCCTGATAAATACACTTTAAATGTATTATCGCCTCTAGGTTCGTCAGACCATTGTATTATATCGGCGAATTTCTCGTACTCCATCCACACAGTTAAAGAACAAGCTCCTAAAAGAACCGTATGGCAATACGAGAAAGCCAATTGGGAAGCTTTAAACGGTTTCTTTAGGAGTTTTAACTGGTCGTTGTGCTTCCTCAACAACGACGTGGATGCCGCTGCCGATATGATTACAAATTTAATTCACCTGGGTATGAAACACTTTATCCCTAACAGGATAAAGTGTATCAGACCTAAGGAAAACGCGTGGTGTGACTTGATCTGTAAAGAAGCTATCAGGGCTAAAGAGGTAAGTTTTCGGTCATTTAAGGCCAACCCAACTGAGGAAAACCGAAAAAAGTTCAAGCGAGCCAGAAATGACTGAAATGCCCACATTAATCGTGTCAAATTCTCCTACGACCTACGTTGAGGCTGAAAATACTACAAAGTCCCACCGGTAGTAAAACCTCTTGGTCGTTTGTTAAGAATATTAAAAATTAGGCCTCGTCATCTATCCCGACACTCATTTGCAATGACACCCCAGCTGTCAGCTCTTCGGATAAAGCCAATCTGCTCGCTGCTCATTTTGCAGCTAGCTCAACGCTGCCAGATTGTACTTTGTCTCCCCCTGTACTCGAGCGCGTAGAATCTTCTATTTGGCCGATCCATTTTCGCACTCGTACAGTGGCAAGAGTTCTTCGAGATCTCAACATACATAAATCGACTGGTCCAGATGGTATTTCCCCTGTCGTTCTGAAGAGGTGTTCTTCCACGCTGAAAAAACCAATGCGTAAGCTTTTCTATCTGTCCTATTCTTCAGGGCTCTTTCCGAGAAGATGGAAAACAGCATTTGTCCAGCCCGTCCCCAAAAAAGGCGAATCTTCCTCTGTCTCCTCCTACCGACCAATTGCACTAACGTCCCTTCTTTGCAAGGTCATGGAAACGCGGATAAATCGTCAGCTTATGAAATATCTTGAATCCCGAAAACTTCTTAATGACCGGCAGTACGGTTTTCGCAGCAACAGATCCACTGGTGATTTGATGACATATCTGACCGAAAAGTAGAACCAATCTATTCACCGTGGTGGTAAAAGTAAGGTCGTTGCGCTTGATATTTCAAAGGCATTTGACAGAGTTTGGCATCAAGCTCTCTTGTTGAAAATGCGTGCATTTGGGATCGATGTTACCCTTCTTCAATGGATTAGAAATTACCTTTCGGACCGTTCAATACAAGTTGTTTTGGACGGTTTCAAGTCTGCAACTTACCAAATAAATGCTGGTGTTCCCCAAGGCTCCGTTTTGTCTCCGACTCTCTTTCTCATTTATCAATATCAATGACCTCCTGTCTGTCACTTCTAACACAATCCATTCCTTTGATGATGACAGTACCCTCAGCTTTACATATTCGTTTTCTGGGCAACGCCCCTCATCTTCGGGTATCGAATTGGAACGGCAACGTATGTTAAGCTCATTGAATTCCAATCTTGACAGCATACTTAAATGGGGTAAAACCAACAGAGTGGAATTTGATGCTTCCAAAGCACAAAGCTGTCTTCTGTCATTAAAGCGAAACCCCAATACTCTGCCATTATCCATGGATGGCAATTGCATCGACGAAACCGAAAGACTTTCCTTCCTCGGTATGTGCGTAAACGACAAACTTCGTTGGAATGACCACATATTCGATGTCGCCAAGAACGCTGCGAAATGTGAACACTCAGTGTTGCCAAATAAGCAATTTAATTTAGAAGATGAAATATGCCTGACAGGATGGCGAATTGGAAAACTACTTGTAGAGGATCCAATAACACTTGTAAACATAAAAAAGAGAAGGCTTAACGTTCTGTCCTCTCATCAACTAAGAAGCCTGCACAGCAGATTTTTTACCTTAGCAGATAATGCAGAAAAGAGACTTACCCAAAACGGACAGCTACATCAACAGGAATCCGGAACCAAAAAAAAGGATGAAGAATGGTGCTAACCAATATTTATTAAAAATGTAAGCTCTAAATCATTATTAGATTATATAAAAAAAAATTCCAAGTGAAATCGAAAATGTACGCTTTTTTAATCGGGGGCTAGGTAGATTAAATTTAATTGTTGAAAATATTAAAATTCATAATTTCTTGTTGGAGCATTTAAAAATTTCAGCTGCTGCCTTCTCCTTTACTCCAAAACAGCTGCAAAAACCTAATATTATGTTACAGGGACTGCCGGGCGGATTCTCTTGCGTAGAAATACAAGATGCTTTTTTGAAATGTGACCCTTCATTAAAGAGATAAAGGCTTTTACAACCAAATGGTTTCGTGTATATTTGAGGACAGGGAAACTCTTCTTAAAGCCAAAAAGTTAAAACACATTCTTCAACACAGGATTCGTTGGGACGAGTTCAAAAGGGATGGTCCTGTTCAATGTTTTCGTTGTCAGCGTTTTGGGCATGTAAATGCGAATTGCGCATATACTCCAAGATGTGTAAAGTGTAAAGAAATACACGAAGTCGGTACGTGTTTGCTGAATACTCCCGAAAACAGTACTATTGTCGCCTGCATTAACTGCGGAGAGATTGGACACCCCCTAATTCCAACGGGTGCAAAAAGAGGTTAAATTATATTGATCGCAGAGGATATGCTTTTCAACATGCCAAAAACTATCGAAGTACTGTAAAGAACTCGGTGGACGCAGAGGTCCGAAACATTATTCCTTTAACGGAAACCTATGCTAATGCAGTTAGGGGGGGCACTCAAAATTACACACCAGCTATGTAAATATTCCAAAAGAATCATTTATGTCCGACTTCCTTAGTGAGTCGACTAGGCTTTGCAAGATGCCGATAAGCCTTTTGATATCGAGGATTCGAGAATTCTGGCCAGCCTACTCGAGGCTTAATGAAAACAAAAAACCTGGTGCTTATTTGAGTTTTGTCGCAAGTCTTGTAATATAATTATGAAATTTATTTCAGCCAACTTAAACTCCATGATTTCCAAAGAAAAACATATTGAAGTAGACTTGCTCTTAAAAGACATTCATCCCACAGCTATTTTACTACAGGAGACCTGTTTAAATTCTAGGCATATCCGAAGATTCAAAGACTACAAGTTTAATCGCAATGACAATGGTATTGGACCCTTGAATTTTTCTAAAAAAATCAATAAACTATAATGCCATAAAATTCTCCAATAACACACTTTCAGCAACAGTAGTATATGTAATAATGAGCCAAAAAAAACTTGCAATTGTTTCCATTTTTGTGCCTTGTAACATAGGGATGCAAGTAATACATGCTCTTGATGACCTTTTAACAACAATTGCAGACTCTGAGTTTTTTTTATTATAGGTGGAGACCCTCACTGGGGCGACCACACTTTTAATAGCAATGGAAATCATCTATTTGCATGGCATCAAAACGGCAGATTTTTAGATAAGGATATTATTGCCGCACCCGAACCTACAAGGCCATTATCCTCCTCGTTCATAGACTTCTTTTTAGTTTCTTCTAGCCTGGTAGCTCCACAACACTCCCAACGAAATTTTAGCTGCGTTACTATGGATTCCATTTCAGATAACTTTTCGGTTTTTCTAACAATACATTTTTCAAACAGGTCACCTTTTCCATCGCATGATACAGGCTTACCCTCCTTTAAAAATACCAACTTGGAGCAAATGAATCAAGATTCATAATTTGCAATTCCTGTTGAACAAAATCTCTCAAATAATGAAATCGATCATTACATTACTTCCTCGCTTCAATACTGTATAAATTCGCATTCTCAAATAGTCAATAGAAAATCTAACCATAATGACCTCTCAATTACCTGTATAAAACTTTTTAAACTACGGAAAGTCTGGAAAAGACAACTAAAACGTTTATTCCATCGCTTAGGGAACAGGATAAACCAGGATTATAAGCAATTATCCTCTCGAATTTCATGCTTGAGCAAAATCATTAAAGACAGGGTGCGAATCGAACTTAACTCTCAGTTCAGAACAAGCTGAAATCTCTTAAGCCATCACCTTCCGTTTTGAAAGAAATAGATCGCATCACTGGTAGGAAGAGAATAGATTCCTCTGCTATAAATGAGAATGTTTATTTAAAATTTTGTACACTAATCTTTATACCTCTCAAACTCCAAATCTTAATGCCGAAAATTCTTCAACAGTTGTCACCCAGAACAGAGCCTACATATCATTGCATCAAAACTTTAAAATATCAATTTTTCAACAACTAACAGATCAAACGACCCTTCGGGAACTGAGTTTACAACAGTCGAGCAGGTAGAGTCTATCATCTTCAATTTGAATAGTAAAAAATCCTACGGATTAGACAAAATTTCCAATTTTATCATAAAAAAATGCAGGAAAACCCTTCCTAAATTTCTTACACCCATTTTAAATAACTGTATAAATAACTGTTACTTTCCACCCACATGAAAGTTAGCCAAGCTAATTCCAATTAAAAAGAAAGATATTCCAAACGATCTAGAAAATTTCAGACTCATTTCAATGATTTCCAACCTAGGCAAAATTCTCGAGAGAGTGTTGTATCTTAATATAGAAGAATTCTGCCCCAACCAGAGGGTAATCCCGAACTACCAATTCGGGTTTAAAAAAAAAACATTCAACCGAACATGCTTTGCTTTTTTTGGAAGACGTTATTCTTAACAAGTTGAGGCAGAAGGACTGCTGCTCACTCGACCTAAAAAAAGCATTCGACACTGTTTGGCATGATGGTCTCTTCTTCAAAATCATTAGTCTTAACTTTCCCACATATTTTACCAAAATGATACACAGCTTCCTTTCCAACCGGCATCTAAATATTGAATTAAATGGTAAACTTTCTTCCGCAGTCCCTGTATATTCGGGAGTTCCTCAAGGATCGATCCTAGGGCCATTTCTATTCAACATCTTTATGAACCACTTTCCGGTACATATCCAAAGGTCTAACTCAATACTTTATGCTGATATTCTTTTTTCCTCACACGAGAGGTCCTATGAGGCTACTAGAGACATCAATGAACACATTGAGGCAGTATTGTTGTTCTACAAAACTTGGGGTATTACCTTAAACTATAATAAATGCGAATTCATTTGTTTTCGGAACTCCTCAACGAAAGGTCATCACTTCGCAGTCAGGGAGAGCAAACAACTGCGCCTTCAAATTGAAAGTCACGCTATCCCGCTTAAAGCTAAAATTAAATATCTCGGAGTCACTCTACATCAAAGACTAAAAATGAACCCCAATGTGAAAGCCGCTCTAAAAAAAAAGGCACAGTAGCAGCAGCCAAACTAAAATCACTGCTAAATTCTTCAGATGTTGAAACCAAAACAAAACTTCTAATCTATAAAACGTTAATACGTCCAATTATTACCTATAGCTTCCTCATTTGGTTCCACTATTCCCCAAATGTAGCAAAAGAGATCCAAAAATTTGAGAGACGAATTCTAAGGAAATGCATATCAAAGTATAGACGACCCTCTGGCAAATGGTTTAAAAACGAATACAATACCACAACAATTAATCCGTTATTGAACTACCTAACTAATCTAGCAAAAAGAAGAATCTTAAATTTAAGACACCATGATAACCCTGTTCTTCAACACACATTCGCGAGTAATGCTCAATTTTCAGTTACAGATCGATGCTACATATCACCAATAAGAATCATTAACGAAGGGTCCAATGAAGCCTTTAAATTTTGTGAAGGTAATTCCATTCTAACTAATTTTTATAAAAAACCGATCCATTAACATATAGGGGCTAATTCACCCGGCAGCACCCTTCATCCTAAGTTTTTCTATAATAAAAACAAATACCTTTGCACCTACAAAAAAAAAAAAAAGTATATATATGTAATAACAAACATTATATATTATTAAATTAAATAATGAACTAATTTCTTCTTAACAAAAAATTTATTTAAAAAAACCAAAATTGTCTTTATTTTTTTGATATTATACTATATTCATAATCTTCACTTATTATAATACCACTTTCAATTGCACGGATATCATGTGCATATTATTTTATAAATATTTAAGCTTCACATTTTTTTTTCTCTCTCTCCCCCCATCGTTATTTTTTTGTTATTTAGTTTTAAGTCAAGCAAATCTATCTGCCAACTGCTTCATTGAGCGTGTAGTATTTAAAATGTGTTCTTCAATATTTTAATTTAAAATTAAAGACTTCACTACACTTAGTAGATAACAGAATACTTATCTTGTAAAAGCCAGGCCAATTCTAATTCGGCAAATTTAAAAACTAAGAATCTGTGTATTATTTATTCTCCTGGTAAAAACTATCAGGAACTACATACTGCAGTTTTTTCTTTTTAAAGAATCGGTGGCTGTAACCGAATTTAGATGGACTCAATTCCTTAAAATAGGATAACGTAGTAGAAATTTGATTAAATACACATAGAAGTTTAGAAGATGAAAAAA
Source organism: Ferdinandea cuprea (assembly GCA_963576555.1). NCBI lineage: Eukaryota > Metazoa > Arthropoda > Insecta > Diptera > Syrphidae > Ferdinandea > Ferdinandea cuprea. The sequence goes on from OY754959.1 coordinate 83,630,309, forward strand.
AAAAAGTTGGGAAAATGAAATTTCCCACATAAATGCATTTTAGAACTACTTTTCCCCTTTTTTCCACGAGACGGTTTTAACCATCAAAATTCCCACAAAAAGGTAAATTTCCCACGACTTACTAATACTGGCCACAGATCATGGTTAATGTTTTGTGTAGGTGGGGGTATGCTTCTTGATGGAATATCATGTTTTAAGCTATTATATTATTATATTCATTCACTATACCTATATTCATCTTCGTTTTTATGGCATTGTATTCAGCTGGTTATACCCTATCCTAACAGTATTTTAATTTTGACGCGTATGTAGTTTGTAACACCCCTTAATATTCGTCGTAAACCCATAAAAGTATATATATTTATGATCGGGACCAAAACCTAAGACTATTTAGCAATGTCCGTCCGTCCGTACGCAATATTTAGGCCTTTAGAATTAAGCTAGGAAGCTAGAGTTTGGACCACATTTTCCCTACGGCTCCGAAATGGTTAAGTTTAAAAGTTGTTTGAATACGCCCACTAGCACGCCCACAATTTAGAAAAAACCGTTTTAAAAATAAAGTTGGAAAGATAGAGTATTACAACCTTCACAAGATATGTAGGCACTGCCCTCCTTTATAAATTTGTCATATTTGTCATATGTAGGCGTTTTTTACTAAAATTCTGTTTTCTTCGAAAATTTTCATACAAACCGAAAAAATTTATAATATCTACAATGAAAAATCAATGCACCTCCTACTAATTTTAAGGAGAAATTTACACAATTACAAAACCATACATTTAATATAATAATAATAAATAAAAAATTTGCAAAATAAATATTTTATTGCATTGCTTATAAGTAGCCGTGTATGGGACACCCAATTCAATTAAGAAATCTTTTATTTAAGTCATTCCTTTCACATAACAATTTGAAGTTAAAATTGCATTGCCATAAATTTCACCAACCAATTACAGCAATTTGCAACCGAAAACCACACATTATATATTTATTGCACGCCCGCAAGTCCGCAACACTCAAACTGCACAGAAAACATTTTTTTCTTAAAAAAAATTGTTGTCTGTTTTTAGTTTGAAAGCAAATATAGGGTGTTCTTTTTAAAGGTATAGAATGCAACTTAAAATCTGTTTTCAGTTTGAAATGCGTCTCTGAGATAATATATGGTTTAAGTCGAGCGTCACTTGCAGCTTTTCCTTGCGGTTCTCATTTTCACCATTTGCATTCCACTTAAAGAATTTTATTTTATTCATCATGTTCGCAAGGGCGTATGCAGGTTTAATCAAGGGGAGCAAACTCATTCATGTGCCAATACATCCGTAGAGAGCGTCACAAAACAAATGCAAACAGTTTTAAAATTAATAAAGGCATGAAATAGTAGGCATGTTCGTGTATTTTCATTTATATTAAAGCCAAACGGCGCGGGCCTTGAGCGAATCCTTCCAACATTTCTTTCACAAATTCTTTAACAGATTTCTGCATAAACCCGTAAATTGAAACATTTCCTCAACTATTTATCACAGCTTGCCCCGTGATATCTCAACGGTTAAACGGGCTCCTGAAGTGGCTGGCTTTGAGGTGCACCTCACTAAGGGTCAGCGAAAGAGGAAAAGGAAGCAGCTGAGTGATCTGCGGCGCAAAGAAGCTCCACAGGCTGAAGGCGCAAGCACTCCGGTCGGCTCTTCGGTTGCGTCTATGAAACGGGATAGGTCGGTGGAAGTCTCACAAACGGAAGCTGATCTGACCCCTTCATCAGGCAATGCCTCCTCTTCTGCTGAACCGAAAAACAAGAAGAAGCGACCCAAGCTCGTTAAGAGATACTATCCTCCTCAAGCTCCTGTGTCTGCCCACGCCCTGTCACCGAATGAAGTCGGTGCTTCTACCAGCAAAGGTAGTAGTTTTGATGGACGGACATTGGTTGTAGTGGACTCACCCTTGAGTATGAGTCGAGGAAGTGCACCTAATGAATGATGCTGGTGTCGTGACCAATACTGGGTGCAGCACTAGTGGACAGAACATTGTCGACGCGGACGGCTCTGATGGTAGGTGTGCGCCTAAAAAACCATGTGCTAAACGCAAAAGAGTGCGAGTTAAGAAGAATTCCTACAAGAATGCTGCTGTCTCCTCTTTAGCAGTTCGCATTGGGAAAGCGGGCAATGCTAACAGTATGAGTGCTGCAGAGTCCGAACACTGCAAAACTCATCTTTTGGAGCTGGCTGCGGCAACAAATGCTTTCATTCAGGTGGAGGGCTGTGTGTTAAAAGACGGAACCCTCATGGTGAAGACCTCATCACAGAAAATCAGCAGTATGGTGCCGAAAATCCCTACACTTAGGACTTCATCTTTTGAGGTCTACAACCCACCCAAGCTTACGCGGGCTGTCTGCTGGATCCCTGGGAAACTAGAGAAATCGGCGGATGTGCTAAAGCGTTTGCAAACCCAGAATCCTGGTCTCGACACAAAAGCTTGGATTGTCCGTTCACACAAGAAGAGTAAAAACCGCCACAATGAAGGTGGTAGTTCTCTTGTTGTGAGTATAGACATGGCTGCTGCCGAGATCATCAAATCTAGGTACAACATGCGTCTCTATCTGCATCTTGGCAGGATCCATTTCCATTTCAATGTCAAACAGTGCTAATAGTGGACGTTACCCAGAGTATTCATCCATATTGTTTACTCAAATTAACCTACAGCACTGCAAGGCTGCTACCGCCCTTTTAAGTAGCAGACTTGTGGCTTGTAGAACACAATCACACATAATATCCATCCATGAACCATGGGTGTGGAAAAGTCGCATCTGTGGTCTTGGTTGCTTGAGTGATTTATACCACGTTCTTTATGATGAGCAATCCGAAAGACCTAGGACTTGTCTTATTGTATCGAAATCTCTTACAGCTACTATGATCAAAAGCTTTTGTAGCCAAGATTTGGTAGCTGTTTCTATAACTTACCATGCAAATGATAACTGGGAAACCTTTGTCGCTGCATCGGCTTATTTCCCCTATGACTCTCTAGCCCCTCCTCCACCAAAGGCTGTTGTAGAGCTCGTAGAGTTTTGTGAATACAAAAGGTTAGGTCTTGTCTTGTGCTGTGATGCTAATGCTCAGAACACTGTTTGGGGCAGCAGCAAATGCAACATAAGGGGAGATCGACTTTTGGACTTCATTTTATCGTCTGATATTACCATCAACAATGTAGGTCATCAACCTACCTTTGTTACAGCCAGAAGACAGCAAGTAATTGATGTTACTCTGTCTAACAGGCATTTGAAGTCTATCATAAATTGGAAGGTATCGCCTTATCAAAGTTCCACTCAAACTTAGATCAAGACAGGGAGTGGAGAGGTCTGCTCAGGATCTGAACAACGTCCTCACCCGCTGCTTTGAACTTGCGTGCCCTGTTTCCCAACCCACCCGCAGAAAATCGGTACCCTGGTGGAACTCCGAACTGCAGTGTCTTCGTAAAGAAACTAGGAAGCTGCTAAATCAGTCTTTAAAAACCAACTTAGTGGATGACTGGAATCTTTATCGATCGAAGCAAAAAGTTTTTAAGAGACTTATTCGCAAGTCGAAAAATGACTCATATAAAAAGTTTTGTGAAGAGGTCGAATCTCTAAGTGCAACTAGTAGGCTTGTTAAAGTCCTCCAAAGGAACAGTCCAAGTAAACTGGATGCAATCCTTAAACCTGATGGCACGTACACTGAGACAAAGGCGGAGACTTTCAGTCTTCTACTTGAGACTCACTTTCCGGGTAATCAGGTTACTACGTGTTCTTCAGCCCTTCAAACGACTGTGGCTACATTTAAACCGACTAATACCACGCGGCACAGCTGGTATTTTGCATCGGGAGTGCTGACTGATGATGCTATCAAATATGCCATTGCATCTTTTGAGAGTTTCAAGTCACCTGGTCCGGATGGAATTTATCCAGTTTTGCTGAAACAAGGTTTAAGTCAGGTTTTGCCAATGTTGAAAAGAATTTTCACCGCGAGCTTGGCCTTGGCCTATATACCTTCCCCATGGCGAATGGTTAAAGTGGTTTTCATACCAAAAATTGGTAAGTCTGACTACACTCTAGCCAAAAGATTTAGACCCATAAGTCTGTCTTCCTTCTTACTGAAAAGTTCTCTTCGATCACACCCTCTCTCTGAGATGCAACATGCCTATCAGCGCGGAAAATCCTGCGAGACTGCGCTTCGAAACCTTAATGGTAGGATTGATAGTGCCCTTGACCGGGAGGAGAGCGCGTTGGGCATTTTCGTCGATATTGAGGGTGCTTTTGATAATGCGACCTTTGAAAGTATGTGTAACTCAGCCAGACAGCATGGTGTAGATGAAACATTGGTGTTGTGGATTAAAGCAATGCTAATGTACAGGACGTTGGTAGCGGATGCAGATTGTGGCAAGTGCGTCATAACAGTGGTAAATAGGGGCTGCCCTCAAGGTGGTGTTCTGTCTCCCCTCCTATGGTGTATGGTGGTAGACTCTCTGCTTACGGCTCTCAACTTTCCTGGAAACTGCACTCAAGCTTATGCGGATGATGTCGCCGTTCTTTCTGTCGGTTCAAATCTAGGGGCTGTCTGCTCTCAAGCGCAGAGATCCCTGGATTTGATCGATGTCTGGTGCACTAGTAATGGGCTTTCAGTGAATCCTCTTAAAACCACGGTTGTTCTCTTTACGAGAAGGAGAATCATCACTGGCCTGTCCCATCTCGTGCTTAAAGATGTCACCATCCCTATATCCGAAGAAGTCAAATACCTGGGTGTAATCCTTGATAAAAAACTTCTGTGGTCCAAACATGTCGAATCGAAAACCGATAAAGCGCTGTCGACCTTCTGGCAGTGCAAAGGCGCTTTTGGTAAGACATGGGGCTTGTCTCCAAAACGGGTCCTTTGGATCTATACGGCCATGATTAGACCGCTACTCTCATACGCATCAGTTGTTTGGTGGAACAGGCTTTCGCGGAAACGTGTTACTGCTTCTTTTGCCAAACTCTAAAGAACGGCTTGTCTCGGCTGCACAGGGGCCTTCCCTAGCACCCGGGGCTCTGCTCTAGATGCTTTGATGAATCTTCCTCCCCTTGACTTATATATCATGGGATGTACGCTAAAAACCATCTTTCGCTTAAAGAGAGGTGGTTTTTGGTACCATGCGCAATGGAATTTTGAAGAACTTGCTCGAGAATTATCCTTTGACCCCTGTCTTATGGATATGCCGTCTGATGCAATGACACCAGAAATCCTTCTGCGAAAAAACTACCACGTCAACTTTCCACAGGTAACGGAATGGCTTCGGTCAGACTCTGAACCATAGATTGAATGCCATCGTATTTTCACGGATGGCTCCAAAACCGGGCAGGGGTCTGGTGCTGGTGTCTTTGTGGAATGCGATGATATACGACTTTACTACCCCTTGGGTAAACATGCATCTGTTTTCCAAGCGGAGATTTTTGCCATCCTAATGGCAATGCGCTATATTGTGAACAACAGGTGGAGGGCTAGAGGAATTTGCATCTGCAGTGATAGCCAAGCTGCATTAAAAGCGCTTCTAAACCCTCTTACCTCGTCCAAGTTAGTGCTAGAACTCAAGCTTTCTCTGAATTTGGTCGGAAGACTGAACACAGTGAATCTTGTCTGGGTACCAGGTCACACTGGCATCCAGGGAAATGAGATCTCGGATGAGCTTGCTAGGCAAGGTTCCAGGGAAATGAGATCTCGGATGAGCTTGCTAGGCAAGGTTCAGAAGAAGTTTTCTCAGGACCCGAACCTGTGTTAGGTCTGCCTGCGTCTTTAGTCATGTCGTCTATCGATTCTTGGGTTTCTCGTGAACACAAGATTCGGTGGCGCGATTGCGGTGGATGTAGACAGACCAAACTACTGCGCCCGGACATTTGCAAAAGGTCAGCATCTTCTCTTCTACCTCTGAGGAGAATCGACTGTAGGCTGCTTGTAGGCGTTCTTTCGGGCCACCAAGCTTTTGCTAAACACTTAAATGTGTTGGGCTTAAGCGACACCACTACCTCCCCTGCTTGCGGTGAGGAGGATGACACAGCAGAACACTTTCTCTGCAGTTGTCCGGCCTATGCTCGCATCAGGTGGCGGATCTTCGGGGCTGACGTGGTGAGTGCCGAACATCTAAGCTCTTTATCACTGAAGCTCCTTCTCGTTTTTCTTCGAAAGACGGGAAAACTAAGTACATTAATGTAAGGTGTCTGAATGGTAGTACAATGGACCTGTAGTTGTGTCTGAGCGCTTCATCGGATAGCAGCAACCTCCGACAAAAAAAAAAAAAATATATATATTATTTCAAATTTGTAGATTATTCTACTACCATTCTACTACGATTTTCAACCATGGTTGAACGAAGCTAAGTTTTTACTATTCTTAACGTGCTGAAGGTCCTTTCAAACGAGCTTGTGGTGCAGGGTAATGCTTAGGCAATATGAAGAGCAATCTTGAACATTCATTCTCAACATCTTTGATGGATGTAACATAAATATTGAATATACTGGTGTGTTTTCCTCCGGAAATGTTCAAGTGCCATAATTTATGAATCTAATTATGGAATCAAGAGTGATAGCTTTCAGAATTCAAAAGCTTTTGATGAAGAATGATTAGTTCGATGTTTTTGATGGCTCGCCGTTTTAGGCATTTGAAGTTCTACTTCAATTTCTTCTGCAGTTTTGAATCAACCATAAGTTCATCTATTCTATTCTAAATTGCCCGAATCCCAGAAAAAGCAATCAAGTGATCCGGATGGATTCGAAAAAAGCATTGCCTGATTGAAAAAATTAGTTTCAATTTTCGAGGATTTATATAACAATGAATACTCGAAACAATAGAAAGAAAAATCTCTGAACTAACAATTTTTTTACCTATTTTTATTTTCTAGTAAAAATTTATTTTTTGTTAATTTAAATGAGTTCTTCTAGATTTTTAACATTGACTAAATATTAATGCAATTATTGAAATTTGTTCATATCATTGGTATCTTTCGCAGATTTAGAAGAAATTTCAAACTTAAGAAAGACTCCGTCAAATACGTGCTTCAAGAACTTTAAGCGGAGCTGGAGCAAGACGTGTTAGCATCTTCTATTACCCCAAACTGTCGATTGAGTGCGGCGCTGAGACTTACAGGTGAAGGCGGCTACCAGCATAGTGGCACCGGGAACGATTTCAAAGTAAGTATAGCCCATTCAACGTTCTTCATGAATTTTAAGAATTTAAAACATGTGAATTGTGATTTGTTAAAAGGGCAAGAGTCATAATGACCAAGTTTTCCGTAAATTAAAAAACACTGTCTGTGCTGACGCATAACGGCAAAATATCATTTCAATGAATGAGAATTAATTCTTAGCGCTCTTATGTAGGTTTTTAGTTAAAAATCTTATGATTAGGACATTTTCCCGATTTTATAAGAATCGTATGATTCGTGTCGTATGACACATAAAAAAACGAAGAAATTAACATATTGTTTTGTTTATTTTTTTTTTATTTTTGTTAAAAAAAAATAATGTTGAAGAACTTAATTATTTAACTGCAGTTTATAGATATGAATATATAAGTTTATATGTTTCTGGTACACGAAATGTTACTAGCTGCTAATAGTGAAGAAAACTTTTTCGTTTCTTGGTCTAGTCTTGGATTCTTCTAAGACTGTTGTAAAAAAGCTTCCACCATTCTTTGAGATCTAAAATATCGGATGCTTTTGCCTCCTTCACATTTGAGCCCCTAATAAACGGTAAAAAATGTATGTTACTGATGTCGTTTTAGCATCAAATTATGGCTCTACTAATATAGATAAATAATTGATCAAAACATTAAAATCGAAAAAAATGTGACTGATGCCCTTTTAAAAAATCACCATTCATGTATTATTAAATATAAATGAATAAAATTATTTTTAAAAGATCGTAGATTTTGTTGAAATAACTATTATTGTTAGTCTACGACAGAAAAAACTTGTCGTAGAGAAGAACAAAATAATTCAGGTTTTTTAGGATGTGGTGATACCAAATTCTAAGAATTGCATAGCAGAATTTTCATTACGAAGGGAACTTGTAATATATTTTTCGGAATTCGTATACATTTTTCTATTATGACCTAGCTCGTGATAGGGGTGAATGCAGTACAATTTTGGCAATGCTATCGTATGAATTGCACTCACTTAAAACAGATTCAAAGCTGAAGAGGCGAAGTTTACATATTTTTCGGCAGCCTTCAGTTTATGACTAGGGGAAGAACTAGTAAGCAATTTTCTTCTATCAACATGAAGAGACGAAGTCACAATGAAGAGGCGAAGTTTACATCTTTTTCAGAAGATTGCGGTTTATGACTAGGGGAATCACTAGTTAGGCATTTTCTTACATCAACATGAAGGGAGTTAATATAGCCACAACATACACCAGCTAATTGACACGAGCAAATACTTAGTTGCTTAATAGAAAATTTCTCGCATTTTTCAGTGCAAAGTTAATGTTAGAGCAGAAAAAAGCGCATTAATTGGCATTATTGCCAAATTTTGGCCTTTTTTCAAATTTTATTGTGTGTTTTTTCCATTTAAGAAAACTTAAAAAACTCCCGAAAAACTTTTTTGTTTGAAAAGGAAAACGCTGGCCTTAAAATATGTTTATAAATAAGGCTGATAATGTTTGTTATAAATATAAGTTCAAATCAAGGACTATATTTAATCATTAATGGCAGTTCGATGATAAAAAAACTGAAATGGTTGTTCAGACCTTTATTTTATTTTTATTTTTTAAATTTCCTTAAACACCTCTCAGAGACTTACAATACGTTCATAGTTTCAAGTTTATAAATATAAGTTCAAATCAAGGAATATATTTAAACATAAATGGCAGTACGATGATAAGAAAAACTGAAATTCATATTTAAAAAAACATAAAATTCGTGCATCGCACTATGTTCAGACCTTTATTTTAATTTTTTTTTAAATTTCTTGATTTGTAGGTAAATGTTTGATTTATTAACTATGTGTATGTAGCAAATGTAATAAATTGTAGTAAATAAAGCGTCTAGTTTATAATTAACTATAATGATGTAAAGAATGTAGTGTAGTTAATTCAGCCAATCTTGGTCATACGAACTTTAGTCAGGTTAATCAATATAATTTTGATTAGTTTTCATAAATAAATTTCAGTTTTTTAGAATAAATTGGTTAAAACAGAGCTTTATTCTCAATATTATAATAAATTATTATGTTATTAGTTGAACTCCGCCTTGATACGCCAGTAGCATACCGGTCCCAAGCCCGGATAAAGGAGGAGGTGTTTGAGGAGCAGTAGGTAAAACTCAAAATATTGATGAATGAACAATGTTATTATATTAATACTTTTATTCCAACTTTAATTATTTATTTCAATACTAGTAATATGTTATTAAGAAACTATATATTATTGTTTCAGTTTTATTAAAAGTTTAACTATTTATTTCAATACTAATAATATGTTATTAAGAAACTCTGTTTTATTGTTTCACTTTTATAAAACCTTAACTATTTAATTCAATACTAATAATAATGATTGTTCCAAGCGATGTCTCTATGTTTCTAGTCTTTGAGAGCGTATCTTTTTAGAAATAGTCGCATTACCTTGAAGAATATATGCGACATGCGGATTAGAGTAAAGGTATGCATATTTACATATGCAACAATAACCTTAACGATCCAAGCTCATTAAGAGATACAACCCTCCTCAAGCTTCTGTGTCTGCCCACGCCCGGTCTCCAAATGAGGTCGGTGCTTCTACCGCAAATCGGTTGTAGTGGACTCCCTCTTGAGTATGAGTAGGGGAAGTGCAACTATTGTTGGTGCTGCCCGTGCACTTGTAATGGATGATGCTGGTGCTGTGAACAATACTGGGTACAGCACTAGTGGACAGAACTTTGTCGACGCTGACGGCAATGATGGTAGGTGTGCGCCTGAAAAACCACGTGATGAACGAAAAGCAGCTAAGGTGCGAGTTAAGAAGCGTTCCTACTAAGATGCTGCTGTCTCCTCTTTAGCAGTTCGCATTAGAAAAGCGGGCAATGATAATAATACGAGTGATGCAGAGTCGGAACACTGCAAAATTCATCTTTTGGAGCTGGCTGCTGCAACAAATGCTTGCACTCAGGTGAAGGGCTTTGTGTTATAGGACGGAACTTTCAGAGGAGCTTGCCAACTCTGTCAAAGTTTCACTCAAACTTAGAAGTGGAGATGTCTGCTCAGGATCTGAACAACGTCCTCACCCGCAGGAATTTTCGTGCGCTGTTTCTAAACCCCCCCGCAGAAAATCGGTACGTTGGTGGACTAATACTAATACCGACATATATCATGCGGGACAGCTGGTATATTCCATCGGGAGTGGTGACTGATGATGCTATCAAATATGCTATTGCATCTTTGAGAGTTTCAAGGCGATATTGAGGGTGCTTTTGATAATGCGATCTTTGACAGCATGTGTAACTCTGTCAGACAGCGTGGTGTAGATGAAACTTTGGTGTTGTGGATTAAAGCAATGCTAATGTACAGGACGTTGGTAGCCGATGCAGGTTGTGGAAAGTGCGTCTTAACAAGGGTTAATAGGTGATGTTCTGTCTCCCCTTTTATGGTGTATGGTGGCAGACTCTTTGCTTACGGCTCTCAATTTTCCTGGACACTACACTCAAGTTTATGCGGATGATGTCGCCGTTCTTTCTGTGGGTTCAAATCTAGGGGCTGTCTGCTATCAAGCGCAGAGACCCCTGGATTTGATCGATGTTTGGTGCACTAGTATTGGACTTTCAGTGAATCCTCTTAAAACCAAGGTTGTTCTCTTTACGAGAATGAGAATCGTCACTTGTCTGTCCCACCTCGCGCTTAAAGGTGTTACCATCCCTATATCGCGATAAAAAACTTCTATGATCCAAAAATGTCGGTTCGAAAACCGATAAAGCACTGTCGACTTTCTGGCAGTGTAAGGGTGCTTTTGGTAAGACATGGCCCAAGTAACAATTTAGTTTCAATAAGGGTCAAAGAAAGCTATTTTCTTATTTCCATAATAACTGTAAAAGATCTTATGGAAAACGATTTACTTTTCTTAAGACCTTTGTTCACAGGCTCTATAAAAGTAATAGTTTCTTTTTAGATGTTACTTTAAGGACTTACAGAAGTTATTACGGAAATCTTAACGAAATTAAAACAATTCGCACATATTTACATAGTTACGCATACCAGCCATACTGGGTCAAACTGATTAATACAGAGTGAATATTAAAAATTGATAAGTTGATACTATTTAATCATCTTAAACATAGTAGATAACCTATGTATATAGGATGTTACGACCTTGATGCCGGCAATAATTTCATCTTATGTAAGAAAAGGAGGTCTATTTGTTAGTAAACATTAAAAACCTGAACGGATAAAAATTGAATTAAGTAGGTATAGGTATTGTTTATAATAACTACCACTGGAGCTATACAAATATTATTTGGCTTTTAAAATATTATCATTCACAAACATTTTGTTATATTTTTAGTTTCTTATTTATAGTCCTCATCTAAGTCTATAAGAGCCTTCCCTGATCCATGAAATAAATACCGAAATAATTAATAAGTATTAATTAATAAGTATTAATTATTTCCTTTCCTTTTCTTCTACTTAAATAATTATCTATATGATATCTAAAAACAGGTTCAAATTTCCACTATATTGATTGTATGTTATGCTTCTATTATGCTTCTATTCACAGGCTTTTTATTCTACTTAAATAAATATCTATATGATATCTAAACCCAGTTTCAAATCTCCACTATATTGATTGTATATTATGCTTCTATTCACAAGCTTTGTAGAGAATCTTGTTATTGACTTGGAATATTTAGCTTTAAAGAAGCTATTACATTTCAGACGTCAACCAACTAACTTCGAAAGGTCTTATAGCCACCTCGTTAAATAAGTATATCTCTCCCTTCTGTACAGCTTGTGAAATTGTTTCCCAAAAGCTTTAAAGAAACATTTTCTGAAAGTATATCTTGAAAAATAGTAAACATTTATAAAAAAGTCTTATGACAATACAATAAAAGCAATAGCTTAAAAAATTTAAAAAAATTGGACCTTATAGATGATAAATTGTTAGTTGGGGGGCTTGTCTGCGAAACGGGTGTTTTGGATCTATACGACCATGATTATATCGCTACTCTCATACGAATCGGTTGTTTGGTGGAACAGGCTTTCGCGGAAACGTGTTACTGCTTCTTTTGCCAAACTCCAAAGAACGGCATGTCTTGGCTGCACGGAGCCCTTCCCTAGCACCAAGGGCTCTGTTCTAGATGCTTTGATGAATCCTTTCCCCTCGATTTATATATCATGGGGTGTACGCTAAAAACCATCTTTCGCTTAAAGAGAGGTGGATCTTGGTACCATGCGCACTGGAATTTTAAAAAAACTTGCTAGAGAATTATCCTTTGACCCCTGTCTTATGGATATGCCATCTGATGCAATGAGACCAGAAATCCTTCTGCGAAAAAACTACCACGTCAACTTTCCACAGGTAACGGAATGGCTTCGGTCAGACTCTGAACCATGGATTGAATGCCATCGTATTTTCACGGATGGCTCCAAAACCGGACAGGGGTCCGGTGCTGGAGCCTTTGTGGAACGCGATGATATTCGACCTTACTACCCCTTGGGTAAACATGCATCTGTTTTCCATTCTAATGGCTATGCGCTATATTGTGAACAACAGGTGGAGGGCTAGAGGCATTTGCATCTGTAGTGCTAGCCAAGCTGCATTAAACGCGCTTCTAAACCTTCTTACCTCGTCCGCTCGGGAAAGCTTCAAAATAAATTCAAGAATTTTGTATTGAATATTGACAATAGTTTTTGTTAGTGCATGTGTATAATGTGTATAATATGTAACATAAATGCTGTTAAAAGTCTTGATGGTTATTGGCACATATTCAGTTAATACACATTAAAACTCCTGCTGTCATCAGTTTGGAATTTTTTTCTTTGTGTGGAACTGGTATCATATACAATTTCTCAAGAAAGAGTTTTTACAAGCAAAAATATTCCTTGAGTTTATTTTCTCCTTACTAATAAAGACTCATATGTATATATATTTTTTTTTATTTACACACCTTAAACTTATTTTCAAGAGACCAGATACAAACAAATATATTCACCTTTATTAAAAAAAACATAAGAAAAAACCACAAAAACTAAAACATTCACAAAATTACAGTGTCAAAAAAGTATTTTTACATATTGTCCGTAAGCGTTTAAAGGCCATTTTATCACATAATTTGTATTCAATATTTTGTTTTGGCGCCTTCAGCTTCAAACATAGCTTCTTGTATTCTGCGTTTCATCGATCTAATTTATTTTAAGGTCGTATTCGCTAAGTATTTTTGCCCATTCCTCTTGGATAAATTGAATTATATGAGCTACTTTGACAAATTTGGGGCTAAGGTCATTGAGGATTTTCAGCACCTGGAACGTGCGCACCCCGGAATTAGCTCAAAAACTGGAATCTGTCCTCGAGCGGTGTAAGGCAGATATTCGGCCCTAGCGAGTTAGCCTTCGGAACGAAAATTGTCGGAGATACAAATCATTCGAGGTATTCGATTTCGGAAAATAATAAATAAATTGCGACGGCTCATTGATTTGACATGCGACAAATGTTAGATTCTGATAGGGATGTACAAAATTTACCAATATATCTCGACGCATATTTGTATTTACAGTACTATAAACTTATATATGACGAGAGGAGGGACGAAATTATATTTGGAAAACTTAAGAGTTCACATACAGATTTAAAAACAAACTCTCCCCTTAACAAGTCTGCATAAGCATATGAAAGAAATTACTTGCCTAATTGGCGTAACTTTAAATAAATAAAAAACTCAATTCAAAGCACTTAGTTGCTAAAACTTGTTAGCCAGAAACTTCATTCCAAAATACAGCAAAAGCTTCTGGTATCTCCTACATAAAACTCACCAGAAGTTCAGAGCGCGAAACTGATCCGACTAAGCGGAGACCAAACAAAAAACGTAAGGCCGGCTTCTCACCAGAAATTGTAGTGGTTAAAGAAAATCGTAAAAAGTCTTTAACCAATGAAAATGCAAAGAAAACGCAAGAAAAAAATCTTAAAGATAAAGTTTACCTTCTGCCGCCAATTAATGTTATCGGAATAACGGACTACGGCAAGCTTTATAAATTTCTTAAGGAAATCTTAAAGTCCACATTCAAAGTAACATCTTTGAACAATAATGTGTGGAAAATAAATGTTAGCGACCCCGACAGTTACCGCGCGGTTTCTCAAAAACTAAATACTGAGAAAATCCAATGGTACACTTACCAAAATAAGTCAGAAAGGCCACACCAAGTAGTGGCCAGAGAACTTCATTCTTCGTGCTGCAAAGACGACGTTTTGCAAGACCTTAAATGCAAAAGGCTATCGACGCAGTTAATCTTATTAAAAAAGAGAAGCGAAAAACTGATAAAGATGTGGAAACTTTAGTTAAGCACGGACTTCTGCTATTCATGCTATGCTTCGAAAAGTAAGAAGACATTAAAAAAAATTACAATATAAAAAGTATCCTTAACATCGTAGTTAAAACTGAGCCGATTCGTAAGAAGATTAGACTCATCCCGAAGGCTAAGGAAATGTCCAAACCGCAGCGAGAAAAGATAATTAATAGCAAAGTGTTGTCAAAACCTCGGCCACAGACATACGCTGAAGGGGCGTTCCAAGCTAATAAGCAAATCGATACAGCGGCTGACCCAGTCGAACAAGTCTTTTCTGCAATTCTTGCTGGACTGGAATAGCAAAGTCGTATTAATAAACGCATATTTGAAAAGTTTGACGAGCTTGACCATAAACTTTGGGGCTCACTCCATCGCATATAAATATCAATATGAATAGTAACGGAAAAACTAAAATAAAAATAATTACGTGGAATGCGAATGGCCTTCTACAAAAGATCGCCGACCTTGAAGCTTTCACTCGTACAAATATTATTGACATATGCTTGATTTCTGAAACGCATCTTACGAAGGAATCAAGTGAAAAAATTAAGGGATATAGTGCCTATCATACATATCACCCTTCGGAAAGGGCTAGAGGCGGAGCGTCTTTGTTTATAAAAGACAGCATTGAGCCTTCAATAAGCACAAAAATCGAGCAAATTAATATTCAAATGATTACGGTTCGTGTAAAAAATAATAGACAAACATAATATTGCGTCTATATATATCCCACCAAGGGAAAAGATCAAAAAAATTGATTTTACGAGTATTTTTAAATCACTGACACGGAACTTTGTTGTCGGTGGTGATTTTAATGTGTCTTCTGATCACTCGCCTATCATTCTGACAATTATCGGCTGCTTATTGAAAAAGGAGGCCCCACCCAGACTTACTAGCGTATCAACTAAGTGGGACTCCTTTAGAAAAGACTACGAAAATAAAATCGATCTTAACGTGTCTCCACTTAACGCCATTTGAACTTGAATTTGAAGTCGATCAATTTATCGGAGTCATACAAAGTTTAGCCTGGCGAAATAAAATATCCTCAGGAAATAACCGAATTGGTTAAGGAGAAAAGAAAAGCGCGTAAAAAATTGCAACGATATTAAATAATCTATGCAGCACTTTAAAAAAAAATGCAGGACTTTAAAAATCGCGAAGTTTCTTCATACCTTTAAGGTCTCACCGCGGACAAGAGTTGAAACTACTCGTTGTGGAAAGCTATAAAAAGCATTAAAAGCCAAAATTGCAAGCGCCTCCTATCAGAAAAAATAATGGCGAATGGGCGAAACGAGACAAAGCAAAAGCCGACATTTTTGCCGATCACTTAGAAGAAACGTTTAAGCCCTTTGACGGTCAAGAGCTAATCGAAGATATGGCCTTAGAGTGGATACCTGAAAATTTTAAAATTAAAAGTGTATCACTGGCTGAACTGTGCTATGAAACAAAAAATTGAAACTAAACAAAGCTACTGGATACGATTTAATTACGGGACAGGTCCTAAAAGAGTTGCCTAGGAAAGCACTTATTATGTTTGTTTATCTCATAAATGCTTCGTTTAGGTTATTATACGTTCCACGACAATGGAAAGTAGCTCCCGAAGGCTCCGTTTTGTCTCCGACTCTCTTTCTCATTTTCATAATTAATCTACTCTCTGTTACTTCTAATCCTATTTATTCCTTCGCCGATGACAGAACGCTCAGCTTTACATATTCGTTTCCTAGGCAACGCCCCTCACCTTCGGGCGTTGAACTGGAACGGCAACTTATGTTAAGCTCATTAAATTCCGATCTTGACAGCATTCTTGTGGGGTAAAACCAATAGAGTGGAATTTAATGCTTCCAAAACACAATGCTGTCTTCTGTCATTAAAGCGAAACGTCAATACTCCGCCATTATTCATGAATGGCACTTGCATCGCTGAATCCGAAAGACTTTCCATTATCGGTATGCGTGTTAATGACAACCTTCGTTGGAATGACCACATATTCGACGTCGCCAAGAACGCTGCGAAGTGTCTAGGCTTCCTAAAGCGACGCCAGAAATATTTTGCCCCTTCTGATCTGGCTAGAATCTATAAGTCGTTTATTCGCCCAAAACTTGAGTACGATGCTCATATCTGGTCCGGTGCACCAATTACATATTTGGAGCTACTTATGGAAATTCAAAAACGTGTGATAAAACTTATTGGCGACCGAGATATTGCGAATTCGCTTGACCCTCTTAGTCATCGTCGTAATGTCTCCTACCTATTTTTTTTAGCCTTTCCCAAACAAATATATGAGATATTAAGTTCTTTTTTAGCGGACAGACTTTTCCGTGTTAAGCACGGAAACGAATATTCTGAATTCAATGAAAGTGCGGCAGGAGTTCCACAAGGAAGCGTCCTCGGTCCTATTTTATTTCTAATCTTTACTCGAGACATTCCGCAGGAAGAAGGCACAACTGTAGCGACGTTTGCGGATGATACCGCTATATTGGCCGTGAGTAATACAGTTGAATCAGCAACAATTAAGCTTCGACGGGCTATCAACAGCGTTTTTGAGTGAACAAAGACTTGGCGTATTCTCCTTAATGAAACAAAATCTACGCATGTTAATTTTACTTACAGAAATGTAACTACGCTGAAACTCCGTACGCAAATGAAGCTAAATATTTGGGAATGACACTTGATGCGGAACTAAAATTGAACATCAAAAAGAAACAGGAAGAGCTCGTTATTAAATATAATCAAATGCAGTGGCTGCTTGGTCGGTTTTCCAAACTCAGCATGCAAAACAAGCTGCTTTTATACAAGCAAGTTCTGAAACCGGTTTGGACGTATGGTATACAACTTTGGGGTTGTACCAAAGCAAATAACATCAAAATTTTACAAACTTTTCAAAACAAAGTGTTAAGAAGAATTGTAAACGCCCCGTGGTATATCAGAAATAGTGATATCCACAGAGATTTGGATGTGGCAACCGTCGAAGATGAAATAAAATCAATGAAATAAATTCACTCGCATTCGCGGTCATTGCAATAACGAAATGATATATATTCTCAACGATACAAATTTAGTGCGCCAGCTTCAACGGATAAAACCATTTGAATTAGCGCAATAATACTTGACCGCGTGTTTTTGGCGGTACAAGTAGGTGCCTCCGATGGGAAGCTGCCTGGTAAACGAGAATATAAATTATTAAATCTAAACTACTAGATAGGAAGTAATCTAGTTGTAGTAAAAAATAATTTGAAGGGAGGTGTTTTTAGTGAGTAAGAATCTCACACTGTTATGAGCACGTGCGGTCGGTCCTCATAGTGTCTTATGGAAGATTTTCCACCTACCCTCGAAACAAAAAAAAATGTCTCTACTCTAAAAATCGGAAGAAAATTCCGCAACCACTTGTTGTCGGAGGATATCGGACAAAAAATGGTGTGAAAGTGTCAGAAATGTCACTGAATATGCACTTCATCACACTGCAACGTAGATCGTAGGTGTGCGTTAGTTTCTGTCGGAACATTGTTCCGAATAGATGTTCCAAAGAATACCTCGAAGCAAAAATCCTCCGAATCGTATGAAATCAGAGAATTTTCCGTTCCGACGGATATCTCGCTAGGGCCGATTACTACGGTCCAGGAGATACGTTGGACAGGTTCAGGTATGCAGAAAAGAAAAATATGCGATATTTATTACAGTCGCCACAAAAGGTTCCACCTATTAGGATGCGGATTCGTAGTGGGAAATCGGCTAACATCAAAGGCCACTGATTTTAGACCAATAAGCGATCGCCTGGCTGCAATCCGTATCCAAGGCACATTTTACAACAACAGCCTAATATGTGGTTATGCTCCTACCGATGAAGCTGAAGACCATATCAAAGAGGAGTTTTATGACCTCCTGAGTGGTGCCTACGGAGCCTGTCCGAAGTACGAAGTCAAAGAAGAATTACCATCGGAAACCGTTGCTACTTCGGTTTGGCAAAACAAATGAGTTTAAAACTCCTAACTCGAAGGAAGAAATGTAAGCAATACAAAACTCTGATCCTGCCAGTTCTGTTTTAAGGTGCTGAGTGCTGCACGATAAGCTGGAAAAGAGAGCAGATACTTAACACTTTTGAGAGAAAAATTCTTCGAAGAATTTACGAAGATACAACCGCGAACTCTATGAGCTGTACCAAGATGTGAGTGTACGTCTACACGCCGACTACATTGGCTCGGCCACGTTTAGTAGGTAAGCCTGTTTGAAGCCCATTTAGTAGGTAAGTAACCAATGTTTCATATAGCTTATGTATTAAAAAAGTAAAAATGTATACAAAAATTGCTATTTTAAAATTTTTTTTTTGTGACATTTTATAATAACTACATACTTAAAATTGCTAAGATTTACAAAAATTCTAAAAAATCTGCTGCAAGCAGAACCCATTTTAAGAATTTTGCGACTAGAAGTAATAAAATAAACTTAAGTGAAGAATTGTGTTGCACTTGATGAAGAATATTTTGTTATCGATATATTCATATGAAGACAAAAATGTTTCACTTTTACATATGTATATATATTTTCTCTGCAGCTTTAAAATATTGCAGCGGTATGGAGCGAGAAGAGAAGTATGAGGAAACGGAAAGAGCTTTGTTTTGCAAATTTTTTGGCCGGTATGGTAATGAAAAATGTTGTCTGGCAAGTAAAAAATATGAATCAACATTTTGTACAGGCATAAGACATCTGCTTATTTATTGTGTGTATTAGACCGTGCGCAGTTGTTGTATTGCATATAAACTCAAGATCTGTAGAGATTATTTCTGATACAGCTTCCTTTCCTTATTGATCATTTTTGTTATTTATTATATATAACCAAGCGTTCAAAATGAAACCCACCAACTGCAACTAATGTTTCAAACAGAGATGATAGAAGCAAAGAGATACCAAACTTTCCAGTGGAAAACACTCTGCCTACAAGCTAAATTCCAGAAAATTGACGAATTTACCCATACTATCATATTTTTAAACAAGTATGGGTAAATTCGTCAATTCACCACCATTTCTTCGTCAATCCACCACTTTTCCCCCCGCCGCCTCACCGACCTCGCCAACAAACCAAAAACGAAGATGCCGGAAATAGAATCTAATCCAACACGGAAATGGCCAAAATGAAACATACACCACAGATAGAATGCATCTAGCAAATGTACTGGAAAGTAGAAACTCGTTCAGCAGATACTAGGTATAAAATAAAGAACTTAAACTGTAAAACAATATTGAAATATTTTGAAGTGCTTTGATTTATTAAATAATAAAACAAAACTTAAGAAAACGAGAACTAAATTTGAGTTACACAAATAAAATAACACAATTTCAAAAATTGTTGACGTACCAGCAAAAAAAAAATGTATAATGGTTGTTGCTAACAAATAACTAGATATAATAATTGCTGTATTAAAAAATAATACATATATTTTTAGGTGATATTCAAACAAATAACTGAGGGAATACTTTTTTTCATCCTAAAATAATATGAATCTTCACCGAAAATGTAAAAAAACCAGTTTCATACAATCACTGATGTGAATTCTTAAATTGAAGATGGAATAAGGCAGGTCGCAAAGCATTCATTCATTCAGCAATAAAAAAAAATGTATAATGGTTGTTGCTAACAAATAACTAGATATAATAATTGCTGTATTAAAAAATAATACATATATTTTTAGGTGATATTCAAACAAATAACTGAGGGAATACTTTTTTTCATCCTAAAATAATATGAATCTTCACCGAAAATGTAAAAAAACCAGTTTCATACAATCACTGATGTGAATTCTTGAACTGAAGATGGAATAAGGCAGGTCGCAAAGCATTATTTTTTTTAGAATATCCGCTTTCTTTTTTCGCCTACGGAGAAAAAAAAGCCAGAATTTTTATGCCAAGGTTTTTTTTAAAATGGATCGAAAAATATATAATAAAATTTTAAAAAGGAAAATTAAAATAATACAAATTACTTTAAAGAGTTTCTGAACGTCTGGGCAAAGTGAAAGCATTAGTTTATGAGCTCTAATTAAATAAAAGAACAACTATAATTTTCTCAAAATGTTTTTGGTTTCTTTTTTTTCCGCACAATTTTGATATTTGATATTTATTTATTTAGTTTAAAACATTTACAAAGATTACAATGAAGTATCTATAATGACATAAATGTTATCATGAATGATTTATTTATTTATTACAATTCAATACAAAATTTTAAAATTTGATTTAGGTTAGCATGAGATATAAATTTATATTTAAATTGGATACAAATGCTTACATTAAAATGATAAAAGAGAAACAAACCACGTTTACAAAACTATAAAAGAAATATTCAAATACAATGTTATGAAATAAATGTATAAAATATTGAATATTATATTAATATAACAATTCTAAAGTGAAAGCGAGGCAAACAGTATTTTTGTAGAGCTATGTTGTGTATTTTCGATGATTAAGTGCATTTAAGATCAATAGAACTTTTACTATTTTCAAAAATTAAAAATCAGTAAAAGAAAATATTGCTCTGCAGGTCATATTACTACTTTTTTGGCATAATAGGATGTACATTTTCGGAAATTTAGTACATTTAAATGTATTTATAACCAAATTAAGGAAGTGTTTTAAAATGCGAATTGGAATATACTAATGATTAATCATGTCGAAATTTAAAAAACCACTAAGAAAATGTTCCTGACTAATTTTATGAAATCTTACTGCACTGTAATAATTAATCATTAGTTTATTCCAATTCGCATATTAAAACACTTCCTTAATTTAGTTATAAATACACTTAATTGTATTTACTAAATTTCTGAAAATTCAAATCCCATACTGCCAATAAATTATTAATATGACCTCCAGATTTTTTTGTTTTAGTGTAAATGTCACCTTATAGTTGCCATAATAAATGATTTAAATTTGTGTACTTGCGTAACAAATTCAAGCCTATGCGAAAAGGCAATCAGATATGGTTATTTTTTTTAATATATTTTTTAACCGAGTAATACATTACATGAATAGTGAAAATTGTGTATTAATTTACTGCAATCACTTATACACTGTAATTTAAATTTCTATTACATTTTAATAAGTAAATATTACATGTGCTTCCATGGGGAACTTTAATTACTACAAGTAAAGCTGAATACACTAACTTTATTTCAGTTGACATATCAAATACAATTTTACTGAGCTTTACTGAATACATCCATTGTCATATAGGAGGTGAATATTCAAACATATGTTTTTAAAAAATTTCAAAGTGATGTGATATTTGTTTTTAATTAAAGTGTTTAAAATGGGTCATGTAAATAAAAAAAAATGTCCGTATATATACTGTTGTGCCTGAACTAACGGGTGCTCCAAGTAGAGATACTTTTTTCAATAGCCTTTTTTGACAGATCACGTGTGAGTCGTGTCATGCTGTCATGTTATTTTTGTTTAGTATTGTTTGGCATTTCATAATGGAAAGCACAGATGAGGAATTAACCAGATAGTCAACTCGAGAGCGAATCTCTCACGTTGCCTTACAAGCTAAGTCGAACTGATAAGCCCCACATAATTTGCACTTATATGGACTTTTACGTGCAAATCAAATGGGAATCACGCACACATAAATCGAATTATATGGGGCTAATGGCCGCGCCCATGAAATGTCATTTTTTATAGCAAGAAGTTGGGAACAGTTGATGAATTTCAGCAGATTACAACTCACAATTTGGGTGTGTAAAATAAACATGGTCAATATGCGGTGAATATGGATTGATAAAAACATACTTACCACACAACTAATAACATAATAAAATATTATAATATTGAGAATAAAGCTATGTTTTAACCAATTTATTCTAATTTTTAATGAAAAATAATCAAAATAATATTGATTAACGTGACTAATATGTAATAAGTAAGTTCATCATACATTTTCGGTTGACAATAAATTTAAGTATAACTATACTAGCAAGGTTTTCGTAGATTATGGATGGTTATATTGAAGCAGTTAAGTATCTCTACACAATTGAACACTGGTTTAAAACGCTTTTTAATAAAACGTAATCCAAATTCTTACAAATATTATTTTTGGTACATCAAAACACTTTTTTAACAAAATTAGCAATTACTTCCTAGTAGTAGTAGTAGTAAATTGTTTTTTTTATTTTCATATAAAATAAAATTACAAAACATTATAACTTGACAAATAAAGTCGGCTGTTAAAAAAAGTGGCTAATTAATTCAATATATATGTAACATAATGTGCATGCTTATTTATGATATGTACTCAAACACCAAGCATTTTCGATAAAAAAATGCACCCCCAATATATTTATGCAGTGCATTCCAGCTACCTTTTTTTCTCTTCTTCCGTCTATCGCTTACTTTAAATTTGAAAATAAAGCATATTAACTTATATAAAAAATTTCAAAACCGCCTTAGAAAAGAAACAGCTAAGAAAATTGATTGACTAAACGTACAAATCTTGTAACACAACATAATTTAAAGAGGATTACAAATACTTCTTTTTCACTTTTTTTTATCCATGCACGGAACCCGAATATATACATATATTCATTAAACTTTCATATGTTGAATAAAAACAATCAAATAATAAATAAATAATAAAACAATCAATGAATTTAATATGTATATATATAAAAAACCATTGCAAACTATTTACTACAAATATTTTACACCCAAACATTACTAATTTACTAATATTTATGCAATAATACAATAAAATATGCATTTTATCTCATTTTATTAACCAAAATGGAAAAGTACAAAAACCCAAGAATGTTTATTTTTAGGCAGATAAAAAATAGAGAACTATTTCTTATAACCGCAAAAAATATTCCAACTAAATTGTAACAACTCCCCACAATTATTTTTGGCGGGTAATCTAGTAAATTAGATCTAACTTCATGTGTCTGGCTCACACGTATTCACAGATGGGAAAATTGAGAGAGGATTTTGCGGCTGTCATTAAATATTTTTTGCGGGTTGAAAGTGATAGGGGATTGCAGAGTTGACTATCTGGTTAATTCCTCATCTGTGATGGAAAGACTTACGCGTGAACAACGTTACAAATTGTTCAACTTTATTATGAAAATTCACGTTCTGTGAGGAATGTGTTTCGTGCACTTCGCTCAACTTATGGTCAACATAATCGGCCTACTGAGCGTACTATTCGCAACACCATCACCCATTTTGTGACCCAGCATTCATTATTGGATAATATTCGACCGAATAGACCACGTCCAGCACGCTGTGAAGAAAATATAGCGGACGTAGCTGAGAGCGTACACGAAGACCGTAGAGAGTCGATTCGGCGCCGTTTGCAGCAACTCGGACTGACGTATGAAACGACTTGGCGCATTTTACCTCAAGATCTTAAATTGAAAGCGTACAAAATACAGCTTGTGCAACAACTGAAGCCGCTCGACCTTCCCAAGTGACATCGCTTCGCTCTATGATCGGCTCTTGAAAAGTTCCAAGAAGATCCGACATTTTCGAGGCAAATTGTGTTTAGCGATGAGGCCCATTTCTGGCTCAATGGGTATGTAAACAAACAAAATTGCCGCATTTGGGACGAAGAGCAACCTGAAGAGATTGAAGAACTGCCACTTCATCCAGAAAAAACAACGGTTTGGTGTGGTTTGTGGGCCGGTGGAATCATCGGTCCATATTTCTTTAAAAATTATACCGGTGCGAACGTAACCGTGCCATGATAACCGACTATTTGATGCCTGAAATTGAAGCTCGTGATCTCGGCGACATTTGGTTTCAGCAAGACGGCGCCACTTGCCACACTTCGCATCAATCAATGGACTTATTGAGAGAACATTTCGGTGAGCACATAATTTCACGTTTTGGGCCGGTCGATTGGCCACCAAGATCGTGTGATATCACACCGTTAGACTTTTTCCTGTGGGGCTATGTAAAGTCAAATTTTGATTGGGCATGACTGAGCGGGAAACCGAAAATTGTTTTTGGCTCCATCTATGCTACTCTTGCGAAGCTATACAGTGACTTTGTGTAGTTAGATTTAAAATGTTACTATCGTAGAATTTTATTTATTTTATAGAAAAACTAATTTCTTGTATTTTATGCTATGTTAATTTATGATGCAATAGTTATCAAAAATAAATACACATTTGTTATAAAATATCTTCAATTTTATTTTATGACTATCAAATGACGCATCTTCCTTTAAACATTAAATCCGCAGGCGATTGACCTCCTTTTTTCTGAAATTAAAGAAAATATAAACTAGAAGAAAAAATTTTCTAAATAAGTTAAATTTAATAAAGAAATTACACATTTTACTTACAAAACCACGAGAATACAAAAAATCTGAAACAACTGTTTACTTTGACTAAGATAAATGTCAAAATACTTACCACTGATAAATACGTGCGTCCAGACCAAAAAAGTTCGAGTGCTGAATTCATTCCTTCAGGTTCACATATATTCACCGACACCGCCGTCACTGGAAATCGATTGCAAATCAATGACCGTCGGCGCCACTCACGCTGTACGACAAATAATCAATCAAAAAATGTAAATAAATTTCAAAAATAATTTTTAAAATAAAAATGTAATAATAAACTATCATTTGCACAACGCAGAGCCCCATCAGTGCTCGCAGAATATTAGATTTATCCTAGACTTAAGAAAAACAATTGTATAAATATTGTAAACACACATTTTTAAAAAAAAAGAGTAATAAATTGTAGATAGATAGATCGATTACAACAAAATCAAAGTAAACAAATGGGGTTCGAGGGGCAAAGGAGGTAAGAGTTTGGCATCTCTTTGTTTCTATCATCTCTGGTTTCAAATGTCTTACATTACAGAAAGACTTTTTAGCTTGGAATGAAGATTTGTGATGATATATACTGATTGCAGTGTAGGCGTTAATTGGTAAGTTAGGTTAGTCAAAGCTTTTAGAATGCTGCCAGTGTTTGACGATCCAGCCATTCAATGTTTTGAAATTATCGGGTGATCCATATAGATTATTTTCATATTATTACATCTTTTCTATTTTCGTTCAGTAACCTGCCCGCAGATCAATAGTAGACATGTATGTGGTAGACTTAACAGTATGTAGAAGATCGTCTATCCTTGGTAATGGATACCTGTCCGGTATGGTACTGGCATTGAGCTGTCTAAAGTCGACGAAAACTCGGATGCTACCATCTTTCTTGGGTACCATCACAACTGGCGAGGCCCATGGTGATTCGCATAGCTTTATAACTTTATGCAGCAACAGCTTTCCGATCTCTTTTTTTAATTGACACACACCACATTGACCACACCGCGAACAGCTATTTTGTCTTCCCATTCAAATGTCTTTGAATATTTCTTAACCATACTATCGATGGTTGCTTTCTCTTCTTTTTTTAAGACCCTTTATACCCGTCATGTTGATATCCACTCTATAGGGTGGGCCGATTTCGAAAATCGCGACAAAGCATTCACACCGAACACAATCCGGGTTTTGTTTGACGTTTAAGTCAGCCATCGAAAAATAAAAGCGAATAAACAATTATTGCGTTCAAATTGCAAGGGCACTACAAGTCCACTATGACTTCATATAATTCGCGTGTTCGTCGTCCAAGAAACCGGTAAGCTTACTCTTAGGTGACTTGCAGTTGACTTATAACTCAGTTAAAAATCGGTCAACCACTCATTAAATACTTTATTAACACTGTATCGAATCTCTCTCTCTACTTCATTATCAAGTCTTATCTGATAATGAACATTACATTTCTTCCTTTGCTTATTAAAAAACTAAGATTAATTATAATCTTATTCTAAATCATAATATAAAATTATTCTAAATCATAATCTTGAAAACGTATCGGTTTTACATTTCTTGTACTTCGCTTTCCGATGTGTAGGGTTTGAGGTGGTGTAGTAAAAACCTCATTCCCATCAACATTCCTGTTGCTGTTGCTATTTTCATAGCTGTCAATATTAGTTCACGTTGTTTGTAAATTGCGTTGCTTTTAAATTCATGTCGCCCAATGTGAATTTTTCTATTTGTATTTTGTGTTGTTTGTGATGAATAAAACAGGTGTTTGGTTTTGGTGCTGGTTCTGCTGATTACTGTAGAAGTGCTTAAAGAAAGAAGGATTTCTTATTATTATTTTGGCTACTATACTTTCCCAAATTTGTGATTCAATGATTTTTATGATCTTCAACGGCACAGGATTGAACGGTAGATTTTTTGTTTGTCGTTCGTTGATTGCAAAGAACTTAATCTCCAATTAAAAACTAGATGGTCTGGGGGTCGATACTGGTTCTGTGAAAAGGTGAAATGAAAATATTTTCACTCTTTCACCGCAAATTCGATTCTCGTTCTATAAAAAGGTGAAAGCAAACGTCAAAATCTTTCATATGAATAATTTCTTTTCACGGGCCCATTCGCAAGTGAATGTTCTAAGTGAAAGGGTGAAAATGGAGATTTTGATTAAAAAAACAAGGGAAAAAGCGTATCGCAAGCTCAAAAGGAGTACTTAGTGAGCTTCTTAGAAATAAATTTGGAAATTGCTCATGACAGGTATAAGAAACAAATTTAAACACTTATATCAACGATTTTTAATTGTTTTTGTAGATTTGTTTCAGCAGACGAAGCCCACGCAAGAAATAATGCATGAAAAAGCCTTGCAAAGGACCTCAATGCCTTGGGAGGAGCTTGTAAGAGCGATGAGCAGTGGAGGACGACGTGGGGCGACTTAAAGTAATTATTAAAACACGATATTATTCGATAAAGTTTATAAGTTTTGTGCGTTCAGACGAAACAGCAAGAACAAATATGCTAAAATAAAAGAAGCCGAAAACCGCAGTGCCATCAACGGCTTAGTCAAAATTAAGCAGCTAAATGAACTGGAGCAAAGAGTTGTTCAGGTAATGTCCGAAAGGAATGTTGAGGGGGATGAGCCAGTTTTCGAAATAGGCATTGACAGTGCAGACATTGTAAGTACAGACATATAATTTTTATATAATATAATAATTATATACATATAATTTTTATAGTTGCATATATTATACATTTTCTTTGTTTTATATCATAGGATAGAGCAGTATTGGTGGATTTACTCCAGGAGGAAAACGAAGATATCGAAGCTAAACCATGTACCTCAGCAGCCGCGCGACAAGCGGAAACCCAAATGCTTTCAAAAACTCCGACAACCAGACGTCCAAATACAAGGCGGGCACCTTTGTTGCCCATAAATCATGAAAGCAAATTTCTACAATTGGAGCAAAAAAATATAGAAATTAAGTCTGAGCGCCTAAAATTGGAAGAGAGGAAGGTGGTAGCTTAAGAAGGCATAGGCAAAACTTTGTCCGAGTTGTTAAATTTAATAAAAGAAAAAAACAAATTGATCTGTAATTAAAATGCTTTTTATTTCTTGGATAAAAATTAATTGCTAGAGAAATGATATCTTACAATTTGCTGTCGAACATTTCGCCCTTCAGCTAAAACATTGGGCTCATTATAGTTATAATTTCCACTTGCAGCAACATCACCAGCTCCAATACCAGTTTCAGTTGACACATCTTCGACTAAAGGAATTCTAGCTCTTATTAACATGTTATGCAAAACAGTACACGCATTAATAATAACTCCTGATTTTCCAGGAACGTAAAATAAAACCCTTTCTGCTGACAAGCAACGAAATCTACTTTTTAAAACGCCTATACACCTTTCGACATGGCTCCTAGTTATTTTGTGTGACCTGTTAAATGCTTCTTCTGCCTCGGAGTTTGTTTCTGTAAAGGGGGTCATTATCCACTGGTGCAATGGATAACTACTATCGCCGAGTTAATAAAAATTCCTTTCACTTGAAGAATATAAAGATTCCAATGTGGATTTTGTCTTAGAACATCTCCAAATATAAGAATCATGAGCCGTTCCACCGAATCGCGCATTAGCACTAAAAATTAAATAATCTGCTCCACATATTATTTGCAAATTTTTTGATTGACCACCCTTTCTACAGTAGTAAACATGTTCTATTTCTTTTCTTGGTGCTGCAATCTTAATATGCGTGCCAGTAACACCCGGGAGACCCACAATATCAAAAAAACTTCTTTTTATATCAGAAAACTGCGATGTACTTGGAAATTTTTCATGTCGGTTCGCTATGCAGTTCAAACTAATTGCAACCTCTGTAATGCATCGGGATACTGATGCTTGCGACAAGGAAGACAAACGTCCTGACCAACAGCTCGTTGGAAACTTCCCTGAGCAAAGAATCGCAATGCGCATAGGACTTTGATGTATCGTTGTCTCTTAGACTACGTCTGATAATCCGCATTTTTTTCCTAGAAAACAAAATTGTGTATTTATTTATACAGCACATTAATCAAAAATAGAATTCAAACCTCTCCACATTTCTTCGTCTCGCTTCGATAAGACGTCTTATAAATATTGAAGGCATTTTATAATGTAAAATTGAATAAACAATTGATAAAATGAAAATTGAGCAAAGAAAAAATTATGCTTGCTTTGATTCACAATTTGTATATATGACAGCAACAGAGAAACAATTTAATCACCACAGTGTAAGAATTCACCACAGTAATTTCACTTATTGAACGAGAATCGCATTTTAGTACAAAGTGAATCGAAAAAATGATTCGATTCACTCTTTCGCAGAAGCAGCGACGCCCTGCTTGTTTTTAAATTTATTTTTGTTTTTTATATCTGGCAGAAAATTATTCTTTTTCCTGTTGAACATCAACTCGAATGGCGAAACTCCTGTTGTTGCTTGTGGAGTCGATCGGTAATCCATTAGAAACATGTCTAATTGAGAAAGACAGTTGGAATTTTCTAACTCCGATGAAATTAGTTATTTTTTTATTGTTTTCACCATCCTTTCAGCTTGACCATTCGCTTCTGGCCAATACGGAGTTATTTTGTGATGGTGGATGTTGTTTTGTTCCATGAACTGCTTGAAATCATAGCTGCTGAAAGGAACAGCTCAAATTTTTTGGAATACCAAATGTTGCGAATATCTACGTCAAAACTTTTTTTTTTGAGTATTCGTCAACCAAAACTAACATATACTTTCCATTTGGTAGCGGGCCAGCATAGTCCATAGAAACTTTGTCAAACGTTAATGATGCAGGTTCAACAATTACCAATGGCTCACGGATAGTTTGATTGCATACTGTTTGGCAAATGTGGCATTGTGCAACTGTTTCTTTAACTTGTTTGGCCAAATCGGGAAACCAAACTTTTTTTCGGAGAAGTTGTTTTGTTTTTACTACTCCCATATGTGACTTGTGCGCTAAAGCGATAGCTGTTTTTATAAGTTTCTCGGGTAGTAGTAATTGTGTTCCTTTTTAGAATACATCCATCTGTTCTGGAAAGTTCTTGACGTACACCTTGGTAACGCGAAATTTCTTTACAGCTCCAAGTACTGTTTTGGTTGGTTGATATTGTTTCTATTAAAATTTTCAGGAAAGGATCTTGTGCGGTTTCTTGTTTAACTTGTTTATATTATAAAATGTATGTAATGTTCTAAGTTATTGTTTTTGTTATTGCCGTTAGTGTTGTTTGGATGACGGGAAAAATAGTCTGCAGGATTTGAGCTACCTTTTAGATGTTGAATATTGAAATTGTACTGTTGTGTTTTTAATAAAAGTCGTTCAATTCTGCTTGTTGGTTTCGATAACTAATTTTTAAAAATGCTGACTAAGGCATATGATCTGTATGAAGCGTAAACGTTGTACCATACAGGTAAATTTTAAAATGCTCCATAGATTGTTCTCTGAAATTTAAATTTGCAGTGCACTTTGCAATTATCGGCAAGGAAACATTGGAGTTGTAGAAATTAAGTTTCGTGTGCCTTGTTACTGAAGGTCTGTTTTGTATTTTCTTGAAAACGCTGTTACTGATGATTGTTGCTGTAGACCCAATATCTATGGTAAAATTTATTGGCATGTTATTGACTGAAATTACGGCTGTTGACAAAATGTTGTTTGTATTTATGTGAAAGACTTTGTTCTCTAATTCGTTTTCCGCTGAGTGTACGTTGTAGGTTTTTAGTGTATTCATTGATTTTTTTTGAATTCATGCATACCTTTGCAAAATGTCCATTCCTTTTGCATGCGTTGCAATGAACATTTATTGCAGGGAAGTGTTGAAGTCCATTAAAATGCCACTCGCTTACACAATTCATGCAATTCGGCTTTTAATTGGGTGCTTTGTTATTTTTCGGTATATCCTTCTTGCTTGTGTATGTGCGTTTTGGATGCTGATGTTGTCTCGCTCTTACATGGTTACACTGTTCTCTTTGTTGATGTTGTGCTTCAATCTTGATTGCGTGTTCTTCGGACATGTCATATGTTTTTGCCTCTTCTAACAACCTTTGTAGAGTTGACTTTGTTTGAAATGCAAAATCTCGTAATCTGTGCGATGATGTTGTGCATATAATCTGGGATTTGATTTCTTTGTCCTTATCCGTAAAATCACAGTTAGCACTCAATTTCAACAAACGTGCATAAAACTGACTTACCGTTTCGTTTGGAATTTGTTTGGCTTGACGAAAAGAAAATATTTCCATTTGTACCGTAGTTTTCGTCACACCTGTTTCGATAATTTCTTTGGTCGTGGTACTTAGCTCTGGTAAATTTTGGAAAATTTCAAATACATCTTCTTATGCGTAAAGCAATAACAACGCCTTTTGCCGGTTTACGTTTATTACATCACTCGCAATGAGAAAATTTTCAAAACGAGCAATCCACCGTTGGAAAAGGTCGCCTGCGTTGGTGGTGTCTTCGTTGTATTTAAAAAAAAGGTATTCTGCCACTTTCCATGTTGAAAAAATCTTTTAAGTTATATAAAAACCAGTACTTTTATCCTAGTCGCCAAATGTAGTGTTTTTGGTTATTAACTATCCGTTGGAACTCCTTTATTTGTTCTCAAATAGTCCGTTTAAATAAAACACATCCGGTCTCATAAACTACTTTATTAACACTGTATCGAATCTCTCTCTAATTCATTGTCAAGTCTTATCTTGTAACTTGACCAATAATCCCAAGTTAGTTAAACATCACAGTCAAAATAGCCACGGCGCGCGTCCATGTATCCGCCTCTGACCACCACGTACCTGCTTCATTTTTGAGCAGTAAAGGTAGCTCTATTATGGCATCTTCATCCTTTATTTCGCGCACCCTTTTAAAAATTTGGACGTTGTCCAAAAAAATTTCAAAAATTTTTCCAACAAATTTTCCATGTATTCTTTCTGTGCACTCACACAAGCTGTCCCTTCCCCCTAAACGCATGACTGCTTTGGGATTGGGTGGAGTCTGTTAGCGGTACGCCTACTCCCCGATTCCTTTCCAGCGTTTTAACCAGCTCAAATGTTAACTGTTGACCTACGACGTCTATTTGTTACCTGGCTCTTCTGGCTCTTCTTCGGCGAACTTTACGCGTTGCCGGTTCCACTGATTGACTTCCACTGGGTTGGCCGACAAAATACCGATGGACACTTAGTTGGGCGCCACTGTAAAAAGGGTCGTCCATTTTATATTAAAAAGTGGAGTGTTACCACTTTGAAGCGTGCAGAGGAACGTAAGCACAGATGAAAAATTAACCAGATAGTCAACTCGTGGGCGAATCTCTCACCTTGCCTACAAGCTAAGTCGAACTGATAAGCCCCATATAATTTGCAGTTATATGGACTTTTACGTGCAAATCAAATGGGAATCACGCACACATAAATCGAATTACATGGGGCTAATGGCCGCGCCCATGAAATGTCATTTTTTATAGCAAGAAGTTGGGAGCAGTTGATGAATTTCAGCAGATTACAACTCACAATTTGGGTGTGTAAAATAAACATGGTCAATATGCGGTGAATATGGATTGATAAAAACATACTTACCACACAACTAATAACATAATAAACTATTATAATATTAAGAATAAAGCTGTGTTTTAACAAGTTTATTCTAATTTTTAATGAAAAAAAATCAAAATAATATTGATTAACGTGACTAATATATAATAAGTAAGTTCATCATACATTTTCGGCTTACAATACATTTAAGTACAACTTTACAAACACGGATTTTGTTATGGATGGTTATATTCAAGCATTAAGGTACTTTTATGCTACGTTCCCACCATAATATAAACCGAGATTAAGCACAAAAAAATTTTACCTAGATTTATTTTTAATCTCGTGTTTAGCAGATTAAAATTTGTATGGTTAATCTTGAAATTTAAAGTGGATTAAGGGCAGATTAACCATAATCTCGGTTTAGTGCTCAGTGGAAACTTTGCATTACACAATTATTGAATTATTGCAATGGTTTAAAACGCTTTTTAATATAACGTGATCAAAATCCTTACAAATATTATTTTTGGTACGTGAAATTACTTTTTTAACAACATTTGCAATCACTTAGTAGTAGTAGTAAATTGTTTTGTTTACTTTCATAAACATTTTTTTTTTAAATTACAAAACATTATAAGATTATATATATGTAACATAATGTGCATGCTTTTTTATGAGGTGTATTCAACTACCAAGCATTTTCGATAGAAAAATGCACCAACAATATATTTATGCAGTGCATTCCAGCTACCTTTTGTCATCCTTCTTCTGTCTATCACTTACTATAAATAATAAAATAAAGCATATTAACTTATATACAAAATTTCCAAAACCGCCTAAGAAAAGAAACAGCTTAGAAAATGAATTCACTAAACGTACAAATTTTGTAACACAAAATAATTTAAAAAGGATTAAAAATACTTCTTTTCCACTTTTTTTTATCGATGTACATATATTCATTAAACTTTCATATGTTGAATAAAAACAATCAAATAATAAATAAATAATGAAACAATCAAAGAATTTAATATATATATAAAAAACCATTGAAAACTAAATATTCCAATGAAATTGTAACAACTTTATTGGGTAACTAATTTTTTGTTTCTTTGTAAACATTTACATTAATATAGCTATAAATAAAAGTTGCATCACATAAACTCAACACTTCGCAGCATTTCCTGTTTCGCAACACATCCGTGACCAGCTGTTTTGTTGTTGCGATTTGGATATGTTGCAAAACTCTCCACAATTATTTTTGGCGGGTAATCTAGTAAATTAGATCTAACTACATGTGTCTGGCTCACACATATTCACAGATGGGAAAATTGTGAGAGGATTTTGCGGCCGTTATTATATAGTTTTTGCGGGTTGAAAGTAATAGCGGATTGCAGAGTTGACTCATCTGTGAACGTATGGCCAAGTCTTGGTCGAAACGTCTCTGTCTCAGCTTGTATTTCCTGATGCTTGGAATTTGTACGCATGGCCAAGTCTTGCTCGAAAGATGGCGTGAGTGGCGGATGTGCTAAAGCGTTTGCAAACCCAGAATCCTGGTCTCGACACAAAAGCTTGGATTGTCCGTTCACACAAGAAGAGTAAAAACCGTCACAATGAAGGTGGCAGTTCTTTTGTTGTGAGTATAGACATGGCTGCTGCCGAGATCATCAAATCTAGGTACAACATGCGTCCCTATCTGCATCTTGGCAGGATCCATTTCCATTTCAATGTCAAACAGTGCTAATAGTGGACGTTACCCAGAGTATTCACCTATCTTGTTTACTCAAATTAACCTACAGCACTGCAAGGCTGCTACCGCCCTTTTAAGTAGCAGGCTTGTGGCTTGTAGAACAAAATCACACATAATATCCATCCAGGAACCATGGGTGTGGAAAAATCGCATCTGTGGTCTTGGTTGCTTGAGTGATTTATACCACGTTCTTTATGATGAGCAATCCGAAAGACCTAGGACTTGTCTTATTGTATCGAAATCTTTTACAGCTACTATGATCAAAAGCTTTTATAGCCAAGATTTGGTAGCTGTTTCTATAACTTACCATGCAAATGATAACTGGGAAAACTTTGTCGCTGCATCGGCTTATTTCCCCTACGACTCTCTAACCCCTCCTCCGCCAAAGGCTGTTGTAGAGCTCGTAGAGTTTTGTGAATACAAAAGGTTAGGTCTTGTCTTGTGCTGTGATGCTAATGCTCAGAACACTGTTTTAGGCAGCAGCAAATGCAACATAAGGGGAGATCGACTTTTGGACTTCATTTTATCGTCTGATATTACCATCAACAATGTAGGTCATCAACCTACCTTTGTTACAGCCAGAAGACAGCAAGTAATTGATGTTACCCTGTCTAACAGGCATTTGAAGCCTATCATAAATTGGAAGGTATCGCCAGATAGCACCTTATCGGATCACAGATACATCGAATTTCAAATCTACTGCGAACTTTCACCTTCGCTAGAGAGGAGAAATCCGAGAAAAACGAACTGGCCACGGTTTAGAGAGGAGCTTGCCAACTCTGTCAAAGTTCCACTCAAACTTAGATCAAGACAGGGAGTGGAGAGGTCTGCTCAGGATCTGAACAACGTCCTCACCCGCTGCTTTGAACTTGCGTGCCCTGTTTCTAAACCCCTCCGCAGAAAATCGGTACCCTGGTGGAACTCCGAACTGCAGTGTCTTCGTAAAGAAACTAGGAAGCTGCTAAATCGGTCTTTAAAAACCAACTTAGTGGAAGACTGGAATCTTTATCGATCGAAGCAAAAAGTTTTTAAGAGACTTATTCGCAAGTCGAAAAATGACTCATATAAAAAGTTTTGTGAAGAGGTCGAATCTCTAAGTGCAACTAGTAGGCTTGTTAAAGTCCTCCAAAGGAACAGACCAAGTAAACTGGATGCAATCCTTAAACCTGATGGCACGTACACTGAGACAAAGGCGGAGACTTTCAGTCTTCTACTTGAGACTCACTTTCCGGGTAATCAGGTTACTACGTGTTCTTCAGCCCTTCAAACGACTGTGGCTACATTTGAACCGAATAATACCACGCGGCACAGCTGGTATTTTG
The DNA here is from genome assembly GCA_963576555.1 of Ferdinandea cuprea. NCBI lineage: Eukaryota > Metazoa > Arthropoda > Insecta > Diptera > Syrphidae > Ferdinandea > Ferdinandea cuprea. Next base: position 83,665,744 of record OY754959.1, read on the forward strand.
CATCGGGAGTGGTGACTGATGATGCTATCAGATATGCCATTGCATCTTTTGAGAGTTTCAAGTCACCTGGTCCGGATGGAATTTATCCAGTTTTGCTGAAACAAGGTTTAAGTCAGGTTTTGCCAATGTTGAAAAGAATTTTCACCGCGAGCTTGGCCTTGGCCTATATACCTTCCCCATGGCGAATGGTTAAAGTGGTTTTCATACCAAAATTTGGTAAGTCTGACTACACTCTAGCCAAAAGCTTTAGACCCATAAGTCTATCTTCCTTCTTACTGAAAAGTTTGGAAAGACTGGTTGAGCTGCATGTGCGCAAAGTTGCTCTTCGATCACACCCTCTCTCTGAGATGCAACATGCCTATGCGGAAAATCCTGCGAGACTGCGCTTCAAAACCTTGTTGGTAGGATTGATAGTGCCCTTGACCGGAAGGAGTACGCGTTGGGCATTTTCGTCGATATTGAGGGTGTTTTTGATAATGCGACCTTTGACAGTATGTGTAACTCAGCCAGACAGCATGGTGTAGATGAAACTTTGGTGTTGTGTATTAAAGCAATGCTAATGTACAGGACATTGGTAGCGGATGCAGATTGTGGCAAGTGCGTCATAACAGGGGTAAATAGGTGCTGCCCTCAAGGTGGTGTTCTGTCTCCCCTCCTATGGTGTATGGTGGTAGACTCTCTGCTTACGGCTCTCAACTTTCCTGAAAACTACACTCAAGCTTATGCGGATGATGTCGCCGTTCTTTCTGTCGGTTCAAATCTAGGGGCTGTCTGCTCTCAAGCGAAGAGATCCCTGGATTTGATCGATGTCTGGTGCACTAGTAATGGGCTTTCAGTGAATCCTCTTAAAACCACGGTTGTTCTCTTTACAAGAAGGAGAATCATCACTGGCCTGTCCCATCTCGTGCTTAAAGGTGTCACCATCCCTATATCCGAAGAAGTCAAATATCTGGGTGTAATCCTTGATAAAAAACTTCTGTGGTCCAAACATGTCGAATCGAAAACCGATAAAGCGCTGTCGACCTTCTGGCAGTGCAAAGGCGCTTTTGGTAAGACATGGGGCTTGTCTCCAAAACGGGTCCTTTGGATCTATACGGCCATGATTAGACCGCTACTCTCATACGCATCAGTTGTTTGGTGGAACAGGCTTTCGCGGAAACGTGTTACTGCTTATTTTGCCAAACTGCAAAGAACGGCTTGCCTCGGCTGCACAGGGGCCTTCCCTAGCACCCCGGGCTCTGCTCTAGATGCTTTGATGAATCTTCCTCCCCTTGACTTATATATCATGGGATGTACGCTAAAAACCATCTTTCGCTTAAAGGAAGGTGGTTTTTGGTACCATGCGCAATGGAATTTTGAAGAACTTGCTCGAGAATTATCCTTTGACCCCTGTCTTATGGATATGCCGTCTGATGCAATGACACCAGAAATCCTTCTGCGAAAAAACTACCACTTCAACTTTCCACAGGTAACGGAATGGCTTCGGTCAGACTCTGAACCATGGATTGAATGCCATCGCATTTTCACGGATGGCTCCAAAACCGGGCAGGGGTCTGGTGCTGGTGTCTTTGTGGAATGCGATGATATACGACTTTACTACCCCTTGGGTAAACATGCATCTGTTTTCCAAGCGGAGATTTTTGCCATCCTAATGGCAATGCGCTATATTGTGAACAACAGGTGGAGAGCCAGAGGCATTTGCATCTGCAGTGATAGCCAAGCTACATTAAAAGCGCTTCTAAACCCTCTTACCTCGTCCAAGTTAGTGCTAGAACTCAAGCTTTCTCTGAATTTGGTCGGAAGACTGAACACAGTGAATCTTGTCTGGGTACCAGGTCACACTGGCATCCAGGGAAATGAGATCTCGGATGAGCTTGCTAGGCAAGGTTCAGAAGAAGTTTTCTCAGGACCCGAACCTGTGTTGGGTCTGCCTGCGTCTTTAGTCATGTCGTCTATCGATTCTTTGCATAGGTACCCTTCGGTGGCGCGATTGCGGTGGATGTAGACAGACCAAACTACTGCGCCCGGACATTTGCAAAAGGTCAGCATCTTTTCTTCTATCTCTGAGGAGAATCGACTGTAGGCTGCTTGTAGGCGTTCTTTCGGGCCACCAAGCTTTTGCTAAACACTTAAATGTGTTGGGCTTAAGCGACACCACTACCTGTGAGGAGGTGAGGAGGATGACACAGCAGAACACTTTCTCTGCAGTTGTCCGGCCTATGCTCGCATTAGGTGGCGGATCTTCGGGGCTGACGTGGTGAGTGCCGAACATCTAAGCTCTTTATCACTGAAGCTCCTTCTCGTTTTTCTTCGACAGACGGGAAAACTAAGTACATTAATGTAAGGTGTCTGAATGGTAGTACAATGGACCTGTAGTTGTGTCTGAGCGCTCCATCGGATAGTAGCAACCTCCGACAAAAAAAAAAAAAAAAAAGTCTTGCTCGAAGAGTTCACATTTAGCAAAATTAGGGAAAAGAATCGACGAATTTCAAAAAAAAATACCGCCTGTACACTTGTTTGATTCGATGTATTATGCCTTCATTACAGGTTGGATTAGGTTTTTTACATGCTATAGGTTGATGTGAATTATATTACGTAATTGAATTAAGATGTCTACACTAAGTGTGAACTATAATATATAGTAAAAATATGTCTTTAAAGAAAAAAATTTTGTTGTTGTTATCTACATGTATATATAACTTAGAGGCATTGTGGAATGGTAATATTTTATATGTCTATTTCTATAAATATATACATTCATTCGCTAGGGGAAGGCACCTTGTCGTGCGTGTCTTTGTAAAGGCGTGTGCGTCTTTGCAAGGGCGCTTGGTGCAGGAGCTTCGTAACGACGTAGTCATCAGAAGGACCACCCATGGCAGACAGGCTGTTGATAAGCGATCAACTAAGAAATACCCAACACCTCACCCGACCCCCAAACATAAAAAGACAACGAAGTGATTTAAATACTTCAGGTGGAACGCACAATAGTGAAAATCCACTCACGAAGGTCACGGGGTTTGGAGGACCCAACTTTCATGGAGGACCACACTGATGGTGTAGGATGTGGAGACAGATTGCTACTTGACGGCGCCAAACTCACTCGGCAGGACGCGAACGATTCACCGGAAGTGTAAATTTCGTCGGAGAGTTCTTGTCCGGACATGATCGCGCTGGGGAAATTATTCTCCTCACAAGCCAGTAACGGTTCGGCCATTGATTCTAAGACGCAGGACAGTCTGCTCTAGAACACCCTCGTTCCCCGTAGACGAAACAGAGCTCCTCTCAACAGAAGAACCTCTTAAGCGAAAAGGTGGGCTATAAAGCTCCCTGAAGTTCTTGAAGAAGATGAAATACCGCGATACTGACAAGCTCTCTCCTAGAGCGTTGGTAAGGAAACATACCAAGGCAGTCAAACAGTACGAGAATCCTCTTGTCAATAAGGTGCATCTTGAACCCGTGACTGTCGAGGATTCGGGTTCACCAACAGATCATTCGAAAGAAGGTACAGGAGTCGGGAGGGGGGAGAAATGACTTTCTCTTGCTATACTATTCTAGTGAACGACGCTCAAGCTTCCACCGACGACTTGCTGCTATTCATGACGGAAGAGAGTGTGAACGTGGCCTTAGTCCAGGAACCGTGGCTAAACAAAGCCAAAATCCAAGGACTGAGGTCAAAAAATTACACACTCCTGCACTCCAATTGTGGAAATAAACTTAGGAGTTGCATTCTGATAAAGAAATCAATTAAATTTCTCTTCTCTTATCGTTTCAGCAACAGCGATCTGACAGTGGCTATATGCGACCGCAAGAACGAGCGCTAACTCATTCTTGCATCTGCATATCTGTCCAATGAGGTAGAAGACCCCCCATTACCACTACTAAGGGACCTGGTACAGAATACCAGCACCACCAAAGTCAACTTAATAGTAAGTATGGACGCCAACGCTTATCTCACACAGTGGGGTAGCAAAGATATTAATAAAAGGGATGTGTCTATACTTGATTTTAAAAAATCCTGCCTTATTAGTCGTTCTCGCAAAGGAACACACGCGGCTTGGTGGACTAGGGAACTGCGACTTCTTAAGATCAAAACCAGAAAACTTTTTAATAGAACCGAACTGACAAAAACCAATGAAGTCTGGAGTAAATATCGCAACAGCTTTATAAAAAACACTTGAGCAACCACGCGAATATCCTGGGCAAAAATTGAATCCTCCATGGAAGCGGGCTCCGAAAATGTCTTGCCAAAAACCCCTCCCCTGTAGGGTACCTATGCAAAGAAGACAATAGCTGAAGAGCTAGTAACCAGTAGACTCTTGATCTGCTCTTTGGAACAAACTTTCCAGGATGCACAATCCCAGGAAGTCTGCTACACAGTTCTGACGGCAGCCCCCCTCTTTTCCGGATGAAGAACTGGCTGTCATCATTGACTGCACTAGCACGAATAGAATAACATGGGCTCTTCAATCATTCCAACCAACGGTACTATACCTGCCATGCTACAAAACAGCAGTTAAAGTACTGTCCCATGGCTCCAGGCAATCTTTCGTGGTTGCCTGACGCTTGGATTTGTTCCTTGTTGCGGGAAAGAGGTGAGGATGGTCTTTATTTCCGAAGCAGGGAATTTCAATCACTCCACACCCAAGGATTAGAGGCTAATTAGGTTACATATTTTCTTTTAAAAACACTAGAAAGGTTATTGGACCTGCACCTAAGGAACATTCTCGAAACAACCAGTGCTCTGTGTATTGCACAACACGCATATGTTAAAGGCAGAAATTCCTTGGAAACAAAGAATTTACGTTGGCGGCCTTTCTGGACATAGAAGATGCATTCAACAACCTGAATACTAGAACCATTATATCCTCACTTGAGGATTTAGGTTCATCCTAGTTTCTGACTTACTGGGTTAGGACTATGCTTAACAGCAGCCTAGGGGACTGTGCGATTAATGAAAACGTTAATCGTGGAACACCGCGAACACCGCAAGGGGGAGTCCTATATCCTCTATAAATATAAATTCTCAAATCGCAAGTACCTGGGTGTGGTATTCACCTCCAAATTTAACCGGAAACGGAATACTGAAGAAAGATTGAAGAAAGGACTTAATGCCTTTTATGTATACAGAAAAACTGGGGCTTACACCGAACATTGTGCACTGGCTATACACCGCGATTGTGAGACCCATTCTTACCTACGGTTCAGTTGTCTGGTAGGAGGCGGTTAAAACCAAATCCTTTTTTTACGAACCTGAACAAGTTGTAGAGTATCACTTTTTTGGGTATAACAGGTGCAATTAAATTCACACCGCAACTACGTCTGGAAACAAAAGATCAAAGTCCCTAGTCTGTCTTAATAGAAGTCAAATTCGGATGCTTGTCTGGGTGTTAACCGGACACTGAGTCATAGGAAACATGGCTAAAAGGCTAGGGCTCTTGCAAATGTATTCACAACGGGCCTTCACGGCCTCTGGGTGAAGTTCGCTTCTGCTGCAAAACTGTCCTTCTAACCTAACCTAACCTGGTAAGGGAAAATTCGAATTTTATTTTTTTTATAACATTTTAGAAATATATTACCTATGCCGAATTTAATAACACAGATTCAGCAATCCAATAGCAATGCAAAAAATAATTGCAACCCGAATCACTACAGAACTACTTCAATACTCCAACCAGGAACTGGCTGGATTTGCAAATTCTGCGAATGAATTTATATGTTATAACACTGCAACAATTATTTACAAATATTTTTCTTTTTATTCCGTTTTTTTTTCAGTGAACTGAAGTGATTTTCTTATATTTTGACAGCCATGCGCAAAATGCTCTGGTTGCTTGGAAAAGTGAAATTTGTGAGCATTTGTCATTGCACATTGCAGCCAGCCTTACCGTATTAGCAGATTTATGGTAGCTAAATATGCTTATTCTATTATTTTTTTCAAACTAAAATAGAACCACATAAGTATTTTTTTATTATTATTATGGGCATTTGTTTTTTTCTTATATGTTGTATGTTTAAATTAAATATGAAATTTAAAACCGAACGTCATAAAGAAAAAATCTTGCGGATTCTATGTGCCTGGCTACACGTTCATGGTAATGATCGTCATGTCGCACAGGTAGATTTTATGTGAGTCAGAAAGAAAAAGGTAGATTGCACCAAGAATCCACCGAAAATCCTCTTTCGATTTGAATTCTCGGCGTGGGCATGAACGTCTCAGTTCCAAACCATATCATTTTTGACAGAAATGCTCATTTGAGATTTGTGTTGGAAGAGTGAAGACCGAATACAGGTACTAGAGAGCACAAAAGTATTCGAGTATGGGACGGCCAATGCGTGAATTTTAAAGTTTTAAATGGCACAGACGGATTCTATAGGTCTCGATCTTATACTAAGGGGCCGGTTATAGCTATCATTGAAATGCGTTACTGGAACAAATCAGTGGAACAGATATTTCATTTTTTTGACGAGTCGGTTATAGCAATCATTGAACAATTTCTGTCAGTGGAGGGCCAATGGTATAGGTTTTAAGGTTAGAGTTGATCATTGAAAGCAAAACTGACAGCTGAGAATAGCAAGAGAATCGAACACATCAGTGAACGATTGTGTTCCAAATTGTGGAAACGATTATCAACTGTTCATTGAAATCGATTTCTATCAGTGAAAAAATAAAAATAGATTTAAGGAAAAGTTTAAATCGGAAGTAAGTAATTTTGTTTGTAAGCTTTAATATAAGCCGTTATTGTTTGCTTAGCCGTTTTAAAATACGAATGACCCTAAGGGTCAGTTTATGTTTATACACACGTTTTGGAGAAAATATTATTCAGAAAACTGATCATGTAGATTCGACCAACGTGTGAACAGGTACAGCAATGTAAAAAGCACAAAATTAAACCATAGAATATATATTGGCTGTCAACTACGGTTTTATAATTTATAAGAGATTATACTTATACATAATTTGATTGTATATTATATATAAATAATTAAAATTATTTAAGTAAGTTCGAAAATGGTAAGTTTTAATAAATTAATTTGTTGGGTTCCTTAAACTATGGCGCTTGTATTTACCAATTAATTTTCAGGATGTTTTCCTTATGATTCGAAGACACAAAACTACTATTTTTACAGATGCTAAGGAAAACACATCTGTAAATGAATTAAAAAAAATGATTGAAGGTATTTATTTTACTATTGTTCATTGACATGCAGTAATTTTCTTTTACTTAACTACAGGTATTTTAAAAGTTAATCCAGTAGACCAAATTTTGTTTAATTATGATAATGACACCATGGAAAATGATAAAGTGTTACAAGACTATGGGATCACAATGTCTACGGCAAAAGCTCAAGCACCGGCACAACTTGGACTTGTTTTGCGGTAAGAATATAAAAATGCATTGTGAATATGAGCATATACATATGATGTATATATATATTTGCCTAGATTTACATTACTGACGCGTCGTTAAAATCACTCATATTTCGATGAAACTTTTTTATCTATTAACTACACATTTTACGAGCAAAATCAATTTAATTATGAAAAATTTAGACACTCGATCTTACAAATGTTGGTACCATTTCATTGGCTTTTTTCAAAATTTTGGGGCGTGCCACGCCCAAACGGTAAGAGTGCGCCAACATTTTTTTCAAAATTGAATTCAGGAAACCATAAGCAATTAGATAAATAAATGTGGTTTTTGAGAATCTGGCAGTAAAGTAAAATGTATCCCTTTACAATAAACACCAGGCTAATAAGAGAGTTGTGAATTGTCTCTCTATTCAGATGCATATTTGACCATAATAATACCTGAAGCAGATGTGCAGCAAATGCCATGAAGTAAATTGATTTTGTGTGGAAAATTACTCATTACAATTTCTGGGATTACGTTTGCATATTTGAATTCGTATTGGATTGTTCATATTCAGTGTTATCACTCTTAGAGTCTTAGTTACGCTGAATAACCAAACTAACTCACTGAACAATCCAACAACAATTCAACTAAATCCAATTAAATACATAGACACTTTCCAAATTAAGGAATACGCCGCAAAAGCCAGGCCAAATACTTGCCTACGCTCTTTTGATAACTTCACCCAGCAAAAATTCGATGTGCGTTATGTGTTCATTTGAAGAAGTACGCATATAGTATATGTGCACCCATTTGGAATTTTTAGTTTTTCCCAAATTTATTAAAGTTCGAAACAAACTAATATATTTCAAAAAAAGCTTGCACTAGTTACTAATATTACTTACTTTACTTAACGGGCTCCCGACCCGTGAAGAGTCTCTGCCTGAGGCGCAGCAGCCTTCTATCCTCTACAGTCCCGGACACGCTGCTTCCGGTTATCCTGACCAAGCGCTTCTTTCAAAAGAGTTAAGCATCTGCTCACCTTTCCCGGTCATCGTTCAGCACTCAGCACCATAGAGCAGAGCTGGGAGAATCAGTATTCTTTATTTTGCCAAAGTCCAGTAGCAGAGGTTTCCTAGGGTAATTCTTCGTTGAATCTCCACTAAGGTGTCGTTTGCGGAGTTGATGTTAACCCCGAGGTAAGTAAACTTAACCAACTGGTAGTTTCTGCTTTCAATAGTTACGTTTGGTGAACAGAATATATTTGGTATACGAATCTGTTGAAAATCGTGCCTTCTGTGTTTACACCTGCCCTTGAAATATATTTTCCAGAATTAGATTAAAGAAGTCACATGATAGTTCCTTTCTTTGTCGGTACATGTTTGGAAGAGTCCGGATGAACTGCTGCGTCTTTAGCGTCACGCGACGCGTTATTCGTTGTACGTTGGATATGATCTTATATGTGACATTAAGTAGATATATTCCTAGATGATTTTTCATAGACATAGGACCGTCTTTCTTGTAGAATGGGCAAATGGAGCTGATAGTCCAGTCATTGAGCATGGTTTCATTCACCCAAACTATGTTGATGATTTGGTGCATCCACCCTACCAAAACATCACCACCATGTTAAAAAAATTCTGCTGGCAGGCCATCATAGCCAGCGGATTTTTTGTTTTTCAGCTTTTTTATAGCCGTAACGACTTCTTCTCAACTGGGAGGTGAAATTTGTTCTACATTGCCTGGACGCGGGTTCTAGTCTTGTTCTACCACGCTCTACACATAATGCCCATTTAGCAGCTGCTGAAAATGCTGCCTAAATAATCTTACAATTCCCTGCGCTTCTGTGACAAGGTTTCTATCACTGTTTCGAAAAGCCTGCCTAAAACATCCGGATATTGTTTCGATCAAAGAAATCGTTGGTTACTTTCGCTGGGAGACTGCGTAACCTTTTTTTTCCATGCAGGATTTTATTCTTCTACCTTCTCCTGGCTCGATACTCTTCTATCGCTGCCCTTGTTTTGCGGTTGTAAATATGCACATTCTGTCACCATTTTCCGGTGGACGCACTCGACATAATACCACGGACTCTTTTTTTTTTCGGTAGTTAGTAGCCTACGATGGTCTCGGCTACATCTCTGATGATGTTGATGGTGTTCGTATTCGTGGGTATTGAGTGCACAGCGATGAGTTTCTCGCTCAGGCGCACTCTGTAGACTCTGGCTACTCCAATCGTGCTGAGCTGTCTGACGTTAATTTTTTTTTTGGGCGGTTCACAGCATCCTTTCGTTAGATAGTCGAGCTCTGATTTTAGCTGCTACAAGAAAGTGATGAGATTAGCACGTGTTCGATTTGGTTGGGAGCTCGACCATCTGGAGAGCGCCAGTTTGCTTTGTGGATTCGTAATCTTGGAAATTGAGTGCTGCTTATCACCGTATTACGAGCTGCTGCAAAGTCTATTTGCAGCAAGCTGCTGTCTGTTGTCATATCGTGGAGGCTGTGTTTACCGACTAATCCGCCAAAGATGTTTTCCTTACCAATTTTTGCGTTAAAGTTCCCGAGTAGGGTTTTGACGTCGTACTCCAGACAGGCTCCGTAGGCATCGTCCAGGAGGTCAGACGGTTTCTCCTTGATTGGGTATTCAGCTTCATCGTTAGGAGCGTGAGCACATAGTAGGATCGTGAGCACATATTGCAAAACGTGCCTAAGAGAGAAGGAATTAAAGCAGCAAAATCAATCCGCAGTCCGCATACAGTTTGCTACAGTTCTATTAGACATACATACTTATTCTGTATTTTTATTCTTCGGCTTGGGTTACCTAACCTTTCCTAGTTACGAAAGTTGAGCTGTCGCTGAGGTTTTTAGTACCGATCTACCTCCCGACGCGTGCACACGTATTTTGTAATTTTTCCGCGGCCAACACAAAAGCAAAAAGAAAAGCAATTGCTACAAAAAAAAGTCACCAAATAAAAAAAAATAAAACGCTAATCGCGCGCGCATTCAGTGTGCAGTGAACAAAAAAAAAACAAAAAGTGCATTGTGCTTATGTAATCCCTGCAGCCACACTCCTACTCGTTTTCTGCTGCTTTGCTTAGCTATAGCAAGTGTCGTATGTTTATGCGAGCATATGGTTGGCTTAAGCAACATCTGGCGAATAGCGGGTCGCTTTTTGTCGTTTTTGGTAGACCAGAGCAATTCATTGTATGGTCATAACACCTACAGTGATTTGTTTTGGAAAGCTAACGTCAAGATTTATACGATACGGCCTAGCTTAGTCAGCGTCGGATTTCAGTTTTTTGTGTGTTTTTTTTTTTTGTTATGTGTTGGAATTTTAGAGTTGACGTGAGCAATATTCGTGGGTTAAGGGTCAATCATTTCTCATTGTACGCCCACGTGAATCTCGACAAACCAACTGTCTTGTCACTTAGTGAAACATAGGTCAGCATTGATTCCGATTTAACGGAGTTTAGTCTGCCCGTGTATAACTTGTTGCCATTATTAGTTTCCCATCGTGGTATCGCCATTTATATACATTGTAATGTAGCCTACCAACTTCTACCTCAATATGGTCAATGTTTCAATCCGGAATTTAATTTTATATTAAGCAATTAATTCAGTACTGTTTTATTTACAGAAGCCCTAATCAGGATTCAACTTATAATGAGTTTTATTCACTGTCTGATTCCATCACATTTCAATATACACAATTCAAGTTGGCTTCGACATTCTGGACAGCCAACACCCGAAGGAAGGTATGTCGAGATCTTCGCTGAATTTAATAATTTGACCCAGCTTGTAAATGAGCCGACACGGATACCGGACATTAGAGGTCAAAACGCCAACACTCTGGACTTGTTTCTTTCCTCCCACCTTGATTAATATACTATAAATGTATTATGGCCTTTAGGTTCGTCGACCATTGTATCATATCGGCGAAGTTCTCGTACTCTAAATATACAGTTAAAGAATAAGCTCATAAAAAAACCGGGAAGCTTTAAACGGTTTCATAGCTTCCAGATTGTGCTTTATCTCCCCCTGTACTCGAGCACATAGAATATTCTATGGGTCCAATCCATTTTCGCACTCGTACAGTGGCAAGAGTTCTTCAAGATCTCAACAAACAAAAATCCGCTGGTCCAGATGGTGTTTTCCCTATCGTTCTGAAGAGGTGTTCTTCCACGCTGGCAAAATGTTTTCTATCTATCCTATTCTGCAGGGCTCTTTCCGGGAAGATGGAAAACAGCATTTGTCCAGTCCGTCCCAAAAAAGGCGAATCTTCCTCTGTCTGCTCCTACCGACCAATTGCACTAACGTCCCTTCATTTCATCGTCAGCTTATGAAATATCTTGAATCCCGAAAACTTCTTTATGTCCCTGCAGTACGGTTTTCGCAGCAACAGATCCACTGGTGATTTGATGACATATCTAACCGAAAAGTGGAACCAATCTATTCACCGTGGTGGTGAAAGTAAGGTCGTTGCGCTTAATATTTCAAAGCCATTTGATAGAGTTTGGCATCAATCTCTTTTGTCGAAAATGCGTGGATTTGGAATCGATGATACCCTAATACTTCAATGGTTTAGAAATTAACTTTCGGACCGTTCAATACAAGTTCTTTTGGACGGTTTCAAGTCTGCAACTCACAAAATAAATGCTGGTATCCTTCAGGCTCTGTTTTAACTCCGACTCTATTTCTATTTAACTCCGACAAACTTCTTTACAATGACCACATATTAGACATCGCCAAGAACGATTCGAAATGTCTAGGCTTCCTCAAGCGTTGCAAGAAATATTCCACCCCTTCTGATCTGGCTAGAATTTATAAGACGTTTATTCGCCCAAAACTGGGCACCAATAAAATATTTGGAGCTACATGAAAATTCAACAACCCGCGGTAAAACTTATTGGCAATCGAGATATCGCCAAGTCGCTTGACTCTCTTGGTCACCGTCTCAATGTCTACTGCCTGTCATTACTTCTATCATAAGTGCTCTAACGAAATAACCAGTTGCATCCCACCTCTTCAACAATTCAGCCGCAATACACGCCATGCTCTACCACGCTCTGTGTTTCTCCCATATTACCGCAATAACCGTAATATGGGAGGAACACAGAGCGTGGTAGAGCACACAACATTCGTATTGTATGGTTAAGAAAGGAATCTTTATACTTCATTCATTTATTTTATATGTGCATTCCTAGCATGGCGTGTATTGCGGCCAGTTTACAGACATTGAAAACAAACGTCCATCGGTATCTCTTTTCCCTAATCCTTCACTTCCGTCGAGACTCACATTTTGACAAAGGCCAATCCAAAGCTGTTGGTGTTATTTCAGTATAATCTAAGGATTCTTAAAGCTGCCTTGATTCACTAAGAGCATTTATTAGTTGCATCGCTATTAATTAAATCCGTGTGAGTTTCTTATTTCTTTGATTCTGTCAGGATCAATATAACATTTGAGGAAGCTTTCCAATTTTGTTTTGCAAGACAGTGTTAACCATTAAACAACAGACCCGGAGTGGTTACTGTTTACACCGATCATTTTGATGTAGTATTCATTAACTGCGCCTTAGGATTTTTACATTTGAATTGCAGAGCCAATGGGTTCTACATTTCGTTTTCACTCGATATGAAATTTAAAATTGGTATTCTGCATTTGACTTTTATCGATATCGATTAAAATTTTTCGAAGTTTTGACTAAGTGAAATTGGCGTAAATTTACAGTTCCATTTTATCTAATTGTTAGTGATTTTAAATCGATCATGTACAGTCAGTGTGAAATAAATTGAACAAGCAGAAGGCGATTAATAATGTGAGTGAATAATAAATTCATGTCTTTTTTTTTGTTTAATACAAATTGTATACTTACATTTAATACGTATATAAAAAAGGCAAAAGAGGTGTGCAGAAGGCAAGTTTCTGTATATCACCAAAGCATAAAGATCTCGTCGATATCAAACAGTTTTACAATGTTTGTCAAAATCTGTAGAACCGTGTGCTCAGCATAATGCAACCTTTAAATATTTAGCCATATCTCATCTTAAGAAATAAAGTAGAAGTAAGAAGCGGCTAACGGTCGTAGCACCATAAACAATATTTAAATATATATTAAGTTCACAATTTATGAAATCGCTCGCCGGAATCGTTCCAAGAGTTTAAATTTTAAAATGTCCGCGCAAGTGCTTGCAGTGAGCATGTAAGGAAAGTGTTTGCTTGAAGTGACTTTTTGCTGGCGTGCAAGCAAACTTTCTCAAATACAAGAACAAGCGAAAATATAATAAATGTCATGAACACTTTTTCCTACGTGAACCAAATACGTTTGAACATCTTTCATGGCATTTATCATATTTTCGTAATATGTCTGTTTCTCCAGCAATGTCATTCGGTAGTTATCTTTTTTTTCTTTCAAATCTACTGCAGTTTTCCGAGATGGCCTCGAGGAATGCAACAGTGAAAATACTTTAACTAGTGTTAATATTTCAATTTGGCACACACTAGCAAGAATCATTTTGCAATATTTTTATTATATTGCGTTAGTATTTGATTAGTATTTGATTTCTCGATTATCATAAAATCTATGAGTTTCTCCGCAAAACTCATAAAAACATTTTTTCTCTAAAATTAGCTCCATTAAAAAACAGCTGACAGAACTATATGTTTATTACACATTTTTTTGCGGAAAGTGAGAAAGTCAAAAATTTACGTGTTTAAGAAAACATTTTAAGTAGCTTACAAATATTTCAATGGCTCAAAACTCAAATGAGATAGAAACAATTTAAAAGCAGAATCAAAGAACATTATTTCTTCGACATTAAGTTTCTGATGCAACTATTAACACATAATTTCCATAAAGTGTATACCCTAGTAGGGCTTTCCTTAGATCCTCGATAACTGTGGTAAAGATTGGAGATATACCTTAACTCTAGAACGATTTTTTACGAAGACTATGCCTATATATACGTATCTTACTTAAACTTACTAAGCTTACTTAAACTTACTCACTTACCTAAGAGTAACAGGAATAGACAATCTCATATTGTTATCTTAAGACTTAATTTTTGCCAAAATTGTTCGGCCAACTTATCAAAAGATTTAATAAACATTTCTGGATTTTCTCTTAAATTATTGAAAAATGTATATAATGTTACTTTTGTGAATCGATGATCAGTAAACCTATGTACCCAATAACGTCATTTTGTTCATACCCAATCCTAAGGTTATCATACTGTTCGCACCAAAAATCAAAAATCAGATATTTTATATCCTTGTTATTATTATGAACTTTATAACTTAATTTCGCATATCATGTTTATCCCATCTTTATATTAATTTAATTAATTTTGCTATTTCTTAGATATTTTCGATTTATCAATTTAACAATTTGCATGGTTATTAAGCTGTAAAAAAACCCTGAAAAAATTACATTTACTATAAAACAACAAATCTATTTTTTGGTACTTATTTAATTAAAGAATAATCAGAGGAACTCGTAGCTAATGCAGTTCTTAATATTTTCCTTGGAATTACTGTGCAATCATTGTTTATTGAGATATTAATAATCAAAGACAAAAGTCTTATATTTTCATTTACGGCCGTATGTCCAAATAAACTGTAATAATCTTTAGTGTTCCAAAGAAAACCTACCAAATCGAATTAAAGCCTACCAACCTACCAAAGCTGAAAAAACATACCAAGTAAGCACGCTACATACAACTGTCCCTGAGTGAAACAGTTCTTGCTCAACCCAGCCCCAACTTTTCCTAATGTTTAACCCTGCGATTTATTTATTGTCATTGCAAAACAGAATATTAAATTGAATTCGTTCAATTTGGAAAGGATGGGAATTATTAGTGTTCTTGGTATAAAAACCGTATTTCCGTTATCACAGCCGGTAAAAAAAAATAAAAATAACGTTTTTCCGCAACGAAATCACTCCCATCCTTGTACAGTTACAAAAGTAGCATAATAACTCCAACTTTCAATTAAATTTTGTGGGAAGGAAGGTCATGGGCTGTAATATTGTTTAAAAACAGGATAATTTACTGCATCATCTTGGTTACAAACAGCATTTTAGGACAGGTAGAAAATTAAATCATCAGGAATTTTCTCTAAGATTCTTTTGTTGAGGTAAGATAATGATCAATTATGCTTAATGGATCCTTCGCATAGCCAACAATCTTGTTTTGTACCCATGTTATGAAATTGTTCATAAATAGTTTCAATCTACTGTCTCCAGTAAACTCCAGACAGTGCTATCATATTTTGAGTCAGATGAAGTTGCCTAAAGTGCCTCCAAAAAACTTAACGTTTGAGATATGCATTGATTTGATCAGAGCGTGTGACAACGGGTAATGTTTGTCAGAAATATCCATAGTTCTTGTTCTCTTGGATACGGATAGAAGGGTCGCTGCTATGCCCACAGATGCAACCGCTATAGCAATTTAATTATGGGCACGTATTAAAACCTAAAAAAAAGAAAAGAAAAGAATCGCCTGTATAATTTTTTTGGATTCGATTTGAATTATTTTACACTGATTTCTCTCACATAAACGAAGTTAATACGTTTAATGTTTTTTTTTGTACTTAAAAATAACAAAGTCGCCCAATCTGATATTTTCTGTTTCGAAGTCCGAATACAAAAATAATAAATCGGAAAGCAAAAGGAAAATGTTATTGTTTCTTTCGTGCTTTTTAGCTCTATGTAAAGAATTTTTAAATGCTAGAAGTTGAAATGATTTTCAGATATTAAAACAGAAAAAATCCTTCCGCATAACTACGCGTTTCTCACAATTTGTTTTAGCTTTGTTCAATGAGAAAAAAGGCAAGGCAGAGCAGACCAAATTTGTGGAAAAAGTCAGATCAAAAGTAGAACAGAAAAATACAGCCAAACGTTAGTTGTCAAAAAATAACAACTTCATTTTTGATTGTTGGATAATTATTTGAATTTACAAGTTTAGTATAAATCGTGAATTAATGAACATTAATCAAATGTTAAATACTGTTACAACAACCGATTGCCCTTTATCAGAAGATTATTCGAATTCTTATATTTAATTAATCAACAAACAACTTTTCCCTTCGACGGCAAAATAATTAATTTGCAACCACAACTGATTTTGACGTTTCTCACAAATCTGTTCTACCTCCAAAGCAAGTACAGAAATTTTGCTCGGAGCAGAGTCCAGGCAGAGTCAATGAACAAAAAGCAAACATGAGCTGGGCAGAAATTTTTCTCATTGAATACGAAAACCTGTAATTTACATGCTTTGTACTAAGCTAGACAGCCTCATTGAACAAAGCTTTTATGTTTAAATTTTCACGCGCAATTGCCCACTTTTTATTTGTCAAATAATCGACTTTTTAATTACTTTTTTATTTGTACTATTATATTTGTATTATATCACTTGGAGTGTAACTTTAAAAAGCCTAACTAATTCATTGTGCTCATGCAACGTATTCTGTAACTTACAAAATATTTCCCTTCTCTTATTCTTGCTATAGTGCATCTTTGGTCAATTTGATTACCTTCATGGCAGATAAAATTAATTTGAAGAAACTTATTACCGGCATATGGTGATAAATTTGCCCTTAAATAAAATCAAACTTGTGTAATCGTTTGAGGTTAGTGTATTTATTACACACTACTGAACATGCAGCAAGAAGAAAATTGAAGAAAATCCATTCATTCCATTTGACTTATTTCACAGCACCGACATTTCCAATTGCAAAAAGTGGTTCATTCAAAATCATCATACAGTAATCTTGCAAATTCATCAATGCTTCATTATAAAGCACTAAAAAAATGTGGCTGTGAATTTTTTTTTACATTTTCGGGTGAATTATTTTTTTTTACTACCTATGTATGTACCTACAGCAAATGGTTTAAATAAATATTTAAAAATACACCCAGCCAGATTTTAAATTTATCTAACAAGGGGAGTATCAAACTTGGGAATCACGGATTCCTATAATTTTTATATATGTTGTAGGGCAGCATCCCCTTACTAACAGTGTAAAAGGGTAAGACGCACTTCTCCCCCCTTTTCTAGAAAAATTACTTTAAAGTTTTGGTAGTAAGAAAATATAAATAATTTTTACTACCTCTAACAGAAGCGATCAGTGGAGGAGTGCCCAATCAACTGATCGCTTGGTTGCATGTTCAACGCATGCCCGACCCACTTTTTTTTTCTCATTAAATTATTTGGAGGCAAACAAAGCATATTGTCCGTCCGTCCGTACGCAATTTTAAGGCCTTTAAAATTAAGCTAGGAAGCTAAAATTTTGACCACATATTCCCTAGGGCTCCGAAATGGTAAAGTGTAAAAATTTTTTGGAATACGCCCACTGCCACGCCCACAATTTAGAAAAAACCGTTTTAAAGCTAAAGTTAGAGAGACAGAGTGTTACAACCTTCAGAAGATATTTAGGCACTGCCCTCTTTTATAAGTTTATCATATAACGTTTTTTGCCACGCCTTCTTTTTGTGGGCGTTTATCACTAAAATGCTGTTTTCTTCGAAAATTTTCATAGAAAACGAAAAAAAAAGTTTAACAAGATATTTAGCCAATATTTTTTTCAACATATCGCCCATACAAAGTTTTTGGCCACGCCCACTTTTTGGGGGCGTTTTTTCAAAAAATATATTTTTTTTTTAAATTTAATAGAATGAAAGAAAATGCTATTCATCATCTTCTTAATGCTTTTTTCTTTGGCGCATATAGTGATATGGATAGGGTATCATACTGTTCGCCCCAAGCATAAATGTTAACTGTTAACGAGTTGTGTTTCTCAACAACTATTTTAAATAATTTTTGTAATTGCAGCTTTATTATATGTGCAGTGTTTGACAAAACTTTCTGTTTTCAATGCTTCTACGATAAATGTGTATAGAATGTGTGTAGAATCTGATACGGGAAGTGCATAAAGCGAAAAATAATCGAAGTCGCCTGCGCGCTACTGTTTGCCTTAATTTATATCCGGCATTAAGAAGCTATTGGCAGAATTTTAAAAACTCTAAAAAAAATCAAAATAAAATTCCAAAAAAAAAGTGGGTCCGGCATGCATTGAACATGCAACCATGCGATCAGTTGGCACTCTTCTACTGATCTACGCCGCTTCTGTTACAGGTAGTAAAAACTATTTATATTCACTTACTACCAAAACTTCAAGGCGATTTTTCTCGAAAAGTGGGGAAAAGTGAGTCTTACCCTTTTACCCTGTTAGTAAGAGGATGCTGCCCTACAACATATATAAAAATTATCGGAATCCGTGATTCCCAAGTTTGATACTCTCCTTGTAAGGTCACACACAAAAGTGAAACCCGTTTACAAGATTACAAGATTTCTTGTATGACTCTATTCCGCTACTCCCTTCAATTCAATCCTCGTTATTGACCAGTGATGTTATAAAGTGGACGAAGGAGATCATAATCGGCCCATTTTAAAGTCTTAATGCTTATTTTGAATGAATGTTTGTTTTAACATTTGTGTAACAAACCAATTATCAAGTTAAGGTACTAGTAAGTAAGTTTTTACTTTCAATAAAAAATCTTCAGATACTTTACCTTAAAACAATTACAAACATAATAAAATAAAGAATATCTTACAAGTGCTGCTTTAAAATACATTTACAAAATATTTTATTAATTACTTTCAGAAATGAATCTGGGGATTTTGAACAGCTAGATATTACTACTTACTCATCACCACCAGACCTGCCAGAAGTAATGAAAACTCAAGAAGCGTCAAATGGACAAGAGCAAGTTTCTTAGTTATAGAATTAATAACTAAGATTATCTTTATAAAGAATTGTGTAGAATAAAACATTTTTGCAAATGAAACTAATTTTTTTTTGATATTGTTGAAAATCGGTATGTTGAATTTATTGTTATGTATGTATTCAAAAGATATTGGGTCGTATTCGATAAGTTAGTGTTATAACACAAAAAAAAAATGTTATGATTTAATAAAAGATTTAAGGTATTATGTTTCAACCTTGACCGTTAAAATTTTATTAGATGAAGATAGGAAAATAGAAGCTCTGAAGACGAAATAAAGAAAAATGTGGGTGGAATTATGCTTGCATATAAAGTCGAAAGCAAGCTGTAGTAGGGTTCCTTATAACCTTAAACACAAAAAAAAAAAAAAAAAAGAATTCAATAAATTAAATTCTTGAACTAACATTTAAATAATTCAAGTGCTGCCAATATAAATTCAACAACGCTTAGATCTTGCGTTTAAAATGCTTTCATTCAATTGAAACGAAAAAAGTAGACTGATTTTAAAATCTAAAAAAAAGTCAAATTAAACCACATACATTAAGAAACCATATTCTCGGTATTTTTTGGGATTCGATTTGAATTATTTTACACTGATTTCTCTCACATAAACGAAGTTAATACGTTTAATGTTTTTTTTTGTACTTAAAAATAACAAAGTCGCCCAATCTGATATTTTCTGTTTCGAGGTCCGAACAGTGATAGTACATAAAAAAACAAAAAATCCCTACAGCACATACAAAAAATCCCTACTTTTCCCTAAACCGTCGAACCGTTTTCCCTACACCCACGAACAGTTTTCCCTACAATCTCTCTACATAACTATTTTTTCCACTGCGGAGCAGTCAGATCCTACTTTGAGCAAGTCCAGCAACTTTACAACAATCCTTCCATCTTCATCATCAAAGTATCTCACCAGCAAACACATTGATTTATTCATGCCGATGTCAGTGCTCTCGTCAATCATAACTGAAAACTTGTATTTTTTAAGTTTGTCGACTAAGTCTTCTGTCTCTTGTTTTGCTAAAACATTTTTAATTATGCTGGCACATTTTTTTCTTCCAAGCTGCGATTTTTGAATTATTTTAGAATCTGGAACTATGCTCTTGAGAAGTGGTATTAAGTGTTCTACTACTTGGAAAGCAACATTATGCTCAGCGAAAAACAAACTCAGTTTGATTTCAAAATTTTGAGTTTCTCGTTCAATGCTCGGGACAGTTTGGTTTGTTTTAAAAAACTTATTAACTTGCCTTGAGTTACTAACCGATGAAACATTTTTTTTGTGTAACTTCGTCGCTGCATGTTTTAAAAGATCCGATTTTCCACAGTTTAAAATTTTATTACATGCATCGCACTTGCACTTGTATTCATCGTCTTTTAATTTGGACAACCAACCTTTGAAACTATCTAGTTGCAGCCAAGAATCGTTGAACTTTTGCTTTCTATACTTCTCAGTTGTAGCGGTTTTTGATTTTTTTGATTTCTTGCTTCCACCCAAAGTAAATGATTCCTCTGAGGAGCTCATTTTGGTCTATGGAAAAATAAACTCATATATTCATAATTTAATTAAAATATATATAAGAAATGTGTAAAATTACCGAAAATATTTTACCAGTTGGTTGTAGCAAATTAAGTATGTACGTTTTTGAATGCCGAAAACTAACGTATCACAATCACAAGAACAAATAGAAAAAAAAACAATGTAAGAGTCAAACAACGCAAAAGACAAGGAAAACAATACAAAAGATAAATGTATTTTCGCTGGCATCGAACGTCGTAACAGAGAGGGTAACAACTGTGTTCATTCAACAGTGGTTTTTATTGTAATTTATTTATGCCAAAAAGAGAAAGGCCTATTGACAGCAAACTGCTGCTTGAAGAACATTAAGGTGAAAATACATTACTGCCTTAAGGGTGTGTGGTTTGATTTTTCGGAAAAATCGACTGAATTTTTTTTTTCAATAAAAATCCCTGTGTTAAAAAAATCTGTTCTTTTTTCCCTACGCGTCTATTTTTAAACCGAAAATCCCTACGTGTAGGGATTTTTCCCTACATGTACGATCACTGGGTCCGAATACAAAAATAATAAAGCGGAAAGCAAAAGGAAAATGTTATTGTTTCTTTCGTGCTCGCTCTATGTAAAGAATTTTTAAATGCTCGAAGTTGAAATGATTTTTTTGATTGATATTAAAACAGAAAAAATCCTTCCGCATAACTACGCGTTTCTCACAATTTGTTTTAGCTTTGTTCAATGAGAAAAAAGGCAAGGCAGAGCAGACCAAATTTGTAGAAAATGTCAGATCAAAAGTAGAACAGAAAAATACAGCCAAACGTTAGTTGTCAAAAATAACAACTTCATTTTTGATTGTTGGATAATTATTTGAATTTACAAGTTTAGTATAAATCGTGAATTAATGAACATTAATCAAATGTTAAATACTGTTACAACAACCGATTGCCCTTTATCAGAAGATTATTCGAATTCTTATATTTAATTAATTTGCAACCACAACTGATTTTGACGTTTCTCACAAATCTGTTCTACCTCAAGTACAGCAAGTACAGAAATTCTGCTCGGAGCAGAGTCCAGGCAGAGTCAATGAACAAAAAGCAAACATGAGCTGGGCAGAAATTTTTCTCATTGAATACGAAAACCTGTAATTTACATGCTTTGTACTAAGCTAGACAGCCTCATTGAACAAAGCTTTTGTTTTTAAATTTTCACGCGCAATTGCCCACTTTTTATTTGTCAAATAATCGACTTTTTAATTACTTTTTTATTTGTACTATTATATTTGTATTATATCACTTGGAGTGTAACTTTAAAAAGCCTAACTAATTCATTGTGCTCATGGAACGTATTCTGTAACTTACAAAATATTTCCCTTCTCTTATTCTTGCTATAGTGCATCTTTGGTCAATTTGATTACCTTCATGGCAGATAAAATTAATTTGAAGAAACTTATCACTCTGATCGGCATATGGTGATAAATTTGCCCTTAAATAAAATCAAACTTGTGTAATTTCGAATTCAATAAATTAAATTCTTGAACTAACATTTAAATAATTCAAGTGCTGCCAATATAAATTCAACAACGCTTAGTTCTTACGTTTAAAATGCTTTCATTCAATTGAAACGAAAAAAGTGGACTGATTTTAAAAATCTAAAAAAAAGTCAAATTAAACCACATACATTAAGAAACCATATTTTCGGCATTTTTTGGGATGCCCACCGTAAAATAATCTCATGTTTTTTTTAACATTATTTAAAAAAAACGAAAGTTTGTCCGCGAATTGGGGATGGTCACTGGTTACTGACGAAATCGGTCGTTCTTCTAATATATTGATTCTCAGGTGCCAAAAAGCTATTGTATAGGCATTTGTAGCAGAATCAACTCCGTTTAACCCTTTCCTGTCGGCGCACTGCCGTTGGTTGCTCCTGCCCTGCTCTAGAGAGAAACAGAAAAACTAAATTTGGTCTTGCAAGAAACATAAAAGCTGATTTATGTTCTCCACCACACACAATTCGCTTGGCTGAAATCTCTTATCAAAACGTCACTTTAGCCCACGGATGAGGAATTAACCAGATAGTCAACTCTGCAATCCCCTATCACTTTCAACCCGCAAAAAATATTTAATAACGGCCGCAAAATCCTCTCTCAATTTTCCCATCTGTGAATACGTGTGAGCCAGACACATGATGTTAGATCTAATTTACTAGATTACCCGCCAAAAATAATTGTGGGGAGTTTTGCAATATATCCAAATCGCAACAACAACAGCTGGTCACGGCGGATGTGTTGAGAAATAGGAAATTCTGCGAAGTGTTGAGTTTATGTGATTCAACTTTTTATTTTATTTTAATATAAATGTTTATAAAGAAACAAAAAATTAGTTACTCAATAAAGTTGTTACAATTTAGTTGGAATATTTTTTGCGCTTATAAGAAATAGTTCTCTATTTTTTATCTGCCTTAAAATAAACATTCTTGGGTTGTTGTACTTTTCCATTTTGGTTAATAAAATAAGATAAAATGCATATTTTATTGTATTATTGCATAAATATTACTAAATTAGTAATGTTTGGGTGTAAAATATTTGTAGTAAATAGTTTGCAATGGTTTTAAATTACTTATTTATTATTTGATTGTTTTTATTCAACACATGAAAGTTTAATGAATATATGTACATATTCGGGTTCCGTGCATGGATAAAAAAAAGTGAAAAAGAAGTATTTGTAATCCTTTTTAAATTATGTTCTGTTACAAGATTTGTACGTTTAGTCAATCAATTTTCTTAACTGTTTCTTTTCTAAGGCGGTTATGTTACATATATATTGAATTAATTAGCCACTTTTTTAACAGCCGACTTTATTTGTCAAGTTATAATGTTTTGTAATTTTATTTTATATGAAAATAAACAAAACAATTTACTACTACTACTACTACTAGGAAGTAATTGGAAATTTTGTTAAAAAAGTGTTTTGATGTACCAAAAATAATATTTGTAAGAATTTGGATTACGTTTTATTAAAAAGCGTTGTAAACCAATGTTGAATTGTGTAGAGTTACTTAACTGCTACAATATAACCATCCAAAATCTACGAAATCCTTGTTTGTATAGTTATACTTAAATTTATTGTCAACCGAAAATGTATGATGAACTTACTTATTATATATTAGTCACGTTAATCAATATTATTTTGATTATTTTTCATCTCTTTTTTTTATCCATGCACGGAACCCGAATATGTACATAATTCATTAAACTTTCATGTGTTGAATAAAAATAATCAAATAATAAATAAGTAATAAAACAATCAATGAATTTAATATATATATAAAAAACCATTGCAAACTATTTACTACAAATATTTTACACCCAAACATTACTAATTTAGTAATATCTATGCAATAATACAATAAAATATGCATTTTATCTCATTTTATTAACCAAAATGGAAAAGTACAACAACCCAAGAATGTTTATTTTAAGGCAGATAAAAAATACAGAACTATTTCTTATAACCGCAAAAAATATTCCAACTAATGTGTAACAACTTTATTGGGTAACTCATTTTTTGATTCTTCTGTGAGTTCGACTTAGCTTGTAGGCAAGGTGAGAAATTCGCTCTCGAGTTGACTATCTGGTTAATTCCTCATCTGTGCTTTAGCCTGTGCTAGAGAAACCACGCATAAGGAATTAAGTGTATTGTGTTTGGGCACTCCATCTGGTCCCACTCCCTATCGTTTGCCGCTGCTTTGCTTGGCTATAGCAAGTGCCGTATGTTTTTGCGTGCACTTGCTATGACTGGGTAGAGTATCATTTGGCAAATAGCGGGTCGCGTTGTGTAGATTTTATTGGCAGACCAAAGCAATTCATTGTATGGGCATAACACCTGCAGTGATTTGTTTTGGAAAGCTGACGTCAGGATCTACACGGTACGGCCTAGCTTAGTCTGCGGCGGAGTTGAGTTTTTTGTGTTTGTTTTTTTGTTATGCGTGGGAATTTTAGAGTGGACGTGAGTAACATTCGTGGGTTGAGATCCAATTTTTTTTCATTATACGCCCATGCGATTCACAATAAACCAGCTGTTTTGGCACTAAGTGAAACACAGGTCAGCATTGATTAGGATTTAACGGAGTTTAGTCTGCCTGGATATAACTTGGTGCCATTATTCTTTTCCCATCGTGGTATCGCCGTTTATATACGTAGTGATGTAGCCTACCAACTTCTACCTCAATATGGCCAATGTTCCAATCCGGAATTTAATTATATTTGGCTAAAATTCCATGTCCGTAGGCAATTAATTCACTACTGTTTTATTTACAGAAGCCCTAACCAGGGCAGGCATTCAACTTATAATGAGTTTGATGCACTGTCTGATTCCATCACCAGAATTGTAACCCATTATCCTCGTACTGAAATCGTCATTGCGGGCGATTTCAATATACACAATTCAAGTTGGCTTCGACATTCTGGACAGACAACACCCGAAGGAAGGTATGTTGAGATCTTTGCTGAGGTTAATAGTTTAACCCAGATTGTAAATGAGCCGACACGGATACCGGACATTAGCGGTCAAAACGCCAACACTCTGGACTTGTTTCTTACCTCTCACCCTGATAAATACACTTTAAATGTATTATCGCCTCTAGGTTCGTCAGACCATTTTATCATATCGGCGAATTTCTCGTACTCCAGCCACACAGTTAAAGAACAAGCTCCTAACAGAACCGTATGGCAATACGAGAAAGCCAATTGGGAAGCTTTAAACGGTTTATCGTGTCAAATTCTCCTACGACCAAAAGTTGAGGCAAAAAATACTACAAAGTCCCTCCGGTAGTAAAAACTTTTGGTCGTTTGTTAAGAATATTAAAAATTCGGCCTCGTCATCTTTCCCGACACTCATTTACAATGGCACCCCAGCTGTCAGCTCTTCGGATAAAGCCAATCTGCTCGCTGCTCATTTTCAACTAGCTTAACGCTCCCAGATTGTGCTTTATCTCCCCCAGTACTCGAGCGCATAGAACACTCCATGGGACAAATCCACTTTCGCACCCGTACTGTGGCAAGAGTACTTCAAGATTCAACATTCACAAATCCGCTGGCCCAGATGGTATTTCCCCTATAGTTCTGAAGAGGTGTTCTTCCACGCTGGCAAAACCACTGCGTAAGCTTTTCTATCTGTCCTATTCTTCAGGGCTCTTTCCGAGAAGATGGAAAACAGCATTTGTCCAGCCCGTCCCAAAAAAAGGATTAGAAATTACCTTTCAGACCGTTCAATACAAGTTGTTTTGGACGGTTTCAAGTCTGCAACTTACCAAATAAATGCTGGTGTTCCCCAAGGCTCCGTTTTGTCTCCGACTCTCTTTCTCATTTTTATCAATGACCTCCTGTCTGTCACTTCTAATCCAATCCATTCCTTTGCTGATGACAGTACCCTCAGCTTTACGTATTCGTTTCCTGGGCAACGCCCCTCATCTTCGGGCGTTGAACTGGAACGGCAACGTATGTTAAGCTCATTGAATTCCGATCTTGACAGCATTCTTAAATGGGGTAAAACCAACAGAGTGGAATTTAATGCTTCCAAAACGCAATGCTGTCTGCTGTCATTGAAGCGAACCCCTAATTCTCTACCATTATCCATGAATGGCACTTGCATCGCTAAAACCGAACGACTTTCCATTCTCGGTATGTGTGTTAATGACAACCTTCGTTGGAATGACCACATATTTGATGTCGCCAAGAACGCTGCGAAATGTCTAGGCTTCCTAAAGCGATGCAAGAAATATTTCACCCCTTCTGATCTGACTAGAATCTACAAGGCGTTTATTTGCCCAAAACTTGAGTACAACGCGCATATCTGGTCTGGTGCACCAATAACATATTTGGAGCTACTTGACAGGATCCAAAAACGTGCGGTAAAACTTATTGGCGATCGAGACATCGCGAAATCACTTGACTCTCTTAGTCATCGTCGTAATGTCTCCTGCCTGTCATTGTTTTATCGGTATTTCCACCACAAGTGCTCAAATGAAATAGCCAGTTGCATTCCATCCCTACAGCAATTCAACCGCAATACTCGCCTTGCGAGGAATGCACATCAGTTTACCCTTAAGCCTGTTTTCGGACGTACTGTGAAATATAAAGATTCCTTTCTCAACCGTACAATACGAATGTGGAATGCTCTACCACGCTCTGTTTTCCCTTTGCATTATAATTTACAAACATTTAAAACCAACGTGCATCGGTCTCTCCCTTTCTCTAATCCTTCATTTCCCTAATGCCCGCACTGTGACACTTCATTATAAGGGTATCCAAAGTCCCTTTAGTGCGCGTACATTATAAAAAAAAAAAAAAAAGGATAGCCAACTCTGCCCACCCCTATCCACCGATGAGTAATTTTACAGATAGTTAACTGAGACGATTTTTGGCTTTCTCGCCCTCCCTTTTTTTATTTGCTTCAAAAAGGCGTTGAACTGTGACTATAGGTTTTTGCATGCAAATCAAATTGAACCAACTAACGCACACAATTACAGTACAGCGCCAAGGAATCAATTTAAGAAAAATGTGACGTAGGTATCATTAATGTCAAACTGGGCTTTAAACACTAACAGCCATATTAAAAAAAATCACTTAACTCACTTCTAACTCACGAGCTAAATAAGCGATGGAATAAGACTTAAGTCACGAGTTAAAATGTCTTATTAATAAAAATTCTGGCGTTTAGTAATATAATAACATTTAACGCAAATCTATAACTTTTCTTTTACAATCAATCAAATTTTCTTTGTCTACAGAGCATTTTTCAAATTAAATGCAAACAAATAAATGTTTTTTTAGATTTAAAAGTGCAATGAAGAATCGTACAAAAAGAACAAAAGATAAGTGAGAAATGTATGTCGTAATAAAAAAAAAAATGTTTTCGTTTGCCTGCTAAACCATCGTTAAACCATTGCGTTTTGGAAGCATTAAATTCCACTCTGTTGGTCTTACCCCATTTAAGTATGCTGTCAAGATCGGTATTTAATGAGCTTAACATACTTAGCCGTTCCTGCTCCACGCCCGACGATGAGGGACGTGAGTGTGGAAACGAATATGAGAAGCTGAGGGTACTGTCATCGGCAATGGAATGAATAGGATTCGAAATAATAGAGAGTAGATCTTTTATAAAAATGAGAAAGAGAGTTGTAGACAAAACAGAGCCTTGGGGAACACAAGCATTTATTTGGTAAGTTGCAGACTTGAAACCGTCCAAAACAACTTGAATTGAAACGAAAGGAAATTTCTAATCCATTGAAGAAGCCTTATGCCAAACTCTGTCAAATGCCTTTGAAATATCAAGTGCAACGACCTTACTTTCACAACCACGGTTAATAAATAGATTGCTTCCACTTTTCGGTTAGATATGTATCAAATCAGCAGTGGATCTGTTGCTGCGAAAACCGTACTCCCGGTCATTAAGAAGTTTTCGTGATTCAAGTTATTTCATAAGCTGACGATTTATCAGCGTTCCATGACCTTGGATGAAGGGACGTTAGTGCAAGAAGGACGTTTAGTCATTGAATTTTCATAACTATTTATTTTGTTAGGCGGCTTTGGAAGTATCAAACTTGTGAATCACGGATTCCGATAATTTTTATATTTGTCGTAGGGTAGCATCCCCTAAGTAACAGGTTAAATTGGTAAGACGTTTTCGAGAAAAATCGATTTAAAGTGTTGATAGTAACTAAATATAAATGATTTTTACATTGCTTTTAAGAAAAGCGGCGTAGCTCCGCGGAAGAGAAAAATTGAGAGAGGATTTTTTTTGTCATTTTTAGAAATTTTTTGCGGGTTGAAAGTGATGAATGAATGCAAAGTTGACTATCTGGTTAATTCCTTATCTGTTTCGATTTGATTGCTATATCTGTATTATTAAATTCCGTGGAGGGAATATACATACCTATTGTGTAAATATTTTTATTAAACACGTAGAAATCGAATATCTCCAACATAGGTGGACATAAACAAAAAAATCACTGCAGAAAAAATATTTCCCGTTAGTAAGTAAGTATCGTAAGTATCCGGTTAGATTTTATAGTCGTCGTAGAACTTCTAAAATCATAAAAGTTATAGAATAAGTATCAGGTTGTTGTTGTAGTGGGTGCAGTGGCTTAGTGGTTAAGTGCGTTGGACCACTAAGAGAGAGGTCGCTGGTTCAAATCCCGACCTGTACCACCTGAAAGTTTTTATTCGCTGCACCACCTCTTGCGAACGTCTGACAAACATCCAAGAGTAAGAAATGCCATGAGAAGCTTCTCAAAGAAAAATAAATTGCTGTTCGGAATCGGTATTAAACTGTAGGTCCCTCCATTTGTGTAAAAAACATAACTTCGCGTTAGAGAAGCTAGGCTTTAGACCCTGTATGGGCCGTTTACGCCTAATATTTATTTATGAAGTTGTTGCAATGAATGCGTTTATCATAAATTGTACCGGCGTGATTTCGTAATATGAAATATTTTTTTATACTTCTTTGTTCCGTTTTAATAAAACTTTTTTAAAAACATCGGTCTTTGTCTTCGAAGTGAAGATTTTGTGTAGCGGTCATAATTCAAGCATAGCAAGCATAGCAAGCAAGCATATACTCGGCAAGAAGCCGATAAGAAAAGTGTATGGATTATATGTGTATGATTGTGATGTGGATTGTAACCATGGCTAATGACGCTGTTTAGGACCCCAATAGTGTACAGTGCCCAGAGCGGATATGGACCTTATACCTTATGCCCGAATTGGATATCTTTAAAAATGTCACATTTCTTCAAAGTAGTTTCTTTCCTGGAGTAATAGGTTGTATTGATGGCACCCATATCCAAATAAACGATCGGTTGGATTTTATTTTTATTTACATTTTCGACTTCAAGATGCAGATTAGAGTTGTAAACTTAAATTACCAAGGAGCCATTACTGACTAGCCTTCTTGGCTGTTGCACTTTTACTCTTTTACTAAGCAATTAAAAAACAACAATCATATAAAGAAGTTGCAAACATTTATATTTGCTTAGGAATTTATTAGCTTCTGAAATTGAACTTTTAGCTCCAGTTCAGCTGCCCTCTTTACAAAGTTAACCTTTTGATTATCCACTTGCTTACTAAGCAGTTGAATATAGCATAAAGGTCTCTTTATAATAATAATAAAAGAAGTAGGCCGATTAGCGTGATGGTCTGGTGCATCATCATCACAAGTTTCGGAATAAGCATTTAATAGGGTCGGGGTTGGGCTCAACTGCATACCACATTGGGTTTCCAAAGGTGATGATGCCGTACGTTTTCTCCAAAGGATGATGTTAAATTAAATCCCAAACGAAACGTTTTGAGTGCATACCTCCTTCCTGTCACCTGCATCTCTTTTTCAAGGACCCACCACAGCTAAACAAGTTCAACTGATTTTTGTTTAAAATTATCGAATAAATTGTTTTAAAGGGTGGGCCATCTAGGGTTTTTTTTTAATCATATGATCACACTGACAGCTGTTTCCCGCTGAAAATCTTGACAGAAAATCAATATCATACCAATATCAATAATGACAGAATACAATATCAATTACGCTTGAACAACTTTGGGAAATATTGAGAACATATTTCTAAAATAAGTCCTGTGCAGCCAAAATAGGTTATTTTTTCAAAAGAAATTTTGGCCGAAATGACAAGTCTGCTGGCAAGTTTGTGCAAAAAGTTTGTTGACTGGTGTGCTAGTGGACAACACTCATGGTCCCCGACGTGGTACGGAGACCATTTTTATATTTTTATATATTAAAAAATAGTCTTTTTTTATAAGCTCTGTGCTACTCTAGAAGAACACTATTTGTTAAAAAAACAAAAGAAATAATATTCACACCGTTCCCACAATAAATCGTCGGTCCTTTATCTCGACGCAATGCCGTTGATCGCTATTGCTGACGTTAAGCAAGTACGAATCAAAGACGATTAAATTTTATTCGCAATGTGTACAAATAAATGCCGAGACTTTATACCACACATGAGGAATCAACCAGATAGTCAACTCTGCAATCCCCTATCACTTTCAACCCGCAAAAAATATTTAATAAAATCCACAAAATCCTCTCTCAATTTTTCTATCTGTGAATACGTGTGAGGCAGACCCATGAAGTTAAATCGAATTTGCTTAATTGCCCGTCAAATATAAGTGAGGGGAGTTTTGCAAATTTTCCAAATGACAACAAAAAACAGCTGGTCGCGGCGGATTTTTTGAGAAAAAGGAAGTTTTAAGTTTATGTGATTCAACTTTTATAGCTATTTTAATATAAATGCTTATGATGTAACAAAATATTTCGCGAACTGCGAACAAGGGAATATTCGTAAATTCTGACATTTCTTTCACATAACAACTTTTTTTGCTCGCAGGTGCCCGCGAATCTGATTTGGAAATGTTAGCAGCAAGATGTGTCAATTTTAAGGTGTTAGAACGAATTTTTTATTCGCGGATTTGTGGATCGCGTCTGTATTGTGTATAAAGAGTGACAGTTCGCGGCAAGAATTTCCACTTCCAAAAACATGGATACAAGTGGAACAACCAGTCCTCATTTCTCGAAAAAAAATAACGAACATTTTATGCACTCCTCTGACTTATACCCTATTCATACCGCACTGAAATCTGAGGTTTCCACAAAAAGATTTCGAAATTTGAAAATTCTGACTATTCCCATGAGATCGAATTGCTAATTCCTCATCTGTGGGCATGATGCGATGCGAATGGTGACCTTGAGTAGAAGTGCACTTCACCGCAACAAAGAAAACTGTAGGTTCTTATGGAGCTTATGTTCGTGAGAGCAGTTGTTCGTCAGAATACGCATACACTCTAACCGTAGCTTAAGGGGCCAGTTATAGATATAATTGAAATGCATCATTGGAACAAATCAGTGGAATAGATTTTTAATTTTTTTTGACAAGTCGGTTATTGACGAATGAAGGCTTACCCCTGGCCGTCAAATTTCGTACCGGTAGGTTGCTATAGATTTTGACAGTTCATTGATTTTTGTATTGAAATATCAGGTGCAGCGGCATATTATTTCTTATATTTGATAATTAAAGAAGTTAGTACATAGTGTAGTTACGAATGTAATACTAAGTTTTTATTATACCCTATCCTAAGGGTATATTAATTTTGACACATAGTTTGTAACATATATATATGATCAGGACCAAAATCTAAGACTATTTACCAATGTCCGTCCGTCCGTATCAACTTTTGAGGCCTTTAAAGTTATGCTAGGAAGCTGAAATTTGGAACATATACTCCCTAGGGTTCCGAAATGGTAAAGTGTTAAAATTTTCAAAATACGCCCACTGCCACGCCCACAATTTAGAAAAAACCATTTTAAGGCTTAAGTTAGAGAGATAAAGTTGTACAACCTTCACAAGATATATAGATACTGCCCACCTTTATTAATTTGTCATATTTCAAAAAATATTTTTTTTTATATAAATTTCATAGAATGATATGATATCCATCACCTTCTTAATGCGTTTAATTCTTACCCGAATGGCTGGAGAGAAATACTGCTACACTGACATTCATTCCAGAATGCCTTTGAAAAATTATTATGGGACCCGCATTTATATATCCTACGCAGAATGCGATAGTGTTAGTTAAATGCATTGTGTTCCCTTTTAATTACTGATGATTTCGCATAAAGATTAAAATCAATCTTTTTTACCTGTTTTCACTTATACGACGCAATTTTTGTAGTGTTTTGTTTGCGCTAGTACGTATTGCATGTGTATGGAGGGACACTCTCCCTCCTTACTCACTGTAAGTAGATATACTCTGCTGTCCCTACTCACTGTAAGTACTCTGGTCTCACAGTACCTTCAATTTGCAACAATTTAAACTACAGTGGATTCAATGGTTCTGGTCTCAGACGAGATTTTGAAAAATTGCTGCCCTTAATGTGGTGTTCTGACTCCCCTTATGGTGTATGGTGGTAGACTAGACTCTATGCTTACGGCTCTCAATCTTCCCGGAACACTCAAGCTTGTCGCCGTTCTCTCTGTCGGTTCAAACCTAGGGACTGTCTGATCTCAGGCGCAGAGATCTCTAGAATTGATCGATGTTTGGTGCACCAGTAATGGGCTTTTAGTGAATCCTTTTAAAACATCTTCTTAACGAGAAGGAGAATCGTAACTGGTCTGTCCCATCTCGTGCTAAAAGGTGTCACCATCCCTATCTCCGTTGAAGTCAAAAATCTGGGTCTAATCCTCGATAAAAAACTTCTATGGTCCAAGCATTTTGAATCGAAAACCGATAAAGCACTGTCGACTTTCTGGCAGTGTCGAGGCGCTTTTGGTAAGAGATGTGGCTTTTCTCCGAAAAGAGTCATTTGGATCTATACACCCATGATAACACCACTCCTCCCATACGCATCGGTTGTTTGGTGAAACAGGCTTTCGCGGAAATGTGTTGCTGCTTCTTCTGCCAAACTCCAAGGAACGGCCTTTCTCGTCTGCACAGGGCCTTCCCTAGCACGCCGGGCTCTGCTCTAGATGCTTTGATGAAGCTTCCACCCCCTCGCTTTATATATCATGATTTATATATACGCTAAAAACATCTTTCGCTTAAAGAGAGGTGGCTTTTGGTATCATTTGGAATTTTGAAGAACTTGCTCGAGAATTGTCCTTTGACCACTGTCTTATGGATATGCCGTCTGATGCAATGACCAGAATTCGTCTGCGACAAAACTACCACGTCAACTTTTCTCAGGTAACGGAATGGCTTCGGTCAGACTCTGAACCGTGGATTAAATGCCATCGTCTTTCACAGATGGTTCCAAAACCGGACAGTGGTCTGGTGCTGCTATATTGTGAACAACAGGTAAAGGGCTAAAATCATTTGCATTTGCAGTGACAGCCAAGCTGCATTAAGCTGCCGCTAACCTCGTCCAAGTTGATGCTACAACTCAAGCTTTCTCTGAATTTGATCTGAATTAAATTAAAACAAAGACGGATTCTGACTGTACATCTGCACGGATTCTGGCTGCACATCTGTTTCAGGCACTAAACAGTCATTTTTAATGAATGAACTTGCGATCCGTCAAAGCGGTTTTGCCTAAGAAAAGCTCTATATTAAATTAATTAAACGTCAATTATTTCAAAAAGATCTCTTAGGCAGTACTATAGTTTCCGATGCGACAAGATCTGAAAATTCAATTTACAAAATATACAACTATAGCGCTCAATAAAATATGCATTGATCATTTATTTATGGAATAAGAACAAATGAAAATGTACTCAGATAGAAACAAGTAATACATATTATGTCGTTAAATTAAAATTCACAGCTACAAAAAACTCCGCTTGGTGCGCAGAAAATGTTTGCGGTTTTTTAAAAGGGAATCGTAAATCACATAAAAGCTTCCTTCTAGCGAAAATCATGTTGACCAGTATAATGTACTAATTATGTAGCCAAAGGGAACATATATTAAGCATTGCATAAAAATTTTCATTTTATAATCTTGTATTATAAATTAAATATAGTTTTATTGTTGCCAAAGGACTTCTGCCTGAGTTTCCGTAAGAAATCCTTAGCCAACTTATCTCCAGTTCTCGATGACAAGACGTGCACTATTTTGGTATCTGTAATTCGACAAGATAATAAATTAATAAAATAATAAATTAAAATCAACTTTAAATAAAATATTAGAATATAATATGCTCCTTATTTACCCAACTCAAACTGATTACATGTTCAAATTGGTTTACATATATGTAGGGATGTTCAGTGATTAGGTATTGCGTTGCACTTTGCACGACGAGAAGTCTTATGGTGCGTGACCATTTAAAAATAAAGTGAAAAGTAACTTGCTCTCAAGAGTAATTTCAAAACGCGGAAGATTATATAAGAGACATGGTAGAAAAATGCCAGGAAAGGGAGCTACAAATTTATTTTGATTGCAAATGTCAAATTTAAAAAGCTTCTTTTATTTTTTTTTAAAGAATTTATCCAAGATTTACTTACTTTTTCTGAGTTATGTAACCAAAGTTACAGAAACAAATTTTTCTCGGATCTTCCCAGTCACTTCTTTTAAAAATGTTTTTTGCGAAAAGTTTTTCGACATCGATAGTTAAAGAAACAAAAGATTATAAGGAAGTGTATTTTCATTCAATTCACATAAAATTTCTAGTATACCGATTAAATGTGTAAGTGGCAATCCACTGATGATCCCAAACCACCACATCTGGGTGAAACGCCTTTGCGATTCCGATTCCAGAAAATATTAACTCAGAAATTGATTGCAGCAATAATTAAATCCTGTCGCAAACAATAATAAGCAGATTAGTCACGTTTCATACGCTCGTTCATACAAAAATCGTTGTCGTACGACAATTCTTAATTCTCTTTTGGGCACGCATCGGGCCTTCATACGTTCAGATTTTTCACGTTCCGTCCCTTTTTGTTTTAATATTTTTTTTCATTCGTTCTCCGACATTTATTTATTCCTGGTTGCCGTTTGGTGTACTTCAGTCTAACGAAGTAAACACGACCGAGTAAACCACATGAATAAAGCGAACGCAGAATTTTACGATAGAAGACCCATTTTGCAGCCCATCTGTGTTTGGCTATCCCCCACACTTTTCATCCCTTTTATACTCAAACTAATAAGTGAAATAAATTAATTTTAATTAAAATACAAATTCCACTAAGTTTTCCATAATATTATAACGATAATAAAATAAAGAAATTTCCTTTACAATAAATAAAAACATTGATACATTGTTTTCTCTCTGATGAAAGCCACCCACAAATCAACTTTTGGGGAAGATTTTTTGGTATGAGAAACCGTTTACGAGAACTAATGTTTCCACATTTAAAAAGAACGTATAGAAAGGCTACACTCCAGTTGGAACAATATGATACCCTATCCATATCCCCCACCCCAATGAAAAAGGGATAAAATACCCAATGGAATCTGTTATAAAATCATCAAGAAAAGGTTTTTTGAAAAAACGCCCCCAAAAATGGGCATGACCAAGAACGTTATATAGTTTAATGTTATGTTAACAATTATTTATGTTAAACAAAAGTTGGCGCGGTTAATAATTAGACCATTCTTAACTCGTCCTCTTTAGATTTTTAGAACTCTATATACATAGATCAGAGTTTCATATGTACCACGGCGCATTCACTATATTGCGTAGTTTTTTGTTTTTAGAGCACTGAATTCTTTGTAGGTGTTTGCTTGTGCACTCCCAAATTTGGAGATCACATGTAAATATTGACTTCAGACATAACTTATAAAGAACCGATTTATTATATATTGATGGACAAAAATGTCTGCTTTATAGACAATACATTTTATTATAACGTTTGTTCAATTAACCGTATTTTTTTCACATGAGTCTTTTAGCGTATCTTTGCGTTGCTTAGCATCGGGTCATGTCTAAGTACCACTACTAAAATTAACATGAACTGACTTAAGTGCATTTAATTTTATTTGCCAGTTTTTGGTCCATTCAGAAATATTATATAACGCTGTTTGCAGTTTTGCAGTTACTACGATACTGTAGCAGATCGTTGGTGTATAACAGAAACATGGCAGGTCCTAAAACAATCTTGCGGAACTCATCTTCTTGTTGTATTCGTCGGTATTTATAAAAACCTATCCTTCTAAACCATGTCCCTCAGTTATGGATACATGTCCGACTAGTTGGAAATCGAGGACTTCAGACTAATATTCTTACCCTCTTTATTTATTTAAACACTCGAACGCATTCCAGACTTTTACATAAGGTCAAACTTACATAGTTTTCCCTTATGTAAATTTCATCACGCCTATCTCAAAGGTAAGACAACAAAGAAAGCTCTGCGTACAATTGAGATGTCAAACTCCCCATCTCGTGGATTATATTTACGAACAAAATGTAGTATAAAAAACGACGTTATCAAGGCGGTTATCGATTTTCCAAACAATATTCTAACCTTCGTTTAGACAAAATCTTTTATCTACAAATTACAGATCACAAAATATAAGCTAAACATACATCTGGTGAACAAAACAGATTTGAGATGAGGGCTGAGGTCTATGCAAAAAATAATGTATGATTTATTCTTGCACGAACAAGAGCATTATAATAACAAGTCATGACAACTATTATCATTACCAAATGATAATGTTTAATAAAAAAGGAATGGAAAGTAATAAAAACTAATATAAACAACAATTGAAACATAAATCATAGAAACTCTATTGTATTAAGAAACGTCGGCATAAATATTACTAATCCTAGCGAAGTTGCATACGTACTGAATAACCATTTTGTATCGGTTGGGCAGAGTTGCGACTTAGTTAACTAATTTTTTAGTTAACTAACGAAAAAACTAATAACTAAAAATCGAGAAATTTAGTTGCGTTGAAAATGCGATTGATTTAGTTATTAGTTGTTTGGAACTAAATTAGTTTTTAATTGTGGTACGCAACTGAAGTTAATTAGTTGTAAAAAATCAATTGCCAAACACAACTAACAACTGATAGTTTCAATTGTAGTTTTCGAATAAAATCTAATAACTAAATAATTTTTATTTTTTCGTTTTAAATATTGCAGACATGGATGGAAAAGGAATATAAGTGTTAATTAAGTTCGTTAAATAAGTTTGGAAGATTAATTTTTGCGTTGCAGGGTATAATATTTGTAAAATGTATCTTATGGGAATGCTGGGAGTTTGGGAAGGAAACATAAATTGAGTATACTGTATAGTTTCTAAGGATATTTTGTGGAAATAATGTTTCAAAACACATTTTATGGTTATAAGGATCTCTCAACCGAAGCATATCATCTGTAATATTTCCTGAAAAATAAAAGCGCGCTGATCTTCGTATTGCTTATGATCCAGATAGCCCCTTGAATTTATTTGCAGACATTAATCACGATGTTCACGTGCTTGGAGCTAATGTTCTTCAATTTAGAACCACAGAAACTTGATATAATAATATTTGATGCGCCTAATTGTGTTAAGCACGTTTTGTATACTGACACTTGCCCAAGACTTTAATCGTTGGCTACCCTTAATGTTGACTGCAATTCAAATTGCTTTGCAATACAAAAAGTTAAATCTTTTAGGTATCTAGGTAAACAAAATAGACAAACACTTAAACTGGACCGAACAT
The DNA here is from genome assembly GCA_963576555.1 of Ferdinandea cuprea. Classification (NCBI taxonomy): domain Eukaryota; kingdom Metazoa; phylum Arthropoda; class Insecta; order Diptera; family Syrphidae; genus Ferdinandea; species Ferdinandea cuprea. Next base: position 83,703,536 of record OY754959.1, read on the forward strand.
ATATCAATTCTAAAACAGTACTTACTTTCCTCAATTCGATGTCTATTTCGTCTCAGAAAATTATTTTCTAATAACACATTAAAAACAATTTATTATAGGAGATTTTACTTTAAAATGGAGTATGTGGGAGTGCTCACCGCAATAATATATAGCAACTCAAATGTACAAAAAAAAAACATAAGGAAAGGCTACAATCCGCTTGGGGCGGACAGTATGATACCCTATCCATATCTCTATATGCCGCTAGGAAAAAAGCGTAAAGAATATGATAAATAGCATTTTATTTCATTCTATAAAATTTATCAAACAAATATTATTTTCAAATACTTTTATTTACTAAATTCTATTTAGTAATAAAAAATATTTTTTTCTTGATTCACCCGACAATAAATAAATTGTAATGATGTGACATTTGCTACTATTTTTGTAAATAAAAAATGTCACTAACTTTTCTTCTTAAATTTAACATTAAAATAATTTAATAAATATCTTTGTTAAGTGATCGATTATTTGAACGTTTTCTAATTGCGATTACAAAATAATTAAATCCGAGGGACTGAATCTTGACGATATCTCGGATATTGAAATCAAAAAAAAAAAAAAAACAAACCTCCCGTTACAAATCTGCTCCTATTTACAAACTTTGTTATAAGTGAGAGTAAGCATTTTCCTGAGTAGAGTAAAGCTCCGATTTACAAAAAAACCTTCTTATTTACTTTATATAACTTACTCCTTTATTTAGCCCGATTACAACTTATTTGACTCGAGACTCTTAAGGTTAGGAGGAAGGTATCAAATGCTCCGATTTACAAAAAAAACCTTCTTAATTACTTTATATAACTTACCCCTTTATTTAGCCCGATTACAACTTATTTGACTCGAGTCTTTTAAGGTTAGGAGGAAGGTATCAAATGTTGTTTTTTCTATACAGAATACTAATATTGATGTTGACTATCCTGATATGTTAAGTTTTGTTAATCTGAATGTCCTTTACATACCCCTTTCCGAGGGAAACGAGAGGCCAGACGAACTGACTAGACGTGGCTTTTCTCTTTATGAACTATCCGCGGAGGAAGTTTATCCACCGCTAAGTTCTATAAATGCGTAATTTCCAGAAAGTCATTTCAGTAGGCTAAGAGCAGAAAACTATTATAAAATGGAATAATACATTTTTCTTGAACTGACAAAAGGGAAAATAACATTTTATTAAAAGTTTTACTTTATCCTCTTTATCTCAGGTCGAAAAGTATAAAAAGATTTATATTCATTTTTGAAATATCTTAAAGACTGGCTTTTTACTGTGAGCCCTTATAACTTGGAACTACTTATGAATGTTACAACTTAGTAAAAATGCAAAACGATTCTTCTCTGACTTTTATATTGCTCTCAATCAAATTACTTTTTCTCGATTTCAGTTCTTAGCATAAGAACAACTGATGGTACCCACTTCAGTTATTCTTTACATACAAAATATTATTTTGCGATCATTCATCACTAACTTTAAAGTTTAAGAATGATAATGTATCTATTATAATCACTTTATATTTCTTAATCAGCACTCATATTGTAATCTAGTTATAGTGATAATTAATAAAATAATAATTAATAATGTTTAGGCCGAATCATCATCACTCGTCCTCACTTCAGCATCGTCATCATCATCATCGTCATCCTCCGCCCACATATCACCGTCATCACACATTTATATGTTAAAATTTCAAGTCTGGCGCTTCTTTTATACCATTCGCCATATTTAATATAATTTTGAATTCGCCTTATAACTTAAATACTTAAAGTTAACGTAATCTCTCTCTTTCTCTATTGAATTGTAAAATGTATAAATACCCTTAAATAAATAAAGAAATTGTCATTTGTATATTATAACCCTTAGGGGAAACTCTGCGTTTTCAATTATCGTCGTCGTTTTCGCTCGCTATATGGTCGTTCCTTTGTCGTCCATCTAGAAATCGTGTTTAAAGAAGTTCCCAAAGTATATTGCTCACGTGCGCGTAATTCGCTAATTTTTCGCAACCGTTGACATTGGGTCAACGCATCAACCAGGATCTTCCTATCCTTCGTAACAGGAATTAATAGAGATCCCCCGGTTGACGGTCTATAGTTCTAGATCGTTCATTTTGGCGCCCAACGTGGTTAAAGTGAGAATCCACAAATTTGGATATTAATAATATAAACTTCATCAAATACACGTGCACCATAGTGAGTAAAAAACTGTAAAAACTCAACAAGTGCAAAACATTCTTATTTTTGAAAAAAAAAAAAAAAAAATCGCGCCGCGCTTTCGGTTTCGGTCACGCGAGTGCAAAGTGTAGGTGAAGGAAAAAACCCAGGAAACGGACAAACAACCAGAAGATCCAGCAAATATTCACCAGAAAACCCAGGAGAAACATCATTCCGAGCAACGACAAGGAAAAAGTGTGGGAGATAAGTATTACATCTCCCACCCAGGTACGTCCGATAGTCTAATTATTCAAATGTGCGTTAAGAAGTAATAATCAATCTTCGCTAAACGAAATTACATTCCTGACATTGCAACATACACATATGTACATCAAGTAAAATCGCACAAAACGCACCTTTGACATAATTTAGACTTGCATGCTGCATGAAATTTAATATTAAAAATTAAAAAACAACATATTTCGCATTTCGTCATATTTGGTAATATAATATAGTTTATACCAAATTCAAATAAAATCTTCGTTTTTCTTTGGCGGCAAAAACACCTTTTCGCTGATCTAGTTTAATCTCCGTAGAATAACATACATTGGTCTATCATCGTTAACAACTTCGCTAGAATCCACAAAAGAGAGGAAATAAGTTCCACCTTTGTGTCCAGTGTATTACACAAACATACATATATTACGCGCAGAAAAGCTTTCGCCTCAAATTTGAATTTTAAATTTCTTCACGCCACACTGCACCCCCACCTCACTTTCGCAAAATTTTTTTCGTCGTCGCTTTCGGCTCTCTTTCGCTTGTACGCTCGCACGCTGTACCATCCAAAATCCACAATCCCAGTCAACGCATACACACTTGATTTCAGTGCATCGATCTTCATTTCGCCCACACATCATCGCTTATCTGAATTTTTCGTCGTCGTCGCGGGAGATCTTGCTGCATGATCATTGCACTGAAAGAAAGGCTTTAATGAGAATGATTGGAATTCTTTTGTCGTTTTCGCCAATTTTATGCTAAACTGCAAATCAATTGTATAGAATCGCTGTTAATAATATTTTCTATGATTATAATTTATCTCGTATACATTCAAGTTATATTGGATAATAGCCGCATTTAGATAATCATCTGGAATAAATCTTGGATTCTTTCGCCGAAGTAATTTGTTACATAGGAAACATTGCTCTTTGATCTTTGCCAACTGCGTTGGTTTCGTTTTAAATAAGCTTTTGTATTAAATAAAGCTATTTAGTCGAATTTTGTCGTTCTAGTTTGGAATAACTATAAACTACATAAACAAAATAAATAATAATAATTAATCAAAACTTCACTTTTGCTGTAAAAATGGCAACTGAACAGACTATTGAGGAATTGAAACAACAACGTGCGTCCACTAAAGGTAGCATATCCCGCATAAAGAATGTGGTCGAGTCCAATTCTAATAAATTCACCGCAACAGAGCTTGAGTGTCGTCTAGGGATTCTGGAGTCATACTTCAAACAAATCTTAGTATACCAGACTAAAATAGAAGGATTGGTACCAACTGATACTTGTCGCAGTGAAATTGAAGAATTGTACATTACTGCCAAAACAAAAATTATTTCGCTTTTGGGAACTGGCAGGCGCAGTAGTGTTGCAGATATGACTGTAGCAATTCCACATACAATTAGTCATCTTCCAAAACAACGTTTACCTAGATTTAGTGGAAGATACTCAGACTACAAAAATTTTATAAATTCATTCAATAATCTAGGGGATTATGATCTGAGCTTAACAAAAATTGAAAAATTTAATTATTTGTTGTCATGCTTAAGCGATCAAGCTCTTGGCACAGTTAAGGCGTTCCAAGTCACGGAGGAAAACTATTCCAAAGCACTCTTAAGGCTAAAGGAGCGTTATGACAATGATTGCTTAATCTTTTTGGAATATATCTCAGAACTAATTGAATTACCCAAGGTTCCGAAAGCTTCTCCTGCTTTACTAAGAAGTTTAGTGGACAACATTTCAGCATTATTTAGTTCCTTACTTTCGATAGGATCTTTCGAGAATATTTGCAATGCCATCGTAATCCATATTGCCATTTCAAAGGTTGACCCGGACACACAATCTAAGTGGGATGAACAGCTGGACTACAAGAAGTTACCTGAGTGGAACGAGTGCGCAAATGTCCTGAGTAAACGGTGTCAATACCTGGAGGCTAGGGATAGCAAGCAGCTTCGGTCGGAGCCCATTCAGAAATGGTCCAACAAATCAAAGCCATTCTCTTCGAATCAACGCTTTCAAACTTCACTGGCTGTCAATCAAAGAAGGTTTCTTTTGTCAAACCAATACTCATTCGATAACAGGTTGTTCAAGTTTTAAAGAGCTATCAGTTATGGATCGATTTTTAAATGCAAAGAGGTTGGGTTTATGTTTGAATTGCTTAGGGAAAGGTCATAGTGTTTCCAAATGCCCCTCAACATACAGGTGTAAGATTTGCAAGCAATTGCACCATAGTCTTTTACACAGGTCTCAACCAACCAACAACACCTCTACTACTGATGTTGCACCTTCCACATCTGCTGCAGTGCATTCCGCATCGGAAAAGGAGCATGCCCCTGAAGCGCAAGTTATCTTGGCAACGGCGCTGGTTCTGGTTAAGGACTCTTCAGGAAGTTTTCATTTGGGTAGGGTTCTGCTTGATTCCGGCTCCCAAGTCAATTTTATCAACGAGAAATTTGCAAACTCGCTTTGTCTTAAAACACAACGAAAGAACGTTGACATCGTGGGAATAGGAGTATCAGAAACAAAAATTAAACATCAAACTCAATCAACCATTCGATCCAGATACAACAATTTCGAGGTTTCATTAGAATTCTTAGTAGCTCCTTCCATCACAGGGTATCAGCCGGAAGCAGCGCTTAATATCACTGGTTGGAATCTTCCTAAGAATCTTGAGCTCGCTGATGAGCGCTTCAATCATCCTTCTCGAATTGATATGTTATTAGGTGCTGAAGCATACTTCGATTTGCTGCAAGAAGGTCAAGTCAAACTTGGTGACTGCCTTCCATCTTTGCAAAGGACAAAACTTGGGTGGATTGTATCAGGAAGATACAAAACTCAGATTCGCGAAAAGAAGAATCTGTGCTGCATCAACGTAATAGAGGATTCACTGGATCAATACGTCGAGAAGTTCTGGGAACTAGAAGAAATACAGGAACATCGGTCAAAGTGGTCAGAAGAGCAGAAGGACTGTGAGATGCATTTCAGAAACACCATCGAAGTTCTACCTAACGGTCGTCTCATGATTCAGTTACCCCTCAAAAAGGATCCCAGTTGCCTTGGAGTTTCCTACGATATTGCCTTTAGAAGATTTTTGTCGCTCGAGCGTAGGTTGTCTAAAAATACATCGTTGAAAACACAGTACATTGACTTCTTAAAAGAATACGAATTATTAGGTCACATGTCTCTTGTCACATTTCCAAAGCTTGAAACACCCCATTATTATTTACCGCATCAATGCGTAATAAGACCCGATAGCGTATCTACAAAACTACGCGTTGTCTTTGACGCATCTTGTTGTACATCTTCGCAGATTTCCTTAAATGGAATCCTCATGGTCGGTCCTACGATACAGGACGAACTCTTGATACTATTACTTCGTTTCCGACTTTGTCGATATGCTCTTACCGCAGATATTGTCAAAATGTATCGGCAAGTTTTAGTGCATCCATCGCATAGGAGGTTGCAACTTATCTTATGGAGAGAAAGTCCGCAAACCGCGGTACAAACGTTCCAATTGAACACAATAACATACGGTACGTCAGCGGCGCCGTTCTTAGCGATCCGTTGCCTTCAGTACCTGGCTGAGAAAAATCAAGAGCAATTAAGCCTAGGTGCATCAGTTCTGAAGTCAGACTTCTACGTTGACGACATGTTGACAGGAGCGGATGACATCGAAACGCTTACTCAAAAACGCAATGAAGTCATTGAAATTTTGAAGTCAGCTGGGTTCGAGCTGTCGAAATGGAACAGTAATCACCTTACTTTTGTTGATGAAGCCAAACAAAAACATATCAGATTAACTGAGTCCAATCTAACAAGCACTTTAGGGATTGCTTGGAATCCTCTATCTGATAAATTTAAGTTTTCTTACAAGCCCAACCGCAATTATTCCAAATTCACCAAGAGATCTATTCTCTCACTTTCGTCTTCGCTCTTTGATCCAATGGGCTTACTTAGTCCAATCATTATACAAGCGAAAATCATTCTACAAAAGTTGTGGATCGAAAAATTGGATTGGGATGCACCAATCCCACAAAACATCGATACTGAATGGCGTCAGTTTATGGTGGACCTGCACTCACTGCAAAATCTTTCGGTTCCCCGATATGTTCTCATGGACGACAAAATAAGCTACCAAATACATGGCTTCGCAGACGCATCCATGAAGGCATATGGTTGCTGCATATACTTGAGAGCCATAGATTCCTCGGGATTAGTAGGAGTAAAGCTTTTAGTCGCTAAATCCAGGGTTGCGCCAGCCAAGAGGAAACAACTTCCTCGCTTAGAACTTTGCGCAGCTCATTTATTAGCAAAACTTTGGGTGAAAATTAAAAAGATATTCGGTAACAATCACACAGCAGTTTACTTTTGGACGGATTCAGCCATTGTCTTACATTGGATATCAAGACACTCATCAAAATTAAATACCTTCGTGGGAAATAGAGTTGCAGAAATCCAGGAAAAAACCAGACATGTCCGATGGAAACATGTACCAACACACGACAATCCGGCAGATTTGGTTTCTCGAGGATGTACGGTAGAAGAACTAATGAGTTCGATATGGCTTACAGGACCAGACTTCCTACTTCATGGTGAGGACACTTGGCCATCTATTGTTGAGATACCACTTTCTCCGGAAGAATCTGTCTTGGAGACAAGAAAAACTGTTTTAAGCTGCCAAAAACAAAGAGAAAATTATCTATTACAGATAATAGATCGATTCAGTTCATACATAAAAACACTACGAGTTTTCGCATATATCGAACGGTTTCATAAAAGAATCAGAAATCCATCATATATATGTGGGGAATATCTTACGGTTGAGGAGGTAAATGGTATCACTCTATTGAAAGTAGGAGGCCGGTTGAAGCACGCCAACATTCCAGAGGAATGTAAGCACCCATTGCTTCTTCCCAAAAACTGTAGTTTTACGAGAAACATCGTTCGGTATCTACACATCTCAAATTATCATGCTGGTCCAAAGGCTCTAGTGGCGCTTTCCAGACAAAGGTTTTGGATAAATAATGTTCGGGAGGTGACACGCCAGATAGTTCGACAGTGTCCGCATTGTGTCAGATATCGACCAAAATTATTCGAACAGGTGATGGGAGATTTACCTGCTGACAGATTGACTCCATCGCGCCCATTCATTTGCTGTGGGGTTGATTTCTGCGGTCCCATCTATACACATTTTAAAATTCGTGGTAAAGTTCCGTACAAAACCTATGTTGCGGTCTTTGTTTGCTTTTCGTCGAAAGCAGTTCACTTGGAGGCGGTGTCTGATCTTTCCGCTGACGCTTTTATAGCAGCTTTGAAGAGGCTGATAGGTCGTCGAGGTCTACCCAGAGACATTCACTACGATAACGCAACAAATTTTGTTGGCACACAGTCAAAACTTGTAGAATTGCGTGATATGTTGTTTAAAAAAGTCAACTTTTGTACTAATGCCACCATTAATTTTCATTTTATACCCCCCAGGGCACCCCACTTCGGTGGGATTTGGGAGGCGGCCGTCAAAATAGCGAAGGGTCATCTGCTTCGCAGCTTGAGAGGTGCGAAGCTAACATTCGAAGAGTTGTCGACAGCACTGGTGGAGATCGAAGCAATCATGAACTCAAGGCCAATCACCCCGATGTCAGCGGATCCTAACGACTTGGAAGCACTTACGCCAGCACACCTGCTCATTGGGTCATCGCTGAAGGCACTTCCTGAACCAGCAGTGGAGGTTGCGGATGGCGGCGAATAAATGCAGTCAAAACTCACTTTTGGAAACGGTGGACAACAGAGTACGTCCAGGAGCTTCAAGGTCGTGCAAAGTGGACATCATCCAGTCCAAATGTCGCTATTGGAAGTCTAGTCATTATGCACGAGGACAACTTACCTCCCCAAAAATGGCTCATTGGGAGAATAACTAAAGTCATCGAAGGCCCAGATGGTCGAGTCAGAGTCGCCGATGTAAAAACACCACGAGGAGAATTCAGAAGGCCCATTCGCAAACTTGCAGCAATCCCGTCTTGAAAGTCACAGTCCTTTCAAAGGTGGCGGAATGTTGAGGCCGAATCATCATCACTCGTCCTCACTTCAGCATCGTCATCATCATCATCGTCATCCTCCGCCCACATACCACCGTCATCACACATTTATATGTTAAAATTTCAAATCTGGCGCTTCTTTTATACCATTCGCCATATTTAATATAATTTTGAATTCGCCTTATAACTTAAATACTTAAAGTTAACGTAATCTCTCTCTTTCTCTATTGAATTGTAAAATGTATAAATACCCTTTAATAAATAAAGAAATTGTCATTTGTATATTATAACCCTTAGGGGAAATTCTGCGTTTTCAATTATCGTCGTCGTTTTCGCTCGCTATATGGTCGTTCCTTTGTCGTCCATCTAGAAATCGTGTTTAAAGAAGTTCCCAAAGTATATTGCTCACGTGCGCGTAATTCGCTAATTTTTCGCAACCGTTGACATTGGGTCAACGCATCAACCAGGATCTTCCTATCCTTCGTAACAGGAATTAATAGAGATCCCCCGGTTGACGGTCTATAGTTCTAGATCGTTCAAATAATAATAAAAAATAATAATGTTCCTACATATTCAACCCAGTTAAAACCTTTGGCTGCTTACATTCTAAAGGATGTCGATGATTCGAATTAAAATATTCGACCTAAACTTAAAATACGCACTCCATCAATACATGAACATATGTTTATTATTAGTGCATTAAGGTACAAAAAAATGATAAAAAGCAACCAAGTCCCTAAACCATCTCTCCGTGCTGAACACTGCTACAAATATACTTCTAGTCAACGAGCCCGCCATCAGCACAGACACACATCGCGCATCCACAAACCCCATGTTCAAATCAGAATAAATAATTAAAATAATGCGTTGTAGGTAACATTGTGTGCAATATAACAAAGACTAAAAGAAACGGATTAAGGGTATCTGTGCTTTCAACCGTTTTTCAGACTTTCTTATATTTACGTATAAGTCACATCAGAATATAACAGTATTGAAACAAATCTTAGAAATTAAATTATTATTAATTTAGTGAAATTAATGGACATCCGACAATAATAAAATGGTATGGTAGTGGGGTCTACTACCACCCCAACGAAAGTTATATCCAGTTAAGTGAAAATATCACATTTCGAGGTATAACTACTCTAAGTGATATAACTTCAAAACTATTGGATATAGCTATTAAACCCACTTATAGATATTTTATAGACTTAATTTGATTAAAGAAAAAGTATGGAAGGCATCGTGTGATAATATAACCCAAAAAAAAAGTTGCTTTCAAGTGACACACTTTGTGGAAGTCCGAGAAAGAAATACATATACAAAAAAAAACTTTCACTAGCTACTCATCTTACCCTTGGAGGTTAATTTACTTTCTTTCGTTGGGAAATATTTCTTGTTTTGTTTATGTTTTCTTAGAGCTTTCAAATGTCCACAAAGGTGTTGTTTTTACAATTGGTACTTTGCTTTGAAGTTTTGAAACTAGTTAAGATTTTGAACGTTCCCGCTTTTTGAACCCCTTATATTGAATGACGGCAGTCGGAAAAAAATCATAAGTCATATATTTGGACAATAATTACTAAATTAACGCGAATGTTTTCTTTTTAATCAACTTACCTTTTTTAGTTTTCTTTTTATTGAAAATATTACCTTAATTTTATAGTTCTTAGAGCAAAACAATTTTATAAAACAATATAAACATAACTTTTTTCTTTACCTGAATATTTCGGCTTAGTTAGATTTATACGAAACTGGCCGGTTGCATTTTCGATATCCGCAAAAGATAAATAACATTCGCCTATGTAATTATTTGATAGGCTGAACAAATCCTTGTTCTTAACACAAAATATAAGTACGCTGCTGTTGTTCTGACGAAGTCTCGTGCTTAGTTTTCTGTAATTCAAAATTAATTAATACGGATAGTCACACAACTTTTAACCTATTTTATAAGCCGTAAAATGATGATAAGTTTTGCATTATGTTATATTAATCGATGACTATAAATTAATTGATTCACGATGTAACCTTAAAAAACCCACAACTGTGTCTTTAAAATAGTAGTGTTTGGGATAGCACAGTAAATAAGTTTTTAAATCTTTCTGAATGTCGGTGCAAACAGAAGATTTCTCACGCCTGTTTAAAGTTTGCATTCTGCAGTGTTATGTATACTTTTGATGCAATTTAGTAAATAAAAAGCTTTACAAAAACAAAATAGGTAGTTCTTTGTAACTGAATGTTCATATATTCTGAAATGAAAAAAAACGTACTCTTTTTGAGCAAAAAAAAACCAATAAAACGGAGGGAATTGGGTTAAAAGGCCATAAAAAAGCTCTACGCCAAGCATCTTCAATGTTTTACAGGCGAACCTTCATCATGCAAATGACGCGTCTGCCATCCTAAGCAAAAGGATTACCAAAGTTCTCATACGGGAACCTTGGGCAACCAGCATACACATTTGATGTCGAAGGAAGGAAACGCAGGCAGTTTTGCAAGAATTCCAAATGGCAACAAAAAACAGCTGATTATAGCGGATGTGTTGGGGAAGTGGTGCGAAGTATTGAATTAAGGTAGTTCAAGTTTAATAAATATTTAGGTATATTTTTTTTTTTGTCGGAGGTTGCTACTATCCGATGGAGAGCTCAGACACAACTACAGGTCCATTGTACTACCATTCAGACACCTTACATTAATCTACTTAGTTTTCCCATCTTTCGAAGAAAAACGAGAAGGAGCTTAAGTGATAAAGAGCTTAGATGTTCGGCACTCACCACGTCAGCCCCGAAGATCCGCCACCTGATGCGAGCATAGGACAGGCAACTGCAGAGAAAGTGTTCTGCTGTGTCATCCTCCTCACCACAAGCAGGACAGGTAGTGGTGTCGCTTAAGCCCAACACATTTAAGGGTTTAGCAAAAGCTTGGTGGCCCGAAAGAACGCCTATAAGCAGCCTACAGTCGATTCTCCTCAGAGATAGAAGCTTAGCAAGCTCATCCGAGATCTCATTTCCCTGGATACCAGTGTGACCTGGTACCCAGACACGATTCACTGTGTTCAGTCTTCCGACCAAATTCAGAGAAAGCTTGAGTTCTAGCACTAACTTGGACGAGGTAAGAGGGTTTAGAAGCGCTTTTAATGCAGCGAAAGCGTGTTCCACCAAACAGCTGATGCGTATGAGAGTAGCGGTCTAATCATGGCCGTATATATCCAAAGGACCCGTTTCGGAGACAAGCCCCATGTCTTACCAGAAGCGCCTTTACACTGCCAGAAAGTCGACAGCGCGTTATCGGTTTTCGATTCGACATGTTTGGACCACAGAAGTTTTTTATCGAGGATTACACCCAGATATTTGACTTCATCGGATATAGGAATGGTGACACCTTTAAGCACGAGATAGGACAGACCAGTGACGATTCTCCTTCTCGTAAAGAGAGCAAGAAGAGGATTCACTGAAAGCCCATTACTAGTGCACCAGACATCGATCAAATCCAGGGATCTCTGCGCTTGAGAGCAGACAGCCCCTAAATTTGAACCGACAGAAAGAACGGCGACATCATAAGCTTGAGTGTAGTTTCCAGGAAAATTGAGAGCCGTAAGCAGAGAGTCTACCACCATACACCATAGGATAGGAGGGGAGACAGAACACCACCTTGAGGGCAGCCCCTATTTACCCCTGTTATGACGCACTTGCCACAATTTGCATCCGCTACCAACGTCCTGTACATTAGCATTGCTTTAATCCACAACACCAAAGTTTCATCTACACCATGCTGTCTGGCAGAGTTACACGTACTGTCAAAGGTTGCATTATCAAAAGCACCCTCAATGTTGCATCTCAGAGAGAGGATGTGATCGAAGAGCAACTTTGCGCACATGCAGCTCAACCAGACTTTCCAAACTTTTCATTAAGAAGGAAGACAGACTTATGGGTCTAAAGCTTTTGGCTAGAGTATAGTCAGACTTACCAATTTTTGGTATGAAAACCACTTTAACCATTCGCCATGGGGAAGGTATATAGGCCAAGGCCAAGCTCGCGGTAAAAATTCTTTTCAACATTGGCAAAACCTGACTTAAACCTTGTTGCAGCAAAACTGGATAAATTCCATCCGGACCAGGTGACTTGAAACTCTCAAAAGATGCAATGGCATATTTGATAGCAGCATCAGTCAATACTCCCGATGCAAAATACCAGCTGTGCCGCGTGGTATTAGTCGGTTCAAATGTGGCCACCGTCGTTTGAAGGGCTGAAGAACACGTAGTAACCTGATTTCCCGGAAAGTGAGTCTCAAGTAGAAGACTGAAAGTCTCCGCCTTTGTCTCAGCGTATGTGCCATCAGGTTTAAGAATTGCATCCAGTTTACTTGGTCTGTTCCTTTGGAGGACTTTAACAAGCCTACTAGTTGCACTTAGACATTCGACTACTTCACAAAACTTTTTATAGGAGTCATTTTTCCCGGAAAGTGAGTGAGCTGCCAGCGGCGGTCCAGTGGGTAGCAACCTTACTCATGCTTAGTTTGCCCAAAGAGTCGGACATAGAGCCACAAGAGTCGCCTCCAGAATCCGAGCCCCAGCCGCAGTCGAGAAGACCACGGATGGATTTTGGCTATTGCCAGTACCACCTGGAATATTAACATCCTTAAGGTTGTTCATTCATCAATATTTTGAGTTTTAACTACTGCTCCTGTAGGTTAGAGTACACTAACGGTTAGGTATATAATAAATAATGAAGTTTTTGCAATTAAATGCGAATATTTTTTGTGTTTATAAGAAATAGTTCTCAATTTTTTATCTGCCTTAAAATAAACATACTTGGGTTGTTATATTTTCTCCATTTAGGTTATTAGAGTGAGATAAAATGTATATATTATTTTATTATTGCATGAATATTACTAAATTAATAATGTTTGGGTGCAAAATATTTATAGTTAATAGTTTTGGATTAGTTTTTCGTGTATATTAAATTCTTTTGTTGTTTTATTATGTTTTTATTGAACATATGAAAGTTAAATATATTTACATGCCTACATATTCGGAACGTTCATATGAGACGTATGCGACAAAATAACTTTAAATGCATTTTTAAACACAAAATGTATGCTAGACTATTCCAACTCCAAGACAACGTTATTAAATTTAATTCATCATGTTTAACAAATTTAAGAACGTTCTTATCTTTGAATTGGGATAGTGAATAACAGTGAATAAAATAGCAGTGAATCTATGAAATACTATGTTGTAACATGACTACTTTTGTTAAGTAGTTTTAATATATATATGTATAAATGTAATATGAATTTTTCTTTATAAGATTTATCAAAATATAATAAAACAATTATTTTGAATTTTGTACTAGAATACACGCACCAATGTAAACACCGTATCAGTAATTATTTACACTCACCAATGTAAACCCAAATACAATTTGGGTATGTATAACAGTTTGTCAGTAAACTTTTAAGATACAAAGCTTTGGTAAAAGCTCTTGTCTTAGCAATATAAAAGGAGTAGCAAGACAATGGTTTATGATGCCATTCAGTTCGCAAAGTGGATAGTGAAATCATCTTATGTGAGTACTTCCTGGCTTCTTCCTAGAAGGTCACATTTGGTTGTTTTGCTATTTTTCACAAGTTCGTCTACTAATGTATATTCCGTTGCTATTTCCACTGGAAATACATTAGTGGTTGGATACTGCAACATATTTCTTTTTTTGTAAAACGTCTAATTCTTTTTTTTGTAATAAAAATTGGTTGTTTTTTTTTTTATAATCCAAACTCACTGTTTCTTTTAAAGGAACACGCTCCACAATGTTAAATTATTGAAATGGTCAGTTAACTAATCAGGCGTTATTCATTAATTTCATTCATTGAGCTTTTAATTATTTTACCTACAATTTTAGTAATTTTACAGAATATTTCATTAATTCACTGCTGAAATATTTATTAAACCTTCCGTTTAAAAATTATTTGATTTTAATTATTTTACTCGACATTCGATAAGTCAACCACCAAAATTATTTTATTATTACTGACAATTTAAAACTGCTAAATTAGTTTAACTACTGGCAAACATATTATGATAATCCTTATTTTATGTTTAACTTGCGCAACTGCCAAAATGTTTACGAAAGTGCTTAAAAATGTTTGCCCAACAAATATGCTTGTTTGGTAAAACTATTATTTTAGTTCACACAGTAAATAAAAACATTCACCAAAATTTTATTCTGTTACAAATTCATTATAAATCGTCGCATGTTATTACGATGTTATTGGACGCAGCCTAGTTTTGACTTTTAATATGTCAACATGAGATCTTTTCCAAAATGGATTCTTAGGCGCAGAACTGCTATTGTGTGCGTGAGCTGGCTCAATTTGATTTGCATGTAAAAATATATACGAACACAGTACTGCGCCTTTTCGAAGCAAATAAAAAACGATAGGCGGGAGTGCCAAAAATCCTCTCAGTCGACTATCTGTATAATTACTCATCTGTGGTTATAGCCTGGAGCTTGCATTCATCGTTCTGCAAAGAAGTCGTTTTGCAAGACCTTAAAATAAAACACTTCAAAATTATCAGTGCAGTTAACCTTCTCAAAAAAGAAAGGCTAAAAAACGAGCGAGATGAGGATATAATAGTTAAGCGTGGACTTCCGCTGTTCATGCTAAGCTTTGAAAAAATCGGAAAATATTGGAATAATTTACAATATGAAAAATATTCTAAATATTGTAGTCAAAACCGGTGCGACAAAGGACTAGACTCATTTCTCAGTGCGCTGCCAAGGCTTCAATCACACTAACTCTAATTGCCAAAAAGAACCGCATTGCGTAAAATGTGCTGGTAAACACTTATCGCAAGAGTGCAGTCTAACCAGAAACAATTTACCAACTTGCTTAAATTACAAGGCGAACGCAGAATTTTAGTTGCAAACGAGTGGAATACAATAAATTTATTATTTACTGATAATGAAGCACGGAAACTATGGGCAGAATATAAAAAACCGAACTAAAATAAAAACCAAACCACTAACTTACTAAAGAATTGTGCCTATAATTTTCATTTTACACAGAATAAGAATGATCGTTTCGTGATTGGTCGCCTTTATCATCAAGAAGATAAGCAGTGTGAAACACATCAGAAGTGTTTTACCATAATTTAATGAAAGCATATCATGACGGGGTTTTCTGTGGATTTTGTCAAAGAGCTTTCGGGTTTCTTTCGGCTTTTCGAAGTTTTTGAGAAGAAATAAATTAATTTGATAATGTGTTTTACCATAATGACGTTATGTTTTTACTCCTTTGATTTATTTATATTTCTGAAGAATCCGTTAATATTTATTAATATGATATGAAAAAATGAATTTCATTGAGGCTTTTAAGGGGAAAAAATTAAAGGCCACAATTAACCACCAAAAAAAGAACAATAATTCTGGTTTCAAGAGTATGGTGGATGATTTTGAAAAATGGGCCAAGGATAGCTATATGCAATTTTTTTTATTTTAAGTTTTATGATGGTAGCCCTAATGATATGCCTCTCTGATTTATTGCGTATATCATACAAGTAAATGCATGATTTATACATGAAATTGCAAACAGGCTGAAAGGCAAACATCCTACCTTCCCTGTACTAATAATTTTTGTTAAACTGGGTATAATAAGCCTAATAGTACTATAGAGCTTCGCTGTCTAAGCCGGTAGTTGCTTTAACTAGTCATATTTTCCAAAGAAGCAACATAATGAAACTACGTCTCAAGGATGACGACGTTCGTATAGGACGGAGATACACCTCACTAGCTCTATCACTACCTGGCTCTATGAGACTCAAGAAACAGAATACTTGGAAGCTTTTTCTTCCAAAACATTGAAACATTGTCAGATATCTCAGCCTCTTCTCTTGACTGGTTTCTGAGACACTGCTTTACAGCGAAAAAAAATTATAAAATCCTCCCGGACCCTTTTATTTAGAAGGTTTTTCACAACCTGGGATTATTGAGCGAAACATTACATATCCGAAAGGAAGGGAAAATGAAAAAAAAGACTTAAAATGGAAAACAGTGTATTAAAATACGATACCCTTACAAAAAAGTGCAATAGCAGTTTTGAAAGCCAGGAATTCGTTCTTTCGTATATGTTTTTTAATCCAGTTATTTCCGTCAATAGTTTTTCAAAAAAATTACTATGAAACTCTAAATTTAAAAAAAAAAAAAAAAAATACATGTTGTAGGCTTTTTTTTAAATTTATATTGACAGCCCCTATTAATCCCTAAACGAACACAGAAAACCCTATTATACTATGTCTTCTAGTTTTTGAGAAAGTTGAAATTTACGAAAACTACCCTTCTATTAAATTTGTGTTTTTTTGGCTTTGCTAAAGTGAAATAATAATGTTTATGCATGTGGACTAACATTCATAAAAGTTATTTCACTGTCTTAAAGCAAAATTATGCCAGTTTGGTGTTATTTCGCTTTGATGAAGTAGAATTGGGCCAAACTTCAAAATTGGCCTAATTTCACTTTTCAAATGTAAAATAAAGCCACATTTCGAAAATTCTCTTGAACCTGCGAGGCGTGCCACTCACTCATGGCACTGTTGTCAATAGAAATGTCGATATAGAAAGTTCATAAAAAAGGTAGTTTTCGTAAATTTAAATTTTCTCAAAAACTTGAAGACCTAGAACAAGAATAGGGGCAGTAAATACAAAAAGCAAATTTAGTGTTTGGTTTTTCAATTCTGAAAAAATTAGCCTTCAATATTTATTTTTAATTTTTTTTTCAAAAATTTTGACCTTAATAGGATTTTTTTCAAAAAGATTGATGGAAATAAGTGTTACCCATGTGGTTTAATATACTGTTTTCCATTTTAAGTCATTTTTGCCCCCCTCCTATACAAAAAAAAGCTTTTATATAGCTCTTCTACAAAAAACATTTTTTCAATTTTTGGCGCCAATTTTGCATGCACATGTACATATATTAGAAAATTTCTTACATAAAAAACTGTTCATCGTAAAGTGGGCAACGCGTCTTATTTTGCACAGCAGTTCGCAAACTTTGTATAGAAACAAAACTTTCAGCAGGTGAAAAATATACTTTGACGTACGAATTGCACGAATTCTCAGAATCCGTTGGTAGTAGTTTATATGCATTCAGGATGTGAACCTACAATAAATATTTATTACATAATGAATAAAAAAGTAATAAAACTTACGTGTAGAGAGTCCTTTAAAAAACTTGCTTTTATGCTGAGTTGACCATGTTCGTTTTGTGTGTTCACATTTTGGATTTTGAGTTGATCTTCGTAATAGTGGTGGATAACATCGTTGGTCTCCATAGCATACAGTTTCAACTCGCTATCAATTTCCTTCAAACTATCATCTGTACAGGCATCGTTAGTTTCACAGCTCAACATTTGAATTATTATATTAGAAATTCTATGCATATTTCTGAAAAATGAAGGCTGTCGGTAATTCTGAAAGACAGAAGATATGGATTTTTTTTTTGTTCTAAGACTTTAAACATGTAAATATTATGAAAACATTTCAAGTCGATTAAGATTTTAGCTTAGCACAGTAAAACTTTTAACAATAGAGGCCTTTTGTATTTTTTCCCTCCAAATGGAAATAAATTAACCCACGCTGGTTTTATTAGCACTTAATGTTACCATAATGCCCATAAAAAAACCAAAATAAAGTCCGTGTGTATTATTTTCATATGGAAATGACAATTAGATCAGCTAAAGAGTGAGCTGGCTTTAAAGTCATCTTTTTTGTGAAATAAGACCCATGAAAATAAAACCATTTTCAATTTATGTTAGTTTTCTACATTTAAAAGTATAAAAGAAAAAATATAAGGACGGTATCTAAAAATACACGAAAACATCGTATAACAATACCGAAAACGCATGTCAACCCGGATACTTTTCAACATAGACCAAATTATTAAGTCTTTAACGCCAAATTATTAAGTCTCTACGCGTGAGCACACAGCATACTAGATAATTTTTTAAATATAAGTGATATTATGTAAAATTAAATTAAAATTTCAACAACTGTATTGTCGCAAAAACTCCGAAACAACACAAAGAATTTTAATAAAAAAAATCAAAGTTAGTCTTGCGAAACTTGGAAGTTTGCAAAAATGTGTCACCCCAAAATGAAAATTTGGCCCAAAAGTTTATATGTAAAACATCAACTCAAAAATTGTTGTTAACTAGGGCCATTTTTCATATTTTTGGGACATTTTTCATTTAATTTAGGGCCATTTTTCAAATTACAGTTTTGCGTGATTTAAGTGATATATATTTATGTCCCTAAAATACTTGCCACATGCAAACTAATGCTTAAATTGGAAGCTATTGAGAAAACGAGCCTTAGGTGGACAATTGGAACAACTTGTCTGGCGAAAAAGCGGATTTGGCCTAAGGATCTGACTAACTTGGATCTGAAACGTTCGAAGTGTTTTTTTCTCTCTGAAAAGACTGCACGTAGCTTTACAATTTTTTTTACGAGGGTAAAAATCTTTTTTTTAATATTCCATGAGCCACTTTGTAGACCGGCCGCGCGTGCTCGTAGTAGTACTAGATTCTTACTCGCTAAAAAAGCACATTCCATCTTCATGCTACAACTAGGTGAATGCCTTACAATCACTTTGAAAACGATTTACCAGCCCTTATACTAAACTAAACTCCGTATTTTCTGTTTGTTTTATTGAAATCGATTATATTGTAGTTTGAAGCTAAGCAGCATCGGAAATTGTTTACCCATAAGCAAGTGTGGGTTCAACGACCTTGCCTGTAAAACGTATTGATCCGGTACATTCGATTAAGGAATTTGAAATCGGAAAGCAACATAGTTCACAGAAGGACTATTCTACGTTTATTTCCAGCAATGCAATGCCAAAAATATAATTTCCATTTCATAATCCTGTTCATTGCCCAGTGCTCAGTTGTTTCTAGTCTTTTATTTAATTGTATCGGTGCTGTTCCAAAAGGATTTAATCTACCTCGGATGTGTAGCCTTGAAGAAGAAAAAATCCAAAGGTATTTTTTGAAAAAAAAAAAAACTAGAAAGGACGAAAGGACGTCTTACCTTTGTTAATGTATATTGTTGTGAAGGTTTATATTTCAAGAACTAATTTTTGTAGTTCAACAAATTTAAATCAAAAACTTTTTATTTTAAAACCGCTTTATATAAAAAAAACCATGTATTCATCTTAATTTTGATATATTAAATGCTGGCGAGAAGTTATTTTCTATTAAAGTTAAGTTTTATCCCGCCTAAGCGCCTATGTGAATGCAATGGGTTAATTATTTTTAGTATTATATGCAGTGATGCCGAATTTGCGCGAATTTTCAACTATTATTGTCCTAAACTTTAAATATTGAACAAATGTAAAAATACTCTAACTATCCTTTAAACTAGGTTTGAACAATTTGCAGGATTGTCAGAAAATATTAAAAGATTAATAAACCAATTTTTTATCCAATTTGTAGGCAATTGTTCAAAGTATTTATAACCAGAGTCTTATAGATCTTAGTTCTTTTCATTAGTGTTTAAAACACTCGGAAATAAATTTTTACCGCATTTGGAATGATAACCCGTAGAGTTGCCGGGAAGTAGCGGCGCGTACTCGCTTTATTTGTCATTTGTTCTGAGTAAGTCTCGCGATTAACACATTGTTTTACATTTAAAAAATGGCAGCAGAATTAAGAAGCACTAAAAAAAGTACTTTCTTAATTTGTGATGGTTGACATCAAATAACTGGAGCAAAGTTACCGTCTAACCGTCTAACCGTCAAGTTCTTGTAGTCCTCTTTTTCAACATTCGCGAAGTTAAATTCAATATTAATGAAAGCCTTGATAAGTTCTGGAACTACTACCAAAAGAGGAAGGATAGATATCACTCTTAAGTAAGTTACAGCTTTAGATAGACACAATTAAGTAAAAGGGATTCTGTCTATGTACTTCAGGCTATTCTCCTACACTAGATCTAACCTGTGATGAAAACAATTCGGCTATTCAGCGCATTCGCACGCAGATTAGAAAAGATAAAGCTGAATTTATTAAATCAAATTTTCAGAATAATTTGCCTATAAGTTCACTGCAGCATTTCCCTTGGTTTGTTCATCAACTTCTTCGTCAAAGAGCGATAAGACACTTTTAGACCGTTTTTTGGAACGGGAAATTATTACCTAGATTGGACGTAAGAAGTTCTGAGGAAGAACGTTTGCCAATTATTATTTTATTTTTAAAAAAGGAACAACTTTTGGCTGTACCCAAACTAGAGATCTCTTCCGGCCAAGAACAACTTAAAGCAGTTTTAAACGTACTTTATGACTGCAACCTCGAGGGCAAAGTACAAATGATGTGATGTGAAACAACTGCATCTAATAAAGGGCAATTGAAAGGGGCTTGTGTACTTTTGGAACAAAAGCCAGACAGGAAGTTATTACTTTTTGCTTGCCGCCATCACGTTTATGAACGTTTTAAAATATGTATTTGAAATAAAAATTCAGCAAATCGCAAATATCCCGATATTTAAAAAGTTGCTGCTATTGAAACATGCACCCTAATCGTCTCGCAGCATTTTTGTAATACAATAATAGAAGAATTGTTGACATTTTATAATCAAGAACTGCAAAAATTCATTGTCCGCGACGATTACCGGGAATTGATTGAACTATCTATTATTTTCTAAGAAGGAGATACTGAGAAAAAAATTAAAAAAGGCCTCCTGGAGCAATGCATCAAGCAAGGTGGATGGCTAGAGCTATTTACTCTTTGAAAATATGTATTCATCGCGGTTATATATATGAAACCATGGCTTGGGTGTACTCTGGCGGTGAAGGCACCAAATCAAGATTTTCGCCTTAGAGGCTTAATGGATGTGAAACAAACCAAGGGAAATGTTGTACTGAACTTACAAAGAGAGAGTTTGTATGATTCTGGGAAAAGATACATTCCAAAGAAAGATATTTGTCTGATTATTTGTATGGTAAGTGGGAATACATAGTTTTATATTTCACAACATTTTTAATCAACTTATAATAATACTGCCTTGTCTATTGTTACAGAAAAATCATTAAGTGATTTTGTGTCTGTAAAGAGCACAAATTTATTTTCTCGTTTAACTATTGATGAAAACTTATTGAAAAACCCCGTATCTACGTGGTAAACATAAGGAAAGGCAACAGTCCGATTGGGGCGAACAGTTTGATACCCTATCCTTATCCCTATGTACCCCAAAGAAAAACATAAGGAAAGGCGCTTGAGGCGAACATTATGATACCCTATCCATATCCCTATATGCCCCAAAGAAAAAAGCATCAAGAAGATGATGGATAGCATTTTATTTAGTTTGAAAAAATTTTTTTGAAAAAACGCCCCCAAAAAGTGGGCGTGGCCAAAAACTTTGTATGGGCGATATATTGGAAAAAATATTGGCATAATATATTGTTAAACATTTTTTTTCGCTTTCTGTGAAAATTTTCGAAGAAAACAGCATTTTAGTAAAAAACGCCCAAAAAAAGTAGGCGTGGCAAAAAAACTTTATATGACAAACTTATAAAGGAGGGCAGTGCCTACATATCTTGTGAAGGTTGTAACACTCTATCTCTCTAACTTTAGCTTTAAAACGGTTTTTTCTAAATTGTGGGCGTGGCAGTAAGCGTATTCAAAAAATGTTTACACTTAACCATTTCGGAGCCATAGGGAATATGTTGTCCAAATTTCAGCCTCCTAGCATAACCTAACCTAGCATAAAGTTGATACGGACGGACGGACATTGCTAAATAGTCTTAGATTTTGGTCCTCATCATAAATATATATACTTTTAGGGGTCTGCGACGAATATTAAGGGGTGTTACAAACTATGTGTCAAAATTAGTATACCCTTGGGATAGGGTATAAAAAGATGTCGCCTATTTAAAGTTCTTTCTTTAAGGGCAGTAATTGACATAGCTGAAAGAGCTGTAAAACTTATGCAAGATTTTCATGGTTTGATCTCTCCAAAGGAAGAACAAAAACATGCTATGCTGTGTGCAAGAGCATAGAAATCTGTATCCAGATTGTAAAAAACAGACCCTTTGAAGGGCTTTTATAGCTTCTTGACTGTCCGTGAATATATGGATGTTAGCGCCTTTAATACCTGAAGTGTGAATTAGGTTTGCGCATTCTTTAATGGCATGGAGCACTGCCTGAAATACACTGGGACCTTTTCCTATGGGTATTGAGACATTGTTTGAACCGTAGATGACAGCTCCCACCCCAAAGTCCATTTTTGAACCATCCGGCCATTTTGGCAATTAGGTTGTTTGCCAACCCATGCTTCTCCGTTTGTGATTTCAGTAGAGAAACCTTTATTTAAGCATAGTGTTTTCGTTGTTCGATCTGTTACCTACGTTTTTACCAAGGGTTTGCTCCTTAGTTTGTTTCAAACTTGCAGCGCTGCATATTGCCACCATTTTTATGAAAATGTGTAGATGTTTTAGTGTTAGTACTGAAACTTTATTTAAATAAATAAAATCAAAAAAAAATATTGAAAGTGTTTGTTGTGAATGTTACAATCTGAAAACAAGTAGAAATCTATAGAATGTATTTTTAAATTCAAAGCGAAATAAGGCGAGTTGCCTTGTTAAAATTGTTATCATAGGCGTCTGCCCAAAGGAAAGCGCTCCATACTTTTTTTGTTTGTTATGATATACGCGCACTAAAGGGATTTTGGATACCCTTATAATAATGTAACACAGTGAGGGCATTAGGAAAGTGAAGGATTAGGAAAAGGGAGATACCGATGCACGTTGGTTTTAAATGTCTGTAAACTGTAATGTGAGGGAAAAACAGAGCGTGGTAGAGCATTCCACATCCGCGTTGTACGGTTAAGAAACGAATCCTTGTATTTCACTGTACGTCTGAATACAGGCTTAAGGGTAAACTGATGTGCATTCCTAGCATGGCGAGTATTGCGGTTGAATTGCTGTAGGGGTGGAATGCAACTGGCAATTTTATTTGAGCACTTGTGGTGGAAATACTGATAAAACAATGACAAGCAGTAGACATTACGACGATGACTAAGAGAGTCAAGTGACTCTCTCTCGTCAACCGCACGTTTTTGGATCCTGTCAAGTAGCTCCAAATATGAAATTGGAGCCCCGGACCAAATATGAGCGTTATACTCAAGTTTGGGGGCGAATAAACGATTTACAAATTTTTGCCAGATCAGAAGGAGTGAAATAGGCTTAAGGAAGCCTAGACATTTCGCAGGTGTTTTTTTTTCTTTTTCCTGTTGGGTGGAGGAGAATGCTTGATGCACCATAAGGAGGACGTTTTGGCGTTGACCTTTCCCGTGTGTACGTAAACTAAAACTCCTCCCACCCCTCGGTTTCTGACACGCCCCCCCGGGACCGCTGTTCGCATTACTTCAGAGGTTGTAATCATACGCACTTTCGGGCTTACCCCGTCTCGTCGCGGAATTGCTCTTCTTCTCTTTTCTTTCTTCTGAGAATTCGTTGGGTGTAGACGCAGATGTTATTCCAGTTCTGTTCGCTGGCCAGCATCTTTTCGACTATGTTGTCTGGAGTGATGCATTTTTTTTCGCTTTCTGTGAAAATTTTCGAAGAAAACAGCATTTTAGTAAAAAACGCCCAAAAAAAGTAGGCGTGGCAAAAAAACTTTATATGACAAACTTATAAAGGAGGGCAGTGCCTACATATCTTGTGAAGGTTGTAACACTCTATCTCTCTAACTTTAGCTTTAAAACGGTTTTTTCTAAATTGTGGGCGTGGCAGTGGGCGTATTCAAAAAATGTTTACACTTAACCATTTCGGAGCCATAGGGAATATGTTGTCCAAATTTCAGCCTCCTAGCATAACCTAACCTAGCATAAAGTTGATACGGACGGACGGACATTGCTAAATAGTCTTAGATTTTGGTCCTCATCATAAATATATATACTTTTAGGGGTCTGCGACGAATATTAAGGGGTGTTACAAACTATGTGTCAAAATTAGTATACCCTTGGGATAGGGTATAAAAAGATGTCGCCTATTTAAAGTTCTTTCTTTAAGGGCAGTAATTGACATAGCTGAAAGAGCTGTAAAACGTATGCAAGATTTTCATGGTTTGATCTCTCCAAAGGAAGAACAAAAACATGCTATGCTGTGTGCAAGAGCATAGAAATCTGTATCCAGATTGTAAAAAACAGACCCTTTGAAGGGCTTTTATAGCTTCTTGACTGTCCGTGAATATATGGATGTTAGCGCCTTTAATACCTGAAGTGTGAATTAGGTTTGCGCATTCTTTAATGGCATGGAGCACTGCCTGAAATACACTGGGACCTTTTCCTATGGGTATTGAGACATTGTTTGAACCGTAGATGACAGCTCCCACCCCAAAGTCCATTTTTGAACCATCCGGCCATTTTGGCAATTAGGTTGTTTGCCAACCCATGCTTCTCCGTTTGTGATTTCAGTAGAGAAACCTTTATTTAAGCATAGTGTTTTCGTTGTTCGATCTGTTACCTACGTTTTTACCAAGGGTTTGCTCCTTAGTTTGTTTCAAACTTGCAGCGCTGCATATTGCCACCATTTTTATGAAAATGTGTAGATGTTTTAGTGTTAGTACTGAAACTTTATTTAAATAAATAAAATCAAAAAAAAATATTGAAAGTGTTTGTTGTGAATGTTACAATCTGAAAACAAGTAGAAATCTATAGAATGTATTTTTAAATTCAAAGCGAAATAAGGCGAGTTGCCTTGTTAAAATTGTTATCATAGGCGTCTGCCCAAAGGAAAGCGCTCCATACTTTTTTTGTTTGTTATGATATACGCGCACTAAAGGGATTTTGGATACCCTTATAATAATGTAACACAGTGAGGGCATTAGGAAAGTGAAGGATTAGGAAAAGGGAGATACCGATGCACGTTGGTTTTAAATGTCTGTAAACTGTAATGTGAGGGAAAAACAGAGCGTGGTAGAGCATTCCACATCCGCGTTGTACGGTTAAGAAACGAATCCTTGTATTTCACTGTACGTCTGAATACAGGCTTAAGGGTAAACTGATGTGCATTCCTAGCATGGCGAGTATTGCGGTTGAATTGCTGTAGGGGTGGAATGCAACTGGCAATTTTATTTGAGCACTTGTGGTGGAAATACTGATAAAACAATGACAAGCAGTAGACATTACGACGATGACTAAGAGAGTCAAGTGACTCTCTCTCGTCAACCGCACGTTTTTGGATCCTGTCAAGTAGCTCCAAATATGAAATTGGAGCCCCGGACCAAATATGAGCGTTATACTCAAGTTTGGGGGCGAATAAACGATTTACAAATTTTTGCCAGATCAGAAGGAGTGAAATAGGCTTAATGAAGCCTAGACATTTCGCAGGTGTTTTTTTTTCTTTTTCCTGTTGGGTGGAGGAGAATGCTTGATGCACCATAAGGAGGACGTTTTGGCGTTGACCTTTCCCGTGTGTACGTAAACTAAAACTCCTCCCACCCCTCGGTTTCTGACACGCCCCCCCGGGACCGCTGTTCGCATTACTTCAGAGGTTGTAATCATACGCACTTTCGGGCTTACCCTGTCTCGTCGCGGAATTGCTCTTCTTCTCTTTTCTTTCTTCTGAGAATTCGTTGGGTGTAGACGCAGATGTTATTCCAGTTCTGTTCGCTGGCCAGCATCTTTTCGACTATGTTGTCTGGAGTGATGATACCGTTATTTCTCTCCAGCTCAGCTCTTTAATTTTCCCATCTGCTGCAAGCGAAGAAGGTATGTTGAACGTCGTCTTCTTCGGAGTCTCCATACTGGCAGGCTGGGGTATTCTTTTTACCGATCTTATGAAGGAAGGCATTGAAATATCCGTGTCCGCAGAGGAACTGTGTGATGTAGTAGTTCACCTCCCCATGTTTTCGGTCCTTCCATCCAGCCACGTTCCTGATCAGCTTTGCTGTCCATCTTCCTCTGCTGTCCGAGATCCAACGCTCTTGCCACTTCTGTTTGGTAAGTTGCTTAGCCTGCATGGTTGCCGTTTCCACTCCGATTTCCGCCTTGTTGTCGTAGACGTACTTCCTCTCTGCCGCTAGGAGATCGATGGGAGTCACTCCAAGTGCGGCTGCTTCTGACACCGTTCGGTGGGAACTTACCACCCGTAGAGCTCCGCATCTTTGGCCTGCCGCCATCTGTTTCCGGTACTTCTCTTGTTTAAGTGCGTCTGCCCAAATTTCGCTGCCGTAGAGAAGGATGGAATGCGTTGTCGCCATCAATAACCTTCGCTTACTGGCCGTTGGATCACCTACATTTGCCATCATTCTGCTCAGTGATGTAGATTGTTTTTGAGGCTCTTTCCGCTGCTGCCTTTATATGTTGCCAGTAGGATAGCTTTGTGTCGAGCCTCGGTCCCAGGTATTTCACCGCGGCACTGCTTCTTATTACTTCTGCCCCGATTTGGAAGTCAATTTGGGTGGGATTCCTCTTCTTCGTAAGAAGTACTAACTCAGTTTTCTCCGTCGCAAGGCTGAGTCCGTGTTTTTCCATCCACGAATTTGCCCGTCGCATGACCTGGTTCAGCTTCCTTTGCGCGTTATCGGTGTCTCGTGCCGTGATCACCGCCGCGATGTCGTCTGCGTACCCGACCAGAAAGGCACCCTCGGGCACTTCCATGCCAAGGATGTCGTCGTAGGAAATGTTCCAGAGGTCTGGTCCTAAGATCGATCCCTGCGCTGCGCCTGATGTCACTTCCTTTCTTCGCGGGCCTTCTGTGGTCTTGTAAAACAGCTCTCGATCCCTGAGATAGTCCTTTACAATCCGCAGAAGATAAGCTGGTATGTAGAACCTCCGTTCAAGTGCGTTCAGTATATCGCTCCACCTGGCTGAGGTGAAGGCATTCCGTACGTCCAGGGTTGCCAGCAAGACGATGTTCCTTGAGTAGTGGTTTCCCTGATGGGAGATTTTGGCGGCGTTCACAACTTCCTTTACGGCTCCAATCGTAGAGCGGCCTCTCCGGAAACCATACTGCCTCTCTGACAGATCGCCTGAGGTTTGCACTGCCGCTATAAGTCATGGCTTAATAAGCTTTTCGAGCATCTCCGCGGTATCTAACATGCACAGAGGTCTGTATGCCGATGGGGAGTCTGGATCTCCTTTGCCTTTGCTGATGAGCACCAAGCGTTGTCCCTTCCGGCTTTTGGGAAAGATGCCTTCCTCGAGGAGGCTGTTAAACATGTTCAGCAGCAAGTGCGGACACGTATGGGAGGTCACTTTCAGTGCTTCTGTAGGAATTCCGTCTGGGCCGGGGGTTCTTCTGGTTTTCAGGGACTGTAGCGCTATGCTTAACTCTTCTTCGCTAAAGGCTGGAATTTCCTCTCGTTGGACCGGTGTGATGTCGGGTTGCCTAACCGGACGAGTTGGAAACAGTGCGTCCACGATGTGCTCCATCTTTCCTTCACTGAGGATGGGGGGTGCCATCTGAGCTCCGAGTTTCCGCGTCACGATTTTGTAGCCTAGTCCCCAGGGGTCGCTGTTAACGTCACGGCGAAGATCCTCTCACTTCTGTTTTTTGCTCAAGTTGATGGCCCTCTTGAGCTCAGACCTTCGAGTTCTGAATTCCGCTAGAGCATCTTCCATAGCTTCAGTATTTCCTCTTCCTCTTCCCCTAGTGACGGTGCGTCGTATTTGTAGGTATCTCCGACATAGCGCAGCTATCTCCTCGGTTCACCAGTACACTCCTCTTCTTCTGTTGGCACCGCTCGTTCTCGGCATTGAGGAGTCGCAAGCGAGCCGAATTAGTTGCATCGTGGCTTCAGCTTTCGTTTCAGCAGGTCCTTGTACCTGGATTACGGCGTCTGCACCTTCCTCGATCACGCCCTTAAAAAGATCTGCGTTGAGTCTGTTCAAGTTCCACCTCGGAGCCCGTGGTTGGTAACGATGGTTCAGAACTCGTTCTGATGATGGTCGCTACCTGTGTAGTCCTCGATTACTCTCCAGTTTTTGATTCTTGCGAATGTGGTGTTCGTTGCGAAGGTTACGTCTGGGATAGTTCCTCTGTGACCGGGTCTCCTGAAGGTGGGGGTGTCTCCTGCGTTGACTACGTAAAGTCCACGTCTGGCGGCCATCTCGAGTATTTGCCTTCCTCGAGAGTCAGTAGTCGGCATTCCGCATTCTTGTGGTCTGGCGTTAAACCTGCTACGAAGATCCCCCCTCTGGTGTCGACCAGGAAGTCCTCCAGATCATCCAGTTTTTGCCGGAACGCCTCAATTCAGTCGTTTGGGCTCAGGTAGACGCTCACGACCGTGAGTTCATCGTGCTTTACCCACGTGAAGCCTCTTTGTGTGCCTATACTTTCATGGGGAATTTTTTGGTATCCAAGACCCAGATTTCAGCAGTTCCAAGCGAGTCCGCTACCCAGTTTATCTCTTTATTCTGATATTGTTCGCTGATGATGGCGACATTTTCCAGAGCGGTTGGTTGGACTTCGAGGTTCGCGCAAAGACAGCACTTTGGTGGATTTTGGCAGTCGATCTTCTTGTGGCCCTTTTCTCCGCAGTTGAAACACAGCCCTAGCCCCTTTCTATCTACGCCGCTACATATGGCTTGTTGGTGGCCATATCCAAAGCATTTATAGCACCGCGCGACCTCTGTTCTGCGACGAATTCGACACTGGACCCTTCCTATTCTAATTGTTGGATTCTTAAACAAATCGTAGGCTGCTCGGGCGTTCATATGCACTATAGCCGTCTTGAGGGAATTTCTGTTTTTCGCTGTGACTGACACCTGTATATAAGAGATGAAGACAGCAGCTTTTTTCTTGACTGCTTCTTGGACTTCTTTGGCTGTAGTCAGTTCGTCCAAGTCCCTGATCTCTAGGGACATTTTGGGTTCAAGACTGCGAACCGTTGCCTTATCCCCTAGAATAGCTCTTAGAGACTCTCCGAAAGCTGTCTTGTTCTTTGTTTTAGATCCGAGTTCTAGAAGAACGTCTCCAGTTTTCGTTTGCCGAACAGTTTTGACGATAGTTTCGGTGTCGTCTGGATTCGCCTTACTTCGGATTTCCTTCAGGATATCGGTGAACTTCTCTGTTCCCTTCGGCTTAATGAGAATAGCATCAGGTCGAGGTCTCCGTTGGTTCTTCTCTTTCATCTTCTTTTCCTTCTTATTGTTTTTCCTCGCCCTTTCTTTGGGTTTGTCCCTAGGTCTGCCCCTCTGGGCAAGTTTGTCTGGCGCGACGGCCACAGGGTTTTTCTTCTTGAGAGCTTCAGCGTAATTCCCTTGCCCGCAACAGGTGTTTTTGTTTTCTTCTCCACTAGTTTCTTTAGAGGGCTTGATGGCGGTCTTTTGTTGGAGACTAGTCTTTCAGCTGAACTTCTTCGGACTGGGTCAGTTTGTGTTGCTTTTGCGATGCTGCTTTTTGGCTTTTGCATGCTTTGCTCTCCTGTTTTTGAGGTGCTGATTATTCACTTTAGTCTATCGAGCCTCTCTTCGAGTATCGCGATACCATTTTTAATATCCATGCTGATGTTCTTCTGTTTTAAGAAGGCCGTCTTCATACTTTTAACGACGCTTTCACACGAGAGTATTTCCCAAATAAAAACATCTTTGTTGTTTTCCTCATTTCCCGCGTGAATGGCAGGAAAGATTTCTGTGGATGTTTTTGTGTTCTGTGGGGTTGCATTCCGTGGTGGTGTGCGTAGAATCCTTGCGGACCTCTGAAAAGGTACACTGCTCTGTTTGCCTGTAGCATTTCGTTCCTCAGGAGCCAAGCTTGCAACTCCTGGGGAATCGGTTTGGGTTTGGAAATTATTATTATTATTATTAACACACATACCGAGAATGGAAAGTCGTTCGGTTTCAGCGATGCAAGTGCCATCCATGGATAATGGCAAAGAATTAGGGTTTCGCTTCAATGACAGCAGACAGCATTGCGTTTTGGAAGCATTAAATTCCACTCTGTTGGTCTTACCCCATTTAAGTATGCTGTCGAGATCGGAATTTAATGACCTTAACATACGTTGCCGTTCCAGTTCAACGCCCGAAGATGAGGGGCGTTGCCCAGGAAACGAATATGTAAAGCTGAGGGTACTGTCATCGGCGAAGGAATGAATAGGCGAAGGAATGAACAGAGAGGATATCATTTATAAAAATGAGAAAGAGGGTCGGAGACAAAACGGAGCCTTGGGGAACACCAGCATTTATGTGGTAAGTTGCAGACTTAAAACCGTCCAAAACGACTTGAATTGAACGGTCCGAAAGGTAATTTCTAATCCATTGAAGAAAGGTATCATCGATCCCAAATGCATGCATTTTCGACAAGACAGCTTGATGCCAAACTCTGTCAATTGCCTTTGTAATATCAAGCGCAACGACTTTGCTTTCACCACCATGGTGAATAGATTGGTTCCACTTTTCGGTTAGATATGTCATCAAATCACCAGTGGATCTGTTGCTGCGAAAACTGTACTGCCGGTCATTAAGAAGTTTTCGGGATTCGAGATATTTCATAAGCTGGCGATTTATCAGCGTTTGCATGACCTTGGAAACAAGGGACGTAAGTGCAATTGGTCGGTAAGAGCCCTTCCTCGAGGAAGATTCGCCTTTTTTGGGACAGGCTGGACAAATGCTGTTTTTCACCTTCTCGGAAAGAGCCCTAAAAAATAGGATAGATAGAAAAGCTTACGCAGTGGTTTTGCCAGCGTTGAAGAACACCTCTTCAGAACGATAGGGGAAATACCATCTGGACCAGCGGATTTATGTATGTTGAGATCTTGAAGAACTCTTGCCACTGTACGAGTGCGAAAATTAATGGGTCCCATAGAATATTCTACGTGCTCGAGTACAGGGGGAGATGAAGCACAATCTGGCAGCGTTGAGCTAGCTGCAAAATGAGCAGCAACCAGATTGGCTTTATCCGAAGAGCTGACAGCTGGGATGTCATTGCAAATGAGTGTCGGGATGAATGACGAGGCCGAATTTTTAATCGTAATATAATATATAATATTCTGCTTTAAAAAATGTTACATAATTTTGTATCGTTCGAAAGGTCTTAAAATAAGGTTTTAAAATACGGTCGAACAATGAAACCTTGATACTAACAGTTTTTGAAAAATATACACCCAATCACCAAAAATCGAATTGAAACGTAATTCGAGTTATTTTGGAGGGTTACAACCCTGCAACTTACCAAATAAATGCTGCTGTTGCCCAAGGCTCCACTTTGTTTCCGAATCTGTTTTTCATTTCTATAAATGGTCCACTTCTGCTTTACTTCTAATCCATTTCATTTCTTCGTCTATGACAGTACCATCAGCTTTACATATTCGTTTCCTGGGCAACGCACCACATCTTCGGGCGTTGAACCAAAACGGCAACGTATGTTAAGCTCATTAAATATCGATCTTGACAGCACTCTTGGGTGGGGTAAAAGGATTCAAAAACTTATTTACAATCGAGACTTCACGAAATCACTTGACTCTCTTAGTCATCGGCGCGATGTCTTCTACCTGTCGTCGTTTTACCGTTACTTCCACCATAAGTGCTCGAATGAAATAACGAGTCCATTCCACCCCTTCCAGCCAGGAATGTTTACCCTAAGGCTTGTATTCCGAAGTACTGTGAAATATACAGATTATTTCTGTTGCAGCACAATCCGAATGTGGAATGCTCTACTGCTCCCTGTTTTTCTAACCAAATAATGACCATTTCGCTGTCAACTGATCATATTTTGCAAGCGAGAGCTGTCATAAATGGAAGTTAAATGACCACATCGCACGCAGTCTCATCTAACCTTTAGACCGCGAGGGTCTTATGGCTCATAATGTCTCCACCATGTTTTTTTCGTTAGAACAACTTTAATCCATCCTAAAAGATGTTTGTTTTGCACTGCGATATTCTGACTTGGCCTAAATTTACATACATAAGTATAATTAATAATTAAAGACAAGGCAATTTGTGTAACGTTATAAAAGTAAAGAGGTTGGGAAGGTAATATACTGAAGTGAATGAATAAACATTATGTGAGCAGAAATAATTATAATTTTTATTATAATTTATTTATAATTTATCAACAAATAAATACTCACATTAGATTCCTTTTGTATTAAATCATGTATTAGAACATAAACTTCGTTACAGACAATACGACTCAATTTGGAAAAACTATCTTTCTGTAATTCAGTTCGTAATGATTCCATATTTATTGAGAAGTTTTTTAGCAAATTGTCCATACGATCAGAGTTATTATAAGACACGTCCGATCCTTCCTGATATATATTTTTTATCATTGGTAGAAATGATTGGGCCATCACCACAATAAGCTCAAATATGTTATTGTCCGCAATATCAACTGTATTACATATAATATTATTTATCGTAGAAGAACATCTTTCCACTTCCATTGTACTTCTTAAATCCGCCAATTTCTTTAATATATCATCAATTTTTAGTTCCTGAAATGCAAAACTACTATATAGCACACACATTTGATCGAATTTTTAACAGAAGCACAATGACATTAAAGAAAACTTTGACACTTAAAAACATTACACAATTTACACAATTACAAAAATACAAAATTCAGCAAGCTGTTGAATATATGTATGTAACAATATCATTAAATATTTCGTGACGGGTTTTCAATATGAAAAACTCAGTAAATATTAACACATATTACAAGGCACAAAGCATAAACAAATGAAATAGTTTTGAGAAAGTTTATAATATCTGTTATAAAAAAAATGAAATGAACGGCTGGCTCGTATGAAATTTTTTCTGATGATATAAAAGATATAGAAATGTGATTTTTATACCCTATCCTAAGGGTATATTAATTTTGACACATAGTTTGTAACACCCCTTAATATTCGTCGTAGACCCATAAAAGTATATATATTTATGATCAGGACCAAATCCTAAGACTATCTAGCAATGTCCGTCCGTCCGTCCGTCCGTACGCAATTTTTAGGCCTTTAAGTTCAAGCTAGAAAGCTGAAATTT
Source organism: Ferdinandea cuprea (assembly GCA_963576555.1). NCBI lineage: Eukaryota > Metazoa > Arthropoda > Insecta > Diptera > Syrphidae > Ferdinandea > Ferdinandea cuprea. Next base: position 83,736,990 of record OY754959.1, read on the forward strand.
GGACCACATACTCCCTAGGGCTCCGAAATGGTTAAGTGTAAAATTTTTTGGAATACGCCCACTGCCACGCCCACAATTTAGAAAAAACCGATTTAAAGCTACAGATGGACAGATAGAGGGTTATAACCTTCACAAGATATGTAGGCACTGCCCTCCTTTATAAGTTTGTCATATAAAGTTTTTTGCCACGCCTACTTTTTGTGGGCGTTTTTCACTAAAATGCTGTTTTCTTCGATAATTTTTATAGAAACCGAAAAAAAGTGTTTAACAAGATATTTAGCCAATATTTTTTCCAATATATCGCCCATACAAAGTTTTTGGCCACGCCCACTTTTTGGGGGCGTTTTTTCAAAAAATGTTTTTTTTTTTCTAAATTTTATAGAATGAAATAAAATGCTATCCATCATCTTCTTAAGATTTTTTTTGGGGCATATAGGGATAGGGATAGGGTATCATACTGTTCGCTCCAAGCGGACTGTAGCCTTTCCTTATGTTTTTTTAACTGTCTCGTATACTACATTATTATAGATACTCAGGACAAAGTTATTGCAATCGGGCGGAAATTTTGAACTCAAACCAATGAGTGTGATTTTACGACTGTAGAAAAGTACAAAAAAGTGGGGCTGTCAAAGCCTCCGTGCGTCGGCCAGTCCTGAAGCTGTAAGGCGAAACTTCATGCAAACGTTTCATCACATTACGATACGATTATATTACGTAATCTGATAATTTATTTAAATAAATAATGATATTGAAGTATTGTGGCGTACTCCACCAAAGAAAATCTAATTTTTCACCCATTCAAACTTATAACGACCGACTGCGTGTTCCTGGACACGAACCGGATCTTTTCACGAACATTGTTTTTCGACCAGTTTAAAACAGCTGTGCGCTTGACTGCCAATCAACCAGTATATTTTTTTTTGCTTGCTTCGATCACTCGTTCGAGCATTTCGACTGGTAACTGGCGAATGACACGCGTGATGTTTTCCTCCAAGGCCTGAATCGAAGCGGGTTTGTCGGCATAAGCTTTTGACTTAACATATCCCCACAGGAAAAAGTCTAACGGTGTGATCTTGGTGGCCAATCGACCGGCCCAAAACGTGAAATTATGTGCTCACCGAAATGTTCTCTCAATAAGTGCATTGATTGATGCGATGTGTGGGAAGTGGCGCCGTCTTGCTGAAACCAAATGTCGCCGAGATCACGAGCTTCAATTTCAGGCATCAAATAGTCGGTTATCATGGCACGATAACGGTCGCCATTGACGGTTACGTTCGCACCGGCATAATTTTTAAAGAAATATGGACCGATGATTCCACCGGCCCACAAACCACACCAAACCGTTGTTCTTTCTGGATGAAGTGGCAGTTCTTCAATCTCTTCAGGTTTCTCTTCGTCCCAAATGTGGCAATTTTGTTTGTTTACATACCCATTGAGCCAGAAATGGGCCTCATCGCTAAACAAAATTTGCCTCGAAAACGTCGGATCTTCTTGGAACTTTTTAAGAGCCCATAGAGCGAAGTGATGTCGCTTGTGAAGGTCGACTTCAGTTCGGTCGAATACTATCCAATAATGAATGCTGGGTCTCAAAATGGGTGATGGTGTTGCGAATAGTACGCTCAGTAGGCCGATTATGTTGACCATAAGTTGAGCGAAGTGCACGAAACACATTCCTCACAGAACGTGAATTTTCATAATAAAGTTGAACAATTTGTAAACGTTGTTCACGCGTAAGTCTTTCCATTATGAAATGCCAAACAATACTAAACAAAAATAACATGACAGCATGACACAACTCACACGTGATCTGTCAAAAAAGGCTAATGAAAAAAGTATCTCTACTTGGATCACCCTTTACATAGACATACGGAGAGTACTTATACTGGTGGCAAATCTGGTGCGCGCTCTTTTCCTTTTTTTACTTTACTGGGCTGCGCACAGCGCCCAATATAATAGTTTTTTTTGTGAAGTATCACCATTCCACTGTCCAGTAAGTTTTTTTTTTTGATTTAGAGTTTTTGCTTAAAATCCAAGTTTTTGTTTTATTTAGGCCAGTAAGTAAAAAGGCCAAAGAAAAGCCAATTTAAAAGTAAAGGAAGGAATCAAAATCCCCAACCCATATAACACGTGGATTTTACCTCATTTTTTTTTTCTTTTTAAAGGTAAATTTTAAAGTATAAGAAAGTGCTTTTAAATTAAAATTTGAATTTTTCGTCAGCTCATTGCGGATTGCTTTTGTGAAGCTTACGAGTTTGCCAGTAATCTTGTGATGTGTTCCACACTCGGACACACAAAGAGCACAGCAATAAGCAACCAATTGGTAACCAACGTGCTCCAAAAGCATCCGCACTAGAATTTTTTTACAGTGCTCTCAAAAGCCCCGATCTTTGGAGAAGAAAATTACTCTTGATCGCAAAGAATCAGGGCAATTCAGACAACTGTGCCATTAAAATGTCACGTGTCCCACTTGCAATCGCATGCAAACCACCCATCATCGTGCAGCTGAAAAATCATCGGAAAGTCAGCCACTAAATCATCTCTCCATCAATCCTCATCTTAGTGAAACCTGGAGTGCTTCGTCATCTGCAATCCCCTTATATCTTAAAATTACATACTTAACTTAATACTAAACTAAAATTTAATCTTACCTACACCTATGTTTGAATTGTTTAAAAGCAGTAAATCCACTCGATCTACAATGCACAAACTTCAACGCATCCGGATCGCCGAAATGCATGGATATATAAGTGAGTACATATACGTTGATAAATAACAATCTTTTCATTGGCTTCCCTTTATAATTAGAGTTAAATTACTAAAATATTTTCTTGCATAAATACCTTTACCAACTTAAACTATATCTTATGATAAAAACCTGAAGATGAATGTAGAATATTCATTTTTTTTTATATTGCCTTTCAATCTTAAAAGCAATTATTTACGCGAGTTATTGCTAAGGTATACACTTTTTTTTAGTTTTTTTTTATTTTGAATCGATGTATTATTCTCTCTCAATAAAGAAGATGCGTTAAATACCTTACATTTGTTGAGATGGGTTAGTGTGTAGTTTGTGCGTGTGATCGCGATTTAGGGATTATTCTCATAGATTCTGGAGGCGAGAATAGTCATGGTGCCACCAGGTGACGTATGTAGGTTTTAAGGGGAGGGTCCCTCCAAGTGTCAATACACCGATGTCACACACATCTGATACAGCTCATATTCCTCCTTTTCTCTCATTTTCAACCATTTCACCTACCATTTTCTACAATAGTATCAAGGACATTTTCTTGTTAACCTCTGATATGCGAGGTCATGATAACTTTTCTTCACCGTTCTCTTTTTTTTATTATTTGGCACGATATTTTGTGCGCAAGGGAAAAGCAGCAAGATCCCACCCCTCCGACGAGCTGATGCCGAGCACCGCAAGCGTGCCAACCGCTGCTTCATATATGGACACTCTTTAACTTGTCCTTAATCCCATCTGACCAATGTTCAGTCGTGGATAGCCCCTTCCCGCCACAATGGCGCCCGCAACGTGGAACCAAGGATTCCAGTTTGAAAATCAAACTTTGTTTGTCAAACTGACTTCCACATATTTATTATAAACTTTCGGTACAAATTCCATCACTGTACGTACCTACCTTTTGTTTTACCACACCTAGTTTTCTTGCGGAAGCTGGAGTATAATATTTGATTTTCAGATGTCTTAGGAGTCCGAAGATATTGAAGGCTTCGTTGCACTTAGTCATCCGAAATATTTTTTTTTGTTGAAATTGATTGAAAATTAGTAAGCGTAACATCTAAGAGTCCAAGCTAGTTAAGTTAGTTTTAGTTTAAAGTCAATGCGCTTGAGTTACCTTAGACAACTTACTTTTTATTCAAATATTTTCTTTGGTTTCTGAGTCGTGAAAGAATTCTCTTGATAGTCCAGAAACTTTAAAGTAAAACATATTTTCAACAAGCAATAAAGCATATCATTTCAATTATATGTATCTGTTAATTTCCTATTACATGAACTTCGAATTCCACGCACACATACCTTAACCTAACACACATTTCTCAACAAATTATTTTCTACCAACAAACCCAAACCGTAACATTATACACCAATCTTATAATTTTATTGTACAGTTGATTGTCAATAAGATTCCTTTATATAAAAAAAAAAAAAAAAAAAAAAAAAAAAAAAAAAAAAAAAACAATAACCAAAACAAAACATGAATAAAAACAAACCAAATAGTGGAACCGTCCCCAAACCACAAAAGGGAATTCCGTCTAGTTCTCATAACTTACGGGATGATGACACACCCACTTACTCTTTACGAAAGAGATTTCCTCCGATTCGACATTCTCCTAGCAGAACATCACTTACCCCCAATATTTCTCTGAGCGGAACCAATATCAATGTTGATAATGACGCGCTAAATGGCTCTATCACTTTCCCTATACATGACCCAAACATTGTCCGCATAACAAGCGCAGTAACACAAACGTCAACAACAACTTCCACTTGCGTTTCGCGACCAATTGTTACTTCCCTGATTGGAGAAAGAAGAGAGCAAAACAATATTACGCAATATGTTCCAACGGGCAATCAGCAGGTTGACAATTTTCTCAATGCTGCACATGCGAGTATCACAAATTCCGCTAGCAACATTTTGGGAGCCGATCATTCCCTACCTCAACATCAGTTTATTTCGAGCAATGCCCCGAAGTTGAAGCATCTCGATGAACACATAAAGCAAGTAGTGAATGATGCATTGAGTTCACTTATTCGTAACTTGTTGAAAGACAATATGGAAACTATTTTACAGCCATTCGTTACAACGCAGTCAAATAATTACAGAAATGCAAATTCAAATTTAATTGCAAGCGATGTTCAACAAGACCATTGCCTTCCCAATTTTAACAATGTAAATGACGATTTTAATTTCGAGTCCAGATTTAGTTCTGAAATTAATAGACCACAAGCTGAAAGACTTAGTCACCCACGATCAAGCGATGTGCAATCTTTCCGTTTAGATCGGTGGGGTTTAAAATTCGACGCCACTTCAAAAGGAATGTTTGTCGAAGATTTTGTTTTTCGTGTGGAGATGTTAAAATCCAATTACAATTGTTCTTGGAATGATGTACTCATGGACTTTCATCACTTACTGTCTGGAGCTGCACAGGACTGGTACTGGCAGTTTTTAAGAAGCAATCCTCGAGGTGATTGGTCAAGTTTGCGTCGTGCTTTGATCAAACAGTTCAGAAGTCATGAAAATGACTTTGAAATTATAAAGCAACTGATGGACAGAAAACAGTCGCACCAGGAAAGCTTCGAAGACTTTTTCAATTGTGTCATTCAATTGAAAAGTCAGATGAGGCAGCCTATCAGGGAACAAGATTTAATACAAATTCTGAGGACAAACATCTGTCCAAAATTACTTCATTTTATTTATCCCATGAAAATTCATTCTCTTGAACATTTCAAGGATGAATGTAAAAGAACCGAGCGAATGTTGCAGGCAAGGCTTCTTCAAAATCGAAACATGCAGTATCGTTCTGTTCACGAACTTAATGAGTTCAATGATGTTAATGGTTTTGAAAATGTAGATCACGATATTTCAGCTGTTTATAAATCGCATCCAAATACACAAGGCAAGCAACTTAAAGTACCGACATGCTTTAATTGCAAAGCACAAGGTCACATTTTTCTTCATTGTCCTTCACCGGTCAATAGGTTGTTTTGCTACCGTTGTGGGTCGGATGGAGTCACAGTCATAAGTTGCCTTAAATGTAATCCGAGGCTGGAAAACATGAAACCGAGCGGGATGAACACCGGGGAATCTCGTTCGACACAGACAAACCCCGAGTAAATAAAGTAAACGAATTCACACAAACCGATTGTTATGCTAGTAACTTTACAAAATTATCGAAAAGTAATTACAACTTAAACAAAAGAAAAAAACATGAATTCCGAAAAAAATCGTATGATGAAAGATTAAAACATTACAACGAACTACGTGCTAAAATTTTTCATATCGACGAACTAAAATTCTCTGATTTTACAAATCACTTTTATAAAACACGCCTGCGCTATAAAAAACGAAAGATGTATCATCAAATGTTGTGCGACAGTATTTTAAATTTAAATATAGATTCGCGGCCATATGCCAAAATTGTAATCCTTGGTAGGGAGATGGTTGGATTGTTGGATAGTGGTGCCAGTATCTCTTGTCTCGGTAAAAATTGTTTAAATGTAATCAAAGATCTAAATATCCCGATAGTTGAGTTCTCATCATTCATTGAAACGGCGGATGGAAAACCTCAATCTATTATCGGTCGAATAAATATTGATATCACTTTTAAAGACCACAAAGAAAATATGGACTTCTATTTAATACCATCCTTATCTCAATGTCTTTACCTTGGCATTGATTTCTGGCAGAAATTTAAAATAGCGCCAAACATCGTCAACGAAGTATCTGCCAACAGTAACGAACAAAATTGTAAAATAAGCGAGCGATTACAAACAAAATTAGATGGATTAGAAAACAGAAGATTGCAGGATGTCATTAAAATGTTTCCCTCATTTTCTGAACGTGGATTAGGAAAGACGTCAGTGGAAATGCACGTCATTGACACCGGAAGTGCCGAACCGGTCAAACAAAGGCATTATCCTGTCTCACCCGCAATCCAGGAGATGATATATAGCGAATTAGATCGCATGCTTTCTTTGGGAGTGATTGAAGAAAGTATGAGTTCATGGAGTTCACCCATAGTTCTCATCAGAAAACCTGGTAAGAATAGGCTTTGCCTAGACTCTCGGAAAGTGAACTCGCTCACGAAGAAAGATGCGTATCCTCTTCCTCATATAGAGGGTATGTTGAGCCGTCTCCAGGAGACACATTACATTAGTAGTGTGGATCTTAAGGACGCGTTCTGGCAAATTCCTCTAGAGAAAGAGTCTAGAGAAAAAACTGCCTTCACTGTGCCAGGACGACCACTATATCAATTAACCGTCATGCCTTTTGGGTTGTGCAATGCGGCCCAAAGGATGTGTCGGTTGATGGATAAAGTGATCCCTAGCGCACTTAGGGAACATGTTTTTGTGTACCTGGATGATCTGCTGGTCATATCCAAAGATTTCGATAGCCACCTCGAAACATTGGGAAAAGTTGCGGAATGCTTGATAAAGGCCAATCTAACTATCAATGTGGAGAAATCGCATTTTTGTTTCCGTGAACTCAAATACTTGGGTTATATTGTTGGAGAAGGTCATATTAAACCTTATCCAAATAAAGTATCTGCCATTAAGGATTTCCCAGTGCCAACTTCACAGAAGCAGGTTAGGAGATTCCTTGGCTTATGTGGTTGGTACCGGAGATTTATCCGAAACTTTGCGTCGATTGCCACCCCCTTGACAGATACGCTTAAAAAGAATAAACCATTTGCTATGACTCCTGATGCTTTAATGGCCCTTGAATCTTTAAAAACATCTTTGATTTCTGCTCCACTTCTTTCAAATCCTGATTTTACAAAACCTTTCACTATTCAATGTGATTCGTCCAGCTATGGCATTGGTGGGGTTCTCTACCAATACGATGAAGAAAAGAATGAAAAACCCATAGCATTCTTCTCTGAAAAACTAAATGCTTGTCAACGCAACTACAGTGTGACAGAGCAAGAATGCTATGCGGCGGTGCAAGCAGTTAAAAAGTTTTGTCCCTATGTTGAGGGTTCAACTTTTACCATCGTGACCGATCATGCTAGTCTGAAATGGCTGATGAGCCTTAAAGACCTAAGCGGCAGTCTAGCATGGTGGTCACTTAAACTTCAAGCTTATACATTCCATATAGAGCACAAGAAAGGTTCTCAGAATATTGTGCCGGATGCCCTTTCCCGAACATTCAATGACGAACTTAGTGCTGACGTTACTTCTCTGCCTTGCATTGATTTTACTTCACCACATTTTCAATCTCCTGAATACCAACACCTTATTTCAACAATCGTGCAAAACCAAGAAAATGTTCCTGACTTAAAAGTCGCAAATAATTTTGTGTATAAAAGATTGTGCAAGAGCGAAGACAGTTTACCAAATTCGGAGTCCGAATGGAAATTATGGATTATGGATGAACTCACCGCATCTATTATTGAGAATTTCCATAATCCACCGAACTGTGCACATGGCGGAATGTAGAAGACGCTGTCAAAAATAAGACAATTTTATTATTGGCCAAACATGACCATTCAGGTACGCGACTTCGTTCGTAATTGCTCTTCTTGTAAGGAAAACAAACCGTCCAATACAACTATGAGACCTCCAATGGGATCGCACCATCAAATTGACCGACCATTCCAAAAGTTGTATATCGATTTTATGGGTCCTTATCCGCGAAGTAAGAGGGGCAATTCGTTCATATTCGTCGTATTGGATGGCTTTTCTAAATATGTGTGGTTGAAAGCAATACGCAGAGCAAACGCCAATGCAGTCATTGACTACCCCGAACAAAATATTTTTCACCAATACGGAGTTCCTTTCGAAAGAATTTCAATGTTTCTTACAAAAATACGATTGTACACATATTAAAAACGCAGTATATTCGCCCCAAGCAAATGCATCTGAAAGAGTGAATCAAAGCATTCTGTCTGGGATAAGAAGCTATATCAAGGACGACCAAAGAGAGTGGGAAAAACATCTGTCCGAAATCCAACAAGCCTTGTGTACTTCAGTTCACCAATCAACTGGCACTTCACCTTACTTTTGCTTGTTCGGTCAGCACATGAGCATACATGGAAGTATGTACAAACTTCTCCGGAAGTTGAAAGCTTTAGACGATAGCGAGATTAATTGCATACCGGTAAATAGTAAACTAGAGATAATAAGGAAACAGATAAGCGAAAACATTAAATTAGCTTTTAAAAAGAATGAACGGTCTTACAATCTAAGAAGCTCGGTAAGATTATTTCATCCCGGCCAAATTGTTCTAAGACGAAATTTTGTTTTGAGCGATGCATCGAAGCATTTCAATTCGAAACTCTGCCACAAATTTGTGAAATGTAGAATAAAGAAGGCGGTTGGAAACTCCTTGTACGAAATCGAAAACCTTGAAGGAAAGAAAGTCGGTGTATACCACGCTAAAGATCTTCGAACATAATTAAAATCATGTGTAAAATCCAGGTTGTGCGCAGGGTCATGGGTCGAATACATTAAGGTGGATTGGATTTTCTTGGGGTGAGAATCCGGTTTTCATGTCTTACCAAAACATGCCATGTTTTACTAATTCATGATTTTGTGGCGTACTCCACCAAAGAAAATCTAATTTTTCACCCATTCAAACTTATAACGACCGACTGCGTGTTCCTGGACACGAACCGGATCTTTTCACGAACATTGTTTTTCGACCAGTTTAAAACAGCTGTGCGCTTGACTGCCAATCAACCAGTATATTTTTTTTTGCTTGCTTCCCGCTATCTATGTCATTTCTAGTAACGGGTGATCCAAGTAGAGATACTTTTTTCAATAGCCTTTTTTGACAGATAACGTGTGAGTCGTGTCATGCTGTCATGCTATTTTTGTTTAGCATTGTTTGGCATTTCATAATGGAAAGACTTAAGCGTGAACAACGTTTACAAATTGTTCAACTTTATTATGAAAATTCACGTTCTGTGAGGAATGTGTTTCGTGCACTTCGCTCAATTTATGGTCAACATAATCGGACACCATCACCCATTTTGAGACCCAGCATTCATTATTGGATAATATTCGACCGAATAGACCACGTCCAGCACGCTGTGAAGAAAATATAGCTGCCCTAGCTGAGAGTGTACACGAAGACCGTAGAGAGTCGATTCGGCGCCGTTCGCAGCAACTCGGACTGACGTATGAAACGACTTGGCGCATTTTACGTCAAGATCTTAAATAGAAAGCGTACAAAATACAGCTTGTGCAACAACTAAAGCCGCTCGACCTTCCCAAGCGACATCGCTTCGCTCTTTGGGCTCTTGAAAAGTTCCAAGAAGATCCGACGTTTTCAAAGCAAATTTTGTTTAGCGATGAGGCGCATTTCTGGCTCAATGGGTATGTAAACAAACAAAATTGCCGCATTTGGGACTAATAGCAACCTGAAGAGATTGAAGAACTGCCACTTCTTCCAGAAAAAACAACGGTTTGGTGTGGTTTGTGGGCCGGTGGAATCATCGGTCCATATTTCTTTAAAAATTATGCCGGTGCGAACGTAACCGTCAATGGCGACTGTTATCGTACCATGATAACCGACTATTTGATGCCTGAAATTGAAGCTCGTGATCTCGGCGACATTTGGTTTCAGCAATACGGCGCCACTTCCCACACATCGCATCAATCAATGGACTTATTGAGAGAACATTTCGGTGAGCACATAATTTCACGTTTTGGGCCGGTCGATTGGCCACCAAGATCGTGTGATATCACACCGTTAGACTTTTTCCTGTGGGGATATGTAAAGTCAAATGCTTATGCCGACAAACCGCTTCGATTCAGGCCTTGGAGGAAAACATCACTTGTGTCATTCGCCAGTTACCAGTCGAAATGCTCGAACGAGTGATCGAAATTTGGACTCAACGGATGGACCATCTGCGACGTAGCAACGGCCAACTTTTGATAGACATAATCTTCAAAAAATAAATGCCAATGAATGTTCTTTCAAATGATAATAAACATTCTCCATTAAATTTGAATTTTCTGTGTTTTTTTCTTTAAAAAAGTAGGCAACCTCGAAATAGATCACCCTTTACATAGACATACGGAGAGTACTTATACTGGTGGTAAATCTGGTGCGCGCTCTTTTCCTTTTTTTACTTTACTGGGCTGCGCACAGCGCCCAATATAATAGTTTTTTTTGTGAAGTATCACCATTCCACTGTCCAGTAAGTTTTTTTTTTGATTTAGAGTTTTTGCTTAAAATCCAAGTTTTTGTTTTATTTAGGCCAGTAAGTAAAAAGGCCAAAGAAAAGCCAATTTAAAAGTAAAGGAAGGAATCAAAATCCCCAACCCATATAACACGTGGATTTTACCTCATTTTCTTTTTCTTTTTAAAGGTAAATTTTAAAGTATAAGAAAGTGCTTTTAAATTAAAATTTGAATTTTTCGTCAGCTCATTGCGGATTGCTTTTGTGAAGCTTACGAGTTTGCCAGTAATCTTGTGATGTGTTCCACACTCGGACACACAAAGAGCACAGCAATAAGCAACCAATTGGTAACCAACGTGCTCCAAAAGCATCCGCACTAGAATTTTTTTACAGTGCTCTCAAAAGCCCCGATCTTTGGAGAAGAAAATTACTCTTGATCGCAAAGAATCAGGGCAATTCAGACAACTGTGCCATTAAAATGTCACGTGTCCCACTTGCAATCGCATGCAAACCACCCATCATCGTGCAGCTGAAAAATCATCGGAAAGTCAGCCACTAAATCATCCCTCCATCAATCCTCATCTTAGTGAAACCTGGAGTGCTTCGTCATCTGCAATCCCCTTATATCTTAAAATTACATACTTAACTTAATACTAAACTAAAATTTAATCTTACCTACACCTATGTTTGAATTGTTTAAAAGCAGTAAATCCACTCGATCTACAATGCACAAACTTCAACGCATCCGGATCGCCGAAATGCATGGATATATAAGTGAGTACATATACGTTGATAAATAACAATCTTTTCATTGGCTTCCCTTTATAATTAGAGTTAAATTACTAAAATATTTTCTTGCATAAATACCTTTACCAACTTAAACTATATCTTATCTAACCTGAAGATGACTGTAGAATATTCTTTTTTTTTTATATTGCCTTTCAATCTTAAAAGCAATTATTTACGCGAGTTATTGCTAAGGTATACACTTTTTTTAGTTTTTTTTTATTTTGAATCGATGTATTATTCTCTCTCAATAAAGAAGATGCGTTAAATACCTTACATTTGTTGAGATGGGTTAGTGTGTAGTTTGTGCGTGTGATCGCGATTTAGGGATTATTCTCATAGATTCTGGAGGCGAGAATAGTCATGGTGCAACCAGGTGACGTATGCAGGTTGCAAGGGGAGGGTCCCTCCAAGTGTCAATACACCGATGTCACACACATCTGATACAGCTCATATTCCTCCTTTTCTCTCATTTTCAACCATTTCACCTACCATTTTCTACAATAGTATCAAGGACATTTTCTTGTTAACCTCTGATATGCGAGGTCATGATAACTTTTCTTCACCGTTCTCTTTTTTTTATTATTTGGCACGATATTTTTGTGCGCAAGGGAAAAGCAGCAAGATCCCACCCCTCCGACGAGCTGATGCCGAGCACCGCAAGCGTGCCAACCGCTGCTTCATATATGGACACTCTTTAACTTGTCCTTAATCCCATCTGACCAATGTTCAGTCGTGGATAGCCCCTTCCCGCCACAGTATCAAGAAAGATAACTTATCGTATGACAATGATCCGCGGCATTAATATACATATAAATTTGGTTACTTTGAATGCTTAAAGTAGAACAAGTACTAAATTTGTTAAATTTAGCTCAGTTTATGTTTTTTTTTTTAATTGAGGAAAATATACCTTCACCCTCCTTTTCTGAAGCAATCAATCAAATGCATCATTATGGAGTTATGAATTGTCTTTATTTGTTACTTTTTTCTTATAAATTAATAACTTAAAAAGATAAGAACTATGTTTTTATTTTTCGAGCAAGGGTATATAAAATCACATGAACATTTTAACATTTTTGCTCAGTTTGCTATGTATTGTAAATCTGACGCTATATCATTGAGAATTGATGTACCTCAAAATTGGAAATTTTTCCGTTAACTGGATGTAACTTTCGTTGGGTTGATAGTAGATCCCACTATTATACTGTTTTCTTTTCGTCGGATTTTTATTTATATCGACCTGATAGCATTTTACAGCAGGACATAAAATTAGGCAAATTTCATATTGTAGGCGACTGGTAGCATTGTAATTAAAATGGGTCCTAAGGCCTACACCTCGCTCTTTATTCAGCTAGATTCCAGCTTAATCGTTTCCTCGAAAAATCAGGGGATATGTGGAACTAAAGGGAAAGACCGGAAAAGCGTGATTGCTAAGGATTTTAGTCGACATGCTACTATGTATCCCTTGACTATCTTATCCATACAATCAACTAGCGCAGAATACAGCAGGGAAGGATGAACCTCTTGAAGGAGACTAACCATACTATGTGCATACTAAAACTATGCACAGACCCTTTAAAGAGGCGACGGAGGATAGCCTGGTTAATGCGAATGGAGCTATGATGAAGGAAGAAGTACTGAGTACAGTCTCTGAAATATATTGTTTATGGAACAACGCCTTGCATTCTTGCAGCCTTGAAATCAGGGGACTCAACGAAACATATTAAAATATTAAAGAGGTGGTCAAAAGGATGGTGATTGCGATTCTATGAGAACACAAGCGTTCTCACTTTAGCTTAACACCATCAACTCCTACATCTCACCTCCCCGTGGTGACTGCTGGGTGCCTATTACCTCGATGGAGATGGGGTAACCAATCCGGACGGCGGCGGACGAATTCTACGGATGGATCAACGGCGGCTTCCACAGTTCCAGTTAGGTGGAACAAGTGATCTCTTTATATGAGCTGCTTCGACTTATTTGAAGCCCAGGTCTATAGGGATCTCCAATACTAAGCCGAGGTCTTGGAAAAGAGTTGGTGGCGGATGAGCCCTTGATGGGCCAACGGCAGCACTCACATCCCCGAAGTGGGTTACTGACACCGGAATTACAGGCCTAGGGTCAAGAACAGGGTCTGGCCCTCCAGGTTGGGGTTGTGCCGTCTAGGTAACTTCCCGACCACGTCAAAAACATATAGTTATGGGAGAGACTAAAAACATATAGTTATGGGAGAGACTATGGCAGCCTCGGATATAAATGTACCTCAAAGGCAAAATAGACCCGGAACGTTAACGGACATGCGAGTGTGTACCTGGAATGTGCGGACACTCTACACTCCAGCTGCTACTCGAAAACTTGAGTCTGTCCTCTCGCGGTACAAGGCCGACATTACCGCGATCCAGGAGATACGATGGATAGGATCAGGAACAATGAAAAGACAAAATTGCCACATTTATTACAGTTGTAACTTGCATATTGCACGTGTTAGGATGAAATCGGCTTAGATCCAAAGTAATGGACTTCAAGCCGATAAGTGATCGCCTGGCTTAGAATCCTATCACTGAGGAATTCTATGACCTCTTTGACGGAGTCTGTCCGGAGTACGATGTTAAAATTGTACTCGGGGACAATTTACAGCAGCTTGTAATACCGTGATAAGTAGCACTAGGTTTCCGCGACAAAGGATTCACACAGCAACCTCGCGCTCTCCAGACGGTCGAACCGCCAACCAAATCGACCATGTGCTAATCAAAGCGAGGCACGCATCCAACATCTTGAACGTGCACACTTACCGAGAGGCAAACGTCGACTCTGACCATTTTCTAGTTGCAGCTATATTCAGAGCTCGACTGTACAACGAGAAGAAGCTGCGAACTGCCCAAAAGAAGAAATTCGACGTTGGACGCTTTAGCACATCTAGAGTCGCCAGAGCCTACAAAGAGCGCCTGAGTGAGAAACTCCCCACCGTGCATTCACCTTCCACAGACGCCAACAACCAGTGGTCTCAGTATCGCGACAAGCCCGTAGTATGATGATGTATGCGTATACCAGAAAAAGGTGACAGAAGATGCACACATTAGAACGCTGCAGAGGAAAACAAGGGCAGCAAGTGATAGGCACCGAGCCAGGAGAAGGGAGGATAAGAAGATCCTGCGTAGAAAGAAAAGAGAGCACGCAGTCTCCCAGCTCAAGGAGATCGAAGAGTCATACGACCGAAACAACATCCGGAAGTTCTATAAGAAAGCCACGCAACTGACTGCTGGAAACCTAGTCACCGACGCGCAGGGAATAGTAGATGTATTTAAGCAGCATTTCCAGCAGCTGCTAAACGGACAAAATGTAGAGAGAGTGATGGGGCAAGAAGAGAACCCACGTCCAGTCAATGAAGAAGCAGTCCCTCCGCCCAGTATAGAGGAGGTTGGCTTAGCTATAAAAAAGCTAAAGAACAACAATGCCGCCGGCTCTGATGGTCTACCTGCAGAGCTTTTCAAATACAGAGGTGATGTTATGGTAGGGCGCATGCACCACCGATGACTGGACCATCAGCTCCATAAGTCCCATCTACAAGAAAGGCGATCCTATGTCTTGCAAGAACTATCGAGGCATATCCCTGCTTAATGTCGCATACAAGTTCCTATCCAACGTGCTGTGTGAACGTCTCAAACCTTTCTGCAACACACTAATCGGCACGTACCAGTGTGGCTTCCGGCCCGGCAGATTAAATGTAGACCAAATCTTCACACTAAGGCAAATCCTGGAAAAGACCAACGAGTTTCAAGACGAGACACACCATCTCTTCATCGACTTTAAAGCCGCATATGACAGCATTCATCGTCATGAGCTTGTTGTGGCGATGGCCGAATTTGGGATCCCGTCAAAACTGATCCAGATGTGTCGCATGACACTAGATAACACGCGATGCAATGTGCAGTTTGGCAGCAGCTCATCTGAACTCTTTCAAACATGCACCGGATTTCGGCAAGGAGATGCGCTGTCGTGTGATTTCTTCAATCTTGTTCTTGAGCAGATAGTGCGCAGGGCAGGTGTCAACACGGAAGGCACTATTTTCAACAGATCAGTCCAACTGCTGGGGTATGCGGACGATATAGATATCATCGGTCGATCCCAGCGTGCCGTGATAGGGGCTTTCACGGCTATTGAAGAACAGGCGACACTAGTTGGCCTTGAAGTGAATGAGGAAAACAAGACTAAATACCACCGACTAGGACAAAATGCCACTGTTGATAGCAGCAACTTCGAGGTAGTTAAAGGGTTCATCTACCTCGGGGTAAACATCAACTCCACCAATGACATCTTAGTGGAGATCGTAGGAAACCGCTGCTACTTCGGTCTGGCAAAACAAATGGGTTCAAAACTCCTAACTCGAAGGACAAAGTGCATGCTCTACAGAACCCTTATCCTGCCAGTTCTGCTGTACAGCGCCGAGTGCTGGAC
Source organism: Ferdinandea cuprea (assembly GCA_963576555.1). Taxonomy (NCBI): domain Eukaryota; kingdom Metazoa; phylum Arthropoda; class Insecta; order Diptera; family Syrphidae; genus Ferdinandea; species Ferdinandea cuprea. Next base: position 83,753,103 of record OY754959.1, read on the forward strand.
GATAGGCACGAAAGGAGAGTTAATACTGGGATCCTTTGAAAAAGAAATCGTTCCACGGATATTTGGAATTATTACCAAACAAATGCAAAAATTTAATATCAAATACTTGACCTGTGCCAACTATTTCACTCCCTCTCACCTTCTCAGTACAACAAATTGTTGGCTAATAAATCTAATGTGGAAAAAGAAAGAAGATTTATATTGGATTTTTCCTTTTTATACCCTCTTCTAATGATATATTAATTTTGACACACCTTAATACTCGTTGTAGACCCGTAAAAGTATATATATTTATGATCAGGACCAAAACCTAAGCCTTTAAATTGAAGCTAGGAATCAGAAGTTTGGACCACATATGCCCTAAGGATCCGAAATGGTTATGTCTTAAACCTCGTCCGCAATTTATAAAAAAACGTTTTAAAGCTAAAGTTAGAGAGATAGAGTGCTATACTCTGTCTAACACAAATTGGCAGTTCAGGGAAGTTAGGGATTTTTGCCTTTCATTCGCACTCTTTTGTTTTCCGTAAGGTGCTATTCTAACAAAAGCTCTTACAGGGTTTCAGTAGTTACGATTTTAAATCAGCAAAAATCTTAAAGAATATTATGTAGGAATTAAGATTGAAATTTTTTTTTTCAACATGTTTTATTTATAAAAAATTATTGAAAATAGAAAACGAAAAGAAAAAACGCTTCAGATTTAGTTGGTGGTTTATTCAGAACAAAAGTAAAGAGTATAATAGTATAATAGTTCGTCAAGTTATAAGTTCGTCAATAGTATAAGTTTGTCACATAAAGTTGTTTGCCATGTATAACAAAATATATAGCAAATATTTTTTCACCCATAAAACGTTTTGGCCACGCTCACTTTTTTTAATAGATTTTTTTTATAAATTTCATCCAAAATGAAATAAAATGTCATCCAACATGTTTTTAACGCATTTTTATTGGAGGAATATAGAGATATGGATAGGGTATTATACTGTTCGGCCCAATCGGAATGTAGCCTTTCCTTATGGTTTAAGTAATATTTTGTAATGCGTTTTAAAATCGTATGCATATGATCCACTATCCAGAAGAAAAGAAGACCCATAAATGTGGATGGGTCGACGCAAGTAGTGTTATCAAAGCAGAGGTTCTAACTTTCCTCAGGGCGGCTGAGCCAATGCAAATGTGCTAGTTGCCAGAGCAATTGAGTTAGGGGAACTATTGAGGAAAAAATCATAAGGTCTGTCAACCTAAGGTGATCAAATCTTGAAGGACGCAGCGTTTCTAAGGTTCTATGGCCAAATTTAGGGATAAGCTTATCCTCTTCAGACCGTAGGTACACATATATGAACATTTAATAAAAAATGTTTTAAAACATACCAGCCACCTTTTGCCAATTAGATGTATTTTAATATCAAGTGTAAGAGTTCACATTGCAGTTCACAATAATTTTAAGATGACAGTAGGTGCTATGCTCACTACCTTTATTTACATCTCAATTGGCCATTGCGCAAAGTTTCTTAATTTCCTCTAACCGAAAATTAATTATTCAGGTAAAACTGCAAAATTGTTTCTTTCTCTTATTATTTTTATTGTAGTCGTATTCTATTGAGTTCATTTTTAGCTTACAAATTCAAAAGTGTGAACTCTACCTAGAATAAATAATTAATGCCAGCGATGGGGATTTCTTCACTGATGATGAAGAGGAGTACTTGCTACAGTCAGAATCTGCACCGTCATCTGTTGGGGAGAAAAGCTCTGCTAATGAACGAGAGGAAGATCATCCACGAAGTTTTTGGCGAGCCAAAGAAATGATCGCAAGAGGTCCAAATATTGATGAAGACCTACTTCGGACGCAGGCGAGTTCCAATACAAATGTTTTATTCTCATTTTTTCAATACCTAGACATCGATTTTTGGAAACTTGTGGCGGAGCAAACCAACCTGTATTCAGCACAAAAACGAGACCTAAGATCTGTTAAAACAGATTACTAAGAGCTAATTCGCTTTGCAGGTGTTCAGGTCGTATCCTCAACCGTTTTTTTGAGCTGCGCAATCATTTGCATTTGGTTGATAATACTGCAGACCGTTCAGGCAAAACTGATAAGCTTTGGAAATTGAGACCAATGCTAAACTGTATCTTAAAAAAGAGCCTTCCAAGATCCCAACGTATGTCCATAGGTGAGCAGATGATTCCGTTTTCTGGTCGCTGTGAATATAGACAATACGTGCCTTCGAAACCCAATCCGTTGGGATTAAAAAACTTTATTTTGTCATCAAGAGATGGTCTGGTATTGGATTTTGAAGTTTATGTAGGTGCCAATACTGTATCAAGGGAAGTTATGACTCAATTGGGACTGGGAGTAGAAATTTTCAAAATACTATGCAGAACTTAAACCGTCCAATAGGAATCTGTTAAACGAGAAGATTAACATTTATTTTTAAAAAATGGACGAGACAATTAAACGAACAATGGACAGTACGAACCTCGGTAACGACCAACGAACAAAGCTTATTTAAACGCAACAATCGACGCACTGCACGTACAAAAAAGTACCAAGGGAAGTTATGACTTAATTGGGACTAGGAGCAGAAATTTTCAAAATACTATGCAGAACAATTAGTGACAGCTGTGTTTTATAAACAGATATGTTTTTCACGAGCTTGAAACTGGCGGACTACCTTAACAACAACATGGAGGGAGTTTACCTAATTGGAACTGTCATGACAAACAGAATTGGGCCAGTGGCGGAGAAGATGAATACAGACAAAGAACTAGGAAGAGGAACGTGGGATGAAAAGGTACGACACAAAGTCAGTAACAATGTTATCCACATGCACAGGTAGTGCCAAAGTTGGAAAATGTAAGCGCTGGTGCAAAGTTCAGAAGAAAAGAGTTGAATTTGACCAACCAGCAGTTGTAAAAAATTACAATGCCTGTATGGGTGGAATCGATAGGATGATATCCCTCTATCGGAGCGCCATGCGGATAAATAAATGGACTCTGAGGACCTTCAATAACTTTACAGATCTCTGCATTGCGAATTCCTGGGTCATGTATAATCCACTGCTGTAAGGAAGAAGAAGAAGTGGCTCCAAAGAATAGACTGGGACTAATACAGTATCGGTTGAATGTGGCTACAGCAATGATAGAGTTTGAGGGTGGTACGGTTGTTTATGAATTTCTGCAGCCTGGCTCATGTCCCAGATCTATGAAAAAAATCACGACGAGGAGGAAGAAGATATAACACCAATAAAAAAATTCAGGTCACTCGTATCTCACCCACTCTGTGAAATTAGATTCGACGGAATCGGAAACCTTCCACGATTTTTGGAAGATAAATTTACATCAAAATGTAGGTATGTTGGATGCAAATCTCGCTGCTGTACCATATGCATAAAGTGCCAACTTTACCTTTGCATTTTAAAAAATAACTGTTTCGAAAAATATCATTACTAAAGAAAATGTAATGTTATATTTTTATGTCATGATAGACCTAAAGTACACATATGTGCACCATGTTTTTTTCTGAAATGTTAATAAAAAAAATTGTTGGTAATATTATTTGTTTATCTTATCTTATATAAGCTCGAAAATCGTATTTAATCCAAAAAAAGCGTGCTATTGGCATAGGTCTGAGGAGGTTATGAGAACAACCGGAATCCTAAGGTGGGAATTGGAAACACGCAAATAGACTCGGATTATCGGATACAGCTGTCTGCAAATTGTGTACGTTTTTCTGTCTCTGTGCGTGTAAATCCAACCGGTTTCCCAGAGATCGCGATGGGTCAGTTTTGGTGCATCGTGTTATGTGATGGCTTTTTCACCACAACCCTATTTTACCCAACCTACTCTTTTTGCAAACCTTTAGTTTTCTGGCAGTGACTGTTCCAAAAATTAAAATATTTGTTACAGTATACATTTGTTTTTTTATTAATAAGTAGGTATAACGCTCCGTAAAATTATGTGTGACGGTCTCACATTTGTAGGGATTAAGCCCGAACATTCTTCCTGGTACAGCTGTCGCCCGATAGTACACTGGATGGTCTAATGAGTATTAAAATCCTAGACTACCAGGTTTTACCATCGGAGGAAGTAAAACGTAGCGAAAGCATTATTCAATGCATTTTCTGCCAACGATTCGGACATGCCGCGTCGAACTGAGATATGCGACCACTATCCGTGGTGAAGTGTGGAAAATACTACAAGACAGAGGAGTGTCCTCTGAGTCTCATGTGTACTTTGCAAGAACTCAGAGCACATCGCAAACCATCGTTTCAAAGCATGAAATCAGAAATCTGGGTCGAAACTAGCAAAGCGTTCTGAAAGTCCGACAAGGTCCTGTTCAAAAACTAACTGTGACTCCCCACATCACGTATGATTACCACGGTACAGAAATAACCTAACAACAATCGTACAAAAAAGTAGACTGCTTGCAAGACTCAAAAACTTGCATAGGCAGTTTACTGACAGACAAAACTAGGAAACTAGCCAAATTGTAAGTTTTTTGCCAATTTGCACTTGGGCAACAAGATTCAGGCTATCAAGTCCGATAACCCGAGTATGTTTCCCCAGATTATTAAAATATTTAGGAGAAACGATTTCAACGAACTTCCGAACAATGAACGATTACTTACATCAGTCAGTACGAATAGATCCAGGGACGGCTGCTGATTATGACGAAATTTTTGTGATCGAAGATCCGCCAGAGACAGTGGAGGCCATAGGAACTTTTTTGAGGGAGTGTATAAGGCAAATGCTTAAATGTCCAAATCTTGGAAATAGAGTCTTTGTGCACAAAGAATGAAATAGATAGAGCACTGGCGATCAGAGAATGCCGGTTTCACCGAATTCAATATTGATAACTTGGCAAACAATGCCATTGCCAATGAAAGGGTCGCCCGTACGTATCAAAGATAGAACTCCAAACGATCTTCGAATGAGAAACAAAAAATCAACGGGAGGCGAAGCAATCTAAATTTACGCCATCCTGTATAACAATGAATTTATTATTTCACATTATCAAGAGCACTAGAAGACAGCTGTACACCCGATTCCCAAAAGGGGAAAGGACAACTCCAATCCGGCAAATATCCGGTCGATAAAAAATCAGCAAGGCATTCGAAAAAGTCATCAACAGAGCCGTAATTAAGTGGGTTTAGGAAAAAAAAATAGTTCCGGATAACCAATTCAGTTTCAAAGCGGGGCGTAAATATTTCTATTAAGAACGCCTACAATGGCTACAAGAGATACTAAAAAGAATTGGCAAAGGCTATCTATTGTTGAAAAGAACGGGCCTGCACTCTCGCATAAACCTTGGACTTTGGTTAGACCAATATCTATATTTTACAGACATGTACATTTTGCTGCCTCTTTAGCCCGAGGTGCAATGCAAGGGTGAAGGTAATCCGCTGCATGGGTCTTATTCGGCCTGCGCTTGCATATGTATGTCCTGTGTGGTTCAACATAGGGGCAAGTAGGTTGGAAAATAATTAGGGTGTTTAAGTGGGCCTGCCTTCGGGTTTCTCTTCACTTATGCAGAACACCAGAGTCTCAGTGTGTGTATACTCAAATGAGGTCCTATACAACAGGGCTAATCTTATAAGAGTGGGCAATTTCCTGATCAAGACATTGCCAGGACAATGACGTCGATGAATAACCTGATATTCGGGGGCTTATTACCCGAATTATAGGTAACATGAGTGTGCCTTAACGGCTTTGTCCCCCCAGAAGCATTCTTCTGCTACGATTAGGCAGGTCTGACCCAGAATAGATTGGCGGTACCGTTAATATTCCATGTTGCCCGGACAGTCGACTCAACTACTACCTAGACGTCACACAAAGCACTGAGGATCATCTCCGGCCTTTATTTTTATTGAAAAATATGGCTTATAATTATATTAAAGTATTAGAAGAAGATTCGCAGTCAAAGTGAGTTCTTATAATCCGCTTTCAGAATTGGTTGTTAATAAAACTCGCAAATAAATTTTACTTTCAGATGCTATATTTTTAATATGATAACGCTACAGATATAAAAATGGAAACCCAACCATGTGTTAAATTTATGTTACATTCTAATTAAAATGTCTCGGATTGCAGAAACGTTTTTGTTAGGTGAAAATAAAGAAAAACGGGTTAGATATACTGGATGCAGTATAGTCTCTCATTCCTAGGTTAGACTTGGCAAAGCGATAAGAGTGCTGATAGTGGTTGATGATTCAGAGTGTTTTATTATCATCGGCTGATCCATATTTCCGATAATATAAAACGGCTTAAGTTTATACTACTTGCACGTTTTCCTTATACACTTTAAGCATTTACTTTTTTTACTTATTTTTAACGTAGACCGGATTTGTTTTCGTGGTTTTGATTTTTTCTGATTGGTAGCTGGGATACAGCCGTGCGTGGCGCTGATTTTCTTTTGGCCATTTCTGCTAACTTTTTCACTGACTCCTGCGCACTTTTTCCTCAAACGACTTTTGCAGATGTAGAGGTACAAAGGTTCACGTTTATAAACCAGTATACCAAATAAATACAATTACTTTTTAATTATATATGAGTGTTTAATACAAAAACAGTGAAAAATATTTAGAATTTTGAGTAAGCATATTATTGCCAAAAAACAACAAAAGCAAACAATATGCAGCTATGTATTTCATCGAAATTAATTAATAAAAAAACCTTTTATAAAGACTTACCTTTAAAAATATAGGTAAACTTTCCTTGATGTAGTTGATGTCGTTAATTGCATAGCAATATTCCTTTGAGCCCTGAGAATGCTGTTTATTGTAATCCTTGTCTTTCAGTTCTGCAATCCGGACTGACAATTTGTTTGCATAAAATGCACAACATCGACAAACATCCTTGAAAAAAAGTTCACCCAAACTATATAATATAATAGATATGTAATATTAGCCGTATTAAAATAAATACAAAATAATTATCCGCTCCTTAACACACGTTTTATCTAGCATAGGAATGGAGAACTTACCTGTTAGATAACTATTCTTATTAATAACCATATATTTTATCTCTGCTAACTGTCAAAGTAATACGGTGATAAGAAGAAATAGGTTCTCAGAAATAAAGGCTTCGTCAAACAGAGCGCGTTTTTTACGCGGCATTTAAGCGCCGCGTTAGAGAACGTCACACAGTTAGCTGTCGGCAGCGCGGTAAATATTTGAATATTGATTTACCTTATGATGTAGGTGACTAAGTCCTCCAAAAACTCTAACTTAGAATGCATCAGGAAGTAAACCCGCAGAATAAAATCCCAATTTAAAGTTAAGGAGTTGAGGTACCCATTCCGAGAGCTGCATGGTCAGAAGTGGTTCAAGAACTGACTGTGAATGGTCCCCTCCGATGCTCATGCAAGGTTTGTTGTATAAGATTAGGTTCAAGACGATGAATCCGATGGGAAATCCGGGAACACAAATGAGGCACGAAAGTGGTTATTAGATAGATAAATAGATAGATAATAGTTCTATTATTATTACAAGGTAAAATTAAAATACAATTCATGGAAAATTAGACAGATTGAAATTTATATGAAAAGTTGGGACATTTAGTATTTTACTAACAGAAGCAGTGAAAATAGTATTGAATGCCACTTCAGTTATTATTAAAATTTAAATTAAAGTTTATCATGGGGTGGCCATAAACAACAAAGGTAATTCATAGTACAAAAAAAATAAATAAATAAATTATCAATTATCAAAAGTAACAGGATGAAGGAATAACAAACAACTCAATTAACTAACATCAAAATAAAGAAAAAAGAGAACAAACAAATTTAAGCAAAATTTAAATCAGAATGTCAAAAGTAACAGCGTAGTTTAGGCTGAGAAGCCAATTTTTTACACATTTTAAAAACATTCCAGATGTTGTTATTGCTTTGATAGAATGTGGCAGTTTATTAAATAGACAAAATGACAAAACAGAATAAAAACTACGGTATGCAGTAGTACGAGCAAATGGAACAGATATTAAGTATAAAAAGTTTCTACGTAAATTGTAATTAGAAATTAATCGAAAATTTCGATTACCAGATTTCATAAAGAATAACTTAAAACAATACAGATGACGGACAGGAAGGATTTTTAGGTCGCAGAACAAAGGAAAACTAGGATATCTAACAGGTTTTTCGCATAAATTTCTTAATATATGTTTCTGTAAAACTAATAGAGATTGTATATAGTTATGATAAGTACCTCCCCAACAAGAAATTCCATATTGCAGTTTGGAGTGAAAAATACCACAGTAGATATTTATTAAAAGCGCTGTAGAGCAAACATTTCGCAAATAATAAAAGTATCTCAAAGTGCAACGTAAATAATTTTTCAAGGATCCCGTGTGGCTCGAAAAGCTCATATTAGAATCGATAACGAGCCCTAGATATTTAAATTCAACTACTGTCTCGATAAGAAAACAATGATCATTACAACTACCAGTACTACAAAAAGTGGAAGTAGTAGGCTTATGTGTACAATTTTAAATGGTTAATCTGAATTTTAAACACTCAGGCGCATGATAGTATATATTTGGCCATAAACTGCGTATTGACCACAAAGTAAAATACATTGTTTTTGTCTTGGGGCTTATGATTCTCAAACCAGCATCTTAACAAATTCAAATCCCAATTAATATTCGCAACGAGTTCCAAAGGACTATTCTGACCATATGGAAAACCTATGTCATCCGCGAGTACCGTTGGTGTACCTTTAAAGTCAAGAGCAAGGAGTGAGTTAATGTTGATCAGAAAAAGAATTGGACCCAAGACAGAGCCTTGGGGTACACCCAGGTTAAACAATTTTATTTCGCTTCTTATTTCATCTATTTTCACACTTTGTGCCCCATTTTTTAAGTAAGCCTGAACCAATTACGCATAAAACCACGAAATCCAGCTTTTTATAGTTTTTGAAATAAGATATTGTGATTGACCATGTCAAAGGCTTTGGTAATATCAATGAACAAGCCATTTTATCATCAAGATTAGACATTGTTTGCGCACAGAACTGCAGTAGAGCATCTTTAATAGATTTGGCTTTCCGAAATCCAAACTGTTTAGGACTAAAATAATTGTTGATGTCTAAAAAATGTACTATTCTGTCTTTCATAAGCTTTTCAAAGATTTTACTTAGAACAGGGTGGAGGGAAATAAGCCTGTAGTTACACAGTTCTACAGCAGAACCTTTTTTGAACAAAGGAATGACATCAGCACACTTGAGATCTTCAGGAAAAACTCCTGCAAAAACGAAGCCATTAAAAATGTCTGTTAAGACATCCACTATGAACAATTCTTTTGAGAATCAGATTTGAGATACCATCTGCGCCATTTGACTTTGTATTTTTTAAGTTGCGAATAGCTTTAAACATTTTAAGAGTTGTTATAGGTTTATAGACAAAGCTATTCCTTTAAAATGGCTCAGCACATAGACAAAGAGCATAAGATGAATTGACTGGACATGGTTGTAGACTATTGGTAATATTTATGTAATAGTCATTAAATGCTTCAGCGATTTCGTATTTTTCAGAGACTAAACAGTTATTGATATTATGTAAACTGTTCAGTATTTTCCATTCGTTTCTTAGGTTTCCTCTGGCAAAATCAAAACGATTACGGTAATAGTTATCACGACAGATTGGAATCTTCTTTTTTAGTTCAGCGCACATTTTAATGTATTTGCTTTTCAATCTCATATTACTAGGGAAACTATAGCATTTCACTCTAAGTTTATCCAGGGCTTGAGTCTTTTTCTCAATTTATTCGGAGGTACGAAAGAGTAACTTTTAAAAATATGCTTCTTAAGGCAATCAATAAAGAAGGAAAGATAAGGAAAGATCACCACTCACTCATTTAGTGGGCCAGAGACACGATAGGGTCTACCAAGAAGGGCGCACCTAAGATGCCGAAGAAGGCTAAAATGAGTGTGTCCATGGAAAACCTAAAACAACCGACCATGAACCGTTGTTGAAATTTCATTCTACGCAATGTGACCTTCCTATTTGATTTTCCCAATACACTCATTCCCAAATGCATGATTCAATATTTTCACATTAAGCACATTAAGTTTCCCATATTTCACACGTTGAACCAGATACCTGCCCCAGCCCATAATTTGCATCGGATTTCGTCTGGCGCTGATAAGCAAATTTCCAATTTTCCCAACTATAAAATTGTATTCCCACGATCTAATTGTAAGAAAAATAGCATTTAAGCTCTTGAAATTTGTAAATAAAATCACTTGTCATATATAAGTCCAAGTCTTTGTTAATATAGATCAAAACAGACCTATTCAACCGTGGTGGCCGATACAGCGAGATGACGAGGAATCTGCTGCAGCTAGCTGCAGTTGTCACTAAGCGGACAACATACTTTGAAACGTTGCAAGAAGATAGAGCAAGCAGCGATCGTCAGCCACATTCTGAAGAATACTGGTGCGAGTGCCCCGGCCTGTGGCAGAAAGAGATGCTCCAGGTTTTGAACTACTTTGCAAGAGCTGCAGTGGACGGACTTGCGCTATGGGAAGGCGCAGCATTAAAAGGTATTCCTAAAGACAAGGTCCCAGGGCAAAGCTAAGGTGGTTAAGAGAGGGGAATCGGCAGAAGCGACGTCACAGGATTTGGAGATTGTGAGCTAGGAAGAGCCGAAAACAGGTACCACGTGCCACATAGTCATCTTTGACGAACCTCCCGCAAGCCTAAAGACGAGTCTACAGTTTTCACCCTCCTTTGCAGCGAGCGACGTTACCATCAAGCCTCTCAAAAGGACTGCTGACTGACTGGAAAGGACTGGAGACTACGGTTGATGATGGAGGCAGCCCAAATAAACATTCATCACAGTAAGGTTGCCTCGGACAACTTGAGGCTGCTTCTTGAAAATGATTGGCGATAACTACTTATCAAAATCACAGCATGTGTACATGAAAAGTAGATTCCTCGACACTGCACTACATAACGTAGGTTCCAACAACTTGTCTTTAGAGAAGCAAAAAGGAACACGTTCTTAATAAATCCAAGTTTAAATTTAAAATCAAGAGAAGTTTACAATCTCAGAAGTAGGATATCGACATAAAAAAAACTCATAAAAAGTGAAAATGTCATATGTTCCAAGAAAACCTATTATTGAAGCCTTAACCGCGGCCGGTGTAGAATTCGACGAAGATGCCACCGTGGCCGAACATCGGCCATTGTATGACGAATTATTTTCAACCCGAGGAACCGCAGCAAACGTGTCCCGAGGCTCCGAAGAAGAAAGGAACCAGCGCACTGATGACGAACGCATTCCAGTGCAGAACCTAGATGCAGAATTAGCCAGAACCGAGAAGGAAATCCTGTTGCTGCAAAAGCGGCGCGAGTTGCAGGCGCTCAAGAAGGAACTTGGCATGGCCGATCAAAAGAGGTTTCATTTCTCGGCTTTCGAAGCCATGGTTCACCCCTTTGGTGTGGACGACAACTACAATATCAGGATGTGGATAACCGATGTGGAAGACGCCTTTACATTGTTCGGTTGTACCGAAAACGATAAATTTGTTGGTGTGCACCGCATACTCACAGGCACTGCCAAAGTGTTCCTACGCACCACCGCGGCCCACACGTACAAGGAAATAAAAGAAAAAGAGAAATAAATCGAAGAATTCGGACGCACCTACTCGATGCACGATGTTTTCCAGCAACTTAAATCGCGGACATTAAAAGCGAACGAGTCCGTGAAGAAGTACTGGATTTGCAGGAGATTGCCAACATACCGGAGGCTGATATCATCGAGTGTATTGTCGACGGATTGAACAACGGCAGCAACAGTGTCGTCGCCCTTAGTAGGGCAACCAGTATAAAGCAGCTGAAGACCCTCCTAGACAGATACGAGAAGAAGCGCACTTCCGCCGTCCAGATGAAAACCGCAGTTAACCCAACCGCTGTCATGACCTCCAAACCGAGGACCGCTGAGGTGCTATAATTTTTCTCAGTTTAACCACTACTGACTCTGAAGTGCCTGAAGCCGAAGCGACCGATGAACGCCTGTTTTAAGTGTCACGAGATGGGGCATTTCCATCAAAACTGCCCCAAGAAAAAAACCGCCATTGCCGCAGTCCAGCAGCACCCCGAAGAGAGAAATGCATGCGACCGTGAGGCCATTGAAGGATTCGAGGAGATGGCAGAGAGGATGAGGGAGTTTGAGAAGAAAATGAAGCCGTTCCAGATGGTAAGTGTTGCCTTTGTCGATCGTCATAACAAGTGCACGGAGGATTAATCCTATTTTTGTCCATTTGATTCCAGCAGCCCAAGTAGCTTTGTTACAAAGTCGCTAATCCCGTTTATTTATGGGGAAAAGATGCCAACGTGGTTCAGATGGATGGGAAATCAGTTCTTAAGTACTTATAGCACCGTAGTTTGGAAAATTAAATTCCGGGATAAAACCGTAGCACATTCGTTTATTATAATTCCAGATGATGAAACTTTTGCACCGCTGCTCTTGGGACGCGATATTTATTAAAATTCAACATACTATTTTGTAGGCTTAAGTTACATTATGACCGACAATTTTTGCACCAGTTGCGTTTAATAAAAAAAATATTGAATTACCTAAGGATGTTGACAGTGCACTTGTGTCATTCGATTTATTGAAGAATCCCGATGTTTAAGAGAATAGTGTTAGACAGACCCAATGGAATTAAATAGAATTAGTAATACTGTACAAAATGTAAACACAAATTGTGAAGTCTCGACCGAAGGTGTTTTACAGGTTTCGGGTTGTCGCGAAGTAGAGATAATAGAATTGAAAGATGACCGGGGTATCGTAAACTTTATTGATTTAGGTCGGCTAGTGAACGCAGTTGGGACTTGTATCGAGAACGACGACGAAATAAATAAAAATTAACAATTGACAGAAGCTCATTCAAGTGCTGTCAGGGCAGCGGTCGAACACTACCTTAAGCCGAAGGTTGAAGCGAAAGCTAGTGATTACTCAATAAAACTTATCTGAACTAGGGATATGTCAATATATTGTTCGCCGCGGCGACTTTGGCACTACAAACGCACTGAAGTAAAAATATTGTCGATCGGTTGTAGGAGAAACGAATAGTCAGACCGAGTAATTGACCCTATGCTTCCGCCTTAATACTAGTGTGGAAAAATAATGGGGGGGGGCTCGGATGTGCGTAGACTATCGGGCCCTAAACAAACATACCATAAGGGATAACTTTCCGCTCCCATTAATTGAAGACTGTTTAGAATATTTCGCAAATATGATGATTTTTACCACGCTAGATTTGAGGGAAGTGTTTCATCATATAAAAGTGTCTGAGGAAATGTTGAAAGGGTTAACCGAGTGACCAGGGTTGAGTATGCCATAAATAATACTAAACATTCAAGCACGGGGTTGTCCCCAAGTAAACTGCTGTTCGGAGTAGAACAACGGGGAAGTGTCATCGACTAGCTGACTGAGCATTTGCATAAGAAATACAGCGATGACACGCGAATAGATTTGACCAGGCTGCGACATGAAGCCTCCGAAGCAATCGAAAAGTCCCAGCTGTACAACCTGAACTATTTCAATGAGCACCATACCTCGCCCAAGCAGTTTAGCGTCGGCGAATTTGAAGTAATCAAAAATGTGGGCACTTCGGTTGGGACTAATAAGAATTTATTACTGAGTTACTTCTGTTGCCGTATCACGGCATTTTAGATTCAAGTAGACTAAAGAAATGGGTCGAGTGTAGTAAAAGTAGTAAAGAAAAATAGACGGATTCCAAAGGCGACCTTTATCTTTAGCTTTAAGTTATACAATCGAGGTCGATTGACTGGTCCGAATGGCTTATAATAATTTAACGAGGTTCCAAACACTTGTCCTTAGAGAAGTAAGAGATTAGTTGTCAAAGCAAAAAGAAACACGTTTTTAATAAATCCAAGTTTAAATTTAAAATCAAGAGGCGTGTATAAACTAAATATACTGTTTTTTTTTAAACATATGTAGGTTCCCAAAGCTGAAAACTCCTAAAACGCAAGACTACTCATTTTTCACCCTTTTTAACATTTCATTCGAGTTTCTCCCTCTTAGTTACCACTTATTTTTTGAGCCTAAGCAAAAATTTGGGAACTAGAGGGTTAAAGTAAAAACTATTATAATCTAATTATAAATTTAAAGCGAAAAAGTAACTTCCAAAAAAGTAACCCAACCCTAATAGAATATTAATTATAGGCATGTAAATTGGGCTTAGGCCAAACCTCTCGCTCTCATTTTCTTTTATACAACCAAAGAATAGACGTCAGTGCTGCGACCCAAAAGCATGGTTTAATTTTGTTAAAGAAAGGTCTGTGCATAAATAAAGTTTTAAATTTCTGTTGCCTTTCTTTTATAAACGGTAGATAAACATTTGGTCCATCGAGCCGTGGATAATCAAGAACTCATCGTTCTAGCAACTTTATTTTGGCATTTCCTATCGCATTTGGGAACAATCAATCACAAGACCAACGGAGGTTTCAACATGGGAACAATTAAATAATTTCTTGGATTCTCGTTATCGATCTCGGACGTGATGTCTAGTTCAAGTGCAACAAATAACACACGTACCAATAACAAAGTTTTAAGTAATTACTCTTCAAATAAAAATTAAGTTCAGAGCTTTTATGCAAAGTCACACCCTTTTCATGTTCTGCAAGGAACGTCGTTTAAAATGTTTGATATGCAAAGAACAAAAGTAATAACTTAATTATATTTCAGTACATAATGCTAAAAAATATTTGGATTGTATTACAACTTGGTAACGAATTTTAATGTAGTAGGGTGATTGGTGCTCAGGCTAAACCGTTTGGAAGGTAAGATTAAAGATTTTTAGTGTTACAACCTGCACAAGATATGTGGGCACTGCCCTCCTTCATAATTGCCACGCCTACCTATTCGGGGCGTTTCTTTTACTACAATGCTCTTTTTCTTAAAAGTTTTCAAACTTGTGTTAGTTTTTCGTACAGAGGTAGTTGCATCCAAGTTGTTGTTTGCGAATTTCCCGCTTTATATACCATATATAGCTTTGTGACTCTTGTTTTGTAAATTCTGCCATATGAACTCAATCTATGAAAATTGAAATTTACAAGTAAATATAATAATTAAACATCTATATTCAATTTTTATTTAAGAAATAACAGAAAATAATCGACTTTTAAAATATTTGGTACATAGCTCATCTGCATACACTTTAAGTTTTGTCATCGTCGATTCGACGAAGCATGTCCTTAACGTATGAAACACTTTTCTCAACTTGGTTGTTCGTATGTCAGTTTTAATTACATTGAAGAAATAAGTAACTTTAAGCGAAAGTTAAGTAAAAAAAATTAAAAATATATATATATGCTTTTAAATAAGTAATGCATAGTATCAAAAGTTTTATTCAGATGACACATGTAAGTTGTTGTTGCAACTACAGAAGAATTATTCGACAACATTTTAAATTCGTTCTCCAACATACACCGAATTTCCGATAGTGAATACATCATGGAAAATGTTCCTTTATTGCAGAAATAGATGTCAAAACTATAAAGTACTCATACTTTTGCGATGTAAGCAACCTACACGTTTTCCTTAATATTTGCATGGTATTCTTTCGGAAAATAGCAGTGGTAATTGTTTTATGTTATGCAGGTTAAAATAATTATAATTATTTATTTATACAGCACTTTTCAACTATACACAATCATTGTCTTCGAATTGAAAGTTTTGTGGGCTTCAAGTTTGAAGAGTATATATACTCGGCAAGAAACCGAGAAGAAAACCGAAGCAAACCGACGTATTGGCCTACGGATACGGCAAAAACTCCAGATCTTATAGATTTTTACATTTTAAAAGGGATTTCCGAAAGCTTTGTTAAAATTGAAGAATGTTTCGATCTGTCTTCTGATCACTCGCCTATTATTCTGACAATTAGCGGCTGCTTATTAAAAAAGGAGGCTCCACCTAGACTAAGTGGGACTCCGTTAGAAAAGACTGCGAAAATAAAATCGATCTTAACGTGTCTCTTCAAACGCCATTTGAACTTGAACTCGAAGTCGATCAATTTATCGGAGTCATACAAAGTTCAGCCTGGTATAATACTCCTTATAAACGGATAACAAAATCAAAAAGCGAAATAAAATATCCTCAGGAAATAACCGAATTGGTTAAGGAGAAAAGAAAAGCGTGTAAAAAATGGCAACAATCTCGCGCTCTGCAGCATAAAACGATATTAAATAATCTATGCAGCATTTAAAAAAAAAGGATTCAGGACTTTAAAAATCGCGAAGTTTCTTCATACCTTGAAGGTCTCACCGCGGACAAGAGTTCGAACTACTCGTTGTGGAAAGCTATAAAAAGCATCAAAAAGCCAAAATCGCAGGCGCCTTCTATCAGAAAAAATATTGGGGAATGGGCGGAACGAGACAAAGAAAAAGCCGACATTTTTGCCGATCACTTAGAAGAAACGTTTAAGCCCTTTGATGGTCAAGAGCTAATCGAAGATATGGCCTTAGAGGGGATACCTGACAATTTTAAAATGAAAAGTGTATCACTGGCTGAACTGTGCTATGAAATACAAAAATTTAAACTAAACAAAGCTCCTGGATACGATTTAATTACGGGACACGTCCTAAAAGAGTTGCCTAGGAAAGCACTTACTATGTTTGTTTATCTCATAAATGCTTCGTTTAGGTTATTATACGTTTCACGACAATGGAAAGAAGCTGAGGTCATAATGGTCCCAAAGTCGGGAAAATCCCCATATGACAAGAAATCGTATAGACCAATATCTCTTTTACCAATTATGTCAAAAGTATTTGAAATTTTTTTACTAAAACGGTTACAGCCGATTACCGAGCGCCGATTAATTCCTGATCACCAATTCGCGTTCAGAATTAAACACTCTACAATCGACCAGGTTTATCGAATAACCAATGAAATTGAAAAAGCCCTTGAGGAGAAAAAAATATGCTCTAGCGTTTTTCTCGACGTCTCCCAGGCTTTTGATAAAGTATCGCATACGGTATTAAAACATAAGCTTAAATTAGCCTTTCCCAAACGAATATAGGAGATATTAAGTTCTTATTTAGCGGACAGACTTTTCCGTGTTAAGCACGGAAACGAATATTCCGAATTCAAAGAAATCGCGGCAGGAGTTCCACAAGGAAGCGTCCTGGGTCCTATTTTATTTCCAATCTTTACTCGAGATATTCCGCAGGAAGAAGGCACAACTGTAGCGACGTTTGCGGATGATACCGCTATATTGGCCGTGAGTAATACGGTTGAATCAGCAACAATTAAGCTTCGAAGGGCTATCAAAAGCGTTTTTGAGTGGACAAAGACTTGGCGTATTTTCCTTAATGAAACAAAATCTACGCATGTTATTTTACTTACAGAAATGTAACAACGCTACCCATTTTTATAGACTCCGTACAAGCTCCGTACGCAAATGAAGCTAAATATTTGGGAATGACACTTGATGCGAAACTAAAATGGAAATCGCACGTAAAAAAGAAACCGGAAAAGCTCGTTATTAAATATAATCAAATGCATTGGCTGCTTGGTCGGTTTTCTAAACTCAGCATGCAAAACAAAATGCTTTTATACAAGCAAGTTCTGAAACCGGTTTGGACGTATGGTATACAAGTTTGGGGTTGTACCCAAGCAAATAGCATCAACATTTTACGAACTTTTCAAGTGCTAAGAAGAATTGTAAACGCCCCGTGGTATATCAGAAATAGTGATATCCACAGAGATTTGGATGTGGCAACCGTCGAAGATGAAATAAAATCAATGAAATAAATTCGCGGTCATTGCAATAACGAAATGATATATATTTTGAACGATACAAATTTAGTGCACCGGCTTCAACGGATAAAACCATTTGAATTAGCGCAATAACATTTAACCGCGTGTTTTTGGCGATACAAGCTGGTACCTCCGATGGAAAGCTGCCTGGTAAACGAGAATATAAATTATTGAATCTAAACTACTAGATAGGATATAAGCTAGTTGTAGTATAAAGTAATTTGAAGGGAAGAGTTTTTAGTGAGTAAGAATCTCACACTATTATGAGCACGTGCGGTCGGTCCTCATAGTGTCTTATGGAAAATTTTCCACTACCCTCGGAAAAAAAAATCGGTTCACCTTTGGGAAGCTCTCTATGTTCCGATTTATATTTGATTTGGCCCAAAACTCAATTTTACTTTTAAATGCTTCTACTACTACTTTGTTTTCTGGCATCGAAAACTGTTAATTTATCGCTGTTATCGAAAATATCAGCTAGATACGCCAATTTCAATAGCCAACAATCACGGCATAACCTGACACACAAAGAAAAGTCTTCATCACTAAGAATGTCTCTGACTTCAGCCCTCATTCCAATCAGCCGCTATAAAGTTACTTTTCTTCGGCGTAAAGCAGTAATGACATGCATATGCAGGCTACCCATGTAATCGTACAATATTTTGAATAGCCTTGAATTTTTGGATTTTGATTTTATCTAGCTTATTATTTTCATGCTTTCGTCTATAAAACCATTTTAAGTGAGAGTGGCCTTTAAACATTGCACGGGCCTGTCGGTTTAGGACGCAATTAATACTGTAGTAATTTTTGGCGGCACCGGACGTTATTTCTGTCAAAGCCTTAGCAAAACATACACGCAGTTAACCCATGAGATGTAATTTATTATGAAGAAATTGGTTATAAAAATTAAAAATTTCAGATGAACTACAACATCCGTTGATTTTATTCATAGAAGTAAAGTAGCTTTCACATCCTCTTCTAAGTCTCCGATTCGCCGCGAAATTGCGTTATTTGACAAAAGATCGATCTTTCCGATCTTTCGAGTACACTTTAGGAAACTCGGTCCTAGCCCATCGATCTTGTCACACGGGCATACCTTGCGCTACGCCTTCGAAGTCGGTCTCAATGAGATTTCTGTTGTCTATCAACATAGCCAGGAAATGAGGTTTTTTCTTTTACTTTTATTAGATATTCGTAAAAATTGTTCGATATATGTATCAGCCCATGCTCCACAAGTAGTCCTTTGCTTTTAAAAGTTGATCAAAGCATTTTTCAAAAATAAACCAAATGGCGGCCTCAGACAAACAAAACGGTCAACTTCAAAAATTTAAAATTAAAAATTCAAAGAATTGGCCCCAAAACAATATATATATATATGTTTTTCATATGTATATAACACCGAGTTTCACTTTTGTGTGACCTTATATCTAGAATCCGGTTGAGTAGATTTTTATACTTTTTTTTATTAAGAAGACACCATTTGTAGAGGGTTTAAAAAAAAATTTAAATGCGTTCGGAAAAAAATGTGGAAAACCCAGCCGAAGTTTTTGTAGATTAAACACAACGTACTTATCGCCTGCGGAAAGAGGGTAAAAATCGCTTAAGAGGTTACATAGTTTTTGTAGATTAAACACAACGTACTTATCGCCTGCGGAAAGAGGGTAAAAATCGCTTAAGAGGTTACATAGGTTAATTCGGGGAAAAAAGCTATATTTTCAAAAAAAATCAAAAGGAAAGGCTACAGTCCGCTTGGGGCGAACAGTCTGATACCCTATCCATATCCCTATATGTCCCAAAAAAAAAAGCATTAAGAAGATGATGGATAGCATTTAATTTCATTCTATTATTAAAAAAAAATATTTTTTTGAAAAAACGCCCCCAAAAAGTGGGCGTGGGGAAAAACTTTGTATGGCCGATATGTAGGAAAATATTGGCTAAATATCTTGTTAAACATTTCTTTTTGCTTTCTATGAAAATTTTCAAAGAAAACAGCATTTTATTAAAAAACGCCCACAAAAAGTAGGCGTGGCCAAAAACTTTATATGACAAACTTATAAAGGAGGGCAGTGCCTACATATCTTGTGAAGGTTGTAACGCTGTATCTCTCTAACTTTAGCTTTGAAACGGTTTCTTCTAAATTGTAAATGGCAGTAGGCGTATTCAAACAAATTTTACACTTAACCATTTCGGAGCCCTAGGGAATATGTGGTCCAAATTTCAACTTCCTAGCTTAATTTTAAAGGCCTAAAAATTGCGTACGGGCGGGCGAACGGACGGACGGACATTGCTAGATAGTCTTAGGATTTGGTCCTGATCATAAATATATATACTTTTATGGGTCTACGACGAATATTAAGGGGTGTTACAAACTATGTGTCAAAATTAATATACCCTTAGGATAGGGTATACAAATTTTAACCGGCTCCGAAGATTGGACACCTTGACGTGGTGGAGCGGCTTAAGTAAATGAAAAAAGGCTCACATTATGCAAGTGTCAAAACTTCGCTAGTCGGGCCAAATGTGACTTGAAAAATAAGATACAATCATGGGTTGGATTACGGTGTAATTCGAACCGTGCCAATAATCAATCTGGCTGGGGGCCCATAAGTATCTCAGTCGCAAACGGTGGGTCCAGATACCGGGCCCCCTTTGGTACTAAATAGCCTTACACCGGTATAGGAGCTCTGAGTGTGCGGACTTACCTTTCTCGCTTTACACGTGGGAGCACTTATGAATCAAAATATTAAAAAAAAACAGCAAAAAAAAAACAATATAATGGAGTCAGATAAAGAAGCTTTACTCCTTTCGCCTGTATCGCAAACCAAGATGGAGACATATTACGTAATATCATCTCCAGAAAAATCACTCATAATGCTCAGGATAAAGAAACACCTAGCGTTGCAGAGCTGTGTAAGCCAGTAGAAAATAAAGAAAAGTTCCTCTACTTTACCGGGGCTCAAAGAAGACGAATCGGAATCGGGATGGAGTATATAAAGCCCAGTTCGAAATCCACCCGACAACAGACAGTTTCACAGACAGTACAATGGATAAATGCTCTAAGGCTGGAACATCAGCAAACTTTATCTCAATGTCCAATAGATGCCATCCAAATACCTGACCTGTCTCAAAATACTGGCAATCCTGTCAGTACCCAACAATAATCAGCACTATGGGATTAAGGTGCATCCAAGTTAATCTACAGAACGCTAAGGCTGTTCTTAGCAATAGCTTTAACAAGGATCACCTAGATGCCGCCTTTCTAACTCTCAGCTGAGTTATTATATGATTCCACTAACCCTGGAAAACCCAGAGTATATGTACATTACTTACCAATATAAATACTAAACTCTTCCCAATTCCAGAACACACAAATAAAGATTTGGTAGCTGCCAAAGCTGAACTTCACACCAACGCTGGAATAAGGGTAGAAGTCTTAGATCTGACCCTATGAACATCTTTTATAAACATTTTTTATTAAGAACTGGCATGTCTCATCAGAAACATCGATGTTAGACCAACGCCATATCCATTTTGACCTTGAATTAGGTGTCATTCTCTCTGAAAAATTTAGTTCATGGGTAATATGGGTTGCTGCAATACAAGCATCAGAGATATTGACAGCATAGACCGAACTTGTCTACTCAATATAATAATCTCAAATGCTTTCCACCAGGCCTGCCCGGAAAAAGAGAAAACAGGCAACCGACTTACTTCCTGGTGGAACAACAAACGTGCAAAAAGCAATGGTGAGTGGCATTCATATATTTAGATACTCACTCAATCACAGGGTGGACTAGATTGGAATTGGTTTCATCCTCTGTGATAAGCGTGTAGGCATTTACCATATCTTCTGTCATGAGTTCTAGATGAAGTGGCGGGATGTTTAGGATAACCTCAAGTGAAGCAGTTGGTGTTGTCTTCATTGCAACAGTTGTGCATAAACAGGCTAATCTCTGTATTTTATAAACTCTGGACTGTGCAGACATCTTCAACTCCTCCTAATACTGGCCATCACTAACAAGGTATACTTGATTTGGTTGCTAGGTCACAGTGGACATGAAGACAATGAAAAAGCAGACGAACTAGCAAGAACAGGATCCGCATCCCAATTCACGATGCCAAGACCATTCTGCGGGCTATCTATAAACACTACAAAATGCTGTATCAAACCTGGCTAAAAGAAGAAAATCTACATTTCTAGATGGAGACCAAAACAGTTCCCAAAAAAAAATCGAAACAACAACTACAACTCAGTAGAAGTCAGATTCGGCTAGCCACAGGCTTCCTTTCGAGGCACTTCTGTGTCAAGAAACACCTGATGACTATGGGAATGGCACAAAACAATACTTGTAGATTGTGCAACGAGGACGAGGAAATAACAGAACACATATTATGTGATTGCAACTGCCTCACACAAACCCGTCAACGTTACCTAGGTAAGTTCTACCTTGAAGCAACGGATATAGCTGCCAGCTCACTCAAAAAGATAGTCGCTTTTATAACCAATTGCGGCATCATTGATGAGCTCAAAAACGGAGGACGTCACAATAGGGCCATGTGATGACGCAGTAATCTGGGATAAATTAAACATAATCTGATATTGGATCATACTTGGTTGTATGCAAACGTATAATAAAATTATAGAAATTGGTATATTTTATTGTATTATTGAATAAAGATAACTAAATTAGTAATGTGTTGGTGTAAAATATTGATAGTTAATATTTTTGATTGGTTTATTAAACAAGTCAACATGAATTTTGATTTTAAAATTTAATTTTTTTTTAAAAAATCAAAACAAATTGATTTGAACCTTTTTTTTGCATTTTTAATAATTAAAATATTTACAGTGAAAATTAACAAAAATGTGATAAATCATAATTTAAAAGCGATCTCTGGTAGTCTTTCTTCATGTTCATAAGTACTTTTTCGTATTTAACTCCAAATGCAATCTCACATCATATTTTCATTGTATTGTCCTTGATTATAACGGCGTTCAAAGTCTATGACATCTTAATTCGTTGTTCTTCTAAAAATCTTCAGGTTTTCCACAACAATCACACAAACAAACATCGTACGAATGTTTTGTTTATTCACGGTTTTGAGACCGTAATTTTAAATTACCTTAAAATTCTAAACTTGAGAAGAGATTTGAACAGTCAACAATTTTGATTCCCAAAAATCGTTAGCACTTTTGCCAAAATTGTTCATACAGTGGTTTGCCATAAAACAAAAGTCAGCATCTTTTCCGATTGACCTTTGGAAATTTTTTTCGTCAAGAAAATACCCAACTGCGGGTAGCTGCAACGTGTCAGGAATTGAAGATTGCTCAAGATGAGGTTCCACAATTTGCAGAAACATTTTTAATTGTCATTTATTTATACGGTAGCGTATAAATATTTAATTAATAACTATTAATAACAATTGAACATTGGTTTATAGCTTTTATAATATATGTATATAGGCAGCCTCTCCAATTTCAAAGGGATTAGATAAATTTCTCAGCATTCGTCTTTTTCTTTTTTTCTTTAGTGTATTTAAACCTTTCAGTCTGCAATATCGCAGCATTGGACACAGCACTTATTAATTATACTTTGAAACGCGAGAACAACAAAATAAAATAAAATAAGCAAACATTTTCCCCAAATAAAAACACTTTTTAAAATGTGTCAAATGACAAATATCAGCTGTTTTCAATTTCACGCAAAGTGATTTCGAAAAAAATTCGAAGTTACCAAATTGATCGAAATATAGAAAACTGAAAATGATTTCACTGGATTTGCAATATTGATTTCGATTTCTTTTCACTCGATTTCTGGAACTAGCTGTGGATAAAACACTTCTTTGTTAAAACAACTCTTCTTCTTAATTCGCTTTTGTTATATAGTTCATTTTGGATACAATTTGCACATGGTTCTTTTAACAAATACGAACTGCGATCTTGTCGGCTTGGCTGCTGATGATCGATTATCTGGCGGGGCAAAATTCTGTGTTCGTTATCGTCTTTGTTTCTCTGTACCGTGTGCGTTCGTTCGTTAAGGCAACCGTAAACCGTATCGTCCCTTCGTTTAATGTTAATTATTTAATGCGAAGCCGCGTTGGTTCGGCACGATACTACATTCGGCTATCCTGACGGTCATTCGTCGTCTAATGAAGGGTTCCGCCTTTTCATGTACTCTGCCACCGTATTCGTGTTATTTGAGCCTTCCTGATCGCCAATCTTCTTCACCTCATACCTCCCTACTTCCCGTTGCTTAGTTTCTTTACCACTTTATAGGGACCAAGAAACTTAGGTCTTAGCTTCATCCCAGTACTATACTATGTTCGCTTAACGGCGACTAGTTCATTCACATTGTACTGCTGCTCCGGTAGTCTCATCCGATCGTATGTCTGACGATTTTCCTGTTGTACTCTCAAGATGTTTCCTCATACCTCGTTTCTCATGACACCTCGTTCAGCATTCAAATCTTCCACTACTGCCTCATTCAAAAGCTCTCGAAAATCTGGGTAATCAGGGATACACATGTCAACGCCTGTAAGTATTTTGAACAGACTGAATTTTGTGACACTTGACGGAGAATTGTTCCAAATTCGCTGCACTCTGTCCACGTGCTTATACCAGTTATGTGTACTCCATGAGCATGCTTTCGTCAACATCGGTACAATGGTCTTGTGGATCCTTTTCACCTGTACATTTCCTCTCGGAATTCCAGTAGCTATCAGTAGATTGTGTTTACCCTCGGCTTTACAATATTCTTCAAATACAGATGCGGTAAACGCTGTTCCCCTGTCCGATATGATCCGTTCTGAATCCCAAATACTACTGACTACTTTCTTAATTTTTCGACGACTTCATTGGATATGGTGCTCTTCGTTGGATAAAGCCAGACGAAATTTGAGAACGCATCTGCAACGACTAGTATATGATTATACTGCTTTCGGATCTGTTCCATTGAACCAACGTGATCGACCATTAGGTCATATCCTCCTTGTCTATTTACGTAAGCAGTCATTCTTTTCTTCCTGCTTTGGCTTCCGATACGATGCACTCAACACAGCTTTTGATGACACTGACGCCTTTTTTGGTAAAATTAGGAATGTAGAAGGTTTTTTCTTAAATCCTTAGTCCTCTTTACTGAAAAATGTCCCTGCTGGTGTGCGACGCTTAAGTTTCCTGCTCCACCGGTGTTGGGACTACCCTAAGTTCTTTCACTGTATCTTTGTATAGTATGCCCCTCAAGAAGTAATCTTCATAGTTTCCATTTTTTAAAAACGCTCGAACAGCTTTTATCCACACATCCTCCGACTGTGCCTTTCGTATGCGCTGAACTAACAACTCATCTAAAATCAGACAGGACACTCTGCTAAAAGCGTCCACGTACTTCATTTTAGTTCCATTCCGATGCTCGATCTCGTAATCGAAGTCCTGTAAAAACATTCCTTCTTCTTCATTGTCATGCCGAATGCATTACAGTCTGAAACTATCTTAAGTATTACACCTATAACATAGGTTCTCCATTTCGTCAATGCTTCATAATAGCGATTACCTCAAATACCATCTGTATGGATCTCGGTTGGCGCCTTTGGATCGAACAGCTTCAGTACATGTGCACTTACTAACGATGCTTTTAGTTGTTGAACTGCAAACAACTGGTTGACGTCCATCTTAAACTTCACGTCCTTACGCAACAAATCAGTCAGCGACTTAGCGGTGAAAGCAAATCCTTCAACAAATCTCCTAAAATAAAACGTCAGGCCCAAGAAACATTAAAGCGCTTTCCTGTCACCTGGCACCGGAAACTCGTTTACAGCTGGATTTTACTGCCGTGTATAACATAGACCAGAAATTCCACTCTTCTGTTCAGGAAGTGAAATTTCTTTCACTTGCGTAGACCGCCTTTCGACGCTACCTTCAACACTAAATCTAACTTCCGTACTACTTCTTCTTCATTCTTGCCGGGAATTATGATATTATCCATGTAGGCCACTATTGTTCCATCGTGAATAAAACTCCTAACAGCTGGTGAATTGGATATTCCAAAGGGAACATATAAAAACTCATATTGAAAATTATGCTAAACGAAGGAAGTGTATATCCTCGAGTTTCGTTCAATCGGCACATGGAAGAATCCATTCGCTAGATCCAACTTTGTAAAAACGCTACCTCCTTGTAATCTCTCTAGCACGCTATCTATCAAAACCATTGGAAAGTTGTCTCTAACAAGTTTGGCATTTAACTTCCTGTAGTCGCAACAGAGCCTTGTTCTTCCATCTCTCTTCCTCACGAGTACAATTGGAGAAGCATACTCCGAAGTACTTGGTTAAACAATTCCGTTCATTCATTCATTCAGCAACTTGTTCTTTTACCTTTCTCTGATCTGCGCAAGACATCCTTCAAGGACTCTGATAAATAGGTGTTTCATCGGTTAACACCAGCTTCATTTCCACAGGTGACTGTTTGCCTGTGTTCGGGGTATACTCCTTTATTCTTCTCAAAGTCTCTCAGGGGGTTCAATTCCGTTGTCTTCTATGTACACCAACTCTGCTCACGGTTTTCGGCTACGGTAAATTCCTTCTGCATCTGCTATTTACTCGTCTGGACACGACGCTTATTTTTACCGTTAGAGTATACAACTATACTCTTCTGTACATAAGCAAGTATTTGCAAGTACATAAGCACTACGTTGCTGTTACTCTTTAATAGTTTTTTTTCTCCTGGAATACGCAACTATTCTTTATGACGTTGTTGTTATCCCTTACTATGTTTTCAATCATTTAATTGCGCAAGTGAATGCGTGTGCGCTTTTTTCACTTTAGTAGATTACCCGCCAAAAATAATTGTGGGGAGTTTTGCAGAATATTCAATTCGCAACAACAAAACAGCTGGTCACGGCGGATGTGTTGGGAAATAGGAAATGCTGCGAAGTGTTGAGTTTATGTGATTCAACTTGTATAGCTATTTTAATGTGAATGTTTATAAAGAAACAAAAAATTAATTACCCAATAAAGTTGTTACAATTTAATTGGAACATTTTTTGCGGTTATAAGAAATAGTTCTCTATTTTATATCTGCCTTAAAATAAACATTCTTGGGTTGTTATACTTTTTCCATTATGGTTAATAAAATGAGATAAAATGCATATTTTATTGTATTATTGCATAAATATTACTAAATTAGTAATGTTTGGTTGTAAAATATTTGTAGTAAATAGTTTGCAATGGGTTTTTATATACTTATTAAATTCTTTGATTGTTTTATTATTTATTAAATATTTGATTGTTTTTATTCAACATGTGAAAGTTTAATAAATATATGTACTAATTCGGGTTCCGTGCATCGATAAAAAAAAAGTGGAAAAGAATTATTTTTAATCCTTTTTAAATTATTTTGTGATACAAAATTTGTACGTTTAGTCAATCAATTTTCTTAGCTGTTTCTTTTCTTAGGCGGTTTTGGAGATTTTTTATAAAAGTTAATATGTTTTATTTTAAAATTTATAGTGAGTGACAGACAGAAGAAGGTGAACAGAAGGTAGCTGGAATGCACTGCATAAATATGTATCGAAAATGCTTGGTAGTTGAGTGTAACTCATAAATAAGCATGCACATTATGTTACATATATATATTGAATTAATTAGCCACTCTTTTTAACAGAGGACTTTATTTGTCAAGTTGTAATGTTTTGTATTTTTTTTTATGAAAATAAACAAAACAATTTACTACTGCTTACTACTGTAAGTAATTGCAAATGTTGTTAAAAAAAGTGTTTTCACGTACCAAAAATAATATTTGTAAGGATTTGGATCACGTTATATTAAAAAGCGTTTTAAACCAGTGCCCAATTATGTAATGCAACGTTTCCACCGAGCACTAAACCGACATTAGGGTTAATCTGCCCTTAATCCACTTTAAATTTCAAGATTAACCATACAAATTATAATCTGCTAAACACAAGATTAAAAATAAATTTATGTAATACATTTTTTGTGCTTAATCTCAGTTTATTTTATGGTGGAAACGTAGCATAAAAGTACTTAAATGCTTCAATATAACCATCCATAACAAAATCTGTGTTTGTAAAGTTAAATTATCCGTGTTTGTTAACTTAAATTTATTGTAAACCCAAAATGTATAATGAACTTACTTATTATATATAAGTCACGTTAATCAATATTATTTTGATTATTTTTCATTAAAAATTACAATAAATTAGTTAAAACATAGCTTTATTCTCAATATTACAATATTTTATTATGTTATTAATATTTGATTATGTATATATACATGCTTATTATACACTCCCAAATTTTGAGGTTTATTCTGCTTAAATTTATCAACTGTTTCCAACTTCTTGCTATTGAAAATAACATTTCATGGGAGCGGCCATCAAAACCCATATAATTCATTACATGTGTGCAAGCTTCCCATTTGATTTGCATATAAAAGCCCATGGAAGTGCAAATTATATGGGTAAAAACAGCTAAGTTTATGTTTGAGGGTGAATGGAGAGACTCTCACGGAGTTGACTATCTGGTTAATTCTCGTCTGTGCCAGGACCAGGTATACAAACTAAATAAATGAATACTGACAAAGGCTGCGGCCTATTACGATATCATATCCAAATCCCTGCCCCGTGATAAAGGCGTTGGAAAAACGATTGGTGACATTTTTTTCATTTAAATTTAACGCTCTTCAAAAAGTGAGGGTAGCTGAATACTTAGTATGGGTGGTAAATTAAGGATTGTATTTTAAAAGTATTTGTTTTTATACATTTTATTTTGTTTTCTAAGGAAATTTAAAAAAATACGCGTAGCAAAATAATACAAGCCAAATTAATTTAGGAGGAGAGTGTCTACATTTTTTGTGAAGGTCTTAATACGTTATTCCGTCAACTCTGAACAACAGTTTTTATCTTAAGTGGGCTTAAATGGATACACCCAACCATTTTAGGACCCTAGGGAGTATTAGTTCTAAATGTCAGCTTCCTTGCTTAAATTTAAAGACCTTCGAATTGGTGAAATTTTTATATTTATATTTATAATGTACTTTTAAGTGTCTTTGATCAATATTAAGAGGTGTTACACACTACGAGTCAAAACTAATACATATGTATACCCTTAGAATAGCACAGAATTGAGCTGGTGCTTACATAACGAAATAAAAGATGTAAAATGTATATTTCTTTTAAAAATGAATTATTTTCCTTAAAGTGTTTAAAGTCGGATGTTCTACATATTTAATACGGCTATATACGCATACATAGTTTATATAAAAATTTCAGTCTACATATACTTACATTAACAATTTTTTCGACGAAAATATATGATTCTTCTATGTTGGGCCAGTCTAATTGCTCCCAAAAATATTTTATCTGATAAAATAAAGATAAAGTATCTAATGCTGAAGAAGTATACTTCATCACATTGTTGTAAGGATGAAACTCATCGAGTTCAATGGCCTTTCCAATTCTTGTTAAAGTTTTTATAACTGATATGTTTAGCCAATTCGGTACGGCGGGATAAAAACTTGCATAAAACTTATTATAGTCCAAATTATAAGGTGGAGAAAATAAGGCTGAACCTGCAAAGCATTAACAATTAAGAAATAATTAAAATATAATGTATAATTATTTACCTAAATTTGCAAATCGTCTAAATCCCAAATAGAGATCAAAGAGTAAAGTTCCATTCGTGAACACATTTTCATTTGACACTGTTATGAGTTCTTCATCCAGAATATTTAGTTGACGTAAATTATTACATGCTTCAATAATTTTAGGGAGATGATTTGCTGCCACTTGTTCGTGATATAGACCATATAGTATAGTAGCGTATTTAATGCTGCTTTTCCTAAAATATAAACTATAAATATCAAAATGAAAACAAAGAAATAGATTTCTTTATTTTTCTTACGAATAAAACAGTTTATCGTACAACTCAACAGCTGTTTGTAAGTCGGATATTATTGATCGCATTATAACAATTAAGTCCTTAACAACACTTTCGGGTGTAAATCTGACATTCTCATATTGTTTATTTAAAAATTGTAAGCCGCTATATTGTATGGCTTCTTTTAGAACAACATCAGTATTCAATTTTCTTGTCTCTTTCGTTTTACCGAGCCATCCATATTCATGTAATGGAAATAGATTTACATCAATAGGTACTATATGTGGTTCAGCTTTTTTGATAATCTCCAAAGCGGAACTTAAGTTTTCAGTTCCATAAGTTGCTTCAAATTTTTCAGATCTTATAGAGCGTACAATTAGGAAGCAGGATGGAAGTAATCGTTTATAGCCTTCCCAAAATCGTTGTACACAAAGGCTTTCGTCATTATTAGATTTTTCACATATTATAGGCATTAATTTTAAAATAAGCTTATTAAACAATTTTAACGATAAGAAGTGTGTTTCATGCACTTTTGTGTATACCTCCCATTGGCATAAATCTGAATCAATTTCCGAAAGGTTGCTCTGTATGCTATGCCTTAGAATTATAGTTTCTGCTTTAGGGTTAAATTTACCAAACCATGTATAGGAGAGAGCATTCATACATTTCAATTCATACAAAAGAAATATTCGAAGTAAATTTATATGCTCATTGATTGCTATTACTTTATTTTTTTCTGTTGAAAAGTATAAATGCAGTAAAATAGATCCTCTGTTTTTATTGCTCGAATTTTTTTTTAATGTATACCAGGACTTTAGTCCTGTAGCTGGAATGGACTAAAAAAGTATGATTAAAATATTATAATATACTAATATATACAAAACATTTAAACACTAAATTACTTAAGTTGGTTTTTAAAGAGATGTATAAAAGCTCTTGGATACAATTCTTTAAAAAGCATCTAAAAACATATGAAAAGGCTATAGGCGAACAGTATGATACCTTATCCATATCCCTCCCCATGAAACACACAATGACAACAGCACGATGGATTACAATTTGTTTCGTTTTCTATGATAAATTCATAGAAAAACATTATTTTTGCAAAAAAAAAGCCTACAAAAAGTGTCCATTGCAAAAAAAAACTTTAATTTCACTAAATAGGTACATAACAATTTCCGGAATGCGTGACAAGCAGGATAGGTGGTGATGTAGCTCAAGACCAGCACCTTTTAGTGCTCAGCAAAAGCTTGATGGTCCGATAGGACACCTAAAAGCAGTCTTCTACTCAGAGCAGTAGTTTGGTCTGTCTGGATTCTTCGAAGTCGCGCCATCGAAAGTTTTGTTAACAGGTTACTCAAGCATCAATGGAAGACATAACTACAGACGCAGGCAACACAGGGTCGAGTTCTGAGAAAACTTCTTCTGAACCTTACCTAGCAAACTCATCGAAGATCTCATATACCTGAATACCAGTGTGAGCCGGGACCCAGACAAGATTCACTTTGTTCAGAATTCAAAATATGTTCCATGAGTACAATTAATTAGTGAGCTTTTTAAAGTTACACTTAATCGTATTCCAAGCGACAGCCAAATTGTAATTGTGGGAGCCTCCGATATAATTTAAACTCATTCTACAGTTATGAAATTTTACATGTCTGTAGTTCCTTTAAAGGCAAACAAGAATTTATATAA
This sequence comes from Ferdinandea cuprea, assembly GCA_963576555.1. NCBI lineage: Eukaryota > Metazoa > Arthropoda > Insecta > Diptera > Syrphidae > Ferdinandea > Ferdinandea cuprea. Next base: position 83,784,460 of record OY754959.1, read on the forward strand.
AACAAATTGTATTTTACTCGAAAGAGGGTGTTAACGTTCGGTGAAAATACCTACAATTTGAAAAGCTTCCCAAATTTACATGATTATTTGCTAAAACTATTGAAATCACACCAAAAACATAAATGTTAAATAATAGCCAAGTTCTTTTATACAAAAATCGCTTTTACCTTACAAGTCAGCCACAAAAAATACTGAGGTCTAAAAATGAACGCCAAATTTGTATTGTAATTATTAAAAATTTAACAAATAGTATTTATATTTTAATACTTGGCATCAGTGCATCTGTTTGTCATCATGCATTGATTTGCATGTGTCAAATTAACGACAATCACTATATAGAATTGCCGGCTGCTCTTTCATGGCTATGCGAAAGATTCATCTTAGACTAATGAACAAGTATCTTACCTCAACTGAACGTTGAACTGGAACGGCAACGTATGTTAAGGTCATTAAATTCCGATCTCGACAGCTTACTTGAATGGGCTAAAACCAACAGAGTGGAATTTAATGCTTTCAAAACGCAATGCTATCTGCTGTCATTAAATTGAAACCCTAATTCTCTGCCATTATCCATGTATGGCACTTGCATCGCTGAAACTGAACGACTTTCCATTCTCGGTATGTGTGTTAATGACAACCTTCGATGGAATGACCACATATTCGATGTCGCCAAGAACGCTGCGAAATGTCTAGGCTTCCTTAAGCGATGCAAAAAATATTTCAGCCCTTCTGATTTTGCAACAATTTATAAGGCGTTTATTCGTCCGAAACTTGAGTATAACGCTCATATCTGGTCCGTTGCTAGAATTACATATTTGGAGCTCCTTGATAGGATTCAAAAACTTGCGGTTAAACTTATTGGCGATCACTTGACTCTCTTAGTCATCGTCGTAATGTCTCCTGCCTGTCATTGTTTTATCACTATTTCCACCACAAATGCTTAAACGAAATAGCCAGTTGCATTCTACCCCTACAGCAATTCAATCGCAATACTTACCATGCTAGGAATGCACATCAGTTCACCCTTAAGCCTGTATTCGGACGTACAATACAAGGATTCATTTCTTAAATTCGTACAACGCGAATGTGGAATGCTCTACCAGGCTCTGTTCAGTCTACATACATTTAAAACCAACGTACATCGTAATCTATTTTTTCCCAAATTCTTCACTTCCCTAATGCCCGCACTGTGTTACTTCATTATAAGGGTACCCACAGCCGGTCAATTATTAAGGTATTAATTTTGACCGGCTGTGGTAAATGAAATACGATTTTCATTCCCAGCAATTATCCTTTCCAAATTAAACGGATTCGATTTCCTATTAATGTCTGTTTTGCAATTACAATAAATAAATCGCTGGGTTAAACATTAGGAAAAGCTGTGCAAGAACTCTTCCTTTTAGGGACAGTTGTATGTGGAGTGCTGCAGAGTCAGTGACGCAATAAATATTGTAAATTTATCAGGTGGAAATAAAACCTCAAATATTGTTTATAAAGAAGGTTTCGTTTGAACAAATTTTTCGTTTAAGAGAAAAATAAATTGCCGATAAGTCCAACGATTTGATGCGAAAGCATGAAGGCAGACTTAAGTCAGGAGGTTTTTTAGATCAGTTAAAAGTCCCTCACCATTGCAGAAGGTTTCCACACGTCATACCTTTACATTGACTTTCAAAGATGTTTCCTTCCAGCGACAATTAAAAAAAAATCTTTAAGAAAAAGTTTTTTTTTCAATATTTTAAATATTCGTTCTGATATTTTATTTTGCAGGTGCGAAGCCATGCGGGTACAGCTAGTTTCTGTCAAAAGAAATTTAAAAATTAAAATAAAAAGGCACGGAACGTGGAAAATCGTATGAAAGCGCGATGCATGCCCAAGAATTAAAAAGAGTGTCGCATAACAATAATCGTAGAGTATGAAACCCGACAAAGATGGGGATCTTGCCATCTACGATGCACAATTAATCGCGCAACTACCTCACAGTATCATCAACCCGATTCAAACTACATCTAAAGGAAAAAGAGATCGAGTTTGACGATAAAGTATTGGCTTTAATCGTTCAGTAACACATTCTCCCTTTTATTCGATTTATTCTCTGCTTGATTTGAGATTAACGCAATGGTATGCTGCAATTAGCAAACAAAGACGAAGCTGGACGAATTACTTATTACATTAGGTCATATTTAGATTTTATTTTAAATTTCATTTCCGAATATGTCCAAACTGTCTTCTCCGCTATACTTCTGGTCATTGAAAGTTGTAGAAGATGGGGCGGATGGATATATTGAATTTAGTTTTAGACCCAGTTTGGGTGTTTGAAAAAATTGAGAACGATTATTTTGTTTGCATATATGTTGTTTCTACGAGATATTGATGAAGCTGAGGTTGATTGAAGCCCATGATCGGGTTGAGAATGAACAGTGTTCGGTAGATCAGTATTCCAGTATTCCTCTACTAAAGGGTGATTTTTTAGCTGGTTTGGTTTTGGCAACACTGGTTTTGACAGCTGACGTGTGTTTAGCACCTTGTGTCACTGTCAAACAGCTTCAGTTTGGTTTGCAATTTAACCATGGATCGTCTTACAAATGAACAACGCTTGCAAATTATTGAATTTTACTATCAAAATTCGTGCTCGGTTCGAAATGTCTCGAAAAATTGTGTTCAGCGATGAGGCTCATTTTTGGTTGAATGGGTACGTAAATAAGCAAAATTGCCGCATTTGGAGTGAAGATCAGCCAGAAGCATTGCAACAGCTACCAATGCATCCCGAAAAAGCCACTGTTTGGTGCGGTTTATGGGCCGGCGGCATTATTGGGCCATATTTCTTCAAAGATGATGCGAATCGCAGCGTTACTGTCAATGGTGAACGCTACCGAGCGATGATAACAAACTTTTTTTTGCCCGAAATGGAAGTTCTTGACTTGCATGATATGTGGTTTCAACAAGACGATGCCACATGCCACACAGCACGCGAAACAATGGCGCAATTGCGAGGCTAGTTTGGTGAACAGTTAATTTCACGTTTCGGGCCGGTCAATTGGCCGCCTAGACCGTGCGATTTGACATCATTAGATTATTTTTTGTGGGGGTATGCCAAGGCTAATGTGTATAGGGACAAGCCCGCTTCGATTGACGCACTGGAAGCCAACATCCATGCATTCATTCGTGAGATACCGGCCGATATGTGTGAAAGAGTATGCCAAAATTGGACTCAGCGGATGGGCTACCTGAGATGCAGCCGCGGTCAACATTTGCATGAAATTATCTTTAAACATTAAATTGCAAGGTTCAAACTATCGATTCAAATAAATATTTCATTCATTTTTTCGAATTTTTTGTGTTTTTTTTTTAAAAAAAGTTCTAAACCTCTTAAAAAATCACCCTTTATTAGTGAATTCGTTATCCGCATAATGATCTGGAGGTTGATTCACAGCGAAACTCTAGCTTCTGGTCTTCTGTAAAACCAATAATTATGGAAGGATACTTTAAAAAAAATATCTTTCCCGATTGATCTCTGGAACAATTGTGTAGTTGAGGGAATCGGATTATTTAAAAGAAGAAATAAGCAAGGTAAATTTCATCTCACATTTGAATTTCTTTGTAGAATTCGGCTTGTAAAGAGATGGACATAATTGTTCCTTTTTTCCTTAAAAAAAAGTTGTTGTTTGATTTTGTCTGTTCCACCGATGGTTTCAGATACTCTGACACATCGTTACCTAACTTCAATGAGTTCCTGTTGCAGCACCAGCACCATACAAAAATGATAACTGCCGTGCAAACATTTACCGTCTTCCCGAATTAACAGCCTAACCCGCGTTAAATTTTTTTTCATGCCCTTTATAATTATCCTTTAGATTTCTCCAAATCTGTATAATTTTGATACCTGAAATAGAAATAGTGACGTCATAACTTTGTTGCATTCGCTCTATTTTCATTCGCGACTGACTAGTAAATAATTATATATATAAATGTTTTTATGTTTATGGGTGTCTGGATGTAATCCAATTGATTGTGTTAAGTAAGCTTACAGCAATTTGACAATTATTTTTGGTTGATTTATATAAAAAATACTCATGTAGCTAGATATTACTGAAGCTCAGGCGAGAAATATGTTTGTGAAGAGTAGAGTGGTCTCTCATCACACCGACTCAAGTTATATTAAATTGAAGTGAATATTTTGGATTTTGAGGTATAAATGCTCTAAATAATATAACTTCAGAATTGCTATAAGCTTACCTAATTCAACCAGATGAATGCAAAACATGCATTCAATTTTGCTCCCGACTGTATATATACGTTTGACTACCGGTGAAAAAACGTTCACCTATCTGTAATAATTCACAAATTACAATCATTAAACCAAAATCGTTTCGCACCAATAGCATTTCATATAATAGCAATGTACACAATGTTTTTAAATTACTTAATACTAATTATTAAATTTATTATTGCCTATCATCTATCCTTTTCTTCTAGTCTCTTTTCGAGTATACGGCGAACAACATTTATCCAGCCCGTTCCCGAAAAAGCGTATTATATTTCCCTTCAACTACAGACCCATTGCAATCACTTCTTTTCTTTCGAAGATTATGGAAATACCATTTTATTTTTTTGTTACCTGTAGTAAGGCTTTCGTAGCAAATCCACTAGTCTAGCTCACCAAAAAGTGAAACCAATCTGGCGTTCAGTTTCGTGAAACAAAGTTTCTCTTGATATTTCAAAGACATATGACAGTGTTTGTCATCAAGCTTTTTTGTCAAAAATATGGTAAACTGGGGCATATTCGTCATCGAGGGCATTGCAGTTGCAGACCTCTCAGATGTAAGCAACTTATTTAAATAATGAACGCATCCTCCAGTGAAACCAGTGGATATTATGCAGTTTGACGTTTCCAGTTAGTTGAGAAAGAAAGTTACAAGTTACGATGTTTGTACGTTTTTGTGCTCCTGGCTGCTATATGTCACTCCAATTTTGCAACAATTTTTAAGAAATTTTGTATGTTATTTTTGTGAAAACAAAAGTGAAATCTTGTGAATAGTGTTATTGTACATTCATTACTAAGTTTAACAAATTTACCAGCTTCATCTTCAATGTTTTTTTTGCATAAAACATTCATGTTTACTATTTGTTTAAAAATAAGATACAATTTATCTTTATACTCTATTTCGTTTGCTTTAGTGTCAATATGGTTTGAAACTATAAGATATAAATTCGACAGGTTCAATATTAACGAAAACGGCAACATAATGGTTATGTCCGACGTAAGAAACGGTCGTAAAATCTTGAGTTCTTTAAGCAATGGCTCTAAACGAACTACTTTAAAATCGATATTGAAGAAGAGCGATCCTATAAGAGATAAAACGAATGTCACTTTCAGTCGAAATATACGTCCCAACAAGTCTTGACCCAAAAGCAATAAATGCAAATGGAAAAGTTGTGTTTTACCAAATGGTAACTAGCATGAATGTGCAAATTTTTCATTTTTTTTAATTAATTAATTGGTTTGATTAACCTGTGGTAGTTCTATGTTATACAAATATGTATCTCGAATGTCATTCTGTATAGAAATTAACATTCAAATTTAATTTCCCAACATAAAGGGAGACGATATCATACATGTATAAAATTCGTACATGAGTTTGTTACTACACATAAAATATCTCATCCGAAAAAGTTTGAAGAGTGAAAACTCTGTAAATACGGAAAGTAAAGCAACGGTTAATGCAAATCTGAAATCTGATGTTCCCAGCCTATATCTGCAGTGGCGGTCCCTAATGTAGTTTCAATTGTGAAAACTGTAGTTACTGGAGAGGCTAAAAGTGCACCCAAGATTGCTGGTTAAGCGCGTAAGATTTTCACGTAACTCCTCCCGCTCTAGAGTACAGCAGCTGCGGTACTATTTGTATCTTATATTTTTAACTTACTCGTATACTAAAGAGAAAGTTATTGCGATCGCGTCTGTCTGTCTGTCTGCCTGTAAGCTGATCAAATCTGCATACTTAGATTTTTGAAATAATGGTTTAAATAAATTTGGTATGTGATCTTTTTGAGGCGATTTAAAAATTTACATTATGTAGCGAGAAAGTTTCGTATGACGCAGTCGTTCCCTTTATTTTTTTAAGTATGTGATTAATCTACTGGTCACTGAGTCGTATGCGTATTAATTTAACTTTGAACAGCATTTTCATTTGGTTTGACTTAAAGTAACAATTAAAAAGAATTCAAATTTTCAATACTGATATATTATCTACATAGTTGTAAATTTTTGGCTGTTTTAAAATATCGATTATATATTTCGTTAATATTACAAATGAATAAATACAAACTTTTCAATTACAATAGTATTTTCATAGGTTAGTAATTGTTTGTTGATTGTACCGGGTGATTTTTTAAGAGGTTTAGAACTTTTTTAAAAAAAAAACACAAAAAATTCGAAAAAATGAATGAAATATTTATTTGAATCGATAGTTTGAACCTTGCAATTTAATGTTTAAAGATAATTTCATGCAAATGTTGACCGCGGCTGCGTCTCAGGTAGCCCATTCACTGAGTCCAATTTTGGCATACTCTTTCACACATATCGGCCGGTATCTCACGAATGAATGCATGGATGTTGGCTTCCAGTGCGTCAATCGAAGCGGGCTTGTCCCTATACACATTAGCCTTGGCATACCCCCACAAAAAATAATCTAATGGTCAAATCGCACGATCTAGGCGGCCAATTGACCGGCCCGAAACGTGAAATTAACTGTTCACCAAACTCGCCTCGCAATTGCGCCATTGTTTCGCGTGCTGTGTGGCATGTGGCACCGTCTTGTTGAAACCACATATCATGCAAGTAAAGAACTTCCATTTCGGGCAAAAAAAAGTTTGTTATCATCGCTCGGTAGCGTTCACCATTGACAGTAACGCTGCGATTCGCATCATCTTTGAAGAAATATGGCCCAATAATGCCGCCGGCCCATAAACCGCACCAAACAGTGGCTTTTTCGGGATGCATTGGTAGCTGTTGCAATGCTTCTGGCTCAGTGCGGTGCCAAAATTTATAGGGCAAATATAATGATTTTCCTTAACCTCCCACTCTTAGGTTGCTGGTTCACCCCAAGCTGGATTCTGGTTTACCCCAAGCCGCGCAATAATTCTAAACTGCAGTTATTGAATATGACGTCAAAATTATCGCTGTTAACAATGAAGACAGAAAATCGGACTACATTTTTTTAATGGCTTACAAGACCTTAACATCCTTAAAGAAGAATCAATGAAAAACGAGTTTAATTAATAAGTATGCAAATTCTGAATGCTCTAAACCCCTGGATCACATAAAAATAACACCAACCATACAACCAAATAAAGAATGCTCAAACTCGTTCATCACACAATGGCCCAATAATGCCGCCGGCCCATAAACCGCACCAAACAGTGGCTTTTTCGGGATGCATTGGTAGCTGTTGCAATGCTTCTGGCTGATCTTCACTCCAAATGCGGCAATTTTGCTTATTTACGTACCCATTCAACCAAAAATGAGCCTCATCGCTGAACACAATTTTTCGATAAAAAAGCGGATCCTCGGCCAGCTTTCCAAGAGCCCATTCACCAAAAATTCGGCGTTGTGGTAGGTCGGCTGGCTTTAGTTCTTGCACCAGCTGTATCTTAAAAGGCTTTACGCCCAAATCCTTCCGCAAAATTTTCCACGTAGTGCTGTAACAAAGGCCCAACTGCTGGGAACGGCGCCGAATCGACATTTCGCGGTCTTCTGTCACACTAGCTGATACGGCCGCAATATTTTCTTCAATACGCACAGTACGTAAACGTGTTGGTGGTTTAATGTCCAACAAAGTAAATTTGGTGCGAAATTTGGTCACAATCTTCCGAATAGACTGCTCAGAAGGTCGAGAATGCCGATCATAAAATGGAAGCAGCGCGCGATGAACATTTCGAACCGAGCACGAATTTTGAAAGTAAAATTCATTTGTTCATTTGTAAGACGATCCATGGTTAAATTGCAAACCAAACTGAAGCTGTTTGACAGTGACACAAGGTACTAAACACACGTCAGCTGTCAAAACCAGTGTTGCCAAAACCAAACCAGCTAAAAAATCACCCTTTATATACAGACTTATTTATAAATGTATTTTAAGGAGTGTACAAAGTTAATCTCTTCAAACGCAAAAACTTTATTTATAAAACTTATGCAACGTTGCATAGAGGTTGTCTAACTTAAACGCGTTTGGATGTTTGGATGTGCCCGCTTTAGTGTGGTTTGTATGGAAATTTTATTTTACTTTTTTCCTTCACTTCCTACCCACTTGATCGAATTTGTGTTTGACGAAATTTTTCCCAATGTAAAAATTATTTCAAATGATTTTTAAGTGTATATGCAACCGATAATAAATACTAAGAAAAATAATTTGTGTGGCAGGGATACGACAGTATAGAATCATTCGTGTGCAGTTCAAAGTTAAAGTTGCGGTAGGGATTTGGTGGCATAATTCAATCATGTGTTGTTAGGAAAAATTCAAAACCGCTTAAATTATATATAAATAAGTTTACTTTGTTTGAGGCATTTTAAAGAATTCTAATAAATAAGGCTGATAATATTTCAATAATTTAAATGAAAAAAACAATTCATTAATATTCGGAATTGAAAAATGTGTACTTACGAACGCAGGCATTTGGAGTACCACATAACAAATTCCTCAAAAAATAATCAGACTTCAGCGCTGCCTGGAGGCTACAATGATGTACTTTTTTACCGAGTGTACCCAGTTTCCATCCTCTGTTATGTCTAGTTCACATGGCCACACAAGTCTACCACGCAGGATAAGTCGGGTGCACAGTACTAAAAGTCTATTGCAAGAAAGGGACAACACTAACAAACATGCAAAAATACGTGAAACCATTCATTTAACAACGTTTTAGGTATTGTTTATGGGTACAATAAAAAAAACCGTGTTGCTACTAGAAAGAAAGAATCACACCTATAATAAAACGTTTCGTACTTGGTAGAGCGTCCTTTAGTCTGTAGCTTGAAGTCGTTTGGATGTTAATTGGATTATTGTGTGGTTCGGTAGATTTCCATGGTTACACTAAAGCATTTTTAAGTTGATTAAGTATTTGATTTGGGGAACCAAAGTTTTACTGCTCCCGATACAGTGCTTGGGATCGTTACTTAGTAAAAAGAAAATAGTCTAAAATATTCAATTCTCTGCTTGACAATTTCTTTCAGAATGTTGAGATTAACAAATCTGTCCATTTTCATGTCTTTAAAATGAAGATTGCCTACCACAGTAGAGCTGTGTCATTCGCGATTGATTCGATCTTTTTGACCCGGTCACAATATAATGTATTGGTTATTGCAATCACATAACCACATATCAATCGTTCACAGAGCCAATACTTTTGTTACGCATCTGACTTGTTCATTTATCTCGATTAGGCGGTAAATAAGGAACGGAACTACACAACTTGACATCAATCATTCACAGAGGCAATACTTTTCTTGCGTATGTATCTTGATATGCCACTTTAAGAAAGAGCTAAACAAGTATTGTTCTGCAAAAAATGTGTTCCAAAGGTACAAATTGGTGTATTTATTTGGCTGTATTCACTCTTACATCCATCTGAACTTGTCTGTCTCTATCGGAACTAAACTCAATGAAGGATGATTGGGATGTCTGATTGTAATGAAATTGAATGGAGCAATCCATGCAGATTAAATTTGCTAACATCTGTATATATCAAATGATTATATCAATAAATTATTACAACATCTAAACGAACCATTCAAATAATTCATTACCCTCTCCCAAAAGTCATCTGCTTTAAATTAATATTATTTGGCGAACTTTATTCTTAGGGTTTTGATTTTTGGCTAGTAAATGTTATCTTACCTTCAATTCTGACAGAGTAACCATTCCTATCATGGTTTCACTTTCCGGGAAAACAGGTTACTACGTGTTCTTCAGCCCTTCAAACGACGGTGATTACATTTGAACGGACTAATACCACGCAGCACAGCTGCTGTATTGCATCAGAAGTGGTGACTTATGATGCTATCAAATATGCTATTGCATCTTTTGAGAGTTTCAAGTCACCTGGTCCGGATGGAATTTATCCAGTTTTGCTGAAACAAGATTTAAGTCAGGTTTTGCAAATATTGAAAAGAATTTCCACCGCGAGCTTGGCCTTGGCATATATACCTTCCCCATGGCGTATGGTTTAAGTGGTTTTCATACCAAAAATTGGTAAGTCTGACTACACTCTAGCCAAAAGCTTTAGACCCATAAGTCTGTCTTCCTTCTTACTGAAAAGTTTGGAAAAACTTTTTGAGCTGCATATGCGCAAAGTTGCTCCTCGATCACATACTCTGTCTGAGATGCAACATGCCTATCAGCGCGGAAAATCCTGCGAGACTGCGCTTCAAAATCTTGTTGGTAGGATTGATTGTGCTCTTGTCCGGAAAGAGTACGCGTTGGGCATTTTCGTAGATATTGAGGGTGCTTTTGATAATGCGACCTTTGACAGTATGTGTAACTCTGCCAGATAGCATGGTGTAGATGAAACTTTGGTGTTGTGGATTAAAGCAATGCTAATGTACAGGACGTTGGTATCGGATGCAGATTGTGGCAAGTGCGTCATAACATGGGTAAATAGGGAATGCCCTCAAGGTGGTGTTCTGTCTCCCCTCCTATGGTGTATGGTGGTAGACTCTCTGCTTACGGCTCTCAATTTTCCTGGAAACTACACTCAAGCTTATGATGTCGCCGTTCTTTCTGTCGGTTCAAATCTAGGGGCTGTCTGTTCTCAAGCGCAGAGATCCCTGGATTTGATCGATGTCTGGTGCACTAGTAATGGGCTTTCAGTGAATCCTCTTAAAACCACGTTTGTTCTCTTTACGAGAAGGAGAATCGTCACTGGTCTGCCCCATCTCGTGCTTAAAGGTGTCACCATCCCAATATCCGATGAAGTCAAATATCTGGGTGGAATCCTCGATAAAAAACGTTTATGGTCCAAACATGTCGAATCGAAAACCGATAAAGCGCTGTCGACTTTCTGGCAGTGTAAAGGCGCTTTTGGTAAGACATGGGGCTCCGAAACGGGTTCTTTGGATCTATACGGCCATGATTAGACCGCTACTCTCATACGCATCAGTCGTTTGGTGGAACAGGCTTTCGCGGAAACGTGTTACTGCTCCTTTTGCCAAACTCCAAAGAACGGCATGTCTCGGCTGCACAGGACCTTCCCTAGCACCTCGGGCTTTGGTTTAGATGCTTTGATAAATCCTCCCCCCTCGATTTATATATCATGGGGTGTACGCTAAAAAACCATCTTTCGCTTAAAGAGGGGTGGATTTTTTTACCATGCGCACTGGAAGAACCTGCTCGAGAATTATCCTTTGACCCCTGTCTTATGGATATGGTGCAATGACACCAGACGAAAAAACTACCACTAATACTACCACGATTGAATTCCATCGTATTTTCACGGATGGCTCCAAAACCGGACAGGGGTCTGGTTCTGGAGTCTTTGTGAAACGTTATGACATACGACTTTACTACCCCTTGGGTAAACATGCATCTGTTTTCCAAGCGGAGATTATTGCCAAGTTAGTGCTAGAACTAAAAACTAAGTACATTAATGTAAGGTATCTGAATGGTAGTACAATGGACCTGTAGTTGTGTCTTACCGCTCTATCGGATAGTAGCAACCTCCGACAAAAAAAAGCCATTCCTATGCAAAGTGTTGCGAGTGTAGTTCAAGCACTCATCTTACCTGGTCCTGTTTTCCATGAAAATGTGGATCTCTCTTACAATTTTTAAAGGACCTTTTTTTTATATCGCTTAAAATACTCCGTTCTTCCCTATCACTAAATACTTTACCTTTCCCTTCTATGCACCTTTTTATGATATTGTGCACAGTTGAACGACTTCTTCCGACTAATTCAGCAATTTCTCGTGTTTGCTTCTCCATTCAATTTAACGATCAATTGCCTAACTTTTAAACTAGCTTGTTTTCCGTTTGGGATCATATATGATAATTCCGTTGAATTAAGTAAAGTTGTTAGTACAAATTTTGCTTGTCGATAAACCAAACAAAGATCTGTCCACCGACTAGGACAAAATGTCAGTATTGATAGCTGCAACTTAAAAACAGTTAAGTAGTTCATCTACCTTGGTGTAAATATCAACTCCACGAATGACAACTTAGTGGAGATCCGATGAAGAATTACCCTAAAAAACCGCTGCTAAACAAATTGATTCAAAACTCCGTACTCGAAGGACAAATCGTATGCTCTATAGACCTAATATTCTGCCAGTTCTGTTGACGGCGCCGAGTGCTGGACGATAAGGAGGAAAGGAGAGTTAATAATAGGCGCCTTCGAAAGAAAAATATCGACACGGATATTTGGTCCTTTGTACGAAAAGGGCAAATGGAGGAGAAGGTACAACCGCGAACTCTATGAGCTGTACCAAGATGGGGATGTAGCGAAAAGTTGCTGTTTCTAATTTGTAATAAATATGTTGCCGAAATATACGAGATTCAGTTTTTGTTTTGTATCTTTTATGAAATGTTCTCAAGTTTCTAAAGCTACTCTTAGATTTACCATGCGATAGTTAGTTGCTAAACTATAAAGGACAAAATTTTAATTAAAAGCTTCAGAAAATTATTGACTTTTTTTGGGTTGTGGATCTTTAAAAATAAAATGAAAAATTAGAAAATGCTTGCATTATTTTCTTACAATTGCGATAAAAACCATAGCTCATAAGAATAATCTGCTAGAAGATTTTAAAATTAAAAACTTAGGGCTTCAAAACAGTGTTTATTTTATATTAATTCACAAGATACTGCTTTTATAAAAACTGTGCCCTAGAACTCCTATCGATCGAAGCGGGTGTATAGCCCCGGGTGTATAATTCCTCTGGCAAGCGGCACGGGGCTGATTTCGAAGGTCGTCATCAATGGTCTTCAACATGACTGAGTACAGTTCGAACGTCTGTATCGCTATTAAACTGCATTTTATGCGAAGAGGGATAAAAGCCGAGGGGCAAATTATCAATATTTTAGCTAGACTACAGAATACTCAAAATTACATGGAATAATGTATTCAATGTGTGTTTACGCAAGGAATACTTGTGAAATATGTGTATATACAATGGAATACATGTGAATACTCGTAAATGCACTTAAATAAAAACTCACGTATCTATACTTGAGTACATGCGAATACATGTGAGTACAAATGAACAAAATTTGAATATATAGACTTGTATTGAAGTCTCAGCCTTTTTTATTAGAATTCACTAAAAAGCCAAAACTATTACAGTCTATTACATAATAAACGTAACTCAGCTGTTCATAAAATGGAAAAAGAAAAAAAGACAAAAAGAAAACGACCTGAAAATTGGGATTCCTCAGATAAGGCACGTAGTTAATAGTAAAAATTTTTCAATAATAAATTTATATCTGCAGATTCTCCTGAGACAAATCATAGAGGACAGAATAATGATAATTGAAAACAAAGGTCTGGACACAAACGAATCCAAGATGAAAAGAGAAACGTGGAAAGAAATAACAAACACGTGACAATAATTGGCAATATTGTGTAAATAAAATGAGTGTCACTGACAGGGATTCAACTCAACTCCAAGCACAATGGCGACCAAGAAAAATAAAAGCCAAGGCTTTTTCATATAAAAGAAGCCGTAAAAGAACGGGAGGTGGACTGCCACTCAAATCACCAGATCCGGACGATCCTAGGTTAATGACACTTACACCTCATGAACTTGAGGTAGATGAAAACCAGTTCAACTCTTATTTTTTGGATTCATTGGTTTGTATAACAAGGCATAATATGTAATAATAACTTAAAATATATTCATTTATTTTAATAGGTCAAAAGCCCAATCAGGAGCACACCTAACCGACGCAAAACCTGCCTTGATAATTCATTGGTATTCGAAGTATTCGAGTTTCCAATAGAAATTTCGTTTTGTTTCAGATTTCAGCGTTCCCCGCCACTCAAATTGCTTTCATTCTTATGAGACTTTTTTGTGTGTGTAGCCACGACGTTCATGGGAATGAAAGTCAGGCACTAGGAAAACAACCAAGATGATAGCCTTAAACAGTACTTCTTTGAGTTGGCGATGGACACCAGGAGGAGTGAAAAGAAATGTCTACGGGTAGAGCACGAAGAAAAAATTAAAACTATTATAATGTAACGTGCCGAAAAATTAAAAACATTTATTTTTTGGAGCCTTGCGTTGCGTTGCATTGAAAACAATGGAAATGGAACGTTCTGAAAGGCGAAAGACGTTGCAGTAGTATTTTGTTATTACTTAACTTTTTTTTGTTATATTGTTCATTAAGATGAATACTGTTGTCAAAATAACGTTTTGATACAAAAATACACTTATGCAGGCTCTAAACAACGTCCAAACACGTTTAGCTTATGCATCTCTATGCAACGTTGCAGAAGTTTTATAAATAACTCTATGAACTCCTTATAATACGTTTATAAATAAGGATATTAATCTTTAATATAGTATTTCGGTTACCCGGTCAAGCTTTTCACATAGTGAATGCAGAAGATCCAAAATGTAAGATCAAAATGATCAAAATTGCACAAAAAAAATACAATTTCTATTTTCTATTCTTACACTAGATCCAAACAACAAATCAAATTCTATTAAAATACCTTTAAAGTAATTGAAACACTACCTTTTTAAATTGAGACGAAGCATCATAATAAATCAAGGGAAGTGCAATAACAGAACGGAGATACAGCTCTGTCGTCATCGCGGTAGTTGTGTCTGAGCGCTCCATCAAAAAGCTCCATAGCGCTCATATCTATATGACTATGATGCTGCTTCATTTTTTAAAAACAAATATTTAAAATAAGACCCCCCCTATCTTGGTATCCGTTCCGAAAGGAAAACTCTCCGATTTTATACGAATCGGACAATTTTCCTTCATGGTAATTGTTCCGATCACCTGTTCGGCACATTTCTCCGACAAAACGTAACGCATACCGGCAGTATACATTTCAACGCGATGAGCTGCGTTTTCTACATCAGTTTTTGACAGCCACCTGTCAATTTCTCTCCGGTTGTCTCCGACATATATTCGTCGCGGAAATAATAATTTATAAAAAACGTTCGGAAAACGGATACGGTGAATGTAAATAAAGTCTCCGATTATATTTGCGTTGCGGTGAAAATTCCTCTCCAAACGGATAGCATGATAGGGGGGAGAATTTTAACTTAAATTATTTAATATTAATTTTAACCAGCAAAATTTTACATAGGAAAAAAATGTATATTTACCAATCGTATGTCAATTTAATCGCAAATCAATTTTCTGATTGTTCGCAAATCGTCTGCGTATTCAAAAAATTCAAACTACATTTTCGTCAACTGTATAATGAAGCATTGCAAATGATATCATTTGCATAATTTTAACCAATTAGGTTTAAAAAAAAAATTATATTTATTTCACTGTTATTAAATGTTTCCACTTTTTTTGGTAAAGGTGTCGCACAACAAATGCAACACGCGCAACGAAAGAGTACAGAATAATACTTAATCATATCTCCAAACTCAAAAAAGTTTGCACACTTTAATTTAATTTGAATTTGCTTCATCTTACCTTAAGTGGAATTTCTATCCTTCCGATCAGTTCGTTATCATGTTTTCCTGTTGAAGCAGCCAGGGCAATTTCCTTTAATAGTTTCTTAAATCCACGAATACCCTTAACCTCGACAAGTTTATTCATTTTTTCACTAACGCTTTCTGCCGCATCGAAGTCCCTATAATTTAAAAGAATTTGTACTAAATAATGAGTATTCATAATAATATTTCCGTTCAAGAAAATATTTAAATTCGAACATTCGTATTAATAAACTTGAGTTACCCTTCAGTCATGAGTTAAGGAGTAAAATGTAATTAATAAAAAAATGCAGGCTAACTGACGTCTTTCAACTGTGAGTTAACTCAACTCACCATCGTAGATGGTATTCCTACAGAAATTTCACAATTGTCTTATTCTTATTCCATCGCTAAGTTAGCTCGTGAGTAAGAGGTGAGTTAAGGGGTTTTTATTAATAGTATGAATATTATAATACTTAGATGTCAGTCACAGATGAATAATTAACCAGATAGTCAACTCCGCACGCTCCTATCTCCTTGAACACAGAAAAAATTGTATTTTATGAATAACGTCTGCGTCTGCCTTCTTACATAAAGAAGCGCAAACGTCCGCTCTGGAAATTTTTATTTTTAAATTTGGTCACCATGTGTTATTAAAGCATTACATAGAATGTATGATTTTCACTGTTTTGATACATCAATTCTGTTCCACAGATTTATTGTATGATGGCAGTCATACAACGATATAATTGACTGGTATATTTTCAGTACGATTGTGTTTCACAGAAGTTTATGATGCATTGTATGTCTACAATATCTGATACATTTTCATAAATCACACACAGTACAATAAATTGATTAAAATGGAAGCAATGGAAGTTTCAAAACGAAAATAAAGTGAGTAAGTAGTATTTGTTGCTATAATTATTGTTTATGTAATTTTGCCGGCACAAATTTACAAATTCTGTAATAAAGGAAGAATAGGGAAAAGTTATACAACGTACAAAGAGCACCTTATATTGAGGAATTGAATGAATCTGAATACGAACGACACTGATGACTTTACATGACCCCGGTCCTTATTCCTCAAACTATTTGTTCTGTTGAGGTTTGAGAAGACTAGCAAATGAATTGTGTGAAATGTATTGGTTTCCTTAATATTGAAGTAAGTTGAATTGAGGTAAGGGTTGTATTGAATGAAGTAGAAAAACATGCGAATGCGAGTTGAGGTGGTATATGGGTCACGTTCAGCCATGATGTAGTTTCATTTGTTGAGGTTGAATTGAAAGAGAGACAGTTTTTTTACATATTTGTTGCGAATTACCACCATCGATTTCTTTTTTCACATCATCGCTCGTTATGTGGAAAAGAAAATGGCATGTAAATGGAATCGCAAATATTCATTCTTTCGCGGTCAATCCCAGCCACATGGTCCATAAGCTTGCTCATAAAATCGCTTTGCGACACTTAACAGAGATTACGCTAGCAACCCTATATTGCAAAGGGGAATAGTAATTTTTGGCATTAAAATATAATTGACCAATAAGAAATTTCGAATTGATGTAGGTGTCATGCTTTCCGACAAATTTTTAAAATTGCAAATTATACATTTCATACAACACTGGAATCATACAATGTTTCCAATAAAATCTGTGAAACAAAAATGTTAATGTAATTGTATGATAATTGATTTTAATGTATGTGATGTATGATCTGTGAAATAGGCCCCAGGTCACTTAACACAATTTAACTGTTTATATTGTTATATTAAACGTAGGTACACCTGACTGGGTTTGCAATTTGATGCAACAAATATCCCTTCTTCTTGTTCATATCAGAATATTCAGAGTTCAAAAAAACACATCTTTTAGGGGGGAATCTACTCGTACTTTTTTTAATTTGTCTACAGTTAAGAATAAAAAAACTAAAAAATCTGAAAAGCTGCAATTAAGATCAAAAATATGAAGATACAAAATTATAAAAGCCTGTTTTTTTAGAGCTTTTTTAGCTAAATTTTTTTATCGAATTTTTTTATTCACGTTAAACAATATCATAAAAAATTATACCCGCAAAAGTTCAAACATCCCCAGAATCTCAAATAATTGCGATAATCAAACCCAATGTGTACCAGTCCGTCCGTGTATATTTTAAACACAAAATATGCTCATTTTATTAACTTTTTTAGGAACTGTAAGTTGACATAATGCAATAATTATCGTTTACTATTGTATATTGATGCTTATATGCCCCGCTCGTCTCTTTTCCGCTGCAACGTTATATTTCTTTTGTATTCCAAGATTTCAATAGAGGACGAAGAAATTGAAAGATTGTTGAATAAAGAAAGGAAATTCGAGCGGAGCAGACTTTTCTTTTGACAGTGATGGTTCCTTTCGAAAATTGCATTCGCAAACGTTCAATACCTCAGATGGTAAAAAATACATAAATGAAAACTATAAAGATATCTGACGCTCGCAGTCTATGCCTAACATGCAATAATCAGTGATGCAGTGATGCAATTACAGTGGTACGAATACTATTGCTGATATTGTAAATGTAACATTTACTGATTTAATTATTGGGGTACCTTAACCCACACACTTACACAACTAATCGCGGTATCGAAAACATTTCTATCGTTTTCAGGAAAAAATAAAGCCGACAAAGCCCTAATCTGATTTAACCCTTTCAAGACCCTTTTCCATTGGGATGGATATGCTATTATAATTTGTTTTTTTTTAGGAAAACTACAGCCCTTGCCTCCATTGGTTCATCAAAGTGGAAACGTGGAAAAGGACATGCCCTCAAGATTATTCCCAAATTATTTAGTAAGTCCCAAAGATACATAAAAATACAAATAATTTCTAAATCGCTAAAACAGAATTATGGTTACCGATATTTAACTAATTTTGGTGAAGGTCAGAGTATTTCAGTCAAACTTTAGATATGTGTACTTATACTATTATACTGAAAAGAGAAAAATATTTGCTTACCATAGTTCTAATATCAGTACTTCAGTTATTGGATTTTGTTGAATTGGGCTAAGGAATAAAATAAAGTTATTACTTAATTCACCGAATGTAAAAAAATTATGTCAATTTGACAGATGGACATTTCTAGAGTGTCTACGAACAAAAACAATATTAGTCACATGAAGTAGGACAGCTGTCCTCTCTGAAGCGGGTTAAACAAACACCATCACTCATTATATCTAAACAATTTGTAGATACTTGTTCCATCTGTCCCATTGGCACATTAGAAATGTCGTATGGAAATAAAAACTGTGTTTTGTTTTAAGTTTTCAGTAACAGCATAATTGCAAAATCAGTCCTACACTCTGTTACTAAAAAGTAGACAAAATAACAGCTATAACTTGTATTAATATGACATAATTTACATTAAAAATTGTTCTTTCCATGAAGGATTAAGTGTAGACGGTACAACAGCAGTATTATATCGATTTGTTGAATTTGAATCAACATAAAGTGTTACGAATGGGTCCGATAATCCATTGGAATCCATAGAAAACAGATTTTCAGCTCTATCGACTTCAATGCGCAGGGTTTTCTGAGGTGGATTTTTTGTGTTTACATTTCTAAGCAACTCAAAGTGCTTAGGTTTGGTTATTTCAAAAACTTTTCTCATATACTCAATCAAAACATCCGAATCGTTGTCTGTATTTTTTTCGTAACCGTTACTTAATATAACGAACAGTATTTCTTCATACAACTCGTTAACCTGAAAAAGAAAAGTTTCGTAATTATAACTATTAATAATATTAACTTCATACAAATTATTTAATTCAAATAAAAAAAAATTAAGACAACGCAATTTTAATAAATGCAACAACCGTATATGTGTTAGGTTTAAACATGCTAAAAACTAGCTGCTTTTACATAAGAAGTCAGTCATACGAAGAAGAGAGATCTAAGAGAATTGGACGCTGTTATAACCCAGAAGAGCTACGTTGTAAAATGTATCTCATAATGTATTACACTGTAATTTTATTCTTCATAAGTTTTCCATTTTTAAGTTATTAAGGTATTTAAAACACTTCTTCTGTCCATTTAACGACGAGCTTATGATCATGATTACAGGGATCATAACCCTCTCACTTCACTGCATTCCTACTCGTCCGCCTGTGGGGTTCGCCGGTTCGACCTCAAAAGATATCTGCAGGCATCTCGATTTTGGATAACTTCATCATTGAGGCCAATCAAATGCTGGTGTTTCTGCATTTGTGTAATCCAGGAATTTTTAGGCCTGCCTCTTTTACGCGATTGTAAGGGAACGTTGATTGCCATTGCCTTTTTGACGGGGTTCGTTGGATCCCTTCTGTGAACATGACAATATTTTCGAGATGAGCTCTTTGACGTGAAAGCTCTTTGCTACAATGGGAAGCATCTTCATCTCAGCTGCTGTCAATTTGCCTTCATACTTTTTGTACATTGTCCAGCATTGTGAACCGTATGTGAGCGCCGGACGCACAACTGCAGGGTAAAGCCTTCCCTTCAGATTAGGAGACATTTTTCGTTCACAAAAGATGGCAGAGTTTTCCTGCCGCTTCATTCACCCTACGCTTACACGATAATTGATGTCGTCATCAACGGTTGCTTCGCTGTTGATCATTGATCCCAGATATTTGAACTTTTCAAACTACCACCACCCCATTCAAATAAATGTCTGGAACGGGTTGACTTGGGTGAGAGAATGGGAAGTACAGACACTCCGTCTTTTTTGGCTGGTACGATACGCATTCCCTTCTAAAACATCTACCCAAACATCAAGTCCTCGTTGCAGGGAAGTCTGATCATTACTTATGATGGCTCCATCGTCAGTAAAAAATAACTGATGCACTTTAAGGTCCGTCACTTTTCCCTTAAGCAGATAATCTAGGACCGTAATAAAAAGCAAAGGACTTAAGACCCTTCCCTGGTGAACACCGACTTTTATTGGAAATTCATCGGTGACTCCTGCGGGACATCTGATTTTTGTCTTCGCTCCCTCGTACACGTCCATGATCATCTGTACGCAGATTTCAGGAACTCCTCGTTGTCTTAGCGCTACTCATATCAGATCGAATGCTTTTTCAAAATCAACCAGAATTATACGCAGATCCTTTAAGGAATCACGATGCTCCTGGAAAATATCGCCGGGGAAACTGTTTGTTTAAAAGTTGCTCGCAATACTCTCGCCACCTGTGTAAAAAATGTTCGTCGTCAACAAGTTGTTGGCCTTGAGCATTGTTAATGAACTTCGGCGAACGAATTTCCTGAGGATTTCTTCTTCTCTGTGCGGCAATCTTGAAAATTGCTGTTCCCTTGTTCTTGTTTTGTCGAAGCTCGTGGGTTACCTGGTTCCTATCAGCAGTCGAAGAAGATACCTCCTCCAACTACTGATAAAGACTCTTCATACACTGAGCTTGAATTTGGGCACACTTTTTCTTTGCGATACTTTTGCAACGTCTGTATTCCACTTCAAGACGAGCTTTTTCAACTATATCATTAGAAGCGCACTTTGACCAAGCTTTAAAAGCCACTTTCTTATCCGTTATTGCTGCTTGAATTACCTCTGTCCACCACAAAGTTTCCTTTCCATACTGGTAGTGACCCTTCGAGGCTCCAATCAGTACTTTAGCTTTCTCTAAGCAGGCTCGTTGTAGAGAATCCCACATATCTTGTTCACTGTACTCTTCATCCTCAACTTCTCTAATGTTATTACGGAAGAAATTTTCCATGTTGATAAATGACTCGCCTTTTTCTTTGTCCAGTTTGTACCAATTGATTTTCGCAGAAACCTTTGTTTGTTAATGTTTGTTCTTCTTCTCCATGAATATTACTGTCAGGAGGAGGCGGTATTCCCAGGTGATTGCCTCTCCCAAGATCACTTTGCAATCTTTAACTCTAGGCTTCATGAAACTTTCCACCAAATGGTAGTCAATCTGGGTTTCATTTCCGCTATAAATGACAGTGCCGGCAATGTTTGATAAACATTGTATTTAAAACGATCAGACCGTATGACTTGCACATGCTTAGGATGTCTTCACCAGAAGAATTCCTGTGCCCATTCAAATCTCCGCCAACACACAAAAGCTCATCCTTTGGGATATTCTTGATGAGGTTGTGGAAATCAAGCCAGAATGCATCTTTTTCCCTCTGCTCGCACCCGATTTGGGGAGCATATGCACTGACAATATGCCACACCTCGCCTTGAATCACCAGTTTGAGAGACATCAGACGGTCACTGGACTTTGAAATCATCAATACGTTGCTAAGTAACTCTGGCGCAAGGATGATACCGATACCATTCTTACACTGTTCTTTACCGTAGTAGAACATCGTGTATGCTTTTGTCTTAACGTCCAAGAAACACGCCCGATTTTCGGTGTTTCACCATTTCGTTTCTTGGACACACAAGATGTCCAATCGCCTTCTTACCATCATCTCTTCCAGTTCGTAGATGCGACCACTCATACTTCCAACGTTCCAACTTACGACCCTTAGGTTTTGCCTAAGTCTTTGCATTATTTTGCTATCCCCCGGGAACCGAATAGCTCTGTTGATCTTACTGACACCAGTGATCTCCAGTCGTGACAACCCACGGATTTGCATGCACACTTGTAAGTTTAAAGGTGTTAAATATGTTGTTAGGCTCACCTGGATGTTTAAATTGCCTCGAAGTGATATCCTCGACCTTAGTCGCCTTTTACGACAAGCACTGGCGAGCACTGCAGGGATATCCTTACTTCCCGTCCCTGCACGGGACTATTTAAAATATGTACAATTGAAAAAAAACACATCCTTATGTTTTTGAAAATTTTGGCAATGTTTTTTGGCAAGCTCAAAAATTATTCAAATTCCTTGAATTTAGGCATAAAGTCAAGTACTGCAAAAGCCGAGAGAACCGATCCAAATCTTAGGTCAAAAGTTATTGAATCCAAGTTGATAAGTTATTGCCTGGCTGTATTCAGCATCAGAGCTACATTCCAAAATATTAGCGTAATATGTGAACATGCCCATACCGACGAGACTGAGGACCCTATCAGGGAGGAATTTTATGGCCTTCTGGACGGAGTATACGAAGCCTGTATGATGTCAACATTGTACCTGGCAACTTCAATCCTAACGTCGGAAGGAAAACATCTTTGGTGAGTTTGTTGGTAGGCACAGCTTTAACGAAGCGGCAAAAGATAACGGATACCGACTAATACCGTGATAAACAGGACTAGGTTTCCACGGCTAAGGATCCATACAGCAACATGGCACTCTCCAGACGGTCGAACCTCCAACCATATCGACCATGTGCTTATTGATGCGAGGCACGCAACTTACTTCATAAACGTCCGTCTAATAATTTCCTTATTGCAGCTAGATTTAGAGCTCGACTGTCCAACGAGAAGTAGCTGCGAACTGCCCAGAAGAAGATTTGACGTTGGACGCCTTAGAACACAAGGAGTAGCCTGAGACTACAATGAGTGCCTGATTGAGAGGCTCTCCAGGTTTCACCTACCACTAACACCAATAACCAGTGGGCCCAGTATTTCGACAAAATGTAAGAGGTAACCGAAACCACAATGGGCAACTTGCTACCTCAAAGAAAAGGACAGTGGTATGATGATATATGCGTGTACAGGAAAAAGGTGACAGAAGATGCACACATCAGAATTCTGCAGCGGAAACAAGAGCAGCGTGGGAAGAATACCGTGCAGTCTACCGGCTCCACAGATGAGGAATTAACCATAAAGTCAACTCTGCATTCTCCTATCACTTTCAGCCCGCAAAAAATATTTAATAATGGCCGAAAAATCCTCAATCAATTTGCCTATCTGTGAATACGTGTGAGCCAGGCACATGAAGTTAGAACTAATTTGATTACTTACCGGCCACAAAAAGGTGTGGAAAGTTTAGCAACATTTCCAAATTACAATAAAAAACAGCTGGCCAAGCAACTGGCTGCTGGCTTAAAGACCGGAACTCATGCTTTGCAAAATAGCCTAGAAAACCTAGTGACGGACGTCCAACTAATAGTTCATGTATTTAAGCAGGAAGGGAACCCACGTCCAGTCATTCAAGAACCAGACCCGTCACCCAGTATAGAAGAGGTTGATTTAGCTATAAAAAGGCTGAAGAAGAACAAGGCCGCCGGGTCTAATAGTCTTCCTACAAAGAGCCACTTCTTCATCTACTTTAAAGCCGCAAATGATAATATTAGCTCTACACGGCGATTGCCGAATTCGGGATCCCGAGCAAATTTATCTAACTGTGTTGCGTGATACTGGAGAACAAGAAGTGCAGTTACAGTTTGGCATCTGAACTGTGTCAAATATGCACCGGATTTCGGCTTTCGGCCAAAAGCAATTTTTGTATGAGAAAACTCTTTTTTTTAACATACGTTTTTGGTGTACTTTTGCAAAGATTTTATTTATATGGAAATTGTGCAAAATTTTAAAACAATTTTCATATGGTTTTGATAACATGTTTTGTTAAGCTTATGCAAATTTAAAAATTAAAAAAATGTTTGACAAATATTTATCAAATAATTTATACCATCTCATCAACGGGAAAAATGTTAAGTCTATATGGCTAATGGTTCGTTAGTTACCTTGTTTCAAAAGCATGTATCAAAAGCCATGGGATTTCAAATAGATAGAAAAACAACTACATTCCACAAGTTTTAACCATACTATAATCGGATTAGTGTGTGCTTTCCTCAGTTTACGCCCAATATTTATTTTTTAAACGGCCCATACAGGACCTAAAGCCTAGCTTCCTCAACCATTGTGTGTGCGAAGTTATATTTTTTGGACACAAATGGAGGGACCTACATTTTAATGCCGGTTCCTAACGGCAATTTATTTTTAAGAATCTTCTCATGACAATTCTTACTCTTGGATATTTGTCAGACGTTCGCAAGAGGTGGGGCTGCGAATAAAAACTTTCAGGTCGGGATTTGAACCAAAGACCTCTCCAACGCACTTAACCACTAAGCCACTGCACCCACATCATACTAAGAGAATACAATCTAAATATTTAATTTATTTTGGGTTTTTATTAAGAGCGCATAACGACAATTCACTTTGACTGCGAAACTTCTTCTATTACTTCTTACTTATATAATAAATAGACTTTATTTATTCGAATATAATAATGGTCATTTTTTGGGTTTGTTAATGGTTTTACAATTAAAGTATAGCAACATGGTTGGTAAAAGAAAATTGTTTTTTTATTAATACTTGCGACAACTGGGTCCTGGGGTCTAACTATGCACTTCGCCACGAAGAGCATCTTTTTCGAATTTCGCATTTTGGTACTAATCAGTTCGCCGGCGAAATCTATCACTCTATGCACGCAACTATGCAAATGCGAACGCCATTTTATTGAAGGTCGACGAGGTTACCCTGTAGTCAGGTTCTTAGCAATAGTAATCTATACGCAAGAATGATCAATGGTTAGAGGCCAATGACTAATTCTATAATTTTAGGAGAATCAGGATATCCCCTACTAGCTTGGTTGCCGCAATATGGCAGACATGTTAATTTAAGAAGAAGCTACACACAATAATGATAATAAATGTAATACCATTGCCTTTAGCCAAAATTGATATTGCACATATTTCCTTATATATTTGCTTTTCATCTTACTCATAGTCTTCATATTTTTATTCTAATTATCCGTAGATCAGTTAGGTCACTTGCGATATGTAGGGTGAATTCAGATTGGCCCAAGTTCAGTTGCCTTTCCAATTGGAAGATCTTCTTCCGTTACATTATTTCAGGATAGAACTTCTGTTGGTTCTGTTTCGGCTTTTTGCATTCGGAGCCATTCACCTTCTTCATTCGGAACTTCTTGTTATCGAAATATTGAACGTCTGCTAATGGCAGCACCTATGATTCCGTTGTCGAGAGACCTACAGCCACTGCATGCCTTTGCTTTATAATTTTTGTTCAATTTACCAGAAAATGCTTTATTAACACACCTTTGGGATCTCCAATAAATTTTGATATTTTGTATTCTTGCTTTTTGTCCATCTCTTATTTTTTATTTTAGAAACCGTATCGAAATTCATGTTATTGACATATGTATGTATGTATAAAGTTAAAAAATGCACAGGACACTTGTATAATTTAAAAATTTATTAAACTGCAGGTGTATTTTTTTTTTGTTTTGAAAATCTGAGCACTACAGGTACCTGTGATTGTAGAATTGTATATTGGAACTTGTAGTTACTATAAATAGGGCCCGGGTGATAGGCAAATAGTAAAATAAATTTCCAGTCTTTATGTACTATAATAAATTCATAGAAAAACATTATTTAAAAAAATACCCATGAAGTTTTCTTGTCCAAAAACGTTGTGTAGGTCAAGGAAATATTTATTTTCTAAATATTATGATACACAAATATTGGGGCGAATTTTCTTCTCAGAAGCAGGGTTTAAAAGTTATTTTTTTTAAGATAGAAACATATTAACAGAAACATATATACCTACTCCCCTAAATCGTTAAAATAAATGCTTAATTTTCGGTTTTAACCCCACCTTTTCAACCGCAAAGTATTGCAAAAAGAGGATTTTAAAACTTCCAACTTTAATAAAAAAAATAAAGTTCGCTATCCCTGCAGCAAAGAAAATTGTAAAAAATCCCAAAACAAACTAAAGTAAAAGTAGCTGCCTTTCGATTAACGCAAAAATTGTAAATTTTAAATCAATAATTTTATTATAAACATCTGTCTCCTAACATTTAGATTTTGAATTTGTTATTTTGAACAGATTTTCTATCGAATAAATGTATTCGTAGGTGCAAATTCCTGCTGCCTGAAAAGAAAGTTGAGCCCAAATTTTTTAATTTTTTAAAAAAGACACCAAAATTGGAATTGTATTGTCTATACATATGTATGTCTCGTTACTTACATTATTTTGTTTTCTAATGGAATATCTTTAAGACATTTTTCCCAGTTATAAGTTTGGCAGTGGGCGTAAAAAACAAAATTTTACACTCTACTATTTGGTGACTCTACCATGACAGAGTTGTTTGTTAATTGAAAATAAAAAAAACATATGCCGCGATGTGCTAAAAGTGATTTTTTTTCAAAAGGAATATTTAGATAAAAGAATATTTTTCATAAATTGGAATTAAATTCTTTACTTCAGTGTATTTTATTATACTTCTAAATCGCAAAAATCTTACATTAATTCCTGCTTACATTGACTATGTTTATTTTGGGTCCGAAAAAACGTAAGTACAGTAAATAATGGACATATAGAATATGTCGCGTGCATTCCAACAACCGTTTTAACTAAGTTTCCAAAAGGAAATGAAAATTGATGAAATGTAAATTCCATAAATTTATTTTCTATCTGTGAAAAGGTGTATATAAGAGATTTGATGTTTCTTTGGAGGTATTTACGAAAGATTTTGCTATGGAAAATTAATTGCATGTGAGTGGCCATTAAAACCCATATAATTCCTTATAAGTGTGCAAGCTTGGATCCCAAAGGCATCGATTTATTACTGCTGCTGACACTATCAACACATATATTTTTTTATGCACCAATTTATAGTCTCGTTTGATATAAATTGGTAGTTTTCCACTTGACTCTTTATCCTATTTTTGAACTAGAAAAATCGATTTTTTCCGTAAACGTAATATTTAACATATATGTTGGGAGCGATCTTTTCCGTGGCGTCATTATTGATTCTTTTTCTATTCTCTACTTTCGTACGCTACTATTTCCACCAAATAAATATAAACGAATTGCTTATTCTTTAAATAATTCTGAAGATGGTTGGTTCATTTTAAGTTCTCCCTTGAATTTTCAATATAAACCCTCTGCAAGCCCAAATTCGTAATTTATAAGCCCTCTAAAAATTTATAAGCGAATATTGGAACACGGAAAAAACCCACATCCACAACGCTAGAACAATACACCCAGTAGTTTTAAATAGTTCAGTTAAGTTTCGATTTTTTCATCAAACAAAGCACTTTAAAAATTATTTACACTTGGTATCAAACTTGTTTTCAATAAAAATGTATTAATGTTAAAATCAAACATGTTGCAAACAGAATTTACTTGTTTTAAGTACCTGGTAGAGAAATCTCTGGAATTCCGCATAATAAAACCTTGCATTCAACTGCTTTTAGCTACCACATAATCAATATGACTCAAAAAGTTCGGCTTTTGGTCAAAAAAAACACCAAGGTTCTGAAAATTGCATTTTGCTTTCTTTGATACCAAAAATAAATTGCTAAACGCTTGCCACAGAACGTTAAGCTTTGGCATTTATCAATGCTCAGGAAAAGAGAGTTGATCGATGAATTATCAAGATCTTCTTGCAATAGAATGCAGAGCTTATGCAACGAAAAACTTTTAAGTCGTCGGCATACATTAGGCAATGAGAATTACGAAATAGATCAGAAATGTCATTAATGAATAACAGGAAGAACAGAGGTCCGAGATGGCTTCCCTGTGAAACACCAAAGGTAACATGTATTGCCAAGGAAATCATATTGTTAATACAAACGAACTGAATTCGAATTATTAAGTACGAATTTATCCATTTTAAAATTATTTGAGTGAAATCCTAATTTACTTAACTTCATTAGTAACACATGACTATACATCTAAATATACAGACTGAAAATGTTTAACAAAAAAGTTGCAAATAAGTGAAAGGTCAAATGAAGTTATCTTATCTTAACGCATGCTATTGGGAATACTATTTGATTTTGATTATTATTATTCAAAAAATTTCAAAAACGTTTACTATTATAGCCTTCTTTATAAACTTATTATAAGGAGTGCATAAAGTTATGCACGCTCTAAAATTCCTCTAAACGCAAAAACGTCATTTATAAAAGTTATGCAACATTGCGCAGAGGTTGCCTAACTTAAACGCGTTTGGAGGTTGTTTAGTGTCCGCTTAAGTGTGGTTTTGAATGGAAATGTAATTTTAGTTTTTTCCTTCTCTTGTGTTTGACGAAATTTTTTCCAATGTAAAAATTATTTCAAATCTTCTATTCAATTATCAATAAGTATTTTAATGTGTATATTCAATGAATGAATAGTAAGAAATATATTTTTTGTAGCAGGGAAACGACCATTCGTGTGCAGTTCGAAGTTAAAGTTGCGGTAGGGATTTAGTGGCGGATTGAATTATGTGTTGTTACGAAAAATACACAACCACTTAAATTACTTGTTGTGCTAAATACAAAATTTTCGAGTCTCAATAAGCTATATAACTATTTATAACTGTATATAACTCAATAAACACATCGAATTACTTTTGTAACACCCTATTTTTGTATACCCTATCCTAAGTGTATATTAATTTTGACACATAGTTTATAACACCTCTTAATATTCGTCGTATACCCCTGTATATATGTATATAGTATATATGTATGTACATTTATAATCAAGCCTAAACCTTACACTATTTAGCAATGCCCGTCCGTCCGTTCGTCCGAATCAACTTCTGAGGCCTTTTAATTTACATACATTTTTTTGCCACGCCCACTTTTTAAGGGCGTTTTTAATTTTTTTTAATAAATATAAAGCTATCCATCATGTTCTTAACGCTTTTTTTCTTTGGGGCATATAGGGATGTGGATAGAGTATCATACTGTTCGCCCCAAGCGGACTTTATAATTATTAGACCGGCGAAATTGCTTATAAACCTAGTTCTTTCTATTATTAGGATTTATTATTGTTTTATTAAACCAATCTGGTTTTGACCACCAATCACCTTTACTTTTGGAGTGTGTAAATTAATTGCACTATTTACAAATCTTAAAAAAGATAAAACTCATTTCTGAATCAACAAAGGCTGAATCAAGTTCGTTATTAAAATAATTCTAATTTCTCTATTGATTTGAACTAGTTCAATTGTATCAATTATTTCACAATTAAATATAATATTAATAGGTACTAATATTTTTTTTCTGGATCACACAACAACAATCACTCGTTCAATATTATCTACAATTATCAACGTGAGCTTTATACAATTCAAAATAGCTACTAGGTAGCATGTAGGAAACAATGTGAAAGGCTTCATTAATACAATCAAGCTTTATATTCAGCACTAATTGGTCGATATCTGGAAAACCAGCTAGAGAAGGTAATTCAACTTAAGATCAATGAAGAGAGGTATGTACGGCTAGGAGCAACGGTTTAAGATTTAGTTATATTAGTTGATCTGTGTTCGTCTCCTCGTTTTTTGTACGTTTGACAAAGAATTTACAACTTTCGAAATCTCAAGGAATTTTCAATTTCAACGTTGCACTTCTCCGGGTCTTTAAATGAGAAATTTCGCTTATCGCAACTGGAAACCAACGTTGGAAAGAGTACTAACTTCCACTTGGTTAATTTCGGCACAATTATGAAAAAGTCGGCGGCAAAAAGAACCACACTTTCATTTAAATCAATGCGTTTGATTATTCGACATTTTAGAAAGAGGATAAAAAAGGACGTGCCACTTTTAGGTGGGCGCATTAGAAACTATAAGTGGCATTTCATATAATCAGTATTTACCTTAGTACTAAGGCAATTTTACACAGTGGATCAGATGGTTTTAAGAAGTTTGAATTGCAACATCATGCTATGTAATATACAAATTTATACCATTTCTAAGGCAACATTGGGAAAATTGTCTCATAAAAGAAGTGGGGTTTACCTATATTTAAGGAAATTTTACCATAGGTTTGCTATATCAACTTAGTTCTAACGCAAAGTAACATTTTTTTCTAGCGTAAACTAATATATTTTCTTGCTTAGTTCTTATAATCGTTATAAAGAAACTTAACTCCCATTGCCTGCTTGTCTGATAATTTCCATACAAGCATATTAATCCAACTCGCATAATGTAATTTTACACAGTATTTTTGTCCGAGCAAACTTAAAAACGATTTTTATTTACGTACAAAAAAATATCTTTGATAAGATCAATCTTAGAAAACCAACGGTATATTGTGTACGTTGTATACGGTAGATGTTTATCATTTTTAAACCATTAAAAAAATTGAATCCGAAAACTTAATTGGTTTGACTGTATTTTGGTTTCTTATGGTTACAGCACTTATGGAAATGTTTTTAGGGATACATTCTACAAGCCTATTTAATAGACCTAAACTTCGCTTTCTTCCTCTATTCAAAACGACTTAGTAGGAGTTATATGGTTCGTTTACGTCATTGCAGTCATTTTAATCTAGTTCTTATGATTGCATTAGCCTCACATAAGAATAACACACGTAAGATACAAAAACACTACTACTAACAGCTCATAGTAGGCCTTACTAATCAACAACCGTTTTGTATTTATGTGAAGCTATTTTTTAAGATGTATATTGTAAACGCCGTTTTACGCCGATGGCAAACTGCAAATTGAGACACAATTCAAAATATTAAATGCTTCTCACTGTAGATCAATACGAATACTTATCCGTTTTAGCATGCAATTTATACTTACAGTTATTGGCTTGCAGACTGATATCTGGTTAATCCTAAGGCATTCACCATGAACATCTCCAACATTATTTAATTCA
Organism: Ferdinandea cuprea; assembly: GCA_963576555.1. NCBI lineage: Eukaryota > Metazoa > Arthropoda > Insecta > Diptera > Syrphidae > Ferdinandea > Ferdinandea cuprea. The sequence goes on from OY754959.1 coordinate 83,815,638, forward strand.
ATTACATCACTCATTTCATTCTTATTACCAGCTTTTGTTTGAATTTTTGTAGTTTCAGGATCAAATATTTTATTTTGAGATTCATTCAGATACTCATTCATTTTTTATCCAATTACAATAAAACAAATTTAGTACCTTATTTTCACGAAAACCAAAATTATATTTCAGATGACTTGATGAGAAATATATCAAAACAGTCCTTTGGTACACCGACTTTATCATTTACATTATAAGATTTGTCCACAAATTTCAATTAAAATTGGTTTTAAATTTTAAATAAAACAAAATAGTTTTTTAAATAGAAGTTAATCACAGATGTTCGTCAAATCGAAATTTGTATCGCTAAAAAAAAAAAACGATACTGAACCACTTCCAACGTCTGAGTTCGTCAGATATTTTGAAAGAAATATATATTTAGTAATGACCGTGATCTACATCACAAAGTGATACCAAATTTTTTTATTCATTAAGAAACTGATGAGTAAAAATTGATTCATTTGCTTTAACACAACCACAGTATGGCATGAAAAATGTATATGAAAAGAAAACACTTGTAGAATGATCGTTATCTCAAATTGTTTTAATTTTTTGTGTCGGCTTAGCACTTTTTACAAAAAGTTTCATGTACGGAAATCAAATAAATTCTTTTAGTACAGAACACAAATCTGCTTTATTTTTATAAATATCAGTGTCTATTTCGTAAACTACATCTGAAAATTATTTCAATTTAAGTTGTGTTTTCCATGCATGATGGCTATAAATGGGGACAAACAAACTTTTTTTTCCGTTATGTCTTTGGAATGACTGATTAAAATAGTCAAAACGACTATTTTATACACATAAAATTGTTTATTTTATTTTCGCTCCAATAGCGAATTCCAATTGCGAATTGACCTAATAAAAAATAACCATGTACCTGCAGTATAGTTTTCATCTGCATGATTTCAGATTTAACTAGCGAGTACCCCGCGCGATTGCTGCGCTTAAAAAATATGTTTTTAGTACAAAAAATAAAAATAAATCCTGATTGAAAGCTTTCAAAACGCGATTTTGACCAAACTTCACAAAAACGCTTTCGGGTTAATACCAACTATTGCGTGCCTTAGAGTTCAATTGGAGTCTATGAAAACCTATAGAAAAACTGAAAGCAAATATGTTGTTACATAATTGTATTGAAATTTGCAGTAACTGTTTTAATTCTTATGTGTGTGTAACAGACAGTACAACACAGTTTTTACTAAAAATAAAGTACACGACTGCTTAATACGAAACTTGTATGTTTGATGCGTTTTTGACCCATTATTTTGGACCCAAATTATGCAAAACAGAAAAAATTAGAGTCGTTTTAAACAAAATCGTTTTATTTAAATTTAAGAATATCTTTATTATGATTGAAATGCATTCAAACAAATATATCAAAAAAACTATTTATTTAATTTTAAACTTATTTAGAATTCCTAAATGAGTATGCAACATTTTTGACCTCACCTCAGGCAATCAAAATACAAACCAAATTACAAATAAAAAAGCCTTTGTATTGTGATTACCATTATTAAAAATGCTAGAGTAAAAAAAAAACATTGCGTAAACATTATAATAAAAATATTGAGTGACCAAACAATAAAATTGATTTTTATGTATATTGGCATCACTTCGTTTTATTTTTCGATATTTTCAACAAAAACATGCGCGCACCGAAATAAAGTTAATAATAATTATAAATAGAAAAAAGACTAAGTACCTTCACTTTATGTCCAAAATGTAGTATAAGTAGGTACCTACACATAATGAGTTTTGTATGCGCACCGTAAACAAAAAATATTGCCTAAGTTCATATAAAACTATATTCTGACGCGATATTTAAAAATACGAATTAAATTCAATCGAATTGTACCGAAAATTCTCCGCAAGTGTGATAGCTCAATTTGTAAATGGCTAAGTATACACAACACAGACATAATATGTTTTTTTGTATACAATTCGTCTACGTACTCTTCAATTGACTCGTTCCGGGATGAATTGTTGAGGAAAATGTAAGAGTACACAGTACATACATAGATTCACTGTACCTACATATGTATATTGTAAATTAAATTCCAAATTTTTCGGACAACGATTTTTAGATTTTTTTTTAGAAAATCATTAGTAAATTATATTATTTTATTCACCAAATTTGATACCATTATTGAATGTACCATTTTAAATTCATTAACTAACTTCTTTTAAAAAACTACTATTTTTATTTAACAAAGCAGTTCTTGTGTTTGTATGTTTACAAGTATTTCAATTTGCAATAAATTCACTGCATAAAACTACGTTTACTAAGAATTTTAAATAGGTTTTTAGTCCGTGGTTTTAGAATGTGAGATTAAATAACACGAAGATAATAAGAAAGACGAATTGGGTCCGAGATTCATGGATCGAGCTTCTCTCGGGGCTGTGAAATAATGCCGAATCCTAAAGGCTTACTTTATTTCATATTACAAAAGTAAAACAATACCGAAATTCAAAATTCTACTTTATTTCGCACTATAAGACCGAACATTAAATGGATTAAATATTCCAAATACGGTTTTAGACTATATTCGGTTTTTTTCCGAAGGGAATAAATACATCTGACTGAAATTTTGAGAGAAAGAATAATATTTATATTATTATATTTTGTATTGTTTTTATAGCATTGTCTATTAGTTCTGAATTAATATAATTAGGGTAGTTATACCCCAAAATTGTAAGTATTCACTTTAACTTGATATAACTACTGCTACTGTACCATTTTTGTTCGTCTAAGCTTTATGAATATTTATCTACTTTTGCTTGTTTTTGTAACTGGAAGGCCTGATGTATAGGTGGTCTTCAGTGAGGTTCATTCAAAGGTGTGCAGGTGTTCCCCGCACACCCTATCATTTTTAATTTGAACGTGTAAACAAAAAAATACTAATATCTAACAAATCACCCTAGGAAGTTTGCTTCACTTTAGCGCACCAAGAATAATAAAATCGGCATTCAAAATTTGTTTAAAAAACATAAGGAAAGGCTACAGTCCGCTTGGGGCGAACAGTATGATACCCTATCCATATCCCTATATGCCGCAACAAAAAAAGCATTAAGACGATGATGGATAGCATTTTATTTCATTCTACAAGGTGGCGCAAAAATAACCTTCTGATGTTTTTTGGCTGTAATTTAAAAAAAAATTAAAACTTTGATTCTTCTTGTGGATTATTTTTATTTGGTCTTTTAATTTTTTTTACATCAAGTCCAGAATATGATGTCATGTAAATGGCCGCCGCCACAGTTGATTGTCATTTGAGCCCTTTTTATGGCATTTTCCATCACTTTGGCCAAAACTTCCGGCGATAGGTCCTCACATTCTTGACGGATATTGTCTTTAAGAGCTGCAAGAGTCTGAGGCTTGTTGACATAAACCCACGACTTCAAAAAGCCCCACAAAAAGAAGTCTGGAGCGGTCAAATCAGGCGATCTTGCTGGCCAGTGCAAATCGCCAAAACGGAAGATTAGGCGCCCGGGAAATGCATCCTTCAGCATATCGGTTGTGGCACGTGCAGTGTGTGCCGTTGCACCGTCCTGTTGGAGCCACATGTTTTCCAATCCCAATTCATCAAGTTGCGGCAAAAAGAACTCGTTGATCATTGCTCTGTAGCGCTCACCATTCACAGTAACTGTTTGGCCCGCGACGTCTTCGAAGAAAAAAGGTCCGATGACTCCTCCAGCAAAAACAGCACACCATACAGTGACTTTGAGCGGGTGTAATGGCTCTACGTGGGTTACACGCGGGTTTTCAGTGCCCCAGAAGCTAAGCTAAGATGGAAATGGGCCTCATAACTAATGATTATTTTTGATGAAAAATCGTCTTCCTCTTGGTGGTTATTAGGGATGGCTTGAGCGTATGTTAGACGCTATTGGCGGTCAGCAGCTAACAGCTGATGCACCGTCTGGACTTTGTACGAAAACATCTTCAAATTTTGTACCAAAATTCGCTGTAAAGACCGTCGACTGATACCCATTTGCGTGGCACGTCGTCTGGTCGATGTCGACGGCGCTTCCATGACATCTTCGGCTACAGCAGCAATATTCTCTGCAGAACGGCTACTCCGGGGACTGCCACGCCTGGCAGCATCTCGTGTTGTGCCAGTCTTTTCGAGGCGAGCGGCTAAACGTCGCAGTGTTTCACCAGTAGGCGTTGGACGGCTAGGAAATCTGCGACGAAATTCACTTGTGCCAAACCGATTATTGCTCCAATAAATAGTCACCAATATTCCGCGTTCTGGAGCAGTGTAGCGTAACATTGTTTATTAACGTGTATTTCGCATGTGTTTACTACACAAATGTCAAAACAGAACTGACATTAGGGGCCAATCGCAAAATTTATAGCATTTTCTGATAGGAGGATTACTTTTGCGCCACCTTGTATTTTTTGAAAAAAACGCCCCCAATATATTGCCTAAACCCAACTTGGTATAGGCAATATATTGGAAAAAATATTGGCTAAATATCTTGTAAAACATTTTTTTCCGCTTTCTATGAACATTTTCGAAGAAAACAGCATTTTAGTGAAAAACGCCCACAAAAAGTAGGCGTGGCAAAAAACTTTATATGACAAACTTGTAAAGTTGGGCAGTACCTACATATCTTTGGAGATTACAGCACTCTATCTCTCTAACTTTATCTTTAAAACAGTTTTTTCTAAATTGTGGGCGTGGCAGTGGGCGTATCAAAAAAAAATGTTACACTCTACCATTTCGGGACCCTAGGGAGTATATGTTCCAAATTTCAGCTTTCTACCTTTAATTTAACGGGCTATAAATTGGACGGACGGACGAACGGACGGACGGACACTACTAAATAGTCTTAGGTTTTGGTCCTGATCATAAATATATATACTTTTGTGGGTCTATGACGAATATTAAGGGGTGTTACAAACTATGAGTCAAAATTAATATACCCTTAGGATAGAGTATAAAAAAGATCGCAATGATCGTATGGCTGTTCGACTTCGTCAAGCGCACCACCACAACACCGAACCGACCTCAACCGAAAAGTTAATTTTCAGTAAACACGTCATTAGGATGTTCTCCTTGCTTTAGCGCACCAAGGTAAAAATTATTACTCGTTTTCTTATATGGCTTGGTGTTCTCCTTCATCAAGCGCACCTCGCTGCGGTAATTGATTCATTTCTCATATTCAAATTTGTAGTTTGTCGAACAAAAATTCATAAGTCCTAATTACCAACCAAAGCAACTAGTTGCTGTAACATCAAGCGCATTCTCCTTGTGTGTGTTTCCTTCTTGTAAATGTGGTGTTCTTTTCTTAAGAGAACTAAAAAACAAAATCTAGAGTTTTTAAGTCACAGCCGATCGAGAATTATGAATGAGTTGTTCCAGAAATCGAGTGAAATGAAATAGAAATCGATATTGCAAATCGAGTGAAATCATTTTCAGTGTTCTATATTTTGACCGGTTTGGTAACTTCGAATTTTTTTCGATCACTTAGCGTAAAATTGAAAACAGCTGATATCATTTGACACATTTTCAAAAGTGTTTTTATTTCGGGAAATTGTTTGCTGGTAAATTATTTTGTTGTTCACGCATTTTATAGTATAATTAAAGAGTGCTGTGTTAATTGTTGTTTAAATACACACAAAAAAAAGGACGAAGGCTGAGAGATATATCTAATTCCTTTGAAATTGGAATGGCTGCGTATGTTATACAAGCTGAATACGAAAGTTCAGTTGTTATTAATTAAAAATTAAAATTAAATGATTTTATAATACCTACCGTCCAAATAATTTTATACTACCTACCGTCTAAATAAATGACCATTCATAATGGTTCTGCAAATTGTGATTGAGTAATCTTCAATTCCTATCACGTTGTAGCTAGCCGCAGATTTTCGTTTTCTTGGCAAAGAAGATGTCCAAAGGTCAATCGGCAAAGATGCTGACGTCGCCTTGGGGTGAAACACTGTATAAACAATTTTGACAAAAGTGCTAACGATTTTGGAGAGTCGATTTCTGTGGTGGACCATGACTATTAGCATCTTTTCTCTAATTTTCCCATAAAACTTCTGTGACACTCGATCTCTTTTCCTAAAACCTATTAGAAGATCTTCAGATTCCTAAGACCTAAAATTTAATTTCTTACTCCGTTTTCACCATTTCACAGATTGATTTAAAATCACTTTGAAATCGACAAAATCGAATTGTGCAACACAACAAATTCACTTTGGTTCAATTTCGAAAAATTTTAAATCGAAATTTTAAACGAATTCATTTTCGATCGAATTCGATTTCATTTCGAGTGAAAGTGAAATGTGGAGCTTAGCTAATAAAGTTATTCGCTCCCATTCCGGTTGCCATGTCAAATATAAATTTGTACATACTTATACATATGATTATTTTTCATTTGTGGCACTATAAACGGGTGATTTTCGGTAATATTAATATGAAGATGTATGTACTGCATACGCTTGATAGTTCTGCAGCAATGAAGAATAAGAGCATAAGTATTTTTTTGTATTTATTTGGCAATAAATGTTTAACCATTTGAGATATCAAATCGACTTATGCTTTTATTCTTTACCATTACCGAGTTTGATTTTAAAATACACTTTTTCTAACATTTTGTACATGTACTTATTAGGTTTGTTACAACTACTTCTGACTAGTTTCTGACCAGTTTGTAATTATTTACTGCGCACGCTCGAACATTACCTAATCACAAATTTGTTTGCGTGTTGGAACGCTTCTTGCAGTTCTCTGACTACTAAGTGAGTGTTACTCACGTTGAAAGCTTAGTATTACTTACAACTCAATCGTGTGTAGTTATACGCTGAAATCCTGAAAATGGATATAGATTTGGAAGACTCGAAACGTAACGAATCAAAGGAAATTTTATTAACAAGTCCTTTTTTAAGGTTTCAATGACTTTTTCAAAGTTCCAATGACAAATTTGGGAAATGTCCTAGACTCCTTAAAGTAGACATCAAAGAATACAATACTGAAGGTATTAGAGGAGGTAGACCCGACCCTACTCTAGAATGATTTTCTTTGTAGAATATGTCCATAAATTGTCCATAAGTCGAACAATAATTCGATATAGTATATGTCTATAGTCTGAGAGACGTTAGTAAATGCTTCATCATAAGTTTAAGTTCCCTCAATTAAATGGTCAAGAGAAGTACAAAAACCAAAAACAAACATCTTATGTACTTCCATATATAATTTATATACATAAGTCTCAAAAGACAAAAAATGGGAATTATGTCCTTGCGGCAAAATAAAATCATAGTAAACAAAATGCTTAAAATTACTTCATACAAACCTTTCACTTTTGTTTATTTCCAATTCACAAGCACCCGCCTCCACAGAACGAAGGCACGAACTAATGTCTAAACTAAACTGAAAACGACAAGGCAAAGGCAAGGCAACTGAAACGTAAAATTCTACGAATTGCGCATGTCTCTGATTTATAATCCGCAAAAAATCCTCTGACCGTTCTGACTATCAGAAACAAGTTTGCTGATTGTTTGAAATCGTCTTGGAACAGCCTTATGATAGTTTGAGTTTGTGAACAAACCTATTATAAAAGCCATTATTATACATTTTTCAACATCTAGTTCCTCTGTCGAACGTGTTTTTCTGCTCTTAAATGTTTACAAGGAATACAATTATTCATAAGATTATCAAAAGTTATCGTTTCTTAAGGAAATTGAAACTAAAAAGACATTCTTCGTTGAGTTTTTGTTATTTTTTCTTATAAACATACATCGTCGAAATGTAAATGGCTTTTACACTATATTGCACTATCCTTAATGCAAGAGTTAACCAAAGTATAAATAAACTAAAATAGATAAATGCACAAAAATATATGTATGTACGTATCAAAAGGGAATGTTCCTCGAAAAACTAATAATAGGTACCTATATTAATGAGAAAAGAATTGAGAAAAAACCCTACTAAAGCACCACGGCACGTCACTGGTGGTCTTACATTTAGGAGTATGGTGTTCTGAACAAGTTGTTTCTATTATATTGACCAACACCAGATTAGATTTGCCATTTTATCTATATGTTCTTGTTACATCTTTTAAATTTTAGGAAGAAAACATTTTAACCCCTCAAAATTAATATTAAGTAAATATAATACAATATAATATAAAATAATTATAATCCCCTGTTCGCATAGTTTATAAGTCACTCTTTTTTACATGGTAAGAAAAGCCGTCAACAATAATTTTTTTATGATTTTCCTACTTCAACGACACTCATCGTAAACTTACAAAAACACATAAATTAAATGATAAGTGCGACAGTTCAGTCTGCGCCTGCTACCAAAACTCAGTCGAAAAGTTTGGCACAAAAAACTGGAGAAACTATGATTGTGCTATGATTACGCTGCATTTGCACACTTGTCACTACACAGCTTCTTCCAGATGAAACGCTGGACACGTAGCTGGTAGCAGCAAGTGTTTTTTTTAGTGATTTTCTTACTTCAACGACACTCATCGTAAACTTACAAAAACACATAAATTACTGGAGAAACTATGATTGTGCTATGATTACGCTGCATTTGCACACTTGTCACTACACAGCTTCTTCCAGATGAAACGCAGAATATCTAAATCAGAAAGAGGATGCGTTGCATGCAGTGTTCTACTGCGGACGCTTTACATAAGAAAGGGTAAATCTGCTAAGTCCAGAAAAACTCATAAGTCATATGACGCAGTCGGAGGAGAAGTGGATAGAGATCTGTTCATTTATACTACGCGTGCAGTACGCGCTGCGAAGAGCAGAAGCCCTAAGAAGAGCTTAAGAGGAACCTTTTTAGAATAGAGCATAATTGCAAGCCAGCCCATCGAAGTAATACCTAACGGCATTCCTGCGGAGAGATGGGTTAAAGGACATAGTGGCGTCGATTACCACGTAGGCGCACTCCTGGCATTGAACATAGCACTGGCTACCGCATTTTTAGAAGATTACCAAATCGATTGGCGAAACCAGAAAAAAACATACTTGAAATCTAAAACTTGTTTAGAAAAATATATGCAAGAGTTTACTAACTTAACAAGAGCTGAGAGTGTTTAATTTTTTTTCTTTTTTTACGAAAAAGCTTCACATTAGATTGATTGCCTTTTTTGCATTACAACACTTCTCTCTTACATGTGGACGTAAGTCTAGGTTATGTGAAAATAGAAAACCCCATATACCTTATTTAAATTGCTGAACACCATATGTTGATTACCTTTCTAAAGTCCAATGTTCGGGAGTTAAATATCGCAAAAATTAATGACTTTAAGAATAACTCGGTAAGTTTTTCTTTGGCCAAGAGGTTATTATAAAACTGTAATAAGAAAAAAAATTGGAGTGGCGTTTTTTAGAATTCAGCGAGTATTCCGTCAATCTCCGGAGCTTTATTATTTTTCACAGTTTTTAACGCTGATAGTAGTTCGGGCATGTCAATCAGACTATCCAATTCAATAATCGAAACTAACGCATATTGAAATTACAATTGACACGCCACGTGCATTGTCGAAGAAGACATAGGTTTATGTCGCTACGAAGTCGTACCTTACACTGAAAGCATCTGGAGTACTTGTATTTTGCCAGTCATTCTTCAATACGGTGAAAATGATTCTGACGATTTGCAGTACAAACAGTACAAACAAATCCGAATAAATTTTGCTTAAGAGCTTCAAAAATTAAAATGATTTTTTCGTAAGTTTCATACAGTCACTATCAAACCAACAAGTTATGCGATGACTATAATCTCTAAACCTTGCACTCTACCGAATATCGGACTGACTTGGAGAATCATATCAGGCCATCGCAAGAATATGTGGTGTCAAAAAGTTAGTCTGGATATTGAGTCTTATCCAATACTCTTTAGCTCTATTCTCTACCCATCTAATTTTATGAGACGTAAATCTTTGTAACAGTAAGTCTACATTTTCAAGTGATATTGAAACTAATATTGACAAATGCCATTTACCTGAACTGTAAAATTTAGAGTACCAGTACAAGTCCAGTACCAAGTACCATTTACTGGTACTTGTACTAAAAACATTAAAGTAAAATGTACTTGGTATTGGGAATACATACATACATGGGTTTATTCGGGAAAAAAAGTTATATTTTCAACAATTTTTTTTTTTCAAACTTGTTTCTTTTGTTTTCTCTTAAAGATATACATTTGAAAAAGAATTTCTTTTTCTTTTTTTCTCAAAGGAAAATATTCAAAAGTCCGTCATTGTGACGCCATTTCCGGTGATCGGTTGGGAAAAAAGGTGCGTCCGCGTTGACAGTAGAACTTGTGACAGGATCATCAGAAGTTAAAAAAAAATGTGTGTTTTAGTTAAGACCATAAATTAGAATTTGGACGAAGAACAAAAAAGTGAAAATTTAATTTTTGCCAGACCTTATTACAAAAAAATGCTAATTTTGGTAAAATTGCTCAACATTTTTTTTAAATAATCGTGATTGAAAAAAAAAATCTTTCGTCCAAGTCCTCGTGAATTGTATCTCAAAGACCTGTGTAAAATTTCATCAAGATCGGTTGAGTGGTTTTCGAAAACTTTTGCAACCGTCTTTGAAAACACAGTTTCGAGAAAAACGCGTTTGAAGTTGGGATAACCTCAAATTAACATCGTGATTCAATTGAGTGCTCACCTTCCCAAGGCTGTATCTCCGAAACTGTTTTTTGGAATGACTTGAAAATTTAGGATGATATTCTCAACATGTTGTAGAAATTAATAAGACAATAAAAATAAATTAATTTTTTTGAAGCTGTGACACACAGCCCCCATGATATGGGCATCAAATAAAAAGTTTGACGAGTAGAATGGAATGAGCTATATGTCGTCATCATCAGTCAAAATAACGGATTGACTTCTTTTTCCCGACCTCCATTGATATAGGCATCATGTGAAAGGGTTTGACGAGTAGAATCGAATGCGCTATGTTGCAATAAATTTCCACAGGGAGGTTCTTGGAACATTGAAAAAGGTCCTTGAATCCTTAAAAAAGGACTTTTTCGGCAAATTTTCTTATAATCACCCAATTATTTGCTGTTGGTATGCATTTTTACCCAAAGATCCTTCGAACCTTGAAAAAGGTCTTTGTAGCCTTAAAAAAGGACTTGTTCGTCAAAAGTCCTTAGAATAGCCCAACTCTTTGCTATTACCATAATGTTTTACTGAGAAGCATATAAAAAGTTCTTCAAATCAAAGAGGTCCTTCGGGCCTTAAAATGGCCATCCTTATCGGATAAGTGGTCCAGATATGAAATGGTAATAGAAAATGCAAAACAGCACATTCAAACCCATGCCATTTCTGAACCACTTTTCCGATAGGGATGAAATTTATACTATTAAGTCGCCCTGGATATGAGTCTAATAAAGTTTTCCAAATGGGTATTATTTTAGAATTTCAATCCCATGTTCAATGTACACTGCTCTAATCGAAAATCGAAACCAGACATATGTATGCTATGACCCGAGCTATTTTTGAATCACTTATTCGATATGGATCAAATATACACGATTTAGTAAGAGTATTCTCGCCCTAATCGGTAAAAAAAAGAAAATACTTTTATTGATATTTAAAATAATATTTTTTTTGACAATTATTTGACATTACCTAAGAATTCATTGCAAAAGTTTACCGAAAACTTTTAAAATGGGATTTGGAAGCACTAATCTATATCCGCTTAGGGACTTAGCGACGATAATTATACCCGCTAAGGTTAGCGTATATAGGCTAAGTTTTTCTTGTATTTTACATGCAAATTGAAAAAGGGCGTATATACGCTTACCAAAAAAAGCACGGCTATTATACAAATATACATATGTTCAGTGTAACTCAAAAAAAATATCTCAATATTTTATTTACCAAACTTAATAATCACTTTCCTATGCACCTCTACAATATTTAAAACAAAAAATAACATACGCCATATAATACAAGAATTCGTGTATTGCCAGTTTTTGTGACCCTGTCATATCGGTACCATATCGATTAAATAACTGCCATGCTGTCCCAATTCGATTGGCAGACCCATTAGACCGGCATATTTTTGTGCCATATGTATATCTGCCGTATTCATATGGCAAACTGGCTGCCATGTCCGCCATTTCTTCTGTCAGCATTTGGCAATGTCCCAAATATGGCTATAAGACGTGCATATCTACTTCCATGGTACTGTGTACTTACACATCAGTATTGTACTCACACATTGTACTTACACAGTACTGCAGTACAATTGTATTGCAGAACTTTACAACTCTGCATTTACCCCTGGCATATACAATAATCGAACAGCCTTGACTGGAAATAAAAGTGAGATCACCACTACTGTCACTTACAGATAATCGAATAAATAAAACCAAAATCTCCGAGCAATTGGGATGCCTACCTCGCGAATGCAATATCTTATCTAATAATGCTTTTACACTTGCCGTGCGGGTCGGAAAAGCTGAAACATTGAAGCTGGGTTTTGAAAAGCTGCAATACGAGCATTCGTATTAAATCAATATAATGCTTTGAAAATCTGATTAATTTTTAAGAAAAAACACTTAATTCATTTAGTTAAATTCATAAATTTACAGCTAGGTTCCTTATTTCACTCTTACTCGAAATGAAATCGAAATCGATCAAAAATGAATTTATGTGTTATACATTTCACTTCAATCGATTTCGATTTCAATTTTTTCGAAATTAAACCAAAGAGAAATTGTTGTGTTCCAAAATTCGATTTTATCGATTTCAAAGTAATTTCAAATCGATCTGCGACATTCGATGTGAAATGGTGAAAACAGAGTAAGAAATTAAATTTTAAACAAGTCTGAGGAATCTGAAGATCTTCTAAGAGGTTTTAGAAAAAAGATCGAGTGTCACAGAAGTTTTGTGGGAAAATTTGAGAAAAGATGTGAACAGTCATGGTCCACTACTGAAGGATGCGAGTGGATGGAAAAAACCAATTCGATTCTCCAAAATCTTAAGCACTTTTGTCAAAAATTTTGACGCCTTTGAAAATGACTTTTGGAAAATTTCTTCACCAAGAAAACTCAAAACTGCGGCTAGTTGCAACGTGACAGGAATTTAAGATTGCTCAAGGTGAGGTTCCACAATTTGCGGAACCATTATAAATAATCTTTTATTTAGACGGTAGTATAAGTTCCGACTCTTCTCCCCGTAAACGAGGGAAAGCACGGCGAAGTACCGGTGACAACAAACGCATATAACTGTAAAATTACAAATTCTTTAATTTTATATAATAAAGCGATACCTTTTTATAAAAACCAACACCATAAAATGTGTTATTTTATTACAGGTATAATTCAACCATTTTTTTTAGAAACTAAAACAGGTCTCCTTAAAAGCTGGGGAGATCTGTTTGTAAACGGATCAATAAATTTTATTGCAATAGAGCAATAAAATAAATTGATCCTCTTAGTTATCGGCAATCTCTTCTGTCTGTCAATATTTTATCGTTACTTCTATCATAATCGCTCTAACGAAATAGCCAGTTCCCGTTCAACCCTTTAACATTTCAACCGTATTACCAGTCACGCCAGGAACAGCGCTATTTATTTGCTAGGGTCGTACCAAACTGCTCCCTAAATACCCCAATTTTCCTACGCTTTTTCGAAGTGCCAACTGTCAACCAAAGCCTTGTGGTTTTTAGATCTCATTATTATTGCAGTATTTTCAAACTGTCTTCACTTCACTTCACTTCGGATGTTTTTCAACTTAGGCGAAATCGCAAACCATTATTCGCAATAAATAATAGGTATACCAAATCTATTTGCACGCACACCTTGTCCTTTTTTTAGTTTGTTGTTTATGAAAAACCGCATATTCTTACTTCGAAACATACTCCCCTAAGTAAAGAAATAAGAAATGTTTTTTGCAAATTAAGGTTGTACAATGTAACGTCGAGTTTATTAGAATATATATATTTATAATCCTAAAATGAATATGAATTAAAAGGAAATAAATAAAAACATTGGGCTCTCTTTGGGGTATTGGTAAGATAATTTTCGTTCCTCAGATGGTAAACCCTTTTAATTGTTCCCCTTTTGTCATCAGGCAACGCATGCAAATATGTTTGTATTATTATATTTATTTTTAGGCACATATGTGTATATATTCAGCAAGGCAAGAACCCGCATAAATCCGAAATTTTTTCTTTTCCATTTCCTTTCCCTCGCCCTCCTCCCAAAATTTGTATTCATCCTTAATACAATAAATATCTTTTTCCCTCACTCCCCTTATTTACACCCACGACCATTATAAATATCAGGATTAAGCTAATACAACTCTACCACTCAAATGAGATAATCAACTTCCAGGTTCCCTGTCCCCTCAAACCGGCAAATTTTGTTAATTCCTTACGCTTAATTTGTTCTCTCAAATCCCGGGTTAATCCCAATTCACCAACCTACAATATAGTGTGCGAGCTTCCAAATTGAGAAAAAGGTTTGGCTTAAGTTTTCTTTAACATTTGATATAAAGACACTTTAGTGATTTAGTGAACCGTGTTATATTCATTCTAGTAAATTCTAAATTCATTCTAAAATTAAACGCATACAGTTCATTTTTAACTTTATTAATAAAATTTATAACGACGAAAAGGGTCATTAAAATGTCGTCGTAATTCATATGATTCACTGATTATAGATTTTGCATAAAATTACTTACTGTATATTTTTTTCTCTTTTCGTTTGTTACTTTATTACTATTTAGAAGTCCCCGAATTTAGCAAATTTTTACATTTTAATAGCAATCTGCAAACAATGGTTCTTCAGTCTTACTAGATAAAATCATATCATCGAGAAGGGATGACAGATTTTCCGAACAATGCAGCCAATTGTTTCGATTTTCGACTAATTTATCAAGATCGACGTCCTTTATCCGGTTCACAAATTCTCGTGGTGTAATTGGAACAAGTTTTGTCAAGGTGTTTGGTACAAACTGTTGATTTTTTTCAGTTCCAACATTCATTTGTTTATTGTATGAATTTATAAGTAATTGAATGTCGCTGGTAGAAACAATATCATTAATAACATTGCTCTTCATATTCTCATAGTTTCGTGTATTACAACTGCTTCTTTGTGTATTACAACTGCTTTCAATAGAAGTCGATCCGTCATTGCTTAATATATGGAAAGAACTGTCCTTGACGTTACTATTAATATTATCATCGAGTGCTTGTTTGTAATCGTATTTTTCTAACTTTTCAAAGAGTTTTTTTATCACTCTTACAGCTACTTTTACAGCCTCTAAATCACAATCGTCGTTTAGACATTCTAAAATAACGTCTAGGCAGCCGATTTGGGAGAGCTCTTGTAAAATTTTTTTTATTCTTAAAATGATTTCGGCCTCGGTTAAGGTGACAATTTTTTTATTCTCCTTCGAAAACGTGACGGTTGGAAAGGTACCATCAATCATTCCTTGGTTTGTAAACTGTTGAAAAATTTCTATTTCCCAAAAATTAAGAGCTGATACTTTTACTTCCCAGTATAAATCATGCACAGCACAATGAGCAAGGGTACTATATAAGGCATTACAATTTGGATTACTAATTCGACGATGAACATACATTTGAGTTATACAGGCAATCGCTTCCTTTCTTACAATTCCTTCACTTTCATTGCATATAATCCACAGCAAATAGTCCTAGAAATAAATATAAATACGAACTTTAAATATATATTTACAATAGATTTACTAAATTTTAATATAATTTTGATATAATTTTTAAAATACAATTATTGCATGTTTCTAATAAACTCGAGAACTCGATTTTCGCAATTATGGGCTTGATGGATTCGTATAGGGCCAAGAATTGGCACTAAATTCCGAAAAATGTTAAGGGAAATAGAAAATCAGGGATGAGGCGGTTTTTAGTACATTTGTTCGAAAGCAATTTCACTGATTTTGGCAACGATTCGTTTGAGACCTGACATTGCTTTGCCACTCGCCACTTCTGGGATAGTGGCTACGTGTCGTTGGAAGGCGGTCGAATCGCTCATTCTGCATTAAATTTGTCATTGAATGAATCTACAAGTGGATGAGGAACCATCATGCAATATTTCAAAGAACTGCGTCCACCGTAGAATTTTCAACGCAATTGTTGTGTTTGCATTTCCATCAACTTATATCAATACTGGAAAGTGTAAACGAATTTTTTTAAAATAAATACAAAAGTGAACAGCGGAAAATAAGAATTTTAATTAAACAAATTCTAAAACGACCACTCAACGAAGTGAACAGTTGATCTATAAAGCGCAAAACACTGAAATACAAAAGTAGAATTCTACTCTGTCAAATATGCACCGGAATATCCAATAAAAAAATAGAGAAGAAGAATACAACAAAAACAAATTAAAACCCAATGAAGAAGAATACAACTAAAACAACTTTAAAATCTGAAGGAAAAGGTATACTATAAGAAGAAGATTACAACAAGGATCAGTAAGAAGAAATTAAATAGTTTTATTTTAATAAATAAATTTAAAACATTTCAAGTATAAATTTATATATAAGACTATATAATCATTAAATAAGAAATTTAATTATTTTTAGTTAAGGCCGGGAGATCTTCATAACGCTTTATCTAGAGCAGAGGAGATTGAAATAAATCAATCCCAAAGATCTAGAGCTATAATTGTAAATCCGCATAGAATGGATAATAAGCAATTCAATAGGCTTAAACCTGAAATGCAGGTACAACAATACTTCACACTTCGCCCATATTAAATAATAATTTAATAGGTCAACAGAATTTTGTTCAACGACAAATTTAACACCCAACATCACCACAGGAACGTATAGATTTTGGTAGTGGAAACTATCGCCCAAAACCACAAAACAATTATAATAATATTGAATGGTTGAATGAAACAACAACAACTTGTGATTGCCACCACGACCAATTAATAGGCTAGAATTTAAAGCTGTTTCACGGCTTGCCACGGCCGATTATCAGATTCCTTTGTGTGGTCCTGGTCTATATGTCGGTCATTTAATTCGAAAATCACTTTCCCCCATCAGGAATCGAACCTTCACTTAGACCAGCGATCTCGTCAAGCAAGCGCACACACTATGAACAACGCCATCGAAGCCACAAGTTCAGCTCGGCCTGAGTAGGATTTTGTTGTTTATCGATTGCAATGGACAGACCAGCATTTTTCTAAGCGCCGACAAGTACATTGCATTCCATTCGGGTTCTTTCTTTTACCCCACAATAATCAAAATAATCAATATAGAGATAAACGACTTAATAACCAAACAGGAAATAATAATAATCCTTTTAAAAGAGACAAGCGAATTAGCGATCAAATCGAAGCTGAAAACCATCAATTAAACAACTTAAACGAAGCAGATTATTTTTAAAGAATAAGGAACGACTTTCTCTTTATTAAACAAACAGATCCGAGGACATGTGGTGTATTTTATATATTAAAAGATACTGAAGCGATACATACATATGTTAAACCAGGAATATTTCTGGACTACATCCACATCTTGGTACAGCTCATAGAGTTCGCTGTTGTAACTTCTCCTCCATTCGCCCTCTTCGCACACAGGGCCATAAATTCTTCGAAGAATTTTTCTCTCAAAAGAGTTAAGTATCTGCTATCCTTTCCTGTATTTCGTCCAGAACTCAGCAGAACTGGCAGGATCAAAGTTTTACCTTACAGTTCGTCCTTCGAGTTAGGAGTTTGGAACCCATTTGTTTTGCCAAGCCTGCGCACTATCTGTTCCAGAATAAGGTGGAAGAAGTCACATGATAGCGCATCCCCTTGCCGGAATCTAGTACATGTTTGGAACAGTTCAGATGAGTTGCTGCCAAACTGCACATTGCACCGCGTATTCTCCAGCATCACACGGCACAATTGGATCAGTTTTGCCGGGATCCCAAATTCTGCCATCGCCACGTAGAGCTCCTGACGATGAATGCTATCCTATGCGGCTTTGAAGTCGATGAAAACTCGAATTGTAATTCAGTGACTAGGCTTTCATCAACATTTCGAAGAGCCTGCGTTCCGGGCTTACAGCCAGCCGCCAATTGTTTCGATCGCTGAACTCTTCGATTTCCTTGAGCTGTTCTTGTTTTGCAGCGCCTGTATATGTGCACGTTCTGTCACTATTTTCCGGTGGACACACTCATCACCATACCACGGGCTCTTTTTTTCAGGTGGGTGGTAGCCTATGGTGGTCTCGGCTACTTCCCTGATGATGTTGCGAAACTGGTTCCCTTAGGCGCTCTCTATAGATTCTGGCTACTCCAAACGTGCTGAGGCGTCCAACATGAAATTTATTTTTCTGGGCGATTTGCAATTTCTTTTCGTTTGATAGTCGAGCTCTGAAACTAGACAGCTAGACTACGAGCTACCGCAAAGTCGATTAATCGGAAGCCATTGCCTGTTGTCGTGTCTCCACAGTCTGTGCTTTCCAACTAATCCGCAAAAGTTGTTTTCCTTACCGATTTTAGCGCTAAATTCCCCGAAGTACCCACATCCCCTTGAAACGGATTACAGTCAGGTGATCGCTTATTGGTCTAAAATCAATGACCTTTAATCTTAGCCGATTTCCCACGACGAATCCGCATCCTAATACGTACAACCTTTTGTGGCAACTGTAATAAATGTCGCATGTTTTTCTTTTCTGCATACCTGTACCTATCCAACCGCGGTAATATCTGCCTTATACCGCTCGAGGACAGATTCCAGTTTTTGAGCAGCACCAGGGGTATACAACGTATGCACGTTGAAGGTGCAAACTCTTAAATCATAAGCCTTTGGCGTTCCGGGTCGTGATCTTAAAAGAGGGTGGTCAATATCTCTCATAACATGCGTTTTTTTACTTGGTAGGCAAG
Organism: Ferdinandea cuprea; assembly: GCA_963576555.1. Lineage (NCBI taxonomy): Eukaryota > Metazoa > Arthropoda > Insecta > Diptera > Syrphidae > Ferdinandea > Ferdinandea cuprea. Next base: position 83,834,538 of record OY754959.1, read on the forward strand.
TTACCCCGACGGCAAAACCAGATCCAAAATAAATTTTGGAGAGTTGCCAGTACTCCACTACGGGAATGCGAGCGCTGCCGTTGACCCATTATGGGTTCATCCGCCACCATCTCTTTTCCAACACTCTGACTAGGGTTGAAAATCCTCAATTACCTTAGCTCCAAATATGTCGAAGTAGCTCATATAAGGTATATTACATAATGACCGTTGACGTCACCGTTGATCCAATCTAGTGTACCTCTGGTCTCTCTCTGAGGTGCCTATATAGCCTTCTGATGATCTAAATACTACGCGAATAAATTTCAGAATTGTAGAGGGAACGTGAAAAAAGAATGGAAAGTTGTTAATAACATTCTTAACATACAAGCAGATAAAGAGAAAATACTAAAAATTTAATAAGAAGGTACAGTATTATCTGATTCTTTACTCATTGGCAATCATTTCAATCGATTCTTTGTGTCCGTGGCAACACAATCAAAGCCCTCTCCACCACAAAATAAGATGTAGTTGTAATTTATATGCAAATGTCCTTGATGATGTATCTCAAAGCAAGACATTCGTTTTTACACCATTTACTCCTCTTGAAATCTATACACAAATCATGTCCCTTGATAATAAGAACTCCGTTACTTCCGATAATACTAGTATTGCTTTGTTAATTGATGTGTTGAGTCATTTATTTAATCTAAGCGTCGACTGTGGTATCTTTCCTTCGTCTTTGAAATCTGCAGAAGTTATTCCATTATTTAAAAAACGTAATCGAAGTTTAGTGTCTCTAAAAAGACCGCTCTGCATACTTCCAACGTTTTGCAAATTATTTGAAAAACTTATAAAAGTGTGAATATTATCATTTCTCAACAGAAACAATTCGGTTTCTACGAGGGAAGGTCTCCTAAAGATGCTATTCTTAAAGCGTGTAGTGAAATCAATGAAGGTTTTAATAATAACAGCATTCGATAAGGTTAATCATAATATATTTTTACATAAATTATACAAAGTTGGTTTGAGAGGAGTTATACCTAACTGGTTTTCATCGTATTTATCAGGAAGAACTTAACGAGTGAAACTTGATACAATCTACAGCGATGAATTAAAAATTAGTATTGGAGTTAGCCAAGGTTCAGTCTTGGGCCCAATTTTATTTTTAATTTACGCGAACTCTGTAGTTAGGCTTAATACTGACTTACAAATTCTACGAAAATGGTTAGCCAAACATGAACTACTTATTAGCAATAAAAAAAAATTATGATTTGTAATTTAAGAGGTCCTGCCCTAATGATTGTAACATCCTTTTCCATTCCACTGCTTGCACAAAATTGTCTTTATCTATAACAAGTTTGGTAAAAATAATTATCTTAAAGAATCGGTATGTAGTCCAAATTGTTTTGAAATCGAATGTCTAGAAAGTTTTAAATATTTAGGGGTGTTAATTGATAAGAACTTAAACTGGAAAGCGCTAGTAGAAGAGCTAAAAAAATTACGCGTTTAATGTATACTATGGGCTAGCTCACTCTAAATTTCAATAAGGTGTAGCAAGTTGGGGTGAAACTTACAATAGCACAACCCAGGTACTTAACATCGCCCAAAAACACCTTATAAGAATTATTTGCGGAGCTGATAGATTTACGAAAAGTTGGCCTCTTTTTCATAGTCTTCGAGTACTGCCTATATATCATTTTTACATTTATAAGGTCGAGAACTTACGGGTTAAAAATAAATAACTTGGTAACCGTAAATGTTCCAGTTACCTAGGCCCTTTAATAAATTACCATTTCAAATAAGATCAATTGTTGAACCTACTTTATTCTTCAATGAAGTTAATATTCGTCGTAGACCCATAAAAGTATATATATTTATGATCAGGACCAAATCCTAAGACTATTTAGCAATGTCCGTCCGTCCGTCCGTCCGTCCGTACGCAATTTTTAGGCCTTTAAATTCAAGCTAGAAAGCTGAAATTTGGACCACATACTCCCTAGGGCTCCGAAATGGTTAAGTCTAAAATTTTTTGGAATACGCCCACTGCCACGCCCACAATTTAGAAAAAACCGATTTAAAGCTACAAATGGACAGATAGAGGGTTATAACCTTCACAAGATATGTAGGCACTGCCCTCCTTTATAAGTTTGTCATATAAAGTGTTTTGCCACGCCTACTTTTTGTGGGCGTTTTTCACTAAAATGCTGTTTTCTTCGATAATTTTCATAGAAACCGGAAAAAAGTGTTTAACAAGATATTTGGCCAATATTTTTTTCCAATATATCGCCCATACAAAGTTTTTGGCCACGCCCACTTTTTGGGGGCGTTTTTTCAAAAAATGTTTTTTTTTTCTAAATTTTATAGAATGAAATAAAATGCTATCCATCATCTTCTTAAGGTTTTTTTTTGGGGCATATAGGGATAGGGATAGGGTATCATACTGTTCGCTCCAAGCGTACTGTAGTCTTTCCTTATGTTTTTCTTTTGCTTTTTGATTTCTGTCTTTTTTATTTTGATATAATATTGTACCATCAAAGTCAAACTGATTTGTTTATGCCCCACATAACAAAATATAAATATTTGTTTAACTAATTGATGGATAATTCGCCTCTAGTCACTCAAGTACTATGGAATGATACCTATTTCAAAAAATTGTTAATATTTAACTTAAATTTTACTTTGTAAATTGCTTTTATTGTAACAATTAAGGAATTCCAATGTAAAACGGAAGAAAACTATGCAACGAACGAGAAGGAGTTTTCTTCCGTTTTACTTTACTTAACGTCCTTAATTGTCCTAGTGTTTTTAGTTCTGGGTATTCTTTAATTGTTTTTACTTTCTTTGGATCTGTTCTAATGTTGTCATAGAATATTACATATCATATCTTGTTAAACACTTTTTTCCGGTTTCTATGAAAATTATCGAAGAAAACAGCATTTTAGTGAAAAACGCCCACAAAAAGTAGGCGTGGCAAAACACTTTATATGACAAACTTATAAAGGAGGGCAGTGCCTACATATCTTGTGAAGGTTATAACCCTCTATCTGTCCATTTGTAGCTTTAAATCGGTTTTTTCTAAATTGTGGGCGTGGCAGTGGGCGTATTCCAAAAAATTTTAGACTTAACCATTTCGGAGCCCTAGGGAGTATGTGGTCCAAATTTCAGCTTTCTAGCTTGAATTTAAAGGCCTAAAAATTGCGTACGGACGGACGGACATTGCTAAATAGTCTTAGGATTTGGTCCTGATCATAAATATATATACTTTTATGGGTCTACGACGAATATTAACTTCATTGAAGAATAAAGTAGGTTCAACAATTGATATTATTTGAAATGGTAATTTATTAAAGGGCCTAGGTAACTGGAACATTTACGGTTACCAAGTTATTTATTTTTAACCCGTAAGTTCTCGACCTTATAAATGTAAAAATGATATATAGGCAGTACTCGAAGACTATGAAAAAGAGGCCAACTTTTCGTAAATCTATCAGCTCCGCAAATAATTCTTATAAGGTGTTTTTGGGCGATGTTAAGTACCTGGGTTGTGCTATTGTAAGTTTCACCCCAACTTGCTACACCGTATTGAAATTTAGAGTGAGCTAGCCCATAGTATACATTAAACGCGTAATTTTTTTAGCTCTTCTACTAGCGCTTTCCAGTTTAAGTTCTTATCAATTAACACCCCTAAATATTTAAAACTTTCTAGACATTCGATTTCAAAACAATTTGGACTACATACCGATTCTTTAAGATAATTATTTTTACCAAACTTGTTATAGATAAAGACAATTTTGTGCAAGCAGTGGAATGGAAAAGGATGTTACAATCATTAGGGCAAGGACCTCTTAAATTACAAATCATAATTTGTTTTTATTGCTAATAAGTAGTTCATGTTTGGCTAACCATTTTCGTAGAATTTGTAAGTCAGTATTAAGCCTAACTACAGAGTTCGCGTAAATTAAAAATAAAATTGGCCCCAAGACTGAACCTTGGCTAACTCCAATACTAATTTTTAATTCATCGCTGTAGATTGTATCAAGTTTCACTCGTTAAGTTCTTCCTGATAAATACGATGAAAACCAGTTAGGTATAACTCCTCTCAAACCAACTTTGTATAATTTATGTAAAAATATATTTATGTAAATATATATTATTAAAGTAAAACGGAAGAAAACTATGCAACGAACGAGAAGGAGTTGTTAGCAATAGTTTGGAGCTTAAAAACTTTTAGGGTCTACCTCTATGGAACACATATTCACGCACTACCAACCATTAACATTCGCTATGTCAGATAAAAATCCTAATTGAAAAATGAAACGATTGAAAGCATTTATTGAAGAATATGCCCCTATGGTTACTTACAAACCAGGTGAAGAAAACGTAGTTGCAGATGAACCAAGTAGACAGGAATTAAACCTAATGGATTCGGATTTAGCCACAGTACATAGTACTAAAAGCAGTCCAGTCGAAGAAATAGTTATGAGTTAATTGCAGTTATGAGTAAATTGGAAATAATAACAATATAAATAGTAAACAAGTACATATAGAATACTGGCGACATACTATTATAGATAAAGACGTAAACATTTTAATTAAACTAAATGAAGTTATAAGGAAGGATATAAATGCAACGACTCAAGTGAAGAGGTATTATTCGCAATTAAAGACTGACTTTTAAACATGTATACAACAACACAGTTTGTTTACATAGCAAATTTAGTGGAAGACATTACGAAAAAAGATGATCAAATTTCAATAATAAAAAATTAACACGAGAGACCACATACTGATTCAAGCCAGAGTGCTACAATTAGTTATTCGATTTTATTCAGTTATTAGATTTTACAAAAGATTGTTCAGTTTGAAAAGAAAACAAATATGGTCGACATCCAAGTAATTATAAGATTGGAGAGGCTCTAATTCCGAAGAAGGGAGAGGAGCGCATATACGTTGATATATACTAGAGAATGATCAATTTTTTGCTATGGTAGACTTATTTTCAAAATATCTCAATACCGTTGCAAATAAAATATATAAATGAGACAAACTCATTGAAACAATACAAATATTCAGTAAAGTTTAAGTATTGGAAACAGACAATGAATTGGAACGCCATCAGCTATGATAGACACACAAAGACTTGGCATAATACAAAAAAATTAAATGCGTTCGAAAACAAATTTTTAAAATCCGTCCAAAGTTTTTAGAGCCGAATAATGCAGCATTGGCGAAATTGGAAGATTTCTGTATGATGATTCATAGTTCCAAGTTAAATAAGACCAAATTTCAAAAGGCCTTATTTCAAGTTTGGAAACTGACCTCTGTTGAGAATAAACATACAACATAGTTTTTCCGATGAAATAAACTTTTTAATTTCACTGATTTTGATCAAAATACGATCTCTGGCAAATATTGCATTCGATATCGCATAATCAGGGCCCTCATCGCGGAAGACAAAATCGATCTAACGACGTCGTCTTGGCGATACTTTTTCTTGTAACTACCAATTTACAATGATCGTCTTTGCGATTCGAGAGATCATCGTTTTTTGTTGCTTCACATAAAAAAATCAACTGTCAAAATTGTAATCATCCCATCGTTTGGAGTGAATTTTATATGATTTCTTTAAGAAAATAAAATTTTTTGAAATTAAAATTAAGAAACATATTTTCTTAAAATAAAACATAATGAAGTCCTTAAACATGACGTACTTTTCCAAATATTTTCAATGTCTGGTACTTCAAAATTCACCGTGTTAAACGTTCTTCCCAATAGCAAAAGACTTGCGCATATGGAGAATTTTAAGTCCAATTTAGCAGATCGGCCATTTGGTGGCACATTGAAAGGAATTACCATAACCCTGCTATGGACCTAATTTGGAATCCAAGGACTGTAATAGAACGCTGTGGAGGAATTCTACTCTTATCAAATCGATTGTAGAACCACATCCGGCAATACCAAGCCGATGTTATTCGTTAAAAACGAATAGCTTTCTACTTTAAAGTCTCTAAAAATTCAATTGAATAACAAGGCTGAAGTAAAAAAAAATCTCCAAAAATATTGACACATTTTGCAAGAAGTTACTTTTAAACTGTTCAAATTTGGAAATTTCCAATGAATTCGACAGATGCCCTCATACAATTTCAAAGATTAATATTTCCAATTCGTTTAGTGTTTGCCATCATGATCAAAAAGTCGTAAAATCAAAAGATTGGATATTTAGGTGATGTTTTTCGCATGGCCAATGGGCATGGCCTGCTCACGAGTTTGTCACTAACAAAATTTATTAATTTACCAAGGGAAATCAAAAATATTGTCCATGCTATAAGGCGGAACAAATTAAAAATATTTACGGGCAAAACAAAGTTTGCCGGGTGAGCTAGTACACTATAAATTTAACTTTTCGATGCCATAAAAACACTCTTAAATGAAGTTAATATCAACACAAATTTTGAAGACATTTTTTTTTTTTTTATAATGTACGCGCACTAATGGGACTTTGGATACCCTTATAATGAAGTGACACAGTGCGGGCATAAGGGAAATGAAGGATTAGAGAAAGGGAGAAACCGATGCACGTTGGTTTTAAATGTTTGTAAATTATAATGCAAAGGAAAAAAACAGAGCGTGGTAGAGCATTCCACATTTGTATTGTACGGTTGAGAAAGGAATCTTTATATTTCACAGTACGTCCGAAAACAGGCTTAAGGGTAAACTGATGTGCATTCCTCGCAAGGCGAGTATTGCGGTTGAATTGCTTGAAGGGGTGCAATGCAACTGGCTATTTCATTTGAGCACTTGTGGTGGAAATACCGATAAAACAATGACAGGCAGGAGACATTACGACGATGACTAAGAGAGTCAAGTGATTTCGCGTTGTCTCGATCGCCAATAAGTTTTACCGCACGTTTTTGGATCCTGTCAAGTAGCTCCAAATATGTTATTGGTGCACCAGACGAGATATGAGCGTTGTACTCAAGTTTTGGGCGAATAAACCCCTTGTAGATTCTAGCCAGATCAGAAGGGGTGACATTTCGCAGCGTTCTTGGCGACATCAAATATGTGGTCATTCCAACAAAGGTTGTCATTAACACACATACCGAGAATGGAAAGTCTTTCGGTTTCAGCGATACAAGTGTCATTCATGGATAATGACCATGTTCTTCTTAGTATTAAGAGAAATTTAAAATACAATAAGTTTAAGTATTTCTAATATATTAACTACAGTAATTTTTATCTTGAGGAAATTAAAGAAATAATTAACCATGAAAGTATGACTGTTTCTATAACTGATTTATTAGATGCTTAAAATTTTAAGATAATTCAGCAGAACAATGTAATTATAATATATATAAAATATCCTATTGAAAAACAGATTAACAAACATTTTATTACAAGAAGTACAAGGAGATCATTTTTAACCTAGTTGTAGGAAAGAATTTAACATACCATTTTGTAAAACTATTCAAAAAAGCAGTTGTCTAACGGATATACTTAATAAAAAAAAAGTCAATTGTACTAAAATAATACAGAAAAATCTACCAATAGAAATAATAAATGAAAGTTATTAACCAGCAATCATGTAATTAATGGAAAAAGAGTTGTCCGGGATTTATATATTTCAATTTAATGGAAGCATCGCAATAGAAAGCGAAACATGTTAACACTGAATGTAAAGTTATTGAACATCTTAGAAGAAATTCGCCCCCCGAAATTTTAAACTATATTTAAACTCAAGATATTGATTACATTTAGCCATATATTGGTGATATTATAGAACACCCAATTTTATATGGTAGATACTTAAATATTATCCTAGTTATAAGAAATGAAGTTAAAAAGGAAAATGCCTTTGAAATATCAAAACAAAATGCTCAAAAGAAACTCAGACGTTTATTAATGAGCGATCGAGACGATATGAGTTAAAAATTACAATTACACCCATTCCATAGAGTATGACTCACTAGAGCTAAACTAAAACATGTATGATTGAATTCGAATTTAACTTCATTTCACAATGAAATCTGATCTTTCATTAAAATTAAAACTGGATCAGATTTCATCAATCAAACACCACCGATCATGGGATAATTAATTGTATTTTATTAAAATTCATTCGATGGCAGACAACCAACCAGAACGCAACGCGATTATAAAGTTAGCTGGTAAGAATAATAAAAATATAAGTTTTTAAAAACCTATACTAACGATTGTAAATATTAATTCAGCGAAACAACATGCCTACATAGTGGCGCTATGCAAAAGGATGAAATGAGCTCTACGAGCATCCCTTAGTCCCGAACAAAGCGCCACCAATGTTATTTATATGATGATGATTGATAAAAAATGAATATACGCGAGATTAAGTGATTTCAACGATCTTTCCGCAGGCGGCAGGTACCGCTCACGCAACGTCGTTGCTCCGTTCGGGGTATGTGCTTTTCGTCAGGCAGGCGCCAATGGCAATACGTCCAAACGATAAGAGAGCTCCAAAAAATTGTTTCCGGATTTTAATTCAGTGCATGAAAATGAACAGGATTGCAAAAAATGATTGATTTTGGAGAATATTCTCGTAAAGTATAATCGAGCCAAAATTCAACTAAACATGTAAAAATTTTCTTAAAGCAGGAACCGCACACATGTATATTATTCTTTTTTTTCCAAAATTTTGGGTGGTATTTAAAAAAATAAATTCGAGTTTTAAAAATGCGTCACCTAAGACCAAAGATAAAAGTTTGATTGATAGAAAATTTTTAATAATTCTAAGTAAAAAAGAAGTTTACTAACATAAAAAGTTGTTTCACATAACTTATTACAGAAACATGAATTTCGCAATGGCGAACTGCTTCTCATATCTTTAGATGGTTTGGTTTCTGTAACATTATAATTTTATTATGGTTTCCTTGTACACATGACATTCTAGATTTTGGTATAATATAGAACTAACAATCAACATAAAACCAACTGATTAACTCAAAATCGAAAAACGTGCACATTCATGCATCTGCAATAAGGGGGACGATAAGGTATGTGCATAAAAGATTACTTTAGTCCCAGTTATAGCCTTATGCAATCCTTAGACGCTCAATTTTATTGTGCAGAATTAGTGCGTATTATATTATTTATTGCTCAATGTAGAAATATTAACCGTCTGTGGGTAATATTGCGCTTAACATAATATGTAACTAAACACATTTTGTGTTGCTAAATTTGTTTATTTTTACACACGGAAAACATCTGCTGTTCTAGTGCACAGAAAGAAAATGAATCATTAAGAAAAGTATAACATAATATACTTACAAAAAAATTCGACTGCATAAGATTTTGCTCCCAGAGCACATTCACCGAAATCATCTGAGTTAAGCACTTTAATCCCGAAGCTCGGACGTAAGGCTCTTGGTCATTTTTCACGATAGAACAAACTAGAGAGCATATATTATTTTCTAGAATATATTGCTGAAATGCTGGAAATTCTGAAAAAAATGTGCACAATTATTTATTTCTATACAGGTAGGAAAATATTTAGTGTCACACGGAAGCTTTCAATTTAAATTTTATACACTTATGTTAAATATAATACGCACATGATATAGGTTTTTTTTGGTACAAGAAAAAATTTATTGATTCTAAACACAATCCTTCACCTAAAACTGTACAAAGCCAACAAAATTACAATGAAGCAATATATGGCATGAAAGCTTCCATTAAAAAAAAATAAGTGCTTGTTTCTTCCTACAAATGTTCAGGCATTCATTCATTTGATTTTTTTAATAATATATTAGGTTTTTTATAAATGGATAAAAAATACTTACAGTAGTTTTTATGTATTTATAAAAAGCTATGAACAGTTTGCTTACTTAATCGTGATATTGAAACAACAGATGTTACCAGCTCAAGAATGCTGTCTCGAACTTCCCATTCCGTATTATGAATATTTTTAATAATTATAGGACCAAGATTTTGAAGTCCAGATCCCCTCAAGTTATCAACTAGCAACGCCATGTTTGGTGAAAGAAAATGCTCAACTGATAGTTGAGTCAATTTAATAGCTTGTACTGTCATCTAAGTATACAAGAACTCGTGATAAGGCACAACATAAAATAAATGATAAAAAACGTTCTTACCAATGTAGTCAAATTTGGATTCCTTAAAATTAATAAAACAAAGTCCATCAGACACATCGTTTCTATGGAATCTTTCCAGGTTATATTATATTCCTTAACTAATGTATGGACACAAACCAGGGTGGCATACAAAACTTGTGGTATGCTAAGGACAAAGTCCTCTCGTGTAAATTTTTCTTTTCCAGTATCACCATTTGAGCAGATTTCAATTGCAAATTCTTTCAGAACGTAAACTAATGCTTGGAAAATAAGAACAGCTTGGTCTTTATTCAAAATAGTTTTCAATGACAAAATTTCATGAATTGATTTGTATGCTAAATGTGCATGAAGATCCGGACAATCTAGTATAATATCACGAAAAGCATAACAAATTCTGATTGTAAATTCACTTGAAATTGAAAAAAGTTTCATTATATATTGATTAAATAGGTCTTCTTCTTCATTCGATTTGACGACCAAGCACAGCGCTGGCATAACATGGAACATAGCAAGTTGATTCTCAAACTGTATACTTTCATTTTCTATGAATATTTCCGATGGCGCTCTGGAACCTAACTTTTTCCAAAGATGATGGTTATACTTAACCAGTTTTAAATAGTTGCCACAGCCTCTGCGTGCAATGCAGCATTTCATAATATTAAAAAAATTTACGCCGAACCGATTGAAATCTACCGGATCAATTTGGTTAATTTTCCACTTCTCATATACCAACATCGCAAAGTTGTAGCTCGTCTGTGCTTTTAAAATTTTTCCCAGAAAATGCTCGTTATGTGTCATTTCGGCCAGTTTCCAAATATTTGTTTCCAGTTTATGATGAACTTCACATAAATGGGGAATCGGTGATTTTTCATTACTTTCCAGATTATTTTGAAAAACCAAAGATATTAAATCTAATGTGGCAACTAAATCCTTTTTAATTTTTGTATCATCAACATTTACAATCATTGAAGTGTCTTCATAAACGTTTTGGTCTATCGGTTTTAGAATTTCACTTAGAATTTCGAGACAGAACTCTTCATCGTAGCTTTTAGTAGAGAATTTTTGCAAAATATCGCAAATCAAGTTTGAAGCCTCTCGCACGACATAAAGTGTATGATCCCCGCTACAATATTTTATTAAATAACGCCACGACTTGCTATTCCTTATCCATAAGAGCCCAAGGCTGTAGTTAGATATAGCTGCCAATAGACGAATATGTCCCAATTTGATTGACGGAGTAAACTTTTGAAAGTTATCATCAACAATTGTTGAAATCCTGTAATTTTAGTAAATTAATAAATTATTATAATTAACTCTAACGTAAAGCCAAAGTATTCATATAAATTAATTATAAAATAATGCGACGTTATCAAAGAGGTAGCTGCAACCACTATATGTTTCTAGCCACCCCAGAGAAAATGCGTATACTGGAAAAGGGTGGGTGAAGATGCACACATTAGACAGACCGCTACATCAGAAAACAAGGACAGTCAGGAGAACTACGTAGTCTCCCAATTTAAGGAAATCGAAGTTTCGCGATCACAACAGGGCTTTTTAAGAAATCCAATCAACTAGCTGCTGAATTTTAGACCGGAACGGCCAAAAAATAACCCGCCACCGACGTTCAGGGGATATTAGATGTATTTAAGCAGTATTTCCAGCAGCTGCTAAACGGGCCGCTGTATAGAGAGTGATGGGACTAGAAAAGAACGCACGTCCAGTCAATGAAGAAACAGTTTCGCCTCTCGGCACTGAAGGTTAGGTCAAGCTATAACAAAGCTAAGGACAACAAAGCCGCCGGATCTAATGATCTACCAGCTGAGCTCTTAAAATACGGAGGTGATGCTTGATCCCCATGTTGTCAGCACTGTAGAAAAATCATTAAACGACAAAGAATATACCCTAGCACCTTTTCTAGACATTGAAGGTGCATTTAACAATGTAAAAACATGCGCAAATACAACGTGATCATCCACTTACTCAACGAAAGGAATATTTTTATATGCAAAACTATGTGACGCTGACTTAAAGGTCACAGCATCCAGAAGTTGTCATTTCTTCTTAGTCATCAATGAAATACTCATGAAATTAAAAAACAAAGGGATTAAAATAATTGCTCACGCAAAATTATTGCTGACAAAATTACAGAGACTAGCATATGCATGCATGGGACGCTGGTTTGGAAGTGATTCTAAATTTGCCACCCTTGGCCTATACTTGCACGAATCATCTGCCAAGAGAATGACCTGTAGAAGACAACGTTAGCTCCGACTACATATTACCCTACATGGACTTTGACAAACTCTCCTTCTCCTTTCCGAGCAGGGAAGAATGGAATACGAATAAACCCACGATAATGAAATCGATATCCATATACACAGATGTTTAGAAGATTGATTGTGGATTGTGGAAGAATTAAATATACACAATTCCATCAGACTCCCTGATCATAGTAGAGGTTCTGGCATTCGTGGAAGCGGCCCGTACTGTATCAATGTCAATCAATGTCGGCAATACCACGGAATGGTATTACCATTTTCATTGACAGCCAAAACGACATTTTTTTTTTATTTATTTGGCATAAGGACGCCACTTAAAAATTAATAACAAAATTTCATTCTTCAAAAACAAAGTAATCACTTATGGTATAAATCTATCGTTTACATAGGTTTTTAAAAGCTTTTTCAATCTAATAACGTTGTGTTCACTTTTTATTCCATGAAATATGAAGTACTATATTTTTCATTTTTAAATTTCTAATTGGCAGTCTAAAGTCACTAGCGTAACGCAAATTAAAAGGTTGTACGTCACTTACATATATTATATATTAATTTAAGTACTTGGGTAATACTTTAAATTTAACTTTATACACAAACAGTATCCGTTATACATTAATCTTTAGTTAACACTCATCCAGGACAATTTGAAAAGCATTTTATAGGTGCACCTTATAGGTGTAAATCTATTGCACAATAGTAATATACGCATACCTTTATTTTGCAATTTGTGCAATCTATTTAACATTTGATTGTTCCACATAAACAATATAGTTAAACAGTATTCAAAATGAGGTTTTATCATTGTGTTGTAAACATTTATTAACGTGGCAACTGTGATTTTTTTCCTAATTCTTCTAAAAAAAGACAATTTTTTTTGCAATTTTTTTATAGATATAATCATGAAAATTAAAACTCAACATATCATCAATTAAAATGCCAATATACTTTATCTCTTTAACTTTTTTAATTATTACATTATTTATACAAATATTACTAGAGGTACTTCCATTTAAAATCATTGCTTTAGTTTTATTTACGTTTAATTTCAACATATTCATACCAAACCAATCTTGCAATTTCACTAGATTTGGATTAATTTTTTTTATCCACTCATCAACATCTACACCCGAAATGAACAAAAGGGCATCATCAGCAAAGAGAACTAACTTTGAAAACATAACAGCATTTTCCATATCATTTATGTACAAAAACAGCAACACTCCAAGAAGTGATCATTGAGGAACACCATGCAAAACAGGACCTGAATTAGAGATCACTGCATTTATTTCCATTTTGTTATAACCAGATTGAGTAGAGATTCACAATTGTGATTTTTCCGAAAACCTGATTGATAGCATGATATTAAGTTAAATGATTCAAGATAATTTTGTAATTGGTTGTAAACAACTTCTTCGATAATTTTACTTTCAAGTTTCATCATGTTCACAGGTCTAAAATCTTCTACTTTTTTTGAGTTTTTAATTTTTGGGATCCGCACAATAAGGAATTCTTTACAACAGTTAGGGAACGTAGCACTATTCAGGGACATGTTTATTAAACGTAATAACGAACTAGCACATATATTGAATGCATCCAAGTACATTTTCACACTGACACCATTCGTATGTTTTTTATTGTAAGGAGGATTTCTAGTTCACTTAAACTTATTTCTTTGAATCGGAAATTCAAATAATAATAATCTGGAATTAGATTGCAATAATTTTTCAAAGGTATAAAAGCTCTAATTTCTTCGATACTGCTTACAAAAAATGAATTTAATACATTTGCCATTTCAACGTTATTTTTATATATTTTATTGACATATATAACTTCATTTATCTTTTTTTCACTTTCCTTGAGCACCAATCTTTTTAGAGTTCTCCACATTGTTTTCTGCTTACTACATAAATAAATTTTTAATCCAACTCTTGGCACGACATTTTTGCTTTTTCATATTTAACCATTTTATCATCTCTTAAAACTCGAGGACTTACATTAAACCAAGCACTTTGATAACTGTTAATTTGTTTATATTTTACAAAACTATTAAGAACGACAGTTATATTCATACCAAACCAATCTTGCAATTTCACTAGATCTGGATTAATTTTTTGTATCCACTCATCAACATCTACACCCGAAATGAACAAAAGTTATATTATTGGAAAATACTGAAGCCAGAATATCAACTGACATATTACCAACACACGACGAAAAATCACAATTACGGAGCTTGTCAACACTCAGGACTATTTTTCTTTCATTCTTGATGCAATTGATAACCTTAATACTAACTATCACAGATTCATGATCACTTATTTTGATTGCACTTTCAGTTTTAGCCTTAATTTTATTCGGATTGTTTGTTACAACATAGTTAATTAACGAACTTGTATTTATTGTTATTCTTGCTGGTTCCGTTACTATTTGATGAAATGGATTGTCCCTAATTGTTGCACTTATTTGTTATTGGTAGCAGTCATTCACTAACCAATTTATATTAATATCACCCATCAGTATCACATTTCTACATTTTAATTCAATATTTTCAACCCAATCTGAAAAATGCTTCAAAAAAATAGCTTCACCATAACTTGGCGATCTATATATTCCTCCAAGTATAAACACGAAATTATTTAACGTCACTTTAATTAATAACCACCATATTTTTTTGTCGATTGAACTATGTCTTTAATATAGAAAACAATACCATCTGTGATCTTGGATATCGATTCACACCTTACGATGTTATAACCTTTTAATTCTATCTCTTTGTTGTTATCCATATAAGTGATATGAGTTTTAGTTGTACATACATTCGATGCTAAATACATCATGATATACGTCCATTTCAGCATAATTTGTCTAACTTTTGACCTTTACACAATTTACACATTTAACAATATCACTTACACAATTTCCTTTTCACCACATTTCATACAAATTTTGTTACCTGTGCAATTTTCAAGTTTATGATTGTAACCAAGGCACTTAAAACACCGACGGACACTAACTCTTTCGTATACAACACACCGATCATATTTAATATAATTTTTTTTAATTCCATAATTTAATGCAAGGATTTATTATCCACCTCTATTATTGCATTGTAAAAGCTTCTGTTTTAAAAAGATTGGTAAACTTTTACACATTTCACATCATCTAAAGCAATATTATTTTGATTTTTTATGGCCGTAATAATTCCTTCACTATCCAATTTTTCACTCATACCACTCACTAGTATTGTCGGATTCTTCACTATTGGCATATGCATTTCATATTTATCACTCATTTTGTTTTTTTATTTCATACCCAATTTTAGCCTCTTCACTATCACAACTAATTGCGACCGAACCGTTTTTCCGTTCGAACAAGTTATTAACTTAACTGCAAGGGAGGAGTTTGGGTTTCACTACTAGAGGGGCAATTTCGATGGGTTTCTTAAGTAAATCTGCATATAGGCAGGGCTTTACTTTCCCTTTCAATTCCTTTTCACCTTGTTTCTCGCGAGAGTGCAAGGCAGTTAATGTTATTGAAATCAAATGTAAGCTAGTTCACCACTGTCGCATAGAGCTTAACGCTCTTGGCTTACAGCACAAGGTATGTCTCTTCTGGGTTCGCGAACACATGTACATAAGTGGCAATGAGATGGCCGACGAGCTGGCAAGAAAAGGATCCGAACTGGATCGTGACCAGGCTCTTTAGTCGATCAAACCACTACTCTGCAACCTCAGAGTACGAGAGAAATACAAGATCGGAATGAAAGCCAATATAGGTGGAAATCTTTAATCACGGAAACTATGGTCAGAATATAATAAAAATCGAACCAAAAAGGTCTAACAGTACGAAAGAACATCGCTGCCTAAGCTGGTTGGTGCTTTAACTGGTCATTTTCTAAAAAACCACATGATAAAACTAAATCTCAAGGATGACGACTTTTGCAGGGGCTGCGGCAATGAGGAGCTCCACGAGGACACCCCTCACTATCTCTGTCATTGCCCCGGGTCTCTGTCACTTCAGTAACAGAACACTTGGAATTTTTTTGCTTCCAAGACATTGAGGAATTGTCTGATGTCTCACTCTATAATCTTTGCAGGTTTCTGGAGACATTAGGATGGCTTGATAGAATTAAGTAGCGGAGGGAAGGAACCTCAAAGACAACTTTCACAATGGCTCCACAATTACCTCAGTGTGGCAGGAGGAATACTATTCCTTGTAAACCCATCCTTATCAACCTATCTTACCTTACTTAACCAGGTCGCATTTATCAAGTCATCATTCAAGTTTGGGTGAAGGAAAGCATGCCCGATGACTGGACCCTCAGCTCCATATGCCCCATCTACAATAAAGGCGATCCTACTAAAATCCTTAGTCATCGTCGCAATTTCTCCTGTCTGTCGTTGTTTTATCATTACTTCCACCATAAGTGATAGAACGATATAGCCAGTTGCATTCAACATCTACAGAAATTCAACCGCCATACTCGCCGTACTAGGAATGCACGTCAGTTCACCCATAAGCCTTTATTCGTTTCCCTAATACCCGCACTGTGTCACTTCATTATAAGGGTATCCAAAGCCATTTAAGTGCGCGTATATTATAAGAAAAAAACTGTGTACTGTGTGAACGTCTTAATTCTGCAACACACAAATCGGCAAGTACTAGTGTGGCTTTCAGCCCGGCAGATTAGCCATAGATCAAATTTGAACACTCAGGCAAACCCTTGAAAAAACCAACGAATTCGCATAAGATAGTCAGGAGATAGCATTCATGGTCCTTGAAGTAAATGAGAACAAAACTTAAAACATGCTATCAACAAACAAACAAACATCCGTCTACTGACTAAATGTCACTATTGGCAGCCGCAGCGAGTTAGTTAAGTAGTTCATCTATATCTGTGTAAAATTCAACACAAAGAATGACACTTATTTGAGATCCGGCGAAGGATTACTTTAGGAATCCGCTTCTACTTCGGTTTGGCGATGGAAATGGGTTCAAAATTCCGGACTGGAAGAATAAAGTGCAGCTCTACAAAACTCTTATCCTGCCATGTCTTGCTATACAGCGCCGAGTTCCGGACGATAAGCGAGAAAGGTGAGTTAACAAAGTCCACTCATTGGAAAGAAAAATTCTTCTTCTTCGACGAATATTTTGTCCAGTGTGCGAGAAGGACGAATGGAGAAGGAAAAACCGCGAACTCTATGAGCTGTACCACGATGTGGATGTAGTCAACATTGGCTCGGCCACATCCAACTAATGAACATCGGAATTAGAGACAATGAAGTTGCGGATGCTGTAGCTATAAAAGAACCTCTTACCACATTCTACGTTTGCAACAAAAAAAGACATACCAAAACATATTTTTTGTAAGAGGTTCTTTTATAGCTGAATTGGCTATAACAAAAAAGTGTATGTCTTTTTCACATCTACTTAAGTATAAGTTTGTTTCTCTATAGTGTTCTATTTGTTCTCGCTTCATTGCCAGTGTAATCCCACTACTTCGTTAGCAAGTATATTTTTCTCATTCTTTCTTTTCGCAATCCGATAGTGTTTGAAACGAAATCCAATCTTTCTCTCCAAAAATAAACTCTCAAACCTCTGTCCAATCTCCGTCCAACTTTACACAAACATCAGCTCCTCAAAGAAACAGTTTATGCTTCTTGCCTTACAAACGCCCCGGAACATGAAATCATAGAAGAAATGAGACCCCAAGGCGTGATAAATTTTAACAAATTTAAAAAAATTCGAAGAAGGCAACCAACGCACCGCCGGTCTCAATCCACTTACGTTCAAATTTGTAGGTCCACCAAGCTCTGTCAACACTGGTTGGTATAACCTTAAAGTGGAAAATACTTTCCGAATCCATGAGATGCCGCAAATGCCAACTACTAGGATATACCACCAAATGTTGCTGATGATTGAGAACGCAAATCATGTGCCAACTGCGCAGAGGCGCACCCGTCAACTTCATTCTACGTGCAAACGGCACTTGCAAGAAAAAGAAATTCTTGAAATTAAAACCATTAAAAAATTCAGCTTAAACGATGCAAAGCAAATTTACAAAACTAAAACCGAATTCCAAGTTTGTCTATATCGTACTGCCAAGCTGCAAAGAATGCAACACTCCATGACTGCCCATCGAGTCAATCATCCACACCATCATATACAACAGTGAAACGCAAAAAGCTGTCCAAGCACACTCCTCAAAATTCCAAATGCAACCTAGAAAAACAAAAGCACTTATTCCCCTAATGAACAAAACTGTAAAAAAACATCACTCAAAACACAAGCCAACTCATATCTCTCCAACTCTCCAACCAAATCACACGACTCAAACTTAACTGCTGCCACAAATAATCAACACCCACATACCTCCACAATTGGCAACACTAATCCTACTTCAACATTTACAGTAACACACTCATCTTCTCCTATCTCTAATTTCACTCAAGCTTTTTAGAAAATGACAAATATTTCTCATATTATACCAAAAAATTACAATGATGATGACACATTATAATAAAAAAGATTCTAACCCTAATACAGACTATGCAGCTCAGGAATTGAACCACTCAGACTCAATACAGTGCCTGGAAGTGTCAACTTAACAAACTCTTCAACACACAACCATAACAATTACATAAAAAACTCTTTTACAGCTAACAAATCGACAATAAAAAATCCTCCAATGGAATATTAAGGGTTTTCTTAATTAGTGAACTCAAACAATCAATTTTCTCCCTACAAGAAACTCACATAAAATACAACTTTCAACCTGTTCCGCTTCGTCAATACTCATTCTACTTCCATAACCTGGATTCGTGCACTTCTTCTAAACATGGCACAGGCCTCCTAGTTCATAATTCCATTATACATAAACTCGTAAATGTCAAATCAAATTTATCACCGGTTGCCGTTGAAATACACATACCAAAAAATGTCCATAATTTCGGTATACATTCCTCATGTTAAAACTTTTTCGATGATTTTATAAGCACTCCCATCATCCTAACAGGTAATTTTAATTCATGGAGCCTCTCCTGGGGGTCGAAATCGCTTAATTCCTGTGGTAAGATAGTTCAACGTTTTATTGCAAATGCTGGGTTAGCGCTCTTAAACGACGGACGCCCTACTAACTTCTCCACAAAAAAAACAATTCACTAATATAGACCTTACAATAATACATATCACCATCCCTTATTCCCTCCTCCGAATGGTCTGTAGCTGATGATCTTCATGGGAGTGATCACTTTCACATCACAATAACTGTTCCTACTGCAAACACAAATCCCTACCGCTCAGATACTTAGAGGATAAAGCAGCAGAAATAGGTTCCATTTCGAACTAAGGTTGAGAGTTTACTCAACAGCAGAGAAATTTCCTGTAACATTAACATGAAAGCTGCCATCATACAAAAAGCGATACGGAGCAAATGCAATCACAATCTTAAGCTAAAATTTGCAAAAGTAAATAGTGCCATGGAATAAGGAGATAAGCGCTTTACGACAAGAAAAAGAACAAGCATGGCCCCTGTTTAGGAGACTTCCTACTGACCCCCATCTTATCCTCTATCGGAAAGCAAACGCTTAATTTCGGAAATCTGTAAAAACAAGTAAAACTGTCAGTTTCGAAAAATTGACTGCAAATATAAATACCCTTTGCAAACGAGGCCAAATACTTGGGAATGACACTCGACGCAAAGCTGAAATGGAATTCGCACGTGAAAATGAAACGTAAAGAACTCGATATTAAATATAGAGAAATGTACTGGTTACTCGGAAAACATTCCCAGCTCAGTACCGAGAACAAACTGCTTTTATAAAAGCAAGTGCTAAAGCTGGTGTGGACCTACGGTATACAACTTTGGGGTTGTACCAAGAAAAAAAATGCCAATATTTTACAAACTTTTCAAAATAGAGTGATTAGAGAAATTGTCCACGCTCCGTGGTATATTAGAAACGACGATATCCACAGGAATCTCGGAATTCCTACAATCGAAGCTGAAACTAGAAGCATCGCGCGAAAGCATAGAAACCGACTAATCGGACATATCAATAATACAGTCCGAAACATTTTGGATGAGAATAATTTATTGCGCCGACTACAAAGAACGAAACCTTTCGACTTGGCAAGATAAGGATTAACCGCGTCCTAATTGCGGAACATGCAGGATCTTTCAGTGGAAAGTAACCTGTCAAATATTTTTTATTTCGCGATAGAAAAATTGCTTGATAAGTTATATCTTAGTTGCAGTATCTTACATTCTATAGAAGGGTGGTGTTTTTAGTCAGTAAAAATCTGACACTACGATGAGCACGCGCTTGCTATCCTCATAGTGTCTTTGGAAGATTTTCACCTACCCTCGGGAAAAAAAAAAAAAAAAAAAAAAAAAAATAGAAATACCAATTCCTTTTCACAAAAACATTGGGCTGACATAAAAACCCTCACAGGGGACTTTGTCCATTAAACGGGCCAAAATGTATTTCTGTTTACATATATGACATATTAGATAATATTAATTCAAAACTTAGGGAAAGGCTACAGGGTCCGCTTCGGCGAACAGTATGATACCCTATCCATATCCCTATATGCCCCAAAGAAAAATGCGTTAAGAACATGATGGACGGCATTTTATTTTATTCAATAAAATTTATAACGAAAAACATTTTTTTGAAAAAACGCCCCAAAAAAGTGCGCGTGGCAAAAACTTTGTATGGGGGATATACTAGAAAAAATATTGGCTAAATATTTTGTTATACATTTATTTTCATTTTCTATGCAAATTTTTGAAAAAAAAAACACATTTTTTTTTTAAAAAAAAAAAGGCCCACAAAAAGTAGGCGTGACAAAAAGCTTTATATGGCAAACTTGTGAAGGAGCTCAGTGTCTACATATCTTTATCTCTTCAACAACAATTTTAAATATGTTTTTTCTAAATTGTGGTGTAAAAAATGTTGAACCCTAGGGAGAATATGTTTCAAATTTCAGCTTCCTAGCATAAATTTTAAGGCCTCAAAATTTGATACGGACGGACGGACGGAAATTACTAATAGTCTTAGGTTTTGGTCCTGATCATAAATATATATACTTTTAGTATACGAGGAATATTAAGGGGTGTTACAAACTATGTGTCAAAATTAATTTACCCTTAGGTTCGGGTATACAAAAAATTCTTGGAATAATATTTGAATTAAAATTTAATTTGAAGGATCACTGTATATTTGTATGAAAAAAACTGGCTTCCAGAGAAATTATTATTAATACAAAATTATTATTTCTGTGAGTAAATTAGTTATAGAATTTATTTGAAAGCTTTTAGTAGCCCTTCTGATAGCTTCATGGTATGGCGTTGCTACAAGCTGTCTAGATGATCTGTAGAATTTACAAGTTTGCAAGACCATAGTTAATAGTATTGCAGATTACATTAACAAACAGTGTTAAGATTACACTGACTGATACAAACCGGCAACGGCGGCGTTTGCAGAAATGGCGAACAAATATAGGACGCTAGGTTGGTGGTTCCTTTTCACCAATGGTTCAAAAACGGACAATTGTGTATCTTATGCTGTAGTGGACGAACGGTGATCGAAAATGTCTAAAGGTCTTCTCCCTAATTTCACATTAATCTTTACAGCTGAGTCTGTAAATTAGGTGATAATGGGAAAACTATCATATTTACGAATAGCTTGTTGCAGTACATCTTAAAAATAATCGTATCTAAAACTTATTTCTATTTTAACCAGCTAGTGGTACTTATCTATTTATAATTATTAATAAGTTAATTTATTTAACTGTTAATAAATTTATAATAACAATAATTTCCAAACGAAAATTAAAAGTTGATAATATTTGTTGATTTGCGGTATATACGGTATATATCTTAAGAACCCTGTCAAAAAGGCAATGCCAATCAACGTTCCCTTACAATCGCGTAAGAGAGGCAGACGTAAAAACTCCTGCATCACACAAATGCAGAAACACCAGCATTTGATTGGCCTCAATGATGAAGTGATCCAAAATCGGGATGCCTCCAGATATTTTTTGAGGTCGAACCGGCGAACCCCCGGTAAGTGCCTACATAACCCGCCCGCTTTCAAAAGTTTGTCTAATAAAGTTGTTCAATACGCCTACTTTTAGTGGGAAGATTACTGCAACTGAAAACATAAACAACAGCACAGACATAGTTAATAAGATTCTTGGGAAGTTAATTTCCAAAAAAGGCAAAATCAAACTCACCGGCAATTTTTTTTTGAGAAGCTTCTCATGACATTTCTTACTCTTGGATGTTTATAAGACGTTCGCAAGAGGTGGGGCAGCGAATAAAAACTTTCAGGTGGTACAGGTCGGGTTTTGAACCAGCGACCTCTTGCTTAGTGGTCCCACTGCACCCACGAAAGGAATATATCCCAATAATATACCCCAGATGATGATAAAAACCTACAAGTTTGTGTGAAATAAAATTACATTGGTCACACAAAGAGCTATTCAGCAAGGACGCACTACTGCTATGCCACTTCTGCGAAGCCAAACCATGGTTTACGATAAGTCAACTACTTAAATGCAACCAAGTCAATGAATTATCCAAAAAAGTTTCAAACAAAAATCTCTTTGAATTTCTTAGCGAAATATCGAAGATTTTGAGCAATTAAATTGTCAAAATTTTGGACACGGAACTTTTTGCACGCGAGTTCTCAGTATATAGGGGTGTCCTGATAGCTGTGCGTACTCACATTGAATCCCGAAAGATCGACTTTCCATTTCACCTCAATGGAAACCTTCTGAGGATGAATCTTACTTTATCCCCACCATCGACTCTGCACAACAAGAGCTATTGCTACTTGACAACATTTTATCTTTTGACTTGCTTTAAGTAAAAAAACTATAAAAATCTAACTCTCGATTTAGTACTTTGTTCCGACTCTGTTAAGAGCTTGGAAAATCAGAAATCTATTTAAAAAGCCCACGTCAATCAGATTTGGATCATTATTTAATTCTATTTAATGAGTTTAAAATGTTAAAAATAAATTTTCATTAAAAAGTGATCCAAAACGTTTCTGCAAGTTTTTTGATTCTAAGAAAAATCGAATGGGTATCCAGCTAATTTTGGTTACTGTAATAGTAAAACCTTTGATTCCTCCGCTGTTAGCAATATGTTTGTTGACTATTTTAGTAGATAATTCGGTGACTCTCCTCTTTCCATTGATGATAAATATTATAGCTATTTAAATAGGTGTTTCCAGATTACTTTCATTAATTTTTCTTCCGATTTGAAATTATGTTTATTTCGATTATAGAAATTTGTTTCGCTTCTGAAAAATGACTACTCATCTGGACCCGATGACATTGCACCGATTGTTCTTAAAAAATGCAGTCAAGCCCTTAGTCCTAGTATTTGTTTGATTGGAAAAGTGCGTTTATCACGCCTGTTTTTAAAAAGGGTGAACGTGGTGATATCACGCAATGCAGACCAATTTCTATGCTTTCGTGTTTTTCTAAGCTTTTTGAGCAAACAGTCTGCGAAAAATTTATATTTCTGTGTCGTAATGTCATTTGTAACGAACAATATGGATTTGTAAGTAACTGCGTATTATATTTATTATTATTATTATCATGTCACATGTTCTTTTTTTGAATCTTTCACTGTTCAGTAATTTTATCCCAAGTCACATACGATAACCTAAACAATATGATGATTTGGGTATCATTAAATCCGGCAGATCAAAGATTCACCTCACACATTCGATTCGCATTCACTTACATGAAATCTGACGGATACACTACCGATAAAAAATTGTGTTTTTCGAAATCAGTTGTTTTGTAATTTTTGAAGGAAGTAGGTAGAGCTCCTGCAAATTGACAACAGAGTTTTGTTAGTATTGAAGATTGGGAGAAAACCTGCTAACAAAAGGGCGGAACTTGCATATTCAAGAGCATCTGCTGAAGTTATCATGGATCCCACACACAATAGATTTCATTTTATCTTTTTATTTTTGTATAATGAATTTTAATTTCAGTTTCATTTAAAACTTCCGTCTTCTTCTAAAGCGTTCGCTAACTCTTTGTAGAATGTCGCTTGAAATTAATTAATTTGATTCTCAAGAAGATCAGCTTGTGGAGGTCGTTTTCTCAAATCGTTTTGCTTTATTTATTTACATGGAGATCAAGTTTCTACTGATCAAGTGAATAATTCTTTTACATTACCGAGCAGTTCACTGTGGATATTTTAAATGATATACATGTTCGAATTTCGAGGATATGTTGCCCCCAGCGGATTAAATGATAGGGGTGAACGCATACAGGCTGATGCCAGCACTATGTTTAAATAATCTTATTTAAAACTTAATTTTATTTCAACCAGCCAAAAGCCCCAGCAGCTAGTGGTACTTATCTATTGATAATTATTAATAAGTTAACTTATTTAACTGGTAATAAATTTATAATAACAATAATTTCCAAACGAAAATTAAAAGTTGATATTATTTGTTAATTTGCGGTATATACGGTATATATCTTAAGAACCCCGTCAAAAAGGCAATGCCAATCAACGTTTCCTTACAATCGCGTAAGAGAGGCAGGCCTAAAAACTCCTGCATCACTCAAATGCAGAAACATTTGATTGGCCTCAATGATGAAGTGATCCAAAATCGAGATGCCTTCAGATATTTTTTGAGGTCGAACCGGCGAACCCCCGGTAAGTGCCTACATATCCCGCCCGCTTTCAGAGTTTGTCTAACATGGATGTTTGTTTTTTTAAATTTCATTAAAATAAAATAAAATGTCATCTACAAAATCTTAACGCCTTTTTGCTGGAGGTATATAGCGATATGGATAGGGTATCATACTGTTCGTCCGAGCGAACTGTAGCCTTTTCTTATATGTTTTTTTATTGAACTAAGTCAGTGGACGTGACGTAAGTTTCTAAGTAAGTCGTAGGACTAAAATCTTAGCGTATGAAACCTGACTTACTAAAAACTGTAATTATAAATAACAGATCCAGGTAATAACAGGGCCTTAAGGTAATTAGATAATATGTAATGCAGAATAATTTCTTTGAAATGTTGGTACATTTTCAATAACTTTGCCTTAAGTAACCTACTAATATAAACGAGAAAGCTAAAAACGATAAGAGTAATGAATGCAACTCCAATGCCAACGGGAGAGACCCAAGTTGTCCGCTAGTTGTGGATTGAAATAAAAACCGAATGAGGAGACTGTTTTAATTAAATTCCAAACTTCTCATTTTGGAGCGGAGTCAGATGAGATGACTGTTTCATTCAAACAATTTTTCGAATAAGAAGGGTAACTTGCGCAATAAAAACACAAACTTTATAAGCAAACCCCAAACCATTGTCGCAATTTGAACGTACTCTGCTCACCATTCACCTAACAATTGTTACTGAATCTAGAGAGTTCGACGCAGATTCCCAGAAAGTGCTGAAGCTCCTGCCGAAGTCGTAAGACGGAATTGGTGGCTAGTGATTGCTCCCAGCTCGAAAGTGATATTCATCCGCTCTGCAGTTGCCTAGAATGAAGCTGTACGAGGGAACCCTGCACAAGGAAATTTCGCATCTGTCGAAAATCTCGTTCAGATTGTTTCCATTGTTTTGACAACTTAGACTTATTGTTGGCGATTCCAGGTCTTTGATCACTGCTTGATGGTCTTTTAAGATAACTAGAGTTTTACCATGTATGGGTTTGCCAAGCCCAACGAATTAGTTAGCGGAAATCTAATATTAGTAAAAGAAATAACCTTATACACTTGTGGAGGAGCTTAAAAAAAGTGCTAGTTATCGATAGACAATAGAAATTAGAGAGCTGCATGAATGGTAAAAAAACCACGTTCGAATGAACAATGACAAAAATGAGTTGAATGAAATAGAATGCGAAGCCGAATATGTTTGAGTGAGTCAGTGCGGTCTGGTAGAACTCGGACCTCGGATTCGAATGACAAAACGGTTTTTTAATTGTTGTTGAAATAAAAATTAAATAAAGCACCATATAATATATATAAACGCGAAACAATTTTTTTTTTTGGGTCTTTTTTTGGGTACTTATTTCGTTGTTTTGGGGTCTTATTTCAATTTGGTTTTTTATTTTTTTTTTATTTGAGTTAATTTCTATGTAATACTGTCAAAACGTCTCCGTCGGTTCAGTTATTTTCGTCAAGAAATGCATATTCGGTTGTTCTTAAATATTTTTTTTTCGCATTAAAATTAAACTTTATATCATTGGCCCAAGTTATAGGCCTTTAGTTCGTTTTAATATTGGGATTTTATTTCTTAGGGCCTTATTTCATAGAGCCCATTTCGACAACCTATGGAGTACGTACCAAATTTCAGCATAATAGCTTAAATTTAAAGGTATATAAATTGGTGGAAGGCAGTAAATTAAAGTTTGCCTTTATATTACTCGTGAAATGTGGAAAATTGATAAATTAAGTTTCATCAAAATCGAGAAGCTATCCTTGAATAATTTCTCAATTTTCTTATATAAATAGCACCTTGGTGGGAAAGAGGCATTTCAACTCAGGACTGGCTCTTCGACTGCACTCTTAACCGCCTTCGGCCTCACATGCAAATGCTCAGTGAGCCGCTACACAGCATGACAACAGAATGTAAATACATAGCTAATAATGCTACCTAACAACGTATTCTTCGTGATAGTTATGAAAACATAAGCAAAAATCGCAGAGTTGAATTCAGGACACCAAAAGCAGTGGGGCTCTGGAGAATGGGTAGTAAAGTAAAAAATGGTAAATATTGTATTTATTTCCTCGACAACTACGAAATGCCACTGAGGAGCCTTGAAGTCGAAGACTCCCTTAAAAATACAATTGACCATTTAAAATAAGCAACAAAATATGTAAAATTCAGCACTATGTACGAGAACTCAACACTTACTTTTCGACAGTATTTTTTTCACGAAGGCCAATTATCAGCCATTGGTTTCCTGTAACAACAGCGCACAGTTTGAACATGAAAGAAACTACAGTATGGTGAATTCTGCTAAAATCTTCCAACAGAATGTTAACGCATTGATCAACCCAATTAAGAACAACAGGTGTCTTCAAAATATCGGCATATTCTGAAATGTAAAGTTTTTTAAAGTTCAGTTAGCAGATTAATTATCTTAAGATACCCTTTTTTGATAAGTGAGTTGCCAGCATCTCAAATTGCGCATTATTCCCATTGCAAAAATCAGTAACCAGAAAACTATTTAAAACAATTTCTAGCTTTGGAAGCAAGTTACTCTCAGCATCCATCATCGAAAAGTGTAAATGTAAATAAGATAGTGTGTTGCTGTATCGAATTGCTATCGCTATCAGTTCGAAATTAAAGTAAAGACCATATTCATTATAGAATATCAACTTTTATTCTACGAAGTAGCCAGAATAAAGTTCGTTACGTCACAGTGAGAACTGATGACTGTCAAAAACAAAATTAAAGGTGGAAATAACGTATGCTGATGAGGGTTGCCACTTAAAATCGAAGAAGTTATGCTGCAAAAAATGTAGTGTACTAAAAATTACATGTGGCTAACAAAACCACTTCGATCATAATGTGTCCGGTTAATATCCCGACAAGGGATTTGACTTCTGTTAAGAGAGACTAGAGACTTTGATCTTTTGGTGTCAATATCAGTCCACAGGCTTCGGGTTATAACGCAAACGCTGGCGTTGCTCCATTGTTCCTTAGACAATTGTGTGGTGACACCATCTATACAAGTCTTAGCAGTGTTGAATGGCGGTAGCACCTCTCCGTCCGCTAGTAGTGGGTTCATATCAGAGCCGTATCCGGCCAATGTCATAGCACATAATGTTTATTTTGTTTATTTGGAAACTCAGCCATTAAATAAATATTTAACAAAATATAAAATAATATATTAATTTTAAGGATAATATAATATATTACAGTTAAAATTTTCTTCCGTATCAATTATGAATATTTAATTTTTATATAATTAAAAACATTCTGTTTAAATCGCAATATGTTTATTTCAAGTTTTAATTCATTGGGTAGTTCATTAAACATTTTTAAACCATTAAACATTAAACTATTCTGTGCGGGTTGAGTTCTTAAAAGTAGAAACCTCAAGTCAAGCCTGTTTTTCACATTATATCTATATCTATGCACATCTCCAACATACAATAATTTATTACACAAGTAACTCGGCAGCAAACCATTTTCCAATTTAAACACGAAAATTAACACATTCATTACTGTTCTTTGATTTACGCTTAAACGTCTCAAAACATTTAACAAAGATACAATCGGTGTTCGCCAGTTACATTTCAAAATTATTCTCATTGCTTTATTTTGCAACTTCTGCAATCTATCTATCATTGAAATATTTCCCAAATACAGAACCGTCGAACAATACTCAAAGTGCGGCTTTATTATGGCACTGTAAACATTAATTGCGCAAATCGTTGACAATCTCTTTCTTATTCTAGCGAGAAAACCTTCTTTTATTTTATTTTTTTAGATATGTAATTTATATGTTCCTTAAACTTTAATTTATTATTTATGACGATTCCCAAGTATTTAATTTCATTAACTAAATCTACAATTTCATTATTAATTGATATTCTCAGTACTGATTACCGTTAATAAACATGCATTTTGTCTTTCCAATTTTCTCACTCACTCACTAAGGTTGTTCAAATCGAGGTTTAATTTATTAACACATTCATCAATATTTTTACCGGAAGTATAGACTAACCCGTCGTCAGCAAACAATCTCAACTGTGTAAATTTAACTACTCTCGGCATCTCGTTGACAAAAATTAAAAATAACAAAGCACCAAGCACCGATCCTTGGGGGACCCCCAGACCGACGTTTATTGCTTCATGACAGTGTTTCTCCAATCCGGGTCCTCTGCGTACGTGAATGTAGGTAGGATTCAAACCATCTCTTTTCAAACCCCTTTACTCCGTATTTCTCCAACTTCAGCAACAGGATGGAAGCTCTCCTTAGGCCAATGAACACTGCAGCTATGGATTTTTTATTGTTCACGTCTTCCTTCCAATCAGCTATGACGAGGTTTAATAATGATTCACAGATGTGTCTTCCTCTAAATCCCGACTGGCAATCAGTAAAAACTTTGTTGAGCTCCATATACTTTTGAAGCTTCATTTGTACAATTTTCTCCAGGATTTTGGCATCATTGGGTAACATGTTGACAGGACGGAAATCAACGGGTTTGACAGAATTTTTTACTTCTTCGATTGGTACAATAATAGTTCCTTCCAACAGCATGGGAAAATACCTTCAGTTAATGAATTGTTTACCAGATCACACAACACAGGGCCGACAATATGGAAACTGTCGATTAACATACTAACACTCAACATATTAGCATCTCTTTTATTTTTCATACATTTCATTACACTTTTTAACTCATTCATAGTAATACACTAAACGCAAAAGTACTGCACGCTTCCTCAACATAATTCACGAAGGCGGAAATTGGGATGTGGTCTATTCAGTTCAATAACACTCTCAACAAAATACATATTAAATTTTTGTGCTCACGAGACGTTGTCTTTAATCAAAACCTTTTGGAAAATAACACCTTTTATTGCACTTTTAGCTTCTCTTAGCACTAGGGATTTTATCAATTGCCACATTGACTTTTGGTCCTTTGCATTACGGATTTTACGCTCGATATGCTTATTTTTTGCTCTATCAATCGCGGATTTAAAAGTATTACGTTCAATACGATACTGGTACCAATAGCTTTCCGTATTAGTCCATACCGGAGAATGGCGGAAAAAGAAGCTTTAGTGGTCGATGGGACGGAGTTTTCCATTATCTCGGTTACCTCGTTCATGGTTCGATTTCTTTTGGCTGTTTCCCTTCCAGTTTCCCTAACTCAGTGCTCTTTTCGTGTAGGTAGGAAAACGGGAACCACCGATCTAGAGGTCGATGGGGTGGGATTGCCTCTGGAGTAGGCCGTTCTTTCCTCTTCTCGACTCCTGTAACTTCTCTTTTATGGCATGTTGGTGAAACCTAATCTCCGACAGTCGCGGGTAACAGATGTGTATTGTTGGCAAGACGAGCTCGAGCTTAGCCACGTCGCACTTATCACCTTTCTCAAGAACTTCAGGAAGCATTTTTAACCCTTCTTTCTCTTCTGCTGAGAGGTTCTTGGACCTCTATTTCTTTTACGGGGGACAAGAATGTTCTCCAGAACATCTTCGACAGCACAGGCCGTTGAGTCATTGCGATGCGAAGCCTCCGCACCAGACGCCCTTGCAAATGCAGCACGCCTTTACATAGACATGGCTCGACAAGGTGCCTACCCCTAGCGAGAGAGGTTAGACGGTATCAATTGATAACGTATATTCTTCGGAAGTTTTCTTTCTTTTATAACAAAGTTTAAAAAAAAGAGCAGCCAAACGAGTATCCTGGGCAAACTACCGGCATTGAATCCAGCACTGAAGTGGCAAGACTCCGGAAAGTTTCAGAAAAAAAACCATCCAATAAGAGTACCTGTGTAAGGAATAGCTGGACAGCTGGTAATCAAGAGACTTATAATCTACTCCTCGGAACACACTTGACTGCAGGCCCTCCTCATTTCCGAATAAAGAACTGGCTGTCATTAGAGACTGCACTAGCACAAACAGAATAACATGGGCACTTAATCCTTCCAACCGTACAAGTCGGCGGGACCCGACGGTATAACACCGATATTAAACTGCTATGTAAAAGGACTATCCTATGTCTTTAGACAATATTTGATGGTTACCTGACACTTGGACTTGTTCCTGATTGCTAGAAAGAGGTGCCGGTGATCCCAAGCTGGGAAATTTAGTCACTCCTCAGGCAAGGATTACAGGCCAATTAGCCTTTCATTTTTTCTTTTTCTTCTCTCATCTCGATTAACAAATTTTTTATATCCCTTGTCAGCAGAGGTATTAAGATAGTCGCGTATATCCGGTGACATAATTGTACTAATATCAGGAACTACCTTTCCACCATTAGAGATATTATGGAATCGACGTTATCAGAACTATCCAATTGGACGGAACACAACAGTCTTGTGGTTAATCCGAAAATGACCAAATTCATTCTGTTCACCAGGCAATATAAGATATCTAAATATCGCCTCCAAATTGAGCTGGAAATGGAATACTGAAAAAAGAATTAAGAAATGACTTTATGCCTTTTATGCATGTAGAAAAACCTTTGGAAGAAAATAGGGCTTATAACCGAACATAATGCACTGGCTGTACACCGCGATTGTAAGACCCATTCTTACGTACGGTTCAGTTGTCTGGTGGGAGGCAACGAAAACCAAATCCTATCTTCAGAACCTGAACAAGGCGCAGAGAATTGCTTATCTGGGCATAACAGGCGCAATTAAGTCCACAATGCAACTAGGTCTGGAAACGCTATTAAACCTGCAACCGATAGACCTATTCACTAAGATGGTGGCAGCCACAGCCGCTCTAATTAAGCGGAGACTCAAGCGAATTTGAAATCTTTGATCGGAAGGGACTTATGCCATTTAATCATTATGAGAATCCCAGCTTTGACTTCGCAAGAAATTTCAGAATCACAATACCCGAAAGAAAGGACTGGGACTCACCCAGTACCATCATTAAAGGTCTATCCGTCTATACGGATACAGAAAAACATACAGGATCTGGTGTCTTTCCAGAAGCACTTGCTATTAACCAGTCGTTTCGACTGACTAATCACTGTAGTGTCTTTCGAGCTGAAATCTACGCGGTTAAGAAAGCTGCAGCGACTATTCTATCGATGGAACCAGCAATGGAAATAACCATCTATGTGGACAGTCAAGCAGCAATTAAAGCAATCGGCTCACAACTTGTAAATGCGAAGTGCGTCACAGCTTGCCTCTTGACACTCAGGGCTATACGTCATCACTCATTTGTACTCTGCTGGGTTCATGGGCATGTTGGAGTGGCAGGGAACGAAAAAGCGGTCGAAACGGCCAGATACGGTTCTGATATGAACCCACTACTAGCGGACGGACAGGTGCTACCGCTATTCAACACTGCTAAGACTTTTATAGGCGACGTCACCACACAACTGGCTGAGGAACAATGGAGCAGAACCAGCGGTTGCGTTATAACTTGAAGTCTATGTCCTGATGTTGTCACCATTAAATCAAAGTCTCTTGTCTCTGTTAACAGAAGTCAAATCTGGTTGCTCGTCCGGGTATTAAACGGACACAGCATCATCGAAAACATGGCTTAAAGTCTAGGGTTCTTTGCAAATGACTTCTGCAAAAACTGCAGAGACGAAGAGGAAATAGCGTCCGTGCATGGAAGCACGGTTCTTCGAAAGTTTGGACGACTTGGCTAGGGTACCTCTATCCGACATAAAACTATTCCTCAAAAGTTCGGAATGGTTTTGTTAGCCATATGTCCTTACATATACAAAAGGGTACTCATAATACAGGTACAGGTGGCATGAGATTAGCAGAAGATGATATCAGCGATGATAAGTTAATGGAGACTTATTAATAACAGATGCAATTTCATTAAGAACTTCATCAAACGACAACCGTGCTCTTTGATTAGCGGATGGTGAAAGATATATTAACCACGATGGGAAGACTTTGGGGGCATATCAATGGAGCATTTCTACTAAAGCTAGGATTAGATTGCTTGCCAAGTGTTCAAATAATGACCAATTCTGACAGTATCGCTGTCAAAATAAGGTCATGCAGTATAATGAGCATTAAATAAATGACTTAATGACCACAAATGACTATGATTATTTTGACAAATAAATTTGACGAAAAAGCAAGTAGTGTAATCCGAGACTAATCACGAATTACAGTTTATTGAAATTTGGTGATGGCATTTCTGGCATTATATATAATTCAATTCGTTCGCACTTTTGACATCCAGTTAACATGTTTCTATTTTTCGTAAATTGTTAAATAATCAGTGCAATTTAGTGGTTTTATCATTTTGTTTATATATAACTAGTTTTTCTGTTCTGAAATTTTGGCTGTGTATTTAATTAACTATTTGTCGTCAATTTGTTTGTAAGTTTTGTATGCACTTTGTTTTGTTCATTTCATTTTTTATTTGATGTGTTTTTTGGGCTAGATTTTACTTTACTACCCCACCTCCAAAATCGCACAAATTTTGTAACCAAGTTGCTTTTCATGCCCTAAACTAAAATCCGCTTTTTACGAGTAAAATAAAATTAATTCTATAACTTTTGGACAATCCGATCCAGAAATGTTGGTACCATTTCATAGGCCATTTTGGAAACTTTGGGGGCGTGCCTCCCCCAAACGGTAGGAGAGCGCCAAAATGTTTTTGCAGGTTTGAGTTTAGGGCATGAAAAGAAACTGGATTTGAGTGATTTTGGAGGTGGGGCAGTAAAGTAAAATTTTAACGTTTTTTGTTTGTTAGTAATTAGGCGAATAAGCGGATCAACGCTTCAAGAAATTGAAAACAAACGAAATCAAAAAAATTACCCTTGTTTTCTTATTTCTTATTATGTTGACATTGACTTTGCCCCCGATAATAATTACTGTGTTACCTTAATTTACTTCATAAAATAAATAACAAATGACCCAATGATCTGTTCTGTTATTATTGTCGCGTAGTCTAATATACAACCTAATAATGCTAACCCTTCTATCATTTGACTGATAGTCTGGTCATTTACCTGCGGTTATTCATATGCACAATTGGCATGCAACCTTATCTTAGCTTAACGGATGAAATTTGTTTGCAGTGAATTTTTTGTGTATGCTAAATTCATACCACCTTTCGATCTCGATGTATTCGATTCTATTTCTATTCACATCTGTCAGTTTTGCTTTCAATGATCAACTCTAACCTTAAAACCTATACCAGTTACCTTTCGCTGACTGAAATTTTTCAATGATTGCTATAACTGACTTGTCAAAAAAATTAAACAACTATTCCACTGATTTGCTCCAATAATGCATTTCGCTGATAGCTATAACTAGCCCCTTAGCCAAAAAATATTGTTTGGTAAAAGTTAATAGTTAAAAACCTGCTGAGGCCAGATCATGTAAATGAAATCGATCGGACTACATCGTTTCGAAGTTTTTGTCTCTATCTATTTCTCCAGATATGCTCGAGAGAAAAACATAGAAACGATTTCGTCCGATCGTTTTCATTTTCGCAAATATATTGCTGGTTTTTAAATCGTTTATCTATAATTGACAACGAATCCACATGACAAGTGGAATAGCTGAATTGGCACACACATTGTCACTTTGTCAAATTAATTATTTGTCAATCAAAGGAACATTCTTTAGTTACTCGCTGACAATCTGTTACCATTTTTGCAGAACATGTGTAATGCTCTAAAGTGTACATGTGTATGTACCTGCTAATTTTGAGGAGGTTCAATCAAAATAACTCAAAGTCAAAAGGTTTCGAAATGTTTGGGTATCTTCTGTTTGCAATGGAGATTTATTTGGTGCCAATAACCTTTTATATGGTTTTTGTGTGCAAATTTCAGATTTTTATTGTTTAACAAAACACTATTTTTATTTTTTACTTTGTGCTGACAAAATTGTGTGGCCGTGTTTCCATATCATTTGAGAGCGAGCCTGTGCGATTTGATCTTATAGTCTTTTCACACCGCATTGAATTCAGAGGTCTCGCAAAAACTCCTGAAACCTCCATCGAAATCAGGAGGTTTCCCATACATTTTCGAGATTTCAAACCTCGTTATTGAATGAGGTTTCGATGAAACCTCCTCAGAATCTGGTTTCAATGGTGAGGCTGTCGAAGCAAACGCACCTTTTAACACATTCCACAGTTCCACAATGCAGTTGACAAACTGTTGACCTCAAATTTAAGTGCGGTGTGAATAGGGTTATAGCAGTACAAAACAGAGAAGTAAAGGATCATTCACATGAGAGCAAACCGCGAACTGCGAACAGGCGAATATTCGTAAATTCTGACATTTCTTTCACATGAGAACTTTTGTTGGTCGCAGGTACCCGCGAATCTGATTTGTAAATGTTAGCAGCAAGATGTGTCAATTTTAAGGTTATGTTCGAACGAATTTTTCATTCGCGGATTTGCGGATCTGTATTGTGTGGATTGTGAATAAAGAGTGCGAGAATTTTTCAATTCGCGGGAAATTTTTTGTAATTGTAAATATTGCTATATAAATCAATTTAGACTCAGTTTTTTGTAGATAATATGTTAGATCAATTAAATATCAAGCATTTGTGGTTCGCAGTTCGCTCTCATGTGAACAGTCCTTAAAAGAGTATACGAAAATTGATGAAGAAGCGAAGATGACACAGAGACCGCACCATACGCGACGTAAATTATTCTATGTGCCCCACTACCTTTGCAATAACGACGTAGAAACTGATGGCGAAAACTGAAGGTATAGATGGCAAGAAAAGAAGTTCTTTTGATTGAAATCCATAAAATTTTTCAATACATTGCTGAACTCGCTCATATTGTTATAAAACCTTATGTGGATGTTCTTACATATATCTTTTATGGGTTAATAATCCGTGCACAGCACATGAGCCATGAATTTATACACATGTATATATATTTTAAGTTGGTTCTCGTTCAACTAATATATAGCCTCTTATTTGAAAAAAAGGAATATCGTCGATCGCGTTTCCTTAATTGTTAAATTTGGTGAAAATTCAAGTCGTTATTAGAGTTAAACTTTTAATAATTGCACAAAATATATTTGGAAGATTATAAATTTATTTCCTTTGTTAATATCTTATTGTATACCATCGTTTAATAGTGTAAAAAATCGATACAAGAATCACCCTCTGGGAAGAAAGAATAAAACAGCAACCGACTGGATAGTAATATGAGTAATGCTATTAATCAAAATGGCACAGGTCTAGAACAGCAGGTACCTACTAAATAATAATTATTTATTTTCGTATATTATTTGAAAACGATTTATAAAGCAAATAAATTTGATTTGAGTTTTTATGGTTTCATAATATATGACTAATATTTTTACACAAAAACTATTCTGTATATTAATTTTAAGATTGCTGGTCTGGACTTGAATGGCGGCAACGTTACTAGTAACAGCCCCTTAAATAAGAATTTTAATTCAACCTCGGCAGCACGTTACGTACCACCTCATCTACGTGGTAGTGGTAATTCGGATACTTTGGATAATCGTGAAGACAAAGGTGAAAAGGAATTTAAGTTCGATAAGGAAAGAGAATTCCGTACCGATTTCCGCAGGTATTTCACAATTTATATGCGTTAAATGTAAAAGTATTAAATATTTTGCTTTTAGAGGAAACAATAGAACGTTCAACAATCGTGACCGATCTGACCGAGCAAATTCTGATTTTGGAAACTTCTCCAAGCGGAAAAATGACGAAAGTGTTCAAAATGGTGAGTTTAGTAATCCAATCCTGTTTGAGTTCTCATAATGTTGTAATGTAAATAAACAAATAATCCTGTTGATTCTGCAGTATTATAAAATATTCGTATTCACTTAATCCGTGTAAATTTAGTCTACAAAAAGATGTTATTCTTATAAATGGGACTTCAAGTACGGTAAAATAATGTTGCAATAATTAGTTTCATCGTAGTTAGACCACTGATATTGGGTGCAATTGCTTTCGCATTATCAACGATTAATTTTATAAGAATGGTTCGTTATGCCTACAAATTTAGCTATATTTTTTAAGAGAAATACCGGCAATATGGTATGTCGGAATATAGAATATATTTCCAATGACAGTGAATTCTATACTATATATATAGATATATACATTTTTACTCAGATTTTATTGATGATGCTGATGAGAGTAGCTGATCGAAAATTTCGTCTGAAAAAATTAAAATATACTACTTATACAAGTATACTTCCATGAGTTTAAGCTAGATTTATGAAATATTAATTACATGGCAACATTAACCCATGCCTATTATGGTATTATGCTCATTTTCTTCAAATGTTGGGTTAACTTGAGTGAACTTAAGGAAAGTGTAAATGGAATTAGATATTTAGTATAGAAATTGAACAGCTAACACATTAGCTTTTTTTATATCAGTTTATTTTTCTATGCCCTTAAAATAGTTTTAACATTGTTGTTTATTTTAACTTTAACTCTAACTCATTAAGATAAATGGAATATAAATATTTTCACAGATTACGAATTTTCCTTGTAAGTAAGGCTTAATGCGGTTCGATTTTTGTCGTACGTAACGTGATTTTGATGGTAAAAGGTATGAAAACTGCGAGGGATAACGAAACACGGCTGATCCGCAAATTTCTATCCGATTCTTGTATTCTCTTTTGGCCTTCTTTCGTAAAATTCCACTTTTTGCGTTATCAATGTTTTGTACTCGGTCGTGAATTCTTCCGTAATCAATAATGGAGAAATATTGGAAAACGATTGAAGAAAAATAAAAATAGAATTAAGAAGTGTCCCTCCACAAAAGTAGATTTGAACGATTGAGAGAAATTGTGAGGGCTTTTCGTTCTGGTCAAAAGTTAAATGCCACTTAAAATTTAGTTACGCATTTTAAATACATAATTAAACAACAAAAAGCATAATATGGACGGCCCATAGAGGACCTAAAGCGTAGCTTCTCCAACCATTGTGTGTGCGAAATTATATTGTTGGCACGAATGGAGGGACCTACAGTTTAATGCCAATTCCGAACGGCAATTTATTTTTGAGAAGCTTCTCATGACATTTCTTACTCTTGGATGTTTGTCAAAATTGCCCAAACGCACCTTTTACAGGGCATATTTCGGGTGTTTTAGAATATTTATATTTGAATCTTGACTTTTATTCTTTAAGGTAATAAATACAACTGCAATATACTTTTATCATATATCTTCATATATTAGTTTTTATGATACGATTTTTGGCAATAACATGCGTTGTATTCGCGGGGTCAAAATTGCCCAATATGATATTTTCAACTTATGTTGTGAATAATTGCTTTCTTTTTTGAATTAGATTACCATTAACTCTAATGAAATTTCTAACAAACCTATGTTGGCTACTTTTTGCCTTGATATTTTTTGGTCCCACAGAAAGCCCTTTTAGAGAATTTGTATATACCCGCCTTTTTGACGGGTTCGTAGAGTCCCTCCTTTGAACATGGCAATACCAACTAAGCTGGTCGTGCACGAATTTTTTCAAAACGGGTTCTTTGGCGTGAAGGCTTTTTCCGATTTTGAAACTTCTAAATGGCAGACACATTACTTACGATAAAAAATAATACACACATTTACGATAATTTAAGTCACACATGGAAGGAATCGATTTTTTAAAAACAAAACTTTTGCTAGTTGGAACTAAAAAAAGTTTGGCGTCACAAAATGTATGTCCAAATGGCTCCAAAAAGAACAAAGTATTAAATAAAATATTTAAATTTACTAAAATTTGTTTGTAAAACAAAAACATTCCAGCTCAATTTGTGATAACTACACAGAAATAGTATTGGGCAAATTGTATGTGTATGTATTTTTTTTAAGTACAGGATGAGGGATAATCTCACTATCAGCAAGTTCAGCATTTTGTTTTTATTTTTGTCTATTAATTCTTCTTCAACTTCATCGTTTTCTATGTTTATAACACATATTTCAGATGAAATTTTATCACCGCACTTAATTGCTACACCACCATCATTTTTATTAACCACATTATTTGGGTCGATTTTTTCTTAAATTTGCTATCGTGATTCGGGGGATATTTATTTATTTTTTGTGTAAATAAGCACAGCCGATTCGTTTCGCCCTGCACCTTTATGCTTATGTTTTGCTTTATGGAGCCGTTGTTTTTCTTTATCATTTCATGTGTGAGTGACACTACAGATTTAGAAATAAATTTAACACTTACTTTCAGCTGATCATCACTTTTGCTCACTTGTTGTGTTATCTCCTTTACACCATCCGAGATTTGTTCACTTTGATTTTTGAAAGCCTCACTAAATTCATTTAATTTTTTAATTTCTTTCCCACTGCTTTCGCAAGTTTTCTGTGAAAATTTCATGCAAAGAATTTAGCCAACAATGGCTTCCAATAAGCTTTTTATTTCTCTTTAATTTTTTTTATGGATTCATCGAATTCTTGTTTGTACTCTTTCAAATATTTACTATTTCGTAAGGAGCTATTTTACTTTATAGTAAAGTAAGTTTTTTACCTTTTTCGTATACATAAGTACACTAAAGGAAAATATTGCACACTCAGGTTTTTTTAAAAAAAAAATCGTAATTATATAAAATCACCAATACAATTATTTTTTTTTCTTATAACGATTTTCTTAAATATAAATTAAATTCGTTTTCTTGAAAACGGCTCTAACGATTTTGATCAAGTTTTGCATTTTGAACAACTAGGTTAAAAGTGTCTAATGTGCAAAATGACATCATTCCGAAAATCAAATTCTTCAGAACTTTAAACGTGATTTTACCTAGAAAGTTTCGTATGCGCAGTCGTGCGCTTTATTCTTAAACTTAATGAAACATGATGAAATCGTTGTTTGAATAAATTTTGTGTTTTTTGCAATGGAAACGACAATTTTTTTAAATTAGTTTAATTTTAATCGAAAAAAAAACGTTCCAGTAATGTGAATCGTCCCAAAATCCGAAAAGGCCTTGTTTTACTGTCGCGTTAAAAGTTTCAAGCATGGCGTTATTGTAATGACAAAATGTCACTGTTGATAGCAGCAACTTCGAGGTAATTAAGGAGTTCATCTACCTCGGGGTAAACATCAACTCCACAAATGACATCTTAGTGAGGATCCGTCGAAGAATTACCCTAGGAAACCGCTGCTACTTCGGTTTGGCAAAACAAATGGGTTCAAAACTCCAACTTGAAGGACAAAGTGCATGCTCTACAGAACCCTTATCCTGCCAGTTCTGCTATACGGCGCCGAGTGCTAGACTATAAACAGGAAAGGTGAGTTAATACTTGGATCCTTTGAAAGAAAAATCCTTCGACGGATATTTGGTCCTTTGGGCGAGGAGGGCGAATGGAGGAGAAGATACAACCGCGAACTCTATGTGCTGTACCAAGATGGATGTAGTCCGAAAAGCCAAAACTCGTCGACTACATTGGCTCGGCCACATCGAGCGAATAGACAACAACGCTCCGACAAGGAAGACCGAACCTCCGTTTTAAAGACCAAGCCATCGCGGATGCCAGAGCGCTTGGTCTGGACAACTGGAAGCAGCGTGCTCGGGATCGCAGAGGGTGGAAGGCAGCCGTATCTCAGGCAGGGACTCTTCACGGGTCGGGAGCCCGTTAAGTAAGTAAGTAAGTTATTGTAATGACCGTTACAGAGCTAGTCCACTGCTTTCGGTAGAGCGATTTTATTTCATCTCTAACAAAAGTCAAAGTCTCTGTGAATATCACTTTTTCGACAAAACACCGCCCTCTAGCGGTTTAACATTTTTGGCTTATTTAGAAGGAAATAAAAAAAAACTCAAACCCAAACAATTACTAATCTAAAGAAATTGACATTTCTTTACATAATGCTCTATGAAACGTGCACGAATCTTTCATAATTTTACCGGCTAATGTTATGTTCAGCAAATGTTATATGCATTTCGTAAATACGTATGTGTTTTGTTTTGTTGCCTTTTCCGACTGCACTTCTTGCTACTTTCCTTGCGAAAATATACACTACAATCTATTTTGCGCTGGTTTTTTAAATATACGCAAACGCAACTGTGTTGTCATTTCTGCTAGTTCTTTTATTAGTATTTCGCTTCTACATTCTCTTTTTTATATGTGCATTGCTGGCAAATTGAAGAGTTGTCGTGCTTAAACCGATAAAAGCATGATCGAAACAGTCGTCGTGTCCCGTTAGGACTTGTGTTAGATATAACGTAAAAGTCTGGTTTCGATGGTAGTGACGAGGGACGGGTCCATCTGCTTATCGTTGATGCCTCTCCCTCAGGCGTACAGTACTGACCACAGATGAGGAATTAACCAGATAGACAACTCTGCAATCCCCTATCAATTTTAACCCGCAAAAAAAATATTTAACGCATATTATTACATTACCCAATAAAGTTGTTACAATTTAGTTGGAATATTTTTTGCGGTTATAAGAAATAGTTCTCTATTTTTTATCTGCCTTAAAATAAACATTCTTGGGTTGTTATACTTTCTCCATTTTGGTTAACAAAATGAGATCAAATGTATAGTATTGTATTATTTTATAATACTAAATTAGTAATGTTCGGGTGTTAAATATTTATAGTAAATACTTTTGGATTGGTTTTATATATATATTAATTCTTTCATTGTTTTATTATGATTTCATACGTTTTGATTGTTTTATTAAACATGAAAGTTTAATGTTTATACATATTGGAGTTCTGTGCATTAATAGAAAACGAAGTGGGAAACAGGTATTTTTAATCCTTTTGGAAGTATTTTATGTTATAGACTTTGTACGCTTAAATTTTCTTAGTTGTTTGTTTTCTTAGGCGGCTTTGGAAATTGGTTATGTATGAGTAAAACTCATAAATAAGCATGCACATTATGTTACTTATATATATGTGAATTAATTACCCATTCTTTTTAACAGACGACTTTATTTGTCAAGGTATGTTTTGTATTTATACCCTATCCTAAGGGTATATTAATTTTGACACATAGTTTGTAACACCCCTTAATATTCGCAGTAGACCCGTAAAAGTATATATATTTATGGTCAGGACCAAATCCTAAGACTATCTAGCAATGTCCGTCCGTACGCAATTTTTTGGCCTTTAAAATTAAGCTAGGAAGCTGAAATTTGGACCACATATTCCCTAGGGCTCCGAAATGGTTAAGTGTAAAAAATTTTTGAATACGCCCACTGCCACGCCCACAATTTAGAAAAAAAACGTTTTAAAGCTAAAGTTAGAGAGATAGAGTGTTACAACCTTTACTAGATATGTAGGCACTGCCCTCCTATATAAGTTTGTCATATAAAGTTTTTTGCCACGCCTACTTTTTGTGGGCGTTTTTTACTAAAATGCTATTTTCTTCGAAAATTTTCACAGAAAGCGAAAAAATATATTTACCCAATATTTTTTCCAACATATCGCCCATACAAAGTTTTTGGCCACGCCCATTTTTTGGGGGCGTTTTTTCAAAAAAACTTTTTTTTTTTAATTAATAGAACTAAATAAAATGTTATCCATATAGGGATATGGATAGGGTATCATACTGTTCGCCTCAAGCGGACTGTAGCCTTTCCTTATGTTTTTTTTATGAAAATAAACAACACAATTTACTACTACTAGTAAGTGATAGCAAATGTTGTTAAAAAACGTACCAAAGATAATATCCGTAAGAAATCACTTTCTATTAAAAAGCGTTTTAAACCAGTGCCCAATTGTGTAATGCAACTAAACCGAGATTAAGGTTAAGCACTGTTTTCTGTATATGCGACTTCTCCCGGCCAATGCAACCATTAAAACCTTGATATTGGTTTGAAGAATAAAATGGTGTGCTAATAATATTTTCATTCTTTTTCCACTCATTAAACTATAGCAACCAATTTTAATTTTATTTTCGCTTTGTTTAACGTTCAAGAAAAAACATCTGTTCTCTTTTGAAATGTTAATTACGTCCTCAATTTTAAAGCAAAAATAAAGAGAGCCAAACGTCAGATTAATCTATTTTCTTCGGTGGAAATACTAATTTAATTTTTTGTGCTTAATCTCGGTTTATTTTTTGGTGGAAACGTTGCATAAAAGTACTTAAATGCTTCAATATAACCATCCATAACAAAATCCGTGTTTGTAAAGTTATACTTAAATATATTGTAAACCGAAAATGTACGATCAACTTACTTATTATATATTAGCCACGTTAATCAATATTATTTTGATTATTTTTCATTAAAAATTAGAATAAATTAGTTAAAACACACATTTTTAATATTATTATATTTTATTATGTTATTAGTTGTGTGGTAAGTATGTTCTTATAAATCCATATTCACCGCATATTTTGCATGTTTATTTTTCACACCTAAATTGTAAGGTGTAATCTGCTAAAATTCATCAACTGTTCCCAACTTCTTGCTATAAACATAAGGAAAGGCTACAGTCCGCTTGAAGCGAACAGTATGATACCCTATCCATATCCCTATATGACCCAAAGAAAAAACCATTAAGAAGATTTTATTTCATTCTATTAATTAAAAAAAAAAAGTTTTTTTTGAAAAAAAAAACGCCCCCAAAAAGTAGGCGTGGCCAAAAACTTTGTATTTTCGATATGTTAATATAGGGTAAATATCTTGTTAAACATTTTTTTTTCGCTTTCTATGAAAATTTTCGAAGAAAACAGCATTTTAGTAAAAAACGCCCACAAAAAGTAGGCGTGGCAAAAAACTTTATATGACAAACTTATAAAGGAGGGCAGTGCCTACATATCTTGTGAAGGTTGTAACACTCTATCTTTCTAACTTTAGATTTAAAACGGTTTTTTCTAAATTGTGGGCGTGGCAGTGGGCGTATTCAAAATATTTGAACTTAACCATTTCGGAGTCATAGGGAATATGTGGTCCTAAAAATTGCATACGGACGGACGGACGGTCTTAGGATTTGGTTCTGATCATAAATATATATACTTTTATGGGTCTACGGCGAATATTAAGGGGTGTTACAAACTATGTGTCAAAATTAATATACCCGTAGGATAGGGTATAAATATCTCTAATATTTTTTCTGATTACAGTCAGTATGTACCTCATAGTATCATGTATAATTTTGAAACAGCTAATAAAAAGTGTTGTCTAGAGTTTTTGATAAAATACATTATTTCAATACAAATTAAGTTAATTTATATTTATTTGCATGATATTTGAAGTATAAGAACAGCATGTCATCATGATGACATTAAATAGAAGTCCATCAATAGCCGCGCAAAAAGTCTATAACAGAAAACTAACTATATATACCAACAACCCTTTTTACCACATAATAACAATAACCACACTACGTTGCTGTAACAAGGGGAAACCAAACCTCGGCTATATATATAACTTGAATTTGTATAACATGCAAAATTCCACAAACACACACGTATAGATATTACTAAGATTTAAAAATAAATGGAGCTAACGATATTAGTATTGCCTTTCCATACGTCCAGGCACAAGAATAATAAACGTTTCAAAAAAACTTAACAGCTTTCCATACAGAAATTTAATTTTCCTATAAGAAAGTGATAAGTGGCAAGATTGATAGCCAAAGCGAAACAAGCTAAAAAAAAACATTTACCTTGCATCTATTGTTCCTTAAGTTCCATACCCAACATACCAGTTTCATTATATTTTAATTTTATATACCTAACATCTTTTCAACAACTGATACCTAAAATATTATGAATACGAAAATAT
The DNA here is from genome assembly GCA_963576555.1 of Ferdinandea cuprea. Classification (NCBI taxonomy): domain Eukaryota; kingdom Metazoa; phylum Arthropoda; class Insecta; order Diptera; family Syrphidae; genus Ferdinandea; species Ferdinandea cuprea. The sequence goes on from OY754959.1 coordinate 83,879,249, forward strand.
TAGTTCCGGCCAAATGATACTAATAACTAAATTATTATGATACAAAAATATTAGCTTCACCTACCATATGTCCATGTAATATTTTATCGGATTCGATTTGCAACATTTTGATAGCAAAACAGGTAGATGATGTACCGGTTTATGAAAAATTGTAGAAAGAGAGCAAATAAACAAAAGGATGCATTTTTTTTTTGTGTGAGTATCTGTTGTAAGTTAATATTTTTGTATGATATCATAATAATTTTTTGTTTTGGTATAAGGTAGGTATATAATCACCCCAATCATTGAATCCTGCGGATTAACTGCGGTGAAACATTGTCCGCTCCGCATCCGTTTACTTGTGCTTCGATTTGATCTGCTTTTATCGCTCCACAAAACCACTTTATCGATTGTATTGTCATCTGGTTTGTTGTCACAATACATTTTTGGGAAGCAAGTTCCAATTGGTTTTAATAATGTTAAGTGCATATACTTGGTTTTATTTTATCTAATTGATTGAAGAAAAGTAGTAGTAATAAAAAGCGCAGGCAATGGTATAACAAAATCCAGCATTTATACCAACGTCAACCCTTGGAATTTCCCCAACTTCTTCAGAAAAAAAAACATTGTGCGTACATATAAAACTTGAAAACGTAAATACATGTTTATACTCAATGGGACTTACTAATAATCGCATTTAGTGAATGCATTAATAGAAAATTGAATCCGTTTAAATTGGAAAGGATAATTCCTGGGAATTATTGGGATTCGTGGTATGAAAAACGCATCTCCTTTACCACAGCCGGTCAAAATGCCTCAATAATTTTTTTTCTGCAACGTTATTCCTCTCAATATTGTACCATTACAAAGCTTGGAGGGGTTAAAATTGTGAAGCAGCATAATGGGAAATTTAACTATCAATTCAAGTTTGTGGACTAATGTATTGTTTAAAAACTCAACCGAATAATTTACTGCATCATCATAGTTACAAACTGTATTTATGGACAGGTACGAAATTGAATCACTAGGAATTTTCTCTTAAATTCTGTTATTCTGTTGTTCTGTTCATTAGCGGGTGCTTAAATGGATCTTACGCATAGTCTAGAATCTTGTTTTGTATACCTACGCTATGTTACAGTGCTCTCATACTTGAGTCAGATGAAGTTGCTTAAAGTTCCTCCAACGTACGTACTCCTAACGTACCTCTTGTGACAACAGGTAATGTTTGTCTGAAATCTCCAGAGAACAAAAATGTAACACCCGTAATTTTCTGCTGACATTTCTTATATCCTGCATTGTCATATTAACGGATTCTACAGCTATTTTATTGGTCATAGTACATTCGTCCCAAACTACTAACACGCATTCACGTAAGCCTTGTTGCTTTTTTTTTTTAAATACCCCACATTGGGTTTTCAATTTTTTCAACATTTATTGGAATTTCCGAAGATGCGACCGCTATAGCAGTCTAATTATCGGCACTTATTTTGGCTAATCAAAATTTATTAAAAATGTCTTTCTCGCACCGCCTGATGTATCTAGAAAATGCACACCGCCAGCGGTTGTGTAGGACCCTATTTTCTAACTTAAATTTAAGTCTTTTTTTGACGCTGATCATAAATATTTGCAAAATTAATATGCACTTAGTATTGGGTATTTGGGTGCAGTAGCTTAGTGGTTAAGGGCGTTGGTCCACTAAGCTACAGGTCGCTGGTTTAAATCTCGACCTGAAAGTTTTTATTCGCTGCCCCACCTCTTGTGAACGTCTGACAAACATCCAAGAGTAAGACTGTCATGAGAAGCTTCACAAAAAATTAATTGCCCTTCGAAATCGGCATTAAACTGGGAGACCTAAAGTCCCATTCGTGTCATAAATATATCTTCGCACACACAGTGGTTGGGAAAGCTAGGCTTTGGATCCTATATAGGCCGTTTACGCCTAATATTTATTTTTTAAAATGAACAAATCTGCTTACTCCGAAATATTTTTTTTTATATAACGATTTTCGTTTTCTCAATAACGGCGATTTTGATTAGTTTTTGTATTTTAAACACATTACATTAAAATCGCTAGAGCCGTTTTTGTTAAAATCTAATTTTTCAAAACTTTATAAGTGATTTAAAAAATGTTGGTATGTGATCAAATGGGACCATTCTTTTGGAGGCGATTTTTAAACGCTTCGCATATACCGAGAATGTTTGGTATGACGCAGTAGTGCACTTTATTTTATTTCTTTGTAGATCGAATTTATTCAATATTTTTGTCCTCAAAGCTTGTTTTTTGGGGTTTCCTTTCAAAATTGTACAGGCTTTATGGTAAACTGATGGGCATTCATGGAAAGACGGGTATTGCGGTTAAAACGTTGTAGGGGTGAAATGCAACTGGCTATTTCGTTCGAGCAGTTATGGTGGAAATAACGGTAAAACAACGACATGCAAGAGACATTACGACGATGACTAAGAGAGTCAAGTGATTTCGCGATGTCTCGATCGCCAATAAGTTTTACTGCACGTTTTTGAATCCGGTCAAGTAGCTCCAAATATGTTATTGGTGCACCAGACCAGATATGAGCGTTGTACTCAAGTACGCCTTATAAATTGTTGCCAGATCAGAAAGGGTGAAATATTTCTTGCATCGCTTAAGGAAGCCTAGACATTTCGCAGCGTTCTTGGCGACATCAAATATGTGGTCATTCCAACGAAGGTTGTCATTAACACACATACCGAGAATGGAAAGTCGTTCGGTTTTAGCGATGCAAGTGCCATTCATGGATAATTGCAGAGAATTAGGGGTTCGCTTCAATGACAGCAGACAACATTGCGTTTTGGAAGCATTAAATTCCACTCTGTTGGTTTTACCCCATTTAAGTATGCTGTTAAGATCGGAATTCAATGAACTTAACATACGTTGCCGTTCCAGTTCAACGCCCGAAGATGAGGGGCGTTGCCCAGGAAACGAATATGTAAAGCTGAGGGTACTGTCATCAGCAAAGGAATGGATTGGATTATAAGTGACAGACAGGAGGTCATTGATAAAAATGAGAAAGAGAGTCGGAGACAAAACAGAGCCTTGAGGGACACCAGCATTTATTTGGTGAGTTGCAGACTTGAAACCGTCCAAAACAACTTGTATTGAACGGTCCGAAAGGTAATTTCTAATCCATTGAATAAAGGTAACATCGATCCCAAATGCACGCATTTTCGACAAGAGAGCTTGATGCCAAACTCTGTCAAATGCCTTTGAAATAGCAAGCGCAACGACCTTGCTTTCACCACGGTGGTGAAAAGATTGGTTCCACTTTTCGGTTAGATATGTCATCAAATCACCAGTGGACTTGTTGCTGTGAAAACCGTACTGCCGGTCATTAAGAAGTTTTCGGGATTCAAGATATTTCATAAGCTGACGATTTATCAGCGTTTCCATGACCTTGGAAAGAAGGGACTTAAGTGCAATTCTTCGGTAGGAGGAGGCGGAGGAAGTGACTGTCTGGACAAATGCTGTTTTCCATCTTCTCGGAAAGAGCCCTGAAGAATAGGATAGATAGAAAAGCTTACGCAGTGGTTTTGCCAGCGTGGAAGAACACCTCTTCAGAACGATAGGGGAAATCCCATCTTGTCCAGCGGATTTATGTAAGTTGAGATCTCGAAGAACTCTTGCCACTGTACGAGCGCGAAAATGAATTGGTCCCATAGTATATTCTACGCGCTCTTGTACAGGGGGAGATGAAGCACAATCTGAGAGCGTTGAACTAGCTGCAAAGTCAGCAGCTTTATCTTAAGAGCTGACAGCTGGAATGTCATTGCAAATGAGTGTCGGGATAAATGTTGAGGCCGAATTCTTAATATTCTTAACAAACGACCAAAAGTTTTTACTACCGGTGGGACTTTGTAGTTATTTCTGGCTCGTTTGAATTTTTTTCGGTTTTCCTCAGTTGGGTTGGCCTTGTAAGACGGAAAGCTCACCTCTTTTACCCTGATAGCCTCTTTACAGCTCAAGTCATACCACACCTTTACCTTGGGTTTGATACTCTTAATCCTGTTAGGGATAAAGCATTTCATACCCAGGTGAATTATATTTGTTATCATGTCGGCGGCAGCATCCACATCGCTATCGAGGAAGCATAGCGACCAGTTAAAACTCTTAAAAAAACCGTTTAAGTCTTTCTCGTATTGCCATACGGTTCTTTTTGGAGTTTGTTCTTTCACTTTGTGGTTGCAGTACGAGAAATTCGCCAATATAACACAATGGTCTGACGAACCTAGAGGCGATAATACATTTATGGTGAACTTATCTGGGTGAGAGGTGAAAAACAAGTTCAGTGTGTTGGCGGTTTGACTACTAATGTCCGGAATTTACAAGCCTTCGGATGTTGTCTGTCCAGAATGTGGAAGCCAACTAGAATTGTGTACGTTAAAATCGCCCGCAACAACGATTTCACTGTGAGGACGAAGGGTTACAATTTGCGTGATGGAATCGGACAGATCATCAAACTCGTTAAAAGTAAGATTTCGGTCCAAGTTAGGGCTTCTATAAACGAAACAGTAGTAAGAATAATGGCACTAAGTTGTAACCAGGCAGGCTAAATTCCGATGGATCGGGTATCAACACTAACCTGTGTTTCACTCAGTGCCAAAACAGCTGGTTTATTGTGGAGATTAGTCCTTAAGCCCCGAATGTTGCTCATATCCAATCTAAATTTCCCAAACATCACAGAAAACAAACACAAAAAATTCAACTCAGACGCCACCTAAGCTGAGCCGTTTTTTTGCACTTTATTCACACGCGGCCGTTGTTTTTTTTTTTATTTTAATTGTATGTAACACACAAAAACAAAACTTTATCAATTTGTTGTGGGCGCGGAGAGTAACTAAGAACACGTGTGCGCGCGGCGGCTGTCAGATCGGAACTCGGCGTCTGCCGAACACGCCGTCTTTCTTGCTTTCTTTTAAAATCACGTAAGAGATTCATGTTAGAAAATATTTTTCCCATCAATAATACCCGCTATTTTTGGTGTTATTACATGGGATGTGCTTAGAATTATTTGTGATTAGACCCTGAATGTACACATAACTAATTTTTGTTATACTTTTCTTCGTAGGACAATATGGTATACGTCTTATAATCTGAAGATACTTAATTAATTTAATTATAAACGTTTCTACAATTTTTTTTAAATTATTTCAGATGAACCCGATTCTCGTAGAGACGATTGGAATCGTGGAGGCGGACGTTTCCAAAACAACCGCAACGTGGATCGTCGTGACGAGTATCGTAACGATCGTCCTCGTGAACGCAACAATAGAGAGGAAGGCCCTCGAAACGATCGTTGGGTGGAATCTGAACGACGCACCGAAAATAGTGGCGGAGCAGCACATTCATTCGGGGGTAAATGGAAAGATGATAAAAGAGGAGAAATTGACTACACCTCTCTTGGTCCCCGCGATGAGCGCATTGAACTTGAACTTTTTGGCACTGCTAACACTGGTATCAATTTTAACAAATACGAAGACATACCCGTGGAAGCGACGGGCAATCAAGTTCCATCACATATCACAACGTTTAATGACGTCAACTTGACGGAAATCATTAAAAACAACATTACGTTGGCGAGATATGACAAGCCGACACCGGTTCAAAAATATGCAATTCCGATCATTATCACTGGTCGTGATTTAATGGCTTGTGCCCAAACCGGATCGGGTAAAACTGCCGCATTTTTGGTTCCGATTCTTAATCAAATGTATGAACTTGGTGCATCAACGCCACCCCCGGCAAATCGACTTTACGGTAGCAAGCGCAAACAATATCCATTGGGATTAGTTTTGGCTCCAACTAGAGAATTGGCTACTCAAATATTTGAGGAAGCTAAAAAATTTTCTTATCGTTCGCGGATGCGACCAGCTGTTCTTTATGGAGGAAATAATACAACTGAACAAATACGTGAGTTGGATCGTGGTTGTCACTTGATTGTTGCAACACCAGGCCGCTTGGAAGACATGATAACTCGCGGCAAAGTTTGCCTTGACAACATTCGTTTCTTAGTACTTGATGAAGCCGATAGAATGCTTGATATGGGATTTGAGCCTCAAATTCGACGTATCGTGGAGCAGAGCAACATGCCCGCTACTGGAGAGCGCCAAACTCTTATGTTTTCCGCAACATTTCCTAAAGCCATTCAGGAACTGGCAAGTGACTTCCTGCATAATTATATTTTCCTTGCTGTCGGTAGGGTGGGATCTACTTCTGAAAATATAACTCAAACAATCTTATGGGTGTATGAACAAGACAAACGATCTTATTTGCTTGATTTATTGCAATCAATTAAAGAAGGTCCAGAATATTCGAAGGACAGCTTGACTCTAATTTTTGTTGAAACAAAGAAGGGAGCTGATTCTCTTGAGGAGTTCTTATACCAATGTAATCATACTGTTACTAGTATCCATGGAGACCGCACTCAAAAAGAAAGAGAGGATGCTCTTAAATGTTTTCGTTCAGGAGATTGCCCAATACTTGTGGCTACTGCTGTTGCTGCACGTGGTTTAGATATACCCCACGTGAAACATGTAATAAACTTTGATTTGCCCTCTGATGTAGAGGAGTATGTTCACCGAATCGGAAGAACTGGAAGAATGGGTAATCTTGGCGTCGCAACAAGTTTCTTTAATGAAAAAAATCGCAATATTTGCACCGATTTGATGGAGTTATTAATTGAAACGAAACAAGAGATTCCCAATTTCCTTGAAGAAATGATGGCTTCTGATCGTTCTCATAGTGGAGGTAAAAGATCATCAAACCGCGGCGGCAGTGGAAATCGTTATGGCGGTGCATTCGGATCGCGAGATTATCGTCAACAATCTGGTTCAAATACCAGGGGAAGTAGCAATCGCTCAGGAGGCTCTTACCGCAGTAATGGCAATTCATCATCTTATGGTAAGAGTACATAATTACTAAATATCATTTTTTGTATATATTAAGAGAATATATGTTTGTGACACGATTGTAAGGTACGTATAGTTTAATGACTATCGGCGAATTTTATTTAAAATGCAAATTCTGTAGATTACAACAAATTTTAGTGTAAGTTCAAAACTGTCAAACATTTATGCGATACTAGGTACAAATTTTGCAATGCCCCAAGAGTATCATGATGCGTTACTGAATTTATACGTAACTACAAGCGCCACCGCAAATAAAGTATAAAACTATTAAAATGCTATAAGTCTACAGCAATACTTCTGCTCATCTTAATTTTTATTGTCTAATAGGTTTCACGTCCTACTTCGCTCGAGTTAAATGTATTAATATAATGCAATTTTTTGAGCACTTTCAGTATTTCCCGAATTTTGGAATTTTAAGGACAATTTTTAAATTTTTTCCTGTTACAGAATGTTATCAAATCAGTCCTATGATGTGTCCGTTTCTATATTTTTACTGTTCCACTAGCTCTCCTTTCCTGCTTATCAAATCAACTTACTTGTTTGCTTCAAACACATAATTATGTTTAGTATTCACTATCATTGCTTAACGTCCAACACTCGGCGCCGTATAGCAGAACTAGAAGAATAAAGGCTCTGTAGAGCATGCACTTTGTCCTACGACTTAGGAGTTTTGAACTCATTTGTTTCGCCATCTCTAAGTAGCAGCGGTTTTCTAGCGTAATTCTTCGCCGGGTTTCCATCTCTATGTCATTCGTGGAGTTGACTTTGACACCGAGGTAGATGAACTTCTTAACTACCTTGAAGTTGCTGCTCTCAATAGTGGCATTGTGTCCTAGTCAGTGGACAGATGGTTGTTTCATTGTTGATAGCATATACTTTGTCTTGTCGTCATTCACTTCAAGGCCAACTAGTTTCGCCTGTTTTTCAATAGCCTTGGCACCTTCCACCACGGCACGGTGAGAGCGTCCGATGATGTCTAAGTCGTCCATATATCACACGACAACGCATCTCCTTGTTGAAATCCGGTGCATGTTTGAGTGTTTAGATGAGCTGCTCCCAAACTGCAAATTGTACCGCGTGTTTTCTAGGGTCATTCGACACAGCTGAATCAGTTTTGACGGGATCCCAAATTCGGCCATCCCCCATTAAGGGCTCTCGACGATGAATGCTGTCATCTAGATGGGGCATATGAAGTTGATGGTCCAGTCATCGGGCATGCTTTTCTCCACCCAAACTGATTTGGTGCATGCGCCCTACCAAATCATTACCCCGTATTTGTATAGCTCTGCAGATATGCTATCAGAACCGGTGGCCTTGTTCTTAAGCTTTTTTGTGGCTAAGCCAACCTCCTCAATACTGAGTGGCGATAGTGGTTCTAGCCTAGCTTACATTTTATATTTTTCAATGAATATATGATGTGATTCAAAAACGCATTAAATATATTGAGAAACTTTCGTTTGTCACAGTTGCGGAATTTATTTCAAAAGATGCTCACCGGCTGGAGATTTAAAAAATCTTCTTCCTAAATAATGTTCTTGCCACATTGCGCCACAAGAACTTTAGCGTATTTTTGGTATACATATTTATTAGACACGAAGCGTCCATGTATTGATCTCTTTGCTAACTGCAACTCAAAATGTCCTTTATAATTCAGGCCAACTCAGAATGCACAACATTCACCCAATAATTCTCATAGGAAAGTAATCGCTTAGTAAAAAAATGGCTATATACTCTTTTCAACATAAATTTACAGTACGCCTATATTGCCTCAAATCCAATACCAAAGTATGGGTATAATTAAAATCTTAACAATACAGCTCAAGTTATAGAATACAGCAGAAACAACTGCTAGTTCCGCTAATATCAGTAATATGTTAATCACATCGCTATTGATTAACATAATATTATTACATTCATTTGATTAATCAACTTTTGTTTTTTTAGGTGGCAACACATCATATTATGGAGGAAATGCAGGTGGTGGAGGTTCCTATGGAGGAAGCTATAATCAACCCCACACAAATAATTCATCCGGACCCGACTGGTGGGCCAACTAAAGAAGTTTAAAACATTATAAGTTAAATAAATGTACTTTAAATATGGATACATGATAAATGCCTCAAACAAAAAAGCATACAGTGTACAGATTGAGTTATTTGATTTAGTACGGGTTTTCTTCTTGTATTCCAATATTAATCGAAACATTTTTTTTTGTTTTTGGATATATTTCAAAACTCAATTTTTAATATTATTTTGAATATTCTTTAAACAGGCGATTGTAAAATGTATACACTTTTTCAAATCAATAATTTTTCACATAATTCAAAAAAAGAATCAAAAAATTTCAGTTTAATGTTTTTTTATCCTTTGCCTTTCGAAGATAATAACTCTATCTATAACATCAAGAGTGTTGAATCCATACGTACAAATTTATTTATATATTTTTGTATGCTCATCAAAGATTGGCACACAGAATAGCATAGATCTGAACTAATGTCTAATAACTTAATAAATGTTGGATATTAAAAAAAAAAAACCAACTATTATTGGCTTTTTTATATAGGCAGGTAGGCCTCGTCCTAATCAGCGGAGAGAAAGTAATATTTTTCCTTTGCACTAAAGAAACTGAGATACCTACGTGAAACAATGATAATTACCTTTTACTCAAGCAGATAGCATGTTAATTGTTAAAGGGGTATTAGAAGGCCGATTGCGACAAATATTACCACTTTCTGATGACCACTACTGGTTATTCGCGCCGGTTATATATGCAATCCAAGGTATAGGAATCATAATGCAAAAACATAGGATTTGCATAAGTTGTTGGATAGATTTCGAAAAATAATTCAATAGACAACCAAGAGATCTAATAAGAATGGCGCCAAGAAAACGAGAAGTTCCTGAAAGCTAAGTACAGATGATCGTGGACTTATACGAAAGTAAGATGACTCTCTGAATAACCAAAGAGTATCCAACCGAAATCGGTATGCAACAAGGAAGCGTATTATGTTACGTTTTGGCACTTTTGCCATTCTTACTACAAGCAATTTGGTGGAATGTTGGGTAGGATGGATTAAAGTGACAGGCTCGAAAAAATGTCACTTAATTTGAAAGTAAGGCTATCTGGGGTGGAATCGGCTAAATTGATAGTTGACTGTCGTATTTGTTAATCAACTTTTCTTTGCTCTATGCAAAGTGATCGCAAAGAGGTGGTAGACGATTGGTAACACATTCAGTCATATTAAGATAATTAAATTCCTGTAAATTTTTATTTTTTTTTACACGAATGGAAGGAACTTACAGTTTAACGCCGTTTGCGAACGGCAATTTATTTTTGATAAGCTCAAGACAGTTGTTACTCTTGGATGTTGTGTGAAATTTTTGCAAGAGCTGGGGCAGAGAACAAAAACGTTCAGGTGGTACCGGTCGGATAAACAAGTAAGTTTGCTATATTTTAAATACGAATTTACCACGAATTGTGAAGATGTCCATTAATACCTATGACACACTGCTGGCATGGATACAGATGAGTTACTAACCAGATAGTCAACCTCGGGTTGGAGTGATGCCACCAAAGGGGGAGCAATGGAGTGAGGTTGTTTGTCGCGCCATAGATCTCATGGAATAGACATTACAGTTAAAGGACAACAGGTACGGGCTGCTCTGGGATTCGGATGATGTTAAACTTCCTGCCTCATTAGTCGTGAAATATCATAAAAAAAAGAAGCCGGATCAGTTGGAATGGAAAAACAATTATATGGCCCAATTGGTTTCAAAGGGATACGCAATCCCAATAAGTTTCCACTGAAGCCTCGACTGACGTAGTAGCAAAAGAAAAATGATTCTCGCTAAAAACACATTTGTTGAAAGGGCCGGACAACCTTGTCACTCTTCACGCTGGACTGTTTAAATTTCCAGAACATTAAGTGGCGTTGAACGCTGGCGCGAAGGAGATGTTTCAGCGGATCCGGATCAACAATGTCAACGTGTCCTGTGGAGGAATGGGGATAGCTTCAAGGAATTCACAATGTACATCTTTGAATTCATGATGTTTGGACCAAGATGCTCGCCAACGTGTTCTCAATTCGTGAAGAAACACCATGCAAATCTTGTACGCGCAGTGCCCTCAGGCCAGGCCATGGATAGATTGACTTACGTCCATGTCTACTTTAATAGTCACGATAACTGCTGGTTTACATGGCCACACAAGTACCACGGATTATTGGGATGCACAATACTAAAAAGGACTGCAAGAAAGGGACAGCACTACCAAACATGCAAAAATACGTGACAATTATTTCGGTCGGTAATGTTAATTTGCGTGGTAGTAGCTGAATGAAGACTGTTTGATTTAATCTCACTCTTACATTTTTAAAAGTATTCACATGGTGCAAGGTGATTCGGGTTGCAATTAATATTCCCATCTCTATTTGACTGCTATATGTATCTGTATTATTAAATTCGGCGGAGGCAATCAATTCAGTTAATGTTTGCATTAAACACGTAGAAACTGACAACAACAAAGGTGGTATGAATTTCGCATAAACTAAAAATTCACTGCTGAAAACATATTGCTAAAATTTTGCTTCAGTTTGTGTCCAGTTGCTTTGCATGCCCTGCACTTAAATCTGCCAGAAAACATTTTGGCGCTCTCTTACCGTTTGGGCGTGGCACACCCCCAAAATTCCCGAAATGACATGAAAATGTACAAAATTTTTGGAACGGAGTGTCCAAATGTTTCAAAAATTATTTTTGCTTCTCGTGAAATGAGAAGTTAATTGTTAAAAAAAAGGTTCAGTGAAATCGGTTCATAAATACCAGAGAAGTTTGTTTTCAAATTGTTACATTAAAACAAGATTTTTTATTAATTATTAACATGATAAATAATTGACAATGAAAAGAGAAGTGTTTATTAAATGTAAAGGGTTTTTAGGGGTATATACACAGAACCCAAAAATTCTCCGTACAGCAGCATATTTTCTGTTAGTCATGTAAAAAACTATTAAATACAGAAAAATTTGAATTCGAAAAACAGCAACGTAACAAACTACAGTTAATATTTTTAAATAAAAACAATAACATTTTATTTAAAAAAAAAGTAGAAAAAACAACAATACACTTTACTTAAGGAAAAAACGTAACAAAAAAATCTCCGTACAGTTCATCATTTTCTTTATAACAATTAACATAACTTAAAAAAGACAGTATTTAGTAGCTTTTGGTCCTCCTTTGTTCTTTATGACTTCTTGTAAATGGTTTTTCATGGAATGGACCAATTTAGAAGTCGTCTCGGGGGTGATATTGCTCCAATCCTCAAGCAAGATGGACTTTAGCTCGTTTTTGTTTGATATTGCATGCTGGCGAACTTTATTTTCTAGGTGATCCCATAAATGCTCAATTGGATTGAGATCTGGTGATTGTGCGGGATGTTTTTATCTGTGTTCGAACATTATGTGTGCATAGGGTCATTGTCTTGTTGGAACACAAAATTGTGACCCAGTTATGGGCACTTGAATGTAGATTTTCTTTCAGGATATTCAAGTAGCCATATTTATCCATCGTGCAATCTATAAATACCAGATTCCCAACGCCCGAAGAAGCCATACATCCCCACACCATTACATGGCCGCCGCCGTGCTTTACAGTAGGTTCTAGATTTTTCGCGTTCATCTCAGTATTTGGCTTACTCCACAACACGCGACGACCATCTGAGCCAAAGATGTTGAATTTTCTCTCGTCAGTAAATATTACGCGATCCCAGAACGAATTATCCTTCTACAAGTGCTTAATAGCGTACTTCAGTCTAGTTTTTTGATTCGGTTTTCGAAGCAATGGCTTCTTTTGGCTAACTCTACCATTAAAACCATTTCTATTCAGCACGTTTCTTACGGTCTGAGCACACGCTTTAATTCTTTCAGTTGTTTCTAAATTACTGGCAATAACAGATGCACTTGTTTTTGGATCTGCTATAACATTTCTGACGATTCGCTTCTCTAGACGATGATCAATTTTCCTTGGACGACCAGATCTTGACTTATTGGCTATTGTTTTTTTTTAATTTTTGCAAGACATATTGAATGGATGAACGGAGTTTTTTAACAATTGCGGTTATATATCACTGAGAGTTTTTTCTTTATTTTTTAATAATCAGTTTCTTGTAAGCCAATGGAATTTGATTGTTTTTAACTTCAATTTATATTTATTTAAAAAAAAATTAATTATTTTAAAACACTGAAAAATAATAAAAAAACGACTCAATTCCTATTCACACACTTTTTTGCTGTAGATGTTACAAGGGAATGACATCTGTACGGAGACTTTTTTGTCATTGTGTGACGGACTGATCATACGAATATGCTCATAACGGTATTCCGAGTGAACAAAAATTCTTGAAATTTGGGCAACATATGAGAAAATTCAACACATATATCTTAGTGTTGCCACTTTAGCTCTAAAACTATACATTAACTTACTTTTTTACGATTATATACAAAGTAAGCTGCTGTACGGAGACTTTTTGGGTTCTGGGTAACTTTAAGTTGTAACACTATTTTAACTATCGCCTATTGTTGTCATCTGTCAAGTGATTTATTTTTAGATTCTTTGGGCCACAGATGAGGAATTAACCAGATAGTCAACTCTGCAAACCCCTATAACTTCCAACCCGCAAAAAATATTTAATAATGGCCGCAAAATACTCTCTCAATTTTCCTATCTGTAAATACGTGTGGGACAGCCATGAAGTTAGATCTTATTTGCTTACAGGTCTACCACGCAGAAATAAGTGGGGAGTTTTGCAAAATTTCCAAATGACAACAAAAAAAAAAGCTGGTCTCGGCGGATGTGTTGGAATATAGGAAGTGCTGCGAAGTGTTGAGTTTATGTGATTCAACTTTTATAGCTATTTTAATGAAAAAAAATAGTTACACAATAAATGCGCAGTTGCTATAATTGCGCAGTTGTTATAAGAAATAGTTCCCTATTTTATATCTGCGTTAAAATATTTTATTATCAATAATAATAATATATTATAAATCAATATTCACTTAATATTTTCCATGTTTATTTAACACACCCAAATTGTAAGGTGTTATCTACTCAAATTCATCAACGTGGGTGGGTATTTTCAGCTCGACTTGGCTTGTAGACGAGCTGAGAGTTTCTCTCTCGAGTTGACTATCTGGTTAATCCCTCATCTGTGGTTTTGGCATTACAACATGAATAGACTGACGCCTGAACAACGCTTCCAAATTGTGCAAAATTTATGTTGAAAATTATGGTTCTGTTCGAATACGTATTTGCGAATTTTGTTTAACGATGAAGCTTACTTTTGGTTGAATGGATACGTCAATTAACAAAACAGCCTTATTTGGAGTGGATACGTCAATTAACAAAACAGCCTTATTTGGAGTGATGATAATCCTCAATTGTGTGCAATTGTATGTTGAGACACCGTCACATCCACAAAAACTGACTGTTTGCTGTGCTTTATGGTTGGAAGAATAATTCTTGAATGTTTTCGGAGGGTGTAGCTAATATGTCAATATTTCTAAGTGTCCTCTATTCCATATCTAGGACACTTAGCTTAGATTGAGAAAATAAATGAATAAAATGCCTTCAAAACCGAATTAGCGGAGCAAAACTTTAGTTTCAAAAAAATTAAATCGCCTCAAAATTGCCATGTCACACGAGACAGGTAGATTTTATGTGAGTCAGAAAGAAAAAGGTAGATTGCACCAAGAATCCACCGAAAATCCTCTTTCGATTTGAATTCTCGGCGTGGGCATGAACGTTTCGGTTCCAAACCATATCACTTTTGACAGAAATCCTCATTTGAGATTTGTGTTGAAAGAGTGAGGACCGAATACAGATACTAGAGAGCACAAAAGTATTCAATTTTCCAAGAGAAATTTAGTTTTGTTTCAGCGTTCCCCGCCATTCAAGATAGTGAATGTTACATGCTTGTCAACAATTTTTGTTACTTTTGAATAAATTGAATGCAAACTCTATGAGAAATTTGTGTTTGCGTCGTCAGGTTACATATGCAACGATTTTTGTCCCAAGGAACTTCTTAATTTTTTTTGGGCTCGCATCGCGCTTTCATACGCTCAATTTGTTTATGTTCCTTGCCTTTTTGTTTTGATTTTAAATTTATTTTATTTTCTCCCTTTTTACGGACAAGTTTAAGTGTCCTGGAGGACCTTCTCTAAAAAAATATCGAACGCCAACTTACAGTTGGCCCACTTGTTCGTACTAAAGAAATGCAATTTATTCTTTCTCAATTATATTTGTAACAATTACAATTCGACTTGTTCACGTCGGACTTAGGACTAACTGTGATAATATCAGATACTTAAAATCTAAACTTAAATCGGTCTTGGTTCCCATGAACACGTTCGCGCATGCAGGAAATGCAAGTTATGCGTCTAGCTGAGAGTTCTCACATTACCTTTGGACAGTTGCTGCAAACTGCGGAGCTTGCACTGCCCTACGGCACTTGCAACAACACGGTAGCGAAATTTAAAAAGCTTACTCTTACCTGATAAATCCATAATATTGCCAAAACAACAGTTCAAATATTTAGGGGTGAACTTTTCAGAACATTTTAAGTTCAACCACTTATACGAATAAGAGTTGGACTCGAAACAAGGACCAAACTTCTTCTCTACAGTTGATACGTCGAATCACAACCTACTACTTTTCTATCTGGTACTCTATCAGTCCCAAATCTTCGAGCGAAAAGTGCTTCGTCATTGTACTTCGCTCTTCCGAAACTCTCACAACAACCACTACTATAGAACTGAAGTCCTACATGAAGCCGCCAATCTTAACCCCATTGACCAATAAAATTACCACAATATCCTATACCATCCCAACCCTTTGATTCATCATTTCAGAGACTCCATAAACACAGGATTACTATCCCCACGTGATGGCTTTAATTGAACCAGATCTTGGAATAGTCCAAGAAAATTGATTCTAAGACTTCTACCTGGTTGCTGGAACGCGATACAACAATATGCTGGAAAGCAATGAAAGCATACAGACACGCCATCTAACACTAAAGAAGATTCAAGCCAACGAACTAAATCATCAAACCACACCAATGACCGTCGGCGCCACTCACGCTGTACGATAAATAATCAACAAAGAATTAAATAAATTTCAAACGTTTTGCACAACGCATAGTCAGTGCTCGCAGAATATTTGATTTTTGCTAGACTTGGGAAAAAAAATTGTGTAATTTTTAAAAAAAGAGTAAAAAATTGTAGATAGAGTTAGTGGAGCTTGCACTTCTTTATCGGCAGGTGAATAGCCGATCGTGTTAACTGACATTTCATTATTGTTGATTGGCGGATTTACTTTTAAGATTTTAGCCAATTTGTTAAATCTCATGATTTTTTGGGAATATCATGATAAGAACCATGATAACACAGGCAACACGTAGTATGTAGTACGAAGTCCAAATTTGAGATACAGACGGACGAAACAATTGTACAATGACTGAATAAGAGGGATTTAAAACTTTTAGCATGACAAAGCAAATGTTGAGATAGAGACAATACATTCTAAAAACTGAAAAGAGATACGCCTTGTTGAGAATGTCATTTGTTGGTATTCATATTGGTTTAAGCCCATTTTTAAAACACTGAATGGCGAAACTATTAATATCTCTCATAGATTAGATGACATAAATAGTTGCCACCAACATCGAGAAATGGTCCTGCTTCTAAATAATTACGTTTTGATTTGATTTTGTTTAATCTTTTTATTTATTATATATTTACATATTTAAGACATCATTCAACTCTAAACCCTTGAATTTGAACGAATAAATTGATTTTATCTACTTCAGACATTTGTTTCTGATTTGAAGTTAATATGAATAAAATAAAAGATTAAATTAAACGAAAAAAAACATAATTGAGACCCAAGGCATGACCAAATATATATTTTGCTTACACTATTGCATACTGCTCATACAAAGCATTCCTTACTTTATAATATTCTTCTGAAAGACAGCCTTCCATAGTTATCTTTCCCGTATCTATTCTTCTTAGCGCCAAAGTTCCATTATTACACCAAAGGACACCCCCAGAAAATTCGGAGTTAATATTATTTCGCATAAGATATTGCTTAAAATCAGAAAGTCTGAGTTCATTAATCAAGACGGTTTTGTGAATCGGTATTTCATCTGCATCGAATGGCCGCAGATTTAGAATGCCCTTTTCATTTTTGCCTCCATTGTTATTTGCTGTGCTTTCAATTTGCTTACTTCGAATTCCAATTTGAGCGTCAATCCAAGCAACCTCAGCAGCCTTGCACTTTTGAAATTGTAATTGTGATACTAAACCTTCAGTGAGTCGTATTTGATAAATGTGCCTTTCCGATGTTACATCAATAACCTGAAATAAAAACAAATTAACTTTTATCCATATTATAATTCCTTAAATAGTAATACTATTGTAGAAATACAATAACTTCACACATTTTGCGGGACAGTCCCACTAAAGTCTCTAACCTCAATAAGTTAAATAGTACACAGAATCAGAAATCGTTGAGGAAATGGAAGGTCAAGCAGTTTCTGAAGCATTCAAATTTAAAAAAAAATCGAAAAACGTGGTGACATTCGCGCACCTGGTCTTGTCTTATTAAATTTTGATCTTTTCCATCCACAAACTTCCCCTAATATAGGATGGTATTATGTTAAGACTGATGAATATTTTGGTAACGCATTATTATTGATTATTTATACAACTAAAAGATGGCAGGAAAACGCTTCTTGCGAAAACTGCAATTTTCCACTCCACAACCCGGACATGTGCAAGTTCTCGCGAAGTTCACTCATCTTCATCTAAACTTTACAAAAGGTACCTATAAGCTTAGAAATACTAAGAATACTAACTGTAAATAAATGTAAAATATTAATCGAACTCCTCAGTAGCAAAAACCCCAACAAAACCTAGTCTCTTTCCTCCACGACCACCGACTTTGTGATGCATTATCAAAAGCATTAAAATATAAAATTCAGTAATTAAACAATCAAATAAATAATAAAATCAAGCGCCCCGGACCCCACCATCAAGGGGCTCATTTTCAACTTTCGTTTTTCTATAATTTTATTTTGACATTAAATTTTTATTTGGCTTTAAAATTAAAATGGCGATGTAATGCTCTGTTTTCCCTGTAGCTACGTATGAGAATTTCGTATTTATCGGTCTGAATTACCGCTAGTCGGACGATTGCATTTCGCTCGATGACTTCAAGTGGGTCCGGTAGTAAGATTATTGTTGGGATTTATCGGTCTCCCATGCAGCTGTTTGGAGTTACTACAAGACCTACATGAAAAATAAACCAGGAATATCTATTTTTTTGTTTTTCTTGATTTTGTAAAAACAATTTTTTATGTCTTTCACTTTTTTGACAACACGGTTATTTCGACTATTTCGGCTATTGGAAGACTAGTACGCTAGTAAGCTTATTAGCATGCTTTCTTTCTTTCTTTCTTTCTTGCTTTTGGTCATTATTGAAATTGTAATGAAATTCGATAACATGGGGATTTAGGGCAACTGGATAAACTGATGATGTAGTACTATACTTGTAAAAGGAAAGTTTCTACCGACCTTAAGTAACCTGTTAGAGAATTCATTAAGACCACTCAATATATGGGAAAAGCAATGCGAGCTTGGTTTCAACCCCCAGAAAACTAAATCCGCTTTGTTGCTAGACTAGTTGTGCCACTTGTCCACCATAGGTTAGTTTTCTCAATAGCTTTCGATTTTAGCATTAGTTCGCATGTAGTAATTGGAATGCCTAAGTAACCTTTATCAGGTGAAATATTAAGCAGTATGGTTCCGTGCTTTGCTAGTTCGTCGGCCTTGCAGTTCCCTAGGATATACTATCTATGCCCCGGCACCCAGCAGAGGTGAATGTTGAAATCCTTCGGCAGTTGTTGATCCATCGTTGTGGAAGTTATTTTCCTAACTCTGTCTTATATATCGGATTTCCAGCTTAGATTTTTATCCAAGATTACACCCAGATATTTAGCCACGTCAAAGAAGATTAGGCTTGTACATTTAATAGAGCGAGGTACAATAGTAGGGATTTTGTACTTCCTGGTGAAAAGGACACGTTCGGTTTTGTGGGGGTTAACCCACAGCAAGCAACGGTTTCTCCAGCTTATAAGCTTGTTAAAAGAATTATAAAGGAGTTATTTTAAGGTATTGAGATGCTTTCCAGAGACGGCAATAGCAACGTCATCTGCGTACAGCCCTCCCCTTCTAGAGCTATAAGCAGCTGGTTCACCGCTAAGTTCCAGAGAAGGGGAATAGGACCTCACCCTGCGGGGTTCCACTACAGATAAATCTTAAACAAATTAATAACCCATCAGCATCGCATCGTCAACATCGTGTAAAGCATCAGCATCTCAAAAAAGCACAAATTTTTGACGTACGTGAACTTGACAATTTACTTGACAATATCACTATGCAAACCCCGAAACTAAACCTGATTTGGGTCCGAGGGCTCACCGGAATAAAGAACAACGACGAAGCTGTTAGTGTCACATTTTCACCAAGCAAAACCCTCCGATAATATCATGCCCATAAAACACTTAACATTAGAATGCGAAAATATCGATTGTTATGTAAAAACTTGTGGGTGCAGTGACATAGTGGTTAAGTGCGTTGGACTACTAAGCGAGGGGTCTCGGGTTCAAACCCGACCCGTACCCCCTGAAAGATTTTATTCGATGCCCCACCTCTTGTGAACGTCTGAAGTGAAATGTCAAAAATAAAATGCCGTTCGGAACCGGTATAACTCTGTACGTCCTTTCCTATGGCCTAAACATTTTATATTTATATGTAAATACTGATTTTAAACAAATTACTCGTCTCTTTTATCAGTTCCTTCAGAACAAAACAAAAATATATACAAAATGCTATCAATTGCTAACTTATGTCGCTTTACACTGGACTTTGAAGAAACTGGTAGCCATATTGCAATATTGTCAAATGTAGAAAAATATAACAATCAAGTTTGAAAAATGGTTACAATAAACCCACTTCCACTGCACAAAAAAATGGACTCGTTTCGTTTCGACCAAACACCATAGAAATATTAGGCGTAAACTTCAACCATTGTGTGTGCGAAGGTATATTTTTGACACAAATGGGAGCGATCTTCCATCCTCTAGGTAACATTTTCTCATAAATGCTCGCAAACTATGTTAAATTACCCAACGGCTCATTACACTAGTTTACAAGGGTCATGTTTATAAATATATTTTAAATATATTATTTTCTTATTAAGGTACCTACCTGGGGGTATTAAAAATTAATTATACTTATTATACTTTTTCATCAAGTCTCGTCGGTATGGCGCGAGGGATTAGAATTTAAACAATCTCAAAGAATCAGTTTTTAAAGAAAGAAAATTTCCCAGAGCAGTCACAAATTGCATCAACACTTATGCAGAGGCATAATGTTCCGATTCTTTTAATTGCCGTCTGTGAGATTATGATATTTTTAACTTGTAAACTATGATGTACGGGTATTTGACGAGCTCGTGTTTCTCGTTGGAAATAGCTGCGCATCGGGTTGAGCAACAAATCCTAAATAATGTGCCACAAATTATGCCGATTGTTCACTACTTAATTCAAATGTACGAGGCTCTTAATTTTGTAGCCCTAGCCTTGTTTAACAAGTGTACGGGTAGTGGACGAGCTCGTGTTGCTTTTGGACAGTTGCGCTTCGAGTTGATCAACGAATTTCAAACAATGTGCAACACATTATCTTTTCAACGCGTTACTCAACTTTTTTTATTTTTTGTTGGTGCCACGAGATGCCACCTAAAACAACATAAGAAAAGGGTACAGTCCGCTTGGGACGAACAGTATGATACCCTATCCATATCCCTATATGCCCAAAAGAAAAAAGCATTAAGAAGATGATGAATAGCATTTTATTTCATCCTATGAAATCTATACAAAAAAGTGGGCCTGGCCAAAAACTTTGTATGTGCGATATATTGGAAAAATTATATCTTGTTAAATATTTTTTTTCGGGTTCTATGAACATTTTCGAATAAAACAGTATTTTAGTAAAAACGTCCACAAAAAGTAGGCGTGGCAAGAAACTTTACATGACAACCTTATAAAGGAGGACAGTGCCTACATATCTTGTGAAGGTTGTAACACACTATCTCTCTAACTTTAGCTTAAAACGTATTACAAAATGTTTCCACTTAACCATTTCGGTGCTCTATGGAGTATGTGGTCTAAATTTTCATTGCGTACGGACGGACGGACATTGCTAAATAGTCTAAGGATTTGATCCTGATCATAAATATATATACTTTTATGGGTCTACGGCGAATATTAGGGGTGTTACAAACTATGTGTCAAAATTAATATACCCTTAGGATAGGGTATACAAATTACCAACCAAAACCACATTTTATTTTTTTAATCGGCCATGTTAAATTTTTTTTAAAACATTATCAACACGAAAGCAACTTTTCTACCAGGGTCATTATTAAAAACATTTACAACTTCTAAAGTAAAGTTTGTCGAATGATTTAAGATTGAGTAAAAATAATCAAAGGTGTGCTACTGCTGTCTTCGTTAGTTACTGAGTGTGTTGAACAACTTTGCGATGCTTGGTCTAGTTTACGAAGGTGGTATCAACGCATGCATTAACTCAATGCATAAATGAGGTTGAACTATACGAGCAACGAAGTGTCTTGCCAAATTTAAACCAACTAGGTGCACAAGGTTTTTCAATAATTAAATGAGTTGATCAACAAGGTGTACGAGGTTATTCAACAATTGAATGCATTGATCAACTAGGTATACGAGTTTATTCAAGAATTGGATATGATCAATTCTCAACGCAGTCAACGTGAGTTTATGAACACTACAAGGCTATAAATATATTTGAGTTGATAACGAATTGGAAAAAGTTTGTTGAATGAGAGAGCAATGCCGTGAACTACCATAACGGCAGTACCTATATGGAGCTTGGATGCAATCTGACGAGATATACTATTCAACAAAAGCAACATTTATACTTACTTGTCCTTTTTCAGGGGTAAAGACTTTGGCACCAATGTTTTGATGGCAATGTTTTGCAAGAGTTTCAATTGCGTTCGGTTGACCTCTTACAACAACTACTCGACGAGGTCGCAATTGTGAAAGTATCTTCAACATTGATTCCCCATCTGATCTTCCTTCAAAGTCTATGAATTGAATCTGAGCATTAATTTCGATGGATTTACGACTACTTAAGCACTTCGTTGGGTTTTCTAATAATTTAACATCTGAAATAATAGAAATGAAATTAATTAAAAAAAACTTTTCAAAAACAAAATATTAAATAATTTTATTGGCGACACCGCTCAAATTTCATTGAATAAAGTTTTTCAGTGATCATATTTACCAGTTGCACCCTTCTGTACCACATTTTTTGCGTTCTATCTTCAGAAATATCTATCTAAAGGGTGGGTCATCTAATGATGAGTTGCAGTTTGGTGCGAATTGTGGAATGGTGGCACTGGACAATTTTGCTTTGAAAATGAGGCTGGGAACAATGGTTCGGTCAACGGTAGGCGTTACAGAGCCATGTTAGCCGACATTTCTTTCACTGAAATTGCAGACATGGATTTGGTCATCCTGGTTCATGTAGGATGGCGCGCCATGTCACAATCAACTTTTGCGCACCAAATTCCTAAACCTAAAACTAAATTTATTACGGTTTCTTTTGCACAACACTGTTTATACTGTATTACCCTTCAGCATTATCAAACTATTACTGTCGTCATTGTTTAATGTTGCTACTACTGAGCTGCTGTTTCTTGTCTTTTAAAATACAAAAATTGAAATGTTTAAAAAAGAAGGGGCCAGGACCCAGCGCTTCTCCGTTCGACAGCGTATGGTGTGTATCAAAGTTGTAAAAGAATGCAATACTTTGGGTAATGCAATCGCTGAAGTCGCAGTCATTTGATTAATCATTTCGAATGTAATCAAAATACTTCAGACCAGTACTTTGACGTCAATATTAAATTCCCAGTCTATTTAGTAGTCTTTTGTGCGAAAATCATTTAAAATACTTTGTGTCTTGGGGTATGTAGGCTAGTCTTATATCTTTTTTTTGGACGAATAATAGGGATTGAGAAGTACTTCCAAAACAACCCCACCGCCTTCCAAAAATCCTTCAGTGAGATCATTGTGCTTTGTAATAATATATACAAATATTTCCTCCTGTGCTTAAATTTCGTGCTCGCTTCTATTTATATATACATAATTTATATTAAACTATCAAAAAACTAAAGTATGCATTTATTATCGCTTTCTGTGTTAAAAAAGACGGTGTTAAGAAGACACGACCAGAGCGCTTGGTCTGGAAAATTAGAAGCAGCGTGCTCGCAAAGATTCCTCACGGGACGTGAGCCCGTTAAGTAAGTAAATAAGTATTAACAAAAAAGGGAATACTGATTGTATTTTTGTGTACTCCACTACCAAGAGTTTTTTTTTCCCCCCTTTCCCATCGCGAAGGTGGTTAGCAATATTCTACCAAATATCAAGTTCAATGTTAAATAAATAAATTTATGATAATGATTAACAACAACTCTATGTTGTCCGTTATGAACTCGTAATAAGTACATATAATTAACTACAACAACAAACTTACCTTGAACCTTTTCTTTTTCTTCTTTAATTATATCTTTTGTTATTGAATCCGCAACGACCTCCGTGTTATTATCAGCGATGCGATAATCTTCCAGGTTAACAATTTCACCATATTCATCACATTTCATTTTCTCCTCATGATACGGGTACATAACATGTTGCTTTTTATTTGATTTAAAGAACCCGATATGTTGTTTACTGCCTGGTCGAAGAACAATGTCATGTCTGCCTGTTATCACGCTAATTTCTATTTCGTCTTCAGATTCAGAACTACATTTATCTTCCTTTTGAGTTTCAATAATACTGTTCACTTTTTCATTTTGAGATTTTAAATACTCTTCTAGTTCATTGCCTTGTAACTCAACACGCCTTCTAAAATCAATTTCAATTTTACGGCCGTTGCCCCCGTTTTCGAGCAGATCACGGGCTAAGGTATCTGGAGAAGAACTTTTTGCAAAAAAAAAGTAATAAGAAATAAGCTTTAATTTTTTTTTTAAATTACCGTGATGTAAGAATTATACTGTTGTTTGGATTCGGAGCCCACATTACCAAGAGTTCTCTTGCAAATCCACTTTCCATGTCGGGTGTACTTGCTAAAACCACTTTAGGACTGTGCATTTTTAGAAGGTCATTTAAGTTGTGACAAAACTTCATGTGTTTAAATTGAAACGGATTATTGCGAGCACCTTCGAATGATTTCATTAGCTTATCACTCATCCATTCTATTTGGGATTTTGCGAACTCAATGACATTATAACCGACATTATTGAGTAGAGCCAAGGAATAAGCCATTAGTCCAGATTCTTTATTTTTCCACAATTGATCAAGCATATGTGCTAGCTCGAGGACTCGTCCTGCAGTGTCAACTGCAATAAGTACATTACCATTGTTTCTAACAGTCTGTAGAATATTGGTCATTAGTTTTTCGTCACGAGCTCGACGTCGAGCTTGCTGATATACTGCATTAAAGGCATCTGTTATAAGAAGGGATGGTCTTTGAAGTTTTCCAAGTTCGCAGCTGTTCAGATGTCTCTCCTTTTTGTGATTGTAGTCGATAGCGTATACAATGTCCTCCTCCCCGTCTTTCACTATCTTCCATATGGTACCGCCAACCATATGACCTGCTTGCAGAGGGCAAATAACAATACCATACCCTTTACCTGTAAATATTCGATTTCTTTATATGGATAGAAGTCAACAGAAAAACAAAGTAAAACCTTTTAATGCTACTGTTTGATTATATTTTAGTTGTATTATCTTGTCAAATGCCGCATCCACATCATCCAATGAATATAAATCAAAATCATACATGTTATAGTGAGACATGTAGAGATCGTACATAAACATCTGCCCCATTTTGTAAACAGGAATTGTAGAGTATATGGGGCAATTGAGACCAAGTTTGCCCACTAAGTATGGAAGAGCTCCCAAATGTACACTGTCGGGGTGTGATAATAGAACAGCATCAATCATATTAACATTCCTGAAAGGATATTTATATTTAACGAACATAAAAACAGCTCATGAGGCATACTTTTTTAATTCATTAGCAAAATTCGAATCGAACTTCTCATCCCAACCGCAGTCCAGTAGTATACGAACATCATCAATTTGAAGCAAGTAGCACGGCGGTGACTCGTCCATTGCGCCGGACAATGTATGTAATTTAATTATAGAAGTCATTTTAGTATAAAATGAAGAAATAAAAACAAATCTTTTAAACAACCAAAATTTTAACACTGTTTCTCACTCCAACCCAAATTAAATTACCGGATGACCGTCTGATCGCACCTTAACTGGCTAGCTAAACACAACAGTGCTGCAAGCACAAAACATAGTTGTAGACATATGTGCTATCAAACATTGAATGCACATGGTTTCAATTGGCGCATTCCGAATGATTTAGCCTAACCTAACCTAACCCAAGTATCACAAATGGAAAGACATTTTTTGACATTTCTCTGTATGTCTTCTCATGCATGCGAAAAAGCGAATCGCGAACAAACCAATTTAAATATAAATATTTATGAAAGGAAAATTTCCATTGCATTACAAAACCATCATATTTAATTGATCTAAGCTAATCTAAAACAAATGTATAAATTGATTTTAATATAGAAATTTACTATTACAACAATTTTACCACGAAATCAAATTTATTCTGCGGGCCATCGGCGGCCGAGACGAAAGGAAGAGGCAGTCTATATAAGTTGCATCGAACCATCGGGTCACTTCCAGGACGCGCGGCACCAACATTTTTAGGGTAGACATAATGATTTTTCTGTTCTATCTTGATCCCTACAGAAGAATCAAAGAAAATAGAAACACACACGAGTTTAATTACTAATAATGATGAAAATTCTAAAGCATAAAACGGATTTAATAACCTTCAGATCACATGAAAGTAACACCAACAGGTTTTGAATAGCCTAAGTCAAAATGGGAGGCCTGACTAAATTTATTTAGGTAGAACAAAAGTACCCCACAGGGGGATCTGTGGAAATACAGTTAAAAAATGAAAAATGATCATCGGATATTAAAGCAGTAACTGAAAAAATCCAAAGCTGAAAAGTCCGAATACATCAAATAAAAACCACATCGACAGCGCAACTTTCTCAACCAACCAAACTCCAGTAAGAGAATTAAATCTGACTAGCGATACAATGAATGAAAATAACAGTTATTTTTGTGATGTTGAGCTAGCTATGGAAAGGGGGCGGGCCACGCCCAAACGATAAGAGAGCGACAAAAATGTTTTCCGGATTTGAATTCAGTGCACGAAAATGAACAGGATTGTAAAAATCAAAAAATCAAGATTTTGAAAATTCATTAGGAATAAAAAAAATTGTTTAAAACTATTGAAATCAAATTAAAAATAATTTTTTTTACCAAACGAAACACTAATAAAGGGTGTTTTTTTAGAGGTTGGTTTTTCGAATAGAGATAAAACTGACATTTTGTGGTCAAATCTAGTAACTCTAATGTCATTTATGTTCAGTTTGGTTTACCATTTCATCATGAACAGGTTGACAAATGAACAACGCTTGCAAATCCTGCAAATTTATTTCGAAAATAATGGTTCAGTTCGCGATGTTACAAAAGTTTAAAATTTAAAATTTTGTTCAGTGATGAGGCTCATTTTAGGTTGAAGGGCTACGTCAACAAGCAAAATTTCCGGAGACCGGTATAGAGCCATGATAACCGACTATTTTGTTTCCGAATTGGATGCCATGAATGTAGATGAGATGTGGTTCCAAACAGACGGCGCTACATGCCACACAGTGCACGTCACAATCGATTTATTGAAGGGAACATTCGATGAGCGCATAATTTCACGGAATGGACCTGTAAATTGGCCACCAAGATCGTGTGATTTGACACCATTGGTTTATTTTCTTTGGGGATATGTGAAGTCGCTCGCCTACGCCAACAAACCAGAAAAGTTAGGGGACTTGAAAGCCAATATTCGTGGCGTTATTGCCGACATACAGCCCCAAATGCTTGAAAAAGTGGTTGAAAATTGAACCTCTAGGCCACATGCCCAAAATCATATTTAAACATTAATGGCATAAAATTATCCTTCTAAATTAATGGACATTAAAATGATTTTCTTGTGTTTTATTTAAATTCGAAGTTCTATACCCCTAAAAAAAACACTGTGTAGTAGATTAGGCATTTTTTGATGTCTGCAGGCCTGCCTGGTAGTATTTAGATGGATAAATATAAAAAATTGCTTTCCATTCCAAGACACTTGAGTTAGGCAAACTTTTCAAAAACTCATGGAATGCGCCCATAGACATGGAATGGCATGCCAAACAAAAAATCTGAATGTATAGTTTATTCGTCGAAGATTTTGGGTTTTGTTTGCGAAAATTACGTGGTGCTTTGATTACTTATTTTACGTAGTTTTATAAGACTAAATTCAAGAAAACATTTAAAATGTCATTTAAGGTGGCGTTAAAATTTTTTTTACAAAAGTATATAAAATACAGTATCTTTCTTGTAGCCGATAGAACCTAAACGTGATGAGTTCCGCAAATACCTAGAACATAGCGGTATTATCGAAGCATTAACAAAGGTTTTTTCAAAACTTATTGATGAAGAACATAGACCTGAAAACCCTTTGCAGTACATTAAGGACAATCTTGGAGATACCGTTCTACAAAATGACAATATCGCTCACCTAAATGCCGAGCTGAAGGAAGCACAAGATGAAATACAAAAGTTGAAAGACATTGTGAAAAGTATTGAAAATGCCGAATCAGCAAGTCAAAACATTCCCGTTACATGCGATTCGAATGAAGATGTGCAATAAAAATATCTAATGCATGGCAGCAGTAGAACCGCTCAGTTAAATATACATTTGCATCTCCATGCGTGCATACATTCCAATATATATTTATATAAGCCAATCAAAATAACTGATGCTAATTTATTTATTATAATTCTTAAACCTTATAGATTATAGGAATCTGGATACAATCAATTTATGTAAGGTACAGAAACAAACAGGTTATACCGAACCCAAGGTCGAGTCAAGAGCAATACCTATAACTACAACTAAATATCTGTTGTAAACCCCTTAAACTACGCTTTCTCGAGGAAATAAAATAAATTTGGTAATTTAAATTTTATGTTTTATTCCAAATTCCCATTATTTTGGGGATATTACAGTTTTTAAAACCAAAAACATTTACCTAATGCGTTGTCCTGTTCGCATTGACAGGCAGTTGAAATCCCTTAATCCCGCAAATTGTCCTCCCATGATAATGCTTGGAGGGGGATACTATAGTTCCCGAAGCGACAAAAGATGCAACTTTATAAATCCCAATGAAATAGTCACATATCTAGGTTTGAAAATCGAAATTTGAGTAGGTGCAAAATATTGCATGAGACACTATGAGGACAGGCCGCGCGTGCTCATTAATAGTGTGAGATTCTTTTTGTTTTTTTTTCGTGTTGGGAATTCGCTGGAAGAAAAAAAAATCATCGAAAGACATTGCAGAGCTGGAACGCGAGGGGTGCTTCTGCAATAGTGATGGACTTTAACCCAATCTAAAAAAAACTCCCGGGGAACTTACTTTCATCATCCCGAATGAGATTGCACCTAGTCGATTGACTAATCGGCAATTTATTTTTGAATAATTTAAGGAATTGAAGAGAAAAATTCGCCGTTGGTCGGATTTCTAAACTTTTTTATTTGAAAACAGTACTTGAATTCTTAGCACTTGCTAGTTCTTATAGATCAAGAAGTTTTACCCGCCTTAATCTCCTGATTACATTTTCAGTATTTAATAGATCTGTTATTTCTATATTTACGTGGTTGAGAAGCCTACTTCTGTGCTTTTGAGCAACTTTTTTGACTTCGTCTTCAACCATTTCAATATATAGATCCCTATGCAGATCAGCGTTGCGTATGTACCAAGGTGCATTAACTACATTTCGTAGTATGTACTTTATTTTGGAAAATCTGAATTTTGTTTAAATTTGTTTGGCATGTGCATGCCCACAACTGGAGCCCGTAGGTCCATACTGGTGTCAGAACTTGCTTGTATAGCAATAGTTTATTGTAGTTGGACAGGGATGAGTATCTCTCAATAAGCCAATACATTTTACTGTAACGCATGTTCAACTCGTATTTTTTTTCTTAACGTGCGCTTTCCATCGCAGGTTAGCGTCTAGAGTCATGCCCAGATATTTTGCTGTGTTTGAATATTTCACTACATTTTTGTTAATGTGACTGTAGCATTTTCTCGAATAACTTGGTAGTATAGATATTGGGCGGTATGAGGTTACTTCTTTGGTGGTTTGCCTGGTTTTGATATAATTCTAGCTTTCCTCTTTTCTGTAATAATTTCACATATTTCGCGAGGATAAGAGTTTTGTTTAATCTTTTTTGTGGTTGTGGGAGTTGCAAGTGAGAGATTCTTACTCACTAAAAAAACACCTCCCATCAAAAAATCTCTATGAAATGAAGTCACTTTTTTGCCAATATTTTCACTTTAAAAACAAACTATTACATATGTTCTGCCAATTTTTAAATAGTTTGTTGGGTTTAGGGAGCAGCGAAATCCCTGACTACAAATCCAATCTTCCTATCCCTTTAAATAGATAGAAAGACATACTATCATTCCAATTTCGAAAGCTATTTTTGAATAACAAATAAAAAAAATATTTTTTATGGGACATGGAAGATAATAACTTTCCAACATGACTGCACCCAATTCCTACTGGTGCGCAAGTTCCGTTTCGATATCACTTAACGTCACTAATATAGCCAAATTCGTTGTAATCAAGTTGCCTTGGATAACTTTACTAGAATGAAGTCAATATGACTCCCTTTCTAGTTAGGCATAAAAATGTATTATGATATTGAACTTACAAATAATGTTAACAGTATTCCATTGGAAACATATTATTGCAATTTATTTATGTAAAGATACCCAACTGAAATGAATTGGAAATCGATTGAAATTAAAAATGTATGGTCTTCATTTCACTTTTGTCAATATCAATTTCAAATTAGGTAGGGACAGTGGGTTCAGTGGCTTAGTGATTTGAACTACTTAGCGAGGGCCCTGGTTCTAAATTCGACGAGTACCACCTACAAAAGGTTTTATTCTGTTAACTGACAAACATCCAAGAGTAAAAACTGTTATGAGAAGCTTTTCAAAAATAAAACTGCCTTTTGTAATACGCGTTAAACTCGAGGTCCTTACCATTGGTGTCAAAAAATATATTTCCGCACCACAATGGTTGGAGAAGCTGGGCTTTAGTTCTTGTATTTTTTTTAATGAAAATAACATACATTTAAAGAAATGTGGTCACACAACTGGTACGCAGGTGGCAATATTTCTGTATTTTATATTTAGTTTTGTTTCAGATTTCAGCGTTCCCCGTCATTCAAATTGCTTTCATTCTTATGAGACTTTTTTGTGTGTGTAGCCACAACGTTCATGACTTTCATTCCCATGAACGTGTACCAGGCTCTAATTGTTAGAGATACACCGTAAAAAAATAATACAGTGGGCCTTTATGGCTTCTGTGTGAAAAACAGGTCCAAAACAGCACTCCTCACCTAACCTACCCTTAGAGAAGTCTGATGCAAATTTTATTTTTTTTCGTTGGATAAATCCCTGCTTCTTGTTTTTGCAAGTTAGTACTTTTAAATATCAAGTTAGGATCTTTAGGCCAGTTTCTGACCACAAGGAAACAGCTGCCCATTTTATTTACCTATCTACTGGAATCATTGCGTTCAAATTCTTGTTAGAATCATCCTACCATAGAAACGGTGACGTGAAATAACGCCAAACGAAATAAAGCCAAATTCTAAAAATTTCACCAATATTTCCATTCCAACATCGAACCGCCTGCGGAAAGAGTGTTGAAATCCTTAATCCCGAGTAGCGGGCTACTCAGGTACGTTTTCCATGGGCGCCTGCCTGACGAAAAGCACATACCCCGAGCGAAGCAACGAAGTTGCGTGAGCTGTGCTTGCCGCCTGCAGAAAGAGGGTTGAAATCCCTTAATCCCGCGTAGCGAGTCATCAAGATACTGTTGCCAAAGGCGCCTTATTTAAAATTTTGCATTATTTCGTTTGTCAATATTTCACGTCACCCATAGAAACGTATACAACAAAACTAATATATATGGGGCAAATTATTTTTGTCAACATTTCTAGAACGTTGGTCAATATTTGTAGAACTGTGCTTTCGCCTAAAGCAAAATTAAAGCTGTAACTTTTAAAATGGTTATTGAAACACCATTCTAAATCATTCGCCGCCTAATTTCACGCGGTCATAATTCCATGCCCCAAAAATGTGTACCACATACGCATATTTAGTTTCCAATTATTGTCTGCGTAACTTCGCCTATCTCTATTTTCAACATGTAGGACCAAAGTAATTAAAACAGCACTCGGATATACTAGGCGACAAGATTTGAAGATGCAATTTTAAAGATCTTGGAAAAATAATCACAAGTCTCGTTTTAGCCTAGTATAGGAGATATCAAGGTTTATAAATCGAATTTTTAGTAGATTTGGGGTGGGGGACAAGCTCATTCAAGAATCAATACAAATTAATGTAATAAAAATCATATCGTAAGTTCAGTTTCAAACAGATTTAATATATTTGAAAATTATTTTTTTATTTAAAATTTCAATTCAATGATTTATACCTAATTCCTTAACAAAAATATTTACAAATTTGTATTAACACGAAAAATATTTAGGGGGAGGGCAAGTGGCTTCCTTCCCCCACACCCCCAGAATATGACAATGGTCAACGGCATTTAAACTCACACTCCGGACCGCAACCCCATACGAGCTTTGCAGTGGATGATTGAGTCTGCGTAGTTTCAATTTTGTATTTATTCAATAATCATGGGTATTTGTAGTAATGCATATTTGAAAGTCCATTACTATTATACGGCTTATGAGGCAAAGTTTTACTTTACAGCACTGTCAATTACATACATACAATAAAAAAAAAATAGTTGACAAGTGAAATTACGTTTAACTAATCGTAATACATTGTTTAAAATGACTGTTGTCAGCAACTTAACACGTCTGAGTTCATAATTTGTTTCTGTCGTATTCCCGAAAGACGCAAGAGGAGGTCATAGTGTTCTTCAACCCGACGCAAACATGACTGGCAAATTGTTTTTGGAAGTGGATCTGTGGGCGAGATCTGAATATACACATCCATTAATCAAACCTCTTCGTTTAGTTCATGCAATAATGCTTACCGTGATTGGCAAATATCCATTGATTTTTTCATCTATTGATAACTTCTTTCCGTTGTTGTTGTAAATATGAACAACTACCTTATGAATTTCAGAACAAAGTCTGCATAAAAACCCCGAAATGTATGCTTTTGATATACTACCCATGAATTCTTTATTTCTTTTCAGCAGTTATTTCGAATTTAATAACTGCAATTGAAGTTTTAAAAGATGTTTGATTAACTGCGACTGCAACTACTGCCAATTTTTAAAATTGATTTGCAAAATCTGAAGATAAGTGTACAACCTACATATGTAACCGACTTAGAATTTATTTCAACGTTTAAAGTTATGCCGTCACTTTTATTATCCTATTGCTAGGCCATTTACAGTTATGTATTCTGTAAATAGAAGGAATGCTCTATGCACCTATATATATAATTAATATTAACACGCAAACAGCTGCCATTCATTTAATATTTAAGAAAAGCAAATCCAAATATAGCAAATTCTCCGCTTAGTTGACAGCTAACAAAACACAATGGCTGTATTCCATGCGAGACGACGACTGTAATTCTAGGCAAACGTTTTTTTCTAAAAAACTTTTTTAATTTGACAGGGTGGAAACTTTACTTTATTTTATGATATATGTTTCGTGATGCAGGATCTACTACTATAACACGTTTCACGTTTTCATGCAAATCTTATTAAAACTTTTACCAAACAATTTGCATGCAGTATTATGCTTCAGTTTGCTTACCTTGTGAAATTTGTGAACAAAAGTGGAAAATAGATTGCTAAATACATTAAATGTGTTAATTTTTAGTGTTCAGAATTGTGCTGCTTTTGTTAAGTGATAGTGTTTGTAAAAAAAAACAATTATAATATCACTGTCACTCTTTTCTTCTCTTTATAAGCATTCAACATTCGAATGATAAATTAACTTTCGATGGATAGAGTGAATTTTCTTTTCGTTCGAATGGCAAAATACAAACTCTTCCAGTTCGACTTACTTTCTA
Organism: Ferdinandea cuprea; assembly: GCA_963576555.1. Lineage (NCBI taxonomy): Eukaryota > Metazoa > Arthropoda > Insecta > Diptera > Syrphidae > Ferdinandea > Ferdinandea cuprea. Next base: position 83,912,597 of record OY754959.1, read on the forward strand.
ACGAATTCAACTGTCAAAATATGGCTCCACAACTATTTAAAATTATGTACGTATGCACATATGTATGTATATGGATTTCCAAAACGTATTTCCTGTTCTTCTTTCCCTATTTATTTCATTGTCCTGAATTTGTCCCTATTTTTTTTTATATAACTGTGCTTAAATCACCAGATATGGTACAGCTACCAGCACCCCCTGTGGTGCACACGTATCAATTCTGAATAGCCCTTGAACCCGAACAACATTTTTAAAAATGGCCGCAAAATCCTCTCTCAAATTTTCTATCTGTGAATACGTTTGCACGAGAGACACAAAGTTTGGAGTCAGACGATTTGTGTGAATTGTGAAATTGTTGGCTTTTTTACAAAATACACAAATCGTCTGAACCACAAATATTTGCGGGATACACAAATTTTGTATATTCGTACACAAATAGGGTATAAACAAATCAATTTGTATACACAAATGGAATTTGTGTACAAATTTGTGTATATCGTTGCTTTAGTTCCTAGTGGGTTTATGAGAGAAAATACGTTGCCAACGCCGTTTAAATATTTTAAGCAGTATTGTATTAAAGCAGTGTATTGACGTATATTAAATAAAATTAAATACGCAATGCAACAACATTTGCTAGTTGCTTCGTGTCAAAATATAATACATATACATAAATACAACATATAACATGTTAAAGAAAAGATGTGTTGCAATTATTTTGGCCGCGTATTTACTCGATAGTGAAAAGGAAGACGAATCGGGCGTGTGGGGGCGATGGGGGCGTGTTTAACCGCTGCAATTTTGGACAAGCGATGGACAGCCAACAACTTTGTTTGCCACCACCGAAATAATTCCCGGGTCGTGGAACCTCCGTCCCATATGTTCTCGTCGCTGATGATGCATTTGCTCTACGGCCAAACGTCTTAATGCCGTACCGGCAACGCGGTTTGAAACTGGTTCGTGCTGAATGGCGAGATGTTACGATACGCTGCAGTCGGTCACCGCACGAACGATGGCCACAATCGACGCCAAAAAGGTGCAAAAAGAATTTTGCGCACCTCGAGGAGGGCGAAGTGGAGTGGTAATACCAAAATATTTAAAATAAAACTAATTTATTCCTTTTAATTCGTTTGTTTATTGATTTTAATTTTCCAAATCGTCACAGCCACTTTCATTGCTGCGGCGGCGGTGGCGCTATAGTTTCAGCAGCTTCCAATAGCCTTAGAAGTTCGCGATTCAGTCCCCGTTGCACAAATACTGCTCGTTCAGGAGAAAGGGCTCGTAACTCGCTAGCAATGTAATTGCCGACAGCATTGAATGTGTCATCTTTTAGCCGTAGTGAACTAAGCGCATTGAAAGCCAGCTTTCTCATCGAGTTACCGCTAGGTACCTATGTCCCACAACACTCGACGCTCCTCGACCGCAGCAATTAGTTTCATGATTTCGGCATGAGACCATTCATGCTCCATTTTCTTCACATAATTGCATAATTTTTATTCTTGGCTTGACGAGAACCGCTGAATCCAACATATCGTCTTGAAATTTGATGTCACTCATTTTGCTGAAAACGATTTCTCTTAAAAACATACGGCAAACCGAAATGAAATGCATGCAATTCATACTTTCAGCGGAATACAAAAGAAAATTTTTTAATTTGATTTTCAAAACTATTTGTGTATTCGAACGAAATTTGTGTATACATCAATTTTTAGAATACACAAATGAATTGGCATACACAAATGCTATACGCAAATCCACAAATAGCCATAAATTAATTTGTGTATTCAATCAGACGATTTGTGTATGTACACAGATTCGATTTGTGTATCGAATACGTTTGTTCACATAAAACTTGTGGTTCAGACGTTTTGTGTATTTTTCTGACAATTATATACAAATTTATACGCAAATATTTGTGTATACACAAATCGTCTGATACTGCCTTTACTTAACGGGTTCCCGACCCGTGAAAAGTATCTGCCTGAGACAGACCAGCCTTCCATCCTCTACGGTCCCAGGCACGCTGCTTCCGCGATGGCTTGGTCTTTGAAATGGAGGTTCGGTCTTTCTTGTCGTCTAGAACCTTGAGGCTGGGATGCGAAGATCCTCTTGGTTCAAGCAATATTGTCCATTCGCTCGATGTGGCCGAGCTAATGTAGTCGGCGTGTTTTGGCTTTCTACACTACATCCACATCTTGGTACAGCTCATAGAGTTCGCGGATGTATCTTCTCCTCCATTCGCCCTCCTCGCACACTGAAAAAGTTAAATAACTGCTTTCCTTTCCGGCTTATCGTCCAGCACTCTGCATCATAGAGTGGAACTGGCAGGATTAGAGTTTTGAATAGCATACACTTCGTCCTTGAAGTTAGAAGTTTTGAACCCATTTTTTTTTTTGCCAAACCACTAAGGTGTCGTTCGCGGAGTTTATGTTAATCCCGGTAGGTAAACTCCCTAACCTCGAAGTTTCTGCTTCCAACAGTTACGTATTGTCCTAGCCGGTGGACAGAGGTTTTCTTGTTTTTGGAAAGCATGCATTTGGTTTTGTCCTTGTAGCTTCAATGCCAACTAAACTCGCCTGTTCTTCAATTGCCGTAAAAGCCTCTTTCAGGGCACGTTGGAAGCGGCCAATGATGTCGACATCGTCCGCATAAGCCGGTATAATATAGTCCTAACACAGGCTTAAGGATGAACTGATGTACATTCCTAGCATGGCGAGTATTGCGTTTGAATTACTGTAGGGGTGGAATGCAACTGGCTAATTCGCTTGAGCACTTGTAGTGGAAATACCGATAAAACAATGACACGCAGGAGCACAGATGAGTAATTATACAGATAGTCGACTGAGAGGGTTTTTGGCTCTCCCGCCTATCGTTTTATATTTGCTTCAAAAAGGCACAGTACTGTGTTCGTATATGTTTTTACATGCAAATCAAATTGAGCCAGCTCACGCACACAATAGCAGTTCTGCGCCTAAGAATCCATTTTGGAAAAGATCTCATGTTGACATATTAAAAGCCGAAACTGAGCTATGTCCAATAATATCGCAATAACATGCGACGATTTATAATGAATTTGCAACATAATAAAATTTTGGTGAATGTTTTTAATTATTATGTAAACTAAAATAATAGTTTTACCAAACAAGAATATTTTTTGGGTAAACATTTTTAAGCAGTTTCGTAAACATTTTGGCAGTTGCGCAAGTTAAACATAAAATAATGGTTATCATAATTTGTTTGCCAGTAGTTATAATTTAAGCTCATACAATGAATCCTAATAATCCAATTGCTAGTATAGCATAGATTATACCTAAAGATCCAAATGTTTCCTTTTTTCCGCATTCTTGTCTAATAATATGAGAAATTATTCCAAATCCTGGAAGAATTAGAATGTATACTTCAGGATGTCCAAAAAATCAGAATAAATGTTGGTATAAAATTGGATCTCCTCCTCCTGCCGGATCAAAAAATGATGTATTTAAGTTTCGATCTGTAAGTAGTATAGTAATAGCACCTGCTAGTACAGGTAAAGATAGTAGTAAAAGTAATGCAGTAACTAATTTAGCAGTTTTAAATTGTCAGTAATAATAAAATAATTTTGGTGGTTGACTTATCGAATGTCGAGTAAAATAATTCAAATCAAATAATTTGAAGGAAGGTTTAATAAATATTTCAGCAGTGAATTAATGAAATATTCTGTAAAATTACTAAAATTGTAGGTAAAATAAATAAAAGCTCAATGAATGAAATTAATGAGTAACGCGTGATTAGCTAACTGACCATTTCAATAATTTAACATAGTATTTCATAAATTCACTGCTATTTTATTCACCGCTATTCACTATTCCAATTCAAAGATAATAACGTTATTAAATTTGTTAAACATGATGAAATAAATTTAATAACGTTGTTAACTTGGAATTGAAATCGTCAAGTCTACAGTTTGTGTTTAAAAATGCATTTAAAGTTATTTTGTCGCAGTTTGTCAATTCGCTCGCTCGCTCTCATATGAACGTTCCGAATATGTAGGTATGTAAATATATTAAACTTTCATATGTTCAATAAAATCATAATAAACAACCAAAGAATTTAATATACATAAAAACTAATCCAAAACTATTAACTATAAATATTTTGCACCCAAACATTACTAATTTAGTGATATTCATGCAATTATAAAATAATATAGGGTCCGCTAAATAACTTTTTTTTTTGAAACGGCGCAAAACATCGAGTGTAGCTTCGCTGCGTGGCACGTAGCACCGTCCTGTTGAAACCAAATGTTGCCAATATCCACCTCTTAAATTTTTGTGAACAAAAAATCGTTCACCATGGCCCGATAACGATCGCTATTGACTGTAACGGCCACTCCTTGCTCATTTAAAAAAAAAAATTAAAAATGGCCCAATTATGCCGCAATATTTCCCAGCGTGGTTCAAGCGTATACACAACCATATTCGTGACCAAACATACTTCGCAGCACTTCCCCAACACATCCGCTATAATCAGCTGTTTTTTGTTGCCATTTGGAATTCTTGCAAAACTGCCCGCGCTAATGACATATTATTGACACATCAACCCCTCCATACTTTATTTGGCTGGCTCAAACGTATTCACAGATTGAGAGAGGATTTTTTCTCCATTTTTAAAATTTTTTTGCGGATTCAAAGGGACAGAGGTATGCTGAGTCGACTATCTGTATAATTACTCATCTGCGGGCAAGAGACATTACGACGTGCGATGTCTCATTCGCCAATAAGTTTTACCGCACGTTTTTGAATCTTGTCAAGTAGGTCCAAATATGTAATTGGAGCACCGGACCAGATATGAGCGTTATACTAAATTTTTCGGGCGAATAAACGCCTTATGAATTGTTGCCAGATCAGAAAGGGTGAAATATTTCTTGCATCGCTTTCGGAAGCCTAGACATTTCGCAGCGGTTTTGGCGACATCGAATATGTGGTCATTCCAACGAAGGTTGTCATTAACACACTATTTGAGAATGTAACATCGATCCCAAATGCACGCATTTTCGACAAGAGAGCTTGATACAAAAATCTGTCAAATTCCTTTGAAATATTAAGCGAAACGAACTTGCTTTCACCACCTTGGTGAATATATTGGTTTCACGTTTCGGTTAGATAAGTCATCAAATCACCAGTTTTGCTACGAAAACCGTACTGCCGGTCATTCAGAAGTTTTCGGAATTCGAGATATTCCATAAGCTTACGGTTTATCAGCGTTTCCATGACCTTGGAAAGAAGTGTCTTAAGGAGGAGTCAATTGCAGGTCGGTAGGAGGAGGGAGAGAAAGATTCGCCTTTTTTGGGACGGGCTGGAAAAAGGCTGTTTTCCACCTTCACGGAAAGAGTCCTGAAGAGTAAGACAGTTAGAAGAGCTTACGCAGTGTTTCTGCCAGCGTAGAAGAACACCTCGTGAGGACGATAGGGGAAATACCATCTGGACCAGCGGATTTGTGAATGTTGAGATCTTGAAGAACTCTTGCCACAGTTTGAGTGCGGAAGTGGATTTGTCCCATCGAGTGTTCCACGCGCTCGAGTACAGGGGGAGACAAAGCACAATCTGGGAGCGTTGAGCTAGCCGCAAAATGAGCAGCAATCATATTGGCTTTGGCAGAAGAGCTTACAGCTGGAATGTAATTGTAAATGAGTTTCGGAACAGATGAAGAGGCAGAGTTTTTGATGTTTTTCATAAACGACCAAAAGTTTTAACTACCGGTGGGACTTTGTAGTATTTTTTGCCTGAACTTTTGGCCGTAGGAGAATTTGACACGATTAATTTGGGCATTACAGTCATTTCTGGCTCATTTGAACTTTTTCTGGTTTTCCTCAGTTGGGTTGGCCTTAAATGACCGAAAACTTACCTCTTTATCCCGAATAACTTATTTACAGCTCAAGTCACACCACGCGTTTTTCCTTAGGTTTGATAGATAAAGCAACAACGACCAGTTAAAACTCCTAAGGAAACAGTTTAAAGCTTCCATATTGGCTTTCTTGTATTGTCAGACGGTTCTTTTAGGCGCTTGTTCTTTAACTGTGTGGTTGGAGTACTAGAAATTCGCCGATATGATACAATGGTCTGACGAACCTAGAGGCTATAATACATTTAAAATGTTCTTATCACAGTGGGATGTAAGAAACAAGTCCAGAGTGTTGGCGTTTTGAACGCTAATGTCCGGTATCCGTGTCGGCTCATTTACAAGCTGGGTCAAATTATTAACCTCAGCGAAGATCTCGGCATTCCTTCCTTCGGGTGTTGTCTCTCCAGAATGTCGAAGCCAACTTGAAGTGTGTTGTATATTGAAATTCCTCATCTGTGACCGAGATAGCTGTCACACGAAATCGATAAGAAAAAAGTCAAAAGTCAGCGATAACACACCGCCAAATTTCGAAACTTTAACGAATCTTCAGGAAGTTAAGACTATTCTCGATTTTCACGAATCCACATCAGAGAATGTGAAAGACTTAAGGACTACTCATATAAGAGCGAAATGCGAACTGCGAATAAGGGAATATTCGTAAATTCTTATTTTGTATTCGCCACATAACAATTTATTTTTGTTTAAGGTTATGTTTGAACGTGGATTTGTGAATCGCGTAAGTCTAAATATTTATTTATGGTGCAGCTATATTGTTTTCAACAGTAAATTTTGTTGGAGTGTGCGGTGCTACCATGTTGCTACTATTGTTTCGATACATACACCTTAAAAATACCTTAAAGGTAAGAAATAACATGTTGGAAAGATAAAGATCCTATTGTTAAACTTTTGAATTGGTATATTATAGTATTTTATGTAATGGTAGTAGGAGCAAGAATCACAGAAACCGGGCAGTTACAGGAGACAGAGAAATCAGCTATATTCTACAGACATACCTGGAGCACCACAACGAAATTCACGCCCATGGACTACAGAACGGTGCTTCAAAAGGCAGAAACGTACGATGAGCGGCTAGTCCCAATGATTCAAACCATTCCGGACGAGACCTTTTAATATCATTGCAGACTTATCGTTCAGTATCCTTATTAGCATCCTACTTAAACAGGCAATCGCATGAGAAACGACAAAAACGAGCATTGTACTTCATTGGGAGTTCTTAAAATGGGCATTCAGAACAGTGGATATACAAAGTGCTTATTAGAACTTCTTCAACATGAAACGTACGAATATCCCTTAAGATGAAATCGTCCAATGACTGGCTATTCAAATTGAAATTAATTCACTGGTGTTAAATTTGAAATTTGTTAAAAGGCAACGGTTCAGGAATACTCAAAATAAATCGACCTTGCGAGCCAGTGAAAGAGAATCCAAACTTTGCGATGAGCAGAACACTGTGCTCGCAATTGTAAGCACAAGCAACTAGGGTTCTGACTTCAGCAATCGTATTTCGAAGTAGATAAAAAGAAAAAGCTAAGTAAAACCCAATTTTTGAGAAATAAAATTATTAATGAGAAATTTTTAAATTAAATAATAAGAATGAATAACTTTTTATTTCTATTAAAAATTATGTTTTTTTTTACATAACATGTAAAGGACTAGAATAGCACATCCATATTACGAAAACCTATTATCAATTTGGGTAATAGCAGATAATTTCATATTTTTTTTTTTAATTTGAACTAATTGATTTATACATTTTTATAAAACAACTTTACGGAAATCTCTTAAGTCGTTTTTCATTTACCCAGTTTTGCAATATTGGAACAGTGCTCGCAAAATAGCTAGAACAGCACTGACATCAGTTGCAACAGTACTTGACAGCAGTGGGAACAGTACTTAACAGCAGTTGGAACAGTTCCAACATGGAGATGCGAATGAAAATCGGCTGATGTTTCTTTTGTATAAAAATACACAAATGTTTTTGAAATTGTTTATATTATTTTTGAATATGGTATGTTTACAAATACCCAATGATGTTTTTTTTTTTTTTAAACTCGAGGGTAAAAGTAAACGGTGATTTAATTTAATATGCAAGATAATGAAAGCTGACATAGGGAAAATGAAAACTTAAGCGAATATGTAACTTTTGACAGTGAGAAAAATACAAAATGTGAATTTACTTTTACCCCAAAAAGGAGATAGATTAATTTATAAATACTGCTCACATAAAAAATATTTATTTTCAAAGATATATATATTTTAAGACAATATTAAACCATTTCCTTGACAGGGACATATTCTCCATTGTCCTCTAATGCTTCCTTCGGTAATTGGAGCATTGCAATGACTTGCCATAGTTTTATTAAGCTGAGACCGTTTATAACGATTTTAAATGAAGTTTTGGATGAGTTTACGGCGGAACACGCTTAAACCTTCATTTCTTTTCCCACAATATCAAGTTCCTCTACTTGGCAAACGAAATGAACAAACTCGATTTCCTCTTTCCACCCTTAAAGAAGACCTGATGAAAAAGCTAGAAAATAAGAAAAAAATAAGATTTTATTATTAAAAAGAATTTAAATAAAAATATTTCGAAACGTATGGCGGTTAAAAGTATTGGCGAAAAATCGGGAGTGCGCAACATATATTCTCGTTCTAATATTTTGCATATTTTGAGACAATGAGGGCTCTATTCCATTTACTGAATAAACAAATGAAAGGAAAGATATATAATGTAACATACATACATATAACTAATAGTCTTAATCAAGGTAATATTAACATCTGGAAGTTAATGGTGTCGAGAAATTTTGGTTTCCCACTAAGCCATTCTCGGAATTTATATGTAGAAATAGTGTCTAACACCTGTTACTTGTCTGTCAAGTGGCTTGGAAATCGAAGCAGTTGAATATTATTTTACATAGCTGCTTCCACTATTTGCACGCTAATATGGCTGGTGTATATAACATAGATGAGTAATTATACAGATAGTCGACTCAGCATACCCCTTTGAACCCACAAACATTTTTAAAAATGGAGAAAAAATCCTCTCTCAAATGTTCTATCTGTGAATACGTGTGAGCCAGCCAAATAAAGTACGGAGGCGTTTGTTATGGCAATTAAATACGAACTTGATTAATTTGATATGACTCGTTTTATTGATTTTTTATTAAAAAAATGGTTATATATATTTATACATAAATTGTATGGCTGGGCTTGAGTGGGCTTGTTTCCCAATTGTCTTTGTTGGTGTTCTCTCTTCGGGCTTCTCTTGATCACTGCCACAGATGAGGAATTAACCAGATAGTCAACTCGAGAGCGAATCTCTCACGTTGCCTACAAGCTAAGTCGAACTGATAAGCCCCACATAATTTGCACTTATATGGACTTTTACGTGCAAATCAAATGGGAATCACGCACACATAAATCGAATTATATGGGGCTAATGGCCGCGCCCATGAAATGTCATTTTTTATAGCAAGAAGTTGGGAACAGTTGATGAAGTTCAGCAGATTACAACTCACAATTTGGGTGTGTAAAATAAACATGGTCATTATGCGGTGAATATGGATTGATAAAAACATACTTACCACACAACTAATAACATAATAAAATATTATAATATTAAGAATAAAGCTGTGTTTTAACTAATTTATTCTAATTTTTAATGAAAAAAAATTAAAATAATATTGATTAACGTGACTAATGTATAATAAGTAAGTTCATCATACATTTTCGGTTGACAATAAATTTAAGTATAACTATACTAGCAAGGATTTCGTAGATTATGGATGGTTATATTGAAGCAGTTAAGTAACTCTACACAATTGAACACTTGTTTAAAACGTAATCCAAATTCTTACAAATATTATTTTTGGTACATCAAAACACTTTTTTAACAAAATTTGCAATTACTTCCTAGTAGTAGTAGTAGTAGTAGTAAATTGTTTTGTTTATTTTCATATAAAATAAAATTACAAAACATTATAACTTGACAAATAAAAACTGTTAAAAAAAGTGGCCAAATAATTCAATATTTATGTAACATAATGTGCATGCTTATTTATGATATGTACTCAAATACCCAACATTTTCGTAATGTACTCAACTACCAAGCATTTTCGATAAAAAAATGCACCCCCAATATATTTATGCAGTGCATTCCAGCTACCTTTTTTTTTCTCGTTCTTCCGTCTATCGCTTACTTTAAATTTTAAAATAAAGCATATTAACTTATATAAAAAATTTCAAAACCGCCTTAGAAAAGAAACAGCTAAAAAATTGATTGACTAAACGTACAAATCTTGTAACACAAAATAATTTAAAGAGGATTACAAATAATTCTTTTTCACTTTTTTTTATCCATGCACGGAACCCGAATATATACATATATTCATTAAACTTTCATATGTTGAATAAAAACAATCAAATAATAAATAAATAATAAAACAATCAAAGAATTTAATATGTATATATATAAAAAAACCATTGCAAACTATTTACTACAAATATTTTACACCCAAACATTACTAATTTAGTAATATTTATGCAATAATACAATAAAATATGCATTTTATCTCATTTTATTAACCAAAATGGAAAAGTACAAAAACCCAAGGATGTTTATTTTTAGGCAGATAAAAAATAGAGAACTATTTCTTATAACCGCAAAAAATATTCCAACTAAATTGTAACAACTTTATTGGGTAACTAATTTTTTGCTTCTTTATAAACATTTATATTAAAATAAAATAAAAAGTTGAATCACATAAACTCAACACTTCGCAGAATTTCCTATTTCCCAACACATCCGCCGTGACCAGCTGTTTTGTTGTTGCGATTTGGATATATTGCAAAACTCCCCACAATTATTTTTGGCGGGTAATCTAGTAAATTAGATCTAACTTCATGTGTCTGGCTCACACGTATTCACAGATGGGAAAATTGAGAGAGGATTTTTCGGCTGTCATTAAATATTTTTTGCGGGTTGAAAGTGATAGGGGATTGCAGAGTTGACTATCTGGTTAATTGCTCATCTGTGATCACTGCGCACTGACTCGTGTTGAGTGCGTTATCACTGACTCGTGTTGAGTGTGTTTTCACTGACTCGTGTTGAGTGCGTTTGTTGTTGTTTGAGTGTCCCTAACACTCCTCCCCCCGTGAATCACCAAGGGATTCACCATCAATGGTTAAGACAGCTAGTCTTGTGGCTGGTCGACGAATACACCCGTTGGATGTTTTGACTTCAGCAAATCGTATTTGTCCGTCTTTGGCGGGAAAAACTTTAGTTATGCGACCTTTCTGCCATCTACTTCTTGGTTGATTCGTGTCGCATATAATGACCAGGTAACGTTGATTTGTAGTGGACGTACTTTATCATGCCATTTTGGCCGTTGGAGAAGTTGCGGTAGGTACTCTACGGTCCATCTTTTCCACAAACGGTCTTTGAGATTTTGAGATATTCTCCACTGTTTTCTTAGACAAATCTTTTCATCAACTGGATGCGGCGTTTGTGTAGAATTGACGCATCCTATCAGAAAGTGGTTGGACGTGATAGGTTCATCGTCTTCTACTGTTAGCGAAATGTCTGTTAGAGGGCGTGAGTTTATGATGTTTTCAGCTTCGATAAGAACACTTCGGAGAGTCTCTACTCTTGGGGCTTCTTCGAGAAGTGTCCTTTTCAGCAGGCGTTTGACAATTCGAATGAGGCGCTCCCAGCAACCTCCTGAGCTGGGATTGGCGGGGCAGTTGAATAGCCATTCGATACTGCGACTAGTGGCTTCATCAGTTATGCGGTCAACGTCAAGTAAACGTTCGGCTTCCTTAAGCTCTTTTTGTGCACCAATAAAATTGGTACCGTTGTCGCTTCTAATCCTGACTGGCGTTCCTCTACGATTGATAAAATTGCGGAGACATAAAATGAAAGCGTCTGTTGAACAATTTTCAGCTAACTCGAGATGTGCTGCTCTAACAGTAAGGCAAGTGAAAATGACCGCCCACCTCTTCTCGCGACGGCGACCAATGGCAACATGAAAAGGGCCAAAAAGGTCGACACCTGTATAGGTGAATGGACGAACATATGGAGTTATGCGGTCCGAAGGTAGTTGACCCATAAGCGGCGGTATTGGCTTGGCTCTTTCGATTCTGCAAACTATACATTGTCGTTGGACAACTTTCAGCAGCGCTCGGATGTGCGGAAACCAAAATTTCTGACGGGCTTCGTTAATAGTAACAGCCGTGTTTTGATGGTGATACTTTTCGTGGAAGTATCGCATTATCAGCTCGGAGACAAAATGTTTTGGAGGCATTAGAATTAGACGTCTGGCATCAAATGTTAGAAAATAGGCTTCGTCAATTCGACCTTGCACTCTCAAAATGTTGTTTTCATCCAAGTAGGGCATTAGTGAATATATCGAACTGTTCTTGGGAACTCTGCGCTTTGACTTGAGTATGGCGATTTCTTCGACATAATGTTCTTGTTGAACCAATCGGCATAATTGATGTTCAGCGACGTTTAGCTCAAATACTGTGAGTGGGCCCCGATTTGTAATTGTGGAACTATGATTTTTTAAGTCCAGGAACTTGTTGACAGCACGGAGCACCCATGCCATGGTGCGTTTGAGCTTTGAATAAGAAGAAAATCGATTAATTTCAATAATTTGATTACTTGCTTGTTTTTGCAGAACTAAACAAGGCTTGACTTCTTCTTCCATCTGATCTAGCGGCGGTTTGATAACTATTTTGGGCCAACTTTCTTCTGGCTGTCGTAAAAATGTTGGACCAGAAAGCCACATACTTTCCGGCCTTAGTTTAGGAGGCCAATTAGCACGGGTAGCGGCATCTGCACTGTTTTTGTCGGTTGGTACAAAACGCCATTGCGAAGACTGAGTTGTGGTAAGTATCTCGGAAATGCGATGTCCTACAAAAGCTTTAAATTTCCGATCAACTGAATTGATCCAATATAGGAGCGTTTTTGAGTCCGTCCAGTGTGTGACTTGAGAAATATTGACGGCATGGTTTCGGATTATAAATTTGCTTAGACGCGTGCCCAATACTGCAGCTTGAAGTTCCAACCTTGGAATGGACATCAATTTTTGAGGAGCTCCACGGGTTTTTCCAAAAACAAAGACGACATGAATTCCATTGGCATGAACGACTCGGAAATAGCCGGCAGCAGCAAAGGCGACTTGGCTGGCGTCTACGAAAATATGTAGCTGGACATCGTTCGATTCCTGTAAATATGTAGAGTAGCATCGTGGAACATAAAATGCGTTGATATTTTGAAATTCTTTCCACCAAGCAATCCACTTCTTGTGTATTTCTGCCGTGAGGGGATCGTTCCAAGCGATTTTACTTTTCCATGTATCTCGTACCAAAACTTTTAAGAAAAGGAGGAAGTCGGCTAGTAACCCGTAGGGATCAAAGATGGCCATAACAATCCCTAGGAGTTCTCTCTTTGTTGGCGGGCGTTTTCCTTCTAGGACTTCCTTACAAATGCGATGAAATTTTGTTTTGAACTCGAAGACATCTGCTGTGGTGTTCCAAAACATCCCGAGGACCTTTTCGGAGTGGGCTTGATGTTGCATGTTAACAGTACTGATTACTACTACTGGCTCTTTATTCATTGTTGACTGTAGACTGCTTGAGTTGGATGTTGGCTTCAGCGTTGATCTTAACTACTTCTCTGCAAACACGTATAGCTTCTTCCTCGCTGCGAAAACTGGCTACAAAATCGTCAACGTAATGATGGTTAACGATTGCTTCAGCGGCATCAGGATACAGACTTTTAAATTCTTCCGCGTTTTTATTTTTGACGAATTCGGCATTACATGGAGAGCAAATGGCACCAAAAATCATGGACACCATTGCGTAATGTTCAATTATGTCTCCAGTTCTCCACAAGAATCTTTGAGCCTGTTGATCTTCACGACGAATTTGGATTTGGGAAAATATCTCCCGAATATCTGCTGCAGCTGCTATTACACCTTCTCGGAATTTAAACGGGATGCTCATTAGGGGTTTGGCTTATTCGGGTCCTTTAAGCAGTGCAGAATTGAGAGACGTCCCATTGACAGTGGCTGCGGCGTCGAACACTATTCTTAATTTGTCCGGTTTATGTGGGCTTTGGATGGCAAAATGAGGTAGGTACCACACTGGCTGGCTGGTGTTACATAATTCTTCTTCCGACAATTTCCGGGCGTATCCCTTCTCAAAGTACTTTGACATCTCCTTCTTGTATCTGGCGGCAAAATCTGCATTGAGACTCATCTTTCTTTCAATCCCGGTAAGACGCTTTTCGGCCATGAGCAAACTGTTTGGCAACGTAGGTGGAGTAGTCTTCCAAAGCAGACCAGTTTCAAATCTTTTCTCTATGCGACGTGTTGATTCCATTAATATTTGTCGAGCTTGTTGGTCTTCTTCAGACTCCAGTGTGGTGGATAAGTTGTTGAGCTGCGAAGTACTCCTCAACCATGTTATGTAAATCTTCTAATTGTTCTTTCTCTCGAATGTGAAGTACTATCGGCGAAGATGTTGGCGAGAATTTGGTTGGCCCATAGGCGACCCAACCTAATTTAGTTTTCGTAGCGATAGGATCTTTACTAACAGACTGAAACATGTCTTCCTCCACAATTGATATGGCCGAACCATCGTCGAACATGGCAAAGACCTCTAATTTACCATTCGGTCCGAACAAGGTGACTGGTAAAATTTTAAATAAGTTTCCTGATGACTGAGTAAGTCGGCAAATCATTAAGTGTTGGGCTGGCTCATTAGGCACTGATGAGGACGATATTGTTGGTCTGACTGTTGACTGCTCATCATGTAGACTGTGATGATGATAGCGGCGACAACCCTGAACACCACACAACCTTTTGGATCGGCAGTTTGTAGTGCTATGTCCTTTACGCAGGCACGAGAAGCATAAACGAAGGCTTTTGACCTTTTGCCAGCGCGACTGCACATCAAGAGACTGATTAAAGATGTTGCAATCAGATATGGAATGTGCTGCACCACACTCATAGCACTTAAGTAATTGTTGTCCTTGCTGGAAATGTGCATTTTCGTTTACATGCATGACTCGTCGTGTCTGTTGAGGCTGTGCCATCGCACTACTACTTTTATTCGAACTTGTAGGCGGCATAAGACATATGACTCTGGCTAACTCACTTAACCATTTCGAAAAGTCGGCAACTGTTGGAAATGGTTCGATCGTCATGGAATGTTTTATCCACTCGTACTGCTTGTTAAGAGGCAACTTTGTAACTAGTTGCTCCAAAAGTGCTGTGTTTGACAGATGCTGCTGCCAGTTGGCTGATGTCAAAAAGGCGACCACATTGCGTACTTTTGTTGAGAACGAGAGCACTTGATCGATTTTATTATCCGTGATAACTGGAAACTGTTGAATTTTGTTGAGCTGATGTCGAACTAGTAAATCAGCCCTTCCAAACCGAAATTCTAATTCCTCTATGGCATTAGGAACGTCCTGGGGGTAGATAAGCATTGAAGCGACAGCTTCCTTGGCTGGTCCAGTCAAACATTTGTGTAATCGCATTAGATTTTGACGTTCGCTGTATTTGAAAGCGGCGGTAGTGTCTCTATAGTTGGCCAGAAACAAAGGCCATTCTTCGGCGTTGCCTGAAAATGCTGGCAAATCGTAGAGTTTCATATTTGAATCACTTACCGGGACTGGGGTAATTGTGGACTGACTCGTCGCACTCGTTGTCGCTGACAGCGTGTCACTTCGGGGCGTCTGAGGTGCAAGTTGCACTACTTGTGTGACGGCAGCTGTGTCTGTATTTTGCTGGATTTGATTGCTGAGTCTTTCTATGTCCTTTTGGCTTTCAAATGTGCTGCTCCTAAGCGATTCCACCGATGTTTTTAGAGCATTTATGCTACTGATTATTGTAGCTACTTGTTCAGCGTCCATGACTGTTTGTGTATTTTCTGTAACTGTTTTTTCTAACACTGATTCGTGTTCGTCACTTTCACTTGAACATAAATTTTCGACACTTCCGCTTCTTAAATCATATCTGCCCGGCCCTGACATTAGTCTTTTTATTCTTTTTGGCACAAAATCTTATCTTTACTTGTCGTCCTTTTTCACGTTGAGTATCGATAGAACGACTCTTCTGATTGGCTGTTGGGTTTAGAGCATATAGCTGTTGTTGGCAAACAATGGCGTCTTTAAGTCTTTTACGCATACACCAATTAATACGATTAATGAAATCACACCAAATTGGGAAAACGAATGTTATGGCAATTAAATACGAACTTGATTAATTTGATATGACTCGTTTTATTGATTTTTTATTAAACAAATGGTTATATATATTTATACATAAATTGTATGGCTGGGCTTGGGTGGGCTTGTTTCCCAATTGTCTTTGTTGGTGTCAGAGATGATAGAAGCAAAGAGATACCAAACTTTCCAGTGGAAAACACTCTGCCTACAAGCTAAATTCCAGAAAAATTCCAGAAAATTGACGAATTTACCCATACTATCATATTTTTAAACAAGTATGGGTAAATTCGTCAATTCACCACGATTTCTTTGTCAATCCACCACTTTTTCCCCCGCCGCCTCACCGACCTCGCCCACAAACCAAAAACGAAGATGCCGGAAATAGAATCTAATCCAACACGGAAATGGCCAAAATGAAATTTACACCACAGATAGAATGCATCTAGCAAATGCACTGGAAAGTAGAAACTCGTTGAGCAGATACTAGGTATAAAATAAAGAACTTAAACTGTAAAACAATATTGAAATATTTTGGATTGCTTTGATTTATTAAATAATAAAACAAAACTTAAGAAAACGAGAACTAAATTTGAGTTACACAAATAAAATAACACAATTTCAAAAATTGTTGAGGTACCAGCATTAAAAAAAAATGTATAATGGTTGTTGCCAACAAATAACTAGATATAATAATTGCTGTATTAAAAAATAATACATATATTTTTAGGCGATATTTAAACAAATAACTGAGGGAATACTTTTTTTCATCCTAAAATAATATGAATCTTCACCGAAAATGTAAAGAAACCAGTTTCATACAATCACTGATGTGAATTCTATAATTGAAGATGGAATAAGCCAGGTCGCAAAGCATTCTTTTTTTTTAGAATATCCGCTTTCTCTTTTCGCCTAAGGAGAAAAAAAAAGCCAGAATTTTTACGCCAAAGTTTTTTTAAAATGGATTGAAAAATAAATAATAAAATTTTAAAAAGGAAAATTAAAATAAACGAATTATTTCAAAAAGTTTCTGAACGCCTGGGAAAAGTGAAAGCATTAGTTTATGAGCTCTAATTAAATAAAACAACAACTATAATTTTCTCAAAATGTATTTTGGTTTCATATTTTTGACGCAGAATTTTGATATTTGATATTAATTTATTTAGTTTAAAACATTTACAAAGATAACAATGAAGTATCTATAATGACGTAAATGTTATCATGAATGATTTATTTATTTATTACAATTAAATATTAAATTTTAAAATTTGATTTAGGTTAGCATGAGCGATAAATTTAAATTGAATTTGGTTACAAATGCGTACATTAAAATGATAAAAGAGAAATAGAAAAGTTAACAATTTAGGCAACAACGTTAACAAAACTATAATAGAAATATTAAAAATATAAAGTTATAAAATAAATATATAAAATATGAAATATAATATTATTATAACAATTCTGAAGTGAAAGCGAAGCAAACAGTATTTTTGTACATCTGTGCTGTGTATTTTCGAAGATTAAGTGCATTTACGATCAATAGAACTTTTACTATTTTCAAAGATGAAAATCAGTAAAAGAAAATATTGGTCTGAAGGTCATATTACTAATTTATTTGCAGTATGGGATACGAATTTTCAGAAATTTAGTACCTTTAAATGTATCTATAACCAATTTGAGAAAGTGTATGAATACGCGAAATGGATTAAACTAATGATTTGTATTTGAGTAACAAATGCAAGCCTATGCGAAAAGATATGGTTAATTGTTTTATAATGTTTGTCATGTTTACAAAACACGAATGGTGCAAATTGTGTATTAATTTACTGCAATTACTTATACACTGTAATTTAAATTTTTATTACATTTTAATAACTAAATATTACATGTGTTTCCACTGGGAACTTTAATTACTGCAAGTAAAGCTGAATGCATTCACTTTATTTCATTTGACATATAAAATACAATTTTACTGACCTTTACTGAATACATCCCTTGTCATAAATGAGGTGAATATTCAAACATGTTTTTAAAATAGGGTCGTTTGCGACAACGTCAGTGTCAACTGAGAGAAAAAAAAAAAAAAAACATTCAATAGCCAACTTGCGGCTAAAAATTTTTCCTTGGATTTTACCATTTATTTAAATATCCTTAGAACAATCCGCGGCACTGATTGTTCGATTTGGTTACATTACCACTAAAACACTTTCTTAACATGTATTAAATTTGGTCTGTAACAACAATTCGTAACACTTTATACCAAATTTTAAATAGATTTACATTAATGAATACTTCCCGCCGGAATATTCTTCCAACTTATATTTTCCCTCCGACGTTTTAGTTGTCACTTCTTTTATTGTTTTTTTTTTGCTCTCAGTTGACACTGACGTTGTCGCAAACAACCCTATTGTTTACTTCTATGAAGAGAAATGTCAAAATACTTACCACTGATAAATAGGTGCGTCCAGACCAAAAAAATTCGAGTGCTGAATTGATTATTTTTGCTTCACATATATTCACCGACACGGTGGTCACTGGAAATCGATTACAACAACAACAATGTAAACAAATGGGTTTCGAGGGGCAAAGGAGGTAAGAGTTTGGCATCTCTTTGCTTCTATCATCTCTGGTTGGTGTTCTCTCTTCGGGCTTCTCTTGATCACTGCGCACTGACTCGTGTTGAGTGCGTTATCACTGACTCGTGTTGAGTGCGTTTTCACTGACTCGTGTTGAGTGTCCCTAACAGAGTTGATGTGTAAAATATATGTCATTAGCGCTGGCAGTTTTGCAAGAATTCCAACTGCCACAAACAACAGCTGATTATAGCGGATGTGTTGGGGAAGTGCTGCGAAGTATTTAGTTACAGTAGTTCAAGTTTAACAGATATTTTAATTTAGTAGATATAGTTATATAATAAATATGAAGTTGTTGTAATTAAATGCGAATATTTTTTGTTTTAATGTGTTAAGAAATAGTTCTCAAATTTTTTATCTGCCTTAATGTAAACATTACTAAATTAGTAATGTTTGGGTGTAAAATATTTATAGTAAATAGTTTTGGATACGTTTTTTATATATATTAAATTCTTTGGTTGCCTTATTATGCCTTTATTAAACATATAAAAGTTGAATGTATCTACATATTCGGAACGTTCATATGAGAGCGAGCGAATTGACAAACTGCGAAGGAATAACTCTTAAATCATTTTTAGACACAAAATGTAAACTTTATTATTCCAATTGAAAGTATAAGAAAATAAAATATTTCATAATGATGAATAAAAATAATAGTGAATAATTTCATCATGATGAATAAATTTCATGACGTTTTTATCTTTGAATTGGAATAGTGAAGTTAACATTTTTGTGTTTACACAATTCTTGTAAGCAGTAGATAATAGTCATAAAAATAGTTAAAAATTAAAAGCGGTCAATAAAATAATTTTTAAACGGAAGGTTTAATAAATATTTGAGCAGTGGCTTCGTTAAATACTATGTTAAATTATTGAAATGGTCAGTTAACTGATCACGCGCTACTCCTTAATTTCATTCATTGAGCTTTTATTTATTTTACCTACAATTTTAGTAATTTTACAGAATATTTAATTAATTCACTGGTGAAATAACGGGTGATTTTTTAAGAGGTTTAGAACTTGTTTTAAAAAAAAAACACAAAAAATTCGAAAAAATGAATGAAATATTTATTTGAATCGATAGTTTGAACCTTGCAATTTAATGTTTAAAGATAATTTCATGCAAATGTTGACCGCGGCTGCGTCTCAGGTAGCCCATCCGCTGAGTCCAATTTTGGCATACTCTTTCACACATATCGGCCGGTATCTCACGAATGAATGCATGGATGTTGGCTCCCAGTGCGTCAATCGAAGCGGGCTTGTCCCTATACACATTAGCCTTGGCATACCCCCACAAAAAATAATCTAATGGTGTCAAATCGCACGATCTAGGCGGCCAATTGACCGGCCCGAAACGTGAAATTAACTGTTCACCAAACTCGCATCGCAATTGCGCCATTGTTTCGCGTGCTGTGTGGCATGTGGCACCGTCTTGTTGAAACCACATATCATGCAAGTCAAGAACTTCCATTTCGGGCAAAAAAAAGTTTGTTATCATCGCTCGGTAGCATTCACCATTGACAGTAACGCTGCGATTCGCATCATCTTTGAAGAAATATGGCCCAATAATGCCGCCGGCCCATAAACCGCACCAAACAGTGGCTTTTTCGGGATGCATTGGTAGCTGTTGCAATGCTTCTGGCTGATCTTCACTCCAAATGCGGCAATTTTGCTTATTTACGTACCCATTCAACCAAAAATGAGCCTCATCGCTGAACACAATTTTTCGATAAAAAAGCGGATCCTCGGCCAGCTTTCCAAGAGCCCATTCACCAAAAATTCGGCGTTGTGGTAGGTCGGCTGGCTTTAGTTCTTGCACCAGCTGTATCTTAAAAGGCTTTACGCCCAAATCCTTCCGCAAAATTTTCCACGTAGTGCTGTAACAAAGGCCTAACTGCTGGGAACGGCGCCGAATCGACATTTCGCGGTCTTCTGTCACACTAGCTGATACGGCCGCAATATTTTCTTCAATACGCACAGTACGTAAACGTGTTGGTGGTTTAATGTCCAACAAAGTAAATTTGGTGCGAAATTTGGTCACAATCTTCCGAATAGACTGCTCAGAAGGTCGAGAATGCCGATCATAAAATGGAAGCAGCGCGCGATGAACATTTCGAACCGAGCACGAATTTTGATAGTAAAATTCAATAATTTGCAAGCGTTGTTCATTTGTAAGACGATCCATGGTTAAATTGCAAACCAAACTGAAGCTGTTTGACAGTGACACAAGGTACTAAACACACGTCAGCTGTCAAAACCAGTGTTGCCAAAACCAAACCAGCTAAAAAATCACCCTTTATACCTTTCATGAACTCTTTGAACAATCTATTTTTGTGGACGTTCGGCCGAATAGCCCTTGCGACAGAACGAAGAACTGACTAAAGACATTTGGTTTTGCTGAGCCTGTGTGCACTTCTGAGGCTTTGGTTCCCTTTTATTCTCTGCGTCCAATAAAATCTTTTTTCTGGTAACCAAGTACTGTTTGTATTTACTTAGGGTATCCCCGGTAGTTGGCAGGATGGTTGCTCCCGCAGTTCACCCAAGTGGCCCCAGCGACTTCTTACTGACCGGACATTCTCCGGGGAGTGAACCATGTCACAGTTTTTGGCTTACTGCCCGAATTGGTACTTGGGTATTAAAGAGATACCTACCTCAGTTTAAGTGTTTCGGTATTTCTCATCTCCTCAAGGTCATAGCACAGCCAATAAATATGCAGATGTATATTGCGCCTACACAAAATGTTTGTACATATTTTTTTTCAAACAGCATTTTCCATGGCCTTACCAGACAAGAAGATTTTAATGCAAGTTCTTTCTTTTCCTAGATCTTTTCTCTTCGCTCCATTCATTTGTGTATTGTGAGTTGTGACACAACAAGAGTGATGAACAAATAATACAAATAAACCAAGTGATCATGGCGGACTGGGGTGAAGCATAAATATATTCGTATTTGCAGATGTTTGCAGATTTTTCAATTAAATAATATCTCTCAATAAATATAGTTCGTTTTCCATAAAAAATTTGTGAACAAGTAAGAAACTACCAGAGAGGAGATTTCATCCCATTAAAGTAAGGGAGACTTGGTCCCGGGATCAAGTCTCCCAGAATATGGAAATTAAACTTTTGTTTTATATTTTTGTTATTTTGTTGTGTACTTTTATTATTAGGAACAGATTATGCAGCGAGTGTATAAGCTAAAGGATGGGGCTAAAAAGCGTGTCCCAATAGATGCCGAAAAACTGAGGAAAGCAGTTCAGAGTGTTTTAGAAGGCAAATCAATAAAAGGAACAGCAAAACTCTTCGGAATACCTACCATGACACTGAAAAGATATTATCGCAAACGTCAGCAAGCAAACGACGGGGATATAAGTTACACCCCTGATTATGCGCAGTCAAAAATATTTTCTGTAAATGAAGAAGCATTACTTTTTGCGTACCTTGAAAAAGCCACCAAGTTACATCACGGATTGTCCACACATTCCTTAAGGAAACTTGCTTACGAGTTTGCTGTGGCAAATAATAAACCCCCGGAGAAATACAGTAAGTGGCAAAATGAAACAGCTAGCTTCGATTGGTATTATGGATTCATGAGAAGAAATTCTACGCTTTCCTTGCGCGTACCTGTGGCCAATAGCTTGAGCAGGTCGACGAGCTTTTACAAACACAACTTTTCACAGTTTTTTGAAAATTTGAGAACATTGATGACAAAGTATAACTTTGGTGCAGAATCAATATGGAATATTGACGAAACTGGATTGACTACAGTTCACAAACATAAAAAAGTTAGACCTGAACAAGATAGTTTGGCTGAAAATATGGAAAGTCAACCTTTGAATCAAATCCAACCATTTTCTCCAGAAACTAAGAATGTTCCATTAACTCGAGTAAATGGTGACCCAAATTCCGATGAAACACAATTTAATTTGCATTCACCCTCCCAAAAATTAACATCTGCAAATCAAAATAATGATGAAAGGCCAAGTTCACTAATAGCATCGCCTCAGCTGTTAACAACATCTCAGCTACCTAAGCCGTCAACATTACCTCAGCCGCTAATATCACCTCAGCCGCAAACATCACCTCAGCCTACAGCATCACCTCAACCTTCAACATCCCAAGCATATATAAGAACTCCTGAAGAAATTCGTCCGTTTCCTAAAGCAGGTCCACGGAAGCTTGCTCAGAAAGGACGTAAAAAAGGGTCAACAAAAATATTGACATCCTCTCCAGAAAAAAACAAAATCGAAGAGGAAATTTGATTGCAGCAGATAAAAAAAAGAAGGTGCAAAAACAAACTGCGAAGGTAAAACGTAATAAGACTGACACATCTGAAGACGAATCCGAATTGCCACCATCCCCTGAATCGACATTCGATGTATCTGAAGACGACAATCAGTCATTTCGTGCATCTAGCTGCGAATCGGAAAATCAAAATGAACTATCTGCGCTACTCTGTGTGGATGACTAGGTTATTGTTTTTATGCTTTCGATGAAAAACCGAGTACACCGTTATGTTGGTACAATAAAATCACTAACAGAACATGGATATGTCGTACGCTTTGCTAAAAAAATCAATAACAACACTTTTAAATGGCCAATAAAAGAAGATATTTCCGAAATATATACCGAATTTCCGAATATATACCAAATAAATGCTGGTGTTCCCCAAGGCTCCGCTTTGTCTTCGACTCTCTTTCTCATTTTTATCAATGATATCCTCTCTTTTACTTCTAATCCAATCTATTCCTTCGCTGATGAATGTACCCTTAGCTTTTCATATTCGTTCCCGGGTTTGCGTCCCTCATGTTCTTCAAGTTTGATGGTTGAGGTGGTGTATTAAAAAGTTATTACGTCAAGCTTGGTCGTTTGCATACAGAAAGCTATCTGTGTATCTAAAGAAGTTGGAGAACTTCTAAAATCCTTCCTTTTGATCATGTGTCTTACTTAATATATTTGCTTAGATTTCTATAGAAAATTATTAGGTAAAAATACATAAAAAAACAAATAAATTAAAATCGTCTCTCAAAATTTTATCAGAAAAAGTCTGCGTGCACAAAAGAACTTTTGGGGTATCTTTTTCGTGTTATGAGTGACGACAGAGCAAGCGGCAGCAGCGGGTTTCGTTCGAACAACGAACAGAGCAGAGGTTCGTTATTGAGCAGCCATCGACGGGAGCAGTCGCATATTTTTATACAGTCCACTTTTATTAAAACGAAATAAAGCAATTTTAACTTTGGCGATTTAACTTTAATGTTTCTTTCCTCATGGACTATCGAACATTTTGGTCAATCGAGCCAGACAATAGTGATACCAGCAGTGCAGTGCGAAAAGTAAGAGGAAGAAAAATAGTGCAAGTGCAGAGGAAAGAAAAAAAAACACGTGCAAGTGTAGCCGAAAAAATAGTGCAAGTGCAGTCATATAATTGTGCAGGTGCAGGTAAAAGGAAAAATGTGCAAGTGCAGCCGCTAAATAGTGCAAGTCAAATAATAGTGCAAGTGAAGCCATATAATTTTGCAGTGCATACACAAAACAATTAGACGGTTTAGAGAGGGCATATGTGTGACGAATTAATTAAAGTAAGCTCAATTCTATGTGCGAGTATAGCGTTTCCGAAGGGTCGACCTGAACTGCTGTGATTCACACATAGACTTACGGTTTGAGCGTAACATAATCAAAGTTAGTGCATACTAGGAACCAGCATCTCACCAGCTGTGCGATGGGAGACCTAGCAAGAAGGGATGTGTTCCGAGCGTCGATCCTTCGAGTCGCCAAGTATTTCGCGGAAGACAGCTTCGCTGAAGCGGATCAAGCCTTCCTCAGGACCAAGCTGGAGGCATCTGAGGCTGCTCTTGAAAAACTGCTAGTAGAACACATGAATCTAGTGGAGAAAGCTACCCCCACAGCTGAGCTAGAAGCCCACGACAGTTACGTGGCGTCAGTGGAAGAAGCGCATCACACTGCCATAGCAAAATTGCGCCCGCGCATAGCCCAACTTGAGCCAAAGAGCACTGGCAGTGAAGAGACGGGTGGTTCCATCACCCCCCAAGCAAGCGTGATACAGGTCCGGCAAGAGAGGCCGTCGAAGATACCTATGTTCAAGGGCGATATACCAAATGGCGCGAGTTCCGTGACCAATTTATAACGGAGGTGCATAACAACAGTGCAATGGTTCAGGTCACTAAGATGCGCGAGCTCAAGCTAGCATTAGAGGGCGCGCCTGCTAGGCTGATCAACATCAGCTACCTTGCGGTGGAATGGACCCACGTTTTTAAGAACGGCCTGGGAGTTTGACTTCTTCATATTAATAGCAATACGAGTGTGGGGCAAACAAATGCTTTCACTGCACAAGGACACATTATGGAGCCGACTACTAAGCTCCAAGTAGTATTTGATGCCTCGTTCAAGACAGCTGATAGCGTTTCATTGAACGATCAACTGATGGTAGGTCCAGCACTCCAACACAACATCACGGACATCGTTCTCAGATGGAGGTTCTATCGGTACACCTTTACCGGAGATATAGAGAAGATGTATCGTCAAATAAGGGTACCGGAAAGTGATGCAATTACCAACTCATACTTTGGCGCACTCACCCATCCAATATTTTGAAGACGTATCGCCTCAGGACTGTAACCTTTGGCACAGCACCTGCCCCATATCTGGCAATTCGCACACTTCAGGCATTAGCAGAGGAAATCGAAGAGCTGCATCCAGGAGCCGCTAAAATGATCCGTGATGAAATGTACGTCGATGATCTGATTTCCGGGGCAGACACCATGCAGGAAGCTAAGGGAAAAATGACAATTAAGGAAATACTGAGTGGAGCTGGTTTTCATCTACGAAAATGGACCGCTTACCATAAAGGACTCCTGGCCAACGTACCCGTCCAGGATCGTGAGGTATCTTTCTCGTTACCGAATTCTTGCTTCCCCACATTTTGGAGGGCTTTGGGAAGCGGGTGTAAAGAGTGTAAAACACCACCTCAAAAGAGTTGTCGGGACGGGAACACTAACTTATGAAGAGTTAACTCTAGACCATTGTGTCCCCTTTCAGAAGACCCTGATGACTTCCGCGCCTTAACTCCTGGACACTTTCTCATCGGTCAAGAGGTCCTAACTATTCCGGAACCAGATTTGACATCCGGAAAAGTAAACTTGAGGGACCGTTGGAAGGCAATACAACTCCGTGTACAGACGTTTTGGAAGCAATGGCAACAAGAGTACCTGACTCGCCTGCAACATAGGCCAAAGTGGCTTAAGAAACAACCGCCGTTAAAAATAGGAGATCTTGTCCTCTTGAAGGACGAAAGACTCCCACCTTCAAGATGGAGTCTTGGACGCATATCACAGACCTATCCCGGAGCAGGCAATATCACGAGGGTTGTGAAGCTCAAAACTCAAGCTGGCGAATTTAAAAGGCCCATAACAAAACTATGTTTACTACCAGTCAACACATTCTACACAGAAGATAACTCCCTAAACCAACAAAACAACTCATAAACCACATTCAACTTTTATACCACAACTCAATCAACACTTAACACAAAACCAGTGATGAACATCCGTATCAAACCACACAAATAGAACCGTTTTTCATGCAGCGATCTTATATTTTACACAAAACCCTATGCACTATACAGTCCAATCATCCCACACAAACACAAGCACACAGACCCAATTCGAATTAAAATTGTTATCAATTATAAACAAATAATAACAAATACCCAAGAATTGGAAAATACCCAGAATTTATTTATAAGAAATATTATGAAATTATGGCTAAAACACACATACCCACTTGCGTAAAGAAAGACGCTATCACTATACATATATATACCTACGCATATATATTTCCGCCACAAACCCTTCGCTATGCATATTCAGCATTATAAATTTAACTACACAACACTATAAATTAAAGAAATTCATTCACCTGCATTATCAGCATGAAAAATTATATAATTTAATTATTATCAAACGATTAAATTCCCGCACTACACAACACAACTATCAAAAACTTAATGAAATTGAAAATGGAATCACACACAACAATGGTAAATGTGTATCGAAACCCCCGTCAACTTCACTTGGAGTTCTATCATCGACAAAAACATAATCCTCATCTTCACTCTTCATCTCAACTTCCAGTCTATAACCAATCAATACATCTCTTCGTATTTACGCCGCATCTGTACTTCCAGTCCAGAAACAAACAAAAACAACCTCGCTGGGATTCTCCGCAATGCCCTTAGACAAGACTTCCAGTTTCCCTTTAACACAAGATGAGCATCAATAACAACAACAATATGCAAGCTGCAATTAACAATCATCGCCCGCATACATAATACTCGCACCTGCAAAAGAATAGAAAGGCAAAACAAATAGCAAAAAAAAAGAACCAAGCTCACATCACATGCGATCGCAATTCAAAACGGGATCAAGTGTGAGAGTCAATGCTGGAAGGCTGGAGTAATTGCTTTCATGTGTTCTCTCGTAGATTTGTTTGTTATTGTTTCTCGTTTCACTGTCTGTATTATGATCATTTGCAATAATATGTTGTTTCTTTTCATGTACCCAAACGCATGTTTTGTATTCAATGAATTTAATCAGAGGCAACAGTGGGGGCAACTAAATGACGACAGGAAGGCGAAAGAAGGCAATCTAAGAACATTGTTCATCGTGGGGGGAGAATGTTGACGTCAACATTAACATTGACGGGGACGACGGCAACACTGCAACAATGGGGTGGAATGCACCCACCCACAACAAATAACCCATAAGAAAAATTACATTGTCAAATGTCAATTCTCAAGTATATAAGCGAATAAACTTTTTACTTTCAATTATAACGTTGTGAAATATAGTGGTTTTCTTTCTTACGGAACACTTTTTAACCGAATTGTGAGGAAACAGTTGAATAAGCATTTTTCCAAGCCAATCTTGACTTTCTTTTGTTCTATGCCCGCACACGGGACATATGCGACCTGGTCAACGAAGCGAATGTACACCTAAGTTCGTTAAAGGTGCTTGGTCTAGACACCTCGTCGTGGGACCCGTTTGTGAAAAATATGCTACGGACCAGACTAGACACCGAAACGAACCACGCTTGGCAAATGGTCAGGGAAGACGTGCGGCAAATCGCCACCCTGAAGGAGTTTCTGCAATTCCTGGAGAGAAGGGCAAGTGCGCTGGATTCAGCATTTCACGATCAGCATGAGAGAGGCACCGAAAGGCCATCATACGGCACACAACCCAGAAAGAAGAGCACTATCAGCGTGCCAACCGGCGGAATGAGGAGCGGGGCACCATCCAAGTGTCCGTTGTGCAAGGCCCAACATCCCTTGTATCGATGCGGGGACTTCTTAGCACTATCAATTTAGAGCAGGAGCGAGAGGGTGCGCACCTGGAAGCTATGCCGCAATTGCCTCAGGAGTGGGCACCTGGCGCAAAATTGCCAATCTGGGGCGTGCCGAAGGTGCAACAAGGAGCACAAAAGCGTGCTTTGTCCAGAGCAACAACCCCCGGGAAGAAGCTTTCCAGTGGTGGCACATACAGAGCAGCAAAACCAACCATCCACCTCAAGAGCAGCAAAGGGGAGTCAGCAACATGCATAGCAACCAATGCATCCACAACGAGCAGATCGGAGCAGGGTACAGATGATTCCGTCTGGAATGCAAGCCCAGCCAAGTGATACTGAGCAAAGCAACACAGCACCCGATTGCGCGTTGTTGGCCACTGCGTGCATAAAGGTAAGGAGCGGATCAGGCCAACAATTTGAGGCAAGGGCGCTTCTCGATTGCGGGAGCCAAATTAACCTCATGACGGATGACGAATGGGTCGAATATACAGATTTTCATCAATCGGATAAGAAGTTACATGAGGCTTAGTTATTAACTACTACAACTACTTTCACTTTTCAATTTTCAAAAAGACAAAAGTGTGTCATTTGCCTATTTCAGGAAGACTCCAATGGCAAAAATTACTAACAAAATGCCAATAATTCCTAATATGCATTTGGCTTTTAGAGTTTATAAACGTTTTTACTAAATACAAAAACTTAGAATACAATTTTTTTCCGCCATAAGGATGTTCATCACGACGTCAGTGCCAAAAAAGAAAAACAAAAACCAATAAAAGTCTGAACGAGATTCCCTCCAGCATAAGTTCTAATTAATTAGGTTGAGTTAGTTAGTAGCAAACTGAACGATGTTATCTATATAACTGAACTTGAGTTTATATACAAAGAAGACAAAAACAACTTGTTAAACCAAGGAAAAAACACAACATTTGACAGCTTATCACTGTTTACGATTTTTTGTAACTATATTCTGAAAATTTTTAAAAAAATAGAACCTCTGTGTAAATAAAATTATTATAAAATGAATGTTTCAAAAAAATATACTATTAATTTATTTCAACTCTGTGTTACGCTAAGTGCATTGCAATTATATTACAAATTGAATCGCGATGAAGACTTCGTTTTATTTAATCGCTATGACATTGATTGGATACAAGAGTCGAGCTTCTCTTATTTAGGAAGATATTCTCAGCTTAAAATGTTAAACAACAATAATAATATATTCGCCAATAGTGACACAAATCCTACTTCCAAAACTTTGCAAGGCCATCCAATTTTAAAAACCTTAATTGACGATTTAGTTCGCTTTGAACGACATAAAAGTGATGGCAATATAACAATATGTCCCTTTAATATTAAGAAAGATTGGAATAGGGTTCCAAATTCTGTGCTGAGCCCAAATACAAGTAATATTTTAAGACCATATTCGCCAAATTGTGAAAATAATGGACTGAACACTGCTATTCGCGCATTTCATTGGAATCATGATATAACCGACTTTAAAGGATTTGAAAGCCATATGGAAAATAACATCAATGATATCTTTTTAAAACATAAGTCGTTAGACAATAGCTTCTACGACTTGCATTTAAATACTGCTGTTAACACGTCCGTGGAGTTTCGTAAAAATATTTCGCCTCTAAAACAAGACCCATTTATGCAAAATCTTAACGAAGATAGTGTTGACGAATTTAGTCTCTACGGTAGAAATACAGAAGTGGATACAGATCGTCAAGAACAGGTAGGTCTAGTCAATATTGTTTTTCTATTTTAAACTGAGTACGTAGTTCAGAACTGCGCAGTAAAAAAATTGACAAACTAAAGAACACCTGTATTCTAGAGACTTGATGATAGTGTACTTTTTACATCTCAGCCAGAGCTACCAACTCTGGCAGGGATTAGGGCTTGGGTTTTAGAAATGTATATTTTGTCCATAACCCTTAACTACTACTAAACTTTATCTTTAATTAAAATAATGTTTTAATAAATTTCAAAATAGCAGGTTACTGCTAAATAAAATATAAATAAAAGGTATACAAACGAACTCACATTGAGTATGAGGTTTTATATACCTACCGTCAGTTGGTCTATCTGTCTGCAAGCCGAAAAGTTTCGACGTTCAATAAACTATAAAGTTCGTATTTAAAATTTGTGGGGTAACTTCACGGGTTTTTTTCGTGTTTGCTTTATCATTTTAAGTAACGGTATCTACTATGCCGAAGTTTTGAAAAAAAAAATACTAATCACTAATCTTCTCAAAAAACGTCTCTATGTAACTTGTTCTGTTTTCGTGTTTTGGATACTTGGGATGGGACCAAGAATTCTGCATACTCAGTTTGTTGAAAAAAAATCGGATAACAGTCCTATTTAAAGACGACACTAACCATTTTGATCCGTATTTTGTATTTTGACCGATTTGGTTATAGGTGTCCTAAATACAAATTACACCAAGATTCAATTTGATGATTCAACTCACACACAATTTCATATTTTCGAAATATTTTTGTATGACGTAGGTGCACACTTTATTATGTTTTGAATTTAAAAGTTATAACTTCATCACCATTTTGTAACATTATTTTCACCATGGAAGTACATGCCGTATTTCACGTAAAGGACATGCTCTGTGGATTCTACAACAGCACTTTGCAAAGTGCAAAGCAAAGTGGTCATGCAGATGAATTAACAAACATTTTTAAAGTCGATTGTTTTCCATTATTTGTTTGTGTTGGTGTGGTGGAAGAAAGATTGTTGCGCTTGATATTTTGAAAGCATTTGACAGAGTTGGGCATCAAGCTCTTATCGAAAATGCGTGCATGGGTTAGAAATTACCTTTCGGACCGTTCAATTCAAGTTGTTTTGAACGGCCTTTAGTCTGCTTATTTTTATCAATGATTCCCTATATATCTTCTAATCCAATCCATTCCTTCGCTGATTATCGATACTTTCATCGTAAGTACTCGAACGAAATAGCCAGTTCCATTCCTCCCCTTCCACACTTCAATCGTAATACCCGCTATGCCAGAAATACTCATCAGTTCATTCTAAAGCCGGTGTTCGGACGTATTGTAAAATATAAGGATTCGTTTTTCAGCCGCGCAACACGAATATGAAATGGAATCCTCAACCTCACTCTGCTTTTCTGCTGATCACTTTAATTTCTCATCCTTTCGTCTCATTCCTTATTTCGTAAATGCACTGTGCTGTGTTATTATCAACATTATAAGCGTGCCTATTTTTATTTATATTTGCCCGTGCAAATTATAAAAAAAAAATAAAAATTGCGCCGTACATTATGATACTCTATCCATCCAAATGATGAATGGCAATTTATTTCCTTTTATGAACTGTATTAAAAAAAATTTGTTTGGCTAAATATTTTGTTATATATTTTTCTTCGTTTTCTATAGAAATTTTCGTTTAAAACTACATATTGTGTTGTCCACAAAAATTAAGCGGTGCAAAAAAATGTATATGGCAAAATTGTGACCGAGTTCAGTGCCTACATATTTTGTTAAGATTGTAACTCTTTATTTCATATTCATAATTTTATTCATTTCAAGTAGTAACAATGTTTATAGGGTGTGTGGTATATAATGATACTTATATTGAAAAGAACTAGAGTGTTCATTCTTTATCTATTAAAGTTAGTATTGAATGACACATCAGTTAAATTTATTTCTAAAAAATATACCGGGGGTATATTTTCAAAATTTCGGCTTCCTAACTTAAATTGAAAGTCTTTAAAAGTTGATACGGACGGACATTGTTAAGTCTTAGGTTATAGTCCTGATCTAAAATATATATACTTTTAGTGGTCTACGACCAATATTAAGGGGTGTTACAAATTATGTGTCAAAATTAAAATACCATTATGATAGGGTGTACAAAAAATGGCATATAAAAATATTTATTTATGAATTAATCTTCTGTAATATTATGTGTTATACCATTGCGCAAACGATGCATGGTCACTATCTTTGAACAAGATTAGTTTACTAATAACTACTTTTATTTGCTTGTAATGAATGATGTTTATTAGATTTCATTAAAACTAAACAATTCCGCAAAATGTAAACACCAAAGCGATACGGGACAAATGTGAATCGTTTTGTTGTCTGTTCATGTTGTGAGTTCATGTGAATCTTGTGTTTGAACTGCAAATCGGATTGTACGTTTTTGCCATCAGGGTTTGTAACTTTTAGTACTGAAATGTAATGATACATAAGCTGTTTTTTTTGGTAAGCGTATATATGATTGCACAAAAGAACGCTCATCCCCACTATGGAAATTCATCAAAACTACTTAGCTTCACCAATCTACGAAATCGAATGACACTTTAACTATCATTTGTTTTATTATATTATATTTTTAGTAATAGTAGTTTGCATACCCATTGCAATTTCTAAATTCAAAATAAATTTATCTTACAAATTAATAAAATATGCCTGATCACAACAGGGACAATACTATATCAATGCTGATTATACAACGTAACGTTATTATCATTGACAAACGCACAAAAAAGGCTTTGATGATATTGGGATAAAATCCATATGGCGGGTCGTCCTCAATAAAAGGTTTTAATGTTTTCGTGCAATGTACATTCAACTTCAATCAATTTTAGGCTTTCTATTTGCCCCATTAAAAGGAAACTACAAATTATTATAAATTTTAAATGTTTGTATTATTTAGTTGTATCTCTATGAATACATATATTTTTTTTATATTATTTTGCTATGTCTAAGAAAGCTTCTGTTTTTTTTTGATATTTCCAAATCTCTTTGATTTTTTGTGGAAATCATGGATTTTGATTCGGTGCGAATAGAACATGGCCTCCAAATAGTCTATCATATTTCATCTTTAAATACGAGTAAGTCACAGATTTGAAGTTTGTTTGTTAACCAAATTGGATAAGATCAGCCTATTCGCAGTTCGCTCTCATGTGAACAGTCCTTAACATTTACAAATCAGATTCGCGGATACCCGCAACCAAAAAAAGTTGTCATGTGAAAGAAATGTCAGAATTGACGAATATTCTTGTTCGCAGTTCGCGATTCGTTCTCATGTGAATGATCCTTAAGTGCAGCTCATCTGCAGCAGTACCACTTTTGAATATAAAGCGATAGCCATGTAACAGGAATCATTTATAAAAATGAGATATAGCGTCGGAGACAAAGCAGAGCCTTGGTGAACACTGGTATTTAATTGGTGATTTACAGAGTTCTATTCATTCAAATATCTTGAATTTAAACGTCTGAAATGTAATTTATAATCCGATGATACTCTTCATCGATCCCAAATTCACGCATTTTCTATAAAGAAGCTTGATGCCAAATTCTGTCAATTTGTTTACTCTATATTTATAAATAAGTAGTTAATGTGGAACTTGAATCGTGGGACTTTAATCATTATGAGTCATATCGTTTGTAGGGTGATACATAGATTTATGTATGTAATTTTTCTGCCACATCCATTTTTTGTATAGAAAACTTAATAGGGTATCACACAATACCTTTTATATTTTTATATTACCTATTTTGTCTGTTGCCCTTCATAATAATAAGTAAATGGTTGAAATGTGCTTCTTTTTTTAGTTGAAATGTGAAAATGATAATAGTTGAAAATATGCGTGTTGTGCTTGTAATTAGTTTTGCATCATTATTTTAAAAATATACGTATTGCGTACGATAATTATAACAAATAGTAAATATTACCGATACCCGAGAGAAAATTTAGGGAGTGGAGGTTTAAATAACATTTATTTATATGGATGGAAGGTTGTAGGGTCGTGAATTCTCCTAAAGTCATTAGTTTGGCATTTTTTATCGCCGGTGCTGGGGTGGTAGGTTGATTTGTTGATTTCTTAGAGTTAAATTTACTCATCGATACAAAGCTGATTTTGTCTTTTAACAGCTTACATACACGGGAAACATTTTTGAATAATGCCAGACGTTTTTAATGGTTCCAAATACGTAATTAACATCCAAAAAAACAACTCAGCTGTTTGCACACTCGAAATCGCAATCTAATCTATGTATATCTGAATTATATTATGAGGAAACTTTAGCGATCAAATCATCAAGAGAACGTGCTATCCCCTTGATTGTCTTCAGATCCGTTGAAAATGCTTAATGTAAATTGATTTCTTAGATTTGATTTCAAAGCACATAGGAAATAAATAAAAAAAAAGGATCATCAAAAACAATCTAGCTGATTTTTAAAAAAATTGTTTCCCGACTTACCGAGGATTTAAGGACAGACCTACTTTGCTGGTACCCTGATCATTAATGAAAAAATAAATCCGTTAATAGTTGCATCAGAAACTTCATTTAAGGCTTTATTTTAAGAAGAAAAATATGCTTTGTAACCGCCTTTTTCTCACAAGTTTTCAGTGAAACTCAGGTTTTATGATGATTACGAAAACTTCGATCAAAAATATGTACAGTTTTATGAAAATATCGCAATAATATCCACAATTAACATTGCTATTCGATTCTGGTTTTTCCCAAATGTTATAATATGCATGGGTTTCTACAAAAACTTGTGAAAACATTTTTTATCTGTCTACATACAAAAATGTGGATTGCTAGTGAAATTTTAAATTAAGCTTAGATAAAATAATATAAACAAAAAAATATATATTTTATAGCGTCATCAAAAATAGGTATCGACTAATCTTTTTCAAATTCAGTTTACAATCGCACTTAATTTTGTGAAATAAGGAGGTTTAATATAAAAAATCTAAGCATTCAAATCCACGTTAATTAATTGACATCCATCCACTCTCAAAATTTTCTCTTTGCGCTTAGACTATATTGGAACATTATTTTCTGATTGTTGTTATAATTACAATATTTTTATTAAAGGCGTTCGAGATGGCTGATGTTTTATATAAACAAGACGTTGACTTAGGATATATGTTGTCTCCCATCAACACAACATGCAAAATGTCATCAAGTACCCAATTAAATCGAAATGAAGAAGCAGAGAAAGTGGAGGCTATCCAAAGTTTAAAGGTGAAGCTCATTTTTGATTTTTTATTCTAAAGATTTTATGTCTAACAATCTAACATTAGGGTCTAATCTCCAGATAGCAAATCATCATT
This sequence comes from Ferdinandea cuprea, assembly GCA_963576555.1. NCBI lineage: Eukaryota > Metazoa > Arthropoda > Insecta > Diptera > Syrphidae > Ferdinandea > Ferdinandea cuprea. Next base: position 83,947,825 of record OY754959.1, read on the forward strand.
AGAATCTGAGAGCCCGCAGCTAATTTTGGACTCAAAAGTAGACGGGTGAATCCTACGTTAATATGTTACACATGATCTCACTGACTTATGCCCAAAATGATGGCTAATACTTTTTTTTTTTTTAATGCGTCTGTCAAGGCCGACAAGTAGAATGTTTTGGACTATTATATGATATTTGTAATAATCGAGTTTGTTTTGTTGTTGAAAACAATTATGTGGTTGTACAAATAACAGAAAAAATGTGCATTATAACAGATATTTAACAAGCAGTTGCATCCTTTGTACGATTCATCCGGTTACCTTCCATGTTTAAAATTAAATGCGGGCTTTCGATTTATTAAACATTTTTAAATTAATTCATATGCATATACATAATCATTCTTGGAAGGTGGTTGCTTAAGGCATCTACATATTTACGGACACCAGTTTGAGTGATATTATAATAAAAATGAAATTTAGTAGTAGTGTCGCTTGGTAGTTGAGTGCGTTGGACTACGCACGGGTCCCCGATTCAAATTCTACCCGTACCACTTAAAAGTTTTCTTTTTTCTGACAAACATGTAAGAGTTAGAACTATGATGAGAAGCTTCTCAAAAATAAATTGCCGTTCGGATTCAGCACTAAATCGAAACAAAAGTGAAAAAAAGTAGAAAAAAGTCAATAAATTCGCTTGTACTACTTCATCATATAGTAAACACTATATATTTTTTCTCAATTTTAAATTTCGTGTCTATCTGAAAGCTTGAACATGCTTAAGCTTTCAATTTGCACAAAGCTCTTTAAACGAATACACTAAAAAAAAAAAACATTACAGCCTCACCGCCAGATCACGTTCAAATCACATAATTCCAACCAGTTTCTCGTTTTTAAGGAATTTATTTTGTTTTACCTGAGATGAATTTTAATTCCTCCTAATTCTACCTACCCATCTAAATAATCAAATTTATTTTTTTTTTCACTGACGTAAATTTTAAAAATATTCAATACAAGAAAAAAGCTTTTGCGCTTTATTAGTTCAGATCTTGCTCAGAGATGTCATAAATATGCGTGTGTTTTGTAACGTTTTCAATTTTTTGTACTTATACTTTTCTTCACTTTTGTTTTCATGTAGTTCAGGCTTTAAGGCTTAAGAATTTAAGGCTATAAGAATTTCTTTTGACTTGTAAAAGCTCTAAGAAAGAAAAACAAGAACAGGAAGAATTTGCCAACGAAAGAAGGAAACATTTGCATCCAGAGTCATCTAAGCTTTTTTGTGTAAATGTATTAGTTTTTTTCGAACTTTCCCAAAGTGTGCCACTTGGAAGTTAGAGGTATGTCTAACTTTCAAGAAAGTCACTTTGTGAAAAGTCGAGAGAAAAATACAAATTGCAAACGGTGTGGAAAGAGAAAATACATTTTCGTGTGTGTACTTCACTTTTTGCCGAATGTAGTTAAGCCTTTAAACTCGTGGCATTCCATTCGTGTCAAAAAATATATCTTCGCACCCACAATGCCTTTAAGTCCTGTATGGACCGTTTACGCCTTATATTTTTTTTAAATAACATCAGTAATTTAAAACTTGTATTGTTTTTGGTAATGAAGGAAAACAATTGGTTTCTTTTCGATCAATTAGAGGTAACTAACGTGTACCAAAATATTGCAATCGTTTAGTACGTAACGTATCGTACGTATCTCACAAATCAATCGAATATGCCTTGGGGCAATCAAAAGTGATCTAAGATTGTTCCTATCACCACCATCCCAACACTTTACCTCATATTGAAATTTAGACTGTGTAATTCCGTAGTCTCCAGCAAAGTCTTATCAACTATAAGCGAACTGTTAGAAAACTCACTACAGGCACTTAACGGGTGGGCAAAACAATGTGGTCTTGGGGTAAATTCCCAAAAGACCGTACTAGTGCAGTTTACAAATAAGAGGAACATACCACAATTCGAACCACCAGCTATCGAGGGGATCCCTCTAAAGGTGACGGAGAGTGCAAAATATCTAGGCGTTATCCTGGATAGGAAATTTAACTGAGGTTGAATGTGAATGAACAGGTTAGGAAGGTAGCAAATGTATTCTATGCATGTTCTATACTTTGGCAGAAAGTAGGGACCAAAACTAAAAATTGTACGACCGATACTGAAATATGGCAGCATAGTCTAGTGGCAAGCCGCAAACAAATCAACCAACTTTAGGATATTGACGAAAATGCAACGACTAATGCATATGGACTGTCAGCCAAATAGTCATCTCGAACACAGGTCACTTGGGACGCGCACAAATTCTGAGAATGTTTGTAGGAGACAACGTTAGCTCCGACTACATATTACCCTACATGGACTTTGACAGGCTCCTTTACGGGCAGGGAAGAATGGAATACGAATGAACCCACGAAAATGAAATATATATCCATATACACAGATAGATCGATGATGGATTATGGAACAGATGGCGTTCTATTAAATATACACAACTTCATCAGATCCCATGATCATAGTAGTGTTTTTTCAAGCTGAGGTTCTGGCATTCGTGGAAGCTTCCCATACTGTAATTTTTCACCGCTATCGCATAGAGCTTAAAGCTCTAGGCTCATAGCACAAGGTATGTCTCTGCTTGGTTCGTGGACACATGGACACCGGCAAAGTGCTTGAGTTTTCCAATTAAGGTCGATCGGTTCACGAACCATGTATGCAAAGATTAAGCAAACTTTTTACAGTCATACGAGTGGAAAACCGCTATAAAGCTATGTTTACTGCGAAGGTTTTACGATTTCCAAAAAAATTCTAGTGGAACACTGAGGTAATCCCCATTATTCTACTTGGCGTTTTTTTGAGTGGAGTCACTTTGGTGTCGGTATTCTATACAAGGTAGCGCAAAATTAATCACTCTATCGGAAGATGTTATCTTTGCAAATGACGTCGTACGTCGAATCATATTTGTCGTTTTTGTACTAGATAGTTGCAGTCTACAACAGACAACGCCTGCTGACCATCAGTCGCGTGTGAATTACTGTCAAGCCATCCCCAATCTCAACAACGAAAAGGACGATTTTGTGTCGGAAATATTCATGAGCGACGAGGCGCATTTCCACTTAAGCGGTTACGTCAATAAAGAGAATCTTCGTTTTTGGAGCACTGAAAATACGTGATGCACGAAGAGCCATTACATCCACTCAAAGCAAGCATACAAAGTATTGTGCGGCGTTCACGCGGAAGGACTGATTGAGCCGTATTTTTTTTAAGAACGCCATCGAAAATTCGCTACAGCTGAAATACGTTTTACTGGAATGCAAACAGTTATCATTGGAAATCTTGCGGAAAGTCATGAAAATGCAATAAAATCGGCACAAAAGTGTATCAGCACTGGCGGCAGCCACTTGACGGATATCATCGTTTCCACTTAAGAGGTTACATGGGTTTCACAGCTTCAAAAAAATCGTTTTTTTATTGTCTTATTAATTTCTACAACATCTCGAGAATATTATCCTAAATTTTGAAGTCATTCCGCACAAAAGTTACGGAGATACAGCCTTGGGAAGGTGCAAACTCAATTGAATCACTAGATTTATTTGAGGTTATCCAAACTTTTAAAGTTTGAATAAAATATTTTAATTTTTACATAACAAAAATTGTTGAAAATATAACTTTTTTTCCCCGAATAAACCCATGTTACCCCTTAATAGAATAAATTGTTAAGGTCCAAATATAGATTTCCATCACTCAAAATCTTTTTTTTATTTAGAAAATAAGTAATTCCACAATAAAATTGGACGATTAATTTGGACCACCTTGTATTAAATGGAATCGGTTTTTCAAATCTGAATTGTTCTAGTTCTTAAAAGTGAAAAAAAACATTTATTAAGGGGCAATGAAAATAACAATAAAATTTCAAATTGAGATCTGAAGTGCATTAAAAAATCAAGATCAAAACTTAGTGTGATGTTACGGATCGGAGTTGTAAAAGAATGCAATCATTTGGTTTTGCATTCTCCGAAGCCTCATTGAGTTCACTAAGATACTTCAGATTAAAAAATGCAATCACCATTCATTTTGAAGTCAATCAATTCTAAGAGCATTCAAAATAATGCAATCATATGAATGCATTTACGGTCATTTTTTAAGAATTCAAGGACCTTTTTCAATGCTCAAAGAAACTCCCGGTGAAAATTTATTAAAACAGCAAATTGTCATGTGATTTTATGCAAATGTCATTTCTTATAGCTTTAAGGAGGCTCTAAAGATGAAGGCAATATTGAACACAGTATGACGTCATTTGGCTAACAAGTGTATTTGATCAAAAATTGTTATGAATTCAACGGCTCAAAAGGTAAAACTTGTAAAAGTTATTGAAAACAATATCACCTTAAGTCGACAGAATTGCGTATTATTACTTACAAGTCAAGTCTTTAAAGGTGATATATCTACTACTTGTGAAAATAGCATCTTATGTCGATATCAGATTGTTATGGTCAAAATATAATGGGATTTCTTGAAAAGCTAAAACATTTTATGACGATATACGATTGTTTGGTCCGTGTAAATAACTAAAAATTGTATCTTATCTCAACTGAAGATTTCTTAAAGATCAAACACGTGACAGGTTAATCATGGACAATTGCATTTTTGCCTTATATTTTAGAGATGAATATAAAGTATTTATTCGGTATTTTGTATTCGTTACCTAAACCGATTATCGATACGGAATACTCATTCTCCGAAGCATTCGCTAATGTTTGCCTCACGCTCAAGCACTTCTAATCGGTTTTTTGCAAAATATTCGAATCAAACGTTAATTCATACACATCCATACATGCAGAATTTACTCAACCAGAGCACCGCAGTGCTACTATGGACGATTTGCAGCCGCAAACTTACTTTATTTTTTTTTTCGTTCTTCTACACAACACTATACTCTGTCCAACATAAATTGGCAGTACACGTCTTAAGGGAAAGCTTTTTCAAAATCAGAAGCGTGTCATATTTATCCACCTTAGCAATTGAAAGAAACTCCTCAGAAAAATGTATCCGCCAGTAAATTTCCAATTGCATCTAACGTAAATCCAACACGTCTTATTCAGCGCACTTGGGAGTGTGCACTGATTGGCTGTGGTTGTGTATTCAATTTATATGCATTCAGAGTTATATACCACTGTCTGCTTAGTAACTCGTTCAGTTTTTCTCCTTGGGTTTTTAAAAAGTTCTCAATGATAATACGATTTTTGCTAATTTTAAATTCTTTCTATTACGGAAAACAAAAGAGTGTAAATGAGAGACAAACATCCCTATCTTCCCTGATGTACCGCCAATTTATGTTGGACAGAGTATAGGCACCAAAACGGGCCCATCGCAATCCCTGGGGGAACCAGCTGAATTCAAAATACAAAAGGCAGGAAAACCTAAACATTTTTTCTGGTAAAGCAACCAATTTCCCTTGAAGTCCATGCCATATATTTCTTCTAAGTTTTCAAAAAAGTATTTCCCCAAAAATGTTTAGCTACTACGCGATATTGCCTCACATTCACACAGTATAGGTGTTATGCCCCCAGCAACATGCAGATCTCCGCAGTATCTGCATATATCTGTATCCGATAATCCGAGCCTCTTTGCATCAAGTACTTAAATATCGAATACCACATAAATGTGGGTGCAGTGGCCTAGTGGTCAAGTGCGTTGGACCACTAAGCGAGAGGTCGCCGGTCCAAATGTATCTGTACCACTTGGAAGTTTTTATTCGCTGCCCCATCTCTTGCGAACGTCTGACAAACATCCAAAAGTAAAATGTCATGAGAAGCTTCTCAAAAAAAAAATTACCGTTCGGATTCGACATTAAACTGTAGGTCTCGCCATTCGTGTCAAAAATATAACTTCGCACACACAATGGTTGGAGAAGCTAGGCCTTAGGTCCTGTATGGGCCAATTACGCCTAATATTCATTTATTTTTAAATGAGCTCATTACGAACTAATTGCAGTGTAAAAAATCTCATTTTCCATACAAAATCAAATTTTCAAATGAGCTTATTTGCATCACATTTGTACAAAACGAGGTTGCAGCCAGGTGTCAATCCAAATGTACTAACTTAAATGTAAACACCTAATTAGGAAATGAGCTGATTTGCGGAACAGTGTAAATGTACTGTTAGGGGTTTTTGCCAAATATTTCAAATTACGTTGTTTGATGTTTCTTTGCTCTCCTGAAAAGCTACGACCATATACTGTTCTTATTATTTTCAACTTTGGATATATTTATGCCAGGTGGCAGATATAGGGAAACATTTTTAAAATTATAAATATCTTGATTCTCCTTTTTTGTATACAAACAATAAACTGCAGCTGTAAAGAAATTTAAAGAAAATATATTTAATATTATTATAGTTATCGCAATTTGAAAATGAAATAGTACGCGGGTTCCCGGTATAGTAACATAAGGGTTGACATCCATTTCATTAAAACTGCTCTACCTATTTTGATCAGTTTTCGTATTTTGAACAATTAGCTCCAAAGTGTTCAATATGCAAAAATGTACTACAATGGTAATTACTGTTTTTAAACGCACTTAACCACTAATTCACTCCACCTATAAATATATTATTATTTTAAATGTAAGTCAATACTGCAAGAGGAGTAAAAATAAAATCAATTCATATTATCGCTCACAGTATCCGTCAGACAAGATCTTATACACGATGCATAGGAGACTGATACATCTATAATTGCAGCTGTTAAAAGGATATATGATGACTAGTGGGGTTTCTCTTGGATAAATCAACCACAAATTCAATTCAGAGTAAAATGATATAATGGGAAAACATAATGATTCGGTAAAAGATTTGCCTTGGGGGAGGGTTTTTCTTTTTTTTTTTTGAAAGTTACTACTGCACTATGGAGCGCTAAGACACAACTACTGGTCCATTGTGCTACCATGTAGATTACATTAATCTAATTAGTTTTTCCGTCTTTCGAAGAAAGTGTTCTACTGTGTCATCCTTCTCACCGCAAGCAGGACAGGTAGTGGTGTCGCTCAAGCCCAACAAATTTAGATGTTAAGGAAAAGCTTGATGGCCCGAAAGGACACCTACAAGCAGCCTGCAGTCGATTATAGTGAGAGATAGAAGGAAAGGCACAAACTTTTTGCAAATGTCCGGGCGCAGTAGTTTGGTATGTCTGCATCCATCGTAGTCGCGTCACCGAATCTTGTGTTCACGTGAAACTCAAGCATCAACGGAAGACATGACTACAGATGCAACTCAGGTTCGGGTCCTGAGAAAAAATCATCTGAACCTCGCCTAGTAAGCTCATCGGAGATCTCATTTCCCTGGACTCTATACACTATATTCAGCCTTCTTACCAAATTCACAGAAAGCTAGAGTTCGGGCACTAACTTGGACGAGATTTAGAGGGTTAAGCAACCCTCCACATGTTGTTCACAATCGTAGTCATCTGTAAAAATAAGATGGCATTCATTCTATCGCTCAGAGTCTGACCGAAGGAAAGTTTACGGTAGTAGTTTTGTCGCAGAAGAATTTCTGGTGTCATTGTCATCTCTCTTAAAGCGAGAGATGGTTTTTTGCGTATACCCCTTAATATATATCAATGGGGGAAGGCATCTAGAGCTGAGCTCGGAGTGCTAGGGAAGACCCCCGTGTAGCCGATACAGGCCGTTCTCACCAAACAACCGATGCGTATACGAGGAGTGGTCTAATCATGGCCGTATAGATGGCCCCTTTTCTTTTTACCCAAATAACCGAGGATTTATACACACTTATAAATGTATCTTATGCATTTTTTTGTATAAACGTTCAGATTAATTAAATCAATATCCGTAGTTCTAATGTGGGAAAGTATACAATTTCTATTGCGGAATATATACTTATTAGTTTCAAGTGACTCTGATATAAATCCTATATAATATAATAAATATGATATGTGATATAATAAATCAATTCTAATTCAAAATTCATTATTGGAGTTATCGTATTTTGGAAAATTGTGCAAAAGCCCCAAAAGAAACCGGGAAGGTCATATCAAAAAAAAATCTTCTTAAATAGTGTTTACTTAATAGGGGACTATAACTTAACCATTAGCGTTTTATTGACGAATTTGCATTTAATAAAGCAAAACTAAATAAATAATGCCGCTGATTCTGTTCCTGTCGTTTGCGAAATGGAGGGCTTACATCTCTACTATTTCTTCACTGCGTATTCCTTGTCAATTTTAATTTCCTTAGGATATACGTTCATAAACCAATTAAGGTCCGCCCTGATTCGCTTATTTTACACGTTTTCTGTGTGATATGTATAGGACTGATGGACCAATTTATAATAAGTGTTCGAGATGTTCTGGAATCGTAAAAATGCATATCTGTATGAGCAAATAAATGGTTGGGGAAGCTTAAATTCGTGGGTGCAGTGGTTTAGGGGTTAAGTGAGTTGGACCACTAAGCGAGAGGTCGCTGGTTCAAATTTCGGCCTGTACCACCTGAAGGTTTTTATTCGCTGCCCCACCTCTTGCGAACGTCTGACAAACATTCTAGAGTAAGAAATGTCATGAGAGGCTTTTCAAAAATAGATTGCCGTTCGGAATCGGCATTAAACTGTAGGAAAAAATATAACTTCACACACACAATGGTTGGAGAAGCTAGGCTTTAGGTCCTGTATGGGCCGTTTACGCCTAATATTTATTTTTTAAGAGAATCATTCACTCCCATCATTGAATCTGGTGGAATGACTGCGGCCGAACCTAATTGGATACGCATCCGTTCACAAATCCCAGAACTGCGTTATCGTTCGGCAAAATTTATTGGAAGACGATCCAAGTCGATTTCGGAATCTACCCAAAATCATCAGCAAAAAATGAAACATACTTAGCACCTAATATGCATAATATATTAAAAATGTGTTACTTAAATCTCATTCTCATCATAAATCTTACTTTTAGGTAAACAAATGTCTCAATTTACGGGAATTGTAATCATTTCTTAAAAATAAAATTTAATACCTATTACTGTCGAGAGAGGGGGAGGGGAGGAGAGTAATCTCAATAATGCACTTTCTGGGCCTCCAGGTAGGGGGTTGTGCTTTCGGGGTAACTTCCCGACCACGTCAAAAAGCGATAGTTATGAGAGAAAGAGGGATAACCTCGGATAACAATTTCCCCTAAATGGCAACTAGACCCATAACGTAAACGGACATGCGTGCCTCATGAAATTATATTAAAATCGGGCCACTAGGACCCGAAAATCGGAACTTTAAAAAAAAAACAAATAATGTTATGCATGCGATTATGGAACAATTTTTTTCTTAAATAGTGAGGGACTTTAACCCGAACTTAAAAAAAAATTGAGAAGAAAAATCCGGAATTTTTTTAAATTTCTGAATTTTTTGTTTGAGACTAGGTGTATTATTCTTTATACATTTATAACAGTAAATAGTAGTATACATTTATAACAAAAAAGGGTTAGTAATACTTCAGGAACTTTTTCCTGGTTTAACATGATTTGTTTTTGAGCTGGGAAAAGCTATGCATGCTAAATACAATTGAACAATTGAAGATATAAATGCATATTTAGTCAACTATTTACTTTAAAACATTATTCGTTATTAGAATAAGATTGAAAACACCAACCGGTACATATAGCACTGTCAAAACGCACTTGATAGTTTTTGAAATGGCATATGTATTTCTTTTACATATATATATGAATGACTGCATTGTTAGCCATGATGGCAATTTCCCATAGTCCTTAAGGCCATAACACATGTTAATATGGTTTAATTTTGTATAACTGAAAATGTAAAAAAAGGAAAATCGGGACAGACCCGCCAAAATCGGCATGTCGTGCAGATATCGCACATGCCCCATACCGAGAAAGACCATATAAAAGAGGAATTTTATGACCTCCTGGCCGGGGTCTGTCCGGAGTACGATGTCGAAATTGTTCTCGGGGCTTGCTAAGCACAACTAAACCTGTTAAAACCTTTTGCATGCACAAAACAACAAGGGAAAAATACGCATTCAATTGCCGCAGCTGATAGATGGACATTAAACTTAAATTTTCATAATCATCTTACTTTCGCCACTGTCACCACTCTCACTTAGTTTTTTATCTAATGCTGCAAATATTAAATATTCCTAGATCTTTCAAAAAATTATGTCGTAACTTATATGCAGCATTAAGCTCCAAGCTGAGAACATCTCAATTAAATGCAGTCGCTTGGTTTTACTGTTCTAAAGTTAAATGTTTACCAAGATACTTTGCTATAGAAGCGATAAAAAGAAACATTTCTTTACTTACATTTAAGCATTCTGAACTGATTAACAAGACTAAGGCCATATATTTTTTTGGAAAAGATTGTTAATTTGACGTTTGATTCAAGTGAAATATATTATTTAACTACATTTTGACAGCCAGCGCTACGCCTACTACCATTTGTTATTAACTATATTAACTTACGTAGTAAACGTAACATATGTAGTAGTTATTCCCAGAAAATGTAGTTCCTGCCATCTCTGCTACCGATTAATTGACTTTGCTGCAGGTTGTAATATGGGGATTGTAGCACTAGGTTTTCATGGCTAAGGATCCCCACAGCAACCTGTAGTACATATGTAGTACTACAAACGGTCGAACCGCCAACCAAATCGACCATGTGCTCATCGATGCAAAGTACGCATCTAAGATCATGAAAGTGCGTGAATGTGTGTGAATTTGAAAAACACTTTCTCCATTGGGACTCGATTATAGACCAAAACTCGTATAAGGCTATTGCTTTTCATACCAATCATTCTGTGAAATACATAATTTTTAGACTGAATGACTAAAAGACGGGTTATTCTGCCAACATCAGTCCGGTCATTTCTTCCGTGAAATGGTTAAACCGTCTAACTGGAAAAAAATAGTTTCGATATAAAGGCTAATGAAATTGAAAGTTATTTCAATTCATTGCCAAGATGTCTTTAAATCCGGCCAAGTTCCACCTTACAGTTTTATTTTCGCTGCCCTACCTCTTGTAAAAGTCTGACAGTCATCCCTCAAAGAGTGTTCTGAGGATTTTCTTAAATTTGACGTTCGTAATCGCATCAGATTGGGAATGCATTCAGAAAAACCATAGAAACTTATGAAATACAAAATAATATTTTATATACAAAATACAACAATAATATTTTAAGAATTATTACCATGAAAATATGTATATGTGGATTATCTATGTATGTAGGTCAATGCTCGCAACCCATATGTAGTTAGAGGATTCTAAATTTCAAACTTTAAGAGCTTGGGTTTTCTTCATTTTCAAAAATTATGTATGGTAATGGAATGACATATAAACATCATAACAACTTTATAATGCATTAGTATATACTTAATTAATATTTCTCATTAATTTTTTCAGGATAGCAAACTTGCAGAAATTTTGTATCAACAGGATATTGACTTGGGGTATATTTTATCTCCAATGAATCCAAACGGTGCTACGATTTTAAATGAGATACCAAATCTACATGATAGCTCTAACACAACAGCCCATCACAAGCTTTTGAAAACAAATGATGTAAGTTTTTTTGATAATCATAAATTTTATTTAGTAGTTTCCTTGTACGATTTTCTTGGGCTTACTTTTTGTCAGTGCCTGCAAATTTCATTAATATGATTTTAATATGTATGCCTTCATTAATTAGGGAACACTAAATCAAACACTCCTAAATAAAGTACATATAAATATTGCGCATTTTCTATGGCACCTTTGCAGCCAAGACATACCGTTCTTTGGAGATAGGCGAAAGCAGCAGTAACAAGTTTTCGCGAAAGCCTGTTCCACCAAACAACTGATGGGTATGAGAGGAGTGGTCTAATCATGGCCGTATAGATCCAAAGGACGCTTCTCGGAGACAAGCCCCATGTCTTGCTAAAAGTGCCTCTACGCTACCACAAAGTCGACAGTGCTTTATCGCTTTTCGATTTAACATGCTTGGACCGTAGAGTTTTAATCGAGGATTATTTCCAGATATTTGACTTCTTCGGAGATAGATATGGTGCTTTAATTACGAGTTTGGACAGACCAGTGATGTTCCTCATTCTCGTAAAGAGAAAATACGTGGTTTTAAAAGTATTCAATCAAAGCAAGAAGGAAGACAGACTTATGGGTCTAAAGCTTTTGGCTAGAGTGTAGTCAGACTTACCAAATTTTGGTATGAAAACCACTTTAACCATAGGTACGCCAGAGGGAAGGTATAAAGGCCAAGCTCGCGGTGAAAATTTTCAGCGTTGGCAAAAGCTGACTTAAACCTTGTTTCAGCATAGATGGATGAATTCCATCCGGATCAGGTAACTTGAAACCCTCAAAAGATGCAATGGCATATTTGGGCTGGCTACATGAATTTTGGCCCCAATGAACAATGGCCCCAAACCAAAAACGAAAAATGGCCCCAAAAATGTGTCACGCCCGGCTACGTGAATTTTGGCCCCACTGAACAATGACCCCAAACCAAAAATGAAAAATAGCCCCGAAAATTTATATGGGAAACAAGAACACGAAAATTTCGGTGATTTGGGGCCATTTTTCATATTTTTGGATCCAAATTTAATTTTTTAGTTTGGGGCCAAAATTCATTATGAAAAATAACCCCAAACTTTGGACTATTTCTCATTTTGAAAAAGAAATTAAATTTTTGTGGCCATTGTTCATATTTGGTTTGGGGCCATTTTTCACTTTTTTCCCAAAGTTTGGGGTCATTTTACATAATGAAAAATGGCCCCAAACTAAAAAAATTAAATATTGACCTAAAAATTAAAAAAAAATTGGGGCCATTTTCCATTTTAAAAAGTAAATCAAATTTTTGGGGCCATTTTCGTGGTGCCATATTTCATGTAGCCGTATATTTTATAGCATCATCGGTCACCACTCCAGTTGCAATATTGTATTTTTTTTGTAGACTAAAAGTCCTGCCTTTGTCTCAGTTTAGGTCCCCCAGTTCGTTTTTTCTCAGATTTCTCCCCTCTTCGCAGTAGATTTGAAATTCGATGTATCTATGATCTATGGTCTGGGGGTACCTTCCAATTTATGATAGTCTTCGAATGCCTGTTTGAAAGGGTATCGTCAATTACTTGCTGTCTTCAGGCCACAAGCCTGCTACTTAAAACGGCGGTAGCAGTCTTGTAGTGCTGTGGGTTGATTTGAGTAAGTGAACAAGATGGATGTATACTCTGGGTTATGTCCCCTATTAGCACTATTTGACATTGAAATGGAAGTGAATCTTGCGAAGATGCAGATAGTCCACTATGATATAATACGAGCTATTATTTGATAAATCATCGTATGGCTTATACCAAATTTATTGGCAATTATTAATGAAGGGCAAGTAATCAATATTTTTTCCTAGACTACAGAATACGCAAAATACACGGAATACTGTATTAATTGTGTGATTACATATTGAATACTTGTGAATACGTGTAATACGCGTAAATAAACAGCCAAAAAATAAGGCATTATTATTCAGTGTGTGTATCGAAATTTTGTGTTAATTATACAATCTTCGTACTCAATTTATTTATTTCATATATTTTAATAATGCTTTACTCTAAACTTATATATATTATAATCCTGTCTTTCAGATCACAGCTAAAGGAATTTCAGATAACGCAAATGATGGGTGGGCTGGAATTCCATTCAAAATCGACAATGAGACAGGTATATTTATACATATGAAGTTTATATAAAATGTTTTGTACATGATATATTTAAAAATAAGAAAACTTTTGACCCTTTGTTATTATGATTTACCCCGATTTAAGTTTCATATAAACACTTAAGTTCCAATTACTGTTATGATTTTGTTATGTGGGAAAGAAATAGTTAGGTCATGTATAAAGTGCCTTAGTTGCAAACATTTTCAAGAGTTATGCTTTGTAAATACCTAAAAAGTACTTCATTAAAATAACTTAATATGTATGTACATAGTTCGTAATCAGCCAATCTAAGTGTTTGCGCTTAATTCAATACTTTAAAACTTCTGATTTAAGTGTACTTCTGACATAGCATAATATACATACATAATATTTTAGTTTTTTTTTAATCCAGATTACATTTTTTTTTGGCGTTCGTCGTCCTGCGCTCGCAGATGCTGAACAAGACTTGCGAGTAATACCCTATTCACACCGCACTAAAATTCGAGGTTTCCACAAACACAAAGGTGCGTTTGCGTTGACAACTTTACCATTGAAACCAGATTCTAAGGAGGTTTCATCGAAACTTCATACAATATACAATATCAAGGTTTGCAAATCTCGAAAATGTATGGGAAACCTCCTGATTTCGATGGAGGTTTCATGAGTTTTGGAGAAACCTCAGATTTCGATGCGGTGTGAGAAGGGTATAAGTCGCGCTCAGAGGGCTCGTTTGCTTGCCAATCGAAATCCCTTATTCCAAAGGGGAAATTCTTCCCCTCTTTCTTACCCTTTTCACATGGCCCTTAGGCCTTTAAATTTATGCTAGGAAGCTGAAGTTTGGAACATATACTCCCTAGAGTTCCGAAATGGCAAAGTGCTTAAATATGTTAAACAATCAAAATCGCTTGGGAAAACTAATTTATATTCAAGAATATCGTTATATTAAAAAAAATATTTCAATTATGTTCAACTTAAAAGTATAAAATAAACATAAGTAAAGGCTACAGTCCACTGTTCCAACAGTATGATACCCTATTCATATCCCTATATTCCGCTAAGAAAAAAGTGTAAGAACATTATGGATAGGATCTTCGAAACTAAATACAGGACTGGGACTGGGATTATAATATATTATGGGTCCTTTAAAGATTTTACTTAGTTGTTTGGTGGAGGGCTTTAGTGCATAGTTGCCCTCTCAGCCCATTAAAGAAACTGCCATTGACACGCAAAGTAGGCAAAGTCTACTACCTCAAAGGTTTAACTTACTGATGTTTAGAAGACTGATTCATCTATAGTTGGTGTAAGAAGGTTTCCTTTCTTTTGAACAGAGCAAACGAAGCTGAGGTTCCCTTAACCTTCTAGCAGAAATATCGGGCTTTGCGTTCAATGCTATTAAGTATACGCATGTGGTGATTACATCTGTAATTATTTAAATACCGCTTCCAGTTAATTTATTGGCAGCAATACACTTTACTATAGACGTTACTACCCTTTGAGATATTTTTATTATTGAAGATTTTGGTAAAAACGTATTCTAAAATCAGCTTTCAGCCTCAGGATTCTCGAAACATATGGCTTTACATATTTGACATTTGGTATTCAAATGGCGTATCAGAGAATACTGTTGTTTAAGACTTCAAACAAAACATCAACTTCGACAGTTTACATGACATAAAAAACACTTTTTGATCAGAAGGTCTCTGATATGGCAGAAAGAACTTAAGTATACCCCTGCGTGATGATACCATACTCCGTTAAAAAAAATGGCAGCGAATGAAAACTGGTAGTAGGTACGGGCCGCGATTTGAACCAGCGACTCCTCGCTTAGTGGTCGAACGCACTTAACCACAGAGTCACTGCACCCATATTGTGTCTATAAATTAAGAGAAACATGGCTACAAAATCTTCAAAGGATAGAAAGGTTGCTACAACTGAAATATTGTATAGTAGCCCTAAGTTATTGCTCTTTGATTTATGGTGATTTATCATACAAGCTACGGTAAAGAGGGACAGATTTATGCAAGCCATTGCAACCAGTCTGAAAGGCAAACATCCTATCTGCTTTATACTGATCATTTTTGTTGAACAGAGTATAAAACCGTTGTGTATGATCAATGGAAAGTCGCTCAATTGTGCTGCTATGCAGAGACCTTACAATAGTATATCAATGAAAGTTTGTCACGTTAAAGTTTAGTCGCAGAAGGATTTCTGGTGTCATTGCATCCATCGGAAGGCAGTAATATTGACAAGTTCTGTTTTGTTTTAACAAAAGTGTTTCAACAATAACTTTGTCAGTTAAAAAAAAATTTCAATATGATAAAATACAGACAGTTACATTTATTATTATTGACAAAGATTTTTTTTTGTTATACCTAAAAAATATTTTGTAACACAGATTTTGTTAAATTGAAAAAAAAAAACAATTTTCTGTCATATAAACTTTTTTTGTGGAAATTTAAGTAATCGTTTTTGTCAATATTGCATACCAATCAGGTACACTGATTCTGACAAAAAAACAGAAAACAATTTATTTCTTCCAGTACCATGTTCCAAAGCATGTATTCACCATGCATTGATAGGTAGAAACGTATATAATAAATAATTGAGTTTAATACAGGGTGTTACCGATTTGTCCTAAATTTTTTTATTTGAATATGTCCAAAAATCATATCCTAAAGTATTGAACATCATGAAGTCGGTAACACCCTTATATTAAATAGCTATCATTGAGTTATACGTGGTGGTCCTGTTTTTGAGACACACATATTTTAAGTATCTGTTTTATATTAGATTAGTAGGTACCCATATCACCGCGTCCAAAATGGGCCTATTGAGATGTCCTTATTTAGAATTGGCTCATGATGCCTGATATGTGAAAAATTTGGGCTAAGTCTTTGAGGGAGAGACGGCTATGTGAGTTACCTCAAGGTTATGCCTACCTGAAAACCACAGACATGTTTTTCTAAGCACTCACAATATACTGTTTCTTTGTCTTAATGGCCCATTCGACAAGTGTTGGCTTGAGCCATGAGCTGTTTATAACTTTGCATAGTCCCGTCACGAATTCGGTTACTGTGTGTATTTGCCCTCTGGATAGTTGAAGGCGTTGCTTAGTTATTTTTTAAGAAGAAGATGGTAGAAATTATTTCGCTAGTCTGTTGCTACAGTAATGAAGAGATTTAGTTTCTAACCAGTTTTTGATGCGGCATTTTATGGAGTTAATAAACACACCACATAACCGTCTTGGCGTAATAAATAGTCTTCGTTCGTTGCGATGATCATATAGGCGTTTACTATAGCGTTTACTATAGCTTCTGACGCAAACGCACACACACACACACACACACACACAAGTCTTTGCAGTTTGTTAAGCATGGCCTGTTTGGTCCTTTGTTTTATTTTATTTTTTTTCCACCATCAAGGTGCTGCATTTATAGCAATAGGCTTAGCGATTGCTGTGTAGATTAGAGTGGGCCGAACATTTTTTAAATGGATTTTACTAATTTGTAATTCGTTTTACCCTTTTTAGGTACCACAATTAGCAAATTTTTCGCGGTATTTCGATTAAAATTTACAAATTTTCATGTTTTCGGCCCACTTTAGTGTACATCACAGTTTAATTTTGGGTCTTAGACCTAAATTTTTCCCAAGCAAACTTCTGCAGGTCCAAAGGGAGATCCTAGCATATCCCTTTGGACTATTTGCCTATTGATTTTTATGGAAAAAATATATGGAAGGAGGATAATCTTGAATAACTTCTGAGTAACAGGCTGATTAAAGAAGTTCCTTCGTTAAGGTAGGTACGAACATTTATTTAGTTATAATTTTTTGTGTATTAAACTTAAAGAATTCATGTTAGATTTTATAATATCTGTTACCATCCGTGCTTCAATTTTCGAGATATTGGTTTTAAACAGAATTTTATTGTTCTTGCAATCCGTTATTTTTAACTATTTTGTTTCGCTGTAATGTTACCTATAAATTTATAATTCAAGGCTCTTATATGGGGGTCACAGATTTTAAAATATAAAGTTTTAAATATAAAAATATTTTTTTTAGAACATGAACCCATGAATTAGATAACAAAATATATTTACTTACTAAAAACCGAACCACACTGTATGTAGATATAATTCCTTGCACATAAGTCTTTTTCGAATTTACCTATAAAAACCCAAAAAAAGAAAAATGTCTGCTTATTCATAATCATGGATCACAAATATGTTCGCATCGTACATATAATATAAATTATAAACTCCCTGACCTGAAGTGTATTCAGTGACGTAATAAAAACTCAATAGCGTTTCCAGTTTACGAGAATATTTTGCCGACGAAATGTATTTATATGCAAGAGTAGTTTTGTTATTGTGTATGTAAAGATGTAAAAAACAATAACGCATGCCCAGCACAGCATATACCGGGTGGACAAAAGCGCAATTCATATATTTTGATACATAAATGTACATAAAGAACAGCACAGCAATTGTAAAAGATGAAAGGGAAAAATACATAACAGCAGCATATAAGTGTTTCACTATATCAAAGGAAAATGTAGATAGTAAAATAAGTAAAGAATCTGTGCCAAGTCAATGATTGGGCAGTAATTAGGTAAACAAATGTATTAATACATCTATACATTAATATATTGCTCTAAATGGATAAATAATAAGAATAACAGGAATTTATATATTTATATACATGTACCTAAACATTTTTACATTTATATGTTTTTTACATATAGATTTGTAAAGATAGTGGGTATGTGAAAAAGTCTGCTAACGTGCGAGCAGTGCTGCCATAATCTCAAATTTTAAGATTTAATATTTTATACGGTCAAACTACTTTCAAGGGGACACAAAAATTCTTTAGTTGTAATAAAGTACATTCTTTCGCTACATCAGGTAGTTATACAAACTATTTTGAAAGCCCATGTTTTGGCAAAAGAAATTAAACGAAGGTTATATTTCGTAGACATTGAAAATATTCTTAGGGCTATATAGATCTCTTCATTTGGTTTCTTAACCTTCAGGTCTGTTGTATACCCCCACTGAGATTTGATGATTTATTTAGATATTTTGTTGTATATTTTTTTTTAATTTTTTGACGGAGGTTGCTGCTATCCGATGGAGCGCTCAGACACAACTACAGATCCATTGTACTACAATTGGAACGATAATTGAAGGGTTAAGATTGTCGATAGTGTAAATACTAAACGAAATGTAACATTTTCTAACAAGACATTGTTTTTTTATATGATAAATTTACTTGTTCTATATTTAATTACTACCCATGGTTTCTGGATGGATATCATGTGTGATTTTGTTCTACAAGCCACAAGCCTGCTACTTAAAAGGGCGGTAGCAGCCTTGCAGTGCTGTAGGTTAATTTGAGTAAACAAGATGGATGAATACTCTGGGTAACGTCCACTATTAGCACTGTTTGACATTTTCGGACTCTGCAACACTCATGCTGTTATCATTGCTCGCTTTCCCAATGCGAACTGCTAAAGAGGAGACAGCAGCATCCTTGTAGGAATAAGTCTTAACTCGCACTCTAGCTGTTTTGCGTTCAACACATGGTTTTTTAGACGCACACCTACCATCAGAGCCGTCCGCGTCGACAAAGTTCTGTATACTAGTGCTGCACCTAGTATTGGTCACAACACCAGCGTCATCCATTACCAGTTCACGGGCAGCACCAACAATAGGTACACTTCCTCTACTCATACTCAAGGGTGAGTCCACTACAACCAATTTCCGTCCATCAAAGCTACTACCTTTGCTGGTAGAAGCACCGGCTTTATTTAGAGACAGGGCGTGGGCAGACACAGGAGCTTGAGGAGGGTTGTATCTCTTAACAAGCTTGGGTCGCTTCTTCTTGTTTTTCGGTTCAGCAGAAGAGGAGGCATTGCCTGATGCAGGGGTCAGGTCAGCTTCCGTTTGTGAGACTTCCACCGACCTATACCGTTTCATAGACGCTACCGAAGAGCCGACCGAAGTGCTTGCGCCTTCAGCCTGTGGAGCTTCTATTTTGAGTTTTAAGTACTACTCCTGTAGGTTAGAGTACAATAACGGTTTATGCTACTGGCGTAACAAGGCGAAGTTAAGCACGATGACTTAGTCTTTAAAACAAAGTTTCGGTCTTCCTTGTAGTCTCGAACTTGGGAGCTGGATTTTCTTGGCTGGATCACTTTTATCCATTCTACACTACGTCTATATCTTGGTACAGCTCAAAGAGTTCACGTTTGTGTTCTTCTGTTCCATTCGCCTTCCTCGCACACAGGGCCAATATTTTTTGAAGAATTTTTCGCCCAAAAGAGTTAAGTTTCTGCTTATCTCCCAGCACTCAGCACCATAGAACAGAACTGGTAGTTTTTATAAAGTTTACACTTCGTCTTTCGAGTAAATAACTTTGAACCAATTTGATGTGCCAAACCAAAGTAACTGCGGTTTCCTAGGTTAATTCTTCATTTAATCTCCACTAAGGTGTCGTTTGCGGAAATGACGTTAACGTAGAGGTAAGTAAAGTCTTTAATGAACTTGAAGTTTCTCCTTT
Source organism: Ferdinandea cuprea (assembly GCA_963576555.1). Lineage (NCBI taxonomy): Eukaryota > Metazoa > Arthropoda > Insecta > Diptera > Syrphidae > Ferdinandea > Ferdinandea cuprea. Next base: position 83,968,031 of record OY754959.1, read on the forward strand.
TGGCAGTTGCATTTAGCATAGCCGGTACACACATGCTGGAAATCATGTATTTGGTTTTATAATCGCTTACTAAGAGCCGAACTCCACTCGCATGTTTTTCAATTGGCATAAAAGCCCATATCACGGCAATGTATGTGGCCGATTATGTCGATATCTTAGCTGTACTGTTTTGTTAAAGATAATCCCTTCCGTGTTTACATCTGCCCTTCGCACCATCTGTTGCAGAACTAGTTTAAAGAAGTCACATGTAAATGTTATCCCGAATTCGGCCTCATGAATAGCTCCTGACAATAAATGCGATCATAAGCGGGTTTGAAGTCGATGAAATGGTGGAGTATCTCGACTTAAAATTCTTTAGTCTTTTCCAGAATTTGATCTATTACGTGCCGACTTATGTGTTGGAAAACGGCTTGAGTCGTTCACACAGTACTTTGGATAGGATCCCTTATGCGACATAAGAGCAGGGGTATGGCTCAATAGTTCTTGCAAAACATAGGATCGCCTTTCTTGTAAATGGGACATATGTATAGCTGATAGACCAGTCATCATCGGGCGTGGTTTCTTCCACCCACACTAGGTTGATAACTTGGGGCATGCGTTCACTCTACCAAAACATCACGACCATGTTCAAAGAGATCCACTGGCGGGCCATCAGAGCTAGCGGACTTGTTGTTTTTCAGCCTTTTAATAACGACCCCTTTTAAGCTGGGGGGTAAAATTTCTTCTACATTGACTGGATGCGGGTTCTTTTCTTGCCCTCTCACTCTCTCGACGTGATGTCCAGTATGCAGCTGCTGAAAACGCTGCTTAAATACCTCTACAACTCCCTGCGCTTCAGTGACAAGGTTTCCATCATTTGTTTCATATGGTGTTCGCAGCTTCTTTTCGGTAGACAGTTGAGATCTGAATTTAGCCGCTACAAGAAAGTGATCGGAGTCGACGTTGGCCTCTCGAAATAGGGAAGTTATCCCGACGGCACAACCCCCAGCCTATAGGGCCAGATCCAAAAGTTTGGGTTTCTTTTGGACGACGGATGGTCGTACAGCAAAAATATTTGTACAGCAAATCCAAGAAACATTATTTTATTTTGGGATTGATGCACTTTTATTTTTTATTGGCTGGATCAATATTTATATTCTTATTATTAAATAGCAAAAAGGCCTTAACAATTTTACCCGCCCAAATGAATAATGGCCCCAAACAAAAAATTAAAATTGCTCCATAAATTTATATTGTTGTAAATTGGGGCTAATTTTCATTTATTTTCTAAAAGTTTGGTGTTATTTTATAATATAATTTCATGCAATAGAAAAATGGTCCCAAACGAAATAAAATATGGGCCAAATTCTCATTAATTTTCGTGTTGTTGTTTTTATTTTTTTGGTCATATTTTGTTTGGGGTCATTTTTCATTGGAGCCAGTTTCATTGGGGTCTTATTTAATTTGTTTTTAACTATTTTTCATTTGAAATTGGGGTCATTTTTGATTTCAAAAAATAAGTCGAATTTTCAGGGCCAATTGTCATCTATTTTGAGAATTAAACGAATCTTAACTTATATTTTTAAATTTTCTCGTTTTGAAAAACAATAATACAAAATTTCCGTTAAGTTTAGCTGTAAACCACAATCTGTTTCTTATAGCTTAGTCAGTAAACAAGCGAGATGTATGAGTATTTAAATGGACTAAGAAATGAAATGGATTCCAACGGACAACGAAAATATATTTGGAAGGGAAAGCAGAAAGTGAATGTAAATCTCTTAAAAATGTGGATGTGTATTTTAAGATATGTTCTTTCATCTGTGGGACATCGTGCTCCGTTACAGATTGTTATTATCGTGTGTCTGGAATTTGTAATTCAATTGTTGACGATTTTTAAGTCATGAAGAGTTTCCTGAGATACAGCATCAATGCGTCCTCGGCGATCCCGGGTACACTGCTTCTAGTTATTTTTTCGAGAATTTTTTTCGAACAGAATTCAATCCTGATGAATGGATTAGTTTTTACCTCCGTTAACTTAATAAATGAAGAAAACAAAATTTGCAAGTTTCATGCACTGTATTACCCATATGTATTTAAGTATATAAAAAAGGTTCTATGTCTGTATATCATTATTTACTACATTTGAAATGTACTACCCTTAAGTTATTAGATTACAATGTACATGTGTGGCGAAGAAGACGCGGTTATATAAATTCAACTGTAACAGAACGCCGTATTATACAATAAATATATAATAAATAATAAAAATCATCATTCATTCATTAATCAGCAAATAACAGATTTAAGATGTTTTTCAATTGAAATGTTGCTCGATTTTCCTCATAGAAATAATATAACTTGACGATGGCAGCGATAGACATTTTTGCGAGTAACAATAGAATTTTTGGAAGGACTTAGGCAGTGGAAAATTCAGTTCGATAAAAATATTTTTCTAGTTTTTTATTTATATAGTTTTTTTTTTAACTTACTAAAGATAATGTTAGTGTATTCGTGCTGAAATAACTACATACTATAAATAAGTCCGAAAGAGTTGGTACCGATGGAGGGAATACTGCCAGAGAAAATACGATTTCCGTGGCGTCGCAATCTGATAAACTTTTTCAATAGAATACACTAAAATAAGAAAACAATCGTAACACAATAAAAAAAAATTCTTTAACTCTATTGTTTTCGAGACAATCGATATTTGTGTCCCAAATGAGCATATTCTAGAGCATGAGACAACATGATGCGGAACGAGCGTGACCTATCCCATAGCAGGCTGTATAACCCCAGGAACTGATTCCGACCGTGGAAGTTCGGGAGTTCCTGAAGTAGGAGCATTGGAGCAGGTGGAAAGCGATTGATCAGCCTCCTCAGGCACCTGCTCGCTGCTGTTAGCCTCTGTGGTGTTAGGTGTCTTTTTGATGTAAGGATTCTTCTTGATCCTGAACTGTACCCGGTTCATGTTATAGAGCGGCTGACAGTTTAGGTCAAGAGTTGGATACCTTCCGATGAACTTTCCAGTCCTTGGTGGGTGGAACTTTGTTCTGCAGTCGTAGTGACCGCAAGATGTCGTCCTCCGAATGGGCAGTACCAGGGAAGTACAACGCCGACACGCAGGGCTTGGAGAGATCATCTCCCCAAACCCTGCAGCTCCCTAATGAAGCATTCTCCACCGCTTTTTGATATACAGGCTTGAGGTGACCATTTGGAAAAATGTCCAGTAGGAGTCCTATTTTGAACGATCCTGCCACATCAGCAAACAAGGGAGTATTCGGTTTTACTTTCTTGTTCGGTCCGGCAGATGAGTTGGTACTAGACCGAAGACGCTTGTTGGCTATTGGTGCCTCATTTGAAGGACTTTTTCCAATGCCACCTTATATGGAAGACATAAGACAAATCCAATCTACACTAAGTGCCTATGAAATAAAATGTGTTAGTCTATAATGTTTTTATAACATACCTATAAATCACGAACATTTTTTTGAATGTCGCTCGCCAAGAAACATAGCATGAAATCGAACTGTCAATATTATGTTGATATCAACCGATAAATCACCAATAATTTGTTTGACTAATTATAAAATATAATACAAAGTACTCTTAATACTCTGCATTACAAAGCAAATTATGTCCATTTTGGGTTGAAAATTTCATATTATTGGCACTCAGTGGCTACGCTTGCCTTAAAAATTTTTTTTGGTAAATAAATTTTCACTTGAGATTTAGATGCATAAGTACCTAATATACACATTTAAGTTATAACTTTTGCATTTCATTAAAAAATAACTCTCATAGTTTTTATACTCATAAATAACTTAATGTAGTCAAAATTATTATCCTCACACTTCTCCACGCTAAACCAAACTCAATGTACTGTATACACATCAGCGTTGTGAAGAAACAGCTATTGGGCACCTTTTCGTTAAATAAGAGAATAAGGTTTTACAATGATTTTCCAACAAATAATTACTAGGCATTACTACTTTAGTCAATAGTTAACGCTCGCAAAAATTCACATGTTGCTTATCTTGCTTGATTTTCGACGACACGACAACGACCACATCGACCAAATTCGCTTCGCCATTGAATCGAAATCTTAAAATGATTAAATCGTTTAATGGAAATCGTTTGTATGAAAAAGTGGAGATGACAATTTTATATTAAACGCTCACAGATAAACACACACTTACTTAATTAAACTTTGTAGCCTCTATGCAAATTTTCAAAATAAGGGTTTATAAGAGACAATTTAAATCTCTTTATGAATAAAAAAAATTAAGATTTGAGGGTCATTTCCAGTTGGCTCAGAGCCAAGGGCCGATTAGCCTTATCGGAGTTTTTTTTCTTTTTTTTTTGGCATCGCTGATACACATTTCTCGTTTCCTTCATTCCTTTTATTCATTACCATAATAAATATGAACCTCGTTCATAACTTATTTGAACGACTCGGTTCCTATGATTTGCGACCTTTTTTTGTCTTCTGTGGAAATAAAGTGAAGTGGTGCATAAAAAGAATGCAGGAGTTGGAAAATTGGAAATAGGTATAAGGAATGACTGAAATAAGTAGAAGAGTGTGCATATTTGATGTTTTGTTCAGTGGCCGCCAAAACTCAAATAATATCATCTGAAAGTTAGGCTTTCATAAACGAATTTAACAATAGGACGCCTCGCTACTGCTGGCACTACTGTAATATATTTGTTGATATGTTTTGAAATTGTTTTATTAGGATGTGCTCATTGCAACATTCTATTGTTGTAAAAAAACAAACAGAGAAATAGTTGGAAAAGTTTTCGAAAATTGTCTTCATTTGAGGCAAAAAGTTATTCAATAGGAAAAATGGTACCTACTTATTCGAAGGACTAAGAATAAATGTAAATCGCGCTCCGAAAACGAACAATTCCAACAATTTTAGATGTCTGTTAGACTTTCGCAAGAGTTGGGACAGCGAATAAAATGAAAACTTGTGTGGTATGGCTTGGTAGTCCAACGTCATTTACCACTAAGCTACTGCACCCACATTTGTAAATGATTTGTAATGTCAGAATTATGTGCACACGTTTCAACTTAGCTAATGTTTCTCAAAGCTTTTACACTTTACAAATTTGAGATCTACAAGTCGGAAACAAGAACAAAAGACGTTTTGCTTTCGGCACACTACCAGCTATCTCCACCAAAAGAAGTACAACAATTCGTAGACGTTAAATAATAAGGGCTTAGTCACAAAATACTGGTTTTCAGAAAACTAAATTTAAAATTCAAATACGTTTGGCCAATCCTATTAATTTTCTCAGGAGTGAAATTTATTTTTAAATTATTAAAATGTGACAGCTTTCATTGACCTTACAATTTTATAAAGAAAAGATAAATGTTTAAGATTCATATAAAATTAGCCATCCAACCCCCAGAATAAGAATTTGACTTGAATTTGAGAAGGGGGTTACCCTTAATGTTTAAAAATGTGTAGCGATCTGTTTTCAGGTATCATGCAAGAAAACGTAACGCCATAGTGGAATGAAGGCGTTGTCATTCTGAGAAATTTGAAAACATACATAAATACGTCTTAGATAACTAATAAAGTTCTACACACAATCATTAAGATCAGCAAAAACATGTTTAATCAAAAAATAGACAATCTATCAAAACCCAGTGCCAAAAAATTAATGGAAATAAAGCAAAAAAAATCGAATGTATTGAAAAAAGTTTGCCTACTCTAAATCTAACAGTGAAACTAAGCAGGGGGTAGCATGGGGGCAGCATGCCTCCCCATATTTTATAACCATCACGAAATCATTAGAAGTTTTAAAAACAAAAGAAAGCCAAACCAGGAATTTGGGCATTATTTCCATTCAATTTTGTAATGGAAATAATGCTTCATTGAACACACAATGAATGTTGGGGCTCTATGTCCGACTCTTTGTACGACTATGTATGACTCTTTGGACAAACAGCACCGCCGCTGACAGCTTGACCCGTGATATCTCTACGGTTGAACGGGCTCCTGAAGTGGCTGGCCTTGAGGTGCACCTCACTAAGGGTCAGCGAAAGAGGAAAAGGAAGCAGCTGAGCGATCAGTGGTGCAAAGAAGCTCCACAGGCTGAAGGCGCAAGCACTCCGGTCGGCTCTTCGGTAGCGTCTATGAAACGGGATAGTTCGGTGGAAGTCTCACAAACGGAAGCTGACCTGACCCCTTCATCAGGCAATGCCTCCTCTTCTGCTGAACCGAAAAACAAGAAGAAGCGACCCAAGCTTGTTAAGAGATACAACCCTGTCTCCAAATGAAGTCGGTGCTTCTACCAGCAAACGTTGTAGCTTTGATGGACGAAAATTGGTTGTAGAGGACTCACCCTTGAGTATGAGTAGCGGAAGTGCACCTATTGTTCGTGCTGCCCGTGCACTGTGCCGTAAATGGATGATGCTGGTGTTGTGACCAATACTAGGTGCAGCACTAGTATACAGAACTTTGTCGACGCGGACGGCTCTGATGGTGTGCGTCTAAAAAACCATTTGTTGAACGCAAACATCTAGATAATAGCATGAGTGTTGCAGACTCCGAACACTGCAAAACTCATCTTTTGGAGCTGGCTGCTGCAACAAATGCTTGCATTCAGGTGGAGGGCTGTGTGTTAAAGGACGGAACCCTCATGGTGAAGACCTCATCACAGAAAACCTCTGAATGGATTAGCAGTATGGTGCCGTAAATCCCTTCGCTTAGGACTTCATCTTTTGAGGTCTACAAACCACCTAGCTTACGCGGGCTGTCTGCTGGATCCCTGGGAAACTAGGGAAATCGGCGGATGTGCTAAAGCGTTTGCAAACCCAGAATCCTGGTCTCGACACAAAAGCTCGGGTTGTCCGTTCACACAAGAAGAGTAAAAACCGCCACAATGAAGGTGGTAGTTCTCTTGTTGTGAGTATAGACACATAATTATGTGTGATTTTGTTCTACAAGCCTGCTACTTAAAAGGGCGGTAGCAGCCTTGCAGTGCTGTAGGTTAATTTGAGTAAACAAGATGGATAAATACTCTGTGTATTCAGGAACCATGGGTGTGGAAAAGTCGCATCTGTGGTCTTGGTTGCTTGAGTGATTTATACCACGTTCTTTATGATGAGCAATCTGAAAGACCTAGGACTTGTCTTATTGTATCGAAATAATTTACAGCTACTATGATCAAAGGCTTTTGTAGCTGTTTCTATAACTTACAATGCAAATGATAATTGGGAAACTTTTGTCGCTGCATCGGCTTATTTCCCTATGACTCTCTAACCCCTCCTCCACCAAAGGCTGTTGTAGAGCTCGTAAAGTATTGTGAATTGTGCTGTGCAAATGCAACATAAGGGGAGATCGACTCTTGGACTTCATTTTATCGTCTGATATTACCCTCAACAATATAGGTCATCAACCTTCCTTTGTAACAGCCAGAAGACAGCAAGTAATTTATGTTACCCTGTCAAACAGGCATTTGAAGTCCATCATAAATTAGAAGGTATCGCCAGATAGCACCTTATCAGATCACAGATCGAATTTCAAATCTACTGCGAACTTTCACCTTCGCAAGAGAGGAGAAATCCGAGAAAAACGAACTGGCCACGGTTTAGAGAGGAGCTTGCCAACTCTGTCAAAGTTCCACTCAAACTTAGATCAAGACAGGGAGTGGAGAGGTCTGCTCAGGATCTGAACAACGTCCTCACCCGCTGCTTTGAACTTGCGTGCCCTGTTTCTAAACCCCTCCGCAGAAAATCGGTACCCTGGTGGAACTCCGAACTGCAGTGTCTTCGTAAAGAAACTAGGAAGCTGCTAAATCGGTCTTTAAAAACCAACTTAGTGGAAGACTGGAATCTTTATCGATCGAAGCAAAAAGTTTTTAAGAGACTTATTCGCAAGTCGAAAAATGACTCATATAAAAAGTTTTGTGAAGAGGTCGAATCTCTAAGTGCAACTAGTAGGCTTGTTAAAGTCCTCCAAAGGAACAGACCAAGTAAACTGGATGCAATCCTTAAACCTGATGGCACGTACACTGAGACAAAGGCGGAGACTTTCAGTCTTCTACTTGAGACTCACTTTCCGGGTAATCAGGTTACTACGTGTTCTTCAGCCCTTCAAACGACTGTGGCTACATTTGAACCGAATAATACCACGCGGCACAGCTGGTATTTTGCATCGGGAGTGGTGACTGATGATGCTATCAGATATGCCATTGCATCTTTTGAGAGTTTCAAGTCACCTGGTCCGGATGGAATTTATCCAGTTTTGCTGAAACAAGGTTTAAGTCAGGTTTTGCCAATGTTGAAAAGAATTTTCACCGCGAGCTTGGCCTTGGCCTATATACCTTCCCCATGGCGAATGGTTAAAGTGGTTTTCATACCAAAAATTGGTAAGTCTGACTACACTCTAGCCAAAAGCTTTAGACCCATAAGTTTGTCTTCCTTCTTACTGAAAAGTTTGGAAAGACTGGTTGAGCTGCATGTGCGCAAAGTTGCACGTCGATCACATCTTCTCTCTGAGATGCAACATGCCTATCAGCGCGGGATATCCTGCGAGACTGCGCTTCAAAACCTTGTTGGTAGGATTGATAGTGCTCTTGACCGGAAGGAGTACGCCTTGGGCATTTTCGCCGATATTGAGGGTGCTTTTGATAATGCGACCTTTGACAGTATGTGTAACTCAGCCAGACAGCATGGTGTAGATGAAACTTTGGTGTTGTAGATTAAAGCAATGCTAATGTACAGGACGTTGGTAGCGGATGCAGATTGTGGCAAGTGCGTCATAACAGGGGTAAATAGAGGCTGCCCTCAAGGTGGTGTTCTGTCTCCCCTCCTATGGTGTATGGTGGTAGACTCTCTGCTTACGGCTCTCAATTTTCCTGGAAACTACAGTCAAGCTTATGTGGATGATGTCGCCTATCTAGGAGCTGTCTGCTCTCAAGCGCAGAGATCCCTGGATTTGATCGATGTCTGGTGCACTAGTAATAGGCTTTTAGTGAATCATCTTAAAACCACTGTTGTTCTCTTTACGAGAAGGAGAATCGTCACTGGTCTGTCCCATCTCGTGCTTAAAGGTGTCACCATCCGAAGAAGTCAAATATCTGGAAATAATCCTTGATTAAAACTCTACGGTCCAAGCATGTTAAATCGAAAACCGATAAAGCGCTGTCGACTTTCTGGCAGTGTAAAGGCGCTTTTGGTAAGACATGGGGCTCCGAAACGGGTCCTTTGGATCTATACGGCCATGATTAGACCGCTACTTTCATACGCATCAGTTGTTTGGTGGAACAGGCTTTCGCGGAAACGTGTTACTGCTTCTTTTGTCAAACTCCAAAGAACGGCATGTCTCGGCTGCACAGGGGCCTTCCCTAGCACCCCGGGCTCTGCTCTAGATGCTTTGATGAATCTTTCTCCCCTTTCTCCTTATCATGGGGTGTACGCTAAAAACCATCTTTCGCTTAAAGAGAGGTGGTTTTTGGTACCATGCGCACTGGAATTTTAAAGAACTTGCTCGAGAGTTATCCTTTGACCCCTGTCTTATGGATATGCCGTCTGATGAAATGACACCAGAAATACTTCTGCGAAAAAACTACCCCGTCAACTTCCCACAGGTAACTGAATGGCTTCGGTCAGACTCTGAACCATGGATGGAATGCCATCGTATTTTCACGGATGGCTCCAAAACCGGGCAGGGGTCTAGTGCTGGTGTCTTTGTGGAATGCGATGATATACGACTTTACTACCCCTTGGGTAAACATGCATCTGTTTTCCAAGCGGAGATTTTTGCCATCCTAATGGCTATGCGCTATATTGTGAACAACAGGTGGAGGGCTAGAGGCATTTGCATCTGCAGTGATAGCCAAGCTGCATTAAAAGCGCTTCTAAACCCTCTTACCTCGTCCAAGTTAGTGCTAGAACTCAAGCTTTCTCTGAATTCGGTCGGAAGATTGAACACAGTGAATCTTGTCTGGGTACCAGGTAACACTGGCTTCCAAGGAAATGAGATCTCGGATGAGCTTGCTAGGCAAGGTTCAGAAGAAGTTTTCTCAGGACCCGAACCAGTGTTGGGTCTGCCTGCATCTTTAGTCATGTCGTCTACCGATTCTCGGGTTTCTCGTGAACACAAGATTCGGTGGCGCGATTGCGGTTGATGTAGACAAAGCAAACTACTGCGCCCGGACATTTGCAAAAGGTCAGCATCTTTTCTTCTATCTCTGAGGAGAATTGACTGTAGGCTGCTTGTAGGCGTTCCTTCGGGCCACCAAACTTTTGCCAAACATTTAAATGTGTTGGGCTTGAGCGACACCACTACCTGTCCTGCTTGCGGTGAGAAGGATGACACAGCAGAACACTTTCTCTGCAGTTGTCCGGGCTCGCATCAGGTGGCGGATCATCGGACGTGGTGAGTGCCGAACATCTCTTTATCACTGAAGCTTCTTCTCGTTTTTCATCGAAAGACGGGAAAACTAAGTACATTAATGTAAGGTGTCTGAATGGCAGTACAATGGAACTGTAGTTGTGTCTGAGCGCTCCATCGGATAGTAGCAACCTCAAAAAAAAAAAAAAAAATAAAAAAAAAATGTTTGGAATTTGCCTTTATTTCGTTTGGCGTTATTTCACGTCACCAAAATTGTCCAACACCACACAAACGCAAACTCAAACTATAATAAGGCTGTTCCAATACGATTTCAAACAATCAGCAAACAAAGTCTTTTGGGACTTATGTATATAAATTAAACATGGAAGTGAGATGTTTGTTTTTGTACTTCGCTTGAATTTGAGGGAACTTAAACTTTTGTTGAAGCATTCACTAACGTCTCTCAGACTATAGACTTATACTATATCGGATTATTGTTCGACTTATGGACAATTTATGGACATATTCTACAAAGAAAATCATTCTAGAGTAGGGTCGGGTCTACCTCCTCTAATACCTTCAGTATTGTATTCTTTGTTGTCTACTTTAAGGTATCTAGGACATTTCCCAAATATGTCATTGGAACTTTGAAAAAAAAGGACTTGTTAATAAAATTTCCTTTGATTCGTTACGTTTCGAGTCTTCGAAATCTATATTCATTTTCAGGACTTCAGCGTACAACTACACACGATTGAGTTGTAAATAATACTAAACTTTCAACGTGAGTAACACTCACTTAGTAGTCAGAGAAATACAAAAAGCGTTCCAACGCGCAAACAAATTTGTGATTAAGTAATGTTCGAGCATGCGCAGTAAACCTAGTCAGAAAATAGTTTGTGATTCTGTGTTGGAACAAACCTGCAATCTCACGACCGTTTTTGAAGTGGTAAAGTTATATCTAGATAGCAACTATTGACATCTGTGTCAAAACCGAAACAAAAACTGCAAAAGAATTTTAAATACGCCGAAAGTTTTAGAATATCCTGAAATAAAGGGTGATCCATTTCGAGGTTCCCTACTTTTTTAAAGAAAAAAACACAGAAAATTCAAATTTAATGGAGAATGTTTATTATCATTTGAAAGAACATTCTTTGGCATTTATTTTTTGAAGATTATGTCTATCAAATGTTGGCCGTTGCTACGTCGCAGATGGTCCTTCTGTTGAGTCTAATTTTCGATCACTCGTTCGAGCATTTCGACTGGTAACTGGCGAATGACACGCGTGATGTTTTCCTCCAAGGCCTGAATCGAAGCGGGTTTGTCGGCATAAGCTTTTGTCTTTACATATCCCCACAGGAAAAAGTCTAACGGTGTGATATCACACGATCTTGGTGGCCAATCGACCGGCCCAAAACGTGAAATTATGTGCTCACCGAAATCTTCTCTCAATAAGTCCATTGATTGATGCGATGTGTGGGAAGTGGCGCCGTCTTGCTGAAACCAAATGTCGCCGAGATCACGAGCTTCAATTTCAGGCATCAAATAGTCGGTTATCATGGCACGATAACGGTCGCCATTGACGATTACGTTCGCACCGGCATAATTTTTAAAGAAATATGGACCGATGATTCCACCGGCCCACAAACCACACCAAACCATTTGTTTTTCTGGATGAAGTGGCAGTTCTTCAATCTCTTCAGGTTGCTCTTCGACCCAAATGCGGCAATTTTGTTTGTTTACATAACCATTGAGCCAGAAATGGGCCTTATCGCTAAACAAAATTTGCCTCGAAAACGTCGGATCTTCTTGGAACTTTTCAAGAGCCCATAGAGCGAAGCAATGTCGCTTGGGAAGGTCGAGCGGCTTCAGTTGTTGCATAAGCTGTATTTTGTACGCTTTCAATTTAAGATCTTGACGTAAAATGCGCCAAGTCGTTCCATACGTCAGTCCGAGTTGCTGCGAACGGCGCCGAATCGACTCTCTACGGTCTTCGTGTACACTCTCAGCTACGGCCGCAATATTTTCTTCACAGCGTGCTGGACGTGGTCTATTCGGTCGAATATTGTCCAATAATGAATGCTGGGTCTCAAAATGGGTGATGGTGTTGCGAATAGTACGCTCAGTAGGCCGATTATGTTGACCATAAGTTGAGCGAAGTGCACGAAACACATTCCTCACAGAACGTGAATTTTCATAATAAAGTTGAACAATTTGTAAACGTTGTTCACGCGTAAGTCTTTCCATTATGTAATGCCAAACAATACTAAACAAAAATAACATGACAGCATGACACGACTCACACGTGATCTGTCAAAAAAGGCTATTGAAAAAAGTATCTCTACTTGGATCACCCGTTACTAAACGGATTTCAGCTTAAGAAATAGTGGAATTAATTGGCCAGTTCTCCATGGTTATTGTATGGATGAAGAAGAACCAGAATGTGATGTGCTTAAAGAATGAAAATATTGAAAGACACATAGAAAATTCAACGCCTCCTGTAAATGTTGTTGGATTTACCCTCAATAACATCTACATTAAAAGGCACCAAGCCAAGTTCTTCAGCAACCCCTTTTTCTAACTCAGGCGTCAAATGACGTAAAATTATGCAATATTTAAGACCAACAATTTTAAAAGAAGTCAAGTACCTGCTTGGGATATGCATAATAATAATAATAATAATAATATATGGGGTGTAGTACACTGCGACCTTGTTGCCTATTGTGCCCCCTACTTATACCTTGGAGAGGTTTTGCTCCCTCTTCCAGAGCCCCGTCACAGCTAAATTCTCCAGGAATTATGTTGGAGTGTTTATGCTCTGGCTTTAGCCTTGGCAAGGAAAACCTACTCAGAGCACATCATCCAGTCCAGTTTCTTTTAAGAATCTGAGAATGAGCAGTGGATCCGTGGTTGGTAAATCCTTTTCTTGAATTTGGTGTTTTCCCAAATATCCTGCGAATATCTGTGTAGCGAAAGTATCAGAAAGAGTGATCCCGCACTTCTGTCTCAGGAAAATCATCCAGTTCCCGAGTGAAGATATAGATTGTTATTTCCTCTTCCTTTAGGATAGAACTCCAGGGGGATTAGAGCTTTTTTTTTGCGACTTTTTGACTGTTTGCTAAATAGCACTCTCTTCAGGCCTTCCTCTCAAACTTCCACAGTGCTTATGAAAATATACAACCATTTGAGTTAGTGCAATAAGATGTAAGCACGAGCTTTTAGTTAAATTATGGATATTAGTAGTAGTAGTTAGAGCATATGATGAGGCAGGATGGCTGGATATTTTGCAGACGGGTTTGTTATTGTAGGAAAGTTACCTGCAAATGAAAAATTTGCTGAGGAAGAAAATCGCAAATTACTTAAAAATTAAAATCTCAAAACTTTAATTAGACATCGACATATTTTAAAGGCAGTTACAAATAATACTATTTATTTTTCATTAAAATAAAGCCCTACATTCAGTTTCTTATAAAACTTCTAACGGAGTTATTTGCAATAATGGGGCAAAAGTTGAAGATAAAAACTTCCTCTAAAATGATTTTGTTCCTAAAATATGTCCTTAAATCATATCCCAAAGTAATAAAAAGGAAGTTCTGTACAAAAACCTTCAAGTCTTTATTCGCTGCCCACCTCTTTCGAAAGTCTGACAAATGTCCAAATGTAGATACCTCCATTCGTCCAAAATATATTTCTGCGCACACACAATGGTTGGAGAAGCTAGGGTTTAAGTCCTTTATACACCTGTTACCCATTTATTATATTTACTTTGGATACCCTTATAATGAAGTGACACAGTGCGGGCATTAGGGAAATGAAGGATTAGAGAAAGGGAGAAACCAATGCACGTTGGTTTTAAATGTTTGTAAATTATACTGCAAAGGAAAAACAGAGCGTGGTAGAGCATTCCACATTCGTATTGTACGGTTGAGAAAGAAATCTTTATATTTCACAGTACGTCCGAAAACAAGGGTAAACTGATGTGCATTCCTCGCAAAGCGAGTATTGCGGTTGAATTGCTGTAGGGGTGGAATGCAAAATCCAAGTAGGTAAAACGAGCCACAGTTCTCAGGTTTTTGGAAACTATTATGATTCTAGCTTCGTTGTAAGCAAAGTTTATTTATTTATATTGTCTATCAAGTTTCAAACTGCATTAAACTACTAACTTTAATGTCGCAGAATTAAAATGTTTTTTTTTGTTCAGTTAAAGTGAAATGTCTTAAAAGCAGTTAAAAGAATTACAGTTAAATGAATGCAGTCAAAAGACTTACTGACTGCAAAAAAGAATTAAAAAATATAGTAGCCTTACAGCTAAAGAATGCAAGCGGTCACAAAATACTGCAATCTCTTAACTTACAGTCAATTGACTGCTTGTATTAAATGCTACATAGCAAAGTGATGTTTCAATTTTTTTACAAATAAAATGTTTAATAATTTAATGGAAACTATTACATTAGGATTCTGTTTTGAGGCTAAACGATTGCTTTCATAACCAAGTGATGTTTAAATGTTGCTACAAATAAAATGTTTAATGACTCAACGGAAACTCTTACATAAGAGTTCTGTTTTTAGGCATTTAAACACTTAAATAAGCAATCGTTTTTTAAATCATACAATACCACATAAAAGGGGCAATGCAATTGGCGATAGTCACTGTAGCCTTGTTCATTGCTACTTCGAGACATTTCTTCTCAATGAAATTTGCCAATTCTTTTAACATGTTTTTCTATAAGTGACAGTATGTATGACAATCTGGAACAAGTTCCAAATAAAGTGTTTAGTTGGCGCACAAAAGATCAATCCTGGTCGCAGTGCTAATCAGCCCCACTTATTAAAAAAAAAGTCTCTAGTTTTCGCAACTTATAAAACTTATTTAATATTTGAGATTCTGAGATTCCATCTTAAACATTCCCTAGCGCAGAGTATATTTGCATTGTTTTCAGCTTGAAAGATCGATTTTAATAAAGTTTTAAAATAAAAAATCAAAAAAAATTGCGACATTTTCAAAAAATTCTGCAATACTAATGATTCCATCGCCGTCGACAGCCAGGCAATAACTGTCATCGTCGTCAGATTTGTCGTAATAGAGAACCATAATATACTTAAATTGTTTCATCTATTTGATACAAAAAAAATCATTCAAATATTAAAGCTTAATTATTTTTTTAGATGTTCCAAGAACCTAATGGTTAAACGGAAGACATGTTTCCTTTGGAAAAAGCCCTTAAAGACTCAAATAAGTCACGAAAATAACTTAACAATATCTACAAACAAAAATTATTAAATTTTCCAAACTACGTATTGAAAGTATGACGTTTATTGAAATCGGAAATGTACATCATCATTTCCGAAAACTGTTTTTGGGAGTTCTTGAAACGCGTTTCGTTAATTTAACAATAACGCAAAAAATAACCTGCATACATATCATTGAAATTATTATAACATATGTCAAAACTTAAAAACGTAAATCTGCACGACTTAAAAACAAAATCAAATTTATGTGTCAATATGACAAAGCCGATGTAGATGACATAATAACACAATTTTTAACATATACTGTCAACTTAGCGACTGAATTAGCTTGAGATGCCCTTTTTGGTATTACATTTAGATGCCTTCTCAAAGTTTGAATTTCAACAAAGGTCATCTTCTGAACGGAAATTAAATAAATGGCAAACTGTTAAGTATTTCTTAAACTTTCCCAAAAAATATAAAACAAATGTACGAAGTCAAGCTAATATTTATCTTTTAAAACATTACTTCAAATTGTTTGTTTTACATGTTTAATAAAGACGAAGAGAACATTATTAAACAAACTTGTTCTATCAATTATGTTTGGTGACTTTTGTAGCTTGCAACTCGCAAATGTAAAAGTTTATGTATACCTACCGCATACTTGGTAATTTACCACAAACATATTCCTATAATACTCATCTGCTATATTATATAATAACTGACTACCTATAGCGAGAATATCCGCGCTTTCGTACATCGGCGTATGAATAGTAGTTTTAATAAATAATAGTTTGAAACGTTTTACATTGGCACATGTATAAGTTTGGCCCCCTGATCAAAATCCTGCATACGCCCTTTCTTTCGTACTGCCGTGTTTTCTTGCTCGCGTCTGGCAAGCATTTGCGACAACTTTGTGTGAGAATGTTTTTTTATTAGGTACCTACCCTGGAAAGAACGTGGCTTAAATCAAACAAAACTTCCTATCTATATTACTGCGTTTTTATATCGCATCACAAAAAAAATATTTTGAAAATGTAACTTATCCCAATCCAAAATACACAAATTGACTAAAAATGTAGGTGTTTCAAATTCGCCCCTCGAAAAAACCCCCTTTTGTTTGCCACCCTTGTTTCGAGCTACTCAATGTGGGCGCACTTATTTACCTACATGTCAAAAAGCATCAGAAATCTGTTTTCTTTGATTAACTCGATTTTGCTTCATTGTACATATTTATAACATAATAGTTTCGGATTACAAAACCACAACTGGCAACTTTGTTTCATCTTAAAGCATTTAAAATGTACACCTTGTTTTAGTGTTTAAAATTTAAACATTTTTTACTGGGCTTGTTTGATACATATACCTACATATATGTTCCCATCAGCCGGTCGGCATTTTTAAATACCCATATAGAGGACAGCCGCGTTGGTTTTTATTTCAAAAGAGGTTCAACCCTAGGGATTTTAATAAAAATAATTAATCTTATAAAGGAATTTATTCAATAATGTATTTTATGCACCAAATCATACAATTTTTATTTTTTTCCAATTATATGATAGGTCATCACATAATTGATTGGGATGGAATATATTTTCTATAAAATATTTTTACATTTCTATGTAAGTTATAGTACATTACCTTCTTGCACAACTTGCAACTTTTCATCAATAGAAAACAATACACCTACATGCATGTATTCATACTTGAAACCATGACAATGTTATGCTTAATATGCTGCTATGTACCTACCTACATAAGATCTTAAAATTCAACAGAGTTTGAGCAAAATTCAATTAATTTTTGCTTTATAGTATGTGTGTATATAATATACATTCAAATAAAATCTACTACCAAAACTTATGGACAAAACTACTGAAAACAACAAATCAAATTTTATCCAATAGGCGGTAAGCCACTCCTTTTTCTTTTCATTTCCCTTTCACTACTCTCATAAGTATTGGATAAAGTTTGAGTTGAGTGAATGTGTAATCTCCTCCTCTTTTGTATGTGCTATACAGTTATGAGTGTGTTTTCTATTCGCTTATATACTTTGTTATCTACCTAGTTTATTGAAATACCCTAGACATTATGTTGAAGTGAGTTTTATACGAGCGTCTGTTTGGTTTAGATTCGAAGTTTTGATGTTTCATCTTTATACAATCGTTCGCAATGTGGGCGTAGAAATACCTAACAAAATTCTAAAGATTACATTAGTTCAGTAGTACAGTCGGATACCTACTCCTCATTCATACCGTTTGGAATTAAATGTATTTTTGTTTAAGTGATATATACTAAATCTTTAATTTATTAACTTCAGTTAATATAAGTTCCACAAAATTGCAATAACAATAATCTCACTTGAACACATAGATGGTCAAATCGAAACATCTCCAGAGTTATACGAAAATGTATGTACATTATGTATTTTACCAAGTGACTAAATGTTTACCGAAGTACAACAAATTATTTTGTGAATAGATGTGAAACATCTATTACACTTTATTCATTTCGGAATTCAACTCAGTTCAATTAAAAAAGGACTTATTTAGTTCATATCAAAGAAAAAAACGTAATAAATGTATTATAAAGCTAGGTACAAACGTAAAGTGACTCGGTAATATTCCTATTAGGCATAGGTACCTACCTGTATTATCAATAAAGAATTATTAGTGTTGTACCTATCAAATGTTAAGTTGTAATAAAAAAATGTGTTGTGATATTATTGCTAACCTACAGAATACATGTTATTAGTTTGATAGTGTTTCATATGCATCAACTATTTTTTTAAAATAACAATGTAATGACGAATTTTTAATAATACATAAATGTCTTCCCATAATTTTAATAAAATTCTATTAGATTATTATTATCTTTTTAGGAAACAAGTTAGATTCAAAGAAAAAAATAAAATATAAATTTTGCTAACTTTGTATCACTATGATCATGCAGAATTAAAATAACATTTATAGGAGTCATACGTCTCCTTTTTATCTTTTATCTTTTAAAAATTACAATTATATTTTATCTTATATACGTGCCCTAAAAAATTAACAATTTTTGTTTTTTAAAAGCACATTGTATTGTTTGATCAATTTTAATAAATTGTAATCGCCATCCTCCGCCTGTCATAGGATATTAATTAGGTGGGTATTTTCAATATTAATTATATTTTTTAATGAAGTGAAGAAAGTATTTTCGATATTGCTTTTTCTAAAATAGATTTTAAATATTTGATGGCATAATATAAATGATATACGACACACCATTCCACAACGCAGTTCCCTTAAATGCCTAACATATTTCGCTCTACGTATCTAAATTTAATTACTTCTAGATATGTACTACATATCGATTATATGCTTCTCCGTAGAAACAAATTAACTTTGTTGTTATAAAGTTGAAAAAAAAAACCTAAAACTTCTGTATATAATTTTCTGTTTATTTATTTTATCGCAATTATAATATTTACATGTATAATGACTTTACAAAGCTAAAATATGGATATGTTTTTACGGTTTTACTTATTATATAGTCCTACATATATATTTTTGATACCTGCTGCACGTATTGAAATCTTGCTATTCATCTCTAGTTATTTTCTTTTGTTCGTCTGTCTAAGTGATCAGGAAACGAAGCGTGGGCGTTTCAATAAGAAAATCCATCAGCAGGAACACCTTTCTTTGGCGATCATTTCTCTAAATGTTCTACCTACAGTTCCATTATTTTTTTTCGTTTTATATTTTGTTAATTTTTATGCGGCTGTAGAAACTGTATAACGGATCGTTATATCAGTTTTTTATGTATGTACTTATTTTGGTAACTTAATTAAAAATTAAAAAAGTTCTTGTGTTTTTTACAATGCTGTGTTGATAAAACTATTATATTTTTTCAATTCAATTTCAGCAAAATACTGCAATATGAAAGGGTGTTTTAAAGCGGCTTTGGTGTAGTTAGAGCATTCAGAACTTTCATCACTATTAATTAAACTGGTGTGCGTTTCTTCTTTCTTTTATTCTTCTGTCGGGATTAACATAACATATTGAGGTTGTTAAGAAGGTTGTACACATTTCATTAAACAGCTTTCCAAAAGTATTTGCAAGATAATGTAAGGCATTAAAAAACTCAGCCAGAGTTTCTGTTTTTATTGTTAACGGCGATCGAATTCGATAACTGCGCTTTAGAATTATTGCGCGTTATGAAGCGTATGAAGGCACAGGGTGAACGAGCAACCTAATAGTGAGAGGCACAGGTAATTCATTATGTCTAGCCTAGAAATGTTGGTGTCGCACGTAACTGCTAATGACAGTCCATTTCAGTCCCCTTAGTTTTTATATTTGTTTCATATTGTACGTTCCTCAGACTCATGGAGAAAAAAAAATTGGGTTGATGGCAGCACAAATATTTTTTTAGCAGTATCTACAAATTTCGGAAATTAAATAAACAAATTAAAGAAGCGTTTAAATCCGACCATTTATGTATATATCCATATTTGTGGTGAACGCATCACCGCAGTCATTAAATCCGACGGTGGGAATATAATATTTGCAGTGCATTTTTTTCCAGTTAGAAAAACATACCATCTTAATCCATGTTTGATGATCACATGCATATAAGGAATGTATTCCCTCCGGTAAATTTAATGATTGAGATAAAGCAATCAGATAGCGATAAAAACATTAAATACAAACCGCATCATTCTGCATCATACCGAACCACGAGTTTCCTCCAACCAGAATCTCGCAAAATGTATCTAGCTTCATTTGCGTATTGCGCTGATGGATTCACATTTTATTATACCGGTATGTTTATTCATCAACATATTAAAAAGGACATAACAAATTAAGAAGCTATTTGAAGCAGGTAAACATTTTTGTTATTGGATTATCCTTAAAGAAGTCTTAGTGTTTTGGGTTTTCGGAGCAATTTTGCTAATATTTTACTTATCCAATCTCAAAATGTTGGCAAAGGGTATTACAAATAATTTAATTAGTTTTGATATAAGCTCCCTTCACACACTAAATAAAACAAAACAATTCGACAAATTTTATATTAATCCAATCTGGTCACTTTGCGGCTAGCTCAAAGCTCCCAGATTATGCCTTTCGGGCCGTTGAATTCAAGTTGTGTTGGACGCCTTCAAGTCTGTAACTCACAAAATAAATACTGTACTCTGTTCTCATTTTCTTCTTCTAATTCAATTCATTTCTTCGCTGATAACTGTACCCTAAACCTCTCATATTCGTTTCCTGGGTCCAGATCATTGACGATATCGTTTTACCTATAGCTGTCTTTATCATATCAATGCAGGAAAAAAGAGAGTGATATGGGCGCAGTTTACGCCTCTCATCTTCGAGCGCAGAATTGAAAGAGCCACTCATGTGAAGCTCATTAAATTCCGATCTAGACAGCATTCCTTAGTGGGGTAAAACCAATCGAGTGGAATTTAATGCTTTCTTCTGTCATTACAGCGAAAACGCAATACTCTGCCATTATCCATGAATGGCACTTGCATCGCTGAATTCCAAAAACGGTATGTGTGTTAATGACAACCTTCGCTGGAATGAACACATATTCGATGTCGCTAAGAACGCTGCGAAATATTTTTGTTTTTTTAAGCTTTGCAAGAAATATTTTACCCTTCCTGATCGAACTACAATGTATAAGGCACTTATTCGCCCCAAACTTGAGTACGAGGTGCAACTAATCCTGATGATGATCTGATGCAAAATTCGGTTGGCTAAAATCCGTAAAATTGAAAATGTTTTTCTCGTTCCTCCAGGCGCATCCAAGAAAAAGAAACCACCTACTTTAACAGGAAGTATCATTCAGGAGTAGTGAAAAACGCCCACAAAAAGTAGGCGCGGCAAAAAACTTTATATGACAAACTTATAAAGGAGGGCAGTGCCTACATATCTTGTGAAGGTTATAACCTCTATCTGTCCATCTGTAGCTTTAAATCGGTTTTTTCTAAATTGTGGGCGTGGCAGTGGGCGTATTCAAAAAAATTTTACACTTAACCATTTCGGAGCCCTAGGGAGTATGTGGTCCAAATTTCAGCTTTCTAGCTTGAATTTAAAGGCCTAAAAATTGCGTACGGACGGACGGACGGACGGACATTGCTAAATAGTCTTAGGATTTGGTCCTGATCATAAATATATATACTTTTATGGGTCTACGACGAATATTAAGGGGTGTTACAAACTATGTGTCAAAATTAATATACCCTTAGGATAGGGTATAAACACATGAAAATCAGTCTATTCAGTATTAATTAAATCATTTAAAAGGTAAATAATTTATAGTTTTTTAAATGGTGTGCGGCATTTCGAGAATAAATACACTCTTCATGGGGCCTTTTATTAAAAACAAAACAATACAATAATGCAAATAAATATAAAAATGTCAATAACACTTACAAAACTAAACTAGGCAAATATATATGAGTTTTTAAACATAAAAGTTACTTTATGTAGTTATTTGTTGAAACACAACATCTTTAGCATATCATATTAGAACGGTGGCCTGAGTACTGTTACGGAGTTTTTGTTTGGAGGTGACAAAATATAGATACTGCTATACATGCCGTTCGGGTTCGTTCGTTCAGAAATTAATGACCTGGCAGCCTTTACGATGGTGCGTCAATATGCACTAGATTTTTTAAAATACGTATAAAACATAAATAAAGGCTACAGTCCGCTTGGAGCGAACAGTATGATACCCTATCCCTATCCATATATGCCCCAAAAAAAAACCTTAAGAAGATGATGGATAGCATTTTATTTCATTCTATAAAATTTAGAAAAAAAAAACAAACATTTTTTGAAAAAACGCCCCCAAAAAGTGGGCATGGTCAAAAACTTTGTATGGGCGATATATTGGAAAAAATATTGGCTAAATATCTTGTTAAACATTTTTTTTCGGTTTCTATAAAAATTATCGAAGAAAACAGCATTTTAGTGAAAAACGCCCACAAAAAGTAGGCGTGGCAAAAAACTTTATATGACAAACTTATAAAGGAGGGCATTGCCTACATATCTTGTGAAGGTCGTAACACTCTATCTCTCTAACTTTAGCTTTAAAACTGTTTTTTCTAAATTGTGGGCGTGGCAGTGGGCGTGGCAGTGGGCGTGGCAGTGGGCGTATTCAAAAAAATTTTACACTTAACCATTTCGGAGCCCTAGGGAATATGTGGTCCAAATTTCAGCTTCCTAGCTTAATTTTAAAGGCCTAAAAATTGCGTACGGACGGACGGACGGACGGACGGACGGACGGACATTGCTAGATAGTCTTAGGATTTGGTCCTGATCATAAATATATATACTTTTATGGGTCTACGGCGAATATTAAGGGGTGTTACAAACTATGTGTCAAAATTAATATACCCTTAGGATAGGGTATAAAAAGGACGAAAAACGTACTTCTACAAAACTTACGTTTCGCACAATAATGTTCTGCTAGAAGATTTAAAAAAAAAATAAAAATTTTAAAACGTTATGCATTTCATTTTGATGATGGTTTTTATTCACTGGATAACGCGTTGAATCATTCTGCAGTCTGCGATCAATGATTCTACTTTTATGTTGTAGATCATTTTTTTTTCTTGATTGAATAAGGGTGAAACTTGGGAGACATAATCTTAAATATTTGGCCTATTAAATAATGTATATATCATATCTATACATACAGTGGGTGACATAAATTTACGTACACTTATTTTAAAATTAAATATCATTTCTTATATTTACGTATAAGTCACATCAGAATATCACAGTATTGAAAAAACTTTTTTAGGGTGAAATAAATGGAAACCCGACGAAAATAAAAGGGAATGGTGGTGGGGTCTACTGTCCAATTTCGTGGAATAACTTTTCTAAGTGAACTTCAGAACTATTAGATATAGCTATAGAACCCACTTAACATATTTTGTAGACTTAATTTAATTAAGTAAAAAATGTTACAAGTGTCGTGGGGGCTTTTTATAAGCCCATAAAATTGTTAAGATGTCTTAAGTAAAAACTACAAAAAAAAACACATTTTTCAGCATTTCATTTCAAATGCATTTTTCTCTAAAAATGATCGCCATCAAAATGAAATTCTATTAAAGATTATTTTTCGGATAAATTCTCTATAAAATTTTATTTATTTTAGTAAAAGCACGTATTTATATAGGCCACTGTATGTTTTGTTGTAATAAAAATAATGCTCACTTCATTTAATAATTCATAATTTCTTTATTTTCTGTCCTCTCCTTGCATAGTCCGTATCATGACTATGGGCTTTGAAGGTCTTCCACGTTTTTCAGCAGTTGACGGTTGCTTGTCTTTAAATATATCCTTAAATTCACCGTCCAACCACGATGAATTACATTTTCCAAATGTTCTTCAATTCTATTTACTTTTATCCAACTATCCTTGAATTTGGAAGGCAAATTCTTTTGTGTATTTAATACAACAATTGGAATTTTTAAAACTAGTAATTTAAGTTTATCGTGTAGGTACTTTTAAAGATCCGAAATATTTGTTCCATTTTGAATCAAGAAATTGCACAAGTCGCATTTAGAAATCACGAATTTACTTATTTTGCGAAAATAAGTTATATTTGGTATACATTTAATAATATTCTATAAAGGCTTGCAAATACTCTAAAAACGTATGAAACGTATTTTGCGCAAAGAAACTTGTTGCAACCGATATGTTGAATATTTATTTACCAACTAAACAGAAATACATATAGGTAGATCACTTGACTATTATTAACTAATGAATATATGTACCACTTCCGTCGGTAATCAATATTTTGTTACACCGTTACGTGTAAAATATATTTTTCGAAATTTTACCTTATCAAGCTAAGTGATACATTAATAGGTTAAGAATAAAGCGGGCAGATTGGGGAACATTTTTTCATTTCCTCATTATAACTGATGAACTAAGGAATAAAACGTAATTTCCATTTTAACAGCGGCAAACAGCGCTAACAGTCAAATCTCTCTTTAAACATGAGACAACGGACATTTTTTAGGTATTTCAGAAATATTTTTTATTATCTCAATAGATTAATTAGAATGTCGCAAATAAAAGAAAATTTAGAAAGTACAACCAACGTATAAGGTTTTCAAAAATATATAACACTTATGTATGTAGATTTGCGGTTAAAAAGAATGAAGGTGCTAAAAAGTTACTTCACAAAACTGTTTGTATGACATAAATTCTATAAAGAGTATAGGCATATGTTTTCACATATGAGGGCATATGTTCCTCACAAGTCTTTCATTCCACCTGTTACATTTCATACGAATCTTGTTTCTTAAGATTACAGAGTGGTGGCTTGATCGATTGAACCCATACCTCTCCAATTCGTCAACCCTCCTATTGCCGACTTTAATCACCAGGGACTCAGCAGAGATTCGTGGTGTGCTAAGTGATTTTTTTGATACCTTTAAAATGTAAAGTACACAGCTCGGGTATTAGGGAAATATGGATTAGAGAGAGAGGAGATGCCGATGCCATTCGTGTTCTACGGCTAACGAAGGAACCTCTATATTTGACTGTAAGTCCGAAAGCAGGCTTAAGGGAGTACTGATGAGCATTCCTGGCATGATGGGTATTTCGGTTGAAATATTCTAAGGGAGGAATGCAACTGGCTATTTCGTTCGAGTACCTACGATGAAAGTATCGATAAAACAAAGACAGGCAGACATTGTGAAGGTGACTTAGAGAGTTAAACACATTCGTAATGTCCCGATCGCCAATTAATGTAATCGCACGTTTTTGAATTCTATGAAGTTTTTATTTATTTATTTATTTATTGATTCAGTTACATCAATTAAAGATCTTTTAAATCTACGATTAGACTACCGAAAGTTAACATTAGGATCAAAAAACAAAAATTAAACATACATAAGATAAGATAAGATAATACATACGTAAGATAAGCTAGATTAAAAAATATAATAATAATTGATTTTTTAATACAAATCTGTTAAAATGAAAATTGAAATCAATATAGAATAATAGAAATAACATTAGTTTCTCTGACACAACGAGTTATTGATTCATTAAACGCATAAATTACTCTATGTTCGTTCTCTCGAAATAAGGAACGTACTCGTAATTGTCGCGATGAAGCATACAAATCAATCAAGGACAAAAAAGATGGGCAAAGTAGCTCCAAATATGTTGTTGGTGTACCGGACTAGATATGAGCATTGTTCTCGAGTTTAGGGCGAATTAAACGCCTTATAAATTGTAGCCAGATGGGAATGCGTGAAATATTTCTTGCAGCGCATAAGAAAACCTTGACATTTCGCTGCGATCTTAGCGACATCGAATATGTGGTCATTCAAGCGAAGGTTGTTGTTAACACACATACCGAGAATGGAAAATCTTTCGTTTTTAGCTATGCAAGTGACATTTATGAATAATGTCAGAGTATTAGGGTTTCGCTTTAATGACAGAACACATCATTGCGTAAGTCTACTCTGTCGGTTTTACTCCACTCTAATTTAATGCGCTCAGAATTTAAAGCGCTTAACTTACGTTGGTTCTCTAGTTGGCCCTTAACTTGGAAACCAGGAAACGAATATGAGAAGCTGAAGATACTGAATGGATTGGATTAGAAGATTAGAGATAGAGAGTCTGAGGCATAACAGAGCCTTGGGGGACAACAGCATTTATTTGGTGAGTTCCAAAACAACTTGAATTAAACGATCCGAAAAGTAATTTCTAGTCAACTGAAGAAATGTATCATCGTTTCCAAGTGCACGCATTTTCGACAAAAGAGCTTGATGCCAAACTCTGTCAAATGCTTTTGCAATATCAACCGCAAGGACTTGACTTTCACCACCATGGTGAATAGATTGGTTCCATTTTTCGGTTAGATACGTCAGCAAATCACCATTAGACCTCTTCCTGCGAAAACCGTAGTGCCGGTCATTAAGAAGTTTTCGGGATTCAAGATATATAACCTTGAAAAGAAGTGACGTAAGTGCAATTGGTCGGTAGAATTAGGGAGAGGAGTATTCGCTTTTTTGGGAATTGGCTGCACAAATGCTGTCTTCCATCTTCTCTGAAAGAGCTAGGACAGATAGAAAAGCTTACGCAGTGGTTTTGCCAGCGTGAAAGAATATCTTTTCAGAACGATAGCAGCAATACCATAGATTGGTCCCATAGAGAATAAAACACAATCTGGAAGCGTTGAGCTTGCAGAAAAGTGAGCAGCATGTAGATTGGCTTTATCAGAAGAGCTGATAGTTGTTATTCCATTGTAAATGAGTGTCGTAACGATGCTGAGGCCAAATTCCTAATGTTTTAAAATTAAAAGCATTTGACGGCTGTTGGCGTGTCGACTAATTTACAAGCTAGATAAAATTATTTACTTCAGCAAAGATCTCGACATACCTCTCTTCGGATGTGAATTGTTGCCCGCAATGACTATTTCAGTACGAGAATCGTCAGTACGAGTTCAGTACAGTTTTTTATTGCAATGAAGTGTTTTAATTGCATTAAGTCTTTTTACTGCATTAAAAGTCTTCAGACTAGTTAAAGTATTTTTACTGTTGATGGCTTTCGATTATTTTGAAATCTCTTATCATTAGATTGCTATGCTATTAGCTATACAAATTGCACGTATGTCTGTCTATGTCTAAAACTATTCGACCGATTTTAAAAATTGTTTTAGCATTTTAATGGTGTCGTCATTCTGATGGCTAAGAAGAGTATTTAAGAATTTTGAAGGATTTTTAAGTGTTCCAAGGAACTCCCTGTTAAAATTCAGTGCAACAGCAAGTTGTCAGGTTATTTTAAGAATATTTTCGGAAAAAGTCCTTTTTTAAGGATTCAGGTGATTTTAAGGATTCAACGATCTTTTTTCAAGTTCTAAGGACCTCCGGGTAAAAAATCCTTAAGGCATAATTGCCCACACACTTCTATGATTTTTTCTTTTGTCATTTATAGGTTCTTTTAAGTGTTTATGAGTTCATCCAATCAAAAGGTTTTATTGCAATCAAAAAAACTTCAATGTCCAACCTCGAGTCTGCCTCTCCCGGTGAAACAGTCCTGATCTCTTTGTCCTGCACTTCTTTTGCAGGTACAGATGCAACAGACCCGTGAACCAATAGGCTAAGGCATATCGCAGGCAGTGGTGGTCGCATAAGATCATCCTCGTACAAAACTTCTGCAGGCCCAGCCTTTGGAACGTTGTTAGCACAAGGTTCGTCCCATACACCAGACTAACTTTCCAAGAAGTCAAGAGCTTTTTCTTCAGTTTTTTATCGTCATTTTGCAGTTTATCACTTTTTTCCTGATCGAAACTAATGACGATGTGAATAATTAGGATGACCTGGGGATGTAGCGATTGTTATCGTCCTCAAGAGGTCAGCCGTCCTCTCGCTGTCCCAACTGAAAAAGACCTACTTGTTGACGGTTCCTGGAGCAAGAGATTTTCCTCCTCCTCGTGCCCGATTCGTTTACACCAGCCCTTTTGTTTATGTTTTCGTTATTAATTTTAGACCCACGAGTAACGGGTAGTAGGTAGAGAAAATATGTCGTTCTTTACTTCCCCTGTATTGTAAAAAGGGGAATTTAATTGAAGCTAGATGTCCCGAGGTATCTAGAGTTCACCATTAAAAGACATCATAACATTGTTCAATACATTTCATGGGCACAGTCGTTTTACACCCGGATTTCAGGGGCTTATCGAGTTACTCTCCTCAAGATCCGTTATATTTAGTCGAAAGCAGAGGCATCTCGAGCAGGAAGTGCTTCTTCCCCACGTCTGACGGTCTTAGGAACAATGTTCCTTTGGTTTCCTTGTCTGCTTAGCTAAAAACAAGTCATAAGTTGGGCTCGCCCCAAATTGTGAACGGAGCGTGAATTTGACCAATTAAGCTGTTTTTTTTTTTTCAAAAAATAACTAAAACACAACAATTACGTTTGCACTTTCCAACAGAATCCACAACAGAAAATAATGTTCTTGACAAATAGAATTTCCCTTTTTAGTGAAAAACAGCAACATCCCTAGATGACGTTTCGTCTCATGATTTTTTATAAAAATTAATGGTCTGTTCATGTACTTTTTGCACACATACACAATATAAACAATACTTACTTCACCACTCACAAAGGTTTGACAGTTTTCATAAATCAGGCGAATAAAATTTATTCGCACAAAATGCGACATAACTGCGACATTAGTTATAATTAAATAATTATTGGTTGTACAGAGATCCTCTCCCGCCACCTTTTGACATTTTGTTTCATAGAATGAAGCAATGAATCAGATACCAGAATGTCTATACCCCAAACGGGATCACCCTGTATACTGCCAACACTACTTAACGTTTAACGTTGACGAATAATTTGTACTGGATGACAACTTTAGTATCGCACCTTTCTTCCCCAACTTCATGGGCTCCAGACCCGTGCAGAGTCCCTGCAAATAATTTCTCCTAATACTCAATTGAGATTCAAACTACGCTCTTGCTCTCTAGTCGTTTTCATAATGCAACTCATATTTTAGGTATAAAATTACAATGGGCAAATAAAATATTCAGTTTTGGATACAAATAGATCAAAAGCCGAAGTAAGGTTTCGGGTTTAAAATCTATTTTTATGTAATTCGTAAACCTGAACTTATTTAATTCAATATTTTATTTTATTTTTGTTTTTTTTTTGTTTGCAGGAGAATACATACGGCTACCTTTAGACGACCTATTACAGGATATTTTACCTTTTGATGATAATAGCTCTAATGATGTAAATAATGTGAGTAAAGATGGGTATAACATACATTGTAACTTTGTCCGCATATGCTTACGGATTATCTAAAAGAAAAACACTGACAATAATTATAAAAAAAAGTTGTCCTATCATGGATGAAAGTCTTTTTTTTTTTATAAAATTTAACTATTTAACTATGGATATAGCTAAACCGGTTCACTGTTCTTGAAAAATTAAAATTTCTTCTGGATTAAGAATGGTTTGGACTTCAATACACTGAAACAAAATTATTAAGGTTGGGCAATTGGTATGAATAGTACAGCCAGTCAAAGTTATAGATTTGCTTCAAACCTCGTATTACATCTCGCGGCTTTTTTATTTTTGTTTTATCGTTTGAAATAACCGCACCTGTCAATTTTTTTTTTGGTGAAAATCACTTATCAACATTTTTCTAGAAAATGGTTCCAAGGATTTTGGTATTTTTTTGTACTAAGGGTGCTTGGGATGGGGCCAAAAATAGTACATACTTAGTTTTTGTTAAAAAAATACGAATAGCTGTTATAATAAATAAAACCCAAAATATCTCAAAAACTAATAAAGGATATTCCGAAAAATTTTACTATTTATTTTATGATGTTGAGTTGAACAAATCTGCGTAAATTCGATTTTAAAAAAATTTTTGGTAGCAGGTTAATTATTTAGAAATGTCATTAGAAGCTTCTCAAAAATGAATTGCCGTTCGGAATCGGCATTAAACTGTAGGTTCCTTCTTCAGGTCCTGTATGGGCCGTTTACGCCTAATATTATTTATATATTTTTTGTTCACAAATAACTGCTACCATCTATTGCTCCATCTGATCATTTTCTTTATTTATACAATTCGGGTGTTTCTTAAAGTCGGGAGAAAAAAAATTTTACATTTTGTAAAAGCCAATTTAGTCCATGTTACCAAATCAGATGTTTCAGGTTTGTATTTCGACCTCATGTAAACCCAACAATGTCGTCCCTAATGCGAGCTGATAAAGAAATAACTATTTATTTGTCACTCCACCAAGGCAAAGTTTATTTTTAATGCATTTTGAACAGCGTCAAGCCAATTTAATTTCTGCATATATTTAGAGGCGTAGGAGGCTTCAGTAGTTGATATTGGTTGCATTGGGAAGAAGTATCAGAGAAACGAAAGATATGCTGCAATAAACCGAGTATAGCCTTAAGGAACTTGTTCGTTCTTCTCCTAGGCTAAGAAATTTCTTCCATTTCCATTTCTTCTTGGAATAAAAAAAGACTTTGGATCTACTTCCTCAATGTTAAAGAAAGTATAAAGCATCGAATCCTTAACATCTTTATTAGTGCATGTATTCATTGTACATACAAGATTAATAAATCTTTTAACTCTGCACAAGCTTATATAATATTCAAGATTAGTCTGCCAATATAGACCAAGCATATGATTGGTTGAAAAATTTAGAGAACGAAAGCATTTGTCAATGCAATATGCCTTGCCATATAAGCAGATTTATCGTGACTAAAACTGCGTTATCTTTTGGTTGTAACGACGCTGCCATTGATGAATAGGGCTAATCTCCTAATACAGATAGCTTCTAAGCCCGAAGATCTATCTCAGAAACTTGATGTTCAGCCAAGCGAGCTGACATTGCGGCCTTCTTTAATTTGGCCCAATTTTCATTTAAGGAAGCACAAATTTCACATGCGAATATTTTTGTTCGATAAACAAACTATTTAAAATAATAAATTAATGGTAGCCATGTGTTTATTATAAAATTATTGGTTTAAAATTGAAACTTCTTGCATTTAAGTGATAGGAAAACATGGCTGTATTGCTGCGTTAATCGAAATGCAAGACTATTTAGCAAAGTCCGTCCGTCTGTATTAACTTTTGAGGCCTTTAAATTTATGCTAGGAAGATGAAATTTGAACTTATACTTCCTAGGGTCCCGAAATGGTAAAGTGTTAACATTTTTTAAATCCGCCCACTACCAAGCCCACAATTCAGAAAAAAACGTTTTTAAGCTACAATTGTAGAGATGACGGGTTCGATTCTGAACAAAATATGTAGACACTGAACTCCTTCATAAGTTTGCCATATAAATTTTTTTGGCACGCCTACTTTTTGAGGGCGTTTTTTTTAGCAATATGTAGTTTCATCGAAAATTTCTATAGAAAACAAAAAAAATTGTATAACAAGGTATTTAGTATTTTTATTTTTTCAAGTATATCATCCATACAAAGTTTTTGGCACGCCCTTTTTTGGGTTTTTTTTTATAAATTTTATATAATGAAATAAAATGCTATCCATCTTTTTTCTTAGGGGCATAGATAGGGTATTATGCTGTGCGCCCCAAGCCAACTGTAGCCTTTCCTTATGTTTTTTTTTTGTTTTGGGATTTTTTACACTTCTCTTTTTAGTATATGGTACGACTCATTTTATTTTGGGATTTTAATAAGGAATCATGTAGTATATGGTACGAACCACTTTATTTTGGGATTTTAATAAGGAATCATGTATTCGTTTTTATTGAATTTTAAAGAAGTCTTAAAATCGTCTTTTATTTAGCATGTCCATGGACATTATGTCTTCTTCAAATGGATACCGACATTAAAAACATAGTTTTGAGAAAAACGCGTGTTAAGTTTCACACTCGACGCTCAAGAGCGTCATAGGGCCCGCCGTTCATTGTTGAAGAAATCGAAAAGTATTCGTCGGATTCATTTCATGATATTATCCTTTTAGACTGACTGCCCCTAACCTCTTAAAGTAAGCTAGTATAAAGTATAACAAGTATAACTTGCTATCAGTTCATTCTATTTTTTAAAAATTACACTTCTCAAATATAAACTTACAAATGGCCTTTTTATTTTATATATTAAAATTTATTTATATATTAATATCTGTACTTATTCTGCTTAACGTCAGGGAATTGAAAAAATGGTTGCGTTACTTTGATTTACTCAGAAATTAAGAGCTTGAATTTTATTACATACAGGAACTTCCCCAGCACCCTGGGCTCTGCTCTATATCAAAAACATGTCTCGCTTAAAGAGAGGGGGCTATTGGTACCATGCGCATTAAAATTTTAAAGAACTTGCGCGAGATTTATCTTTCGAAAACTGTATATGCCGTCGAGCCGGCGAGCACATGTGGATAAATGCTGCTAAAATTTGGCTTTAAGTGGCTGTAACGCAAAACGCGTTAACTCTTTATTTTTTTTTAGAAAAACAAAATATAATAACATCTTTTTAAACTGAAATCCAAATATAACTTTTAAATCATTTAAAATAAAAAAATCAATGTATTCACTTTTGCACGTTTAAGTGCATTAGTTTTTTTCTAACGGTTACACTAATTTATGATTGAAAACTAAATTAAAAGCTTACAGTTATTCATACTGTAATGCAATTTATCAAAACAAATCAAATTTGGGATAAAAGTTTGGCGCAAATGCTTGTTTATGTATATATTTTCTGTAATATCAGTTTTCCAGCAAAAATGAGGAAAATCCCTGAGCACTTGGAAAATCAAATTGTAAATTGACAAAAAAGAAAAATTGCGAACTACATTGCTTACCGATAGAGATGCCCGAGCTATGGAGCGGCTGATGGTAACTGAACAAGTCACAACACCAAAGGGAGCTGCAAGAGCCTTAAACAAAAACGTTAGCGAATGGACAGCCACTTAAAGCCAAATTTTAGTAGCATGTATCCACATGTGCTCGCCACTGTATACTTATGGATGGTGACCTATAAACAACGCATTGACGGTTACGGAGGCCATTATAGCCCAACTTTCTATTTTTTCATACTTTGATAGCAAGGCGTAAAAGCAGCTAATTGGTTGAACAATTGGAAAAACGAAAGCATTTGTCATTGCAGTCAGTCTTGCCATATTAGCAGATTTATCGTAGTTAAATGTCCGTTTTCTATTTTTTTTTTATAAACTAACATTTATTTTCCAACTAAAGTAGAACGATATTAGTATTTTTTTATTAATTTGGGTGCATGTTTTTGCTTGTACGTTATATATTTTAACGATTTTTCCTGATTTAACATTCTGATTCGGATTCTATGGGATGACCAATGCGTGGAGGGCTGGAATCATTTTGAATCATTTGTTTGCAGCACTAAGCTGCACTTAAAGCGCTGCTCAACCTTTCAAAAATGTCAGAAGGACCCGTGCCTGCGTTGCGTTTGCCTGCATCTGTAGTCATGTCTTCCATTAATACTCTTCAATGTCGCGAATGAGATGGGTACAGACAGACTAACCGACAGCGCCCGGACATCTGGAAAAAGTCTGCGTTTTACCTGCTATATCTTAGGAGAATCGAATGCAGTTTATTCGTATGCGTCCTTTCTGGCCACCAAGCCTTTGATAAGGACTTAGTGGGATTATACTTGAGAGAGACCACCAACAGTCCTGCTTGTGGTGAGGACAGTGATACTGTGGAACACTTCTTTGTAGTTGTTCTGCCTTTGCTTGCGTCAGGTTCATCAACATTTACGTTCATTTTACGAACATCTTTCTTTCAAACACGGAAAAACTAAGTTAGCAACATCACGGCTTAGTCGTTAATTGCGTTCGGCCAGTAAGCGAAAGGATTCAGGTTCAAACCCTACTTGGTGCAACCAAAAAATGTTTGTTTCGCTGGCCCAATTCTTGCGAAAGTCTGACAACATCCAACAGTAGAAACGGCTATGAAAAGCTTTTCAAAAAATGTCCTTCCATATGTGTCACAGTTATTTATGTATATTCGCACACACAATGGTTAGAAGCTTTAGGATCCTTATGGGCATTTTTTTAAATACTTATTAATTTGTTTATATGCATTTTAGTATGCATTTGTAACAAAGAGATATATAGATATATATTATTTCTTAATTAGTTCGGTCAACTTTGAAGAAATACGGGGCAATACTTCTGCCGGACTCATCGGTAGCCAGTTGTTTTGTTAATAAACACGACCGTTGAAAAAAGTTGAAGGTGCAGAGCAAAGCGTTGTTTGGCTGTAATGCCTGAAAAATATGTGCAGCGAACTGATTTGATATGGAATAAGACACACTGATGCCTGCATGTCAATTCATGATGCAAGTTGTCTCTATTTTTAAATTGGCTGCGCGGCATCAATGTAGCTACCACCCAGTAAAAAAATTACTTAAATAATTATAGCAAACAAAAACAGTTTGCGAAAATGAAAGAAGAATTAATTGAGTTTGTGAAGACAGATAGGTTTTTATATGATAAAACCTGCTCATCGTATAACAATTTATACATGAGGTATACAAAATTTAATGAAAAATTAAATAGAAATATAAAATAAAAATAAAAAAAAGAAATTGAGTTTTGACAGAACTAGACATCATATTTTTCGAAAAATATACACGTATGTCTCGGGTGCAGGGAAGCAAGCAAGTTTGGAATTAAATCACGTTTCTTAAAAATCTGTTCTACCTCAAAAGTAAGTGCATATATTCTGTTTATGGCAGAGTCCAGACAGAGTCATTGAACAAAAATTATACATGAGCTGGACAGAAATTTTTCTCATTGAACAAAGCTCTTGTGTGTAAAGAATTGTAAATGAATGCAAGTGTTGCCGTTAAAAAATGTGGTGTTAAGAAATTAATTTTTTTATTTCAAACATTTAGAAAAATCAACGTGAAAAATGAGCCACAGTTGCCATATTAATAAAAAAAGGGTGTCATAATGGTACTATCGTAACACATCTAGCTACATTGGCAACGTTAAATGGTTTATAGGGATCTCAAAACCAGTGATGTCATTGTGTAAGTCAGAATTTCGGCCATCTAATCGAACTCTTTGTACTTGATTTTTAACTGTTAATTTACCTAACACAATTAGGTTAAATGTGTCCAATAAGCAAAATTTCATGAAATGAGTGAATCGGGTTATTATTTGCTTTAGGAAGCTTAATTTTTGCTTTATTTGCCTATGTTATAGCATTCCCCATCTCCCATATATGCAATTTTAGAAAAAATTCATGAATTTTAACACTTTCAGACTGCGAAATTGGAGAAGTACTCGAAAACGAATTCTGAGGAAAGAAACATTACAAAATTACTGGATGTATCTTCAGATGAGATATCCTTAATAATGCAGTCTTTTTGGACCCCATCACAAGAAGAAAAATGTGGAGCCAATGTAATTCATAATAACTCTTGCAGACAAGGAATTGGTAACGTCGCAGATCAAGAGGTAAGGTATTACAACTACTACTACTACTACATGAATAAAATTACTCTTCAATGTATTGTGACTGAAAATACATGTAATAAAACTTTACTTGCGAGAAAGGCAAATTTGAAGCGAGGCTGTTTAAAAGTCCTTATTAAGGTTTTAAAGATTGTTTGAGAAATCTCCAAATACGTACCTACGTATGTACGTATATGTTCCCGCCCAAACCCGATTTTTCTCCTTCCCCAAACTATTTTAACCAAAGCATGTCAAACGAAACTGATTTTGAATTATTATTTAACTAAACTAATGGTTAGCATTAACGTGTCCAATCTAAGTAGGACATGATTTTCAGGATTTAGTTTTCGAAAATGAGACATAACGTCCAAACGTCACAAGTTTTCAGTATACTCTAATCACGGAAAGACTTACGATTGCAAATTATTAAAATTTATTATCAAAATTCGTGCTCTTTGAAAAATGTGAAAATCCGCTGCTAAAATTGTGTTCAGCGGTGAGGCTCATTTATACGGATACGTAAATAATGCCATACAAGAATTACCGATGCATCCCGAAAAAACGATAGTTTGGTGTGGTTTATGGACTGGTGGCATCATCGGTCCATTTTTTTCCAAAGACGAGAAGAGTTGAACTTGGTTGGCATGTGGTTTTATCAAGACGGTGCCATATGCCACACAGCTCGTGAAACAATGGAAATGTTGAAGGATGAATTTGGTGAGCAGCTTATCTCTCGAAATGGCCCGGTGAGTTGGGCCCAAGATCATGCGACTTAAAGCCTCTTGATTATTTTTTGTGGGGTTAGGTAAAGTCGTTAGTCTATGTGGACAAGCCGAACACGATTTGTTAGTTAGCCTTAGAGGATAACATAACACGCGTAATTCGTGGAATACAGGCCGAAATGATCGAAAAATGGATCTTCCGAATGAACCATTTGAAACGGAGCCGAGGCCTATTTATCGATTACAATAAACATTTTGAATATGATGCCAATTTTAAAAAACCACGCTTAATAAATCACCCATTACATACTATGTAAGTCTCAAAATATGTTAGTAGCAGAGTTGCACATTAACTTATGTAACTAATGCACTAATATTTTAAAAATCGAGAATCAGTAATTTTTTTATATGAAAGTGCCCATACAGAAAATTATTTGCGTTTGACTTCACTCTTGGTACCGACTTAATTGTTTCCAAAAAAGTATTAAATTCTTTGGAAAAAGGTTTTTGGATATATTGTAAAAAATCGTACTGTGGTAAGGGCGGCAATTTTTGAGTTTCTGAAAGCTGCCGGCTTTTTGTTTTTTTATGTTTGACTCACTTAGTAGCCGTTTCAATATTGTTGGCACCGTGTTACACAGGGTTGGCACAGGGTTACCAGAATTTGGTCTGCTTTAGGCGCCCAAAACTTGAAAGATTGTAGCCCAATATCGTTGCCCAGAAAGTTTATTTATGCCTACTTCGTTTATTTACTTAAACAAAATGAAAATATCACAATGACTTTTACGAATTTATATTATTTAAAATGTTGTAGGCAACTACATTTTCTTTTTCGTTTTGGGGGGGTTTGTTGGAAGGACAAATCATCGAAAGACACTGCAGCGAGTTTATGCGCGAGGGACCCATGAGCAGTAGTGAGTGACCTTGATCCGGTCTAAAAAAAAAACCTCCCGAAGACTCACTTCAAGGTTTTACACCTTGACGTAGGACTAATCAGCAATTTGAATTTAGAGTGTGTTTGTAATTATATTGAAATTTAATATTAAGAGCGACAAAGATCAAATTTTTAAAATATTTTGATTAAGATTATATCTTCATTTCTTAATACATATGTTAAATACTAGCCAACTATTATAGGTCAAGGTTTTTGACCGCCCAGTCTACTGATCGTATTGGTAGTATTTAATAATTGAAATATTTCTTTATTGGCGTAATTAAGGAGCCTAGATCTGTATCTTTGATCGACTTTTTTAATTTCATTTTCAACTACCTCAACAGTAAGATCTCTACGGAGATCGGCGTTTCTTATCGCATCGGCGCAGTAAAGCATGTAGAGTTATACCTTTAATTTAGCTGTATTTTTATATTCTACTACATTGTCATTTATGTACACTTACATTCTTGTAAGTGAAATAAATGTGAACCAACTTAACGTCATTTAATTTTATCTGCCATTTCGTTGTCAAATTAAATATCTTATTTACTTCCTATGGAAGTTGAATCACATAAACTCAACACTTCGCAGCATTTTCTATTTTCCAACACATCCGCCGTGACCAGCTGTTTTGTTGTTGCGATTTGGATATGTTGCAAAACTCCCCACAAACATTTTTGGCGGGTAATCTAGTAAATTAGATCTAACTTCATGTGTCTGGCTCACACGTATTCACAGATGGGAAAATTAAAGAGGATTTTGCGGCCGTTATTAAATATTTTTTGCGATTCGAGTATCTGGTTAATTCCTCATCTGTGTTAATAATCAAACACTAATGTCGACTATTAATTGACTGTCAGTTTAAATTAAAATGTTTGAAATGGTACCAATAAATAATTTGACCTCCATCTTTACTAGTGCGAGGACTTTTTTTTGAATCTATTACATTTGCTGTCAAATTTATTTGTCAAAACATCTGATATTGTTTTCAAATATAGGTACTTTGAAAAAAAGGTGAAGAAATTAAGTAATTAAATATGAATTCAAGTCGGGACGAAGATATTTTTATATTTTTTATATCTCGAAAAGGAAAAAAAAGTCAACCGTTAAAGTCAAAAGACGAAAACAAATGAAGCAACAAATCGGTTCTGTGTGTCAGGATTTGAGTTCTGTCAATGTGGCTTGTGTTGCCATCGTGCTTTAAGTGAAATAATTGTGTTCATACCTTTTAGTGCTTTTAATTTTTCGAAATATATGTGACACTGTGCTTGGTTTAGTGTAGAAAACAAATGTTGCAACATATGCGGAAGGCCTACCAGAAGTTCTGATCGCATTAAGTATGTTAAAAAATATCTTGGAAAATTTGGAACCCATTCGGAACGGAAAATGTACCTATTCTAAAGTAAATGTACACACTTCGATATACGTTCAGTTAATAACTAATTTGTACAAAAGGAAACTGTTTGAATTTTTTGCGAAAATTCACAATTTGTATCCTTTTCCTGCGCTAATTGGACTATTTCTTCATGCTTTGTATTTTTCATATACATTTTTATTTGATAAAGCCGTACGTTTATTTGATACAAAAATAAATGAATGCACGGCAACATTCCGTTGCAGAATGAATTATGACAGAATGAAAATTAGAGTTAATGTTAGACATAAACATGGCTTTCTGACCATTAACATTTAACCCTACAGTTAAGGATTATCCGACAACTAAATTTGTTTATTGGTACAGGGATTTAAGAAAGTGTACAGACTTTAAGTTAACTGCCAGACTAAATTTGAATATTTGTACGGCCGATTATAATTACACGTATTTTGTGGGGGTAAGAATTTTGTTTGAACTTTTGGGCAGCATTTTGTATATTGAGTGTAAATGTTTGCACTGCATCTTCTTATTGTTCTTCTTTTAGAATAACCGCTGTGGTTCCAATCAGTCAGCCTAAACAAGCTATGGACTTTGTTCTTAAAGTTTTATTTTATCGACAAGTGTTTAAAGTAACGAAGAGTGATCCAATTCTAGATCTGGCTCTTCTTCTTCATTTCTTTGAATTATTTTGAAGATGTTTTAATACTTATGAATATTCCTTGAATCGCCATGATTGATAATACCCTTCTTCATGTGTGGTAATCAATATGGCGCCTACATAATTTTATGATATGTTATGTTGCTTTCCATTGCACTTTAGAGAAACTGGGCTGACAATTCTTATTTTTCAGCACCAAAGGGTAGCTATAGCAAAATTTAAAAAAGACTCATATCACCACCAAAGCGTTTGACATTACCTGTCACCTTTTTTGCTTGCATTTCGATGTTGTTTGGCTTTGACATATTTTTTAGTAAATTAATCTTCTTGAAAATGAATCGAAATTGACAACGAAGGAGGTCGAGGAAGGAGGACACTACCGTTGAAGAAGATTAATTCACTAATAATTATTTTATTTTATTTGCCTCAATTGAATAACTTCGCAAAATGTAAACGCCTAAGTGACACGAGAGAAATGTCAAACGTTTTTATGTAAGTGGGAGTACGTGTAAGTCTTGCTTTTGCTTTGAGATTCGCAAAAATTGGTCTGAATCTAAAAACAAAAAAATTTTCTATGTGAATGGAAAAACAAAAGTGGTCTGACGGCAGTTTTTCGGATCCAATGGAAAGCCACAATAAACAAATATGTACATCACAAATTCGTTATAATTATTGCTTTCTTCGGTTACATCAAATTCGTCCACATTGTCATCACCAACCTCTTTTAAATGTCTGATGTAAATTTGTTGACCATTTTTTACAGTGGAATCGATACGAATGGGCATTAAAGTTTCGAGACCACCGTGGACAAAGTAATTCTTTATAAATTACGTCATTGGACCCGTTTCTTACGTTAAATAATACTAAAATAGACAAAGTTATGGCTAAATTAAACGATATGTAGCCCAAAATTGCGTTAGGCGCCCATGAAAAAAATTATCGCGTTTTTGAAGAAAGAAGATATATGTACTTATCATGATTAAAGCAAACTTGCAAATGAATTCGACGTGGTAGACGGAATTCGATTGAAGTACATAAATGACACTATTTTTCAAAATCCCCTGACTAATTTTTTAAGTTTTCCCTGACCAAATAAAAAAACAGTAACTTTTAGATATATATGTAGGTAGAGGTACATATATTGAATAGTTTAACGGTTTATTTGGGCACGAATATTTTCCGTTCAGGAAAAAACAAGCAAGTGTTGGAAAAACTGTATGAAGACACAACGTCAACACTTACAAAAACTAGCATATTTGATAGCCAGGAATTCTATCTTTTATATTTGTTTTTAAATTAAGTTATCAATAGTTTTTGAAAAAACTTAATATCAAACTTAAAATTAAATAAAAAATTATAATAAAAATATATATTGTGTGCTAATTTTTTCAGAATTGAAAACTCAAACAGTAATTTGCTTTTTGTAATTACTGCCCCTATCAATTCCAAATGGAACACAAAAAACCATAAAGTTTTCCGTTTTTTAGAAAATTAAAATTTACGAAAACTCCTTTTTTTATTAAATTTGTATATTTTGTTGGCTATTGAAGTGATATTAGGTACTTTCTATATGAAAATTTTAAAGTTTGGCCTTATTTGATTTCCGCAAAGCGAAATAACACGAAATAGGTCTCATTACCACTTTCAATTGATCAAAATTAGCTTAATTTAGCTTTAAGCCAGTGAAATTTGTTTTTTTTTTATATCAGCCCACAATGCAGCAAAAATTGGTTTTTTTTGTGATATTTCCAACTTAATAACGGTACCTATGTGAACCGCCCCACTAGAAAAATGGTTTTTTGTTTTTGGCGGAAAAGTGTGGACAAAGATCAACGAAATATATATTTAATTTATTTCATTGTGAATCAAAAATCCAAATTTTGTGACCGCTTTCAAAATTCCCTGACTTTCCCGGACTTTCCAGTCCACTGGCAACTCTGAAGTATTTCCTAAAGATTCCGCAAACCATTAACTACTCCGGCAATATGGAGAAGGTTAATCGTGTCAATTAATCAAAACCTTTTGGCGCAGTTATTCCACGAATTACGCGTGCAATGTTATCCTGTAGGGCTTCAATCGTGTTCAGCTTGTCCACATAGACTAACGACTTTACATAACCCCACAAGAAATAATCAAGAGGCGTTAAATCGCATGATCTTGGCGGCCAACTCAACGGGTCATTTGGAGAGATAAGCTGCTCACCAAATTCATCCTTCAACATTTCCATTGGAACCCTTCAATTCTTGCAGGCAGCAAAAGCTTTGCCAAGCCTAACCTAGCAATAGCCGAACCAGTATATTTCACCGTACTTCTTTATTTTTAGCTAACAAACATATTTCTGCAATTCTAGATATTTCAATCATTAGCTGCAGTTAGATAGCATAATATTGAACACATAGTTGGATTTCCACTTTTTTATTCTGATACAGCGTTATCATACTAAAAAAATATCATGTTAAAATTAAATTTATTTGGTTTTATTATAAACAACATAAGCGGTTAATAAGAACTGACTTTGACTGTGAATCTATTTTCTTCAGTATAATAAATAGCCATATTTATCAATAAAAGTAAAAGCTGTATATATTTATTTAAATATATAAAAATGGTTTCTTTCTTTTCAAATTATCAATAATTTTGCAATTTAAAATTGTTTTCCTATTAACGCTTAGGGCACATGGTGGCAAATAGTAAAACAAGTTTCCAGATCACAAATCGTGATCTCGATAAATAATTAGATCATGTGTATTTGTTGCAATGCATACAAATTCAAGGTCCATATAGTACAGTTCTGATAATAGAAAACGGCTATTGTTGGCTTCCTTTTTTCCAGATATTAGTGTTAGTCTGTGTTGTGTATGTATGGTTTAAAAATTGAATGTACCTATTTATAAAGATTTGAAAAAAAAAAAACCGAATTTGAAACTGATTCAAAAATTTAGTATTCATTCAATGTGCAAATGATTTTTTTTTACATAATTTTTTTTTTGCGTTTTTTTTTTACCGATTTAGAAAATATTGCCGGACCCCGTCATTATCACTGCCTTCGTTTTTATTTTTTCAAAAAAGAAATAAAGGAAAATAATTCAAATTTATAAACTGAGTTAGCTAACTTGGTTTGCTTGAACTCGAACTCGGGTTAATTCGGTTTGTGAAATTTTCGGTTTGGTCGATCACTAATTCGCTCTATGAGTTGTGGTGAATTGGGCAGGTTCATTATCCACTGTGAAAATATCCAAATCGATACAGATATTTGTATCATCACTGTTATAACGAAAAATGCTTCATTCGATAGTTCTTCGCTTAGTTTATTGCAATTTATTGCTTTATCTAAAACAGTCCATCATTCCAGAGAAAAGTGCTACTGTATCTTTTTTTTATTCTTTCCTGGTTTCTAGCTCATCTTTTTCTCTATTATCAGACCCAGATATATTTAGCTTATAGAAAAGTTAAGTTTATGCCGTGGAATTTTATATTTTCTTTAGAGGAGGTTAAACCCTTGTAGGTGATCCAGCCAGCTTCGAATTGATAATCCTACTTTTAAGTAATAGATTATTAAGCTCATCGATTGCCTCATTTACCTTCACGGCCGCATTTGACATTGTTAAAAGCCATTTCTATGTCCATGAAA
Organism: Ferdinandea cuprea; assembly: GCA_963576555.1. Taxonomy (NCBI): domain Eukaryota; kingdom Metazoa; phylum Arthropoda; class Insecta; order Diptera; family Syrphidae; genus Ferdinandea; species Ferdinandea cuprea. The sequence goes on from OY754959.1 coordinate 84,010,846, forward strand.
GTGACCTTGCGATGCAGGGAGCATTCGACGGAACGTACCATCGTATGCCGCTTTCACCGATTTACCGTTACAGTATGTATGTTGTGTGGTAGACAGAAGTCTCATATTGGTCAATCGTTCTAGAGTTTTGAGCAGGAATGATGATATGTCTGTGATCTTTTAAGCTGGCGTGAAAGCGTTTACCGGCCTTGGGTATGAAACCAACTTAACTTGTCTCCAAAGCAGCGGAATCTGGAAGGGATCTATACAGCTCTTCCGAATTATCTCCAGCAGAATAATATCCGAAGTCTATCTAAGCTCTAGTCTAGTATAATGCCCTCCGAATTATCTCCAGTATTGGCAGAATAATATCCGAAGTCCATCTAAGCTCTAGTCTAGTATAATGCCGTCTGGTCTCACTGATGAAGCTATGTAGCGCCCAAATCAGGTTGATATATTTAGTTTCGTGTTCAGACAGTCATCCGTTTTTCTTTCCGATATTTTGCAGGCAGATAAGTGTGTCACTGTCGGATCATAGTCTTAGAGGGAAGCGAGATTGTAGTTCAGTGACCGTATCAGAATCAGGATGTGAAGGCAGTTTGTAAGCAAATGTATCTGTAGGATTCCTTTTGCTCCTCCCGTTTCAAGACTTTCCAAGTGTGAGTCGGAAGATTTGGGTTGGTATGGCAAATAATACACATAACACCTTCGGCATTAAGGGGCCTTCTGACGTTTCGGATGGAACTCGGTTGCGTGAAATATGGGATATCCAAGGATATCCTCCTCCTTTGCTACCACCTCGAACATTGCCTATGGCCTGCTTAACTCTTGCATATAAAGATGCACAGATCTTTGATTCTCACCGTCGTAAAACAAAAGATTTATCAGATTTGAAAATGGATGGGGTGTGTTGCATTGCTAACCACTCGCGCTTCGAAACCGGTGTGGCTACTTCCACAGATCTATGTCGGACATAACCTGCTAGGCCTACTTAATTGTCGTAAAAAGCTCAGGCTCAAAATTAAATTTGAAGTCTATTCTGTTACAAATGCAAATTTTTAACTTTCAGCTCACTTTATCATCCCATCACCCATAGTTTTGTTTGCTATATTTTATGAATCTAATAATAACAAAAACAAACGGTTTTATAAGTTTGCGGAGAAACTCATAGATTTTATGACAATTGGAAAAACCTGTATCAAATGGCAATTCAATTTAATGAGAATATCGCAAAATTATGCTCTCGCTGCTAATTTTTGATTTCATAAAGATTTCATTACCGTTTCATTTAATTTGGAACCCTTTTATTTATCAATGCGCGAATAATGACGCTTTCGACTAGACTTTGAAGAAACTGGTCTCAAAATTCATATTTTTCAGCACCAATGCATAGCTATAGCTGGATTTAAAAAAGATTCATACCACCAAAGTGTTTGACATTTACTTGCTCACCCAGAACGTGTAACTTTATTTCAAGCGGTTGTAGAATTATTTATTTGCCCCTAATTTATGGAAAAGTTTAGATTGTTTGACAAAATGTCAAACGTTGGCTGATTTCCGTTTGTGTACGTTGCAAAAAAGTTTAATAATTGTAAAATTATTATTGTTAAACGTCAAATAATAGTTTTTTGGCAAACGAAACATTAAAAATTAGTCATAAAGTTGGCATTTTGTCAAACAATCTATTCTTACATTTACCCTCGCATATCAAAAATATTTTGAATTTTAAATATGTCGTCATTTTCTTCTTCCCCCATTATGAGCTACAAGACCTGTTTAGAGCATCAGCTTGACATCAGCTTCCAACTCATATGATTTTATTTCGGTCACCTTTCGTGCCAAAATTTTCTGGGTATTGACGATGTTAAGATTTTTCGTGGCTATGTCCCGTTGAAGATGTGCCTAGAACTATGTCCAAGGTCCAACTCTTGATTTCTTCAAAGTAATTATATTTAATTTTCCTATTTTGTTTATATATTGATTATTATATAGGCAAATTCATCTAGCCATTCCTCTTCAGGAAAAATGGATTCTAGAATTCAGGATATTGCGAACATTTTCACACCTGTTACGGGGTTCTATGGTATAAATCCTGACATTTCCCCTTACACGCATTATCATGCACATTATCCACCTAAGGTTTGTGTACACCTATGCGGACTTTTAATTACATTCTTAGCACTTTTATTTTTTACAGAATAATGCAAACATATTACCTTATGCTTCTCGGCAACAGTCCGTAAATAATTCTCATAGAGAAGATGGAAGCTTTCAAACTCACTTTGCACATCATTTGGAATCAACCGGAAATTTGGGATTGAACTCGTCCTATCTTAACACTGAGATTCAATGCATAAAACACTTTACGGTATGAACATAACTAAAAACTCCATTTTGTTTTTTAATTACTTCCTATTATTGTTTATCTAGAGTACCCCCGGTGACTTAGTTCCAAATGAAAGTTTCTTAAGCTCATTTTTAAATGAAGAGTGTATTCAAATGATGGATATAAGTGGGAATGAGAGTAAGTATAAATTTGAATAAGTTTTTTTATTAAGCATGCCAAGAAAATAATATGTGATGTTTTGAATTTTGAAGCACAAAATGTACAAATAACTTTCATTGCATTAAAAACACTTCATCATTAAATTTGAATTTAAAGGTTGTTCACTTATTTTAATACAGTATGACTATGTTGCGGTTTGCGGAGTGCTTTTTGCAAGCAACTGTCAAGGGTAGAATTATGGCGGCACAACAAATTTTCCTACTTTTCTTACTTAAGCCGGAACCAAACTTGTAAAGTGTATTGTGCAGAAAAGTGTTGTGTCTTGTCGCTGACGGCTACATGAATTTTGGCCCCAATGAACAATGGCCCCATTTTTTAGTTTATTATGAAAAATTATCCCAAACTTTGGGGAAAAAAGTGAAAAATGGCCCCAAACTAAAATAAACAATGGCCCTAAAAATTTAAAATTATTTTTCAAAATGAAAAATGGCCCCAAAAGTATGAAAAATAAGGCTACATGAATTTTGGCCCCAATGAATAATGGTCCCAAACCAAAAATGAAAAATACGAAACAACAGCACGAAAATTTCTGTGATTTGGGGCCATTTTTCATATTTTTGGGGCTATATTTCATTTTGTTTGGGGCCAAAATTCATTATGAGAAATTATCCCAAACTTTGGGAAAAAAGTGAAAAATGGCCCCATACCAAAAATGAACAATCGCCCCAAAAATTAAAATTCTTTTTCAATATGAAAAATGGCCCCAAAAATGTGTCACGTTCCAATGAAAATGACCCCAATGAAAATTCTTATTTGACTGACTACTGCAAAATAAAGGCCGCCAAGCTTTATTATTTTTTTTAAATTCTTAATGATTTTATGATGGTAATATCATAATGGGGGGGAGGGGGCATTCTGCCCCCACACTGACTACTACAAAATAAAAGCCACCAAGCTTTATTATTTTTTTAAAATTCTTAATGATTTCGTGATGGTAATGACCGCTTGGTTTCACTGTTAGATTGGGAGTAGACGACGCGAGGTTGGGTATATGACAACTTTGTTCAAATCCCGACCTGTACCACCTGAAAGATTTTATTTGCTGCCCTACCTCTTGCGAACGCCTGACAGACACGAGAAGCTTATTAAAAATTAATTGCCGTTCGGAATCGGCATTAAACTGTAGGTCCCTTCCATTCTTGTCAAAAAATATATCTTCGCACACACAGTGGTTGGAGAAGATAGGCTTATTTATTTTCAATGTCTGTTGCAAATTTAAAAAAAAATTTTTGGTTTTTCATAAAGTTTCCAAAAAATGTATATAAAGCCAAAAAAATGTATTTCTTTTAAATAGCTACAGCTCAGGAGGTCAGACGTCAGAAACATGTGAGTGTGGCAAACCATGGCCTACCTGCCCTACAACCCCGAGCTGGTTATCTCGGAGAAATGAAAGCAAACTAAAGATTAGAAATTAACCAGATAGTAAACCCTATCCCATATTCCCTCCATAATAAAAAATGATGGTGTGTTTTAACCCATATAATTTGAGCTTATACAGTAGTCCCTGGATAATAGCACATGCGTATGGATATAAAATTATAGTGCTTATTGCCGGGTTTTTAATGAAATTTACACAATAGCTCATAAATGTGTTTCCATGAGGGTATTTTCTAAAATGTATAAATAATTTAATTTAGTCACAAGTAGGGCGTAGCAAAATGAGTAAACGTTATGCATTTATCTATTTGTGTTAAGTAAGCTTATAGCAAAATGACAAATATTTTTGTTTGAATTATTAAAAAAAATACCCATATAGATACTTATTCCTGAATAAAAATTTGGTACGGTAAATGTAAATTGTGTCCTTTTAATGAATTTATTTTGTTAGTGTACAGACAATTTAAACTATGAAATACAAATACATTAACGCTTTCTTAAAAATGTTATATTCAACGGTTTAGTCCTGAACCCATCCATGAATTAAACCTTTTTATGAATAAGACAATTGTGGAAGACAAATAGTATTAGCCATTATAATATGTTTATATTACACCCAATATTATTTCATTATTAAAGAATCATTAAATGCATCAGTAACAAATATATATGTCATATTTGTTTATCGATTAGGACGTTTATGGTGTTTGAATGTGTTAGTGCTTCTAGTTTTGTTTTGAATTCAAAGTCAAAAGCGAATTCCTCTTCTTTCCACGAGAGGAACTGTCATTTTAGTATCAAACGAACAGTTTCAGAAGAGTCCAGAAGTCTTCCGGATTACCAAACCAAAACGACATTAATGTCGGTATGGAATATATTGTTCACATCATCAGTGTATTTTAAAATATTTTTACGTTTTATATATGCTTAAACTTTATTTAAAGCTATTATGAACAAAATAGGCTCAAACTGACTTCCGACCCGACTGAGCAGAGAAATTTCCTGATAATTCAGCTTTCGTTATTTCTTATCTCATTACATGCCTTGCCATGTTGATAGTTTTCAGGACCTTGGCGTTTATTTTGACCCCAAACTCACCTTCATAGGGCATATCGTTACCCTCATGCCAGAAGCATGAATGTGCAAATTTTCTAATTTTGAGTTAATTGTGTACAAGGAAAACATAATATTTTACAATGTTTCAGAAACCAAACCATATGTATGAGCGCAATTAACATTCAACGTGATTTCACAACATTGTCATGATATTTTCCAAGACAAAGATCTGTTAATGCATTTAGAAAAAATCCATTTGACAAAAAGCGGTGGGATGCCAAAGGCTCAAAACTTAAATTCGTTTATATCATGATCAGCTGTTCGAAAACCTTAGAGAAATCTGTGTATATGCACTCGACTTCATTATTATTTTGTAAAGAATTTCAACAACCACGCAAGAGACTTGACAAAATTGTGACAGTGCACCTGTTATTTACAAATCCATGTGTTATTAATAACAGAAAAATATTTATTGTTTTTTACAGACAATTTTCTTTCCTCGAAATGGAGTGTACGATTTTTGTTTAATATGTCCACTGTCACTAACGCAATGTAAAAAAAACCGCTTTAAAGCTAAAGTTGTAGAAATAAAGGGTTAGAACCTTAAAAAAATATGTAGAACTAAAACCTTCAAAAGTTTGCCATATAAATTTTTTTTACAGAAATGTTATTTTCTTTGATAATTTCTATAGAATATAAAAAATATGTATAAAAAGATATTTAGCTAATATTTTTTATAATATATTATATCACCTTGAGTAAACCTTTCTAATATAAAAGGCAAAACACGCCATATAATCGTTTTTGAAGAAAAATCTCAAAACAATGAATTGACGTTTAATATAAAGATAGAGTTGCTACAAGTCCCTTATAGCTACGATTTTCTACTGATCCGCCTTTAGACCAGCCTCGTTCATAACATTGTTTTTTTCGGACTAACACAATTAGCGATATATAAAAACTGCTGGAAGGACTTATGATCACTTAAATTTTCATTTCGGGCCGTTAACTATTTGCTTCTTCTCGTTTGGCTATAGCCTCTGAGGCTGTACGATTGTGCATGAATTGTTTACATTAAAGAATGCCTTAAGACTCAAGAATGACTTATTCCGATTAACCGATAAATAATTTTCCAACATATTTCCGGATCTCAACACATGCGCATATTTTTTGCGTTGTCAATTTACTTCTTTATTTGTTGGTCTCTATAGAACAGACATTTGCATAGTCATAAGGGATAAATATAAAAATATTCAGATATAGGGAGACAAATAAAGAAAAACAAGAGCAAAATTATATATTAAGTTTTATTTTTATGGATTTTATTTTTATCTACTGAATTTACATTGTACGACAACATTAACGTGTTTATCGAAGACAAATACACATATTTAGTTTGAGAGTAAGCTATTTTAAATTAGCGAGTGCTTCAAATATTTAATTATGCAACATTCATGTTGAGAAGGCAAAGAATTTCCGAAGAATCGGTCTTTCCTATTAATGAACAAATAGAACTCGCGCAACAGTTCTTCTAACCTCTAAAGATCTCAAACCAATTAATCTTAACCCAGATGGATATTGAGGTAAACTGGCTCCTCGGCTCCTCTTAGAGCAAATGTTTACGTGAACTCTATAGTATGAATACCACACAATAGATGCATATACCAAAACAGATTGCACATATGAAACATATAGCATTTTAATAAATATGTGTACATATTCCATATTCTATGTTCCCTATTTGTGATGAACTTTATGTGGTTGCTGCATAACTTCATATCTAAGAACACACCCAAATCTTTGACTACTACTAATAAACGGAGGATGACTACGTCTGAGTTCTTAAAAGTTTCGATGCGGTTTTCTTGCAATGTTAACAACTTACATTTGCACAATCGATGCGAAGCAAACAGTTCCAGAACGCATCCTGCGGCGCGGGTCTTTTTGAGATTAGAAGGACTTTCAACTCGCTCTCTATAGTAATTTCTAAAGGGAAAATATTAGCAACATTTTAAAATATTGATTTAATTTTTCACTCTATGATTAAAAGCGATTCTCGTTAAATATGTGAAAACAGCGTGGTGAATTTAATATTCTACACTGTGGGGAGTAAAATTCCTTCGTATGTTTGCTTTTTTTTTGTTTCGTATTCCCGTTTTCACATTAAACATTAATTTCCAATGTAGGCGTGAAAAAAAATGATTCATGATAGTTTTTGACCTTGGGTTCTTAGAACGAGAATCGAAATTGCGTTAAAAGGAAAAAAAGTATTTCACGGAACCAGAATTGACCCCCACCCAACTCAAATACATATTTATTTGCGGCTAAAAATACTAAGGAAAGGAAATAATTAATCATTATTATTTATTAAGGTATTTATTTCGTCAAGATTTTCATAGATTCAGATAAGCACAATATATAATAAATGTAAAAATAAGAAACCAAAAATATAACACAATGTTTCCGAATGTTTGTTATATTGTTTTTACTTTTTTTAAGAGAAAAAGTTAGCTGGGCCAAGTAATATTTTTATAGCTCCAGTGGTAGTAATAATAAACAATACCTTTATCTGCCTATATTAAATATTTAATACTTTTTCACACTAGATGATTTTATTGTCGCTATCAATTTCGTAACACCCTTTATTTGATAAGATGATAAAATAGTATCAATTTATCATATTTTAACTTGGGTAGTTAGGTTTGGTTAGGTTAGATAGGTTGACAAGCTGCCTGAAATGTCGTCATCCTTGAGATTAAGTTTCATCATGTTTCTTAGAAAATTATGGCCAGTTAAAGCACCAACCAGTTTAAACAGCGGTCTCACAAGATGGCAGAGTGGCGATTTGATCGACTGAAGCTCCCGGTCTCGACCCATTTCGGGTTCTTTTTCTTTTCTTAATTTATTGATTATATTATTCTATATATTTTTTATTTTAATTTATATACATAAATTAAATTTCTTTTGTTCTCTTTAATGTTAACTTAGCATTCTTGACATTAAATGTTATTATTACGTGATTTATAATCCTGTACTAATTATAAGTTTATCTTGTTGTACCGCGTTTCTGAAATTAATAAATATATAAAAAAAAAATATTAAATATCTCATCGACCATATCGGCGCAGGAACCCAGCAGAGACATAAATTATACCTTCGTGCCCTAAGAGACCTGGGTTCCAGCTGACTGTTTGACTGATACTCAAAGCTATCTTGGCAGTGAGCGATCGTGCAAGTATAGATCCAAGGGTAGCAAATTTAGAATCACTTCAAAGCAGCGGTTGATGTCGTTCTAAATGCACCGGTTGTCCCTATGCGTGCTAGTCTCGCTATTTTCATCAATATCCCAAAATTTTTTGAACATGCATACGTTCTGATATGAATAAATATGTATCATAAAATTTATTTTTTCTTAAATAGCTCGAATTCGCGAGTCAAAAAATCGTATCATAAATAGGAAAATTTGAAATAAAACTCTTACTTCGCCACATATTGGGGCTAAACTTATTCGAAACCTTCTTGTTGTTGTTGTCAGTTCTCGATTTTTAGAGTGACGTACCCGAAACGAAACTTTTTAAATATTAAGATTAAATAATTAATTCGATATTGAACAATAACTTATTATTCAAACTATTGCATTCTATTCCTAGGATCCCCAACATGCATTCAAGGTGCAATTATACCTGGGGATAATTCGGGCGCCGTTGCATCCCAAATAACAGATAAGTCGGTCGATACAAACAATTCTCTCTGTGGGAATAGCTTAACAGAGCGACTAGATTTGTCTTGTGATAGCGCAGTAAGTTCATTGGGTTCCGAACGTGTTCCATCAACATCGGACGGAGAATGGGGTGAAGGAAGCGATTCTGGCCAGGATTACCATCAGAGCAACTATTATGGCCCTTATGACTACAGCTCGAGCAGTCGAAATTTTGTTACTCGGCAAATGCCTGTTGCACAAAAAAAGTACCATATGTTTGGTAAACGATATTTTCAGGAGCAAATGCCGGAGAATTCTATTATTCATTCAACAATGCAGTTTTTACATTCAACTAGCTCTGAATGCGATGGGATTGAAAATATCATTGATAATTCAACATATGATGATTGTTCTGATGAATTGATATCCCTGCCCAATGTAAAAAACCCAGGCAAGACGGCTCATTTAAACACAAAGTCAGAACGTGACAAATTCGTGGAAATTGGAACACGTCCCCAAATAAACCATGAAAACCCTATACGGCATAATCATACGTATACATTATTAAACAATTCTTCTTCAAATTCGCGTTTTAACAGAGAGAACTCCGAATGTAAGGAAATTTTACCTGACGGGCATTTAACACGTGACGAAAAACGTGCACGTAACCTAAATGTACCTATTCCGGTTCAGGAAATAATAAATTTACCAATGGACGAATTTAATGAACGTATTTCTAAGTATGACCTTACTGAAAATCAACTATCATTAATACGGGACATAAGAAGAAGAGGGAAAAATAAAGTAGCTGCACAAAATTGCCGTAAGAGAAAATTGGATCAAATACTTTCTCTTGAAGGTGAGGTAAAGGAAGTTCGGCGCAGAAAGGAAAAGTTGCATAGTGATAGAGCTTACATAGCATCAGAGAAAAAAAGAATTGCAAACAAATTCGCAACATTGCATCAACATATATTTCACGTAAGTAACAAAACAATTTCTAATACCTTATTTAAAAAAAAAAACGTTTCCAATTTTATTTATTTGATTTCAACTGAAACAGTTTTTGAGGGATGCTGAGGGAAATCCCTGTTCTCCATCTAAATACAGTTTACAGCAAGCTTCAGATGGATCAATATATCTTCTACCCAGGGATAGTTCTAAACTTGAGTCCAATTACCATATGTCAATTTTAATTGATGGAACTGAAACAAGTTCTAGTGATACTTGCCGCCAAAGACGGATGCATCATGGTTGTGCTCAAAAAAAGTTAAGCGAATCCTCTTCGGCAACTTCTGACCAGTCGCGCATTAATATAGAACGTCGGGATGACCAATAATTTGATAAAAAATAAAATTACAATTCTTTTCATATTTTGAAGTATAGTTTGAATATGTTAACCAGAATAAAATAGAATTAATTTAAAAAATTGTTTTGATTTTAAATCGACGAACGATCATCCACAAACAGAAAAAGAAATGCTTATATTTACCAAATCTTAACGTTAAGAAATTTAATTAATTTCGATCAAATAGTCAAAGCTATGACATGTTAGTTTCGTATGGTATTTTCATTTGAAAAAAAAACATTTATTTTGTTTTCAATATGTTAAAATTAATTTTTGTTTTATTTGGATCTATCCAAACATTGATTATAACATTTCATTGGGACATTTTTTGACAGATTTTTAACGGTTTACAATAATTCAACTGACAGCGATTACAATTTTAAATAATCTGGGTTTTGATTTTTTCAGTGTATGTCTTTGGTGAATAGAAATATTTTGTTGAAATACTTGATTGTGATATGTTAATAGTTAAGCATTCAAATACAAAGTATTTTTAAATAAATTCATGAACTTTAAATTTAAAATAATAGTTTCGTTTGTAAATAAAATAACATTTACTCAAAGGAAGAGCTAATATATCTATTTTATTATAAAATGTTTTTCGAAAATTTTTATATTTGTTTTTGTTTAGATTCACAGTATAAAAAACACCGTCAGAAAATAATATTTTAACCAAATCCAATCCCAATCTTCATTTGGTTTGTCGCTGAGAGACGTTGAAAAACGCGCCCGTGCCACGTACCTATCCAGAATTTAAAGAAAACTTTAGTAGTTTGACAAAAAGTTAATCTGTCTGGGTATATTCTTTTTCCATCGTGGTATCGCCGTTTATATACGTAGCGGTTTATTCATAAAATTCTAAATTTTTTAGGAAAAGGAATTTAATTTTATTTGGCTAAAATTCCATGTCCGTAACCAATACTATAGAACCCCTAACCAGGACATCCATTCGACATATAATAATAAGTTTGATCATTGTACATATAAGCGTTTGCAATTTGTATTTTACTCTCAACTAGAGATACCTCTAACTTCAAAGTGACGCACTTTGTGAAATTTCGAAAAAAAACTAATACATTTACACAAAAAGCTTTCACTAGTTGCTGATCTTACCCTTAGATGACTTTCATGCAAATATTTTATGGACACCATGTCATGGACAGTCTGCCCGTCTGCTTTTAAAAATCAAAATATATGCATAGGACAGTTTCTGAACACTCATTATTTGTTCACAAAACAACAAAATACATCAACTTCCAAAAAATCTTGTTTTATTAGAGAGTATGCTATCCTTTTCATCTTAGGACTTGTCTCAAACGACTAGATATAGATTTCCTTAGTATATGTAATCTTTTCTTTTTCACAATTTAGCAGAGTTGTCATGTAAGTTGGCCTTCAGGATGTCGATATATTTCGTCGCATCCATTATGACATCTATAAAATGTAGGCGTCCAGTCCCGGTATCTGAAATACAACCCCACATCATTACAGAGCCGCCGCCATGCTTTACAGTTGGTGTAAGGTTTTCTTTATTGAGGCTGGTTCCGGGCTTTCTCCTTACGTTGACCGTCCCACCGGAGTGGAATACCTACATTGAATTCCGATTCATCGGCAAGTATTTATGACCCTATTTCAGAAATCAGGTCGGCGCCGTGCAATTCTGCCATTGTACCCATTCCTACTGATAACTCTTCGCTTCGATTTTTATTAAATTTCTCGAAATATTTGTCGCTCATCGATAGCACTAAGAATTTTTCTATTCTGATTTCGTGTTTTATTTTCTATCATTCCTTTTTTTATAATAATTACACTGTGGAATGATTTCTTTGGACTAAAACACCGATTTTACGACAACTTTTTTTTCCTTGATCGTGAAAATAAATCATATTTTTCGCGTTTCTATCGATGTTTCGCTAGCTTTTCTACCATGACTTCACTTGATACAAAGACTGAACAAGGAATGAACTTTTTTTCTCCAAAAACTAACGAACAGGATAGATAAACACCAATGATAGTGCTTATATTCATTGGAGCGTCGAAAATAACCGTTATTTGCACATTTTGTTCTGTGTATGAATGTGAGATGCAATATGACGCTTATTTTCTTTTTTCGCTGATTCATACATTGATGCTAAAAAAACCAATGTTTGTTTTATGTCGAATAAGAGGTGTACGAATACGACTGTGACTAAGTGTAAATATTTTTTTTTTAATATTTTGACAGTTACATTTTTTAGATTAACATCAAACAAAACTATCATGATCATATACAGTTTGTCAAGATAGTGTTTTTACAAGCAAAAGTATTCCCGCAGTTTATTTTTCCTTACTAATAAGTATTCATATATTCATATATTTCATTAAACAGATCAGATGCAAACAAATTTATTCACTTTTATTAAAAAAACATAAGAAAAAACAACAACAAAAAAACATACACAAAATACAGTGTCAAGGAAGTCTTTTTACGGCATGTAAGCATTTAAAAGTCCATTTTATCACATTATTTTTAATCAATATTTTGTGTTGCCGCCTTCAGCTTCAAGTTTAGCTTCTTGTGGTCTGCGTTTCATCGATCTTATTATTTTTTAAGATAGTTTTCGCTATGTTTTTTTGCCCATTCCTTTTGATTAAATGGAATTAATTGATTTCGTGTCTTAGGATTTCTTTTACCAACTGTTTTTTCACATGTGCACACAAATTCTCTAAAGGCTTATGATCCGGACTCTGGGCAGGTGTATTGAACCCTTTGGTACAATTGTAAATCAGCCATATCTTAAATGTATGCTCCTTATGTTTTGGATCATTGGCCTGGTAAAAGTTGCATTTTGGTGTTTGGTGCAATCACCTCAATCAAATCCAAATAGGAACAATTTTTTTCTCGTGATAATTGCTTGCAATAAGCATTCCACCACATAGATCTGATAGTGTTATAAAACAAAATTTAATTAAAACTGTCTTATTAAAGTATAACTACATAAACATACCTAATTCTTTTAAATTTGTATTGTGCATTTGCTTCGCAGTTTTCGCAAGCAAGTGATTGTGTTCTCTCTTTTTATGAATTTACAGTTTAACTTTTTTATAACACGGCAGAACATAATATCTGAACTGAAGTTTAAGAAAGCTGCTGGGACAGACGGTCTATAACTCAAACACGCCGAACTTGAACAGGAGATGAGGCGGAAGAGAGCATAAATAAATAAATAAATATAAGGCATAAACAGACCATACAAGACTCAAAGCCTAGCTTCTCCAACCATTGTGTGTGGGAAGATATATTTTTTGACACGAATGGAAGGGACCTACAATTTAATGCCGATTCCGAAGGGAAATTTATTTTTGAGATGCTTCTCATGACGAATGATTGTAAGGCGTTCGCAAAAGGTGGGGCAGCGAATAAAAACTTTCAGGTGGTACAGATCGGGATTTGAACCAGCAACCTTTCGCTTAGTGGACCAACGCACTTAACCACAAAGCCACCGCGCCCACGGAAGAGAGCATGCGTTTCCAAGATTTGGTGGGAAGAATGTATGCCTGATGAATGGAACCCCAGCATCGTTTGTCCGTTTCACAAAAAACTCTGCGTATTAGATTTTGTCTGCCGTATTCTGCGAGTGCCTGAAACCATTTGTTAAAAACCTGACCATACCTTATCAGTGCCCGTTTTAGGACCGGTAAGTCCACAATTGTTCCTCCAGGAGAACATTAAGTCGATGACACCCTGTATATTTGTCTTAATTTTACTTAACCAATCTGTGACTAAGTGACACATTAATAGGTTTAGAATAAAGGAGGGCAGATTGGGGCACATTTTTTCTTTTCCTCATACTTACTGGTGAACTCAGGAATAAAACGCAGAATAACGGCTAACAGCGATAACAGTCAAATCTGTACTTAAACATTAGACAACCGACATTTTTTTAGGTATTTCAGAAATAATTTGTATTTCTCAATGGATTAAGTTAGATTGTCCTAATTCCTTTTATTTAAAAAGGATTTAGAACCTATAAGTTTTACAAAAATATGTAACACTAAAGCGGTTACAAAGAATGAAGGTGTTAAAAAGGTACTTCAGAAAACTGTGTGTATGATATAATTTCTTTCAAGAACTTTAGGCATATGTTTTTGATATAAGGTTAAGTGTAAATTTTAAAAATGTATTGAAACAAATAATTAAGACATCCACCTACCCATTTTATTTTACCTTAAATTACTTAAATCGCTCAAATTTACTTTGCTTAACTTATTCTTAATAACTTAAATTAATTAAATTTCTAATGTTTAACTTAATATGAATTAAACTTTAAAACTGAAAATTCGGTCTTTTAATTGCATTGTTCCCTTCCCTTACCGAAAAGAAAACTAATTGTGACAGAAATTTCAAGGGATTATCAAAAACAAAATAAAATCCAAAAGTATTATACATATATTTATTACCTATTTAAATACTATATACAAGAATTCGGGGAGTGTACATACTGAGTTACTGCATTTTTTTCCAAAATACGCACTTCCTAATAATCATTTCATAACTCATATGCTAGCAACCGTAACCTTCGGACAATCTTCACATTTTGCAACCAACAATTTTTTTGAAGGCAATCTAATTAATTTATACAGGAAAATAAAAATAGCCAAATCTTTTTTCCGACTTCTGTGTGCGTATTATGAGCAGGGCTAGCAGCCTACTCCTATACACAGATGAGGAATTAACCAGATAGTCAACTCTGCAATCCCCTATCACTTTCAACCCGCAATAAATATTTAATGACAGCCGCAAAATCCTCTCTCAATTTTCCCATCTGTGAATACTTTTTATTTTATTTTAATATAAATGTTTATAAAGAAACAAAAAATTAGTTACCCAATTAAGTTGTTACAATTTAGTTGGAATATTTTTTGCGGTTATAAGAAATAGTTCTCTATTTTTTATCTGCCTTAAAATAAACATTCTTGGGTTTTTGTATTTTGGTTAATAAAATGAGATAAAATGCATATTTTATTGTATTATTGCATAAATATTACTAAATTAGTAATGTTTGGGTGTAAAATATTTGTAGTAAATAGTTTGCAATGGTTTTTTATATATATACATATTAAATTCTTTGATTGTTTTATTATTTATTTATTATTTGATTGTTTTTATTCAACATATGAAAGTTTAATGAATATATGTATATATTCGGGTTCCGTGCATGGATAAAAAAAAGTGAAAAAGAAGTATTTGTAATCCTCTTTAAATTGAGTTGTGTTACAAGATTTGTACGTTTAGTCAATCAATTTTCTTAGCTGTTTCTTTTCTAAGGCGGTTTTGAAATTTTTTATATAAGTTAATATGCTTTATTTTAAAATTTAAAGTAAGCGATAGACGGAAGAACGAGAAAAAAAGGCAGCTGGAATGCACTGCATAAATATATTGGGGGTGCATTTTTTTATCGAAAATGCTTGGTAGTTGAGTACATCACGAAAATGTTTGGTATTTGAGTACATATCATAAATAAGCATGCACATTATGTTACATATATATTGAATTATTTGGCCACTTTTTTTAACAGCCGACTTTATTTGTCAAGTTATAATGTTTTGTAATTTTATTTTATATGAAAATAAACAAAACAATTTACTACTAATACTACTACTAGGAAGTAATTGCAAATTTTGTTAAAAAAGTGTTTTGATGTACCAAAAATAATATTTTTAAGAATGTGGATTACGTTTTATTAAAAAGCGTTTTAAACCAGTGTTCAATTGTGTAGAGTATCTTAACTGCTTCAATATAACCATCCATAATCTACGAAATCCTTGCTAGTATAGTTATACTTAAATTTATTGTCAACCGGAAATGTGTGATGAACTTACTTATTATATATTAGTCAAGTTAATCAATATTATTTTGATTATTTTTCATTAAAAATTAGAATAAATTAGTTAAAACACAGCTTTATTCTTAATATTATAATATTTTATTATGTTATTAGTTGTGTGGTAAGTATGTTTTAATCAATCCATATTCACCGCACATTGACCATGTTTATTTTACACACCCAAATTGTGAGTTGTAATCTGCTGAAATTCATCAACTGTTCCCAACTTCTTGCTATAAAAAATGGCATTTCATGGGCGCGGCCATTAGCCCCATATAATTCGATTTATGTGTGCGTGATTCCCATTTGATTTGCACGTAAAAGTCCATATAAGTGCAAATTATGTGGGGCTTATCAGTTCGACTTAGCTTGTAGGCAACGTGAGAGATTCGCTCTCGAGTTGACTATCTGGTTAATTCCTCATCTGTGCTCCTATAGCAGTAGATCTAATCTACTTTTTTTTTTTTAATTTTTAAAAAAGAAAAATTTCTTCAAAACTTGGCCATAGTCTCTTATCCAAAGTTTGTTTTGAACACATTCACCAAGGATTTCAAACACACATACACATTTTACTTTGAATGCACCCACCGAGAATTACATTCGTGCGGCTGACTAACACTAACACTAGATACCGCGAAACTGGTTTGATCTAATTGTTTTCTTTTAAATAAATTTGTTGTGCTTAACTTTTTTAAAGCGGACAAATATGTAAGTAGGTCTGTAACGCCAAGGTGTTATTGAGACTTAAATGTATTTTATGATTATTATGAGGTACTAATATATTTATAAGTATCAGCTTCAGCTTCATCCGGAAAGAAAGGTTTGACAGGGAAATGCAATAATCAGAATGAAAGAAGTTGCGATTTTTACAGCAGGCGGATGAGCTTGCAAGAATAGAAGCGCTGCTCATTAATATCGAGGTTGCCGACGTCATACCTCCCCTCTGCATAATAAGGGGCACTATTAAGAAAAAAGCGGTAGGTATGCCAATCTAAGTTGGTCAAGTCTTGAATAACACAGGGAACTTAAAGCCACTTTTCGCCAGTAAAAGATATATGGAGTTAATATAATTAGGCAGGGACGAATTTCCTCCGTCTTACGTTCTTCCTTCGTCTCCTGCGGAAATACGCAAAGAGGGTCGCATTATCTGATACGGATTCTGCGGAGATCTGCAGGCGGCTGAGAACATAAAACACATATGCATGTACCTAGTTAATGCGAGGCAATAGCGCGCAGTCGACTACATTTTTTAGGAAAACTCTAGAGAAAATAAATGGCATGGACTTCAAGGGCCTTCTAGGTTTTTGCAAAGGAATTGGTTACTTTACCAGGGAAATTGTTTAGGTTTTTTGCCTTTTGAATGATCGCGATGGGCATTTGGTGCCTAGTGTTCTGTGATGATTTTTTTTTACTACACCTCTGTTTAACCTAAGCGGCCAGTTGCAGGTACGTAAGTGAACCTGGGCCAGGCAAAAGATTGTACGTCAATATGATCGTAATAATTACTATTAAGAAAAGTGCTACAAATACCACGCCACTATATCTAATATCACTCATATCTTAGTTTTAAAAAGGATTCATAATTTTTTTTTAATTGTAAGATCTACTGCGCTATATTGGAATCTACTGCTTTTTTAATATACTGCGGTCAATCATCGGAAGGGTGGTAGCACTGATTATGAGTGGAATATTAAATTCAATGATAAATTGCTGAATTGGATCGAAAGTATACACCCGAAACGTCAGAGGAAATAGAGACACAAACGATTAAAGTAGAGCAAGTTTATTAAGAACCTTCGAAAGGATGATTTGAATAAACTCACAACAAAGGAGGTTCAAAATTTATTAAAAGAAAGAGTAGAACGATTACACGAGTCAATTTTAAAAGAAGAGAAGTGAAAAATCAAAATAAGAGAAGAGCAAGATTTAAAAGAGACATTGGAGGGAGGCGGAAACAGGGACTCAAGTGGATTGTTCGAATAAAAGCAAAGGTTCCAGGTGTTTTTCTTGCAGTGTATTAGAACACATTTCTACAAACTGTCCCAATAAAGACACTAAGAAGCAAAGCGGCGCGCAAGTCAATCTGAGGAGGATGAACAGATTCGACGAAATGTTGATTAAGCATGACCTGCATAAAATTCGTTTTTATGTTATTCCGTATATGATTTTGGTAAATATTTTTTTGGAAAACCCCACCATAACTATCTATAATGGCAAAATCTATGTGAAACGGAGAAAAATCTATGAAAAAAAAAGAAAAAAGGATGAGAAGAGCACGCATAGTGCCGAAGGTATGGACGCCCTTGCAGGCGGTCTAACTGATGAGCAAATCTCCAAGGAGGGAGAGGAACAGCTACTAGCTGAACCCTACGGCGATAAATCCAGGAACTCTAATAAGGCCAGACCTTAGAAGATAACTCCTGGTTTCGCACGAAAGAGGTTATTCAATAAGGCCAAACGCTTATATGGCATCCTTATTGCTTAGGAAAGATTTTCTCTAACTTAGAAGGTGCTTACCTCACTTGAGTGAGTCTGAGACACGATAGCCAACGACGTTTCAACGAAGCCACCGCCAAGGGAAACGCGTAAGACTAAAGTCGTGAGTCGGTCTCATTTCCAAATATGAAGGTACCAAAATCCACGGAGATAACAACAACAAACAAGGCCCTAGTGGATTGCAATCAAAAATGTTGGTAGGCAAAGGAGAGAGAAGTTTGCCTCGAAGAGAATGCAGGCTTCCGAGGACGCACCCAAGACGCCTACGAAGGAAAGAGTGCGGCGACCACGGAAAATCGTAAGGGACCGACCACGAGTCAGGGTGGCCGCGGTGCGTGCGCTCTAGTCAATGCAAAATGAGATGGTCCAAAGGTAATACATATATAAAATGCAAAGACCAGATGTCGTCACTTAATTAACTCGCTACTTTCAAGCTACCATTTTTGTCCGCTGCTACCTTTGCTAACTTTCTGACGGCCTGGACGTTGAAACAAATGATGCGCCGTTGCAGATAACTTTGTTCATTATCACTTTTAAGATTGGGAGATTGTGAGCTAGGAAGAGCCAAAAAAAAGGCAAACTAAGGCGGATATGCTGTTATCGCTCTTCGTTGCAGCGAGCGAGGTAAACCTCAAGCTGCTTAAAAATACGGCTTATAACAATCAGGCGACGAAGACTAGATGGAAACTTGCAAAGGAGGGGTTAATCGAATGGAATACCTACAAAAGGTGTACGTAAGAATTCTCAAGAAAGAGACCCTTAAAGCAAAAAAGCTGAAGAAACTGAAAACTGGGAAGGCAATGTAGAGGAATGTAGTGGAATATTCAAATAAACACATTAGCCTTGCCATACCCCGAACAAAAAATAATCTAATGGTGTCAAATCGCACGATCTAGGCGGCCAATTGACCGGCCCGAAACGTGAAATTAACTGTTCACCAAAGTCGCCTCGCAATTGCGCCATTGTTTCGCGTGCTGTGTGGCATGTGGCACCGTCTTGTTGAAACCACATATCATGCAAGTCAAGAACTTCCATTTCGGGCAAAAAAAAGTTTGTTATCATCGCTCGGTAGCGTTCACCATTGACAGTAACGCTGCGATTCGCATCATCTTTGAAGAAATATGGCCCAATAATGCCGCCGGCCCATAAACCGCACCAAACAGTGGCTTTTTCGGGATGCATTGGTAGCTGTTGCAATGCTTCTGGCTGATCTTCACTCCAAATGCGGCAATTTAGCTTATTTACGTACCCATTCAACCAAAAATGAGCCTAATCGCTGAACACAATTTTTCGATAAAAAAGCGGATCCTCGGCCAGCTTTCCAAGAGCCCATTCACCAAAAATTCGGCGTTGTGGTAGGTCGGCTGGCTTTAGTTCTTGCAACAGCTGTATCTTAAAAGGCTTTACGCCCAAATCCTTCCGCAAAATTTTCCACGTAGTGCTGTAACAAAGGCCTAACTACTGGGAACGGCGCCGAATCGACATTTCGCGGTCTTCTGTCACACTAGCTGATACGGCCGCAATATTTTCTTCAATACGCACAGTACGTAAACGTGTTGGTGGTTTAATGTCCAACAAAGTAAATTTGGTGCGAAATTTGGTCACAATCTTCCGAATAGACTGCTCAGAAGGTCGAGAATGCCGATCATAAAATGGAAGCAGCGCGCGATGAACATTTCGAACCGAGCACGAATTTTGATAGTAAAATTCAATAATTTGCAAGCGTTGTTCATTTGTAAGACGATCCATGGTTAAATTGCAAACCAAACTGAAGCTGTTTGACAGTGACACAAGGTACTAAACACACGTCAGCTGTCAAAACCAGTGTTGCCAAAACCAAACCAGCTAAAAAATCACCCTTTATAAGAAACACCGATCTACATAGAGATCTTACTGTTAAGGTGGTTAAGCATGAGATTAAAAAGATCGCTCAAAGACACAGATCTAGGCCCTTTAATCACGTCAATGTAGAAATAATACAGTTATTAAATGCAGGCCGAAGGTAACTAGACGCTAGTCAGTCTTAGGGAGGTTTTATAGATCAGGTTACATTACTAAATGTGGTACTAAATGTGGTCCTTCATGCAGTCCGTCCCAGTCCAGTTCACTTGCATAACTTACACTGTCGTCACTGGCTGTACTTTTAGTATCTGATATACATACATGGTATTTCAACAACTATGTAACTGTTTCATGAACAGAACTGTTTCATTACAACCATTTGTTGTGCCCATGGTGAGGATATGACCGTCATCTTGATGTATTTCTGGTGGACAATTTTTGTGAACTTATCGAATAATATACATATATATGTAATCGTACTCCAAAGGTATCTTACAGTAATTTTGCGGGTCAGTGTCGCTTGCGTTTTTTAGTTATGGAAAAATGCGTTTAGCGTCCTTT
Organism: Ferdinandea cuprea; assembly: GCA_963576555.1. Taxonomy (NCBI): domain Eukaryota; kingdom Metazoa; phylum Arthropoda; class Insecta; order Diptera; family Syrphidae; genus Ferdinandea; species Ferdinandea cuprea. The sequence continues at coordinate 84,031,635 of OY754959.1, forward strand.
AAATTGATGTGTCACCGGAGCACCTGTATCGATTTCAAAATGAATCGCTCGAACCACCTTGCATCATACAGAACCTAATTCCGCTAATGAATTTATATTTTATTATACTGTAATAATTATTCATAAATATGTTATATCACATCGCTGGTTAAAAGACTTAAACTTGTTTATAAACGCACTTTAATGTACTGAATTCCCGAACTTCACGTATGGACTGCTGCTAAGAAATTGTTTGTCTGGCCTCCACGCCGATTTGACAGTTTAAAAAAAAATTTCTGACAGTTGTGTATTTAGTTCGCGAAAAATGCAAACATCAGTGTTAACCGAGAAAACAGTAAAAGATGTGTCAAAAAAAACCCAGAGGAAAAACAAAATATCGAAAGATATTATGGCGTGCCGTATTTAAAAAATTCGGATCGAGGGATAATTATTATTGTGAAAGAAGTAAATATAATGTTAAATAAGTGTTTCAGTGTTACTGTGCGAAAATCGAGCAATCAATGCCGCAGACTGTTCTAATGGGCCAGTTATAGCTATCATTGAAATGCATCAATGGAACAAATCAGTGGAACAGATATATAATTTTTTTGACTAGTGGGTTATAGCAATCATAGAACAACAATAGTCAGTGGAAGGCCACAAGTATAGGTTTTAAGGTTAATCATTGCCAGCATAACTGATAGCTGAGAATAGCAAGAGAAGCGAATACATCAATGGAACGATTGTGTTCCAAATTGCAGAAACGATTATCAGCTGTTCCGAAATCGATTTCTATCAGTGACATAATAAAAATAGATTTAAAGAAAAGTTAAAATCAGAATTAAGTAATTTTGTTCTTAGACAAATTCTATAAATTATTAGCTGTATTTTGATACCATTAAAAACCATTATTGTTTGCTTAGCCGTCTTCAAATACGAAATCAAAATTTTCAATGATGGATTTCAATGATAGCTATAACTGGGCCTTACGGGAATATAAATAAATTGAATTGATTAAATTAATAATAATTAATAGTGCAAATGAGAAAATATGTAATTGCCAATATAAAGCGAACAGTAAATATACATATGCAAAACACAAGAAAACAAAAGTGATATTCTTCATACATAATTCGGAAAAATTGTATATCGATGTTTTTTTTTTTGTGAAGTGTGCATTGAACCCAGTACCCGACTTCTAAAATATTATTCCTATTAAATATGTTAATATACCACCGTGGAAAGAGAGACAATCGGAAGAGTGAAAGATTTTCCAAAATCGGATAAGTGGTTCAGAAGTTACATGGGTTTTAGTTAAAGGTACAATAACTTGAAGAAAATTATTACTGTCCCTATTATTTGGAAAACGTTTACCAGAAAAGTTAACAAACGTAACAGATTTTTAAAAGGCTGCAGTTGTTGAAACGTGCAATGTTGGGACTACACATGTAAATATAATTATTTTATAATTCCAAACAACATAATAAAGAAAAAATGAACATGTATATGCACACATTGCTAGATTTCAATTGATGACAGCCCACTGGAAAGTAGTTTGAACTTAGTGTAGCGCCATTATCTATGATTATTTTTCGGAATGGTATTCAGTTTCTGACAGTGAAGTTTAAGTCTTCATTTTCGCAATTTATTGAGTAGTTGGTTTCCTGCTAAAAAAAAATGGTAAAGTTACGTAACTTTTCCGTTCTTTACTTATATAGCTTTATTTACAGAATTTCTCAAAAATTTATCATGCGATTTCGCGGACACCACTTTATAATGCTCGTAGATCCATAGGAATCTTGGCTCCGGCTTGTAGCAAAGCATCTGATCCCATTCAAAAATTGTTCCTTGATAAGATTCAGGAATACAAAACTAAGAGCAAGTATGTATGGTTTTTATGTTTGCGGTATAATTTCAAAATGACTTTACATAGGGATGGAAAGCTAGTGGATTCAAACCCTGAAATTGAACGCGAATTGAAAAATGAATTGGATCGTGTCGCTAAACAATTTGGCGGTGGAAGTGGTGTAGACATGACCCAGTTTCCTGCTTTTAAATTTGAGGATCCTCAAGTCGATCCCATAACCAATTAAAAATTTGTATTTCGTATTAAGAGCAACAATAAACGTGGTATCGCGAAAAGTGGCTGCGAGTAATATCTACCGGTTTTATTTAATGCTTTATATTAAATTTGGATAGATGTGGATAGAATTGCAGATATTTTTTTTCCAAACTGGTTGTTGCTTGAGTTCTTTGCATTAATGATCTACTTCGTTATGCATTATCATATAAAAGTTATCGCGTCGTCGTCGTCGGAATGTATTTGTACATCAGTGCAATAAGTTCGATTTTATGTAATCTTAACTGGGATGAGCGTTACGTAGTTTTGCTTAAAATTGTAGTGAATTTGAAGAGTGAGTTATTACCACAGCATGTAATCTTATACATATGTCTCATGAAAAATCAATAATAAGATAAGGTCCAGTATGAAGGACCTCAAACGAATTATGATAGATATTAATTTTTATCACCTGGGTACTGCTTTCCCCGCAATAAATGTTTATCCCAGTTACTTCGATGTTCCCTATACCACACTCATTCATATACTCCAATTTATAATATTTTTAATTCACTTGCGATTTCACGCATGAAATTTTTTGGCACAGGTCACCTCAAAAAATTTAATTAATAATTGTAAACCGCAAATGTATGCATACATGTTTGCAGAGAAACCCATTGAAAAATTCTGTATAAGGTAAGAAAAGGAAACATTTAATGTTTTACTTATGTTTCTACTGAGGTGAGCAGATTTTATTAAAAAGAGTACACTGAAAAATAATTTTCCGAAAATAAATTAAAAACAAATATTTAATTTCATAAGCTTGTGTTTTATTTAAAAAAAACGTTATACAATAAGAATTATTTCAGTCTTAAATATACAAAAGGTATGAACTGTACTCAAAAAACTACTTCAAAATTTCAAGGTATAGGTAGGTACCTACATATTTTTGTTCTTCAGTTCTTAAAATATTCCTTTCATTTGAAGAAAATTTTCCTTAAAATGTACGATTTCCTAACAAATATTCAAACTGGACGCAAGTGAAAACAAAAAGTTCATGACCACATACGACGCACATGGTTTTGTTATCTTAACAGTTCTCTCGTTATTTTAGTTCCATTTCGTCATACTCGTTTGCGATAGAAGTTCCTTTCGGATAGATTTTACTTTACTGCCACACCACCTTTTGAAATCCGGTTGATTTTTTATGAACTGAATTGAAATCTGAAAAAATTGTTGGCATTCACTTACCGTTTGGGCGTGGCATGTGCCCAAAGTTTCGAAAATGCCGTATGAAATGGTACCAACATTTCCAAAAAGGAGTTAATTAAAAAACTAATTTCTTCAAAATCGGTTCATAAAAGGGAAAGTGAAACGAAAAGTGACGATAGCACGATACCTGCCGCCTGCAGAAGGAGGGATCAAATCCCTAGGCGAAAAGCACATACCAACGATTTTTCCTTCCAGTGAACCGAAAAAAAAAATTATTTTTTGTTTGAATAACTTCTCTTTTTTATGAACCGATTTCAGAAATGTTGGTACCATTTCATAGGCCATTTCCGAACCTTTGTGGGCGTGCCGCCCCCAAACTGTAATATAGCCACAAAAACCAACTGCATTACAAAATTTGAGTGATTTTGGAGGTGGTGCAGAAAAGTAAAATGTTACCACTAAATGAACTACGTATTTCCGGGAACTAGTTCCCTTAAAAATGGAATCGTTCCACCATTGGAACTTTAATGGTGTTTTCGAGTGGTAATATCAGATTTTGGTCTTAAATTTGATTTTTTTCGTGGCTAAGCATATTTCAATTTATTTATTTTTGTAGTCGTAAAATTCTGTGTCCATGTTTTAAGAGGCTGTGTAGCACAGATGAGGAATTAACCAGATAGTCAACTCGAGAGCGAATCTCTCACCTTGCCAACAAGCCACAGATGAGGAATTAACCAGATAGTCAACTTTGCAATCCCCTATCACTTTCAACCCGCAAAAAATATTTAATTACGGCCGCAAAATCCTCTCTCGATTTTCCCATCTGTGAATACGTGTGAGCCAGACACATGAAGTTAGATCTAATTTACTAGATTACCCGCCAAATATAATTGTGGGGAGTTTTGCAATATATCCAAATCGCAACAACAAAACAGCTGGTCATGGCGGATATGTTGGGAAATAGGAAATTCTGCGAAGTGTTGAGTTTATGTGATTCAACTTTTTATTTTATTTTAATATAAATGTTTATAAAGAAACAAAAAATTAGTTACCCAATAAAGTTGTTACAATTTAGATGGAATATTTTTTGCGGTTATAAGAAATAGTTCTCTATTTTTTATCTGCCTTAAAATAAACATTCTTGGGTTGTTGTACTTTTCCATTTTGGTTAATAAAATCAGATAAAATGCATATTTTATTGTATTATTGCATAAATATTACTAAATTAGTAACGTTTGGGTGTAAAATATTTGTAGTAAATAGTTTGCAATGGTTTTTTATATATATATATTAAATTCTTTGATTGTTTTTATTCAACATATGAAAGTTTAATGAATATATGTACATATTCGGGTTCCGTGCATGGATAAAAAAAAGTGAAAAAGAAGTATTTGTAATCCTTTTTAAATTATGTTGTGTTACAAAATTTGTACGTTTAGTCAATCAATTTTCTTAAACATTTTTATATAAGTTAATATGCTTTATTTTAAAATTTAAAATAAGCGATAGACGGAAGATCGAGAAAAAAAGGTAGCTGGAATGCACTGCATTAATATATTGGGGGTGCATTTTTTTATCGAAAATGCTTGGTAGTTGAGTACATATCATAAATAAGCATGCACATTGTGTTACATATATATTGAATTATTATATTATTTTAGTTTATTCCAATTCGCATATTAAAACACTTCCTTAATTTGGTTATAAATACATTTAAATGTACTAAATTTCCGAAAATTTATATCCCATTATGCCAAAAAAGTAGTTATATGACCTGCAGACCAGTAGTATTGAAAATAGTTATCTTAAATGCACTTAATCTTCTACACAGCACAGCTCTACAAAAATACTGTTTGCCTCGCTTTTACTTCAGAATTGTTATATTAATATAAAATTCAATATTTTATATATTTATTGCATAACTTTGTATTTGAATATTTCTATTATAGTTTTGTAAACGTTGTTGCTAAATTGTTAACTTTTCTATATCGCTCTTTTTTCTCTTTTATCATTTTAATGTAAGCATCATCTCTGGATATGGTTTGGAACCTAAACGTTCATGCCCACGCCGAGAATTAAAATCGAAAGAGGATTTTCGGTGGATTCTTGGTTCAATCTACCCTTTTCTTTCTGACTCACATAAAATCTACCTGTCTCGTGCACTTGCAATTTGAACGCAATAATTGTTTATCGCTTTTATTTTTCGATGGCTGACTGAAACGTCAAACAAAACTTAGGTAGTGTTCTTTGTGAACGCTTTGACGAGATTTCGAAATCTTGTTGTGGAAACCTCAAATTAAAGTGCGGGTATAAAATTGAAAATTATTATTGTTCGCCGAGCCGCCATTACACGTTTTCTTTATTTCGTGTATCTTATTCGAACTTCGTGAGAAAGGGACAACACTATTGACTCAATTTGAAATAGGAAAAAACGGTCGTTTCCTCGAAGAAAGGTGTATCAGCCAGAACTGACAATAAATGCCATTAAGAAGTGAATATAATTTACGAGGCAGCGGAGAAACGAATCGTCAGGTGAATCAGAAGAGGATCTGAACGTAACAATAATGCATAATACAGACAATTTGCCGCAGCTGCAAGCTCTTGACAGCGAGTCAATTTCGTCTTTGGTCACAAGCATGTCAGTTGAAACACTACGAAACAACAGTGCTGATAGTCAAAAAGAAATCGAGAGTCTTCCAAGCTGAAAGATATCCTTGCCAAACGTATCAGCCAATGAAAGGCAGCATGAAGTTGTGGTGAGTATGCCAACTCCAGGGCCACCGCCAAGGTCGCAGCCATCATCGTTGTCAGACAATAGCAATGACGTAATTCACACCATGTTAGTGCCTCAAAACGAGTCCAGATTATACGATTTGCCAATATTTTCTGGAAAAACCGAAGAGTGGCCATTATTTCTTGCCAATTTTTAAGACACCACCGACGCCTTTAGCTACAGTAACAGATAAAACTTAATGCGCCTCCAAAAGTGCTTAGTCGGTCCTTCCACAGAAGCAGTTAATGCTTATATATCCAGATGACGTTCCAAATGCCATCGAGGACCTGAAGTTTCGTTTTGGCAGAACAGAATTACTTGTGAGGTGCCAATTTAGCAAGGTGCAACAGTTTCCATCAATTATAGAATCCAAAATAGAGCAAGTTATTTTTTGTTCCACCAGAGTTCAAAACGTAATTGCATTTCTGACATCTGCAAATTGCCAACAACATTTATATAATCCATCGCTTTTAGAAACATTAGTACTAAAACTACCATCAAGCAAACAATTTGAGCTTCAGACATAAAACCGTTTCCAACAATTCAGGACTTTTCAATTTGGTTATGTGACCTCGCCAGAATCGTTGGAATGATGCCACCACCAGGTCAAGCCACACAGCGAATCGTAGCACAGCCGCAGCAACTTCGGCGAGTCATGCACATTGATGAAAATGTGACAAAAAGAGCTATTAAACGTGTCCACTGTTGAGGTGACCATAAACTCGCTGACGGTAATGACTTTAAATCACTTAGTGTTGCAGACCGCTGGGAAAAGGTAAAAAATCAACAGTTGTGTTTTTCTTGTCTGGTTAGAGGTCATAATTCCATGAACTGCCCAACTAAGGCACAGTGTGGGCTCAACGGATGCCGCCGTCGTCATAATCAAATACTCCATGAGGTGTCTTCGCAGAGAGATGTGGTTCATCTTTGCCGCCGTACACCAAAACAGTTTATGCTGCCAACTCTTTAAAGTCAACTCAATAACATTATTTTGTCCAAACGGAAGCGCAGAGGTTTACGCTATGTTCCGCTATATCGGCTATCTCATTATTGGAGGAACGTGTGGCCACGGAACTCGGACTTAAGGGCCCCTCTCAGCCGTTGACATTACAGTGGTATGTCCAAAAAGTAACGACAGAACAATCATCAATTTGGTTCAGTCAATTTGGAAATTGAAGGAAATTCAGACAAGCCATAAAAAATATAAGAACATTAAACAATTTTAACCTACCAGCAAAGTCATTCAAAAAGCTGATTTTGAACACTTGGCGTTTGTTCCATTGGGAAATTATGACAACATCAAAGCAGTTATGCTAATCGGATTAGACCATGTTCATTTAGGAGTATCAACAACAATCAAATGTAACTGCACTCATTGCCGTAAAAACGAAGTTGGGCTGGGTAGCCTAAGGACCAACATCTTAACCAGCCATGTCATATCCCATTGTTACCATATACGAGAAAACCATTCTTTGAACGAGTTACAGACAGATTATGGAGATTAAATCAAAGAATTGGAAAGCATTTCGAAACGGGTTTACTTTGGAAGTTGAAATACGTCCAGACGACCAACATGTGCAGCGCTTTCTTTGTAGAAAAGGAGACACCAGTCAGCCTATTCAACAGTTTGCAATGAAATCTATGATTTTTGGAGCGATCTGTCCACCATGTTGTGCAGAGTACGTTAAAAATCGAAATGCCGAGGAAAGAGCAGTATCCAGATGCCGTAGCCTCTATTATTGAAAACTATTACGTGGATGATTTTGTTAAGAGATTTCGCGATGAGTCCGAAGCAGAGCGTATATGTCGCCAGGTGGTTAACATTAACGCTGAGGCAGGCTTCAATTTAAGGAATTTCATCTCTAATTATAGAAGCCGCAATGAATGGGACAGCCAACAAACGATCCAACCCCGTCAACATGGAACGGCAAGCAGCGACTGAAAAAGTTCTTGGGATGTTTTGGAATACGCCATCCGATCCTTTCAGATTTGAAACCAAATTTGATCGAATTCCAGACCATGTTTTAAGAGGATCACGGGCACCAACAAAAAGGGAGTTATAACGAATCGGAATCACCATTTTTGATCCATATGGGCTGCTGGCAGTCTTTTTATTATATTCTAAAATTCCAATACAGGATACTTGGAGGTGTAAGCTTGTTTGGGACGATTCGGTTCCAGCTGACATAGAAACTAAATGGATAGCCTGGTGGAGTGATTGGAACTCACAAGTAAACGATTTCCAAATCAGAAGGTATTATTCGCCACATTTACTAATATCCACAAGCACCGAACTACATATATTTGTAAATGCCAGCCAAGTTGCCTTCTTGGCTGTTGGGTATCTTCGAATTTCGAATTGAATCTGCGGGAGGAGTAGAGGTCGCCTTTGTAATGGGTAAAACACGTACTGCGCCCCAAAAGCTGATGTCGATTCCTAGGTTGGAGCTGCAAGCTGCAGTACTCGGTGTACGCCTATATAAAATACTTCGCAAAAGCCTAGAAATTGAAATTAGTCGGGTAGACCTTTGGAATGATTCACGTACTGTCTTGTGTTGGATTTACTCATCCGAAAGAAAATACAAACCTTTTGTAATCAACACCACTCACCCAGCCCAATGGCGTTCAGTTCGGAATGCAGCAGATGAAGTAACTCGCCCCCGTTTCCCGCCTTAATTCCGAACAAACAATTTGTGGATAAGTGGCCCCGCGTTTCTGATGCAGAACCAGACAAATTTGCCATCATTCCATTTCGAGGCCTCGTTGGAACCCTTACAAAAAGAAGTTAAAATCATATCTAGGCAAGCAACGATTTTATAAATTTTAAACATTTTTCTACTTTTACGAGACTAAGCGAACGATGGCCTGGATTTTACGTTTTGCTAAGAAATTGCTGTTTGCGCAAGCATACACAAAATTTACCAAAGCACCTGCTCACAGTCACTGAATTAAAAGATGCCGAAAAGTTTTTAGGCCGTACAGTCCAAAAGAAATCATTGCTAAAGAAAACTCTCAGCCCATTTCCAAAAGAAGCCCCTTGTACGCTCTCACCCCATTTTTAATTTAATTTTAAATCCATTTTTATTTTTATTTCAATAAAGCTTACAAGCCAGACAAAAATGATGAAATCTAACTTATAATTAACAGGATACTTATTCTAGATTACTGGTCCTTATGCGGATGCTCTAAACTTAACTATATCACTTAATACTATTACCTTTCGGGCTTAATTAATAATACATTTTTATTATTTCAATATAATTTTTTTTACAAGAAAATTTATTTTAAAAACTTGACACCTTTATTAATTTTATTTTTATTTAAAAGTAAAAACTAAAAACTATACATTAAAAACTTACAGCGATATTCATAAAACATAATCAACGACGAATTAACTGTGATTTGCCTTTAATTATCCTTTAGTACACTATTTCTTATTCATTAAGGGCCAACTATATTGCACTTCAGTGAGATTAACCTTATGTCAAAACAGAACGAAAAGCCCATAATCTGTAAATTGTCTTCTTTCGGTTTGGTTTCGAAAAAATAAAATGGAAAATCAGTTTAAAAAATTAAAAGGCTTAAAGGCATATATTTGTTTGTTTAGATTTATGAAATCGTACTCCGTATTTTGTTCAATTTTTTTTTTTTTTTTTTCTTCTTCTTCTTTCTTTTGTGTACCTTCTGTCAAATTTCGGTACTGAATGTCCCATTTCATTTAGACTTTCCGTAAGCCAGCCGAAGTTAATGAAAACTTGACGAAACACTAATTATTCACATTATGGGCAGGCAGTACTATTTGCATGTAATGGGACGTTCCATGAAGCTGGCTTAAGCTCTTATCAACGTTGATCAACCCTTTATTAACTTAAATGCGGAATTTGGTATTCAAAGCATAATCAAAGTGTGATTAAATATTTTTCGTCAGCAAAATGTCAATTTTTTTTTCTTTTTTTTACAAAAAATTGAAATCTAATTAGCCAGAACAGTTATTATTGAATATTATTTATTGATAAATGTGTGATTGGTTCCATTTTTCTTATTTAAATACTAACCATGTCTGAATACAATACCTAATAAAACAAATCGTCATTCCATTTCGATAATTTTCTATATATGTGTATGTGCGTTAATTGTGTGTATGGTATGATATTTTTGTTTTGAAATGAAATTTCATATACGAAATACACAGTTTGAGATTTTTTTAGTATAATTTTCAATCAGTTTTCTTAAAACCGTTCATCAAATAAAAATCAGTTATTACAGGACTAAATTTGTGTTATGAATAAAACAGCGATCAACTTTTTAATTGATAATTAGTTAGTCATGAATCAAAAGGCAATTAAGAAAATCTAATGAATATACCAAACTAAACTATCTAATACCAAATTAATACTAAGTATAATCGGGGGTGATAGCGCACATGCGCCACCGAGAGTTCACTGACACTGAAATGTGTCAGTCGACTCTCAGAAACACCACACCTTGCAGCCGACATGCAAAGCACAAACTAACCAACTTGACAACTTAAAACTACTTAAGACTAGGAGGAGTTATCTAAGGTAACACACCGACCTGGAAAGGCATACCCACCTCTTCCACTCTTTCCGCAAGCCACCAATAGTCGGTGAATTGTTTATCCGTATCATTAAGATCCCTCCCCCCTATCGCGGTATTAAAACCAAGAAGATCAGGAGCATTAGCGACGTCCCCGTCGTAGGTGAGCCGCTTGTCAGTCGCTCTGCGGTAGCGGTGGTATAGTACCGGGATACCATCCCTCGTCTGTACTAGCCCTCTTTTTCAATATGGAGAAAAGCCTCTGGCTGAACAAAGCCAGACCGGAGCGTTCTCTCCATTTGCACTTCATTGGGGTAGTAAGCCCCAAAGATCAGGCTATTATCGTTGGTCATCGCCCTCGCAACGTGCCTTCGAGTCACCTTAATCAGGAAACTGTCAATCCTATTCAATTGAGCCCCATCAATAATTGCCGAAAACCTGTCCACGGAAGCGTTTATAATTTACTTGTGAAATTTTATAAATCGCCGAGGTAGGCCTTTTAGAATAAGAAGTGACAACGGCACGAATTGGTATCGGTGCACAAAAAGAATTAAAACAATCCGAGCAACTTTTGGACACATATCAAATAAGCATCGAAGCGGCAAAAAGAAACATTGTATGTATTTTTAATTGCCCGCCAAATCCAAGTTTTGGGGGTTGCTGGAAACGCCTGATAAGAATAATAAAGCGCCTTCTCTCTAAGACTCTGCGCGAAACAGCACCACGCGTCGAGACTCTTCGAAGTCTTTTGATCGAGGCTGAAAATATTATAAACTTTCGCCCACTTACGGACATTCCGCTGTCAATCGATCAAGATGAACCTCTAACTCTAAATCACTTTTTAATGGGGTGTGTTAATTCTACGCAAACTCCGCATGCCGTTGACTTGATGATCTGTTTAAAAAAGCAATGGCGGTTTACCCAAAATTTAAAGGATTGATTTTGGAAAAGGTCGGTCGTCGAGTTTTTGCGTCAACTTTTGCAACGACCTAAATGGCATGACAAACCTCAACCGCTTAAAGATAACGACTTGGTTATCGTTCACAACCAACCAAGAAGCCAGTGGCAGAAAGGCTACCCTTAGTTTGATTAAGAAAGTTAATCTTTAAGTGTGGAAAGCAAGTGACAAGGGCAGCCTGCTTAATAGAAATTATAACATCATAACATCGTGTGTGCCTCGAATTATTTTTCTGGAGACAGCAAGAACGTCCCTCCTGAAGAAGTGAAAGCACTAATTCGTCACCAGGAAAGCAACCTGCACTACAACATTGGTTGCGATGCAAACGCGCATTACACAATATGGGGAAGTATTTAGTAACATCAACAGAATAGGTGACTAGCGTATCAACTTAATAAATTGCTGTTAACCTCCTATCACGGGACTGCTAAAAAAGCAGGATGATACAAACACGTCGAAGCGTACGTTTTCACTAAGGTTCGGTACTCTGTGCCTCTAGCACATAATCAAATGCATCTGACTACAGGGTCTTTATTGCTAATAGAGTAAATATGTTATCAGGCAAAATGCTAATTTCCGAAGGTTAAGTGGGCAATTGGCTCATTTAAACCATTTAAAGCCCCGCGGGGAGATGGTCTCTTCCCCGCTCTCATACAGAAGGTAAATTGATCTCAACCTACCGGAAATTATTGCTTTATTTAGAACTAGCTGCAACTGGGGCTATATACCGCCGTCTTGAAGACGGGTTGATGTAATTTTTATCCCCAAGCAAGGTAATAGACCCTGTGAATTGACATCAGTTGTTCTCAAAACAATGGAACGACTCATCGATGTCCTTATAAGAGGAAAAGGTATAGACCGTTGCATTAATGTCCGTTTGCGTATAGTTTGCTGGCGTCTGTGGACCCAGCACCAAAGTTTCGATACAAATGGGTATTGTGTCCCACTGTATTTTAAGCTGAAATCCATGCCATTGAGGTCTGCGCTAGATTAAACCTACCTAAAGGTATCAAAGGCTTTTCAAGCTATGTCGTTCAATACACAGGACTCGATGACAGTGAAATCCTACTTCCTGGCATATTCCCCTATACATTTTGTATACATTAAACAAATTTGCCGTTAAAATAACCTTGCGAAGTCGAAGACGAAAGATTAACGATTTAAATAATTTATAACATAGGATTTTAATTACTTAGGCAACAGTTTTCTTTTCGATACCAATCGTGTTTTTCTATACATACAAACAGTCGTTCAAAAACCAATTGGTAACAGAAGCCGCTTGGATTGCTGTTAGAGAGAGGGGTAAATCTTTCGAAAAATCAATACATGCAAAATTGATCAGGAGGAAAAAAAAGGTTTTTTGCCAACTAAACACGATTAATATCAAAATTAATGTTTTGACAGATATAAAAAAAAAACACACAAAAATACCTTAAGTATTCTGACATTTCACATTAAGCCAACCGTCTTGAATTTGTGGTATTTATGGTTTCTAGCTCTATGCTATGTTTGATAGAACCGGTAGTCGTGGAGTGATAAGATACTCCTATATTTTTGCAAAATATAAACATCCAAATTTGTTTTGTACATCATTGCGTCTCTTCAGGATTCAAATAATGATTGGAATTAATTCCACCTCTAAAAAGAAAACAATGACAGGGCGTTGTACTTTTAAGAAGTTGCAGTCTCAAAACACGACATGGCCACATAAGCTGAAGCCGTATAAAAATGTTATTTTGGTAACGTGTAAGTGTGCAAAATTCATCAAGCATATATCATCTTCCGCAGTTCTAACTGCGGTCATTAATTATAGTAAACTGTTTTTTAGGCACGTTCGGTTAGGTTAGGTTAAACGGGGTGTGGTGAAAACGAAATCCATCACACAACATTTGGCACCAAAACGGGTCCATTGCGAATCCTGGGAAACCAGTGGAATTCACAATTGAAAAGGCAGAACAAATCTGTGTCCGATAATCCGAGTTTCCCTGCATGTTTCCACTGGAAACTGGAAAAACTAGAGACAGTGCCCTGTCAGAATTTCTGTTAATGTTCTAAGCTTAACCCCGCTCAGTTTTATTAACTCCATAGAACGAAAAGTGACCATAGAGCCTTAGGTACCCTGTGTCTCTGAAGGCTTTTCCTTCGTAGATTGACAGAACTTTATTATTCAGAGGGGAGGTTTGGTGTCTGCAACCTCACTATCATCAAGTAGCCCTCCTATTTTTAAAAGCTCATCCGCCTGCTCATTTTTCTCAATACCACAGTGTCCTGGCACCCAGCACAGTCTCACTCAGTTCTGACTACATAATGCTTTAAGCATTGTGCGATAGCTCCTGTCTGTATCCGAATTGATATTGGATGGTTCCATTCCCTTGAGTGCGGCCTGGCTATCGATGTAAATGGCGATATCCCTTTCGGATACCAGAACCTTTTCCTTCCGCTGTTTTAGAACCATCAGTAAGGATCGCTATTTCGTTCGATCTGATTTTCTTGTCAATCCTTCCTCACCGGATATGTTATGCCATACGGAATGTCAAAGTCGACAAAGTAAGGGATTTCATCGGTTTTAATTGGATTTCCTGGTAGTAGCTCCGCAGAAGGGTGCCCAGAGCTACCGTTGAGGTGGTTCGGAGCGTACCCATAATGGCTATACTGGCCGTTTTCTGAGCCGCCGCTAATTTTCCGTATATCAGCCCTTACGACCACCATATATAGGAGCAAGTGCACCAAAGCAGGTTTTAAGCCGCAATTTTTTCCATCCTTTTCGCTACATTAAGATTCCAATTCAGTTTCTTGTCCAGAATTACGCCTAGATACTTCGCACTGTCCGAAAGAGACAAGTCCACTCTACTGAGTTTTGGTAACTTAAATTGCGGTATCTTATATTTCCTAGTAAAAAGAACTGGATCCGTTTTCGAAGGGCCTGCATTGAGACCATAGCTTTCTGCCCAGTTGCTGGTCGCCTTCAAAGCGACCTTCATAACCTCACTTAAGCTGTTTAAATATTTGCCTTGCACTATTATGACCAGGTCATCTGCATATGCCGTGGCACTTATAGCCAATGTCTTGAGCATTTTGGATGATATGACTCTCCCCTGGGTTTTTCCTCTAGTTACAGACATTCTAACATAGCTTTGTCACATTACCATATTGATACAACCGTGGATTCATACGCACAGAGACACGATACAGTCATCGCAAACGACCACAAATTAGTACATCACTTTCTACGAGACTCTTATCGTGCATTCCTTGTTTTATATTGCATTCAGATGTTATGACAATTGATCGACCACGAGCAATGTCAAACAATTATTTCTGATAATTTACGTTACTTTATGTTAACTAACTATTGCCTGATTCCTGTGTGGCTGTGTAAACATCAACAAGTAACAATGTCCAAGTAACAATAGCCCAAAACCAAAAAATTGAATTTACCCAACAATTTTTTTGTTTCGTTTCGGAGTTTGGAAGAAGATGTCTAGATGTATTTGAGTATTCCACTATATTGTTATTTATGTATACTGGAATGTGTGGTACGTTTTTAAACGTAAAATTATTATGGACTGACTTTAGATCAATTTATATAATCTGCCACTTTTTAGCCGGTTTTTTTTTTGGTATTTCAATTGTTGCTCCTACAGCCAGTTTTTTTTTGCCGGAGGTTGCTACTATCCGATGGAGCGCTCAGACACAACTACATGTCCATTGTACTACCATTCTACCATTCAGACACCTTACATTAATGTACTTAGTTTTCCAGTTTTTCGAAGAAAAACGAGAATGAGCTTCAGTAATGAAGAGCTTAGGTGTTCGGCACTCACCACGTCAGCCCCGAAAATCCCCCACCTGATGCGAGCATAGGCCTAAAAACTCCTCACCGCAGAACAGGTAGTGGTGTCGCTTAAGCCCAACACATTTAAGTATTTAGCAAAAGCTTGGTGGCCCGTAAGAACGCCTACCAGTGTGACCTGGTACCCAGACAAGATTCACTGTATTCAGTCTTCCGACAAAATTCAGAGAAAGCTTTAGTTCTAGCACTAACTAGAAAGTTCTTAAAAATTCCAGTGCGCATGGTACCAAAATCCACCTCTCTTGAAGCGAAAGATGGTTTTTAGCGTACACCCCATGATATATAAATTGAGGGGGAAGATTCATCAAAGCATTTAGAGCAGAACCCGGGATGCTAGGGAAGGCCCCTGTGCAGCCGAGGCATGCCGTTGTTTGGAGTTTGGCAAAAGAAGCAGTAACACGTTTCCGCGAAAGCCTGTTCCACCAAACAACCGATGCTTATGAGAGTAGCGATCTAATCATGGCCGTATAGATCCAAAGGACCCGTTTCGGAGATAAGCCAGAAAGTCGGCAATGCTTTATCGGTTTTTGATTCAACATGTTTGGACCATAGAAGTTTTTTATCGAGGATTACACCCAGATATTTGACTTCATCGGATATAGGGATGGTGACACCTTTAATTACGGGATGGGACAGACCAGTGACTATTCTCCTCCTCGTAAAGAGAACAACCGTGATTTTAAGAGGATTCACCGAAAGCCAATTTTTAATGCACCAAACAGCGATCAAATCCAGGGTTCCCCGCGCTCGAGAGCAGACAGCCCCTAGATTTGAACCGACAGAAAGAACGGCGAGATCATCCGCATAAGCTTGATTGTATTTTCCAGGCAAATTGAGAACTGTAACCAAAGAGTCTACCACCATACACCATAAGAGAGGAGACAGAACACCACCCTGAGGGCAGCCCCTATTTACTCTTGTTATGAAGCACTTGCCATAATCTGCATCGGCTACCAACGTCGTGTACATAAGCATTGCATTAATCCACAACACCAAAGTTTCATCTACACCATGCTGTCTGGCAGAGTTACACATGCTGTCAAAGGTCGCATTATCAAAAGCACCCTCAATACCGACGAAAATGCCCAACGCGTACTCCTTCCGGTCAAGAGCGCTATCAATCTTACCAACAAGGTTTTGAAGCGCAGTCTCGCAGGATTTTCCGCGCTGACAGGCATGTTGCATCTCAGAGAGGATGTGATCGAAGCACAACTTTGGGCACATGCAGCTCAACCAGTCTCTCCAAACTTTTCAACAAGAAGGAAGACAGGCTTATGGGTCTAAAGCTTTTGCTAGAGTGTAGTCAGACTTACCAATTTTTGGTATGAAGATCACTTTAACCATACGCCAGGGGGAAGGTATGTATACCAAGGCCAAGTTCGCAGTAAACATTCTTTTCGACGATGGCAAAACCTGACTTAAACCTTGTTTCAGCAAAACTGGATAAATTCCATCCGGACCAGGTGACTTGGAACTCTCAAAAGATGCAATAGCATATTTGATAGCATCATCAGTCACCACTCCCGATGCAATATACCAGCTGTGGCGCGTGGTATTAGTCGGTTCAAATGTAGCCACCGTCGTTTGAGGAACTGAAGAACACGTAGTAACCCGATTTCCCGGGAAGTGAGTCTAAAGTCTCCGCGTTTGTCTCAGTGCACGTGCCATCAGGTTTGGATTGCATCCAGTTTACTTGGTCTGTTCGTTTGGAGGACCTTAACGAGCCTACTAGTTGCACTTAGAGGTTCGACCTCTTCACAAAACTTTTTATAGGAGTCATTTTTCAACTTGTGAGTGGCAGTGGCCTAGTGGTTTGTCTCGCTAAGCAAGAGGTCGCTGGTTCAAATCCCGACCTGTACCACCTGAAAGTTTTTATTCGCTGCCCCACCTCTTGCGAACTTTTGACAAAGATCCAGAAGTAAGAACTGCCATGAGAAGCTTCTCAAAAATTAATTGCCGTTCGGAATCGGCACTAAACTGTAGGTCCCTTCCATTTGTGTCACAAAAAATATATCTTCGAACACACAGTAGTTGGAGAAGCTAGGCTTTAAGTCCCGTATGGACCGTTTACGCCCAATATATATTTTATTTTTCATTTTTCAACTTGCGAATAGTCTCTTAAAAACTTTTTGTTTCGATCGATATATATTCCAGTCTTCTACTAAGTTGGTTTTTAAGGACCTATTTAGTAGCTTCCTAGTTTCTTTACGAAGACACAGCAGTTCGGAGTTCCAACAGGGTACCGATTTTCCCCGGGGGGTTTAGGAACAGGGCATGAAAGTTCAAAACAGCGGGTGAGGACGTTGTTCAGATCTTTAGCAGACCTCTCCACACCCATGGTTCCTGGATAGATATTATGTGTGATTTTGTTCTACAAGCCACAAGCCTGCTACTTAAAAGGGCGGTAGCAGCCTTGGAGTGCTGTAGGTTAATTTGAGTAAACAAGATGGATGAATACTCTGGGTAACGTCCACTATTAGCACTGTTTGACATTGAAATGGAAATGAATCCTGCCAAGATGCAGATGGGGACGCATGTTATACCTAGATTTTATGATCTTGGCAGCAGCCATGTCTATACTCACAATAAGAGAACTACCACCTTCATTGTGGCATAAGCTTGGGTAGTTTGTAGACCTCAAAAGTTGAAGTCCGAAGCGAAGGGATTTTCGGCACCGTACTGCTAATCCATTCAGAGGTTTTCTGTGATGAGGTCTTCACCATGAGGGTTCCGTCCTTTAAAACACAGCCCTCCACCTGAATGCAAGCATTTGTTGCAGCAGCCAGCTGAGTTTTGCAGTGTTCGGACTCTGCATCGCTCATGCAGTGTTCAGGTCAGCTTCGCAACTAATGTCTTTCCCAAATATTAAGCTTCATTTGCATAAGGAATTACGGAGTCTATGAAATTGGGTAGCTTCGTTGCTACATTTCTGTACAATACGCCAAGTCTTGTTGAAGCCCGTTGAAGCTTACTCGTTGCTGATTCAACCATTTAACTTACGGCCAATATAGCGGTATCATCCGCAAACGAAGCTACAGTTGTGCCTTATTCCTACGGAATATCTCGACTAAAGATTACAAATGAAATCAGACCCGCTTCCTTGTGGAACTTCTGCCGCAATTTCTTTGAATTCGGAATATTATTTTCCGTGCTTAACACGGAAGAGTCTGTCCGCTAAATAATAACTCAATATCTCATATATGTATTTACTTGGGAAAGGCTTATTTTGACCTTTGCTTCAATCCTGTCAATGTTTCAAATACTTTTGAGATAATTAGTAAAAGAGGTATTGATCTATACGATTTCTTGTAAATATGGGGATTTTTCCGGGCTTGGGATCATCATGACCTCAACTACTTTCTATTGCCGTGTTACGTATAATAACCTAAGCAAATCATTTATGAGATGAACGAACATAATATTTGCTTTCCTAGGTTACTCTTGTCCCGTAATTAAATCGTTTTCAGGAGCTGAGTTTAGTTTCAATTTTTGTATATCATAGCACAGTTAAGTCTATACTTTTAATTTTAAAGTCAGGTATCCCCGGTAAGAACGTATCTTCGATTAGCTGTTGACCGCCAAAGGGCTTAAACGTTTCTTCTAAATGATCTGCCATTCGCCATTATTTTTTCTTATAGGAAGCGCTTGCGATTTTGGTTTTTTGATACTTTGGTCTTCTTCGAACTCTTATCCGCGGTGAGACCTTTAAGATATGAAGCAACTTCGCGATTTTTAAAGTCTCTTTTTTTACAATGATTATTAAACATCGTTTTTGGCGGAGCGCGAGATTATTGCCATTTTTTATACGCTCTTCTGTTTCTACTTTGCCAATGCGGTTATTTCCTAAGGCATTTTATTTCGCTTTTTGCTTTTGTTATTTTTTTGTACCACGCTGAACTTTGTATGACTCCGTTAAATTGATCGACTTCGACTTCAAGTTCAAATGGCGTTTGAATACACACGTTAAGATCGATTTTGTTTTCGCAGTCTTTTTTATAGGAGTCCCAGTTAGTTGATACGCCAGTAAGTCTGGGTGGGCCCTCCTTTTTAAATAGGCATCCGCTAATTGTCAAAATGACAGGCGAATGATCAGAAGATACATAGATCGAACAACAAAGTTCCGTGTGAATGAGTTAAAAATACTCAAGAAATACATTTTTTCTATATTTTCCCTTGGAGGGATATATATGGACGTAATATCATAAGTTTGTCTATTATTTTTTATACGAACCGTAATAATTTGAATATTAGCTTGCTCGATTTATTGAATGCTTAATTGTGTCTTTTCCAAACAAAGATTCGAATCTTCTAGCCCTTCCCGAATGGTGATATGCATGGTAGGCACTATATCCTTTTATTCTTACACTTGATTCCTTCGTAAGATGTGTTTTAGAAATCTATGTCGATATCATTTTTGCAAGTAAAAACTTAAAGTTTCGTAAAGTCGATGTTTTGTAGAAGACCATTCGCATTCCACGTTACTATTTTTATGTTGGTTCTTTCGTGTTAATATTCATACTCATATTCATATGCGATGAAGTGACCCAGAAAGTTTATGATCGATCTCGTTAAACTTTTCAAATATACGACTTTGTTCTTCCAGTCTAGCAAGAATTGCAGAAAAGACTTATTCGACCGGGGATAGCTGCAATGCCGCTAAAGCGCATGTATGTGGCCGTAGTTTTGACACACTCTATTATCAATTTTCTTTTCTCGCGGCGATTCGGGCATTTCCTTAGTCTTCTGTCCGGGAGTCGACGACTATTCTTTTAAATATTTTGTTTTTTTCCTCGTTCAAGGTTTCCCTTGCAGTTTATGCAGGGTTGGTAAATCCTCTCTTTTAAGACCGCAATCTATAGATAAATTTTTCCCGGCGCATTTAACCCAACGTAGTTCTTTTTGACAATATGCGTTTGTGTGGTCACACCCTTCACAACGCTTGCATTGACGGATGAGTCTAGCCGTTTTACGCATCGGTTAAATGTAAACTTTTTTTTTTAAGAGTATGGCTGATTTGCAGGCCTGCGACCAGGATAGATCTTTTGTGCACCCTATGAAGTTAGTAATTTATTTGGTCTGGCGACAATCCCAGGTCTTTGATGAACCTTACGATCGTTGAGGCCGATGATTTGGCCTCTTTTGGATAATTGCAGGGCATTCGCAGAGGATGTGTTCTGCCGTTTCTGATTATTCTAGGCAGAGTCGACACACATCTGTAGAGCTTTTACCCATTTTCATGAGACGATGGTTCAGGCCACAGTGACCAGTTAGGAAGCTTACTCATAGAGAGGATCTAAAGAGCTCGTGTTTTGTTGGCGAGGCCAATGAATTTTTTAGCGTAGAGTAATCCTTGGATGGAGTGCCAATGGGATGTACGCATCTGGTGTTACTTGAGCTCAACTTTTATATTACTGGTGGGTAGTCCACAGAAGGGCTCTGCGCCTATGAAGGGGGTCGCAATATTTTTTCATGCTAGCTCAGTGGCCTTTTTATTGCCGAGAATTCCTTCGTGTCCTGGGCCCCAACAAAGAGTCACTCTGTTGTGGGACGTGAGTTGTTTTAGAATGGTAAGACAGTTCCAAACAAGTTGAGTGATGAACTAGTAGGAGTTAAGAGCTTTGGGTGCTGCTTGACTGTCTGAGAGGATGTAAATATCCGTTCATCTGAGATTTCGCCTTAAGCATTCTCTTGCGCATAGTTCAATGGCATGAACTTCTGCTTGGAAGAGTGATGTTGTGTGTCCTAGGGGAACTGACATTTTGCAGTTGGGTCCGCTGATGCCTGCTCCTACAATCGTTGACATTTTTGATCCATCCGCGTACCAGACTGAGTGGGATCTGTTTAGCCTAGGGCCTCTAGTTTCCCACACCGAGCGGTCGGGTATGGTGACATGGAATTGTCGATGAAAGTTTACTTTTGTGGGCATGAGGTCCGTGACTTGAATCGAGGGGCTCTCTATGATTTTCGAGGAGTTAAGTGTCCTGTAAGATCGCCCTGTTTAAAGTTTTATTGCGTTTGATGCAGCGCACTTCTTAATTCGTGCATGTAGTGGTGGGAGGTCAAGGAGTTCCTCTATGGCAGCAAGGGACAGGAGCGCATGCCACCTGTGATTCCTGTGCAAGATAGTCTTTGAATTCTTTAAAGTGCTTTCTGGCCAGATATTTGGTTTACCTTTTCCCACCACACCAAAGATGAATAAGTAATAATTGGTATGACTATGGTTTGTTAGGTCCAATGTATAATTTTTCTTACCGAAAAGTTTAGATAATGCATTTCAATGGAGGAGTACGACTTATTGTCGAAGGCCACAGCAATGTCTAGAAAGGAACAGAGTGCAATTTCTTTGGAATCTAGCGAGCCTTCTATCCTCTTGTCTAGATGATGTAGGGCCGTTATTGTAAATTTACCAGATTGATATACGATTTGGTTTTTATTGGGGGGATGTTCTACAAGAAAGGAATTATTGCGTATACGATGGTCTACTATTTTTCCAAAAACTCTTAAGAAAAAAGAAGTTAGGCTTATTGGCCAAAATGACTTGGGATCTGAGGCAAATTTTTTTACTGCAATGTATAGCATAATTTTTTTTAATGTCTTCTGACTTTTCGAAGCTTAGCATGAATAGAGGAAGTCCGTGCTTAACTTAAGTTTCCACATCTTTATCAGGTTTTCGCTTCTCTTTTTTAAGTAGTAAATAAACAATTTCCAAAGCCGCATAAGAAAACAAACAGCTAAGAGAATTCAATGACTAAACGTACCTAGTTTGTAATATAAAATACCTCAAAAACGATTAAGAACACTTGTTTCCCACTTTTTTTATCGATGCACAGAACCCAATAATAAGATAAATTTTGAATTAAAAGATAATAAAGCAATCGAACAATTTAATTTATATATATGTACATATAAAACCAATCTAAAACTTCTTAGTATAAATATTCTACACCCAAACATTAGTAATTTGGTAATATACTCTTATTATTTTATTAAACGTTTTCATCCATCGGTTGGAAAAAATAAAATAAAAGATACAAAATAAAGGAATATTTCCTATAACCGCAAAAAATATTCGAATTAAATTGTAACAACTTCGTATTCATTGTGTACCTAATTTTTTGTTTCATTATAAACATTTACATTCATATATCGCTATAAAAAATGAATTACGTAAACTCAATACTTGGCAGCAACTTGGACCCAACACATACGCCGAGACCAGCAAACTTGTTGCCATTTGGAAATGTTTTAAAATTCAACGCGCTAATTACGTATTTTTGACACACCAACGGAAGTCGTTCAAACGTTCAAACGTATTCACATATACCAAATTTGAGAGAATTTTGCGGCCATTTTTAAAATTTCTTTGCGGGTTCAAAGGGATATGGGTATGCAGAGTTGACTAACTGGTTAATGCCTCATCTGTGCTCCGAGAAAACCATGTCAATGTTCAACACTTTAAAGAAATTATTTTAATAAAATGGTTTTAATTCGAAATTGTAATAAATGGAATGCTATTGACAGCTCTCCGGCTGATTTAAAAAACAAACTATTTTTGTCCAAACCAGTTTAACCTTATTCCTTTTTGAATATACAACCATAATCACTACATCCAACAGTGCGAATGTTATATTGGCAGTGAATGTTTTTGTTTGATGATCACATATTGAATACTTACCCAATTCACAAAGATTTTTCTATACTCAACTGAAGAAAATATTACAAATATTAGCTCAAATTTAACTTATAAGAATTGATTCTTTTAAACACTAAGTATTAAATTTGAACTTAATAGAAAAGAAAATAAACGTACATAATGAAATCAGATTACGAATTCGAGAACAATAGGCAATTAAATTCTTTCTTAAATATTTTTATTCGCTATGCATTATTTTATTGTGTTGGCTTGTGTATAAGAACCTATAAAAGTACATAAGTACATATGTAGTATATACGTAGAAAATATTAGAAATTTGTCTTGAAGATAGCTGCATATTTATATCTACCAATATCCACTGTCAATACCGTCAAGGAATTGAGAAAAAAGTGTACCATTTATATCTTTCTCTTCATTCGTTTGAGGATTCGAATGCACATTTCCAAAACTAACTGATGGGCAAGATACGTATTGCAGTTTTGTAGCATCACATTCACTTATATTTTGAGGTTCATTACTTATGGCTGTGGTGTCGATTAATCGTTCAATAGTTTTATCTTTTGATGTAGAAAGAAAAATATCGGACGTCTTGCATGTATTTTGTTTTCCATCGACTATTGAGATATTGTTATCAAATTCTGGATTCACAAACCCAACTGCTAACGCCACGGCAGAACTATTAAGTTTATCTGATTTTGCAGGCCAGCACTTATGTGTACGTAAGGATAATTTGTACCGAAAACTTTTTTGACAATCAGAGCATTTATATGGCATAACACCTGTATGTATTCTTGTGTGAACTAGAAAGGAAACCCTCTGACGAAAACATTTTCCTGAAATAGAAAAAAAAAATTAAATTAACTAAAAAGTATTATGTATGTAAAGGGTGTTTTTTTAGAAGGTTGGTTTTTCGAATAGAGATAAAACCGACATTTTGTGGTCAAATCTGGCAACTCTAATGTTATTTATATTCAGTTTGGTTTGCCATTTCATCTTGAACAGATTGACAAATGAACAACGCTTGCAAATCATGCAAATATTTTTCGAAAATAATGGTTCCGTTCGTGAAGTTTACCGCAAGCTCCGTTCATTTTATGGTCGACACAATTAATTCGGTTAACCATTGATCGTTTTCGCACTACGTTTACTTTATGTGATATATACGCATCCGCATAGACGTCGAACAGTTCGCACCGAAGAAACAATTGCCGCTGTAGAGCAAAGTGTTGAAGAGGAGCCGAATGAATCGATTCGCCACCGTGTACAACAATTGGAGCATTGTCCATTAAATTTATGGAAGATTTTGTGCAAAAATCTCTTCTTACGACATTACAAGATCCAGCTTGCGCAAGAATTAAAGCCGCGAAACTATGCAAAGGGTCGTGATTTTGGTGTATGGGCCGAAAATGAGATTGACATTGATGCTGATTTTCATCGCAAAATTTGGCTGATTTTGGGTTGAATGGCTACGTCAACAAGCAAAATTGTCGCATTTGGAGTGAAGAGAATCCACATGAGACCCTTGAAACGCCATTATATCCACAAAAACTGACTGTTTGGTGTGCTCTATGGGCTGGTGGAGTCATTGGGCCATACTTCTTCCGAAATGATGCTGGAGAGTCAGTTACCGTTAATGGAGCCATGATAACCGACTATTTTGTTCCCGAATTGGATGGCATGTGGATAAGATGTGGTTCGAAACAGACGGCGCTACATGCCACACAGTGCACGTCACAATCGATTTATTG
This sequence comes from Ferdinandea cuprea, assembly GCA_963576555.1. NCBI lineage: Eukaryota > Metazoa > Arthropoda > Insecta > Diptera > Syrphidae > Ferdinandea > Ferdinandea cuprea. The sequence continues at coordinate 84,056,428 of OY754959.1, forward strand.
AAGGAAACATTCGATGAGCGCATAATTTCGCGGAATGGTTTTTTTGGTTTGACACCATTGGATAATTTTCTTTGGGGATATGTGAAGTCGCTCGCCTACGCGAACAAACCAGAAAAGTAAGGGGACTTGGAAGCCAACATTCGTGGCGTTATTGCCGACACATAGCCCCAAGTGCTTGAAAAAGTGGTTGAAAATTCGACCTCTAGACTTGTCTCTAGCCGCGGCGGCCACATGCTCGAAATCATATTTAAACATTAATGGCATAAAATTATCATTCCAATAAAGCCAAATTGATGCACATTAAAACGATTTTCTTGTGTTTTATTCATTTCGAAGTTCTATACCTCAAAAAAAACCATGTATATACACATTTATGGCTGATTACATGGCCACGCAAGCATTTTTGCACGTGATTATAGAGAGAGATATCTCTGCCGTCAATGATTGTAAAGACATTATCGACCAAAATACGTGTCACGTATTTTTGCATGTTAGTGCATGGTAGTGCTGTTCCTTCCTTGCAGCAGACTTTTTAGTATTTTGCATCCCACTTATCCTGCGTGGTAGACTTGTTTGGCCATATAAACCAGCCATTATATAAAAAGTAAAAAAAGTCAGTTGTGAATGGTGCTCCATCGTGATCTTCTTTTTGTTCTTGTTAAAAGGCGAACACAATGACAATTCACCGAGGGAAAAATTTGTGTTGTAACAAAAAAATTTTCTGCAATATTGAATATGAATCTTCGGAAATTGAGTGCATTAAATGAGTTTATAAGCAAGTTTAAGAAGTATTTTAATCCGCGTTGTGAATAAACCTTGAATCCTAAGAAAGTAATCATTTCTGAAAATATTTTTAAAGTCCTCTTGGAGCTTCTTAAATCCTTAAAAAACACAAAAAATCGCTAACAATTATTACTAGGAGGTCCTTGAAATATTGAAAATGGTCATTGAATCTTAAAAACATTTTTTTTTGAAAATATTCTTAAAATCACCTGGCAATTTGGGGCTGCTTGAATTTTCACCGACAGGTTTTCGGAATTTCGGAAAAGGTCATAGAATCCTTAAAAATGAGCATATCTTATAAACGTAATTGGAGTCATCTGACTATTGCTGCTTTCAGGTATGTTTTATGTAAAGGCATTTGAAAACTCAATGATGTTCTTTAAATTAAAGTCTTTATATAATTAAAATGCCCCAAAACATTGTAGGGGAGCAAAGGCAATCAGCTATTTTTAAATGATGATAATTTACATAGCCTATTTCACAAAACATACACCATATACAATGTATGATTTTCACTGTTCTGATACATCAATTCTGTTTCACAGATTTGTTGTATGATGGTAGTCATACAACGATAGAATTGACTGGAATATTTTCAGTACGATTTTGTTTCGCAATTGTATATCTACAATGTATGATACATTTTCATACTCACATACAGCAGAATAAATTAATGTAATGGACGTTTCAAAACGAAAATATAAGTAAGTAGTATTTGTTGCTAAAATTATTGTTTACCTAATTTTGAAGGCACAACATTACACATTCTGTAATAAAAGAAGAATGGGGAAATGTATTAAAACGTTCAACGAGAAGGTAAATACAAAATAAAGCAAAGAATGTTGAGGAATTGAATGAATCTGAAGGCGAAGGACACTGATGACGTTACATTACCCTAGTCCTTATTTCTCAAACTATTTGTTCATTTTGTTCTGTTGAGGTTTGAGAAGACTAGCATATGAATTGTGCGAAATGTATTGGTCTCCTCAATATTGAATTAAGTTGAATTGAGGTGAATGAAGTAGAAAAACATGCGAATGCGAGTTGAGGTGGTCAGACATGATGTGGGTTCATTTGTCGAGGGTAAGGTTGAATTGAAAGAGAGACAGTTTTTTTTACATAATTGTGGCGAATTACCACCATCTTTCCTTTTTCTCATCATCGCTCGTTATCTGAAACAGGAAATGGCATGTAAATGGAGTCGCAAATATTCATTCTTTCGCGGTCAATCACAGTCACAAGGTCCATAATCTTGCTCATGAAATCGCTTTGCGAAGTACACTTAACTGAAATTACGCTAGCAATCGTATCTTGAAAAGGGGAATAGAAATTTTTGACATAAAAAAATAATTGACCAATAAGAAATTTCCAATTATGTACGAGTCATGCTTCCTAACAAATTTTGAAAATTTCAAATTCTACATTTCATACAACAGAGACTGGAATCATACAATGTTTCCAATAAAATCTCTGCAACAGAAATTTTAATGTAATATATGATAATTAATTTGTTGTATGATGTATCTAATGTATGTGATGTAGGATCTGTGAAATAGGCCCCTGATATTTCTTCAGTTACGCAGTTAATAAATTGTGATTTGCTGATAAAAAAGTGAGGGCCATAGAGCAAACATTTTTCTTACTCTACTGTCTATATAATTACACATCTGTGTTTATTAACCAAGAATGTTTCTCGATTTTCATTCATCCATCCGCCATGTTGGATCCTACTTCAACTGTTGTCAAAGCTGCTCTAACTTCTGTTAGTGCTGCACTTTACTAACAAAACTTGGTGCATTCTCGAACAACTTTTGCGGAAGTTGTACGGACGAAGAGGAGGAAGAAACGATCCCTCACCTGCTTTGTACATGAAGCTCCATCCCGGAGCCTTCTTCTAAGAACATACAAGTTATCTTACAAACGTTGACATCAAGCGTCTATTTGGCTTCGTCTGAAGCTCCAATTGGTTCAACGAGTAGGCGGAAACTTTATTCTAACAATACTGGTCTAAATGTGCCGATTCTTACGCCGGCAACCATTTCAAAGGAACGTAAGCATGTATGTCACCAAAATCATCGCATTTTTTTTGCATACACTTTTCTCTATTTTAGCTTATTTTGCTTAGAATTATCCCTCTCGCCTAAACGGGCAAGATAGACCCACCGCCCCCTCTCCCCAAAAAAAAACAATAAGCAAAAAATGCTTGTATTTAACCTCTCTATAAAAAAAAGTTTTTGTTTGACGATTGTTTTGGAAAAATAGGAATCTGCTGTTATGTATATGTTATAGCGTAACATATAGCATATACATTTTCAATTTAGACGCATTCAACATAACTTATTTAATTGCAAACATGTTATTAGATAGTTACCATAATCCACGATTGCATGTTTAACATGCAAAGTACAAAATGATTTTAAAAACTCATATGAAGAATATTTGTTTTACCGCATATTTCACACTTGAATGGTTTCTCCCCGCTGTGTATTCGTTCATGATTTCGAAGAGTTGACACCTCCTTAAAAGCACGGTTACACGTTTGGCATACGTGTGGCTTTTCATCATTGTGGTAAAGAAGATGTTTATGGTAGGACTGTTGAAATGTAAATGTTCTACCACAAATCTTACAGCTGTAGGGCATTTCTCCTTAAAAAAAAATTTTAACTGACGGTTGTTATTTTGTTAGCTTAACTGACCTGTATGTAACCTATTATGTTTCCTTAAGAAATATTTTGTAGTAAATGTTTTTTCGCATATATCGCATTCCCACAATTTTCCGGTTTCGTTTAACTTGATATCTTTTGTAGATGCAATCAATTGGCGTAATGTTTCACTATGATTAACGAATTTACTTGCTTGCTGGCTTTGCGTATATTTCATTGTTGTGCAATTTATACCTTGAATATTGGAACACAATTTTTCTTCAATCGCTTCATTGTTTTTTAGTTGATGGTTTAATGTATTTATATTGCAATAGAATTTCGAAACTTCATTAGTTGTTGCATAACTTTGTTTCTTAATGTTTACAAATTGATCACTGATAGCATTAAGTTCTTTTAATTTATGCATTTCTAAAATTTCGTTCGGAGGAAAAGGAAATTCGCTGAGATCACGTTTAGCTAATATGCCATATTTAGAATTTATATTGATCCCTTCTATTCTTACGTCAGGTGCAATTTCTGGTTCATCATTTGATTTCAATAGATTGTGACTATCAGAAATATTTGAATGACTAAATAGGTGAACAGTTAGTTTGTCAAGTCCTATGAATATATCATTGCACTGCGGACAGGCAATAGGGCCGTTTGCAGCATTAATTAAGCTTATACGCAGATAATCAATGTTCTCAAAAGTTGAATGCGAACATAGTGGACACAAGACATTGGCATAGCACATTTTCTTAGAGCAGCAATTAAAATTTAATAATGCAAAATAAACTGTTTTTATCACTCGCACAATCGTTTTATACGAGAATATGTCTTTCAACGCTAAGGTAAATGAAAACAACTGACTAAAATATATTCTATTAATATCTATACATCTGAAATAAAATGTATTTTTTCTCAAAATACGAATTTCTTGTATGCAACCTATTTGGTCCACCTATCATACATTTCATAGTACTTCAAGAAAACATTGCTATAGAAATACCAGAAATAGATTATTATTTTACGTCGGTTTTGTAAGAGGGTTGCCAACTGATACATTTTTAACTTGCTGGATATGATATCTTGTTTTCTGGGGTTCAGGTTGATTAGTCGTGATTTCGAGAGAATTATATCAAGCAAAATAAAGTATTCGGATTGTTTCGGATGAAACAATAACTTGCGGTTTATATCTCAGATTACAGCGTTTTTACAGCTACTTTGGCTATTGCTACCAGATTTGGTGCATATTTGTATTTCAAAGCGTAGTTTAAAAGCACTGCCCAAAAATCTGGTGTAAATTTAGGTATACAAGTTATTTCATAATGAATTTGAGAATTGCACATACAATTTTCTCATATCTTCATATTTAAAGTTTGTCTGGAGTTGTGGTCTTACGACGATCATAGATCAATGCTAACGTTTTCGGAAGTAGGTATTTGCTTCTTTTTTGAGTATCCACAATGTTCAATGTGGCTTTCCATTGAACCCGAAATACTTTTCAGTTTTGATGATATTCAATGCAATTTCAGAAGAAAAAACCTACTTTTAAACGGAAAAGTTGTTTAAAAAACATGGGGCAACTATTATGTATTCAGAAAGTAAATAATATGGGCAATTAAGCAGGCGATGAAGTGAGTGATTTATTGATGGTATGGTATGGTATTTAGCCTACCGTTCTGAAGGGATGTTCTTCCATGCTGGCAAAACCACTGCGTAAGCTATTCTATCTGTTATATTTTTCAGGGCTCTTTCCGAGATTCTACAATGCGTTTATTCGCCCAAAACTCGAGTACAACACTCATAATTGGTCTGGTGCACCAATAACATATTTGGAGCTACTTGACAGGATTCAAAAACGTGCGGTAAAACTTATTGGCGATCATTTCATTTAATTTCCTTTCCAAAAAATTAATAAAAAAAATGGGTTTAGCAAATTGTTTTTGTCCAAACTTTTTTATCCTTATCATAATATATTAATTTTGACACATAGTTTGTAACACCCGTCATATTCTTCGTAGACCCCTAAAAGTATATATATTTATGATCAAGACCAAAACCTATGACGATTTTACAATGTCCGTCCGTCCTTCAAACATTTTTTAGCCTTTAGATTTAAGCTAGGAAGCTGTGATTTTGGCATTTACTTTAAAATTATATGGGGTCAATATTCTGAACAAAAAGCATATAAAAGGGCTACAGTCCGCTTGGGGCAAACATTTCAAATAGCAAACATTTTCATTTCAGAATGATTCATTATTAAATTCGAATAATTTTGACATTTCCTTTTTTTTTTGTTAAAAATACCCTCAAAAAATAGGCGTGACAATAAACTTTGAGTGGCAAATTTGTAAAGGAGGTCAGTCACTACATATTTTGTAAAGGACTTAGTACTTTATTCCATCAACTTTAAGCTTAAAACAGTTTTTCTTATTTATGGGCGTAAGTGTATCAAAAAACACGTTGCCATTTCGGGAGCCTAGGGAGTATATTTTCCAAATTTCAGCATTCTATCTTAAATTTATAGACCTAAAAATGCGACGGGTGGACGGATGGACGGAAAATAATATTATTTATAAACTTTTTTTTATTATAAAAGATTAAAAGTATTATTTTGCGGACGCTTTTTACATTCATATCGTATAGTTGGTCATATTATTATAAAATCACAAAATAAGCTATGATCGCAGTTCGTAATTTAATGAACGATATATTGAACCAAAGAAAGGCTCTACTCATATATTCACTGTAGTTAATTGTATTTTTGTCGAATTAACAAGGTTGGCGGGAATACTTTATTTCTTAATTCCTTATTTGTACAATTCCTTCGTCCGTCCGCATCTTGAGTATGCTTTACAAGTTTGGACTCCGTTCTACAACATTCACCCAAATCGAATTAAAGCCATTCAACGTAGCTTTATTCGATTTGCTCTCAGAGGTCTTCCATGGGAAGATCCATATAACCTTCCCCCCATAGTCAACGTATCAAACTTCTTCTAATTATACCCCTTTCTCAACGTAGAGTTAATAGGTCATATAGATGCACTTGATTTGCTGTCTTCAATTCACTTTAACATATCATATGACGAATTACGGCAGGAATGAAGCTATTAGTCGCATGAGTAGAATTTATAATTTAAATGATCATGTGATTGATCTGCATGTTAGTAAGCAGAAACTTAAAAATATTCTGCGTGCTCATGTTCTATTGGATTAGTTAATTTTGCGTCCGTTGTGTTTGTGTTAGCTCTTAATACTTATATGGCTGTTATATTTGTTTAATATATGTATATACTAACACCGGCACTAAGTGATGAGCTTGTGGGTGTACTTTTTGTGCCGGCAAATTTCTGCTCGTGATAGTTGCTTGCATTAAGCACTCCATGACACAGATCTGAAAAAAAAAATTCGATTTGGGTTGACAACCGAAAAGATTCATTCATTCTTCAAGTACATTTCAAAAAATTAATATATTAATATTACTTATAAAAAAAGTGTTGGTTTAAAAACAGAAAGTGAGACGAAAGCATAAAAGTAAGTAAATAATTTCATGTTGATTCTTGTTAAGCCAACAATAGAATAAATAAATATTATTTAACTATTTTCTTGTATTTTTAATGGGTTTTTATTTAACATTTCAGAAGAGTGTGGGGTTACGGATGAGCTTTTAACTTAACTTAACTTTCTTGAATAAAAGAATTAACAATGTTTGTAATTTAACTAACAAAATACGTTACGAACTTTCTTTATATTTAGGTACTGTTTTGGTTCAGTGCACCGAAGAACAAAGTTAAAAAGGATTTGATGCTGATCATAAATAAAATATTAAGTGTAACTCCGCCTTGTTATGCCAGTAGCATGCCGTTCCCAAGCCCAGATAAAGGAGGAGGTGTTTGAGGCAACGGTTTTTTACCTATCCTCTGTAAAATAATCCGTTAGTGTACTCTATCCTACAGGAGTAGTAGTTAAAACTCAAAATATTGATGAATGAACAACCTTAAAAATGTTCATACTCCAGGTGGTACTGGCAATAGCCAAAATCCATCCGTCTCGACTGCGGCTGTGACTCGGATTCTGGAGGCCCCAACATTCATTGAACCTACAAGCGACTCTTGTGGCTCTATGTCCGACTCATTGGGCAAACTGAGCATGAGTAAGGTTGCTACCCATTGCACCGCCGCTGACAGCTTGAACCATGATATCTCTACGGTTGAACGGGCTCCTGAAGAGGCTGGCTTTAAGGTGCACCTCACTAAGGGACAGTGGAAGAGGAAAAGGAAGCAGCTAAGCGATCAGCGGCGCAAAGACCTTGAGTATGGACTCACCCTTGAGTATGAGTAGAGGAAGTGCACCTATTGTTGGTGCTGCCTGTGCTGGTGCTGTGACCAATACTGGGTGCAGCACTAGTGGACAAAACTTTGTCGACGCGGACGGCTCTGATGGTAGGTGTGCGTCTAAAAAACCTAGTGTTGAACGCGAAACAGCTAAGGTGCGAGTAAGAAGCGTTTCAACAAGGATGCTGCTATCTCATTTTTAGCAGTTCGCATTGGGAAAGCGGGCAATGATAATAGCGTGAGTGATGAATAGTCCGAATAATGCAAAACTCATCTTTTGGAGCTGGCTGCTGCAACAAATGCTTGCATTCAGGTGGAGGGCTGTGTGCTAAAGGACGGAACCCTCATGGTGAAGACCTCATCACAGAAAACCTCTGAATGGATTAGCAGTATGGTGCCGAAAATCCCTTCGCTTAGGACTTCATATTTTGAGGTCTACAAACCACCGAAGCTTACGCGGGCTATCTGCGGACTCCCTGGGAAACTAGGGAAATCGGCGGATGTGTAAAAGCATTTGCAAACCCAGAATCCTGGTCTCGACACAACAGCCTGGGTTGTCCGTTCACAAAAGAAAAAACTAAAAACTGCCGCAATGAAGGTGGTAGTTCTCTTACTGTGAGTATAGACGGCTGCCGAGATCATCAAATCTAGGTATAACATGCGTCCCTTTCTGCATCTTGGCAGGATTCATTTCCATTTCAATGTCAAACAGTGCTAATAGTGGACGTTACCCAGAGTATTCATCCATCTTGTTTACTCAAATTAACCTACAGCACTGCAAGGCTGCTACCGCCCTTTTAAGTAGCAGTCTTGTGGCTTGTAGAACAAAATCACAAATAATACACATCCAGGAACCATGGGTGTGGAAAAATCGCATCTGTGGTCTTGGTTGCTTGAGTGATTTATACCACGTTCTTTATGATGAGCAATCCGAAAGACCTAGGACTTGTCTTATTGTACCGAAATCTTTTACAGCTACAATGATCAAAAGCTTTTGTAGCCCAGATTTGGTGGCTGTTTCTATAACCATGCAAATGATAATTGGGAAACCTTTGTCGCTGCATCAGCTTATTTCCCCTATGATCCACTAACCACCGGTACTGCTGCGCATTGATTTTAAATAACTCCGTGTTTATGCGATGGGAAATACAGAGTGAGGCAACGTATTCGACATATGTACGTGTGGTGCGGCTCACAAAACACTGTTTGTAAACGCTCACGGCCTATCGGAGCGACATACAAACTACGTAGCGATGCCGCTACTATATTTGCAAGTTGATATTCAATTATCACACCCTATTCACAAATCAACTGCGAATCACCTAAGAGTCAGCTTACCGATTACTAGAACGATGAATTATTCGAACGATTAGCCGTTTTTTACAATAAGTAATGATCTATATTGATCTTGAATTTCAACAAATGATCTAACTATTAATCGATTTGTGATCTGGATACTTGTTTTACTACACACCACCATGTGCCACAAGCGATAATACATATGTAGTTGCCTCTAATCTTCTTTTCTTTTGTTGATACTTTACCTTTTATCACTAAGTTCCATCATGTTAGACTTATCTCGGAAAATTCTTCTTGAAGGGCTCTTCATTCAACCAAAGTGCAACTGAGTCCATTTTCTTAATTTAATTTATATAATATGTAAACTACTTGTTACATTTAAGTCTTTTAAATATTTATTTTTTGAATATTAACGCTTTCTTTGATTGACAATGGATCTCGCTAGTCAGATTGCACAAAAGTACGCTCATCCCCGTTAAGGAAATTCATCAACTCGGCATTACCAATATCTATGAAATCGAATGACGCTAACTTTTTGTTGTTTTGTTGTTTTTTTAGACTTTCAGTCATAGTAGCGCTGCACTGACGTGGCCTGATGGGCGGAACTACCGAAGGGACTATCACTTAGAATTTAATCGGATCGATTTGAAATTTTAGGAGAATATTTTAAACATATATTTTATACCTAACCCCTTAAGACGATAATTAGATTTAATTATAAGGGGTATATGTATATATAGATATAACTTTGAGGCGGATATATCGAAAAAAATAAGAACAATTGAAGTTGGTTTGGTTTTTACTAACAGAATAGCTCTTTGCTATTTAAGAATATGTTTTATTTTAATATACGTTTTATGGTTCCTTTTTATATACTATTCAAAGGGTATAACCATTTTAGCATTGCCTTAAAATTTTGAGCTGGAAAGCTGAAATTCGGAACTAATACTCTCCTGTGTTGGAAATGTTTAAATTTAAATATATTAATACGCCCACTGCCAATTTAGAATTGAAAAAAAACATATAAATTGGAAAAAATTAAAATCACATAATTAAAAAAAAAACAGTTTTAAAGTTGAAGGGATACGGTTAAGATATTCCCAAAATCAGACCTCCTTAGCAAGTTTGTCACGCATAATTTTTGTGGACGTTTTTTAACAATGTAATGTTTGGTTTCAAAAATCTGCATTTGCTAAGAACATGGCTTTCTTATTTCCCCTTTAACTAATATTCATGGTTTGGAAACTACTTTAACGTTTACCTACGTTGATGTGATTAAATTTCGCAAAAATTAATAAGTTACTTCGTTTTTGTAAAAGGAACTGAAGTCATTTTAAAATAATGTAGCAGATGATGATAAAGTTACAATTTTTAAATCCACAAAAAAAAACTCCTTGCTTGTTGTTGTTATTTTTGGGGCGAGGACAAAATTAATTTTTAAAATCTCCGAGTCAACCACTTACGGGAGTTGGTAACCCTACGTAAGGTTGACGTACATAGGCTATGTTTTTTTTGTATTTAACATGGAAATTGAAAATAAGCGTATATACGCTTACCAAAAATACACGGTTATAGTTTCCTCTTTCTGAAGTGGATATATCGAAAGTCATATAGACTTCTTAGACAAAGCATTATAGTGTTGCTATTTTTTTCTTGTTCAACGATCACGCCTATAAGTTTAGCAAGTCTCGTCCGGTTAGGCAAGACCAGTAACCAGTGGTTACTGCTAAGATGTAAAATGAGCACAATGAGTCACAGTGTGGCAAGAGTACTTCAAGATCTCAACATTCACAAATCCGCTGGCCCAGATGGCATTTCACCTATCGTTCTGAAGAGGTGTTCTTCCACGCTGGCAAAACCATTGCGTAAGCTTTTCTATCTGTCCTATTCCTCAGCGCTCTTTCCGAGAAGATGGAAAACAGCATTTGTCCAGCCCGTCCCCAAAAAAGGCGAATCTTCCTCTCCCTCATCTTACCGACCAATTGCACTTACGTCCCTTCTTTCCAAGGTCATGGAAACGCTGATAAATCGTCAGCTTATGAAATATCTCGAATCCCGAAAACTTCTTAATGACCGGCAGTACGGTTTTCGCAGCAACAGATCCACTGGTGATTTGATGACATATCCAACCGAAAAGTGGAACCAATCTATTCACCATGGTGGTGAAAGCAAGGTCGTTGCGCTTGATATTTCAAAGGCATTTGACAGAGTTTGGCATCAAGCTCTCTTGTCGAAAATGCGTGCATTTGGGATCGATGTTACCTTTATTCAATGGATTAGAAATTACCTTTCAGACCATTCAATACAAGTTGTTTTGGACGGTTTCAAGTCTGCAACTCACCAAATAAATGCTGGTGTCCCTCAAGGCTCTGTTTTGTCTCCGACTCTCTTTCTCATTTTTATCAATGACCTCCTGTCTGTCACTTCTAATCCAATTCCTTTGCTGATGACAGTACGCTCAGCTTTACATATTCGTTTCCTGGGCAACGCCCCTCATCTTCGGGCGTTGAACTGGAACGGCAACGTATGTTAAGCTCATTGAATTCCGATTATGACAGCATACTTAAGTGGGGTAAAACCAACAGAGTGGAATTTAATGCTTCCAAAACGCAATGCTGTCTGCTGTCATTGAAGCGAACCTTTAATTCTCTGCCATTATCCATGAATGGCGCTTGCATCGCTGAAACCGAAAGACTTTCCATTCTCGGTATGTGTGTTAATGACAACCTTCGTTGGAATGACCACATATTTGATGTCGCCAAGAACGCTGCGAAATGTCTAGGCTTCCTAAAGCGATGCAAGAAATATTTCACCCCTTCTGATCTGGCTAGAATCTACAAGGCGTTTATTCGCCCAAAACTTGAGTACAACGCTCATATCTGGTTTGGTGCACCAATAACATATTTGGAGCTACTTAACAGGATCCAAAAACGTGCGGTAAAACATATTGGCGATCGAGACATCGGCGAAATCACTTGACTCTCTTAGTCATCGTCGTAATGTCTCCTGCCTGTCATTGTTTTATCGGTATTTCCACCACAAGTGCTCAAATGAAATCGCCAGTTGCATTCCACCCCTACAGCAATTCAACCGCAATACTCGCCTTGCGAGGAATGCACATCAGTTCATCAGTTTACCCTTAAGCCTGTTTTCGAACGTACTGTGAAATATAAAGATTCCTTTCTCAACCGTACAATACGAATGTGGAATGCTCTACCTCGCTCTGTTTTTCCTTTGCATTATAATTTACAAACATTTAAAACCAACGTGCGTCGGTTTCTCCCTTTCTCTAATCCTTCATTTCCCTAATGCCCCCACTGTGTCACTTCATTATAAGGGTATCCAAAGTCCCTTTAGTGCGCGTACATTATAAAAAAAAAAAAAAAGTCATATCCTGGGTATATCCATGTTTACCGATCGGTGACTACCCTATTCTACAACACTCATGTTAGCCCACAACCCATAAACAAACGTGATATTTCAAGCTTAATAACGGTACCTAGATGATATTAATAAATTGATGATCCCAAAAGAAATGACCCTTTTCTATATTGAAATAAATAAATGTACAGTTTCTATTTCTACTGCTGGATATAATAGCTATTTGTTATATTGAAGTAATAGAAGAAGATTCGCAGTCAAAGAGAATCGGTCGTTAATAAAGCCCCAAATAAATTTTATTTTTAGATTTAATTTTTTTAACGCGGGAAACAGACGGTGAGATATACTGACTGCAGTATGTATAGTCCTTCATTGCTTGGTTAGGCGGGCAAAACTATTATAATATATAATATACTATAAACTTATAAAAATGCTGTCAGTGTGTTATTATCATCGGCTGTTCAATATAGCCCATTTACGATAGTTTAGTTATGAATAGGGTATCATACTCTTCAGATCCAAGCGGACTGTAGCTTTTTGACCTATATAATACAATTATCGTCCAGCCGGTAATCCGTAAGTAAACGCGAACACGCTCAGGTATCCACAATTTAATTTTCCTCGCAACCTTTGCAATTGGCCGTACTCGTAATTACATTAAGTCTTATTTAACAAGCTTCTAGTTTTCCCTTTGAATTCAATTCCGAATAAAATTCCTGTTCTTTCCAAAAGACTAACAGTTATTGTGTTATTGGAGTACAAAGGGAACGCTTAAAAGATTTTAGTTTTCGTAAAATAAAATATATATATATAATTATTTATGTACTTTCTTCTCATTTATTTACCACTCAAACAACGGTTCAAATTTATACTTAAAAATATTTAATTATTTGATAGTATTATAGTAATATTTTTAATTAAAAAGCGCATTGGTAGAAGTACTATCCTAAAGAATATTTAATTGTGATCGGTACACATACAAATGTTATATTATTATATGTTATATATTTATGTACTTACATTGCATTACATTAAATGCGGCATGAAAATGCAATGTATATATTTTTAAATATATGATATTATGCTTAAATGTGCACATCAATATATAAATAATATTTTGCATTAAAAATTATTTATGTAACTGAGAACCAATATTATTATATGCGCGATCGAAGAAGGAAATAAGATAACAACTGATTTTCAAATTAAATTGTGTTACATCTATTTTTATTCAGTTCAGTGGCAACCAGAAAAAAAGAACGATTTATTATTTTGAATAAAATATCATATAATAACATTAAAAGACATTATTTAGTGTATATATATAGTTTTCTATAGAAGTGAATATTAAAAATTCATAATTTCAAAGCAAAAAAAATCTGTTTACATTATTAACCAAATAGAATTATTGACTTTAATAAAAACATATATTTGATTTGTATTACTAAATGAATGGAAAATGAAAGAATAATATACAAAAATCGGTTGTGTTTCAACTGAACTCTGTCTTAATATAAAAATATTTTAATTCTATTTTTTAGTTTAATTTCTAAAATACCAATTAAGAATAAACATTTAGAACTCAAAAACGTTTGAGCAAATTATATATTCATTATCAAAATTAAATTATTTTGTATGATACACTGCATACTACTTCTTTATTGGTGATTTTGGACATTACCAATACAGTTTTCTCACGAATATATTAAGTTTGTTGTTTAATATTGCCCTGGTGGTAGTCACATGAAATTTAATCATGACTCGAGTTTATATATATTTAAGGGATAAATTCTCAAAATGCATATCACTGATGCATGTTCTGCAATATCTCGATATATATTTAGAAATATATTGCACAATGACTTCGATTAACAACGAATAGTTGAATATGTATATCCCTTAAAACGTGATAATGTCGAGTTGTCACATTATCACCTTGTAGATTGATGCTATCTTTCAAAGCTTTGTCGAAAAAAAAAAAATTACGTAAGATGTCGACAGAATAATTTATATTTATGTTACGCTATTAATATACCTATGCATGCATTATTTTCCTTGCAGTTATGTATTATTTGTTTGTTTGTTGTATAGTACTTTTTAATTGCAGATGTTTTGTTAATTTTCCTTTTGACGGTTAATTCAAGATAAGTGGAAGGACATACTTCCCTCGTTAGCAGCAACCTTCAATTTATTTTTCATTACCTCGCGATTTGAATATTCTGGTAGTTTAAGATAGTTAACACAAGTCATCACAGACGGAAGATAATCATTTGGATTTTGGTTAGTATCTAAGGTTTTACGAACTATTGTTAGAGGTGGTGTTAAAGACTTAAATCCGCCGGTAGGTAAGCGTGGACTACCGGTGACAAATTGTAAAAACAGGCGCTGTTCATCGCAGTTGTATGATGATAATATTTCGAATAAGAACTGTATAGCTTGTGAGTCTTGAGTGAACCCGTGGTCTGTCCGACAACACTCTTGTAACATTTTTATATCCCAATGATGAAAATTAGAAGCACCTGATCCGCAAAATACATTTTCCAATTCTTCAGGATAGAAAATCTGTAGCCGGTGGCATGGAAAAACCATATCAAATCCTGTAATAAAAATAGTTTATAATTAATATATAACATTTAAAAAAAAATGTTTTGATTGATAATCCTCTCACACATTTGTGCCCAGTTTAACCGAACGTTTTTAAACTTTGCATTGAGCATTGACCCAAAGATAACCTATCTCGTTGCGTATATAAATAGATTTATAGCCACGTATACTAGCGCATAAGACCCGTAAAGTTGAAAAACTTGAAGAACCCCGTTGCTCAAGCTTCTTAACCTCATTTTCAATACTGACCTCCGCAGAAAAGAAGAGAAAAATGGCTGCCTTGTTGACACACTCTTGTGAAAAAAATTAACGTTACTAATTAAAATAACAGGAAAATGCGGTTTTGGGCGGTTAATTGTTTTTAGGTTAGACCTGGCACCAACGAATAATTAAAAAAATGTTGAGCAACGCTTTGAACAGATAATGTGTTGCAGCACATTTTTGCTCAACTAGAATCATGTCGAAAAATATTATGAGAGAGAGCAGTAGCCTCTAGCAGTTAGCCTCTGATAATTAAGCATTTTGTTTTTTTATAAAATTTTTACAAAATACAAACCCGTTATGAACCGCGTGTTTATGAAGTGGTTTACGATAACCAAATTCCGGCCATACCTGAACCCAATAAGTGTGAGAATAACTTTACTATACTCTAACGAAAGGAGAGAGGTCAAGAGTACCTTCGTGGGGTGCGCCTAGTCTCTACATTCTAGAGTTTGGGGGCTTATTGCTCTAAAGAAGGAGTGTGGATATATTTGTCAGTACTAAATTTATCCAAATACTTTCGCCACCCTAATACACCCAGTGTCTTCCAGGCAGAACTTCTGGCAATTAGAAAGGCATGCAAACTAGTCGTAATAAACTTAATATCAAAAAATATAGATAACAAGCCACACTTTTTAAAACGCATCATAAAAACATTTTTAAGAATGTTAAAATATGTAGAGTATCAGTATTAAAATGTGAGCGTGATAATTAAAGAAGTTTTTACCGGTGCTCTATTTATGCAATCAAATTATGTTATCTTATAATGTATATGTGATCCAGGATCCAGGAGTTTTTAGGCCTGTCTCCCTTACGCGATTGTAAGGGAACGTTGATTGCCATTGCCTTTTTGACGGGGTTCGTAGGATCCCTCCTTTGAACATGACAACACCAACTGAGTCGGTTGTGCTCCAATTTTTTCGAGATGGGTTCTTTGACGTGAGGCTTCCTCGGATTCTGGAACTTCTAATTCGATCAAGAGGAAAACAGCACTATTGCCAATAAATTGTCAATTGTCCTTGACAACATTAAGCTATATTTTTACAAAATGTCCCTGAAGGAATTATTTGTATGAAAGAAGTTCTTTACTTTGTTTGTGAAATTTTATTTATATCAATCTGAGTAAAATCTGAATTTGTAAAATGTTTGAGAAAAAAAAATTGCTAGTATTAAATCATACGACCCAATGTGTATGTTTTTTATGTTGAAGTTTATGTTGAATGAATTTTTAGCAACAATTAACAAATGTACACTTACCTTCTCGTAGAGCTTCGAATTGTTTTTGAACTCCTTCAACTAGAAACCAATGAGTGACAAGAGATATATATTGATGCAAATTATGAATTGTAACAGGTATGTCTCGACCTCCACGCCGTAATTCAATGTTCGGGTGACCTGGAAGAACAAAATCTAGTCCTAAATCAGCAATTGGGCATCCATCTATATCCAAGAGTTCAATCTGAAATTAAAAAAGTGCTTACATTAAAAAAACCGCATTATTATGTGTATGTTATTTTCTATAACTCGAAATTTAATTAAATTTTTGTGAACGATTTGGTTCACTTCTTTTTTAAATGTTCGCGAAAGTCCGATGTTTATACCCTATCCTAAGGGTAAATTAATTTTGACATATAGTTTTTAACACCCCTTAATATTCGTCGTAGACCCATAAAAGTATATATATTTATGATCAGGACCAAATCCTAAGATTATTTACCAATGTCCGTCCGTCCGTCCGTATCAACTTTTGAGGCCTTTAAATTTATGCTAGGAAGCTGAAATTTAGAGCACATACTCCTTAGGGTCCCGAAATGGTAAAGTGTTAAAAGTTCCTAAATCCGCCCACTGTCACGCTCACAATTTAGAAAAATCCATTATAAGGCTAAAGTTAGAGAGAAAGAGTATTGGAACCTTTATAAGATATGTAGGCACTGCCCTCCTTTATAAGTCTGTCATATAAGATTTTTAGCCACGCCTACTTTTTGTGGGCTTTTTTCACTAAAATGCTACATTTTCATAGAAACTGAAAAAAAATGTTTAAAAAGATATTTAGAATATATTTTTTCCAATATATCGCCCATACAAAGTTATTGGCCACGCCCACTTTTTGGGGGTGTTTTTTAAAAAAAAAAAATTTTTTTTATAAATTTCATAGAATGAAATGATATCCATCACCTTTTTAATGCTTTTTTCTTTGGGGCATATAGGGATATGGATAGGGTATCGTACTGTTCGCCCCAAGCGGACTGTAGCCTTTCCTGATGTTTTTTTTTGTTTTTAATGCATATAGTGTTGCGCAAAATATACCGGAATACATTTTTTTTTCAGAAATTTGCAGTAGGGAGAAAAATTGTGTTATCTCTATTTTAGTTGATTTATTAAAACAATACTCAATACGCGAAAAATGTGTTACAGTAGAGGGTTCTATCATAACCTCAATTGAAGTTATATCAAGTTAAAATGAATAACTACTATTTTGAGGTATAACTGCTCTAAATGATATAACTTCAGAAATATTAGATATAGCTACAAAAACTATTTAACAAATTTAAGTGAACTTGTGTGATATTATAAGCACATAAAAAAGTTATGGCGCCTTAAGTAAAAATTAAAAAAAACTATGTTTTTCAGCTTTCCATTGCAAATGCATTTTTCTCAAAAAATTTACTAGATCACACTATATTTATTCAAGTTAATCTACGCAGGACAACTAGTATTTTATAATAATAATAATGAGAATGTTTTCTTATAAGTTGAATGGATTGAATTGTAGCTTTCAGAAACATTGACCGCTGTTACAGTTAATTTATACGTAATTTTCCTTACACTTAGTACCAGAAAGCTAGATTTATTGTAGAAGATTTTAATTTTTGTCTGATGAGGCTTGTAAGTGATTGTAAAAGCATTTGTCAGCATTCTCTAATTAACTAGTTACTATTATTGCATGCATTGACTTAAACAAAATTCTATCATTAGGTGTCGCAAATTCGCGTCAGATTATGTTGTTGGTTGGGGCAACCTTTAAGCCCCATGAATGGCTTTAATTTTAGTGAAAGCTTTCCAATGACCGTCGGCGCCACTCACGCTGTACGATAAATAATCAATAAAGAATGTAAATAAATTTCATAAATAATTTATTAGATAAAAATGTAAAAATAAAACAACATTTGCGCAACGTAGAGCCCCATCAGTGCTCGCAGAATATTAGATTTATCCTAGACTTAAGAAAAACAATTGTATAAATATTGTAAACAAACATTTTTTTAAAAAGACTAATAAATTGTAGATAGATATATTTAGCTTAAGCTTTATGCAATGTTGCTTTAATTGATAAAATTGATAATATCATTTGCAATCAATTTAACAGCAAAATATGAAGGCGCAAGTAATTCGAAACGTTTGCGTGGTTACACAGCAAATGATCACAATTAACAACTGTTGGTTGCTATTATGAATCCCATGCATTGGTCAGACTTGCGCAACCATGCATTCATGAAAGCACCCATAAACGTATTTTTAAGTGTTACTTAAAGGTGTTTTTATAAATTAAATTATTTTATAAATAAATACGGGTGTTCGACACTTAAATGCCTCATATGACATGACCCACAAAAAGTAGGCGTGGCAAAAAATTTTATATGACAAACTCGTAAAGGAGGACAGTGCCCACATATCTTGTGAAGGTTGTAATACTCTATCTCTCTAACTTTAGCTTTAAAAAGTTTTTTTTTTCTAAATTATTGGCGTGGCAGTGGGCGTATTCAAAAATTGTTTACACTTAACCATTTCGGAGCCCTAGGGAGTATGTGGTACAATGTTTGTTTTAGCTTCCTAGCTTAATTTTAAAGGCCTAAAAATTGCGTATGGACAATGCTAAATAGTCTGAAGTTTTGGTCCAGATCATATATATATAAACTTTTATGGGTCTACGACGAATATTAAGGGTTGTTACTGTATGTTTCAAAATTAATATACCCTTAGGATAAGGTATAAAAACATCAGTAAATTTAAAACGACACTATAAATTGGTGCATACAAAAATATAGGTGTTGATAGTGACAGCTGCAGTAATGAATCGGTGCCGTTGGGATCCAAGGCAAAAGAAAGAAAAAAAAAAGCTGAATACAATGTTAAAAAAATGAAATCGATATTTTCAGGTTGAAGAAATAATGCAGCTAAAAAATATAGGATGCTCCAAAAGAACCATTCCGCCACGTGTAGCACCCATGTACATTGACCGGGATAAGACTAAACAACATTTCCACATCACACAACTTCTATCAGCTATTCTGGCTCAAGTACGCGGAGATACTCCTCCCATCTATACGATTTTTAACATGTACCGGTTAACCAGATCCCGAAAGAGCCTATTCTAAGCATGCACGTATAAAATTTATTCCATGTGTTTGAAACAGTCATGTTCATTCGCACTGTTATATAAATAAGTTTAACATTCGATAGCGATTAAATCAGTAATTCCGTAATATGTGACAGCCAACTGTTTTATATTATTTCATTAAGACATCATTGCAAACAAACTTACTTTCTCTGTTTTTTCCATAGCATCTATATTAGAGTCCGCTTGAATAATTTCGCGATTTTTCACAACATCCTGCAATCTCACCAAAGTACTTTGCACTTCAGGTGCAACACGTGCTAAGTCAGCCAGATCAATCGAGCTTTCCTCGTTCAAAAGCCAACGATAAAATGGTGTAGAAAATGGCAAGTCGAGCTTCAAATAAAAAAGATTATTATACAAATTAAATTATCTAATTTAAATAAAAAATATATTGTGACTTAGTCAAATTTCATACGCCACGATTTTTGTCGACTATTACGTTCAGATTTTCCACGCTCCGTGCTTTTTTCCCTATATTTCTTTCCGAACATTTTTTTAAAGTTGATTGCTGATTTGTTGACTTATATTTAACGCCAGATAAACACGACCGAGTAGAACACATAAAAAAATTAAACCTAGAATTTTACGATAGAATGCCAAAATAGAATACAAGAATCGGATAGAAATTTTTGGAACATCGATGATTGGCTATGCCCCGCACTTTCATCCCCTTTTCTCAAATCACGTACGACAAAAATTGTAGTGTATGAAAACTTATAGTAACAAAGCCTAAATACTTAGAATACTATAGAACCATACCATTTATAGTACTTAATATCCTTAAATATATGCCCATCTGAAAATTAGTGTGTTAGCAAAGTAATAAACTAAAAATAATAGTAGCTCGAAACGCCTGAAGTTAGTGGGGTCTACTTCACCCCAACTCAAGTTATATCCTGTTAAAAAAAAAAATTTCGATTTGGTGAATTTGGCTCTAACGATTTTGATCTATTGTATTTCGGACAATTATGTTAAAAGTGTCCAATGTGCAAAATTATATCATGTGATCAAATGTTACCATTCTTTTACGTACTCTCCTTGATTCATCATATACACGAAGTAAACGCGCCTTAAGACAGTTATGTTCCATTAAAATAAAACAACATAATTATTTGTGTCACATTTCAAAGTAACCTGTTGCTATGAAAACAAAGTAAAATTTTATATGGTTCTGCCATGTTCTGCGCGATATTGCTTTTTTAAATCTTAGAAAAAATAACAAACAATGAAGAGCAAATAAGCGTTTGAAGTTTATGAAAAGAATTCGCAAATTTTATTTTATTTTATTAATCTACTTTTTATATATGTGCTATTATACGAATTTAGTTTAAAGTTTAAAATGTTTTATAGAGTTAAGATTTTAAAAGAAATAAATTTATTACTTTTTTTTTTCAATTTTCCAACTAGATTGCCATTATTTTATGTATACCGAATAAATTTACACAAAGTTGGAATTACTATATTTTGTCTGCAGAATACATTTAATGTTTTTTTTTTTACTGTAAAGTTAGTTTTCTTATTGCTATGCCATCATTGTTTTTGGTGGTAATTTAAAGAGTCTTGATTGAAACACCCTAATATTCACGTGATGATATAATAAAATATATTAAATTCTAAAAGTGATTTGGTTCTTTAGTTAATTTGTAATCAATTTCCTGTTTTTGTTTTTAAATTAAAAATTTAAATCATTTGAATTTTTCTTATATGTAATAAATTCTTCGACGCAAAAAAAACTTACCATCCTGCTGTCCATTACTGCTTTTGCCATAAACTTTCCCAAAAATTTAAATTTTGATTTGATTTTTGACATTTGACCTAATTTAGTTGATTTTCCTAGTGGCAATGGGAACAAACCATTCGCTGGATTCACATAATTAGGCGTATTTATTGCAGCCAAGGAATTCGGTGGGCTAGTTTCTACTAAGACATCTCGAACTCTTTCGTGCGTCATTTGTAGAGAAATATTAGCACTTGAATTTTGTTGCTGCTCAATGACCATATTGAGCGCACTTGACTCGCTTGTGTTCACTGCGTGATTATTTATTGAGTTATTGGCTTCAACAATACCACGTGTCCGACCTTCAGTTCTGGCATTTAAAATGTTTTCGCGGTTTTTATCTTCTCGTAAACTGATTTGTGTTGATGTGGGTTTAACAATGTCAACGACTAAGGACGAATTTTGTTTATAACTATCACTGCCATTCCACAAACCTAGCTCACACCGTTGCAATTCAGCCGACACTAATGCATAGAATTCTAACGTAGGTCCCAATCCAGTGCCAACTTCATTTTCATATTGAATTTCTAATAACGCCTTCGAATGACCAAAATCTTGAATAATGTGTTCTGCTTGCTTCAGAATTTCTTCACGAGATATTGCACGTTTACGTCTATCTAATCGAGGAGCAACTCGTTCAGATGTGTCTACTGAATTTAAATCTGGGGTCGTGTCCAAAAGACGTTGTAGGGCTCTATCACGATCAAATGAAACTGCATAGAATAAAAGATGTCTGGTTTCAAATGGAAACAAAAAAGGGCATGCTATTGGAATTTGCTGTAACCATTGCGGCAAATTTCCCGTCATTATTACAAGTGGATCTTGTAGTTGACGATTCGCTTTAGCCGTTAATTTTGAATGCACAAATTCAGTTTGATTTATTATGTTTTGCCGAGCAACGCAGCTATAAAGACTTTCCCAATAGCGGTTAAGTGCATTTATTACACGCAACATACAAAGTGCATCGAGCGAAGCGTCCTGTACATTAACAACGTCGGTGGGCAATACTTTCATAAGGAAAGGCTTTAAAGGGGATGCCGTTTCAGTTACAATGCCTTCATGCCAAAATTCAGTTCTTTTTCGTAACAGCTTTGATGAGCTCTTACTTATACTCTTCTTTGACGATGAAGAAATAGTTGATGTTGAAGAAGCCGCTTTATTTGTTGAAATAGTACTATTGCTGGGTCCAACATTTAAGGAAGATTCCTCTTCAAGTGGACGATAATATATAGTATGCTGCTGAACCCATATGCTAGCGTTTCCTAGAATTAAATAGAAAACATTAGAAATGCCTTCACCCAAACGTTTTTTTAACTATAGGGTATCTCCGTTCAAAATATCAAACAGGTAAACGTTTCCTGTAGCTGCAGTGAAAAAAAATGTGTTCGAGGGCATTTTTTTTTTTTTACTTTTTGTAATAAAACTCAATAACCTTCTAGACAACTTTTATTTTTCGCTGGAACTCCAGTAGATTCCTGTAGCATAATGTAAATTGGTGTTCAGATAAATAGCACATCGTCGTTTCTCAGTATGCAATATACCTAATTATATCTAAAATTCTAACAAGTTGAAGTGAACATTTAAGATTTGATGGTTTTGTTACGGAATCACTTAAAATGCCATATCTATGAATTGTTAAAGCCACAAAAACAAGTTTATATATTTTGGAAATAGCAGTGCAAAAAATTATAGAAATTTCAAGGGATTTTAATTGGAAATAAAAAATTTACTTCGCTTTTAATTAAACAAAAAAATATTGTTCAACGCTGGCTATTTTTTTAAATAGGGTTTTTAATGCTGACAAATGACTGAGTGCTATTTATCAGAACTTCTCTGTATACACTTCTTATGTATACAATACGAGTTATTAAATATACAATCTTACCTAAAGGTATTTCAGTATCGGTATCAGTCTCCGACTGATCATTTATGAATGGAGAATACTGTTTTACAGCTTGGTATACCGTCATAGCATACGGCAATACGTTATCACCGATTAAAAATTGTAGTTTATGTTTAAAACTGCTCTGTGACATAACCACCGCGGCAACATTATCATCCATATCTTCTTCCGAATCTTCGTCGGAGTCTCCTCGCACCCCGCCATAACCTCTTACTACCAAATATCGTTCAATAGCTTGTACCATCGCTAAAGGATCAATCTTAACTGTGCCTCCCTTCCATTGTCTAAGATTTTTACAGTCAGGATGACGTTGCAAGTTACACTAAACATTGATAAATTAACCATTATTAGAATTTTTTAATCGTAATTAATTCAATATATACCTTAAGCTGATGAGTATTGAAAAATTTAAGAGCACTTGTGTTCGAACGGCCACCAGTCCCAGTTGGAAAGTCATGTACCTTTACTGGAAACTGCTCTAGTTGCGTAACACATCCATTTAATTTCGCAACGAATGCACTGAAAGCTGACGATTCTATATGTGGTAACACTCCAATATTAAAATTACTATCCAGGGGAAGTCCAGCAAATACGTGTAAAAATGCACGCAACCGATCGTCACGGAGTACCAAACCGCTATCGGAAGTCATGAAGTTTAACATTGACTTAATTAAACCTGAGTGGTTAACTTCAAATGGTGAAATGTCGCTTTCCATGAGAATCGCTTTAAGTTCCCTCAGTGCTTCAAGGCACTGGCTGTAACTGCCTTCTAACTTTAATATAACTCCTGATAGTCGATAGAGTACAGAAGAGGCCGATGATATTGACTTGGAAATTTCTTGCTCTGTATAGCGTTTTACAAAGGAAATTGCCTGATTGCGTACCCACTGACGGGCTTTTTCACGATTACTAGCTGCAACTAGGTTAGTATTCGATAAACTTTTTGAAATATTATTTGTGGAATAATTGGCACTTGTTGTATCTTTGGTGAAAGAACTGTGGTGTGATACTTGACGCCCCCAACGCGCCGGATTAAGCGATGCCAAAAATGATGTTTTTGTACTGCTGGTATTAGGTGTGCTGCCACCGAACCTTGATCGTGTATTTGTAGCATTTGAGTTGGGTGTATTACGACCAGTTACGCTGCTGGTGCTGGCCATTCCTAAAAAAAATATTTTTGTAATTACTCAAACTGCGAGACGTTATTTTAAAGCTTATGTACAAAATACATATTAATATAATGGTTAGCAGTGCTTAGTTGTTAAGAACAGGCCGTTTATACAGACAACAGGTTTGTCTATTTATTAAAAAAATACTCAATACTCGAAAATGTGGTATAGCAGAAGATTCTATCATCACCCCAACGCAAGTTATATCAATTTAAAATGAATAACTACTATTTTGAGGTATAACGACTCTAAATGATATAACTTCACAAATATTACATATAGCTACAAAAACTAGTTAACTCATTTTAAAGACCTTATTTAGTAACATAATTTACGCCTTAAGTAAAAATTAAAAAACTAAGCTTTTTATTTTAAAAGCATTTTTTTAATAAAACAAATAGAACTTCAAAATTCAAAACTATAAAAATGAGACTCTAAATCAGTGTATTAAATATATTCGGTCCTATAAAGTGTTACAAAGGCTGGTGGTTGTTAATAAGTGTTTTATAGAAATATAATGTTTGTAATTGACGTTATTTTATAGATCTCTAGCCTACGGGGAAAATGTGTTCATTGATCATTTTGCGTGGTGTGTATACAATACTGATTTATTACTAATTAAATATTCCTGATTGGTGAAGTAAACATTGATTGGTAAAATACTTATACATTCAGTAATCATATAAAAGCATAAATTGAAGATAACGCTTGATACGACCCCTGTATCAACGATCTAACACTTGATCTTAAGAAAACAAGACTAAAAGACTATTAACCAAGAGATATAAATCGATATAAAGCTTGTCAGCAGTAAAGTGGGATAAAAACATAAGGGAAAGCTACAGTCAGCTTTTGGCGAACAATTTCAATTTTCATTTTCAATGTAAATTTTCGAAGAATACAACATTTTGATAAAAAAAACATAAAACGCACACGAAAACTTGGCGCGGCAAAAAAAACTTTATACGGCAACTTGTGAATAAGGTCAATGTCTAGATATTTTGTTAATGTTCTAACCATTTATCTCTTCAACATTAGCTTTAACGTTTTTCTAAAAAGTACACTTAAGCTTATTCTTTCTAGCTAAATTAAAAGGCCTAAAAATTGGATACGGACGGGACATTGCTAAGTGGTCGTATAATTTATATGTATGTAAAGGGTGATTTTTTAGCTGGTTTAGTTTTGGCAACACTGGTTTTGACAGCTGACGTGTGTTTAGTACCTTGTGTCACTGTCAAACAGCTTCAGTTTGGTTTGCAATTTAACCATGGATCGTCTTACAAATGAACAACGCTTGCAAATTATTGAATTTTACTATCAAAATTCGTGCTCGGTTCGAAATGTTCATCGCGCGCTGCTTCCATTTTATGATCGGCATTCTCGACCTTCTGAGCAGTCTATTCGGAAGATTGTGACCAAATTTCGCACCAAATTTACTTTGTTGGACATTAAACCACCAACACGTTTACGTACTGTGCGTATTGAATATTGCGGCCGTATCAGCTAGTGTGACAGAAGACCGCGAAATGTCGATTCGGCGCCGTTCCCAGCAGTTAGGCCTTTGTTACAGCACTACGTGGAAAATTTTGCGGAAGGATTTGGGCGTAAAGCCTTTTAAGATACAGCTGGTGCAAGAACTAAAGCCAGCCGACCTACCACAACGCCGAATTTTTGGTGAATGGGCTCTTGGAAAGCTGGCCGAGGATCCGCTTTTTTATCGAAAAATTGTGTTCAGCGATGAGGCTCATTTTTGGTTGAATGGGTACGTAAATAAGCAAAATTGCCGCATTTGGAGTGAAGATCAGCCAGAAGCTTTGCAACAGCTACCAATGCATCCCGAAAAAGCCACTGTTTGGTGCGGTTTATGGGCCGGCGGCATTATTGGGCCATATTTCTTCAAAGATGATGCGAATCGCAGCGTTACTGTCAATGGTGAACGCTACCGAGCGATGATAACAAACTTTTTTTTGCCCGAAATGGAAGTTCTTGACTTGCATGATATGTGGTTTCAACAAGACGGTGCCACATGCCACACAGCACGCGAAACAATGGCGCAATTGCAAGGCGAGTTTGGTGAACAGTTAATTTCACGTTTCGGGCCGGTCAATTGGCCGCCTAGATCGTGCGATTTGACACCATTAGATTATTTTTTGTGGGACAAGCCCGCTTCGATTGACGCACTGGAAGCCAACATCCATGCATTCATTCGTGAGATACCGGCCGATATGTGTGCAAGAGTATGCCAAAATTGGACTCAGCGGATGGGCTACCTGAGACGCAGCCGCGGTCAACATTTGCATGAAATTATCTTTAAACATTAAATTGCAAGGTTCAAACTATCGATTCAAATAAATATTTCATTCATTTTTTCGAATTTTTTGAGTTTTTTTTTTTAAAAAAGTTCTAAACCTCTTAAAAAATCACCCGGTACATACATACAAAGTCACATTACTATTGTTTGCATTTGTCAACTTACCAGTTGCTCGACTTATAAGTTCCTGGACAACGGAATCATCTTGCCTTGATTTGGACCTACTACTAGGCTGTGATTTTCTTTTCGGTGGGACTTTACGTTTCAGAATGTCTGACATTTTACTTTGTAAAGTAGCTGCCGAGCTAACAGTAGCTGATGAAGATATTGGCGTAGTCTTAGGATGGTCATCAGAGCGGGAAGTAAATGTAGTTGAGGATACTGGTGATGATACCATTTCACCATGGTGATGTGGTTGGAAATGTGGCGGCTGTTGATGATTGTAATGGCGTGCGTCTGACGAAGACGAAGAATACAGTAACAGGTTGCCATTAGTCGATGAGCTTGTCATAGCCATTTGTTGGTTATTAACATGATTTGAATTGCTATAGTGATGATTATAAAGATTATCTGGGCCTACGTTGGTTGCTCGTGATGCAGCTTCTGTAGAATTCAAGTTCATTACTGGAGATAGCGACAAGCTGCTCAGTGGCTGCACTTGCTGCAACGAAGAACTAGACGATGATGGCATTGCTAAACCAATTTTAGCTGGGGTTGATGAGTTTAATGTATTCATACCACGTGCAAAACCATGTGGTTTCGATGTACTTGGTGCTGTATTATTACCACCATTTAAATATTGATTAGCTTGCTCTGCGGTTGATGATGTAGTTTGTGGTCCAGTTGCTCCAGGTAATGCTGCAAGTTTTGATGATGGATTAATACATATCAAATAAGTTGGATCAGCAAGTTGATTTATCTGATGAAGAACTCCTTCTCGTCTAAAATGTGTACCAAATACATCAGAAAGTTTCTGCATTAAAATTTCGGCCATTTGAAGAGCACCTACTACAATACGCAAATCATTAGATGCCATCATTCCCGCAATATGACTAGAAACAATCTGGTTTTTAAGTACATCTTTAAGTAAATCGGGGCTTGCATAATAAACCATTCTGAGTAGCGCACGTAGACATTTATATCGAACATTTGGCCCAGCTGATGAACTGTAGACTTCATATAACACATTGAAGAGATTTCTAATGAACTCAGACGCCAATCCACGCTCTTCTTTCAAACAGGCTATACGAGCATCAATATATGCGTTTTGCTCTTCCATATTTGCTTCTGTCGCATTCTCTAATTGACTGCTACCTGAAGGCTGATTGGTGCTTATTGTATTTGATGTACTTGCACTTGCCGACAAATCTTGACCAATTGATGGTAGAACGGCAGACACTAAGCTTGGTACATAGTTTGGGTTTATTTTCCGCTGAACTGGACGAGTGGTACCAGTATCTTCGTTGATTTGTTGCATCGAATGAAAATCCACAGTATAAGTCCGACCAAGTGTACTTAAACTTATTTCATCATCAGAATTTAAATGAGCCGAGTCAATCATTCGCGAGTCCAAAGGAGAATATGAATGCCATGTACCCCGATCATCTCGCCACTGCCATTGCACTTGATCTTGCGTGTTTAAAGTTGGGCGGTCCACTAACGTATCAACGGCGAATATATCGTTTGTTGGGAGCCTCGGCATGAGTTCTCCAATTAGACACGTAATTTCAAAAAGTTCCGATGGGCTGCGTGGAATAAGTTCGACATCATTTGAAACGATTGGTTCTGCAGAACCTGTTAGTAAATAAAGGAGCGTGGATGCGATGTCATTTTTGAGCAATACTATGGCTAGATCGGGACAGTTATTACACATCAAACTTAGCATTCGTACCACGCTGGTAAAGGTACCGGTATTTAGAACAGAAGGTGTAACCACAAGTAACTGCTGACAGTTATTAAGAAGATCCTTACTAGCGATTTCCTTTAAACGGATTGGGTCATGTTGGAAACTCTCAACCAGTCTACAAAATGCTGTGCAAATACTCTCTACGCATTTTTTGTCTTGCTGTGATAATAACCGAGCTAAAAGAGACATACTTTCCGACACAAAATGAAATTCGTCTGTGTGCAAATTTAAGCAACAGTTAGCCGTAATAGAAAGGGCGGCTCGTTGGGCGTTAATTGAAAAAAAATCAAGATATGTTAAGCAAGCGGAAACACCGTTGGCCTGAAGAATTGCTTTGTTATGGCGGCGTGATAAAATTTCTAAAGCGGTTAGACTTTGTTCTGCTACATCCATACATTGTATAACTTGTAACTTTTCCAAAAAAACTGGGACCGCCTCCACTACAGTACCAGAGGAACGCGGTAATGCCTCTAACATATAAGCAAGTGCTCTACACGCATTATTCATTATATCGAAATTGTGTTCCATTCGAAGTAAAGTAATTAATGCCGGAACAACCTGCTTGATTGGGAAACCGGCTAGCGTATCTTCGTTACCCATTACTAGCATCTGACACATCTCTATTGCCGCTTGCAATTGTTGGCTCTCATCATGAGACTGAAGTGCTTGCAGTAATTGCTGAGCTTTTGATGAACTGCTATTGCCAATTGTTCTGTGTAGAATGTGCGTCATTCGGGGGCCTAACGCTCCAAACAAATGTGGTGGCAAGCCTCTGGCTTCTAAAAGCGCCTGCAAACGACCAACTTCGCTGTCGTCACTTTCTGAGTCGACATGAGTAGTGCCCGAAGTGTTTGCTGTTGTGGAAGCTGGTGCTGCTGCTCCTGAATTAGATCCACCTGAAATTGAAATTTATTAACATCAAAATAAATTGCATATGTATATAAGAAACCTAAATGGCTTCATTTGACAATGGGAAGGCAATGGATAAAAAAATGCATTCCTAGGGCATAATCGGATAAAAATTTTAAACAAGACCAGTAATTCAAACTGCAACGGTTTCATCAATTATTTTGACAAATTTAATATTATTACAACAGAGTACATATTAGATTTTAAATAGTTCACGAATTATAATAAAATTAAATCCAGCAGGAAAAAAAATTACCTCATTATATAATAGTTAGACGTACACAATAATATCAAAAATCCGAAAATAATTATTTACTTTTGTTATTAAAGTTCCTTATCCACATTTTAAGATGTATTCCACTCCCATTCTTATAGTATATCCCATTAACTAAGCAGTTATGACAATTAACCGTATACACAGGTGTCTATTCCATTGACCAGGTTCATGCAAACAAAGGTGTCATTTTCATGAATTTGCACAAATTGGGGTAAAAAACTCAATATAAATTGTAGCCAGATTAGAAGTTGTGACATTTTGTTTCCATCGCTTGAAAAAGCCAAGCTATTTCGCAGCGTTCTTGGCGATATAGAATATGTGGTCATTCCAACGAAAGTTGTAATTAACGCACAAACCGAGAATAAGAAGTCTCTGGGAATTAGCGATACAAGTGCCATTTCTGGATAATGGCGGAGTATTAGGGTGTTGCTGGTGGTCAAAAGGATGGTGAAGCGTTTATATGAGAACAGAAGGGTTCTCACTTTAGCCCCTTACCATCAACTCCTACTACACACCTCCACGTGGTGACTACTGGGTGCCTAGTACCTCGACTGGAGATGGGGAAGCCAACCCCCGAGGAAGGGCGTTGGTGGCAGCAGACGAAAGAGGCGGGGAGGAGTCCCATCTCACTAATGCACTCTCTCCTGTTACCGGACGAATTCAACAGTTGAATCAACGGCGTCCACAGTTCCAGTTAGGTTGATCTCAAACACTAAGCTGGGGTGTTGGAAGAGTTGGTGGCGGATGCACCTTTATAACGGCAGCACTCACATCCCCAAAGTGGACTGGCACCCGAACTACCGGCCTGATGGCCTAGGGTCAAAAGCAGGGACTGGCCTTCCAGTTTGGGGGTTACGCCGTCGGAGTAACTTCCCGACCATGTGAAAAAAATATAGTTATGAGAGAGAGGAATTTTATGACCTCCTGAGCCTGTCCGGAGTACGATGCCGAAATTGTGCTCATCGATGCGAGGCACTCATCTAACATCATGAACGTGCACACTTACCGAGGGGCAAACGTTGACTCTGACCATTTTCTTGTTGCAGCTAGATTCAGAGCTCGACTGTCCAATGAGAAGCTGCGAACTGCTCAAAAGAAGAAAGCCAACGTTTGACGCCTTAGAACATTTGGAGTAGCCAGAGACTACAAAGAGCGTCTGAGTGAGAGACTCCCCAGTGTGCATTCACCTACCACAGACGCCAACAACCAGTGGTCCCAGTATCGCGACATCATCCAGAGGTAGCCGAAATCACCCTAGGTTAACAACCACCCGAAAGGAAAAGCCCGTAAAATGATGATGTATGCGTTTACCATAAAAAAGTGACAGAAGATCCTGCGTAGGAAGAAATGAGAGTAAACAGTCTCCCAGCTCAAGGAGATCGAAGAGTCTCGCGATCGAAACAACATCCGGAGGTTTTATAAGAAGTCCAAGCAACTGGCTGCTGGCTTAAAGACCGGAACGCAAGTTCTTCGAAACAGCCAAGAAAACCTAATCACCGACGAGCAGGGAATAGTAGATGTATTTAAGCAGCATTTCCAGCTGCTGCTGAACGGGCATCATGTAGAGAGAGTGATGGGGCAAAAAGGGAACCCACGTCCAGTCAATGAAGAACCAGTACTGCCACCAAGTATAGAAGAAGTTGGCTTAGCTATAAAAAATCTTAAGAACAACAAGCCCGCCGGCTCTGATGGTCTACCCACAGGGCGCATGCATCAAATCATGCTTGGGTAAAGGAAAGTATTCCCGATGACTGGATCAGCTCCATATTGCAGCCAGCATCAATTTCTAAATACTAGTGGCTTAGAAGCCGAGAAACCATCAGAAGTGCCGCATCTCACGTGCAGGCCAGTTTGAACCGCCCCCACCACGAAACTCCTGGTTTTAAGAAGTGAGCTTAAGAGGAGAGAAACATCGTGTTCTTTCGCTGCCGTTGCTTCCCAATCGTGGGCATTACGCGATGCAAAATGAGCCTTGTGGCGGCGACGCCGAACAGGAAGAGTGGTGAAGCGACTGGCCGTCATGAAGATTCTACAAGTAAATCTTCACGACAGTAAGGCGGCCAGCGCCAACCTCAATCTTCTTATAACTACTAAGAAGATAGGCGTCGCCGTTATTCAATAACCGTGGACACTACGGGGACAAATAACTCTAAAGATCTGATTTTTTATAAGATTAACGCACCAAATAATAGTAAGACACGTTCAAGGAAACAGGAAACAAGGTTGTTGCAAGGAAACAGATTAACCATTTTCTCTAACCTAGCTACAGCAACACGAACCTAACCGTGGTTAAATTGAAATGACAGGGGATGTGTTACTTGCGGCCACCTACATGCCTTTCGATTAAATAAATAATGCCTTTCCATAAAATCAGAGCAGGAGAAATGGGATTTCATCTTAGGTTGCCACGCCAATTCCCACCATTCTCAATGGAAAACCACCGACAGAAATGTTCGAGGTGAGTCTCTCTTTGAATTTATTTTGAAGCATAAGTCACTTATAGCTAATAACGGTAATGAACCAACATCATTCATTACGCGTAATTGACGTGAGCTCTTAGACGTAACACTCTAAAGAATTTCACATACTCTTACTGTGGGAGAATGGGAGCTTTCACCCGAGGCATGCTTTTCAGATCACGTTATAATAGAATTCCTGATTAATGAGAGCTCTAGCCTGTCTCGAAAATGCAGGAATCCCAGAACGACAAACTGGGAGAAATTTATTGCAGAGGTAGGGAAAAACCATTGAAAAACTGCAACAGCAGACATTAAATATACCACAAGAAATGACGGTTCCACACAAGTCTTCAGTAAGATTCTAAAGAAAGATTCTACAATCAAAAACAAGAAGTCTTCACCTTGGTAAACCAGAAGTCTTTTTGAAAGGCTAGTCACTTAGAGAAAAAAAGAAAGATGATTTGAAGATGGAAAGATGACGATTCTAAAATACTTTATTTACCTGGCGTTGGTTGTCCTGCGTCAGCATTATTTGATGTTCCGGAAAGTTGCTGTGCCATTAAATGATAATTTGTCGCATCCGAGGCAACTAAAATAAAGTTAAATACTTATTAGCTTGAGAAAAGCATACTTATGTTGAATAAAAGCTTGGCAAACGCATGAATGAATTAATCAATGTGAGTGGTTTTTAATCTCCCTTGACATTTTATTATGAGTGCAAACTTGAAAAAAGACACAATGTCCAAATAGCTATACTTGTTAAATATGTATATAATTTTTCCAGGAGTCATAACTCACGGTATAATTTAGTAAATACAGATAATAAAAATATACCTACCACTTTTATAATTTGTTGATTGTGTAGCTGTTGCACTAACAGCGGAATTCGATCGGTACGTATGTTGGTAAAGGTGATAACAATCGGATGTACTACCGTTTACTCCCTCCGATTCAGTAGAGGCTGCAGTAATTCCAGAGCTTGCTGTAGAATTATTATCACCACAAACGACTCCAAAAGCAGGTACTGATGGATTTGAAGTGGACAGCGATGACGATGCAACACCTCTATCGTTGTCACATCCACTGGTGCTGCCGTTTTGTGTTATTGCTGTTGTAGAGCTGCTTGCACAAGAACCCGTTTTGCTTCGCGAGCTGCGTCTTAGTTTATTTGACAATGTTGGTGGTGGTGCTGATGACAATTGTTGTGGATTCGTGTAATGAATAGCTGCAGAGCCAGATGCGTTGCTTTTATTGCTAAACGACTGTCCACCTAATTCTGTCGATTGATGACAATTTTGATTAGGATTTGATGATGATGAAAACGAAGTATTATGATTAATTGTGGAGGAATCAGGGAAACTATGTTGGTGATGGGTATTATGATGAAACGGTAATTGCTGTTGCAGTT
The DNA here is from genome assembly GCA_963576555.1 of Ferdinandea cuprea. Taxonomy (NCBI): domain Eukaryota; kingdom Metazoa; phylum Arthropoda; class Insecta; order Diptera; family Syrphidae; genus Ferdinandea; species Ferdinandea cuprea. The sequence goes on from OY754959.1 coordinate 84,090,253, forward strand.
GCTGATTATGGTGCCGTGGCGAATTTAACATTTGTTGTTGATGTTCAAAAAGCGGACGCTGCTGTTCTTGGTGAGACTGTAGGGGAGCATCCCTACCTACACCACCACTGCGAGCTAAACGTGCTCCCAGGTTAGGGATTTTATTACAACCCGTTGTCGTAAATAACGATAAATTTGAGTTATTAAGCGATGTTCTACTTTGATTATTTCGATCTTGCTCGTGATGTTGTTGAAGTAGCCGGTGGTGTTTAGCAGATGAAATATTAGCAGAAGTTAGATTTATAGAAGTAGACGACGCAGTGGAAGTTGAAAGTGTAGAGGTCTGGGATGAGCTGCCTGTAGTTTGATTTTGCAATGAAACACTAACGGAAAGATAATTTTCACCGGGCGAAGAAAAGTTTTCAAGAGCAAAGTATGTGCGCTTTTTCGGAACTGATATGGTAGTCGTGGTGGTAGTAGTAGCAATATAAGTAGAAATACTATGCGCAGCTGTAGTACCAGATTCACCAACTGTTGTTAAATAAATTGAATTTGTAGAAGCAAAGTGATTTTATTCTTTAGTTTTTATGTTAAAAAACAGTTTTCTGGTATTTTAACCCATAAACGAGATTATATAAAAAACTAAGAAATTGCAACTGCAACATGCAACATCATAAAATAATGAGTAATTAAAAATACGTTCTAATTATGTATATGAAACACAACCTATCAAATTAATAGCAACTCATAAAATTATAAGGAATTATGTCAAGGGAAAACAATAACATTAACAAAAAAACACATTAAAATTCTATCTACAGAGTGTCCCACTTAGTTAGATGCAAGATTAGTAGTTGTAATTTTACCAGATTTTCTTGCGAATATTTGAGTTTTTATAAGAACGGCTACGCATTTTGGCATACGAATAAGTTATTCAAACGTTATATTTTATTGTTTTTATCTTAGCACTTCTTAAATTAATTGATCTCATATCTTTTCCCTCATGGCAGAAGCAATTTTCTAATTTTGAATTAATTGTTTCGTTTGATTAACATTTTGGAGTTCTATGTTATACCAAAATCTACAAAGTATACAAGGAAACCATAAGATTTTAGCTTCTAATTCTACAAAAGCATTTAACATTTATTTATATAAAGCAACTGTTTCAAATAAATAATGTATCAACTAATAATATTTAGTTGATGACGAACACCAACAACATTTTTTGAAAGCAGTTAACATTCAAACCTGAGTTCATTACTGAACTAACAAGTTTTAGGAAAACATTAATTTTGTATACAGGTTAGTCTGTGGGGAATGCTCAACCAAGCTCTGTTTTCCCTTCACATTATAGTTAAAAGCCATTTAAAACCAATTTGCATCGGTTTCTCCCTTTCTCTTATATTTCATTTCCCGACTGCCCACACTGTCTCACTTCATTAAAAGGGTATCTAAAGTCCCTTAGTGCGCGTACATTAAAAACAAAATTTTGCCAGATCAGAAGGGATGAACAATTTATTCCATCGTTTAAGGAAGCGTAGATATTTCGCAGCGTTCTTATAATTGACACACATACCGAGTATTGTATTCTTTTTTTGTACCTTTTTTGCGACTGGCTGGACAAATGCTGTTTTCAATCTTCTCGGAAAGAGCCCTGAAGAATAGGAAAGATAGAACGATAGAGGAAATACCATCTGCACCAGCGGATTTGTGAACATTAAGATGAAGTGCTCTTGGCACTGTACAAGTGCGAAAATGTATTGATTCCATAGAGAATTCTACGCGCTTATGTACAGGAGATAAAGCACAATCTGTGAGCTTTGAGCTAGCTGCAAAAGCAACAGCAAGCAGATTTGCTTTATCCAAGGAGCTGCTAGAGTGTCATTGCACTCGGCCTTGTAGGACCGAGAGCTCACTTCTTTTATGATACAAAGGTCTAACGAACATAGAGGTTATGGTGTACTTATTGGGGTGGGAGGTGAGAACAAGTCCAGTGTGTTGGCAGTTTGACTGCTAATATCCGGAATCCGTGTCGAATGTCCAGAATGTCGAAGCCAACATGAATTGTGTACATTGAAATCGCACGCAATAACGATTTCAGTACGAGAATCATAATTCTTTGAATTAAATTTGTAAACTTATCAAACTCATTATAAGTTATTTGACTTTTTGTGTAAAAAAAAAGAATCACACGCGCGACACAAAAAAGAAGTGCGTTCACGCCGTTCATATCTTAGAAGTGTGTAACTGTCTCGGGAATTACCGGTGCCTTAGAATTTGGACGCCTTGGTACACCTGGTGTAGCCTAAGACGGCCATAAGCGCCTGAGTGAGAATCAGGTCTGCGCATTCTAAAAACCAAACTTCCACCACCTTTCAGATCATCATAGCTTAAACCTGAATGTAAGCCAGCGGCGTTATTACGGTTTTAAAAAGTTATCGGAAATTCAAAACAATTACGCGCAATTTATAAGTCTTCAGTAAATACGCCTGAAAATGTCAGAAGAACAAAACATGAAAGTGTGAATGTAGCGAGAGGTTTATTGAATATCACCCAGTTGTTTTTTTTTAAATCAATGTATAATAGGGACAGAAAAATGATTCCGTGACAAAACGTCCAAAACCAAATCGACAAAAAAAAGTCAGACAGCCCAAACATTTTGCGATTTTCTTTGGGCCACTAGGATGGTTCTACTTTTCTTTTATGTCGAAATAATAATTTAAATATTAAAATTTGCCATGCGTTATAGGTACCCATTCACTTACTCATCCCATTTTTTACAGTGTAAGCATATAATAAAGGATCATTCACATGAGAGCGAATCGCAAACTGCGAACAAGGGAATATTCGTAAATTCTGAAATTTCTTTCACATGACAACTTTTTTTGCTCGCAGGTACCCGCGAATATGATTTGTAAAGGTTAGCAGCAAGATATGTCAATTTTAAGGTTATGTGCGAACGAATTTTTCATTCGCGGATTTGTGGATCGCGTCTGTATTGTGTGGATTGTGAATAAAGAGTGACAGTTCGCGGCAAGAATTTTGTAATTGTAAATATTGCTATTTAAATCAATTTAGACTCAGTTTTTTTAGATAGCATATTAGATCAATTAAATATATTGCTTTTGTGGTAGAAGCAATAGAAAGTGTCTATGCATAAATACATTTAAATTGATTTGTTCGCGATTCGCCTATTCGCAATTCGCTCGGATATGAATAGACCTTAATTGTCCCGAAGTAAAAATCAGTAAGTATAAAATAAATAAACAGTTGATTAAAAACAGCCACTGGTCTTAACCTTCGTCGAATTCCAAATATCGTTTGACACTATAGAAATACGCAATATCATACTAGCTAAATATGTAGGACTTGCTGTGCAAAATCAAGTCTCAGAACATACATGTATTAAAAAAAAACCAAAAAAAATCTTAAACAAGGTACCTTCCTTCCACCTTCCTGAAACCATAAAAGAGCACAGTTCGCTAAATCATATAATTATTGATGCATAGCAATTGTTTCAAATAATACACAATGTATCAACTAGTAATAGTTGATTATGAATATTAAACAATTTTTTAAATTTTATGAATAAACGAACTAAAATCTGTTTGAAACAAGTAAAAATCAATTCCGTTGCTAAATTCATTGAATACGATTATGCACCTTGTCATTGGCTCATTATTACTATTTGTTTTAGTCCGCATCTTTCAAAACTTTACGCGATGTTTGCACGAGCAGTTCGCCTCGTGCCGTTCGCCGTTCAATAACTAAGAACACTAGATCAGTATAATCAAATAAATAAAAGCAGAACGACAGCAACTGGATGATATAAATCTGTTCTAATGCAAGTTTTTTCCACATAATTTGATTCGCCTGTTTATAAATTTGGCATAATTTTCACAAAAATAGGTTTATTGTTAGAACTACAGTAGGACAACCTGTTTATGACATTTTAATGTAAGAAAAAAAGTAGATCTAAATAAAATATGTATTAAAAAAAATTACTATACCTTCACCTTGTTGTGTATTTTCCTCTGTGTTACTTCTAACGAATTTACCAGAACGCTGAGTTCTTCCTGTAGTTAACGGTATATTGCTGTTTTTCCGTGTATATCTTCGGCTTTTATCAACTTTTGCAGATGCCTGTGACTGTGCTTTATAGTTATTACTTTTGTTCTGTTGACCGGATTTCAAACTTTTTTTAGAATCGAGAGTAGCTGTAGAGCCTGCAGTTCTGACTGGAGAACTTTTATCCAAAGTAAAAAGGTTGCCTTTGTTGTCTTTTTTTTTGTTTAGTTTGGAGTTGGGCTTGGCTTTATTCGATGACGTTGACGAAAAGATTTCCTCCGACTTATTCAGGGAATTTCGACTTATATTACGTGTTTTTCGATAGTAGTTTAACAAATTTTTCTTGCTTCGATTTGAAGTAGATGAAATATTTGTGTCAATGAAATCTATATTTTGAGGTTTTGACGAACTTTCAGAATTATGAAAAGTATTTGAAGTTGTATTCGATTCTCGAGGTGAAAGTGTTTTTGAGCGCGTTCTTTGTGCAACGCAATCACCAGTGACAGGTGTTGATTTAGACAAAGGTGATTCTGTTGATGTGTTTAGGTCCAAGTTGAAGCTGTGCAAACGCCTTTTTTTTAAAGGTGTACTAGGGTCACCTTTTGCTAAAGGTAAAAATATAAAAGTATAGTTTTAATATATTGAGTTATAATCATTTTTTTTGCTTACATGTATTTTCCAATGGCAAAAAGTGTCGTTTCAAATCACCTCTAGAAGTAGATGGTATCGAATCTCCACTTCTTAGACTATGTGTTTTATATCCTCTATTGCGATTATCTTTTCTTTTTGCTAATGTCGTCTTTGACTTTCGCGGACTATTCAACGACAATGTGCCTGATGAAAGTGAATCGGTGATTAGATGTTGTTGTTTTATGGTATCCTTATTACTGTGTTGTAATTTTGAAGTATGTTTGTCTTGCCCCTCCGTCAATGCAGAGAGCGTATGGCTGCTAACGGATTCGGCCATAGACGACACTTAACCGTCCTTTTGACCTCTTTAAACATGCCCTCAACACAAGGTTTCTTTACTTTTTTTAGGAGCTGTTAATATGTCAAACATTAAATAAGACAAAAAAAACAGTTTTGAAAGAAGAAAAAATAATGGAAAAGGATAAAGTTATCACTGAGCTATTATTATTATTTTGATAATAAATTCATAAAAGAAGAAAAATAAATAAAAAAATAAACAACAAATATAATTTCGGGACTTTATGAAATAGGTATACCTTTGTTTCAAATTGCAGCTTTTTAGCTCAAAATTGAAGACGCAAATGAACAAAAAAATGAGAGGCGGTTTTGCATCGATGATTTAGAAGCTATTTTGCAACATGCCAATTCTCTGGCGTTTCGGTCTTTTTATCCGGAACTTCTATGCGATTTAACATAGAACAATATTTAGTTTTTTTCTATTGCGGAAATTGAATATAAAATACTTAAGGTTCATTTTAATTGCTTTGGCTCACTTTCGTCCATTCTTCAAAAAATACTTAATGGCTGCTTTTCAACTCTTCCCAGCATGCAATTAAATCGCACTTAAAGCAATGAAGAATTAAAAAAATTAAGAAACATTGTTTTGAAATCGTTGTTTAACGTGATGCGCAACTATCTCCAACGAGCAACACTTTATTGTTCACTACCCGTACACTTGCTGAACAACGCGCTTGCAACGATATTCGATCATCTCCAACGCTTTGGTTGAACTGAGTTGAGAGTCTCGTATATTAGAATTGAGTGCGTTGAACATGAAATTAATAAGTTGGGCACGCACGGCTTAACCGTACACTCGTTGGACAACGCATTCAACATTCAGCCATCTGAACGTTTTTATTTGCTTCCCCACCTCTTGCAAACGTCTGACAAACATTCAAGAGTAAGAACTGTCATGAGAAGATTCTCAAAAATTAATTGCCGTTCGGAATCGGCATTAAACTGTAGGTCCCTTACATTCGTGGGAAGGAATATGACTTCGCATACACAATGGTTGGAGAAGTCAGGTTTTGGGTCCTTTATGGACCGCTTACGCCTAATATTTATTTATTTATTTTTTAACTATAAAATGAAGGGAAAATAGAGAGAAAATGTATCACATTCTTATTATACGGAATGCCACTGGCTACTTCGTTCGAGCACTTTTTATTTTTTTTATTTAAGAGGTTGAAGTGATTTCGTGATGTATCAACCGCCAATATAGCTTGAAGCGTAAGCATTTCGAAGCGTTCTTTGCGACGTCGAAGTTTGTCATTAACGCATATTCCGAGGATAAGAAGTCTTTAGTTTAAGCGATTCAAGTGCCATGGATAATGACAGAGTTTTTGGGTTCAATTCAATTACGGAAGACAGTATTTTGTTTTGGAATCATTAAACTCTACTTTATTAAGAAGCAAGTTCTCTAGAAAATTTCGCATACAACAAAGCTGGAACAATACAATTTTTAGGATTTTTCAAGACGCGTTCGTATAAGAATAAATACTATTTGTAAAAATTTTTATAATTACAATACAAACTCAACGTGGCTAGTAATGCAAAATCGATTTTTATATAAAAGAACTTGGTTCTTTTTTAACATTTATGTTTTTGATTTGATTGGTTTTACAACACTTAATATGCTATCAATGTCAGAATTCAAGTTTCAATTAAAACGCCCGAAGACGAGGAACTAAAACCGGGCAAGAAGCTAAGGGTACTTTCATCAGAAAATAAATGGATTGCCAAGGGTTTTGCCATCGTGAAAGAACACCTCTTTAGAACGCCTTCTTCATAATTGAAATGCTGAAGTTTATTTTTAAATTGATACAGTATAGAACACCGTCTTAGTTGTTTAAAAAGATATGTTTTTTTATTTCAACTAGAACTTATGACATCAACATTTCTACTATTTTAACTTTGCAATCTCGCAGGTCTTTCTTCGTTATAAGTGCAAAATATGGAACGGTTTACCTGTTCCAAATAAAAATTTGTCTAATTTTAATTGAATGACTTTCAATTAAACCCTAACATAGCTGTGCATTTTCGCTCCATTTTTGTTAATTAGTTTTAAATTGTATATTATAAATAATCCAAATTTTTGTATTTTCCTAATGAATATTAATATAAATTTTTAATTTAATTTGTTAAATTTTAAGATTCCCTTCTCAAGAATTATATTATATAGATATAAATAAATAAAAATAAATACAAAGGGCAATACCATTACTTATCACGGTGAGAGGTTAGAAACAAGTCCAGAGTGTTGGCGTTTTTACCCCTAATGTCCGATATTCGGGTCGGCTCATATACAAACTGAGTCAAGTTATTTTCCTTAGCAAATATATCGGGTGTTGCTTGCCTAGAATGTTGACGCAAACTCGATTTAAAATCAGTAATTAAATTCCGGATAGGAACATTGGCCTTATTGTAGTAGAAGTTGGTAGGCTAAATCCCTACGAATAATGGCGCTAGGTTATACTCTGGCTGATTAAACCCAGCTTAATCGAAATCAAAAAGATTGGCCTCTAACCCACGAATATAGCTCACGTCAACTCTAAATTTTGCCAGATGATGATTTACCCAACCATTGCAAGTGCACGCATAAACACGCGTCACTTGCTATAGCGAAGCAAAGCAGCAGCGAACGAGTGGGAGTGGGAATAGACGGATTGCGTAACACAATACACTTGTTTGTGTATTCTTTTTTTTCTGTATTGTTTTTAACTTGATTGTTTTCAACTTTTTTGTTTGTATGCACTAACCGCGGAACGATTAAAATGAAGTAATATTGTTTTTGAATAAATCACAGTGGTCCATCAAATTCTGGTGTTGTTCGGCCATTATTTCTATTTACCTTTCCCTATGCAAATGGTTTATTGCTGAAAAGTTTTAAGAGACTGATCGAGCTGCATGTGCACCCTCTCTCCTGCGAGACTGCCCTTCAAAAGTTTGTTGGTAGCATTGAATGTGCTCTTGACTGGAAGGAGTACACGTTGGGCATTTTCTTTGATATTTTGATAATGCGACATTTGATAGCATGTGTTACTCTGCCAGACAACATTATGTAGATGAAACTATAGTGATGTGTATTAAAGCAATTCTAATTACCGTGGGTGCAGTGGGTGCAATGACTTTGCAAGCAACAAGTACCGCTCACTCAACTTCGTTGCTTAGTTCAGGGTATGTGATTTTCGATAATCAGTTCTCATTATGACATTTTTTTATTTTAAAAAGTTTTGAATATTTGCCAAAAGCATAATGTTCGACATATGGCATTTCTTGAAAAAGAAGCCATTGCATAATAGGGGTTAAACCGTGATTTTTTATCATTTCGGCAGTTAGGCAACGATGTTCAACACACTCAGCAATTGAAACTGACTGACTGTTGTAAGCATATTTTGTTTATTTATTTTTTTAAGTTTTTATTCAGTTTTGCATTTTATAAACTAAATTAACCGTAACACCCGTATTAATAAACATGAGTTAACGGTGAGTTATCCTTAAGTCATGAGTTATGAGTAAAATTTTATAAAAAAACAAATTTGAAACTAACTGACGGTGTCAACTGTGAGTTAACTTAATTCACCGACGAAGGTGGTTTAACGATGGTTTAGCAGGCTAACGAAAACATTTTGTTTTTTTGTTATTCCTACAGAAATTTCTCACTTCTCTTTGGTTTTTTTTGTAGGATTCTCTATTTTTATTGTCACATTGCTAAAAAACATTTATTTGTTTACATTTGAAAAATGCTGTATACAAAATTTTAATGATTGTAATAAAAAAGTAATAAATTTGCGTAAATTTTATTACTGAACGTCAGAAGCTTTATTAATAAGAAATTTTACCTCGCGAATTAAGTCTTATTTCATCGCTTAGTTAGCTCGTGAGTAAGAGGTGAGTTAATGTTTTTTATTAATAGTACAGACCTATGTGTTTTTCAATCATGATCTCCGCCGAGAAAAAAAAGAAAACCGGCTGCCGCGTTTCAACTTAGTACCCTAATACAGTTTCACACGTTTGATTTGAAATTGAATTTGAAACTGCTCTTCTAACATTCTCTTTTATTTTTATTTGATTCGATTTTGTTCACTTTCCCAAGAAATAGAGAGCAATAATGACAATTTAAGTCTATCGGCTGTGTGAATTAATCATCATACATCCTAAGAGCAAAAATGACAATTTAAGTCTATCGGCTGTGTGAATAGATCATCATACATCTTAAACATGCACAATCCCCGAGTCGCTTCTGATCACTTTCTTTGTAGCTAAATTCAATGTTTAATTGTCCAACGAGAACAAACTTCAAACCGACCAGCAGACGAAAGTCACAAGACGTCTTAGCACATGAGAAGCCCAAGTCTACAGAACTCGTATGCAGCTGCGACATGCACCCGTGAAACCCTTTAATAATTAGCAGTGCATTCCAATGGAAGATAATACTCAAGTTTATATGCTCCATCTACGATAAAGCCGATTTTAATTTTTTTGAGGGATATTTCATCTTTAAAACTGGACTAGTCCGCACTACTCAAACAAGCGATGTAAATTAATTCCAGACGCCGGGTTCGAGTTGACACAAAAAACCTTCTTTAAGGACCAATGATTGGGGTACACGGGTTCGCAGAAGCAGAAGATGAAGGCCTACGGTGGCCATCAGACTCTCCAAGGGTCGGAAACTAGAAAAGTAAAAAGTTAAACGTAAAATGTTGCTTTGAGACGTACTCAATATGGCAACTTCTTACAAACAAATTTCGGACAATAGACAGGCGCTCCATAAATCCATACATACATATGTATATGCTTGCACAATTCAGGATGAGAACCTGGGCCAAATCCCGATATATTTTCCTTAACTAATTTAGAATAAAACCAAAGTAGCTTGAACTAATTTTTACGGTTTTTATTATACCTCCAAATTAGAACGCTGATAATTAGGTATAATTTTTCTTTTTATTATTAAAATATATATAAATTTATGTATGCAGATACATAACAAGTAGATAAAGGTACTTTCTTTTTAAAAGGTGTGGGAGTAAATACAATATGTATTAATGGCATGTTAAACTTACACCAATTACCAATTCAAAGATTATAATTCGGAACAAATCTTTTTTAATCGCTTTTAAAGGGATTTCTGTTCAGCAAAACAAGAAAAACATGATGGCAACGAAATAGTGAAGTCGATAATTTGTATACAAAATGACAGACGACTCTATTATTTAGATTTTATTCGTTGCTGTATGTACATACATACAACATAGTGACTTTAGATCTCAATACCAGGCAAATGTTTTTTTTTATCTTTGTCTAATTTTCGACCAAGAGATTTATCCAAACATTTTTCGTGTTTCCAATAATGACCGTGAATTATTTTTATTGCTTCTTTATTATAACACAAGTAGCGAACAAGCAAATTTGTATTTACAATTCAATTGTAATTTGTCAAAATATACATTATGTACACTATGTATACCTACGCATGTAAGTTCATTATGTATGGACATTTTGTAAAACCTTAGACAAATCTAAACAAATAAATTATCTTCCGTTCACCAGGGACATGTATTTACAAAAACAATACCTGTAAATATTACTCTCCAATATTATTAAAAAATGTACATAATTTACATCAATAACATTTTAAAGTTTAAATGTAATAATCAAGGCATGTTGTAATATCACTGACGAAGATTTACTAGTACATAACACAAATTGTCTTTATTTGATAATTTATTTTAAAAATAAATTAAGCTAAACTAAATTTTGGAGTTTTAATATAAATAGGTATTTAGTCATATTATTTTGATAAAAGGATATTCAAATTGTAAAAGAAAAATTGAGTCGACATTTTGTTTTTCTTAGATGATGAAATAATAAGAAATAAAATAGATTTTAATGGAAAATGTTAAGATTTACTTTACTTACGTTTAACAAAGATATTCTAAATTTGCTCAACACGATAATAATTAAAAAAAATCTCTAAAATATAGTTGAGTGACAAAATTGCGAAAAGCTTAATACCTCCGAAATGACAAAAATCAGAATTTTACTATCTTCGAAATGAATGGTCACTGTAGAGTTTCTGTTAGGCTAGACATTTATGTATTTTATGTATTTTCGCCAGCGTTGCCAGACTTATAATGTTAATGCCTTTATTAGTACCAAAATATAATTTTCATTCCTTATGGTTGGCTTACATTGCCAAATAAACTTACCTACGCAGGGTGAGTAGGATACACAATACAAAAAAGTCTACTGCAAGGCAGCGACAGCTCTACCAAACATGCGAAAATTGGTTGACTCGTATTTTGGTCAGTAATGTTAATTCGCGTGGTGTCAGCCAAATGCAGACTGTTTGATTTATGATCTCACTCTTATGCTGTATTTCCACCAAAAGATAAAACGAGATTAAAGTCAAAAGATTAACAATAAATCTCTGCACGTTTCCACCAAACAAAAAGGAGATTAACATAGGGGTTTTCTCTCTGGCTATCAAATTTGCGCACGAAATGTCCATTATCCGGCTGTCAAATTGCTTTCTCGCTCAATTCTCAGCAAGTTACCAACGTCACTTTTGACATATTGAGGTATGGTAAAGGCAGATTAATCTTAATTTATGTTTGTTCCTGGGGGGAAATGTAGCATAACGTATTTAAAATCATTGACTGCAAGAAACGGAATTCACTCTCTAATCTCGTGCAAAAAATAAAATACTTGTGCTACGTTTCCAGCAAAATATAAACCGGGATTAAGAACAACAGACTAAAAATTAATCTTTAGAAAACAGATTAAACTCACGTTTAGCTCTTTTTCACTCATTTGTACTATACAACTAATTGAGAACGTAATTGACATTTCAAAAGATACAGATGTTTTTCTTGAACGTCCAACAAAGCGAAAAGAAAACTAAAATTAAATAAAAATGAAAATTGGTTGCTATGAGTGGAAATATAATGAAAATTATTAGCACTCCAGTTGTTTCAATTTAATGCGAATATTTTTTGTGTTTATAAGAAAGAGTTCTTAATTTTGTATCTACAATGTAACGGGTGATCCAAGTAGAGATACTTTTTTCAATAGCCTTTTTTGACAGACCACGTGTGTGTCGTGTCATGCTGTTTTTTGTACTATTTCGCTATATTTTCCTTTCATGTACTATTCGCAACACCATCACCCATTTTGAGACCCAGCATTCATTATTAGATAATATTCGACCGAATAGACCACGTCCAGCACGCTGTGAGGAAAATATAGCGGCCGTAGCTGAGAGTGTACACCAAGACCGTAGAGAGTCGATTCGGCGCCGTTCGCAGCAACTCGGACTGACGTATGGAACGACTTGCCGCATTTTACGTCAAGATCTTAAATTGAAAGCGTACAAAATATTTGATTATTATTTGATATTATTTTTTATTATTATTTTTTAATACAGCAAATTATTATATATAATTATTTGTTGGCAACAACCATTATACATTTTTTTTTATGTTCTCGGTACCTCAACAATTTTTGAAATTGTATGATTTTATTTTTCTAACTCAAATTTTATGTTATTATTTAATAAAAGAAAGCAATCCATAATATTTTCCAATTTAAGTTTTTTATTTGATAACTGGTATCTGCTGAACGAGTTTCTACTCTCAAGTGAATTTGCTAGATGCATTCTGGTGGTTGTTTCAGTTTGGCCATTTCCGTGTTGGATTTGATTCTTTTTCCGGAATCTTCGTTTTTGAATTAAAGCAAGGGTGGTGTGGCGGCGGGAGAAAATGTGGTGGATTGACGAAGAAATCATGGTGAATTGACGAACTTACACATGCTTGTTTAAAAATGGGATAGTATGGTTAAATTCGTCAATTTTCTGGAATTTAGCTTGTTTTCCACTGGAAAGTTTGGTATCTCTTTGCTTTTATCATCTCTGGCCAAAAATCCTCTCAGATTCCGGTCAACATCACAGATGAGTAATTATACAGATAGTCGACGGAGAGGATTTTTGGCTCTCGCCAATCGTTTTTTATTGGCTTCAAAAAGGCGTAGTACTGTGCTTGTCTAAGTTCTACAATGCGCAAATCAAATTGAGCCAGCTCACGTATACATTAGCAGTTCTGAGCCAAAGCAATAACAATAACATCGTAATAATTGCGAAGATTTATGGTGAATTTGCAAAAGAATAAAATTACTTTGGATGTTTTCAATTATTTTGTATAATTTTGGTTTGACCTAACATTTTTGGGTAAAATTTGTTAAGCAGTTTCGTTAACATTATGGCGGTTACGCAAGTTAAAAATAAAATAAGGAGTATCATATTTTGTTTGTCGGTAATTAAACTAATTTAGCAGTTTTATATGGTCAGCAATAATAAAATAATTTTGTTGGTTGATTTATCGAATATCGAGTAAAATAATTGAAATTAAATAATTTTTAAACGGAAGGTGCGACAAATATTTGAGCAGTGAATTAATGAAGTATTCAGTAAAATTACTAAAATTGTAGGTAAAATATATAATTGTTCAATGAATGAAATTTATTAGTAACACGTGATCAGTAAACTGACCATTTCAATGATTGAATATATTATTTCATTTATTCACTGCTATTCGGGCTAACGTTATTATCTTTGAATTGGAATAACTACGTTTACATTTTGTGTTTAAAAATGCATTAAAAGTTATTTCCTCATAGTTTCGCTCGCTCTCATATGAACGTTCCGAAGGTGTAGATATATTAAACTTTCATATGTACAACAAAAACATAATAAAACCATCAACGAATTTAATATATACAAAAAGCTAAACCAAAATTATTTACTATAAATATTTTACACCCAAACATTGCTACTTTAGTTATATTCATGCAATAATACTATAATATATAAAGGGTGATCCATTTCGAGGACCCTACTTTTTTAAAGAAAAAAACACAGAAAATTCAAATTAAATGGAAAAACGGCGATGATTCCACCGGCCCACAAAGCACACAAAACCGTTGTTTTTTCTGGATGAAGTGGCAATTCTTCAATCTCTTCAGGTTGCTCTTCGTCCCAAATGCGGCAATTTCGTTTGTTTACATACCCATTGAGCCAGAAATGGGCCTCATCGCTAAACAAAATTTGCCTCGGAAACGTCGGATCTTCTGGAACTTTTCAAGAGCCCATAGAGCGAAGCGATGTCGCTTGGGAAGGTCGACCGGCTTCAGTTGTTGCACAAGCTGTATTTTGTACGCTTTCAATTTAAGATCTTCACGTAAAATGCGGCAAGTCGTTCCATACGTCAGTCCGAGTTGCTGCGAACGGCGCCGAATCGACTCTCTACGGTCTTCGTGTACACTCTCAGCTACGGCCGCTATATTTTCCTCACAGCGTGCTGGACATGGTCTATTCGGTCGAATATTATCTAATAATGAATGCTGGGTCTCAAAATGGGTGATGGTGTTGCGAATAGTACGCTCAGTAGGCCGATAATGTTGACCATAAGTTGAGCGAAGTGCACGAAACACATTCCTCACAGAACGTGAATTTTCATAATAAAGTTGAACAATTTGTAAACGTTGTTCACGCGTAAGTCTTTCCATTATGAAATGCCAAACAATACTAAACAAAAATAACATGACAGCATGACACGACACACACGTGATCTGTCAAAAAAGGCTATTGAAAAAAGTATCTCTACTTGGATCACCCGTTATTTGCTATACTGAGCTGAACATGTCTATTTCCTTTTATCCTCAAAATATTATTCAGTTTTGATAAGCCTTAATCAACACATTCATCAAAAGCTGTTTAAATTTCGAGGTGAATACTTAAACAAAAATTTTCAATAAAAATCAATCATATAAAAAAGAAAGGACATAAAAAAGAGAAATTATTTAAATTATTTATTTAATAACGAAAATACACATTTTACTTACGAAACCATGAGAACACAACAAACCAGAAATAACTGTTTACTTTAATGAAAAGAAATGTCAAAATACTTACCACTGATAGATAGGTGCGTCCAGACCAAACATTTTCGAGTGCTTGATTGATTCTTTCTGGTTCACATATATTCAGACACGGCGGTCACTGGAAATCGATTACAACAAAAACAATGTTAACAAATTGGTTTCGAGGGGAAAGGGAGGTAGGAGTTTGGCATCTCTTGGTTTCTATCATCTCTGTTTTTAGCTCTGTCGCCCTTCGTTTTTTATTTGCTTCAAAAAGGCTTAGTACTGAGCACAGATGAGGAATTAACCAGATAGTCAACTCGAGAGCGAATCTCTCACGTTGCCTACAAGCTAAGTCGAACTGATAAGCCCCACATAATTTGCACTTATATGGACTTTTACGTGCAAATCAAATGGGAATCACGCACACATAAATCGAATTATATGGGGCTAATGGCCGCGCCCATGAAATGTCATTTTTTATAGCAAGAAGTTGGGAACAGTTGATGAATTTCAGCAGATTACAACTCACAATTTGGGTGTGTAAAATAAACATGGTCATTATGCGGTGAATATGGATTGATAAAAACATACTTACCACACAACTAATAACATGATAAAATATTATAATATTAAAAATAAAGCTGTGTTTTAACTAATTTATTCTAATTTTTAATGAAAAATAATCAAAATAATACTGATTAACGTGACTAATATATAATAAGTAAGTTCATCATATATTTTCGGTTGACAATAAATGTAAGTATAACTATACTAGCAAGGATTTCGTAGATTATGGATGGTTATATTGAAGCAGTTAAGTAACTCTACACAATTGAACACTGGTTTAAAACGCTTTTAATAAAACGTAATCCAAATTCTTACAAATATTATTTTTGGTACATCAAAACAATTTTTTAACAAAATTTGCAATTACTTCCTAGTAGTAGTAGTAGTAAATTGTTTTGTTTATTTTCATATAAAATAAAATTACAAAACATTATAACTTGACAAATAAAGTCGGCTGTTAAAAAAAGTGGCCAAATAATTCAATATATATGCAACATAATGTGCATGCTTATTTATGATATGTACTCAAATACCAAACATTTTCGTGATGTACTCAACTACCAAGCATTTTCGATAAAAAAATGCACACCCAATATATTTATGCAGTGCATTCCAGCTACTTTTTTTTCTCGTTCTTCCGTCTATCGCTTACTTTAAATTTTAAAATAAAGCATATTAACTTATTTAAAAAATTTCAAAACCGACTTAGAAAAGAAACAGCTAAGAAAATTGATTGACTAAACGTACAAATCTTGTAACACAACATAATTTAAAGAGGATTACAAATACTTCTTTTTCACTTTTTTTTATCCATGCACGGAACCCGAATATATATATATATTCATTAAACTTTCATATGTTGAATAAAAACCATCAAATAATAAATAAATAATAAAACAATCAAAGAATTTAATATATATATATATAAAAAACCATTGCAAACTATTTACTACAAATATTTTACACCCAAACATTACTAATTTAGTAATATTTATGCAATAATACAATAAAATATGCATTTTATCTCATTTTATTAACCAAAATGGAAAAGTACAAAAACCCAAGAATGTTTATTTTTAGGCAGATAAAAAATAGAGAACTATTTCTTATAACCGCAAAAAATATTCCAAGTAAATTGTAACAACTTTATTGGGTAACTAATTTTTTGCTTCTTTATAAACATTTATATTAAAATAAAATAAAAAGTTGAATCACATAAACTCAACACTTCGCAGAATTTCCTATTTCCCAACACATCCGCCGTGACCAGCTGTTTTGTTGTTGCGATTTGGATATATTGCAAAACTCCCCACAATTATTTTTGGCGGGTAATCTAGTAAATTAGATCTAACTCCATGTGTCTGGCTCACACGTATTCACAGATGGGAAAATTGAGAGAGGATTTTGCGGCTGTCATTAAATATTTTTTGCGGGTTGAAAGTGATAGGGGATTGCAGAGTTGACTATCTGGTTAATTCCTCATCTGTGGTACTGAGTCTAGATAAGTTTTCACGTGCAAACCAAAGAGTTACCACTCAACTTAAGAGTGGTTGGGACCTTTCGTAATTCTTATGAGCGCTCATAAATCTGCACTAATATGGGTTGGTGAATAGGTTTACGAAGCTCATAGCTTACGAATGGTCGGTGAATAATCGGCCTAAGTCCTTTCATTTTATTATACGTTTTCATTAATCCAAGTAGGTGTGTCTACATTTTGTTTTAAATCAGAAAAATAGGTAGAGAACTATGTCTTATAACATAAATATTTGTAATTAAATATTTGCATTAAATTGCAACAATTTTATACTTATTATGTAACAATTTTTTTCTATAAACATTTCCATTAAAATATCTATCAGCTATTTTTTACTGCCATTGTTATTGTTGTGCCATTTGAAATTGTTGCAAACTGGCCGCCGTAATGTCATATTTTTGACACGCAAACACCTCCCTACTTTATGTGGCTGGTCACACGTATTCACAGATAAAAAATTTGAGAGAGGGTTTTTTCGCAATTTTTAAAAATATTTTGGTTCAAGGGTCGACTATATGTATATAGTGATCAACATGAGATTTTTTTTCCAAAAAATGCATTACAATTATAGCTAGCCAGCCCCTTACAAAAATATATCTGCAATCGCAGACATTTTTATCACTAGGTGAAGTTGGTTAGCATAATGTTGAACACATGCTTGAAATTCAATTTTTATGTCTGCAGCATTTTTATCAAACTTAGAAAGTAGAACATATGAAAATAAAATATTTTTGACACATATCTTGGAATCATCACTTCTGATAATGAAAAGGGTCTCCGTGGTAGTATAACCCATAGTTCAGGAATTACCCAGATAGTCAGTCTACTCCGTGGTACAATTTTCTAAGCCGCCTAAGACTAGTTATAGCTATCACTGAAATTCATCATTGAAAATTCTGTTTTGCGATTTCAAGACGAATACGCGAACATTATTGGTATCAAAATGAAGCTAATCACTTAAAGAATTTTTCTGCAAACAAAATTACTTAATTCTGATTTCAACTTTTCTTTAAATCCATTTTTAAAATGTCGTTCGTTTCTACAATTTGGAACACAATCGTTCAACTGATTTGTTCGATTTTCATCTGTCAGTTTTGCTTTCAATGGTCAACTCTAACCTAAAAACATATACCAGTGGCTTTCCACTAACATAAATTTTTGAATGATTGCTATAACAAAGTTGTCAAAAAACAGTTGTTACTGTTCGACTGATTTTTTCCAATAATGCATTTCAATGATAGCTATAACTAGCATCTAAAACAATTCAATGACTAGCCATACTAAGTCGATTTTCATTCACCCATTCGCCGTATCAAGAACTGTTCCAACTGCTGTTCTAGCTATTTTGGGAGTACTGTTCCAACATGGCGAATTGAGTGAATGAAAATCAACATACATATACATACATATATATAGTATACATATATGTATATAAAGGGTGATTTTTTAGCTGGTTTGGTTTTGGCAACACTGGTTTTGACAGCTGACGTGTGTTTAGTACCTTGTGTCACTGTCAAACAGCTTCAGTTTGGTTTGCAATTTAACCATGGATCGTCTTACAAATGAACAACGCTTGCAAATTATTGAATTTTACTATCAAAATTCGTGCTCTGTGAAAAATGTGAAAATCCACTGTTTTATCGAAAAATTATGTTCAGCGATGAGGCTCATTTTTGGTTGAATGGGTACGTAAATAAGCAAAATTGCCGCATTTGGAGTGAAGATCAGCCAGAAGCATTGCAACAGCTACCAATGCATCCCGAAAAAGCCACTGTTTGGTGCGGTTTATGGGCCGGCGGCATTATTGGGCCATATTTCTTCAAAGATGATGCGAATCGCAGCGTTACTGTCAATGGTGAACGCTACCGAGCGATGATAACAAACTTTTTTTTGCCCAAAATGGAAGTTCTTGACTTGCATGATATGTGGTTTCAACAAGACGGTGCCACATGCCACACAGCACGCGAAACAATGGCGCAATTGCGAGGCGAGTTTGGTGAACAGTTAATTTCACGTTTCGGGCCGGTCAATTGGCCGCCTAGATCGTGCGATTTGACACCATTAGATTATTTTTTGTGGGGGTATGCCAAGGCTGATGTGTATAGGGACAAGCCCGCTTCGATTGACGCACTGGAAGCCAACATCCATGCATTCATTCGTGAGATACCGGCCGATATGTGTGAAAGAGTATGCCAAAATTGGACTCAGCGGATGGGCTACCTGAGACGCAGCCGCGGTCAACATTTGCATGAAATTATCTTTAAACATTAAATTGCAAGGTTCAAACTATCGATTCAAATAAATATTTCATTCATTTTTTCGAATTTTTTGTGTTTTTTTTTTTAAAAAAGTTCTAAACCTCTTAAAAAATCACCCTTTATTACCTTAAGGAGAAGATACAAGAGCGAACTCTATGAGCTGTATCAAGATGTGAATGTAGTATACATATATATATTAGGCGTAAACGGCCCATACAGGACCTAAAGCCTGGCTTCTCCAACAATTGTGTGTGCGAAGTTATATTTTTTGACACGAATGCAGGGACCTACAGTTTAATGCCGATTCCGAATGGTAATTTATTTTTGAGAAGCTTCTCATAACATTTCTTACTCTTGGATGTTTGTCAGACGTTCGCAAGAGGTGGGCCAGCGAATAAAAACGTTCAGGTACAGGTCGGGATTTGAACCAGCGACCTCTCGCTTAGTGGTCCAACGCACTTGTGGACAATACTGCTCCAGCCAAGAGGATCTTCGAATCCAAGCCCCCATGTTCGCGACGACAAGGAAGACCGAACCTCCGTTTCAAAGACCAAGCCATCGCAGATGCCATAGCGCCTGGTCTGAATGACTGGAAGCAGCGTGCCCGGACTGTATAGGATGGAAGGCTGCTCTGTCTCAGGCAGAGACTCTTCAGGGGTCGGGAGCCCGTTAAGTAAGTAAAGTTGCTACTATCCGATGGAGGCGTTAGGCCACAGATGATGAATTGCGGCTTCAAGGGGATAGGGGCATGTAGATTCATACAACAACACAACACACAACTAACGGTCCTTATACCACAGATGAGGAATTAACCAGATAGTCAACCTACAAAAATGACCGCAAATTCCTCTCTCAATTTTACTATCTGTGAATACTTGAGAACTAGAAACATGAAGTTAAGAGGTGTTGGTGTGTCGAAAATATGACATTAGCGCGGTAAGTTTTGCAACATTTCCAAATGGAAACATAAAACAAATGGTCGCAGAGGATGTGTCGGGAAGGGCTGCGAAGTGTTTATATCATTCAACTTTTATAGATATTTTAATGGAGATGTTTCTGAGGAAAAAAAAATATTTTAATAATAAGAATTAAGTCATCGCAATTAAATGCAAATATTTGTTGTGTTTATACGACATAACTCTCTTCCTATTTATCTCCATTCAAAAAATAAAGTAAAAATACTTGGATGGATGAAAACGAATTATAAAATAATAGGAATTAGTAAATTTTATTGTATTATTGAATAAATATTGCTTAATTAGTAATGTTTGGGTGTGAATGATTTACAGTTTTTATTTTCGGATAGGGTTTGTATACCTATTTATATTAAATTCACTTATTGTTTTATAATATTTTTTTTTTCAACATACAAAAGTTTTATATATAATGTTAATGTTTTCATAGGCAGCATAGAAAATTGTAATTTTTAATTAATATACTATATCTTCTAATATATAGATAGTGATATCAAATGTTGTTGAGAAAAAAATGAATATATTTGAAAATGAAAATATTTGTAAGATTTTGGTGGACTTTATATCTAAAAGTGTTTTAAACCAGTGCTCATTTGTGTAAAAGTACTTTACTGGTTCAATATAACTATTGATACATAACATACGAAATCCGTTTGGTTATGGGTACACTTAAATTTATTTATAACCCAAAATGTGTGATCAACTTACTTATTATATAGTCAGATTAATTAATATGGTTTTAATTATTTTTTATGACAAATTAGAATAAATTGGTTAAAACATAGCTTTATTCTCCAGATTATATTAGTTAATTGTGTTATTATTTGTGTGGTAAGGTAACGTGAACGTTGGAGGGAAAACAAAACATTGTAAGATTGTGTGGCAGTATTCGATAAACTAAATAAAAGTTGAAATAGAGTGGGATTAATTGTTGTCAAAGAAAAAATATAATAGTAATTAAGTGATTTAATAGCACTGTAACAAAATCGAGCAATCATTGCCGCGGATTGTCAAAGTAAATACAAATATATTGCTTAAATTCCCGGGAAGAATTGCGGCAGCAAGTTGGTTTTTGTGTGTTTTGTATAAATAATAATTTATGGTGCAAACTCACAAAATGTGTAATTGCCAATATAAAGCAAACAGTTTATTTAATATATATACAAAAAAAGAGGATACCTCAAATGATATTCTGCATCCACAATAATGAAAAGAATTTTTGTATTGAGGTTTTTTTTGTTAAGTGAAAGTAGTGTACATTGAACCGGGACTAAAAAATTATTCCAAATAAAAATGTAATTATACCACCGTGTAGATGATATCGTTACACAACTCGTAATTAAAATTATAATTTTTCTTTAACAATAATACCACTATATTTCTACTTTTGGATAGATTTAATTCTACGAATTCTACCCCGCGGATTAATCTTACCACATTTATTTTCTCTCTGACGTTTTAGCTGTCACTTTTTTGTTGCTTTTTTTCTCACTGACGTTTTCATATTTCGCGAACAACCCTATTAAAACCGTTAAAATTCCATTTATGTGTGCAAGCTTCGAATTTGATTTGCACATAACAACACATTTAAGTGCAAATTATATGGGTCAAAATATTGACAGACGAATTGAAAGACTCTCTCGAAGTCTGGAAGCAGATTAGGCGATATTGATTTATATAAATCTTGAATTTGTGTGCACTAGTACACAGGGGCCGCAAGTGTTAAAGATATCGTGGGTTTAAAATAAAAGAGTTTTCTTTTGAATAGTATAATTCGTTTTACTTTAAATCCAATATTTATATAGAGCAAAAAACAATGTGAAATGATAAAGGCAAAAAGACAGATGCAGAAGGCAGTTGAAAGTAAAAGTTTGAATTTAGTGTCCAGTTGTTAATGACAGATTGCAAATGGCAAAAGTGTTCCAAATATTCGACTATATGTATATAGTGATCAACATGAGATTTTTTTTCCAAAAAATGCATTACAATTATAGCTAGCCAGTCCCTTACAAAAATATATCTGCAATCGCAGACATTTTTATCACTAGGTGAAGTTGGTTAGCATAATGTTGAACACATGCTTGAAATTCAATTTTTATGTCTGCAGCATTTTTATCAAACTTAGAAAGTAGAACATATGAAAATAAAATATTTTTGACACATATCTTGGAATCATCACTTCTGATAATGAAAAGGGTCTCCGTGGTAGTATAACCCATAGTTCAGGAATTACCCAGATAGTCAGTCTACTCCGTGGTACAATTTTCTAAGCCGCCTAAGACTAGTTATAGCTATCACTGAAATTCATCATTGAAAATTCTGTTTTGCGATTTCAAGACGAATACGCGAACATTATTGGTATCAAAATGAAGCTAATCACTTAAAGAATTTTTCTGCAAACAAAATTACTTAATTCTGATTTCAACTTTTCTTTAAATCCATTTTTAAAATGTCGTTAGTTTCTACAATTTGGAACACAATCGTTCAACTGATTTGTTCGATTTTCATCTGTCAGTTTTGCTTTCAATGGTCAACTCTAACCTAAAAACATATACCAGTGGCTTTCCACTAACATAAATTTTTGAATGATTGCTATAACAAAGTTGTCAAAAAACAGTTGTTACTGTTCGACTGATTTTTTCCAATAATGCATTTCAATGATAGCTATAACTAGCATCTAAAACAATTCAATGACTAGCCATACTAAGTCGATTTTCATTCACCCATTCGCCGTATCAAGAACTGTTCCAACTGCTGTTCTAGCTATTTTGGGAGTACTGTTCCAACATGGCGAATTGAGTGAATGAAAATCAACATACATATACATACATATATATAGTATACATATATGTATATATTACCTTAAGGAGAAGATACAAGAGCGAACTCTATGAGCTGTATCAAGATGTGAATGTAGTATACATATATATATTAGGCGTAAACGGCCCATACAGGACCTAAAGCCTGGCTTCTCCAACAATTGTGTGTGCGAAGTTATATTTTTTGACACGAATGCAGGGACCTACAGTTTAATGCCGATTCCGAATGGTAATTTATTTTTGAGAAGCTTCTCATGACATTTCTTACTCTTGGATGTTTGTCAGACGTTCGCAAGAGGTGGGCCAGCGAATAAAAACGTTCAGGTACAGGTCGGGATTTGAACCAGCGACCTCTCGCTTAGTGGTCCAACGCACTTGTGGACAATACTGCTCCAGCCAAGAGGATCTTCGAATCCAAGCCCCCATGTTCGCGACGACAAGGAAGACCGAACCTCCGTTTCAAAGACCAAGCCATCGCAGATGCCATAGCGCCTGGTCTGAATGACTGGAAGCAGCGTGCCCGGACTGTATAGGATGGAAGGCTGCTCTGTCTCAGGCAGAGACTCTTCAGGGGTCGGGAGCCCGTTAAGTAAGTAAAGTTGCTACTATCCGATGGAGGCGTTAGGCCACAGATGATGAATTGCGGCTTCAAGGGGATAGGGGCATGTAGATTCATACAACAACACAACACACAACTAACGGTCCTTATACCACAGATGAGGAATTAACCAGATAGTCAACCTACAAAAATGACCGCAAATTCTCTCTCTCAAATTTACTATCTGTGAATACTTGAGAACTAGAAACATGAAGTTAAGAGGTGTTGGTGTGTCGAAAATATGACATTAGCGCGGTAAGTTTTGCAACATTTCCAAATGGAAACATAAAACAAATGGTCGCAGAGGATGTGTCGGGAAGGGCTGCGAAGTGTTTATATCATTCAACTTTTATAGATATTTTAATGGAGATGTTTCTGAGGAAAAAAAAATATTTTAATAATAAGAATTAAGTCATCGCAATTAAATGCAAATATTTGTTGTGTTTATACGACATAACTCTCTTCCTATTTATCTCCATTCAAAAAATAAAGTAAAAATACTTGGATGGATGAAAACGAATTATAAAATAATAGGAATTAGTAAATTTTATTGTATTATTGAATAAATATTGCTTAATTAGTAATGTTTGGGTGTGAATGATTTACAGTTTTTATTTTCGGATAGGGTTTGTATACCTATTTATATTAAATTCACTTATTGTTTTATAATATTTTTTTTTTCAACATACAAAAGTTTTATATATAATGTTAATGTTTTCATAGGCAGCATAGAAAATTGTAATTTTTAATTAATATACTATATCTTCTAATATATAGATAGTGATATCAAATGTTGTTGAGAAAAAAATGAATATATTTGAAAATGAAAATATTTGTAAGATTTTGGTGGACTTTATATCTAAAAGTGTTTTAAACCAGTGCTCATTTGTGTAAAAGTACTTTACTGGTTCAATATAACTATTGATACATAACATACGAAATCCGTTTGGTTATGGGTACACTTAAATTTATTTATAACCCAAAATGTGTGATCAACTTACTTATTATATAGTCAGATTAATTAATATGGTTTTAATTATTTTTTATGACAAATTAGAATAAATTGGTTAAAACATAGCTTTATTCTCCAGATTATATTAGTTAATT
Organism: Ferdinandea cuprea; assembly: GCA_963576555.1. NCBI lineage: Eukaryota > Metazoa > Arthropoda > Insecta > Diptera > Syrphidae > Ferdinandea > Ferdinandea cuprea. The sequence continues at coordinate 84,115,047 of OY754959.1, forward strand.
GTGTTATTATTTGTGTGGTAAGGTAACGTGAACGTTGGAGGGAAAACAAAACATTGTAAGATTGTGTGGCAGTATTCGATAAACTAAATAAAAGTTGAAATAGAGTGGGATTAATTGTTGTCAAAGAAAAAATATAATAGTAATTAAGTGATTTAATAGCACTGTAACAAAATCGAGCAATCATTGCCGCGGATTGTCAAAGTAAATACAAATATATTGCTTAAATTCCCGGGAAGAATTGCGGCAGCAAGTTGGTTTTTGTGTGTTTTGTATAAATAATAATTTATGGTGCAAACTCACAAAATGTGTAATTGCCAATATAAAGCAAACAGTTTATTTAATATATATACAAAAAAAGAGGATACCTCAAATGATATTCTGCATCCACAATAATGAAAAGAATTTTTGTATTGAGGTTTTTTTTGTTAAGTGAAAGTAGTGTACATTGAACCGGGACTAAAAAATTATTCCAAATAAAAATGTAATTATACCACCCTGTAGATGATATCGTTACACAACTCGTAATTAAAATTATAATTTTTCTTTAACAATAATACCACTATATTTCTACTTTTGGATAGATTTAATTCTACGAATTCTACCCCGCGGATTAATCTTACCACATTTATTTTCTCTCTGACGTTTTAGCTGTCACTTTTTTGTTGCTTTTTTTCTCACTGACGTTTTCATATTTCGCGAACAACCCTATTAAAACCGTTAAAATTCCATTTATGTGTGCAAGCTTCGAATTTGATTTGCACATAACAACACATTTAAGTGCAAATTATATGGGTCAAAATATTGACAGACGAATTGAAAGACTCTCTCGAAGTCTGGAAGCAGATTAGGCGATATTGATTTATATAAATCTTGAATTTGTGTGCACTAGTACACAGGGGCCGCAAGTGTTAAAGATATCGTGGGTTTAAAATAAAAGAGTTTTCTTTTGAATAGTATAATTCGTTTTACTTTAAATCCAATATTTATACAGAGCAAAAAACAATGTGAAATGATAAAGGCAAAAAGACAGATGCAGAAGGCAGTTGAAAGTAAAAGTTTGAATTTAGTGTCCAGTTGTTAATGACAGATTGCAAATGGCAAAAGTGTTCCTTACAAAGCAGAAATACAATGCGTAGGTTAATATTGTATTTAGTGGCTTGTAGATGGCATAGTAACGGTTTTGTACAAACCCATGCTGTAACAGATTATATTGGCACATAGAAATATTAATTTTTCGCAAACAATTTGTTCAAACAGTTTTGGAATACACGAAAGCTTTGAGATTGGTCTATAATTCGTAATATCACCCTTTTCACCATTTTTAAATACAGGTGTGTATACGCACTTTTCCACACATTGGGGAATTTGCATGTACGTATGGACAAATCAAAACAAGTTCTTAAGATGTGGACCAAGGGCTTGACTAATTTTTTTAAAAGCAATCGTTGCAATCCCATCGGGACCGGACGAGTAGGCGTTATTTACAGAGGAGACAAGTTTTATATTTTTAAGTTATTTATTTTTTTAAATCTCAAGTGTTCATTATTATGCTATGGATCTAACTGCAGCTTATGATTGAAATGTCTAGTATTGCAGAATTATTTTTGATTGCTGAAAATAAAAAAGTAGAATGAAGTTATACTGGCTGCAGTATAGTCGTTAATTTTTAGGTTCACTACTGGCAGTGTTTGATGATCCAGAATTCTTTATTACCATCACCGACCTTAGTCAACCGCAGGGTATACAAATCCGACCAGTTTCTGGCGAACTTCTGAAATCTATTGTTTTGGCAAGACTATGAGAACGCAATTCTGTTTTGCATGTTTAAAAATGACTTGGCATCTGTTTGGAATCACTGTTCTATTCACCTGTATGCTGATGATGTCCAACTTTATGTATTTATGTATATAGTCCAATCGATAACATTGGGGACCTTGCTTCGAAACTATTCGAAGATGTATCAAATATATTTAACTGGTCCATGCTGAATTGTGTTGTTTTAAGCCCCTCGAAGTCTTACGTCATTCCAATCTCCAACAAAATGTTTAATTAATGTCTTGTGCTCGATCTTTGGCTGTCGTCCAGTAAACTGTTGATTCTGTTACTAGCCTTGGGTTTGTTATAAGTCGTATCTTGTCTGGCTGCAAACATACCAACGTTGTTATCGGTGGTGTCTAAGGATGGCTTCGAAAAAAACACAAAACGCAAACGCACCTTTTAATACATTCCAAAAGTTACACAAAGCAGTTGACAAGTGGTTGACAGATTTTCAACTGAGTTATAAGTCAACTGCAAGTCACCTAAGAGTAAGCTTACCGATTTCTTGAACGATGAACACGCAATTATATGAAGTAATAGGCGTTGTTAGCTTATAGTGGACTTGTAATTTAGACTCAGTTTTTATTTAGATAGAATGTTAGATCAGTTAAATATAATGCTTTTGTGGTAGAAGCAATAAAAATGTTCTATTCATAAATACATTAAAATTGATTTGTTCGCGATTCGCCTATTCGCAATTCCCACTTATGTGAATAGTCCTTAATATAGCCCAACTTTCTACATTTTCATATTTTGACAGCCAGGCGCAGAAACATCTGATTGGTTGAACAGTTGGAAGTACGATAACATTTGTCATTGCAGTCAGCCTTGCCATATAAACAGATTTATCGTAGCTAAATGTGCGTTTTCTATTATTTGTTTCAAGCTAAAATGTATTTTCTAACTAAAATAGAACTAAGTAAAAGTTATCCTTAGGATACCTTGAAAAAAAACCGAACGCCAATCTAAGATTGGCCCACTTGTTCGTAGTAGAATTAAACACAGGAATAATCGTTATAAATTATTATATATTTCAAGCAAGTTCACAATGTGTATGATCACGTTCGTCTCCAACTTAGAATTAATTCGATTAATCAAATACCTAAAACCTAACTTCGCCTTGGCCTTGGTTCCCACGCAAGCTCGAACACGTCCGCGCGTGCAGGAAATGCAAGCGATGCAACTTATGCTATGCACTTGCTGGGTGTACTCGCATTTCAAATGGGCAGGTGGCTACCGGCGTGTGTTAACTGCCGCCCCTTCAAATATCTGCGTCCCGCAGATCAATGACCGAACATGAGGAGCAACTTAAAGTTCTGCTGGGTTGTTGAACTCCTGTTGTACGTTGTGCTGGGTGAGGAATGCGCTTCCGGCGAAAAGACAGGCGAAGTTCCGGAATGTTGACGCTTCCGTAGATCTTTCTCCACAATAGGCAGATGGCGATACCTATGACTATGGCGATAAAGATTTCTGCAATGATAGAAGAATTAAGGTGTTCTTTTAAGGTTTTAATATGTTCAATGTTCTTGACGCTGATATCGTGTACAAATTCCAGGTTAGGCTTGACCCTTCTGCTGGTTACGTTGGCCAGGACAGCAGGAAGCGCTTGAAGCCTCGAAGCGGACCCGCTGAAGTATGTCTGGTCCTTGATTGTTACCGTGTCATTGTCCAATTGGATGAGATAGGTACCTTCTAGAGGAATAGAAGAATTTTTATTTAAAATCGAACCATTAAAGTTCGTCACGAAGATTGTATTCTCCCCAATAAATTCGATGACCTCTTCATTAGTGCCCTTGAAGTCGCATGCTGCAGTGCCGCCCTTAAGGATCTTGGGGAGGCATGTGTCTTCTGCTAGTTTCTTTAAGACGCTATCTTCGCATACCGATGTGTTCCCTATGCGGATGCAGTCACCCTTGAGTCCGTAAGTCATGTCGTGATTAAGTAAGAGTTTCGTATAGTTCAAGTCGATTTGTCTCCCGTCCTTGATTGCCGCACGAGCGTTTATCAAATGGAAAATGTTTGTCCCAACCTTAGGGATTGCTAGGACATACAGCAATAGGGTTCCATTGCTATATACAGAAGGTCGTCCATACTCCACTGCCTCCACGAAGTTTTGATAAGGTAGAGTTTCCAGCTCGTTTATGATATTGTGTATCTCTTCGGAGTCTAATATGTTACTATTAACTATTCCGGTCATTGCCATTTGACAGGCCCTAACTATTTCGTTTACCCCTTCCTTTAATATAAGTACCTTGTCAAGTAAGTCGTGTCTTAGTCTCTCCGCGTTCCCCTCCTGTATGGCGTTATTATAGCCGTCAATCATTTTGTTGACCTTATTCATGACTTCATGCGTCGCCTCGAAGAGTTTTTCGTTAATTCTATACTGCTCGTTATTGTTCTCTATTATGTCTGTCTGCGTCTGTAGGAGTTTTCCCCAATCAGTTGCGTTAGGGGAGCCTGCCAGCCATTTCCAGGCACTCCCTATCCAGTCGATAGATCGAGTCCGTCTTGTCTTCGGTTCGCCTAGTTCTCTTAGTCGATCTTTTATTTGATTCAGGTGATAGGCTAAAATCAGTTGCATCTCCTGATCTGCTACGTGTTTCGCGGCCAACCGCTCGGTTTGTTCGATGAGCGCGTTATACTTCCTTAAGTCAATGACATGGATTAACTTGAAATAACCATTTATTACCCAAGCGTTGCCTTCTTTAATGGTCACGATCGGAGATTTGTATTCAAAAATGTGCAAGGCCTGCACAGGAACCAAGGAAGCTAGACTGTAATACAATTTCAATAGTTATTTTATTAATTAGCTAAATACAAAATTGGACCTTAATACTACGTTAACATTAAGTGCCTTAGTTTTTTTAATCGGATTCTTCTTCAAATACCAATTTTTATATAAGTTGTTTCTTGTTTTCTCAAAAAAAAAAATTGATTACTTAATCTAGGTATGCATGCTAGGGAGTCATTCCCCTTTTTTTTCTTTTTTTTTCTTTTTTTTTTCTTTTTTTTCTATTTTGGTTTGTGTTCAATTCCGTTTTTTTAAATTTTTTTTTGATTTGTGTTCAATCCCGTTTTAAGTTTTTTAAATGTATTTTATGAATTCTTCTGCCACTAGCTGTCGTTACCGTTACGCGGTTGTCCTTTGCGACAATTTCTTTTCGATATAACGGTTTGTTTTTACCATTTACGCGTTTCACGGCAGCATACACTACCTCACCCTCGCAGCACCTTCTAGGCGCACTCCTCTTTCGGTTTAGCCTTGCATTCCTGGCCTCCATATTTCTCTTAATGATACCCCTCAGATCCTTGTTGATTTTCGAGCGAATGTTTAAAAGGTTTTGGAAATTCACTCTCTGAGATCTGTTAAAGAAGACATCCGTAGGCTTCCGTTTGATGACGGAATGTACGGTGTTATTATAGCGATCTAGCGATCTACTATGTCGACGAGTTCCTTAACATTGAGATCCGGATGCTCGACTTTAAGACACCGGTAAATTTCTAATATCGTAGAATGGACCCTTTCTATTTGTCCATTCACTTCGCTTCGGTAGGAGGGAGTCAAAAAGAGTTTGACACCTAATGTTTTTATAAAATTTAGCACAATCGGGCTAAGAAAACCCCTTTCGTTGTCAGTGACTAGGATTTGAGGCGCCGTGAAATAATGCAAAATTTTGATCAATTTCGATCGAATATAAAGGGTGATTTTTTAAGAGGTTTAGAACTTTTTTTAAAAAAAAAACACAAAAAATTCGAAAAAATGAATGAAATATTTATTTGAATCGATAGTTTGAACCTTGCAATTTAATGTTTAAAGATAATTTCATGCAAATGTTGACCGCGGCTGCGTCTCAGGTAGCCCATCCGCTGAGTCCAATTTTGGCATACTCTTTCACACATATCGGCCGGTATCTCACGAATGAATGCATGGATGTTGGCTTCCAGTGCGTCAATCGAAGCGGGCTTGTCCCTATACACATTAGCCTTGGCATACCCCCACAAAAAATAATCTAATGGTGTCAAATCGCACGATCTAGGCGGCCAATTGACCGGCCCGAAACGTGAAATTAACTGTTCACCAAACTCGCCTCGCAATCGCGCCATTGTTTCGCGTGCTGTGTGGTATGTGGCACCGTCTTGTTGAAACCACATATCATGCAAGTCAAGAACTTCCATTTCGGGCAAAAAAAGTTTGTTATCATCGCTCGGTAGCGTTCACCATTGACAGTAACGCTTCGATTCGCATCATCTTTGAAGAAATATGGCCCAATAATGCCGCCGGCCCATAAACCGCACCAAACAGTGGCTTTTTCGGGATGCATTGGTAGCTGTTGCAATGCTTCTGGCTGATCTTCACTCCAAATGCAGAAATTTTGCTTATTTACGTACCCATTCAACCAAAAATGAGCCTCATCGCTGAACACAATTTTTCGATAAAAAAGCGGATCCTCGGCCAGCTTTCCAAGAGCCCATTCACCAAAAATTCGGCGTTGTGGTAGGTCGGCTGGCTTTAGTTCTTGCACCAGCTGTATCTTAAAAGGCTTTACGCCCAAATCCTTCCGCAAAATTTTCCACGTAGTGCTGTAACAAAGGCCTAACTGCTGGGAACGGCGCCGAATCGACATTTCGCGGTCTTCTGTCACACTAGCTGATACGGCCGCAATATTTTCTTCAATACGCACAGTACGTAAACGTGTTGGTGGTTTAATGTCCAACAAAGTAAATTTGGTGCGAAATTTGGTCACAATCTTCCGAATAGACTGCTCAGAAGGTCGAGAATGCCGATCATAAAATGGAAGCAGCGCGCGATGAACATTTCGAACCGAGCACGAATTTTGATAGTAAAATTCAATAATTTGCAAGCGTTGTTCATTTGTAAGACGATCCATGGTTAAATTGCAAACCAAACTGAAGCTGTTTGACAGTGACACAAGGTACTAAACACACGTCAGCTGTCAAAACCAGTGTTGCCAAAACCAAACCAGCTAAAAAATCACCCTTTATATGGAGGATTTTTCTTTGATGTGGAAAAATTTTGAGAACTTGGAAAATTTGTCGATGACGGTTAAGAATCTTTTATTCTGAATTTCCATGATATCCATATGAAGAATCTCACATGGATATTTGGGGAACGGTGTCGCTTGAAACTCAGGAGTCAGTGGGTGTCTGTCATATTTATTTAGGCCACAAATCTCGCACGAGGCAGCGAATTTCCTAACTTGAGACATCATATGCGGAAAATAAAATTTCTCTAGAATTTGCTCCCTGTTTTCCCTAGCAGCGCGATGTGCTCTCCTATGTTCCTTTTCTATTATTATGGGTCTACGCTCCTCATTGGCGACATCCTCAACGATTCGTTGCGTGACTCGTATCTTGTAATTATGAAAGTTCTCCAGATAAACGCTTTGGAGCAACCCAAGGTATTCCTCCGGAATTTTTATTCCATTTACTACCCCTGGGTTAAGCTTTTCCCTTAATATCTCTACGAGATTGTCTCGACGCAACCTGTTCATGGAAATGTGATGGCGATGATAGCCAGGGTGAGGCTCCTCGTGAGAGCGCAGATCGATACCGATCTTAAAAATCAGTTGGTTCCTGAAAACGTTTATCGGGGCCTCCACATGTGGTATAAGGTCGGAGTTGTCCTGGTCGGCACTATGTACCGTACAGGATTCTGTGTCGCTACCAGGGAGCTCACAAAATCCTTCTTCAGCGGTACCAGTCTGGGAGCCCTCGGTTGCGGTGTCTATGACCTCACCTGTACGTGAGTTGGATTGTTCCTCGCTAGCGGTTTCGGTGCTGGTGTCTGCTAAATCAACTCATAGTTGTACTCCTCAATCCTTGCCTTCCATCGTTTGAGCTTAGCGTTGTGATTCCTGTTGCTCAAGGCAAACGTCAGGGGCTGATGGTCGGTGAAAATTTTGATCTTCTTGGCTCCATACAGATAATTTCTCAAATTATCCAGAGCCCAGACTATGGCGAGCATCTCTTTTTCGTTGGTCGCGTAATTTTCCTCTGTTCGATTCAGGGAGCGAGAGATGTATGCCACAGGCCTTTCCTTACCGTGTTCACCTTGAGATAAGACTGCACCAATAGCGTAGTCGGAGGCATCCGTGGTCAAATTAAAGCCTTTTTCAAAGTCCGGAAATGCTAGGACATCCGCAGACGTAAGTAGCTCTTTCAGAGTTTCGAATGACTTAACCGCATCGTCTTCGAGGGAGATTGCAACGTTCCTCGATTGGTTGGCTCTAACGTTTGAAAAAACCCCACGTGTTATGTTGCTTAGGGGTTTTGCTATCTTGGCGTAGTCTCTAATGAATTTTCTATAGTAGGACGTTAAACCAAGGAAGCTCTTTAATTCTTTCAGATTCCTCGGAGGGAGAATCTCCTCTATGGCCTTAACCTTTTTGCGATCTGGGAGTATGCCCTCGGGAGTAACCAGATACCCGAGGAATTCCACACTGGTGGTCAAGAAATGGGTTTTCTCCAGATTGATTTTTAATCCGGCTTCGTTCAATTTGGAAAAAACTGTTTCAATGTCCCTCAAATGGTCTTCCTCAGATGAATATGATTATATCATCGATATAAACATAACAGATTTTGCCGATTAACTCTTTGAGTACATCGTCAATCATCCTTTGAAAGATCGCAGGAGCGTTTTTAAGACCGAATGGGAGTCTGAGATATTCGTACTTCCCATTCATTGTCGAGAAGGCTGTCTTCGGGATATCCTTGTCATTCATCAAGATTTGATGAAATCCCGAAGTCAAGTCAAGTGTCGTGAAGACTTTTGCGTCGCCAAGACTGGCAAGTGTACTATTGATGTCTGGAATGGGGTATGTATCCGGGATTGTTACAGCGTTCAAGCGCTTGTAATCGATCACCATTCTATACTGTTTTTCGCCGTTGGGTTTTGGCTTTTTAGGAACAAACCATATGGGTGAGTTATAGGGGCTGTTCGAAGGGCGGATAATGTTCTCCGATAGTAGCTCCTTAACCTGTCGCTCAACCTCTTGCCTCATGCAAGCTGGGTAAGGGTAGCTTCTAGCATATATCGGCTCATTAGTATTCGTACGGATTGCGGCTCGTACGTTGGTTTTTATTTCCTCATTACCCACAGGACCGAAGAGGTTATTGAACTTTTTGCAAATGGTTTCCAATTTGGATCTATAGAGAATGGAAAAGTCTCCATTTAGGGTTAGCATTTGGTTAACTGTATTTGAAGGGCGGTTTTTTAAGAAAATTACCTTATCGGATTCTATGGTAAGTTCGTTGGTTTCTCTGTTGATGACGGCCTTTAACTCTTTTAGAGTGTCATCGCCAATTATGCCGTCGAATGATGTTAAACTTGGGAGAACGAAGAATGTAATATTTAATTTGCAACCTAACTCATGAAAGAACTTCCCACAAATTTTGTTTTCGATGAGAATTTTCCCAGCGGGGCTATTTACGTAAAATGGCTTTTGCACCGGATCGGGGCGGGGAACCAAATTGGGCCTAATAAAATTTTTGTTAGCCCCGGTGTCTACCAAGAAATTTAGAACAACTCCGCTCCGCGTAACATACTCTATGTATGGTACGCTGGAAACGAGGCACCTACCATAAAATTTTCCTGTGCCGTTTCCTCGTGAGGGAGATCAACGGGTTCAGCCTCCCTTGATGCCTCGGGACTGACCGGTTCAAGATGATATAGCCGCTGCTGCTTGCGCGGGTTATAGTTATCGGACCTTGGTTCCCGCTTGAACCTATTGTTAGGCCGATTCATATAGTTCACATTCCTTGTTTGAACGGAACTGTCTACCTCCATTTTAATTGGTGGCCTCGGAGCCGTTGGCCTCTGGGGTGAATATCGCCGTTGGAACCCTGAGTTCCAACGCGGATATGGTCCCTGGGCAAAGTTACCCCTTGACCTATCGGTAGGTCTGGAGGGTCCTGCGATATCCCTGAAATCGTGGTTGATGGGGGAGCTTATTGTATTGGGTGCCCTCACATGCACCGTATTGCTTCTGAAATTTAAGTTTTGCATCTCCAGACAAGCTGAATAAGCTTCAGGTAGAGTTCTCGGCTTTTGAATGATTAAGAGTCTTGAGAGGTCCCCACTCAACCCTCGTATGAACACATCTAATGCTCGATTTCTATAAGTTTCCACCAAAGCACTCATTGTTTCCGTGGAGTAAACCTCAGCCCTAATCTTACTTATGATGAGGGAAAACTGATGGTTTACCGTCGCGTAAAAATCATCAACTCTTGAAGAACCCTGCGTTAGCTGATTGAGTTGGTGTTCTAGTGTTCGAATGTCTCGCTTATCAGCGTAATGAAGGGAGAGGATCCTCTTCATTTCAACCCAGTCATTGTCAAATATGTTGTAGGAGACCAAGGCGGAGTCCGCCTTGCCCCTGACCTTCTGGCGTATATGTTGCAATATTGCCCTGTAGATGGGTTTGTTACGGACTATTTCGTAATCCCTTAGGATAGTTTCTACACTATGGACCCAGGAGACGTAATGCACCGGGTTTCCATCGAAGGTTTGGAGTTCCTTGACAGAGTCAGGGAGCTTGGAGATGTCCTTTAAGTCCTGTTCACAGGTTGGCCCATGTAATTGTTCCACCTGTCTGGCCTCAGGGGCGGGGACGCCTCCCAAATCCGATTGCTCCAGGACTGAGATTCGACCTGCAATTTCTCTTAAGTGGTTGCTCACGGAATTGATTGTTTCCTGTGAACCAGATTGTTCTATTCTACCCATACGGTTCTCCAGTCCTCTAAGCTGCTCGAGGACGGAGTTGACCGCACCCGTGAGTTGCGTAACTGAGTTCTTAAGTTCATCCATGCTAACGGATAAGAATCAAAAGTATAAACGAGATGTGTAGTGCAAGCGCAGGTGAAGTAACCCCTTGAATATATTTTATAACCTAGTGGCAGACGCGAATTCGGTTTTGATTTTTATATAAAGATTCACAGATTAATTAATTAAATACGGATCTGTCTTTTTTTCTCGTTTGCTTTGTATTTCTAACTTTGTCGTTGTTAGCCCAACAATTTTATGAATTTATTCATTAATTAATTTGAATTTTGCTTTTACTTTTCAGTGTTAATTATTTTCACTGGATGCCTGCTAGGCGCTCTCCATTAAACTTTCGGGGTAGTTACCGTCCTGACGGAAGGCTCGTATGTGTCCGTTTTAGTCGTTAATGCAGTTATTTTGCAGCGACCTACTAAGGTACGAGGGTCTTCACACGGATAATTTATTAAAATTTTCGGTGAACCGGCCCCTTTTTTCGTGAGAGTTGGCCCCTAGGCATAAATGTTAAGAAAAATTATAATTTTATGATCGGTAATTTACTGCATAGTGAGTAATTCTCAAATATTCACTTTTGTAATACTTCTTAAACTAATCTTAATTTACTGCATAGGCAGTGAGTAATTTTCAAATATTCACTTTTGTAATACTTCTTAAACTAATCTTACTACAATCCTAGAATGATTGGTGACATATTTCTCATGGCTTAGTTAGGTCCTTTTTCGTCTTTTTTTATATTCTGCTGCTTCACTGTAGTCGCCTGACTTATCTTTGTATTCCCTTCAGGTTCGCTTTTCGTCCAATTCACTTGGCTGTATTCGTTGTTCTTTTCACACAATTTTTACTTAATGTTTCTTTATCCTTGTTGCATTTTTTACTTTGCATGAGTTTTTACTTATTATCCTTTTATCATTCAGTTCACTTAGCTAAACTTCTTGCACTTTCTTTTTCACACAATTTTCACTTAATGCTTCTTTTTATTATAGCATTTCTATTTTGCATGGGTTTTCACTCATTATTCTTTTATCTTCAGCTCACTTGGCTACACTTATTGTATCTTTCTTTTCACACAATTTGCTTCTTATTTTGTTGCATTTTTTCTGGACTCTGACTTTTCTAATGTCCTTCTTCGTCAGGTCCCTACTCGGGCGCCAGTAAAAGTTATCCTTAAGGATATCTTGAAAAAAAACCGAACGCCAATCTAAGATTGGCCCACTTATTCGTAGTAGAATTAAACACAGGAATAATCGTTATAAATTATTATATATTTCAAGCAAGTTCACAATGTGTATGATCACGTTCGTCTCCAACTTAGAATTAATTCCAAAAATACACTACTACGTCCTTCAACCACTCACCCTGCTGGACTGATAGACATTACTTCTCGGGGCTGGTTAGCAATTTATGAAATGCTTCTTGTATTTGCTTGGTCAGCTCGTCTAATTTTTTTAATTCTTCTTAGCTCGTTTTGCACAATAATCAAAAGTGTGCCGATTTCTATCCAATATTCCTCCGACTGAAACATTAGGTCTATGATTAACGATGGTTTGGGCAGATTTATACTCCACTGTGGAAAACGCTGGTGTGTTCCATATCTTCCTCCTCGCTTGAGCATTCTGAACACAAAGGGGATCTATCGTGTTCGAATCGGTGCAAGTATTTGCGATAGCCGCCGTGACCAGAGAGGAACTGCGTAAGGTGGTAATTGTTATTTCCATGTGCTCGTTTTATCCAGGTCTCGATGTTTGGGATCAACTGGTAGGTCGATCTGCCTTTTGTACTATTATCCCACCTGGCTTGCCGGGGAGCTCCTGAAGTCACTGGCTCGTCTCCTTTTATTTTTGCAATTTTTGGGGTAGTTTTTTCCTCCTTTTCTTAGTTTATTGCGATTTTTTTCATTCTCTTCCTACTCACTTGATCGAATTTGTGTTCGACGAAATATTTTCTTATGTAAAAATTATTTCAAATGTTCTATTCAATTAACAATGAGGATTTTAAAGTGTATATGCAACCGATAATGAATAGTAAGAAAAATAATTTGTGTAGCAGGGATACGACAGTGTAGAAACCATTCGTGTGTTGTTTGAAGTTAAAGTAGCGGTAGATATTTGGTGGCGGATTGTGTTGTTACGAAAAATGCATTGCATTATATTAAAAAAACGTTTACTTCGTTTGAATGTTGTGCTAAATACGACATTTCCGAGTTTCAACTAAATACATTCAATTTGTTTTTCTACAAACAGCTGAGTTGTGTTTACCGATTTGGACAACTAATTGTGATAGATACCGCACTGTATAACTAATATGGATAGCAAAATTTATTATTAATAGGGATTTATGCAACGTTGCAAATCAAATTATATTGTTAAGAACCATTTTTTCCGTTTTGAGGGGGTTGAAATTCAGATTCAGACACACTTGCGATTTTTGGAGCCAGAGCTTTTCGCACTGTCGGAGTCGGATTAGTGAGAAAAAGAAACTGCTCGGTACAAAAAGCAGTCTCAAGCTCTTGGGTGCTTCAAATTGTTGGCTTTTGGACGGAATCTTAGACGTTCTCTCAACAATTATGTCCCAATTATTTTCCATTCATGGGTATATCGATATTGTGTACACCCAACTCTTTTTTGACTTATTCAAATATGCTTGCGAAAATGATACACCGTTAAAGCCAATAGTCGTTACCGGACTTCGAGAAAAGAATCGCTCTTGCTGCTGAAGACTTCCTGCCGAACGCCGAGCTTAAAGGATGAATATTTCACTTTGTACAAATTATATGGCGTAAGATACAGAGCAACGGACAGCAAAATGTGGATCTATGTAGGAATTCTCCCTTCAAGTGCGAATGATAAAAAGCTTAGCGAATGTTCAAAAAGCTGTTGAAATTCCAGCGTATTACTCGGACTTACACGCTTAAATGACCGATGCGGATGCGAAGGAATAAGCAAAATGGATGAAAGTTAACTACATTTCTGGCAGAACTCTGAGATTTCGTCCGATGTACGATCCGAGGTTTTGGTCCCTAGCCACTGTAATCGGTGAAGAGAAAACTACGTGGGAGCGTGGCACAAGCGCCTCAAGGTTAAAGAGGGCAAACATCATAGTGACCTCTACGAGATAATAGCAGACTTAGGCAAAGAACTCCTGATGGACAAAGTAAAGCTCAACAAAGCCCAGAGCGGACAGACCTGACGCAGCTCGCAGGCCAACAAAAGAAACGCAGCAATTCATTCCGTCGTCAAAAGGGTAGTCATTTGAAAAAGATAGATTTTCTGAAAAAACCTCTCCATCAATGTGGCACTCTCGTAGATTGTGTCACACAAAATATCCTTTTCTGGGCGACCAATTTTCCCAGAAGAGGTATGAAAAATATTTTTGAAGACATGTAGGCATTCATGATATCAGTTTCGTCAAATCCCTCTTATATAAAAAAAAATTTAAACGCTTATGAAAATAGGTCGCATTCTGTTTCTTTTCGAAATACAATTCAGTTAAAACAAAACAAAATATGCAATGGACAAAATAAAACTATTAAGTACCCCAGGTCTACCAAGAGCTTTAAATCGAAATCAATCAGAACAAAGCGTTAAAGGAATCTCAGCTCAAAAAAAGAGTCTGAAGTCAAAACAGTTAGTCCAGTTCGTCGCGATTACTTCACAGAGGAAGAAGGGCTGGCGCGCGAAACATATCCAAATGCAAATGCTTGGTCGCAGGAAACGAAAAGCCGGTTCTTAACCAGTAATCGAGATTATTGAAAATGTGAAGCTTAAAAAAAATATAAGCAAACAAAATAAAATTCACGAGAAAACACCTCGAGGTAGGTCATACCTTCCGCCTCCAATCAACGTTTTTGGAGTCACGGATATAAAAAGTTAAATAGCTTTCTGAAGGAAATTGCAAAAGCTACATTCAAAGTAGCATCGATAATTAATAATGTTTGGAAAATAAACTTAAACGATCCCGAAAGCTACCGCGAAGTTTCTCAGAAGCTTAATGGGGAGAAAATACCTACGAAAATAAGTCGGAAAGGCCACATCGCGTTATAGCCCGGGCCTTGCATCCTGATCCTGATATCCTCAGAAACCTATAAAGAGTATAAAGTGAGATATCAAAAAGTTCAAGTAAGTCATATAAGTAGTAACTTCCAAATGTTCTATTCCTCGAATGACTGACATTGGAAAGTGAGGTATGCCCTCATGGAACTCTTCATCACCAAATCCTCGGCATATATGGTCACCTTCGAGGTTCGAGTCAATTGCCCAGTATAATTTGTGTATGGTGACCAGATCTTCTGGACCGTCGCTATTTCGGTGCTTAGTCCAGACTGGTCGGTCTTATTCGTTGCACATCCCGGGAAGTGGGTCTTTAGTAACAATCCAAGAGTTTCTACACAGGATTTTGTCCACGTTCCAGTATTGCCCTTCAGGTATCCAGGAACTGCGGGTTCTTTGCACAGAATTTTCCTAAGCCTGGCTGATTCTGTGGTGCTTTCAATCCCACTGCAGAACATATGGCAAGCTTTGCGCTTAGAGTTAGATATGGCTTTTTTGAATTTCCATTGGCTGCTTTTATATGAGTCCCATTTTGTATGGGAGTTTGTTGCCTTAGCCAAATTAAATAAAGCTATGGTTCTTCTTCTGATTGCAAGAAGATCTTTTATCTACCATGACGGGGATTCGCTATTCTTTATCGTCCGTAAAGGACACGCCTTATCGAATGCTTTAGGACAGTGCTTAACATATATGTCAGTTAGATATGGCTTTTTTGAATTTCCGTTGGCTGCTTTTATATGAGTCCGATTTTGTATGGGAGTTTGTTGCCTTAGCCAAATTAAATAAAGCTATGGTTCTTTTTCTGATTGCAAGAAGATCTTTTATCTACCATGACGGGGATTCGCTATTCTTTATCGTCCGTAAAGGACACGCCTTATCGAATGCTTTAGGACAGTGCTTAACATATATGTCGTTTCATCTATTTCATCTGGCGTTCGTATTCTTTGTTCGAACTTTCTACCCTGCTTCGCTATTTCTGATAAGAAAGTATCCCAGTTGGTCATTTATAAGGAATTAAATGATTCTGTGGTCTGAAAAGGATGGTTCTATAGAAACTTTCCATTCTCTCACAGAAAGAGTTTGTGAGTTGCAATAGAGAGTTATGTCTAACACCTCATGCATATTCCTTGCAATAAAGGTTGATTCGCTGCCTACATTAGATATTAATAAATTGTTTCTTAAAATAAATTCTAATAGGGACTCACCTCGAGTATTAATGTCGGTGCATCCCCAGAGCGTATGATGGGAATTAGCATCACATCCTAGTATGATTTTCCATTTCTCACACTCTGCCATTTTAACCAGTGATTTTGTCAGTTTGGAAGGTGGACTTTCCACTTCGTATGTCATGTTTTTTGCTGACAGTACCAATGGGCTCTTTTCTGCCCTATCCCATTTTACAGATGTTTGGTCGGTGTCGCTGAGGCTAGGTAAAAGAAAGAGTTTAATTTGTTTTCTGGCGACAATCCATGTACGAGACTTACCTTTAGCTGGTGTACTGCTATAGATATGCAGGCTTTTCAACTTAACTCCTGTATTTTTGCCAGGAAGAACCAGGGTTCTTGTACAAGGGCGACGTCAATGTTCCTGGTTTCCATTAGGAAAACCATGTTGACACTAGCTGTGATAACATCCTCATTATGCCCACTCGTTTCCATGATTTTCCACTCCCTGCTTTGAAGTTCCGGGTTGAGGAATTGCAGGTTGCGTTCTGTCCTTTATACGGGTAGGTACGTCTTATATGTCTTTTGGTCTGGTGTTATCAAGGATGTCCTTTCTATCAACTAGGCACAGCTCGGCATTTGGCCAAGGTGCATCAGTGTTGGTTATGAAGAACTTCAACCATTCCAAAGTTTCTTTGTCTTCACATTCCATGACTTTGAATCCCTTGAAGGTGGTTAGCTGTCCAAACAATGGGAGCTTGCCAACCGCCTTCACAATGGCTTTATTTACTCCATCTAGGATCCTTCGTTCAATTAATTCCTATTGATTAGCGGTAAGACTTCGATTTAGGTTTCAAAGATCGTAGATAGCGACACGAAGACTTTCCTTCACCTTCCTTTTCTTTGCCTGCTACCTATGACCGGGGAGATAGTGTCGTCATGCATACCTCTTTTAGAGACTACAGGAGCGTTCTCAGACTTGGACGTATACTTTTCTGGGACAGCTCCAGGTAGCTTAGAAATGATCGCAGTCGAGATGAAAGGCAAGCGGCATTTCGAACTCACTCCAACCAATCTCCTTTGCGGGTTTAGACCAGAGCGTTATTTCATTAGAAAAGATTTCTACCCATCGCAACAAAACCAAAGGACAAAATGGTTGACCGACGAAAAAAGACAAAGGCACTGTCTAAGGAAAGACTTTTAAACGAAAAGTCGGCGAATTCTGGATCGAAGGCTGAGAACTTATCGAAACAGCCTCAAGAAAGAATTATTACAAATGAAAAGTCGTTAAACACCCGACCTCAGACATATGCCGAATCCGCATTGCAATCGAATGAACAAAATGATCCGCCTGATCCAGTTTTCTCGGCAATGCTTGAATGACTGGAAGAACATAGTCTGTTAAATAAACGTATATTTGAAAAGCTAGACGAGATCGAATATAAATTTCGAGAAAGATATCAATGATATGAATATGAAAGACGCAAACAAATTAAAAATCGTAACATGGAATGCAAACGGAAAAGCTAAAGAAAAATGATTTAAGTATCTTTGACGCATTTGAAGAGAATTTCGTTATAGGTGGTAATTTTAATGCAAAACAAACCTTTTGTAGTTCTAGATGTGTTACATCAAAAGGTGAAGCCGGTATGGAATTCGAGGTAGACTTTTTCTCGACAAGTAAACCGACGTATTGGCCCTCGGATTCGTCGAAAACTCTAGACCTTATCGATTTTTATGTTGCAAAGGATGTGACTGATAAATCCGTGAAAGTTGAGTAAAGCTACGATCTCTCCTCTGACCACTCGCATGTCATTTGGACTATTAGCGGCTGCCTACGGGAAGAAAGGAAGAAAAGGACGGTCCACCCAAACTAATTAGTTTAAAAACTAACTTTGACTCTTTTGGAAAAGACTGCGCAATTAAAATCGATTTTAACGTATCTCCTCAAATACCATTTGAACTTGCAGATGAAATCGATCAATTTATTGGAGTCATACAAAGCTCAGCTTGGTATAACACTCCTTACAAAAGAATTAAAAAAGCGAAATTAAATATCCTCGGGAAATAACCGAATTGGTCAAGGCAAAAAGAAAAGCGCGCACGACATGGCAACAATATCGCTCTCCGCAGCATAAAACGTTCTTGAGCAATCTATGTAGCGTTTTTAGAAAAAAATTCAAGATTTTTAAAATCGCAAACTTTCTTCTTATCTTGAAGGCCTCACTACGGATAAGAGTTCAAATTAATCGCTCTGGAAAGCTATAAAGGGCATTAAAAAGCCAAAAATGCAAGCACTTCATACATATCAGAAAAGATAATGGCGAAAGAAGATAAAGAAAGAGCCAAATTATTTACCTCGCACTTAAAAGAAACGTTTAAGCCTTTTGACGGTCAAGAGCTAATTGAAGATACGGTCGTAGCCGGAGTACCTGACAATTTTAGAATTAAAAGTATATCGCTGGCTGAACTGCGTTAAGGTTTTCAAAAATTTAAATTAAATAAGCATCCTGGATACGATTTGATTAAGGGGCAGGTCCTTAAAGAGCTGCATAGGAAAGCACTTATCATGCTCGTTTATCTCATAAATGCTTCGTTTAGGTTATTGGAATGGTTATTGGAATTTTAAATAATGGAAATCGCACGTAAAAAAGAAACGGAGAGAGGTCGTTGTACCAAAACAAGTAACATACAAATTTTACAAACTTTTTAAAGTAAAGTGCTAAGAACAATCTTTAACGCCCCGTGGTATATCAGAAATAGTGATATCCACCAAGGCTTAGGTATAATTAGCGTCGAAGACGAGATAAAAGCAAGATAAAACTTGAATTAGCGCAATAAGATGTAACCGTTAGCAATTGGCGGTATTATCAGGTGCTTTCGCTAGGAGGTTGCCTCCCAAATGTGTATAAAACCGAAAATAAGAACTACTAGATAAGAATAACCTATGTGGAGAATACCGTATTTTGAAGAGAGATAGTTTTAGGGAGTTAGAATATCACACTATTATAAGCTCGCGCGAACGGTCCTCATGGAAGATTTTTCCTTCTAAAAAAAAGATAATACCTAAAACCTAAATACATAAATGCCAATTAAATATATCACAAATTACATTTAACACTTACCAAGTTGTTAATACCAAAACCACAGATTAATAATTAACCAGATAGTCAACTCAACATCTCAGCATACCCCAGTCCCCTAGCACCAACAAAAAATAAAATTAGAATAAAAAAATTGTTGCAACATCCACTCTTAAATTTCGGCTCCCAGAAATTACGCGTATTTTGGGCGTAATATTTCTGCAAAAACGCAAAAATTTATAAGGAAAATACGCTAGAATGTTAAGAAAGAGTAAAATGGAAATTCCGCCACAAAAATCAATTTTTTTTCGGCATAATTTCTAAATTTAATATGGAAATTGAGCCCAACTTTCGTTGTTGAATAAATTACCTGCACCGATAGGGTTAAACTTTTTTTCAATTTGGTGAAAAAACCAAGCATGTTTTTGTTCTTTTTTTTCTAGAAAAAATGCAACAATTATTGGGTTGTTTCCATCTAAAATTTTGGGCGAAATTTCAGGGAGTCTAAATTTATTATCTGTGAATACGTATGAACCACAAAGGGTAGGGTTGATTGCCAAAAATATGGCGTTTGAAGCCCAAAATGGATTCCTTGTCGCAGTACTGCAATTGTGTACGTGTGGTGGCTCAATTTGATTTGCATGCAAAAACTTATACAGACACAGTTCTACGCATCTTGAAGAATTATGCATTTTTATGATTTAATATCCGATCGTAACATTTGGCCGGTAAATACCCTTTTTAAGGAATTTAAACCTCCTTCCATTAGTATTAAAAAACTAGGCAGGCTGTCCCACTATTACAATAAAGTACGAGGACTCCGCTCAAAAACCTCGGATTTCTACCATAACTTACAAGTTCTTTCACACGACATCTTCTCCTTGACCGAAAATTGGCTTAATGTCTAAATTTTGGACATGAAAATCTTTACACGTGAGTTTTCAGCTTATAGATGTTTAAGCTCTTGGAGGGGGAGTCCAGAGAACTGTGCGTACTCCAATTGAGCCCCGAAAGATCGACTTTTCATTTCTCTTCAAACCCTTAGTCCGTGATGATATTACGAATTACAGACCAAATTCTAAGATTTTTGAACAGTGTCTGCGTAAAATTGATATTTCTGTGGGATCGAACCGATGTCTTCGATCCATGCGGCACTTACACCTATAAATGTTACTATTTTGGCCAGGTACTCCCCCGCGCAACCATCCATGTAATTTCCCTTTCCACGGTCAAACACATTTTTCAGTCATTAAACTCAAGGCCAGAGATGATAGAAGCAAAGAGATGCCAAACTCTTACCTTTTGCCACTCGAAACCCATTTGATTACAGTGTTTTTGTTGTAATCGATTTCCAGTGACGGCCATGGTGGTGAATATATGTGAACCTGAAAGAATCAATTCAGCATTTGAAATTTTTTCGTCTGGACTCACCTATTTATCAGTGGTAAGTATTTTGACATTTCTCTTAATAAAAGTAAACAGTTGTTTCAGATTTTTTGTATTCTCGTGGTTTCGTAAGTAAAATATGTAATTTCTTTATTAAATTTAGCTTATTTTGTATATCAAAAAACATTTTTTTCTTATAGTTTTTATTTTCTTTAATTTCAGAAAAAAACAGGGGTCAATCGCCTACGGCTTTATTGTTTAAAGGAAGATTCGTCATTTGATAGTCATACGTGTAAGTTGTTTTGTCGCACAGATAAAATTAAAATTAAAAATTGAATTATTCTATTTTCTTAGGTTATCTTGATACGTTTTACTATGCAGCGATTGACTTCGAACTTTTCTTATTGAATATAGTGACGTTTATGTGGGACGTAAATCAAGTTAGCCAGGAATGTTTTTTTTTTGCTGTCTGTTACCTGTTGTATGTCAATGTATCGCTTATATTTAAAGATTGTTAAAGCAGGAGTCAAATTACTTTGCTAATTTTAAAAAACATGGGTGGCATATTGTCTTTAACATGGCATGGTCGTGATTAAATAATCATGCTCATTTTAATCACTTTAATCAAAAACAAATTTCACTTCACTTTTAAAATTTTTAAAAACATATCGTTGAATGTTCACCTCATATATGACAATGAATGTATTCAGTAAAGCTCAGTAAAATTGTATTTGATATGTCAAATGAAATAAAGTGAATGTATTCAGCTTTACTTGTAATAATTAACATTCCCCATGGAAACACATGTAATATTTACTTTTTAAAATGTTATAGAAATTTAAAATACAGTGTATAAGTGATTGCAGTAAATTAATACACAATTTTCACTATTCATGTTTTGTTTAGCATTATTATTCGGTTAAAAAACATAATAAAACAATTAACCATATCTGATTGCCTTTGCGCATAGCCTTATATCATTCATTATGGTAACTATAAGGTGAAATTTTTACAGATGACAATTCACTAAAACAAAAATATCTGGGATCATATTAATAATTTATTGGCAGTATCAAATTACACTTTAATCATAATAATTGAATAAACTTGAGTTTTATTTCCCACATTTCAATGTCGTAATGTCATTTGTAACTAAATACATGGATTTGTAAGAAACAGGTCCACTGTTAGAAAATAGTAATAAAGTCGATAGCATATACACCTAAGGCTTTCGACCAGCTGTCCCATGAGATTATCAGATTTAAGCTTAGGGCGTATGGTTTCCTACCTAGTTTTATAAAACTGCTTAATTCATACCTAGGATTAATAGGATTATCGTGTCAAATTTAGATTCGTGTTTGAATCTTTAACTGCTCAGTCTGGAGTTCCTCGAGAAAGTCACATAGCCACTATTTTGTTCATACTTGCTATAAATGATGTTTAAGCATTTATAAAAACCAGCAGTATCTCGTTTTACGCTGATGATACGAAAATTTATAAATCTGTCAACAATCAGCATGACAGAAATCCTCTCCAAGCGAGCATTATTGTCGTTTCATTTGGTAATCCGAAACACTTCCGGACTCTTCTAAAACTGTTCATTTGGTACTAAAATGACAATTGCTCTCCTGCACAGAAGAGAAATTCGCTTCCGACTTTGAATTCAGAATCAAAACCAGAAGCTCTAACACTTTCAAACACCATAAACGTCATAATCTTCTTTTTACCGAGATTAGCAAAAAATTATTTCCAAATTTAACTTAACAAATACTGAAAATAAATAAAATATTACAATGGTTAATACTATTTAGCTTTCTTCAATGAGAAAAATTTCATTTCAATGTCAATTTGTTCAATGACTCTGCCTGGACTCTATTCCGAGCTGAATTTCTGCACTTGCTTTTGAGTTGTGGTTGCTAATTAATTGTTTTATCGTCGAAGTGAAAAGTTGTTTGTTACATGATTAATGTTCATTAATTCACGATTTATTCTAGACTTGCAAATTCAAATAATTATTCAACAATCGAAAATGCAATTGTCATTTTTTGACAACCAACATATGGCTGTATTTTTTGTTCTACCTTTGAACGGACCTTGATCACAATTTTGTTTTGATCTGCCTTGCCTTTTTTCTCATTGAACAAAACCTCTGTCTTTCATCCCCTTTATCATAAGACTGGTATTTAGGCGGTTGGAAATACATATACACAAATCCAACGACAAATACACGTGGAATTCCAATGAAATATGTTAGCTTGATCGATTGGCATCTTGGACAGAGATGCTTGAACAAAGAGATGCCAAACTCTTACCTCCCTTGCCTATCGAAACACATTTGTTTACATTGTTTTTGTTGTAATCGATTTCCAGTGACGGCCGTGTCGGTGAATATATGTGAACCTGAAAGAATCAATGCAGCTCTCGAAATTGTTTGGTCTGGACGCACCTATTAATCAGTGGTAAGTATTTTGACATTTGTCTTAGCCAAAGTAAACAGTTGTTTCAGATATTTTCTAATATCGTGGTTTCGTAAGTAAAATATGTAATTTCTTTATTAAATTTAACTTATTTAGAAATTTTGTTTCTTCTAGTTTTTATTTTCTTTAATTTCAGAAAAAAGAGAAGCCAATCGACTGCGGATTTAATGTTTAGAGGAAGATGCGTCATTTGATAGTCATAAAATAAAATTGAAGACTAGATATTTTATTACAAATGTGTATTTATTTTTGATAACTATTGCATCATAAATTAACATGGCATAAAATATAAGAAATTATTTTTTCTATAAAATAAATAAAATTACAAACCATGTTATATCTTATTACATAAAGTCACTATATAGCTTCGCTAGAGTAGCATAGATGGAGCTAAGGACAATTTTCAGTTTTCAGCTAAGCCAGTTTTGTTTAAGCCAGAATAGTGAAGCATTATTTTGTGAGGTTGTTTGTCTCCTCTCAGTTGTTAGATTTATAAAAAAACGCCCGCTAAAAGTTGGCGTGTCCAAAACCCTGTTCGGGTGTTATATTAAAAAAAATATTCTTATTTTACCTTGTTCGGGTCACAGATGAGGAATTAACCAGATAGTCAACTCGAGAGCGAATCTCTCACGTTGCCTACAAGCTAAGTCGAACTGATAAGCCCCACATAATTTGCACTTATATGGGCTTTTACGTGCAAATCAAATGGGAATCACACATGAATCGAATTATATGGGGCTAATGGCCGCAGCCATGAAATGCCATTTTTTATAGCAAGAAGTTGGGAACAGTTGATGAATTTCAGCAGATTACATTTCACAATTTGGGTTTGTAAAATAAACATGGACAATATGCGGTGAATATGGATCTATAAAAACATACACACAACTAATAATATAACAAAGCTATGTTTTAACAAATTTATTCTAATTTTTAATGAAAAATAATCAGAATAATATTGATTAACGTGACTAATATATAATAAGTAAGTTCATCATACATTTCCGTCTGACAATAAATTTAAGTATAACTTTAGAAAGATGGATTTTGTTATGTATGGTTATATTGAAGCATTTAAGTACTTTTATGCTACGTTTTCACCATAAAATAGACCTATATTAAGCACAAAAAATTAATTACTGAGATTTATTTTCAATCTTGTGTTTAGCAGATTGAAATTTGTATGGTTAGTCTTGGGATTTAAAGTGGATTAAAGGCAGATTAACCTTAATCTCGGTTTAGTGCTCAGCGGAAACTTTGCGTTACACATTTGGGCACTGGTTTTTAATATAACGTTATCCAAATCCCTACAAATATTATTTTTGGTACGTGAAAACACTTTTTTAACAACATTTGTAATCACTTACTAGTAGTAGTACTAGTAAATTGTTTGGTTTATTTTCATAAAACATTTTTTTTAAAAATTACAGAACATTATAACTTGACAGATAAAGTCGTCTTTTAAAAGAGTGGCTAATTAATTCAATATATATATGTAACATAATGTGCATGATTATTTATGAGTTGTATTCAACTACCAAGCATTTTCGATAGAAAAATGCACCAACAATATATTTATGCAGTGCATTCCAGCTACCTTTTTTTCTCGTTCTTCCGTCTATCGCTTACTTTAAATTTTAAAATAAAGCATATTAACTTATATAACAAATTTCCAAAACCACACAAGAAAAGAAACAGCTAAGAAAATTGATTGACTAAACACAAATTTTGCAACACAAAATAATTAAAAAAGGAATAAAAATACTTCTTTTCCACTTTATTTTATCGATGCACGGAACCCGAATATGTACATATATTCATTAAACTTTCATTTGTTGAATACAAGCAATCAAATAATAAATAAATAATAAAACAATCAAAGAATTTAACATATATGTATAAAAAACATTGCAAACTATTTACTACAAATATTTCACACCCAAACATTACTAATTTAGTAATATTTATGCAATAATACAATTAAATATACATTTTGTTTCATTTTATTAACCAAAATGGAAAAACTATAACAACCCAAGAATGTTTATTTTAAGGCAAATAAAAAATAGAGAACTATTTCTTATAACCGCAAAAAATATTCCAACTAAATTGTAACAACTTTGGAGTAACTTATTTTAATGTTTCTTTATAAACATTTACATTAAAATAGCTATAAAAGTTCAATAACATAAACTTAACACTTCGCAGCACTTCCTATTTCCCAACACATCCACCGTGACCAGCTGTTTTGTTGTTGCGATTTGGATATTTTGCGGCCGTTATTAAATATTTTTTGCTGGTTGAAAGTGATAGGGGATTGCAGAGTTGACTATCTGGATAGTTCCTCATCTGTGGTAGAGCTCTTCCGGATTACAAAACGAAAACAATATAATAGTTTTGACACTTGATGTGATAAAAATTGGTTAATTTCGAACCGATCTAAATGCTAGAATATGACATTTTCAAGAAAAGGTATTCCCTCCATTTTTCATTATTCTTTACTTTATCCGATCATATGCTTTGTTCTGTTGATAGTTTTAAAGATCTCCGATTTTTCTTTGACCCTAAATTAACTTTATTGTTAATAAATTAAATTCCATGCTTTATTAAGAGGTGGTATCCTTGTAGTTTTCTTACAGCAACTTATACCTGGTCATGTACATAGATGCCCCTGATCTGTTGTCTTCCATTGCAATCAAATTCCGTGGAGGTGCGTAGGGTAGATCTATTAGTAAATGGTTATCATAGGACGCTTCCATAATTCGTGAGTCATTTACTCGCATGAGTAGAATTAATAACTTAAATAATCATGTAATTGATTTGCATGTCAGTAAATGTAAACTGAAAATGTGTTTGCGTAATCATGTTCTGGTGTCATCATTGTTATCTTTTGGGTTTATGTTATCAATATATGTATGTTTGCTCTATATATTCATTTACTAACACCAGCACTAAATAATGAGCAAATTTCTGCTTGTAACAGCTGCCTGTAATAAGCACTCCACTTTTTATAGAAAAATTTATCGTTCTTATAACACCGATTCAATTAGCAAAATCACAATAATATAAACTTAATAGTGCTAAAATCCTGCAAGCTAATCAAAAACCACCTAACATGAAGTTCACAATTCAGCAGCCGAACCACTACTGCGAGAACGAACTGTATATATAGAAAAGGTTCCTTCACCGTGATTCTCACGTCCCTCGTCAGGGCCAAATATCTAATGGAAAACTATTTTACTACAATGACCGTCGGCGCTACTCACGCTGTACGACAAATAATCACTCAAAAAATGTAAATAAATTTCAAAAATAATTTTTAAAATAAAAATGTAATAATAAACTATCATTTGCACAAAGCAGAGCCCCATCAGTGCTCGCAGAATGTTAGATTTATCCTAGACTTAAGAAAAACAATTGTATAAATATTGTAAACACACATTTTTTAAAAAAGAGTAATAAATTGTAGAATAGAAAAATAGAAAACTATTTTGGAAGAATCTGACACAGGTCAGACAATAGTCAGACGGTAATAAAAAGTGAATTCCCTTGAATTCACTAATAAAAACATCAACAAGGGAAAAAATTAAGGTCGCCAAGGCAGGTCTCCTCGAAAAAATACAGCATGAAGTCAACTACCGAAGAGGAAACTAGCAGATCGACCCGGAAAGAAGGATGCCAAGAAAGAATTTCATCCAAAGACAACACCAAAGACGACATCTGAAGTTGCCCAGGAAAATAAATCTGTACAACCGCCAATAGTCTGTTTTAATCTGGCTACAGCGGCAATGTACAGATTCTTTAAAGCCAAGGATAACAAAATAAAATATACTATCGTGAACATCAACAAAACCAAATCCATTGTGAAGACTGTATGCCTTCGTTATCGAGTTCGAGAAGGAAACTACTGTAATGGAGGTCGTCAAAACGAAGAACCAGCTTGGCGAAGCAGTCGTATAGGAAAGACTTCTCCCCAACGAAGTGACACAATGCCGGAATTGCCAAAGCTTTGGCCATGCCAGCATCAACTGCGACATGAAGCCGAGGTGCGTCAAATGCAAGGACGAGCATGAGCCCGGTCAGTGCAAACCTACAGACGAGAAGGAAGGATAGCCGTACTGCGTTCTTTGCTAGACAGTAGGCCACCCAGCGAACTACCGAGGATGCCCAGCATATAAAAAAGTCCTAGCAGCGAAGTGCGAGAAGGAAGACCAACGCATTAAGAAGAAATATGTCAACAACGCAGCAATCAAGTCCATGGTTATTCTGGGTAAGTCATTTTCTGATATAAGCCCAACCCCAAAAATAAACCAACAATTACAGCCCCAAAAGCCGTAAGCCCTCCAACAGTTCCCAAGGCAGCAAGTGGTTTCAAATACACAAATTGCTCCTTTCTGGGTGATTCCCAGAAATTCTTTGGCTGCGATTTCCTGTCGCTCATGTCAAAGATCTCATATTTCCTTCCTCTCTATGAGGCATGTCCCGATGATATCGGCAAAAAACACCTCTACCTTGAATTCTGCTTTAAATTATGTCTATGATAATAAGAAATCTAAACGTTGTTAGTTATAACGTAAATTCTTTAATTTCACATCCTAAACAGATAGCCCTCCAAAACTTTTTGATTAAAAATACCCCAGACGTAGTATTTCTATCTGAGACGAAAATACAGCCTAAACACCGGCCATCTTTCGACCAGTATTGTCTTTTCAGAAGAGACAAGCAGGTACCCGAAAGCGGGACTGCGGTTCTCGTACGGTCCTCCTTTCAAGCAAAACCTCATCGATTAGAGGGTTTTAGAACTTTCGAAGTTACTTGCGTAGCAATCTCGTTGGAGAATAATAACAATCTCATGTTAATATCTCTCTACAACCAATGTGCGGCGACTAGCTCAGACATTAAACATGACCTTGACGTTCTGCACAACTTCTTCCAAAACTACACCCAATTTATAATTGGTGGTGATTTTAATGCTCACCACCCCTTGTGGACGGACTCACAAATATCACCACCTGGTATGGCTATAGTCAACTGGCTTCAAGCCAATTCCCACCAACATTCTTTCGAGATAGTCTCTCAGCCTGGTTTCACGTTCCCTCGCACCCCCTCACTTATAGACTTTTTTATATGTTCCTCTAGTCTTGCCTGTAAAATTCCACATCTTGTGAATTATAGATGTGCGACCATTTTATCAGACTAACCATTTTGCCGTTAATCTGAATATCCGATTAAAAACCAGTATTCAGGCCTTAATTTAACCTACTGACCATTTCACCAATCTGAACAAAATTAACTGGGAAACGTTTCAAGAGTCCTTAACGGAAAAATTAAGAGACAATATCCCTATTTCTACCTCAAATTTGAGAAACCACCAAATTGACTCAGCAATCTTAAAAATTGAAAACTCAATTTCTGAAAGCATTGCAGAGCAACTAACTCGCAACAACATTCCGTCCAAATACAAAGACGTTCCTGTACACATTCAGAATATGTATAAACACAGGCAAAAGCTTCGGAAAATTCTGCAACGAATATTCCACTGCACGCTTAATACACACTGCGCTGAATAGCAGAGTGTTCTTTCACAATTAAATTGTCTTAGCACGCTGATTAGTGAGAACACAAAATCCTTTGTGAATTCTCAATTCAAAAAGAGACTGAACCTCATCATACTAGGCCCAGACACCTTTAAGAAAATAAACCAAATTGTTAAAAAAGTCCCTAGTCACTGAACCCCCTCTATCAAACGGTTCATTGGTTTCATCAGATGCTGAAAAATCGAATGCATTTGCAGAGCATTTTGAAAATAATTTTCAACCTAGTCCCCTACACCACCTTCCGGAGTTTTTGAACAACGTTCGAGGTGAAGTAACTGGACTAACGGCTGAAATTCCCAGCCCAATTACCCAGTTTTCAGAAACAAACTCATCAGTCTACACTCTAGATGATGAGTCTTTCACCAGCCCTACTTACCTATCGGCAGCAATTTATACCAGTAACGCGAGAAAGTCTTCAGGTCCGGACAAAATTTCCAACTTTGTCATGAAAAGACTTCCCCCATCAGCAATAATTTTTCTCACAATTATTCTCAATAATTGTATTAACAACTGCTATTTTCCAACCAAATGGAAAATTGCGGAAGTTTTTCCAATCCCAAAAAAATTGTCTGCAAATTGCATTTCAAAATTTAGACCCATCTCTCTGCTCTCAAACATAAGCAAACTTCTAGAAATGTTGATTTTAAACAAAATCAACTCGGTCTGCACCGAACTAGAAATAGCACAAGACAATCAATTCGGATTCAAATCCAATCACTCGACATTTCACCCACTGCTGAAGCTGCACGCCGATGTTAGTATTGGGTTAAATAAGATAGAGACCACCGTTGCTTGTCTACTTGACATTGAAAAGGCATTTGATTCCGTTTGGATTGAAGGCTTAGTCTTCAAACTCAAATCCCTTAATTTCCCAACACATACCATAAGAATCATACACAGCTTTCTGACCAACCGTAAGTTATACGTGCAAATAGGGAACCAGTATCAGGGATATCAAAGCAGGGGTAGCCCAGGGCTCACGCCTCGGCCCAACCTTGTTTAATCTCTATACTTGTGATCAACCACAAAATGATTCTCGAACAGAGACTCTGCTTTACGCAGATGACTCTATCACCTACTCTTCTTCCCCCTGCCCTAACATTGCATTACGCAGATTCAAGACACACATCCTCAAACTTTGGGAATACTACCAAAAATGGGGAATCAAAACAAACTCCGCTAAAACGGAGCTTATAACATTTCGAAATCCCTACGCCACTGCTCGCAACGACACTATAGCGAAATATAAAAATCTAACTCTTACCCTGCCTGACAACTCCATAATACTGCCAAAACAACAGGTCAGATATTTAGGGGTGAACTTTTCCGAACGTTTCAATTTCAACCGTCACGTAGCCCTTACCCTTACCCTTCGAGGTGGACTCGAGACAAGGACCAAACTTCTCCTCTACAAGCAGTTGATACGTCCAATCATAACCTACTGCTTTCCTATCTGGTACACTATCAGTCCCACTTACATGAAAAAGTTACAAATCTTCGAGCGAAAAGTGCTTCGGCACTGTACTTCGCTCTACCGAAACCCTCACAACAACCACTATTATAGAACAGAAGTCCTATATGAAGCCGCCAATCTTATCCCCATTGACCAATATCTGTGCTCGCTTTCAACGAAAATGACGCGCAATATCCTATCCCATCCCAACCCTTTGATTTATATCATTTCAGCGACTCCATCAATACAGGATTACTATCCCCACGTGATGGGTTTAATTGAACCAGATCTTGGAA
Source organism: Ferdinandea cuprea (assembly GCA_963576555.1). Lineage (NCBI taxonomy): Eukaryota > Metazoa > Arthropoda > Insecta > Diptera > Syrphidae > Ferdinandea > Ferdinandea cuprea. The sequence goes on from OY754959.1 coordinate 84,145,166, forward strand.
TAGTCCAAGAAGATTCATTCGACTTCTACGTGGTTGCTGGAACCGATACAACCGTGGTTGACAATCTGCCGGAAAGCAATGGAAACACAGACACGCCATCTAACACCAAGAAGAATACAAGCCAACGAACTAAATTTCCAACCCACCCCAATAAACCACACCAATGACCGTCGGCGCCACTCACGCTGTACGACAAATAATCAATAAAAAATGTAAATAAATTTCATAAAAAATTTTTTAAATAAAAATGTAATAATAAAACATCATTTGCACAACGCAGAGCCCCATCACTGCTCGCAGAATATTAGATTTGTCCTAGACTTAAGAAAAACAATTGTATAAATATTGTAAACAAACATTTTTTAAAAAAAGAGTAATTAATTGTAGGTAGAGATACATACATATATATATGTAGTATACATTTTTAAAGGAATGAAAACAAAATGTAAGATTTATTTTACTCTGCATATATTAATGAAAACAAAAACGAATAACATAAATAAACGCTATGGCAATTTGTTTTGTTTTTGTATGTATATTTGCTATATTTACATTGTATCCATTTCAAGTTAGACGGCGTTTATAAACGGTCCACTAAATTTTTTAATTGCTTTTGAACGGTTTCTCGAAGTTTCTTCTTGTCTCTTTCAGATTTTTTAAGAACTGAGAACATTGTTTTCTTATCAGCCTCTCTCATTTTGTCTAATATGATCATTAGGGAATTTGGCTCAACTGTATAATAGCGATTCTCTGGCTTGCCATAATCGTGCAGATAAGAGCTCCATTCTTCCATGATAAGCAAATCAAGTAATTGCCGGACTGGGAGAAATTGTTTCGACAGATCCGCTTCTCGAACACCCACTACAGGTTCAGAAGCAGCAAAAAATTCGCACTGCATTAAGTCTAGATTTATCTGTTGCAAGGCCGCAGGTGTTATTAGTTTGACGTCGCTGGACAACAAAAGTTTAAATATATTTTTTGATATATGCTTACAAGCTCTTATGCAAGTAGTTTGGGCAATTGAGGGAAGTATATGTGAAAAGCTTTGAAATGTACTCTTAAGATATGAAATCATATCTGTAATATATGGCGAAGCATTTCCACTGGGCTCTATTAAAAGCCAATTATAATCAGATATATCAAAAAATTCATCCAACTTTGAGCATATTCTTCCACCAACTTCTCTCTCTGCCTCAAAGCTCGCTTGAAATATTTTTGTTGACATTTGGTTAATATTTTCATGAGTACCTGTCATTTCACATATAAAGTCATTTAAATACACAGCCGTATTATCCAAATACTTGGTATCTAAAATAACCTGAATTATTTGCGGAAGAGTTAATCTGGGGTTTTTAAACAACGCAGAAATACATCCGCTAAAACTTTTCGTAAACAACAGGTTGGCAGCCTTTCTTACCATAATTGCCACTTCATTTGGTAGCAATGGCAAATCTTCGCAGAATTTCATAGAGGCATACATGAACTCTTTAGCTTCATTAAATACTTTTGGAACCATTTCAGAGAACGGAAACTTTTTAGGAAAAACAACAATTTCAAACATTTCAATGTTAAAATTAAAATTATCAACAAACTTATCTAATTCCTCCGCGGAATTCACTTCCAATCGCAAAAAATTTTCTTTTTCTAGAATATCCCGAAAAATGTGAACCCATCTCTGTAATAAAACTTCATTATAGTGATCTCTAATTGCATACAGTAATTCCCAGAGATGGCCTGCTCCATAGCCACAAGATTTTAAATTACTTATGGCCAATAGAACCATAGTTTTTAATTTTAGCAAAATATTTGGATCGGTGCACATGCATATGTTTATATTAAGGTTTGTGGCAAAAGTGCTTAATGAAGTGGTCCACAACTCTTCTAAATAAAGGTTAGAAGCTATATCATCAGCCGTATTTCTAACATGGTCTTCAACAACGAAGAATCCAATAACAGCCGATATATATGTCCTGTAGATTTCCAAATCATTATGCATTGTTCGTGGTGACAAAAGAACTAGCTTAATCTGATCCTTCCTTTGTTGTCGATAATCTTTTTCAAAGAAATCCTTATACCCTAATTCACTGTATATACGGTAGGTTTTGAAAATAGGAGAAAAATCTATTAAATCATAAGCGCTAATATCAGATTCATTGGCAGCTGTGCTTGTATCTTTATACTCAGTAACAATATTTCGAATATTCTGTTTTTGCATTTGTTTTGTGTAACGCATGGATACATCTCCGATTTTTGAAGAAAATTTTCTTATATTTTCAAGAAATTCTCTAAATTCTCCTTCTGAGCACATTTTGATGTTGTTTTTTAGCTTCGGTATAGTCTCTTTCATTTGTATGCTGAATCTGTAACTCTGTATTGTAGGCAAGTAATCATTCTCCATAGTTTCCAAAATCTTAAGCGATTCATAATACTGCTTTTGAGATATATAATACGTGAATTTCGAACAACACTCAAATACAGGTAAGCATTTTTGAAGCCACTCGATCGCTTTAAATATGTTACCTTCTACCACACGAAGTTTATTAATTTGTTCACCGGTGCTTATAAATTCGGTCGATATTGTAGCCATAACGCCATCCACCTGCACAACTTCACTGTTGAGAGAGTTGATCCTCGATTTCACTTGTAAGAGTTCATTAATAGAATCTATGAAACCTTCGTAAAATAAGTTACAAATCTTTTCGATGTCTTTGTCATAATTTTTTAGATTGAACTCGATTTTGTCCGTCAACGAATCCGACATATTCTCTGAAATTGCAGTAGGTAATTATAAACACACCTCCATCATTGCAATTTAGAACAAACCTTCTAAAATTGACCGAAATGTTGATACAAAGAACTCGTCGTTAGTTTCATTATTATCATTCATTTTTAAGATGCTATTGAAGCTTAACACAAGTATTACTCAATATACAAAAACTTTTAGAAAATAACTTAAAACACAAGTCAAATGTTTGTATGCCGTGTTCTTAATCATAGTCGCATTTCGATTTTATTTGAATTACCATAACTAATCAAATTTATAAATGTAGACTGCATCCCCGTGGCGAGTATTAGAACCCCCAAGAACGCGCAGCCAGGCAATAAGCTAACAATGCCTTTATCTTCATAGTTCCTTGCTAAACGTTTATGGGAATGGTCGCCATGACGCACGAGACAGGTAGATTTTAAGTGAATCAGAAAGAAAAGGATAGATTGCACCAAGAATCCACCGAAAATCCACTTTTAAGTAAAACCCCGGCGTAGTAATGAACGTTTCGGTTCCAACCCAACTTTTGATTCCTTTTTGAAATGTATGAGAAACCTCCTGATTTCGATGGAGGTTTCAGAAGTTTTGGCGAAACCACAGATTTCAATGCAGTGTAAAAAGGGTATTAAGGGTATAAGCTTCTTAGAAATGTGCATCGCACTCATCATGCACGAGACTTATTCTCCGGGTTTGTTGGCAAGGCGACTGCAGTGCACGAAAGAAAACAGCAGAAACGTGTGTGGATCGCGAACAGTGATGTGGAACGTGAATAAACAGAGGCATTTCGCGGCAAAAAATTGAAATTCAAAATTTCGAAATCGAGCTCGAAATCGATCATGCGAAAAATTCTTTAAAAAACGGTAGCAGAATTCAATATTCGGCTTCGGTTAAACCTTCGGACTTTTTCCCCGAAGCGAATGTTATTTTGCATGTTAATTTTACACACCCAAATTGTGAGGTGTAGTCTGCTCAAAATGGCATTTCAAAACGGCGGCCAATAAAACCAAAATAATTCTTTTTACCGCGGATTTAATTAATGCTTTTATATTTATTTATTATATATTACAATGATTATTCTAACATATTAAGATTTTTGTTTTACCATGAGGCTCAGACAATGGCTGCTGCTTTCTTTGGGCTTAGAACGAAGAAGAAAAATGGAAAAGGTTAGTACAATGACATCTACAAGTTATTAATTAGAGCAGCCAATTTTTATTGATTCTTTTACATCCATTTCTAAATACGATTCATGTGTGCTAGGTTCCCATTGGTTTTGCACGTAAGACCCCATATAAGTGCAAATTATGTGGGTAAAAGCAGCTATTCTTACGCTGGGGTGAAGTAAGAGATTTTCTCTCGAATTGACTATCTGATTAATTCCATATCTGTGAGGCTTACACTGCCGAGAAAAGGGTTAAAATCTTTTTCATGAGCGAAGCCAGCCACCCACCAAGTACTTGATTGACATACACCAGACTTTCTTACAGGCGATCTATGTTGAAAAGGTGACGTTATGTATAGTCGTATAATGTGTTCGCAACCCGAATTTTACATGCAAACGAAGTCGGCACTAGGAACATTAAGTACGGAACAATCACATATAGAACCATTTCTGACATACAACGCAACACCACCTGCTGCATAATTCTACGTTTCCACCAAGCACTAACCCGAGATTAATATTAATCTACCCTTAGTCTACTTTAGATCTTAAGATTTACCATTCAAATTTTATTCCGCTAAGTAAAGGATTAAAAAACAATCTTGAAAGAAACTAGGTTGCATTGCAAGAATTGGCTTTTGAACATACTCAATACCAATTTACCATATGGTGACTTTATATCAAAAGTGACATTTACTGAGAATTGAGAGGGAGAAAGCAACTAGATGTTTGACATTTAAGTGCCAAAATTTGAGAGCCAGAGAGCGGGTTGAGAGAAAACACCTATATTGGTCTCCTGTTTGTTCCGTGGAAACGTGTAGAGATTTATTGTTAATTTTTTGCTAACAAGGAATGAAAATTTTTTCTGAAGTTACCAATATTGTAATGTAATCAGAAAAACATTAAAGACATTGACTGGTGAGGAAGAGGCGCTGTTTTTACGATGGGAAGAAAGGATAGAACAATTTACGTTAATAGAATTCATAATTTATCCAAATCACATAATATTCAAATTAATTCAATAATCTCCACCCTTCATTCCAATATCAATCGACCCCTTCCTCAACCATACATTTTTGTAACCTTTGGCGTTTCTAACGGGTGATCCAATTAAGATACTTTTTTCAATAGCCTTTTTTGACAGATCACGTGTGAGTCGTGTCATGCTGTCATGTTATTTTTGTTTAGTATTGTTTGGCATTTAATAATGGAAAGACTTACGCGTGAACAACGTTTACAAATTGTTCAACTTTATTAAGAAAATTCACGTTCTGTGAGGAATGTGTTTCGTGCACTTCGCTCAACTTATGGTCAACATAATCGGCCTACTGAGCGTACTATTCGCAACACCATCACCCATTTTGAGACCCAGCATTCATTATTGGATAATATTCGACCGAATAGACCACGTCCAGCACGCTGTGAAGAAAATATAGAGGCCGTAGCGGCGTAGCTGCAACTCGGACTGACGTATGGAACGACTTGGCGCATTTTACGTCAAGATCTTAAATTGAAAGTGTACAAAATACAGCTTGTGCAACAACTGAAGCCGCTAGACCTTCCCAAGCGACATCGCTTCGCTCTATGGGCTCTTGAAAAGTTCCAAGTAGAGCAACCTGAAGAGATTGAAGAACTGCCACTTCATCCAGAAAAAACAACGGTTTGGTGTGGTTTGTGGGCCGGTGGAATCATCGGTCCATATTTCTTTCAAAATTATGCCGGTGCGAACGTAACCGTCAATGGCGACCGTTATCGTGCCATGATAACCGACTATTTGATGCCTGAAAATGAGGCTCGTTATCTCGGCGACATTTGGTTTCAGCAAGACGGCACCACTTCCCACACATCACATCAATCAATGGACTTATTGAGAGAACATTTCGGTGAGCACATAATTTCACGTTTTGGGCCGGTCGATGGGCCACCAAGATCGTGTGATATCACACCGTTAGACTTTTTCCTGTGGGGATATGTAAAGTCAAAAGCTTATGCCGACAAACCCGCTTCGATTCAGGCCTTGGAGGAAAACATCACGCGTGTCATTCGCCAGTTACCAGTCGAAATGCTCGAACGTGTGATCGAAAATTGGACTCAACGGATGGACCATCTGCGACGTAGCAACGGCCAACATTTGATAGACATAATCTTCAAAAAATAAATGCCAAAGAATGTCCTTTCAAATGATAATAAACATTCGCTATTAAATTTGAATTTTCTGTGTTTTTTTCTTTAAAAAAGTAGGGAACCTCGAAATGGATCACCCTTTACGTGTGTAAAATGATCTGCGAGGTACGCTGCAAAGGAGAGCGAAACCTGCAGGTTCGCCTTTAGGTTATGGTACCGTTTTTCGGCTCTTTCTCGCTCACAGTCTCCCAATCCTGCATCGGAATTTGAGGGTTCTGCGCTTGCAAAACGCGGAGGATGTAATTTTTGTCTATTCCCATCTGGGAATAGATGACCAGCCTTCCCTTCGCCCTCCTAGGGATTTGTTCTATGGGAATATTTTTCAATGCTGCACCATCCCATAGTCCGTCCACTGCAGACTTGCTGAAGTCATTTGATGCCTGGCCTTTGCGTTCTATATACGTGATGCCTTTGGACCATCTCATTTTCCCATAGGCCGGGGCACCCGCACCAGTATTCTTTAGAATGTGCTGACGATCGCTGCGTCTAAGGCCTGCTCTATCTTCTTGCCACATTCCAAAGTATACAGTCCGCTCGGTTTCATAGAGTCAACTACAGCTAGCAGTAGCGCTGTAGGATAAGCCAAGGCTAAGCTCAGGCTACTGGGTGGGTCACAGGTGGCGGATGGTGGTCGGCCTTCAAACGTGCAGGTTAGCGGTGAATAACCAATAAACAGTCCCCGACCAAGAGCGACAGAGAAAGAGGGCGCGGCGGGTGTGGTATACTGGAAATAGATTGCAATTAAAGCTATGTGGGCTAAAGTTTGTAGTATTCTGTTGTCTGAGTAGGCAGGAGTGAAATCCGGTAGAAATGGCTTTCAGGCTAATGCTGCAAACGCCCCTGTCCCGTTGAAACCTTGGCAGGACACAAAGAAAGCTCGATGCCTCGTCGCCATTAAGTTGGTGGTGTATGTCAAGATGTATCATTCCTTGTTAAAACCGATTTGGCTTTGGCACAACACCTCATAAGGGTCTGTGTCAACCCTTGCATGGCCTCACTGCTTGCAAAGGCAACCATGGAATCCCTAGGTTACTACATACTCGGACATCGATAACGACATTGAGTGGGGACCCAACCGAAATGAATACCAAAAAAATCAAATCAGCGGAGGGAATATTAGTGGAAGAGAAAGTTAATTAGGAAAATCCCTTTCGAAGAAGTTAAAGGATGCTTAGGTCACCAGACCCCGCACCAGCACCCTTAGGGAGAAGCACTGAAAGCAGTGGTTTTTTGCGACAAGAGGGATGGCATTTGAACCAACCTCGCAACTATCTGCCTTCCAGGATATACAACCAGCAGACATACTAGCCTTGCGAAAAGCGTACGGTGGAACACAAACAGTAACGATTGGTCTTTCCGTCGGATTTGCAAAGAAACTGTTAGATGCAGGAAAGGTAAAAATTGGATGGGTCATATGTCGCATTCGGGAGCGAACGCTTCTCCAAAAATGCTTCAAATGTCTTGAATTCGGGCATATAGCCAAGCATTGCAAAAGTAGCGAGGACCACTCCAAACTCCAAAAAGCCCCGGTTTTTATCGGCGGCGACTTTAAAGCATGGGCATTATGGGTCCACTCCTATGGAACATTATGTATGACGGAGTGTTAAGGCTTATGTTGCAGCAAGGAGTTCAGGTAGTCGGATTTGCAGATGACATCGCCGTCGTTACAGTGGAAAAAGAAATGAAGGAAATAGAGTCAGCCACAAATGAAGTAATTATTCGCATCAAAGAGTGGTTAGTATCCGCCGGGCTACAAATAGCGAACCACAAAACGGAAGCTGTCTTAATTACCAGTAGAAGAATTGTGGATTACGCCAATATACGAGTGGGACATCAAATAGCCCGATCGAAAGAATCGATCAAATACCTGGTAGTACTCGATAATAGACTACAGTTAATAGCGCATATAGAGTACACCAGTAACATGGCCTTACTGCTGCAAGGCGCACTTTCTAGAGTACTACCAAACATTGGTGGACCTGGATATGCTATTAGGGTTCTCCTATCTAGAGTAGTCAGCTCAGTCCTTTTATACGCTGCTCCGGTTTGGGCGGGGGCACTCGCCATAAAAGCAAACAAGAGAAAACTTTCGTCCGCATACAGACGATCTGTGGATTTCGAACTATCTCGGATGAAGCAGCCTTTGTGAAAGCAAGAATGGTTCCGATCGACATTCTCGAGGACGAGATGTTGAGAATTTATAATAGAAGAACCCCCGGGCGACAAGATGCAAGGTCAAATTGCAAGAATAAAAGGAGATGAGCGAGCGGCTTCAGCAGACCTCTGGCAAGCAAGGTGGGATAATAACACAAAAGGCAGATGGACCTATAAGTTGATCCCGAATATCGCGACCTGGACAAAACGAGCACATTGGGAATAACAACTACCACCTTACGCAGTTCCCATCTGGTCACGACGGCTATCGCACATACCTGCACCGATTCGGACACGATAGCTCCCCTTTGTGCCCAAAATGCTCAAACGAGAAGGAAGATATGGAGCACGCAATATTTCATTGCCGGCGTTTTTCGCAGTGGAGAATTAACCTGCCCAATCAAACACTACTCATAGACTGTATGTTGCAGTCGGAAGAAAATTGAATGGAAATCGGCACACTTGTGATAATTGTTCAAAACGAGCTTAGAAGAATAGAAAGAATTAGACGAGCTGAAGAAGCAAGTACAAGAAGAATAGCATAAATTCCTAACCAGCCCCGCGAAGTAATACCTAACAGCAGTCCTGCGGGTGGTTGAAGAACGTAGTGGTGTGGATTACTACGTAGGCGAACTCCTGGCATCAAATATTCGGGTGTTGCGAATCTTGCATGTTGGTGGCACGGGGTACCGCATCTTTAGAAGATTACCACATCCATTGGCGCAACCAAGAAAAAAATAAAAAAAACATTGCTCTAGCGGATTCCTCCCTTAGGGTCTTCCGTATCGTCGCACACATTTTAGCCTTCCTTAGCGTCTTGGGTGCGTCCTCGAAAGACCGCAAACTCTTCTCGTTTTTGCCTCTCAACGTTGTTGTTGATCCCCTTGGGCCTGGTTTGTTGTAATAGCTCCGTGGATTTTAATACCTCCATCTCTGGCAATGACGCCTCTGTTGGCCTTAGCGGCAGTCTTAGCAGAGACATTATCCCTTGGGTGGTGGCCTCGTGGTAACGTCATTGGCGATCGTGTCTCTGATCCACTCGAGTGAAGAAAGCTCCTTTTGATTAAGAGGTTGCATGGAACCACTGATAGGGTATCGTCTATGCCTTCGGCACAAAATAGTAAATCGTGGTAACATAACCAAAGTTTACATTGTCGACAGGGGGGTAAATCGCGGGCTTATGAGTCTTTTGCGAGACACCGACGAGGTAAAGGCATACTCCTTCACAGTGAAGGAGGATCAAACATCCAACATTGTCTTCAGAGGCTTAACCTACGACTTTTCAGAGACAGAAATATCTGAGGAACTGAAACAAAAAGTTCCCAATATTGAAAGTCTCAGCATTGCTGGAACTGCTCAAGATACATATAAACATTAGGAAAAAGATTCTCATTGGATCCACATACTTCCTCACAAGCAGCCCAACAGCCTCACTAACAAGCGAGTTAGTCAAAATAGATAACTTAGCCAACTCCTTTGATGGTGCAATTCTCGGTGGTGACTTAAACGCAAGAAGTCCTTCTTGGGGCGACTCAATGCATAATCTGAATGGCAATACCCTCGAAAATTGACTCCAACGCATAATCCGTCGCTGACAAATATCACGGCTTCAACCTCGACATTCTCCAGGAGTTCTACCTACTTAGACCATTTTCTAATATCAAACCACCTGATTAATCGCGTTGACCAAAACACTTCTGTTCTGACCCTCCCCACCTTTATAGACCATTTCCCGCTCCTGCTGAACGTTAGCCTCGAAGATGCCAATATGCCTTCAGGTTCCGCCCTCCTCTGGATCTTCTAAGGGCATAAACTGTGACTCCTTTAAGGAGCGCTTAGACCGTGCTCTGCTTATCAAATCCAGACATAGACAACTGTATCTTTAACTTCAATGAAGCTCTCCGCGGCTCCATAGATAGGCACTCCTCCAGGCTTTCACCCTCCTATAAAAAATATAAAAATCTATCCAGGAACATAGAATTACTGTACAAAACAAAACACAAATGGCAGAAACGCCTCAAAAACATTTACAATACAACGGAGTAAATACCCGTACAGGGAGCTCTACGTTTCAAACAAACCAAGATAATATACAATCTCTTCTTAGTTCACCTTCTTCCAGGGACGATCCCTGAACAAATCCTTTAAATAAAATATCTTTTTAGAACTATAATTTACTGGGAAAAGCCCAGAGGCAACAAAGGGGCCTTGCAGTATAAGCGTTGCCAGCAATTCAGGCATCTGGCGAAGAATTGTGCCAATGACTACAACTTTGTCAAATGCACAAACCGCCATGAACCAAATGTGCCGATTTACCTCCCGACGCGTGTACACGCATTTTTGTTCTATTTTCTGTGATTATTCCGCGGCCAGTGTGCATAGGAAACAAAAAAAATGCTAATCGCGCGCGCGCTGATAGCTAAAAAAAAAGTGTGCTGTGCTGTGTAGTGTGGATAAATAATCAAAAAAAAAAAAAAAAGAAAACAAGGAGTTTTAACTGGTCGTTGTGCTTCCTCAACAACGACGTGGATGCCGCTGCCGATATGATTACAAATTTAATTCACCTGGGTATGAAACGCTTTATCCCTAACAGGATAAAGTGTATCAGACCTAAGGAAAACGCGTGGTTTGACTTGAGCTGTAAAGAAGTTATCAGGGCTAAAGAGGTAAGTTTTCGGTCATTTAAGGCCAACCCAACTGAGGAAAACCGAAAAAATTTCAAGCGAGCTAGAAATGACTGCAATATTCACATTAATCGTGTCAAATTCTCCTACGAACAAAAGTTGAGGCAGAAAATACTACAAAGACCCACCGCTGCCTCAACGCTGCCAGATTGTACTTTGTCTCCCCCTGTACTCGAGCGAGTAGAATCTTCTATGGGACCGATCCATTTTCGCACTCATACCGTGGCAAGAGTTATTCGAGATCTCAACATACATAAATCCGCTGGTCCAGATGGTATTTCCCCTATCGTTCTGAAGAGGTGTTCTTCCACGCTGGCAAAATCACAGCGTAAGCTTTTCTATCTGTCCTATTCTTCAGGGCTCTTTCCGAGAAGATGGAAAACAGCATTTGTCCAGCCCGTCCCAATAAAAGGCGAATCTTCCTCTCCCTCCTCTTACCGACCAATTGCACTCACGTTCCTTCTTTCCAAGGTCATGGAAACGCTGATAAATCGTCAGCTTATGAAATATCTCGAATCCCGAAAACTTCTTAAAGACCGGCAGTACGGTTTTCGCAGCAACAGATCCACTGGTGATTTAATGACATATCTAACAGAAAAGTGGAACCAATCTATTCACCATGGTGGTGAAAGCAAGGTCGTTGCGCTTGATATTTCAAAGGCATTTGACAGAGTTTGGCATCAAGCTCTCTTGTCGAAAATGCGTGCATTTGGGATCTTGTTACCCTTCTTCAATGGATTAGAAATTACCTTTCGGACCGTTCAATACAAGTTGTTTTGGACGGTTTCAAGTCTGCAACTCACCAAATAAATGCTGGTGTCCCTCAAGGCTCTGTTTTATCTCCGACTCTCTTTCTCATTTTTATCAATTACCTTCTGTCTGTCACTTCTTATCCAATCCATTCCTTTGCTGATGACAGTACCCTCAGCTTTACATATTCGTTTCCTGGGCAACGCCCCTCATCTTCGGGCGTTGAACTGGAACGGCAACATATGTTAAGCTCATTGAATTCCGATCTTGACAGCATTCTTAAATGGGGTAAAACCAACAGAGTGGAATTTAATGCTTCCAAAAGGCAATGCTGTCATTGAAGCAAACCCCTAATTCTCTGCCATTATCCATGAATGGCACTTGCATTGCTGAAACCGAAAGAGTTTTCCATTCTCGGTATGTGTGTTAATGACAACCTTCGTTGGAATGACCACATATTTGACGTCACCAAGAACGCTGCGAAATGTCTAGGCTTCCTAAAGCGATGCAAGAAATATTTCACCCCTTCTGATCTGGCTAGAATCTACAAGGCGTTTATTCGCCCAAAACTTGAGTACAACGCTCATATCTGATCTGGTGCACCAATAACATATTTGGAGCTACTTGACAGGATCCAAAAACGTGCGGTAAAACTTATTGACGATCGAGACATCGCGAAATCACTTGACTCTCTTAGTCATCGTCGTGATGTCTCCTGCCTGTCATTGTTTTATCGGTACTTCCACCACAAGTGCTCAAATGAAATAGCCAGTTGCATTCCACCCCTACAGCAATTCAACCGCAATACTCGCCATGCTAGGAATGCATATCAGTTTACCTTCAAGCCTGTATTCGGACATAGAGTGAAATACAAGGATTCGTTTCTCAACCGTACAATACGAATGTGGAATGCTCTCCCTTTAGTGCGCGTACATTATAAAAAAAAAAAAAAAAAAAAAAACAGGGAACAGCCTGCTTACTGATATGTAGTAAGAGTGGAAGGGAGTAAGGCCATCTGCGTCAATGGCGGCGAAAATCATCCCGCAAATTTCAGGGGGTGTATTGCATATAAACAATAAGATGAAAAAAGGAATAAGGCTCTCCGTGAAGCCAAGGGAAAAATAGATAGTGGTAGGGCTCTTACCAATATTAGCTCAAACGGTTTCTTGACGTCTTCTGGCGTAACTTATGCCAGCCACTTTAGTAAACCCGTAGTCATTTCTAACCTAACAAACTCCCAAAATGCATTCTCTGCTAACCAACAGTCGAGGGCAAGTTCCCTTAACCAATTCCTTGACCTCTCCAAGGATCTCTTTGGCCTTGACCTGAACACATTAATTAATAAAATCGAAGTCTTTGTGGCAAATGTCGACAGCATGGGGTTTTTTTTTTATAATGTACGCGCACTGAAGGGATTTTGGATACCCTTATAATGAAGTTACACAGTGCGGGCATTAGGGAAGTGAAGGATTAGAAAAAAAGGAGATACCGATGCACGTTGGTTTGAAATGTCTGTAAACTATAATGCGTAGGAAAAACAGAGCGGGGTAGAGCATTCCACATTCATCCTTGTATTTCACTGTACGCCCGAATTCAGGCTTGAGGGTAGACTGATGTGCATTCCTATCATGGCAAGTATTGCGGTTGAATTGCTGTAGGGGTGGAATGCAACTGGCTATTTCATTTGAGCACTTGTGGTGGAAGTACCGATAAAACAATGACAGGCAGGAGACATCACGACGATGACTAAGAGAGTCAAGTGTTTTCGTGATGTCTCGATCGCCAATAAATTTTACCGCACGTTTTTGAATCCAGTCAAGTAGCTCCAAATATGTCATTGGGGCACCAGACCAGATATGAGTGTTGTACCCAAGTTTTGGGCGAATAAACGCCTTGTAGATTCTAGCCAGATCAGAATAGGTAAAATATTTGTTGCATCGCTTTAGGAAGCCTAGACACTTCGCAGCGTTCTTGGCGACGTCGAATATGTGGTCATTCCAACGAAGTTTGTCGTTAATGCAATTACCGAGGATGGAAAGTCTTTCGGTTTCGGCGATGCAAGTGCCATCCATGGATAATGACAGAGAATTAGGGGTTCGCTTCAATGACAGCAGAGAGCAATGCGTTTTGGAAGCATTAAATTCCACTCTGTTGGTTTTACCCCCTTTAAGTATGCTGTCAAGATCGGAATTCAATGAGCTTAGAAAACGAATATGTAAAGCTGAGGTGACAGACAGGAGGTCATTGATAAAAATGAGAAAGAGAGTCGGAGACAAAACGGAGCCTTGCGGAACACCAGCATTTATTTGGTAAGTTGCATACTTGAAACCGTCCAAAATAACTTGAATTGAACGTTACGAAAGGAAATTTCTTATCCATTGAAGAAGGGTATCTTCGATCCCAAATACTCGCATTTTCGACAAGAGAGCTTGATGCGAAACTCTGTCAAATGCCTTTGAAATATCAAGCGCAATGACCTTACATTTACCACCACGGTGAATAGATTGGTTCCACCTTTCGGTTACATATGTCATTAAGTCACCAGTGGATCTGTTGCTGCGAAAACCGTACTGCCGGTCATTAAGAAGTTTTCGGGATTTAAGATATTTCATAAGCTGATGATTTATCAGCGTTTCCATGACCTTGGAAAGAAGGGACGTTAGTGCAATTGGTCGGTAGGAGGAGACAGAGGAAGATTCGCCTTTTTTTGGGACGGGCTCGACAAATGCTGTTTTCCTTCTTCTCGGAAAGAGCCCTGTAATTCAAAAGCGATTGGCCTGCTTGGAAATTGTCAGCCAATTAATTTTTTCCACCAACTTCTGCAATTCAACATTTCGTCCTCTTCTCTTGTATCTTGCTTTTGAATAAGATCATTCAATAGAAAATACAAATCTGGCTTAACAAGCAACTGGGTGAAAGAATAGATGAAATTAAACCAGGCCCCCAAAGCTTTCAAAAAAGTCTTTAGACTCGTAGGCAGGAAAAAAAAATTCTCCTTCGAAACAAACGCTGTACAGTAACGTGCTCTTTAGACGTCGAAAAAGCCTCGAAACGCTGCCAAGGTTATAACCATACGCACGCATACTGCCAAAAGGAAACGAGTTGCGTTAAATGCGTGGGTAAACACTTATCGGAAGAGTGTGGTCTAAAAAAACAAGATTCTCCGACTTGCATTAATTGCAGGGGAAAACACCCGACAAACCATCGCGGCTGTGAAGTAGCTAAAGAGCTGCTGAAAAGGCGTGAATTAGTAAAGAAAAAGCCTTTAACGATTGAAAACCGATCCAAAGATAAATTTAAAAAAGAAGACGGAAAACCTTCTATAGAAAGAAAAACAAGGACTAAGGAAATGTCCAAACCACCACAGACGACAGTACGTAAAATTGAGGTACAAAAGTCGACGAATCGCGGCCCGCAAACGTACGCTGAAGCCGCGATACAAGCAAATAATCGAGTTGTTAATACGGCGCCTGATCCAGTCCATCAAGTTATTTTCCGCAATACTTGCGAGACTTAAAGAGCAACGCCAAATTAACAAACGTATGTTCGCGAAACTGGACAAGCTCGAAAATAAACTTCGAGGCACATCAACTCCCGTTTAAACTATGAATAGCTTTATAAAAGTAGTAACATGGAACGCGAATGGCCTTTTGCATAAAATCGACGAGTGAGAAGCATTCCTTCACAAAACCGATATTGATATATGCCTGGTATCGGCAACGCATTTGAGGAAAGAATCAGATATAAAAATTATAGGTTACATCGGTTATCACGCATATCACCCATCAGAAAAGGCTAGAGACCACTGATCACTCCCCGGGTGAAATAATTGAACTTTATGGAATGCAAATAAGCTCGGTTAGCGTAAGCATTAAACGCATTACATATGCCTTTGCGTCTATTTATTGCCTTCTACGAGCAACGCTAGGAAAAAATGATTTTAGAGGCATATTTGACTCACTTGGACAGAAAAGGAGATTTCAACGCAAAACAAACCTTATGGGGCTCCAGATGCATCTCACGAAAAGGTCGAATTTTATTCGAAGTCGGTATGGAGTCTGGGGTCGACTTTTACTCGTCTGGCAAACCCACGTATTGGCCGTCGGATATGGCAAAAACACCAGACCTCATAGACTTTTTATCGCAAAAGGAGTATCTGAAAACTCAGTAAAAATTGAAGAAAGTTTTCATCTCTCTTCTGACAATTCGAAAACCCACCCAAACTTACTAGCAAAAGAACTAATTGGGACTCCTTTAGAAAAGACTGAATAAATAAATTCGATCTGAAAGTATCCCTTCGAACACCATATGAACTTGAAGATGAAGTGAATCAATTCATCGATGCCTAGCAAAGTTCAGGGTGGAACAATACTCCTCATACAGAGAGAGTAACTACAAGTAACGAATTAAAATATCCCCGCGAAATTACTGATTTAGTAAAGGAAAAACGAAGAGCGCGTCAAAGATAGTGTTGAGGCCGAATCATCATCACTCGTCCTCACTTCAGCATCGTCATCATCATCATCGTCATCCTCCGCCCACATATCACCGTCATCACACATTTATATGTTAAAATTTCAAATCTGGCGCTTCTTTTATACCATTCGCCATATTTAATATAATTTTGAATTCGCCTTATAACTTAAATACTTAAAGTTAACGTAATCTCTCTCTTTCTCTATTGAATTGTAAAATGTATAAATACCCTTAAATAAATAAAGAAATTGTCATTTGTATATTATAACCCTTAGGGGAAACTCTGCGTTTTCAATTATCGTCGTCGTTTTCGCTCGCTATATGGTCGTTCCTTTGTCGTCCATCTAGAAATCGTGTTTAAAGAAGTTCCCAAAGTATATTGCTCACGTGCGCGTAATTCGCTAATTTTTCGCAACCGTTGACATTGGGTCAACGCATCAACCAGGATCTTCCTATCCTTCGTAACAGGAATTAATAGAGATCCCCCGGTTGACGGTCTATAGTTCTAGATCGTTCATTTTGGCGCCCAACGTGGTTAAAGTGAGAATCCACAAATTTGGATATTAATAATATATAAACTTTATCAAATACACGTGCACCATAGTGAGTAAAAAACTGTAAAAACTCAACAAGTGCAGAACATTCTTCTTTTTGAAAAAAAAAAAAAAATCGCGCCGCGCTTTCGGTTTCGATCACGCGAGTGCAAAGTGTAGGTGAAGGAAAAAAACCCAGGAAACGGACAAACAACCAGAAGATCCAGCAAATATTCACCAGAAAACCCAGGAGAAACATCATTCCGAGCAACGACAAGGAAAAAGTGTGGGAGATAAGTATTACATCTCCCACCCAGGTACGTCCGATATTCTAATTATTCAAATGTGCGTTAAGAAGTAATAATCAATCTTCGCTAAACGAAATTACATTCCTGACATTGCAACATACATATATGTACATCAAGTAAAATCGCACAAAACGCACCTTTGACATAATTTAGACTTGCATGCTGCATGAAATTTAATATTAAAAATTAAAAAACAACATTTTTCGCATTTCGTCATATTTGGTAATATAATATAGTTTATACCAAATTCAAATAAAATCTTCGTTTTTCTTTGGCGGCAAAAACACCTTTTCGCTGATCTAATTTAATCTCCGTAGAATAACATACATTGGTCTATCATCGGTAACAACTTCGCTAGAATCCACAAAAGAGAGGAAATAAGTTCCACCTTTGTGTCCAGTGTATTATACAAACATACATATATTACGCGCAGAAAAGCTTTCGCCTCAAATTTGAATTTTAAATTTCTTCACGCCACACTGCACCCCCACCTCACTATCGCAAAATTTTTTTCGTCGTCGCTTTCGGCTCTCTTTCGCTTGTACGCTCGCACGCTGTACCATCCAAAATCCACAATCCCAGTCAACGCATACACACTTGATTTCAGTGCATCGATCTTCATTTCGCCCACACATCATCGCTTATCTGAATTTTTCGTCGTCGTCGCGGGAGATCTTGCTGCATGATCATTGCACTGAAAGAAAGGCTTTAATGAGAATGATTGGAATTCTGTTGTCGTTTTCGCCAATTTTATGCTAAACTGCAAATCAATTGTATAGAATCGCTGTTAATAATATTTTCTATGATTATAATTTATCTCGTATACATTCAAGTTATATTGGATAATAGCCGCATTTAAATAATCATCTGGAATAAATCTTGGATTCTTTCGCCGAAGTAATTTGTTACATAGGAAACATTGCTCTTTGATCTTTGCCAACTGCGTTGGTTTCGTTTTAAATAAGCTTTTGTATTAAATAAAGCTATTTAGTCGAATTTTGTCGTTCTAGTTTGGAATAACTATAAACTACATAAACAAAATAAATTATAATAATTAATCAAAACTTCACTTTTGCTGTAAAAAATGGCAACTGAACAGACTATTGAGGAATTGAAACAACAACGTGCTTCCACTAAAGGTAGCATATCCCGCATAAAGAATGTGGTCGAGTCCAATTCTAATACATTCACCGCAACAGAGCGTGAGTGTCGTCTAGGGATTCTGGAGTCATACTTCAAACAAATCTTAGTATACCAGACTAAAATAGAAGGATTGGTACCAACTGATACTTGTCGCAGTGAAATTGAAGAATTGTACATTACTGCCAAAACAAAAATTATTTCGCTTTTGGGAACTGGCAGGCGCAGTAGTGTTGCAGATATGACAGTAGCAATTCCACATACAATTAGTCATCTTCCAAAACAACGTTTACCTAGATTTAGTGGAAGATACTCAGACTACAAAAATTTTATAAATTCATTCAATAATCTAGTGGATTATGATCTGAGCTTAACAAAAATTGAAAAATTTAATTATTTGTTGTCATGCTTAAGCGATCAAGCTCTTGGCACAGTTAAGGCGTTCCAAGTCACGGAGGAAAACTATTCCAAAGCACTCTTAAGGCTAAAGGAGCGTTATGACAATGATTGCTTAATCTTTTTGGAATATATCTCAGAACTAATTGAATTACCCAAGGTTCCGAAAGCTTCTCCTGCTTTACTAAGAAGTTTAGTGGACAACATTTCAGCATTATTTGGTTCCTTACTTTCGATAGGATCTTTCGAGAATATTTGCAATGCCATCGTAATCCATATTGCCATTTCAAAGGTTGACCCGGACACACAATCTAAGTGGGATGAACAGCTGGACTACAAGAAGTTACCTGAGTGGAACGAGTGCGCAAATGTCCTGAGTAAACGGTGTCAATACCTGGAGGCTAGGGATAGCAAGCAGCTTCGGTCGGAGCCCATTCAGAAATGGTCCAACAAATCAAAGCCATTCTCTTCGAATCAACGCTTTCAAACTTCACTGGCTGTCAATCAAAGATCTTGTTTCTTTTGTCAAACCAATACTCATTCGATAACAGGTTGCTCAAGTTTTAAAGAGCTATCAGTTATGGATCGATTTTTAAATGCAAAGAGGTTGGGTTTATGTTTGAATTGCTTAGGGAAAGGTCATAGTGTTTCCAAATGCCCCTCAACATACAGGTGTAAGATTTTCAAGCAATTGCACCATAGTCTTTTACACAGGTCTCAACCAACCAACAACACCTCTACTACTGATGTTGCACCTTTCACATCTGCTGCAGTGCATTCCGCATCGGAAAAGGAGCATGCCCCTGAAGCGCAAGTTATCTTGGCAACGGCGCTGGTTCTGGTTAAGGACTCTTCAGGAAGTTTTCAGTTGGGTAGGGTTCTGCTTGATTCCGGCTCCCAAGTCAATTTTATCAACGAGAAATTTGCAAACTCGCTTTGTTTTAAAACACAACGAAAGAACGTTGACATCGTGGGAATAGGAGTATCAGAAACAAAAATTAAACATCAAACTCAATCAACCATTCGATCCAGATACAACAATTTCGAGGTTTCATTAGAATTCTTAGTAGCTCCTTCCATCACAGGGTATCAGCCGGAAGCAGCGCTTAATATCACTGGTTGGAATCTTCCTAAGAATCTTGAGCTCGCTGATGAGCGCTTCAATCATCCTTCTCGAATTGATTTGTTATTAGGTGCTGAAGCATTCTTCGATTTGCTGCAAGAAGGTCAAGTCAAACTTGGTGACTGCCTTCCATCTTTGCAAAGGACAAAACTTGGGTGGATTGTATCAGGAAGATACAAAACTCAGATTCGCGAAAAGAAGAATCTGTGCTGCATCAACGTAATAGAGGATTCACTGGATCAATACGTCGAGAAGTTCTGGGAACTAGAAGAAATACAGGAACATCGGTCAAAGTGGTCAGAAGAGCAGAAGGACTGTGAGATGCATTTCAGAAACACCATCGAAGTTCTACCTAACGGTTGTCTCATGATTCAGTTACCCCTCAAAAAGGATCCCAGTTGCCTTGGAGTTTCCTACGATATTGCCTTTAGAAGATTTTTGTCGCTCGAGCGTAGGTTGTCTAAAAATACATCGTTAAAAACACAGTACATTGACTTCTTAAAAGAATACGAATTATTAGGTCACATGTCTCTTGTCACAGATCCAAAGCTTGAAACACCCCATTATTATTTACCGCATCAATGCGTAATAAGACCCGATAGCGTATCTACAAAACTACGCGTTGTCTTTGACGCATCTTGTTGTACATCTTCGCAGATTTCCTTAAATGGAATCCTCATGGTCGGTCCTACGATACAGGACGAACTCTTGATACTATTACTTCGTTTCCGACTTTGTCGATATGCTCTTAACGCAGATATTGTCAAAATGTATCGGCAAGTTTTAGTGCATCCATCGCATAGGAGGTTGCAACTTATCTTATGGAGAGAAAGTCCGCAAACCGCGGTACAAACGTTCCAATTGAACACAATAACATACGGTACGTCAGCGGCGCCGTTCTTAGCGATCCGTTGCCTTCAGTACCTGGCTGAGAAAAATCAAGAGCAATTAAGCCTAGGTGCATCAGTTCTGAAGTAAGACTTCTACGTTGACGACATGTTGACAGGAGAGGATGACATCGAAACGCTTACTCAAAAACGCAATGAAGTCATTGAAATTTTGAAGTCAGCTGGGTTCGAGCTGTCGAAATGGAACAGTAATCACCTTACTTTTGTTGATGAAGCCAAGCAAAAACATATCAGATTAACTGAGTCCAATCTAACAAGCACTTTAGGGATTGCTTGGAATCCTCTATCTGATAAATTTAAGTTTTCTTACAAGCCCAACCGCAATTATTCCAAATTCACCAAGAGATCTATTCTCTCACTTTCGTCTTCGCTCTTTGATCCAATGGGCTTACTTAGTCCAATCATTATACAAGCGAAAATCATTCTACAAAAGTTGTGGATCGAAAAATTGGATTGGGATGCACCAATCCCACAAAACATCGATACTGAATGGCGTCAGTTTATGGTGGACCTGCACTCACTGCAAAATCTTTCGGTTCCCCGATATGTTTTCATGGACGACAAAATAAGCTACTAAATACATGGCTTCGCAGACGCATCCATGAAGGCATATGGTTGCTGCATATACTTGAGAGCCATAGATTCCTCGGGATTAGTAGGAGTAAAGCTTTTAGTCGCTAAATCCAGGGTTGCGCCAGCCAAGAGGAAACAACTTCCTCGCTTAGAACTTTCCGCAGCTCATTTATTAGCAAAACTTTGGGTGAAAATTAAAAAGATATTCGGTAACAATCACACAGCAGTTTACTTTTGGACGGATTCAGCCATTGTCTTACATTGGATATCAAGACACTCATCAAAATTAAATACCTTCGTGGGAAATAGAGTTGCAGAAATCCAGGAAAAAACCAGACAGGTCCGATGGAAACATGTACCAACACACGACAATCCGGCAGATTTGGTTTCTCGAGGATGTACGGTAGAAGAACTAATGAGTTCGATATGGCTTACAGGACCAGACTTCCTACTTCATGGTGAGGACACTTGGCCATCTATTGTTGAGATACCACTTTCTCCGGAAGAATCTGTCTTGGAGACAAGAAAAACTGTTTTAAGCTGCCAAAAACTAAGAGAAAATTATCTATTACAGATAATAGATCGATTCAGTTCATACATAAAAACACTACGAGTTTTCGCATATATCGAACGGTTTCATAAAAGAATCCATCAAAATCCATCATATATATGTGGGGAATATCTTACGGTTGAGGAGTTAAATAATGCGTTATACAGAATAATACATTTAATTCAAATGAAGTATTTTGCTAAGGAAGTCGAAGCCATCAAAAGCAATTCGAAACTTAGAGGATCCATAAAATGGTTAAATCTTATTATACAGGAGGTAAATGGTATCACTCTATTAAAAGTAGGAGGCCGGTTGAAGCACGCCAACATTCCAGAGGAATGTAAGCACCCATTGCTTCTTCCCAAAAACTGTAGTTTTACGAGAAACATCGTTCGGTATCTACACATCTCAAATTATCATGCTGGTCCAAAGGCTCTAGTGGCGCTTTCCAGACAAAGGTTTTGGATAAATAATGTTCGGGAGGTGACACGCCAGATAGTTCGACAGTGTCCGCATTGTGTCAGATATCGACCAAAATTATTCGGACAGGTGATGGGAGATTTACCTGCTGACAGATTGACTCCATCGCGCCCATTCATTTGCTGTGGGGTTGATTTCTGCGGTCCCATCTATACACATTTTAAAATTCGTGGTAAAGTTCCGTGCAAAACCTATGTTGCGGTCTTTGTTTGCTTTTCGTCGAAAGCAGTTCACTTGGAGGCGGTGTCTGATCTTTCCGCTGACGCTTTTATAGCAGCTTTGAAAAGGCTGATAGGTCGTCGAGGTCTACCCAGAGACATTCACTGCGATAACGCAACAAATTTTGTTGGCACACAGTCAAAACTTGTAGAATTGCGTGATATGTTGTTTAAAAAAGTCAACTTTTGTACTAATGCCACCATTAATTTTCATTTTATACCCCCCAGGGCACCCCACTTCGGTGGGATTTGGGAGGCGGCCGTCAAAATAGCGAAGGGTCATCAGCTTCGCAGCTTGAGAGGTGCGAAGCTAACATTCGAAGAGTTGTCGACAGCACTGGTGGAGATCGAAGCAATCATGAACTCAAGGCCAATCACCCCGATGTCAGCGGATCCTAACGACTTGGAAGCACTTACGCCAGCACACCTGCTCATTGGGTCATCGCTGAAGGCACTTCCTGAACCAGCAGTGGAGGTTTCGGACATCAGCTACATTCAAAGATGGCGGCGAATAAATGCAGTCAAAACTCACTTTTGGAAACGGTGGACAACAGAGTACGTCCAGGAGCTTCAAAGTCGTGCAAAGTGGACATCATCCAGTCCAAATGTCGCTATTGGAAGTCTATTCATTATGCACGAGGACAACTTACCTCCCCAAAAATGGCTCATTGGGAGAATAACTAAAGTCATCGAAGGCCCAGATGGTCGAGTCAGAGTCGCCGATGTAAAAACACCACGAGGAGAATTCAGAAGGCCCATTCGCAAACTTGCAGCAATCCCGTCTTGAAAGTCACAGTCCTTTCAAAGGTGGCGGAATGTTGAGGCCGAATCATCATCACTCGTCCTCACTTCAGCATCGTCATCCTCCGCCCACATATCACCGTCATCACACATTTATATGTTAAAATTTCAAATCTGGCGCTTCTTTTATACCATTCGCCATATTTAATATAATTTTGAATTCGCCTTATAACTTAAATACTTAAAGTTAACGTAATCTCTCTCTTTCTCTATTGAATTGTAAAATGTATAAATACCCTTAAATAAATAAAGAAATTGTCATTTGTATATTATAACCCTTAGGGGAAACTCTGCGTTTTCAATTATCGTCGTCGTTTTCGCTCGCTATATGGTCGTTACTTTGTCGTCCATCTAGAAATCGTGTTTAAAGAAGTTCCCAAAGTATATTGCTCACGTGCGCGTAATTCGCTAATTTTTCGCAACCGTTGACATTGGGTCAACGCATCAACCAGGATCTTCCTATCCTTCGTAACAGGAATTAATAGAGATCCCCCGGTTGACGGTCTATAGTTCTAGATCGTTCAGATAGCAGCAATCTCGCGCTCCGCAGGATAAAACAATTTGAAATAATCTTTCCAGATAACTCAAAAGAGACATTCGGGACTTTAAAAATCGTGTAATTTCAATGTATCTCGAAAGTCTAACGGCGGATAAAACTGCTATTCGCTTTGGAAAGCTATGAAAGGCATGAAAAAGCCAAAGATGCAAGCGCCACCCTTCCGGCAAAATAACGGAAATGGGCGAAAGGAGACAAGGAAAAGGCCGAAATATTTTCCGAACACCTTGAAGAAACATTTAAACCATTTGACGGTGAAGCGTTGGTTGCAGATACTGTACTTACCATGGTATCCGATAATTTTCAAATTAGACGAGTATCGCTGGTCGAACTCTGTTTTGAAATACAAAACCTTAAATTAAACAAAGCTCCTGGATATGACCTAATTACGGGACAGTACCTTAAAGAGCTGCCCAGAAAAGCACTAATTAAATTTGTTTATCTCATAAACGCTTCTATTCGACTTTTGTACGTTCCCCGGCAATGGAAGATAGCTGAGGTGATAATGGTTCCTAAGCCAGGTAAACCTCCAAATGACAAAAAATCCTAAGTTCCACAAGGAAGTTCCACAAGGATGTGTTCTGGGCCCGATTTTATTCCTATTATATTCGCGATATTCCGCAAGAAGAGGATACTATCGTAAAAACTTTCGCGGATGATACGGCTATTCTAGCTGTAGACAATTCGATTCAGTTCGCGACAAATAAGCTTCAACGATCTATCGACAGAATATAGTTATGGACAAAAACTTGGCGTACGTCAACGAGGCAAAACCACGCACGTTAATTTTACTTACAGAAATGTAAGCAATCTACCCATTTACATTGACTCGGTGCAAATCAATGAAGTATTTGAAGTATGCAAACGAGGCTAAAAACTTGGGAATGACGTTGGATGCAAAATTGAAATGGAAATCGCATGTTAAGAAGAAACGCGAGGAGCTCATTATCAAATTTAATGAAATGCATTGGCTGATTGGAATATTTTCTAAACTCAGCATGCAAAACAAGCTGCTTTTATGCAAGCAAGTTCTAAAACCGGTTTGGACGTACGGTATACAATTTTGAGGTTGTACCACACCAAGTAATGTTAACATTTTGCAGACTTTCCAAAATGAAGTCCTAGGACAAATTGTAAATGCTTCGTGGTATATCAGAAACGCCGATATCCACAGAGATCTACCTTTGAAGACGAAATACTAAATTTCGGGCGTAAACAACAGACTCGCCTAATTGGCCATTGCAATGACGCTGTACTACAGATTCTAGATCAGAGAAATCGTGTGCGCCGATTACAAAGGATAAAACCTTTTGAATAAGCGCAATAAAATGTAACGGCATGTTATTGTCGGTATAAGCAGGTGCTTCCGCTGGGAGGTTTCCTGCCAAACGTAATTAAATATTTAAATTAAAACTTCTTGATAGGCATGAGCCTAGTTGTAAAGGGTGATTTTTTAAGAGGTTTAGAACTTTTTTTAAAAAAAAAACACAAAAAATTCGAAAAAATGAATGAAATATTTATTTGAATCGATAGTTGGAACCTTGCAATTTAATGTTTAAAGATAATTTCATGCAAATGTTGACCGCGGCTGCGTCTCAGGTAGCCCATCCGCTGAGTCCAATTTTGGCATACCATAAACCGCACCAAACAGTGGCTTTTTCGGGATGCATTGGTAGCTGTTGCAATGCTTCTGGCTGATCTTCACTCCAAATGCGGCAATTTTGCTTATTTACGTACCCATTCAACCAAAAATGAGCCTCATCGCTGAACATAATTTTTCGATAAAAAAGCGGATCCTCGGCCAGCTTTCCAAGAGCCCATTCACCAAAAATTCGGCGTTGTGGTAGGTCGGCTGGCTTTAGTTCTTGCACCAGCTGTATCTTAAAAGGCTTTACGCCCAAATCCTTCCGCAAAATTTTCCACGTAGTGCTGTAACAAAGGCCTAACTGCTGGGAACGGCGCCGAATCGACATTTCGCGGTCTTCTGTCACACTAGCTGATACGGTCGCAATATTTTCTTCAATACGCACAGTACGTAAACGTGTTGGTGGTTTAATGTCCAACAAAGTAAATTTGGTGCGAAATTTGGTCACAATCTTCCGAATAGACTGCTCAGAAGGTCGAGAATGCCGATCATAAAATGGAAGCAGCGCGCGATGAACATTTCGAACCGAGCACGAATTTTGATAGTAAAATTCAATAATTTGCAAGCGTTGTTCATTTGTAAGACGATCCATGGTTAAATTGCAAACCAAACTGAAGCTGTTTGACAGTGACACAAGGTACTAAACACACGTCAGCTGTCAAAACCAGTGTTGCCAAAACCAAACCAGCTAAAAAATTACCCTTTATTATGAAAGTATTTTGTAGGAAGGTGTTTTTAGTGAATAAGAATTTCACACTATTATTATATTACGCGCAGCCGGTCCTCTAATGTCTCTTGGAAGATTTTCCACCTACCATCGGAAAAAAATGACATAAATATGTCTATCCGATTTGGTTTTAAATATCTCCCACAGTAGCGTCGGAAGTGGAAATTTTGAAAAGAAAATACTGCATCTGTGTACCGGGACAAATTTAGAATACAAAATTAAAAGATTCTCCTATAATCATATTTACATAAAACGACTACAACACAATTCCGTTTACAAGATATGTTCAACACCTAATGAAGAACACTATCTCCAAACTCAACTTATCGGATAATGACATAGTCAAAGTAATATTCCACTCCCAGATCGGTTTCTCTTGCGACAGTAAATTATACCCCTCACCAGTCGCTGTCGCTTCTCTCGACCTCGAATCGGATCCCTATGACACACCCATGTCGTTCTATCAAAAGGCCACTCCTGGTCAAAACAGCGGATAATGGTTACGTACAATATATAGCTTTTCTAATTTAATACCCTATTTACACCGCACTGAGATCTGAGGTTTCCACAAAAAGATTTTGAAATCTCGTTAAGTCATTCACACCGATGACTACCTGGGCTTTGTTTGACTTTTCAGTCAGCCATGGAAAAAAAAGCGAATAAACAATTATTGCGTTCAAGTTGCATGTGCGCTTTAAATCCACTATATGCTAGCAACCCCTATATCCTCAAATAATTCGCGTGATACATCAAATCAATTTAGATGTATTTATGAATTGAAAATTTCTATTGTTTGTTCTTTTCTATTTTATCGTGAATTGAAAAATTCTTGACGCGAACTGTCACACTTTATTCACAACCCACATAATACAGTTGCGACTCATCCGTATTTGGTTATCCCCCACACTTTTTATACCCTTTGTCTATAAGCTCACGACACGTTCGACGAAAATCGTATCATGTAAAACATGATCAACGATTTCTTGATCGACGATCACGCGAATTATATGAAAACATAGGCGTTGTAAGCTTATAGTGGATTTGTAGTGCACTTGCAATTTGAACGCAATAATTGTTTATTCGCTTTTATTTTTCGATGGCTGACTTAAACGTCAAACAAAACCTTGATAGTGTTCGGGTGTGAATGCTTTGACGAGATTTCAAAATCGTGTTGTGGAAACCTCAAATTGAAGTGCGGTGTGACTCTTAGGTGACTTGCAGTTGACTTAAAACTCAGTTGAAAATCTGTCAACCGCTTGTCAACTGCTTTGTGGAACTTGTGCAATGTGTTAAGAGGTGCCTTTGCTGCGACAAACTCACCGTTGTAACCAGATTCTGAGGAGGTTTCATTGAAACCTCATACAACAACGAGGTTTGGAAATCTGAAAAATGTATGGGAAACCTCCTGATTTCGATGGCGGTTTCAGGAGTTTTTGGAAACCTCAAATTTCAATGCGGTGTGAAAAGGGTATAACATTTACAAATCAGATTCGCGGGTACCTGCGACCAAAAAAAGTTGTCATGTGTAATGTAGGAAATTTGGCACCACCAAAAGGTAATGCTTCAGAAATGTATTTATAACATGGTTCCAAACACTCGCCTTTAGAGAAATAAGATATTAGTTGTCAAAGCAAAAGAAACACGTTTTTAATAAACCCGAGTTTAAAATTAAAATCAAGAGACGTTTACAATCTCAGAAGTGGGATATCGACATAAAAATAACTAATGAAAAGTGTAAATGTGATATGTTCCGAGAAAACCGATTATTGAAGCGTTGACCGCGGCCAAAGTAAAATTCGACACAAATGCCGCCGTGGCCGAACTTCGGCCATTATATGAACGATGAACGTATTCCAGTGCAGAACCTGGATGCAGAATTGGCCAGAACCGAAAAGGAAATCCTGTTGCTGCAAAAGCGGCGCGAGTTGCAAGCGCTCTAGAAGGAACTTGGCATGACCGATCAAAGGAGGTTTGATTTCTAAGCTTTCGAAACCATGGTTCACCCCTTTAGTTCACCCCTAATGTTCCTACTCACCACCGCGGCCCACACGTACAAGGACCTGAAGGAGAAATTAATCGAAGATTAATTCGAACGCACCTACTCGATGCATGATGTTTTCCAACAGCTGAAATCACGGACATTAAAAGCGAAAGAGTCCGTGAAGAGGTATGTACTGGGGATGCAAGAGATTGCCTCCTGCGGTAACATACCGGAGGCCAATGTCATCGAGTGTATTTTCGACGGATTGAACGACCGCAGCAACAGTGCCGTCGAACTGTTGGGAGCAACCAGTGTGGCATAAATATTACTAACCATTCAAGCACGGGGTCGTCCCCAAATAAACTACTGTTCGGAGTAGAACAAGGGGGAAGTGTCATCGACAAGCTGACTGAGCATTTGGATAAGAAATACAGTGATGACGCGCAAATGGATTTGAGCAGGCTGCGACATGAAGCCTCCGAAGCAATAGAAAAGTCCCAGCTGTACAACCTGAACTATTTCAATGACCACCAAACCTCGCTCAACAATTTAACGTCGGCGAAATTGTAGTAACCAAGTATCGAGATAAAATCGAGGTCGATTGACTGGTCAGAATGGTCGAACTGTAATGAACTAGAATTAGGTTGAATATTTGGCACCAGCAAAAGGTAATGCCTCAGAGGTGTATTTGTAACAAGGTTCCAAACACTTGTCTTTAGAGAAATAAGAGTTGTCAGAATTTAGAAGAAATTAATGCCTAAGTATCGCGGTCCATATGTAATACAGAAGAAGCTAGATAATGACTGTTATGTGATAGAGGATATTGAAGGTTTTCAAGTAACGCAGTCGCAGTACTATGGCATTTTAGTTCAAGTAAACTAAAGAAATGTGTCAATTGTAGTAAAAGTAGTACATGGAAAATAGAGGGATTCGTAAGGCAAAATTTATCTAAAGCTTTAAGTTATACAATCGAGGTCGATAGACTGGTCAGAATGGCCGAACTGTAATGAACTAGAATTAAGTTGAATATTTGGCACTAGCCAAATGCCTCAGAGGTGTATTTGTAACAAGGTTCCAAACACTTGTCTTTAGAGAAGCAAAGGGCCAACCGCAATGTTCATAAGCTTGCATATGCATAAATGCCAAAAGTGGATTTTCAGTGGATTCTTGCACTGTATGAGCTCATACAAAATCTACCTGTCTCGTACGATATGACGATCATTCCCATGAACTTGTAACCAGGCACTAAGAGCATTGTGCTGGCATTCGTTATTAATGTAGAATAACACAACTTGGTTCTTGGTCAGATTTATCTGTCAATACAAGCATAGCCATTTGTGGTCTTTAAGTAATTTGGTCATACATGATCCTATTTTGACAGCGATACGGCCGGAATTAGTCATTGTTTGACCACTTAGTATTTAATCTAATCCTACCATCACATAACTTACCGTATCGCACACAAATGAAAATATTCTGCATCTTGTCATCGCTTGCTGCCTTGAGTAGTTTTTTTTTTTGGATCCAGCTTGGATCTGGTTTAGAATCAATTTTTACGGAGAACGCTCAGCTCTTTTTTTCTATTTGTTCATTAATTTAGTAAATATATAACTATTACATTTCATATATATAATTTAGAAAAACAAAAAAAAATAACATTTTAGAAAACTAAAAAGAGAAAACATAATAGATTTATATTTAATAAATATTACAGTTTTCATTAAGTGATAAAATATTTTGTCGATATCTGTTCGGGCACCCGAAGTATTTTTAACCAAATGTTTGCAAAGAACATGCATTACATGTATATGCACTACCACCAAGTCGATTTTACATTTCTCGTGCGTCCTGTCATTTTGTTTGTTTTCAGCTTGGACATATGTCAAAAGTGTTGGTAGTAGTGAGAACCGAGACAGTACTCGCAAAAATGCTAGAACAGCACTGTCAGTTAGAACAGCACTGACAGCACTTAGAACAGTACTTGACAGCAGTTGGATCAGTTCCAACATGGCGAATGGCTGAATGGAAAACGACAAAACTCTGTTGGGAGCAACCAGTGTACCATACGCTGGAGTGTACAGTGGTCACAGAGTTCGAACCTCAGTAGTAGATTTGTTTACCTGATGTTATCGAAATAAACCTTAACTTCGTCGAAAAACCTAAAATTCCAATTCGTACTTATCTAGCATCCATGTATATATTTATTACATACCTGTGTATACATATCCTTATGTATATTTTCCATATTTTTTAATTTTTCAGTATTTTTACCAAAAGTTAGTTGTCTTAAAAGCACCAAGCAACGTGCATACTTTCAACATATAGAACTGAAATATAAAGGAGATACAGATACAGATTGACTTTTGCCTTCTGGGCAAGGTTAACAACTGTGTTTTGACAGCTATGGTTCAGAGCTTCTAGTTTCCTTAGCTTAGTCTGCTGAATGTATACTATGGAAGTATTCAGATACATTTTTGTACAGTTTTCCTTGCGTACGCTTCCTAGCATTTATATCAACAGATTTTTGAAAGTTGATTGAAGTTGATATAGAATCTGAAACTAGAATGCACTGCTTTGTTTGTAGTTAAAAATTGTTTTCGTAGATTGTTGTTTGGTGAAAATGACGGACATTCAATTTGTATTACATCCTTTACCTGGAACTGACGAACAGTTTGCAGAAAGGTACGTTTATTCAATTGCATTACCATTGTGATTGGTGTTATATGTGCCAATAAATGGACATGACTTTGTTTTGAATATATTCATTTAAGCTTTATTATATGTATATGCATACCTGGCTTAAAAAAAATTAAGTTGGTAGAGATGTGTTTCATAACTATACTCATTTAATGACTGACTCAAATTTAAACGCGTGCTTTTTATGTTACTGCCGAACCTAAAAGAAAATTTAATTGTCACCATCTCGCTGCATTCGTAGAAACAAATTACCATATGTCTGTAAAAACTTAAATGTACATTACCACATTTCTTTTGCTTTGAAATATCCCTTTTTTATATGTTTGTATAGTACACATCAGAATATCACAGTACGGAGCAAGCAACTTTTAGTATGGGATTTATGGAGTTCCGATGAATAAAACATGGTTTAGTAGATGGATCTAACAGCATTCCCATTTAAGTTATAAGCCGTCAAAATGAAAACTTACGATTTTGAAATAGAATACTTTAAATCCATAACTTCTGATCTGATATAGATACAAACGAAAAGTTATATGTATGCTTGAAAGATAATTTCATAGCGCAGAAAATTGTTAAAGAAGTTGTGACTTCAGGCATGAAGCATAAAATATATGGTCATACCCTTAATAGAAAATTAAAATACAATGTTTTTCAGCTTTTTATACATATATCTATATTTCTTTTCTTGCTATTTATTTAAAATGTGGTCGAAGGAGACAAAATCATTAGCCTGTAAGTTATTCTATATACAAAGAGAAAACCTTTTCGAGAAGCAATTTTTGTTACTATAAGAACACTATGAAGAGGCAGTTTGTTGACATTAACTAACTCCAATTCAGTCACATGCACGAGCTAATTGGGTTTTTTAATCTAGTTGCTTTTCATGCCCTAAACTCAAACTCTGTTGGCGCTCTCTTACCGTTTGGGAGTGGCACGCCCCCAAAGTTTAAAAAAACGGCCTATGCAATGGTACCAAAATTTTTGTTACGGAGTTATAAAATTCATTTTATTTTACTCGTGAAAACTGTAGTTAATTGATAAAAAAGTTTCATCAAAATCGTTTCGTAAAAAGGGGAGTTATGCAACAAAGAAAAACTAATAATGTTTTTGTGCGGTTCGCTGGATGGAAAAATAGTCGAAAGACGCTGAAGCCCATGCCGCGTAACATGTCACCCAGGTACTAATGTCATAGGCGCTTGCCTGACGAAAAGCACATACCCCGAGCGGAGCAACGAAGTTGCGTGAGCAGTACTACTAGCAGTACTACTACAGGGTTGAAATCCCTTAATCCTGCCAAGCGGGTCACCCAGGTACTGTTCCCATAGGCGAAAAGCAAATACCAACGACTATTCCTGCCAGTGAACCAAAAAAAAAATTAGTTCGTCTTTGTCGGATAACTTCTTTTTTTACGAACCGATTTTTATGAAACTTTTCAGTACTACTAGCAGTACTACTACAGGGTTGAAATCCCTTAATCCTGCCAAGCGGGTCACCCAGGTACTGTTCCCATAGGCGAAAAGCAAATACCAACGACTATTCCTTACAGTGAACCAAAAAAAAATTAGTTCGTCTTTGTCGGATAACTTCTTTTTTTACGAACCGATTTTTATGAAACTTTTTTTGTTTATTAACTAAACTTTTCACGAGTAAAATAAAATTAATTTTATACATCTGGGGGCATGCCACACTCAAACGGTAAGAGAGCGCCAAATTTTAGAGATGGGTCAGTAAAGAAAAATTGTACCAAATCTATAAAAAAATGTTTGCGCTCTCATACCGCTTGGGCGTGGCTCTCCCCCAAAAGTTTCGAAAATCGTACTAAAAATTGTGGAACCGAGTGTTTAATGTTTTTAAATAAATTTTATTTCACTCGTGAAATCTTATAGTTACCGTTACCATTTTATAGGCCATTTTCGAAACGCTGATAGCATCGAAGTGTTTTTGCAAATTTAATTCAGAATATTTTTGAAAACCGTGAATAACGCAATGTTAAAAGAACTGCATACCTACATCTTTCCCTCTTTAAGCACACGTTTTCCAACTACCATACCATGCCTCATGGCTCATGCCAAATTTGAAGTTTCTCCATGATTATTGTAATTGAAAGTTTTTCTTCATTTTGTAAAACAAATAGGCAACATTTTTATATACATATGTACAGTATTGTGCAAAACCTAAGCAACTTTGCCTACTCTCATGTAAAAAGTTGTCTCCCACTTTTAAAAATACTTCCCGGTAAACTGTAAATATATTTATTTACATATTTGCATATGTCCTCAAAATCACCCAAACAAAGTTTTTAATTTTCATTTATTAACAGTAAATAAAAAAAATAAATCAAAATCAGTTCAGAAAACAGCTGTGCAAAACCTAAGCAACTCTTTTAATATTTTGTATAATATCCGTTATTTTTTATGACTTCAGCACATCTACGAGGCATCGACTCAATTAAATTGATAATAATAGCTCCTGGTATGTTTTCCCACTGTATTTTCAATAAATTTATCAACTCCATTTGGTTTTTGCACCGTATTGTTCCAACGCGACGTTTAAGAATCCCGAATAAATTTTCAATCGGATTCAAATCCGGCGACTGTGCAGGCCAATCAAGAACTTCAATCCAATGGTCTGTTAGCCACTTCTTGACCATTTTTAAAGTATGCTTCGGGTCGTTGTCATGTTGGAATACCCAAGAAAGTGGAATATTCCATTTGGCATACGGCAGCATCACATTTTCCAAAGTATCATTGTAAGCAAAACGATCCATTATGCCCCCTATTTCATGAAAAGGACCAACACCATAACCAGAAAAGCATGTCCATATCATAAAACTTCCACCCCCATGCT
Organism: Ferdinandea cuprea; assembly: GCA_963576555.1. Taxonomy (NCBI): domain Eukaryota; kingdom Metazoa; phylum Arthropoda; class Insecta; order Diptera; family Syrphidae; genus Ferdinandea; species Ferdinandea cuprea. The sequence continues at coordinate 84,178,829 of OY754959.1, forward strand.
TCAGTGTAGTTTTACAGAAGCGTGGATTAAGTCTTTGCTTAGGCGTACGCCTAACGTATTGTATGCCATCAGTGTTCCACAGGTCAAATTTACATTCATCACTGAATAACACACTTTTCCACTTGCCGACTGACCAATTAATATATTTTTTAGCAAAATTCAACCTATAAAGTGTTTTAAAGAAAACATTATTTCAATTCAAAAAACAATTTTATCAATAAACCTTTTCTGTACATGCTTCTTCGTAAGCATACGTTTCTTCAACACCGAATAACTTTTAAGATCAGCTTCAAGAGCCCGTCTACGAACCGTACTGGAGTCAACGTTCAAATTCAAAGTCGACAATATTTCCCGAGAGGAAATAAAGGGATTTGATTTGATTAATCTCGTTATTTTCCTATCCTCCCGAACAGTTCTTTTACGCGGCCTTCCTCCTACATTATTATTTTCTAAGCTACCGGTAGCTTTATATCAAGAATATTAAAATATTCGGTTTTGTCATCTATTCCGACACTCATTTGCAATGATCTCCTGCCTGTTACTTCTTATTCAATCCATTTTTTCGCTGATGACTGCACCCTTAGCTTCTCATATTCGTTTTCGGATTTACATCCCTCGAGCGTGGAGCTGGAACGGCAACGTATGTTAAGCTCGTTCAATTCCGAACTGGACAGCATTCTTAAGAGTAGATAGATTAATGCTTCCAAAACCCAATGCTGTCTTCTGTCATTAAAGGGGAACCCCTATACGCTGCCATTATCCATTAATGGCACTTGCATCGCTGAAACCGAAAGGCTGTCTATCCTCGATATGTGCGTTAACGACAAACTTCGTTGGAACGACGACATATTCGACATAGCCAAGAACGCTGCGAAATGTCTAGACTTCCTTAGCGGTGCAAGAAATATTTCCCCCACTTCCATAATGCCCACACTATGTCACTTTATTTTAAAGGTATCAACAATTTCTTTAGTTCGCGCACATTATAAAACAAAATACCTTTTCGATATGCTACTTTTGGCTGATGCTATAATTTAACGCCCAATTAGTGGTGAACTTATTTATTACGAAGTGGCACGATAATAAAGTCTACCTTTTTGATGAATTTCTCATCTTTACACTGAATAAAAACGCTTTCGGTAAGAACTTTATGGATGTCTTCGTTGAACAGATAAGCAGACCGCTTGAGATCATAAATGCCTTTCTTTAGCTTGCATATAAATCCCTCTTTACCAACTTCAAACCCAGAGGGTCATTTCATATATATCTCTTCCTTGAGTTCTGCGTAAGAAGAAAGTTTTTTTGCGTCCATATGATGCGCCTTCATTTTGCATTTACACGCTAGAGATGAATTCTGAAAGTTATCTGTCTTGCAACAGGTGCGAAAGTCATAGTCTAGTCCATATACCTGACTTTACTCCAGTACAACACATCGTACCTCAACAAATTTCATTTAACATCCCGCTTAACCTAATATGTCCATCAGCAACCGACTATATTCACACCGTTTGGTGGTATGTATTACCAATTTCGATGTTGCTCTATGACAAAATCTTGCCTATAAATTCTAATAAAACGCGCTGGTGGAATTCCCATATTCGTTCTACTTGACTTCCTTGGTTGAACTTTATGTGTTGACTCTTTCTCAGCACTAAAACAACTCGTTCTGGGAAGACCGTTGCTGCAATTTTCTTTTGGATTAGGATGCCATGAACTCTACATCCTCCTTGACGTCGTCACAGACCTCATTAATAAGCCCCTGGTGATATTCCGAACACCCGAAGATGATTTAAATAAGGTTTATAGCCAATCCACCTTTCATTCGCTGTTGTTAGCACTTAACGGTAATCTATTTTGCAAATAGTATGCAATAATGATTGCTGCTGAGGAAAATGTGCTGGTAGTTTCACCAGAAACTGCATACACCTAGGTGTATAAGGTTCATGCATGGCTTTGGCTGGTGGACTTCGTAAAAGCTACAACTCATTTTGCATTGCATGTATATTTCACAAGTACTGCTGTGATAACAATCTGCGATACAAAAATAACTCACCAATTTTTCTGCCAACAACACCCGAAGGAAGGTATGTCGAGGTCTTTGCTGAGGTTAATAATCTGACCCAGATTGTTAATGAGCCGACACTGATACCGGACATTAGCGCTCAAAACGCCAACACTCTGGACTTGTGTCTTACCTCTCACCCTGATAAATACACAGTAAGTTAATGTATTATCGCCTCTAGGTTTGTCAGACCATTATATCATATCGGCGAATTTCCCGTACTTCAGCCACACAGTTAAAGAACAAGCTCCTAAAAGAACCGTATGGCAATACGAGAAAGCCAATTGGGAAGCTTTAAACGGTTTCTTTAGGAGTTTTAACTAGTTGTGCTTCCTCAACAACGACATGGATGCCGCTGCCGATATGATTAAAAATTTAATTCACCTCGGTATGAAACGCCTTATCCCTAACAGGATCTGTTACATCCCTACACTTTGTCCTGTTAGGGATAAAGCGTTTGTAAAGAAGCTATGAGAGCTAAAGAGGTAAGTTTTCGGTCATTTAAGGACAACCTAACTGAGGAAAACCGAAAAAAGTTCAATCGAGTCAGAAATGACTGCAATGCCCACATTAACCGTGTCGAATTCTCCTACGACCAAAAGTTTATGCAAAAAATACTACAAAGTCCCTCCGGAAGTAAAAACTTTTGGTCGTTTGTTAAGAACATTAAAAATTCCGCCTCCTCATCTATCCCGACACTCATTTGCAATGACACTGCAGCTGTTAGCTCTCCTTTTCTTTACGCTGGCAAAACCACTGCGTAAGCTTTTCTAGCTGTCCTATTCTTCAGGGCTCTTTTCGAAAAGATGGAAAACAGCATTTGTCCAGCCCGTCCAAAAAAAATGCGAATTTTCCTCTCCCTCCTTCTACCGACCAATTGCGCTTACGTCCCTTCTTTCCAAGGTCATGGAAACGCTGATAACCCGTCAGCTTATGAAATATCTCGAATCCCGAAAAATTCTTAATGACCGGCAGTAGTGGTGAAAGCTAGGTCGTTGCGCTTGATATTTCAAAGGCATTTGACAGAGTTTGTCAGCTCTCTTGTCGAAAATGCGTGCATTTGGGATGAATGTTACCCTTCTTCAATGGATTAGAAATTTCCTTTCGGAACGTTCAATTCAATTTTTTTTGGACGGTTTCAAGGCCACAACTTACAAAAAAATTGCTGGTGTTCCCCAAGGTTCCGTTCTGTCTCCGACTGTCTTTCTCATTTCTGTAAATGATCTACTCTCTGTTATTTCTAATCCTATTCATTCCTTCGCCGATGACAGTACTCTCAGCTTTACATATTCGTATCCTAGGCAACGCCCCTCATTTTTGGGCGTTGAACTGGAACGGCAACGTATGTTAAGCTCATTCAATTCCGATGTTGACATCATACTTAAATGGGATAAAACCAACAGAGTGAAATTTAATGCTTCCAAAACGCAATGCTGTCTGCTATCATTGAAGCGATCCCCTAAGTCTCTGCCATTATCCACGAATGGCACTTGCATCGCTGAAACCGAACGACTTTCCATTCTCGGTATGTGTGTTAATGACAAGCTTCGTTGGAATGACCACATATTTGATACTGCCAAGAACGCAGCGAAATGTCTAGACTACCATTCAGACACCTTACATTAATGTACTTAGTTTTCCCGTCTTTCGAAGAAAAACGAGAAGGAGCTTCAGTGATAAAGAGCTTAGATGTTCGGCACTCACCACGTCAGCCCCGAAGATCCGCCACCTGATGCGAGCATAGGCCGGACAACTGCAGAGAAAGTGTTCTGCTGTGTCATCCTCCTCACCGAAAGCAGGACAGGTAGTGGTGTAGCTTAAGCCCAACACATTTAAGTGTTTAGCAAAAGCTTGGTGGCCCGAAAGAACGCCTACAAGCAGCCTACAGTCGATTGTCCTCAGAGATAGAAGAAAAGATGCTGACCTTTTGCAAATGTCCGGGCGCAGTAGTTTGGTCTGTCTACATCCACCGCAATCGCGCCACCGAATCTTGTGTTCACGAGAAACCCAAGAATCGATAGACGACATGACTAAAGATGCAGGCAGACCCAACACAGGTTCGGGTGCTGAGAAAACTTCTTCTGAACCTTGCCTAGCAAGCTCATCCGAGATCTCATTTCCCTGGATGCCAGTGTGACCTGGTACCCAGACAAGATTCACTGTGTTCAGTCTTCCGACCAAATTCAGAGAAAGCTTGAGTTCTAGCACTAACTTGGACGAGGTAAGAGGGTTTAGAAGCGCTTTTAATGCAGCTTGGCTATCATTGCAGATGCAAATGCCTCTAGCTCTCCACCTGTTGTTCACAATATAGCGCATAGCCATAAAGTCGTATATCATCGCATTCCACAAAGACACCAGCACTAGACCCCTGCCCGGTTTTGGAGCCATCCGTGAAAATACGATGGCATTCAATCCATGGTTCAGAGTCTGACCGAAGCCATTCCGTTACCTGTGGAAAGTTGACGTGGTAGTTTTTTCGCAGAAGGATTTCTGGTGTCATTGCATCAGACGGCATATCCATACGACAGGGGTCAAAGGATAGTTCTCGAGCAAGTTCTTCAAAATTCCAGTGCGCATGGTACCAAAAACCACCTCTTTTTAAGCGAAAGATGGTTTTTAGCGTACATCGCATGATATATAAGTCAAGGGGAGGAAGATTCATCAAAGCATCTAGAGCAGAGCCCGGGGTGCTAGGGAAGGCCCCTGTGCAGCCGAGACAAGCCGTTCTTTGGAGTTTGGCGAAAGAAGCAGTAACACGTTTCCGCGAAAGCCTGTTCCACCAAACAACTGATGCGTATGAGAGTAGCGGTCTAATCATGGCCGTATAGATCCAAAGGACCCGTTTCGGAGACAAGCCCCATGTCTTACCAAAAGCGCCTTTGCACTGCCAGAAGGTCGACAGCGCTTTATCGGTTTTCGATTCGACATGTTTGGACCATAGAAGTTTTTTTTATTAAGGATTACACCCAGATATTTGACTTCATCGGATATAGGGATGGTGACACCTTTAAGCACGAGATGGGACAGACCAGTGATGCTTCTCCTTCTCGTAAAGAGAACAACCGTGGTTTTAAGAGGATTCACTGAAAGCCCATTACTAGTGCACCAGACATCGATCAAATCCAGGGATCTTTGCGCTTGAGAGCAGACAGCCCCTAGATTTGAACCGACAGAAAGAACGGCGACATCATCCGCATAAGCTTGAGTGTAGTTTCCAGGAAAGTTGAGAGCCGTAAGCAGAGAGTCTACCCAAGCGACATCGCTTCGCTCTATGGGCTCTTGAAAAGTTCCAAGAAGATCCGACGTTTTCGAGGCAAATTTTGTTTAGCGATGAGGCCCATTTCTGGCTCAATGGGTATGTAAACAAACAAAATTGCCACATTTGGGACGAAGAGCAACCTGAAGAGATTGAAGAACTGCCACTTCATCCAGAAAAAACAACGGTTTGGTGAGGTTTGTGGGCCGGTGGAATCATCGGTCCATATTTCTTTAAATTATGCCGGTGCGAACGTAACCGTCAATGGCGACCGTTATCGTGCCATGATAACCGACTATTTGATGCCTGAAATTGAAGCTCGTGATCTCGGCGACATTTGGTTTCAGCAAGACGGCGCCACTTCCCACACATCGCATCAATCAATGGACTTATTGAAAGAACATTTCGGAGAGCACATAATTTCACGTTTTGGGCCGGTCGATTGGCCACAAAGATCGTGTGATATCACACCGTTAGACTTTTTCCTGTGGGGATATGTAAAGTCAAAAGCTTATGCCGACAAACCCGCTTCGATTCAGGCCTTGCAGGAAAACATTACGCGTGTCATTCGCCAGTTACCAGTCGAAATGCTCGAACGAGTGATCGAAAATTGGACTCAACGGATGGACCATCTGCGACGTAGCAACGGCCAACATTTGATAGACATAATCTTCAAAAAATAAATGCCAAAGAATGTTCTTTCAAATGATAATAAACATTCTCCATTTAATTTGAATGTTCTGTGTTTTTTTCTTTAAAAAAGTAGGGAACCTCGAAATGGATCACCCTTTATAATGGAGATTCCCATTTTCACCCTAACTCAAGTTAAAGACATTTAAAGTGAAAAATTATGATTTTCGGGTTTAACTACAGTTTAAAAAAATACATTCAATAAAATAAAGGTCAACCATTTTAAATTTTGGATGTGCACAATTTAAGAGTTTGAACACAATAAAAGTTATCGTATAGCTGATCTGCAGGGAAAACTTTGCCCCTAAAATGTATGCCGCAAAATCTGAATCGTGTCGCGACACAGGGGTCGATATCAGTGGAAAGTCATATTCTAAACTATAAACGGTAATCTAGATAATCGGTTGAATATATATACCAGCTAAACCGGTTGGTATGGGTTGCTTTGTCGTCGGCTTGCCATCAGACTATGTGTGTTGTCATATGTGGGTATATGTTCCACAATTACCGTGTACATCCAGAGAATGAAGAGACTCACAATGTAATGCCAATTGAGAAATAATAATTTATTGAGTAATTAAATTATGATGATGGTTATGGTCTATTACTATTACCTATAACTGCATATACCCTTTTGTATTTTGTTCGTTTAGTATTAGCTTTATTTTATTCTGAGTATCAATTTTTTTTTCATTTTCTATGACTACAGATTACGAGAATCATCAGATAAAATAAATAAACTTGGATATACAAACCCTCCTGTTTTTGATACGTTGAAAGCTCAAGTCAAGGAACTCGTTATTGGACCGTCCCACATTGGTATTTTACTGGAAGATGGTAGGGCATTTCGTGTAGCTTTTTCTATAAATTCGGACCAGCTTGATCTAAGCAATATTGATCAAACGAAAAGGTAAGTTTACAAACAAATATTTGGTACATATAAATATGTTAATTTATATCAAATCCATAGCCGTACAGTGGGGTATTTGATTGCAAAATAGTTTTGGGTAGGACAGGCATTTTTTGAGTTTGTATGAGGTACTCATTTTAAAATATGATGTTGTACAATGTCTTACCTCAAAAAGGTGTACACACAAACAAAAACAAGCAATTATACTACACCCATGGCATCCTGTTGACAGTACGAATAAAATTCTGTTGCTTTCAATACAACATCTCACCTCAAATTTAAATTTTGAGCAGATTACTACATTTCGTCCAATTCATTTGGCCCTATGTCCCACCAGCTTATTGAAGGAAATTGAAATAAATTCCTCAATGTCTCTCTTTTTAATTTTTTAATCATGTCATGACATGATATATTAGTAGTAGTAAATTCTTTATTTTTAATATTTTATAACAATAATATAAATATGTATAATTCAATAAATATTCATTTTTTATTTTGAAATATATAGTCTTACTTCAGTATGTTTAAAGTATTTAATTTTATATGTTTTATACATTTTCGTTTAACATTTTTTGAATCCCTTATATACAAGCGCACTCTGGAAAATCGTTGAACTCTGTTGGCGCAGTCTGAAATCACCTGCATCTGATAGGGCTGAACCTAGCCTACTCTTTTTATTCCATTCTGTTGTACACTGTTATAGCTGTCATTATTTCCATCTGTGTTTAATTGTTTTTCCATCAGTTTAGTTTTCCGTTCATTAGATTTTATTTATTCATTTTAGGCCATATTGTTAGTCAATTTGTCGCTTGTCATTTTGTCTCTGCATTTCTCAGCGTCTTTCCCCTCAGTGTATTAGTGTATCGTCCGTATATAGAACGATCTTGCAGCTTTCTATTATTTTTGGCATGTCTTTTATGTATATAATACATAAAAATGCACCTAATATTGTCCCTTGAGGAACACCTTTTGTACGCTGGCTTCTATTTGTAAGAAATGATCTATACCATAAATTTTCTTTATCTCATACCATTACAAGTACTTTTTTCTTATTAGAATTTTCCGGTCAATGGTTTCGAATTCTCGCTTAAAATCAAAAAAAAAAGTGCCATGGTTTTTTCTTTCTTCAGCCATCCCTCCATTCATAAACGATGTGATTTATAGCAGCCTCACATCAATAATTTTTCCTAAATTCTGATTGACAGTCTGAAAGTATATTTATACTCTTTAAGTATTTATTATTAGCTTAGTATTAGCTGTTTTTAACTTTCTCGTATACATTAGTATACTAAGGAGAAAGTTATTGCGATCGTGCGGAAATTTCGAACTCAAACTGATTATGAGGGATGATATTACGACTATAGAGAAGTCCAAAAAAGTGGGTCCGCCAATGCCGTCCGTCGGTCTGTCTGTCTGTCTGTCTGTCCGGGCGCCGTATGGCGAAACGGGTCGACGGATTTGCTTTAAAGTTCGTATATAAGGTTCTTGGGGTTACATCTCGGCGCATCTTTTAATTTTTTGATTTATCTTTTGATATAACGGTACTACAAACTTTTTTCTGAAAAAAATCACTATTTTTCTCGAAAGTGGTTCCAAGAATTTCGGTCCTTTTTTGTACTAAGGATGTTTGGAAAAAAAATCAATTAACGGAAATTTATAAAACGGGCAATATCTCGAAAACTAATAAAGGAAATTTCAAACAAATTCACAGTGTTCTTTACACGAATAAATCTGCATACTTAAGTTTTTTAAATAATTTTCTTTAATGTATCGATTTACTTAAATTTAAATTAAATTCGTATTCTCAAAAAAGGCTCCAACGATTTTGAAAATTTTATTTCGTATTTCGAACAATTATGTTAAAAGTGTCCAATGTGCGAAATTACATCAAAATCGTAGGTGCCGTTTTAGAGAAAATCATTTTTTTTTAAACCTAAAAAGTGATTTAAATAAATTTCACACCATTAATTTTCGATTCATTTTGCGACTCAAAAACGCAGTCACGTGCACTTTATTTTTAACACTAATTTAATTATTTTTTCAATTTGCAATGTGTTTATGGTTCGAAACTCCTCACTTTTTTTTGGTTTTCGGCACTTTCTCTGCTGGTGTGACCATCGAGTCCTTCCATTATATAGGGAATTCTCCCGTTAAGAGATATTTGCTGACTGTTAGAAATGGAAAACACAAAAACCTTTTTCTATTCAACACTTGTTTTATTAACTGGTTCGTAATTAGAGGAAAACTAAAATCTATAATTAATTTGTGCAAGTATATATAGGCTTTCTAATACATTTAAAGGTTTGAATAGTTATGCAGAATTCAGGTATAAGTAATAAAGGGTGATTTTTTAGCTGGTTTGGTTTTGGCAACACTGGTTTTGACAGCTGACGTGTGTTTAGTACCTTGTGTCACTGTCAAACAGCTTCAGTTTGGTTTGCAATTTAACCATGGATCGTCTTACAAATGAACAACGCCACCAACACTTAAAGCCTTTTAAGATACAGCTGGTGCAAGAACTAAAGCCAGCCGACCTACCACAACGCCGAATTTTTGGTGAATGGGCTCTTGGAAAGCTGGCCGAGGATCCGCTTTTTTATCGAAAAATTGTGTTCAGCGATGAGGCTCATTTTTGGTTGAATGGGTACGTAAATAAGCAAAATTGCCGCATTTGGAGTGAAGATCAGCCAGAAGCATTGCAACAGCTACCAATGCATCCCGAAAAAGCCACTGTTTGGTGCGGTTTATGGGCCGGCGGCATTATTGGGCCATATTTCTTCAAAGATGATGCGAATCGCAGCGTTACTGTCAATGGTGAACGCTACCGAGCGATGATAACAAACTTTTTTTTGCCCGAAATGGAAGTTCTTGACTTGCATGATATGTGGTTTCAACAAGACGGTGCCACATGCCACACAGCACGCGAAACAATGGCGCAATTGCGAGGCGAGTTTGGTGAATAGTTAATTTCACGTTTCGGGCCGGTCAATTGGCCGCCTAGATCGTGCGATTTGACACCATTAGATTATTTTTTGTGGGGGTATGCCAAGGCTAATGTGTATAGGGACAAGCCCGCTTCGATTGACGCACTGGAAGCCAACATCCAGCCGATATGTGTGAAAGAGTATGCCAAAATTGGACTCAGCGGATGGGCTACCTGAGACGCAGCCGCGGTCAACATTTGCATGAAATTATCTTTAAACATTAAATTGCAAGGTTCAAACTATCGATTCAAATAAATATTTCATTCATTTTTTCGAATTTTTTGGGTTTTTTTTTTTAAAAAAGTTCTAAACCTCTTAAAAAATCACCCGGTATAAGTATATAAAGAGTAAAGAAGAATATATAGGTAGATAATGTTATTGTGCGTTATAGGGTTGCCATATACTTCAACACCTTCTCTTAATTCTATATCGCACATGCTACTGGAAAAGCCGTAACATATTTGAAAGCTTCACATGTTTAGTTTTTGGTAAATTTTTGGTCAAAATGTCGGCTGGTATCTCTTCAGTTGAAACATATTTTAAATCAATCAGCTGCTTCTGGAAAACTTCCCGAACGTAATGAACATGAATGTCGATACATCTTCTAGCGTGGAACACCGGGTTCTTCACCAACTGATGAGAGCTTATATTGTCGCCGTATTATTCCGTCGGCTTATCTACGGATTTTTGAAGACCAAGTTCAAGTAAGAGATTTCTGAGGTTGTTTCTTTGTAGCGAGAGCTTATATTGTCGCCGTATTATTCCGTCGGCTTATCTACGGATTTTTGAAGACCAAGTTCAAGTAAGAGATTTCTGAGGTTGTTTCTTTGTAGCTTACAGACTTTCTGCAGGCATTTAGGGTCCACAAATCCTTCAGGTTGTTGCATAAAAATCTCTTCACGTAGCTCGCCATTTAGATACGCAGTTGTGACATCCATCTGATGAATAATAAGATCATATTCTGAGTTTCTGTCGCTGCATCCTTTTGCAACGAGCATAGCTTTGTAGCGCTCCACATTACCATGCCTATCTCGCTTCAGATTTAAAACCCATTTAGATGGGTTAATGGCACTACGATTCGGAGGCAAATCAACAAGTTCCCATGTATTTTTGGACATAAGAGATTCATACTCGTACTGCATTGATGATAACCATTGGTCTGCATCCTTCCTTTGCATAGCTTCTTTGGCATCACCCGCATTGGACCACATATATCGCTGTGGACAAGTTGGAGCACACACTTACTTTGTTGTTCGGGCGATCTTCTCGGATATGGCTTCTGATAAATTTTTGCTCTTAAACAGACTTCGCATTCTATGGGAGAAAAAATATCCATACACCATATAATTTTTATCAAACAATCGCATACTTTCACCGTTGATATGTCCATACCTATTATGCCACATAATGTTTCCATTTTGGTTTAAGACACTGAATAATTTTGCAGTTTCGTGCAAGAATAAAAACAAGTCACCATTTCTATCACCGCACATGATGAGTTCGTTGTTGTTATTATAGATGGTACTATGTTTGTTCTTCATTTGCACTGTGCAATTTCACGAGGCTTTGGTCAGAGAAAGAAAGTTACACTTCAGCTTAGGTACATAGAGAACATTCTCAATTCAATTTTACTGTATTGCGTTTCTATATCACATCACCCATTCCCGTTGGCCACAGAAACTTTTCTCCAACATATTACGACAACAGCACAAGTGTGGTGTGGACTCGCTATCAAATATCCATACACTAGCACTTAGTGCCGTGCCGTTTTGATGATTTACGTTTAACATTGCAAATGTGTTTGTTGGTTTGTTGGACACTTTTGATGATGTATTTGCTTCTCGTCTAAACCGACATACGTTTGACATGTGTCCCTTCCTTTTACACACATAGCATTTTATTTTCAATACTTTATTTGTATGTAAAGGGTGATCCATTTCGAGGTTCCCTACTTTTTTAAAGAAAAAAACACAGAAAATTCGTCCATCCGTTGAGTCCAATTTTCGATCACTCGTTCGAGCATTTCGACTGGTTACTGGCGAATGACACGCGTGATGTTTTCTTCCAAGGCCTGAATCGAAGCGGGTTTGTCGGCATAAGCTTTTGACTTTACATATCCCCACAGGAAAAAGTCTAACGGTGTGATATCCCGATCTTGGTGGCCAATCGACCGGCCCAAAACGTGAAATTATGTGCTCACCGAAATGTTCTCTCAATAGAACATTGATTGATGCGATGTGTGGGAAGTGGCGCCGTCTTGCTGAAACCAAATTTCGCGAGATCACGAGCTTCAATTTCAGGCATCAAATAGTCGGTTATCATGGCACGATAACGGTCGCCATTGACGGTTATCCGATGATTCCACGGGCCCACAAACCACACCAAACCGTTGTTTTTTCTGGATGAAGTGGCAGTTCTTCAATCTCTTCAGGTTGCTCTTCGTCCCAAATGCGGCAATTTTGTTTGTTTACATACCCATTGAGCCAGAAATGGGCCTCATCGCTAAACAAAATTTGCCTCGAAAACGTCGGATCTTCTTGGAACTTTTCAAGAGCCCATAGAGCGAAGGGATGTCGCTTGGGAAGTTCGAGCGGCTTCAGTTGTAGCACAAGCTGTATTTTGTACGCTTTCAATTTAAGATCTTGACGTAAAATGCCCCAAGTCGTTCCGTACGTCAGTCCGAGTTGCTGCGAACGGCGACGAATCGACTCTACGGTCTTCGTGTACACTCTCAGCTACGGCCGCTATATTTTCTTCACAGCGTGCTGAACGTGGTCTATTCGGTCGAATATTATCCAATAATGAATGCTGGGTCTCAAAATGGGTGATGGTGTTGCGAATAGTAGGCCGATTATGTTGACCATAAGTTGAGCGAAGTGCACGAAACACATTCCTCACAGAACGTGAATTTTCATAATAAAGTTGAACAATTTGTAAACGTTGTTCACGCGTAAGTCTTTCCATTATGAAATGCCAAACAATACTAAACAAAAATAACATGACAGCATGACACGACTCACACGTGATCTGTCAAAAAAGGCTATTGAAAAAAGTATCTCTACTTGGATCACCCGTTACTTGCGGTTGCGGTTTTCAAAATTATTGCTTGTTGAGGAATGCAGTTTCATTGTGTTCAAGTTTGCATGGATCGTTGTCTCGTCTCTGTCCCTCTTCTATTAATTTTTTTTAAGGTATTTTTTTCAGGCAATTTATCACGAGATTCTATGGCAATGACAAAGCTTTCATATTCTTTTGGGAGGCTGGATAATAGTATTATCGATACCAGCTCATCCTGTAGCTTTATATCTATCTCGATCGATCAACTTTTCAACGATTTCACAGAAATTTCTGAAGTGATCTACCAAGGAGGAGTTCTCCGCCATTTTAAAGCCAAGCAATTGCTTGAAAAGAGTCACCTTTCTTGCAGGTCCGCTCTGTCGGTGAACCGATTCTAACTTTTCCAAAGCTTCTTTTGAGGACTTGAAATTTTGTATGTAAATCAGTTGTGAAGATTTCACACTTAAAATAATTGAAGCCAGATCCTTCTCATCCTTTACCACCCAAGTTGATGTTTCGTTTGGAACCGACGGCCGAGGTTCTATGACACAATTCCATAATTCGCTGTGTATCAAAACCGATTTCATTTGGACCCTCCACCCCTCGTAGTTGTTGTCCAGTTTCTATATTTGATAGAGTGAAGAACTCATCTTCCTTTAATAGTTGTACGGAACAAATTTAAACTTTATAATCTGTTTATTTTTCCTTCTGGGCGCATAATCATTTTTTAGAAATGGAAAACACAAAAACCTTTTTCTATTCAACTCTTGTTTTATTAACTGGTTCGTAATTAGAGAAAAACTAAAAACTATAATTAATTTGTGCAAGTATATATAGGCTTTCTAATACATTTAAAGGTTTGAATAGTTATGCAGAATTCAGGTATAAGTAATATAAGTATATAGAGAGTAAAGAAGAATATGTAGGTAGATAATGTGAATAAGCGTTATAGGGTTGCCATATACTTCAACATTGAGTATATCTAATATCGTTTGCTCAACTAGATTTATATAATCCTGAATGATCCTAGGACTTATTTTATCAAAATAATATTTGTTTTTGTTATAATAAGGCGAAATGTAAATATATTTTTACTTTGGCATCGGTCTGTCTGCATCGCGGGTCTGTAGGTGATAGACCCAAGCATGGACCACAACGTAGCGCAAGATCGGCTGAAAACATTACTGCTGCTCAAGGAAGTGTTCAAAACAATTCATCAACCTCAATTCGACGCCGTGCTCAGGAGCTTGGTCTTCAAAGGACAACTTTGGCGACAATTTTGCACAAGGATTTGCATTTGTTTCCATTTAAGATTCAGTTTACACAAAAGCTTCTTCCACAAGACTATTTACGCCGCCGTACATATGCCAATAGGATGTTACAGCTAGCCCATGACAACCCCGATTTTCATGAAAAAATCATAATGAGTGACGAGGCACATTTTCATTTCAATGGATACGTGAAAAAAGAGAATAGTCGGTTCTGGGCAATGGAAAACCCTCAAATTATTCATCAGTCACCTTTGCATCCATTAAAAGTTACAGTCTGGTGTGGAATTTGGTCAGGAGGAATCATTGGACCTTATTTCTTTGAAAATGAAAACTGCGTAACGGTAACTCTTAATAGGGAGCGATATCGTGATTTAATTTAAAACTTTTTTAACTCCACAACTTCATGCTTTAGGCTTGATTAACATGTGGTATCAACAAGACGGTGCCACATCGCATACACCCAGAATTACAATGGAATTACTGCCAGACCTCTTTTCACAACAAGTTATTTCAAGAAAAGGTGATGTTGTTTGGCCTCCAAGGTCGCCTGATTTGACTGCTCCGGACTTCTTTTTGTGGAGATATCTGAAAAGCAAGGTATGCAAACAAACCAGAAACGCTTGAGCAAATCAAAAAAAATATTCGTGATGAAATTAATGAAAAATCGCGTGAAATGTGTGAGATTGTAATGAAAAATGTGCTCAAAATGGCTCGCATTTGTGAGACTAACAGAGGCGGACATTTGCTATCGACAGTGACATTTTGTCCTAGTCGGTGGAGGCGGACATTTACCTAATATTATATTCCATACAAACATTTATCATTCTCTATCCATTTCTTTGATCCATTCCATTCCATTCCATACCATCCATTCTCTTTTATTTAATCAAAAATTATAAACTAACAAAGTAGTATACCTTCCCGGCGGACACCCTATACATATGGTACGCTCTGATTTGTATTCTTGGCAGCATTCGGTACTATTAATCCATCTTGTTCTGTAGTATTTTTCTTTTTTCTTGTGCTTTAAACGTTTTAACTCATTATTAAACCACTTTTTTGTATCGTTGTCTTTTCTACTATTTCCCTTTTTTATAAATGTCAGGGCTGTGTTTCTTAATATATCATCAACGTGTAAGTTTTCCGTTTTGGTTAGTTCATTTTTGAAAATTTCTTCCTTGTTATTCAACCTCGGGATACTGTTTTCTTTTAGCTCTCTACCATTTTCAGTACCTATTTTAATTTCAATATTTTTATGATCCGATATTTTATCATAAGGTCCCGCGTATGCTGAAAGATTATGTATATTTGTTATTACATAATCTATTAATTTTTTCGATATTGCGGTTACTCTTGAGAAGTCTTCCATTTTTCATCTTTTGTATGTATCGTTTTTTCTCCAATCTATGTTAAAATCTCCTGCTATCAAAATATTTTTTGTGTTTTCGTCAATTTTTCTACATCCAGGTTCTTAGTTTTGCGATCTTATGGCAGAACAGTTTTGTAAACAATTGCTATTGTGCCGTCTTAGGAAATAGCGTGAAGCGTAATTAAAAATTGTGTTGTTCCTTTTTGTTAAAGGTTCACGCAAGTGTGAAAAGCTAATACTTAAAAAATATTTTTTCAAAAAAGAAAATTCTCAAATACATATTTAGCAATATTAGAGCACATGGAAAAGTACCGGTTGCATTTTTTAATTGCACCCTCTACTGCATGAATTATAAAAGAATTAAAATAAAAATTTTTAAACATATTTTTATCTTAATTTGTTCATAAAAAATAGAAGTATATACCAAATTTTAAAAATGGCTTTATACTATTACAAAAACCAAATCAAAGTTTTCAAAAGCGAAAAAAAAAAAATAAAGAAAAACAT
This sequence comes from Ferdinandea cuprea, assembly GCA_963576555.1. Lineage (NCBI taxonomy): Eukaryota > Metazoa > Arthropoda > Insecta > Diptera > Syrphidae > Ferdinandea > Ferdinandea cuprea. Next base: position 84,194,935 of record OY754959.1, read on the forward strand.
AAGATTCCATTTTTTAATTCGTTGAACCATACCTTTTTTCATAAAATAAATAATGGAACAATAATGTTATTACTGAATCAGTGCTTTTTGAATGATAATTAAAACCGGTTTCGTATCACCAAAAAGACAAGTTATATTGTAGATTTCATTTTGCCGTACATCGTAGGATAGGCTACAGTCCTATTTTATTCATATCCCTGTATGCTAAATGATGCATTTTTTTTCAAACTACTTACTTTACTTACTTAACGGGCTCCCGACCCGTGAAGAGTCCCTTCCTGAGATACGGCAGCCTTCCACCCTCTGCGATCCCGAGCACGCTGCTTCCAGTTGTCCAGACCAAGCACTCTGGCATCCGCGAAGTCTTGGTCTTTAAAACGGAGGTTCGGTCTTCCTTGTCGTCTCGAACCTGGGGGCTGGGATTTGAAGATCCTCTTGGCTGGAGCGTTGTTTTCCATTCCATCGATGTGGCCGAGCCAATGTAGTCGACGAGTTTTAGCTTTTCGGACTACATCCACATCTTGGTACAGCTTATAGAGTTCGCGTTGTATCTTCTCCTCCATTCGCCCTCCTCGCACACAGGACCAAGTATCCGTCGAAGGATTTTTCTTTCAAAGGATCCCAGTATTAACTCTCCTTTCCTGCTTATCGTCCAGCCCTCGGCGCCGTATAGCAGAACTGGCAGGATAAGGGTTCTGTAGAGCATGCACTTTGTCCTTCGAGTTAGGAGTTTTGAACCCGTTTGTTTTGCCATACCGAAGTAGCAGTGGTTTCCCAAGGTAATTCTTCGATGGATCTCCACTAAAATGTCATTTGTGGAGTTGATGTTTACCCCGAGGTAGATGAACTCCTTAACTACTTCGAAGTTGCTGCTATTAACAGTGACATTTTGTCCTAGTCGGTGGACAGATGATTGTTTGTTTGTTGATAGCATATATTTAGTCTTATCCTCATTCACTTCAAGGCCAACTAGTTTGGCCTGTTCTTCAATAGCCGTGAAAGCCTCTATCACGGCACGCTGGGATCGACCGATGATATCTATATCGTCCGCATACCCCACCATTTGGACTGATCTGTTGAAGATAGTGCCTTCCGTGTTGACACCTGCCCTGCGCACTATCTGCTCAAGAACAAGATTGAAGAAATCACACGACAGCGCATCTCCTTGCCGAAATCCGGTGCATGTTTGAAAGAGTTCAGATGAGCTGCTGCCAAACTGCACATTGCATCGCGTGTTATCTAGTGTCATGCGACACATCTGGATCAGTTTTGACGGGATCCCGAATTCGGCCATCGCCACAAAAAGCTCCTGACGATGAAAGCTGTCATATGCGGCTTTAAAGTCGATGAAGAGATGGTGTGTCTCGACTTGAAACTCGTTGGTCTTTTCCAGGATTTGCCTTAGTGTGAAGATTTGGTCTACAGTTGATCTGCCGGGCCGGAAGCCACACTGGTACGTGCCGATTAGTGTGTTGCAGAAAGGTTTGAGACGTTCACACAGTACGTTGGATAGGATCTTATATGCGACATTAAGCAGGGATATGCCTCGATAGTTCTTGCAAGACATAGGATCCCCTTTCTTGTAGATGCGACATCGGGCATGCTTTCCTCCACCCAAACTTGGTTGATGATTTGGTGCATGCGCCCTACCATAACATCACCCCCGTATTTGAAGAGCTCTGCAGGTAGACCATCAGAACCGGCGGCTTTGTTGTTCCTTAGCGTTTTTATAGCTAAGCCAACGTCTTCTATACTGGGCGGAGGGACTGGTTCTTCATTGACTGGACGCGTCATCACTCGCCATCACGCGTCCCATCACTCTCTCTACATTTTGTCCGTTAAGCAGCTGCTGGAAATGCTGCTTAAATACATCTACTATTCCCTGCGCGTCGGTGACTAGGTTTCCATGTTACGAAGAGCGTGTGTTCCGGTCTTAAAGCCAGCAGCCAGTTGCTTGGCTTCCTTATAGAACTTCCGGATGTTGTTTTCGGTCGCGGGACTCTTCGATCTCCTTGAGCTGGGAGGCTGCGTGCTCTCTTTTCTTTCTACGCAGGATCTTCTTCTCCTCCCGTCTCTTGGCTCGATACTCATCCCTTGCTGCCCTTGTTTTCCTCTGCAGCGTTCTAATGTGTGCATCTTCTGTCACCTTTTTCCGGTATACGCATACATCATCATAGCACGGGCTTTTTCTCTGGGGTGGCTGGTATCCTAGGGTGGTTTCGGCTACCTCCTTGATGATGTCGCGATACTGAGACCACTGGTTGTTGGCGTCTGTGGTAGGTGAATGCACGGTGGGGAGTTTCTCACTCAGGCGCTCTTTGTAGGCTCTGGCGACTCCATATGTGCTAAGGCGTCCAACGTCGAATTTCTTCTTTTGGGCAGTTCGCAGCTTCTTCTCGTTGGACAGTCGAGCTCTGAATCTAGCTGCAACGAGAAAATGGTCAGAGTCGACGTTTGCCCCTCGGTAAGTGTGCACGTTCAAAATGTTGGATGCGTGCCTCGCATCGATTAGCACATGGTCGATTTGGTTGGCGGTTTGACCGTCTGTAGAGCGCCAGGCTGTGTGGATCCTTAGTCGCAATTAGTCGGTAGCCGTTATCTGTTGTCGTTTCGTAAAGGCTGTGCTTACCAACTAATCCGCCGAAGATGTTTTCCTTGCCGACTTTAGCATTGAAGTCCCCGAGTACAATTTTGACATCGTACTCCGGCCAGACTCCGTAGGCTCCGTCCAAGAGGTCATAGAATTCCTCCTTGATAGGGTCCTCAGCCTCGTCGGTAGGGGCGTGTGCACATTTTAGGCTAATGTTTTGGAATGTAGCTCTGATGTGGATCACAGCCAGTGATCGCACTTCTCGGCTTGAAGTCCATTACTCTGGACGAATCCGCATCCTAACATGTGCAATCTTTTGTTACAACTGTAATATATGTCGCAATTTTGTCTTTTCATAGTACCTGATCCTATCCATCGTATCTCCTTGATCGCGGTAATGTCGGCCTTGTACCCATAACTTAATGTTTTTGACGTGGTCGGGAAGTTACCCCGATGGCACAACCCCCAACCTGGAGGGCCAGGCCCTGTTCTTGACCCTGCCAGTAACCCACTTCGGGGATGTAAGTGCTGCCGCTGACCCATCAAGGGCTCATCCGCCACCAACTCTTTTCCAACACCCTGCCTTAGTGTTGGATATCCCTATAGACCTGGGCTTCAAATAAATCGAAGCAGCTCATATAGGGAGATCACTTGTTCCACCTAACTGCAACTGTGGACGCCGCCGTTGATCCATCCGTAGAATTCGACCGCCGCCGTCCGGAAACAGGAGAAGTGCCTTAGTGAGCTGGCACTCCTCCCCCCTCTCTCGTCAGCTGCCACCAACGACCTTGTACAGGGATTGGTTACCCAATCTCCAGTCGAGGTACTAGGCACCCAGTAGTCACCACGGGGAGGTGAGAAGTAGGAGTTGATGATGCTATGCTAAAGTGAGAACGCTTGTGTTCTCATATAATCGCAATCACCATTTTTTTTTTGTCAATCTACGAAATCTAAAAAATTTTGTTTTAAAAAAAGCCCCCAATAAAGTGTTCATGGCCAAAAACTTTGTGTGGGTGATTTACTAAAAAAAAAAATATTGCCTAAATATCTTGTTATATTTGTTGCTTAAAAAATCAATCAATAGAAAATTTCATCACCTACGATGTTGTTCTCTGCTGATGTTTTTCTATCTATTTTATCAAAGAAATCTTTTCCCTATGCCCTAGTGTATGCCCCATATCTTAGCAACGTTCCCGAAAGTGAAAATTCAGAAGAAATTAAATCACAAGGGGTGACAGAAGTTTTTATATTTAAGAAAACAGAAAAAGGAACTCAAAACGATACTGCATTGATATTGTTCACCTCCGACCACCTACAACTCTCAACATAGGATGCTATTACGAAAACGTAAAACACCCACTAACGTGAACACACAAATTGTTACATTAGCTATCCAGTAACATGAAACATGAACAGTTACTTTAGTTGAATCACTAAATAACATGTCCTAACAAGAAATCTGTTAGGCCAATGATTTACATTGTGTCTAGTAAACAAAAGAAATTTTGTAATTAATTTTCTATTAAAGTATGTTCGGTACCTATAAGCTATCACAACTACTTTACTTTATTAGTTCACGTTACCGTGGATAATGTTCAAGTTAGAGAATATTTCCCTAATCCGATTTGTTGACAGAATTGACAGCTTTTAGGGCACACAGCAAAAATATACAAAAGCAATTTTTCATGTATTAATTGTAATTAAATGTGAAAGCTACCAACAAGACAAGGAAATGCTTAAAATAAAAATTCACGCAAATACGGTATGTCAAAAAACCAAAAAATTTACAATTTGAACTTGATTGCATTTTTAGCGGTTTCACTACCCCAATCATCCTAACCGGTGATTTGAATTCCTCGAGTCAATCAAAGGGTTCAAGCTCATATATGAGTCGCAGAAAAATAGTCGAACACTTCATAACGGTCTTGTCATCTTAAATGATGGTCGGCGGCACCTTTTTTTGAACACACAAAACATTCACAAATGTAGACCTAACCCTCGTTACACCATCGCTCATTCGAAATTCATCATGGTCTATCTACGAACACTCATACGTAGGCGATCACTTTCCGATCACCACGACTATCTTCTTAAGCAACATTAAACATATAAAACTGTAAAAAAAATCTTATCGGAAAGGGCCAATTGAGAACTTTCAACTAATTTAAAAGAAATTGAAACTCTTAAAAGAAATTACACAGAGTATACTTCCTGCAATATAAATCTATAAGCAGCCCTTTTACAAAATGTATAAGACACGCTGTAAGACTTGCCATCCCCCAATCAACGAACCGAACTTAAAAAAAGCTGTTCTCTGGGGGTAACTTGCGCCATGAAAAACAACAAGCCTGGAGCCTTTTTAAGAAACAATAACCTTGTCGCTTACCCTCAAACAAACCCCATGTTTCTGAAAGCTAAAAAAATTTACTTGGAAACTTGGCAATTATATACCTCACTCAATCAAAGCTGAGGCTGAAACTTTGTCGTGTCCATAGTTGAATGTCGTTTAAATATGACAGAATTAGAAAGCTGTTTGGATTTCGAAAATGCAAATGCTTATGCCAAGTTTCAAAAGCGTTGCGCAACCGTTAAAATAAGATTATTGTGTGTATTAAACCAATTATTTAACAAGGTATAATCCCACATGTATGGAAAGTGGCTAATATTGTCCCAATTCCTAAACCAATTAAAAACCCGCCGTTATTTCTGGATATCGACTTATGTCACTCCTTTTCCGGTACCGGCAAAGTCTTGGAAAAATAATATCCAGGCGTTGGTTCTAGTTCCTTGAAAAAAAAACCTTATTAGCTGTCGACAAGTGGCTTTCAAAAACAGCGCGATAACATCGAAGGGAAGTGGCACCTACTAACCTATTCAAAATCTGAAAAACGGCATCCCACAAGGATCGCCTTCCTCTTCGTAATTGCGTTTAATGGAATCAGCTCAATAGTTCATCGCTACAGGATAAAAGGTCACACACTGTATGCCGACGACTTGATAGTCTTTTCTAAGTGCAAGGACTTAACGACTCTTGCTACCACTTTCACCAATATACTTCAAAGCCATTCAGAATGGGGACATATGTTTAAAACTTTCTATAAATAAATGTGAACTTCTCCATATATGTAAAAAATTTAAAAAATAAATAAATATTAGGCGTAAACGGCCCGTACAGAACCTACAGCCTAGCTTCTCCAACCATTGTGTGCGAAGATTCGAAGAATTCGGAACCTGCCGACAGTTGTCTGCCTTCTTCTCTTAATTTAACTCCCACTTCACTACATTCCTACTGGTCCGCTGTGGGTTTCGCCGATTCGACCTAAAACAACTTACCACGCAGCCATGAGAAGCGGAATGAGGGCATTTCGCACATATCTAATTCGGAACCTGCCGACAGTTGCCGGCCTTCTTCTCTCCATTTAACTCTCACTTCACTACATTCCTACTGATCCGCCTGTGGGGTTCGCGAATTCGACCTCAAAAAATATCTGCAGGCTTCCCGACTTCCAGCCAATCAAACGCTGGTTTTTCTGAATTTGTGTGATCCAGGAGTTATTAAGCCTGCCTCTTTTAAGCGGTTGTAAGGGAGCGTTGATTGACATTGCCTTTTCGACGGGGTTCGTAGGATCCCTCCTTTAAACATGACAATACCGACGGATGCTGGCCCACCACAACTTCAGGAAAGAATCTAGCTTCTTACTACGAGCACGATACAAAAAATTAATTTCTTTAGAAGGTAAAATTTGTGAGCGAAAGAAAAACCCTAGACTTCAAAGAACAATAAAATCCGCTCTAAAAAAATGCAAAAGGATATTGAAATACCAATTGTCATACTGAATTTGAAGTCAACTTTCTGCCCACCTTGATTCCATACACACCGACTTAATTAAAATTCAATCACATTAACCAATAACTATATTTTTAAACCATGTTATTTGAAAAAGCAGAACACCACCACAAGGAAGAAGGGAGGAATCTAATATTGACTGATCACAATAATCTAAAGACCTTAAAACAGAAAAATGTACAGGAGCTGGCATATTCTCAGAAAGACTTGCTATCAACCAATCGTTTCGACTGACCGATCCCTGCAGTGTCTTCCTAGCTGAGATCTATGTGGTTAAGAAAGCAGCACAGACTATATTATCGATATGACTACCAGCAATGGAAATAACCATCTGTGTGGGTAGTCAAGCAGCACTCAAAGCAATCGGCTCCAGCCTTGTAAATGCGAAGTGCGTTACAGAGTGCCTCGTGGCACTTTGAGCTATACGTCATCACTCAGTTTTACTCTGCTAAGTGGGATGGAAGGCAACGAAAAAGCGGACGAATTGGCCAAATACGGCTCTGATATGAACCCTCGATTAGCGGACGGAGAGGTGCTACCGCCTTTTAACTCTGCTAAGACTTTTATTGCCGGTGTCACCACACAATTGGCTAAGGAACAATGGAGCATTGCGTCATAACCCGTAGTCTGGCCTGTTGTTGACACCAAAAGATCAAAGTCCCTAGTCTCTCTTAATTGAAGTCAAATCCGGATGCTCGTCGGGGTATTAACCGGACACTGCATCATAGGAAACATGGCTAAAAGGCTAGGGCTCTTAGCAAATGACTTCTGCAGAAGCTGCAGAGACGAGGAGGAAGCAGAGTCCGTGGAACATCTTCTGTGCCACTGCCCAGCTTTACAAGAACGCCGCTCATCATGCATGGGAGCACGTTTCTTCGAAAGTCTGGACGACTTGGCTAGGGTACCACTATCAGACATAAAATCGAGATCTGATCTCGAAGACAGCATTGTGTTTTGGAAGCATTAAATTCCACTCTATTGGTTTTACCCCACAAGATCGGAATTTAATGAGCTTAACATACGTTGCCGTTCCAGTACAACGCCCGAAGATGAGGGGCGTTGCCCAGGAAACGAATATGTAAAGCTGAGGGTGCTGTCATCGGCGAAGGTATAATTAGGATTAGAAGTAGCAGACAGTAGATCATTTATAAAAATGAGAAAGAGAGTCGGAGACAAAACGGAGCCTTGGGGAACACCAGCATTTATTTGGTAAGTTGCAGACTTGAAACCGTCCAAAACAACTTGAATTGAACGTTCCGAAAGGAAATTTCTAATCCATTGAAGAAGGGTATCATCGATCCCAAATGCACGCATTTTCGACAAGAGACCTTGATGCGAAACTCTGTCAAATGCCTTTGAAATATCAAGCGCAACGACCTTACTTTTACCACCACGGTGAATAGATTGGTTCCACTTTTCGGTTACATATGTCATCAAATCACCAGTGGATCTGTTGCTGCGAAAACCGTACTGCCGGTCATTAAGGAGTTTTCGGGATTCAAGATATTTCATAAGCTGACGATTTATCAGCGTTTCCATGACCTTGGAAAGAAGGGACGTAAGTGCAATTGGTCGGTAGGAGGAGGGACTGGCTGGACAAATGCTGTTTTCCATCTTCTCGGAAAGAGCCCTGAAGAATAGGGCAGATAGAAAAGCTTACGCAGTGGTTTTGCCAGCGTGGAAGAACACCTCTTCAGAACAATAGGGGAAATACCATCTGGACCAGCGGATTTATGTAAGTTGAGATCTCGAAGAACTCTTGCAACTGTGCGAGTGCGAAAATGAATTGGTCCCATAGTATATTCTACGCGCTCTAGTACAGGGGGAGATAGAGCACAATCTGAGAGCGGTGAGCTAGCTGCGGCAGCATACATATTACCTCAGCAAAGATCTCAGCATGCCTGCCTTCGGGTGTTGTCTGTCCAGAATGGCGAAGCCAACTAGAATTGCGTACATTAAAATCGCCCGCAACAACGATTTCACTGTGAGGATGAAGGGTTACAATTCGCGTAATGGAATCGGACAGCTTATCAAACTCGTGAAAAGTAAGATTTCGGTCCAAGTTTGGGCTTCTATAAATGAAACAGTAGTGTATTAATTGCCTACGGACGTGAAATTTAAACCAAATTAAATTAAATTCCGGATTGGAACATTGCCCGTATTGTGGCTGAAGTTAATAGACTACATCACTAAAACGGTGAGACCAGGCAGACTAAATTCCGATGGATCGGAATTAGCACATCTTTTTTTTGTTTGATTTATCTTTTGAAATAACGGTACTTGCCATACAATTTTTATTGTGAAAATCTTCTCGAAAGTGGTTCCAAGGATTTCTGTCTTTTTGTACTAAGGATATTTGGGATGGTTTCAAAAATTCTGCATACTCAGTTTTTGGAAAAAAAATCGATTAACAGTAATTTATAAAACCAAAAATTAATAAAGGGAACTTCAAAAAAATGAACAGTTTTTTTTATACTATAAAGTCGAACAAATTTGCATACATCGATTTTTGAAATAATTTTTTTTTTATTTTTTTTTTTGCATATAAAGATTTTCTTAAATTTAAATTAAATTGGATTTCTCAAAAACGGCTGATAATTTTATTTCGAACAATTATGTTAAAAGTTTCCAATGACCGAAATTACATCAAAATCGTAGGTGCCGTTTTTGAGAAAATCTAATTTTTCAAAACCTAAAAACGGATTTAAATAAATTTGTCACCATTAATTTTCGATTTATTTTGCGATTAAAAACGCATCTCATCTACAGAGAAAATGGCGTAGTCGTGCACTTTATTGTCAAATCTCCGGTTGCTCATTTCTTAGTATTAGCTTTTTAATGTTTTTCGATGTATCCTGATGGTATCATAAATTCAAAAAAGATAATAGGTAATTTAGTAACTTTTCTCTGTTTTAAAGCGACGAATATATAAGTAAATACTCTTTTACTAAATAGTAATGTATATATATTATTGTTATAAATTATAAAAATACATACTAATAAATATTTTACGACTACTGCTGTTAAAATACATAGTAGTTAATTATAAATGAAAAATGCATTATTAAAAACTTTCTTTTATTTTAAATAAATATATTTCCTTATTTAGTTCTGGCAGTAATTTAAACAGCTGTTCTAGTGCAAACCCAAAAAGTACTGTCAATGTTTCTTCACGACAGTTAGCCAGATCCAGAGCTAAACTGCTAAGATCAGGAAGTCGCTCAGCTCCGAATGGACAAGGGTCAAGAAGTTCTGGTGTTATTATTGGTGGAAGCTCTACCCGTCCACTTGTTACGGTTCCAGCTCCCTTTGTACCAGAGGAGCTTATATCACAAGCTGAAGTTGTTCTGCAGGGAAAAAGCAGAAGCTTAATTATTCGTGAGCTACAGGTAAATTAGAAAGTTTATTTTTTTTTAATTGGAAAATTTGTGCATGAGCCTTAATTTGTTAAAATCAACTGTGTGTTTGTCTTTTCTTCTTCTCCGCAAAAAAAAAAAACTTAATCACGCAAACTAAACAGAAAAAGCTTTATATTATTTTATTCATTGACCCAATATGAACTATAGGAAAACAAATTTAAATAAAAACATAAAGAAAGGCTACACTCCGCTTGGGGCAAACAGCATGATATCCCTATATGCCCCAAACAAAAAATTGTTAAAAAAAAAGTTTAAAAACGCCTCCAAAAAATAGGTTTAGTATATTGGAAAAAATATTGGCTAATATCCTGTTATACAATTTTTTTCTTTTTCGAAATTTTCTATACATAGAAATTTTCAATGAAAACAAAAAATTTTTAGAAAACGCCCTCAAAAAGTAGGTGTGGCAAAAAATTTGAATGGCAAACTTGTGGAGGCGTGTACATATTTTGCCCAGGTTCGAACCCTTCATATCATCAACTGCAGCTTTAAAACGGTTTTTTCAAAGTGTGGGCGGGCGGATTTCAAAACTTTTAACACTTTACTATTTCTAGGCCAAAATTAAAATCTTCAAATTTGTTATGTATTTTCGTGGCATGTTCTTGTTCCTTAGAAAATAATAATAATGAAGTCAATCGCATATACAACTACTTCTTTAAGGCTTTAAGGATGTCCAATGAGATAATCAGATTTAAATTCAGGTCGCATGATTTCCCACTTGGTTTTAGAAAATTAATTAATTTATACCTTATGGGTAGGGATTATCTTGTCAAATTTAGATGTTCGTTTTCTGAATCTTTCACTGCACAGTATTTTTGTCCCTAGTCACATACGATAACCTTAACAATTACAGTACAGCCTCGCTTGTCCGGACACTCGCTAGCCCGAACACTTCAGTAGTCCGGACACGTCTATGTTTCGGACACTTTTAAACTGTAACCTCTGCAGTCCGAACAGCGTATTAAAATGCGTATGTACAATGTACATATGTATATAATTTGACTCTGTTCCTTGGAAAAACGTTTGTTCATACGATTACGGGGAATCCCCTACTAATTTTGTCGCTTGTAGTTGGCTTTTTAATCTAGACAATTTAAACCGTTGCAAATTTACTTATTGGAAGTTTATGTTTGTGGTCGTTGATTTTTCATGCTCAGTTACCCCTCTTAGTTATCGGAAAATCAGTTAATCCGAGGGCCTTTAAGAACGTTAATCTTCCAGTAGCATATAAAGCTACCAAAAAAAGCCGTGTTTCTACAACGATTTTTTTAATTGGTTCAAGAATAATTTTATTCCAAGTGTAAAAATGTTTTTGACAGAGATTAACATACCGTTGAGTCACTTTTGGTTTTGGATAATGCCCGATCTCATCCTAAAGAAGACGAAATAATCTTTGATCCCAACTTCAGAGTCTTATTCTTACCGCCTTATTGTACAGCAATATTGCAGCCGATGGATCAAAATTTAATTCAGAATATAAAGATAGCATATAGAAAGCAGCTATTGACCCACATTCTACTGGAAGTTGATAAAAACATTGCAGCAGTCTTAAAAAAATGCAATTTGCGAGATGCTGTTTATTTTTTAGATTCAGCTTGGAAAGTTATCGGAGAAAAAAATATAATAAAAAGTTGGTCAATATTATGGCCAGAACTGGCATCCCAATGGAATTTTAAATAGAATTCATGGCATGATAAGAACAATTGATCCAAATGGTTACCCATCCACAGATGAAATCAATAAACTGGTCAAAATGAAATCGACTTACGACTTACGACTTTACTGATAATGACATTATTCAGTCCGCTTTACAAATCCAACAAAATGTTAATGAAGATGAAGAAGAAGACAGTGAAGATGAAAATGTAAACAAAGAAGTTCGAAAATTTTAAACAATGAAGCAAGGAAGATATTTGCCAAGGGCCGAACAAAATAATGCATTTCAAATGGATACCCTTCTCCTAAAGAGGTTACACGAAAAAGCTGCAGATGTTTTTAGATGTTTGGCGTTCCAAAGAAAAATTAACACGTGCTTTCCTACTCCTTAAAAACTTCCATCTTCTTCTAAATCGTTCGCTAACTCTTTGTAGAATGTCTCTTGAATATTGATTTGTTTCTCAACAAGATCATCTTGGGGAGGCCGTTTTCTCAAATCGTTTTGCTTTCTTCGTTTGCTTTCTTCATTTACATGGAGAGATTCGATTCCCTCGTTTTTACTGATCAAGTGAATAATTCATTTACATTACCGACCAGTTTACTGTGGATATTTTAAATGATACACATGTTAGAATTTCGAGGATATGTTTCCCCCGGCGGATTAAATGATAGGGGTGAATGTATACAGGCTGATGTCAGCACTATGTTTATATAATCTTATCTAAAACTTATTTTTATTTCAACAAGCCGAAAGCCCCAGCAGCTATTTTAATTATTGATAAGTTAATTTATTTAACTGTTAATGAATTCATAATAATAATAATTTCCAAACGAAAATTAAAAGTTGATATTATTTGTTAATTTACGGTATATACGGTGTGTATCCTAAGAACCCCGTCAAAAAGGCAATGACAGTCAACGTTCCCTTACAATCGCGTAAGAGGTTCAGGCTTAAAGACTCCTGGATCACACAAATGCAAAAACACCAGCATTTGATTGGCCTCAATGATGAAGTGATCCAAAATCGGGATGCCTGCAGATATTTTTTGAGGTGGAACCGCCGAACCCCACAGGCGGACCAGTTGGAATGCAGTGAGGTTTATGATCCCTATAATCCTGATCATAATCTCGTCGTTAAATGGAGAGAAAAAGAAGACGTGATTTTTATACTAAAATTTCATAATTTAATGTACACCAATTATATTTAATCATAATGATGATGATTATTAAATACTGCAATATATATCAATCGTTTTAGCGAACAAATCTTGATGTTAATTTAGCTGTAAATAACTTGCTTTCACGAGACGATGAGGAAGCCGATGATGCAGAACAAGCAGGCGATAATTACGCTCCAGATGATTTAATTTCGTTACTTGATAATGGTTTTCACACAGACAGTAGCAATGTAATAGTTGATCCAGCAGATGGCTTATTTTCTGAAGAGATTTTTAGTAATTATTCAAGTATTCGAAAGTAAGTTATCTATATTTAGCAAAAATAAATAATTTTAATTCCTTTGTTTACCACTAATCTTTTTATTAATTGTTTCTTATTCCTGAAACAAGTTTACTGTTTAATCGTATACGCAGTGAAAGAAATCAAGTAAATACTGGAAATTCGGAAAGCTCTAGTAATGCAGTAAGATCTGGTGCCAGCTCCTCAACATCAGGAAATCCTGTGTCATGCGGAAACAATGTTTCTGGTCCACTGCCAACAGTAAATGCAGATTCTTTCAGCAGATGGAGGGATAGACAGTGTTATGGTCCAAGACGGTGGTTTGGAAGGGATGACGCTATTTGGGACAAAGACATAGGTTGGTTATTTTTTATTTTATTATTATTATAATTACGATAATAATTATAATAATAATAATCATCATCATCATCATCATCATCATCATAAAATTATTATTATATTAATACGTGATGAATAAACCAATATTCCCCTTTTCAAATGCCTTCATATTAACTGACGATTATACATCATAAATTATAATATTAATAAGTGAAAGAAAACCAATACACCCTTTTTTAAATCCCTTAAAAGTAATATACATATATGCATATATGAATGTTATATCATTGGAAGTGAAGTCTATATTTCGGTGTTGTTGTTTTTTCTATTACTTTTTGTTTTTGTTACAAAACAACAATTGAGTACAATGGAGTAGTTTTGCATGACGAATACACACTCGAGGCCAGCGAAGTGTGTTGTACCATGAATACACACACAAGGCGATCGAAGTGTGTTGTACCACGAGTACGAGGCCAGAGAAGTGCGTTGTGCGCGACACGTAAGGCGGGGTCTTTTTTTGCTGCGTTTTCCCTCAGGGGTGCGTTGAAGACTCGTCGGGCTGGTGCGTGTTTGTCCATACGATCCACGTGTCCCAGCCATCTCAGCCGTTGTATTTTTACCTTTTAGCGTCGCTGTAGAGACCGTATAGTTCGTCGTTGAATCTTGTTCTCTCTCCACGCTACATCGTCACAAACTGTACGGAAAATCACCCAAAGAATTTTTCTCAAAGCATCCTAGATGATTTTCAACCGCTTTTGACAGGGTCCATGCTTCTGCACCATACAGCAGGACCGGGATGATTGAGGTGTTATATAATATCTCATTGGTTCTATGAGAGAGAACTTAACAACAGCGATTGGAAAGAGTAATTCTTGATCTCTGCATCGATGTCATTTTGCGAAGTGATAGTGAAGCCCATGTAGACAAAGTCTCTAATTACTTCGAAGTTGTCTCTGTCCATCGTGTTTGTCCAAGTCGCCGATGTTAAGTCCTTTCTCGTTGACAGCATATACTTCGTTTTGTCCTCATTAACAGGCAGGCCATCTTCGCCGCCTCCGTTTCGATACTTGCAAATGCGCCACTGACAGCTCGCCGCGTTTTCCCAATGATGTCGATATAATCAGCATAGGCAATTAATTGAGCGGACTTTTGAAAAATTGTGCCTCTGGTGTTGGCTTGTGAGTTTCGTACAATTGCTTCTTGAACGATGTTAAAGAAAGTACATGATAGCGCGTCGCCTTGTCACAAACTTTTTCGACATTAAATGACTCGGTGGTGTTCTAGCCGATTTTGACGGAGCAGCGAGATTTCTCCATCGTCATCCTGCACAAACGGACGAGTATACGTATAATACGTCCCTATATACGCTATCATAGGCGACCTTAAAGTCGATAAATAGATGGTGTGTATCGATTGGAAATTCCTGGGTATTTTCCAATATCTGTAGTGAAAATCTGAGTGTGAAAATTCGATGGTTGACTTTCCTGGCCTAAAAGAACACTGTCGCATGCGGAGCTTTTCGACCATGATACCCTCCTCTCCGATTTTGGCGTTAAAGTCGCCAATAACTATCTTGACGTCGTACTTCAGGCACTTGTCATACGTCTTCCTCTGTCTGGGCGTGATATTTTTAAATTTGGCCCTGATGCGTATTGAAACTAGGCGATCACTAACATTGCGAAATCCCAACACTTCTTGCCTAAGTCTTTTTCTAATGACAAACCCATATCCAAATAGGCGCTGACTCTATTCTCTGCGGTACTCGCCGTAGTAGATCCCACAGATTTTCATGCTACTTTTGCCTTCTTCATCCCGTCTGGATGGCCGTAATGTCGGCTTTGTACCTATTCAGGGTCCCCACAAGTTGTTCGGCTGCACGCGGTTTGTTTAAAGTCCGGACATTCCACGTCCATATGCGAAGTTCATTGTTCTTTTTTCGCCTGCTGGGGTCGTCAACATTGAGATCATCCATATCCGGTTCGGAAACACTTTATTATTTATTATAATGGTAGGGAAGTTTCCCCGACGCACAACCCCAACTTGAAGGGTCAGGCTCTTTGTCAACCCTTGGGCAAAATGGGCCGGATTTCCGGAGTCAGTAAACCGCTTCGGGGATTTGAGAGCTGCCGTTGACCCATTAAGACCTCCTCCGCCACCATCTCTATTTCAACACCGTGACAAGTATTGAGGTCATTAAGGATTGACCTCAGCTCCAAATACGTCGACGTAGCTCATTCAAGTATCTGCCATGTTGACTGTTGACGCCACCGTTGATTCAGTCGTGAGTTCATGCGCCGTACGCCCTCTTTCTGAGGTGTTCATGTTAGACTTTTTCGAGTAGGCAGTCAATTCCGATAGGGAATTAATTCTATTTTCCACGTGTTCAGCACTCGCACTTATAAGATCAGCATGTCGAGTCCGAATGGACAGGACCAGTATCCGGCGACTGCCATTTGGATGTAAAATAACACAATTGATATGTATGAGAAAGTTACAACACTGGACATTGCCAAGTCAATGCCAAACAGTGTCTGCCCGATTCACACACAATTGGCTTTGCCAATTTTAAACAGTCGAACTGTTGGAAGGCAACTGGAAATGCCGTCACTAGACGAAGAAACAGGTAACACGATCTGCAGCAATACCAACGGAGTCAAACGAAAACAAATGAATTGCGATTGTTATCAATCTGTCAACCGATGAACATGTCACATGCTGTGTACCAGGGTATCCCATATTTTTGGTCGATTTAACTGGAAGTATTAAGTGCCGTCCAAGAAAATGTCAAGTTGGAGTTTGATAGGGTAGTAGCAAAAGGAGGCATTAGTGTTAGATTTTCGGCCATCAGTAAAAATTATAACCTATTCTTCAGATTGCTATTTTCAGCTGTTTTGGGACATGTGACTGTTTGTGTTATTTTTTTAATATTTGCCAATATTAAGTAGAACTTTAGCTGGTTTAATGTTCTAATGTGTGGCAGTTTGCCTATGCTTCTTCTTCTAAATTTTGGTCGTTCGTGAAGTTGCGTGCATCGTTGTTTGCCTTTGGCTGTTGAACCTTAACCTTCAGAGCCACAATTCACTGTATACAGAACTTAAACAATTTATTTTTTGGGATGTCGAAGAATGGAGTCTATAGTAAGCTAGAAACTATTCTTATTCCTTTTTTCTAAAACAATCTAATAACTTGAAAATTTAGGTTTGTAAAACGATTTGGTGTGCGTTCAATAAACATATGTATATTTTTGTAATAATTTTCTAAATTTTTTTTAGATGGAAAAAGAAAAGATATGAGTAGTAATACCCCACTATGGATATCAGATGAACTTCAAGCTTGGCCAGAAAAAGACGGTCCTATACGGTTTCAAAAAATTGCTTCACTTTATTCTGAGTTTATTGGGCTTTCGGAAACAGGTGAACTACACCAATGGCGCTGGGCTGATGTTGATGCATTTAAATCCGAAGTAAGAATAATTTTGCTAAATATTAATATAAATTTAATGAAAAATTTAAATACCGCTTATAGTTGGATGTCTTTCACCCTAAAACAATCGCTCTTCATATAAATGAAAAAGTTGTACTTTTGTCGTCCAACTCAATTCGATGTACTGTTGCGACTGAAACTAATCGTGTAGCTACCTGGATGGATGAACATTTGGGAATATATGGTTTGAAATTAGAGCATGCAATACAAAGTTTTCCCGAATTGTCGGGCGAAGGTATTCATTCTTTATATACATCAGCATTGTTCACTGTAGTTCGGACCATTAACCATAACCTTTATTGGTGGGGTGTATTACCGTTTGAACAAAGACGTCATCTGTGGGATAAATTTCGATCTAAGACGAAGAAACCTGTTAAATTGGTTAATGAAGAAATAACAATTGGCACACAAGTAGTGATGAAAAAGTGTCCAATATATCAAACAGGTTCCATTGGATTTACATATATAAATGGAATACCAAAAGTTGGTCAGTTATTAAATTCCGTTTGGGACTTTTCCGATGTATGCAGGTTTAAATTGTTAAGTCCATTACCATCCACAAATCAAGAGAAAGTAAGTGGCAATCAAAGTGAAAAAGACAATTCTAAAGCATCACAGTTATCATGCAACAAGTCAGCTACTTCTTCTAATAACAAGGAGACTACTGATCGTTTAGATATGCCTCCACCACCTTCCCCAGCATCGAGCACGTGTAGCGATAATGGCAGCGCGACTTCTCATAAAAGACCTAAACGAGTTTCCTCTAAGGATGACGGCGAAGTCAAAAAAGATGAAGAATTCTGGTTACTTAAAGATGTTGTTTTTGTTGAAGACCGAAATGGTCCTATTGGAAAAATTCTTAAAGTTGACGGTGATTACGTTGCTGTTAGATTTGCGTTACCGGGACCAAATAATGAATCTAAAGAAGATGATTGGCAACATTGTCGACTGTTAAAGAAAGATGACGTACAAGTTGTTAAATCTATTATAAACCCTAGAGGACCTGACTGCTATCAAAAAACTCCCAAGCGGCTTAATATATCTTCAGGAAATGATTCCTCAAATTTTCAACTATTAACACTTGCAGTTGATACAAAAGGGGTACACACAGTTTGTAAAGTTTCTTCTAAACTATATTACAATATATTTAACTTGCACAACGGTAAACAAGAACTCAGCTGTCTTTTCCCCACCGACTGCAATGTATTCATGGGAAATGCACAATCTAATATAGCAATGTATTTAAGTGACGATTCTAATGAAAATTGCACAATTGTTTTAAGAGATGGTAACCGAACAATTTACCCCTTCGTTAAAGATTGCATTGGTTCTGTAAAAGACCCTCAGTGGTTGAATCTTCCACCAGTTAAAGCAATTGCGATGTCAACAATATCGCTTCCCATCGTTGGACTAAATTTGAAATCGAAAGTTTGTCTAACGGTTATGATTTTGGAAGCCCAACATTTAATGCCTAGTGTATTAAGATGTGATCTTAAAGGCGTAATAATGCTTCTAAGCCAGTTGGAAGGTGATAAAAGTAATTCAATTACTTCTATTTTAAAAGAAAAATGTGACGGTGGTCGCAACATATTGCACGCTTGTGCTGTTATGTGTTCTCCAATATCAAACAAAAATATAGACGATTCTTCAAGTTTCTCCCCTAAAACCTCGTGCAGATCTCCAGTTTTGGAAAGTTCAACTTCTAGTACACGAGAAGGATGTACTATTAGTTTGCGAGAAATGATGAACCGCCTGGTTAACACTGATTCTGAGAGTAGAAATCCAAATGTTTCTACTTCTGGAACTGAAGAATCATATTTTCCATTGTCATTTTGGCAATCAGAGTATGAGACAAATTCTGTCGAAGAGGATTTTACAAATTCCACCGCAAAGGTGAATGGAAACAAATTGCATACACCGGTTTACATCACTGATCCAAGTCAAAGAAGAGAGCAATCTGTTTTAATATTACAGCAGATGTGTGTAAATTCAATACTTCGACCCCATTTACATTTTCTATTGAGCTCCAAAGATGCAGAAGGGCAGACGCCTTTTATGTTGGCCGTTGCAAGTAGATCTTATGACGCGGGCTTACTATTATTCAATGCGATCTTATCACTGTCTGAAGATAATCCATTAATTAAAGAATCTATGATATTTCCTGCTGGATCGGCCGTTGATCAATCACCACTTCATGTGATCTGCTATAATGATACTTGCTCTTTCACTTGGACCGGAGCTGACCATATAAACCAGAACATATTTGAATGCAAAACCTGTGGTTTAACAGGATCATTATGTTGCTGTACTGAGTGTGCTCGTGTTTGTCATAAAGGACACGATTGCAAATTGAAGCGAACCTCACCTACGGCGTACTGTGATTGTTGGGAAAAATGTAAATGCAAAGCTCTGCTTGCCGGAAATCAGACGAAGCGATTTTCATTATTATGTAAACTTGTCTCGAATACGGATTTAGTAACCAAATTCAATTCAAGGGGCGAATCGATACTTTTATTCCTTATTCAAACTGTTGGTCGTCAATCAGTCGAACAGAAACAATATAGAGTTGGTAATAGAACGCGGAGTACAACTAGCAGTAGCAGTACAAGAAAAACACAATCATCTGATATGGATTCTGAAATGCCAGAGCACGACTTGGAACCTCCTAAATTTGCAAAAAAAGCCTTGGAACGCTTGCTTGTTGATTGGTTGGCTGTAAAATCAATGATTATGACTGGAGCAGACGATTTTAATCAAAATGGAAAACCTAAAAATAATGAAAACAGCGATGACTGTTCTGCAACATATTTAAAATCTCAAAGCGGGTCAACGCTTTTGGATAAATTTACACACAACTTGTTTGTTAAGTGTAGCCCTGAACATTTAGATATTTTAATATCGACGCTTTTAAGGGAAATGCAAGATACAAAAAATTCTGAGGCGAAAACTGTAGCTCGACGTTTTGTTAGATCTGTGGCAAGGGTTTTTGTAATCTTTAATTTAGAAAAGTCTCCCACTCCAGACAGAAGAAAAAACATTGCATCACAGAGCAAACATATTCAAAACTGCATTAAAGTCTTCCAAGCGTTGCATATTATTTCAATCGAAGAGCTCTGTGAAATAGCCGATGCTTTAATTGCACCAGTACGTTTAGGAGTTGTACGACCAACCGCACCATTTGCGATGTCCTCATCAAATTTGGATGTAATTATGAAATTTTTTGTCTTTGCAAATTATAATAACACCTATTTTTGTCTTAGAACTCGGAAGATCTGTTTAGTGTTGAACCGTTAGCACCATCAACAACAGGAACAGTAACTGTAGACGCTATCGGAGAACCTAATACAAGTATAAACCTAGGATTAAACTATGGAGTATTACAAGTTGAAGATAATAATGATTTAGAAGGTAAGCTCAAATTGGTCATAACATTAATTGAAGCTGTTATGATCTAGCATTAAGATATTGGGAATAATTTGTGTTGAACCCGCTAAAGCCACTGCAGTGTGACGATTCAGTAGTAAATATAACATTTTAGGCGTAAACGGCAAATACAGGACCTAAAGACCAGCTTTGTCAATCATTGTGCGTACAAAGATTGATTTGTAACGCAAAGTAAAATAGTGTTAAATGCCAAATTGTGCATTTGTCTGGTGGTGTCCCCAATAATGCTTCAATAATTGTCGCTAATCCCAAGTGAAAGTAACTAAATAAATACTAAAAAGAATAGCTAAAAAAATGGCAATCTGGATTGCGAAATAGAATTACACGAGGCAAAGAAGATATAGTTGTAACGCTTATTTACCATCGAAAACAATTATGCCAAATTAATATGATGACCTATACTTACGCTATTACCTATTATTTTGATACTGATAGTTTTATTGTATACACATATGCCAGGCAATATTTTAATCTGTTTGAATATGCAACAACCAAATTTTTAAAAAGTTTTGAAGTTATTTTAGATGTTTGAATATTTTTTTTTTTATTTTTTTTAATAAAAAAATGTTTGCCGCAAATAGGCTTACATCTCGGGGCATCTTTTTATTTTTTGCTTTATCTTTTGAAATAACGGTACCTGCCATACAGTTTTTATTGTGAAAATCACTTATCACTATTTTTCTCGAAAGTGGTTCCAAGAATTTCGGTCTTTTTTGTACTAAGGATGTTTAGGATGGGGTCAAAAATTCTGCATACTCAGTTTTTGGAAAAACAAATCGACTTACGGTAATTTATAAAACGGCAATATCTCGAAAACTAATAAAGGGAACTTCAAAAAAATTTAAATTTTTTTTTTATACTGTAAACTCAAACAAATCTGCATACTTAGATTTTTTAAATAATTTTTTTTTCATATAAAGATTTTCTTAAATTTAAATTAAATTCGTTTTCTCGGCTCTACCGATTTTGATAATTTGCGAAATTACATCAAAATCGTAGGTGCCGTTTTTGAGACAATCAATTTTTTTCAAACCTAAAAAGTGTTTTAAATAAATTTCTTACCATTTATTTTCGATTCATTTGGCGACTTAAAGCGCATCTCATGGTACCGATAAAGTTTCGTATGACGCAGTCGTGCACTTTATTGTATATCTGGTTGCTCATGTTTCAATATTTTTACTTTTTGGAAAGGTTACTTTCGAAATGGTAGGAAAAGTTAAGATTTTTTTAAAGGGCTTCCGAGTCTATATTTTAAACGGTGACAAGAAATAGTTCTTATTTCCATATTAATACAATATTTTCTACTTTTTTGTAGCTATTGCAGATAACTCTGGGCATGTCGATTCACCTACAAATAGGGTAGGAGTTAATGCAGAAGTTCCAGATAGTTCTGAAAGCCTGCGAAATGATGAGGTTGTTCCAGATGAAGAAAGTGACAATGAGTTTAATTTTAACGATGCTGAAACTGAATCAGATTCTGATGACAATCAAAGTAGCCAAGATGCGCAGCGAAGCGTTCAAACAGGAGCAACAGTTGGATCTGAAACAGGTAAATTTTTTTTTTTATGTTTATTGTTTACACACTGATTCAAACAATGGTGCATAAACTTATTTTATTTTTAAACGAAGTATCCGTTCGTTTTTGTATGTATAAATCACATCAGAATATCGCAGTTTCTTTTAGGATGTGATTTATGGAGATCCAACTTTTATTCGTCGGTAGGGGGTCTATGTGGAGCTTGTAGATTTCGATTGAATTGTTGATGTCTTCGCTGCAATTGCACCTCTGATCTGCTTGTCATAAAAAATGCTCAAATTGCTAAGTGCTCAAGTTGATGCCGTAAATTAAATTACTCTGCTTACTAGAACTATTCTTTGTTGAATCCCCGCTAAAGTTTAATTTTGCAAAGTCTTTTTTTTATATATTTATTGCGTGGGAAACTATATTTTATGTAATGGTCTACTATATTAGTAGATGCTTTCATCGATAGGTTTATATCGAAATTAGCTGAGTCGAGATATATAAGCTTCGTCGTAATAAAGCATAGGTCCTAGAGAACGTCGTTATACGCGATTTTGACAGAATTGCAAATTCAACCTAATATGTTATACCTATTTTCGTTTTATGTCTGGCATAACATATTTTGTTTGGCATCGACAAACAAAGATTACTTTACTTTGTATAGTTCTTGCATATTGTATTTGTTCTTCTCCCATGTTAAACAAAAAATAAATTTCGATAGAAAATCATAGGAACATATTAACTTTGTTCATTGTGGACAGCCTCAGTGCAAAGCATGCAAATTACAGGTTTTCATGTTCAATGAGAA
This sequence comes from Ferdinandea cuprea, assembly GCA_963576555.1. Lineage (NCBI taxonomy): Eukaryota > Metazoa > Arthropoda > Insecta > Diptera > Syrphidae > Ferdinandea > Ferdinandea cuprea. Next base: position 84,217,501 of record OY754959.1, read on the forward strand.
AAATGTCTATGCAGCTCATGTTTGCTTTTTGTTCAATGACTCTGCCTGGACTCTGTTCCGAAGCTGAATTTCTGCCCTTGCTTTTGAGTTGTCGTTGCAAAATAATTGTTTTGTCGTCGAAGTGAAAAGTTGTTTGTTGATTAATTAAATAGAAGAAATCAAAATATCTTCTGATAAAGGACAATCGGTTGTTGCAACAGTAAGTACATGAATATGTTCATTAATTCACGATTTATACTAGACTTGCAAATTCAAATAATTATTCAACAATCGAGTTGAATGTTATTTTGTTATTTTTGGCAACTAACATAACATAAGGCTGTATTTTTCTGTTCTATCTTTGATCTGACATTTTCTACAAATTTGTGCTGCGCTGCATTGCCTTTTTTCTCATTGAACAAAGCTGTTGTTACCGCGCCACTCTTTTTTGAAATGATAAAACGTTTTTTTCGTTAACTAATTTGTATTTATTAATTTTGCTTAAAATTCCTCCACGGAAATAAATAATTTCTAGCGTCTTTACAACCTTAATACGCAATGAGCTATAAACCCCAGATTACACAATATTCAAATGCTAAGCGAAGAAATGAAACATTTAATGTTTCACATTTGCATTAAAAAAAATGTCAATAAATTCCTTACAACTCCCAAATATTTTTGAAATTAAACTACATATTTGAAAGAACATATACGGTACATTGAAATGTAAACAATTTTCTTCACACCATAGGCACATTCTGCCAAGATCTCGTAATTCTACGAGATCTCGTAATTCTACGACAGTAAGGCACCAATTTGATACTTTGAAGTTTTGAGATCATCGAGATAAACAAGCAATGAGAAATAAACACCCTTGTAGTTTCGTATTTCCATCGACACTAATGATCCGATTGTATACGATTCCTAAGATAGACCCAGATTAATAATATTTTAATTAAGCCACAAATTTATGTTGAAGCTATATAGGAGCTATATTAAAATTTATTAAAAAATTATGAATGATTCTAAACGGTAGTGTTCTGATTTCTAAATTCTGATCATAATTACTTCAACAAAGATGGATAAAGAAAATATGTTACACAGGTGGCGACCAATAAATTCATTAATTTTAATTTATAAAATTGAAACAAAAAGTGTTTCTTTATAAAAATAGTGCTGCATAAATATGTAGTTTGCAGGCAAAAGCCCCCCAAATAAATATTTAGATTTTATAGTTGAAAACTTTAATCGCTTACATTGGGCGATCAGACGCAAATGTAGACTACTAGCTACTTGCAAGGTTAAAGTATAGTAGTGAGCTTTAATAGAATCATACTAAAAAACGATTTCATCTATTCCTTAAGGAACCTTCGTACTTCCTTTCAATCTACTATAATTTCCATCAAAGTTGTTATCAAACAACACTAAATGTCAAAATCACTTTTGTGATTTATATTACGGAATAATTTTTCAATAAGGAAAATATATTCTTTTATTCTGTACGAAACATGTATTGCCAAATCGGCTTTATTTCGATTTTTGAAACGAAATAAAGCAGAACTAGGAATTTGGTCTTATTTCGATTTTCCAATTTTTTAGAATTCGGCATTATTTCGTTTGGGTTTTTTTTTACATCACCGTTTGTTCGTCATCGTTGTTATTATTATCCTTATCGTTCCTTCTGAATCCCGCATGTATTTAAATTTATTTGTTTTTTTAACCTGGAACTTTTTAGTACATACATATGTGTACCAAAATACCTACTTAAAATACCATCATAGTGCACAACATGTAAGACCTGCTTCGAAATGTCAATTTACATTTGTATAGTTACGACTTAAACATGATTTCCATACATTAAATATTTCCTCGGATGTGACTAACTTGGGCACTAAATTCATTATTGGTACATGATTTGTGTATATATAAAGTGTGCAGATTTTTATTTAAGCATTCAATGTGATTATTAGTAAGGCCGATTGTAACACTTATTACTAAGTGATAACTTACATCCTTCTAAGATTCAATGAAAAATCGTTTAGAAATATTTTTTCATGTTTGTGGGAAATATATACACTCTCCTATACGCGAAATTTGATAATTAAAAACGAGGTGATTTAATTTTTTCATATATATGTTTTTCATATTGATCTGATATTACATCCGGCCCATGTAATAACAGTTGTAATTGTATACTAAATAACTTTCTCTTTGGTATACTAATGTATACGAGAAAGTTAAAAAAATGATATTTGTTTGTATAAACTGACTGAGATTTTGTAAAAAAAATTTTACTGTGTGTGAAATAATCCTCATGAATACAAGCATAATTTCTGTTTTGCGATGGCAGTTAATAAAACGCCGAGTCAAACTTTAGGAAAAGATGGATTTGATATACTTTTTACTTAAGAACAGAATTATATTCCGGGCCAGAGTGTAATGCAGTATTGTAATAATAAATGCAACGTATTAAGTAATTTAAGTTAAAAATAAAAAAACTCTTATAATTTATGCAGACACGTTCGTTAGTAATACAATCCTAAGTACAAACAAATAAATTGCCGAATAGTCAAATGTTCTGATATGCGAAACCGGCTGGTAAAGCTAGTATATACATATGTATATATTATTACATATCAACCATTTGTATTGAAATAGTCATAGAATATAGGAATATGATCTGGAACGGAAGAATTGCTTAGTAAACATTAATCTTAAGGATTTTTAATTTGTCTCTTAAAACTATTCTTAGAATTACTATGCAACAATTGTTTTTTGATATTTGACAAAACTCTTTAAAAAACACATAAAAAAACTTCAAAAATTAAATGTTTCTTTAATTCAAATTCAATTTCGCACTACTTACGTAATAATGAAAATAATAAACATTAATACATTAAAAGAAATTTATAACTTTCCCTTAACGATTAAAGGTCCCTTTTGGAGCAACGCTATTTTTTTTGATTCCGGCTCATTTTTTCATCTCTTTTAATAATAACAAATAAAAAATATTAACGATTTTTAAATTATTGACAAAATATTTTTATTATTTTTCGTTAAACAACGACCCACAGAATTAAACTGTTAACTAGGTAATGACTACCAAAACATATGTAGTTTCCAATATTATTTCACCACTCTCACACTCCATGAGGACCTATGGAAAAAACATTTTGGTACATAGTTCATTGGGTTAAAATTGTTTGTTTAAATGCTATGAAAATACTTAACTTAACTTTAAATTAAATTAAATTTGTTTTATTCAAATCTTAACAAAGTTGCTAACAAGTGAGCTGTCGATTTTATCAGTTATTGACAAAAAAAACTTGGGATCGTTTACAGATGTAACATTTGTATACAATTTACTTTATTTTTTTCCCTCGAAAAAAAATATGGCCCAATACATTTTGAATATTTTCAGAAGACGAATCTGGAGATTCATCACCCGCAGATGAGGAGGGATCTGATGATGGGGAAACTGATGAAAATTCCGAGGAAGGGTACTCATTTGTAGACAGTCAACTAGAAAGAAGGGCTGCTAGTAATAGTTTAAGAACAAATGCAGCGCCACCATCAATGCACTGGGCGATACGGAATAGGGAACAGGGAGGAAGATCATCTGTACGTTTACCGACAGGGTCTGGATTAGTCTTCATAGACCCACTGGCCTTACGACGTACCACTATACAAAATCCATCTGTTTCCACACATTCACAAGAACCTCATTCTATGGCTACTACAGCTAGTAGCTTAGCGCGCGCATTTGGAATAATAATTCGTCAAATATCTGATCTTTTTAATTCAATTACTTATATACTTAACCACGACATTGAAAGTCCCTTGAAAGTAACTTACGCTGAGTCAGTTGAATTACAGGTAAATTACGTAATACCAACAAACAATAAATGTATTAAATTCTTTTTTGTATATTTTAGTCTTTATTAGAAAACCGACTTAAACAGACCTGGAACTGGGTATTTTCTGTCATGGATGGCACTGAAGCTCAACTTAAGTTTGGAGCTTACTTGACAAACTCAACAGATCCAGCACATCCTTTGCATCCATTAAATTTGAGTTCACAAAATGTGAATCAAACAAATATTGGAATCAATATATTAGGTAAATATAAAGTCTTCTATTATTATGTTTATATGACATTTGAAATATGAAACAGGTTTACCATAGCGTTGACGGATCAAAGTTGGGAATATGTATATTCTTATTTCTCTTTAGGTCCAAAAATAATTAATCAGAATATCGTCCATTAAGGATTAAGTTAATGAATTGAAGGTTCTATTTTTCACAACATACACGCTGCTTCCAATTTAAAATATCATACTACTTAAAATACCGTAATGAGACAAACACAAAAATTAAAACAGATTTATTTTCTTAAAATCGGCAGCTACGATTTTTTTCCGATTTTGTAATTTGGTCAGTTTGCACCTAAGAATTGTGTTTGTGTTACACACAATTTACGCAATTTTTAGGCCTTTAAAATTAAGCTAGGAATCTGATTTGGACCACATACTCCCTAGGGCTCCGAAATGGTTAAGTGTACAAATTTTTTGAATACGCCCACTGCCACGCCCACAATTTAGAAAAAACCGTTTTAAAGCTAAACTTAGAGAGATAGAGCGTTATAACCTTTAGAAGATATGTAGGCACTGCCCTCCTTTATAAGTTTGTCATATACATTTTTTTGTCACGCCTACTTTTTGTGGGTGTTTTTCACTAAAATGCTGTTTTCTTCGAAAATTTTCATAGAAAGCAAAAAAAAATGTTTGACAAGATATTTTGCCAATATTTTTTCTAACATATCGTCCATACAAAGTTTTTGGCCACGCCCACTTTTTGGGGGCGTTTCTTCAGCAAATCATTTTTAGAATTTTTTATTTAATAGAATTTAATAGAATGAAGCTAGCCATCATCTTCTTAATGCTTTTTTCTTTCGGGCATAAAGGGATATGGATAGGGTATCATACTGTTCGCCCCTAGCGGACTGTAGCCTTTACTTATGTTTACTATATTTGCTTACAAATTCGTTGAATTTTGTAACAGTCTAAAGTCAGGTAAAATTTATAAGAATAATGTAAATGTTTAAATTAAAATTTCGCTCTCAAAATAGAAAACCGATCTCAAACAACGGTCACAACAAATTACGGTTAAATCTGTCAAAATCGACCTGGGCGTTTGTGTTCAGCACCATTCGGTCATTTGAACTATGCTCGCATATATAAGCAATTTAATCAGTTTTCTGTCAATTATGACCAACTATTTGGCAGCTTGATTTACATCTAAATACCTTAAAAATTGTATTATTTATAAATTTGTAATAAGATATAATTTTTAAAGGTTCGACATCATCAAGACGAGAATTCTTTACTTATTGCCTATCTCTTATGAGAGCACATACATCGGAACACAGAGATTCTTTGCCTGTTTTAGACATCACTGCTCTAAGGCATATAGCTTATGTACTAGATGGTATAATATTTTATATGAGAAATGAAAACGGAGACAAATTCGATATACGGCAAGAAAATAATACAAGTGAAACCAATACAAACGATGATCCTGATGAGGACCTGGGAGTCTTGATGCAGGAAAACAATACCCTCGAAGAAGATGTATTTACCGAAAACACGTTTGAAAAAAAACATCGCTTTTTTAAAAGATCGGATTCTACATTAAGTCTTGGTTGCTGTGCCCCCGATCCATTTGCGTTACCACTAGAAATGGCACTTCCTTTGGCAGACAAACCACATTTGCTTCAACCAAATGCTAAAAGAGAAGATTTATTTTCGAATTTACCACTGCCAATTACCACTAACACCAGGAGTTCTTCGAACACGTCAGGATCATCGATCTTAGAAACACCTCCAATGCGATTAGGACTTTCTTCGTATACTAAACAAAATACTACTGTAGAAGAGCAATATTGTAAAGGCAAGAAGAGACCGTCGTCACCAAATACTCAGGATAAAACTGAAACCAATTCCGTGAACATCGAAAATTGTGGTAATTTATATGTTCAGCTCAAAAAAAAAAGTTATTTAGATCAACACGATAGTGATGTAGCAAAAAAAAATAATGGTAAGAATCTATCTATACTTATTACATAAAGATGCAAAAAAAAAAAATTAAAAAATAATTAAATTAAAGCAGGTTCATCGAAAAATGTAACTTTAAATCATATGGACTTTGATATTAAAAAGCTTGTAGAAGTTCCAAAAAATTCCCAAGAAAGCTCTATGAAAACTAACTTAGAGACGTCGATTCGGCCTGAAGTGATTGTGACTACGAAAACAGCATTTTTAGATAATCAAAGTCCCAATACATTTCTAAAGTCTACAGCAAGAACCGTCATAGTTCGAGCAGGCCAATCTGTAAGTTGGCAAATATTTTATATTAATGTAACAACAATTAATAACTTTGGTTGATATTTTAGAGTAATGCAAACGTCAAAGACGCTCGTCCTGGTAACCAAAATACCACATCGACTGAAAATCGACATCGAAAAAATCTACCACAAAGAGGTCAATCTTTCAGGCAAAGTACAATGTCAAAGCCGCCAACATGGAATTTACTCCTCGGTAGATGGAAACTTTCTTTGGATTTATTTGGGCGAGTTTTTATGGACGATGTTGGCTTAGAGCAAGGCTCTATTCTTTCTGAACTACGTGGGTTTCCTGTTAAAGAAACTAGATTTAGGCGTCAAATGGAAAAACTAAGAAATGGTCAGCAAAGAGATCTTGTTTTATCTAAACTTGAACGCAATCGTGACAGTTTAATCACCCAAACGTTTAAAGAACTTAACACTCAATTTGGAACGCAAAATCGTCGTGTTCATCCTCCTTTAACTTTTAATAGGGTAAAGGTAACGTTTAAAGAGGAACCAGGTGAGGGATCAGGAGTTGCTCGCAGTTTTTACACATCGATGGCCGAGGCGTTATTAGTGAATGAAAAATTGCCTAATTTGGAAGTTGCTCAAATTGGTTCTTCAAATAAATATGGTTTACCCTTTTCAAGCATTCTAAGAAATCGCACTGTATTGGGAAGAGACGCTCCCTTACAGCGTAAAGGAAATGGAAACAAAATCCTGTGGAGAACTAATAAGGAAAAGAAAGCTCTAAGCTACAATGCAAAATCGTTTATACCTGCAAGTAATGCCCAAGGTTAGTATATACGTTGATCACTTTGGGAATTAGCGGGATTAAATCCGGACCCACATTTTCTTATCGAAATAATCGTGCACTGCGTTGTTGCATATGTTCTTGATGCATCGTAACTCTCGTGTAAATTTTTAATTTTTGGAACAACATTAATTGGACGCATTCACAAAACATACAGTGTTGTGCAAAACATACCGGAATAAATTTAGTTCGCACATAAACCGTGGTGAGAAAAATTCACTTATTAAATAAAATATACTCATGGATAGATGTTTGACACGAAAAATTTTGTACAGTAGAACGTTCTATCATCACCCCAACTCAAGTTATGTCAAGTTAAAGTGAATAACTACTATTTTGAGGTATAACTACTCTAAATGATATAACGTCAGAAAAAATAGATACAGCTAGAAAAACCAATTAACATATTTAATTTAACTAATTTAATTACGCAAAAAATGTTAGTATCATCGTGTGATTTTATAAGCCCAAAAAAAGTTATGATGACTTAAGTAAAAACTGAAAAACTACGGTTTTCAGCTTTACATTTCAAATGCATTTCTTAATAAAATCACACGATATAAAATAATATCCATATTAGTATCTTTTTCTTAAATCTAGACTTACGTATAGATAAATCAATATTTCTTCACACTGTTTATGTGAGAACTAAATTTATTCAGGTATGTTTTATTATTATTAATATTTGTAAGGCATTTGTACATATATTTTTGTATGCAATTGGTAAGGACTTGGTGAAAAGTAAAAAGTCTTGGACCTAAACGCCGTATGAAACATTAATTAGAACAACTCGTTTCCCAAAATCAGCACCTACACATCGAGGTGCTCCCATTATTATTTAACGTTTAATAAGATTAAATTCCGGATGTTTGAACGAATAAATAATGGTTTAATTTGTCACAAACTTCTACTCCACAAAAATAAATAATTTTAATAACTTTTTTCTCTGATAAACTTTCTGGTTATTATTAAGAACAGCAACTAATGTTATATTAAAATTTTTACAAAAATGTTTTAAATACCTAAAAAAGAAAGTTTAATTTTTTGCACTTACGTCAATGTACCCCTGGAAGTGCGATGTTTTCGTTGGAAACCCAGAAGCCTCCTCTTATTGAACGTTACTTCTTAATAGGAACATGTAGTGTCTGATGTGTAGGGTCTCTTATATAAGATTATTCCGCCCTGTTTTACCTTATCAGAGTTGTAACTAAATGCAATTAATCAAAATTCTGAGATTTCGAAGAAATTAATGCAGTCACCATTAATTTAGCTTACAAATGTGTGCACTCAAAATTAATGCAAAAAAACTCGCAATTATTTGCGTTCATTTAAATTTGTTGGGTATTACCAGAGTAGCATAATTTTGGGTACCGAGCTAAGGTATAATATGATATGAGTACGCGCTTAGTGTCGGGTATTCACTTTATTTCTTGTTGTGTTGCAAGACACAAATGATCGTAAATACCTACTTCTTTTATTTATAAAGGGTGATTTTTTAAGAGGTTTAGAACTTTTTTTAAAAAAAAAACAAAAAATTCGAAAAAATGAATGAAATATTTATTTGAATCGATAGTTTGAACCTTGCAATTTAATGTTTAAAGATAATTTCATGCAAATGTTGACCGCGGCTGCGTCTCAGGTAGCCCATCCGCTGAGTCCAATTTTGGCATACTCTTTCACACATATCGGCCGGTATCTCACGAATGAATGCATGGATGTTGGCTTCCAGTGCGTCAATCGAAGCGGGCTTGTCCCTATACACATTAGCCTTGGCATACCCCCACAAAAAATAATCTAATGGTGTCAAATCGCACGATCTAGGCGGCCAATTGACCGGCCCGAAACGTGAAATTAACTGTTCACCAAACTCGCCTCGCAATTGCGCCATTGTTTCGCGTGCTGTGTGGCATGTGGCACCGTCTTGTTGAAACCACATATCATGCAAGTCAAGAACTGCCATTTCGGGCAAAAAAAAGTTTGTTATCATCGCTCGGTAGCGTTCACCATTGACAGTAACGCTGCGATTCGCATCATCTTTGAAGAAATATGGCCCAATAATGCCGCCGGCCCATAAACCGCACCAAACAGTGGCTTTTTCGGGATGCATTGGTAGCTGTTGCAATGCTTCTGGCTGATCTTCACTCCAAATGCGGCAATTTTGCTTATTTACGTACCCATTCAACCAAAAATGAGCCTCATCGCTGAACACAATTTTTCGATAAAAAAGCGGATCCTCGGCCAGCTTTCCAAGAGCCTATTCACCAAAAATTCGGCGTTGTGGTAGGTCGGCTGGCTTTAGTTCTTGCACCAGCTGTATCTTAAAAGGCTTTACGCCCAAATCCTTCCGCAAAATTTTCCACGTAGTGCTGTAACAAAGGCCTAACTGCTGGGAACGGCGCCGAATCGACATTTCGCGGTCTTCTGTCACACTAGCTGATACGGCCGCAATATTTTCTTCAATACGCACAGTACGTAAACGTGTTTGTGGTTTAATGTCCAACAAAGTAAATTTGGTGCGAAATTTGGTCACAATCTTCCGAATAGACTGCTCAGAAGGTCGAGAATGCCGATCATAAAATGGAAGCAGCGCGCGATGAACATTTCGAACCGAGCACGAATTTTGATAGTAAAATTCAATAATTTGCAAGCGTTGTTCATTTGTAATACGATCCATGGTTAAATTGCAAACCAAACTGAAGCTGTTTGACAGTGACACAAGGTACTAAACACACGTCAGCTGTCAAAACCAGTGTTGCCAAAACCAAACCAGCTAAAAAATCACCCTTTATAAATCATATGTAAGTTTACACGCGAGTGCAATGACTTATTGGCTAGGTTCGTTGGGACACTTAGCGAGGGATCGCTGAATCAAATCCCGCGACGATCATAAGAGTAAGCTTCTTAAAAATAAATTGCCGGCCGAATTCGTGTCCATTCGTGTCAAAAAATATATCTTTGCGCATTCAGTGGTTGGAGAAGCTGGGCTTTAGGACCAAAAGGGCAGGTTCCGCTCACGCAATTTTGTTGCTCCACTTGAAAAAGATAAATGTTGTATCGAAATCTGTAAAAGATGATAACAAAGTTGTTGGGAGTTGACGTACTGAAGTAAGTAGCTTTTCCATATACGCAACCCGGGAGGGCAGATTTGAACAGTGTAAAATACATAAATCTAAATAAATGCAAAGAATGCATGTAATGCAAATGAATCCGAAATTTTTCAATCAGTGAAAGTGAAAACGAAAGCTAATTGAATGTTTGACTGCACTAATTTTTTCTAAATCCATAAATGAAGTGAATGAATACAATTAAAAAAGTGAATTCATGGATTGAAGTAATAAATGATTGCATTATTTTACAACCCTGGACGTTATCAGGGAGTTTATGTTTAAACTTTTAGAAAAATATTAAGTGCTTGTACCAATTAAAAGAACAATGTTTATTTACAACAATAATATTTTGGTTACAGATTCGAGTACTTCATCTAGCAATGTTAACGATCATTTGTCAGTTCATTTGCAGCAATTGGGAGAACGATTATATCCAAAAGTAAGTTTTTTTTTTTGTATCACACAAGTATAAATAAATGTCATAATAAGACTATTCATATACACATATATACATTATGTACACTACTGCCGTTTTGATATAATAAGTCGTGTATACTTCGGTATTTTGAAGGATATTTCTAAATTTTAAAATTAAACATACATATGTATGGATGTGTAAATAAGCATTTACCACAAGTGTTCGTTCCATTTTATTTATTACACACTAAATTATGCAGTAAATCGTAAACGTTCTTGTATTTACCAATATTTGATTTTTAGTTTGAAAAAACAAGTTATTAAATAATTAGACTTTGGAGCAATAAATGGTGAACTACTCTTTCGCCTAATTTTATGAAATTAGTTTCAGTCTTTAGAGCATTGAAATACGCATATTTTAAGTCCAACATTAGCAATTTTAGCTTAGGTTTTTTTTTATTGTGTTTGGCTATCCACTCTACCACTCATTGCGATATACCCCTTGCACCACCTAACTTTATGTGCAAATGTTACTTCTTGATGGATAGGGAATTAAGAGAGAAAATTAAGTTTAAAATATTTTACGCGTTAGAGGGTCCACTTTAGTGCCAGGGGACTTGTAATGGTAATGGACAGAGTTGTCAGATTGGCCGCTTTGTCTTATTTTGGGCAACTTTTTTCTTAAAAAACGATATACATTTTGTCATGTTTTAGTATTATTTAACGTAAGAAACGGCTCCAATGAAGTGCTTTTTAAGAATTAGTGTGTTTGCCAATCCAATCAACACTTCTAGTGAGCAATGCTATAGAGAGAACGAGCGTTTTCTTTTAAGAATTCAATTAATATCAAACTCTGCAACAGATTGCCTGTACTGTAGGCATGTACGCATAGATTAAACTGTAAAAAATGAATGTTGTGAAGACTTTGTACCAACATCGCTAATGTTCAACAAATTAACATCAGACATTGATACAGACGTTGGTTATGATGATGTGGATGGGATGAATATTATATAACCGAAGAAAGCAATAACTATAATGAATGTGGCTTTCCATTGGACCCAAAACTGTTTTTTTTTAAAGATTTAGACCAATTTTTGGTGCTGTCAGATCAGTTTTGTCTTTCTATTCACGCAGAAAAAAATGGTTTAATCTAAATTCACACCAGTTTCTGCGAATCTTAAACCTAACGCAAGATTTACACATAGTCTCACTAACACCAAAACTTTTGACATTTCTTTCGTCTCAGTTCAGTTCTGATGATAACTATTAACTGTTATAGTTCCTTACAAACAAATAAAGAAAGTTTTTAGTGTCTTCTTCAAAGATAGTGACCTCCTTCTTTGTCGTTATTTAATGCAATTACAATGAATTTTCAAAAGAAAAACACTTACTCATATCTGCAGAAAACTTTTCAATTCGTAAAAGTCATTGTGGTATTTTCTTTTTGTTTAATTAAATAAACGAATTAGTAACATGTTTCGCCTGAGATTACGATAAAAAAATTTGTGCACAATAAGGGACTATAATGTAAATAGAAAATTAAATGCTACAAATGTAGCAGGGCGAGAACCGGCCTGCTAGTTTTAAAATTCCTGATTATTTTGGTGACATGCGGATATGATATGAAATCAAGTGTGGGTCTTTGCTACTATACTCTGTCCAATATAAACTGGAAGTACATGTCTTATGGGGAAGCTTTTTAAAAATCAGTAGCGTGCCATATTTTTCTACCATACTAAGTTGAAAGAAACCCCTCATAAAGTGTGAATGTCACCCTCCAGTGAATTTTCAATTGCATCTGACGTAGATTCACCACGTCGTATTCAACCCACATCTGAGTGTGTACTGATGTGTGTGGCCTGTGGCTGAAGCTGCTATTCACGCCCATTTATTTAATTTAATTGATGTGCATTCAGAGTTACCAATGTACATTTGGTAACTCGTTCGGTTTTTTTTCTTTGGCTTTCTGTTGAGGAGCTTTTGGTTTAGAGCTTCAAAAACAAGTTCTTAATGGTAGGTGTTATCGTGGCGATCTTGTTTTGATCTTTTGCATTTCTTTTAATGTGTGGAAAATACGTTAAAATGCAGTTACAAAATTGTAAGCTGTTTTCTTTAAGGAAAAAGAAGGACTTAAGTGCTGAAAAAAAAAAATAAATTGTTGACGTGACAAAAAGAATTCATCAAAATTTGAAAAATAAAACAGAAGCTGTGAAGCAAGTAGCTGATATTTTTTCTGTGGGTAAACGAACAGTTTACAGAGTTCTCAACGCCATCAGAAAGAAGTGACATCATAACATGGAGAAGGCGATACTTACGCGAAATTAAGAAACTAAGGGGACAAACATTCAACGAAGGATTGTCAACAGGACTGCGTGCACCATCGGGTAAAGGCAAGAGGCTTGTAATAACGCACATAGGAAGCTCAACAGGTTTCGTAGATGGCGGACTCCTATGTTTCGTTTCTGGTAGCAGTGTGGACTATCACGAAGACATGAATGCTGACGTGTACGAGAAGTGGTTTAAGGAAACAATTTTGCGCCGGGATCCCAACTCTGTTATCGTTTTGGATAACGCATCATATCATTCACGAAAGAAGAACAAAGCTCCATCGACTGCAACTAAAAAAGAAGACAAAGAATTGGCTCCGGTCGAACAATATTTCTTTCGAGGATGATATGGTTCAGCTGAATCGTTGAGCATCGTATAGCGTCATAAAACCCACTTCGAAGCCTACGAACCTAAGAGCTTTTGTTAAAATAGCTCCTTATTTAAAATAAAAGAGCTCGAATGAAAGGCAAACATCCCTATCTTTCCTGTACTGCCAATTTATGTTGGACAGAGTATAGTGCAAAATCGTCAATGCGATGCCAAATTTAAGTTTAACTTCTTAGCTCAGCTAATTAGCGTCGCCGAAAAAGTCGTCGTAAAACAAGCGTAAAGAAAAAAATAAGAATATATTTTTAATATATCACCCCTATAACTCTGCAATCCCCTATCACTTTTAACCCTCTCTCAAATTTCCCATCTGTGAATACGTGTGAGCCAGACACATGAAGTTAGATCTAATTTACTAGATTGCCCGCCAAAAATAATTGTGGGGAGTTTTGCAACATATCCAAATCGCAACAACAAAACAGCTGGTCACGGCGGATGTGTTGGGAAATAGGAAATGCTGCGAAGTGTTGATTTTATGTGATTCAACTTGTATAGCTATTTTAATGTAAATGTTTATAAAGAAACAAAAAATTAGTTACCCAATAAAGTTGTTACAATTTAATTGGAATATTTTTTGCGGTTATAAGAAATAGTTCTCTATTTTTTATCTGCCTTAAAATAAACTTCTTGGGTGCTATACTTTTTCCATTTTGGTTAATAAAATGAAATAAAATGTATATTTTATTGTATTATTGCATAAATATTACTAAATTAGTAATGTTTGGGTGTAAAATATTTGTAGTAAATAGTTTGCAATGGTTTTTTATATATATATTAAATTCTTTGATTGTTTTTATTTAACATATGAAAGTATAATGAATATATTTACATATTCGGGTTGCGTGCATCGATAAAAAAATGTGGATAAAAAGTATTTTTAATCCTTTTTAAATTATTTTGTGTTACAAATTTTGTACGTTTAGTCAATCAATTTTCTTAGCTGTTTCTTTTCTTAGGTGGTTTTGGAAATTTTTTATATAAGTTAATATGCTTTATTTTAAAATCTATAGTAAGTGATAGACAGAAGAAGGAGGACAGAAGGTAGCTGGAATGTACTGCATAAGTATATTGTTGGTGCATTTTTCTATCGAAAATGCTTGGTAGTTGAATACAACTCCAAAATAAGCATGCACATTTTATTACATATATATTGAATTAATTAGCCACTCTTTTTAACAGATGACTTTATTTGTCAAGTTATAATGTTTATAATTTTTAAAAACAATTTTTTTATGAAAATAAACAAAACAATTTACAATTGCCAATGTTTGTTAGAAAAGTGTTTTCATGTACCAAAAATAATATTTGTAAGGATTTGGATCAGGTTATATTAAAAAGCGTTTTAATCCAGTGCCCAATTGTGTAATGAAAAGTTTCCACTGAGCACTAAACCGAGATTAAGGTTAATCTGCCCTTTATCCACTTTAAATCTCAAGATTAACCATACAAATTTTAATCTGCTAAATGCAAAATTAAAAATAAATCTAGGTAATATATTTTTTGTGCTTAATCTCGGTTTATTTTATGGTGAAAACATAGCATAAAAGTACTTAATGCTTCAATATAACCATCCATAGCAAAATCCGTGTTTGTAAAGTTATACTTAAATTTATTGTAAACCGAAAATGTATGATCAATTTACTTATTATATATTAGTCTACTTACTTACTTAACGGGCTCCCGACCTGTGAAGAGTCCCTGCCTGAGATACGGCTGCCATCCACCCTCTGCGATCCCGAGCACGCTGCTTCCACTTGTCCAGACCAAGCGCTCTGGCATCCGCGATGGCTTGGTCTTTAAAACGGAGGTTCGGTCTTCCTTGTCGTCTCGAACCTGGGGGCTGGGATTCGAAAATACTCTTGGCTGCAGCGTTGTTGTCCATTCGCTCGATGTGGCCGAGCCAATGTAGTCGACGAGTTTTAGCTTTTCGGACTACATCCACATCTTGGTACAGCTCATAGAGTTCGCGGATGTATCTTCTAGTTTCGCCTGTTCTTCAATAGCCGTGAAAGCCTCTATCACGGCACGCTGGGATCGACCGATAATATTTATATCGTCCGCATACCCCCGCATTTGGACTGATCTGTTGAAGATAGTGCCTTCCGTGTTGACACCTGCCCTGCGCACTATCTGCTCAAGAACAAGATTGAAGAAATCACACGACAGCGCATTTCCTTGCCGAAATCCGGTGCATGTTTGAAAGAGTTCAGATGAGCTGCTGCCAAACTGCAAATTGCATCGCGTGTTATCTAGTGTCATGCGAAACATCTGGATCAGTTTTGACGGGATCCCGAATTCGGCCATCGCCACAAAAAGCTCCTGACGATGAATGCTGTCATATGCGGCTTTAAAGTCGATGAAGAGATGGTGTGTCTCGACTTGAAACTCGTTGGTCTTTTCCAGGATTTGTCTTAGTGTGAAGATTTGGTCTACAGTTGATCTGCCGGGCAGGAAGCCACACTGGTACGTGCCGATTAGTGTGTTGCAGAAATGTTTGAGACGTTCACACAGTACGTTGGATAGGATCTTATATGCGACATTAAGCAGGGATATGCCTCGATAGTTCTTGCAAGACATAGGATCCCCTTTCTTGTAGATGCGACATCGGGCATGCTTTCCTCCACCCAAACTTGGTTGATGATTTGGTGCATGCGCCCTACCATAACATCACCTCCGTATTTGAAAAGCTCTGCAGGTAGACCATCAGAGCCGGCGGCTTTGTTGTTCTTTAGCGTTTTTATAGCTAAGCCAACGTCTTCTATACTGGGCGGAGGGACTGGTTCTTCATTGACTGGACGCGGGTTCTCTGCTTGCCCCATCACTCTCTCTACATTTTGTCCGTTAAGCAGCTGCTGGAAATGCTGCTTAAATACATCTACTATTCCCTGCGCGTCGGTGACTAGGTTTCCATCGCTGTTACGAAGAGCTTGTGTTCCGGTCTTAAAGCCAGCAGCCAGTTGCTTGGCTTTCTTATCGAACTTCCGGATGTTGTTTCGGTCGCGGGACTCTTCGATCTCCTTGAGCTGGGAGGCTGCGTGCTCTTTTCTTTCTACGCAGGATCTTCTCCTCCCGTCTCCTGGCTCGGCACTCATCCCTTGCTGTCCTTGTTTTCCTCTGCAGCGTTCTAATGTGTGCATCTTCAGTCACCTTTTTCCGGTATACGCATACATCATCATACCACGGGCTTTTTCTCTGGGGTGGCTGGTATCCTAGGGTGGTTTCGGCTACCGCCTTGATGAGGTATTTTATTATGTTATTAGTTGTTTGGTAAGTATGCTTTTATAAATCCATATTCACCGCATATTGTGCATGTTTATTTTACACACCCAAATAATGATTAATCTGCTGAAATTCATCAACTGTTCCCAACTTCTTGAAATTACATTTCTTGGCGGCGGCCTTTAGCCCCATATAATTCGATTCATGTGTGCGTGATTCCAATTTGATTTGCACGTAAAAGCCCATATAAGTGCAAATTATGTGCAGCTTATCAGTTCGACTTATCTTGTAGGCAAGGTGAGAGATTCGCTTTCGAGTTGACTATCTGGTTAATTCCTCATCTGTGACCCGAACAAGGTAAAATAAGAATATTTTTTTTAATATAACACCCGAACAGGGTTTTGGACACGCCAACTTTTAGCGGGCGTTTTTTTATAAATCTAACAACTGAGAGGAGACAAACAACCTCACAAAATAATGCTTCACTATTCTGGCTTAAACAAAACATTTGCTGTTATTTAATGTTGCAATCAACGAAATTGTTCTTCTGTATACATATTCTCTGTAACCACCCCTTTCTGTCGAAAATTTCGCCAAAAACGTATCAAATGTACTCGTAGCCTTCAAAATTATGAATGCGTTCAGCACCTATGGAAGTAATGTTGTAAGTGATTCAAGTGTTGCTTTGTGAACATCCTAAAAAATATTTTGTAATGTAAAGGACTATTCACATGAGAGCGAATTGCGAATAGGCGAATCGCGAACAAATCAATTTTAATGTATTTATGAATAGAAAATTCCTATTGCATTATAGCATTATATTTAATTGATCTATCATTCTATCTAAAAAAAAACAGTCTAAATTGATTTAAATAGCAATATTTACAATTACAAAAATTTTCCGCCGAATTGAAAAATTCTTGCCGCGAACTATTACTCTTTATTCACAATCCACATAATACAGACGCGATCCACAAATCTGCGAATGAAAAATTCGTTCGAACATAACCTCAAAATTGATACATGTTGCTAACATCTCATATTCGCGTGTAACCGCGAGCAATAAAAGTTTTCATGTTAATGAGTCGTTAATTTTTTTGCGTCGCCCTTCTCAAACAAGATACCTACATGCGTTCGGCTCTATCAGACGAAATATAAAAGATGGAACATATTGACACCCTACCAACTTTTGAAGAAGCTCCGTTGGTTTCAGTACTATTCACAATTTATTTCAAATTAATTTAAACCTGAATGTAAGCTAGCGGCATTGTTACGGTTTTCAGCAGAAGGAGGTTACCAAACTTGTACTGGACAAGACTTACATTTAAATGGCACAATAGGCAGTATCAGCGACGTTTTCCATTTCAGCTGTGCTATAAAAATCAGCGTATCAAATATGTGAATGCAAGGTATATAGGAACCTGCCACGACTCATTCATGCGGAAAAACAGATAACTCAAACATTTTCCGATATGACATTTTTTACTTGGGCTACACTGGCTGAGGATGGTTCTATTTTTCTTTTATTATGTCAAAACAGTAATTTAATTTATTATTTGTAATAATTTTCATAAACATATGTTAGTCCACAATGCTTAGGTAAGGTTCGCTGCGTGCTATCATTGTTTATATCCAAAGGTGATTTGACATTTTTATTTTTTGGCGATCTGTCAAATTTTGAGCGATGTTGGGTGATATGTATTATATACAAGGCTTGCTTAAAATACCGAAATACAAAAACGCCAAACAACTTTTTTTTCGCCCAACCAATTTTGTTTGTGGATATTTGCCATTTTCCCAAATTTATCCGTTTTGGGCGATTTGTCGCGGTACTAGAAATGCATATAAACGATTATTATGTAAAATACATTTCAACATTTTGTAAATCGTCGAATAATCGCCCCCATTACCGTTGTCGTTTCCGAATCAAAAACACACGACTATTCCAAACTCCTATTATGCTTGTCGTTTTCAGCCGACAACGGTTGTACTAGATGTATAGTCGTGTTCCTACTTTTGCTTTATTGGTCAAGAGAATCCGACACCAAAGCGACTTAAGTAACGACATTTTTTGTCGTTACCTATTTTGGTCCCGACAAGTAGCCGATTGGATGATTGCGACCGTGTTTGTCGGGTAATTCAAGAAAACTATGCAATCCTTCCCAAACTCTTCGGATACTCTGGGAGCTGGATTTTACTCACCAAAAAGCAGATAGAACAGTAGTCGTATATCAAAGGGCGTTATGTGGTACAACTAACTATTGGTGTTTAGATGAATTGGTGTCGATGTTGCTTATTAGCTCGTCAACAACATCATTTACTAAATAGATCAACAGCACTCATTTGAATGAATGAAATGGGTTTTCCTCAGACAGGCAATTAATTTTTATGAATGAATGCAGAACATTCGCAGCTCATACGATTGCATATGTTTTCATATAATGTACATTTACAGAAATAATACATATAAATAAAGTTTGCGGTTTAAGAGTTAAGCGTCTTTAAGTAATATATACATATGATTTTTATATAGTAATGGACAAATAAAAGTTATCACCACACTATTTAAAAAAAACTAAAATTGCAGCTCTGATTTGTCCATGAAGTGAACTACAATTGCTTTATTTTGTCATAGAATAAATTTAAAAGTGTAAAATACTGTTATTTTGTTGGTTAATTTAATAAATATTCGTATCCAGAGAGTCTCAGCGAAGTTTAGTTGAAATTTTCTGGTCGAAGCTTTTATTTGTCCAATAGTATATAACTGCCTCTTAAAATGATAAGTCCCTGAACTATTTGGCTCTCGGCATTTGCACACCGCATTTATATATAAGCTTACCTGTCCTATTCCGGGTTAAATTAAGATTTAATGTTCAACCTTTTTTCTCAAAATTAAGTCTTTCTTAACCAACCTCTAACAAATTTTAAGTAATCACCCCGATTACCGTTTTTCGTCTTTCGGATTTTTCACTCTAACGCTCCCGACTCGAAGAACTTGTAGTAGAATTGCACCCGACTTAAATTATGTAGAATCTTTGAGAAAGATTGCCATCAATCGTCTTTATGTGTCAAATTGTTGTCTATTTTGTGTCTTTGAAAGCAAATACAAGTAAACAAAAGTGGAACAATTTTATGTTTTATATCATTTCTAAAATGAATAGCATTGAAATGTTCTATAGTTCAAGTAGTGAGGATGATGACTTGAACAAAGTCAGAAGAAGAAGAAAATTCGGTTCTTAATCTGTCTCCTGCAGTAGCGCGAGACTGCTTTTTGTTATGCACTAACTTTTGTTTAACCTCATTTTTTAAATCGGACCAATTCTTTCAGTACCTCAATTTTATACACGATAAATATTTTTTTTATGGATTTTCAACTGTTGAATCATACAACGAATAAAAACGAACACAAGTGACTTAAAAAAAACTCCCAAACATCATCTACCCCTATAATCATATCATCACCACCAAGTCGGCTACCTGTCGAGACCAAAATTGCTCACGACAAAAAAGGTAGGTTTTTAGTTCATTAGTAGTGATCCCACTTCTTCGGTAATAAAGGTAGAGTCGGGAGACGACTTAAAATCTACTACAAAAAGTAGTTTAAATTTTTATCTGACAAGAAATCATGTGTTTTTAATTGAAAAACGGCAACGGTAATCGCGGTGAATGATTCACCGGAAAATTATTTGTTTATACTAAAATTCTGTGTAAAAGCCATCACAAAAATCCATTTTATTCATTTCCTGTTTTGGTAGTTCATTGATTTTGAGCGCACAGTAAAACAAAACAAGTAAAAAATTAATAAATATTTATTTTGTCACAGTATCCTAATTTTTTAATCAATTGTTATAATAATTATATAATATGTTTAATGTACTTTTGTTTGAAATTATATGCTAGAAAAGATGTATATTTTTCAATTTTATTTTCGTGATATACACTATGTGATGCATAATATCCTTCCAGAAAATACACCCCCCTATCATGCTATCCGTTCGGAGAGGAATTTTCTCCGCAACGCAAATATAATCGGAGACTTCATTTACATTCACCGTATCCGTTTTCCGAACGCACTTAAATTTTTTTTATAAATTATTATTTCCGCGATGAATATATGTCGGAGACAATCGGAGAGAAATTGACAGGTGGCTGTCAAAAACTGATGTAAAAAACGCAGCTCATCGCGTTGAAATGTATACTGCCGGTATGCGTTACGTTTTGTCGGAGAAATGTTCCGAACAGATGATCGGAACAATTACCATGAAGGAAAATTGTCCGATTCGTATAAAATCGGAGAGTTTTCCTTTCGGAACGGATACCAAAATAGGGGGGACAATTTAAGAAAATAAATTGAGAACATAGTTGTAACTAAAGCATACTATATTTCATTGGTGCTTAAACAGAATGTAAATTATTTCCGAAAAAACAATGTAAAGGAAAAAATTAACAAAAATTGAGTACTAGGCGTAAAATCGTTTGGCCATTGAAATAGAGCCACTATCCTTTGTTTCAAAAACTCGCAAAACATGGTAAAAACATTAAAAAAAATTATGTCATTTAAGCTGTGAGAGCTAATACTTCGTTACATGTGCATTATTTCTTATTGCAGCTTCACAGCGCTTCGGCATTGAAGTAAAGAGAGCTTGGCAACACTGGATGACCATTCCTTCTGCACAATTTCACAATTTCTTCTACATTTTTTTCGTATTTTTGAATTGGTGCTTACATACTGCCATTTTGAGTTCCTTTCATAAATTCTCAATCGGATTTAGGTCCGTTGATTAAGCTGGCCAAGGTAACACTGTCGCGTTATGCTCCTGGAAGAATTGTTTGGCCTTCTTTGAGGTATGCTTTGGTCCATTGTCCTGTTGGAATATCCTTTTTGTTATATCTTGACGATTTAAATTAAAACACACAGTTGAACTCTAATTTTGTATTTAAGTGTGATTACGTTCGTGGCTCAGTTACAACTGAACGTATACATAAAATAGACTGAGAGATCAAGTTGTAAGTGTTATACCATATATTACATCTCCTGCATTAAGAACTAAATTATTAACAAAGAAAATTCAGATAATTGTTTTTTTTTTTTTTTGTTTTTTTTTTTTTATGCAATAGGATAGATTTAGATATTTTATATAAGATTGATATATTTATTAATATAATTACTATTGAACCAGTATATTTTTGAACAGGTTTTACTTCCCTACCTGATCTAGTTACATAGTAACCGGATGGAGAGCTCTTTCTATAATTTGTATTACTTTGCGTTGGTAAGCTAAGGTTTGGTGTTGTCATTTGAATTGTGTCTTCATGATTTTGTTGACTTTCTGGTAATTCAAAATCTGGAGATTTGAACTGTGGCTCATGAACTGATTTTCTTAAATGACATGAATTGCGCCGAAGTAAACTTTTATCTTCAGTTTGCACAATATATGACCTGGGAGTATTGTGGGGTTTAACTATCTGAGCTGGCTCCCAAATTTTGTTTCGCTGTATTACTACATTTTCTCCTCTAGCAAAATTATTTTCTTTTTCATTTCTTATGTTTTTGTCATGGTAATTTTTGTAATTTCGTTGATGTTCTTTTAAACTATTTAAAGGATTTTCAAAAATTTTTGGTTTTAAAGAACTATCTTGGATAGGAATTTTAGATCTTAAAATTCTACTCATTAACAGCTGTGATGGTGTAGCATTAATACCGGCTATTTGTGAGTTTCTGTACGACAATAATGCACTAAATATGTCTTTCCTCTCTTCATTTGCCTTTTTTAGTAATTGTTTTGCAATAAGCACCCCTTTTTCTGCCAATCCATTCGAGCGAGGATACATAGGGCTTGACGTTGTTACAGTTATGTTCCATTCATTTGCAAACTTTTTAAAACAGTACGAATTAAAAGGCATATTGTCACAGATAACTTGGTTTGGAATTCCGTGGGTTGAAAAAATATCTTTCAAAACAGAACTAACTGACAGCGCAGTTTTATTTGCCAGTGGTTTTATTTCTAGCCACTTAGAAAAATAATCTACAAGCACGAGATAAGGCTTGTTTTGAAAATCTAATATATCACAACCTACTTTAAAAAATGGAATGCTCGGTATTTCTTGTGGAATTAATGGAAGTTTCGCATTTGAACGCTGAAATTTTTCACAGACTCTACATTGCGAAATAAGTTCTTCAATATCTGAAGATATATTTGGCCAATAAATAGACAATCTTGCCATGGCTTTGGTTTTCGTCATACCCAAATGACCTTCGTAAAGCGTTTGGAGCAATTGTGCTCGCAAGCTTTTTGGAACAATAACACGTTTTCGAAAAAATAAGAGTTCATTCTCGTAGTAAATTTCGTATCTTAAAGGCCAATACTTCTTAATTAAACTATCAACCCGTTTTAAATCATTTGGCCATCCAGTTTTACACATTTGTGTAAGTAATTTAAGTTCCCTATCAACTACCATCTCTTTTTTATAAGATCAACTCGATTGTCTGCGATTTCCACACTATGTACAATTTCATTAAGAGAGGAATCTACGTCATAATCATCATTCGATTGAATGTAACTCCTGGATAAAGTATCCGCTATAAACATATTTTTTCCTGTCATGTATTCAACTGTTAAATCATATTTTAAAAGCTTTAGTTTCATTCGTTGCAATCTACTAGAATGAACTTGTGAAACTGTTTTTTTCATTATAGCTACGAGTGGCTTGTGGTCTGTCAAAACAACTATCGGTCTCCCATATATATAATAGTGGAATTTAAGGCACGCGAAAACAATTGCCAACATTTCCTTTTCAATTTGTGCATATGACTTTTCTGAGTTGCTTAAAGATTTTGATGCATAACAAACTGGTCTCTCCATCTGAAGAAGACAACTTCCAATCCCACTTTGAGAAGCATCTGTTTGGATTACAATAGGCAAAGAATCGCTAAAATTTTGTAAAACGGGAGCCTGACATAATTTGTTTTTAAGTGTGTTAAATATTTGTGTGTGATGCGACATCCATACAAATTCATTATCTTTTTTTAAAAGTTCTCGGAGGGAAGAGGTCAAGTCTGATAAGTTAGGTATAAAGTTTCTCAAATAATTTATAAATCCTAGGAATCTTTGAAGTTCTTTTTTATTTTCAGGTATTTTTAAAGCCTTTATTGCTTCGATTCTACTCCCATCAATAGAAATTCCATTTTTTGAAAAAATGTACCCTAAATATTTAACTTCTGTAAGTTTGTATTGTAGTTTACTTTCATTAAATTTTATATTAACATCTTTTGCTCTTTTTATTACTCGTTCTAAATTGCTGTCATGCTCTTGTTTGTTTCTTCCTCCAACAAGAATATCATCAAAATAAATGAACGTTCCTGGCAAGTCCCCAAAATACTTTGTGTTTAATTTTTGAAATAATTCTGGTGCAAAACTAACTCCAAAAGGCATACGCAAAAATTTATATACCCCATATAATGAACTAAAAGCACAATAATCACTACTGGTACCATCCAAAGGCACTTGCCAAAACCCATCTTTTAAATCTATGACAGTAAAGTATTCCATATCTTCGAATGCTGTTGTCAAATCTTCAAGACGTGGAATTTCAAAAGGTTCTTTTTTAATATTTGCATTTAATTCGCGAGGATCTAAACATAACCTTATTGACTTACCTGGTTTTTCGACCAACACAAGGTTATGGACAAAGTCAGTAGGATAGTCTATTTTTTGTATAATTCCTAATGTTTCCATTTCATCTAATTTCTTTTTTAATTTCGACCTCAAGCTTTTTGGAATTCGTCGTGGAGCTTTAACGCTCCCGTTTGAACCTTCTTTCAAGTAAATTTTGCATTTATCGGGATAGCAACCTAATCCCGTAAAAATGTCCTTATGTTTTCGAACTGCCTAGATTTATGCACTTTAACTTCATCTATGTTCTTTATAATATTTAGCTTTAAACACGTTTCCAGACCTAATATTGGTGCAGATTTAACACACGCTATTATGAAACAGGTATTTATTTTCACTTTATTGTGGTTTATATACAAAAACGCCATGCCTATAACATCGATTTTGAAACCACCATACGCTTCTAATTTAATGTTTGTACTGTGTAACTCAACGCTGAAAAAAAATTTTCGAAACAATTCAATTCAATTCAATTCGAAACCGCAGTTGTTGCACTGCTTTCCTTTAGCCGGGCACATCATCGGCTTATGACGATACGAACACTTGCTGCAATTTTGTATAACGTTCCCCTCAGCTTCATCATTCCTTCTCATTTTATAGCGACTAACAGGTCCTCTCTGACTGGACCCACCTCTCTGGTTGTATCCCCCTCTCTGGCTGTATCCTCTACTCTGGTTGTATAGACGTTCCGTTGGTTTTTCTTTGTCATCACCCTCAGCTTCATCTTTTTTATTCCCAAACGTGTGCTTTTTACGTATTGCACTGACATTTGACTGCATTTGTACGTCTCTTGCTTGTATATGTGTTATTTCCGCTACTCTGCAAAATGCTATTGCTTTCTTTAGTGTTAGGTTTTCCGTTCTCAAAAGCTTTTCTTGTGAATCTCCATCTCTAATTCCTAAGACAATGCGGTCGCGTATCATCTGATCAGTGACGTTTTCTGTTGTACAGTCGAAATCACTTGGCTTGGCTCACGATATCTTTTAAAAAGCTATCAAACTGTTCACCTGGCTGCTGCACTCTTGAGTGAAATTTGAACCGTTCGTATATAACATAATTTTTCGGTTGACAATACGAATCAAAATGTTCGACCACTTTAGTATATATTTTAGCATCCGCTTCTGATATGTCCAACGTTTCGTATATTTCAATGGCTTTTTCACCCATTAAGTTTAACAGCATTGCAATTTTCACTCCATCGCTAAGAGTTTCTCCTTTTGTAGTTGCCTGGACGTAAATCGGAAAAAGCTTTTTAAATTTTGTCCACTCATTGCTGACGTTTCCTTCAAAATTTAAAGGTCCGGGTGCTCTAAATTGATCCATTTTCTTTTCTTTACATTATAAATTTCACAGTATTGCTTTTATTTAAATGTCTCATTCCACTTCTCTTTTACGGCTGCGCCATGTTATATCTTGACGATTTAAATTAAAACACACAGTTGAACTCTAATTTTGTATTTAAGTGTGATTACGTTCGTGGCTCAGTTACAACTGAACGTATACATAAAATAGACTGAGAGATCAAGTTGTAAGTGTTATACCATATATAACACTTTTTAAGAGCAAATGATCCTCGGCAAACGGCACCAAAACGTTGCCAAGAATATTTACATATTCGTGTTGGTCCATTTTTTGTTTTATCCAGAATATTGGACCAACACCATACCAAGAAAATGAGACCCGTGTTTTACGCTTTTCTTGCTATACAATGAAGAAAATTCTTGGTTTTGTGGGTGTTATTGTAGGTAGATAGCGAATATGAAACATATTTATTTTACGCAAATAATAAATATTGCTTAAAATTTAATTTTAAAATTACTGATTTCGTAATCTATTTACAGATTGCTGCAATTACAAGTGCACATGCACCCAAAATTACAGGAATGCTTTTAGAAACGCCTCCAGCGCAACTGCTCATAATATTATCATCTGAAGATACGTTGAGGCAAAAAGTAAATGAAGCTTTGGATGTTATACTTCATAAACAAAAATCGGAATTAGGTATGTATTTTTTCGGTATATTTAAAAATTATTATCAGTAAATCTTTAAATTTAATTACAATTTGATATTCAACGCAATCAACAGCACTTTCTACGATGGCCTTTTTCTATTGGCACTTTTAAATATACGAGGGTGGGTCAGGATGGAATTTCAAGCTTATTCTTTTTATATGAAATTAATAATCAAGGGTAATATGACATTGAAAAAAAAGAATCCGTTGTCCGATTTCAGCTAGCTAATCTGTGGATCTTAAAATCATTTGAAGTTGTCAAACCATTGCGATTATGAGCAAACGCGGCATTCATTTCGTGAAAAGCTTTTTCAAGTCCAAATATTTATCTAAAATCAATATCACTGATCCATGTTATAGGTCTGTGGTCTCTTCAAGGTCACTCACCTTCACTCGCCGATCCTTCAAACCGTGGATTTTATCGCCCATTTCTCGTGTGGTGAACTCATTCGGGCGGCCAGACCGTCCGGCAACCGCACGCTAGAACGACCTCACCGAAATTGAGTAGACCAATGGTGAAGAGTCCGCATAATATATATATATATATATATTTTTTTTTTTTTTTGTAAAAAAAGTAGTGTTTGATGAGCAGTCGAAATTCATTTTTTTTTTCATTTTAACGAAAATGCACGTCATCGTCAATATAAAATGGCTGCCACAACAAATCTGTCTGAAAACTTAGGTGAGTTATTTAATCTCAATTGTAGCCCTAGACTGTCTCGATCGTTCCTTAATGAGATATCGAAACAGTTCAATATTCACCTTTGCTGGGTGTTGGGGCACTTCTGGGAACTGTAAAGCTGATGAACTCGCAATGATAAATAAATAGTGATATGTTAAAAGGTCACAATAACCAAGTTTTCCGTAAATTAAAAAAACTGTATATGCTTACTCATAACGGAAAAATCTCATTTCAAAGAATGAGAATTATTTCTTGGCGCTCTTACGTAGGTTTTTAAATAAAAATCTTATGTTTAGGATATTTCCCCGATTTTATATGAATTTTCAAATATTAGGACTTATGCCCTTATAACAAATTTCGAGTTTTAATCCAATGAAAACTTAATATTTCAATGGATATTGATTTATTCTGAAAATTTTAAAAGTGTCTATAGATGTTTTATCGGTCAATTGCACTATAAAGTATTTTCGTATATACAAAGATGCGTATGACATATAAAAAAAAACGAAGAAATTAATATATTTTTTTTCAAGATTTTTTTAATTTTATTTAAAAAAAAACAACAATGTTAAAGAATATAATTATTTAACTGCAGTTAATAGATGTGAATATATAAGATTATATATTTCTAGTAGATACACGAAATGGTACAAGCTGCTAATAGTGAAGAAAACTTTTTCGTTCCTTGGTTTAATCTAAAATAATCGGATGCCTTTGCCTCCTTCACAATGAAATGTTGCACCGTTATGAAATGTTGAATTTTTTCAACGGGCATCAGTCAGTGACTCATGCCCTTTTAACAAATTTCGAAACATTTGAGGGCCTTATAAACGGTAAAAAATGTATGTTACTGATGTCGTTTTAGCATCAAATTTATAGCTCTACTAATATAGATAAATAATTGATCAAAACATTAAAATCGAAAAAAATGTGACTGATGCCCTTTTAACAAATCAGCATTCAAATGAGAGTTAGGTATACCAATTGCTATTTGTAAATTATTGCTAATGCTGGCTGCTATAGAGGAAACAAACTTTAGGTGGACAAGTGGCGCATGCCCTTTTAACAAATGTTACGAAATTTGTTACGAAATTTGAGCGCCTCATAAACGGTAAAAAATGTATGTTACTGATGTCGTTCTAGCATCAAATTATAGCTCTACTAATATAGATAAATAATTGATCAAAACATTAAAATCAAAAAAAAAATGCGACTGATGCCCTTTTAACAAATCAGCATTCAAATGAGAGTTAGGTATACCATTCGCTACTTGTAAATTATTGCTAATGCTGGCTGCTATAGAGGAAACAAATTTTAGGTGGACAAGTGGCTCACATGTCTAGCGACGCTCTTAAAATGTTATCTCTCTAAGCAGACGAAACAACAGCACTATCTTATATGTAGACTTTATCATAGATCTCCGTGGTATCACAACGGACCAATACTGGTGTGTGTCGGTTCTTATGCCGACAGCCATTTCTACCCTACCTAACCTAACCTAGGTGAGTCCTTTTAAAAGACTCTTCTTGACAAACAAAATTATGGATTTAAGATTGTGACGCCATTTGTTTTGTTCATGTAATCGAAGTAATCAGAATCTCATCTCAGTAATCTCGACGATAGCTTTGGAAAATGACTTAGTGATTATTTGGAGGAGACCAGAATAAAATAGACAATCATTTAGCAATGTCCGTCCTTAAGCAATTTTTAGGCCTATAAATTCAGAAATGTGTTTTTTAAAATATTAGTGTTAGTGTGTGCATTGTTTTTTTGTGCGATGCATTGAACTGAATTTAATGTACCTGTTTGGTAAAGAATTTCTGTTGTTATAAAACCGAGTTAAATGGATTTGGAAACTGATTCAATATCTATTTTGTATTTGTGTTCATTTTCAATCACGATGACAGTATTTTAATTATGTTTTCATTGGTAAGACAAAACTTTAATAACTATAGAGAAGTGATCGCTATCACGTAGAAATTACAGGGAAGTACTAGGGTAAATCTGAAGAAAGGTAGGAGAAACAACTCCATGCATTGTTTTTATCGATTTTGTTTTAATTGGACATTAGTCCATAATCACACTTTGGACTTATGTCCCGTGGAGTTACGTCCCTACAAAAATTTATGAGTAAAGTTAGTCTTTGCTTTTGCTGTTTGTTGGCTCCCTAAACCTATGACTTTCTATTTTTGGATGTTATCTTGTAGTTATAGTCCAATATAACTACCGACACAACACAAATGATTTATTTTGTTTTTATATATATTTACAAAGCATACACAGCAAATGGAAAAGACGTATTTGCATAGTTTTACTGAATTAACACACAACTAGGGCCGTTGTCAACCAGTCCAGTCGGATCAAAATAGCTAACGATAATAAAGCTCGTTTTTTAAGTGTTTTGAAGAAACTGTTCTAAAAAAGTAGTAATGAAAGATTAGAAAAAGATTCATACTTCCTCCTATTATTCTTGGAGGTTTGTCAGACGTTCGCAAGAGGTAAGGCAGCGAATAAATCTTTTCAGGTGATACGGGTCGGATGTATGTATGGTTTTATTGTCAAGAATTAGGTAAATGGTGGGTACATTGTTTTCATTATTGGTGTGGTTTTTTGCGTGTTCCAATTTCCGCTATTGTAAATTTAGTTATTTCCTAGAAATGTTTAAAGAGGTTAAGGATTACGAATTTTGACTACAGGGGACTTTAGAGAAAACTAAAAGGAGAACTTAAAAATGTAGCAACCATCTCCAGTTGTAATAATATTTAAAGGTTAAGAAATTCGTTTTTATTTCATTCGGTGGGTTTTTGTGAAGAGTAGAGTACGAATAAATAAAGTGATAATACGAATGTTAGTACGAGATAGAGTTCGATCTTCACAAGTATGTTAAAGGTATATGATTTGGAAGGAAAATAGTCAGTATACTTGACAAATAGTTATGCCTTAAACACATGTGCAAAATTTTGCTTGCAGTGGAAATAGAACACATATATTTAAACGGAAGTACTGCAAGTTGTCTCTATTTCTAAATCCACTGCAAACCGACAATGCCACCACAAAACTGCTCGTGAGCGTGCGTTTCCGTACCCTGGTTTTAATACACAAATGTGTAGTGATATCTGTCCTTCTGAGCGATATATGTAACTAAAGGGTGTTTTTTTAAAGGTTTGGTTTTTCGAATAGAGATATAACTGACATTTTGGGGTCACTGGTTCAGTTCGCGAAGTTTACCGCAAAATTTTGTTCAGTAATGAGGCTTATTTTGGCTTGAATATCTACGTCAACAAGCAAAATTGCCGCATTTGGAGTGAAGAGAATCCACATGAGACCCTTGAAACGCCATTACATCCACAAAACCTGACTGGCTGGTGGAGTCATTGGGCCATACTTCTTCCGAAATGATGCTGGAGAGTCAGTCACCGTTAATGGAGACCGGTATAGGCCATGAAAACCGAATTGGATGGCATGAATTTAGATGAGATGTGGTTCCAACAAGACGGCGCTACATGCCACACAGCGCACGTCACAATCGATTTATTGAAGGAAACATTCGATGAGCGCATAATTAAGCGGAATGGACCTGTCAATTGGCCACCAAGATCGTGTGATTTGACACCATTGGATTATTTTCTTTGGGGATATGTGAAGTCTCTCGCCTACGCCAACAAACCAGAAACATTAGAGGACTTGGAAGACAACATTCGTGGCGTTATTGCCGACATACAGCCCCAAATGCTTTGAAAAAAGTGGTTGAAAATTGGACCTCTAACTTGTCTTTATTATTAACGGCATAACATTTTCCTTCCAATAAAGCCAAATTGATGGACATTAATTAACGATTTTCTTGTGTTTTATTTCTATTCGAAGTTTTATACCTCTAAAAAAAACACTATTAATTATGTCATTTACTATTTATTTTTTGATTAATAAACTCCACATTTATTTTAATACGTTTGTTTTTTTCAGTCGAACCGAAAAAAATTATACCTGTTGTTTTACTAGAACAAATTGAAGACAACGATCCGCTTTTCTACTCGCCTGGTAAACGTGGCTTTTATAGCCCACGGCAGGGATATGCATCTTTCGAGAGAATAAATGCTTTTCGAAATGTTGGAAGGTACTTAATTCATTCTGGCAGTACTGTATATGTTTAACTACTAAATTTATATTCATTTCTTTCAGATTGATTGGGCTTTGTTTGCTTCAAAATGAATTATTTTCTTTATTTTTACAACGACATGTATTAAAGTATATATTAGGAAAACAAATCAGATTTCATGATTTAGCCTTTTTTGATCCAACTGTATATGAATCATTTAGACAGTTAATCCAAGGCTCTCATACAAATGATGGCGCAGATATTTTGAATAAGTTGGAGTTGTATTTTGTGTAAGTTTTTATTTTTCCTCTTGTGTGAATTATTTGAACTATTTTATACTTTAAATAACGAATTAATCGCAACTTTTGTGGTTGTCAATTATCCAACAAATATTTAGTAAAATGTATATGTTAATGGAAATTTAGATTTAGAGCGTCTTCATGCAAATTTGTTCAGATTCAATTTCTGCCTTTTTTTCAAATGTGAATTCAAATTTTTAATTCCGTTCACGAAAATATGGATCGGTTTTGTGGGAATATTTTAATTGCCTTCATCTTAACTGTCATCTTAAAATTTAGATTTTGGATATATGTCGTTTAGACCAGATAGTTCATAGATATCTTCATAGATACATATATACGCAGTCTTTTTTCACTCAAAAACGGTGTCAAGCATATTCGATAGAGCTTATTCGTAGCTTTCCTACCTTGTTATGCCGGTAAGTAGTACTTAACTCATTCAGCTAACTCTGCCCAATTCTTTATTAACAAAATAAAAGCCTCGTTAAGCTTAACGAACTTTAAAATTAAACGAAATTAGCTAGCAACAACTCAACGACAAGCAGACATCTCCAACGCGTTGGTTGAACAAAGTTGAGCCTCGTACAGTTGAATTGAGTGAGTCGAACATAAATTTGACGAGTTGAGCACGTAGTGGAACCTCACAAGGATTACTCTCCTCTTATATTGCTGTATTATCAGCAAACGTAAATACAGATATGCTTTCATATACAATAAAAACACACACAATAAAAACACCGCGATGTTTAAGACAACTAAAAATAAACCTGACGACATTCGCATTTTCGTATAATTTCCCGACAACATGTAAACCATATCATCAAACCACTTCAATTACCATCCCTTGTTTGATCCTTCCTCATTTGTTTTTGTTTTACATACAAACTGTAGTGATGCTAGTCCTGCTGCGCGATTTACTTGGAGTCGTGTGCAGATCTACTCAATTTCACGGTTTTGTGAATAGTATGAAATTTTAATTTTGAAATTTCCTTTGCAGAATCGATTTAATAAAAGAAGAAGGTGGAGGAAACATTGAACTAGCACCAGGTGGAAAAAGTATTCAAGTTTGCTCCAATAATATATACGATTATGTTCGTCGATATGGTGAATACCGAATGATTAAATCGCAAGAAAAAGCACTTGAAGTAATTATAATAATACATATTCACAATATTAATGTCGTAATGTAATATTTAATCTTTTCATAGGCAATTAAGTGTGGGGTTTTCGATGTTTTGCCGGAATGCTCATTAGATTCACTGACTGCTGAAGATTTACGTTTGCTTTTAAATGGAGTTGGGGATATAAACGTTAATACTCTGATCTCATACACCACATTCAACGATGAATCTAGCGAAAACTCGGAAAAACTGTTAAAGTTTAAAAAGTGGTTTTGGTGTATTGTAGAAAAAATGAATACATCAGAGCGTCAAGATTTAGTAAATATATATATATATACCTTTTTTCCACAAAACGTTAACATTACATATTATGTTTAGCTATATTTTTGGACAGGATCTCCAGCTCTACCAGCTTCAGAGGAAGGATTTCAACCTTTGCCGTCGATAACTATTAGACCTATAGACGACTACCACCTTCCTACAGCCAATACCTGCATATCCAGACTCTACATCCCATTGTATTCGAACAAGGTCATATTGCGTACAAAACTTCTGTTGGCGATAAAATCAAAGAATTTTGGATTTGTTTAGTATTTATATAAAAAATAAATAATTTTTTTTTAAGTTTTCATGTTTCAACCGTGTAAAATAAATATTGGGCATTAACAACCCATAAGAGATAATACTTAACCGGTAAACAAATTGCGACCAACATCTAAATTGTTACCAAATGAAGTAAAAATTACCAAAATATTCTTAGCTATAAAAGCTGATTAAATAAAGAAAACTAATTGTAAGATCGAATGGTAATTTAGATAAGCGGGCAGATGCAACAAATTGTTTTCAGTATTCAATATTGGTTGTTCGACACGGACGCGACTAAATTTCTCGAATCAACGAAATTTCTCTTAATTGGCGGTAGCTAAAATCCGCACATAAATAAAGGTGTGCGAAAGATACACCTACAACTTAGAACTTTTGAAGACGTAGCTCCGCTAACGAAGAGTGGAAATCGGGTTCGAAAGCGGTCGTCGTTTACTTTAAGACGAACTAATTCTCCCATTCTTCAATCGCCGTAAGTTCCGTATCACCCGCGGCCGTAGGTATATTTTATTCAATAGACATAGGCTTTTCCTAGAGTGTCTGAAATAAAACGGATCTACATACAATTTGTCTCTAACCAGTTCAGAGATATGCCCTTCATATCATCCCAATCACAAATTTCAGTTTGGATCTATAATTTTAAGTTTATGCATTCTTATATTTCTTGTTGATGAGCTGATGATGAAGTGTATGCAGAGCCAGTGTTAGTATGTCTTTGGACTGGTTTTTCCAACGAAAACATATTTTTTCCTTTATTTTCCCTCCCCGTTCGACCGAATTTCCATAATTTGCCCACAATAATATAATTAAATAATTGTAAATTAAAACCGAATCAAAAAATGTTTTTATTACTCCTCATCAACCATTACTAGTTGATACAGATTTCGGAGGATTTTTGCTTCGAGGAACATTGTTCCGACAGAAAATAACGCACGCCTACGATCTACGTTGCAGTGCGATGAAGTGCATTTTCAGTGACATTTGTGACAATTTCACACCATTTTTTGTCCGATATCCTCCGACAACAAGTGGTTGCGGAAGACAACATCCCAATTTCTACCTCAAATTTGAGTAACCACCAAATTGACTCAGCAATCTTAAAAATTGAAAACTCAATTTCTGAAAGCATTGCAGAGCAACCAACTTGCAACAACATTCCGTCCAAATACAAAGACCTTCCTGTACACATTCAGATTATGTATAAACACAGGCAAAAGCTTCGGAAAATTCTGCAACGAATATTCCACCGCACGCTTAATACACACTGCGCTGAATATCAGAGTGTTCTTTCACAATTAAATTGTCTAAGCACGCTGATTAGTGAGAACACAAAATCCTTTGTGAATTCTCAATTCAAAAAGAGACTGAACCTTATCAAACCAGGCCCAGGCACCTTTAAGAAAATAAACCAAATTGTTGGAAAAAAGTCCCTAGTCACTGAACCTCTTCTATCAAACGGTTCATTGGTTTCATCAGATGCCGAAAAATCAAATGCATTTGCAGAGCATTTTGAAAATAATTTTCAACATAGTCCCCCACACCACCTTCCGGAGTTTTTGAACAACGTTCGAGGTGAAGTAACTGGACTAACGGCTGAAATTCCCAGCCCAATTACCCAGTTTTCAGAAACAAACTCATCAGTCTACACTCTAGTTGATGAGTCTTTCACCAGCCCTACTAACCTATCGGCAGCAATTTATACCAGTAACGCGAAAAAGTCTTCAGGTCCGGACAAAATTTCCAACTTTGTCATGAAAAGACTTCCCCCATCAGCAATAATTTTTCTCACAATTATTCTCAATAATTGTATTAACAACTGCTATTTTCCAACCAAATGGAAAATTGCGGAAGTTTTTCCAATCCCAAAAAAATTATCTGCAAAATGCATTTCAAAATTTAGACCCATCTCTCTGCTCTCAACAACTTCTAGAAATGTTGATTTTAAACAAAATCAACTCGGTCTGCACCGAACTAGAAATAGCACAAAACAACCGCATTCGCATTTAAATCCAATCACTCGACATTTCACCCACTGCTGAAGCTGCACGCCGATGTTAGTATTGGGTTAAATAAGATAGAGACCACCGTTGCTTGTCTACTTGACATTGAAAAGGCATTTGATTCCGTTTGGATTGAAGGCTTAGTCTTCAAACTCAAGTCCCTTAACTTCCCAACACATACCATAAGAATCATACACAGCTTTCTGACCAACCGTAAGTTCTATGTGCGAATAGGGAACTCCAAATCCAGTATTAGGGATATCAAAGCAGGGGTAGCCCAGAGCTCACGCCTCGGCCCCACCTTGTTTAATCTCTATACTTGTGATCAACCACAAAATGATTCTAGAACAGAGACTCTGCTTTACGCAGATGACTCTATCACCTACTCTTCTTCCCCTTGCCCTAACATTGCATTACGCAGAGTCAAGACACACATCCTCAAACTTTAGGAATACTACCAAAAATGGGGAATCAAAATAAACTCCGCTAAAACGGAGCTTATAACATTTCGAAATCCCTACGGCACTGCTCGCAACAACACTGTAGCGAAATGTAAAAAGCTAACTCTTACCCTGCCCGACAACTCCACAATACTGCCAAAACAACAGGTCAGATATTTAGGGGTGAACTTTTCAGAACGTTACAAGTTCAACCGTCACGTAGCCCTTACCCTTCAAAAGGCAAACTTTGCCTTATCGTTAGTCCTGCCACTTATGCGAATAAGAGGTAGACTCGAGACAAGGACCAAACTTCTTCTCTACAAGCAGTTGATACGTCCAATAATAACCTACTGCTTTCCTATCTGGTACACTATCAGTCCCAGTTACATGAAAAAAATACAAATCTTCGAGCGAAAAGTGCTTCGGCACTGTACTTCGCTCTACCGAAACCCTCACAACAACCTCTATTATAGAACAGAAGTCCTATATGAAGCCGCCAATCTTATCCCCATTGACCAATATCTGTGCTCGCTTTCAACGAAAATGACGCGCAATATCCTATCCCATCCCAACCCTTTGATTCATATTATTTCAGAGACTCCATCAATACAGGATTACATCCCCACGTGTTGGCTTTAATTGAACCAGATCTTGGAATAGTCCAAGAAGATTCATTCGAAGACTTCTACGTGGTTGCTGGAACGCGATACAACCGTGGTTGACAATCTGCCGGAAAGCAATGGAAACACAGACACGCCATCTAACACCAAGAAGAATACAAGCCAACGAACTAAATCTCCAACCCACCCCAACAAACCACACCAATTGTATAAATATTGTAAACACACATTTTTTAAAAAAAAGAGTAATAAATTGTAGATAGTAGTGGTTGCGGAATTTTCTTCCGATTTTCAGCTGAGTAGTGAAATGTTAGCAATAGAAATAAAAAAAAATAGAAAAGTAATTTTTATGCATTTATGGGCAAGAGCAAATAAATAAAAAAAACAAGCACATTGCCTGGTGCTGAACTTCTGATCAGTTTTATGTAGGAGATACCAGAAGCTTTTGCTGTATTTTGGGATGAAGTTGCCGACCAAACTAGAATTTTTTTTGCTTTGTTTGAATTGCGTTTTTTGTTTATTTATTTATTTTTTAACAATTTATTACGCCAAGCAGGCTAGTCTTTTTTTTCATATCGACTTGTTAAGGGGAAAGTTTATTTTTAAATATGCAACTAAACTCTTAAGTTTTCCAAATATAAGATCTATAATAGAATAACTTACGCCGCATCAGCCAGATCATTTATCTTACTTTTGTTTCTCGATATCCTCGTTTTTTTGCTTTATTTTGCGCCCTAAATGCTTTTGATTCTGCTTCCATAAATAACACTCCGATAGAAATTTTTGTTCTAGTTCAATTTGAAAACATAAATTTTTCTGGCACTTTTTTGACAACTCGATTATTTAAAATATATGTTATTAGCTATAGCTAGCTATTTTCGGCGACATTTACCGATTCAATATATTTTCAATGTGAATATCGGTAACCGAAAAATTGGTTTCTAACGTACGCTAGCGAGCTTATTGGCATAATTTTTTGTATATTAAGTATGAAATGCCTATATAAGTTAGTACTGTAAATAAAAATATGCGTCGACATATATCGGCTTTTCGATACATCGGTAAATTTTGTGCATCCCTATCAGATTAGTGTCTCCGACGGATACCTCGCTATGGCCGATTATGTGAAACAGTTGCTCTATATCAATAAATCATTTTAGCGACCTATAGTTTCAAAGGTGTTTCGGCCAGATGTGGCTGTTTGGGATCATCAGTGGATTTTCATCTAATCCATACGCACTTTTCTTCTCGGTTTCTTGTCGAGAATGGGCTTGCTTCAAGTGTGAATTATGACCGCTACACAAAATCTTCACTTCAAAGACAATGACCGAATTTGTTAAAAAAGTTGTATTAACACAGAACAAACAAATATTAAAATATAGTTTATAAATTTTATAAATATTTGATCTGACATCCCAAATTGCATTAAAGCAATCACTTCTATTTATTTATACCCATCATGTTCTTTAGTTTTTGGAATCTCCCTCCAAAAACCTTCTTCTTTTTTCAACAACAATTTTCCACCACTTGAAATTGATGCAGCTAATTCTCGCCACTCATTGTCAACTTCAAATTTGTCGCAAGCTTCTACATTTTCTGCCAAATCATACAAGGTACTGCAGTTCTTTCTTTTTTAAATATCGGGGGCTATAACCGCATTTAGATGGGCTCAATTCCTTAAAAAAGGATAACGTAGTAGAAATTTGATTTGTAACATTATATAGGTAAGGTTAAAAGATGATAAATGCATTTCATTACCACTTTTTCCCACGAGACGGGTATTAACCATCAAAATTCGCACGACACTGTGCAGAGCTGAAAGCATTGAGAACTACTACCAAGCTGAAGGGCCAACCATAATAGACTTTCATGAGCTTAAGCTAGCTTAATGAAATATCTAAGACTCGAAAACAGTACAGCATGACCTAATTGGATTATGCTCACTTTCGTCAAATTTTCGTTGAGTTGAATTTTTTTCGTTACCGAGAGTGTAAATTAAATTAGACTTTCAGTAAGGAACACCAACAATTTATATTTTTACATTACATCACTTTATGTTCAGCTAGGTTCCAGAAATCGAGTGAAATGAAATTGATATTACAAACCGAGTGATATAATTTTCTGTGTTCTATATTTCGACCGATATCTGTCATTTGACACATTTTTAAGAGTGTACATTATTTTGTTGTTCACGCATTTTGAAGTATAATTGATGAGTGTACAATTAACTTAACGATTGAGTGCTGTGTTAATTGTTGTTTAAATACACAAAAAAAAAAGGACGAAGGCTGAGAGATACAGTTTGTCAAGAAAGTGTTTTTTTTTACTTTTTTCTTGCAAAGACTCATCTATACATTTTTTTTTTACACTCCTTAAATTAGTATTCAAGAGACCAGATACAAAAAAATATATTCACTTTTATTAAAAAATTCATAAAAAAAAAATAACAAA
Source organism: Ferdinandea cuprea (assembly GCA_963576555.1). Lineage (NCBI taxonomy): Eukaryota > Metazoa > Arthropoda > Insecta > Diptera > Syrphidae > Ferdinandea > Ferdinandea cuprea. The sequence goes on from OY754959.1 coordinate 84,256,134, forward strand.
ACTAAAACATTCACACAAATTCTCCAGAGGATTAAGATCAAGACTCTGGGCCGGTGTACTGAACCCTGGATGACACAAATACCTAAACGTAATTCTTTTGATAAGTGTTGTGATTCTTTGTAAAATTTTGATTTTAAATTTTTTTATAAAATGAATATTGTAAAATATCAAAAAAATCAGAAAATCATTTTGTTGCTCATTCAAGTTCATTTAAGTTATAAGCCTTCAATGTGAAGTGTTGCCTTCCCAACAATTTAGAAAAATAAATAGTGTTTTTCATTCACTATGCCCTATCTCACATTATTTTATTGAGTGTTATGATCCGTATTATTAACAACTTCGTTGATTCTTACCACACAACTAATAACATAATAAAATATTATAATATTAAGAATAAAGCTGTGTTTTAACTAATTTATTCTAATTTTTAATGAAAAATAATCAAAATAATATTGATTAACGTGACTAATATATAATTAGTAAGTTCATCATACATTTTCGGTTGACAATAAATTTAAGTATAACTATACTAGCAAGGATTTCGTAGATTATGGATGGTTATATTGAAGCAGTTAAGTAACTCTACACAATTGAACACATGTTTAAAACGTAATCCAAATTCTTACAAATATTATTTTTGGTACATCAAAACACTTTTTTAACAAAATTTGCAATTACTTCCTAGTAGTAGTAGTAGTAGTAAATTGTTTTGTTTATTTTCATATGAAATAAAATTACAAAACATTATAACTTGACAAATAAAAACTGTTAAAAAAAGTGGCCAAATAATTCAATATATATGTAACATAATGTGCATGCTTATTTATGATATGTACTCAAATACCAAGCATTTTCGATAAAAAAATGCACCCCCAATATATTTATGCAGTGCATTCCAGCTACCTTTTTTTCTCGTTCTTCCGTCTATCGCTTACTTTAAATTTTAAAATAAAGCATATTAACTTATATAAAAAATTTCAAAACCGCCTTAGAAAAGAAACAGCTAAGAAAATTGATTGATTAACGTACAAATCTTGTAACACAAAATAATTTAAAGAGGATTACAAATACTTCTTTTTCACTTTTTTTTATCCATGCACGGAACCCGAATATATACATATATTCATTAAACTTTCATATGTTGAATAAAAACAATCAAATAATAAATAAATAATAAAACAATCAAAGAATTTAATATGTATGTATATATAAAAAAACGATTGCAAACTATTTACTACAAATATTTTACACCCAAACATTACTAATTTAGTAATATTTATGCAATAATACAATAAAATATGCATTTTATCTCATTTTATTAACCAAAATGGAAAAGTACAAAAACTCAAGAATGTTTATTTTTAGGCAGATAAAAAATAGAGAACTATTTCTTATAACCGCAAAAAATATTCCAACAAAATTGTAACAACTTTATTGGGTAACTAATTTTTTGCTTCTTTATAAACATTTATATTAAAATAAAACAAAAAGTTGAATCACATAAACTCAACACTTGGTTTGATGTCACAGATGAGTTATTAACCAGATAGTCAACTCGAGAGAGAATTTCTCAGCTCTCCTACAAGCTAAGTCGAGCTGAAAATACACACATAATTTGCACTAAGATAGGTTTTTACGTGCAAATCAAATGGGAACCGTGCACACATGTATCGAATTATATGGATTTTAATGGGTTTTTATGGGGGCGGCCATTGAAATGATATGAAATGTGTTTGTTTTTATAGCAAGAAGTTGGGAACAGTTAATGAATTTGAGCAGATTACACCTCACGATTTGGGTGTATAAAATAAACATGCAAAATATGCGGTGAATATAGATTTATAAAACATACTCACCACACAACTAATAACATAATAAAATATTATAATATCGAGAAGGAAAAAAAATATATAAATATTAGGCGTAAATGGCCCAACTATAATTAGCTTATCCAACCATTATGTGTGCGATATATTTTTTGACACGAATGGAGGGACCTACAGTTTAATGCCGATTCCGAACGGCAATTTGATTTTGAGAAGCTTCTCATGACATTTCTTACTCTTGGATGTTTGTCAGACGTTCGCTAGAGGTGGGACAGCGAATAAAAACGTTCAGGTGGTACAGGTGGTCTGGATTAAGAAGAAAGCTATGTTTTAAACAATTTATTTTAATTTTTAATGAAAAATAATCAAAATAATATTGAATTACGTGACTAATATATAATATGTAAGTTGATCATACATTTTCGGTTGACAATAAATTTAAGTATAACTATACTAACACGGATTTCGTAGGTTATGGATGGTTATTTTGAAGCAGTTAAGTAACTACACAATTAAACACTGGTTTAAAACGATTTTTAATATAACGTAATCCAAATTCTTACAAATATTAGTTTTGGTACATGAAAACACTTTTTAACAAAATTTGCAATCACTTACTAGTAGTAACGGGTGATCCAAGTAGAGATACTTTTTTCAATAGCCTTTTTTGACAGATCACGTGTGAGTCGTGTCATGCTGTCATGTTATTTTTGTTTAGTATTGTTTGGCATTTCATAATGGAAAGACTTACGCGTGAACAACGTTTACAAATTGTTCAACTTTATTATGAAAATTCACGTTCTGTGAGGAATGTGTTTCGTGCACTTCGCTCAACTTATGGTCAACATAATCGGCCTACTGAGCGTACTATTCGCAACACCATCAACCATTTTGAGACCCAGCATTCATTATTGGATAATATTCGACCGAATAGACCACGTCCAGCACGCTATGAAGAAAATATAGCGGCCGTAGCTGAGAGTGTACACGAAGACCGTAGAGAGTCGATTCGGCGCCGTTCGCAGCAACTCGGACTGACGTATGGAACAACTTGGGGCATTTTACGTCAAGATCTTAAATTGAAAGCGTACAAAATACAGCTTGTGCAACAACTGAAGCCGCTCGACCTTCCCAAACGACATCGCTTCGCTCTATGGGCTCTTCAAAAGTTCCAAGAAGATCTGACGTTTTCGAGGCAAATTTTGTTTAGCGATGAGGCCCATTTCTGGCTCAATGGGTATGTAAACAAACAAAATTGCCGCATTTGGGACGAAGAGCAACCTGAAGAGATTGAAGAACTGCCACTTCATCCAGAAAAAACAACGGTTTGGTGTGGTTTGTGGGCCGGTGGAATCATCGATCCATATTTCTTTAAAAATTATGCCGGTGCGAACGTAACCGTCAATGGCGACCGTTATCGTGCCATGATAACCGACTATTTGATGCCTGAAATTGAAGCTCGTGATCTCGGCGACATTTGGTTTCAGCAAGACGGAGCCACTTCCCACACATCGCATCAATCAATGGACTTATTGAGAGAACATTTCGGTGAGCACATAATTTCACGTTTTGGGCCGGTCGATTGGCTACCAAGATCGTGTGATATCACACAGTTAGACTTTTTCATGTGGGGATATATAAAGTTATATAAAGATATATAAAGCTTATGCCGACAAACCCGCTTCGATTCAGGCCTTGGAGGAAAACATCACGCGTGTCATTCGCCAGTTACCAGTCGAAATGCTCGAACGAGTGATCGAAAATTGGACTCAACGGATGGACCATCTGCGATGTAGCAACGGCCAACATTTGATAGACATAATCTTCAAAAAATAAATGCCAAAGAATGTTCTTCCAAACGATAATAAACATTCTCCATTAAATTTGAATTTTCTGTGTTTTTTTCTTTAAAAAAGTAGGAAACCTCGAAATGGATCACCCTTTAGTAGTAGTAAATTGTTTTGTTTATTTTCATCAAAAAAAATTACAAAACATTATAACTTGACAAAAAAAGTCGGCTGTTAAAAAGAGTGGCTAATTAATTCAATATATACATATATGTAACATAATGTGCATGCTTATTTATGATATGTACTCAACTACCAAGTTGATAGAAAAATGCACCCACAATATATCTATGTAGTGCATTCCAGCTACCTTCTGTTCTCCTTCTTCTGTCTATGGCTTACTATAAATTTTAAAATAAAGCATATTAACTTATATAAAAAAATTTCAAGGCCGCCTAGGAAAAGAAACAGCTAAGAAAATTAATTGACTAAACATACAATGTTTGTAACACAAAATAATTTAAAAAGGATTAAAAATGCTTCTATTCCATTTTATCGATGCACGGAACCCGAATAAGTACGTATATTCGTTAAACTTTCGTAATGTTGACTAAAAACAATCAAATAATAAATAAATAATAAAACAATCATAGAATTTAATATATATATATATATATATATAAAGCCATTCCGAGACTATTCACTATAAATATTTTAAACCCAAACATTACTAATTTAGTAATATTTATGCAATAATACAATAAAATATACATTTTTTCTAATATTGTTAACAAAAATGGATGAAATAAAACAACCCAAGTAAGTTTATTTTAAGGCAGATATAAATAGAGAACTATTTTTTATAACCGCAAAAAATATTCGAATTAAATTTTAACAACTTCGTATATATTATGTAACTAATTTTTTGTTTCTTTATACCTTTATAGTCTTCGAAAACGCGTCAAAGCATTCACACCGAACACTACCCAGGTTTTGTTTGACGTTACTGTCAGCCATCGAAAAATAAAAGCGAATAAACAATTATTGCGTTCAAATTGCAAGTGCACTGTAAGTCCACTATAAGCTAACAACGCCTCTGACTTCATATAATTCGCGTGATCGCCGTTCAAGAAATCGGTAAGGTAAATCTTAGGTGACTTGCAATTGACTTGTAACTTAGTTGAAAATCTGTCAACCGCTTGTCAACTGCTTTGTGTAACTTGTGGATGTGTTAAAAGGTGCGCTTGCTTTGACAACCTTACCATTAAAACCAGATTCTGAGGATGTTTCATCGAAACCTCATGCAATATCGAGGTTTGGAAATCTCGAAAATGTATGGGAAACCTACTGATTTCGATGGAGGTTTCATGAGTTTTTGCGAAACCTCAGATTCCGATGCGGTGTGAAAAGGGTATTAAAACATTAAAATAGTTCTAAAAGTTGAATCGTATAAACTCAACACTTCGCATCACTTCCTATTTCCCAACACATCCGCCGAGACCAGCTGTTTTTTGGTGTCATTTGGAAAATTTGCAAAACTCCCCACATTTATTTTTGGCGGGTAATTAAGCAAATTAGATCTACCTTCATGTGTCTGGCTTAACAAATAGGGAAATTGAGAGAGGATTTTGCGGCCATTATTAAATATTTTTTGCGGGTTGAAAGTGATGGGGAATAGCAGAGTTGACTATATGGTTAATTCCTCATCTGTGATTGATGTGATAGCAAGAACAACGCAAGCAGTAACAGGTGCTTTCACTACAATGGGGTGAGTAGAAAGCAGTGTGGGGCTGATTGTAAATGAGAACAACACGAAGTATGATTTCATAAAAAAAAAGTCCAATCCCACCACCGACGTGGTCAGAACGTGACAATTGATAGGTATAACTGTGAGGTAGTTAGTTAATTTGTCTTCCTGGGCACTGAGCGGTGCTGTAAATGCGGAAAACTACATCAGCGCGGATATCAAACGTACAATAACTTTTGCTAATCGCTGTTTATTTGGGCTAAAAAAGCAATTGTGGAATAAAGCCCTATAGATAAGAGCCAAGGATATGCTATACAAAATTTTCATCATCCCGGTCCTGTTATATGGTGTAGAAGCATGCCTAGTTAAACCCGTATCCAGAAGTTAAGATGGCTGGTCCATGTAGAGCGGATGAACACTGAACACGTTAAAGAGATAGAGTTTTACAAAATTTACAAGATACCATATATGAAGGTAGGCACTACCCTCCTTCACGCCTACTTTTTGGGTTCACGAGAAACCCAAGCAAATATTCTATCACGAAATAAAAAAAAATTTTGACAGGTTACTTTCCACTGAAAGATCCTGCATGTTCCGCAATGAGGACGCGGTTAATCATTATCTTGCCAAGTCGAAAGGTTTCTTCTTTCTAGTCGGCGCAATAAATTATTCTCATCCAAAATTTGTCGGACTGTACTGTTGATATGTCCGACTAGTCGGTTTCTATGCTTTCGTGCCAAGCTCCTAGTTTCAGCTTCAATTGTAGGAATTCTTGGATTCCTGTGGATATCGGAGCTTGGACAATTTCTCTAATCACTTTATTTTGAAAAGTTTGTGAAATATTAGCATTTGTTGTCTTGGTACAACCTCAAAGTTGTATACCGTAGGTCCACACCGGCTTAAGCTCTTGCTTGTTTTCAGCAGTTTGTTCTCGGTACTGAGCTGGGAATGTTTTCGTTACTGAGTACATTTCTCTATAATTGATATCGAGCTGATTCAGCTTTGCGTCGAGTGTCATTCCCAGGTATTTGGCCTCGTTTGTAAAGGGTATTCGGGCCAAGTTTAGAAAAATTAGCAAGTCATTATTTTTCTTATACGTGAAATTCACGCGAACAGATTTGGTTTCATTGCGGGCGATCCGCCAGTCCCTCGTCCATTGATTTACTTTATTCAGTGCGGTTTGCAGTTTTGCAGTTGTTTCTTCGATCGTATTACCTACTGCAAGGATAGCGATGTTGTCGGCGAACGTAGCGTAGGTAGTGCCATCTTCTCTTGGCATATCGCGAGTATATAACAGATAGAGAAGCGGCACAAAGACGCTTCCTTGCGGTACGCCAGCCGAAATTTCTTTCTTCGTTTCCATGCCTAAAACGGAAGAGCCTATTCCCGAGATATGATTCTAAAATATCATATAGACTTACGGGGAGATCTTGTCGTAATTTAAATTTTAAGCCGTCGTGCCACACCTTATCAAAGACTTGTGAGACGTCAAGGAATACGCTTGAGCTTTCTCGATTACGTCAGTAATTCTATGCACTTGGTCAATCGTCGAATGCTTGGTTCTGAACCCAAACTGGTGGTCAGGGATGAGATTATTATCTTCTATAACCGGTTGTAGTCGCCTTAGTAATATCCTCTCGAAAACTTTGGATATGACTGGGAGAAGTGAAATTGGCTTATACGATTTTACTACATTTGGCGGTTTTCCTGGTTTTAAAACCATAAGGACTTCCGCCACTTTCCATTGGCTCGGCACGTGTTTTAATCTGAGCGCAGCATTTTTAATATATAGAAGCTTAATGAATCCTTTTCTAGTTAGAACTTTGAGAACTTCTCCGGTGATCAAATCATAACCAGGAGCTTTCTTAGGTTTCAGAGATTCAATTTCACATTTTAGTTCCCCTAGTGTTGCATTTGTGTTAAGTCGTCAGATAGTTAATCCGTCCCACTATTGGTACTGTTTCTTCGAGATGGGCGGCATAAACGTCCGCTTTTTCTTTGTCTTCCCTTGCCCATTCATTTTGATTTATTTTTATTGGCGGCGCGGGGATTTTGGGCCTTTTGGTGCCCTTTACAGCTTTCCAAAGTGAATAATTGGAATCTTTTTTAGCTGTTAAACTTTCAAGGTAAGAACCTATCGCACGATTTTTAAAATCCTTAATAGCTGTCTTCAACAAATTGCACAAATAATTCAAATGTGCTTTATGTTGCGGAGCGCGACTCTGTTGCCATTTTTTACGCGCCTTCCGTTTTTCATTGAACAATTCTTTTATTTCAGGCGGATATCGTAAACCGTATTTAGCCGGCGTTTTACTTGAGTGAGTCGTATTATTCCAGGAGGCGAGCTGAACGACCTCAATGAAGCGATCAAGTGGAACGCTCCGTTCAATATTCTCTTCAATTTCATTTCTAAAGTCTTCGCAGTTAGTTGTTTTACCAGTTAATCTCGCTGGCTCTAGGTTATTGACTAGTTTTACACTCAAAGTTAAAATAACCGGTGAATGATCAGATGACAGATCAAAGCTCTCTTCAACTTTAATGTAGCCGGTAGATATTCCTTTCATGACGAAAAAATCTATCAGATCAGGAATTTTTGAAGTATCAGTAGGCCAGTAGGTCGGTATGCCCTTCGAGTGGAAATCACAACTGTACTCCATACCTGCCAATAATGAAATTTGGTTTAGCGATTTAAGCAAGATAGTAAATCACTAATCACTTTTTTCAAGCGCGGAGCGTGGTGGACAGTAGATAGATGAAATTCTAAGAGTACGCTGATTGTTTTTTACTCGAATCGTGCATAGTTGCATAGTTTCAAGCTCTATCTTCAGGTCTTCGTATTGTTCAATGCAGTTTTTAATAAACAATGATGATCCACCTCTCGCGTTTCCCGATGGGTGACAAGCGTGGAAATCATTATAGCCTTTTATTTTTAAAAGTGATCGCTCTTTTGCGTGGGTTTCAGAAATCAAGCAAATATCAATATATTTTTCGCGCATGAATACTTCCAATTCGTCAAGTTTTTGCAAAAGTCCGTTTGTATTCCAAGTACATATTTTTAACATTGGTTTTCCTTTCATATTATATTTGAAGTACATATTATTTTCGAGCTTAACTAACCGATCGAGAATAATTTTATTTATTTTGCTTTGTTCTTCAAGTTACTCGAGAATACATGTAAAACAGAGTCTGGCGAAGTTTCAACGTTTTTTGCTTCTTCGAATGCCGCGGCCTGAGGATAGGTCTGCACTCAGGCTGTCCGCAGCCACTATTCGATGGTTTTCCTGATAGTAATTGTTGTGTAAGGTTTTGTTTGCTTCGGGTCGGTGCTGGCATGCTTGTCGCCATCCTTAGCTCGTCGGTGGGCGTGGGACCTTGACCCTTTTCCATACACTACAAAAATATATCATGCCAGTCTTGCGTCTAGGTGGTATTGACGCTGCGAGTTTAATTCATAACCCACCCTACCTTGGCTGTCTCACTCGCAATCACGACAGCCCCTTAAGCCACCTTTCACCTCCTACTTTTGTTGGCCTCTGCCATCCTTCCCTTTCCAACCGTCCTCATCCCATGTTGCCCTGGTTTAAATTAAACTCCCTTATCCATTATACATGATTACTTTTCAAATTTATTCAAAAAAAAAAAAATTTTTAATTAAAACTAAATGACTCTAATATATTTAAAAAAAAATTGGCACGACACTTTTAAATTAAACAAACGGAATTTAACATTTAACGCGAAATTACAAACAAAAGAAATAAAATAAAAGGAAACGGCAATTGGTATATATATATATATGTAATTCACTTTATAAACTCCGCGTTTACTGTATATGCACGGGCATATAACAGGTATAGGGACTTCTTTTGTTCACTTTGTATTTTCATATATATGTATAAGTAATTTAAAAAAAAGTCTCTTTTTCGACTTACCGGATTTTCTACCTGGTACCTTTGGGGGGTGCTCTGCAGCTGATGATCCAATGGCCACTGTATCGTCTGTTGCTGGAACCCTGTACCTTATCAAACGCGCAAAAAAATTCAAATTAATTATAAATATATATGAAGATGTAAAAGTGATCCCTTACCTTTGAAATTAATCTACACACATATATATATATATATATATATATACCTATTACCTGTCGTTGCCAAGTTGAAATAAAAAAAAATTACTCTCAAAAAAAATAATATAAAAAAAAATTCTTCTTTCTGCTTGGTTGAGGTGGGATTTGAACCGAGGATGCTCCGCTCTTCCTTTTTTTATTTTATGTCAGCGCCTTATCGCCTTTGGCTAACCCAGGCTTATGAATTGCTCTGTGGAATTTACAAGTTGTTTTTCGGCACAATGGCGGATTGCCTTTCAAATAACTTATTTGAATTCTTATAAATTTCCACAGAGCTTTTCCTCCTGCGGGTAATTATTGAAGGCAGCACTTATAAAATGCTGCCTATTTATAAATGTGTCTATTCTGGCGCCTTGCCTATACAAAAATGGTGTCATATATATAAATTATATATGCTAATAAAAGAAAGCAAAAAAAAATGTAAATACCTTTTCAATTAATTTGCAAATCCACCTTTTTTGTACTATTCTCTCTTAAACTTTCAAAATTAAATATGTAAAAAAAAAATGTTTAATTTAAATTTTCCAACTTTAATTTTTTTTTTTTTTTACTTGGGCGGCAGAGACGTCCTGCCTGGTGCGAGTACTTTTTACTTTTACACTTATCTCGAATTTCTACAGGCCGTTAAATTTCCCATAGTGGTTTCCGTTTTTGGAAAACCCGGCTTTCTGGAAATCGACTGTGTAAACTCTACACCAGGCATAACATAAACGTTTCATCTGCACATACCCTTCGAGACTCGTTTGTTTAACAAAACAAACGAGTAGTTCTGTAACATATGGGCTTTGCTTCTTTGTTGACATTCTGTCAAAACAAAAGTGCAAATTGAACCCACGAGTTAGAAAGTGCAGTGAAAATTAAAAAGTGCAATAATATTTACCAACAAAAATTACAAAATATACAAAAAAAAACAAGTGAAAATAAAAAAAAATAAACAAACTGAATGTGCATACGAAAGCGTGGGGCGGAACCTACTTTAAAGCCGGGCGACAACATCAGATAAGTGAATTTTAAATTTTAACTTTCTGTAGTGATTCTTTGTGTTGTTTACTTTTTCATTTTAGTTTGATGTTACTGGCGGATATCTTTGGCGTGGAATGTGCCAATAGCTTTACCGGATAAATTTTCTAATTCGTACATGCAGTTTCCAATCACGCGACGAACACGGGATTTCAGAAATTTCGGGAGTAGCTTCGAGTTTTGGCCGTGGGCGAAGTTACTCTGCGCGAAATTCCTGCGAAAAACCTCCTGCCCCACCTTAAAGGATCTTGGTGTCGAACGTGTGTTGTAAGTATTCTTTGATTTTTCGTGGGCTTTTAGCAAGTTGCTGGACAGTTGTTGTCGTGCAAGGGCAACACCTGCTTCGCGTGGTAAAACCAACATTTCAGGATCCCGCAGCGCCTTCAAATTTCGGAGTATTTTATACGATGAGCCGTGTGTGATCATGTTCTGTCCGAATAGGGCATAGTACGGTTGACATCCTAACGAGTCATGTGTATCACTGCGTAAAGCGCATGCTATACTCGAAAGGTGTACATCCCAGTGATCTTGCTCATCAGTAATAAATACTCTTAATTTATTAAGAATGCTGCGGTTAACTCTCTCCGAAATATTAGCTTGCGGTGAGTACAATGCTGTACGAACGTGTTTAACGTCATAGCTGTCCAAAAACTTGCAAAATTCTGACGACACGAACTGTTTTCCGTTGTCCGAGTGTATGAATTCGGGTGTGCCGAACGCATGAAATACCTCAGACTCCAGAAACCGAATTATATTTGTCGAAGTCGCTTTAGATAAGGCTTTCAAAAATGTATATTTGGTGAAGTGGTCTACAGCTATGAAGATATAAACGTTACCTCGTTTAGTGCGCGGGTACGGACCTAGCAAGTCAACATAAAGTCGTTGCATCGGCCGCTCGGAGACAATCTGCTGTACAATTGGAGGACGAAGAATCTTGTTTGGCGCTTTAGTGGTTTTGCACACCTCGCACCTACTCACAAACGCTTGAATGTCATTGACCATTTTTGGCCAATAGTACTTCTCCCGAACTCGTTCGTACGTTTTCGAAACGCCACTATGACAGCACAGCTTGGTGTTATGCGCCATCTCGATAATGTTTTGAGTCAAAGTGCTTGGTATCCACAAACGCCACAAAGAATCTTCGTTCGCAAGCACATCGCTTCTAAATCTAACTCTTTTGTATATAAAGTTGTCGGATACAACTAGGTCTGGAAGCGAGGCTTGGTTTTTGACGATTTCCTCTCTTAAATTTTTGTATTCCGCAGATTCGAACTCCGCTGAGGTAAGGTCTACTTCCTCACCCAAATCTGTGACGCTAAGCTCCTCCATATCTCCTCGCGAAAGAGCATCCGGCACTACATTCAACGAACCTTTCCGGTGTTCGATGGAAAAATCGAATCGTTGGAGTTCCAAACTCCATCTTGCTAGCCTGCCACTCAAATCCTTTAGCGACATCAGCCACTTCAGACTTGAATGGTCGGTGACAATACGGAATGTGGAACCCTCAATGTAAGCACGGAATTTCCTGACGCTTAAGACGGCAGCGAGACATTCGAGCTCTGTCACTGTATAATTCTTTTGAGCCTTATTAAGCTTCTTCGACATGAAGGCTATTGGCTTTTCATTTTCGTTCGAGTCTAGTTGGAAAAGGACCCCCCCTACTCCTTCCGAAGAAGCATCACATTGGATAGTGAAACACTTTTTAAAGTCGGGTTGGGACAAAACAGGAGCAGAAGTAAGTGCTTCCTTTAACTTTTCAAATGCCTCTTTAGCTTCCAATGTAAATTCAAAATTCCTTTTCTTTTTCAGACAATCCGTAAGCGGCGCAGCCAGCTCGGAATAGTTTTGGATAAAACGTCTATACCATCCCGTCAAACCGATGAATCGTCGCACTTGCCTCGGTGTTTTAGGAATCGGGAAGTCTAACATCGCTTCAATCTTTTCAGGATCAGTTTTGAGCGTTCCCTGACCTACGATATACCCGAGATACTTGATCTCACGCATGCAGAACTTACTTTTGCTGAGGTTTATGGTTAGGTTCGCCTTACGTAGACAGGAAGCCACTTCCCCCAATACTTGAATATGGGTGTCGAAATCCGCTGAACATACCAACAGGTCGTCTAGATAAATGAAGACATGTTCCCGGAGTCGTGCTGGGATTACACGATCCATTAGGCGACACATCCTTTGTGCTGCATTGCATAACCCGAACGGCATTACTGTGAATTGATACAGTGGCCGTCCCGGTACAGCAAATGCAGTTTTCTGTTTGGAATCTTCATCAAGCGGAATTTGCCAAAATGCATCTTTAAGGTCAAGCCCCGTGATGAAGTATGTATCCTGTAGACGGCTTAGAAGACCGTCAATATGTGGCAGCGGATACGCGTCTTTTTTCGTCACGCTATTCAACTTACGACTATCCAAGCAAAGGCGTACTTTACCTGGCTTTCTGACTAGCACTATAGGGGAACACCAAGGTGAGTTACTTTCCTCAATAACCCTCAGTTCTAACATGCGATCAAGTTCTTTATAGACTTCTTCCTGCCGCACCGGAGACAAAGGGTAGTGCCTTGACTTAATCGGCACCGATTCACCAACATCGATTTGATGGGTTTCGAGATGCGTTCGACCGAGACCAAAATCCGAGAAGTTCGGATATTGCCTTTTGACGCTATCCAAACGGACTTTCTCTGCTGGGGTGAGTAAAATGTATTTTGGCTCGTCGATTATATTTGCATCTTCTTCCTTTGGTATATTGTTTACATCGATCTGGCTGACCTGGGGAAGTAAGCAGAACTCCTTCCAGAAATTCATGCCGAGATAAACTTTCTGTGTCAAGTTTGGAATTACGTAGAAAGTAATGGTCTTCATCATGCCGTTAAAAGAAGTTGGGATCTGACAATACCCAACAATGTCGTGGGATGTCCCATCGGCCGTTTTTACAGAGTTTGCGTACTTCCGCATTTGAATTCCATTTCTCTCTATGAATTCAAAACAACAATCTCCTAGCACAGATATGGATGCTCCGCTGTCTAATAATCCAAGGACTTGTTCGTCCTTCAGAAGAACACTTGCATACATCCTGCCATCTGTATTCGAAGCTAAGATTGTCTCGACTATGATTTTCTGAAAGAGTTTCCGCTTACGAAACCTTTCTCTACGTTTTAAAATATGCTTACTCGTTTCGTGTTTCTTGCCCATAATTTCCGAACGCACTTTGTAGTAATTTTGCTTTCTTTCATGAAGCGACTTTAAATTAAATGTGTTTATTGGGTGACTTTCTAATACCCTAGGTGGTCTTTTTAATACTTTTACAGGCATAGTATCAGAAGATGGTGGTCCGACTATTTCTGCTGGTCGGGAAAGTTCCTTTGGGAACGACTCTCCCCGACTCTCCTGTCGTTCCCCAAATGGTTTCCCTGGTGCTTAGTGCACTCAGGTGTGCTGACACCTTTTTCACCGCACATAAAGCAGAATAGCCGGCGGCTATGTGACGGACACTGGTAGAATGTATGACCTTGCTGATCACAATTCCAACATACCAGAGTAGCACCCGGTACAACACGTTTATAATGCTGACTGAAGGCAGCTACTTCGTCGACTGGTTCAACTACTTCTTCTTCCAAATGAACTTCATGAACAGTTCTTTGAAATGGTATTCGTCTGGATAGAAAGCGTTCAGCTTCTCTACCTTTAGCTCTAAGCAAATCTAGGCTAGTGACATTTCCAGCCAGTAAAACTTCACCCAGCTTTTCCTTGGAATTATTTCGAATGATTTCTATGAGCTTTTTTGAGTCAAAGGGCTCGTTCAAGCGGTCGTTAAGACTAATAACCGCATCATAGAAATCGTCGAATGATTCCTTGAATCCCTGTCTCCGAGTGAGCAAACGCATATAAATGTCGACATCATTTTCCTGCCTACCAAATTCCCTCTTCATGGCGACTTTAATATCTCCAAACTTTGCATCAGGGTTTTTGCGAAGAAATGACCAAAACCAAGTATTTGCCTTGCCGACCAACAGCGTGTGGAAGTTGGCAGTGATTTGGTCATCCCTATAAGATGACGAAGATTTAAGCCGATCTACCTTAAAGAGGAAATCGGAAATGCTGTCAGACCCGTCGAATTTTATATTCCACCTATCCAACCGACACTTTTCACTACTATTCGATGACGTTGGCGTTGGCGTTTCCGTAATGGAAATGGGAATAGTGCGATGGTTAGAAGGTGGAAGTGAATTCATGGGCAATTCTTCTACGCTGCTCACTGTGTGGAGATTGGGAGTGCCTATTCTGTGCTGAGGAGGCTGGGGATTACCAATTTCGCCCATCTTCGCCAAGACACTGTTCATAAATATTTCCATTTGGCCGAAGAAGCGATGTTGATTGATTGCCAGCGAGCGATCAATCTTATCAGCAAGGTCTTCCATCCTGCCTAGAGTACCAGCACCTGACGGACCCGGATTTTCACTACCATTGATACCAGAATTCCCATTGTTTCCACCTAGTTGCCTTTCAGGTGTGGCAGTAGGATTTGGTTGGTTATTTCCAAACCCAGGTGGAGAATTTTCTCTGCCACTTAGGTTCATGGAGTTTTCAAAGCTTAAGCGGTTAATTGACTGGTGAAAATTATCAAAATCTGCTTCTGTCCGTATTATATTCTCTCTGGCAACAGACCTTGTAAATGGACGAGGTGGAGTGTTGTTCATACTGAACGAAACGGACGACTTTGCCAGTAATAATAGAGAAATTAATAATTGCAGACAAACAGAGAAAGGAAGTTTGGCAGAACAGAGGAACGCGATAAAAACAAAATAGGGAAAGCAATTATATAAAAAAAAGAGAAAAAAACAAACGAACTGATGAAACGACGAAAAATGCGATAAAAAACCGATATTTAAAAACGAAATCAATACATAAAAAAATTTAAAAAAAAACTAATAAATAAATCAAAAATCAAAATAATTTAAATAAATGTAAAATAAGAACAAAAAAATAAATAAATAAAATAAAAGCGGATTTAAAACAAATTTCATTGTAATGGGCTAAGGATGAGGCATTTCGGCGGAGGAAGGACGACATCTTCAGAAATGAAAGGTGGCAAAGTACTGAGCCGAATAAAAAAAAAAAGGTAAAACAGACTAATATTTAAAAACAGGTAAAACTCTATCAAAAAAAAAAAATATTATTGGAATTGAACTTAATTATTGATTTTATTCTAGGACAATTACAACGAAGAACTCGATTGCACTGGACTCTAGAACATACGTACATTGATTAATGGAAGGATCCGTACGAAGACTCATTAGTCAAAATCTTCACAGTCTCTTCTCATTTTAAATTTTAAATTATTTATGGAATTTTTATATCCGGATATCAATCCTGCCGTTAATAACAGCTAACAACACGGCTCGAACATTAAAACACCATAAAATACATTTGGATTGACTTTTACCATTGCAACGCGGTACCAGGGCTATGCCTCAGTCACCGGGACTTATGGTAGAAGACAAATCCATACAAAAAAAACAAAGTAAAGTCAAAAAAAACAAAATCAAAAAAAATTTACGTTAAACGAAAAGTATGTGGCTCGATTTAAAAATTGGTAGCTATGACTAGCTACTGGTAATTCCTGCCGTTAAAGCAGGGCTCACACGTTGCGGGCGCCATTTTGTTGTGTAAGGTTTTGTTTGCTTCGGGTCGGTGCTGGCATGCTTGTCGCCATCCTTAGCTCGTCGGTGGGCGTGGGACCTTGACCCTTTTCCATACACTACAAAAATATATCATGCCAGTCTTGCGTCTAGGTGGTATTGACGCTGCGAGTTTAATTCATAACCCACCCTACCTTGGCTGTCTCACTCGCAATCACGACAGCCCCTTAAGCCACCTTTCACCTCCTACTTTTGTTGGCCTCTGCCATCCTTCCCTTTCCAACCGTCCTCATCCCATGTTGCCCTGGTTTAAATTAAACTCCCTTATCCATTATACATGATTACTTTTCAAATTTATTCAAAAAAAAAAAAATTTTTAATTAAAACTAAATGACTCTAATATATTTAAAAAAAAATTGGCACGACACTTTTAAATTAAACAAACGGAATTTAACATTTAACGCGAAATTACAAACAAAAGAAATAAAATAAAAGGAAACGGCAATTGGTATATATATATATATGTAATTCACTTTATAAACTCCGCGTTTACTGTATATGCACGGGCATATAACAGGTATAGGGACTTCTTTTGTTCACTTTGTATTTTCATATATATGTATAAGTAATTTAAAAAAAAGTCTCTTTTTCGACTTACCGGATTTTCTACCTGGTACCTTTGGGGGGTGCTCTGCAGCTGATGATCCAATGGCCACTGTATCGTCTGTTGCTGGAACCCTGTACCTTATCAAACGCGCAAAAAAATTCAAATTAATTATAAATATATATGAAGATGTAAAAGTGATCCCTTACCTTTGAAATTAATCTACACACATATATATATATATATATATATATATATACCTATTACCTGTCGTTGCCAAGTTGAAATAAAAAAAAATTACTCTCAAAAAAAATAATATAAAAAAAAATTCTTCTTTCTGCTTGGTTGAGGTGGGATTTGAACCGAGGATGCTCCGCTCTTCCTTTTTTTATTTTATGTCAGCGCCTTATCGCCTTTGGCTAACCCAGGCTTATGAATTGCTCTGTGGAATTTACAAGTTGTTTTTCGGCACAATGGCGGATTGCCTTTCAAATAACTTATTTGAATTCTTATAAATTTCCACAGAGCTTTTCCTCCTGCGGGTAATTATTGAAGGCAGCACTTATAAAATGCTGCCTATTTATAAATGTGTCTATTCTGGCGCCTTGCCTATACAAAAATGGTGTCATATATATAAATTATATATGCTAATAAAAGAAAGCAAAAAAAAATGTAAATACCTTTTCAATTAATTTGCAAATCCACCTTTTTTGTACTATTCTCTCTTAAACTTTCAAAATTAAATATGTAAAAAAAAAATGTTTAATTTAAATTTTCCAACTTTAATTTTTTTTTTTTTTTACTTGGGCGGCAGAGACGTCCTGCCTGGTGCGAGTACTTTTTACTTTTACACTTATCTCGAATTTCTACAGGCCGTTAAATTTCCCATAGTGGTTTCCGTTTTTGGAAAACCCGGCTTTCTGGAAATCGACTGTGTAAACTCTACACCAGGCATAACATAAACGTTTCATCTGCACATACCCTTCGAGACTCGTTTGTTTAACAAAACAAACGAGTAGTTCTGTAACATAATATCGTAATAGAGTTTCTTTTGACAGCAGAGGTCGAGGGATTTTCCGCTATCTCTCTTTCTTTGATATTTTAATGTTCAGGAACCGGAGGTCTTAGATTGCCTACTTTCTCCTTATCGGTTTTAGTTAGCGGTTTTGTTGTATCGTTTTGGGGCTTAAGGAGGACATCTCTCCGTTTTTGTAGCTCCTTAGCTACTTCACAGCCTCTATAATTTGCCGGCTGCTTTCCCTTGCAATTAGCACAGGTAGGGGAGGATTGTTTGTTTACTCCACAGTTTTGGGAGAGGTGATTTCCGGCGCATTTCACACATCGCGGTTTTTTTTGGCAATACATTTGCGTATGATTAAATCCTTGGCAACGTTTGCACTGTGGAATTATTCTTACATTTCTACGCATGGGTTCGAATTTTACCACGATATTTATTATTGTTTTAATTCGGTATATATCTTCGATGCTATCTGACCTATCGAATGTAAGCATAAAGAGCGGAAGTCCACGCCTTATCATGACATCCTTCCGTTTGTTGCTTCTCCTTCTTGATGATATTAACGGCATCAAGAATTTTAAACCCTTTGGCTTGGAGGTCGTTTATAACCTCTTCTTTGGTGCATGAGGGATGAAGTCCCCTTGCTACAACACGAAGTGGCCTTTCTGACCTTATTTCGAAAGTATACCACTGGATCTTATCGGTATTTAGCTTTTGAGACACTGCCCGATAATCATCGTGGTTATCGACGTTAATTTTCCACGCATTATTCCTTAAAGATGTAACCTTAAATTTCGATGTTATCGTTCATTTGGAGGCTATGCAACTTATTATATTCCGTTACCCCAACGACGTTTATTGGTTGGAGGCGGTGCTCGAATTTGCGCTCGAAGTTGTTTTTCATGCGGTTCTTTACGCCTTTGCTCTTTTAGGGGCTTGACTTTGGGAGAAGAACCGGCTCTCCTTTTCTTACTAGGTCTTTTCTTAGGGACCTGATTCATTTCGCGTGCTAGCTCTTTTTCGTCGGTGTGGTATTGCCGACTAGTTAAGCGTGGAGGAGTACAGTCGCGTTCTTTCTGCAAACGATTGTTCCTTAGAACCCTATTTTCTTCTGTTAACAGATCTATCTCTTTCTTAAGATATTGATAGAGTAGGTCCATTTCCTTAAGCCGCAAATGCAAATGCCTCTAGCCCTCCACCTGTTGTTCACAATATAGCGCATAGCTATTAGGATGTCTAAAACCTCAGCTTGGAAAACAGACGCATGTTTACCCAAGGGGTAGTTAAGTCTTGTATTATCGCGTTCCACAACTCCAGCACTAGACCCACCAGAATTTAGTTGGTAGTCACTTTCCAACTTCTACTTTCTTGTTAACCGGTGTTAACCGGAATGCACTACGAAGAGATATAGTTATAGTTCTATAAATTAACAAACACAATTATTATGTAATACCGTACTTTTCATGGTGAAAATATTGTTGTTTAAACTCCTCAACATATGTTATATTTTTTTTAATTGAAAATATTGGCAAAAAAGTGGTAGTACCGAATTTTGAATTACAACTATTAGGCATACGAAACTAAAGTTGTACAACATTCAAACGTGATTTCCCAACATTTTGATTTCCGCATATTCATATGTATTTCTGGCCTAAGAGGGACGATATATTCTAATTAAATTATGCATCTCATAATATCCTTCGTATATTAGCTTTCTCCATTTACTCAAAAAAAAAAAAACAAATCGGTTGTTAGCAGCTGCTAATTTTAACACATTCGGTATAGATTGTTGGGCATCCGCTCGCTGTTTATATCGACAAATACATCTACGAAAGCTTCTTTCGAAAGTCGGAAGTTCTGTAAAAATGTGAAAGCACACCATATTGAGTGCTCGAGGAAAAAAAAAATGCTGCTTAAAAATCGTCCCCTCATGCCAGAAGCATGAAGCTTCTGCAGTAGTTATTATGGAGTGTGCCCAGCCCCGTAAGTACTCCCGTTGATACCCGGATATCCCTGAGGTTTAACCCAACATTTGTACTCCTTGTGCTAACTGCTGGCCATAGCTCTTTATTATGCCTGCAGGTATCGCTCTTTGTTAAGATAAGCTAAGTCATAATGTTCATATACATATTTAAAATGTTACTTCAAATCAAGCATGGGACCAGACATAGAGGTATCACGCACAATCGTCTCATGTATCAAATATACTGACCCAATGTCTGCCCCCATGCTCGTTTAATTATATCTTATCAGAAAATGAATGTTATTATTTCCCGCGTGAAAACAGATACAGATGTAAACTATTACCCATGCTGAAAAGTAAAGCAAATGTTTTTCTCTAAAACTGTCTTAATTCTATCTTCGGACAAAAAAGTCATTTAAATTCATAGTGCGTTTATCTTTTTATAGTTTTTGTAATTGCCTGAACTTCCACCTTAACATGCCAATGTTCCAATCCGGGATCTAATTTTATTTGGCAAAAACTCAACATCCGTAGGCAATTATTTCATTACTGCTTCATTTACGGAATTCCTTATCAGGACAGGCATTCGACTTAAGAATTTGATGCACTGTCTGATTGCATCACCAGAATGTGTTGAGCCAACACGAATACCGGACACATGCGGTCAAAACGCCAACACTCTGGACTTGTTTCATACCTCTCACCTAACAGGATAAAGAGTATCAAACCTTAGCTATAAAAAGCTATCCGGGTTAAAAGTTTTCAGTCATTTAAGGCCAACCCAACTAAGGAAAAGCCGGAAAAAACTTGAACGAGCCAGAAATGACAGAAATGGCCACATTAATCATCACAAATTTCCTAATCTGCTTGCTGCTCCAGATGGTATTTCCGCTGTCTTTCCGAAAAAAATTTCTTCTACACTGGGAAAACCACTGCGTAAGCTTTTCTATCTATCCTTTTTTCAGGACACTTTCGGAGAAGATGGAAAACAGTATTTACCCAACCAGTCCCAAACTAAAGGCAAATCTTCCTTCCCCATCTCCTACTTTTCAAGGTCATGAAAACATTGATAAATCATCAGATTATGAAATATATTGAAATATATTGAATCCCGAAAACTTCTTAATGACCGGCGGCATTATGGTTTTCGTGACAACAGGTTCACTGGTGATTTGATGACATATCTAACCGAAAAGTATAACCAATCTATTCAAAATAGTGGTGAAAGTAATATCGTAGTCCTTGACATTTCAAAGGCATTGGAGAGAGTTTGGCATCAAGCTCATATGTCAGAAATGCATGAATTTGGAATTGATGATAACTTTCTTCAATGGATTAGAAATTACCTTTCGGGTCGTTCAATTCAAATTGTTTTGGACAGTTTTAAGTCTGACAAATAAACGCTGGTGTCCAGGGCTCTCTTTGGTTTCTGACTATCTTTATTATTTTTATCACTGACTGTCACTTCTAATCCAATCTATTCCTTCGCTGATGATAGTACACCTAGCTTCGCCTATTCATTTTCAGATTTATGACCCTCAACTTCGGCCGTGGAGCTGGAACGGTAACGTATGTTGAGCTCGATAAATTCTGATGTTGACAGCATTTTTAAGTGGGGTAAGACCAATAGAATTTAATGCTTCCAAAACACAATGCTGTCTTCTGTCATTAAAGCGAAACTCCAATACTCTGCTATTATCCACAAATGGCACTTGCATCGTGGAAATCGATAGGAGCAACTTCGTTGGAACGACCACATATTTGACGCCGCCAAGACGTTTATAGTAACACAAAATTACGTGGACCATCGCTACAAAAATATGAACATTTTCATATTTCCCATAATTGCTACCACGCAAATTAACATTGCCGAGCAAAATGCGTATCACATATTTTTGCATGTTTGGTAGTGCTGTCCCTTAATGGCATTATGTTCTTTAGAAAGTGCATCGGCATCCCACTCATCTTGCGAGTAAGGCCTGCGTGTAAACCAACCATTGTCTCTCCGAAAATATTAACACAACTCATCTGTTCATAAACAAAAATTTAATCATTGTACCGGTAACTTTTTAAAAGTTAAAAGATTAAATGGAACAAGAAAATAAAATAAGACCAGAAGAAAACGATCTGAAAATTGGGATTCCTTAGATAAGGTACCTGCACGTAGTTAATAGTTAGAATGCTTCAATAATAAATTTATATCTGCAGATTCTCCTGAGACAACTAATAGAGGACAAAATATCAATAATTGAAAACAAAGGTGTGGACACAATCACATCCAAGATGAAGAGAGAAACGTGGAAAGAAATAACAAACATTGTTGTATAAAATTATATTTTTATATTTCTTTCCTATGAGAACAACAAAGATGATAAACTCAAACAGGACTTGTTTGTGTTGGCGATGGACATAAGGAGGCGTGAAAAAGAATGGCTACGGGTGGGGCACGAAGAGAAAATTAAAACTATTATAATGGAACGTGCTATTATTATAATTTGAGTTATATTGAAAACAATAGATATGGAACCCACTGAAAGGCGAAAGACATTGCAAATGGATAGGTGCCATAAGGATTAGAAACATGATGGGAAAATAAAAAACTTAAACAAGAATTAACTGATTCAGAATTGATTTCATCCTTTTGTATGTGAAGTGTACCTATTTTGTTTTTGTTTATTAAGCTTTAATGTTCTGTGATAGAAGTTCTTTAAGTTTTGTATAACTTTTTTAAGTTTTGTTTAACTGTTTTTTTTTGTGAATTACTTTTTTATGTTACATTATTTTTTGTGCATCAAAATAAATAAATAAATATTAGGCGTAAACGGCCCATACAGGACCCAAAGCCTAGCATTTCCAACCACTCCACCCACTGTTTTTCGTTTACAATTATAAGTTGATTGAAAGAATTGTTTGATGAATACACAGCGCGAAATATTTTGATGACTTTTGAACGCATATTGTTGACATCCATTCGTGCTTCATCTGCTTTAAATTAAGGTAATTGTATTTCTTTTTGTCATTTAAATAACAAGTATACCTGTACCTGTGACTAGAAGTTCATCACAAAAATCGATTGCAAGTTTATGCAAAACTGATAGGGCAATAATTGTTGTTTTTGCATTGTGTAATGAACATCTCATACCCGATAGTAAAATTCGAAAGTTTGTTTCCAAACACCAAAGCAACGTTCTACAGAGTTACGAGTTGAAATGCGTGCAATATTGAACTGACATTCACTATCCGACTAAGGACTCAAAAGTGGGGTAAATCAAATGTTGATACAGGGGTAGCCACCATCTCCAAGCAGGCGACCCTTAAATTCAGCATTTTCAAAGCGTTGCTTAATTCGACATTCCCTGAAGATTCGAGAGTCGTTAGTGTTCCCCCTACAACGGCAAACAATGTCATTAATTCTTAGTGAATCGTCGCATAACACTTGTCTATTCAAGGAATAAAATCTCTTTTTATGAATATAAATATTGTCGGGAGGGCCTACCGACTTTGGGAAATATAATATGGGTGCAATGAATTACTTGTGGTAAGCCGCGTGTGTCGAAAAACTTATTCATACTATTATTTGTTCAGATATTGTTGTTTGCATTTTGACGCATGTAAAAATGTTCGATGCAAATGCTCTTGCCACACGTTTACATATTTAGAAGAGACTTGGCTGGCTAAATACGTGAATACCTGCTTTGTTCGTCTTGAATCTTAAAACAAAATACAGGCTACGGTTTAATAATCTTGGTGGCATCGAAAATGCCTTCAAAATTTAATTCATTTCGTCCCCAATACCGAACAGCAGCTGTTACTTGCAGATCTACAGGTACGCGACCTGTTGTCATTGCTAAGGTCTGAACGTCCAATCGCAATCAGTTTTTTGCATATTTGATTTTGGAAACCTATACTTTCTGCGAAAGTCTTCTCGGAATGTAAATGAATTAAATATAATTCTGTAATGCTTTCGCAATCTTAATGGGGCATTGAAGGCATTAATTAATCGTAAATCATTAACAAAAGAAGAAGAAGATATTTTGTTATTACTTGAATTTTTTTTGTTATATTGTTCATTAAGATGTGTTGTCAAAACTACATTTCGATACAGAAATACACTTATGCGGGGTCTAGGCAACGTTCAAACGCGTTTAGTTTGTGCAAACTCTACGCAACGTTGCATGAGTTTTATAAATAACGTTTTTGCGTTTAGAGGCATTTTGGAGCGTGCATAACTTTATGCACTCTTTATAATACGTTTATAAATACGGCTGAATATATAATACACATTGTTACATGACAACTCGTTTGTTTTGAGAAATAAACGAGTCTCGAAGGGTATGTGCAGATGAAACGTTTATGTTATGCCTGGTGTAGAGTTTATACAGTCGATTTCCAGAAAGCCGGGTTTCCCAAAAACGGAAACCACTATGGGAAATTTAACGGCCTGTAGAAATTCGAGATAAGTGTAAAAGTAAAAAGTACTCGCACCAGGCAGGACGTCACTGCCGCCCAAGTAAAACAAAAAAAAAAAAAAAAAAATTGTAAGTTGGAAAATTTAAATTAAACATTTTTTTTTTACATATTTAATTTTGAAAGTTTAATATAAAGTTGATTGGGAGAATAATACAAAAAAAGGTGGATTTGCAAATTAATTGAAAAGGTATTTACATTTTTTTTGCTTTCTTTTATTAGCATATATAATTTATATATATGACACCATTTTTGTATAGGCAAGGCGCCAGAATAGACACATTTATAAATAGGCAGCATTTTATAAGTGCTGCTTTCAATAATTACCCGCAGGAGGAAAAGCTCTGTGGAAATTTATAAGAATTCAAATAAGTTATTTGAAAGGCAATCCGCCATTGTGCCGAAAAACAACTTGTAAATTCCACAGAGCAATTCATAAGCCTGGGTTAGCCAAAGGCGATAAGGCACTGACACGGTCGTTCACAGACCGTCGTGGAGTGCAGACTTCTTTTATTTCGGCACAGCCAAATATACGCAGTGTGTGAAGTGAACTTCTAAAGTCACAAATTTCAATAAGCAGTGTGGTGCAGTGGAAGTGGTGGCAGACCGGTACGTGGGAGACCCAGGTTCGACTCCTGGCCGGGAACAGAATCTTTGATTTTTTTAATTTTCGATTAAATACAAGATAATACACAAAAGAATAGCACAAAAGAACACGTGATGAGTGGAAATGAACGGTCCGCGCTTTCAGTAGCGGGAGTAGCGACCGAAAAAGAATCGGGTGATATGGCTGGACAATCAGCCCACCCGCTACATATACCACCAACAACAGTGGTATCAACAAAGAGGAGGAGGAAACTACTCAAACCGACTCCCAACTTGGTGAAGCGTCCCTCCCTAGCAGCCTCAGCCTTTAAGCTGCCCGTTGAGGTGGGGGAAGGGGCGCTGGAAACAACGACAGCAGCAGGAAGCAGAGAAGAATTCCCATACGTCTCCGACGGTGGGGAAGGAAGATATACGGGGGCAAGCAACAGCTTCGTTTCCCTCGCTCCATCATCTGATTCCGATGACGAAGACGACGAAATCGAGAATATAAACAGTAGCATCAAACAGCTACAAGAAAAAGTGCTTGCCATTAAGGCCAAACAGATGGCAAGACGAGAGAAGGAGCGGCAGATCATGAGCCAGAATGACGTCAATCATCAACGGCCTCAACCACTACTACAGCCGCAACTGCCCAAGCAGCAACAGAAGCCTCAACAACAACAACACCAGCTTAAGCAGCAACAGCAACCTGTTCCAAAAAAAACCAACCAGCCGAAGAAGCAAATACAGCTGCAAGAGAAACAGCTACAACAACAACAGCAGCAGCAACTAAACCAGCAGCAGAACCAACAGCAGACACAACAGCAGCAGAATAAGGCAGCCAAGGTGCGAGTGCCGCCCATCAACACTTATAAGATGGAGCTCAAGGACACTATTGAATTATGTAAGTCGGCCATAGGCAATAATTTTTCTATTAAGCGTTATAATAATAATAGGCACTCCATACAATGCAACACAGTGGAGCATTATAAAACAATAAAAAATTTGCTTAGGGACTCGACGACGGAGTTCTTTTCTTTTACTCCGAAGGGGGAAAAAATTCAAACTATGCTTTTGAAAGGCATAGAACCGACCACCGAACCGGAGGAGCTCCTTAAGACGCTCCGTGAAATTAAGTGTGATGGTCTCACATTTGTAGGGGTCAAGCCTTTCACCACAGCAAGGGCCAAAAGGGAGAAACGGAAACTACCGTTCTTCCTGGTTCAGCTGTCGCCCGATAGTACACTGGATGGTCTAAGGAGTATTAAAGTCCTAGACTACCAGGTCGTAACATGGGAAAAAGTAAAGCGCAGCGATAGCATTATTCAATGTGTTCGCTGCCAAAGGTTCGGACACGCCGCGTCGAACTGCGATATGCAGCCTCGATGCGTGAAGTGTGGAAAGTACCACAAAACAGAGGAGTGTCCTTTGGGTCAGGAGGAAGTAGCTGACAAGAGCCAGCTCTCATGTGTACTGTGCAAGAACTCGGGGCACACCGCAAACTATCGGGGTTGTCCTGAGTTCCAAAGCATAAAATCAGCAAATCTGGCTCGAAAGCAGAAAAGCGTGCTGAAAGTCCAAAAGGGTCCCGCTCAAAAAATAACCGTGACTCCTCAAATCACTTACGCCCAAATGGCGTCAGGTAGGGGATTCACGGTACAGCAACAACCTAAGGTTGCGACACAGGCCTCAACGCCTAAAGCACCTGAGGCACAAGGCGAACTGCTGACCATCTTGCTCCAAATCCAGGGGCAGATGGGACAGTTGCAGCGCCAGTTAAATGAGCAGGCGACTCGTGTGGACAGAATCTACGCGCTTCTGCCGAGCGTAACGCACCTCCAATCGTAATGGGTACGACCGCGGCTGAAAATTCCTTCAAGATCCTAGCGGTGAATGTGAATTCATTGATAAGGATCGAACGTAGGGAATCGCTCTTTAAGTTGCTCGAAGACCAAAGTCCTGATGTGTGTCTGATTAGCGAAACCAAGCTAACACAGAAACACAAGATAAGACATACAAAATATAATATCGAAAGAAGAGACCGACCCAACTCCACTCAAGGAGGTGGTGTTGCGATCTTCATCCGTAAAGAACTAAAATATAGTTGCGTGTACAGTGGTGAAGTGCGAAGGTTTCAAGAGCTGGAGGCCTGTATCGTGTGCATCCCTCTCCATAGTGGAAAGAGGATGTACGTGGTCGCCCTCTATGCCGCCGAAACCACTCAATCGACTTTATTTATATCAGAGCTTGAGACTTTCTTTCGTTACCTACGGCTGCAGTTGGGGGAGAACTTTTTCCTCATGGCCGGAGACCTCAATGCCAAACATAGAAATTGGGGAAATCGAACTCCAAACACTAGAGGGAACTCACTATTCAATGGGTGGGGTCAGCACAATGTCGAGTTTCGGCTCGATTTGAAGGCTACAAATAGTCCTTCGTTTCCCAGAAGCGGTTCCTATCTGGATCTTATGCTATTCGACGAACGGTTACAATTGACTGACGTGGACCGAAAAACAATAAACTGTCTGCGCACATTTGCGTACGATAGTGACCATTGCGGACTTAGTGCCGAAATAACGATTCCCAACGAACTTGCGGAATTGGAAGAGTTTGTGCAGGTGTACCCCTGCAATTACAGTAGGATACGTTGGACACGCTTTTCCCGAGACGTGACAAGAGCAATCTCCTCGAACTCGCTCTACCCACCGTCCAATAGGAACCTGTCAAACGAGGAGATTGACAAGTACCTCAAACAAATGGACGAGACAATTAAACGAACTATGGACAGTACGATACCTCGGTATCGACCAACTAACAACGTTTACCGCAACGCAACAATCGACGCACTGCACGTGCAAAAAAGTAGACTGCTTACAAGACTAAAAAACCTGCATAGGCAGTTTACTGACAGACAAAACTCGGAAATTAGGACGCTGAAGTCGTTGATAAAGAACATCCAAATATTAATTAAAGCAAACTATAGGCGGTCGGCCAATTTGCACTGGGGAACGATTGCAGCGAACTTCCGCGTCTGAAAATCAACCGAACAACGAACAACGAACGACTACTTACAGCAGCAAGCGTAGATCCAGATAACGCCGTGGATGATGACGACTTTTTTGTGATCGAAGATCCGCAAGAGAAAGTTGAGGCTATAGGAACTATTTTTGAGGAAGTGTATAAGGTAAATGCTAGCATTCGCCCGAACCACGATCTAGAAAACAGAGTCCTTGTGCACAACTTCTACCTTCGAAACGATATAGAGCACTGGCGATCAGAGAATTCCGGTTTCACTGGGTTCAATGACGATAATTTGGCAAATAATGTCATCGCCAATGAGCGGGTTCATCCCCCGTACGTATCGAAGATAGAACTCCAAACGATCTTCGAATCATTGAGAAAGAAGAAGTCAGTAGGAGGCGATGGAATATCGAACATTGTGCTTCGACATCTCCCTCTAGAAGCGGTGGAAATATACGCCATACTGTTCAACAATGCACTGAATAATGCACATTATCCAGAGCACTGGAAGACAGCTGTGGTACACCCGATCCCCAAAAGGGGAAAGGACAACTCCAATCCGGCAAATCTCCGGTCGATAAGTCTCCTTCCAAACATCAGCAAGGTATTCGAAAAAGTCATTAATAAAGCCCTGATTAAGTGGGTTGAGGACAACAAAATAGTTCCGGATAACCAGTTCGGTTTCAAGGCGGGGCATGATACAATACATGCCGCGTCTAAACTGGTGTCCGACATTCAGTGGTACAAAAGTAAAAAACAATGTACGGGTGCCTGCCTGATCGACTTGGAGAAGGCCTTTGATACCATATGGTTGGAAGGACTCTTTTACAAGCTGAGCAGGTTAGGCATAAGCAAACCACTGCTGTACATGCTACTTAATATGCTTACCGGTAGAAAGTTCGTTGTTAAACATGGCAATGTGACTTCTACTGGAGTGTTCGAAATAAAAAATGGTCTGCAACAGGGAGCGGTCAATTCGCCGATCCTTTTCAATATTTTTACAGCTGATCTGATAGGTTCTCTTCAGCACGCGATTGCGTACGCGGACGATTTGATCGCGTACAGATCAGGTCCAAAGATCGACGTCATTGCAACTCTTTTGCAGCGTGACTTCGATAAGATTCAGCGATATTGCGACGACTGGAAGCTGAAAATCAACTTCCAGAAGTCGGAAACTATTCTTTTCAGAACCCCGTTGTCTATGGCCACTAGGGACACTAAAAAGAATTGGCGAAAGCTTTCTATCATTGGAGCACACGGGCGTCCACTTGCGCACAAAAATGTGGTCAGATACCTTGGACTCTGGTTAGACCAATATCTATATTTTAACAAACATGTAGATGTTGCTCTCTCCAGAGCCCGAGGGGCTTTTGCCCTTACAAAGAGACTGTTTTACAGCAGCCAACTCGATGCAAGGGTGAAGGTAATCTGCTACATGGCCCTCATTCGGCCCATGCTTGCATATGGATGTCCTGTGTGGTTCAACATAGGGGCAAGTAGGATGGAAAAGATTCGGGTGTTTGAGAGGGCTTGCCTTCGGGCTTGCCTTCACTTATACAGGACACCAGAGTCTCAGTACATAAAATTCTATTCCAATGAGGTCCTATACAACGGGGCTAATCTGATAAGAGTGGACAATTTCCTGATCAAGATGACTCGAAGGCACATTGCGAGGGCAATGAGGTCGACGAACAACCTGATCTTCGGGGCTTATTACCCCAATTATAGGTACCATGAGAGGGTGCGTCTTAGCGGCTTTGTCCCCCCAGAAGCATTCCTCTACTTTGATCAGACAGGTCTGATCCAGGATAGATCGGCGGTACCGTTAATCTTCCACGTTGCCCGGACAACTGTGGACAGGCGACTCAACTACAACAGAGACGTCGCACAGAGCGCTGAGGAGCGTCTCCGGTTTAGTCGGTCGGTATCGGGGCGCGATAAGAAAGATGTAGAAAAACAGCACCAGCAATTTTGGTGGCTTTCAGAGAGAGCTCCCTCGTCGATCCCTTTTGATCCGGGGTAGATCCGACAAAGTCGGCTTGGCATATATATTATATTAAATTGCCTTGGCCGGCTTACATAGTTTAAGTAGATGTTAAGTAGGTGTAAGCTTTAGGTGTAAGTTAGGAAGGCACACAGCACGTGGCTGTTAGGGGTATATAAAAAAAAAAAAAAAAAAAAAAAAAAAAAAAAACACGCACAGCACGCGGATTTAAAAAATAAAAAAAAAAAAAAAAAAAACAAATGCATATATAATTATGCAGCATAGTTAAGTTAGCTTACGGTTTATTATTAAGATAGCATGTAAGTTTTACTTATAAGATAAGACAAAAACAAAACAAAAAGTCCGGTTACTAAGTTTTTTAATAAAATTTTCTTAGTTTAGTTATAAGTGTTATTTGTATTTATTTTAAATATCTAAAATGTAAGTTAGGTTAAGTCGAAAGATAATATTAATAATTTTTGTTTAACTAAGAGCGCCCGTATAGGGCCAGTAAGTTAAAATTTAAGCAACATAGTTAAGTTAGTTAAGCTAGTTTTAAGCATTTTTGTCTAGCATAAAAGAATCAATGAATTACGAAATAAAAAGCATTCAAAACTGAAAACTGAAAAAGGCACTGACATAAAATAAAAACATAAGGAAAGGCTACAGTCCGCTTGAGGCGAACAGTATGATACCCTATCCCTATCCCTATATGCCCCAAAAAAAACCTTAAGAAGATGATGGATAGCATTTTATTTCATTCTATAAAATTTAGAAAAAAAAAACATTTTTTGAAAAAACGCCCCCAAAAAGTGGGCGTGGCCAAAAACTTTGTATGGGCGATATATTGGAAAAAATATTGGCTAAATATCTTGTTAAACACTTTTTTTCGGTTTCTATGAAAATTATCGAAGAAAACAGTATTTTAGTGAAAAACGCCCACAAAGAGTAGGCGTGGCAAAAAACTTTATATGACAAACTTATAAAAGAGGGCAGTGGCTACATATCTTGTGAAGGTTATAACCCTCTATCTGTCCATCTGTAGCTTTAAATCGGTTTTTTCCAAATTGTGGGCGTGGCAGTGGGCGTATTCAAAAAAATTTTACACTTAACCATTTCGGAGCCCTAGGGAGTATGTGGTCCAAATTTCAGCTTTCTAGCTTGAATTTAAAGGCCTAAAAATTGCGTACGGACGGACGGACGGACGGACGGACGGACGGACATTGCTAGATAGTCTTAGGATTTGGTCCTGATCATAAATATATATACTTTTATGGGTCTACGACGAATATTAAGGGGTGTTACAAACTATGTGTCAAAATTAACATACCCTTAGGATAGGGTATAAAAAGGAAGAGCGGAGCATCCTCGGTTCAAATCCCACCTCAACCAAGCAGAAAGATGAATTTTTTTCATATTATTTTTTGAGAGTAAATTTTTTTTTATTTCAACTTGGCAACGACAGGTAATAGGTACATATATATATATATATATATATATATATATATATATATATATATATATATGTGTGTAGATTAATTTCAAAGGTAAGGGATCACTTTTACATCTTCATATATATTTATAATTAATTTGAATTTTTTTGCGCGTTTGATAAGGTACAGGGTTCCAGCAACAGACAGTACAGTGGCCATTGGATCATCAGCTGCAGAGCACCCCCCAAAGGTACCAGGTAGAAAATCCGGTAAGTCGAAAAAGAGACTTTTTTTTAAATTACTTATACATATATATGAAAATACAAAGTGAACAAAAGAAGTCCCTATACCTGTTATATGCCCGTGCATATACAGTAATCGCGGAGTTTGTAAAGTGAATTACATATATATATATATACCAATTGCCGTTTCCTTTTATTTTATTTCTTTTGTTTGTAATTTGTAATTTTCGCGTGTTAAATTCCGTTTGTTTAATTTAAAAGTGTCGTGCCAATTTTTTTTAAATATATTAGAGTCATTTAGTTTTAATTAAAAAAATTTTTTTTGAATAAATTTGAAAAGAAATCATGTATAATGGATAAGGGAGTTTAATTTAAACCAGGGCAACATGGGATGAGGACGGTTGGAAAGGGAAGGATGGCAGAGGCCAACAAAAGTAGGAGGTGAAAGGTGGCTTAAGGGGCTGTCGTGATTGCGAGTGAGACAGCCAAGGTAGGGTGGGTTATGAATTAAACTCGCAGCGTCAATACCACCTAGACGCAAGACTGGCATGATATATTTTTGTAGTGTATGGAAAAGGGTCAAGGTCCCACGCCCACCGACGAGCTAAGGATGGCGACAAGCATGCCAGCACCGACCCGAAGCAAACAAAACCTTACACAACAACATTGATCCACTATAAAGTACGAGAGGGGTGAGGTCTACACAAACGTCGCTGTAATAAAAATATGATCATTATTCCTAGTGCAGACAAGAAGATTGGAGCAAAGGACAAAATCAATCAAGCCTCACCACCAGCGTCGATGTCTTAGCTTCCACAGATGGTATGGTGGGCGTTGACACAGCTTAAGACTAAGTTTTTCTTATTTTCTTACGATGGCTGACAAGACAAGAAGATTGGAGCAAAGTACAAAATCAATCAAGCCTTACCACTAGAGTTGATGTCTTAGCTGCCCCAGAGGGTATGGTGGGTATATACACAGCTTAAGACTAAGTTTTTCTTACCTTCTTACGGTAGCTGCCCCTAGGGCCTGCTCGATACTATTGCCTCATGTCGAAGTGTGGTTTCTCGGTTTCTTAGGTTCAGCTTAGCTAGCTGTACCCTCACCGCACTCACTTTATCCTTCTTTGGCGTCTTAGGTTCGTCTTGGAAAGACCGCATTCTCTTCAGACTCTTTTCTTTGCTTCTGAGCATTACTATATTGCAATCCACTCGGACCCAGTTTGTTTTAGACTCTTTGGATTGTGGTACCTCAACCTCTATCAATGATACTTCTGTTAGCTTTAGGGACAGTCTTAGCAGGAAGGTCGATCTCGGCTTTTCCGGCATATATTCCACTTCTCACAATGCAGTTCTAAGCATGGGAGCCTAAACACCTTGACCCGTATTAATAAACATGAGTTAGCGTGTTGTTAGTTAACTTAACTGGGAGTTAACTTAACTAACCGTCTAAGGTGGGTAAACGATGGTTTAGCAGGCAAACGAAAACATTTTTTTGTTATTCCTACAGAAAATTCTCACTTTTCTTTCATTTATATTGTCCACATTGCACTTTTAAATCTAAAAAACATTTATTTGTTTACATTAAATTTGAAAAATGCTCTACAGACAAAGAAAATTTGATTGATTGTGATAAAAAAGTAATAGATTTGCTAATGTTTTAACTCGTGAGTTAAGTCTTATTCCATCGCTTAGTTAGCTCGTGAGTTAAGGGATTTTTATTAATAGGGCTGCTTAACTTTAAAGTGGAAACTATAGCAATTAGCATTCAAACGTTATTTCCCAACATTTTCATTTTTGCACATTTATGTTTTTGGCTTTACCTTAGTAATATATTATGAGTATATTGAGTATAAACATACATTTACCATTACAAGTTTTATAATTTTTTTTTGTGAATTGGTGTTTGCGAATGTCGGGGATACTATAGTTTCCGAGGCGACAAGATTTTAAGATGTATCTTTATAGATCTTGATGAAATAATCACAAGTTATTATGTAACAACAGTCTCGTTTTTGCCTAGTTTAGGAGATATCGAGGTTTGAAAATTGAATTTTTACTATGAAATCTGGATGGGATGACGTCACATTTTTTCCATTATATTATTTTATTTATTTTATTTATTTATTTTCATCAAATGAGAACATTCACTGTTCTCGTTAGATTACCTTATTACAAAATTTTAATACTTAAGTACTACCACCAAGGCCTAATGCCAAAAAAAAGTTTATTTTTAAACGAGTCCCTGGTAAGATCAAACTCAAGTAGGCTGCTAAACTTATTACACTCTTTTAGGCACCTCGAAATTGGTTCATTACAACCATAATTAACCCTATGATAAGGAACATAAAATAGTAAACGATTTCTAAGAACTCTTGAAGGAGCATAATAATAATATTTAATATCTGAAATCATAAACTTTTTGATAAAAGAGCGGCCTATTGAACAAAATCTTTATACGCTAATTAAATTTGTAAATACACCAATTTGACCTAATTTCTCTTACATTTACGTACTGCTGACCCCCAAGCCGCGTAGCGGCTCCCTGAGCACCTGCATGTGAGGCCGATGGCCGTCCGATAGCAGTTGAGGAGACAGGCCAGAGTTGAAATCTCTTTTTCCCGCGAAGCGGGTCACTGTTAGAAAACTGTACTGTACTGTACGGTACTGTTTAGATAAATAAATTTAATAATTTGTCTATTCTCTTCAACTATTCCAACACCGAAACCTGTGGAGGAAGAAGATTAATTTCTTTCAAAAACCTTACCGCAACCTCTTCAGACGAAATATGTCTTGGCAAAGTTGAAAGAAATGAAAAATATTTCAATGTTGAATGTAGCCTAGGATGTGTAGCCATTTTTATATTTTTTTTAAATATTTAAATCACAGCATAAAATTTCGTTGCTTAAACTTAAAAGCGCACTCTTTATACCCTATCCTAAGGGTATATTAATTTTGACACATAGTTTGTAACACCCCTTAATATTCGCCGTAGACCCATAAAAGTATATTTATTTATGATCAGGACCAAATCCTAAGACTATCTAGCAATGTCCGTCCGTCCGTCCGTCCGTCCGTCCGTCCGTACGCAATTTTTAGGCCTTTAAAATTAAGCTAGGAAGCTGAAATTTGGACCACATATTCCCTAGGGCTCCGAAATGGTTAAGTGTAAAATTTTTTTGAATACGCCCACTGCCACGCCCACAATTTAGAAAAAACCGTTTTAAAGCTAAAGTTAGAGAGATAGAGTGTTACGACCCTCACAAGATATGTAGGCAATGCCCTCCTTTATAAGTTTGTCATATAAAGTTTTTTGCCACGCCTACTTTTTGTGGGCGTTTTTCACTAAAATGCTGTTTTCTTCGATAATTTTCATAGAAACCGAAAAAAAATGTTTAACAAGATATTTAGCCAATATTTTTTCCAATATATCGCCCATACAAAGTTTTTGGCCATGCCCACTTTTTGGGGGCGTTTTTTCAAAAAATGTTTTTTTTTTTTCTAAATTTTATAGAATGAAATAAAATGCTATCCATCATCTTCTTAAGGTTTTTTTTGGGGCATATAGGGATAGTGATAGGGTATCATACTGTTCGTTCCAAGCGGACTGTAGCCTTTCCTTATGTTTTTACAGACAAATTGAAATAACGGAATGTATGTATACTATAAATGATTGATGATAAACTCCTAATGGCATACCTTACTTTTCATAGAAAAAAATATTGGCGGTTGAACTCTTTAACATATGCAATATTTTTTGTTTTTCAAGCTAATATAATGGAAAAAATGTGACGTCATCCCATAGAAATTTCATAGTAAAAATTCAATTTTCAAACCTCGATATCTCCTAAACTAGGCAAAAACGAGACTGTTGTTACATATTAACTTGTGCTTATTTCTAAGATCTAAAAATTTGCATTTTAAAATTTTGTCGCTTCGGAAACTATAGTACTGCCCGAAAGTCGAAGATGTGCCCTTTTGCTATTCCTCTTGTTATTCCTTTTGTCATTTACTCTGTGCGCTTTGTGTTACTACTAGTTTTGTTCATTCATTAGATAATATAAACCAACTATACGCATTTTTTTGTAAACATTTTTAAAATCCAATTGAAATTTGTTTCCCAAAAATTAATTGTTAGCAAACGTGCTGACTACAATGCAATCAATAAAGTGGTTTTGCGAACCAATAACGTAACTCATCCGCTGTTTTCTGTGTATAGTGTAGTATAAGTGTCGGATAAGGTACCGCAGTATATTGAAAAAATATGCAATTTGTGCAATTTTTTTTACTCAACTCCCTTAAAATATGAACATCCAATTTGAAGCATCCATCTGCGCCTTTATGTCCTGAAAAGGACGCATCGTAAGTTTTTTAATATTGCACTTTAACATTTCGATTCAGCTGTTTGGATTTGACATAAAATTGTTTCCTTGGAGCCTCCTATTTTTCCAAAATAAAAAAATCTCTCGAAACGAATGGTGAGAAGCTAAGCCTGGGATTCTATAATGACATGTTATACCAACTTTTATTTTTCTTTATTTATTTATAACTTTATTAACACGTTAATAAATTACAATTCTTATATAATTTACTGAGCTTTAGCTACCATGTAATGCATATAATACAAATTTTTTTTGTGTCGTGGAGTGCTTAATGCAAGCAACTATCACTAGCAGAAATTTTCCGGCACAAAAAGTGCACCCACAACTTACACGTCGTAAGTTGTGAGCACCCCACGTAAGTTAAAGTTGATTGAAGACACAAATCAGGTGCATCAATATGACCAGATATAAGCTGCTGTAAGAAAAACAAATCACTATTAACTCTACGTTGAGAAAGGGGTATCATTTATTGAAGTTTGATACGTTGACTGTAGGTGGGAAGGTTATATGGATCTTCCGATGAAAGACCTCTGAGAGCAAAGCGAATAAGGCTACGTTGAATGGCTTCAATTCGATTTGAGTGAATGTTGTAGAACGGAGTCCAAACTTGTGAAGCATACTCAAGATGCGGACGGACGAAGGAATTGCACAATGCCTGAGTAACGTAGGGGTCATCAAATTCTTTGGACCACCTCTCTATAAAGCTTAGCATAGAGTTTGACTTATTCACAATGAAATTTATATGTCCTATAAAGATAAGTTTGAGGTCAAAATAAACTGAGCTTATTTCATGGGATAACTGGTCAAAACCCTAAGAGAAGTCTGTGTTTATGCAATCGACTTCATTATTATTTTCTAAGGAGTTTGAACAAGTGTTCAGGAAACATAACAAATTTGTGACAGTGGGACGGTTTTGCAGAAACCCATGCTGTGTATTACAAATTACATTACGACACAGAAATATTATTTTTTTACAGACAATTTGCTTTAAAGTTTAATAACTTAATTTCAAATGAGGTTTTCCATTTTGATTTCAGCGATTAGTTTGTAGGTTTGGTTGATGTTATCTTCCGATAGGTTTTTGGGCAGGTTCAGTAGGGATGAATTAGGAAGTAGTGCTTTTGAGACATCTTCGATTTTATTACAGTTATACCCAAGGTGTTTGATGGTGATAAATGAGATGACAATTTACAGGAACAGCTTTTGATATAAGATGGCGTGCGTGGTGTTTGTGTGCCCCATACGAAGTCGGAGGTATATTTTGATGTTTTTCCATGAGCATTCCTATCAGCATTCGGATTGATGTCAGCTTTTTTTTCTTTTTCTTTTTTATAATGTACGCGCACTAAAGGGACTCTGGATACCCTTATAATGAAGTGACACAGTGCGGACATTAGGGAAATGAAGGATAAGAGAAAGGGAGAAAGCGATGCACGTTGGTTTTAAATGTTTGTAAATTATAATGCAAAGGAAAAACAGAGCGTGGTAGAGCATTCCACATTCGTATTGTACGGTTGAGAAAGGAATCTTTATATTTCACAGTACGTCCGAAAACAGGCTTAAGGGTAAACTGATGTGCATTCCTAGGGGTGGAATGCAACTGGCTATTTCATTTGAGAACTTGTGGTGGAAATACCGATAAAACAACGACAGGCAGGAGACATTACGACGATGACTAAGAGAGTCAAGTGATTTCGCAATGTCTCGATCGTTAATAAGTTTTACCGCACGTTTTTGGATCCTGTCAAGTAGCTCCAAATATGTTATTGGTGCACCAGACCAGATATGAGCGTTGTACTCAAGTTTTGGGCGAATAAACGCCTTGTAGATTCTAGCCAGATCAGAAGGGGTGAAATATTTCTTGCATCGCTTTAGGAAGCCTAGACATTTCGCAGCGTTCTTGGCGACATCAAATATGTGGTCATTCCAACGAAGGTTGTCATTAACACACATACCGAGAATGGAAAACTCTTTCGGTTTCAGCAATGCAAGTGCCATTCATGGATAATGGCAGAGAATTAGGGGTTTGCTTCAATGACAGCATTGCCTTTTGGAAGCATTAAATTCCACTCTGTTGGTTTTACCCCATTTAAGAATGCTGTCAAGATCGGAATTCAATGAGCTTAACATACGTTGCCGTTCCAGTTCAACGCCCGAAGATGAGGGGCGTTGCCCAGGAAACGAATATGTAAAGCTGAGGGTACTGTCATCAGCAAAGGAATGGATTGGATTAGAAGTGACAGACAGAAGGTCATTGATAAAAATGAGAAAGAGAGTCGGAGACAAAACAGAGCCTTGAGGGACACCAGCATTTATTTGGTGAGTTGCAGACTTGAAACCGTCCAAAACAACTTGTATTGAACGGTCCGAAAGGTTATTTCTAATCCATTGAAGAAGGGTAACATCGATCCCAAATGCACGCATTTTCGACAAGAGAGCTTGATGCCAAACTCTGTCAAATGCCTTTGAAATATCAAGCGCAACGACCTTGCTTTCACCACCATGGTGAATAGATTGGTTCCACTTTTCGGTTAGATATGTCATGAAATCACCAGTGGATCTGTTGCAGCGAAAACCGTACTGCCGGTCAATAAGAAGTTTTCGGGATTCGAGATATTTCATAAGCTGACAATTTATCAGCGTTTCCATGACCTTGGAAAGAAGGGACGTGAGTGCAATTGGTCGGTAAGAGGAGGGAGAGGAAGATTCGCCTTTTTTTGGGACGGGCTGGACAAATGCTGTTTTCCATCTTCTCGGAAAGAGCCCTGAAGAATAGGACAGATAGAAAAGCTTACGCAGTGGTTTTGCCAGCGTGGAAGAACACCTCTTCAGAACTTTAGGGGAAATACCATCTGGGCCAGCGGATTTGTGAATGTTGAGATCTTGAAGTACTCTTGCCACAGTACGGGTGCGAAAGTGGATTTGTCCCATGGAGTGTTCTATGCGCTCGAGTACTGGGGGAGATAAAGCACAATCTGGGAGCGTTGAGCTAGCTGCAAAATGAGCAGCGAGCAGATTGGCTTTATCCGAAGAGCTGACAGCTGGAGTGCCATTGTAAATGAGTTTCGGGATAGATGACGAGGCCGAATTTTTAATATTCTTAACAAACGACCAAAAGTTTTTACTACCGGAGGGACTTTGTAGTATTTTTTGCCTCAACTTTTGGTCGTAGGAGAATTTGACACGATTAATATGGGCATTGCAGTCATTTCTGTCTCGTTTGAACTTTTTTCGGTTTTCCTCAGTTGGGTTGGCCTTAAATGACCGAAAAGTTGCCTCTTTAGCCCTGATAGCTTCTTTACAGCTTAAGTCACACCACGCGTTTTCCTTAGGTCTGATACATTTTATCCTGTTAGGGATAAAGCGTTTCATACCCAGGTGAATTAAATTTGTAATCATATCGGCAGCGGTATCCACGTCGTTGTTGAGGAAGCACAACGACCAGTTAAAACTCCTAACGAAACCGTTTAAAGCTTCCCAATTGGCTTTTTCGTATTGCCATACGGTTCTTTTAGGAGCTTCTTTAACTGTGTGGCTGGAGTACGAGAAATTCGCCGATATGATACAATGGTCTGACGGACCTACAGGCGATAATACATTTAAAGTGTATTTATCAGGGTGAGAGGTAAGAAACAAGTCCAGAGTGTTGGCGTTTTGACCGCTAATGTCCGGTATCCGTGTCGGCTCATTTACAATCTGGGTTAAACTATTAACCTCAGCAAAGATACCAACATACCTTCCTTTGGGTGTTGTCTGTCCAGAATGTCGAAGCCAACTTGAATTGTGTATATTGAAATCGCCCGCAATGACGATTTCAGTACGAGGATAATGGGTTACAATTCTGGTGATGGAATCGCATCAAACTTATTATAAGTTGAATGCCTTGGATCTCAACCCACGAATGTTACTCACGTCCACTCTTAAATTCCTACGCATAACAAAAAAACAAACACAAAAAACTCAACTCCGACGCAGACTAAGCTAGGCCGTACCGTGTAGATCCTGACGTCAGCTTTCCAAAGCAAATCACTGCAGGTGTTATGCCCATACAATGAATTGCTTTGGTCTGCCAACAAAATCTTCACAACGCGACCCGCTATTCGCCAAATGATACTCTACCCAGCCATAGCAAGTGCACGCAAAAACATACGGCACTTGCTATAGCCAAGCAAAGCAGCAGCAAGCGATAGGGAGTGGGACCAGATGGAATGCCCAAACACAACACACTTTTTTTTTCACTGCACTGTACACTGCACTGTTTTTGTTTTTGCACAGCGCGCGAGCGATTAGCGTTTTATTTTTTTTGTTATTATGCTTTTGCACACTTGTTTGTTGTTGGTTTTTTTTTTGTGTGTGCAAACTGACCGCGGAGCGATTTTAAAGTGTGTGTGCACGCGTCGGGTGGCAAATCGGCAACATTTTGATGTGAATATTGCACCCAGCCATCATATAGTTTCACGTCCCAATTTTTATTTATTTCTCTTTTCGTGTCTTTGTTGTTAGGAATAAAAAACGTACCTAATGGTTCGCTTATTGCGGATTTTGTGGCTTTATCTGCAACTTCGTTGCCTTTAATGCATGCGTGTCCTGGACTTGACATGAGTTTTATTTTTTTTCCGAATGTGTATTCGTTTATTGCGGATAATCTCCGGAAAGAGCGTTCTGTTTTCAACGTTCCGTTACGAACTGCTTCTAGTACGAAAAGACTGCCGGAACAAATATTAGTTTTTTTCGAACCTGAGATTTCAATTGCCTTTAAAACAGCCATAGCTTCTGCTGAGGAGACTGAGGCAAAATCCCTAAGAAGTCCCAACTATTAATTGGTTTTGGTAGTACTCAATATTGTCCTTTAAATATATAACGTTTATAACGGATAAGCAAAAGCATATACCCATTTTAATGGAACTAATATGATTCTATTTTAGTTTGAAAATAAATTTTAAATTGAAACAAACTGTAGAATTATACTGATACGATTAATCTCTGCTAATATGGCAAGGCTGACTCTAATGACAAATGCTTTCGTTCTCTCAATTTTGAAACCAATCAGATGGTTCAAAGTATCAGAAATTAGAAAGTTGGGCCAGTGTTTATATGTCTTTGGACTGGTTTTTCCCTCCCCGTTCGACAGAAATTCCAATAATTTTCCCACAATGATATTAATTAATTATTAATTATTTGTAAATTAATTTTAATACTCGTCATACACTATTACTAGTTGATCCCCCTATCATGCTATCCTCTCGGAGAGGAATTTTCTCCGCAACGCAAATATAATCGGAGACTTCATTTACATTCACAGTATCCGTTTTCCGAACGTACTTGTTATTTCCGCGATGAATATATATCGAAGACAATCGGAGAGAAATTGACAGGTGGCTGTCAAAAACTGATGTAAAAAACGCAGCTCATCGCGTTGAAATGTATACTGCCGGTATGCGTTACGTTTTGTCGGAGAAATGTTCCGAACAGGTGATGGGAAGGAAAATTGTCCGATTCGTATAAAATCGGAGAGTTTTCCTTTCGGAACGGATACCAAGATAGGGGGATTATGTATTATTTGAAACAGTTGCTTTATATCAACAAATGGTTTTAGCGTCATATAGTTTCAAATGCCACCACCCAGATGTGGTGGTTTGGAAAAATCATTGGATTACCATATACGCATTTAATCCATACGCACTTTTCTTTCCGGTTTCTTTTAATTTTTGAAATCTTCCTGCATAAACATTCCACTTTTTTAGGTTTTCAATAACCATTTTTCATTACTTGAAATTGATGCAGATAATTTTCTACAATCATTGTCAACTTCAA
The DNA here is from genome assembly GCA_963576555.1 of Ferdinandea cuprea. Classification (NCBI taxonomy): domain Eukaryota; kingdom Metazoa; phylum Arthropoda; class Insecta; order Diptera; family Syrphidae; genus Ferdinandea; species Ferdinandea cuprea. The sequence goes on from OY754959.1 coordinate 84,297,797, forward strand.
ACTTCTCACAATCTTTTACCTTTTTTGCCAAATCGTACAAAGTTCTTTCTTTCTATTTGAAATAGCAGTGGCTATAACCGAATTTAGATGGGCTTAATTTCTCAAAATAGGATACCGTAGTAGATTTTTGATTAAATACAAATATAAGGTTAAAAGATAAAAAAAAAGTTTGGGCAAATGGAATTTCCTACATAGATGCATTTTGGAACTTCTTTTTCCCTTTTTCCCACGAGACGGTTTTTAAGTGTCAAAACTCCCACAAAAAGGTAAATTTCACACGACTCCCGTCACCGTCAATGTTTGTTTTGAATTGAATTGAATTCTTTATTCAGACTTTAAGGTTACAATTGACTTATAGAGGAACAAAAATATCTTACGAGTAGGTAATATAGCGGCTGTATGTATGGCCTGCTCAGACTAATGCTAATGAATTCGCCACATGGCGTGTGTATCTCTATATGACAATTTAGTTCCTGCTCGCGGAACAACTTTCCGTTTCTTTTAGACTAGAGTCGTGAATGTACAGATATAAATACTATATGACTTAAAACTATATGAAAGAGCGAGCGACAACTTATACTGAGAGAGAGTATTTTGATATGTTTTTTTATTTGAAAGAATATATTGTTGCTTTCCCCTTCTAAGGTACATTTTTTACCAGAGATAGGTTAATTGGATTGTATTGTGAAGAGAGTACAAAATTATATCTTATCTTTAAGATACTTGCTGAAACGAGAACACATTATTGTCACCATAAAGTTGAAAATAGTCATTTATTATGATTTTATTTTCATGTTTGTTAATATAATGAAAAGTTTTTTTTTCGTTTATTGTTAGTATTATTACTGTATATGTTTGGATTTTTGAAGTAACAAGTACAATTGTTGGCAAAATAGAAATAAAAAACAAAAGAAGTAATAAAGAAAAAAAATAAAATAAATAAATAATCAGAATCCAAAAACTGAAAACATAGGGTAGGTACCTATTTATTAAGTAAGGAAGGCATTGCACAATTATGCAACGCTGTTCTACAACGCAGGGTAAGGGAAGAGTTAAAATTTGAGTAAATTATTTAATGGTTTAATTTATAAATCGTATTTTTATTTTATTTTTTATTTTTTTTTCTTCTTGCCGCGATTATGGCCATGAATGGCTTTGGTGTAGAATGGGACAGGAGATGCATTAGGAATTTCTTTCAAATTTTAGAATAGGGTAGATAGTGAACCAGACGGGAAAGGCGTAAATTAGAATTGGACGTATCAATGTTTTATAAAAAAGGAGTTTTGTTCTTTGTTGAAGGTTGGGGTTTCTGAGTAGAAGCGTGAGGATATTGGCTACTTTCCTGACTTTTTCTATGTTTTCCCTTGCATGTGGGTTGAACTTGAGCAAGTTGTAAAAGTTAGTGCCGAGATATTTAATCGACTTTCTGAATGGAACACGACTATTGTCAATATTGAGTGTTAAGCTCTTGCTTTCCCTAACCGTACTTTCCCTGCCCTTTGCGCTGGCATTTCTAAAGCAGATGCATTCCGATTTATTATTATTTATTTTTATTCCCTATTTCTTGTAGAAAGTGTTAATTTTGCTGATATGTAGCTCGAGTTTTCTGAGTGCAACAATTGGGAATTCGTCAGAAGTATACGCGAACGTATCATCTGCGTAAAGTAATCCTCTGGAAATTATATCGTTGTTTTCACTAAGAGTGTGGGGGAATTCATACATAAGAATGTTAAAGAGTTTTGGGCCTAAGATAGAGACTTGGGGGACCCCACTTTAGGCATCGCAAATACTAGAGGTTATTCCTTGCATTTTGATGAAAAAGGATCTATTCTTAAGAAAGCTATCCAAGAGAAAGATTATTATGTGTGGGAAAATCTAAATTTATTATTTTAAATATGGACAGTTGAGTGCTGCCTTTTAAACCCAAACTTATACTCAGGAATGATTTCAATTGGAACTGCTTCCATGGATTCAAGTTTAAGAGCGATCATTCTTTCGAAGGTTTTCCCAACACTAGTCAATGAGGAAATAGGCCGCAAGTTATTGATTAAGAAGTTATTCTGTGATTTAGCAATCGGAATTATATGGGAAAATTGTCAAATATTTTCTCGCAGAGTTAGAAATTTTTTTAAGCGCAAAGTTTGATATATTGTCAGGAAAACATGATTTCTTGCTTGATTTCGGGCTTGATATTACATATTACATATGATAGAGGAAGGCTGGTGAAAATTTGTTGTGAGGGAGGATTCACTGATTGAAAATTGTTATCAAAGATAAAAATATTCGGAGGCTTCGATTGTCTCGCTTGTTGTACTGTGGATTTTACTCTACTAACTAGATTTGCGTCATAATTAGGGGTTCTTTCCAGGAATATATTGGTGAAATGATTTTGAAAGGCAGTAACAATCTCTTGTTCGTTGGTAAGAATGTTCACGCCAATGATCACCTTCTCACAAGACGTTTTCATTTTGTCCTATGTTTCTTAACACTTCCTTGAATGCCCAAGGCCCGGGGATAATTTTAGAGAGCCTTTTCCTAAGCTGTTTATCTAACCAGATTTTTACCTTATCTTTAATGACGTTTTTTAGGAGGGAAATTCTGTTTGAAAGTTCAATGCAGGCGCCATCACCTCTGTTGTAAGTGTTATGAAAAATGTACTTAAGTTGTTTCTGCCATTGATGTTTTAATTTGGATAGTCTTTCTATATCCGGAGGAAGATTTTTATGCTTCCTGAAAGAGGACGGGGATCTGTCTGCGTGTTGGTCCAAGGTGGTGACAATTGCAGAGTTAAAAAGGTCGATATGCGAATCAATCTCACTGTTTGTGAGACAGACAGAATGTGAAGGCGAGGATTGGTTGATAGGAATGTCTAGATCATTACGGAAGGCGGGCCAGCAAATGTTTTTGTATGATTTCCCCAGATAGGATTCAGAATACGGCACTTCAAGATTTTTGATGATAAGATTCAGAAACATTGGGTAATGGTCGGAAAAGATTGGTAAAGTTCTGATGTTGAAGTTATTGTCTCATGAGTTTAATAAGTGGTTTGACACGAGAAAGTTATCAAGGAATGGTTGGAGGTTGGAGTAACCGATGTTATGTTAGAGAGTGAGGGAAGGGCAGAACGTAGCCAATTTTCTAAAGTTTTACCGTTAAGGTTATACATTGCGCCACCCCAATTGGGGCTTTTAGCGTTAAGGTCTCCACCAGTAACCGCTCCATCGAAAGACGCAGATAATCAATCAATTTTTTTTAGTTCTTCAATGAAATACAGGGAAAGACTGTTACTGGGTATGTATATCGAGCCAAGAAGAATATTTTTCGTCTGGCGATTAACTTTAATTTTAATAGAAATAAATTTGCTGGGGAATAAAGAGCTGTGGTTAGGAAGAACAACACTTTGATATTTAATATTTTTTTTACGAAGATGGCAACACCCTGATTCTCATTATTTCTGAGGCAGAAAAAGGAATCGAGTGAGATAATGTGTCTGTTTGTAAGATGTGTCTCTTGGATGAAGGCTATATGACTATTGCCAGCTAGGAAAATTTTTTGCAGCTCCTCCTGCTATGCTATCCATCAATTCCAGATATTGGATTCGTTTTTCGTGAATTGAACCGCCACAATCAAAGTTTTTCAAGAAATTCTCAATATTCTGGAGTAAGGTGTGGAAGGTCCTTAGGCAAATTGAATTGTCCGATTACGCTTTCTTTACCTTTTGCTGCCCGCATTGAGACTGCGGGGTTATCACTCGGTCCCTGGAAGTGACTAGTGAAAGACACTGTAAGAGGAGGAGGCGCTTTATGAGAATTGATATCAAGGATAGGTTTTGCAGACTCTCTCTTCTCTCTAGATTCCTGGAAAATCCTCTTCTCTGCAGAGCAAAATTTTTATATGCCGGGCATCGCCGATAATTGGCCGGATGATCACTCCCGCAGTTAACACATGTGGGCTTAGAGCCGGATTCTTTGGTAACGGGACATTCCGGGTGAATGATTTTTGTCACATTGTCCTACATTGAATGGGGCCACTGTTCCCTTTCGGTTTTTCCCAACGGATTTGTGTATTAAACAGATATTTAATTTTAATTACTTCAGAGGGAAGCTTACCCGAAAAAAGTCTTACAAGAAAGAGATTGTACTCAGATCCTTCTCTTTTGGAGCGGATAGTGTAAAATTTTGACAATTTTTCTACAAAACCAGGGGCCAAATCATTGATCTCAGCAAGGATTTCAAAAGCCTCATAGTCGGATGATAATCCTCTTAAAATGAAGTTGGCTGTTTTGTCCTCCTTAAGGGTGAACGAATATGCCTGAATTTTAGGTGTGGACCTAAGCTTTTCAAGGAATTCACGATGTACCGTAACATCTTCAATGTAAATATTACAATTGTCACCTCTATTCCTAACTTTTGTTGGGTTGGGTTAATCCGTTATGCGGGTTAGAAGAGTTGTCCGCTGGCTTGGAGCTGTTTGTTGTTCCTATATTGCTGCTGGTAGATTCCCTGTTGCTGTTGGGGTCCTCTCTGTTGTGACAAATGTGATGCCTTTCCATCTCGTCGTTGATCGTTGCTTTTCTATGTATGTTGGACGTCAGTGATGCCTTTTTATTTTTCCTCGAAAATATTTTGAAGTCTGTTACTTAAAAAATCACCCTTTACACCTTGACAATTGTTAATTTACCCTTATCGGAGCGACGAAGTTGGGTAAGCGGCTAAACCACAGATGGTAAATTCACCAGATAATTAACTCTGCATAATTCTATCGGCTTCAACCCGCAATCAAATTAAAAAAATGGCTGTAAAATCCTTACTCAATATTTGCAATATTTCCAAACGGCAATAAAAAAATTCAACTTTAATAGATATTTTCATGTAAATGGTTATGAAAAAAAAAAAATTAGTTACATAATTAGTATGAACTTGTTGCAATTAAATGAAAATATTTTTTGAGGTTAAAAGAAGTAATGCTCTATTTTTTATCTGCCTTAAAATAAACATACTTGGGTTATTTTATTTTTTTCCATTTGGGTTTGTTTTTTCGGCGGATGGATGAAAATGTTTAATAAAATGATAGAAATCAATATATTTTTTTGAATTATTGCATATATATTACCAAATTAGTAATGATTGGGTGTAAAATATTTATAGTGAATAGCTTTGGATGGATTTTTTATATATATAGTAAACGAAAAATGTGGGAAACAAGTATTTTTATCGTTTTTGAATTTTAGGTTTTTCTTTTCTTAGCTGGCCTTGGAAATTTTTTATTTAAGTTAATATGCTTTATCTTCCAATTTATAATAAGTGATTAACGGAAGAAGGAGAACAGAAAGTAGCTGGAACGCATTGCATAATTATAATATGAGTACATTTTTCTATGGAAAATGCTTGGTAGTAGCACAGTCAGTTACATTTGTAGTTATATATTGAATTATTTGTCAAATTGTAATGTTGTGTAATTTTTTTTATGTAAATAAACAAAACAATTTACTACTACTACTACTAGTAAGTGATTGCAAATGTTGTTAAAAAAAGCTTTTCATGTACCTACAAAAAATAATATTTGTTAGAATTTGGTTCATGTTATTTAAACAAGCACGGCTATAAATATATGCTATCAACAAACAATCATCTGTCCACCGACTAGGACAAAATGTCACTGTTGATAGCCGCAACTTCGAGGTAGTTAAGGAGTTCATCTACCTCATGGTAAACATCAACTCCACAAATGACATCTAAGTGGAGATCCGTCGAAGAATTACCCTAGGAAACCGCTTCTACTTCGGTTTGGCAAAACAAATGGGTTCAAAACTCCTAACTCGAAAGACAAAGTGCATGCTCTACAGAACCCTTATCTTGCCAGTTCTGCTATACGGCGCCGAGTGCTGGACGATAAGCAGGAAAGGAGAGTTAATACTGGGATCGTTTGAAAGAAAAATCCTTTGACGACTATTTGGTCCTGTGTGCGAGGAGGGCGAATGGAGAAGAAGATACAACCGCGAACTCTATGAGCTGTACCAAGATGTGGATGTAGTCCGAAAAGCCAGAACTCGTCGACTACATTGGCTCGGCCACATCGAGCGAATGGACAACAACGCTCCAGCCAAGAGGATCTTCAAATCCCAGCTTCCAGGTTCGAGACGACAAGGAAGACCGAACCTCCGCTTTAAAGACCAAGCCATCGCGGATGCCAGAGCGCAAGGTCTGGACAACTGGAAGCAGCGTGCTCGGGATCGCAGAGGGTGGACGGCTGCCGTATCTCAGGAAGGGACTCTTCACGGGTCGGGAGCCCGTTAAGTAAGTAAGTATATAAACAAGCGTTTTAGACCAGAGCCCAATTATGTATAAGTTTAATAAAACAACCCATTACCTACGAAATCCGTGTTTGTATAGGTATACTTAAATTTATTACCAACTAAAAATGTATAATCAACTTACTTATTATATTAGCCCCGTTAATCAATATAATTTTTATTATTTGTCATTAAAAATTAGAATAAATTGGTTAAAACATAGCGTTATTTTCAATATTATACTATTTTATTACGTTATTATTTTTGTGGTGAGTATGTTTTTAAAAACCCATATTGACCGCATATTTGCATGTTTTGTGAGGTGTAATCTGGTTAAAAGGTTAATAAATACAATGACATCAACAAGTTTTTAATTAGAGCATAACAACTAAAAGCAGCAGCCAATTGTTATTGAATCTTATACATCTTTTTTTTAATTCGATTCATGTTTGCAAGGTTCCCATTTGATTTGGTGGTGAGATTCTCTCTAAATTCCTCATCTGTGGGCTAAACCCTGTCGAGACAAGGATTAAAATCTTTTTCAAAATCTTTTTTTTAAAATACACCAGCCGTTCTTACAGGCGATCTATATTCAAAAGATCAAATCCCAATGGGTGACGTAAAAGTGCTTCTTATAAAGATAGTTATTCGAATAATTTTGCTGATTGGGTTTTGGAAGTAGAATATCGTGGAGGAGGGAAATTATAAAAACAAATTAAATCCGTTGAGGAATTGCTTAAACATTTTTTTTGTGGTGATTTTTGATATGTGAAGTAGGAGTATTTTTTATGGTCGGATATAAAGAAAAAATTATGCATAAATAAAAAGAGTTATAAACAATTAAATTTTTCATTTCATCAGCTCACGTAGCTTTAAATTCATAGCCTTGTATTTTTTTTAGGTAATCCAAGATATTTCGTGAAATCAAAAATTATTTTATTAATAATTTAGATTTTACATATTTTATTTTGAACAGTTTTTCTTTCGAATATATGTATTCGTATGTCCAAATTCGTGCGTTTTAAAAGAAAGTTGAGCCAAAAATGTATTAATTAAGTGAATTTTTATGATGCAGAAAAAAGTATATTATTTATTGAACATGATTTTAATATTAAAAAAATGTCAAACAGTGCTCCGGATGAGCGTTGCCGTTTGCCCCTTTAGGGCCAAAATCGCATCTTTTTAAGTCTCACCACTGTCTCAAATATAGGGTCCGCCAAATAACTTTTTTTTTTTTGAAACAGGGCGCAAAACATCGAGTGTAGCTTCGGCTGTGTGGCACGTAGCGCCGTCCTGTTGAAACCAAATGATGGCAATATCCTCCTCTTCAATTTTTGTGAACAAAAATTCGTTCAACATGGCCCGATAACGATCGCCATAGACTGTAACGGCCACTCCTTGCTCATTTAAAAAAAATTAAAAATGGCCCAATTATGCCGCAATATTTCCCAGCGTTGTTCAAGCGTCTACACAACCATATTCGTTCAGCGGTATAGCGGTATATTATCTGTCAAATCAGACATGAGCTAAGTGTTACCATTCGCGAAATAAGCACTAGTTGAAAAAAAAAGTTAGATGGCGGACCCTTTAGTTTGCGGAAGAAAAATGGCCCAATTATGTCGCAATATTTCCCAGCGTTGTTCAAGCGTCTACACAACCATATTCGTTCAGCGGAAGGCTAAAACTAATTATCTGTCAAATCAGACATGAGCCAAGTGTTACCATTCGCGAAATAAGCACTAGTTGAAAAGAAAACGTTAGATGGCGGACCCTATATCATCAATATGGGCCCTTTTTCAGTTTAATTCAGATTTTAATATTTATTGAACGAAAAATTAAAAAGTACGAAACACCAATAAATACATACAAAAATAAAATGTACTGCCGTTTTATTTTAGATTTGATAAACGAAACGCATTACATCAGTGAGTTTGATTTGAAAATCTTGGTCAATTAACAATAAAAAAAAATAGTTTTGCAAAGATGTTACAATTGCTAAGTTTTTAGAGCATGTAGAAATATAGTGTTGGACCATCAAGGACTGAAATTAATTTTATTAAATTGGGGGAAAGAAAAGTTCACATTTTTTTGGTTTACAGTCTAAATATTGAATTCGGTCATTCAAACTCAAACTCAAACCTGCTACTTGTAAATATTTTATCATAAAAATACTAAAATTCATTCATCCATTCGTTGAATCCAGTCAATACAATATCAACTTTGTTTTATATTATTAAAAGATAAGTGATATTTGATGTGGATGCCCCTTTCCTGAAGCCGGGGTCCCTTTTTAAGCCCCTTGTTTAAATTGTTTAGCGATTACACTGCTACGGATTGGCCGCAGAAGAAAGACAAATGTTTTTTCTTCATTCGTTGATTTTGCTGCGAACAAATTATTAGTTTCTTGCGGAACGCACCCACATTTAATTTATATCTATCGATTTTCTGAAGTTTTGAAGTTTGAACTAAAAGACGAACTTTCTGTGCTTTGATTTCTGGTTTTGAAGAGCAGTCAAAGCAAACGAAAATTTGTTTGTCTAGTATATTATTTACATATACGTTACAGTCAAACCTCGCAAAGTCTCGAAATTAATAAAAAGGTTGATTAGAAGAAGTGCCCTCAAAATAAATTTGTTTAAAATGGTCCGCGGTGTAAGTGTAATTAGAGGTGGACGCGGTTCATTGCGAGGAGGAATACGACCGCCCTTTAAGAAAACGTTCGTACCTCGGCATCCTTTTGATCTAACTTTAGCAGAAGTTCTTTTTCCCAAAGTCTCGCCAATTCCTGAAGATGGATCACTGACAACAGTAAATATTTGATTGTTCTAAAATGAAAATTATTTATTTTAAATATTTATATATATCAGGCTTTGCTAAAACGAAATCAAGATCTTAGTCCTTCACCGTCAGAGCAGACGACCATTGCAAATCTGGTAACAAAAGTGCAAGGAGTGTTAGATAATTTAGTTGTTGCACCAGGCGATTTTAGCACATGTGTAAGTATAAACATTTTAAAAATGTTTTTTTTTCTGCATAAACAAACTGTCTGAAAAATGTAAAATTAGTTTTTAGAATACGAGTGAGTGATTGAAGTATAGCCTTAATAGTCGAAAAATTCGCAATAAAGCTAATTTTTATTTATATTTTATATATCCTTCCATGCTATGGTGAAGAACGATTGTAATCAGGTGAAGTTGGGTTTATCTGTGAGATCAGGTCCAGGAAAAAATTACTAAATTACGTGATTTAGTTCTATATCATTTGCTTATGCTAACTATTTAAAATAGTAATCTATTATTGCCAGTTTTGTGGAGATAAATTAACTTTACTGTCTAAGGTCTAGTTGCCGTTTGACGGAAATTTTAATCCGAGGCTATCCAAGTCTTTTTCATAATCGTTTTTTAACGTTTTCGGGAAGTTTCTTCGTAGGCACAACCCCCAACATGGAGGGTCAGGCCCTGGTTTTGACCCTAAAACAGCAGGCCGTTAATTCCGGTGCCCGTAACCCACTTTGGGGATGTGAGTACTGCCGTTAGTGGATGGAAGACTTCATTTCTTGACCCTGTCCAAAAATCAGGCGCAGAAATATCATCTAAAACTACCACGGAAGTTGTTAGCTATTCCGAAGCTTTTCGAAACTATAGTTAAAAATAAACTTCAGTTTTTAACTAAAGAATTTTTATCAGAAAGTCAGTTATATCGACTTTGGTACGGCCGGAAAGCTGAAAGCTGGAATTATTTGGTTTTAATACGAGATGTTAAGTCGGTTATCATCTCAACTTGTTAATAGAATTCAAGAAGTTCGTATCGGGAAAGTTTGTTCAAAATAAACTAAAATAAAATGTACCTCAAGAGAGCCACTTGGGCCCATTGTTAAAATAAAACTATTTCTGAAAATTAAAAGCTAAGAGAAATGCCGCCAACATGTTCAATCCCAGCTAACGTAAATGTGATAACTTTTTCAAAATTTATCTAAGTGTTGTCATCGATGTCAACACAAGGGCGTTTTATGAAGTATTTGTCAATATGCGATCGTCGAGAGTATTTAGCCCGGTGTCAATTGCTCAGAATCAAAACTTTAAAATCAAGACGAGCTATTCATGATGTAATGTTTGTTAGGGATATACTTGCTACCATAGTAAATGTCCCAGTACTTACTGCTTAAATAAGCAGACTAAAAGTGGTTAGCAAACATATAATATTGTTAAAAGGTGGGAAGAGGATACCACATTATGACACATACTGCATACAGTTAGAAATACCATTAGATTGGTTTTTGCTATTGATAAAGCGACAAAAACGATTACTATTAGTCTTTAAATTAGATTCTTCAGACAGAACATACTGTCGTCGAAGAAATTTGTTAAAAAACATTAAATTCTTTCTGCATCCTCCGATAAACTAACAAAAGGATGATTATTTTCGGAACTGCTTATAATTTATTTGTTCTTTCTATTATTTAAATTCACGATTCTATTATTCAACCAAATAGGTTTAGCGTAAACATGCCGATTGCCACTTTAATTGTTTTGAAAAATAAAAAACAGAATTATTTAGATTCTCGTTATTAGAAACAGCTGTTTACTAAGATGGGTTAAGTGTGTTGGACTACTAAGCGAGGGGTTACGGGTTCATATACGACCCGACGGAACAAACACGAGGGGTAACAAATGCCGTTCCGAGTCGAAATTAAACTGTAGGTACCTTCCATTCGTGTCAAAAAATATATCTTTGCTCCCACAATGGTTGGAGAAGTTTTTTCGAGAATGATAAAATAAAATATGTATAAAATGTTGAGCCTTACCAAAACGACTTGAATTAAACGGTCAGAAAGTTAATTTCTTATGCATTGAAGAAAAGTACCATCGATTCCAATTGCATGAATTTTCGACAAAAGAGCTTGATGCCAAACTTTTTCAAATGCAACGACCTGACTTTCACCACCACGGTGAATAGATTGGTTCCACTTTTCGGTTAAATATGTCATCAAAACACCAATTGACCTGTTGCTGCGTTCACTGGATTCCTTTTTAGTAACATTTTGTTGAATTTATTTTTTTAAATTCCTTTGATTATTTTAAGTATAATATTAAAACAACATAACTAATTGACTTTTTTTTCCAGCAGCTGGATGAGGTGCGACAGGTGGGCTCTTTTAAAAAAGGCACTCTTATTACGGGTCATAACGTTGCTGACATAGTTGTCATTCTTAAAACACTTCCAACTAAAGAAGCTTGTGAGGCTCTTGCCAAAAAGGTTGAGGTGGATTTAAAAAATGTGATGAAAACGGAAGTACTTACTAAAGCTGATCAATTAACAACTACAATGCATGATCGTGGTTTCGACATCGCTAATTGGCAAGCAAAAGTTTGTGTGCTAATTGCGACTTTGCCACAAAATATTCGAAAGCTGGAAACAGAAATTCATTTAGACCCAAAAGCAATGCAGGCTCACTTAGCTGCAATAAGACATACTCGATGGTTTGAGGAAAATGCTCATCACTCTTCAATAAAAGTATTAATTCGAATCCTGAAAGATCTTACAACGCGATTCGATGCTTTCTCTCCACTATCACCTTGGATGCTAGATTTAATTGCTCATCTCTCCATTATGAACAACCCAAGCCGACAAGCACTGCCTATAAACTTGGCTTTTCGTCGCGTGTTCCAGCTTTTATCTGCAGGTTTATTTCTTCCGGGTTCGGCTGGAATTACAGACCCTTGTGAACCAGGGCATATTCGCGTTCACACTGCTATGACATTAGAGCAACAGGATTTATGCTGTCTAACAGCACAAACACTTCTTCGAGTGCTCGCACATGGTGGTTATAAGCATATCTTAGGCCTGGAAGGGAATACCAGCATCGCAAGAGAAATGTCTGTATGGGATGGCGTTGTAGTTTCTCCTCTAGAATCCGTGTACGAAAAACCCACCGACAAAAAGGATGGGGAAGATGAGAATATGGAAGAAGTTGAGAACGCAGGAGTTGCCGAAGAAGAACATTTGGTAGAATAAATAAATTTTGTTATAAATCAATAACGAATAAAAAATCTAACTATAAATCTATTCTTTTATTATTGAGTTTATTTTGATTATTCATTGTTACTATTGTATAAGGCGACAATCATTGTGATTGACACTTTCCGAGTGATACCTCGTTGTGTATTGAAAATCCCGATAGCCTCGCAATTTGACCTAAAACGCAGACACCTGAGTGTGAAGTTGTAGTTATCTTAATTTTTTATATTAGACAAAATCACAGTGCGTTCAAGGTAAAATCCAAAGAGCGAAGGCGAAGGTAGTCAACATGCAGCGAAACCGAAAAGTCACGTTGTTTTAAAATATTATTCTTTTCAGCGATATTTGGGATATTTGGGATTTTTGGATTTGTTAGAATATAGGTACCATTCGCCGTTTAATGGCTAATCTTTTTTGGCTTTTTGACTATGTTTCCCAAAAAAAGCTTCTTGTTGTGACACTAAGTGAAGTACACGATGTCAAGATGTCCCTGCCCCTGCTATATGTTGCATATAAGATCCTATTTAACGTATGTTGTGTTGTCCACCGACTAGGACAAAATTCCACTATAGATAGTACATAATTGCAACTGGACCGATTATTGATTTTGAGCGTTGATTTTTTTTGGAGCGACTTTCCAGTACCACGCTTTAAAACAAAACGAAGTTTTAATCAGGGGCCTATTTCACAGATCATATATCACATACAATGTATGGTTTGCATTGTTTTGATACATCAATTCTGTTTCACAGATTTGTTGTATGATGGCAGTCATACAACGATATAATTGACTGGAATATTTTCAGTACCATTCTGTTTCACAGAATTTTATGATACATTGAATGTCTACAATGTATGATACAACATTACAAATTCTGTAATAAAGGAAGAATGGGAAAAGTTTTACAACGTTCAAGGAGAAGGTAAATACAAAATAAAGCAAAGAACACCTAATGTTGAGGAATTGAATGAATTTGAAGACGAAGGATACAGACGTCTTTACATTGCCCTGGTCTTTATTCCTCAAACTATTTGTTCATTTTGTTCTGTTGAGGTTTGAGAAGACTAGCAAATGAATTGTGCGAAATGCATTGGTCTTCTCAATATTAAATATAGTTGAATTGAGGTAAGTGGTTGTATTGAATGAAGTAGTAAACATGCGAATGCGAGTTGAGGTGGTCAGACATGATGTAGTTTCATTTGTCGAGGGTATGAGGAATAACAATTTTTGACATTAATTGACCAATAGGAAATTTCCAATTATACATTTCATACAACGATAGAGCTTCTATTTTAATTGATTAATATGGCTTTATATAATACTAAAATAATAGAAGAAGATTCGCAGTCAAAGTAAGTTAATCCTATGCGCTTTTTAGAATTGGTTGTTAATAAAATCCGCAATTAATTTTATTTTTAGATTTTGTTTAGTATGATAACGCTGCAACAGATCTAAAAATGGATATTCAATAATGTGTTCAATATTATGCTATCTAAATCTAACTGCAGCTAATGATTGAAATAACTTAGTTTGCAGAAATGTTTTTGTTAGCTGAAATTAAAGAAGCAGGGTGAGATATACGGCTACAGTATAGTCGTTCACGGCTAGGTTAAGCTCGGCAATGCTTTTAGAATGCTGCCAGTGTCTAAAGATCCAGAGGATTTTATTATCATTGGCTGATCCATATAGATTATTTCCGATAATAAAAAACGGCTAATGTTTCCAATGAAATCTGTGAAATAGAAATTTTAATGTAATGTATGATAATTGATTTGTTGGATGATGTATCTAATGTATGTGTTGTATGATCTGTGAAATAGGCCCCAGATGATATAAATATTATTTAATATAATATGGCAATAATAGGTACCTACATTCGTTGCACCGCTCTAGGTATCTGCTTATCGTCAGGCAGGCGTCTATGTGGGTGGCACTCACCGCAAAATAATGCAAGGGGATTTGAAAACTTCCTCAGGTTTAATCAAAAAATTTCAAAATTTGACAAAAAACGAATAATTCCTTCCAAAATTCCCCATTACACAAAATCCCAAAACAAAATAAAAGCAGTTGTATTTCGATGAACGCAACTATACATACATCCATATATTCCTGTCGATTCAGTGGAAAAAGTATAAAATTTAAATCAATAATTTTACTTTAAATAGCTACCCCCTCATATTAGATTTTGAAGTTGTTATTTTGAACAGTATTTCTATCGAATAAAATTATATGTATGTGCAATTTCGTGTTACTTAAAAGGAAAGTTGAGCCTATCTTTTTCACAATGAATTAAAAGAAATATGTATTTCGTTGAACTTCGCCACACTTTTGGCCCAAAATCAATATCCGTTTTTTATTATCACAAATGATCTATATGGATCTGGAATTTGCATGCATTACAACAAATTCACATGATCTTTGTATATATCGAGATCACAATTTGTGATCTAAAAACTTGTTTTACTATTTACCACCAGGTGCCTCAAGTGTCAATAAATTTTTTTTTTATTTACGTTCAATGTTGCTATACCTAAATTGTAAAATAATTGATAATGGTATTCCAAATAAATATACACAGCCTTATTTTGACATTCGTTCGAAAGTTAGTCGAACTGGAAGAGTTTGTATTTTGAGATTCGAAGGAAAAGAAAATTCACTCTATCAATCGAAAGTTCATTTATCATTCCAATGTTGAGTGCATTTTGAGATTCGAATCATTCGACACAAATGTCATATTTTACTCGTATAGATTTTTCTGCCGCATAGATTCATATAACAAGAACTTTAATTTTTTTGTTTGAAAATTTCATTAAATACTTTATTAATTAACATTTATAGAAGTATTATTTATATTGGGGCAAATATGTTCAGTGGGCAAATATGTATAAAACTAAGTTTATTTCATTTTCCACTCGATAACTCATAAAGAGAAGAAACGAGTGACACTTCAATTAAAACTCTTTTCTTTTACAAACACTCACATAACAAATGCAGCACTATTTTGAACAATGGAAATATCCCCTTTTTGGGGTTCTTTCATTTCACGCGGGCGCTTTGTCTTAACTTCGCGAGGTTAGCTCGACTTCCTTCTTTCGCCAATATTTTCTAAGCTCTTATGTAGTTCTGTCTCAATAGATCTTTCAGGGCTTGATTATTGTCCTGATGACTTCCCACTGCATTATACAGTTTGGCGATTGGTTTGGGGTGTTTCTTTAGTTATCAGCTTATTTTTCTGCATAGCTATCGGGGATTAAGTTTAACTTGTTACCTAATTATCTATGTGAAAATATTATCTTTATTTTGGAAATGTACACAGTAATAACGTAAGAAATAGAAACGATATTCGAACTCCACTGCTTAGAATCCAGAATTGCACAAAATACAGTTTTAATAATATTTAATATATTTAAAAACTCAATTATTTATAATAACTTAATAAGTTTCTTAATAGCATTTGCTAAGTTAATGCATATGAATGAATGAATGTATGAAGGATATGTCTGTTTACAGAGACCGTACTTACAAAAACAGAATAACATCCATCCTATCATATACTACAAAAAAGTAATAAAAGGACTATCTTTTACTCCCATAGCTAGAAAACCAAGTCATCTTACAGCCAACAGGATTACAGCCCAATTAGCCATTTGAAAACACTAGAAACACTTTAGGAATTGCAGTTAGAGAACAATCTTCAAGCAACTGGTTCACTGTGCATCTGAAAATAGAAGGTGAATTCAACAACCCAAAGGTGGGAACTAAAGGGTGATTTTTTAGCTGGTTTGGTTTTGGCAACACTGGTTTTGACAGCTGACGTGTGTTTAGTACCTTGTGTCACTGTCAAACAGCTTCAGTTTGGTTTGCAATTTAACCATGGGTCGTCTTACAAATGAACAACGCTTGCAAATTATTGAATTTTACTATCAAAATTCGTGCTCGGTTCGAAATGTTCATCGCGCGCTGCTTCCATTTTATGATCGGCATTCTCGACCTTCTGAGCAGTCTATTCGGAAGATTGTGACCAAATTTCGCACCAAATTTACTTTGTTGGACATTAAACCACCAACACGTTTACGTACTGTGCGTATTGAAGAAAATATTGCGGCCGTATCAGCTAGTGTGACAGAAGACCGCGAAATGTCGATTCGGCGCCGTTCCCAGCAGTTAGGCCTTTGTTACAGCACTACGTGGAAAATTTTGCGGAAGGATTTGGGCGTAAAGCCTTTTAAGATACAGCTGGTGCAAGAACTAAAGCCAGCCGACCTACCACAACGCCGAATTTTTGGTGAATAGGCTCTTGGAAAGCTGGCCGAGGATCCGCTTTTTTATCGAAAAATTGTGTTCAGCGATGAGGCTCATTTTTGGTTGAATGGGTACGTAAATAAGCAAAATTGGCGCATTTGGAGTGAAGATCAGCCAGAAGCATTGCAACAGCTACCAATGCATCCCGAAAAAGCCACTGTTTGGTGCGGTTTATGGGCCGGCGGCATTATTGGGCCATATTTCTTCAAAGATGATGCGAATCGCAGCGTTACTGTCAATGGTGAACGCTACCGAGCGATGATAACAAACTTTTTTTTGCCCGAAATGGAAGTTCTTGACTTGCATGATATGTGGTTTCAACAAGACGGTGCCACATGCCACACAGCACGCGAAACAATGGCGCAATTGCGAGGCGAGTTTGGTGAACAGTTAATTTCACGTTTCGGGCCGGTCAATTGGCCGCCTAGATCGTGCGATTTGACACCATTAGATTATTTTTTGTGGGGGTATGCCAAGGCTAATGTGTATAGGGACAAGCCCGCTTCGATTGACGCACTGGAAGCCAACATCCATGCATTCATTCGTGAGATACCGGCCGATATGTGTGAAAGAGTATGCCAAAATTGGACTCAGCGGATGGGCTACCTGAGACGCAGCCGCGGTCAACATTTGCATGAAATTATCTTTAAACATTAAATTGCAAGGTTCAAACTATCGATTCAAATAAATATTTCATTCATTTTTTCGAATTTTTTGTGTTTTTTTTTTAAAAAAAGTTCTAAACCTCTTAAAAAATCACCCTTTATTACCTCTTGACTTGCATAGATAGGTTCGTCATAGTTTTTGACAAAATGGATGAAGACAATGCTTAACAGCAGAGTCATTAATACGAGTCTTGGGCATTTCGCGGTTAAGAAAAACCCAAAACGTGGAATATCGTAAGGTTCAGTTATATCTCCTCTTCTGATGTTCCACAGATAAAAACCGATAAAAAAAATCGTTAATCCCTTTTCAGCAGGCCCCGAAATTACCCATTGAAGCTAAAATGCTGTCCGCCTCAAGCAAATGATAAGTACCTGGGGTTCATATTCACTCACTTCCAAATTAATCTGGTAACGGAATACCGAAAATAGAATGAAAAAATGACTTTGTTTATTTGAATTTGGACTGTATTAACCATAAAGTTGAGAATAATAAAATTATAAATTGTTCGTGTTGTTTAAAGATTTTGTGGAGCCACCAAAAAAAGAAAAATCTCAAATAAACATCATCAAATCTCAAATTGTTGCAGAATAGCACCCGCCCTACGAATGAATAAAATTCGTTAAGCAACTTTCTTATCCATTTTTATTTTTATATTCCCGAACTGAAATACCTGTTCCCAGTCGAAATTTTAACGTCATCAACAATTTAACATTGTCAATGTGTGGGAAGTTCATTTTGTTCTCGAAAAAGAAATGTCTGTGCAAGTTTGTATGCAACGAATATTTGTTTTCAAGTGAAATAGAATGCAAATTTTGTTTAGCACTATGAATTAAAGTGTTCTTAACCTATTACTTAAGTTCTTTATACATCTAAAAATTTCAAAATTTCGCAAAATATTCACAAAAAAAAAAAATTTTAAACTTATAAAGTTTTATTTTGGCTTAAAAAAAATATATTATAAGTTTATATTATATGTACATTTTTGTGTGAAATTTTAATTAATTTGAAAGTAAATTCAGTTAAAGCTGCTCTCAAAAGCCTGGTTATTTCGAACACTCAAGCATATTGGAAATCTTTCATCGGATTTGACGCATGTCACTTACTGATTACGAGAAACCCAAGTATGACTTCGAGAAAAATTTCAGAGTAACTATATCCGGAAGACGGGACGGGACTCACACAGCACCTTCATTGAAGGTATACCCATTTAACAGATAGTTCAAAGACAGAGAAAGGTACGGGAGTTGGCGCCTTCTCAGAGCCACTTGATATTAAACAACCTTATCAACAGGCTGATCACTGTAGGGTCCTTCGAGTTAAGTTCTTTTCCGATTAAGAAATCAGCATAGGTTATCCTATCGCAAATGTATGGACAGTCAAGCAGAACTTAAAGCAATCGGTTCCAACTAAGGGTTATACGTCATCATCACTCAGTTTTACACCTGGATAACCGTTCACGTTGTGGTAGAAGGGAACGAAATAGCCGATGAACTGGCCAGATGCGTTTCTGATCTGAATGCACTATTAGGGGGGAACAGATGTTATCGTCTTTCAACACCACTTATAGTTTCATCGACGGTTTCAAAAACATCAAAAGACGGTTCTTCGATAGCTTGGCCGACTTAGCTGGGGTACCACTATCAAACATTAAACGATATATTAGTGGATCATAGTGCAAAACAGCCCTCCTAACCTAACTTAACTAACAAAACCAAATAGTCAACTCCGTATAACCCAACCTTCAAATATTATTTGTGAATACATGTGAACTAGACATTTGACGTTGGATTGGTGGTATTTACGAAATATGAGGAGATCATCTATTAAAAATGACATTCGTTGGGTTCGGCCATTAAAACATACATAATTCCTTAGAAGTGGGGGGAACATTTAAAGACAATCTCAAAGTTGACTATTTGGTTTATTGCTCATCTGTGGATAAAATTTCATCGGAACGCAGGCGAAATGTTTTATGTTCCGTGGCCTTCAACGTACACCAGTTTCTTCAGACACAAATAAACAAAAATTAGCTTTTTTTATTTTTGATTAAAATATGTTCAATGTGATTATTTTTCGATAAAATATATTCTCGGTAGCTCTAAGATATTTCGCCCCAATCAATTAATCTGGAACAAACCTTACCTTCGTACTGTTATACAAACCGTCGGATAGTAAGTGTGCGTATGTCGGTAAGAAAGTGTTTAAAAATCCATAGGTATCATTGAAAACACAGACCATCCGCCATACTAATGTTCATGTCATCACGCATCTGATGCAGATTGATTAGAAGTAGGTTATATACACCCATATCGTAGAAAACGCCGTATCTGAGATTCCCTCACTTACTCGATTCACTTTCACTTGTCGTATGCATCGTGGAATCGGCCGGGGAAACTTCCTTATCAATGTGAATTTCGAATTTGAAGTTGGTCGGTAAACAGCTGTTTTGTAGTAAATGACAGGAGTGAAAGTTGAAAAATAATTTAAAATTTAAAAAGTTTGTATAGTATGGATAGTATATCGTATTAGAATATGCTTAACAATCTGGATAACAGGAAGATGACAGGAAAATTTAAGGAAAAGCGCACATGATTAGGAGAAACTGCAGAAGACATAATAGATCTTCTATATGCAACGTAAGTTTTGTAACACAATCATAATCTGTTAATAGATTTAATTAATCTTTTATGTTTATTAAGAGCTTTCGTCAATAACGCCTAATTTTAATAAGTGTTTAATATTTTGAAAACGGAGTTTAATACTAACTCCTTCTCGTATTCATCTTCACTTCATGTGTTTACGGAGAAACTTTTGCATAGCAATGTCCAACGTTTTCAGAAATGCCACAAATGGCTTTTGTTACAAATGTTGACAAACCACAAGCCAAGAGATATTTTTATGATAAATTTCGAATGCCAGAAATGGTAATTTGCGTTTATTGAACGCATATTGTCATCAAAACTCCATCACAAAATAGAAATTTATACAATAATGGTAAGGGATATTTCATCCTCTAAATATTACCAAAATTCTTTCTACCTGATGCGTGATGCGTGGATGCAACGAATCCAGGCTCCAACCATTACTCTTTAATAAAATATTGTCTGAAAATAAATGCATAGAATACTTACATTTTAGAAAATCAAAAAGTAAATAGTTAGCTAATGCTAATGCTGATAGATGGCTAAAAATGTATCTATACTATGTCCAACATAAATTGGCAGTACACGGAAGATAGGGATGTTTGCTTCATTCGCACTCTTTTTTTTTCCGTAAGGTGCTATTCTAACAAAAGCTCTTACATTTCATTTTAATAGTTTTATTTATACAAAATAAAACCAATTTATCTTTATGTAATGATGTATATTCTTTTCAAAATAACACCCATTCGCTGACGATGTGCAAATTTAAAAATATCACCTACTGGATTCGCAGTTACTGTTTTATTTTTCAAAATTTGATGAATTTCTTTTGTCGCGTCAACAATTTATTTTTTTTCGGCACTTAACTCTTTGGATGATTTTAAATAATTAATAAAACAAACCCAAATACTTTTTTTTCTTAAAGAAAACAGATTACAATTTTGTAACTGCATTTTAACGTGTTCTCCACACATTAAAAGAAATGTCAAAGATCTAAACAAGACCTCCACGATAACACTTATCATTAACATTTTTTTTTAAAGCTCTAAAACCTAAAGCTCCTCAACAGAATCCCAAGGAAAAAAGCTGAACGAGTTACCAACAAACGGACATTGGTAACTCTGAAAAGGCCTAGAACTGTGTTCGTATATGTTATTACATGCGCAATTCAAATTGAGCCAGCTCACGCAAGCAATAGCAGTTCTGGGCCTGAGAATTCATGTTGGAAAAAATCGTATGTTGATATATTAAAAGTCAAACTGGGCGGTGTCCAATATAACATGCGACAATTTATGGTGAATTTGCAAATGAATAAAATTACATTGAATGTTTTCAATTATTTATTATGTATAATTTTAGTTTTACATAACAAAAATATTTTTTGGGTAACCATTTTAAAGCAGTTTCTTAAACATTTTGGCAGTTACGCAACTTAAACATAAAATAAGGAGTATCACATTTTTTTGCCGGTAATTAAACTAATTTAGCAGTTTTAAATTGTCAGTAATAATAAAATAATTTGGTTGGTTGATTTATGGAATATTGAGTAAAATAATTAAAATTAAACAATTAAAATTAGCTTGTTGACAAAGGGGTTTCCACTGGAATGTTTGGTATCTCTTTGCTTCTATCATCTCTAAAATGCACTATTAGTAGTGTTCTACTAATAAAACATCCACACCCGTATTTTAATTTTATTGCCCACATTGCACTTTTAAATCTAAAAAACATTTATTTGTCTACATTAAATTTTAAAAATGCTGTACAGACAAAGAAAATTTGATTGATTGTAATAAAAAAGTAATAGGTTTGCGTAATGTTATTAACCACAGAATTTTTTATTAATAAGAAATTTTAACTCGTTAACGTTGTCTTCTTCCATCGCTTAGTTTGCTCGTGAGTTAAGGGTTGCGATGGTTCGCGAAACATATGTTATGTTTTCTGTGTTTGAAGTGAAAATATTGACAAAAAAGCGAAATCATCTCATAGAGATTTCATACTAAAAATTCAATTTTTAAACCGATATCTCCTTAACTAGGCGAAAATGAGACTATTGTTAAATATTAACTTATGATTATTTCATTGATATCTATAAAGTTGCATCTTTAAATCTTTTCGTCTCGGAAACTAAAGTATTTCCTTTTATTGGACACTCAATTTATTTTATATTGTTTTTCTAAATATTGCCTAATATCGACGATTGTGAAACACCCTGATGTATTTAGATGGCTATCGGGTTATCCAGAAAATATAGTAAGATGTCAATCATTCTGATTATATTCTTTTAGAGGTCTTCGACAAATATGAAGGGGTATTTCAAACTATGTTCCAAAATGAATATACATACTTTTAAGATAGGCTATAATAAACTGTATTGGCGGCAATATGCTTCTTTATTTATATTTATTTATATATCTACAAACAGCTAAAGTTGTGTATACCAATTCGGGCAAGTAAATGTAACAGATTTCACCTTTTGCTACCTTATCTGACATAAGCCCTGTATAACTAATATGGGTGGAAAAATGGTATTAGCCTTATTAATAATACGGATTTAACTGATTGATAACTCACACTGTTAACTCATTAGTTATAGGATTTATCCGCTGCGTAAAAACTGTCAAAATCTAACTCACTGATGTAGGTTGTATAACAAGTTGATAACTTTGAAATAATTTTGTTCCCTTGAAAAATAAACGGTTTTTGTGCAAATTATTTTTAATTTAGGTGTTGCAACAGTATAAAAACATAAACAAAATCTGTAAAATTGTTAATTTATCCATTCAAATAAAATAAGTATTCACAGAAATGGCTTATGCCTTTATAAACTTTCTTAATAATATAAACTAATTTGAAGATGATACCTACTTACACCACAGAAAAGTGTAAATGCAGGAATAAATCCTTTTACAAATTTGGGAAATGCTGCGTCAAAAAAAAAAAAAACAGGTTCTCAAAATCACATATGTTGAAACTAATTGAACTAGTAAGTTAAGACATTGATGGGAATAAAAAAGGCTTATCGCTTAAGTAAAAGTTTTCAAAATAAGAAGCATTTTTTTCTTTACTCCATTTGATTTCAACAACATTTTTCCACAATTTTATATCATAGTTTATAGAATTGTAGATTTGTACATTTTTTTATTTGGATATGTCAGATGTGAGCCGGAATGTAATAGATTTTACTATAATTTATGTCAGTGATGCCCTTTTCCAGATAATTTTTCAGGAATACAGTCAGTTAGTTATTGTATGGAGAACCATTCATTATTAATAGGAAAAGTTAACGAACGGATAAGTTTTTTATTCGTGTGCTATCTAACAAAAGTGTTAACGAGCGAGAATGGCTTTATAATTAATAAGGGTGTATATAAATAGGTATTTATGTAACGTTGCATAAAAGCTGTTTTAAATACTATGCGAACTTTTACAGGTATTTTAGTTAATTCTTATATATAAAACGTTTATAAATAAGTCTGTTAGTGTTCATATTTTAAATAACTCGCAAATCACAAAAAAAATCGGGCACAACAAGATTTCTAGATTTCTTTGCACTTTTGTGCACAATCTGTTTCTAGTGATTTAGTTTATGTAAATTTGTTTCATAATCACTTTACTTTTAATGAATTATTTCCTGTTATAGTACATACCACTATTCTTATCAATTCCTTTCAGTTTCCTATAAATAATCCACAGCATATTTTATCCATAATTAGTTTCAATAAACTGTTTACTTTCTTTCTATTTTCCAAAATAATATAAAAACACATCGCCCCCATAAACAATTCACGTTTGTTAAAATACACACCCCCAAATCTGTAACTGTTATAATTTTGTTTTAATTTAAAATTGACGTTGTCGCGAACTACTCTAGTTTATACGCTAGCAAAGATCTAATATGGAACCCATTTCCATATTTAAAAAAGGCTATATTATAAGTTGTTTTAAAATCACTTCAAATTTATGTTAACATTTTCTAAAAATATTGAGCAAGTCCTACTGTATTTTACTATTAAATAACAATAGATCTAGTCTCAGCCTATATTTCATACACAACTGTTGCATATATAAACCTACATTGTCAATGTAGTAATTTTTGTTAAATTAGTTCTAAAAAAATATAAACAAAATAAAACAAATATTTTCTGAGCTGATCTTCACTGAACTATACAAGAGAACTTTATAGATATGTACTGTTCGCTGTACCTACATTTCGTACATTGAATTAAGTGCATGCATGATTTATGAGATAACTGCTTCATTCATACATTACGACGGCAAGCGATCCGAAGAATAGAATAATTACTTTATTTATTTATGAAATGATAATGCTTACTATAGCTTTCGTAATATTTTTGTGTTCTCTCTATGTTTTTTTTCAATTGTATTTACATACCTACTCTTATAAATATAAAGAGAATCTATAAAGGCTTTGTTCATTTTCAAGAGCATCTCAGCTGAACATGTTTAGTTTTCTTTTTGATTAGTGATCACATTAAGTGTAGATTTAACAAAAGCGGAATGTATCGATCGTTTAAAACATTCAACAAAAGTAAATGCAGTAAATATTTGCAATTGATAATGTGACATCTTAATACCTTGTGCAGTGAAATTCAAGAATCTCTTTAAGTTTATATTTGAGAATTGTGTTAAAAAATGTTTTCTTTATGAGAATGTATAAAGACAAGTATAAATGGCAGTTTTCGTACCAATTTGTTATCAAAAGTCACTAAGAAGAAAAGGTATAAATTTAAATATACCAAAAACAACTCTATATCTAATTGTAAACATACCCTGGTACGTAACCCTTACAACTTTGCTACATTTGCCTTTAAATAAAATATTTTTTGTGTACATATTATTTATTCTTGAAGTGTTTTAATACGTTTTTATGACCATGATTTGTGATGAAAGAGATTTTAATTTTGGAAACATGCGTTGTCCAGGCTTTAATCACATAAGGTGACATAATTTATTCTTCTTAAAATTTTTGTACAATTAATAAAGAAAAGAGAAACTATGATGTTGAGCTTGGTTAACAAGATGATTATTTTATACATATTATGCTTTTGCTATAAGAGTCATATACTTCTTCTCTTTCACCAACTCTTTTTTTTTTAATTAAATTTCTTGAAGAATTAGTATAGAAAAAGACTTGTGTAATATATGTGTGATGAATCTATAGTCACTTTAATCCAGGGTTACCGTTTAAAAAAAATATTCATTTTCTATTATAATTCTTTAATAGCTCTGTTCAATGAGAAAAAAGCAAGGCAGAGCAGTACAAATTTGTGAAAAAGGTTCAAAGGTAGAACAGAAAAATACAGGCATACGTATGTATGTTAGTTGCCAAAAATAACAACTTCATTTTCGATTGTTGGATAATTATTTGAGTTTACAAGTTTAGTATAAATGAATTAAGTGAATTAATGAACATTAATCATGTACTTACTTTTACTTACTGTTACAACAACCGATTGCCCTTTATCAGAAGATATTTCGATTTGTTCCGTTTAATTAATTAACAATCAACTTTTCACTTTGACGACAAAACAATTAATTTGCAATCACAACTAAGCAGAGTCCAGGCAGAATCATTGAACAAAAAGCACACATGAGCTGGACAGAAATTTTTCTCATTGAACACGAAAACCTGTAATTTACATGCTTTGGACTGAGCTGGACAGCCTCATTGAACGAAGCTAATCAGCCTTATTTAGACATTCGAATTCGTTCGAAAGTTAGTCGAACTGGAAGAGTTTGTATTTTGACATTCGAACGAAAAGAAAATTCACTTTACCCATCGAAAGTTCATTTATCATTCGAATGTTGAGTGCATTTTGAGATTCGAATCATTCGACACAAATGTCAAATTTTACTCGTATAGATTTTTCTTAACTTTAATTTGTTTAGTTGAAAATTTTATTGAATACTTTATTAATTAACATTGATAGAAGTATTTTTTCAGTGGGCAAATATGCATAAAATTAAGATTATTTCGTTTCCTACTCGTTAACTAATAAAGAGAAGAAACGAGTGACACTGAAATTAAAACTCTTTTCTTTTACAAACCCTATCACATAACAAATGCCGCAAAATTCTGAATATTAAAAAATAACACATTTAATGTTACCTACTTTTCTCTTTTGTTCAGAAATTTCACAAGGTAAACAAACCGACTGACTGAAACGTATGTTTTGTTTCACTTAAATTGAAATGCAGGGTGACCATGTTTGTGTCGAGTAAATGAAAGAAAACAACTTTTTAATTTTGGTTTTAATTGTCCTTGTTTCGTGTAAATTGTGGTAACATTATGCAATATCAAAGTATAATACTGCATGCAAATTTTTGGGTACACATTTTAAATAAGGTTTGCATGAAAAAAATGTGAATCGGCTTATTGTAGTAGATCCTTCGTCATTTCACGAAAGAAATAGGATCACCTACAAAAATACAAGCTTATGAATTATTTAAGGACCCTTTTTGGTGGGAAAATTTTGTATGTGCATTTATTTAAAGAATATGCAATTGTGTTCTTCTTAATGTGTTCAGTTTTTGAAGAAAAAATATTGAAAAGGACATTGAAGCCAAAGTGGTAAGGCAGAGCTAGTCAAATTCTCAGAACAGAGTTTCGTAAAACTCCACAGAATATGGAATCAAAACTACAATTTGACATTTTTGTTATTTGCATGAATTTCTAAAATTAATGCAACGGAGCAGTAATGCAGTTGATTGTGTTGATGGCCCATTTGATTTGTGGGCTGAAAAAAAACCATCAGGTATTGACGATTAGGATTGTTTAATATTAATAATTGCTTAAATTTTTATTGTAAATTTAAACAGTTTTAGTAAAAAACCATCATCGCAAAATAAAGTAAAGTTTTCAAACGATATTATGCTGATTTCGAAAGTTTATGTATTGCTGCTTTTGTTTGATCCATGAGTTTTTAGGCCTCCCTCTCTTACGCGATGGTAAGGGAACGTTGATTGCCATTGCCTTTTTGACGGGGTTCGTAGGACCCCTCCTTTGAACATGACAATACCAACTGAACAAATAGTCCATTCATTCGAATCTTAAAATATGTTTGAATGTAATTGACGATAGGGCATTTCGCGAAAACGTCATTGTCAAAGGGGAAAATACAATTAAGTTGCAGAAAACGAAAACGGAAAAACAGTTTACAACTGTCGTTGATAGTAAACGAATAAAAATATTCATTCGAATGACATTTTAGCCATCATACAGGGTGGCAACTTTACTTTATTTTGTGATAATCGTTTTTTTTTAAATTAATAAAAATTTAAATTTATTTTCTCAATACTTTTTTTTAATCAAAAACTAAACATATTGAGAAGAACACAATTGCATGTTCTTTAAATAAATGCACATACACAATTTCGGCACTAAAAGTAGGTGATCTTTCGTGCAATGACGAAGGATCTACTGCAATGAGACGTTTCACATTTCAATGTCAATCTTATTGAAACTATGCTTTAATATTGCATAATGTAATCACATTTAAAACCAAACAAGGACAAGAAAAACCAAAGTTAAAAAGTTGTTCTCTTTCATTTACTCGACACAAACATGGTCACCCTGCATTTCAATTTAAGTGAAACAAAACATACGTTTCGGTCAGTCGGTTTGTTTTCCTTGTGAAATTTCTGAACAAAAGAGAAAAGTAGTTAGCATTAAATGTGGTAATTTTTAATATTCAGAATTATGCGCATTTGTTATGTGATAGGGTCTGTAAAAGAAAAGACTTTTAATTACAGTGTCACTCGTTTCTTTTCTTTAGGAAATGGAACGAGTAAGGAAACGAGTAGGAAATGAAATAATCTTAGTTTTATGCATATTTGCCCACTGAAAATGTATGCTATTATAAAAAATACTTCTATCAACGTTAATTAATAAAGTATTCAATAAAATTTTAAACTAAACAAATTAAAGTTATTGTTATAAATATAAATATATACGACAGAAAAATCTATACGAGTAAAATTTGACATTTATGTCGAATGATTCGAATCTCAAAATGCACTCAACATTTTCTTTTCGTTCGAATGTCAAAATACAAACTCTTCCAGTTCGTCTAACTTTCGAACGAATTCGAATGTCAAATTAAGGCAGAATTTCATAGTATTATTTCTGTAAAAAAAATTGTAACATTAGCGTATAAAAAGTAACATAAATGTACTATACCACTACATAATCTACATCAATGCAAAGTTTGTGATGATTGGCACTGCGGCCGAAAAAAGATCTTTTGTGCTCCCTAAGTGCCTGGCTACACATTCATGGGAATGAAAGTCATGTCGCACGGGACAGGTAGCTGTATATTACTACTCACCGCCAAGGAAAGAGGATGCAGAGCCTTTGCGGACTAGCTCGTCTGCCAATTTATTACCAAGAATTCGTTCGTGTCCTGGGTCCTAGTAGAGAGTCACTCTGTTGTGGGCGGTGGTGGTTATTTAAGAATATTTTGACAGTTCCAAATAAGTAGAGAGTTGAAATTGTAGGAGTTAAGGAAATTGAGTGCTGGTTGACTGTCTAAGAGAATGTAGATGTTTAATCTTCTGACATTTCGCCTTAAGCATTCTCTTGCGCCTAGTTCGGTGGCGTAAACTTTAGCTTGTAAGATTTATGTTGTATGGCCTAGGGGTGGTGACATTTTGCAGTTGGGTCCGCTGATGCCTTATCCTTTACCCATTGACATTTTTAAGCCATCCCTATAAAATACTGAGTGGGACCTGTCTACCCTAGGGCCTCCAGTTTCCCACAGCAAACGGTCCGGTATGGTTACATTAAATTTTCGATGAAGGTTGACTTTTGTGGTCATGAGGTCGGTGACTTGAATCGAGGGGCGATGTAAAATCTTTGAAACATTTAGGATTGTTAAGTGTCCTGTAAGATCACCCTGTTTGAATTTTTTCATTTGCGCTGCAGCATGCACTTCCTAATTCGTGCATGTAGCGAAAGCAGCGGATGGATGGCACCCGTGAATCCTATGCATGCTAATCTCTGTATTCGTTGAAGTGCTTTCTGGGCAGAACCATACTAGAGTTGAACACTTGACGATTGGTAAGGTTATGGTTTGGCGGGTCCAATTTATTATTTTTGGACGGAAACCCCATTTTTTACCAAAGAGTTTGGAGCGGGCTCATAATAAAGCAGTCGCTTTATTTAGGGTGTATTATAGAATGCTCCAAGTAAACTAATAATCAAGTGTGATACCGAGATATTTTACTTCCTTTGAGAATGTTATTGGCGTGTTGTTCAGTGATAGGGTTGAAGGGAATACCTGTTGTTTTAGAGGGCTTAACACTTAGACTTTTGTCTTGGCACCAGTTCCATACTTTTGTTAAGGCGATTTGTATTTGCCTAACCTGATAGGGTGGTCCATGTTTGCCTCTTATAATGATTACTCTGCGTCAGCAAAGCCCTGTGTATTAAACCCTAAAGTTCATCAACGACAATGGACCAGAGAGGGCGAGATAGAACATTGTGGACATATTTTGACGGCTTTATTTTGTGATGGATGTCGGTCCAAGCTTGGCAGACATAGATGTGGTACTCAACATTGATTGTATGCATTTAATAGTTAGTTTGTCTATTTCATTTTTAGAGGCGATGTCTGACCAATTTTTTTGAAGTCTAGTGAACCTTCAATCTACTTAACTAGATTATGTAGGGCTGTTGTCGCCATCCCCACCAGGAAATGGTTTTTGGGATGATACTTCCTAATTAACCGTGTTGTTTTTCCCGACAGACTTTTAGAATAAAGTTGAATGTCAAGAAGTCGTTTTGGGATTAAGGGATCAACCTCAGTGGATCCGGGAAAGTAGGTTTGCATTAGGTGCAGAGTGAAATATCCAGAGGTGAAAGTCCGTCCTGATTGGGTTGGAAGGATGTGATAGGGTTGGAAGGATGTGATTCCTTTTTCGGGTGAAGGGAACACCTGTTGTTTTAGAGGGCTTAACACTTAGACTTTTGTCTTGGCACCAGTTCCATACTTTTGTTAAGGCGATTTGCATTTGCCTAACCTGATAGGGTGGTCCATGTTTGCCTCTTATAATGATTACTCTGCGTCAGCAAAGCCCTGTGTATTAAACCCTAAAGTTCATCAACGACAATGGACCAGAGAGGGCGAGATAGAACATTGTGGACATATTTTGACGGCTTTATTTTGTGATGGATGTCGGTCCAAGCTTGGCAGACATAGATGTGGTACTCAACATTGATTGTATGCATTTAATAGTTAGTTTGTCTATTTCATTTTTAGAGGCGATGTCTGACCAATTTTTTTGAAGTCTAGTGAACCTTCAATCTACTTAACTAGATTATGTAGGGCTGTTGTCGTCATCCCCACCAGGAAAATTTAATGGTTTTTGGGATGATACTTCCTAATTAACCGTGTGGTTTTTCCCGACAGACTTTTAGAATAAAGTTGAATGTCAAGAAGTCGTTTTTGGATTAGGGGTCAACCTCAGTGGATCCGGGAAAGTAGGTTTGCATTAGGTGCAGAGTGAAATATCCAGAGGTGAAAGTCCGTCCCCTTTTTTTTAACAATCGAATCCCGTTGCTATGGTGGCTGGATAAAGCCTTTTTGTATCGTTTCGAGGAGGGGATGCCTTCTATGTTCTCACAGAACGATCTCCATGTTTTTCGTTTTGATTTACTTTTAGCCGAGTTGTAGCTTGTAAGAGCCATACGGTATGCGGTCCAGTTGCCTGAACGTTTAGCAGAGTTGAAAATTGTCCCCGCTTTTTTTTTTATTTTTTCTAGTTTACTATTCTACCAAGTCACTTCCCTGTTGATAGATCTAGTTTTGATGTGACAACTGTATTCGTAAGTTGATGGTAATGCGATCGTCAATGTTTAAGGTAAGTATGTCCAGCTCGTGGGTTGAATTAAATTTTAAACAGATTAGTTGCAATTCGCCTCTGACGAGCTCTTTAAATGGGCAAATCAAGGTCAAATCTAATGTGAAAGTGATCTGACATTGAGGCCTCCTAGGACACATGCCAGTTATATACGATAGTACTTATTGTGGAACTCGACAGGGATAGGTCAAGGTCTTCCTGCCTTAGTGAGTTCACAAAAGTAGGATCATTACTAGCTTGGTGCCTTCTTCTGGTGGGGCTGACGATAAGTCTCCCGGGAAGTAGGCCTTTGAGTGCCTCTTTCTGTCCCAGCTGCCATTTGTATCGCGAGAAGGTCCTTGGATATGAATTCTGAAATAAGGAGAAATTTTATTGTGATCGCTGATGAGCATTGCAGCTCTAGGGTATTGTCACATATTATCTTACATGCCTTGCTTTGAAGTTCTTTTATTCGTCCTTTGTGACACCATGGCTCTTGGACAAGCATGACATCTAGGGCATTGCAGATGCACCTGCTGTAAGGCGTTATGCAGATTTATCTGCAATAACTTGATGTTGTGGGTCATGTTCTATTGAGCTACTACCCTTAGGCGCTTTTAGCGTCTTTTGGGTTTCGTACAACAACGAAATGGTTAGGGTGGGGATGCGTGCGGAGTAGATGGAGTGGTTAAGGAAGTACATAAGCGCTTTCCGATGTTATTAGCCTCTGGTTTGATGCTTAGGATGTCCAGTTGGCGGTCTATTAGTAATGCTGTGTCAGGCTTTAAACTGAAGGAGATGTTGATTTAACCTTTTTAAGACTTTCAATGGTCAATAGAGAGCGTAAGGACGATTGAGTTTCCTTACAGTTCCCGGCGATTAACTCTCCATTCGGCTGCAAGAAGATAATTTTTTTGTCGTTTTGTCGATCAAGATTTTGTCGTTGTTGTACGATGCTTAGTCTTCCCAAGGCTTTAGCTCTTACCGATTTCTTGAACGCTGATCACGCAAATTATATGAGGATATAGGCATTGTTCGCTTATAGTGGACTTGCAGTGCACTTGCAACTTGAACGCAGAAATTGTTTATTCGCTTCTATTTTTCCATGGAGGACTGGAACGTCAAACAAAACCCAGGTAGTATTCGGTGTGAATGCTTTAACGAGATTTCAAAATCTTTTTGTGGAAACCTCAAATTGCAATGCGGTGTGCATAGGGCATTAATATTAATGCTCTTTAAGCACCCAAGCTTACGCGGACTGTCTGCTGGATCCCTGGGAAACTAAGGAAATCGGCGGATGTGTTAAAGCGTTTGTAAACAAAGAACACAAAAGTCTGGGTTGTCCTTTCACACAAGAAGAGTAGACTATCGCCATAATGAAGGTGGTAGTTCTCTGATTGTGAATATAGACATGGCTGCTGCCAAGATCATCAAATCTAGGTATAACATGTGTCTCTATCTGCATCTTGGCCGAATTCATTTCCATTTCAATGCCAGACAGTGCTAATAGTAACCCAGAATATTCATTCATCTTGCTTGATATTACCATCAACAATGTAGGTCATCAACCTACCTTTGTTACAGCCAGAAGACAATAAGTAATTGACGTTACCCTATCTTACAGGCATTTGAAGTCTATCATAAATTGGAAGGTATCGCCAGATAGCACCTTATCAGATCACAGATATATACATCGAATTTCAAATCTACTGCGAACTTTCACCTTCGCAAGAGATGAGAAATCCGAGAAAAACGAACTGACCACGGCTTAGAGAGGAGCTTGCCAACTCTGTCAAAGTTCCACTCAAACTTAGATCAAGATAGGCAGTAGAGAGGTCTGCTCAGGATCTGAACAACGTCCTCACCCTCTGCTTTGAACTTTGGTGCTCTGTTTCTAAAGCCCCCCGCAGAAAATCGGTATCCTGGAGGAACTCCAAACTCCAGTGTCTTCGTAAAGAAACTAGGAAGCTCCTAAATCGGTCTTTAAAAACTAACTTAGTAGTTGACTGGAATCTTTATCGATAGAAGACTTATTCGAAAGTCGAAAAATGACTCCTATAAAAAGTTTTGTGAAGATGTCGAATCTCTTAGTGCACTAAGTAGGCTTGTTAAAGTCCTCCAAAGGAACAGACCAAGTAAACTGGATGCAATCCTTAAACCAATGGCACGTACACTGGAAACAAGGTGGAGACATTCAGTCTTCTCCTTGAGACTCACTTCCCGGGAAATCAGGTTACGACGTGTTCGTCAGCCCTTCAAACGACGGTAGCTACATTTGAACCGACTAATACCATGCGGCACAGCTGGTATATTGCATCGGAAGTGGTGACTGATGATGCTATCAAATATGCTATTGGATCTTTTCATACCAAAAATTGGTAAGTCTGTCTATACTCTAGCCAAAAGCTTTGGACCCATAAGTCTGTCTTCTTGTAGAGACTGGACTTAGCTGGAAGGAGTACGCGTTGGCCATTTTCGTCGATATTGAGGGTGCTTTTAATAATGCGACCTTTGACAGCATGTGTAACTCTGCCAGACAGCATGGTGTAGATGAATCTTTGGTGTTGTGGATTAAAGCAATGCTAATGTACAGGACGTTGGTAGCCGATGCAGATTGTGGCAAGTGCGTCATAACAGGGGTAAATAGGGGATGACCTCATGGTGGTGTTCTATCTCCCCTCTTATGGTGTATGGTGGTAGACTCTTTGCTTATTGCTCTTAATTTGGAAACTACTCAAGCTTATGCAAATGATGTCGCCGTTCTTTCTGTCGGTTCAAATCTAGGAGCTGTCTGCTCTCAAGCGCAGAGATCCCTGGATTTCATCGATGGTTGGTGCATTAGTAATGGGCTTTCAGTGAATCCTCTTAAACCCACGGTTGTTCTCTTTACAAGAAGGTGTCAACATCTCTATATTCGATGGAGTCAAATATCTGGGTGTGATCCTCGATAAAAAACTTCTATGGTCCAAACATGTCGAATCGATAAACGATAAAACATTGTCGACTTTTTGGCAGTGTAAAGGCGCTTTTGGCTTGTCTACGAAACGGTTCCTTTGGATCTATACGGCCACGATTAGACCGCTACACTCATACGCATCGGTTGTTGCTTAAAAAGAGGTGGATTTTGGTACCATGCGCACTGAAATTTTAAAGAACTTGCTCGAAAATTATCTTTTGACCCCTGTCTTATGGATATGCCGTCTGATGCAATGACACCAGAAATCCTTTTGCGAAAAATCTACCACGTGAACTTTCCACACGTAACGAAATGGCTTCGGTCAGACTCTGAACCATGGATTGAATGCCATCGTATTTGCACGGATGGCTCCAAAACCGAACAGGGGTCTGGTGCTGAAGTCTTTGTGGAACGCGATGACACACGACTTTATTACTAGAACTCTAGCTTTCTCTGAATTTGGTCGGAAGACTGAACACAGAGAAGGCGTCCTTTGGGACCACAAGCTTTTGCTAAACACTTAAATGTATTGGGCTTAAGTGACACCACTCCCTATCCTGCTTGCGGTGAGGATGATGACACAACAGCAGAACACTTTCTCTGCAGCTGTCCGGCCTATGCTCGCATCAGATGGCGGATTTTCGGGGTTGATGTGGAGAGTGCCGAACTTTTTCTTCACTAAAGCTCCTTCTCGTTTTTCTTCGAAAGACGGGAAAACTGAGTACATTAATGTAAGTTGGACCTGTAGTTATGTCTTAGCGCTCCATCGGATAGAAGCAACTTCCGACAAAAAAAAAGGAAAAAAATCCTTTTAATACGGTTGAAAATCCGTCGACTTGTGGAACTTGTAAAGTGTCTTCACTTCGGCAACCTTACCATTGCAACCAGATTCTGAGGAAGTTCAGGTTTGAGAATAGTATTGAATAAAAAATTATTAAGAATTTAATTAAAAAAAATTATTAAATAAAAATAAAAAATTAAATATTAATTATGTAAAGCATCGGTATACAAAATAATAACAAGTTATTGTCAGAAATTCAATTCCGCGAAGCTGAATTCAGCAGAATTCAAATGATTTTTCGACTTCCAAACGAATTGTGTTATATAATTATATAATATTATCATATAAAAAGTATTACATATTTGGTATCGTCTAAAAGGCCTCAAAATAAAGTTTTAAGTGCGGTAAAATAATAAAACCTTAATGCTTACAGTTTTTGAAGAACGAATACTTTTTCCAAAACATCAAATTTTAAAAAAAATTTTTTAGCAAATTTTCAAAAATTTTAGCAAATGATCGAAAATTTATCTCTTTAGTGTATTTTTATTCAATTTGACACACATGTTTCAGTTAGAGTTATTTATAAATAATTTTTTGAACCTTAATAACTTTGATTTTGAACAAAACGCATTAAAAATCAATTTGTTGTGTTCAATGGGGAGAATTCACAGTCAAACATTTTATAAAAAGCTTTCACCAGAAATCGAAATAAAACTCAATTTAAAATACGAAGCACTCAACGCTTTTAAGATTATTGACCTTCCTTTCTTTAAAGAAGAAAATTCAAAAATATAGAAGACACCGGTGATAATCGCTTGGCATTTTGTTCACGAACATGAAAGATTTAATGAAACTCTGGTTTGCGTTGATGGTGTGGTACGCCCAGACGCCTTCCATAGGAGGTTTTTAGGTATCCAGTGATGATGAAAAATGCGAATTAATAAATAATAATAGAAGTAGTAACAATATTCGCCGCATGCTGAGCCTCATGTTCGTTACATATCATTTTCAAAATAGTAAATCGTGTTTTATTTTAGAGGCCGATAACTTTAAATCGAAATTAAATACAGATCAATGTCTTGAATATCAAAAATACAGCCTGTTTTACTACGATAGAAGGGGTTAAAATTACCTGGAGTTTTTTTCTGTAAAAAAGGGTATAGTGCCAAAGTTGCTAGAGAACTTGGCTGGCCCCTTAATAAGCGAAGTTAGAGGGAGTTTAAAAATGGCCAGAGTTGATTCCTGTAAAAAGAGTGCACTATCGTTAAAATACACAATTTTTGATAAGAGGTTTATTGAAAAAAATTAAACAAAATTTCAATGTTTCAGCAAATGAATACAAAAAAAAACATCGATATAAAATTCTAAACATTATCGTGTATTAAGGGTTCTTTTTTTGCAAATGTATTTTATAAACTGTTCACTTTATATTGGCAATTACACATTTTCTCAGTATGTAGGCAATCACTAACGGTAGGACTCAGAAATTACCCCTGTTTTATTTTAGTCAAGATATTTTGGACGTTGGACTACTTAGTGGATGGTCAAGGTTTGAATCCACCTGGTACAATTTAAAAATATTTTTATTTGCTGCCCCGCATCTTGCGAACGTTTGATGAACTTCCAAGAGTTAAAACTGTCATGAGAAACTTCTCAACAATTTGCCGTTCGAAATCGGCATAAAACTGTTTGTCTATGCATTCGTGTCTTCAAATATATCCTCGCATACACAAAGGGAGGAGAACCTAGAGTTTCAGTCATGTATTGGTCGTTAGCGCCTTATATTTATCTATTTCTTCCAATATATTTTATTTTGCTTATTATTATTTAAATAAATATGTTCATTTAATTTTCTGCAAACTCTTTGAACAAACAAATAAAAGCCGTTGTAAATCGAAAGCTCTTACAAATAAAATTTTTTCGAAAGCTTTTTTAACATTAAAATCTAGCAATTTAATCGAAATACCAGGAAAATAGGTCTTGAACAAATTGGCTGTAATACTATAAGCATACATTGTGGCTAGCCGAAATACGAGGGTCAGTTATTTGAATGAGATAAAGGAAAATACGTACATACCCGCCCAATAACGCACTTTTTTTGTATTTCAGTACACTTAGTTTAAAATTAGAATATATATGTTTTTCGAAACTGAGAGAGCAAAGAATATACATCAGTAACAACAACGCATTTAAGTCGGAAGTGTATCGGCATCGAAATTTCTATTTTTTCCAAGAAATTGTATGTTTCATCCTGATCTTAATAATCGAATGTCATTGACTTTACAAAACAAACATATAAAAGGTTAATACACAATTAACATACTAATAAAGTGCAAAATTTAATTTACATTTACCAATTTTTAAATACAAAATAGGTATATAACGTAATGGTCAAAAATAGAATATGGAACATACGTGCTGAAACACAATGAATTCCGTGTCTTTTGTTTATTAACGTAAATATATGTAGGTACCTAAGTAATTCATATCTTTTTCTGTATTTTAAATAAATTGTCTTAGAATATTTTAGTTAAAAAATGTGTAAATAAATATTAATCATTCGTTCTGTAAACATTATATAGTTTGTCGGATTAATTGTGGTATGACCTGAATATATTTAATATCCTTTTGTTTATACATGGTAGACATTTCATGTGCTTTTGATCTAAAAGGGAAATTAATTTCTCGAAACTTGAATTGCAGCGTTCAGTAAGTGTAAAATTTTCAAACTACATCCGATTTGGCAGTGATCCCAAAAATAAACATGGGCCTTTAAATGCCGATGCACACGTGCGTTTTCTTACTGCGCGGAATCGCTGCGATAAAAGTACGCATACAAGCTAGTTGTGGTGTATACTCTGGGACGCAAATATATATTATTTCAAAAATATTCTCTGTGCTGAGTTTCCAATCGGGAAACTTTTGCGTTAAGAACATTTAAAATTGAATAGTTCTTATTTTTGTATTGCCCAAATGTTTGGCTATGGAGACATTTGTATTGAAAAATACTTACTTACTTAACGGGCTCCCGACTAGTGGATATGGTCCGCCCGATACACCGCAGCCCTCCTTCCTCCACGTGGTCCTGGATACGCAGCTTCCAGTTATTAAGACCACGCGCTCTGCCATCCGCGGTGGTTTAGTCTTTGAATCGGGGTTCCGTCTTCTTTGTCGTCTCGAAGATTCGAAGATTCTCATGGCGAGCCAATGTAGTCGAAGTGTTTTGGCTCCTCGCAGGTCCATATATTTTTCTAAGAATTTTTCTCTCAAAAGAGTTAAGTATGTCCATCTTTCCTGCTTATAGTGAAGCACTCAGTGTTCAGTGTTTTATAGAGCTTAGACTTTGTCCTTCTAGTTAGGAGCTTTGATCTCCAATTTGTTTTGCCAAATCGAAGTTGCAGGGGTTTCCTATGGTAATTCTTCGTTGAATCTGCACTTATGCGGCATATACACAGGTCAAATTTTTATTAAGCATGTGAGAATATGTAAATTTTGTTTGACTTTGAATATACAAATGTTAAGCATGTGTCTTCAATCATTCATTTTTACATAAATTGTGTGATGAAAGCACGTTTACTCTGCGATTGAAATTAAAATTAAGTTTATAAAATATATAATCAAAAATTTTTGATTTTGGTTCAAGCATACACACAACTAATTTGCACTAATATACTCTCCCATGCTTGATGAGCATTTTAGTTATGTATATGCCGCATAAGGTGTCGTCGATGGAGATGTTTGCTTGTTTGTTGAGAGCATATACATATCTGTTTTTCAATTGCCGTAAAAGCATCTATCAAGGCACGT
The DNA here is from genome assembly GCA_963576555.1 of Ferdinandea cuprea. Taxonomy (NCBI): domain Eukaryota; kingdom Metazoa; phylum Arthropoda; class Insecta; order Diptera; family Syrphidae; genus Ferdinandea; species Ferdinandea cuprea. The sequence continues at coordinate 84,336,125 of OY754959.1, forward strand.
TGATATGGGACATATGGAGCTGATAGTCCAGTCCATCGGGCATGGTTTGTTCCGCCCATAATATGATTTGCCATGTTTAAAGACCTCGCAGACCAACGGAATTGTTATTTTTCATCTATCAACTACAAAAACCTCTGTAAAACTGGGAGGTGGAATTGTGTGATTGATTGACTTGACGCGGGTTCTCTTCTTCCCACTTTTTCCTTCTTCTTCCTTCTTCCCTCTTCTAAATTTTTCCACATTGACTGGACGCGGGTTTTATTCTTTCCCTACCTTGCCTACAGTTGAAACACATTTTCTTAATATTTTGCTTTTGTAATAAGACCTTCTTAGCACTTTTTTTTTTTAAAGTTTGTAAAATCTGAATGTTGTTGAATTAAGTGCAACATCAAAGATGTAAAGGGTGATTTTTTAAGAGGTTTAGAACTTTTTTTAAAAAAAAAAACACAAAAAATTCGAAAAAATGAATGAAATATTTATTTGAATCGATAGTTTGAACCTTGCAATTTAATGTTTAAAGATAATTTCATGCAAATGTTGACCGCGGCTGCGTCTCAGGTAGCCCATCCGCTGAGTCCAATTTTGGCATACTCTTTCACACATATCGGCCGGTATCTCACGAATGAATGCATGGATGTTGGCTTCCAGTGCGTCAATCGAAGCGGGCTTGTCCCTATACACATTAGCCTTGGCATACCCCCACAAAAAATAATCTAATGGTGTCAAATCGCACGATCTAGGCGGCCAATTGACCGGCCCGAAACGTGAAATTAACTGTTCACCAAACTCGCCTCGCAATTGCGCCATTGTTTCGCGTGCTGTGTGGCATGTGGCACCGTCTTGTTGAAACCACATATCATGCAAGTCAAGAACTTCCATTTCGGGCAAAAAAAAGTTTGTTATCATCGCTCGGTAGCGTTCACCATTGACAGTAACGCTGCGATTCGCATCATCTTTGAAGAAATATGGCCCAATAATGCCGCCGGCCCATAAACCGCACCAAACAGTGGCTTTTTCGGGATGCATTGGTAGCTGTTGCAATGCTTCTGGCTGATCTTCACTCTAAATGCGGCAATTTTGCTTATTTACGTACCCATTCAACCAAAAATGAGCCTCATCGCTGAACACAATTTTTCGATAAAAAAGCGGATCCTCGGCCAGCTTTCCAAGAGCCTATTCACCAAAAATTCGGCGTTGTGGTAGGTCGGCTGGCTTTAGTTCTTGCACCAGCTGTATCTTAAAAGGCTTTACGCCCAAATCCTTCCGCAATTTTCCACGTAGTGCTGTAACAAAGGCCTAACTGCTGGGAACGGCGCCGAATCGACATTTCGCGGTCTTCTGTCACACTAGCTGATACGGCCGCAATATTTTCTTCAATACGCACAGTACGTAAACGTGTTGGTGGTTTAATGTCCAACAAAGTAAATTTGGTGCGAAATTTGGTCACAATCTTCCGAATAGACTGCTCAGAAGGTCGAGAATGCCGATCATAAAATGGAAGCAGCGCGCGATGAACATTTCGAACCGAGCACGAATTTTGATAGTAAAATTCAATAATTTGCAAGCGTTGTTCATTTGTAAGATGACCCATGGTTAAATTGCAAACCAAACTGAAGCTGTTTGACAGTGACACAAGGTACTAAACACACGTCAGCTGTCAAAACCAGTGTTGCCAAAACCAAACCAGCTAAAAAATCACCCTTTATAACCATACTTTCAAAATGATGTATAAAGAACATAAGTTTTAGAACTTGTATGTATAAAGAAGATTGTTCCGTAAGCTGAGTTTCGCAAATCTAACATGTTGAAGGTTATTCGCTACGGATGCAACCGTGTTACTAACAACTCATATAGCGATATCATCTGCAAGCGTAGCTACAGGACTCCTCTATGGCTTTTTCTATTTCGTTGGTTATTCTATAAAACTGTGATCTTTGACAATCGGATGAAATCGCTTCAATTAAAATTTTTGGTCGATACGGTTTATTGTCATATGGAAGTCACATCTTTAGGGACCCGCCTTGCAAACAAATCGTATCCAGGTGCTTCTTTTAATTTACATTTTTGTATTTATTTATTCTCTTGCACGGATTGTTAATTCTTTGTTTAGAAATATAACGTGGATTTAATCTAACCAACACATAGTGGTATATGGATCCGGAATGTGTTTCATGAATTTTACAATCCAAAAGAACTTTGGGTCCTTACATGTCCAAGATAATAATTTTTTAAAATATATATTGAGTGCTGGGCTATATCAAATTGAACGATGAAAATAGGCGATGTAAAGTTTTTTAATTCTGTAATGCGGTCAGTATGTGCTATGGAGCACAAGTATGGGAAAGGAAAGCGATATGATTAAGTCCAAAAATTTTTGCGAATCTTCTTGAAAAAATTGTTCCGTCGCTATTCGAATACCCCAGATTTTATGCTCCATATAGGGTGACTTGAAGTAACGCCAAACGAAATGAAGCCAAATTCTAAAAATGTTGCATTATTTTCATTTAAAAATCGAAATATGGCCAAATCCTCAATTTATGATCTCCTGGGACACAAAAATGCAGAAACACCTAAGTTTGATGGGCTTCAATGATGAAGTTAGCCAAATGGGATGCCTGCAAATATTTTTTGAGGTCGACCCGGCGAACCCCACAGGCGGACCAGTAGGAATGCAGTGAAGTGGGAAGGTTATGATCCCTGTAATCCTGATCATAATCTTGTCGTTAAATGGAGAGAAGATTATATAATCAAAATACATATTAAAATGTACAGTTTGTAAACCAAAAATTACACTTACATTCTGCCTGAAAAACCTATTGAGTAGGGACGCTATTTTGTAAAATATATTCAAAGACATGTATGGAATAAAATAATTGTGTAATAAGTATTGACGATGAATAAATATATGCTTTATTTGCTGACTTTTTCCAATCAACATATCCAAATATGAAAACTAATTATAACTCCGGGCATATAAAACAGTGAAGTCTTCCCGCTAGTGCAAAAATAGTTGTTTATCGTCCCTTTATACAAAATTGGAAACAAACATCACTTGAAATTGCAAAACGGTTTGTATAGCTAAACCATTTGGGAAGATTATTTGTAACTATGTAACAATTTCAGGGTAGTAACGCTTTCGCTGACGAACAAAATGGTTTTCATCCACTCAACTGTAATAACAAACACTGATAACAAATAGATATTTATACCCTTTCCTGGTATGTAAGACCCCTTAATATTTGTCGTGGACCCTTAAAGATAAATATATTTATGATCAGCATCAAAATCTAAATCAAAAACGTGCAAACGTAAATTTTAGGCCTTTAAAGTTAAATTTGGACCATATACATATTACCTACATATGTTCTCGAAATGGTGCATCTCATTTTAACCAAATTTTTAACTATACTCCTACCGCGTATAATATATGCATGCATTTATTTCTATTGGGTTGACGAAAGAATAGAAAATGTAATGCGGAGAAAACTTTCTATTAAAATTAAGGGATGTGCGAAAAATCGCCCCAAAACAAAATTTGAATAATCGCCCACAAAAAAAATCCCCTGGCTGATTGTTTTTTTTTAACTTTGTGCGATGATTCACGCTGCAATTTTGTGCAGTTATTCATAATGGGTGATTATTCGTTCTTTTTGGGCGAGCTCATTTTCGGTGAGAATTTTCTAGTCGATTTTTTTTACCCACCCTTATATATACATTGTTGTGCAAGACAAACCGGACAAACTACTTTTACTGGATATAACTCGAGTTGGGATGATAGTAGACCCCACTATCATACCATTTTATTTACGTCGGATTTCCATTAATTTCACCTCTAGGCGTTTTTTTGAGTGGCTGACTTTTTCGTTCAAAATCGACTATTGCATTTAGACGCAATAGTACAAAAGATGATTCCCAAAGCAGCGCCAACAAAATGGAGATACAATTCAAACCTAGTTTCTGTGGCAAAGAAAGGCAGCGAAAGTCTTATCGAGTATTTCCAAACAATCTTGAGCAATACTGATGGAGATGGAGATAATATTTCTTGGGATTGTAACACGATCAATTTGACACAAGGTTTTTCGCAATTTTTGTTTGATTTCGATTCGCAATTATAACATAAAATATTTCATTCCCTTTTATTTTTTACTGATTTTTTGTTTAATGTATTTAAAACAAAATCTCTTAATATAACGGATTGCTTACAATTCATTGACCAAACAAAAGTAAATATTTATAATTTTAACGTTTTTGAACGAATATTTTTGTGAAACAAAAGAACTCAGCAGCACTATTTCGTCATATCGAGCTAGAAATGGAATTGATGAATAAGTAGAATGTAGAGCATTGTTTTTTGAATTTGTTGACACAGGTAACAAGTGTGAATTATATTGAAAAAAAAAACAATACAAATTTAATATTCAAGTTTGAATGGATTTAAAATACGTGCAAATGTCAATACTGCACATTTAGATATATTGAAAGGTAAACAATTTTTGACACCACAAACATGTACTATTAGGATCTCTTTGTAATTCTCGAAAGTCAGACACAGTTTTTTTACTTCTGTAAATTTTAAGATCATCGGCATATAACAGACAATTAGAAAAGGAAACTTTAAAAGAAAGATCAATACTGAAAACAAGAAACAAAAGTTGACCTTGATGACTTCCTTGTGAACGCCCGCGTTTTTTCGTTTTTCTGTCGAAACTATTTTGAAAACTTTTATCGTAAGATTGCTATGCTATTAAATATACAAATTGCACGTATGTATGTCTATCTCCAAAACTATTTGGTTTAAAATCGGGCGGGTAGTTTCATAGATAGCCCCCAATATCCCCATTTACCCCTGTCAAATCATCAAGCTTTGAAAAAAGGACAGAGATATCTAACGCAATTTTTGCGTTTTGTGTTCCGACCGCTAGCATAAACTCAGCAAGGAACCCGGATTTCTTATACCAGAGTACGTCTAGATGCTGGATTTTAACCTTACAAAAGATAAAGTAAAAGAAATATTCAGAAAAATGTAACATATTTATATTTGTTTTGTACTTAAAAATGTCAATATTGAAGAACTACGACTAAATGTTTGAAGTTAAATAAATACATAAATTACTTAACTCCAAATAACATTTACAAACATATTGCGTTCGCACTTACGCTACGGTTCAAAGTTCAATTTGACCAATTCAATTTGAATTTGTTGGCTTTCAGGGCAGTGGTGGTTTTTTGATATTGTTTGTAGACGCACCCATTCTTTCAAAAAAAATGAAAGTCGTCGTAAAATGAGCGCAGAGCGCTAAATGTTGCTCCAACAGAAGACCCACTTTCATAAAACTATTTAATCATTTGTATATGTTGTTGAAGGCTATAACTTTCCATATTGATTTGGCAAGACAGACTGAACAAATGAAAGCGAATTTGACAATTTTAGCTCAACAATATGGCCGTAGACCTGGCAAAATTCGAAAAACTCTACTGAAAAACTCTTTATATACATACTTTGTATGAGTTATTGACTAGGGTAAGCAAGATAAACATAGATATAGATACATGTTCAATATGGCTTTGCATTAAATTTGTCAAGGACTTGTAAAGGTAAATCTTACTTAAATATTAGGTAATTTGAAAACCTTAAATTTTTTCTTTCATTTAATGCCTTTTACCTGTAACATTTTTACTAAACTAAAATTAAAATTGTATTATATTGATTCTATTCTAGTTTACATACACATAAATAAATAAATAACTAAAAACATATTTATTTTCAGCACTTGCTAACGGAAACTGTTAGGAAATTAAACTACCAAAGAATATGTCAACCCATTGGAAACAATATAAATGGATAATACTTTGCACAACGGGTTTATTATTTATTTTTGGATTGATAATGCTCTTAAATATACCAGTCAGAAAATCGAGACATAGCGTCACATTTTCCAAGGAACTTCTAGATTTTCAAAGTAATGTTATAGATAAAAGTTTTAATTTTACTGATTGGAATCATCAAGGTGAATAAATTAAATATTTCTTAAATTAATCGTTTCAGTTCAACGCATCGATTTTTTTTTAGATATATGTATGTATGTACTTACGTATGCAAAAGGTGTGTAATAGGTTTACCCATTTTCGTAATATTCTTTTTTAAATATGTTTTGTGTTGCTAATTTAAATATTTTTTTTTGCGGAAATCGGTTTCGTAAAAAGTAATAAAAAATCAGTGAAAATTAAACAATTATGCAATATGTATCTCGTGTAACCAAAGCAAGTGCAATTTTTTGGGCCTTTTAACCTTCCAATGAATAAAAAATAATTCTCTTCCTTGGTCCTATCTCTCGTATTAAGTACTTGTACGTCTCGTGCAATCGTGAAAAGGATAAACAAATAGTACATTTTAAACAGTTACTTTCAAGACATTTAAAAAAAAGTTTAAAGAAATGACAATTTCATTTTATTGCTAATTTGTGTAAAAAAGCAAGAAAGTAATAAGTAAAAATAAGTAAAATAATAAGTAATATTAGTTAGTTAATATTAGGTCCGTATTAATTAATTAATTTGTTAACCTTATACTCAAAGTAGAATTTATAGTAATTTAAACGCTACTATAATTTTGTTTTTGGTAAGGCCCATGCATACAGGATTATGACGACGTCTCCGCAAAAAACAGACGTTACTATGTTTATTTTAGGGTAGGTTTTAACAAACCGATTTTCCTTCTTGGTTTTGGAAAATACGTTAAAATTCGAAGCCATCTCGAATTTTTAAAAAAATGATCCGTGATTTCATATCATCTTCGAATTGATTTCAAATATAAGGTAGTTCACTCTTTCCCATATATTTTAAGCTAACTGACTGAAGTTATTGTGATTTAGTTTTCTGTGGCAATAAACATAACAACTTACGTCAACTTAAGACGAAAATAAGTTTAGTTAATGGCATGCAATTCTGCTATATTCATTTCAATGTCTCTATATTTTTTGTAGTGACAAAAAATGAATAAATTCCTTTTCTTTTGAATTTGTACAACAAATAAAAAAAAAATTCGAAGTTGAAACAAGTCAAGAAATACCAATATCAATTGTGTCAAATTTTCCTAGGATTAAAACTTGGGGATAAAAATGCTACAAGTCGCACGGGTAGTAAAAACGCTTGGTCATATCTGGTCCGGTCCAGAAATTACATATTTGGAGTTACTTGACAGAATTAAAAAAAGTGCAATAAAACTTATTGGTGACCGAGATATTGCGATATCGCTTGACCCTCTTAGTCATCATCGTAATGTAATGTCACAACAAGTGCTCAAACGAAATAGCCAGTTATATTCCTCCCCTTCAACTTCAAACGTAATACCAATCTGACAATCCCTTGTGAACGTGCAAATATTAAAAATAATATGTGAAAATCATTAAGAATTCCGCTCCATCATCTATTCCGATAAAGCCATTCTACTTGCTGCGTGGCAGCTAGCTTTATCTAGTGCAAGGAAATTGTTTTGAATGTGGAGTAATTTTTCGGAGGAGCTGGGAAATTGCTTAACAATAATTTGGTAAAGTTATTTCACAGTAAAGACTTAATGAATTTTCCTCAATTTCTGTAGCATTTCATCAGTTTCTGCAGACTGTTGCCTATTACATCCCGAAAAATTTCTAATCATATTTTTCAAAGGCATGGAAAATGCGTGCATTTGCGATTGAAAATACAATGATATAAAGGAGTAGGTATCGGGCCATTCAGATCAAGAAGTTTTGGACGATTTTGCTTCATGTCAGCAATTCACCAAATATGCTTGGCAAATGCTTGTAATATTTATTAATCCAATACAAACCCGAGGTAAGCACATGGTGTGAATTGAGGTGCATATAAGCTATCAGGGTAAAAGAGACGAGCTTTCGATCTTAGAAAGTCAATGACCAAAAGTTGAGGCAAAAACTAGAAAGTCCCACAGGTAGTAAACACTTTTGGTCGTTTGTTGAAACATTAAGAATTTGTCCTCATCACCTGTTCCGACACTCATTTACAATTTCATTCCAGGGGCCTATATCACAGATCATACATCACATCCAATGTATGATTTTATGTTTTACAGTTTATTTGTATGATGGCAGTCATACAACGATATAATTAACAAGAATATTTTCAGTACGATTCTGTTTCACAGAATTTTATGATGCATTGTATGTGTGCAATGTACATTGTATAATGATACATTGTATGTGTACAATGTATGAAACATTTTCATACATCACATAGAGCAGAATAAATTGATGTGAAAAGGAAGCAATGGACGTTTAAAAAAGAAAATATAAGTTAGTAATTAGTATTTGTTGCTATAATAATTGTTTATGTAATTTTGCCGGCACAACATTACAAATTCTGTAATAAAGGAAGAAATGGGAAATTTTACAAGGTTCAAGGAGAAGGTATATACAAAATAATGCAAAGAAGTGTTGATGAATTGAATGAATCTGAAGACGAAGGACACTGACGTCGTTACATGACCCTGGTCCTTATTCCTCAAACTATTTGTTAATTTTGTTCTGTTGAGGTTTGAAAGACTGCCAAATGAATTGTGCCAAATGTATTGGTCTCCTCAATATTGAAAAAGTTGAATTGGGGTAAGGGGTTGTATTGAATGAAGTAGTAAAACATGCGAATGTAAGTTGGGGTGGTCAGAAATGATGTAGTTTTATTTGTCGAGGGTATGGTTGAATTGAAAGGAAGACAGTTTCAATACCACTATCTTTCCTTTTTCACATCATCGCTCTTTTGCGGTCAATCCCAGCCACAAGGTCCATAAGCTTGCTCATGAAATCACTTTGCAAAGTACACTTAACTAAAATTACACTAGCAACCGTATTTTGCAAAGGGGATTATGAATTTTTGACATTAAAAAATAATTGACTAAAAAGAAATTTCCAATTGATGTAGGAGTCATGCTTTCTGATAAATTTTTAAAATTTCAAATTATACATTTCATACAACATACACTGGAATCATACAATGTTTCCAATGAAATCTGTGAAACAGAAATTTTAATGTAATGTATGATAATTGATTTGTTGTATGATGTATCTAATGTATGTGAAGTATGATCTGTAAAATAGGCACCAGATGTAAGCTCTTCTGATAAAGCCAATCTGCTTGCTGCTTACTTTGAGACTAGATCAACGCTCCCAGATTGTGCTTACCTCCCACTGTACTCGAGCGCGTAAAGTTCTCTATGGGACCAATCCATTTTCGCACTCGTACAGTGACAAGAGTATTTTAAGATCTCAATGTACACAAATCCGCTGATCCAGATGGTATTTCCCCTTACGTTCTAAAGAGGTATTCTCCCACGCTGGCAAAACCACTGCGTAAGTTTTTCTATCTGTCCTATTCTTTAGGGCTACAGCCCAGAAGCTGAAAAACAGAATTTGTCCAGCTAGTCTCAAAAAAATTCTACCGACCAATTGCACTTACGTCCGTCATGGAAATGCTAATAAATCGTCAGCTTATAAAATGTGTTGAATAGCGGAAACTTCCTAATGACCGGCGATACCCTTTTCGCAGCAACATGTCCACTGGTGATTTGATGACATATCTAGCCGAACAGTGGAACCAATCTATTCACCACGGTGATGAAAGTAAGATAGTTGCGCTTGATATGGAATCGATTCATTTGAATTCAATGATACCTTTCTTCAATGGATGATACCTTTCGGAGCGTTCAATTCAAGTTGGTTTGGATTTCTTCACAAGGCTCTGCTCTGTCTCCGACTCTCGTTCTCATTTTAATCCTGTCTGTCACTTCTTATCCAATCCATTCCTTCGTTGACGAGTACCCTTAGCTTTTAATATTCGTTTCCGGGTTTACGCCCCTCATCCTCGGCCGCGAAGCTGGAACGGCAATGTATATTAGCCTCATTAAATTCTGACCTTTAGAGCATAGTTTTAGTACTTCCAAAACACATTGCTTTCTTCTGTCGTTGAAGCGGAACCCTAATAGATCGGTATGTGCTTTAAAGACAACCTTCGTTGGCAAGACAGGAACGCTGCGAAATGTAAGGCTTCCTCAAGCGATGCCAAACATATTTTATATATAAGTTATATATATAACTTGAGTATAACGCTCATATCTGGTCCGGCGTACCAATTAGGCAGGATTCAAAAACGACCAATTAAACTGGATAAAGACATAGCGAAATCGCTTGACTCTCTCAGTCATCGTAACTATGTCTCCTATCGTTGTTTTATCATTACATCCATCATAAATGCTCGAATAATAGCGAGTGGCACTCCTCCCCTTCAACAATTCAACCGCAATACACGCCATGCTATAAATGCATATTAGTTCACCCTTAAGCCTATATTCGGACGTACTGTGAAATATAAGGATTCGTTTCTGAACCGTACAATACGAATGTGGAATGCTCTACCACCTTATGTTTTCCTTCACAATATAGTTTACAGACATTTAAAACCAACGTGCATCGGTTTCTCTTTTTTCCTAAACCTTCACTTCCCTAATGCCCGCAGTTCATTATAAGGGTATCCAAAGTCCGTTTAGTGCGCGTTAATGCAAAAAAAAAATATTAAAAACATAAGGAATGGCTTGGGCGAACAATATATATATCCATATCCCTATATGCCCCAAAGAAAAATGCGTTAAGAACATGATGGATGGAATTTTTTGAATAAAATGTCTCCAAAAAGTGGCCGTAATGTTGTTCCAAATTTCAGCTTCCTAGAATAAATTTAAAGGCCTCAAAAGTTGAAACGGACGGACGGAAATTGCTAAATAGTCTTAGGTTTTGGTCCTGATCATAAATCTATATACTTTTAGGGATGTGTTACAAAAAATGTATCAAAATTAATATACCCGTAGGATAGGGTATACAAAACTACACTGAACGGAGGACAATACCCTCAGCTTCTCAAAATCATTTCTTAGTTATCGACCCTATTGAATGGTAACGGCGAATTCTGCATTTCTGAAACATTCTTTTCTATTCTTGGTATGTGCGTTTATGACAACCTTTGTTGGAATGACCACATATTGGATTTCGGCAAAAACGCTGCAAAATTCCTAGCCTTAAAGATGTAAAAAATTCAAATATGTAAAAAAATTCATGTGAAAAACTTATAAAGGAGGGCAGTGCCAAAATATCTTTTAAAGGTTGTAATACTCATTTTATTTCATTCTCTAAAATTTTTTTAAAAAATATATTTTTTTTTGAAAAAACGCCTTTAAAAAGTGGGCGTGGCAAAAACTTTGTGTGGGCGATATATTGGAGGAAACATTGGCTAAATATCTTGTAAAATATTTTTTTCGGTTTCTAATGAAAATTTTCGAAGAAAACAGCATTTAAGTGAAAAATCTTAGGATTTGGTCCTGATCATAACCTTTATGAGTCTACGACGAATATTAAGTGGTGTTACAAACTATATGTCAAAATTAATATACCCTTAGGATAGGGTATAAAAAGGAACACGGAATATCGAATAATCGATGCGTATCGATTGTATAAAATAATTCAGAAATATCTTTTTGGAAAAATTAGGGATATGTTATGGTGTTTTCCGTTCGTTATTTGCATACATGTCAAATGACAACGAAAGCATGCTTAAGTACGGTTATGCATTGCCAATCAGAGCAGTAAATTACCGCAGTACATTTGTATTCCACTACACATTACTTGTACTTGTACCTTGAATTTAAAGTACCCTGTACTTGGCATTTGAAAACTATACAAGTACCTACTTTTTTTAAGTACCGCGTTCAAGTACATTTACTGGGTACATACTGCAAAACTGCCCAGCACATTTTTAAGTCCTTTTTAAATACTTTACATATAGAACTTATTTTACAGTCTACATATATTCAAAATGACATTTCAAACTTGTTACTGTTCCTTAAATCGCTAGGTAAGATACGTGTCTTCTACTCCTACTTTATTTAGAAATTTCTTATTGTTCAAGTATTTTTAAATGTCAAATTTCCTTAGTCCCCTCTTCAATGTACGGTTGCTGGCGTACTTTGCATAAGCTTCACAAAATGTACAGTTGCTGGCGTACTTTGCATTGTTTATTGATAAAAAGTTGTCCGGCTCTGCTATTTAGTCACTGTTTTTTCATCAATTTATGTTTGCTTTTATTGTTATTAGTTTTGTATGCACTTTTTTTTTATTTCATTGTTTCATTTGATGTGTTTTTTATACCCTTTCCTAAAGGTATATTAATTTTGACATATAGTGTGTAACACCCCTTAATATTCGTCGTAGTCCCATAAAAGTATACCCATATATTTATGATCAGTACCAAAACCTAAGACTATTTGGCAATGTCCGTTTTACAACAATATGTTGTTTTCATCGAAAATTTCTATAAAATTAGCCAATATTTTTTATAGTAATATAAATAGTTCTTGGCTACGCCCTCTTTTTGGAGGGGTTTTTAAAAAAAAAAATTTTATTTATAAATTTTATAGAATGAAAAAAATTGCTATCCATCATGTTCTTAACGCTTTTTTCTTTGGGGCATATAGGGATATAGATAGGGGATCATACTGTTCGCCCGGACTATAGACTTTCCTTTTGTTTTGTTTCTGAAAGTTTGTGTATATATTAGTTTTCTGCATCGTACAAAATCTTTGCTCGTGCAATCGCCAAAGCTTAATTGATGATTTTCTGTCGTTTTTTGTCGGACATATATCGGAAGAATAAGTGTCATGTTTCGTGTGTAGTGTCCCAATGTACGTGATCCATCCAACGAGAATATACATATAGTAATGTCAGAGAGTTGCGTTGAACTGAACACATTCTAAATATTCAACAAATTTTATTTTAACATCCTTATTTTGCAATTTCAGATTATATCGAAACAAATATTGCGGATATTAGTTGGGACTCAGAAAGTATTTCTAGTGATTATGTAAAACCAATAAAAGTACACAATTTTTCATTGAATTCGGATGATTTACTTTATGAATCAAAGAGAAATAATAACATAAAAGGTATTATATCACAATGAATTTAAAATTTTCCAGCATTACAGGGCGCCAAAATGGCTAGATTATTTTTCAGCATATAGCGTAACCGGGAATTTTCGAAGCAAACACAATAAAATATGGGATCCACATCCGGAATATACATTCACTGTTTTTGGACACAAAATGCACATAGTATTACATCAGGATAATTCATTCATCGCTCCCAATACATTTCATGTAAGAAACAAACATAACCGAATGGTAACCCAAAAAGCATGTGGTCACAAACGTTTTATATATCTCCTAGCTGTGTTTTCTACCACTTGACTTCTTGTCGAAAGTCTAGAGGTGTGAATTTGTAATTATTTTGCATGTCGATATTTTTTATTTATTTTTTAATGAGTAATACCTCCGTTTAAGCAACGCTCATTTGTCTTAATAAGTATTAGGTAATACACCCTTGTGTTCAGTTCTTTTATATAGGCTTCTGCTTAAGCTGGTAGCATCTAATTTTTGTTTTTTTTACACAGTAGCCGTTGCAGTTTCTGAGAAGTGCATTCCACAATGGCACGGTACCGTAGAGCAGGATAGGTCCAGCGACCTCTATGTCGCCAGCCAGTATACAACCTTTATAAAGTAGGTTCTGCAAGGCCATAGATCTCGATATCTCGATAGAGAAGGTATGGGATTTCAAGCTCATCATTCAGCGGGCCTGAGATCTAAGTTGTGTGCTTGGTTTTGATCTGAAATTTGTTTTTTTTCTTGGCTAAGAAAACTTTATTTCAATTTTTTTTTCTTTATAGTGTTGAAATTCTGTGCCCATGTTGTTAAAATCGGTTCAACTGTTAAATTTGATTTCTGTGTTTCAAGGTTGAGCCGTAGTGTCCAAAAGCAAAATAACAATCCAGCCTCTGCAAAAACCAATTGGATGAACTGCAATTATCAACTGTTGGAACCATTGATTTTTGGACCTTCTTCATCGCTAGAATCACTTTGCGAAGGCGAAGATGAAATGCAGCCGGATGAATTGAATAGCTTATAACATTACCTTTTTATTATTTCAACAAAATAATGCTACCAAAAAGTAATTCTAGTTATTTTACATACAATACAGTTCAAAAACCATTTCGAAGCAAACTAAAATATGGCACTTGGATTGGTTAAGTGAGAGAGGAATAATCTTTTTTAAGAATCCAGATCTTCAAAATTGATCAGAAATAAGAAAAAAATCGCCAAATTTTAAAATTGTCACTCCAAATCCAAAACCATAGAAATAAAATAAAATCGGATTTCAATGGCTCCATTCAACAAACAGCAATGGAAAGACAAAAAGTTTGACTAAAAATTAGTTTACAGCATTTATCTTTGCTGTAGAGAAAAAACGCCCCCAAAAAGTGGGCGTGGCCAAAAACTGTGTATGGGCGATATGTTGGAAAAAATATAGGTTAAATATCTTGTTAAACATTTTTTTTTCACTTTCTATGAAAATTTTCGAAGAAAACAGCATTTTAGGAAAAAACGCCCACAAAAAGTAGGTGACAAACTTATAAAGGGGGGCAGTGCCTACATATCTTGTGAAGGATGTAACACTATATCTCTCTAACTTTAGCTTTAAAACGGTTTTTTCTAAATTGTGGGCGTGGCAGTGGGCGTATTCCAAAAAATTTTACACTTAACCATTTCGGAGCCCTAGGGAATATGTGGTCCAAATTTCAGCTTCCTAGCTTAATTTTAAAGGCCTAAAAATTGCGTACGGACGGACGGACGGACATTGCTAGATAGTCTTAGGATTTGGTCCTGATCATAAATATATATACTTTTATGGGTCTACGACGAATATTAAGGGGTGTTACAAACTATGTGTCAAAATTAATATACCCTTAGGATAGGGTATATTAAACTATTATGTAACATTCCGTCGCCCCTGGAACATTTCAGCACACAGATAGGATTGCCCATTTATGAATTGGTCGAAGAATGTTGTTAGTACCGCTTCTTTTTCGGTTTGGCGAAATAAATGGGTTCAAAACTCCTAACTCGAAGTACAAAGTGTATGCTCTATAGAACCCTTATCCTGCCAGTCCTGTTGAACGGCGCTGAGTGCTGGCGATAAGAAGGAAAGGTGAATTAATACTACAATTTTTATACCCTATCCTAAGGGTATATTAATTTTGACACATAGTTTGTAACACCCCTTAATATTCGTCGTAGACCCATAAAAGTATATATATTTATGATCAGGACCAAATCCTAAGACTATTTAGCAATATCCGTCCGTCCGTCCGTCCGTCCGTACGCGTTTTTTAGGCCTTTAAATTCAAGCTAGAAAGCTGAAATTTGGACCACATACTCCCTAGGGCTCCGAAATGGTTAAGTGTAAAATTTTTTTGAATACGCCCACTGCCACGCCCACAATTTAGAAAAAACCGATTTAAAGCTACAGATGGACAGATAGAGTGTTACAACCTTCACAAGATATGTAGGCACTGCCCTCCTTTATAAGTTTGTCATATTAAGTTTTTTGCCACGCCTACTTTTTGTGGGCGTTTTTCACTAAAATGCTGTTTTCTTCGATAATTTTCATAGAAACCGAAAAAAAATGTTTAACAAGATATTTAGCCAATATTTTTTCCAATATATCGCCCATACAAAGTTTTAGGCCATGCCCACTTTTTGGGGGCGTTTTTTCAAAAATTTTTTTTTTTTTCTAAATTTTATAGAATGAAATAAAATGCTATCCATCATCTTCTTAAGGTTTTTTTTGGGGCATATAGGGATAGGGATAGGGTATCATACTGTTCGCTCCAAGCGGACTGTAGCCTTTCTTTATGTTTTTTCTACTGTACATCGTCCAAAGTGCTTGACTTTTTTAACTTTTTATACCCTATCCTAAGGGTATATTAATTTTGACACATAGTTTGTAACACCACTTAATATTCGTCGTAGACTCATAAAGGTTATGATCAGGACCAAATCCTAAGATTTTTCACTTAAATGCTGTTTTCTTCGAAAATTTTCATTAGAAACCGAAAAAAATATTTTACAAGATATTTAGCCAATGTTTCCTCCAATATATCGCCCACACAAAGTTTTTGCCACGCCCACTTTTTAAAGGCGTTTTTTCAAAAAAAAATATATTTTTTAAAAAAATTTTAGAGAATGAAATAAAATGAGTATTACAACCTTTAAAAGATATTTTGGCACTGCCCTCCTTTATAAGTTTTTCACATGAATTTTTTTACATATTTGAATTTTTTACATCTTTAAGGCTAGGAATTTTGCAGCGTTTTTGCCGAAATCCAATATGTGGTCATTCCAACAAAGGTTGTCATAAACGCACATACCAAGAATAGAAAAGAATGTTTCAGAAATGCAGAATTCGCCGTTACCATTCAATAGGGTCGATAACTAAGAAATGATTTTGAGAAGCTGAGGGTATTGTCCTCCGTTCAGTGTAGTTTTGTATACCCTATCCTACGGGTATATTAATTTTGATACATTTTTTGTAACACATCCCTAAAAGTAAAGGGTGATTTTTTAGCTGGTTTGGTTTTGGCAACACTGGTTTTGACAGCTGACGTGTGTTTAGTACCTTGTGTCACTGTCAAACAGCTTCAGTTTGGTTTGCAATTTAACCATGGATCGTCTTACAAATGAACAACGCTTGCAAATTATTGAATTTTACTATCAAAATTCGTGCTCAGTTCGAAATGTTCATCGCGCGCTGCTTCCATTTTATGATCGGCATTCTCGACCTTCTGAGCAGTCTATTCGGAAGATTGTGACCAAATTTCGCACCAAATTTACTTTGTTGGACATTAAACCACCAACACGTTTACGTACTGTGCGTATTGAAGAAAATATTGCGGCCGTATCAGCTAGTGTGACAGAAGGCCGCGAAATGTCGATTCGGCGCCGTTCCCAGCAGTTGGGCCTTTGTTACAGCACTACGTGGAAAATTTTGCGGAAGTATTTGGGCGTAAAGCCTTTTAAGATACAGCTGGTGCAAGAACTAAAGCCAGCCGACCTACCACAACGCCGAATTTTTGGTGAATGGGCTCTTGGAAAGCTGGCCGAGGATCCGCTTTTTTATCGAAAAATTGTGTTCAGCGATGAGGCTCATTTTTGGTTGAATGGGTACGTAAATAAGCAAAATTGCCGCATTTGGAGTGAAGATCAGCCAGAAGCATTGCAACAGCTGCCAATGCATCCCGAAAAAGCCACTGTTTGTTGCGGTTTATGGGCCGGCGGCATTATTGGGCCATATTTCTTCAAAGATGATGCGAATCGCAGCGTTACTGTCAATGGTGAACGCTACCGAGCGATGATAACAAACTTTTTTTTGCCCGAAATGGAAGTTCTTGACTTTCATGATATGTGGTTTCAACAAGACGGTGCCACATGCGACAATGGCGCAATTGCGAGGCGGTTTGGTGAACAGTTAATTTCACGTTTCGGGCCGGTCAATTGGCCGCCTAGATCGTGCGATTTGACACCATTAGATTTTTTTTTGTGGGGGTATGCCAAGGCTAATGTGTATAGGGACAAGCCCGCTTCGATTGACGCACTGGAAGCCAACATCCATGCATTCATTCGTGAGATACCGGCCGATATGTGTGAAAGAGTATGCCAAAATTGGACTCAGCGGATGGGCTACCTGAGACGCAGCCGCGGTCAACATTTGCATGAAATTATCTTTAAACATTAAATTGCAAGGTTCAAACTATCGATTCAAATAAATATTTCATTCATTTTTTCGAATTTTTTGTGTTTTTTTTTTTAAAAAAGTTCTAAACCTCTTAAAAAATCACCCTTTATATAGATTTATGATCAGGACCAAATCCTAAGACTATCTAGCAATGTCCGTCCGTCCGTATGCAATTTTTAGGCCTTTAGAATTAAGATAGGAAGCTGAAATTTGGACCACATATTTCCTAGGGCTCCGAAATGGTTAAGTGTAAAAATTTTTTGAATACGCCCACTCCCACGCCCACAATTTAGAAAAGGCACTGCCCTCCTTTATAAGTTCGTCATATAAAGTTTTTTGCCACGCCTACTTTTTGTCGGCGTTTTTTACTAAAATGCTGTTTTCTTCGAAAATTTTCATAGAAAGCGAAAAACAATGTTTAACAAGATATTTACCCTCTATTTTTTCCAACATATCGACCATACAAAGTTTTTGGCCACGCCCACTTTTTGGGGGCTTTTTTTTTTTTTCAAAAAAACTTTTTTTTTTTTAATTAATAGAATGAAATAAAATGCTAGGCATCATCTTCTTAATGCTTTTTTCTTTGGGGCATATAGGGATATGGATAGGGTATACAGCCCCAGCGGACTGTAGCCTTTCCTTATGTTTATTATTATAAAGTAGACTAAAACCGAGTATTTTATTTAAGGAATGCTTTGCTTTGGTTTACCCCAACACTGTACTTTAAGTTCTTTGTTAAAAGGATTGCGCTACTGGTAAAAAGTTGAAGAGCGCTATTTCACGACTCCCGTGAAAACTATATTGATTTTTAGAACCTTTGGCCGAAAAAAAGGATGTAAACATGGTAGTAGCCTCAATCAGGATTTATTTTTTTACAACCCACATTTGCCAGTCCAAAAACAACTGTCCAGCTATCTAATTTTCTTTGCAATTAACCAGATATTCGACAATGAATACCCCTGTCCCCGTGATCTATGTGTAAGTCAGATTTGACGCTCGTTAAGTGGTATTACAAAAATGGAAGAGATTGCTATGGATATGACATTTCTTGGGTCATTAAAACTCATATAATTCCTTATATGCGAGCAAGCAAGTTTGCACGTAAACTCCTATATTAGTGCAATTTGTATAGGAAAACATAAGGAAAGGCTACAGTCCGCTTGGGGCGAACAGTATGATACCCTATCATTATCCCTATATGCCCCAAAGCAAAAAGCATTAAGAAGATGATGGATAGTATTTTATTTCATTCTATTAAATTTAGGGTTTATCTACATATATCGCATATTGTTCCCCTCATGCCAAAAGCATGAATGTAAAAATTTTCCAATTTTGAGTTAATTGGTTGGTTTGTTTAACTTTTGGTACTACTTCTACCAAAATCTAGAATGCCATGTGTACAGGGAAACCATAATATTTCGCAATGTGTCAGAAACCAAACCATCAATTCTGTGAGAGCAATTTGAATGTGTAAACTCAAACGTGATTTATTTTATTGGCATAAGGAAGACGATATAAAAATCAATCACTACAGAAAATATGATCTCTCTGTGTACAGTATTGTGCAAAACCTAAGCAACTTTTCCTACTCTCATGTAAAAAGTTGTGTCCCACTTTTAAAAATACTTCCCGGTAAACTGTAAATATATTTATTTACATATTTGCATATGTCCTCAAAATCACCCAAACAAAGTTTTTAATTTTCATTTATTAACAGTAAATAAAAAAAATAAATCAAAATCAGTTCAAAAAACAGCTGTGCTAAACCTAAGCAACTCTTTTAATATTTTGTATAATATCCGTTATTTTTTATGACTTCTGCACATCTACGAGGCATCGACTCAATTAAATTAGAAATAATAGCTCCTGGTATGTTTTCCCACTGTATTTTCAATAAATTTATCAACTCCATTTGGTTTTTGCACCGTATTGTTCCAACGCGACGTTTAAGAATCCCGAATAAATTTTCAATCGGATTCAAATCCGGCGACTGTGCAGGCCAATCAAGAACTTCAATCCAATGGTCTGTTAGCCACTTCTTGACCATTTTTGAAGTATGCTTCGGGTCGTTGTCATGTTGGAATACCCAAGAAAGTGGAATATTCCATTTGGCATACGGCAGCATCACATTTTCCAAAATATCCTTGTAAACAAAACGATCCATTATGCCTCATGAAAAGGACCAACACCATAACCCGAAAAGCATGTCCATATCATAACACTTCCACCCCCATGCTTCAGTGTACTTTTACAGAAGCGTGGATTAAGTCTTTGCTTGGGCGTACGCCTAACGTTTTGTATGCCATCAGTGTACCACAGGTTAAATTTACATTCATCACTGAATAACACACTTTTCCACTTGCCGACTGACCAATTAATATATTTTTTAGCAAAATTCAACCTATAAAGTGTTTTAAAGAAAACATTATTTCAATTCAAAAAACAATTTTATCAATAAACCTTTTCTGTACATGCTTCTTCGTAAGCATAGGTTTCTTCAACACCGAATAACTTTTAAGATCAGCTTCAAGAGTCCGTCTACGAACCGTACTGGAGTCAACGTTCAAATTTAAAGTCGAAAATATTTCCCGAGAGGAAATAAAGGGATTTGATTTGATTAATCTCGTTATTTTCCTATCCTCCCGAACAGTTGTTTTACGCGGGCTTCCTTCTACATTATTATTTTCTAAGCTACTGGTAGCTTTATATTTTTTAATCAAACGTGAAACTATAGATTTATTAATTCCGAATATTTTTGCAATTTTTGACTGTGATACACTTTGTTTATATAGGTTACTTATTTTTAATTTGAAGGTTTTATCATATTTAGCGCGCTCCATATTGAAAATCACTGTGAATGACTACACGATCGCAATCTCTACCCACAATTGAGCAAAATTAACTTTACACATTGCGTCATGGAAAAACCCACTTTAAAAATGCCGTTAAATTTGTGGTAATAACAAGAACTGTTTTAGCAAACTCGAAGTGCTTAGGTTTTGCACAGCTGTTTTTTTAAACTGATATTGATTTTTATTTTACTGTTAATAAATGAAAATTAAAAACTTTGTTTGAGTGATTTTGAGGACACATGCAAATATGTAAATAAATATATTTACAGTTTACCGGGAAGTATTTTTAAAAGTGGGAGACAACTTTTTACATGAGAGTAGGAAAAGTTGCTTAGGTTTTGCACAATACTGTATATATACACAATGGTGTAGCCAACTGCCAAGGGATATGAATCTGGTCCGGGGTCCAAAGCTATAACAACTGCGTTCACATTCAGACAAGCAGTATAATTATTTTGTTCCCCTATCCTAAGGGTATATTTATTTTGACACATAGTTTGTACAACCCCTTAATGTAAAGTGTAAAAAAAATTTGAATACGCCCACAATTGAGAAAAAAACGTTTTAAAGCTAAAGTTAGAGAGATAGAGTATTATAATCATCAGAAGATATGTAGGCACTGCCCTCCTTTATATGTTTGTCATATAAAATTTTTTTCCACGCCTACTTTTTGTGGGTGTGTTTCAATAAAATGCTGTTTTCTTCGAAAATTTTCATAGAAAGCGAAAAAAAATGTTTAACAAAATATTTAGCCAATATTTTTGTCCAACCTATCGCCCATACAAAGTTTTTAGCCACGCCCACTTTTTGTGGGCGTTTTTTCAAAAATATATATATTTTTTTAAATTTAATAGAATGAAATAAAATGCTAACCATCATCTTCTTAATGCTTTTGGGGCATATAGGGATATGGATAGGGTATCATACTATTCGCCTTAAGCGGACTGTAGCCTTTCCTTATGTTTTTTATTAAATTTAATTGCGAACGTGAAAACATTTTGCCACAGCGCTTAATGGACAGACTTGCAAAATCCACGCCTTCAACATTTATAAGTATTTTGATCTTCTCTCCATTTAACGACGAGATTATGATCAGGATTATAGGGATCATAACCCTCTCACTTCACTGCATTCCTAATGATCCGCCTGTGGGGTTCGCCGATTCGACTTCAAAAAATATCTGCAGGCCTCTCGATCAATCAAATGCTGTTGTTTCTGCATTTGTGTGATCCAGGAGTCTTAAAGCCTTCTTCTTTTACGCGATTGTAAGGGAACGTTGATTACCATTGCCATTTTTACAGGGTACGTAGGATCCCTCCTTTGAACATGACAATACCAACTGAGTCGGTCGTGCTCCAATTTTTTTGAGATGTGTTGTTTGACGTGGAGGCTTCCTCGGATTCTGGAACTTTTAATTCGGTCAAGCTTGCTGTCATGCGAAGCATCTTCATCTCAGCTGCTTATATCG
The DNA here is from genome assembly GCA_963576555.1 of Ferdinandea cuprea. Classification (NCBI taxonomy): domain Eukaryota; kingdom Metazoa; phylum Arthropoda; class Insecta; order Diptera; family Syrphidae; genus Ferdinandea; species Ferdinandea cuprea. The sequence goes on from OY754959.1 coordinate 84,358,120, forward strand.
CACCTCCGGTGGAACAACGACCTAAGTGCAAAAATGTTAGTTCTTCAGAAAACGCGTTTTAACACTTTGAAAACCTTTTTTTATTAAAAAACACATACCTTTTTTTTTATTTTATGGAACAAACTTTATATAAAAGCGGAATTCAGCATAGTTTTTGGCACTTCAGTCATTTGTTTGTACTTCAAGTAGTATTATTATTAATATTAGTATAAATAAACGTAAGTCATTTTAAATAAAGAAACTTAAAAAATGTTGGTAAAAAAAGGCTCATAGTAACTTGGTATTATATTGCTTTTTAGCAGGCTTAATATATCTGATTTTTTTCTTGTTGCCAACGGTATTTTTGAAGAGTATGCGGGTTTTAAATTTAGGCTCTGCAAATCAATCGTCTTAAACATAACTTGTTCCCAAGCTATGTCTTTATAGCTTGTTTTGTACAAGTACACATTACTGCCTTTTTCAAAGCGTAAAAGTTTCATTTCTTATATTTTAATGCAGTCGCCGTTTAGGTTTTTGGAATTATTAAGACAGATGTCCTCAGAAAGCAACTTCAAATCGTAAAAATCCTTATAGTTTAATTCCTTAACTATGAAAGCATTTCCTTTTTTTTGCCGTTTTTATGATAGAAACATATTGGTCGGGCACGTATGTTGGTCCTGATTTTTTGGCTTTCTTAAGTGCCCTTTCAATAATACTATGAACGGCATCACTTTCATTCTGTGTGTGGCCTCGAATAAGAAATTTATGTGTTATGGACTTTATTGCGAGATTTTCTACAGCATACAAATACATTCCAATAATGAATCTGAAATCAACGTCTCGTTAAAGCTTTACTCTCTTAGCAAATAATTATTTCACCTATTCTTCTGCTGACCACCGCAGTTGTCGGTATAAAACACAACGTCTGCACATGGCCGAGTGACTGATAGCTCTTGAAGAAACATAAGTACACAAGATCCTATCTCGTTTGAACCTCTATTCCCCAATGCCTCGTGCCAGAAATAACACACTGTGTGATCATTTTTCATCTCCGATATCTGCAAATTTAAAATCAAAGACATTTTAGCATCATTGAATTATTTAAAGTAAAATTATGTAGGTATCACTTATTTTACTTACAGTTAAATTGTAGCAGTTAAGCCTCGATTTCTAAAAAAATGCAGATGTTTGTCCAATAGGAACTGGAAGAACCGCTTGTAAGTCGTACGTTGCTAATACAATATCGGATGCGTTTTCCTTATCTTTGGTCTTTTCATCACGACTCAATCTTTTTATACCCTATCCTAAGGGTATATTAATTTTGACACATAGTCTGTAACACCCCTTAATATTCGCCGTAGACCCATAAAAGTATATATATTTATGATCAGGACCAAATCCTAAGACTATCTAGCAATGTCCGTCCGTCCGTCCGTATGCAATTTTTAGGCCTTTAAAATTAAGATAGGAAGCTGAAATTTGGACCACATATTCCCTAGGGCTCCGAAATGGTTAAGTGTAAACATTTTTTTAATACGCCCACTGCCACGCCCACAATTTAGAAAAAACCATTTTAAAGCTAAAGTTAGAAAGATAGAGTGTTACAACCTTTACAAGATATGTAGGCACTGCCCTCCTTTATAAGTTCGTCATATAAGTTCGTTTCTTGCCACGCCTACTTTTTGTGGGCGTTTTTTTTACTAAAATGCTTTTTTCTTCAAAAATTTTCATAGAAAGCGAAAAAAAATGTTTGACAAGATTTTTACCCTATATTTTTTCCAACATATCGACCATACAAAGTTTTTGGCCATGCCCACTTTTTGGGGCGTTTTTTTTTTTTAATTAATAGAATGAAATAAAATGCTAGCCATCATCTTTTAAATGCTTTTTTCTTTGGGGCATATAGGGATATGGATAGGGTATCATACTGTTCGCCCCAGCTGACTGTAGCCTTTCCTTATGTTTTCTTCCTGATGTTGGTTGTAAGAGCTTTCTAACTGCTCTTTTTCTTCTCCTATTGCATTTTTATAGGCTTCACAAATATCGCACTGATCCTCTTTTGGTACGAAGAATCCAATATTAAATTCATTATTGAAAAGTCTAGCGTATGCATCATAACTCGACACGTTTTTTTGGAGAGCAGTTCGTTTTGTTTTATAATGCCTATACATTTCAGCAATAGACAGCCCACCGTCTATATATTCCCTTGAAGTCTGAGCCCTTAAATAATGATTTTCGATTCGTGGAATGGAGTTAATGTGTTCTCTTATGGAATCTAGTATTTCGCTATCGGTTTTAGGATGATTGGAATGCTTGCCGCGTTTATCTTCTTTGCTGATTACTTCACCTAAAGCCTTATTCTGAATAATTGATCGAAGTACTCTTTCTGAAATTGCAAAAGCGCTTATCAATAATTGTTTGCAGACTCGACCTATGTTTCCATTGTTCAATAAAAAAAAGGCACAGTTTTGCCTCCTTGGTGTTTCTGTAGAAAGAGATATGCGACGGTATTTCAACTGCAGCGGTTCGATGCACGAGTTTAAGAACTCGCGTTGACGTTGAAAAGAAGCGAGACTCCAATAAGTTTTGAACAGTTCCGCTCTTAAATTTTCGTCAAATTTTCTTGAGCATCCCAACTTGCATCGATTAAAGCAAGGTTGTCCAATAACTTTTTCTTTAACAAACTTACCCCTTTTCGAAACATAGCTTTGTCCTGAGTTACGTAAGTTTTTTGCAACATTCTGCTTCCAGCTGTCTGGGTTTCGAGATCTTTTTTTCCCTTCTTTATAGGTAAGTTGACCACCAAGACTTCTGGTTGTTGATTTGTCGTGTCATTAATGGAAATATTCGATGAACCACTGTCACTCTCGGAACCCTGATCTTCTGTTGGAGAGTAAGCACTTTCATCCGCGGAAAAGTCTTCGTTTTCTGAATTGGTAGCTTCACTGAATGTTTTCTGGGAAACCTTTCTTAAATTCATGTTTGTTTCACTAGTTCTTGTCACAGTGTAACAGTTTTGCAAATTTTCGTTAGCTTCATTATATGCAGCTGCTGAAGTACTTGGTTTGGGGTTCAGAAACATCTGACGTAACTGAAGAAACTTTGGGATGGTCAGCTTCCACTTTTGTGGATTTGCGACTTGCGATTGCAAGTTTTGCAAGCATTCTGCCACGTTCCGACATTTTGAAGCAACGTCCTAAATACAGAAAGCGATGCTTATATTTGGTTAAACAAAGACAGAAACTATACTTACGTCGCTTAAACAGATTTTTTTTTATCAAACAATGACGTAATTCACACTTGTGTCGATGTCTCACTAAAATATTACTAATTGAAGTGTTGTCCGTTGGAGATTTGTAACACAAGTGACAGATATGGCAATGTACTTGCGATAAAATTGTTTGAAAACAGTGTAACGGTACAAAGACATATCTGCCCCCTGGAGACAAATTGAATATTTTCAATTGCGTCTTTGTTTTATTGGAAGGAAATACCTTTTTGTAGAATCGCGGCATACTTAACTCAGAATTTTTAAAATTTGCACTTACGTCGTTGTTTCACCGGAGGTGCGATATGCAGTTTGATATAGTATATTAAACATAAGGAAAGGCTACAGTCCGCTTGGGGTGGACGGTATGATATACTATCAATATCCCTATACATATTCCGCTAAGAATATGTATAGGGATATTGAACATATTCCGCTAAGAATATGTATAGGGATATTGAACATTTTTGAGGAAAACAGCATATTAGTAAAAAAACGCCCACAAAAAGTAGGCGTCGCAAAAAAACGTTATATGTCATACTTATAAAGGAGTGCAGTGCCTTCATATCTATTAATGGTTGTATCACTCTATCTCTCTTAATTTAGCTTTAAAACAGTTTTTTTCCTAATTGTGGGCGTGGCAGTGGCATTTACAAAATTAATATACCCTAAGGATAGGGTATACACACGTTCTCTTTAGTATACTCACGTATACGAAATTATCACTCAATTTTTACTTAATTTTTTCCCGCGTCGCAAAAAAACTTTATATGTCAAACTTATAAAGGAGTGCAGTGCCTTCATATCTATTAATGGTTGCATCACTCTATCTCTCTTAATTTAGCTTTGAAACTGTTTTTTCTTAATTGTGGGCATGACAGTGGCATTTTCAAAATTAATATACCCTAAGGATAGGTTATACACACGTTTTCTTTAGTATACTCACGTACGCGAAATTATCACTCAATTTTTTCCCTATTTTGAAGTCAAAATGTTGATTGATTTACAAGTTTTTTTTTACATTGTATTAGTTGTTTTCACACTCACGACTAGGGGAAATTTGTATATTAATGTCTTGTTGCTCATTAAAAATAAAAAAAATGGCGACAAAATGTAGTAGTGAATCTTCTGATGTATCTTCTGAAATAAAAAGTTTAAGCTTAGGAAGATTTATTCGAAAAAATAAACATTGAACCTAGGCCCACCAACAAGTTTTCCGCTGCACTACATTACTGCACTCAGAGAAAAATACTGTGTAAAATTTCCAACTAAGATAAAAAAGGTTGTATAGAAATTAGTTTATCGCAGCCCAAAAATAAGCTCATTGATGCTCGACCTAGGTAATGTGAAATCTGTAAAGCTTATTTAAAATGCCTAGGAGAATTAACCAAGAAAATATGTTATTTTATACTAATAAATGTAATTTTGCCTTGGAAATAAGTTGATATTGCAAACCTCGTTTATAAGGCAATTGTTCCATGTGTAATTTCGCCATAGTAATATTGTTATTTTGCATACAGGCTAGAGTAAAGTTTTAATAGTTTAAAATTGCTTAGTGCTTTTTTAAAGACTGATTTTTTGATTGCCCACAGACTTTGCAAAATTACCCTAGTTTCAAGCTTTCTAACGTTTACATGAAATGCTTTGTGTAAAATTGCGTTAGTACTAAGATTAATACTGATTACTGCTCTCAGACTGTGGAAAACTGCCTCAGTTCGAAGGTAAATAATAAGTGTATGAAATGCTCGCAATATAGGTAAAATTGTCTTAGTTCGGAGATAACTGCTAAGAACGCGATGGCGTAGAGGATATTATATGGCCTTGTGACGCTGGCAGCAAAGGTTTAATACCAAACGGGAACTTAAAGTCGATTATATGAAATATTTTTAATATGTGTATAATTATTTCATTTTCAAGGAAGTACTAAGAGGGCGCTGACGGAGAGAACTACAGTAGAGAAAAGCGTGTCGTCTTGTGACGCGAGAATTTAAGGAATTTAACGAGTACACAAATTCCTGGGGTGCATAAAAGACTCGCTATTGGTAATTTTTTTTTTCTAATTACGAGTTTTCCGAGGGTAGGTGGAAAATCTTCCATTAGACATTATGAGGACAGGCCGCGCGTGCTCATAATAGTGTGAGACTCTTACTCACTAAAAAACACTTTCCCAAATTATCACACTACAACTGGGCTAATTGATAGACATTAGCAGCTTTAATTTAAATTATTTAATAACGTTTGGCAGAAAACATTCCAGCGGAAGCACCTGCTTATATCGACAATAACATGCGGTTGCATCTTATTGTGCTAATTTAAAAGGTTTTTTCCTTTGTAGTCGACGCACAAGATTTCTCTGATCTAATTTGTAATACAGCGTCATTGCACGTCCACGGTAGTAATAGCTAGATCTCTGTGAATATCAGCGTTTCTGATATACATACCACGGAGCATTAACGATTTGTCTAAGAACTTTATTTTGGAAAGTTTGTAAAATTTTAACATAACTTGGTTTGGTACTACCCCAAAGTTGTTTACCATACGTCCATACAGGTTTTAGCACTTGCTGGTATAAAAGCAGCTTGTTTTGCATGCTGAGCTTGGAGAATTTGCCAATCAGCCAATGCATTAGATTAAATGTGATAACGAGCTCTTCGCGTTTCTTCTTAACATGCGATTTCTATTTTAATTTAGCATCTAACGTCATTCCCAAGTATTTAGCTTGTTTTGCGTGCGGAGTTTGTACCGAGTCAATAAAAATGGATAGATTACTTACATTTCTGTAGGTTAAATTAACGTGCGTGGATTTTGTCTCGTTAAGAACAATACGCCAAGTTTTTGTCCAAGCGCATATTTTGTTGATCGCTCGTTGAAGCTTATATGTCGCGGACTGGATCAATTCGTCTACGGTTAATATGGCTGTATCATCTACGAACGTCGCTAGTACAATAGTATCATCGTCTTGCGGTATATCACGAGTTTATAAAAGAAATCGGGCCAAGAACGCTTCCTTGTGGAGCTCCCGCCGCGATTTCTTTCTTTCTTTCTTTCTTACCTAAGAGAAGTCAAGAAAAGCACTAGAACATTTTTTTTCCTCCTCTAGTGCTTTTTCAATTTAGTTTGTTATTCTATTTACCCGGTCAATGGTGGAGTGCTTCGTTCCGAATTGGTGATCCGGTATTAATCGGCGTTCTTTCATAATCGGATACAATTGCTTAAATTTTTCGAATATCTGCGACATTATTGGTAGAAGCGATATTGGTCGATAAGATTTTTTGTCATTTGAAGGTTTTCCTGGCATTATAACCTCAGCTATCTTCCATCGTCAGGGAACATACAACAGCCTAATCGAAGCATTTATGAGATAAACAAACTTAATTATTGCTCCTTTTTCCGCCGTTTGGCTTTAAAGATACGTAACGATTTTTAAAATCTCGAATATATCTTTTCATGCTGCGGAGCACGAAATTGTTGCCATATTTTTCGCGCTCTTCGTTTTTCTTTAACTAATTCAGTAATTTCACGGGGAAATTTAATTTCGCTCTTTTTGATTACTCTCTTTTTATGAGGAGTATTGTTCCACGCTGAACTTTGTAAAGGTTCGATAAATTGATCTACTTCGTCTTCGAGTTCGTATGGTGTTCGTGGGAATACCTTCAGATCGATTTTATGTATGCAATCTTTTCTGAAGGAGTTCCAATTAGTTCTTGCGCAAGCCAGCCTTGAGGACCATCTTTTTCACGTAAACCGCCTCTAACATTTATTAGACTGACAGGCGAGTGGTCAGAAAATAGATCCGAACTTTCTTCAATTTTGACAGAGCTTTCCAATATTCCTTTTGCCATAAAGAAATCTAAGAGGTCTGGTGTGAAGGCCAATATGTTAGTTTGCCAGACTAGTAAAAGTCGACCCCAAACTCCATACCGGCTTCGTAAAAATACGACCTTTTGGTGAGAAAGTGTGTTTTGCATTGAAATCTCCGCCAATTACAAAATTATGTCAAAGTGATTCAAATATGCCCCTAAAATATTTTTTTTAACGTCGGTCGGGTTGGACAATAAATAGAAGCAAGGTTATATGTTATGCATTTAATTTTTGCGCTAACCGTGCTTTTTTGCATTTCATCAAAATCAATTATTATACCCGGGGAGTGATCAGTGGTGTCTTTTATAAAAAAAGACGATCCGCCTCTAGCTCGTTCTGATGGGTGATATGCCTGATAACCGCAGTAACCTCTTTTTTTCATACCTGCTTCTTTCGTCAAATGCGTTTCAGACACCAGGCATATCGTGTTTGTAAAGGAATAATTCTAACTAATAGATAGAAGGCCATTCGTGTTCCATGTTACTATATTTATTAAGCTTTTCATAATTTAAGCGGGAGTTGGTGTGCCTCGAGGTGTATTTTCGAGCTTGTCTAGTTTATTAAACATACCTTTGTTAATTTAGCTTTGCTCTTCGAGTCTCGCCAGAATTGTGGAAAATACTTGATGGACTGAATCAGGCGTCGTATTAACAAGTCGATTGTTTGCTTGTATCGCGGCTTCAGCGTACTTTTGCGGGCCGCGATACGTCGACTTTTGTACCTCAATTTTTCGTTCTTTTGGCTGCGTTGGCTTGGACTTTTCTTTAGTCTTTATTTTCCGTTCTTTAGTTGTATTTTCATCCTTTAGATCGGTTTTCGATTGGTAAATACGGTTTCTTTGTTAAATCGCGCCTTTTCTGGAGCTCTTTAGCAACTTCACAGCCGCGGTAATTTTCCGGGTGTTGTCTCTTGCAATTAATGCAAGTCGGAGCGTCTTGTCTTTTTGTACCGCACTCTCCTGATAGGTATTTACCGGCACATTTAACGCAACGCGGTTCCTTTTGGTAATATGCGTGAATATGATTATAGCCTTGGCAACGCTTACACTGGGGGATTAACCTTGTACTTTTGCGCACAGGTTCAATTTATTATCACTACTGTATTAAGTATAGTATATTTTATATCTTCGGTTTTTTTTTTGAGTTGCGATTGTCTAAGTGATTGGTTTGCTATTTTAATTAGATCTAGCTCTTTCTTTAGTCCGGAGTTTAATATTTTCGTCCTCGAAGCTTTTTAATTACGTTGAATCCCGAGTAACGCACGCTAGTGCATTCGGCATCGTTGGGCTTCTTTTGGGGTTTACTTTTACCGATCCCGATGGTGGTGATCTAGATACCTTTTTTACTGTTTTTAAAGGGTCAATTGATAGCTATAAATGGCTCTCCCCAGAATCCTTAGAGCCTGAATCCGAAGAGTGTGGATTTTCCAGTAGAACTGGACTGCCTGGGGTATTGTATCTATTTGTTTTGTTCATTTCATTATTTGTATACGGTTAGCACTCGGTATACGGAGAGTGGATTTAAGTCGCCTCTTACGACAGGCATGCCTACGGATTCTAATCCCTACCCGAAGGGGTATTATATAAAGTAATCGGAAACTATATAAATTACCTTCATTTTCAGTAAAATATAATGTAAATTTCTCAAAAACGGTGTAAAACGATGTTTGTCAAAAAAAAAATTAATTTACACAGATACCTAGATAAAATGTTTTTATTTACCTTAGGGCCTAAGGTAATTCATCAGAAAAAAAACTAAATTTGCACAGATACTTAGGTAAAACACATTTCATTTACCGTAGTTTCTAAGGTGATTCTTCGAGTACAAGCTAAATTTACTCAAAAACCTACGTAAACCTTAGTTTATAAGTTCGCGAATAATGTAACTTTACTTAGTCGATAATGTTCTATATTTTAAATGTTCAGCTTAGGTGCTTGCCTGTTTCTACAGAGAACTAAGTTGATTTTAACGAATCTGATTTATTTTAGCGATTTAAGAAAAATTACTTAAGAAATAAGCGGGATCAAACTACCGCAGGCCTTAATTGGGTTATACAACGATTAAGGCTAATTTAACACAGGCTTTTCTCTGAGTGTAGTTATAATGGAGTGAACTAAAACAAATTCAAACAGCAATTAAAATTACAAATACATAAGTGACTTTTGAATTTCTGGTGTATCGATCATATTCAATAAAATTAACGCGCCTTACACACCTCAGGAGTGCGGTTATTTTATTATAAATATTAACCACATATTTGCTTTCCCCTCAACATGTGTATTTATTTTTGTTCTGCATGCTTACATAATAAAATTTTAAGGTAAAAGAAGGTGTGTCCAATAATCTGCACAATTAAGCTTTTTTTTCTACTAATAAACTATATTTTTTGTTTCAGGTGATCCGAGTCTTAAACAATCGAACAGAGATTCAAGAGGATGACGACCATTATTTGGGGTGTTACTACAGGGGTTACGTTCAAGGTGATGAACAATCATCAGTTGCCGTATCACTATGCAATGGGATGGTACGCTCAAAAAATATTTTCTGCAATAATTTTTATTAATAGTATTAAATTAATTTTAGACAGGTCACATTAAAACAAGTTTTGGATCACTCTTAATTCAACCTGTGAATGATACAAGTGTTAACGAAAATATTATTTTGCATAAAGTTTGGATACATTCCAAAAGATACGCTAGATCTCTTGTTCTTGGTAAGATAATAAATACTAAATGAATAGTAAATATAAATAAAAGATCATTTTCCAGATAATATGCAAATGAACACGCATTTTTTAGCAGAGCAATTTACTAAGGCAGATAGGAAAAAGAGGAATTACGTAGATAATCATTTATTTACTATGGAAGTATTGGTTGCAGTAGACAAATCAATGAGTGAATTTCATAAAGGAGATTTGAAGTCGTACATCCTCACCCTTATATCAATTGTAGGTTTGTAAAAAAATTATCACTGTTTCACATAGTGATTATTGGTGATAGTATTAAGAGGGTTTTCACAATGGGCCTCCTTGATTTCTGGGTAATAATTGCAATTCCACACTGAATACCTTCTTAGCCTTACTTAAACCTGAATTAAATTCCACACCACATAATAAAATACATTACGTAACTATACATGCATTGTTATACGGGGTCGAAGTATTTAAGTGGCCTTTATACAACATTGCATAAATCCTTATCTATTAACCTTCTCCCCTCCATCCCATTAGTCATAAAGGGCTTGTGTCAGATAAGATACGAACGAAGCGAAATGTAATACAATTATTTTTTTTTATAATGTACGCACTAAAGGGATTTTGGATACCCTTATAATGATTTTTTTTTAACACAGTGCGGGCATTAGGGAAGTGAAGGATTAGAAAAAAGGAGATAACGATGCACGTTGGTTTTAAATGCTTGTAAATTATAATGTGCAGGAAAAACAGAGCGTGGTGGAGCATTCCACATTCGTATAGTACGGATGAGAAAGGAATCTTTATATTTCACAGTACATCCGCAAACAGGCTTAAGGGTAAACTGATGTGCATTCCTAGCAAGGCGAGTATTGCGGTTGAATTGCTGTAGGGGTGGAATGCAACTGGCAATTTCATTTGAACACTTGTGGTGGAAATACCGATAAAACAATGACAAGTAGGAGACTTAACGACGATGACTAAGAGAGTCAAGTGATTTCGTGATGTCTCGATCGCCAATAAGTTTTACCGCACGTTTTTGAATCCTGTCAAGTAGCTCCAAATATGTAATTGGAGCACCGGACCAGATATGAGCGTTATACTCAAGTTTGGGGCGAATAAACGCCTTATAAATTTTTGCCAGATCAGAAGGGGTGAAATATTTCTTGCATTGCTTAAAGAAGCTTAGACATTTCGCAGCGTTCTTGGCGACATCGAATATGTGGTCACTCCAACGAAGGTTGTCATTAACACACATACCGAGAATGGAAAGTCGTTCGGTTTCAGCGCCGCAAGTGCAATGACAGCAGACAGCATTGCGTTTTAGAAGCATTAAATTCCACTCTGCTGGTTTTACCCCATTTAAGTATGCTGTCAAAATCAGAATTCAATGAGCTTAACATACGTTGCCGTTCCAGTTCAACGCCCGAAGATGAGGGGCATTGCCAGGATACTAATATGTAAAGCTGAGAGTACTGTCATCAGCAAAGGAATGGATTGGATTAGAAGTGACAGACAGGAGGTCATTGATAAAAATAAGAAAGAGAGTTGGAGACAAAACAGAGCCTTGAGGCACACCAGCATTTATTTGGTGAGTTGCAGACTTGAAACCGTCCAAAACAACTTGAATTGAACGTTCCGAAAGGAAATTTCTAATCCATTGTAGATCCCAAATGCACGCATTTTCGACAAGAGAGCTTGATACCAAACTCTGTCAAATGCCTTTGAAATATCAAGCGCAACGACCTTGTTTTCACCTCCATGATGAATAGATTGGTTTCGCTTTTCGGTTAGATATGTCATCAAATCACCAGTGGACCTGTTGCTGCGAAAACCGTACTGCCGGCCATTAAGAAGTTTTCGGTATTCGAGATATTTCATAGGCTGACGGTTTATCGGCGTTTCCATGACCTCGGAAAGAAGCGACGTAAGTGCAATTGGACATTAGGAGGAGGGAGAGGACGATTCGCCTTTTTTTTGGGCGGGCTGGACAAATGCTGTTTTCTATCATCTCGGAAAGAGCGCTGAAGAATAGGACAGATAGAAAAGCTTGCGCAGTGGTTTTGTCAGCGTGGAAGAACACCTCTTCAGAACGATAGGGGGAATACCACCTGGGCCAGTGGATTTGTGAATGTTGAGATCTTGAAGTACTCTTGCCACAGTGCGGGTGCGGAAGTGGATTTGTCCCAAGGAGTGTTCTACGTGCTCGAGTACTGGGGAAGATAAAACACAATCTGGGAGCCTTGAGCTAGCTGCAAAATTTCCTTTCCTTTATCCGAAGAGCTGACAGCTGGAGTGTCATTGCAAATGAGTGTCGGGATAGATGACGAGGCTGAATTTTTAATATTCTTAACAAACGACCAAAAGTTTTTACTACCGGAGGGACTTTGTAGTATTTTTTGCCTCAACTTTTGGTCGTTGGAGAATTTGAAACGATTAATACGGGCATTCCAGTCATTTCTGGCTCGTTTGAACTTTTTTCGGGTTTCCTCAGTTGGGTTGACTTTAAATGACCGAAAAGTTACCTCTTTAGCACTGATAGCTTCTTTACAGCTCAAGTCACGCCACGCGTTTTCCTTAGGTTCACACCCAGGTGTATTATATTTGTAATCATATCGGCAGCAGCGTCTACGTCGTTGTCGAGGAAGCAAAACGACCAGTTAAAACTCCTAAGGAAACCGTTTGAAGCTTCCCAATTGGCTTTCTCGTATTGCCATACGGTTATTTTAGGAGCTTGTTCTTTAATTGTTTGGGTGGAGTATGAGAAATTCGCCGATATGATACAATGGTCTGACGAACCTGGAGGCGATAATACATTTAAAGTGTATTTATCAGGGTGAGAGGTAAGAAACAAGTCCAGAGTGTTGGCGTTTTGACCGCTAAAGTCCGGTATCCGTGTCGGCTCATTTACAATCTGGGTTAAATTACTAACCTCAGCAAAGATCTCAATATACCTTCCTTCGGGTATTGTCTGTCCAGAATGTCGAAGCCAACTTGAATTGTGTATATTGAAATCGCCCGCAATGACGATTTCAGTACGAGGATAATGGGTTACAATTCTGGTGATGGAATCAGACAGCGCATCAAACTCATTATAAGTTGAATGCCTGTCCTGGTTAGGGCCTCTGTAAATAAACAGTAGTGAATTAATTGCCTACGGACATGGAATTTTAGCCAAATAAAATTAAATTCTGTTTTGGAACATTGGCCATATTAAGGTTGAAGTTGGTAGGCTACATCACTACGTATACAAACTGCGATACCACGACGGGAAAAGAATAATGGCACCAAGTTATATCCAGGCAGACTAAACTCCGTTAAATCGGAATCAATGCTGACCTGTGTTTCACTTAGTGCCAAAACAGCTGGTTTATTGTGAAACGCATGGGCGTACAATGAAAAAAAATTGGATCTCAACCCACGAATGTTGCTCACGTCCACTCTAAAATTCCCACACATAATAAAAAACAAACACAAAAAACTCAACTCCGACGCTGACTAAACTAGGCCCTACCGTGTAGATCCTGACGTCAGCTTTCCAAAACAAATCACTGCAGGTGTTATGCCCGTACAATGGATTGCTTTGGTCTACCAACAAAGTCTACACAGAGCGACCCGCTATTCGCGAAATGAAACCCTTCCCAACAATAGCAAGTGCACGCAAAAACATACGACACTTGCTATAGCCAAGCAAGGCATCAGCAAACGAATGGGAGTGTGACGAGACGCACTGCCCTAACACAATGCACTTTTTTTTTAATTATACACAGCACCAGCACAGCACAGCACACTGTTTATAGTTTTTTTTTCGCTATCAGCGCGCGAGCGATTAGGGTTTTTTTTTCGTTTGTGTTTGTATACTAACCGCGGAACGATTACAAGGAAAAAAATGCGTGTGCACGCGTCGGGTGGCAATTCGGCACTCTCTGAATTGGTAAATAAAATTCAGTTGTTTGTAGAAAAATATATTGAATGCATTTTGTGAACTAAATATAAGTTGTAATGTCAACGTAAAGATTGATCGTACACGTTCTAAAAAAGAAACATACAACCGTTACCAATTCCTTAAGACAAATTACAATGAAAACTGCACCACAAATACCAATTATTTTTCTCATTATTTATCACCAGTTGTATGCACTGAAAAACTCTCATAAATAAATTAAATATACATTTTCAAATAAATTGTACATGGTATTATGTACGTTTTGTTGAACAGTCGCTAGTAAGAGAAAAGAAAATGAAATTGAATTTCCATACAAATACATTTATTCAGGTACTAAAAAACCGTCGAACGCGTTGAAGTTATACAACCTCTATTGTTAGAGTTTTATAAATAAAGTTTTTGCGTTTAAAGCGTGCACTACTCTATACACTTCTTATAATTCGTTTCTTAATAAGGGTGAACATCTTATTATTATGATTACAGCTCAGTTTCTTTTTCAAATGTTCAGCTAAAAATTCCAGAAGAAATATAATTTCAATTTAAAAGTCGTGTTTTTCTTCATTGTGGTCGCTGAGGAGAGCTTAATATAGAGCCGCGGAACGTACCCCTGTAGTTATACAATATTTTTTAAAAATTCAGAACTTTCAATTAACAGAATGATACGAAAAATAAAGGCTTTAAATAATTTATAATAAAAAAATATAATCAAAATAAGGTGATTTAGCTATGATAGTGACCCAAAGAAATGAAGTGAAGTAAACATATTTATTTAATATTTCTGGTGAAAAAGAAACATTTCTTAACATTTCGCAACTCCCAAGGAAAAAATAGGAGAGTACTTCTTAGTACAAGTGTTTAAAAAGAGTAAATCATATTTTTAAGGTTGTGTCTTATGTTTTTATGGTTATAACTGAGGCCAAGGCAATTCTTAAAACATTCGGGAGCATTAGCGAAAAAAACATGACCGCTTGTGTCGAGAATGATAAATATATTGTATTTCGTATTAAAGAATATTGTTTGTCGGCAACTATATGAAAGCGACATTAGACGAGTTTCTAAAGGAGTTACAAAAATACTGAAACCCGGGAAAAAACTTAGTACATGAATGGTAACGCCCGAACCCAATCACTTGTATGTACCGACCGTTGGATCGTTAAAGCGAGGATTCAACACAACAAATTCGACACGATTCGATTTGACTTTCTTGGAAATTGTGTAGCAGTCTTCTACGATCGTAATAAAGTGGCAGCTTATGGATTTTGGAGACCTTAATAATGAAGTTAAGAAGACGTGTATTAAATACCCACTTCTATAAGTTTAGCAAATAGTGAACAATAATAGAGTAAATAGACAATAGCTATAATCATTTGGAGCGTTTTCGAAATAATTAATGACAATACTCTGGGAATGTTATTGTTTGAACGTAATAGAATAACTGCTACTTTACTAACTTTGATAGATTTTGTGTTGAGAAATGCGTTACAATTAGGGATGCATCCGATTTCGATACCGACACCATTATTTCGGCGTTACCTTGTGTCCGATATATCGAAATCGGCATTATTTATTGTGCATTATGATACACCGAACATATTGAATTCGGTAGTATTAATATACCACATGTAAATAGCGTTATACTACGCTTTACGAGTTGCTTGTCGTTAGTTATATAGTAGTTTATAGTAGCTACGTAATCATATGCGCAGGAAATAATCAAAAGTTAATCAATAATTAAACTATGTTAACAGCAAAACAAAAAAATTCTATATATTCGCTGAAATTGAACTTGTTTTGTAAGTAAAACGAGTCCAGACTCCAGACGTACCAATTCAAAAAATTAAAAATTTTTTTTTCCAATTTTTAAAATTTCGCTATGTAGTTACATTCCTTAACACATTCCGCATCGGTATCGGTAATCGACGATACCGATACTTTTTTTTTTTAGAAATATCGGTATCGGTATCGTTAATTAAGCTTTAAAAATTAGTGATCATGAATCTATTGAAGTCTGTATAAAATGTAATCCAAATAAATGTATAAATAAAAAGTTATTTAATTTTGTAAATAAAATTATGAAGAGTTTATGCTATACTAAAGTTTAAGTGCGTTTAAATCCGGAACGTGAATATAATATGCATTCTTTGAGCAATATTTCTGCAATGTACTACCTAAAAATTGCGTACAGTAGGACGGACGTACAGTAGCATTAAATATACAATTGTGGCACTCAGACGAAATATGAGCGTTATACTCATGTTTGGAGAGAACAAATGCCGTAAAATAAATGAGTAGGAACACTCTCGACGATCCTTAATCACTTAAAAATTTGTATCTCACATACACGAGAAATAGACAGTAAAAAACTTGCAGTGAAAGAGATATAGAAGAGGAGTAGAACTTTGTCAAATTTTGATACAGGGTGTGGCGTACAAAAAAAGGAAAAACATCAATTTAGCAAAAATGTTTACTAAACATTCTATAACAAATGTTCACAAGTGAGTGCGTTTCGCATATATTTGTTCGTTTTAGTTTTTTTATTGTCTTTATTAAAGTGCTTAATGATATGATAAACATGTACATGAACATAAAATTTTTGAGAATTATTTTTTTTGGAAAAACATGACAAATATTTTTGTTCAAGATTCTCTATCCTTATGTTATTTGAAATCTGTAATATAGGAGGAAACGTTATGTTGGGGACACAAATGAAGACAAATTCAATACTCCAGGTCTGAGTACTAGTTAAAAAATGTCGTTAATCGTTACATTCGTTACTTTTATTCAATCCCTAATTCGAATGTAACAAATTATCCTTGCGTATATTTGTTGTCTTACAAATATAATGGAAAAATACGAAAGTGAAAAAGAGAAAGCCAAAACCACATTCAAAAATAAATAAAATCGTTACTATATTAGGTATCAAAAGGAATGTTTTTATTTCTTATGTTTCGTGCACTAAGAGAGAAGGAATCAAAGGAGAAAAAATCTACATTCTCTTCTCTTTAAGCAATTCAATTCGTATCCGCTTGCCCACAATCCATCTGCATTTCGCATACACTTAAAAAAAACAGGTGCGTCACGGGGACCCATATCGTTACTATTAGTACCACAAAGAATATTTGCATTTCGTATGTTTCGTTACTTTAGATACTTTTGTAACTATTTGGCAAACATGAGAAATCATTTATTTGTCTCTTTGTGAGCTAAAGTGATAGAATAGAGCATTCGATACATATATGTAACTGTAACAATTGCATACGAGTTACATTCAGTATTTAAAGTAACAAAACATTTAATTACAACAGTTAATTAATTAATGTAAGCCTCGTTACTCAGTAACGAAATTTCGCTCTATTATCTTCATTAAAAGCAATAGGTTTGCTTCATTTGAACATAATTTCTGGGTTTTCATTCATTCATGATTCATTTAAATATGATCAATATTACCCAAAAAAAACAAAAATTAATAAATATTATCTCATTTTTAACTCAAAAGAAAATGTATTTTTTACGTTCTGTTATATTGGTAACACTTTTTAAAAAAGTGTTTTCCGACCATTTGAAGTGGAGCTTTGACTTGCAAAATGCATATCTTTTAATAAATATCTTCCGCAGATCCTGAAATACCTCGAAGGTGGATTTTAGCCACTTTGCTTTTTGACCATATAAAACAGTCTTATATTTCTAGTTGAGCATTTTTTAAATATTGCTTACACCAACGATTTCTTTCTCCTCTTGCGTACACGCCGAACACTTTAAATAATGGTTCCCCATTTTTTTATTGTAAGTTTCAATTTTATTTAATTTAAACATCTTACGACAATTCAACTTCAGCTCGCTTTTAAAAATAGGGGCAAACAAATTTAAATAATTTCCCCATCTAATTAGTGTGATCATCTACTATACCTTTTAGAACCTAGAAAGTGTTGACAATACAACTTAAAATCTTCCAATATGATATATAAGAAAGAAATTGAAATGCAAATAAGTTTAAGTTCATATTCTAGAATGAAACATTTATATTGAAGATCCATAACTAAGCCTTTTTAATGAATAACCGATGACAAAAACCAAAATTAAAAAAAACCTGATTACCTGGTCGTGTCAATTTCGCTTTAACCAATATTATCAAAGGTATTCGAACAAATTTTATTGAGGCGATTACATCCGATTATCGATGAACGCCGATTAATAACTGACCACCAATTCGGGTTTAGCATTCCACAATCAACAAGGTTTATAGAATAACTAATGAAATAAAAAAAGCCTTAGAGGAGAAATTTGTTCTAGCGTTTTCTTTGACATCTCCCAGGCTTTTGATAAAGTATGGCATACGGGATTGAAACATAAGCTTAAATTGGCCTTTCCGGACAGACTCTTCCGTGTTAAGCATGGAAACGAATATTCCGATTTTAAAGAAATCCCGGCAAGAGTTCCACAAAAAAGCGTTCTGTGTCCGATTTTATTTTTAATCTTTACTCGATATATCCCGCACGAACAAGCCACCTTTGCGGATGATGCAGCTATATTAGCCGTGAGTAATACGATTGAAACAGCAATGAACAGGCTATTGACAGCGTTCTTGAGTGCACAAAATTCGTACGCAAATGAAGATAAATATATGGGTGCCATTTGATGCGAAACTAAAATAGAAATCGCACGTAAAACAAAATCGGGAACGGGAAGAGCTCGTTATTAAATATAATAAAATGCATTGGCTGCTTGGTCGATTTGCCAAACTCAGCTAAACTCATGCAAAACAAGCTCCTTTTAAATTCACCGGTTTGGAAGTATGCTATACAACTTTGGAGTTGTACAAAAACAAGTAACATACAAACTTTACAAACTTTTCAAAATAAAGTGCTAAGAAAAATTGTAAATGCCCCGTGGTATGTCCGAAACAATGATATCCGCCGAGACCTAGGCTGAACACACACCGGAGCAGTCAAAACTTTTTTTTGTTACATTGTGCTTCGGTTGGTGTGTATTGAAAAAAGACATGTTTTCTTGCCTGTAAATCAAAAACGTTTAGACTGCTCCGTTGTGTTTTTAGCCTAAGGTATAACTACAACCGAAGACGAGATAAAAGCATTTGCCCATAAGCAACGGACTCGCCCTTGTGGCCATTGCAATAACGAAATGCTACAAATTTTGTATGAGACAAATTTAGTGCGCCGACTTCACCGGATAAAACCATTTGAACTAGCGCAATAAAATGTAACCGCGAGCAATTGGCGGCATTAGCAGGTGTATTCGCTGGGAGGTTGCCTGCCAAAGTTGTATAAAACCCGATATTAAAACTACTAGATAGGATATAACCTAGTTGTTGTATAAGGGACTTATAAGAGAGGTGCTTTTAGTGAGTAAGAACATCACACTACTATGAGCACGTGCGGCCGGTCTTCATAGTTTCTCATGGAAGCTTTTCCACCTATCCTTGGGAAAAAAATAGACAAAGAAACAGGCAGCAATACGTCAGCGTTGCCGTTTGGCCGTTTTTAAGCTTCAGGACCCCTGGCCAGCACTTTTAACATAATCAAAAAAGGTGTTTTGCGAAGATGTTACTAAAATTGCATATAGAAATATAGTATTGGACTTCTATTATGTGTATTTGAAAGTTCTAAGACCTGAAATTTATTTTATTAAATTAGGCGTAGGAACGGTTCAAAGTCTAATTATTAAATAACTTGGTCTTTCAAACTCAAAATCAAATATTTTTAACAATATATGAATTAGGCAAACTTTAGTTTACTATCTCCTCAATGTTTCCAATTCTTAAAAAGGGGTATATTCGTTTTTAAACTTTGGACCCTGTGTTTTCTGCATTTTCTGTGTTTTCTGTCTTAGAACCGCTTCTGAATAGACATAATTTTCGTGCCTTTCAAAATTTTCAATGAGAAATGTGAACAAGAAAGGTTATAAAATTTACCTCTCATTTTGATTGCATAACGTTTATCAAAAGAAATAAAGGGTGATTTTTTAGCTGGTTTGGTTTTGGCAACACTGGTTTTGACAGCTGACGTGTGTTTAGTACCTTGTGTCACTGTCAAACAGCTTCAGTTTGGTTTGCAATTTAACCATGGATCGTCTTACAAATGAACAACGCTTGCAAATTATTGAATTTTACTATCAAAATTCGTGCTCGGTTCGAAATGTTCATCGCGCGCTGCTTCCATTTTATGATCGGCATTCTCGACCTTCTGAGCAGTCTATTCGGAAGATTGTGACCAAATTTCGCACCAAATTTACTTTGTTGGACATTAAACCACCAACACGTTTACGTACTGTGCGTATTGAAGAAAATATTGCGGCCGTATCAGCTAGTGTGACAGAAGACCGCGAAATGTCGATTCGGCGCCGTTCCCAGCAGTTAGGCCTTTGTTACAGCACTACGTGGAAAATTTTGCGGAAGGATTTGGGCGTAAAGCCTTTTAAGATACAGCTGGTGCAAGAACTAAAGCCAGCCGACCTACCACAACGCCGAATTTTTGGTGAATGGGCTCTTGGAAAGCTGGCCGAGGATCCGCTTTTTTATCGAAAAATTGTGTTTAGCGATGAGGCTCATTTTTGGTTGAATGGGTACGTAAATAAGCAAAATTGCCGCATTTGGAGTGAAGATCAGCCAGAAGCATTGCAACAGCTACCAATGCATCCCGAAAAAGCCACTGTTTGGTGCGGTTTATGGGCCGGCGGCATTATTGGGCCATATTTCTTCAAAGATGATGCGAATCGCAGCGTTACTGTCAATGGTGAACGCTACCGAGCGATGAAAACAAACTTTTTTTTGCCCGAAATGGAAGTTCTTGACTTGCATGATATGTGGTTTCAACAAGACGGTGCCACATGCCACACAGCACGCGAAACAATGGCGCAATTGCGAGGCGAGTTTGGTGAACAGTTAATTTCACGTTTCGGGCCGGTCAATTGACCGCCTAGATCGTGCGATTTGACACCATTAGATTATTTTTTGTGGGGGTATGCCAAGGCTAATGTGTATAGGGACAAGCCCGCTTCGATTGACGCACTGGAAGCCAAAATCCATGCATTCATTCGTGAGATACCGGCCGATATGTGTGAAAGAGTATGCCAAAATTGGACTCAGCGGATGGGCTACCTGAGACGCAGCCGCGGTCAACATTTGCATGAAATTATCTTTAAACATTAAATTGCAAGGTTCAAACTATCGATTCAAATAAATATTTCATTCATTTTTTCGAATTTTTTGTGTTTTTTTTTTAAAAAAAGTTCTAAACCTCTTAAAAAATCACCCTTTACAATCCAAAGGCAATTTTATGATAAAATCAATTACCAATAACTTCTTTTATATTATAAAGTGCAATTAAAGCGATAAATATAAGATAAGCGATAAAAATAAGATTTCCCATGAAAATAAGTCACGCCTTTTGCCTGCTCGGCACATATTGACTAAAAAATTAAAGTTCACATACCACATTGCTTACAAATTGCGATTTAGACTTGGAGTACTCTGTGTTTTTTGCCTAATTTAACCTAACAAAGTATCATGGAATGGAAAGATATATTTTTTATACATTTCTCCATATGCCTTTTCCTGCAAATTCCAAATTTTAGCTTCTTAGCTTAAATTTAAAGACGGACGGGCGTACAGTGTTCAATCTTCTTTGCTACTATTAATCGAAGATGGTTGAACATGCTTAGGTGCAACCCACGAAAAGACAGGAAATGTATCCGACATAGGAAATAGCTCGAGGAACTATAGGAAAAAGTCTGGAACTACCCAACTCTATAATAGATTCATCAGAGGTAATAATAGGAAAAGAAGAAACGGGTGTTGTGGGATTATTTCGCTTCTAAATAGTTCAGCAATCATATTTATTTTAAATGTCTATTAACTATGTAGGTATATGCATTTTTTTATACCCTATCCTAAGGGTATATTAATTTTGACACATAGTTTGTAACACCCCTTAATATTCGTCGTAGACCCATAAAAGTATATATATTTATGATCAGGACCAAATCCTAAGACTATCTAGCAATGTCCGTCCGTCCGTCCGTCCGTACGCAATTTTTAGGCCTTTAAAATTTAGCTAGGAAGCTGAAATTTGGACCACATATTCCCTAGGGCTCCGAAATGGTTAAGTGTAAAATTTTTTTGAATACGCCCACTGCCACGCCCACAATTGAGAAAAAACCGTTTAAAAGCTAAAGTTAGAGAGATAGAGTATTACAACCTTCACAAGATATGTAGGCACTGCCCTCCTTTATAAGTTTGTCATATAAAGTTTTTTGCCACGCCTACTTTTTGTGGGCGTTTTTGACTAAAATGCTGTTTTCTTCGAAAATTTTCATAGAAAGCGAAAAAAATTGTTTAACAAGATATTTAGCCAATATTTTTTCCAACATTCGTCCATACAAAGTTTTTGGGCACGCCCACTTTTTGGTGGCGTTTTTTAAAAAAATATTTTTTTTTTATAAATTAATAAAATGAAATAAAATGCTATCCATCATCTTCGTAATGCTTTTTTCTTTGGGGCATATAGGTATGGATATGGATAGGGTATCGTACTGTTCGCCCCCAGCGGACTGTAGCCTTTCCTTATGTTTGTATTAGAAAATTAGTTTATTTACTTTTGGTCCCTTCACATATTTAAACAGTCTGCAAATTTATTTTCTATTAAATAGTTTTGAACGAAATATTTATTGATAAATCTTTAATGTTTTCAATAAATTATTTACACAAATTTTACTTAAGACTTGTTTTATTTTTTATTTTCGGAGTAAAATAAGGGAACATTTTTGATTTTGTTCCATTTGAGATTTGAGATTTTATATATAGTTTCTGTTTCTTAAGAAACTTACTCGTTCTAGTTTAAGTTATGACCCCACTTAATATGCCTCATAATTCTAAGAAAAATAATATACTATATATCTAATATACTATATATAATTGATATAAGTAATATTAAAAATTAACAATATCGGGAGGTCGTCCATTCTCTAGATACTTTCAAAAAATTATATTGTAACTTAATTTTCAGGTTTCCAATATATTTTCGGATGCAAGCATTGGAAATTCTATTTTTATATCCGTGCCTAACATTCTAATACTCAACGATGATACTGTTACATCGCGTACTGAAAAAAGTAAATTATTCAATCCTTTTATATTTGTATAACTTATTAAAAAATAAATTGATTCGTTTTCAGGTATTTCTGCATCGCAACTTTTAAAACGTTTTTGTTCGCTTTTAAAAAAAAAAGGTGTTCATTACGACACGGCTATTATGCTGACTAGGTAAGAATTACAGGAAAACTTGTGATACTGTTAAAAAATATATCCGTTTGTTTTGTCTTTTAAAGAAACCAAATTTGTCGCAATGAACGCGAAACTCAATGTGATACTCTTGGCCTGGCAGAGCTTGGAACAGTTTGTAAGAAATACTCATGTTCTATAGTACAGGATAATGGACTACCAGCTGCGTTTACTATTGCGCATGAACTTGGTCATATGTAAGTATTTCAGTAGTTCCTTAAATTAAAAAATTCGAATTAAATTAAATTAATTAACGTATCAAATGTAGAGATTTCCGAAAAGGAAGATAATATTATGCTTCTAATTTTTGTGTTTATAAATTGATTTCATTGCATTAAAAATTAGGGCTGGTTTCACTTACTTTTATTCTGTTTACGGCCCAGAGCTTTTATTGAACGTTTCGACGATGGGTATAGTGTTAAGCTGCAGCCGAATATTTTACAGCTTAGGCAAATGTTGTTGTGATCCAGTTGTTGACAGTGTTATATAACAATATATAAGAATTCATTGTCTAAAATTTATTTTCTTTTATTATTTTTGGAGATAATTTTTATGTTTTATATTTTTTACTTAATAATTTAACAGAATTTTCTTAAGTTAAGTTAAGTTAGTAGGTAGGTACATGTAATTAATAAAGCGGTTTTATTTTACTATCGCGGCCATATATCATTTAAAAAATTAGCTTGATGAACTTATTTTTGGACTTCCTTGGTTTGAAGAAATGTATGTTTGGGAGTGCATAAGTTAAAAATCATTACCAGCAAATTGAGTCAGGTAATATTTGGGATTTTTCTGACAAATTGTCTTCCTTGAGGAATATGAATAAAGATACATATTGGCAATTTAAATTTATGCATGCATTTTTATTGATAGCCAAAATGATTCGAAGGAATTTTCTGAGAAATTATCTTATAAGTTTTGAAGGACCATACGGAATTGCAACCATATAGGCGGTTTCTGTGGTTTCTTTAGATTAAAGTTTTAAAGAAACGCGCTCTATATGGTTGCAATTCCGAAAAGAAGCTATAGTAAGGCCATTTTCCCAAAATGTGATCATGTTACTTTCTCTTCTTTCAATAATTTTTTACCAATATTTAATTGAAATCTTTTAAAGGGTATTAGAAACTTAAATCTGAGTCATCTGATTCATCTAAAAACATCCCTTAATTCCCTTAAAACAATTTGAATATTATTGATTGACGGTTTTTTCCACTAACGTACAAATAATAATTGATTAATGTATATTAATATGTACATGTATATTGGAACGTGTCGTTTTTGTATGCCAAAATATATTTTGTAAAATATATTATGTGTTACCTTTCCAACAAGTACATTTAACCTAGAAATCAGGTTTTACGAAAAATTAAATAAACAAAATAATATTAAGTGGTGGCTCAAGAGAGGTTTGTCTAAATTACTCAAAATAATTAGTGGCACTGAGATAAAATAAATGTTATTTTAAAACTCCAAGTTTAAGATCATAAGATCTTTTAGCAGAATATTTTTTATAGGATTGGTATTGGTGCACTTATAAGAAATATGGGTTGGACATATTTTGCATTTCCTTATTTTGTTTCTTTTAAAGTCCACCAATGCATTGCTTTAGCAGTTAGCTAGATTATTCAGCCTCCATTTGGTACATTTTTTGTTTCTTCACTTTCATTCGTTGCTGAGATATCCGACTTTTAATGAAAAAGTATTGTTTTTTCTTTTATCATACAGGCCGTATTCGGTCAAGCAAAGTCGCACCCATCCAAAAAATAGGTTATTCAACTCCGGTTGTTCGGCGTCATATTCAACGTATGGCTAAAATACAATTAGAAAAAAAGATAAGATTTGTTTATGACTGGATTACACTTGGTTATAACTTTCAATAAAGAACAGATGACGAGAAAAATATAAGTGGTCTTGCAAATTAAGTTAATGCAATATATGAAACGCATGGCTTGTGACCAAGAAATGGAGAACGGAAAGGAGGAAGTACATTACTAGAATTAGTATAAAAGAAAGTTTTTGAAAGAAAGAATCAGAGTTAAGAAATCAAGCAATTAAGCAAGGATCATAACTCTCAATGAAATAATGTGAGATAGGGCGTAGCGAATGAAAAACAGTAATTTTTTATAAATTGTTGACGATGTGAAAAAATTTAGGTTTTTTATTTAACTACGAATAAATACTGTGATCAAAAGTTGTAGGAGCTTATGCCAATGAAAATGACAAATATGTAATGATTTTGTTTTGTTAATAAATGTGATAAATGTAAGAAGACATATTGCTTCTTCTAGGGTTAAAATCATATTTCGAGCTTATAAAGCATAGCATGTATCTTATATTATTTATATTATTAAAATTGTTTATGCGTTATTATTTTATAAATAAGAAGCTAAAAAACATCATATTTCAATTTTCAGTTTAGAACATGAATATTTTTTTGCTTTGTGTTTAAAGTCACAACTGCATTCAAAAATTGTGTACGCTGTTAAATTCTATCTCTATTTTCTTCTTTGGTACCTAATAGTTTAAAAGTTATGAGATTTAAAGTGTCTAACTCCAATCGTAAACTCTTACTTTGAAGGCTTATTACTTGAATAAGAATGCTAACAGACATACCTGCTATACCATGGTATTTACGGTTGGATCTCTATTAATCTCATCCTAAAATATGCTCTACTGTGATATGTATATATAATTTAAGGAGTCAGTTTAAATATGTCTTGTTCAAAATATGATTGGAGACCCCAATCGATGTTCTAACCATGTTTCCGATAAAGAATCTTTCTTTAAATCAATAAGCTTTTTTGTTCGCGGTAGACTCTGCTTGGTAGTAGTTCTCATTGCTTTCAGCTCAGCATAAACTTCATAATCAGCTCATCAACAACAACTGTTCAAATGCATAAACTCAAATGTATAGATCCAAACTGAAATTTGTGATTGGGATGATATGCAGGGCATATCTCTGAACTTGCTAGAGACATATGGTATTTAAATCGCTTTTATTTCAGACCCTTTAGGAACAAGTTTCCAAGAAAGAAAATGCCTATGCCTATGGAAATGTTCCTTGTACAAGTTTTTGGTACTTTTCAACCAGCTTCTTCAGCATATAAAACCAGAGATTTCTATTATTATCTGTTGTATATAGTATTTGCACATATGTAGGTTATGTACCAAGTCTGATATCGTATAGTTGTTGTACTATCCTAATGTGGTAGAGGGAGGAATGTTTTCCAATGTTCGAAATACATAGATACATGGCGATTTAATTTTATTGGTGGTAGCTACAATTAAGCGCCACATAAAAAATAAAGTACACGACTGCGTCATACGACACTTTGTCGGTACATGAGAGTTTTTGAACCGCAAAACTAATCGAAAATCAATGGTGACAAGTTTATTTAAATCACTTTTTAGATTTTGAAAAATTAGATTTTCTCAAAAACTGCACATACGATTTTGATGTAATTTCACACATTGGACGTTTTTAACATAATTGTATAATATGAAAATAAATTTTAAAAAAATTATTTCAAAAATCGAAGTACACAAAATATTTCTACTTCTTCTTCTCTCCATTTAACCCTCCGAAATAATTTCGCTCTGTTAATCCATTTTTAACTGAGTATGCAGTATTTTGGGCCCTATCCCAAGTATTCTTATTACAAAAAAAAACCAAAATCCTTGGAACTATTTTCTAGAAAAATAGTGATATAAATAGTGACAATAAAGCAAAAAATAAAAAGGTGCCCCTAGATGTAACCCCAAAAACTTTATATACGAACTTTGAAGCAAATCCGTCGAGCCGTTTCGCCATACGGCGCCCGGACAGACCGACAGACAGACAGACCGACGGACGGCATTGGTGGACCCACTTTTTTGGACTTCTCTATAGTCGTAATATCATCCCTAATACTCAGTTTGAGTTCGAAATTTCCGCACGATCGCAAAAACTTTCTCTTCAGTACACTAATGTATACGAGAAAGTTAATAACGTACTTTACAAAAAATCTTCTTATAATCTTTATGAGATCAAATAAAATGTGATCGTATAATTTTGTGTAGGCGTGTACATTTTAAACAAAAATGTGTGGGTTTTTTTTTATTAAATGCGCTGTTTGGCCTTATACCAAAAACCCAAACATAAATGTAA
Organism: Ferdinandea cuprea; assembly: GCA_963576555.1. NCBI lineage: Eukaryota > Metazoa > Arthropoda > Insecta > Diptera > Syrphidae > Ferdinandea > Ferdinandea cuprea. Next base: position 84,385,307 of record OY754959.1, read on the forward strand.
AATTCTTCATAAATATTTTGTTACAGATATACATAAGCATACAAACATACATACATACATTATTGTCTTTATACGTGTTCTTTAATAAGAAAGTTATAACATTAAACACATATTCTTTGTATGTTATTAGAATAACAATGACGATCTCAACGAGGAGCAGTGCATGCGACAGTATTAAAATATAATTATTCAAGAACATTTAATTTTATGATGCAGCACTCCGGGAAACAACTTTTGTAGCATTTTTGAGCTCATTAAAATGAATTTAATATTAGGGATCTACAGTGAAAAAAACTATGTGTTTCTGGGATTCGAGCCTAGAACCTCCCAGTTGTCCAACGCACTAACCCCTAAGCTTAAAATAATCAACGGAACGGATTATCAGCTAGTATGTTAAATTTGTTATAATATCGTTAAACTTTAATTTTTTTCCCATCAGATTAAATATGCCTCACGATGATGACACAAGATGCGTTAACTTTAAACCTTATGGGAAAAGTACGTTACACATAATGTCTAGTAGAATGCGTGATGATATTCACCCATGGTCATGGTCAGATTGTTCGAGACATTACGTATCAGAATTTTTAGAGTAAGTACTTAATTTTTAGTATTAAGTTACCATTATTAAAATATGAAATAGGTATGTTTAAGTAACGTTACTTAATTAAAAATGTTTTTTACTTTGGTACTTTGGGACTCACTGCCGTGTTAAGAATATTTTTTAGGTACATATTTATGAAGAAATCTTTCCTCATCAATTAAAACACGTTTTCACCAAAAAAAACCGAGATAATATATTATAAAAGATTAAAAATAAATCTTAAAGCGTTTCCACCAACAAAAATTTAGATTAATGTAGACATTTTCTCTCAGATCACTCATTGGTAAAAGCCATTTGTAGCCATAATAGGATTGTTTGCAGCAATGTCAGTGAGAGAAAAATGACAAGCGGGGCGCTCTACCATATAAACGTCAAATTGTCTTAGGTGAAAACAAACACAAGTGTTCTATGCATTGAAGGTGATCGCAACAGTTCTATAAACAAATATTTAAAATACTTGAATTATTTATATCAACAAAAAAATTTAACCAAGATAAAAAACGTATTATGTTTAATATAATTGGTTAATGAAAAAGTGAAATATTATCTTAATTATCCAAGAAAATAAAGTAAAGCCTTCAATGGCTTAGAGATCTTCATCTCGACATGCTTCATGTCCCACGAAGCCAGCACTTTTGCACAAACATTCGCTATGTCGTGACACTATTATGGAGAAGTTTCAGAGAAAGTTCCCCTTTCCCCTTTCCTTAGTAGTAATAATTTAATAGGTGTCAATATTACAAAGTTGAACGATTTTTATTAATTGGCAGAGTAGTTCGAGAGGTAGTTGCCCTTCGTTCTTAAGCCCCTCCATAAGTGATTTATACTGATTTCGAGAGTGTCACCGTTACAATGCTAAAAGAATTTGTAAAATCCCTCCACTTTAATTAACCTTTACTGATCCATACAACAGTTGAAATAATTTTTAAGAGCTCATGCCCCTCATGACACTCAAACATGGTGTGAGTAAACTTGGAAACAATTGTAAAGGGTTTAATGTGCGCCATTAATGGTTAAGGGTGTTTAACTACTAAGTAAGAGGTCCCAGGTTCAAATCCGACCGGTACCATTTAATAGTTTCTGTTAGCTACCCCACCACTCGCTAAAGTCTGTCAAACATCCAAGAGTAAGGTTGCGCACACAGTAAAACGAGAATGCGATGCGATACGAACTGTCATGAGAAGCTTTTCAAAAATAAATTGTCGTTCGGAATCGGTATTAAAATGGGGTCTACAGTTTCCATTTGAGTCCAAAATTTACCTTTGCACACACAATAGTTAGAGAACCTAGGCCATATACGCCTAATATTTATTTAATTTTAGCAGAACTTAATTCCAAAACAAATTTAATTATTTTAATTGTATTGATTCCAAACACTATTAGAAAGTCAGATGATAAAGATTTATTTCTGTTTTGGAAAATACAATATATCAAAATATGTATATTATAAAAAGTAGTTAAAAGCAACTGAAGGGTAGTTAAATTAAGACCATAGAGACTATAGAAAAAATTTCAAACAAAATTGGTCTGTCAATGTCGTCCGTCAGGCTTTTTGTCCGTCCGTATGTTTGTCTGTTCAGAAACAGTATAGCGAAACGATATCTACCCTATAAATGGTATATTACGCACCATTTTCTTATATAGGCCCATTCGGGTCTTCAAACCTAGATTCTACAACCCAATTTTTGGAAATATTCATTTATGAAAAGTACCTACAATTTTATTCCGATTCCAGACGACGAATTTAAGAAGCTTCCCATGACAGTTTTATTGGGTAAGGACTTTAGCCTTATGTCGCTATTGAATATAACTAATAAATTACTGAAATATTATTTTAATTTTTGTACCAAAGAGATTTATAGTTTTTAAGTATTTCTTTAAAAGTTTTTATAAAATGGGATGCACTTAAAATTAAAATATGTTATTCAATTAAAAGAAAAGAAGATACTACCTGCCTAGAGGACACACCGGAAGTAGCTGTTCAAAATTTTAATAACAAACTGCCTGGAGAGTTGTATTCTTTAGATCAACAGTGCAGGCTAATTCATGGAAATCATTCAAAATACTGTTATATGGAAGGCGTATGTAAATTATAATTTATAATTATTATTTTTTAATCAAGACCAAAATCTATCCGACCATATCTTTATAAGGAATGCACTCGTTTATGGTGTAAAGCTGAAGAACATCGTTCTGATTGCATGTCAAGTAATTTGCCATGGGCTGATGGGACCCCATGCATAAAAAGTAATCATTGGTGCCAAAAAGGAAAGTGTATACCGCGCGATGGTATAAAGCGACAAGTTATAAATGGTGGATGGGGTTCTTGGAGCTTATTTACACCCTGTAGCATGACTTGTGGAGGAGGAGTGCAGGAATCACAACGGGAATGTGATAATCCCTTTCCTCAAAATGGGGGAAAATACTGTGGTGGAAGCAGAAAAAAGTACAGATCATGTAATACTCAAAGCTGCCCACCCGGTTCATTAGATTCAAGAGAACAGCAATGCTATGATATGAATGGAAATAATTTTGGCTTGAAAGGCATTGATTCTTCTGTGAAATGGATTCCAAAATATGGATGTAATACATAAATTGAATTTATTCAGGGTACCTTTTTAAAAAAATAAATTTTTTTTTTAGTGATTGGAAAAGACAAATGCAAACTATACTGTAGATGGGATGCTACAAGTGCCTATTTCCAATTAGCAGACAAAGTGAAAGATGGAACTGCATGTTCTTTTGATAGTTTCGATAAGTGTGTAAATGGTATTTGTCGGCCAGCGGGCTGTGATAATGAATTAAACTCAATAGCTACTTTAGGTAAAATATTTATATAAATTCTATTAAATTTTTAATTAGTTTTCTATTCTGCAGATAAATGTGGAGTTTGTGAAGGTAGAAGTAATACATGTGAAGAGTATTCCGGAAATTTCTACAGATCCGATTTATCAAACAAAACTAATTCCCTGTACTATTATGTTACTTCAATTCCAAAAGGTGAGTTAGGAAAACATTTATAACAAAAAAAATTAAATCAGTTCTGTAGCCGAGTAGCACCCCATCGATCATCAAAACTATATTATTTTTCAATGAGGTGAAGAAATTGCGAATTAACAATTTTTCGAAAAGATTATTACATACAAACTATTATTATACAAACTTTATAACGTCTGGTAAACTATGTTTTTAAAAGACAACATATGTTTAAGTAAAATTCCCAATCTGGATGCTCTCATACCAGACACCGGCATGCGATCATAATCTCGACTCACACCGCTCTTTTCCACTCATCATATGATCTTAGTAAAAAGAATCAAACATCGAATAGTGCTTGAATGCATTCAATTCGAGTCATGCGTGTTTGCGTTCAATGCGATGGGAGTATTTATTTTACGTGGGATCAATGAGTCATAGTCTCAGGAAAAACAAGTACATGCGGAGTGGACGAACAATTACGGTTGATTGAGTTTTTATCTACTTTATTGTCCTTTACTGTAGGATTTCCCTGAACACATTTTTTGTCATACTCTCCGGCGCCGAACTTACAAGACTATGTCGCTTCTCTGATCGCTTGCTCATGTTCGCTAGAAATTGACTATACTTCGATGAAATTCATACGATTGCCAACTAATTGAAATAAATCAGATCACAGATGTAAGATAAGGTACAATGAAAGTGCGACTCAACATCCAGTACTATTCCAAGTCCCCTGGCACTAAACTTGCCCCATAAAAGCGCACAATATTTACACTTGATTTTCTGTCTTAAAGCATTGACAACATTTGCACATAAAGCACCAAAATCAGGATCTGACTATCTCTTGCACCTCATCTCTTCTGTGCACACGACTGACAGACACACACATGAGCACCAGACTGCAACCACAGATAAGTAATTGACTGGATAATCAACTCAACATACATATAAAATTATATTGAGCCAGATCACGCACACAATTGCAGTACTGCGTCACGGTATCCATTTTGGAAAAAATGGCGTGTACTTATCATTAATGTCAAACTGGAATTTAAACACCATATATGGTACAGTCAACAGCAGCGTCTACGTGTGAACCGTATTCACAGATACGAAATTAATAAGAAAACTCTGCCGCCATTATTAAAAATTATTTGCCGGTTTACGGGGACGGGGGATATGGAAGTCGACTATCTGTATAATTGATTACTCGTGCCCACACCATAGTATTTGTATGTGCTCTAACAAAATTACGAATAGACGTCGAAAGAAAACTAGAAAAGGTAAACATCACTGAGATAGATTTGAAAATTTTAGTCAATTAACATATTATTAAAAAAAGGCGTTTTGCAAAGATGTTACTGAAATTGCTTTAAAGAAAATTTCAAAGCTGACATTAATTTTCTTAAACTAGGCGAAGGAGAAGTGCATATTTTATTTGTTCAAAATTGTTCGGTTTGTGAGTGCAGTCAACTTTGATCCAGGTTTTCAACTTTGATTTATATTACCTATTAGTGATAGGTACAAAAGTTTGAGCTTCTCACCTTTTCATTCAAAGTATGGTTTGAACTCGCATTTATTTAAAAGCATTAAGATAAGTAGGGTGTGTCTATATAATATGTAAAACATTTGATTTTTTACCCCTTTATGTTACTTAGATATCTTGCTATACGTAACATTTATGGTGTTTTCGTTTGGTAAATTAAGATTTTGATCAGAAATTTGATTTTTTGGCAGATTGTGTTTTGAATGATTGAAATAAAAATTTATATTTTTTACCAAACGAAAACACCATAAGTCAGAAAAATTAATTAACTGGTGGCGTATGCAATGCTTACTTACAATTCTCGAAAGAATTAAAGGAACAAGCAATTTTTATAATTGTTTGAGTTTATTTTCAAAAATTGTGTCTATGTGAAAAATGGGCGAACCGAGTAGAAACAGTAGTCTGGAGTTCCTCAGCAAATCACTAAGTTCCTATTTTGTTCATACTTGCTATAAATGATGTTAAAAGATGTATAGAAACCAGCAATATTTTAAAATTTTTATTATAAAAATTTATAAATCTGTCAACAATCAGGATGTCAAAAATCTTTCCAAGCTGACATTAACAGTTTTGCCACTTGGTGTGATAAAAATGGGTTAAGTTTGAACCCATATAAATGTCAACATATGACATATGCTTCGTCCGTCCGCATATAGAGTATGCTTCACAAGTTTGGACTCCGTACTACAATATTTATACAATCCGAATTGAAGCTATCCAACGTAGCTTTTTCCGTTTTGCCCTTAGAGGTCTTTCATGAGATGATCCATATAACCTTCCCCCCAAAACTCAACGTATCAAACTTCTTCACATGTTACACCTCTCTGAACTTAAACTAAATAGTAATATAGTTTTCTTACAGTAACTTATAGCTGGTCATATAGATGCCCCTGATCTATTGTCTTCCATTGCATTTAACTTCCGTTGAGGTGCTCATAACTTACGTAGTATGGATCTTTTAGTAAGTGCTTATCATAGAACGAATTATGGCAGGAATAAGCCAATAACTCGCATGAGTAGAATCTATAACTTAAATAATCACGTGATTGATTTGCATGTAGGTGCAGTGGCTCTGGCTTATTGGTTAAGTGCGTTGGACCACTAAGCGAGAGGTCGCCGGTTCAAATCCCGACCTGTACCACCTGAAAGTTTTTATTCGCTGCCCCACCTCTTGGGAACGTCTGACAAACATCCAAGATTAAAAAATGTCATGAGAAGCTTCTCAAAAATAAATTGCCGTTCGGAATCGGCATTAAACTGTAGGTCCCTCCATTCGTGTCAAAAATATAACTTCGGACACACACTGGTTGGAGAAGCTAGGCTTTAGGCCCTGTATGGACCGTTTACGCCTAATATTTTATTTTATGATTGATTTGCATGTCAGTAAATTTTAACTGAAAATGTATTTGCGTTGTCATGTTCTGGTGTCTTAGATCATTTTTATAACTTTTGTGTTTGTTTTATCAATATATGTTTGCTCTTTGTATGTATTTACTAACACCAGCCCTAAATGATGCTTATAATAAGCAATCCGATACAGTTTACAATTGATATTTAAGCAATCAATGTCACCTTTAAAAACTTAAAACAAATCAAAGCTCTATCCTATAAAATGATTGTTAAAAAACATAGCCCTAAGTTTGTTGAAATTGAAATTTGAAAAAAAAATTGTTTGTTCATTAAATTTTTACCACTATTCATTTTCTTTTCTAATTTGTATTACTTATTGTCAATTCAATTTTATTCTAAGCCTTTTTTTAAATGCTGGTTTTTGTCGTTGTTTCCAATGTAATAATAAAATCTTCCAAGAATATTTTATATCTTATTTTATTTCGTATCTCTGTATTGTAAATTGAAATAGTAACTGACTGACTCACTGACTGAGCATTTCCAACCGGAGATTTGTGATATCCAATCGAAGCAGCTTAGGAGCCTCAACCCAAGATTTAAAATTATAATAATTTTATTTTATGTTTAGGTTGTTAAACAACCAGAGCAGACACGGAATAATAATAAGGTACGGTGATTTTTACATTGTGGGGAGATGCAGCCTTCCTTTATTTAAGATCATAATGGAAAATCATCGTGATTCCTTAAAGGATCTGCATATGATTCTGATTGATTTTGAAAAAGCATTCGATAGACAATCAAGAGATCTGATATGGGTAGCGCTAAGACAACAAGGAGTTCCTGAAAAGAGGCAGGCCTAAAAAGTCCTGGATCACACAAATGCAGAAAAACCAGCATTTGATTGGCCGCAATCAGGAGGCCTGCAGATATTTTTTGATGTCGAACCGGCGAACCCCACAGGCGGACCAGTAGGAATGCATTAAAGTGGGAGGGTTATGATCCCTATAATCCTGATCAAAATCTCGCCGTTAAATGGAGAGAAGAATTGGTATTCTAATACCATACAATACATCTGTTATAAATTCTTAATAAAAACGGAATGTACCTTCTAATGCTTAATATGCTGCTACACTTTGCAAAAATTAGTATTACTTTCTAAAAATTAAATACTCCATAATTTAAAATGAATTTTTTTTTCAAGGTTCATCTAATATCATCATAACGCAACCAGGTTATCACACTCAGAATTATATAGGTAAGGAACTTTAAAAGTGTTAATATAATATCAAATATAAATATATTTTATTATTTCTACTTTGCAGTACTTCGAAACGCTAGTGGAAGCAGTCTTCTAAATGGAGATCGAGTAATCAATACATACAGACATGTTTTTTTTTATGCGGGTGTATCATTTGAGTACAATGGATCTACAAGTCAAATTGAAAGAGTTAATACTACAACTTCCAGGAAATTAAAAAAAGACTTAATTGTCGAAGTAAATTAAAACAAACTAAAAAATACTTCTACTATTTCCATCTCACTTCACAATTTTCAGATTATTTCACTAAATTTAGAAACTATAAAAAACGATTCAATACTATTATCGTACTCTTACACGACTGATAAATCCAATTCTGCGGACAAACTAAACTACCAATGGGAACTGAAAGATTGGAGTCCGTGTGATTCATTATGCCAAGGAGCTTCGTTCCAAATCGCGGAGTGCATAAACACCGACACAGGACTAAAAGTTTCACCGCCATTTTGTGACCCCACTACAAAACCGAGAGCTCAATATAGATCTTGTAACACAGATTGTTATCTAACGTAAGTTTTAGACTAACGGGATGTTTTTCGCTTTTAAACTGTGCATAATATAATGACTAACTTATTAAACCCTTTTTATAGTAATATATTTAAATGTGGAAGAAAAAAAATTATATCGCATTAGAGCAGGGTCATAAGTATATAGACATACGACACAATGTCGAGTTTAAAATTTCAGGAGTCTCGACATACCTTTAACGCACTTAAAAAAAAATAGCTGCTGGTATTTTGCGCACCACTCTTTCTCTGTACACTTTATGTGTGCTCGATTATGTTATCCTTTAGAGTTTATTATTACTATAGGCGTGTTTCCTTCTTCACAGTAGCTAAACAGTTTGTTAGTTTTCACACGATGTTGGGAGCCAATTCACGTTTCCTTCAATACATCATTTGTGGCACGAGCTGTGTGAAATATTGCGTCATTTTGTTGAAACCACAGCTCCTGCACATCATTGTTGTTTAATTGATGAACGAAAAAGTCAGTAATCATGGCTCTATAGCGAAAACCATTGACTGTCTCGTTCTGGCCAGCATCGTTTTCAAAGAAGTACGGACCAATTATTCGACAAACTCATAAAGCACAGTCCGTTTTTTTTGGTGTCTCACATACATACGGTGTATCATCACTCCAAATACAGCAGTTTTATTTAGTGACGTTTTCATGCGACTAATAGTTGGGTTCAGCGCTAAACACAATGCGCGCGATACGTATTTCAAACAGAACCATGATTTTCAAAATAAATTTTCACAATTTGGAAACCACCAAACTATAAATAAATCACTTGACAGCTAAAAAAATGGCTGCCAGTTAAAATAGTGTTGCCAAAAGTTCTGTACCTCTAAGAAACTACACCATTTATAAGCAAAACAAAATTTTGTTACACATTTTGTTTTAGTTTTCTTACGAGTTTAGCAAAATAAAAAACTTTTATTTAAACAATTTTCGTTACTCAGCGAGTTGCTTTTCATCAAGAAAAAGTAATCGCAACGTAAATATCCTATTCATGTTCACGGTGACATCAAGAACTTGATAAAACGATACGAACACCAAAATATCATTTTGCTCTACAAAATCACTGGAATCTGCTGCAAATCTGAACATCACAATCGCAGTTAACTTTAACCCCAAAATTAACTTCCCTCCCTGAAATCTTGAGGGACACAGGGTATCTAAGGCTCTATGGCCATTTTTCGATACTAAAATATCTATAGAGTTAATAAAACTGAGAACTGAGGGTTAAGCTCAAAACATTAAAAGGAATTCTGACAGGACACTGTATTCTGCAGAAACATGCAAAGAGGCTCGTATTATCGGATACAGTTTTCTGCTGATACTGCGGAGATCTGCATGTTACTGAGGACATGCAGTGTTGTTACTTCTTTCATAATGTGGTAGATCTACCACTAAATCGAAAAATTTGTCGGATCTACCCTTCTACCACTGTGCTTTGAAATTCGACCACTATTTATCAAGCTGTTTTAAACAGCTTTGTCCATGCTTCTCAATCTACATACGATTAAGCACAAAGCCTTTCTGATGTCTGAATGCATTTTTATTAACCATTTGTGTCTTTCATCAGCCTAAGACACAATTTTGTAAAGAAAATAACTGTGCCTTTGTGTGTATTGGAATTTTAATCACTATTCAATACAATATTAGAAATTTCCTTGAACATGTCGTATTGAGAAAAGTTTCGCAGCCTACGTTAAGCACTTTTTTTTCAAAAATTTTTAAAACTGAATCAAAATATTGATTTTTCAGAACCAGTTAATAATGTGAAAAATTTCAATTCCCGCAAAAAATTTGTTTCTGTAGCTCAATGAGTGCATGAAAATCCAGATCTGTCGATTCCACGTCGTAGAACTGGCCATTTAACAAACTTTCAAAAGATTTATCTCTTTATTATTTCTCAAATTTATATTTTGTACGTGGAGTCACCTTTCCATGTTTTTAACCGAATAGAATATAATTCCGTAGCTTTGCTTTTATAGATAATAAGCTGATCGTTGTAAATACATCGCTTGATTTTAATGTTTATACAGTTTAAAAAGCTTATGCAATAAAATTTGAGATCTACCACCATCTTTTAAAATCTACGACCTTTTTTCTGTTGATCTACCACATTTTGATATCTTGAAGTGAAAACACCTGACATAACGCAATACTGTGTGAATGTGAGGCAATAGCAAGTAATCGCAGAAAATTTTTGGGGAAATACTTTGAAAACTTAGAAGAAATAGATGGCATGGACTTCGAGGGCCTTTAGGTCTTTGCAGGAAAATTGGTTGCTCTAGCAGGGAAATTGTTTAGGTTTTTTCTACCTTTTGAATTGTGCATTCAGCTGGGTCCCCTAGGGATCACAATAGGCTCTAACCTACCAACCACAACAGTATCTATCATGTTGTATCCTTAAGTTAAAACAAAATGTTAGGCTAGGGTGGCAACTTTTGTTTACTGATGCTTCGAAAACAAACGAAGGAACTTAATTTGCTGTCGTCACCGAAGACGGATCTGTTATTAAGAGTCTACTCCATTTCACCTCATCAATATTCACCACATAAACGTTTTAAAACATTTTCTTTTTCATCAATAAACGCTACAAAAAACATTCAAAACTCTTCAAGTATTGTTGCAAACATCGACGACAAACTTATTGTACAGAAACAATACATTTAAGAATTGCATGGGTACCTGCCTAGGCTTCGTTGGAAACGAAAATGCTGATTCTGAAGCCAAACTAGCATTCAAAGAACCATTAATCCCATTCTACCAATTAAACAAAAAAACGAAAACGTTTATTGACGACAAGCTCCAAAATGCACAACAGGAATACCAACACTTGTTTAATCCAACCGCTGCGAAGGCGGAACTTTTAACTGTCATCGCCTACACCATATAAAACATGTTAATTAAATTATTTTAAAACTAGAATTTATTATTTAATTTATTTTATAATAACTGGTTGGCAGAGCTGATTTGCTTTGTCACCCTTAGAATATGGTCTCTTAAAGAAATTGATTCTGTTGTTAGACGATTGGCTTCATATGTGTTGATGTGTGTGTCTTCCTGAGTAAAAGTTTTCATTCTAACGACCGTTTGCTCTATTAAACGGCATATATCGATTGCTGATGAAAGTGTTAAATTTTTTTCCATTAGTAATTTCTTTTGCATTTCATTGCATAAAGCCCTGGTATCATTCTGTCGCAAATAAAGTCATCCTCGTGACCCGCGGGATATCAACAGCTTCAGTTCGCGCAAGCGACAGACATATGAGTCCACACTTTCGTCTTCCTTTTGCTTTGCCGTATTAAATACATACCTTTCATATCGGACGTTGGCTTTCGGCTTCAGGTGACTCTCCAAAGCATCCAAGATACCTTTCGTCGACTTTTCAGCCTCAGCTGAAACTTTCAATTGCAATAAATTCGAAAGCAGTCTTCCTCAATACATTTTTTTAGAATTGCTACACGTTGAGTCTCCGGTTTCTTTGATAAGTCAGCAGCAATTTCGAAATTTTCCCATTGCTTGCGAAAAATTATCTCTGCTAAATTTTCCTTGGTGTTCACAACACGTGGAGGCGTTGTATTCATTGTGGAATCCTCGATACTACTTGAATGAATAAAATATTTTCTAGGCACTCGTCTTTGTCACAGATCTCTTTTTTTATTTCACTATCTAAATCGGACATTGGTTAAATTTATTATAATCTAATAATTAATCCCACATCTGACACCATGTTATCCAGCTAATAAAACAACCGATAAGTTCGTATAGAAGAGTGCAACTGATTTATTTTTATTAGAAATGTACCCACTTTGTGGTGTATGTTACACATACTATAACAATTGATAATATAATTTATTTATGTTTCAATAAAGTTATAATAATAATAATAAACTAGTAACTATGCTCCCAAGAGCATTGTCGAGCCTGGACAAGATAGGCTTCCTCCCATAACATTTAATGCTGTAACTGTAATTGAATACATTCCAAGGCCTTCAAAGGATTTTAATTATCATTTTAAGGTTACTACTTCATCTGCTGATGTCATCTAATGCACCAAAATTAACAAACCGGGCGGATATGTTGCCTCTTTTAAAATTGTCTCTACTTGGAATTACGTTTTAATAGTAATGTATGGCCCCAAAACACCCTAGCTAAAGAATTCACTCCATTTTTATTAAAAAAAAAGAACAAGGAAATGTATGGGTACCTACTCCGCTCAAAACCGCTGAAATTTCCTTAAACTCCCAAGTGCTTTCACATGACATATTCTCCTTGACTGAAACATGACTTAATGCTTAATCCTGAGTTATATCGTCATATAAATGATCTCAGTGTGATGGTAGGAGGTATATGGATTGCTGTTCGTTCTAATCTTGATTTATGTAAGATCGACTTTCCATTCGACATTAATATTGAACTCATTTGTATAACAATTACTTCAAGAATAAACATTTGTACGTGGCTAATTCATAGATTTCGTCGTATCGTCTTCACTCGTTGCACTCTGAGTTGTCCTTGGTACTCGACCATTTTTTTGAGATATCTTGTTATGATAACAGTATTTTACTACTTGGCGGCTTTAATCTGTCTCATATCGAATGGGAATTTTCTAAAATTGAATCTTATTTTATACCCTCTATTGACTTTGCATAAAAAGAGTTATTGTTGCTTGATAACATTTTATTTTTTGACTTACAGCAAACTAAAAATAAATTCTCGATTTAGTCTTTCTTTCCCAAGCTGTTAGTGCTATTGTTGGAGAATCCCACTCCAGTTTTACTAACATAGACGTACGCTCCCCTTTGATTTTCGCAAAGCAAACTTTCATAGGCTTTCTGAAGAAATAAATAAATTGGACTTAAATTTGTTTCTTATTTCAAATATTGACTATGCAGTGACTGTATGAATAAAGCAATTCCTGTTATAAGAACCAGAAATGCGTAAATTTCCTATCCCTGGTGCACTAAACAGTTAAAATCTATAAGAAATCAATATAATAAGGTTTGGGAGATGCACAGTTCATAAAGAAAGAAACTGAAAAATATTCCTTCAGTTTATAAAGATTCCTTCTAATATAGACTCATCTATATTTGTTTATACCCTGTCCTAAGGGTATATTAATTTTGACATATAGTTTGTAAAACCCATTAATATTCGTCGTAGACCCATAAAAAGTATATACATATGGTTCCGAAATGGTTAAGTGTAAAATTTGCTCACAAATTTTCTAAAGGATTAAGATCAGAACTCGCGGCAGGTGTGTTGAATCCTTTGCTACAAGTGTAAAGCAGCCCAATCTTAACTATGTGTTCCTTATGTATTGGATCATTGTCCTGGTAAAATTTAAATTTCGGTGTTTGGTGCAATCACCGTAGGCAAATCCCAATTTAGCACTACTATGCAGTTTAGAACGCAAAATGTATAAATATTGCTTCGCTTCCATGTGGCCATCAATAAAAACCAGGTTCCCAATTCTTTTGCTTGATATGCAAACCCGCACAACAATGGACAATTCACCAAATTTAACTGTTGGAATAATATTTCTTTTATCCAACGTTTTAAAGGCTTGGATAACATTGTGAACCAGAAAAAAAATAACCTCAGAAATTTCAGCACAATCGCAATAAATTTCTCTTCAGTATACCCTAATAGGTACCTAATTTTTCTAATAAAAACTGTACAACTTCTGACTCGGCAGCTGCAAGTAATTTATTGTAATGCCCTTTTTTTGAACAGATACTTACTCTGGTTAATCGTTATCTTGGTAAATTTAAAGAGAACCCAACGAAATCGTTTTCATATACTTTATTTAATACTTTATTTGAACAAGTCGAGCGAATGCGTCTACGTACTACTAACGACTGCCTACTGTCTTCCTGTGCACCAGTAGATACTTTACATACTTGTTTCTTCCTCTTCGCATATTCTCTCTTAACCGTTTGGTTGCTACGACTCGGCCGTCCTGACCCCAAATCGTCCCAATTCCACTGCGCTTTTACTATCTGAAGCCCGAGGCTTTATATTTGCTTCTTCCATATCCCCCCATACGGTACCCGACCTAATTGGGAACCCTCTGCTTCCTTCAGCAGATATCTGTCGTTCGGTAGGACCTTCGTTATTTTATAAGGGCTCTTACCACTGGGGATGATCTTCTTACAGGCCCCTGCTCTGCTCTCATAGTTCTTTACCACCACATAATCACCCGTTCTGTACTTTGTATTAGTTCTGTTACGATCTTTTGCCATCTTGTTGCGGGTCTGACTTTTAATGATTTTATCCAACCAATTCTCAATCTGTCTAAATCCCTCTCTACTACTTGGTCTCCACACGCATTCAGGCTTTCATATTCGTCCTCCGTTCATTGTTTCGTCTTCTTCCATGGGTATAAAAATGCAAGATGTCCCATCTCACCGCACACGTGATATGCTCCGCGTTCAAGCTTTGGTTTGTTGCACTCGTGGGACATATGTCCTATTATGTTGCAATTGTAGCATCTGATGGCGTTGGCTGGTTGCCCAGCCTGCACGGACGGACGGACATTGCTTAGGTTTTGGTCCTGATCATAAATATATATATATTTCTACGATGAATATTAAGGTGTGTTACAAACTATGTGTCAAAATTAAAATACCCTTAGGAGAGAGTATAAATGTAGTCAGACCCTTCATTTCATCATTTATAAATGGTATAAAGAGCGATATCAATATTTGCGGACCAGTGTCTAAGCTTTGGTGTATTCCAAAGCTTTTTGAGTAAATTGTCTGCGAAAAAGTAATATTTCTATGCTGCAATATATCAAATTTGTAACATGAATGTGTAATGTTACAAATTTGATATATTTCCTGAGCGATTGTGGATTGGTATGATTCTTGTTGTTGGATGTGTTAGCCAGACGAAACTATGTTCGCCGTGAAATTTTATGAAAGTACGAGCGCAACAGGTCTTTATGAATCACCATTGCTGTGTACGTTTGAGAGAGAGAGAGAGAAAATTCGCCTGTAGAGCGTAGATTAGAAGAAGTCAACATAAATGTCCGTTACACTTAAGTTGACATTGGGCAGTTATAACACTGATAAGTTCGTATCGATGGTTCGTATGCGATAAAAAGCTAAAAGATTAAAGGGCGGTACCAAGCCATGCGTAGCGCAGAAAAAGTACTATACTTCCAAACATAAAAAATCCCGTGGAAAATGTGATCCTACAGAAATTGAAAGATTTATCAGGAGAGAAAATATATTATCACAACATTTGTTATATTTAATTATTTAGAAAATAACACACAATTACGGACAAAAATATAACAATCTTTTGATATGCAACAATTTGAAAAAAAAAAAAATATAGTTTAATCACTTTGAAGAAGATATAGATAATTAAAGTATGAAGAAAAAATACATTGTAAAGAAAGGTTTTACAATAATTGACGATAATTTTTGTAATTTTTTAGAGGAAAAAGAAATATTACAGAAAGCTGCATTCCTTTACCGGAAGATTTAATTATAGATTTTGATTCTAAAATATTGGGTGGCTTTCAACGCCGGCGTAGAAACAGTCCTTATTTTAAGATAAAACGTTTTTCTTAGCAGAAGACCTAATATATAATGTCACAAATGGCAATATTAAAACCGCTAAACACATCACTTTGGGTTTAACCTTGAAAAGCTTGACAAGTAGCTGTAAAATAATCGAAATTATCTGTAGATATGGCCACTGTTGCGGTTATAATGTTATAGAAGAACTGGAAACGGAAGGAACTTTTGGTTTTACAAATCGCAACGGTATCTGTCCGGAAACTTTTAAGCTATCAAATAACTTGTTTACTGGAGTTGCATTTGAACATTTTAATTACAGTTGCTGTCGACAGTGAAATTATTGCTAATGGATCTATGATGGATTTCTTCAAGTAAAACACTTCAATCGATGCAAATGTTTGCACCCACTAATGGCGGTAGGACTTGCAATCTTATACTTGAATTCTTTCTTGAAAGGACTGTCAATAGACAATAATACACGCACAGAATTAATGAAAATAAAGAAAGGAAGACCCAAGCGCCGAAAAATTTGAAAATAAATGCATCAAATATTTTGAAGACACACATTGCACACAAACAGCGATGTAAAGTTTTGATTGAGTTTTCTGTAAAACTGCCAGATTTTTAATAATATATATTGATCTAGTCAACTATTATCAATAGCTTACCCGTATAATCAGAACGGATGATTTTCAACTATTTAAAAACATTATGCCAAAAATTGCAAGTTTATTCTTTGTAACAAATCAACCGAATTATGCACGCTGGTTGTTAAAATATCACGATAAATTACTAAAATTAAGTGAAACTCATTCACATCTAAAAAGAGCTATGAATGCCGGATACCTTGATATTCTTAAGACAACCAACGGACTTGACACTCGAACAGCCAATAAATGCTGATGCAGGAAAAAAGTTGACCGGCGTGCTTCATTTCACTAAATCAATTTTTAGCTCGACAACGTTAGGCTAAGAGTAACGATATTAGAACATCGGTGATCTGTCACTAATTTAGCTTGTTCTCACTATTTTACTGCAGATCTAGAACCACATGCAACAAAGAAAAATACCGAGCAACTACATAAATTTATAAATAATTTTGGGAAATTTAAAAATCAAGGTTTTCTTTGTAATATTGCAACTGGAAAAGCTAATTCTGATGCTGTTGAAAATTACCTATTAAATTTCCAAGTAATTGGAAATAAATTAAGAGAGAAATTTATTGAAGTATGTTCCACTTCCACCGCGAGATTTAAAGCATCAATAACAAAAGTGAAAACAATGCATTTTTCGTCAGCATCAACCAAGCTAAAAGCACGGATTGGTGACAAGGTCGAAGAAATACATGTTCAACACAATTTATTTGGACGTTTGCTTGGATGTGGAGCTGAAAGTTGATATAGAAAGAGTTTTATCTTATCCTTTTAGTTCGCGTTCCGTCCTTGAAGTAAAAACTCAAAACCGCAACGTTTTGATATTGTTGTTGTTGATGGTTTTTTTTTTAATACATAGCATGGAAAATGTTACAAAAACGTTCAGAAATATTTCAAAACAAATGATGTCAACATTAACTGCTACAAAAGCTGCGCGAATCGACATAGTTTTTGATCAATATTTTTCTTCAGCAATTAAGGAATATGAACGTAATCAACTACATGAAGAGAGAAGTAAAAATTACACTATTACTGGCCCAGGGCAAGTAAGACCGATAGACTTCAGCAAAGAATTACGAAATATATCATTTAAAGAAGCTTTAGACAAATTTTTAATGAAGCATTGGGCTACTGATGAAAGTGTACCATTGATTGGAAACACAGTTATAAATATAGATTATAAGTATTGTAATAAGACAAATTAATTTATATCAGTAATCAACGAAAATCAGTCTTGCATGCATCATGAAGAAGTGGACACAAAAATTGTACACCATATTTGCCAAATTGACGTATCGATATGACCTATCCTCATTCCAAACTTGGACCAACATTTTCATTAAGTTTACCAGCAGTAACAGGCTGCGATTATAATCCGTCATTTTTCAAACGTGGTAAAAAACGTCCATTTGAGATTTAAAAAAAAAATTTAGAATATCAGGAATCGTTAAAAGACCTTAAAAATTCGAATACAAAGGGATTTAGTACCGACATTTTTAAAACACCAGAAAAAAAATCATTCGTGAAATTCACGGAAGGAAATTAAATAATATCAATGAAGCCAGATACGAGAAATTCATAAATAAGTAAAAACCAAGAAGCTTAAACGAACCCTTTCACAAAAAATATTCAAATTATGTTTTTTTGAATTTGCCTCCTTGCAAATCCGAATTAAATCAACATTTTCTGCGTATACAGTATACTACCAGTATTTGGAGTAATGCCCATCTTAAATAGCCTACAACATTAGCAGCGGAAATTAATGGGTGGATGATTTATAATGACATTTATATGTATAACTGGTATGAAGGTGATGCTCTGCCATCAACCATTTATGAAGCTTTGATGCAACAGCATCCCTTTGATGTTTACTCCGGATAGTTTGTATTATTTATTATCCCCGCGTATTTTTGCATTTTTAAATATATATTCGTATATCAATTAAAATGTCCTTTTTTCCAGAGAATGAAGCAGTGGTCGATAATTATCATTTTGATTCAGAAGATGGATTAATGCTCAATTACGATTTATATATGTTACATTTATAATATAATTTATAATAAAGGGTGATCCATTTCGAGGTTCCCTACTTTTTTAAAGAAAAAAACACAGAAAATTCAAATTTAATGGAGAATGTTTATTATCATTTGAAAGAACATTCTTTGGCATTTATTTTTTGAAGATTATGTCTATCAAATGTTGGCCGTTGCTACGTCGCAGATGGTCCATCCGTTGAGTCCAATTTTCGATCACTCGTTCGAGCATTTCGACTGGTAACTGGCGAATGACACGCGTGATGTTTTCCTCCAAGGCCTGAATCGAAGCGGGTTTGTCGGCATAAGCTTTTGACTTTACATATCCCCACAGGAAAAAGTCTAACAGTGTGACATCACACGATCTTGGTGGCCAATCGACCGGCCCAAAACGTGAAATTATGTGCTCACCGAAATGTTCTCTCAATAAGTCCATTGATTGATGCGATGTGTGGGAAGTGGCGCCGTCTTGCTGAAACCAATTATCGCCGAGATCACGAGCTTCAATTTCAGGCATCAAATAGTCGGTTATCATGGCACGATAACGGTCGCCATTGACGGTTACGTTCGCACCGGCATAATTTTTAAAGAAATATGGACCGATGATTCCACACCAAACCGTTGTTTTTTCTGGATGAAGTGGCAGTTCTTCAATCTCTTCAGGTTGCTCTTCGACCCAAATGCGGCAATTTTGTTTGTTTACATACCCATTGAGCCAGAAATGGGCCTCATCGCTAAACAAAATTTGCCTCGAAAACGTCGGATCTTCTTGGAACTTTTCAAGAGCCCATAGAGCGAAGCGATGTCGCTTGGGAAGGTCGAGCGGCTTCAGTTGTTGCACAAGCTGTATTTTGTACGCTTTCAATTTAAGATCTTGACGTAAAATGCGCCAAGTCGTTCCATACGTCAGCCCGAGTCGCTGCGAACGGCGCCGAATCGACTCTCTACGGTCTTCGTGTACACTATCAGCTACGGCCGCTATATTTTCTTCATAGCGTGCTGGACGTGGTCTATTCGGTCGAATATTATCCAATAATGAATGCTGGGTCTCAAAATGGGAGATGGTGTTGCGAATAGTACGCTCAGTAGGCCGATTATGTTGACCATAAGTTGAGCGAAGTGCACGAAACACATTCCTCACAGAACGTGAATTTTCATAATAAAGTTGAACAATTTGTAAACGTTGTTCACGCGTAAGTCTTTCTATTATGAAATGCCAAACAATACTAAACAAAAATAACATGACAGCATGACACGACTCACACGTGATCTGTCAAAAAAGGCTATTGAAAAAAGTATCTCTACTTGGATCACCCGTTATTATAAAACAAAACCTATGTAGAACATCTAGCTTGTTTTATTTTTCTTATGAGAATATTATAAATATACATGATAATATTTTAAAAAAATTATGAAAGCAGAATGTAATAGGAAATGTTTTCACGTTTCTAAAACTTTCCTTCGATTTACCGTGCGATAATTGGTTACCGAGCTATCGATGAAAAAAGAAAAAAACATGATTTGTGATTCAAAGTGAGATATCTCAGACATTTATTGACGTAGGGAGACTTATTATTAAATTAAATCTAGTAGGACAATCTATCTGAGTAATCTATTGGCTTAACCAAAGAAGTTTTGGTTTGTTCTGGTTTGTGGTTAAGGTCCATACATGCAAAAATTAAAAAAATTGGGATTCCTTTTCTTATAATATCCCCTTCGCAGATTCAAAAACTGGAAGCTTAGGGCTTCAAAACGGTGTTTATTTCATATTGATATGGTAATTATTCACAAAGATATTGCACCTCAAAAAACAGTACTCTTGTACTCCCATCAATCGAAGCAGTAGCTACACACTCGTCTGGCAAGCACTTGAAACAACAGACGATTATTTTCAAACACTTAAATACGTAAACTAAAACATACTTAAAATTTAGCCTTGTAAAAGCAAGCTTTTTTCGCAAATTTTTTGCAATTTCAAAAATCCGGTACACAGTGACGCAACCACCAAAATTTAAAAGTCAAAATTTACTAGTCAAAAAACTCGCTAGTCAAATCGTTCACTAGCTCTCCTACTGTTATAAATACAATTTTGTACACAAAATTATAACTTAAACAAATGTTATTCATCTTTCAATTCACAGATTAAATATTACAAGTATATCTCCATGCTCGGCTACATGTGGAATGCCTGGAAAGAGGGAAAAGGCTTTTTATTGCATACAAACCTATATTAATTCTAATGCACACAATATTGTTGATTTATCAAATTGTGAATCTAAATTTGAGATTAACTTTTGGGAAGAATGTCGAGAAGGATGCTGGAATTACACAACTTGGTCCCCGGTAAGAAAAAATAATTAATATAGATAGTTTAAAAGGTGTTAATTTTGGACATTACTAGCTTGTACAACTTTACAAGTGTTTTATATTTTAAAATTTTTACCAAATAAGTGGAAATATAGCTGCAGATGCTTGTAAAAATTAATATCAAAACTCCATTGAACAACTAGGGACCCTAGGGATTATATGTTCTATATTTCAGTTCCCAGCACAAATTTAAAGGCCTCAAAATTTGATTCGGACGGATGGACGGACATTGCTAAATACTTTAAGGTTTTGGTCTTGCTGCCCCACGTCTTGTGATTAACATCTTAGAGTAAGAACTGGCATGAAAAGCTTCTCAAAAATTAAAATGCGTCATTAAAAACTCCTTGTTCCCTTTTCCTTTCATTTGTGTCATAAATAAAAATAATTTTTAAATAATATTTTATTTTATTCCGAAAAGAATCCGGAATTTGCAAAATATTGGCTTTAAATTTGTACCTAAAGGCTTGTAATAAAAGTGGCGAAGGAAACTCTCTTTTTTAACCGATATAAACAGACTGGCCTAGAGTTGCAACATTTCGGTGCCTGTACCGTATTAAAATTCAATTTGTCACATTTCAAATTATTTTTTGTATATATCTCAAGGTTAAAGTGCAATACAATTACGTAGATACTTATTTTATGACCAGCTTTTAAAAACCGACAAGTTCGCGGCGTACTGCCAAAAAGCCACATATCGGAACGGTTTTTTTATGCAACACTATCAGGTCTGTGTCACATGTTGACATTTACATGGGTTCAAAATTAACCCATTTTTATCACACATAGTGGCAAAACTATTAATGTTCACTTGAATAAGACTTCTGTCATCCTAATTGTTAACAACTGGTCGAAAGCCTTAGAGAAGTCGGTGTATATGCAATCGACTTCATTATTATTTTATAAGCAATTTGAGCATGCATGCAAAAAACCTAACACATTTGTAACAGTGCTCCTACAAATCCATGTTGTTCAAAAAATCTGATCAGGATTATAGGGATCATAACCCTCCCACTTGCCTGCATTCCTACTGGTTTGCCTGTGGGGTTCGCCGGTTCGACCTTAAAAAAATATCTACAGGCACCCAGATTTGGAATCACTTCGTCAATGAGGCCAACAAGTTTTGTTGCTCTGACGTACACTTCAGAACAAAGAAAACTGTAGGTTCATATGGTTTTAGGTTTTTTTGTTTTTTTTTTTTTACTATGAATGGCGGATGAGAGACTTCCTAAAATAATAGCGAAGAACGCAATCTAAAAGAGTAATCTGTGGTATGAAAAACTGGTGGAACCTGCAGCCTACTGCAGAACGAATTTGTATTTGGTGGATGTAACTGACGGTTATTCAAAAATGCCCTTTATAACCTTGTTGCAGCAGTAGACGATAAACTAAGAGAAGATTATATCAATATGGCTACATTCTCAGTACATAGATCGATATATAGCGTCCTTAACCATAATTTGTGTGAACGCAATTACTTTCACAATAACAACAGCCAAGAACATATTTCTTCAATTCTCCAAATGAGAGGAGAGCTGGTGAAGCTGAACTATATTCCGCATCGAAATGATCTACCTATATATTGCAGCATATGGAATCTTTCCGAAAGAGAAGATGTCATCCATTTTATTGGAAAATGTCCTATCCTAAAGGAAATACGAAGAGGATTACTAGGCAACGACATAATATCTGAAGCAGAAGTAATAGCACTCCTCAATTGTGAAAGAAATGATAAGCTACTTTTCAATAATTACCAAACAGCTTTAACTATAGAAACTAAATTATTATAAGAAATTAATAAATCAAAATTATCTATCTATAGCCGTTTTTGAGAAAACAAATTAAATTATTATAGAAAGTGAAAAAAAAATATTTCGAAAATCTAAGTATGCAGTTTTGTTCAACATAAAATCATAAAAAATAGTAAAATTTTTTGGAATTCCCTTTATAAGTTTTTGAGCTGTTGGCGGTTTTATAAATTACCATTATTCGAATTTTTTGCAAAAAACGGTCTAAATAGTATTTTCGGTCCTATCCCAAGAATCCGTAGTACAAAATAAGACCATAATCATTGGAACCATTTTCGAGAAAATTGGTGATAAGAGATTTTCACAGAGAAAAATTGTAGGCCAAGTACCGTTATTCAAAACGATAAAGAAAAGAAGACATACAGATCGACGGACGGAACTGGGTCCCCCACATGACCTTCTTTTTTGGACTTCTCTTTATATATCATCCCTAATACTCCGTTTGAGTTAGAAACGATTGCAATATATCTATATATATCTTTGGTATACAAATGTATATGAGAAAGTTAAAAGATAACTTATAGGATGATGATATCATATACAATAATGTTATTATTTTAACACTTCGTGTAGATACATTTATTAAAACGCGTGTAAATAAACAAATAGTGAATATATAGTAAATAAATAAAATAAAACATCTCCTTCATTTGGATACCCCCAATTAATAGAACACTCAAGGTGCGATCAAACGGTCATCCAAACGAAGGTTGCCATCTAATACCCGCTCAACGATCTTCATGGTGTGTGACATCAACACAATTGAACGGTAATTATCACATCCACATCCAATTATCCTTTGTGCAAAGGAAAAAGATAACTTTCCCTCCACTGATTGGGCATTGGATCACCTCTCATGAGTTTGGAGATACGAATCATGAGCCATCTGAGTCCGATGTCTCCCATCTTTTTCCAGAACTCACTTGGTATCTCATCCGGCCCAACCGCTTTTCTCTTCTTGGAGTTCTTGACCGCATTCCCAACTCCTTCGACTATTATGTCGGTCACTTATTAATTGTTGGGGGTGGCTCCTAGAAAATATAGGGAAACTGTTCATTTGAAAATTGCTTGCAATACTTACAAGTAGTTGGCCTTGAGCATTGTTAATGAACTTCGGCGAACGAATTTCCTGAGCATTTCTTCTTCTCTGTGCGGCAATCTTGAAAATTGTTTTTCCCTTGTTTGTGTTTTGTCGAAGCTCGTGAGTTACCTGGTTCCTATCAGCAGGCGAAGAATATACCTCCTCCAACTCCTGATACACTTAGCTTGAATTTGGGCACACTTTTTCTTGGTGATACTTTTGTAACGTCTGTATTCCACTTCAATGCGAGCTTTTTCAACTATATTATTAGAGGGGCACTTCGACTAAGCTTTGAAACACACTATATTTTCCTTTATTGCTGCTTGAACTTCCTCTGTCGACCACATGCGGAAATTATTCATGTTGATAATAAATGACTCGCCTTTTTCTTTGTCCAGGTGGTACCAATTGATTTTCACAGAAACCTTTGTTTGTTTATTTTTCATCTTCTCCATACATATTTCTGTCAGGAGGAGACGGTGTTGCCGGGTGATTGCCTCTCCCAAGATCACTTTGCAATCTTTAACTCTGGGCTTCATGAAACTTGGCGTCAAATGGTAGTCAATCTGAGATTAATTTCCGCCAC
Source organism: Ferdinandea cuprea (assembly GCA_963576555.1). Lineage (NCBI taxonomy): Eukaryota > Metazoa > Arthropoda > Insecta > Diptera > Syrphidae > Ferdinandea > Ferdinandea cuprea. Next base: position 84,409,677 of record OY754959.1, read on the forward strand.
TGCTATAAGTGACCAAGTGCCGGCTCTGCTGGATGAACATTGTATTTAAAACGATCAAAAAGTACTTGCACATGCTTAGGATGCCTTCACCAGAAGAATTCCCTTAACTTGGGAGTTAAGGTAGAAATCAAAAGTTTTAGAGCGGAGTTCCCGTTCATTCTGGTGGTATAGGGACAGCCTACAACATCTTGGCTTAGTATTTGAGATCCCTATAGACCTGAGATTCAAATAAGACGAAGCAGCAGCTCATATAGGGAGATCACTTGTTCTACCTAACTGGAACTGTGGACGCTGCCATTGATCCATCCGTCGAAGTCTTCCCCCCGCCGTCCGGAAACAGGAGGAGTGCCTTAGTGAACTGATACTCCTGACCCCCCCCCCCCTCTCGGCAGCTGCTACTAACAACCTTCAAAAGGAATTGGTTACCCCATCTCCAGTCGAGTTGTCCACGTTGTGGTGGGAAGTAGGAGTTGGTGGTGTTATGCTACAGTGAGAACGCTTGTGTTTTCATATAATCGCATTCACCATCTTTTTGACCACCCAAACCGGATAACACTTTCATAATTGTTGTATTTTTTCTTGAATTTCTGTTGAACATGCCCATATTTATTAATACATAGACAGACAAAAGCACGGCCATATATGGATATGCAAGCCTTGAGAAAGGTCTTGATGCAGTTATGAGAAAGGAAGACGATTGATATATGCACTGGGGTGTAACGGGAGAATTCCTGAATTTGTATTCTGGCGTTCGTTGGACTGCTTCTGTCGTGTCTTGTGTCGGTTAGATTAATTGTGTTTAGACGACGAGCTTGTGTGCATGGGATATAAAGTTCAAGAAATAAAGAAAGAAAATCAAGGCAAAATTGTTTAATTGAAAATCTGCGTATATATTTGGTTTTTTTCTCGGAGAGTAGGTGAAAAATCTTCAATGAAACACTATGAGGACCGGCCGCGCGTGCTCATAATAGTGTGAGATTCTTACCCACTAAAATACACCTCCCATCAAAAAATGGGAGCGTATATATGAAAATAACAATAAGTTCAATAAAAATTTATTAAGCAATACAACACTTTTTTTCAGTGCTCTCTAACTTGTGGGTTGGGGCAACAATTCCGGAGCGTAGCATGTTATCTCAATGGAACTCAAGTAGACGATTCATTGTGTGACATTACAAAGTGGCCTGCTTACAACGATAAAGTACGAGTATGTAATATTAAACCATGCATTGATTGGTCTTACTATGATGCAACTGAGGTACGCTTAGAAGATCGTAAGCATTATTAAATATTAATTCCACTTCATTTTATAGAATAGAATGCACCATCATTGGATTATTGATGATTGGGGAGTCTGCGACGATAATTGTGAGAAGAGAAGAAAAGTTGAATGTGCCCCTGGCTATGTGTGCGCAATGGAAAAAAAACCAATGGAAAAAAAGAAATGCTGTGCTATCAAATACATTGCAAATTGGTCGCCTGTAAGTATTTAAGTGTCAAATAAATTGTTTACAATTTCCATAAAGTGCATGCTATATTTATTTATGTTCATTATTATTTGTTATTATATGTAGGTTTTCTCTCTACTAATAAAATGTAAGAAAAATTCACAAAGAAACGCTTAACTTTACGTTAACTACCAAGTTCATCTTCGCCTTGAATGAAATAGCTAAACATCGGTATTTTAGACCTGGAACTCTTTATAGTATATAGTATAAAGAAACATTCTTCATATAAACGACGTCAAAAACACCTATATGAATTATTTGCTTTATAGGTGGTCTACGACAAATATTAAGAGGTGTGTCAAAACAAGATTAGGGTTTAAAAAGAAACATACTAACGAATTTACAACCCACGGTCTACAATATTTAATACACCACGATGGTTTCACTAATTAAACGAGAATCGATTTTTAGTGAGTGAATAAAAAGAATGAAAACGATGTGTGAAAGCAAATGGGAAAACCAGATATTCGATTTACTTTTTCACAGAACCAGCATTTAACCCCAGGTGGGAGCTAAATTATAACCCCCGATTATTCTATGTCGCTGAAAGGATTTATGAAGGGGATATGTAAAAATGTAGCCCGACCTATAGAATTCTATCTTATCATTGTCAAACCAATGGAGAACAACCTGCAAAGATAGATACTTCCATTGTCTATCTTGCAGTCCAACCAAGCTTACAGGCAACGTTATCTCTTGCAAAAGTCTGACAAATATCCATTACTAAATATTGTGCGTTACTAGAATCATGAAAGCATTTACTTTTGTGGGGCATAACGGTCTTGTCTATAAATTAAATTGTTATATGCGTATTTGTATAATATATAGTATAGTTTCTTTTCCAACGTCGTCGTTGTTCGTCAATTTTACATTATTTACATACATATTTGAGATTCCCCTTAACTGCCGTTATGCGAAGTATATATATATATATATTTATGCATCGATAGAGCAATATCTTCTTCGCATGGATTAAGTACAGTAAATGTGGTAAGAATATTGGAAAAGATGATCTTGATTACGAGCCAGAGATGTGATCCAAAACTAAACTGATAGTTTCGTACCTTTTCGTACCGGTACGAAAGTCGTCATATACTAAACCTATTCATATACAGTGGTGGTCACAAAAGAATTTTCTTCAATGTATACCAAGAAAACCGTGAAACATGGGCCTCATTTTCTTGGTAGGTATGGTGTTGGTCCAATATACTGTATAAAACAAAATAATAATTTACATTCTGTTTAAGCACCAATGAAATATACTATGCTTTAGTTACAACTATGTTCTTAATTTATGTTCTTAAATTGTATTTTCTGGAAGGATATTATGCATCACATAGTGTGGCTCTATTTTTGTCACCACCACTGTATGTATGTATGTTAATATAAGAACATCAGGCTGCTCAATTGCGGTGTAAAAAAAATTTACCATTAGAAATTATTAATATTGTCGATTGTCATTTTCTTCTCAACCCGAATACTATGGGCTAAATGAAAGGGTTTGACAAGGAGAACCAAAAGCGATATTTGACTTTATACACATGAATGTCCTTGGAACATCGAAAAAGGTCCTTAAATCCTTAAAAAAGTGCCTTTTTTGTAAAGGTCTATAAAATCACGTATTAAATTGCTGCTGATATGAATTTTCAGTCGGAGGTCCTTGGAAGATCGGAAAAGGTCCTTGAATCCTTTAAAAAGGGTATTTTTAAGAATGTCAATATTTGCTTGTTATACTCTTTAAAACCTTTCATTTAATGCCCATATTATGTGTGTGGAAAAAAAAGCATTCCACCATTTGCAATTGATGATGACGTCACAAAAAAACACAACCACAACAATAAGAAAACAGTTTATTAATTATTATGTCCTTTCGCCACGAGACAAAAATCCAAATGAAAGCGCAGATATTGTATTAAATGCTGCGTCATTTGTCATTTGCGTAGAAAAAACATAAGGAAAGGCTACAGTCCGCTTGGGGCTAACAGTATGATACCCTTTCCTTATCCCTATGTACCCCAAAGAAAAAATTCATAAGGAAGATGATAGATAGCATTTTATTTCATTCTAAGAAATTTATAGAAAAAAAAATATATTTTTTTGAAAAAACGACCCCAAAAAGTGGGCGTGGCCAAAAACTTTGTATGAGCGATATATTGGAAAAAATATTGGCTAAATATATTGTTAAACATTTTTTTTCGATTTCTATGAAAATTTTCAAAGAAAACAGCATTTTAGTGAAAAACGCCCACAAAAAGTAGGCGTGGCAAAAAACTTTATATGACAAATTTATAAAGGTAGGCAGTACCTACATATCTTGTGAAGGTTTTACAACTTTATCTCTCTAACTTAAGCCTTAAAACGGTTTTTTCTAAATTGTGGGCGTGGAAGTGGGCGGATTTAAAAACTTTTAACACTTTACCATTTCGGGACCCTAGGGAGTATATGCTCCAAATTTCAGCCTCCTAGCATAACTTTAAAGGCCTGAAAAGTTGGTACGGACGGACGGACGGACGGACATTGCTAAATAGTCTTAGGATTTGGTCCTGATCATAAATATATATACTTTTATGGGTCTACGACGAATAATAAGGGGTGTTACAAACTATGTGTCAAAATTAATATATCCTTAGGATAGGGTATAATGACATGGCTAGAATTTCATGCCTTGTCATTTTTTAGAGGCTGCCATTTAAATGACACAACAGCCAAAAAGTTTAGTCATTCGTCCTAGGCGAGGATTTGCTTCCGTCATTTAAATGGCACAAAATTCATGTCATTTGGTCTGCCATTAATCATCCATCATTAATCGCCATAAGCCATCCTAGTCATTTAAATGACGCCGAAAATATCGTCCCAAAAATGGCGATCACACGAGCGACATTTAAATGACTGCCTTATGACGTGATTTTTACTTCACAGCGCCATTTAAATGACTCGCAAAAATGGCCGTACAATCGTACCTTAACAATACGATCGGATAAAAATCAATCATTTGTATTCACTAGAAAAAGGAAAAATTGTTTTTTTCCTACAAAATAGGTTATAGTTAATAGTGTTCAACTTAAATACATATATGGGATGGTATATTTAGTTTTCACAATTTTCAAACCTTGAAGGGAGTTAAATTTTCTTCACGATAAGGCGAATGTTGAAATGATATTCCATAAAATAAAAAAAGGTTACAAAAAGCGTATCGGACATTATTCTTTCAGGAAAGTTACAGTCAAATTTGTTTATTTAAGTTATACCTAAAATAATTTGTAGAGTATGTGGAACGCATTTTTCATGAGGCGTTGGCAGCATGTACTGTGTTATCAATCCAGGACAAGCAGAGCAATCTATTTTACACGTGGCGTCGAAAATCCCCACTGGCAGTATTCAGACCCCAACGTTGTTGTCGTATCCTGGTATTACTCGCTCCACCGTCGCTTAGACACATTTATAAGGAGTTCGGTTCCCGTCCTTCAGTACAAGTAACGCACCTTACTTTTTATTTGGCTTAAGGCTATCCATTTGGACCTTTGTTGAGGATTTCAGATTTACTCAATTGACACCCTAATTCAGATCTGCTGCTTCAATGTTGTGATTCTTTGATACCTGGATCTGATGAGACAGCTGTAATTGGTCTTGAATTGAAAATGTCCGCTATTGCAGTAGGGCAATGGTGAGCTCTTTAAAGGCTTGAAGTGCTTCCCCGTCAGTAAAATTGCGGCGCTTGAGGCTGTAAGAACTTAAATTCCATCGCCCTATCTGCAGAAAACCCGAAAATTGAATTTTTCTTAATATTTTTATAAACGATACTTCTGAATACGTAATTTGTTTTTGCGCCAACAAAATTGGCTTCATACAATTGCCATCGTTGCATCAATAATTTCCTCGGCAGATATTGGTTTTTCTTTCAAATATCTTTTTCCTCTAGAGCTCTTGCAAAGGTGGAGAATGTTATCCAGCCCTCCAATGAAATCAAAATCATTTAGCTCACAGACGAATACTTGTTTACATAGATTCCGTAGACAGATCATTCAAGAACCAGATTGATGGATTGAAATCCTCGACTAGATTTTCAAAATAAAGGGTGTTTTTTTTAGAAACATAAAACTTTGAAATGGAATAAAACAAAGATGATTTTTTAAATTGACATGAAATTTACTTTATTCAAAAAATTATCTTATGGCATTTCTTAACGAAACTAGAAAAATGTAACGAATGCACGAGTATTAACATTGCGGTTTGATTAAGGGAGTCTAGTTGCATATATGTACAAGGTTTAAACCGGATATTTCTGGTAATTGGTCGAATCTACGGGTGTCTTCGTAAACTTTGGATACGAGCTTGCTTCACCCCCTACTGAGACTCGGCGGAGGCTAATACTTACATTGGTTCTTCCAATTATAATGTTAAGGCTAGATTTGAAAAAAAGTACTAGCAGTACTAGATTTGAAAAAAAATTTATAATTTTTTTGTGTTCGCACATACAAAACAAACAAGTGCACAGTACGTGGTGTTCCCTCTACCTCCTTTCCATCTTGTTTGCTGCTGCTCCTGTTTGATCATAGCAAGTACATTGTGATTTTATTTATCACTTGAGTGCTTGCTATGGTTGGTTAGGCGCAGCATCGACCTGCGGTGATTTGTTCTAGAAATATAACGCAGAATTCGCATTCCACGGCTCAGGTTAGCTAGCGTCTGAGTTGAATTTTTTGAATTGTTTTCTGTGATGTTTAGGAAAGTTAGAGTGAATATAAGCAACATTCGGGGCTAAAGGACTAATCTCTTTTCGCTCTACGCCCATGTTTCCCAAAATAAACCAGCTGCTTTGGTACTAAGTAAAACACAGGGTAGTGTTGATTCTGATCCATCGGAATTCTATCTGCCTGGTTACAACTTGGTGCCATTATTCTTTCCCCATCGTGGTCTCGCCGTTTATATACGTAATGATGCAGCCTACTATCTTCAACCCAATACGGCCAATGTTGCAATCCGGAAATTACTTTCATTTGGTTTAAATTTCACGTCCGTAGGCAATTAATACAGTACTGTTTCATTTATAGAAGCCCAAATATGGACCGCAATCTTACTTTTAACGAGTTCAATGAGCTGTCCGATTCCATCACGCGAATTGTAACCCTTCATCCTTCTAGTGAAATCGTTGTTGCGGGCGATTTCAATGTACATAATTCGAGTTGTGTTCGACATTCAATAGACAGACAATACAGACAATACCCGAAGGCAGGTATGCTGAGATCTTTGCTGAGGTAAACATCTTGACCCAGCTCGTAAATGAGACGACACGAATTCCGGACATTAGCAGTCAAACCGCCAACACACTGGACTTGTTTCTCACCTCTCACCTAGATAAGTACACTATAAACGAATTATCGCCATTGTGTCATATCAGCGAATTTCTCGTACTCCAGCCACAAAGTTAAAGAACAAACTCCAAAAAGAACCGTATGACAATACGAGAAAGCCAAACGGAAATGGATGCTATGCTTTCTCGATGGCGATGTGGATGCTGCCGCCGATATGATAACAAATATAATTCGCCTGAGTATGAAATGCTTTATACCTAACAGGATTAAGAGTATCAAGAGGTAAGCTTTCCATGAGCTTTCGGTCTTACAAGGCCAACCCAACTGAGGAAAACCGAAAAAAAATTTAATCGAGCCAGAAATGACTGCAATGTTCATATTAATCCTGGCCGTTTGTTAAAAACATTAAGAATTTGGCATCATTATCTCTTCCGACACTCATTTACAATGGCATCCCAGCTGTGAGCTAGCTCAACGCTCTCAGATTGTGGGATCAATCCATTTTCGCACTCGTACATTGTAAAGAGTACTTCAAGATCTCAATATACACAAATGTGCTGGTCCAGATGGTATACCCCTTTTTTTCTGAAGAGGTGTTCTTTCACGCTGGCAAAACCACTGCAGCATTTTTCCAGTCTGTCCCAAAGAAGACAAATCTTCTTTCCCCTTCTCCTACCGACCAATTGCACTTACGTCCCTTCTTTTCAAGGTCATGGAAATGCTGATAAATCGTCAGCTTACATAATATCACGAATCACGAAAACTTCGTAATGACCGGCAGGACGGTTTTCATAGCAACAAATCCACTGGTGATTTGATGACATATCTAACGAAAAAAGTGGAACCAATCTATTCACCGTGGTGGGGAAAGTAAGGTCGGTGCGCTTGATATTTCAAAGGCATTTGACAGAGTTTGCCATTAAGCTCTCTTAACGAAAATGCGTGCATTGGGATCGATGATACCCTTCTTCAATGGATTAGAAATTTCCTTTTGGAACGTTCAATTCAAGTTGTTATGGACGGTTTCAAGTCTGCAATTTACCAAATAAACGCTGGTGTTCCTCAAGGCTCCGTTTTGTCTCCGACTCTCTTTCTCATTTTTATGAATTATCTACTGTCTGTTACTTCTAATCCTATTCATTCCTTCGCCGATAACAGCACCCTTAGCTTTAAATCTCGTTTCCTCATCTTCGGGCGTTGAACTGGAACGGCAACGTATGTTAAGCTCATTAAATTCCGATCTTGACAGCATTCTTGAGTGGGGTAAAACCAATAGAGTGGAATTTAATGCTTCCAAAACACAATGCTGTCTTCTATCATTAAAGCGAAACCTCAATACTCTGCCATTATCCATGAATGCCCCCAATTCGCCCCAAACTCGAGTACAACGCTCATATCTGGTCTGGTGCACCAATTACATATTTGGAGCTACTTGACCGGATTCAAAAACGTGCAGTAAAACTTATTGGCGATCACTTGATTCTCTTAGTCATCGTCGCAATGTCTCTTGACTGTCGTTGTTTTACCGTTATTTCCACCATAAGTGCTTGAACGAAATAGCCAGTTGCATTCCACCCCTTCAACATTTTATTCGCAATACCCGTCTTGCCAGGAATGCTCATCGGTTTACCCTAAAGCCTGCACCGCACTCTGTTTTTTCTAACACAAACACAATTTACAAACATTTAAAATCAATGTGCATTGGTTTCTCATCCTTTCATCAAATTCCCCATTTCCTGAATGCCCGTGCTTTGTTACTAACATTATAAGGGTGCTGAAAATCCCTTTAGCACGCTCAAATTATAAAAAAAAAAATTAAAAGGACAGTTCTTCGACACTTCTCCTCAAATTTAGCACCTCATTTATTTCCTATCTATTTATGCCTTATCGTTCGTTGTATGCCTATCATTTACCTTTCTATTGAAATTTATTGATTTATTAGTTTTAAGGTTTATTTTGTAATTTTTAACTAATGGTAAACTACTAAGTATTACAAAAAATCTTACTGTACAAATAGAAGTTTGTAAAAAAATAAATTGAAATTAATTGAAATAAATTTAAAATTAAAGGAGTTTAGTACACTCGTACTTTGCATACGCAAGATTCAGGTTACGCCCATTGCGGTTGGCCCTAAACGCTTACACACTGTCAATGTATAGTCAAATCGCAATAAACGTATATGTAAAGTGTCAATTTAAATTTGTTGTTGTTCCTTAAATTGCTAAGAATGAGAAGAACAATTTGAAGAAGCCTTTGAAATATTTGTCGGAAAGCATATCTCCGACTTTATTAAAATAATTTCGGAAACAAAATTTAACGGAAAAAAGTTGGCGAATGCAGGATTATTATATTATATTGTCACATTATTTAAATAAGCGAGTATCGTATAATCGTACTTTGCCGAGCGTTTTGTGTTTGAGCTTTTATACTTATTTTTGTACTGCATTACTAAATACGGTTTTATTAAAACAGATAATTTTCCTCCTTTCAGTTCTTTGAGTGATCCTTCAAAAAAATTACTTTTACCTTTTAAAAATTACAGATATAAAAAACTTTTTTATCACTTCGTTTACTCTTTCGCAAAATATTTTAACATTCATACTAGTGTTCATCCCTCCGAATCTGCTATTTGTAAAAGCACCCTGGAACAATTCGTTGTTTGTGCTGACAAGTTTAACACATCTGCCCATATATTTTTCCTTTTTTACCTTTTAGTTTTAACATTAATGTCGTTTTCGTTTGGTAATCCGGAAGAGCTCTTCGATCCGGGATGCCAATCGAAGAAGCAAACATATTTCATTTGAATTTAAAGTGCAAATGCCGCTGTATTTGTGTTCCTATATTTATTTACAACTGCCTCACTGCCAAACTGATAAGGGTAAATGGGATGGAAGACAAATGGTATTAGTCATTGTTATATATTTATATTACACCCAATATTATTTCATTATTTTAGTTAAATTTTGTATTTGATTTCATTCTGAATCCAAAAACAAGCAAATTTCTCTTCTTTCCAGAAGAACACTTTAGGAGAGTCAGGAAGTCTTCCGGATTACTAAAGAAAACGACATAATACTCATACTTAAAAAAGAACCAACATTATTGATCATAGTGACGTCAGGATGTCATGCGGATGACAAGTTTGGATGACTTGGTAGTCAAAAAATTAATATGTGGAGACTTTTTTTTTTAATGTACGCGCACTAAAGGGATTTTGGATACCCTTATAATAAAGTATCATAGTGCGAGGATTAGGGAAGTGAAGGATTAGGAAAAAGAAGATACCAAAGCACGTTGGTTTTAAATGTCTGTAAACTATAATGTGTAGGAAAGCGTTCGGAGCGTGGTAGAGCATTCCACATTCCAATTGTATGGTTAAGAAACGAATCCTTGTATTCCACTGTCCGTCCGAATATAGGCTTAAGGGTGAACTGATGTGCATCTCTAGCATGACAAGGATTGCGGTTGAACTGTTGTAGAGGTGGAATGCAACTGGCTATTTCGTTTGAGCACTTATGGTGGAAGTAGCGATAAAACAACGACAGGCAGGAGACATCGCGACGATGACTGAGAACGTCCAGCGATCTCGCAATGTCTCGATCGCCAATATGTTTAATTCAACGTTTTTGAATCCTGTCTAGTAGCGCCAAATATGTAATTGGTGCACCAGACCAGATATAAGCATTATACTCAAGTTTGGGGCGAATAAACGACTTGTAAATTCTAGCCAGATCTGAAGAGGTAAAATATTTCTTGCATCGCTTGAGGAAGCCTAGCATTTCGCAGCGTTCTTGGCGACGTCGAATTTGTAATCATTCCAACGAAGTTTGTCATTAACGCACATACCGATGGTGGAAAGCCTTTCGGTTTCAGCAATGAAAGTGCCATCCATGGATAATGGCAGAGTATTGTGGTTTCGCTTTAGTGACAGTAGACGGCATTGTGTTTTGGATGCATATTCAATACCACTCTATTGGTTTTACCCCACTAAAGAATGCTGTCAAAGTCACAATTTAATGGGCTTAACATATATTGCCGTTCCAGTTCCACGTCCGAAGATGAGGGACGTGAATCCCAGAACGAATATGCGAAGCTATGGATACTGTCAGACAGGAGATCATTGATGAAAATAAAAAAGGAAAGTCGGAGAGAAAACGAAGCCTTGAGGGACACCAGCATTTATTTGGTAAGATGCAGACTTGAAACCGTCCAAAACAACTTGTATTGAACGCTCGGAAAGGTAATTTCTAATCCATTAAAGAAGGGTATAATCGATCCAAAATGCACGCATTTTCGACAAGAGAGCTTTGTGCCAAACTCTCTCAAATGCATTTGAAATATCAAGCGCAACGACTTTACTTTCACCACCACGGTGAATAGATTGGTTTCACTTTTCGGTTAGATGTCATCAAATCACCAGTGGATCTGTTGCTGCGACAACCATACTGCCGGTCATTAAAAAGATATTCAAAATATTTCACAAGCTGACGGTTTATCAGCGTTTCCACGACCTTGGAAAGAAGGAAGTAAGTGCAATTGGTTAGTAGGAGGAAGGGGAGGAAGATTCGCCTTTTTTTGGGACTTGCTTAACAAATGCTATTTTCCATCTTCTCGGAAAGAGCCCTGAAGAATAGGACAGATAGAAAAGCTTACACAGTGATTTTGCCAGCGTGGAAGAACACCTCTTCAAAACGATAGGGGAAATACCATCTGGACCAGCAGATTTATATATGTTAAGATCTTAAAGTACTCTTGCCACTGTACGAGTGCGGAAGTGGATTCGTCTCATTTAACGTTCAACGCGCTCGAGTACAGGGGGAGTCAATGCACAGTCTGGGAGCGTTGAGCTAGCCGCAAAATGAGTAGCAAGCAGATTGGCTTTGTCTGAAGAGCTGACAGCTGGGATGTCATTGCAAATGAGTGTCGGGATAGATGACGAGGCCGATTTTTTTATATTCTTGACAAACGACCAAAAGTTTTTACTACCGGTGGGACTTTGTAGTATTTTTTGCCTTACATTTTGGTCGTGGGAGAATTTAACACGATTAATGTGGGCATTGCAGTCATTTCTGGCTCGTTTGAACTTGTTTCGGTTTTCCTCAGAAAACCTCAAGTTGACAGCTGTTTAATTTGTATGGGATTTACATAAAGAAACACGAGTATTTCACGTAAGTAAATAAAGTATTCTATGTTTAAAATGTGTTCAGAACTGTTGAAAAACATACGGAAAGGCTACAGTGGCTTGGGCGAACAGTATGATGCCCTATCCATATCCCTATATGCCCCAAAGAAATATGCATTAAGAACATGATGGATGACAATTTATTTCATTCTACGAAATTTATAACGAAAAATTATTTGTTGAAAAAACCCCTTAAAAAGTGGGCGTGGCAAAAAACATTATATGGCAGACTTGTGACGGAGTTCAGTGTCTACATATATTTTTTTTCCAACCATTTATCTCTTCAACTACACCTTTAAAAGGTTTTTTCTAAATTGTGGGCGTATTTAAACATTTTTAACACTTTACCATTTCGGAACCCTTGGGAGTATATGTTCAGCTTCCTAGCATAAATTTAAAAGCCTCAAAAGTTGATACGGATGAACGTAAAAAAATAAATATACTCTTAGGATAGGGTATAAATAGTTCAGTTTACATTTCAAAATACATATTTTCAAATATATGAATAATTTGAATAAATTTAACTTTCTACCAGTCTAAATCTGTTAAGCAAATTGTGAAATGCGTAAACAAATAAAAAAAAATTTTAAATGAAGTGCATTTATTATTATGTTTATAATTGCGTGTTTGGGGATGTAAATATAATTCAGCAACCAAGAAGGCTGTTCTAATTCAATTTCTATTACAAATAGAAACTTAGTATTCGTAACTACACTTTTTGCATTAACTTATTTAATTCTGTTATATAAAAAATTATGTACTAACTTCTTTAATTATCAAATATATATAAGAAACATATAAAATTTCCCAATTGATAGGGTTTGCTTGTACAATTGTTAATTGTTCTATTGTAGTTTTGCGGTACGAAAACCATTGTTCATTGCCTGTTGTCAAAGACTTGTAGTTTTGTGATGCAGGCCCCTGCACGTCGTCTGGATATGCTGTTACACATGTGGACATCAGAATTTAGAACCAGCGTATGGATTGATTCAGTCGAAGTAGCAAAAGTGGTACAATTTTAGCTTTTCACTCCATTGACTGCTTTCAAAAAACAAATTTTGCTTTTGCTTATGCTTCTAAAAAAAACAGCAGCCACAGTCAAAGTGAAAGCAGATATCGATTACTGATCAAATGCACAGCAGCTGCACTATGTTGATACAAAAAGCAAAAGCAGAAAGCAATAAACCGCGACTTCTGTTGACTTGCAAAAGTCTACGCATTTCTGCTGCTTCAACTTGTGTTGCTGACCGAAAGCAGCAGCAAAGCAAAAAGAGAAATTTTTAATCGGTGAGTGCTGCAGCTGCTGTGCATTTCATAAGTGATCGATATCTGCTTTTACTTCGATTTTTGGCGGTTTTTTCAGAAGCATAAGCAGAACAAATGAAACTCATAGCAGTTTTTCAAACACTGTTCAGAACTAGTATTTCCTCGTCAGCAACATCTTCTGTTATATGTGTCACATAAGAAAATTTGGTGTTTGTTTTGTATAGTTATTTTATATAAATCAAAAACTGTTCGATATTTAATTAAAGCATTAATAGAGCACCTATTTAAATGTTTAGCGTATACTGAAGTATGGTTATATAGACTATAGACTTAGATTGAATACATACATACCTTGCACAAGAGGCACAACCGGACTTGAAAAATTTCAATTTTTCTGCTAGATGTAGGAACAGTTTTGTAGGACTTAACCCTCTGAGAATAGAATAAATCTCTGACACTACATGATTAATGTAATTTTACCATTTAAGATTATGATTGAAGTATATACCGATATTCTTTGATTTACTAACAAACTCAATGGACACGTTATTAATTTTTTAAGGAGAAAGTGGTATGTTATTTTATTGTGTCCTGCTCATTGTAATAGCTTAAGAAGCATTATAAGCATAGTTGCATTTTATTTCGCTGGGACCAAATAAAAATGTTATTTGGATCACTATTTATTTGTCAACAGCAACAGATTGGTTTTACTTATTGATTTTTTTATATAGGTAATGAGTTACTATTAGTTTTAGGTACTAGAAACACACTTATAAGTAAAGGGGTTTTATTTGGTAGAAAATGAGTGAGATTTAAAGTGTCACTTACAATAATATTTAAATAGCTTGAACCCAAATCTTCAGAACTCCTCTTATTTCTGTGTGACATTTTATCATCGTAGTTTGCACATAGCACATTATTATTGCAGTTCACAGCCTTTTGATTGAATCCCCAGAAATTGAAAAACATGATCATAAACAAAACAGCTATTCCAGCTAATATTCAGTCTTCCTCTCCCCATAATTTGCTAACACAGAACCTAACAGACGCAAAAGAAAGTTTCCGGTTCCATCCCATGTTTTCCTACACATTGTATAACCATATACATTTTCAGATACAAACATATCTATATTTAAATGACAAAATTATATTTTCTTTTTGTTTTATATTTTAGTGTTCTGTGGAATGCGGAGCTGGGTTTAGAAAGAAATATTTTTCATGCGCCAGAGTATCTAAATATGATCAGAAAGGTTCCCGCCGTAAAAAAAATGAAGTCGACGCTAAATATTGCAGTAAACTAAAAGTGCCAACTCCAAAACGTTCCAAGAAAATTTGCAAAGTAAGTTGCAAGTGGGTAACTGATAATTGGTCGAAATGTGATAATGACTGTAAGAACGGATTTCAAACGAGATCTGTTAATTGTGCGACGATACATGGTCTTCAAATATCGAGCAAATACTGTGAAACTACTAAAAAGCCAATCATTAAAAAAATGTGTTCACATTGCTTTCGACGGGAACAAAAAATATCGAAGGTAGGTGTTAACAGTTATCATATAGTATGGTGCCAAAGAAAAGGATTGGGCGATTCATCTACTGAAAAATACCCCATTTTATAGTTATTAACATAGTTGTTTAGTAGTAAAATATGGTATACAGACTTTTGGATTTGAAAGGTGAAAAAGGATAAGCGTAAAATCAAATTTTAATAATGTGTAACTTCATAAAGTGCCCCGAACTTCTGAACTGCCCTCGCTTCAAAAAAAAGCTGCCACATTTGGTAAAAAAGATATGACCACCGTCTGTAAAGGTGGCCCAGTTTAAAAGCAATGTACATATTATGTCGGTCGTTCTCGTGAAATTCCGCCGATATAACGGGATTACGTATTATTGAGGGTTTAAAAAATTGAAAATATGAATTAATGAGATCATAAGTTTTTATAAAAATTTCATGTTAAGTTAAAAAAAAACATACATTTGTACAAGAAATATATAATAAATATAAGAAAACTCCACATCTAATTAAAATTTGTCAGAAACAGTCATTCTGGGAATGCATGTAGAAAATGGCTTACTTTGAAACAGTAGCTATTAGTAGTAGTGGTTCCATAATTAAAATGTAGCACACATTCTCAAGTGTAAGTGAATTCCGATTGGATATAATCTGACTTAGATGGTACCATGCAAAAACATACTACTTTTTTTACTTACTTTAAAGGCTCCCGACCCGTGAAGAGTCTCTGCCTGAGACAGAGCAGCTTTCCATCCTCTACGGTCCCGGGCACGCTGCTTATAGTTATCCACACCAAGCGCTCTGGCATCCGCGATGGCTTGGTCTTTGAAACGCAGGTTCGGTCTTCCTTGTCGTCTCGCACCTGGGGCCTGGGATTCGAAGATCCTCTTGGCTGGAGCATTATTGTCCATTCACTTGATGTGGCCGAGCCAATGTAGTGGGCGTGTTTTGGCTTTGTAGAGTTCACGGTTGTGTCTTCTCCTCCATTCGCCCTCCTCGCACACAGGGCCGTACATTATTCGACGAATTTTTTCTCCCAAAGGAGTTAAATATCAGCACTCCTTTCCTGTTTATAGTCTAGCACTCAGCACCATAGAGCAGAACTGGTAACATCAGAGTTTTGTATAGCTTTACTTCGTCCTTCGAGAACCCATTCATTTTGCCAAAACGAAGTAGAAAGGGTTTCCCTTCGTTTAATCTCCACTAAGGTGTCGTTTGCGGTGTTAATGTTAATGTAAACAAATGTTTCCTTGTTTGTTGAAAGCATGTACTTGGTTTTGTCCTCATTAACTTCAAGGCCAACTAAGCGCGCCTGTTCTTCAATTGCCGTGAAAGCCTCTATCACGGCACGTAGGGAGCGGCCGATGATGTCGATATTGTTTCTAGTATGTTTTTGCAGGTGACCATCGACTTGCTGTTTTAACTCTCAAGTTCCTTCTTTCTAATAAACAAATGTAACAATCGTGATTCAGTGAATAAAACGTAAACAGAGACTTACGAATTATAAGGCACTTAATGAATTTGCGTATGTGAAATAATGCAACCTACCGGGGGGACCGAAATGCACCCATAGATATATAATAATAAATATTTCGACTTCCATTATTTTTTTTGTAATAATAACTTATATCCAATTTGCTGCTATCTGAAGTGGCATTTTGTCCTAGAAGGTGAAGAGATGGTAGGTCTAAGTAAACGACAAAACAAAACACATACTGAGAGGTTTAAAGTGAGAACCCGGTTTGTTTGCACCAACATTTTGACTACCGCAGCAATTATGTTGCAAGCAAGAAGAATTATTTTCCTTTGGCTAATTTAACCTGCTTTTTTAGTTAAGGGTACTATTAATGTAAATTTTTAGGGTATTTCGAATCTTTGTCATTCTAAAATGTGTTTTGAGGCTACAGGAATTCGAAAGATAAAATAATAAAATATTTAGACATCCAAATTAAAAAAAAATATCAAAATTCTGCCAAATTCTTGACTATAATACAATGATATAATGTAAGTTATGGTTTGAAGCAAGGACGGAATTACCAAATCTTTTTTTTGTCACTATACTTTTGAATATATTACCACAAAAATGTATTTTAAATATTCCATAAAAAAAATAGTGCACCTGCGAGGGTTTCAGGAGACGTACTGGAGTATGCAGTGCTGGTGATGGCAAACGAATACCATGTCCGAACAAGCAAAAAGTTATTAAAGAGAAATGCCGTATTCCAGAAAATTGCTTACTTAAATCATGTTATGATATTAAACGTTTTAAAAAGCAATACACTGATCATGAATATATGATTTTAATTCAACAAAAGCAAGCAAAAGTGTACTGTTACAATATGAGTGGTACACCAAAGGAATATATCACATTAGATCCGACGGAAAATTATTCAATATATTTTGATAGCAAAACAAAATATCCGGATATGTGTCCCCCGGGATCAAGAGAAATGGAATATAAGGACAATAGTATAAAATATGGTCGAACGCACTTTCGGAAGATTGGCATTAATATTACAAGCCTTACAATTTTTGAGAATGATTTTACTTTTGCTGATAGTGTGGGTACTCCACAGCCTTTTGGATCCGCTGGCGATTGTTATAATCGAAATAGAGACTGTCCACAAGGGGATTTTTCAATCAATTTTAATTTTACAAGCTTTAGTATACGACCAGGAACTAAATGGGATATGTTCGGAAACAATTTTATTATGAAAACTTCAAAAGATGTAAGTAATATGGATGATATTTGAGGAGCTGGCGAACTAACGGAGATAAGTCCATGCTAACGCTTTTTGCTTTTCTTTGGTTTTTTTCTGAGAGCCCTTAGAATTCATATCGTTGGCTTTGAGTGTAAACCGTCTAACTTCATTTTTATGATATTTGAGATTATTACTCTATTAGAAAGGTTAAATGAAGACGTATCATTTGATATAAAGGTAAAAATGGTCCAAACAACATGATGAGTAACACAGTTGAGTCCTTAACTTTTAAACTAAACTACTTACCCTATCAAAACTAAGGAACAATACAAAACATTTTTTAGAAATGTTGAAGAATATTTAATTTTTTTACTGCGCAAATAAAAAAGCATATCCTATTTTGAATTTTGTTACAAAGAGGCGAACAGTTTTTTGGTATAGTTTTTTTCTTCTCCTATAAAATTGTCATTTAACGAGTGAGCACTCAGGTTTACACTCCAAGCCGACGATATGTGTAGTGTCATAAAATATTGTGAATCAAAACTAGATCGAAAATGTAAAAATCAACATAAAAAAATGCATTTGCAAGCAAAACCTTAACCTTCAATCGGTTTTATGGCTCTCCTGTAAAAAAGGGTAAATTGGACTTATCCGCGTCTGAAAATTGTCAAAGCGAATTAACTTTCATGAGAAATTAGAATGAATTTCTAGCGAGAAATTGGAATTTATAATATGCATAATATACCTTACTCAGTCTCGAAGATTGCAAGTGTAAATTGGCCCACAGACAAACACATTTATTAAAAGATAATGCAACATTTTTATCGCGCCTAGCTTTTTCTAACCTCTATTGGCGAATTTATATTTGTATCGGTAATCTTTGCTGATTTTAATTTCGAAAGCAGTTATTCGCACAGATCTGAAGACAATTCAATAACCTGTTCAGTTTGTGTAAACATCAATTGATTAATAGTTTCATTTTTTTTCCCTAGTTCGAACAATCTGCCACATACCGGAGAGCATTTTGCGGAGGATATTGCGGACGGTGTGCTATTTCAATGAGCACTGGGCTAACATTGACCGTAAAGTGATAGAATCCACTATAGCAGCTATTTTTAACAGTGAAGGAACGCGAAATATATAAACGTTTTAGTAAATAAGATAAATCAATGCATTATTCGTATATGTTATGATATTTATAAGCAAACAACTGCCACTTGCACAGATTACTAGCTTTAGCTTCTTATATAAATAGTTTAACATATTCATTTATTCAGCTTTTATGAAAAACTGAGAAAAATAAAAACGCAATTTGTTATAACAATTATAATAGTTCGATAGCTCTTACCAATTTCAAGATATTTTATTGAGTAGAACTAAAAAAATGTAACCTTTTTTTAATTTTATACTTTATTAACTTTTTTTATTTTATTATATAAATTTAAATATAAAATTATAAAAGCATATCGTGTTGTTATTATTCAATGTGGTGCACCGAAATTTAAGGAAACGAGAAAAAAGCTGCAACTACAATCATTGAAAACCGCAGAAGAAATTGTTACAAATTAAATAAACGAATTTAAATGCGAAAAAAATAGAAAAACAAAACGCGAGCAAATTTGCAGCCGCCGCTGCGCCGATGGTTAAAAGTCGAATAATGGCGGGATAGGGAAATGTCAACAGAAAAGTGCAACAGGTAGCCTTTAGGATGCTACCGTCCCGGTTGCTCAGCTGGGGTGGGATCGGAGATTTATTATGAATTATAATTTATGCGAAAAGAAAATTTTAAGGAAGAGGAAAATTGTGAAACAGAAATTGTATTAAAAGGGTAAGGTAATGGTGGGTAAAATGGGCGCCACACAATCTTTAAAAAAAGGAGTTGTGAAACCTTTTGAAGAAGAATTCGACGGTTAATTGCTAAAAAAAAGGAATGAAATAAAAAAAAGGATTTTTAACACGTTATATAGCTCTAATGAGCAACGGTCGATTTATTAATGTGACATTAATTGCGGAACAACAAAAGAAAATATAGCCGTTTGAAAAAGCCCGCTATCGCTATTTCCCGAAAGTTTAAAAAAGATAAAATGAAGGGTCGCGTGTCCCGTGATTTTCGGGATATTTCCGTAACGAAGGCCTACCGGATTTTTACAATACAACTCCAAATTTGAAATATGCTCCTCCAAGTCTCGTATGAAGTGTATAAGGGGAAGTTCAGCTGCCTATCCTGCCGCTATATCCCTCGTCTTGTTGTCTTCTCTCTTTTTCCTTATTTTGGATTTTTAATCTAACTCTGATCAAAATTCCCAACGAAAATATAATAAAAAAACGAGCAATCAGCTACAAAACTATTTAAAAAAAAATTTCTCAATTCTCTCTCTTTACAAAAAAATCTTCCTACCATTACCATTAAAGGTTCAACCAAGAAGTGTCGGGTTGTCCACTTCAAGGTTTCTTTGTCCGTGATGGACCATTCACTCTCTCTTTCACACCCCCACATTCAGCAATTACGGAATCCACTGCGGTTTTTTCTAGCATGGACTCTGTTACTTTACTGGAGTGTGCCACCGCCTCCGTCTCATTCTCTCATTCGAATTCGCTGCAACTCCGAGGCTGATCAAATCGATGACCACATTCACACAAGTTCCCCGACAGGACGTGTTCACAAACACTTAAACAATTTGACAAGATAAAGGCTTAAAAGAATCGAGAAATGGTTGAAACGCGAAAATGTCCCCAAAGAATAAAAGTTAATAGCAAAACTATACAAAACTAAACTAGAAATGAAAAAGAAAGAAGAATTTAACAAATATGAACTTTAGTTTTGGGACCATATTTGCTGGTGTCCCAACTTAGTACAACCCCAGGAGTCTTTGAGAAGAAGGAAGTGTAAAATTAATCAGCGAAAAACTATTCTAACCCTGTGGACTTTCGCGCAGATTTGGGGGATGGGGAATCTGTATAGCGTGCTATTTCTTACATACATGTTCTAATTGTTGGGCTATTGGCCATGGAAGTCTTTGTTTAAGTTTTGTTATGTAAATGGTTGGTTAATGTTGTTGGAGTTGTCATTGATGTTATTGTTGTTAATGCTATTGATGTTATAGTTGTGTTCGTAGTCCTGGGTCGCCTGCCCATATGGTCTTTCAAGTTACCCTCAGGGGGTTTATATTTTAAGGCTCGCCACCGCCCTTGCATGCTCCTTCATGACATGTCTTTGGACGTCCGCCTTTACCCGTGTCTAGCGTACTGTTGTAGCGCAGTGCTTTTGTATTTGTTGTTGATGGTGTGTGTTGTATTTGGGCAACTGCCCTTAATTGTAGTGTTGTGTATTAATGTTTTCTTGGTTTTGTAATTTTTGTTCTTGTGTTAATGTGTGGGCCATCTGCCCGACCTATTTGTTTCGTTGGGTTATTGTATGAGATCATCCTCTCACTACCCATCGATTCCGCGTTGGGGTGTGTCAAGGGATAATCCTCCCCCCACCCATCGTTGTTTAGGCCAACTGTCCGTTTGCTTCTTACGCGGTCTTTAATTCTTGACCCGTTTGGAATCACGTTGGGGTGTGCCAAGGGACCGTCCTCCCCCACCCATCGTTGTCGAGACGCCAACATGCTGTTGGACTCGATACCTGCTTTGCCATCCTCTGGGTCTCATGAAAACTAGCTACCTTGATTGGGATTAGAGGTCAATCAGAGGCGACCAGTTAACCAATCTCCCAGCAGAACGACGCAGGAAATGAGAAGATAGGGTGCAAGAGTGGATTGGGTATGGAAGTGGAAGGGTTGGAGGGGAAACAAATCTTTGTAGCGTTTTATAACGCAACAAACTCCATCCTTACCTCCCGAAAAGGAGAAATTGACTTTTCGTAACAAAGGCCGAAGTAAAAAGTGTAAAACGTCACAATTTAGACAGACAAAAACATCAACTTCTCGATCGCTTTTGCGAGAGGTAGTTCACATCATAAAGCATAAAGCTCTCGGTTACTCTTAGCATAACCTTCCTGTTACGCGACTTATATGCTGGTCATCTTCAGGTTCATCGCAATATGGCTTGAGGTCTTAGACGTTCCATGTCCCTCCCTCATTGCCATCTTCGTCCTCTAAGGTATAGATCCATGGTGATACCTTGTCTCGTATGCGGAATGGACCGACATACTTTGGCGCTAGTTCAGCCGCGTAATATTTTGCCGCATCAGACAAAATGAAGTTTCGTCTCTAAACAAGTTCATGTCGAAGGTAATGTACATCCCTTCGCTTAAGGTTGTATGTGTTCGCCGCCTTCTTGGTTGCCGCTGCTAGCTTTTTCCCTATTTCTAGCCTAAGCGCCCTGAACCTATTTTCCATATCGCACGTATTACTATCGCTGGAACACGGAATGGTGGCTAAGGGAGGTTTCCCGAAAGTCACCATTCCTCGACCGAAATTAGCGTAATACGACGATACTCCCAAAACTTCTGTGCGAATACTGCACGCCGACTTCGCTAATTGAAGATCCCCATGCCTATGATTTTCAGACACATACGCCCGAAGTGTCGTCTTAATAATCTGGTTAATCCGTTCCGCCGGATTAGCCTGAGGATGATAGTGAGCGGTAAACCTAATCTCAGACCCGTACCCTTCGCAAAGAGCCTTCAACTCCTTACTCTTAAATTGCGGACCGTTGTCGCAGACCACGAACCTTGGGACTCCAAATAACAAAAAGACATAATCCTCTAATTCCCTACAGACAGATTTGACCGTCGCAGACCTCAAAGGGAACAAGAGTGGGAATTTGGTAAAATAATCGACAACGGATCAGTTACCCCTTTCCTCTCGAACGAGTAGTGGTCAGTAATGACCCTGAATCGTACACCCTCGAGGTATGGTCGCAGCTTCTCGATCGCCCACAATACAGCTAAACAGTCCTTCTCTGTGGTTGAGTAGTTCCTTTGGCATCGGTTAAGCGATCTACTCAAATAGCATATCAGCGTATTGGCATATTTCACCTTGACATATTTGACATGCCATTATTTATATACTTTGATATAAAAATGAAAGTTAAGTAAAGAGAACAATTTATAACGTGGTACAAAACGGAGTTTCTTTTATTTTAGCCGCTATTATTACAGTTTGTCGTTAAAACCAATATATAAAATCCGTATAGTGTGACGGTGAATTTAAACAAAGAAAATTAGCTAGTTTTTGCTCAATCAAGAACCAACACAAAACCTATACAAATTATCCTTCTTCCTAATCATGACTATGGGAGAAGCCCAAGGGCTATTCGATTTCTCAACGATACAGTCCCCAATCATTTCAGCTAATTCCCTATCGATATGAACCTGGACTGCTGGAGAAATCGGATAATACTGTTGCTTTATCGGCTCCGCATTTGTCTTGATCTTGTGTTCCACCAGATGGGTACAACCAAGACCATCAGGCATATCTTTTGAAACCCTATCGATGAAATTCCCAAACCTTTGTTGTTGTGTCTCGTCTAATTCCGACAAATCCGGCGCATCCGAAATTGCAGCCAATGAACTTTGGCTTGAAATGCCACTGCCCTGTTCGCAAATCCGGGACGATCCCCGAAAGAGCCCAAAAATCTGCTCCAAGAATTAGGACATGTGGGAGACTCGGTATGACAAGACACTCTAACAAAAGAACTTTACCCCGCACTATTATCGGCAACGAAACTACACCTTCTACAGCTACACCTGCACCATCCGCGATTGAAACCGAATCTATGTTGCCTTTAATTAATCCTATACACAAATCTTTTAGAATTCTCCAACCATCCCATCGACCGCGAAGCTCCGGAATCTAAAAGCCCTAACAAGTTAACCCCATAAATGCTAAAACTAATTTACGGACGCGTGTCATGACTATTTGCCTCGAGTGTATAACCTAATTGTATATTATCCCTACAATGAGCCGACTGGTTGCCAGCAGGCATCCTTTCAGAACTCAACGGCGCCCTCGTCCTGCTGACCCGAGAGTGCATTGCTCGTTTCCCGAACACGACCTACAATTTCTGCGAGAGATCCCTGCTCTTCCACAGCCTAAACAACGCCTAGGAGCGGAACAAGTTCACCATTACAATTAAAACAACGAATTACTGTATTTGGTTGAGCGTTCCTTTCAACGACAGCAACCATTGGTTCTTCTTAAACCGCTACATAAGCCAAATCCGGCTCAAGAAGATGTGGACTACAAATACTAGGAGAGGGAGCAAATGTTTCGACATTTGCGCTCACCGTTTCCAACCGTCTTCCCAGCACAACCAATTCATTGACCGACTTGGGATCGGCCAATCCAAGTTGTGTCTGGTAAAACGGTTCCAGATTCCTTTGAAGAATCGCCGGCTGCCGCCTTTCAGAAAGAGGTTCAGATAACCTCCGAAACATATTAGCCATCGTCGCCACGTATACGCCGATGGATTCTTCCTTACCGTGCGTACGACGTCTGATCTCATCCAGTTAGGAGGAAGAAATTCTTCTTTTAATTCCCTAACCAGTTCTTGCCACATACCAATTGTGACCCTAATCGCCCTAAACCAAAGAAGTGCCTCCCGATGAACAAATCAACAGACCTAAACAAATGTGCTTCTGTCACCCCCTGGCTTGACGAAGCTCCTTAACCCTCTCCAAAAATGCGTTCACGGACGCTCCACAGCGTTCCCCTGTGAACGTCCCATTTTTCAATTTTCAATCACGAATTGTCGAAAGAGGTTCGGCTGGAACTTGAGAAACACTATTCCTCACCACACCGGACGCGGTCGCCTTTTCCTCTTCTTCTTTTTTCTCATCTCCTTCGCAATCGGTTAAGATAGCTAACAGCACTATTAAACGATTGCGAAGTTTCCCTTCTCAGAAATCTCTTCTGGTTCCTCCGTGATGGCTCTTTCTAAACGCGCTAACTCCCACTCGATCTTCGTGACGATTTTTAAATATTCCTCTGACTTGGGATTAGCTGCCGGATTCTTTAAAAGAAATTCAATTTCCGATATTTTCCCCTTGATGGCATCACAATCCTGTTCAAAACTGAACGGATAATCCGCCTGCATGCCCCTCGACGTTCAAGCAACCACGATGCACTAATGCAACGAATGCAAAAATAGTGCTTTAACCAAATTCTCGAATTATTTCAATAAACGAAAGGTCAAAGCTAAACTTGATTTCAATTATATAAACGGAAATTTATTCACTTAAACAATCGATGAAAATAAAATCGAACACAAAAAAAAATTATTTAATAGATATAGCAACATATGGTAACCCTAACACTCGAGAAAAATATTCCACAAAAACAATAACACGAAACGCCACAAAAGAAAAAAAAAATCCGCTACACAAAATTTACGAAAAGTAAACCACCGTATATAAAAAAATGCGCAATGCAGATGTAATATCTATGTAGGTAAATCAAATTAAATTTAAATGTAGGTAAATATATCCAAGCATTAACTAAATGGGAAGGTACAACAAAAACAAAACAGAAATTGGCCGAAGAGACGAAAAGTGCAACAGAAATAAAAATAAATAAAAAAAAAAGGATTTTTAACACGTTATATAGCTCTAATGAGCAACGGTCGATTTATTAATGTGACATTAATTGCGGAACAACAAAAGAAAATATAGCCGTTTGAAATAGCCCGCTATTGCTATTTCCCGAAAGTTTAAAAAAGACAAAATGAAGGGTCGCGTGTCCCGTGATTTCCGGGATATTTCCGTAAAGAAGGCCTACCGGGTTTTTACAATACAACTCCTAACCAAACGCAAATTTGAAAAAACTTTCTCGATTCTCTCTCTTTACAAAAAAACTTCCTACACCTTTAATGGTCAACTAAGAAGTGTCAGGTTGTCCACTTCAAGGTTTCTTTGTCCGTGATGGACCACTCACTCTCTCTTTCATACCCCCACATTCAGCCATTACGGAATCCACTGCGGCTTTTTCTAGCATGCACTCTGTTACTTTACTGGAGTGTGCCACCGCCTCCGTCTCATTCTCTCATTCGAATTCGCTGCAACTCCGAGGCTGAGCGAATCGATGACCACATTCACACAAGTTCCCCGACAGGACGTGTTCACAAACACTTAAACAATTTGACAAGATAAAGGCTTGAAAGAATCGAGAAATGGTTGAAACGCGAAAATGTCCCCAAAGAATAAAAGTTAATACCTGAGCACCTGCAAGTGAGGCCGGAGGCCACTCGATAGCAGTCGAGGAGACAGACTCGAATTGAAAACCCTTTTTTTCGTGAGTGGACCACCCAGTTTAAAATATTAAGTTTTTAATAGCACACAAACCTATGAAGCGTAAGTAAAACTTATAAACAAAAACACACTTGTCCAATTTGAGCATCTTTGAATATAAACAAAGTTTGAATGCACCCTAGCGTCTACTCCAAATCTAACAGGGAAACTAGGCAGGGGTGTTGCTTAGTTTATATTGAACTGTTTATGCATGTGGACTAATATGTAGAACTAATTCCACTGTCTTAAAGCAAAATTAAGCCAGTTTGTTGTTATTTCACTTTGCGGAAGTAAATAAGGCTTCAAAAATTGGACTTATTTCAGTTTTTAAATATGAAATAAGGCTAAAGTTCGAAAATTCCCTTGAACCTACGAAGCGTGCCACACATTATACTGTTGTCAATTAAAATATTGATATAGAAAGTGCCTCATATCGTTTAGATAGCATATTTTTTTCGAATATAACACCCGCACAAAGTTTTTAAGCACCTCCACTTTTTGTTTGCAAATGAAATAAAATGGAATCCATCATGTTCTTAACTGCCCCACTGAACGACTTTTGTTGTTGCCTGATGTGCCAACCGTATTTTAGACTGCATATAACCCGATGTAGAAACCGTATTTTGATTGCATAATGCAAACTCGCCTGACTTTGTCGGAAAGGATTCTTTACAGTTTTCTGACAGGATTCTTCTTATAGGATTCTAAGTGAAATTTTACGATTTGGGGAGGGAATTTATTAAAGATATAAGTTTTTGTAAGAAAAAATGTTAATAGAGTAAACATTATGAGAAAAATAAATTTGCAGATTTGCAAGCGTTGTTCATTTGTCAACCTGTTCATGATGAAATGGCAAACCAAACTGAACATAAATGACATTAGAGTTGCCAGATTTGACCACAAAATATCAGTTTTATCTCTATTCGAAAAACCAACCTCTAAAAAAAACATCCTTTACAATAAAAGTCTATCGCGTAATGTTTTCTTTAGATCGTAAAGACGAAAGTTAAGCAAAAGCTCGAAACATATAATTTTAGAGCAAAAAATATTTTTTACAAATAGAACTTTCGTCGTACTGCTAAAAGACTTCAATAGATGAGAAGCCATCTCTTTATAAAACCCATCACAGAACAGGCCTTTGAAATGATTTGATCAATGTAAATAAGAGAGCAAATTCTGAAGAACGAAATTTGTTTTTATGAATTTGTGTTATATTTATGTATGTGAAATTTTCCATTTAACGAAAAAATGTCCTTCGTTTAAAGAAGTGTTAAACATAATTAAGAGTGGTATTGGGTGAGCCAAGTAGAGATACTTTTTTTAATAGCCTTTTTTGACAGATCACGTGTGAGTCGTGTAATGCTGTCATGTTATTTTTGTTTAGTATTGTTTGGCATTTCATAATGGCAAGACTTACGCGTGAACAACGTTTACAAATTGTTCCACTTTATTATGAAAATTCACGTTCTGTGAGGAATGTGTTTCGTGCACTTCGCTCAACTAATGGTCAACATAATCGGCCTACTGAGCGTACTACACATTTTGAGACCCAGCAATCATTATTGGATAATATTCGACCGAATAGACCACGTCCAGCACGCTGTGAAGAAAATATTGCGCCCGTAGCTGAGAGTGTACACGAAGACCGTAGAGAGTCGATTCGGCGCCATTCGCAGCTCGGACTGACGTGTGGAACGACTTGGCGCATTTTACGTCAAGATCTTAAATTGAAAGCGTACAAAATACAGCTTGTGCAACAACTGAAGCCGCTCGACCTTCCCAAGCGACATCGCTTCGCTCTATGGGCTCTTGAAAAGTTCCAAAAAGATCCGACGTTTTCGAGGCAAATTTGGTTCAGCGATGAGGCCCATTTCTGGCTCAATGGGTATGTAAACAAACAAAATTGCCGCATTTGGGACAAAGAGCAACCTGAAGAGATTGTAGAACTGTCACTTCATCCAGAAAAAACAACGGTTTGGTGTGGTTTGTGGGCCGGTGGAATCATCGGTCCATATTTCTTTAAAAATTATGCCGGTGCGAACGTAACCGTCAATGGCGACCGTTATCGTGCCATGATAACCGACTATTTGATGCCTGAAATTGAAGCTCGTGATCTCGGCGACATTTGGTTTCAGAAAGACGGCGTCACTTTCCACACATCGCATCAATCAATGGACTTATTGAGAGAACATTTCGGTGAGCACATAATTTCACGTTTTGGGCCGGTCGATTGGCCACCAAGATCGTGTGATATCACACCGTTAGACTTTTTCCTGTGGGGATATGTAAAGTCAAAAGCTTATGCCGACAAACCCGCTTCAATTCAGGCCTTGGAGGAAAACATCACGCGTGTCATTGGCCAGTTACCAGTCGAAATGCTCGAACGAGTGATCGAAAATTGGACTAAACGGATGGACCATCTGCGACGTAGCAACGGACAACATTTGATAGACATAATCTTCAAAAAATAAATGCCAAAGAATGTTCTTTCAAATGATAATAAACATTCTCCATTAAATTTGAATTTTCTGTGTTTTTTTCTTTAAAAAAGTAGGGAACCTTGAAATGGATCACCCTTTATAAGAAGCTCATAAAATCATTTTTTTAAGATTGAATTTGAGATGCCATCAGAATCCTGCATAGGTTATCAACGATATTATTTAAAGCAGAGAATATATACGATACAGATAATTGTAAAGAATGAAAGAATTATTTATATGTTTTTTGAGCTGGAGCTTAACAGTCTCGAAGAAGCTTGCAACAAATCCAGTCGATTTATTCGGTGGAACGTACAAAGACATGAATTTATAAATGATTTCTAAGAAGATTGTATTTATTCATCTACATAGTGTTTTCATCTTAAACGAACTTAGCCAGTCAAAATGAGCCGAGTAGTTTTTTAGAGCAGAGTATTTTAGGTTTACTGAAATTGTATAATTTATATTTTTTTATATTTTAAAGTTTTTCAACACCACAATATTTAAAGCAATCCACATTTAATGTTAATGCTTTATGGTGTAAATAACAATCGCTTATAGAGTAATTACTATCAGATACTTCGGCAATTAAATCTATATCTAAGAATATAAAATCTAACAATTTAAATGGTTCATTTATTAACTGCACCAAATTTATGTCAAATTTATTATCAATATATTTCTTTATCATTTAAGATATTGAATGGAACCAGTTAATCGAAGAGCTACCTGATCGATTAACTTACTATGATCATTTATCTTTACAACATCAAAATTTAAGTTAATTTTTTATTGCAATAAGTTACTCCTAGTTAGGTCGGTGGAAGCCCCTGTGACTTCACTCACGGCTCACGTAGACCAGCAATTGGGTCCATTGTGTCCATCTAGTTACCTTTCCTCGAACAAAAAAAAAACAAAAACCTAAAAATCAACTTTGCTGCCGAGGGTTAAGCCTTATGCTATTTAAGGCTGGGCAATCGCATAGCAGGTGGCGAACAGATTCAATTTCGTCAACGTCCCTGCAGCTTCTGCAGTAGTAGTTATGCAGTATGCCCGTTCCGCATGTATATCCACAGCGCAGTGACCCGTAAGGACTCCCGTGAGTATTCGGATGTCCTTGCCGTTTAACCCGATCATGAATGTTGATCTTCTTTTTTTGATAGCTGGCCATAGTTCTTTTGTATGTCTGCACGTGTGTAGTTGTGTCCAACGTAGGTTAATTTTACTCAAGGACTCAGTGTCCTACTTGCGATTGTACTAAGCGGCGTACTTACTGATTCAAGTGCCAGTAATGCATTCATTTCTGACCCTGATCTTGCAAGCTTGTCCTCTTCCTCGTTACCCGGGGTATCAGTGTGCCCTGGCACCTAGCATAGGGTTACTCCGTTGACAGTTTATAGCTCGTCTAACGACTTTCTGCATTGGCTCACAACCCTTGACTTCACCACATCTGATTTCATGGCTTCTATAACCGCTTGACTATCAGAGTAGATGGTGATTTTCCTGTTTTCAAGGTCGTGCCTTCTCAGTTCGGCTACAGCCTGAAAATTAGCAGCTATTTCCGTCGTTTATTCTGAAAAATTTGCTTTCCTAGGTGTTTGCG
The DNA here is from genome assembly GCA_963576555.1 of Ferdinandea cuprea. Lineage (NCBI taxonomy): Eukaryota > Metazoa > Arthropoda > Insecta > Diptera > Syrphidae > Ferdinandea > Ferdinandea cuprea. Next base: position 84,439,472 of record OY754959.1, read on the forward strand.
CCTGTGCCAAAAAACCCTACACATTTTTTATTTTTACAAATTTTTGTTTTTTTTTTTTTCTTGTAAAATTTAAAAATATTTTGTATATTAAATGAATCTTCTTCATCTGAACTTGAATCATCTTGATAATTTTCGGCAACATTTAATAACGAAATACATTCCAGTGGGAGTGGGATTCTTTTTCGTTTGACTGTTGTATTTCGGCCAGAGAGGTATGGATCTGAGTGCAGTTAAAATCTGTTTAGCACATCACGATTCGTGTTTTGTCGCGAAGGTTTTCGGCTGAAATGCTCTCGTATTCCTTGTTACTTGTTACTTGCTTCCTGGACCTGAGTGGTAGTGTGCAAGCTGTTATTATTTCCTTTGAGTGCATCAGCAACTTACATATGTATACTTGCGGGGATATAGTCGGCCCTAGCGAGGTATCCGTCGGAACGGAAAATTCTCCGCAACGCATACTCTGTCGGAGACCCTAATTACATTCGAGGTATCCGATTTCGGAAAAGAATAATTAAAATGCGACGACGCATTGATCTGACATGCGACAAATGTTAGGTTCTGATAAAGATGTATAAAATGTACCGATATATGTCGACCCATATTTGTATTTACAAAACTTTAAATTTGTATTTGTTGACAGGGGGGAGGTATTTCATACTTAATACTTTTTTTAATTTTTTCTATTTATACTTGCTTACATTTTTTAACTGCTTATCTGAAAATCGGAAAAAATTCCGCGACCACTTGCTGTCGGAGGAGATCGTACAAAAAATGGTATGCAACTGTCACAAATGTCACTGAAAATGTATTTCATCGCACTGCAACGCAGATCATTAGTTGTGCGTTTTTTTCTGTCGGAACAATGTTCCGAACAGATGTTCCGAAGAATACCTTGAAGCAAAAATCCTCCGAATCGTAGGAAATCGGAGAATTTTCCGTTCCGACGGATACCTCGCTAGGGCCGAGTACCACGAATAATGTCGAAGATAGACATCCTTCGTTTCACTCGCATACTTTTGAAATTTTTCTGCATTGATTTCATAATCACTCGATATTACTTGAAGCTAAATTTGAAAATGATTAATCAGCTCAATGTTAAGACCAGTTATTTCTGCACTTATTTCAGGTTTTCTGAAAAAGTCCTTGCTGCGTTGCCATCATTGGTGCTTCCAGCAATTTGCTTTGGCATATCAACTAAAATCCCCATTCGTTGCCGAAATTGGAATTGTAAACAGTTGTAATAGTGTTTGTAAATTGTAATGGTTAGGAAAAACAGAGTGCGGCAGAGCATTCCACATTCGTGTTGTACGGCAAAGAAAAGAATCCTTATATTTCACATTATTGCGGTTGAAATGTTGTAGGGGTGGAATGCAACTGGCTGTTTCGTTCGAGCATGATGACGATGACTAAGAGAGTCAAGTGATTTCGCGATGTCTCGATCGCCAATAAGTTTTACTACACGTTTTTTAATCCGGTCAAGTAGCTCCAAATATATAATTAGTGCACCAGACCAGATATGAGCGTTGTACTCGAGTTTGGGGCGAATAAACGCCTTATAAATTGTACCCAGATCAGTAGGGGTGAAATATTTCTTGCAACGCTTAAGGAAGCCTAGACATTTCGCAGCGTTCTTAGCGACATCGAATATGTGGTCATTCCATGAAAAGTCGTTCGGTTTCAGCGATACAAGTGCTATTCATGGATAATGGCGCAGTACTGAGATGAGCATTGAGATTTCGCTTTAATGACAGAAGACAGCATTGTGTTATGGAATCATTAAATTCCACTCTATTGGTTTTACCCCACTCAACATACGTTGCCGTTCCAGTTCAACACCTGAAGATGAGGGGCGTTGCCCAGGAAACGAATATGTAAAGCTGAGGGTGCTGTCATCAGCGAAGGAATGAATGGGATTAGAAGTAACAGACAGTAGATCATTTATAAAAATGAGAAAGAAAGTCGGAGACGAAACGGAGCCTTGGGCAACGCCAGCATTCATTTGGTAATTTGCAGACTTGAAACCGTCTAAAACAACTAGAATTGAACGCACCGAAAGGAAATTTCTAATCCATTGAAGAAGGGTATCATCGATCCCAAATGCACGCATTTTCGACAAGAGAGCTTGATGCCAAACTCTGTCAAATGCCTTTGAAATATCAAGCGCAACGACCTTGCTTTCACTACCGTGGTGAATAGATTGGTTCCACTTTTCGGTCAGATATGTCATCAAATCACCAGTGGACCTGTTGCTGCGAAAACCGTACTGCCGGTCATTAAGAAGTTTTCGGGATTCAAGATATTTCATAAGCTGACGATTGATCAGAGTTTCGATGACCTTGGAAAGAAGGGACGTAAGTGCAATTGGTCGGTAAGAGGAGGGGGAGGAAGATTCGCCTTTTTTAGGAGCTGGCTGGACAAATGTTGTTTTCCATCTTCTCGGAAAGAGCCCTGAAAAATAGGACAGATAGAAAAGTTTACGCAGTGGTTTTGCCAGCGTGGAAGAACACCTCTTCAGAACGTTAGGGGAAATACCATCTGGAACAGCGGATTTATGTAAGTTGAGATCTCGAAGAACTCTTGCCACTGTACGAGTGCGGAAATGAATTGGTCCCATAGTATATTCTACGCGCTCTAGTACAGGGGGAGATAGAGCACAATCTGAGAGCGTTGAGCTAGCTTCACAGTGAGCAGCAAGCAGATTGGCTTTATCTAAAGAGCTGACAGCTGGAATGTCACTGCAAATGAGTCTCGGGATAGATGTTGAGGCCGAATTCTTAATATTCTTAACAAACGACCAAAAGTTTTTACTACCGGTGGGACTTTGTAGTATTTTTTGCCTTAACTTTTGGTCGTAGGAGAATTTGACACGATTAATATGGGCATTGCAGTCATTTCTGGCTCGTTTGAATTTTTTCGGTTTTCCTCAGTTGGGTTGGCCTTGTAAGACCGAAAGCTCACCTCCTTTACGCTGATAGCCTCTTTACAGCTCAAGTTATACCACGCGTTTACCTTGGGTTTAATACTCTTAATCCTGTTAGGGATAAAGCATTTCATACCCAGGTGAATTATATTTGTTATCATATCGGCGGCAGCATCCACATCGCTATCGAGGAACGCTATGCTTCCAGTTAATCTGAGTTAAAACTTTTAAAAAAACCGTTTAAGTCTTCCCATTTGGCTTTCTCGTATTGCCATACGGTTCTTTTTGAAATTTGTTCTTTAACTTTGTGGTTGAAGTAAGAGAAATTCGCCGATATAATACAATGGTCTGACGAAGCTAGAGGCGATAATACATTTATGGTGTACTTATCGGGGTGAGAGGTGAGAAACAAGTCCAGTGTGTTGGCGATTTGACTACAAATGTCCGGAATTCGTGTCTGCTCATTTAAAAGCTGAGTTAGGTTGTTTACCTCAGCAAAGATCTCAGCTTACCTGCCTTCGGGTGTTGTCTGTCCAGAATGTCGAAGCCAACTAGAATTGTGTATTAAAATTGCCCGCACAACGATTTCACTGTGAGGATGAAGGGTTACAATTCGCGTGATGGAATCGGACAGCTCATTAAACTCGTTAAAAGTAAGATTTCGGTCCAAGTTTGGGCTTCTATAAATGAAACAGTAGTGTATTAATTGCCTACGGTAGTGAAATTTAAACCAAATAAAATTAAATTCCGGATTGGAACATTGGCCGTATTGTTGTTGAAGTTGGTAGGCTACGTATATAAACGGCGAGACCACGATGGGGAAAGAATAATGGTACTAAGTTGTAACCAGGCAGACTAAATTCCGATGGATCGGAATCAACACTAACCTGTGTTTCAATCAGTGCCAAAACAGCTGGTTTATTGTGGGAAACATGGGCATAGAGCGAAAAGAGATTAGTCCTTAAGCCCCGAATGTTGCTCATATCCACTCTAAATTTCCCAAACATCACAGAAAACAAACACAGAAAATTCAACTCAGACGCTACCTAAGCTGAGCCGTGGAACGCGAATTCTGCATTAGATTTCCAAAACAAATCACCGCAGGTGTTATTCCCATACAATGATTTGCTTTGGTCCACCAACAAAAATTCACACCACGCGACCCGCTATTCACCCAATGCTGTGCCTAACCAACCATAGCGAGCACACAAGTGATAAATGATATCACAATGTACTTGCTATGATCGAACAGAAGCAGCAGCAAACGAGATGGATGGGAGGTAGAGGGAACACCACGCACTGTGCACTTTATTGTTTTTGCACTTTATTCACACGCGGCCGTTGTTTTCTTTATTTTAATTGTATGTATCGCACAAAAACAAAACTTTTTCAATTTGTTGTCGGCGCGGAGAGCAACTAAGAACACGTATGCGCGCGGCGGCTGTCAAATCGGAACTGTTGAGTATTAATGAGATCTGAGTTCTCTTTTTTAAAAATTCATTTTACGAGTCTGCAGTATCTAGTTGAATTTGGCTTTGGGGATTCCCCCACAGTTTTTCCAGAAATATCATTAACCAAACAAAGTTGGACGAAAGTTACCGAAAAAAGGTTTTCGTCACTGAATTTTTCATCATCCATCATCATTTTGTATATACTTTGTGCAGGGCTACCATCACAACCCCTTTTAGATATAAGTCACAAAGATAAAATTTGGGTACCCAAATATTTAAAGTGCACAGAAAGGTCATTATGTGCTTTTATGATACGTTTTATTGTTGAGGTCCCTCGCTCAAAACGAGCTTGAATGGCTAGAATGGGCCAGGGATACGATTGCCAACGTCGCGACGCACAGTGTGTTATTTGGCCAATCTAGCGGAACTTTTTTGAAAAATTAAAATTAGTACAAATAAAATAAAATTGGTGTCACGTAAAACCTCTAGCAACAGCCTGTATGCGAAACAAAAAAAAAAAATATTTACTGTTTAGAAGCATCACAAACGTACGCTTATTTTAGGCAAAAGAAAAACGTCAACCTAGTTGCATTTCTTGGTCAACTTTATCAGCGCGTGCTTAAGTGACAGACAAGTTTAGCCCAGCAAACTAAACTGGCAGTCAGCCCTAAAGGTGTCTGGCCTTTGTTGAACAACCTCTTTCGCATCAGTCCAGGGGTATTTTTTTCCGGAATTACCGTCAGAGGGTTTAACTAGTAGCTTCTCCTCCCGTTCCTTCGAGATCTCCTCTTCTGTTAGACCGCCATCAAGGGCGTCGTCTATGTTGCATGGTTCTACCGATAGGGTGTCATCCATGTGGCCGGCACATTGTGTGCCCTCACCCTATTTCTTGTTTAATGCGTCTTTATTGTTATAGTTTGAAATTTTGGATCCCACGAATACGTACGGAAACACGGTCCATCCCGGCAAAGCCGACTTACCGTGCCCTACACTTATACAACCGACCTTGCATCTGGGGGGACCGTTCGCGAACGGTTCTGTAACCACTACCACAGTACGGGTAACTCAACACTTTGAATTTAAAGTGGATTTACTCCCTGATGCACTCTAAATAAGAGTTTTGGAGGACTTAATCGCCCATATCATAAGCCATTTGTTCAGGCCTACGCTTTCAGTGGCAAGCTACAGCTTACTCCTAGTAGTGTTGACAAAAGGTTTGGACACTATTTTGGACGCGCGGCTTAAGCCCTACGCTACGTGGCACTTTCAGTGGCAAGCTACAGCTTACTCCTAGTAGTGTTGACAAAAGGTTTGGAGACTATTTTGGACGCGCGGCTTAAGCCCGCGCACCACGCCAAGGTGTCGCTCCATGCACAGGTATTTACTTTCTATCTTTCCTAAAAATTTCTATCTGTCGGTATTAATAATTTCACAATTTTTAATATATTTATGCAACCTGTTATAACTAAAACATCGAAATCGCATTCACACGTAAATAAATATAACTGTTTAAGCTTAGATCTCATGCCTCCATCATCCACGCTATCAGTATCCACAACAGCACCGGCAGCAAGAGATCGATCGAACATAATTTCGGCTTCATCCAAATTGAGACCCACAACTAGAAGCAGTAGAAGCATCAACATCTTTAGCACCAAGTTAATTAAATCGTATTCTCTTCGGCAGCGTTGCCGAAAATTTTCAAAAAGGAGCTTAAACAGCAACAAAGAGAACATACTTTAAAAGGAGCGTCATTCTGTAATTTCAAAATTTTCGCAAAGGCGTTCACTTTTTGATTTGCTTCACGTAACTGTTCCGCGCGTTTTTTTGTTGTTGGGAAGCAACATGCTCCCGGCCTAGATATGAGGAGTCCCATGTTGGTGGTGTTTCCTTTGTGTCGTTCGGAATGTGAATCTTCTTGTTTCATCGTCCTGTCATAGTTCAAATCCTCTGTGTTCCTCTGTCAGGTTGTGATGCTTACAAGTGTGTTTCTGTGACCGAGAAAGATGCAAAAAGAGAACATGTGCAAAAAAAATTATAAATAATATTTAGCTGCTTCAGGGGCTATCCGTCACAAACTTCAGTGAAAAGTCGGTTGACCTTAAAGATTGGGGCAAACTATAGAAGGGTTAAATTCACTTTTAGTCTATTTTTTTTTTTTAGTTTATTTATTATATCACGTTATTTCTTCCCACCATCTGCTCAGGGATGCAGCTCGATTACGTGCGCGAGTTGCCACGACGATGGTGGAAGACTATTCTCCTTGACCAGGACTATGTCTCCAGTTTTAATGTTCGGCTCTTGTTGAAGCCATTTGAGTCGCTGCTCAAGCAGATGTAGATAAGTTGTGCTCCATTTTTCCCAAAACTCCTGTGTTAGTCGTTGTATGTATCTCCACATGTCGAGATTGTTAATGTTTTTGTTCATCTGGTTCCTTTCAGGCAGTGTGGTTAATGGTGCTCTGATTAAGAAATGTCCTGGAGTAAGAATACAGCCCGATCATTAGGGTCCAAAGTCATTGGGCATAACGGCCCTGAATTAAGGCATGCCTCGATTTATGCGGGCAAGGTTGCATGAGGAGCAGTATAAACATTCAAATTTGGCAGTTTATGAAACAGGTAAGTATTAAAAGTCTACAAACAATTTTTTTTTTTTTTTTGTTGTTTATTTTAATTTTTTTTTTTAATTTTTGTGGTTTTGATTGTGTTGCTTTTGCCATAAGACATTAACCTCGTTGGGATAGGTTCGTTTTTTTTTTGTTTTCGACTACAAAGTGGTCAATCGTTTAATTGTCTTGGTTTTGAGTTTATGGAACGTAGAGAGTCCACGAAGGCCCAGTTGATCGAAGAAATCCTTCACCTCAAAAAGGAATTGAAAGATCAAGGGCAAGAAATAAGAGAGTTTAACGAAACTCTTTTGGCAGAACTCAAAACCATAACAAGCGGGGAAGTTTATGCGTTTATTTATTTACGAAAAAGTGCACAATGGGGACAATTTACAAGGCTTGAAACAACCGATGCTATTCTCACTGAGTATTTAGAATCAATAAAAATGCTCAAGGCTGTCACCAAGGTGAAGTCCAAGCAATTAAATCTGAGCCAAATAATACCAAAAGGGTACGATTTAGCTTAGATCGCAGCCAGGTTAAAGCCGAAGAAGTAAATACGGAAGCCGAGGAAACAATTTCAAAATTAAATTTAGAAATTGTGGCACTCCAGTCCAAACTTTCTAAAGTGAAAAGCGCACTTAAAACATCCCTGGCCTCGCAAGCCCAAGGTGAAACGGAAAGAATCCGTGGGTTAGAACTGAAATATACCGAGAATATAAAAGAATAAATTAAAGAAGAGAATAGGAAGCAAAGGGAACAAATAATAGCCCTACAATCCGTAAACTCCGGCTTTACATTCGACGTTGTGCCTTGAGCTACGATAGCATTGCAAAAATAATTGCCCAAATTGTCCCACAACTTTCTGGTGAAAGAACCCCAGAGCTTCTGGAAAGGTAAATGAATTCCTTAATGCCTGTTAATTAGGTCTAAAATGCATAGACCCAGGGAGTGAAGCAATTTATGTGGCAATGCTGTCAACTAGGCTTATTGGTGATGCCTTTGAGTTGGTAAGATGTAACAAACCAAATACATTGAAAGAGTTAGAGACTCCAATCAGGGGCACATATCTCACTGTTCGGACACTTGATAGTGTGACGACTGAAATAAAGCAGTCTCACCAGCTGTCAATAAAAGTTAAACATGCCTTAAACATACCTTCGTCTTATAGGACTCCAAGCAAAAGAAACTGACATAATTGGCGCCAGCTACCCAATCTCAGATTCGGTGGCACTTAAAAAGGAACTTAAGAACTCTGTAATCTGTAGTTTTAAAATAGGCCTTTTAGAGCCAACGTTGCGTCAATTTATGTTTCAGATGTTGCAATTGGCAAACCACCCATCCAAAAACCCAATGGAAAAAAAAAGAAAAGAAGCATTTACGAGCACAGACAAAGGCAGAAACAAATAAAGTGCTTGGATAAAACACCTTTCCACAAAAAAATCTATATTTTTTCGAAACAAGCTCGTCAGCCGAATGTTGCAGTTGTTAAATGTAAATATGCTAGTGACCAATTTGACATCACGATGCGCAAAGGTTAGCCGGAAGTTAGACTTCGACCTAAAGCAGGCAAATAAATTTTGCAACATCAAACGCACTATACTCTGCTTAATAGAAAATTATGTAACTGTTTTAGTGGATACAGGTGCAGATACAAGTCTTCTAAAAGAAGGTTCATTGAAGCACAATACACATATATACAGGAAGGAAATGAGACAATTAGGTGGAGCATTCGGTGGAAATAGTGTTACTAGGTACCACCACTACTAACAAAATGTTAAGGAATGGTTTCAAGGCAAAGTGGCATGTAATAAACGCTCTGAACGATATACCCGCAGATGGTATAATTTTTCGAGATATCCTATGGAACCGAACAATAATTGACACTGTGGGTAAAACGTTACAGTTCGTTCACAGAAACAAGAACTTGGTTTCGGAGTGTCATCTTAAACGCCCATCCGAACCAAGCAATGTAATAAAAGTATCAAACCGGGAATAAAGGCCAGAACTCAAAAAATCGTCTTGCTTAAAGTAAGTCGTGAAGTCCTTGTCCATAGTCAAGAACTAAAACCTGGAATTTATTTAGCAAACACAATATCTAGAGTTAAGGACAGTCATATTTCTGTTTCAATACTAAATTCCACTACCGATCCATTCTTCCTAAGCAAAGACTTCATCCCGAAATACGAAAATTTTAACAAGTTTCGAAGTATAAAAAGTGATAAAATTAAAAATTCAATTTTAAGTGTAAGTAAACAGGAATCAAGTGAAAAATTAACTAAATTATTAAATGCGGAGAAAATACAATGGCACACTTACGAAAATAAGTCGGAAAGGCCATATTGCGTTATAGCCACAGATGAGTAGTTATACAGATAGTCGACTCAGCATACCTCTGTCCCTTTGAACCCGCAAAAAAATATTAAAAATGGAGAAAAATTCCTCTCTCAAATGTTTTAACTGTGAATACGTGTGAGCCAGCCAAATAAAGTATGGAGGAGTTAATGTGCCAAAAATATGTCATTAGCGCAGGCAGTTTTGCAAGAATTCCAAATGGCAACAAAAAACAGCTGATTATAGCGGATGTGTTGGGGAAGTGGTGCGAAGTATTGAATTAAGGTAGTTTAAGTTTAATAGATATTTTAATCGAAATGTTTATAAAAAAATATTTAGGTATGTTTTTTTTTGTCGGAGGTTGCTACTATCCGATGGAGAGCTCAGGTACAATTACAGGTCCATTGTACTACCATTCAGACACCTTACATTAATCTACTTAGTTTTCCCATCTTTCGAAGAAAAACGAGGAGCTTAAGTGATAAAGAGCTTAGATGTTCGGCACTCACCACGTTAGCCCCGAAGATCCGCCACCTGATGCGAGCATAGGTCGGACAACTGCAGAGAAAGTGTTCTGCTGTGTCATCCTCCTCACCGCAAGCAGGACAGGTAGTGGTGTCGCTTAAGCCGAACACATTTAAGTGTTTAGCACATCAGCTTGGTGGCCCGAAAGAACGCCTACAAGCAGCCTACAGTCGATTCTTCTCAGAGATAGAAGAAAAGAGGCTGATCTTTTGCAAATGTCCAGGCGCAGTAGTTTGGTCTGTCTACATCCACCGCAATCGCGCCATCGAATCTTGTGTTCACGAGAAACCCAAGAATCGATAGACGACATGACTAAAGATGCAGGCAGACCCAACACAGGTTCGGGTCCTGAGAAAACTTCTTCTGAACCTTGTCTAGCAAGCTCATCCGAGATCTCATTTCCCTGGATGCCAGTGTGACCTGGTACCTAGACAAGATTCACTGTGTTCAGTCTTCCGACCAAATTCAGAGAAAGCTTGAGTTCTAGCACTAACTTGGACGAGGTAAGAGGGTTTAGAAGCGCTTTTAATGCAGCTTGGCTATCACTGCAGATGCAAATGCCTCTAGCCCTCCACCTGTTGTTCACAATAAAGCGCATTGCCATTAGGATGGCAAAAATCTCCGCTTGGAAAACAGATGCATGTTTACCCAAGGGGTAGTAAAGTCGTATATCATCGCATTCCACAAAGACACCAGCACCAGACCCCTGCCCGGTTTTGGAGCCATCCGTGAAAATACGATGGTATTCAATCCACGGTTCAGAGTCTGACCGAAGCCATTCCGTTACCTGTGGAAAGTTGACGTAGTAGTTTTTTCGCAGAAGGATTTCTGGTGTCATTGCATCAGGCGGCATATCCATAAGACAGGGGTGAAAGGATAATTCTCGAGCAAGTTCTTCAAAATTCCAATGCGCATGGTACCAAAAACCACCACTCTTTAAGCGAAAGATGGTTTTTAGCGTACATCCCATGATATATAAATCAAGGGAAGGAAGATTCATCAAAGCATCTAGAGCAGAGCTCGGGGTGTTAGGGAAGGCCCCTGTCCAGCCGAGACATGCCGTTCTTTGGAGTTTGGGAAAAGAAGCAGTAACACGTTTCCGCGAAAGCCTGTTCCACCAAACAACTGATGCGTATGACAGTAGCGATCTAGTCATGGCCGTATAGATACAAAGGACCCGTTTCGGAGACAAACCCCATGTCTTACCAAAAGCGCCTTTACACTGCCAGAAAGTCGATAGCGATTTATCGGTTTTCGATTCGACAGGTTTGGACCATAGACGTTTTTTATCGAGCATTACACCCAGATATTTGACTTCATCGGATATAGGGATGGTGACACTTTTAAGCACGAGATGGAACAGACAAGTGATGATTCTCCTTCTCGTAAAGAGAACAACCGTGGTTTTAAGAGGATTCACTGAAAACCCATTTCTAGTGCACCAGACATCGATCAAATCCAGGGATCTCTGCGCTTGAGAGCAGTCAGCCCCTAGATTTGAACCGACAGAAAGAACGGCGACATCATCCGCATAAGCTTGAGTGTATTTTCCAGGAAAGTTGAGAGCCGTAAGCAGAGAGTCTACCACCATACACCGTAGGAGGGGAGACAGAGCACCACCTTGAGGGCAGCCATTATTTACCCCTGTTATGACGCACTTGCCACAATCTGCATCCGCTACCAACGTCCTGTATATTAGCATTGCTTTAATCCACAACACCAAAGTTTCATCTACACCATGCTGTCTGGCTGAGTTACATATACTGTCAAAAGTCACATTATCAAAAGCACTCTCAATATCGACGAAAATGCCCAACGCGTACTCCTTCCGGTCAAGAGCACTATCAATCCTACCAACAAGGTTTTGAAGCGCAGTCTCGCAGGATTTTCCGCGCTGATAGGAGGAGCAACTTTGCGCACATGCAGCTCAACCATTCTTTCCAAACTTTTCAGTAAGAAGGAAGACAGACTTATGGGTCTAAACCTTTTGGCTAGAGTGTAGTCAGTCTTCCCAACTTTTAGTATGAATACCACTTTAACCATTCGCCATGGGGAAGGTATATAGGCCAAGGCCAAGCTCGCAGTGAAAATTCTTTTCAACATTGGCAAAACCTGACTTAAACCTTGTTTCAGCAAAACTGGATAAATTCCATCCGGACCAGGTGACTTGAAACTCTCAAAAGATGCAATGGCATATTTGATAGCATCATCAGTCACCACTCCCGATGCAAAATACCAGCTGTGCCGCGTGGCCACAGTCGTTTGAAGGGCTGAAGAACACGTAGTAACCTGCTTTTCCGGAAAGTGAGTCTCAAGTAGAAGACTGAAAGTCTCCGCCTTTGTCTCAGTGTACGTGCCATCAGGTTTAAGGATTGCATCCAGTTTACTTGGTCTGTTCCTTTGGAGGACTTTAACAAGCCTTCTAGTTGCACTTAGAGATTCGACCTCTTCACAAAACTTTTTATAGGACTCATTTTTCGACTTGCGAATAAGTCTCTTAAAAACTTTTTGTTTCGATCGATAAAGATTCCAGTCTTCCACTAAGTTGGTTTTTTAAGACCGATTTAGTAGCTTCCTAGTTTCTTTACGAAGACACTGCAGTTCGGAGTTCCACCAGGGTACCGATTTTCTGCGGGGGGGGTTTAGAAACAGGGCACGAAAGTTCAAAGCAGCGGGTGAGGACTTTGTTCAGATCCTGAGCAGACCCCTCCACTCCCTGTCTTGATCTAAGTTTTAGTGGAACTTTGACAGAGTTGGCAAGCTCCTCTCTAAACCGTAGCCAGTTCGTTTTTCTCGGATTTCTCCTCTCTTGCGAAGGTGAAAGTTCGCAGTAGATTTGAAATTCGATGTATCTGTTATCTGAAAAGGTGCTATCTGGCGATACCTTCCAATTTGTGATAGACTGCAAATGCCTGTTTGACAGGGTAACATCAATTAATTGCTGTCTTCTGGCTGTAACAAAGGTAGGTTGATGACCTACATTGTTGATGGTAATATCAGACGATAAAATGAAGTCCAAGAGTAGATCTCCCCTTATGTTGCATTTGCTGCTGCCCCAGTGTTCTGAGCATTAGCATCACGGCACAAGACAAGACCTAACCTTTTAGATTCACAAAACTCTACGAGCTCTACAACAGCCTTTGGTGGAGGAGGGGTTAGAGAGTCATAGGGGAAATAAGCCGATGCAGCGACAAAGGTTTCCCAGTTATCATTTGCAAGGTGAGTTATAGAAACAGCTACCAAAACTTGGCTACAAAAGCTTTTGATCATAGTAGCTGTAAAAGATTTCGATACAATAAGACAAGTCCTAGCTCTTTCGGATTGCTCATCATAAAGAACGTGGTATAAATCACTCAAGCACCCAAAACCACAGATGCGACTTTTCCACACCCATGGTTCCTGGATGGATATTATGTGTGATTTTGTTCTACAAGCCTTCTAAAGAAGATGGATGAATACTCTGGGTAACGTCCACTATTAGCACTGTTTGACATTGAAATGGAAATGGATCCTGCCAAGATGCAGATAGGGACGCATGTTGTACCTAGATTTGATGATCTCGGCAGCAGCAACGGCTATACTCACAACAAGAGAACTACCACCTTCATTGTGGCGGTTTTTACTCTTCTTGTGTGAACGGACAACCCAGGCTTTTGTGTCGAGACCAGGATTCTGGGTTTGCAAACGCTTTAGCACATCCGCCGATTTCCCTAGTTTCCTAGGGATCCAGCAGACAGCCTGCGTAAGCTTGGGTGGTTTGTAGACCTCAAAAGATGAAGTCCTAAGTGAAGGGATTTTCGGCACCATACTGCTAATCCATTCAGAGGTTTTCTGTGATGAGGTCTTCACCATGAGGGTTCCGTCCTTTAACACAGAGCCAGCTCCAAAAGATGAGTTTTGCAGTGTTCGGACTCTGCAACATTCATACTATTATCATTGCCCGCTTTCCCAATGCGAACTGCTAAAGAGGAGACTGCAGCATTCTTATAGGAATGCTTCTTAACTCGCACTCTTTTGCGTTTAGCACATGGTTTTTTAGACGCACACCTACCATCAGAGCCGTCCGCGTCGACAAAGTTCTGTCCACTAGTGCTGCACCCAGTATTGGTCACAACACCAGCATCATCCATTACCAGTGCACGGGCAGCACCAACAATAGGTGCACTTCCTCTACTCATACTCAAGGGTGAGTCCACTACAACCAATTTCCGTCCATCAAAACTACTACCTTTGCTGGTAGAAGCACCGACTTCATTTGGAGACAGGGCGTGGGCAGACACAGGAGCTTGAGGAGGATTGTATCTCTTAACGAACTTGGGTCGCTTCTTCTTGTTTTTCGGTTCAGCAGAAGAGGAGGCATTGCCTGATGAAAGGGTCAGGTCAGCTTCCGTTTGTGAGACTTCCACCGACCTATTCCGTTTCATAGACGCAACCGAAGAGCCGACCGGAGTGCTAGCGCCTTCAGCCTGTGGAGCTTCTTTGCGCCGCTGATCGCTCAGCTGCTTCCTTTTCCTCTTTCGCTGACCCTTAGTGAGGTGCGCCTCAAAGCCAGCCACTTCAGGAGCCCGTTCAACCGTTAGAATATCACGGGGCAAGCTGTCAGCGGCGGTGCAGTGGGTAGCAACCTTACTCATGCTCAGTTTGCCCAAAGAGTCGGACATAGAGCCACAAGAGTCGCTTGTGTGTTCAATGAATAACAACCTCCAGAATCCGAGCCCCAGCCGCAGTCGAGAAGACCACGGATGGATTTTGGCTATTGCCAGTACCACCTGGAGTCTTAACATCCTTAAGGTTGTTCATTCATCAATATTTTGAGTTTTAACTACTGCTTTTGTGGGTTAGAGTACACTAACGGATTATTTCACAGAGGATAGGTTAAAAACCGTTGCCTCCAACACCTCCTCCTTTATCCGGGCTTGGGACCGGCATGCTACTGGCGTAACAAGGCGGAGTTAAAAATGTTGTATGTCCCCATACAAATTTAATTAAAATCTGACAATATGGCAATATACGCTTTTGTACTAAACTGTCGTTAAGATATAAATTTATGTGGCTTCTGGGGTAAGTAGGCTAGGCTTCCAAAACAACTCCATCAACTCCCAAAAAGCCTTCGGTGAGATAATTGTGTTTTTCAATGATATATAGAAATATTTCCTCCTGTGCATAATTTGCGTGCTCGCTTCAATTTAAATATATACAATTTATATTAAAAATGTTAAATCTATATCGCTAAAATTGAAATGCAGATCTAGTGTAAGTGATATGTAGCTAGCTGATGGACACTGAACGCTTTCACAAGTTTTTGGGCGTATTTTACCAAATTGTTTTTTTTATTAAATTTCCATAAAAAATGGAAAAAAATTAATGAGATATTTAGCCAATATAATGTAACCCAGTTGTTAACGTCTTTTTCTTTGGGGTATGAATAAGGTATCATACTGTTCACCCCAAGCGGACAGTAGCCATTTCTAATGTTTTTTTTTAATTTTTGCAATTAAGGTAAAAAAAGCTCTAATAACGTTGATATAAAAATGCAAAAATTTAAAAAAATATTTTGTAACAAAACTGTTCGAGAAGGAAGATTTACCCAGAGGTGGTGGACTTCGACTTGTCTATAATGGTACATAAAAAGTATATGGGATTAAAATGTAAATGTCAACAAAAAAAAAACAAATGATTACAAATTATTTTTTATTTTTCAATTTTCAATCCATTTTTAAATTTATGTATCTACTCTATTTTAATACACATATATATATATTGCAATGAAAATATTTAAAAAAATATTTTATTTATATAATAAAACTAATTTATTTGTACTACAAACTTATACACCAATGGTGTTTTAGCTCAGAGCACTTCTTTTTTTCTAAATAACAGTTACTGATAACCCATTTATAAGGGATTATGTCGAAATTAACAAAGGATATTGCCGCTGAAGATTATTGATTCTTTCCCAAATTAACAAATATTATATATCAGTCCTCAAAATATTAAAAGTCTATCATCGGAAATGCTCTGACTATTATTTAAATTACAAAAATTGGGCGAATAGCGTGGCACTGTAAAGGAAAATTTAGAAACGCTTCAATGCCGTAGTGGTGTTTAAAATTATTTCGCCGTAATGTGTATAGTACGCTTAGAACGCTTTAAAACTTAAACAACAAACGCACTTAAAAAAGCATATCGTCGCTTTAGAAAAAGAGAAACGTAACTATTTTTTTTATATTTTTATAGGCTGGCAAAACTATATTGTTAATGTTTCAAATTTCGAAAAAAGAAGTTACGTTTCTTGGTCTCTAAGGCGACAATATGCTATATCAATTGTCATTTTAATTAATTAAAAACATATATATGATTTTCTTCACAGGTACATTGTAATAATTGAACACTTAGTCAAAGTTAAATATCCTTATATTCCGACACTACATGTTTCGGACATTGAAATTCCCGAATCTCGATCATGAGTGGTCGGAACAGTAGGAATCGATTTAAAAGTCCGTATATTCGTAATTGCCGATTCTATAATTGGATTCCCAATCGTAGATAATGAAGTTTGGAGTCCTATGTTATCTTCCATAGTCACGATATTTCTTTTTTTGCTAAGAAGAAGTAGCTCCACATCATTTAATTGGCATGGCACATCTGAGCTCCTGTTTTTAAGATTTATGTTGATGTTGCCTTGGTTTGCCTGAAAATAATAAAAATAAATTCTTTTATTTTGCGTTAATTCACGCGGCTATATTGCTGCCATGATTCCGTCAATTATATCGAAAAAAATTAGGTAAAATCGTTTTAAAAAAGTGTTAGCCCAAAAAATAAATATATGGGTTTTGTAGTTGAATACTTTTCAGCCATTTACATTTTAATGCAGACTACTTTTTTTAACTTCAATGATTAATTTAAATGGCTGTGTTACTGGTGGATCGCAAAAACTGTCTGGCAATCACTTAATTACTTAACTTTTTTCGCCAGTCAAATGTGACGCACATTAATGCCACTAAACTCACGTGCACAACAAAATCAAGATGATCAAGAATTAAATATTGCGTACGTTTTAAAAATAAGACTGAAAATAGATTTGATATAAAAAAATATACCTTGCCTGACTGCCGGACATAATCCCGTTTTGCGGTGACAGTTAATTAATCGCAGGGTGAAACTTGATATGTTTAAAGAAGAATTATTTTACTTATAGACGGGTGAAACTTGATATGTTTAAACAAGAATTATTTTACTTATAGACGGAGAGGAAACCGTCATAAAAATACATAAACTTTTTTTACTAATATACAGAAAAATAAATTGTCGGATAGTTCTACGACTAGGTCCGATTACTTCAAGCCAGACATAAGTTAGTCTTCGGGAGACTTTTTTTATGATTTGCAAAAGGCATTGTTAGCACACTTCTAATGTTGATACTACCACAGCACGGACATTAATAGAATAATGAATTAGACGAAAGGATTAGAAACCGATGCAAACTGATTTTAAATGTTTGCAACTTGTATTGGTCAGGAAAAACAAAGTGAGGTAGAGCATTAAAGTGGGCCGAAAAAATGGAACTGGTTATTTCGATCGAGCACTTCTGATGGCAGTAACGAGAAAAAAAATAAGAATGTATACCTGAAATTTTATCATGTATTCCAGATCGGTTTTTAGGAATGTATACCTGAAATTTTATGGTGTATTCCAGATCGTTTTACGACATAAAAATAAAGCAATTCAAGTAAATTTTTTACACTTGAACATCAAATGTTAAAAGGTTTTTGCAGAATTTTAGGTAGGTATTCAGTTTTGAACAACCAGTGGTCGAAGTACATTTTTGGCAAAAGGATTTATTGAAATTGGAATATATTCGGGTATACATATTTTATTTCATGGGAGTAGGCAATTTTTTGTACGAAAATTGGATTTACCTACTTAAGTCATTTGCTTCCTCCCAAAAAATAAACATACTTTTCAAACTTTTCACTGTTCTTGATATCATTTTGTTTTAAGTAGCTTTAAATCAATAACACATAAATTCGCTAGCTGGGCATCGTAATCTGCTGACAAACATACCTTACCAGCTCAATAAACTGAAATCAGCAGCGCAGTGAGGTTTACACATATTTCACCAAATAATTCGTAGAAAAGCGTATTATTTGTTTGCATAAGACAGCACAGACAGGAGTCAATCACAGTAATTTATAAGGGTAAGAAAAGGAAAGAAACCAGTTTTGTTTTATTCAGAAATTATATAACCCGTAATATTTCGGGTTTCTTTGCTGTGCTCTGCTTTATCGCTCTGTCTCTCTTGATCTGGCATATAGCGTTGGAGAATAGACTCATAATGATGTGTGTGTGTAAAAATTCCTATAGAAAATGTGTAATTCTTCACATTTGGATTTCTCGTATTGCCTTAAAGTTCTTGTTGGAGTTTGTTTTTTTACTTTGTGATTGGAGTACGAGAAATTCGCCAATATGACACAATGGGCGATAAAACATTTATGGTGTATTTCTCAGGGTAAGAGGTGAGAAACAAGTCCAGTGTGTTTGGTGGTTTGAATTATAATGTCCAGAATTCGCGTCGGATTGGAATATTCGCCGTATTGTTTATTGTAGATGGTACATGGTGGGCTTAATCAGTACGTAAGTATTTACGTAAAGAAATGGGGAAATAGTACGTACGTACATAGGAGAAGGAATAATGTCACTAAGTTGTAACCAGGTAAACGCAATTCCGAAGAATCATCATAATGATGTGTGTGTGTGTGTGTGTGTGTGTGTGTGTGTATGTGTGTGTGTGTGTGTGTGTGTGTGTGTGTGTGTGTATGTGTGTGTGTGTATGTGTGTGTGTGTGTGTGTGTGTGTGTGTGTGTGTGTGTGTGTGTGTGTGCGTGTGTATCATTTGTACCTCACAGAGAATATTTTTTAACAATCTATGTTTTCCTAAATTTCCCACTGGGAGGAAAGAATGTCGGGTGCGTGTGTTTAAGGAATAAACACATATTATGTTCATTCATATGAATTTATGGTGCTCGTTATTTGATAAACATTGTTGATAGGTAGAAATTTGAAAAGGTAATTCGGTAGGAATCGGTTTATATATCAGTGACGTCAGTGTACTAACGTGTTTTTGTTTATGTGCGTGAATTTGTTTGTGTTTTATGTGAAATTCGGGGTTAATAGCTTATTTGATCTTGGCTATTAGTTGACTAATGATAAGTCTCATACTTTAACTTAGATTAGAAAATTTGTCAGAAACGTCAGAAAATTTGTTTTTTTTTTTCAAATTATAATTTTAAATTTGTGCTTAACATACTTTGATGAGGGACGTAAAACCTGAAACGAATATGAGAAGCTAAGGGTACTGTCAGTAACGAAGGAATGGGTTAGATCCTGTGACAGGCAAGATATCATTGATAAAAATAAGAAAATGTAGGAGACAAAACAAAGCTTTGCGGAACACCCCCATTTATACGTTGGGTTTCGGACTTTAAACTGTCCAAAACAACTGGAATTGAACGGTCCGAAAGGTTATTTCTCATCTATTGAAGAAAGGTATCAGCGATTCCAAATGCTCGTATTTTCGACAAAAGAGCTTGATGCAAAACTCTGTCAAATGCTTTGTCAAATGCTTTTGAAATATCAAGTGCAACGATCTTACTTTCACCACAGTGGTGAACAGATAAGTGTTCTACTTTTCGGTTAGATATCCCATCAAATCAGAAGTAGACCTGTTGCTGATTCCATATATTCCATAATCTAACGATTTAATAGCATGACCTTTGAAAAAAGGACCGTAAATACAATTGGTCGGTAGGGGGAAGGGGGGGGGGGGGGAGATTGCCTTTTTTTGGGACTGGTTGTACAAATACTGTTTTCCATCTTTTCGGAGAGAGAATAGGAGAGACAGAAAAGCTAACGCAGTACATTTACCAGCGTGGAAGAATACCTCTGCAGAACGATTTTTCCATATACAATTATTATTACTCTTTTTTATAAAATGTTTGTTTACAATATTTATACAATTGTTTTTCTTAGTCTAGGATAAATCTAATATTCTAAATTTAAACGACCGACGGTCTTTGGACTCTGCAACTGGAACTGCGGATTTATGTATGTCCGATCTTGAAGTACTCTCGCCACTGTACCACTAATGGATAGGTCGCATCGAGAATTCAACGGGCTAGAGGTAGATAAAGCACAATCTGGAAGCGTTGAACTAGCCGCAAAGGAAGCAGATTGGCTTTATCTGTAAAGCTGACAGTTGTTAATGAGTGACAGAACAGATGAAGAGGGCGAACGAAGGTTTTTGCTACTAAAGAAACTTTGTAGAATTTTTTGCCTCAACTTTTGATTGTAGAACAATTTGACGCCATTAATATGGGCATTGCTGTCATATCTGGCTCGTTTGAACTTTTTTCGGTTATCCTCAGATGGGTTGGCGCCATACAACCAATATCTTAGTATTTTTGCCCTGATAGCCACTCATACTACGCGTTTATCTTAGCTTTGATACTCTTTATCCTGTAAGGGATAAAGAATTTCATACACAGGCTAAATATATTGGTTATCATGAGCAGCAGCATCCACATCGCTATCGAGAAAGCAAAGCGACCAGTAAAAATTCCTATTGAAAATGTGTAATTCTTCACATTTGGATTTCTCGTATTGCCTTAAAGTTCTTGTTGGAGTTTGTTTTTTTACTTTGTGATTGGAGTAGGAGAAATTCGCCAATATGACACAATGGGCGATAAAACATTTATGGTGTATTTCTCAATTACATACAAATAAAAATACAGCTAGGACGCTATCTAAGCAGAATTGTGAAAAATAAATTCTGCGCTAGATTTCCAACAAAATCAGCGTAGGTGTCATGCCCATATAAGGATTAGCATAGGCCCACCTACAGTCTTTTCATTGTTCGCTGCAATGTCTTTTAAATAAAGGTATCAGAATATACCATCGATTCAAAACTAAAAAAATAAATACCCCATTAAAAAAAATTTAAGTTTTGTTTTCCAAGAAATGTTCTGAAACATAATTTTGCATAGGCGTTTTTGAAAGCTTGTATGTAGCAGATGATGTATCAATTGGGACTTATTTCAAGCCTATTAAGGGCTTCATTTATTTCACAGTGCAATAGCAACCGACGGGCATTATTTCTAACGTAGTATTAAATGAAGGGCACGTGGGAACCCATAAGGGTCCATATTAACGTTGAACATTTTTTCACAAGTTTTCCTGTCTTTAAAGGTATGTGAATGCGCTTTACAGAAATTTCATTTAAGTTTTCAAAACCATCAGGTTTCAATCGCTAATATGTTTGTCGTACTAAACTCTTAATTCTCTTTTGGGATCTTTCACGTTCCCTTTTTTTTTAATTTTCAAATTCCTTTTGTTTCTTGCATTCGTTTTCGAACATTTCTTTATTGTTCATTGCTGATTGGCTTATTTTTATTTTTATTTATTTTTATTGTTATCTAATCACTTGAATAAATCAAACGCAAAGAAATATATTGGCATATGAAAACTGACTAAGATTTACTGTTGCTTATGGTTGATTAATTATATATCACCGATGGTAACTAAGCAATGCATTGGGACCATTAAGAGAGCGATCATTTTTCAGAGATCTTTGAAACGTAACTTTGAAGGTTTAAAATACCGTTACACAGTGTAAGGAAAGTGCTTGCTGCAAGCGATTTTTTGCTGACATGCAAGCAAACTTCCTGCTAACACTTTTCAGGTTGTCACAAATTGCTGCTTAATACAATACAGTGGACGTCTAGTAACGGGTGATCCAAGTAGAGATACTTTATTCAATAGCCTTTTTTGACAGATCACGTGTGAGTCGTGTCATGCTGTCATGTTATTTTTGTTTAGTATTGTTTGGCATTTCATAATGGAAAGACTTACGCGTGAACAACGTTTACAAATTGTTCAACTTCATTATGAAAATTCACGTTCTGTGAGGAATGTGTTTCGTGCACTTCGCTCAACTTATGGTCAACATAATCGGCCTACTGAGCGTACTATTCGCAACACCATCTCCCATTTTGAGACCCAGCATTCATTATTGGATAATATTCGACCGAATAGACCACGTCCAGCACGCTATGAAGAAAATATAGCGGCCGTAGCTGAGAGTGTACACGAAGACCGTAGAGAGTCGATTCGGCGCCGTTCGCAGCAACTCGGACTGACGTATGGAACGACTTGGCGCATTTTACGTCAAGAACAACTGAAGCCGCTCGACCTTCCCAAGCGACATCGCTTCGCTCTATGGGCTCCAAGAAGATCCGACGTTTTCGAGGCAAATTTTGTTTAGCGATGAGGCCCATTTCTGGCTCAATGGGTATGTAAACAAACAAAATTGCCGCATTTGGGACGAAGAGCAACCTGAAGAGATTGTAGAACTGCCACTTCATCCAGAAAAAACAACGGTTTGGTGTGGTTTGTGGGCCGGTGGAATCATCGGTCCATATTTCTTTAAAAATTATGCCGGTGCGAACGTAACCGTCAATGGCGACCGCTATCGTGCCATGATAACCGACTATTTGATGCCTGAAATTACACTGGACGTCCACTGAATATAAAAAATTGCAAATAATTCTTACAGTACAGCTGGCACGACGTTACAAACAAAATAAACAGAGGATAATGAAGCGAAATTTCAAACTGGTGAGGAATCGTCATACCCACACAATGGCACATTTTTGTTCGGCTTCAAAAACCAAGACGCTCTGTCGAAAATCACACGTCCGCTTGCACGCAAGCAGAAAACTTACAGATGCAAATCGTGCAAGTGATTTGCTTGCACGGAAACGATAACATGAACTAGTCACAACAATCTAGGTTTTCTTGATGTAAGCGTTCGAACGCAAGCAGGTCACTTGAAGCAATCATTTGCATCCAAGGAAAGTGTCAGCAGTAAACAAAAAGCATGCTGCAAGCAAAACTTGCATGGTGTGACGGTACTTATAAAATGTTTTTTAATTCATCACAGTGCTATCATCTTGCACAAGCTCTCTAAAAACATATACATATAAGGAAACCAAAAATTGCTAACTCCCTTTATTATTTTGTGTAGCTCATTTTTTATCAGAAGGAACAAAATAAGAGAGAGACTATGGAATTTAAAAAAAAAAATGCTGTTTTTTTTTACGCCCAACTCATTAATTTTATCTTCAACGCATTCAATTCTTATGTACGAGGCTCTCAACTTTGTTCATCCAACGCGTTGGATATGGTTCATTATCATTTCCCATCGCGTTGTTCAACAAGTGTACGGATAGTGGACGAGCTCGTGTTGCTTGTTGGAGACAGTTTTGTATCGGGTTGAGCAACGAATTCCAAACAATGTGCAATACATTATCTATCAACGCGTTGCTCGACTTACTTTTTTAGTTCTTCATTGAACGAGTTGAAGTTGAAGAGCCATCTTTGATAAACTCACAATTACAACTAACCAAATTTCCTTTCTTTAATCGGTCACGTTTATTTTTTTCAAAACATTATTAACACGGCAACCACGTTTCTTTTATTTTCGTTTCTTTTAAAATAAACTTTGCCGAATGAGTCAAAATATATTAAAATTAATTTCCATCAACTCAATGCGCAACCTCATAGAAAATGTGGTTAAACAACTCGAGCAACAGAGTTTCTTGCCAAAATGAAACCAGTTGATCAACTAGGTGTACGAAGTTATTCAACAATTGAGTGCGTTAATACACTAGCAGCCGTATTCATTAGATTTTCTTAATAGCCTTTTGATTTATGATTAACTAATTATCAATTAAAAAGTTGATCATTGTTTTATTCATAACACAATTTTAATCCTGTAATAACTGATTTTGATTTGATGAACGTTTTTGAAAACACTGATTGAAAATTAGCTAAAAAAATCTCAAACTGTGTATTTCGTATATGAAATTTCATTTCAAAAAAAATATTAAAACATAAACACGAAAAACGTACATACACAGATATAGAACATAATAGAAATGGCATGACGATTTGTTTTATTAGGTATTGTAGTCAACATGGTTAGTGTTTAAATAAGAAAGATGGAATCAATCACGCATTTCTCAATAGAAATATTCAATAATAACTGCTCTGGTTATTTAATATTTAAATTTTTTGTAAAAAAACGAAAAATTTGGACACTTTGCCGACGAAAAATATTTAATCACACTTTGATTATGCTTTGAATGCCGAATTCCGCATTTAAGTTAATGAAAGGTTGATCAATGTTGATTAGTGAAGAAAAATTTAATGAATAAGATATAGTTTACTAAAGGATAATTAAAGGCAAATCAGAGTTAATTCGTCGTTGATTATGTTTGATGAATAACGCTGTAGGTGTACAAGGGTATTCAACAATTGGATAAGTTGATTAACTAGGTGTACGGGGCTTGCATTGAGCACAAACGCGTTGAGCACAAACATGGTGGAATTCTAACCGAATTGCGTCGCTCAACGTGAGTTTATGCAATATAAGACTCTAAATATAATTGAGTTGAATAAAGAATTGGGCAAAGTTGGTTGAATGTCTTGGGCACGTAGTTGGCGACCGGCATAATGTGCTTGAAAATACTCCATACCTTCTCCATAGCAAAGTAAAATACTGTTTCACATATATTATACCTTTTTTTTTTTAAATAAACTCACACTCAAAGATGGTACATTAATTTTCAATACTCACCAACAACAGCGTTGACAAAAAGTATCTCGATATTAAAGATTGGTCTTTGTTTTCCATAACTTGACTCAACGAAATTAGGTTACTGGTCATGTCACGTCTTTCAAATTGACTCATTATTTCCGTCCCCAGATCGAAAACATCAAAATGATGACGCTCTCTGGAATGTGCCAATATCGGTTTAAGGTGAGCATGCCATTCCTCTACCTGAATTATAAAAAAAATATGTTTAAAAAAAAAACAACTTAAAAATTATAGTGTTCACCTTTGAAATATTTTCACTAAATTCACGAAGATTAACATGTTTGGAGGAAGAAACTTGATCGTTATTATTTTTGTAACAATTTTCCGAGGAGCCAAATAAAGTATTTTTGTGGTCTAATAACGAAATTTCATTCGTTACTGGAAATTGGCTGGAAGATTGTTGTGTTGAAATAAAGATTTCTCCTAGGGCATCTCTTGCTTCCCCATTGGATAAAGTCTTTTCGGATACGGAAAGCCTCTCAAATTCCCTTGAATCTTCTACATTTTTGGAATATTGAAAATCGTCATGGTTCATTCTATCTGAAGTAATATCAATTTGTGGTAAGCTTATTCCCGAATCTCTACTTAACGTACGGCTTTTGTCACTCAATACGTTTTCCGGAAATCCATAAAAGTCTGAAATAATGAAACATATTTAAATAAAAATACTTAAAATCATAAATGAATAATTGAACCTGGCTCATGGGATGGTGACGATTGTGGCGTTAGAGGAACTCCAGTAACATCTTCGGAAAGTCGAACTTGCGAGCGCAGACGATTTTCTTGATTCAGAGGGCAACATTTTATTTGACGCTGTGAAGTAGAAAATGAAATTAATAATTATTTTTAAAACTTAAAAAAAATATACATATTAGGATAAATTAGATTTGAAAGTTTCTATCCCTTCTCTGATTTCTCTGACTATTAGCGGGTGTCAATTAAAAATTAAGGAGACCATCCAGACTAACTAGTTGAACAACTAAATGGGAGTCCTTTAGAAAAGAGTGCGTAGATAAAATTGATCTTAAGAACAGAAAAGGAACTTAAAAATCAATTATATTAATACATATATCGGAGTCATACAATGCTCACTGTGGTTTAATTGCATTTTAAAAATGTAATTATTTATATATTATTATAAAAAACCGTATTGACTAAAAATGGCAGAAAACTTGTGAAAAATCATAAAATAAAAATAACCTAATCAATCAGTACTTCTCAGTTTGTATGTTTTGTTATTAGGCCAAACAGATTAAATCGTTGCAACCGACAATAGATGCATTTTATTATTAGAGAAGATCCATATGAATTATTCATTTACCTACGAATGCGACGAGATACTGTAATATACGGTGCATGGAAATAACTTCACGGTCTATAACTTTGTTCAATATTAGATATGTCTCGCCCGATAAATAAAACAATAACTACATTCTCAATTATTTACGAAAAAACGAATTCTGATATCTCTCGTTAAAAACTACTTCTAAACAATCTTTAAATAGTTACTATTGAGGTTTTCCCGGGCGAACTATTTACAAAACACTATTTTATTTGCATAACCATAATGTAAAGGGTGTTTTTTTTGGAGGTTGGTTTAATAATATAGATAAAACTGACATTTTGTGGTCAAATCTGGCGACCTTAATGTCATTTATGTTCAGTATGGTTCGCCATTTCATCATGAACAGGTTGACAAATGAACAACGCTTGCAAATCGTGCAAATTTATTTCGAAAATAATGTTTACCGCAAAATTTTGTTCAGTGATAAGGCTCATTTTGGGTTGAATGGCTACGTCAACAAGCAAAATTGCCGCATTTGGAGTGAAGAGAATCCACATGAGACCCTTGAAACGCCATTACATCCACAAAAACATGAGTGAATACAAAGATACTCACTCCAACGTTATTTTTTTGGGAACTCTTGGATAAATCAAATTAAAATAAAGTTGAAATAGTAGCCATAGTTGTCCTCTGCGATACTGCAGAAATCCAACAGCAGAGGATCAGTATTTCTTAGATTTTTGTATTTAAAGACAGAAAGTCAAATTTTATTTATATGATACAGATTCAAGACTTAAAAGATCGTCAAATTTCTACGTATCTGAAAGGCCACAATGCGGATAAGAGTTCAAATTACTCGCTCTGGAAAACTATGAAAGACATTAAAAATGCAAGATTTCAACCTTTAAGGATGTGCAAAATTTCTTCGTATCTTGAAGAGTCCGAATAATTACTCCTGGAAAGCTATAAACAAAAGATAATATCTATCTGTGAATACGTGTGAACCATAGAGAGTGCTGTTGATTTTCAAAAATTAGGTGTAAGTAGCCCAGTTTGAAATTAATGATACCTAAATGAAAATTTTTTTCCAAAATTAATTCACCATCAGATCTGTGTCGTAGAGTGCTTATTACAAGCAGCTGTCACGAGCAGTAATATGCCGGCATAAAAGTGCACCACAGGCTCATCATTTAGTGCTGGTGTTAGTAAATACGTACACAAATCCAACATATATTGATAACACAAACACAAAAGATATAAAAATGTTCTAACAGTAAGACACTAGAACATGATTACGCAAACACATTTTCATTTTAAATTTACTGACATGCAAATCAATCACATGATTGTTTAAATTATAAATTCTATCCATGCGAGTAATTGGCTTATTCCTGACATAATTGGTCCTATGATAACCACTTACTAAAAGATCCACAAAGATACCACCATGGAAGTTGAATGCAATGGAAGACAACAGATCAGGAGCATCTATATTACCAGCTATAAGTTGCTGTAGGAAAACTATGGCCTAAATGACTTCCTTGAGGAACTCCAGACCGAGCAGAAAAAGATTCAGAAATTTTCCAAATTTGATTTGATAAGGTATGAAATAATACATTTTATAAAAACAGGCGGGAAACCATACGCCCTGAGTTTAAATCTGATTATCTCATGGGGCAGCTGGTCGAAAGCCTTTGAGAAATCGGTGTATATGAAATCGACTTCATTATTATTTTCTAAGGAACTAATTTGTAACAGTGAACCTGTTTCTTACAAATCCATATTGTTCGTTACAAATGACACTACGACACAGAAATATTAATTTTTCGCAGACAATTTGCTCAAAAAGCTTAGGAATACACGAAAGCTTACAAATTGGTTTGCAATCGGCGCAATGCCATCGGGTTCAGATGAGTAGTAATTTTTCAATAGGAAAACAAATTTCGAAATAGTTTCCAAATCGAAAGAAAAATTACTGAACGTAATCTGGGAAGAAAAAGAAGAAGAAGAAGAAGCTTTTTAAATAGCTAAAATAATTACATTCGATGAAAAGAGGAGAGTCACTGAATGATCTACTAAAATAGTCAGCAAACATATCGCTAACAGCAAAGGAATCAGAAGATTTACTATTACATAAACTAAAATTTGCTGGATACCCATCCGCTTTTTTCTTCGAGTTAACAAACTTCCAAAAACGTTTACGATCACTTTTTCCCACATATTCCCTATAAAGGTTAAAGAATAAAATTTTAAATTCATTAAATAGAATAAAATAATGATCGAAATCAGATTGAAGGAGACTTTTTAAATAAATTTTCCAAGCTCGACATAAGCTCTCTCGTATACCAAGGGTGGGAGGACAAATGGCCATTTCTGGATGACTTAACAGGTATAACTCTTTCCATGCAGTCATTAATTAGTGCATAATTCAACTGCAACATCAATATCAGGGAAGGTGTACATATTTAATGGTAAATTTTTAATTTCTTCAGAAAGCCTCTGAAAATTTGCTTTCGAAAGTCATAGTCATGCGAACGGTCATACGAATTTGCAGATGGAATTGAAGAAGAAGAAGAAGAATGATTGCCTAAAACAGACATTGGAATAGAAGGTTGGGTATCTGGTTGTTGCACTAAAATTAATGATTCCGTGTCAGTTGACGTAGAGGAGTCAATCGTTAAGGAAGGAGCTGAACACTTGGAAAGGTTAACGACTGCTGTATTAAAAGTGTCGAATAATACATTGAATCCCTTGGACAGTTTTTGAATATCAGTCTTAAAAGAAGACATTTCAAATGCAAGGTTGGATAAAGAAATTTTACAGCACGGGGGAATTTGCCTTATGGTAGGCAAGATCCGAAGAATTAATTTAATCAATAAATGCATTGGTAGAACCAACACATTTTGCATGAAACAACATACCACATGGGCCATAACAGGCAAATAGGGAATTGGTGGAATTTTTAGATTCCAAACATTTTGTTGCACTGCAATCCATTATAAAGAAGAAAATAAATTTAAAGGGAAAAAAAGAAAATGAAGGCACAAATGTCGCTTAGTTTGATTTGCGAGCAAAAACTTATAACGATGCAGTTCTAATATCCGTAAATCTTGGCGTATTATAGTCAACGAGACCAAATCCACGCACGTTAATTTTACTTACAGAATTGGAAACAATATACCCATTTATATTGACTCGGTAAAACTTCCGTACACAAATGAGACTAAATAATTGGGAATGCAAAATTTAAATTTAAATCGCATGTTAAGAAGAAACGGGAAGAGATCGTTCTCAGATATAATCAAATGCATTGGCTGATTGGAATACTTTCCAAACTCTGCATGGAAAACAAGCTGCTTTTATACAAGCAAGTGCTAAAACCTATATGGACGTATATTATACAACTTGGGGATGGTCCCAAAGCAAGTAATGTTAACATTTTACAGACTTTCCAAAATAAAGTTTTAAGAAAAATCGTTAATGCGCCGTGGTATATCAAAAACGCCGATATTCACAGAGATCTAGTTATAACTAACGTGGAAGAGAAAATACGCGTAAACAACGCACTCGCCTTCTTGGCCAATGCTATGAGACTGTATTACAACTTCTAGACCAGAGAAATCTTGTGCGCTGACTACAAAGGATAAAACCCTTTGAATTAGCACTATAAGACGTAACCACACGTTGTTGTTGGTAGAGCAGGTGCTTCCGCTGTGATGTTACTTGTCAAACGTGATTGAATATTTAAATTAAAACTGCTTGATAGGCATTAGCCCAGTTGTAGTATAAAAGTATTTTGAAGGTAGGTGTTTTCAGTGAGTAAGAATCTCACACTATAATGAGCACGCGCGGCCGTTCCTCATAGTATCTCATGTCATATGACCAGAAATGCGCTATCGAATAAAAATGGGGGTATTATTTTTCAATTAGACCAATTTACGTACTTTAATATTATTAACTCATCCCAGCCACTAGAACTGTCAGAAAAAACAATGACCATTATATAATGAAGTAATGCTGTGCATTCTGATTTGACTTGAATTATGAGGAACATTTTGGGTTTTATCAAAATATGCTGTTAATACTCGTCATCAACTTTTACTAGTTGATACATTATGTATTATTTGAAACAGTAGCTTTATATCAATATATGATTTCTGCGACCCATTGTTTGGGTTTTAATTAGCAGATAAATGATATGCGGATTTAAGATTTTTTTTCCTGAGTGATCTTTTGTTAAGATGATAACGTTCCCATAATGATGAATTTATAGTCAATGCTAGGGGAACGTTTGAATGTTAAATGTACTTAAATTTAATTCAAATAAATTTACGTTTAGGAATCTCAGCTATGAAGATTTAAATATTTAAAATTTTTAATAAATATTTAATAATATTCAAACTTTTTACTGTCTTAAAGATATACATTTGAAAAAGAATTGCTGAAATTTTCAAATTGGATTTTTGGCAGACTTTTTTTTACAAAAAAATGCTAATTTTGGTAAAATTAGCTCAACATATTTTTTTTAAGTAAAGTTAAGTGATTGAAAAAAAAATCCTTCGTCCAAGTCCTCGTGAATTGTATCTCGAAGGCCTGTGTAAAATTTCATCAAGATCGGTTGAGTGTTTTTCGAGAACTTTTGACAACCGACTTTAAAAACACAGTTTCGAGAAAAACGCGTTTAAAATTTGGATAAACTCAAATAAACCTCGTGATTCAATTGAGTGCGCACAGAAGTTTTTATTCCGAATGACTTAAAAATTTAGGATAATATTCTCGAGATGTTGTGGAAATTAATAAAACAATAAAAAGTGCGTTTGTTTCAATATTGGAAGCAAACGTCGAGAAATCTTATGAAGGGTTCCAATCCTCCCCTACTACACACTTATTTAAATGAATAATTGTTTTCATATTCTTCTTCCATGTTCCAACTTTTGCAACCTAAAATGGAATACTTTGGTACTTTTAAAAAATAATACAGACACAAAATATTTAGAAAATTAAAACCACACAAATTGCTTTTGTATTTCGTAATACACTAATGAGATTGATTACTAATCGTATTTAGTTGTTCATTTAATTTATATCACTTCTGCGTTAATATATTAAGCATTGGAACAATGTTTGAATCTTACCTGTTTCTTAAGCTGATGGAATTCTGGTCCCAGTTTAAAGTTGCGTCGCTTTTTTAAATATTTATGATGAATTTTTAAAATATTCAAAATAACTGATGGACATTCAGCGCATGAATAAACTGGGACGGAGATAACTTGTTGTGGTTCTTGAATGTTGTAAATTCTTTTTATAACGTCGTCGACTATGACAACAATGTTACTTTTGTCCTTAACACAACGAAAAACATCCGTAGCAACTACAGCTGGTGAAAGCAATTTATGATCCCGTTCATCTAACTCAGAAAAAAATACCCCTTCATCGTCCAAATGTGGAAGGATAACTTTGATTGTGTTTAAGTCATTTTGCTCGCCTGAAAATAAGTAAATATCATATTCCTTCAAAAATAAAGAAATCTCCTTTTAAAATTTAACATACTTTTAGCGTCAAGAAGCGTAGCATCACAGGTACTTGGTAAGCCATCTTTTCTCATAAATTCGATATGAGTTTCATCGGGAGATGGCACAAATGATTGGCTTTCAACAGTTGATTCATATACAGTCAAACTTATACCACTTTCACCGCTTGGTTGGCAGAGATCTGCGCTTTCGTTAATAGAAATTGATGTTTGCACTTCGCTTTCATTGAATGTGTTGAACAACGTGTTTTCCGGATTTAAATGTTCGCTTGTACTTTCAAGAATATTTACATGTGAAGAACTAATGTCATTATCCGTCGCTGTCGCCGAAAAACTATGAAAGTCATCGGGAATTTTTGAGTTGAGAGATATTTCTTGTTGCTGGTCAAACGCA
Source organism: Ferdinandea cuprea (assembly GCA_963576555.1). Lineage (NCBI taxonomy): Eukaryota > Metazoa > Arthropoda > Insecta > Diptera > Syrphidae > Ferdinandea > Ferdinandea cuprea. The sequence goes on from OY754959.1 coordinate 84,471,232, forward strand.
TTAATTCTTATCGGTTCGTAATTGTTCTTGCTATTTTCTTCTGATGTATTCTGATGGTTTATGGCATCATGACCCTCTTTATATAAAATTTTATTTTCTAAATTAACGCAGTGGTTAATGTATGCGTCAGATAGCGGTGGCCACAATTCTGAATTATTGCATTCAGCATCAATAAAATCTTTCATTTTGAAATGCATTTTAAAGTTAATATCTGGTATTAAAGTATTGTATCTATGTTCCAGATGATAAGTAAAAAGTCTATAATTTTTTTTTGAATCAATTTCATCGTCATAGTCAAAGTCCTCTATTATCGATTTTTTCCAACACGTGGGATGTATAAATGATTTGCTTAACTTTAATATAGATTCACTTTGTTTACTGTCTTTGAGTGAAATCAATATTTTTTTATTGGTTTTTAAGACGCTATTGTCGAATCGTTTGTTATTGGAAAGTGTTTTAAACCGCTTTACGCTAACATCGGTTTCGTAAGGACCACTTAATTGTTCGAAAGGACGTTTTTTTCCTCTTCTCGTATTGTTTAGTGTTGAATTTGAATTTGGACCGCACCTTAAAAACGGATTATATGATAAAAATAAATTAGGTGTAAAATTAATTCAAAGCAAAAGATAAAGAGCGCTGAAAAGAATGTTTTTTGTTGTCGAAATTGTTTTGAAAGATTTTATTTTTGAAAAGTGGATAAAAGGATAGCCAAAGTAGAAATTTTGTTATTTGAGATAAGTCACTTCATTAATTACGCCTATCTAAAGAATACCGATGTAATCAAAAAGTTATAGTTATATATATATATATATCAAAAGTTTATTTATTGTTGGAAAACTTGTACCTTAAGTTATTCATATTTCTGCAAATGATGTCGTTGGTTGCTTTACTGCTGATCATAGATCTCAGATATTTGAACCCATGTGTATCGTTGCTCCACGATCATCTGTACGTAGGTTTCATGAACTCAGTTCAGTTAAACTGTGTGTTTCAAAACTTTTTTCATATTAATTTATTTTATTGAAGTATTGATACTCTAAGTATATGGACTCTATAATTTCATAATGGCATCCAATGGCACTAATTGATCCCATTGTCAAAGCTCAGTTAATAATTTTGTGAATTGTGGGGGAATTTGCAGAAAAATTAGCTTAGGCAACCAACAATATGTAATGGTTTGTAATATTAAGAATTTGACATGGCGATGTTTTTTTTTTTTTTTTATAATATACGCGCACTAAAGGGATTTTGGATACCCTTAAAATGAAGTAACACAGTGCGGGCATTAGGAAAGCGAAGGATTAGAAAAAGGGAGATACCGATACACGTTGTTTTTAAATGTCTGTAAACTGTAATGTGAGGAAAAAACAGAGAGTGGTAGAGCATTCCACATTCGCGTTGTACGGTTAAGAAACGAATCCTTTTATTTCACTGTACGTCCGAATACAGGCTTAAGGGTAAACTGATGTGCATTCCTAGCATGGCGAGTATTGCGGTTGAATTGCTGTAGGGGTGGAATGTAACTGGCAATTTCATTTGAGCACTTGTGGTGGAAATACCGGTAAAACAATGGCAAGCAGGAGACATTACGACATTGACTAAGAGAGTCAAGTGATTTCGCGATGTCTCGATCGCCAATAAGTTTTACCGCACGTTTTTGGATCCTGTCAAGTAGCTCCAAATATGTAATTGGAGCACCGGACCAGATATGAGCGTTATACTCAAGTTTGGGGCGAATAAACGCCTTATAAATTTTTACCAGCTCAGGAGTGAAATATTTCTTGCATCGCTTAAGGAAGCCTAGACATTTCGCAGCGTTCTTGGCGACATCGAATATGTGGTCATTCCAACGAAGGTTGTCATTAACACACATACCGAGAATGGAAAGTCGTTCGTTTTCCGCGATGCAAGTGCCATCCATGGATAACGGCAGAGAATTAGGGTTTCGCTTCAATGACAGCAGACAGCATTGCGTTTTTGAAGCATCAAATTCCACTCTGTTGGTTTTACCCCATTTAAGTGTGCTGTCAAGATCGGAATTTATAGAGCTTAACATACGTTGCCATTCCAGTTCAACGTCCGAAGATGAGGGGCGTTGCACAAGAAACGAATATGTGTATGATGTGCTCCGGAATTAGCATTTTTTTGCTTTTATATGCAAAACTGATTGATTAAGAGTCAAAATTTAACGCGGAAAGAGTCATGAATTGTATGAAAGAATTCAGACATTCGAAAATGTACTGTTGCATTGCTCATGATCCTGCCACAGTATAATACCAAAATGTGAGACGAAAAAAATGGTATTTAAAATTTGTAATGATGACGACATCATTATCGTGAAAGCAAAACAGCTGGAGACATGCTTAAAGACATGCAGGAAGAACGTGTGGAAATGACATATTTGGATCCTTTTGAAGATACGTTTTTATATCTTCAAAAGGATCCAAATATATAATAAGGATCCACGTGACCAAATGCAATTACATATAGGGTCAGCCATCTAACGTTTTTTTTTTTCAACTAGTGCTTATTTCGCGAATGGTAACACTTAGCTCATGTCTGATTTGACAGATAATTAGTTTTATCCTTCCGCTGAACGAATATGGTTGTGTATACGCTTGAAGAACGCTGGGAAATATTGCGGCATAATTGGGCAATTTTTCATTTTTTTTTTAAATGAGCAAGGAGTGGCCGTTACAGTCAATGGCGATCGTTATCGGGCTATGTTTTGTTCACAAAAATTGAAGAGGAGGACATTGGCAACATTTGGTTTCAACAGGACGGCGCTACGTGCCACACAGCCGAAGCTACACTCGATGTTTTGCGCCCTGTTTAAAAAAAAAAAAAGTTATTTGGCGGACCCTATATAATGCGACAATGAAATTGCCGAAAATATAACTATATTCAATGGCGAATATTCTATAATCTATGATCTATTTTAACTCATTCGTGAGTTGCAACCAAAAGCACCTGCTAAAAAGCTGAACTTTTTGAGAGCAAATGTCACAGGACAAGCACATAGGTTGGTCAAGCACTTTCAAGCAACTGATGATAACTACGAAGTAGTCTGGGAGAGGTAAGTTGATCCCTACGATTTAAGTTAAGTTAAGCAGATTATTGGGACAAAGTTCATACACGGGAACAGCGGCAAGGCTTAGGAAGTTGCACGATACGACAAAGGAGGCATTGCAGGCGGTTACAAATCTTGGCTTTAAAGTCGATCAGTGGGATCCTTTTATCGTCCACCTTTTTCTACAGAAGATGGACAAGATAACGCCGATTGCAGCTATGCAGACACTGTCTGAATGCGGGTCACTTCTCTCAATCATGCCAGTCCTCAAGATTGCCAGAAATGTGATGGCAATCACAACACACTATTACATCAACCGAAATCCAAGCTGGTCATCAGCCAAATGGACGACAGCCACAAGGTCATAACCAGTGACAGCAATTTAAGCGAGTGGAAATTACAGCAAGTGACCAACAACAGCAAAACACAACAGGGGAGGCTATGCAGAAGGCGCATGTTGGTAAGGCATCTCAAAATATTAATAACAGTGGTGATAGATTAATAGGTTCGCCATCAACCAGTGCCACACTAGCTAGGCATACGACAAAAAGACGTCATTTTTATCTTGCTACGGCTGTTGTCAATGTCATTTCCTCGTACGTTACACGGGTGTCTTGTTGAGTACTCCTGGATAGAATTGGGGTAAAGAAACGTCGGAAGAACATTCCAATTGGCAGATATATCTCTTTGGAATATACCATCTGGCATTAAACTAGCCGATCCTGCCTTAACAAAGACTCCTCTTACAGATATGCTGTTAGGAGCTGACATATTTTTTGAGTTTAAGTGTTAAATTATCTGCTAATATTGCGCAATATTAATTTGGGGTGGATTGTAGCTGGCAGCGCCCCGATATCCGAGCCGAACAATGGAAATCACTTTCGTATTCCCATATAGCGACCAAGCCGTCACTAAATGTATTGGACAAACTCGTTCGAAGTTTTTGGGAAACAGAAGGACATGACACTCCAGTTAACACTATGATCGAAGAAGAGCATGAGTGCGAGGAGCACTTTGAAAACAACACGACTATTAATGAAAATGGACAATTCATGGTAAAATTGCTATTCTAAGCTGAGCAAGGATAAATTCTAGGAGATTCGCGCGAAATAACAAGAAAGCGGTTGCTGTCACTAGAAAAAAGGTTGGATAAGGATAAACATCTGAAGGAGTTGTACACAGAATTTATGAAGGAGTGCTTGTCCTTGCGACATATGTATCCAATATCTGGAAACTTTATAGTTATGTGGACTATATTCTTCCTTATCATTGCGTCATGAAACCTGAAAGCTCTACTACAAAGCTTGGGGTGGTATTCGATGCCTCGGCCAGAAGTACATCAGGTCGGCCACTCTATCAAATTTTATTAGTTGGTCTAACAGTTTAACCAGACTTATTCTCCATCATTGCAGATTTCCGAACGCACAAATACGCATTCACCGGAGTCATTAGTAAGATGTATCGAAAAGTCCTAGTAAGTGCTGAGGATTGACCGAAGCTACTCTGAGCTAAGACAAAATTCCTTAAGAACAGAAAGAAAAACTTGTCTCTTTTCATCAGTCAAAGTTAATCAAAACGTTCGGATTGATTTGGGAACCAGTTTTTGATTGTTTCAAATATAGTTTTGAAGTTGATAAACCCGAGAAGTTAGAACCACGAATATGTAAAAGAACGGTTTTTGCTGACTTTGCTAGATTGTTCGAACCTTTGGGATTGCTTGGACCAGTGCTAATCTCGGCAATTTTTTTCTTCAGGAACTATGGAAGACAAACCTATCGTGGGATGGCTACCTTTCAGAAGACCAATTAAACAAATGGCAGAATTACGGATCAGTTTTCATCGAGGAACGAATTACGAATTCAATGACATGCATTAGCCCCACCAGCAAGGGCGATTGAGCTGCATCAATTTCTTAATGCTGGTTTAAACGCATTAGGGGTTTGTGTATACCTCAAATCGATTGATGACGATGCCAAGATCTATTCTCAACTGTTGTGTTCTAAATTGAGACCGCTTAAAGCAACAACTATTGCGCGATTAGAGCTACAAGGGGCGTTCATTATGGTGAATTTAGTCGAAAAATTGCTAAGGATACATTGAGAAGGTATATTACTGTACAGATTCAACTATAGTACTGGCTTGGATAAAATCGCTGTCGTATGTCCGGGAAACATATGTGGCTAACAGAAAACATCATATATTACCCCTGAGGAAGTGCCAGGAGTGCTCAAAGCAATATCGGTGTTAGCAGCTTGTTTACCTTCAGGCACAGACATAGTGAACATGGGAATTCTTTTTATGCTCTTCAAAAAATATTTGCATTTTGCTACAGGTTTTATACCAATTACAGAACACCGAAATCCTTGCGAAATAAAAGGCGACTATTGGGAAGTCGCCATTTAATCTGCCAAGGGCCTGCTTTTCGATATCTTGAAGAAGCTTCGTTAGCACAACAGCAGTCAATCAAGTAAAGGCAGTGCTAAGCCCGCGGACTATAACACCAATTTCAGCATATCCGAATAACTTAGGACCTTTTACACCTAGACACTTCTTGATGGATGCCCCACTAACAGCGCTGCCAGAACCAGATGTCACAGACTTGAAGCTCAGCAATCTTACTAAATTTCGTCAAATTCAACACATACTAGAACATTTTTGGAGACGATGGTCAGCAGAATATATTCATCTGTTACATCAGAGATTGAAATGGAAACGTAAATACACATAGCGGCACTTATCAACGAGTAGTACATAACTTATGCCCATTGCCGATCGAGAATTCGTATGCCGAAGAGGATGAGATGGCGAATCAAATCGTACTTTGTATTATTAGATGTGTTATGTGGAAAGGAAATGGCTCAACAGATATTAATACAGAATCGCTGCAATTGAACACAATTACATAGTTGGCAATTCAATTAAAGTAGCAGTCAGCTGAATTGAAAAACAATCTCGTATCGCTGTCTCCTTACTTTATTTTGATTATTCCAATATTACATTTAAATGCTAGCTACTTGGTTGAGATACCTATTACCGCTCAATATCAATGGCGAACTCTCAGGTACTCTAACGGTTCGATTTTTTCTGTGACATCCAGTGTGACTGGCCCTTATATGCGATGGCAGCACAAGAAGTATAGCCATAAGTGTATATGAGGTAATGGGGTAATGGAGTTCCGAAAATCCTGTGCGATCAAATTGCCAAACACAATTATCAACGGTAGAATAACACACAACACTACAATTAACAACTCTTTCATACCGAGTGCTAACTTTAGCGACTGTATATTTAGCAGAAATGAAGCATCTCCACCTTCAGTTCCAGTCGAGGTTCATGACATTGAAAAAAAAAACTGTTTGATGATCTCGAAAGCAGGCAGGACAAAATAATCGAACAAACCACAAGAAATAAAATAACAAACCTACAAAAGTGGGAAATATGTTAAGAAAAGCTACAATTAAGACACAATTTTAATATATAATGTTACTAACTTGAAACCAAGCATGGGACAAGACATATAGGTATCACGCACAAGCGTCTCACGTGTCAAATCTCATGCTAAACTAGCAGACATAGGGTCAGTCTGCTATGTCTGCTCCCATGCTAAGCTAGCAGAGATAGGGTCAGTGTATTTGACACGTGAGAAGCTTAAGCGTGATACCTATATTATATCTTATCAGAAATTTAATATGATAATGTTATCCAGCTTGAGAACAGACATAGAATTCGCGCTTCATGCGTATTGTATTTCAGCTTATGCCTGCTCTCATGCTAACCTATATTATCTACCCCAAAGGTACAAATAAAGTAATTTAAATTCATAAATAGTTGCGTTTAACTTTTTTAGTTTCTGCATATTCCTGATCAATCTACTTACGGTCTTATTTCCAGATGTTCATCATTAATAAGCGATAATATCAACCTTTCAACTGCAAGATGTATACTGTCGACCCTTTTGCAATATATTATTGCTGAATTCAACAACAATAGACCCGCTTCTGAAAATGATGGATCTCCAGGCAATTCTTCGAATAGATCTAAGTACTAACAAAAGATATGGGTATTTAACATTTTTTGTAGACATTTAATTACCTGACTACATACATAATTTAAAGATACTGATGTATCACATGAGAATTCCTGATTCTCTGCAAGTTCGATGAGCAGCAGAATAATATTTTTGTGAGTTTTTTCTGAATTCACTTGTCTTATTAATTTTCCCAATTTGGTATTAGGGTGCTTCTCAGCCACTGATAGTATTAATTTAAATAGTTCCCCTGTTCATAAAAAAGAAATACAAAATTACTATCTTACCACGATTTAATTCAAGTGCTTCTACATACCTCTGTTTACATCTTCCATTTTTAAAGGAAACGAAAACACTTTACTTGGAATTGCTTTAAGAAAATTTGAAAAGTGGCGATAACGCTTTAAAGATATTTGAATGCAGATTTATAATTGAAAGTTACACAAAATTGTAAACAGATTTCATTTATTTTAATCATATCTTATATTTTGACAATAAATTAATCAGAAACGCTTCGTGCAACACACCAGAAAATAGAAGCTAACCATGGATAATCCGTAATGACAATTAAGCCAGTTCCACGAGGATTAGATGGGCATTTTTATTTTTAATTACTTTGTAAATTGATTTCAACGCCACCTACCACAATTTTTATGTACCCGAATCCCAGGATGAATTTTTTTGTCAACTGGTGATCTTCCTAAATAGGTCAAAAATTGTATTCCCCTCATTGGGGTATGTTGTGTAAACAACAACACTGCAAATTTCAAACTAAAGCGACACGAGAAATTTAAAATTTTTTGATAGTAGTCTTAATAACATTTCATCATAAAGAAGCATTCATAAGACAGCGACCAGTTACGAAATAGAAATTCACAAGTCCGATTATCTCAGCCGAAAACACAAACAAATGACATTCCCGTTCCTGTTTAGACTCCGAATGTTTTTTGTACTCCCTAATTCTTTGAACCGATCGTAATAAACAGTTGCGATTCGCAGAGAATTGTTTTTTTTTTATATAAAGAGTTTGAAAATCACTCGTTAAACTTTTTTAAACACAGTTTTGACGATGCAATAAATATAATTACGTTATTATCTTAGAATTTGAAATAATAAAGTCTACATTTTTCTATATGTAAATGCATTAAAAGATATTTTTTTGTGGCAGTGGCGACGTGTGTAAAAAGCTAAAGTTTACTAAAAAAACAGATTTAATTTTGACCTTAATTTTCCGTGCTATTAATTACAAGTTCTAGTTGTTGTTTCATTCAATCATTCGTTATAATTGACGTGAGCTTCACTGCTCAGAAAAGTGTCAACAAAAAAACAATTCAAACCAATTGATTAATCAAAATCTTATAATCTGCCGCAGGAGGACATGAAAAATATCATATCATTTATCATTGTATTAATCACAACCCGTTTTTTTGCATTCTCAGTGAACTTTCAAAATAGAAAAAGGTTGATTGCAACTCACAGATGCGAAAATATGCCAACAGGGGTTGACATTTATTCAATAATTCAATTCAGTAGTTTGGTAAAACGTATTGCCTTGGAAAATGTTATAATAACATGCACATTCCATTATTTTAGACACTTCAAAACAAATCAAATATTTTTTCTAATAAATAAGGCGGGAGTATTTAAAAGTAAATGTAAACAGGATTCAATTTATTAATTATTTCGTTTTGCCTGCATAATATTTAAAAAGATGTTTAAAAGTTCTTTTTCCGAAAATGGTTACACTGAATCAGTCAAAAGCGATGAAATTGATTTAAGATATGGATTTAAAAGGATTTCCGATAATATAAGCAGAACTGGGTACCTAATAAATATGCACTCTGTAAGTACGATCTCTTAGTATTTATGTTTAACACGCTCTACTCAAATTACTTGGCTTGAATGAATGGAACTTAAAATATATTCAAATTACTTTATTAGGTACACCATCTATAAAGATTTACTAAACTATTTATTAAAAAATATTTCGTTGGGTGTACAAAATGTTATAATTAGAGAGGATCTGAAGTGAGTCGTGTGCTCAAATTTTCGGGTGATGATAATAGTGAACTCGATATATACTAAACAAAGACTGAAATAAATTGTATATCCGCTTAACATGGAATTAAATTAACTTTGAATTTACGCCTATATTATTAAAGCCAAGTCATTTTAATGTCTCCAATTATGTGTCTTCTTGAGACAGAAAGAAGTGGCCGAGGGAAGGCCGATAATTAGAAATTCAGAACTACGGTTAAAAATATCAAATAAAGGGTGATCCATTTCGAGGTTCCCTACTTTTTTAAAGAAAAAAGCACAGAAAATTCAAATTTTATTATCATTTGAAAGAACATTCTTTGGCATTTTTTTATTTTTGAAGATTATGTCTATCAAATGTTGGCCGTTGCTACGTCGGAGATGGTCCATCCGTTGAGTCCAATTTTCGATCACTCGTTCGAGCATTTCGACTGGTAACTGGCGAATGACAGGCGTGATGTTTTCCTCCAAGGCCTGAATCGAAGCGGGTTTGTCGGCATAAGCTTTTGACTTTACATATCCCCACAGGAAAAAGTGTAACGGTGTGACATCACACGATCTTGGTGGCCAATCGACCGGCCCAAAACGTGAAATTATGTGCTCACCGAAATGTTCTCTCAATAAGTCCATTGATTGATGCGATGTGTGGGAAGTGGCGCCGTCTTGCTGAAACCAAATGTCGCCGAGATCACAAGCTTCAATTTCAGACATCAAATAGTCGGTTATCATGGCACGATAACGGTCGCCATTGACGGTTACGTTCGCACCGGCATAATTTTTAAAGAAATATGGACCGATGATTCCACCGACCCACACCGTTGTTTTTTCTGGATGAAGTGGCAGTTCTACAATCTCTTCAGGTTGCTCTTCGTCCCAAATGCGGCAATTTTGTTTGTTTAGATACCCATTAAGCCAGAAATGGGCCTCATCGCTAAACAAAATTTGCCTCGAAAACGTCGGATCTTCTTGGAACTTTTCAAGAGACCATAGAGCGAAGCGATGTTGCTTGGGAAGGTCGAGCGGCTTCAGTTGTTGCACAAGCTGTATTTTGTACGCTTTCAATTTAAGATCTTGACGTTCCATACGTCAGTCCGAGTTGCTGCGAACGGCGCCGAATCGACTCTCTACGGTCTTCGTGTACACTCTCAGCTACGGCCGCTATATTTTCTTCACAGCGTGCTGGACGTGGTCTATTCGGTCGAATATTATCCAATAATGAATGCTGGGTCTCAAAATGTGTGATGGTGTTGTGAATAGTACGCTCAGTAGGCCGATTATGTTGACCATAAGTTGAGCGAAGTGCACGAAACACATTCCTCACTGAACGTGATTTTTCATAATAAAGTTGAACAATTTGCAAACGTTGTTCACGCGTAAGTCTTTTCATTATGAAATGCCAAACAATACTAAACAAAAATAACATGACAGAGTCGTGTCACACGTGATCTATCAAAAAAGGCTATTGAAAAAAGTATCTCTACTTGGATCACCCGTTAGATCATTTAGAATGGAGTACGCAATTTTTCTTACAATAAACACCATTACAACCACGCGAGCTTGATTTATTTAAGTTACCGATAACTTTGAGGGCTGTTACGGGCTAGTAGACAAAACCGTTTAACGGAATCTATTCAGCGAGTCCATTGTTGGACGAATAAAGATGAGTTTCAGTGGAGCTGGTGGTAAATTTGGCTACATTAGTAAAATAGATATTAAATTCCTATTCATTTTATAAAATAAAGCGCAGTCATTTCCACTATAACGGTAGGTTTCCTAGGGGAGGACGACTTATTTAGAATAGTATTCAAAATTCGCTTTTCATTTTTAATATTAAGGCAATATTAAGTTAATCTTCTTCCTATGTTCAGCGCTGCTTCGTCGAATCCACGACGTTCTTTTTAAATTCTGCCACATAAAATTTAATTTTAGAAGTAAATATTTTTAAAAAGCAAATAAATATAGTTTTTATTTATGCTTGATGAACTATAAAACAGAAATCAAACTGTTTGGTACAGACTGCCGTTGTCGATTCGACGATGCATGTTCTTTACGTACAAAAAATAAACATGTTCTTCCAGATTTAATCTAAAACATCTGGATTAGTTATTACATTGAAAAGCGATTGAGGAATAAGTTAGTTTTCAATATTATTCTTGGCAATAGTAGATAACTTTGGCGCCGAAAATTTAAAACAGTTTTTTGTAGAGGGATTAAATACAAGTTTTTTTTTTGGAATGGGTGGTCTATCTTGCCTCATTTAGGCAGGAGGGGCAATTTAAAAAACTTCCCGACCATGTAAAAAAATATAGTTATGAGAGAGACAGAGATAGCCTTGGATAACAATTTCCCTCAAACGGCAACCAGACCCGGAACGTTAACGGACATGCGAGTATGTACCTGGAATGTGCGGATACTCTACACTCCAGGTGCTACTCAAAAACTTAAGTCTGTACTCTCGCGGTAAAAAACCGACATTACCGCGATCCAGGAGATACGATGGATAGGATCAGCAAAGAAAAAATTGCGACATTTATTACAGCTGTAACAAAAGATTTCATGTGTTAGTATGCGGATTCGTCGTGGGAAATCAGCTTAGATCCAAAGTAATGGACTTTAAGCCGATAAGTGATAGCCTGGCTGTGATCCGCATCAGAACTACATTCCAAAACATTAGCCTAATATGTGTACATGCCCCTACCGACGAGGCTGAGGACCCTATCAAGGAGGAATTCAATGACTTCTTGGACGGAGCCTGTTCGGAGTACGATGACAAAATTGTACTCGGGGACTTAAATGCTAAAGTCGGCAAGGAAAACATCTTCGGCGGGTTAGTTGGTAAGCACAGCCTCCACGATACCACAATAGATAACGGTGATAAGTAGCACTAGGTTTCCGCGACTAAGGAACCACACAGCAACCTGGCGCTCTCCAGACGGTCGAACCGCCAACCAAATCGACCATATGCTAATCGATGCGAGGCACGCATACAACATCATGAACGTGCACCGAGGGTAAGTGTAAGTAAAAAAAAAAGGTTCAGAGCTCGACTGTGCAACGAGAAGAAGCTGCAAACTGCCCAAAAGAAGAAATTCGACTTTGAACGCCTTAACACATCTGGAGTCGCCAGAGCCGAAAAAGAGCGCCTGAGTGAGAAATACTCCACTGTGCATTCACCTACCACAGACGCCAACAACCAGGGGTCTCAGTATCTCGATATCATCAGTAGCCGAAACCACACTAGGATGCCAGCCACCCCAGAGAAAAAGCCCGTGGTATGATGATGTAGGTGATGATGAAGGTGACAGAAGATGCACACATTAGAACGCTGTAGAGGAAAACAAGGGCATCAAGGGATGAGTACCGAGCCAGGAGAATGAAGGAGAAGAAAATCCTGCGTAGGAAGAAAAGGGAATACGCAATCTCCCAGCTCAACATCCGGAAGATTTATAAGAAATTCAAGCCACTGGCTACTGTCTTTAAGACCCGAACGCTTCGAAACAGCAATGGAAACCTAGTCACCGACGCGCAGGGAATAGTAGATGTATTTAAGCATAATTTACAGCTGCTGCTAAACGGGCATCATGTAGAGAAAGTGATGCGACAAGGAGAGAACCCACCTCCAGTGTATGAAGAACGAGTACTGTCATCCAGTATATTAAAAGTTGGCTTAGCTATAAAAAAGCTTAATGACAACAAGGCCGCCGGCTCTGATGGTATACCTGCAGCACTCTTCATTCGGGGGCGATGTTTTGGTAGGACCCATTCACTAAATCATGAAATAAGTTAAGGTGGAGGAAAGCATTTCCTTGGACTGGCCAATCTACCAGAAAGGGGATCCTATGTCCTGCAAGAACTATAGAGTCATATCCCTGCTAAATGCTATAAGATCCTATCCAAAGTACTGTGTGAACGTCTCAAAACCCTTCTGAAACACACTAACCTGTGGCTTCTGGCCCGGCAGATCGACCATAGACGCTATCGTACATGCTATCAACAAACAAACAAACATCTTTCTACCGACTAGGACCAAATATCACTGTTGATAGCAGCAACTTCGAGGTAGTTAGGGAGTTTATCTACCTCTATGTGAATATAAACTCCACAAATAACAACTTGGTGGAGATCCAACGAAGAATTACCCTAGGATGCTACTGCGGGTTGGCGAAACAAATGGGTTCAAAACTTCTAACTCGAAGCTGCCAGTTCTGCTGTACGTTGCCGTGTCCTGGACCGCGAACTCTATGAGGTGTACCAAGATGTGGATGTAGTCCAGAAAACCAAAACTCGTCGACTACATTGGCTCGGCCACATCGGGCGATGGACAATAATGCTCCAGCTAAAAGGATCTTTCAATCCCAGCCCCCCCCCATCTTCAGCCTGCACAAACGAAAGTGTTTGGCCGGGATGCCGAAATAAGACATTGCTCTGTATATCTCGTGTCTATAGATACTGTCATATGCCGTCTGAAAATCGATAAGAAGATGGTGGATATTGATCTGAACTTCTTGTGGTTTCTCAAGGATCTGCTGTAGTGTGAACATTTGGTTCACATTTGTGGACTTACCGGCCCTAAAAACTAACTAATAGGGTTAAATCTGATCAATGACAAATATTTCAAATCTGTACGGCAGACAAGATGTTATATCTCTCTTTATTTTGTGATCCGAGCAAACGATGCTGGAGTTTCATTCATCTGTCATACGTTCTTCCGACCAAATCTTGGAAATGAGGTCCACGCCAGCAGCCTTGTTCGAATTCAGTTTAGATATTACGGAATTTCTGGGGTAGCACGTCTCTATTTCCTCGATCGAGATCTGAAAGTAAAGATATCTGTAAAAATATTAAGTAGTATTAATAAACAAATCTTTATTTTATCTTTCGTTAAATTCTCTGTCTGTTATTAACCTATTTCCAAATGTACAGAAAAACATATAGACAAGCTCCTGTGGCTGCCCACGCCCTGTCTCCGAATGAAGTCGGTGCTTCTACCAGCAAAGGTAGTAGTTTTGATGGACGGATATTGGTTGTAGTGGACTCACCCTTGAGTATGAGTAGAGGAAGTGCACCTATTGTTGGTGCTGCCCGTGCACTGGTAATGGATGATGCTGGTGTTGTGACCAATACTGGGTGCAGCACTAGTGGACAGAACTTTGTCGACGCGGACGGCTCTGATGGTAGGTGTGCGTCTAAAAAACCATTTGCTAAACGCAAAAGAGTGCGAGTTAAGAAGCATTCCTACAAGAATGCTGCTGTCTCCTCTTTAGCAGTTCGCATTGGGAAAGCGGGCAATGATAACAGTATGAGTGTTGCAGAGTCCGAACACTGCAAAACTCATCTTTTGGAGCTGGCTGCTGCAACAAATGCTTGCATTCAGGTGGAGGGCTGTGTGTTAAAGGACGGAACCCTCATGGTGAAGACCTCATCACAGAAAACCTCTGAATGGATTAGCAGTATGGTGCCGAAAATCCCTTCACTTAGGACTTCATCTTTTGAGGTCTACAAACCACCCAAGCTTACGCGGGCTGTCTGCTGGATCCCTGGGAAACTAGAGAAATCGGCGGATGTGCTAAAGCGTTTGCGAACCCAGAATCCTGCTCTCGACACAAAAGCCTGGATTGTCCGTTGACACAAGAAGAGTAAAAACCGCCACAATGAAGGTGGTAGTTCTCTTGTTGTGAGTATAGCCGTGGCTGCTGCCGAGATCATCAAATCTAGGTACAACATGCGTCCCTATCTGCATCTTGGCAGGATCCATTTCCATTTCAATGTCAAACAGTGCTAATAGTGGACGTTACCCAGAGTATTCATCCATCTTCTTTAGAAGGCTTGTAGAACAAAATCACACATAATATCCATCCAGGAACCATGGGTGTGGAAAAGTCGCATCTGTGGTTTTGGGTGCTTGAGTGATTTATACCACGTTCTTTATGATGAGCAATTCGAAAGACCTAGGACTTGTCTTATTGTATCGAAGTCTTTTACAGCTACTATGATCAAAAGCTTTTGTAGCCAAGATTTGGTAGCTGTTTCTATAACTTACCATGCAAATGATAACTGGGAAACCTTTGTCGCTGCATCGGCTTATTTCCCCTATGACTCTCTAACCCCTCCTCCACCAAAGGCTGTTGTAGAGCTCGTAGAGTTTTGTGAATCTAAAAGGTTAGGTCTTGTCTTGTGCCGTGATGCTAATGCTCAGAACACTGGGGCAGCAGCAAATGCAACATAAGGGGAGATCGACTCTTGGACTTCATTTTATCGTCTGATATTACCATCAACAATGTAGGTCATCAACCTACCTTTGTTACAGCCAGAAGACAGCAAGTAATTGATGTTACCCTGTCAAACAGGCAAAAAGTTTTTAAGAGACTTATTCGCAAGTCGAAAAATGACTCATATAAAAAGTTTTGTGAAGAGGTCGAATCTCTAAGTGCAACTAGTAGGCTTGTTAAAGTCCTCCAAAGGAACAGACCAAGTAAACTGGATGAAATCCTTAAACCTGATGGCACGTACACTGAGACAAAGGCGGAGACTTTCAGTCTTCTACTTGAGACTCATTTCCCGGGAAATCAGGTTACTACGTGTTCTTCAGCCCTTCAAACGACTGTGGCTACATTTGAACCGACTAATACCATGCGGCACAGCTGGTATTTTGCATCGGGAGTGGTGAGTGATGATGCTATCAAATATGCCATTGCATCTTTTGAGAGTTTCAAGTCACCTGGTCCGGATGGAATTTATCCAGGTTTGCTGAAACAAGGTTTAAGTCAGGTTTTGCCAATGTTGAATAGAATTTTCACCGCGAGCTTGGCCTTGGCCTATATACCTTCCCCATGGCGAATGGTTAAAGTGGTTTTCATACCAAAAATTGGTAAGTCTGACTACGCTCTAGCCAAAAGCTTTAGACCCATAAGTCTGTCTTCCTTCATACTGAAAAGTTTGGAAAGACTGGTTGACCTGTGTGTGCGCAAAGTTGCTCTTCGATCACACCCTCTCTCTGAGATGCAACATGCCTATCAGCGCGGAAAATCCTGCGAGACTGCGCTTCAAAACCTTGTTGGTAGGATTGATAGTGCCCTTGACCGGAAGGAGTACGCGGTGGGCATTTATTATGCGACCTTTGACAGTATGTGTAACTCAGCCAGACAGCATGGTGTAGATGAAACTTTGGTGTTGTGGATTAAAGCAATGCTAATGTACAGGACGTTGGTAGCGGATGCAGATTGTGGCAAGTGCGTCATAACAGGGGTAAATAGGGGCTGCCCTCAAGGTGGTGTTCTATCTCCCCTCCTATGGTGAATGGTGGTAGACTCTCTGCTTACGGCTCTCAACTTTCCTGGAAACTACACTCAAGCCAAATCTAGGGTCAGTTCAAATCTAGGGGCTGTCTGCTCTCAAGCGCAGAGATCCCTTGATTTGATCGATGTCTGGTGCACTAGAAATGCACCGATAAAGCGCTATCGACTTTCTGGCAGTGTAAAGGCGCTTTTTGTAAGACATGGGGTTTGTCTCCGAAACGGGTCCTTTGTATCTATACGGCCATGACTAGACCGCTACTGTCATACGCATCAGTTGTTTGGTGGAACAGGCTTTCGCGGAAACGTGTTACTGCTTCTTTTCCCAAACTCCAAAGAACGGCATGTCTCGGCTGCACAGGGGCCTTCCCTAACACCCCGAGCTCTGCTCTAGATGCTTTGATGAATCTTCCTTCCCTTGATTTATATATCATGGGATGTACGCTAAAAACCATCTTTCGCTTAAAGAGTGGTGGTTTTTGGTACCATGCGCACTGGAATTTTGAAGAACTTGCTCGAGAATTATCCTTTCACCCCTGTCTTATGGATATGCCGCCTGATGCAATGACACCAGAAATCCTTCTGCGAAAAAACTACTACGTCAACTTTCCACAGGTAACGGAATGGCTTCGGTCAGACTCTGAACCGTGGATTGAATGCCATCGTATTTTCACGGATGGCTCCAAAACCGGGCAGGGGTCTGGTGCTGGTGTCTTTGTGGAATGCGATGATATACGACTTTACTACCCCTTGGGTAAACATGCATCTGTTTTCCAAGCGGAGATTTTTGTCATCCTAATAGCAATGCGCTATATTGTGAACAACAGGTGGAGGGCTAGAGGCATTTGCATCTGCAGTGATAGCCAAGCTGCATTAAAAGCGCTTCTAAACCCTCTTACCTCGTCCAAGTTAGTGCTAGAACTCAAGCTTTCTCTGAATTTGGTCGGAAGACTGAACACAGTGAAACTTGTCTGGGTCCAGGTCACACTGGCATCCAGGGAAATGAGATCTCGGATGAGCTTGCTAGGCAAGGTTCAGAAGAAGTTTTCTCAGGACCCGAACCTGTGTTGGGTCTGCCTGCATCTTTAGTCATGTCGTCTATCGATTCTTGGGTTTCTCGTGAACACAAGATTCGATGGCGCGATTGCGGTGGATGTAGACAGACCAAACTACTGCGCCTGGACATTTGCAAAAGATCAGCCTCTTTTCTTCTATCTCTGAGAAGAATCGACTGTAGGCTGCTTGTAGGCGTTCTTTCGGGCCACCAAGCTGATGTGCTAAACACTTAAATGTGTTCGGCTTAAGCGACACCACTACCTGTCCTGCTTGCGGTGAGGAGGATGACACACCAGAACACTTTCTCTGCAGTTGTCCGACCTATGCTCGCATCAGGTGGCGGATCTTCGGGGCTGACGTGGTGAGTGCCGAACATCTAAGCTCTTTATCACTGAAGCTCCTTCTCGTTTTTCTTCGAAAGACGGGAAAACTGAGTACATTAATGTAAGGTGTCTGAATGTTAGTACAATGGACCTGTAGTTGTGTCTGAGCCCTCCATCGGATAGCAGCAACCTCCGACAAATATGGACAGGCTACAGTCCGCTTTGGGGCGAACAGTATGATGCCCTATCCATATCACTCACCATGAAAAAGGTTAACATTTTATTTGGTTTTGTAGTAAAAAATCATAAAAAAAAGGTTTTTTTTTTAAAACACCCTCAAAAAGTGGGCCTGGCCAAAAACCTTGAATAGGTTAAATGCTAAGGATAATATTATTATTATTATTTTAAATTTATTAATTAGTAAATTAATTATAAAATTAAACTTAACTTCTAGCACTAGCTACCAGGGCTTTCGGTTATATGCTATTTTCTAATTTCAGCACTGAGACAATTTTATATACATATTTTATGTTTCGTCAGATGGACTTAACAGTTTTATTAGATTGTTTTCATTAGCTATTCACTTACAAATAAGTTGAACTTTGTGGCAATCGGAAGGCGTCTTATCGTTAGATTTAAGGTACTATTGCATAAATGGCAAGCTGGTTGTGTGTGTTTTTTAAAATGATGTAGCTGTGTGTGATGTTCGTATGGCCCAAGAAAATATTTTCAAAATATTATGTTAAACAATTTTTTTTTCATTAAAAAAGAAAAAAAACTTCCCAAAGAGTGGCTAAAAATTTTTTATTGATGGAATTTTTGGAATTGCATTGTCTAAATATTTTGTTATATATGTAAGACTGAGATCTTTTAACAAGAAATATCTACCGACCTATGTGGGTAGTAGTATAAGTAGTATTTAATTTTCATGCATGCATTGACCATTTTATAAATTCGTTTAATTGTTGGTCAGACAAAGTTTCTCCGCGTAATGTGGACGAATGATGAAGTGAGTGTTAGTTCTCCCTTTTCTTTTAAGGATTGTATCCCATTGTGTTGTTGGAGTGCGAGATTCCAATCATCTGAGTGGGAATAAAGTTGCGGTGCTTCCTCCCAATTGCTCGCCGGTGAGTTGGTTAGTGCCTTCCAACTTCACGTTTTGTCGACTCGCTGAATTTCCGCTTGTCAGTCACTTACACGAAGAGTGCGAATACCTGCTTCGTGTTCTGCGTACGCATTGCAGCAACATCATGTACATCATATCGTTCATTATCGTTTAATGACTTAATTATAATATTCATACGCGTGTTACTAAATGAACCAAAACGGGCTCATGTGTGTTTTTATTATTGTATTTTCAGTTGATGCCGATGGACCCATCCATGATCAGAGTTGACCTTCGTTAAATTTATAAATATTTGTATTCAAAATAAATTTTAATAATTATGTATTTTTTGAAATAATACATGTATGTATGTAAAAAAAAAGTCCTGTCTATTTTATATATATATATTTTTTTCGAAGTAAACAACATTTCGTTAAAAAAATGCTCTAAAAAGCAGGCGTGGCAAAAAACCTTTATATTGTCTCTACATATTTTGTAATGGTGGCCTTATTCGATCAACTTAAGGCTTAAAACAGTTTTTCCTTAATTGTGGGCGTGGCAGCGGGCATAACAAATAAATATTACACTATCATTTCGGGACCTTAGGGAAACCTTACCTTCGTCTTAGGTTTTGGTCCTGATCATAAATGTATTTACTTTTAGGGGTCTGCGACGTACATATATTAAGGGGTGTTACAAACTATGTGTCAAAATTATACACTTTTAGGATAGGGTATAATTATTTCATAAGAACTTGCTTAATCTTAATTCGTAAATATAAAATTTTATTTTTATTTTATTTTCAGACCGAACTATTAGATGAAGATCGACGTCTGCTTTCGGCTTTAGACTTGTTCTGTGTTCAAATGGATGGCACGAGGTTTAAATATACATTTTCATATTTACCTTATTTTTATATTTCTACTGAAGAAAATCAATTTGCTGAAATAGTTCAATATTTAAAAAACAAATTTGGTAGCGAACTTGCAAATTATGAAACAATTCACAAGGAGGATCTAGATTTGGCTAACCATCTTTCAGGCTTAAAACAGCCTTACTTAAAGTTAGTTTTTTATAATCAAAATTCGTTGACCAAAGTTCGAAAAGTTTTAATGGCGGCAATAAAAAAGAATGCTGAACGATTTGAAAAAAAAGATGTCTTCGGAAATTATACTATAAATGAATCAGTTAGAAGAGAAGTGAAAGGAGCTGAGCCCCTAGATTCTGTTACCAATATACGTGAACATGACGTTCCATACCACGTACGAGTTTCAATAGATTTGAAAATATTTTGTGGATTGTGGTATAATTTTGAAATTATTGATAAACAGAAACTATGCCCTGTTATTAAACCAAGACCTGATATTTTGGAACGTCCAGAACTTGTTGTATTAGCTTTTGACATTGAAACAACAAAACTTCCATTGAAATTTCCGGACGCTCAAACTGATCAGATTATGATGATTTCATACATGATCGATGGCCAAGGATATCTAATAACAAACCGTGAAATTATTTCTGTAGATGTAAACGATTTTGAATATACCCCAAAACCCGAATTTGAAGGACATTTTACAGTGTACAATGAATTAAATGAAATGAAGACTATACAAAGGTTTTTCAATCATATCATTCAAATTCGTCCACATATTTTTGTTACGTACAACGGTGATTTTTTCGATTGGCCATTTATTGAAATAAGAGCTTCATTGTATGGCTTAAGTATGAATGATGAAATAGGATTCTCCAAATCTCGGGATGGTGTGTATCTTTCTAGACCAGCCATTCATATGGACTGCCTTTGCTGGGTTAAAAGAGATTCATATCTTCCCGTAGGCTCACAAGGACTAAAAGCTGTAGCAAAAGCGAAGCTAAGGTATGATCCAATTGAATTGGATCCTGAAGAAATGTGTAAAATGGCAGTAGCACAACCACAAATTTTATCAAACTACTCAGTATCAGACGCGATAGCTACTTATTACCTTTACATGAAGTACGTGCATCCATTTATATTTGCTTTAAATACAATAATTCCTATGGAACCAGATGAAATTTTGCGGAAAGGTTCGGGTACACTATGCGAGACCCTTTTAATGGTAGAAGCTTATCATGCAAATATAATTTACCCAAACAAACAACAGAGTGAAGATTATAAATTATCTAGAGATGGACATCTAATAGATTCAGAGACATATGTAGGAGGTCACGTTGAGGCTTTGGAATGCGGAATATACAGAGCAGATATTCCCTATAGATTTCGCTTGGATAGAAGTATGATAACGCAGCTAATTCAAAACATCGATGAAGTTTTAGAGTACGCTATCGTTACCGAAGAGGGTGTTCCACTAAATAACATAACTAATTTTCAAGAAATATCAACTGAAATCAAACATTCACTCCAGGGTTTGTATGACATTCCAAACCGACTTGAGCAACCCGTTATATATCATCTTGATGTTGGAGCCATGTATCCGAATATTATTTTAACTAATCGCTTACAGCCTTCGGCTATTGTAAATGATTCTGACTGTGCAGCTTGTGACTTCAATTATCCTGATGCAAAATGCAAGAGAACCATGAAATGGCAATGGAGAGGTGACATGCTTCCAGCTTCCAAAAATGAACTACAACGAATAAGACAGCAGTTGGAAATGGAAAGATTCCCCCCTATACAAATTGGTGGTAGTCAAAGAGCTTATCATGAACTCTCCCAAGAAGATCAAACAGCATACGAAAAGAAACGATTGTCGGACTATTGTCGTAAAGTTTACAAAAAAGCAAAAGTATCCAAGTTAGAAGAACGCACGTCTACAATATGCCAAAAAGAGAATAGTTTTTACGTGGATACTGTAAGAGCTTTTCGTGATCGCCGTTATGATTATAAAGGATTAACAAAAGTTGCAAAAAAGTCTGTATCTGAAGCATTATCCAAAGGTGATGCAGCTGAAATAAAAGCAGCTAAAAGTAAAGAAGTGCTTTACGATTCTTTACAATTGGCTCATAAGTGTATTCTAAATTCGTTTTATGGATATGTAATGCGAAAAGGCGCTCGCTGGCACTCAATGCCAATGGCAGGAATAGTGTGTTTAACAGGATCAAACATTATAACAGAGGCTCGCAAAATTATTGAACGCATTGGCCGTCCGCTTGAATTGGACACCGATGGTATTTGGTGCATTCTACCAGCATCATTTCCTCAAGTATTCACTGTAAATTCTACACATAGTAAAAAAAAAACATTTAATATGTCATATCCAAATGCTGTTTTAAATAACATGGTTAGAGCACATTTTACTAATGACCAGTACCACAATCTTGTAAAATCCCACACAGATGATAACCCGCCCAAATATAAAATAAGCTCAGAAAATTCAATCTTTTTTGAAGTTGATGGTCCGTATTTGGCTATGGTGCTACCTGCTGCCAAAGAGGAAGGAAAAAAATTAAAGAAACGATATGCTGTCTTCAACTTTGATGGCACTTTGGCTGAACTGAAAGGATTCGAAGTAAAACGCCGTGGAGAATTACAACTTATTAAAAACTTCCAGAGCTCTGTTTTCGAATCATTTTTATCTGGAAATACTCTAGAAGAGTGCTACCAAAATGTAGCGAAAATTGCTAATTACTGGTTAGATGTCTTATATAGTCATGGACAAAATTTACCGGACAGCGAACTTTTTGAACTTATATCAGAAAACAGGTCAATGTCAAAAAAACTTGAAGACTATGGGGCGCAAAAAAGTACTTCCATATCGACAGCTAAGAGGTTGGCTGAGTTTTTAGGAGATCAAATGGTAAAGGACGCTGGATTAGCCTGCAAATATGTCATATCTAAAAAACCGGAAGGGTCACCTGTTACTGAAAGAGCAATACCTCTTGCTATTTTCCAGTGTGAACCGGGCATACGAAGACACTATTTACGGCGATGGCTTCGTGATTCCACAATGGGGGACGCTGACATACGTGAAGTTCTCGATTGGAGTTATTATATAGAGCGTTTAAGTGGAGCAGTTCAAAAGATTATAACAATTCCGGCAGCAATACAAGGACTGAGTAATCCCGTTCCAAGAGTGATCCATCCAGATTGGCTGCACAAACGTATGATGGAGAATACTGATAAACTTAAGCAAAGACAAATCACAGAAATGTTCACTACTAAAAAACCATCTGAAAATTTGAACATTAATGAAAATGAAAAAATTGTATCTTTTTTACCAACCAATACGGAGAACATTAACAAAGTTGCTACTAAACGAAAATGCTCGAAGCTCGATATGGGAAAAAATAACATATGGAGGCAGAAATTCGGATTACCACCTCCGATTGGGGAAACAAGAAAACAAATAGTCGAATGGGTCTTATTTCAAAAAAAGAAATGGATATTTCAACTGAAGCAGAGGCAAGAAAATAACCATGCTTCCAAAAAAATGCGTTACAATAATGGTGAAGGTACAACGCATGGTAAATCATTCACAGTAAGTGAATTTTTAAAACGCTCTAAGAAATCTCTTATAGATCAATTATGGCAAATAATCAGTTTAACACCTTCGGATGATTTTGGAAATTTTACAGTTTGGGCTATAGTTGGCGATGAGTTGCACAAAATAAAGCTCCACATACCACGTATATTTTATGTTAATCAAAGAACAGAAACCGATACGGGTACAAGTTTTAACAGAAAAAAGGTTCATTGTGTTTTACCGCGTTCTATACAAGGGCAAAATGTTTATAGATATAAATTGGAAGAGAAGACCTTTAAATGTAAAGGTTTGAATATGATTGGAAGCGTACCCATGGCCGACATTGAAGGTGTATATGAAACAAAAATTTCTCTAGAGTCAAGGTTTTTAATCGATATTGGATGCTTATGTAGAATGCACATAGATGATATATCTGCTTCATCAAAATTAGGTGAAAGACAGAACGAAGTGTATTCTTTTGATCAATTAGAAAGATACGCTGATGTTAATGATTATCTAGCCAAGTCGTGGAGCAAATTAAAAAAAATATATCTCTATCAGCACAATTCTATCGACAGAAGGCAGATATGGGGGCTCTTTTTACCCTCTTCTAAACGTGCTGTAATTGTTGTTTTAGATAAAGTTAGATCAAATCAAATGCCTAATATGAACATTCTATACGCCTCAGAGCGTGCAGCATATTTGAAAAAGTTAAGCTCTGATATTGGAATTGAAATTTTACCAGAAAATATGCTTTTTGACGTTTTTATGGAAGTGGATTTAGTACAAGTATATCGTCATATACAGAAATTTTTGTGCAGATACAAAGAAGATAAAAAAGGACCAACTTTATTGTGTACACAAACAACAGTTGATACAAGGAATCTTAAATCGGTAATACCCATACTATCAGATTTTCCTAATATAAAAATTCACATATCTGATGATGCATCAACGCTTCATGGCTTAAATTGGCAACGACAAACTACTCGATCAATGGTACGACATTTTCTCAACTTTACCAATGTAATAAATTTAATGCTAGAACAAAGTCAATATTTGAATATTCCAATTGGTAACATACCATCAGATCCTGTACTTATCGGAACGGACGTTTTCTATTCTCGCCTGCTACAAAAAAATAACTTCTTACTTTGG
The DNA here is from genome assembly GCA_963576555.1 of Ferdinandea cuprea. Classification (NCBI taxonomy): domain Eukaryota; kingdom Metazoa; phylum Arthropoda; class Insecta; order Diptera; family Syrphidae; genus Ferdinandea; species Ferdinandea cuprea. Next base: position 84,495,760 of record OY754959.1, read on the forward strand.
TGGTCAACAAGTAATCGGCCTGATCTCGGAGGAAAAGAAGCTGAAGATTATAAATTATTGACTGATATTGACAACAACATCCTTACTACGCAAAATAAACCCGGTTTTTACACCGGAGTATGTGTTTCGTTAACAGTTCAAAATTTAGCTATTAGTGCACTGCTGCAGTCAAGCAAAATTCATGAGATGGAGGGAGGATACTCTGCTACTGCATTTGACATGAATTCGCAATTTACTTTGGAAGATATGTTGACTTCAGGATGCACTGGAATACAAAATAATAACCAATTTGCTTCCTGCAGCCAAGCCTTTCGGATTTTACGCACTATGGTAAACGGGTGGTTACGAGAAGTTTCGCTCAATCAAAACGTTTTTTCTGACTACCATATTGCACATTTTTATAGATGGGTGCGTTCAAGCAATTCATATATGTATGATCCAGCAATATGTAAAACTCTGACAAATTTAATGAAAAAAATGTTCCTAGGAATTGTAGCGGAATTGAAAAGACTTGGTGTGGTTATTATTTTCGCTGATTTAAATCGTGTGATGATTAACACTAAAAAGAAAACAGTTATAGAAGCACTTGGTTATGTTGAATTTATTGTTCAAAGTATTCGAAAAAAAGAACTTTATCACAGCATTCAATTGTCTTTTGATCAGAGTTGGAATAATTTGATCTGGTTAGATGCAGCAAATTTTGCAGGTGTAAAAGCCGTCTTACCACCAATGGAAGTCAATGTCAATAAGGATTTAAATGAAGCACAGTCTCAGGATATGAGACGACATTTAGATATCAATTTTTCTTTGGGATCCGAAATTTCTTCGGAAAATGAATTTAAAATCAAATTTGATGAATTTGCTGCTTTATTTTTGCAATCGTTACTTGATAAGCAAATTATCACCGAAGCTATTCAGAATATTATTCATGCTGTTTTTTCATTAGTGATAGACCTAAATAAAAGGTACCGCAATAAAGAACCTTCAGCTGTCTTGAAGTTTGTTCAAGCACTTGTCAAAATTGTCAGTATAAATAATGATCTCAACGAAGATGTAATTAGCTTAAGACGAAATTTACTAAAAGTCATAGGAGTTAATGAGTTTAGGGAAAGTGATGACTTGGCTCCATCTGTAGAGTATATGCTAAATGGTGTGACTTGTAAAGCTTGCAATGAGTATAGGGAAATAGATCTCGTACGTGATAAGCATCAAACCATGAGAAATGAAAAGTGAGTAGTTTAATATATTAATGATAACAATCAGTAACCAAATATTTTATTATTCTTAGTGGAGTGTGGTTGTGTCACCGATGTCTTGTTGCATATGATAACACTGAAATTGAAAGCCTTATTACAGCAGATATTACAGCCAATATGACATCATATATTTTGCAGGATATAAAGTGCTCACAATGCAATACCATCAAAAAGGAAAACTTATCTGAAATGTGTCACTGTGGTGGTAGCTATGTACCTCTATTAAATAAGGAAGACACTAATCAGAAGTTACGTACTTTAATTAAAGTTACAAAATCACATAAAATGGAAATACTACACCATTCAATTTTGAAAGTTTTAAAATCATATTAAATAAACAAAAAACCTAAAAACACGTATTACAGGAATTCATTTTTCTGTAGCAAAATGCTATAACTGCGTAGGTTGATTTGGGACAAAATTGAGCTATTGACACCATCGTGCTCTGATATGCCAGCCCGACTATTTTCTTCATAATTTTAAAATAAATATATTTATAAAAAAATTGTTTATTAAAAACTCAATGCATTAAAATAAAATAAAAATGTAAGCTAATGAAACTATAAGCTGAAATGGACTTGTGACCACAGATTTAATACCGATATTAAGATATCAAGTGAGCTTATCTTTAGATATGCTAAAGCAAACCACTTTGCTCTTACGAACCTGGGAAGTGCATATTTGCCACTGGACTTAAAAGTGAAGGAATGTCATGGAAGTCAAACTTTCTAATATGCTGTATAAGCATACCAGATGTAGTTGATCATATAAATTTGATTATCCGAACAACCCTCGGTGCTTATTGGATAATTGACGAGGTACTCGCTACAAGTTTATGGAGGCAATTGATTACTCTGATGAGGTTTTGCGTGGGGCAAACCGGTCAGCGAAATTAATGCTTTTTCATTATATTACAGTTTTCAAATTATTTCATTGCATTGATCGGAAATGCATACATTTTTCTTTCGTAACAGCTCTTGTTTTTTATTATTTGAAGCTTAATCAAAAAAAATTACTTTTGGTATTTTAACGTAAAGAAGACATTGAAAACGATGTTTTGGGGTGATTCTTAAAGTCACTTCGACGTCACTTATATTAAAAATAAATGGGTATATCCAACTTTATTTCTGCTATGGTTTTAAGAGAAAAAATTCCGCTGAACAAAAGGTAGTCCTAAGTAGTCCTAAAAAAACAAAATTTGCAAATTCGTATGGAATGAAGGCCGTCTCTCAAAATTAATAACTAAAAAAAATGAATACACAGTTCCAATTTTCAAACAAGTTTAATAGTTCCTAATTCGAATTTATTTGCTCAATAAATGCCTCCACGAGAGGGCATTATCTTGCTGTTAAGGAAAGCAAACGACTTACTCTTAACATTGAAGGAAAGATTATACAAAGAAAGCCAGTTTCTTACACGAACGTTGGAAAAAGAATCATAGTCATAATAAAAATCATAGAATCAGAGAATAAATAAGCAATTGACAGGAAAAAAGAATTACGTTTTCTTTAGGACTGGAGGGCACCAGGCTAGTATCTTTAGAGACTTGCAAGAGGGGTTAATTCGCACCTGAGCTGACCTTGCTTTTCGGATCAGAAGAAGAATAATGGATTACCCGTTGAAAAGGTCAGGTCTGCTTCCTTTTCCTCTTCCACTGCACCTTAGTAAGGTTCAACACAGAGCGAGCCGCTTCAAGAGCCCTAGAGATATCCTGGGTCATACCGTTAGCAGCAGTGCAGTGAGTAGCAACCTCATGCTTAGTTTGCCGAGTGAGTCGGACATGGAGTCACAAGAAGTCACAAAAATGCTCCTGCAGTAGTTCGAAATACCGCTGATGAATTTTGGCAATTGTTATCAGTCATTGCTTGTGTGAATTAGTATTATTGTTTGCGAAAGCGATAAATATTTTGTGAAGGATCGGGAAGTTAGAGTCGTAGAAAAAGCTAATATACCACGTATGCTATGAACAATTGCGGTATATCACTGCAGATCTATGGTTCGCATACATGACTCTTTTTCGTCTGGCAAAGAGAAATTAAAATAATCTTATATTAATAATAATTATATTAATTTCAAATGTAAAATATCTTAGGGGAATATTCGATAGTTAAGAGTCCATTCCTGTTCCATTTCCTTAACAGCAAGATATTCGCTTGCAATCACTGACTTACGCTTCAGCCGACAACAACTTTCCCTAGTCAATTGTGCGATTTAGCTTTGACGACAAGTGCGTAAACCGGTACCCCCTCCGGGTTCCAATCACCATATTTGTCTCTGTATTCACGTGAGTGGAGTGTTAAAATGGTCCCCGGGCCAAAGCAGATAGGTGGTCTTTTCGGTATCCTTGATCCTGACCTTGACCTCCAACCAAGAAAAAAAAACAATAACCGGAATAACGCGACCGGAAATCGGGCGCGTTTCCTGGACGTTAAGACAAAAGCATACAAGACGTTCTACTAGGATAAAGAACAGGGTAAGAATGGGATCGCAGAGTTACTAAGCAACGTAATCTCGTCGTTAAATATAGAGAAAAAATACTTTGCCTCTAAACATATTACCCGTACAAAAAATCGTCGATTCATTACAATGCCTCCGAAAAATAGTGAAAAGCCTATTTCGTTCCTTAGCTCTTTCCTTCTTAAAAGAACTTTTGACAGAATCAAAGACTACGAAGATATACTTTGCCTCTAAACATATTACCCGAACTTTCGTGAAAAAAATCGTCGATTCATTACAATGTCTCCGAAAAATAGTGAAAAGCCTATTTCGTTCCTTAGCTCTTTCCTTCTTAAAAGAACTTTTGACAGAATCAAAGACTACGAAGATATACTTTGCCTCTAAACATATTACCCGAACTTTCGTGCAAAAAATCGTCGATTCATTACAATGTCTCCGAAAAATAGTGAAAAGCCTATTTCGTTCCTTAGCTCTTTCCTTCTTAAAAGAACTTTTGACAGAATCAAAGACTACGAAGATATACTTTGCCTCTAAACATATTACCCGAACTTTCGTGCAAAGAATCGTCGATTCATTACAATGTCTCCGAAAAATAGTGAAAAGCCTATTTTGTTCCTTAGCTCTTTCCTTCTTAAAAGAGCTTTTGACAGAATCAAAGACTACGAATATATAAATCAACTTCGTGATGGAAGTCTACTGATTTTCGAGTCACAAAAAACCGCAGATATTGTCCATTCTATAGTTGTCGAACTAATCGATCGCCTTAACAGAAATTAAGAAATTAACAAACAGGCGGAAGATATAATCACAATTAAATCATTAAAAAAATGCACAATGCCTGAGGCCAAGCAGGTTTATAGGCAACAGAACTCAACTCGAATTCCAGCTCTTACGCAAAAATTCGCCAAAAAATTTAAACGAACAACAAATTTACTGACTCAAAAAAACGCTCTTTAAACATCTCAACCAGTTCCACCCCAGTCCTTCGACCAAGAAAGTGGTTCCACAGTAAGAACCACAAACTCACTCTTTAAAAATCTGAAAAAAATCAAACTCAAACTCTATTAACACCAACACAATCTACTACATCGGTATTCCACTGAACCTTATCTTCTTCACCAACCGAATCAAACACAACGCTCCAACCTATACTTCCACAAACACACCCACCTTTTAAGGTTCTCAGTCCTTCTCAAACTTCACAACCACCCTTGTTTTTAGAGGTATAACATTTAAGTTGACAAAACTATTTTAACTGGGCGACATTTTGTCAGCTGACAAGTGATTGTTTGAAGAAGGCATATAATGGTTTTGCACGAAAATAAAATTGGGCCAGCTCACCCTCACGGCTTGTGATCGCATATGGTCAATTATCGATTTAGGATGTTAAGGTACAGAACCAAAAATTCTTTAGCTTAAATTATGGGGAACAAATACACTCGGTTTACCAAATCATAATTGAAGTAAACCGAAAATGAACAGAAAGGCTCTTAAACTGCGTCGAAACTCTTTTGTTAAACAAATTACTGTATTCCACAAAACTTATAAAGAAGATTATAAGAATATTTTTTACTTTTATTTAAACAATATACATTTAAACCATTGAAAGTACATTCTTTTGTTTTACTTAATTTAATAATTATATTAAAGTAGATACTTTTTTTTGAAAAATGTTCTAGTCAATACAAAAGACTTATGTTAGGAACTATCATTTGTACTTTCACTTTGAGTACTGCTTTTCAATTGACACGACCGACGCCATTTCGCTCTTCTATTTTGAAACCATGTTTTCACTTGCCGGTCGCTCAATTTCAATTGATTTGCCAAATGTTTTCTCTCTTCTGGCGATAAATATTTTGAGGTTGAAAACCGATGCTCTAAGTTTTTTGTCTGGTGTGATGTAAAACGTATCTGACCGCCCTTACGCTTTGTTCCAAAATCAGATATATAAAATCCAGGAAGTCCGCCATAACAGAATCCCATATTATTCGGATGACCTACATAAAATTGTTAATTAATATTAGAAGATAATAAGTTTTGTAAATAAATTAAGCTATCTATATTTAACAGAAATTAAGAAATTAACAAACAGGCGGAAGATATAATCACAATTAAATCATTAAAAAAATGCACAATGCCTGAGGCCAAGCAGGTTTATAGGCAACAGAACTCAACTCGAATTCCAGCTCTTACGCAAAAATTCGCCAAAAAATTTAAACGAACAACAAATTTACTGACTCAAAAAAACGCTCTTTAAACATCTCAACCAGTTCCACCCCAGTCCTTCGACCAAGAAAGTGGTTCCACAGTAAGAACCACAAACTCACTCTTTAAAAATCTGAAAAAAATCAAACTCAAACTCTATTAACACCAACACAATCTACTACATCGGTATTCCACTGAACCTTATCTTCTTCACCAACCGAATCAAACACAACGCTCCAACCTATACTTCCACAAACACACCCACCTTTTAAGGTTCTCAGTCCTTCTCAAACTTCACAACCACCCTTGTTTTTAGAGGTATAACATTTAAGTTGACAAAACTATTTTAACTGGGCGACATTTTGTCAGCTGACAAGTGATTGTTTGAAGAAGGCATATAATGGTTTTGCACGAAAATAAAATTGGGCCAGCTCACCCTCACGGCTTGTGATCGCATATGGTCAATTATCGATTTAGGATGTTAAGGTACAGAACCAAAAATTCTTTAGCTTAAATTATGGGGAACAAATACACTCGGTTTACCAAATCATAATTGAAGTAAACCGAAAATGAACAGAAAGGCTCTTAAACTGCGTCGAAACTCTTTTGTTAAACAAATTACTGTATTCCACAAAACTTATAAAGAAGATTATAAGAATATTTTTTACTTTTATTTAAACAATATACATTTAAACCATTGAAAGTACATTCTTTTGTTTTACTTAATTTAATAATTATATTAAAGTAGATACTTTTTTTTGAAAAATGTTCTAGTCAATACAAAAGACTTATGTTAGGAACTATCATTTGTACTTTCACTTTGAGTACTGCTTTTCAATTGACACGACCGACGCCATTTCGCTCTTCTATTTTGAAACCATGTTTTCACTTGCCGGTCGCTCAATTTCAATTGATTTGCCAAATGTTTTCTCTCTTCTGGCGATAAATATTTTGAGGTTGAAAACCGATGCTCTAAGTTTTTTGTCTGGTGTGATGTAAAACGTATCTGACCGCCCTTACGCTTTGTTCCAAAATCAGATATATAAAATCCAGGAAGTCCGCCATAACAGAATCCCATATTATTCGGATGACCTACATAAAATTGTTAATTAATATTAGAAGATAATAAGTTTTGTAAATAAATTAAGCTATCTATATTTAGATAGTTAAAAAAATACATACATATACCAGATATCTACTCGGTTTAAGCATTGCTTGCACTGGTATGTTACAAAAAGATGAGAATGGGATCTTGCACATAAATTGTTGAGCAAAAAAACCTTAACACTTATGATCGATTTTGTTTATTATTAAATCTAATAATTCGAATGTGTAAATAGTTGAACAAAGAAAAATTGGTGTATTCATGTTGTGGTATTGTATTTTCCATTGCCTTTTTTACCAATCACCATATTCCGATTGAAAACTGTCAGTGCAATTTTTATTCAGTAGACCTTTAATGTCTATGGTGATGACATACATGCTTTAACAATGATAATACATTTAATACGGTGATAACTAAAATTGTCGCAATTGGAGAAATATACATAAGTTTCGATAAGAAACCCCATTGTGTCAACAAAAATGCACAGTTTGGTGCGGTATTTGCTATAGAGTCATGATTAATGATTTTTTCGTTTCCTGATTGAATAGAATGGCGTGAAAGAGATTCGGTTCCAGCAGAATGGCGGTACGAAACACTTTGTATACCTTATTTATTTGCGCAGGAAATATTAATAACTCCAAGTTTTTAACAATTCACAAATTTTGGGTTTTTTCAGATATTGAAGTTTTTTATAAGATAAAATGAAAATGCAGAAAAAATTAGTTACCCGATAAAGTTGTTACAATTTATTTGGAATATTTTTTGAGGTTATAAGAAAGAGTTCTCTATTTTGTATCTGCCTTAAAATATACACTCTTGGGTTGTTATACTTTTCCATGTTGGTTAATAAAATGAAATAAAATATATATTTAATTTTATTATTGCATAAATATTACTAAATTAGTAATGTTTGGGTGTAAAATATTTGTAATAAATGGTTTTTTATATGTATATTAAATTCTTTGATTGTGTTATTATTTATTTATTATTTGATTGTTTTTATTCAACATATGAAAGTTTCATGAATATATGTACATATTCGGGTTCCGTGCATCGATAAAAAAAGCGGAAAAGAAGTATTTTTAATTCTTTTTAAATTATTTTGTGTTACAAATTTTGTACGTTTAGTCAATCAATTTTCTTAGGCGGTTTTGGAAATTTTTAAATCTATAGTAAGTGATAGACAGAAGAAGGAGATCAGAGGATAGCTGGAATGCACTGCATAAATATATTGTTGGTGCATTTTTCTATCGAAAATGCTTGGTAGTTGAATACAACTTATAAATAAGCATGCACATTATGTTACATATATATATTGAATTAATTAGCCACTCTTTTTAAGAGACGACTTTATTTTTCAAGTTATAATGTTTTGTAATTTAAAAAAAAATTATGAAAATAAACAAAACAATTTACTACGAATCACTAGTAAGTGATTGCAAATGTTGTTAAAAAAGTGTTTTCACGTACCAAAAATAAGATTTGTAAGGATTAGGATCACGTTTTAAACCAGTGCCCAATTGTGTAATGCAACGTTTCCACTGAGCACTAAACCGATATTAAGATTAATATGCCCTTAATCCCCTTTAAATCTCAAGATTAACCACACAAATTTTAATCTGCTAAACACAACATTAAAAACAAATCTATGTAATAAACTTCGTTTGCATGAAAATTCAGGTTGCGAACACACTCTAACGTCTCTATACTACTCTCCTACTCTCAACATGTCTCATATCTTTTTTTGAATTGCCTTTTTGTTCCTTCTAGCAACCCCAATTGTCATTAAGAACTGACGGAAGTGTTTTCTGTTTATGCGACTTCTCCCGGTCAATGCAACCATTAAAACATTGATATTGGTTTGAAGAATAAAATGGTGTGCAAATAATATTTTCATTCTTTTTCCACTCATTAAACGTTCCTCAATTTTAAAGCAAAAATGCAATAAAGAGAGCCAAACGTCAGTTTAATCTATTTTATTCGGTGGAAACGCTGAAAGATTAATTTTTATTTTATTTTTTATTTGGACGTACCCTAAGCGCACTTAGAACCTGGGGGGCTGGGATTGAAGATCCTCTTAGCAGCTGGTTCATTACTGTCCATTCGCCCGATGTGGCCGAGCCAATGTAGTCGACGAGTTTTGGTTTTCTGGACTACATCCACATCTTGGTACACTTCATAGAGTTCGCGGTCCAGCACTCGGCAACGTACAGCAGAACTGGCAGAATTAGGGTTCTATAGAGCATAAACTTTGTCCTTCGAGTTAGAAGTTTTGAACCCATATGTTTCGCCAAACCGAACCAGCATCCTAGGGTAATTCTTCGTCGGATCTCCACCAAGTTGTCATTTGTGGAGTTTATATTCACATAGAGGTAGATAAACTACCTAACTACCTAGAAGTTGCTGCTATCAACAGTGATATTTGGTCCTAGTCGGTGAAAAGATGCTTGTTTGTTTGTTGATAGCATGTGCTTGGTCTATGGTCAATCTGCCGGGCCGGAAGCCACAGGTTAGTGTGTTTCAGAAGGGTTTGAGACGTTTACACAGTACTTTGGATAGGATCTTATAGCATTTAATAGGGATATGCGCTATAGTTCTTGCAGGGCATAGGATCCCCTTTCCTGTAGATGGGACATATGGAGCTGATGGGCCAGTCAAAGGACATGCTCCACCTCAACTTATTTCATGATTTAGTGAATGCGCCCTACCAAAACATCGCCCCCGAATGAAGAGCTCTGCAGGTATACCATCATAGCCGGCGGCCTTGTTGTCATTAAGCTTTTTTATAGCTAAGCCAACTTCTAATTTACTGGATGACAGTACTTGTTCTTCATACACTGGAGGTGGGTTTTCTCCTTGTCGCATCACTTTCTCTACATGATGCCCGTTTAGCAGCAGCTGTAAATTATGCTTAAATACATCCACTATTCTCTGCGCGTCGGTGACTAGGTTTTCGTTGCTGTTTTGAAGCGTTCGGGTCTTAAAGACAGTAGCCAGTGGCTTGAATTTCTTATAAAACTTCCGGATGTTGTTTCAAATCAATCTCCTTGAGCTGGGAGATTGCGTACTCCCTTTTCTATACGCAGGATCTTTGTCTTCTCTCTTCTCTTACCTTTGTTCTGATGTGTGCATCTTCTTCACCTTTTTCCGATATAAGCATACTTCATCATACAATGGACTTATTCTCTGGGCTGGTTTCGGCTACCTCTGGAATGACGTCGCGATACTGGGATAACTGGTTGTTAGCGACTGTAGTAGGTGAATGTACACTTGAGAATCTCTCACTCAGGCGCTCTTTGTAGTCTCTGGCTACTCCAGATGTACTAAGGCGCCCATGATGTTAGATGCGTGCCTCGCATCGAAGAACACATGGTCAATTTGGTTTTCGGTTCGACCGTCAGGAGAGTGTCAGGTTGCTGTGTGGATCCTAAGCCATGGAAACCTGGTGCTACTTATCGCCATATTACAAGCTGCAGCAGAGTCGATTAGTCGGTAGCCGTTATCTATTGTTGCTTCATGGAGACTGTTCTTACCGACTAACCCGCCAAAGATCTTTTCTTCTTTTCCGACTTTAGCTTGAAGTCCCCGAGTAAAATTTCGACATCGTACTTCGGACAGGCTCCGTCCAGGAGGTCGTAAAATTCCTCCTTGATAGGGTCTTCAGTCTCGTCTGTAGGGGCGTGTACACATATTAGGCTTATATTTTGTAATGTATCTATTATTGAATGTGAATGTCTGCAAGTGATAGCTGTGAGATGTTCGTTATCTAAATTTTTATATCGTCGTCATTGAAATGGAATAAAATTGTCTTAAATTGACATGAAATTTTATTCGAAAGATCATCTTTGTTTTATTCCATTTCTCTATACCTCTAAAATCGAAATTGTTCACTATTTCGAGCGAGAGTTTTTAACATGAAACCTCTTTTTCACATCCCAACTTTCTGTGCTACCGTTTAGAAAGACAAAGTTCTAGAGGTGGTGTAATAGCCATTATATTGAAAAAAACATTAAAACTAATTTTTTATCTTCAATAGGCACCAAACTTAAAATTAAACTTATGTATGCTTATTTCCAGGACGCTTGTCTAATAATCGTTCTAAAGGCTTATTTAGAAATGACTGATGAAATTAACTCGTCTATCAGGTCGATACATAATAGGTGGTTTAATTGCTGACACCAATTAATGGGATGTCTCCGAGCAAACAGTGGTGATAACATTTTGCATGAACTACACATGAACTATTCTTTTTCCTTGTTGCACCTGACTGATCCTACCTATGTGCCTCGAGATGAAAGATCACATCTTTCAGTTATTGACTTTTTCCTAACCAACGTCGTCTCGGAAATTTTATCCCAGCCAGTTGGTATAAATTAGCATTATAATTTAAATATGATGTCTGGCATATGACCGCCAGAGTCAGTTATTGACTTTTTCCTAACCAACGTCGTCTCGGAAATTTTATCCCAGCCACTTGATATAAATTAGCATTAAAATTTAAATATGATGTCTGTATATGACGTAGTCTAATCTGGAGGTCCAATTTGCGATGACTATTTTTAACATTTGTATATCAGCAATAACGCGGCGTACACGGTTAGCGCAAAAATTAAATGCATAACATATAACTTTGCTTCTATTTATTGTCCACCTCGAACGACGTTAAAAAAAATTGATTTTAGGGGCATATTTGACTCACTTTCAATGCAGAACACACTTTCTGGGCCTCCAGATGCATCTCACCATAAGGTCGAATTTTTTACGAAGCCGGTGTGGAGTTTGGGGTCGAATTTCACTCGTCTGGCAACCCGACACATGGCAAAAACACCAGACCTCATAGATTTCTTTATCGCAAAAGTAATATCGAAATATCTTCCGACAGCTCGCCCGTCATTCAAATAATTTTTAGCGGCGGTTTACTTGGTCCATAAAGGCTGAGTAGCACAAGAACTGATTGAAATTGAAATTGAATTGAAAAAGAAAAGACCGTATGCTTAAAATCGATCAAAAAGTATCTCTACGAACATTGCCCGAACTCGAAGACGAAGGATATAAATTTATGGAAGCTTTACAAAGTTCAGCGTGGAACAATACAATATAATAAACGATTAATCAAAAAGAACGAAGAATACGTATCTTAAAAGTGAGTGATTATTAAATCGATTAAACGAAATAAAGCCAAATTCTAAAAATTTAGCATAATTTCCGTTCCAAAATGGAACCGCCTGCGGAAAGAGGGTTGAAGTCTCTTAATACCGTTTAGCGGGCCACTCAGTCACTGTTGCTGAAGGCTCCTGCCTGGCGAAAAGCACATACCCCGGGCGGAGCAACGAAGTTGCCTGAGCGTTACCTGCCGTCTGGAGAAAGAGGGTTGAAATCCCTTAATCCAAGATACTGTTGCCAAAAGCGCCTTATTTAAAATTTGGCATTATTTCATGTCACATCATTTGTCAGATCGTCTGGTCATTTACCTGTGGTTATTCATATGCACAATTGGCATGCAATCTAATCTGAGCTTAAGAATAGGGAATTAGTTCTGCAAGCTCTCTTAGACTCCAGTGGATACAAAACTAATAACAACAATAGCAAACGCAAATTGACGACAAATAGTTAATTACAGCCAAACGGAGGTACACTAATATTTATTTATTCAACTCTAATAGATAAAGTAAATTTCTGTATGATTTACCTTTCATGTCCATTTGCAAACTGTATTGGTCATACTGAGAAAAACACATTGAAAAAGCATTTTGTATATTGAACATCTTTTGTAAGGCTGTGCTATGTTCGTACATATTATTTAAAGAAAACAATGAAGCTTGTGGCGTTTCGATTGAATTATCTTGCAGACGTCTGTCTGAAGAAGTTCTGCTGGATTCGGCAGCTTTTTCATTTTCAGTTTTATACGAATTTAACTGAAAATCACTTTGATTTGTCGGAATATGTGAAGATTTGGGCTCTAATATTTGAGCAATTGAAAATTTAATTTTTGAAGGATCTTCAGTATTCATAATATAAAATAATTTTGTATATGACTATGGATCCGAAACACCCAATCGTATTAAAATATCACGCTTTTAAAATAGGGAACTTAGCTTTATTGCTTGGTCTTTTGAATTGCACTAACCTGCTATTCAGTTGTTCATTGAAAAAGATAGCTGTATTCTTATTGATAATGTTTAATTTATATACCATTTGATAAATTGGTAAATTTATTAAAACTATATATATTTGAGGCGGCATTTTTGATCAGAGACCATTAATCGTTCTTATCGGACAGCTCTATTTGGTCAGAGTACCGTAAACAATAGAAAACTTATGTAACGTCAATCTAAAATGTATGATACATTCCTTTTATTATATTATCATTTTATATTAATAATTTCGTTGGTATCCAATAGCAATCCATCAAATGAATTACTTTCAATTTGCCAGTGATAAGGAAATGTGATTGCTTATTTTTCATTGCTGTTGTTTGCTCCAACAAAAAATCTATGTTATATCCCACAGACTGTATGTATATAGTTGGTTATTGTTCTTAATAGCAATACTACTTTACTCTTACGCACTTAAGTGTACCACCAAAGATTCCATAATTAAATGCAAGCGATCTCAGGTTTTTTTTCAGGTTAAGTGAATACTAAATATGTACATATATGAAATACAAACTTATCTAAAAGATAAAAGCTCAACGATTTGTCATTTATTGGGTATTTATTTATGTATACAAGATAAAAATACTACTTTAATTTTTTATTTTTATAGATTTTTCAACTATACCAAATTTACAGTTTTTATTTGTTAAATACATAGGAGCCAATACACAGTAGCAGTATTTTTAATGTTCTATATTTATCTACCCTAACTTACAGTTCACTCAGTAGTCCAAAACATTTTATTTTATTGATAAAAATCAAAAAATTCAAGTCTACTTCGATACCGATCAACCAAATGAACTAATCTACCGTAAAATTTGAGTTTAGTGGTTTTTGTCCTGCATGGATATCAATTATGAAAGGTGATGTTGATTGCATGATCCATCATTTTCCAGTTATTTTTCCAGTGTTCAAATTTAAGTGTCTTATTTTTGCTATGAAACCTACGTAGTCCAACTTAAGGAGCAAGCTTTTCTATAAATATAAAAGGGTTTTATGTTTATAAGAAATCGGTGAAGAATAACAGAAACCTCCTTATCACCAAAATACTAACACGAAATAATAGCGACTCTGATTAGATAGTAATTAGTATTTTTTCAAATTTCTATTTTTATGTTTTGGGATAAAATTTTTTGAAAATAGACAATTATACATATTCGGCTTGCCACTGCCTACCATGTTCATTATTCTCGAAAAACACACTTTCTGTGACTGGAGCATGATACTTAATAAAATTAAAAACTGAAGCATACGTTTTCCTCCCAAACCGATCCATTTGGCATAAATGCCGGATTCCAAACAATTCAATTATAGAGGCACACATTGTGTTTTAAACCACCAGACGGCACGAGATCGATTATTTTTTTAAACTGTCAGGAGCTGAATTTCCGTCTGCCGTATCCGGACTTTAATGTAAGTCGATATGTTGATATGAACACATATGACCGTGCTTGTCTTGATTTTTTCCGACACTTATTGATGGAATTTGTCTTGTTCGGCAATGTTGAATGGTTTAAAATGTCGTATAATATAGACAATTCGATGTTAAACCAAACATTCTTAAAAAATTACTGTACAAAAGACAAATCTTTTAGCACCTACAGTGGTTCTTTACATCGAATTACTGGGCTACAATGTTCTCCTACATAATGTTTTAAAGCAATTTTTACAAAACAAAAATGAATATTAATTATAATTTATTTTCATGTCAAGAATCGGATCGTTATTTGCACATTATAATGAGTGCATATATGTTTAACTTATTTTACATTTCATATATTTGTCGAATGTAAGCAAGGGCCAAATGTATAAAATTGTTGATTTCTTTTGCGAATACGAAGTAAATTATATATAAATGCACTCATTATGGTGTAAATTTCAAGATATTGAAATTCGATCGCACCTCTATGTAACACCCCAACTCCGCCTTGTTACGCCAGTAGCATGCCGGTCCCAAGCCCGGATAAAGGAGGAGGTGTTGAAAGCAACAGTTTTTAACCTATCCTCTGTAAAATAATCCGTTAGTGTACTCTAATTTACAGGAGTAGTAGTTAAAACTCAACCATAAGGATGTTAATACTCCAGGTGGTACTGCCAATAGCCAAAATTTATCCGTGGTCTTCTCGACTGCGGCTGGGGCTCGGATTCTGAAGGCCCCAACATTCATTGAACCTACAAGCGACTCTTGTGGCTCTATGTCCGACTCTTTGGGCAAACTTTGGGTTGAACCGGCTCCTGAAGTAGCTGGTTTTGAGGTGCATTTCACTAAGGGGCAGCGAAAGAGGAAAAGGAAGCAGATGAGCAATCAGCGGCGCAAAGAAGCTCCACAGGCTGAAGGCGCAAGCACTCCGGTCGGCTCTTGGGTTGCGTCTATGAAGCGGGATAGATTGGTGGAAGTCTCATAAACGGAAGCTGACCTGACCCCTTCATTAAGCAATGCCTCCTCTTCTGCTGAACCGAAAAACAAGAAGAAGCACGGACGGCTCTGATGGTAGGTGTGGGTCTAAAAAAACCATATGTTGAACGCAAAACAGCTAGAGTGCGAGTTAAGAAGCATTCCTACAAGCATGCTGCTGTCTCCTGTTTAGCAGTTCGCATTGGGAAAGCGGGCAATGATAATAGCATGAGTGTTGCAGAGTCCGAACACTGCAAAACTCATCTTTTGGAGCTGGCTGCTGCAACAAATGCTTGCATTGAGGTGGAGGGCTGTGTGTTAAAGGACGGAACCCTCATGGTGAAGACCTCATCACAAAAAACCTCCGAATGGATTAGCAGTATGGTGCCGAAAATCCCTTCGCTTAGGACTTGTTATTTTGAGGTCTACAAACCACCCAAGCTTACGCGGGCTGTCTGCTGGATCCCTGGGAAACTAGGGAAATCGGCGGATGTGCTAAAGCGTTTGCAAACCCAGAATCCTGGTCTCGACACAAAAGCCTGGGTTGTCCGTTCACACAAGAGGAGTAAAAACCGCCACAATGAAAATGGTAGTTCTCTTGTTGTGAGTATAGACATGGCTGCTGCCGAGATCATCAAATCTAGGTATAACATGCGTCCCTGTTTGCATCTTGGCAGGATTCATTTCCATTTCAATGTCAAACAGTGCTAATAGTGGACGTTACCCAGAGTATTCATCCATCTTGTTTACTCAAATTAACCTACAGTACTGCAAGGCTGCTACCGCCCTTTTAAGTAGCAGGCTTGTGGCTTGTAGAACAAAATCACACATAATATCCATCCAGGAACCATGGGTGTGGAAAAGTCGCATCTGTGGTCTTGGTTGCTTGAGTGATTTATACCACGTTCTTTATGATGAGCAATCCGAAAGAGCTAGGACTTGTCTTATTATATCGAAATCTTTTACAGCTACTATGATCAAAAGCTTTTGTAGCCAAGATTTGGTAGCTGTTTCTATAACTTACCATGCAAATGATAATTGGGAAAACTTTTTCGCTGCATCGGCTTATTTCCCCTATGACTCTCTAACCCCTCCTCAGCCAAAGGCTGTTGTAGAGCTTGTAGAGTTTTGTGAATACAAAAGGTTGGGTTTTGTCTTGTGCTGTGATGGTAATGCTCAGAACACTGTTTGGGGCAGCAACAAATGCAACATAAGTGGAGATCGACTTTTGGACTTAATTTTATCGCCTGATATTACCATCAACAATGTAGGTCATCAACCTACCTTTGTTACAGCAGAAGACAGCAAGTAATTGATGTTACACTGTCAAACAGGCATTTGAAGTCTCTAATAAATTGGAAGGTATCGCCAGACAGTACCTTATCAGATCACAGATATATCGAATTTCAAATCCACTGCGAACTTTCACCTTCGCAAGAGAGGAGATATCCGAGAAAAACGAACTGGCTACGGTTTGGAGAGGAGCTTGCCAACTCTGTCAAAGTTCCACTCAAACTAAGATCAAGACAGGGAGTGGAGAGGTCTGCTCAGGATCAGAACAACGTCCTCACCTGCTGCTTTGAACTTTCGTGCCCTGTTTCTAAACCCCCCGCAGGAAATCGGTACCCTGGTGGAACTCCGAACTGCAGTGTCTTCGTAAAGAAACTAGGAAGCTACTAAATCGGTCTTAAAAAACCAACTTAGTGGAAGACTGGAATCTTTATCGATCGAAACAAAAAGTTTTTAAGAGACTTATTCGCAAGTCGAAAAATGAGTCCTATAAAAAGTTTTGTGAAGAGGTCGAATCTCTAAGTGCAACTAGAAGACTTGTTAAAGTTCTCCAAAGGAACAGACCAAGTAAACTGGATGCAATCCTTAAACCTGATGGCACGTATACTGAGACAAAGGCGGAGACTTTCAGTCTTCTACTTGACACTCACTTTCCGGGAAATCAGGTTACTACGTGTTCTTCAGCCCTTCAAACGACGGTAGCTAAATTTGAACCGACTAATACCACGCGGCACAGCTGGTATATTGCATCGGGTGTGGTGACTGAAGATGCTATCAAATATGCTATTGCATCTTTGGAGAGTTTCAAGTCACCTGGTCCGGATGGAATTTATCCAGTTTTGCTGAAACAAGGTTTAAGTCAGGTTTTGCCAATGCTGAAAAGAATTTTCACCGCGAGCTTGGCCTTGGCCTTTATACCTTCCTCATGGCGAATGGTTAAAGTGGTTTTCATACCAAAAATTGGTTAGTCTCACTACACTGTAGCCAAAAGCTTTAGACCCATAAGTCTGTCTTCCTTCTTACTGAAAAGTTTGGAAAGACTGGTTTTGCTGCATTCACTCAAGCTTATGCGGATAATGTCGCCGTTCTTTCTGGCGGTTAAAATCTAGGGGCTGTCTACTCTCTAGCGCAGAGATCCCTGGATTTGATCGATGTATGGTGCACTAGTAATGGGCTTTCAGTGAATCCTCTTAAAACCATGGTTGTTCTCTTTACGAAAGGGAGAATCGTCACTGGTCTGTCCCATCTCGTGCTTAAAGGTGTCACCATCAGTATATCCGATGAAGTCAAATATCTGGGTGTAATCCTCGATAAAAAACTTCTATGGTCTAAACATGTCGAATCGAAAACCGATAAAGTGCTGTCGACTTTCTGGCAGTGTAAATGCGCTTTTGGTAAGACATGGGGCTTGTCTCCGAAACGGGTCCTTTGAATCTATACGGCCATGATTAGACCGCTACTCTCATACGCATCGGTTGTTTGGTGGAACAGGCTTTCGCGGAAACGTGTTACTGCTTCTTTTGCCAAACTCCAAAGAACGTCTCGGCTGCACAGGGGCCTTCCTTAGCACCCCGGGCTCTGCTCTAGACGCTTTGATGAATCTTCCTCCCCTTGATTTATATATTATGGGGTGTACCATGGATTGAATTCCATCGTATTTTCACGGATGGCTCCAAAACCGGACAAGGGCCTGGTGCTGGAGTCTTTGTGGAACGCGATGATATACGACTTTACTATCCCTTGGGAAAACATGCATCCGTTTTCCAAGCGGAGATTTTAGTCATCCTAATGGCTATGCGCTATATTGTGAACAACAGGTGGAGGGCTAGAGGCATTTGCATCTGCAGTGATAGCCAAGCTGCATTAAAAACGCTTCTAAACCCTCTTACCTGGTACAAGTTAGTACTAGAACTCAAGCTTTCTCTGAATTTGGTCGGAAGACTGAACACAGTAAATCTTGTCTGGGTCCAGGTCACACTGGCATCCAGGGAAATGAGATCTCGGATGAGCTTGCTAGGCAAGGTTCAGAAGAAGTTTTCTCAGGACCCGAACCTGTGTTGGGTCTGCCTACATCTTTAGTCATGTCGTCTATCGATTCTTGGGTTTCTCGTGAACACAAGATTCGGTGGCGCGATTGCGGTGGATGTAGACAGACCAAACTACTGCGCCCGGACATTTGCAAAAGGTCAGCATCTTTTCTTCTATATCTGAGGAGAATCGACTGTAGGCTGCTTGTAGGCGTTCTTTCGGGTCACCAAGCTTTTGCTAAACACTTAAATGTGTTGGGCTTAAGCGACACCACTACCTGTCCTGCTTGCGGTGAGGAGGATGACACAGCAGAACACTTTCTCTGCAGTTGTCTCGCCTATGCTCGCATCAGGTGGCGGATCTTCGGGGCTGACGTGGTGAGTGCCAAACATCTAAGCTCTTTATCGCTGACGCTCCTTCTCGTTTTTCTTCGAAAGACGGGAAAACTAGGTACATTAATGTAAGGTGTCTTAATGGTAGTACAATGGACCTGTAGTTGTGTCTGAGCGCTCCATCGGATAGGAGCAACCCCCGACAAAAAAAAAAAAAAAAATTTAACACCCCGTCGTTATAGCTTTTTAACGGCGTGTCCAGCGTAGGCACAAAAAATGCTGTGCGTGCGGCAATGCAAAATAAATTGATACCATCAGTTCAAGCCATTGGATATTCTGGACCAACATACTTCGCTATTCGAAGTGGAAAGCATAGTTCATCCACTACTAATAATCATCCTCAACATTTCGAAACGCTTTGAAGGGTTTCAAACATAAGCTAAAAAAAAAACCATGAATTTGTTAAGCCAGTGGTGATCATAATGGTTGATGGAGGACCAGATGAAAATTAGCATTATTAAAAAGTAATGGGGTTCGCTATACAACACTTTAAGCGACATGATCTCGAGCGTATAAAGCGTATTTTGGGTGTTTCATGTTTCTGCAAAATAGATTGGTTCGGGCTAACCAAATCATCATTAGTTGGTGATTCTGAATTTGCGTGTGATAATACGGAAATTCTTGCTTGTTTTTATTCATGAAATCATATGCTGTTGGTTTCTACGAAATTCATCCAAAATGTTTTTATTCATGAAATCAAATGCTGTTGGTTTCTACGAAATTCATCAAAATGTGTTAATACAATGCTCTCAGCGGGCGTGGCCAAAAACTTTGTATGGTTGATATATTGGAATAAATATTGGCTAAATATTTTGTTTTACATTTTTTTCGGTTTCCATGAAAATTTTAGAAAAAAAACAGCATTTTAGTAAAAAGACCGCGTGACAAAAAACTCTATATGAAAAGGAGGCAGTGCCTACATATCTAATGAAGGTTGTAATATTCTATCTCTCTAACTTTAGCTTTAAAACGGTTTTTTCTAAATTGTGGACGTGGCAGTGGGGGTATTATAATTTTTTTTTGCACCTAAAAATTTCAGAGCCCTAGGGAATATGTGGTCTAAATTTTAGATTCCTAGCTTAATTTAAAAGGCCTAAAAATTGCGTACGGACAGACGGACATTGCCTGATTAAATCCTGATCATAAATATACACACTTTTAGGGTTCTACGACCAGTGAAGGTGCGTTATAGAGAAATTTTAGACACTGTCTACCTAAAAAATTATGAAGGAAGAAAAACCATAAAGCTTATAATACAACTAAGAGAAAGATTTGGTGAGGAGCCAAATAGCGTTTCCGCCTTGTCTACACTCCTCTTTTCTATGCCTCATGATCAAACCCACATAAAATAACTCTTATTTTCAGATTATTCAAATTATAAACCTGTTTCAGAGAAATATATTGAAATTGAATCTGTTATATATGGTATAACACTTACAACTTGATCTCTCAGTCTATTTTATGTATACATTCAGTTGTAACTGAGCCACGAACGTAATCACACTTAAATACAAAATTAGAGTTCAACTGTGTGTTTTAATTTAAATCGTCAAGATATAACATGGCGCAGCCGTAAAAGAGAAGTGGAATGAGACATTTAAATAAAAGCAATACTGTGAAATTTATAATGTAAAGAAAAGAAAATGGATCAATTTAGAGCACCCGGACCTTTAAATTTTGAAGGAAACGTCAGCAATGAGTGGACAAAATTTAAAAAGCTTTTTTCGGTTTACGTCCAGGCAACTACAAAAGGAGAAACTCTTAGCGATGGAGTGAAAATTGCAATGCTGTTAAACTTAATGGGTGAAAAAGCCATTGAAATATACGAAACGTTGGACATATCAGAAGCGGATGCTAAAATATATACTAAAGTGGTCGAACATTTTGATTCGTATTGTCAACCAAAAAATTATGTTATATACGAACGGTTCAAATTTCACTCAAGAGTGCAGCAGCCAGGTGAACAGTTTGATAGCTTTTTAACAGATATCGTGAGCCAAGCAAAGAAATGTGATTTCGACTGTACAACAGAAAACGTCACTGATCAGATGATACGCGACCGCATTGTCTTAGGAATTAGAGATGGAGATTCACAAGAAAAGCTTTTGAGAACGGAAAACCTAACACTAAAGAAAGCAATAGCATTTTGCAGAGTAGCGGAAATAACACATGTACAAGCAAGAGACGTACAAATGCAGTCAAATGTCAGTGCAATACGTAAAAAGCACACGATTGGGAATAAAAAAGATGAAGCTGAGGGTGATGACAGAAAAACCAACGGAACGTCTATACAACCAGAGTAAAGGATACAGCCAGAGAGGGGGATACAACCAGAGAGGTGGGTCCAGTCAGAGAGGACCTGTTAGTCGCTATAAAATGAGAAGGAATGATGAAGCTGAGGGGAACGTTATACAAAATTGCAGCAAGTGTTCGTATCGTTATAAGCCGATGATGTGCCCGGCTAAAGGAAAGCAGTGCAACAACTGCGGTCAGTTTAACCATTTTTTTTATGCATGCCCTAGTAGAAAAGTATATAATGTAGATAACCAATTTGTAAATAGTGCAGAAAGTATTAATAATTATTATCCAGATGTAAATAATCTCACTATTGAATCAGTTATAGTTAGTTCAATAGAAAATAATTGCTCCGGTTGGTTTGAGAAGGTTGATGTTGGCGGAAAATGTGTTAATTTTAAAATTGATACTGGCTCTGAGGTGAATATTTTACCGACTGAATTGTTTCGAAAAATTTTTTTCAGCGTTGAGTTACACAGTACAAACATTAAATTAGAAGCGTATGGTGGTTTCAAAATCGATGTTATAGGCATGGCGTTTTTGTATATAAACCACAATAAAGTGGTAAAGAACATAGATGAAGTTAAAGTGCATAAATCTAGGCAGCTCGAAAACATAAGGACATTTTTACGGGATTAGGTTGCTATCCCGATAAATGCAAAATTTACTTGAAAGAAGGTTCAAACGGGAGCGTTAAAGCTCCACGACGAATTCCAAAAAGCTTGAGGTCGAAATTAAAAAAGAAATTAGATGAAATGGAAACATTAGGAATTATACAAAAAATAGACTATCCTACTGACTTTGTCCATAACCTTGTGTTGGTCGAAAAACCAGATAAGTCAATAAGGTTATGTTTAGATCCTAGCGAATTAAATGCAAATATTTAAAAAGAACCTTTTGAAATTCCACGTCTTGAAGATTTGACAACAGCATTCGAAGATATGGAATACTTTACTATCATAGATTTAAAAGATGGGTTTTGGCAAGTGCCTTTAGATAGTACCAGTAGTGATTATTGTGCTTTTAGTTCATTATATGGGGTATATAAATTTTTGCGTATGCCTTTTGGAGTTAGTTTTGTTATGCATCAAAATCTTTAAGCAACTCAGAAAAGTCATATGCACAAATTGAAAAGGAAATGTTGGCAATTGTTTTCGCGTGCCTTAAATTCCACTATTATATATATGGGAGACCGATAGTTGTTTTGACAGACCACAAGCCACTCGTGGCTATAATGAAAAAAACAGTTTCACAAGTTCATTCTAGTAGATTGCAACGAATGAAACTAAAGCTTTTAAAATATGATTTAACAGTTGAATACATGCCAGGAAAAAATATGTTTATAGCGGATACTTTATCCAGGAGTTACATTCAATAGAATGATGATTATGACGTAGATTCCTCTCTTAATGAAATTGTACATAGTGTTGAAATCGCAGACAATCGAGTTGATCTTATAAAAAAAGAGATGGTAGTTGATAGGGAACTTAAATTACTTACACAAATGTGTAAAACTGGATGGCCAAATGATTTAAAACGGGTTGATAGTTTAATTAAGAAGTATTGGCCTTTAAGATACGAAATTTACTACGAGAATGAACTCTTATTTTTTCGAAAACGTGTTATTGTTCCAAAAAGCTTGCGAGCACAATTGCTCCAAACGCTTCACGAAGGTCATTTGGCCAGATTGTCTATTTATTGGCCAAATATATCTTCAGATATTGAAGAACTTATTTCGCAATGTAGAGTCTGTGAAAAATTTCAGCGTTCAAATGCGAAACTTCCATTAATTCCACAAGAAATACCGAGCATTCCATTTTTTAAAGTAGGTTGTGATATATTAGATTTTCAAAACAAGCCTTATCTCGTGCTTGTAGATTATTTTTCTAAGTGGCTAGAAATAAAACCACTGGCAAATAAAACTGCGCTGTCAGTTAGTTCTGTTTTGAAAGATATTTTTTCAACCCACAGAATTTCAAACCAAGTTATCTGTGACAATATGCCTTTTAATTCGTACTGTTTTAAAAAGTTTGCAAATGAATGGAACATAACTGTAACAACGTCAAGCCCTATGTATCCTCGCTCGAATGGATTGGCAGAAAAAGGGGTGCATATTGCAAAACAATTACTAAAAAAGGCAAATGAAGAGAGGAAAGACATATTTAGTGCATTATTGTCGTACAGAAACTCACAAATAGCCGGTATTAATGCTACACCATCACAGCTGTTAATGAGTAGAATTTTAAGATCTAAAATTCCTATCCAAGATAGTTTTTTAAAACCAAAAATTTTTGAAAATCCTTTAAATAGTTTAAAAGAACATCAACGAAATTACAAAAATTACCATGACAAAAACATAGGAAATGAAAAAGAAAATAATTTTGCTAGAGGAGAAAATGTAGTAATACAGCGAAACAAAATTTGGGAGCCAGCTCAGAAAGTTAAACCCCACAATACTCCCAGGTCATATATTGTGCAAACTGAAGATAAAAGTTTACTTCGGCGCAATTCATGTCATTTAAGAAAATCAGTTCATGAGCCACAGTTCAAATCTCCAGATTTTGAATTACCAGAAAGTCAACAAAATCATGAAAACACAATTCAAATGACAACACCAAACCTTAGCTTACCAACGCAAAGTCATACAAATGATAGAAAGAGCTCTCCATCCGGTTACTATGTAACTAGATCAGGTAGGGAAGTAAAACCTGTTCAAAACTATACTGGTTCAATAGTATAAATTATATTAATAAATATATCAATCTTGTACAAAATATCTAAATCTATCCTATTGCATAACAAAAAAAAAAAAAAAAAAAAAAAAAAAAAAATTAATTATCTGAATTTTCTTTGTTAATAATAGTTCTTAATGCAGGAGATGTTATATATTTATATATGGTATAACACTTACAACTTGATCTCTCAGTCTATTTTATGTATACCTTCAGTTGTAACTGAGCCACGAACGTAATCACACTTAAATACAAAATTAGAGTTCAACTGTGTGTTTTAATTTAAATCGTCAAGATATAACAGAATCAACTCACAATCCAATCTGTCTACTTCCCCAATGCAATAAGTATAGAGCCACTCTTGCAACTTTTTACTCTTGTAAACATTTTTATATGAAAGAAAAAGACGCGTCTTTTATTTTCACATTTAATAATGCGTAATTGAAACTGGAGTGATTTTTGAGTCCTCAACATGCTTAGGACTCACATCAGCGTGTTTTTACAGAGAGAATAGTGGAATCTCGACATTCGGCTCTTGCTTTTAACATTTCAAAGAGCGAGCAATTAATCTATTGATAATAATTAGACACACATAGATATTCTGTATATCCCTTGGCTTTGGTTTGGTTAGTTGGTTTAGCTTGCGCCCGGTTGCATGAGGCTTGTATCCTTGAATGCAAATTAATTTAGCAATTTTCATGCTGCTAGCTAATTCTATGTATGTTTTTATATGGCAACCTTAGACTGAGAGGCACAGAGAGACACATTATTATGTCTATCCTAGAAATGTTGGTGCCGCATGTCACTGTCTACGACGAATATTAAGAGGTGTTACAAACTATGTGTTAAAATTAATATACCCTTAGGATAGTTTATAAAAAGGAGTATAGATACGGGATCATCAGAAAAAGATCACTTTGCTTATGTTAAAGACAAATTTAAGAAACCAAATGCTATTTTTAACACACATCTAAGAAAAAACAATTGCTTCGCCGGTTATATTTATGAGTAAATTTTTCTTAAAAAAAGTCTATGAGTGAAGGTCTTATGGGAAGTTTTCATAAGATCTGGGTTGTCCTAAAGAGCTGTTCCCAAAGCTAATCTTTCGTACGCTTTCCCTTTCATCGTCTACTGAATAGATCTCAAGTCGATTTGTTTGAAAGAAAAACAACACATAAATAAAGAAAACGAAAAACAGTAAACGGGAATGTAGGACTATTTTGTTAAAGAAAGCAATGAAGTAATTCATCACAGTAAGTGACTGCACCTAAAATTACGAATATTGTCTGACTCCACTATTGGATCAACCTCAGTTAACGCAAAAGTCTCGGGTTTTTATTAGTTAATGCATCCTTAAATATCAGTGTTGAATACCGCTTCGATTGCACACTAACTGAAATGTAGGTTTCCAAATTTTCTGCGTCGAAATGATTCAACGGATGTGCCTTAATGCATCCTTAATTTCAGGGTTGATTACCGTTACGATTGCACATAAACACGGCTAGCTGAAAAGTTGGTTCCACATTGTTTCTTTATCATTCTAAACAACAGAAACTACAATAAGATAAAAAACAATCGAAAGTGGTGCTTTTGAAAGTCACCATGTATTAACCTTTCCAAACTTTCGAAATATTTTATTATAAAATGATTTTACCACGCATAGCGATACAAAATAACGAAAAACTCAGCCGTGTACTTTATTTCTAAATATCATAAGAATTAATTATAATGCAGTAACATTTGGGCCTATAAGATGTACTCAATTAAGCTTGGCACTTATACATTTATAACATGGGTATCTACACATCATGTAAATGCATGTATGTACCAAAAATTATTTTATTACGAGATTGTATATTTCGTCAAATAAGGAATTATTTATGCTGTGTATGAATCATAGAAATACGTAGCTACATAGGTTTATTTAAATGTGTATCAATTTTTTATTAGATACTCGTTGTTCTTCCGCAGCGTAACCTTGAAAGTTATTTTTGTTGTGTTTTCTCGCCAATTCATCAATCCTCAATCCTTCTAAGGTTTGTTTCTATTTTTGGATGCGCACCGATGTCTTAATTGTTTGCACTGTTTACTGTAGCTATGCTTAGATACGAAATTGCATGATCGTGTATTTTAACAGCACGCTGTTTACATGTGTGAGTGCGATTTGTAACTGCAATGCACAAACAAACGGCGACAACTACTTATTAGGATATTCTCGGAAAAAAGTAATTAGTGTGAGAATGTGCGTTTCCTATATGTTTGTTCTAATGCTTAAAAGATGTTCATATAAAATTGGTGGTGGTGCTTATGCGAGTCATTTGCTGTTGAGTTAAGTGGCCAACGCGTTTTATTTTTTATTGCATTTTTAAGGTGATTATATATAATTTAAATATTTCGGAATTAACTTTAAAATTTATTAATTAAAAAAAAATTTTGAATTTCTTGCAAATTGTGTGCGTTTTTGATATGTATAAATATTATTTTCCAGCGCTTAGGAGCTACCGAAACTCGTAAAAATGTGTGATGATGATGCGGGTGCTCTCGTCATAGACAATGGATCTGGTATGTGCAAGGCTGGATTCGCTGGAGATGACGCTCCACGAGCTGTGTTTCCTTCCATTGTTGGTAGGCCAAGGCATCAAGGTGTGATGGTCGGTATGGGTCAAAAAGATTCCTATGTTGGTGATGAAGCTCAAAGTAAAAGAGGTATCCTAACCTTAAAATACCCTATTGAGCATGGAATCATCACGAATTGGGACGATATGGAAAAGATTTGGCATCACACCTTCTACAATGAACTGCGAGTGGCCCCTGAGGAACATCCAGTTTTATTGACTGAAGCTCCACTTAACCCAAAAGCAAATCGCGAAAAGATGACTCAAATTATGTTCGAAACATTTAATTCACCAGCAATGTATGTTGCAATTCAGGCAGTGCTGTCTCTATATGCCTCCGGTCGTACAACTGGTATTGTGTTGGATTCCGGTGATGGTGTTTCACACACTGTACCAATTTACGAAGGATTTGCTTTGCCACATGCTATTCTCCGATTGGATTTGGCAGGTCGTGATTTAACAGACTATCTAATGAAGATTTTAACTGAAAGAGGCTACTCATTTACTACAACGGCCGAACGGGAAATTGTAAGAGATATCAAGGAAAAGTTGTGCTATGTGGCTTTAGACTTTGAACAAGAAATGGCTACAGCCGCTGCATCAACCTCATTGGAAAAATCATATGAATTGCCCGATGGTCAAGTGATCACCATTGGAAATGAACGGTTCCGCTGTCCAGAAGCTCTTTTCCAGCCTTCGTTCTTGGGCATGGAGTCCTGCGGTATTCACGAAACTGTATATAACTCAATTATGAAGTGCGACGTTGATATTCGCAAGGACTTATATGCCAATTCTGTGCTATCTGGTGGTACCACCATGTATCCAGGTGACATTTTCAAATTTGAATGTATAAGCATAAGACTCACACTATTTTCTTATAGGTATTGCTGATCGTATGCAAAAGGAAATTACAGCACTGGCACCATCTACAATCAAAATTAAAATTATTGCTCCACCTGAAAGGAAATATTCCGTATGGATTGGTGGTTCAATTTTAGCGTCTTTATCTACTTTCCAACAGATGTGGATTTCAAAGCAAGAGTATGATGAATCAGGTCCAGGAATCGTACATCGCAAGTGCTTCTAAGTTGACATTATTTTAACAATCAATATTTTCACGTGCGCTTTCTTCACCATCAAAATCTTCCACCAAAACCAGTTGAGAATCGAAACACCTCAGATCAGATGAACTTGTATAATTCAAAATCATACAAAATGTACTATTTGAGAAAAACATAAAAAATTTAATAATTGAACAATTTAAATCGATTTCTATATTACTAAACTTTCACCCCCTCTCTAAAAAGTCACAGACATATGATTACTAAAAAAATAGAATACGTGTAAGAACACGAAAAATCGTATATAAAAATATTTTTAAGAAATCATGTCTCTTCACCAAAATTATTTCCAAATCCTTTCTGTTGCCAAGCAGACAAGTATCTGAATTTAAGGATAGCTGATTGTTAAAATGAGAAAATTCTCAAATGCTATATTGCGCCTAGCGCATTTTGATGAAATCAACTGGTTAATTATTTTCTCTACTCTATCACAGCTATTAAAACTTTTTAAACAATGTAAAAGCAGTTGAAACATCCCGAAATACTGTATCTTACCGCTCACAATTCTAGAAAGTCTACTGCAAGGAAGGGACAGTACTAACAAACATGCAAACATACGTGACACGTATTTTGGTCGGTAATGTTAATTTGCGTAATAGCAGCCGAATGTAGACTGTTTGATCGCTGATCTCACTCTCACATCTTTAAAATCTTTGGCGGCAGAAATCTCTCTCTAATGTCGTGCAAAAATAATGCATGCGTGGATATGTTAACCAGTCATAAATGCTTCTACTTATTTTTGTATTATAAACCTAATTAATTTCAACAAAAAGCTCTTACTGAAAGCTGGCGATGTCGAAAATGAATACCTGTTTTAGTCTGTTTGCACCACAAGGTTTATTCCTCTAATGACCTCAAGAGGGAGTTATAAAAAATCGTATTAAAAAATGCATATCGCAAATCATCGCTCGCCTTTCAGTAAAAAAAAAAGAATATATACATATAGTCTTCAAGCTTGTGCGTTGGCTGTCTTCTTTTTGCTTTAAACGTTTAAAAAAGTCACTGGCGGTAATACGCGGTTGTTCGCAAGTTTTATATGCTTAAATAAAATTAGAAATTTATTATAAAGTGTTTTTTTCATTCGGGATTGAGGGAATAACTATTTTCATAGCTTGTTGCGTTACATGACCCAACAATTTTGTTGCCCAGCTTCAATAAGCTACCGTCGGATAAAGATTAATTTACCAGATGTCCTATATGCAGATCAATAGTAATTGACAACCTCTAAGTGCATAATTAAAAACGTTCTAAACAAAGAGAAATATTTGCAAATGTTGTTTTTCACCACTTTGGGACTTTTATATCTTTTCTTATTAGAAAATAATTTATGATGAAATAATTTCTAAATGTTATGACTTAGGTTAGGTTAGGATAGATGGTTTGGCATGAAGAAATAGTTTCTTTTCTGACACACTTGGGTCCTTGTGGACCCATTATGATGCCCTTAATTGGGGGGATACGCCGGTATTGTGAACTTCTTGGTCTTTTATCAAGCTCGTGGTAACTCAATTTTATCAAGCCATCCCTATGTATCAAGAAACCTGCAAAGATTAGAGAGTGAGATATCTGACAATTCTTCAATGTCTTGAAAGAAGAAACTTCCAAGTGTTCTCTTCCTCAAGCGACAGACTGACTGCCCGGGCCAGTGACAGAGATAGTGAGGGGTGTCCTCGTGGGGCTCTTCATCGCCGCAGCCTCTACAAATATCTTCATTCTTGAGATTTAGTTTCATCATGTGGCCTCTCAGAAAATTATGACCAGTTAAGGCACCAACCAGCTTTGACAGTAACGCTCTTTCATAATGCAGACGTTTTTGGGTTCGGTTTTTATTATATTCTGGCCATAGATTCCGTGATATCTCACAGGTAGTTAAAAATGTCCACCTATTATTGGCTTTCATTTTGATCTTGTATTTCACACGTTCTCTTAAGTTGCAGAGTGGTGGTTTGGTCGACTGAAGTGCCAGGTCACGATCTATTTCTTGCTAGCTCGTCAGCCATCTCATTACCGCTTATGTCCCTGTGTCCAGGAACCCAGCAAAGACATAGCTTGTGCTGTGAGTCAAGAGCCTTAAGCTCTATGCGTCAGCGGTGAAACAATGGATTTAATTTCGAACGCATTAACTGCCTTTATGGCCGCCTGACTATCAATGAAATTGGTAATATCATTTCGTACAATGTTTTGCCAACATTGATACAGTAAGGGCCGCTTCCGCGATTGCCAGAACCTCAGCCTGGAAAACACTACTTTGATCAGGGAGTCTGATGGAGTTGTGTCCTCTGCGAATAGACTGGCACCTGTTCCACAATCCATCTTCGATTCATGTAGTTGGAGCTAACGTTGTTTCCTACATACAGTTTCAGAATGCGTGCGTGCCCCGCGAGACCTGGGTTCCAGCTGACTATTTGGCTGATCCTCAAGGAGCTCTTGGCAGCTGATTCGTCAAGGTGTAGATTTAAGGGTAGCAAAATTAGATTCACTTTCAAACCAGCGGTTGGGGTCGTGCTCATTGCACCAGTTATCACTATGCATGCTAGTCTGTATTTTCGCCAATGACTTAAGATTGGTCGATTTATCCCAAGAGCACATTGTTTTGACCACTCGTTAAGTGTCCGTAGTTTTCTAACAGTTCGCTTATAGTTCTAGCATTGATAAGAATTTGCCTGACGCAAGCAGCACAACATTGTCTGCGTAAGCAATTACTTTAACCCCTCTGTTTTTTAGTTTCATGAGTATTTCATTGATGACGAGGACCCATAGTAATGGAGTGATGACACCTCCTTGGGGTGTTCCTCTGGATGCTGTAACTCTTAGATCAGTGTCCAGAGTTAGCATATATATTCCTTTCGCTTAGTAGATTAATGATCACGTTAGTGATAGTACCATCAACGTCGGAATATTGCAATGTTCTATATACTGCGCATATTTCAACATTGTTCAATGCTCCTTCAATATCCTCCTCCTAGTGTATACTCTTTGTCGTTTAATGATTTCTCTATAGTGCAGAAAGTGCACTGTTATCAAGTCTGTCACAAATATATATATATATAATTTTTTCAAGGGTTTTCAGGACGAATGATGTTAAACTTATGGGTCTGAAGACCTTAGCATTGGTGTGGCTAGGTTTTCCTGCCCTCACTTTACGCCCGGCTTTTGGAATGTAGCTTTTCTTATGAACAGACTTTTGAGAATCGGTAAAATTATGGCCTTAGATTTCTGTAGCATAATTGGAAATATCTCGTCACCTCCAGGGGATTTGAAGGGACTGAAGCTATCTATTGCCCAGATTATCTTTTCTGCCGTAATAGCACCTTCCGGTACTGGCAATGCAGTTAATGGGACGCTATAAGTAGCCTGGTTTTTTCTATCACTCGGAATACATCCCAGAAAGTGAGTTTGTAATAAGAGATTGGGAGTTTCCTTGCTGGATGTTGTCCAGTTTCTATTACTGTCTTTCAAGTATCCAGGAACAGCGGGTTCCTTGGACAGAATTTTTCTGAACCTTGCTGATTCCATAGTGCTTTTAATATCACTGCAGAACGTTCGCTAGGCTATACCTTTAGCACTAGCTATCGCGCTCTTGAACCTACGCTGATTAGCCTTGTAAATGTCGAAGTCTAAATGGGAGTTTGAAGTTTTTGCAGCATTAAAAGAAGTTCTTGCTTTCTTACTTACCAAAAACAAAAACACATATTGAAAGGCAACAGTCCGCTTCGGGCGAACTGCATATCCCTCACCATGGAAAAGGCATAGAAAACACGATGGGTAGAATTGCAAATGGGATTCTATTAAAAAATCATAAAAAACTGTTTTTTGAATAAACGCCCTCAAAAATTTAAGTATGTCTAAAAACGTATTATGTCTACATATTTAAATGACGCTGCGACGTCAATATCACGTCACAAAGCAGTCATTTAATGTCATATAAGAGATAAAAAATGATCGCCATTTTTTGGGTAATAATTTCGGCGTCAATGTTGTGGGAAATGGCGGACCAAATGACATGAATTTTGTGCCATTAAAATGATGGAAACAAATTTCCGTGTGATCGCTCTTAAATGACGAGTAGGACAAATGACTAAACTTTTTGGCTGTTGCGTCATTTAAATGCAGCCTCTTAAATATGACAAGGCATAAAATTTTCGATGTTCCAACGACATCCGACTGAAAATTCATAACAACAGCAAGTTGATACCTGATTATTTAGACATTTATATATATTTATATCATGCGGGTTGAGAAGAAAATGACAATCGACAATATTAATAATTTCTTAATTGTTAATTTTTTTTTACACCGCAATTGAGACAGGCTGATATCCTTATATTTACATATATGAATATGTTTAGTTTCGGATCACATCTCTGGCTCGTAATCAAGATCGTCTACACTCCTTTCCAGCACACACGCTGCTAAATATGCTGTCTCCGTAGTTTCCACCATGAGTTCTTTTGGGTTAAGAAAAATTGACAATATTCAAAATAGTGTAAACGAGAAATAAGATGAAAAAATTAAAAACAAGATCCAAATCCAAGTGGAAAAAATTTAATTTTATTAATTTCCAATACTTGATAAAGGCAATAAAATTGATATGGACAATCAAATTGTTAAAATCAAAAATAAGAACACGACAACTATAACGTAAAAGACGTTAACTCATTGTGGATGGCATATTATTGTACAGTGCACTCGGGAAAACGTCAACTAATTAAAACCGCGGGTGTTGACGTTTACGAATGTAAAATTTTTAAATAAAAAACATCTGCTTTTAAAAGTTTTTATTAAATATAAACTAAAACCAAACATAAACAAATTCAAAAAGGAAACAAAAAAGGAATTCAACCTGACTAGAAACATAGAACACAACTAGAACCAAAAGAATACATTTTAAATGAGATCATATTTTTAATTGTACATGCACACATATGTGTGTTTTTTTCTTTCCAACACTTGGAAGAGAGCCTTCTCTCTTAAACGTCTTAATACATTTAAGTCATTTTGCTCAACATTCTCGAATTGAGCCCAATCCAAAGCCCTGTTTAATATTTCGACGGCTTCGCTTGGTTTTATTGTCTGCACATTTGTATCTAAATCGTTCTCCTCATCATCGAGTACTTCTAACTCCTCAATTTCACACGAATTAGAAACATTATCCGGCAAAATATCTCCATTCCACTCCTGAATGTATGATACTGTATAGTCAACCTAAAGAAAAAAATTAAAAATGACCTGTCGTGTTGTTGAAACAATTGTAAAAATCGACAAACCTAAGGGTTTAGTTCATTAAGCAGATCAACTGCAAGCTCCATTTGTTGCTGAACTTCTGAGTTCATATTTTCTTTTAGTATGCTTAACGGAATATTTTCCTCCGGATCTGTCTCATTTTCCGTGAAACGTAAAACATTTTGCCAGCATTTTACCATTGTATCTTTGCTTACTTTATTCCATGCGGATTCTAGAATTGTAATAGCATCCCTTAATGTAACACTTTTCATTGACTCTACTAGATCTAAATTTTTTGCCGCTACCATGGCTAAGAGGCTGTTTCTGTAGTACAGCTTCGTTATTTTGATTGCGTTCTGATCCATTGGTTGGATAAGTGGGGTAACATTTGGAGGAAAAAACATTGCAATTATGTTTCCATCTTCGGTTTTAAGCTCCATTTGACTTGGATGAGACGGAGCATTGTCGATTAGGAGGAGCGCTTTAACTGGCAAGTTCTTTTTTAAAATAAAATCTGTTACCTAAAACTAGAAAATCTTAGCTACTGTAAATGATTTTCTCTGCAGCACAAAAATATTAACCTGCGGCACAAATGATTTGTGAAACCAATCGCTAAAAATGGCTGATGTCATCCATGAGGACTTGGAACTTTTGTACTCAGTAGGGCAGTTGAAATTTTTGAAAACTCGTGGATTTTTTGCCTTCCCAATCACCAACAATTTAAGTTTCTGACTTCCGGAAGCATTATCACAACATAAAAAAGTGACTCGTTGTTTTTCAGTTTTTACGCCCGGAGCAGTTCTTTCGGTACTTGATACGTAAGACTTTTCTGGCAAAATTTTCCAAAACAATCCAGATTCATCAGATTGTATAGCTGATCATGGGATTGACCCATTTCTTCAATTTTTTGCTTCAGCTTGACTTTAAATGGTTCGACAAGCGAAGGTTGCGAAGATAGCTTTTCCCCAGTTATTTTAAGCAGACGAACTCCAAATCTTTTTTTAAATCCCTGCAACCATCCATCACTTGCGTTGAACGAGCATTCTTTTTCTTTCAGTTGTAGATTTAGCTTTTTCTTTGAGCGCTAATGCATTTACCGGATAATTCCTTTCTCTCTGCTTAACAAACCACTGGTACAGACGTTTCTCCATTTTCGGCAACTCTGATGCTCTTAATGTCTTTCTTTTTCCCGGACCGGAGAGTGTGTTATTAACACAGTCCAAAATCTTCTTTTTTTCATTTTTATCTTGCTAATTGTTGACTTTGTTACACCATATTGCTTCGCTAAAGCTACCGTACTTGTACCCTTTCCTAATAAGTCCAAAATATTTGCCTTTTCTTGTAATTTTAGCACTTTCGGTTGTTTTGAGCTCATTTTGGTAATGTGATACTTACGAGAACAAAAAAGCAACTGAACATAAATAAAAAGATAATACGTGCAGTTGCAACTACTTTTCTACTCTACTTATAAGGGGAATCACCAATTTCAGAAATTATTTCATAAAATAAATGTGTGTACAAATTTGTGTATTTTAACTGCTGCTAAATTCAAAATTTTGTTTTATTCAGAGTTGACGTTTTAGAGCTTTGTGGTTGAGTTGACGTTTTAGAGTAGGCAATGTAAAAAAAAGAGGGTTGACGTTTTGGGATGTTGACGTAAACGAGCGTTGACGTTTTCCCGAGTGCACTGTATATGAAATTTATAATAGAAACATTAAAACATGAAGAAACGTCCCCGAAAAGTGGGCTTGGCCAAAAACTTTATATACATATATACATGTCTTGCAAAGGTTTTAATACTTTATCTCTTTATTGTGGGCGTATTAGGAAATAAATTACAATTTACCAATTCGGAACTCTAGGGAATATCTGATCAAAATTTCTGCTTCCTAGCTTAAATTAAGGCCTAAAAATTGCGTACGGACGGACAGTGTTAGGTGTTTTAGGTTTTGGTCCTGATAATAAATATAATACTTTTAAGGGGTGTTAAAAAGTATGTGCCAAAATAGAGTAAAAAAAAACTTTAAAAGAAGTTGCAAAAAAACACGGAGGGAAAACAACACTTGAAAGATTTTATTGCGAGGAGTATTTGATAAACTAAATCTGTGGATGCAGTGGTTTAGTGGTTAAGTGCGTTGGACCACTAAGCGAGGGGTCGCTGGTTGAAATCCCGCCCCGTACCACCTTAAAGTTTTTATACGCTGGCCCACCTCTTGCAAACGTCTGAAAAAATATAAATCGCCGTCCGGAATCGGAATCGGCACTAAACTGTGTCAAAAATATAACTTCGCACACATAATTGTTTGAGCTATGAAAGCTATGAACCTGCATGAACATTTTTTTTTTTTCATTTTATTGTATTTGGCACACCCTGTATAAATATAAATAAATTTATAAATAACTTGCTAAATAAACTTTAAGAAAAACCATAAAGAAAATTAAAGGTTCGTATAACACAAACAAAGTTATTTATTTATTAATTGTTTTCTTTAAATATTTTTTCGAGTTCCAATAAATTATCGCAAAAAGAAATTTTACTTTTAAAATTTAACACCAACATATCCTTTGTTTTCAAATGTAAGCACTGTAAATAAACGTCTATATTTTTTTCTTCCAAATCTTTCAAAGTTACTTTTAATATCTGCATTAAAGTATAGTCACACTGCGTTAACTTATTACAGTCTATGACAACAGGATATTTGTAGTTACATTTAACACATATTGCTTTTACTTTATTTCGAAGATGATCAGCCCCAGCATAATATATATCGGTTCCGGGAACAACATGGATAAAATAATGTCCGTTTAGCTGTTTAATTTATGGTTATAATTGATTTAATGTATGTCAAAAAATAATATGTAATGCTTTCTACTCACATTTTCCACAATGGCTTCTATTTTAGGATTTGCTATACCAATTGCAATGAAAATAAAATTTACGATTATTCCAAAAAGTAAACCAAATTCAACTCCAACCAAAACGCATACGGCGAATACGCCAATCCAATTAAAGAAATCCCGTTTGCTTTTTGTCCATAGCTCTCTTATAATACTAAAATCAAGCTGTATAAAAAAAAATATATTGAATGTTGAGCGATGAAGTATTACAAAATATTTAGAAATTTACCATATATAAAACTGCAGAAATTAAAATTGCTGAAAGAGCAGATTTTGGAATGTACTCGAAATACGGCGTAAGAACCCCGAGTGCGAGAAGAACAAGCCCACCTGAAAATATCGTTGCTCAATAAGAAGATAAATAATAGGATTACATTAGTTGTTTTTTCAATGTTATCAAAATATGCCTAAACATCAATTTATAGCGCTATGTACAAGTAATTCAATTTTTTTTCATGGTTTTCTCAACTAAAGCCAAAAGTTCCATCAAATGCTGCTTTTTAAACGGTACAAAATTGTAATACTCACTTTTAATCATGCGTTAGTTTCTATTCAGCAAAACTTGCATG
Source organism: Ferdinandea cuprea (assembly GCA_963576555.1). NCBI lineage: Eukaryota > Metazoa > Arthropoda > Insecta > Diptera > Syrphidae > Ferdinandea > Ferdinandea cuprea. The sequence goes on from OY754959.1 coordinate 84,532,496, forward strand.
ACTCACATCAAATTCTATCAAAATTTCTTTTGATGTAGATTTAGATAATAATACTAAATATAAATGTATTCTACTAAATTTTAAAATTTCCACAACCAATCCGAACTTCTTTTTTCATAAAAGCAAATAATAATCGCTCTCAAGTTCGTACAATTCTATACTACTACATCTACGATGTTTGAGAAAATAATAATAATTTTTAATCTTCACACTATTTTAATCAGTTTATCCCAGTGGATGCGTGTTGGACTGGGACGCGGATGGTCTCGAATTCGATTCCTGGATTAGTAGAAATTTTTATAAACAACAAAAATATATAAAAAAACATGTTAGTGCCCATTTATTTAATTTCGTTAAGATTTCCATAATAACTCCTATAAATACTTAGCATAACATCTAAAAAGAAACTATTGCTTTTATAGAAACTGGGTACACCTACTCCAATTATAACAGTAACACCAAGTAGGCTGGTTGCAGGGGACAGGATTAGTACATATTCCACTGTTTATGTAACAACGCAATATAAAATTGTTTACTGTTTGGATATAATATCCGTGGAGTTCTTTCACTGCATCGGGGAATTTAAACATTTACAGTGCATTAAAACCAATGCTTTTTTCGAATTAAATTCCCATCTTGCATATGAACAAAATACATTTCACTAAAGTGTGTTTAGTTTCTATTAACAAAGAAATAAATCTCTCGGTATACTTATTTCCCTGCAACTTAAAACTGTTATATTGCCCTGGTTGTGCTTCGGAGCTCAAAAAGATTTGTTTGCATTAGTTCAGATTCGAATTTTCACGAACGTTAGTAAGGCGTTAGTTCATATTGTATTTTTTCAACTTTTCTGGCATTTTTTTGTCGATTTGATGAATAATACGAAGCTGCGTTAGTAACAAAAAAGGAAAAGCATTTTCTAAGTAACAAATCATAACACAAGAAAATATAGTAGACAAAAAAAAGTTATCATTAACAAATATAAAAGGAATTATTGAAAACAAACTTACAAAATGATAGGTCCTTAACCAAAGAGTTTCATTACCTACGAATTCTCAGACGAAATTCGAGGTAAAACCTATAGCGTAATAGTACACCGCATATAATGCTAAGAAATGTACACTTTCGTTATTATGGAAACAAAATCAAAAAGTGCAGCATCGCTTTGGACAGCGGCTTTCCTTGAATAGTATTACAGATAATAAAATAGTAAATAAATTCATATCAATCAAAAGTAATTTTTTTTAATTGAGAAGTGCAACCTTGCTTTGACAGCGGCTTCTCGTAAAAATATAATTAGCGTGTTTTTATATTAACTTATAAAACAAAACTGAAAAGGAATGTCTCCAAACTAAAGACTGAGAACAATTTTAAAAAATAAATTGACTTATTCTGACAAAGGGTAACTGACAAAATCACAGTTGAATGGTGGGGTGCCAACAATTGTAGCCTTCTTACAAGCCTTCTTACAGAGTGTAGTACCAAAGTTGCGAGGGAACATTCACGCATTGCTTATGGCCATTGGTTATTAAATAATTACATATAGAAGTGAATGCGGTACGAAAATTATAGTACTACAGCAGAGTCGTGTGACCGCTGTCGGCGTTTATAAACGACGTAGTTATACAGTGAGAGGTGATCAACAGGGACGCTACAAAAGTAGAGCGACAGGGACAGCAAACGACGCCATATTTCTTGCCGTTCTTTTCTTTTCTTCAGTAAGGTTTGCCATTTCATGATGGAAAGATGTACGAGCCAACAACGAGTCGAAATTATTAAAATTTACTACCGAAATTCGGAGTCAGTGGCCTCAACGTTAAGAGCGCTACGTCCAATTTATGGTCGTCATAATCGTCCTAGCAGATCAACAATTGAGCGTCTAGTGGAAAAATTTTAATCCACAGGCACAGTACAAAATTTTCCCGTGCCAGTGAGACAAAGAAGTGCCCGTAGTGTCGAGAATATTGCTGCCGCTGAGGCTTCAGTTGAAGAAAGCCCAAATGTGTCTCTCACACGTCGTTCTCAAACGTTGTGAAATGGGCTGAGCAACAACTTGGAAATGATTTGGATTTTCATCGAAAAATCATCTTCAGCGATGAGGCTCATTTCTGGCTGAATGGCTTCGTCAATAAACAAAATATGCGGTATTGGTCAGGCAGCAATCCACAAGTACTCCATGAGTCATCATTGCATCCCGAAAAAATTACGGTTTGGTGTGGTTTATGTGCCGGCGGCGTCATTGGACCGTACTTCTTCCGTGATGATCAAGACCAGCACGTCTTGATCAATTTATTGGAAACCAAGTTTGGAGAACGTGTTATCTTACGAAATGGTCCAGTCGCTTGGCCGCCTCGGTCGTGCGATTTGACGCCGTCAGACTATTTCATGTGGGGTTACGTTAAGTCTATGGTCTATGCCAACAAGCCAGCGACGATTGATGAACTTCGTACGAATATCGAACGTGAAATTGCAGCAGTATCGGCCGATTTATGCTTGAAAACCGCCGAAAATTGGGTTCAACGTCTGGACCTCTGGAAGCGTGCCCGTGGTGGCCATGCAAAAGAAATAGAGTTCCATACATAATGACATCTAACGTACTTTCACAGGAATAAAGAATTTCATTGATATCCATTTGTTTTATTTAAATAAATCTTTTGTAGCGCTCTTATTGAAAAACCCGATATTTACGTGTGTATAAAGAGTTGCATAGTTCACGGTTAGAGAGGCGTTGTTGACTACAATGAATATTATAGGAATATCCTGAATATGTTACGCTTCAGTTTTTCGCGATTTCGTGTTACTTTTTTTATAGAAAGGAAACAAAATCGATGTAAATTTTTAAAATGAATGGCAATATTACATTAAATCCTGTTAAAGGAAAACAAATTATTCAAGAGCACATTCGAGCAAAATTGTTTTTCTTCCTGGTTCTAGCGAATGTTATTAGTGTGCAAATAAGATCGGTCATTTTCCAAGATTTGTTGAATTTTTAAGAGCTAAAATATAACATTACTACGAATTCTTTACATCAAATGTTAGCCTACCCTTTCATATACCCATTTTTAAGTTTTTGAAATGTTGTTAATACGTATTTATATAAATGTGTTTACTGTCTTGCTACATGGCATATTTTATTATCGCTTCTGATTTGATTTATCAAATTAAACTAACTCAAATAATTTGAGTCAGAAACAAATTTATTCTGAAAATATGTCTAAAACCATATCAATATTTTTTTTTCTTTGCAATAACATAAAGCTACTTCATCTTATGGCCAGAGCATCAGTTTATTTCGAAATTAAATTTATTCCCAATTATTAAGACAACAAATTAAATCCTATACATATGCAGTTTCAGTTCTTCAAATATTCTTCGACGAACAATTTTCAATCCCAACATGCCAAATTCAGCGGAATATCAGAGTTAAAAAATGATTTATTTGTTTAATGAGACATATTATTTTGGAATATTCATTTTTGATTGAAAAACCAGCACCGACATAGCTTCGTAGCTGATGTTTGCGTCGGGGCCGTTTATTTTTGTAATACATCAATGCTTATGCTAAAGGGTTGAAACATACAAACCTGTGTAGATTCCCGAGAATGGTGTTTTAACTCCACTTGCTTGACTTACTGCTGATCTTGTAAATGCACCACACGTTGGCATTGCGCTAAAAAATGATCCTGCAATATTGCAAATGCCAAGCGTAAACATTTCTTGTGACGCATCTAAAGAGGCGTCTTTTACTGAAATATATAAACAACAACGTGAAAGTAATATAAATAAAAAGAAAAGGAACATCTTACCAAAAGCTTTAGCTATAGCAACGTTGGCTAAAACTGCAACTATTGGTACCACAAAAATTCCACTTCCAAGCTTTCGACATATGTCAAAAAAGAAATATGTTGCATTGTCATGTACTATGATAAAGGGTGGAATTTGGAATGAAGGGGTTGTTGAATTCACTTTTGTAGACAAAGCAAATGGAATATTATCTCTTCCATTTCTGTTGACCAAACCATACGCTACTAAAGATGAGCAGAACACAACAATTGCATTTCTTGAGATACTTATATACCACAAAAAGCGTTTTAAAAATTGCCTGAACGGAGTAGAAGTATCGAAATTAATTCTACTTATTTCCTATTTCAAGAAAAAGAGATAAAAATAATAAACTAATTATTCAGATGTTAGCAATTGGTATCAATAACTAGAAATACATTATCAATCTATAGAGTTGGCATATAGCAAAAAATAGATTCAGTTCAATATAATACATATATTATTTAAGTTATTGTTATTTGTTTTTAGATGTTGCACCCTCAAGGTGTTTTCGTTTGATAATTTCAGATTTATTTTTTTAATTTTCTGGTATACATTAGTGTTCTTAAGAGAAATTTATTGCGGTCATGCGGAAATTTCGAACACAAACTGAGTATAAGGGATGATATTGCGACTATAGAGGAAGTCCACAAAAGTGGATCCGCCAATGCCGTCCGTCGGTCTGTATATCCGGGCGCCGTGTGGCGAATCGGATTTGCTTCAATAAGGTATATAAGGTTTTTGGGGTTACATCTCGGGACATCTTTTTATTTTTTGCTTTATCGTTTGAAGTAACGGTACCTGCCATACAATTTTTTGGTGAAAATCACTTTTTACTATTTTTTTTTGAAAATGTTTCCAAGGACTTTGTTTTTTTTTTGTACCAAGGATACTTGGAATGGGGCCAAAAATACTGCATACTCAGTTTTTGGAAAACAAATCGATTAACGGTAATATATAAAACACCCAATATCTCGAAAACTAACAAAGCAAACTCCAAAAAATGTTGGTATTTATTTATATTATAAAGTCGAACAAATTTGCGTTTTTAATTTCTATAACGATTTTCTTAAATTTAAATTAAATTCGTTTTCTCTAAAACGGATCTAACGATTTTGATAATTTATATTTCGAATAATAATGTTAAAAATGTCCAATGTGCGATATTAAATCAAAATCGTAGGTACCGTTTTTGAGAAAATCGAATTTTTTAAAATCTAAAAAGTGATTTAAATAAATTTGTCACCATTCCTTTTCGATTCATTTTGCGGTTTAAAAACGCATCTCATGTACCGAGAAGGTTTCGTATGACGCAGTCATGCACTTTATTTTATTTGTAGTGTTAATTTCGTGTCCATGCGTAGCTAGCACTGGTGAAGCTGTCACCCGAATTCCCAAAGGGGGAAAGGGGAATTCCAATCCCGCAATCTTCAGTTGATAAGTCTCCTTCCACATATCAACAAGGTATTCGAAAAAGTCAGTGGATTGAGTACAAAAAAAATAGTTCCTGATAACCAATTCGGTTTCAAAGCGGGGCATGATACATTACATGCCGCGTCTAAACTGACATTCAGTAGTACAAAATTAAAAAACAATGCACGGGTGCCTGCCCTTTTCCTGATGGAAAGGATTCTGGTGTTTGAGAGAGCCTGCCTTCGGGCTTGCCTTCACTTAAACAGAACACCAGAGTCTCAGTACATAAGATTCTATTCCAATGAGGTCATATACAACCAGCCCTGTTGTTTGATAAGATTAGACAATTTCCTGATCAAGATGACTCGAAGGAACAATGCTAGGGCAATGACGTCGACGAATAACCTGATCTTCAGGGCTGAATACCCCAATTATAGGTACAATGAGAAGGTGCACCTTGAATGCTTTGTCCCCCCAGAAGCATTTTACTATGATCAGGCAGGCCTCATCCAGGATAGATCGGCGGTACCGTTAATATTTCACATTGCCCGGGCAACTGTGGACAGCGACCGTTTATGCGTAAGTTAAGTAAAAATTATAATAAAATAGTTAATCTAGCTTAAAGCATTTTTGTCTAGAATGTAAAAATAAATGAAATCTATTAATAAAAACCATTAAAAACTGAGAAAAAAAAATTAAACTGGTGAAGCTGTCAAATATTTAATTCGAAATGCAACTAGTTTAATTTTTTTTCTATGTAAATATTGACCCTTGTGTCAGCTGGATAATGATTTAAACAATTAAAACCTATTGGCAAAAAACTACAGCCCCTGGTTGGATTGCTGCTAGTGCAAAAGCGGAAAATCTTTCTAAACTTAAGATCTGCGAAATTTATTGGGAATAAATATAAAATGCTTTTTTTTTTCAAAATCGGTGTTTGTTAAATAAAAAAAATTGTTACTAAACGAAAACAGCATATGTAATGGTTTGGAGTATCATGTAATTCTAAATAATTTATAAAGTAATTATGTTTAACCCTCGTATATATCAAGGGCTGTCCATCTTTAAACTCTCATCATTTTTTATATTGCATTTTTTTGTTCTAAGGCAATTTTTGTCAACTATCCAGAAAAGGTATTCATAGAGAACGACTTTTTTCTGGATTATTTATTGGCGTGTTTTTTTATTGAATTTTAAAGAATTATTGGCGAATTTCTTCTGAAAACAAGTATCTGGAAATCTGGTGGTGCATTTGCGATGCACCATGGGTGGTGGAGACATTTTTGCATTCCACTTGCGCTTGATTGGTTTAACAATTTAAGAATAGATACATGTATCTACATATAGATAAAAGAATGCCATTTTCCCTCGGTTCTGGATTTCAAAAGAATTTTCGAATTTTGTTTCTATGGATTTTGAACATTCTAGCAAAATTTCATTTTTCACATCGCCGAACTGAGAAATTATTACATATACATAAATATCAACAGATTGCCATAGAAGATATTAAGGATTGCGTAGTGTATGCACGGCATGCCATGTTTGTCACTTTTTTAGCATTCTGTAAACGAGGATTAATAAGCTTTTTTCTTACTCGAAGACTTAGCAGTATTCCTATGCAAGTAAATCCCATAATGGTATCACCCGGACTGATTCCGCCAGTAAAGTTAGATATGTCGAAGCTGAAGTTTTTCACTTTTATCCCCATCAATCCTTTAAGCTGAACAAGAATTACAATTGCAGAGGTTCCGGTTGTAAAAGCACTTGTGACTGGATGAGATATAAAGTTTACGATAAAACCTAGGAAAGAAATGTTTTAAAATAAATATTTGTTTGAAAATAATGTATTACAAGTTAAATAATCAAGTTAAGACAATATTTACTAATATTCTATTTCATTAGTTTTATTCGCTTTATTTCGGTGTAAAAAGTAAAGTAAAATCAAATGGCTTTATTTCACATTAACTATTATATCGACATATCATATATCTGCTTAACTTCAACAACTGCAAAGATATTTTCGTTAAGACGATAGCGAATGTTCATGTGCAGGCCATAAATGTGTTTTTTTAACGATAATAAATTCAACCTCTTTATAATCAATTTTTGATTTACTATATCGATGCACGTTAGTTTTAAATGTCTGTAAACTACGCGCAGCAGAGCATTCCACATTCGAGTTGTACGGTTAAGTAACGAAAACTTGTGTTTCACTGTCCGTCCTTAAGGGGGAACCGATGAACATTCCTAGCATGGCGAGTATTGCGGTTGAATTGCTGTAGGAATAAAATGCAACTGGCTATTTCGTTCGAGCACTAATGGTGGAAGTAACGATAAAACAACGACAGGTAGGAGACATTGCGCCGATGACTAAAGGGCCAACTATAATGCACTTCAAAGGGATTAACCTTTTGTAAAAACAGAAAGAAAACTATCTAAACAGCCATAATGAACTTAAGAGAACTTCATAATCTGTCAAATTGTTTTCTTTTGGTTTGGTTTCGAAAAAATAACATGGAAAATCAGTTAAGAAAATTAAAAGGCGTAACGGCATATATTTGTTTGGACGGTTAAAATTAATAAATTTATGAAATCGTACTCCGTATTTTGTTCCATTTTTTGTTGTTTTTTCTTCTTCTTTCTGTTGTGTGCCTTTTATCAAATTTCCGTACTGAATGCCCCATTTCATTTAGACTTTCCGTAAGCCAGACGAAGTTAACGAAAACTTGACGAAACACTTATTATTCACGTTATGGACAGGCAGTACTATTTGCATGTAATGGGACGTTCCATTAAGCTTCAAGTTCATTCAAGTGCATTATGGTTGGCCCTTTAGAGAGCCAAGCGATTTCCCGATGCAAGTGCCATTCAATGGCAGGGTATTGGGGTGTCGCTTTAGCGACAGAAGACAGCATCCTGTTTTGGAAGCATTGATTTTACTCGTTTCATCACCACGCCAGAAGATAAGGGACGAAAATCCGAATACGAAAATGCGCAGCTAAGGCTACTGTTATCACCAAAGGAATGGATTAGATTTTAAGTGACAGATAGGAGATCATTGATAAAATTAAATGGGAAAGAGGGGCGGAGAACAAAGTCTATAGGAGACACCTTATTATTTGGTGAGTTGCATTGCAGACTTTAATCCATCAAACACAACATGAATTGAACAGTCCAAAAAGAACTGCCAAACTGTAGAATAGATAAATTGGATCCACTTTTCATTTAAGGACTATTCACAAGAGAGTGAATTGCGAATATGCGAATCGCGAAAAAATCAATTTATGAATAGAAAATTTCTATTGTTTCTACCACAAAAGCATTATTTTAATTGATCTAACATCCTATCTAAAAAAACAACTGAGTAAATTGATTTAAATAGCAATATTTACAATAACAAAAATTTTCCCGCGAATTGAAAAATTCTTGCCGCTAACTGTCACTCTTTATTCACAATCCACATAATACAGACGCTATCCACAAATCCGCAATTGAAAAAATCGTTCGAACATAACCTTAAAATTGACACATCTTGCTGCTTACATTTGCAAATCAGATTCGCGGGTACCTGCGACCAAAAACAGTTCTCATGTGAAATAAATGTCAGAATTTACGAATATTCGCCTGTTCGCAGTTCGCGGTTCGCTCTCATGTGAATGATCCTTTAGATAAGAAGGGGCGTAAGTGCAATTGATCGGTAGCAGAAGGGGAGGAAAATTCGGTTTTTTTTGGACTCTTCTCAGGAAGAGTTCTGAACAATAGAAGAAAAAAAGCTTACGTAATGATTTTTACAACATGGTATAATACCTCTTCAGAAGCGGAACTCTAAATGTTGAGCCCTTGAAGTAATCTTGGCTTAGTACGAGTGTGGGATTAGATTTGTCCCATGAAGTATTCTACGCGCTCGATTAATTTGGCATCGCATTTCTGCTCAAACATTTATTTATAAAAAAATATGTGCGTATAGTTTTGTAGCAGAAAAAGTGGGCAACTATTCGTTGCAAGACGAAATAAAAACTGAAAAAAAATTGTGCAAAAAATAGAATCCAGACATTTTAATTAGTTTTTAATGAAGACCACAAAATATAACCTTCGCGCTATCGCTGTCGTTTTATCTTTGTGTTCAATTGATTTTTGGCTTACATGAAGAAAATAATGAATCATTGAAATGATATTGGCTTCACAATTGGAATTTTTATCTGCTAAATTTAAAGATTGACATTAAACAAGAGAGCGTACATTTTGTATTTAAAGGCCTAAAGATTATGGTAGGCTCTTATGGGTCGAGTTTGGATTTACCAAGTAATAAGTTCTGTAAAAAATATATATTAGGGTGTAAGATATCAAATACGAGTCACCTAAATTAAAAACACCCATTGCCAATTCTGCTATTCCAGATATAAGTGCCAGCATAACAACAAATTGTACTGGTAAAACCCTTGTATATTGTAACGTCAGAAGTGCCATTAAGCTGGTTGGTCCTATAGAGACCTGTGGTATAGTCCCAAAAATAACATATGCGAACGATCCTGTAAAGACATTAATTAAGTCTACCTCTACCATATTCTGTTTCTTGCCATGATATGAATTATTTACCAATAAATGAAGAGTAAAGACCATATTGTGAAGAAAGTCCAGCTAGAGAGGCATATGCTATACTCTGGGGAATCATTGTCATACCAAGAGTAACACCGGCAATTAAATCTGATATGGCTTTGTTCCGATCGTATTTCTGAATCCATGAAAGAATATGAATGCGTCGCAGTAAAGATCTATTGATCGGATCCTTTGAATTTGTAGCAACAACTTGTTGCTTTTCGGTAACACATTTGAAAGGTGCTTCCTCATCACAATGTACAGCTGAAATATAAAAAAATAGATATTTGAAGCATTGAATAATTGTAAATAGAATGGGCATCGATACATGCGTCCGCTATGTAGATCCTTAAAGGGGCGAACAAATCAATTTTAATGTATTTATGAATAGAAAATTTCTATTGCTTCTACCAAAAAAGCTTGATATTTAATTGATCTAACATATTATCTAAAAAAACTGAGTCTAAATTGATTTAAATAGCAGTATTTTTATATATATATATATTTATTTATATATATATTTTATATATATATATTTTTATATATTTATATTTCCCGGGAATTGAAAAATTCTTGTTGTGAACTGTCACTCTTTATTCACAATCCACATAATACAGACGCGATCCACAAATCCGCGAATGAAAAATTCGTTCGAACATAACATTAAAATTCACACATCTTGCTGCTTACATTTACAAATCAGATTCGCGGGTACCTGCGACCAAAAACAGTTCTCATGTGAAAGAAATGTCAGAATTTACGCCTGTTCGCAGTTCGCAGTTCGCGGTTCGCTCTCATGTGAATGATCCTTAAAGGACTGTTCACATGAGAGCGAATTGCGAATAGGCGAATCCCGAACAAATCAATTTTAATGTATTTATGAATAAAACATTTCTATTGCTTCCACCACAAAAGCATTATATTTAATTGATCTAACATCCTGTCTAAAAAAACTGAGTTTAAATTGATTTAAATAGCAATATTTCCAATTACAAAAATTTTCCCGCGAATTGCAAAATTCTTGCCGCGAACTGACTGTAACTCTTTATTCACAATCCACATAATACAGACGCGATCCACAAATCCGCGAATGAAAAATTCGTTCGAACAAATCCGATTCGCGGGTACCTGCGACCAAAAAAACTTGTCATGTGAATGAAATGTCAAAATTTACGAATATCCATTGTTCGCAGTTCGCGATTCACTCTCATGGGAATGATCCTTTACGTCGCTCCGAAAGGCCATGCTAGTTCGCAGCGACATAATTTTTAAATTAAAAATTAATATCGCAAAAAAATAGATAGTTAAACAATGTAAGATAGGTTATTAGTTTTTCGAAATTTTTTTTTTAAAGCAACCAAAGAGGGCTTTTCGTGTTTTTGGAAAATCGGGCGCTGAATTAAACATAAGGAAAGGCTACAGTCCGATTGGGAACTTTTCTATGAAATTTATGAAAAAAAAGTATTTTTTGAAAAAACGCCTTCAAAAACTGGGCGCGGCCAAAAATTTTATATAGGAGATATACTAGAAAAAATACTGTAAAATACATATCTTGTTCTTCCATTTTTGTTTTGTTTTCTATAGTAATTTTGGATGAAAACCACATATTTTTAAAAAATGAACAAAAAATTTAGGTGTGGCGTGGTACAACGTCGTATACAGGATATTGATAAGGGGGGGGGGGGGGGGGCAGACTCATTCATGTGCCAATACAAAGGCTAAGTTCCTAAATGCAGTTCTGCTGTAGTATTGCAGAGGCATGCGTTTCTTAATGCAATATTAATGTAGTGATACAATGTATAACGTTTCAATTGGCAGTGTAAATATATGTATGCTGCGGAAAAAAACAAACTATACATCACAAACAGATCTTTTGCGATGACATTTGGGTTGTTTGAATTATTATTTATGTGTTTAAAATTATTTTAATAATGATCTATTAATGTGTTTAAAAGTATTATTTAAGTTACTTTGACGATATATATTTAATTAAAAAAGTAACAGCACAACTGAGAAAAAAATGCTCAAATATCGTTTCAAAACGTTAAAAATGTCAATGCCTCACGTAAGCTTTCCAGTAAAAAAGCAGTTGCGAAGAATAAAAAAAAGCGTCAGTTAATTATTGCCTCGAAAACGTCCGATTTTCTTGGAACTTTTCAAGAGCCCATAGAGCGAAGCGATGTCGCTTGGGAAGGTCGAGCGGCTTCAGTTGTTGCACAAGCTGTATTTTGTACGCTTTCAATTTAAGATCTTGACGTAAAATGCGCCAAGTCGTTCCATACGTCAGTCCGAGTTGCTGCGAACGGCGCCCAATCGACTCTCTACGGTCTTCGTGTACACTCTCAGCTACGGCCGCTATATTTTCTTCACAGCGTGCTGGACGTGGTCTATTCGGTCGAATATTATCCAATAATGAATGCTGGGTTTCAAAATGGGTGATGGTGTTGCGAATAGTACGCTCAGTAGGCCGATTATGTTGACCATAAGTTGAGCGAAGTGCACGAAACACATTCCTCACAGAACGTGAATTTTCATAATAAAGTTGAACAATTTGTGTGCGTGAACAACGTTACGCGTAAGTCTTTCCATTATGAAATGCCAAACAATACTAAACAAAAATAACATGACAGCATGACACGACTCACACGTGATCTGTCAAAAAAGGCTATTGAAAAAAGTATCTCTACTTGGATCACCCGTTATGTTATAGTAGGTATGTTTGTGTATATTCATTTAAATTAAAGCCAAACGGCGTGGCGTGGGTCTTGAACGAATCTTCTCAACACTGTTGCTTCTGTTACAATTTCTTCTTCATTTTTTTCAGCAGATTTCCTGTGGACACTCAACATGAATAAACATGTAAACTTTCCCTCACCTATCCATCATTTAATATTTTTAGATTATTCAATTACTATTCAAACGATTTTCAACCATGGTTGAACGCCAAGTCTTTACTCTTCTTAACGTGCTGAAGGTCCTTTCAACCGAGCTTGTGGTGCAGGGTAACGCTTAGGTAATAAGAAGAGCAAGTTTTGTTACTGGGAAAAAAATGCCTGCCAAACAAGTCCAGTTTTTGAAGATCTTCGGAGCTTAATATCATACCGTTCCAGTGATCGTACCATAATTCTACCTCTCCATTAAAACCTTGTAATGAGTACGTTTTTTTAACTTGTTTAGAAATCTTGAACATTCATTCTCAACATATTTCGTGGATGTAACAAAAATAATGAATATGCTGGTATGTTTTCCTGCGGAAATCTACGTTCAAGTGCTATAATTAAGGAATCTAAATACGGAATCAAGAGTGATAGCTTCCAGAATTCAAAAGCATTTGATGAAGGATGATTAGACCGATGTTTTTGACGGCTCACCGTTCTAGGCATTTGAAGTTCTACTTAAATTTTTTCTGCAATTAATTTTGAATCTACCATAAGTTCAGATATTTCTAAATCAACTCGTGCGCGATGGTCTTTTGGTAGTTTATTGATTTTGTGCACATGCTTCGTACATGCAAAGAGGTTTAACTTTTGTGATTGTATAATATTCAGAACTGGTTTAAGGAATGCAGAATATTTCGATATTAGAATAAGGCATGTTATAAAAATTGTTTGAGAGACAGCAATATGCAGCTGGAAAGCGGTTGTTTTTGTAGCAGGAGTCTCGTGCGACATGACGATCATTCCCATAAACTTGATCACAATTCACAACAAAAGCTTTTCCTGTGTCTTTTCTCACAGAATTTTCGGATTGTTTTATTTTTCAAAGCTTTTTATACCGCCTTCGGGTAGGGGAAAGTATTTACCCGAGGTAGGCATGCCTGTCGTAAGAGGCGACTAAAATCCAAGTCCAGATTTATTGGCCAGATGCAGTCCAGATTTACTGGACCACCCTCTTCGGAGGTAGGCTCTCCGCCGGGATCGCCAGCGCATGAAAAACAGGACTCAGTGAAAAATACAAGTTTTGAGAAAGATAATAAAGCACTCCGAATCAAGCTTAAGGAAATGGTACTACTCTATCAAGATTTTAAGAAAGAGATAATTCTGTTAAAAGAAGAATCAGAACAATCATTTGCAGAAAGAACGCGAATGTACTGTACCGAGAGCCGGTTCTTTGCCCGAAGTCGAGCCCCTAAAAAAACAAAGGTGTAAAGAACCGCAAGAAAAACAACTTCGAGCGCAAATTCGCGCACTGCCTTCAATAAAAGTCGTTGGGGTAACGGAATATAATAAGTTGCATAGCCTCCTTAAAGGAACGATAACATCGAAATTTAAGGTTACATATTTAAGAAATAATGCGTGGAAAATTATCGTCGATAACCACGATGATTACCGGGGAGTGTCTCAAAAGCTAAATACCGATAAGATCCAGTGGTATACTTTCGAAATAAAGTCAGGAAGACCACATCGTGTTGTAGCAAAACACTCCATCCCTCATGCCCAAAGAAGAGGTTATAAACGACCTCCAAGCCAGAGTTTAAAATTCTTGATGCACTTAATATCATCAAGAAGGAGAAGCAACAAACGGAAGCCGAAAAGGTTGTCCTGGTAAGGCGTGGACTTCCGCTCTTTATGCTTACATTCGATAGGTCAGATAGTATCAAAGATATCTACCGAATTAAAACAATAATAAATATCGTGGAAAAAATCGAACCTATGCCTAGAAATGTAAAAATGTTGCCAAGGGTTTAATCATACGCAAATGTATTGCCAAAAAGAACCGCGATGTGTGAAATGCGCCGGAAATCACCTCTCCCAAGAATGTGGAGTAAACAAACAATCCTCCCCTACCTGTGCTAATTGCAAGGGATAGAGGCAGTGAAGTAGCTAAGGAGCTACAAAAATGGTGAGATGTGCTCCCAAAATGCTAAAATATAACCGCTAACTAAGACAAAGCGTAAGACCGCTCAGGAGATAGTAGGCAATCTAAGACCTCCGGTTCCTGACGGTAAAAATATAAAAGAAAGACAGACAGCAGAAAAGCCCTAGACCTCTGCTGTTAAAAGAAACTCTATTCTAAATTACCATCAGGAAAGCCATCGAATAGTAGCCTTCGGACGGCCAGAGTGCAGACATACGCTCAGGCTGCGGCATTCGAAGAACCAAAAAACGTTGAAACTTCGCCAGACCCTGTATCTCATGTTTTCTCAGTTATTCTCGAGAAACTTGAAGAACAAAGCAAAATAAATAAAATTATTCTCGATCGGTTGGTTAAGCTCGAAAATAATTCAAGGAAAACGCGTACTTAAAATATAATATGAATGAAAAACCAAAGTTAAAAATATATACTTGGAATGCAAATTGCCTCTTGCAAAGATTCTTGACGAATTAAAAGAATTCATGCGCGAAAAAGATATTGACATTTGCATGATTTCTGATACCCACGTAAAAGTGCGATCACTTTTAAAAATAAAAGGCTATAATGATTTCCACGGTTTTCACCCATCGGGAAACCCGAGAGGATGATCATTGTTTATCAAACACTGCATTGAACAATACGAATACCTGAAGATAGAGCTTAAAACTATGCAACTATGCATGGTTCGAGTTAGAAACAATCAGCGTACTCTAATAATTTCATATTGTCCGACACGCTCCGAGCTTGAAAAAAGTGATTATACTAACTTGCTTAAATCGCTCAAACTAAATTTCATTATTGGGACGATTTTAATGCGAAACACACGAAAAGATAGAATGCTCTATGAGGCAGGTATGGAGTACAGTTGTGATATCCATTCAACGGGCAAACCGACCTACTGGCCAACTGATACTTCAAAAATACCTGATGTGATCGATTTCTTCGTCGTGAAAGGAATATCTACCAACCACATTAAAGTTGAAGAGAGCTTTGATCTGTCATCTGATCATTCACCGGTTATTTTAACATTGGGTGTAAAACTAGTCAATAACATAGAGCCAGCGAGATTTACTGGTAAAACAACTAACTGGGAAGACTTTAGGAACGAATTGAAGATAATGTTGAACGGAGCGTACCACTTACGACACCTTATGAAGTTGAAGTTGATCGCTTCGTTGAGGTCGTTCAGCTCCCCTCTCGGAATAATACGGCTAACCCAAGGGAAACGCCGGCCAAATACCAAAACCCCGCGCCGCCAATAAAAATAAATCAATATGAATGGGCAAGGGAAGACAAAGAAAAAGCGGACGTTTTTGCCGCCCATCTCGAAGAAACCTTTAAGCTGTACGATGGTCAAGCGGCTCACGGAAGTACCAATAGTGGGACGGAATTACTATCTGACGACTTTACACTCACCAATGCAACACTAAGGGAACTAAAACGTGAATCTCTGAAACCTAATAAAGCTCATGGTTATGTTCTAGTTCTACCTAAAAAGCATTAATTAATCTAATTGAGTTCCGAACTGACCACAGACGCGATAAAACGCACCTCTACTCCGCGGCCAGTGATAGTGTTAAAACAAACAAAAAAAACACAGAAAATTAAACCCGTTTCCACGGTCGCGTGTGCAGAACATAATTAACAAAAAAAAATCAGTGCACCAGTTTTCAGCAAACGGCATAAATACCTGATGTGATCGGTTTCTTCGTCGTGAAAGGAATATCTACCAACCACATTAAAGTTGAAGAGAGCTTTGATCTGTCATCTGATCATTCACCGGTTATTTTAACATTGGGTGTAAAACTAGTCAATAACCTAGAGAGTTTATTTAATACCATCACAGAGCAAAACACAAAACACTACGTTCTCTAAGTGTAAGCTCTCAGTATCGCTTTACGCAACGGTTGTTTGTTGCGCGACTAAGCTTCATCTACCGATCTTCATCTTATAGACTATTTCAAGTAATTACAAATATAATTAATTTAAAGTTAATGCATTAATGGACTTTTTAAAATCTGCTCGCGACAAGCAAAGCAAATTCGTTGCAGAATTCATTAAATGTGCTTATGCACCTTGTAATAGGCTCATTATTACCATAATTGGTTCTATGCCTATCTGTATGAAATAAGCTTCTAACCCGCAGTGACCTTTGGGGAGCATATATATTTAAAAGAAAGATCAATTCTGGTGAATTAATATGATAATTAAGAATATCGCGAATAAACATGACGGAAGTTGCATCGCGTCTGAAACTTAAGGTTTGCAGACCAATTAAATTGCACCTTCTGCCATAATTAGGAAGCTCATCAAACATATTTAATTTACGAACCGCGTACCTCGTGAAGTTTTTTTGGACTCTTTCGAATCTAAGTTCGTGAACTGCGTATGGCGAATCCCAAATTACGGAACAATATTCTAAATAAGGTCTGACTAACGAGCAATAAATAATTTTAAGGCTATTTATATCTCTAAAGTCTTTACTATTACGTTTAAGGAAGCCTAACAATGAGTTAGACTTGGCAATGACATAATCATAATGAAAAAAGAAACTTAACTTATTGTCAAATATGACACCAAGATCTTTCACTTCATCACAACGCTGAAGTCTAAGATCATTTATAAAATAATTATGCAAAATTGTAGTACTAATACGATATGCCGAAAAAACTTTACATTTAGAAATGTTAAGTTCCAAAGCATTACGATTGCACCACTCCGACAATCTATTAATATCTGACTGAAAACGAATGCAATCAGATAAATTTTTTATCCGCGAAAATAATTTCAAATCATCGGCGAAAGTCAAAACATTACAAAATTGAAATATTTCATGAACATCATTTATAAATAATATAAATAGCAACGGGCCCAAATGACTGCCCTGTGGAACACCGGAAGTAACTTCTATAACGCGAGAAGGCAAACCATCGACTTTAACCATTTGCCTTCTATTAGTCAGGTAATTACGAAACCATTTTAGCATTGATGAATGAAAACCCAAAGACTTTAGCTTAGCCAAAAGAAGTGTGTGATGCACCCTGCCAAACGCTTTCGTAAAGTCAGTATAAAGTACATCAACTTGTAATCGTTCATCAAAACTATTAAATATATAATTAGTCAACAAAGCCAAATTAGTAGCACATGATCTACCACGAACAAAGCCATGCTGACTATTTGAAATAATTTCTTTTACCGCGAAAAAGAGTTTGTCCTTAACAATACTTTCAAACAATTTTGGTATTGCAGAAAGCTTTGATATAGGCCGATAGTTTACTACTTTTTGCCTTAAACCGCTTTTATAAATAGGTATTATGAACGAATATTTCCATTCATTTAAGAAGTTCCCAGTTACAAGAGACTGGTTAAAAATAATTTTAAGTGGATGAAAACCGGATGATAAACATTTTTTTAATATTACCACAGGAATCCCATCTGGGCCAGGGTTGCTATTTAAATTTAGTTTTTCTAACGCGTTTATTAAATCGTCATCCGAGAATTGCAACACACCGATGTCCAGAACTTCAGGAATCATAATGTTATGATTTTCCGTTACCTGCACATGCGACTTATTGTACACTGACTCAAAGAAATCAGCGAACAAATTACACGTACTTTTCAAATCTGTTGAACTTACATCTTCGAATTCCATTACCTTAGGAAAACCTGTGGTATTTCTTTTCGAATTAATGTAATTCCAAAACGATTTGCTATTACGCTTCACCGACGATTCTACAGACAAGATATATTGCCTGTATAAAAACCGATTTAAAAATTCATATTCTTTCCTGAATCTCAAAAAAAGTTCACGGTTAGAATTAGTTTTATTTGATATATAACGAGAATAAGCTTTCCTTTTTACGTTACGTAAATTAACTAATCTTTTATTTGACCAAGGAATTTTAAACCTTTTGTTAAGACGCGTTTTTGGTACAAATAATTCATAACCAGATTTAATCTTATCCAAAAATATATCATAGTTACCTTTTAAATTGGGGGATTTCAGCAGTTCATCCCAATCAAAACCACTCAAATATTCCTGTAAAGCAACGAAATTGGTTTTCGAAAAGTTATAAGACAACGCGGAATTAATATTATTTAAATCACTGGAGTAATTAAGAAAATTAATCTCCAAAAGTAAGGCTTGGTGATGCATTTTATTGGAATCTATAAGATCCAGAGCTTCACTTATAGTATAATTAATTTCATTATTAAGAAAAACTAAGTCCAATATTCTAATAATAGAGTTCGGAAAATGGTTTACTTGAAATAAATCCAAAGAAAGAAGACCATCGACAACTATTTGTTCAACCTCATGGTTGACGTTAAATGGTATTAAATTCTTATCACCATCCACATTCCTCCAATATACATTACCAATATTGAAGTCACCCAATACACAAGGTATTTGAGTGGCAGCAGGATTACTAACGACACTACTTACGTTTTGAGTGTGTTTTTCATACACATTGGCAACACTGTTTGATGGAACGTAGGAGACAAAAATAAATAACTGATAACGCACATCATTAACGAAATAAACTGGTAATTAACGAAATTAACGATTTACTGGTAAAATAACTAACTGGGAAGACTTTAGGAACGAATTGAAGATAATGTTGAACGGAGCGTACCACTTACGACACCTTATGAAGTAGAAGTTGATCGCTTCGTTGAGGTCGTTCAGCTCTCCTCTCGGAATAATACGGCTAACCCAAGGGAAACGCCGGCCAAATACCAAAACCCCGCGCCGCCAATAAAAATAAATCAATATGAATGGGCAAGGGAAGACAAAGAAAAAGCGGACGTTTTTGCCGCCCATCTCGAAGAAACCTTTAAGCTGTACGATGGTCAAGCGGCTCACGGAAGTACCAATAGTGGGACGGAATTACTATCTGACGACCTTACACTCACAAATGCAACACTAAAACACTAAAACGTGAATCTCTGAAACCTAATAAAGCTCCCGGTTATGTTCTAGTTCTACCTAAAAAGCATTAATTAAGCTAATTGAGTTCAGATCTGACCACAGACGCGATAAAATGCACCTCTACTCCGCGGCCAGTGATAGTGTTAAAACAAAAACAAAAAACACAGAAAATTAAACCCGTTTCTACGGTCGCGTGTGCAGAACATAATTAACAAAAAAAATCAGTGCACCAGTTTTCAGCAAACGACATAAAAAAAAAATAAGGAAAGGCTACAGTCCGCCTGGGGGCGAACAGTACGATATCCTATCCATATCCCTGTATGCCCCAAAGAAAAGAGCATTAAGATGGTGATAAATATTATTCAATTTCATTCTATGTAATTTATAGAAAAAAATATTTTTTTAAAAAACGCCCCCAAAAAGTGGGCGTGGCCATAAACTTTGTTTGGGCGGTATATTGAAAAAAATATTTGCTAAATATCTTGTTATACATTTTTTTCAGTTTCTATGAAAATGTTCGGTGAAAACAGCATTTTAGTGGAAAAAACCCACAAAAAGTGGGCGTACTAAAAAATTTTATATGACAGACTTATAAAAGAGAGCAGTGCCTACATATCTTATTAAGGTTCTAACACTCTATCTTTCTAACTTTAGCCTTAAAACGTTTTTTTCTAAATTGTTGGCGTGGCAGTGGGCGGATTTAAAAACTTTTACCACACTTTACCATTTCGGGACCCTAGGGAGTATATGCTCTAAATTTCAGCTTCCTAGCATAAATTTAAAGGCCTCAAAAGTTGATACGGACGGACTGACATTGCTAAATAGTCATAGGATTTGGTCCTGATCATAAATATATATACTTTTATGGGTCTACGACGAATATTAAGGGTTGTTACAAAGTATGTGTCAAATTTAATATACCCTTAGGATAGGGTATACAAAAAAAATTGTAAGAAGTGCACAGTGGGTTGGTTGTCCCAATACCCCCAATCCATCTCGTTTGCTGCTGCTTCTGCTTGACCGTACTTTGTACACAGTGATTTCATTTCATTTGTGTACTTGGCAAATTGCTGTATGGGCATAACATCTGCGGTAAGCTAACGTTAGATTTACATTGGACGGCTTTGCTTAGGTAGAGTCAGTGCTGTATTTTTTGTGTTTGTTTTTTTTGTAATGTTTAGGAATTTTAGGGTTGATGTGAGTAACATTCGGGGTTTAAGAACGAATCTTTTTTCACTGTATGCACATGTCTCCCAAAACAAACTAGCTGTTTTGGAACTGAGTGAAACTCAGGTTAGCATTGATTCTGATCCGTCGGAATTTACTCTACTTGGTTACAACTAAGTGCCATTATTCTTTCCTCATCGTGGTCTCGCCGTTTATATACGTAGTGATGTTGCCTACCAACTTCAACCACAATAAGGCCAATGTTCCAATCCGGAATTTAATTTTATTTGTCTTAAATTCCGCGTCCGTAGGAAATTAATCCACTACTGTTTCATTTATAGAAGCCCAAATTGGGACCGTAATCTTACTTTTAACGAGTTTGATGAGTTGTCGGATTCCATTACACAAATTGTAACCCTTTATCCTTACACTGAAATCGTTGTTGCGGACGATTTCAATGTTTACAATTTGAATTGGCTTCGTCATTCTGGACAATTAACACTCGAAGGCAGGTATGCTGAGATCTTTGCTGAGGTAAACAACCTAACCCAGCTTGTAAATGAGCCAACACGAATTCGAAACGCCAACACACTGGACTTGTTTCTCACCTCTCACCCAGATAGGTACACTATAAACGTATTGTCGCCTCTATGTTCGTCAGACCATTGTGTCATATCGGCGAATTTCTCGTACTCCAACCACAAAGTTAAAGAACAAGCTCCTAAAGGAACCGTATGGCAATACGAGAAAGCCAAATGGGAAAAATAAAACGGTTTCTTTAGGAGTTTTAACTGGTCGCTATGCTTCCTCGATGGCGATGTGGATGCTGCTACCGATATGATAACAAACATAATTCACTTTGGTATGAAGCATTTTATCCCTAATAGGATTAAAAGTATCAAACCCAAGGTGAACGCATAGTGTGACTTGAGCTGGAAAGAGGCTATCAGGTTAAAAGAGGTGAGCTTTCGGTCTTATAAGGCCAACCCAACTGAGGAAAACCGAAGAAAGTTTTAACGAGCCAGAAATGACTGCAATGCCCACATTAATCGTGTCAAATTCTCCTACGACCAAAAGTTGAGGCAAAAAATACTACAAAGTCCCACCGGTAGTAAAAACTTTTGGTCATTTGTTAAGAATGTTAAGAAGTAGGCTTCAACATCTATCCCGACACTTATTTGCAATGACATTCCAGCTGTCAACTCTTTAGATAAAGCCAATCTGCTTGCTGCTCATTTTGCAGCTAGCTCAACGCTACCAGATTGTGCCTCCTGTATATCTCCCCGTGTATTTGAGCGCGTAGAATATACAATGGGACCAATCAATTCATTTTCGCACTCGTACAGTGGCAAGAGTTCTTCGAGATCTCAACTTACATAAATCCGCTGGTCCAGATGGTATTTCCCCTATCGTTCTGAAGAGGTGTTCTTCCACGCTGGCAAAACCACTGCGTAAGCTTTTCTATCTGTCCTATTCTTCAGGACTCTTTCTGGGAAGATGGAAAACAGCATTTGTCCAGCCAGTCCCAAAAAAAGGGGAATCTTCCTCCCCCTTCTCCTACCGATCAATTGCACTTACGTCCCTTCTTTCCAAGGTCATGGAAATGCTGATATATCGTCATCTTACGAAATATCTCGAATCCCGAAAACTTCTTAATGACCGGCAGTACGGTTTTTGCAGCAACAGGTCCACTGGTGATTTGATGACTTATCTAACCGAAAAGTGGAACCAATCTATTAACCATAAAGCAAGGTCGTTGCACTTGATATTTCAAAGGCATTTGACAGAGTTTGGCATCAAGCTCTCTTGTCGAAAATGCGTGCATTTGGGATCGATGTTACCCTTCTTTAATGGATTAGAAATTTCCTTTCGGAACGTTCAATTCAAGTTGAGACGATTTCAAGTCTGCAACTCACCAAATAAATGCTGGCGTTCCCCAAGGCTCCGTCTCCGACTCTCTTCCTCATTTTTATAAATGATCTACTCTCTGTTACTTCTAATCCTATTCATTCCTTCGCCGATGACAGTACACTCAGCTTTACATATTCGTTTCCTGGGCAACGCCCCTCATCTTCAGGCGTTGAACTTATGTCGGCGAAAGGCTTTCCATCCTCGGCATGTACGTTAATGAAAACCTCCGTTGGAATGACCACATATTCGACGTCGCCAAGAACGCTGCGAAATGTCTAGGCTTCCTAAAGCAATGGAAGAAATATTTTACCCCTTCAGATCTGGCTAGAATTTACAAGGCGTTTATTTGCCCAAAACTTGAGTACAACTTTCATATCTGGTCCGGTGCACCAATTACATATTTGGAGCAACTTGACAGAATTAAAAAACGTGCGATAAAACTAATTGGCGACCGAGATATTGCGAATTCGCTTGATCCTCTTAGTCATCGTCGTAATGTCTCCTGCCTATCGTTGTTCTATCGATACTACCACCACAATTGCTCAAACGAAATAGCCAGTTGCATTCCTCCCTTTCAACACTCCAACCGTAATACCCGCCATGCCAGGAATGCTCATTCCTTAAGGATTCGTTCATATGCCGCACAACACGAATGTGGAATGCTCTACCTCACACTGTTTTTCCTGACCATTACAATTTGCAAACATTTAAAATCAATGTACATCGGTTTCTTACCCTGTCTTCTAATTCCTTAGAGAAAAATTGCTTGATAAGTTATATCTTAGTTACAGTATCTAACAAGAGTGGTGTTTTTAGTCAGTAAAAATCTGGCACTACTATGAGCACGCGCTTGCTATCCTCATAGTGTCTTTGGAAGATTTTCACCTACCCTCGCTAACAAAAAAAAAAATAACAGCTTTTAAAAACAAGTTTATGAATGTGTGTAGTGTTGAATCTAGGTTTTTCTTCTCTTATTTTTGTATTCCCTATTATAAAATGTTAGATACTTGCATGGGGGCATTTTGAGAAAAGAAAAAACATTATAAAATTATTAAGAAAAATTTGTGTAAAATCTTGGAATTTTTTGGTTTGAGAGTTTTCTTGGAAAAACTAACATGCAATAATATTTTCTAAGCATGAGTCTATCTAGGAAAACACTTTTTTTTTATCCAAATCATACCAACAGTTTTTATAATAAAACATAATAATGGAATTATATTTTGTTTCTAATGAATGTATAGGTAAGTACTGTGACCGCCAATAGAAAGAAACAAACAAATAGAACAAACCAAACATGTGGGAAAAACATAAGGAAAGGCTACAGTCCGCTTGGGGCGAACAGTATGATACCCTATCCTTATCCCTATGTACCCCAACGAAAAAAGGCATTAGGAAGATGATGGATAGCATTTTATTTCATTCTATGAAATTTATAGAAAAAAAATATATTTTTTAAAAAAAATGCCCCCAAAAAGTGGGCGTGGCCAAAAACTTTGTAGAAAATCTTTTGAGAAAAATATTGGCTTAATATATTGTTAAACATTTTTTTTCGATTTCTATGAAAATTTTCGAAGAAAAAAGCATTATAGTGAAAAACGCCCACAAAAAGAAGGCGTGGCAAAAACCTTTATATGACAAATTAATAAAGATGGGCAGTACCTACATATCTTGTGAAGGTTGTACAACTTTATCTCTCTAACTTAAGCCTTAAAACGTTTTTTATAAATTGTGGGCGTGGCAGTGGGCGTATTTTGAAAATTTTAACACTTTACCATTTCGGAACCCTAGGGAGTATATGTTCCAAATTTCAGCTTCCTAGCATAACTTTAAAGGCCTCAAAAGTTGATACGGACGGACGGACGGACGGACATTGGTAAATAGTCTTAGATTTTGGTCCTGATCATAAATATATATACTTTTAGGGGTCTGCGACGAATATTAAGGGGTGTTACAAACTATGTGTCAAAATTAATATACCCTTCGGATAGGGTATAAACAAGAAACACAAAAAGAGTCGGTCGATCAGTAGGTAGGGGAAAACACATACAAGCAAGTTAGTTTAAAGCATATTTACGAAGCGGTAGGACGTGTGTATAAGTTGTCATCAAAAGTTTGGTTAAATACATTAAGAAAAAAAATAAAAAAAACTTGACTTTTATTATTAAAACTATTTCCTTTTGTAATGTACCACTAACAGTACTGATATAAGTAAGACCAAAAAAAGTCTAGAAACTTTATAATCTTTAAATATTTGATTTTATAACTAATTCTTTAACAAAAAGTTTGTAAGAACACAAAAAATCGTCAGGGGGCCGCCGCTATGAAATGTAAACAAACGTCAAATCTCTGGCTAACACGTGTCTCCG
The DNA here is from genome assembly GCA_963576555.1 of Ferdinandea cuprea. Classification (NCBI taxonomy): domain Eukaryota; kingdom Metazoa; phylum Arthropoda; class Insecta; order Diptera; family Syrphidae; genus Ferdinandea; species Ferdinandea cuprea. Next base: position 84,557,555 of record OY754959.1, read on the forward strand.
TTAACTTTAAGTGGAAACGCAGCATTACATACGAAAGTGGGTTTGGATAATTTGATGAATTGGCATCGACGTTTGAACGGGTTTGATTGCACAAATCCAAAAGGTAACTAAGAAATATTTTGGATAAGATTATTTCTGGTTTTCCATTATTTGTAGGTACCGAAAACACGTTATAATAAAAGGTTTAAACGAAAAATGGAAAGCCAATAAAACTAGTTCCAATCGTTATCTTTATTTGATCAGCTTTTATACAGGTAATATAACTTGTCTGGGCATGTGCAGCTAAGTTCCCCCGCTCACGTTTTTAAAAAATATTGTGACTTTAATATTTATTTTATTACAATACAATAAAACATGTAGTAAGAAGCTTCATACAGTTTGGGACAATACTATAGCAACAAGTCCGTTTTTTGTTTTTAATTTCTCTATGAAATGAGCAAGATATTAAATGCTAACATTGACTTGGTGCTATAGTATCGTCTGACACTATATATAAATTGGATTGATTTGAGAATCGGAAGAGAGGGTAAGGATTTGTTATTTTGATATTGAACTATTCTTTGCTATTCAAAGTATAAATAAAATAAAAGCCATCTTCCCCGACTGCGCCTGCTGTACATGATCGATTTAAAAATACCTAAAAGTCAATAAAATCGAATTCTGGAACACGGCAATTCAGCATGGTGCTAAGTTAGAAAAAAATTAAATCGTTATCGATAAGAATGAAATTCAGAACGCCAAATTTTAATTTCGTATTAGTAAAAGTGAAACCATCTTTTAATTTAACACATTGTGTGAAGTCTTTACTTTCACCGAAATGTTCGAATTCCTTAAGCGGAAAAAAATATTTAACCTGAAAAATAATTTATTTTTGTGAAACTAAATATGTATTTATTTCTGTAAATATATTTATATGTGTAATGTGTATTTTTATTAGAATTATTAGAATAATTTTTCTTATGCAAAAACAGAGTATGCGAGGAAAATATTGACCATGTGAGTAATATGGCCAACCGCTATATATTCCCAAATAAAAAGCGTAGGTGGGTATAAATTAACTAATTACAATACAGTGAGCAATATTTGACAAGGGAGCTTAAGTGATCTCCAACGTTTTGTTTAATAGTTCTTTTAAAAGATAAAATAGCTTCTTTTTTTAACACTATCAGATCTGTGTCGTGGAGTACTTATTACAAGCAGCAGTTATGAGCAGACATTTTCCGGCACAAAAAGTGCTCATCATTTAGTGCTGGTGTTAGTAAATACATTCATCGAGCAAACATATATTGATAACACAAACACAAAATATATAAAAATGATCTAAGACACCAGGACATGATTACGCAAACACATTTTCAGTTTAAATTCACTGACATGCAAATCAATCACATGATTATATAAATTGTACTCATGCGAGTGATTGACTCATTCCTGCCATAAAAAAGATCCACACTGCGTATGTTGTGAGCACCTCCACAGAAGTCGAATGCAATGGAAGGCAACAGATCTGGGGCATCTATGTATATGACCAGCTATAGTTGCTGTAAGAAAACTATATGACTATTAAGTCTTCGTTAAGATAGGGGTAACATTTGAAGAAGTTTGATTCGTTTGTATGGTGAAGATTTTATGGATCATCTCATGGAAGAACTCTAAGGGCAAAACGAATAAAGATACCTTGAATAGCTTCAATTCGACTTGAGTAAATATTATATTCCGGGGTCCAAACTTGTGAAGCATATCCTAGATGCAGACGGACGAAGCAATTGTACAAAGACTGAGTAACGTAGGGGTTGTCAAATTCTTTAGACCACCTCTTAATAAAGCACATCATGGAGTTTGATTTATTAACAATAAAGTTAAGTTTTGGGGTCAAAAACTCAAAGATTTTTAAAACTATCAATATGACAAAGCATATAATCGGATAAAGAGTAATGAAAAATGGAGGTAAAACGTATTCTTTTAAATGTCATATTCAGACATTTAGATGGACTCAAAACTTTTTTTTTTCATATTCAGAAAACGGACCTCTAAATTTGCCACCCATAAGGTATAAATTAATCCATTTTACAAAACCCAATGGGAAACCATACGACCTCAGCTTAAATCTGATTATCTCACTGGACAGCTGGTGGAAAGCCTAAGAGAAGTCCGCGTATATGCAATCGATTTTATTATTATTTTCTAAGGAACTAGAACATGCACGCAAGAAACATAACAAATCCATGTTGTTCGTTATAAATGACATTACGTCATAGAAATATTAATTTTTCGCAGTCTATTTGCTCAAAAAGCTTGGGAATACACGAAATCTTAGAAATTGGTCTGTAAATCGTATTGAATTGCACGTTACATGATTACCCTTTTTAAGAACAATTGGTGCAATACTATCGGGTCCACATGAGTAGTCATTTTTCAAAAGGGAAACAAATTTCGAAATAGTTTCCAAATCGAAAGAAAAAATACTGAAAGAAATCTGGGAACAGCTACTTAAATACCTAAAATATTTATCGTCGATAGAGAGAGGAGAGTCACTGAATGATCTACTAAAATAGTCAGCAAACTGTTGCTAACAGAAAAGGAATCATAATTTTACTATTACAATAACTACAATTTGCTGGATACGGATGGGTATCATCTAAGAAAAGCAGAAAACAAGGATACGGGACAAGGAAGACATCATGCGAGAAAACATCGCATTTAATGAAAAAATAGGGGCTTCTTAAAAGCATCAAAAACATTCAATGAACCGTGAACCACTTTTCTGCATTTCATGCCAAGAAAGGATTAGTCTCTGTTGTATGCACGATGTGGACTCATGAAAACTGTATTGTTAAGGGCATCAGTATTTGATATCTGAATTTGTCTGTGATTAATCTCAAGTTTCTCCAAACCCTAGCCTCCCTGGGTCATATTAGCCCCACTTTTTTTAAAACCTGAAAAATAAAGTTTATTGTTTTTGCTTTTATCTCCTTGTTAAGTCTTTAACTTTCTCGTATACATTAGTACACTAAAGAGAAAGTTATTGTGATCGTACGGAAATTTCCAACTCAAAATGAGTATAAGGGATGATATTACGACTATAGATAAGTCTAAAAAAGTTCGACGGATTTGCTTCAAAGTTCGTATATAAGATTTTTGGAGTTATATGTCGCGGCGTCTTTTTTTTTGCTTTATCGTTTGAAATAACAGTACCTGCCATACAATTTTTTTGGTGAAAATCACATCACTATTTTTCCAGAAAACTTTTTTGGGAAAAAATTCTAATAACGGTAATTTTTAAAACCACCAATATCTTAAAACCTAATGCAGAGAATACCGAAAAAATGTTCTATTTTTTTATGACGTTGAGTTGAACTAACCTGCGTACTTCGATTTTTGAAATAATTTTCTTTTTAATTTTTTTTTTCATATATCGATTTTCCTTAAATTAAATCAAATTCGTTTTCTCAAAAACGGCTCAAACGATTTTGATTAATTTTTGAATGTGAATAATTATGTAAAAATTGTCCAATGTGTGAAATTATATCAAAATCATAGGTGCCTTTTTTGGAAAATTAATTTTTTCAAAAACCTAAAAAGTGATTTAAATAAATTTGATATGTGATCAAATGTTTCCATTTTTTTGAGGCGATTAAAAAATGCACATCATGTAACGAGAAAGTTTCGCAGTCGTGCACTTTATTTATTATTCAAGTTAATAAAGACTGAAGTAGAAATGATTTGTAAGACTATTGGGGACGAACAGTGTGATACGCTATTCGCATTAAAAAGGTACAAAAAACACGATGCTGATATTTGAAAAAAAACACTCTCAAAAAGAGGGCATGTCCAAAAACTTAGTATGGGTCAAATGGGTAGGATATTGAGAATTGTACTGTATAAATCTTCTGTTATACATATACAATAACCTTTCGTTAAAAATGACTTGACACTTGAAAATTGGTCGACACTACTGGAGATCTAACAAAGACCGAGCATGGTATAAAAATACGAGGTATGCTGGATTTCACTGGTCGAATTGCATATGAAGTAGTTGAGTTGGATTAATATCGTAATAAAAAATAAAAATTGCAGGTCGACTAGTAATGCATTATCCCGCAAAACATCTTACAGCAAATGCGCTTCCAAATCATGGAACAGTCTTTGGCTTCGGCTTGGCTTTATTATCAGTTTTCCCAATTCATATAGCGCTTTTATATCCTGAATGGACTCGTGGAGACGGAGTGTTATATCATTTAATAGGTATTTTCGCATCCCTTACAATCTATTTGTTTTGCCTATCAGACATTTGCGTATGATGAGACAATATGAGACAATGACAATAAGTACATTTTGTAATTCTATGAATATTGTACGAATTAAATCAATTATAATTATATTAAGTACAAATTACAAAATTGCATTTATTAGGGATGAGCACAGTTAATTAAAAATATGTATTACTTAATTGTAATGAAATGCAGATAAAAACTTAAAGTCAAATATGTACCTGAATTTAAACGATTCGAGCTCATATTGTCTCGCAATAAACTTTTAGGTTTGATCTAGCTAGAAGATAAAATGTTACTGTTAGGTAAAAAAAAAATGTTTCAAGGATTGTCGTTTTGCTTGAATTGTTGAAGTATTTACATACATATGTACACATAAACTTGAGTAAGTGTAATAAATCTGCCTTAGTATAATTACATATTTATTTAACAATGAAATAAAAAACCGTGAAAGTGTAATCTTAGCACCATTTTCTAAATATTTTCTGAGAAAATAAATCTTAAGTAAATTATGGCGATAAGATAAAATATCACACAGTACATTCTATTAATTAGACTTACTTACTATTTTTACTACTAACTGATTGAACGGTATTACTTTTATTTTTGTTATTTTTGAAGAAGTCAAGAAGAAATAATGATTCCGTATTTCGCTGTCTTATATATGTAGTGTCTTACTAAATCTTTTGTTTTTATTATAAGCATGTATTAACATTATACAAATATAAGTTGGTATATCTCGTAAGTTTTGATTTTATTCTAGAAGATCGAAGGCTGGTGTAATTATATGTAATAATATTGTTGCGTAGGATCCATACACTGAAAATAAATTCCCGGAGATGTGCCAGCCCCAAAAAGCTTCACAGTATATTTCGTTGCCAGACGTAAGGAAGATTACTCCGAGTGTTTTGTTTTATGTTCACTCTTAGCTATTAAATATGGCGAAATCTAAGATTCTATTAGCGAGTGCACATCGTACATCGGGAATGTTTGAAACTGAAATTTTAAATGCTTTCACATGCTGCATTTTAAAGCGGCTGGTAAGTTAAGTTTTAATTCAGCTGAAATGAAAATGACCGGCGAAGGTAGTACATAAAAATATTTATTATTTTTCACATGTTTTTTGACGTTTTGATTCTTCATTTATTGTCTGTAACACTCAGATTAATCTTATTGCCATAGAACTGATTAGAAGTGCTATGGAGACAAGCCCAATGAAATTGACGATTACCATGGCTACATAATACAATTATTAACCTCTAGAAACATTGTGCGATGATTGCATGGATAGTGGAAATAGTGAACACATTGTAATTTTGAAAAAAGAAAAAAACTAACGTTCCAACAATCCTTGTGTTAAAAACTACGTTTAATCGAATAGATTAAGATCAAAGATTATATCAATGAATATATTAATATATTTATATTAAAAAATATCATATTGGGACAAACAGTAATGTGTTTGAGCATCGGATCGTACAATATTTTTGTACAATTTTAGTAATTGTAATGTACAACTTTAGTAATTAAATATCATACAAATACAAATTAAATACTTTACAAATACATTATACTCATTGAATGGGCTGTAATAAAAATGAACTATCTTCGCGCAAACTATGAAAATGTGCTTAAAACTCTCGTGAAGTGGGACTAAAAAACACCAGCCTACAAAGTTCTATAAAGGTCAAAGGAATGGTCACGGCGCAATGCATTGTCAACTTAAAAGTTTCTGTTCTACTTGTTCTTATTCTCATAAAACATTCGAATGCAACGAACCATCATCTAGAAATTAAGTACATAGTTACAAAAAAATAGAGCTGCCTATTATGCGGATAATTAAGAACACGGATATTCAGAATCTTAATGGATCTGTATTTGAGTCCGTATAGTTATAATTGTACGGATTTTTTAATATAGGGATATCGGGATATTTAATTAATTATCTGGATATTAAATAATCTGTGTAATTAAACTTTCCCATTCCTTAGCTGGTTAATAAAAGGCGCCATATTGGTTAAAAATCATTCTAATTAAAAGTACCTATGTTATTTGAAGGACATTTAAGTATAATGTCCTTTTTTGAGGTCAGAAAGACATTTTCAAGATCCCAAGGACCTCCAGTTAAAAAATCATAGCAAAAGCAAATAGTCATGAGATTCCACTAAAAATTTCCGAAAATATCCTTTATTTTTGGCTTCAAGGACCTTTTTCAAGGTTCCAAGGAACTCCGGATATAAAATCATTGCAACAGCAAATACTTAGGTTATTTTAATAACATTTTCTAAAAAAAATTATTTTTAATGCTCCTAGGACCTTTTTTAAGGTTACAAGGACCTCCGAATAATAAATCGTAGCAACAATGTAGTATGTGAATCTAGGGACAATTTTCGAAAATATCCTTTTTAACATTGAAAAAGGTCCTTAGAACCTAAGAGGTCCTTACAACCATAAAATGTGTCTTGAAAAACCATTTCCCCAAAATATCCATGGACACTGCTTAATATAGTAAAAACAGTTAATGTTTCCTAACTAAAATCCTAGCATTCCCAAAAAATACGTTTTACAATGCCAACTTAATGGACATTCATATTACTTTTAGATTTATCTATGCAATATTAGATATTTGGTTCTAACTAAAACTACAAAATCAACAACGAAATTAATTATAGTAAAAATGCAATGATATTCAGCGTACATTGGAAATTCTCATTCGTTATACTAAATAGGTAATACTAATAAGCGTTTACTAGACTTAAAGCAACAGTTGACTCTGCAATAGGGTTCTGGTCGTAGAAGGACAGATTCCGATTTTGTGCCATGTACTTTTACCTGATGAATTGCAAATGCTACTTAGCCTTGTTTACTCATATTTTTTTATAGCCTTCCATAAAAGAGTATTTTTTATAACAAGGCGAAGATTAATGTTCTAGTGGCAAGTTGTCTGACGACTTTGGCACCGAACTTATTTAGCAAGTTGAACATCAAATTTTGCGCAGAAAAAAACACCTTTTCTTGTTTTAAAACAGTTTGGCCTCTTTTGTCGGCAGAATGTGATGAATTGTCAAAATCCATGTTGTTATTAATGCAATTTAAAAGCTAATTGTTTTTGATTTATTAAACTATAAGTTTTAATAATCAATCTATTTCTTCATGGTTAAAAGAAAACAGAAATGATTTTAATTTTTTTTTAAAAACAGATTGAATGACCAAAGCGCCTTTGTTACCACCTGAACCTAATTATTTTACTAATTTAAATAAACCGTTAAAAGTTCTTTGAAATATTCTGGTTGCAATACGGCTGATAAGTTGATAAATCTGTCTCACAGCACTACCAGACTGACAGTGTGATCTTTTTAGTTTACCCCATTGTACATTATGATTCCCAAGCTTTAAAACAATCAATCAATCAAAACAATCAACAATTGACTAACAGGTGATGTCGAAAAGTTGATGTCCACAAATATTTTAGTTTAACACCATATCTTCACAGACTGAACCACAAATACAAAATATCATAAATATCATTTTTTGCTTGGAATAAGTTTGCGTACAAAAAGCCTTTTTCGCAGAATCTCTAAGTTACTACTAAAAGCAATAAATAAATTAAAATAATTTTTTTCAGAGTACGAAAAGGCCGTCTCATCGGCACATTATCAAGAAAAGTATCGGGCTCAAAACGGAACTTTGAGGAACACCTACGCTGATAACTATTTCCGAATTTAATTGATTAACTTAAACTTTTTGTTTGTCTCCAGAAACCTGTAATGATTAAATAGTGAAACATCTGACAATTCCTCAATGTCTTGAAAGAAGAAACTAGCAAGAGGCTGTTCCTCAAGTGACAGAGAACATGGCAATGACAGAGAGAGTGCCTTTTGGAGCTCTTTATCGCCGCAGCCTCTACAGATTTCGTCATCCTTATTTACACGAACCAACTGAGGCCATTTTGACCCCTCCTCTAACTTCGCTTACAACAAAGCTAGAGACAGAAAATTCAGGATTTATTGGGACGCACAGCAGCAGGACCCATACCAAATTCAGCTGTTTAACATGAGCGAAAATAGTAACCACTGACTCACTGACAGATCATCAAAACTATGGGGCACTTCCAATCATCGTAGAACCTTGAAATTTGGCACAGGATTAGGGTTTGCGGAGAAACCACAGGGAAAAAATATAACATATGCGATTTTTCATCCAGGGCGTGTGGCAGTCGCCCACTTCTCTTAACTCATCATCAAAACTATGGAGCACTTCCAATCATCGTAGAACTTTGAAATTTGGCACAGTAATAGGGTTCGCGAAGAAACCCCAGGGAAATATCCAACATATGTGATTTTCTATCCCAGGGGCGTGGCATCCGCCCACTTCTGTTCACGCACCCCCAAAAGACCTACAATTATGATTGTTTTCATGAGGGTTGGATTTAAAGAACAAACTAGGAACAAAATAATATATTATTTATTTTCCATTTAGAGGCGTGCTAGCCGCCCCTTTTCTTTAACTTTGCACCCAAAAGACTTAGAGCTATAAAATTATACGTGGAGCAAGGATTTGAAAAACAGACAAAAACTTTGTGTATATTCCAAAAAAGAGGCTTGGCAACCGCCAATACATTGAACTCATTCTATAGTTTTGAAGTTTTACATGTCGGTAATTCTTCTAATAGAAACAAGGAAAGTTATAAAACAAATTGTAATTTCCTCGAAAGAGGGCGTTTACGTACGGTCAAAATCCTTACAATTTTAAAAAATTGCAAAATTTCCATGTATAAAAAAAATCTGAATATAAAAAGTATTGAAATCACACCAAAAACTAAAACTAAAAAAATCGCTTTGGCCTTACAAGTCAGCCACAAAAAGTACTGAGATCTAAAAAAGAAAGTTTGCATTGTAATTATTAAAAATTTCGCAAATAGTATTTAGGTACATTTTTATACTTTGGCAAGTTTGTGTGTTTTATATATATGTATTTATATCTTCAAAACAAAGAAGGAAATAACCCCCCAAGAAATAAACCCCAAAAATAATATACAAAGATATGAAGATGAAATAAGTCCCCAAAATGTTATGAAGTAAGTCCCCAAATAAATATGAAATAATTCCTCAAAATAGATTTTATAATTATTAAGAATCGTCGAATGAATACTTGGTTTCACTGTTAGATTCGGATTATTGCAATGTTGGGTATATGCAAAGATTTATTGGGTATAAACAAAGTTTGCATATAGCCTCGAGCGTACTCCGAATCTTACAGGAAAATTGCATAAGTCCCCATATTCCATTCGACTTGGGGACTTATTTCACTATAAAATAACCCTCCAATTTTGGGGGTTTATTTAATATGAAATAAGTCCCCATCTTCATAAAAAAATTGGGGGTTATTTCCTGGAGCCTAAGGTTATACATCAAAACATCAGAAACATCATTTGATGATGAGTTAGAGTTTTTAAGCGACATACCTCTAGTGAGGTAAAACGTTCAAAGAAGAAGCTTTCAGTGTTGGAGGAATCTTCCGCAATACCATCAGATCATTGACATGACCTCGACCAATGCTGCCACTAAAAAAATATGAAAAACATAGTTTTAAGACATGATCTGTGTTCAAAACGCATGATTTCCATTTCGTAGTTGGATAATGGGTGGTTTACATGGCCACACAAGCCTACCACGCAGGATAAGTGGGATGCTTAGGTTAGGTATGTGGGTTGGTAGAGCAGAGTAGACCCTACTATACCACACTCAGGTCCTTTTGGACCCATTGTGATTCCCTTTTGTTGGGGGTTAACCGTCGGTGTTGTTGATGGTCAGCTTGTGTCATCCTTCTTGCATTTACCCGACTCCGTCCAGCCATCCTGACGTCCTCAAGAACCTGTAAAGATTAGAAAGTGTAACATCAGAAAGTTCTCGTAAATCATGGAAGTAAAAACTCCCAAGTGTTCTGTTTCTCAATTGACAGAGGCTCGGGCAGTGACAGAGGAAGTGAGGTGTGGCCTCATGGACCTCTTCGTCTCCGCAACCTCTACAAATATCGTCGTCCTTGAGATTTAGTTTCATCATGTGATTTCTTAAGAAGTTATGACCCGTTAGAGCCCCTACCAGCTTAGACAGCGATGGCCTGTCGAACTGTAGAAGTTTGAATGTTCGGCCTTTATCATATACTGGCCATAGCTTCCGAGATACTTCACAGGTAGTTAGTGCTTTCCACCTGTTATTGGTTTTCATACGTATCTTGTTTTCCACTCGTTCTCTGAGATTACATAGTGGAGGCTTGATCGACTGTAGTGCTCTATCTTTATCCATTGCATGGGTTCCATGTATTAGTTTGACTAATCCTCAAGGCACTTTTGGTTGCAGATTCTTCCATGTATAGGTCCAGAGGAGTTAGATTGAGAATTGCCTCCAAACCTGCTGTAGGTGTGGTTCTCATTGCGCTGGTTGTTCCTATACATGCTAGTCTTTATATCTTTGTCATTGCCTTGGGATTGGTCGGCTTGCCACCAGACTACGCTGCCATATGTGAGTATTGGCCGCACGATCGCCGTGTACATCCACAAGATTATTTTGGGGTTTGGTCCCCACCTCCTGCCAAAGATGCGGTTACATGCGTAGAAAGCGTTAGCTGCTTTTTTCACTCTTTCATTGACATTCGGCTTCCAATTAAGTTTCCTGTCTAGGATCATACCCAGGTATTTCGCCCTGTCCGTCACCCTTAGAGGTATTCCTTCAGGAGTTGGTGGCTGGAATTGTGGTATTATTCTTTTGTTTGTAAAAAGGACAAGCTCAGTTTTTTGGAGGTTGACTCCAAGGCCGCAGTGAGATGCTTACTTACTTACTTAACGGGCTCCCGACCCGTGAAGAGTCCCTGTCTGAGACACGGCAGCCTTCCATCCTCTGCGATCCCGGGGACGCTGCTTCCAGTTGCCCAGACCAAGCGCTCTGGCATCCGCGATGACTTGGTCTTTAAAACAGTGGTTCGGTCTTCCTTGTCGTCTTGAACCTGAGGGCTGGGATTCGAAGATCCTCTTGGCTGGAGCGTTGTTGTCCATTCGCTCGATGTGGCCGACCCAATGTAGTCGGGCTTTTTGGACTACATTCACATCTTGGTACAGCTCATAGAGTTCGCGGTTATATCTTCTCCTCCATTCGCCCTCCTCGCACACAGGACCAAATATCCGTCGAAGGATCCCAGTATTAACTCTCCTTTCCTGCTTATCGTCCAGCACTCGGCGCCGTATAGCAGAACTGGCATGATAAGGGTTCTGTAGAGCATGCACTTTGTCCTTCGAGTCAGGAGTTTTGAACCCATTTGTTTTGCCAAACCGAAGTGGCAGCGATTTCCTAGGTGATGTTTACCCCGAGGTTCCTTAACTACCTCGAAGTTGCTGCTATCAACAGTGACATTTTGTCCTAGTCGGTGGACAGATGATTGTTTGTTTGTTGATATCATATATTTAGTCTTCTTCTCGTTAACTTCAAGGCCAACTAGTTTCGCCTGATCTTCAATCACGGCACGCTGGGATCTGGATTCTCTTCAGTGTCGAATAAGTGGGATGCACAATACTAAAAAGTCTATGGCAACGATGGAACAGCACTACCAAACTACAGCCGAATGTCCCTGATCTCACTCTTACATCTTTAAAATAATTGACGGCAGAGATCTCTTGCTAATCTCGTGCAAAAATGCATGTGTGGCCATGTAAGCCAGCCGTTAGTTGGGTTTTGCTCTAAAAAAGTGATAACAGCGCCACAATGTTTGGGAATAATGCACGAGCGCTCTTTGCAATGTCTGTATTTATTATTTTGTTATACATTCGGCATACATATGTAAGTACGCTAAAAGGATACAAAAGAATTAATATAAAAAGAAAATAATAAATAATCATAAGGCAAAATAAAAAAGGTTTGAATTTTGTAAGTGAACCGTATTGGAAAAGCATAAGTTAGGATGGGTCTGTAAAAGAGAAGTTAAAGTTTGTTTAATATATTTATTTATTCATTGAATTAAAAAAGTTGAGAAATTATTAGAGACCATCCTGGATCTTGCCAGTCCGGTTTCAGCGTGATAGTTGAATTTAAATAATTTGTTAGAGTAAACTCCCAGATATTTAATTTTATTTTTACCTTGGCTGACACAGTCATTGAAACGCATTTTTATGTGCTTACCTTCCGCCCTACCCCTGAAGGGCTTTTTCCACTAGCGTTTCTGAAACAGATAAGTTCAGATTTTTGATTGCTGATTTTAATACCCCAAGTACTGTAAAAGTTACTTATCATCTTGATGTGCTTTTCAAGAAGCCACAAACCAATTAAGGGGGAGCTGTGACTACAGTATGCAATGGTATCGTCGGATACCTTTCCGTAAAGCTGTGGGGAAAATCATTGAGATAGTTGAGGCTTTTTCCACTAGCGTTTCTGAAACAGATAAATTCAGATTTTTGATTGCTGATTTTAATACCCCAAGTACTGTAAAAGTTAGTTATCATCTTGATGTGCTTTTCAAGATGTCACAGAGCAATTAAGGGGGATCTGTGACAACAGTATGCAATGGTATCGGCAGCATAAAGAAGCCCGATGGATTGAAAATTGCTTTCCGTAAATCTGTGAGGAAAATCATTGAGAAAGATGTGGTATAATTGTTGGCCCAGAATAGAACGCTGGGGGACACCACTGTCGCACTAACGCAGATCGGTAAACTGAATTTAAATGAAATGCGAGGTTTGTCTCTGCCGTTATAGACGAAATAAACAGAGTAGAATGAAGTTGCTACTATTCGAATACTCAGCCACTACGTACTACGATTCAGATAACTTACTTTAATGTACTTATTATTTCTTTATCTCGAAGGAGCTTCAATGAAGAAGAGATAACAGAAATCTGTTATTTAAGAAACTTTTAAGTAAATCGACGGTGTGGGATTTATGGACCTATTTATATAGCAATCCATCTCTCTACACACTATCAAATGCTTTCTCGATATCAAGAGAGCATGCCACAGTACAGGGTTTTTCTCTAAACTCTCCAGGGTTATGTCGTTGTGTAATTTGAGTAAGCCACGAACAGTGGAATGTCCATTTCAAAAACCGAATTGGTGGTCAGGTATGGTGTTAATGGGATTCTCGAGAGGAGAAGTGATACTGTTAAGCAAAATCCTTTCAAGGATCTTCCCAACATTGGAGAGCAAGGATATGGGCTTGAAACTGTTGATGTCAAACTCATTTGGCTTTTTATACCCTATCCTAAGGGTATATTAATTTTGACACAAAGTTTGTAACACCTCTTAATATTCGTCGTAGACCCATAAAAGTATATATATTTATGATCAGGACCAAATCCTAAGACTATTTAGCAATGTCCGCCCCTCCGTCCGTACGCAATTTTTAGGCTTTTAAAATTAATTTAGGAAGCTGAAATTTGGACCACATACTCCCTAGGGCTCCGAAATGGTTAAGTGTAAACAAATTTTTGAATACGCCTACTGCCACGCCCACAATTTAGAAAAACTGTTTTAAAGCTAAAGTTAGAGAGATAGAGTGTTACAACCTTCACAAGATATGTAGGCACTGCTATCCTTTATAAGTTGGTCATATAACGTTTTTTGCCACCCCTACTTTTTGTGGGCGTTTTTCACTAAAATGCTGTTTTCTTCGAAAATTTGCATAGAAAGCGAAAAAAATTTTTAACAAGATATTAAGATTGCTTAAATGACTTAAGCTTCGCCTAATCTAATGATTAAGAGCGTGGTAGCCAAAGCCGCTCTCAGATTAAGAGAGAAAAAAAATTGGAGCCTGTATATTGCGGACACTCAAGCATACTTAAAATCTTTGATCGGATGTTGATTACGCGAAACCCAGGTTGGACTTCTAGAGCAATTTCAGAATCACTAAACCAGAAAGACAGGGCTGAGACTCACCAAGAACCATCCCTCTTTACGGTTGGTTCCAAAACAAAGAAAGGTGCAGAAGCTAGTGACTTCTCAGAAGCACTTTCTATTAACCAGTCGTTTCGACTGACCGATCACTTCAGTGTCTTTCAAGTTGATTGATGGTACTACCAGCAATTGAAATAAGCATCTGTGTGGACAGTCAAGCAGCACTTAAAGCAATCGGCTTCAATCTTGTACATGCGAAGTGCGTCACAGATTGACTCTTGGCCCTCAGGGCTATCATCACTCTGTTCTACTCTACTGGGTTCCTGGGCACGTTCGAGTAAAGGGAACGAAAAAGCGTACGAATTGGCCAGATACGGCTCTGATATGAACCCACTACTAGCGGACGGAGAGGTGCTACCACCTTTCAACACTGCTAAGACTTTTACGACTTAAGAAACTAACTATGCAATGTCGTCCTTCGCATTTGTGTTAGTATACCTCGATCGATTTCGATTTCGATTTCAGATCACGCACCTGGGTTCCATCCGAACCCTCAGCCCTATACAATGGCATTATGAGCATTATTCGGTATTCCAACTCTAATCTGGAGATGTAAAGAATGCAGTTAATTCAGTACTGCAGTTAATTGAATTTAAAGACTTATTGTGTAAGTCTTTTAACTTACAGACTACATTCACTAGTCATTTTTACCATTCATGACTTATACCTTAATACAAGCAGTCAATTGACTGTAAGTTAAAAGACTGAAGTACTTTGTGACTGCTTGCATTCTTTAAGTCAACTGTAAGTCTCCTATATTTTGTAATTCTTGCAGTCAGTAAGTCTTTTGACTGCATTCATTTAACTGTAAGTCTTTTAACTTTTAAATGAGAGATATCACCTGTTTTCAACCGGTCGAAATATAGAACACTGAAAATGATTTCACTCGATTTGCAATATTGATTTCGATTAAATTTTACTCGATTTCTGGAACTTAGCTGTGAATGTAATTAATTTTGTGATATCATTAGACAATGAACATTGTTCGAATCTCAAAAGCAAAAAGCTTATTCGAACGAATATATAGAAATTCTGGCGAATAGTCGGATTCATTCGAATATCAAAATTAGCGGTAACCAAGAAGTTCATAGACCAGACGAAGCCTTGACATCAAATAACCTAACACACATTTTTGGGGCGTATATCTCAAATACTCATAAAAAAATACAAAAAAAAGGTTCCCATTTGTTTAAGAAAACATGGAACAGTTCGTGTATTCTCTCTTATCTGCTTCCTAACTTTAAGTTACATTTTTCATTATTTTGCAATCTACGTATTTCTTTTAAATTTTTTTTTCCTTCCTATGATATAAAAAAAACTTTTTTTATTACATATGTGTTAAATAAGCAATCCTATAGAAACCAAAAGAAGCTGTTTTAATATTCAAACTCACAATTATACAAGTAAAATCAAAAAAGGTTATAACTTTATTTATATATGTATTATTTTACATATTTGTAATATGTACAATACTTAGCTTCGCCTGTTATAATAATAGCTATACATACCTGCAGAACGAATTTTGTAATTACTTCGATAAATCTTGTAGTATGTACTAAATATATTGTTTAAATATTTTGTTTCGTTTTATTTTGTACGAGAAAATATAATGCTACACATACATTCCATTACTTATCTCTGCACGTCCCTGCCTATGGTTTTAAATTATTTATTTAGCTTGAAGTTATTTATCAGTTAAAATATCAACATATTGAATTTAACACCTTCTTTGGATATAACTCGTTTTGATTTTTTTATAACAGAGGGACTACTACAATTTATTTGGTTATAATTCAAATGAAAAAGTCAAAGTATGATGGGAAATAATTAGTTAAAATATATTTAAAACAATAAATAAAATTAAAATAATACATTTTATAAGGTATCACAAATATTATAAATTATTTTGTTAATACTACGAAACTATTTAGCGTGTATATATTATACATGTTCCAGTTAATTAAAGCAATAGAAAAAATTACAATCTTATCAAACTCAAATTTCGATTACGCTCAATTTAATACTTATGTACTTGCACCTGTAGAAATTTATATGTATTTTTTTTAAATATAGCAGAGAAACTTTTGTGAGATTTTCATATGAGTTGTAAACGATAGTAAATGCTGCTTTTTTTACTATGAAATATTGATGTTTTCTCATTATTTAATGTATTGTATTTGAAATGGACGTACAAAAAATGTGCGTGGATATTACACTTTTTTTTTAATGTTTTGATAAATTTGCGCTTAAAAATTCATAAAAAAGATTTTAAGGAGTAAAAACAAATTAAAGGCAAAAATACATTAGAATATAAATATATATGTAATAGATTAATAAATACAAGTGTTTATAAAACTATTGATTTGGTATTATACATTACATATTCAATAGTCGTGTTAATAGCTTCACAATAAATGATAAAATAAATCAATTGAAAGAAACTACTAAAATACATGTTTCATTATTTTTTAACACAAACGAAAATTGAAGAACACAAAACATAGTAAACAATCAAGTGGTATGTTTTTATATTCGTTAACATATATGATCAAATATTATAATATAAGAGTTGAAAGAACTGTTTAAATAAACTTTGATTTAATTTTTAGTTTTTAAATAAAAAGAAATCAACTATATGAAAATTGACCAATTGCAAAAATCAAAAAGATAGGGGAATCTGCTTTGACCAACTATTTATTCACTAATAATAAATAAAATTTGTTTAATGCACTTTAATGTTTTATCTCCTTGAGAAAATATAAATAAATCGCTACGTTTCGACAAAATCTTCTCATATTCACTTAACTGTTCTGGTTTTGATCATTTATTTGCTTTACACTTGAAGATCTGGCTTTAATTATGTATCAGTATTGAGGGTTATAATCGACTGATAACGGCTGCGTATACGACCAAGTAAGGTTGCATAGTAGGGGGAGGGGGTATCAATGTTCACCCTTTTTCAAACTATGAACTATAGGAATATGAATCGGAGGATTTTAATCCCAAAGTATTATTCAAAACAACTGTTCGGAACATTGTTCTGAGACAATGTAACGAACGCATGCTTTTTGCGTTGCAGTGCGTTTTTAGTTGATATTTGTGACAGCTTTGTACGAATGTGTTTCCGATATCGAAGTATAACTGACTTATTTATTTTTTTTCATAGTCTCTTAAAGCAATTCTTGTTTTTATAAATATTTGTGAGTGAAATTAAGAAGGTAAAAATAGACACCCTACTACACATCACTTTTAAACTGGAGCGTCTCTGATGAGAATGTGATATAACATAGAACGACTTGGTATCAACCTCTTTTGGGCACTATATGTAATTGCTTCTGTCAAAGGATAACAA
Organism: Ferdinandea cuprea; assembly: GCA_963576555.1. NCBI lineage: Eukaryota > Metazoa > Arthropoda > Insecta > Diptera > Syrphidae > Ferdinandea > Ferdinandea cuprea. The sequence continues at coordinate 84,575,111 of OY754959.1, forward strand.
CCTTTGTCAAAGGATAACAACCACATTTTATAAATTAGAAAAACAATTTTAAATCATTGGTACTGCAATTGAAATGGAATTAGTAGTCTGTCATTAAATTACCTTATTTTATTTAAAATATAGAATTAAAGAATAAGAACTTATGGTTGTATTGTGTACACATACATATTTACCTACGTACGCACTTGAAACACGGGTACCAGTAAACATTACTTTGCTATGCTAAAAATGATATCTGACCTTAAAAATTAAATTACAAAATTTCGTATATAAAAAAAATATCGTAATGTCTATCGCCATCGTTAAACGAAAACTCCCTAAGACATTTTTTTATATAATTACAAAAAGATGTTCTGAGAAAAGTCCGTAAATTCTACTTGTATTTCAAAAAAACAGAAAATTGACTTCCATAAAACGGCGACGATGTGCATGTATAAATTCAGTTTTTCTGTACGCTAAAAAAATGGTTGGTAAAATTCTTTCATTTTAGATCTCTTTAACACGCGTAGTAGAATCTCCGAGCATTGTGTGATTAGACCGTCGGGTTGTGCAAATGATTACTTAGTTTAGTGCTCCGTCGATGGTCAAAAGCCCTTTCACTTCCCTACTACATAATTAAATAGTACTTATGCGCAGGCATTCTATAGAATAACTGAATACTAAATTTTGATAGTAACATATCCAAATCCAATATATATAAATATAGTTTTAATACTTCGAGATTAAACATGACCGCGTATATACATTTTAAATTGAAACTCTACTTTCAGAATGTTATTTTGGAAATGAATTTGTTTACCCAGTAGGTGTCATCATAAGGCAGGAATTTCGTTGGAACGGCAGCTTTGTAACTGACGTCACGCTTTATTTTTATGCACAATTGTATCTTAGATTTCTTAGTTCCGCACGAACCTGGTATAGATGTAAACGGGCACCCGCGTATCAATTAGTTTTTCTGTACCCGTGTACACTTGAAACATAGAGTTCTACTATATACTATCTATTGACATATATCTAAAGAACGACATCAGGCAGGTCGTGCGGCCTGGCCTAGGCACGCATTTGATTTTCGTGTACTATCTTTCTTTCTTTGTAGTAAATTTCTTCCGATTCTTTGTCACATAATAGCAATACTACTCCTCCAAAAAGAAAAATTGCGGCTCCCCATGCAACACCGTATGCCCAACCAAATTCCCAAATAGGTCTGTTACCTGAAAAGAAAAAATATTTAATTTTCTTATTAGGAATCTATACAAAATATGACACAGCTCTCTGGATTCGTATTATGATTACATAGTGTAGTTGACTATATGATATACAGATCATATTAACGACAATGTCGATTATACAGTAGTGGACCACAATAATTTTTCTTTTTTTGTCTTAGAATAAATTTAAAACGGTATAATACTGTTATTTTGGTGGTTAATTTAATAACTATACGAATCCAGAGTCTCAGCGAAGTTTAGTTGAAATTTTCTGGTGGTAACTTTTATTTGTACAATATTGTGATTGTATCAAATAAGCTCAGCTTACACTGTGCGACGTATTCATATTTATTTCATTATAGAAAGAGCAATTCTAATTTTGACTTACCTAAATTAAGTTCAGCAGCAAAGCATACGGGGTATAATATTAATGCCGTCAGTACAGATAGAACTGAAAAATTAAATATTTTACAAAATCAGAGTCTCTTAATAATAAATATTACACTTAAGATTTTAAAAACAATAAATTACAGTTTCAATATTATCTTACGGCACTAGATACCGCGTTTTCTATCAGATTTTAACCGTGGTATTCACTTTTTAAATAAACTGTTATCGTTACTTAATATATGTTTGGATCCCAAATCTCTCATATGTTAACTGGAATTATTTTTATGTGTAAATTTCTAACGCGAGTGTCAAAAGGAAGTGTGCACTTTTTTAGGTATAAAAGCGTTTGGCCTTAAACAGTTCGCAAACGTATCCGATTTATCCAATTAAATTATTTTACATTAAATATCAAATTAGTTATTATTTTATTTATTCTTCAAACTAATTTTATTTAAAAGCACAAAACATAAACAAAGCAAATTGAACTCAAATTTGTCGCTGAAAAGAACAGTTCCCTATTTTGCTACGGACGAATATAGACGCGTTTTTGCGAAATTTAATCTAATAATTAAAGAAAGTCTTGCTTTTAAAATGATATTTTTCAAATTACCTTAACATTTTTTTTCGCAAGCCTATAACTTTTCATTCTCCGTACTTCGACGAACCGTACTAACTGAAATTTAGAAATGGCACAATTTTTTGGAAGACAAATATCGATATTTTTAAATAAACGACAACTTCATGTATTGATCTTTTCGGACTTCGACTACGTTTGATCCGTTACCGTTCGCTCCAAATCTTAGTAAAGCTCACCTCCATTCGCCCTTATCGCAAATAGGACCAAATATCCGTCGAACAAGTTTTTATTCAAAAGAGCACAACATTAACTCTTCTTTCCTGCTTATTCAGCACTCGGCACCGTATTTCAGAACTGGTAGGATAAGAGTTTTAAAGTGGATGCACTTTGTCCTTCGAGTTAGGATTTGTGAACCTATGAGCTGTTTAGATGAGCTGCTGTCAAACTGCTGGCAACGCGTGTTCTCCAGCATCACGTGACACAGTTGGATAAGTTTCGCCGTGATCCCGTATTCGGCAAACGCCATGTAGAGCTATGCTATATACTGCTTGTCGGGATAATATGGACATCAAATTAAAGGTTTTAACGAGAAGAACATTAAAAGTTATGTATGCTTTGATTAACGGGCACGCTAGTGCCCAGTCAACGATTTGAAGGGGACATTAATATTATAGTGTCCATTACTATTAAGAAATGTCCTTATGGTGCGTGTCCAAAAAACAAAACCCCGCTGTGTTTTTAATTTACATATCTTTGACTTTTAAATGCTCTTATTATTTTAATAATACTGTAGTATTTATTATTATTTGTATATTATTATTATTGTATTGTAGTCTTAACATATCAATTCCCCACTCTTAAGTATTTGTTGTGATAGAATGGAACTGGTGTTTTTCTATAGGGCTATATCAAGTGGCAGACATAAGTAACCTCAGGATTTATGTGAAAGGACGAAAAAAGTAAGTAATGTATAACACATAATTTGAAATTCTAAATTCCCCACCATGAAATCATATATCTCTTATTACGGTGAGTATGACTTTTGACTTTAATAACTTGAGTACAAGGTTTTTTCAGTTTCATTTTATAACAATAACTTTTATATCTAAAAATCCTAAATCTCAAAATAAAAATTTGTATAATAAGAAATATATATATTTTTGCATTAACTTACATGATAGTAGCATAACAAGCACAGCAATCCTGTAGCATCTGTACTTATTATTGTGGTTTTGGGTCTTGAGACCAAGACCAGTAACAATTGTTGCAACTACATCCGTAATTAATGTTATTATGCACAATGCGGCAGTTGCTTTGATGTATGCTATATTGTAGGAGAGAAATTTGCATCGTTATTAATTTAGCTAAATATAAATCAGGATTATATTTTTAATTCACTTACTGACATCTCTGCTAGGGTAACATCCTGGCGGATCATGTAAATTAAATGGAAGAGGAGGAAGGACATCTTCTTCGATGCAATGAACAAAAAGTCCTTGGCGCCAACCTGCAGCCATTAACCAATCAGTGGAAGCAAGAGCCATTATCATCAGAATTATAACAATAACTCCACATATAAATGCTATAACCTACAGGATTAAAGCAATAAAACCATTATAAGCAAATGCCAAGATAAAAATTATTGTATGTATATTAAGTTCATACCTTCAATGGTCGTGTTATTGTTATGGTTTCAATTGTTGTTGTGGGTGCCATTTTCGATGGAGATGGTTTACGTGAACTATGAAACAGAACTTGTATTTTATAAATGTAGGTTCTAAATATTTTGATGTACAAAATTGTATTGTACCAACCTTATATAGGACCATTAAAAGAATTAACAGTTACAAGAAATCCAATATTCCAATGTTAGTTAGACTTTTACAAACACACTGAAAGGAATCTACTGAAAACAGTTTGCTTTATTTGTTAAATATCAGAAGAACATGCATAAATACCCGTTCAATCACTAAATTAATAACTGCAAGCCGGTCGAAAAATCAGTAAGGGCAATATAAATAAAATAATAATTGAATACTAAATAAAATGCAATGTCTGTCCTTCTATAACTCACAAACCGTTCAACCGATTTTCTTAGGATTTTTTAAAGGTGGTGAGGGGAGGAGCAAAGAAGCGCGGGGGGAGGGAGAAAGAGGATGATGGGCTACATCTCGAACATTCTCACCCAATTTTAGAAATTCGTTCAACGTTATAATGATTTTACATCCTCCGGATCAGTAAAGTTTACTTAAGAAGATACTTATACCTAGTTCGAAGGACAAAATGTATGCTCTACAGACCCCTATCCTGATAGTTTTGTTATACGGCGCCGGATGCTGCATAAGCAGAAAAGAGGAGTTATTATGGACTCTTTCGAAGAAAAATTCTTTGTGCGAGGAGGGCGAATGAAGGAGAAAATACTACCGCGGATTCTATAAGCTGTACCAAGGTGTATATGGAATCCAAATATGATAATACACGAAATTTGCAACATCTTTTGCTTATGCAAGCAAATCGAAAATTTTCATTTTAGATGGCCATAATTTCAGTTGGGGTTATAGTAGACCCCAATACCATATTATAGTCTTATTTACGTCTATTAATGTAAGAACCTTGTAACATTTGTTAATGAACATTTGTTTGTGCTTTTAGTTGACAAATATCAAAGGACATCAAAATCATTACAAAAATGGTTTCTAGATCTAGGGGGTGGTCAAAAGGGTGGTGAAGCCTACTGATAACCTTCACGTTGGTGACTGCTCGGAAATGGGGTAACCAACGTCTGTGAAAGGTCGTTGGTGGCAGCAGAGAGTGAAAGAGGAGAGCCATCATCATATTTCAATCCCAGGTCTATAGAGATCTCCAACACTAAGCAAGGATGTTGGAAAAAAGTTGTTGGCGAATGAATAGAATAGCAGCACATTATTACTGGCACAGAAATTACCGCTCTACTCTCGTAGGGGCAAACCCAGGGCCTGGCCCTCCATGTTGGGGGTTGTACCGTCGGAGGTTTTATTAGAAAGACAAACAACTAGCAGCTGGCTTTAAGCACACCGAAAAGAAGGCTTTTAGAAACATACAACGAAACATAGTCATAGACTAAAGCCAACGCTTTTCCAATACGCAGGTGATGAAGGCAAATCATAGAAGACACCAAACCCTCTTTTAATCGCTTTTAAGGCGAACATTTCGACAAGTTGACGCGCTGTCATGTCACTTCTTCTATCTTGTTGAAATCTATAAGATATTAGAAATACCAAAACACGTTGATTACATTTAAAACGCATTTCACATTTTAGAATCAAGCTTTTTAGACCCTTTTCAATGCGTTATAAATTACCTTTCTGACCGTTTTATTCAAGTTGTTTCAAGTCTGCGAAACGTCAAATATATAATGTTTTGCAGCTCTGAATTGTCTCGGACTTTCTTTTTCGTCTTTATTTACTCTTTTCTGGGTTGTATTTACCTCATACTCAGTTCCTGATTTACGTCCCCCACCCTCAAGCGTAAAACACGGATAACAACGTTTGCTGACCTTATTAAATTCCAATATTTATTCATGCTTCACGTCTTTATTAACGCTCTCCTGTCTTGTTTCTACCTCATACATTTCCTGGTTTACGTCTTTTATTTCCGAGTGTGAAACACGTATAGCAAGTATTAAATTCAAACATTGACAGAACATTTGAGTGCGCTGAAACCAATATAGTGGAATTTAATGCTTCCCACACACAATGCTCTCTTTTGACAATCGAAAGTAAATCCCAATTATCTGTAAAGCCGAAAAGCTTTCCATTATTTAAGTGTGCATTAATAACAATATTCGTTGAAATGGCCACATAATCTATGTAGCCAAGAACGGAGCAAGACGTTTGGTCTCCCTTACGCGGTGAAAGGAATATTTCACCTCTTTTAATCCGGCTAGAATTGATAAACCGTTTATTCGCCTCAAGCTTAAGTACGCGTTAATTATAAAAAAAATTAATATTGCACTGAACAGTCTACCGCAATACGTTGTCGCATTTTTTAAGCAAGAACACCAAATTGTAACTATGCAGTTCTTTCCAAAAAAAATAATAGTTGTTATTTATAATCATGCAAAAAGGATTTAATTATTGCTTTTCTATGCGGATTTAAAAAAACAAAAAAAATTTGTTCGCTTCCATTGGGCATAATAAAATGTTTTTTTTTTTTTTTCATTTTTTGCTGCTGTGGGACCAGTTATAAGCTAGACGCTTAATTTTATTGCGCATAATTATTGTGTAAAATAAAACCCGATTTGATATTTATTGAGCAATGTAAAAATATTGATCTTCTGTGGGTAATATTGCGTAATATTAGTTCGATTATTGCACAACAGTATTGAACGTTTAAGGACTGCTTTATCTTCTTTTTTAATTCATCAAGTTCAATTTCAAACGAATTTTTCGATTTCAATGGAAGGACCAATTCAAATCCACATACGTTTGATATTTCTCGTGTGCGGCCATGGTGGTTGGTTTGGATGGTTTTTAGTTAATTAATCTTCATTTATTCATCATTAAACGTTTATTGAAATTTTGCCTTTAACTTTCGTGGAGATGCCCACAACTAACGCAGTGTTGATCTTATATTTAGTTCTTTTCATAGGACCAATTACGGCAGAATTGAGCACATCACCCGCATGAGTAGAATTTATAATTTAAATAATAAAGTAATTTTAAACTTAAAAACTGTTTACGTAATTATGTTTTGGTGTGGGAGACCACCTTTTGATTGTATTATTTTTATTCTTATAGTCATTTTTTAAGTTTTAAATAGCGTGTGTATACTAATATTTGCACTGAGTGATGAGTCTGTAGAAGCATATTTTGTGCCGCCAAAATTTCTCGTGATAGTGCTTGCAATAAGCACTCCGCGACACAGATCTGTACAGCAAAAAAACTACTTTGAGCGTCTAAAAAAGTTTACAAATCTGTGTTTTAACTTCAATTAAAGACATTATTATGTTCTTATCTTACAACAATGAAGTTTGACAAGGTCGTTTATAGCTAAACGTTGATATAATTATCTTATAATAAAAGTTAACAAAAGAAATTAATAATTTAATAACAGCATTTAACCTCCTGGGCATGGGCTTTGCCAATTCTATCGTAAATTCAGACAGAATTTCTTAAACTCTTCCAACAATACGGACTTTCTGAACTCAAATTTTGCGAAACTAGATGTAAGTTTTCCCTCAAAATATTGAAGCAATCAAGTGTGCTCATAGTATGCACAATAAACACCAATTTGTCCACACAGATCGCCGCCATGCATCCCTATAATCGACTTTCCTCCATGCTTAACCGTAGAGGTAATGTTTTTGTCATCAAAAGCCTTATGTTTAGCTTTACAAATCTTTGTTGGTTTTAAAACTTCAAATTTACTCTCGTTACGGAATAACACCTTTATCAAAAATGAAATATGTTCCTATTTGTTCGTACCTTTTTAAAAACTGCAGTCGCGTTTATGATTAACTTCCCCTGAAATGGGAAAGATACTAAATTCTGCCGAAGATATTTCTTTTTATACCCTATCCTAAGGGTATATTAATTTTGACACATAGTTTGTAACACCCCTTAATATTCGTCGTAGACCTATAAAAGTATATATATTTATGATCAGGACCAAATCCTAAGACTATCTAGCAATGTCCGTCCGTATGCAATTTTTAGGCCTTTAAAATTAAGATAGGAAGCTGAAATTTGGACCACATATTCCCTAGGGCTCCGAAATGGTTAAGTGTAAAACATTTTTTGAATACGCCCACTGCCACGCCCACAATTTAGAAAAAACCGTTTTAAAGCTAAAGTTAGAAAGATAGAGTGTTACAACCTTCACAAGATATGTAGGCACTGCCCTCCTTTATAAGTTTGTCATATAAAGTTTTTGCCACGCCTACTTTTTGTGGGCGTTTGTTACTAAAATGCTGTTTTCTTCGAAAATTTTCATAGAAAGCGAAAAAAATGTTTAACAAGATATTTACCCTATATTTTTCCCAACATATCGACCATACAAAGTTTTTGGCCACGCCCACTTTTTGGGGGCGTTTTTTTTTTCAAAAAAACTTTTTTTTTTAGCCAAACAATACTGCAAAATTTAAACTTTGAAATGAAGTGAAAAACTTTAGCTTTTAGTTTGAATCCGAATTTTTAAAAACTTAAAAGTGAGAAACTATTAGCTTTTAGTTTGAATCCGAATTTGTAAAAACTTAATGTTGGCTATGCATTGTTCCTAAAAAAATATTAATTATCTGATCAAATTTTGAAATGCCCAATGGAAAACCACATTATTAATATTTTATTATTTTAAAAACCAAGGAAACATTTTGCTTCTGCCCTTTCTTCAAAATCACTCAGTTTTCGTAATCCAGTTGATTTTCATACACCGAATTTAAATCTGAAAAAAATGATGGCGTTCTCTTGCCGGTTGAGCGCGACCCGCGACCACTGTTTCCAAAAATTGCATATAAAATACTTGCATACTTGCTGCGAGCACTTTTCGAATAGTCGCATGGAATTCTGTCATCAAGTGTTTCCTGCACGTGATTTGGATGGGTGTAGTATTTGCCATTTTCAGTTTCGTTTCTTGTTTTAACGAAAATTAGGCAAAAGTGAAGCACTATTTTGCGATAGCACTATTTGAAGAAGAAGCGGAATTAGTGTGACAGCACTTTAGGGCTTAAGCCTATAAGTATATTGAGGCGTTGCTGTTTTTTTTTTCGAGTACGCAGTACATGGAGGCAGTGCCTTGCAAAGAGTGAGTTCTTATTGCCAAACAAAGAGATAGTTTCTGATATCGAAGCAAAAAGTCAGAATGTTATGTTCTTTGCAACGAAATTTTGCGTGTACATTGAAACATCCCATATGTGTCAAATGTTTTAGGTACCAACTTTTAGGTGCTTACCTTTCATTTTTGAATGTGGAGTGAAACAACGGCTGTTAACGATACATCGTTGAATTAGGCTTTGGGTATTTTCAATTTATGGTGCTGAAATACAGAGGTAGATTCTTCCATAACATGTATATCATCAGGACAAATTTGACCTTTGAAACACAGCACCACGTTAGAATTCTACTGCACGCAGAAAAAAACGGAAGGACAAGCAATCTTATAAACACATCCGAAAATGAAGAGGTCATGACAAGAAGCTCAAAACAAACAATTAAAAAACGAAATTCATAAAAATAAGTGTTGCACGAGCCTTAGTACTATGTTTACTTAAATCCACTTTGTTCTTGTTCCAAAGTAGACATAACTATCGTATATGTTACTATTATACGACTGTCTTATTCGCAATTCAAGCATTGCAGGACTTCGTTGCTCCGGTCGGTGTACCATTTTCCAATATCACTAACCTTTTTAATACTTTGTAAGTAATTCTAAACTTTCGTGACGCGCAAAACAAAAATATTAAGCGTAAACGGGCCATAAAAGACGTAAAGCCTAGCTTCTGCAGGCATTGTGTGTATGAATATATATTTTTTTACACGAATAGGAAGGAACTACAGTTTAATGCCTATTCCGAACGGGCATTAAGTAGTACCTTCCCATGACATTTATTACTCTTGGATTTTAGTCCGACTTTCGCAAGAGGTGGGGCAGCGAATAAATCTTTCAGGTAGTACGGGTCGGATAATACTAGATAATAATAGAGCTTGAACATTTATTTAGATTTAAATTCAGTGTTTGAAAATCAAATGGATTACAACATATGGATGATTTTTAGAATGAGCAGCAAAGTAAAATCTAGCCAAAACAAGTTCTTTGCAAGTTAAAAGTTTGTTTTATGTACCTTTCTTTAAAGTATTCCAAGGTTACGGAATCTGAGTCAAATTCACTACAATCTGGCAAGGAGTCGCTGTCCAATGAACTGAATCCACTTAATATATTTTGTGGATTATATATATCTAGTTTTGAAACTTCCATTGATATTTTCCTTCGTATTTTTTAGCTTTCGATAAATTCTACACCATTAAAATGGCGTACGTTGAATCGAAATTGACAATGAATACGCTCGGCAGATTAAAATTTTTTACGTTTAAGTATTGTTTATTTTTAACGTAATACACTACACTTATGTTATATAAACAATTCAATACATTATTAACAGCATATGCTTACACCTATAATTTTGCAAGGATTGTAAAAAAATAAAGTATTTTTCAACTGTCAGGTCAGCTAAACAACAATTCCGAAAATAAAACAAGATAGCCTTGCATACCCAAGTTTAAATAAATCCTACACTAGAGACTAGGCAGATAAATCAAGCACCTCACAATAATGAGCGCATTCGAAATGTGTTTCGCTTTTTGCAACTCGGCCGCTATTGGTAGAAATCGAGGGTTCATTCAAAGATTCGACCCCTAAATAAGTTTGTACATGTTTGTAAGTAACACAGAAAATTAACGTATTCCGTGTGCAATTGTCTTCTTCAATATTAACATATCCCTGAGTTCTTTAAATATAATCACTATCAGCCCTATTAATAAAAATCCCTTAACTCACGAGCCAACTAAGCGATGGAATAAGTCTTTTCTCACGAGTTAAAATTTCTTATTAATATAAATTTTGACCTTCGTTAATAACATTTACGCAAATCTATTACTTTTTTATTACAATCAATCAAATTTTCTTCGTCTATAGAGCATTTTTTAAATTCAATGTAAACAAATAAATGTTTTTTTAGATTTAAAAGTGCAATGTGGACAATAAAAATGGAGAATCGTTCAGAAAAAAAAAGGAAGAGGGGTGAGAAATTGTTTTCGTTTGCCTGCTAAACCATCGTAAAACCACCCTCGACGGTGAGTTATGTTAACTCACAGTTGAAATATAGTCTCAAATTTGTTTTATTAATAATGTTTTACACATAACTCATGACTTAAGAGTAACTCACCGTTAACTCGTGTTGATTATTACGGGTGTATGTCAATATATCAACTTATTTTAAAGAATGTATAAAGTTATGCACGCTTGAAAATGCCTCTCAACGAAAAAACGTTATGGGAAACTTGATTGTAACAGAAATTTATTTTCCTTTTAACATTTGGGCACCTGTCTTGATCTTGATAAATAGTGCAGCACTAATAACATAAGAGGGAATGGGAATATGCCAACAAATCCATTTAAATGTATTTATGAAATAAACGAAAGCATTTTATTTAATTGATCTAACATCTAATCTAGAAAACCGAGTCAAAAATTATTTAAATAACGCATATGTATACAACATACAAATATTTTACGGGGAATTGAAACATTTTTGTCAATTCATTCACGATTCACATAATGCAGTCGCGATCCACAATTCCACGAATAAAAAATTCGTTCGACCATTACCTTAAAATTAATACTTCTTGCTGCTAACATTTACAAATCAGATTCGCGGGTCCCTGCGACCAAAAAGAGTTGTCATGTGAAATAAATGTCAGAATTTAAGAATATTCGCTTGTTCGCAGTGTTTGAATAAACGCCTTATAAATTCTAGCCAGATCAGTAGGGGTGAAATATTTCTTGCAACGCTTAAGGAAGCCTAGACATTTCGCAGCGTTCTTGGCGACATCGAATATGTGTTCATTCCAACGAAGGTTGTCATTAACACACATACCGAGAATGAAAAGTCGTTCGGTTTCAGCGATGCAAGTACCATTCATTGATAATGGCGAAGTATTGAGATTTCGCTTTAATGACAGAAGACAGCATTGTGTTTTGGAAGCATTAAATTCCACTCTATTGGTTTTACCCCACTCAAGAATGCTGTCAAGATCGGAATTCAATGATCATACGTTGCCGTTCCAGTTCAACGCCCGAAGATGAGGGGCGTTGCCCAGGAAACGAATATGTAAAGTTGAGGGTGCTGTCATCGGCGAAGTGATGAATGGGATTAGAAGTAGCAGACAGTAGATCATTTATAAAAATGAGAGAGTCGGGGACAAAACGGAGCCTTGGGGAACACCAGCATTTATTTGGTAAGTTGCAGACTTGAAACCGTCCAAGACAACTTGAATTAAACGTTCCGAAAGGAAATTTCTAATCCATTGAAGAAGGGTCTCATCGATCACAAATGCACACATTTTCGACAAGAGAGCTTGATGCAAAACTATGTCAAAAGCCTTTGAAATATAAAGCGCAACGACCTTGCTTTCACCACCGTGGTGAATAGAATGGTTCCACTTTTCGGTTAGATATGTCATCAAATCACCCGTGGACCTATTGCTGCGAAAACCGTACTGCCGGTCATTAAGAAGTTTTCCATGATCTTGGAAAGAAGCGACATAAGTGCAATTGGTCGGTAAGAGGAGGGGGAGGAAGATTCGCCTTTTTTAGGGACTGGCTGGACAAATGCTTTTTTCCATCTTCTCGGAAAGAGCCCTGAAGAATAGGACAGATAGAAAAGCTTACGCAGTGGTTTTGCCAGCGTGGAAGAACACTTCTTCAGAACGATAGGGGAAGTACCATCTGGACCAGCGGATTTATGTAAGTTGAGATCTTGAAGAACTCTTGTCACTGTACGAGTGCAAAAATGAAATGATCCCATAGTATATTCTACGCGCTCTAGTACAGGGGGAGATAGAGCACAATCATAGAGCCTTGAGCTATCTGCAAAGTGAGCAGCAACCAGATTGGCTTTATCTAAAGAGCTGACAGCTGGAATGTCATTGCAAATGAGTGTCGGGATAGATGTTGAGGGCGAATTCTTAACAGACGACCAAAAGTTATTACTACCGGTGGGACTTTGTAGTATTTTTTGCCTCAACTTTTGGTCGTTGGAGAATTTGACACGATTAATATGGGCATTGCAGTCATTTCTGGCTCGTCTGATTTTTCTTCGGTTTTCCTCAGTTGGGTTGGCCTTGTAAGACCGAAAGCTCACCTCCTTTACCCTGATAGCCTCTTTACAGCTCAAGTCATACCACGCGTTTACCTTGGGTTGATAATCTTAATCCTGTTAGGGATAAAGCATTTCTAACCAAGGTTATTTATATTTGTTATCATAACGGCAGCATCCACATCGCTATCGAGGAAGCATAGCAACCAGTTAAAACTTAAAAAAAAACCGTTTAAGTCTTCCCATTTGGCTTTCTCGTATTGCCATATGGTTCTTTTTGGAGTTTGTTCTTTAACTTTGTGGTTGGAACACGAGAAATTCGCCGATATAACACAATGGTCTGTGATGGTGGTGAGAAACAAGTCCAGTGTTTTGGCGGTTTGACTACTAATGTCCGGAATTCGTGTCGGCTCATTTGAAAGCTGAGTTAGGTTGTTTACCTCAGCAAAGATCTCAGCTTACCTGCCTTCGGGTGTTGTCTGTCCAGAATGTCGAAGCCAACTAGGATTGTGTACATTAAAATTGCCCGCACAACGATTTCACTGTGAGGATGAAGGGTTACAACTCGCGTGATGGAATCGGACAGCTCATCAAACTCGTTAAAAGTAAGATTTCGGTCCAATTTTGGGCTTCTATAAATGAAACAGTAGTGTATTAATTGCCTACGGACGTGAAATATAAACCAAATAAAATTAAAACCGGATTGGAACATTGGCCGTATTGTGGTTGAAGTTAGTAGGCTACATCACTACGTATATAAACAGCGAGACCACGATGGGAAAAGAATAATGGCACTAGGTTGTAACCAGGCAGACTAAATTTCGATGGATCGGAATCAACACTAACCTGTGTTTCAGTCAGTGCCAAAACAGCTGGTTTATTGTGGGAAACATGGGCGTAGAGCGAAAAGAGTTTAGTCCTTAAGCCCCGAATGTTACTCATATCCAATCTAAATTTCCCAAACATCACAGCAAACAAACACAAAAAATTCAACTCAGACGCTACCTAAGATGAGTCGTATAATGCAAATTCTGCGTTAGATTTCCAAAACAAATCACCGCAGGTGTTATGCCCATGCCATGATTTGCTTTGGTCCACCAACAAAAATTCACACCACGCGACTAGCTATTCGCCCAAGGCTTTGCCTAACCAACCATAGCAAGCACACAAGTGATAAATGATATCACAATGTACTTGCTATGATCGAACAGGAGCATCAGCAAACGAGATGGATGGGAGATAGAGGGAACACCACGCACTGTGCACTTTATTGTTTTTTTTTCACTTTATTCACACGCGGCCGTTGTTTTTTTGTTTTATTTTAATTGTATGTATCACACAAAAACAAAACTTTTTCAATTTGTTGTCGGCGCGAAGAGCAACTAAAAACACGTGTGCGCGCGGTGCACAGATGAGGAATTAACCAGATAGTCAACTCTGCAATCCCCTATCACTTTCAACCCGCAAAAAATATTTAATGACAGCCGCAAAATCCTCTCTCAATTTTCCCATCTGTGAATACGTGTGAGCCAGACACATGAAGTTAGATCTAATCTACTTTATTACCCGCCAAAAATAATTGTGGGGAGTTTTGCAATATATCCAAATCGCAACAACAAAACAGCTGGTCACGGCGGATGTGTTGGGAAATAGGAAATTCTGCGAAGTGTTGAGTTTATGTGATTCAACTTTTTATTTTATTTTAATATAAATGTTTATAAAGAAGCAAAAAATTAGTTACCCAATAAAGTTGTTACAATTTAGTTGGAATATTTTTTGCGGTTATAAGAAATAGTTCTCTATTTTTTATCTGTCTTAAAATAAACATTCTTGGGTTTTTGTACTTTTCCATTTTGGTTAATAAAATGAGATAAAATGCATATTTTATTGTATTATTGCATAAATATTACTAAATTAGTAATGTTTGGGTGTAAAATATTTGTAGTAAATAGTTTGCAATGGTTTTTTATATATATACATATTAAATTCTTTGATTGTTTTATTATTTGATTGTTTTTATTCACCATATGAAAGTTTAATGAATATATGTATATATTCGGGTTCCGTGCATGGATAAAAAAAAGTGAAAAAGAAGTATTTGTAATCCTCTTTAAATTATGTTGTGTTACAAGATTTGTACGTTTAGTCAATCAATTTTCTTAGCTGTTTCTTTTCTAAGGCGGTTTTGAAATTTTTTATATAACTTAATATGCTTTATTTTAAAATTTAAAGTAAGCGATAGACGGAAGAACGAGAAAAAAAAGGTAGCTGGAATGCACTGCATAAATATATTGGGGGTGCATTTTTTTTATCGAAAATGCTTGGTAGTTGAGTACATCACGAAAATGTTTGGTATTTGAGTACATATCGTAAATAAGCATGCACATTATGTTACATATATATTGAATAATTTGGCCACTGTTTTTAACAGCCGACTTTATTTGTCAAGTTATAATGTTTTGTAATTTTATTTTGTATGAAAATAAACAAAACAATTTACTACTACTACTACTAGGAAGTAATTGCAAATTTTGTTAAAAAAGTGTTTTGATGTACCAAAAATAATATTTGTAAGAATTTGGATTACGTTTTATTAAAAGCGTTTTAAACCAGTGTTCAATTGTGTAGAGTTACTTAACTGCTTCAATATAACCATCCATAATCTACGAAATCCTTGCTAGTATAGTTATACTTACATTTATTGTCAACCGAAAATATATGATGAACTTACTTATTATATATTAGTCACGTTAATCAATATTATTTTGATTATTTTTCATTAAAAATTAGAATAAATTAGTTAAAACACAGCTTTATTCTTAATATTATAATATTTTACTATGTTATTAGTTGTGTGGTAAGTATGTTTTTATCAATCCATATTCACCGCATAATGACCATGTTTATTTTACACACCCAAATTGTGAGTTGTAATCTGCTGAAATTCATCAACTGTTCCCAACTTCTTGCTATAAAAAATGACATTTCATGGGCGCGGCCATTAGCCCCATATAATTCGATTTATGTGTGCGTGATTCCCATTTGATTTGCACGTAAAAGTCCATATAAGTGCAAATTATGTGGGGCTTATCAGTTCGACTTAGCTTGTAGGCAACGTGAGAGATTCGCTCTCGAGTTGACTATCTGGTTAATTCCTCATCTGTGGCGCGGTGGCTGTCAGATCGGAACTCCAAAAGTTCGCGATTCGCTCTCATATGAATGATCCTTAATTGCGACCAAAAAAAAAAGTCATGCGAATTAAAGTCAGGATATACGAATCCCTTCTTCACAGTTCGAAATTCGTTAATTTAGATCATGTGTATTTGGTGTAGTGCATACAAACTTAAGACCCTTAAAGATAATTTCTGATGATAAAAAACGGCTAGTACAGGAGGCATTCATGTACAGTTGGAAATATAAGTATTCAGTGCATATGTCAAATAAAGTTCCAAAAAGGCGAAATCTATCAAAATTATTTGTACGAATTGGTAAAATTGGTTGTTGGTTTATTTTAACCGAGGCATTGCGTTAATCGAGGTTGTACTGTACTTGTTTTATCCATATTAAGTGGACATTTTTATACAATATTATTAATTTAATTTCATGTATTAAATGGTTCAGGTTTCCCTAATTACATTACTAACGATTTTGTAAAATAAAGTAGACCACGTTTACCATTGCTTTCACTTTAAATATTTTATAAATTATGTATATAAAATGTAATCTCGACAATTCTGTTTTCCACACCTTTTGGGGGCGTGTATGCGTAAGAAAATCACAGCTGGCTGAAAATTAAATATCTCCAGACTCTTAAATTGACTTATAATTTGAACTATTTTTTCGGCAGTACTATAGTTTCCGAGGCGACAAGATTTGAAGATGCAACTTAATAGATCTCAATGAAATAATCACAAGTTAATATGTAACTACAGTCTCGTTTTTGCCTAGTTTAGGATATATTGCTGTTTGAACTCCTTAATATATGTAATGGTTTTTGTTTTTTAAGTATAAATATTGGCAAAAATGTGACGTCTTCTCATAGAGAATTCATACTAAAAATTCGATTTTCAAACCCTGATATCTCCTAAATTACGCGAAAACGAGACTGTTGTTACATCTTAACTCGTGATTATTTCATTGAGATCTATAAAGTTGCATCTTCAAATCTTGTCGCCTCGGAAACTATAGTATCCCCATTTTTTCTGAAATCAGATTATCATATCAGGGGTATTGAGTTCATGTTTCGTGTTATTTTTTCTTGTAATATATTAGACTCCTGAAATTAGAATTCTTTTTATCGAATAAGTGTCATTTGACAAGTTCTTGTCCACTCAATTTTTTTAAAAAAATTCCTTTTGAATAACAATATATTTTGAATCATTCATAGTCAAAATTCTTTTATCTATTAATATTTGCTTAATTTTTTATTTAATCTTAAATTGGTATTATAAATATACTCGGATATCACATAATTTTGAGGATCGATGTATATTAGCGACAACGTTGCATAGCTCCTTATTTATAAAGCATTTTTCATTCATATTAGTTATACAGGGCTTATGTCAGATAATGTACCAAAAAGGGAATTCTATTACAATTAGTCCGCCGAATTGGTAAGCATTCGGTATTTCGCTGTTCGATTTATAACATTATTATCAATCTAAATAAAGGGTGATTTTTTAGCTGGTTTGGTTTTGGCAACACTGGTTTTGACAGCTGACGTGTGTTTAGTACCTTGTGTCACTGTCAAACAGCTTCAGTTTGGTTTGCAATTTAACCATGGATCGTCTTACAAATGAACAACGGTTGCAAATTATTGAATTTTACTATCAAAATTCGTGCTCGGTTCGAAATGTTCATCGCGCGCTGCTTCCATTTTATGATCGGCATTCTCGACCTTCTGAGCAGTCTATTCGGAAGATTGTGACCAAATTTCGCACCAAATTTACTTTGTTGGACATTAAACCACCAACACGTTTACGTACTGTGCGTATTGAAGAAAATATTGCGGCCGTATCAGCTAGTGTGACAGAAGACCGCGAAATGTCGATTCGGCGCCGTTCCCAGCAGTTAGGCCTTTGTTACAGCACTACGTGGAAAATTTTGCGGAAGGATTTGGGCGTAAAGCCTTTTAAGATACAGCTGGTGCAAGAACTAAAGCCAGGCGACCTACCACAACGCCGAATTTTTGGTGAATGGGCTCTTGGAAAGCTGGCCGAGGATCCGCTTTTTTATCGAAAAATTGTGTTCAGCGATGAGGCTCATTTTTGGTTGAATGGGTACGTAAATAAGCAAAATTGCCGCATTTGGAGTGAAGATCAGCATTGCAACAGCTACCAATGCATCCCGAAAAAGCCACTGTTTGGTGCGGTTTATGGGCCGGCGGCATTATTGGGCCATATTTCTTCAAAGATGATGCGAATCGCAGCGTTACTGTCAATGGTGAACGCTACCGAGCGATGATAACAAACTTTTTTTTGCCCGAAATGGAAGTTCTTGACTTGCATGATATGTGGTTTTAACAAGACGGTGCCACATGCCACACAGCACGCGAAACAATGGCGCAATTGCGAGGCGAGTTTGGTGAACAGTTAATTTCACGTTTCGGGCCGGTCAATTGGCCGCCTAGATCGTGCGATTTGACACCATTAGATTATTTTTTGTGGGGGTATGCCAAGGCTAATGTGTATAGAGACAAGCCCGCTACGATTGACGCACTGGAAGCCAACATCCATGCATTCATTCGTGAGATACCGGCCGATATGTGTGAAAGAGTATGCCAGCGGATTGGACTCAGCGTATGGGCTACCTGAGACGCAGCCGTGGTCAACATTTGCATGAAATTATCTTTAAACATTAAATTGCAAGGTTCAAACTATCGATTGAAATAAATATTTCATTCATTTTTTCGAATTTTTTGTGTTTTTTTTTTAAAAAAAGTTCTAAACCTCTTAAAAAATCACCCTTTACCTAAGTAAATATTTAATTTTATCAACTATTGGTTCATTTTCGATACAGTTATTGGCATTGCCGCTTTATATAATTGTTTTTGTTTTGTTTATGTTTAATTTCTAGTCGATGTTCTTGGGTGATGGGTGACATCCTCAACTGTCAAAGCTTACTTCATCTGGTAGCACTTACAACAGTTGATAATAGTTTTATACAGTTTTGTAGTTTCTAATTTAGGTCAGAATCTATTTTATCAATCCCTACGACAAAAACACATCAGACGTATGAAGCAAGTCATCATCAGCAAACAACATTTATTCCGAATTCTCAAACGCAATCGAAAAACATATACAAAAGAGGGAAATCGGCGCCAGCTTTAGAATTCAAAATAATTATTAACATTTCAAAAGTCACAGCCAACCATTCTCATCCATTCTGGTAAGAACCTCAATGTATTTTTCAAAGTGTGGATAATGGCCTATGAACTGGTACAAAAATGTATGGAACGGAGTCCATATGTTACAAAATTAATTTTATTTTAACTACACATCGTGAAATGTGTTTCAAAAGGGCACCAACATCAATGGGATACAAAAAACGTGATTGTAAAGTAAAATTTTCATTATAAATAACTCGAATCTTCAGTCAGTTAGCGGGTCCAAACTTTATAACCAAAGTTTATTTTGTAAATTTGAGCCAAATCGTGTCATAACAACGAATTGGTGTCAGTTGACGAATGGAAAAGTCTTCCTGCGACACCTGGTTGTCTAAAAATATATATGTAGCTACCTGTTCAATCTTGACATTTGTTTAAATTGTATCGGATTTCCATAAAAAAACACCTGTTATTCATGTAAGTAAATAAAGTATTTTATGTTTGAAAAGTGAAACAACTTATTGAAAAATAGTTCAATTCATATTTCAAAATAAATATTGTCAAATAAAGGGTGATTTTTTAGCTGGTTTGGTTTTGGGAACACTGGTTTTGACAGCTGACGTGTGTTTAGTACCTTGTGTCACTGTCAAACAGCTTCAGTTTGGTTTGCAATTTAACCATGGATCGTCTTACAAATGAACAACGCTTGCAAATTATTGAATTTTACTATCAAAATTCGTGCTCGGTTCGAAATGTTCATCGCGCGCTGCTTCCATTTTATGATCGGCATTCTCGACCTTCTGAGCAGTCTATTCGGAAGATTGTGACCAAATTTCGCACCAAATTTACTTTGTTGGACATTAAACCACCAACACGTTTACGTACTGTGCGTATTGAAGAAAATATTGCGGCCGTATCAGCTAGTGTGACAGAAGACCGCGAAATGTCGATTCGGCGCCGTTCCCAGCAGTTAGGCCTTTGTTACAGCACTACGTGGAAAATTTTGCGGAAGGATTTGGGCGTAAAGCCTTTTAAGATACAGCTGGTGCAAGAACTAAAGCCAGCCGACCTACCACAACGCCGAATTTTTGGTGAATGGGCTCTTGGAAAGCTGGCCGAGGATCCGCTTTTTTATCGAAAAATTGTGTTCAGCGATGAGGCTCATTTTTGGTTGAATGGGTACGTAAATAAGCAAAATTGCCGCATTTGGAGTGAAGATCAGCCAGAAGCATTGCAACAGCTACCAATGCATCCCGAAAAAGCCACTGTTTGGTGCGGTTTATGGGCCGGCGGCATTATTGGGCCATATTTCTTCAAAGATGATGCGAATCGCAGCGTTACTGTCAATGGTGAACGCTACCGAGCGATGATAACAAACTTTTTTTTGCCCGAAATGGAAGTTCTTGACTTGCATGATATGTGGTTTCAACAAGACGGTGCCACATGCCACACAGCACGCGAAACAATGGCGCAATTGCGAGGCGAGTTTGGTGAACAGTTAATTTCACGTTTCGGGCCGGTCAATTGGCCGCCTAGATCGTGCGATTTGACACCATTAGATTATTTTTTGTGGGGGTATGCCAAGGCTAATGTGTATAGGGACAAGCTCGCTTCGATTGACGCACTGGAAGCCAACATCCATGCATTTATTCGTGAGATACCGGCCGATATGTGTGAAAGAGTATGCCAAAATTGGACTCAGCGGATGGGCTACCTGAGACGCAGCCGCGGTCAACATTTGCATGAAATTATCTTTAAACATTAAATTGCAAGGTTCAAACTATCGATTCAAATAAATATTTCATTCATTTTTTCGAATTTTTTGTGTTTTTTTTTAAAAAAAAGTTCTAAACCTCTTAAAAAATCACCCTTTATATGAGTAATTTGAATAAATTGAACTTGTAGACAACACATACAAATTAGTTAAACAAAGTGTGAAATGCGTAAACAAGTATTTGTCATATCAGTTGGTTACTTTTATTACAAAACATTGGTGACTTTAATAAAGTTAATTTAAATAAAATGTATTTATTATTATGTTTATAATTGCATTTAGAGGATGCATAATTCAGGAAACAGGAAGACGGCTCTAAAATTGCAATTTCTTTTAAAAATAAAAACTTAGTATTTCGTTCGTAACTACACTTTTTGCATTAGCTTATTTAATACAGTTTTTTTTATAAAAAATTATGTACTAACTTCTTTAATTATCAAATATAAGGAACAATTTGCCGCTGCACCTGATATTTCAATACAAAAATAAACGAACTGTCAAAATCTATAGCAACCTACCGGTGCCAAATTTGACCGCCGGGGGTGCCTTCATTCGTCAAGCGGTCTAGCGGTTCACGAGTTTTTGAGTGACGTACCCGGGACGACCTTATTTATTAATATATGTCGATTTTCATTGGGCCATCGACAACTGTGGAGCAGTTTTGTCATTGAAAGTCATATTTTTTTTTCATATCGTTTTTTTTTGCTCTCGATCGGATTTCTTTTGTTTCTTTGACTTTGAATCTGACATTGTCATGAAATGCCGCTTAAAGCAAAGTTTTTATAAAGGGTGATCCATTTCTACTTTTTTAAAGAATAAAACACAGAACATTCAAATTTAATGGAGAATGTTTATTACCATTTGAAAGAACATTCTTTGGCATTTATTTTTTGAAGATTATGTCTATCAAATGTTGGCCGTTGCTACGTCGCAGATGGTCCATCCGTTGAGTCCAATTTTCGATCACTCGTTCGAGCATTTCGACTGGTAACTGGCGAATGACACGCGTGATGTTTTCCTCCAAGGCCTGAATCAAAGCGGGTTTGTCGGCATAAGCTTTTGACTTTACATATCCCCACAGGAAAAAGTCTAACGGTGTGATATCTCACGATCTTGGTGGCCAATCGACCGGCCCAAAACGTGAAATTATGTGCTCACCGAAATGTTCTCTCAATAAGTCCATTGATTGATGCGATGTGTGGGAAGTGGCGCCGACTTGCTGAAACCGATGTCGCCGAGATCACGAGCTTCAATTTCAGGCATCAAATAGTCGGTTATCATGGCACGATAACGGTCGCCATTGACGGTTACGTTCGCACCGGCATAATTTTAAAGAAATATGGACCGATGATTCTCACCGGCCCACAAACCACACCAAACCGATGTTTTTTCTGGATGAAGTGGCAGTTCTTCAATCTCTTCAGGTTGCTCTTCGTCCCAAATGCGGAAATTTTGTTTGTTTACATACCCATTGAGCCAGAAATGGGCCTCATCGCTAAACAAATAATTTGCCTCGAAAAGTCGGATCTTCATGGAACTTTTCAAGAGCCCATAGAGCGAAGCGATGTCGCTTGGGAAGGTCGAGCAGCTTCAGTTGTTGCACAAGCTGTATTTTGTACGCTTTCAATTTAAAATCTTGACGTAAATTGCGCCAAGTCGTTCCATACGTCAGTCCGAGTTGCTGCGAACGGCGCCGAATCGACTCTCTACGGTCTTCGTGTACACTTTCAGCTACGGCCGCTATATTTTCATCACAGCGTGCTGGACGTGGTCTATTCCGTCGAATATTATCCAATAATGAATGCTGGGTCTCAAAATGGGTGATGGTGTTGCGAATAGTACTCTCAGTAGGGCGATTATGTTGACCATAAGTTGAGCGAAGTGCACGAAACACATTCCTCACAGAACGTGAATTTTCATAATAAAGTTGAAAAATTTGTAAACGTTATTTACGCTATTTGGATCACCCGTTATTTGATGTAGAATATTCAGCCAAAATTTAAAAGTAACCATTTTGCTTTTAAATGACATATATTGCAAGCGAAAACTGTCAGAAGCGGCAATAAATGTCAATAATTTTCATTTGCACTGCAATATACTTAGGTAAGGTTGGGCTAGTTAGAAGAAATATGGAATTCGACCAGTCTATAGGTTGCGATTGCGAGTAGGATTATGTGTCCTGTCTTAAATTGTGTTGAACTTTCGTTTTGTTGATGCAACGTTTGCATTCATATTAAATTATTTAAATAAGAAAAATGCAGATATCCACTGTATACCTTTCTATTTTGACTTTTACGTTCACAAGCATAATTATCGGAAATGCATTTTATAAAAAGAAGCAATTTTATCCCTCGGTTGTTTATATTACCAAATCGAATACTTCAATGGCAGTAAGTATAAGAATTACAATACTTAACTTAATTATTTGAAATGAACATATTTATGATAAAAAAATTAAAAAAAACTATAGTCATCAGGGTTATAATGACGTGGATTTTAAAATTTAATTCCACATAGTATAGTGCCGGCAATTTGAATACCTTTTTTATCTTCAAAACAATTTACTGAAGAAGTTATTCCTACGATATAACTTATTATTGTGTGCTTTCACAGTTCCGCTTAACTGAAACTAAATAATTCCATTTTTTCAACAAAGATAGTTTTTTAAGTTTTTTGATTCTGACGTATTCAAGACCTTACTTACTCGACAGTCCGAAGTAGACCAGGGCCTCGACCAATAAGCCCCTCCAATTATCGCCTAATTCAGCTAACTGCCTCCAGTTGCGCAACTCAAGTTAGTTGAGGTTCCCTTTCACTTGTACGTGGCACCCAAGACCAGGCCTTCCATTACTGCGTTGCCCTACGGGTTATCGTCAAAGATTCTGCGAGTTGCAGAGTTGGTTTTCGTACACTTTAAATGTTCCAGCCATCTTAAAAGCCCAATGCGAAGTTGATTCTTAACATTTTGATGTCGCTGTACTGCTTGTAGAGTTCATCGTTGCATCGTCTTCTCCAGAGCCCGCATCCACAGGACCAAGTATTTTGCAAAAGAATGTTAAACTGCACACGGCCTGTTCCTCTGTATATTCCACGAGATCCGAAAGACCTTGTCCCTTATCGCTTCGTTGTAATGCGATCCACAAATTTTCATTCCATTGAGACCCAGCATTCATTATTGGATAATATTCGACCGAATAGAACACGTCCAGCTCGCTGTGAAGAAAATATAGCGGCCGTAGCTGAGAGTGTTCACGAAGACCGTAGAGAGTCGATTCTGCGCCGTTCGCAGCAACTCGGACTGACGTATGGAACGACTTGGCGCATTTTACGTCAAGATCTTAAATTGAAAGCGTACAAAATACAGCTTGTGCAACAACTGAAGCTGCTCGACCTTCCCAAGCGACATCGCTGCGCTCTATGGGCTCCAAGAAGATCCGACGTTTTCGAGGCAAATTTTGTTTAGCGATGAGGCCCATTTCTGGCTCAATGGGTATGTAAACAAACAAAATTGCCGCATTTGGGACGAAGAGCAACCTGAAGAGATTGTAGAACTGCCACTTCATCCAGAAAAAACAACGGTTTGGTGTGGTTTGTGGGCCGGTGGAATCATCGGTCCATATTTCTTTAAATTTTATGCCGGTGCGAACGTAACCGTCAATGGCGACCGTTATCGTGCCATGATAACCGACTATTTGATGCCTGAAATTGAAGCTCGTGATCTCGGCGACATTTGGTTTCAGAAAGACGGCGCCACTTTCCACACATCGCATCAATCAATGGACTTATTGAGAGAACATTTCGGTGACACATAAATCCACGTTTTGGGCTGGTCGATTGGCCACCAAGATCGTGTGATATCACACCGTTAGACTTTTTCCTGTGGGGATATGTAAAGTCAAAAGCTTATGCCGACAAACCCGCTTCGATTCAGGCCTTGGAGGAAAACATCACGCGTGTCATTCGCCAGTTACCAGTCGAAATGCTCGAACGAGTGATCGAAAATTGGACTCAACGGATGGACCATCTGCGACGTAGCAACGGCCAACATTTGATAGGCATAATCTTCAAAAAATAAATGCCAAAGAATGTTCTTTCAAATGATAATAAACATTCTCCATTAAATTTGAATTTTCTGTGTTTTTTTCTTTAAAAAAGTAGGGAACCTCGAAATGGATCATACTTTATATCTACGTAAAAATTTTAAAAGTATAAAAGCGCAATGCGTACCTAACAGAGAATTCAGGAGTGTAGGTTGTGACAAAAAACGTATGTTGTGAAACATGACTAAAGTGAGAATGCTTGTGTTCTCATATAATAGCTTTCACCACCACCTAGCTTCTAGATTTAAAAAATATTTTTTTTTATTATTTTAGTGTTTTCTTTTTATATTGGTTATTAAAACCACCGATTGTCCCAACTTTAAAATTTAAAAAATGTTAATTGAAAAATGACAGGTTTTTCTGGAGAACAGATTGGGTTACCTTACTATAACAATATTCTTTGTGTTACTTCGTTTAGTTCGGATATATTTCATCTTACTTGTCGAAAAAACACTTAGAGCTTTGATTGTCTGAAATCACACACATCGATAACGGCCTCGTCAAACAGAACGCGTTTTAACGCCGCGTTGATATATATAGCAATATATACACCATGTCACATAGAGCGCGTTTTCAATGCCGCATCGTGTTAAAGCGGCGTCAAAACGCGAGTGTTTTAAGCAATAGCATCGCAGCACAAGACAAGACCCAACCTTTTGGATTCACAATACTCTACGAGCTCTACAACAGCCTTTGGCGGAGGAGGGGTTAGAGTCATAGGGGAAATAAGCTGATGCAGCGACAAAGGTTTCCCAATTATCATTTGCTTGGTAAGTTATAGAAACAGCATATTATGCTTGATTTTGTTCTAGCCACAAGCCTGTAGTGCTGTAGGTTAAATTGAGTAAACAAACTGGATGAATACTCTGGGCTGCGTCCACTATCAGTACTGTTTGACATTGAAATGGAAATGAATACTGCCAAGATGCATATAGGGACGCATGTTATACCCAGATTTGATGACCTCGGCAACAGCCATGTCTATACTCACAATCAAAGAACTTCCACCTTCATTGTGACGGTTTTTTCTTTTCTTGTGTGAACGAACAACCCAGGCTTTTGTGTCGAGACCAGGATTCCGGGCTTGCAAACGCTTTAACACATCCGCCGATTTCCCTAGTTTCCCAGGGATCCAGCAGACAGCCCGCGTAAGCTTGGGTGGTTGATAACCTCAAAAGATGAAGTCGATTTTCGGCACCATACTGCTAATCCATTCAGATGTTTTCTGTGATGAGGTCTTACCGTGAGGGTTCCGTCCTTTAAGACACAGCCCTCCATCTGAATGCAAGTACAAGATGAATACTGGAAGAACATATCGGCCCCTTAGGTCAGAAATGTGCAAAAATTAAAATGATTAAGGTAGTAGCCTTAAAGCCACATCTTTATCCAAGCCGAAGTTGGTCCAGCGTTTTCCTAGGGTAATTATTTGTTGAACCTTCATTAAGGTGTCGTATGCGGAGTTGATGTTAACCCCGAGGTAATTAAACTTCTTAACCACCTCGAAGTTTCTGTTTTCAACAGTTACGTTTTGTCGTAGCCGGTGGACGGATGGTTGATTGTTTGTTGAAAGCATTTACAACTAAACTTGTCAGTTCTTCAATTGCCGTGGAAGATTCCGTGTTAACACCCTTCTTTGGCACTATCTGTCAGAATTAGATTAAAGAAGTCACATGATAGCGCGCCTCCAAACTGCCTATTGCACCGCGTAGTCTCCAGTATCACATGACACAGTCGGATCAGTTTTGTCAGTATCCCAAATTCGGCCATCACCATCGCCAAGAACTCCTAAAGATGAATGCTATCACATGCGACTGAGGACCTCTTCTAAACTGGGAGGTGAAATTGCTTCTACATTGACTGGACGCGGTTCTTTCCTTTCTCTACCACTCTCTGGACATAATACAGCAGCTGCTGGAAATGCTTCTTAAGCACCTCTACAATTCCCTGCGCCTCGGTGACAAGATTTCCATCACTATTTCGAAGAACCTGCGTTCCGGGCTTGGAGCCAGTCGCCAGTTGCTTGACTTTCTTCTATGTTACACATAAAGTCTACCAACTGATATTGTTTCGATCGCTGAAATCTTCGATTTCTGGGCTCTTCATTTCTAGGCTCTTCATCCTTGATGATGTTGCGATACTGGTTCCACATGGTGTTCGCATTCGTGGCTAGTGAGTGCACATTTTAATTTAATTACATATGAAATTACAGCAATGATTCAATATAAAAAAAGGAACGTGTGGTCATGAACAGCCTACAATACGATCAGTTAGTTGGGCACTCTTTTTTTTAGTTTTCAAGGCTTTTTATTGCTTTTTATTCATTTATTCTTACATACTAGACAAAAATTCTTAAAAATTTTACTTTTTAAAAAAGTGATGGCCCTGATGGATGGGTGGACGTCCAGCAGGGGCACCATTTTTTTTTAAATATTACTGCTCAAATTTTAAAATAAAAAGCAAAAATTTGTCAATTGTAAACAAGAAAAAAACGAGAGCCAGAGCCGCGGTGTTGTGCTTAAAATTAAATTAAATACAAATAATATCCTAGTAGATTAGTTGTGACATGTGGAAGCAGTATTTTGCATCATGGGCGGACATTGTTAAATAATCTTAAGTTTTGGTCCAATCATAAATATATATATTTTAAATATACTTACCGTTGTAGACAGACAAAAGTTACCACCACAATATTTCATCTGCTTAAGGTTTCATCCCATAACTGTTTTAAGAACAAAAAATAAATGAAGAGACTTCCCAGCTTTAACAATTAAGTCTCAGATTATTTGTTGACAATGTCTGAAAATATTGACTGCCAGTATCACATTCTTTATTTAATAACTATTCAAATCCAGAGAGTCTCAGCAAAGTGTAGTTGAAATTTTCTGGTAGTAACTTTTATTTGTCCAACTTTATGACCAGTATCAAAACCTAATACTATTTAGTAACGTTCATACGTCCGTACGCAATTTTTAGGCCTAAGCTAAAAAATTGTAACCACATATTCCTGAGGGTTTCGAAATGGTTAATTGTAAAATTTATTTTGATACGTCCACTGCCACGCCTACAATTTGAACATATCACCCATGTTTGTGGCTACGCGTGGAGGTGTTTTTTTTTCAAATATTAAAGATGTTGAAAAATTTCATATATTTTAAATGAATAATAATATTTTAAATAAATTTGACTAAATGATCGTGAGTTATCGTTTTCCAAAACTATGCAACATGTTTTGCAAAGTTAGATTTGATTTACACATTTTACACGGTAATGTGATTAATGGTTTTTTCCTTTTGGACAATTAAGTACTGGAGATCACTATTAGGAGATGTCTCTCTTTTGTCGCTTTCCATTGGACTTTGAAAAAACTGGTACCTACAGCAGACTCGAAAAAGATTCACACTATCACCAAAACGTAAGACATTAATAGTGTCACTTTAGTTTGGAATTGAAATGCAATGAATTTTCTTATGTTTGATATTATGCAATGTGGTTTTCCGTTGAACAAAAGATAAATCACTATTTTCGAAATCCGGGCAACCATGTTTTTATATTCATTGTTTTAGTTCATGTACAATGATCTTTCCAATTACATCCTTCAGTTTATTTTAATTTATTATAAAAAAAAAATGTTTTAATTCATATTTTATAATAATCTGTACATTTAATGCTTACAGGTAATTTATATCCAATTCTTCGTAGTGGTTTTTATCTTCGGAAAATTATTGAGAAAGGTAAGTCAAGTTTCTATATTAGTATATTTTATATTTTTTATTTATGTTTTTCTTTTATTATTTAAGATATTCTTGGGAACATTACGATCAACTGAATTCGAACATTTACTAGAACGATTTTGGTATGCATTAACAGAGACGTGTCTAGCTTTTACCGTATTTCGAGATGACTTTAATCCCAGATTTGTGGCTCTTTTCACGGTACTACTTTTCCTCAAGTCTTTTCATTGGCTAGCTGAAGAACGGGTTGATTTTGTAAGTATCACCAGTAGGTACTTTTTCTTGAACAGTTTGGAATTATTTTTGTTTAATGTTTATTTTTTCGATGCGCTTTGATTTTCTATATTCTATTCTAAGGGTATACTAATTTTGACACATAATTTTCAATACCCCTATAATCGTCGTAGACCGCTAAAAGTATGTATATCTACGATCCAGCACAAAAAGCTTAGATGATTTAACAACTCGGAACATATACTCGGTATGGACCTGAAATGGTTAAAGTTAAACCATTTTTTCTTAGGCCTGTTACCACGCCCACAATTGCAGTTTTCGATCTTGATTGTAAAATAAATCAAATTGGTAATAAATAAATAAAATAATATAAAGCGTAAACGGCCCCTATAGGACCGAAAGCGTCTCCTAGCGTCTCCAACCATTGTCTGTGCGAAGATATATTTTTGATCCCGACCTGTACCACCTGAAAGTTTTTATTCGCTGCCCCACCTCTTGCGAACGTTTGACAAACATCCAAGAGTAAGAACTGTCATGAGAAGCTTCTCAAAAATTAATTGCCGGTCGGAATCGGCATTAAACTGTAGGTCCCTTCCATTTGTGTCAAAAAAATATATCTTCGCACACACAGTGGTTGGAGAACCTAGGCTTTGGGTCCTGTATGGACCGTTTACGTCCAATATATATTTATTTATATATTATTATACTGAAAGCGGACTGTAGCCTTTCCTTATGTTTTTTTTTAGTTTTCAATGCTTTTTATTGGTATAATTCGTTTATTCTTACAAGCTAGATAAAAATGTTTAACAATTTTCGTTTTATTTCATTTTATTTTATTATATCATTCTCGCAAAAACTGTTCCCCTATTTTGACTCCATTCACCACATCATCTTCTCAGGCAAGTCACTATTGGCACTGTGCCAATTTCTAAGTTTCTTCAATTTCTAAGCCTTTATTTCTAAGTTTTAAGTTTAAATGATAAATTAAAACAAATTTTTTTTCTGAACGAATTTGAATTTGTTACTTCTTTAGGATTTGCCCACTTTAAAAGGGCAATATGATCAAAGTCAAAATAAAATATTTAGAATGAGTGCAAATAGACTTCACAAACATAACAATTTGTTTTTTACTTTGCTGTTCAGGTAAATGCACCAGTTTTTTGTATATACATATTTGGTTACAATTGTGTTCCCTTAAGTCGTTTTCGATTGGAAGTGCGGAAGACCCAATCGAACAAACAAACACATTACATTTGAATTTGAAGTTTTTTTGTTGTTTTATTTTTGTATCTGTATTTCCAACCGCATTACTTATAAACTGATGACGATGATGTTTATATTATACCTAATATTATTTCTTCATTTGTTTACTCAAATTCGGTAAGTTTTCATCTAACCTCGTCACAGTTGAAGAATTATTAAATGAATGAGCAACAAAAATGAAAATTATCCTTTATGACGTTTGTGGCATTTGAATGAGTATCGCGAATAAAAAGTGTGCCCCAAT
Organism: Ferdinandea cuprea; assembly: GCA_963576555.1. Taxonomy (NCBI): domain Eukaryota; kingdom Metazoa; phylum Arthropoda; class Insecta; order Diptera; family Syrphidae; genus Ferdinandea; species Ferdinandea cuprea. The sequence goes on from OY754959.1 coordinate 84,605,806, forward strand.
CCAAGCTAAGTGTACGTAGAGTCTGTATCAGGAGTTAGAGGAGGTATCTTCTTCGCCTGCTGATCACCAGGTAACCCACGAGCTTCGACAAAACACGAACAAGGGAAGAAGTTGGGAAAGCGGTCAAGAACTCAAAGAAGAGAAAGTGAGTTCTGGAAAAACGGTCTCAGATGGCTCACGATTCTTATCTCCAAACTCATGAGAGGTGATCCAATACCCAATCAGTGGAGGGAAAGTTATCTTCTTCCTTTGTACAAAGAAAAGGGAGATACGCGAAACTGTGATAATTACCGTTCAATTAAGTTGATGTCACGTCACACACCATGAAAACTGTTTAGGGGGTATTAGATGGCCGCCTAAGACAAATAATACGGCTGTCTGACGACCAGTACGGGTTTGTCGCGGGTAAATCAACTACAGATACAATCCAAAGTAAAGGGTGATTTTTTAGCTGGTTTGGTTTTGGCAACACTGGTTTTGACAGCTGACGTGTGTTTAGTACCTTGTGTCACTGTCAAACAGCTTCAGTTTGGTTTGCAATTTAACCATGGATCGTCTTACAAATGAACAACGCTTGCAAATTATTGAATTTTACTATCAAAATTCGTGCTCGGTTCGAAATGTTCATCGCGCGCTGCTTCCATTTTATGATCGGCATTCTCGACCTTCTGAGCAGTCTATTCGGAAGATTGTGACCAAATTTCGCACCAAATTTACTTTGTTGGACATTAAACCACCAACACGTTTACGTACTGTGCGTATTGAAGAAAATATTGCGGCCGTATCAGCTAGTGTGACAGAAGACCGCGAAATGTCGATTCGGCGCCGTTCCCAGCAGTTAGGCCTTTGTTACAGCACTACGTGGAAAATTTTGCGGAAGGATTTGGGCGTAAAGCCTTTTAAGATACAGCTGGTGCAAGAACTAAAGCCAGCCGACCTACCACAACGCCGAATTTTTGGTGAATGGGCTCTTGGAAAGCTGGCCGAGGATCCGCTTTTTTATCGAAAAATTGTGTTCAGCGATGAGGCTCATTTTTGGTTGAATGGGTACGTAAATAAGCAAAATTGCCGCATTTGGAGTGAAGATCAGCCAGAAGCATTGCAATAGCTACCAATGCATCCCGAAAAAGCCACTGTTTGGTGCGGTTTATGGGCCGGCGGCATTATTGGGCCATATTTCTTCAAAGATGATGCGAATCGCAGCGTTACTGTCAATGGTGAACGCTACCGAGCGATGATAACAAACTTTTTTTTGCCCGAAATGGAAGTTCTTGACTTGCATGATATGTGGTTTCAACAAGACGGTGCCACATGCCACACAGCACGCGAAACAATGGCGCAATTGCGAGGCGAGTTTGGTGAACAGTTAATTTCACGTTTCGGGCCGGTCAATTGGCCGCCTAGATCGTGCGATTTGACACCATTAGATTATTTTTTGTGGGGGTATGCCAAGGCTAATGTGTATAGGGACAAGCCCGCTTCGATTGACGCACTGGAAGCCAACATCCATGCATTTATTCGTGAGATACCGGCCGATATGTGTGAAAGAGTATGCCAAAATTGGACTCAGCGGATGGGCTACCTGAGACGCAGCCGCGGTCAACATTTGCATGAAATTATCTTTAAACATTAAATTGCAAGGTTCAAACTATCGATTCAAATAAATATTTCATTCATTTTTTCGAATTTTTTGTGTTTTTTTTTTTTTAAAAAAGTTCTAAACCTCTTAAAAAATCACCCTTTATAAAGATCGTAATGGAAAAGCATCGTGGTTCCTTAAATGATCTGCATATGATTCTGGTTGATTTTGAAAAAGCATTCGATAGACAACCAAGAGATCTGATATGGGTAGCGCTAAGACAACGAGGAGTTCCTGAAATCTACGTACAGATGATCATGGACATGTACGCGGGAGCGAAGACAAAAGTCAGATGTCCCGCAGGGGTTACTGATGAATTTCTAAATAAAGTCTGTGTTCACCAGGGAAGTGTCTTAAGTCCTTTGCTCTTTATTACAGTCCTTGATTATCTGCTTGAGGGAAAAGTGACGGACCCTAAAGTGCATCAGTTATTCTTTGCTGACGAAGGAGCCATCATAAGTAATGATCAATCTTACCTGCAACGGGCATTTGAAGTTTGGGTAGATGTTTTAGAAGGAAATTGGTATCGTATTAGCCAAAAAAAGACAGAGTATCTGTACTGCCCATTCTCTGATCGAAGTCAATCCATTCCGGACATTTATTTAAATGGGGTGGTGGTTCCCAAGTGTGAAAAGTTCAAATATCTGGGATCAATGATCCAGCGAAGCAACCGTTGATGACGACATCAATCATCGTGTAAGCGTAGGGTTATGGTGAAGTGGCAGGAAAACTCTGCCATCTTCTGTGACCGAAAAATGTCCCCAAAGCTGAAGGGAAGGCTCTACACCGCAGTTCTGCGTCCGGCGCTCACATACGGTTCACAATGCTGGACAATGTACAAAAAGTATGAGGGCAAGTTGACAGCAGCTGAGATGAAGATGCTTCGCATGATAGCAACAAAGCTTGATCGAATTAGAATTTCCAGAATCAGAGGAAGCCTTCACGTCAAAGAACCTATCTCGAAAAAATTGGAGCACGACCGACTCAGTTGGTATTGTCATGTTCAAAGGAGAGATCCTACGAAACCCGTCAAAAGGCAATGGCAATCAACGTTCCCTTACAATCGCGTAAGAGAGGCAGGCCTAAAAACTCCTGGATCACACAAATGCAGAAACACCAGCTTTTGATTGGCCTCAATGATGAAGTGATCCAAAATCTGGATATCTTTTGAGGTCGAACCATTAGGAATGCGGTGAAAAGGGTGGGTTACGATCCCTGTAATCCTGATCATAATCTCGTCGTTAAATGGAGAGAAGAAGAAGAAGTGGCATTTGAATGTGTGCGTGATCTTCTCTTTATTTTCACTTTCTCATACATAAAAATTCTCAGGTGGATCTCAATAAGTACAAAAATATTATTGCGTACTACAGTAAAGATAGGAAAAAGTTTAGTACCTATGGAGTTTGTTTTTTGGGTTAACGTATGCGAATTGTTTTCTTTTCTAAGACAATTTTAAAACATATACGTACCACCACGATGTGTGGCTTTTTTTTGGAAGCTGAAGCACTAAGTAAAGCAAAAAATAAAATTCCTTCAGGTACCAATATGAGATTTCTTGTAATTTATAGAAATATTATATTATATGTATATGATTTTATCATAAACTTTTCCTTTGGATTGCATTGTTTCGTTTCGTTTTTCTTATATGCCCACATTTATTTCTAAAGAGACATGAAAATGATCTTTCTACAGATGTGGTTGTCAAACCATACAATTTGAAAAGAAATTTTGCTCATTGACAGTAGATATAGAGAAAGTAAGCAACTCAATGCTTTTTAAGTGGGGTTTTGTTTTGTTTTAGATATTTAATTTTCAGTATGAATGAACTCAACTAGTTCTTCACTTCACACGTTAGTTAAACGGCAATAAATATATAAATTGTACTTATACTTTGGAATAGGAGGAAGACCATATAAAATACTTCTTAGCTCGGCTGCATTCTCTGCATTTTCTTATTAGTTCTTATTCCACTCAATGTATGGACGCTTCGTCCCTGGGATGTACGTAAAATAAAAAAAAATCCATGTGTTTATACATATATATATCTAAAATAAAATTAATTGACAAATCTGACACTGGAGTCACCCGTGACGAACGAATAATATTCATTATCGAGAGATGGCATCAAATGAACTCAAATGAATTCAATTTTCGGTCTCGGCTGTTTTTTAATTCTATGTCATATGGTGTTGCCATTCATTGTTTTTGTTTTGGGGATATTATTTTTTATTGTTATAATGTTATGCAGAAATATTAAATTTCAATAATTTCGTGAGAAAAAAAAAATGTTTAGTTACAGGGCTATTTCCTATTAATTTGTGTGTAGATGTATTAAAATGTATTATTTGTAACATTTTCACGCGTTAAAAACCGAAAAAATTTGGATGCATAACCATTTTGTTTAAATAAAACATGAAAACAAGAAACTTATTATATATTTAAGTTTCACGTTTCCCCCACCAATAAATCAAGAGAAGTTTAGTCACACCAGCTTGCGATATGTTTATTTATTGTCAAAATCAAAACAGAATTTGGTTGCTGAAATTCTAAGTGAATAAAAACCGATTCTGGTGCTGCCCTAAAGCTAGACAGCTACATTACTCCCCTGAAAAGGCTGCTCAAATAATTAATGTATTTGGGGCTTTGCATAACATATGCATTAATTTTAAAGTCTCTGACAATGCTGACGATTTACCAACAGAAGATCGCTCGGAAAATGAGTTTGTTGATGTGAAAAACAAGACCACTTTCATCAGTGAAGCTCGAAGTATTCGTGATAGAATCGCTGTATTATTTTAATAGTAGAATAGCAATTCAGTCAACAGTCAAGTTTATTATATTATTTCATATTAACATTAAAAATAAAGAAACATTTTTCGTTTGTACACTCAGGCACTCGTTTTTATCAGTCTTTGAAATTGATCTGAAACTTAGTTCTCTGCTAGTAAAATAATTTGAACTTCCATGAAATTGTTTTTTAGGGACTAACTTCTTGCGCATCATAGTTTCTGGGATTTACGCCTGAGACGGACTGATTTAGGGATGTAATTCTTGAGACTGCCTGCTCGAGCTGAGAAAGCACAACGGGGTTGTTATCGTTGTAGCCTGACTGCTTTCGTTTCTTCTCGTTTTCCACCAGTTTCTTCTTAGTATTCGACTTGTAATCCACCCAAACCTGAAATGCAAAAACCGACTAAATTGTAATGAAATCCATGCCAATCTTAAACCTTTTTCCAATTAGAGTCTTTACTCAGCGGTCCGTAGAAGCTGTTCAATTTCTCCGCAGCAAAAGGTTGAGAAACCTTTGCTATTTCAGGATTGTCCTCCATCAACTTAACTAAAACTTCTTTCTGCTCACGATTTGTCCAATTAAAATGCGTCCTATACAAACAGAGTCAACATATTTTATTTTATTTGAAACAACTTCTTATAAAACGTCAGGAAATTTTACACGAATAAAAAATGGTATTTCTTTCGAACAAATAGAATGCTAAAATACGGTCAACTTTCGAAATACAAATGAACTTTCGAACGATCGAATGAACTTTCTATTCATTCGAAAGTGAAAATACACATTCTACAAATTCGAAAAAGTTTCGAACGAAAGCGAGTGTGAAAATAAGCATGAACGGTTTTGAGTCTCAGTACGGTGTTTGTACTTATAACTCGAGTGCAAAAACTGTTCGGTTTTTTTAAGATTTTGGGCTTGATGGATTCGTATTGGCCCAAGAAAGAACAATTAAAATGTTTTGAGTCGTTCCGGTTCGTAATCTTAAAAGAGGGGCCTATATTCGAGGCTGGTGTCTCTCTCATAACATAATGTATTTTACGTGCTATGGGCTTTTAGGGTAAGGACTACATTAAGGGCTCACCCCCCCCCCCCGCCTCTTTTTCAATACACTTACTAGTGTTGAGCATTACAGTATTGCCATTTTCTTCTTGTTCAACACTCGCGCTAATAGTTTTTCAAGTCTCGTCGAGTTGGACAAAACCAGTATTCGGTGGTTACCACGGGGAGGTAAAAAAAGCACAATTGGTGTGTAGTTATGATTACATCACTGGATACCTCCATGTATATACCGATCGACCCCTACAATACTTAACCACCATCTTTTTTTATATTATAATCTCTTTTTTTCGAGATACAAAAAAAACAAAATTTGTACATAGCGAAAATTTCCATTGATGAATTCACTAACTTAGAAACTTTTTTGCTAAATAAATCCAAAAAGTCAAAAATTTTCAAATGTCAACATCTATATATGCCAAAATTATTCGTTAACTTATTTTACTATGAAATATCCCTGCATATACGTATTGTTACGAATTAATTAAATTTAATTATTTAATTATTAAATGACCACCCTACTTCTAACATTGACAAGAAGAGGGACAAGCCACTTTCCAACCCACAGATTGAAGACAACATTCCGCAATGCAGAAGCTCAAAACTAGTAAAGCTAAGGAGGAGAAATAAAAATGCAGTAGTCACTATGTAACCACGAAAAAATAAGGAATTTCATTAAGGCAGACACTCCGTAGGTACAATTTGTTAGAATTATTCGAAGACGTGCGAGCGTGCGTTTCATAAGACATATGTGAGTCGTTTTTTGAACTCCCGGGCGCACGCGATAGGATTTTACCTGAAGGAAATGGGAATATATAAGGGTGGGTAAATTTCATAAAGTGTGTATGCTTTGCCAGCAGCCTCGAACCATGTCGAGTGGTGTGGAAATGAAAACTAGTCTTGCTTCGGTCACAGATCGAGGTTGACGTTTTTTGGAGGTGGGGGTATGCTTCTTGAAGGAATATTCTGTTTTTAGCTGCATTATCATTTATATCCATATTCGTTCTTATAGCATTACATTCAGCTAGTTTGTTTTTCTTTTGTCCTGGATTTCAATGCCACAGATTTATTGCTGCTGTTGTCACTATCAACACCTATATTTTGTTATGTAGAAATTGATAGTTACGTTAAATATTCACTGGACTTTTTCCACTTAACACATTATCATAGTTTTCGGTGCACCTTAATTATTGTTCGGCATATTAACATTTAATTAATTTTATTTTCTACTTTCATAGGCTACTTTTCGCAATTACCCACCGAATGAAATAAAAACGAATTCCTTAAATTTTAAATACTTCTAGAACTGGAGATGGATGGTACATCTTCAACTTCAACATAAGCCCTCTGAAGGTCTAAATTCGTAATTCATAACACCATACTATATAATAAAAAAAACTATGCACCCACTACTAATTGCAAGGAGACATTTAACCAATTTAAATCGTCTATAGAACCATACATTTAATACAAGATTTCAACTTCAAATTGTTTTGTACTTGTTTTGCATAGCCATAAATCTCTCCAACTAAATTCAACAATTTGCAACCAAAAACCATACGTAGCATACAAATTTATTGTACGGACGAAACACTCGAATTGCACAGAAATAATGTTTTTCTTACACCAATCCAGTTCATTAATCCTGAAATTCGGATTTCAAAAACGACTCACGAACATTACTCACGTCTCACGTGCGCACGGGAGCGGACATTTTCTGGTTTTGCCAAAACTCACCCACGTGGGCGTGCGGTAGGAAAAATATAAATCGACTCACGCACCCGCACGCGAAATTTTAAAAACTGCGTGCGCACGCGAGTAAAAACTGAGACGAGAGCTGTTTGCGTGCGCACGCGAGCGTGAGTTTCCGTACCCTGCAAATCTTAAGAACATGGCAACATATTCCTGTTGGTCAACTATTTGCAACGCAAAATTAACGACTGTGGAATAAGACCGCGTGAATTAACACCGTGATCAAAAAATTAAATTAGACCGCGATGAAAGAATGAAATTGGACCACACGGGCTGAATTCATTAGGCTATATGATTTAAGTCCTTGATCGAAAAATGAAATTAGCCCGCGTCGTCTTATTTCATTTCTCTATCGCGGCCATAAATTATTTTTAAATTTAATTTTAAACGCTCATACAAAATCATCCGCGGTTTAATTTCACACATTCATAATTTCATGCTCCAAAATGAACCACACATCAGAAATATTGGACGGAACTAGAAGAAAGTCATCGATTAGTTAACAAGCTATCATAACAACACTGCGGAATATTTTCAAAGGCACAGATAGGATGCAATTACACAGAAAATGCCAGTATTTGTAATTGATTACCAAAGCATTCAAAATAGGATCAGAGGACACCAATCGAAGAACTAATTTCGCTCCCACCTTATTATGCATAATTAATTATGAATAAAATTAAAAAAACAACGTGTTTTTTTTATTGATAAAACTGTCCGATTCTTGTTCCAATAAGGACACAGGTAATTGTTTAAATGCTTTCTTTATAAATATTGCTGAATGCCCAAGACTAGGAAGTATTAAGCTGAAAGAATCTAACAAATACCTTCGAAATTTATTGAACTTGTTACAGCTTTTTTAAAACGTATAAAACTAGTAAACAATTTTTTTTTCAAAATAAACAAAATGGCGACTCCCATAAATTTATTTTCGAATTTAACAAGTTTTTTAATAAATCAATGTATTGAAAAAACAAAACAAATATCCTTCGATCAATCACTAGTTGTATATGTTTTAAAAAAGCAGTAACAAATTCATTTAATATGAATAAATTTCCCCACCGAGCGGTTTTTGAATGACACTGACCGTAAAAAAATAGTTTTGAGAAAAACGCGTTAAAAGTTGTACACTCGACACTCTCGAGCGTCAGAGAACTCGCCGCCGAATAACTCGAAAAGTATTCGTCAGATTCTCTTGAATTTTTTAGAGAATATTTTCATGATATTATAATCTGAGAGAAAAAAAATTGATCTTTTGAAAATTCTGAATTTGCCTAATCGCAAAACCGGAAAGATTACCGTTTGGGACCAAACGATCCTGGGCAATCAGGATCAGCTAGAGTTGGAAAGATCAACCAATCAAACATTTTACCCTGAACTACGAAATGTAATTAACTTCCACCCTCTACTCTTACGTCGGCCCCGTCTGCCAAGGCTACCTTCATTACGTTGCCTTTCCGAAACTCTAATATCAGCCAGCTAAAAATATTTTATCCGTCCCTACCAACGATTGTCCTCGAATAAATGCCTATGGTTCAATTAGCTTATATAAACACCACTTAAAAACGTGTACTCAATCCGCATTCATTCATTCCTGTTTAGTAACCACATTCAAAATCTGAAACCGAACTGAAATATCAAAAGAACACTTTTAAATCGCATGGAAATATCATATAATCACTTTCAAATCGCATTAAAACATTTTCTCTCTCGCGCTCTCATCATTCTCTTCTCTGTCATCTAATTTACGCGCACTTAGATTTACCAAACTCAATTTTCTCTCGCTTTTGGATTATTCATGTAAACAGCACCTTTTCTATGCGTAGTGAAGCATACGCTATCATATAAACGGATTATGTTTCTAATAAAGAATTGGACTAAGTTGGTTGAAAAAGTTGGGTGCACCTGCCCCTACTGATCCACTTGTGGGCTTCGCCGGTTTGACCTCAAAATTCGATTGATGCGGGACTCCCGTATTTATATGATTTTGTCAGTGAGGCCAATCAAATACAGGTCTTAGTATCATCTGTGCTCTAATTTTTTACAATACCTCGATTTTTTAAACTTTCAGTTTGATCTAACTTACTCCTGTTGTCATGCGGAGCATCTTCATCGCAGCTGCTGTTTTCATATTTTTGGTCATTATCCAACATTTAAGTGAGGTAAAAAAGTATTAATTTTTTTTGGCAAAGAAACTTCGAACTTATTCTTTTTATATGATATTTATAATCTAGGGCAATTTTTCGTTGACAAAACACGTCCGGTTTGAGCTAGCTGGTCTGTAGAACTCAGAAACGTAAGTGCGAGTACTGACTGTCATTTGACATTTTTATGTTTTCCATAAAAACTCAAATCATGAATGAAAATGGTTGGTGGTTGACTCGCACAGTCAGTTTTGTTGAGTAAAGTTTATGAAAGAATAAAAAAAAAATATATATTATATTACATATACTAACATTATTTTTCATGATAATTGGTCGAAGTTACAGAATTCTCCTACATCAAACACAACTAATTGATAACTTCCGAAATGTTCTGAATTTGGTTAAACCGTTATTTTAAGAAAAAACCGTATTTCCCCATGAAAAAAAATTATAATTAATTAAAAACAGTGTATGGCGGTTGCTTTAACTAAAATTACATGAATAATATATATAAAAAATGGTTACACATTTGTATTTACTGTGCAATATTTTGTTTTTATATTCATAAAACATCCATAACGACGTGAAATATACTACTTACTCACATAACGGGCTTTCCGTTCGGACCCGTTCTCTGAATGAGACACAGCAGCCTTCAATCCTCTACGGTCAAGGGCACGCTGCTTCCAGTTATTTTTGAAACGGAGGTTCGGTCTTCCTTGTCGTCTCAAACCTTGGGGCTGGGATTCGAAGATTCTCTTGGCTTAAAAACTATTGTTCATTCGCTTGATGTATCCGAGCCAAAGTAGTCGACGTGTTTTGGCTTTCTGAACTACATCCACATTTTGCGTCTGCTCATAGAGTACGCGGTTGTATCTTCTCCTTCATTCGCCCTCCTCGCACCCAGGGCCATATATTTTTCGAAGAATTTTTCTCGCAAAAAAATTTAGTATCTGCTCACCTTTCCTGCTTACCGTCCAGCACTTAGATCCATAGAACAGAACTGGTAGGATCAATGCTTACACTTCGTCCTTCGAGTTAGGAGCATGGAACCTATTTGTTATGCCAAACCAAAGTAGCAGCGGTTTGTGTAATTGATCGTTAAATCTCCACTAAAGTGTCGTTTGTGGAGCTGATGTTAATCCCGAGGTAAGTAAACTGCTTAACGACCTCGAAGATTCTGCTTTCGACAGTTATGTTTTGTCAGCCGGTAGACAAATGTTTGGTTGCTTGTTAAAAGCTTGTATTTGGTTTTGTCCTCGTTAACTGCAAGACCAACTAAACTCCCCTGTTCTTCAATTGCCGTAAAAACCTCTATCACGAGAGACCTCTATATGAAGTTTTGTTTTCAAAAATTACTATAATATATAAAATTATTGCAAACTTACATTTTGTATTTAGAGCAAAAAAAATATATTAAAAAACGCAATTTTAATGTTCGCAAATGAAATGGGTTAATATATAGTTTTAATTACTTAATTTATAGTAATAATAAAAATAATGTATTTTAATAAGAACACATTTTCGTTGTTAAATTTTTAGATGGAACGAAGTCCAGTTTTAGGATGGCTCTTTCACCTACGAGTTTTAAGTCTTTTAGTTGTCTTAGGATGCATGGATTATTACCTTTTACTGCATGCATATAACTCTACAATCGTTCGTGGACCTACTGTACAACTTGTGTTTGGATTTGAATATGGAATTTTACTGACAGTTATTGCAAGCATTGGAATCAAGTATTTACTGCATGCGGCGGAGATGCAGACTGAAAATCCGTGGGAAAATAAGGCTGTATTCCTTTTATATACGGAGTTGATAATTGGACTAATTAAGGTTCTTCTCTATATATTATTTGTGGTCATTATGGCTAAGATATATGCTTTGCCTATGTTTGTATTTCGACCTATGTTTTTTACGATGAGGTAAATATAATATTAGTTGTACATACAGTGACGGACAAAACTATAGCACCAAATAATATGTCTTCATTAATATCCCTGATTACATTAAGCAAACTCTATTATGTTCAGAAAATCGATGAAGAAATAAGGTATAGTAGTATTGACAATGTAATATTAACCCTCTCTCATATTATAATTGTTAAAGCTTTTAAACTATTATAGCTACAATAAAGCTACAATTTTGAAAATCTGGAACAATTGCCTAACGAAACTTATAAGGATCTAGACTGAAAAGTAAAAATTATGTTTTCAGCTTATCATTTAAAATGCATTTTTCATCCTACTCCATTTGATTTTTGACACAATATATAGGGAATTTGTCGGAGATCGTAGTTTAAGTAACAAAACCATTTTAATGGATTCAGAGATTCAAGAAAATGCAATTTAAATTAAAAGCTTAAAAACACCCTTCTAAATAGGTGATTTATACACATATTTAGAGATATTAAATATAAAAAAATATTATGGTGCTGGGGTATTGACCGACCCTGTATGTAAATATATATATATAATGCTCTAATAATTTAATTTAAATTTAATATAACTTATTTTGATGTATTTTTAGGAGCTTCAAAAAAGCGCTAAGCGATGTTATAATGTCACGAAGAGCGATACGTAATATGAATACTCTATATCCTGATGCAACTCCTGAAGAACTGCGGTTATCTGACAATATTTGCATTATTTGCAGGTATTTATTAACAAGCTTAACATTTTTTACTTCTATCTCATTCGAGTAGGTGATAGAATATTTCCGTGCTAGGTATGTCGTTCTTAAGAAACGAATGACGAGTATAATAAGGATTTCATGATAGTCATAAATCATGCAATTTTTGAGTATTTTTGAGCTCAAAAAAATCGGACAAAAAGAAAGTCGGTTCCCCACCAGAAGTTTGGGCGATTAAGAAAGAAAATCATAAAAAAGCATAAGGAAATGCTTCAGTCCGCTTTGGGGGAACAGTATGATAACCTATCCATATCCCTATATGCTCTCAAGAAAAAGTAGTTAACATCATAACGACTTAAAATCTCATATTTTAAAGTACACATTATCTTTGAAGCACAAGTTGCATAAGCGGCTTATTGAATAAAATAATCAAAATAATATTCTTCTTCGAAGAGGTTATGATCAGAATATTAAGAATCATATCCCTCCCACTTGTGTGGTGCACCGGTTCGACCTCAAAACATATCTGCAGGCCTCCCCGTTTCTTATCACTTCGTCGCTGAGGCCAACCAAATTCTGGGGTTGCTGCATTTGTGTCATCGAGAAGTTTTTAGGTCTGCCGCTTTTTCGCGCTTATAGTAAAACTTTGATTGACATTGCCCTTTTGACGGGGCTCATAGGGACACTCCTTTAAACATGGCAATACACTAAAGCGGTCGTGCTCCAATTATTTCGAGTGGGCTCTTTGACTTGATGGCTTCCTCGGATTTTGGAACTTCTTATTCGATCAAGGTTCATTACTCCTGCTGTCATGCAAAGCATCTTCATCTCAGCTGCTGTCAATTTGTCCTCACGCTTTTTATACATTGCTCAACACTGAACTGTATGCGAGCTCCTGACGCACAACTGTGGTGTAGAGCCTTCCTTTAGCTTAGGGGCATTTTTCGGTTTCAGAAGGTGGCATTGTGTTTCTACCACTTCATCCATCGCTTACACGCTTTCACGATCCACGGCTGTTCACTAAAAAAATACACATTTATAATCTAACATTTATTTTATAATCAAGTTTTTTATGTTTTCGAGGTTTTTTAATGGGCTAGAAAATGGTTTAAAAAAAACATAAGGAAAGCCTACAGACCGCTCGGGGCGAACAATATGATATTATATCTCTAAAACTCATACAAAAAGTAGCCATGGACAAAAACACACAATTTACAAATTTTACAGGCCTAAAAAATGCGTACGGACGGACGGACAAAACAATATAAATATATATACTTTAAGGTGTATGAGCTTTGATGACTTGTTTCTGCTGTTCTTGTAACTTGTTCAGTGTTTCAGAGTGAATAAGCACATTGTCCGGCGCCAGACCAAATGGCATGACAAGAAAACTGATCTTTAAAATGGTGTAAGAGACTTTGTTGTACTCTTGATTATCTTAATTTGCCAGAAAACTCGTTTTCAATTGAACGTGAAGTATTTTGAATACTTTGTGTTGATATTTCTTAACCTATTTAACGAAAATAGACTTTATTTTAATCAGTTCAATTAAATAATTTTTAAACGAAAGGTGCGATAAATATTTGAGCAGTGAATTAATGAAATATTCTGTAAAATTACTAAAATTGTAGGTAAAAATAAATAAATGCTCAATGAATGAAATTTAACAAATTATTATTTTATTAATTCAGTGCTATTCACTATTCCAATTAAAAGATAATAATGTTATCTTTGGATTGGAATATTAAAATTAAAATTTTGTGTTTAAAAATGCATTAAAAGTTATTTCTTCGCAGTTTGTCAATTCGTTCGCTCGTTCTTATATGAACGTTCCGAATATGTAGATACATTCAACTTTCATATGTTCAATAAAAACATAATAAAACATCGAAAGAATTTAATTTTTATATATAATTTAATTTTTAACTAACTAATCCGAAAATATTTACTATAAATATGTTACACCCAAACATTTCTAATTTAGTAATATCTATGCAATAATACAATAAAAAACATTAAGTCCTATAATTTTATCATACGTTTTATCCATTTAAGTAGGTATGTCTACATTTTATTTTAAAATCAGACAAATAACTTCAATTTATTATATAACTATATTTTTTTTCATAAACATTTCCATTAAAATATTTATTAAACTTGAACTACGTTATCTTAATACTTCGCAGCACTTCCCCAACAAATCCTCTATAATCAGCTGCTTTTTGTTGCCATTTGGGATTGTTGCAAAACTGCCCGCGCTAATGACATATATATTTTTGACACACCAACGCAAAGTAGGTAGCTTTATGGGGCTGGCTCACATACATTTTTTAGCCATTTTTAAAAAATGTTTGCGGGTTCAAGGGGAAAGGGGTATAATGAGTCGACTATCTGTATAATTACTCATCTGTGATATAGCTTGGCCTTAACTGATTCTCCCATAGCATATGGTAATCTCCGGGCCGGATGTATTATTAACTCAGTTGTCTCCTTTAAGTCAATTTCATACTTAATTTCTTTCAGACACCCATTACAATCCTTGCTGTCATCTTTGCGACTGCCTTTATATGTAAATCAGATTTACACGAATGATTAATTGAACATTTTTGAATGTATTTTTGTCAAGAATTGTTTTTTTCTTATGACTACATGCGACGCAACTTTCGCTATTACTGGCGTTCATGTTTGCTAAAAGTTATGAGCCTCATCTTACCTGTAGAAAGCATTGCTTTTAGTTGCGCTGCTTTAAGAAGGCACTTTGTCAAAACATTACATTGAGCATCTGAGCTAAGTTTAATTTTTATCTTTGTGTTGTTAATGTTTACGATTTCGTACCAATTTTTATCATCATCTTTCTTCTTCTACACTACACATTGATGGAAAGTGGTTTCTATTTTGACGTTGTTTGATGGACATGATTTTTCCTCATGATGACTTCCACATCTCTTGCAGTCAAATGTGTTTTCAGAGAATGTTTTTTTTTTATACCTGAATAATTTACCATTAGCTTTTGATTTGTATACTGCATCTATGGTTTCTTCTCGATGCATCTCTTATAATTGTTTTGAAGTGATCTCGATTGACCTGCAGATGTAAATTGCTTTCTGTACGTTGTTGTTCTTCAGAAAGCAGTTTTTGTCTGACAAAATCATTACAGTTTCCTATTATTATTTTGTTTTCGACGGCGCACTTTTTAATTTGCGATTTGATTTTTGTGAGAAACTCCTCGAAAGGTTCTCCTTCACTTTGATGGATTTTATTGAATAAATATCGTTCATAGGTGATGTTGGCTTTTGGTATACTAAAAAAGCTACTAAATTTGCTTTCAATCAATGTTACCTGCATTTTTTCGTCCACTGTTACCGCTTCTGAGCCAATCGTTGACATCAACTTTTCTACTTGCACTCTCTGCGGCCTGGAGTGCATTTGTGTCGCAATCTCGAACCACTCATACTGCTGGATCCAAGTTTTTAAGTTTGTTTCAGTTATTAATTTCTTGGGGGTTCGAAGAAAATTCGCGCCATGATTTCCAAAGATTTGATATTTGGCGCTTCTGCTAGCGTTTGGTTTCTAGATGCGTTATTGCTTTGAGCACTATCGTTATTTTCCATTTTTGTAATTTTTTAAATTCGGTCTTCAAATCTTATTATTTCTTTGGTTTTTTCCGGCCCACTTCTGACACCATGTAATGTTTTCATGGAAGTGATTAATGTTACATATAGGAATATGAAACTAATTCGCGCACCGCCTCCAATAAACGTCGTTGGGGTAACGGAATATAATAAGTTTCATAGCCTTCTTAAAGGCACGATAACATCGAAATTTAAGGTTACATCTTTAAGGAATAATGCGTGGAAAATTAACGTCGATAAACACGATGATTACCGGGCAGTGTCTTAAAAGCTAAATACCGATAAGATCCAGTGGTATACCAGTGGTATACCTTCAGAAAGTCAGAAAGGCCACATCGTGTTGTAGCCAGGGGACTTCATCCCTCATGCACCAAAGAAGAGGTTATAAACGACATCCAAGCCAAAGGCTTTAAAATGATGCCGTTAATATCATCAAGAAGGAGAAACAACAAACGGAAGCCGATAAGTATGTCTTGGTAAGGCGTGGACTTCCGCTCTTTATGCTTACATTCGATAGGTCAGAGAGTATCGAAGATATTTACCGAATTAAAACAATAATAAATATCGTGGTAAAAATCGAACCCATGCGTAGAAATGTAAGAATAATTCCACAGTGCAACCGTTACCAAGGATTTAATCATACGCAAATGTATTGCCAAAAAGAACCGCGATGTGTGAAATGCGCCGGAAATCACCTCTCCCAAAACTGTGGAGTAAACAAACAATCCTCCCCTACCTGTGCTAATTGCAAGGGAAAGCAGCCGGCAAATTATAGAGGCTGTGAAGTAGCTAAGGAGCTACAAAAACGGAGAGATGTCCTCCTTAAGCCCCAAAACGATACAACAAAACCGCAAACTAAAACCGATAAGGAGAAAGTAGGCAATCTAAGACCTCCGGTTCCTGAACATTAAAATATCAAAGAAAGAGAGATAGCGGAAAACTTGAAGAACAAAGCAAAATAAATAAAATTATTCTTGATCGGTTAGTTAAGCTCGAAAATAATATGTGCTTCAAATATAATATGAAAGGAAAATCAATGTTAAAAATATGTACTTGGAATACAAACGGACTTTTGCAAAAACTTGACGAATTGGAAGTATTCATGCGCGAAAAATATATTGATATTTGCTTGATTTCTGAAACCCACCCAAAAGAGCGATCACTTTTAAAAATAAAAGGCTATAATGATTTCCACGCTTGTCACCCATCGGGAAACGCGAGAGGTGGATCATCATTGTTTATTAAAGACTGCATTGAACAATACGAAGACCTGAAGATAGAGCTTGAAACTATGCAACTATGCACGATTCGAGTAAAAAACAATCAGCGTACTCTTAGAATTTCATCTCTCTACTGTCCACCACGCTCCGCGCTTGCAAAAAGTGATTAGTGACTAACTTGCTTAAATCGCTCAAACCAAATTTCATTATTGGCGGCGATTTAAATGCGAAACACACGTTCTGGGGTTCTAGATACATCTCGCGAAAAGGTAGAATGCTTTATGGGGCAGGTATGGAGTACAGTTGCGATTTCCACTCGAAGGGCATACCGACTTCTGGCCTACTGATACTTCAAAAATTCCTGATCTGATAGATTTTTCGTCATGAAAGGAATATCTACCGGCCACATTAAAGTTGAAGAGAGCTTTGATCTGTCATCTGATCATTCACCGGTTATTTTAACTTTGAGTGTAAAACTAGTCAATAACCTAGAGCCAGCGAGATTAACTGGTAAAACAACTAACTGCGAAGACTTTAGAAACGAAATTGAAGAGAATATTGAACGGAGCGTTCCACTTGATCGCTTCATTGAGGTCGTTCAGCTCGCCTCCTGGAATAATACGACTCACTCAAGTAAAACGCCGGCCAAATACGGTTTACGATATCCGCCTGAAATAAAAGAATTGTTCAATGAAAAACGGAAGGCGCGTAAAAAATGGCAACAGAGTCGCGCTCCGCAACATAAAGCACATTTGAATTATTTGTGCAATTTGTTGAAGACAGCTATTAAGGATTTTAAAAATCGTGCGATAGGTTCTTACCTTGAAAGTTTAACAGCTAAAAAAGATTCCATTTATTCACTTTGGAAAGCTGTAAAGGTTACCAAAAGGCCCAAAATCCCCGCGCCGCCAATAAAAATAAATCAAAATGAATGGGCAAGGGAAGACAAAGAAAAAGCGGACGTTTATGCCGCCCATCTCGAAGAAACAGTACCAATAGTGGGACGGATTAACTATCTGACGACTTAACTCAAATGCAACACTAGGGGAACTAAAATGTGAAATTAAATCTCTGAAACCTAAGAAAGGTTATGATTTGATCACCGGAGAAGTTCTCAAAGTTCTAACTAGAAAAGGATTCATTAAGCTTCTATATATTAAAAATGCTGCGCTCAGATTAAAACACGTGCCGAGCCAATGGAAAGTGGCGGAAGTCCTTATGGTTTTAAAACCAGGAAAACCGCCAAATGTAGTAAAATCATATAAACCAATTTCGCTTCTCCCAGTCATATCCAAAGTTTTCGAGAGGCGACTACAACCGGTTATAGAAGATAATAATCTCATCCCTGACCACTAGTTTGGGTTCAGAACCAAGCATTCGACGATTGACCAAGTGCATAGAATTACTGACGTAATCCGAGAAAGCATTTGAAGAAAAAAAGATATGCTCAAGCGTATTCCTTGACTTCTCACAAGCCTTTGATAAGGTGTGGCACGACGGCTTAAAATTAAAACTACGACAAGATCTCCCCGTAAGTCTATATGATATTTTATAATCATATCTCGGGAATAGGCTCTTCCGTGTTAGGCATGGAAACGAATAATCGGAGATTAAAGAAATTTTGGCTGGCGTACCGGAAGGAAGCGTCCTTGGGCTTCGATACTCGCGATATACCAAGAGAAGATGGCACTACCCTCTACGTTCGCCGACGACACCGCTATCCTTGCAGTAGGTAATTCGATCGAAGAAACTACTGCAAAACTGCAAACCGCACTGAATAAAGTAAATGAATGGACGAGGGACTGGCGGATCGCCCTCAACGAAACGAAAACTTTTCGCGTGAATTTTACGTATAAGAAAACTAATGACTTGCCAATTTTTCTAAACTTGACCCGAATACCCTTTGCTCGTTTGCCAAATACCTGGGAACGACACTCGACGCAAAGCTGAAATGGAATTCGCACGTGAAAATGAAACGTAAAGAACTCGATATCAAATATAGAGAAATGTACTGGTTACTCGGAAAACATTCCCAGCTCAGTACCGAGAACAAACTGCTTTTATACCAGCAAGTGCTAAAGCCGGTGTGGATCTACGGTATACAACTTTGGGGTTGTACAAAGAAAACAAATGCTAATATTTTACAAACTTTTCTTTTTTTTGATTAGAGAAATTGTCCAAGCTCCGTATCCGAATGTTATGGGCTGTTACAAACTATCCGTCAAAAGACAAAAGATAGGGTATAATAATAAAAAGTATACAGCACATAAACATGTACGCGCTTATTGTAGTCATTGTAAAGCTTTCATAAACTAATAGATGTTATATAATTGTGCAATAATGCTTTGAAAAATAAATAATAGGAAATAATAATTGGCATAAAAAAGGATACTACTTTTTTTATTGTTTAGATTTATTTTTTTTGCCGTATGCATAAAAACTGCCATAAAAACTCTCGAATAGGTGACTGAAATACGATTCATACCCTCAAAAAAAAAATCTGTATGCCATAACTGTTTTGCTTATTTGCGTATTTTAAAATGATTTATGTTTATTATTATATTATATTTTCAGAGAAGACATGATTGGTAATTCAAAAAAGCTACCATGTGGCCATATCTTTCACACAAGTTGCTTGCGCTCATGGTTTCAGCGCCAACAAACATGTCCGACGTGCAGACTTAACATATTGAGGAATAACAATGTTAATGCGGCCACTCAAAGAGAAGAAACATCAGCTCAAAATGTTACACCGCCTAATGACACGACAGCTAGATCTGAACTGAATTGTTAGTTAAAATAATTATTAAAATATTTGTTTTTAACAATTTGTATTTTAGTGAATGGTTTACCAATACATAGCAACATACCAATGCCTTCTACTCAGGTCGTTTTTCCGAATCCTATACCATTTCTTGCACATTATTCCGTGGCTCCTCCAACAATGCCACCAAGTCTAAGTTCGCTTACTGATGAACAGCTTAAGGCATTAGAAGGAAATGAACGGCGCAATATTGAAGAGCGTTTGAAGGTAATTTATATAACTTTTAAAAAAAAATGTTCTGTAGTTGTAATTTTATATGCATATTCATAATGTAAAATAATTCCTTGGTTGGCAATATATTATGAAATATAACCTTGAATTGCTTTTGGAGTTTACCTACTGAATTTCTTGCTGGATAGAACAAATTTGTTTTCTTTCCTTTTTTTGTTTTCATTCACTGTGAATGACTTCTTTCCGTATAATACAAGCTGTCTTATGAAACAAAAACTCGCTTTTCTTTGACTTATTTTGTATTTATATCGCTATGCTGCTATACTGTGACAAGTTTGTTGAGGAGCTTATGTAGAGGTAGGTTTCTGTTTGAAAAATTTAATTTAAATTGACAAAGAAACCCAATTTTCTCCGAATTTTTTGGTGAATTTTGTATTTATCTCGCTGCGCTGCTGTTTTAAGTTTATTAAACAGGTCAAGTGAGTATCTGTTTGAAAAATTCAGTTATCAAGCAGATTGCGATGCATACTTTTAAGTGAATTAATGTATTATGCCGGTCGTCTATTACGTGCCCTACTCATTCAAGCAACTTTGTCCAATTCTTTATTAAACTCAAAAATATATTAAAAGGTACTAGTTCGGTTAAAATTGTCTTCAACGCGTTGCGAGCCCCGTAGAGCTAGTTGTCCAACTCATCAAATTGTTGAACAACGTCGTACACTAGTTGATCAACGCATTCAATTGTTGAATAACCCTATACACCTATATAATCAACTGGTCTAAATTTAGCAAGAAACTCGATTATAATATTACTTGATTTTCGTTGAGTTTGCTTTAATACCCTCGTACACTAGAAAAACATCGCATGTTTCCCAACGTTGTTCAACACAATCAGCAACACACAGAGACAGCTGTTGAAAACATTTGGTAGTCAGATTTATTTTAATTACATCTAATTTATTCCGCAAAGTTTATTTTATATATTGCATAATATATTGTGAAAAGGGTTTTTTATGGGCCTTGCAGCTGAAAAGAAAAAAAAGTGGATCATTTTCATTTTTCAAAGTTCCATTTTCCCCAATAATTCATTCATACAGAAGAGTGATTAAACATTTTTCTACTAAGAATTCTAGGCAAAAAGACATCCAAAACAATACCAGGTTCCCGTGATCCCAAACTATTTTTAATCGCACCATTTCGTGCCAATATTTGCTAAGATTGATGGCCTATTTAAATTAATAAAAAAAAAAACATTAGGCGTAAAAGGGTCATACAACACCTAAAAGGGTCAATTCGCTGCCCACCTCTTGCAAAAGTATGACAAACATCCATGAGTTCGAATTGTCATTAGAAACTTCTCAAAAATTAATTGCCGTTCGGAATCGGCATTAAAATGTAAGTCCCTTCCATTCGTGTAAAAAAATATATCTTTGCACCACAATGATTCTAGAAGCTAGGCTTTGGGCCCTGTGTGAGCTGTTTACGCATAATATATTATTTTTCTTTAAATATCAATATTATCTATTTTTAATTTTATTACATAATTATTTGTGCAATTATTTCAATAATTATGCTTCATTAATTATTTTAAAATCGTTTTATGTTGCGGAGCGCGAGATTGTTTCCATTTAATACCCGCTTTTATTTTCTCTTTTGCCAATTCGGTTATTTCCCGAGGGTATTTTATTTTCGCTTTTTGCTTTTGTTATCCTTTTGAAGGTAAAGAGAGCACCGAAGGTTATGGTCGAGCTCGTCATACTTTTGAAACATGCTAATATTGATTAGACTCTTAAGTTTTTCATCATTTTTAATTTCGACGCATAGCAATATCGTCTTTAATATATCACGCCTTGAAGTTCTTTAGCTATTTCGCTGTTAATATGCTGAACGATTTCCCTTACAATTTATGCAGGTCTGTAAATACTCTCTTTTAGACCGCAATCTATAGATAAATGTTTCTAACGCAACGTGGTTGTTTTTGACAATATTCTTTTGTGTGTTTATAGCTTTGGAAACGCTTGTACTAAGACATGAGTCTATTCGTTTGACGCAGCGGTTTAATTTTTATTAAAATTTGTTTGACATCTTCTGATTTTACGAAGCCTAACGTGAATAGCAGAGATCCGCGCCTAACCAAAAATTCCTCATGGATTTTTCATCATCTCATCTCATCTTTTTCTCTTTTTTAAGTAGATTAACTACGTCCATAATTTTAAAGCTTTTCGATTTAAGGTCTTCTAAAACGTCGTCTTAGCAGCTCGAAAAATGAAGTCCTCTGGCTACTACTCGGTGTGGCCTTTTTGACTTATTTTCGTAAGTGTATATTGGATTTTCTTATTAATAAGTTGTTGAGAAACCGCGCGGTAGCTGTCGGATTGAATGTGGAATTTAAGATTTCATTAAGAAATTTATATTAGCGGGTATGCCTTGACATTTTCTTGCATTTAATTTGTATCGCTTAAAGACTATAGGAAGAGGAAGCGGGCATACGTATTTTCTTCTGTCTCCACGTTGTCGGATCAGTTTCGCGCTCTAGCTCTTTTTCATCTGTTAAGTAGTCGCAGCGATATGGACTTAGCATTTTACCTTCAGAGTATTCAGAGATTCTCAAACTTTATTCTCGACTTTGAGCTGGTATAACTGTGTTTTCATCGCATGGTTTATTTTGTAAGCTTGTTACGGGGGTCATTATTTTCCTCCTCGAAGCTTTAACTTTTTGTTAAGTTCCGGGAACGAGCGGGAATTTTTTCGGCTTCTTTTCATAGAAGATCCCGATGATGGTGATCTAGATACCCTTATATTACATTTTAAATGGTCAAATGATTGCAATAAATGGTTCCCCCCAGCATCCGAAGAGTGTGGATTTTTTAGTAGAACTGGTCTGGGTTATTACACGGTATTGCATTGTTTTTTCTATTTCTTTTTTTGTTGTTGTTTGTTTTTAATAATGTTTACCAAAAGTGCATATATGGTCAGCGTTTTTAATTATACCTTTTAGTGAACACTTTCTTACCGACGGCTTGTATGATAGGATGAAGGTAAAAAAAATAGTACAACTCCCTCAACTTGCCGGATTCAATGAATAAATTGAATGCACGCAAAAATAAATAACAAAAATTAAATTCAAATAATATGAATATAATTATTTGCCTTCTATTTTCAGCTTTTGGGAAACATTAAGCTTCTTATAGATGCCTCCACTATTCTAATGAATCAGTACACTATGATAACTGCTTACAACAATGAAACACAAAGTACATCTGCTTTCATTCCAGCGTCTTCAAATGTTTCAGAAAAAGAAACCCCTGACATTGAATCAGCGTTAAATAAAAATGAAACTTCCGTCAGTGAACTAAATGCACTTACTGAACCTGGAACTTCTTCAACTATTGATAATGCTGCAACAATACCAAATGCAAGTGCCAGTGATGTCACAGTCGAAGATATAGGCCGGGAAGAAGAAATTGTTAACTCTGTTGATAATATCAATTCGACGGAGCTAAGCGAGCTTAGAAAGCGAAGATTAAAGTACTTGCATGAAACAACACAGGTGTAGATAAATAATAATACTTTTAAATTCTATAAAAATATAAAATAATGAATTGTAGTTTATCTGTTATAATAATATAATATCGCATGTGAGTAATTTTGCGGGTCCTCTACATTTATTTGTTATAACTTCATTAGATCCAGGTTTTTAACTCCTTGAAATTGATTGAATATAAAATGGTTGAGAGTAGTTGAGTTGGGTCAGTCAAAACCTAACCTAACAAAAAAAAAAAAACTATAACTGATATAAAATCAGTAAAGATTTGAATGTGGTCCTACTTGATTTTTTAAACATACCAAAATGAATATACAAACATATTTAGTTTGCACATGTACAGTTGGATGCAAAATTGATTTGATTGATATTTCTAAACATCAGACGTGAATAAAATATGGTACAGTATAGGGGTCTATTATCACACCATGAGTTGCAGACTTCAAACCATCCAAAACAACTGGAATTGAACTGTCCAAAAGGTAATTTTGAATCTATTGGAGAAATGTATCATCGATTTCAAATGCATGCATTTTCGACAAAAGAGCTAAAAGTTGTGCTTAATATTTTCTTTTGAAATATTAAGCACAACGATCTTCATTTCACCACCATGGTGATTAGATTGGTTCCACTTATCGGTTAGATATATCATCAAATCAACAGTGGACCTGTTGCTGCGACAATCGCACTGCCGGTCATTAAGAAGTTTTCGCGATTCAAGATCTTTGATTGACGTAAGTGCAATTGGTCGGTAGGAGAAGGAAGAGGAAGATTCGCCACCTCTTCAGATCGATCGAGGAAATGCCTTTTTAAACACTATTGCCTACAGACATGTAAATTTAGGCAAACAAAATCAAACTCCGGATTGGAACTTTGGCCGTATTGCTGTAGAAGTGGGTAGGCTACATCACTACGTACATAAACGGCGAGACCGCGATGTGAAAAGAATAATGGCACTAAGTTATACCCGGGCAGACTAAACTCCGTTAAATCAGAATCAATGCTGACCTGCGTTCCATCAAGTGCCAAAACAGCTAGTTTGTTGTAATTCGCGGGGGCGTACAATGAAAAATATTGGTCCTTAACCCTCGAAATATTGTTACTGTCTACTCTAAAATTCCTACAAATAACAGAAAACAAACACAAAAGACACAACGCCGACGCTAACTGAGCTGGGCTGTAGTCAGTCAGCTTTCCAAAATATATCACCGTAAGTGTTATGTCCATACAATGAATTGTTTTGGTCTACCAACTAAATCTACACACGCCACCCGCTATTCGCCAGATGGTGCTTTACCCAAACATAGCAAGTGCACGCATAAACATAGTAACAAGAAAAATAAACAAAAAATTATTGTTTACCTTTCATTTTCCCGGTGGTTAGTTTGTATTATTGTTAATTTTGTTCGTACAGAATTTTGAAATACAGTACATATTTTAAAATACTGAGAAGAACCCAAAGAAATGTTGTTTTGCAATCGAAATTTAAATTTTAGGCGAAGTTTTTAACAAAGCATTAAAATTAATTCTTTTGCGATTTTTTCCAAGTTAAATTTTATTAAGAACACGCTTGAACAATAAAATTCGAAAATAAAACCATTATTTCGAATTCAATGACTATTATGTATTAGTTTAATCAATCTGAGAAAATCTATTCATTTATATTCTGAATTGAAATATGTGTACTTACGAATACAGCAACTTGGAGTACCAAAATAACAAATTCCTAACAAAATAATCTGATTTCAGCCTGGATTAGAATGATGTACTATTTTACCGAGTGAAACCCAGTTTCCATACTTTGTTAATTTTACAAAGTTTTTGGAATCGTTTGTGTGATGTGGGTAAAATAAAAAAACTGTGTAGCTACTGTGAAAAAAGAAACACGCCTCTAGATCCTAAACAACTCTTATCCAACTCGAAATCATGTAAAATGTGAAAGGAGGTGTATGAAAGTATCGACGAAGCCTTTCGGTAAGTCTTTTTATTTATTTTAAAGGTTAACAACTCTATTTTATTTCTCTTTCTTGTAACTTATGTCGGTTTCGTTTGGAAATCCAGAAGAGCTCTCCGATACGGGATGCCAATAGAACATTAAAACAAAAAAATATGTCATTTATCGATTATGACGTTTGAGGTGTTTAAATGCGATAGTGCTTCCGGTTTTGATTCTGAATTCCAAGTCAGAAGCGAATACGACAATCTTCTATTAACAACGTCGAATTGTTTTTTTTTTGGTATGGAAGTTGTTTGTGAGAGTGTTGCCATTGAAAAAAAAATAGATTAAATCAGACAATTTACCTTCTATAGGGCCCAGTTTTTTAAATTTGATAAGCTTTTGCTTCTATTGTATTGTGAAAAGGCTTATATACGGATGTTTACTTCTTCTCACGATATACTATACAAGCCGTATAGAAGACTGAGATATTCTTATTTAACAAGGAATATTTATGGAAGGCCTTTTGAAGTTAGTTGGTTGAGGTCTGAAATATAAAAGCTTCTTTAGAGCTTGCTATTCCAAGTCAAAAAAAGAATCTCTATAAGGCTTGTGAATAGAAACATTACATACAATCAATATAGTGGAGACTTGAACCTGGGATTAGATATCAAATAAATATTTATTCAAGGCGAAAAATACTCAGCAAAGGAAATAATTAATCATTATTATTTATTTAGGCATTTATTACTACAATCGTCAAAATAAGAAACCAAAAATATAACACAATGTTTTCTGAAGGTTTGTCATATTGGGCTGGGCAGGGCGTATTGGGGTGGGCCAAAAAATAATATTTTATAGCTGCAGTGGTAGTTCCATATAATAAACAGTAAATATATATCGTAACATCCTATATAACTGCATCTTCGATGTTTGAGATAAAATAGTATCGGCTTATCAATTTTAAATCTTGATTCTGTAATAATCAGTTTGACCTAAGGAATGCGTGTTGGGCTGGTACGCGGCTGGTTTCGAGTTTGATTCCTCGATAAGGCTAAGTATTTTTTCAATTTAAATAAAATTTATTTTCTCTTCAGAAAAAGTTTCAAGAAGCTTGACGCATTCAAATGATGGATAATATTGATACGAACAAATATAAAACAAAAAATAAAAAAAAAACTAATATTATGTGCGAATTTCTTTAATTTCGTTAAGATTTCCGTAATAACTTCTGTAAGTCCTTAAAGCAACAGCTAGGAAAAAACTATTGCTTTTATAGAGCCTGTTAACAAAAGTCTTAATGAAAGTAAATAACTTCGCTAAAGTGCGCAAAATCGGTTTCCATAAGATCTCTCACAGTTGTTATGGAAATAAGAAAATTGCTTTCCTTGGCCCTTATCAAAACCATGTAATTTTTCCAATTGTGAGCCTGTTATCTATCTTAACATATAATTCAAAAAATAAATAAATTTGACTATTACCCAAACAGAAAACTATTGCTACAAATGCTTGAACTTGAACAGGGTTTTCAGAATAAATACCGCAAGATATTATCCATTTCAATATCGCCTTATGTATTAGTTGATAATTTTATTTTATTTGTCTATATATCTAAATCAACGCATGGATATTTACAGCCTTATTTATAAACGTAAAGAAGTGTATAAAGTTACGCGCGCTTTATAAAACCTCTAAACGCAAAACGTTACTTATAAAACCTATACAACGTTGCAGAGGTTGATTTACTTTAACGTATTTGGAGGTTGTTTAGTTTCCGTGCGTGTTATTGTATGGAAATGCTATTGTATGTTTCTCTTAATGTTTGAAACAGATGTGCAGGGAAATCAGTGCTGCAAACAGATTTTGTATGGAATATGACACATTGCTGGCTGCACTTCAGTTCGTGCTGCAATCTCAAACATACTGGCGCTGTTATCATATATATCTTTTTAGAACAAAACCCAACTAAATCACTGAATAATCCAATATGAATTCATAGACAATCCTCGAACCCAATAAGAATCCAATTGAATTTATAGACAATTTTCAAAAACCGAGGAGCTGCTATCAATATTTTTATTTGATGGAAGCTAAATTTATTTGCAATTTAAATATGTTTTTTTAAACTTATTGTTAGTGTGCAAAAGCAAGTCTTGATCTTTGTATTCCAGTACGGTTTTACCTATTTTTACCTTTGACTGAATTTCCGAAATTTGTGTGTGAAATACTGCTAAAAATACAAAACGCTAATTTATTTTGCTCAGTGAACTGTCAGCTTGCAAAAGGTATAAGTCTCTTTCTTTTTTGAAGCGGTAATAACTTCGACATCTCTACTTGGCATTTTTAATTTTCAAAAAATAACGAAATACAAGTGACTCGCCTTAAAAAAAACGTATCATTTATTCCATTTTTAACAAAAATCCAAACATCGCTGCCTTAAAAAAACGCTATTAGCGGTTTGTATGAAGTTATATTCGCTACGTGTTGCAATCAGTGTTGTCACTTCAGAATTGAAAAAATATGGTAGTTTTAAACAAAAAAAAGTGGTAGATTCGAAAAGTTTCTGGTTGATTTGAAAGCATAAGCTATGCAAACAGTTAACTTGAATTTTTTTCATTTTATTTTAATTGATGGAAATGTCGTCAAGGGCATCTAGGAAATAATTCCTGTATTTTGGGACAGAATGCTTATGTCCGTTAAATAAACCTTAAAGATGGAAATCTGACTTAATGCACAGAATTAATTTTTGGATAAGTACTGAAGTGAATGAGGGATCATATTAAGACTATAAAAAGTTCAAACCAAGCCTTATGAACGTTTGTTACATGCCAAATTCTTGACACCGGCATGGAATCGACAAATCTGGGTTTTCGTCCCTACACAATTTTAGGTCATGACATTATTAACTTGTTCAAATAATTTATATTATTGATTAAATTTTAAATAAACTGAAAATACTTTAATCTTTGTAATAAGTTTTAGAGAAATTGTAGTGAATATCGATTAGAATTTCAATACATTTTTTTTGCAGGCATAGTTCCATTTTTATTAAATGCGAATTTTGTTTACTTAACTGATGAATGGTTAATTAAATGCATTCAGAAGGGTTTCGTGTTAAGTTTTCGTATGTAGAAGTAAAAGCATGGATAGGAAAAAGCTTTTTAAAGTTGAATGGTAAGGTAGAATTTTCGATTCGATTGGGAAATTTGTGGTAGATTGGGAAAATATGCAGATAACTGGTTGTAATTGTTGCCTCTGCCGTTTTATTAATTCAGTGAAAAATTTGGAAAAGCAATATGTGTCTTAAAAACAGTATAATACTGCAAATATCGGTATGGATACGAGCATTAGACATATATCATGTTTCTGTTTGTACTTTCATTTGGCGAGGGATGGCGAATGTGAAAGAGTTTGTCATCTGTGTTTTATTTAATTATTTTTAAAGCGTGATAATAAAATGGAAATAAAAATGTATATTGTATGATAGAAGGATAGTGTTAAGGTAAGGGTGTAAGTACTATATTATGGTTGATTTTGTGGTTTGTTTTGTTCTTCCGGGCGATAGAGATAGAAGTTTGGCTCAGTCAGGTCCAAGTATTTTTAAGATTTTTTTTTATCAGTAATTTTATTATTTTGTAAAAGTGAAATACTACATCATTTCGTCGTATTTTAACTTGATTTCACTCAAATTTGAAACGAAAATATTAATTATGTAAAAAGTTATCGCTATATGTAAAGCAATGTTCCACAAGTAGTCCTTGGCGGTGACCATCATAACTTCACAACAGTTCACTCGAATTCATTTAAATAAAAAAAAATAGTATTGAAATTGTTAATCTAGTGCCTGGTCGAAGCTTGTTTTGGAAATAAACAAAATGTCGCCTCAGACAATTTACTTTCGAATGTACAGAAAAAAAAGAAAAAGTAAATTGCTTGAAAAAAATTGTTTAAAATAAATTTTTGTTGAATTTTGTGTTGAAAAAGTTGTATAAATTTCATCCTAATGCACCCAGCAGTTTTTGAATGTAAGAACTCACCTTTCAGTTTCACTTTCAGTCACCGACCTTAAAAACATAGTTTCGGGAAAAACGCGTTGAAAGTTTTATACTCGACGCACTGGAGCGTCCGAGATCAGTTCATTGTTGAATAAGTCGAAATATGTTAGTTTAGTCTGCAGTAAGGTTTCACTGAACTTAAATCCCCAAAAATATATTTCTTCGATAAAATAAAAGAAAAGTTTTCTAAGGCGATGGGTTCGAGATGTTGACGAAAAACTTGTTGTTGAATTCTGATAGGTATTCCCAATTTTCTTTTTGTAGATCAATTCCGTTGTTGTTTGTAGATTTCAAAATAGAAGCTCAAAATAATATGTAACAAAAGAAATAATTCGAAGAAAGACATATAAGTTGCAGATCTCAAACAGAATCACCTCGATTACTGTAGTTGGCCGTGGGAAACGACCTTTGTCATTTTGCTTCATTATACAACGCTCACGACTCACTCCATTTGTATTAGATCTGCACGCGAAAAAATGAAACTATTCGCTTTCTCGTTGACTTCAGGCAGCTTTCGACAATATCGATAGAAGGGCTTTAATCTTTAAGCTACACTGTGCTGGTATGGGCTACAGGTTTGGAAAGGATTGCTACTTACTGCAGAAAGGAACTCAATTTCATGGATGGAAATGGTGGATAATCCAAAACTGGGATTTATAACCTCATTACAAGAGAAGATGAACACTACAGGATTGATTTTTTCTTCAGTTCACAGATCTACGTCCAGCCTTCTAGAAAATTACTTGTGTGAAAAGAATTACTTCCACATTGGTAACAGCATTGCATTAATTTCGTCTCTTTTCAAAAGCGGAACTTGTACGTCCGGACTTACCAATTATTGCAGCCTTTGTAACCTATCGAGTTGTAGGGGCTGAGTAGGGGCTGAGTAGGGGCAAAGATTCTTCAGAAATCTTCTCTAGATGAGTCGCGAAACTAGAGGACGCTCTTCCCTTCCCTTCCCATCCTTCTTTTCTGCTCTTTCTACCATCCCATCGTCTTTTCCCCTAGGCCAGATTAAGGTACTATACGCCCCTGCCGAGAATCAGTTAGGCTGGGACCCAGTCTAAAATGTAACTAAGTCGCGAACGGAGTATCCGAATACCTGGCACCCTCCGGATCAGCTAGCCTTATCTATACTGTCAACTTATCTATACTGTCAACTATTGTCAACTCAACAGCACAAAAAAAAACACAAAAACTGATTTAGGAAACGGATATACAAGACACTGGACTCATAAAAGGATGCGATGCAAGCGATCTTTATTCATTCAGTGTGGACAGTTCTGATATCAACGATGAAGATGAGTCACTTTTTGATTATATTTTAAGTACCAGCCTCATTTTTTGTAACTTGGAAAACGAACCTGCATTCATAACCAAAAATCGGCAAAAAGTCTTAGACATGACTGTTGTCTCCGATTTCATTTAGCAAAAGACTACTAAAACGAACCTGCATTCATTACCAAAAATCAACAAAAAGTCCTAGACATGACTGTTGTCTCCGATTTCATTTAGCAAAAGTTTGCTAACTGGAAAGAATCGACTGAACACTTCTTTTCAGACCATTGGTGGACTTCGCAATTGGGACCTCTAAGAATCAGCTGCAGGAAAGATGATACTGATTGGATTGCTTATAATGAATCCCTCAAGATATACAAAAAAGAATTAAGGAAAGCAAAGCGACTCTACTTATTGGGATGGAACGGCACATTTCGTCCTAAGGTCCAAAACTATGGCAGATTTTCCAAAAAGTAAAAAAGTCGAATCGTAAAATAATGAAAGAAAAGTCATTTAGGCCGTGTTTTATTTATTTTAACCGGAAATGATCTATATGGAACAGACGATAATAATACACTCTGGATAATCAAAGATTGGCAGCATTCTAATGGCTTTACCCAGTATAATATCACGGTGAACGACTAAACTGCAGGAAGTATATCTTTCCGCCCTTATTTAACTTCAGCTGACAACAATATTTCTGCAATCCTAGCCATTTCAATCATTCGATGCAGTTATATAGAATAATATGGAACATATTCTTGAGTTTCTATTTTTATAACCGCAGCTTTATCATACTAAAATGAATTGCTTCTCAAAATAAAATGTATTTAGGGGTTTTATTAACAATCCATTCTGAAAAGTGCATAATAAGAACTTACTTTGACTGCAAATCTTCTCACTTATTTCAGCGATTTTACAATTTAAGGATGGCAGTAGAGAAGCACCTGGTGGTAAATAGTAAATAGTAAAATAAGTTTCCAGATCACATATCGTGATCTCAATAAATAGTTAGATAATTTGTATTTGTTGTACAAATTCAAGATCCATATTGATAATTTATGATAATAAAAAACGGCTTTGTCTGTTAATGACTTACCATTCACATTAAAAAACTCGAATTGCCTTATTTATGCGAATGATATAAATATCTCCAGGGCAAGCGTAGTTTTTTAAAAGTCGAATAAAACACTCAAATTTGCATCAAATATTCAAAATGTATATTGTAATCGAAAAATAGGCCTTTGCCATTTACGTTTTAAAGACAACTTCATGTAAATGCTGTCTGCGGGTCCGTTTCAAATGGTCCATGCGGAAGGTCCAATTTTGCGTCACTTTTTCGAGCATTTCGGCCTGTATTCCACGAATTACGAGTGTTATCCTGTAAGGCTTCAATCGTGTTCGGCTTGTCCACATAGACTAACTTTGCATAACCACACAAGGAATCAAAAGGCGTTAAATAGCATGATCTTGGCGGCCAACTAACAGGGCCATTTCGAGAGATAAGCTGCTCACCAAATTCATCCTTCAACATTTCCATTGTTTCACGAGCTGTGTGGCATAAGGCACCGCCTTGATGAAACCACGTGGCAACCAAGTTGGCAGTACTATAGTTTCTGAGGCGACAAGATCTGAAAATGCAATTTTTTTAAATCTCAATGAAATAATCACAAGTTAAGATGTCTCGTTTTCGCCTAGTTTAGGAGATATCGAGGTTTGAAAATCGAATTTTTAGTATGAAATTTCTATGAGATGACGTCACTTTTTTGCCAAGATTTTCAATTAAAAAACAAAAACCATTACATATGTTGAGGAGTTCAAACGACAATATTTTCCACCATAAAAAGTAAGGTATTCTATTAGGAATTAAGAATCTCTCAGGTGTATTCTATTATATTTTAGTTGCTTAGTTTCTATAACTATAACACGAAATAGTAGGAGTTAGAAAGTGAGTGCAAACTAAATCTGGATGATTTCTAATTAGCTAAACAGTACCTGGGTGGCACGCTTTGCGGGAAAAAGAGATTTAAAGTTTGGCCTGTCTCCTCCTTCGGCATATGCGAGAAAAATAACTTCAAATTAGTCTTATTTCCAACATAATACCTAAGTAGTTATTTCACTTTGTGAAAAACTCCTATAAGCTTATGGAAGACTTAATGCATTGTACCTTTTATCGTTTATTTACTTTAAGATTCTTCTCCGAAATTTAAGAAATGTACATAATTCAATTTTTATTGCTAATTATCGTACCAATTAAAAAAATTCTCTAGTGTGGCCCGTACAAAAAGAAGTCAAATCAAATATGCTTGCAAACATGCACATCTTGTTCTGTAATATGTATAACAAAATTCAAATATTACGTAAACCTATTAAAGCCGTACATACGTCGGTTCCTATGCGTTGCATTTGGATATACATAATATGAATGTAAGAAAATTGTGTTTAGTTCATAAGTTTAACTAAGAGATTTTTAAGGAGGTAGACTATCGGCATATACTACCCACTGCCAAAATATCTCATTACATTTCGAGAAGTGATATTTTAATTTGGGACCGTCGATAACAACAAATA
Source organism: Ferdinandea cuprea (assembly GCA_963576555.1). NCBI lineage: Eukaryota > Metazoa > Arthropoda > Insecta > Diptera > Syrphidae > Ferdinandea > Ferdinandea cuprea. The sequence goes on from OY754959.1 coordinate 84,639,047, forward strand.
AATTAACAAAATGATGCCATTTTCGCCACACACTACGAGTCAATCCTCTGCCGATGAAATAAACGCGAAAAGAGATTTGAACACATCATGAACGAATATAAGCTGTTCATTGAAATCGATTTCAATCAGTGAAATAATAAAAATAGATTTAAAGAAAAGTTTAAAACAGAATTAAGTAATTTTGTTTGTAGAAAAAGTCTATAATTGAGTACCTTTATTTTGATACCATGACGCATGTCAATGATATCTATCACTAGGGCCTTAGTGGCCCAACGCACTTAACCACTAATTGTAAGCCACGATTATACTATAGATAAACGTACAACATGCACAATTACCAGTTCAAATGGATTTGTCTACTTGTAAATTATTATATATATTATATATAATAGCAAATAAAGTTATGGTTATAAGTATATGGGTTAAAATCAAGCAACAACAAAAAAAATTAAACAAAATGAAACAAGAAAATGAACAAAACAAAGGACAGGACATACACAACAACAAGAGCAAACACAAATCGATGAATAACAATAAATTAAATACACAGACAAAATATCACATTAGATAACATTTTGAGAATTAAAAACAATATGATCAAATTACTAAATTAGGCTGATGGATACATAAAGGGTGATTTTTTAAGAGGTTTAGAACTTTTTTAAAAAAAAAAACACAAAAAATTCGAAAAAATGAATGAAATATTTATTTGAATCGATAGTTTGAACCTTGCAATTTAATGTTTAAAGATAATTTCATGCAAATGTTGACCGCGGCTGCGTCTCAGCCCATCCGCTGAGTCCAATTTTGGCATACTCTTTTACACATATCGGCCGGTATCTCACGAATGAATGCATGGATGTTGGCTTCCAGTGCGTCAATCGAAGCCTATACACATTAGCCTTGGCATACCCCCACAAAAAATAATCTAATGGTGTCAAATCGCACGATCTAGGCGGCCAATTGACCGGCCCGAAAGTGAACTTAACTGTTCACCAAACTCGCTTCGCAATTGCGCCATTGTTTCGCGTGCTGTGTGGCATGTGGCACCGTCTTGTTGAAACCACATATCATGCAAGTCAAGAACTTCCATTTCGGGCAAAAAAAAGTTTGTTATCATCGCTCGGTAGCGTTCACCATTGACAGTAACGCATCATCTTTGAAGAAATATGGCCCAATAATGCCGCCGGCTCATAAACCGCACCAAACAGTGGCTTTTTCGGGATGCATTGGTAGCTGTTGCAATGCTTCTGGCTGATCTTCACTCCAAATGCGGCAATTTTGCTTATTTACGTACCCATTCAACCAAAAATGAGCCTCATCGCTGAACACAATTTTTCGATAAAAAAGCGGATCCTCGGCCAGCTTTCCAAGAGCCCATTCACCAAAAATTCGGCGTTGTGGTAGGTCGGCTGGCTTTAGTTCTTGCACCAGCTGTATCTTAAAAGGCTTTACGCCCAAATCCTTCCGCAAAATTTTCCACGTAGTGCTGTAACAAAGGCCTAACTGCTGGGAACGGCGCCGAATCGACATTTCGCGGTCTTCTGTCACACTAGCTGATACGGCCGCAATATTTTCTTCAATACGCACAGTACGTAAACGTGTTGGTGGTTTAATGTCCAACAAAGTAAATTTGGTGCGAAATTTGGTCACAATCTTCCGAATAGACTGCTCAGAAGGTCGAGAATGCCGATCATAAAATGGAAGCAGCGCGCGATGAACATTTCGAACCGAGCACGAATTTTGATAGTAAAATTCAATAATTTGCAAGCGTTGTTCATTTGTAAGACGATCCATGGTTAAATTGCAAACCAAACTGAAGCTGTTTGACAGTGACACAAGGTACTAAACACACGTCAGCTGTCAAAACCAGTGTTGCCAAAACCAAACCAGCTAAAAAATCACCCTTTATATCAACAAATTTACGCAAAATATAAAGTTGTTACATTGAATTTAAATTTGTGAACAATTTAATTATAAAAAAATTACAGAAATGCCATCACCAAATTACAATAAACTGCATAGGGCACTATGTTCGCATCACCTGTTTAGTGTCGGATTACACAATTTTTTTTTAATTTATTTCTTGAAAAAGTCAGTTGCGGTCATTAAATGAAACTGCATTATTTTTATTTGGATTGTGAGAGTTCTTAAATTCAAAGTTTTTAGTTGACAACTCGTTCTTCGATAAAACGGTGGAAATTTAGTGTTTTTTTCTGGATTTGCGTCGCAAATTTGACTTTGTTTGGAAATCGCATAGCAGTTTTTGGTGCGATTGTAGAAAAGTAGCAGCGATTTTCACAATGCAAAAGCAATCGTTTGAATTGTGAAAGTAAATCTTTTTTTTAGCCTCTGTTGGAATTAAAATATGAATTAAGCATCGAAGTACGGGTATTCAGCTTTATACGACTGCTTCATAAACCTCATGTAACAAATAGTACTTTGCAGTGACCATCATAACCTAAAATCAATTAAAAAAAAATTATTTTTAAGTTTGATAGTAAATTGAGTAGTTAATTGATTTGTTTGTATTTTGAAAATTATAAAAACATTGATTTTAATGCTTTCAATAAGTTGTATAAATTTGATTCAAATCCATCGAATGGAAAATTTTGTTTCGAGAAAAACGCATTTAACGATTCGTCCCGTGTACATTCCGGTACGAAGCGGCTACATGAATTTTGGCCCCAATGAACAATGAACCCCAAACCAAAAATGAGCAATGGCCCAATAAATTTATATGGGAAACAACAACACGAAAATTTCTGTGATTTAGGGCCATTTTTCATTTTTTAGTTTGGGGCCAAAATTCATCATGAAAAATTACCCCAAACTTTGGGAAAAAATACCACTTTTCCCATTGAAAGTAATTTCAATTATAAAGAATAGTCGAATTTAACCCCCTGCTTGGTTTCACTGTTAACCCATATGTAACGGCTCGAAAACTGTCCATTCAAAATTGTTGAAACTTTGTGTGCGAGCCAATTTTGGGTCAGAATACCCGCAAAAAAAAAATTGGAGTCGTACCTGACCAGGGGTACCGTGGAGGTGGTGGTCGAGATCTCGACCAATAGTACCATACGATATACAAAAATGCAAAAGTGAACCAACAATTCAGAAATTATTTTTTTAATATTTTATTTGATTAATAGATTCGATTATAGAATAAATAAATAAATATGGTAATGGAAAATCGTTATTTTATATGCTGTGGAATAAATTAAAACATTTTGTGTGTAATGCAACATCGCTTTTGCTGCACTTGAATGAGGCATGTTTGTGGCAGACACGACAACGATTCCATGGTCGGTTCTATCGCGGCGAATATCGTTCAACGCGACCTTTTCGCTTATTTTGGTTGCATTCGGAGTCTTCATGATTCCACTTCTCTATTGGCGCAGCAAGCATTCGGTTACGTAAACACGGAAGTCTAGTTGGCTCATGATGACACATTTTTTTTTCTTCGTGTCTTGATTTATGTGGTCTTCATGTCTGCGCAGCATACAATGAATTTTCCATGCATTTACCATTGCTGCATCAAATGCATTGGTCAACAATGGCCAGTACCATTTCTTGCCACGAACGCGGATGCGTTAATTATTCATTGCATTGTCGAAAAGATCGACACCACCCATGCGCTTGTTGTATGCCTTGAGAATTTGAGGCATATCCACGGTCGTCATTTTTCGAGTTTTTCGGTCCCAACGCTTTACTTTTTGCATTGGCTCGATCGCTTCGTGGTTGGATGCGATCCCTACCGTCACTCAAAATGGTATATTTATGAGTTTATGACCTAAACCCTTTTCTTGTATGAAATAGGCAATAAGCAAAACAATAGCTAATGACGCCGCACATATACTTATCTGTTGACACAGCTGCAGCTAACGCGTAAAAATTATCTTAGGATACTTATTTGAATTGACCTGATGTTGTTTGTCTTACCAGTGTCCCTATGATTTGGAGGGGGTTTCGTGGCATCAACCATCGGAAGCTGAAATAGCGGAAATGTCTTGGCTATAAAGTTTGATCCGATTACAAACCGAAATAAATTTACAGTGCATTTTCGTATATCGCATAGTACTATTGGTCGATATCTCGACCAGCTACCTTCTCCGCCCAACTAGCCCATGACGAAAGATCGCGATTCGTGCCTAAACATTTTTTTTTTGTAAAACAGGCATGGAATAGCTATTGTTTACGGGCGGTCATTCCTCTGCTGTAATTTTCCTATTTTTCCGGAATATTTCTTTTTATTGTCCAAAAAGGTGTTTTGCAGTTTTCCGTAAAAGACCACGCAAAAATCTAAATCGAGAAAAACGCAAAAACAGGTCGATTAGATATTAAACCAAACTATCGAAACTCATATTCTACCAGGTAGATCGATTTTCCCCCTCGCCTACGGAAAATGACAAAATTGCTGGTCGATATATCGACCAGCCGTTACATATGGGTTAAATTAGGAGTATGTGTGAGGTTGGGTATTTGCAGGGGGGCAGCAAGCCCCCCCCCAAATCCCATTACCTTCCCGAAATCATTAAGAATTTGAAAAAAAATAATAATAAAGCTTGGCGCCCTTTATTCTGCAGTAGTGTAGCCATTTTTGGTTTGGGGCCATTATTCATTGGGGCCAAAAATCATGTAGCCATACGAAGCCCCTTAACAATTATTTGCAAACATTTTTATATCTGCACATTTATGTTTTTGTCATAAGGGGGACGATATCATGCCACAAGGAATGTACCGATTCATTACGAGTATGTATTTTATTCATAAACTGTATGCATAGTTTCACACGCTCAATGCATTGGGTTGTATTTCTATCAATCCATACTTTGTTATTTTGATGAGATCATAACTTGCAGACAATTCCTGCATCCGGTTGGAATATTGAAATCACTTATGGTTTTCTTTCAGTGAGAAAAGTTAAAAATACAAGTTAAAAGTGAAAGAAGGTAGCGAGATTAAAATTGAAGTAAATAAAACTATTAAGGTAAAGTCACCATCCCTATATCCGATGAAGTCAAATATCTGGGTGTAATCCTTGATAAAAAACTTCTGTGGTCCAAACATGTCGAATCGAAAACCGATAAAGCGCTGTCGACCTTCTGGCAGTGCAAAGGCGCTTTTGGTAAGACATGGGGCTTGTCTCCAAAACGGGTCCTTTGGATCTATACGGCCATGATTAGACCGCTACTCTCATACGCATCAGTTGTTTGGTGGAACAGGCTTTCGCGGAAACGTGTTACTGCTTCTTTTGCCAAACTCCAAAGAACGGCTTGTCTCGGCTGCACAGGGGCCTTCCCTAGCACCCCGGGCTCTGATCTAGATGCTTTGATAAATCTTCCTCCCCTTGACTTATATATCATGGGATGTACGCTAAAAACCATCTTTCGCTTAAAGAGAGGTGGTTTTTGGTACCATGCGCAATGGAATTTTGAAGAACTTGCTCGAGAATTATCCTTTGACCCCTGTCTTATGGATATGCCGTCTGATGCAATGACACCAGAAATCCTTCTGCGAAAAAACTACCACGTCAACTTTCCACAGGTAACGGAATGGCTTCGGTCAGACTCTGAACCATGGATTGAATGCCATCGTATTTTCACGGATGGCTCCAAAACCGGGCAGAGGTCTGGTGCTGGTGTCTTTGTGGAATGCGATGATATACGACTTTACTACCCCTTGGGTAAACATGCATCTGTTTTCCAAGCGGAGATTTTTGCCATCCTAATGGCAATGCGCTATATTGTGAACAACAGGTGGAGGGCATCCTGGCATCCAGGGCATCCAGGGAAATGAGATCGCGGATGAGCTTGCTAGGTAAGTTTCAGAAGATGTTTTCTCAGGACCCGAACCTGTGTTGGGTCTGCCTGCGTCTTTAGTCATGTCGTCTATCGATTCTTGGGTTTCTCGTCAACACAAGATTCGGTGGCGCGATTGCGGTGGATGTAGACAGACCAAACTACTGCGCCCGGACATTTGCAAAAGGTCAGCATCTTTTCTTCTATCTCTGAGGAGAATCGACTGTAGGCTGCTTGTAGGCGTTCTTTCGGGCCACCAAGCTTTTTCTAAACACTTAAACGTGTTGGGCTTAAGCGACACCACTACCTGTCCTGCTTGCGGTGAGGAGGATGACAAAGCAGAACACTTTTTCTGCAATTGTCCGGCCTATGCTCGCATCAGGTGGCGGATCTTCGGGGCTGACGTGGTGAGTGCCGAACATCTAAGCTCTTTATCACTGAAGCTCCTTCTCGTTTTTCTTCGAAAGACGGGAAAACTAAGTACATTAATGTAAGGTGTCTGAATGGTAGTACAATGGACCTGTAGTTGTGTCTGAGCGCTCTATCGGATAGCAGCAACCTCCGACAAAAAAAAAAAAAAAAAAAGGTAAAGTCTATATTCTATAATGTAAGTATTGTATTGTGACTATAAACATATGTTATAACAATGTCTGCAGGTTTTCGCAATATACATAAATATATCGATCGAGTGGCGTTTTGAAATTAATTAAATTACTGAAAGAAAGAGGAAAGAACGAAAAAATAGGAACACAAATACTATGATTTATCCCAATGGAACTCTACCCAAGAATTAAAGATCCTCACATCTAGTTAGCACAAAAGATATTTTTTGGTTCCAGTGCCAATCTTCCAAAAATTAAAAAAAAATATACTATTTAATAATTAATAATTTTTTTTACATTTGGATGATTGGCACTGGGACCAAAAAATATCTTTTGTGCTAACAAGATGTGAGGATCTGTAATTCTTGGGTATTCTTATTTTATCCAGCATCGTTATTTCGTTATTTGGAAAAAACTGATGCAAAATTTGCCTGATGGCACACTTATCGAAATCATCTACTTTACTTTTGAGACCAGTATGGTTTTTCTTCTTTGGTTGAGAGTTGCGGCCTTTAGTACTGTTTTCGTTGAGAACTCTGTAAACTGTACGTTTACCAACTTCTAACTACTAAGATTAAGATTGGATAAAACATAAAAAAACTGACCGCGCGCTATGAAAACCTACGCAAATAATCTTTTTGCTTAAAAAAACAGCAAAACAATTTTGTAACCGCATTTTAACGTATATTCCACACATTAAAAGAAATGCAAAAGATCAAAACAAGATCGCCACGATAACACTTACCATTAAGAACTTGTTTTTAAAGCTCTAAAACCAAAAGTTCTTCAACAGAAAGCCAAAGTCAGATCATTGTCACCAGATTATTCCCCATACACAATTCCCAAATTCACTGGCAGGAGCTTATTAATTGACACTTATCTGTTTAAACGCTAACTCAACGCACGAGCTGGACAAGCTTGCCTCAGTGATAAACGATCACATTATGTCATCGTACGATTCCAGTTGTCAGAACAGAACTAGATCTATCAACAGAGACGTGCCCTGGTGAAATCGTGAATTAGAAAAAAAAATGACTGGAAAGATTTTCAACTACGCTAAACATTCAGCCAACTGGACCAAAAACCGTAAAGCTCTAACAAGAATTTTAGAGTGGACATGAGTAATATTCGTGTGTTGAGATCCAATTTTTTTTCATTGTACGCCCATGTGATTCGCAATAAACCAGATTATTTGGCAGCAGCTCATCTGACCTCTTTCAAACATGCATCGGATTTCGGCAAGGAGATGCGCTGTCGTATGATTTCTTCAATCTTGTTCTTGAGCAGATAGTGCGCAGGGCAGGTGTCAACACGGAAGGCACTATCTTCAACAGATCAGTCCAACTGCTGGGGTATGCAGACGATATAGATATCATCGGTCGATCCCAGCGTACCGTGATAGAGGCTTTCACGGCTATTGAAGAACGGGCGAAACTAGTTGGCCTTGAAGTGAATGAGGACAAGACTAAATATATGCTATCAACAAACAAACAATCATCTGTCCACCGACTAGGACAAAATGTCACTGTTGATAGCAGCAACTTTGAGGTAGTTAAGGAGTTCATCTACCTCGGGGTAAACATCAACATCAATGACATTTTAGTGGAGATCCGTCGAAGAATTACCCTAGGAAACCGCTGCTACTTCGGTTTGGCCAAACAAATGGGTTCAAGACTCCTAGCTCGAAGGACAAAGTGCATGCTCTGCAGAACCCTTATCCTGCCAGTTCTGCTATACGGCGCCGAGTGCTGGACGATAAGCAGGAAAGGAGAGTTAATACTGGGATCCTTTGAAGGAAAAATCCTTCGACGGATATTTGGTCCTGTGTGCGAGGAGGGCGAATGGAGGAGAAGATACAACCGCGAACTCTATGAGCTGTACCAAGATGGGGATGTGGTCCGAAAAGCCAAAAACTCGTCGACTACATTGGCTCGGCCACATCGAGCGAATGGACAACAACGCTCCAGCCAAAATGATCTTCGAATCCCAGCCCCCAGGTTCGAGGCGACAAGGAAGACCGAACCTCCGTTTTAAATACCAAGCCATCGCGGATGCCAGAGCGCTTGGTCTGGACAACTGGAAGCAGCGTGCTCGGGATCGCAGAGGGTGGAAGGCTGCCATATTTCAGGCCAGGACTCTTCACGGGTCGGGAGTCCGTTAAGTAAGTAAGAACGCTGTGAAATGTCTAGGCTTCCTTAAGCGATTCAAGAAATACTTCACCCCTTCTGATCTGGCTAGAACCTACAAGGCGTTTATTCACCCAAAACTTGAGTACAACGCTCATATCTGGTCTGGTGCACCAATAACATATTGGGAGCTACTTGACAGGATCCAAAAACGTACGGTAAAACTTATTGGCATAAACTATATCGCGAAATAACTTGACTCTCTTAGTCATCGTCGTAATGTCTCCTGCCTGTCATTGTTTTATCGGTATTTCCACCACAAGTGCTAAAATGAAATAGCCAGTTGCATTACATCCCTGCAGCAAATCAACCGCAATACTCGCCATGCTAGGAATGCACATCAGTTTACCCTTAAGCCTGTTTTCGGACGTACTGTGAAATATAAAGATTCCTTTCTCAACCGTACAATACGAATGTGGAATGCTCTCCCACGCTCTTCCTTTGCATTATAGTTTGCAAACATTTTAAACCAACGTGCATCGGTTTCTCCCTTTCTGTAATCCTTCATTTCAGTAATGCCCGCACTGTGTCACTTCATTATAGTGGTATCCAATGTTCCTTTAGTGCGCGTACATTATAAAAAAAAGAAGCTACAATTGGGTTCTTAAGAATTAAAAAAAAAAATCCTGGAGAACATAGTAGATCTCTCCTCGTCGAACCTAGCCTAAAAGGTTTTATCCAGCGACCATATTTGGTCATAATTGGATTGTTAAAGAAAAGGGACACATATTTCAGATCTGGGTACAAAAGCACTCTGGGACTGCAAAACCTATTTGCTTGGATTTGTCGGTTTTGATCGCGTAATCCCCCACGACTTCTTGACATCCCACTCCATTCCCAATGAAAGATCTAAAGTATTTCAGGACAAAACACGGTAAATGGGCAGTATTATCCCAAAAACCATTTAAATCTCCCGGTTGTGATGGCTATTTCCTTGCCTAGTTCAAAAAGGCACTAGTATTTTAATGCTCCGATTCTATTAGCACTAATCAGATCCAGCTTCGAGTTCAGTAAAATTCGTCGACCATACCTTACGCCTAGGTAAACATATTATTAATTTCCAAGGCTGCGAGAAGAGACCAATGGAAAAAAGCAGACCATCGCATACGAAATTCCTTTCTTATAGAACATTACTTCAACAAAAATCAATTTGCATATCAATTTGGTAAACAACAGGTTTACATCATCTAGTTAAGAAAATCAAAGGTTCATAGTGAACCTTCAGGAAAATTGTTCCCTGTTTCTGTCTAGACATCGCTGGGGCCTTCGACAACACGTCGTACTCCTCCATTGAAAGGGACGCCTCTTACAAAGGAATAGATAAACTAACTGGATACCATCAAAGTAGAGTAGCGGATCCATGTCTGCCAAGCTTGGACCAACACCCATCACAATCAAAGCTGTTAAATGATGTACACAAGGGGCGTTCCATCTCCCCTCCTCTGGTCCATCGTGATTGATAAACTTCTAGGCGACCTTAACCAGTTTAGGGTTTTGCCGATGACATAGTGATCATTTGTGGATTATCAGATCTCATGCAAATCGCCTTAACAAAAGTATGAAACTGGTGTCAAGAAGGTATAAATGTTAACCCTTCTAAAATAACAACTGATCCCTTCACCCGGAAAAGGAATCGCATCCTTCCAATACTATCACTGAACTGCACTCTATAGTCAAAGGAATTAACCCATTACCTAACAAGCTCCTTATAAGTAAAAATAAATCAAAGCTGTAAATAAAATTTGTTAAGTGTTATAGTTGAGCAAAAAAAAAACAATTTTATTAAAATAGTTTTTTCAACTTTGGTCAAAAAAGTGGTGTACTCAAATGAGTCCACTGGCTTTATATGGGTACCATATTGACTAGATGTGAAATTTTTTAAAACATTCTTTTCCGATGCAAAGGCAGGCTTGACACTTCTCACAAATCCATCGAACTATGCTGTGACAGATCTGAAATCTTATTTGACTTTATTTTTTGGGGGAAATGTAATCCATCACTGCCGACTACACATCTTGGAACATCTGGCTTATTTGGCGCTTTTATTGATGGGCCGGAACGTAATTAAGTTCTGGCTATGGTCCTTACAAATGATAGGAGATCACGATTTTCTGTTGCCTTAATTTTCAAGCATTGGAGTCGCAGAGCATTTACTACCGTCGAGTTTATCATATGTTTATAACAATGACCACCACCCTTGACTTTTATTCGGTAGTTGTTTACAAATTGATGATGGAGGTCAACCCCACCCATGTGTTTATTGTAGGAAACTAGTGGTTTTTCCTTTTCTTCCGTTTGCTCTAGAAGTGGAATATCGTCCTCACTGACAAACTAATAGGATGTCAACTGGAATTTGGGAATCAAGCAGGTCATCCTCCTCATCCGTTTGGATTTCAACATCCTGTGGTATAACCACAATATCCACTTTTTTTCCATTATCTGGGACAGACACAGGTGAGGAATTAATCAGATAGTCAACTCTTGAAAAATGTCCGCAAAATCCTCTCTTAAATTTTTTATCTGTGAAAACGTATAATTCAGACATTTGACGCTTGTTTAGTGGTATTTACGAAAATGGACGAGATTGCTACGGAAAATGACATTTCATGGCAGCGGCATGCCACTCTTAAATACAAACCCTGAATCAGAGATGAAAGGTTAGAAAGATGTCTTGTGCATTGGAACTATTTATATAATAATTAGTAAATTACAGGAAAGGATTAAGGCTTAATACGTAAATAGTGTGACTAGAATTTTTTTTCCAGTGCATTGTAACGGGTGATCCAAGTAGAGATACTTTTTTCAATAGCCTTTTTTGACAGATCACGTGTGAGTCGTGTCATGCTGTCATGTTATTTTTGTTTAGTATTGTTTGGCATTTCATAATGGAAAGACTTACGCGTGAACAACGTTTACAAATTGTTCAACTTTATTATGAAAATTCACGTTCTGTGAGGAATGTATTTCGTGCACTTCGCTCAACTTATGGTCAACATAATCGGCCTACTGAGCGTACTATTCGCAACACCATCTCCCATTTTGAGACCCAGCATTCATTATTGGATAATATTCGACCGAATAGACCACGTCCAGCACGCTGTGAAGAAAATATAGCGGCCGTAGCTGAGAGTGTACACGAAGACCGTAGAGAGTCGATTCGGCGCCGTTCGATGCAAATCGGACTGACGTATGGAACGACTTGGCGCATTTTACGTCAAGATCTTAAATTGAAAGCGTACAAAATACAGCTTGTGCAACAACTGAAGCCGCTCGACCTTCCCAAGCGACATCGCTTCGCTCTATGGGCTCTTGAAAAGTTCCAAGAAGATCCGACGTTTTCGAGGCAAATTTTGTTTAGCGATGAGGACAATTTCTGGCTCAATGGGTATGTAAACAAACAAAATTGCCGCATTTGGGACGAAGAGTAACCTGAAGAGATTGAAGAACTGCCACTTCATCCAGAAAAAACAACGGTTTGGTGCGGTTTGTGGGCCGGTGGAATCATCGGTCCATATTTCTTTAAAAATTATGCCGGTGCGAACGTAACCGTCAATGGCGACCGTTAGAAGCTCGTGATCTCGGCGACATTTGGTTTCAGCAAGACGGCGGCACTTCCCACACATCGCATCAATCAATGGACTTATTGAGAGAACATTTCGGTGAGCACATAATTTCACGTTTTGGGCCGGTCGATTGGTCACCAAGATTGTGTGATATCACACCGTTAGACTTTTTCCTGTGGGGATATGTAAAGTCAAAAGCTTATGCCGACAAACTCGCTTCGATTCAGGCCTTGGAGGAAAACATCACGCGTGTCATTCGCCAGTTACCAGTCGAAATGCTCGAACGAGTGATCGAAAATTGGACTCAACGGATGGACCATCTGCGACGTAGCAACGGCCAACATTTGATAGACATAATCTTCAAAAAATAAATGCGAAAGAATGTTCTTTCAAATGATAATAAACATTCTCCATTAAATTTGAATTTTCTGTATTTTTTTCTTTAAAAAAGTAGGGAACCTCGAAATGGATCACCCTTTACTTGTATTGGCAAGATTTTTTTCTTTTTTTTTAAATATTTACATAGTATGTAGTAATTCACAACGTGACGTTTTTGAGATTCGAGAGCAAAAAAAAAAAATTGCTAAGAATTTTGATCTGATTTGGATTCTCTGTTCGACGATATTCCACTTGCATACGATAAATGTTAATGATGGGACCATCCGGTGAAGTTGGGAGATTTTCAGAAATAATCCCTACTATCGAAGGGTATCTGTCGTTGGGTTTGGCACATTTCGCCAATAAGCTCAGATCAGCTCAGATCAGAGGGACTTATTGAGTATAAAGTTTTTCGAGAAACGTTTATGTCTGGCCTCTAAGTTTTTACTGATGCAAAGCTTTAGTATTTTTCTCTTAAATGTCTCCATCTGTTCTTCCACCGTAGGGGATGTGGACAACCAAACTGGCGTAGGTGAGCACGGGTCTGATGAATGTTTTGTAAAGGAATAATTTTGTTCCCTTGTACAAAGAGTTGTTTCTCAGTAAATACACGGTGATATTGGTTATTTTTCGTGCTTTGGTGATATTATTAGGGGTATTTTTTTAATGTCGGAGCTCATCCGCTATAGTACCTAGTGTGGGAAAAAGACCTTTGGATTGACTAGACCTGTCTGCATACTTCGGACCTTCTATCTTCGCTACTCTGTATGAATATTAAAAATCAAAAGCAAAAACAAACGAAATTAGGCCTCTTAAAAAGCGAGCGGCACAGCGGTGCCCAAACTGTCTACCCACCCATCCACAGCGGCAATGCTGGAAGTTGTTACTAAAGGGAATGTCCCTAGCAGGCCGAGATCACGCACCTGGGTTCCATCCGAACGCTATTCCAATTTAATCTAGAGATGTAAAGAATGCAGTTAATTCAGTACTGCAGTAAATTGAATTTAAAGACTTATTGTGTTAGTCTTTTTACTTACAGACTACATTCACTAGTCATTTTTACCATTCATGATTGATACCTCAATACAAGCAGTTAATTGACTGAAAGTTAAAAGACTGCAGTACTTTGCAACTGCTTGCATTCTTTAAGTCAGCTGTAAGTCTCCTATATTTTGTAATTCTTGCAGTCAGTAAGTCTTTTGACTGCATTCATTTAACTGTAAGTCTTTTAACTGCTGTAAGTCATTTAACTGCTTGTAAGTCTTTTCACTTTAACTGAAAAAAAAAATTATTTCTGTGACATAAGCGCTTGTAGTTAAATTCGTCTGTAATACTGTAGGCAATGAAAATAACTCCCTGATTAAACATTATTTAAGAATATTAAGTTTTTTAAAAGAAGAATATAGAACAATACAATTTGTATTTTATATATAAAAGTTTTTTTTTTGTTTTGTTCCATTACTTTTTAAGTAATTATATATTGTTTTCTGTTCCCGTCGTAACTTCATCCACAAAGCCTTTCCTTAAGAAACACATGACATATATACGTACGTTGAGTTTCAATGAGAAACTAGAGACAATTCCAACTTTGTTAAACTTTAAAATCGGTGGTTTAAAATACTTAAAAGCAGTTTAAAGACTTACTGTGAAATTAATATAGTCAAAAGACTTCCTGACTGCAAAAAAAAAGAATTAAAAATTACAGCAGACTTATTATTGACTGTTCTTACTATACGCGTTCATTTTAAATTGATATGCTTATCATAATAACTAGAGTCAATTAAAACAGAACTCCTTGCGAATAAGACTACTAACGTTAATGTCGCAAAAATAAAATGTTTTTTTTTTTCACTTAGTGAAAAGACTTAGAAATCAAAAAAAGTCGTTTAACTTACAGTCAATTGACTGCTTGTTTTATCTTACAAGTCATGAATGCTAAAAATGACTGGTAAATGTAATTTTACAGTTAAAGTACTTAAGTAAAGTATTAACTTACATTCAAAATTGCAGTCAAATGACTGCGACTTACCTGAATGCAGTATCAAATTAATGCATTCATTCACAACTCTGCTCTAGTCTACCTGCTTATAACTGGAAAGTTGCGAAACTGGAGGACCAGTAGAAGGACATGTGCTCTAATAGTGATCAACCAGGAAACCTTTGCACCACTGTCGATGACCCAAAGTACGATATGATTCGGTAGGCATCATATCATGCTCATCCTGATTCCGATCCGTTGAATCTGGCTCTGCAATCTCGTTTTCCTCTTTTGGAATACGATGAGCCGACAGCCCATGCTTTGTCGTCTTTCTGAACAGAGTCCTTTTAAGCGAGGAAAAAGTCTTTCCAGGTCTTTCATGCTAGTGAAACGCAACTTTAGCCACCGGGATATAACCATAGCAAAACTGGAAACAGCCAAAGGCACCTACTGGCTAGCATCGGTTTATCTTGCCCACGATAACGTAGGACCTCTCCCTAATGACCTAAAGAGGTTGCTTGAAGAAGCTAAAAAACAAAAAGCTTGACTCAGTATCGGACAGCTCTGCCATCAATGACAATTGTGAGATATATTTTAATTACATCTTAAATTCAGACTTCTACGTGTGCAAGTCGTGATCCTACTTTCATTACCAGAAATCGACAAAAAGTACTAGACTGTGTCTTTATTCCTCGAACATGTATTTTCGCATCCAGATCATCAGAAAGAGAATGCATTCTTGGAGGACACAGCGATCCATTTTTATACCCTCCTTCCATCTTCCTGATCATCGTCGTGTGTCCCAGGTGGAAATAAAGGATGTCGACATTCTCTCGAACATTAAAGCGGCAATCAAGTGCTTGGAATCAATCTCTCTAAACTTGTTAAAAACAAGTAGCCCTAGGCTGCCGATCGTCTCTTCAGGAGATGTCGGAAAAGTTCAATATTCACCTGTGCTGTGTACTGGAACGTAGGGCCATTCCTGAAAACTGTAAGTCTGATGTAATCGTCCAATTCGGAACCACGATAGCGATACCTCTCTCACCTGATAAAGGAGAGTAAAGTATACCATTCGCTGCTTGTAAATTATCGCTAAGATTGGCTGTGGGAAGAAACAATCTTAAGGTGGACAAGTGGTATAATATGTCTACGTCTAGCGACGAAAAAGATCTGGCTAAAGCTGATATGAATCGCTCTTAAATTTTGATTGGCACTCGAATTGACTTGGAAAGACTTGGCTAGAAAGACTTGGTACATTCTCGAACGACTTTTGCAGAATCTGTATGGACAAAGGGAAAGGGGAGGAAACGACCATCTTTATTCGCCTCCGAGGGAGTCCTTGAAAATACTGAAGAATAAGACTTAATAAGACGCACTTAACGCATCTTAAGTTCCGCGCAAGTTCATTGCTAGGGGAACAATAGCTTGATAGTTCCTGCATTGAAGGTGACCTCTTTTGCCACTTGGTGTTTCCCAGGAGATTGTGGTGTTGAATGGACTTAATTTGTGTGCATTCCTTTTCAGGAGTATTGGCTTAAATCCTAATCAGAACTACGTTGAGCTTGAAGCTCTTGCTTTCGGAAGCTGTGGTCTGAATATGAGAAACACTCTCAATCATATTGGTCATTTCACAAGTAATAAATTTCCTCTGGGGCAATGAGGATCCAATGAGGATTTGGCTTTTTAATTAAGGAACTGCAGTGTGGGTCGATCCCTTTAGTTTTGCCGGGTCGTAAGGGCGAACGTGTTCCATTTCATGTATCTCACTCACTGTCGAATTAAAAGTGGGCCCTTGTGCACGAAACAAAATATAGATTTATCCGAGTAATCCCTTGGAGAAAATGGTCGAAAGATGTAAGTTTAGGTAGTTGGTATCTTCCGGGTGGTTTGAGGATGCTGATTTATGGGCGTAAGTCCTTCGTTCTGTTGTGTTGAGTCTTAAAAATCCTTTTTTTTTGGAAAATTTTCGATTCAACTTCTTATTTTTGGTATAAAGCAAACGTTTATATCACGTTTGTTCCGTGACCCAGGTGTCGCCCCTGCTTGTATGTTGTGGTTTGTGCGTTTCCTTCATCGTGTCGGCAAAAGTTTTTGGAGAGTGTTAACCCAGATTTTGTAATTTCCTTTTTTAAATTTAGAAATAGTTCCCGTATATAGATAATTAATTATTGGTTTCAGTTTTTTGAAGGAACAGGAATTATTTTCAAGCTATTTAAGAGAAGTAATTTATCTTTTAACTTTAATTTGATGAGTTTGGTTAGGTGTTGTGTGTTAAAAACATACGGGGCTTGGTTAATATCCCCAAAATCGGGGACGCGCGATCCTCCATTTAGTTTTTTGTAACTTTCGGGAAATAGTGATAGCAGCCTTTGTTAAACGACGATATTTTTTCTTTGATCCGCAAAGTTAACGTTATCTTTATTAATTGAACGTTGCTAATGCGAGCTACATTGGTTTTTGAAGTCATGCGCTTTGTTTTTTTTTATATTTCCGAAATTATCTATCGGATACCAAAAAGTTTCGCAATTCTTTGATTTTTTGGCGTCTATTTTACCATTTCATTTTTATGCCAATTTTATAAGTGGGTAGTTGGTTTTGACAGACAGACGCATGCGATAGCTGCACGAATTCAATGCAAATAAACTTTTGCACTTGAAGCATAGTTGCGTTTGCGGCATTGAAACCATGTGCATCCAATGTTTGATAGCTGTGTCACAGTAGAGTAGACATTTGCCACTATTTACACAAACTATATCATCTTGCGGTAGGGTGATGACTTTTAAGCCATCATGTAGAATTCAGATCACTATTAACTATTTGTTTTACCAACAAGTGAAACAAATAGCAAAAAAAAAAAGCGAAAATGGGACTGGTGTTTCTTATTATATTATTTTGTGCTTATTTCATCGAGATGTACAAAGCATTGCAATGACGAATTCTTCTAATGTCAACGTTTGTGAGATTAATTAGACATCCAAGAAAGAAGGGTCAGGGATGCTAGTCTATGAGACGGAGCCCAGTAATAACACCTATTGTAGTGCCAATGTGCCATATTTCCAATGTCCAATAAGCGTTAAAAGCACAGCTTTGGCCACATCTGTTTAGTCGCTAGCCATGTTTTTCCATGTTTAACTGATTTGATTTTTGTATAGTTATTGCATGGCCGCGCGGCAAACAAACAAACTGGTTTGATTTGAAGCGACCAAGCTACTCTTAATAGCGTCGGTCGCACAAAGTTGTTCCGTGATTAGGACTTTAAGTTTGATGTTTGATTATGAACAGCTTGTGTGATGTTTCTTGAGCGATCTCAAAACAAACATGTGCGCCTGTTCTACAAAATCGCACAACCAGAAGGACACATACAGCTGGGTTCCAGAAATCGAAATAGATATTGCAAATCGAGTTAAAACATTTTCAGTGTTCTATATTTCGATCGGTTTGGTAACTTTCGAAATCACTTCGCGTGAAATTGAAAACAGCTGACATCTGTCATTTGACACATTTTTGAAGGTGTTTTTATTTTGTGAAATTGTTTGCTGGCAAATTATTTTATTGTTCACGCATTTTATAGTATAATTAATGAGTGCTGTGTTTATTGTTGTTTAAAAGCACCAAAAAAAAGATGAGACTGCGAAGCTTGAGAGATATATATAATCCTTTTGAAATTGGAGAGGCTGCGTACTACAAGTTGAAAATAAAAATTCAATTTGTTATTAATTGTAAATTATAATTAAATATTAATATACTACCGTCTAAATAAATAATATTTACAATGGTTCTGCAAATTGTGGAACCTCACCTTGAGCAATCTTTAATTCCCGTCACGTTGTAGCAGCTAGTTTTGCGTTTTTTTGGCGAAGAAAATTTCCAAAGGTCAATCGGAAAAGATGCTGACGCCGCCTTAGGGGGAAGCATTGTATTAAAACTTTTGACAGAAGTGCTAACGATTTTGGAGAATCGAAATTGTTTTTTCCAACTTTTCTCAAATGTTCCCACAAAACTTCTGTGACACTCAATCTCTTTTCCTAAAACCTCTTAGAAGGTCTTCAGATTCCTCAGACGTGTTTAAAATTTAATTTCTTACTCTGTTTTCACCATTTCAAATCAAATGTCACAGATCGATTTGAAATCACTTTGAAATCGACAAAATCGAATTTTGTAACACAACAATTTCACTTTGGTTCAATTTGAAATCGAATCGATTAAAGTGAAATATAGAAGACACAAATTAATTTTCGATCGATTTCGAAAATTTGTAAAACCGGACCATGCCAACCGCAGATGAGTAATTATTATATAATTATATAATTTTATAATTACTCATCTGTGGTCCGAGCGCGACACTGTGAATTTTGCATAAGTTATCAAGGAAATGAAGAATGTATTTAAATATAATAGTTTGGGGAAATGGTAGAATGTTCTTGTGCTTGATTGTTGTTGTTTTCGTTGGGTAATCCGGAATACTTCCCGACTCTTCTGAAAGTATTCGTTTGGTACTTAAATGACAGTTCCTCCCCTGGAAAGAAGAGAAATTTGCTTCTGGCTTTGAATTAGAACCAAAACCAAAAGCGCTCATACAACCAAACACCAAAAACGTTAAAATCGATGAATGTAATTTTTGTTGCTGATGCAATTAATATTTCTTCAATTTTGACGAGATTAGCTGGAAGTTAATACCAAATTTAACTAAACAATTGATGAAATAATATTGGTTGTAATATAAACATATTAAAATGGCTAATATTATTTTTCTTTCATCACCTTCATCGTCGTCAGATTGACAGCGGCACTTACACTTAAAATTCAAATGAAATATGTTGGCTTGTTTGATTGCATCCTAGGTCGGAGAGCTCTTCATGTCGATTTACATGTCATAATTAACCTTTACAGTATAAGTGTTTTTAACAACGATATTTTTTTTAGGAAATTACTTGATTTGGGACACTGCGAATCATATTGTATTTAGTACTAGATTTAAGAATAACTCGCAATACTTTCATAACAAACATAATTTTTTAATCAATTATTTCCAAAGTTTACTTTTAAAACTCATAAACAGTTTTCAAAATATACAATAATTTATTGGCGATCAAAAAGATTAAGAGTACAAAATATGTGTATATGATATATATTTAACCAGCAATAACAAGGGGTGATGATGTATAAGGAAGTTGTGAAAATGTATATGTAGCTCGAAATTGCTACATTTTGGATCAACTTAGTGTAAATAACAAAAATTATAAAGATAAAGTTTATTCATTTTGTATATTATGTTACTAGTATTTTTTAAATAAGTAAGACTCAATCCAACCGAATATTCGAGTACCTACCATCATTTATTTGAAGTTACATATTATCATTTGTATATATTAAATCTAGGTAAACGAAATATAACAAAGTAGAAAGATAATATTATTCCTATTGCAAATATTTCTGATATAATTTTTATCACTTGTTTAAGTGTCCATACTTTTAATTTCATAATATTAAATATACCATATATTAAAATAAACAATGAATTGAATATTTGTTTCACTAAAATTTAAATGAATCTTTAAGCTATGAATACAATATTGTTTTGCTTATTTATATACTACATATACATTGAATTTTTGGTGTGGAGTATCCATAATATTTTATCAATATTATTACTATGGTTTACTTAATCATATATTTAAAATTTGTTTAATAGGCATTGTTAAATGTTGGGCTTATATTCTTACGTAATTTTAATTGCTGTACTAAGAGGCATAAATAGAATGTCACAATAAAACTAGGAGATAGATGGGAACTCGCTGATTAGCGATATTAAAAAAAACAAAAGTGGGTCATATGATGTCGTTAATTTGTATGCTTGATTCATGAGTTAGAGTTAGGTAGTTATTCCTCTTAAAGTTCTTTTCGTATTGATAGTCGCATTCGGAAAAAATATCTGTCAAAGTACAATACAGAACAAGCCAATATAATTAAAGTGAGAAGCCTGCCAAAAACTTTTTGAGGTCAAACCGAAGAACCCTAAACGCACGCTATTAGGAAAATACGAAAGAGCAAGAACTTAGCAAGCCAACTTAATTTTTGATGGCTATTTTAAAATTTAATTACAAAAAATTTCTCATGACAGCCAATAATAACTGATGTTTGATAGTCTTTCACATTATTATTAAATGCTTATATAAGCATTATTTCTGTAATTATTTGCGTGTACGTGGTTGTTAGATTTTCCTTCTCAATATAAGTGACCAAAGTTTTACATAAAAGTTAGATGGAATGAGTTATCTGAAATTATATACACAAAATTTGAGGGCTATTTTAGGTGTTTACCCGGGTTTTCATTATAATAATTCAAAGATTTAACTCCGGTTTTAAGTACTTCTACCAAATTATGAAATGTTCCAATGTTACAATATACGTACAAATGTATGCATTATCAAATGCTTAGCCTTGTTTTAGGGCACAATGGCTTCCCGTTATTATTAAAAGTAAATCAATACTCTTAGTTCAAAGTTATTGTTAGCTATTATTTTAATGCGTGAAGTTCCTGCTATACATTGCACATGCTTCATAATATAAGAAGCACTGTCTTGAAAATTAAGTAAAAAACAACGATCTCAAAGGGATATCACTTTAAAGAATACCTGGCGAAAAATAAATCAAATAAAATTTGCTACAAACAAAAACAAGTTGTATGCTACCCTTAAAAGTGGTGGACAAAATGGGTGATGAAAGCGTTAATGAGAACACAATCATTCTCACTCTAGCCTCACATCATTATCAACTCCTACGACTCACCTCCACGTGGTGACTGCTGGGTGCCCAGTACTCCTAGTTACCCCTAGAGATGGGGGTAACTAACCCCTTGGAAAGGTCGTTGTTGGCAGCTGACGAGATGGCGGGGGGTGTGTCCTCTCACTAGGCACTAAGGATGGAATCCATGGTGGCTTTCAAAGTTCCAGTAAGATTGAACTAGGGTTATTTTATAAGAGCCGCTTGAACGTATTTTAATACTAGGTCTATAGAGATCTCCAACACTAAGTCAGGGTGTTGGAAAAGAGTTGATGGCGGATGACCCATTAATAACTCTTTTATACGCCATTAATAACGCCAAAATTGGAAAGGAGGACATGTTTGGTAGCTCAATCGGAAAACATAGCCTACACGCCACCAAGTCTGGAAACGGACTTAGGTTAATCGATTTTGATACGGGGCGCTACGTTACTATAGCAAGAACACGTTAATATTCACAAGGGAACATGGCGGTCACCAAATCAGCAAATCGTCAACCACATTCATCATGTTGCGATCGACATAATGCATTCCTCAAGTATTTTAGATGGCCGAGCATTCCGAGCGGCCAACATAGACTTGGACCACTACCTAATTGCAGACAAGGTACGTCTACGGATATCTCAGACGCCACAACAACAGGGAAATACTATGAGGAAATTTAACGCTGAGCGGTTGCAATGGCAATAAGCAGCCAGAACCTTTGCCGATCGTGTATCCCTTAATCTCTCAACCAATATCGAGTGCTGAAGACCAGTGGCGTAGATGCCGAGAAGCTATCTCATATGCCAC
Source organism: Ferdinandea cuprea (assembly GCA_963576555.1). Lineage (NCBI taxonomy): Eukaryota > Metazoa > Arthropoda > Insecta > Diptera > Syrphidae > Ferdinandea > Ferdinandea cuprea. Next base: position 84,661,130 of record OY754959.1, read on the forward strand.
AACTGATGTGGTGGGTTTCACGCGCTATCCACCACGAAACTCCTGGTTTGATTAAGAGTGTCGGCAAGCACATTCAACATACCTACAAACGGTGCTGCACAGCGAGCGAAAGAGGAGAATATAACATTGGCCACTCCGGAGAAAAAAGATTGAGCATGAGAAGCATGCGATCGAGGCAATAGAGAGGTTCTACTCCAGGAACAGTGTTCGGATGTTTTACCAGAAGGTTAAAAGAACGTGTCAGGGTAACAAAACCCGAACAGAAACCTGTAGAGATGAACGAGGAAACATTGTAGTGGAGGCACAGTCGGTGCCGAGGCTATGGAAAAACAGGAAAAACGACGGCGAAGACGACACAAATTCCGCTGTCTGCAGAGCGAAACATTCAATACAGGATAGGAATATCTAAGCTAAAGTCGGAAGAAACGGCAAAAATGGTTGAGGCTCAGGTCCACTCCAAACTGTAGCGGCGCCTAAATAAGTCAGTAAGACCCTTAAAAGTATATTTATGATCACCATCAAAAGCTAAGACAATATACAGGTAGTAATGTACATACTTTCATCGATCCATCTCCAATTTTAATTTTTAGGCCTTTAAATTTAAGCAACGAAGATAAAATTTGAAACATATACTTCCTATAAGTCCCGAAATGGTAGAGTATACTTTTTTTTTACTTCCATTGCCTCGCCCGCAATTGAGAAAAAGCTATTTTAAAGATAAACTTGACGGAATTGCAAGATGCAAGTCAAAATATTAAAACAATACAATTCTCAATATTTTAATGAAATACATTAAATATGCTTGTTTTTACTTAATATTTTTGTTGTATCACTAGTTGTGATAGCGTTGGCATTTCAATTTGAATGTATCGATTTAACGTTTTTGCACATCATGAATTTTGAAGTCAATAATTTATTTGCATAAAGTAAAGAATTTAGTAAAGTATCTTAGATTTATATCAGAAGAATAAAAGTAATTTATGCGAAAACAGCAAAACTCAAGTATTCACAGGATTTCGGCAATGTGACGCGCTTGAGCAAATACTGCACAGATTAGGTGTCAACACGAAAGGCACTATATTCAACAGGTACGTCCAGCCACTATTGGGATATGTGGACGATATTGACATCATCGAACCCGCCGACAAGATAAAGGCATTCACGGCTATTGAAGAGCCGGCGAAATAAATAAAATAATAATAAAACAAAATGTTACTATTGATAGCAGAAACTTCGGAATAATTAAGGATTTCATCTACCTCGGTGTAAACATCAACTCGATGCATGAAAAATTGGTGTAAGTTCGACGAAGCATTAACCAAGGAAACGCTGCTACTTCGGTTTTGACAAAATGTTTGAACTCCTTACTCGAAGGACAAAGGACACGCTCTACAGAAACTTAATCCTGCATACCTAGACATATTCACTTTAACTTCATATAACTTTGAGCTGGTGTGACGGCAAACTCCATCTTTTTTTTTTAGTCTAGGAATACCTATCTGCTTAATTATTTTTTTCTAATTTAAAAACTCTGGCGTAAAGCAAAAAAGTCCTAAGTGAAGTGCATCTTGTTAAGCAAACAAGAAATTCACAAGAAATTGTATTGATGTAGGTCTCTGTTGCTTAACATTTTCGATTTTTTTTTCGTTGATGATGTTGAGCTGTGAACATGATAAGGGTGCACGAAGTGTTTTTTTGTGTTCTTATTCCTATTAAAAAAACCAGACAGAGGCTGATCTAACAGTTAGGCTATCTTCAATATTATTCAATTAATATTGCTACCACCAACCTTTATCCCAAGAAAGTGAGTTACTAAATCGCACAGTACTTTTATATATGAGAAACAGCAATAGAAAGATGAGAGATATCGAAGCAGAACAAGATAAATTATACTCAAAACTATGAAAATTGATATACGACTTTTTTTCTTAGCACGGCAGTATATTCCTCAAGAAGCAACTCAAGAGATAGGAAAGATAACAAGAACATGAATAACAACATCAAGCCTTCAAAGGAAAACAAACCTCGTAGTTGAACTTGTTTAATTACTAACTACATAACTACTAATTTAATAAATACTTGCCGTAAACATTATGCTCACAAATGAAAATTATATTCCATACTTTCTCTTGCCAATACATCCCCAAGGATATAACATTCATGTATAAACTTTACGTTTCAGGCATTTAAAAAGGTGTTGAAATGTGTTAAGAGTTTGACGAGTAGGAAGACAAGTCTTTCTAGATTTCTGTGTTATTATAATGGACTGAATATCGGTCAAAGTTTGGCAGTTTTACTGACCGCCACTTATACCACATATGTGTTTGTTCGCATGCCAAGTTTATTTAAATTGTTGTTTACGATATGGATTCTCTTTTTAAATTTTTCAGATATTGGTATTTACCGTTGGTAGAGTACCATTAAACGATACTTTTTAGAAAAACTGAAACACCGTTATTAAAATGATAGAGCAAAACAAAAAACGCCACTCCAAAAACTTTAAATACGAATTTTGTATAAAACGACCGACGAATGGAAATAACCAACACCTTGTTTTGAACTTCTCTTTAGTCGTAAAACAGTTCGAAATTTCCGCACGATTGCAATAATTTTTTCTAAAGTATTCAAATGGGTACGTGAAAGTTAAATAGTGCACGACTTGGCAATACAAAATTTTCTTGCAAATTCGACGCCTATTTGAATTTCATTATTTACATAATTTTAAAATTGTAATACATTTTGAAAATTGAATTTTGAATTTTGAAATTTGAATTACATCCGTTTTTTTTTTTAGAAAATAAATGTTTAATAAACAATTATATGGCTTTTCATTGGATTGATATTTAATATGTGGAAATCACCTTGAATCTGGGTGACCAAATAATATTTAGAACTAGTTAGATCTAGTTCTTTTTATTTACGCTGCTGTTATTTAACAGAAAATAAAGTCTGAAATTTCTCAATCTATTTTATATTGCGATTAGTTTTTATAGATGAGATTCAAAGTGACACAATCTACAAATATGATTAAATTCACAATTATTATCTTACAATATAAAATTTATAGAATAAATCTGATAATATTTCTATTTTGTGGGACCAATTGGGAAATATTCTTTTTTTTTAGTGGGCAAATGTATATAAAAGTGGACATGTCCCGCATATTGTGGGGTGGTTTCTGTATAAATATAAATGGAATATATACATAAATCAAAAAATAATAATAAATAACCACTATCTTTGCTGTAAATTTTTTTGACCTCCAATACGATATTGTGAAAATTTTCACGACCATACGAAAAAGATATAATAATGATGTTAAATATTTAAAGAATTTGCTCTCAAATTATCGATCGTTCATGTATAATTTTTTTTAGTCGTCCAATTGAAAGAAAATTAGTTTTATAATTAGTTTTATAATTATGTAGCAGGATTTTGAAAAGAAAAAAGATCTCTGATTATTACTGTTCATAAAATGGACTTGACTCATTTTGCTAGGTTTGCCCTTTGTTAGGTTTTGCGGATGATTTGGTTATTTAAACCAAGTTTGAACTATTCTCGAAAATGCTAGCTTGCGTAAAATGTTTTCAACAAAACAAGTTGCTGGTACTCACTCCCCCTTTGTCACTCCGTCTGCTTATGGGTTTTTGTGAACATGATTGTGCACGAACTGCCATTTTTCATGGGTGAGGCTTATTTTAAGTACAATTAGTAAGTCAATAAGCAAAATTTCCTTTTTTGGCAAAGATATTCTACATGGGACTATAAAAATACTTAGCAGAAAGTTATTGCAATCGTGTGGAAATTTCGAACTTAAACTGTGATTGGCGTATGATGATTGCCCGTCCATTTTTGTATTTTGAATACTTGAGGGGAGGGTAAAATACTTTACATACACGCTTACTTCTCAAAAACTGAAAAAGGAAATTAAATTACTTTTCATATTTGTATTTGTACTTTTAAGTTGAACTAATCTGCGTAGACGGATACTTTAAATTTTGAAATATTTTTTATTAATTTATTTATTTTTATATAATGATTATGTTAAATTTATTAATATATATAAAAAAACAATTATAATTAGACAATCAAAATCATAAGAGCCTTTTGTGAGTAAATCAATTTTTTCAAATTTGAATAAATTTGGTATGTGATCAAATGTTACCATTTTATTTGAGGCGATTCAAAAACGCATATCATATAGCGAAATTTTGCCGAACGAAGATCCCGGCGCTGATCTATACGGACGACAAATTGTATGCAACTAATGAAGAATAGGCTCGGCGAATGGTAGCACCTGTTTGTTTATCTTGAGAACTCCAAGACAATGGTCTTGGAAATATAGGCGGTATATATTCGAGATGCGAAAGATGGAAGTACTGTGGCGAGACGATTGAAAATGTGGGCTGGTATAAATACCTTGAGTTCAGGTATTCATACCGTAAAATACACAGCTTACAAAAATTCTTTTTAAATTTAAAGATATTTTCATCTCAAAAACAAACACATGCCATTAAAGCCAAAGTGAAGCTAATACAAATTTTTTAAGGTATAAAATTGCAACCTCTTGTTTTAGGTGAGGTTTTCAAATTAGCCTCCTAACAAGGAAAACTTAAGACCGCTATTAATAATACTACCGAGCAAAGTTTTTTATTTTGCGTGAGCGTACATTTCGAACAGAACATTTCTAGACTTTGGGATTCATCATTTTAAACTCATCAGCATTATATAACGATTTCATTATTTCGGTTATGTTTTATATGTGTTTATTAACTATAACGACTTAAGTGTCGTAAGAAGTATAAAAACGCTTTTTGATACTTTTCTTTGCAGGTTTAATTTAGTGAAGCTGTTAAATGCTGGGTTTAGGACGATTTCTTCAACATCAGACAATGTTGTTTTATTGAAAAATAAAATTGAATGGGTTTTTAAATTAAATTTATATTTTTAAAGAATTTTGCAGTTTTTTATTTTTGTTATAAAAATCATAAATAAATTTTGTAGCTAAACATCTGTTTGATAATAAAATGTATTTTTAAAACAATAAGCAAACCAAATTCTAGATAAATGTTTTACTAGAAAAGTTAATATTGTTATGAAAGGTTTTAATAATATTATATTATTTATTCTCGAGCTCTGCCATATTTTGGTTTTTGTAAAATTAGCTATTTTAAAGATAAATTATTTTTCTTTATACATATATTATTATAAAATAAGTCAACAGCATAATTTTGATTAAGATAACACGATTAAAAAAATATATACATATATATAAATTGAAAAAGGAATACATTTTTGAAATCTGTATTATAAATGACTAAACTTTCCAATTGTGGTGAAAATCAATAAAAATGTTATCTTTGAATAGCAATTGCACACATGAGTACTATTTTTCCTCTATTGCATACCATAATCCATAAGTACATGCTTGAAATAATATTTTCAGCTAAAAACAATCGAATAAGATTATAAGACAACATAAAATTGTCATTGATATTTCGTCGCCTCAGTGTGTATTAGATTTTGTTACGTTGAAATACTAACCGAAGATTCCCAGGTTAAAATTCGTTAATCGGAAAGAGCGTGGTCTCTTCGAAACGTGTCAGAAATACATATTCATGTTTTGTTAGCAAGATATTTGCAGAAAAAACTTCATTTTATAAAATAATATTTTATTGGGATGATCTTTACAGATTAGAGACAACAAAACGCGCTGCTGTGTCTTAAATTCTGGTGTCTCGTCAAATTTGGCACTATTTATTGGTCAGAGCGTGGATTTGGTTGGCTCTTGTCTCTTTTCCAAGAATATCACTTATCTCATAACTATTCCTAATATTTTAACGTTCTCGTATACATAAGTATACTTAACAGAAAGTTATTGCAATCGTGTGGAAATTTCGAACTTAAACTGTGATTGGCGTGCGCTGATTGGCCGGCCACTTTTGTATTTTGAATGCTTGTGGGGAGGGCAAAATACTTTACAAACACTCTTACTTCTCAATTGTATGCAACTAATGATGAATGAGCTCGGCGAATAGTGGCATCTTGAGAACTCCAAGACAATGGTATTCAGAAATAGAGGCGGTATATATTCGAGATGCGAAAGATGGAAGTATTGTGGTGCGACAATTGAAATGGGCTGGTATAAATACCTTTGAGTTCTATAAGCAACTTAAATAAACAAGAACTTGGGGGTAATATTATCAGATGCTTAAGGAAAAATTTCTTCCGTTCTGCAATTTCATCGTTAAAAATATAAACTGCAACTGCATGCGTTGATACTTACTGATACTACTGATACTATATGAAGCTAAAATTCAATGATATCGTTTTTTTCTAGCAGTAGATATTTTCTGAAGCGAATATTCGACAGCCGTGTAATATTCCAAAATGTATAGGTATGCTATATTTTGAAACTGTAATGCCTCCTATACTTTTAGAGACCCTGAAACTAGACTTTGGCTATGAAGTGCAAAGGACAGAAAAAGATCAGCAGGAGCTACTTCGTGAGTGAGTGGCGGAATCTTGCGTCAGAGTATCTCGTCTTGCTATTTTACTTGAACATAAATTCGAGAATGAAGCCCAGTCATCCATAAGTATACTTAACACAATATGTATTAAATTAAACTAAAAAAGCAAATGCAGAGATCAGAATATTTTTTTAAGTCCTACTCAGCCGATAAAATGATCACAGTATTTAAATTGAAAGGACAGCTAATAAGTCAACATTTTATACCACACCGCCCAAAACTATCAATCTTGTGCAATATATGTAACCTTAACGTAAGAGAAGATGTTTTTAATTTTCTTGCCACTTATCCCATTTTAGGCTTTGATCAACTATCATGAAGCAATCGGCATTTTGAATGGACAGGTATTTGTCGTACAATTATACACTGAACGCACTTCGCTATAGAAAACGTGTCATCGCGGAGAACTTCTTTATAACCTATATATATATATTAAAGATAATTTTCTACCAATTTTATATATTTAGTAAAACAATATAAAAATAACAGTCAATCTGGTAGACGGCCATCGCCTATACCAAACAAAACGCCTTTGAAATTATTGATTGAAACTAACTTACTAACTAAAAACTTTTTTTCGTAGATATAAAAGCTTAGACGTTAAAGCAGTTTGGGTAGTATTACCACCAAATCAAATATCTTCATTTATAATAGGATATCATCTGATTTGTGGTGAAAGATGAACAATATGAACGATATGACATTAACGAAAGTTCTAGTGAAAGATCGTTCAAACAATAATAATTTTTTCAAATCAGTCTTAATTAACCCTCTTGATAACTTCTTACACACCTAATTTGTTTTCAATATCGTAGAACTGCCCATCTAAAAACCTCTCACAGGTTCGGAAAAATGCAAAACTGCTTGTTTCATTATTTCTATTGGGTAACGGATTGAATGTGTGTTCTTAGGTCCAAGGTTAATTCTAATTTACCATTGGGAACAAAAACTTCGTCTAAACCACTTAGAACACGTATCGGATTTAAGACAAGCCAAAAGATTAATTAAACCTTATTCCTACAAGGAAATCCTGTTATTAAGTAAGTAAGGAGAAGAAGCTGGTGGGCGTTGCTACCAAGGACTGTGGTTGTGAATTATGGCTGTCCACATCCTGCCAAAAAGCAGGGTGAAGGTTCTGCTTGGGATTAATCTGGACATCGATAAATCAGAAAGTTTATAGAAAAATAAAAAAATAAAAGTTAATCATATCTTGAAAGCCTCGCTGTGGATAAGAGTTAAAATAAAATCATTTGAAAAGCTAAGCAATACATAAAAATCGAAAAACACAAGCGCCTTCTATAATCTGCAATGATAGTAGCGGATAAGTAAAAGGTGACAAAGAAAAGAACCACATGTACGCCTAGCATTTGGATGAAATCTTTAATGGTCAAGATTTAAGTGAAGATACTGTTTAAACCGGGATGCCTGTCAATTTCAGAATAAAAAAAAATGTGTCGCTGGCTGCATTGCACTACGAAATAAGGAAACTAATATTAAGCTCCTCGATACGAATTGATTACAGAGCACGTCATTAACGAGCTATCTATGAAAGCACCAAACACATTCGTTTATTTAATACATGTTTCCTTTTGGTTATTGTTCCACGATAGTGGAAAGTAGCTGAAATCGCATGTAAAGAAGAAACGGGAAGATCTCGTTACCAGAAAATATGTTACAACCAAGTTCTAAAAATAATTTAGATGTACAACTTTGGAAGGTATACAACTTTGGGGTTGTTGCCAACCAGTAGCATTAAAAATTTACAAAAATTTCATATTAATGTGCCAAGAAAAATGTTAGATGCTACTCGCGGTGGCGATCATTCAAATAACGCATTTCTACAAGTTTTAACCAGCCAACAAAACCATAACCAAAAACCAAAAGATAAATTAATGTTTTAGGTGTTATAAGTAGATGACTCCACTGGGAAGCTGCCTGCTAGATGCAAATATATAATATATATATATTGAGTACAAATTTCATATAATTATAAGCAAGTGCGGCCGGTTTTCATAATGTCTCACGTAAGATCTTCCATCTACCCTCGGAAAATATATTACATAGGTCAATCTATAAAAATTTAACATAATATGAATAAATTTGTATACGAAAGACGTTGTCCATAAAAACTAACTACTCACTTTTGTTCTGCTCTGATCTAATTTTTTAGCTGTCAATTAAACGCAACTTTTAAAAATGGCAAGTTTTGCGTCTGAAGTTTCATTATCGAGAATTGGTGGTATTGGTATCTGAAACTTGTCGAATTAAACAAAATTTCTGTCAGACATTAGCACATAAAAAGATCACATTAATTTAAGAACTTTAAAATACTTTCAACTGTGGCTATAAAAATAATAAAAACAAAAGCATAAGAAAGGAACTTTTGGGTCATAAATGTATTTATTACTGCTGAGCCAGAATTGACTCTCAAGATTGACGAAAAATGAGAAAGGTGTTACTGCAACTGCAACAGCTGTGTAATAATTGAAATGGTCCATACAATTATTGAAATATTTAGTTAACTTATCATGCGTAACTGCACATTTTTTTATTTAGCTGACAATTTATTTATTTCACCCCGGCACTTGTATCATTATGTGGAAATGACAGCTCATCAGAAATCAAACGAAGAAGTCAATCGATGTTTCTTTGGGAAGTACTAGTACCGGGCTGTAGCGCAGCATAAGTAGGTAAGCATTTATTTTTTATTTTAAAAATTCAATTAATTAAACTGCCCATTTAATGATTTTCACTACTGCGCATATTCTACTGCTGAATCTTTTAAATACGTTTTATATTAAATAATGAAACTAATTAACACATTTTATTGAACATAGCATCGGTAAATTTTAACTGACCAAGGCGTTAATTCAACTTTGACTCATATTAATTGGCTAATATGGCTATAGTGACAAATGACACCAATATCTATCCATATACACACCTTTAAGGGACAGATCTTTCGTACTTTAACTATCACGAAAAAATAAACGCCTTACATAAGACTTATAAGCTCGTTTCGTTTCTCCATACCTGTTCAAAAGTTTACGAAATTATTTCACTTCAAATGTTTCTGTCATCGATATCTTTTTAAGTTGTTTCTATATATAGTTGTTGATTTGTGTTTAATTTCTCATACATAAAATGCCTTTTATATCTTACGTAGATATAAGAGGTATTTCATGTTTAAGTTGTAGACATATTTTCGTTTCGTCTGCATGTTCGTTCAAAAAACAGCTGTGTTTTTAAAGTGAAAAATATAAAAAGAACTAGAGATTTCTTATTCAGTAGACAATGCGGAAGAATTTTCTAGAGTTTCTAGAAGATTTTAAATACTTCTTTCTTTACTACCCTCTTAAAATGCATATCAAAATAAAGGCTTACGTGATGAATACAAATAACTATGTTAGGCCACAATCTGGCGGAGATGAACACTCCAAAACGACGTATTATTTTGTTTTTCACAACCTCTATTGGTGTAAAATGGAAAGGGTTTTTATATATATATGACCTGCGATATTCCTCACAACCCTTTTCGGGTACCCAATGAAAGAATTTAACTATGTATTTTTTTAAATATGATATACTATTCGACGTCATTATAAACTCTATAGAGGTTGTTTTAAATAGGTTTCTTATAACCATAGGTATATATGGAACATATTTGTAGTTAGCCTTATTTAAAACGGTGGCCTGCATCTTAATCGAGTTATCTTCTAATCGATACGATTGTTAATTGCTTTGAATGGATGATTTTGGTATGTCATAGAGTAAAAATCAAATAGCTACCTTGTTTTTTGTCACAATGTTATACTATAGTTTAGGATTGTATGAGTATGCATGCATGGGATAGTGTTTTCATGCGTAATTATATATAGGTATATAATATGTATATACATCATAAATGTTATGTTTATACATAGCCATATACATTTATACGCTATGTAAAGTAAATATACATATATTTATTATGAATTTATCTATAATATTTTACGTTTTCCTATTTTGAGATTTATCAGTGTATGTATGTATGTATATATATTTGATATTAGATTTGAGTTTCTTAAATTGTATCACTTTAGTATAGAATATATAATACATTATAAACATCGATATTAAATTTCAACATATTTAAAGTGTTTATTTTTAAGTAATTATAATACAAATAGGTTTGTGAAATGTCCAGGGTTATTTGCCAAATCCAAATTTTCCAAAAAAAGAATCTTTTGCTTTGGATAGAACATCCGTTCCAGGAGCTGCCATTTCAGTCAGTTTTGACATAAACCCTGGTCCTTGACCTGGCTGTTGTTGATTTTGTTGTTGCTGATTTTGCTGTTGTTGATTTTGTTGTTGTTGATTTTGTAGCTGTTGTTGTTGTTGCTGTTGATTCCCTCCACCAAATATCCCCCCAAATCCTTGTGGTTGCTGCTGCATTGGCTGCGCAACATTTGGTGGAACATTTTGATCCATCTTAGGCTTAGAACCAAAAAGACCACCTGTGGCAGCCTGTGTAGCACCAGAAAGTAAATTTGTAGCCCCAGAAAATAGACCACCAGCGGATTGTTGCGATACCGGTGGAGGTTGTTGCTGTTGCTGCTGCTGATATTGTTGGCCATCGTATTCTTGTTGTTGCTGATTCATTTGCGAATATTGGTACTGCGCGGTATTATTACCACCGCCGATCATCCCTCCTGTCCCCGGTATCACCTGCGAAATGTTATGTCATTTAACAAAAATAGATACATTTTGCAGTTATTGAATGTTTTAGTTATAGGACAATGTGAATGAAATGAGTTTTGAATATTTAATTTAACAATTTCTAGCATAAAGAATAGTGAAAACACATAATGCAAGTATCTTGATCTAAAAAATATTTGCATATTTTATATAAGCGAAGCTGCGGAGATATTTATTTTATATTTAATATACAATTTTTTTTAAAGGTATGGGTCCTACAAATTTGAACAATTTTTGGGTTTGATTCAATATATGAGCAAATTTAAGAAAACAAAACTCATTTTGGAACTGGAAAAAAGATCTGGATTATTCAAGCAAAACTATTGTATATATTATCTGAACGCATTTGCAAACGTTTATTTTAAGCGCTGCAAAAATATTCAGAGTTCTAAAGGAGTATTAAATGGAATGTGCAAATGCATAATATGTATTTACGATGTTTTAAATAACACACCCTATAAACAAATATTTCAAAATTGAATTCAAAACATATGTATGTTGGTGTCAGCATTGGTTATATGAACAGAAGTGTTGTGAAAGTAATACATGAGTTACAAAATAAAGCAAAAAGAAGGAAACACACATTAATTAGAAAAGCATAGTCTCACACATAAAAGTTCACAAATAAAAAAAGAAATGTCACCTTATTTTACTAAATTACTTAGAATGTTTAAAGTGAACTTATGATCAATGAATTTAAAAGCCAAAAATATAAAACGGCATTATACAAATCATTTGATTCACACACAGTGGGTAAACAATTTTTTTGTAGCTAGAATAATATCATTAGAATAACGTAGAATATGCAATAATTATTAACAAATGTTTTAGTAAAATAGTATTTATAGATATTATTTGAATAGTGATTCTGTTATACTTATATTAATCTGAAAATTTTAAACAAAGGATAAATGAGTACAAAAATTTAAAAATAACTGTCTGTTCTGTTTGCAATTACCGATTATGGATGTGTGACTTTAAAACAAATTATATGATATGAACCTTTAATAATGTCTATTGAGGATATGAGAGCATATTCCAATTTCAAATGATTTTATATGCTTTAAAAGAAATAATGGGTAAGTTAGAAAGAGTATTTACCTGCGTTGGGTGATCGGGGGCAGGGTGGCCCGTGTTGTCTAACAGTGTAGGGGAAGCAGGGCGAGCATCTATAGCAACAAATAACATAAAGACTTCACATTTACCACAGCAGACCATTTAAAAAATGAAGAAATTTTTTCTCGAATATACAATAATTAAAAAAAAAATGCTTTCAACACTGGCATTCAGTGCAGCATCTATAGAGTGCAAAACTAAATTTTGAGAAATGCAATAAGCGGACATCTTCAGCTGTAAAATTGCATATAATGTGAATTGTTTATTGACTTAAAGTTTACTGTACATCTCTTTTATAGCATATACTTAGTGTTTTCAGTTAGGTTTGCTAATTCCATTATGAACTATGTATCCAAATCACGGTTAAAAAATTGTGTAAATAGAAATCCATTGTTTAATATTACTTTACATCAATAGTTTAGTTGCAAAGAATTGTTTTTATGCCTTTGCAAAAGCGTACATTTTATTAAATAAAAACTCATCAAACCAAATGATAATAAGGGCTAATTGAAAATTTATTTTGTTTGGTATTGTAAAGATAAAAGAATGTATGATACTGGGTCATAGAGCTGCCTATACTAACTTCATCGCTAACCGGCGGGTAAGGAACCGTAGCAATAGGTAGCCTAACAGCTGATGGCATTTTGGAAAAAACATTCGACATTATTGACTGTTCCCACACTATAATGGCTCAGCCACATTGAACAATTTCAGAATTTCACACCAAATAAAATAATCTTTAAATTCAAACACATAGGTTTAAAGAGATATAATAAATTGGAACCATTATTTTAAATACCATCGTAAATGACAAATCACTTAATCTGAATAACTATAGGTGAAGTACCCAATAGGTGTCGCGAAGATAAAAAGGTTGAAAGGTATTTAGACGTTGTCCGCAAACAATAATTTGTTGCAATCCTCTTGATGAACTTGTTGGAGCTTGACGCTGTAGAAAGACATATAATATGTTTCTATAATTTCTAGAGTGGAGTTCCCAAAATCCTCAAAATTAATAAAAGAATGGTAAGAGGACGCCAACAATTTTTTTAAAAATCGATAAGATTGCCAAAAAAAATATGAATTTAGAGAACATACCGGTTACGTAAAGTCTCGTCTCGGAACGTATTAATGTATTAGTACCGCTTCCAGCTCGGCGAATAGTGATCTATTTTCACACTTAGACAAAATCCTGCCAACGAATTTCAAGTCGAGACACACCATAGCATTCTTCGCCAGGATGGACGAATTTGGTATCCCAACAAAACTGTTTCAACTGTGCGCGTGACGCTGAAAAATATGTGGGGCATATTGGTAGTTTTGGCAGCAGTTCATCTAAACTGTTAAACATGTACCAGATATCCGGCTTACGATATTATCAGCCGCTCTCCACGTGTCATTATAAAGGTTTTCATGGCGAAATTCAATATCTATGTTTAAACCCCAAATAAAGTTTGAAATGTATGGTGGATTATAAATACGAAACGCCTTAATTTTTTTAATTAACTTTTATGAAACTGAATTATTTCATAACAACAATGAGATTTATTTCTTGAAAATGCATTCCTAAATGCATTCGTACAACAACTGAGGTGGGGAAGTTGTATACAGGGTGTTACTGGTGTTAATAGTTGCTTCAGAAACTTTGTGTAGGGCTTTATTTTTAGACGAAATAATATCTCTTGTAACTGCGTTTAAACTATGTTAATATCTCATTTCAGTTTTAAGATATTAAATTTTAAAGATCACTTTCCTCATAAAGTGTGTAATGAACATATAATTTTGTTTGCTTCATTTTATCAACATAATAATAATAAACAAAAAATGTCCACATAAGTTTGCAGAGAATATGGTAATCCAATTTATAATAATTTAAAAAAAACACTGCAAATGTTGGTAACACGCTGTATAAGAAACGCACTGTATTAAAGGATAGATGCAAATTTAATTTTGGCTTGGCTATATTGTAAACTCTCGAGCGCGGCCAGGACGGTCCCTAGATATATTTAAAATTCAATTATTTGGTGCATTTTATTAAAACGTCCATACAAAACAATACAACATTTTAAAATTCCTACAATTAGCATTGCCATTAAAAGCAAAGCTTGACACTAACAGTTAAAAGAAAGAAAAATCTGATTCGGAGTAAAAAAACCTGAAAAATAAAATATTGAATTTTTTTTCCAATTTAATTTGTTTGTACCTATATAAGCAACTAACATAAAGAACTTTATTTACAAAAGTAAAATAAAAACGTTACACTAATAAGTTTTCACTGAAAATAAATAAGTAAATACTGTAACCCTGTCATGAATAAAATAGGAAAAATATACTCTTCGACTTGGGCCGGAAAATTCAAGAATGGTAGTCAAGAGCTCTTTCTATTCATAACGTGTTACTATTCAGTGGGTTTTGTTTTGAAAAATATTAAATAAAATTTTAATCGTACAAGGGCCTAAAGCATAGTTTTTCCAAACATTATGGGTCAAAGAAAGTGTTTTTTTTACACGAATGCATGACACCTACTGGTTAATGCCGATTCCGAACAGTTTATTTTTGAGAGGATTCTCTTGAAAGTTTTTAATCTTAGATTTTTTGTCGGATCACTTCTTAATAATGGTAATTAAAATTTATCATCAAAATCATGATCGTTTTAAATTCATAAATAAAATCCGTGCCGCTTGAAGCTTTTTTAAAGAGGAGAACAATTTGGAATTAGATCACTTGAAGCTTTAGAATGAATATATTAAATTTTATGTCATGGTAGTGGTTGGGCATATTTGGAAAGGCCTGTTGGGGCACGTTTCAACATGTTCAAAATATATTTAAAACATTATTATCACTTCTTAAATGACCTTGTGATTATTATGATTTTTTTATTTGGTGAGAGCTAAGATTTAATATAAATATTTCGTAAAAATAATCATATTTCATTTGAAATCAAAGTGTTATACCACTGTTCAATGTGAGAACAATTGAAAGTCCAATAAATCTAATATATATTTTTTTTATGAATTCTGAAAGCCAACATTTTTTTATACCCTATCCTATGGGTATATTAATTTTGACACATAGTTTGTAACACCCCTTAATATTCGTCGTAGACCCATAAAAGTATATATATTTATGATCAGGACCAAATCCTAAGACTATTTAGCAATGTCCGTCCGTCCGTCTGTCCGTCCGTATCAACTTTTGAGTCCTTTAAAGTTATGCTAGGAGGCTGAAATTTGGAGCATATACTCCCTAGGGTCCCGAAATGGTAAAGTGTTAAAAGTTTTTAAATCCGCCCACTGCCACGCCCACAATTTAGAAAAAACCGTTTTAAGGCTTGAGTTAGAGAGATAAAGTTGTTAAACCTTCACAAGATATGTAGGTACTGCCTACCTTTATAAATTTGTCATATAAAGTTTTTTGCCACGCCTACTTTTTGTGGGCGTTTTTCACTAAAATGCAGTTTTCTTTGAAAATTTTGATAGAAATCGAAAAAAATGTTTAACAATATATTTGGCCAATATTTTTGCCAATATATCGCCCATACAAAGTTTTTGGCCACGCCCACTTTTTGGGGGCGTTTTTTGAAAAAAATATTTTTTTTCTATAAATTTCTTAGAATGAAATAAAATGCTATCTATCATCTTCCTTATGAATTTTTTCTTTGGGGTACATAGGGATAAGGATAGGGTATCATACTGTTCGCCCCAAGCGGACTGTAGCCTTTCCTTATGTTTTAATTTACCCTTGTCTCCCCTAATGTATCAACTAGTAATAGTTGATGACGAGTATCTAATTGTATTAAATAATTTTTGGATTAAGTCTTTTGAATTATGCCCGTCCACATTTCAAACATACTTTAATTGTAAATTTTGATATACTCGGGAAGAAACCAAGAAAAAAGTGCGCATGGTTTAAATGTGTTTGTGGCAATCCACTGATGATCCTACACCACCACATCTGGGTGAAACGCCTTCGAAGCAATAGTTCGCTAAATCAATTTATTGAAAACCTAAATAGATTTTTTTAGAATACTAAATGTATAAATGAAGATTTTACAATGTATATTCAAAAACTGCCAAATCGTTTGGTCAATATTATTGCTCATCAAAAGCGATTTGAACAGATTCTCTGTCAAAACCCAAATTTAAAATGTATATGAGGATCCGTGCTCCCGGCAGTAAACTCAAATTTTTAGTAAAATAAAAACCGCGACCCTTCAGACTAAACATGAAGTATTGTACAAGTCGAGTTTAAAAATCGCCGATTTATTTCCATTAAAATATACTACTTTGAACGTTCTCTTAGTTACTGTAAATTCATTTATAATTATAGGAACATTATCATCTTTTATAAAAATCACTCAGGAACAACAACCCTTAATTCCGCACATCATCTTTTTGGTAATTGTAACTCAAAATTTCTTTCTTAATCAAAGCCAACTCAAAATGCACAACAACATCACTCCACTATTCAATTGAGAAAGTGCTCGCATAGTAAGAAAATGACTAGAATGCGTAGAAGCTAAGCAATCTATCTATATTGCCTTCCTCATTGAAATTCCATCGCAAAGTTTAACAAGTGTCTTCATGCGGTCAAGAAAAATATGCTATTTAGGTCTCATTTTGATTTGGCTCTTGTTATCTTCTATCTTTCTTTCTCTTTGAAACAATATGCTTACGCACTTTGACAGATTGCATCTTTTCCATTAAGGTAAGATTTTAGTAATAAAATTGATTATTTGGTTGCCAGCTAATTAGAAGCGATTTAGTTTAAGCTAAGCAATATTGATTATCCCAAACACATCCCAAAAACATCCCAAACACAGCAACAAAGCAATCGTTTCTAATATGTTGTCAATGTTGTATATGCGATTTAGTTTAATTTATCGCTTTTATTTCCAGAAATTGTTATGTTGACTTGACACAGATATTTTGTGGAATGTGTAGAATAACGAAAGGACGAACGCTTTGAGGATGTTTTATCAATATGTGCATAAAAGAAGATTTTTAAATTTGAAGAATATCACTGTTCTAATATATTGACGTCTTGCGTGTACAAGGTGGCGCAAATGTTGTCACCCGCTCTAATTATTATTAAGGGGTAAGAGGTCTAAAATATAGACCAATCATTGACAAACATAGCCTCTAATATGTTGTTTCGTATGTAAGAAGTGAATTGCTTAAGCTAAAATGTTATGATAAGCATTTTTGCAATTCAAGTTTCGCTTGGATTTGGGCAGTTAAAGTTATAAGAAATTTACAAGTATTAAATAGCACTGGTAACTGACAATTATGTTAATACTCTTATTCATCGACAAAAGATGGTGGGCATGGAAACCGATTTCACTATTTTGTCGCTCAGCTTATGAAACAAAATTAAGAATATCTGCTCATAAGGGCATTTTAAAGCTCCAAGCTCTAAGTCTTAAGAACTTTTGGCAGAACATTTTTAAGTGAAAATAAGTATGTGTATAATTATTATATACTATCTTTTGAAATAAAGGTACATTCCTAGCCAGAAGATGGAGGCACGGCCTACTCCAGAGGTAATCGACCTCTTAGGCTGGGGTTCCCTTTTCCTCCTACCAAGAAAGCCGACCAAAGGAGCATAAAGCTAGGCAATCCTACCAACAATCGGAAAAGTTCAAGGACTGGAAGAACACTGGAAGGGAAACTGCCAAGCCAGCTCCGACGAGAACACAAACGGCGAACGAGGTAGCAGGGATTACGTAAAACCCTATCCCATCGACAGCTAAAGCAACTTTCTCCGCCCTCCCACTACCGCGAAAGCCGGCCACTATTGGAAAGGAGGTCATTGCCAAGCAATCCCACCAACTGTCAGAAAAGTCTAAGGATTTTAAGGCCACTGCTAGGGAAACAGCTAAGTAGGCCCCAAAAGAATCCGCTCAGCCGAGGAGGTAATAGGGAACTTGGCAAAGAAAGCTAAGCTTATAAGTAGCGAAGACCTCACCCTAGCCATTATTGACCGTAACAACCCTGATGGGAAACTTGCGGTAGACAAATGGCTCAAGGTAGAGCAAAGATCCTGGAGGCCATGATATCAGAAGATGAAGCTGCTGATACAAACAACACCTGCAAGTTCAATAAAGCAGGCTGGCGGAAGGGAGTTTATGTCATCGGCCTGGTACCAAACTGAAGGCCATACCTGCCTCAGGCCTACCTCTGCGGACCCTGGAGTACCTATGGATACCTTCTCCGGTTCTGGAGGAACAATCCATATGCGGAGCAAGAATCTGAACGTAGGTGAATGGCATATTGTAAGTTCCAAGCCGCGGGAAGAAGGTGACAGCTGGGACCTGCGCATTGCGGTGGACCCACCAACTACCTCAGATCTGCAGAAGAGGTCATCAAATTTGGGTTGGGGAACACCAAGTTATCCTTCCGTAGTACCGATGACTACCGCCGGAAAGCTCAGGATGGTGCAGATCAATATGCAGTGTGTAATACAGGGCTGTACTCTAGCTGTGAAGATAATCTTAGGAGTTGCATTCTGATAAAGGAATCAATTAAATTTTTTTTTTCTTATAGTTTCAACAACAGTCATTTGACAGTGGTGATATGGGACCACAAGAACGAACCCCAACTCATTCTTGCATTCGCATATCTGCCCTACAACTAAGAAGACGCCCATCACCACTACAAATACAACACGCCAGCACCACCCGAACAAACTTAGTAGTAAGTATGGATGACAACACTCAATGGGGTGGCAGGGATTTAAACAAAGGAGAATGGTTTATACTTGATTTTATATTACTATCCAACTTACATATTTGTAACAGGGGTAGTCATCCTAGGTTTCACAACAAAATTAGGAAAGAGTTTATGGATTTAACTTTATCGCTCCCAGTAGACAGATTCAGGACTGGAATGCTTTTTCGAAATGGTCTTTCTCTGAATATTTCAGGATAATATTAGGAGGACTTTGAATTACCCAAATAACTGTCCTTTGGGAATCTTGTCAAGGCTGACTAGAGTAAATTCTCTGACTTGGTCGAAAGTCGACTTCCACCTAACCCCATAGGTACATTGTCAAAGGCGATACTCGTCAATGAAATAGTCGATCTTCTCACCAGGACCCGTCTTTCCAAAACAAAAACACACGCGGCTTTATGGACTAGGGAACTACGGTTTCCTGGTTTAATAGAGCCAAACTGACAAAAACCGATGAAGACTGGAATGAATATTGCAACAGCTTTAGCGAGTTTAAGAAGAAAACTAGAGCAGCCAAACGAATATCCTGAGCAAACTACTACAAACTACGGCATTGAATCCATCACTGAAGAAAGTAAAAAGCGGAAAGTTCTAGCCAAACACCCCTCCCCTGTAGGGTATCTATGTAATCAAGACAATATTTTGTTTTGCTTTTTTTTATAATTTGCACGTGCAAAAGGGATTGTTAGCACCCTTATCATGTTATGGTAACACAGCACGGGCGTTAAGAAAAAATGAGAGATTAGACGAAAGGATGAGAAACCGATACACATTGATTTTAAATGTTTGTAAATTGTTATGGTCAGGAAAAACAGAGTGAGGTAGAGCATTCCACATTCGTGTTGTACGGCAGAGGAACAAATCCTTAAATTTCACAGTTCGAGCGAATATAGGCTTTAGGGTGAACTGATGAGCAGTCCTGGCATGGCGAGTATTACGGTTGGAGTGTTGAAGGGGAGGAATGCAACTGGCTATTTCGTTTGAGCACTTGTGATGGTAGTATCGATAGAACAACGATAGGCAGGAGACATTACGACGATGACTAAAAGGATCAAGCGAATTCGCAATATCTCGATCGCCAATAAGCTTTATCGCACATTTTTGAATTCTGTTAAGTAGCTCCAAATATGTAATTGGTGCACCCGGACCTAATATGAGCGTTGTACTCAAGTTTTGGCCTTGTAGATTCTAGCTAGATCAGAAGGGGTAAAATATTCGCAGCGTTCTTGGCGACGTCGAATATGTGGTCATTCCAACGAAGGTTAAGACACATACCGAGAATGGAAAATCTTTTGGATTCAGCGATGCAAGTACCATTCATGGATAATGGCAGAGTATTGAGGTTTCGCTTTAATGACAGAAGACAGCATTGTGTTTTGGAAGCATTAAATTCCACTCTATTGGTTTTACCCCACTCGAAAATGCTGACAAGATCGGAATTTAATGAGCTTAACATACGTTGCCGTTCCAGTTCAACGCCCGAAGATGAGGGGCGTTGTCCAGGAAACAAATATGTAAAGCTGAGGGTACTGTCATCGGCGAAGAAATGAATAGGATTAGAAGTAACAGAGAGTAGATCATTTATAAAAATAAGAAAGAGCGTCGAAGACAAAACGGAGCCTTGGGGAACACCAGCATTTATTTGGTAAGTTGCAGACTTGAACGCATTTTCGACAAAAGAGCTTGATGGTAAACTCTGTCAAATGCTTTCGAAATATCAAGCACAACGACCTTACTTTCACCACCACGGTGAATAGATTGGTTCCACTTTTCGGTTAGATATGTCATCAAATCACCAGTGGACATGTTGCTGTGAAAACCGTACTGCCGGTCATTTCGAAGTTTCCGCGATTCAAGATATTTAATAGGCTGACAATTTATCAGCGTTTCCATGACCTTGGAAAGAAGGAACGTAAGTGCAATTGGTCGGTAGGAGGAGGGAGAGGAAGATTCGCCTTTTTTGCGACTGGCTGGACAAATGCTGTTTTACATCTTCTCAGAAAAAGCCCTGAAGAATAGGACAGATAGAAAAGCTTACGCAGTGGTTTTGTCAGCATGGAGAAACATCTCTACAGAAAATGGGCGAAATACCATCTGGACCAGCGGATTTATGCACGTTGAGATCTCACATTGTAACATTCGTTGTAGCCACCTAAAAGTATACATGTTTCTGATCAGCATCAAAAGTTAAGACGATTAAGCAATGTCTGTACAGGAGGGTTTGTGTTCTATTCGTCCCAAGCGACAGTTCAATGCCAACACTAAAAAGCTTTAAAGTAAGAATTGCAAGAACATTATTGAAAGCTTATTATCGGGTATTGATGGAATTCCTTCTCGCCTTAGCTTTTTTTTTTTAAATTGCTCTTGCAAAAGGGATTGATGCTGATCATAAATATATATGTACACTTTGAGGGGGTCTACAATGAATTTGAAATTGTGTTGCAAACAGTGACGGTGCGTCATGGAGACATTTCAGACACATTTCAGACAGTCTAAAAAATAAAAATGAAACAAAAGCACAAGGGTTAAAATGTTATTAAAGAGCCAAACGCATTTCCTTTTTGTCTATCTACACTCATCTTTCCTCGGTCTCTCTTCGCTCTACACCACATAAACTCTTATACTCAGATTATTAAAATAATAAACATGTTTCACGAAAATATATTGAATTTGAAAAAGCTGGAGGCATAATCTAGTGCCTGTGTTTTGTAACTCTGTCGAGAACTTCACGTATCGAGAAAATGTAAGACGCAGGAGTTGGTCCTTTTAAAAACCTTTTTCTTGTTCTTAAGCCACATCAATATTTGAAAAATGTCAGGCGTCCTAGATATCGGCATCTACGGTTTTGGTCGGTTTTTGTATATTGGAGATGTGGAATGTGTGACATTTGTGAAATTTTGACGCAGTTTAAAAACAACGCAAAACTTTCATATAACCCAGTCGTACATTTTACATTTTATCGATGCGAGAATGTTATAGAATATGGGCATAGGCTATCTACTTTCCCAATGCAATTGGTATAGATCCATATGTTCTATGTCAATAAAGAGCTTTCCAAAAATGGTCGTGTAAACTCTGAAGCCAGAGTTTCTATCTTTATTGTTAACAGGCACGGGGCGAACAAGAAACTATAGTGAGAGAAACAGGAAAGTCATTATGACATTTTGGTGCCGCACGCTACTGGTTACAAGAACGGTACACTCGCGGTCACACAAACTAATAAAAAATGGACAGTGCAACTTATCGAATAGGTGTTTTTTTTAAGTAAAATAACGATTAGTTATGAAAACTTATATGTACAGAATATACTTTATATAAAATTAATTGCAAACACTTTTTCGTAAGTGACAAAATGAATATACCATCAGGATAGAAAACTTGGATGTTCCTTAACAATTTCGTTTTAAGTATTTTATTCGCCATAATAATACAACACGTATTTTTGTATTTCCTTAGTTCGACCTACGATAAGATTCCAGGAACACCTCCTCATCTAAAGAGAACTTCCATTATATGTAGAAAGCAAACAAAAAAACAAGAATATCAATTTCATTAAGGCTGAAAATTGAAAAAGTTTTAACAAAAGGAACAATTACAATTTATTTGTAAATCAATAGTAGTTCAAAACTATTTTTTTATGTTAACAATTAGGGGGAGTATTAAATATTGTTAAAACAAATATAATGTGTATGCTAACAGTTTTCTAACTATTACTTTTCATGTATTGCTGTATATAACCTAATACCATATAATAAAAGACTTATTTGTCATCTTGCAGTCGATTTAATCAGTTTATTTTTTAAGAACTAACCATTTACGACATCTCTCTTTTGTATGGTATCCTGTTGCGCCCCCAATGTATGAATACCATTTTTTACATGTGAAGAATAGCTTTTTGGGAACTGTATCCAAACTAACCAAACTTTTTTTTTATTTTGTAAAAAGTGAATCTGAAACCTTTCGAATAATTGTATTCATATTTGGTATTAAATATGCACATACAATGCATACACACAATTTAAAAAACATTCAATTGAAACCACAAACGATTCAAATTACTGATATAAAAGTGATTTAACATTATCAAATTAACATATGGTGGTCAGTTCAGACGTGGTAAAATTTGAATATGAATTCATACAATAGACAAAGGACATACGTATGCAAATTAACCGAAATGATGGTAAGTTTTTCAGTATATTATATTTATAAGCAATTTGTTTTGTGTCAATACTATGATTTTACATATTTCATCCACTCTTCATGTTAAATTTCCATCAACTAAATTGTAAAAGTAGAAAAAATACACATATTGAGAATATTATCTAAACAGTTAGTACTTTCTTACGAAAAATATGATAATTTTTTAGACGGTATTCATACATTTTAATGCTGCTGAAAAGAAAACATTAAGCCAACGTTTAAACATAACATGCGTCCATTCAGATATAACAATTATTGAAAAATAAACACATATAAATTTAAACATATTCTGTGTGAGACTTTTGAGAATAGACGAAATAAAGAAAAAAACATAAATATACAATTGAAAAAAACTGAAGAAAGCTTGTACTTTTTACAAAAACTTTTACTATCATTTAAATATAGAATGTTGTATTGTACTGAATATAATATTTATAGTATACAGTTCGTGTTTTTTTAATAGGTTCACACAAGATAATTTAAATTATTAATTCACCGTATTTTTTATGTTATTATATGGGGTTGGTTTTCGTCATTGGTTCATGACATGAACAAAATCGTATGGTAGGGTTATATATATATATATATTCACTCACACATATAACGGATTATTTATCAATTGCTTATCGTATTAGCCCCAAAAAAGGCGAGTATATATATTGCCCACTCTCTAATCCATTCCGAACTTTTATTCCAGACATTTATTTGAATGGAAAAGTTATTCCTAAGTGTAAAAAATTCAAATATCTGGGATCATCATGTAAGCGTAGGGTGGTAGGAAGTGGCAGGAAAACTCGCCTTTAAAGAAACAAGTTTAGCTCGGGCTAAGTGGAATTTTTATTGTTTATGGATAAAACTAGCATTAGAACTTGTAGGAAAAATGTCAGCTTTGTGCTAAGAGCAATCACTAACCACTGCCTGTCAGACAGACAATATATAGAGAGTACCGTCTTACGGCGTGGGCAGTTGCTTTAGAGACGTCATTGGAAAAGAAAAAAACACAACACACATTCTGGGCAACTATCTTGCACTAGTTAGACTTAGTAAGAAGATCTTAGCAGCGTACGTTGAAATTTTGGGGTTTGATTAAAAAATATGGGTTTTTATTGCATTATTCAGAGCGTTTTTAAATGTTAAAATGTATTCACTTATAAACAAATTTATGAAATGCCTAGCTGAAAACGTGTATGTACTTTAATTTTTGTGCTGTATGACACGGGCATGCGCAGAATAGTTGCATACTGATGTTAAAATCACAAATATCGAAAAGTTGGGCTTATACTAGCTCTGCATTGTGGCGACGAACTATAATTGACACTTTCTTTTGAAATATTTGTAAAACATTGATTTTACTTGATGTTACAAGCTATACTGTTTTATACTGTATGTCCAAGTTTTTAGTTTCATTGAGGACAGTTTTTGTTCACTCTTATAACAGTAGAACAATTTTATTTTATTCTCTAGGCAGGGATCTGAAATAAATCTCAAAGTTTTGAAAGGAATAACTCAACTCTTATTTGTTGCACTTGTCAATAAAAATCACTCAATAATCTTTATTCTAAAGAAAAAAGATGTTTTTGGTCAAGGTATGAGAGAAACCCTTATTCTGGTTCTTGTTATATTTTGGTCAACTATTGAGATTTATCGCTGAGAGACTAAATTAAATCGCATCTGCGAAATTATCAATCGGAATGTCCCTTAGTTTCTCGTTAGCACTGCACGCGAGAGTGCATATATAAATCATTACCTTAAATTTTTTAAAGACTACTCGCTAGAATGAAAAACGGTTATCTGAATCTGATTCTTGCAACTTCTGTGGAGTAATTTGAAAATTAAGCAAACACACATTCCTTTTCATTCTGTGACAGGTTTATAGCGCGGCACATATAAACTTTCCAAAATTTTTTTTTAAAGAAAGTGAGTCTGATAAAATATTTTCATGTTCCCTATATATTTTTGTCTATTTATTTATTTGTATGTTTCATAAATTGAGAATAACAAAGTTCTGTAAAACAATTTTTTTTTTATGATTCATATATGTATCACGATGCATTGGGCCGTATATCTTTTTGTATCATTTCATAAATTATTAAACAGTCAAGAATGTCGTTTGTCTCATTTTATAATTTACATAGAATAATAGTAATAATTTTGTTGAAAAAATAAAATAAAATGGAATACAAGGTATTTGATAGATAGTGAAAATAATGCTAATGATACAGATTTAAACGAATTGTTTCCTGAAGAAAACATAACTTCTAAAAGTCAAACGAAAAATGATTTGCGGCAAATGCTCGTCCATGAAAGTGTATTTGGAAGATTCAAATGTATTCGCCCTAACAAATAAAGATAATAAAGCACAGAATTTCCTGTGAAAAAGGAAAAATTTGATTTTAGACAATGGAACAATGAGTAAATAATCAAATGAACTTCCAACAATCTCAATCCATACGAATCTCTTTAGTCGTTTTTTAATATTCAGAGTTGGAGTGGCCATAGTTCATATAATACGAAATCACAAAAGTGTGAATTTCTCGAGAACAAACTGTTTTTTCAAGCGATTACATTCCTTAAAATAATTTCTTTTTAAATAAAAAAAAATATTCATCAGAGGGCTAATGCTTTTCTGTCATGAGGGAAATTGCATTGCTTGTGTATAGCGTTCTAGCAACTCAAGTCACAGTCGAAAGGGCATTTTCATCTTTAAATTTTATTTAGAACGCAAGTTTCATAAAGTTTTAGGGTCAAAATTCTTACCGTCTAAAAATAGGGTATATACCATTAGTTTAGAGAGAAGTTAAAGGGTTAAGCAGAAGCATGTAACAGCAAACAATTTTAGACCAATAAGTCTGTCATCATTCAAACTTAAAACTCTAGAGGTATTATTGGAAATTCAAACTATGAATATATGCAGCAAAGGCTTTTTGACAGAGTCGCAACATGCATACATAGAAGGCAAATCTGTTCAACAAAAAGTTGTGAGGAAAGACCTACACTTCAGTTAGTTTGCGTTGGCGGCCTTTGTTAATGTCTTTGTTCAACAGCGTGGAGTGCAGTGAAAATAAAAGCGATGTAGTAAATTGAACAGAGTATTACAAATTGGTTTAGCAACATGCTTGCGAGCTGGAAAATAAACTTTTAAATTGAGCAAAGATCGGTTATAATTTCTGCAACCGGAGAAAAGGCTGTGGTCTTAACTCAAACCCTTCCAAAACGGATCAGGTTCTTTCTACTAGGAAATACAAGATACCGCTATTTAAACTTAAACGAATTAAACGATTTGTCCTTTGGGAAAGAATGTAGTAATGGCCGTAATTCTGGACAAGAAATTGAATTCGACTCTTTTTAGGTCTTTTTATCTGCAGAAGAACGATGGGAACAACTTGGAGCTTAAAACCTGAAATTGCGCTTTTGCTATATACGTGGTGGTAAGGTCCATACTTACATATGGCGCACTAGTATGATGGAAAGCAACATAACAAATTCTACGACAGCAAAAGCGGCGGTTCAAGGAACAAAGCCTTCTGCACCGCTTGATTTATAGATAAAAAAAACTTGCTTGCCTTGGTTGACTTCCACATTCCATATAATATAACATATCCAGAGAGGGGGGATATACAAAGAATCAGATCAAACGAAATTCAGATCTTTACAGATGGTTCGGAAACAATCGCAGGGACTGAGAGTGTCTTTGCCAATATAAGGTGGTCATGTCTTGAGGAAGACAGGGTATCTGTGAGAAATGTTTTTCGTGCTATTCGGGAACTCACGGTGCGCATAATCGACCTACTGAAACCACTATTGGCAATACCATTCGCAAAGGTTACATAAGTGGATGATACTCGACCAGTTAGACCGCATCCATCACGTAGTGGTGAGACTATAGCAGCTTTAGCTGAGAGTGTACGAGTGTACCGTGAAGAATCGATTCGTCGTCGTTCTGAGCAGTTTGGCCGCCAATGGTAACCGTTATCGCGCGATGTTAATGGACTATGTGCTTCCTGAAATTCCACCCCATGGTCTCGGTGAGCTCTGGTTTCAACAAGACTACAATGGACTTGCTTAGCAATTATTTTGGAGAGCACTTAACTTCACATTTTGCTACGGTAAATTGGCCGCCTAGATCGTGTGATACCACACCTTTGAACTATTTTCTCTGGGGATATGTATAGTCTCAGATCTTCAGGAATAAGCCAGCTACGATTGAAGCTTGAAAACCATCACTACACGTGTTATTCGCGAGACACCAGTCGCTATGCTCCAACGAGTAACCCAAAATTAGACCTTCCAAATGGAACACATTAGACGCAGTCGTGGTCAACCTTTACATGATATCATTTTCAAAAAGTATACAAGATAATAATAAGATAATAACGGGTGATCCAAGTAGAGATACTTTCAATACCTTCAATAGCCTTTTGTGACAGTTCACGTGTGAGTCGTGTCATGCTGTTATGTTATTTTTGTTTAGTATTGTTTGGCATTTCATAATGAAAAGACTTACGCGTGAACAACGTTTACAAATTGTTCAACTTTTTTATGAAAATTCACGTTCTGTGAGGAATTTGTTTCGTGCACTTCGCTCAACTTATGGTCAACAAAATCGGCCATTCTTAAATTGAAAGCGTACAAAACAGCTTGTGCAACAACTGAAGCCACTCGACCTTCCCAAGCGACATCGCTTCGCTCTATAGGCTCATGAAAAGTTCCAAGAAGATCCGACGTATCGAGGCAAATTTTGTTTAGCGATGACGCCCATTTCTGGCTCAATGTAAACAGACAAAATTGCCGCATTTGGGACGAAGAGCAACCTGAAGAGATTGAAGAACTGCCACTTCATCCAGAAAAAACAACGGTTTGGTGTGGTTTGTGGGCCGGTGAAATCATCGGTCCATATTTCTTAACAAATTATGCCGGTGCGAACGTAACCGTCAATGGCGACCGTTATCGTGCCATGATAACCGACTATTTGATGCCTGAAATTGAAGCTCGTGATCTCGGCGACATTTGGTTTCAGCAAGACGGCGGCACTTCCCACACATCGCATCAATCAATGGACTTATTGAGAGAACATTTCGGTGAGCACGTTTTGGGCCGGTCGATTGGCCACCAAGATCGTGTGATATCACACCGTTAGACTTTTTCCTGTGGGGATATGTAAAGTCAAAAGCTTATGCCGACAAACCCGCTTCGATTCAGGCCTTGGAGGAAAACATCACGCATGTCATTCGCCAGTTACCAGTCGAAATGCTCGAACGAGTGATCGAAAATTGGACTCATCGGATGAACCATCTGCGACGTAGCAACGGCCAACATTTGATAGACATAATCTTCAAAAAATAGATGCCAAAGAATGTTCAAATGATAATAAACATTTTCCATTAAATGTGAATTTTCTGTGTTTTTTTCTTTAAAAAAGTAGGGAACCTCGAAATGGATCACCCTTTACAAGTTTTAAGTTCACTTTTGATGAATCACCATTTATTATCCTTTATTAGATTTTCCACTGAAGGGAAATCTAAAGGTATATAACATACATATACATTCATAAAATTATGTAATTAAATAAAAAAAATTTTAAATAAATATGTATATTACTCCCTGCTGGAGTGTAATATAATATTACAGGTGGTCTTATCTTAAGAAACAATACATACTACATAATACAAAAGAAGAGTTGCACCAATTATTTTCCAAGTTTCGAGTGAAATCGCCGTCCTCTTTCCTCTTCCTCAAACTGACAAGTTCACAAGTTGTTGTATGTTCTAGACCATATACAGTTCTATATTATTAACAGTTATGAGTGCACCGACGTTCAAACATGCACCTATGTTATTCCGCTATCAGTTGTTGTGGACGAGATTTTTAAACACTCTATAACACAAAAAAAAAAAACAAATAAATGAGCTGCTTAACCGCGGTCGCGTTTGTCAAAAAAAAAATACCAGTGCAAGCTATAAAACAAAATTGCTAACAGTGCACAGCGCATGGCTGCTGCTTTGCATTGCATTGTTATTTGCATCACTTGTTAATTACGTAGGTAGGTACACGCAGCATTGGGCGAATAGCGGGTCGCGAGAGTGTAAAATTTTGTTGTTGGAACAAAATAAATTATAGTAGGGCCTAGTGGTGGTACTGCTATTGCAATAGCTGCTGTTAATGACTCCGCCTTTTAATGAGCAGAGATCAGTTGCGATTGCCCTTTGATATAACTGCTTACAGTGTTACCTTCGTGAAATCATTTTGAACGCACGGACTCCGTGACTCGTTTTTTTAAAAATCAACGAAATTGGACTGCTTTTAAAAATATTGGACGCTTTTTCCTATAATTGGACCATACAATTTCAGCTCTTCAACTCAGCTCAATTAAACTCTTTTTATTGAATTACCTAATTTAACTATTTATGTAACATCTACTTCACAAGTAAACGATCTGGAAAGAAAACTTCAATTAATTTTAAAAATGGATTTATTTTCTATCTCTGCGACATGTTTTGTCGTTGTTTTGTGTTGCAGTTCACTGTGCCTGTGCGTTAAATTGTTGTCAGGGAGGCGGATTGCTATTATTTTTTGAAACAATCTGTGACCAAATAATTTCGCGAAGTAATGTCAATGAAAGAAGGTTTTTAGTGCTTAAGTTTAGATCCAGGTGTAATTAAACTTAACATTACTAGAAATGAAGCCGCAAGCGCTATTGTATCGAACAATCTAAAAACCAATTGCATTTCGTCATTAAAATTCCACGCCCACGCGCTGAGGTTATTTGCTGTAACCAAAAACAAACCAACCAACCAACTTAAGGTAGAATCTTGTTAATTAATGTTCTGTGCACTAAAATTAATAGATGATAAGCAACTGGAAGACTGGCTTCCTGACTCGAATTTAAATATAATAATTAGTACAGAAACAACATTCTCAATAAAAAAGTAGTATTTTCTTGTATATTTTTGTTACTTAGTTTTAACTTAAACGAACTGATTTTTGTTAAGTAAGAAAGTATAACATAATATATTGGTATCGCTACCCCACCTGTTGCGAAAGTCTGGCATACATCCAGGAGTACACCCGTCATGAGAAGTTTCTGAAAAATAAATTGCCATTCTGAATTGGCATTAAATTATAGGTCCATCCATTCGTGTCAAAAAAATAAATCTGCACACACACAATGGTTGGAGAAGCTAGGCTTCAGGTCGTTTACACCTAATATTTTTATTGTACATCTTTTTGGACCCTTTCTAAAGTTATGTAGAGTAACACTGCCAAAAAAAATATTGTAAAAATAGGGACAAAAAGATATATGTACTTTTGGGAATAAAAATCCAACTCATGGACGTGCATACGCATTTTCCTTCCAACACATATGAACATTATTTACATATATGTATGTTAAGTCCAAAAAGGAAACAAAATAAAGACAAAAATCAATATCAAACAATGTGCTCGAGAGTGAATTAGCAATATGTTAAGGTGACAGTGGAGCGGACAAAATTATTTAATTGAGACAATAAAAAATGTTCTATACTTTCTTATCTGCTCAATAAGTGAGGCTTAAATACAAAATATTATGTACAATTCTTGACGTTATCTGGTATCTAAAGAGTGATTCAAAAACTTCTATTTAGAGAAGCAATTTTTGTATAATGCTCCCTACGATCGCAGATAAAAAATCTTTAGAACCACAATACATTACATATACAATACAATACATTATAACATTATATATATATAATATAAGTCATATCGGTAATTTCTGGTTCTCCATCCACAAAGTTAAAAAACAAACTCCAACGAGAACTTATGTCAATATGAGAAAGTCAAATGGGAGGAATTAAACGGAAACGAAAACAAATATAATTTACAAATAATATTCCAAACAGGATAAATAGTATCAAAGCCAAGGTAAATGCGTTTTGTGACTTGAGCTGTAGAGACTATATGGAAAAAAGACGTAAGTCTTCTTCCATATAAGGCCAAAGCTTCTTAGGATATTAATCACGTTGAATTATTCTACGAACAAAAGATGAGGCAAGACAAACTAAAAAATATAACTGCTGCTTTGGTACTGATACCACAAACTTTTAGTCGTTTGTTTAAAATATTAAGAATTCGTCTTGTCATCTTTTCCAATACTCCAGCTACCAGCTCATTAGATAAAACAAATCTACTTGCTGCTCTCTTAGCAGGGGTAAAAACGCTGTACCCATTGTGATGCCCTTTTGTGGGGCTTAGCCATTGCTGTTAGAGATGGTAAGTCTTCATGTTCCCTTACTCGACACCTTTCAGCCATCCTGATAGGACCTATAAGCCTATAGAGATCAGAAAGTTCTTGTAAGTCGTGGAAGCAGTGGCTTCCAAGTGTTCTCCTCGTTAAGTGGCAAATACTCGGACAGTGACAGTGACAAGGGAAGGAAGGTGTCCTCATGGATATCTGCGTCACCACAGTCTCCGCATATATGGTCAGCCTTGAGATTCAACTTCATTGCTTTATGGCCCGTAGGGGCCCCTAGCAGCTTAGACATTGATAACCTGTCAAAATGTCGAAGTTTGATGGTCCGGCCGCTGTTATATTCTGGCCAGAGCTTCCGTAATCCTTCACAGGTCGTTAGTTATTTCCACTTGTTGTCCAGAGTGGTGGCTTGGTCGATTGAAGTGCTCGGCCTGGGTCCATAGGAGACCCATGCCTCACTAATTCGTCAGCCCTCTCATTGCCGATTTTGCCACTCTGTCCAGGGATCCAGCAGAGATTCGTAGTGTGCTGCGAGCACAGAACCTTGAGCTCTTGGCAACAGCGGGGAACTAGTTCGGATTTTATATGAATAGCAGAAAATGCTTTTATGGCTGCCTGGCTGCCAATGAAAATGGTTATATCTTTACTTGCTTTTGCCAACATTGACACCTTGCGCGCCGCTTCCGCGATTACCAGAACCTAATCTTGGAAGACACTGATGCTGTCATGAAGCCTGGCTGAGCAGTGTATGTTCTTCAAAGAATATTTCGGCATCGGTTCCATATATTAGATCCATTTGTGTAGATGGACAATGATTTATTCTTCTTGGGTTCATTCGTATTCCATGCATCTCTGCTATACTCACAGGATTATTTTGGGGTTTTGTCCCCATCTCCTGCCAAAGATACGGTTGGTTGCATACGTAGAAAGCATTCACTGCATTCTTCGCTCTTTCATTGACATTCCGCTTCCAATTAAGTTTCCTATTCCTAGATATTTCGCAATCTCCGCCACTCAAGAGTTGGTGGCCTGAATTGCGGTATCGTGCTTTTATTGGTGAACAGGACAAGCTCAGTTTTCTGGGGATTGACCCCAAGGCCGCATTGCTTCGTCCATATATTGAGTGATCTTAATGAATTCTCTAACAGGTCATTTAAGAAACGCTAACAAATCGTTAGCTCATAAAATATCTTGAATTCCGAAATGACCGGCAGTGTGGTTTTCTCACCAACAGGTCCACTTTTGATTTGATGACATATCTAGCTGAATAGTGAAATCAATCTATTTACCATGGTGATGAAAGTAAGATCATTGCGCTTGATATTTCAAAGGCATTTGACATATTTTGGCATCAAGCTCTTTTGTCGAAAATGAGTGCATTTTGAATCGATAATCCCTTTCTTTAATGGATTAGAAATAACCTTTAGAACCGTTACATCTCAGTTGTTTTGGATGGCTTTAAGTCTGCAAGCTGGTGTCACCCAATTTGTCTATTTTGTCTCGAACTCTCTGTCTCACTTTTATAAATGATCCCCTGTCTGATGATGGTACCCTTAGATTATCATATTCGTTTCCGGGTTTACGTCGTTGAGTAGAATTTAATGCTTACAAAATGCTGTCTTCTGTCATTGAAGCGAACACTCAATACTCTGGCATTATGAATGGCACTTGAAACAAAAATCTTTGCTGTAATGTCTTATTTGATGTCGTCAAGAACACTGCAAAATGTCTAGGCTTACTAATATAAGGCGTTTATTCGCCCTAAACTTGAGTACAACGCTCATATCTGGTTCGGTGGAATTACATATATTTGGAGCTACTTGACATAAAAACGTGCAGACGTATTGGCGATCGAGACGGAATCGAGATGGAATGCTGATCAGATTACCGTAAAGCCTGTATTCGAACGTACTGTGAAATATAAAAATTCGTTTCTTTGCCGGACAACACGAATGTGGTATGCTCTACCTCACTCTGTTTTTCCAAACCACTACGATTTGCAAACATTTTAAATCGATTTGCATCGGTTTCTCATCCTTTATCGTGATTCCTCTTTCCTTAAAAAAAAGAAATGAATAATATCAAATCAATTTTATTAACGGATAGTGCGTTATCGTAGTTTCTAATATTATGCAAAATGCAGTCGGAGAAAATGCCCTTCTTAAATTGAGTCTGAATTGTATAGCTGTACAATTTGCGGTTTGGGATCTGCATTGCCCTGTCAGTCAATCAAGGCAAATTATTTTATAGATATAGATTTACTGATGGAATACGAACAACACTAAAAATCGATTTTGTAGAATACGTATTTTAGGTTTTATATTCACTACCACCTTGCAGAAAAAAGAAAAGTTTTAAATTACGGAGAGTATACAAAATTTAAAATAACGATTTTATGAAAAATTTTATAATAAAATGTAGATGTCGCTGTAAACTGTCAAGTCATATAAATATACATAAGTAGATCAATATAAAAAAAAAAAAAAGATCTGCCAGATATGGGTGTCCGAAGTATTCGTTTAGAAATTATATCTGGTATTTTTGAAATATCATCTGCCAGGATATGGATATCCTTTTTGAATATAAAAAATGTTTCGAGTTTCTCTATACCAACATTTTAAGTGAAACAAGCAAAATAAAACCACATATAGATACGGATATATTAATTTGTATTATGAAAAAAATTTGTAAACTTATGATGTATATAGTATATAGAATTGTTTCACAAATTAATCAGACAAACGCAGAAAAATAATCATTTTTTTAATGTGAATGGTAAAATTCAAAATACCTATCATTGTCCCTATACGTACGTGTTTAATTGGTATGCTAAAACCAAGTTTCTGTCTATACTTTTCGCGAATAGTGTATTGGTATCTCTGCCAACATCATTGTAATTTATGAGGTCTTTTGAATTACTGCCAAGGTTTTGATATCATTCCATTTAAAGGATTGTACACTTAAGCGCTGTAGAATATCACTTGTTATAGCTATCATTCAAATGCATCATTGGAACAAATCAGTGAAACAGATATTTAATTTTTTTGACAAGTCAGTAATAGGGGCCAGTTATAGCTATCATTGAAATCCATCATTGAAAATGTTGTTTTCGTATTTTAAGACGACTAAGCAAACAATAATGACGTTTAATGGTACCAAAATAAAGCTAATCACTTATAGAATTTTTTTACAAACAAAATTACTTAATTCTTATTTAAACTTTTCTTTAAATATATTGTTATTATTTCACTGACAAACAAAATTTGCAATGATGCTGATAAAATTGGAAAAAATATCATAAGATCAACACAAATTTGTTTTTCCCATGGACTCAAAAATAATCCTCTTGATTTTTATTCTGTCAGCTTATATAATAATTAATTAGAAACAATATCATAGCTTTGTAAATTCGCTAAGTGAAAACGAATGTAAGTATATTTTACAAAGTGTAGTCATCCACACACTGCATGTCATGCGCTACGGCTTTCAAAATGAAACACATAATAACACAATAGGTCAATTATAAAAATTAAGTAATAGAAATTGTAATAGTGTGTCGTAGTATTATACATTTTTCTAGTCGCGACTTAGTGAAAACTGAAAACTTCCTTTATGGAAGAAGAAAATAATTTACATTATACAAAAACAGTTCTTGTTCTAAAAGCACAAGAGTATCAGAAATTTGTTTTACATACGCATATACAAAACACAATTTAAACAATTTATCAAACCTTTTCTTGGAGGACCACGTTGATTTGGGACACCAGGCATTACGTTTTCTCGTGGGGGCGGTGGTGGTCCTCTTGCTCCTGGGCCTTGGCCTTTCGCTCTATTATTCAAATTTCTTTGTGCCATGTTTGGTCCACCGGAAATCATCTGGTTGTTATATTGTTCAGGCGCTTCAGCTAAAAAGTTCGATGGAACGAGACCTCGCACGCCATCTAATTCTCCCATAAAGAAACCATCCTCATCCATCTCTCCATAGACAAGTATTATTTCTCCAGTTTTGAAGCTCAATTCCACTTGCTGCAGGAGATATAATGAAGATTAGCAATATAAGAGTTTATATATTAAGCAATGTACATATGTATTCAATAAAATTCTGAAAAACCATTTAGAAAGGCTATAGCTTTGGGCGAACGGTATGATACCCTATCCATACTCCTTCCGATGAAAAAGAGACAGAAAACGCGCTAAATGACATTTTATTAGGTTTTTAATAAAAAAAATCATAAAAATAGGTTTTTTGAAAAGACAACATCAAAAAGTTGTGCCAAAAACGTTGCACAAATTGTTAAATGTTAAGGACAATATTCTCTCAATATTATGTTAAAAAAAGGTTTTCATTTAAAAAAAACGCCCCCAAAAAGTGGGCGCGGCTTAAAACTTTATATGGTAGGATAATCGGAATTGTATTGTCTGTATATTTTGTTATACATTTTTTTTTGTTTTCTAAGGAAATTTTCGAAGAAAACAACATTATTTTAAAAAACGCTTAAAAAAAGTTGGCGTGGAAATAAACTTTGTATGGCAAATTTGTTAAGGAAGTCAGGGTCTAGATATTTTGTAAAGGTCTTAGTGCTTTACTCCATCAACTTTAGGCTTAAAACAGTTTTTTCTTAATTGTGGGCGTGACAGTGGGCGTATCAAATTACCATTTCGGGACCCTAGGGATATAAATTATAGATTCCTAGCTCTAATTTAAAGGCCTAAAAATTGGTGACGGACGGACGGACGGATATTGCTAAATAGTTTTAGATTTTGATGCTGATCATAATATATATACTTTTAGGGGTCTACGACGAATAGTATGGGGTGTTACAAACTATGTGTCAAAATAGGTATACCCTTAGGATAGGGTATAAAAATCCTTGCACGTAATCTAGAAATATTTTATAATAAAATGTATTTACTTAATATGAACTAAATACATATATCAACGATATTTTTGATGTCCCATTCTTCATGCCGATCAAAACCAATATAGGAATATATTTTTATTACACGAAACATTTTTTTTTAATATTTTTTTAACTGCAATACTTTTTGTGAATGTAATTTTTGTTTATATGGTACAGAATTGCAAAATAGAGTGTTTAATTTTTATATTGCAAAATATTTTTTGGAAAATGTATTATAGTTAAAATTTTAGTGTTTTTTATTTAACATATGTAAGGGCTTAAAAATAATCGTCTGACAGGGTTCAGCTGCTTGCAAGTACTTCCCAGACGAGCGTATAGCTACTGCTTCGTTTTTTGAAGTGCAATCTTGGTTAATAATTACCCTATCGATACGATACTGTTTTAAAGCCCTAAGCTTCTTTTTTTTAAATCAGCTAGCAGAATATTCTTATGAGCTACTCTTATTATCGCAATTATAAGAAAAGGAGTAATACCAGAATTTTCTTATTTTTTTCACGTCTTATTTTAAGGTCCACAAACCCTCTTAGTAAAACCAATACATTACTCAGATAGCTTGTCCTAACAGCTTTAATTTGATAGGTTGTCTGAGATATCTCACTTTAAATGGAAAAGCATGTTTTTTTCTCTAATCTAGATAGCTCAGTAACCAATTATCGCACGGTAAATCTAAGGGCAGTTTTAGAAACTAGAATAATCTTATATAATTTTTTTTAAATATTCACCTCAATCATTGAATCCGACGGATTGGCTGCGGCGTGACCTTATCCGATCTGGATCCGTTTACTTGTGCTATCACAGAAAACGGCGGATGAACTGCGTTATCGGTCCGCAAATCCACTTTTTTGATTGTATTATAGTCAGCTGGTTTGCTGTCACAATACATTTTTGGGAAGCAAATTCCATTTGGTTTTTAAAAATGTTTACAAAAAATGCATATACCTGTTTTTTTTAATCTAATTAGTTGAAGAAAAATAGTAGTAATATTTACAATGCAAAGGGATAACAAAATGCAGCATTTATACGTCTATTTATTAGGAAAAGATCCGATCTCCAACTTCATCATGAAAAAAAAATTGTGCTGTTCATATAAAACTTGTAATAGTAACTACATGTTT
Organism: Ferdinandea cuprea; assembly: GCA_963576555.1. NCBI lineage: Eukaryota > Metazoa > Arthropoda > Insecta > Diptera > Syrphidae > Ferdinandea > Ferdinandea cuprea. The sequence goes on from OY754959.1 coordinate 84,698,711, forward strand.
ACACTTACAATTAGTATACATAATGCATCACAAAGGTAAAGCGAATATGTCACTTAAATTGTTTTTAGCTAACTCCTTATTTCTTCTTTTGATTTTGACTTTTGAATCTGCACCAATTTAGTTGCGGATTGAAAAAATTCACATTTGCATGGACTGCGGATGGTCTGCGTTTCAATTTTACCTATTTTTGAACACGTTCTTACCGACATTCGCATATTTACTATCCGGCGTTTTCAATGATTGAACGAAGGCACAAACCAAGTGCTACTCCCTCCGCAGTCAATCCGCCGGATTCAATGATTAAGGTGATTATTCTGTAAAATATGTAGCTGCAATGAATATTCGGACAAAGCTTCTCAACTCACTTAAAGCATATTAAAAACAAATATGTATAATAAAACGTATTAGTATTTGGTGGAGTGCCCTTTAGCTTTCTGAAGGCGTTTGGACGTTGAATGGACCAATTTTTCGCAGACCAGGGTTTCGATTGAGTTCCATGGTTGCAATTAAGCCTATTTAAGCTGGCGTGCTTAAACTTTTATTAGTACACTCTTCTTCGAAGTGCTTCCCACAAGTGCTCAATCACGTTTAAGTCCGGTAATTGAGGAGGGGGTAACCAAAGCTTTACTACTCGCGATACACTGCCTCGGTAAAAAGTGAAATTGTCTAAAGTATCCAATTTTTGTGCACTCTATTTGACATTTTCTTATAGAATGTTTAGATTGATAATATAATTTATTTACTGTCTATAAAATGCAGATTGCCTGCTCCAGCGTTGGACATAAAGTTCCAAGCCATCAGAGAGCTTTCTTCCGTACTAAACAGTTGTATTAGTGTTTTTATAGTCGAAACTCGCGTTAGGCCTATACCACACATTAGTTTTACCACCTGATCCATCCAGATTAAATTTGATTTCACATGTATACAGGACGTTAAAAATATATCAACAAATTATTATACTTATAAATAAACCTTTCAAATGAATAATTACAGCCTTCCAAAAATCATATTAACCATGCTTATGTGAAGCATTGCGAGTATAAACATCTTACAAGGTACTGTTTTCCATGAAAGCAGGGGAAAAGACTAAAAATATACCAAATTGTAGTTAAATAAATAAGGTAACTGAGCAATGCATTGCCTGGGACAGTTAAGAATGCAAACAATAAATATTGCACACTCTCATACATAAATATATACATATAAAAATTACAGATACATACATGACGCTAATACAAATTGGATTTAATGTGTGTCCAAAAACGTAAGTGAAAATTCACGTTCACCGAAAGACTGAATTGTGAATATTATACCTCTATACAATTTATTACTGTTTTTTAAAAAATGTTTGCTTACAATATTTATAAAATTGCTTTTCTTAAGTCTAGGATAAATCTTATATTCTGCGAGCACTGATGGGGGTCTGCGTTATGCAAATGTTCTTTTATTATTATATATTTATTTAAAAATTATATATTTATTTAGCCGGTCTCGCTGGTGATGCGGAAAACGCTGCAAGAGGAGATATCAGGGAATTGATGGCACATTTTTGATAATAATTGAGGATCAGCTACGCAGATGAAAAGGTCACTTTGCTGAATGACGATTCCGCTAAGCAGAGTGCTGAAGTGCTAAACGAGATGCGACGGTCCTTTAGGGGTATTGACATCGAGTGAATCATACAACAACAATACATACACAATGGGCAGCTATTCGACTCTTTCGAAGTGCCATCCTGTCGCAGGGTGGGTGTTCTATCGTCAATTCTTGTTCTGATGCCGGTAGACTGCTGGAGAGGCAGGGCATACAATGGATACCGTTTGAAAGACTCACTCATTTGAATTATGCTGATAATATATGTACATATTTACCTGGCAAATAACGTTAGAGGGATGAACGGGATGTGCCAAACACTGCACGTGAAAAGAGCGTCGAGCGGTCTTAAAATAAATAGCAAAACTACAAAAACATTGTTCACAGGCCGCTACAAGAATCAGAGTATTATTCTATTAGTGACGCCAGTTGAAGAGGTTGAATAGTTTAACTGCCTTGAGAGTATTATTTAACCAAATGGGGGTACGGATATGGATTTTAAAAATTATAATAAATAAAGCTGTGATGTAATGTGTGTGAACAATACCAATATTTGATTGGCCTCAGTAATTTATCCAAAACCAGGAAGTTAAACAGTGAAACATTTTTTCAATATCTAACCAGAGAATCGTTATGTCGTAGCCCATGGCAAGAATATAATAACGCAATATTACCCACAGAAGATTAATATTTTCTATTGCGCAATAAATACTAAAGGCATTTTGATTAAACGCAGTATTATTGCACTATTATGTTGAGTATCTAGGGACTGCTTAGTTGGCTGCGTAAAGACGGTTTGGTATCAATTTTAAATATCTTTAAATACACACACAAATTCCTGTGACATTTAAAAAATCTGCGATAACAGTTATTAAAAATGCTTGATTCAAAGTAAACTTCATACAGATGTATGAATTTTATATTGTCAATTGACCAAACGTGTTCATTTCGTTCTTTTGATTTATTGCAATTGGTTTTTTACAAGCATCGAAGTTGTGTTTATCAATTCTACGGCTATATGCAATAGTACATTCTTTGTAAAAGTAGACTAAAACGTAATTCAAAGTTAGTCTTGAATTACATTTGATGTAAGTATATAAATGTTTTCTTGAACTAAGCAAAAAATAAAAAATTATTAAATAAATTTCCTTTATATAGTACTTTAACTGATACAAGGCATGTGTAACTTATACGAATGGACAAATTTAGATATTTGTGTTTGGTGTTTAACCGAATTCTAATAAATACTTTACATACAAGACTTGTTTACTAAAATATGACTACAAATCATTTTCAAAAGTATCAAACATACCCTCATTTGTTAATGTGTTGAACTCCAAGTCGGTTACACCGTGTATGTTAAAGAATTATAAAATAAATAAAAGCAGTATTCATCAACATGCTGTTCAACAAAACAACATTATTTTAAAAAACGCTTAAAAAAAGTTGGCGTGGAAATAAACTTTGTATGGCAAATTTGTTAAGGAAGTCAGGGTCTAGATATTTTGTAAAGGTCTTAGTGCTTTACTCCATCAACTTTAGGCTTAAAACAGTTTTTTCTTAATTGTGGGCGTGACAGTGGGCGTATCAAATTACCATTTCGGGACCCTAGGGATATAAATTATAGATTCCTAGCTCTAATTTAAAGGCCTAAAAATTGGTGACGGACGGACGGACGGATATTGCTAAATAGTTTTAGATTTTGATGCTGATCATAATATATATACTTTTAGGGGTCTACGACGAATAGTATGGGGTGTTACAAACTATGTGTCAAAATAGGTATACCCTTAGGATAGGGTATAAAAATCCTTGCACGTAATCTAGAAATATTTTATAATAAAATGTATTTACTTAATATGAACTAAATACATATATCAACGATATTTTTGATGTCCCATTCTTCATGCCGATCAAAACCAATATAGGAATATATTTTTATTACACGAAACATTTTTTTTTAATATTTTTTTAACTGCAATACTTTTTGTGAATGTAATTTTTGTTTATATGGTACAGAATTGCAAAATAGAGTGTTTAATTTTTATATTGCAAAATATTTTTTGGAAAATGTATTATAGTTAAAATTTTAGTGTTTTTTATTTAACATATGTAAGGGCTTAAAAATAATCGTCTGACAGGGTTCAGCTGCTTGCAAGTACTTCCCAGACGAGCGTATAGCTACTGCTTCGTTTTTTGAAGTGCAATCTTGGTTAATAATTACCCTATCGATACGATACTGTTTTAAAGCCCTAAGCTTCTTTTTTTTAAATCAGCTAGCAGAATATTCTTATGAGCTACTCTTATTATCGCAATTATAAGAAAAGGAGTAATACCAGAATTTTCTTATTTTTTTCACGTCTTATTTTAAGGTCCACAAACCCTCTTAGTAAAACCAATACATTACTCAGATAGCTTGTCCTAACAGCTTTAATTTGATAGGTTGTCTGAGATATCTCACTTTAAATGGAAAAGCATGTTTTTTTCTCTAATCTAGATAGCTCAGTAACCAATTATCGCACGGTAAATCTAAGGGCAGTTTTAGAAACTAGAATAATCTTATATAATTTTTTTTAAATATTCACCTCAATCATTGAATCCGACGGATTGGCTGCGGCGTGACCTTATCCGATCTGGATCCGTTTACTTGTGCTATCACAGAAAACGGCGGATGAACTGCGTTATCGGTCCGCAAATCCACTTTTTTGATTGTATTATAGTCAGCTGGTTTGCTGTCACAATACATTTTTGGGAAGCAAATTCCATTTGGTTTTTAAAAATGTTTACAAAAAATGCATATACCTGTTTTTTTTAATCTAATTAGTTGAAGAAAAATAGTAGTAATATTTACAATGCAAAGGGATAACAAAATGCAGCATTTATACGTCTATTTATTAGGAAAAGATCCGATCTCCAACTTCATCATGAAAAAAAAATTGTGCTGTTCATATAAAACTTGTAATAGTAACTACATGTTTACACTTACAATTAGTATACATAATGCATCACAAAGGTAAAGCGAATATGTCACTTAAATTGTTTTTAGCTAACTCCTTATTTCTTCTTTTGATTTTGACTTTTGAATCTGCACCAATTTAGTTGCGGATTGAAAAAATTCACATTTGCATGGACTGCGGATGGTCTGCGTTTCAATTTTACCTATTTTTGAACACGTTCTTACCGACATTCGCATATTTACTATCCGGCGTTTTCAATGATTGAACGAAGGCACAAACCAAGTGCTACTCCCTCCGCAGTCAATCCGCCGGATTCAATGATTAAGGTGATTATTCTGTAAAATATGTAGCTGCAATGAATATTCGGACAAAGCTTCTCAACTCACTTAAAGCATATTAAAAACAAATATGTATAATAAAACGTATTAGTATTTGGTGGAGTGCCCTTTAGCTTTCTGAAGGCGTTTGGACGTTGAATGGACCAATTTTTCGCAGACCAGGGTTTCGATTGAGTTCCATGGTTGCAATTAAGCCTATTTAAGCTGGCGTGCTTAAACTTTTATTAGTACACTCTTCTTCGAAGTGCTTCCCACAAGTGCTCAATCACGTTTAAGTCCGGTAATTGAGGAGGGGGTAACCAAAGCTTTACTACTCGCGATACACTGCCTCGGTAAAAAGTGAAATTGTCTAAAGTATCCAATTTTTGTGCACTCTATTTGACATTTTCTTATAGAATGTTTAGATTGATAATATAATTTATTTACTGTCTATAAAATGCAGATTGCCTGCTCCAGCGTTGGACATAAAGTTCCAAGCCATCAGAGAGCTTTCTTCCGTACTAAACAGTTGTATTAGTGTTTTTATAGTCGAAACTCGCGTTAGGCCTATACCACACATTAGTTTTACCACCTGATCCATCCAGATTAAATTTGATTTCACATGTATACAGGACGTTAAAAATATATCAACAAATTATTATACTTATAAATAAACCTTTCAAATGAATAATTACAGCCTTCCAAAAATCATCTGCTTTAAATTGTCATTATTTGTCGACTTTTATTCTTAGAATTTTGTTTTTTTGGCTTGTATTTATTTACAACTCTGCCATATTAACCATGCTTATGTGAAGCATTGCGAGTATAAACATCTTACAAGGTACTGTTTTCCATGAAAGCAGGGGAAAAGACTAAAAATATACCAAATTGTAGTTAAATAAATAAGGTAACTGAGCAATGCATTGCCTGGGACAGTTAAGAATGCAAACAATAAATATTGCACACTCTCATACATAAATATATACATATAAAAATTACAGATACATACATGACGCTAATACAAATTGGATTTAATGTGTGTCCAAAAACGTAAGTGAAAATTCACGTTCACCGAAAGACTGAATTGTGAATATTATACCTCTATACAATTTATTACTGTTTTTTAAAAAATGTTTGCTTACAATATTTATAAAATTGCTTTTCTTAAGTCTAGGATAAATCTTATATTCTGCGAGCACTGATGGGGGTCTGCGTTATGCAAATGTTCTTTTATTATTATATATTTATTTAAAAATTATATATTTATTTAGCCGGTCTCGCTGGTGATGCGGAAAACGCTGCAAGAGGAGATATCAGGGAATTGATGGCACATTTTTGATAATAATTGAGGATCAGCTACGCAGATGAAAAGGTCACTTTGCTGAATGACGATTCCGCTAAGCAGAGTGCTGAAGTGCTAAACGAGATGCGACGGTCCTTTAGGGGTATTGACATCGAGTGAATCATACAACAACAATACATACACAATGGGCAGCTATTCGACTCTTTCGAAGTGCCATCCTGTCGCAGGGTGGGTGTTCTATCGTCAATTCTTGTTCTGATGCCGGTAGACTGCTGGAGAGGCAGGGCATACAATGGATACCGTTTGAAAGACTCACTCATTTGAATTATGCTTATAATATATGTACATATTTACCTGGCAAATAACGTTAGAGGGATGAACGGGATGTGCCAAACACTGCTCGTGAAAAGAGCGTCGAGCGGTCTTAAAATAAATAGCAAAACTACAAAAACATTGTTCACAGGCCGCTACAAGAATCAGAGTATTATTCTATTAGTGACGCCAGTTGAAGAGGTTGAATAGTTTAACTGCCTTGAGAGTATTATTTAACCAAATGGGGGTACGGATATGGATTTTAAAAATTATAATAAATAAAGCTGTGATGTAATGTGTGTGAACAATACCAATATTTGATTGGCCTCAGTAATTTATCCAAAACCAGGAAGTTAAACAGTGAAACATTTTTTCAATATCTAACCAGAGAATCGTTATGTCGTAGCCCATGGCAAGAATATAATAACGCAATATTACCCACAGAAGATTAATATTTTCTATTGCGCAATAAATACCAAAGGCATTTTGATTAAACGCAGTATTATTGCACTATTATGTTGAGTATCTAGGGACTGCTTAGTTGGCTGCGTAAAGACGGTTTGGTATCAATTTTAAATATCTTTAAATACACACACAAATTCCTGTGACATTTAAAAAATCTGCGATAACAGTTATTAAAAATGCTTGATTCAAAGTAAACTTCATACAGATGTATGAATTTTATATTGTCAATTGACCAAACGTGTTCATTTCGTTCTTTTGATTTATTGCAATTGGTTTTTTACAAGCATCGAAGTTGTGTTTATCAATTCTACGGCTATATGCAATAGTACATTCTTTGTAAAAGTAGACTAAAACGTAATTCAAAGTTAGTCTTGAATTACATTTGATGTAAGTATATAAATGTTTTCTTGAACTAAGCAAAAAATAAAAAATTATTAAATAAATTTCCTTTATATAGTACTTTAACTGATACAAGGCATGTGTAACTTATACGAATGGACAAATTTAGATATTTGTGTTTGGTGTTTAACCGAATTCTAATAAATACTTTACATACAAGACTTGTTTACTAAAATATGACTACAAATCATTTTCAAAAGTATCAAACATACCCAGATTTGTTAATGTGTTGAACTCCAAGTCGGTTACACCGTGTATGTTAAAGAATTATAAAATAAATAAAAGCAGTATTCATCAACATGCTGTTCGGCTGTCTATCCAAGAAAAGTGCTAGTAACTGCTTGGAAAATTGATTGTCCACTCCATGAGTGGAATTTTGAATTCTTGAACTTGTGTGTTAAACAAAAGCAATACTGATGTAATATTTAAAAAAAACATAAGGAAAAGCTACAGTCCGCTTGAGGCGAACAGTATGATACCCTATCCATATCCCTATATGCCCCAAAGGAAAAAGCATTAAAAAGATGATGGATAGTATTTTATTTCATTCTATTAAATTTACAAAAAAAAAGTTTTTTTCAAAAAATTTTTACACTTAACCATTTCGGAGCCCTAGGGAATATGTGGTCCAAATTTCAGCTTCCTAGCTTAATTTTAAAGGCCTAAAAATTGCGTACGGACGGACGGACGGACGGACGGACATTGCTAGATAGTCTTAGGATTTGGTCCTGATTATAAATATATATACTTTTATGGGTCTACGGCGAATATTAAGGGGTGTTACAAACTATGTGTCAAAATTAATATACCCTTAGGATAGGGTATAAATATTCCGTATACTGATGTGTCTGGCTTAAGTGGGTCTATGTTTATGGAACCTGTATTAATTATTAATTATTTTTAAGAAACTTACTTCGGCATCAACGTTAGGACTTAGTTCCTGTGGATCGTAGTCATATAACGCAATCATACGTTTTACAGGTGTATTTGCATAAATATCGCCCCATCGATCTCTACTTATGTTTCGCATGCTTTGCGTTGTGGTTGTTGTAGCAACATGTGGGGCAGTAGCTGGTCCAGAACCTGATCCTCCTAAACAAGACTGAGTTTCATCGACTTCTGTGACCATGTTATGTGGAACATATCCTCGTCTTCCACGAAGTTCACCCCAATAGAATCCGTCACCATCCTTATCGCCATACACCTACAAGTATAAAAATGTATTTCAATTAACGATAACAATAAAGTAAAAGGATAACAAAAACGTAAGTAGTTGAACGATATTTTCGAATTTTCCTTATTGGCAACGTGATTGAATTGATAATTTTGAATTACGGTGAAAATTCTGAATGTACTAATTATAGTATTTTGGTTGATTTCATACAGAACCTTAAAATATTGAACAGGCCATTAGATAAAACCTTACCCATTTATATTTGGGTTTACGAAACACAAGTTAGGAATTTGTGGATAGTTAAACTTCTCTTCACCATCGGTGTTGCGCAAACACAACTCTGAGTAGAAGTATATACATACAAAAAAAAAATTAATCCAGAAATAAAGGTAAGGTTATGGAATGATAAAATGTTTAGCAATAAACATGGTTTTCACTGGAGTCCTACGTTTGGATTTTTGCATAACAAATCCATCGATGGAATTCAGGGCTTTAATCGCGCAAAATGAAATCGTTCGCATGAAATCATTTTTGTCTCTATTTATTTATTATAATATTATAGATAGCAAACGTCTAAACGATGTCGTCGATCATTTACGCGATCATATAGAGATCTGTCAAATTATTAAAAATAAAAATACAGAATTTAGAGATCTTAATATAATTAGCTGTAACATATTTTTTTCAACTTAATCAACAATTATGATTTTGTGTTTTTATGAATGAAAATGAATGTAATTTTACACAAATAATTTAATGAACTTCAATTATGTCAGCATTCCTTCAACAAGGTAGTACAAGCGGAAGTACTAGTACGAGTGGAAGAGCGAGTGAAAGATGATTTTTCGGTTTAAAAAAGTATTTTACAAATATTACATGTGAATTAAAAGTGAAAGACGAATTAAATTCTCTCAAAATTAAAATGAAAGCAATAAATTACATACTAATACGATCGTTCTTAAATTGTAATCAATGGAATCACGATTTTAATTCAATTTTAAGTTTTGTAGATCACAATGATATAATGTAATGATAATTTGATATCTAAATGCGTATGCGAGAATAGGAACTGATGAAGGATAGAAAACAGATATGCGGAAATGGATGGAAAATCAAAAGACATAACAATAGAAGTCAAACTACTAGATCTTTGTAATTCCTTCGGATTACGGACAATGAACGAAATTTCAGTGTCAGATTAATGAGAAGAGTTTACTTTCTTAGGTATGTGGGTAAGTGGGTGCAGTGGCTTCGGTTACTGGTTCAAATGCCGAGCGGTACCACCTTAAAGTCTGAACGTCTGAAAAACATCCAAGATTAAGAAATGGCATGAGAAGGCTACACGAAATATTGCCCCAAACCAAAAGTGAAAAACGGCCCCAAAAATTCGATCTATTTAAAAAAAAAAAATGGCCCCAAAACTGTGTCACGCCCTTATGAAAAATGGTCCAAAAAATGTATATTGAAAACAACAACATGGAAATTTCTGCGATTGGGGCATTTTTCATATTTTTGGGTATTCTAATAAATACTTTTCTTTATTTGGGCTCATTTTTTATATTTTTGGGGATTCTAATAAATACTTTGCTTTATTTGAGGCCATTTTTCATATTTTTGGGGCCTTATTTCAAATTTCATTATAAAAAAACGGCCCAAAACTTTGTGAAAAAAATGAAAATGGCCCCAAAAATAGCCCCATAAAATAAATAATTTTTTAAAATGAAAACCCGGCCCCAAAAATGATTCACACTCCAATGAAAAATGGCTCCAAAAATAAATATAAAAAACAAGCCGGGATGACATAAAGCCCACGGACATTATGTCTGCTTTAAATGGACCTTATGCCCATATACTAAATTGACATAAATACCATGGATCCATGGTAAAAATCCCTTTATGCCGCGTGTCGCCGAGGTACTGTTGCGATAGTCGCCTGTCTGTCGAAAAGCACATACCGCGAGGGGAACAATGAAGTTGCAGGTTTATGGGACCCCTCAAGCAACTTCGTTGCTCCGCTCGGAGTATGTGATTTTCGTCAGGCAGGCGCCTATCGCAATACCACCTGTGTAGCCCGCTACGCGGGATTAAGAGATTTCAACCCTCTTTCCGCTGGTGGGAGGTACCGCTCACTTAACAATGTTGCTGGGATTTTGAGGCAATTTAAATTTTTTGTTTGGGGCCATTTTTCATTTATTTTTAAAAAAAATTCAAAATGGCCTACATTGCAGAAAAGTTCGTGTTGTTGTTTTCCATATACATTTTTGGGTCCATTTTTAATTTTTGGTTTGGGGCAATTTTTGTGGGGATATATCTCATGTAGCCCATGAGAAGCTTCTCAATAATAAATTGGCGTTCAGAATCAGCATTAAACTGTAGGTTCTTCCATTCTTGTCAAAAATATAACATCGCACACACAATGATTGGAGGAGATTGGCCCCTGTATGGGCCGTTTACGCCTAATATTTACTTTTTTACCTTCTAAGGTAGGCGACCATTTTCAGTCGTCGTTACTGCTAAGTAAAGGGCTCTATATTTCGACCATCTAACAAAAGCAATATAGTTTGGAATAAATTACAAAAGACAAGATGAAGCGACTAATTCCTCCCCCCTAAGCAAAGAAAGACAAAGCGGAATAAAAGGGCAGCGTGAAATGAAGTAAATTCTCACTAGGCCAATCATCACTTACGCCTTCCCAATATGGGAACCAATAAAAACTCGCCGTCTTCGAGAGGAAAATGCTGAGGGTCTCCGCTACGACCCAATCCGAAGAAGGTACGCCAGAAGCAGCCGCTTATATGATGAAGACAAAATCAAGCAATTGGAAAGAAACATGGTAGAGCTGTATCAAAAGATGTTAGGAATCATAATCATAATATATATGAATATATTTTTTAATACCCACATTTCAAATTATTAGGCCCATATTAGAGAGGCAACGCATTTTATTTTAAGGTAATACTATCAAACATTGTGAACTATTTTTAAGACAATTTTATATATCTAAAGGTTCAATAAAGAAAATAATGTAAAAATGTAAAAAAGTAAATTCGCAGTCGTTCAATTGTCAGCAGACAGGCAGGACATTTTTGTGGCCACCCGGCTCTGACATTTTGAATATTCTCTGCAAGTAATTCATAATATTTTTATATATTCCAAAAAAAGGAAATAAAGTTGTACAAACAACTACTGTACTCATACCGTGTATATTTTTACATTGTTTCATTGGCGCCCAACTTCGTGGCTACTGGAATTACGGCAGACGTAACGACGACAGTGGGAAACAACAATAGAGCCCTTAGTACCAATTTCGCGATTTGTAAGAGTTTGGTAGACGGGTTGAACAGTTTCTGGTCGCTTGGCTCCTTATCTTCTATCGCCAAAAAAAAAGTTTGGTAGACAGGTTGAACAGTTTTTCTGCTCGCTTGGTTCCTTATCTTTTATCGCCAAAACAAAGGTTTGGTAGGCAGGTTGAACAGTTTTTTCTGGTCGCTTGGCTCCTTATCTTTTATCGGCAAAACAAGAAGTAAGGGAAGACGGGTTGAACAAGTAACTGGTCACTTGGCTCCTATTTCGAAAAAACGTTCATTGATTGGCTCAGCAACTTCGTATATCTTCAAATTGTATGCTGAGAAGAAGCGAACAAATAGCGTCACAAGCAGTCACACAAGTTTCAGTTGAAGAGGCAATACCAGAAACAGAGATGCTTGGGGACACGTCAAATTCATTACCGGTTGCTTCTACAAGTATGGCCGCTTTAACCGCGCTGTCAGAAAAACAACTACAGAAAAACAAATCAATTTTTTTTAATTTTTAGTTGATTTTAAAAGTTTGCAGTTTTTTGTATGAAGACGTCACGACGCTTAAGATGGATAATAATTTCAAAAGGGAAACCACCATTTCAATCCAATTATTTTTTTTTAAGTATAATAACGCTTGAACGTTTTAAAATTTAATTACATTCCACGCTTCACAGGGGTGTGATGTAAGAGTTATCACACGCAACACTAGGCACTGAAGCGGACCTATTGCGATCCCTGGGGAAGCGGGTAAATTTGTACTCAAACCGTAGACTTTAAACCTCAACACTTTCTCTTTTAAGTCCTTTAAAGTTTTTACCGTCTATTTCCTCCCAAGATTCTAAGAAGAAGTGTATCCATAAAAATTTCCTACGACTACGTGAAATTGCCTCGCACTCACACAATATAACCATATCAGCCTGCAGTTCACCACAGAATCTGCAGAATACAATCCGAGTCTCTTTGCATGTTTTTGGAAGAGGCACACTCCGGATTCCTACTAATATTCTAAGTTTATACCTGCTAAGTTTTATAAACTTCCTGGAGCTCTCACAGTCGAGAAATAGCCATACAGCTTTTGACCCCGTGTGTGTCCCAAGACTTGACCACCTTAAAATGGCAGTCCTGAAAGTTATTTCCCCCGATTATGCAGAGGGGATGTTGTATGTCAACAACCTCACGACTATTGAGTAGTCCTACTATTATTGCAAGCTCATCCGCCTACTCATTGTCTTCAATACCGGAGTGTACTTGCACCTAGCATAGTCTCACTCAGTTCTGATTGCATTTCCTGACTATATCAGAATTTATGCTTGGTGATTTCATTGCCTTCAGTGCGGCCTGGCTGTCGATGTAGATAGCAATATCTCTTGGAATATCGATTTCATCTGCACTTGCTCAGCCGCCTCAGCCCGGTAGTCTTATAGACACTCTTAGTTCTGGGTCTTTTGAGAAGATCCCAGCCCCTGTTTCCTCTGTTGTTTTTGAGCCATTTGTAAAAATTGCAATTTCTTTTGATTTGTCATAAGTATCGTAACAATCATCACTTTCGAAACTATAGTTTCCTTGGTGGTTGGAAAATCCGGATATTATCCGGGCCAAGTTATGGATATGACAAATCCACCAAATGACTTTTATTATTTTATTATAGTCCATATTAGAATTTTAAAAATAAGTTGGTATTTATTTTTAAAATTGTAAAAGAATTTAAAAATAGCAAAACACAAACTACCACCAATCAATGACAACTTGTTAATAGAAACATACAGAGCAACTTCAGTCAGGTCGTGCATGCACAATACGTGAAATATTCTGAATGTTATGAAAACAAACAATTAATGCTGCCAGATTTTTGATGAAAATTTAAAAACATATCAACTAGAAGAAAAATAAACAAAAAAATATCTATGTACCTATCAAATGTTTGCACGAAAACAAATATGAATCCAAATTGATACACTTGTATCTTTGTGGCAACCCTGTATATGGTCAAGTTCTCCCTAAGATTTGGAAGAAAATCTCTAGAAACTCAATTAAAACTTTCCAAGACCTCCTGGAACAAGCCAGAGAAGTGTAAATGTTTAATGACAAGAATAAACCTTCTTTAAATCCTGCAGAGAGTAAGGAAAAGAAGCGTTGTGCATACTGCAGGAAGAGACGACATACAGTTGATGCATGTTTTACAAAGGTAAAAGACACAGGGCAAGGCAAGTCGGCAGTTAAAGCTAAGAATACAAAGCCTGGTTTAAATAGCTATGGTTGTGGAGCCGCTGACTATTACCGAACCAATTGTCTCATTTGCAGCAACAAAAATGCAAATAGCCTAAATGCACTGGACTTTAATCATGTAGATTCTATAGTGATTGGAAGAAATGTTCCTACGGTCGATGTCAATATTAACGGTCTTCGTGGCGAAGCATATTTGGACACAGCAGCCAGAACCAGCGTAGCAGGAGCGCGACTTTACCAACAGCTCTTGAGGAAACGATGCGAATTTAAGCCTGTGAACGCTGAATTAACTTTTTCAGAGGGTATATCTCGAAAAGAAGTCGTCTATGCTACGGTAGTCGATAAATGCATAGGAAAAAAATATCAAAAGATCCGCTTTATTGCTTTGCCCAAAGCTAAAGGAAATCGAACACTACTCGGAATAGATTTCCTGGAACAATGCGACACAACAAAAACATTTGATTTCAAAATGGTAAGTAGTAGCGTTTTAAAACCATTTGACAATACGGACCAACAATATTACCGACCACCAGATGCAAAGCAGCTTCCGAAAACACCCGGAAATGATATTATCGAAGAAGTGTCTGCATATCTTGCTTGGGTAGAAGGTCGAGGAGTTATAAGTCCTATCGGTACAGCGCCAAAACGCAAGAAACCAAATGATTATTCACCACATTGGGTGCAGTCCATATTCTCCGACGCAGTGCCAAAAGATATGTGAACTCCGGATAGATCCAGTGATTTATTTAGCGAACTACTGTGGATGGAACCTTCAAACGCTGATGCCTGGTTTGAGTTTAACAGCCTTGACATTAAGCTACGCCCTAAAGAAGCTAAACACCTGGAATCGGAAGAGAAGACTAATGTAAACGATCTACTGGAGAAACACAGTGAAATATTTGAAGAAATAGACACACCTATCCCAGACATGGAACATCAGATTCAAACTGGAAAAGCATCTCCTATTGCTTTCGCACCATACAGGATCTCACCGGCCAGAAAGATACAGCTAAAGACTGAAATTGACAAGATGTTACAAAATTGACGATCTGAATGTGTGCTCTGAAAATTTTCACAAACATCTAAAAGATCTAGAAAGAGTTTTCAACCGCTTGAAAGAATTTTCATTTCGTCTCAACCGAGATAAGTGCAGATTTTGTTGTTCCGAAGTTGCATACTTGGGTCATATCCTAACAAAAGAAGGAATTATGGCAAACCCTGCGAAAACGGAGGCAATTCTCAAGAGAGCTTAACCTAAGAATCCAAAACAAGTATTATCATTCTTACAAACATGTTCTTCGTACAGAAGGTTCATTGCAAACGTTGCTAAAATTTCGAAGCCATTTTTTTAAAGAACTCACCTTGGAAATGGGAAGAAAAAGAGCAAGATTCCTTTGACAATCTTAAACAACTCCAGACCACTGCACCAGTTTTGCAACAAGTCAAAGAAGATGTTCCATTTATAATAAAAACCGACGCCAGCAGTTATGCTCTTGGGGCGGTATTACTCCAGGGGGAGAGAGAGGAGGAACATCCAGTCGAGTACGCCAGCCGATTATTATTACCTGCAGAACGCAACTACTCAACAACAGAAAGAGAAGCACTTGCGGTAATCTGGGCGGCGCAGAAATTCCGAGGATATATAGAAGGGTCAAAAGTTAAGATATTAACTGACCACCAATCTCTAAAATGGTTACTGAAATCACCTACTGGGAGACTTGCCAGATGGGCACTCCAATTACAACCCTATAACATTGAGATTGGATATAATCTTGGAAGAAACAATGCCGTGGCGGACACACTTTCAAGACCACATTGTCCTGACGAGGGACATGAAGAGGACCAATGTGAAATTTATTCTGTGGATATTGATATGCCAAGACGAGGTTCCAAAGAAATTAGAAATGAACAATTGTCCGATCCTAACTTAAAGGATATTATAAACTCATTCAAACAAAATGACGACAACCTACTGCCATGGAACAATCGGGGATATGTTTTGATCGATGGCGTCGATGTTCGGAAGAGGACTCTAAAGAGGGGCAACTAGTCGTTCCAAAATGCATGACGGCCATAGTGTTGCAGAAATAGCACGATGATCCCACAGCTGGTCATTACGGCTTGGACAGAACATTGGCACGTATTTCCAGTCGTTATTTTTAGTCGGAGATGAAATCCGATATAGCAAGACACGTTAAAAACTGCATTGAATGCCAGCGCTATAAAACATCGAATCTCAAACCATCCGGTCTGATGCAGACTACTCCAAGCAGCCAAATGTTCGAGATAGTCGCAGTTGACCTATTTGGACCACTACCATTAACCACGGAAGGGCATCAGTGGATTTTAGTTATTGAAGACCAATGTAGTCGGTGGGTCGAACTGTTTTCATTGAAGGAAGGCACCGCAGAGAATTGTGCCGTTACACTTTTTAACGAAATATTCCTGCGATATGGTATTCCAAGAAGACTTCAGCGATAATGGGACACAATTTATATCTGCACTAATGCAGAAGCTTTGGGAATCAAATAGACGTTTACTCCTGTATACCATCCCGAAGCAAATCCTGTTGAGAGGAAGAACCGAGATCTGAAGACGCAGTTATCTATTTTCGTGGGGAACGATCCCTCATCATGGAGTCTTAAACTTCCAGCCATATGATTTGCGATGAATCCATTAATATGTGAAAGCACTGGGTTCTCCGCCGCCCACTTATATGGGCTTTTACGTGCAAATCAAATGGGAATCTCGCACACATGAATCGAATTATATGGGGCTAATGGCCGCAGCCATGAAATGTCATTTTTTATAGCAAGAAGTTGGGAACAGTTGATAACCTTCAGCAGATTATAACTCACAATTTGGGTGTGTAAAATAAACATGCAAAATATGCGGTGAATATGGATTTATAAGAACATACTAACAACACAACTAATAACATAATAAAATATTATAATATAGAGAACAAAGCTGTGTTTAATATATAATATGTAAGTTGATCATACATTTTCGGTTGACAATAAATTTAAGTATAACTTTACAAAAACGGATTTCAATGTGGATGGTTATACTGAAGCTTTTAAGTACTTTTATGTTACGTTTCCACCAAAAAATATACCGAAATTAAGCACAAAAAAATTGAAACTTAATCTTTCAGCGTTTCCACCGAATAAAATAGATTAATCTGACGTTTCTTTATCGCATTTTTGCTTTAAAATTGAGAACATAATTGACATTGCAAAAGAGAACAGACTTTTTTCTTGAACGTGAAACAAAGCGAAAATAAAATTAAAATTGGTTGCTATAGTTTAATGAGTGGAAAAAGAATGAAAATATTATTTGCACGTCACTTTATTCTTCAAACCAATATCAAGGTTTTAATGGTTGCATTTGCAGTTAGAAGTCGCATATAAAGAAAATACCGTAGTAGCTAGAAGGAACAAAATAGCAATTCAAGAAAAGATATGAGACATCTTGAGAGTAGGAGAGTTGTGTAGAGTCGTATAGTGTGTTCGCAACCCGAATTTTCATGCAAACGAAGTTTATTACCTAGATTTATTTTTAATCTTGTGTTTAGCAGATTCAAATTTGTATGCTTAATCTTGAGATTCAAAGTGGATTAAGGGCAGGTTAACCTTAATCTCGGTTTAGTGCTCGGTGGAAACGTTGCATTACACAATTGGGCACTGGTTTAAAACGCTTTTTAATATAACATGAACCAAATTCTTACAAATATTATTTTTGGTACGTGAAAACACTTTTTTAACAACATTTGCAATCACTTACTAGTGGTTGTAGTAGTAAATTGTTTTGTTTATTTTCATAAAAAACAAATTTTAAAAAAATTACATAACATTACAAAAAAAGTCGACTGTTAAAAAAAATGGCTAATTAATTCAATATATATATATGTAACATAATGTGCATGCTTATTTATGAGTTGTACTCAACTAACAATCATTTTCGATAGAAAAATGCACCAACAATATATTTATGCAGTGCATTCCAGCTACCTTCTGTCCTTCTTCTTCTGTCTATCACTTACTTTAAATTTTAAAATAAAGCATATTAACTTATATAAAAAATTTGCAAAGCCGCCTAAGAAACTTCGTTGACTAAACGTACATAGTTTTTTATCTCATTTTATTAACCAAAATGGAAAAAGTATAACCCAAGAATGTTTATTTTAAGGCAGATATAAAATAGAGAACTATTTCTTATAACCCCAAAAAATATTCGAATTAAATTAACAACTTCGTATTTATTGGGTAACTAATTTTTTGTTTGTTCATAAACATTTACATTAAAATATCTATAAAAGTTGAATCACATAAACTCAACACTGCAGCACTTCCTATTTCCCAACACATCCGCCGTGGCCAGCTGTTTTGTTGTTGCGATTTGGATATGTTCTAAAACTCCCCACAATTATTTTTGGCGGGTAATGAAGTAAATTAGATGTAACTTCATGTGTCTGGCTCACATGTATTCACAGATAGGAAAATTGAGAGAGGATTTTGCGGCCATTATTAAATATTTTTTGCGGGTTGAAAGTGATAGGGGATTGCAGAGTTGACTATCTGGTTAATTCCTCATCTGTGCTTTGGACGCTAACTTAGAACTGCAGATGAGGTTAATCTCGATCTGAAGAACATCATTCAGTCCGAAAACTTCGTGCCGCAAATAACTCCGCATCTTCTAAGAAGCTAAACTCGCATCTGAAAAGCAACAAGACAAAAACAAAGCATACGCTGACAAACGCTGACGTTGGCGATAAAGTTCTTGTCCAGACGCATCCGATTAGTCCAGCCTCTAAAGGTTTTACTTCAAAATTCGCTCCTAAGAGGGATGGACCCTACATAATCCTAGCGAAAAAGGGGTCGACTAATTCGACCCAATTTCCATTTCCATTGGGAACCTATCATGAATCCATGCTAACATCCTATACGGGTGGTTTTGATGAACTACCTAAGCCAGTAATCACTATCAAAAAGAGGGGAAGAACAGTGAGGGTAGCCATTAAAACCTCACAGCCCAAAGCTATCAAGAAGACGACCAGAAAGCACATTTTTCTTAAAAGCACATTCGAAATTCAACAAAACACATTTTTCTTTGATAATTTAAAAGTGCTACGCACACACGCAGTTGTAAGCCTTTGCATACACAGAATAGAATTAAGGAATAAGATCCCGTTACGATTCTGGGTATAAAAGGGCAGCGTGAAATGAAGTAAATTCACCCGAAGAAGGCATGTCAGAAGCAGCTGCCTATATCATGAAGCCAAAAACAAGCCATTGGAAAGATAACATTTCCACCCACCCAAATTCACTAGTAAGACATCGATATTTTGAAGTGATGGCACTTCTCGACGAGGTAACATTCCCAAGAGACAGCGACAGGACCAGCTATCCTTTCTACGATATCGTCGACTTCAGCTACCACCGGGGGTAAACCCAGGTGACTTACTTTCTCATCCTCTACCTTAAAACCATCGACACCCGGGAGTGAACAACCCGAGGACAATTAACCATTTTAATGCATATATTTTTTTATATATTCCAACAAACGGAAATAAAGTTCTACAAACAAAAAACTCATATCGTGTATATTTTTACACTGTTTCAATATACATATATAGAAAACATGCAAAAGAATAAAGTTCTATTCTACGAAACCGAATCTCTAACTAACATGAACTAGAAAATTTTGGATGGCGGTAAGCTGATTAAACGAAAAAAAACTACAAATTAATACACAATTCAACATCCAGCTATTGAACGACCATTTTAAATTGATCTTGAATCCTGAGAACCTTACATCCCCTATTCTCTACGCAAAACCTTCATACTCAAATGAAATATTGGATACTGCTACTACAAAGGAAGAAGTACTTGTCGTATTGAAGCAACTTAAGGATGAAATAGCACCAGGAGCTGATAGAATACCTATAGAATTTGTAAAATACGAAACGGAAAAACTCACTGGGAAATTAACTTCTGTATTTAATACCATTTTTGAGATTGAAGAAATTTGACCTTGAATTAGGTACCATTCTCTCTGAAAAATTCAGACAACCCAAATCCACAGGTTGGAACTTTTACGGTCAAGAACTCACTGACAATCTGGGTTGCTGCAATACAAATATCAGAGATATTGAAAGTATAGACCTAACTTATGGAAATCTCAATATGACTATTTCTAATGCCTTCCACCAGGCTTGCCCGGAAAAAGAAAAAAAAACTGACACCTTACTCCCTGGAAGAATAAAAAACTTTCAAAATTGGGAAAAGAAACGAGGAAGCTCTTCAATAAAGCTAAACGCAATGGTGAATGGGATACATACAGATACTCACTCACCATATATAACCAAGAAATTAGAAGGACCAAAAGAGAGTCGTGGAGAAACTTGTGTCAAACCATCAATAACACCAGGAGTTGCGCCCGCCTTCACAAAGTACTCTCCAAGCAGCACACTAATCCTATTGGCTTAATGAAAAAACTAGATGGCACTTACGCCGAAAACCGGCTACAGACGCTACAACTCTTAGCCGAAACGCATTTCTCAGACTCCGTAATCACTCCAGTATGAGATCTACTCTGCAATCTTACTACTTGGAATACATTTAACGGATAAATGCTTGCCACGTTACAACTTCCATCACAACTTCAAGGTTACATTCCCAAAACAATTAAACTGGGAACAGAACAAACCAATATTTGTCAAGGATTCCTATATATGGTATACGGACGGATCAAAACCAAATGACGGAGTTGGAGCGGGAGTATACGGTCCTCTCACCAATACTAACCTATATGCTAGTATAGATATATGCAGCTGCGTATTTCAGGCGGAAATTCATGCAATATAACTCTGCATTCGAAAGAATTTTAACAGATTCACAACGAATAAAATCATTTACATTCTCTCTGACCGCAAAGCAGCTCTTCATGCAATAAACGCCTTTGAGATAACATCAAAACTAGTCTGGGCTTGTCTTCAACTCCTCCTAATACTGGCCACCACCAACAAAGTACATTTGATCTGGGTGCTAGATCATAGTGAACATGAAGGCAATAAGAAAGCAGATGAACTAGCTACAGGATCTGCATCTTCTATTCTGGAGGGAGACTGAAGCAAAAAACTTCATGCCAAACAGTTCCCATACAAAAACGAAACAACTACTACAACTTAGTAGAAGTCAGATTCGACTAGGCTTCCTCGCGGGGCACAGTCGTGTTAAAAAAAACACCTAATGACTATGGGAATAGCACAAGACAATATCTGCAGATTGTGCAACGAGAACGAAGAAACAGTGGTGCACATACTATGTGACTGCGACTGCTTAATTCAAGCTCGTCAACGTTGTCTAGGAAAATTTTACCTTGAAGTAGTGGATATAGCTGCCAGCTCACCCAAAGAGCTAGTCGCTTTTATAACTAACTGCGGCATCATGAATTAGCTCTAAACCTCCAACCTCACAATCTAATCTAATGTAAGCATAGCGGGAACGTTTATCGACCAGAATAGGAAGCTATAGGTATTCCTTGTTGACATCAAAGCAGCCTTTGATACATTGGACATGGAGCCCTATTCTTCAAATTATACATTGTTTGAATGACAAAAAAGTTTGGAAAAGTTCTTAAAAATCTTCGAGAGTAACATATCAGCTGTATTGAACGGATCTAAAATTTCAGACTGGTTCGACACAAGGATGGGAGTCAAACAGGGATCGTCCCTTAGTGAAAATCGTATTCAAAGACGACGTAATAGACTTTCTACCATGCGGAATTGATGTTTCAAGAATTTATTTGCGGATGATGTGATACTGTTTGCCTATTCACCCGAAACCCTTCAGCTGATGATTAATCGACTTGAACTGTATTGCCGTTTATGAAATCTAAGGGTATATTTGATCAAATCAATGGTGATGATTTGTCGAAAGTGGTCCGGTAGAACTGCCAGAAATAAGAAATGGTACTGCTACAGGGAGCCAATCGAATATGTGAAATATACAAATATCTGGGATTAAGAAAAATCAGTGATATAAAAAGTTAATTGAAAAGTTGAATGAATGAAAAAGCATTAAGGAAGACAATGGGAGAAAATGCAAAGAGGTCCTCTTGGCACTCATCTCAACGGTAGATGAACGCAACTACTTCCGCAACGAAAATAAGAAGGAACTTATTTCGTCTACCTTCAAAATGAGAGGAAAGATTACAAAGCTGCATTACCACATCGTGAGGATCTGCCGATTTACTGCAGCAAGAGGATGTCATCCATTTTATAGGAAGATAACCAGTTTTAGCGAAGTAAGGAAAAATTTTCTAGGCAGTAATGTTGTATTGGAAACAGCAAAGCCAAGGTTAAACGATTTGGGAAGAGAAATATTTTTGTAAACTGCACTATATATCTGAAACAAATAAAAAAATTAAAGATTAAAAAAAAGATAGATAGATTATCTATCTACCATAATTTACCTCTTTCATTTTTTTTCACCTGTATGTTATTAGTTAGATTTAAAATAAAATCAAAATGAATTGTCATCATGTATAATGACATGTCTTAAGCTACTACTATACGAGGCATATTTCGGCAATGACGACATTTTTACGTAAGAGTTTGTCAGGACGTAGATATGCACATCTAAAAGCTATACTTGGTATGCTAACATACAAAATCATAGAATATGTTAGTTTGCCATATAAATACCGCACAAAAATATGCTCGTCTAATGGGTCTGCAATTCGAACAGAACGCCACAATTTTATCGATATGGCAGAGTCGAGTTCGTGTACTGCCAGTTTTTACTGGCTTTTGGCAGTAACAAACCAATTTTTTTATTATCCCTTTTAAATTTGCAGAGATGGATAGGAAAGCAATATGAATTATTATTTAGTTTGGTAAACAAGACTGTGGGATGGATTTTTCGCGTTGCAGTGGACATACATATATACATAATTATAAGATGTATATTTTGGAGATGCAAGTATGTTTTTTTAAGCAAGGAAACATAAATAAACATAGCGTTTAATGTGTCGAAAAAGTCCTTTCACTTCAAGGCTTTCAACCGCCCTGTACTACCTAAAGGTTTCTATTCGTTGAACAATCCTGTTCGCCGTAATCACGACATTGAGAATAGGGCCCTGGTGAGTCACTTTTATCTGCGCAATGAACTTGAGAATTGGCGATCTGAGAATAACAGTTTTACTGTTTTCAGTGATGAAAACCATGCGAATGCCGTTGTCGCCAATATGCGAGAACCACCTCATTTGTTCGTTACGACAGATGATCTCTTGGGGATCCTTGATTCTCTTAAGAACAAAAAATCGGCGGGAGTTGATGGTATCCCAAATGTCGTATTGCGGCACCTGCCCCTAGAGGCTGTGGAGAATTTCACAACGCTGTTCAACAATGCGCTGAATAATGCATATTATCCGGCGCATTGGAAAATGGCAGTGGTACATCCAATCCCGAAAAAGGGAAAGGATAATACTAACCCTGCTAATCTTCGGTCAATTAGTTTGCTTCCGAATATTAGCAAGGTGTTTGAGAAGGTTGTTAATAGAGCTCTGCTGAAATGGGTCGAGGACAACAAAATAATCCCGGACAACCAATTTGGTTTCAGGGCGAGGCATGACACTATTCATGCCGCGTCAAAACTGGTTTCCGACATTCAATGGAATAAATGCAAGAACCAATGCACGGGTGCTTGTCTGGTTGACTTTGAAAAGGCCTTCGACATCGTATGGTTAGTTATTGGACAGAATGGGCAGCCATTGGCGGTGAAAAACGTGGTCAGGTATCTTGGAATCTGGCTCGACCAGTATCTGTATTTTAACAAACATATAGATGCTTGTCTTGCTGGAGCTAAGATGGCCTTTTCTCTGACAAGAAGACTGTTTCATAGCAGTCAACTTGCTTCTAGGGTTAAGGTCATATGCTACGTGGCCCTAATAAGGCCCATCATCGCTTATGGCTGTCCATTGTGGTTCAATATAGCGCCATCGTATATGGAAAGGATTCGGGTTTTCGAGAGACAATGTCTTAGGACATGTCTCGGGTTGTTTCGAACACCTGAATCTGAGTACATAAAATATTATCCCAACACGGTATTATATGATGGGGCTCACTTGAATAGGATTGACAATTTCCTCATTAAGGTGACTCGAAGGCACGTTGCGAGGGCGATGACCAACGATAATAGCCTGATCTTCGGGGCATACTACCCCAATGAAGCACACATGGAGAGAACGCTTCGATCTGGCTTTGTTCCGCCAGAGGCTTTTCTCCATATTGATAAAAAAGGGCTGGTACAGACGAGGGATGGTATCCCGGTACTATACCACCGCTACCGCAGAGCGACTGATAAGCGGCTCACCTACGACGGGGACGTCGCTAATGCTCCCGAGCTCCTTCGGTTTAGTACCGCAATAGGGGGGAGGGATCATATTGATACGGTTAAGAAATTCACCGACTATTGGTGGCTTGCGAAAAGAATGGAAGAGGTGGGTATGCCTTTCCAGGTCGGTGTGTTGCCTTAGGTAACTCCTCTTAATTTTAAGTAGTAATAAGTTTAAGTTGGTTGGTTGTGCTCTGCATGTCGGTGGCAAGGTGTGGTGTTGCTGAGAGGCGACTGACACATTTCGGTGTCAGTGGACTCTCGGTGACGCATGTGCGCTAGGTTGGCGGCTGCTGGGTGCTGCTAATGGTGTTGGGGGATGGGCACCGTTGCCTCTGTAGATGAGGCGGCGAGTGCACATAACCTCCGACTATACTTAGTATTAGTTTTGTAATTTTAAGTAACATAAGTTAGATTTTAAGTTTTTAATGTATAGTCTTAAGTAGTTTTTAGTTTTAATCAAAAATTAATATAGATGTTAAGTTTTTTAAAAAAAATTTTCTTGTTAAAAAAATATATATTGGAAATAAAATAAAATGTATTATTAATTAAGGCCGAAAGGTAATAGTATTAAGTGATATAGTTAAGTTTAGAGCGTCCGCATAAGGACCAGTAACCTAGAATAAGTATCCTGTTAATTTTAAGTTAGATTTAATCATTTTTGTCTAGTCTGTAAGTGTTTATTGAAAAAATAATAAAAATGAATTTAAAATTAAAAATTAAATTACTTATCGCATCCACGTCGTTGTCGATGAAGCAGAGTTAAAAGTCCTAAAGGAACCGTTTAAAGCTTCCCAATTGGCTTTGTCGTATTACTATAGGGTTATTTTGGGAGCTTGGTCTTTAATTGTGGTACGAGAAATTCGTCAATGTCCGCGAAAGAAGGAAGAGTGTTTTCCAGACAAAGACTCTTCGCGGATTGTGATCACGAGAGAAAACATAATTTCAATTAAATAACATATATAGCTATTTACCCTTATAGTATCTCCTTCTCGAAATGGAAGTTCCTCGTCGCATCCATCAGGATTTGGGCTCATTGTGCTGGGATCATAGTCGAACATTGCAATAAAATACCGTGCTTTCTTTTGCAGTTGCTGCTGTTGTTGTTGGTGTTGCTGTTGTTGCTGCTGCTGTTGTTGTTGTTGTTGTTGCTGCTGCTGTTGTTGTTGATGTTGTTGTTGTTGTTGTTGTTGTTGTTGTTGTTGTTGTTGTTGTTGTTGTTGTTGTTGTTGTTGTTGCTGCTGTTGTTGCTGGTGTTGTTGCAGCGGTTGTAGTTGCTGTTGTTGTTGCATATTTTGTTGTTGTTGAACACTCAGTGGACCACGCGGGCCAGGTACAGGCATAAATCGATTTTGATTAATTCCTTGTTGCATATTAAACTGCTGTTGTTGTTGTTGTTGCTGCATATTTAATGGTGCATTAGGACGAGTTTGGGAAGTGTTTCGAGGGGTTGGGGCTGGATGAAATCCCTTTATAAAGAATAAAACAGAATATATTTTTAATCAATAAGAGATCAAGATTGATATCATTCTAGAAAGTATAACTCAGTTAAATGTATTAAAAATCTAAGTGTAGTGTACATACATACATATTTAACTCAACAGGAAGTTTTAGTTTCAAATCATATATTTTGGTGACCAACTACATGCCACTTATAATTATACATATCTACAATGTCTTCATTAATGTTGTGTTAGTATTTCAATTACAATCGCTTCAATTACAATTGCTTGTGCCAAAATGAGGTACGTTTGGTCTTATTATGCTTACAGGCTATTGATGTTTTAAGTGCTCGTAAGTAGAATAGTTCGATTCTAGTTATCGATTGGAGTCTAACATAATTACGATACTTTCTAAATACCACAATGCAAAAAAAAAATAACCATCGCATCATTTCGCGAAATCTTACTGATTTGACTTGTCTCTTAATCACCTATTTTGCTATATTAAATTCATGAAAATATTTACTAAAACTGACTTAATATTTCTTACGTTTCGTTCATATTGTGCAAAGCTTAAAATTAAAAACTGTTTTCCATAAACTATCATCGTGACTATTGGAAACCCAAAATAACAAATAGTGGCAACTCATCAACAGTGATTTTCTCATATATTTTTTTTTTCTTTTCAATATATAAAATTTTACAAATTGTAATACCTCAATCTCTGTATCTTTGTTTTGGAGATATCACAAGCAAACAAAAATTAAGGCACCTTCTCGCTGTATTCGAAATTTTGAAAATATGACAAGGTATGCAAGTTTGTTAATTTAAATATCTAGAAATTTGAAAATATTATCACGTCTTATAGTAGTGTTGGTAGTATTAGGTAGATATTTAATATTAAAAATAAAATTATAATGATATCATATTTTTATACAGTTTTAACACTATTAACAGCTTGGATCTGTAGGATTTTATTTGAATTTATTCTTCATTTTTATTTGCTGCTTCGTCTCTTGCGAAAGTCTGACAACCATCCAAGAGTAATAACTGTCGTGAAAAAAAATTGCCATCATCAGCGAATCAGCATTAAAATATAGGTCCTTCCAATATTTATTTACTTTAAACTCCATCATACCCTTATAAAATGTTAGCCAAAAACTACTATATATTTATTATTTTATGGTTCTGCAAAAATGATTTTCAATGAAAAAAGTTGATTGAAATTGTTATGTTAAAAGTTACATTTATTACTCCCGAAAGTGTAACAATTATTTCTTATTATTAAAATAAATAAATATTAGGCATAAACGGCCCATACAGGACCCAAAGCCTAGCTTCTCCAACCACTGTGTGTGCGAAGATACATTTTTTGGCAGGAACGGATGGGACCTACAGTTTAATGCCGATTCCAAACGGCAAATAATTTTTGAGAAGCTTCTCATGACAGTTCTCACTCTTGGATGTTTGTCAAACGTTCCCAAGAGGTGGGGCAGCGAATAAAAACTTTCAGATGGTACAGGTCGGGATTTGAACCAGCGACCTATCGCTTAGGGGTCAACGCACTTAACCAATAAGCTTATAAAAAATAAGTAATCCTACAGCAATACAATAGCGACAAAACTTATGTAATCGGTTCAGTAATTCCATAGTTTAGGGATAA
Organism: Ferdinandea cuprea; assembly: GCA_963576555.1. Lineage (NCBI taxonomy): Eukaryota > Metazoa > Arthropoda > Insecta > Diptera > Syrphidae > Ferdinandea > Ferdinandea cuprea. The sequence continues at coordinate 84,726,261 of OY754959.1, forward strand.
ACGAATTTACACATGCAACAAGGGATTCTGTTGCTTAAGTTTTTATTTTATTGAGTAGAAATGGAAAAACGTTTAAGGCAAATGCTTAAAAAATTATGTATTAAAAATTCGAATGATGAATAAGTCTGGTGATGTAATAGAAAAATCGATGGAGTTATGCTTTATTTTTACTAATTTTTTTTTATATTCCTAATCAAAACATTAAAATGACTACATTGTTTCGGTCTACTTAACTTTTTTATGCAATTTAACACAGAAAATATTTAAGAAGTTTAATCGCTGTAGATGTACCCTACGCGTTTTTCCCAATGAAAAAAATAAAAAAAAATGATTATGTAATAAACCTTAGTGGACAAATAAAAGTTAACACCACACTTTTCATCTGCTTAAATGAAAATCCATTAAGCTAAGTTTTCATCCCATAACTGTTTTAAGAACAAACAATAAACGAAAAGACTTCCCGAACTTGAACATTTTAGTCTAACAATAAGATTATATGTTGACAATGTCTGGAAATATTTACCACTTTCTTAATTTAATAAATATTTGGGAGAGGGGTTAAGCATTTTTTACCATGGGAACTATCTTGCTCCTTTTAGGCGGGAGGGGCAATGTGAAAAAATGACTTAAAATGGAAAACAGTGCATTACAAGACAATGGAAACAGTTACAGTAGCAGTTTTCAAAGTCAGAAATCTGTTATTTAATCCAAAATTTAAATAAATTTATTTTTGTCAATAGTTTTTAAAAAATTCGCAAACAAACACGAAAGCTTAGACCAATTTTTTCAAAATTGTGAAGTGAAGTGATAAATTGGCTTTTTGTGATCAATGCTAAAATCAATTCTTAATCGAAAACAAAAAGCCGAATGGTTCTATGTCTTCTAGTTTTTGATAAACAAAAATTACTAAAACTATTTTTTTACAATTTTTTTTTGATATTTACTGTGATCTCACTTTAAATATTAATGTTATTAATAGGTTTATCTTTATAAGTAAAGTACAGCAATTTATACAATCATAAGACAATAAAAACAACATTTAAATTTTGTACCGTTGCTTTTTTTTATGCAAAAGTGAAACAGGTTATTGTTACTAATGGCATTCATTATTCGACCTGTGAAAGAAATAATTTTTTTTTTGTTATTAAAAATGGCCGTTAAGCATCCACTACTTCATCCTAAGTTAAATAACTTTTAAATTTTTTGTTCGTTCGGGATTTGGTGTCGACCACCGAAAAAAGTATCGCATTTTAAGAAGAAATTGGTCTAATCCCCACTAAAACGTCAACTCCTCTACTGCGTTGCAACTTACCGATGAAGGTGGACAATTTTATATATGTTAAGTTCGGTTGGATATGGCGATGCTCAAAAAAAAAAGGTGACAAAAATTGTAGGATTACAATCAACCCATTTACCGGCACATTTTTTCATCTAGCCTCAATGTCGGCTAGAGATTCGCGAGGTGCTTACAATAATTATCTCATTTGTGATCAAAATACATGTGAACACAGTTTTTCAGGTAAATTATTTAAATTTTAACCTCCAACTTAATAATGTTTTTAACATTGTTGCAAATAATATTTTTAAAATAAGCATTTAATCGCTTGACGCCATCATGGCAACAACAATGAAGTAAGTAAGTCTACTATTATAGATTACTTTAACTATTGTCGTGAAATAACGGAAATAATATCATCTCACGTTGATGTTAATATTGGCGGCCACGAAAAAACTGTCCAAATCGACGAGACTTCTCTTACAAAAAGGAAATACCACAGAGGCCGTGTAACAGAACAGATGGCAATCGTTGTTGGGGTTGTTTTGCAAAGAGGATAAAGTGGGTCGCTTCCACTTTGAACTCCAAATGTAAGGAAGCTTTATATCCATAAATACGTTAACCCCAACACCAGTCGTATTTGTACCGACACAACGGCGCTCCAGCCAAGACGATCTTCGACCGAATTTTCGTTTTAAAGACCAAGCCATCGCGGATGCCAGAGCGCTTGGTCTGGACAACTGCAGCGTGCCCGGGATCGGAGAGGATGTCTCAGATAGAGACTCTTCCCCAGTCAGGAGCCCGTCAGGAGCCCGTCAGGAGCCCGTCAGGAGCCCGTTAAGTATATAAGTATAGCTGACTTCAGTCACTGCTCTTATTAATATAATAGCCATATCAACACCGATTCCAGTCGGAAAAATGTAAACAGCATTATCACATATGTCTGGTTTACAAGGCCATACAGGTCTACCCCGCAAGATAAGTAGGATGCACAATACTAAAAAGTCTACTGCAAGAAAGGGACAGCACTACCAAATGTGCAAAAATACGTGGCCCATATTTTAGTCGGTAATGTTAATTTACGTGGCATCAGCCGAATTTCGTGTGTTGAATCTGTGAACTAATGGCTGGCTTACATGGCCACGCATGCAATTTTTGCACGAGATTGGAGCGAGAGATCCGTTTCTTGGACACTAATTGTATCAAAGGTGTAAGAGGGAGATCACAGATCTAACGGGCTAAATAAGCTGCTATAACTTAACAAAGAAACTTTTTCACACGCATATATTTTTATTTTTTTCAATATAAATAAAGGTGTAATAATAAATAATAATAAACTAAAAATGGATCTTGTTGAGGCTATTATATTAGTGGACATTATCTTCGGTAGTAGCGATGATAAAATGGACAGCAAAAAAATTGTGAAGCGAAGAGGAGATTTTGGGTGCATCCTTTCCTCAAGAATAGAATTCTTGATACTTTTCGTGAAGTATTTAAGGATGATTGCTTTCCAATTTAAAGAGTTGCTGTTTCAAATTGAACCTCACATTATAAAAGAAAATAACGTACAGCTATATCGGCTAAAATACTACTTTTAATAACTTTAATAACCTAAATTTGGTAGGTTTCTTAGAATTCATTACGGGTTTTTTCTATATAACTGTAAACTATGTTTTAAATATTATATATTGTGTATTTTCAATACATATCTGGTTACTGGGGAATCGCAGCGAAGTTTGGCAATAAGCTATAAGTGTTCGGCATCTCTTGTGCATAACATTTTGGTGGAAAATCTATGCCTTCGAAATAAAATACGCATAATAAAATTTTGTGATTTGTTATGAATATATAAAAGTAAATACCTGTAGCATCAGTGCAAGGAAATTCATATAAGAGATATATCAAGATATATCAACAATGACGACGCCGGGCAAGATAATAGATAACAATGTAAGAGTTATAGTAGCATTGAACATATGGTAGGAGTATCAGTTTACTTTTATATTAACACAAAATTGCGTGGACCATCGCTATAAAAATATAAACGTGTACATTATTCCCATAATTGCTACCACGCAAATTAACATTGCCGACCAAAATAAGAGTCACGTATTTTTTCATGTTTGGTAGTGCTGTCCCTTACTGGCATTATATTTTTTAGTATTGTGCATCCCATTTATCTTGCGAGTTAGGCCTGCGTGGCCATGTAAACCAACCATAAGTCTAACTACTTTAAAATCAAAGGCAGTAAGAAAACGTATCTCTCTCTCTAGTCTCATGCAATCATGAAGTTACAGACAAATCTTGTCCAGTATTCATAAGAAAGTTAAACGTGTGTAAAGAAACAATAGATAACTAGCAACTAATATTAATACTGAATATCATGCTTGCATTGGTTGAGTATTAATCAGAGAATCACCTATATTTAATCATTATTTGTAAATGGTTCCTATAGTTACCTGTATTCAAATTTAAAATACATTCAAGATATTCAACCATATTATTTAAGATCAAATTAAAAAATTGCAAATGTATAAATTTATAAAGTACTCAAACTATTCAACGAATTACTTAATAAAATTAAAAATTAGTCAGTCTTAAGAAGATTTCAGCAATCTCTTGCTTATTATATAAGATCTCAAATATAACATTTTTATTTATTAATATTTTATTATTATATTTATATTACATTACCTTACATTACGGCAACTGGGTACGCACGCCAGTACATAGAAGTTAAGAAAATGTTCCCTTGTTCTACGAGTCACGAAGTTACGAACCACGGCAAAGGCGAATATGTTAACAAGACCGATGAAACCAACACAATTAATGATTTGGAGAATCAGAACAAGGTCCTGAAGAAAACTATTTTATGCCGCAAAACAACGCATCACCTTCACCAATATATGGCACTTTCCTTTTATCGAAAATACTGCCTTGAAAAAAAATATAAGGACGGCTTGGGCTCCCAAATAATGGAATTTTTACTAGACGTAAAAAAAGCATACCCATGTTTTATCGATGGTGAAGAAAGTATGGGTAGGACTGTAGGACTTTGACCCTCCCACCGTTCACAGTAAACACTAAGAGGGTATTCTATCGCCAAAACAACCTCGACTTCTCACCATTAACGAAGAACTTAACGAACTCGACAGTAACACCAGTACCTTTTTAGTAGGTATACTGAAAATTGACGACTATTTTTAACTAACTCCTGACCACGGATGAGTAATTATACAGATAGTCGACTCAGCATACCTCTTTCCCTTTGAATCCGCAAAAAATTTTTATAAATGTAGAAAAAATCCTCTCTCAAATGTTCTATCTGTGAATACGTGTAAGCCAGCCAAATAAAGTACATAGGCGTTGATGTGTCAAATATATGCCATTAGCGCGGGCAGTTTTGCAAGAATTCCAAATGACAACAAAAAGCAGCTGATTATAGCGGATGTGTTGGGGAAGTGCTGCGAAGTATTGAGTTACCGTAGTTCAAGTTTGAAAGATATTTTAATTGAAATGTTTATAAAAAAATAGTTAGGTATATAATAAATAATGAAGTTGTTAATGAACGTTCATATCAGAGCGGGCGAATTGACAAACTGCGACGAAATAGATTTAAAAGCATTTTTAAACACAAAATGAAGACTTGACTATTTCAATTCCAAGATAATAAAGTTATTAAATTTATTTCATCATGCAGAAAAATTTAATAACGTTATTATCTTTGAATTGGAATAGTGAGGAGCGGTAAATAAGACAGCAGAGAATTTATGAAATACTTTGTTAAATTATTGAAATAGTCGGTTATCTAATCACGCGTTACTCATTAATTTTATTCATAGAGCTTTTAATTATTTTACCTACAATTTTAGTAATTTTAAGGAATATTTCATTAGTTCACTGCTAAAATATCTATCGCACCTTCCATTTAAAAATTATTAAATTTTAATTATTTTACTCGATATTCGACAAATCAAACAACAAAATAATTTAATTATTACTGACAATTTCAAACTGCTAAATTAGTTTAACCACCGGCAAACAAATTATGAAAATCCTTATTTTATGTTTACGAAACTGCTTAAAAATGTTTACCCAAAAAATATGTTTGTTAGGTAAAACTAAAATAATACATAATAATTCAAAACAATCAACAAAATTTTATTCTTTTGCAAATTCATCATAAATCGTCGCATGCTATTACGATGTTATTGAACACAGCCTAGTTTTGACTTTTAAAATGTCAACATGAGATCTTTTCCAAAATGGATTCTTAGGCGCAGAACTGCTATTGTGTGCGTGAGCTGAATCAATTTGATTTGCATGTAAAAACATATACGAACACAGTACTGCGCCTTTTTGAAACAAATAAAAAACGATATGCGGGAGAAAAATCCACTCAGTCGACTATCTGTATAATTACTCCTGTGCTCCTGACTAACTAGGACGCGGAATGCAATGCAATTCTACCTCCTCATGGTGTAGTGCTGAATAAATTGCTGTACTTTACTTACAAAGATGAACCTATTATTAACAATACTTAAAGTAAGATCACCGTAAATACCAAAAAAAAAAATTAAAAATCATATATGATAAAAAAGTAGTTTAAGTAATTTTTAATTTTCTCATAAACTGAAAGACATAAAACCTTTTTTGTTTTCGATTCAGAATTGATTTTAGCATTGACCACAACAATTGGTCTACATTTTTTTTTTAAGTTTTTCTTAGCAAAATTTTGTGTTTGTTTGCAAATTTCTTAAAAACGATTGATTGAAAAACCGTTATCATTTTTTGGCGCCAAAGTTATCGTACTCGTGCCAATATTTGAATCCAGAGAGTCTCAGCGAAGTTTAGTTGTAATTTTCTGGTGGTAACTTATATTCCACTACGGTATGTGTTTTGGATAATTTTTTTATTTTAAGTTTTTTTTTTGTGGATTTTCATCGAATCAATTAAACGTTTCGTTTTGATTCTCTTCACTTAAATCCTTTTAGATATTGACTCAATGTTTTTCCCCTTTGACTTTCCACAAATGAATCAGAAGGTTTTCCAATTCGTGGGCCGACAAAATTAAAATATTTTTATTCAAGTAGTAATTAAAACCGACCGGAAGATATGAACCGAATTTATTTATTTTACACCCCGTTTTTTTTACATCACAATAAACGACTTTTTGGCCCGCTCTAGTGGGCTATACGTATTAAATATTTCTCACGCAGGATTTCATGGATTTCTTTGAAATTAATGACTGTTGTTCTGTTAAACTTTAATCTAAAAGTTGAAATATTTTATCTAAATTAAATGTTTATTATACTTAAAACATTTCAGTGTTACTTGTGGCGTAATTGGTATTAAAACTGAAAATTATCTTTCCACAACTCGCTAAGTTTCTTTAAAATCCGTGGAGCGGTTCGCCAAATATAAGTTTGTATACAGACATTTCATATCTGCATATGTTTAAAGAAATTGTTTTTATTAATTATATCATTTAAATGCTTATCAGGAATTGCCGGTTCCGTGACAAAACGCCAGCAAAAAAAAATGCAGATTGCCCGAAAATTTGGCTTAGATTGAAAAAAGGCAAAAATAATTCAAAATTAACCAAAAATATTCAATTCAAATTCAATCGCCTTAAAGATAAATACGTTAAGAATGGAACATAAATTTGTTAATATTATAATTATGTTGTCAGATTTTGTTTAAATTGAAACCATTGAGATCAAATTCTCCAGTTTAATAAAATTTATTTAAAATTATTAAAATGGAAATTGTTCTCAACAAATAAAAAACAATTCCGCACATAGCGTGTCGACTGTAATTATTACCACCCTACATTTATGACCCAATTATTGGCACCCCTTTTATTAGAACAGGGGGTGCCAATAATTATAGCCTATGTAGCTAAGTAATTTAAGTATAAATATTTAAATATATTTATGAAAAGCAACTTTTGAGGTTTTTAAATCTATGCTAGGAAGCTGAAATTTGGAAACATATTCCCCAGGGTCCCGAACTGGTAAAGGGATAAAACATTTTAAATGCGCCCATTGCCATGCCCAAAATAAAATAAAATCGCTTTAAAGCTGTAGTTAAAGAGATAAAGAACGTTTCCAAAGTATGTAGACAGAAAACTCCTTTAATAGTTTGCCATATGAAGTTTTTTGTCACGCCTACTTTTTGAGGGCGTTTTTTAACAATATGTTGTTTTCATGAAAATGTCTATAGAAAATGAAAAAAAAAATGTATAACAAGATACTTCATATATCTTTCAATATATTTTCCAAAGTTTTAGAAAAAAATGTTTTTATATACTTCATGGAATGAAGTAAAACCCTATCCATCAAGTTCTTAACGCTTTTTTCTTTGGGGCATGTAGGGATACGAATAGGGTATATTACTCTTCACCCCAAGCGGACTTTAGCCTTTCTTTATATTTTTATTTAGAAAATGTATTTACTTATAGCTTATTGTTACTAAGGTAACATCGTATTGTGTTTTAATTCATCAAATCGACAACAAAAAAATGTCAGAAAAGTTTAAAAGATATAGTATTGAAGGGTACTGATTAAAAGGTTTCAATAACAATTGAAATTTTGGTGTCAATAATTATATCAGGGTGTCAATAACTGGAGTTTTTGGTAAGCATTTATTAAATTGGCATTTTAAATATATTGTCAATAATTTAATCTTTACAAACGCAGAACTTAATAATTTATACTCTGGTATACAACAGATATTTTTCTTAGGAGTGCCAACAATAAACCAACCAAATGCTAAAAGCCAGCCGGACGTTTTGGAAAGCAATCAGCAGAATTCTTTGGCAATTGAAAGTCGATTTAAAAGAGAAAATATTGAATGTGTTCATCAAATGAGCAGTGTATGAAATACTCCGAGTATTTACTGTATTCAATGTGTGCAATAGCAAAATAAATTATTTGCTTTGTGCTTCTTTAATGCATTGCCTTTTTATATTATTATTGAAAATACCGAAAAGTTACAGTCCGCTTGGGGCGAACAGTATTATACCCTATACATATTCCTATTGTGGGTGCAGTGGCTTGATGGTTAAGAGCGTAGGTCCACTAAGCGATAGGTCGCTGGTTCAAATCCCGATGAGGAGGTAGAATTTTATTTTATTCTATGATATGTATACAAAAACAACTTTGTTTAAAAAAAATGGGCGTGGGCAAAAACTTTGTATCGGTGATATACTGGAAATAATATTAAATATCAGTGGCAAAAAACTTTATATGGCAAATTTTTAAAGAAGTTCAGTATCTAGTTTGTTAAGGTTCTAACCCTTTATCTCTTCAACTACGGCTTTAAAATGTTATACCCGTATACTCTCTACGTTCCAAATTTCAGCTTCCTAGCTTAAATTTAAAGGCCTCAAACGCTGATACGGATGGACGGGTCAGGTATTGTTAAGCCGTCTTAGGTTTTGGTCCGGTTCATAATACTATTAGGGGTTTACGACGAATATTAAAGGGTCTTACAAATTATATGCCAAAATTAATTTATGTTCCCTTAGGATAGGGTATACAATGATGGATTCCCAAAGATATTCCGAACATGTAAATATTTATATACCTATAAATATAATTAAATAAATGTATGAACAATTGGTTTTGTATTTAAGATGTTAGGAATCTAAAGAAATTGTTAATTTTTCGGTTGGAAGTGTTTGTTTTTGTGTCGTTGCTTTGGTGGGGTGGTGGGGTTTTCTCTCACAGACTAAATCTTAGTCTCTCGTTTCGTCTACCCAATCATTGCAGTGTGTTTCAGGCGGAAGTCATGGAGATTAAGGAAGCCTTATCTTGGTTGAAAAGAAACGTGATATCCGCTAAAGATAACCGAATCTTCTCGCGCAGAGTGCTGGACGATAAGAAGGAAAGGAGAGCCAATACTGGGCTGCTTCAAAAGAAAAAAATTCCAAGCATATTTGATCCAGCCCAGCGGCCTGGATTAGTAGACTTAGTTTCTCTAAACTCTATAGTGGCCCTATTCGAAATCTCCTCTCTTTAGGAGATTTCGAAGCAATTCAACATTCACCTCTGGTGGGTGCCGGGGCATAGCGATATTCTAGGGAACTGCAAGATTGTTCACCTAACAAAGGTTCCTTCGCCATTTCAATTGTCACATGCAAACTAATGATAAAATTAGAAGCTATTGACAAAACTTACCTAAGGTAGACAAGTGGTACAACATGTCTTGGGACAAAGCGGATTTGGCTTAAGCTGGATCTGAAGCGCTCTAAGTGTTTGATTTCTCTAAAAAGACTGCACGTCAATTCTACAATAGATGCCATCACTGGACACTGTCTTATATGCAGGCATGCCACTAGGCTAAGCATGTATTCAAATGACTTTTTCAGAAGCTGCATGGACGAGAGGGAAGAGGAGACAATCCTATACATTCTATAAACATGTCCTGCTCTCTGCCAGAAACAAAAGGCCCACCTAGGTGCCTTCTTCCATGACAATCTTGAAAATCTTTCAACTACTGACGTTAAAGATCTCTTTTGCTATATCCAGAGCTCCAAATGGTTAAACGAGTATAGTAGTAAAAGTCCATCTTTTCCTTTCGTTTGCTGCTGCCACCGCTTAGCTATAGTAAGTGCATATTGATGATATAAATCATGTATGTATGTACATGCTATTGCTGAGTGGTGCTAGCATCCCGAATAGCAGGCCGTTTGGTGTGCATTTTGTTGGTGGACTTAAATAAGTTACTGCATGGGCATAACAGTGATTTATTTTTCAAAGCCACCGTAGAATCTACCCGTTACTTATTCGCTACCTAAGCGTCGGAGTTTGTGTTTTTTTTGTGTTTGTTTATTGTTGATGTGAGCAATATTCGTGGGATGAAATCTAATTTGTTTTCTTTGTACGCCCATGATTCTCTCAGTAAACCAGCTAAGTTTATTGATTCCTATCTAAAGGAGTTTTCTGCATGCCTTTATTCTGTCCACATCGCGGTCCTGCCGTATATACGAAGTGATGTAACTTTCCAACTTCTATCACGATACGGCCAATGTTACAATCCGGAATTTAATTTTATATGGCTAAAATTCCATCTCCTTGGATGCAATCTGGATAGGAATTTAACTTATAATGAGTGAAGGACCATTTTTCCTCGTACTGCAATCGTCATTGCGGGATATTTTAATATACACAATTCATGTTGGCTTCAACATTCTGGACAGACAACGCCCGAAGAAAGGTATGTTGAAGTCTTTGTTGCCAACAACCTGGACTTGTTTCTCACCTCCCACCCCGAAAAGTACATCATAAATGTATTATCGCCTCTATGTTCGTCAGGCTATTGTATCTCATTTGCTTTCTCGCATTGCATTTCACGCTATGCTTTCTCGACAAAGACGTGGATGCTGCTGTCGATATGATTACAAACAAGATCCGCATGGGTATAAAACGCTTTTTCCCCAACAGGATAAAAATTATCAAAGTTGAGCTTGTTGAAGCGGTGTTACAAAAGTTTAAACGCGCCAGAAATTACTACAACATCCACATTAATCGTGTCAAATTCTCTACGACCAAAAGTTTAGGCAAAAAATACTACAAAGTCCCACCGGTAGTAAAAACTGTTGGTCGTTTGTTAAGAATATTAAGAATTCGACCTCATAATCTATCCCGACACTCATTTGATAAAGGCAATTTGCTTGCTGCTCATTTTGCAGCTAGCTCACTGCTTCCAGATTTTACCTTATCTCCCCCTGTACTTGAGCGCGTAAAATTATCTATGGGACCAATCCATTTTCGCACTCGTACCGTGGCAAGAGCACGTCCAGATCTTAATGTACACAAATCCGATGATCCGGATGGTATTTCCCCTATCGTTCTGAAGAAGTGTTCTTCCACGCTGTCAAAACCTTTACGTAAACAGTCAGTCCAAAAAAAAAGGCAAATCTTCCTTCCCCTCCCCCTACCGACCAATTGCACTTACGAACCTTTTTTCCAAGGTCATGGAAACGCTGACAAATCGTCTGCTCATGAAATATATTGTATTCGGAAAACTTCCTAATGACCGACAGTATGATTTTTGTGACAACAGGTCTACAGGTGATTTGATGACATACCAGACAGTAGAACCAAATCTATTCATCTCGGTGTTGAAAGCAAGATCGTTGCGCTTGATATTGTAAAGGCATTTGACAGTGTTTGGCTTCAAGCTCTTTCGTCGAAAATGCGTGCATTTGGAATCAATGACACCTTACTTCAATAGATTAGAAATTATCTTGCGAGCCGTTCAATTCAAGTTGTTTTGGGTGGTTTGAAGTCTGCAACTCACAAAATAAATGCTGGTGTTTCCCAAGGCATTCTTTTGTCTCCGGCTCTCTTTCACATTTTTCAAGTGATATCCTGTCTGTAACTTTTAATTCCATTTACTCCTTTACTAATGACAGTACCCTCAGGTTTTCATATTTATAATGAAACTGCTTATAATTTATTTGTTCTTTCTATTATTTAAATTCACGATTCTATTATTCAACCAAATAGGTTGAGCGTAAACATACCGATTGCCACTTTAAGTACCCTCAGGTTTTCATATTTATAATGAAACTGCTTATAATTTATTTGTTCTTTCTATTATTTAAATTCACGATTCTATTATTCAACCAAATAGGTTGAGCGTAAACATACCGATTGCCACTTTAATTGTTTTGAAAAATAAAAAACAGAATTATTTAGATTCTCGTTATTAGAAACAGCTGTTTACTAAGATGGGTTAAGTGAGTTGAACTACTAAGCGAGGGGTTACGGGGTCATATACAACCCGACGGAACAAACACGAGGGGTAACAAATGCCGTTCCGAGTCGAAATTAAACTGTAGGTACCTTCCATTCTTGTCAAAAAATATATCTTTGCTCCCACAATGGTTGGAGAAGTTTTTTCGAGAATGATAAAATAAAATATGTATACCAGAACCCCTAAAGTAATCTCCGGTTGAGCCTTATCAAAACGACTTGAATTGAACGGTCAGAAAGTTAATTTCTTATGCATTGAAGAAAAGTACCATCGATTCCAATTGCATGAATTTTCGACAAAAGAGCTTGATGCCAAACTTTTTCAAATGCTTTTGAAATATCAAGCGCAACGACCTGACTTTCACCACCACGGTGAACAGATTGGTTCCACTTTTCGGTTAGATATGTCATCAAAACACCAATTGACCTGTTGCTGCGTTCGCTGGATTCCTTTTTAGTAACATTTTGTTGAAATTATTTTTTTTAAATTCCTTTGATTATTTTAAGTATAATATTAAAACAACAAAAGTAATTGACTTTTTTTTCCAGCAGCTGGATGAGGTGCGACAGGTGGGCTCTTTTAAAAAAGGCACTCTTATTACGGGTCATAACGTTGCTGACATAGTTGTCATTCTTAAAACATTTCCAACTAAAGAAGCTTGTGAGGCTCTTGCCAAAAAGGTTGAGGTGGATTTGAAAAATGTGATGAAAACGGAAGTACTTACTAAAGCTGATCAATTAACAACTACAATGCATGATCGTGGTTTCGAAATCGCTAATTGGCAAGCAAAAGTTTGTGTGCTAATTGCGACTTTGCCACAAAATATTCGAAAGCTGGAAACAGAAATTCATTTAGACCCAAAAGCAATGCAGGCTCACTTAGCTGCAATAAGACATACTCGATGGTTTGAGGAAAATGCTCATCACTCTTCAATAAAAGTATTAATTCGTATCCTGAAAGATCTTACAACGCGATTCGATGCTTTCTCTCCACTATCACCTTGGATGCTAGATTTAATTGCTCATCTCTCCATTATGAATAACCCAAGCCGACAGGCACTGCCTATAAACTTGGCTTTTCGTCGCGTGTTCCAGCTTTTATCTGCAGGTTTATTTCTTCCGTGTTCGGCTGGAATTACAGACCCTTGTGAACCAGGGCATATTCGCGTTCAGACTGCTATGATATTAGAGCAACAGGATTTATGCTGTCTAACAGCACAAACACTTCTTCGGGTGCTCGCACATGGTGGTTATAAGTACATCTTAGGCCTGGAAGGGAATACCAGCATCGCAAGAGAAATGTCTGTATGGGATGGCGTTGTAGTTTGTCCTCTAGAATCCGTGTACGAAAAACCCACCGACAAAAAGGATGGGGAAGATGAGAATATGGAAGAAGTTGGGAACGCAGGAGTTGCCGAAGAAGAACATTTGGTAGAATAAATAAAATTGGTTATAAATCAATAACGAATAAAAAATCTAACTATAAATCTATTCTTTTATTATTGAGTTTATTTTGATTATTCATTATTACTATTGTATAAGGCGACAATCATTGTAATTGACACTTTCTGAGTGATACCTAGTTGTGTATTGAAAATCCCGATAGCCTCGCAATTTGACCTAAAACGCAGACACCTAAGTGTGAGGTTATAGTTATCTTAATTTTTGTTTATTAGACAAAATCACAGTGCGTTCAAGGTAAAATCCAAAGAGCGAAGGCGAAGTTAGTCAACATGCAGCGAAACCGAAAAGTCACGTTGTTTTAAAATATTATTCTGTTTAGCGATATTTGGGATTTTTGGATTTGTTAGGATATATGCACCATTCGCCGTTTAATGGCTAATCTTTTTTGGCTTTTTGACTATGTTTCCCAAAAAAAGCTTCCTGTTGTGACACTAAGTGAAGCACACGATGTCAAGATGTCCCTGTCCCTGCTATAGTTGCATATAAGATCCTATTTAACGTATGTTGTGTTGTCCACCGACTAGGACAAAATTCCACTATTGATAGTACATAATTGCAACTGGACCGATTATTGATTTTGAGCATTGATTTTTTTGGAGCGACTTTCCAGTAGCACGCTTTGAAAGTTATTTTTTATTTTTTAGATAGGTAGTGGCATAGAATAGAACATGTTTAAAAAGTGGTAGTTTTTCAACCTTATTTTTTTAATGTACAAAACGTTAAAGTTTTAATCAGAGGCCTATTTCACAGATCATATTCTGTTTCACAGATTTGTTGTATGATGGCAGTCATACAACGATATAATTGACTGGAATATTTTCAGTACCATTCTGTTTCACAGAATTTTATGATACATTGAATGTCTACAATGTATGATACAACATTAGAAATTCTGTAATAAAGGAAGAATGGGAAAAGTTTTACAACGTTGCTATAATTCTATACCAGCCTCGGTATGTGTGTAAATGACAACTTTCGTTGGAATGACCACATATTCGATGTCCCGAAGAACGCTGCGAAATTACTAGGCTTCATCAAGCGATTCAAGAAATATTTCACCCCTTCTGATCTGACAACAATTTATAAGGTGTTTATTCGCCCCAAACTCGAGTAAAACGCCCATATCTGGTCCGGTGCTCCAATCACATATTTGGAGCTACGTGATAGGTTTCAAGATTGAGACATCGCGAAATCACTTGAATCTCTTAGTCATTGACGTAATGTCGCCTGCCTGTCATTGTTTTATCGGTATTTAAAAAAGTGCTCTAACGAAATAGCCAGTTGCATTCCAACCCTTGAACAATTCAACCGCAATACCCGTTATGCAAGGAATTCTAATCAGGTTACCTTTACGCCAATATTCGGACGTACGGTGAAATATTTATAAAGATTCATTCATCAGCCGTTCTACACGTATATGAAAAGCTCTCCCAGGCTTCCTTTTTCCTACACATTACAGTTTACTGACATTCAAAGCCAATGTGCATAAGCATCTCCTTCTTTCCTCTAATCCCTAAATTTCCTTAATGCTCGCACTATGTTTTTTCATAATAAGAGCGCGCGTTAATTATAAAAAAAAAAAAAGGTTGCACCTGGCCATCAAAAAATAATAATACTCTTAGAATTTTCATAGATGCTTATAGAATTAGGTGCGAAATGAAAGAATGTTTCCAACTAACTATATAAATTTCATATATTCTTACACCTGCACTAAGTTATGAGTCTGTGGTAAAACTTTTTGTGCCAGCAAATTTCTGCTCTGATAGTTTATAAAACGGTTTAAACTGTCCTGTGGGTAGTTAATCTATTAATCTATTTAGAAGTAATAACATAGCTAAAATATTAATTGCTTCTAAAGATTAGCGGCAACACACAGCCAGATGCATTCCTTTTATATTTAGTAGTAGAAGAACTAACTTGAATAAATTCTATAATCATCACTGCTTTTGAAACACCCAACCAAAAAAATATAGGTTAGGGGAGAGTTGAGATAAATGTAACACTTTTTTGTAAAACCAATGCTCCTCCTACAACTCTGAAAATAAGTTAGCTTAATCGTTTTTAAATTATAAAGCCGAGTTTGAAGAACAAAACCCATTAAAAAATGTTCAGAATGTGTCAAGATATCGATGAAAAAAAATCGTGTTGATTCAGTTACCCCATAAACTGCCACGGCTGTAATTGAGAAAAAAACTGTTGTGAAGCTAAATTTGACTAAATAAAACTTAAGACATTCGCAAAATATGAAGACAGTGCGCTTAACAAAATTTTTATATGAAGCTTTTTGCCACGCGTTTAGAAAACAATGTTATACTTAACCATTTCGGGACCAATGGACCACAAATTTAAGCTTATTCAAGCTTAATTGTTTAATCTTCTTATATGTATATACTTGCTACAAACTACGCGTCAAAATTAATATACCCTTTATATAGGGTATAAGCTGCATTTTTGAAAAAAAAAATTGGGAAATGTCCAGGCCTGTGTCTACATATTTTGTGAAGATTTTTAAAGTCTACCGTTCTGGGTCCCTGGAGAGGTAAAATTGATATACCCTTAGGATAAGGTTAATTTTTTCATAAAATTGTGTACTTCGTCTAGGTTTTCTCAACTATCATAAAATCTATAGGTTCCTCCGCAAACTTAAGGAACTATTTTTGGTTTATTGGTATTGGTTTGATACGATATGTAGAGCAAATAAAACGATATGTTTATTGCGCTTTTTTTAAAGAAAGTGACCAGTAAAAATTTTGTATGGGTAAGAAAATTGCTTAAAAATTAAGATATTAACATCATTTAAATTCAGTTACAAGAAGCATTATTTTTCTAAACTGAAAGCTCTACTACATAAAGGTTCTGATGCAGTTACTCTCATAAAGTGGGTCATGGTACTCCAAAGAAGAGCTCTTCTAAGATCTTAAATCCTCGGCAACTGGGGTAAAAATTGGAGACAGACCCTTTCTCTGGAACTATTTTGTTAGAATATGTCCAAAAATCATATCCCAAAGTATTGGACATTCAGTCAGTATTATATTAAGTTTCATAAGGTAAAACGTTGGTACACACCAAAAAGTTGCGACAAGACATCATTCGACATGTTTGGATAATTTTTAAGGATGGAAAAAAAAGAAACATCAAAATGAGTGCTCATTTAGTGGTAGCTATATCCAAAATATAACATAAAAGAGTTACTAAAATCTTGGTTATTAATTTGGGAGGTAATTCGATTTCCAAGCCGGGCATGCGTTAAAAATAAAGTGAATGTTATAGAACAGTCAGTTTTATTTATTACTTCTTTTACAATTTCACTATTATGAAACTTCAACCAGCTTTAAACTGTGCTCAAGAAATAATTCAATATTTAAATGTTTTAAATTTTGTTAAAAAAAAATAATGAGATTAAATATGCATACGAAATAATTAGGATTACCATTACCATTCTTAGTTAATTAATGGAAATGAACATTTTTCTATTCTAAATCAAAAAATATAACACAACGTAATTCGGAAAACTATGTAGAATGATACGAACAATATCCCATTATTGTAGTTTTTTATGCGAAATGGGTTTTATAAAGCAGAAGAATATTATATAATGGATTAAACAAAGCAAACAATAATCTTATCAAAAACAAATTATACTACTGTTTTAGCTATGAATCACCAAAAAGATTTTTGATAAAAAAAGTATTGAATTCAAACTTACATTCTCATGGGGGTTCACACTCTGGTTTTTTGAAAATAAACCACCAAGTAGCCCACCTAATATGCCAGAGCCGCCTTCAGTCTGCATTTAAAGTGTTTTTTTTTTAAATTATCAATATGTATTGTTTGTGATGTGTTAAATATGTTTATATGTTGGTGGATAGAGGAACCAAGTACTATTTTTTTTTTAATTTCTTAATTTAAATAAACTAATAACGTATTCGTATTTAATTTGTTAAATCAAACCTATATACAATAGCAAAAAACAAAAATATGTATGGTAATGTTTTGTTGAGTCATGTGTTGTAGTGAGTTAAACTTTAGAATGTACAAAGCAAAGGTTATTGTACCTCCCAACTGTTTTATCGTAAAATATATACCTAAGGTCGAGTTTTTGTGTTTTTTTGTTCAATTTTACAAGGCTAAATAATACAAGTCTACACGAACTTATTTAACTTTGTTTTACTCGGTAAAATTTCCACCAAATCATATCATCATATATTTCTGTAGTTAAGTGCACTTTAAGCACTCAAATGGCGCAATCTCAAAAAACTTCGAAATCGTGTCCAAATATTTCTGTTATAACAGAAGTCCTAATAATCTTTATAAATTAATATTTTGGACCTAAAAGAGAACGGTCAGTTAAAAATAAATAGTTAAGCACGTGAATACTAGTTTTAATATTATTGCCAAGGTTAGGTTAGGTTATATGGGTTGGCATGAAGGAATAGTCCCCTCCTGCCACATTTAGGTCCTTGTGGACCCATTGTAATGCCCTTAAAAGAGGGGGGGGGGGGATATGCCGGTATTGTGGCTTCACTGAAGTTCCTTCCCTTTGCTCGTGGTTACTCAATTCTATCAAGCCATCCCGATGTCTCCAGAAATCTGCAAAGATCAGAGAGTGAGACATCCGACAACTCCTCAATGTCTTGGAAGAAAAAACTTTAAAGTGTTCTATTCCTCAAGAGACAGAGGCCCGGGCAATGACAAAGATAGTTAGGCGAAAATAATGCCATTTCGTAAAGAATGAGAAGAATGATATGACAACAAATTGTTTAGCAAAGTAAGCGTAACGGTTTTGTGCGATAAGGCCAAAGTCGACTCACTGAAATATTAAAACCGAACACCGACTATGTTTTGTTTGAAGTTTCAGCCAGTTCTGGAGTATTGGATATTTAACATTTCCAACTAACCTTTCATTCAAACCTCCCATATCTTTGAGTAACTCACTTAATCATTATTTTGCTAATTAGAAATTTAACTGGCAGGGGACTCTAATATGGACTTGTAACTTGAACTCATCTATTTTGATAGACTCAGATAGCCTGTTTTCGGTGCTGTTCTGTTTGCTTCAATAATCTTATGATTGCAAGGAGATACTGACGTCGTTTCATCAGAATCAACCATTAAGAATAGATTTAAAAATATTAAGAATTCGATTATGTTCACATAACCTCGGATTTTGATACGGTGCATAGATGGTTAAAAAAAGGCAATTAGGCCAAATTCAAATGTATTTAATACTTGTCAGAAGAGATATTTTAAACTCCCCTTATTACATCGATATATATCAGATATAAATATATATCTAGTGGGTTTTTTTTTCAATCATATCTAATTTGGACACTAACAGCTCGATATCTTGACAAAAAGTCAGTATTATTCCTCCGTGGAACAAAATGAGACGCTATTAAGAAGTTTTGGCCGAAATGAAGCACCGACCGTGCCTGTTGTAAGCAAGTTTGGTTATACTCATGGTCTCAGTTTGGTGCGGATTCTGGAGTGGTGGCATCATTCGACAATTTCTCTTCGAAAATGAGGCTGGGAACAACGCTTCGATCAACGGTGGGCATTACAGAGCCGTTAATATGGCCGTTAATATTTTACTGAAATTAAATACACGCGCTACTGCGAAGCCAGCCACTTGAACAACGTTGTGTGCCATAATTAATGGGAATGTTTGATCTTACTCATAAAGCCATAATACATGTAAACAATTAAATTTTGTTCATTTTATTTCATTTTTAAAAATAAACTTGTATTTGGCCCACCATTTATATAAAAAGACTAAGGGCGTACAGTAAAAATGTTAAACACAAAAATAATAATAATAAAAAATATGTAGCGCGCACAGGGTGGTATATTCCGTAGTAAGTCAGTCAGTCAGAATAAACTATTTTATAGTTGTAATTTGTAAGTCAGTCAAAATATAAGCGCATTTGTAGTGGAAAGATTGTTAAATATTCGAAGATCGTTATCTATTATGACAGTGTCCTCCGGATCACATTTGCAACTTGTTGTTTAATACACTTTTATATTTGGTGCAAAACTTTGAAATTGATGAGGATTTCGAGATATACCAAAAGTTTTGTAAGTCAAGAAAAATTGTACATAAAAAAATAATCTATATTCAAATAAACAAACAAGACATATTTTAATCTAATTATGTCTTAAATAAAACTACTGCTTCCACTTCATGACTTATTCAAAAAAAAGAAGCTTATGGTTAAGGGACATCTATTAAAAATTATTTTTGATCTTACGAGTACGTAATATACTAAACTAAATAACTTTTAATCCTAACTTATATAAAAAAAATCAAATTATCAGGGTTGTCATAAAACGCGTTATAAAAGCCTGTATAATGCATAATGTTTTCATCAACTAAGTTGTTGTGTCTGTAGTACATATTCATAATGTACTCTCTGATCTTTACTTTTTAGACATAAGTTTATAAATTATTATATGTAATACTTACTCTTTTGAATACTGTAATTCAGACAAAATAATACTTAAAAACAAATACAATATTTCACAAAAAGTAATATTATTGTGTCATATTGTAAATCGTCGTATAAAAAATAAAATATTTAAGAGTCAACAGAATGTCAACTTTTTTTTAAACTTCATATTAATTTTAATTGTGATACTTCATAATACCGTTCTACTCAAAGAAGATACATATATGTATTTTTTTTTTAAATAACTTATAACGACAAAATTCAAATTCCTCACCTGTTGTGGCTGGCCTTGCATCTGTTGTTCTTCATGGTCCATTTGATGTGAAGTTGGTCCCATGACTCTTCCGGGAGTCATGATTGTAACTGGGCCCTTTCTAGTAGCTGCAGTTCGAACAACGTCTATAAGATTTTGAAGTACATAATTACATACGTAATGTTTTTTTAAATATTTTTAGGTTCTTTGGCTTTAATTTAAAAAAAAAATTCCCTATGCGGACCCTATAAGGTCATTATTATTGACATTACCAGTAATGATAATATCTAAATTGACTCGTTATTATCATCATTATGTGTCCACCTTGGAAGATCCATGGAAGAGGACATAAAAACGAAAACGAAAGCGAACCTTCTTCAGAATGTTTATTTTGGTAAATGGACCTTCGGGGTCCAAATATGGGATCTAAAACGTGTTTTGACATTGGGATTGATACTGGCCGATCCAGAACTGCAGAGAATCGGACGAAAAGTCATCATATATTCTGCGATTTTTTAGGCTTTAAAAATAATCGACTGGCTTGAAAAGAACCTCAAAACTCATGAGCTATTGTTGTACCTGATTTCTATTGATATTTTCCTGTAAAAGTGTCAATTTAAAAAGTTTTGTAAGCGATGTTCTATATCTCAAAGGATTCAAACGAGTTTGAAAGAGTGAAACTGCACGAAAGTCGCCAGTTTTAACCCTTTATCACTTCAACTACAGTTTTAAAACGGTTTTTTCTAAGTTGTGGACGTGGCAGTGGGGGTATTTAAAATTTGTTAACACTTTACCATTTCGGAACCCTAGGAAGTATATATTCCAAATGTCAGCTTCCTAGCATAAATTTAAAGGCCTTAAAAGTTGATACGGCCGGACATTGTTAAATAGTCTTAGGTTTTGATCCTGATCATAAATATATATACTTTTAAGGGTGAATATTAATATGAATATTAAGGGGTGTTACAAACTATGTGTCAAAATTAATATACCCTTAGGATAGGGTATAAATACTGTGCAACGTTTTTAAAAAATAGATGCGAGATTTCCTGAATTTGAGTGACAGGGTTGGAAATTGAAGAAATTGAAATGCAGCTGTACGAATTTCGTTCGTTCGTCCGTTTCGTTTTGTTTCTCGTTTCCTCGAAACCAGGAAAGAGTTGGAATCAATCGAGCTAGAAAGGCTTTCAGGCAATACAATGAAGAATGGCAGTTCAAAATTAATGGAAACCTGAAATTCAATTCCCAACACATATAACGGCCTAAAAAGTTAGCGTTTGATATATTGACAAAACTTTCGTCTACATATGCTTGCGAATCCTTATTTTCCGAAATGTTATTCATTTAAGATTCGCTTAGAAACCGTTTGTCAGATGATTCCAGTGCAGCCTGCATTTTTCTTAAAGTGACAAAATACAGCCCTGATATAAACTACTTGGCATGAAGTTTGCAACAACAAAAGTCATACTAAAATAGTTCGTTCATTGTTTATTTCTCTGTTTTTTGTTAATCTGAAGTTTGTTTCTTTTAATAAAATGAATTAAAAACAGTTAATTTCAAAAATTAATTGGTATGTTTACAAATAAATTGCTGCGCAGTTTAAAATTATTTATTTTTGTTTCTAGTGACTACTAGAAAACTAGATCGACCCTGTATGATGTCACACTAAAGGTACTTCAAAATATTTTTTTTTCAAATGGCACGAAGCTCTAAAAAGGTTCGCCATCCTGGACCTATACGGTATACGAGAAAAATATTGCCATGTAAAAATCGAGTCTCCGTAATATTTAAATCGTAAATAAATAATGCAATGAACAAAACAAATAGGTACAACACCCCAGATGGCAGTCCAGTTCTACTGACGAATCCACGGATTCTGGGAAGAGCCATATATTGCAATCCATCGACCCTTTTAGAAATAGCAAAAATGTCTCCAGATCACCATCATCCGGAGCAGTAATGAAAGGAAACCCTTAAATAAGCCCAATGAAGCCGAATGCATCGGCGTGCGTTGCTCGGGATTGAACGAAACTTAAATGCTTTAGGGAAGAAGTGCATAGCTCAATAAAATAGAACAGCTCTACGAAGAATTGAGTGAATGAATGGGTCAGATCTATTTAAAACAGAAAATAAGTCTCTAAGAGAGTCTCAACTCCAAAAATCGGTGTACAAAAATCTATTTGGTATTACTACAGTGCGTGATCATAATAGCTGAGATTCTTACTCACAAAAAACAACTCCCTCGAAAATAATTTATCCTATGCTAGGAAGCTGAAATTTGGAACATATACTCCCTAGAGTTTCAATATGGTAAAGTGTTAAAATTGTTTAAATACCCTTACTGCCACGCCCACAATTTAGAAAAAACCGTTTTAAAACCGTAGTTGAAGAGATAAAGTATTAGAACCTTCATGTATAAAGCTTTTTGTGGGCGTTTTTCACTAAAATTAAGTTTTCGTCGAAAATTTTGATAGAAACTGAAAAAAAAATGTTAACAAGATAATTAGCCAATATTGTTTCCAATATACCACCCATACAAAGTTTTTGACCATGCTCACTTTTTGGGGTCGTTTTTTCAAAGAATGTATGTCTTATCTTTTATGACAGGATTTACTGGCATTTTTGGCTTTTTAATATCTTTCATAGTTTTACAGTTCGACTAGTTAAAACGTGAGTCGCAGTGAAATCTTTTTTTAATGTTGTTTTCGTTTGGTAATTTCGGATTTTGATTTTTTTTAG
The DNA here is from genome assembly GCA_963576555.1 of Ferdinandea cuprea. Taxonomy (NCBI): domain Eukaryota; kingdom Metazoa; phylum Arthropoda; class Insecta; order Diptera; family Syrphidae; genus Ferdinandea; species Ferdinandea cuprea. Next base: position 84,749,205 of record OY754959.1, read on the forward strand.
TGGCCAAGACAGCATTATTTCAAATTAATTTTGTTTTTTAATTGCATTGGTAAAATTCTGTGTCCATAAGTTCCAATTTAAGAATAATTTATACAATTTTATTTTTAATTTTGTGTTTCAAGGTTAAATAGTTATTCTGTATGCAGTAAGAAAAAGAACAATCCAGTCTCAACCTGCAATTATCGATTTAATAGCTTTTTAAAACACGACGGCTTGATAATTACATACAATAAAGTCTATTAAGAACTAACTTCCTTCTCGGAGTAATAACTTATTGAGTGCTTAACGATATTCATAAAGCAATGTTTTTTTCTCTTTTGAAACAAAAATATTATTCTAAATATTCTTTACCACTAAAATTACTTTGTATTGGAAGTAAAACTGACAGGAGCCACTTGAAAATTCTGAAAATTTATCAGAAAAAAAAAAATTGTTTGCCCTCTAAAAATTATTGCTGTCAATCGTCGCCTTAACAGATTTAAAATTTTTTTCGTTTTATACTGTTTGATGAGCAGTCCAAAAGTAGCTTAGCTATGCTTTGGTTCCTGCAACCATAAGCAATGAAGGTAACAACCTGGGTGGCCCGGCCTCACACGTAGAAATTAATTGGAACGGCCGGTAAAATATGAAACAGATAAATGGCTATACATTTTTCCAGTCAACTTTGATAAGCTTTTATCAATATTTAAATTAATTACAAGTTCCCGTAGGCAGACGTTAGCCTTTTTTCTCAATTAGTTTTAAGCAAAAAAGAAAAGCGATAATTTCTTTTTTAAGGTCGAGTCCAATAATGTTCCCATCATAGGTGCTCGCTAACGTTTGTATCTCATCCATTAAAAAATATATTGAACTCTGAATATAAATTGATTAGAAAATATTTTTATTTTTGTAATATGTATCTATTAATTTTTAAAAGGGACCGCGTATTGGATACCATTAATAATTAATTAAAGTAAATAACTATGCAATTAAGCTGTAATCTTAAATAAGTTACTTACTTGGAATTAAAATTGGTGCACTGTCTGCTGATTGGGAATCTCGAGATTTTGTTCGAATAGTTACAGCTCTTGGATTTAAACCAGTCAGTTTCCCGATGTCAATCAGAGCGTGGTCACCGGTAGGAGAATTTATATCAGTTACTTTTTTACCATCAGCATACACTGCATATCCCGTAACAGGCCCTGAGGAGGAAGGTCTGTTAACTGGCTGCCATGTGACAAGAATTGTTCCATCCTGAGGACCAGCTTCCAGTTGTATATCCTTTATTATTATTTTTTTATTAGTACAATTCTAAAAACTTAAAGGAATTCATTACCTGCGGTGGATCTGGAAGACCTTTGGCAAGAGTTCGGAAATCTGCATAAGCACCCGGAGCTTCTTCCGTTGGACGCCCCCCATGCGGAGGAATACGTCCAGACGCTCTTAAATGTTTTGCACGGACAGTGACTCGATATTGTGTACTAGGTGACAAACCCGTAATTGTGTGTCGATAAATACCAGGTTTTACAACTCGAACTTCTACATTATTTACACAGATGATGTGTTGATGATTTGAATTAGCTGGAAGCCATGATATAACAGCAGAGGAACATGTTATATTAAGAGCTCGGACTGCCGATGGTCCTAAATGTGATGTGTCACGACCAATAATCATAGTGCACGCCGCGTCTCGCGATGTTTTACGATTTTGTGCAACACTACGAACACTTATTCTATGAGGCTATAACAAGATTATTAACTATTAAACTTATATAGTGCTTTTAGTCATAATAAGGTACCCTAGTTGAATCAACTCCTTCAATTAATGCTCGTGTTCTCTCAGTAGCCTTAACGGTTACTTTAAGAACACCGTCAACATAAACATGATAACATTCTATATTCATGTAGTTAATTGGCTCCCCAGGAGACCATCCAATAAGGACACTTTTGTTCATTTGTCTCTCAAGAGTTAGGTGCTTTGGTGCAGGAACTAAAATGAAAGTTAAAAAAATTAAAATATATGTTAAATTCTTCACTAAATAGTTCTCAATAGCATTCATTCGTCAAAATAAAATAATGTATATATCTTCTTTAAGTATACTGGGTTTTATCGACTTAATATTCAATACTTTGGGATTTAATTTGTGGACATAATCTAAGAAAAAAATAACTTAGTTTTAGAATATAATTTTAATGAGCTTCACATACGCTGACGTTTCAGCACTACTCCCGAAGATGGGGGAAATAAATCCGAAAACGAAGATAAAATTAAGCCTTAGGGGACACCAGTATTTATTTGGGTAGTTGCGGAATTAAATCTGTCTAAAACAACGAACAGTTCGAAAGGTAATTTCTCATCAATTAAAGAAAGGTATAATCAATTCCAAATGTACGTATTTTCGGCAAAAGAGCTTAATGCCTAAATCTGTCAATTGGCTGTTAAATATCAAGCACAATGATATTTATTTCATCAAATCACCTGTGGACCATGTGGAAATGTACTGCCGGGCATTAAGAAGTTTTCTTGATTCAAGATATTTCGTATGATGACGATTTATAAGCTTTTTCATGACCTTGAAAAGAAGCGACGTACAGTGGGGAGCATAAATGAGTACATGTTTGTACTTCGTGCCCTTATTACTGCATAAGAATAGAAATAACCTAGCAAATTTAAAAAAAATTGTTGACCTTTATTTCATGTTCAATTCTAAACAAAACGGTAAATAACACAAAGCGAAAAATAAAAACCAAATAAAACAAAAACAACTCCAATGTACTCAATTTTGCACCTTTCAAATACTTTATGGATAGAGCTTATTTTCAGTATTTCGTCCATAGCCCTATATTACTTAAGACATTTTTTACACGTTTAGGCATGCATTCCACCAAATGCTTTATAATTTCATTTGGAATATTCTGCCATTCCCGCTGTACTCGCTGCCAAAGCTCGCCCAGGTTCGTTGGGGCTGACTGGTATTGTACCAACCGTCTTTTCACGATTGACCACAAATTCTCAATCGGATTGAGGTCGGGACTTTGTGCTGGCCACTGCATCAATTGAAAATTTTGTTCGGTAAGCCATTCCTTCACGTTCTTGGACGTGTGCTTTGGGTCGCCATCGTGTTGAAATATGACTTCCTCCTCAGGATAGGCGCTTCTTTCGACAAAATCGGGAAGATGAGTCTGCAAAATGTTCAAATAATCTTCTTTTTTCATTATTCCATCGATTTTGTGCAGTGGTCCAACGTGCCACCCTGTGAAGCAACCCCAGACCATGACACTCCCTCCACCATGCTTCACCGTTTCTTTGACATGGTGCCTTTGAATGGTCTCCCCAGGGCGGCGCCAGCAGTATTGTTTTCCATCAGATTAAAACCGATTAAATTTTGATTCATCTGAACACCCTACACGTTTCCAGTCATCCGCTGTCCAATTTCTGTGAATCGCGCTATCGCTATACATTGGTGCTGAAAAATATGAATTTTCTGACAAGTTTCTTCAAAATCTTATGGAAAGCGACATAAGCTTATAAAACATTGTTTGTTTTAACGAATAATATCCATGTTTCCGTACAAAATGGAAAGCAATTTTGAGTCGCCAAACTCAATTCAGGAAATCCGAAATGGTTAGCGCAATTTTAGCCACTTACGGATTGTAAATGGCAGTACAAAAATATGTCCAGAATCGTCCAATACAAAATATATTTCTGAATTATTTCTAATTATTTCTGAATTATTTAAAAAACTACTCACCATCTATGCAAATATTACTTATGGTAATTTTTGCGGAGCAGCAAAGTGGGATAAAAATTACCCGTGCTCATTTTGTTAGAATCTACTGTGCTGTTCATATTTTATATAATTAAATTCAAATTTCAATTTCAATTTTAAATTCATTTTTTTTATTCTTTTCAATAAAAAACTTACAAACTAGACAAAAATGATTAAATCTAAATTAAAAGTATAGGGTTTTAAAACTAGCTTACTGGTCCTTAGGCGGACGCTTATATATATCATTAATATTAATTGCCTTTCGGCATATAAACTATAAGTATTGGGAAATTTAAATATCATGTATTGTTAAGAAACATTTTTTTAAAAAACTTAACTATATTATTTTTTATTTTATATAAAACTGAACTCATATCTATGATAAAGAAAAATAAATATTTACAAGAAAACTTAACACTACCTATTCTACTTAATAACAAATATTCATAAATATACTAAATATAATCAGGGTGGTGAGCACTCGTTGCTTATTCACCGAGTGGTCACCATCCCAATTGCATTATGGGAGCCCAGTTGTCGCCAACACAGAAACATGCGTGACCTTAAGTTGACCAATGCCGGAAAGCATCAATCAACTCTCAGAAACAGCACACCAAGTTGGCGAACTGGTTTCTCCCAGAAACACCCAAGCTAATCTAAATAACTTAAAAAAACTAAATTAAATCTAAGAGGGGCTACCTTAAGGCAACACACCGACCTGTAAGGACATGTCATCAACTTCCCGTACTTCCGCAAGCCACCAAAATTCGGCAAATTGCGTGTCCGTAACTATACGATCCTTCCCTCCTATCGCGGTACTAAGCCGAAGGAGCTCGGGAGCATTAGCGACGTCCCCGTCATGGATGAGCCGCTTTTCAGTGGCCCTGCGGTAGCGGTGGTACAATACCGGGATCCCATCCCTCGTCTGTACTAGCCCTTTCATATCTATATGGAGAAAAGCCTCTGGCGGAACAAAGCCAGAACGGAGCGTTCTCTCCATGTGCATTTCATTGGGGTAGTAAGCCCCAAAAATCAGACTATTTTCGTTGCTCATCGCCCTTGCAACGTGCCTACGAGTTACTTTAATTAGGAAATTGTCAATCCTATTCAATTGAGCCCCATCGTATAGTGCCGTGTTGGGATAATATTTTATGTAGTCAGATTCAGGTGTTCGAAACAACCTGAGACATTACCTCTCACATTGTCTCTCGAAAACCCGAATACTTTCCATATAAGATGGCGCTATATTAAACCACAATGGACAGCCAGGCCACAATGGTGGCCTTATCAGCGCCACGTAGCATATGACCTTAACCCTAGTAGCAAGTTGACTGCTATGGAACTGCTTCTGGAAGTTGATTTTCAAGGCCTTTTCAAAGTCAACCAAAACCAATTTCGACGCGGCAGGAATAGTGTCATGCCTCGCCTTAAAACCAAACTGGTTGTCCGGGATTATTTTATTGTCGAGCGAACAGGATTGTTCACCGTATACACAGCCTCGAAAAAAGTTCCCAGCAAGTCAGCTTTCTCTTGGGGATCTTCGACCACGAAAAAACCATCGGTCAAAGCAACACTTTCCGGACTTATGCCAGCATTCAGTAATGTCTGCTGTCGCGGTCAGCGAGAGTTGGCAGCACAGCCGAGCAATAACAGGATATCACCACGAAAGGGACACACTACCAAAATAAAAGAGGGGATTACATTGGGCAGCCAATGAAATGTCTTCTTCTATCTAGATCGCCCTGTTTTTTTGCCGCATGCAATTCTTTTGAGGGGAATTGCAGTTTCGAGAGGCATCAGCGGCAGCAGCAAACAATTTCGAAACATCAAATAGCCAAAATCAATTGTGACAAGTACTTTAATTTATTTCTAAAGTTTCACAATAAAACATACCTTTTACTGTATAAACAATTTTAATAAAACAACATATAACCAAACCAATTGTAACAAAGTTTTCGAAATTTCCCTGCGCCGCTACCAATTTTCGTCAATTGTGAATCGAAGTTTATTGCGCACATTGTTACAAGTTTTCGTAGTGTATTTTCGTCGTCTAAATTGCTTTCCTGGAGAAAGGATTTGTCACCGTCTACTGTGCTGTTATCGTCGTCGCCAGGAGTGGAACTGCATTGTTGCCATGTATTGCACTGGTTCCCGTTGTCATCGAAACCTAAAGGATTTGTCTCTAGTAATTTCTGCCTTGTTTTGCCGTCCTGCTGTGGCTCAATCGGGCTGCAGCAGCAATTGTAAGTACTGCCGCAAATTATATCCACCCTGATCAATTACTGCCCAGTCGTATTTGTAGCCATTCGCATGAATGAAGAAAGTCGCCATTTTGTTTGAATATTTCGCATGTCAACTCAGCTGCGCACCAGCGCTCGTGTTAACAAAGGCAGAGCCCCTGTACGATTCGGTAGGAGTTTTTCTGACAGTCGCCTGGAGTCAAATACAACCACATCTTCCAACAAAATGAACGAGGAGCAGCAGCCGCAAGCAAATCAATTATTGACCGCACTGGTAGAACAAATTAGCGCACTCAAGGAGTCTGTGGACCAACTGCGGAAAGATACAAGCCTCAATCAAGCCGAAACGCAGCGTTTAGAAATAAATGGTTTGGAAATAAATCCCCGTGTAGCTGAAGAACGTTCAGTATCGTCAGGTTCAAGAACTCAATCAACGTTGCCTCCTTCAACAGAAACAACAAATTGTACGACTTGCCGGTGTTTCCGGGTAAGCCGGATGATTGGCCGCTCTTTTTGGCAAGCTTTGAAGAAACCACTGCGAATTTTCAATACTCTGCGATGGAGAATACCATTCGTTTGCAAAAATGTCTGCAGGGCGAAGCCAAAGAAGCAGTAGCATTTTTACTCATCCATCCGAACAATGTTGGTCAGGTCATCAAAACACTTTCGTTTCGCTTCGGACCTAATGGTAAGGGCACAACTTGCCAAAGTCCAACAATTTCCGTCGTTCAACGATACTCGTGTTGACCACCTTATTCCGTTGGCTACAATGGTTGAAAACATGGTAGCCTTTTTGGTGTCTGCCAAATGCGAACAACACTTAGCCAATCCAACACTGCTGGACGAACTTATTACAAAGCTGTCAATGTCCAAAATGTTTGATTGGGCAAAACATGCATTGGACATACAGCCTTATCCCACGCTCAAGGATTTCTCCGCCTGGCTGACTGAGTTTGCCAAAGTAGTCCAACTTATTCCACAAAGCAGCACTGCCATCGTTGTAAAATCACAACCGCCAAACCACCCACGCAGACTAATGCACACAATTGAGAGGAGGGCCAATGAGCCCAGAACTACCGGCAGAGAGTGTGTTTGTTGTGGAGGCAGCCACCAGCTGAGTGATTGTCAGTTCTTTAAAGATTTAGCAATTGGAGATCGGTGGAAACTTGTCAAGAGCAAGCACCTTTGCTTTTCATGCATTAAACTGGGTCATGGCACTGCCTCTTGCCGTGGTCGAAAGGGATGCGATGAGAACGGATGTCACAGATATCACCACAAACTCTTGCACGAAGGTTCCAACGAAATCTTACCATCAGCTCCACTTCGGGTGCATAATTGTCGTACGTTAGATCACAATGGCCATCTGTTCCGTATTTTGCCTGTTATTTTGACCGGTCCACTAGAGGAAAAAAGGGTATTTGCCATGTTCGATAAAGGATCCTCGCTCACAATATTAGAAGACAAAATTGCAACGGAGTTGGGCTTCACCGGCAAATTGCAATCCTTGGCTCCATCCAGGACAGCTGCCGTTGACATTCGTGGAATCGATAAAGGCTCGTTGAGTTTCTCCATGAAGAATGTAAGAACTGTACCGAATCTTGGCCTACCGATCCAATCCTTTAGTAAGGACGGGTTAAATCAGCTGGATGATATACCCATAAAAGACTACAGCAACGTCAGATCTGTTCTCCTGATTGGATTAGACAATTGCCACTTGGGTGCTCCAGTCAGTGCCACCATCGAGGGAAGCCGAAATGATGTTATTGCAACGCACACTAAGCTGGGTTGGGTTGCTTATGGGCCTCAGCTGAATGAAGAAGCTATCCGACCAGTTGTTTTCCATATTCGTGAAAATGATGTTCTTGCTAAGATTGACAAATTCGTCAATTCCTACTTCACGGTAGAGAACTTTGGTGTTTGCAAACCGAATCGAGTCTTGGAGTCTGACGATGATACTCGTGCAAGAAAGATCATGGAAGAAACGACAAAGCGAGTTGGAAAACAATTTGAAACCGGTTTGCTATGGCGCCACGACAAATTTAGCATGCCAGACAGCTATCAAATGGCAGTAAAACGTTTGTATAATATCAAAGCAAAAATGCAAAAAGACCCAGAATTTGCTGAAAGATATAAATATCAAATGGATAATTACATTCATAACGGTTATGCCAGAGAGCTGTCAACGAGCGATGTCGGAGTCAATATAAATCGAACCTGGTATTTGCCACACTTTGGGGTTATTAATCCTCACAAACCAGGAAAACTTCGCATCGTATTTGATCCAGCAGTCGAAGTCCGAGGGATTTCATTAAACTCGATGTTATTGAAGGGACCAGAGCAAGCCAAGCCGCTTTTGTCAATCCTCTTCAAGTTTCGCCAAGGAGCAGTTGGAGTAGTTGCTGACATAAGATAAATGTTTTCTCCAGTAAAGATTCGAGTCGCCGATCAAACCGCTCAGAGATTTCTATGGAGAGACGGGAGTAAGGATAAGCCTATAAGAACATATGCCATGTCGTCTATGATATTTGGTGCTGCCTGTTCACCCTGCGTAGCTGAATACATAAAAAATCTAAACGCCGCTTCATTCGAAAAGGAGTCACCTGAAGCTGTGAAGGCAGTCTTAGAAAACCACTATGTTGACGATTTCGTTTGTAGCTTTTATACTCAAGCCGAGGCAGAGAGGATCAGTCTAGAGGTCAGAAGAATTCATGCTGAAGGTGGGTTCACACTTCGCAACTTCGTCTGCAACAAGAAACCAGTTCTGTCAAAGCTCAACGATCCCTTATGTCGTGTCCAATCGGCAGTGGACTTGGAGTCGGAGGAGGGCGGTGAGAAGGTTTTGGGGATGTATTGGAATACTCAAGATGATACATTTCGTTTCCGTCTCAAGTTTCAGCGAATATCCAAAGAAGTGTTAAGTTCAACAAGGTCGCTAACTAAAAGAGAAGTGCTGGGAATCATTATGGCTGTCTTCGATCCTTACGGTTTTTTAGCCGATTTTCTAAGCTACTCCAAAATACTTTTACAGAACACCTGGAAGAACGGAATCGGATGGGACGATCCACTGCCGATGGAAATCTTGGTGGACAGAGCTAAACAATGTAAGACAGTTCCAAGTAAATCGCTGCTACTCTCCAAAAATACCAGTGGCCAAAAGTATTGAGCTGCGAATTTTTACGGACGCTAGCGAAAGCGCATTTGCAGCAGTTGGGTACTTTCGCATAAAGTGGAAAGACCAAGTGGATGTGGCCTTTGTAGCCGGCAAAACTAGATGTGCGCCCAAGAAACTACTTTCAGTTCCCCGCCTCGAACTTCAAGCCGCAGTCCTGGGAAGCCGCCCACAAGCAAGAATCAAAACGAGTCATAGCATTGCCATTTCACGAGTTGTTTACTGGAGCGATTCTAAAACCACTGTCGCATGGGTTCAGTCTTCAGAGCAGAGATTCAAACCCTTCGTCGCTCACAGAATCGCAGAAATTTTAGACACATCTGGGCCTGCGGACTGGCACTGGCTCCCACCGGATCTGAATGTGGCTGACGAAGCCACAAGAGCAGTTAATCCCCCGGTATTTACAACCAATAGCCGATGGATGTCCGGCCCGAAATTTCTACTTCTCCCTGAGCAGCAATGGCCACACCGTTTTAACCTTTCGGTTCCAGAGATGCTGGAAAAAGAGCTTCATCCCAAAATTCTGCACATAACTCAGGCAAGTAACACCTTATTTAACGTTGCTAATTTCTCTTCGTTTTTGAAGGTAAGACAAATAATGTCCTGAGTTTTGAGGTCTCTCGTGTTGTTAAGCCGTGCACGGAAGAGAATTGCCGCGAAGGAATATGGCGAGTCAACTTACCGTACCAGAGCAAAACGTTATTGTCTTACCAGGAGTGAGCTGACAGCCGAAGAGATCCTTGTTGCCGAGAAGTTTCTATGCTGTCAGGCACAGCAGGAAACATTTCACCAGGAAATTTTGTCGCTCAAGACAAACAAAGCCGTACTCAAAACCAGTGCTATATATCGACTCACACCATTCCTGGACCCAGACGGTCTGCTACGCCTAAGTGGGTGAATTGACGCTGCCTTGTGTCTTCCAGTCGATGCGAGGCACCCACTCATCCTGCCACAAAAACCCCCACTTACTCAGCTTATGGTCTACCATCATCATCATATTCTCCATCACCAGAACGATGCACTCGCAATCAACGAGATTCGTCAGCGATATTGGGTTCCATGCATTAAATCAGTACTCAAAAACATCAAAAGTGACTGTTTTCGATGCAAACTTGCCAAAGCTAAACCTGTGACTCCGCTCATGGGACAACTGCCAGAAGATCGGCTGACGCCATTTGTGCGCCCATTCACATACTCTGATTTGGATTACTTTGGACCGTTGCAAGTCTCAATTGGCCGCAGATGAGAGAAGCGATGGGTGGCATTGTTCACCTGCCTAACCATAAGAGCGATCCACCTGGAGCTAGCTGCAGACTTGTCCACCGATGCCTTCATCTTGGGCTTAAGGAACTTCATTAATCGACGGGGAACTCCAGTTCGCATTCGAAGTGACAACGCGACGAATTTCATTGGGGCGCAGAAGGAGTTGACACTCGAATCAAGGCTGTTCGATTTAAACCAATGCAAACCGAAATGTCAAGCAAAGGGATTGACTGGAGATTTATTTGTCCGTTAAATCCTAGTGAAGGAGGTGTGTGGGAGCGTATGGTGCAGTCAGTCAAGAAAGTGCTAATGGTTACCGTGAGAGAGGAGGCACCACGAGTGGAGACGCAGCGAAGCCTATTGATAGAAGCCGAAAATATAGTTAACTCTCGACCGTTAACAGAACTGCCACTGACTTCGGAACAGGACGAGCCTTTAACTCCGAACCACTTCCTTATAGGATGTATAAACTCTTCACAGACGCCAAATCTTGATGACTTACCCATATGTTGCCGGAAGCAATGGAGAATTTCACAGCAATTGAAGGACCGTTTTTGGAAACGATGGGTCCAAGAATATTTGCCGATGCTAACAAGGCAAAGTAAGTGGTACGCGCCTGCGCCGCCTCTTGAAGTCGGTAGTCTAGTAATAATATGCGACGCCAGCCATCCAAGGAGTAGATGGCAGCGAGGAAAAATTGTACGAGTATACCCAGCCAAGGACGGACAAGTTAGAAGTGCCAACGTCAAAACTTCGCAAGGAATACTTCGCCCTCCTGCTTCAAAACTAGCTATCCTACAAGTTGGTGGTGAATCTCGTTGAGACTTCACGGAGGGTGGAATGTCGCGGTCAGGGAGAGTTGGCAGCACAGCCGAGCAATAACAGGACATCACCACGAGAAGGACACACTACCAAATAAAAGAGGGGATTACATTGGGCAGCAACCAATTGTAGCAGTCTGCCGATTTTCTGTTGTCGTGGAGATTCGAACAGTTGAAATATCATTATGATCTTTCTTCCTGAATACTCTATTTATCTGTGGGAACATATTCGGACTGCTGGTTTTTATAGCCCGAATTTTATTGTACCAATACAGACTTACAGAATTTCTGTAATTTTGCTTTATCAACTGTTTCAGGATTCGGATCTCTGAGTTCAGTGTCCTTATCTCCGGTTCTTTGCGGACTTAGCTTAGTTTCGCTAACCAAAAGCACATTTTGATTGTCAGTTCTTAACATTTTATACAATGACCTTCTTTTCTCGTTCCTGACTAGTGAGTTAACATTCACCGCAAGGATCTTTATTATTCCCTAGGAACCCTCCTGAGGCTGAAAGGATTGTCTTCGCCGATGTACTGGCGGCAAGTGCCTGACTCATATGAGCTCAGGTCCACTGCAGATGATGCTGCCTTCGGACACGTTTTACCACCCCTACCGGCGAGTCGCCACTCTCTTGGCAGATAGGTTCGGCTGTGGATTTAGTTTGCGTCTACGTTTTTCTTGTTTTTGGTCAGGCTCTTCTACCTCTGACTCTGAAGTGGACATCGCTGCTGCTGATTAAGATGGTAGCTTGACTGACGTTGCTGCTACATCAATTTTCGTTGCTTGTATTGGCATGGTTTGGTTAGATTGTATTTTTGTTGTCGGCAATGCAGTTCGCACGGTCGTCTTCGGTGATGAAGATGGTACATTTATTACGGACGCTGCTATTCGCTGATTGTTGTGTTGCCATCACTGTTGATGACTTTGTTGTCAGTAATACAGTACGAGCGGTCATTACCGGTTTCGCTTTTGGCTGAGCCGTCGGTTGTGTGGTAACTTATTTTGTCACTATTGACTTTCTAACACTAGTCAATTTTAGCATTTTTTCCTTTAACTCCATTTTCGTCAGCGGAGCACCTTTCTCGGAACCGCCACTTGGCCGCGGTTCACCAATTGTCTTTGATTTTATATTTTATTAAAAGTTAGGGGCTCCGGTTGGGAACCGAACGCACGAATCTGTCTTCTGCTCACAAAATTCCTATAGCTGACTTTCACTATATGTACACTATTTCGATTTTTTTTATATTTATTTATTTATTTTTCCGCTACAATAGTCGTCCTTACTCAACGAGAGTTGGGAATCGGCTGAATAATTAAATTCAAACTTCAGTAGAGTGTGTACCCATAAATATAAAAGTATTTAAAATATTGTTTTCAAAATATTTTATACATTAAGATATATTATTATAGGCGCTTAATAAAATTATTCTTAAAGCCGAGCTGAACTTGTGGCTTCGATGGCGCCGCGTGATTGCCCGACTAGATCGCTGGTATAAAGGATCATTTATTATTATCACTTTATATATTGATCTTTGAAGAATCATCCAAAGTTATAAATGTAATATGCCTTTCATTTTTATTTCATCCAAAACTAAATCATCCAAACTAAAAACTTTGTGGGCGGTCATAATTCACACTTGCTTTAAGTGTGAATTTTTATTTACTCGGCAAGAAACCGAGAAGAAAAGTGCGTATGGATTAAATGTGTTCGTAGCAATTCACTGATGATCCCAACCATCACATCTGGGTGAAACGCCTTTGAAACTATAGGTAGGAAAAATCATGTATTGAAAACCGTTTCATTTGTGGGCCGTATTATTGAAGTTGTGAAGAAAAAGACAATCAACTACATATGTAAATAATTTTAAATTATTTTAATGGTTTTTTCATACCGCAATTTAAACGAGCGGAAATGAAGCGAATAGTATAATAAAACTTAATACCTAAATAAAAGAAACACTATAAATATTTCATGTCTTATATACATATGTATATAATATGTTGCTAAATTTGTAAATCGTTTTTCTAGCTATATCTGTCAGTTCTTAGAGTAATTATACGGACATTTTCACTTTAACTGGATATTATTTGCGTTAGGGTGATAGTAGACCGGACTACCATAGCATTTTATTTTCGTCGAATTCCCATTAATTTCATCCTTAAAAAAGTTTTTTTAATACTGAGATATTCCGATGAGACTTATACGTAAATATAACAGGGGATACTTCAATTTAAAGTAAGCGTATGTAGATTTATGGCGGCCACTAAAATTACTGCTATTTTTGCAAGTAAGAGCTCTTTTGACAAGCAAATGACAATTGAAATAAATTATAAATTAAATATTTGATTGAAGTGATATTTATATTTACCGATGGCAAATATACATATCTGAAAATAGAAACCGTTCCAATTGTTTTATAAAATTACATAAAGTTTCCTTGCCGCACGAATATTTATGGCAGGAGCTGATGATGGAAACATAATTACCAAAATCCAAGAAAATCTAACGATATGAGATACCAGTTGATTTGACTCCAGGGATTCGAAAAAGAAGCAATCGGCTTTGTCAATTACGTTCACCACAGTTGTAGAGGGAATTTTTGTCTTCATAAATATATGTGGGTGTCGGAATTCAATAGTTTACGAGATAAAGGTAGGCTAACATGTACCATTTTTGTCCTGGTGTATTTCATGCACTAGTGGTATGCGTAAAAGAGGTTGAAATCCATAATAGATTCAGATAGGTACTGTATGAGTGGCCGCAAATATTTTGTTTACCTTATTACTCGTAAAATACTGGCATTGGCATCCGATCCCTACATATGGATATCAAAACTCTTTGCAAAATGTCTTCTACAACATACTCAAATTTCAATAACATCTTAGAGCACTCAATTATGGATACACCCCACTACAATGTTTATAAATAGTATGCGAACAGCTAATGGCAAATTGAAAAATCTTCTCATGTAAGCTCAAGATCTTCGACATTTTTCAGACTTTCGCAACAGTATGGATTATTTAATATACGTACCCTGAGCCACAGTTTGTGGTAAGAACCCAACGTATATTGGGAACTAAACTGAAATTTCTTATGCAGTTAAAAAGGCTACGGTTCGCTTTTCTATTCTATTTTATCAACTTTAGCTTAAAATGTTTTTTTCTAAATTGTGGGCGAGGCAGTGGGCGTATTCAAAAAATGTAAACGCTTAACCATTTCAGCTTTCTAGCTAAATTTTAAAGGCCTAAAAATTGCGTACGGACGGACGGACATTGCTTAATAGTCTTAGGCTTTGGTCCTGATCATAAATATATATACTTTTAGGGGTCTACGATGAATATTAAGGGGTGTTACAAACTATGTGTCAAAATTAATATACCCTTAGGATAGGGTATAAAAACACTTGCAGAGATAATAGCTGGTAGATATAAAGTAGGATTAGATTTACACCCAAGGAGTAGTACGTAAAGTGATATCATCCTAAACAATCATCCTTGTTCACATAATTTTCAACCAATTTTGTGGTTTCATCTTTCATCCCCACTTCCACTGTTTTTTTTTTTGTGTGGTGGGGGATGTGTATATATATTATATATAGAATATAGAAATATATATATATATATAAGAAACCGGTTGGTTTCATTGTTAGATTTTAATAGGTGCGAAGTTGGGTATATGCAAAGTTTTATTGGATATAAACAAAGTTTGCATATAGCCAGCCTCGCGTGTACTACAAATCTAACAGCGAAACTATGCAGCGGGGCAGTATGCCCCCCCATATTCCGTAACCATTAAATCCACCACGAAACTACAAAATCATTAAGATTTTAAAAACGAAATAAAGCCCAGCGGCCCATATTTCGCAGTAGTCATTGAACCGACCGATACGTATTGAGAAATAAACTCAAATAAAAAAATATTCAAATACAAAAATTAAAACATAAGGAAAGGTTACAGTTCGCTTGGGGCGAACAGTATGATGCCCTATCCACATCTCTATATGTCCCAAAGAAGATCATGGATAGCATTTTATTTCATTATATTAAATTAAACAAAAAAAACATATTTTTGGAAAAACAAAAACGCCCCCAAAAAGTGGGCATGGCCAAAAACTTTGTATGGGTGATATATTGTAAAAAATATTGGCTAAATATCTTACTAAACATTTTTTCTAAATTGTGGGCGTGGCAGTGGGCGTGGCAGTGGGCGTGTCCAAAAAATGTTTACAATTAACCATTGTCAAAATTATTATACCCTAAGGATAGGGTATAATAAGACCCCAAAAGAACGAAATAAACTTGGGGCCTTATTTCCTAGAGCCCTGTACCTAAAGCATTTTGTTTTCACTGTTTATGCATTAAGGTGTTTTATTCAATGCACTTCATTACACATGCTATAAATGCACAAACACTGAATGTATTCATTTCCTAGCTTTGAGAATTTTTTTTATACCCTACCCTATCCTAAGAGTATATTAACTTTGACACATAGCTTATAACACCCCTTAATATTCGTCGTAGACCCATAAAAGTATACATATTTATGACCAGGACCAAAACCAAAGACTCTAGCAATGTTCGTCCGTCCATCCGTCCGTCCGTACGCAATGTCTGGGCCTTTAAAATCAACCTAGGAAGATGAAATTTGGACCACATATCACATACTCAAATTTCTTTATAAGTTTGTCATGTAAAGTTTGTTGCCACGCCCACTTTTTGGGAGCGTTTTCTTTAAAACATTTTTTTTTTAATTTAATAGAATGAAATAAAATGCTATCCATCATCTTCTTTTTGCTTTTGTGTTGTTTTTTTTTTGTAAACACTGGCCGCGGAACAGTATAATATACGTGTGCACGCGTCGGGAGATAGATCGGTACGTGGCATATTCCTGCCATATCCACTGTTAGCTACTATGGCACTAATAGCCATATTTTGGACACTCCCAAATGCTGGCAGAATATGGTAGCTCAGTTTGCCATATTAATTTGGCACAAAAATATACCCGTCTAATGGGTCTTCTAAATGGCCATTCAAATTGGGACAGCATGGCAGTTATTTTATCGGTGTGGCACCGATATGACAGTGTCACAAAAACTGGACAAGAAAGCTTATTAAGTTTGGTAAATAAGATTTTGAGATGAATTTTGTGAGTGCCACCAACCCGGTGTATATCCAACATTCATACATAATTATGTATGTATTTTTAAAATGTATATTTTGGGAATGCAAATATGTATGTTTAGCAGGAAACATTCACTGGTGAAAGGATATTTTGTTAAAATTGACTACTTACAAGGCCCATTTTAAGACTCGAAGGACCTCTTTGATTATAAGGACCTTTTTTAAGTTTCCAATGGCTCCTAAGTAAAACATCATGGTAATAGCAAAGAGTTAGGTGATTCTAATGACATTTTCTGAATATTTCTTTTTAAGGCTCCAACTCTAAGTGTAGGCTCTAAAGCTTTGATTCTAAGAATATTTCCCGAAAAAATCATTTTTTAATGCCCCAGGACCTTTTTCAAGGTTCTAAGGACCACTGGGAAAAAAAATTCATAGCAACAGCAAATAGTAAGGTGATTTTATAGGTATTTTCGAAATATGTACTTTTTTAAGATTCAAGGGTCTTTATCAATGTTCCAAAGACCTCTCAGTGAAAATTCTTAGCAACAGCACTTTGGCAGGCGATTTTATAGTCATTTTCGAATGTTCTTTTTAAGGATTCAAGTCTTTTTTAATGTTCCAAGGACCTCCCTGTGGAAATTGATTGCAAAATAGCGCATTCGATTCTCCTCGTCAAACCCGGGATAAACAGGTTTTTAAATACAAGTACTAGTAAATAGTACTAGGTACTGGACTTGTACTGGTACTCTAAAGTTTCAAGCTCTGTGACTGAAATCTGTCCTCATAAAAAGATCAGTCGGCAAACAAAATGCTTTTCATTAAAATTCCATTTGAATATTTTTAAATTTAGAGTTTTATTTGTACGATTACAAAATAATAAGAAAGTACCATCAAACATTTGATATCCTTCAATCGCTAATAGAACCCTATATGAAAACAGAATGCTGGAATAAACGCTAACAGCATCAGAAAAATAGAAAACATTTAACTTTTTGCTGGCGGTTATTGCTATGTTACGGACTTTACGTTTTTTTTATGTCAACTTAAAATTTGAGTTTCAAAGTTGTTTTGTGATAGCTTTTTAGCAGTTCCTATGTTTTAACTTTAGACGTTAGTCAACGCTAACACAAAAGTAGCTTTATGTTTTCCGCTTAAGTTAAATTGTTATTCGTTTTAATTAAACGTCAAACAAAAAAATAAAAGCAGGTAATAAACTATTGCATTCAAGGTTTTATTAATTTTTTTGAAATCTGAAAAATGTGAAATATTCTGATTTTAATGAAGTTTTCGAGATACTTCCAATATCAGTGCGGTATGAATAGGGTATAAGCCTTAAATCTGCTGACTTTTAAATGTATACCTAAAGGGTCCTACAACGAAAATTAGGGGTGATTCAAAATGCTAATAGCAAAATAAGGAAATTTATTATAATAGTATCTATGCAAGGAAACAACTGTACACCGGCTAGGACAAAGCGTAACTGTTGAAAGAACAAACTTCAAGGTGGTTATTGAGTTAGCCAATCTCGGTGTTAACATAAACTCCGTAAATGACACCTTAGTGGAAATTCAACGAATAATTAACCTAGGAAACCGTTGCTAATTCGGTTTGGCAAAACAAATGGGTTCAAAACTCCCACCTCGAAGGAATGGAAAAATTCTTCGAAGAATTTATGGCCCTGTGTCCGAGCAGGGCGAATGGAGACTACATTAGCTCGGCCAAATCAAGCGAATGCTCCAGCTAAGAGGATTCTCAAATCCCAGCCCCCAAGTTCGAGACGAAAAGCAAACCGAACTTCCGTTTCAAAGACCCTGGCGGATGCCAGAGCGCTTGGTCTGGATAACTGGAAGCAGCGTGCCCGGGACCGTAGAGGATGGAGGGCTAATATGTATTAGGCAGAGACTCTTCGCGGGTCGTTTATTAAATTAAGTAATCTATGCATAAACTTTTGGAAAGAGAGAAAGAGAACGACTTTAGTGGTGCCATAATCTGATAAATTTCTTCAATAAAGACAAATATTTTTATTTCGAATATAACGATTTTAACCGAATTATTGTTATTGTATTTAATAAATAAATATCCGGTGAACAAAAATGAATGAAAATAAAAGAACTACATTTAAAACGTATACGTTTACAAAGGCAAATCAATAGACATTTAAATAAGTATGGACGAGTAAGTGCATTGAACAAATAGTAGTAGTTTTAAAAGTGAATCATCAGCGAAACTGCATTCTGATTTAAAAGTATTATTAAAGTATTATATTAGCTATCAATTCAACATATTCTCTCTCTTGTGTAAATCGAGAGTGGAGTAGTGCCAAATAGGCAAACAATTAAACCTAAAAATGTAGATGCAACATTTTGATAATTTTAGTTTTTAAATTATCATTTTTTCGTTTGGATAAATGAGCGTACCTCAAGTTTTTGGTAATTTCTTAAATATGTTAATATCTGGTGAATTTTCGGGTGCTGGAGCCGATCTCTGCAGTTATTAAATTTTATATGAGAGTAGTTCAATAAAAAGAGGGGTGAATATTAAAAAAAATTTCTTTTATAATGCCCGCGCACTAAAGGGTTTTTAAAATAAATAAATATTAGGCGTAAAAGGCCCATACAAGACCTAAAGCCTAGCTTCTCCAACCATTATGTGTGCGAAGTCATATTTTTGACACGAATGGAGGGACCTACAGTCTAATGCCGATTCCGAACGGTAATTTATTTTTGAGAAGCTTCTCATGACATTTCCTACTCTTGGATGTTTGTCAGACGTTCGCAAGAGGTGGGCTAGCGAATAAAAACTTTCAGGTGGTACAGGTCGAAATTTGAACCAGCGACCCCTCGCTTAATGGTCCAACTCACTTAACCACTAAGCCACTGCACCCAAACACTAAGCCACTGCACCCACACTAAAGGGTTTTTGGATACCTTTAAAATGAAGTAACATAGTGTGGCTATTAGGGAGATGAAGGGTGAGGAAAAAGGAGATACCGATGCACGTTGTAAAAACAGAACGTTGTATTTCACTGTCCGTCTGAATATCATTTATAATATACAAATTGTATTTGCTTAAAAAAGAACCTCGGAAACCGAACGTAGATGACCAAAAAACATACAATTTTAGAACGAAAACTTAGCGAGATGTATAATTTGCAAATATTTATTATCATTTATTGTTTACTTTAAGGTGTAACCTATATTTAAAATATTAAGAAGTTGTGGCACCACCGAAACTGTAAAAAAATTTAGTTCTTACCCGTATCATCGATGTCACTTTCATTTTCCATTTCTGTTTGTGATTCACTTAGACGAGCTAAATCTTCTTGCGTATGTGTTAATAAGGGATTATTGGGAGGCAACGAAGGCATTGATGTTGTATCACACTGTAGTGAACCATCTTCAGCATCTCTTAATGTAGAAAGCACAGCTTGATGAAATTCTAGTAAGTCATCGCCTGGAAAAAATAAAAAATGTTTCACATAAAACGTATCTTCTTATTTTATTTAGGCCTAGTATACCAACTAAACGTTGTACGAATGACGCCGGGACTAGTCCCCTCCGACCATCAAGTAATTCAGCATCCAAATATCCACCTTGGGGTTCACCACCGGACCAGACAAGTAAATAATCACCTGCGCTCAGTGAAAGTTCGCCTTCAGCTTCCCTGAATGACACAAAATAAGTTTATTAAGTTTTACTCCATTGTATTTTAAAAAATTCAACAATTATTGTTGTGCAATATTTAAAATGAATCGTTGATAAAGTTATTATATAATACATATTTTTTTATTATCTAGATTTAGGTTTTCTGTTATAGTAAAAAGTTCAAAATTATGGAAGCTTCCTTACTCTGGGGGGTCATACGGAAACCTTGCAATAAATACACAACATCTTCCCTTTCCGGGTATATCCAACATGTCTACTTGTGGCTCAGAATTTCCATTTAATATATGTCCTCGTGCTTTTATTAAAATATAAATTAAACTTAAGTAGTTGGAAAGATGAAATGAAACTCACTTTCTATATCCAATGTTGAACCTATTCCCATACCTCTTTGAGAATGCATTAAATTTGTGTTCATGCTGTCGGTATAATCATCAAATCCCCATGTACTTGGAGGTGGTATCGGTGAGCAAGGAGAACTTCGATTGCCATATCGCATAAGAGAGAAGTCAACGTCATCCAAAAGCTTTTGTTTTGAACTTCGAACAGTTCCTGCATATGGGAGCGATGTTGCTCCAGAATCAATGAATGGCGGTGAATATGTACTCGGCAGTCCGGCTATCACTCCAGTTAACCCGTAAATAGATGAACTAGTGGTCCCCGCTGTAGCACCAAGACCATTACCCAGAACAGCGCTGGTATCAATCACACTACTGATATTTGGATGCATATAGGACGAGGTAACTGAAATACCACTTAAACCTAAGCTGTAACTGCTAGATGCGGCTGGGTGTGAATTATGAAGAGACAGGATAGGCATTGTTGTGCTCTGCAAATTGTATAGTTGTATTGTTCCTCGCTTTTTTAAACGCAAAAGAAGACAAAAACACATTAAATGTTGGGGATCTTGTCTGCAATGAATACTTCGTTAAACGGAAATCATTGTTTTTTTTTAATTAAATGCAGATAGATGAGATACATACATAAAGAATGCATACGATTTTTAATGTGAAGTTGCTTTTTTCAATTTTTATATTCAATAAAATTTCGGACATAAAAACATTATTCTTAATTCAATAAGCTATTAATATTTTTAACCGAAATTTGATAGTGCTTATAAATAATCACCTGACTTAACGATGGTATGTGTCTGAGCGAATAAACACTTGGCGACAGCGAGCTGATATTCATTCCGGGAGTTCCACCTAGTACTTTATCAACACTAGATGTTCCGGGATAAGAGGAAGTATTTAACGATTGTATAGCGTTGCTACTTAAACTTGATGAAACGCTGATAGAATTCGGTGCCAATAATCCTCCGCTTGCATTAATTCCATTTATGGGATTCGAATTCGGGTTTGTGGAAATGGTATATCCTGCCAAATTAGAAGTTCCTTGCATAACTAGAAAAATATTTTTAAATAAATAGAAAATTCTGTTTTTGTTTTTTTTAAGATACCTATAGGTAAAAACAATCTGTATTTTTAATATACCTACATATACATACAAAGGACTATCGAAAATACACACTACGTTAAATGTAAAAGAAGATATAAATATTTTAATTTGTTTGTTAAACAGCATAATTTTTAGGTGTTAATTTTATGTTAAAACATACGGAAATGCTACAATCCACTTGGACGAACAGTATGATACACTATCCTTGTCCCTATTTTTTTTTATATAAAAAAAAAATATTTCTTTTAAAAACCCCTCCAAAAAGTGGAAAACTGAACTAGAAAAAATATTGGCTAAATATCTTTTTATACAATTTTTTTCGTTTTCTATAGAAACTTTCGAAGAAAATTTTAAAAAAGCGCCCTCAAAAAGTAAGCGGTGGCTAAAATCCTGACATAGCTAATGAAGGATTTTAGTGTCAGAGGTTCTAACTCTTCATCTCTGCAAATACAGCTTTAAAACGTTTTTTTTGGGCGTGGCAGTGGGAGTATTTAAAAACTGATTATCGCTTTACCATTTCGCAACTGTAGAGAGGATATCTTCCAACTTTAGCTTCCTAGCACAAATTTAAAGGCCTCAAAAGTTGATACGGACGGACATTGCTAAATGGTCTTACGTCTTGGTCCTGATCATAAATACATATAATAACTATGTGTCAAAATAAATATATAAGTTATAATAACGGCGGACATTAAAACTGATGTATATTCTTATATATGCAAGCAAGTTCCCCATTTGATTTGCAAGTAAGCTCCTATCTAAGTGTTAATTTATATGTTAAATCAACTTCTTTTTTGCTTACGGACAAATTAAGAGAATCTGAATAATTTTGCATAATGATTTCTCATTGATCTAAACTGCATAATACTTATGGGTAAGCTAATATATAATATATAATATATAATATATAATATATAATATATAATATATAATATATAATATATAATATATAATATATAATATATAATATATAATATATAATATATAATATATGATATATAATATATAATATATAATATATAATATATAATATATAATATATAATATATAATATATAATATATAATATATAATATATAATATATAATATATAATATATAATATATAATATATAATATATAATATATAATATATAATATATATAATATATAATATATAATATATAATATATAATATATAATATATAATATATAATATATAATATATAATATATAATATATAATATATTATATATATTATATAATATATAATATATAATATATAATATATAATATATAATATATAATATATAATATATAATATATAATATATAATATATAATATATAATATATAATATATAATATATAATATATAATATATAATATATAATATATAATATATAATATATAATATATAATATATAATATATAATATATAATATATAATATATAATATATAATATATAATATATAATATATAATATATAATATATAATATATAATATATAATATATAATATATAATATATAATATATAATATATAATATATAATATATAATATATAATATATAATATATAATATATAATATATAATATATAATATATAATATATAATATATAATATATAATATATAATATATAATATATAATATATAATATATAATATATAATATATAATATATATATTATTATGCAAGGCGAGCACGGGCCAGCTAGCATAATATTTCGCTTTTAATATTTCTCAGCTGATAGCTGTACAACAAAGCAGTACTTTTCGTGTTCTAACTTTTTGAACTGACATTGATAGTATTCACTCCTGTTTGCTCTTGTGTTTTGATCTAATGGTTTATTAAACACAACAATACTTTTGCCGGTTATGCACAAAACAATATAAATTTTCATGGTACCTTAATTTTGTGGTGTTTTCAAAATGAAACGTAAATAATTAAAAAAAAAGTGTATTAAAATCGCACTACCTGAGTACTAATGTAACTATATAAATATTGTAGAAAGCTAGAAAAAGAACATATACTTGATACCATTTTTTGACAAGCTCTTATAGTCAGTACTCCCAATAGACATTATTGAGCTGGGAGGTATTGATGGTCCGGATGTTCGTGGCTCTTCAAGTTCAGCTAACACTCGATTATCCTTTAAGAATAAAAAATAGTAAATGTAATTTTAAATACGATAAAAAAAACTAACAGATTCTTAATCACTATGTTCAGTTTATTGAATACTAAGATATATCTGATGTTTCGAAAAAAAATATCACAAATTTTGTCCGTATGTGTCACATTCCAGTTTAACCACTTGTTTCTGAAAAACCGTGCGATAAATTCATGCGATACATCTACTTTAATACTTTAATGCTAATACCCATCGAGTCTATCGATCGCTTAATATTAAAATAGACAAAAAATACCGCGAAATCTATCTTCTATCTTTAGGAGATACAGCTACTGAGGTGCGATTTTAAGAAAAACTGATTTTAAATAAGAAGCCAAAAACATCATTTTGTTTTATAATCTTAGAGCCATGTAACATTTTTAACATTTTTTGGATCAGAATCTTTAAATGCCATACTCCTAGTTAGAGAAGACAAGGAAGACTGAACCTTCGTTCCAAAGACCATCGTTCTAACGTGGATGCCAGATCGCTTGGTGTTAATAACTTAAAGCAGTGTGACAGCGACCTAAGACGATGAAAGGCTACTGTGTCTCAGGCAGTGACTCTCTACATGTCGGGAAGTTAGATAAGTAATTATCAAACCAATAACCAATATTCGAACAAACAAAGATTTATTCTACCTATCGTTAATCGTCCCGAATTAACCAAAAAATCAACCAAAATTATATATTAGTTTTTTGTATGATTTTTCTACAAAATCGTCTGTTAATGAAAACTAATTTGCCGTGTTCATATAAAAATATTTGTTAACATGTAATGGGTGATTTTTAAGAGTTTAGTTTTTCAGATTAGGAGCACTGGTTAGTAATGGCGTCCAAACGTCATCTGTCAAAGTGAAAAGTTTTCAGTATACTCTGCCATTTCATCATGGAAAGACGTACAAACGATTGCAAATTATTGACATTTATAATCAAAATTCATGATTTGTGAAAAAATGTGAAAATTCGCTGTTTTATCGAAAAATTATGTTCAGCGATGGGGCTTATTTCTGGCTCAACGGATACGTAAATAAGCAAAACATCTGGAGTGATGAACAGCCACATGCCATACAAGAATTACCGATGCATCCCGAAAAGCGATAGTTTGGTGTTTTTAATGTGCTGGTGGCATCATCGGTCCATTTTTCTTTAAAGACGACCGCGGAAGAAACGTTACCGTCAACGGCGAACGATATCGAGCCTTAATACGCGACTTTTTTTGTTGCTCCAGTTGGGTCAGTCCAACTTGTTTGTTTGACATGTGGTTGCACCAAGACACACAGCTCGTGAAACAATGAAAATGCTTTATATGATAACATAACACGCGTAATTCCTGGAATACATGCCGAAATGCTCCAAAAAGTGACGCAAAATTGGACCTTCCGAATGCACCATTTAAACGGAGCCGCGGACAAAATTTACATGAAGTTGTCTTTAAAACGTAAATGGCAAAGGCCTATTTATCGATTACAACAAACAAAATAATATTTGATGCAAACTTGAGTGTTTTATTCGATATTTAAAAAAACTACGCTTAAGAAATTACCCGTTATATAGTTAGTTTCATGTCGTGGCTGCTTTTTTCTTTGCTTTATAATTTTAACATAATAAATAATTTTCTTAAAAACGGTCCTAACGATTTTGAGCTGTTGTGGAATTTATAACGATTAAGTTAAAAGTTGCAAATATGGTAAATTACATCAAAATCATTAGAGCCGTTTGTCGAATTTATAAAAATCGAATTTTTCAAAGCTAAAAAAGAGTTTTAAATAAGTTTGGTATGTGATCAAATGTTACAATTTTGTATGAGGCGATTCAAAGGCGCATCTCATTTAAAAAATTAACAGTCGTGATCTTTTTTGTTTGTAAGTTCACGTTGTTACCTACTTTATCTATATTTTATAGCTTCATAACCACAAAATGTTTTACTTCGTTGATATACTATAAATATTAATAAGCTGGTGTTTATTTAATTAAACAACCTCAATTAAATTGACGCTTATTCCTATATACATGCCTGTTCAATTTTTGCCATTATAAGTTCAACTTCAGAATTTTGGTCTTGGTTTATTGCTGGAGCCCAAGTTACAGAAGAGATCGACGAGGCTGGAGGAGCGTTTGTGTTATGCCTTGAAGATTTTGATTTCATTGCGGCAGATAGTTCCAATTGCAGCTCCTCACATCTTACTGTCTCCAAGGCCACCTTAAATGCAAAAAAAAAGTATGATTAAAATAATCGTTATCAGAATTTTGTCCTGATAAGGTGCGTCCAGACCAATTAAACCTTTTAAAAACATTTAATAACAAAAAATAGTTTATTAATAGCTTATAATTATATCAAAATGTTTCGTTGATCTGAATGACAATAATACAAAATTCTACATATGTGAAATATTTTGCTTTTTTGCGTTCGTAACGGAAAATATTTTTTGTTCTAGAAGTTTCCGATCGTTGGCCGATATTATGGAAATAAGAGAGTTGTTTTTGCAACCATGCTGCTCACCGTAACCCCTCAATTAAAGGCATTATTCCCTTGTTAGACGGAAAACTGAGATCATAAACTGAGAAATGCCTGCAGATATTTTTTGAGGTCGAACCGGCGAACCCAGCATTTTTGTGGAAAACGCCCACAAAAATTTGTCGAGGCAAAGAATGTTATATGACAAATGTATAAAGGAGGGCAATGCGCTTTAAAACGTTTTTTTCTAAATTGTGGGCGTGGCAGTGGGCGTATTAAAATGTTTATTCTTAACCATTTCGGAGCCCTAGGGAATATGTGGTCCAAGCTTCAGCTTCCTAGCTTAATTTAAAAGGCCTAAAAATTACGTACGGAAGCACGGACATTGCTAAATAGTCTTTGGTTTTGGTCCTGATCACAAATATATATATGCTGTTAGAGATCTACGATGTATCAAACTATGTATCGAAATTAATATACCCTTAGGATAGGGTATAATTATAACAATATATTTAGCTATTATTTTTTCTAATTCCATATAAATTTTGGGGGTTTTTTAATTATTTTTTTTAATTAATTTCTCAGCAAATGAAATAAAATGTCATCCATCATGTTTTGAACGCCTTTTTCTTTGGGGCCTATATATGTAGATATGGGATGGTAAAAAGTTGGTGAAACGTTTATATGATAACGCAAGCGTTTTCAGTCTAGCCTCTCACCATGAAATCCTACTACTGTCCTCCACGTGGTGACTGGTTGGGGTAGGTAACCAATCCGTATGGAAAGTCGTTGGTGGCAGCAGGCGAGAGAGAGGAAGAGTGCACTAATGCAATTTATGTTTCCGGAAGGCAGCGGACGAATTCGATCAATGGTGCCGTGTAAAGTTCTAGTTATGTTTTCAAAATCTTGAGTCTGTCGTAACGTGGTACATGGCTTAACTTTAGTGATCGCTTCGTTATAATCCGAAAGATACATAGAGATACATTCCAACATACCATAAAAACGAGATTGAGGACGAATATTCTGAAGTCGGAAAGGAGAACATGTATGGTGGGTTAGTTAGTAAGCAAGGCCTCTTGCTTTCCATGGCTATGGTCACATCAAAACGCTACAGAGGAATACAAGCGCAGTAAGGGAAGAGTACCGAGCTGAAAAGAGAGGAGAACAAGAACCTACGTAGAAATCAAAGAGAGAAAGAAAAGAAGAAAGAAAAGCACCTACACAGCTTTCTAAAACGGAGGTGATGTTTTGGTAGGGCGCATGCACCAAGCAATCAATAAAGTTTGGATGGAGGAAAGCATGCCCGATGACTGGACCCTCAGCTCTATATGCCCCATCTACAAAAAAGGCGACCCTATGTCTTGCAAGAACTATTAAGGCATATCTCTGCTAAATGTTGCATATAAGATCCTACAACGTACTGTGTGAACGTTCGAAACCCTTTTGCAATACACGTACCAGTGATACTTGCGGCTCGGTAGATCGACCATATGACCAAATTTTCACACCAAATCCTGCAAAAGCCCAACAAATTTCAAGTCTAAACGCATTACCTCTTTATAGACTTTAAATCGGCGATGGTCGAATTCGGGATACCGGCAAAACTTTTCCAATTGTGTAGTGTGACGCTGGAGATCACGCGACCACGCGGTGCAATGTGTAGTTTGGCAACAGCTCATCTAAACTCTTCCAAACATGCACTTTCAATCTTGTTCTTAAGCAGATAGTGCGCAGGGCAGGTGTCAACACGAAAGGCACTATTTACAACAGATCCATCCAGCTACTACATATGATATAGACATCATCGGACCACCCAACTTCCCGTTGTAGAGACTTTCACCGCTATTAAAGAACAGGCGAAGATTGTTGGTCTTGAAGTAAATGAAGACAAGGCATGTTATCATTAAACAAACAAACATCTGTCCAGCGACTAGGACAAAATGTCACTGTTGATAGCAGCAACATAGTTGTAAACTCCACGAATGACAAAGTTACCTTAGCAAACCCCTTCTACTTCGGTTTGGCGAAACGAGTGGGCTCAAAACTCCTATGTAACTCGAAGTGTTTGCTCTATATAACCCTTATTGTGCCAGTTCGTTGTTCCAATTTCGAAAGAAAAAATCTTCGGCGGTGATTTGATCCTGTCTGCGAGAAGGGCGAACTGAGGAGAAGTTACAAACGTGAACTCTATGAATGGCTTCTATTCCATTTGAGTAAATTTTGTAGTTAGGAGTCCAAACTTGCGAAGCATACTCAAGATGAGGACGAACGAAGTAATTGTACAATACCTGAGTAACCTATGAAGGTGAGTTTGGAGTCAAAATAACCTCGAGGCTCCTAACGCTATTAAACCTTTTGACATGACAAAGCATATGATGAGATAAAGAATAATAAAAGCTTGAGGAATGCGCGTTCTTGAAAATGTCATATATTTACATACGTTAAGAATGAAAACGTTCATAGCACAACAAGTAGCAAAACTATTAATGCCGGTATGGAAAAGATTTCTGTCATCCTAGTTTTTGACAGATTTAAGATATGGATGTAAGAGAGGAAGTTAAGGAAATTTATGGGTTTAAGAAGCGGGGAATTGGAAGTGTGCGGATTCACGGATCTTAACTATCCGTTTTTTTAGGAATACGGATTCCTAATATACGGATATTTATGAACTATTTAGTATAAGTAGGATTTAGGATTTAGTAGTTTTAGTAAAAACAAATAACTAATATTGTTATTTTCTGTTTTAAATACTGCAGAGATAGATGAAAAAGGAATATGAATGTCCATTATGTTAGCAGTGGGTATATATACATATGTGTGCATTTGTAAAACGTATCTTTTGAGAATGCTACGATTTTAGTTAGGAAACATCAATTGTTTATACTATATTACGAAGTGTTCAAGGATATTGTGTAGAAATGGTGTTTCAAGACACATTGTATGGCTATAAGGACCTCATAGGTTACAAACACCTCTTTCAAGATTAAAAATGATATTTTTGGAAAATGTTCCTAGATTCACATGACTACTTTTTTGTTACTACGATTTATTATTTATTCCCTGCAACCTTGAAAAAAAGTTTGTTCGCTATACATTTGTTTTAGAAAAATGCACATATTTATATCTACGCATATACGCTCCTAATTCGCACTTAATACACATACCTAAATTCAAAGGTTAATCTCTTAGGAGAATCGGCTGCAGGTTTTATGGATATCCATGTAAACTGCCCATGAAAGGACGCTTGCGAACAACCTGCAGACGATTCTCCTAAGAGAAAGAAGAACGGACCTTTTGCAAATTTCCGGGCGCAATAGTTTGGTCTGTCTGCCTTAACCCAACACAGGTTCGGGTTCTGAGAAAACTGCCTCTGTACCTTGCCAAGGTTATTGTATTCGCAGACGTTTTTTCTCTACATTTTAAAGGAGTAACGGAGAAGATGCAACCACACTGAAATGTATCGCAATAAGATTATTAAATATCCATGTAAACTGCCCATGCTGGTAATAAAAGGCATATTCTAAAATATTAAGGGTGTTTTTTCACTATAGATTTTATGATGTCTTTGATCAGTGTATCATAGTAAAAAGATGCTTTAAGCTAAGATTTATGCTGAACTGAATATACGCCTTATTCTTTTCTTACACTGTTAGATAGGATATCCGGATTCTTAATGGATCCGGACTTGATCCATAAAATTATAATTATACGGATTTGAAATTACCTAAACAGCCCAGTCTTTTTTGCGGTTTCAATTACAACTTGGTTCAAAAGCATTCTAATCTATGTGATTTTAGTTTAAAAATTCAGATAAAAAACATAGCATCAGCAAATAGTCATGAGGTTCTTGGAAAATGTTCCCCTTTTTTTACCCCTGTTATGATGCACTTGCGAAAATCTGCGTCGGTTTCCAACATCCTGTACATTAGGATTGTTTTAATCCACATGACAAAAGTTTCATCTGCACCATGTTGCCCGGCAGAGTTACACGTGCTATTAAAGGTCGCGTGACCTAAAGCACCCTCAATATCGACGAAAATGTCCAACGCGTACTCCTTTCGGTCAAGAGCACTTTCAATCCTACCAACAAGGTATTTTACCGCAGTTTCGCAGGATTTTCCGAGCTGATAGGCACGTTGCATCTCAGAGAGAGAATATGATCGAAGATTTGTTTTGCGCACATGCAACTCAACTAGTCTCTTAAAACTTTTCAGCAAGAAGAAAGACAGCCTTACAGTGTCTAAAGCATTTGGCTACAGTATAGTCAGACTTACCAATTTTTGGTATGAAAAACACGTTAACCATACGCCAGCGGGAAGGTTTATAGGCAAAGGCCAAGCACGAGGTGAAAATTATTTTCAGCATTGGCAAAACCTGAATTAAACCTTGTTTCAGCATAGTAAGTAAGTCTCAAGGTGGAGACTGAAAGTAGGCTGATGAACTACATTGTCAGATGATAAAATGAAGTCCATATGTCGATCTCACCTTAAGTTACATTTGCTACCGCGCCAAACAGCATTCGACAAGACCCAACCATTTGGATTTACAAAAGTCTACGAGCTCTATAATAGCTTTTGTTGGAGGAGGGGCTAGAGAGTCATAAGCCGATGCAACGACAAAGGTTTCCCAATTATCATTTGCATGGTAAATTATAGAAGCAGCTACCAAATCTTGGCTACAAAAGCTTTTAATGATAGCAGCTAAAGGATTTCGATACAATAAAATTAGTCCCAAATCTGTCTTCGGTAGGCCACAAACTTGCTACTTTAAAGGGCGGTAGGAGCGTTGCAGTGATGTAGGTTGATTTAAGTAAACAACATGGAGGTTACTCTGGGTTACGTCCTCTATGAGCTCTACTTGACATTGAGATAGAAATGAATCCTGGCAAGATGCAGATAGGAACGCATGAATGTTATATTACCAGCGAATAAATAAATAATAATTTATAGAATTATTAATTACTTTCGCTGGTGCTAGGTACCTTGTAGTGTGCGCCTTTTTAAATTTGCCTGGTACTGAGACTAAACATTGCAACTTGCTTTACTACCGAAGACTGGCAACCCATGCCAAACAGACTGTTGAAGAGCTATTAACTAAGAACTACGAGTGTTAAGCGACCCATGCTGATTAAACGGTTTGCAATCACGGAGCCTTTCCGCAATAAGGCCAATTTGGCAAGTAACTGCTGCAGCGTGGCCCTACTCCGGTAATCCAAAAAATTCCAAAAAAAGTCATCAGAAGTTGTTGGTCGCGTGAAGCATGAAAACCAAAATGACCGCCCGATTCAAGATATACGAGGAACAAGACAAGAGGAGGCAATAGGCAACTGCAGCCTACCACAACCCAAAAAGCTTGCCTGTAGCGTTATTCCAAGAGTGTTTGGACCAAGAATGAAACCATGAATCCTCTACGTTTCTTTTGCCCACCATCTTTCAGGCGGAAATATGTGCCATAAAAAGAAGCGTTCGAATCAATATTGAGAAGAATTACAGAAACTGCAACATAGCAATAATGTCATATAGTCAAGCAGCCGTTAAGGCATTAAATTGATACTTGTGTAGGAATGTTTACAAAGCCTTAATAAGCTTAAACTGGCAAAAAAAAATTAATCCGTTAGCTGGATATCAATCCAGGCGTTATTGAAAATGAGACGGCTGACTCTCTAGCGAGACAAGTGGCAGCAGAACCCTTTATAAAAGGAAAAAAGGAAAAGGAGAAAAGGGCCAGGACCTTTCAGAATCTCCAAGATAAGACACAAGGCAGAAAACGTTAAGGAGACTAAAGTCTTAAAAGATTTAAGGCAAGCATCAGCCTTAGCAAAAATAACTTACGCATTCTAACAGGGCTTTGTAGCCTCAGGGAACACTTACATATATTAGATGTAATGTAGATGCAGATTCTGCAGAACACATACTGGAATCCTGGAGAGCAGTGACCCAAAAAAGGTTTTAAAATTTCGGAAAATTTAATGATTACGCAATTTTGTTTCAGAAATAAATGTCCAAACAAAAATGTACTGGGTGAATTCCAATCAAGAGATTAGAGCACTATTACTTCTAAAATGTTACAGGTACAATCATAGCCTCATACATTTTAGAAAGACAATATAGTGGCGCTTACAAGTCTTACATTTGTGAATCTGCAAAACAGTTATGGCTTCTTAAAATCAAAATTATTAAAAATTGTTCTACCATGTTTTTACTGAAAATGCATTTTGTCACAAAATTTTTACTCAATAATTTTTAGATGTTTTATGAAATCTTTGGTCTTGACAAATTTCCTACAAATGTTATAACTAACATTTTTACATACGATCAACAGAAGTTGTAATAAAGCCAATTTTTCTTCAAATAAAATGAAGTGAAAATAATAAACTAACGTACATATAATCAATGCAGTTAACAGCTAATTTTTTTTGTATGCGTTATCAAAAATTATGAGGCTATTGTTTAACCTATTTCATCCGTCAAATGTGTTTCGTAAAAATTCTAAAAGTGGTGATAAGGAGTGGGTTGTGGAAATGTACTATACATATACATATGGATATCCACCACGAATATTTTTTCAAAAAATATTCAACTGTTTACATGGTTTAATCTTTACAATTTATTAAACAAAAATCATTGTATAAGAACACTTTAGATTTCAACAAACTATGAAATTCTATGAAAAATATGAAACTATGAAATTGCATACTTATATTTTTTATTCGGCGAAGAATTATCCCAACTACCACGTGCGCCACGTGTTCAAAACTCCTGACTTGATGGTCAAAACGTTGGTAAACTTTACAGAACCCTTATTTGGACAGTTCTGCTATTTGGTGTTGAGTGCTGCACGATAAGCAAGAAAAGACATTTAATATTGCGCTTTTTAGAGCAAACATTTTTCGACGGATATTTTAAAAAAGGTCGTTTGTAATAAAAGTTCGCTTAGTTGCCATTCAAAATACATGATGGCAAATAGCCACTTAAGTCAGTTAGCAGTGGCGTTGGCTTAATACATCAAATGCATAACACCGTATAACATTAACTTTGTTATACCCTATCCTAAGGGTATATTAATTTTGACACATAGCTTGTGACACCCCTTAATATTCGTCCTAGACCCATAAAAGTATATATATTTATGATCAGAACCAAATCCTAAGACTATTTAGCAATGTTCGTTCGTCCATCCGTCCGTCCGTAAGCAATTTTTATGCCTTTAAAATTAAGCTTAGAAGCTGAAATTTGGTACACATACCCCCAGGGCTCCGAAATGGTTAAGTGTAAAACTTTTTTGAATACGCCCGTTGTCACGCCCACAATTTAAAAAAACCCGTTTTAAAGCTAAAGTTAGAGATATAGAGTATTATAACCTTTACAAGATATGTAGGTACTGCCCTCCTTTATAAGTTTGTTATATAACGTTTCTTGCCACGCCTACTTCTGGTGGGCGTTTTTCACTAAAATGCTGTTTTCTTCGAAAATTTTTATAGAAAGCGAAAAAAAAATTTTTAACAACATATTTAGCCAAACTTTTTTTCCAACATATCGCCCATATTTTTTACCACGCCCACGTTTTAGGGACGTTTTTTCAAAAAATATATTTTTTTTTTTTTCAATTTAATAGAATGAAATGAAATGCTATCCATCATATAGGGGTATGGATAGGGTATCATACTGTTCCCCCCAAGCGGACTGCAGCCTTTCCTAATGTATTTTTAAGTAAATATTACGAACTGGCTTATCAATGCATAGAGTCGCTTAACATAAACTTTAGCAAACTTTTATGTTGTTGTTTAATACATGGCAAAAGTATTTAAATGTAAATTGTTTTATTCAGAACTTTTCTTACTATTCGTCATCTGCTGCATTCAAATGGTTGGATTATTGGCGTAAATTCATAATTTAACTTGAAATGCGTCCCTGTTTAAGCTATCGAAATGCATTTGATTAGAAATTTTAAGAAATAACACTTATTCTTTTCAATGAAAGGTTAACCTACATTTTGTGCAATCACATGAAATATTTAAGTTAAAGCCGGTTTAAAAATTTAATTATTTATTCTTCTGAAACATATAAAAATAACTTTATCTGTTCCCACCAAAAGTGCATAATTCCAATAAAAGCATTATTTACCTACTTTCATTTGTATCAACATGATAGAAAAATTTTTCAAAAATTTATAGTTACTCAGGCATATGTTCGACATACGACCATGGCACGAAAATTTAATTGAAAAATGTTTGAAGACCCTGTCGTGCTTCATATTCCTCCTATTGACGATGGTACAATATAGTACAAATAAGGGATATCTTCTTGGAGCAATCATAAATCATATTTTGAATTTTATTTTTCTTCATCTGTAAAATTGCCATTTATGGAATCATCAGGTTTACACTCTAAGCCGACGATATGTAAAATTGGGAATTTTGGATAGAATCATACATATGCATTTAAATACGTATTTTATAGGCAAACAATCGAGCTTTTTAAGCGATTTTTGCTTATATATCACATGTGCTTATATATCTGCCTATGACTTTTATTTTCAATATGTTTATTTTATCTGTGCATCAATAAAAAAAAGTAAGAAACTAGTATTATTAATCTTCATTAAATATTTTATTTACAAATTTTGTAAGTTTTGCTAATATTTACATACTATATCGAGAATCAATATTTTTTGTTTCGTTTATTGCTTGATTTCTTTATTTTCTTGACGTATTGATAATAAATTACGTGATAATAAGTTTAAGCGACGGTTCAAGCCATCTAATTTCTTTAAATGGCTAAAGCGATTTGAAATGCTATAAGGAAGTGGTTTGTGTATATGTACCATACAGATATAATATATATACCATAAACCTACATCTGTCAAATAATTTTTTCACCGTTTAATCTTTACAATTCTTTGTATAAGAACACTTCTTGATTTCAGCAAAACTATGAAATTTTATGAAAATTATGAAACTATGAAATTGCATAGGTACTTATATTTTTTTCGACCGAAATTTCGGCGAAAAATTGTTCTAACTGCCACGTGCGCCAGTTTGGCAAAACAAATGACGAGTTCAAGATTCCTGACTTGATGGACTCTACAGAACCTTATTCTGAAAGTTCTGCTATTTGGCGCCGAGTGATAAAAAGGACAGTCAATATTGGGCCCTCTAGAAGGAAACGTTTTTCGACGGATATTTGGTCTTTTGTGTGAAACGGGCGATTTCAACATATCGACGGGATGGATAATAATGCCCCTACCAGTAGAATCTTCAAATCTCAGCCCCATGCTTCAGACTACAGCCTGGCTTGCAAGCCGCCTATCACTTATCTACCGTCTACATAATCAGTTTATAACACACCATCCAAAAAAATTATGAAATTCCACAACAAATTCCAACTACGGCAATACTGCTGACAAATTTGCGTCTTCAACACAGAAAAAAATCAACATTAGCAATTTCCTATTTGGGGCGTCTCAGCCGCCCACTTTCCTTTAATCAGCGCCCTACATTTTTCATTATTTATATTTCATTAAGAGAGTGTAGTAGCCGAGCCCCATTCTCTAACAAAGCATTTATAAATTTTTTTTGTGTTTAAATGAACAATACAATCTTACTTTTCCTGCGAATTTTATAAGAGTCAGAAAAAAACGAACAACAAAGTGCGAATGGATTTGGTCTTCTAATGATCTTAAAAGAACATCTTTTGGAACGTCTTTGAAACTAAGGTCCCATAGTTGTATAATTTGTAATAAATCAAATATACATATTTAAGATTTTAGCTGCGCTTTTATAATAATAATATCATTTTATGTAATATCAACAAAACAACCACTCGAAACAAATAAGACGCAAAAACGTTTCTTTAAAATAATTCAATAAACAATTGCACCAAGGCTTGGTTATGAAGAACTTAAATGCAGTTTTTTATATTTTACATACTTTGATTTTAATAGTTGGTCAATTTTTAAGGCATTAAATTACCTATTTAAATTAACGATTAAAATTTTCGTTTTCCTTAATAATTTTATGTAAGCCGGTCTATTTGGTTTGTTTGTCCCCTAGAAACATGAATGGAAAAAGCTGTTGAACATTTGCTTTAAATTTAAATTGCCGATTTGATAATTGGTGATAGCAGAAAATAAGTCGAGAAGTCGAAGAATGAACGAAA
Organism: Ferdinandea cuprea; assembly: GCA_963576555.1. NCBI lineage: Eukaryota > Metazoa > Arthropoda > Insecta > Diptera > Syrphidae > Ferdinandea > Ferdinandea cuprea. Next base: position 84,785,449 of record OY754959.1, read on the forward strand.
TCTCCTAAACAGAACTAGCCGATGATAAACTATACGACAAAATTGTTCAATTTATTTTTTCCTCAAAATGATGATCTCCAGCCGTTTCAAAGAACGAACTCCCAAGCACGCTTACGGAAAAGCATTAGGAGATTGTCATGTGTTAATAGGCTCACCTGGATATTAAAATTGTCAAGACATGATATCTCACTTTTAGTCGCCTTTAACGACCAGCGCAATTTATTGGCAGTTGTGCCGTCTGGACGCTTCCTATATTATCACCTCAACAATTTTTATTTTACTCGTAATTAGTTCTGAAAAATAATTACTTTTGTTATGAGAAAAAAAGATTTTCAGTACCATGCGAAGCAACGTTAGCGTAAAGCAAGTCTTGCGAAAGCAATGGATTTTTCTTTGTTTAAATACGGAAAATTTGCATTAAACTTTTCATGATTTTTTATATTTGTGAGAAAACTGTAAATGTTTAAGTTTGTTGCCAACAATTGTAGATTGCAAGTGCTTAAAACTTTTAACATACATAATAAATATATGCTTACCTTGCGAATTGATTTGGAAACAAAAGGGTTAAGGCAATCATTATAGATTGATCTTAAACTGTTTTTAAATTAATGCCTAGGCAAATACCGAAATACTGCTGTACATGTTTTTCATGTTCTTTAAAATATAACATACCTTCTTTTCCAATTCCCGAGCTTTCGATTGCAAGTTTTCAATCAACTCATTATCACATTTTCCACTGACACTAAAACTCCGAATTTGTGCAAGAGTTTCCTAAAACGGTTACAAGGGCATAAATTAGATTAACTTATACATATATCGATAAAACATTCTACCTTATGGGCCCTTTCGATATCTGCACGCTTCGCCTCCGCTTCACGCAACTGAAGACCTATTGAATCCAACATATTCTCTGAACGTTCAATCTGATGTTGATCATGTGGCATCACCTTTAAATATTAATGTTATTAATAACAATGAATTTTATATTATAAATGAAAATGAAAGAAAATACCATATTATATTTGAAGGACTTTTCCTATTAATAAAAATGTTAATCTAACAATTGTTCTTTTTTTTGCAGATAAGGGATATAATCGGTACCTATGTGTATACATACGAATATACTTATGTATGTATGTTTCATAGATTTGCCTATATATATTTGCTTTATGTGAATTACGATTTTAAATAAAACTTCAATATTAATTGAACATTAAGTTGGACTGCGCATGAAAAATATGCATATTTTTAAACAAATCTTATAAATTCTTTAAATATGAGTGTGCATATACATTCCTAAACTTTTTTAAATTTGTATGTTCAGATTTATATATGTATGCATAGAATCCTTATAAATATTCTTTTAAATAATCATGTAATTTAAGATTCAGATTTTTTAAAGAACATCACTTAAACAATCGCTTCTTGAAGAGTGTATATTATTTAAATCACTTTGGAAGACAGACTTACTCTAAAATATCATACTCTAAGAGCACTTTCTTGAAGATATAGTAATTGCTCATTTAGTCCTGAGACATTAAGTATTAGTGTTATTATAAATCTTTACAAGCAGGATAAAATTATGAGAACATATACGTATCGAAATGTTGTTGTCTAAAATATGTAACTGTATTCCAAGTATCTAGAATTCTGTTATTTATAACTTTTCATTTACACGGAGAACAATTACTACGCTATATTCTGAGCTCTGCGAATAGCTACCAACCAGAAAATTTCCCGTTGTTAACACAATCGATTTTTCGTGTAAAAAATGAACTTTGGGTGTAGAGAAAGTTCATGCTAAGAACAGTACTCAATTTGGATAACACCATTTGAAAGGGAAATGGCACTGTGCTATCGTATCTGCAACGCGCATGTTTACTTATTAAAAATGTAGGCAGAGATGGTGTTATAAAGTGTAGCACTTTTATACCCTGTCATACTCAGTGATATCAAATTCATTCTTAAAAGTCCATAATTATTTTAACAATCATATTTAAATTAATTTTGCTTTTACTGACTTCTAATATTACATTTTAGTTTGTTAGCTGCAGTTTAATTAACTTTATATTTTAATATTTTATATATATATATATATATATTTATATATTTATATATAATATATATATATAGTTTATATATTTTATATTTTTAAAATAGTTTTTATGAAAAACAAAACACTTTTAAGGGAAATAATAAAAATAAAATCAGTTTAAAACATACAGAGGGATGCAACAAAAAAGGGAAACAAAAAAAAAAGGATCGTCCTTCCTGATCATACACTCCTCTGCAAATGGAAAGAGGATGCTACACAGATTTTTTAATATTGCACAACATTAAATCGCGGAGTTCGAAATTGTTGCCATTTTTGCGCGCTTTGCTTTTCTTTTTTACCACCAAAGAAGATAAAATTACTAAAAATTCGTATTTCATACATATATTCGAACTAAACATTTCTGTATGGCGAGTTCAAACATTCCTACCCGCTCTCACAGCTTTTGCTTTATCAAGAACTTTTAAGTCCTTTGCTCAGAGAATTTCATAAACTATTCCAACGAGATACAACAAACACAGCATAGCATACGATAGCACTATCGTATATCCACTAAGGAAAACTGATATATGCCAACAGAATATCCTGTATTACCTGTTTTTATTTTGAAAGTACGACGATGAGGATCGACGACAGGAGCATTCGCAAACGAGCAATTGTTTTTGTGCGTAGTCCTTAAAGGCTCTCAACTTTTCACAAAGTGACTTTCTTGAAAGTTAGAAATACTTCCAAGTGGCACACTTTGGTAAAGTTAAAAAAAAACTAATACATTTACACAAAAACGCTGTCACTAGTTACTGATCTTACGCTTAGATGACTCTGGATGCAAATGTTTCTCTCTTTCGTTGGCAAATTCTTCCTGTTTTTGTTTATTCTTTCTTAGAGCTTTTAAAAGTCAAAATACATTCTTAGTCCAGTTTCTGAATACGAGTGGACAGCAGCGTGTGTATGTGAGCTTTGAAAAAGTGACTTTTTGCACTTTTTGCCGAATGTTCTTTAACCTTTAGACATAATTTTTTCTGTCCACACATTCCCTAGTTTTAATAAAGTTAGTAGTTCAGTTTGAGAATTATGACCTAAACTTTTTTTTTTCATCATGCGATTTTGAACACTTCTTTAACCTTTTGACATAATTTTTTCTGTTCACAATTTCCCTAGTTTTCATAAAGTAAGCATTTCAGTTTGAGAATTATGAACTAATCTTTTTTTTTCATCATGCGATTTTGAACACTCATGTTTTAATTTTAATTTTAATCTTTATATCAGACGATGCGCCTTTTTGAATAAAAATGTGTACTCGCATTCTGACGCCAAGTCATACATATGTATATGATACCTACATGACATTTTTTTCTAAAATTGTTCCTTGGCGCAGTACTGCAATTGTGTGCGTGAGCTGTCCAATCTGATTTACATGCTAAAACTTATACAGTTCTACGCTGGGGCGAGTAGTCAAAAAATCCTCTCAGTTGAATATCCGTATAGTTACTCATCTGTGCTGCATACATTATGCAATTGTAGAATGTGTGCAAAGACTACATAAGAATAATTACAATAAATGTAATGCAAAATCTGTGTAACTTCATGTATATGGCATACGTGATTTTCCGCAATGTTATGATTGTATAAGTTAATGAATCAAATATCATAAATGCATTTACCACGCGCACGTCATTGAATTGCTGACTTGAAGAATTCAGCATCTCACCTTTGTGAGTCTTTTTATAGGACGGCCATAATGAGTACACCCACAAAAATTCTACCGATTAACAGTGGAATGAAGTGCAAAACTCACCAAAACCTGATTCAAAATTTTCGTTTTCTCGAACGAATAAATCTATAAATATGAACACGACTTTTAAGTAGAAACTACGACAAACAGCACTTAACAACAGCGACATTTTCGCAAATGACCACCCGTTGCTCAGACTCATCGATCTCTGTGTAATCGCAGCCCTGCCCGATTCCTAAGCGGTCGTGTAGCATCATTCCCAATTAAATATCTCAAAAAGCGTAAAATCCCTTAGAAAATTAGGTAGGTAGAAATATGATTAAAAAGGTCAAAAATATATTATGTTTTTCCTTTATAAATATGATAAATAATATCTTTATATGCCTCAAAGAAAAAAACATTAAGAAGATGTTGGATAGCATTTCATTTCATTCTATTAAATTTAAATAATAAAAAATATTTTTTGAAAAAACGCCCCCAAAAGTGGGCGTAGCCAAAAACTTTGTATGGGCGATATGTAGAAAAAAAAATGTTGGGTAAATTTCTTGTTAAACATTTTTTTTTCGCTTTCTATAAAAATTTTCGAAGATTTTAGTGAAAAACGCTCACAAAAAGTAGGCGTGGCAAAAAACTTTATATAACAAACTTATAAAGAAGGGCAGTCCCTACATATCTTGTGAAGGTTGTAACACTACTTACTTACTTAACGGGCTTCCGACCCGTGAAGGGTCCCATCCTAAGATACGGCAGCCTTCCACCCTCTGCGATCCAAGACCAAGCGCTCTGGCATCTGCGATGGCTTGGTCTTTAAAACGGAGGTTCGGTCTTGCTTGTCGTCTCGAACCTGGGGGCTGGGTTTCGAAGATCCTCTTGGCTGGAGCGTTGTTGTCCATTCGCTCGATGTGGCCAAGCCAATGTAGTCGACAAGTTTTAGATTTTCGGATTACATCCACGTCTTGGTACAGCTCATAGAGTTCGCGGTTGTATCTTTTCCTTCATTCGCCCTCCTCGCACACAGGACCAAATATCCGTCGGATTTTTCTTTCGAAGGATCCCAGTATTAACTCTCCTTTCCTGCTTATAGTCCACACTCGGCACCGTATAGCAGAACTGGCAGGATAAGGGTTCTGTAGAACATGCACTTTGTCCTTCGAGTTAGGAGTTTTGAACCCATTTGTTTTGCTAAACCGAAGTAGCAGTGGCTTTTAAGGGTAATTCTTTGACGGATCTCCACTAAAATGTCATTTGTGGAGTTGATGTTTACCCCGAGGTTGATGAACTCCTTAACTACTTCGAAGTTGCTGCTATTAACAGTGACATTTTGTCCTAGTCGGTGGAAAGATGATTGTTTGTTTGTTGATAGCATATATTTAGTCTTGTCCTCTTTCACTTCAAGGCCAACTAGTATCGCCTGTTCTTCAATAGCCGTGAAAGCCTCTATCACGGCATGCTGGGATCGACCGATGATATCAATATCGTCCGCATACCCCAGCAGTTGGACTGATCTGTTAAAGATAGTGCCTTCCGTGTTGACACATGCCCTGCGCACTATCTGCTCAAGAAAAAGATTGAAGAAATCACACGACAGCGTATCTCCTTGCCGAAATCCGGTGCATAATCTCTCTTTCACTCTAACACTCTATCTCTCTAACTTTAGCTTTAAAACGGGTTTTTCTCAATTGTGGGCGTGGCAGAGGGCGTATTCAAAAAATGTGGTCAGCTTCCTTGCTTTATTTTATAGGCCTAAAAATTGCGTACGGACGGACATTGCTAAATAGTCTTAGGATATGGGCCTGATCATAAATATATATACTTTTATGGGTCTACGACGAATATTAAGGCGGTTTTACAAACTATGTGTCAAAATTAATATACCCTTAGGATTGGGTATAAAGAAACACAGAAACAACACAGACACATTTGATTAATTTTTTCAGTCGTGATATAAAGTGTGTGAGTTTTTGTGAGAATAATCGCTTATTATTTTTATACGAAATGAACCAAATTCCACACGACTATTTAAAAATTCAAACTTTCAAATAAAGACTTGTAACTTCGTCCTCATCAGAACTGCCTTATGTATTAAGGCATTAATTAATTGAATTAATGTTATTAATTGTTAGAACAAATGTATTTGCAGCTTATTGAATTTACATTGGAATGGATGCGTATACGCATTGGTGCAGCCAACGACTCTGTTATAAAACATTTATGTAGCTAAATGCTCTTTTTACAATAGCATTAATTGGTGATGCAGTTAGGGTTAATTCACTCTCTATCAATCCGAACAAGGCTGTCATAGTCCCTTTCACAAAGAGAAGAAATTTCAATCTAAACCAAATTTCCATAAATGATAATCTCATAGTTATCTTGGATAAAAAACTGACTTGGAACGCGCACCTGAATAACAAAACTAAAAAAGCATCGAACGCTTTCTGGGCATGCCGCCGCATGTATGGAAAACCCTAGGGTATCTCCCCAAAGATCACCCACTGGATCTATACAGCAATGATTAGGCCCATTATAACATACGCTTCTATTAATGGTAAAAGAAAACCACCCAAAAGTCCGCGATAAACAAACAAACTTTCCTAAGGTACAACGGCTCGCATGCATTGGTATTTCCGGTGCCATGAGAACCTGTCCCACGACGGCCATATAAGCTATAATAGGACTAACACCCCTACTCGTTTTTATAAAAAAAGGGGCAATATGCAAGATCCATATATTCACGGACAGTCAAGCAGCTATAAAAGCTCTTAGCTCGCCAATAATTGACTCCAAATCAGTACTACACTGCTTTCAAACCCTTCTGCCACTAAGTATCAAAAACAAGACCAAAATCTGGTGGATTCCTGGTCACCAGGGAATTGAGGGAAATGAGAAAGCTGACAAATTGGCTAGAAAGGGCTCGGAGACCCCCTTTGTTGGATCCGAGCCTTTTTGTTCATTAAACAAATCAGCTAGAAATCTAAAATTAAAAAGCTGGGAATACAATCTTAGACAGACCAAAAAGGTTATACAGCCATTCAGAAACGATGCTAAAAAGATACTTAATTTATCTAGGCATGATATAAAAATTCTTATTGGATGCCCAACCGGCCACCATAGACTAAGATATCACCTTTGCAAACTTAAAATAGTCGACTCATCGGAGTGCCAATCGTATCATCAGCTACATTAAGAAAGTAGAGCCGCTACTTTCCTAAGCAATATTTCTGACTTTCAGCACAAAAGATGTTTTAGGTCGAGGTGCTTCCCTATCGCATCGGCGAGTCAGAAGCTTAAAAAAAAACAAACAAAAAATAGGGCTAATTCAAAGATGTTCAAAAATTTAAATTCACTTACAGTATTTTTAGTTTCATACATATATTTACTTTCGCTCCGACCAATAAACGGAAATCAGCATTTCAGCATCTACCCGGTCTTTTTTCCAACAAAGCTAAGGAATTTTTTAAATGCTGGGTGCAGTTGGCTTAACCGATGACTCGTGTACTGGGCACTGAGTGCCCAAGGAATTTTTAGATCGAATCTTAACGTGCATATTGGTCTATGACATGCAAGAAAGATATGAGTTTTTAGGGCATACCGGCCTACAATGCCCAAGCATACGACAATTTATATTACTGGTTTTTGAAGTAGGTATAAATAATTTGGATTTAAATTTACAAAAAAAAACGTTTTTCTTTGACTTTATATAAGAAATACTGACACGTACACTTACACGATAACGTAAAATTTTGCGGTACATAAAGGTCGAGGGTAAAGCAAACTTCAAGTGAACATTTTTCCCCCGAGGGTAGCTGTAACATCTTCCATGAGACATTATGAGGACCGACCACACGTGCTCATAATAAAGTGAGATTCTTGATTCACTAAAACATCTCCCTTTAAAATACTTCATACTATAACTAGGTTATTCCAATCTAACAGTTCTCATTTCCGTTTTTATACACGTTTGGCAGGCAACCTCCCAGCAAAAGCACCTGCTAATACCGCCGATTGCTCGCGGTTACATCTTTTTTAGCAAAGGCCATAAAGCGGAATCCGTTGCTTATGGGCAAATGCTTTTATCTCATCTTCGACAGTAGTTATACCACAGTATCGGTGGATATCACTGTTTCTGATATACCACGGGGCGTTTACAATTGTTCTTAGTACTTTATTTTAAAAAGTTTATAATATCTGTATGTAAAATGTATATAAATGTTGGTACAACCTCAATGTTGTATACCATACTTCCAAACAGGTTTCAGAACTTGCTTTTACAAAAGCAGCTTGTTTTGCATGCTGAGTTTGACAAATCGACCAAGCAGCCAATGGCATTTGATTATATTTAATAACCAGTTTTTTCGATACGTGCGATTTCCAATTCAATTTCGCATCTACTCGCATTCCCAAATATTTAGCTTCATTTGCGTATAGAAATTATACGGAAATAGCAGTTTCTCATAAGCGGACAACCTCTCATTGGCAGACAAATTTTTCGGCGGTACCAAAGTGTCCGCTTATGAGAGAGTTCAGTGTATTTATTTCTTAATATGAATGAATTTGCTTTTGTACGCAAGAATAAACACGATATTTTTAGGGGTCATATGTACGTATCTATATAATTTCTTGTAGTTAGAAATATATTTATAATTTTTGGTTTGAAACTACGTTTTTTATGTGTTGGGCTTGGCACTTGGCGCCACCCATAAAAATAAGAGTTGGGACTGCAATTTTTTTCCCAGCTGCAGCGTTGCTTATGACTATACCAAAGTATTTGAGTGCATTCATGCAGCTCTCTAGCTACTTCACTATTTGTGATATAAAAGTAAAAAAAAAAAAAATATTAGGCGTAAGTGCCCCATACAGGACCTAAAGCCTAGCTTCTCTAACCATTGTGTGTGCGAAGTTATATATTTTTTGGCACGAATGAAGGGACCTACAGTTTAATGCCGATTCCAAACGGCAATTTATTTTTGAGAAACTTCTCATGACATTTCTTATTCTTAGATGTTTGTCAGACGTTCACAAAGAGGTGGGGTAGCGAATAAAAACTTTGAACCTCGCACCTCTCGCTTAGTGGTCCAATGCACTTAACGACTAGGCCACTGCACACACAGATATAAAAGTAAAAACCACACTATTGTTGTCACGATAAGAGTAAGACAACCTAAAAAAGCTCGCCACGTGTTAAGAATAAGTGAAGTTTCATAAATCCTACTAATTTCAACCGGTAATCCCCCAAATATCAATACGTCTGAAGTTTGTTCTGAACTAAATCCGAACACTTCCTATTCAATCTACGACATCCGACAGCAAACAATTGTGTAAACGTTTTATAAAATCACCATTACCTACGAAATCTGTATATGTATATTATATATTATAAATTATTACTATTATTCAATTTGATTATTTTCCATTAAAAATTAGAACAAATTGGTTAAAACTTAGCTTTAGTCTCGTAACACCCAATAATCAATTCAATTTATTTATTTAATGGTGTGAACATTCTTATATCTTGTATTGTACTTAGAGCTAAAATAGATTTTATATAAATTCAAATCTCTTAAAACTAAATTATGTGCAAAACATAAGGAAAGGCTACATTCCGCTTGGGGCGAAGAGTATGAAACCCCAACCATATCTCTATATGCCACAAAAAAAAAAGCATTACGAAGATGAAGAATACCATTTTCTTTCATTCTATTAAATTTGAAAACAAAAAATTTTTTTTAAAAAACGCCCCCAAAAAGTGAGCGTGCCAAAAACTTTGTACGGGCGATATGTTGGAATATTGGCTGAATATCTTGTGAAACATTTTTTTCGCTTTCTATGAAAATTTTCGAAGAAAACAGCATTTTAGTGAAAACGCCCACAAAAAGTAGGCGTGGCAGAAAACCTTATATGACAAACTTATAAAGGTGGGGAGTGCCTACACATCTTCTAAAGGTTATAACACTCTATCTCTCTAACTATAGTTTTAAAACGGTTTTTTCTAAATTGTGGGCGTGGTAGTGGGCGTATTTAAAAACGGAACCATTTCGGTGCCCTAGGGAATATGTGATCCAAATTTCAACTTCCTAGCTTAATTTTAAAGGCCTAAAAATTGAGGACGGACGGACATTGCCAGATACTCTTAGGATTTGGTCCTGATCATAAATATATATACTTTTATGGGTCTACGACGAATATTAAGGGCTGTTACAAACTATGTGTCAAAATTAATATACCCTTAGGATAGGGTATAAAAATGTATTTCATTAACTGATTTGATACTATTTTTTCAAAGACCTTAGACTAACACGGTAGGATGCTAATCGGTCTGAAATTTTCAGGAGAGGTTGCGTTAGATTTTTTAGCTATTGATAGGACTTATGCAATTTTCCAGGAATCCGGAGAAGTGGTGGTTATAATGCACCAGTTTGTAATTTCGGTGAGGTAGATTCCTATCTGTGGTAAGATGAGTTTGACAAAACTTTCATCTTCTCCTATGGCGTTAGACTTAATAGCGCCTATACATTCTATAACTTCATTTTCCGTGACCGCATCAAAATCTTCCAGTCTTGCATTACGTTGTGCGAAGTTTGCTCATTGATTGAAATCAAATGTACTTGCACAATAATCACTCCCAAGGAAAAAATCATTTAATTCGTCCGAATAGGGACAACATCTAGAATTATTATTTCTATCTGAAACACCAATTTTGCGTTTGTTGCTCCAGAGCGTTTTCGTAGGTAGGGAAACGTTTAGGAATGTTGATTTGTTAAAAGGGCATGAGTCACAATGACCAAGTTTTCCGTAAATTAAAAAAAAAACTGTATGTTGTTACGCATAACGGCAAAATCTGATTTCAAAGGATGAGGATTTATTTTTGGCGCCCTTGTATAAGTTTTTAGTTAAAAATCTTATGATTATTTTTCCGATTTTATATGCATTTTCAAATATTAAGGACTTATGCCCTTTTAACAAATTTCGAGTTTAAATCCTATAAAAACCTAATATTTTAATGGATATTGGCTTTTAATCTGAAAGTTTTAAAAGTATCTATAGATGTTTCATCGGACATTTGTACTATAAAGTATTTTCATGTATACAAGGATGACACATAAAAAAAGAAGAAATTAATATTTATATTGTTTTTTTAAGATTTTTTTGTTTTTATTTAAAGAAAAAAACAATAATGTTAAGGAATATAATTATTTAACTGCAGTTTATAGATATGGATATGGATAGCTGCTAATAGTGAAGAAAACTTTTTCGTTCCTTGGTTTAATCTCGGACTCTTTTGTGACTGTTGTTTTTTTTTTTGTAAGAAAAGCTTCCACCATCCTTTGAAATCTGAAATATCGATGCCTTTGCCTCCATCACAATGAAATGTTACACTTGTTTAATTTGTAAAAAGGGCATCAGTCATTGACTCATGCCCTTTTATCAAATTTCGTAACATTTGAGGGCCTAATAAACGGTAAAAAAAATTATGTTACTGATGTCGTTTTATTAAAGCTCTACTAATATAGATAAATAATTGATCAAAATATTAATATCGAAAATAATGTGACTGATGTCCTTTTTACAAATCACCATTCAGTTGTGAAGCATAGTATTTTTTTTTCAATGTGCGAACGATCGCGATCGCGCTTGTTTTTTGTTAGCAGTAACCACATCAGTTGTAAACCAAGGACAGATCATATTTTCTATAGTAGCAAAAAATTGCTACTCCACTGTAGTTTCAGTAATTCTATCGTTTCTAAAGATCTCATAAATCGGAATTTTATAGAACACAAGAAGTGGCATGAAACAAGTTTCGCTTACACAGATAACATCAACACAAGAATTATACCCTGTCCAACATAAATTGGCAGTACACGTCTTATGCCGAAGCTTTTTAAAAATCAATAGCTAATCATATTTTTCTACCATGTTAAATTGAAAGAAACCCCTCATAAAGTGTTTACCCTCCAGTGAATTTCATATTGCATCTGACGTAGGTCCACCAAGTCTTATTCAGCGCACATGTGAGTGTGCACTGGCCTGTGGCTACTGCTATTCAACGCCCATTTAATTGATGTGCATTCAGCGTTACCAATGTCCGTTTGGTAACTCGTTCAGCTTTTTTTTCTTGGGTTTCTGTTGAGGAGTTTTAGGTTTTAGAGCTTTGAAAAAAAGTTCTTAATGAGAAGTGTTATCGTGGAGGTCTTCTGTTGATCTTTGACATTTCTTTTAATGTGTGGAGAATATGTAAGAATTCATCAAAATTTGAAAAATAAAACAGAAGTATGTGATATTTTTCCTGGGTTAACGAATAGTTAATAGACTTCTTCGAAAATAGACCACAACTCGCCACTCGAGAAAAAACAGACTGATTTAAAAGAAAAGTTGATGGTTTCAATAAGAGTGTCATCAGGCAAATTGTGCATCAGTTTTTTTCCAAATAACGAACTTACGACGCTTAATAAAATACTGGATAAGGTAGGACGCAATGCAAACATAACTAAATTTAGCAGCTCTTCTCTGCATACGGTTTCAAAAGTTAAACTGAGTTTTTAATTTGCCCATCGTTGTTTTATTTTTTATAAATAAAACAATTAAAATGAAAATTTCCAACTAAAAAAAAAGTCCGGTGTCCCAACATAATATTCTTTCAGGTTTTTGCTAATTTAAAATCCTTAGTACGGAAACCCTGTAAGGCCTTTTGTTGGAATAGTACCTTGCGGAAAACAAAAGAGTACGAATAAGAGGCAAACATCCCTATCTTCGCTGTACTGCCAATTTATGTTGGACAGAGTATAGAAATAAGTACTTCAGATAGTCTAATTTACGATTGTTAAGACTTCTTGCATTTAAGTAACAAACTTTAAGATCCTCATAACGCTTGTAGATTACATTAATCATATTACTCGTCGATTTTTTATGCACGCTGTAAATATTCATATGTATGCATGTATATAAACAGACAAAAAGTGCAGCAAGTAAATCGGCAGAGCTTTTGATCAGAAAGCTTTTTCCACTCGCTGACTTCTTAACATAAAAATATCCATAAGTTGTTTACGCAGCAAACGTTTGTTTCTTCCTTTAAAGCACGAGCGAACTATTTAAAAGGAAACGTGTTTGTTTCGTAAGACTCTTATTTATATAACGGGTGATCCAAGTAGAGATACTTTTTTAATAGCCTTTTTTGACAGATCACGTGTGAGTCGTGTCATGCTGTCATGTTATTTTTGTTTAGTATTGTTTGGCATTTAATAATGGAAAGACTTACGCGTGAACAACGTTTACAAATTGTTCAACTTTATTATGAAAATTCACGTTCTATGAGTAATGTGTTTCGTGCACTTCGCTCAACTTATGGTCAACATAATCGGCCTACTGAGCGTACTATTCGGAACACCATCACCCATTTTGAGACCCAGCATTCATTATTGGATAATATTCGACCGAATAGACCACGTCCAGCACGCTGTGAAGAAAATATAGCGGCCGTAGCTTAGAGTGTACACGAAGACCGTAGAGAGTCGATTCGGCGCCGTTCGCAGCAACTCGGACTGACGTATGGAATGACTTGGCGCATTTTACGTCAAGATCTTAAATTGAAAGCGTACAAAATACAGCTTGTGCAACAACTGAAGCCGCTCGACCTTCCCAAGCGACATCGCTTCGCTCTATGGACTCTTGAAAAGTTCCAAGAAGATCCGACGTTTTCGAGGCAAATTTTGTTTAGCGATGAGGCCCATTTCTGGCTCAATGGGTATGTAAACAAACAAAATTGCCGCATTTGGGACAAAGAGCAACCTGAAGAGATTGAAAAACTGCCACTTCATCCAGAAAAAACAACGGTTTGGTGTGGTTTGTGGGCCGGTGGAATCATCGGTCCATATTTCTTTAAAAATTATTCCGGTGCGAACGTAACCGTCAATGGCGACCATTATCGTGCCATGATAACCGACTATTTGATGCCTGAAATTGAAGCAAGACGGCGCCACTTCCCACACATCGCATCAATCAATGGACTTATTGAGCGAACATTTCGGTGAGCACATAATTTCACATTTTGGGCCGGTCGATTGGCCACCAAGATCGTGTGATATCACACCGTTAGACTTTTTCCTGTGGGGATATGTAAAGTCAAAAGCTTATGCCGACAACCCGCTTCGATTCAGGCCTTGTAGGAAAACATTACGCGTGTCATTCGCCAGTTAGCAGTCGAAATGCTCGAACGAGTGATCGAAAATTGGACTCAACGGATGGACCATCTGCGACGTAGCAACGGCCAACATTTGATAGACATAATCTCCAAAAAATAAATGCCAAAGAATGTTCTTTCAAATGATAATAAACATTCTCCATTCTCGAACACAACCTTAAAATTGACAAATCTTACTGCTAACATTTAGAAATCAGATTCGCGGATACATACGACCAAAAACAGTTCTCATGTGAAAGAAATGTCAGAATTTGCCGTTCGCGGTTCGCTCTCATGTGAATGATCCTTAAGTCCAACTTGTATTAATTTCCACTATCTTCAGAAGAAATTCTTTTTCCATCCGAGACACGACCTCTTCGAAACCAAGCTGCAGTGTCTCTGCTTGCTTGGAGAGTTGATCTTTTAAGACTTTAGTGCACAGATGAGTAATTATGCAGATAGTCGACTAAGAGGATTTTCGGTTCCATTTTGGAAAAAATCTCATGTTGACCACAGATGAGTAATTATACAGATAGTCGACTCAGAATACCTCTGTCCCTTTGAACCTGCAAAAAAAAAATGGAGAAAAAAATCCTCTCTCAAATGTTCTATCTGTAAATACGTGTGAGCCAGCCAAAAAACATACGCAGGCGTTGATGATGAACAATCATATTTTTTGGGTAAACATTTTTAAGCAGTTTCGTAAACATTTTAGCAGTTACGCAAGTTAAACATAAAAGTTAAACATAAAATAAGGAGTATCATATTTTGTTTGCCGGTAATTAAACTAATTTAGCAATTTTAAATTTTCAGTAACAATAAAATAATTTTGTTGGTTAGTTTATCGAATATCAAGTAAAATAATTAAAATAAAATAATTTTTAGACGGAAGGTGCGATAAATATTTGAACAGTGAATATATGAAATGATATGTAACGCGTGATCAGTTAACTGACCATTTCAATAATTTAACTCCTTTTTTTTATTAATTCACTGCTATTCACTATTCCAATTCAAAGATAATAACGTTATTAAATTTACTGATCATAATAAAATTATTCATTATTCATCATCATCACCAAAATTATCTTCGAATTGGAATAATAAAGTTTACATGTTTTGTCTAAAAATTCAAAGTTATTTCTTCGCAGTTTGTCAATTCGCTCGGTCGCTCTCATTTGAACGTTCCGAATATGTAGATACATTCAACTTTCATATGTTCAATAAAGACATTATAAAACAACCAAAGAGTTTAATATACCTACATAGTATATAAAAACCTAATCCAAAACTATTTACCATAAATATTTTACACCCAAACATTACTAATTTAGTAATATTCATGCATTAATACAAAAATATATAGCCTATTTTATCTCATTTTATTAACCAAAATGAAAAAAATATAACAACCCAAGTATGTTTATTTTAAGGCAGATAAAAAATTGAGAACAAGAAAACATTTGCATTTAATTCCGACTTTACTGCAGAGTTTGGCAGTAGGAGAAGATGAATTTGCGGGTATTAGGGTTAGCCCTTTAAATGAGACTTCTTTCGACGAACGTAAATTCGGAGCAGACACGATCATACATCACATATAATCTACGATTTTCACTGTTTTGATACATCAATTCTGTTTCACGGATTTGTTGTATGATGGCAATCATACAACGATATAATTGATTGGAATATTTTCAGTACGATTCTATTTCACAGAATTTTATGATACATTGTATGTCTACAATATATGATACATTTTCATACATCACATACAGCAGAATAAATTGATGTAAAAAGGAAGCAATGGACGTTGCAAAATGAAAACAAAAGCAAATAAATAGTATTTGTTACTATAATTATTGGGTATGAAATTTTGCCGGCACAACATTACAAATTCTGTAATAAAGGAAGAATGGGGAAAGGTCTTTCAACGTTTAAGGAGAAGGTAAATACAAAATAAAACAAGGAACACCTTATGTTGAAGAATTGAATGAATCTGAAGATGAAGGACACTGATGACGTCACATGACCCTGGTCCTTAATCCAAATTTGTTCATTTTGTTCTGTTGAGGTTTGAGAAGACTACCAAATGAATTGTGCGAAATGTATTAGTCTCTTCAATATTAAGTTAAGAATTAATTTATATTGTGGTAAGGGGTTGTATTGAATGAAGTAGATAATCATGCGAAAACGAGTTGAGGTGGTCAGACATGATCTGGTTTCATCTATCGAGGGTATGGTTAAATTGAAACAAAGACAGTTTTTTAACATAATTACCACCATCTTTTCATTTTCACATCATCGCTCGTTATCTGAAACAGGAAATGGCATGAAAATGGAGTCGCAAATATTCATTCTTTCACGGTCAATTCCATCCACAAGGTCCATAAGCTTGCTCATGAAATCGTTTTGCAAAGTACACTTAACTGAAATTACGCTAGCAACCGTATTTTGCAAAGGGGATTATGAATTTTTGATATTAAAATATAATTGACCAATAAGAAATTTCCAATTGGAGTCGTGCTTTCTGACAAATTTTTAAAATTTCAAATTATACATTTCATACAACATACACTGGAATCATACAATGTTTCCAATGAAATCTGTGAAGGCCCCTGGTTAATTCCTCATCTGCAACCAAAGGCTTTGCTGTATGTACTTATGCTACAGGTGACCCATGACAACTTTTCTCTCACGATGGCCAACCACTCCAGCAGTACAGTTTATTATCAAACAATGGCCAAACTTGGTAGGTTTAAACCTGGCGGACACAAACTTTGGAACCCCTGGCACGATAGATGTTTCGATTAGTACAGATGTCTGCCGTCTTATTGTTTAAAGTGAAATCGTAGGTGGCAAGGCATATGCGCACTTGTATTGTTGAGCGGACTGTAGAACAGATGAGGAATTAACCAGATAGTCAACTCCGATATAGACTCTCAATTCGTAGACCAGAGGTCGTCCAGAAGGTCATTGATTACGATCGACCAGAGGAGGAGAGATAGAACACCCCCTTGAGGACATCTATTTTGCAATTCGTTAGTGAGCATATTTGCGGCTAAGTGTAAATACATTATAACGTGCTAAAGTTGATGATAACCTTTCGTCGCCTAAAGATTTTTAACTTTCACTTAATTGCCTATAGTATTCGCTTAATTTATTTCATATATTTTTTGTATACATACAATTTAGAAAGTAAATTTTTCACCAGCTACGAGGTTTTCTTCTTCCAAAACAAAAAGAAAGGTGCGGATTTGAGAGGTTTTCCACGAATTCAAATTTGTTTAACGACATTTTGTCGATTGTTTTTATAATGTTTTCTTTATGAGGTTTGCATAATTAGCCGAGGCTATGTACCCATCAGATCTATTCAAATGAGATCGAATTGCGAACAAATAAATTTAAATGTATTTATGAATTTAATGTTTCTATTGGTTCTTCCACAGAAGCATCCATTCACCCATTCGGCAGTTGGTTCAACTGCTGTCAAGTACTGTTCTAAAGGATCATTCACATGAGAGCGAATCGCGAACTTCGAACAAGACAACTTTTTTTGGTCGCAGGTATCCGCGAAGCTGATTTGTAAATGTTAGGAGCAATATGTGTCAATTTTAAGAATTTTTCATTCGCGGATTTGTGGATCGCGTCTGTATTATGTGGATTGTGAATAAAGAGTGACAGTTGGCGGCATACATTTTTCAATTCGACTCAGTTTTTTTTAGATAGGATGTTAAATCAATTAAATATATAAATACATTAAAATTGATTTGTTCGCGATTCGCCTATTCGCAATTCGCTCTCAAGTGAATAGTCCTTAAGTGCTGTCAGTGCTGTTCTAACTGCTGTCAGTACTGTTCTAGCTTTTTTGCGAGTACGGTTCGGGTTCTCACTACTACCAACACGTTTGACATATGTTCACGTTAAAAACAAAGAAAATGACAGCACGCGTGCATATACATGAAATGCATGTTCTTTGGAAACCTTTGGTTAGAACTACTTCGACTGGGTGAATGGAAATCGATAGTTGATTGAAATAGCTAAATTTAAGATTACCACAATTTAACCGTGAATTTAAAACAATCTTGCCTCGAACAGCCACACTGTATTCACAATCCCAATAATACAGTTGGGATTCACAAATTCACGAATGAAAAATTAACATAACATCATAATTTAAACATCTTGCTGCTAACATTTACTACACAAATACCTGGGTATCTAAGACCGAAAAAAGTTCTAAGCCCAAAAGAGTCCGATAAAAACTTAAAGGAAAACACCATTATTTATTAACGCTAAACTTGTATTTCAAACATTCAAGTAGGACAACAAACGTAATGTCTATTTAAGACAAAATAAAAATATAAGTAAGTATTTTATAAATACTTAACATAAATCAGTTAATTTATTTCAAAATAAGTAACACAAATATACAGCTAAAGTTACTGCTACCGAGTTATTAGCAATAATGTTTCTGTTCTTCTAGCTGATGTTCTGTTCTTCAGTCTTCTAGTTGCTTATCATTAGTGCAAACAACATTGACTAACAAGTCGGTTGGTAAGTTTATTTTTGGTCAAAGCTAATTTCTTTATACACAAGGTAAATTTTAATTTTTAAAGGGAGAATACCTTCCCGACCAGTTATGAGAGCCTCGGAAAACGATTTCCCTCAAACGGCAACCAGACCCGGAACGTTAACGGACATGCGAGTATGTACCTGGAATGTGCGGACACTCTACACTCCAGGTGCTACTCAAAAACTTGAGTCTGTCCTCTCGCGGTACAAGGCCGACATTACCGCGATCCAGGAAATACGATGGATAGGATCAGGAATTATGAAAAGAAAAAATTGCGACATTTATTACATCTGCAACAAAAGATTGTTAGGATGCGGATTCGTCGTGGGAAATCGGCTTAGATCCAAAGTAATTGACTTCAAGCCGATAAGTGATCGCCTGGCTGTGATCCGAATCAGAGCTACATTCCAAAACCTTAGCCTAATATGTGTACACGCCCCTACTGACGAAGCTGAGGACCCTATCAGGGACCTCTTGGACGGAGCCTACGGAGCCTTTCCGAAGTACGATGTGAAATTTGTACTCGGGGACTTCAATGCTAAAGTCGGCAAGGAAAACATCTTCGGCGGATTAGTTGATAAGCACAGCCTCCACATAACGAAAACAGATAACGGTTACCAACTAATTGACTTTGCAGTATCTTGTAATACGGTGATAAGTAGCACTAGGTTTCCGCGACTAAGGATCCACACAGCAACCTGGCGCTCTCCAGACGGTCGAACCGCCAACCAAATCGACCATGTGCTAATCGATGCGAGGCACGCATCCAACATCTTGAACGTGCACACTTACCGAGGGGCAAACGTCGACTCTGACCATTTTCTTGTTGCAGCTAGATTCAGAGCTCGACTGTCCAACGAGAAGAAGCTGCGAACTGCCCAAAAGAAGAAATTCAACGTCCAACGTCATAAAGAAGGTAGCCGAAATCACCCTAGGATACCAGCCACCCCAGAGAAAAAGCCCGTGGTATTATGATGTATGCGTATACATCATACATACCAGAAAAAGGTGACAGAAGATGCACATATTAGAACTCTGCGGAGGAAAACAAGGGCAGCAAGGGGTGAGTACCTAGCCAGGAGGAGGGAGGAGAAGAAGATCGTGCGTAGGAAGAAAAGAGAGCACGTAGTCTCCCAGCTCAAGGAGATCGAAGAGTCCCGCGACCGAAACAACATCCGGAAGTTTTATAAGAAAGCCAAGCAACTGGCTGCTGGCTTTAAGACCGGAACGCAGGCTCTTCGCAGCAACGATGGAAACCTAGTTACCAACGCACAGGGAATAGTAGATCTATTTATGCAGAATTTCCAGCAGCTGCTAAACGGACAAAATGTAGAGAGAGTGATGGGGCAAGAAGAGAACCCACGTCCAGTCAATGAAGAACCAGTCCCTCCGTCCAGTATAGAAGAGGTTGGCTTAGCTATAAAAAAGCTAAAGAACAACAAGGCCACCCGTTCTGATGGTCTACCTGCAAAGCTTTTCAAATACGGAAGTAATGTTATGGTAGGGCGCATGCACCAAATCATCAACCAAGTTTGGGTGGAGGAAAGCATTTCCGATGACTGGACCATCAGCTCCATATGTCCCATCTAGAAGAAAGGCGATCCTATGTCTTGCAAGAACTATCGAGGCATATCCCTGCTTAATGTCGCATATAAGATCCTATCCAACGTACTGTGTGAAGGTCTCAAACCTTTCTGCAACACACTAATCGGCACGTACCAGTGTGGCTTCCGGCCTGGCAGATCAAATGGAGACCAAATTTTCACACTAAGGCAAAACCAACGAGTTTCAAGTCGAGACACACCACCTCTTCATCGACTTTAAAGCCATTCATCGTCAGGAGATTTTTGTGGCGATGGCCGAATTCGGGATCCCAACTGTTCCAGATGTGTCGCGTGACACTAGATAACACGCGGTGCAATGTGCAGTTTGGCAGCAGCTCGTCTGAACTCTTTCAAACATGCACCGGATTTCGGCAAGGAGATGCGCTGTCTATTGAAGAACAAGCGAAACTAGTTGGCCTTGAAGTTAACGAGGACAAGACAAAAATATATGTTATCAACAAACAAACAATCATCTGTCCACCGATTAGGACAAAGTGTCACTCTTGATAGCAGCAACTTCGAGGTAGTTAAGGAGTTCATCTACCTCGTAAGCATCAACTCCACAAATGACATCTTAGTGGAGATCCGTCGAAGAATTACCCTAGGAAACCGCTGCTACTTCTACATCGAAGCTGCTACATCGGGCGAATGGACAACAACGCTCCAGCCAAGAGGATCTTCGAATCCCAGCCCCCAGGTTCAAGACCACAAGGAAGACCGAACCTCCGATTTAAAGACCAAGCTATCGCGGATGCCAGAGCGCTTAGTCTGGACAACTGGAAGCAGCGTGCCCGGGATCGCAGAGGATGGAAGGCTGCCGTGCCTCAGGCAAAGACTCTTCAGGGGTCGGAAGCCCGTTAAGAAAGAAGCTTGTTTCTATTCATGCTGTAATGTTGATTTTCAAATCTTACGGATAACTTTTCCACATTTAAAATTATTGGAGAATAGAGTCTAATATCAACATAGGCCGTTGTTCCATATTAAAATGTTATGTCAAGTCAATTTATGTCGACATTAGCTATTATTACAAAACATAATATAAACATACCAAAACAATATATTGAAACAATTCAATTTTATTTTTAGAACATATGTATATAAAACTTTTCAATGTCTTTAATTTCAAAATAACTTTTAAAATTACAATCTAGCGGTTATGCGCTTTCATTTCTAGTTATTTGTATTGTTCGATACATTTTTCGTGATAATAGTTAAGATCTGTTAGCATTTTAGTTACATTAGGATTTAAATACTTAAGCGGTGAAATTTTACTATCATTGAAATTAATGCGAAATGTTATTTGGTGACAGATTCTTTTAAGAAAAACACCAATCCGCCTCACCGAAACAATTCAACGCACAGCCACTACATCACAGCACAAACATATAACATGCCACAGAGATAAATAAATAAATACATCTATGCATTTTCCAATGCCAGTTCAGTAGATTACGCATAGAGTTAATGTATGTAATTCAATTAAAAGAGTTGAATAACTAGAATTTTTGTCAGTATTCAACGAATGCAGAATAAGACAAAGAAAGTTAAAATTTGTCTGGTCGGATTATAGAGAAAACCGTCCCATATTTTAAAAAGGAGTGCAATTTCATTGATTTTCAGAAAGATGAGTCACGGAATCCGGCGTTCAAAAAGAGTCAAAATGACTCTTAAGAGTCATGATGATGGATATCATTTTATTTCATTTCATTCAACAAAAACAAAAAAAATATATATATATTGAAAAAACGCCCCCATTAAGTTGGCGTGGCCGAATACTTTGTATGGGCGATATATTGGAAAAAATATTGGCTAAATATCTTGTTAAACATTTTTTTTCGGTTGCTATGAACCGCGAAATCGCGAAAGAACTACAAAAAGACGCGACACTCTCAAGAAACCGGTACGCCCAGAGCCAAGCTTAAATTATCATAAAACCAATAATCCGAAAATCGCTAGTGCAGTCAAAAGGACGAAACCGATACAGGAAAATAAAGAAATTGTACAACAGAATGTCGCTTGACCAAGTACAAACCAAATCCGGCGTTGGCGGATGCGAGATCATACGCGCAAGTCGCGATACATGGAGACCAGTCAAGACCAGATACAACAGATCCGATCCGCCAATTATTAACTGTGATATTAGAAAAACTTGAGCAGCAAAGCAAGATTAATCAAGTTATATTTGGCAAGCCCGAGTTTAAACCTCGCAAGTCTAATAACAAAACTTGAACATGGTAGAGTTTCTTAAAATACTGACATGGAACGCAAACGGCCTCCTAAACACAATTAACGAACTAGAAATATTTCTACGGAAAAACAATATTGATATATGCTTGATATCGGAAACCCACTTAAAAAAGGGATATGGACCCACAATAAAAGGTTACAGAGATTATCACGCGCATCATCCTTCGGAAAATGCCAGAGGCGGATCCTCTCTTTACATCAAAGATTATATCAAGCACTCAACAGACATAAAATAGAACTCGATTCTATGCAAATAAGTTCAGTCTCCGTAAAAGTAAACCATTTAGACTATCTTATCAGATCTTGCTACTTCCCACCAGGATATAGACTGGCAGACGACGACCTCCACCACCTCTTTGACTCATCTGGGTCTAATTTTATTATCGGTGGGGACTTTAATGCCAAACACTCTTTTTAGGGTTCAAGATGCAACTCAACTAAAGGCAGACTACTGTACAAAGCCAGTATGAAGCGTGGTGCGGACTTTTATTCGACGGGAAAGCCAACATATTGGCCAACTGACAAAAATAAAATCCCTGACCTCGTCGACTTCTTCATTGCAAAAGGGCTAAACAAAACTCTGACGGAAGTCGAAGAATGCTGCGATCTATGCTCAGACCACTCAGCAGTCACCCTGAAAATGGGTGGAAGTGTAGCAACAAATGTAGGACCGCCCAGGTTAAGTACTAACAAAACCAACTGGGACGTTTTCCGAAAAGAGTGCAAAGAAAGTGTCGCTTTAAATGTGTAACTAAGGACACCGCTCGAAATAGAAGATGAAGTTGACAGTCTTGTGGAGGCCATTCAGAACGCAGCGTTGATAAACACTCCCTTCCGGAAGACAGCTACACGGAACAATAAAGTCAAGTACATGCCTGAAATAGAAGACCTCATACGAGAAAAGAGGAGAGCTCGTAAGAAATGGCAACAATCCCGCGCACCCCCTGATAAAACTTATCTGAACCATCTTTGCCACAAACTTAAAAATGAACTACAGAATCTAAGAAATCTCGAAACATCAACTTACCTAGAAGGCTTGACTGCTGAAAAGAGCTCAAACTACTCACTTTGGAAAGCCTTGAAGTTCATAAGGAAACCAAAAATGCACTCGCCACCAATAAGACAACATAACGGCGAATGGGCAAAAGAAGACAAGGAGAAAGCGGATTTATTTGCCGAGCATCTAGAAGAAACATTCAGGCTCATACGCAATCCGACAACTATAAAGTAAAAGCCGTTTCTTTGTCCGAGCTTCGAATGACAATAAGAAAGTTGAATAATAAGGTTTATGAGAAACTTCTGCTAAAACGATTACAACCAGTAATTGAAGAAAGACGCTTGATACCAGATCATCAATTTGGCTTCCGGGTCAAACATTCCACAATTCCAGTGTATCGAATAACAAATGAAATTGAAAAGGCTCTAGAATGCAAAAAGATTTGCTCTAGCGCTTTTCTCGACGTATCGCAAGCCTTCGACAAGGTATGGCATGAAGGCCTAATGTATAAGCTAAGGACAATCCTACCGGAAAAATTATACAAAATATTGAAATCCTACCTTGAAAACAGACTCTTTCGTGTTAGACATGAGACTGAATTCTCGGAATTCAAGGAAATCCACGCCGGTGTTCCGCAAGGAAGCGTTCTCGGCCCAATATTATTCCTGCTCTACACAAGAGATATACCACAAGAAAAAGGGACCACCATAGCAACGTTCGCAGACGATACGGCTATCCTCGCAATAGATGAGTCAGTCGAATCATCAACTGGAAAACTCCAACGGGCTCTTAATAAAGTATGCGAGTGGACAAAGACCTGGCGAATTGCCCTTAACGAGACCAAGTCGACGCATGTCAATTTCTCGTACAAAAGGATAAACAACTTACCTGTCTTTATTAACTCGGTACAAATACCATACGCAAACGAGGCGAAGTATCTAGGAATGACCCTAGACGCAAAACTTAAATGGAAGCCACACGTTAAGAAAAAGCGCGACGAGCTCGCAATCAGACTTAGAGAAATGTATTGGCTACTCGGATGATATTCGAAGACAAGCGTATACAACAAACTGCTCCTGTATAAGCAAGTGCTAAAACCTTCTTGGACATACGGTATACAACTTTGGGGTTGTACCAAACCAAGCAATATTGCTATAATACAAACATTCCAAAACAAAACGCTAAGAGCAATCGTGAATGCTCCATGGTATATAAGGAATAGTGATATTCACAGAGATCGAGGAATTGCTACCGTGAGTAACGAAGTAACAAATTTTGCTCGCAAACTTCGTACTCGCATTCATGGTCACTGCAATAATGAAATAATTCGTTCTCTGGACGTGACATACCGTGAGCGCCGACTACAAAGAACAAGACCGTTCGACCTAGCGCCATAAGGAAAACCGCATGTAATGACGGTATTAGTAGATGCGTTCGCTGGAAAACTACCTACCAAACGCGATTAACACTACAGAAGCGTAAACTACTTGTTGAGGTAACTTAGTCGTAGTCATCACTAAAATGAAAAAATGAGAGGAACAAATTTCTTACTACTATGAGCGCGCGCGACCGGATCTCATAGTGCCTCTCTGAGGGGTGAGGTTTAGCCCGTAGGCAGGCTAGATATATCTGAATCGGGCATAACCAATGGTACGGGCCATTGATATCTTCTGAAGATTACTCACCTCCAGGCGCAACCAAAAAACAAAAAAAAAAAAGAACTAGTCACAATTACAGCTTAAATTCACATTGATTTAGAAATCGCAGTGCACAGTTCAAAATCACAGGAAATCACATCTCTATAATGAACGAAAATCAACATTATTGGGCCTGCTTTGCGCTTCATCTGCTGGCCATTTCAATAATGAGTGTATATTTGGTAAACGAAATTACAATTTAAAAAATAATTCTGAATAAAACGCTGTAATTTTCTTTTGGGGAGTCTTTTGAAAATGTGTAGGTTAGGTTATGTTAGGTTAGGAGGACTGTTTTGCACCAGAAGCAAATTTCACTCGGAGGCCGTAAAGGCCCATTGTGAGTACTCTGTTTGTACATGCAAGGAAATGCAACTAACATAACCACTTAGATCTGTTGAGGAAAAGTTTTAGGTCTGATAGAGGTACCCTAGCCACGTCGTCCAAGCTTTTCGAAGAACCGTGCTCCCATGCAGGATAAGCGGCGTTCTTGTAGAGCTGGGCAGTGGCATAGGTGATGTTTCACTGACTTTATCTCCTCCTCGTCTCTGCAGCTTCTGCAGAAGTCATTTGCAAAGGGCCCTAGCTTTTTAGATATGTTTCCGATGACGCAGTGTCCGGTTAATACCCCGACGAGCATCCGGATTTGACCTCTGTTAAGAGAGACTAGGGATTTTGATCTTTTGATATCGATAATAGGCCACAGGCTTCTGGTTATGACGCAACCGCTGGTGTTTCTCCATTGTTCCTTAGCCAGCTGTAGGATGACGTCGTCGATAAAAGTCTTAGCGGTGTTAAAAGGTGAAAGTACCTCTCCGTCCGCTAGTAGTGGGTTCAGATCAGAGCCGTATCTGGCCAGTTCATCCGCTCTTTCCGCTAATTCCTTTCAACACCAACGTGTCCTCTAACCCAGCAGATGGTTATATCCATCGCTGGTAGTCCCATCGATAGGATAGGCTGTGCTGCTTTCTTAACCGCAAAGATCTCAGCTTAAAAGACACTGCAGTGATCGGTCAGTCGAAAAGACTCGTTAATGGCAAGTACCTCCAAGTGCCGGCTCCTGTACCTTTATCTGTTTTAGAACAATCCGTGTAGACGGATATACCTTTAGTTGTCTCAGCGAAGCACGTAACAAATAAAAATTTAAAGACGGTTTTCAATGGAAAGTTATTTAATTAAAAAGAAATATATCCGCAGTAAAATCAATATGTGTCGCTATCGTACTCTTGATCAAGAAGAAAAAGAAAGATGGGTAAAACTGGCGTCTCGTTTCTTATTGGCTGTCTTCAGGCGGCTTCTATCTTCTGTCACTTTGCCGTAATGGGAGGTGATCCCAGCCTGCTACTGTTGTTTCGATCTTGTCGGTACTGCCAGCCTGCCAATATTATTTCGATCTTGAACCGCATCCACAGAGGCTCCCCAGAGGGCTTACACATCCAATAGGTAGCGTTGCGGAATCTGTACTCGGCGGCCTATTCGGGTGCTGAGAGGCTGAGTAATAATAGGTTGTGGTGGCGGAGCAGTATTCGTACTTGCTGGAGAAGTATGTGGCTGCGTATCTTCAATGTCATCGGCTTCTAGGTAAGCTGTCTTCAAGCGATCTATTGAAACTTTGGATGGCTTCCCTCGAATGTTCAACGTGAAGCACTTGTCGTAGCGTTAAGTTATTTCGTAGGGTCCTTCGTAGGGCGGCATTATTGACGCCTTAACAGAGTAGTTACGAACGAATGCATGGGTTGAGGTTCCTAGGTCCTTATGAACAAACGGGCGCTGGGTTGTGTGCCAAACTGTTTGCTGGGGCCTAACCTTTTGCATCATGTGTCGGAGGTCTTTGACGAATTCACTTTGCAAGCGATTGTCGAGCGCTGGTACCAGCAAATCTGCCGGAAGTCTGAGGGTTGTGCCGTAGATTAGCTCAACTGGAGCGGCGCGAATATCTTCCTTCAGCGTCGCAGGTGGTACGAGGTGGTCATGGTATGGTTTGCCCCCACGCACTTACACAGTACTGTGAAGACCGACGAGGTGAATTACCTTCCTTAGATAGATAGATAGATGCCAAATCGGGAGAGCCTACATGGGGCTCTGGCACTGCGGTTCCTTATAGAGCCTATTGTGCCTTCCCTGGAGGGGTCCTAGCGCAAATGTTTGACTCTGGAGGAGGTCAGGAAGACGAGAATCTTCTCTGGATGCAGGGTAGCAAGGTAAGTTGGTGATATGATTTCCTCACCAAGGATGTCCTTCCTGAGGCGGGCACTCCATGAGTATGTGAAGAGAGGATTCGTCACTCTCTAAACAGAGTATACATGTAGGGTCCAGTGAGTGGCCAATGCGGTGAATGTGTGTTTTCAGGAGACAGTGAACACTGAAAATTACAGTCAGGATTTTTAAACTATTCCTGTCCAGGTTAGTTAGGAATTTGGATTTCCTGGGGTGGAATTTGGGGAAGAAATGTTTGGTACAATTCTGACCATGTGAATTGAGGCAGACTTCGTTGGATTCGATCAGGGATAAAATTTTAACAAAGTTCCTGAAGTGATTTTTGCTGACTACACAGAATGGTTCAGGGGCGACAAGTGGTGTTGTTGCGCCGGCTTTAGCCAGTGAGTCAGCCGGTTCGTTGCCAGCAAAACCCCTGTGGGCTGTGATCCAGTGAAGAATGACTAAGTTTTTCATAGCAAGTTCATAGATGGCCATGAAGGTTTCCAGAACAAGCTTTGATTTTATGACAGATGAGTCATGGCTGCTTGGCTATCTGAAAAGATAAACATAGTTTTACCTCGTGTGTTAGAACTTAAGTTAATTCTAGCGCACTGGTTAATGGCAAAGACTTCTGCTTGGAATATGGATGAGTTCTTGCCAAGGCTGACTGAAAAGTTCACTCGAGGCGACTCTCCATGGATTCCAGATCCAGTTCCTGACTATATCTTGGATTCGTCCGTATACCAGACGAGATCATGTTTTGATGGTTTAGGTTTATATTTTTCCCAGTCCTCCCTGGTACTTAGCTTCCCGTGAAAAATCGATTTCTTCGCCATACATAATGGGACGAATGAGAAGGTTCATGTTTCTCCTCTTGGTAAAAGGGACAATAGTTTTTCAGATTTGCCACTGACAATAATTGCTACGTAATCAGCGTAACCAATGACATCAATCCCTTGACTTTCCAGGGAAAAAAGTAGGTCGTCTATAACGAAGAACCACAGCAGTGGCGAGAGGACGCCCCCTTGTGGGCACCCTCGAGTTGTTAGTGCTGAGATTTCGAAATCTTCGATGCGTGTCTGGATTATTCTTCCATTAAGCATCGACATTGTCCATCTCCCTATGATTGGTGACAGATTCATGTTGTTGAGAGCCCTGTAGGTGAACTCAAATGATGTGTATTTTACACTATCCAGGAAAGCTACAAGACAGATTTACTTTCGATTGATGCCCTGCTGTAGTAATGCCGGAAATATGCCGTTCTCTCCTGCTGCCCATTTTATGGCGTTGGAATTGCAGATTTTTTTCGCATTTTTTCAGTCTTCTCTTGTCGGCAGGCATATCCGCTCGATTTAGGGAGATAGGTTTAATGTGAGAGAATCAATAATAATTGATCCAGTAAAGTATGTTTTAATTTAGAGCTCAAGAACTTTATGTAGTCGGCAGTTGGAAGGTATGTCAGATATATCTTCCCAGAACCGCCTGAATGATTCCTTTTTCGCCTTTTTGATTTCTTTGTTATATAGTTGGTGAGAGTAGGACTGCCAGTCTCCATTGCGTTTTGCTTTGTTGAATAGTTTTCTTACTCCAGATCTGAGCTTTTTAAGGTCAGTGGTCCACTAGACGGTTTCCCTTTGATGTTTTTGCTCTTAAGGGGGCAGTTCTCCTCGAAGGCAGAGACAATAGAAGATCTGACCAGGTCGGCAAAACGATCTAGTCTGTCTTTCGTATCAATTCTAGGTGTTATTCCATTGAGAGCGTGGGTGCTCTCTGTACGAGAGCCAGTCAGTGTTTCTCTTTGGATGGTATGACATATGGATGGGGTTAGCTTCAACCATATCAAATCGAATGTGCCGGTGATCTGAGCATAAGGGTTCAGATGACACGTGCCAATTAGAGATAAGATTGTTAGACAGAGATGTGGATAGGGTAAGATCCCGTACTTCTCTTCTATTATTACTTACATTTACATTGTTACATGTGATAAAATCAATTAATGACTCACCTCTTTTATTTATGTCCGAGCTCCCCCCTATTGTGTGATGTGCCTTGATTACCTTCCTTGATCGGTTGTTATTTGAGTGGGGGTCTGAAACGGGCGATCTACTCGTTAATGAGAGCGTTGGCACAGTTTATCGCTGACCTATCTGTCATTGGGTACGCTTCGGGCCACCTGGTGTATCTATCGCTGACTTTCAAGAGATACCGATACCGTTCGGAGGACGGAAAAGGCCCTAGGATGTCGATGCTGATGTTGGAAAACCGCTCATCGGTAGTTGCGTAACGTTGAAGTTCGGATCTTCAGTGGCGATCTACTTGGTTTGCTAGCATGGTATGCATGTTTGGCGAATTTAATCGAATCCTGACGAATTTTAGGCCAGACGAAGCGCTCAGACATAAGGCGCGCGGAAGCACGACGACCCGGGTGGGACAGACTGTGCATTGTGTAGAAAAATGCCCTGCGGGGCTCTTTAGTGATGAACAGCCTGACTCTGTTGTGGGACACGTCGGAATAGATAGGTTTGTCTAGATGGGAGAAGTAAAAAGGTGTTATTTGCATTGAATGCACGGGGTTACCTTTGAGCAGCTGCTGGAGCTCGGTGTCCTGTTCATGTGATTTGGCGAGTTTCGAATAGAAATCCTCACTATTGACGGCGTCAATACGCGACAATAAATCTGCTGGCTGGTTGTCCTCGCCCTTAATGTAGCGAATGTCTGTCGTAAATTCGCTTATGAATGAAAAATAATTCGTTTGTCGCGGTGACGATTTCTCAGGTCGTTGCCTAAAGGCAAAGATAAGGGGCGCTGAAGGGTTTGTGCCACGTTACGAAATCCGAACTTCATATGGATGCATTCGTACAAGCCGAATGGCGTGATGATTGCGGTTTTCGGTACATCGTCCGGGTTAATTGGTACCTGGCGGAAAGCTTTTTGTAAATATATTTTCGAGAATATGCGCTTACCTCGGAGGATGTTGGCGAAGTAATGAAGGTAAGGAAGCGGGTAGCAGTGCACAATAGCCTTAAGGTTTCTGTAGTCCCCTCAGGGCCTCCTTTTGTATCATGTGAAAGGGGCTCAACCAATTTGATTTAGATGGACGGCATATTCCGGCGCGCATGAGCAACTCGAACTCCTTTTTTGCGGCCTTCAGCTTGTCTGGTGGGAGGCGACATGCCTGAGCATAGCATGGTGATCCGTTGGTCTCTATCTCGTCCCGTCTCGTTTCTTATTGGCTGTCTTCAGGCGGCTTCTATCTTCTGTTACTTTGCCGTAATGCGAGGTATTGCCAGCCTGCCAATATTATTTCGATCATGTACTGCCGCCACATACCTTTAATAATGGTACTGGGTGAGTCCTAGCCCTGTCTTTTGGGTACAGTCATTCTAAAATCTTCCTCGAAGACACACCTAGGTTTCTCGTTATCAGTACGTCACATGAGACCCTTCCTATCAAAGGTTTTAAGTATGCTCGAGTGTCCGCAATAGCCAGGCCTTCAAAGTTTGTTCTCTCTTAATCTGAGAGCGGCTTTGGCTGCCACGTTCTTAGTGAATAGGTCAGTGGACTGCAGGAATAATAAAGTCTTCAGACCTAGTTGTGGTGCGGATTCAATTTCGCCTGTTATGCCCAGACAAGCAATTCTCTGCACCTTTGAGGTAAGTTTTGGTTTTAACCGCTTCCCACCAGACAACTGAACCGTAGGTCAGAATGGGTCTTCCAATCACGGTGTACAGCCAGTGCACAATATTCGGTTATAAGCCCCATTTTTATACCCTATCCTAAGGGTATATTACTTTTGAGACACAGTTTGTAACGCCCTTTAATATTCGTCGTAGACCCCGCACTATTTAGCAATGTCCGTCCGTCCTTCCGTCCGTACGTAATTTTCAGGGCTCTTAAATTAAGCTAGGAAGCTGAAATTTAAACCACATACTCCCTAGGGCTCCTAAATGGTTGAGTGTAAAAAAAGTTTAAATACGCCCTCTGCCACGCCCACAATTTAGAAAAAATCGTTTTCAAGCTAAAGTTAGAAAGATAGAGTGTTACAACCTTCACAAGATATGTAGGTACTGCCCTCCTTTATAAGTTTGTCATATAAATCTTTTGCCACGCCTACATTTTGTTGGCGTTTTCTTCGAAAGTTTTCATAGAAAGCGAAAAAAAATTGTTTAACAAGGTATTTAGCCAATATTTTTTCCAACATATCGCCCACACTAAGTTTTTGGCCATGCCCACTTTTTGAGGGGGTTTTATCAAAAAATAATTTTTTTTTTTTAAATTTAATAGAATGAAATAAAATGCTATCCATCATCGTCTTAATGCTTTTTTCTTTGGGGGATATAGGGATATGGATAGGGTATCATACTGTTCGCCCAAGCAGACTGTAGTAGCCTTTCCTTATGTTTCCAAATGTTTTTCTACGAGCATAGAAGGCATTAAGTCCTCTCTTCATCTCTTCATTTCTCCGGTGTTCCGTTTCCAGTTCAGTTTGAATGTGAACACCAAACCCTGGTACTTAGTTATGTTTTTATACGCTTCTATTAATTTTGACACATAGTTTGTAACACCCCTTAATATTCGTCGTAGACCCATAAAAGTGTATATATTTATGATCAGGACCAAATCCTAAAACTATCTAGCAATGTCCGCCCGCCAGTCCGTCCGTACGCAATTTTAAGGCCTTTAGAATTAAGCTAGGAAGCTGAAATTTGGACCACATATTCCATAGGGCTCCGAAATGGTTAAGTGTAAAATTTTTTGGAATACGCCCACTGCCACGCCCACAAAAAAGGTTTAAAGCTAAAGTTAGAGAGACAGAGTGTTACAACCTTCACAAGATATGTAGGCACTGCCCTGCTTTATAAGTTTGTCATATAAAGTTTTTTGCCACGCGTACTTTTTGTGGGCGTTTTTTACTAAAATGCTGTTTTCTTCGAAAATTTTCATAGAAAGCGAAAAAAAAAGTTTAACAAGATATTTACCCAATATTTTTTCCAACATATCACCCGTACGAAGTTTTTGGCCACGCCCACTTTTTAACAGGGTTTTTTCAAAAAACTTTTTTTTTTTTAATTAATAGAATGAAATAAAATGCTATCCATCATCTTCTTAATGCTTTTTTCTTTGGGGCATATAGGGATATGGATAGGGTAATATACTGTTCGCCCCAAGCGGACTGTAGCCTTTCCTTATGTTTCCAAATGTTTTTCTACGAGCATTGAAGGCATTAAGTCCTCTCTTCATTCTTTCTCCGGTGTTCCGTTTCCAGTTCAGTTTGAATGTGAACACCAAACCCTGGTACTTAGTCTCAGTTGAAAGATTTAGGCGGACACTTTTAAGCTTGGGTGGGTCCCATTTAGGTATCTTTTATATCCCGGTGAACAGAAATAGTTCGGTCTTCTTTGGATTAACCGCAAGGCCGTTGTGGTCCGTCCATTTGGATAGTTCTGATAACGCAGAATCCATAATGTCTCTAATGGTGGAGAGATACTTTCCTGTTATTAGTACAACTATGTCATCAGCATAAACGACTTTTTTTATAACTCTGTTGACAAGGGATTTAAGAATTTTGTTGATCGAAATGTTCCACAGGAGAGGAAATAGAACTCCCCCTTGCGGTGTTCCACGATTGGCACTTTTCTTAATCGCACAGTCCCCTAGGCTGCTGTTAATGACTCTGCTGTTAAGCATAGCCCCAACCCAGTTTGTCAGAAGCTTTGGCGAACCTAAATCCTCAAGTGAGGAAATAATGAGTCCAGTGTTCAGGTTGTTGAAAGCACCTTCTATATCTAGAAAGGCCGCCAACGTAAATTCTTTGTTTCCAAGGGATTTCTCGATAGTTCTCGTTACTTCAGGCAGCGCTGTTTCTACAGATCTGCCTTTGACATATACGTGTTTCGCATTGCACAAAGTACCAGTATTCTCAAGAATGTTTCTTAGGTGTTGATCCAATAGTCTTTCTAGAGTTTTCAAAAGAAAGGATGAAAGGCTTATTAGCCTGTAATCTTTGGGTGTAGAGTGGCTTGGTTTCCCAGCTTTGGAAATAAAGACTACCCTCACCTCTTTTCAGCAATCGGGAATCAGTCCAAGTGTCAGGCAACACCTAAAGATTGACTGTAGCAATGGTACAGTCCTATTGCTACTCTTTTGTAACATGGCAGGTATAATACCGTCCGGTCCCGCCGACTTGTACGGTTGGAAGGAGCCCATGTTATTCTCTTTGTGCTAGTACAGTCACTGATGACGGTCAGTTCTTCATCCGAGAATGCGGAGGGTACGTCGTCAGAACTGCGCAGAAGGCTTCCTGGGGTTGTACATTCCGGAAAGTGTGTTCCGAGGAGCAGCTCGAAAGTTTCCTGATTATCAACTGTCCAGCTGGCGTCTTTCTTACACATAAACCCTATAGGGGAGGGGTTTTTGGCTAAAACGTTACGGAAACTAGCTCCTTCTGTTGTGGATTCGATGCGGGAGCAGTAGTTTGCCAAGGATGTTCGTTTTGCTGCTCTAGTTTTCTTTTTGAACTCGTTGAAGATGATGCGATATTCACCCCAGTCTTCATCGGTTTTTTTCAGCTGGCATCATCCTTACACAGAAACCCTACAGGGGAGGCGTTTTTGGCTAAAACATTCCTGAGTGGAAGTCAACGTTCAGCTTACTCAGAAAATTTACTCCAGTCAGTCTTGACAGGATTCCTATAGGGGGGTTCTTTGGGTAGAACAAAGTCGATCCTGAATATTATCCTGAAGTGATCAGAGAAAGAGCACTTCGGGGATACCATCTAGTCATTGAACCTGAATCTATCTTTTGGGATCGCTAGAGTGAGATCAATTACCTCTTCCCTAATTTTGTTATGGAAAGTAGGGTGACTACCCTTGTCCCGCCGTATCTAGGTTGGATAGTAATATAAAATCAAGTATAGACTCACCTCTTTTGTTAATGTCCTTTCTGCCCCATTGTGTGTGGTGAGCAATTGCGTCCATACCTACTATTAAGTTAGCTCTGGTTGTACTGGCATGCTGTACCAGGTCCCATAGTGGTGGTAATTTGGGGTCTTCTTCTTCGTAGGGCAGATAAGCGGATGCAAGAATGAGTGGGGACTCTTTATTGCGCTCGCATATCGCCACTGTCAGACCACTGTTGCTGAAGCGATAAGAGAAAAGAAAATTAATTGATTTTCTTATCAGAATGTAACTTCTTAGTTTACCTTCACAGTTAGAGTGTAGGAGTGTGTAATGCTTTGACCTCAGTCCTTGGATTTTAGCTTTATTGACCCACGGTTCCTGGACTAAGGCCACGTCCACACTCTCATCGGCCATGAAGAACAGCAGGTCGTCGGTGGCAGCTTGGGAGTGGTGCAGGTTAATCTGCACCGCCTTTAGCTTTCCGGCGCTGGCCATCGGAGCTAAGGAGGAGAATCTGATATTCCCCAACCCAAAATTGATAACCCCTACTCTTGTTCTCAGGTGGTTGGCGGATGTTGGATCCACCGCAATGTGTAGGTCCCTGCCACCATCTTTCTCTCGTGGCTTTGAGCTTAGTATCTGTCATTAGCCTACGTTCAGCTCCTTGTTCCTTATACTGACCAGTTTGAGTATGGATTGTTCCTCCGGCACCGGAGGGGGTATCCATACGTATACCAGTGTTCGTATGGGTAGGGCTAAGGCAGGTATATCATCTAGTTTAGCACCAGCCCACAGTTCTCCTCCAGTCGTCAATTGACGAATGGAATAGTTTTCCTGCGATACCTGGTCGTCAAAAAATTAATATGTAGCAACCTATACAAGTTTGACAGTTGTTTAATTTGTATGGGATTTCCATAAAGAAACACCAGTTTTTCATGTAAGTAAATACATAAAAAAATTTATGTTTAAAATGTGAACCAACTTATCGAAAATAGTTCAATTCACATTTCAAAATACATATTGTCAAATATATGAGTAATTTGAATAAATTGAACTGGTAGACCACACATACACATTAGGTAAACAAGGTGTGAAATGCGTAAACAAATATTTGTCATATCACTTTTATTACAAATTATTTATTATTTATTATTTATTATTTATTACAAAACGTTGGTGACTTTAATTAAAGTGTATTTATTATTATGTTTATAATTGCATTTTAGAGGATGCGTAATTCAGAAAACAGAAAGACTGCTCTAAGACTGCAATTTCTATTAAAATAAAAACTTAGTATTGCATTCGTAACTACACTTTTTGCTTTACCTTATTTAATACTGTTTTTTTTAAAAAATAATGGACTAACTTCTTTAATTATCAAATATAAAAAAAAGTTTGCCGCTGCACTTGATATTTCAATACAAAAATTAACGAACTGTAAAAATCTATGGCAACCTACCGGTGCGAATTTTTACCGCCAGGGGTAAGCCTTCATTCGTCATATGTATTTTTAATGTAATATAAGTCAGTTAAGTACAGAGACAGTATAATTAGCCAATAGAAATCGACATAAAAAAAATCGCTGACTTCGCAGGCATTTCGATTAATCAGCGTTCAAGCTGTCAAATGACGGAATGTACCAAATGACAGTCCTTATAATCTGATTCCATGTCTAAAAGTTAGACTCGGATACAATTCACAATTCGTATTTTTTGTTTATCTCTAGTGACCAAAACAGGTCCGTCCCAATTAAAATTGTGATTGTGTTGTACAATGGGAAATGAAGGGGAATGTGGCCAATTGCAGCCAAAAAAGTGGGACGAGAGTTATCAATGCCCGTCCTGCGATGTAACATTGAACACAAATGAAATAAAAACACATTGTGAGATGGAAATCAAGCGTTTGGTAGAGCCTCCTAAGTATGAACAAAAAAAAAAACCAATAGCATATGATAAAAACATTACAAAAAGTGATATAAAATCCTGCCCGTGGGGAATATTTCAAAAAGTTCAGAAAAATAGGCAGTCGAGGATTGAGGTATGTATGTACATAATTATTAAGTTGGGTTGTTAGCACATATTCGGTACCAGCGAAGTATCCGTCCTCCGATTTTAATGAATTGGAAAATTTTTGTTTTTGTAAATATCTTCCGAATCGTATGAAATGGGACAATCTTCCATTCCAGCGTATTCCTCCACAGGGCTGAATACGTATCGTGAATTATTTTCAAAAATATTTGTATATGTCGGTAATAAATAAAACTTCAAAACTATAACCACCTTGCGGGCAACCCCTATTTAAACAGCGTCCTGTATATTAGCATTGCATTAATCGACACAACCAAAGTTTCATCTACACCATGTTGTCCGACAGTGTTACACATGCTATCAAAAATTGCATTATTAAAAGCAAGCTCAATGTCTGCAAGGTTTTGAAGCGCAGTCTCATCTCGCATCGCATTGGGTCAGCATTGCGCACATGTAGCGTAACCAGTCTCTCCAAACTTTTCAGCAAGAAGGAAGACAGACTTATGGGTCTGAAACTTTTGGCTAGATTATAGTCGAATTTAACAACTTTTGGTATGAACACGTCTTTAACCATACGCCAGGGGAAAAATATATATGCCGCGTGGCGTTAGTCGGTTCAAGGTGGGTAACATTGTCGGAACAAATGAAGAAGAACATGTAGTAACTGGTTTTCCAGGGAAGTGAGTCTCCAGAAAGAGACTTAAAGTGAAACAATGACAGAGCTCCCAAGCTCCTCTATAAACTTTTGCCAGTTAGTTTTTCTTGGATTTCTACTCTATTGCGAAGATCTATGTTGATTTGAAATTTGATGTATAGGTCGATAACATACATTGCTGATGGTGATATCAGTCGACAAAGAAGTCCAAGAGACAACTACCTTTGGTGGAGAAGAGGTTAGAGAGTCAATAGCATGGTAAGTTATAGAGGATCCGTTCTCTTTATAAAGAACGTTGCGTGGACCACTCAAACAACCATGACCTAAGATGCGATTTTTCCAGACCGATGGTTCCTGGATGCATGTTATGAGTGATTCTGTTCTACGGCCCACAAGGTATAATGATGATGCACATATCAAAACGCTTTAATGGCACCAAGGGAATGGCTACATCAAGCGAATAGACTGTAGCGCCAAGAGGTTCTTTAAATCCCAGCACACAGGAAGTATTTTGAAAGATTTTCTGCAAATTTAAGGTATTATAAATGGCATGTCTACCTAAAAGGGTCAGAATTAGGCTTAGGTAAGTAGAGTCTTAACTTGCCTAATGTAGCTGATAAGCAGAAGAAATCTTTATTTTATCGGTACTTAATACTTCTCTTCGAATTCCGTTCAGGGCCGGGCATTTACATATAATATGCTCAGCTCAACTCACCGGAGTGCCGACTATGTCTTGAAGAAAACGAAACTTTCTGAGTCAACTATGTGCATTTTATGGAGGTAATATCGTAATCCATGATGCCCTGTTAGGTAGCAAATTAATTAGAATTTTGATGTCGTGCCTGGGTAAATTAAATTTCTTCTTGGCATCGTTTTTGAAAGTTTGAGTTTATTACTGAGTTATTGATTTTTTTACCTCCAAGTCGTAGCCGCC
This sequence comes from Ferdinandea cuprea, assembly GCA_963576555.1. Classification (NCBI taxonomy): domain Eukaryota; kingdom Metazoa; phylum Arthropoda; class Insecta; order Diptera; family Syrphidae; genus Ferdinandea; species Ferdinandea cuprea. The sequence continues at coordinate 84,823,234 of OY754959.1, forward strand.
GGTTACTGGTCGTGCCCATTCGGACTCGACTTGCTGAACTTTTAAGTGCGAGTGTTGAACGCACATCAGTCAACATGGCACATACCTTGATTAGCTACTTCGTTGTAGTTGGAGATGAAGTCATTAGGGATTTTTAATACTAGTCAGAATGTCTCCCTTGGCCCTTTTGTCCAAGGGGTCAAACAAAGGGCCGGGCCTCCAGGTTGGGGGTTGTGCGCCGGAGTAACTTCCCTTCCATGGAAAAAATAAGTAGTTCCGAAACGACTACAAGCCTCGGATATGGATGATCCAAATGTTGACTACCTCAGCAAGCGAAAAAATGAAAACTAACTTCGGATCTGCATATAGAACGTCCCTACCTTAAACAGCCCGCTTGTAGCCGAACAGCTTGTGGTGACCCTGGATAGATACACAGCCAACGGCATCCAGGAAGTGCGATGTGATGGAAAAGGATGAAAAACTGGGACATCTACTACGGCGAGTGCCACAGACAGCAGAGTCAGTGGTTATTTGGATGTGGCTTTGTGATGAGAGGAAAACTTAGACAAGAAGTGAGATTTCGCAAAGTTAGTGATCGCCTAGTTTCAATCCGCAACAGCCCTAAAATTGAATTGTTATTGTTATTACATGATTTCACTAAAACAATTAACAATTTTTAATAGAGTTGTTAATTTTAACAATACTATTAAAAATAAATTAATTAAATCTATCTGATATATCTTTATCGCCCTTCTAAACAACATCGTCAAACGCTATATATTTAATATCACAGCACTTCTCTTTTAATGGTGTGTAATTGAATGAGAAGTGCTGTTTAAATTTTCGCCACATTGGCGTTTCTTGAATTTTCGACTGTTTCAATTTCAGCTTTATATTTATTACTAATCGATCTGTACTTCCACCAGTCATTCTCTGCATTACTATAAACGGCTCTATTAAAACAGGTTGTTTGTTTGTTTGCTGTGTGATTTCGAATTCAATCACGTATATTTTTATCTGATATAGCGTTGATTGCGTTATAATTATCTAAAAACCGGCAGTCTACCGAATTTCTCAGCTAATCGAAGATAATAAACTTTTATATGTTAAACTTGATCGGACAGTTTTTAAACTTACCCTTCTGTGTTTTTGTCAATTTAACATAGATAGTGAAATTAAGATAAATAAACTCACAAAATAAATTCCATGATAATATTAAAATATATTTTAAGTTACTAGTTGGCCCGGCAAACATTTTTCTGCCAAACAAATTATTTCTAGTGAATATTTTGGTATAAAAAATTATGAATATTCGTATCCAATTTTCCAAATTTGTAAATTTCTATAAACAATTATTTCGAAGCACATAACTTAAAATGTTTTATATATTTTGGTTTGTTTTATTTTAGATAAAGTCACGTAAGAGGTCATCAACTGATACAAAATGTCCTGTTTGCAGTATACAAGTAAGTCGCGATATAAACGGACACATTGAAAACTGTTTAAAGTCAAGCAACGAACGAATCGATGACAATGAAGGCTATGCATACAACAATGCTGACGAGTTCGAAGAGTATGAATGGGCTGGACAAAAAAGAATTAGGGTTTCCAGCCTTTTACAAGGTGGTTACGCTTCTATTGGTGTAGGAACAAATATATGTAACAGAGAGAACGAAGAAGATGAAGACTTAAATGTGGATGAAGATGACACCAAAGTATATGGTCCGCCGCAGTATAATGAACGTGATGTTATTGCATCTGAAAATTTAAAAAAGGATCATGCAAAAGAATTTTATATTAACAATTATTTACGTCAACTTATAACTGAAAGCTTTGATTCTCATACATGTCCAAGTCCTGCCATACTACCGGACAAAATAGCGAAATCCACATCAAAAACTAATCATATAGAATGCTTTGAACAAGAACAAAATACTGAATTCAATGAGAAATTGAATTTTAAAAGTGCACAACAAATTATAGATTCATTGAAATCGAAATTAAGACAATGGGAAAGTCACACTCAAAATAAGTTTAAATGTTTAATTTGCTTGGATGAATATCATAATCCAGCTATATCTGTCTCTTGCTGGCATGTTCATTGTGAAGAATGTTGGTTAAGATCTCTCGGAGCAAGAAAACTTTGTCCTCAATGCAACCTAATAACATCACCATCTGATTTAAGGCGTATTTATATGTAATTAGTAATCTTTCATACTAAACAAAATTTACTGTACTTAATACGGATATATATATATATATAATATAAAAATAAGTGCAAAATAAATGTAGGACCTATTTCTCGATTATGTTAATAGCTGTACCGCTCATCTCTATAAAATGTATGGTGTACCTTCAATTTTTTGCGACATATTTTATAAGATCAAAAGTTAAGTGACAAGTAAATTCCAACTAAAACATTTAACCAACATTTTAGGGATAAAAATGCATATATATATATATATGTTAATAGCTGTACCGCTCGTCTTTCCTCGAGTGTTTATAAAATGTATGGTGTACCTTCAATTTTTTGCGACATATTTTATAAGATCAAAAGTTAATGAAAACTATATAATAATGTGCTGGCTTATTGCGTGTTTAGGTATTCACTCGGCTATAACTTTTGAACAACTTGAGAAAAATATGGAATTTTTACAGATACAGGAGAATCGAGTGGTATTAATCAATTTTGTTATAAGTCGTAGAAGGCTGTTTTTCCTTGTGGCCACAGAATTATACAGTTGTATCGAATATTAGAAATTGAAAAATCCCAAGTACAGTAGACTCTCGTTAGTTCGAAACTCAAAGGACTTTCAAAATATTATCGAGATTTAAAACATCAAACGGATTAAATTTTCGAGAGAAAAAGTAAGAAAGTTTGAATTATTGAGTAATAATCAGTTATTATTTATCATCTGCTAATTTTAATTTGTAACCAAAGAAAACTGAAACTAAACGTTAGTGTTTATAATCATTTCAATAACAAATGCTCGTGCAACGATGATAAACGTTTGAACTTGTCTCAAAATGTACCTATAGGCAATCTGATAACTTGGAATTGTCGAGTGTTTGATGCCTATGAGTTCGAATTAACGCGTCGTTTTGTTACGTAGCGATGATTTCTTTTGTTCGAAATATAAAGAGATTTTCTAGGGAACTCGTGATAACTTCAAATTCTGGAGAGGTGCGAATTTACGAGAGGCGAATTTACGAGAGGCGAATTTACGAGAGGCGACTTTATATATTTGTTTATATACCACGAGTGCATAAAAACAGCATAAGTAAGTTTTTGTCATTTTTACAGGGGACACATTCTAAGTTTATAGATTTTTGTATTATTTTGCTTTTTGAGGTATTTAATCGGCTACAACTTTTAAAATATATATATAGATACCGCAATGAAAAAATTATTGAATTTGATTTGAAATAAATATGTACAAGAGAATCGTGTGACTTATGCTGCTTTCCTTGTAGCTACAGAAACTTCTTAAGGTTAGAAAATACAATTTAATTTTTTTAAATATTGATCAGTTTATAAATATTAAAAGTTAATTATTGGGTTTTTTGGTCTATTTGTTGATACAATTGTAACACTTATCCGTTAATATAATTTTTCCGATGTTTCGTTGGTTATCTTTCATTATCTTCAGGGGACATCTTTTTATTTTTATCTTCTCGATACATGAATTATATTTTCTTCTTTATATAACTATTGTGAACTTAAATTTACAATTTCTCAATTTTTAATGTTAAATAAAAATTGTACTTCACATGGCTATAAAATATAATAAATTAAAAATTTCATCGGAAGATGTTGGAAAATAACCAACGAAACGTCAAAACAGTTAAATTAATGGATTAGTATTTTTTAGGCGTTTAGGTGTGTATGAATCGGGTAGACATTGATTGGCATTAACTTGGCAATGTCCAGTGTTGTTACTTTCTCATACACATCAATTGTGCTTATTTTACCTCCAAGTGGTAGCCGCCGGGTCCATCCGGACTCAACTTACTGAACTTATTAGCGCGAAGAAAATAGCAACACTATAATGTTCTGTCGGATTGACTGACTGATCGAGTTTCAGAAGTCGTGGAATGTTCGGACCCTGAACATTCGGCGTGCAGCCGAACAATTAGCGGATGGTTATCCTCGAATGCTAGAAAGCAGATATAACTGCCATCCAGGAAGGATGGGATGAACCGGACAAAAAGCATGAAAAACTGTGACAATAACTACGGAGACTGCTATAGAGATTTATCATACGCGGGAGACTTAGGCAGTAAGACTTGAGATATTGAACGTATTATGACAATCCGCATCAATGCTAAATTTGCCAACATCAGCCTGATATGCCTGATATGCCCGATATAAAAATAAATAATAATACAAAATATGAACAGCTTTGGATTGGCCTAATTATAAATAGGAGGCCTGACTAAAGTGGAAAAAATATTGCAGAAGAACTTCAAAAAAAAAATCTGAAAAAATTCGTATACATAAAATATAAACCAAAGCGACAGCACAACTCTCTCAACCAACCAAACTCCAGTAAGAGAATTAAATCTAACTCAATTTAAAAGGTACATGAAATTGGCTAGCAGCATAAATATTGTTAAATTAATTTGCATTCAGGAATACAAAAGCCTCATGCAACCGGACGCAAGCTAAACCAACACTACCAAGTCAAAGCCAAGCGGAATACAGAATATGTAGTATGTATGTATGTCTTATTATTTTATAGATAGCAATACATTAATTGCTCGCTTTGTTAAATGTTAAAAGCAGGAGCCGAACGTTGAGATTCCACTATTCTCTCTATAAAAACTTGTTTAGGACTCAAAAACCACTCCAGTTACAATTACGCATTATCAAATGTGGTCGAATGGAAACAAAAAAGACGCGTTTTTTTCTTCCATATAAAAATGTTAACAAGAGTAAAAAGTTGGAAGAGTGGTTCTATACCACAGATGAGAAATTAACTAGATAGTCAACTCTAGAGCGAATCTCTCACCTTGCAACTGATAAGCCACACATAATTTGCACTAATATGGGCTTTAACGTGCAAATTGCAAATCAAATGAGAATCATGCACACATGAATCGAATTATATGGGGCTAATGGCCGCCGCCAAGAAATGTCATTTTTTATTGCAAGAAGTTGGGAACAGTTGATGAAATTAAGCAGATTACACCTCATAATTTGGGTGTGTAAAATAAACATGCACAATATGCGGTGAATATTGATTTATAAAAAGTTACTTCCCACACAACTAATAACAAAATAAAATATAATATTGAGAATAAAGCTATGTTTTAACTTATTTATTCTAATTTTTAATGAAAGATAATCAAAATAATATTGATAAACGTGACTAATATATAATAAGTAAGTTGATCATACATTTTCGGTTTACAATTAATTTAAGTATAACTTTACAAACACCGATTTTGCTATGGATGGTTATATTGAAGCATTTAAGTAATTTAATGCTACGTTTCCACCCTAAAATAAACCGAAATTAAGCACAAAAAATGTATTACCTAGATTTATTTTTAATCTTGTGTTTAGCAGATTAAAATTTGTATGGTTAATCTTGAGATTTAAAGTTAACCTTAATCTCGGTTTGGTGCTCAGTGGAAACTTTGCATTACACAATTGGGCACTGGCTTAAAACGCCTTTTAATATAACGTGATCCAAATGTTTGCAAATATTATTTTTGGTACGTGAAAACACCTTTTTAACAACATTTGCAATCACTTACTAGTAGTAGTAGTAAATTATTTTGTTTATTTTCATAAAAAAAATTTTTTTTTAAATTACAAAACATTATAACTTGACAAATAATGTTATCTGTTAAAAAGAGTGGCTAATTAATTCAATATATATATGTAAAGGACTGTTCACATGAGATCCTTAACATAGTGTGCATGCTTATTTATGAGTTGTATTCAACAAATATTTTACACCCAAGAGAACTATTTCTTATAACCGCAAAAAATATTCCAATTAAATTGTAACAACTTTATTGGGTAACTAATTTTTTGTTTCTTTATAAACATTTACATTAAAATAGCTATAAAAGTTGAATCACATAAACTCAACACTTCGCAGCAACTTTCCTATTTCCCAACACATCCGCCGTGACCAGCTGTTTTGTTGTTGCGATTTTGATATGTTGCAAAACTCCTCACAATTATTTTTGGCAGGTAAACTAGTAAATTAGATCTAACTTCATGTGTCTGGCTCACACGTATTCACAGATTGGAAAATTGAGAGAGGATTTTGCGGCCGTTATCAAATATTTTTTGCGTGTTGAAAGTGATAGGGGATTGCAGAGTTGACTATCTGGTCAATTCCTCATCTGTGTTCTATACTTATTGCATAGGGGAAGAAGACTTACTGGATTGTGTCTAGCTACAGTTGATTCAATTTCAATATATTTCCCCGAAACAGGTTTATAATTTGAATAATCTGAAAATAAGAGTTATTTTATTTGACGTGAAGCGAAGAGAGACTGTGAAAAAAGGAGTTTAGAAGACAAAACGGAAATGCGTTTTCAAAAAATCTTTCTCTTAATTTTATTATAAGCTTTGTGTGTTTGAACTGCGAACAAGGGAATATTCGTAAATTCTGACATTTCTTTCACATCACAATTCTTTTTTGGTCGCAGGTAGTCGCGAATCTTATTTGTAAATGTTAGCAGCAAGATGTGTCAATTTTCGAACGAATTTTTCATTCGCGGATTTGCGGATCGCGCCTGTATTATTTGGATTGTGACTAAAGAGTGACAGTTGGCGGCAATAATCTTTCAATTCGCGGGAAAATGTTTATAATTGTAAATATTACTATTTAAATCAATTTAGACTCAGTTTTTTAGGTGGGATGTTAGATCAATTAAATATAATGCTTTTGTGGTAGAAGCAATTGAAATGTTCTATTCATAAATACATTAAAATTGATTTTTTCGCGATTCGTCTATTCGCAATTCGCTCTCATGTGAATGATCCTTTACAACTGGAAGTCACCTAAAGGACTATTCACATGAGAGCGAATCGCGAACTGCGAACAAGCGAATATTCGTAAATTATGACATTTCATTCACATGACAACTTTTTTTGGCTGCAGGTACCCACGAATCCCATTTGTAAAGGATCATTCACATGAGAGCGAACCGGCGAATATTCGTAAATTCTGACATTTATTTGAAATGAGAACTTTTATTGGTCGCAGGTACCCGCGAATCTGATTTGTAAATGTTAGCAGCAAGATGTGTCAATTTTAAGGTTATGTCCGAACGAATTTTTCATTCGCGGATTTGTGGATCGCGTCTGTATTATGTGGATTGTGAATAAAGAGTGACAGTTCGCGGCAAGAATTTTTCAATTCGCGGGAAATTTTTTGTAATTGTAAATATTGCTATTTTAATCAATTTAGACTCAGTTTTTTTTAGATAGGATGTTAGATCAACTAAATATAATGCTTTTGTGGTAGAAGCAATAGAAATTTTCTATTCATAAATACATTAAAATTGATTTGTTCGCGATTCGCCTATTCGCAATTCGCTCTCATGTGAATCATACGCTACGATTTTTGTCGCTCGACACTTCCTCATTCTCTTTTGGGCACGCTCATTCTTTTACGCCCTTCAAAGGCGTAAGATTTATTTAACACAGAAGAGAAACCTGAGTTTGATTATGGAATAGTAAATGTCATAATACCTAGCTTCAACTCTTTAAACCGCAGTATCACTCCGCCGTCCGGATAGCTCTTAAGACATTCAGGACGACACCAATAAAATGCATGTTAACGGACTAAAGAATGTACAGCTTTTGCTGTGGTTGATAAAAACAACAATATTCTGAGGAAAGGTATATTGCTCAATTTCTGCTCCATCTTCACTGCCGCGGCCCTGGCAGTATTCCAAGCTACAAAATTACTCCCAAACAAAAATCGTCATCATTCCTACGGAATCTGTTTGGTTTGTTTATGGGTACAATTCAATTTATTTTAATAAAATTATTTTTGCAACCAATAGTGTTGAAGGCGTTTCATGCAGATGTGGTGGCTTAAGATCTAATCCATATGCACTTTTCTTCATATGGGATCATTGTTTAGAAGTTATAGCTATCTTTAGCGGACAGGATCTTGCGTGTTAAACATGGGACCGAGAAAATCGCAGTGGGAGTTCCACAAGGAAACGTTCTTAGCCCAATTTTATTTCTTTTGTACACTCGTGATATACCAGAAGAAGATGATAGTATCGAAGCGACGTTCGCAGATGATGTGGCCATTTTTGCAGTAGACGATTCTATTCATTCGCAACATATAAGCTTATGCAAGCTTTTGACAAAATATGCGCTTGGACAAAAACTTGGCGTATTTTTTTTCAACGAGATAAAATCCACGCACGTTCTTTTCACATAACGGGTGATCCAAGTAAGGATACTTTTTTCAATAGCCTTTTTTGACAGATCACGTGTGAGTCGTTTCATGCTGTCATGTTATTTTTGTTTAGTATTGTTTGGCATTTCATAATGGAAAGACTTACGCGTGAACAACGTTTACAAATTGTTCAACTTTATTATGAAAATTCACGTACTGTGAGGAATGTGTTTCGTGCACTTCGCTCAACTTATGGTCAACATAATCGGCCTACTGAGCGTACTATTCGCAACACCATCACCCATTTTGAGACCCAGCATTCATTATTGGATAATATTCGACCGAATAGACCACGTCCAGCACGCTGTGAAGAAAATATAGCGGCCGTAGCTGAGAGTGTACACGAAGACCGTAGAGAGTCGATTCGGCGCCGTTCGCAGCAACTCGGACTGACGTATGGAACGTCTTGGCGCATTTTACGTCAAGATCTTAAATTGAAAGCGTACAAAATACAGCTTGTGCAACAACTGAAGTCGCTCGACCTTCCCAAGCGACATCGCTTCGCTCTATGGGCTTTTGAAAAGTTCCAAGAAGATCCGACGTTTTCGAGGCAAATTTTGTTTAGCGATGAGACCCATTTCTGGCTCAATGGGTATGTAAACAAACAAAATTGCCGCATTTGGGACGAAGAGCAACCTGAAGAGATTGAAGAACTGCCACTTCATTCAGAAAAAACAACGGTTTGGTGTGGTCTGTGGGCCGGTGGAATCATCGGTCCATATTTCTTTAAAAATTATGCCGGTGCGAACGTAACCGTCACTTGCGACCGTTATCGTGCCATGATAACCGACTATTTGATGCCTGAAATTGAAGCAAGACGGCGCCATTTCCCACACATCGCATCAATCAATGGACTTATTGAGCGAACATTTCGGTGAGCACATAATTTCACATTTTGGGCCGGTCGATTGGCCACCAAGATCGTGTGATATCACACCGTTAGACTTTTTCCTGTGGGGATATGTAAAGTCAAAAGCTTATGCCGACAAACCCGCTTCGATTCAGGCCTTGTAGGAAAACATCACGCGTGTCATTCGCCAGTTAGCAGTCGAAATGCTCGAACGAGTGATCGAAAATTGGACTCAACGGATGGACCATCTGCGACGTAGCAACGGCCAACATTTGATAGACATAATCTTCAAAAAATAAATGCCAAAGAATGTTCTTTCAAATGATAATGAACATTCTCCATTAAATTTGAATTTTCTGTGTTTTTTTCTTTAAAAAAGTAGGGAACCTCGAAATGGATCACCCTTTACAAAAATGTAAGCAATCTTCCTATTTTTAAAGGCTCGCTTCAAATTCCGTACGTAATTGAGGATAAAACTTGGAAATGACGTTAGATGCAAAATTAAAATGGAAATCCCATGTTAAAAAAAACGCGAGTAGCTCGTTATCAGATTTATGAATGATTGGAAAACTCTCCAAGCTCAGCATGCAAAACAAGCTGCTTTTATACAAGCATGTGTTAAAACCTGTACCCTATAGAGTTTTAACCCTTTGACAGCTGCGAAAAAAAATGTGCGTGGTGGCCAAACAAACAATCTATTAGCAGTCTCCATACGTGTATTTCGGAGATTCAGTCCACTAAAGTGTGTTGGTAAATAAGTTTAAGTGGTTTAGACCGCGATATTTGTAAATAACTATTACAGTGTAATAATATTATGCCCCAAATATTAATACAGTTGCGTCATGGTCAACTGAACACCAACACGACACCGATTCTCAGTTTTACTCTGAAATCTTAAGTCTATAAGAAACTTTTGTAAAGGTAAGATGACGGTTATCGCTTGCAAAATAAGATTATTTGACAGCGAAATGGTCATTATTTGTCCAATTGGCATGCAATCTAATCCTACCTTAAGACACATTAAACAGTTCCATCTATATGTTGCTTAAATATGAACGAAAACGCGCCTAATAAAAGACATAAATGTCAGTTCAGTTGTGTTTGTGTTCATTTATGAAATTAAAATAATGATTTAAAAAAAAAATTCACGAAATAGTATTTCAGATAATACTTCTAATAATATTGGAAGTATAAGCACCGATCGGAAGAGGAAGAAGAATGTGATCAAACGTCAATACCCACGCCACTTACTAGGGCCGAAAGTTGGAGAGCTATTTCTGTTTCGAACATTTGGTTAGAACTACTTCGACTGGGTGAATGGAATTCGACATTAAACAAGCTCTCACTCAGACCATTGACGGATATTTAGAGGAAACTTACGCTTCAATTATTTTGTAAATATGCTACATACCTACCTAATCTGCTGGAGTAACTGCAGTATACCTACATAATTATTATTTTTTGAGTTTTCTTGTTCTTTTTTTTCAAATAAAGTGAATGTAAACGACTCTTGATTTTAAATCAAAGGCCGCAAAATCCTCTCTCAATTTACCCATCTGTGAATACGTGTGAGCCAGACACATGAAGTTAGATCTAATTTACTAGATTGCCCGCCAAAAATAATTGTGGGGAGTTTTGCAACATATCCAAATCGCAACAACAAAACAGCTGGTCACGTCGGATGTGTTGGGAAATAGGAAATGCTGCGAAGTGTTGAGTTTATGTGATTCAACTTGTATAGCTATTTTAATGTAAATGTTTATGATGAATCAGAAAATAATTTACACAATAAATTCGAAGTTGTTACAATTTAATACCAATACTGTTTGCGGTTATAAGAAATAGTTCTCTATTTTTTATCTGCCTTAAAATAAACATACTTGGGTTGTTTTATTTTTTCCAATTTGGTTAATAAAATGAGATAAAAGGTATATTTGATTGTATAATTGCATAAATATTGCTAAATTAGTAATGTTTGGGTGTAAAATATTTATAGTAAATAGTTTTGGAATGGTTTTTTATATACATATATTGTTTGATTGTCTTATTATTTATTTATAATTTGATTTATTCAACATATGAACGTTTAATGAATATATGTACATATTCGGCTTCCGTGCATCGATAAAAAAAGTTGAAAAGAAAACTTTTTAAATTATTTTGTGTTACAAAATTTGTACGTTTAGTCAATTAATTTTCTTAGCGGTTTTGGAAATTTGTTATATAAGTTAATATGCTTTATTTTAAAATTTATATATTGCATAAATATATTGTTGGTGCATTTTTCTATCGAAAGTGCTTGGTAGTTGAATACAACACATAAATAAGCATGCACATAATGTTACATAGATATATTGAATTAATTAGCCACTGCTTTTAACAGACGACTTTATTTGTCAAGTTATAATGTTTTGTAATTTAAAAAAAAAAAAATTTATGAAAATAAACAAAACAATTTACTACTACTACTGCTAGTAAGTGATTGCAAATGTTGTTAAAAATGTGTTTTCACGTTCCAAAAATAATATTTGTAAGGATTTGGATCACGTTGTATTAAAAAGCGTTTTAAACCAGTGCCCAATTGTGTAATGCAAAGTTTCTACTGAACACTAAACCGAGATTAAGGTTAATCTGACCTTAATCCACCTTAAGTCTTAAGATTAACCATACAAATTTTAATCTGCTAAACAAAAGATTAAAAATAAATCTAGGTAATACATTTTTGGTGCTTTATTTCGGTTTATTTTACGGTGAAAACATAGCATAAAAGTACTTAAATTCTTCAATATAACCATCCATAGCAAAATCCGTGTTTGTAAAGTTATACTTAAATTAATTGTAAACCGAAAATGTATGATCAACCTGTGGCTGAAGCTGCTATTCACGCATATTTAATTCATTTAATTGATGTGAATTCAGAGTTACCAATGTCCATTTGGTAAATCGTTCGGTTTTTTTCTTTGGCTTTCTGTTGAGGAGCTTTTGGTTTTAGAGCTTTAAAAACAAGTTCTTAATGGTAAGTGTTATCATGGCGATCTTGTGTTGATCTTTCTTTTAATCTGTGGAAAATACGATAAAATCCAGTTACAAAATTGTAAGCTGTTTTCTTTAAGGAGCGCTGTCATTTTTTTAAGTTTTATCTAATCTTAATCTTAGTAGTTAGAAATGCATTCAAAATCATCCAAGGACTTAAGTGCTGACAAAAAAATTTAATTATTGAGGCGACAAAAAAAATTCATGAAAATTTTAAAAATATAACAGAATTTGTAAAGCAAGTAGCTGATATTTTTTCTGTAGGTAAACGAACAGTTTACAGAGTTATCAACAAAAACAGTAAAGTAGATGATTTCGATAAGTGTGCCATCAGGCAAATTGGGCATCAGTTATTTCCAAATAACGAATTTACGAGGCTGGACAAAATACTACATTAATGGAAAGAACTGACATCATTACATAAATTTAAATTTGTTTTATTTTTTATAATTAAAACAATTAAAATGAAAATTTCAATCTGAAAAAAAGCATGGTAACCCAACATAATATTCTTTCAAGTTTTTGCTGATTTAAAATCCTTAGACGGAAACCCTGTAAGAGCTTTTTTTAGAAAAGCACCTTACGGAAAATAAAAGTGTGCGAATGAAAGGCAAACATCACTATCTTCCCTGTACTAGCAATTTATGTTGGACAGAGTATAGTTCATTACAATTCGGCCATTCTGATCAGTCAATCGAACTGGATTTCTTAACTTAAAGCTAAAGATAAATATTGCCTTTTGAATCCGCCTATTTTACTGTACTACTTTTACTACACTCGACCCACTTCTTTAGTCTACTCGTATCTAAAATGCCGTGATACGGCAACTACGTTACTTAAAAACCTTCAATATCACCTATCACATAACAGTAATTATCTAGCTTCTTCTTTATTACATATGGACAGCGATACTTAGGCATTGATTTCTTATTAGTCCCAACCGAAGTGTCCACATTCTTGATGATGCTAAACTGCTCATAGAAATAGTTCAGGTTGTACAGCTGGGACTTGTCGATTGCTTCGGAGGCTTCATGTCGCAGCCTGGTCAGATCTATTCGAGCGTCATCACTGTATTTCTCATCCAAATGCTCAGTCCGCTCGTCGATGACACTTCCCCATTGTTCTACTCCGAACAGCAGTTTACTTGAGGACGACCCCGTGCTTGAATGGTTAGTATTATTTATGACATACTTAAACCTGGTCAACTGCTGTTTTCAATCGGCGCACTCGGAAGACTCAACCAACTTTGCTAACATTGCCTTCAAAACTCGGTTTACCCTTTCAACCTGGCCATTCGACTGAGGAGACGCTACAGCAACTTCAATATGCTCAATGTTATTTCCTCCAGAAATTTACCAAATTCCTGTGGCGTGAAACCAGTTTCCCGATCACTAATGATCCTACGTGGACGACTATAATATTCAAAATATCGCTCCAGGGCGCCTATCGTTTCTCTTGTTTCGAGAGTGTTGACAGGATAAAATTTGACATATTTCGTGAAGCCATCTTTGACCGCCAAAACATGTTTACACCTTGTACTTATGGAGGGCAGAGGACCAAAGTGACTAATATATGGGAGGTGTCAAAAGCCTCGGGCCCATTCGGGATTCAAAACTGCTTTTGGATTTGACTTGCGCATTTGTCAATACCCAGATGCTTACATTTCTCGTTGGTGATACGCATGACGTTTTCTTGTAGTTCCTTGGGCACACAAAGTTGTCGTCTGTTCTGCGGACCGACCCGAAAAACTAACCCAACATATCCGGTACTTCTTCGGCTTCTAATTTTTCTCGGATAGAACATAGAGTCTTATCGCGCATCTATGGAATTTGGATATTTCGATCCAAGTCTTCACTCGTTATTGGCGCAATGGTGGGAACACGACTAAGCGGATCAATATGAGCCATTCTTTCCGCTTTCCGATGTTCAACTTGGTAATTGTAGTTCTCAAAAGCTAAAGCCCACTTGACTATGAGGATTTACGTCTTTCTTCTTCAGCTTTTGCGACAAGGCTTCACAGTCAGTAACAATGGTAAATGGCAAACGATCAAGAAAAGTCTTGAACCGTTCTAGGGCATTTACCACAGTTAATGTCTCTAATTAAAAACTAATTAGCTTCGATTCTTCACCAGTCGTCTTTCTTGAAAAAAAAGGATGCTGGTTGAAACTTCTTGTCATCCTGTCATTGCATAAGCCCAAAACCATGTGCGCTGGCATCACAGTGCAGTTCATTTCTAAGCTTCTCAAAGGCTTCAGCGCACTCATCAGTCCAAGAAAACATTGAATCTTTCCACAGCAAATGGCCTGGCAATGCAGGAGAACCCCGGGACGAAGCGAGGGAAATAGGAAAACAACCAATTATACCTCTGGACCTTTAGTATTGCCAGGCATCGGGTAAGTGCGAATCGCTTCTAAGTGACTTTCGTTAGGGCGGATCCCAATCGCACTAATCCGATTACCAAGGTAATCGATTTCATTAAGTGTGAACTTACTATTCTTCATAATAAGTTCCAAGCCGGGTTCTTTTAATACGAGAGAATTTCAACATGCGTCTCCATATCGATGGTTGCAATGGAGATGTCATCAATATAAACCATAAATTTGCCTTGGTCAATCAACGGTTTCAACGTTAAGTAAATATATCTCTGAAAGAGCGCGATTGCATTCTTAAGACCGAAGGGCATATAAAAGTATTCGAATTGTCCAAAAGGAGTTACAAACGCGGTATATTTGACCGATTTCTCAGACACTTTTATATGATGAAACCCTGCCCTCTAATCGTGGTATCTCGTGGTAAAAATCTTCTTGTTTGCGAAATATTCCAAACAGTCTTCGATTAATTCGAGCCGAAAGTTGTCCCTTACAGTGTGTTTGTTTAGGGCCCGATAGTCTACGCATATCCGAACCTCCCCATTCTTTTTCCTCACTAGAACTAAGGCGGAAGCATAGGGTGAATTACTCGTTTTGATTATCCCTTTCTCCAACAACCGATCGACAATATTTTGTACTTCAGTGCGTTCGTAGTACGAAAGTCGCCGCGGCGAACAATATATTGGCACATCCCTGGTTAAGATAAGTTTCATTGAACAATCACTAGCTTTCGCTTTAAATTTCGACTTGAGGTAGTGTTCGACCACTGCCCTGACAGCACTTAAATCAGCTTCTGACAATGGTTCATTTATATTTATTTCGTCGTCGTTCTCAATACAAGTCCCAACTGCGTTCACTAGCCGACCTAAATCAATATAGTTTACTATACCCCGGTCATCTTTCAATTCTAGTATTTCTACTTCGCGACCACCCGAAACATGTGCAACACTTTCAGTCGAGACTTCACAGTTTGTATTTACATTTTCTACAGTATTACTTATTCTGGTTAATTGTATTCTCTACAACATCGGGATTCTTCAATAAATCGAATGACATAAGTTCACTGACAACTTCCTTAGGTAATTCAATATTTTTTTTATTAAACGAAATTTGGTTTTGGTTTTGTTGCAATCTACGGCGCCATACGTATTTAAGAACTGCTTTCCCTCCCCTCTCAACCGCGTTGGCATCCTTTCCCCATAAATAAACGGGACTGGCGACTTTTTAACAAAGCTACTTGGGCTGCCGGAATCAAATAGACCAAAATAGGATCTATCCTCAGTGCACTTATTATGACGATCGACCAAGGCAAACGTTACAATCTGGAACGACTTCATTTTCTCAGCTACCTCAACAAACTTCCTCCACCACTCTGCCATCTACTCGAATCCTTCAATTCATCGGTCGCTTTGGCTTCAAGCACTGGCTCTGATAGTGGCCAAACTAATAACAATTAAAGCACCTCACTTCGATAAGCTCTTCGGGGCCAACTGCGCTGGCTGCGGTACTCGGTTTGGGAGTCATGAGAGCGGTTTGGTTGACTGCGGTTTTCTTCGTGCGTCGGAGGTACGCTTTCTCATACTGGTTGCCCCCATAAGGGCGACTGCACTATTGCTGCGGTCGTTCAATCTGTCGACCCTCGATGACATCGGCCTACAGTATGTTGGCATAGGAAGCAAAGAGATACCAAACTTTCCAGTGGAAAACACTCTGCCTACAAGCTTAATTCCAGCAAAATTCCAGAAAATTGGCGAATGTACCCATACTATCATATTTTCAAACAAGTATGGGTAAATTCGTCAATTCAACACGATTTCTTCGCCAATCCACCACTTTTTCCACCGCCGCCTCACCGACCTCGCCAACAAACAAAAAACGAAGATGCCGGAAATAGAATCTAATCCAACACAGAAATGGCCAAAATAAAACATACACCACAGATAGAAGGCATCTAGCAAATGCACTGGAAAGTAGAAACTCGTTCAGCAGATACTAGGTATGAAATAAAGATCTTAAATTGTAAAACAATATTGAAATACTTTGGATTGCTTCGATTTATTAAATAAAAAAACAAAACTTTAGAAAACGAGAAATAAATTTGATTTACACAAATAAACTCATACAATTTCAAAAATTGTTGAGGTACCAACAATAAAAAATAAGTATAATGGCTGTTGCCAACAAGTAATTATATATAATAATTGCTGTATTGAAAAATAATACATTTATTTTTAGGCGATGTTCAAACAAATAAATGAGGGAATACTTTTTTTCATCCTAAAATAATATGAATATTAAGAGAATGTTAAGAAGCCAGTTCACTAATGTGAATTCTTTAATTGAAGATTTTTTATGATATCAAATAGGGTAGGTCGCAAAGCATTATTTTTAAAAAGGAAAATTAAAATAGTACGAATTATTTCAAAGAGTTTCTGAATGGCTGGGTAAAGTGAAAGCATTAGTTTATGAGCTCTAATTAAATAAAACAACAACTATAATTATCTCAAAATGTTTTTTTGTTTTAATTTGTTTTGTGCACAATTTTGATATTTGATATTTATTTATTTAGTTTAAAACATTTACAAAGATTACGATGAAGTATCTATAATGACGTAAATGTTATCATGAATGATTTAGTTATTTATTACAATTTAAAATTAAATTTTAAAATTTGATTTAGGTTAGCATGAGCGGTAAATTGAAATTGAAATTGGATACAAATGCTTACATTAAAATGATAAAAGAGAAAAAAAGAGAGAAATAGAAAAGTTAACAATATAGTCAACAACGTTTACAAGACTATAATAGAAATATTAAAATACAAAGTTATAAAATAAGTATATAAAATGTTGAATATTATATTATTTTAACAATTCTGAAGTGAAAGCGAAGCAAACAGTATTTTTGTACATATGTGCTGTGTATTTTCGAAGATTACGTGCATTTAAGATCAATAGAACTTTCACTATTTTCAAAGATGAAAAACCATTAAAAGAAAATATTGGTCTGGAGGTCAAATTACTAATTTATCTGCAGTATGGGATATGAATTTTCGGAAATATTTTTTTGTTTTAGTAAATTGTCATCTGTAAAAATGTCACCTTATAGTTACCATAATGAATGATTTATATTTCTGTATTTGCGTAACGAATTCAAGCCTATGCGAAAAGGCAATCAGATATGGTTAATTGTTTTATAATTTTTTTTTTTAACCGAATAATAATTCTAAGCAAAACATAAATATATATATTAAAATAAGTAAATATTACATGTGTTTTCATGGAGAACTTTAATTACTATAAGTAAAGCTGAATACATTCACTTTATTTCATTTGACATATAAAATGCAATTTTACTGAGCTTTACTGAATACATGCAAATACATATTTGAGGTGAATATTCAAACATATGTTTTTAAAAATTTTTAAAGTGAAGTGAGATTTGTTTTTAATTAAAGTGTTTAAAATTAGCTTTGTAAATAAGAAAAAAAATTCTGAATGTGTACTGGGGTGGCTTAAATATGAGCATATATACCGGCCAAAGGAAGAGTCAAGGTCATTTATTTTTGCACGAATAATTTCCATTTTGATTGTGCATGTATTAGCGGGACACTGGAAATTGTCCTTAGCTCCATCTAAGCTACTCTTGCGAAGCTATATATTGACTTTATGTAATAAGATATAAAATGTTTTGGAATTTTATTTATTTTATAGAAAAAATAATTTCTTACATTTTATGCTATGTTAATTTATGATGCAATAGTTATCAAAAATAAATACAAATTTGTAATAAAATATCTGGTCTTCAATTTTATTTTATGACTATCAAATGACGCATCTTCCTTTAAACATTAAATCCGCAGGCGATTGACCTTTCTTTTATCTGAAATCAAAGAAAATAAAAACTAGAAGAAAAAATGTCTAAATAAGTTAAATTTAATAAAGAAATGACACATTTTACTTACGAAACCATGAGACTTCAAAAAATCTGAAACAACTGTATTCTTTGACTAAGAGAAATGCCATAATACTTACCACTGATAAATAGATGCGCCCAGACCAAAAAATTTTGAGTGCTGCATTGATTTTTTCAGGTTTACATATTGATCGGCCAAATCGCGCCACTTTTGCAGCAACAGGATTTCCTTCTCGGTTCTGGCCAATTCTGCATCCAGGTTCTGCACTGAAATGCGTTCGTCGTCAGTGCGCTGGTTCCTCTCTTCTTTGGAGCCTCGGGACACGTTTGCTGCGGTTCCTCGGGTTGACAATAATTCGTCATACATTGGCCGAAGTTCAGCCACGATGGCATTTTGGTCGAATTCTACGTCGGCCGCTGTTGACGCTTTAATAATCGGTTTTCTCAGACATATGACAATTTCACTTTTTATTAGTTATTTTTATGTCCACATCCACTTCTAAGATTGTGTTACTACAACTATGTTATTTCCTATCTAGTAGTTTAAATTTAATAATTTATATTCTCGTTTACCAGGCAGCTTCCCATCGGAGGCACCTGCTTGTACCGCCAAAAACACGCGGTTTAATGTTATTGCGCTAATTCAAATGGTTTTATCCGTTGAAGCCGGCGCACTAAATTTGTATCGTTCAAAATATATATCATTTCGTTATTGCAATGACCGCGAAGGCGAGTTTGCTGCTTACGGGCAAATGATTTTATTTCATCTTCGACGGTTGCCACATCAAAATCTCTGTGGATATCACTATTTCTGATATACCACGGGGCGTTTACAATTCTTCTTAGCACTTTGTTTTGAAAAGTTTGTAAAATGTTGTTGTTATTTGCTTTGGTACTACCCCAAATTTGTATACCATATGTCTAAACCGGTTTCATAACTTGCTTGTATAAAAGAAGCTTGTTTTGCATGCTGAGTTTGGAAAACCGACCATGCAGCCAATGCATTTGATAATATTTAATAACGAGATCTTCCCATTTTTTTTTACGTGCGATTTCTATTTAAGTTTCGCATCAAGTATCATTCCCAAATATTTAGCTTCATTTGCATACGGAATTTGTACGGAGTCTATAAAAATGGTTAGCGTAGGTACATATCTGTAAATAAAATTAACATGCGTGGATTATGTTTCATTAAGGACAATACACCAAGTCTTTGGTCAGTTTATGGAAGCTCGTCAAACTTTTCAAATATGCATTTATTAATACGACAAGTTAAAGTGTTTTAATCCACATTGTGATAATATATTTATGAATAATTATTACAGTGTAGTAACAGACGAATTCATCAGCAAAATGTACAAATGCAGCCACTTTCTGTTACAGTAAATGACGCTTATAAGAAACTTAAAAATGCCACAATTTTTTGTTTTATTAATCGTGTGTTTCTTAAAACAAAAACACGGATATAAAAAACTGAAGGAATACGCGTGATGTGACTTGAGCTGAACAAAAGCTATTAGGGCTAAAGAGGTAAGTTTTCGGTCATTTAAGGCCAACCCAACTGAGGAAAACAGAAAAAAATTCGAACGAGCTAGAAATGATTGCAATGCCCACATTAATTGTGTCAAATTCTCCTACGACCCAAAGTTGAGGCAAAAAATACTACAAAGTCCCTCCGGTAGTAAAAACTTTTGGTCGTTTGTTAAGAATATTAAAAATTCGGCCTTGTCATCTATCTTGACACTCATTTGCAATGACACTCCAGCGGTTAGCTCTTCGGCTAAAGCCAATATGCTTGCTGCTCATTTTGCAGCTAGCTCAATGCTCCCAGATTGCGCTTTATCTCCCCCAGTACTCGAGCGCGTAGAACACTCCATCTCGAATCCCGAAACCTTCTTATTGACCGGTTTTACGTACGATTTTCGTAGCAAAAGGCTCACTGGTGATTTGATAACATAAGTAACGAAAAGTGTAACCAATCTATTCACCATAGTGGTGAAAGCAAGGTCGTTGCGCTTCATATTTCAAAGGCATTTAACAGAGTTTGGCATCATGCTCTCTTGTCGAAAATGCGTGCATTTGGGAACAATGCTACCCCTGTTCAATGGATTAGGAATTTCCTTTAGGAACTTTCAATTCAAGTTGTTTTGGACGGTTTCAGTTCTACAATTTACAAAATAAATTCTGGTGTTCCCCAAGGTTTCGTTTTGTCTCCGACTCTCTTTCAAATTTTTATAAGTGATCTACTCTCTGTTACTTCTAATCTAATTCATTCCTTCGCCGTAGCTGTACATATTCGTTTCCTAGCCAACGCCCCTCAACTCCGGTCGATGAACTAGAACGGCAACGTATGTTAAGCTCATTAAATTCCAATCTTGACAGCATACTTAAATGGGATAAAACCAACAGAGTGGAATTTAATGATTCCAAAACGCAATGCTGTCTGCTTTCACCTGAGCGAACCTGTAATCCTCTACCATTATCTAAGAATGGCACTTACATCGCTGAAACCAAACGACTTTCCGTTCCCGGTATGTATGTTAATGACAACCTTCGTTGGAATGACCGCATATTTAATGAAAACCAATTATTGAAGCGTTAACCACGGCCGACGTAGAATATGATGAAAATGCCACCGTGGCCGAACTTCGGCCATTGTATGACGAATTATTGTCAACCGCAGCAAATGAGTCCCGAGGCTCGGAAGAAGAAAGGAACCAGCGCACTGACGACGAAAGCATTCGAGTGCAGAACATGGATGCAGAATTGGGCAGAACCGAGAAGGAAAACCTTTTGCTGTAAAAGTGACGCGAGTCGCGGGCGCTCAAGGAGGAACTTGGCATGGCCGATCAAAAGAGGTTTGATTTCTCGACTTTCGAAGCCAAAGTTCACCCCTTTCGTGGCGACGACAACTATGATATCAAAAAATGAATCACCGATGTGGAAGACGCCTTTACAGTGTTCGGTTGTACTGAAAGAGGTAAATTTGTTGGTGTGCGCCGCATACTCACAGGCACTGCTAAATTGTTCCTACGCACCACCGCAACGCGCACATACAAGGACCGGAAAGGGGAATTAATCGAAGAATTTGGACGCACCTACTCGATGCACGATGTTTTCCAGCAGCTTAAATCGCGGACATTAAAAGCTAACGAGTCCGTGAAGAGGTATGTACTGGATATGCAGAAGATTGCCGGATGGCCGTTGTCATCGAGTGTATTGTCGACGGATTTAACGACCGCAGCAACAGTGCCGTCGCCCTTATGGGGGCAACTAGTATGAGGAAGCTGAAAACCGTCCTGAAAACCGCAATCAACCCAACCGTTGCCATGACACCCAAACCGAGGACCACTACTAGCGAAGTCGCAAGTAAGGTGCTATAATTATTATCAGTTTGGCCACTATCAGAGCCAGTGCCTGAAGCCGAAGCGACCGATGTACGCCCGTTTTAAGTGTGAGATGGGACATTTCCATCAAAATTGCCGCGCGAAAAAAACCGCCATTGCCGCAATCCAGCAGCACCCCGAGGAGATAAGTGCACGCGACCGTAATGCCATTGAAGGATTCGAGGAGATGGCGGAGTTTAAGGAGATAGCTGACAAAATGGAGTCGTTCCAAATGTTAAGTGTTGCCTTTGTCGATCGTCATAACAAGTGCACTGAGGATAAATCCTATTTTTGTCTATTTGATTCCGGCAGCCCAAGTAGATTTGTTAAAATGTCGGTAGATGCGTTTATTTATGGAGAAAAAAAGCCAACACGGTTCAGAGGGATGGGAAACCAGTTCTTTAGTACGTATGGCACCGTGGATTGCAAATTAAATTTCGGGATAATACCGTAGATCATTCGTTTATTGTACTTCCAGATGATGCAACTTTTGTACCGCTGCTCTTGACACGCAATATTTTATTAAAACTCAACATACACCTTTGTAGGCTTAAGTTACATTATGACAGACAATTTTTGTACCGGCTGAACAACCAAATTTCGTTTAATAAAAAAAATATTGTATTACCTAAGGAAGTTGTCAGTGCACTTGTGTTATTCGATTTATTGAAGAATCCCGATGTTGTAGAGAATACTTTTAAGACAGACCTGATAGAATTAACTAGAATAAGTAATATTGTAGAAAATATAAATACAAATTGTGAAGTCTCGAGCGAAGGTGTTTCACGTGTTTCGGGTGGTCGCGAAGTAGAGATAATAAAATTGAAAGATGACCGGAGTATGGTTAACTTATAAATATAAATAAACAATTGTCAGAAGCTGATTCAAGTGCTGTCAGGGCAGCGGTCGAACACTACCTTAAGTCGAAAGTTAAAGCGAAAGCTAGTGATTATTCAATGAAACTTATCCTAACCAGGGATGTGCCAATATATTGTTCGCCGCGGCGACTTTCGTACTACGAACGCACTGAACTACAAAATATTGTCGATCGGTTGTTGGAGAAAGGGATAATCAGACCGAGTAATTAACCCTGTGCTTCCTCACTAGTACAAAGTGAGAAAAAAGAATGGGAAAGTTCAGATATGCGTAGACTATCGGGTCCTAAACAAACACACCTTAAGTGACAGCTTTCGGCTCCCATTAATCGAAGACTGTTTGGAATATTTCGCAAACAAGAAGATTTTTACCACGCTGGATTAGAGGGCAGGGTTTCGTCATATAAAAGTATTTGAGAAATCGGTCAAATATACCGCGTTCCTAACTCCTTTTGGACAATTCGAATACTTTCATATGCCCTTCGGTCTTAAGAATGCACCCGCGGTCTTTCAGAGATATATTTACTTAACGTTGAAACCGTTGATTGACAAAGGCAAAGTTATTGTTTGTATTGATGACATCTCCATTGCAACTATCGACATGGAGACGCATGTTGGAATTCTCACCGAGGTGCTGCGCATATTAAAAGATGCCGGCTTGGAACTTATTATGAAGAAGAGTAAGTTCACACTTAACGAAATCGATTACCTTGGTTATCGGATTAGTGAGGATGGGATCCACTCTAACGACAATCTGTCAATTGTCAAACGCAGAAGAAGGTTGGGTAGGGTTGGTATTTGGACTACAAATTACCTCTATCGATAAATTACTTGTAATCCTATATTTGTACAAGCTAAAAGGTCAAAAAGGTTACTTTATTTTCCCAAAAATTTTGATTTTTTTTTCTATAATTTGTGAGTATACCTAACCATAGTGTCTATCATTAACACAAACGAGCAACAAAGAAAACTAAGATCGACCGATAAATGAGCCATCTCTCTCGCTCCGAGTCTAAAGCATCGGCGCCTTCGTCAGCCAAACTATGAATTCAATACAAAACTAAAATTGCTTGTGAGCGATTTTAAAGAGAGATGCACTTCTATCAACACTAAATTGTCAAAGCAGTATTGCTGCGGTGGAAAGTTACTGCTCTCACTTGGATGGACTGCAAAATGATATTTCTATAGTAAATGCTCAACAGCTTAAAAGTGACAACTAACAGCTTAAGTCGCAAGTTGATGCTCTCGCTAGACAAAACATATTAGGAGATCTTGTTCTGCATGGTATTCCGATGAGTGCTGTCGATAATTTCTCTGAAATCTTGAAATAATATTGTGAAACGATTAAAGCGAATTCAATAACACCGAATATTATTTTACGCAATAAACCTCTGCGGGGCTCTACGACCAGCGCAGTCATCGTTAAACTACCACATGCACAAATGAAAACACATGTACTAAGGAAATCCCCTCAGTACTACAAAAACAATTCCAAGTGTGTTACCCTTAACGATCTTGGATTCACGAGTACCCGGTTTGTACGTGTTTATGAGGGTCTGACGAAACTCAATCACGCTCTTTTTCGAACAGTAAACAATATGCGACGAAATAAGTGCTTTTTTTTGTCGGAGGTTGCTACTACCATTCAGACACCTCACAATAATGTACTTAGTTTCCCCGTCGTTCGAAGAAAAACGAGAAGGAGCTTCAGTGATAAAGAGCTTAGATGTTCGGCACTCACCACGCCAGCCCCGAAAATCCGCAACCTGATGCGAGCATAGGCCGGACAATTGCAGAGAAAGTGTTCTGCTGTGTCATCCTCCTCACTGCAAGTAGCCCAGGTAGTGGTGTCGCTTAACCCCAACACATTTAAGTGTTTGGCAAAAGCTTGGTGGCACGAAAAAACGCCTACAAGCAGTCTACAGTCGATTCTCCTCAGAGATAGAAGAAAAGATGCTGACCTTTTGCAACTGTCCGGGGGCAGTAGTTTGGTCTACCACCGCAATCGCTCCACCGAATCTTGTGTTCACGGGAAACTCAAGAATCGATAGAAGACATGACTAAAGATGCAGGCAGACCCAATACAGGTTCGGGTCCTGAGCAAACTTCTTCTGAACCTTGTCTAGCAAGCTCTTCCAAGATCTCATTTCCCTGGATGCCAGTGTGTTCTGACAAGATTCACTGTGTTCAGTCTTCCGACCAAATTCACAAATTCAGAGAAAGCTTGAGTTCTAGCTCTAACTTGGACGGATGCATCTAGCCCTCCACCTGTTGTCCACAATATAGCGCATAGCCATTAGGATGGCAAAAATCTCCGCTTGGAAAACAGATGCATGTTTACCCAAGGGGTGGTAAAGTCGTATGCTATCGCGTTCCAGAAAGACTCCAGCACTAGAACCCTGTCCGGTTTTGGAGCCATCCGTGAAAATACGATGGCATTCAATCCATGTTTCAGAGTCCGACCGAAGGCATTCCGTTACCTGTGGAAATTCGATGTGGTAGTTTTTTTCGCAGAAGGATTTCTGGTGTCATTGCAGCAGACGGCATATCCATAAGAGGTCAAAGGATAATTCTCGAGCAAGTTCTTCAAAATTCCAGTGCGCATGGTACCAAAATCCACCTCTCTTTAAGCGAAAGATGGATTTTAGCGTACATCCCATGATATATAAATCGAGGGGGGGGGAGATTCATCAAAGCATCTAGAGCAGAGCCCGGGGTGCTAGGGAAGGCCCCTGTGCAGCCGAGACATGCCGTTCTTTGGAGTTTGGCAAAAGAAGCAGTAACAAGTTTCCCCAAAACCTGTTCCACCAAACAACTGATGCGTATGAGAGTACCGGTATAATCATGGCCGTATAGTTTCAAAGGACCCGTTTCGGAGACAAGCCCCATGTCTTACCAAAAGCGCCTTTACACTGCCAGAAAGTCGACAGCGCTTTATCGGTTTTCGATTCGACATGTTTGGATCATAGAAGTTTTTTATCGAGGATTACACCCAGATATTTGACTTCATCGGATATAGGGATGGTGACACCTTTAAGCACGAGATGGGACAGACCAGTGACGATTCTCCTTCTCGTAACTGAAAGCCCATTACCAATGCACCAGACATCGATCAAATCCAGAGATCTCTGCGCTTGAGAGCAGACAGCCCCTAGATTTGAACCGACAGAAAGAACGGAGACATCATCCGCATAAGCTTGAGTGAAGTTTCCAGGAAAATTGAGAGCCGTAAGCAAAGAGTCTACAACCATACACCATAGGAGGGGTGACAGAACACCACCTTGAGGGCAGCCCCTATTTACCCCTGTTATGACGCACTTGCAACAATATGCAACGGCTACCAATGACCTGTACATTAGCATTGCTTTAATCCACAATACCAAAGTTCAATCTACACCATGCTGTCTGGCTGAGTTACAAACACTGTCAAAGGTCGCATTATCAATAGCACCCTCAATATCGACGAAAATGCCCAACGCGTACTCCTTCCGGTCAAGAGCACTATCAATTTTACCAACAAGGTTTTGAAGCGCAGTCTCACAGGATTTTCCGCGCTGATACACATGTTGCATCTCAAAGAGAGAAGATGTGATCGAAGAGCAACTTTGCGCACATGCAGCCTAACCAGTCTTTCCAAACTTTTCAGTAAGAAGGAATACAGACTTATGGGTCTAAAGATTTTGGGTAGAGTGTAGTCAGACTTACCAATTTATGTTATGAAAACCACTTTCACCATACGCCATGGGGAAGGTATATAGGCTAAGGCAAAGCTCGCGGTGAAAATTCTTTTCAACATTGGCAAAACCAGGCTTAAACCTTGTTTCAGCAAAACTGGATAAATTCCATCCGGACCAGGTGACTTGAAACTCTCGAAAGATGCAATAGCATATTTGATAGCATCATCAGTCACCACTCCCGATGAAATATACCAGCTGTGCCGCGTGGTATTAGTCAGTTCAAATGCAGCCACCGTCGTTTGAAGGGCTGAAGAACACGTATTAACCTGATTTCCCGGAAAGTGAGTCTCAAGGAGACTTGCGAATAAGTCTCTTAAAAACTTTTTGTTTCGATCGATAAAGATTCCAGTCTTCCACTCAGTTGGTTTTTAAAGACCAATTTAGTAGCTTCCTAGTTTCTTTACAAAGACACTGCAGTTCGGAGTTCCATCAGGGTACCCATTTTCTGCGGGGGGTTTAGAAACAGGGCACGAAAGTTCAAAGCAACGGGTGCGGGCATTGTTCAGATCCTGAGCAGACCTCTCCACTCCCTATCTTGATCTATAATTGAGTGGAACTTTGACAGAGTTGGCAAGCTTCTCTCTAAACCTTGGGCAGTTCGTTTTTCTCGGATTTCTCCTCTCTTACGAAGGTGAAAGTTCGCAGTAGATTTGAAATTCGAATAAGTGCTTACATTCGGTTTTCAAGAGGAGTGGAAGAGTTTACGTCAAGGAAGCAGCTGACAAGCCGCCAAATTTGCATCGTTGATATGCTCTCACTGGATTATTTTCGTTCCGGTGGTGAATTTAATACATCTGACGTCAACAATGAATCTGCCGTTGCTGTTGATGCTGATTTCAACTGATTTTGTTTTTGTTATGCATTTTGTTTTCTTTTTACTTGTTATCAAATACTTTTAGTGTTACCACTTTTTGGATTTTTGTTTTTGAAAATAATTTTTGTTTCCTATAATAATTGTGATATATATTTTGTTTTTAACTCTTGTTTTAAATTTGTAAACTACCTCGTGCAGCAATTAGTTTAATACTAACTTATTTTCAGTTGAATGTGTGGTGTGTTTTTAATAGCAATTTTTAATGATTCTTAGTGGTGCCCATAATGGTTTAAATGTATGTCATCTATAAGCAGGAAGCATTCGCTCAAAACATACTGTCCTCTACAAAATAATTAGTATGTAGAAGCTAGATGTTGTCATGATTTCAGAATCGTGGCTTAATTGTAATATTTCATTTCAGTTTGTGAATATTCCGAATTATAAGTTATATAGACATGATTGTGTCAACAGGTGCGGAGGTGGTGTATGTATGTATGTTAAAGAACACTTCTCCACAAAATGTGTTTATGTGTCATCTATGTCTGTTTCTGTTTCTGTGTGTTGAGTTTAATGATCACGTTGAAAAGCATTTGTTCATCGTATTGTATTGTCCACCTAAAAGCTTTAAGGAGGAAAACTTAATTGAATTTGAAGAAACTTTGACGAGGTCAAGTTCAAGATATAATAACATTTTAATTGCCAGCGATTTTAATGTAGATAGCTTACAGTTCTAAAGTTGTATAGTCAGCAATAAACTACTTGAATATTTCTGTCATAAAACTAGTCTTAATGTTGTCAATTCTCTTTGGCCCACCTGTTTCCAGTCTAGTAGTAACCAGTCTTTGAGAGATATGTTTTTAGCAAATTCTCGGCGCACTGTTCTGGGAAACGATCAGGTTAGACCTACATCTGACTTTATTTATGATTTCTTGTTTTGTTCTTTTAAATATAATCACTCTGTCCAACTTGTTGACAAAATAATTTCTTATAGATCCTACCAACATTTCAATCTCACTGACGTACAAGGAAACAGCGATTCTCATATTTGGGACTCTATATATGTTGAACCTGATCTCGATAATAAAATTAGTGTTTTTAATAACTTATTAAGCGAATTGTATGATGCTAGTGTACCAAGTGTCACTAAGATATTTAAACCTTAACTCTGCCCATGGTATAACAATTTTATTCAACAGCAGATCCGTGAAAGAGAACGTTTTTTAGGCGTCTTAAAAGAAATCGTACGGACTACAATAGACGCCAATATAACGTTGGTCGGAATAAAACAGTTGTCATAATACGCTTCTATAAACGGGCATATATTGTGCAAAAACTTGACCCTAAGCAAAGCTCTAAAGAACTATGGAAGAATTTGAAAAACATTGGAGTGACTGGCGAGAAGAATTTATCAGAACGTTCTTTTAGCCCTAATACAATGAGCTCCGTTCTTGCACCTTACTCTACAATTCCATCAATACTTCCAGAAAACTTTGAGAACTCAAGTGGAGGTTTTAGTTTCGAATGTGTTCAGTCAATTGATGTTCATTCTGCAATTCAAAGTATTAAATCGAATGCAACTGGTCCTGATTGTGTGTCGCCCAAGTTTCTAAAATGTGTGTTAACCCTTTTACTACCATACATGTTACATATCTATAATTTCTGTATTTACAGCAGTCGATTTCCTGAGAAGTGGAAAGAAGCTTCAATTGTTCCAATCCCGAAAAAACCAAGCCCGTCATTTCCGTCAGATTTTAGGCCAATAAGCTTACTCCGTTTTCCAGCTAAAGTTCTTAAAAAGATATGGCCAACCAAATACAAAGGTACTTAGGCGCGAGTGATAAACTGTCCAAGTGGCAACCGGGATTTCGTAATAAACAATCTGCAGTTATTAAAGTTACTACAGATCTCTGTCACTTGACGTAAACTAAATCGGAATAATGGTCCTTCTTGACTATTCCAAAGACTGTATAGATCGCTCAATTTTACTACATAAATTTAAAAATTATTTATTCAGCTCTGTACTGGGCCCGTTACTATTTTCCATTGTTATAAACGATCTTCCAGTTTCAATTGTTAATTGTCAAGTGCGTATGTACGCGGATGATGGCCTCATCTATCTTTGCCAGTCTGTGTAGAAGATTGTGTAGCTCGCATAAATGAGGACCTTGAAAATATCCAACGATGGTCAAACTCTAACAAGCTCAGGCTCAATCTTTTAAAGAGTATGGGAATGATTTGCTCACGGCAGAGAGTTGACCCCATTGACTATCTCGACCTTTTTCTAAATGGCAGCATTATTCAATACTTCGACAAGATTAGGTATCTTGGATATCAAATTAACAGTACCTTAACTTGGTGTGAAGCCGTTGCAGATACCGTAAGAAGGATATATTTTGGCTTACGAGGGCTAAGAGCCTCATCGCATTCACTGCCTATATTGTTACTCCCCTTTTTTATGTATAACTGTTCAGTTTACCCTTGTCTCGATTATGTTTGTAAGCGCAAAATTAATGTTGCTTTTAATGACTGTGTAGAAGTGCTTCCCATCTGAATGCATCCATGTTAAGTTTAAAACTAGATAGTATACTATAACTTTAGAAATATTATAAATCTTTTTAACATTATCCACGGTAAGTGTCGCTACTTTTTGCTCAGTCGCGTAGAGGATTAAAGTTAATAATACCGCGTTTTCAACACACTATTGGAGAACGGTCCTACTTCGTCCAAGCAATACGGCTGTGGAATAATCTTCCACAAGATTTGCAAAGCATTACATCACCAACCACATTTCGTAAAAAACTTTTTTGTAGCATTCTTGAATCAGAGCTAACAACTGCAAACATGTCATATTTGAAAGCCAAACATTTTTCACTTTCTTTTGCAATTATTTTAAATTATTATTCGTTTGAAATGTTATATAAACTTGCGTAATTTACATTTTAGATACTTAATCAAAAGATAAGATATCTTATAGTATCCTGTAAAAACCATTGTAATATAATAAATAAAATAAAAATAAAGTAAATAAAAAAACATAAACTTAGAAGCGATTCGCACTTACCGATGACTCGGTAAAGAAGCTCAGAGGTGTAATGGGTTGTTTTCATATTTCAGTCGCTTCGTCCCAGGGTTCTCCTACATTGCCAGGTCATTGACAAATTTGCTAAGCAAAGATTCAAAGTTTTCTTGGACTGATGAGTGCACTGAAGCCTTTGAGCAGCTAAGAAATAAACTAGTTTCTTCGCCAATATTGGCAATATAGATCCACGGGAAACAGAGTTGCACTGTGATGCCAGCGCGCATGGTTTTAGGCCGCACTTATGCAAAGACAGGATGACAAGAAGTTTCATCCATTTTCTTTTTTTTCAAGAAAGACGACTGGTGAAGAAGCTAATTAGTTTTGAATTAGAGACATTAACTGTGGTACATGCCCTAGAACGGTTCAAAGCTTTTCTTGATCGTTTGCCATTTACCATTATTACTGACTGTGAAGCCTTGTCGCAAACGCTGAAGAAGGAAGACGTAAATCCTCATAGCCAAGTGGGCTTTAGCTTTTGAGAACTACAATTACCAAGTTGAACATCGGAAAGCGGAAAGAATGGCTCATATTGATCCGCTTAGTCGTGTTCCCACCATCGCGGCAATAACGAGGGAAGACTTGGATCGGAATATCCAAATTCCCCAGATGCGCGATGAGACTCTATGTTCTACCCGACAAAAATTAGAAGCCGAAGAAGTACCCGGGTATGTGATAGAAGACGGTCATGCGTGTCACCCATGATAAAGGTGGCCATCTGGGTATTGACAAATGCGCAAGTTAAATCCAGAATCATTATTGGATCTCGAATGTAAAGAAAAAATTAAATCGGTTTATCAGGAATTGTCTTAAGTTTATTTACCATAATATACCATAAGTTTAAAGAGTAAACATATTTTGGCTGTCATAGATGGCTTTACGAAATATGTCAAATTGTATCCTGTCAACACTCTCGAAACAAGAGAAATGATAGGCGCCCTGGAGCGATATTTTGAATATTATAGTCGTCCACGTAGAATCTTTAGTGATCGGGGAACTGGTTTGACGTCTCCGGAATTTGTTAAATTTCTGGAGGAAAATAACATTTGGAAGGGGAAACCTAGTTTTGAAGGCAATGTTAGCGAAGTTGGTTGAGTCTTCCGAGTGCGCCGATTGGAAACAGCAGTTGACCAGGGTTGAGTATGCCATAGATAATA
The DNA here is from genome assembly GCA_963576555.1 of Ferdinandea cuprea. Taxonomy (NCBI): domain Eukaryota; kingdom Metazoa; phylum Arthropoda; class Insecta; order Diptera; family Syrphidae; genus Ferdinandea; species Ferdinandea cuprea. The sequence continues at coordinate 84,854,870 of OY754959.1, forward strand.
CTAACCATTCAAGCACGGGGTCGTCCCCAAGTAAACTGCTGTTCGGAGTAGAACAACGGGGAAGTATCATCGACGAGCTGACTGAGCACTTGGATGAGAAATACAGTGATGACGCGCAAATAGATCTGACCAGGCTACTACGCCCAACGAGTTTAGCGTCGGCGAATTTGTAGTAATCAAGAATGTGGACTCTTCGGTTGGGACTAATAAGAAATTAATACCTAAGTATCGCTATGTGATAGAAAATATTGAAGGTTTTCAAGTAACGAAGTTGTAGTATCACGGCATTTTAGATTCAAGTAGACTAAAGAAATGGGTCGAGTGTAGTAAAAGTAATACAGTAAAATAGCCGGATTCGTAAGGCAACATTTATCTTTAGCTTTTGGTTATAAAATCCAGGTCGATTGACTGGTCAGAATGGCCGAACTGTAATGAACTAGAATTGAGTTGAATTGAGTAATGCCTGAGAGGTGTATTTGTAACAAGGTTCCAAACACTTTTCTTTAAAGAAGTAAGAGATTAGTTGTCAAAGCAAAAGAAACACGGTTCTTAATAAATCCAAGTTTAAATATAAAATCAAGAGCCGAGAACTTATAGTTGCTGCAAGTGATTACAAGAAACGGACGAGGTAAGTACATTGTTGTCCATAGTTTCCCAAATTAAATTAAATTTCATTTCTTATAAAACATATGAATATACTAACATTCTTAATTTTAGATGGAGGATATAAATCTAGGTGACTAAGGCGGTATAGTTTTTATGGAGCATAAAGGCCTACTAATTCAACACAAAGAATGTAAATCAATCTAAAAATATTTATAGTTACATTTATATTATGTATATTAATTTCGAACGGAACGGATTCGAACGGAACTGTCCGGTCGATAATGGTCCATTGTACGATTAGGCAGACATTATGACCAAGTACCAGGACATTATGATCCAGTATATTATATTGTACGTTGATTATCGAGCAACCTGACGTTATTCTTCTTTATAATTAATCACATACACAGGAGTCATCACACATAACTTAATACTATATTATCTAAACATATAACGATTATCTTATGTTATTATTACTAAATAATATGTTCAAATTGCAATAAATTACTTTGTCTCAAAGCTTTTTCTCAGTATGAAATTCTTTTATAATATAATAATAACTTTACGCTTAAGTCCCATACAAGTTGAAGGCCGGCATAAGTCTGTTATTCGACTTACAAAGAAGGTAATGGACAACAACAATACAGGTGGAGCAGCACTTACTCTTAACCCATACGTGAAAAATTGGAATTGGAAGCAATTCAATTATTGTATCCAAATTCATTTTTTATAAGAATCTGTTAAAAATTATTATAATTCTTGCATTCGATATGAATGTAATTTACCTCTTACGTTTCTTGTAGGCACCTGCAGGAACTATGTGGGTTCAGGTCAATGATATGAAATCTATAAAATATAGAAATGAAATTTAATTTATATTGGAAAACAACAAACAACAACGTACTTACCTATTACGTTTCTTGAATGAACTTGGAGGTACTCTTTCCTATTCTATTAATTAAAAAATGCAATGTAATAGGAAAATTGAACAACAATAAAAAGGAACTTACCTATTATTTTTCTTGTGGTCTCTTTTTTTAAAAAAATTAAGAATTCTTTTTTTTTTATTTTTAATACGATGCTACCGGGCGAATAGAAGCTTTGAAATGAAAAAAAATATGTGAACGCTGAAAACAAATAAAATGACAGGACGCGCCAGAAATGTCAAATCGACTTGGGGGTAGTGCATATATATGTAATGCATGTTCTTTGGAAACTAAAGTGTCATTTTGGTTAGAACTACTCCAAATGGGTGAATAGAAATCGACATCAATCTTCCTGGAAACTACGCTAAAACTTACGAAGATAATGTCGCCGTTCTTTCTGACGGTTCAAACCTAGAGACTGTCTGCTCTGAGCTGCAGAGATCCCCAGATTTGATCGCTGTTTGCTACCTGTGTCAACCACTTCCGTATTGTCATCAACTGTCGAGCGTACCTCTCGAAATCCATACTGATGTCCACCTGCTTGTTTAATTATCCCCCTCTGCCCAAAACACAGAGCGGGTGGCAGGCTAATGGATCCCTAGCGAGAATGCCTCCCTTTGGCAGTAGTACGAGCATCTGTTTTTCCATTGATCAGGAAAGACTCAACCTGTCAAGCAGGCATAATAAATGTCCACAAACAAGTCCATTCTGGTTTTAATAGCCGCCTACAGAGCTACATTTGGGATCCCATCCTGTCCAGAGAATTTTTTATTATAAAACCTGTTGTGCCTATAAGTTGTTGTTTAGCTGTAAGCCACTCATCATCCAGTGAAATTTCCGGTTGTCTTGAAAAAAGGCCCTCGGGTATTTCCTTCAATACATCTGAGCACCTGCTCGAAAAACGTTCATCCCCACTTGGTACGCTTCTCCCCAGGGGTTTTTATTTGCTCCATTGCATAACTCGGCAAAGCTCCGACATTTTCTGGTATTTATCGTCGTTTTAAGCTCCTTTGGCATTAATTGGTACTGGTTGTGGAGTTCATTGAAATCATCACTTCCTATGCTTGGTAGAACAGGCTTTCACCGAAACGTGTTACTGTTTTTTTTTTGCCAAACTCCAAAGATCGAACTGTCTCGACAGCCCAGGGGACTTCCCTAGCACGCCGGGCTCGTCTCAAGACGCTTTATTAAACCTTCCCCCTTGATATGTATATATATCATGGATGTACGCTGAAAACCATTTCTCGCTTAAAGGGAGTTAGCTTTTGGTACTATGCGCAATGAAGGAAGTATTTGTGATAGTCAAGCTGCTCAAACTCCAGCTTTTTCGGAACTTCGTCAAATGGCTAAACACAGTGAATCTCGGCTGGGTCCCAGGTAATATTACCATGTAGGGAAATAAGATGTGCGACGAGATTGGTAGGCAATGTTCAGAAGTTTTCTCAGGACCCTACATGCGTTGGGTCTGTCTGCATCTGCAGTTATGTCCTGCATTCATACTTAAGTTTCTAGTGAGCACAAGTTTCGGTGAAGTGACTGCGATGGATGGGGACAGACCAAAATACTGCGACCGGACATCTGTAAAAGGTCTGCGTCCCTCCTTCTTTCTTTCAAGGGAATCGGCAAAATGTGTTAAACACTTAAATGTGTTAGGCTTAAGCGAAACCACCATCTATACTGCTTGTGCTGAGGAAGATGACATAGCGAAAAACTTCCTCTGTAGTTGTCCTGCCGCTCGCAGGGAGGCGGATTCTCAGCTGGCCTGAAATGCGCTTTCGATATTTTGAAGAACTTTCACGAGAATTATCCTTCGACCCCAGTCTTACGGATATGTCGTCTGACTAAATGACACCAGAAATCATTTTGCGACAACTTTCCTCAAGCCATTCCGTTTTCGGTAAGATTGTGAACTATGGTATGAATGTCGTCATATTTTTACAGGTGACTTCAAAACCGCACAGGACCAGAGATGATAGAAGCAAAGAGATGCCAAACTCTTACCTCCCTTGCCCATAGAAACCCATTTGTTTACATCTTTTTGTTGTAATCGATTTCCAGTGAGGGCCGTGTCGGTAAATATATGTGAACCTGAAAGAATCAATTCAGCGCTCGAAATTTTTTAGTCTGGACGCACTTATTTATCAGTGGTAAGTATTTTGACATTTATCTTAGTCAAAGTAAAAAGTTGTTTCAGATTTTTTGTATTCTCCTGGTTTCGTAAGTAAAATGTGTAACTTCTTTATTAAATTTAACGTATTTAAAAATTCACTATATAGCTTCTCAAGAGTAGCATAGATGAAGCTAAGGACAATTTTCAGTTTCCCGCTAAGTCATGCACAATCAAAATTGGAATATTCGTGCAAAAATAAATGACCTTGACTCTTCCTTTGGCCGGTATGTGTGCTCATATTTAAGCCATCCCAGTACACATTCGGAATTTTTTTTCTTTTTTACAAGACTCATTTTAAACACTTCTCACTTCACTTTAAAAAAATTTTAAAAACATATGTTTGAATATTCACCTCATATATGACAGTAAAGCTCAGAAAAATTGTATTTTATATGTCAAATGAAATAAAGTGAATGTATTCAGCTTTACTTATAGTAATTAAAGTTCCCCATGGAAACATATGTAATATTTACGTATTGAAATGTAATAAAAATTCAAATTACAGTATATAAGTGATTGCATACACAATTTTCACTATTCATGTTTTGCTTAGAATTATTATTCGGTTAAAAAAAATTTTTAAAACAATTAACCATATCTGATTGCCTTTTCGCATAGGCTTGAATTCGTTACGCAAATACAGAAATATAAATCATTCATTATGGTAACTATAAGGTGACATTTTTACAGATGACAATTTACTAAAACAAAAACATATTTCCAAAAATTCATATCCCATACTGCAGATAAATTAGTAATTTGACCTCCAGACCAATATTTTCTTTTAATGATTTTTCATCTTTGAAAAAAGTGAAAGTTCTATTGATCTTAAATGCACGTAATCTTCGAAAATACACAGCACATCTGTACAAAAATACTGTTTGCTTCGCTTTCACTTCAGAATTGTTAAAATAATATAATATTCAATATTTTATATTTTTATTTTATAACTTTGTATTTTAATATTTCTATTATAGTCTTGTAAACGTTGTTGCCTATGTTGTTAACTTTTCTATTTTCTTTTATCATTTTAATGTAAGCATTTGTATCCAATTTCAATTACAATTTAACGCTCATGATAACATAAATCAAATTTTAAAATTTAATATCTGGAATTGCAAAATGAAAATGCCCCAATGCAATAACTTTAGCACTACAAAAATCAACGACCTCTCCAACTCCTTTGCCGGTATTATTTATGTAGGTGACCTAAGTGGCAAAAGCCTCAGATGGGGTGACACCACATCTAACTTAAACGGGAGAGCAATTGAATCCTGGAATTCTCTACATAACCCAAACTTCATTATGTTGCCTTCAACCAACCCTACTATACCAAGAACCTCCTTCTTGATCTGTTTTTAATCACCCCACAGCTGGTAAGCCGGGTTGATCGCAACTTCACCAACCAGACGTTGCCTTCCTTCTCGGATCACTTCGCGGTGATTCCGAAGTTAAGACTTGAGGAGGCTGAACTTCTGCTGCAGACACCATCGTTTGGTCGCTCTTTAAAACTACCAACTAGGAACACTTTAGTTCCGACCCTATATATCGGTGCCTTGATTCAAAAAACCCGAGAGGTAGGCCTAATAACTCACAAATATTCTCCACGCAAGGTAATATCGCGGAGCTCATTAGCTCTCCGACCTAAAAAATTGTCGTGCCCTGATTCCATTTCTAACTTCATCCTCAGGAAAATCACCGCCTGGCCATGAATTACCTAACAATAATCTTTAACAACTGTCTGAATAATGGGTACTTTCCCAAAGCCTGGAAAATATCAAGGATTTTTACAATGCCAAAGAAGGCTGGGGAGTTCAATCTCAATAACCGTAGGCCTATTACTCTCCTATTGAATTTAGGCAAGCTCTTAGAAAAAATAATACTCGCCAAATTGACTGCTACGTAGATAATAACATTGAGTTCATTCCGAAACATAAATTTGGTTTTCGTAAAAGACACTCCACGGTGTATGCCCTCTTAAAAGTTGATAACGACATTACCCTCAACCTGACAGAAAAGGTGTACGGTGGCTTGCTAATTGGACATGGAAAAAGCCTTCGACTGTGTCTGGACAGACGGTCACCTTCATACAATTAAACAGCTGGATTACCCACCACCTATAATAAACATTCTTATAAGCTTTCTCTCAGAAAGAAAGGGAAGGGAACCAAACTTCTCCTATACAAAACCCTCATCAGGCCCGTACTCACCTACGCTTTCCCATTGTGGTTTTCCATTTCCTCAACGGTGGCAGAAGAGTTGGAGAAAGTTGAGAGATAAGTTCTTAGGCTCTGCATCAGTAAAAACTTCATCATTAAGAACTTCACATAATAATGTGACGTTGGCACATATTCCACTATGTATACACTCTCTTACATTCACCAGATACTCGTAGACAACATTTATAAAAGAACAAGCGAGACGGAACAAAACACCTATATTAGTTCCATCTCCCTCCACTGTATTGCTCACCATCGCTTTTTCTTCTCACCAGTATTAAACCTATTCATATAATAGGTCCCTCTGTGATAGACAACAAGTCAAAGTAAATTCATATGACTTGAATGAGAGCCATGAGGCATTTTCGTAATGCCATTACGGCTGAACCCAGTAAAGTCGTTATTATGAAAACAACGTTTCAGAATGATTGCCATATGGGCTGACGTTTGCAGTATTCTGTTACCTGAGTAAGCAGGAGTGAAATTCTGTTGAAATTACTTTCAGGCTAATGCTGTGAACGGCCCCGTCCCGTTAAAACCCTGGGAGGCCTCAAAGTACGTTCAATGCTTCGTCACCATTAAGATGGTGGTGTAGGTCCAGATGGGACATTCCTGGTTAGCACCGATCCGGCTCTGGCATATAACTCCATAAGGGCCTGTGTCAACCCTTGAGTGGCCTCACTGCATGCATAGATAACCATGCGATCGCTAGGTGACTACACACCAATGCATTGATAGCGGCCTTGAGTTGGGACCCAATAGAATGAACACAACTAAACAAAACCAACAAAATCAAGAGAACGACATCAACGGACGGATGGTGAGAAGATCTCCGGCTAGAAAGCCGCAATCGCCCCAGAGGAGTCCTGACGGAGAAGCGGCGCCTCAAAGTAGTACGTGGATGGTGCTGGATCCAAATAACTAGTCCTCGGTGTTTTAAAACGCCGGCTGAAGTTGCCGCCCATAGGTGAAGCGAAGAAGGCATCACGTGGTGACGCAGTGTCCCAAACACAAAACAACGCCGGAAAGAGCAAGATGCCCGCCAAACCGACAATAAATGAGCAGGCCACAAAGGGTCAGATAACAGCTAGGATTGTATGTAAAGAAAAAGCTAAGGGCAACAGCAGCTCCTGGTTGATGGTTCCCAAAAAGAAGCCAAGCAAGTCCACGCGAGAAAAAGCGCGGCCAGACGCAATCGTGGTGGCAAGCAAGGGCGAACTGTCCGTAATTCTTCGTAGGGTCTAAGGGGATCCTAAACTCCATAACCTGGGTGAATCGGTTACAAAGATTAGAAGAATGCAGAAAGGAGACCTGTTGTTCCAGTTGCACGAATCCGGTAACAGAACCGAAGAATTCAGGTGTATAATTGGTGAAAACGTTGGCGCAGAGATCCGCACCTTGGAGAACCATCATGTTATCGCCCGATATGTCTGCTGGATACTCTAGGTAAGATCCTAGAGCGTATTATATACGACAGACTGCTTGCGGTGGCGGAGAAAAATGGAGCTCTGTCAGATCAACAGTACGGCTTCAGAAAATCTGTTCTACCATCGATGCAATAAAGGCGGTAATAGATATAGCAACTGATGCTATACAAGGAGAAAGATGGAGATGGGGAACTAAAAGATACTGCGCAGTAGTAACGCTCGACGTAAAAATCGCGTTCAACTCTGCGAGGTGGTTCTTTATTTAATCTTATTATTACTGACAATTTAAAACTGCTAAATTAGTTAAACCACCGGCAAGCAAATTATGAAAATCCTTATTTTATGTTTAACTTGCGCAACTGCCAAAATGTTTACGAAACTGCTTAAAAATGATTACCCTATGTTTGTTAGGTAAATGCAAAATATGTTTGTTAGGTAAAACTAAAATAATACATAATATTTGAAAACAATCAACAACATTTTATTCTTTTGCAAATTCATCAAAAAACGTCGCATGTTATTACGATGTTATTGGACACATCCTAGTTTTGACTTTTAATATGTCAACATGAGATCTTTTCCAAATTGGATTCTTAGGCGCAGAACTGCTATTGGGTACGTTGACTGGCTCAAAAACATACTAACACAGTACTGCGCCTTTTTGAAGCAAATAAAAACGATAGGCGAATAAAAAATGTCTGACTCAATTTTCTTTATTTACACGGTGTTATATTTACATTTTTCATTGAAATCATGTTTAAAAATAAAAAAACATCAATATAAAAATTAATTTCACAATTGTGGGTGCAAAATATCACTTTTGGCTTCTTTTTGTTTGTATATATATTTAATAAACTTTTTACCTTATATTGGTACCTACACATTTTCCTAATTTGCACATTAAATTATTATTTAAACAAAACCCACAAATTTGCCGCCGCAATTCTTCCCGGGAGTTTTACCAATTTATATGTATTTACTTTGACAATCCGCGGCACTGATTACTCGATTTTGTTACATTGCAATTAAAACTCTTAATTAATATTATATTTTTTCTTTGACAATAATTAATACCACTCTATTTCAACGTTTATTTAGTTTATCGAATACTGCCACACAATCTTGCAAGGTTTAGTTTTCCCTCCAACGTTTTTTTTTTCTCGCTCATCTGAAACTGACGTAGTCGTGAACATCCCTTTTACTCATCTGTGCTCTTGAGTGACTTGCAGTTGACTTGTAACTCAGTTGAAAATCGGTCAACCACTTGCCAACTGCTTTGTGTAACTTGTGGAATGTGTTAAAAGGTGCGTTTGCTTTGACAATCTTACTATTGAAACCAGATTTTGAGGAGGTTTCATCGAAACCTCATACAATATCGAGGTTTGAAAATCTCGAAAATGTATGGGAAACCTCCTGATTTCGATGGAGGTTTCATGAGTTTTTGCGAAACCTCAGATTTCGATGCGGTGTGAAAAGGGTATTAGCTTTGGTAAGGCAAGACCTAAAGCGCCCTTTTGCCATTTTGTTCTTAGTAGATTTAATTCTGCCAAACTATTTATCACAGTAAACGAATGCTTACAAATTTTCAATCGCTGTTTTTTAAGATTAAAGAAATTATAAGTATTTAAAACCCGGCGGCCCAGAGAAATTTCGGCTGGGCCCGCAGCCTGGAGATTAGAGCAAATTCCAGAATTCCGGGCCAAAATACCGCTGTTGGTAACCCTAAATGCATCTACCTTTTGCTACAGGGAATCCACGAAATCTATGATTTAAATAATGGAATTCTATGTTAATTAAATAATAATATACAACAATGTATTTACCTCTTAGGTTTCTTGAAGTCATTTGGCAAATATTCCAGTATTCTGTGCAGGTAAAAGGCAACGAAATCTATGAATTAAAAAATTGAATTTAATGTGCTGGTTTTGTTGTCACTAGGCAAATATTCCAGTATTCAGTGCAAGTAATAATTGGAATTCAATGAGTATTGAACAATAATATACAACAATGCATTAACCTTTTTTTTTTCTTGCAATCACCTAGAGGAACTCTTTCAGCTACAGGGAAAAATCCACAAAATCTGTAAATTAAAAAATTAAATATAAAAACTAAATTTGAACAAGAATAAAAGAAAATGAATTTACTTCTAATTTTTCTAAAATATATCAATAATTTGTCGTCTATTTTAAATATATAAATTGATGCCCCCGAAGAGAAACTTCGAAATGATTTTAGAAAAAAAAAACTACGCGGAAAAACAAACAAAACTGACAAGCAAGAAATGTCAAAACGGTTTGGTAGTAGTGCATTTAAATGTTATGTATGTTGCATTTTAACCAAAGTGTCATTCTGGTTGGAACTACTCCAACTGGGTGAACGAAAATCGGCACAAATTAGGTAAATGATAAAGTATGTGTAATAAGAGTATGTGTAATAATAACAAATTTCGTGAAACCAAATCGTTCTGAAAAGCCATCGTCTAAATGGCTGTGTGCGTTTTAACGTACGTTCGAACGACCCCATGTCTGTTGGAAATTGTTAACTTTTGCTTCTATTTATTTTTGAAAAGGGTAAGTTCCTTCATGGACGGCATCTATCATTCTTTTTCCGGCTGGTCTTGAATAGGAGAGGTTGTGTAAAATGACGAAGAAACGTCGTAATGGAGGTCGTAACAAACATAATCGGGGACACGTGAAACCTGTGCGATGCACTAATTGTGCTCGGTGTGTTCCAAAAGACAAAGCAATTAAGAAATTTGTGATCAGGAATATCGTCGAAGCCGCTGCAGTGAGGGACATCTCGGAAGCATCCATCTGGGACACATACGTTTTACCCAAGCTGTACGCCAAATTGCATTACTGTGTATCGTGCGCAATTCACTCCAAAGTTGTTCGTAATCGATCAAAGGAAGCCAGGCGTATCCGAACTCCTCCTGTAAGGACCTTCCCCAAGGATATGCAGCGCCAAAATAATCAGAACAGAAAGTAATATGTGAGACGGAAGTTTTTCATCAATAAACATTGTATAACCTTGTATTTCTGTTGTTTTAATTCTGGTGTTCAAGTTGGAGTTAGATGTTGGGTTTGTTGATTTTCTTTTTTGTATTTTTTAATATTTAACAATTGTCGTCACTCAACTTGATAAAAACGCGGTAATTTAATATATCAAAGTTTCGCACTTCCAACTTTGTATTTAAATATTCAATTTAAATGAAGTGTTTTTTTTTCTAGGAACTGATTTGACAGCCTTTTATTATTCGGCGAGGGAAACATCTGAAATTCAAGCAGTAAAAAGATACATATGTACTACATATTTATTCATAGAAAAGTGAACATCTTATGTCTGATATTTTCGCCGCCGGGTTTAATAATGGGGGTGTTGGTTTTTTATTTGAATGCTTATGTAGAGGCAAGTAAGTTTATAGCAGTTATTTTATTTTGTATTTCCTTGCTTTGCGAAGCGTCTTAATTATAAATCTATGAGTTGTTTTCATTGTTTACATAAATACAATTTAAGGTTACATTTTCGCTGACTGAAACTGCACATTCTCCAAAACCATATATACTACGCCGAATTCCAGTTATTTCACGTTATTAAAACTGTAGCACCGAATTCTCGATCGACCCGTCTAGGGCACAACCTATATTCCTGCTTGGTCTGCACATTAACGATATTTTTGGCCAGTTGTTTGTGTTCATTATTGTCATGATCCATCGCAGCTAAAAGCATTTATATACTCTTCTAAGAGATCTCTGGCGAAATCCAAGTCAATATGGTTTTAAACCGATAAAATCAATAGGTAAGTACATCGGTTTGTCGAATATTTTCATTCATACCTTTCAAGTAAAAAAGTGAAGCTTTATACAAAAAGTAATTTATTTCCTTCGTCCTCCCTAATTTTCAAAAACCCACTCGCTAATATAAATATTTATTCAGCTATTTTTTTTTTAATTTAAAGCTTTCATTCTGGTATATATGTACCTACAAACTATTCTCTGATTTCCTGCATTAATTTTTTTATTTTTGTATAAACTGGTCGAAGTTGACTTGTTTACAGCAATCGGCCTAATGAAGTTCAATATTTGAATGCATACAATGCACAGCTGCTTTCATTGGACGTTTAGGAAGACAACATTTTCCTACCATTCTAAAAAGGGTTCCGACATTTGGAGAATGAGCAATGAAGTCTAGCCTAATTTTACCTGACATAAGAAAATTATGATATATTTTAAAAGCAACTTTTTAGATCTCGATCAAATAAGCACAAAATGAGATGTAAGTAGTCCCATTTTTGCCTATTTAAGGAAATATCGAAGGTTGAAAATGGGGATACTATAGTTTCCGAGGCGACAAGATTCGAAGATGAAACTTCTCAATTAAATAATCACAAGTTAATATGTCACAACAGTCATGTTTTCGCATAGTTGAGGTATCGAAGCTTTTTTGCCAATTTTTTTTACTTGAAAAACAAAACATTACATATGTCAAGAAGTTCAATTACCATTTTTTTTTACCATAAAAATGAGGGCAGTACTATAGTTTCGGAGGCGACAAGATTTGAAGATGCAACTTTATAGATCTCAATGAAATAATCACGAGTTAAGATGTAACAACAATCGTTTTCGCCTAATTTAGGAGATATCAGGGTTTGAAAATTGAATTTTTAGTATGAAATTTCTATGAGAAGACGTCTCATTTTTGCCAATATTTTCACTTCAAAAATAAAAAAATTTACATATATTAAGGAGTTCAATCACGAATATTTACCATATATTATATAAAATATTCACCATAAAAAATGAAGAATACTTTTAGGAGTTTATCACAAAGTGAAGTAACTACAAATTATGTTAGGAAATAAGACTAATTGAAGTTATTTTTCTTGGATATGCATTTTGTTGGCTCCCAAGCCGCGTAGCTGCTCCCTGAGCACCTGCATGTGAGGCCGAAGGCCGTTCGATAGCAGTCGGGGAGCCAGGCCAGAGTTGAAATACCATTTTTCCGCGAAGCGGGTCACCAAGGTAACCAAGCGTATAAAGAGCTCTTAAGCCTATTGACCGCTCTTTTATCCAAAAGTTTATGTTTTCAGATATTAAATACATAATACTAATATACATATACGAACAAATAAAATGGATTGCAAAATTAATACATTTGGTTGATGATAAACTCCTAATGGCATACCTTACTTTTCATAGAAAAAAATATTGGCGGTTGAACTCTTTAACATATGCAGTATTTTTGGTTTTTCAAGCTAATATAATTGAAAAAATGTGACGTCATCCCATAGAGTTTTCATAGTAAAAATTCAATTTTCAAACCTCGATATCTCCTAAACTAGGCAAAAACGAGACAGTTGTTACATTTTAACTTGTGATTATTTCATCGAGATCTATAAAGTTGCATCTTCAAGTCTTGTCGCCTCGGAAACTATATCACTGCCCATTGCAGTTAGCACATAATAGTAGAAGTTAGAAACTGTATGCAAACTAAATTTGGATGATTTCTAATTAGCTAAACAGTACCTTGGTGACCCGCTTCGCGGAAAAAATGGATTTCAACTCTGGCCTGTCTCCTCGACTACTATCGAACGGCCTTCGGCCTCACATGCAGGTGCTCAGGGAGCCGCTACGCGGCTTGGCAGCCAACAGAATACATATGCAAGAAAAATAACTTCAAATTAAACTTCTTTCCCAACATAATCTACTGAATGGTTTCAGGGGCTTTCACTAAGGGTAAATTAATTTTGACACATAGTTTGTAACATCCCTTACTATTCGGCGTATACCCCTAGAAGTATATATGATCAGCATCAAAATCTGAGACTAGCAATGTTCGTCCGTCACCAATTTGTAAGCTTTTAGATTCGAGCTAGGAAGATGAAATTTGGAACATATACTTTCTAGGGTCCCGAAATGAAAAAGTGTAAATGTTTTTTAGATATGCCCGCTGCCACGCCCAAAATTAATAAAAATTTGTTTTAAGCCTAAAGTTGATGGAATAAAGCAATAAGACATTCACAAAATATGTGACCTCCTTAAAAAATGTTGTTTTCTTCAAAAATTTCCCTAGAAATAACATGTGTACCAAAATATTAAGATAATACAATTTGCAAAATGTACCCATATGAAGTTTTTAGGAAATCCCAATATTTGGGGGCGTTTTTTTTAAATGCAAAAAAATTGTTTAACATAATATTAGAGAATATTCCCCTCAGCATTTAAACTTTATAACGTCTTTGGCCATGCCCACTTTTTTGGGGCGTTTTCTCAAAAAACCTGGGGTGGAATCGGCTAAGGTGATTGTTTGTAGTTGACAATCAAAATCATCACTTTTGCTCCATGTAAGGTCATTATCAAATTGACAATCGCTTTTATGATATCGATTTAGTGTGACTGAATTCCAAAACGTCAAAAATTGTGAAAGCACACTGCTTTTCTGATGCCAGGTTATAAATGCTTTTGTGCTGTTTTGCATTTGTTATGCATCATAATCATTCACGATGCTCTGTTTGCGTAGTCGATGCTTTCACAATTCGGCTTAGAAAAGTATGCATTGCATCATAGTAAGCAGTTTGCATTTTGGAACGCTTGATTAAGCAGTAATGCAGAAGTACTGCGTTTTGGAATGCAGCCCTATTAAGGTGTCGCTTTCATACATTTGTGTGAATATGTATGCACCTCGGCTTCAACTCTAAATAAATTAAATGGTTTAGTAAATTAAATAGGTTTAATAAATTAGAACAAAATTCGTGAAGTGCTATATTTAATTCATTGGAACTTTTCTACGGCTCAAACAGAGAGGATTTGTGATTTTAATTTGTGAACATAACTATAAGTATTTTAAAATTCACTTATATTTTTCACAGAAAGAATCACTTCGAATTTTATTGTATCAGCTGTTCGGAATGACAGCATCGGCAAGGTAGTAGCGGTTAAAACTCCGAGTGCTGCCAATAATCACTCACTTTGTAAAGTTTCAACTATCGCCTTTGCATATTCTACCCCAGTTTTTTATGATTTTATTATGTGACACCAAATAAAATGTCATCTAACGTGTTTTCTATGCCTATGCCGGCACGTAACACATAGGTACACAACTTAGTTGCTCCGTAAGTTATTTTCTTCAGACAGGCCCTATGACAACAGATTCCATCAGATATTTCGATAATAAAAATGGTCTTTCCTGTTGTGGTTTTAAATTACCGCAATAATATTTCTACCAAACCGTTTTGACTATTTTAGTTGTCAAACGCATACCACGAAGATATAAAAGTTGACAGCCAAAATGCTATTTAGGTGTCGCTTTTTTAGATTTGATATTATTTTGTTATTCTGGCATTAATTAAGTGCAATAAAAAATATTTTTTAAGTTGACAGTAAATATTCACAATAAAAACTTTTTGGTAAATTTTGCATAGTCGCAAATTGTAGTCCCTACTTCTTAATTTTTTATTTCAAACAGAAATGTAAAATTAAATAAAATAATATGTTCTTAAAATTTAAGAATCCGTAGTAAAAATGAAGATACCTATGTACATGCATATGATTTGCAAATTTAAATCACAAGTGAAATTACATTACATTATAACATGTATTAAGATATGTATGTAACAAACATATAATTGTGTTGCAATATATTTACTACGTTTTTGTTTCTTTTATTTGCTTCATATGCCAACGGAATTCGACTTCATCAACTTCAGCATCTACTAAATTCGGTTTGTATCAACTCTTTCCGGGGCAGGGCTAGAAAACAAATTAGACTATTTCGGCATGTCAAGAGAGTAATACCCTTTTCACACCGCATCGAAATCTGAAGTTTCGCAAAAACTCCTGAAGCCTCCATCGAAATCAGGATGTTTCTCATACACTTTCGAGGTTTGCAAACCTCTTTATTGTCTGAGGCACAGATGAGGAATTAACCAGGTAGTCAACTCGAGAGAGAATCTCTCACCTTGCCTACAAGCTAAGTCGAACCGGAAAGGCCCACATAATTTGCACTTATATGGGCTTTTACGTGCCAATCAAATGGGAACCACGCACACATGAATCGAATTATATGGGGCTAATGGCCGCCGCCAAGAAATGTCATATTTTATAGCAAGAAGTTGGGAACAGTTGATGAATTTCAGCAGATTACACCTCACAATTTGGGTGTGTAAAATAAACATGCAAAATATGGGTTTATAAAAACATACTGACCACACAACTAATTACATAATGAAAGACCTACACAATAACTCTTTAAATTCAATTAACTGCTGTACTGAATTAACTGCATTCTTTACATCTGTGACAATTGGGCACTGGTTTAAAACGCTTTTTAATATAATGTAATCCAAATCCTTACAAATATTATTTTTGGTACGTGAAAACACATTTTTAACAACATTTGCAATCACTTACTAGTAGTAGTAAATTGTTTTGTTTATTTTCATAAAAAAAATTTAAAAAAATTACAAAACATTATAACTTGACAAATAAAGTCCTCTGTTAAAAAGAGTGGTTAGTTAATTCAATATATATATGTAACATAACGTGCATGCTTATTTACGAGTTGTACTCAACTACCAAGCATATTCGATAGAAAAATGCACCAACAATATATTTATGCAGTGCATTCCAGCTACCTTTTGTTCTCCTTCTGTCGATCACTTACTATACATTTGAAAATAAAGCATATTAACTTATATAAAAAATTTCCTAAGCCGCATAAGAAAACAAACAGCTTAGAAACTTCATTTGCTAAACGTACAAAGTTTGTAACAAAAAATAATTTAAAAAGGATTAAAAATACTTCTTTCCCACTTTTTTTTATCGATGCACGGAACCAGAATATGTATGTATATTCATTAAACTTTCATATGTTAAATAAAAACAATCAAATAATAAATCAATCAAAGAATTTAATCTATATATACATATAAAAAACCATTGCGAACTATTTAGTACAAATATCTTACACGCAAACATTACTAATTTAGTAAGTATTATGCAATATTACAACAAAATATACATTTTATCTCATTTTACTATTTACTACAAATATTTTACACACAAACATTATTAATTTAGTTATATTTATGCAATATTACAACAAAATATACATTTTAACTCATTTTATTAACCAAAATGGAAAAAGTATAACAACCCAAGAATATTTTTTTTAAGGCAGATACTAAATAGAGAACTATTTCTTATAACCGCAAAAAATATTCGAATTAAATTAAAAACTTCGTATTTATTGGGCAACTAATTTTTTGTTTGTTGATAAACATTTACATTCAAATATCTATAATATTTGAATCACATAAACTCAACACTTCGCAGCACTTCCTTTTTCCCAACACGCACCTTTTACCACATTCCACAAGTTCCACAAAGCAGTCGACAAGCTGTTGACAGATTTTCAACTGTCTTACAAGTCAACTGGAAGTCACCTAAGAGTCAGCTTAACGATTTCTTGAACGACGATCACGCGAATTATATGAAGACAAAGGCGTTGTTAGTTTATATTGGACTTGCAGTGCACTTGCAATTTGAACGCAATAATCGTATATTCGCTTTTATTTTTCGATTACTGACTAAAACGTCAAACAATACTCAGGTAGTGTTCGGTGTGAATGCTTTGACGAGATTTCGAAATCTTTTTGTGGAAACCTCACATCGAAGTACGGTGTGAATAGGGTACAACAGACTTTACAGCAAGTTTAAATTGCTCTTAAATCCTTGAACAACATTCCACAAGTTCCACAAAGCAGTTCAGAAGCGGTTGACAGATTTTCAACTGAGTTAGAAGTCACCTATTACGAAATACCGATTCCTTGAACGACGATCACGCGAATTATATGAAAACATAGGTGTTGGTAGCTTGTAGTGGACTTGCCGTGCACCTGCAATTTGAACGCAATAAAGGAGCGAATCGCGAACTGCGAACAAGGGAATATTCGTAAATTCTGACATTACTTTCACATGACAACTTTTTTTGGTCGTAGGTACCCGCGAATCTGATTTGTAAATGTTAGCAACATTCGCTTTTATTTTTCAATGGCTGACTGAAACGTCAAACAAAGCCCAGGTAGTGTCCGGTGTGAATGCTTTGAAGGGATTTCGAAATATTTTTGTGGAAACCTCAAATTTAAGTGCGGTGTGGATAGAGTATAACCTCAAACTATTCGATTTTTGAATCGCACTTGCTCCCAGGCATCGAACTTTTCTTTTATCATCCGGGAATTGTTAAGTTTGCTTTCAATGATGTTTACCAACGGTTCCACTAAACTTATTAATTTTGCCTTCATTTCCAATGTCCAATTTGTTGATCTTGGCCTTTTTATTTTATTCATTTAAAGTTTTTTTTTTAAATTCAAATATAAACAAAAACACAAAGTCAACAGACGAAAACAAATAAATCGACAAATCTGTTCTGTGTGTCAGGATTTTAGTTCTGCCAATGTGACTTGTGTTGCCACGGGGCTTTAAGTGAATTATTTTTTTCATACCTTTTAGTACTTTTAATTTTTTCGATATATATGTGACACAGTGCTTGGTTGTGTGTAGAAAACAAATGTTGCAACATATGCGGGAGACCTACCAGAAGTTCTGAACTTAAAAATATTAAGAAATATCTTGCAAAATTTGGAACCCATTCGGAAGGGAAAATGTACCTATTCTAAAGTAAATGTACACATTTCGAATTAATTCAATACACCTTCAGTTAAACACTAATTTGTACAAAAGAAAACTATTTAAATTTGTTGCGAATATTCTCAATTTGTATCCTTTTCCTGCTCTAATTGGACTATGAATATACATTTTTATTTGATAAAGCCGAAAAAAAAAATTGTACCTAAATGCTCCGACTAACATTATTTTCTCCAAAATATATTACAATACGTTTATTTGATACCAAAATAAATTAATGCACGGCAACATTCCTTTGCAGAATGAAAATTAAAGTTAATATAAGACATAAACATGACTTGCTGACCATTAAAATTTTACCCTACAGTTAAGGATTATCCGACAACTTAATTTGTTTATTGGTACAGGGATTTAAGAAAGTGTATAGACTTTAAGTTAACTGCCGGACTAAATTTGTTATTAGTACGGTCGAAGTTTATAACACCCCCTAGTATTCATCATAGACTATAAAGAGTATACATATTTATGATCAGAACCAAAACCTAAGACTATTTAGAAATATCTGTCCGTATCAACTGTTCAGGTTTTTAAATCTATGCTAGGAAGCCCACAATTTAGAAAGAAACATTTTTCAAGCTGTAGTTATCTCATCAACTAATCAACTAAGGTTAGAACCGTAACAAAATATAGAGACACTGACACAAGTTTTCAATATAAAGCCTTTTTGCCACGCCTACTTTTTGAGGACTTTTTTTTAACAATGTGTGATTTTCATCAAAAATTACTGAAGATATCAAAAATTATATAACAAAATATATAGCCAATATTTTTTCTAGTGTATCACCCATACAAAGTTTTTGGCCATGTCAACTTTTTGGTGTCGTTTTTTTGTTTTAAATTTCATAGAATGTTATGAAATGCTCATAATGTTTTTAACGCTTTTTTCTTAGGGGCATATAGGGATATGGATACGGTATCATACTGTTCGCCCCAAGCGGACTGTAGCCTTTCCTTTTGTTTTTTTAAATAAGATACAATTTGTATAGAAATGACAAACTATTGCATATTAAAGTACAGACCTTTTTACATAATTACCACTAATATTTAAAATATAGTTAAAGCAAAAGAAATAACTTACAAAGACATTAAATGCACACATGAATGACATTTTTGACTAAACAAGGCCAATAAAAGAGTTCATTTCAGTTCATTTGTATTTCACGCAGGCACAATCAATTAACTACTTAATTTAATTTAGAAAAATATAATTCTTTTGTGGAAACACGCAAGATGCTTGGATTGTAGGATACGCATTCTGCGGAGATCTGCAGGCTGCTGAGGATATCATACACATATGTACCTAGTTAATGCGAGGCAATAGCGAAAGACAAAATAGATGGCATGGACTTCAAGGGCCTTCTAGGTTTTTGCAAAGAAATTGGTTGCTTTACCAGGTAAATTATTTAGGTTTTTCTGCCTTTTGAATGATCGCAATGGGCGTTTTAGTACCTAGTGTTCTGTGATGACTTCGCTTAACCTAAACAAGCTCCAGCCAGTTGCAAGTGCGTAACAGGACCTAGGCTAAGCAAAATTATGATCGTAATAATTAATATTAAGAAAATACCACGCCACTATACATTCGAGGCATCTGATTTCGGAAAAGAATAAATAAAATGTGACGACGCATTGATTTGACATGCGACAAATGTAAGATTCTGATAGGTATGTACAAAAATTACCGATGTATCGAAAAGCCAATATATGTCGACGTATATTTGTATTTACAGAACAGAGGGAGGCATTTCATACTTAATACAAGAAAGTATGCCAATAAGCTTACTAGCGTAAGTTAGAAACCAATATTGGAGTTACCGATATTCACATTCAAAATATATTGAATCGATAAATATCGATATATATACTTACTTACTTACTTAACGGGCTCCCGACCCGTGAAGAGTCCCTGCCTGAGATACGGCAGCCTTCCACCCTCTGCGATCCCGAGCACGCTGCTAAGGGTTCTGTAGAGCATGCACTTTGTCCTTCGAGTTAGGAGTTTTGAGCCCATTTGTTTTGCCAAACCGAAGTAGCAGCGGTTTCCTAGTTGGACTGATCTGTTGAAGATAGTGCCTTCCGTGTTGACACCTGCCCTGCGCACTATCTGCTCAAGAACAAGATTGAAGAAATCACACGACAGAGTATCTCCTTGCCGAAATCCGGTGCATGTTTGAAAGAGTTCAGATGAGCTGCTGCCAAACTGCACATTGCATCGCGTGTTATCTAGTGTCATGCGACACATTTGGATCAGTTTTGACGGGATCCCGAATTCGGCCATCGCCACAAAAAGCTCCTGACGATGAATGCTCTCATATGCGGCTTTAAAGTCGATGAAGGGATGGTGTGTCTCGACTTGAAATTCGTTGGTCTTTTCCAGGATTTGCCTTAGTGTGAAGATTTGGTCTACAGTTGATCTGCCGGGCCGGAAGCCACACTGGTACGTGCCGATTAGTGTGTTGCAGAAAGGTTTGAGACGTTCACACAGTACGTTGGATAGAATCTTATATGCGACATTAACCAGGGATATGCCTCGAGAGTTCTTGCAAGACATAGGATCGCCCTTCTTGTAGATGGGATATATTGAGCTGATGGTCCAGCCATCGGGCATGCTTTCCTCCACCCAAACTTGGTTGTTGGTTTGGTGCATGCGCCCTATCATAACACAAGATATATGTACATATTTTCGAAATAGCCATCTCTATGTTTGATAATATTTAAATAACCAGTTGTCCAAAAATTGCCAGAAATAAAAATTTGTGTTTTAAAAATAATGGATATAGATATCGCAGCTTTGTTTATGGATGCAGAATCAAAGAATTAAGGGCGCAAGGTAAAGGAAAAAATGGGGATATCGAGAAAAAAAAGTAAGATAAATGATTTGCCTGATGCGGCCTTAGTTATGCTATTATAGATCTTATATTTGGAAAACTTAAGAGTTTACTTACAGATTTAAAAAAAAATCCCCTTAACAAGTCTGAATAAGCATATAAAAAAAATTACTAGCCTTATTGGGGTAACTTTAAATAATTAACGCAATTCAAAGCACTTAGTTGCTAAAAAAAATACTAGTTGGTCAGCATACTTTCATCTTAAAACACAGCAAAAGCTTCTGGTGTCTCCTACATAAGACTCATCAGAAGTTCATATCGCCTGGTGCTTGTTTTTTATTTGCTCTTGGCCTGAAAACAAAGTTAAGCAATAAATGTGTAAAAATTACTTTTCTTTTTATTTTATTTCTATTGTTTACATTTTTTCACTACTAAGCTGAAAATCGAAAGAAAATTACGCAACCACTTGTTTTCGGAGGATATCGGACAAAAAATGGTGTCTAACTGTCACAAAGGTCACTGAAAATGCACTTCATCGCTCACACCTCCAACTCGTGAAACTTGGGTTCCACCTAAGTCGATGCATTATTTTGTTATTCCCCGGACCCCGAATAGCACTGACACAAGCATTTCTGCCCGTGCCAGGATCGCAACCATGCGTTGCATTAGTAGTGTCCGTCGGGGTAAGTAGGAGTTAAGGGCTATTTACATGTTAGCGAATATTCGTAATTCTGACGTTTCATTCACATGAAAACTTTTTTTGGTCGCAGATACCCGCGAATCAGATTTGTATATGTTAGCAGCAAGATGTGTCAATTTTAAGGTTATTTGGACGAATTTTTCATTCGTCGATTAGTGGATCGCGTCTGTACTATGTGGATTGTGAACAAAGAGTGACAGTTCGCGGCAAAATACCCGCGAATCTGATTTGTATATGCTAGCAGCAAGATGTGTCAATTTTAAGGTTATGTTCGGACAAATTTTTCATTCGCGGATTAGTGGATCGCGTCTATACTATGTGGATTGTGAATAAAGAGTGACAGCTCGCGGCAAGAATTTTTCAATTCGCGGGAAAATGTTTGCAATTGTAAATAATGCTATTTAAATCAATTTAGACTCAGTTTTTTTAGAAAGGATGTTAGATCAACTAAATATAATGCTTTTGTGGTAGAAACAATAGAATTTTTCTATTCATAAATACATTAAATTTGATTTGTTCGCGATTCGCCTATTCGCAATTCGCAATTCGCTCTCATATGAATAGTGCTTTAGGGCTAGTCCTTGAGACTGGGAATTCGGCGTTAGAGTGAGAGGGAAGTCGTGAGTCTTAAATTAGGGTGATTGTTGTTTACGTTGCATGGGATTGGTGTGTGTTGTCATGTTTATATTATTGTTTCTATTTTTTTTTTGTTTTTGCTTTGTTGTGTCGTCAGCTAGTGTGTTTGTTTTATTTTTTGTTTTTGCTTTTGCTTTCTGGTATCGTCGGCAGATATGAGCACAGATGAGGAATTAACCAGATAGTCAACTCTGCAATCCCCTATCACTTTCAACCCGCAAAAAATATTTAATAACGTCCGCAAAATCCTCTCTCAATTTTCCCATCTGTGAATAGGTGTGAGCCAGAGATATGAAGTTAGATCTAATTTACTAGATTACCCGCCAAAAATAATTGTGGGGAGTTTTGCAACATATCCAAATCGCAACAACAAAACGGCTGGTCACGGCGGATGTGTTGGGAAATAGGAAACGCTGGCAAGTGTTGAGTTTATGTGATTCAACTTTTATAACTATTTTAATGTAAATGTTTATAAAGAAACAAAAAATTAGTTACTCAATTAAGTTGTTACAATTTAATTGGAATATTTTTTGCGGTTACAAGAAATAGTTCTCTATTTTTTTATCTGCCTTAAAATAAACATTCTTGGGTTGTTATACTTTTTCCATTTTGATTAATAAAATGAAATAAAATGTATATTTTATTGTATTATTGCAAAAATATTACTAAATTAGTAATGTTTGGGTGTAAAATATTTTTTTAATACAACTCATAAATTAGCATGCACACTATGTTACACAAATATATATTGAATTAAACAGCCACTCTTTTTAACAGACGACTTTATTTGGGAAGTTATAATGTTTTGTCATTTTTTAAAAAATTTTTTTTTATGAAAATAAACAAAACAATTTACTACTACTAGTAGTAGTAAGTGATTGCAAATGTTGTTAAAAAAGTGTTTTCACGTACCAAAAATAATATTTGTGAGGATTTGGATCACGTTATATTTAAAAAGCGTTTTTAACCAGTGACCAATTGTGTAACGCAAAGTTTCCACTGAGCAGTAAACCGAGATTAAGGTTAATCTGCCCTTAATCCACTTTAATTCTCAAGATTAACCATACAAATTTTAATCTGCTGAACACAAGATTGAAAATAAATCTAGGTAATCAATTTTTTGTGCTTAATCTCAGTTTATTTTATGGTGAAAACGTTGCATAAAAGTACTTTAATGCTTCAATATAACCATCCTTAACAAAATCCGTTTTTCTAAAGTTATACTTAAATTTATTGTAAGACGAAAATGTATGATAAACTTACTTATTATATATTAGTCACGTTAATCAATATTATTCTGATTATTTTTCTTTAAAAATTAGAATAAATTGGTTAAAACAAAGCTTTATTCTCAATATTATAATATTTTATTATGTGGTAAGTATGTTTTTATAAATCCATATTTACCGCATATTGTGCATGTTTATTTTACACACCCAAATTATGAGGTGTAATCTGCTGAAATTCATTAACTGTTCCCAACTTCTTGCTATAAAAAATTCCCGTGATTCCCATTTGATTTGCACGTAAAAGCCCATAAAAGTGCAAATTATGTGGGGCTTATCAGTTCGACTTAGCTTGTAGGCAATGTTAGAGATTCGCTCTCGAGTTGACTATCTGGTTAATTCCTCATCTGTGGATATGAGTTTTGAATGAGGTTGAGGGTCATCATGTTAGTTATCAGTTTAGTGTGTTTGTTTTATTTTTTGTTTTTGCTTTGTTGTTGTAATGTGTGATTAGTGTGTTGAGGGGTATTCTGTTGAGATGCGTCAGTGAGCGGTGTGTGTGTGCTTAATTCATGGAGCATTGGTCATTTGTGATGTGTTATAAATGTCGGGTATGATGATGATGATAATGATGATGGTTAATGTTAAAGCGCTTGAGAAGCTGCTTGTTCTTTTGAGGGTGTATGTGGGGGTGGTCTTTTGAAGGTGGATATGTGAGAGCAGTTTGCCGGCTATGGTGAGCAATGTGCTGTTGCTTAAGAATTGATAAATTAAAATTAATGGTTGCTATGGATTAGAAATTGTTTATCCATCGTCCGTCCTATGGCAGCCAAGCTGCAGCGTCAACAAAATGAGCAGACTCTCAGCGAGTTCCGTATCTGGTAGGTAGGATTATATATACATATTCTTCTTTGTTTCACATCGTAGTAGCCATCTGAGTGTAACCTGAGACCCATTTTATTTTCATCATTTATAGCACATATTCTTTGTTGGCTGCTTGGTGTGATGCCGGTACGAAACTGGTACGAAAGTGTTACGAAACTAAAACTGTTAATATATGTATAATGATATCAGCCTGCCTTAATTGCGGTGTAAAAGAAAATTAACCATTAAGAAATTATTAATATTGTCGATTGTATTTTTTTTCAACCTCCATGATATGGGCCTTAAATGAAAGGTTTTAACAAGTAGAACCAAATGCGCTATGCTAAATGGTGGCATGGTTTTTCTTCCCCACACCCATAATATGGGCAAATGCGCTATGTGACTTCATACACTCTGAGGTCCTTGGAACATCGAAAAAGGTCCTTGAATCCTTAAAAAAGGATTTTTTTTTTAATTTCTATAAAATCACGTAACAAATTGTTGTTGCTATGAATTTTCACTCGGAGGTCCTTGGAACATCGAAAAAGATCCTTGAATCCTTAAAAAAGGACGTCTGTTAGCAAATATTTAGGATCTTGTGACTGAGGTTGCTTATTGTTTTCAGCGACAGCAAAATTATCTTGGAATCGCACTAAGGCCACAACATTTTATTGGGAATAAGAAATTATTTTTCAAGTACTTACTTACATATGTACATTTAAACCATTTTAAGAAAAACGTGCTAAAAAGAACATGTCGTTTCGTAATGATTTTCTTACAATTTAATAGAAAATGTACACATATGTATGATAAATTTATTTTATTTTATTTCAACTTTTTTTTCGAGAAATAGATGGGTACAAAACTTAACGTAAGAAGTAAGTAATAAGAAGAATTTCAGTTTTTGAGTAAAAAATAATAAAAAATAATATATGTAAGTATGTAACTAGAAATAGGAAGATAAAAATGTAAATATAAGCAATAATATTTTTTTTTAATATGTAACAAGAAATAGTAATAGTTATGTTTTATATAGTCAAAAGAAAATTATTTTGATATGTTACAAGAAATAGCAACTGGTATTTAATATACTTGTACGCAATAAAATGTTGTCACTTCCTAAAGTTAGTAAGGTCTTTTTCTATTTTAAAATATTCATAACTATGTGACCATATACATACATCAGAAATTCACAGATGAAAAGTAAACTCATTAATCGGATTATTTCTTTGAAAATATACCAAGGGAAATAATACCAGGAAAGAGTTTAACTGATCCTGTTTAAAACTGCTGTTTAAAGTTATTAAATATGGACGTTAATGATCTTATAAAAACTAAAAGAGATTTGACAAGAAAATATATGTTTCTCGAGACCCGGCAAATTGAAGGAAGGAAAAATACTCTTAAACCAATAGAACCCACTAAAAGAGATTGTTAAAAATGTCAAAACTGTTTATAGTCGAGACACTGCTGCTGCTTTGGATACTGAAATCGATAAAGCAAATCATCGACTACGACGACGTTTGCAGTTATCAAGTTTTCCAGAAACAATCAAACCCGCTCTAAAGGAAAGTTTTGACCTTTCATCTACAGAATCAATTCAACTAACGGACAAAGATGTTTCATTTAGAACACCTACTGATCAAAGTACTTCATTCAACCCAACATCACCATCGGATTCGAACCTTGATAAGATCTATGGGCCATATTTTGATGTGCAGGCAAACAAAATTGGGTAAATCAAGTTTTACAATTAATGAAAAAAGGAATTTCATAATTGGTGATGACAATGAACTCTTCTCTGGAACAGATGGTCTTTATGAATTAATTTTTCGAAAAATTCCCAGAAAATATCGATATAGCAATGAAGATGTGGATAAATATCTTAAGATATTACAAAGAACAAAAGCCCATTTGAAAAATTATGATAGTAACTCTCAAGTTAAAGGAAATAGATGTTATAAGTATAAACATATTATTCAACCTCTTACAGTTGTTATGGAAATAGGAAAATTTTGCTACTTTTGATGAGCGCTATAAATGATGAAACTAAAATGGGTCTCAGGTTACACTCAGATGGTTACTATGATATGAAACATAGAAGAATATATATAAATAATCCTATCTACCAAATACGGAACTCGCTGGGAGTCTGGTCATTTGCTTGACACTGCAGCTTGGCTGCCATAGGACGGACGATGGATAAACAATTTCTAATCCATAGCAACCATACATTTAACTTATCAATTTTTAAGCAATAAAAAGTTTTATTTGATGAACAAGATTTGATTTGAACAAAAGATAATGATGAACTCGGACGCACAACATTCAAACCAAAGAAAACGAACTACACAACAAATCAAATAAAAAAAAAACAATAAAATAAACATGACAACACGCACCACTCACGCAACTCTTCAGACTTTTTTTGTTACACGTACATGCTCCTGTTATTTGGTGTTTATTGAACTATTTCCGCGTTACCCGGAATGCACCACGAGGATGTATAGCAGAGATGATAGATGCAAAGAGATGCCAAACTTTCCAGTGGAAAACACTCTGCCTACAAGCTAAATTCCAGAAAAATTCCAGAAAATTGACGAATTTACACATACTATCATATTTTTAAACAAGTATGGGTAAATTCGTCAATTCACCACGATTTCTTCGTCAATCCACCACTTTTTCCCCCGCCGCCTCATCGACCTCGCTTACAAACCAAAAACGAAGATGCCGGAAGTAGAATCTAATCCAACACGGAAATGGCCAAAATGAGACTTACACCACAGATAGAATGCATCTAGCAAATGCACTGGAAAGTAGAAACTCGTTCAGCAGACACTAGGTATAAAATAAAGAACTTACATTGTAAAACGATATTGAAATATTTTGGATTGCTTTGATTTATTAAATAATAAAACAAAACTTAAGAAAATGAGAACTAAATTTGAGTTACACAAATAAAATAACACAATTTCAAAAATTGTTGAGGTACCAGCAATAAAAAAATGTATAATGGTTGTTGCCAACAAATAACTAGATATAATAATTGCTGTATTAAAAAATAATACATATATTTTAAGGCGATATTCAAACAAATAACTGAGGGAATACTTTTTTTCATTCTAAAATAATATGAATCTTCACCGAAAATGTAAAGAAACCAGTTTCATACAATCACTGATGTGAATTCTATAATTGAAAATGGAATAAGGCAGGTCGCAAAGCATTCTTTTTTTTTTTAGAATATCCGCTTTCTCTTTTCGCCTAAGGAGAAAAAAAAAACAGAATTTTTATGCCAAGGTTTTTTTTTTAAAATGGATTGAAAAATAAATAATAAAATTTTAAAAAGGAAAATTAAAATAATACGAATTATTTCAAAGAGTTCAGAACGCCTGGGAAAAGTGAAAGCATTAGTTTATGAGCTCTAATTAAATAAAACAACAACTATAATTTTCTCAAAATGTTTTTTGGTTTCATATTTTTCCCGCAGAATTTTGATATTTGATATTAATTTATTTAGTTTAAAACATTTACAAAGATAGTATCTATATCTATAGTATCTAATGAAGTATCTATAATGACGTAAATTAAAGAAAAGTAAAACAAGAACAAAAAAATGTTGTTGAATTTGCAAAATAAGATACATTTAATACTGAAAATAAAGATTTCACTTACGAAAACTAGCGAACACAAAAAAACTCAAACAATTGTTTACTTTTATGAAGAAAAATGTCAAAATACTTACCACTGATAAATAGGTGCGTCCAGACCAAAAAATTTCGAGTGCTGAATTGATTCTTTTTGCTTCACATATATTCACCGACACGGTGGTTACTGGAAATCGATTACAACAACAACAATGTAAACAAATGGGTTTCGAGGGGCAAAGGAGGTAAGAGTTTGGCATCTCTTTGCTTCTATCATCTCTGATGTATAGTTACAGTTATATAAATTTATAAAAACAAATCAAATGTCCAAGAGATTGGGATGTTTGCCTCTCATTCGCACTCTTTTGTTTTCCGTAAAGTGCTATTATAACAAAAGCTCTTACAGGGTTACCGGATTAAGTATTTTAAATCAGCAAAAACCGAAAGAATATTATGTTGGGTTACCATGCTTTTTTTAGATTGAAATTTTCATTTTAGTTGTGTTATTTATAAAAAATAAAACAAATTTATCTTTATGTTATGATGTAAGTTCTTTCCAAAAGAACACTCTTTCGCTGAAAAAGTATCACCTACTTGATTCGCAGTTACTGTTTTATTTTTCAAATTTTGTTTAATTTTTTTTATCGCGCCAACAATTATTTTTTTCAGCACTGAAGTCTTTGGATGTTGAATAGCGTGTGGTGGATTTAAGCCAGGATGCAATTGGAAATGCACCGGGGGGTAAACGATTTATGAGGAGTTTCTTTCAATTTAGTATGGAAGAAAAATATGGCACGCTACTGATTTTAAAAAAGCTTCCCCATAAGCCGTGTACTGCCAATTTATGTTGAACAGAGTATAATAGCATACGTTTCATCTGATGTGAAAAATATTTATAATTAATCTCCTTAACATATGCAATAATTTAAACTAAGCGAAAACGAGACTGGTATTTACATAGATTTTTGTTAAAAATTGCATTTTTATATATCGTCGCCTCTGAAACTATAGCGCTGCCATAAAATGTAACGGGTGATCCAAGTAGAGATACTTTTTTCAATAGCCTTTTTGACAGATCACGTGTGAGTCGTATCATGCTGTCATGTTATTTTTGTTTAGTATTGTTTGGCATTTCATAATGGAAAGACTTACGCGTGAACAACGTTTACAAATTGTTCAACTTTATTATGAAAATTCACGTTCTGTGAGGAATGTGTTTCGTGCACTTCGCTCAACTTATGGTCAATATAATCGGCCTACTGAGCGTACTATTCGCAACACCATCACACATTTTGAGACCCAGCATTCATTACTGGATATTATTCGACCGAATAGACCACGTCCAGCACGCTGTGAAGAAAATATAGCGGCCGTAGCTGAGAGTGTACACGAAGACCGTAGAGAGTCGATTCGGCGCCGTTCGCAGCAACTCGGGACTGACGTATGGAACGACTTGGCACATTTTATGTCAAGATCTTAAATTGAAAGGGTACAAAATACAGCTTGTGCAACAACTGAAGCCGCTCGACCTTCCCAAGCGACATCGCTTCGCTCTATGGGCTCTTAAAAAGTTCCAAGAAGATCCGACGTTTTCGAGACAAATTTTGTTTAGCGATGAGGCCCATTTCTGGCTCAATGGGTATGTAAACAAACAAAATTGCCGCTTTTGGGACGAAGAGCAACCTGAAGAGATTGAAGAACTGCCACTTCATCCAGAAAAAACAACGGTTTGGTGTGGTTTGTGGGCCCGTGGAATCATCGGTCCATATTTCTTTAAAAATTATGCCGGTGCGAACGTAACCGTCAATGGCGACCGCTATCGTGCCATGATAACCGACTATTTGATGCCTGAAATTGAAGCTCGTGATCTCGGCGACATTTGGTTTCAGCAAGACGGCGCCACTTCCCACACATCGCATCAATCAATGGACTTATTTAGAGAACATTCGCGTTCAAAAAATAAATGCCAAAGAATGTTCTTTCAAATGATAATAAACATTCTCCATTAAATTTGAATTTTCTGTGTTTTTTTCTTTCAAAAGTAGGGAACCTCCTAATGGATAACCCTTTATAAGACTATTTACCCGAAATTTTTTTTCTTAAACTTATGTTAATACAAATTTAATAATTTACTTTGAGGTTATGTTGTTGTATTCGGCTCTTTTATGGTATTTTATTTGAGAAATTAGAGTAATTGTTGTGTGTAAAGAATTTTAGTCTTTATTGCTTAAAAGTTTATAGTGAATTTTCATTGATTATGCAATTAAAACGTATTAGAGAATTTCGTTGCTTTGTTCATTGTTGATTGCTTAGTAGGTGATGATTGCTGGTTCTGTTCCAAACGTATACACTTAAGCTTAGATTATTTCTATACACAAGTAAGTCCTGTATGGGCCGTTTGCGGCTAATATTTATTTATTTTTTTATTTGAGTAATAGCATTATACGTACAACTTTTTCATACTATGTTTGTCCCATCAGAGACCATCTGCGACACAGAAGTTCAGTTCTGTCGTCTCCTGTTACACTAATAAAAAGAGACGCCATTGAGATTTGTGATGTATGAAATCTCTTTTTCCAAAACTTTCAATGATGGCAACGTTATATCGCCCCATCATTGCCACGTCTGTTGGAAGCGAGTGTTTGTTCTCGGAGGGTGGGACAACTATCTCTCAGGAGAAAAAAAAGACTTCTGGGATATATTTTCCAAGCTTCTTTTCCTCAAATCCATTACGCAGTTGTTAAATTCGAAAAAATAAATATTAATTATGTCTATTCGTTAATTTCATTTCAAAATTACGTTTAAATAAATAAATCCACTGGAAAAATATGTTTTATTTGGCAGTTGAATTTTATTGTATTGTAGTTGACTGGAAATTACCCAAGGTTTTTGGGTTAAAACTGGTAAGACTAGTATATTTTGTTGTTTATGTACTGTACGCAGTAAATATAGCCATCAATTTGTGTGATGGAGAAGATAAATAAAACATCGGAAAAACATCAAGTTGCATCTTCAAATCTTGTCGCCTCGGAAACTTTAGTATCCCCAATATATCATTGCTAGTACCGATGTTGTCGTGGAACCATTGATCTTTATAGCCTATCCTAAGGGTATATGAATTTTGACACATAGTTTGTAACACCCCTTCCTAAATCACACAAATGCGGAAACACCAGCATTTGATTGGCCTCAATGATAAAGTGATCCAAAATCGGGATGCCTGCAGATATTTTTTGAGGTCGAACCGGCGAATCCCACAGGCGGATCAGTAGGAATGCAGTGAAATGGGAGGGTTATGATCCCTGTAATACTGATCATAATCACGTCGTTAAATGGAGAGAAGAAGTTTGTAACACCCGAGATCGAGAAATAATACGAATTATTAACGTAGAGACTACTTGCACAAAAGATTTATTTACCTACTATGCATGTGCACTTTTCCGTATTTGAAACAAACAATATAAAAAAAACAGTATCATAATAACTTTGAAAGTTAAAAATCGGTTGGCATAGAGCCTATTTACATACGTTAAAATTTACAAATTTGTGATTCATGAGCATAACATTGTTAGATGGTACCAAATTACATATATATTGAATTATTTGACTGCGTTTATATTTGCGTTATTGTCTTCGTCACAGGATATATACTTTATTTTTAAATTTTGGTTAATCTCATTTCCAACGCAAATATACACTGGTTTAGCATAGTCATTTAAATCGGTTTTCAAAATAATGGTGTTTTCATTCTCTATGTGTTGGATACTAGGACTTGCTTCCTTAATTGAGAAGTGTGCATTTTGTATCTGTGTTTCCATTGTACTTCTTTTCCATTTAGTTTTGATGTCTTGTCCTGAAAATATAAAAAAATATTTTGTTTATAATAAGGTTTGCAAAAAGTTTCTCCAAAAATAAAAGTTAAAATCTTAGTTTCTAATCTTTAATTTTCTGGAATTATAAAATCACATGACGTTTTAAACACTTCATCGTTATTAAATTAGTTCTACAAAACTAACTTGTGTTAGGGTGAAATAATTTTTGTAGCAATATTTAAAGTTTTTAATATTATATCATTTGAAGTAGTGAAACTTCAAAATCGGAAATTTTCGTTTTAACTTGTTATAACTTGGGTTAGGGTGACCCGAATACTAATTTTTTCTCGACCAAGTTTTAAGAATATGTACCTACTTTAATAATTTTTTTTTATAATTAGGATTACTACATGCTAGTTTTAATTTTTTAACACCACTGTATACACTAATTAAGTACCCGGCTTAGTCTGTATTAATTAACATAAGTTTTGCTATCTAACAACATATTAACTATTTGAAGGCACAACATATATTTTTATGCAGCGACTTACTTCATTGCACAGGGATTAAATGAGATTACTTCTAGTGCATAATAAAAGAATTCAACTAATTTGGTAGATAAAATTAGGATTAAATTAATATGAGCTCAGTCGGGACCAACCAATCACAAATAGATCCCAAATGCTTTGATCAAGGAAAAACCAGTAAAAGTAAACCAATGCATATCCCTTGCATCTTAATAGAATATTTTAACAAAATATTTGTCAGGAAAAATTGTAGTACCTATTAATTTCTTCTCTTCCTACTGATCTTTCATTTTAAATCACATTAGATGTCTAAACTGACTTATGTGCACTTTACCTATTGGACATTTTCAGAATCAGAAATTGTTTCAGCGCAATAGATATTACGACCTAATTGTTTTCAGCGGTTGAAAGTTAAGCGTTTTTACCGGCCGGTGCATGAAATGAAATTTTCAATACCAATCTCGTTTATTTTCGTAAACACCAATAAACAAACGTCAAATCTTTGACGTACACGTATCTACGGATAGGAAATAAGAGAGGATTTTGCGACCATTATTAAAATTTTCT
This sequence comes from Ferdinandea cuprea, assembly GCA_963576555.1. NCBI lineage: Eukaryota > Metazoa > Arthropoda > Insecta > Diptera > Syrphidae > Ferdinandea > Ferdinandea cuprea. Next base: position 84,887,728 of record OY754959.1, read on the forward strand.
TTTGCTGGTTCAAGGGAACAGGTGTATGCAGAGTTGGCTATATGTATAATTATTCATCTGTGATCCTTGGGAAACCCAAGCTTAGAGTACTGATCATTAGGGATCATTATTTTTTAAACATAAACAAAACTCTTAGTGGTAGTAGTTTCAATGCTTTATCACTATTTCTTTTTAACTTGCACCTGTGATACAACCATGTTTAACGTATTGTATACATTACTCAAACTTACCATTTTCCGTTTTCTTAGACTTACTGCTCCTAAGACCCTTTGACAATCTTGTTTTCTTTGGGGAATTAAAGTAGAGGCAACAGATGACTTGCTGAAAGTACATGCGAAATCTAGAATACAAAAACGGTTAAGTCGCTTTTAATGAATATGCTTAAATTGTCGAACCTTTTATTCATCCAGTAATAAATAATTGGATTTACCATCGCATTAGACATAGCAAGCCAATAAAAACCCAAGTACATATGTTGAACATATTTAGTCGATGTAACCTTGTTGTTGTGATATGAATAAATGAAAAACATATGGTATGGAAGCCAACATACAGCAAAAATTGATACAATAGCGATAAACATTCGCACAACTTTTTTTTTTGATTTCATTGATTCAATTTGACGTTCTGTATTTTCTCCTATTGATCTACTTCCCCATAGAATTCGACCCATCAAAAAATAGCAAATCATCATCACTAGCATTGGAATACCATATGTAAGAATTAGTATTATTATATTATATCTGAAAAAAAAGTTAAAATTTATATTTGTGTATACAATTTCAGTAATAGTTAAATTGTGTTAATTTTTTTCTACTTGCGCTAAAACATAGCTTCTGAGCGTTATACATGTTTTTTTAATTTTGTCTTTTGCTTCAAAACCATTAGTTTATTGTGTTTATTTCAAAACACACACCTTAACGTTTTTGAAAAATTAAGCAAAATCGATATGTGTTACTATTTCAGTGGATGGTGGTTAAGAAAGTAAATCTTAGTTGCCAGCGGTGAAGAACACCTCTTTAGAAAGATAGGGGAAATACCATCTGGACCAGTGAATTGGATTGGATTGGTCCCCTATAATATTCTACGCGCTCGAGTACAGGGAGAGACAAAGCACAATCTGGCAAGCAGATTGGCTTTATCCGAAAAGCTAACAGCTGGGATGTCATTGCAAAAGAGTGTCGGGATAGATGACGAGGCCGAATTTTTAATATTCTTGACAAACGACCAGAAACTCTTACTGGTGGGACTTTGTAGTACTTTTTACCTCAACTTGTCTTCGTAGAAGAATTTGACACGGTTAATGTGGGCACTGCAGTTATTTCAGGCTCGTTTGAATATCTTTCAGTTTTCCTCAGTTGGGTTGACCTTAAATGACCGAAAACTTACCTCTTTAGCTCTGATAGCTTCCTTACAGCTCAAGTCACACCACGCGTTTTGCTTAGGTCTGATACTCTTTATGCTGTTAGGGGTAAGGCGTTTCATACCCAGGTGATTTATATTTTTAACCCTCATATCGAATTAAGAATTATACTTTCTTTACTTACACATAATCCGACATTGATGTGGGATATCGTCCGTCGGGCCACATCATAAAGCAAACTGTCCGTGTTTTACCGTTATAGTACCTGCATTGAAATAAAGCCACATTAATTTTATATTTCTTTAGGTATGCACGTGTATATACATATATAAAGGGTGATTTTTTAGCTGGTTTGGTTTTGGCAACACTGGTTTTGACAGCTGACGTGTGTTTAGTACCTTGTGTCACTGTCAAACAGCTTCAGTTTGGTTTGCAATTTAACCATGGATCGTCTTACAAATGAACAACGCTTGCAAATTATTGAATTTTACTATCAAAATTCGTGCTCGGTTCGAAATGTTCATCGCGCGCTGCTTCCATTTTATGATCGGCATTCTCGACCTTCTGAGCAGTCTATTCGGAAGATTGTGACCAAATTTCGCACCAAATTTACTTTGTTGGACATTAAACCACCAACACGTTTACGTACTGTGCGTATTGAAGAAAATATTGCGGCCGTATCAGCTAGTGTGACAGAAGACCGCGAAATGTCGATACGGCGCCGTTCCCAGCAGTTAGGCCTTTGTTACAGCACTACGTGGAAAATTTTGCGGAAGGATTTGGGCGTAAAGCCTTTTAAGATACAGCTGGTGCAAGAACTAAAGCCAGCCGACCTACCACAACGCCGAATTTTTGGTGAATGGGCTCTTGGAAAGCTGGCCGAGGATCCGCTTTTTTATCGAAAAATTGTGTTCAGCGATGAGGCTCATTTTTGGTTGAATGGGTACGTAAATAAGCAAAATTGCCGCATTTGGAGTGAAGATCAGCCAAAAGCATTGCAACAGCTACCAATGCATCCGGAAAAAGCCACTGTTTGGTGCGGTTTATGGGCCGGCGGCATTATTGGGCCATATTTCTTCAAAGATGATGCGAATCGCAGCGTTACTGTCAATGGTGAACGCTACCGAGCGATGATAACAAACTTTTTTTTGCCCGAAATGGAAGTTCTTGACTTGCATGATATGTGGTTTCAACAAGACGGTGCCACATGCCACACAGCACGCGAAACAATGGCGCAATTGCGAGGCGAGTTTGGTCAACAGTTAATTTCACGTTTCGGGCCGGTCAATTGGCCGCCTAGATCGTGCGATTTGACACCATTAGATTATTTTTTGTGGGGGTATGCCAAGGCTAATGTGTATAGGGACAAGCCCGCTTCGATTGACGCACTGGAAGCCAACATCCATGCATTCATTCGTGAGATACCGGCCGATATGTGTGAAAGAGTATGCCAAAATTGGACTCAGCGGATGGGCTACCTGAGACGCAGCCGCGGTCAACATTTGCATGAAATTATCTTTAAACATTAAATTGCAAGGTTCAAACTATCGATTCAAATAAATATTTCATTCATTTTTTCGAATTTTTTGTGTTTTTTTTTTAAAAAAAGTTCTAAACCTCTTAAAAAATCACCCTTTATATAGGCAGTTACACACTCAAAATATAAAATAAAAGAAATTACTAAAATATAGCAATAATAATCTTATGCCATTACCAAATATTTTGCTTAATTTGTTAACGGATTTTGTACGGATTCCATAATGATTGGTTGCAGTTTGCTTTTCAATAAGTTAAGATTTGGTTTCATTAAGGAGAATATGCTACGTTTTTGGTCACTGAAAAACGCAATCAATAGCCCGTTGGAGCCGTTTTAGTCACGGCTAATATATCTGTATTATTCGGCTTTATAATGCTACAGTTATGCCTTCTTCTCGCGGAATATCTCGATTATAGATTAACAATAGCATCGGACCTAGAGCGCTTCTTTGTGGAAGTGCTGCCACCAAGCTTTTACTAAACACTTAAATGTGTTGGGCTTAAGCGACACCACCACCTGTCCGGCTTACGGTGAGGAGGATGACATAGCAGAACACTTTTTCTGCAGTTATCCGGCTCGGCTTAGGTGGCGGATTTTCGGGGCTGACGTGATGAGTGCCGAACATCTAAGCTCTTTATCACTGAAGCTCCTTATCATCTTTTTTCGATAGACGGGAAAGTAAGCACATTAATGTAAGGTGTCTGAATGATAGTACAATGGAACAGTAGTTTTGTCTGAGCGCTTCATCGGATAGTAGCAAGCTCCGACAAAAAAAATGTATAAATCTGACTAATATATAATATTTAAGTTGATCATACATTTTCAGTTGAAAATAAATTTAAGTATACCCATAACTTGTTGTTAACTTACTTACTTACTTACTTACTTAACGAGCTGACTGGTTCTTAATTGACTGGACGTGGGTTCTCTTCTTGCCCCATCACTCTCTCTACATTTTGTCCGTTTAGCAGCTGCTGGAAATGCTGCTTAAATACATCTACTATTCGCTGCGCGTCGGTAACTAGGTTTCTATCGCTGCTGCAAAGACCTGCGTTCCGGTCTTAAATCAGCAGCCAGTTGCTTGGCTTCCTTATTAAACTTCCGGATATTGTTTCGGTCCCGGGACTCTTCGATCTCCGTGAGCTTGGAGACTGCGTGCTCTCTTTTCTTCCTACGCACGATCTTCTTCTCCCCCCTTCTCCTGGCTCGGTACTCATCCCTTCCTGCCCTTGTTTTCCTCTGCAGCGTTCTAATGTATATATCTTCTGTCACCTTTTTCCGGCTTTTTCTCTGGGGTGGCTGGTATCCTAGGCTGGTTTCGGCTACCTCCTTGATGATGTCGCGATACTGAGCCATTGGTTGTTGGCGTCTGTGGTAGGTGAATGCACGGTGGGGAGTTTCTTACTCAGGCGCTCTTTGTAGGCTCTGGCGACTCCAGATGTGCTATGGCGTCCAACGTCGAATTTCTTCTTTTGGGCAGTTCGCACCTTCTTCTCGTTAGACACCTGAGCTCTAAATCTAGAAAATGGTCAGAGTCAGAGTCGACGTTTGCCCCTCCATAAGTGTGTACGTTTAAGATGTTGGATACGTGCCTCGCATCGATAAGCACATGGTCGATTTGGTTGGCGGTACGACCGTCTGGAAAGCGCCAAGTTGCTGTGTGGATTAGTCGCGAAAACCTGGTGCTACTTATCACCGTATTACAAGCTGCTGCAAAGTCAATTAGTCGGTAGCCCTTATCTGTTGTCGTTTCGTGGAGGCTGTGCATACCAACTAATCCGACGAAGATGTTTCCCTTGCCGACTTTTGTCCAAAAGGTCATAGAATTCCTCCTTGATAGGGTCCTCAGCCTCTTCGGTAGGGGCGTGTGCACATATTAGGCTAATGTTTTGGAATGTTGCTCTGATGCGGATCACAGCCAGGCGATCACTTATCGGTTTGAAGTCCATTACTTCAAAGCCGATTTCCCACGACGAATCCGCATCCTAACACTTGCAATCTTTTTTAACTGTAATAAATGTCGCAATTTTGTCTTTTCATAGTTCCTGATCCTATCCATCTTATCTCCTGGATCGCGGTAATGTCGCCCTTGTACCGCGAGATGACAGACTCAAGTTTTTGAAAACAGAAAGACGCGAACAAAAATGCAAGTAAAAAATTAATTTTAAAATAAGTTTGAGGAGTTTATTTCACTAAAAATTATATTTATAACAATAACATAAAAATACTACGCAGGAGGCAATATTTATCAATTTAATGGAGCAGCATAAAGATCTTGCAAGAGGTTTTATAGAAAGATCGAATTGTGGCAGAAGATTTAATATTTAAGAAAAGATCTGAACAGTCATGGTCCACCACAGAAGGACGCGAGTGAATGGAAAAAGGTAAAAGGAAAATTAAATATGAGAAAATTGTCACATTGTTAATAATTTTCTTTGAAGGTTTGGACGGACTAGAAATCTGCGTTAAAAGAGAAGCTATCGCATATCAAGGCGGAAAATGTCTCAACTGGAAGGGGTTCATTTAACAAGTTTATAATACTGCCCACGGAAGATACCTTTTCAAAAATTTGCGGAATTTATACCGTGGTTGAGGGAGTTCCTGACACGTTTGATTTCGGCTTGATTGCTGAAATAGTATGAAAATAACATATAGATTTTTAAAGACAAATAATTAAAATAATTGAACTATCGTTTCCAGTGTTTGTAACATACGCAGCATCTGCAGTTTTTAAGAGACTAGATATATCTCTCAGCCTTTGTCTTATTATTTTTCCTGTGCATATTTATACCTTTCGTTATGCAATCTCGCAGCAATTAACACAGTACACATTACTTATTCATTTCAACGCGTGAACAACAAAATAATTTACCAGGCAAACAATTTGCAAAAATAAAAACTCATTTAATAAAAATGCCTCAAATGACAGATATAAGCAGTTTTCAATTTCACGCAAAGTGATTTAAAAAAAAAACGAAGTTAACAAATCGATCAAAATGCAGAACACTGAAAATGAATTCACTCGATTTGCAATATCGATTTCGATTTCATTTCACTCGATTTCTTGAACCTAGATGAAAATATATTATTTCTGAACGTTTTCATCCATCCTAGTAGGTATGTTTGCATTTTATTTTAAAGGCAAATAAATAGGTAGAGAACTATGTCTTATAAACACAAATAATATTCGCATTTAATTGCAACAACTTCATACTTATTAGGGTCATGTCCCCAGTAGTCAAACACTTAGTGGCCTACATTAAAGCAATAGTTCAATGTGAGGAAAGCGTTCAACGTAAATATGTGATGTAAAACTAATTAGTTGCTCAAACTCAAATATTGTTTATTAAATTTAAGTATTTTTTAGCAGCTTAAGCTGTTTTTTTATAAAAAAAATTACAACCGGAAAACAACCTAATTCCCCAGTAATCGAACACTTGTTTCCTGAAGCCAAACATTAAGTTTCCTGATTTCGAACACAAGATTTTGTGTATAGTTTACTATTCAATTTTAAATGATCAAAATGTATATATTTTCTTTGTTTCTACTGCCAAAAGATATTAACATTAAAAAATAAAAAGAAAATAAATCACAGTTTTCATAAGAAAGTAATAAAAATAAGAGAAATAATTCAGTCTTCAAGTTTTGTTTTGAAATCTAAGCGCAAAATTTGCCCACAAAATCTTCATTTTGAGCCTCATTAAATGTAATTGTACAAAGTTTGGTATACGCTAAATGGTACCACTTGTTGCAAGTATCACAGCCTATGTTTTTGAGGCCATCATCTTCGGCATCTGTGTCGAGCTATTTCCGAATACTTTCTTCAGTTATAACTGCTCTGGCCTTACATAAAGATTCAGATACCCACAGACTTAGCTCTTTATGCCTTTTCAAAAAATTGTAGTACCAGTTCTTGCCAAGTCTATCATCTCTGAAAGCAGTTATTCGCTTTTCGTCCCTAACTATTTTATGAACCACATGTAACAGCTCATTTATTTTTTGGGGGAAGCCGCATTTGGCAATATTAATAAGCCAATCTACGACCATGAGTTCCTCATTTTCTGTAAGCACTGTAGATGGACCCATCCGCTTAAGACCGTCTGAAATTTTTCCATTAATTCTAACTTGAATTGTAGTAATCGACACACTAAACTCCCTACTCGCTGCTCGAATGCTCAAACCACTAGTGTTCGAATAGGAAACTCGTAAAGATTTAGTTTCCTTTATTCGAACAGTAAAAATACAATAAAATTATTAATTTTTAAGATCAAATTTATACTTTAATGAACTCTAATAGACACTACATAGAGAACCAAGTTTTAAAAATATGTATTTACCTCTATTTTCACCCAAAACACGCAGTTTCTCACGACACTCGCAACAGTTTTTTTTATCTACCGCAGCCAATAAACAACGCACTCTTTGGAATCGCAACACAAACTAACATTTTTTTTACGTTGACATTGATTGTACTTGTTGAAAGTTTTCCAGGATAATGGGGAATAACACATTTAGAATTTTGTATTCGCAGCATTTGAAAATCTGAGATGTAACACAGTTTAAACGTTTTTATCAAAAAGTGTTCGATTACTGGGAGTGTTCGAATGTAGGCGACTCTACCCTATGTAACTATTTTTTTTCCTTATAAAAATTTATATTAAAATATTTATTAAAATTGCATTACGTAAACTCAACACTTCGCACCAGTTCCCAACACATCCTCCCTGTCCCTTGTTAACACCTATTCACAGATAGCAAATTTGAGAGAATTTTGCGGCCATTTTTGAAATTTTTTTGCGGGTTCAAGGGGATAGTTAATTATCTAGTTAATTCCTCATTAGACTGATAAGCGGTTTGTATGTACAGCATGTATTAGATTAAGTAAAATATTTATTGCGACAGATAGAAAGATAGAGGTTGAAATAAAGACGTGGACTCAAGTCTTCATATTATTATTTGCCAAAGTCTTTACACGGTGTCAGATGCGGGGTTTGTAATCCATCTCTATATCCCTTCACTAAGAAGCCGTTCTTTAATGTAACTGAAAGATTCTTGTAGTTCTTTACGATTTCATAATTTAGATTTTTAAATTCGCATTTACATTTTAGATTTTGAAAGGTGTTACAAAATCCCCTACAAATTCATTGGCAAGTTGACGTCGGGTAAAGAAGGAATGCATCATATAAATATTTGTTTTTGGGACGAAGTGGATATCGAACTTTTTTATTAGATTGTCATGCGTGATCTTGTCTATGTCCTCGTTAAACGAATGGAAGATAACCATCACAGATGAGCAATTAACCAGATAATCAACTCAGCATACCCCTGTCCCCTTGAACCCCCTGAACAAATTTTAAAAATGGCTGCAAAATCATCTCTTAAATTTCTTAGCGAGGAATACGTGTGAACCACTGGGGGTGCTGTTGATTGTCAAAAATATGGTGTTTGAAAACCAGTTTGCCACTAATGATACCTACATGACATTTTTTCCAAAATGGATTCCTTGGCGCAGTCCTGCAATTGTGTGCGTGAGGTGGCTTAATTTGATTTGCATGCAAAAACTTCTACCCCTTTTTGAAGCAAATAAAAAAGGGAGGGCAAGAAAGCCAAAAATCCTCTCAGTTATCTGTATAATTACGCATCTGTGATATCCACACTTTGAGATCCCATATTTATCATACAAATATGACTTTTATTGCGGTAATTTACATATGTGTAAAATATTTTATATTATTTATTGATATTAGAGAAGGAACTTATTATTTATATCAATTTTGACCATAATAAATATAAAATATATTTTCTTATATAATAAATATAAGAAAATTGTACCACTACCAAGAAAACAAAAAATCAAATTTTAGATCAAAGTACAAAAACTGCCAAACGAAAACCCGATTGCATTCTTAGTTCTTACCACATTTGCCACAAAAAGTAATTATACGCAGTGAACTTTAGGTACATAAATTAAACAAAACTAATACGTTGTTCAGACAGAATAAACAGGATATGTATAATAACATAAAATAAATACGTTTTACAGACATAAGAAACGTGTAGTCTTACTGTTGGAAATATAAATATGTACAATTTTTTTTTAAATATTTTTGGAGATTTTTATTCTGGTTTTGAGTGAATATATATATATATATATATATATGGTACGAGTATCTACATACATATATTATGTTGGGAAGAATTTTGGAGAAAATGAAAGCAAATTGTTCAGAATGAGTGTAAAAAAAATTAGCACTTACTATAATACATACGTATACCTGTTCAAAATTATAATAGTTTACCTTTTAGTCATCGTATTAGAGTACATCAAACAAGGTGCAGCTAAACCACAGCTTAGTATCCATATTAGAAATAAAATTATTCTTACTTTTCCTCTAGAAGTTCGTCTTTTTAGTGGATGTACTATCGCAATATATCTTTAAAAATTAGAAGATAAATTATTTTAGTGGTTTATATGTTGTAAAATATTGTAAATTCAAAGGTCCGCAGGTGTTCCCCGCACACCCTATCAATTTTTTGAGTGTGAATGTGTAAATAAAAAATATCTTATATCTAAAACGTCATAACAATACTTCTTTTCAAAATGCTCTTCTTTTCTTTTCTAAGTGCTCTTCTTACTTCAGCGCACGTAGTTATATACACTGTATACACAACCTTCGTTCATTGCGCAAGCCGCTGAAATTTATTTTTTAGGCAAAAACTCAAATAATGGGATGTTCGAGAGGATGTTCGCCTCTCTTCAGCGCAAAAACAATTACTCTTTAGTCCCGGTGCGGTGCTTGACGTCATACTTTTCGAGTATGAGACCGTACAATGCAGTGAACAAACATGTAGCTTATATATATCCATTTTTCAAGATATGCTTTCAGTTAAAGTTTCTTTAAAGCATTTGCAAAACAATTTCATAAGCTGAACAGAGGAGTGAGATATTCTTATTTAACAAGGTTGCAAGGTCTTAACCTTCCGAAGTTAGTTGGTTGAAGTCTAAAATATAAAAGCTTCTTTAAAGATTGCTATTCAAAGTCAAAAATAGTATCCTCTATAAGGCTTGTGAACAGAAGCATGCAGTACATACAGTCAATATAGTTCGAATTACTCACTTAGTAGTGCAACTAGATCAACAATAAACGGTTTTTTAAGAGTTCTTTTGTGACATGACAAATATATAATTTATCTTCTAATTTAAAAAAAATAAATAATAATAAAAGAATATGAAATATATGTACTAAGGAATGGAAGTAATAAAGGGTGATTTTTTAAGAGGTTTAGAACTTTTTTTAAAAAAAAAACACAAAAAATTCGAAAAAATGAATGAAATATTTATTTGAATCGATAGTTTGAACCTTGCAATTTAATGTTTAAAGATAATTTCATGCAAATGTTGACCGCGGCTGCGTCTCAGGTAGCCCATCCGCTGAGTCCAATTTTGGCATACTCTTTCACACATATCAGCCGGTATCTCACGAATGAATGCATGGATGTTGGCTTCCAGTGCGTCAATCGAAGCGGGCTTGTCCCTATACACATTAGCCTTGGCATACCCCCACAAAAAATAATCTAATGGTGTCAAATCGCACGATCTAGGCGGCCAATTGACCGGCCCGAAACGTGAAATTAACTGTTCACCAAACTCGCCTCGCAATTGCGCCATTGTTTCGCGTGCTGTGTGGCATGTGGCACCGTCTTGTTGAAACCACATATCATGCAAGTCAAGAACTTCCATTTCGGGCAAAAAAAAGTTTGTTATCATCGCTCGGTAGCGTTCACCATTGACAGTAACGCTGCGATTCGCATCATCTCTGAAGAAATATGGCCCAATAATGCCGCCGGCCCATAAACCGCACCAAACAGTGGCTTTTTCGGGATGCATTGGTAGCTGTTGCAATGCTTCTGGCTGATCTTCACTCCAAATGCGGCAATTTTGCTTATTTACGTACCCATTCAACCAAAAATGAGCCTCATCGCTGAACACAATTTTTCGATAAAAAAGCGGATCCTCGGCCAGCTTTCCAAGAGCCCATTCACCAAAAATTCGGCGTTGTGGTAGGTCGGCTGGCTTTAGTTCTTGCACCAGCTGTATCTTAAAAGGCTTTACGCCCAAATCCTTCCGCAAAATTTTCCACGTAGTGCTGTAACAAAGGCCTAACTGCTGGGAACGGCGCCGAATCGACATTTCGCGGTCTTCTGTCACACTAGCTGATACGGCCGCAATATTTTCTTCAATACGCACAGTACGTAAACGTGTTGGTGGTTTAATGTCCAACAAAGTAAATTTGGTGCGAAATTTGGTCACAATCTTCCGAATAGACTGCTCAGAAGGTCGAGAATGCCGATCATAAAATGGAAGCAGCGCGCGATGAACATTTCGAACCGAGCACGAATTTTGATAGTAAAATTCAATAATTTGCAAGCGTTGTTCATTTGTAAGACGATCCATGGTTAAATTGCAAACCAAACTGAAGCTGTTTGACAGTGACACAAGGTACTAAATACACGTCAGCTGTCAAAACCAGTGTTGCCAAAACCAAACCAGCTAAAAAATCACCCTTTAAATCATTGCTATTAATTTAGATATTTATTTTATCATTTAAGGAAAACATATTATAGATAGAGACAGTAAATAATAAATGTAATATTAACAAAAAAAATATAACGCACATATAACAAAGTTTGAAATAATGTTTTGTTATAATTTGTTGTATGGATTCCTAGTATTTTCATAATAAACAATACTTATATCGTGTATCGTCAGCGATTTTTGAGAACATAATCAGCATCAACTTATAAATTTTTAATCTTCACTCTGTATTATTCAGTTTGACGCAGTGGATGCGTCTTGAGCTGATGGTCTCGAGTTAGATTCCTGGTCTCTCAACACGTAAGGCGATTATCGCTCGACGATATCGTTTCGACGACAGTTTTACTTCATGTAGCCCTGGAAATGATTGACGACTCAACTCAACTCATTCTCTGTTTCACACAACGGAGCAAAATTTCAAACGACGACTGTGTTTGGACGATAGATAAATCATTATCGTCTGACATATTTTTGCGTACTAAAAGTTGGTGCTTGCATTATTAAAACATAATCAAACGATTTTTAGACATCTGAATGCTTTATGGAAAATAGTGAAGAAGTGATCAACAATTGGCATTATTACGAAAGCCAAAAATATTAAGAGATGCATCGGAGCCTTTTACTTCTTTTGTTTTCTTTAACGTGACGAGTTCGTGCCTGAAATATGGCAGCCTTTCATCCTGTCGGATCCCAAGCACAATACTTCCAGTTATCCAGACCAAGCGCGCTGGCATCTGCTATGGCTTAAAGAATAAACGGAGGTTCGGTCTTTCTTTTCGTACTCTTAGCTGAAGCATTTTTGTCCAGTGTTTTAGCTTTTTAGACTACATCGACATCTAGGAGTAGCTCATAGAGTTCGCGGTAGAATCTTGTCCTCCATTCGCCCATCTCCCAGAAAGGACAAAATATGCCACGAAGATATACCACTTAAATAGTGGGTTTGAAAGATATTTGATCTGATGTAGCTCCTATACTCCGTTTATCCAAAGAAACCTTTATTCTTCACTTGTATACCATCAATCTGAAATGAGGCTAACGTAACTCATACTTTCCTTCCATCCTTCGTTTATTGTGACTTTGATACTCGCCTTGTGTACATACGTCTATAAAATGTATACATATTTAATTACAAAACTGAACTTTATATCCAGATGACCCATTTGTCGTAGCTGTTAAAATATTGATTTGATTGAGCTACACGAATTTGAATATGAATGATAGCGTTTGTAGCTATCGATGCAGCGATTATCGGCAGACAAACATCGTTGCTACTTTTTTTTTATATTTTGCGCGTGCTAAAGGAGCGCCCTTATAATGTTAGTAACACAGTACGGGCATTATGGAAATGGGGAAAATGATGAGAAACCGATGCACATTGATTTTAAATGTTTGTAAATTGTAATGGTTAGGAAAAACAGTGTGCGGCAGAGCATTCCACATTCGGGTTGTCCGGCAAAGAAAAGAAACCTTATATTTCACAGTACGTCCAAATACAGGCTTTATGGTAAACTGATGGGCATTCCTAGCAAGACGGGTATTGCGGTTGAAATGTTGTAGGGGTGGAATGCAACTGGCTATTTCGTTCGAGCACTTATGGTGGAAATAACGGTAAAACAACGACAGGCAAGAGACATTATGTCGCGATGTCTCGATCGCCAATAAGTTTTACTGCACGTTTTTGAATCCGGGCAAGTAGCTCCAAATATGTAATTGGTGCACCAGACCAGATATGAGCGTTGTAAATAAACGCGAATAAACGCCTTATAAATTCTAGCTAGATCAGTAGGGGTGAAATATTTCTTGCAACGCTTAAGGAAGCCTAAACATTTCGCAGCGTTCATACCGAGAATGCAAGTGCCATTCATGGATAATGGCAGAGTATTGTTTCGCTGTTTCGCAGAGTTTCGCTTTAATGACAGAAGACAGCGTTGTGTTTTGGAAGCAATAAATTCCACTCTATTGGTTTTACCCCACTCAAGAATGCTGTCAAGATCGGAATTTAATGAGCTTAACATACGTTGCCGTTCCTTTTCAACGCCCGAAGATGAGGGGCGTTGTCCAGGAAATGAATATGTAAAGCTGAGGGTGCTGTCATCGGCGACGAAATGTATAGGATTAGAAGTAGCAGACAGTAGATCATTTATGAAAATGAGAAAGAGAGTCGGAGACAAAACGGAGCCTTGGGGAACACAAGCATTTATTTTGTAAGTTACAGACTTGAAACCGTCCAAAACAACTTGAATTGAACGTTCCGAAAAGAAAATTTTTAATTTATTAAAGAAGGGTATCATCGATCCTAATTGCACGCATTTTCGAAAGCTTGATGCCAAACTCTGTCAAATGCCTTTGAAATATCAAGCGCAACGACCTTGATTTCACCACCGTGGTGAATAGATTGGAACACTTTTCGGTTAGATATGTCATCAAATCATCAGTAGACCCGTTGCTGCGAAAACCGTACTGCCGGTCATTAAGAAGTTTTCGGGATTCAAGATATTTCATACTCTGACGATTTATCAGCGTTTCCATGACCTTAGAAGGAAGAAGCGTAATGACGTATGAGGGCGAATTCTTAATATTCTTAACAAACGATAAAAAGTTTTTACTACCGGTGGGACTTCGTAGTATTTTTTGCCTCAACTTTTGGTCGTAGGAGAATTTGACACGATTAATATGGGCATTGCAGCATTTTTTTTCGGTTTTCCTCAGTTGGGTTGGCCTTGTAAGACCAAAAGCTCACCTCTTTTACCCTTATAGCCTCTTTACAGCTCAAGTCATACCACGCGTTTACCTTGGGTTTGATACTCTTAATCCTGTTAGGGATAAAGCATTTCATACCCAGGTGAATTATATTTGTTATCATATCGCACCATCCACATCGCCATCGAGGAAGCATAGCGACCAGTTAAGAAATTCGCCGATATGACACAATAGTCTGACGAACCTAGAGGCGATAATACATTTATGGTGTACTTATCTGGGTGAGAGGTGAGAAACAATCCAGTGTGTTGGCGGTTTGACTACTTATATCCGGAAATCGTGTCGGCTCATATACAAGCTGGGTTAGATTGTTTACCTCAGCAAAGATCTCAGCATACCTGCCTTCGGGTGTTGTCTGTCCAGAATGTCGAAGCCAACTAGAATTGTGTACATTTAAATCGCCGCAACAACGATTTCACTGTGAGGATGAAGGGTTACAATTCGCGTGATGGAATCGGACAGCTCATCAAACTCGTTAAAAGTAAGATTGCGGTCCAAGTTTGGGCTTCTATATATAAAACAGTAGTGTATTAATTGCCCACGGACGTGAAATTTAAACCAAATAAAATAAAATTCCGGATTGGAACATTGGCCGTATTGTGGTTGAAGTTGGAAGGCTACATCACTACGTATATAAACGGCGAGACCACGATGGGAAAAGAATAATGGCACTAAGTTGTAACCAGGCAGACTTAATTCCGATGGATCGGAATCAACACTAATCAGTGTTTCACTCAGTGCCAAAACAGCTGGTTTATTGTGGGAAACATGGGCGTAGAGCGAAAAGAGATTAGTCCTTAAGCCCCGAATGTTGCTCATATCCACTCTAAATTTCCCAAACATCACAGAAAACAAACACAAAAAATTCAACTCAGACGCTACCTAAGCTGAGCCGTGGAATGCGAATTCTGCGTTAGATTTCCAAAACAAATCACCGCAGGTAGTATGCCCATACAATGATTTGCTTTGGTCCACCAACAAAAATTCACACCACGCGGCCCGCTATTCACTTTATGCACTTTATTGTTTTTTTTTTGCACTTTATTCACATGCGGCCGTTGTTTTTTTTATTTTAATTGTATGTGAGAATACACAAAAACCAAACTTTATCAATATGTTGCCGATCAATCGAATCAATCCGATGCATCGTATGCTTTTGATGTTTACCGATGGCTACATGCATTTGCATTTTTGCAGATCACCTGTTCGTCGCCGACTACAAGCTCCAATTTCCAAAAGTCTTTAAAATTGCGTACAAATATTTAACTGTTGTAGCCAGTTCCTTCCTCAGTTGCCTTAGAAAGACTTTTTTCGAAACCTTCCCAGGTATTGAATCAGCAAAGAATCAGAATCCAAGTAAAGCGGATAAATAAAATACAATTTATGCAAAGTTTGGAGCGGAAGTATTTGGATATATAAAAAAGACATAGTAGTTTAATAAAACCGATTTAAATTTAAAGCTTTGGAAATGTCTCATTTTTAATTCCTATTTTAAGCTCAGAAAAACTTTTAAGAAACTTGACGCATTCAAATAATGGAAAATATTATTATACAGAAAATAAATGTAAGAAAAGCATATAATATGTGTTTTTTTTTTAAATTTTGTTAAGAATTCCGTAATAACTTCTGTGAGCCCATAAGCATAGGTTGAAGTGGAAAGAGGTCCGACTCACTTAGACCTATGAGTACTTATAATAACATCTAAGAAGAAACTATTTGTTTTATATAGCCTGTCTACAAAGGCCTTAAGGAGAGTAAATAAATTTGCTAAAGTGCGCCAAATAGGTTTCTAAAAGATCTTTAACAGTTGTTATGGAAATAAGAAAACAGCTTTCATTGGCATTTAGAAACCTAAATTGTTACTTGGGAGAGCCAGTGAATTTTTTTCATGATTTTTTCGTCAACAAAATTTTAATTTTTATCTGGTTGTCGGAGTCGTATCTATTACAAATATGTAATTCTGTCGAGACTGGTAAAAGAAAATTATAGTGTCCAATCTACATTTTTGCACGATAAATCTCGGTTACGCAACATGTTGTTTGGTGTAATTGGCAGAGATTGGAAATTTCCAACTTATTTTGTACAAGCTGAAATGTTGGTATATCTTTACGTATATTCTGCCTTATCATTAACTGAAAAGGAAGAGAAATTAAGGGCAAAACATGTCGGCAGAGCATATTATAAGTAGCGAACTTTTTCAATGACATCTGAAAGCAAATGAACAATATTTTAAAAATTATGAAAAAAATATATAGATAAAGCGTAAACTGCCCATACGGTACATAAGGCCTAGCTTCACCAACCATTGTGGGTGCGAAGGTATATTTATATTGACACGAATGGAAGGAAACTACCTTTTAACTAGGTCTCATTATGTGCACTGAACGTGCGTCTTTAAAATAGAACTATTAAGAAAGAAAATATGATATGAATTTTTTGATTCCGAGTCGTGCCAGTGATTTTTAAAACAGAACTAAATATTTTAGCTAGAGGATTTTGGAATTAAAAAACCTTGATTTTCCAAAAATTTCATATGCAAAACTCCGTTATCGAATATCTTCCTAAACGGCTCTTTTTCCAAAACACGTCTCTTATGTACGTCCACTCTTTATTCAGATGTAGGCTTCGGAGATTGTAAGTGAAGAAGAGTCGAGAAACGGTACGAGGGGCTATATAATCATCTATGAACCGCCTGCAACCCTGTAGGCGAGGTTGCAAATATCGCTTTCCTTTGCAGCGAGCAAGATCACTCAAAGCCCCTCAAATGGACTGCCGATAACACTGTGACAACTAACACTTCGATGGAGATGAAGACTACGGCTGATGATGAAGGCAGTACAAATAAACCTTTATCACAGTAAGGTTTCCTCTGACAACCTGAGGCTTTTCAAGGAGCAGCTGGAATAGCCCTCATTCAGGAACCTTGGATAAAAAAGAACAGGGTTTAGAATTGGGTCTGAAAAACAACTGTACTTTTTACAATAGTAACAAAGGAAAGGTGAGAACTTGTATCGTAGCGCAAGAATAGGTGGTGAAGATAAGCGACACAGATGAGAGCTGCACCGCATCGTCGGTTTACATAACCTACGACGAAGGTCCTCGATCTTCCCAGATTCTGTTCGGGCGCTAGTAACAGCGTCTGAACAAGGTTATGTCAACGTACAAAATACCATCTGGGGCAGCTCAGATATCAACGCTAGGATGAGGATTTGTTTGATTTCGTCATTTGCTGAAATCTTCTCGTCTAGGGGAAACGATCCTACCAAAAATCGGCAGAAGAGGGATGAAACGCCCCAACACTACAAAAGTCCCTTAACGAGATTGCTGAGAGGGGTTCCCAGGCACAACGATATTCCAGGAAATTGAAGAAATATAAAAATATAAAAAATTATAATAATTAAAACAAAAAGTATATATTGATTTTCTTTTATGAATAAAGATTAAGATAAACTAATATTAGGAGTACTCGTAGTTGCGTTTAAGTGTTACAGATTATCTTCGTCGCAAAAGGCTTATTATGTTTATTATTATTATGATTGCTGACGTTGCCGAATACAACGTCGTTGGAGATGAACCCCCAGATGTATTGATTAATGTTTTATTGTTTACAATACAAAGTATCAATTTGCTTGAGGCAAATTGATTCTTAGAAAATGCGAACGCTTGGTTCGATTTCCTTTGCGCATATGTCACTCTATCTATTTTAAAATAGAGAGCTGCTATCCGCCATCATTCTAATGATCTAATTCAATCTATCAACGAATCCATTGAAAGTAGTCTATCGTTGAAATGAATTCAGCACATGTATGTACATAATTTCACTTATGATGTTAACAGAATTAAGGATCTAGTATCAACAAAAAAGGATAGGCTTATATACTACTGAACACACTACAGTATGTTTTTTTGTCATCACCAGTGATACATTGGCAGCTAATTTGCTAAGCGCCTCCAAATAAATAAAACAAATATGCTCTAATTTAATTCCCGTTAAAAATGGAATCCCAATGACAACATTTTTTTCTAACTTAGAATTTCTTAAAATTAACGTTAAAAAGTGTTAGGTATAATATAAAAGTATATTATAAAAGCAAGCTTACCTGTCAAACGATATTGCTACTAATGTGAAGACAGAGGTGGATACAGTGACATTAGCCATAAAATTATTAACTGTACAGTAAATTGATCCAAATGGCCAATCAGAATTAAGCATAAAAATAAAGTTAAAAACGCAGTTCAATGATGACATCAGTAAATCAGCGATGCTTAAATTTAGAAGGAAATAATTCGTTACAGTGCGCATACTTCGGTGACCTTTAATGGAATGTTAAAAGTTGTAAATTGACATAATCAGTATACATTAATAGTAACAACATACCCGCTACGATCCAAAGTACAATACAGTTTCCGACGATAGCTATGAAAAGCATAATCCCAAATACGAAGGCCCAAAATGTTTTCTGTTTCCATGGCAATTCGTAAGGTCTTGTTGGCGAAGGAAATAAGCACTCCGTTAAAAAGTCTCTAAAAATATTTTACAAAATTGCTAAAATATTAAATATAAATTTTTTCGTATGGCGTTTTTATAAAAACTTATGACAACTTATAGCAACTTGTATAGAGCAGTAGCGATGCGTATTAATAAAGGGAAAATATTTAAACATGAAGAAAAAAACATTACAGCTGTATGTAATGTTGCTTGTTTTATAATATTTTATTATGTTATTAGTTGTGTGGTAATTATGATTTTATAACTCCATATTCACCCCATATTTTACACAATTGGGCACTGGTTTGAAAGGATTGTTGATATAACATGGACGAAATTCTAACAAATACTATTTTTGGTACATGAAAAGCATTTTTTAACAACATTTGCAATCACTTACTAGCAGTAGTAGTAGTAAATTGTTTTGTTTATTTTAATAAGTGGCTAATTAATAATAAATAAATAATAAAACAATCAAAGAATTTAATATATATATATAGAAAACCATTGCAAACTATTTACTACAAATATTTTACACCCAAACATTACTAATTTAGTAATATTTATGCAATAATACAATTAAATATGCATTTTATTTCATTTTATTAACAACCCAAGAAAGGCAGATAAAAAATAGAGAACTATTTCTTATAAACGCAAAAAATATTCCAATTAAATTGTAACAACTTTATTGGGTATCTAATTTTTTGTTTCTTTATAAACATTTATATTAAAATAGCTATAAAAGTTGAATCACATAAACTCAACACTTCGCAGCATTTCCTATTTCCCAACACATCCGCCGTGACCAGCTGTTTTGTTGTTGCGATTTGGAGATGTTGCAAAACTCCCCACAATTATTTTTGGCGGGTAATCTAGTAAATTAGATCTAACTTCATGTGTCTGGCTCACACGTATTCACAGATAGGAAAATTGAGAGAGGATTTTGCGGCCGTTAAATATTTTTTGCGAGTTGAAAGTGATAGGGGATTGCAGAGTTGACTATCTGGTTAATTCTGTGGTCCTGACTACACAAAAACCCAACATTCATGCCGCTAAAGTAAAACTTTCGTTTTACACACATTAGCCTGCTCACGATGCATTTTCATCGACTATGATGTGCGTAAATTAATTTAAGCAAATTGAGTTACCTACATACATGCGGCTGTTTTTGTTTTTTAACTGATACCTAATTGAATGCTGAATAAACTATTTCTTTAGTATAATGTTTAATTAGTTTCTTATGTATATAAATTAAAAATAGATTTGCTTACTTGGCTTCGTTAATGTTAGTGAGTTCTTCTCTGTTTTCAATAAATTCAGACAAAAAGTTAATTATTTCCGATCGATTCCAGCTATTCAGTTTCGATTCATTGACATTCGGTAGTAAGGTAAAACGTTTAACAGCCAAAATTGTACAATTCGTAAGTAATTCCGTATCAACTCTCTCAGACATTTTGGAGGATTATGCTTAGGTTATTATTCAACACATTCACTTGAATAATTTGTGCATATTTATTTCCCATTTTCCTTTATAAAAGATTGATAGCTGGACTTGAATTTAACATATTTATTTAAAAACAATGATTAAACTGAATAAACTTTACACTTTGTTTGTAAGAACGCGAAGATGCTTCAAATAATTGTTGCAATTGAATTGAAGAGGGTTATGTGTTTAATACACAAAAAACCTGTTGTAAAGCTTCTACCCGCAAAAAGCTTAAATCGTAAAATGAAATCTGCGCAGTATTGTCCAAAGTGTTTGGCTACACGTTCATAGGAATGAAAAGGGCAGATTACACCAAAAATGCACTGAAATCCACATTCAAGTTAAGTTCTCGGCGTGGGCATGAACGTTTCCGCTACAAACCAAATCGTTTGACTTTTGACTGAAATCTACATTTGGACTTTGCGTTGGAGGAGTGAAGATAAAAATCTGAAGATAGAAATCTTCACTCCTCCAACGCAAATTCCAAATGGAGATTTCAGTCAAAAGTCAAACGATTTGGTTTGGAGCAGATACGAGGACAGAAAATATTTGACTTCCCAAGACGAATTATATTTTGTTTTAGAGATCCGCGTTCCCCATTTGTTCAAATTGCTTTCAATCTAATGAAGCTTTTTTGTGTAGCCAAGCCGTTCGTGCGATGACTTTCATTCACATGAACGTGCGCGGTTACCAACTCTATCAAAGGCTAGGCCCGGAGATTTTATTTTGCCAAGAAAAGTTGTTTTGTCAACTTATAGTGAAATAATACAAAAAAGATATTAATTGTACAATAAGATTATTGTCAACTGGTTTCTGGAACTTATAATTTTTTTAAAAACCAGATTCTGAGATGGTTTCGTCGAAACCTTACACATCAACGAGTTTTTAAATTTTAAAAATGTATGAAATTAGGAGGTTAATTTTGATGATGATTTCAGGAGTTAATTTCCATAGCTAATTCAGTTCGTTGAGAAATGTTTTTTAATATATTTTTTCCATTTCAGGTTATGCGCTAGTCACACCGCACTGAAATCTAAGGTTTTCACTAAAAGATTTATAAATCTCGTTAAAGCATTCACACCGAACACTACCTGGGGTTGTTTGACGTTTCAGTCAACAATAGAAAAATTAAAGCGAATAAACAATTATTGCGTTCAAGTTGCAAGTGCACTATAACTTAACAATCCCTATATCCTCATATTATTCGCGTGATCATCGTTCAAGAAATCGGAATTAGGTAACTTGCAGTTGACTTGTAACACAGTTGTCAACCGCTTATCATTTGCTTTTTGACAACCTCACCACCGAAATCAGATTCTACAACGGGGTTTGGAAATCCGAAAAATATATGGGAAACCTCCTGATTTTGATGAAATTCTCCAGGCAGTAACTATAATGTTTCTTAAGTATCAAGTACATCTTCATTACCATACTCGATAAGCATCCCTCATACAAAATGTCGAAAAAAATGTATCTGCATTTGGTTTGATGTAAGGTATTTTAGTGTGTAGTTCTGCAGGGCAGGACAGTGTGGGTCCAAATAAGAGCGATAAGGCAGCAGTGATGACTGCTCCTGTGGACCGCATACAAACGATCCGTGCAGGTAGTGATAATGCTGTTGAGCAAGTCACTCCATCCAGATCTGGATGCGATACTGACGTAGCAGCCACCTTTTGTCTGTTTGCTCTAACCCTCATAGTGTCAGATGAGGCCTCATTGTCAGACCATCAACATATAAGGTTTGACATACCAGGCATTGTTAATAGTTTATAAGGTCAGTTGCGTCAGTAAAACCAGTGTGTGTAAACGTAAGGTCGCTGTTGGACAAACTTTCTAAAATCAGGAAGAAGGTTAGGAAACTCTTCAATCAGGCCAAGCGTACAAAAATTTCGGAAGAATATAAAGTCACCCTCACAGTATATAACTCAGAACTCAGAACTCTGCTGTGAAGACATAGCTGATATGCCGGTTGCGGGGCGTAGCCACAAAGCTCTCACCAAAGATCATACAAATTGGGTAGGTTTTCTAAAGAAACCAAATGCCACCTACACGACGGACCGTACGGAAACAGGTTAAACCTTACTGCATGTTCACTTTCCAGGGTCGTCTATCCGTGAAACACACGAAAACTCAAACCCGACGGACCCTAGTGTCTCGATATCGAATAGAGTTAATCGTTTATAAGGTCAAGTGGGCAATTGTGGCGGTCAATTTCTAGCCCTTATACAAAAGGGTATGGACATTATACTACCGGATAGTGTTGCTTTATTTAGGGCCAGATATTCATGGGGTCATATTCCTTTTTCATGGAGAGATAGTCAAGTGAATGGGATTTTCATCCTCAAAAACGGCAATAGGCCTATTGAACTACCTAAATCATACAGACCCATCAGTCTGATATCATTTTTTCTTCAGATTATGGAAAGACTTATAGATGTTCATATCAGAAGTCAGTAAGTAATGTGCCTGCTTAGACGTTGATGGTGCTTTCGATAACACCGAATATGATGCGATTGCCAAGATTATAAGAACCAATGGATTAGAGACATGCTGGAAAGTCGAAAGTCCTCCTCAGGTGGCGGGTCAGTTAAAACCTCCCCTTAAGTAGGGGTTCTCAACCCACTCCTATGGTCATTAGGCATTGACAATCTGCTAGTTAGCCTAGAGAGACTAGGCTATAGCGTCATTGGTTATGCAGACGACCTGGCTGTAACTATTAATGGTAAGCTTAGTGCAACCATTACTATACTCTGTTCAACATAAATTGGCAGTACACGTCTTATGGGGAAGCTTTTTTTAAATCAGTAGCGTGCCATAATTTTCCGCCATACTAAATTGAAAGAAACCCCTGTTGTTTATTTTGTTATAAATACTTGTTTATTTAATTCTAAGCTAAATAAATCTTAATAAATACATTTTTTTCTTTTGTTCATTTGTTTTCTATTTAAAAGGGATCACTCCTACTGGGGATACCCTTCAAAAACACGCCTTTTATCTTACCTCTTGCTGGTGTGGAACAAGATAAATTTGTTTTATTTTGTATAAATAAAACAATTTAAATGAAAATATCAATCATAAGAAAAGCATCGCAGCCCTACACAATATTCTTTAAGGTATTTGCTGATTTAATATCATTAAACGAGTGCGAATGAAAAGCAAACACCCCATCTTCCCTGTACTAAAAATTTATGTTGGACAGAGTATAGCGGTATGCTATTAAGCTGCAACTTGAATATAAATTTACCTGAAAATACTTAAAAAAATCCGGAACATGGACATGTTTTACTGCATCCCTGATATTATGGTTAGGAATTTATTCGAGGTTAAAATGTTAGACCGCCCTAAGTGGGCAAACGGTGTTCCGGAACTAGATCCCAGAAGTCTGACCTGGTACACCGACGGATCAAAAATGCAAACTGTAGTTGGAGCTGGTGTCTTTGAACCCAACACCAAATCTCAATACCAATAGGAATGTGTCCCACGGTATTTCAGGTGGAAATTTATGCCATTGAGATCTGTGCCAATTTGATATCCCGAAATGGAATTAAAGGTGCCAGAATTCATATCTTCTCGGATAGTCACGTGGCACTACTGGCACTATCATCTAACGTTACCTTGCAAAACCTAGCCAAGCATAACAAGGGCAAACTTGGATGGGTTCCTGGTCACCAAGGTATTGCAGGCAACGAATCTGCAGACTATTTGGCTAGAGCTAGATCAGAATCTGCGTTCTTAGGACCAGAACCCTACTGCAGAGTCAACTGGGCTGTGGCGTGAAGGCTAATTAATGAATGGGAACAACATCTTCGTAAAAAAAAAAATTTTTTGGCAGGCAGGCGCCTATAGTAACAGTTTCTCCATGGCCATGGATTACAGAACCCAGGTGCTGTTCAAAAACTGGAATCTGTCCTCGAGCGGTACAAGGCAGAAATTACCGCGGTCCAGGAGATACGTTGGATAGGTTCAAGTATGCAGAAAAGAAAAACATGCGACATTTATTACAGTTGCCACAAAACGTTGCACGTATTAGGATACGAATTCGTCGTGGGTAATCGGCTAAGATCAAAGGTCATTGATTTTAGACCAATAAGCGATCGCCTAGCGGTAATCCGCATCAGAGCTACGGCCAACCAAATCGACCACTTGCTAATCAATGAACGTGCACACTTACCGAGGGGCAAACGTCAATTCTGACCATTTTCTTATTGTATCTAGATTCAGAGCTCGACTGTCTAACTTGAAGAATCTGTGAACTGCCCACAAGAAGAAATTCGACGTTGGACACCTTATTACATCTGCAGTTGCCAGAGCTTACAAAGAGCGCCTGAGTGATAAATTCTCCACTGTGCATTCACCTACCACAGACGCCAACAACCAGTGGTCTCAGTATCGCGACATCAACGAGGAGGTAGCCGAAACCACTCTAGGATACCAGCCACCCCAGCGAAAAAGCCCGTGGTGTGATGATGTATGGGTATACCGGAAAAGGTGACAGAAGATGCACACATTAGAACGCTGCAGAGGAAAACAAGGGCAGAAAGGGATGAACACCGAGCCAGGAGAAGGGAGGAGAAGAAGATCCTGCGCCGGAAGATAAGAGAGCACGCAGTCTCGCAGCTCAAGGAGATCGAAGAGTCTCGCGACCGAAACAAAATCCGGAAGTTTTATAAGAAAGAAGTTATGCGTGGGCATTTTAGAGTGGACGTGAGTAACATTCGTGGGTTGAGATCCAATTTTTTTTCATTGTACGCCCATGCGATTCACAATAAACCAGCTGTTTTGGCACTAAGTGAAACACGGGTTAGCATAGATTCCGATATAACGCAGTTTAGTCTGCCTGGATATAACTTGGTGCTATTATTCTTTTCCCATCGTGGTATCGCCGTTAATAAACGTAGTGATGTAGCCTACCAACTTCTACCTCAATATGGCCAATGTTCCAATCCGGAATTTAATTTTATTTGGCTAAAATTCCATGTCCGTAGGCAATTAATTCACTACTGTTTTATTTACAGAAGCCCTAACCAAGACAGGCATTTAGCTTATAATGAGTTTGATGCACTGTCTGATTTCATCACCAGAATTGTAACCCATTATCCTCGTACTGAAATCGTCATTGCGGGCGATTTTAATATACACTATTCAAGTTGGCTTCGACATTCTGGGCAGACAACACCCGAAGGAAGGTATGTTGAGATCTTTGCTGAGGTTAACCCAGATTGTAAATGAGCCGACACGGATACCGGACATTAGCGGTCAAAACGCCAACACTCTGGACTTGTTTCTTCCCTCACCCTGATAAATACACTTTAAATATATTATCGCCTCTAGGTTCGTCAGACCATTGTATCATATCGGCGAATTTCTCGTACTCCAGCCACACAGTTAAAGAACAAGCTTCTAAAAGAACCGTATAGCAATACGAGAAAGCCAATTGGGAAGCTTTAAACGGTTTCTTCAGAAGTTTTAACTGGTCCTTGTGCTTCCTCAACAACGACGTGGATGCCGCTGCCGATATGATTACAAATTTAATTCACCTGGGTATGAAACGCTTTATCCCTAACAGGATAAAGTGTATCAGACCTAAGGAAAACGCGTGGTGTGACTTGAGCTGTAAAGAAGCTATCAGGGATAAGGAGGTAACTTTTCGGTCATTTAAGGCCAACCCAACTGAGGAAAACCGAAAAAAGTTCAAACGAGCCAGAAACGACTGCAATACTCATATTAATCGTGTCAAATTCTCCTACGACCAAAAGTTGAGGCAAAAAATACTACAAAGTCCCTCCAGTAGTAAAAGCTTTTGGTCGTTTATTAAGAATATTAAAAATTCGGCCTCGTCATCTATCCAAGAGTGGCAAGAGTACTTCAAGATCTCAACATTCACAAATCCGAAGGCCCAGATGGTATTTCCCCTATCGTTCTGAAGAGGTGTTCTCCACGCTTGCAAAACCACTGCGTAAGCTTTTCTATCTTTCCTATTCTTCAGGGCTCTTTCCGAGAAGTGGAACCAATCTATTCAGCATGGTGGTGAAAGCAAGGTCGTTGCGCTTGATATTTAAAAGGCATTTGACAGAGTTTGGCATCAAGCTCTCTTGTCAAAAATGCTTGCATTTGGGATCGATGTTACCTGTATTCAATGGATTAGAAATTATCTTTCGGACCGTTTAATACAAGTTGTTTTTGAAGTTTTCAAGTCTGCAACTCACAAAATAAATGCTGGTGTCCCTCAAGGCTCTGTTTGTCTCCGACTCTCTTTCTCATATCAATGACCTCCTGTCCGTCACTTCTAATCCAGTCCATTCCTTTACTGATGACAGTACCCTCAGCTTTACATATTCGTTTCCTGGGCAACGCCCCTCATCTTCGGGCGTCAAATGAAATAGCCAGTTGCATTCCACCCCTATAGCAATTCAACCGCAAAACTCGCCATGCGAGGAATGCACATCAGTTTACCCTTAAGCCTGTTTTCCGACGTACTGTGAAATATAAAGATTCCTTTCTCAACCGTACAATACGAATGTGGAATGCTCTACCACGCTCTGTTTTTCCTTTGCATTATAATTTACAAACATTTAAAACCAACGTGCATCGGTTTCCCCCTTTCTCTAATCCTTCATTTCCCTAACGCCCGCAGTGTGTCACTTCATTATAAGGGTATCCAAAGTCCCTTGAGTGCGCGTACATTATAATAACAAAAAAAAACATAAGGAAAGGCTACAGTCCGCTTGGGGCGAACAGTATGATACCCTATCCATATCCCTATATGCCCCAAAGAAAAAAACATTAAGAAGATGATGGCCAGCATTTTATTTCATTTTATTAATTAAAAAAAAAAGGTTTTTTGAAAAAACGCCCCCAAAAAGTGGGCGTGGCCAAAAACTTTGTACTGACGATATGTTGGAAAAAATATTGTGTAAATATCTTGTTAAACATTTTTTTTCGCTTTCTATGAAAATCTTCTAAGAAAACAGCATTTTAGTGAAAAACGCCCACAAAAAGTAGACGTGGCAAAAAACTTTATATGACAAACTTATAAAGGAGGGCAGTGCCTACATATCTTCTGAAGGTTATAATGCTCTATCTCTCTAAGTTTAGCTTTAAACGTTTTTTTCTAAATTGTGGGCGTGGCAGTGGGCGTGGGAGCGGGCGTATTAAAAAAAAATTTACACTTAACCATTTCGGAGCCCTATGGAGTATGTGGTTCAAATTTCAGATTCCTAGCTAAAGGCCTAAAAATTGGTCTTAGGATTTGGTCCTGATCATAAATATATATACTTTTATGGGTCTACGACGAATATTAAGGGGTGTTACAAGCTATGTGTAAAAATTAATATACCCTTAGGATAGGGTATAAAAAGCAACTGGCTGCTGACTTTAAGCTCGGTTCTCCCCGACGCGCAGGGAATAGTAGATGTATTTAAGCAGCATTTCCAGCAGCTGATAAACGGGCAAAATGTAGAGAGAGTGATGGGGCAAGAAGAGAACCCACGCCCTGTCAATGAAGAACCAGTCCCGTCGCCCAGTATATAACAGGTTGCCTTAGCTATAAAAAAGCTAAAGAAGAACAAGGCCGCCGGCTCTGATGGTCTGTCTACCTGCAGAGCCTTTCAAATAAGGAGGTGATGTTATGGTAGGGCGCATGCACAAATCATCAACCAAGTTTGGGGGGAGGAAAGCATGCCCGATGACTGGACCATCAGCTCCATATGGCTATCTATAACAAAGGCGATCCTATGTCTTGCAAGAACTATCGAGGCACATCCCTGCTTAATATTGTCGCATATAAGATACCAATCCAATGTGTGAACGTCTCAAACCATTCTGCAACAGACTAAGGCGCATATCCTTGCCGAAATCCGGTGCATGTATGAAATAGTTCAGATGAACTGCTACCAAACTGCACATTGCACCGCATGTTGTCTAGTGTCACGCGACATATCTGGATGAGTTTTGACGGGATCCCGAATTCGGCCATCGCCACAAAAAGCTCTTGACGATGAATGCTGCTTTAAAGTGATGAAGGGATGGAAAAGGCCTAGTTTTGTGCGATTGTTTTTACATCACACCCCTGTCTTAACCTAACCTAACCTAATTAAATATTCGGCTTCAGCTAAACTTTCGGGCTTTTTTCTCCGAAGCCGAATGTTTTGCCTAAGGTGGAAAATTTAGCCCAATATAGCCGAATGTTCGGTCGAACTTTACTAAGAAGGAGACTAACAAAACGAAGCCGGACGCGTTCGTCATCGAAGCAAGTGAGGGACTATCTTCTTGAAGATTCTTCGTAGCGTTAAAGCAGACCTTAAACTAGAAGCTATTGGAAAAGTGGTATTCAGGATAAGGACCCAGAAAGGAGAGCTTCTATATATACAGATGAAGAAAACTGAAAATAAAACAGAAGAGTTTAAAAGTGTCATTGGAGAGGTTTTAGGAGAGCGAACGAGTGTAAGGACACTCATACATCGCGCTACCATCGAGCTGAAAGACATCACCGGAAAGGAGGACATTTGCGAGGCAATAACGACTCAAATCGGGGTGGAAGCAGACATATTATCCTTGTGAAAGGCTTTGAAAATATCTTGAACTTGGGCATATGGTCAAACATTGCAAAAGCAGTGAGGACCGCTCCAAGCTATGTAGAAGGTGTGAAACACAAGGCCGCATAGCAAAGAACTGCGATAAGGAGTCATCATGTATGTTTTGTAGGAAAGAACACCCTAAAGATTCGAAGCATGTTTTAAGAAGGGCATCGGACGTTATCTTTAAAAAATTAATCCTATAAAACTCCTGCCAGCATTATATGTATGTTTATTTATTTAGTATATAATACTATTAACTACATGTATTTAAATATTAAAAATTTTAACTAAGTTAAATTTAAAGTTAATATGATATAATATAATAATAAGATACTAATAAAATAGAAAAAATATAGTAATTTAAATATGAGATCTTAAATAATTAGAAAGTAATTGTTTAAATCATCTTAAGACTGACTCATTTTTAATTTCATTAGGTAATTCATTGAATAGGTTGAGTCCCTTATACATAAGCATATTTTGGGTTCTTTGGTCTCTATAGAATTGCAATCTAAAATTTGAATTTGATCTCAATTTATATGGTTGAATATCTTGAATGTATTGTAAATTGGAATATAGGTAACTAGGAACCATATTAAACTTCATTATATACAAATATTAGTGCATTATATGTTATTCTCTGCTTAATACTTAACCACTGCTAGCATGATAGCATCCACTGTATCGGCGTATAAAAGCTGGATCTACGTAAGACAAAACATGCTGCTATATGGATATTTAGAAGCCATGCCTTTCAAGAAAGCAATGGAATTACGGACATCCCAACATTCACAGCGGATGAACTCATAAACGCATGTAAGAAGATAGGCGACAGTAAGGCGCCCAGACCTGATGGCATAACAACTTAGTCCTCCTTCCAAAGGGGAACAAGCAACCAGGAGATCCGTCCTCGTATCGTCCAATATGCCTTCTAGACACAATGGGACAGATACTGGAACAGATAATATATTCCAGATTGCTTGCGGTAACAGGAGAGAGAGGAGCACTATCAGACTATCAGTTTGGGTTCAGAAAATCGGGGTCTACCGTTCAACCCTAAAAACTGTGGTCGACATTGCAGTCGAAGTTATACAAGGAGAAAGATGGTGGTATGGCACTAAGAAATACTGTATAGTAGTGACTTTGGATATCAAAAAAAAATTCTCAAATTATCACAAGATAACTAGCCAGGATGAATACGCCATACTACTTGCTGAGGATAGTATAAAACTAATTCTCAGCAGAAAACTGAGGTATAAAACTGATGAAGGGTTGAAATGCTACAGCGTTTCAGCTGGGGTTCCGTAAGGATCAGTTCAGTACTCGGTCCTCGCCTATGGAACATTATGTATGGCGGAGTGCTAAAGCTTTACTGCTGCAAGGAGCACTTCCTTAAATACTACCAATTATTGGTGGACCTGGATATGCTAGGAGGATTCTCCTATCTAGAGTAGTCAGGTCAGTCCACTTTTATGCAGCTTCGGTTTGGGCGGGGGAACTCGCCATAAAAGAAACCAGTAGAAAACTGTCGTCCGCATACAGACTCAGTGCGTAAGAGCATTTAGAACAATCAGTCAGTCAGTCCTCTTATATGCAGCTTCGGTTCAAACTGTCGTCCGCATACAGACTCAGTGCATTAAGAGCATTTAGAACAATCTCAGATGAAGCAGCCTTTGTGATAGCAGGAATGGTTCCGATCGACATTCTCGAGGACGAGATGTTGAGTATTTATAATAGAAGAACCCCAGTACATGTGAAATTGCAAGAATAAAAGGAGAAGAGCGAGCGGCTCAGCAGCTCTATGGCAAGCCAGGTGGGATAACAGAACATGACTTGGGACATTTTATTTAATTCTTTGAAAACTATAACGAAAAAATAATTTTTGGAAAAAATTCCTCCAAAAAGTGGGTGCGGCCAAAAACTTTGTATGGCTGATATACTCTCCCGCGGGGAGAGTGGTGTGGTTGAAGGACGTAGTGGTGTGGATTAGTACTTACCCGGTACTTCATTGGCCAAACCAAAAAAACACAGGTAACATATCTGAGTTGTTCAATGACATCCACATCGCCATTGACAAAAGAATTTAAAAAAAATAAAAAAATAATAAATAAATAAATAATGAGAATCCAAAAACTAATGCATAGGTTAGGTACCTATTTACTAAGTAAGGAAGGTTTTGCGCTCCAATTATACAACGCAGTTTTACTTGGCTTTAGTGTAAAATGGGACAGGGAAAGAATTCCTACTGGAGAAGGGTATATAGAATTAGCCCAAGTGGAATTTAATTGTGTAGAGTAAACCTCCTTGATGAGATCATTATCTAAATGGTTTCGTTTGTCAATTGTTTTCTTCATTGTTTGATTCGTTGGAGTATCTTTTGTTCCGGTATTCATAGTGTTTGTTGATGCAGAACATACGTATTTTCCGTTCCAGGATCTCCATTTCTGAGCCCACAGTAGGGGGAGGCTCTGAACTAGACGGGAAAGGCGTAAATGAAGGTTTGGGTTTCTGGGGAGAAGCGTGAGGATATTGGCTACTTTCCTGGCTTTTTCTTGTATGGGGGTTAAACTTGTGCAAGTTGTTAAAGTTAACGCCGAGATATTTAATCGATTTTGTGAATGGAACACGAATGTTGTCAATATTTAGTGTTAAGCTCTTGCTTTCCCTAACCGTACTTTCCCTGCACTTTCCGCTTGCATTTCTAAAGCAAATGCAGTCCGATTTACTATTATTTATTTTTATTCCCCATTTCTTGCAGAAGGTGTTAATTTTGCGGAGATGTAGCTCAAGTTTTCTGAGTGCAACAATTGGGGATTCGTCAGAACCATACGCGAACGTATCATCTGCGTAAAGTAATCCCCTGGAAATTATATCGTTGTTTTCACTAAGAGTTTGGTGGAAGTCATACATAAAAATGTTACAAAGTTTTGGGCCTAACATACAACCTTGGGGAACCCCATTTTGGGCATCGCAAATACTAGAGGTTGTTCCTTGCATTTTGATGAAAAACTATCTGTTCTTAAGAAAACTATCCAAGAGAAAGATTATTTGTGTGGAAAAATCTAAACTTATTATTTTAAATAATTAGCCCTTTCTCCAAACGCAGTCGAACGCCGTTTCCACATCAACTGAACAGGCAACCGTATAATTCGTATCCCTATGATTGATTGTGATTTCGTTTTGAATGCTGCCTTTAAAACCCAAACTGATACTCGGGAATGACTTCAATTGGAACTGCTTCCGTGGATTCAAGTTTAAGAGCGATAATTCTTTCGAAGATTTTCCCAACATTAGACAATAAGGAAATAGGCCGGAAGTTATTGATTAAGAAGTTGTTCTGTGACTTAGCAATCGGAATTATATGGGCAATATTCCAAGCAGAAGGAAAGTATGAGTTTTTGATACAATTACTTATCATGATTCTTAAATATTTTATCGCAGAGTTAGAACATTTTTTAGCGCAAAGTTTGATGTATTGTCTGGATCACATGATTTCTTGGGCTTAATATTACATAGGATCGAGAAAACTTCTTCAAGGCTGGTGAAAATTGGTCATAATTAGGGGTTCTTTCCAGGAATATTTTGCTGAAGTGATTTTTAAAGGCAGTAACAATCGGTTGTTCGTTGGTAAGAATGTTCTCGCCAATGATCACCTTCTCACAAGACGATTTATTTTAGAGAGCCTTTTCCTCAGCTGTTTATCTAACCATGTTTTTACCTCATCTTTAATGATGTTTTTTGGGAGAGAAATTCTGTTTGAAAGTTCAATGTAGGCGACACTACCTCTGTTAATAGTGTTATGAAAAATGTACTTAAGTTGTTTCTGCCATTGATGTTTTAACTTAAATAGTCTTTCTATATCCGGAGGAAGATTTTTATGCTTCCTGAATGAGGACGGGGATCTGTCTGCGTGTTGGTCCAAGGTGGTGACAAGTGCAGAGTTAAAACGTTCGATATGCGAATCAATCTCACTGTTTGTGAGACAGACAGAATGTGAAGGTGAGGATTGGTTGATAAGAATGTCTAGATCATCACGGAAGGCAAGTGTTTTTACATGCCAATTTTCTAGGGTCTTAACATTAAGGTTATACATTGCGTCACCCCAATTTGTGCTTTTAGCATTAAGGTCTCCACCAATAACCGCTTCATCGAAAGACGCAGATAATCTATAAAATTTTTTAAGTTCTTTAAAAAAATTCAGGGAAGGACTGTATGTATATCGAGCCAAGAAGAATATTTTTCGTCTGGCGATTAACTTTAATTTTAATAGAAATGAATTTGCTGGGGAATAAGCTGTGGTTGGAAAGAACAACACTTTGATATTTAATATTTTTTTTTATGGAGATGGAAACCTGGGTCTCATTATTTCTGAGACAGAAAAAGGAATCGAGTGAGATAATGTGTCTGTTTGTAAGATGTGTCTCTTGGATGAATGCTATATGACTATTACTAGCTAGGAGAATTCTTCTGCTATGCTCGATTAAAGAAGAAATAATATATATTGGATGCGTTTTTCGTGAATTGAACCACCACTATCATAGTTTTTCATGAAATTCTCAATTTTCTGGAGTAAGGTGTGAACATCTACCCCGAAAAGGTCCTTAGACAAATCAAATAACTGACCGATTACACTTTGTTAATCTTTTGCTGCGCGCATTGAAACCGCGGAATTATCTTTGTGCTTTGTAAGAATTGATGTCAACGAGAAATTTTGCAGACTCTCTCTTCTCTCTAATCTCCTGAAAAATCCTCCTTCTCTGCAGAGCATAATTTGTATATGCCGGGCAACCCCGCCAATTGGCCGGATGATCACTCCTGCAGTTAACGCAAGTGGCCTTAGAGCAGGATTTTTTAGTAACGGGGCATTCCCCGGGTGAATGTTTTTGTAACATTTAACACAACAGTAGTCACTAGCGCAATTTTTTGCGAGGTGTCCGAATAATTGACACCTCCTACATTGAATGGGGCCACTGTTCCCTTTCGGCTTTTTCCAACGGATTTGTGTATTAAACAGAATCAAGGGAATTAAGTCTTACAAGGAAGAGATTGTACTTAATTTCCTTGTTATTGGAGCATCATTGATTTCCGAATTCTCATAGTCGGATGATAATCCTCTTAAAATGAGGTTGGCTGTTTTGTCCTCCTTAAGGGTGAACGAATATGCTTGAATATCAGGTGTAGACCTAAGCTTTTTAAGGAATTCACGATGTACCGTAACATCTTCAATGTAAATTTTACAACTGTCACCTCTATTCGTAACCCTTAACCTCTTAAATACGACACAATCTGTCTTACGTCCGCGTTTTTTATAAAAATTGGAGGGAAATACCTACTTGGGTTGGGTTAATCCGTTATGCGGATTAGTAGTTGTCCGCTGGCTTGGAGCTGCTGGTTGTTCCTTTATTGCTGCTGGTATGTCCCCTGTTGCTGTTGGGTTCTTCGCCGTTGTGACCAATGTGATGCTTTTCCATCTAGTCGTTAATCGTTGCTTGTCTAGGTATGTTGGACGTCAGTGATGCCTTTTTATTTTTCCCCGAAAATATTTCGAAGTCTTTGTCATTAAATATTGCAAAACGGTTGTCGTCCTTACGTGTAGCGGCGTCACCTTTCAGAAATGAAATTCCTCCAGTTGCATGGCATCTTTATCTGCCGTAAGTTCGCGCTCATTCCCGGCTTGAGGTGAGACGAGTGGTGGTGATGGTAGCGGTTGTGGGGGTTGTGGTGGTAATGGTTGTGATGGCGTTTCATATTGCAATTACGTTTTTGGCGGGATTTCATCCATCATTCTCGAAGGAGATGAAGTGGGGTTTCTAAAACTTAGAAGCTGATGAGCTGCCTCAATTGTTATAGGTAGGGCTTTTTATTATTTTTTGTATTTTATTGTATGAAAACTACACTTTTGTGTGTTGTTAAATTGTTTTTCACTAAGTGACTGATAGTACAGTTTTTTTTGTCTTTAGATAATTTCAGTTTGTTGAATTTACAGAGCACAGAAAAATAGCGTCCTTTCACCAAGCCAACCGACACGTTTTTTTCAGGATCAAAATAAATTAAAATTAAATCTGACAATCAAAGGTGTGCTATTGCTGTCTGTCAGTTGTTGAGTGTGTTGAACAACTTTGCTCAAAGTGCGCAACAATAAAACCAGTTACTCAGCTAGATGTAAGTTATTCGATGTACGAGTTATTAAGCAATTGAATGCATTGATGAACTAGGGGCATGAGGTTATTCAACAAATAAATGCATTGATTAACGTGCATTTATGCACGAGTGTACGAAGCTATAAATATATTTGAGTTGAATAAAGAGTTGGACAAAGTTTGTTAAACGAGTTGGACCGGCATTTGCCCAGCTAATATCAGAACTTAATTCGTTTATACAAATATGTAACTTTCAATATGCCAAATGTAGTCAAAATAGTTGGTTCACTTTGCTAATGCATTTATTTTTAAAGTGGGTTGAATCAGAACACATTTTCATTTTTAATGATTTTTTATTATTATTTTTTTTAATTTGCTTAGGAGACATGTTTATTTTTAATGTTTAAAATAATATTTAACATTCGTTGGTTTCTTCTCTTTTCGTTTCCAAGAGAGGTCTTAATTGTACACATCCCTCTACCCAAAAATTTGGACGGCTCATCATTTCCTTCCAAAGAAACAATTCTTTACCTTTGGAATCCATCCATGTCACTTTGTTGCCATTGTGTTTCCCTGTGGAAAAATATTTTTTTTTATATTATTTTAAAGTTATTTTTTAAATAGGTACTTGTTTTGAAAAAACATAAAACTCGTAATAAAACAAAATTAATGTTGTATATCATCAGCTTAGATTGCAATATTGCTAACTCCATACCAATATTAAAGGAGAAAACAAAAACACTTCATTCTTGAAATATTCATCCTTATTCTACCTGACGTGTATATTAAACTCAGCAATCGTTTTTTAAAATCGGTATTACATCTGGCGCTTTTTTAGTTATTTTATGTTTTTAAACGCCTCGTAGTGTTTTGCTTGTGTGAAATGTAAGTTCTACCATTCACTTCGTACAGTGAAATCGAACCTAATTTTTTCACATCCAAAACCTGCGAGGCATGTACATTCATTTATTCTCCTGGCATCAAGTCATCAAATTGATATTAAAATTTGTTATGTTTTAAGAATGCAGACGGAAGTACATGTTGGATTTATTGTATGATATTGGGATGCACACCTGCAGCACCGATCAAGAAGTTAAATTATTCCATATGAGTAGTTCCGGAGTTATAGGCACTAAGATTGGTATAAATAGTAACTAATTTATCCAAGAATGATAAAAAGTATGGAGGTCAAGTTTTTAGTTTCTATAAAATTATTTTTGTATTATTTGTATAAAACTTAAAAATGGAAAACTTATCAGATATACAAATAAGAATACCATACGTAACCATATTAAATAAATTCATATTTAAATTTTTCATGGCTAACTGTTAATTTAATTTTGCAAATAAAGTTTAATTATTCTACAAAAACTACTACCACCCAGTGGTCTTATTTGGATCTATCTTTTTTTTTTGTGGGTGCAGTGACTAAGTGGGTTGGACTACTAAGTGAGGGGCCGGTTCAAATCCCGATTTATAGCTCACATTCCTCAATTAAAAACCAGAGAAGGAAACTTAAAAACCTCATAATAAAAGGGTTCCAAAAAAAACTGGCGGAGGTTAAATTATGTACCAAGCATGTGGGAAGTTGCTGAGGTAATAATGTTACCGAAAATCTGGCAAACCACCAACGAGATAGCCTAATACCCCTTAATTTCGATAGTTCCAATGTTATCAAAGTTATTTGAAAAGATCCTGGTGAAAAGGCTGCAAAAAATAATTTAAAAAAAATTGCTAGACCATCCCAGACCATCGATTTGTGTTCAGAAATTATAACTCGACAATTATCAGGTGCATAGAATCGCAGACTAGATCGAAAAAGCCATTGAAGAGAAAAAGATTTGCTCCACTATATATTTCTTGATATAGCACAAGCTTTCGATAAGGGTGGCATAAAGGACGGATCCACAAATTGCGTAATGAATTTTTCGAGTCCAGGGTACATATTTGTAAAATGTGTCTTTTTTCGGAATGCTAGGATTTTTAAAAGGATCAATTGATTACACTATATTCGGAAGTCTACAAAGATATTTTGTGGAAATAGTGTTTCAAGACATATTTTATAGTTGTAAGAACGTTTTTCAAGGTTCCAAGATTCAGTTCGGTATAAAAAAAAATATATATAAACACTGAGATGCACTAAATAGATTACTCTTATTTTTTGTAACAAGTGTTGTGTCATTTTTAATGAATACTGCATTTTATAATTATTTAGACAATATATGAATACATTGCTCATCTAATTAATTATCTTTAATTTTAACCACTATTTTACATGAATAATAATTGAAAATTCTTATTCAGTCAAACTAGTTTGTCCTAGGCTATACCAGTTTAGTTTGTCTAGTTTGTCCTAGGCTAAACTAGTGTATCCTGACATACTAAGAATGAACTACTTTGGCCTGAAATCGGATTTGCCCGGTTACATATATACTAAATCGACTTACCTGTTCCCAAGGAAAATCGTGCTCCTCCAAGAAACTGATTGCTTATCAAACGATCATGATCCCAAATTGTAAGTTCCAATGCTCGTTCTGAAAGTTCATGCAAAGTAACATCCTCGTATATAAACGTATAATTCCATGAGGGGGCCAATGACTTTTTAAAAATAGGAGTTTTTTGCTTCGAACTACGTGATCGATTTGGAAGAAGATAGCTGTAAAATATAATATAAAAAAAAACCGTTAAAATACTGTAGAATAAAGTAATGTTAGAATACCTCTTGCAGAATGTATCACATGTTCCACTGGATCTCAAAGAAGGTAAATGTTTTGCCTCTTTTATTAATACATGAAGTTCTCCTTTGTTATGCGGTTTTATCGTTCCCATTTTACTGAAGCTACAATCTAATGCGGCTCCTTGAGAGTCCAATGATATAAACTTCAATCCTACTACCATATCCCCACGGTATCTAACAATTTCGTCAAACTCTTCATTCTAAAAAATACACATATATGAAAAAACATGAAGATATGTAATGCATTTTTCTTTTTTAATTACCTTTTCCTGTAGAAAGTACCATTGTGACTGCGGATTATCAAATACTTTTCCATGCAAATTAATCGTGACTTCCCCTAAAAAGTCATTACGACCAAACATATCGGAGTGCCATACAGTTAACCATACAGACCTAGTTTCTAAATCAGCTATTGATACATTAAATCGCATTATTTCATCGAATATAGGATTTAGAGTGTGTTTCTTCACTTTAGTTTTCCTTTTTCCGTTTTTTGACTTATCTGGTAAGAGATATACCTGAAAAAGCGTTAATACAAATTTAAAATACATATCGTATAAAGTTTGGCTTTTATAAAATACCTTAACATATGGATCACTTTTACATCTTTTTGTATCAGCTGCTGCCAAGTCCTTACATTTTACAATGTGAATTTCGAATGCACTTATTTTGTAGTTATACTGCATAGCGAACTCAATTTTACCCTTAACTCGAATATTATCATATCGATTGTCGAAAGCATCGGAATAAACACTTGTCAAAGAATCAGAGCGTGTCTATAAAAAAAAATATATTTATTTTGAGTGCACATATACTTGCCAAACGCTTACCCCAAAGTTAGCATTATTTCGTTTATAAAAATGATTTCGTTTTAAGCCAGGTGATATGTTATTACTGAATTCCGATATGGAGAAATCGTCTAAAGATAAAAAAAAATTATATTAAATAAAAATAAAGAAAATATAAGGCGAAAATGGCCCATACAGGACCTAAAGCCTAGCCAACCATTGTGTGTGCCAAGTTATATTTTTGACACGCTATATTTTTTGACTCGCTTGAGAAGCTTCTCATGTTCGCAAGAGGTGGGCAGCCAATAGAAACTTTAAGGTGATACGACCTGGGATTTGACCCAGCGATCATGAGATTAAATAAATCCTATAGAATATATCAGAAACGGTTATTAATAACAAAATTAATGTTCAGATTTATTTTATCTATTTGATTAAATCGGAAAGGTCAAAAAATCATGTTCTAAACGTTTAGTTCTCGGGATTTACTTAAAATTATTCCTGCTTTAAGTAATATTCTGTAATGCGTTTTGAAATCGTATACATATGCCCCACTATCCAGAAGAAATGAAGACACATAAATGTGGATGGGTGGACTTAAAATTATTATTTTCTTTACTAAATTTCTATTAGGTACACCCTCTAAAAGAAGCCGCAAAAATAAATTGTTGTGTTTTTTATTTTTTTTTTAACCGTGGAAAATATAACATGCAGTGAAGTTTAAAATAATAAAAAAGTGTTTTTTAAAGTGTTTGGAAAGATTTTACGAATGCGCGAAGTAAAAGTAAATATTTCAATTTAATTTGTTTTTTAGCTACTAAAACAAAAAGATTTGTCGTACAACAACGCGATTCTCACATATTGTTTTTTTAAATTTTTCGCTTACTTTTTATATAGTTCACTTATTGTTTTCCAACTAACATTATTTTTTTATTATTATTTACCATTCGGTAACCCTGTCCGCATTGATTTAGCCTTCTCCTCAGTTTAATCATCATTAATACTTTATATCTTTACCTAATAGTTGCAACATGTGTAGTGTTTGATATACTAATTGATGTGTATATTGGAATAGATGGAAACATATGCTTATATAATTATTTAAAAAGGGAATTTCCTAATGGCAAAACTTATTTTGATTTTCGAGCTGCTAATTATGATGCAATTGTCGATTATTTGATGTCTATTTCGTGGAATATTATTCTCTGCTCTTCGTACCAAGCTGGCATATATTTATAAGTATTTTAAAAGAAGCAATTGATAGATTTGTTCCCAGAAAATATTGGCTAATCTATTTGCCAATCTGGTACAATATGAGATTAAGCAATCTTAAAAATAATAATAATACAAATTGTATAAATTGGATAAAAAAAATGGAACTACGCGCAAATTACTTTAATTTATTATCAGTGGAAGATGATTTAAAAAGTAATAGTAATTTTTAGTTTGCTTTTTTTCCAACGGTCAAAACATTTTTGACCAAAACAAAACCATCTGAATTTTTGTTATTACAATTTTTATGAGGAACGTACCCCTATATTTATTTTTTGCTCATTAAATAAAGTATCCAAACTGCCCAACTTTGTATTTTTATTTATAGTAGTTCCAAAATTATAGTATTAAGAGTAGTTATAACTCATTTTCACTTTGAGGGACTATAACTTAAATTGGGGTGAATATATACCCCCCTACAAAACCATAATATTTTCGTCATAACTTTAGGAGAAACGATATACTGAAGTTTAATACTAGTCTGAAACACTCTTAGGTACATATGCTCATGTAATTAGGAACACTAAATTTTAAAACTTATTTCGTGCTTAAATTTTGGCCAACACTGTATATTTATGATCAGGACCAAAACCTAAGACTATTTAGCAATGTCCGTCCGACCGTATCAACTTTTGGGGCCTTTAAATTTGTGGAAGGAAGCTGAAATTTGAACATATACTCCTTAGGGTACCCGAATGGTAAAATGTAAAAAAATTTAAAGTCCGCCCCCATGCCACGCCCACCATTTAGAAAAAAACGTAGGGTTTGAACACGAACAAAATATTTAGAAACTGAACTCCTTCACAAGTTTGCCATTTTAAGTTTTTTGCCACGCCTGCTTTTTTCAGACGTTTTTTAACAATATGTTTTTTTCATAGAACATTTTTATAGAAAACTAAGATATTGTATAACAAGATATTTAGCCAATATTTTTTCCAATATATCGCCCATACAAATTTTTTTGCCCAGGGTTTTTTTTTATTTTAAATTTCATTGAATGAATAAAAATGCTATCCATCATGTTCTTAACGCTTTTTTCTTTGGAGCATATAGGGTTATGGATAGGATATTATACTGTTCGCACAAGTGGACTGTAGCTTTTGCTTATGTTTTTGTTAGAAGATTTAATCGAGTTAAATGAGTGGTGCCGACATAACTATCTTCCTCTTAGTATTCCAAAATGCCAAGTCTTATCGTGTTTCAGGAATTTGAATGCAATTTTGTTTGATCATCACATCAATAATATTAATCTAGAACGAGTTAGACGAAAGAAAGATCTGGAAGTAATTCTAGATGTTAACCTTTCATTATTACCGCACTATGATTACATTACATAAAGCCAATCAAATGCTTGGGTTCTATTAAGAGAAATACTAGAGAGATCTCGGATCCCTATACCCTAAAATCAGTCAGTTCTAGAGTACTAAAGTGTGGTTTGAAATCCTAGTTACCGAAATTCGTTGGTTAGAATCGAGAAGAGTGCAAAAACATTTCACTAGATATGCTTTTTTAAGCTGAATTGGAGGATTGCAAGGCAATCATTTAAAAGCTGATGTTTATTATTTGAAATTCAGACTCTTGAAAATGGTCGAAAATTACTTTCGGTTATGTTTATAAGGAACATCTCAACGAATCACATCAATTTTGCCCCGTTATTAGCCTTAGTAGTGGCCCTTAAAGGTGTAGTTCAAGCCTTTAAGGGCCACTCGTGAGAGATTTTTAATTTAAAAACAGTTCCATCCTTATAATTATGGACGTAATGAGACCATCTCGCGTTGCATCAGAGAATCTTATGTAATTTGCAACAGTTTAGATATCTGTGCCAATAGTTCGAGAATAACTTTTAAATATTTTGTTGCAAATAATATTCAAACCTCGTATTATAAAGTTTTGTTATTTTGTTTTTAATTAAATAATAATACTTATATTATACATATATTGTTAAATTATTAAATTATATATTATACATATATTGTTAAATTATTAAACCAATAAAGTTTATGTACGTAAATTGGTCTGTGAGATATGTTTGAAATCTAACTGATTTACTAATTCACTTTTAATCAATCAGTGCGTCTCACGTTAGGTGTGTATGATTAAACAATGAAAAGCACATCAAATTATCCATCGAAACAATTCCAATAAATTTAAAATTTTGTTTTTAATTTAAGAACCTAAATAGTAATAATTAAAAAAATGTATGGATTTTACACAGATAACATCCTCTTTCGATTCATGTAAATACATAAATACATAAAATAAATAAAATTAGTGAAAAAAAAGTTACTCCATCTTTATCTTCGGGAACCCATCGAATTAAATCGAATTAAAATAAAGTAGAGATGTAGCACTAGTTGTCCTTGTCCTCGGTGATCCTGCAGAAATCTATCAGCAGAGGATCAGTATTTTCTTAAATTTAAAAGACAGAAAGTCAAATTCAAGAAATGTCGAACAGAGCTACACCAAGCTATGGTTTCGCGAAAGGCAGTGTAAAACAGTTGAATACGACATTTAAATCCAGGCAAATGATCGAATTACGAACCATATTTGCAAATGTTGTTGAAAATTACCTCATTTCCCATAAAAAATCACATTTATAAATGGGTTAATTTGCAACACATTTGTACAAAATGAGGTTGCAAATGAGATGAAAACAAATCGAACAATTCTAAAGTCGAATTCTTGTGAATCAAATGTTAAAATCTGGAGTTCAAATATGTAAGCAAAACCGAAAGAATAATCAAATTTAAATTAAAAAATTTCTGACATAGGGGAGGGGCGGCACAAGGTACCTTCTTGCATTTGCAGACAACTTTGCAAAGCATGAGGTTCTCAACGTGGTAAAGACTACGAACATCAAGGGCGTTCTCAGCGTTCTAAACGATGTCGGACTTCCGAGGAGAATTGTTATCGACTGAGGGACTGCGTTTATGTCACAGATGTTCAGTTTTGCGACGATAATGCAGTTCAGCACATTAAAAGAGCTCGGACGGCAAGATTTTGAGGGAATCATTTGAATAAAAGCAGGTGGATGCTGATAAAATAAATCGGCAGCGCGAAGAGGCGTTATCAAAAATAGTAAAATTCCAATGCCGTCAAAATACGCGACCAACGCATTATGAGGAACGGGACCTCGTTTGATCGTAAGCTCGAACCGCGTCATCAAGGGTCACATCGTCAAAAGGTTTCTCCCGATACGATATCGGTTTCAATGACCGATACATAGTAGAGGATATCACAACATGTAAAAGCTAAGCACCGTTATGTCGTCAGACAAAATGAAGCACCGATATGTTTTACCACGAGGATTAATGTTTTGATGACAAGGGAAAGATCGATATAAGGATGCCCGAGTTGTTTTGTTTTGAGGCGAACAATTAAAACAACCAACGAGCAGAGAGGGAATAGTGATATAACCGCTTAGGAGACCGCTGCGAGTATACTTGATTATTAAGAAAGAGAATAAATTGTGAATATAATAGTTAAAAAAAATAATTTTAGTTAACACGGTCGGCAGAGCATTCAGCTAGTATTTTAAATATATACAAGTTATTTTTAAGTTATTTTAAAAGTACAGAAAGTGTTAAATCTGCCCTACACTACACATGTTTTTTATACGCTATAAACCTTCAGGAACTATTTATAAAAATTGTTTTTACTTGTTTGGCAGGAATACGAGAGTGTAGGATGCATTCGTGTTAAGTTCGAAGTTAAAGTTGCGGTAGGGATTTTGTGACGGATTAAATTATGTATGTTTCTTGTTTAGAATGTGTACGAAAAATGCACACCCACTTACTTTGTATTAAAAAACGTTTACTACGTTTTAATGTTTTGCTTAATATTTACGAAATTTCCCAGTTTCAACAAAATAAATTCAATTTGTTTTTCTACAAACAGCTGATGTGTGTTTACCAAATCGTACAAATAATTATAATAGATTTCGCCTTTGTGATACATTATTTGACATAAGCCGTGTATACGAGAGGGGAAAATGGGTTTTAAATAAAGATTTATGCAACGTTTTATAATGGTCGCTTAAATACTTCGACGCTGTGGACGACCGCTGTGTATAATGTTATAAAAACTATAACTAATCTTACCAAGAGATGTGCTAGATGTAATGCCTCTTTTGTCAGAAGATTGTAATGCTGAAGACTGAAGATT
Organism: Ferdinandea cuprea; assembly: GCA_963576555.1. Taxonomy (NCBI): domain Eukaryota; kingdom Metazoa; phylum Arthropoda; class Insecta; order Diptera; family Syrphidae; genus Ferdinandea; species Ferdinandea cuprea. The sequence continues at coordinate 84,931,639 of OY754959.1, forward strand.
GTTCTTTTTAGATAGTGATGAGAAAATGTTCGTTTGGATATTACTTGGAGAACGATACCTCGCACTTTTAACATTTGATTGAATCACGTTTACATCGCTTTGCAATTTATCAGATACATCCGAAAATTTTAACGTTTGCAGCCTTGGAAGTGAATTAGTGTTGATTAGCTTTTCAACTTTTATTCTGGACGACGGCAAATGCAACTCAGTTTTATTTTTGATATCCGATAACGAGGATATCCTTGTTTTCTGAATGTCAGAACGGCTTTCCTTATCGACAATTCCAATACTTCCACAACTTTGAACACGATCCAATTGCTCTCTATTCTGATTTATAGCATACGTTAAGTTATCAACGGATCCTCTTTTTGTAATCGATACTTCAGATGATAAAGAGAAATTATCTCGATCAACTGTTAACAGCTTATTTCTAGAGTCACCAGGAGCAAGTAAAGCTGATTCAAAGCTGCCACGCCATGAAAATCGATCGCAGTCACTTACTTCACCAGGATTATCAACGAATGTATTAGTCGTGCGATTCGTAGACCCTAATAAAATGTCATGAGATTTGCTTCGAGGCAAATGTCCCCACACATGCCGAGAGTAATCGATATGGTCCAGGACAACTTTCGTTGAGTTTTCCTCTGGTTGTGTTTTATTTTTTTGTTGAATTTCAATTTCTGGTTCGATATTGGAATCCGCTCCGATACTGACGTCGTGCATTAAAGCTACCAATTTTCTGCCAATATGTTGCATAACATTAGCGACTAACTGTGGTGACTTGTCATTGCATCTCCGACTATTATTATATTTGTTTTCAATATTTACTTCGGGACTTAATCGTGAATTGTTTGTTATAAGAGATTCAATGAAGTTCGTATACACTAAAACAGACTCCGTACTCATAGGCTTATTAACACTAACACTGCTAACTGTGCTAGTACCGACACAGGCACTTCCATTTTTGTTTTTTAAGTAGTCAAAATGTTGCTCGTTTTTGGATTTCTTTAAATCGATTTCATCGTTTGACACGTTGCAATCTGATGAATCATTTGAATCCGACCACGTGTCTTCACTGCTAAAGTACTCCACGATATCCCGAACTTGTTGATTATTTATACCTGGTACAGATTTCATAAGACGTATAAGCTCATTTTCGAAATACGAAAATTGAACAGGTTTTGTTTTGCAGCGCCTTTCTTGAAAAATTTGACTGGAATATGTTCCAAAACTATTTGATTGGGCATAGTTTTGGGTTGTAACAACAATAAGTGTTTTAAAAAATTGCCTCATTTTGGACATCATAAGATTTGTCTCCTCATCAGAACTCCAATTATTAAAACTGTCTTTTCGAACAAGAGATTTTTTGGCAGAAAGTGGAGATATATTTGTAAATCTGTTTATTTGGAGATTAAAGTTTCTATGCATATTCGCTTCCGCTTTAATAGAACTATCTTGACAGTTTATGTCTACAGCAGTATCTAACATATTAGATGTTTTACATTCAATATTTGATTTGTTTTGTTCTAACAGATCACGTTTTCTGTATTTTTTTCGTTTTACGGATTCTATACTATCTAGTTTATCACATGAGGTTCCCATCTCTGGAAGAGAATCAGTCTCTGATTCCGATGAACCCAAGCTTTCCGTTACTTGATCTGATACAAGATCAGATGATTCCAAAAGTAAATTGTCTAATGATGAATTAATTGACCTAGGCGTTCCTCGAGCTCGCACAAACTTTTTCTTTCTGTGGCTTGGACTTGGTTGTCCTTCGCTGTCACTACCCACGCTGCCATCTGACTTATTTTCACTGCTAAACCCCATAAATCCAGATAAAAAATATTTCTCGAGTCGGGATGTTGACAGATCAAGAGCATATTTCGTATCGCTCGAGTAAACATCGTTTTTTCCAATAGTATCACAATTTTCACTGCAATCACTAAATATTTCCGAAGAACTATCTTCTAGGATAGTTTCTTCCTTATCACCGTCTCCTAGGCCAAAGAAGTAGTATCTTTCTAGTTCTGACGGTGATATACGAGAAATCTCGGAACCATTTAGTTCATTCGACTTAATTATGCCATTGTCATGTTCTAATTCACTATCTTCGCAACTTTCTTCAACAATCGTATGTAAGGTAAAGTCTAAAGCGTTATAGTCATTGTATTCTTGAAAATCTTCTTCACGATTCGTCTGCAAATAAGAGTCAGAAACAGAGTCAAGCTCATTCGTATCATTTCCATCCTGACTTATGTTGTCAACCCATGAATCATCATCTGCCAGACCATCATCCGGGTAATTTCTTTCCTCAACTAGTAGAAAGAGGCCATTTATAGCTGATAGACAGTCATTTACTTCAGCCATAGAAACGTATGCATATATATAATTTTCTTAATTTTGAACTTTAACTGTATCGAACACAATTTATATTAAAACACATAGTAAAATTATAATTTAATTACATTGTTTAATATTTCGGTAAACAAGTCTCTTTTAAGCGTTCCACTTTAAAAAAAAATAAAACAAAATAAGATAAAAAAGTGTGTTCAGTTGGTGGATTTATTTGACATTCGACCATACCGCTTCTAGCGGATTTATGTGAAAACATAGTGGTGGAAATCAACAGGTGTTTTTGCTGGCTTTCCATTGGACATGAAAAATTGGAATTATATTATATTAGGGCCAGTTACAGAGATGATAGAAGCTTCTATCATCTCTGGCCAGTTATAGCTATCATTGAAATCCATCAATGGAACAAATCAGTGGAATAGTTGTTTCGTTTTTTTTAACAAGTCGGTTGTAGAACATCGTGGATACACACACAAAAAAGCATCATTCGAATGAAAGCTATGTTAGCAGATTGCTGGCTACACACACAAAAAAGTCTCTTAAGAATGAAAGCAATTTGAATGGCGGGGAACGCTGAAATATGAAACAAAACGAAATTTCACTTGGAAAATCGAATACTTTTGTGCTCTCTAGTACTTGTATTCGGTCTTCACTCTACCAACGCCAATCTCAAATGAGAATGTCTGTCAAATTTGATATGGTTTGGAATCGAAACGTTCATGGCCATGCCGAGAATTCAAATCGAAAGAGGATTTTCGGTGGATTCTTGGTGCAATCTACCCTTTTCTTTCTGACTCACATAAAATATACCTGTCTCGTGCGACATGACGATCATAACCATGAACGTGTAGCCAGGCACTATGAGACTTTTTTTGTGTGTATAACCACGACGTTCATGGGAATGACTTTCATCCATGAACGTGTAGCCAGGCTCACAGTTGAGTAATTATACAGATAGTCGACTCAGCATACGCCTGTCCCTTTGAACCCTCAAACTTTTTTTTATAAAATGGCGAAAAAATCCTCTCTCAAATGTTCTATCTGTAAATACGTGTAAGCCAGCCAAATAAAGTACGAAGGCGTTTATGTGTCAAAAAGATGTCATTAGCGCTGTCAGTTTTGCAAGAAATCCAAATGGCAACAAAAAACAGCTGATTAAGCGGATATGTTGGGGAAGTGCTGCGAAGTATTAAGTTAACGTAGTTCAAGCTTAATAGATATTTTAATTGAAATGTTTATGAAAAAAAATGTTATACAAAAATAAGAAGTTGTTGCAATTAAATGCGAATATTTTTTGTGTTCATAAGATATAGTTCTCAATTTGGTATCTGCCTTAGAATAAACATACTTGGCTTACTATATTTATAGTAATTAGTTTTAAATTAGTTTTTTATATACATTAAATTCCTTGGTTGTTTTATTATGTCTTTATTGAACTTATGAAAGTTGAATGTATCTACATATTTGGAACGTTCTTATGAGAGCGACCGAGCGAATTGACAAACTGCGAAGAAATAAATTTTAATGCATTTTTAGACATAAAATATAAACTTTATTATTTCAATTCAAAGATAATTACGTTATTAGATTTATTTCATGATGTATAATTTCATCTTGATTACTATATTTAATAACGCTATTATCTTTGAATTGGAATAGTGAATAGAATAATTTTAATTATTTTACTCGACATTCGACAAATGAACCAACAAATTAATTTAATATTGATGACAATTAAAAACTGCTAATTTAGTTTCATTATCGACAAACAAAATATGATACTCCTTATTCTATTTTTGAGAATGTTTAAGAAACTGCTTAAAAATATTTACCCAAAAAATATCTTTGTTAGGTAAAACTAAAATGATACACAATAATTAAAAACAGTCAAAGTAATTTGATTCTTTTGCAAATTCACCATAAAAGGTAGTATATTATTACGATGTTATTGGAAACTGCTCAGTTTGACTTTTAATATGTCAACATAAGGTTTTTCAAAAATGGATTCTTTGGCGCAGAACTGCCATTCTGTACGTAAACTGGCTCATAATTTGATTTGCAAGAAAAACATATACCTACATCGCCTTTTCGGAGCAAATCAAAAACGATTGGCGAGAGAGCCAAAAATCCTCTCAGTCGACTATCTGTATAATTACTCATCTGTGGCCAGGCACTTTCAAACCGTTTTTCGGTATGGGCATGACCGTTTCGGTTCCAAAGCATATCACATTTGACAGAAATCCTCATATGAGATTTGCGTTGGAAGAGTGAAGATCGAAGGTACTAGAGAGCACAGAAGTATTCGACTTTCCAAGAGAAATTTTGTTTTTTTTTCAGATTTCAACGTTCTCCGACATTCAAATTGCTTTCATTCTGATGAGACTTTTTTGTGTGTTTAGCCATGACGTTCATGAGAATGACTTTCATTATGTACTTGTAACCAGGCTCTTAGTACACGTTCATGGGAATGATCGTCATGTCGCACGAAACAGGTACATTTTATGTGAGTCAGAAAGAAAAGGGTAGGATGCACCAAGATGCCACCAAAAATGCACTTTCAAGTTGAATTCTCGGTGTGTGCATGAACATTTCGGTTCCAAACCATATCACTTTTGACAGAAATTCTTATTTGAGATTTTCATTGGAAGAGTGAAAACCGAATACAGGTACTGGAGAGAACAAAAGTATTCGATTTCCCAAGAGAAATTTTGTTTTGTTTCAGATTTCAGTATTACCCGCCATTCAAATTTCTTTCATTCTTCTGAAACTCTTTTGTGTGTGTAGCCAGTCTCGTAAAGAATATAATGTAAAGTTACCATGTTTTTTTAAGATTGAAATTTTCATTTAAATTGTTTTATTTATAAAAAAAAGCAAATTTATCTGTTCAGGCCAAAGATAAATTAATATATCTTAAAATTCTTGTAGTGATTTTCACTTGAAAAGTTAGATGTCGCTTATCCAAATCTATTTGAAAACGGAAACTGCTCAGCCATATTTCCTACTAAGTTGTATATATCTTTCTTGATTTGAACCTCGTCGAGGTAAGACCTACTTGTAGTAGAGAAATAAAGAGTGTACCATTACAATTACTCAACGCAATATTCTCTTTTTCGTCGATCTCTAATTTGGATCATCAAGCAACCAGCAGGTGACATTACTCACCCCAACATTTGGTCCTATCGAGTCGAATAGTATTTATCAAATACCCTTTAATCATCTTTTTCATTCGCAAATAATCCATTTTGCATGAAAAAACTGAAGACACATATCGGCCGCATCGAAACAAAGATCTCTACATCTTCATAAAACGATCGTCGAATGTGTACACCTTACTCTCTTTGAATAATCAATCTCTTAAGCGATTGAGGAAGATCGATAAAAGCGGCGTGGAATATTATTTATTCCCGCATATACCAAACACCACCTCACCGTCATCCAAAGACGTCCTCCGAGCCATCATCAGCATCTGAAGCAAAACTATCAACGATAATATTAGCCCAAATCGCTGAATCCACACTACACCGAAATACCGTCACCCGGAGAAGAACTACAAGCTTTCATCACCATCTACAGCAGCTCGATCGACGATCAAAAATCGCTGCACTCACCGTCATGCAAAGACGCTCTCCTAGCCACCATCAGCATCTTAAGCAAAACGATCAACGATCATATAAGCCCAAATCGCTGAATCCACACTACACCGCCATACCGTCACCTGGAGAAGATCTACAAGCTGCCATCAGCATCTACAGCAGCTCGATCGACGATCATAAATCGCTGCTTTCACCTTCATCCAAAAGCGCTCTCCACACAACCATCATTAAGCGCCACACGATCAACGATCGTATGTACTCTCCAGTTCATACATACAGTCAGTCTACAACCAAGTGTTCGTGCTGTTAAGATCTTTGTAGCTAGTGCCAGAATTCTTAACGACAACACCGCCAAGAGGAACCTGAAAAAATCAATCCACCAGAAGAAAGAACAGAAGCAGTAACCTAAATCGAACTATAAACAGGTGCGTGATATTCAATTTATTGTAGGTCAAAGATATAAATTGATATATGTATATTATAATTATTTAAGTTGTGTTGTACTTGTCCACGAATGCATATAAAATAATTTACCTGGTGAAAATCTGAAGTTTAGAGTGATTTAGGTTTGCAAATTGGTTTTTCGTCTGTAACAAAAAAAAAATTGATTTACGCGTTTAATCATTTATTTTTTGGGTGGTTTTCTCAATTCTTTATAATGTCGCAACTAGAGAATTTTGTCGCTGTAGCAGATCAGCTTATGGAATTTCAGTCTGCTTTTCATGAAATCCCGGCAGTGAATCATTCACTTAGTTCTTTAGAAGCATACAAAATCGAACTAAAGAACTTTGGTGCGAAATAAAAAAGTGATATAAACTTTATCTGCGTTCGGAAGCAGTTGAAGATTTAGAAGCAATTAAAGCTAAATATCGGTTGTCGTCACATACTTACATTACATACATACATTAACTGCTTGAGTGGAATTATTGAAACATCGAGTAAATTAAACATAATTCAAGAAGATGGTCTTCCAAATGTGTCTAACCTCAATTTAGTCAAAGAACAGTGCATAAAGGTTTCCCCTTGTGACACTGAAATCTTTTATGATGTTTATGTCACATGGCCGTCATTCAGAGATATGTTCTCGGAAGTTTATATAAACCATCCCAAATTGTGTTCGGTTCAAAAATTATTCCACCTTCGTTCGAAAACGAAAAAGCAGGCAAATGATATTGTAACCGAGAATAGTTTTGGTTTGGCATGGAAAGCCCTATCCGATCAATATGAGAATAGGAGAATTCTAGTGAACATCTAGCTAAAGAAGCTTTTTAATTAAAAAACAATTTCATTCGAATCGGGCAAAAGTATTAAAGATCTTCATGGAGAGATCAATGATTGCTTATCAATTCGCGAAGCCCATCAGGTTTGAACGACTACTTGGGATCCTATACGTATCTACTTATGTTCTAATCGGCTACCGGAGCTTACGCTTTCGCTATGGGAACAATCCATTCAAAAACCACGAGACATTCCTACAAGGTGTGAAATGGATTTGTTTTAATTTACCTCAAAGTATCCCTTCCTCTTCAGGAACTGGTAATCCCCAACAAACCTCGGAAGTAGTAAATCCATTACAAACAAATCCACAAGCTCAAAGTATACAGTCCACTGAAAATACAAATATTATCCTTCACGGCCAGGATCGATACGCACAGCGAAATATCTGACGCTAAGAAACTGATTATTCGACTGACTCATTTGTTTTATTTCAAGAGTGAATGCCTAAGTCTTCTGAGAAACGAACCAATTGCAAAAAAAGCCCGCTAGTAAATTTAAACCCCATTTTAGACTAACATCAAATTCTGAGGTCAAATGGAAGGCTCACTTGTTCTACTTTGTCTTTTAATGAATGATATCCAATTATTCTTCCTTATCAAGGGAATATAACTGCTCTTTTGATAAAATTTCTCCATGAAATTTCAATTCACGGAGGTAACCAATTAGTAGTTCGCTTGGTTCGAAATGAATTCTGGGTACCAAAATTGAAAAATTTAGTTAAAAAGCACATTCGTTCCAACTTCGTCGGAGCCAGTTAAGTCTTTGCTAATGAATTTAAGGAATTCATGCGGCCTATTCCAGACGAAGTATCTAAAAGATATGTGGTTCAGAATTTGGAATGGAGATTTATTCCTCCTGGCGAACCGCATATGGGTGGACTCTGGGAAGCCGGAGTAAAAAGCTTCAAACTACATTTTCGGAAGGTAGCTGGAACCAATAAATTTACATTTGAGTAGTTCGCTACCCTCCTAGCAAAAATTGAAGTTTGCTTAAACTCGCCTCCCATTTCCCCAGTTTCCGAAAATTCATCCGATATTCTTCCATTGATTCCTGGTCACTTTCTACGTGGTGGTCCTTTATTAAGTCCTCTTGAGCCTGCTCTTGAGAATCAGTCTCTCAATTGAGTTAAAAGATGGGAAAGAGTAAAGATACTACATCATCAGTTTTGTCGTAGATGGAAAGACGAGTATCTTAGGGAACTTAACAAAAGATATAAATGGAAATTCCCACAAAGAGATGTATCTATTGACGATTTGGTCGTAATTAAAGATGAAAACCTCCCCCCAAATGAATGGCGGCTCGGACGCATCGTAAAGGTTTGAGATCGGAAACTGCTCAGCCATATTTCCTACTAAGTTGTATATGCAGATGAGTAACTATACAGATAGTCGACTCAGCATACCTCTGTTCCCTTTGAACCCACAACAAATTTTTAAAAATGGCGAAACAATCCTCTCTCAAATGTTCTATCTGTGAATACGTGTGAGCTAGCCAAATAAAGTACGTAGGCGTTGATGTGTCAAAAATATGTCATTAGTGCGGGCAATTTTGGAAGAATTCCAACAACAAAAAACAGCTGACTATAGCGGATGTGTTGGGGAAGTGATGCGAACTATTGAGTTAACATAGGTCAAGTTTAATAGATATTTTAATTGAAATGGTTATAAAAACAATAGTTAGGTATATAATAAATAATGAAGTTGTTGCAATTAAATGCGAATATTTTTTGTGTTTATAAGAAATAGTTCTCAATTTTTTATGTGCCTTAAAATAAACATACTTGGGTTGTTATATTTTTTCCATTTTGGTTAATAAAGTGAGATAAAATGTATATATTATTTTATTATTGCATGAATTTTACTAAATTAGTAATGTTTGGGTGCAAAATAATTATAGTTAACAGTTTTGGATTAGTTTTTCATGTGTATTAAATTCTTTGGTTGTTTATTATGTTTTTATTGAACATATGAACATTTAATATATTTTCATACCTACATATTCGAAACGTTCATATGAGAGCGAGCGAATTGACAAACTGCGACGAAATAGCTTTAAATGCATTTTTAAACACAAAATGTCGACTTGACTATTTCAATTTCAAGATAATAAAGTTATTAAATTTATTTCATCATGCTGAACAAATTTAATAACGTTATTATCTTTGAATTGGAATAGTAAATAGCAGTGAATAAAATAGCAGTGAATTTATGAAATACTATATATGTTAAATTATTGAAATGGTCACTTAACTAATCACGCGTTACTCATTAATTTTATTCATTGAGCTTTTATTTATTTTACCTACAATTTTAGTAATTTTAAGGAATATTTCATTAATTCACTGCTCAAATATTTATCGCACCTTCCATTTAAAAATTATTTAATTTTAATTATTTTACTCGGCATTCGACAAATCAACCAATAAAATAATTTAATTATTACTGACAATTTAAAACTGCTAAATTAGTTTAACCACCGGCAAACAAATTATGAAAATCCTTATTTTATGTTTACGAAACTGCTTAAAAATGGTTACCCAAAAAATATGTTTGTTAGGTAAACTAAAATAATACATAATAATTCAAAACAATCAACAAAATTTTATTCTTTTTTCATCAGAAATCGTCGCATGTTTTTACGACGTTATTGGACACAGCCCAGTTTTGACTTTTAATATGTCAACATGAGATCTTTTCCAAATGGATTCTTAGGCGCGAACTGCTATTGTGTGCGTGAGCTGGCTCAATTTGATTTGCATGTAAAAACATATACGAACACGGTACTGCGCCTTTTGAAGCAAATAAAAAAACAATAGGCCAAAGAGCCAAAAATCCTTCCATTCGACTATCTGTATAATTACTCATATGTGGCTGTATACATCTTTCTTGATTTGAACCACGTCGAGGTAAGACCTACTTGTAGTAAAGAAATAAAGAGTGTACCATTACAATTACTCAACGCAATATTCTCTTTTTTGTCGGTGTCTAATTTGGATCATCGAGCAACCAACAGGGGACATTACTCACCCCAACATATCTCTTTCCACACCACTAAGAGGTAAGATAAAAGCCGTGTTTTTTAAGGGTATTAATTTAGCTTAGAATTAAATAAACAAATAAACAAAAATAAATATAAATTCACATATTAAATAATAATATTAACAATTTTTTTTTTCAACCATTTTTTTTTGTGGGCAAAAAAAGCTTTAGCCTTTGGATGATTTTGAAGCCAATTCTAACAACTATCTTACTATCTAAGCAATATAAGTTGCACAAAACTAGATGTAAAATCAAAAACTGACCGCCCGCTACGAAAACCTATGTAAATAATCTTATTCCTTAAATAAAACAGCTTACAATTTTGTAACTCCATTTTAACGTATTTTTCACAGATTAAAAGAAATGCAAAAGATAAAAACAAGAACCCCACGATAATACCTACCATTAAGAACTTTAAAGCTCTAAAACCAGAAGCTACTCTACAATATCCCAATAAAATAATAATACTGTTCTCTTTAAAACGAATCTTTACATTTTTAGTATACTATGGGGCAGCCTTTTATACTATGCGATCTTGGGCACGCTTTTGCGAATTTTCCAGACATAGGCAATGGCTTGGTCTTTGAAACGCAGGTAGAGTCTTCCATGTCGTCTCAAATTTGGAGCCGTTAGCAGAACTGGCAGGATAAGGATCCTATATAGTATACACTTACAAGTAGCAGCAGTTTCCAAAGGTAATTCTTCGCTAGATTTCATTTAAGATGTCATTTGTAGAGTTAATGTTAACACTGAGGTAGATGAACTCCTTAACTACTTCGAAGTTGCTGCTGGCAAACTACGGCATATGGAGCTGATGATCCAGTCATGGGACATGCTTTCCTTCACCCGAACTTGATTGCGGGTTTGGTTCACGCGCTATACAAAAACATCACCTCCGCATTTGTTGTTTTGTTAAAAGTGTGCTTACGAATTAAACCTCCAAAGATATTTTCCTTTCCGACTCTAGTATTGCAACCATTGAGGACAAGTCTGACATCATACTCCGGAAAGGCTAAGTAGGGTCCGCCCAGAGGGTCATACAACTCCTCCTAGATAAGGTGTTCAGCATAGTCGGTGGGGGCGTGTACATGAATAGAAAAAAAATTTCCAAATATTTTGGAGTGTAGCTTTGATGCGGATCACAGCCCAGACGATCACTTATCGCCTGAAGTCAATAACTTTTGACCTAAACCGATTTTGTGCATCCTAATATATGCAATCTTTCGTGACAGCATCTGGGGTGTATAACCCCAGGACGGCAGTTCGTTGATTCCGGTGCTAGCAACCCACTTCGGGGATGCGAGAGCTGCCGTTGTCCCATGAAGGGCTCTTTCCCATCATCTCTTTTCCAGAACCCTGACTAGTTCTGAAAACTCCTTACTGAAATCAGCTCCAAATATGTCGAAGCAGCTTACGTAAGGTTGTTAACTTAGTATGAACTAACTTTGTAAAACCACGGCTTTTAAGATATCAATCTAATTTTTAGATTTTTATACCTAAGGGCTGCTAATTTTGACACATAGTATCAAAACCTTAGACTGTTTATCAGTGTCTGTCCGTCCGGACGCAATTTGTAGGCCTTTAAATTTAAGATAGGGAGCTGAAATTTGGATCACATATACCCTAGGGTTCCGAAATGCTAAAGTGCAAAATGCCACGCAGCCTTTTTTTAAGGAATTTTGGATAACCTTATAATAAAGTGCGGGCATTAGGGAAATTGAGGATTAGATGATGATTTTAAATGTCTGCAAACCATAATGTGAAGGAGAAATAGAGCGTGGTAGAGCATTTGTATGGTACAGTTAATAAATTTCACTGTACTTCCAAATATAGGCTTAAAGGAGAACAGATGAGCTTTCCTAGCATGGCATTGTTGTAAAGGTGGAATGCAGCTGGCTATTTCGTTCGAGCACTTATGGTGGAAGTAACGATAAAGCAACGATAGACAGGAGACAGTCAGACATGACTAGGAGAGTGAAGCGATTTCGCGACGTCTCTATTGCCGATAAGTTTAATTGCGCGTTTTTGAATCCTGTCCAGTATCTCCAAACATGTTATTGATGCACCAGACCAGATTTGTAGCATTGTACTCAAGTTTGGGGCGAAAAAACGCCTTATAAATTCTAGCCAGATTGGAAGGGGTGAACTATTTCAGGCAACGCTTCAGGAGGCGTTATTGGCGACGTCGAATATTTGGTTGTTCCAACAAAGTTTGTCGTTAACACACATAATGAGGATGGAAAGCCTTTTGGTTTCAACAATGCAAGTATATATGCCACTCGTAGATAATAGCAGAGTCAGAGTTCTACTATAGTATTAAGTGAAAGCTCATGATCAGCTTTTTCATGACGCAGAGGGAGGGAGCGAGAGATGGGTTTTTTTGGGACGGGTCAGTTAAATGCTGTTTTCCATCTTCTCGGAAAAAACCCTGAAGAATAGGAGAACCCTGAATGCGCAGCGGATCTGTGTTTGTTAAGATCTTGAAGAACTCTTGCCACAGTAGTCCCATTAAGTGTGCTGCGTGCTAAAGCACGGGGGTTGGTAAAGTACAAACTGGGAGCGTTGAGCTAGCTGCTAAAGAAGTAGCAAGCAGATTTAATGAATGTCATAACAGATGAAGAGGCCGACTTTTTAATGTTTCTCACAAACGACAAAAAATTTCTACTACCGGTGGGACTTTGTAGTATTTTTTGTATCAAGTTTAGTTTTGGTCGTAGGAGAATTTGGTACTTTGATTTAAAAATTGTGTATTTGTCACATGGCTGGGTTACATACAGTTTGTTAAGAAAGTGTTTTCCTTGCTATTAAAGACTCATCTATATATTTTTTTTTTATTTTTTTATTTGCACTGCTTAAATAAATATTCAAAAAAAAACAGATAAAAAAAGTTTATTCACTTTTATTAAAAAAAAACAACAAAAACTGAAACATTCACAAAATTACAGTATCGAGAAAACATTTTTAAATATTACATAGCCCGTAAACATTTAAAAGTTTAATTTATCACATTATATTTATTCAATATTTTGTGTTGCCGCCTTTAGCTTTAAGCAACAGCTTAGCTTCTTGTAGTCTGCGTTTCATCGATCTAATTAATTTTTAAGTATTTTTGCCCATTCCTGTTTGATAAATTGAATTAATTTATTTTGGGTCTTAGGGTTTCTTTTACCAAACTTTCACATTTACACACAAATTCTCTAAAGGATTAAGATCAGGACTATGGGCAGATGTTCTAAACTCTTTGGTAAAATTGTAAAGCAGCCACATCTTAACTGTATGTTCCTTATGTTTTGGATCATTGTCCTGGTAAAATTTTAATTTCGGTGTTTGGTACAATCACCGTAAATAAATCCAAATGTACAAGCGCTACTATGCAGCTTACAACGCAAAATGTTTAAATATTGCATCGCTTTTATGTGGCCATCAATAAAAACCAGGTTTCCCTTGATATGCAAGCCCATATCATAACGGAAAATTTACCAATTTTAATTGTTGGAATAATACTTCTTTTATCAAATGCTTTAAAAGGTTGCCGCCATACAATATTGGGTCAGTCATTATAAAACAGAAATATCTTACTATCGTCACTGAAAATAATGTCATCCCAGTTTGTCATTGTCAGTTTGGACGCATGGTATACCACTTTGGGATTGTACAAAAGCAAGTACATACAAATTTTACAAACTTTCCAAAATAATGTACTAAGAAAAATTTTTAACGCCCCGTGGTATATCCGAAGCGGTTATATTCACTGAGACTTAGGTATGGCTAAGCATTTGTCCGTTAGCAACGGATCCGGCTTCATGGTCATTGCAATAACGCTATGCTACGAATTCTAAATGAATCGAATCTAGTGCGCCGACTACAAAGGATAAAACCATATGAATTAGCATATGGGGATCGGGGATTTCAACGCTAAAGCCGGAGAGGAAAACATCTTTGGCGGGTTAGTGGGTAAGCAAAGCCTCCGTGAAACGACAACGGCTATCGACTAATTGATTTTGCAGCAACTTGTAATGCTTTGGCAAGTAGGACTAAACGGCTGATGATCCACACAGCATCCAAGCGCTCTCCAGATGATCGAACCGCTAACCAAATCGATCCTATACTAATCGATGCAAGGCACGCATCTAATATCTTCAACGTGCACACTTACCGAGGGGCAAACGTCGACTCTGACCATTTTCTTGTTGCAGCTATATAATTAACTCGACTGCCTAACGAGTAGAACTGCGAAGTGCCCAAAAGTAGGAATTCGACGTTTTACGCCTTAGCACACCTGGAGTAGCCATGAACTAAATAACCCTTGGTCCCAGTATCGTTACATCATCAAAGAGGTAGCCGAAACCACCATAATTGGCTGCTGGCCTTAATACCAGAACCGGAGGTTCTTTGAAACAGCCAAGCAAACCTAGTTACTGTCGCACAGGGAATAGTAGGCATTTCCAGCAGCTGCTAAACTGGCATCATGTAGCCAGGGTGGTAGGTGAAGAAAACATACGTCCAATGAATGGAGAACCAAACCCGCCACCCACTATCGTTACTGAACTATCGAATAACCACTATTCTGTCATAGGGAATAAGATAAGCATCACGTATCGAACGTAGTTTGTGATTGTACTAAGAAAACTCTAGTACATTAAATTTTCTACCAGTATACTGTCATTCGCCTTTTTATGTGAAATTGTAGGTTGTGCTTTGAATAAAAACGGTTAAAAACTTTTTAAATTTTATTAAATGGATATGTTATTATTCTTTTCGTCATCCGATTATTCGGGGGATTTCTTACCATAATCAAATGTCAAACAATAAAACTCGATACTCGATATTATGCTCGATAACTGAAACAGTAATGCCAAACCAAGATAATTCAGTGACGTATTGCTCGTTAACTGATGCGGTAATTCGGCCCCTGATTGCCTACCTCCAGAGTTATGCAAATACGGAGGAGATATTTAGCTAGGGCGCAAGCACTAAATCCTCAATCAAGTTTGTCCGATGACTGGACCATCACCTCCATATGACCCATCTACAAGAAAGGCGATCCCTTGTCTTTAAAGAACTATCGAGGCATAACCCTTCTAAATATCGGTATAGAATCCAATCCAACGTATTGTGGGAACAAGACACACTGTGCATTTTCAGCAGCTCATCAGTGCTCTTCGAAAAATGTACCAGATTTTGGCAAGGAGATGAGCTGTCGTGTGATTACTTCAATCTAGTTCTTGTGCAGATCAATGCAGCTACTGGAGTATGTGGGCGATTTTATTACAACAGTTATTAATATACGTTCACATATGATCGAATATCTTTATTTGTATGATCAGTTGTATTCACAGCATTTCTTTTATTACGTTCTCTATCTTTTTTAGCTGGACTTATTATTATATTACTTACTGATCGAAATTTAAATTCATAATTTGTTGACCAACAGCAGGGAGCGGATATTATTAGTCAAGTATTTGAAAAAAAAGAAACCTTTGGTTCTTTAGGAATAATTTATGATATCTTAGCACCCACCATCGCGGATGCAGAGCTCTTGGTCTGAAAAATTGGAAGCGGCGTGCCTAGGATAGCAGAGGAAGGCTGCCTTGTCTCCGGCAGAGACTCTTCACAGGTCGGGAGACCGTTAAGTAAGTTAAAAGTCTATCAGCGTACGCAGTCTCCCAAGGAGATCGAAGTCTTGAAGTGTTATAAGAAAGCTAAGCAACTGCCTGCTGAACTTGAGACCGGAAGAACCCGAACAACTTAGTTACCTAGTCAAGCGCAGAGAATATTTATTGATACATGTTACAAGGATGTTACAAGGTGGGTATTGTTTGTAAGCACCTAATGCGCCTACACGATTAACTCGAGTTGTCGATTTCTGCAAATTTTAACCCGCACAGAAAACATAACAAAAAAAATTTTAAACGTTAACTGAAAGCCTAGTTTCGTTATTTTTGAAGAAAGATACATATTATATTGTTTAGTATTTTAATTAAATGTACGTACCTTGATCGACGAACAACTACAGCCGACAGAGAGAACGTATGTATCGAAGAATGCCACTAAGTTATCGATTTTCTGTTGGCTTAGAGATTCACTACGTTAAGGACTATTCACATGAGAGTGAATTACGAATAGGCGAATTGCGAACAATCGTTTAAGGTAGATTAGACATTTCGCAGTAGTTTGTCGTTAACGCACATACCGAGGATGGAAAGCCTTTCGGCTTCGGCGTTCCAAGTGACATCCATGGATAATGGCAGAGTATTAGGGTTTCGCTTTAATGACAGAAGACAGCATTGTGTTTCAATAGTTTTAAATAGTTTTACCTAACTTAAGAATGCTGTAAAGGTCAGAATTTAATGAGCTTAACATATGCTAGCTCCACGCCCGAAGATAAAGGACGTGAATCATAAAACGAATATATGAAGCTAAGGGTACTTTACCAGCGAAGGAATGAATTGGATTCGAAGTGATAGACAGGAGGTCACATAAAAATGAGCAAAAAAGTCGCAGACAAAACAGTTATTTGTTGAGTTGCAGACTTGAAACCTTACAGAACAACTGGTATTGAACGGTCCGAAAGGTAATCTCTAATCCATTGAAGAAGGGTTGCATCGATTCCAAATGCACGCATTTTCTACAAAAGAGATGCCAAACTCTGTGAAATGCATTTCAAATATCAAGCGCAACGATTATGTACTTGCGCTGAAAAATGCTGTTTTCCATTTTCTCGAAAACAACAGATCACTATGCTGACTACCCAAGTAACAATTTAGTTTCCATAAGGGCCAAGGAAAGCTATTTTCATATTTCTATAACAACTGGCGGAAGTGATTCACTCAACAGGACTGTACTGGAGTTTGAACAGTTTGATGAAGTTGCTGTGATCGGCTCGGAACTCGCCATTTACTATAGGAATCAACTACGATCAGGAATTATGCACCTAAAAACGGACCCGCATAATCGATGTGCAAGCGTGACTACGGTTTTTGACTTAACTACCACTGCTTTGCAGGTGCAGCTGGAGGATGTTTGCTTCTTATCGCATTGTTCACACTGTCAGGTGGTTTTCTCTATCTCGCTGTCAAGGCCTGGCAACCAAAAAAAAAACTACGTGCTGTTGCTTTCATCCCTGTCATACCCTAATGAACTTCATGGAGCATGTTAAGAACTTTGAGTCGTAGCTTTTCTGGTATGTTTATTCTGAATCCTCGCAGCAGACAGTGGGTGTTGACGAAAAGATCCTGGATTCTGGTAGCAAACTGGGGTGACTTCTCTGAAAGATCGCAAACTGGACGCTGTATTCCCCACAATACTTTTAAAGGGATCCAGTGCTTGAAGGCCAGAAGGGATCTTCAGGTTTCTTGATCAGCTTCCCCCTAAGTTTAAAATTACAGGATCATCTGGAATCCCGATTGAACCCCTCATTCAGCGGTAGTCGAATTAATCCGTCTACGTTCTGGTGGTCCTTTCCTGCTCGGTACCCATACCGATCTGCTCCTAACATCAAAGACCAACGTAGCATTCGAGGTGAAATGTGTTCAGAAATTGTCTTTGCTGGGTTGAATAGTCCCACCAAAGGCTTGTGATGCGTTATAATGGTGAACTGCCTCCCACTTAAGAACTGGTGAAACTTTTTTATTCCAGGAGAAATGAACTAACAGTTTGCATCTTTGTGGGGTGCAGTGGTCGCTGGTTCAAATCCCGACCTGTAACACCTGAAATTTTTTATTCGCTGCCCCACCTCTTGCGAACATCTGACAAACATCCAAGAGTAAGAGCTGTCATAAAAAGCTTCTCAAAAAATTAATTGTCGTTCGAAATCGGCATTAAATTGTAGGTGGTTCAGAAGTTACATGAGTTTTAGTTCAAGTCTACATTTTTTTTTTTAATTTCGTTCAAAGTACGTATATTGAACATTGAACTAAAACTCATGTAACTTCTGAACCACTTATCCGATTAAGGAAAATCTTTCAAAAGTGCCAATTTTCTTCTTATACACGGTGGTATATTTACATTTTTATTTGGAATAATTTTTTAGAAGTTGGGTACACGGTTCAATGTACACTACTTTCTCCCAACCAAAAAATAAAAAAATATCAATATACAAATTATTTTCACTATTGTAGATGTTAATATCACTTGTGGTTTCTTCTTTTTTCTATATATATCGAATAAACCGTTTGCTTTATATTGGCAATTACACATTTTTTTAATGTGCACCATAAATTATTATTTAAACAAAACATACAAAAAAAAATTTGCCGCCGCAATTCTTCCCGGGAATTTCTACCAATTTATTTGTATTTACTTAGACAATCCGCGGCACTGATTGCTCGAATTTGTTATTTGTTTATATTACTTCTATGACAATAATTAATACCACTCTATTTCAACTTTTATTTAGTTTATCGAATACTGCCACACAATCTTGCAAAGTTTTATTTTCCCTTCAATGATTATTTTTGACACTTATTTTTTTTTTCTCAGTTGACACTGACGTTGTCGCAAATAACCCTATTCGTTTCGGAAAATATATCTTCACACACGCAGTGGTTGGAGAAGCTAGACTTTAGGTCCTGTATGGGCTGTTTACGCCTAATATTATTTTATTTGTTTTTTGTCTGACTGAAGTTATTCTTTAGCTTTACAGACACTTCGTTTTTGTTCATTTCCCCATATAAACGGTGTGTTCTTCTTCAGGAGCTGGTAAAGTGGTTCCAAGATGTTGCTTTCGTTCTTCAGGAAACGAAACGATCGTAAACATTTTAAGTTCCAAGAAATGCCTGCAGATAGTGTTTGTTGACTGGTTATGGTGCACGAGAAAAAGCTCTTACTTTCTCATCTACTCCGGGGTTAAAAGTCTATCCATTATGCCTGAAACGAATGCGCAGAAGGGATGCATGCTTGCTTCGCTGCACCCGAGACACGCATGCATATTTGTCGAAAAATATGAAAAACTCGATTGTTTTTCTAATTTTATTTTATTTTTCTATTTAATTTTTCATTAAATTGTGTATACCTCATGTATAAATTGTTATACGATGAGCAGGTTTTACCATATAAAAATCTATTCGTCTTTACAAACTCAATTAATTCTTCTTCCATTTTCGCAAATTATTTTTGTTTGCATCAATATAAAAATAACGACGGATTCTGTCTAATTCAGTAATCGCAGCCTATAATTATTTAAGAAATTTTTTTTGTGTGGTGGCTGCATTGATGCCGGGCTGCCAATTTAGAAAAAGAGTCAACTGGCAGCCAGCAACTGAATGTCATATTCCATATAAAATCAGGGGCCGAATTATCGCATCAGTTAACGAGCAACACGTCACTGAATTATCTCATACGTCAGCTCTAGAGGTGTCGTATGGTGGTTAAATGGCAGAAAAAGTGTAAGTTTAATTATTTTTTGTAAAAATGTTCTAAAAATACAAATTTAAATTATTACAGAATGAATTTAAACAAAATAAATGCTAGCCAGAAAAGTGTTATGGTTGATTTTATGGCGGTGTACCCCGATTTGGCCAAAAACGTATTGCCAAACTCTGCTCAAGGAAAAGCAAAATGCAACAGATTATGGGAAGAATTTCCTTGAAGAATCGGACGACGAAAATAATAATAACATATCCAGTTAATAAAACTTATAAAGTTTTTAACCGTTTTTATTCAAAGCACAACTTACAATTTCGCATAAAAAAGCGAGTGACAGAACACAAAATGACAGTATACTGGTACAAAATTTAATGTCATAGAGTTTTCCTAGTACAATCACAAACTGCGCTCGATACATGATGCTTCGTATGACATAATCCCAATGTGCTTATTCGATATTTCAGTAAATTATAGAAGTAAGAACTTTAAGACGACTAAGCAAACAATATTGGCTTTTAGCAGTATCAAAATAAACCTAATCACTTATAGAATTTTTTTGCAAACAAAATTACTTAATTCTGATTTAAACTTTTCTTTAAATCTATTTTTATTATTTCAGTGATTGAAATCGATTTCAATGAACAGATGATATTCCTTTCTTCAATTTGGAACACAATCGTTCCACTGATGTGTTCGACTCTCATTTGTCAGTTTTGCTTTAAATGATCAACTCTTACCTTCAAGCCTATACCAATGGCCTTTCACTGATTAACTGACTTGTCCAAAAAATTAAATATCTGTTCCGTTGATGCATTATAATGATAACTATAACTAGCCCCTCAGACAGCTTTGTTTAAAATAGGTATTTTATCATTTTTGGTTTTAGTAAACATCCACTAAAATAAATCAATGTTTAGTATACATACGAAATTAGCCCTAATCATATATTCGATGTTTTAAATCTATTTTTTTTTTGAAAATATATTCTGGCAATGCTAAATCTGTGACCAAATAATATCGCGTATTAATGTCAACGATAGTAAGATTTCAATGGTTAATTGTTATTACAAAGTTTTGGTTTGAAGTGGGAAATTTCAAAAACTATTTGGAAGAGTAGTTGTTTAAACTTTTATACAACTTCGTCATTAAAATTTTAACATTGTTCCATAATGAGAGAATGTTTTCTAAATAAGCTTTGACTAAATTAAGCTAAAAAACCTACATACTTAAGGTTGAGTGTTGTCAGTCAATATTCTCTGTACTAAATTTACTTGATTACTAGTAAGACTGAGCTCCTGACTAGAATAAAATTCAGCAACACATAAACAACATTCCCAGTAACTATATACCTTGTATATTTTTGTTTGTCTCGGCTTAACTTAAAATTAAATGCTTTTTGTTAAGTCAATATGTATAATTATATAGTTCACTCATATTAATACTTTGAGGTAACACTGGGCCGGGTCCTGTTGCAATTACCCCTTTGTTACATTTCTGGTGTGCCATTTCATCGTGATATAAAAAATGTATATTCAGATCGGAAACTAGTTTCCCCATAACTTTAATTTCAATTTCATTCATTATCTAAATGATTTAAAAAAAAATTTTTTGATTTGTTAGGGAATACTATAGTTTCCGAGGCGACAAGATTTGAAGATTCAACTTTATAGATCCCAATGAAATAATCACAAGTTAAGATGCCTAGTTTTGGAGATATCGATGTTTAAAAATCAATTTTTTAGTATGAAATCTCTATGAGAAGACGTCACTTTTTTGCCAATATTTTCACTTTAAAAACATAAACCACCACATATGTAAAGGAGTTCAATCACTAATATATTTCACCATAAAAAATGTGGGATGCTTTTAGGAGTTTAGCACAAAGTGGAATAACTACAAATTATGTTGGAAATTAAGACTAAATTAAAGTTATATTTCTTGCATATTCATACTGTTGGCTCCCAATCGGCGTAGTGAACCCCTGAGCACCTGCATGTGAGGCAGAAGGCCGTTCGATAGCAGTCGAGGAAACCGGCCAGAGTTGAAATCCCTTTATCCCGCGAAGCAGGTCACCCAGGTACGGTACTGTTAAGCTAATTAAGATTTAGTTTGCATTCACTTACCAACTTCTACTATTTTTTGTTAACCGAAATGCTCTGCGAAAAGATTTAGTTTTAATTATAGAAATTAACAAACAAAATTTTAATAGAATACACGTGAAAGATTATTAACTCCTAATAGCATACCTTACTTTTCGTGGTTTCATTGGAGGTTTAAATATTGTTGTTTAAAATCCTCAACATATGTAATGGTTATTGTTTTCTAAGTAAAAATATTGGCAGAAAAGTTACATCTTCTTATAGAGATTTCATACTAAAAATTCGAACTTCAAACCTCGATATCTCCTTAAACTAGGCGAAAACGAGACTGTTGTTACATGTTAACTTCAGATTATTTCACTGGATTCTAAGAAATTGCATTTTCAAATCTTGTCGCCTCGAAAACTATAGTAGTGCCATTTGTTTCATTATGGCATTTCAAAAAAAATTAATTAGGATTGTATATATATAGAACAGAAATTAGTTTTCCTTTAACTTCCAATATTAGTACAATTTCTTTCAATTAGTTGAATTGCTTACACGTTTTTTATTGATTAGTTACATTATGGCATTTTAGTAAAAATTAATTCGGATTGTAGTCCTCGTTAACAGAATTCCACTGATGATCGTTGTTTTCCCTCCATAAGGTAACTTTACTATCAGCACCGGTTACAGCCAACATTTTTCCGGTAAACGACCAACTAACACTCCAAGCAACATCATCAAAAATATTCAAGGTTACTGAAGACCAGGAAACCATGTTATCGCTGCTCCAAATAATAACATGTCGATCCTGCGAAGCAGAAGCAATCTGCGTTTTATACCCACCGTAACTTGGCGCCCATTCGACATGTCTAACCCAATCAGAGTGAGCCTCTAAACGTGTCTCTTCTACCCATCGACAGTTTTTTTCAACCCAAACTTTTACGAAGTTATCACATCCTCCACTTGCTAACCGCTTTAAGCCATCCTTTCCAGCATTTTTTTGAGAAGACATAGATGAGGAGACTGATGCAGGACACCAAGAAACACTATTGCACCCTATAGCATGGGCATTCGGGATTTTTTCAAAATCCCAACTACTGTATTCCGTATTGAAGCTTAAAAAGGAAATCGAGCCATCCGAACTCGCACAGGCCAACATCATCCCGAATTCGTGAGGAGCCCAGGCAATAGAATTGACAGAGGATTCTGAGTTATGCTCATATCTATACAAACAAAATATAAATTCATGTATGTTTTAATCAACTAAAGTAACATACGATTTATGCCAGGTCGATCCAGACTTTTTCCATATTATGACTTTGCGATCGTATGAACATGATGCCAGTACATTTCCAAATTTTGGATGAGCCCAAGACACTTCCCAAACTGGTCCTTGATGACCCTTGAGATCGGCAACGAGGACATGAGCTTCATTTTTAATATCAAAAATTTTTACCGAGCTGTCTGAAGAACACGTAGCTAAGTACAATCCATAATAATCCAACTCGGTTCCATGGATCATATCATCGTGACACGTTTCAACTGTATTGATTAATGTAACCATATTCACTCTATAACATCAAACTTTGCTGGAAACAAATATAAACAGTGATAAAACCTAAAGATAAGCAGTTTAACGCAAAAATTTACGAATTATGTTTATACTCCGACCGGTTTATACAGGCAATTTTGGACAATAAGTTCAGGCTAAATATTACAATATACACGTATTTACAGATTATAATTTTCGATGAAATTGAACGTTCCAGTCAACTTGGTCAGTGTTAACTAAAATTGGAACCAGCTCAACTGATTTCCACTGCGCCTGGTGGATTTTTTTTGAAACAATAAAGTGCTTCTGACAGATAGGCCCTATTTAATATACATAACTCAAAGTTGCAATATATGGTATTCTAACTATGTATGTATGTATGTTTGTTTAATTAGCATTTAATAACGGGTGACTTTTAAAGAGTTAGGTTATTCAGATTGTCAGCATTGGTTAGTAATGGCGTCCAAACGTTATCTGTCAAAGAATAGTTTTCAGTATACTCTGTAATTTAAATATAAAGACTTACAAACGAGCAACGATTGCAAATTATTGAAATTTATTATCAAAATTCGTGCTCTGTAAAAAATGTGAAAATCCGCTGCTTTATTGAAAATTTGTGTTCGGCGATGAACCAAATTTCTTGCTCAACGGATACGAAAATAAGCATAACTGTCGCTTCTGGGCTGAAGAACAGCCACATGCCATACAAGAATTACCGATGCAACGCGAAGAAACGACAGTTTTGTGGGGGAGGGGCTGGTTTTATCAACATTCCATTTTTCTTCAAAGACGACCGTGCCAGAAAAGTTACAGTTAACGGCAAACGATATCGGGCCATGATACGCCACTTTTTTCCCCCAGTTGGCTGAGTTAAACTTGGTCCACATGTGGTTTCATCAAGACGGTACCACATGCCACACAGCTCGTGAAACAATGAAAATGTTGAAGGATGAATTTGGTGAGCAGCTTATCTCTCGAAATGGCCCTGTGAGTTAACCGCCAAGATCGTGCGACTTAACGCCTCTTGATTATTTCTTGTGGGGTTATGTAAAGTAGTCAGACTATGTGGACAAGCCGAACATGATTGAAGTCCTACAGGATAACATTTCATGCGTAATTCGTGGTGATGCAAAATTGGACCTTCCGAATGGACCATTTAAAACGGAGCCACGGAAAACATTTGCATGAAGTTGCCTTTAAAACGTAAATGGCAAAGGCCTATTTATCGATTACAGTAAAAAATTATTTGAATATTTGATGCAAATTTGAGTGTTTTATTCGATTTTTAAAAAAACTACGCTAAAAAAATTACCCTCAACTATTAATTAGTTATATTTTGTAATGAACTGGAATTAAATTGAATATTTGGCACCAGCAAAAAGTTAATGCCTCAGAGGTGTATCACTTTCTGAACACCTCTTTTAAAATTTGTAACAAGGTAACAAACACTTGTTTTTAGAGAATTAAGAGATAAGTTGTCAAAGCAAAAGCAACGCGTTTTTTAATAAATCCAAGCTTAAATTTAAAATCAAGAGACGTTTACGATCTTGATCAAGAGTGGGATATCGACATAAAAATAACTCATAAAAAGTGCAAATGTCATATGTTCCGAGAAAACCGATTATTGAAGCGTTAACCACGGCGAATTAAATTAGAATTCGAGGCTCTGAAGAAGAGAGGAACCCGCGTACTGACGACGAACGCATTCCAGTGCAGAACTTGGATGCAAAATTGGTCAGAACCGAGAAGGAAATCCTGTTGCTGCAAATGCGGCGCGAGTTGCAGACGCTCAAGGAGGAACAAGGAGGGCATGGCCGACCAAAAGAGGTTTTCGAAAACCATGGTTCACCCCTTTAGTGGCGACGACAACTACGATGTCAGGAAATGGATCACCGATGTGGAAGACAGTGTTACAGTGTTCGGTTGCACCGAAAAAGATAAATTTGCTTATTACTCACAGGCATAGCCAAAGTGTTCCTAGGCACCACCGCGGCCCACACGTACAAGAACCTGGAGGAAAAATTAATCGAAGAATTCGGACGCACCTACTCGATGCACGATGTTTTCCAGCAGCTGAAATCGCGGATATTAAAATCGAACGAGTCCGTGAAAATGTATGTACTGGAGATTGCAACAGTGCCGTCGCCCTTATGGGGGCCACCAGTATAGAACGCTCCTTGACAGACACGAGAGGAAGCGGACCTACGATGCCCCGAAGAAAACCGAAGACCGCAGCCAGCGTAGTCGGCACCGAAGAGCAAGTGAAGTGCTATAATTGTTCTCGTATGGCGACTGCTCTGATAGTGCCTGAAGCCGAAGCGACTGATGAACGCCTGTTTTAAGTGTCACGAGATGGGGCATTTCCATCAAAATTGCTCCAAGAAATAAACCGCCTCTGCGGCAGTCCAACAGCACCCCGAAGAGAGAAATGCACGCGACCATGAGGCCATTGAAGGAATCGAGCAGATGGCGGAGAGGATGAGGGAGTTTGAGGAGATAGCTGAGAAAATGAAGTCGTTCCAGATGGTAAATGTACCTATGTCGATCGTCATAACAAGTACACTGAGGATAAATCCTATTTTTGTCTATTTGATTCCGGCAGCCCAAGTAGCTTTGTTAAAAAGTCGCTAGTCCCGTTTATTTATGGGGAAAAGATGCCAACGCGGAAACCAGTTCTTAAGTACGTATGGCACCGTAGATTGCTAAATTAAATTCCGGAATAAAACCGTAGCTTATTCGTTTATTATAATTCCAGATGATGAAACTTTTGTACCGCAGCTCTTGGGACGCGATATTTTATTAAAATTCAACATACACCTTTGTAGACTTAAGTTACATTATGACAGACAATTTTTGTACCGGTTAAACACCAAATTTCGTTTAATAAAAAAAAGTATTAAATTACCTAAGGAAGTTGTCAGTGCACTTGTGTCATTTGATTCATTGAAGAAGTCCGATGTTGTAGAGAATAGTATTAAGACAGACCTGAGAATTAAGTAGAATAAGTAATACTGTTGATAATGTAAACACAAATTGTGAAGTCTCGCCTTTATTGATTTATGTCGGCTAGTGAACGTAGTTGGGTCTTGTATCGAGAACGACGACGAAATAAATATATATGAACAATTGTCAGAAGCTGATTCTAGTGCTGTCAGGGCAGTGGTCGAACACTACCTTAAGTCGAAAGTTAAAGCGAAAGCTAGTGATTATTCAATGAAACTTATCTTAACCTTGATGTCGATCGGTTGTTGGAGAAGCGTATAGTCAGACCGAGTAATTCACCCTATGCTTCCGCCTTAGTACTAGTAAGGAAAAAGAATGGGGAGGTGTGCGTAGATTATCGGGCCCTAAACAAACATACCGTAAGGGACAACTTTCTGCTCCCATTAATCGAAAACCGTTTAGAATATTTCGCAAACAAGAAGTTTTTTACCACGCTAGATTTGAGGGAAGTGTCTGCGGCAAAGTTGTTGTTTATATTGATAACATCTCCATTGCAACCATCGACATGGAGGCGCATGTTGAAATTCTTACCGAGCTGCAGCGCGTTAAAAGAAGCCTTGGAACTTAATATGAAGAAGAGTAAGTTCGCATTTAACGAAATCGATTACCTTGGTTATCGGATTAGTGCGGATGGAATCCGTATAGAAAAAATTGAATGGGTTTATCAGGAATTGTCTAAAGTGTATTTACCATTCCGTGCCCCCGCGAAATACTGACCGAAACCTATATAATATCGCGAGCCTGCCGAGCCTTTTGACACCGTCCATATAGACCACATATGTTCCGAGAAAACCGATTATTGGAGCGTTAACCGCGGCCAACTTAGAATTCGACGAAAATGCCGCCGTGGCCGAACTTCGGTCATTGTATGACGAATTATTGTCAACCCGAGGAACCGCAGCAAAAGTGTCCCGAGGCTCCGAAAAAGAGAGGAACCAGCGCACTGACGACGAACGCATTCCAGTGCAGAACCTGGATGCAAAATTGGCCAGAACCGATTTGATTTCTCGGCCTGCGAAGCCACTTTGGCCCGCTGCCCTCCATAAGTTCAAGAAGTAAACATATTTTGGCTGGCATAGATGGCTTCACGAAATATGTCAAATTGTATCCTGTCAAAACTCCCAGAACAAGAGAAACGATAGGCGCCCTGAAGCGATATTTTGAAAATTAAAGTCGTCCACGTAGGATCATTAGTGATCGGGGAACTGGTTTCACGTCACAGGAATTTGGTAAATTTCTGGAGGAAAATAACATTGAGCATATTAAAGTTGCTGTAGCGTCTCCTTAGTCGAATGGCCAGGTTGAAAGGGTAAAGGGAAATTGGTTGAGTCATCCGAGTGCGTCGATTGAAAAACAGCAGTTGACCAGGTTTGGGTATGCCATAAGTAATACTAACCGTTCAAGCACAGGGTCATCCCCAAGTAAATTACTTTTCGGGATAGAACAACGGGGAAGTGCCACCAACGAGCTGACTGAGCGAGAAAACGAGAAACTGAGTGAGAAATACAGTGATAACACGCGAATAGATTTGACCAGGCTGCGACATGAAGCCTCCGAAGCTATCGAAAAGTCCCAGATATACAACCTGAACTATTTCAATGAGCACCATACCTCGCCCAAGCAGTTTAGCGTGGGCGAATATGTAGTAATCAAGAATGTGGACACTTCGGCTGGGACTAATAAGAAATTAATACCTAAAAATCGAGGTCCATATGTAATAAAGAAGAAGCTAGATAATGACCGTTATGTGATAGAAGATATTGAACGTTCTCAAGTAACGCAGTTGCCGTAATGTAAGGTAATGTAATATAAATATAATAATAAAATATTAATAAATAAAAATGTTATATTTGAGATCTTATATAATTAGCAAGAGATTGCTGAAATCTTCTTAAGACTGACTAATTTTTAATTTTATTAAGTAATTCGTTGAATAGTTTGAGTACTTTATAAATTTATACATTTGCAATTTTTTAATTTGATCTTAAATAATATGGTTGAATATCTTGAATGTATTGTAAATTTGAATACAGGTAACTATAGGAACCATTTACAAATAATGATTAAATATAGGTGATTCTCTGATTAATACTCAACCAATGCAAGCATGATATTCAGTATTATTATTAGTTGCTAGTTATCTATTGTTTCTTTAAACACGTTTAACTTTCTTATGAATACTGGACAAGATTTGTCTGTAACTTCATGATTGCATGAGACTAGAGAGAGAGATACGTTTTCTTACTGCCTTTGATTTTAAAGTAGTTAGACTTATGGTTGGTTTACATGGCCACGCAGGCCTAACTCGCAAGATAAATGGGATGCACAATACTAAAAAATATAATGCCAGTAAGGGACAGCACTACCAAACATGAAAAAATACGTGACTCTTATTTTGGTCGGCAATGTTAATTTGCGTGGTAGCAATTATGGGAATAATGTACACGTTTATATTTCTATGGCGATGGTCCACGCAATTTTGTGTTAATATAAAAGTAAACCGACACTCCTACCATATGTTCAATGCTACTATAACTCTTACATTGTTATCTATTGTCTTCCCCGGCGTCGTCATTGTTGATATATCTTGATATATCTCTTATATGAATTTCCTTGCACTGATGCTACAGGTATTTACTTTTATATATTCATAACAAATCACAAAATTTTATTATGCGTATTTTATTTCGAAGGCATAGATTTTCCACCAAAATGTTATGCACAAGAGATGCCGAACACTTATAGCTTATTGCCAAACTTCGCTGCGATTCCCCAGTAACCAGATATGTATTGAAAATACACAATATATAATATTTAAAACATAGTTTAGAGTTATATAGAAAAAATCCGTAATGAATTCTAAGAAACCTACCTAATTTAGGTTATTAAAGTTATTAAAAGTAGTATTTTAGCCGATATATCCGTACGATATTTTCTTTTATAATGTGAGGTTCAATTTGAAGCAGCAACTCTTTAAATTGGAAAGCAATCATCCTTAAATACTTCACGAAAAGTATCAAGAATTCTATTCTTGAGGAAAGGATGCACCCAAAATCTCCTCTTCGCTTCACAATTTTTTTGCTGTCCATTTTATCATCGCTACTACCGAAGATAATATCTACTAATATAATAGCCTCAACCAGATCCATTTTTAGTTTTTTATTACACCTTTATTTATATTGAAAAAAATAAAAATATATGCGTGTGAAAAAGTTTCTTTGTTAAGTTATAGCAGCTTATTTCGCCCGTTAGATCTGTGACCTCCCTCTTACACCTTTGATACAATTACACCCGTATTAATAAACGTGAGATAACGATGAGGTAGCCTTAAGTCACGAGTTAAATACAAAATGTTATTAATAAAACATATTTTGTGCTATCTGACGTTTATCAACCGTGAGATAACTTAACTCACCTATGAAGGTGGTTTAACGATGGTATAGTAGGGAAAGTGTGTGTCAAAATTGTTTCTTTTGAATCAAATCGAATTGAAAAAAGTTGTCAAAAAGTGTGTGTCACAATTATTTCTTTTTAAACAAATGGAATTGGATTCAAAATAAAATTTAATATAAATGGCTTATCAGTTCTGTGATTTCTTAAACCGATTACATATGTTCGATAATACTCCTAATCAGCCTGTTTTGGCGCGAAGAGCAAAAATCTATAAAAAGCGCTTTGACCCACTGACCGAGCTTAGTGAACTAGATTTTAGAAAAAGATACAGATTTTCCAAGGAAAATATGGAAAAGGTTATTGATATTGTCAGAACAGATCTGCATGGAGACACAAGAGGTGGGCACATTCCTGTTGATTTGCAAGTTATGTCTGCTATTAGATACTGGGGCCGTAATGAGGTAAAATTATGAACCAAATGTAAACTAAGTAATATATATTGAATAATTTTAAGGTGCAAGACGATGGCGCTGATATTCACGGGCTTAGTCAGCCTACATTAAGCATAATATCTGCTCGTGTTGCCAAAGCGTTTGCTTCAAAAGCAAGTACGTTTATAAAAATGCCCCAAACAGCTTCCGAGCAAGTTGCAACAATGGAAGGATTTAAAAGCATACGTGGCTTTCAGCATGTAATAGGAGCAATCGACTGCACCCATATAAGAATCCAAAAACAGGGAGGAGAGAGTGGGCAATACTATGTAAATCGGAAGGGATACTACTCCATCAATGTGCAAGTAAAAATAATTTATTAAAAATGTTGTTATACTTCCATTAATTATATCTTTTGTAGGTAGTTTGTGATGCCTGCTTAAAAATAAGGGACATAGTTTGTCACTGGCGTGGTAGTACACACGATTCGCGTATATATGGGGAAAGTCGTATAAAGGCGCGCTTAGATAGAGGAGAGTTCCGAGGTCGACTTTTAGGAGACGGTGGTTATGCGTGCACCAACCGTCTTTTCACCCCTGTTCAAAATCCAATGAATTCTGCGGAAATAAATTACAACATTGCCCACATAGCCACTCACAATAGTGTTGAGCGAACGTTTGGAGTCTGGAAGTCTAGATTTAGGATTTTGCTGACAGGAATAAGAGGGTCGCTTAAAAATATAAAAACTACAGTTGTAGCCTTAGCCGTTTTGCATAATATTGCTATTGAGTACAATGATCCCTTCGGTAAAACTTATCTCTTATTACAAAAACTGGTATTTATAAATAATAACCATTATATTTCATTTCAAGTTGACGAAGATGATTCACTTAGAAACAACGTACTACTGCCATTGCAGCCAGAAAATCAGCAGATGTCTCAAGGTCAAGATAGTTCACGAAGAGCATTTATTTCAATGTACTTCACCTAATAATTGATTATGTTGCACAATCTCATTCATGCGTTCTAATTCCAAAAAGTTAAATGAAGGCAATAAATGTAAATGTCTCATAATTTTCTTTTAATTTTTAAGTATAACAAAAACAATATACAATTTCATTGGAAACAGAACAAAAAAATAACAAAAACTAGCTTAATATTGCAGGTATTTAACATATCAAAAAAAAAAAACAAAAAAACCACTAAACCTAAACATCCATTTTTTCAAAAATCTTCCGCTGAATTGCAATGTTCTCCAGCTCCTTTTGACGGCACTGCCGTTCCAATAAATAAGCTTCCATTTTGGCCTCATGCTCCCTTGACATATGCAATTTTGTAAGATCAAACACCTCCTTCTTACTTTTTATTTTTAGCTCATGCTCCTCTATCATGTGAGCTTTTGTGAGACCAAACAGCTCTTTTTTGTATGCTTATTGAGAGTCCTAGAAAAAAATTAGTTTTAAAAATTTGACTTCTATTAATTTTAAAATTTACATTTACTGGTCTTCTTTTTCTTGGTGTTTTTTTTTGGTGAAACTGTCAATTGCGACGGATTCACATCCACATTTTCTTTATGTGAGTTCGTTTCTAGAACCTCACCATAGTATCCGCTCAGAATTTCTTCCTCCTCAAAATAAGTTTTGTCTAACTCAGGATTCTAAGAAAGATAAAACATAGAAATATTGTTTGTATACATATATTTAAAATAGCAACTTAATCACCTTCAAGGGAGCTCCATCGCTGTCAAACTCATTAAAATCAATTTGAAATTCATTGGGAATGAGATCAATGAGTTGCTGGTCTTGTTTGGAGGGAGATTTTGGTGGTGGACCACCGCCGGTTTTGTTTTTGGCCTTTCTATAGGCGGACTCTGCCGATTTTGCCTTCAGCTTCATGCCTTTCCATTGGAATTGGGCTTGTACAACGTCGCGCTGTATATCAGCGGCTGAATTGAATCTGAACAGATATGAATGATTGAAACAGTTTGTCTTTTTTGTCATTTTATTAAAAAAATTATTAACTTACTCATTAGTTATTTGCGTCCAACAATCTTTTTTCCTGCGATTGGTGTTGGTGTCCACACACTTGTTTTCAATAACAGAAATTTTCTGGGCACATAGTTCCCTCAGTAGATTCTATAAAACATGTAATTATTATAATGTATGATTTTCTATACAAATCTGCAAAAACATACCTTGTCAC
Organism: Ferdinandea cuprea; assembly: GCA_963576555.1. NCBI lineage: Eukaryota > Metazoa > Arthropoda > Insecta > Diptera > Syrphidae > Ferdinandea > Ferdinandea cuprea. The sequence continues at coordinate 84,963,931 of OY754959.1, forward strand.
TTAAACTCCAGTTCTCACTCCTCTTTCTCTTTTTTAATAAAATGTCCATGGTTGTTTAAATAAATTTAAATTTTCAAATTTTCAAATTTCAAACTCACAATTTCACTCAGCTGTTATGTTTTTTTTTTTTGTTTGTTTTTAATTTCATTCGCGGAGTGACTTTAGCCAATCTCGTTCAAAAATTGCATGCGTGGCCATGTAAGCCAGCCATTAGTTCACAGATTCAACACACGAAATTCGGCTTATGCCACGTAAATTAACATTACCGACTAAAATATGGGCCACGCATTTTTGCATGTATGGTAGCGCTGTCCCTTTCTTGCAGTAGACTTTTTAGTATTGTGCATCCTACTTATCTTGCGGGGTAGACCTGTATGGCCTTGTAAACCAGACATAAGTGATAATGCTGTTTACATTTTTCCGACTGGAATCGGTGTTGATATGGCTATTATATTAATAAGAGCAGTGACTGAAGTCAGCTATACTTATATACTTAACGGGCTCCTGACTGGTGAAGAGTCCCTATCTGAGACATCCTCTACGATCCCGGGCACGCTGCAGTTGTCCAGACCAAGCGCTCTGGCATCCGCGATGGCTTGGTCTTTAAAACGAAAATTCGGTCGAAGATGGTCTTGGCTGGAGCGCCGCTGTCCATTCGCTCTATGTGGCCGAGCCAATGTTGTCGACGAGTTTTGGATTTTTGGACTACATCAAGTGCGCGGTTGTACACGGTCAATTTTTCTGTCAAAGGATCTCAGTATTAACTCTCCTTTGCTGCTTATCATCCAGCACTCGGCGCCGTATAGGAGTCCTGCAGCAATGCCAGGATAAGGGTTCTGTTGCACGTTGTCCTTCGAGTCAGGAGTTTTGAACCCATTTGTTTTGCCTAACCAAAGTAGCAGCGGTTTGCTAGAGTAATTCTTCGACGGATCTCTACTAAGATTTAATTTGTGGAGTTGATGTTAACCCCGCAGTAGATGAACTTCTCAACTACCTCGAAATTGCTGCTATTAACAGTGACTTTTTGTCCTAGTCAGTGGACAGCTGATTGTTTGTTTGTTAATGGCATATATTTAGTCTTGTCCTCATTCACTTCAAGGCCAACTAGTTTCGCCTGTTCTTCAATAGCCGAGTAAGCGTCCGCATACCCCAGCAGTTGGACTGATCTGTTGAAGATAGTGCCTTCCGTGTTGACACCTGCTCTGCGCACTATCTGCTCAGAACAAGATTGAAGAAATCACAGGACAGCGCATCTCCTTGCCGAAATCCGGTGCATGTTTGAAAGAGTTCAGATGAGCTGCTGCCAAACTGCACATTGCACCGTGTGTTATCTAGTGTCATGCGACACATCTGGATCAGTTTTGACGGGATCCCGAATTCGGCCATCGACACAAAAAGCTCCTGACAATGAATGCTTTCATATGCGGCTTTAAAGTGGATGAAGAGATGGTGTGTCTCGACTTGAAACTCGTTGGTCTCTTCCAGGATTTCCCTTAGTATGAAGATTTTGTCTACAGTTGATCTGCTTCCGGCCCAGCCACACTGGTAATATTCGACATTAAGCAGGGATATGCCTCGATACTTCTTGCAAGACATAGGATCGCCTTTCTTATAGATGTCATCCAGTCATCGGGCATGCTTTCCTCCACCCAAACTTGGTTGATGATTTGGTGCATGCGCCCTACCATAACATCACCTCCGTATTTGAAAAGCTCTGCTGGTAGACCATCAGATCCGGCGGCCTTGTTGTTCTTTAGCTTTTTAAACCTAAGTAAACCTTTTCTATACTGGACGGGAAGTCTGGTTCTGCATTGACTTGACGTGGGTTCTCTTTTTGCCCTATCACTCTCTCTCTCTTCATTTTGCCCCTTTGGCAACGTAAAACTTCCGGATGTTGTTTCGGTCGCGAAGCTCTTCGATATCCTTGAGCTGGAAGACTGCGTGCTCTCGTTTCTTCGTACGCAGAATCTTCTTCTCCTCGCTTCTCTTGGCTCGGTATTCATCCCTTGCTGACATTGTTTTCTTCTGCAGCGATCTAATATGTACATCGTCTGTCACCTTTTTCGAGCTTTTTCATACCACAGGCTTTTTCTCTGGGCTGGATGGTATCCTAGGATGGTTTCGGCTACCTCCTTGATAATGTCGCGAAACTGAGACCACTGGTTGTTGGCGTCTGTGGTAGGTGAATGCACGGTAGGGAGTTTCTCACTCAGGCGCTCTTTGTAGGCTCTGGCGACACCAGATGTTCTAAGGCGTCCAACGTCGAATTTCTTCTTTTGGGCAGTTCGCAGCTTCTTCTCGTTGGACAGTCGAGCTCTGAATCTAGCTGCAACAAGAAAATGGTCAAAGTCGACGTTTGCCCCTCGATAAGTGTGCACGTTCAAGATGGTGGATGCGTGCCTCGAATCGATTAGCATATGGTTGATTTGGTTGGCCATCACTTTGACAGAAATCTTCATTCGGTATTTGCGTTCGAACTGGAAGAGTGAAGACCAAAAAACAGGTACCTGACTTTCAGGGAATGACTTTCATTATTATGTACGTGTAGCCTGGCACATAGCTATTATTTTTTTTCTGGGTTACTATGATTCTAGTACATTTTGATTCTACTTCAACCTTTGTCGCAATCTTGGAAGGAATTGACGATACAAATTGAAGATAAATCCTGTTGTCGCAAGCCCAATGGAAATCCAAAACTTTCGTTAACTGGAAAATTATTTTATATATTAGATATCTATAAGATTAGGTATATTTGGTTTGGGTATTAGCTGAAGCTGAGTAAACTTCATTGAAGTATGTTTTAAAGTAGCCGATTTCTTCATAATAATTGTGCTCTGTATTTTTAGTTTCGTAATTTGATTTATAATTTTAATCATAACTATTAAAATATTCGAATCTATGCATATTATTTGTGTTTTCATATCGAACTAAATAAATAAATTCAAAGTACCTACCCCAGCTGTGTTCAATTATGTGTAATTTTTTGTGCGACTTACTGATGTAGCATATCACCAATTAATCCAACTTGGTGCAATGAAATGATCGGATGATCGTGAATTCAAAGAAAAACTGTTCAAAACTTAAGACATTAAAGCATAATGGACAAGTCAGACAGTTCCAACAGTTTTTGGAAAAGCAGCGGTCGTATCGTCCCTGGCAGACCAAGTCTGAAGCAAAATACAAAAATTACAAGCTCTTCGAGAGCATTTGGAAACAAAAGTGGTGATTCCACATTTAAAGACTATCAAATGTCTGTAAGTGATGCATGGGATATGGGTGATGACGAGTTCTGCATTTTAAATTCCAAAAATGGTAAGTTTGTATATATAAAATGTAATTACAACATTGCAAAAATCCATAATAAACATTAAAAAACAAGATAACATTTCGCGGCCCATTGTCGGATATCACTAATATTTTTTTTGCAATTTTGATGTGTGTATATGTAAATACATTAATTGGCCCCACATTTCGAATCTTTAACTCCGCAATATGTATAAGGAAACTTGGTACATAGAAGGAAAATTCGTTCGCCAAAGTACATTGACAATGCTGAAGGCCAATTCTTAAAGGATAACCTCGCTATTTTCAGACTTTCAAACGGACTGTTTCTCCGGCTTTACTTTCCATAAGCCAGTCAGTTTTGGAACATAAGGAAAACATAAAGTTTAAATAGACTATGATTCTTATCTGCATAACAGGCGACCCAATGCCTAATCAGTGGATGAAAAATTATCTTCTTCGTTTGGAAGGAAAGTAAACAAAAGTACACGAACGCTATAAGCTTAAAGTTCTAAGTGTTTATAACATGTTGATTCCATACTAAAACAAAAACGATCGAAATACGTCTTCTCAGTAGTGCTTCTTAGTGTAACGACCAATCGGAGAGGGAATTCCATAATTAACTTTTTTTGTTGCTTCACGTATGAAAAACAACCGCCAAATTACGTCGATAAAACGATTCAATTCAACGATGCCGACTTTGTAATCGTCTCATCGTTTACAGTGCATATCTTCTGTGAATGCTTTAAGAAAGTAAAGTATTTTGACATTAAAAATGAGAAATATATATTTCTAAAATAAAATTGGCGTCCTTAAACACGACGTACTTCTTAAAGTCATTCGCTGGCTGTTGCATCGTGCAACAGAAATTTCGTGCCACCATGGAATCTGCTTCATATGAGGGGGAAGTTAGCAGATGCAATAACAGATGTATGTCACTTGCTGTTGGATTCATAACTTATTGCTGCAGCAACAAAATCCATATAACAAAATTGTCCAAGTTTAACTAATGTAAAGGTCATCACTATAATTAGTGCACTATTTTAATATTCTTTCTTGGACTCCAAAGGGAAATTTATCGGTTTAGAAAGGCACAAAAAGTATGCATGACGCATCTATTCGACCTTCTGCACCCTTCCTTTTCTTCTGTCCGATATGATATTACTAGAGTCGAGGCCGGGATTTGAGTTTATATAGGTTCAGGTAGTCTTAGGACAACAGAGCTTTTTGTCATTTTCCCATCTGCGAATCTGGTTTGGTAGTGGCCTTCCTCCTTTTATTCCTATTTCAACTTACCGCTAAGGAGACGAATTTAGATCAAATGGTGTAACTTCCGCGACACGGCTTTTATGTTGTCCAAGAAGAGAATAGTGTGTCTCGATTTGAAGTTCAATTTTCAGCACTTGCTTTGTGTAAAGATTTGTAAACAGTTGTTCTGTCAGGTTGGAAACAAAACTAGTAAGTGCCGATTAGGTTGTTGGGGAACGGTTTCAGAATTTCGCACACAATTGCATAGGATCTTATACTCGACATTTAGCAGGAGTGCGCTCAATAGTACTTTTAAGAAATGATAATCTTTCTGTAGACGGGTTATATGCAGCAGATTGTACAGTGATCGGGTATTCTTTCTTCTTGCACTATCACTCCCGCTGCTGAAATACAACGTCCTTAGTTCTATGAAACTTTTATCTGGTTCTCAAACCAGAAAAAACGAAATAATTGATGCATCCCATGTGCTCATGCGATGAAAGTGGATGCCTCGCTAGGAATTGGGTTGGTTTTCGTTGTATGAAAGTTTATTTTTACTAGTTTGTCTACAGTTTTATACAATATCTTTTTCGTGCGAGATGAGTTGTGAGCTGTGAAGTTGTACCGTGCCTGGACCGGGCGTTTTCCTGAGTTGCTGGATGAATATCGGTAAACAACATATTGTTTGGTGTATTTGGCAGAGCGATCGGCTGGGCACAATGGCGTGTCAGAACTCTCGGAACATGACATAAAAAGAAAAATGTTCAACTTATTTTTTCAAACTCAATTTTCGAATATCATCATATCCTGCTTAATCTATGAATGAACAGACGAAGCAAAATTCCGGGCATAAAATATTGGCAGAGAGTGTGAAAACCCATTGTTTGTAGCAATCTTTTTCAATGATTCCTACAATGATTTGATCCATATATTCAAAGCTACACACTAGACTTAAAAATAAATATATATTTATTCAAGTTTATTTAAATTTTAAAGGCATTTAACAACATATAAAAAGTATAGTTCAGACATTTATACTTTTGAAAACATATAACTTAAATCTTTTATCAAAAGCAAAAAGTAAAGATATAAATGGGCACTGTAGTGCTAGCAATTCATCAGTTGAGAACTATAAAGTCTTATGTAAAAGTAATTTGCTATTCACATACGACCTTGCAATTCTCGGCTAACAAATTGTCTCTAGCAACTTTGGCACTAACAAGTTATTTACATGTAACAACTTAGCCAACATTTACATTGTTGTAACCGTTGTTGTCATTGTTTTTAGCATTTAGTTCCTCCGATTCATTGCCTTAAATTAAAAGAAATAGTAACTGACCGACTCACTGATAGACATACCAACTGATCATATACCAAATTTGTAAAATGTCGAGAATTTGCAGAAGGGGTGCCCCCATACAAACTTCGCGGCGGACGGAAACATAACGATACCTGGGTTGCCCACCGCGGGAATAAGTGATTTCGATTTCGCCTACCTCCTCGACTACTATCGAACGGCATTCGGCCTAACATGGTGGTGCTCAGGGAGACGCAACGCGTTTGTTGGGAGCCAACAGAATGCAAATGTATAATTATTACCGATATCTAACAACGTGGTAATCATGATAGTTATAAAAAAATAAGCTAAGATTCATTCCAGGAATCTCTAACATTTTTTTTAACTTTGGAATGGAATAAAACTAAGATAATTTTTTTAAATTGACATGAAATTTACTTTATTCGAAAGATAATCTTATGGCATTATAATTTAAATATGATTTCTGATATATGACCGCCACGGCTGGCTCGGAAGTAGTCTTATCTGGAGGTCCAATGACTTTTTCTAACATTTGTGGCCGTATATCGGCAATAACACAGCGAATGTTGTCCTCCAAGTGGGCATGTCACGGCACGAGCTTTGTGACATGTTGCGCCGTCTTGTTAAAACACAGCTCCTGCACATTATGTTGTTCAATTGATGAACGAAAAAGTCAAGAACGAAAGGCTCTATAGCGGTCACCATTGACTGTAACGTTCTGAGCAACCCATAAAGCACACCAAACAGTCAGTTTTTTTTCTCAACATAGACTTGAGGATTATCATCACTCCAAATACGGCAGTTTTGTTTATTGACGTATCCATTCAACAAAAATTAGCTTCATCGCTAAACAAAATTGGGATTGGGATCAACGATGACGTAGTGCGCGATACGTTTTTCGAACAGAACTATGATTTTTAAATTCAAAATAAATTTGCACAATTAGGAGTTCAGGCTTCAATCTATTCATGTTGAACTTTAAATGCCAAACCAAACTAAAAATAAATCACTTGACAGCTGACTAAGGGGCCAGTTATAGCTATCATTGAAAGTTTTGTTTTCGCATTTTAAGACGACTAAGCAAACAATAATGGCTTTTAATGTTATCAAAATAAAACTAATCACTAATAGAATTTTTTTTTACAAACAAAATTACTTAATTCTTATTTAAACTTTTCATTAAATCTGTTTTTATTATTTCACTGGCAGAAATCGATTTCAATGAACAGCTGATAATTGTTTCTATAATTTGGAACACAATCGTTCCACTGATGCAGCGTTACCAGATTATTTTTTCAAAAAAAAAAAAAACCTGGTCGAAAAACTGCTAAAACCAGATAAGCAAATTCGTAAAAGTGGCTAAAAAAAATGCGATCGATTTATTCTTCAAAAATATTTTATTTTTGTATTTTCTATGTAATTCTAGTGAATTATTTTATATTATAGGTACTTACGAAAGACTGCCCACTGTACTTATAAAGTTTGCCCCATTGTTTTGGAGTTTTTACATGTTCTTTAAGTACTGACAAATGAGGAACTAAATTGCACGCACCCGCTTTAAAAATGGAATTTTTTGTCGTTTCCTATGTTAGCCGAGCATAAAACTGTAGCATTTGTTCCCATTCCAGACGGTTAAATTGTTCGTTTTTCTTTTTCATTTTAAATCACACTCACTTGCAGTTGCTGATAGCATTTTTTCAAAAATAAAATTTCCAATGACAGCAATTATTAACCGAGTTGTCAGATGAATTTCCCCCAAAAAGGCAATATTTTTAGATTTGGTTGATTTAAATTTTAATCCTAATTTTTACATCTTTTTCATTTCTGTTTTTATTGAGCCATTGAAATCTTAATTTCGAACGCACTCCAAAAACCTTTTTTGCGGTAACAATTATGAGTTGCATGATTTTAATGGTTTTTAAATTTGAAGTGGAAAATGTTTAAATTAATTTTTTTTGCTATTTATATTTTAAACCTGACAACCCTGATTATAAACTAAACGCCGAACCGATGAACCTGAGAATTTTCAAGTCACTCCTGGTGTTTTGGGCATTCCCCAATACAATAGTGCTTCTTAGCTTACTAACTTTACTTAACGGGCTCCCGACCCGTGAAGAGTCCCTGCCTGAGACACGGCAGCCTTCCATCCTCTGCGATCCCGGGGACGCTGCTTCCAGTTGTACAGACCAAGCGCTCTGGCATCCGCGATAGCTTGATCTTTAAAACGGAAGTTCGGTCTTCCTTGTCGTTTCGAACCTGGGGGCTGGGATTCGAAGATCCTTTTGGCTGGAGCGTTGTTGTCCATTCGCTTGATGTGGCCGAGCCAATGTAGTCGACGTTTTTCGGCTTTTTGGACTACAACCACATCTTGGTACAGCTCATAGAGTTCGCGGTTGTATCTTCTCCTCCATTCGCCCTCCTCGCACACAGGACCAAATATCCGTGGAAGGATTTTTCTTTCGAAGGATCCCAGTATTAACTCTTCTTTCCTGCTTATCGTCCAGCACTCGGCGCCGTATAGCAGAACTGGCAGGATAAGGGTTCTGTAGAGCATGCACTTTGTCCTTCGAGTTAGGAGTTTTGAACCCATTTGTTTTGCCAAACCGAAGTAACAGCGGTTTCCTAGGGTAATTCTTCGACGGATTTCCACTAAGATGTCATTTGTGGAGTTGATGTTTACCTCGAGGTAGATGAACTTCTTAACTACCTCAAAGTTGCTGCTATCAACAGTGACATTTTGTCCTAGTCGGTGGACGGATGGTTGTTTGTTTGTTGATAGCATATATTTAGTCTTGTTCCCGTTAACTTCAAGGCCAACTAGTTTCGCCTGTTCTTCAATAGCCATGAAAGCCTCTATCACGGCACGCTGGGATCGACCGATGATATCTATATCGACCGCATACCCCAGCAGTTGGACTGATCTCTTGAAGATAGTGCCTTCCGTGTTTACACCTGCTCTGCGCACTATCTGCTCAGAACAAGATTAAAGAAATCACAGGACAGCGCATTCGGAATCCGGTGCATGTTCGAAAGAGTTCAGATGAGCTGCTGCCAAACTGCACATTGCACCGTGTGTTATCTAGTGTCATGCGACACATCTGGATCAGTTTTGACGGGATCCCGAATTCGACCATCGACACAAAAAGCTCCTGACGATGAATGCTGCCATATACGGCTTTAAAGTCGACGAAGAGATGGTGTGTCTCGACTTGAAACTCGTTGGTCTTTTCCAGGATTTCCCTTAGTATGAAGATTTGGTCTACAGTTGATCTGCCGGGCCGGAAGCCACACTGGTAATATGCGACATGAAGCAGGGATATGCCTCTATAGTTCTTGCAAGACATAGGATCGCCTTTCTTGTAGATGGGACATATGGAGCTGATGGTCCAGTCATCGGAAATGCTTTCCTCCACCCAAACTTGGTTGATGATTTGGTACATGCACCCTATCATAACATCACCTCCGTATTTGAAAAGCTCTGTAGGTAGACCATCAGAGCCGGTGGCCTTGTTGTTCTTTAGCTTTTTTAGAGCTAAGCCAACCTCTTCTATACTGGGCGGAGGGACTGGTTCTTCATTGACTGGACGTGGGTTCTCTTCTTGCTCCATCAAAAATTGTTTGGCCATACGAAAAACCCTGCCAAAAGCAAATTCAATGCCTGGATTTCTGAAACATATGCTCTTAAATCTGTCTGCTTTTAGTACGTCCATTTTATACAAAGCGCACTCCAATCCGTCTTTTCTAATAAAATCGGACGGAAACTGGACAGAATCCACGGCAGAGTCCTTAGAGCTTCTCATGAATACACACTTCCCGGGATGCAGGGCCCATGGAATCAACTCTGTGAGTCTGCAGGGTACACAACCTGTACTCTGGGAAGAAGTTAAATAAATTTTCACCGAGGAAAAGCTTTCCTGGGCAATTAACAGTTTTTCTCCCTATCAGCCACCGAGTCTAAACGGCATCTTGCCAATAATGTTCCAAAAGCTTCGGGGAGCAGTGATGCCTTGGCTCATCGTGATCTTTAGAAGCTGTATCTTTCTAAACATGTCCCACAGTCCTGGAGTCATGTTCGAGTAGTTTTCCTACCAAAATTTGTCAAAAGTGGGCAAGAGTCCGCGAAGGATTTTAGGCCAATCAGCTTGTCGTCATTTGTTTTAAAGATACTCGAACGTATCCCTGATTCACATAACGCCAAACCTAGGCAGGTTTCCCTTGTGTAAATCTTACCACACCTACCTTAAAGTTGAATCTACAGAGACAGCTCTTCACGAGGTTGTGAAAACCATTGAGAGGTCATTACATTACCGAAACTGTACGCTAGCTACCTTTGTAGACATCGAAAGGGCTTTCAATATGTCCACACTGAATGTATTCAAGAATCTCTCATCGAGGTAGGTGTAGAAGAGTTCGTAGTTAGACGGATCGTCTCCATGCTAAATACAAAGATAATTCAGGCTAAACTAGGTAACAGCCTTTTCACTTAACCAGTAATTAGAGGTGCACCCCAAGGAGGGGTGATCTCGCCTCTCTTATGGGTCATGGTACTAAACAAAATCAATTTGGGGTTTGAGAGAGACGGAATCAAAGTGGTTGCATATGCGGATGACCTGTACTAGTATCGGGAATGTTTCCTGACGTGATTAGTAAAATCATGGAAAGGGCCTTGGGCAAGATAAGCGCTTGAGCTTCTAGGTGTGGCCTCAACGTGAACTCAAAAAAAACATAACTGATGCTTTTCACCACCAAAAGCAAAATACCAACCTTCTCACTTCCCCGTGTTAATACCCTATCCTCCAGTGCAAAGTGGACTCTTAAATCAACTGGAGTGTTGACCATATGGGCACAACAAAATTCTACTGTGGGTTCTAAATGAACTGTGGAGTTAGTTTCGGCGTTTCCTCAACTCAACATTTCTAGCGTCTTCCACGAAAGAAAGACGTGGCTTTGTTCTCAATGTATCACTGGCGTAGTAAGTCAAACCGCCTTTAGGATACGTGAAGAGAGATATATTCCTTCATTTTTCCTCACTAGCTGAGCTTAGGTGGTCGAGCTTGATAAACTGTGTCATGTCAAGGAAGATGTGGCCCACTTACAACAAATTATTAACACAGAACCTTACACGTAGCACGCGTGTGGACGCCGCTAGGCTGGTGGCCATATGTACAGGTTACTGGCGGCCGGCGATCAATAAGAATTTTCAATTTTAGTTTTTAATAATGGTGTATTTAAGAGAAAGGTATTGTAATGATTATTTTGAATTTAAAGAAGTAGGTTTTTAAATCCAAATCTTTTAGTTAACGTTTTTATAAGACGCTAATTGCGCTCTTCTTTTCCCGGGCATGAGGGAGCAACTATTTTACCTACCTACCTAGTACGTCCATTCATCAAATATTGGTTTAAAGTATGGTGTCCCAACAAAAAAGCGAATAGTCCTCTCCATTATAAACTGATCTTATATTACGCACTTATGTCTCTTTTCAGCTTATTTGAAACCTTGCATCTCGAAAACTTCTCTTCGCAGCAACAAATCCACTGGTGATTTGATGGCATATCATGGTGAAAGCAAAATCGTTGCACTTTTTACCAAGAACAAAACTGATTTTACCTATCCTGATTTACCTTAGGCTTAGCTCCAAAATTCGCAAAGCCAACATCATTCAGTGTTACGCTCCGACGAACGATGCGAAGGCTGAAGACAAAACCACAGCAACGTTCCGAAAGGCGACATTGTTATCGTCATAGGAGACTTCAATGCCCAGGTTGACCAGGACAACGTGTCGTGCTTAAGGATAACAGCTAACAAGCCAAAATTTTACACACAAGCCGAGACCAACATTTCTAGCAACTAGATGTTGACGACGAATGACTTAATGAACAGCCATTATACAAGGGTTTTTCATATCGACCAAGGCCTTAGGATGAACTGGGGTTCATCCGTAGCTATAGTCAATATGTTGAACCATGATATTTCTTTTTGTGTAAGAAAGTCTTCCAACGTTTGAAAGTTAGTTTCACCTTTCGTGTCTGTTTTCATTGTTCTTCCAAACAACAGTTCTTCATGAGGATTTCCTTCCTTTACGACAGTCTTTATTTTTTGCACTGTACTGTTACTGAGAAGTACTTTTAACTTTGAATTAATAGGTATAGGAAAAAACTCAATCATTATAAAAAAAGTTACTTGAAATGGTCGAATGACGATGTCATTGTTGAAACAAACTCTTATTTCCTTCAGCCTTAGGTGGCTTATTAATTTAAGAATGATTTTCTCTGGGTGTACGATGTAAGATTTTATCACTAATTGTTGTGCTGGTCAAATTGTTTTGAGACTTCGCCCGGGCTTCTAAGCAAATATTTCCCATAAACTTATTTCTATATGTGGGTAATATATATATTTGTTTTCACAATATGTAAAGGGTGATCCATTTCGAGGTTCCCTACTTTTTTAAAGAAAAAAACACAGAAAATTCAAATTTTATGGAGAATGTTTATTATCATTTGAAAGAACATTGTTTGGCATTTATTTTTTGAAGATTATATCTATCAAATGTTGGCCGTTGCTACGTCGCAGATGGTCCATCCGTTGAGTCTAATTTTCGATCACTCGTTCGAGCATTTCGACTGGTAACTGGCGAATGACACGCGTGATGTTTTCCTCCAAGGCCTGAATCGAAGCGGGTTTGTCGGCATAAGCTTTTGACTTTACATATCCCCACTGGAAAAAGTCTAACGGTGTGATATCACACGATCTTGGTGGCCAATCGACCGGCCCAAAACGTGCTCACCGAAATGTTCTCTCAATAAGTCCATTGATTGATGCGATGTGTGGGAAGTGGCGCCGTCTTGCTGAAACCAAATGTCGCCGAGATCACGAGCTTCAATTTCAGGCATCAAATAGTCGGTTATCATGGCACGATAACGGTCGCCATTGACGGTTACGTTCGCACCGGCATAGTTTTTAAAGAAATATGGACCGATGATTCCACCGGCCCACAAACCACACCAAACAGTTGTTTTTTCTGGATGAAGTGGCAGTTCTACAATCTCTTCAGGTTGCTCTTCGTCCCAAATGCGGCAATTTTGTTTGTTTACATACCCATTGAGCCAGAAATGGGCCCCATCGCTAAACAAAATTTGCCTCGAAAACGTCGGATCTTCTTGGAACCTTTTAAGAGCCCATAGAGCGAAGCGATGTCGCTTGGGAAGGTCGAGCGGCTTCAGTTGTTGCACAAGCTGTATTTTGTACGCTTTTAATTTAAGATCTTGACGTAAAATGCGCCAAGTCGTTCCATACGGCGCCGAATCGACTCTCTACGGTCTTCGTGTACACTCTCAGCTACGGCCGCTATATTTTCTTCACAGCGTGCTGGACGTGGTCTATTCAGTCGAATATTATCCAATAATCAATGCTGGGTCTCAAAATGGGTGATGGTGTTGCGAATAGTACGGTCAGTAGGCCGATTATAAGTTGAGCGAAGTGCACGAAACACATTCCTCACAGAACGTGAATTTTCATAATAAAGTTGAACAATTTGTAAACGTTGTTCACGCGTAAGTCTTTCCATTATGAAATGCCAAACAATACTAAACAAAAATAACATGACAGCATGACACGACTCACACGTGATCTGTCAAAAAAGGCTTTTGAAAAAAGTATCTCTACTTGTATCACCCGTTATATACAGTTGTATCTTAAAAATTCCAAAAATTATTAGATTACCGAATTACTCAAAATTACTGCTTTTAAAATATACATGATTTTTTATTAACTTATTTATTAGTCTTTGTTGATTCGATTTGAATTTGTTAAGCGTTACATTATTATGTAAAATTTAATTTGGTTTGAATGATTTTGATTTTGTATTATTTTGGTTTCAGTTTTCTTAAGAAAGGAATATGGCAACTTCTCGATAGCAGACTTAACTAGTATATTTTTTCTTTTGTTTACTATTGTGAAAAGTGTAGTATTAGTAATGATTATGTTTTTATATGTGTAAATTTGGACACTTGATATCCATGTATACATCGATGAAATTTACAGGGTAGTGGTTTCAATGGAATGCAGTTCTTTGTGGATTCAAATCCCGACCTGTACCACCTGAAAGTTTTTATTCGCTGCCCCACCTCTTGCAAACATCTGACAAACATCCAAGAGTAAGAAGCTTCTCAAAAATAAATTGCCGTTCGGAATCGGCATTAAACTGTAGGTCCCTCCATTCGTATCAAAAATACAACTTCGCACACACAATGGTTGGAGAAGCTAGGCTTTGGTCCTGTATGGGCTTACGCCTAATATTTATTTATTTATTTTTAAACTCAAGGTCTTTACTAAGAGATAAAATGTGGTTTTGGTAGTTTAAATGATATAAGTTTTAAAAATAACTTTCAGTATAAGACAAAGCATTTTATATTTTTGGTTGCCCTATAAATAAATAACAAATTGTAGCAGCAATCTTTCTGCCACATTTCGGTTTATCATTTTTTTTTTACAGGAAAACCAAATTATAACCGAAACTCTTCGAATTATAAGGGAGCTAAAACGCAGTGTATTACGGCGACTTCTCTGAAAGGTAATGAAGCGGATGACTACGCAGAAGAGATTCTATCGACTTCAAACATTTGTGCCAGTTACGATGAGGGGTTTGTACATATTATTAATTATTATATTTTTTTTGTTTAGAAAGTTGTATTAATTTTTTATTTATTTGAATATGCATAGTGTTACCGACCTTATGTCCAATACTTTGGGATATGATTTGTGGATATATTATACGAAAATAATCGTTCTAGAGTACGGTTTTATTTCCAATTTTTACTTCAGTTATCGGGAGGCCTGCACATATTTTTTGAGGTCGAACCGGCGAACCCCACAGGCGGACCAGTAGAAATGCAGTGATGTGATCCTTGTAATCCTGATCATAATCTCGTCGTTAAATGGAGAGAAGACATTTTCAAGCCACTTGCGATTTTCTTACAAATGCAAATTTTTCACTTGCGGGTCACTTTCCTCGAAAAAATTTGTAACAAACTTTTTGTTTGCTCTGTTTTGTGAAGCGAATAATAATAAATAAATAATGTTTTCATATTTGCGATGAAACCCATACGCCTTATGGTGATTAGAACATTTTATGAAAATATGGCAATATTATCCACATTTAAAATAGTAGATATTTTTATGAAATTGTGTTACTGTTTGATTCAGGTTTTACTTAAATCCTAAATCTAAAGGTTTTGCCGAAACATTATGAAAACATGTTTTATTTGTTATTTATTTAGAAGTTATTAATGTGGATCAAGGATCAATGATCACCAAAGTATGACTTACCTTAAATTCTTGACAACTTGGGTGAAAGAACGATTTGAATATCCTATCCTAAGAGTTTATTAACTTTGACACAAGGTTTGTAACTCCTCTTAATATTTGTCGCAGGCCCCTAAAAGTATGTAAATATATTTATGATCAGCATCAAAAGATTATTTAGCAATGTTCATTCGTCCGTACGCAATTTTTAGGCCTTTAAATTTAAGCTAGGACACTGAAATTTTGACTACATATAGTCAAGTTTTCCGAAATGGTTATGTGCAGTGACGTGCAGAAACGACGTCAAAATGATCGCTGTTAATAATAAAGACAGAAACTCTGGCTAGGTTTTTAATCCTAATGGCTTACACGACTTTGAAAACATTTTTTATAAGTTGTTTAATAACATACAAACCCCTTAACATCATCAATGTGTTATGTTGATCCGGGCAGAAGAATGAAAGAAAGAAGAAACTCGCACAAGTTGAACTAATAAAAAATCCCCTAGATCACATAAAAATAACACGAACAGCTTTGGATTGGCCTAAGTCAAAATGACGAAACCTGACGAAATATGTTAAAGTAGAACAAGAGTACTTACCGCACAGGGAGATCGGGTGAGATGCAGTAAAAAAGTGAAAAGTGGGAAGGATATTTTAGAAGAAGAAGGTTATAAAAACTAAAATCTCCTAAAAAATCTGGATACATAAAATACAAATCACAGCGACAGCACAACTGTCTCAACCAACCAAACTCCAAGAGAATTAAATCTAGTTCATTTTAAAAGATACGTAAAATTGGGTAGCAGCATGTATATTGATAAATAAATTTGCATTCAGCGATACAAGACTCATGCAGGTTGCTTGATCACCCGTACCTTCTAATTCCTTATCGCGAAATAATTCTGTGCAGTTATTTAATATGACGTCAAAATGATCGCTGTTAATAATAAAGACAGAAACTCTGGCTAGGTTTTTAATGCAAATAGCCGAAGGATAATGGATAATAAAAACATACAAAGTTGTTGGCCACGCCCACTTTTTGATTTTTTTTTTTTCAAATAATGATGTTTTTTTTTTTAATTTTCATATAAAATGTCATCCACCATGTTGGTGGCAGGCCTGCCATATTGCGCGATATATCGCGAAACGTGCTATTTTTAGTTTTGCGGTGCAAAATCTGATTTTGCGATATTGAATATTATTCGCGATATTTAATAAAGAAAAAATATATTAAGAAATTTTATAAGATGTCGAATCCCTAAATATTTTCCTCAAAAATGTATTGAACCTATTTTTTTTCTTGTTTATTCTTGACACATTCCAAAGAGATAGCCAGCATTAAAAAAAACCATATACATACCTACATGTCCTTCTTCACCGCGAAGTCTTTGTCGTTTTGCATCTATAAAACGCTTATTTGATCTGGAACTTAAACACATCAAATTTGTTAATTAGTGTCATACTGCTAAAATCTTATCAGATCGGAAAACCTATCTCTTACTTGCAGACGTTTTACCAATTGTTAATTTCCAGACGAATATAAAGTTTTGTTGTGTTTTTTTCTTAAAAGCTAAGTTGGTTTGCAATTATTAAAACAAAACACGCTTGGCTACACGTTCATGGAAATGAATTAAAGTCATTCCCATGAACGTCGTGGCTACACACACAAAAAATTCTTATAAGAATGAAAGCAATTTGAATGACGGGGAACGCTGAAATCAGAAACTAAACAAAATTTCTCTTGGTGGCTACGCGTTCATGGGAATGATCGTCATGTCGCACGAGACAGGTAGATTTTATGTAAGTCAGAAAGAAAAAGGTAGATTGAGATTGCGAATCGAATCCTTTTGTGCTCTCTAGTATCTGTATTCGGTCTTCACTCTTTCAACACAAATCTCAAATGAGGATTTCTTTCAAAAGTGATATGGTTTGGAACCGAAACGTTCATGCCCACACCGAGAATTCAAATCAAAAGAGGATTTTCGGTGGATTCTTGGTGCAATCTAACTTTTTCTTTCTGACTCACATAAAATCTACCTGTCTCGTGCGACATGACGATCATTCCCATGAACGTGTAGCCAGGCACTAAGAATTCATTCGAACTTCAGCATTTACGCAAAATACTCCGTTGAAGTCAATATAATAAATGTTCAACTACATTCGGAAAAATGAGGAACACACGAAAATGTTTTTTTCTCTTTCCACACCGTATGGAATTTGTATTTTTCTTTTTATAACTTTTCACAAGGTAACTTACTTGAAAAACAATGTTTTTTCTCTTTCCACACGGTATGGAATTTGTATTTTTCTTTTTATAACTTTTCACAAGGTAACTTACTTGAAAAACAAAACAATGTAGGTATATAATTCAAAATATAAAGGAAACAAAAAAACCTACGTATTTTGATAGCTATAAATTACATATAGATGTTGCAACAAGAAAAAAAAAACAAGTTAAAGAAAGATAAGCGAAAAAAGTCGTATATATGTACATTCTAAATATTGTGTTAAAGGCTTAACTACATTCGGCAGCGTATGCACTCCCCCTCGTGGTCAGAAACTGACTTAAAAACCTTTTGACTTTCAAAAGCTCTAAGAAAGCATAAACAAAAACAAGAAGCATTTGCCCATGAATGAAAGAAGCATTTGGATCAGAGTCATCTAAGGGTAGGATTAGTAATTAGGTCAAGCTTTTGTGTGTAAATGCATTAGTGTTTTTTTCGACTTATAATTTTTAATTGAATTTTATTTTTATTTAATTTATAAATACATTTAAAAAAAATTGGTTTTTTGTATCCTTTATATTTTGAATACCTATGTATATTGTTTTGTTTTTCATTATTGTGTGAATTTGAAAGTCAAAACTTCTTTGCAATTTTTTGCGGTTTTTTGCGTAAAAATTATAAAAATGTGCGATAAAGCCTTTCAGAAATCTGGCAAGCCTGGTTGGTGGAGACATGTGGATATGGACAGAGTGTCATAATGTTAGCCCCCAAGCGGGATGTAGCCTTTCCTTGTTTTCTTTTAGATTACGTCCACAATGAATGATCGTCATGTCGTACGAGACAGCTAGATTTTATGTGAGCCAAAAAGAAAAGGGTAGATTGCACCAAGAATCCACCGAAAATCCTCTTTCGATTTGAATTCTCGGCGTGGGCATGAACGTCATAAACCAACGCATAACATAATTATTGCAATGCCGCAACATTCGGATTGCACAGACAAAATTTCATCCATGTGCGCGTGTCATAGTCAAAATACAAATCCACTCACGCACGCGCAAATTTTAAAAATTGGGAGCGCACACGAGTTAAAAATGAGACGTGAGCTGTTTGCGTGCCGTATGTACCGTGCTTTTAACACAACTGTGTGGGATGGTTCTAAGTTGTCAGAATGGTTTAATACATTGGCAGCAGGTTTATAAAGATCATTTCATTCTCTGATGATTTGGTGCTGCTCTCAACGCTCAGATTAATAGATTACTAACATCAAGTGGATTTAGGAACCATTCACATGGGAACTGCGAACAAATAACTTTTAATGTATTTAAAGTTACAAAAATGTATACTTTATTATTCAAATTCAAAGATAATTTCATCGACAAGACTGTGTTAAAAGCAGTTTAAATACTAAAATTACGAATTCCACACTTTTTGCTATATGCCAACGAATATAATGTCTCATGTGAATGGAGTATCCATTCGTTCCCGGGAAGTCAGTCGCTCTCATATGAATACTCCTTTAGGCAAGAAATCTTGAGCTTTCGAAAAAATGGTCTTGCTACCAAAGCTCCTCCTGTTTTACTCCTCCTCCTCGCACGATCAATGTCTGAAGTATGGCGTTAGGCGACTTTAATGCCAAAATTGGTAGCGCAATCAGAAGACATAGCCTACACGACACCACTTCAGGAAACTGACTTAGGCTAATCGATTTCCCTGCAGAACGAAACGTAACCAAAACAATCACTCGGTTTCCTTGCCTCAATATTCTCAACGGAACATGACGCTCAGCAAACCGTCAAACAGATTGATCATTTTGCGATTTCCGAACATTCCGAGCAGCCCACATAGACTCAGACCTTTAGCTAGTTGCAGCCAAGGTACGATATATCCGGCGCTATTTCAACAACGGGGAAATACTATGAGAGTATTTAATGTTAAATGGTTGCAATCGTCGTATAGCTAGGCTTGAGGTTACGCCTAATATTTATTTTTTTATTTAAATCCACAAATGAACAAATGTTCACACTACGAGAAATCATAAGAAGTTAAGGTCGTTACTCCCA
Organism: Ferdinandea cuprea; assembly: GCA_963576555.1. Classification (NCBI taxonomy): domain Eukaryota; kingdom Metazoa; phylum Arthropoda; class Insecta; order Diptera; family Syrphidae; genus Ferdinandea; species Ferdinandea cuprea. Next base: position 84,983,367 of record OY754959.1, read on the forward strand.
CCTTTTATCGCAGAATTAAAAATAAATATTAGGCGTAAATGGCCCATAAAGGACCTAAAATCTTAAGACTAAGAGGGACTTACAGTTTAATGCCGATTTCGAACGGCAAATTATTTTTGAGAGGCATTTAATGATATTTCTTACTCTTGGATGTGTGTTAGACGTTCGCAAGAGGTGGGGCAGCGAATAAGAACTTTCAGGTGGTACATGTCGTGATTTGAACCAGCAACCTCTTGCGCTTAGTGGCCCAACGCACTTAACCACTAAGCCACTGCACCCAGTTATCGCGGAATTATCGTTTCCAATTAATGGCTTTATTTTGTTGACAAGCTTTTTGTTTTTCCGAGGCATTTTCAATTACGACTGGCGCGAATATATAATAATAATAAAATATATTGGGATATTAATAGCTGACACTTCCGTTTCGCATTAATTCTAATTTTGTTGCCGTCGTACAGTGGTTTCATTTATAAGGGCGGTCAAAACTCAAAGTGTCGTTTTAAATGATAGAAAATAAAATAAATAGTTACAAAAAGTCTTTTATTTTATTTTTTTTATTGAAAATAATTAAGTTTACAGCAATAAACTCAAAACATCTTTAATAGAATGGATTTTTTGTTATTTTTTTTTTTTTTCAAATTTCTTTCGTTAGAAAGCAATGGATCTGACGTTGGAACCAATCTATTAAATAAGTCTGTATTTGTTAATAGACTACATGTTTTTTTCGATCTGAGAAACTTAACGTCGTTTTTTGGTTCTGGTAGCCTCTTCCGTAAATTGACCTATAGGCAACATTGCATGTTTAACAATTTGTACTCCATGGATAAACACTTACTGAAGCTGGCATTGGGTACAACTAAACAAATCTTACGTGCAGTATCTTGCGCGTATTTCCTGGAAAGCTCTGAATTAATACAGACCCGAAGTCTTACGATGTTACCCACCAAGTTAAATGTTCATATTTCCATATTTTTAAAAATTGTTAAAAACAATCGACTTAGCGACGCGTCTGACTGTCAACAACTTATTTTAGAAGAGAAATTTAAATACCACTTTAGCCTATGGGAGAAACCACAGTGGGTAGGCACATAAACTAATTAACCAGGTGGTGAAATTTTCCTATTTCTTATTGTTTATATTTATTTATTAATTTATGCGTAATAGAGCAATACACAGAGCTTAAAATTTACAAAATCCGAAATTCCTTACCTTCTAGGTGCAGAGGTCGACGATTTTATGTTTATCCCGGATGGCCTCAGCTACAAAAGTTTAGTTCAACCCCAAGGGAGTACGAAGATAGTCAATCAAAGATTACTAAACTCTCCGCCCTAATAGATTCTCCAGGCTTGGACTTTGCGGCTCTAAAAGAACTAAGTTGGTCTGGAATACCAAAACAGGTACATATATCGCATAATTGATCAATGGGTAAAAATAAAAAGCTTTTATATGTATTGTATAGAATGTCATTTCTCAGTTCATAAACTTTCTAAAAAGGGACACTTGTATCGGCGTACAGCTTTTCTCTTTCATTAAGTACTTGTGAGTTGTGGTTAACACGTAATCATGAACCAAGCTTTAAGAGGAGAAATTGAAGTTGAATTGGAAGTCGACTATTTCATTCTATCTCATCTGTACTTTTGGCCTACATATGAATAAAAACCGTTATTTAAATCTTATTTGAAATTGTTTTTTCTTTTAGATCGGTATGTGTTTTCCCATAAGTATATTGACACTATTTTTTTTTTCAACCTATCATCTTATATTTATAAGATTGATAGCTGTTATCTGTTAATAACTTTCTGTTGAAAAATTATGTAAAAACGGTTATGCAGTTGTAATTCCGTAAAACGAATGTTAAATTATTTTTCACAAACTATAAGAAAAGTGTTTGTAATTTGTAGTTTTGTGAAACAGTCACCAGAGCTGTGACTGTTCGTTAGGAGGATGCCTAAAAGACCTTAAAGGATATTTACTGGAAAATTGAATTTTTTGTTTAAAATTATAGCATTTAAGTAAATAGAATTCTCTAGAATCTAGATGTAAGTTTAATTTACCATAGACAATGTGATTCATATATAAAAAAAAATAAAACATAGTAAATAATTGTTTTTAAACCGCATCATAAAATATTATTATACAATATGATGCATCCCATATATCCAAAACATAAAATCGTAGGTGTCTTTTCAGACAACAGGTTTACGAAGAACAAATTCTTTTGTGTGTTTTTATTAATAAAATCAATTTTTTTTAAATGTACTTACGATTTTTGTCAGTTGTTTTTATTTAGGATTACATTTCCAAAATATATTTTTTTATGATGGGGTTTAAAAAGTCGTCTTATATTACATTAAATGTATAGAAACTAAGCAGAATTTCTTATTATTCGTGTTGTGTAGAATAAAAATGAACATTCAACAAGAGAGCAAAAGAGTTAGTTTTGTGAGTTTATGTGAGAATGTATTTTAAAATCTTATATTTATTATTCGTCAAAATTAATTTAGTCTACTTTTATAATAATAATAGACATTCAATTGTGTTTTTGTTTCAGATGAGGGCTATTACATGGAGACTACTTTCGAAGTATCTTCCACCTAATGGAGAGCGGAGAAATTATGTTTTGCAAAGCAAACGTCAAATTTATTATGATCTTCGAAGAAAATACTTTATGGTTGATAGCAAAGATGAGAATCAAAAAGACACATACAGACAGGTTAATTAAACATAATTATTATTATACATAATAAACAAATTATTTATTTTTTTTTTTGCAACAGATTCACATCGATGTACCTCGCATGAATCCTCACATTAAGTTGTTTAAACAGCAATTAGTCCAGGAAATGTTCGAAAGAGTTTTATTTATTTGGTCAATACGTCACCCGGCATCTGGATATGTTCAAGGCATTAATGACCTTGTTACACCTTTTTTCATTGTTTTTCTTCAAGAGGTCGTCGGTGTTGGTAAACATTTTTTTACTCAATCATTGGATTTTTTAATCTAAAACTCCTATTTTTTGTTTAGGCATTGAATTGGAAAAAATACAATTTGCAGAGATTGCTGAAGACGTACGACATGCAATCGAAGCTGATTCTTTTTGGTGTCTATCTAAATTTTTAGATTGTATACAAGATAACTACATATTCGCACAACTAGGAATTCAAGAAAAAGTCAATCAGCTGAAGGACATCATACATAGGATAGATGGTATTTATTGTTTTGAATGATTGAATTGAATGTTTTTGAAACTATGTATCGATTTGCGCACAAATCTGGTAAGTGCTTGAAAATACTTATACAATACTTCTGCGGCAGTTTACGCATATTTAAGTTCACATTCTCTGCACCTTATAAAGTTAAATATTTATGTACACAATTTAGTAAATTTATTCGGAGCATGAAACATTGCTGCTATGTTCTTGTATCAATTAATAACACAATTCTTTTGAGACGAATACAAACGACCAATCAATAAAATAGTCAGACCACTACATATCGGCGAATTTCTCGTACTCCAACCACTTAGTTAAAGAACAAGCTCCTAAAAGAACCGTATGGCAATACGAGATAGCCAATTGGGAAGCTTTAATAGGTTTCTTTATGAGTTTTAACTAGTCGCTGTACTTTCTCGAAAAAAGTTTAAACAAACTAGAAATGACTGCAATGTCCACATTAATTATTTTACCACCAAATGTTGAGGCAAAAAATACTACAAAGTCCCACCAGTATTAAAAACTTTAGGTCGTTTGTGAAAAACATTATAAACTTTTTTTCCTGGAAGACACTAAATTCTTACACTTTTAGATTCGAAAAGTCTTAAAAATCAAGTGAATATATGGGATAGCTATTATTTGACTTAGTTCGTATTCCTGCAATAAGGGTTGTTTTTACACCTTGTGCTACCCGTTTCTTTGGCTAGTGACAGCATTTTCAGTTGCTGTCCGATAGTTTGAGTTTTTAAAAATTGACAAAGCCAGTTGAAACTAACTATACTATTACTAATAAAATAGCGAAACCCCAATACCCTGCCATTCTTAACTGTACCATACGAATGCTTTACAAAGCTCTGGTTTTCCTGCACATTGTAATTTACAGACATTAAAAACGAACGTGCATCGGTTTCTCCTTTCTTCTAATCCTCAACCTCCTTAATGTCCGCACTGTGTCATATCATGATCAGGGTATAAAAAAATCCTTTAGCACATTAAGCAAAAAAAAGCTACAGTCCGCTTGGGGCGAACAGTAGGTTACCCTATCCATATGCCTAAAAAAAGGAGTTGGTGGAGACATTTTATTTAATTTTGTACGAAATTTGTAAAAAAAATACTTCAATATGAAAAAAAAATTGCCTAAAAATATTCTTATACATTTTTTTATAGTTTTTTATAAAAAAAAATTTGAGGAAAACAGCATTTTAGTGAAAAACGCCCCAAAAGGTAGGCGTGGGAAAATACTTTATATGACAAACTTATGAAGGAGGTCAGTGCCTACATAACTGATGAAGGTTCTAACACTCTATATCTCTAAACTTAGCTTTAAAACGGTTTTTTTTTATAAATTGGGGGCTTGACATTTTGCACTTAAACATTTCGGATATACTTTTAGGGGTCTACGACGAATAAGTGTTGTTACAAACAATGTGTCAAAATTAAATAAATAAATATAAACAATTTAAATTATATTTTAAAAGTCGTGGTTTTACAAAGTTAGCTTATATTATGCTAACAACCTTATGCCGGTTGTCCTCTACGTGCCCAACTCATTCAACCAACTTTGTCGAATTCTTTATTGAACTCAAATATATTTATAGCCTCGTACACTAGCGCAATTCGGTTGAAATTCCACCATGTTTGTGTTTAACGCGTTGCGAGCCCCGTACACCTAATTCATCAACTCATCCAATTGTTGGAATAACCTCGTACACCTAGTTCATCCACACATTGTTGAATACCCTCGTACACCTAGTTCATCAAGGCATTCATTTGTGTTGAATAACCTCATACACCTAGTTGATCAACTGGTTTCATTTTGACGAGAAACTCCGTTGCGCGAGTTGTTTAACCACAATTTCCACTTCGGAAATTAAATTAAGAACCATTTCACTTGTCAACGTTATTTGTATCTTTTGTTGGCTTTCGTCCTTCTCAATGCAATTCAAACCAATATGACAAATTACAGGACGCCATTGATATGTATGAATGGTTACAAATGGTAAAAAAATCTCATAAAATCTCATAATGAAAGATGAGAAAACCAAAACCAAATTCCTTTTGGAAAATCGAATACTTTTGTGCTCTCTAGTACCCGTATTCGGTCTTCACTTTTCCAACACAAATCTCAAATGAGGATTTCTGTCAAAAGTGATATTGTTTGGAACCAAACGTTCATGCCCACGCCGAGAATTCAAATCGAAAGTGCCTGGCTACACACACAAAAAAAGTCTCAGAAGAATGAAAGCAATTTGAATGGCGGGGAACGCTGAAATCTGAAACAATTGGAAAATCGAATACTTTTGTGAGAATTCAAATCGAAAGAGGATTTTCGGTGTATTCTTGGTGCAATCTACCCTTTTCTTTCTGACTGGCATAAAATCATGGGAATGACTTTCATTGTGCCTGCCTACACGTTCATGGGAATGAAAGTCATTCCCATGAACGTCGTGGCTACACACTCAAAAAAGTCTCATAAGAATGAAAGCAATTTGAATGGCGGGGAACGCTGAAATCTGAAACAAAACGTAATTTCACTTGGAAAATCGAATACTTTTGTGCTCTCTAGTACCTGTATTCGGTCTTCACTCTTCCAACGAAAATCTCAAATGAGGATTTCTGTCAAAAGTGATATGGTTTGGAACCGAAACGTTCATGCCCACACCGAGAATTCAACTTGAAAGTGGATTTTCGGTGGATTCTTGGTGCAATCTACCCTTTTCTTTCTAACCCATGAACGTATAGCCAGGCACTAAGTGAGGATTTTCGGTGGATTCTTGGTGCAATCTAGCCTTTTCTTTCTAACTCACATAAAATCTACCTGTCTCTTGCGAAATGACGATCATTCCCATGAACGTATAGCCAGGCATTTAGAATTGAATGGATTTAACATGTATGTTATGAGTTGGGCACGTAGTGGACATCCAGCTTGGATGTTAAAAATTTCACCAATATATTATCTCCTTGTTATCTATTTTTTCCCTATTTGATATTTATTTAATACCTATGTATATGTGCTTTGTCAACAGGTACTCTTCATCGACATTTACAAGATCACGGCATAGATTACCTGCAGTTTTCTTTTCGTTGGATGAACAATTTACTCACTAGAGAACTCCCTCTACATTGTACTATTAGGTTATGGGACACATATTTGGCAGAATCTGACGGATTTGCACAGCTTCACTTATACGTGTGTGCAGCGTTTTTATTACATTGGAGAACATCATTACTCAGCCAAAATGACTTTCAGGTATGTACATTTTAATATTTTTGAATTAAACATTGATTCGTTTTTTTTCCTAGGGCTTAATGATACTGTTGCAAAATCTTCCTACTTACAATTGGTCTGACAGGCAGATAAATGTTTTAGTTGCTGAGGCATTCCGATTAAAATTTACATATGCTGATGCACCAAAACATTTGCAGGGAAAAAGTTGATAGTTCTCAATTGAAAGAGATATTATATAAATACATAGGTCTGTTCGTATATTTGTGATGAAATAATTTGTTTTGACTTTCAATATAACAATAAATTGACAAATATTTTGTCAAATAATTCAATTTTTCCTTTATACAAAATTTACGATAAGTAATATGTATGCAAGTATACCCATTGCTAAACAACTAATTGGCGAAACATTAAATGGCATTGGAAATTTCAAAGTGGAATCGACCCAAATTGTGTTAACAATTAACAGAGTATACATGGAAAATTTCTTAAGATTCTATATGCTTTTTCCAAATAATTTAATTTAAATATTAACAATTTTACATACATACCTCAAGACGAAGTATTGATTGAGCAATGTTTGTTACATATTATGTAGTAAAAAGTTTTAAATTTGTATTATTCAACGATCCCTCTAAAACACACACACAGTTGTTATCGATGTTTAGAAACCACTATCTCCATATAACTCCTCTAAGAGGAATTTGTAATTTGTTTTATAACAAATGCGATCACTAAATCGGTACGAACAGATCTATTTTGTTTATTGGCAATTATCATAATCTAATTTTATAAGCTTATATATATGACATAATAAAAATTTTAATTCAGATATAGTTATTGAAATATCTAAGAGACATTTTCGAGGATTGCAGCAAATTCATGAGATATTGTTATATAGCTAACTTAAAAAAAATATTTAAAAAACAACTTATACCACCCAAAGTAAAGTAATAAATTCAAATTTTAGCTGAAATTGGAGTTTCAGAACATTCATTCTAAAAAAGGTCGTTCACTTTCGGAGCGCTTCAATTGTGTTGTTAATTTTTGGGATTGAATTTTCTGTTTTAAAGAATAAAAATAACAGTTTGAGAAGACCACAGCCTAAATTATTGGCTGACTGTCGGGCGAAAGTCTTATCGAGCTGCTTCTTTGCCAGGCTGCCTAAGAGGTAAGAGACCGAGCTTGGCCGAATAATTATGTCAAACACTTTTCAAACTGATTTTGTCTTAATTTAGTATCTGCTCTCCATTTAACGATGAGATTATGATCAGTATTATAGGGATCATAACCCTCCCACTTCACTGCATTCCTACTGGTCCGCCTGTGGGGCTCGCCGGTTCGACCTCAAAAAATATCTGCAGGCCTCCCGATTTTCGATCACTTCATCATTGAGACCAATCAAATGCTGGTGTTTCTGCATTTGTGTGTTCCAGGAGTTTTTAGACCTGCATTTTTTACGAGATTGTAAGGGAACGTTGATTGCCATAGCCTTTTTGACGGGGTTTGTAGGATCCCTCCTTTGAACATGACAATACCAGCTGAGTCGGTCGTGCTCCAATTTTTTCGAGATGGGTTCTTTGACGTGAAGGCTTCCTCGGGTTCTGGAACTTCTAATTCGATCAAGCTCCATTATTCCTGCTGTCACGAGAAGCATCTTCATCTCAGCTGCTGTCAACTTGCTCTCATACCGCTTTTCTCTTCTTGGAGTTCTTGACCGCTTTCCCAACTTCTTCGACTGTTATGTCGGTCACTTCTTCAATTTTGGGCGGCTCCTGGAAAATATAGCCGGGAAAACTGTTCGTTTAAAAGTTGCTCGCCACCTGTGTACAATTTTTTCGTCATCCACAAGAAGTTGGCCTTGAGCATTGTTAATGAACTTCGGCGAACGAATTTCCTGAGCATTTCCTCTTCTCTGTGCGGCAGTGTTTTGTCGAAGCTCGTGGGTTACCTGGTTCCTATCAGCAGGGGAAGAAGATACCTCCTCCAACTCCTGATACAGACTCTCCATACACTTAGCTTGCCATACATTTTCTTCGCGATACTTTGTCTAAATTTAGTATATAAATTTGAATTTGCATGAGATCGCATATGATTTGGAATAGTATTTTGAAATCAATTTTTTTTAATCGCCATTAAACACGAAAGGTAAAAAAGTACGCATTGTTTTTAAAATAAATATACACAAATACGGAGCTAAATGATAACTCATATTCAGTATGTAGTAGATTTGTAATTACAAAAAGTATGATGTTTCGGTTGGTTCATGATTCAAATATGTTCCTTATTGCAAAACAAGCTCACAAAAAACAACCATTTACTTAAGTGTTTGCGAGCAGTTAAAGTTAGTTTTGGCGTAAAATTGAAAAGACAAGCCAGTAGACACTCTGTTTAAAAACTCGTGAGTGGAGAAGATGTATGGACAGAAGATAAAGTATTAGACGCAAACGACCCATACAGGATCTAATGTCTAGCTTCTCCAACTATTGTGTCTATAATATATACTTTTTGACATGAATGGAAGAGCCCTGCATGTCAGCATGTCATCCGGATGAAATGTTTGGATGACCGTCTGATCGCACCTTTACACTTGCATGTTTGTCAGACTTTCGCAAGAGGTGGGCAGCCAATTAAAATGTTAGGTGGGACTTATATAATAAGTAAGGTGATAATCCATTTTTGAAGAGAGGTATCGATCGAAGATTGCTTTTCGGAGAACCACAGTGCAACCGATTTTCTCGTAAAGAAGCTCGACGACGTTATTCAAAGGATTGCATGTCAATAAGCTGAAGAATGTCATGATAGGGGACGGGGTTATACCAATAATCCAGGGAAGCCACGAAGGGTGATAGGGCAAACAAACTTGGCTGGCACATTCAAGAATGGGCCTAACGAATGTGGTATAGAGTGATTTGGTGACATAAGGAATAAAGACATTTAGCAAACCACCTTAACCAAATCACTGGAGAAACCCACTACCGCTACCACACCGATGTTCATAATCACAACAATCAGCAAGACAAGACAGCAGGTATGGAACCCACCAGCGCGGGAAAACTCAACACAGAGATGCTCCAAAGAGGATGCTTAACATATATGAATAGGGTAAGTTCTGTCGTCCAATGATTAAGACAAGATAGATATAGATTATATGTCGACGATAGTGGGGTTCACAGGGAGTTGTTGAAACTTCTTAGAAATAATGAAGAAGTATAGGCGCATTCTCTCAATATGAAAGAGGACAAAACAACGAACGTCATACTAAAGGGACTAATGTCATATTACCCACAGTCAGAAATCCTTGAGAAATCGAGGGCGATGGTCCCTAACGTAGACGAGTTGTTTAAGTTTGAAATTTTACGTCCCAAACAGGCAACAATTTTATATAATCTTTTTCTCGTAGGACTTTTACCGGCTTCTAGTTCGGATGAAGTGCTGACGGTAAGGCAATTATTTAATACTTTTGAAAGACTGGGAGAAACCTAGTGGTAACAAGGGAGCGCTACAATGCAGGAGCTGCAAGCAGTTCGGGCATTTGGCAAACAATTGTGTCAATAGCTATAAATGTATTAAGTGTGTCAACCGGCATGAACAAGGGAGTCATTTTGAAGGATGAAGACAGTAGAGCCGCGTGTGTTAATTGTGAGAAAACCGCTTAGCCAATATCAGGGGCTGCAAAGCATATAATGAATACGACCAAAAAATTAAGAAAATATTGCATAACGCGAGGGTGTTTTCAAGTCTTATCGCTCATGGTAACCTGTTATGTCATATGCCAGTCACTTCGGTAAATAAGTGGCTACTAATACAACCCCTTATTCGTACCACATATATAAAATGTAGTCCGTCGTACAGAAAAGAGAGGCGTAGCACTAGTCAATAAACTTATGATGTGTAATAAATAATCACTTTACAAATCTTACAATTCAAAATTTCGTCCCTCGTTAATCACACAGGAAGACTTGAATTACAAAGTAATTCTTCAATGCCTTTCATCCAGGAATGTTATTTGAACTGCCGACAGAAAGTAGTTGTAGATTTTTTTAATATCTTACGAAGCGATCAGATGCACGGAGTCGCGGTATTGTTTTGGCAGTCTGCTCATGTTTTATTTATGTTTGTAAAATAACTTAAGTTGAAAAATACTTGGCTCTATTTAGTTCTAACCAAAATTTCCACAGGCTAGAAATCCTATAAAATTCATTCGACAGACCAATTGGGCGTATTAAACTCAGTTGGAGTAAGGTAGGTATTACATCAGGTATCGAATCAGAACGGCAAACCCGTAGAGACATGGCTCCGATTATTTAATCCATCATTAATAAACATATCGTCCTCTTCTCCGACTTTTCCTAGTAGTTCCGCATGTCTAACCCATTTAATAGTTTCCAATCACCTTGTTTACCTTACTGACCCGAACTTTACGGTTTAGACAATCCCAACGTTTTTTTGACAACTTCCGAATACAGCTACTAGAGAGCACAAAAGTATTCGATTTTCCAAGAGAAATTTTGTTTTTTAGTCGTGACTAGTGCCTGGCTACACGTTCATGGGACTGAAAGTCATTCCCATGAACGTCGTGGCTACACACACAAAAAAGTCTCATAAGAATGAAAGTGAATGAAAATTGAATGGCGGGGAACGCTGAAATCTGAAAGAAAACAAAATTTCTCTTGGAAAATCGAATACTTTTGTAATATAATTCTCCAGTGATAAGCTTTTAGTACTACATTAATTATATTTGTCAAGTTTCATACGCTACGTTTTTTGTCTTATGTGAGGTGAATTTGACGTTAAACGGGATGATGCGTGCCTAAAAGAGTTCCGTGTCTTTTTATTTATTTTTGATAGCTGATTGGTTGATTTCTATTTAACACCAAGCAAACACGACCGAGTAGAACACATAAATAAATCAAACGCAGAATTTTACGATAGAAGACCAAAGCGGAGGGTAATACAAGCGGAGGGTAATACAAGCGGAGGGTAATTTGCGATCCATCCGTGTTTGGCTATCCCCCACACTTTTCATCCCCTTTATCATCAAACTCATCATATGAAACATGACATACGGCAAACAAACATTTCGCATAAAAGTAATCAAGAAAACAAGTTTGTATACAGACATTGTGTTTATTTATTTAAAACTTTTTTTGTAGATTTTATACATCTGATTTTTCATTCAAAACGGAATATCCAACCGGAATCTTATTAAGTTCGGACTTTAGGCATAAAAATTCTCCACCTATACACATTATAGCAGATGTGATCATATTAAGAAGCCACCATGACAAATTAGACGGAAAGGATGAGTTGTACCACCAACATACAAGAAGATGAAATCCATGAAACGTGCAGCTGTAAAAGTTAAACAAAATGTAGGGTAATAAAAAAGTAATAATTAAGGTAATACAAAAGTAATCCCCTATAATATAAAATCACGACAAAAACATACTACTTGTACTTGCAGCATGCGGAAAGAGAACTGAAATATTTAAGTTTCGCCCACCTGGCCACACTGATATTGTCTAATTGCCATATATAAAAACTTAAAAACTTTTTGCGTAATTATGTTTTGGTTTCCTAGACCCTTTGATTATCTTTTGTGTTTGTGTTAGCATGTATGTACTCTTTTAGTCAGTCATATTGTGTATGTTTTACATAAGATTTGTGTACTAATACTTGTACTAATTGCAAGTGATGAGTCAGGTCATGATTGTTGCTTGCAATAAGCACTCCATGACACAGATCTGATAGTGTTACAAAAAAAATAAAATGATTTATTAATTATTTGTCTGTCAACAGTCATCGGTGCGTACCTACATTTTCAATCATTTTGTAGTATGATTCAATGTAGGCACACAGAACGCGTGAAACTATTACGTAACATTGTATTCCCTCACATACCGAAGGTGTAACATGACAACCAATCGGTATCGACAGTGATGAATTCTACATGAGGGTTCGCTGGGGTTCATGTGTTTTCTATTTCTTATATCTTCATTCGTTGACCCTCATAACATTTAGTAGAGCGAAGGGATCATATCGTCCCTCTTATGTCAGAAATGAATTATGTTGGGAAATCTTTTTTGAATGTTTATTGCTCTCATATAGAATTATACGGTTTGGTTTCTGAAACATTGTAAAATATTATGATTTCCTTGAATACATGACATTCTAATTTTTGGTGAAACATAGAACAAGCAAAGGTTAATGAAACCAACGAATTAACTGAAAAATGGAAAATATGCATGTTCATCCTTTCTCACTCCATAAATGAAGCACAGTAAGTGCAGTCACGAAGATAGAGTTCTTTTAAACTTTAACTAACCTATTAGTAGCACTAAGGGTTTCGATGTTATCACAAAAAGGCATTTTTCAAATAAGCAGCTTAAAAAAATGTTCTATCTGTAAATATTCCAGCCACTAAATTGACTTTGATTGACCTACTCACCATGGAACGTGCTTCCTGTGACGGGGAATACTAACGGGACATAACAGTCCAAAACAGCTGGTAACGGCTCTGTTTACGTCATGAACGGCGACCTCTACCAAGCTCTACTCCTTATCAACCTCGTTCAGTTGATTTTGCACGGATTATATTCTCCTTTGCCAGGTCATGGCTTCCCATTGACGTCAAGATTCGATTTTTAACGATTTTTGGAACGATATTCCAGTTGGTAACTGATTTCAAGTTTATAATCGATAAAGTAATGACAATCACCTCCTGTCGTCTAGCCCAAAAAAGGTGTTAATTTCGGAGTCCCTATTAAATGATATGCAAATAAAACGGTTGTTCTTACACGGCCATTTTTGCGAGTCATTTAAATGACACTGTGACGTAAGGAAAAAATGGCGTACGAGAGCGATATTGAAGCTACGATCTGTCATTGGTTATTGGCGAAAAAATGGCGATCACACGCAATGACTAACATTGTCATTTTTGTCCCAAAATCAAAAGACGGACACTACGAGTCACTTAAAATTTTCCGTTGAGGGGCCATTAAATGACGAGCGAAAAAATGGCAATCACATGGTAATGACATGCATTATCAAAATGACAAATGTCACATTTAATGACCAATGACAAAAAAAACTTATTGTCATTTAGTACGACTTTTTTAATTAAATGAAAAAAAATATTATATAAAAAATGTCCACAAGAAAATCGTACCGGTACGAAAGTGGTACGATATTAAACCTACTCATATATGTTTACATAAGGATATCGGCCTGTTCAATTGTGGTGTAAAAAAAATTAGCCATTAAAAAATTATTAATATTTTCTTCTCAACCCGCATGATAGAAGCCTTAAATGAAAGGGTTTGACAAGTAGAACCAAATGCGCTATGTGACTTCATACAATGGGAGGTCCTTGGAACATCGAAAAAGGTCATTGAATCCTTAAAAAGGACCTTTTTTGTAAATGTCTATAAAATCACGTATCAAATTGCTGTTGCTATGAATTTTCACTCGGAAGTCCTTGGAACATCGAAAAAGATCCTTGAATCCTTAAAAAAGGACGTTTTTTGTAAATGTCTATAAAATCACGTATCAAATTGCTGTTGCTATGAATTTTCACTCGGAGGTCCTTGAAACATCGAAAAAGGTCCTCGAATCCTTAAAAAAGGACCTTTCTTGTAAATGTCTATTAAATCACGTATCCAATTGCTGTTGCTATGAATTTTCACTCGGAGGTCCTTTGAACCTCTAAAAGGATTCAAGGTCCTTTATAAAGGACATTTCTCAAGAATGTCAATATTTGCTTGTATTTCTACTCTTCAAAACCTTTCATATAATACCCATATTATGTGTGTGGGGAAAAAAACATTCCACCATTTGCAATTGATGATGACGTCAACTAACAACACAACCCCAAAAATAAGAAAACAGTTTATTAATTATTGTGTCCTTTAGCCACGAGACAAAAATCCAAGTGAAAGCACAGATATTATATTCCATGCTGCGTCATTTGTCATTTGCGTAGGAAAACGGCATAGCTGAAATTTCATGCCTTGTCATTTTTTAGAGGCTGTCATTTAAATGACACAACAGCCAGAAAGTTTAGTCATTTGTCCTAGACGTCATTAAAAGAGCGATCGCACGGCCATTTGTTTTCAACAAAATTCTTGTCATTTGGTCCGCCATTTTCATGACGCAGAAAATGTCAGCCCAAAAATGGGGATCACACGAGCGTCTTTTAAATGACTGCTTTGTGACGTGATTTTTACGTCAGAGCGTCATTTAAATGACTGGCAAAAATGGCCGTGTAATCGTACCTTAAGTGTTATTTGGGGTTAATGCCTTGCTGTTTACGTCTGATTTAACCGTTGAAGAGACGAATGATAAATAAATTCTGACTTAAACGAATTGCAAAAGCTGGTTTCAATTAATGAACTTAAATTAAACATGACCAATACAATACCAATGATATTCAACGACAGTGCTAGTAAAGGTATCTATTTCGTTAATGAGATAATTGCAATAGTTGATGAAATCAAATACCTAGGAATATTGATTGATAATTATTAATGCGCATCTTGTTAAAATAAGTATTTAATAAAAGCTGGAAAAACAAATTTGTTTGTTATAAAAGAAAAAGAATATGTAAAATCTGTGCTATTAGAATATATAATGCGATTATTAAGCCCTAATTTAAATATTGTTCAAGTATTATATTTATGTGTTATATTTATATGTTACGAACGAACTCATATAAGTTAGCCACTTCAGACGAATGCCTGTTTGAGGCAGACGACAACACTAACTTGAGTACATGATAGATAATATTTTATTTTATTTTATTTGTAATTTATTAAAAAAAAAATCCCCCAAAAAATTCTTGGCCAAAAACTTTGTATGTATTATATACAAAAATTAATTTGGTTGGATATCTGGTTTTAATTTTTTTTTTTTTCGACTAAAAAAAAGGATATTGCAAACTTATGAAAGAGGTAAGTGTCTACATATTTTGTTTAGGTTCTTCCCCAAAATCTCTTCAAATTTAGTGTTAGTCCAAAAAAAAAAATCAATTCGGAACACTAGGGTAGCTGCCCATCTTAACATCGATGGCGTAAAATTTGGCGACGGACCGACGGATGTCGATCACAATTTCGTAGTGGTTTGGATTATTTCGTAGTTCGGTGAAAACTCCCAAGTCCATATTTTTGGTCTTTTAAACATATGTTTTAAAGTTTATAATTTGAGTAACAATCAAGATTTAGGCAACAGTTGTGAATCTCTTCTCAATATTATGGTTACCCACTGGAAAACAGAGATGAATAAGAACAAAATCGTAGCTGTTTGCTTGGACCTACAAAGAGCGTTCGAAACAATACGACTGAAGAATTTTAATAAGAAAATTGGAAAAATATGGAATTAAAAGAGAGGAGCTACAGTGGTTTAGGAGTTACTATGTGAACAGAACACAGAGAACCAAAGTTGCAGAGTACCCGTCAAATTTTGTGCCTGTTGAGTCGGGTGTACCTCAAGATGCAGTTCTGGGAACTTTACTGTTTTTAAATTATATTAACGGTTCTGAGGCATTCGAAAACTGTCAGTTTTCGGAAGACATTTTATTATTAGCATCGAGGTCTTCAGTCGACGATTGCATAGATAATGTGAAAATCGACCTAAAATGAATGAATAAATTAAAACATGACGAAAATAAGAATAAATCTAATTTAATTAATAGAATCTGTAATAAAGACATTATTGTAAATGGAGAAATTATTTAAAAGACGAATGAAATTAACTATTTAGGAGTGATCATTTTATTTCCATTTAAACTGTTTGTAAAAAATTTTAAAAAAATGTTTTTTTAGAAGAAAACTATTGATAAATAGCGCAATTAAAATTTATAACGTAATGATAAAGCCGCATTTTAAATACTTATACTTAGGAAGTTTTTAAAATCGTAAAAAATTGGGACTCAATGTTTATGTTTTATAGATACATAAATAATAAAACTTCATATTAAAAATCTTGCCAAGTATGGAAAGATTTGTGAAATTTTAAATAATTACAATTTCGAATTCCCTGGATGGAAAATCTCAAATATTAAATTTTTAATTTTGTTTACTCAGCAGATCGTATTATTGTGCTTAATTACAAGGTTCTACGATAATTGAAAGTGCTCCATAGTTTTAGTTAAATGATCTGTAAGTCAAGGAGTCAGTGAGTTACTATTTTTACTAATTGAGTTGCTTCCTGCGAATAAGGGTGTGGTGCCAAAGTTGCTAGCGAACTTAGCTACCGTGCAAAATCAAGCCCAAAAAATTATAAACAAATATATTCGCATAATTTTACTTTAGTGCCCATTTAGCATCCCATAGTTTTTGTAGCATCGAATTCAAATTCCAAAAAAAAAAATTGGCCTATCTTGCAGTTGCTGAAAAGTAAAAGCAGGCCAAAAATATTGGACACTTAATATAATAGCAACCCGCCACAAATAAATGTTCTTACCTAAAGTCTAAGCAATGTTTTGCTCTCTTTACAATGAACCACAGAAGCAACGCCGAAAATAGAGAATTTATTCCAAAAAGGCATACAATAATTCCTCCGTCAAATTCAGAAGTTCGAACAAACTATGGTAAAAATAATATAAAATAATAATTTATCTAAACGTAACCCAATGTATTTCATTTAAATACTTACTGAGTATTGAAACAAGTTTGAAATCGAATACCTTAGCCCAAAAAAGAAACTGACCAAAAACATGAGAACTCCTAAGATAAAGTATGTAGAAAACTGCATTGAGATAATTTGCGCACACAGAAGGAGATAGTCCCACTGCGAAACTCTAAACCGTCCATACTTCATAGCACTTTAACGTTTATTGTAATTACTTTTTGTTACTTTTGTTCAGAAAATATTAAATGAAACCTGCTCGAAAACATAAAAACAATGAACGCATTCCGTGTTTATTTGCTTATTTGAGCAAAAGCAAAATTCAAGACTGCCGATTATGCCTGGGCGCATTCCGATTGCTTTTTGCCTTACCTGAACTAACAAAAGTTTAATTGTTCGCAACAATGTCATTGATGAAGGGTACACTTCGCCTACAAAACGATTTGTATGGCAACATAATAACCTTTACATTATTAATACCGGGTGATTTTAAAAGAGGTTTAGAACTTTTTTTAAAAAAAACACACAAAAAATTCGAAAAAATGAATGAAATATTTATTTGAATCGATAGTTTGAACCTTGCAATTTAATGTTTAAAGATAATTTCATGCAAATGTTGACCGCGGCTGCGTCTCAGGTAGCCCATCCGCTGAGTCCAATTTTGAATGAATGCATGGATGTTGGCTTCCAGTGCGTCAATCGAAGCGGGCTTGTATAGGGACACATTAGCCTTGGCATACCCCCACAAAAAATAATCTAATGGTGTCAAATCGCACGATCTAGGCGGCCAATTGACCGGCCCGAAACGTGAAATTAACTGTTCACCAAACTCGCCTCGCAATTGCGCCATTGTTTCGCGTGCTGTGTGGCATGTGGCACCGTCTTGTTGAAACCACATATCATGCAAGTCAAGAACTTCCATTTCGGGCAAAAAAAAGTTTGTTATCATCGCTCGGTAGCGTTCACCATTGACAGTAACGCTGCGATTCGCATCATCTTTGAAGAAATATGGCCAATAATGCCGCCGGCCCATAAACCGCACCAAACAGTGGCTTTTTCGGGATGCATTGGTAGCTGTTGCAATGCTTCTGGCTGATCTTCACTCCAAATGCGGCAATTTTGCTTACTTTCGTACCCATTCAACCAAAAATGAGCCTCATCGCTGAACACAATTTTTCGATAAAAAAGCGGATCCTCGGCCAGCTTTCTAAGAGCCCATTCACCAAAAATTCGGCGTTGTGGTAGGTCGGCTGGCTTTAGTTCTTGCACCAGCTGTATCTTAAAAGGCTTTTTAGTGCTGTAACAAAGGCCTAACTGCTGGGAACGGCGCCGAATCGACATTTCGCGGTCTTCTGTCACACTAGCTGATACGGCCGCAATATTTTCTTCAATACGCACAGTACGTAAACGTGTTGGTGGTTTAATGTCCAACAAAGTAAATTTGGTGCGAAATTTGGTCACAATCTTCCGAATAGACTGCTCAGAAGGTCGAGAATGCCGATCATAAAATGGAAGCAGCGCGCGATGAACATTTCGAACCGAGCACGAATTTTGATAGTAAAATTCAATAATTTGCAAGCGTTGTTCATTTGTAAGACGATCCATGGTTAAATTGCAAACCAAACTGAAGCTGTTTGACAGTGTCACAAGGTACTAAACACACGTCAGCTGTCAAAACCAGTGTTGCCAAAACCAAACCAGCTAAAAAATCACCCTTTACAAGGATTTTCGTTTTGACTGCTGGCATATTTTTTTTAATGTTGTTTTATTCATTTTTTACGATTAATAAGCCTTTTATAGTTAGTCGAATTATTAGCTTAAATCGAAACACTTTGCGAAAAAATTATTAAATTTAGCGAATTATTTAATTCGCAAAAGGAAGTAACAGCATCAAAACTTCAAAAAGCGTAAAAATTATAAATTTTAAAAATAAATTGATAAACCATTTAGATCTATTTTTTGAAGACTTTACAAATGCTTATTTGAGGTAAGATTAGGGCGGATTATAATTGTCGCTTTGAACAATTCAATACAATTCTTTTAAATTTTGTCTCCAACTATGCTTAAAAAACATAAAATAAAAAAAATCTTTTATGCAAAGAAGCGCAGTTAATGATATTTGACCTTGGCTTAGCACAACCAATTGTCTTTGTAGCCTTAATGAAATGATAAATGTATTCCCATGTGTTTTTCTAAATATGAAATATTTTTCCCTCTTCAGTATTATATCGTTTAGTTTACATTCGCATAGCTGTTTGACCGAATTTTTTGTTCGCCTAGATCTGACGTTAAAGGCATATGTGAATCTTGAATTTGCGTGCACTACACATATACACATGATTGTATTATTTATCGAGATCGCGATTTCTGATAAAAAAAAATGGCTATTTACTAACTTAAAAACCCTATTTTTCCAATCCTCATTGCAATTTTGCCGAATCTGATAATTTATCACGATTTTCCGTAAGGAACCTCAACTTTGAAAAATTTATAATTGACTCTACCTACAAAAGATTGAATTAACTTTTCGAATTCTTCAAACAACAACCCTATAACATTGCCAATATATAGGGATGCTTACGTTAACGTCATTTTCAGATGGGTGAGCTACACACACAAAAAAGTCTCATAAGAATGAAAGCAATTTGAATGACGGGGAACGTCAATATAAAAATACATTTCACAATTGTGGATGCAGAATATCACTTTTAGCTTCTTTTTGTTTGCATATATATTTAATAAACTGTTTACCTTATATTGGTAACTACACATTTTCTTAATTTGCACATTAAAATATTATTTAAACAAAACACACAAAAACTAATTTTCCGCCGCAATTCTTCCTGGGAATTTAACCAATTTAATATGTATTTACTTAGACAACCCGCGGCACTGATTGCTCGATTTTGGTACAGTGCAGGTTAGGTTAGGTTGAAGTGGCAGTCGGATAGTAGTCCGACTCACTTAGATCTATATAAGGTCCATTGTGATACTACGTGGATCTGAAGTTCCTGCCTACACGTTGAACCATTTTGAGGTGCTTATAAAGCGTGAGAGACATTTTGGGTCGGTTGAGTTTAGATCATTAAGATCATTAAAGAAGAAGGCCCCCATAGGGAGATTTCGCTTTCGGGACAGAGCAGGGCATGCGCAAAGAAGGTGTAGAGTAGTCTCCTCCTCCTCCTTATCCATACAGCTCCTACAGAAGTCGTTGGAATAGGCGCCAAGCCTTGTTGCATGCCTGCCTAACAAACAGTGTCCAGTTATGACCCCAATTGTAGCACCAATGTGCGACCGATTAAGGGTAATCAAGCTCCTTGAGCGTCTTAGATCCAGCCTAGGCCAAATCTGCTTCGTTGTCAGACAAGTAGTACCATTTGTCCATCTGTGGTTAGTTTTTTCTATTGCATCCAGTTTAAACAAGAGTTTGCACGTGGAAACTGGTATGCTTAAGGAGCCCTTTTCAGGCAAGATTGAGAGGGTAGTTCCAAGTTTGGCGAGTTCGTCAGCCTTGCAGTTACCCGGAATGTCTCTATGACCCGACACCCAGAAAAGGTGAATGTTGAACTGCTCAGCTATCTCCTTTAGAGATGATCGGCAATCTAGGGCTACTAAGGAGTTAATAGAGACAAAGTCCAGACACTTGATGGCGGCCTGTCTGTCCGCAAAGATTCGAATATCCTTTACGGATACCACGTTCTTTTTTATTCAGGACAATCCTTCCTTTATCGCCATAATTTCCGCCTGGAAAACACTACAATGATTAGGAAGACGGAAGGAGAGACTGAGATTTAGTCTGTCTGAGAAGACACATCCACCCACCCCATCATTTGTTTTTGAACCGTCCGTGTAAAAATGGATTGATTCTTCCTTCGGCAAGGCATCATCCCAAAAGGTTCTAGGGGGGATGGATAGCTGGACGTTTTTGTCGAACAGCAGTTGGGCTGTGGTGTAGTCTATATTCCTAGAAGGGATTCTGAGTATGTTCAGAATTGCAGAGTGGCTGATTTCACTATCGGTCCATTGAGAAGTTGCTTTGAGGCGAGTGGCCGTGGTAGCAGCCGTCTGTCTGCTAAAAATTTCAAGGGGTATTTAATGGAACAGAATGTCCAGTGCAGCTGGGGGAGTGGTGCGAAGCGCTCCACCCATGCATAAACATGCTGATCTCTGGACCCTTCCTAGTTTACCGCGATTTATCGCTTTCTCTTAGGCAGTCCACCAGACAATCGTTCCTTATGTTAGTATCGGTCTTACAACCGAGATATATAGCCAGTGAGTGATTCGAGGTTGTAGTCCCCACTTGCTACCAATAGCTTTTTTGCAAAAAAAGAGTGCCACCGTAACTTTCCGGACTCTTTCTTGTATATTCGATTTCCAGCTTCCAAGAGTGCCACCGTAACTTTCCGGACTCTTTCTTGTATATTCGATTTCCAGCTGAGCTTCCTATCCAATAGCAACGTCATCTGCATAGGCAATCACTTTGCAGCCCTCTCCTTCCAGGATAACAAGCAGTTTGTTCACCACAAGATTCCAAAGAAGTAGGGATAGGACTCCTCCTTGCGGGGTTCCCCTGCTTACAGATCTTCTGGCGGAGGTCATAGCTTGGGCTCAATTCCGATGTCCACCAATGCGGCTTACGCTTGCCTCTCGGTCGAGTGAGAGGACACGAGGAGGACAATGCTTTATTTAGAGCCATAGTGAGTTCCCTAACTTTATGATCAAGCTCGTTAGTGTCATGAGGAGAACATAAAAGCATAGAGCTCACTGAATGCCATAGTGAATCTCTGTACAAGAGCCAATTTGTCTTGCGGTAGTTGCTGAAGGTTGATTGGCTGGGAGGGTCAT
Organism: Ferdinandea cuprea; assembly: GCA_963576555.1. Classification (NCBI taxonomy): domain Eukaryota; kingdom Metazoa; phylum Arthropoda; class Insecta; order Diptera; family Syrphidae; genus Ferdinandea; species Ferdinandea cuprea. Next base: position 85,005,280 of record OY754959.1, read on the forward strand.
CATTTAGACTGAATTGAATGTATCTGTAGTCCGAAAACGAGTGAACAGACGAGACTTTCCAATTACCAATCAATTCAATGGTGAAATCAAAGACGAGAGTTATGTCTAAGACCTCTTGTCGACTTCTGGTTCTGAAAGTAGGTTCACTACCTCTGTTGCAAACAATGAGATTTGTGTGTAAAATATATTTAAAAAGTGACTACCCTCTGTTGTTTGTATCGAAACTGCCCCATACTGAGTGATGAGCGTTGGCATCACATCCAATAATGAGTCCAGTGTTGCGTTTTTCAGCTTCTTTTACACGATCCTCCAGGGTGTTCCCAGGGAGATCTTCTACAATATCATGGGCGAGATGGGCCGAAGTCAGCCAGTACGTGCCTTTGGGCGTCTCTAGTCTCGCTGTGGTTATGTCTAGTCCGCTGAAATTAGAGAGTTAAAATACATTAAGACTACTTTTCACTAGTATGCAGGATCTAGGGTTATCTTTGACTGATACATACAGTTCGTAGTATTCCGGAGTCTTGAGTCCACAAACCAGGTTGTTGACAATCAATGGTTCTTAGATCAGGACGATATCTTCTCTATCTTGAGAAAGACGGAGAAGCAAGGAGGCCTAAGCCGTTTTGGAGTGTTGGAGGTTTATCTGTACTAACTGCAGCATCAATTGCTAGGATTAGGCAGAACAACTTCCACCACGGTCTTATATAGGCCCTCCGATTCCGAAGATGAACCAAGAAGTTCGTCCTCACTAAGAAGAACCTTGTTTAGGCAGTCCTCCGTCTCCATGTCCGCAAAGTGTCAGTAATAGAGGCAGTGTACCTGGTTGGAGCTGCTTGGTCTGCGGAGACATCGTCTTCCATGTAAGGAAAGGATACCGATGTACCCGGGTCTGGGGCTAAGGAATCGGGGTCTATGGGGTGAGGATGCAGTTTACCAGTCTCTAACTCATGCTTTTTATAGACGCGCAGAGTGATTTTCTCTCAACCAAAACTTATCATGCCGTTGGTCTGCACCAAAGGAGCAAGGGATTGCTGGTTGATTACTATAACAGCAGATTTATAGGCACCCCCTGCGACCTTCCAGTCATGGGTGGGTAATGAGGGATTGCAGAGCTGGATGACTTCCAGGACTTCATCCGCGGATGGTGGTTCGATGGGGATCCAGGTGCGAGTCCTAGGGATGTCCTCCTTTGCTACGACCTCGAGCTTATCACCCGGCCTAACCTCTCCTAGGCTGCTTACAGCCGACTTATAAAGATCGACAGATCTTGTGTCTGCGCAAGCGATTAGCTTGACGTGTCCTTGATGCCAACCAGCATCTTGAGTGTTCGGTGACGGTCCAGGGGTTGCCTGATGAAGGGTAGAAAGCTACTTAAAAGCTTCAGTTTGACCGTCTATGTTGCTGCGATCAATTACAGCAACCACGATTTTGTTTTTGAGGATATCGCTGAAGGACGTGAGAGGTTTAACGGCGGAGGTGCTGGTGTTATGCACCTTGGGGGATTTAGAAACCGGAACGGTTTCTTCCACCGACCTCTGACGCTTAGACGTAAAGTCACCGCTGGTCTCCTTGTCCTTGGTCATGAAATTTTCGGCCCATTTCAGTTTGGCAACCTGCTTCGGAGTTCTGTGGGTCTCCAGAATAGCTCCAAAGACCTTCAGAGTCCGGATTGCCTCACGTCGTTGTTTATAGTACGATCTGGAGGGAGTGCGTTGTCGCGAACTTCCACTACGAGACGTACTAGGGGTGTTAGTGCCAGCAGTGGAAGGGCCATGAAGTGCCACAATCCTACCACTGCTAGGGAGAATACCTTCCTTTTGCTCAGGAGGAAAGCTGCTGTTACCAATACGGGGTGGACCACGAGTAGCCACAGTCGTACCACCTCTCGGCGTAGCAGGAGCTGTACCGGTAGACTGTTTAATCACCGTACTACCGCCCGGTTTGGAAAGGATACCGGTCTTGAATGTTGGTTTTTTATTTTTGATTTTGTTTGTAATTTTTCATAGTAGGACCCACGAGTAGGAGGTCGATCTGTACAGAGATCCGCAATATACAGACAAGGCTAGCAAGCAAGGCTAGATACAGTGCAACTATAACACTTAATTAATATTATATTTTTCTTTTACAATAATTAATACCACTGTATTTCAACTTTTGGATATATTTAATTGTACGAATTCTACCCGCCCGAATAATCTTGCCACTTTTATTTTCCCTCCGTCATTTTAGCTGTCACTTTTTTTTCTCACTGACATTTACATATTTCGCGAACCAACCTATTGGCTTTGATGATTCGACATGTTTCGCTTCAACATAGTGCAATGGCTTTGCTGGCTGAACGAACGGAGAAATGCGTTTGTGCCAAAACTGGGACACAACACGAGATTAGAGAGAGATCTCTGACGTCAATGAATTTAAAGATGTAAGAGTGAGATTAGCGATCAAACAGTCTACCTTCCTTGCAGTCGACTTTTAAGTATTGTGCATCCCACTTATCCTTTGTGTTAGACTTGTGCGTTTCGGTTCCAAACCATATCACTTTTGACAAAAAACCTCATTTTAGATTTGTGTTGAAAGAGTGAAGACCGAATGGGGCTGTTCGCGAAATATGTTAACGTCAGTGAGAAAAAATAGCAACAAAAAAAAAGTGACAGCTAAAACGTCGGAGGGAAAATATAAGTTGGAAGAATATTCCGGCGGGAAGTATTCATTAATGTAAATCTATTATGTAAATCTATTTAAAATTTAGTATAAAGTGTTACGATTTTAATAATTTTTTGTTCTAATTTTCTTCATCTAGACGGTGGTATATTTATATTTTTAATAAGAACAATGTTTTACAATTTGGGTGCTATGTTCAATGTGCACTACATTCACCAAAAAAAAAAAAAAAAAAAAAAAAAACACCGATTCAAAAAATTATTTTACTTAACCGCATTAAATACATTGAATACATTAAATACCACTTAATGGTTTCTTTATATTCACTATAATTACTCAAACAAAACATTCCATAGGCAACTTGCGGCTAAAATTTTTCCGTGGATTTTACCATTTATTTAAATATCCTTAGAATCCGCGGCACTGATTGTTCGATTTGGTTACGTTACCACTAAAACACTTTCTTAATATGTATTAAATTTGGTCTGTAACAACAATTCGTAACACTTTATACTAAATTTTAAATAGATTTACATAATAGATTTACATTAATGAATACTTCCCGCCGGAATATTCTTCCAACTTATATTTTCCCTCCGACGTTTTAGCTGTCACTTCTTTTATTATTTTTTTTTTTTCTCTCAGTTGACACTGACGTTGTCGCAAACAACCCTATACAGGTACTAGAGAGCACAAAAGTATTCGATTTTCCAAGAGAAATTCAGTTTTGTTTCAGATTTCAGCGTTCCCCGTTATTCAAATTGCTTTCATTCTTATGAGACTTTTTTGTGGGTGTAGCCACAACGTTAGATTCCCATGAACGTGTACCCAGGCACTAATGCTAAGTCAGGTTAGGCATACAAAATGGAACGCTTTCATTTTTCTTGCAATCGATAGCAAATATTTATGTACATATTCAGTTTTTTATTAAACTATATTTATTAATATATAAATCAATCTAGTTAATACAGTTAATAACTTTAAAACTAAACTAAAACTTCAAAACTGCTATTTATTGTCGGTTTATTCTATTTAGATATCTTGGTTCACTTAACATGGAAGTAATAAATAAACTGTACTCATCCGTGCAAGAAACAGTGTCGCACTTTTCTGGAGTTTTACCAGGAAATAATGTTACAAAGGAGTATGAAGTACTACATCAAGTCGCCAGTGCAGGCATTGGTATGTGGAACTACTTAAAATTGCGCCGTAAAACTTGCTAAATTAAAATTCTTAAAATCTGTTAGGTTTGCATTGGAAGGTTTATAAAGGTTTTAAAAAAACAACTAAGCAAGAGGTATCTGTATTTGTTTTTGAAAAGAAAATAGTAGAAAAATGGTCCAAAGAAGATCGAGAGTCTCTATTGCATCTGCTAAGACGTGGTGTACAACAACTTACAAAAATAAAGCACCCTCGCATTTTAACAGTACAACATCCATTGGAAGAAAGCAGAGATAGTCTAGCATTTGCTACCGAGCCCGTTATTGCCAGTCTGTCTAATGTGCTAGAAGATTCGTCCTATACAAAGTTGTATGACGTTGAAATCATTCATGGGTTTCAACAACTTCTTGACGGTTTGTTGTTTTTACATTCCGATGCAAATATTGTACATGGAAATTTGACACCTGATTCTGTTTTAATAAATAAACAAAGAAGCTGGAAAATATTCGGGCTGGATTTTGCTGAACTAAAAAATACAGAATCTAATAAGATGAAAGAATACAATATGTCATACAATTCGCTGATTTTTCCTTCTCTTGACTACCTAGCTCCAGAAAAACTAGCCAACGCTGTAAATATTGTTGAAAGTGATCTTTATTCTTTAGGTTCGCATATTGATTTATTATACTTTGTGTTGTAATCATTCTTTAATAATTTACTTCAGGAATGCTAATGTATTGCCTTTGTTCGGGAGCACCTATAATGCATTTTGACAACAATCAACAATTTAAAAAGTTGTTTCTTCAATCAAACAAATTTGAATGTCAAAATATAGATAAGATTCCACAGGATTTGAGAAATATTGTTAAAAATATGCTTAACCGAAGTCCCACTTGTCGCCCTAAATTAAGCGAGCTAAATCAACTTCAAACTTTCCGAGATATTGGAGTAAAAACACTTAATTATTTGGATACTATATACCAGTGGGATAATTTACAAAAGTCAAAATTTTTTAAAAGTCTTCTACAAATTATACCAAATTTACCTCATCGTGTAAATGTATGTACAGTTATTCCGCATTTAGTTAACGAGTTTCCAAATTTACAAATGGTGCCATTTGTATTACCTAACGTCTTGCTAATTGCAAAAATGAGCACACAAGAAGAATATATAGACAATATTCTTCCTCAATTGAAGTTAGTATTTGGGATAGAGGAACCCATACAAGTTCTTTTAATTTTAATGCAGTATATGGATGTCTTGCTTAAACTAACACCACCCGATCAAGTTAAATTGCACATACTCCCGTTACTTAATAGGTCATTAGCATCTGACCTTACGGAACTTCAGGAATTGTGTCTTCAAATACTGCCAACAGTCTCGTCACTAGTGGACTACAATGCAATAACGAGCTCGCTAATGCCAAAAGTGAAACAGCTTTGTATTAAAAGCACTGACATTTCCATTAAAGTGAAGTGTTTGATATGCATTGGAAAGCTCCTATCACATTTAGACAAATGGGTTTTGTTAACAGATATTCTACCATTTCTTGAACACATTCAAAATAGGGAGCCAGCTGTTATAATGGCTATTATTGGTAATATTAACTGGATAATTTCGTTTAACAATAAAAAAAAAACAATAATTGTGTTTTGGTAGGCATTCATAAAATCGCTCTCACTGATCCTAAACTAGGAATTACAACAGAAGTTATGGCTACCAGGTGTATTCCATTTTTGACGCCACTTATTATGGAGAACAGCCTTTCCGTTGCACAGTTTACATGTATTACAACAATTATTAAGGAAATGTTTCAAAAAATCGAAAACGAGCAACGATTAAAATTGGAAAAACTCACTACAATTAATCGAGACCTCAGGTAAATTTTTTATTTATTCAACTTATTAATTGTAATTTCCTTTATAAACTACAGCGTCAATTATACTTGAAACATATCCCCTTTTTATATATTGACCTCAGTCAATCAGCCATATGGCTTTTTTCCAACTAGCCCTTAGACGCTCAAAAAATTCCCAAAATCTGGTGCAAGGCACAATGATATTTTAAATTTAAATAGCTTTACACATTGCTTGAATGTAAAAGTGTGGTAAAATATCTGCTGGTCAATTGTGTTTTCGTATTACAAAATGGTACCCAGTTAATCCTTTTTCAATTAATTTTAATATTGCTTTTTTTATGTTAAATCCTTCTTTCGACTTCTCGAAGTAATTCTAATCATGATTTTCTTCAATACAGTGTTCTTATATATAGTATTTTAGTATCTTCCATCATACATGATTTTATTATTTTCGCAAAAGCTTCATTTGCAACAAGTGAAAGTTTACAGTTGGCCTTGCCGAAATTTAAATTTTAGCTCACCGTTTTGTTTCTTTATGCATGACTCAACTTGACTTAATCAGTGTTACTAGTAATTTCTACCAAATCAGGCTTCATTTCATCATTATATCCATATATAATTTCCTTGCTAACTTTCCGCCCCTAGAAGATCTTCGATAACATATCTATCATTTTTAAGAACTTTCACTACTTCAAAGGGTTCGTTATATTTATGCAAAACTACTTATAAAATGGGCAATCCAGATTGTTTTGCAGATCTACTTTTGTTATAAAGACATTCCAAACAGTCTACTCTCTTTCAACTTTATGTATTTTGGGTTCTTCCACATACATTGGTTCTCTTTTTAGTACCATAAACAAAAAAGTACATCTCTCATCTTGGAATTGTGCTGCAAGTACACAATCTTAAAATAAAATTCCAACTGTCAGTGTATTAATTACATTGAAAACCACGTTTTTCCTCAATAGGATTTCTGTTAATTCCTCAACGTTGGTAATAGTTGTCCTTAAAGAATTACTATCAGTTAATACTGCAAATGCAAACCCTGAAATGTTTCAGGAAATATAATCACAGCCAACGTTTTCAGCTCGTTCGAATGATACCGTTGCTCTTCTTTAATAGTGATGTTACTAAAGTATGCAACTGGCTTATAGCTACCTTCAATTTGTTGTTGTATTATTATGCCTCTTACTCCCCATTTTGAAGCATCAGTATGTACTTTTTCGTATCAAAAGTATGATCATACCACATTAAGACAGGATGCTGACTAAATTTTTCTCTTAAAGTGATAATCGCTTTGCTTTCATCAGTTTCCAATGAAAAGGAATAATATATTTTAAAAAAAATAATTAAATGGTCGCGAGAGCATTAAAAAATTTATAAATAAATTTTCGAAAATAGGTGCAGAGTCCTAAAAACTGCAGAATTGCATGTCCTTTTTTCTGTAAAATGTTCTGGAAACATTTTTACAGCATTTATATTAATTGCTTCTAAACTTATAATCTCATACCCAAGGTAGTGAATTTTATTAATTAAAAATAAATCAATGCCAGTCAACTTAAAGGTCAGACCAGCATTAAATAATTTTGTAACAATAATTTCTAAATTTATTAGTCCTACTGTGTCTGATGGAAGAAGAATGTTTCAACTTTTGCATTGAGTGTGGCGTGAACACTTTGTTCACATATTACCTATTTCTTTACAAATAATGCACTTAATCTTATTTACTCCAAGTGGTTTCCCGTCATTATTAATTCTTATTTTAAAATATCAACTTTGGTACGAAACCTCATTATGTTAGGTATTTTTCAATCATAAGTACATATTCGCTTTCAAACGATAATGTTAATAAATACTCACTTCAAGACTGTCAAATCTTCCAGAATTGCACCTGTTTTAATTGTATTACTACCAAGACCATCAATTAACAGTATAGTGCGCCTTTGTCAGTAAAACATACATGCTTGAATCAAAAACATTTTCGAAAAATAGAATTTTGTAATGTATTCATTAGGCTGCATTAATCTATTAATCAGTTTGCGTTATGCTGACGTAAAATCAATGTGATCAGGAAAGGATTTTATTAACAGGATTTCCAATCTGTCCATGAAAGGTCATTTTTTGGAAGATTAGAATACCTTACCTTAGCTAATCCAACGAGACGATTTTGCATGTAATATATAAGATCTTTTTCATCTTGTCAAATTTCCAGTTTTAAACACAGGAATACAATCACTTCTAACTACATGCCTTGGTTTTAAAGTATTCATTACAGAAGATGTTCGATTCGTCAAGTCTTCTATAGTTTTTCTTATCGATTTATTCAAATCATCTGAAGGTCTCGGACCGATCTCCGATTTTGTTTGCGATATGGGTCCAAACGATTCCAAAATAGTGTTTGTTTCCTTCATGATCATCCTCATGAGCGCTGTGTTCACTAACTTACTTACTTAACGGGCTCCCGACCCGTGAAGAGTCCCTGCCTGAGATACGGCAGCCTTCCACCCTCTGCGATCCCGAGCACGCTGCTTCCAGTTGTCCAGACCAAGCGCTCTTGCATCCGCGATGGCTTGGTCTTTAAAACGGAGGTTCGGTCTTCCTTGTCGTCTCGAACCTGGGGCTGGAATTCGAAGATCCTCTTGGCTGGAGCGTTGTTGTCCATTGGCTCGATGTGGCCGAGCCAATGTAGTCGACGAGTTTTAGCTTTTTGGAATACATCCTCATCTTGGTACAGCTCATAGATTTCGCGGTTGTATCATCTCCTCCATTCGCCCTCCTCGCAAACAGGACCAAATATCCGTCGAAGGATTTTTCTTTAAAAGGGTCCCAGTATCAACTCTCCTTTCCTGCTTATCGTCCAGCACTCGGGGCCGTATAGCAGAACTGGCAGGATAAGGGTTCTGTAGAGCATGCACTTTGTCCTTCGAGTTAGGAGTTTTGAACCCATTTGTTTTGCCAAACCGAAGTAGCAGCGGTTTCCTAGGGTAATTCTTCGACGGATCTCCACTAAGATGTCATTTGTGGAGTTGATGTTTACCCCGAGGTAGATGAACTCCTTAACTTCCTCGAAGTTGCTGCTATCAACAGTGACATTTTGTCCTAGTCGGTGAACAAATGATTGTTTGTTTGTTGATAGCATATATTTAGTCTTGTCCTCATTCACTTCAAGCCCAACTAGTTTCGCCTGTTCTTCAATAGCCGTGTAAGCGTCTATCACGGCACGCTGGGATCGACCGATGATATCTATATCGTCCGCATACACCAGCAGTTGGACTGATCTGTTGAAGATAGTGCCTTCCGTGTTGACACCTGCCCTGCGCATCTGCTCAAAAACAAGATTTAAGAAATCACATGACAGCGCATCTCCTTGCCGAAATCCGGTGCATGTTTGAAAGAGTTCAGATGAGCTGCTGCCAAACTGCACATTGCATCGCGTGTTATCTAGTGTCATGCGACACATCTGGATCAGTTTTGACGGGATCCCGAATTCGGCCATCGCCACAAAAAGCTCCTGACGATGAATGCTGTCATATGCGGCTTTAAAGTGGATGAAGAGATGGTGTGTCTCGACTTGAAACTCGTTGGTCTTTTCCAGGATTTGCCTTAGTGTGAAGATTTGGTCTACAGTTGATCTGCCGGGCCGGAAACCGCACTGGTACGTGCCGGTTAGTGTGTTGCAGAAAGTTTTGAGACGTTCACACAGTACGTTGGATAGGATCTTATATGCGACATTAAGCAGGGATATGCCTCGATAGTTCTTGCAAACATAGGATCGCCTTTCTTGTAGATGGGACATATGGAGCTGATGGTCCAGTCATCGGGCATGCTTTCCTCCACCCAAACTTGGTTGATGATTTAGTGCATGCGCCCTACAATAACATCACCTCCGTATTTGTAAAGCTCTGCAGGTAGACCATCAGAGCCGGCGGCCTTGTTGTTCTTTAGCTTTTTAATAGCTAAGCCAACTTCTTCTATACTGGGCGGAGGGACTGGTTCTTCATTGACTGAACGTGGGTTTTCTTCTTGCCCCATCACTCTTTCTACATTTGGTCCATTTAGCAGCTGCTGGAAATGCTGCTTAAATACATTTACTATTCCCTGCGCGTCGGTGACTAGGTTTCCATCGCTGTTACGAAGAGCCTGCGTTCCGGTCTTAAAGCCAGCAGCCAGTTGCTTGGCTTTCTTATAGAACTTCCGGATGTTGTTTCGGTCGCGGGACTCTTCGATCTCCTTGAGCTGAGAGACTGCGTGCTCTCTATTCTTTCTACGCAGGATCTTCTTCCACTCGCTTCTCCTGGCTCGGTACTCACCCCTTGCTGCCCTTGTTTTCCTCCGCAGAGTTCTAATGTGTGCATCTTCTGTCACCTTTTTCCGGTATACGCATACATCATCATACCACGGGCTTTTTCTCTGAGGTGGCTGGTATCCTAAGGTGGTTTCGACTACTTCCTTGATGATGTCGCGATACTGAGACCACTGGTTGTTGGCGCCTGTGGCAGGAGAATGCACGGTGGGGAGTTTCTTACTCAGGCGATCTTTGTAGGCTCTGGCGACTCCAGATGTGCTAAGGCGTCCAACGTCGAATTTCTTCTTTTGGGCAGTTCGCAGCTTCTCTTTGGACAGTCGAGCTCTGAATCTATCTGCAAATAGAAAATGGCCGGAGTCGACGTTTGGCCCTCGGTAAGTGTGCACGTTCAAGATATTGGATGCGTGCCTCGCATCGATTAGCAAATGAAAATGCGGAAACCTAGTGCTACTTATCACCGTATTACGTAATGGCTTCTTTTTCTATTACTATCTTTCACATTTTATTTAAAATGTATTAGTTTTCCTTATAATTAAATGGATTTCTATATTTTACCGCAGCACTACAAGAAGAATCCTTTTTAAATAAATTTTAATATTTTTTATTTTTCCAAAACATTCTCTCGACATCTCGAAGTAATTCTTATCATTCTTTTCTTCTACTCAGCCTTCTTGTATATATTTTTCTATCTTCCATTATACATGGTTTTATTAAAAAGTTTTATTTGCACCAAGTGAAAGCTTACACAACGACGCAAGAGAATGTTGAACGAAGCGTAAATACGTCGAATACAATTTGTTAACTGAAAAGTTATTTTAAATCACACCAAATATATAAATTTTAAAGAAGAGCCAAGTTCTCTTATGCAAAAATCGCCTTTCAAGTCAGCCACAAAAAATACTGAGATCTAAAAAACAACGCAAAGTTAATAAAAACAACACTCGGCTATGAAAGACCTTATGTAGGTTTTATTGATACATTTTCAAAAACATGAGAAGTGTAACTCGTTCCATTTGTTTCCTATAAATCTTCTAAATGGAAACTTAAATGTATGTGTATAATTTATTAATTTTTCCTTTAAAAATATTTAACAAATTTGTATCAATTAAAAATATTTTCAAATTATGAACCTCTTATATATGACTAAACAATTGTTGTTTACTTACTTGCAGGAATCCTGGTAACCAGAGAACAGATATTTTGCCATTGCCTAACTCGATCCAGTTAACTAAATCTAATTGCGATATGTTAGTATCGGAAAATGAAATTGCAAATGTTACTAAAGTTACCAGACCAGCCAACCCATTTGTTATTAATCGACAGTTGATGACTCCTACATTAAAATCACATAACGCGCCCACTGAGAACTGCGTATTTGTAAATCCACCAATTAATTACATATATCCTTCACATAACAAAATGCCAGAAAGTTTAAGTGAAGTAACTCATTTTCCAAAAGAAAATAATACAAAAAGGGATATATCTGAAAAATCGAAATTGGTTCCGTTGACACAACAAGATATATTAAACTTTTTAAAATAATGCAATTTTAATTGAATTTTAAAATCGAATATTTATTTCATTATAATATTCTGCGCGGTTGTCAACGAAATGCAAACCCATTCAACTTCGTTCAAAGCATCCGTTGTCGTATTGATTGGTATGGTATGGTATCCACATTATTCATAAATGTCATTCTACGCGCTGGCGTACACATTGATGTCGGGAAATGAGGCTACGTCTTCGTGTCAGAGTGCTCATTCATAAGCGATAGAACTTAATTTTTTTTTAATTCCGCACTCATGAATGTGTGTGACGGCGATGAGTGTTTTTTTTGTATTTTCTGTGAAAGAAAAACAAAATTGAATTCATGAAAGGATGGTCCGCTAGAAAAAAAATTAGAAATTAACACACCAGGAATGGCATTCATGAATGATGGCGGATGCCCAGCTTAATATTCTGCGACGCTTTGATTTAACAAACTTATTACCTACTTCTAATTTTGTAATAATATAAATAAATTTCCAAAGAAGATCGGGGGAACCATCGAAGGCTACTAAAAATGTACTTGCGAATTACAAAAAATTATGCCAAAACTCAGCTTAACTACATTACGCAAAATATGTTAAACTGGATAATAAAACGATAAAAGCATATCGGGTATATTAGTAGACTTTAATAGCTAATTTCCAAATTGTATTTTAAATACAACAAACACTTGCATCTCTATTACTGTTGTCAGTCAATAATTTCTATTTTATTATTTTTGCTTGTTTTTTATCGGAATGGACGTGTAAATTCATTAACGCATCATGACTGGTTTGCATTGCCATGCATGCAATTTTAGCTATAGAGAGAGATCGGTTTCAATGATTTTAAATAAGTAAGGGTAAGAGTACAGATCAAACAGTCTACATTCGGCTACTAGCACGCAAATGAACTAGTGCTAGTATTTGATAGTGCTGTCCCTTCCTTGCAGTAGTCTTTTTAGTATTGTGCAGCCCACCTATCCTGCGCGGTAGGCTTGTGTGGCTATGTAAACCAGCTATCATTGGCATCATGATGCTGATAATGCTTTGTAATCTTTTCATTAATGCAAACTTTTGGCATCAGTTTCAGCATCAAGTGTTCATTAATACAAAATTAGGTAAACTGATGCGCAAGGAAGTTGAAAAATGTCAGAAAAGAAAGAAATGTAAGTAAATACACGATTTTAACTGAAGAAATGTTTTTGTTCAATGTACAAATATATTTTAATAAAATAATAAATATGTTTTTGATGGAAAAATTAAAAAAAAAAATTTCTGAAAATATTTCAGGGAGGTGAAGTTATTAATTACCATAAGACTATTCATTCATCGGGGATAGGTGATCTACAGAAGCGCTGAATGTGGCTGCTGACATGTTTACAGAGCAGAATGAAATGTGCTTTCCATGGTGCTTATTCCAAGGGGTAGGGGGGAGCTAATCGCACTCGTTGGTGGAATATTATGCCGGTCGTCCACTACGTGCTCAACTCGTCAATTTCATGTTCAATGCATTCAATGCAATGCAATTCTAGTGTACGAGACTATCAACTTTGTTCAACCAACGCGTTGAAGATGTTTTTTTATTGTTGCTCAACGCGTTGTTCAACAAGTGTACAGGTAGTGGACAAGCTCTTGTTGCTCGTTGGATATGGTTGCACATTATGTTGTTCAACGAAATCCAAATAATGTGCAACACATCTGTTCAACGCGTTGCTCAACTTTTTTAATTCTTCGTCGGTTGAGTGCGGTGAAATTGCGTGCCGGACACCCACACACACCTGAGTTGCTCAAGGTGTGTGTGGTCCACAACTCTCACTTTCTTTTCTTTCAAAATAAACTGCCGGAAAAATCAAAACAAATGAGCAACGTTGTTCAACACACTCAGCAACTGTCATAGACAGCTGTAGCACACCTCCGATTGTCAGATTCTTGGTGTAGTGTACATTATGGAATTTTAACCGAATTGCGTTGCTCAACGCGGGCAACGTGAGTTTATGCACTAGTGTACGAGGCTATAAATATATATGAGTTGAATAAAGAATTGGACAGAGTTTGTTGAATGAGTTGGGCACGTAGTGGACGACCAGCATTACGCTATCTCATCCAGCGTTTCTCCTGCTACAACAATTGTAGCGTTTTTATTCGCTTCCCCACCTCTTGCGAACGTCTAGCAAACACAAGAGTAAGAACTGTCATGAGAAGCTTCTAAAAAATGAATTGACGTTCGGAATCGGCATCAAACTGAATGCCACTTCCATTCGTGTTAAAAAATATATCCTCGCACAAACAGTGGCTGGAAAAGATAGGCTTTGGGTCATATACAATTTACGCCTAATATTTAATTTATTTTACAAAAGCAAAATATTCGCAAAACACTACAATTTTGTAATTTTAGAAAATAAAAATGTAAACGATGAATTGATATCCATCTTTGATTACATTCCATAAAGATGGGATTTTTGAACCACCCGCATCATTAATAGCTTGATCTGAGACATTTTCTTAAACTATGTGGGGATACCAAAAGAGTGGAATTTAATGCTTCCAAAACACAATGCTGTCTTCTCTCATTAAAATATCGCTGAATCCGAAAGACTATTTTCGGTATGTATGTTAATGACGACCATCGTTGGAATGATCACATATTCGATGTCGCTGCGGAATGTCTAGGGTTTTTTTAGCGGTGCAAGAAATATTTCAACCTGTAGCCTTTCCTTTTGTTTTTAGTTAATTTTGGTAATAACTTTCAACTAATATCGTCAAAATTGAAGAATTATTAAATGCATCAGCAAAAAATATGGTATATCGAATAAGACGTTTATGATGTTTGAATGTAGTCCTTCTGATTTTTATTCTGATTCAGAATTCAAAGTCAGAAGCGAATTTCTCTTCTTTCCAGGAGAGAGAATTCGTTTGTACCAAATGAACAGTTTCAAAAGAGTCCGGAAGTCTTCCCCAAACGAAAACGACATAAGTCATCGTCGCAATATCTCTTGCCTGTCGTTATTTACCGTTATTTCGTGCTTGAACGATATAGCCAGTTGATTTCCACCCCCATAAAATTTTAACCGCAATACCCGTATTGCCAGGAATGCTCATCAGTTCACCCTAAAGCGTGTATTCCCCAATTCCTTAATGCCCGAGCCCAATCACACCAAACTACTTGCTATTGGGTTCATCGAGTGGATATAATCAATTTTGAATACAAACCGTAACCTTTGCTCCGCATTGACGTGTGAATTGTTAACTACCGTAGTTATTTTTTGATTTCAATTTTAAATTTTGTCTTATTGCTAAAAATGGTTGAAAATTGTGGTGAATGCAATACTGGCATAATGTCTGGTGACTTCGTTAGCTGCGGAGGGATATGTTCCAGGAAATTCCACACCCATTGTGTGATGCTTTCCGGAGCAGCCCTCCAGCTCATGAAGACAAGTGAGGGACTTTGCTACAAGTGCAAAATCTGCAATGAGATGCCATTTTTGGGTTTAATCACTAAGCTTGATTAAATCTGAACTACGCGAATTGAAATGTAGTTCAGTGCCTTCGCTTTCCGATACTCATTTGCCGATGGGTAAAAAATCTATTATATCCGAAACGGGAGTGTCTGTTAATGATACCACCGTATGTGATAACGCGCCGGTCGTAATAGAAAATGCCTCCGGAGGCACCGAATGGAGCAAAGTGTCGCGTAAAAAATCGCGGAAAAACAAAAAGCGCGTTAATAAAATTAAGCCTATAATCGGCAATAATAACTCCGCGCTCGATTTTGTTGCAGCTCGTCCAGCTGAACTGCATGCCGCTGGTTTTCGCGTTGACATGACGGAAAAGGCTCTGACAAATTACATTTCAACTAAGTTAGCCATACCGGATGGCCGTGTTAATTGTAATAAATTAGTCAAGTCAACTGCTGACTTCACCAAATTAAATTTTATTAATTTTAAAATTAAATTGCCGCAAGAATTCTTCGCGCGCGCATTAAATTCTTCGGTATGGCCGTCGGGAATTCGTGTAAAAAAATTTTTGCCAAAAAACGGAGTTGCATTGCCCATCGCAGAAGTCAAAACATAAACACTGATCAGCTGCAACAGCAATGCACCTCCGTTATAAATTATTCGCTTTATTATCAAAATATGGTTGGTATGAGAACGAAAACAAAAGAGATTTTTGTTGCGCTCTCTGACCGTCAATATGATGTCATTGTTTTAACGGAGACATGGCTGCACCCACACATTTTTTCTACGGAGATCTTCGATTCAACATATGTCGTTTACCGAAATGATCGTTGCCGAACGAGCAGCGAGCGAGGTGGGGGAGTTTTAATAGCTGTCTCTTCTCGTTTTCATAGTAGGCAAATGACATTGGAACATTGTTCGGTTGAAGTGGAACAGATGTGTGTGTGTATTGATTTCGTTAATGATGTGCGTTATCAGTTATTTATTTTTGTCTCCTACGTTCCACCAAACAGTGTTGCCAATGTGTATGAAAAATATAAGGAAAGGCTACAGTCCGCTTGGAGCGAACAGTATGATACCCTATCCCTATCCCTATATGCCCCAAAAAAAACCTTAAGAAGATGATGGATAGCATTTTATTTCATTCTATAAAATTTAGAAAAAAGAAAAACATTTTTTGAAAAAACGCCCCCAAAAAGTGGGCGTGGCCAAAAACTTTGTATGGGCGATATATTGGAAAAAATATTGGCTAAATATCTTGTTAAACACTTTTTTTCGGTTTCTATGAAAATTATCGAAGAAAACAGCAGTCTATTCGGAAGATTGTGACCAAATTTCGCACCAAATTTACTTTGTTGGACATTAAACCACCAACACGTTTACGTACTGTGCGTATTGAAGAAAATATTGCGGCCGTATCAGCTAGTGTGACAGAAGACCGCGAAATGTCGATTCGGCGCCGTTCCCAGCAGTTAGGCCTTTGTTACAGCACTACGTGGAAAATTTTGCGGAAGGATTTGGGCGTAAAGCCTTTTAAGATACAGCTGGTACAAGAACTAAAGCCAGCCGACCTACCACAACGCCGAATTTTTGGTGAATGGGCTCTTGGAAAGCTGGCCGAGGATCCGCTTTTTTATCGAAAAATTGTGTTCAGCGATGAGGCTCATTTTTGGTTGAATGGGTACGTAAATAAGCAAAATTGCCGCATTTGGAGTGAAGATCAGCCAGAAGCATTGCAACAGCTACCAATGCATCCCGAAAAAGCCACTGTTTGGTGCGGTTTATGGGCCGGCGGCATTATTGGGCCATATTTCTTCAAAGATGATGCGAATCGCAGCGTTACTGTCAATGGTGAACGCTACCGAGCGATGATAACAAACTTTTTTTTGCCCGAAATGGAAGTTCTTGACTTGCATGATATGTGGTTTCAACAAGACGGTGCCACATGCCACACAGCACGCGAAACAATGGCGCAATTGCGAGGCGAGTTTGGTGAACAGTTAATTTCACGTTTCGGGCCGGTCAATTGGCCGCCTAGATCGTGCGATTTGACACCATTAGATTATTTTTTGTGGGGGTATGCCAAGGCTAATGTGTATAGGGACAAGCCCGCTTCGATTGACGCACTGGAAGCCAACATCCATGCATTCATTCGTGAGATACCGGCCGATATGTGTGAAAGAGTATGCCAAAATTGGACTCAGCGGATGGGCTACCTGAGACGCAGCCGCGGTCAACATTTGCATGAAATTATCTTTAAACATTAAATTGCAAGGTTCAAACTATCGATTCAAATAAATATTTCATTCATTTTTTCGAATTTTTTGTGTTTTTTTTTTTAAAAAAGTATAAACACATTCAAAACATAAGTGGTGTCGTTAGTAATCTTGCTGCCACTCAAATACCTTGTGTATTGGGTGACTTCAATATTGGTAATGTATACTGGAGGAATGTGGATGGTGATAAGAATTTAATACCATTTAACGTCAACCATGAGGTTGAACAAATAGTTGTCGATGGTCTTCTTTCTTTGGATTTATTTCAAGTAAACCATTTTCCGAATTCTATTAATAGAATATTGGACTTAGTTTTTCTTAATAATGAAATTAATTATACTATAAGTGAAGCTCTGGATCTTATAGATTCCAATAAAATGCATCACCAAGCCTTACTTGGATAAGATCAAATCTGGTTTTGAATTATTTGTACCAAAAACGCGTCTTAACAAAAGGTTTAAAATTCCTTGGTCAAATAAAAGATTAGTTAATTTTCGTAACGTAAAAAGGAAAGCTTATTCTCGTTATATATCAAATAAAACTAATTCTAACCGTGAACTTTTTTTGAGATTCAGGAAAGAATATGAATTTTTAAATCGGTTTTTATACAGGCAATATATCTTGTCTGTAGAATCGTCGGTGAAGCGTAATAGCAAATCCTTTTGGAATTACATTAATTCGAAAAGAAATACCACAGGCTTTCCTAAGGTAATGGAATTCGAAGATGTAAGTTCAACAGATTTGAAAAGTACGTGTAATTTGTTCGCTGATTTCTTTGAGTCAGTGTACAATAAGTCGCATGTGCAGGTAACGGGAAATCATAACATTATGATTCCTGAAGTTCTGGACATCGGTGTGTTGCAATTCACGGATGACGATTTAATAAACGCGTTAGAAAAACTAAATTTAAATAGCAACCCTGGCCCATATGGGATTCCTGTGGTAATATTAAAAAAATGTTTATCATCCGTTTTTCATCCACTTAAAATTATTTTTAACCAGTCTCTTGTAACTGGGAACTTCTTAAATGAATGGAAATATTCGTTCATAACACCTATTTATAAAAGCGGTTTAAGGCAAAAAGTAGTAAACTATCGGCCTATACCAAAGCTTTCTGCAATACCAAAATTGTTTGAAAGTATTGTTAAGGACAAACTCTTTTTCGCGGTAAAAGAAATTATTTCAAATAGTCAGCATGGCTTTGTTCGTGGTAGATCATGTGCTACTAATTTGGCTTTGTTGACTAATTATATATTTAATAGTTTTGATGAACGATTACAAGTTGATGTACTTTATACTGACTTTACGAAAGCGTTTGACAGGGTGCATCACACACTTCTTTTGGCTAAGCTAAAGTCTTTGGGTTTTCATTAATCAATGCTAAAATGGTTTCGTAATTACCTGACTAATAGAAGGCAAATGGTTAAAGTCGATGGTTTGACTTCTCGCGTTATAGAAGTTATTTCCGGTGTTCCACAGGGCAGTCATTTGGGCCCGTTGCTATTTATATTATTTGTAAATGATGTTCATGAAATATTTCAATTTTGTAATGTTTTGACTTTCGCCGATGATTTGAAATTATTTTCGCGGATAAAAAATGTATCTGATTGCATTCGTTTTCAGTCAGATATTAATAGATTGTCGGAGTGGTGCAATCGTAATGCTTTGGAACTTAACATTTCTAAATGTAAAGTTTTTTCGGCATATCGTATTAGTACTACAATTTTGCATAATTATTTTATAAATGATCTTAGACTTCAGCGTTTTGATGAAGTGAAAGATCTTGGTGTCATATTTGACAATAAGTTAAGTTTCTTTTTTCATTATGATTATGTCATTGCCAAGTCTAACTCATTGTTAGGCTTCCTTAAACGTAATAGTAAAGACTTTAGAGATATAAATAGCCTTAAAATTATTTATTGCTCGTTAGTCAGACCTTATTTAGAATATTGTTCCGTAATTTGGGATTCGCCATATGCAGTTCACGAACTTAGATTCGAAAGAGTCCAAAAAAACTTCACGAGGTACGCGGTTCGTAAATTAAATATGTTTGATGAGCTTCCTAATTATGGCAGAAGGTGCAATTTAATTGGTCTGCAAACCTTAAGTTTCAGACGCGATGCAACTTCCGTCATGTTTATTCGCGATATTCTTAATTATCATATTAATTCACCAGAATTGATCTTTCTTTTAAATATATATGCTCCCCAAAGGTCACTGCGGGTTAGAAGCTTATTTCATACAGATAGGCATAGAACCAATTATGGTAATAATGAGCCTATTACAAGGTGCATAAGCACATTTAATGAATTCTGCAACGAAATTGATTTTTGCTTGTCGCGAGCAGATTTTAAAAAGTCCATTAATGCATTAACTTTTAATTAATTATATTTGTAATTACTTGAAATAGTCTATAAGATGAAGATCGGTAGATGAAGCTTAGTCGCGCAACAAACAACCGTTGCGTAAAGCGATACTGAGAGCTTACACTTAGAGAACGTAGTGTTTTGTGTTTTGCTCTGTGATGGTATTAAAATAAAAAAAAAAAACCTATTTTGGCACCCCGAGATAAGTGGTTTATTAAACAGCCTCCATTAGTTGCAGGGGACACCGTAATAGTTGTGGACAAAAATTCACCGCGAAACAGCTGGTTAACTACTCAATTGTGGTGGGATGAGAAGGGAACCCAACCCAATATCTAATTTTGAAAACCGGTTGGAATATTTTTGTTTTGGACTGACCTTTGTTTACACATTTTTTTGGTAAAAATATCTTCTAAATTTTGTTTACCAGAATTTCTTCTTGTCGAGAAAAAGAGGCGTTAAAATAATAATAACCTCCTACCCCGAGATTCTTCCAGCTAGGTACAAAAACACGCTTTTACATTTATTATGTGTTTTTATATTAATTTCGGTATCTTTGAAATCGTTTGTACAGAAATATTAATTATTACTAGTTTATTAAAAATAATTACTCAAGCAATTTAATTTTAAAACCTATAGTTTTTGACGTTTGTTTTCGAAGAACTGTTCTTCTCCGCCTTCAACTCTCTTTGTAGCTTTTTTTGCCATGTTTAAGAACTGATCCAGCCCAAACGGATCGTCTTCTTTTTCAAATTGAACTGGACCACTTCTTTGCACGGCGCGTTCTACGCCCGAAAATTCTTTATCAGGCACAAATTTGTTGGTTATAGGAATTCTGTTAAAATCTGCACCATATATTTCGTTGTCAACATCTTTTTTGGGTCGATGTAAATGTGATGCTAAACTGGTAGAGTCACGCCATGGTTTGTCATAGACATTATATGTTTCATCATCACCATATCCAGAATCCATACCTTTAGTCGTATTAAAGAGTCTTTGATCAAATTGTGCCTCACTGTTTGCAGATGTTTTTGCAGATTTCCCAAGAGCGATTTGTTCAGTAATATCACGTTCTCGTTCTCGCTGTAGTTTAAGGCGCTTATCGGGTGCAGCACGGGAAAGGTTTTTCTCTCTAACACGTTCTTTGTGCCTTTCGGTTCGAAGGTCATCGCGTTCTCTGATTTCATTAACTTCCACATCTTCGGAAAATCGAAGTCCCGCTCTTTCTTCTCGTGCTCTTTGCGCCATTACTCTTAGCATGTCTTCTTTTTTTTCTTTTTCCTTCTGTGCTAATTTTTTTTCTAACTGAGCACGCGCTTCCACAGCTTCACGAGCTTTTCTATCTGCTATATACAATGCCTCTGCCATCTTAGCAAACTTCTCATTGATATGGAGTTGTTGCAATCCACGTCCATCTGCAGCTAGTCGTTTATCCAGCGGAATAGTATAACCTTTTGCATTTTTCCAATTTGAAATGCACGGGGGAACTTTCCATTCCTTTTGCTCCTTCATGCTGACTTTGCGCGATGGTGAATGTAAGACAGGTGCTGGAGGAGAAGGTGGACCTCGGGGAATTTTTTTATTGATTTTAAATTTCGGAGGTTCCATTGGATCGATTTGTGCCTCTACCATTTTTATAACACGCTGCTTTGCACCAGAGTTAAACTCGTCACCTTGTTGCAAAGGTGTATATCTTAGGTACTGGGCGCTATTTGATTTACTTACATTTCTGCATGGCATAGCCGCATTAATTTTGCTACTTGTTAGTTTCTCTAGGGCCCTTCGAGTCGCTTCTGTCGTTTCCCCTAATACATCAGCATTCGGTTTATTCAAATCATTGTTTTTGGTCAGGACCTCTCCGGGCAATAGCTGCGAAATGTTGGAATAAACAATTTTATTATTTCCATGACCACTTCTTGCTACAGAATCGTATCTAATTTTTCCATTTGCATCTAACTGTATTGATAAAGTCTTTTCCCCCTTTTTTGTCTGAATGGAAGATCCCATGTCTATATAATAAAAAAAAATGTATGTAGACATCCTTAGGTCAAATTTCATTAATATTTACCTAATGGATATTGAGCGACATGAACCTCAGGGTACGCTCCACCATCTCCAAAATCAGTTTCTTTTCGTGGAATCCAATTTCTTCTATTACCATATGGTGGTGAAAATTGATTCGCTTTATATAAAGTTTCAATTGCATTTTCTGATGAAGGTACTGCGATGTTATTGGTAGGATCAAACCTATTTGCAGGTGTTGGAAGAAGGTTTGATAACGACATATCTGATACAAGAAACACAATATTCCCTTGTTCTTAATATTTTTTTTCACTACTTCGAATATAATGTTTCTTCAACTAATACGGAAATAGCAAAATTATCTGAATGCGTGTATAAAATTTCTAAAGAACTATTTTGATTAGAACCAAAAAAATTAATGTTAATGCAAAAAAAAGCTGTCTTTCCAAAAAATGTATGGAACAGAAATTTGATTTCCAATAAAAAATCGTCCAAGCTAGGTGCATTCAGTGCGGTTTTTGTTTAACCTAACATAAGCATTGTGTTCAGTACGCAAGGGCAGAGGGTTGAATTAAACCCAGATTTCCAAAATCGCAAAACTAAATTTTCAATGATAGCCTTTAACACGAGATCTTTCTCTTCGGCAATCGAATTCTCAATCGACACTGGGCATAAAAACATATTTGGATGTAAGAATTTTAATTGGCTCACTTAACTTTGCTTTAATGGGATTAAAACAAAGGATGTTATTTTTTAAGTTGGTTTTTCAAATAGAGATAAAACTGACATTTAGTGGTCAAATCTTGCAACTCCAATGTCATTTATGTTCAGTTTGGTTTGCCATTTCATCATGAACAGGTTGATAAATGAACAAGGCTTGAAAATCGTGCAAATTTATTTTGAAAGTAATGGTCCAGTTCGCGAAGTTTAATCGCAAAATGTTGTTCAGTGATGAGGCTCATTTTAGGTTGAATGGCTACGTCAACAAGCAAAACTGCCGCATTGGGAGTGAAGAGAATCCACATGAGACCCTTAAAATGCCATTACATCCACAAAAACTGATTTTTTGGTGTGCTCTATGGGCTGGTGGAGTCATAGGGCCATACTTCTTCCGAAATGATGCTGGAGAGTCAGTTACCGTTTATGGATACCGGTATAGAGCCATGATAACCAACTACATAACCGCTACATGCCACACAGCGCACGTCACTATGGATTTATTGAAGGAAACATTCGATGAGCGCATAATTTCGCGGAATGGACCTGTCAATTGGCCACCAAGATCGTGTGGTTTGACACCATTGGATTATTTTCTTTGGGGATATGTGAAGTCGCTCGCCTACACCTAAAAACCAGAAATGTAAGGGGACTTGGAAGCCAAAATTCGTGGCGTTATTGCCGACATACAGCCCCAAATGCTTGAAAAAGTGGTTGAAAATTGGACCTCTAGACTGTCTTTATTCGAACCAGCTGCGGCGGCCACATCATATTCAAACATTAATGGCATAAAATTATCCTTCCATAAAGCCAAATTGATGGACATTAAAACAATTTTCTTGTGTTTTATTTCAATTCAAAGTTCTATACCTCCTGGAAAAACTTGACTCTGTCCTCTCGCGGTACATGGCCGACATTACCGCGATCCAGGAGATACGATGGATAGGATCAGGAATCATGAAAAGAAAAAATTACCACATTTATTACAGCTGTAACAAAAGATTGCATGTGTTAGGATGCGGATTCGTTGTGGGTAATCGGCTTAGATCCAAAGTAATGGACTTCAAGCCGAGAAGTGATCGCCTGGCTGTGATCCGCATCAGAACTACATTCCAAAACATAAGCCTAATATGTGCACACGCCCCTACCGACGAGGCTGAGGACCCTATCAAGAAGGAATTCTATGACCTCTTGGACGGAGCCTGTCCGGAGTGCGATGTCAAAATTGTACTCGGGGACTTCAATTGTAAAGTCGACAAGGAAAACATCTTCGGCGGATTAGTTGGTAAGCACAGCCTCCACGAAACGACAAGTGATAACGGCTACCGGCTATTTGACTTTGCAGCAGCTTGTAATACGGTGATAAGTAGCCTTAGGTTTCCGCGACTAAGGATCCACACAGCAACCTGCCGCTCTAAAGACGGTCGAACCGCTAACCAAGTCGACCATGTGCTAATCGATGCGAGGCACGCATCCAACATCTTGAACGTGCACACTTACCGAGGGGGCAAACGTCGACTCTCACTATTTTCTTGTTGCAGCTAGATTCAGAGCTCGAATGTCTAA
This sequence comes from Ferdinandea cuprea, assembly GCA_963576555.1. NCBI lineage: Eukaryota > Metazoa > Arthropoda > Insecta > Diptera > Syrphidae > Ferdinandea > Ferdinandea cuprea. Next base: position 85,029,194 of record OY754959.1, read on the forward strand.
CGAGAAGAAGCTGCGAACTGCCCAAAAGAAGAAATTCGACGTTGGACGGCTTAGCACATCTGGAGTCGCCAGAGCCTACAAAGAGCGCCTGAGTGAGAAACACTCCACTGTGTATTCACCTTCCACAGACACCAACAACCAGTGGTCTCAGTATCGCACATCATCAAGGAAGTAGCCGAAATCACCCTAGGATACCAGCTAACCCAGAGAAAAAGCCCGTGGTATGATGATGTATGTGTATACCGGAAAAAGGTGACAGAAGATGCACACATTAGAACGCTGCAGTGGAAAACAAGGTCAGCAAGGGATGAGTACCGAGCCAGGAGAAGAAGATCCTGCGAAGGAAGAAAAGAGAGCACGCAGTCTCCCAGCTCAAGGATATCGAAGAGTCCCGCGACCGAAATAACATCCGGAAGTTTTATAAGTAAGCCAAGCAACTGGCTGCTGGCTTTAAGACCGGAACACAGGCTTTTCGCAACAGCGATGGAAACCTAGTCACCGACCGCAGGAAATAGTAGATGTATTTAAGCAGCATTTCCAGCAGCTGCTAAACGGACAAAATGTAGAGAGAGTGATGGGGCAAGAAGAGAACCCACGTCCAGTCAATGAAGAACCAGTCCCTTCGCCCAGTATAGAAGAGGTTGGCTCAGCTATTAAAAAGCGGAGGTGGTGTTATGGTAGGGCAGAGCGCTTGATCTGGACAACTGGAAGCAGCGTGCTCGGGATCGCAGAGGGTGGAAGGTTGCCGCATCTCAGGCAGGGACTCTTCACGGGTCGGGAGCCCTTTAAGTAAGTAAGAAAGTACCTTTAGTCGATTTTGGGAAAGGGCCCAAATGATCGATGTGAACGGTATCAAAGGGAACGGCTACCTTCTCGATCTTGTACAATTTCCCTCGTGGTTGGACTTCTTTTTTATTATAGGCACATTCCACGCATGCTTTAATGTATTTTTTTGACGACTTGAGTCATCCTTGGAAACCAATACCTTGCCTTGAGATGATTTATCGTTTTGTTTCGGAAAAATGTCCAACGAGGTCATGACTATTTCGCAGCACTCTGTTTCGCACACCTTTTGGAATATAAAGCCGTAATTCACCATCGACCAAACGGTATACACGTCCGTTCTGTAGCACTTAGTCGTTATGTACCTGCTTTTTATTTTCGGTTGCTGGACATTTTTTAAGAACTACAGATATAGCCTTAATGTCTTCGTCCTGTAACTGCAACGAGTAGAGCCAATTGTTTTCATACACTGTTACTTTAAAAATAGACATATCAGCTACAGCAGTTTCCTTGTGTTCTTCATATGGATTTCGCGAAAGTGAAAGTGACTACAGACGCTGCTTGTGGTTGACAGATTTTTAACTGAGGTACAAGTCACCTAAGAGTCAGCTTACCGATTTCTTGAACGACGATCACGTTAATTATATGAAGTCATAGGCGTTGTTAGCTTATAGTGGACATGCAGTGCACTTGCAATTTAAAAAATAATAATTTTTTATTCGGTTTTATTTTTCGATGGCTGACTAAAACGTCAAACAAAACCCGGATTGTGTTCGGTGTGAATGCTTGCCGCGATTTCGAAATCTGTTTGTGGAAACCTCGAATTTTAGTGCGGTGTGAATAGGGTATTAATAATGAAAAATAAAAAGTAAGTATTTATACACATTCCATAAAGGTCCGAAATATTTTTGTTTTTTTTTTTAATATTACTCAGATAAAAATGTAAAATGTGGGATACCCCCAAGTTTTCTTTAGTTTCCTCTACATAGCCCGCAGTATCAGCACACAGTTTCTCCTGAATAATGTGTACGATAGCTCTGGTTTTTGAAAGCAGAAGGAGAAGAAGATAAGCGGGCTACACAGAGAAGGTTAGGTTAGGTGTAAAACCATCACCAAGGCACCGAGGTGGGCGCATCGCGATCCCTGGGGAACCGGGTGAATTTTAAAAATCAAAACGGTAAACAAAAAACCTAAACATTTTCCCTAAAACACACCAATTACCCTACAAAAGCCAGAGAGGCCTTTGAAGTTTGTACCGTCTATTTCCTCTAAAGCTTCGAAGAAGTATTTCCCTAAGAATTTTCTACGACTCCGTAAAATTTCCTCGCCTTCACACAATATGTGCGGTATATCCTCAACAGCCTGAAGATCGCCACAGAATCTCCAGATGTCTGTATCTGACAGCCCGAGTATTTGAACATGTTTTCACAAGAGGCAATGCCCTGTCAGGACTCCCACTAGTTTTCTTAGCTTATCCCTGCTAACTTTTATAAACTTCCTGGACCTCTTACAGTCGAGAAGTGGCCATAGAGCTTTTGACACCGTTTGTCCCTCAAGACTTTTCCTCCTTAGATTGGCCGACCTAATGGGTTTTTCCTCAATCATGCCCTTTATTATGCAGATGGAAAGTTTTATGTCTGCAACCTCACTGTCAAAAAGTAGCCCTCCTTTACTTGCAAGCTCATCCGCTTGTTTCCCTTAATACCGCTGTGTCCTGGCACTCAGCACAGTCTCACTTGGTTCTGACTGCAAAATGCTTTAAGCATTGTGCGACAGCTCTTAACTGTATCAGAATTGATGTTAGTTGATTCCATTGCCTTAAGTGTGGTCTGGCTGTCGATGTAGATAGCAATATCTCGTCCGGATACCAATCTCATCTGCATTTGCTCAGCCTGAAGACGACAGTTAGAACCTTTGATTGAAAGACGCTGCTTGTTCCCGGTAGTCTTATAGATTCCCTCAGTTCTGGATCTTTTGAGATCCCAGACCCTGTTCCCTCTGTCGTTTTTGAACCATCTGTAAAGATTGCAATTTCATTTGTTTTGATAACTGCCTTGCCGATCCTCATTTTCCAGATATAGTACATCGTACGGAATGTCGAAGTCGTCTAGGGGGGGGGGGGGGGAGGGTTTCATCCGTTATAATTGGATTTCCTGGCAGTAGCTTCGAAAGAACCGTTCCATGTCCGAAGCTATTCCTGTTAGGTTAGGTTAAACAGGGATGTGGTGAAAACGAAATACACCACACAAGACTAGACATCATTACGGGCCCATCGCGATCCCTGTGCAAAAAACTTAAACAATTTCCCTTGTAAAGCATCCAATTTCGCTACAGAGACCTAAGAGGCCCTTAAAGTCCTTGCCATCTATTTCCTCAAAGTTTTTAAAGAAGTATTTCCCCAAGAATTTTCTTCGACTGCGCGCTATTGCCTCACATTCACACAGTATATGTGTTATGTCCTCGGCAGCATGCAGATCTCCGCAGTATGCATGTTTCCGCAAGTGACAGTGCCCTGTTAGAATTCCTGTTAATGTTCTAAGCTTAACCCTGCTCAGTTTTATTAACTCTATAGATATTTTACTATCGAAAATGCGCCCTTCCGGATACCGATCTCATCGGCATTAGCTCAGCCGCCCTAAGAACAGCCAGAACCTTTGATTAGAAGACACTGCTTGTGTCCGGTAGTCGTATAGACACTCTCAGCCCTGGAACTTCTGAGAAGATACCAGAACCTGTTCCTTCCGCTGTTTTCGAGCCATCAGTAAAAATCACAATTTTGTTCGATCTGATTATTGCGTTTCTTTGCCAATCCTTCCTCTCCGGATATGTAATGTCATATAAAATGTCAAAGCCGACAAAGTAAAGGATTTAATCCGTTATAATTGAATTGCCTGGAAGTAGCTCTGATCTCCAAGCAGAATCCCAAATTAGTGACCTAATTCAATCACCTCTTAAAGTGACCCAAAAAGTCAGTCGTACTGCATTGTTGCCAACCAGTTTTCTGATATGTACGTCAAGCGGTGCTAGGTTCAGAAACGTGTCCAAAGCCGCTGTAGGGGTGGTACGGAGCGCACTCGTAATTGCTAAACATGCCATTCTTTAAAGCCTCAGGTTCTTCCCACTGTTATTTTGCAGATAAAAAGTTATAGATAAAATAGATCAAAATAATTGCGGTATCTTATATTTTCTGGTAAAAAGAATCAGTTTCGTTTTGGAAGCGTTTGTATTGAGACTACAGCTTTTTGCCCAGTTGCTGATCGTCTTCAAAGCGAACTCCATAACCTCACTTAAGGTGTTTTAAAATTTTTCCTGCACTATTATAACCACGTCATCTGCATATGCCGTGGCACTAATACAAATTGTCCTAAGCTTTTTGAGAAAGTTATTTATAACCAGCACCCACAGGAGGGGTGATACGACTCCCCCCTGGGGGTTCCTCTGGTAACCGACGCTATGACTGAGCTTCGACCAATGAAACAATTTATTTTCCTACTTGCAAGCATGTTGCAAACCCAGCTGATAATGCCTTGTTCAATATTTGCGTCCGCTAGAGCGCTTCTAATGGAGCTGCACTCCACATTATTGAAGGCTCTTTCTATGTCAAGAAACGTCGCCATCGCAAACTCACCGAGGTGTGAACTGTTTTCTATTTTTCGCACCACCTTTCAACATATTTACCCTTCATATATGCATGTTGTGACTCGGTCAAAAAATCATTGTTGCATTTTGCCCCAATATGAATGTCCAATAAACGCTCTAGAGTTTTCAGCAGATGACAGACTTATTGGTCTGAAGTGATTTGGCTGCAATATGTCCCCCTTTCTAAGCTAACTTGCATGACTTTTCTTTTTACGAACCGATTTTGATGAAACTTTTTTATTAATTAACTACACTCTTCAATAAAATTAATTTTATAACATTTTGACACTCCGTTCTAGAAATGTTGGTACCATTTCATAGGCCATTTTCAAAACTTTTGGGACATGCCACGCCCAAACGGTAAGAGGTACGCCAACATTTTTTTGATTTGAGTTTAGGGCATGAAAAGCAACTTGATTACAAAATTTGAGGAATTTTGGAGGTGGTGCAGTAAAATAAAATCTAGCCGAAGTTTTCCAGCTCCAGAATACTTCAGCTGAATGTTGGCTTTTATCTTCTTTTCACTGAATTCAGATCACAGGTACAGGTACTATAATTTAACTTGAAATATTAACTTTTAGCTTATTTTCCATTTTTGCAGCTAATAATATAATACATATTTATAAGGTTATTGGTTGGGCGGGACCACTCATAAGTTTTATGAGCGCACGTAAATCTATATTATTGGTGTTTGGTTATATGGTAACAAAGCCTTTAGTTCTTTAGTTTCTACAGCTATGGGTGGGCAACTTGACGTGTGCGTCTTTTTAAAGGAGACGGTGCGGAGGCTTAACGTTGCAATGACTCAATGGGCTATACTGTCGAAGACTTTGATCTTCAGAAGGGTCACCCATGGCAGACAGGCTGTTGAGGAGCAACTAACTAAGAACCACCCAAATGGGGAGCTAACCCTCAAAATAAAGTTCTAACTCCAAAGTGGAACAGCATACGCTCCGAACACCAGGCAAAATTCGGTTTCAAACCAGCCTTCCCGTGCAGTACCGGGCTCCTGTACGGGCGACTTACTTAGCTTCCTCAGCTAATCCATAAATAATACTTTTCAGACAGATGCCTCTGTAAACGCATCAACCTCTGGTACTGCTGTTGGGCAACCAAATTTGATAAGGACAGATCAGAACCATTCAAAGCACCTGGTGGTGATGATATATTCCCACACCTACTTCAGAAGTTGGGGACATCATACTACCGGCTAAGGTTGCTTTATTTAGGGCTATTTATAACTGGGGTCACATTCTCTTCTCATGAAACATGTGAATGTGATATTTAGGAACTACCTTATCATACAGAGCTATCAGTCTCTTGTTCTTAAAATTATGGAAAGACTTATAGATGTTCATATCAGGAGTCAGTTAGAATTATCTAACCCCATCCACTCAAGTCGATTCGCATACATAAAGGAAAAGTCCACTGTTTGTGCTCTTCACTATCTTGTCAGAAAGATAGAAAAGGTACTTATATCAAAGAAAATTGCCTTATGTGCCTTTTTAGACGTTGAGGGCGCTTACGATAACACCGGATATGACGCGATTACCAGGGCAATTAGTGGTAAAGGTATCGATGATTCTACGATCCAATGGATTAAAGCCATGTTGGAAAGTCGAGTCAAATCCTCCTCCTCAGGAGGAGTGTCAGTGTCTGTGACGACAATTAAAGGCTGTCCCCACTAGCAGATTGGTCACTAGTCATTGACAATCTGCTAGTCAGCCTAGATAAACTAGGCTATAACGCCATTGGTTATGCCGATGATCTGGCTATTATTACTAATGGTAAGCTTAGTGCAACCATTACTGGTAGTATGCAAGAAGCATTTCAACAAGTCTTAGAATGGTACGAACAGGGAGGACTTCCATAAATCCTTCCAAAACCATTCTGGTGCCTTGGGTCAATCTCCAACCCATCACTATAAAAGGCACCGTGATGGGTTACTCAAATAAAATCAAATATCTTGGAATTACCCTTGATAAAAAACTTAACTGGAATTCTCATGTAAAGCCCGCTAGAGCCATGTGGCCCAGTAGACGCTTGCATGGCAGGACTTGGGGTCTTAGACCCAGAATGATTTTCTGGCTGTATACAATGATGGTCAGACCCATCATCTCGTATGCGGCCGTGTCTGGTGGCCCAAAGTGCTCGAACGAAGAACGGCAAATAAGCTGCAGAAGCTGCAGCGTATTGTCTGTCTCGGCATTACAAGTGCGATGCGCACCAGTCCAACAACCGCACTTGATCTATCATACAGATCTTCATCAAGAAGACAGCTCCCAGAAGCGCTATTAAGCTGCAACTTGAATATAAGTTTTATCAGGTATATCATGTGGGTCACCTGAAAATACTTTAAGAATTCCCAAACATGGGCATGTTTTACTGCATCCCTGATATTATGGTTAGGGAGAAAATGGTTGGGTATGTATTCGAGGTTGAAATATTAGACCGTTCTAAATGGGAAAATGGTGTTCCGATACTAGATCCGAGAAGTCTGATCTGGTACACCGAAATCTATGCCATTGAGATCTGTGCTGATTTAATTTCCCAAAAATGAATTAAATGTGCCAAGATTCATATCTTCTCGGATAGTCAAGCAGCACTACAGGCACTACCATCCAACACTGTGAACTCTGCGACAGTGAAGTGCTGCTACGATGCCATGCAAAACCTAGCCAAACATAACAAAGTTAAACTCGGATAGGTCTTTAGTCACCAGGGTATTGCTGCCAACGAATCTGCAGATGAGCTGGCTAGAGTAGGATCAGAATCTGCGTTCTTTGGACCAGAACCCTACTGCAGAGTCAATTGGGCTGCTGCTTTAAGACTGATTAACGATTGGGAAAAACAACTTCGTCTGAACCACTGGGAAAGTGTACCAGGTTTAAGGCAATCCAAAAGATTAATTAAGCCCTACTCCTACAAGGAGTATTCCCCTTACTATTAAGTAAGGAGGAATATTAGGTGGTGAAAATTTCTGTGAGAATGGGTAGGTGACTGGACCATGGGGGAGATGCCACTGCCTCTTGTCTTGAGTAGTTCATAACCTCGAAATCTGATGCCAGCCAGTTAAGGACATCGGAAAGGACCCCAGAGGAACTTTGTTCCTAAGACCCTCATACGTGGTGAAGAACCACTTCCTGCACTAGGTGCTGCTGCTTTCGACTAAAATGACGGATCTAGAGAAGAATAACCCCGTGATTCAGAGTGTAAAACGACCGTGCCCATGGAATGTATGGCACAATGTTATGCGGTCTTTTAACGGTAAACTCTAGATACATGGGGACCTATAGTTTCAATTAAATTCCCATTTTCTGTATACAGGGGGTGAGTACAGAATGACATCTTCTTCCCCCTTAGTCGTGGGTCCAAAATTTACGATCTAAAACAAAAAACAAACAAAGGGACTGGTGTAAATGATGACAACTATAATGGGGGCGGAAGAGAATCTCTTAAGGTCATGAGAGCGAATTGCGAATAGGCGAATCGCGAACAAATCAATTTTAATGTATTTATGAACAGAAAACTTCTATTGCATCTACCACAAAAGCATTATATTAAATTAATCTAACATCCTGTTTAAAATAATTTACAATTACAAAAATTTTCCCGCGAATTGAAAAATTCTTGCCGCTCTTTATTCACTCTTTATTCACAATCCACATATTACAGACGCGATCCACAAATCCGCGAATGAAAAATTCGTTCGAACATAATCCTCAAATTGATACATCTTAAGGATCATTCACATGAGAGCGAACCGCGAACTGCGAACCGGCGAATATTCGTAAATTCTGACACTTCTTTCACATGAGAACTTTTTTTGGTCGCAGGTACCCGCGAATCTGATTTGTAAATGTTAGCAGCAAGATTCTGTACTCCACGATCCGTCGACAGACAAACATTCGGATAGATGAAGCGAGGGAACGGTTGACATCATCCTCGAGAAATTATGTCAATCGATCCGTTGCCAGCTCATCCAAATTTTCAATATCGTCAACTGCATCTCTTAGGAAAGGAGTCTTGAATTGCAAAATGACGATTGAAAATTTGAGGAAAAGACCTACTCTAGCGGACAACTAGACTTCAAAGACAAAGATTTCAAAACGCTCTTAATTTTTTGGAGAGTCCGTCTTTGGATAGAGATAAACCTTGTGCTAGTACTCTACTAAAGACGGTCTCTCCGGAACTCTCCAGCGAGGATGCGCTGATGCACCCACGAGTGCCTGTGATATGCCGCAGCCTATCGGGGCAAGGGTCTGCTGTGTCTGCCTCCAAAAAAGAAATCGGCAGCCAGGACGCTCACAAATCACCGCGCGAGGCAAACTCGATATTAGACAGTATCTGTACGGCACATGTTCGGAATTAACCGAAGCAGTAGCTATAACGGAGGCGAATCTGGCGGAAAACGCTATGACGTCAGTCTCAGTAGCTGAAGACCATCTAAAAATGCGCGTCGACTACTAGGCAGGCTTAGGAGCCGTGAACTTAGTACCTTAACGGGAGAGGAAGCGGCTCAGGTAGAAGAGGCTCGTGATGTCATTCGAGACACCGAGATTGTAAGGAGTTTGATTAGTGCAGGGGAGGAATGCCGACTGCCTTCCGCCTTGGACAAGTAAAAATCCGTAAAGCAAAGTGCCGGCCCAACCATCAATGAGTCCTCAGCTGAGCAGACACCTTGCTGCTCCAAGACGGTTACGCACAATAGTAGACCAGGGCCTAATGTAGATAGAGTGAAGACCTCCAAAGGTGTTGCAGTGAAACCGGCCGCAGCGATGACGAAATTCCGATTGCCTTTTATCTCGACTGCGTCTGGTTCAAAGCGCCGGGCCGAGGCTCCAGGAAAGGATGCGTCCAAACCTGAAGGAGCTCTGGCAAATCCCAAAAGAGAATGACACGATGAAACAATCTCCCCGGTTCTAGGTAGGGAAACCAAAAAGCGAAAGATCGCAGGAAAAGTCAAGGAAAGTCTCCGTGTCGCTGTTGTCGACCATGGTAATCCAAATCGGAGATTTACTAGCGACCAATGGCAACTTTTCGAGTTAAGAAGCCTGAAGGTAGACGGCAAGGTTTCACTTTTTGGGCAGCTGACTACTTTCAAAGGATTCAAGATCATTGAGTGCGGCAATAGCAGCACCCTAGAGTGGTTGAAGCATTTCATCGTCTTGGCAAAATGCTGATCTTCGTGTCGTTGACAGGAAAGAAATTTCTCAATACACAAGACCGAAGGGGCACGTACACGTTCAAGGCCCATACATACCCGTGGGGAGAATCGAACGCAACTTGCGGTTCCTTAAATTGTAGAAGGAGTGGAAGATTATCGAAGTGGGTGAACATAAGGACAATGGCACAGAAGTCCTGGTGCTTCTCAGCCATAAATCGCTGCCGTTACTCGCAAAAAAAATTTCAAGGTCCACGTCGGCAATACGCGGTGCAAGATTAGACTTGTGGCGGCGACGCCGAACCGTGAGAGTGGAGAAGCGACTGGCCATCATGAAGAAACTGCAAATAAATCTTCACCACAGTAAGGCGGGCAGCACCTCGTCCGAGTTGACCAGTTCTCTGATCATTAAATCAGAGCAGGAGAAATGGGACTTCATCCTAGGATGCGACGCCAACTCCCACCACGCACCAAAGCACCGACACAAATGTTCGAGATGAGTCTTCTCTTTGAATTTATTTTAGAGCATAAGTTACTTATAGCTAACAACGGTAATGAACCAACATTCATTACTCATAATAGACGTGAAGTTTTACACGTAACACTCTACAGTAGTTCACAGACGCTTACTGTGCGAGAATCGTTTCACCTGAGGCATCCTTTTCGGATCACAGAAAAGTAGAATTCATGATTGATGAGAGCGTTAGCTTGTCTTACAAATGGACGAACCCCAGAACGACAAACAGGAAGAATTTTATTACAGAGTTAGGAAAAAACAGTCAAAAACTGCAGCAGCAGACACTGAAGAAACCACAAGAAATCTACACTACCACAGAAGTCTTCAGTAAGATTCTACAGGAAGCGTATGAAAAAGCATATCCTCTACGGACATTTAAAGACAGGAAATCTTCACCTTGGTGAACCAAGTCTTTTTGAAATGAGAAAGAAAGCAAGAACCTCTTTAAATGCTGCAAAAATTTCAAACTCCCATTTAGACTGGGACATTTATAAGGTTAAACAGCGTAGATTGAAGAGCGCGATAGCCAGTGCTAAACGTATAGTCTGGCGAAAGTTCTGCAGCGATATTGAAAGCACTACGGAATCAGCAAGGCTCAGGAAAATTCTATCCAAGACAGTGATGGAAACTGGACAACATCCATCAAGAAACTATCAATCTCTTAATACAAACTCACATTCCGGGATGTATTCCGGGTGATAGTAGTAACGAGGCTACGTATAGCGCCTCATTAGCTGTATTGCCAGTCCCGGAAGGTTCTATTAGGGAAGAAAAGATAATCTGAGCAATAGATAGCTTCAGTCCCTTCAAATCCCCTGGAGGTGACGAGATATTTCCAATTATGCTACAGAAATCTGGGGCTATAATTTTACCGATTCTCAAAAGTCTATTCATAAGAAGTCTTGAACTAAGCTACATTTCAAAAGCTTGGCGTAAAGTGAAGGTTTTCTTCATTTCCAAGGCAGGAAAACGTAGCCGCACCAATGCAAAGGACTTCAGACATATAAGTCTAACATCATTCGTCCTGAAAACCCTTAAAAAATTAATGCATATCTATATTCGTGTCAGACGTGATAACAGTGCACTTTTTACATCTCAGCATGCATACATTAAAGGCAGAGGGGTGGACCGCACTCCATGAAGTGGTCGGCACTATAGAGAAATCATTAAACGACAAATAATATACACTAGCAGCGTTTTAAGACATTGAAGGAGCATTCAACAATGTTAAAATATGCGCAGTAAATAGAACATTGCAAGATTCCAACGTTGATGGTACTATCACTAAAGTGATCATCAATAATTAATCTCCTAAGAAAGAAATATACATATATACGCTAACCTCGGTGATGCCGACCTAAGAGTTACAGCATCTAGAGGAACACCCCAAGGTGGTGTCATCTCTCCACTACTATGGGTCCTCGTAATCAACGTAATACTCATGAAACTAATAAACAGAGGGGTAACGTAATTGCTTACGCAGACGATGTTGTGTTGCTTGCGTCTGGCAAATTCTTATCAACTATAAGCGAAATTTTAGAAAACTCACAACAAGTGGACAAAACAATGTGGTCTTCGGATAAATCCCCAGAAGACCGAACTTGTGATGTTCACAAATAAAAGCAACAAACCACAATTCGAACCACCAGCTATTGAGTGGATCCCTCTAAATGTGGCGGAGAGAGCGAAGTAACTAGGTGTTTTCCTTGACAGGAAACTTAATTGGAGGTTGAATGTCAATGAACGAGTAAGGAAGGCAGCAAATGCATTTTATGCATGCAACCGCGTCTTCGGCAGAAGATTGGGACCGAAACCCAAAGTAATTAAGTGGATGTACACGGATGACAACTGGCGCAATGAGAACGACACCATCTGCTGGTTTGGAAGTGATTCTAAATTTGCTACCCTTGGATATATACTAGCACGAATCAGCTGCCAAGAGCGCCTTGAGGATCAGCCAAATAGTCAGCTGCAACCCAGGTCTCGGACATAACCGGTAATGAGATGACCGACGAGCTACCAAGAAAAGGATCCGAAATGAATCACGACCTGGCACTTCAGTCGATCAAGCCAATAATAGGTAGAAATCTTTAACCACCTGCGAGATATTACGGAAGCTATGCCAATAAAAACTGTCAAAGATGGTTAGTACTTTAACTGGTCATAATTTTCTGAGGCCACATGATGAAACTAAATCTCAAGAATGACGACATTTGTAGAGGCTGCGGCGATGAAGACCTCAACGAGGACACCCCTAACTATCTCTGTCACTGCCCGGGCCTCTGTCACTTGAGGAGTAGAGCACTTGGAAGTTTCTTCTTCCAAGACATTGAGGAAGTGTCAGATGTCCCACTCTCTAATCTTTCCAGGTTTCTGGAGACATCGGGATGGCTTGATAAAATTGAGTAATCACGAGCGGAGGGAAAGAACCTTAAGGAAGGCCACAGTACCGGCGTATCCCCCAGATATCATCTTAACAAAATTAACTTTTACTCCTATGTGAGTGTCCGGCCCTTCACTGGTTAAGACGACAGATCTTCCATACAGATTTCCGTACATCAGCGGAATTCAGAAACTCTGCAACAAAGAACATTGTGGCTTTCTCTAGTGAAGTCACTCGTCTCTTAGGGTAACTCCCCCTTGAGATACAATAGACCTTCGAGGTCGCAGTGTCGCCAATGTGGGCAAGGGAACAATTAAAAAAAAGAAAAACCTTTAGTTGAAGATTAGTCGGTTGATATGGTCCTGAGCTAAGCAATCAGAAAGATTATATTTTATTGATTTCATGTTTTTAAAAGCTTTGGCGACGATATTTTCAACTGGGCAAAAACGAAAGTACTTCGTATTTTGTACTTATTTTATTTAAATGTATTATAAAATGGAATTTAAATCTTTTTGTCTATGAAACTTGCGATTCCGTATGTTTGTCTTTTTCTTCACAATTTGTTTTCCAAATCAACAATAATTTAGCCTTTAAATGTTAAAATTTCCAAAAATGTATAAGCTTCAAAAGAGTTTTTTATTAACACCCAATGCTTTTTTTGGGGATAGTATAGTTTCCGAGGCGACAAGATTTGAAGATGCAACTTTATAGATCTCAATGAAATAATCACAAGTTAAGATGTAACAATAGTCTCGTTTTCGCCTAGTTTAGGAGATATCGAGGTTTGAAAATCGAATTTTTAGTATGAAATCTCTATGAGATGACGTCATTTTTTGCCAATATTTTCACTTCAAAAACATTAAAAATTACATATATTAAGGAGTTCAATCACCGATATTTTTCACCATAAAAAATGAGGAATACTTTAGGAGTTTATCACAAAATTAGAAGCTATTTTTCTTGCATATGCATTTTGTTGGCTCCCAGGCCGCCTAGCGGCTCCTTGAGCACTTGCATGTGAGCCCGAAGCCCGTTAGATAGCAGTCGAAGAGACAGGCCAGAGTTGAAATCTCTTTTTCCCGCGAAGCGGGTCAGACAGGTACTGGCAGTACTATAGTTTCCGAGGCGACAAGATTTTAAGATGCAATTTTTTAGATCTCGTTAAAATAAACACAAGTTAAATGTTCACAGCATAAAATTTCGTTGCTTAAACTTTAAAAGCGCGCTCTATTTACAGATAAATTGAAATAACGGAATGTATGTACTTGATGATAAACTCCTAATGGCATACCTTACTTTTCATAGAAAAAAATATTGGCGGTTGAACTCTTTAACATATGCAGTATTTTTTGTTTTTCAAGCTAATATAATGGAAAAAATGTGACGTCATCCCATAGAGATTTCATAGTAAAAATTCAATTTTCAAACCTCGATATCTCCTAAACTAGGCAAAAACGAGACTGTTGTTACATTTTAACTTGTGATTTTTTCATCGAGATCTATAAAGTTGCATCTTAAAATCTTGTCGCCTCGGAAACTATAGTATCCCCCAGGTACTGTTTACCTAATTATAAATTATCCAAATTTAGTTTACATTCACTTTCTAACTCCTACTGTTTTGTGCTAACCGCAATGCACTACGAAAAAGTATAGTTAAAGTAATAGAAATAAAGAAACTAAATTAAAATATAATACACATGAGAGATTATTAATTCCTATTAGCACACCTTACTTTTAATGGTGGACAATTTTGCTGTTTGAACTCCTTAATATATGTAATGGTTTTTGTTTTTAAAACTAGGCGAAAACGAGACTGTTGTTACATTTTAACTTGTGATTATTTCATTGAGATCTATAAAGTTGAATCTTCAAATCTTGTCGAAAACTATGGTAATGTTCTTTTTATTTCTAACTATGACAGAATATTTAAGCTGTGGCAGATGTAGAATTAAGTTTTTCCTTAATTTAAAAAATTCACATGTTCAGAGTTAAGTTTTTATTTATCTAAAAAATAGATGTAGGTACATATAAGAATTTTATCAAAAATTAAGTTTCAACCAATACGTGAGTAAATAAATTATGCACTTCTATTTTTTTTATATTAAAAGTAAGCGAATTCAATCCATCTGAATGGTAACGAAGCGGTCCGCTATTTAAAAACTTGTGTCTTTCTTTATTTGGAGTTTCTTTCTTGTGATCCATCATAACGTACTCACTATGAGAAGGTTCGAAGCGATATATTTGTAACTTCCTGGACTTTATTCTTTCATAAAAGTCATCATCTTCTCCACCCCATCCATTAAATAAATTAGACATTCCATTTACTCCTTGAAACTGTGTAGTTCGGATGCTGACCACGCCTCCAAATAGCCCCAAGTATGGCAAATTGTACCTAAACACGTCCAGATTTGGGCACATATGTCGAGGAAAACTGGAGCACACATACAATTGACCAAGATTTAATGGTAAGAGGTCAACATCATGGAAAATAAGGCAAGGAAATTCGTAAGTGGCAGCTATTGTAGAGCCAATGTTCAATAATTTCGCCCTATTAAAAGGCTTGGCATCAGCTTGTTCTATTATAAAAAGTCTATAGTGAATACGCTGATTTTTTAAAAAGTTATGCATATAACTTATAAATTTTTCAAGCTGCGATTGCCTTTGCCGGTATGGAACTATTATAGCACTACTGAACTTTGCTCGACAATTTTTGGGGAAGTACTCTCCTCCTTTTATAATATCGTTGTTGTTTACCTCATTTGATTGGAGCGAATTTTTAAACATAAAAGTGTTTTCGTGTATAATGTCATGATAGCTACACTCTTTTACCTTTTGAATCGATATATTCCTAGTCGTTCCGGTCACAAGATTGTCGATAATATCCTCACTTTTAATATATTCATACCTCGTTGCAAATCGAGCTGGCCATAACCAATAAACCATTGTAAAAATAAACAAAGTTTTTAATATCGTAACACATTTGGAATAAACCATCGCAAAGCGAAATAACTATTACAGCAAATCAGTCACTGTTGACGCTATTTTGAGTATTTAATCTCCGCCTATGATCATGAAGGTTGGCTTTATTTTTGTTGTGTAGGCAATCCAAATGTATATGTACAAATTGAAATAATACTTGATTTCTTGATTAACGTAAAGAATGGTGATTTCACGATATTAAAATAAACTGAAGGCCTGAAGCTGCAATAAGATACCGGTGCATTAGAAATCAGAAATAATCAAGAATGAGCTTACTCCGTGTCTTTTTGTTGCCTTTTCATTATTTTGTTTGTCCATCCACAAGCATCTGCTTGTTTTATCACTGTTCGCAACCATAGATAACTAATGATGATTTGCATTCACCCATCCGGCATATTAGAATTGTTCCAACTGCTGTCAGTACTGTTCCAAATGATACAGATCAGAGATGATAGAAGCAAAGAGATACCAAACTTTCCAGTGGAAAACACTCTGCCAACAAGCTAAATTCCAGAAAAATTCCAAAAAATTGACGATTTTACTCTTACTATCACATTTATAAACAAGTATGGCTAAATTCGTCAATTCACCACGATTTCTTCGTCAATCCACCACCATTTTCCCACACCGACACAACGACCTCGACGAACAAACCAAAAACGATGAAGCCGGAAATAGAATCTAATCCAACACAGAAATGGCCAAAATAAAACATACACCACAGATAGAATGCATCTAGCAAATGCACTGGAAAGTAGAAACTCGTAGCAGAAACTAGGTATAAAATAAAGAACTTAAATTGTAAAACAATATTGAAATATATTGGATTGCTTTGATTTATTAAATAATAAAACAAAACTTAAGAAAACAAGAGCTACATTTAAGTTACACAAATAAACTCATACAATTTCAAAAATTGTTGAGGTACCAACAATGAAAAAATGTATAATGGTTGTTGCCAGCAAATAATTAAATATAATAATTGCTATATTAAAAAATAATACATTCATATTTAGGCGATATTCAAACAAATAAATGAGGGAATACTTTTGTTCATCCTAAAATAATATGAATCTTCACCGAAAATGTAAAGAAGCCATGTTTCATGCAATTCACTGATGTGAATTCTACAATTGAAGATTTTTTTTATGATATGAAATTTGGGCAGGTCGCAAAGCATTCTTTTTATATAAATTCCAGTTTCTGTTTTCGCCTAAGGAGAAATAAAAGCCAGAATTTATTTGCCAGGGTATTTTTTTAAATATGGATCGAAAAATATATAATAAAATTTAAAAAGGAAACTTAAAATATTACGTATTATTTTAAGTTTCCTGGGAAAAGTGAAAGCATTAGTTTATGAACTCTAATTAAATAAAACAACAACTATAATTTTCTCAACTTTTTTTTTGGTTTTTTTTTTCTGCACAATTTTGATATTTGATATTTATTTATTTAGTTTAAAACATTTACAAAGATTACAATGAAGTATCTATAATGACTTTAATGTTAGCATGAATGATTTATTTATTTATTACAATTTAATACAAAATTTTAAAATTTGATTTAGGTTAGCATGGGATATAAATTTATATTTAAATTGGATACAAAAGCTTACATTAAAATGATAAAAGAGAAAAAGGAGCGAAATAGAAAAGTTAACAATTTAGGCAACAACGTTTACAAAACTATAATAGAAATAATCAAATACAATGCTATGAAATAAATATATAAAATAATGAATATTTTATAAATATAACAATTCTGAAGTGAAAGCGATGCAAACAGGATTTTTGTAGAGCTGTGCTGTGTATTTTCGAAGATTAAGTGCATTTAAGATCAATAGAACTTTTACTATTTTCAAAAATTAAAAATCAGTAAAAGAAAATATTGGTGTGCAGGTCATATTACTACTTTTTTGGCATAATAGGATATACATTTTCGGAAATTTAGTACATTTAAATGTATTAATAACCAAATTAAGGAAGTGTTTTAATATGCGAACTGGAATAAACTAATGATTAATCATGTCGAAATTTAAAAAACCACTAAGAAAATGTACCTGACTAATTTTATGGAATCATACTACACAGTAATAATTAATCATTAGTTTATTCCAATTCGTATATTAAAACACTTCCTTAATTTGGCTATAAATACATTTAAATGTACTAAATTTCCGAAAATTCATATCCCATGCTGCCAATAAAATAATAATATTAACTCCAAATTTTTTTGTTTTAGTGAATTGTCATCTGTAAAAATGTCATCTTATATTTAGTTACCATAATGAATGATTTACATATCTGTACTTGCGTAACAAATTCAAGCCTATGCGAAAAGGCAATCAGATATGGTTATTTGTTTTATTATTATATTTTTTAACCGAATAATAATGCTAATCAAAACATGAATAGTGAAAATTGTGTATTAATTTACTGCAATCACATATACACTGTAATTTAAATTTCTATTACATTTTAATAAGTAAATATTGCATGTGTTTCCGCGGGGAACATTAATTACAAAACGGTGATTTTTAGCTGGTTTGGTTTTGGCAACACTGGTTTTGACAGCTGACGTGTGTTTAGTACCTTGTGTCACTGTCAAACAGCTTCAGTTTGGTTTGCAATTTAACCATGGATCGTCTTACAAATGAACAACGCTTGCAAATTATTGAATTTTACTATCAAAATTCGTGCTCGGTTCGAAATGTTCATCGCGCGCTGCTTCCATTTTATGATCGGCATTCTCGACCTTCTGAGCAGTCTATTCGGAAGATTGTGACCAAATTTCGCACCAAATTTACTTTGTTGGACATTAAACCACCAACACGTTTACGTACTGTGCGTATTGAAGAAAATATTGCGGCCGTATCAGCTAGTGTGACAGAAGACCGCGAAATGTCGATTCGGCGCCGTTCCCAGCAGTTAGGCCTTTGTTACAGCACTACGTGGAAAATTTTGCGGAAGGATTTGGGCGTAAAGCCTTTTGAGATACAGCTGGTGCAAGAACTAAAGCCAGCCGACCTTCTACAACGCCGAATTTTTGGTGAATGGGCTCTTAGAAAGCTGGCCGAGGATCCGCTTTTTTATCGAAAAATTGTGTTCAGCGATGAGGCTCATTTTTGGTTGAATGGGTACGAAAGTAAGCAAAATTGCCGCATTTGGAGTGAAGATCAGCCAGAAGCATTGCAACAGCTACCAATGCATCCCGAAAAAGCCACTGTTTGGTGCGGTTTATGGGCCGGCGGCATTATTGGCCATATTTCTTCAAAGATGATGCGAATCGCAGCGTTACTGTCAATGGTGAACGCTACCGAGCGATGATAACAAACTTTTTTTTGCCCGAAATGGAAGTTCTTGACTTGCATGATATGTGGTTTCAACAAGACGGTGCCACATGCCACACAGCACGCGAAACAATGGCGCAATTGCGAGGCGAGTTTGGTGAACAGTTAATTTCACGTTTCGGGCCGGTCAATTTTTGCACGAATATTTCAATTTTGATTGTGCATGACAGCGGGAAACTGAAAATTGTTATTAGCTCCATCTATGCTAATCTTGCAAAGCTATACAGTGACTTTGTGTAAGTAGATATAAAATGTTACTATCGTGGAATTTTATTTATTTTATAGAAAAACTAATTTCTTGTATTTTATGCTATGTTAATTTATGATGCAATAGTTATCAAAAATGAATACACAATTGTTATAAAATATCTAGTCTTTAATTTTATTTTATGACCATCAAATGATGCATCTTCCTTTAAACATAATCCGCAGGCGATTGACCTCTTTTTTTGTGAAATTAAAGAAAATAAAAACTAGAGGAAAACAATTTTCTAAATAAGTTAAATTTAATAATGAAATTACACATTTTACTTACAAAACCACGAGAATACAAAAAATATGAAACAACTGATAAAGAGGTGCGTCCAGACCAAAACATTTCGAGTGCTAAATTCATTCCTTCAGGTTCACATATATTCACCGACACGGCCGTCATTGGAAATCGATTACAACAAAAACAATGTAAACAATGTAAACAAGGGGCAAAGGAGGTAAGAGTTTGGCATCTCTTTGCTTCTATCATCTCTGCAACAGATATATGTCCGCTCCACGCTGAAACAAACAATTACCTTCGAGGTATCCGATTTCGGAAAAGAATAAATAAAAACTACGACGCATTGATTTGACATACGACAAATGTTAGATTCTGATAGGGATGTACAAAATTTACGGATATATCGATAAGCCGATATATGTCGACGCATATTTGTATTTACAGTACCTTAAACTTATATATGCTGAGAGGAGGGAGGCATTTCATATCTAACACAAGAAAGTATGCTAATAACCGTACTAGCGTAAACTTTCGAATTACCGATATTCACAATATATTCAAAATATATTGAATCGATAAATATCGATATATTTTCAAAATACCCATCTCTATGTTTGAACATATGTTTTAGTGTAAAATTTTACAAGACTGCACCATCTCCGAAATCGCTTAAATTTTATATTCCAGTTCTTTTTTATGTCCTAAACTCAAATCTACAAACAAATTTTGACGCTCTCTTACAGTTTGGGCGTGGCTCCCCAACAAAGTTTCGAAAATGGCCTATGAAATGGTACCAAAAATATCTGGAACGGAGTATTATGTTATGAGTTATGAAATTAATTTTATCTTACTCGTGAAAAGTGCAGTTAATTATGAAAAAAATATGTTTCATGTTTTGCTTGAAGTAACTTTAAATAAAAAACGAAATTCAACGCTCTTAAGTTGCTAAACAAAAATTTAGTTGATCAGCAACTCATCCCAAAATACATATGAAGACCGTAGTTGTGCGTTATTTACAGAATACTAATAATAATAAAGGGTGATCCATTTCGAGGTTCCCTACTTTTTTAAAGAAAAAAACACAGAAAATTCAAATTTAATGGAGAATGTTTATTATCATTTGAAAGAACATTCTTTGGCATTTATTTTTTGAAGATTATGTCTATCAAATGTTGGCCGTTGCTACGTCGCAGATGGTCCATCCGTTGAGTCCAATTTTCATTCACTCGTTCGAGCATTTCGACTGGTAACTGGCGAATGACACGCGTGATGTTTTCCTCCAAGGCCTGAATCGAAGCGGGTTTGTCGGCATAAGCTTTTGACTTTACATATCCCCACAGGAAAAATTCTAACGGTGTGATATCACACGATCTTGGTGGCCAATCGACCGGCTCAAAACGTGAAATTATGTGCTCACCGAAATGTTCCCTCAATAAGTCCATTGATTGATGCGATGTCTGGGAAGTGGCGCCGTCTAGCTGAAACCAAATGTCGCCGAGATCACGAGCTTCAATTTCAGGCATCAAAAAGTCGGTTATTATGGCACGATAACGGTCGCCATTGACGGTTACGTTCGCACCGGCATAATTTTTAAAGAAATATGGACCGATGATTCCACCGGCCCACAAACCACACCAAACCGTTGTTTTTTCTGGATGAAGTGACAGTTCTTCAATCTCTTCAGGTTGCTCTTCGTCCCAAATGCGGCAATTTTGTTTGTTTACATACCCATTGAGCCAAAAATGGGCCCCATCGCTAAACAAAATTTGCCTCGAAAACGTCGGATCTTCTTGGAACTTTTCAAGAGCCCATAGAGCGAAGCGATGTCGCTTGGGAAGGTCGAGCGGCTTCAGTTGTTGCACAAGCTGTATTTTGTACGCTTTAAATTTAAGATCTTGACGTAAAATTCGCCAAGTCGTTCCATACGTCAGTCCGAGTTGCTGCGAACGGCTCCGAATCGACTCTCTACGGTCTTCGTGTACACTCTCAGCTACGGTCGCTATATTTTCTTCACAGCGTGCTGGACGTGGTCTATTCGGTCGAATATTATCCAATAATGAATGCTGGGTCTCAAAATGGGTGATGGTGTTGCGAATAGTATGCTCAGTAGGCCGATTATGTTGACCATAAGTTGAGCGAAGTGCACGAAACACATTCCTCACAGAACGTGAATTTGCATAATAAAGTTGAACAATTTGTAAACGTTGTTCACGCGTAAGTATTTCCATTATGAAATGCCAAACAATACTAAACAAAAATAACATGACAGCATGACACGACTCACACGTGATCTGTCAAGAAAGGCTATTGAAAAAAGTACCTCTACTTGGATCACCCGTTACTAATAATTTATGAAAAATTATTGATTTCAAATTTACACTTTTTGTACTCAAATGACAGAAAAATATGGATGCATGGTTGTTTTAAGCGACATGCAGCTACTTTTATTTTGGGATTTTTGTAAGGAATTATTGGTTTTTGTTGAATTTTGATGAATTTTTATTTATCCGGAGGAAGTTTAAAAATCCCCTTTTTTTGTACTGATGTCCACCTACATAGAACTACCGGCAATGTTAATTTGCATGGTAGCGGCCGAATGTAGACTGTTTGATCTCTGAAATCACTCTTACATCCTTAAAATAATTTACCGCAGAGTCCTCTCTCTAATCTCGTGCAAAAATGCATACGTGGCCATGTAAGCCAGCCATAAAGAAAACAAAATGAATTTGAAAATTAAAGGCGTCAAGTGGGGAATATAAATAAGAAACGAAAAATGAGTGCATCCCCAAA
Organism: Ferdinandea cuprea; assembly: GCA_963576555.1. NCBI lineage: Eukaryota > Metazoa > Arthropoda > Insecta > Diptera > Syrphidae > Ferdinandea > Ferdinandea cuprea. The sequence continues at coordinate 85,051,291 of OY754959.1, forward strand.
AATATCGCCTTCAAAACAAAGCTTCTCAGTTTAAATTAAAGTCCCAAAATATATTAAACCTCCATTTATAGCGCTTCAAATAAATAAATATGAAATCCATACTTTGCGGAAGTCTAAACTAGCTCCATAATATAAAAATTGTCAAAATTGTTAAGTGTGCGGAAAGTCACCACACTAAGACTGCGTAAAAAAGAAAGACGTAACGCTAATATGTGACAATTGACAAATGAAAATCATCCCGCAACTTACAGAGGATGTTACAAAAGAGATTAAACTGGCAAAAGACAAAAAACTAAAATAACCACAAACAAATATGAATAAGGACCTAAAGCACCTAAGCACCTAAAGTTAGAAAGAAGGGGTTTTAAAACCAATAAATTCCACGGATTCACAAATGACATATGCTCAGGCGGCATCAAGCCAAACTAAAAAACCAGGACACTAATTTGAAACAAATAAAATTTACCCAAGCACTGCCATGGAAAAGCTAATGCAGCAAATTCTAAATAGAATGAACGTCATAGAAAAATGCAACAAAAAAATATTAGAAAGAATATCGTTTATTAATATTCCTTGAGTGGAATGTAAATGGTGTTAAGAACCGCAAGCAAGAACTGCAAGTGACGCCGGATATAAACCATACAGATATATGTCTTATGTCTGAAACGCATTTCAAACTGAAAAAAGATTTTAAGTTGCAGGTATATAAAATATATCACTCCCACATCCACATAATAGTGCAAAGGGAGAAGCTGCGGCTATAATAATGGATACAATTGATCACCAAATAGATTTCGCAAATTAAACAATAGATTAACCGCGGGAGGTGGCTTTAATGCTAAAAGTAAATACTGGAGCACTATATGAAACAATTAAAGAAGGTGATGGCAAATACAACTCAATGGGAAAACCTACCTATTGGTCAACAGACGGGAATACAACCTCGATCTTGTCGACTCATTTATAACAACAAATATCTCTTTTATAGGCAGACTGATGGTAGCTACTTCAGACAGAAATTGGAAGAAAGTATCCAACTATCAGCAGATATTCTAACAGAAAAATTAACACCTAATATACAAAAAGCTGCATGAGCTGAAACTCCCCAGCTAACTCAAAACAAACAAAAAAACAAAACTCTTATCCCCACGAAATATGTGTATTTATTGCGGAAAATAGAAAGGCTAGAAAATTATATAATAAGCTCAGGAAATCTACTAAAGATTAGATTAGTAACCTGACGAATGATGTAAGTACAGAGTATTCGCTATGGAAGGCAACAAGGAAAATGAACAGGCCAAGAGCTCTCATATCCCAAACCATCAGTTTGGGTTAAGAAATAAGCACTCGACGATTGATCAGGTGCATAGAATCACATACAAGATCAAAACAGCAAGTGAAGATAAAAAGTTTTGCTTCACTATATTTCTCGATAGAGCACAAGCTTTCGATAGAGTTTGCCATTAAAGAATGGTCCATAAATTAAAAAAGCAACTGCCGAAGCAGTACTTCAAGATTTTTGAGAGTTGTATATCCCAACGGTTCTTTAGAATTAAACAAGAAACTGAATACTCAACTTTAAAAAAAATTAAAGCTGGTGTACCACAAGGAAGTGTACTGGCTCCAGTACTGTATTTGCTAATTGTCAGCGATCTCCCAAAAAGTGAAGAAATCACTTACAAGAATGTACCACACAAACCAGCATAAATAAATAAATGCTATAAACTAGATGCTATAATAAATTATTGCTTTATAAGCAAGTTCTGAAAGCAATATGAACAAACGGGATCCAGATATATGGATACAGTTCCAAAATAAACATACAAAAAAAACAAAGTACTACGGAATATCTTCAATACTTCGTAGTACATAAAAAACGCCGATCTTCGTAGCGATCTTAAGGACTGTTCACATGAGAGCGAACTGCGAATAGGCGAATCGCGATCAAATCAATTTTAATGTATTTATGAATAGAAAATTACTATTGCTTCTACCACAAAAGCTTGATATTTAATTGATCTAACATATTATCTAAAAAAGCTGAGTCTTAATTAATTCAAATAGCAATATTTACAATTTCAAAAATTTTCCCGCGAATTGAAAAATTCTTGCCGCCAACTGTCACTCTTTATTCACAATCCACATAATACAGACGCGATCCACAAATCCGCGAATGAAAAATTCGTTCGAACATAACCTCAAAATTGATACATCTTGCTGCTTACATTGACAGCTCGTATTCGCGGGGAACTGCGACCAAAAAAAGTTCTCATGTGAAAGAAATGTAAGAATTTACGAATATTCGCCTGTTCGTAGTTCGCGGTTCGCTCTCATGTGAATGACCCTTTACTGTTGAGGTGGTTGAGGATGATGGCTCCTCAATCACGTCAATGTAGAAATAATACCGTCATTAACGGGTAGACGATTCAGGCTGGTAAAAACCCCTTGAATTATGATTAGTAGTTATAGTTACTTGTAGCACCTAACATATAAAGAAAATTTTGAAGTAATTTCAAGCCACAACAGTTTAAAAATTTAGTCGATTTTTATCTTAATTTTCAATATACGTATTTACAAAAACTCTAACAAAATTGGTGATTAGTCTAACGAGTAGGTGCAATGCCTTTAAGACAGACGCTAGTCAGTCTTCGGGAAGTTTTTTAGATCGGCTTTAAGTCGCTCAGTACTCCTGTAGGAGTGTCTGTCGATGATTTTTCCATTCCAGCGAACCACTAAAATCAACAAAAAAAAATGGCATTGAATATATTTTTTTTTGAGAAATTAAAGAAAGAGAATTAAGAAGTGTCTAACGAAAAAAATCGTATGAAATTCGACTTAAAAACCGATCGAATACTTCGTGCCACAAATTCTTTTTCCTTTTCTTCATTTTTTCAGACCGTGGGTACACATATGTACCTTTAATAAACAATTTTTTTTAAACATACCAGCCGCCTTTTGGCAATTAGATGTATTTCAATATCAAGTGTAATAAGTGTATCATATTGCTGCAATAATCTTTAGGAGGCACTAAGTGCTATGGTCACTGCGCTTATCTGTATCTCAGTTGGCCTTCGCATATAGTTACATAATTTCTTCGCAGCGAAAAAGTAACTAGCAAGTTAAAGTGAAAAATTAAAAATTTGAATTTAAAATTTTGGATAATATTATTTTTTTATCTCATCACATATTTATAAGCCCGAAAATCGAATAAAAAAAAACAAAAAAATTCGTGCTACTGCAGGGAGGTAGGCTTTGAAAGTTAATTTTTTTTAAAATGTAGGTTTGTAGTGTTTCATTTAAACATTTCCCATAAATCGTTTTTCGTTTTAACCCTACTTTTTCAAACACAAATTTCTTCTTTTTTTTTTGTTGTGAAAAACATATAAATTTTCAATTAGATGGCATAAATTCAATCAGACTTAAGGGATTTCATACATCTTCCCGCAGTTGCTCCGTTCGAGGTATGTGGCCTAAACGACGAACATGCTCGCCGAACTTGTTCTTTTAAGTTATCACCTACACGGCAAACACATTTGGCTAACATTCATTTCGTGCTGATTCTTTAGAGTATATGCGATAAAGAAGCGCAAGTGGTTGCGCTTATGGTTATTTATACAGCAAAAATGAGGTTTGCTCGCGAACATGGCCCCACATGGCGAACATAGTGCCGATTTGCCACCCGACGCGTGCACACACTTTTTAAAATCGCTCCGCGGTCAGTTTGCACAAAAAAAAAAAAAAAAAACCACAAACAAGTGTGCAAAAGCATAAAACAAAAAAAAATAAAACGCTAATCGCGCGCGCGCTGTGCAAAACCAAAAACAGTGCAGTGTACAGTGCAGTAAAAATAAAAAAAGTGTATTGTGTTTGGGCACTCCATCTGGTCCCACTTCCTATCGTTTGCTGCTGCTTTGCTTGGCTATAGCAAGTGCCGTATGTTTTTGCGTGCACTTGCTATGGCTGGGTAGAATATCATTTGGCGAATAGCGGGTCGCGTTGTGTAGATTTTGTTGGCAGACCAAAGCAATTCATTGTATGGGCATAACACCTGCAGTGATTTGTTTTGGAAAGCTGACGTCAGGATCTACACGGTGCGGCCTAGCTTAGTCTGCGTCGGAGTTGAGTTTTTTGTGTTTGTTTTTTTGTTATGCGTGGGAATTTAAGAGTGGACGTGTGTAACATTCGTGGGTTGAGATCCATTTTTTTTTCATTGTACGCCCATGTGATTCACAATAAACCAGCTGTTTTGGCACTAAGTGAAACACAGGTCAGCATTGATTCCGATTTAACGGAGTTTAGTCTGCCTGGATATAACTTGGTGCCATTATTCTTTTCCCATCGTGGTATCGCCGTTTATATACGTAGTGATGTAACCTACCAACTTCTACCTCAATATGGCCACTGTTCCAATCCGAAATTTAACTATGTTTGGCTAAAATTCCATGTCCGTAGGCAATTAATCCACTACTGTTTTATTTACAGAAGCCCTAACCAAGACAGGCATTCAACTTATAATGAGTTTGATGCACTGTCTGATTCCATAACCAGAATTGTTACCCTTTATCCTCATACTGAAATCGTCATTGCGGGCGATTTTAATATACACAATTCAAGTTGGCTTCGACATTCTGGACAGACAACACCCGAAGGAAGGTATGTTGAGATATTTGCTGAGATTAATAGTTTAACCCAGATTGTAAATGAGCCGACACGGACACCGGACATTAGCGGTCAAAACGCCAACACTCTGGACTTGTTTCTTACCTCTCACCCTGATAAATACATTTTAAATGTATTATCGCCTCTAGGTTCGTCAGACCATTGTATCATATCGGCGAATTTCTCGTACTCCAGCCACACAGTTAAAGAACAAGCTCCTAAAAGAACCGTATGGCAATACGAGAAAGCCAATTGGGAAGCTTTAAACGGTTTCTTTAGGAGTTTTAACTGGTCGTTGTGCTTCCTCAACAACGACGTGGATGCCGCTGGCGATATGATTACAAATTTAATTCACCTGGGTATGAAACGCTTTATCCCTAACAGGATAAAGTGTACCAGACCTAAGGAAAACGCGTGGTGTGACTTGAGCTGTAAAGAAGCTATCAGGGCTAAAGAGGCAACTTTTCGGTCATTTAAGGCCAACCCAACTGAGGAAAACCGAAAAAAGTTCAAACGAGCCAGAAATGACTGCAATGCCCATATTAATCGTGTCAAATTCTCCTACGACCAAAAGTTGAGGCAAAAAATTCTACAAAGTCCCTCCGGTAGTAAAAACTTTTGGTCGTTTGTTAAGAATATTAAAAATTCGGCCTCGTCATCTATCCCGACACTCATTTACAAAAGCACTCCAGCTGTCAGCTCTTCGGATAAAGCCAATCTGCTCATTTTGCAGCTAGCTCAACGCTCCCAGATTGTGCTTTATCTCCCCCAGTACTCGAGCGCATAGAACACTCCATGGGACAAATCCACTTTCGCACCCGTACTGTGGCAAGAGTACTTCAAGATCTCATCATTCACAAATCCGCTGGCCCAGATCGTATTTCCCCTATAGTTCTGAAGAGGTGTTCTTCCACGCTGGCAAAACCACGGCGTAAGCTTTTCTATCTGTCCTATTCTTCAGGGCTCTTTCCGAGAAGATGGAAAACAGCATTTGTCCAGCCCGTCCCAAAAAAAGGCGAATCTTCCTCTCCCTCCTCTTACCGACCAATTGCACTTACGTCCCTTCTTCCCAAGGTCATGGAAACGCTGATAAATCGTCAGCTTATGAAATATCTCGAATCCCGAAAACTTCTTAATGACCGGCAGTACGGTTTTCGCAGCAACAGATCCACTGGTGATTTGATGACATATCTAACCGAAAAGTGGAACCAATCTATTCACCATGGTGGTGAAAGCAAGGTCGTTGCGCTTGATATTTCAAAGGCATTTGACAGAGTTTGGCATCAAGCTCTCTTGTCGAAAATGCGTGCACTTGGGATCGATGTTACCCTTCTTCAATGGATTAGAAATTACCTTTCGGACCGTTCAATACTAGTTGTTTTGGACGGTTTCAAGTCTGCAACTCCCCAAATAAATGCTGGTGTCCCTCAAGGCTCTGTTTTGTCTCCGACTCTCTTTCTCATTTTTATCAATGACCTCCTGTCTGTCACTTCTAATCCAATCCATTCCTTTGCTGATGACAGTACCCTCAGCTTTACATATTCATTTCCTGGGCAACGCCCCTCATCTTCGGGCGTTGAACTGGAACGGCAACGTATGTTAAGCTCATTGAATTCCGATCTTGACAGCATTCTTAAATGATGTAAAACCAACAGAGTGGAATTTAATGCTTCCAAAACGCAATGCTGTCTGCTGTCATTGAAGCAAACCCCTAATTCTCTGCCATTATCCATGAATGGCACTTGCATCGCTGAAACCGAAAGACTTTCCATTCTCGGTATGTGTGTTAATGACAACCTTCGTTGGAATGACCACATATTTGATGTCGCCAAGAACGCTACGAAATGTCTAGGCTTCCTAAAGCGATGCAAGAAATATTTCACCCCTTCTGATCTGGCTAGAATCTACAAGGCGTTTATTCGCCCAAAACTTGAGAACAACGCTCATATCTGGTCTGGTGCACCAATAACATATTTGGAGCTACTTGACAGGATCCAAAAACGTGCGGTAAAACTTATTGGCGATCGAGACATCGCGAAATCACTTGACTCTCTTAGTCATTGTCGTTATGTCTCCTGCCTGTCATTGTTATCGGTATTTCCACCACAAGTGCTCAAATGAAATAGCCAGTTGCATTCCACCCGTACAGCAATTCAACCGCAATACTCGCCTTGCGAGGAATGCACATCAGTTTACCCTTAAGCCTGTTTTCGGACGTACTGTGAAATATAAAGATTACTTTCTCAACCGAACAATACGAATGTGGAATGCTCTACCACGCTCTGTTTTTCCTTTGCATTATAATTTACAAACATTTAAAACCAACGTGCATCGGTTTCTCCCTTTCTCTAATCCTTCGTTTCCCTAATGCCCGCACTGTGTCACTTCATTATAAGGGTATCCAAAGTCCCTTTAGTGCGCGTACATTATAAAAAAAAAAAAAAAAAAATAGAAGCCAAGGAACACGAAAAAATCTAAATTTTTCGCTAACAGCACACCGTTCGCGAACCAGTCCCTACACGACAATAATATAGCCATTCCACCCGTACAGCAATTCAACCGCAATACTCGCCTTGTGAGGAATGCACATCAGTTTACCCTTAAGCCTGTTTTCGGACGTACTGTGAAATATAAAGATTCCTTTCTCAACCGAACAATACGAATGTGGAATGCTCTACCACGCTCTGTTTTTCCTTTGCATTATAATTTACAAACATTTAAAACCAACGTGCATCGGTTTCTCCCTTTCTCTAATCCTTCGTTTCCCTAATGCCCGCACTGTGTCACTTCATTATAAGGGTATCCAAAGTCCCTTTAGTGCGCGTACATTATAAAAAAAAAAAAAAAAAATAGAAGCCAAGGAACACGAAAAAATCTAAATTTTTCGCTAACAGCACACCGTTCGCGAACCAGTCCCTACACGACAATAATATAGCCAGAGCTGTTCGTCGCGTAGGGATATCTTCAGGCAGGCGCCTATGGTGTTGTGTAGCATCGCTTACCGAAAGTATTAAATAAAAAGGGGATTTTAAAACTTCCTCGAAATTTAATAAAAACGAATAATTCCTTACAAAAATCCTAAAATAAAGGTAGCCATTGGATCACTGATTCAAAGAAAGTTTAAAATATCCCAAAACAAACTAAAGTAAGGTAAGTTGCATTTCGGTGAACGTATCCATATTTTCCTGTCATTTCAGTGCAAAATGTGTAAATTTTAAATCAATAATTTAATTACAAATATTTTTCTCCTCATATTCAGATTTTGGAGTTGTTATTTTGAAGAGCTTTCAATCGAATAAATGTATTCGTACTATGTGCAATTCGGGCTGCTCAAAAGGAAAGTTAAGCCGGTAATTTGAAAGAATCACCAATTCTAGCAACTTGGACACAGATTTTTACCCCTACAAAGAAAAAACAAGTGAATGAATGAATTTGCAATAGTTTTTGTTGGTCACGAAAAAAATTTAACTGGTTATAAATTTCTGAAATTAAAAAACGAAAACACCACATAGTTAGGTTAGGTTAGTCAAAAACAAAAGGAATGCGCCCACTATGTGATTGATTTTCCTTTTTAATCTATAGACAACATTTTTTTTTCGTCGATACGTACTACACTACGAACCTAATATAATAAAAATAAAAACACGCCTGTATGTTAAGAGTTTAACTACGGGAAATTGTGAAAAATGAGCTCAAAAGGGGAAAGTTCTAATAAAAAATATGATCATGGCTCTAAAAGAAGTAATTCAAAATGCCGTTCTCGGGACCGTTCTCCTGGATTGTCATCTACAGAAAAGTCTATTAAACTTTTAAAAAAATTGGAGGAGAAAAGGTTGCATGAAATTCAAGAACGCAAACGTTCGAAAGAGGAAATGAAATCGAAGGAAACTCCAGAAGAAAAACGAGCTCGCCGTTTACGCGAAAAACAAGCCAAAGAAATTAAGCGACGCGAGCGTATGGGATGGGATACTGAATACCAACATTATACAAATCAGGATAATCCATTTGGAGATGCGCATCTTACATCTACTTTTGTTTGGGGTAAAAAATTAGAAAAAGAAGGTTTACAAAACGTTGCTCATGCAGCTGTTGAAGTTATGCATCGTCAAAAACAGATTGAAAATAAAATTGAACTCGAAAAGGTTAAAAAAAGACGACAGGAAAGGGAACTGGAAAGGCTTTCAAGGGAGGAAGAACTTCTTCTTTTGCAGCGTTCTCGAGAAGCTGCACAATTCCAAGAGTGGGAAAAACAAGAAGATATGTTTCACCTAGAACAAGCACGACTTCGAAGTACAATACGAATTCGGGATGGTCGAGCCAAACCTATTGATTTACTCGCCCAATATATATCAAATTCAAACTTGGAAGAAACTATTGAAATGCAGATGCATGAACCATATACCTTTCTTAATGGCTTAGGAGTCCAAGACTTGGAAGACCTTTTAGCAGATATTAAAGTATATATAGAACTGGAAAAAGGAAACAATTCCGAATTCTGGACTGATATGACTGTTATAGTCGAAGACGAATTGCAACGTCTTCAAAAACTCGAACTTGGAGGGGAATACAGCGCTAAAGTAGGTAGAAGAGAGGGTATACATAAAAGTGTGGCTAAAGATGTAAGCGACGTATTTCGAGGTAAAATTTTTTGAAAATATTTAAATGACATTGCCTAACAAATATACATTTTACATTAGGAAAAACGGCATTGCAGTTGGAGGAGCTTAAGAAAAAAATTGAAACTAAAATTGGAAGCAAACGGGATGGCGTCGATGTAAGTTATTGGGAGAGTTTGTTGTCGCAGTTAAAAGCGCATATGGCCAGAGCTAGATTGCGAGATAAACATCAGGTGAATTTAAGACAAAAGCTTGAGTTACTAAAGAATGCTCCTTCTGAAGCACTTAACTTACAAAGCCCATCCAATTCGTTAGAAAGCAAATCTTTAAATAACCATAAGATAGAATCATGCAATATTGATCCCGATATAGATCAGGAACGTGGACCAAATGACCCCGAAGTAAATAATTGTGAAAACAGTTTTGAGAACTCATTGGATCAATGCTTTAAATTGTATAACGAAGGCAGTTATAGCCCAGTTTATATTGCGTTGGACGAATTAGATCCTGGTATACAAGTGATTTCAACAGAGCAGTCTGAGCAAAGTATAGAATCTTTACGAAATTTACTATTTTTCAAAACTGAGGAGGAACAGACTCTTTCTCGAGAGGAAATTCTATTGCAGCAAGAAGCACGCAAAGGAATGAACAATGATGAAGCCGAGTTTTCGGTAGAAACAAAACTAGATTCCCAGGTGTACTTGTGGTCGGATAAGTACCGACCACGAAAGCCTCGGTACTTCAACAGAGTTCACACTGGATTTGAATGGAATAAATACAACCAAACACATTACGATATGGACAATCCTCCGCCAAAAATTGTGCAAGGATACAAATTTAACATATTTTATCCCGATTTGATCGATAAAAGTTGCACCCCCCAATATTATTTGGTAAATATACTTTACATATAAACAAAAAAAGTTATTTAACTATCATCTTTTCAGACCCCCTGTGCGGACAACATAGACTTTGCTATATTGAGATTTCATGCAGGACCTCCGTATGAAGATATTGCTTTTAAAATTGTTAATCGGGAATGGGAATTCAGTTATAAGCGAGGCTTCCGCTGCCAATTCCATAACAATATATTTCAACTTTGGTTTCATTTCAAACGTTACCGATATCGTCGGTGATTCAAATCGCAAAACTTTGTATGTTGTATTTTTTTATTCATTTTGAGAATTTTCCATGTTGACCTAGTAGCGAGAGAAAAAAATTTGATTTTACAGCTTTTTATTAATAGTTAATATTATCTGAATACACTGATCTTTTGATCCACAAAAAAATATTTAATGTTTTTTTAATAGATAAAACTATATAAAAAAAGGCCCCAGTGAGGTATCCTTTGATTTCATAGGATTTGAAAGTTTGTACCACGAAGCAAAATTACTGTGATTCGTATGAAATCGGTAAACTCGACGGATACTTCATTAGGGCCGTGTAGTTTCCGAAAACACAGGATCTGAAAATTATTCTCTTCGATTACAGCTGTCATTTCGAAATAAAAATGCAGTTCGTCAAGAAGCAAAATTACAAGCAAAGATATTTCTTCAGATTATTTTTTCCCTGATAATAAAGACTTCGATTACAGCTGTCATTTCGAAATAAATATACAGTTCGTCAAGAAGCAAAATTACAAGCAAATATATTTCTTCAGATTATTTTTTCCCTGATAATAAAGACTCAACTATACATTTTTCTTTTATTTTTTTTTTATTTACACTCCTTAATTTAATATAAAAGAGGCAAAGATACAAAAAAAAAATCTATTCAATTTTATTAAAAAAAACAAAAACTAAATCATTCACAAAATTAAAATGTTAAGAAAGTCTTTTTACATATTTTCATTTAATCACATTATTTTTATTCAATATTTTGTTTTACCGCCTTTAGTTTCTAACTAATTAATTTTTAAGTCGCTTTCGCTAGATTTTTTTGGCCATTCCTCTTAGATAAATTGATTTCGATATTTCTTTTATCCAACGCTTTTAAAGGTTACCGAAAAGACTGTAGAATATTGGGATGACGAAAGTAATATAATGCTGTAATGACCCAATAGAGTATGGCGGTACGACCAAAAGTTGAGGCAAAAAATACTACAAGTCCCACAGGTAGTAGAAACTTTTGTTTCGTCGAAACAATAGAGTAGAGTCAATATATTCACCATGGTGGTGAAAATAGAGTCGTTGGGTTTGATATTTCAAAGGCATTTGACAGAGTTTAGCATGAAGCTCTTTTGTTGAAAATGCGTGCATTTTCCTTCGGGCCGTTCAATTCAAGTTGTTTTAGACGGTTTCAAGTCTGCAACTCACCAAATAAATGAGGGTTTTCCCCAAGGCTCCGTAATGTCTCCGACTCTCTTTCTCATTTTCATCAATGATCTCTCTGTCACTTCTAATCCAATCCATTCCTTCGCTGATGACAGTGCCCTTAGCTGCACATATTCACTCTTCGATTCACGTCCCTCGTCTTCGGGTGTGGAGCCGGAAAAGCAACGTATGTTTAGCTCATTAAATTCTGTCCTTGACAGCGAAACAGCAATACTCTGCCATTATTCATGAATGGCACTTGCATCGCTGAAATCGAACGGCTTTCCATTCTCGGTATGTGTGCTAATAACAATCTTCGTTGGAATGACCACATATTCGATGTCGCTAAGAACGCTGCGAAATGTCTAGGCTTCCTTAATCGATGTAAGAAATATTTTACAGCGTTTATTCGCCCCACAATTTACGCTCATATCTGGTCCGATGCTCAAAGTACATATTTGGAGCTACTTGACAGGATTCAAAAAACTTTGGTAAAACTTATTAGGGATCGAGACATAGCGAAATCACTCGACTCTCTTGGTCATCGTCGTAATGTCACCTGCCTGTCATTGTTTTATCGGTATTTCCACAACAAGTGGTCAAACGAAATCGCCAGTTGCATTCCACCCCTTGAACAATTCAACTGCAATAGTTCATAGTGGGGAAAACACGCATAGTGAAATAAAAAGATTCGTTCAACAGCCGTTCTACACGTATGTGGAATGCTCTCCCACAATCCGTTTGCCCCGCACATTACAAACCAATGTGCATCGGCATCTCCTTCTTTCCTCTAATCCCTAAATTTCCTTAATGCCCGCACTGTGTTTATTCATAATAAGGGTACCAAAAATCCCTTTAGTGCGCGTCAATTATAAAAAAAATTGTATTACAAGAACATATATTTTTATTTTCCGTTTTCGGATATTTTTGACGTTTTTTCTGTACCGACAAACTTCTGTATAATTATACTAACTGATAATCATTTGAAAAAATATAATTGAAATGGTAACACGAGTTCTAAACGATTATTGCAAAATCCTAAAATTTGAGTTCCGGTTTGTATTTCAGCATGTACCTAAAAAAAATATTGGTAATATAGAAATTTGCATATAAAACGAACTTACTTATCCAGATTTTCCCAAAATGACATTAGGACTGCGCGATCTAAATGACGCTTAGTTTGGGATAAATTTAACAGATTAACTGCCCATTTGCCAACGTTAGCATCCAGCTTCATTTCGTTGAATCTTAGATGAAATGCACAAACTGAAAGATGTATGAAAATTTAATAGTTTATATTTTTTTTAATAAAAAATACAGCAATGCACACATATCTTTTAGACAAAAGCGTGGTAATTATTTAAAAATGTATACATATATGCATTTGTTTACCGTAGTGGACAAATAAAAGTTACCACCACACCATTTCATCTGCTTAAAATGAAAATCTGTTTCTAAATTTCATTTCGTAACTGTTTTAAAAACAAAAAAACACAAAAAGAATTCCACAACTTGTACATTTTAGTCTCAGATTATTTGTTAACAATGTCTAAAAATATTTACTTCTAGGACCACTTTCTTAATTTAATAACTATTCGAATCCAGAGAGTCTCAGCGAAGTTAAGTTTAAATTTTCTGGTGATAACTTTTATTTCTCCACTACGATATGTGTATCGCTATTTTTACATCAGATGACTGCCAACAGTTACACATTGTAAATTCACCTCGATTACCGTTGTCGTCGGACGGACCGATATTTGTCGGCTTTTTAACTCTATTAATCAACGCTCCCGACTAGGGGAACTTGTAGTATATTTGCACCCGACTTGATAATGTAAATAGAATTTTTCTTTCACAGATTGCCATCACTTGTCTTTATGTGTCAAATTGTCTATTTTTAGTTTGAAAGCAAATACAAGTAATCATAACTGCAACAATTTTAACTTTTAAATCTTTTCTAAAATTAATAGCATTTAAATGTTCTATAGTTTAAGTAGTAAGGACGATTAACTTAAACAAAGTTAGAAGCAATCTGACTTAATTGCAACTGGAAATTAAAGATCATTTTCGATTCGCCCAATTTCAAATATTTGCTTGGCGAAACCGGCAAATACGTTCCGAATGCATTTCGATCGCCATCAGAGCCGGCTGTGTTAAGGCTAGCAGCAGCTTTAAGACTCCTTGCAGGAGGATGTCAAAACGGTGTAGGAACTGATTTTATCTAAGACTAGCACAACCAACATTTAGAAAATATTTTAAACAGATAAGGTACAAGGCAATATGACTGACGAAGATATTGCTTGGTCCAAATTTTTTTTTATGACAAAACACCATTTCCCGGTATCTTAAATTTGCTTCCTCCAGTAGCTCGAGACTGCTTTTGTTGTGAACTTACTTATGTTTAAACTAATATTTTAAATCTGACCAAACCTGAAGAACATTTTTTTTTAAATAAAATACAAAACTTATAAATAAAATCATCCTTTACCATCTTTTGTTGGAGCCCCTATTAATTGTCACGGAAATTTAATTCCAATATTTTTCGAAATCTACTTCCAGTTCAACGTTTCTTTTTTCATTAAAGACGTCAGTATCTCAGATGTTTTTTTTTAATTTTCTATACGATAAATATTTCTTTTTCTCATGGATTTTCCACTGTTGAACCATTCAACGAATAAACTCAAGTGATCGAAAAAAAACAAAAAACCTTTGACCCAGTCGGCTACCTGGCGGAACCAAAATTGTTCAGGACAAAATGAGTAAATTTAGAAACGTCAAAAAATTGTGCAGTGATGCCGCATTACTGCTTATTTGCGATGCGCACCTGATGCTGATGCTTTGTTGATTGAACATTTTCGTTTGCCCTTTAGATCGCAAATGATTACATTAAACATATTTTTTAATAAAGTTAATTTTTTATTTAAATTTTCTGGGCTTCTTGCATGTGTGGAAAATATTTCTTGTACAATTTTTTTTTGTTTTTCGATCAAAAATACATTTATTTATTTATTAAATCTTTAAAATCGTGTATTTACTCACTTTGCTTTCTCTTCTTATATATTTAATTTTTTTTTGGCCTGCCGAATATACAACGCATAAAGTTATTTGGTGATGCTTTTGTTTGAAATGTTTACCTAAGTTTGCAATAATGAACACTTGACGTAGAGAGTGATGCCAATATTTGCATTAATGAACGGTTTACAAAGCATCAAGAACATCATGATGCCAGTGATGCGTTAATGAATTAACACAATGTTAATTCAGAAACTGGACTAACTATATATTTTGACTTTTAAATGCTCTAAGAAAGAATAAACAAAAACAGGAAGAATTTGCCAACGAACGAAAGAAACATTTGCATCCAGAGTCATCTAAGCGTAAGATCCGTAACTAGTGACAGCTTTTTTGTGTAAATGTATTAGTTTTTTTCGAACTTTCCCAAAGTGTGCCACTTGGAAGTTAGAGGTATGCCTAACTTTCAAGAAAGTAATTTTGTGAAAAGTTGAGAGAAAAATACAAATTGCAAACGGTGTAGAAAGAGAAAAAACATTTTCGTGTGTGTACTTCACTTTTTGCCGAATGTAGTTAAGCCTTAACTTTCAAGAAAGTCCCTTTGTGAAAAGTTAAGAGAAAAATACAAATTGCAAACGGTGTAGAAAGAGAAAAAACATTTTCGTGTGTGTACTTCACTTTTTGCCGAATGTAGTTAAGCGTTTATTCGAGGTGAATAAAAGTTTTATATCGACAATAAGTAGGTACAAATAGGGGCAACCCATTTTTGCATTATATATTCTTTGGTTAACTTCTAAATCTTTTTTTTAATGTGTTTACATAGTAAAATAAAAATGATTGGCGCACGCTACAAAAAAATAAATATAACGATACTCCAGGCTTTCTAACGGAATAGAAATAGTATGGTGGAGGGGTATTTTTTCACCTAAACCAAGGAAGGATTTTAGAAGTTCTCTGACTACTTTTCAAGCCTAACTACATCCAAACGATCGAGCTTGACCTAATTGACTTTTTCATACAGCACCTCAACCATAAAATACGGGGAAATATTCATGCCACCGTTGTATGCAAAAATTAGATTTCTACGCCATTAATAAAAACTTTTATTACATATATTGCCAATAAATAGGTGCAATGATTGCCAGACTCCTTTTATTTTCTGTTTTAATATACGGCCGAAAATGACATTTAAAGGGTCCGCAAAATATTTTTTTGAAACAGGGCGCAAAACATCGAGTGCAGCTTCGGCTGTGTGGCACGTAGCGCCGTCCTGTTGAAACCAAATGTTGCCAATATCCTCCTCTTCAATTTTTGTGAACAATTGACTGTAACGGCCACTCCTTGTTGTTGTTCGTTGTTCAAGCGTATACACAACCATATACGTTCATCGGAAGGATACAACTAATTATCTGTCAAATCAGACATGAGCTAAGTGTTACCATTCGCGAAATAAGCACTAGTTGAAAAAAAAAAACGTTAGATGGCGGACGCTATACGTTAGATGACAGTTTCTTAGTTTTTTTTGTAATAAAATCATAAAAACGTGTTTTTTTGAACAAAAAAAAAATCTTCAAGGTTAAATGTTCAAAAGAATATTCTCTAAATATTTTGTTTAATACCAAAAAGTAAGCGTAGCAAAAAATTGGTGAGGGACGGACGGACATTGCTATATAGTCTTAGATTTTGATGCTGATCATAAATATATATACGATTAGGGGTCTGCGACGAATATTAAGGGTGTTACAAGCTTTGTGTCAAAATAATATTACCTTAATATAATTAATATTTTGTATACCCTGTAAAACACAATCGACGCCTCAAAAAATTATTATAAAAACAAAATTAAGATTTTATATAACTGGGCGCGCGATATTGTGCAGATTACTTACTTACTTTTTTCTTGTTTTGCTGGTATACAATCATCAATTTCTACCCCAATCATAGATGGGCCTTTTGTTAGTTTAACTAGGATAAATGCCAGACTTAAATATGAATTTAAATGCCAAACGCCCTCAAAAGGAGGCGTGGCAAAAAACTTTATATGACATACTTATGAATGAGTTTAGTGCCTACATATCTTGGAAAGCGCCTGTATATGTGTAGGTTCTATCACCATTTTCTGGTGGGCGCACTCATCATCATACCACGGGCTATTTTTCTCTGCTGGTTGGTAGCCTACAGGTACATCAGCTTTTGAAGAGAATACAAGCAAAGGAAAGAAAACCAAAACAAGCCAAGCAACGCAAAGCAAAAGAAAGATTATGAAAAATAAGGACATTGGTGTTTTCCTCAAAAAAAGATAAAATGAAAGTTGAGGGAAAACGTTGTATTAAAAGCAATAAAAACTTGAAAAGTAAGTAATTTAGTAGAAGGGAAACTTTAGGTTGTTTCAGTAAAAAAAATTAGTGCAGTGCGTGTACGTTCAATAGTGGCCTTGGATGTAGGTAGTATTTGCTTGTTTTTTATTGTGTATTTAAAAAAAAGGTAAAACACTTGAAGCAACACTTCACATTTAAAATGAGTACCTCATACAAATTCATAAAAAGTGCGTGTCCTACCCAACACTACAATAAACCGACGATATTATGAATACAAGATAGATAAATGTTTTTGACAATCCATAACTCTAAGGTATTTATCATAGAACTACTTTCCCCTATCTATGGTTTGTTTCGGTATCATTCAAAAGACCCAACATTTTCGTTTAATATATGGTAGAAAATTGTCTCTGTAAACTCTTTTGTAGCCAATTTGGAAGAGACGGTCGATCGTCTCTTCCAAATTGGGAATCACGATACCTCTCTCACCTTATTAAGGGAGAGTTAGGTATACCATTCGCTACTTGTAAATTAACCCTTAGGCTGGCTGTTAGAGGAAACAAAATTTAAGTGGAATAGTGGTATCACATGTCTAGCGACGAAATGAATCTGGCATAAGCGGATCTGGAGGTAAATGACACACTTAGCGAGTTAAAAGAACTCCTACAAAATGCCCTTAACAAGCTAACAAGTTGAGCTGTAAGTTGTGGTCAATACGTCAACCCCACAAAACTGAACTTGTCCTCTTTACTAGGAAATATCGACCCCCCTTCAAAGAGGGGTTCCAGCTAAGTCTTTTTTGAGGAAGCCAAATACTTAAATCTAATCCCGGATAGGAAGCTCAGGTGGAAATCGAATGTACAAGAAAGAGAAGCTATTGGTAACATATGGAACGATTGTCTGGTGGACTGCCTTAGAGAAAGCTACATATCCCGACAATCTAGGCAAGACAGAGAGTCTAAATATTAGTCTCTCTTTTCCTCTTCCTAATCATTGTAGTGTTTTCCAAGCGAAAATCATGGCAATCAAGGAAGTCTTGTCCTGGCTAAGGAATAACATGGTATCCGTAAAGGATATTCGAATCTTTTCGGACAGTCAGGCGGCCATCAAGTGTCTGGATTCTGACTCTATTAACTATTAAGTTGCCCTAGATTGCCTATCATCTCTAAAGGAGATGGCTGAGCAGTTCAGCATTCACCTTACTATCCACGTGGTATAACAATGGATCTTACATAGGTTTAAATGAGTCGGACCTCCGACTGTCACTTCAACCTTACCTAACCTAATGTATTCTAGAAAGTTTAAAATAATATCTACAATATCCTTGTAGCAGTTCGTCTTTACAACATTTTTTTTTCACAAACAATAACAATTAGTTCCTTAAAGTTTTCTGTCACTCCATAAATTACTCACTTTTTGAAAATATTTCAACGGGATTACTATCCCAAGGCCATCCTTTGAATTGCCATGCCGGTCCCATAACAAATACAGCAACCACTCTATTCCAGTCGTGTGGAGACAGCTTTTGATGATTGTCAATAACACGATATGAAACGGTTGCATTATTTTTACGACGCTTAAAAAAATTAAAATATATTTCACTTATTACCATAAGACAACAAAAAATACTTACTTGAAGAAGAACTTCGTTGTCTCTAGAATATCCGGCATGTTTTTTTTCCTCTGTTGATATAAATTTTAGATCCTGTAAAATATCTTTTGCATTGTACATTGTGATCAAACTTGAATTAGTGGAAGGTATAATTATTATTGGAGTTCTTGAAATTCGTTTCGGAGCATTGGCGGCAACAATTCTTGGTTTTGATGAAACATTTTCTAATAAATATATTAAGCAAACACTATTAATGTCTTTCAAGAAAAAATATTATTCATTAACAAACCTTGAACAAATGGCGCTACATGTGATTTTCTTTGAGCAATTGAACCTTCTGTAACCGATTTCAATGACATGCCATGGTACGTACCCATTGTATCAATTTTAAAGCCCTCAGTTTCTGGAATAAAAACAAAATACGCGTATTAATAAATTAAAAAAATACAATGTTAATTGTTGGACTGCTTAAAAAAGTTTAGGAATCAAAAAAACATATGGATAATAAATTTTTTTTCGATTTTCCTTGGTAACTGCGTTCAAATTATATCAATATCTTATTTGAGTTTTGAGATATTAATTTTTTTAAGCATTTGCGATATTCTTTTTTACTCATGAAAATGTTTGACTTGCAGGTAAATTTATATAGATTGTATTTTCTATTAGTCTTAATTAAAAGGAAAAAACACATATCTTTTGGGAATATGGAATTGTAAAAACAGAGTAAAATTTGGGAAAACATGTTTGAATGTTTATTGCTCTCGGAAAGCTAGAAGGTTTCTGACACAATTTTTGATTTGTAAATTACTTCTTAGGGTTAATGGTATATGTTGTCAACAAGAAAAGACACATACCAGACGTTAAGGACAGAACGTCACCACAGACACATATAACTTGTTACATTGTCTACATTAGCACCACTTTAAACTTAGACAAAGACAACAGCGCTGAGATCAACCGAAGAATTACGCTCGCAAACTGCTGCTTCTTTGGACTAAGAAAACAATTGAGTAGCCAAGTTCTCACTAGAACAACTAAAGTGACCCTTTAAAAAAATCTTTCGGGTGATTTTTAGTCCCGTCTGCATAGATGAACTTTACGGGCTGTAGAGCAACGACATCGACTTAGTCAAAAGAGTGAAAGTACAACGACTGAGAGGGCTGAACAAATGAACACCAATGCTCCCGCATGGAAGATCTTCGAGTCCACTAACGGCCCGAGGGACTCACTTCGATCACTTCGTCACTGAAGTCAATCAACTGCTTGTTTTTTTGAATTTGTGTGACTCAGGAGTTTTTACGCATGCCTTTCTTTTGCGATTGTATAGAAATGTTTATACAAGCTCCTTTCCCGATTAATACCAACTGAGACGCTCGTGCTCAAATGAATTCTTTGACGTGATACACAAACAATAATTAATTTCCAACCGAGGGCATTTGGGCTGTTAATTTTCATACTAACAAGGGGAGTATCAGACATGGGAATCATGGATTCCGATAATTTTTACATATGTTGTAGGCCAGCTTCCCCTGACTAACAGGGTAAAAGGATAAGACGCACTTCTCCCCCCTTTTCGAGAAAAATCGATTTCAAGTTTTGGTAGTAAGTTAATATAAATAATTTTTACAACTTGTAACACAAGCAGCGTAGGTCAGCGGAAGTGTGCCCAATCAGCACACTTGGGATACTAAAAAGAATTGGCGAAAGCTTTCTATGATTGGAACACACGGGCGTCCACTTGCGCACAAAAATGTTGTCAGATACCTTGGACTCTGGTTAGATCAATATCTATATTTTAACAAACATGTAGATGTTGCTCTCTCCAGAGCCCGAGGTGCTTTTGCCTTTACAAAGAGACTGTTTTACAGCAGCCAACTCGATGCAAGGGTGAAGGTAATCTGCTACACGGCCCTCATTCGGCCCATGCTAGCATATGGATGTCCCGGTGGTTCAACATAGGGGCAAGTAGAATGGAAAAGATTCGGGTGTTTGAGAGGGCCTGCCTCCGGGCTTGCCTTCACCTATATAGAACACCAGAATCTCAGTACATAAAATTCTTTCCAATGAGGTCCTATACAGCGGGTCTAATCTGATTAGAGTGGACAATTTCCTGATCAAGATGACTCGAAGGCACATTGCGAGGGCAATGACCTCGATGAATAACCTGATCTTCGGGGCTTATTACCCCAATTATATGTACCATGAGAGGGTGCGTCTTAGCGGCTTTGTCCCCCCAGAAGCATTCCTCTACTTTGATCAGGCAGGTCTGATCCAGGATAGATCGGCGGTACCGTTAATCTTCCACGTTGCTCGGACAACTGTGGACAGGCGACTCAACTACAACAGAGACGTCACACAGAGCGCGGAGGAGCGTCTCCGGTTTAGTCGGTCGGTATCGGGGCGCGATAAGAAAGATGTAGAAAAACAGCACCAGCAATTTTGGTGGCTTTCAGAGAGAGCTCCCTCGTCGATCCCTTTTGATCCGGGGTAGATCCGACAAAGTCGGTTTGGCATATATATTATATTAAATTGCCTTGGCCGGCTTACATAGTTTAAGTAGATGTTAAGTAGGTGTAAGTTAGGAAGGCACACAGCACGTGGCTGTTAGGGGTATATAAAAAAAAAAAAAAAAAAAAAACACGCACAGCACGCGGATTTAAAAAAAAAATAAAAATAAAAAAAAAAAAAAAAAAAAAAAGTGCATATATAATTATGCAGCATAGTTAAGTTAGCTTAAGATTTATTATTAAGATAGCATGTAAGTTTTACTTATAAGATAAGACAAAAACAAAACAAAAAGTCCGGTTACTAAGTTTTTTAATAAAATTTTCTTAGTTTAGTTATAAGTGTTATTTGTATTTATTTTAAATATCTAAAATGTAAGTTGGGTTAAGTCGAAAGACAATATTAATAATTTTTGTTTAACTTAGAGCGCCCGTATAGGGCCAGTAAGTTAAAATTTAAGCAACATAATTAAGTTAGTTAAGCTAGTTTTAAGCATTTTTGTCTAGCATATAAGAATCAATGAATTACTAAATAAAAAGCATTCAAAACTGAACTGAACTGTGCCCAATCAGCTAATCGCATGGTTGCATGTTCAATGCATGCCCGACCCACTTTTTTTTTTTTTTTAATTTTATTTTTATTTTTTTTTTATTTTTTTTAGAGTTTTTAAAATTCTGCCAATAACTTCTTAATGCCAGAAATAATTAAGGCAAACAGTAACGCGCAGGCAACTTCGATTATTTTTCGCTTTATTCACTTTCCAACCAAAACTTTAAATCGATTTTTCTCGAAAAGGGGGGAGAAGTGCGTCTTATCCTTTTACCCTGTTAGTCAGGGGAAGCTGGCCTACAACATATGTAAAAATTATCGGAATCCGTGATTCCCATGTCTGATACTCCCCTTGTAAGACACGTCGACTTTATTGATTCGGCCACATCGAGCGAATGCACAATAGAGCTCCAGTCAAGAGGATCTTCGGATCCCATCCCCCAAATTCGAGACAAGGAAGACCGAGCCTCCGTTTCGAAGACCAAGCCATCGCAGATGTCAGAGCGCTTCTTCTGGAAAATTGAAAAAGTGTGACCGCGTTCGCAGAGGATGGAAAGCTGACTTGTTTAAGGCAGAGTTAAGTAAGTAAGTAGTAATAAATTTGCGTTTTGGATCCGCTAAGTTAAGTTCTACCTCAGCTCTTATTCCTCACTAATTTTTTTGAACACATACAATAACACGGCGGCGAGATTTTATTATATTAAGGAGAATTTGAAGAAACTAGTTTGTTAGTTAAGAAATGATTTTACTTTTAAAGCATTAAATTTGCAAAAAAGAGCAACTACCTTTTTTTCATTATAAACTCCCAAGCAAATGTGTAGGGGAAAAATTCGCGCCAAATAAATATTCGTTCTCCCTTTTTGTGGCATTTGAAATGGCGGGGAACCATTTTCGAAGATATTTTGGTAAATGAAATGATTGAATCCATCGTCCTATATACGCCAGTTGAGTGTCGCATAGCTGAACACCAGTGCAATAAGTGCAAATGCCTATTAGAGGCGAAACCAGCGTAAAAAAGGTTTATCATTGCACTATAAAGTACTCAGGATTGGATCAATATTCCAGTAGTGTTATTAAAGCTGAAAATATGGTGAGATTCATTTGCGAGAAATGCATACTTTACATAAAAAATGTTGATTTGATGGTGAAGGAAATGCAGGAGAGTATGTCCAAAAACACACGGTATTTGAAGCAATACAAGGAACAATTTGAAACGTCACCTAAGTAAAATGAAATAGAATTAAAAAACTATTGGAAGCAAGAGATATGTTGATATGTTGGGAGATTGGGAGATAGGAAGAAAAGCCAAGAAACTTGTGAAAGAAGTATTTCAGAAATGAAAAAAATGTGCATATTGGCTGAAAAACCAACGAAGGAAAATGAAAACGTTTGGAATGAAGTGAAAAGCAGTGGTAATAGCGTATGTGTTGAATTTAAGAAAATTATGGATAACAACAAAGGTAAACAAATGATGGCGGGAAGTCATAAGTCATTTGCTGATATTGTCAAAAGGAACAATGGCATAAGTCAGGACAAGGTGATGCCAAAAATGCGAACAGAGTTACCGCTCATAATAAAACCAAAAGGAAAACAAAATTGTAATAAAACAAGAGAAGATTTAAATAAAAACGTAGACCCAGAAGATTTCAGAATAGCTAATATTGAAACAGCACATAATGGAATAATTATCATTGAGAGCGAGAATTCTAATGAAAGAAATAGAATTAAATGTGCTATTAAAAAAGATATGGATATGGACTATGAAATAAAGGTACCAAATAAAATTAACCCAAGAATTATTATACCATTAAAGAAGTTCAAATATTAAGAAAATGAGGTAATTGGGAAATTGAAAAAACAAAACAATATTATAGCAAACAGTAAGTTAAAATTAGTCAAATACTTCGAGAATAAGAAGACCAATATTACAAATTACAATGCAATTATTGAAATTGATATTGAATCCTTTCCAAAAGTAATGCTAACAGGAAAACTAAACATCGGATGGGAACGGAAGAAGGTCTTTGATGCAATGGAAGTCAGGAGGTGCTATAAATGCAAAGGTTTTAATCATAAATCTACGGAATGTAAGAAAGATGAAACATGCCTAAAATGCTTGGGAAACCACAAAAGTAGCGAGTGTAACAAGGAAGCAATAAATAGATGTATAAATTGTGTTCGAGCTAACGAAAGACTTAACTTGGGACTAGACGAAACCCATACGGTACTAAGCAATAGCTCTAATAGGGAATTTTGCAGATTTTTGGAGGAAAACATTGAGAAGCTGTCTGAAACACAAACAAACATATTGATTGCCGGAGATTTCAACATAGACTGGAGTAAGAACCATCTTTATAAAAACGAGATAAAAATAATTTTGGATGATAACTGTTTATCTCAGAAAATAACAGAATATACTAGAGTAACAGCTAACTCAAAAAGCACAATCGATTATATAATATCTGATATGGAACATTTTACAGTTTGTACTAATATTAATAATAAGATTTCAGATCATGAGAGTGTTGACATATTCATAAATGAAACAAAAAACAAACAAGCTGATAAAAATACAATAGAAATATACAAACACAGAAAAGATATCTTTACACATAAGCTTAGGCAATTCGACACATCATACAATAGCAGAACCAGTGTACATGAAAATGTGGAGAGGATTGATTTAAGTCTTAGAGAGACCTCACGAGAATTTATTATCAAGAAAAATGTAAAAAGGGATAATCTAACAATTAAATGGTACACAAATGAACTGAAAGACCTAAAACTTGAACAAATTAAAAAATATGAAAAAGCTAAACTTAACAACAGTAATGAATTGAAAATCGTTTGCAAAAAACAAAATGGATTTCCATAAAATAAGCCCAACAGTAATAACGGACAATTGAAATACTATTGGTCAGACAATGCTTATGATAGTAAATAATTCACTCTTAACGGGAGAGTTTTCAGACTCATGGAAGGATTCTATGGTTACACTAGTTGAAAAAGTTGCAAACACAAATAAAAGTGAAGAATTTCGACCAATAAAAAATTATCCAGACAGTGGTAAAGCAACAGTTGATCGAGAATTTTGAAATTAATAATATTTAATCGATATATCAGACCGAATATAGAAAAAATTATTCATGTGAAGCAGCAGTTAACCACATTGTAAAGGAATGGAAGGGTGGCGGTTCGAAAAAGAAAATAATAGCACTCTTCTTAGATTTCAAACGTGCTTTTGAAACAATTAATAGGGTAATACTTTTGAGAAAATTGTCTAAGTACGGGGTTCGAGATAAAGTTAAAAATTACGTTTCGGATTGTGTTGAGGTTGAACAAGGAGTTCCGATCGATTCTAGGAGCTTTACTTTTTATACGCTGATGATACATTGATTTATGCTGAGGGAAAGAACGTCGATGAATGCAGACATAAGCTAGACCACGATATAGCTAAATTAAATGAATGGTTAAAAATGAACAAATTAAAACTGAATGAAAAAAAAACTAAAATAATGGTAATAAATCTACCAAGTGAAACGAATATAGAGATAAACGGAATACTTATTAAAAACGTAAACAGCATAAAATATCTGGGAATGGTAATTGATATAAGAATTTAAACATGCACGAACACGTGGACTACATATGTAAAAAAATAGGTAAACAAATTGGTTTCTTTAAAAGAATCAGGAAGCAAATGGATGATATGACAGCTACAATGGTGTATAATACTGTAGTAAAACCTCATTTTGAGTTACACATTACTACAATGCTTTTTTCAGGCTGCAATTAAGGTCATATAGAAAGGCTCCAGAAGCTCCAAAACAAAGCTATGAGGAGTATCCTGACGTGCAATCATTTTACGCCAATAATTTGTATGCTGAACGCGCTAAAATGGCTGAATGTAAGGCAAAGGCTAAAATACAATACGCTGCTGGCTGTTTTTAAAATCAAATATGGAGCCGCGCTTATGTACTTAACAAGCGAGGTCAGACAGGTTGGAGATGCGCAGCCGTACCAGTTGCGAAACATAAACAATTTTAGATTATGCAATCAATCCTTTTCATCGGCTAAAAACACAATTATTTATAAAGATTTTAAATTGTTTAATAGTCTACCTAACGAAATAAAAATTGAACAAAATTTTAGAATTTTTAAAAGTAAATGTTTAGATTTTGTAAAAAGAAATATATAATGAGATTAGGAGTCTGAATTGAATAAATTTGTAAATTTTGAATACATGTATATTACATTATTATAGTATGAATGGGTTTGTAAAGTATTGAATTAATACTAATAAACTTAACTAAACTAAAGGACTACATCGACAACAAAAACACTCAAAAGGCAGTTGCAGCTCATGTATTTGATTTAACCAACGCGGAACCTTATACTAGAAAACTTTCATCGACAACTAAATGCTAATAAAAGTGTAAATGTTTCCATAAACACTGGACGCATTTTACATATAAAATCTTAATGTTACTCTCATTTTTTTAAAATTTTGTCATTACATCAAATATGTTTCGTTCTATAGTTTTATTTTCCACGCGTATTGCGCGGAAGATAATAGGCCAATCCTTAAAATCTAGAGAAATTCATTCGGTATCTAGAGAAAGTAAACTTTGTTTTGTTTTTATTTTTTTTAAAAACTTTTTTGCGGACAATAACAAAGAGACATTAAAAAATTTATTATAATCCAAACAAAAAATGTTATGTGGTCATTAAAAGATTAACTGGTTAAAAATTATTTTTGATCAGCTGTTAAACTCTTTGATTTTACTTCTGTTGCGATCATGGAAAAATAAAAAAAGATCTTTATTTGTAAGCGATCTATTCGTTGTTATTGTAATTTAATAGTAATCAATAGGTGGTACATGAAAAATTTCCTCCGTAATAGCACCAACGAAGTTGAGGATGCAGAGTGCAGCGCACAAGATATGTGGGATTCCCTCGAAGGGTCAGTACCAGCACGGAAAGGAAACTTGGTGGTGGATAGAGGAAGTTCAAGCAGCAATAAAGGAAAAGAAAATGGCTTTCAAAGCTTGGTCAAAGTGCCCCTCTAATAATATAGTTGAAAAATCTCGCTTTGAAGTGGAATACAGATGTTGCAAAACTATCGCGGAGAAAAAGTGTACCCAAATTCAAGTTAAGTGTATGGAGTGCTTGTATCCGGAATTGGAGGACGTATCTTTTTCGCCTGGAACCAGGTAACCCACGAGCTTCGACAAAACACGAACAAGGGAACAACTATTTTCAAGATTGCCGCACAAAGAATCTCGAAAAAATTGGAGCACGACCGACTCAGTTGGTATTGTCATGTTCAAAGGAGGGATAAAAATCCTGGATCACACAAATGCAGAAACGCCAGTATTTGATTGGCCTAAATGATGAAGTGATCCAAAATCGGGATGGGTGCAGATATTACTTGAGGTCGAACCGGAGAAACCCACAGGCGGACCAGTAGGACTGCAGTGAAGTGGGAGGGTTATGATCCCTGTAATACTGATCATAATCTCGTCGTTAATTGGAGAGAAGAATAGGTGGTACATCACAACAGTATATCAACACAACTCTCTTAAAATACTTTAAATATAATTTAAATAATAATAAGCTGCGAAAATTTGTAAGAGACTTTTATTATATTCTTTTATATATTTTATTTTATAACAAACATATTAAGTAGTTATTAAAAGAAAAACAAGTTTCATACGATACACTTCATAAATCTCTTTTGGGCACTCATCGGGCTGTCAAACGTTCAGATTTTTCACGTTCTGTGTCTGTTTGTTTAAATTTTCAAATTTCTTTTGTTTTCTTCATTCCTTCTCTGCCTTTTATTTATGCTTTATTGCTGATTAGTTGATTTCTGATTCACGAATAATGCAAACGCAGAATTTTACGATAAAAGACCAAAAAAGAATCATAGCGTATAAGCCTGGCTACAAATGAACGTAGTGGCATGACACATACGTCATTCGAATGAAAGCAATTTTAGCAGATGGGTAACGCTGAAATGTGAAACAAAAAATTATTTCTCTTGGGAAGTCGAATATTTTTGGTCTTAACTCTTTCAACGCAAATGTCAAATGGAGATTTCTGTTAAAAGTGAAATGTTTTGGAAGGGAAACGTTCATGCCCACGCCGAGAATTCAACTCGAAAGCCGATTTTCGGTGGATTCTGCCGCACATAAAATCTACCTGTTCATGACGGTCATTCCCATGAACGTGTAGCCAGGCACTATGAAACATGACAAAGTGTCATGATGATGTCTGATTGGAAGGCAACTTGAAATGCCGTCACTAGACAAGGAAAGAGGCAGCACAAGCTCTGTACCAGGATATCCCATATTTTTATTCAATTTAACTGGAAGGATTGAGTGCCTTCCAAGAAAGTGGCAAGGAAGGATAAAACGAACCATACATATTATGTATATGAACGTGCTGCGATGCATTTGTTGGCATTATCGTTATCATTTTATCAATAACGGTACCATCATCTAAATAACGGACGGAAGAATTAAAAAAATAAATTTTATAGAAATTAACATAATTAAATTAATTTTAAATTAAATTTGATGTGTTTATTTAACCTAATCTGCACAGAAAAGTGCAGTAATTTTTTTAAGATTTATACCAAGTTTTTGCAGCTGTCAAACCATTTACCCAGATAAATTGGTTGTTTTAAGATTCAGACCAGTTTCTGCGAATCTCAAACCAAACAAAACATTCACACGTACTCGCACCAACACCAAAACGTTTCACATTTCTTGTTCGCTTCTTGGCTTTTACAATTGAAGAGTTGTTCAGTTGTGATAATCCCCCCTATCATGCTATCCGTTCGGAGAGGAATTTTCTCCGCAACGCAAATATAATCGGAGACTTCATTTACATTCACAGTATCCGTTTTCCGAACGTACTTGTTATTTCCGCGATGAATATATATCGGAGACAATCGGAAAGAAATTGACAGGTGGCTGTCAAAAACTGATGTAAAAAACGCAGCTCATCGCGTTGAAATGTATACTGCCGGTATGCGTTACGTTTTGTCGGAGAAATGTTCCGAACAGGTGATGGGAACAATTACCATGAAGGAAAATTGTCCGATTCGTATAAAATCGGAGAGTTTTCCTTTCGGAACGGATACCAAGATAGGGGGGAATATCTATTAAGCAATATCGAGGCTTTTCGGAAAAATGGTAAAACAAAAATTGTATTTTTATATAAAGAGAACATACAACAGGGATTTGTTTCTGGTCGCTTTACTAATAACGGGTGATCCAAGTAGAGATACTTTTTTCAATAGCCTTTGTTGACAGATCACGTGTGAGTCGTGTCATGCTGTCATGTTATTTTTGTTTAGTATTGTGAAGAAAATATAACGGCCGTAGCTGAGAGTGTACACGAAGACCGTAGAAAGTCGATTCGGAGCCGTTCGCAGCAACTCGGACTGACGTATGGAAGGACTTGGCGCATTTTACGTCAAGATCTTAAATTGAAAGCGTACAAAATACAGCTTGTGCAACAACTGAAGCCGCTCGACCTTCCCAAGCGACATCGCTTCGCTCTATGGGCTCTTGAAAAGTTCCAAGAAGATCCGACGTTTTCGAGGCAAATTTTGTTTAGCGATGAGGCCCATTTCTGGCTCAATGGGTATGCAAACAAACAAAATTGCCGCATTTGGGACGAAGAGCAACCTGAAGAGATTGAAGAACTGCCACTTCATCCAGAAAAAACAACGGTTTGGTGTGGTTTGTGGGCCGGTGGAATCATCGGTCCATATTTCTTTAAAAATTATGCCGGTGCGAACGTAACCGTCAATGGCGACCGTTATCGTGCCATGATAACCGACTATTTGATGCCTGAAATTGAAGCTCGTGATCTCGGCGACATTTGGTTTCAGCAAGACGGCGACACTTTCCACACATCGCATCAATCAATGGACTTATTGAGAGAACATTTCGGTGAGCACATAATTTCACGTTTTGGGCCGGTCGATTGGCCACCAAGATCGTGTGATATCACACCGTTAGACTTTTTCCTGTGGGGATATGTAAAGTCAAAAGCTTATGCCGACAAGCCCGCTTCGATTCAGGCCTTGGAGGAAAACATCACGCGTGTCATTCGCCAGTTACCAGTCGAAATGCTCGAATGAGTGATCGAAAATTAGACTCAACGGATGGACCATCTGCGACGTAGCAACGGCCAACATTTGATAGACATAATCTTCAAAAAATAAATGCCAAAGAATGTTCTTTCAAACGATAATAAACATTCTCCATTAAATTTGAATTTTCTGTGTTTTTTTCTTTAACAAAGTAGGGAACCTCGAAATGGATCACCCTTTACCAACTTATCCCTTTTTACCAATTTTAGTATTCACACCACCGAACATGGTGTGCAGGTTCATGTACTTTATACTGCTGATTTTGTTAAGGAATTCGAAAGACCAGAATGAAAGAATTAACCACTGGATTTTAATGCAAATATATGAAATACTTGGTTTTCATTCTAATATCCTGAAATGGTTATTATCCTATGTTTTAAACAGAAAATTACTTATCAAACTTGATAATTATTTTCTGATGTGTTAAACTTGTTTGTTTCCTGGTGTTTAGAAAGTGATTTGGAGCTAAATGTGGGCAAATGCAAAGTTTTCCCTGTATCCCGATCATACTGCCTCGCTCATTATTCCTACGCTGCTAACGGTGTAATATTTAGTCGGCATCTGAGGTTAAGGACTTCGGTGTAATTTTTGACACGCATTCAAATTTCAACTTGCACATTGATCGCATAGTGTATAAATCTTATTCGCTATTGGCTTTCCTTCAATTACACAGAACAAATGACTGGTTAGCCGAACTTATAACTTGATGCTCTCGTTAATTTAACTTTGTTCCCTTTCACATTGCTATAACCCCAAGTCGGAATTGTTTTAAGCAAACATCTCTTAAAATTTTGAATGACATATTATGTTTATTATGCTTTTAATTATCTATAACTACAATACATATTTTATAATTGTAAATATAATTTATCTAATAATCTGTTAAGGGGTTTGAATCTAGTAGATAAATAAATAAATAAAAATCTATTAAATATAATTCTTTCCAAGCAAATAAAAATAGTTATTTGTGAATTAAACTTATTAAAAAATAGTGACCTCTTTTTTTGTAATTATTCAATGCATTTTTAGAAGAAACATAAGGATAGTCTACAGTCCGCTTGGAGCAAACAGTATGATAACCTATCCATATCCCTATATGCCCCAAAGGAAAAATCGTTAAGAACATAATGGATTTATTTGATTCTATGAAATTTATTAAAAATATTTTTTTAAAAAAATCTTTCCAAAAACGATGAAAACCACATATTGTAAAAAAAAGCCCTGAAAAAGTAGGCCGGATAAAAAACTTTATATGGCCAACTTGTGAAGGAGTCTCTTCAACTACAGTTTTAAAAAGTTTTTTTTTCTAAATTGTGGGTGCGACAGTGGGTGTTTTCAAACTTTTGTAACACTTAACCATTTCGAGACCCTAGGGATTTCAGCTTCCTAGCATAGGGTATAAAAATACCAACTTTTAGTCGAAAGTGAGTGATATATATTTTGTGCAATGGAAAACCAATTAATATTAAAACGACCACACGGAGATTATTTCACTAATAACTCTTTTATATTGCAACATAAGTCACTTTCTGTTTAAATGCGTCAGAAGTGTCAAATGCCAGCTTGTTGTTTTTTTTTGCAATATGATTTTGCATTTAATTAATTTATTTGGTAAATAAATAAAACATAAAAATGTTTCAAATTAAGATTTTATTTTCAACTGACTAAGTAATGATATCCGGCAGTACACAGAATTTAAAATTTCTCATCTGTTAGAAGATTATCAACATCATAGAAAGCTATACTTTTCTCTTCTACCTTGATCAGACAGTTTTATTCACTTATGCTTTTCCATTTTTGAATAGGGTCCCTGATCTAGGCCCTCATTGAATATAGCTACTATCATGTTAAACAAATATGCGTATTTTCGACTATTGAACACATGCATATGTACATAACATTTACATGTAACTTTTATAATTTAAAAAAATCGATTCGCTTTAATACTGTTTTGTCGATTTTGGTCTAATTTATTTCGACGCTTTTAAACTAATTGCCAAAAAAAAACTTTATATGAAAACAAAAAATTATTCCAAAAACCTTGTTTAAATTATCCATGAACAAAGAGTCTGCAATCGTTAAAGGCGCTTTTGATACAAACTTTGAAGCCAAATTGTCAAACCGTTTCGCAATAAGACTTTTGGACAGGCAGACATACAGCCAACCCGGCCCACTTGTTTTAAAGCAGAGAATATAATTTTATAGATCCAGAGAAGACAAATGGTTGAAGTTGATGGTTGGACTTCTGGCGTTATAAAGGGTGATTTTTTAGCTGGTTTGGTTTTGGCAACACTGGTTTTGACAGCTGACGTGTGTTTAGTACCTTGTGTCACTGTCAAACAGCTTCAGTTTGGTTTGCAATTTAACCATGGATCGTCTTACAAATGAACAACGCTTGCAAATTATTGAATTTAACTATCAAAATTCGTGCTCGGTTCGAAATGTTCATCGCGCGCTGCTTCCATTTTATGATCGGCATTCTCGACCTTCTGAGCAGTCTATTCGGAAGATTGTGACCAAATTTCGCACCAAATTTACTTTGTTGGACATTAAACCACCAACACGTTTACGTACTGTGCGTATTGAAGAAAATATTGCGGCCGTATCAGCTAGTGTGACAGAAGACCGCGAAATGTCGATTCGGCGCCGTTCCCAGCAGTTAGGCCTTTGTTACAGCACTACGTGGAAAATTTTGCGGAAGGATTTGGGCGTAAAGCCTTTTAAGATACAGCTGGTGCAAGAACTAAAGCCAGCCGACCTACCACAACGCCGAATTTTTGGTGAATGGGCTCTTGGAAAGCTGGCCGAGGATCCGCTTTTTTATCGAAAAATTGTGTTCAGCGATGAGGCTCATTTTTGGTTGAATGGGTACGTAAATAAGCAAAATTGCCGCATTTGGAGTAAAGATCAGCCAGAAGCATTGCAACAGCTACCAATGCATCCCGAAAAAGCCACTGTTTGGTGCGGTTTATGGGCCGGCGGCATTATTGGGCCATATTTCTTCAAAGATGATGCGAATCGCAGCGTTACTGTCAATGGTGAACGCTACCGAGCGATGATAACAAACTTTTTTTTGCCCGAAATGGAAGTTCTTGACTTGCATGATATGTGGTTTCAACAAGACGGTGCCACATGCCACACAGCGCGCGAAACAATGGCGCAATTGCGAGGCGAGTTTGGTGAACAGTTAATTTCACGTTTCGGGCCGGTCAATTGGCCGCCTAGATCGTGCGATTTGACACCATTAGATTATTTTTTGTGGGGGTATGCCAAGGCTAATGTGTATAGGGACAAGCCCGCTTCGATTGACGCACTGGAAGCCAACATCCATGCATTCATTCGTGAGATACCGGCCGATATGTGTGAAAGAGTATGCCAAAATTGGACTCAGCGGATGGGCTACCTGAGACGCAGCCGCGGTCAACATTTGCATGAAATTATCTTTAAACATTAAATTGCAAGGTTCAAACTATCGATTCAAATAAATATTTCATTCATTTTTTCGAATCTTTTGTGTTTTTTTTTTTAAAAAAGTTCTAAACCTCTTAAAAAATCAACCTTTAGAAGTAACTTGGGCACCATAAGGCATACCTTTGGGCCGATTGCTATTTATCTTATTTATAAATAACGTTCATCTGTCGGGAATACTATAGTTTCTGGGGCGACTTGATTTGAAGATGCAACTTTATAGATCTCGATTCCTAATAGCATACCTTACTTTTCATGGTGAAAAATATATACAAATGTATATAAACTTTTTGTTATTTTTTCAAAAAAAAATTATGTAACTGATTACAAGAAGTGTATTGCTTTTGACACTTCGAATTAATTTAAAATTTTTTACTTACCTTCTTTTTGACGATTAAAACGTTCTTGATCGTACCGATTGTACTGAGCTAGTTGTTGCTGCGGTTTGGAAATTCTCACTTGCTCCGTCACCTTAATACTTTGTATCGGTCTATTTCTACCTTCTTCTCTGGCTTTGATACCTTGTAATAAGGCTATAATATTTTTCGCGAACATTTTTCCAGTGCTTTGGAGAATCGTTGTTCGGGTTCTCCACTGACGTTCTCTGCTTATGATATCTTTAGTTGAATCCACGTCAAAATCGATTATGGCTCTCAGATCTGTACCCATAACGTCTTCATTGTCATGACGCTTAATTGTAGTTCTTTTATTTGCCAACCTTTTCGCCTTGATAGCTGCAATTTTCTCTACTGACATTGTTTCAGATAACGATTTGATATTGTCCACGTTCACAGTGGCTTCTTTTCTGTTGACAGCCCATCGCGCAGCCAACTGCTCACGTACTTTTTGAACTTGTATATCTTCGAAACGAGATTTTTTAGCAAAAATATCTGGACCAGAACCATCACTATCAAGGGGTCTTTTAATCTGAGTTGGTATTTCAAGTGGAGCACTTTTATCAATACTAGCACACGTAGGCGTCTCCCCGTTAAGGTATGCTAGAAGCTCTTTTCTATCTGGACGATTTACTGCTGGAATATCTTCGGCCTATAAAATGTGACTTATTAACCAATTAGGGAACAAAAAAAATACAACATGGGCATACCGCACATTGACGAACATATACTGAGTGTTGCAACAGAACATTCCTCAGCAAATACAGCAAGCATTCAAGTGTATAGTACTCTTTAAGGGACCCATTTTTGCCAGATCTTTAAAGGGTTACATTAGTACGTTAACCGATACTCCATAAACATAACTATATACTCCTTACCCATATTTTAGGTAACTTGTTTTTACAGTTTTATGCCAAGAAAATTCTCCAAAAACAATCTGATTATTTTTTTCTATAATTTCTTTCTTGCTTATATTGTACTGACGTAGTAGACTTAGTGGATCCGCCATTTTTCAACGCGATAAATTATCGCCTACCTAATCAGGAAAGCACTTAAATAAAGTATTTTATATTTAAAGAATTATTTTAAAAAGATATATAAAAGCTGTTAATATTTTGTTTTTATACGCACGCGAGCAAAGATTTAGAAAGTATACAGATGTAAATATTTTCCACTGCTCAGCAATTGAGATAAAGTGTCAGTCGATTTCAATTCCAAGCAATTCATATTCAGGAAAACAGTTTTCCAAAGCAACCTTTTTTTCCCCCGCCACCTATATGATTTTCTGTGAACCTACAAAATAATATGCCACATATGAACATAACCTTTAAATTGACACATCTTGCTGCTACCATTTACAAATCAGATTCGCGGGTACCTGCGACCAAGAAAAGTTCGCATGTGAAAGAAAGAAATGTCAGAATTTACGAATATTCGCCTGTTCGCAGTTCGCGGTTCGCTCTCATGTGAATGATCCTTTAGATATATATATGTATTTAGTAGTAATAAGGAACTGATATGCACAATATGACTTACAAATTATCAAATGTCAAATAACATTAAGGAAGTGTGTTATTTGCATTGACACTGCAGATGCTGAATGATCAAAGCAAATCTTTATTCATCAACCTTAAATCTATTTTTGCTTTTAAATAAGTTTGATTCGAGTTGTTAGATACTAAAGGTACTTACGCTTTAAATTGTGCGATAGCTTTTTAGTTCAAAAAAATGACTTTTATTTCATAATAAATAATTACACCTATTACAGTCTGCCAGATTGATAGTTCTGTCAATAATAATATACGCTAGTCTAGACCCAGGAATTTTCTATTTTTCGAGAAGCCATTCCGCAAGAATTGCATACAAAAATTCATACAAAATATTAATATTCTATTTTTCCAATTGCCCGACGTTTGGACGGTTTTTCAAAATATTCGTAAAAACCTTCTCCTGGCAATTATGAACAACTGTAAAAAAAAATTGAACCAAATCCGCCCAGCCGATCTTAATTGAGGAATTATTACACATTTTTTATACCGTTTTTATAATATACTAGAAATACAAAATAAGTAATTAATTTACTAAAGTACATATATAGGTCATTTAAAAGTTCACAATAATACGTTTTGTATAGCGAAGCGCATTTAATGTATAGTTGTACAATAAATCCCATCCTTGCTGTCCATTCAAAATGCGGATTGCTTCATCTTCATCTATGTCATGTTTCATACGCGACGATTTTTGTTTGTTTGCTTCGTTAGACAGAAATCAACCAATCAGCAATTAAGAATAAATAAATGTCGGAGAAAGAAAGAAGAAAACAAAAGAAATTTGAAAATAAAGGAAAAATTTACGAAACGTGAAAAATCTGAACGTATAAAAGCCCGACGCGTGCCCAAAAAAAATTAAGAAGTGTCGTACGACAAAAATCGTAGTAAATGAAATGTGACTATGAGAGTTGATCCAAAGAAACTTAAGCGGAATTCCCTTAAAATCACAGATGAGTAATTATACAGATTTTCGACTGAGAGTATATTTTTCTCTCCCGCCTTTCGTTTTTTATTTGCTTCTATGATGAAGTTATTCATTATTATTATTCATTATCATCATGATGAAAAAAATTTAATAACGTAATTATCTTTGAATTGAAATAATAAAGTTCACATTTTTTGTCTAAAATTGCATCAAACGTTTTTTCTTCGCAGTTTGTCAATTCGCTCGCTAGCTCTCATATGAACGTTTCAAATTTGTAGATACATTCAACTTTCATATGTTCAATAAAGACATAATAAAACAATGAAGGATTTTAATATATATATAAAAAACTAATCCAAAACTATTTCCTATAAATATTTTACACCCAAACATTACTATTTTAGTAATTGCATTTTATCTCATTTTATTAACCAAAATGGAAAAAATATAGCAACCCAAGTATGTTTATTTTAAAGCAGGGAAAAAATTGAGAACTATTTCTTATTAACACAAAAAATAATCGCATTTAATTGCAACAACTTCATATTTTTATATAACTATTTTTTTTTCATAATCATTTGAATTAAAAATAAATAAGCTTGAATGTTAATGTTACGTTAACTCAATACTTCGCAGCACTTCCCAAACACATCCGCTATAATCAGCTGTTTTTTATTGCCATTTGAAATTCTTGCAGAACTGATAGCAACGCTTATGACATATTTTTGATACATCAACACCCTGTACTTTATTTGGCTGGCTCACACGTATTCACAGATAGAACATTTGAGAGAAGATTTTTTCACCATTTTTAAAATTTTTTTGCGGGGTAAAGGGATGGACTGCGCGTCATAGAGACTAAAGACAGTAGCCGTTTTTATACCCTATCCTAAGGGTATATTAATTTTGACACATCGTTTGTAACACCCCTTAATATTCGTCGTATACCCATAAAAGTATATATATTTATGATCAGGACCAAATCCTAAGACTATCTAGCAATGTCCGTCCGTCCGTTCGTACAGAATTTTTAGGCCTTTAAAATTAAGTTAGGAAGCTGAAATTTGGACCACTTATTTCCAACCGAAATGGTTAAGTGTAAAAATTTTATTAATAGGCCCACTGCCACGCCCTTAATTTAGAAAAAACCGTTTTAAAGCTAAAGTTAGAGAGACAGAGTGTTACAACCTTCACAAGATATGTAGGCACTGCCCTGCTTCATAGGTTTGTCATATAAAGTTTTTCGCCACGCCTACTTTTTGTGGGCGTTTTTTACTAAAATGCTGTTTTCTTCAAACATTTTCATAGAAAGCGAAAAAAAAATGTTTAACAAGATATTTACCCAATATTTTTTCCAACATATCACCCCTATAAAGTTTTTGCCACGCCCACTTTTTAGGGCGTTTTTTCAAAAAAACTTCTTTTTTTTTAATTAATAGAATGAAATAAAATGCTAGCCATCATCTACTTAATGCTTTTTTCTTTGGGGCATATTGGGATATGGATAGGGTATCATACTGTTCGCCCCAAGCGGACTGTAGCCTTTCCTCATGTTTTATTATCAGAAAAGATCTATATGGATCTTGAATCTACATCAAATACACATGATCTTACTATCGAGATCACGATTTTTGATACGCCTCCAACGTTAATAAGAAAACAATTTTCCGTTACGATCCATGTTGCCATACTCAAATTGTAAAATCCTTGAGAATCGCAAAGGAAATGAGACATACAGCTTCTACTTTTATTGATTAATATGGCTATATATAATACTGAAATAATAGAAGAAGATTCGCAGTCAAAGTGAGTTAATCGAATGCGCTTTTCAGAATTGGTTGTTAATAAAACCCGCAATTAATTTTATTTTTAGATGCTATTTTTTAGTATGATAACGCTACAACAGATCTAAAATGGGATATTCAACCATGTGTTCAATATTATGCTATCTAACTGCAGCTAATGATTGACATAACTAAGTTTGCAGAAATATTTTTGTTAGTTGAAGTTAAGGAAGCACGGTGAGATGTACTGGCGGCAATGTAGTCATTCACAGCTAGGTTAGGCTGGGCGAAGCTATTAGTATTCTGTCAGTGTTTGAAGATCCAGAGTGTTTTATTACAATTGGCTGAAATATATAGATCATTTCCGATAATAAAAAACTGCTACTGTAAATCATAAAGCTTATAATAAAACTATTATAGAAAAATTCGTTGAAGAGCCAAAACGCATTTCCATCTTGCTTACTCTCATCTTTCTACTGTGCTCTGCCTCTCTTCGCTTAACACCACATAAAATAACTCTTATTTTCAGATTATTCAAACTAGCTGCATTAATGCATTTAAAATGGCGTTTGAGTGATTCCTGGCGAAAATGAATAAGTGAGATTGCGCAACTCTCTCGAAAGAATCGAATGAATGTGAGTGCCGTTTTGAGACATTCATTCCATCAAACGAATAGGGTACGAATTGAATACGTGTGAATATGAATATAATATACTGAACAAGGTGTTCGATTCATCGTATTTATTTGTCTTATTTAATTACCCAGTGTATTCAGTGTACTCAGTGTATTCTAAGAATTTCTAAACTTTATCGTATATACTAATTTACAACCGTAAGTATTAAAATATGAAAGGTAAATGCTTAGTTATATATTAAATTATTAGGTTCGCGTCTAAAAATGCTCTTTCAGAAGGTAAAGATAGTAGTAAAAGTAATGCAGTCATTACAACTGATCATACAAATAAAGGTATTCGGTCATAAGAAATACCTGTAGAACGTATATTAATAACTGTTGTGATAAAATTTACTGCTCCTAAAATAGATGATATACCGGCTAAATGAAGAGAGAAAATTGCTAGATCAACTGAAGCTCCACCATGTGCAATTACAGAAGAAAGAGGTGGGTAAACAGTTCATCCTTGCTGGAATATACAAAATTTTGCAATTGGTTTTAAATAATAAAGGAAAAAGGTTTTTGTGCAAATTCCACCATTGAATGCAAATTAATTCTTCGATAAAAACATTTAATTTACAATAGCTATTAATTTCTCTTTCGATTGTGTCGTCTATACCATTGCTTACTCTTACTCAACTCTTAAACACTCATTCATTCATACAGATCGCCACATTCACTCACATTCATTCATTTCTCTTTGAATGCTCGAAACATTCGTCTGTACCATTGCCTATTTCGTGTCTCAACTCAACTCTTAAACACTCATTCATTCATACAGATCGCCACATTCACTCACATTTATTCATTTCTCTTTGAATGCTCGAAACATTCGTCTGTACCATTGCCTATTTCGTGTCTCAACTCAACTCTTAAACACTCATTCATTCATACCGATCGCCTCATTCACTCATATTCATTCATTTCTCTTTGAATGCTCGAAACATTCATACACTGCACACTCAAAATAAGATGTACTCAATATTCATTGCATGCTGTACCCAAACTTTCGTGTATCACTCATGAGTACACTGAGAGCAGAAGTACTTAAGTTTCAAGGAATTATATTGGAATTGAATCAACTGTAGATAGACACAATCCAGTCCGTCTACTTCCCCTATGCAATATGTATGGAGCACAGATGAGTAATTATACAGATAGTCGACTCAGCATACCTCTGTCCCTTTGGTCCCGCAAAAAAATTTTAAAAATGGAGAAAAAAACCTCTTTCAAATGTTCTATCTGTGAATACGTGTGAGCCAGCCAAATAAACTATGGAGGGGTTGATGTGTCAAAAATATGTCATTGGAGCAGGCAGTTTTGCAAGAACTCCAAATGGCAACAAAATACAGCAAAAAAGCAGTGAATTTATGAAATACTATGTTAAATTATTGAAATGGTCAGTTAACTTATCACGCGTTACTCATTAATTTCATTCATTGATCTTTTATTTATTTTACCTACAATTTTAGTAATTTTACAGAATATTTCATTAATTCACTGCTGAAATATTTATAAAACCTTCTGTTTAAAAATTATTTGACTTTAATTATTTTACTTGAAATTCGATAAGTCAACCACCAAAATTATTTTATTATTACTGACAATTTAAAACTGCTAATTAGTTTAGCTAAGTAGTTTAACTACTGGCAAACAAATTATGATAACCCTTATTTTATGTTTAACTTGCGCAACTGCTTACAAATTTTTACCCAAAAAATATGCTTGCTTGGTAAAACTATTATTTTAGTTTACATAATAATTAAAAAACATTCACCAAAATTATATTCTGTTGCAAATTCATTATAAATCGTCGCATGTTATTACGATGTTATTGGACACAGCCCAGTTTTGACTTTTAATATGTCAACATGAGATCATGAGGTCATAAAACGCCGGTAATAAATATTGTAGAACGCTTCACCAGTCGAAAGGTTTGAAGACTAAAAAAAAAAACAAAACAGCCTCACTGGTGAAATACAATTTTATTTTCTGAAATTCAGAGTTTAAATTCACAAATTAACTATTAATATCAGTGTCACTTACATCCGTGCCTTGGGTTGCGAACTTGAACAAATTTAGTTAAAATTGAGTTTTCCTTTTACCTGACATATGAGGTTATGATCGGTGATCATGATACAACATGTGGAATTAAAACTATTGGAGATTTATTGAAAGAGTTGCCATTTGGAATTAGAAAATTATTTGCTTGAACTATGTATATTTGTTAGGATCGATGACATGGATTCTTAGGCGCAGAATTGCTATTGTGTGCGTGAGCTGGCTCAATTTGATTTGCATGTAAAAACATATTCGAACACAGTACTGTGCCTTTTTGAAGCAAATAAAAAACGATAGGCGGGAGAGCCAAAAATCCTCTCAGTCGACTATCTGTATCACTGTGTTTTAACTAATTTATTCTAATTTTTAATGAAAAATAATCAAAATAATATTGATTAACGTGACTAATATATAATAAGTAAGTTCATCATACATTTTCGGTTGACAATAAAATTAAGTATAACTATACTAGCAAGGATTTCGTAGATTATGGATGGTTATATTGAAGCGGTTAAGTAACTCTACACAAATGAACACTGGTTTAAAACGCTTTTTAACAAAACGTAATCCAAATTCTTACAAATTTTATTTTTGATACATCAAAACACTTTTTTAACAAAATTTGCAATTACTTCCTAGTAGTAGTAAATTGTTTTGTTTATTTTCATAAAAAAAAAAAAATTACAAAACATTATAACTTGACAAATAAAGTCGGCTGTTAAAAAAAGTGGCTAATTAATTCAATAAATATGTAACACAATGTGCATGCTTATTTATGATATGTACTCAACTACCAAGCATTTTCGATAAAAAAATGCACCCCCAATATATTAATGCAGTGCGTTCCAGCTACCTTTTTTCTCCTTCTTCCGTCTATCGCTTACTTTAAATTTTAAAATAAAGCATATTAACTTATATAAAAAATTTCAAAACCGCCTTAGAAAGGAAACAGCTAAGAAAATTGATTGACTAAACGTACAAATCTTGTAACACAACATAATTTAAAAAGGATTACAAATACTTCTTTTTCAGTTTTTTTTATCCATGCACGGAAACCGAATATGTACATATATTCATTACACTTTCATATGTTGAATAAAAACAATCAAATAATAAATAAGTAATAAAACAATCAAAGAATTTAATATATATGTAAAAAACTATTGCAAGCTATTTACTACAAATATTTTACACCCAAACATTACTAATTTAGTAATTTTTATGCAATAATACAATAAAATATGCATTTTATATCATTTTATTAACCAAAATGGAAAAGTACAACAACCCAAGAATGTTTATTCTAAGGCAGATAAAAAATAGAGAACTATTTCTTATAACCGCAAAAAATATTCCCACTAAATTGTAACAACTTTATTGGGTAACTAATTTGTTGTTTCTTTATAAACATTTATATTAAAATAAATTCAAATGTTGAATCACATAAACTCAACACTTCGCAGAATTTCCTATTTCCCAACACATCCGCCGTGACCAGCTGTTTTGTTGTTGCGATTTGGATATATTGCAAAACTCCCCACAATTATTTTTGGCGGGTAATCTAGTAAATTAGATCTAACTTCATGTGTCTGGCTCACACGTATTCACAGATGGGAAAATTGAGAGAGGATTTTGCGGGCGTTATTAAATATTTTTTGCGGGTTGAAAGTGACAGGGGATTGCAGAGTTGACTATCTGGTTAATTCCTCATCTGTGATCTGTATAATTACTCATCTGTGGTATGGAGCCACTCTTGGAACTTTTTACTCTTGTAAACATTTTTATATGGAAGAAAAAGACGTGTCTTTTATTTCACATTTGATAATTCGTAATTGTAACCGGAGTGGTTTTTGAGTCCCCAACATGTTCTTACAGAGAGAATAGTGGAATCTCAACATTCATCTCTTGATTTTTCATTTAAAAGAGCAAGAAATTCTATTAATAGTAATTTGTAATAGTAATTAGATACATATACATATTCTGTCTATCATTGGCTTTGATTTAGCTTGCGCCCGGTTACATAAGGCCTGTACTAATGCAAATTAATTTTGCAATATTCATGCTGCTAGCCAGTTCTATCTTTTAAATTGATTCAAATTTAATCTTCTTACTGGAGTTTGGTTGGTTGAGAGAGTTGTGATTTTTCAGGAGATTTTAATTTTTTGAACTTCTTCTTATTTAAACCCTTTCCACTTTTCACTTTTAATGCATCTCTCCAGATCCCCCCGTGCGGTAGGTACTCTTGCTCTTTCGTCAGGCCACC
Source organism: Ferdinandea cuprea (assembly GCA_963576555.1). Lineage (NCBI taxonomy): Eukaryota > Metazoa > Arthropoda > Insecta > Diptera > Syrphidae > Ferdinandea > Ferdinandea cuprea. Next base: position 85,094,163 of record OY754959.1, read on the forward strand.
CATTTTGACTTAGGCCAATCCAAAGCTGTCCGTGTTTTTTTGATGTAATCTAGGAGTTTTTAAAGCTGCCTTGGTGCATACAAATTTTTATTAGTTAAACTCGTGTGAGTTTCTTCTTTATTTCATTCTTCTGTCGGGATCAACATAATACATTGAGTATGTTAAGGCGGTAGTATGTCATTAAACAGCTTTTCAAAAATGTTTTGAAGGTCGTGTAAGACATTAGGATTAAAAATATAGCCAGAGTTTCCTTACTGCTAACAGCGATCATTTTGACGTATTTCATAATTGCACAGAATTATTGGGCGATTAGAATTTAGAAGGCACGGGTGATCAAGCAGCCTAAGAGTGAAAGGCAAATCATTTTGTCTACCCTAGAACTTTTGGTGCCACATGTCGCTGATAAGTTATATTGAAAACACTTTTTTAACAACATTTGCAATTGTATTAGTTGTAAATTGTTTTGTTTATTTTCATATTTTTTTTTTTTAAATACTAAATATTATAACTTTACGAATAAAGTCGTCTGTTGGAGAGAGTGGCTAATTAATTTAATATATAACTACAGTGTAAAAAAAAGTGCATGCTTATTTATGAGTTGTACTCAACTGCCAAGCATTTTCGATAGAAAAATGCACCCACAATATATTTATGCAGTGCATTCGAGCTACCTTCGTTCTCCTTCTTCTGTCTATTACTTACTATAAATTGGAAGACAAAGCATATTAACTTAAATAAAAAAAATTCCAAAGGCCCATAAGAAAACAAACAACTAAGAAAATTCAATGAAACGTACAAAGTTTGTAACATAAAATAATTTAAAAACGATTACAAATACTTCTTTCCAACTTTTTTTTTATCGATGCACTGAACCCGAATATGTATTATATACATTAAACTTTCATATGTTGAAAAAAAAAACAATAAAAAAATAAATAAATAATAAAACAATGAAAGAATTTAATATTTATAAAAAAAACCATTTACATTAAAATAGCTATAAAAGTTGAATTACGTGAACTTAACACTTCGCAGCACTTCCTACTTCCCAAAACATCCACCATGACCAGTGTTTGGGTCACACGTCTTACAGATAGGCAAATCGAGATCGATAGATATATAGATCATTTCCGATAGTAAAAAACGGCTAAGATTAAAAATGCAATTTCTTAGATCACGATTTTCTCTTAGTTTAGGAGATATCGAGGTTTGAAAATTCCACCTTCCACTTTTTTTGCCAATAAAAACCAAACCATTACATATGTTAAGGTCACCACGTTTGTGAGATAAACTAGGCAAAAACGAGACTGTTGTTACAAATTAACTTGTGATTATTTCATCGAGATCTATAAAGTTGCATCTTAAAATCTTGTCGCCTCGGAAACTATAGTATCCCCCATCTTGTTTTATTTATCATATTTATTTGACAACCAGAGAAATACCAAGTGCATGTCAAAGGGTACATTTTGTATTTCTTATGCCCATCTAAAAGTATGTAACTGTTTCCAAATTAAAACTGAAAATGGTTGTCTTGCATAATAGAAAAAGTTAGTTTGGTTGTGAGAAATTGAAGTTGTATTGAAGACAACTTAACTAATATCGTTTTCATTTGGTAATCCGGAAGATTTCCGCACTCTTCTGAAAGTTTTCGTTTGGTTACGAATTCGTCTTCGTCTTCCCCTGGAAGAGAAATTCGCTTCTGACTTTGAATTCAGAACCAAAACCAAAAGCACTAATCCAAACAAACACCACAAACGTCAAAATCGATAGATGTAATTTTTGTTGCCGATGCATTTAATAATTCTTCACTTTTGACTAGATTAGCTCAAAATGATAACCAAATTTAATTAAATAAATAAAGAAGTAATATAAGCTATACTATAAAAATATTTCAATAGCTAATATTGCTTTTCTTCCTTCCCCTTGGCGCCTGGTAATACATATACAATGCATCCCGGATCGTAGAGCTCTTCCGAATTACCAAACGAAAAAGACATAAGAGTTGTATTCTGAAAAAGGGGCATTAAGCACACATAAATTCCTTTGCAAGATCGTTGTTTGTACTTATGTTAATCTAACCAACATCTTCACAGAATCACAGCAGACTGTAAAATGTTTTCCCTCGGCTTCTTAATGCGTCGTATTTTCGTTTCATATGACACCAATTCTCGTTGCATTGCGTTTTCCGTCATATGGGTGTATTTGTGTTACAAGCACAAGATCGCAGTATGCCTTTTTGTCATTTTTAAAAAAAGATATTTAATGTCGAGTTCGGATATTTTGAGAACGCCATTATGATCGGATCGGGTGGACAACCAATTCACCGAAATTGGCAAGGTTTTGCAAATGTTAAGTTCCAAAAGTGTATGGGCAAGGAAAAGTAAAATCATACGTTGAAACATATTGAAATGTCTAAAAAATTAATCAACGTCTACTTACTTTGCGATGGAATGATTTTTGTGTTGATGATTAGAACGATGAATGTGAAGATATATGATATCGTATTTGTTTTAATGATTAAAGAATAAAAAATATATATATTCTACATTATGTATTCTACAAGCGGAATCCTACCGAGTAATCTACATGTCAACCGAGTTGATTACGATATAAGTCCTAGTTTTACCTTCTGCTATATGGAACAACGTGTAGATGTTTAGCATGAGTCCCTGGTCCCCGTTGTTCGTATTGATTCAGGGCTTTGTACTGTATTATACTTCGCCAGACAGGCCGAATTCCTAATTTTCTAATTCTGCCACCGTAGTGCATTTTATGTTGCGTCGCACACTTCTAAAATCTTTGTCGAAGCGTTAGGTTTTTCCTTTCAGACAGAAAAACACATAAAATGAATGGCAGGTAGCAAAATTGTGCGGGTCAGTTTTTAAATGCGTATATTTTCTTCACTGATTTTGTAATGTTCTGAATTTTTTCGGATATATGTTCTATTATTATTAATACTTAATAAATAAAAAGTAATTGCTTTAAAATATTAACGAATATATAAGAAAACTTATAATTAGGTCCGCTAAAGCTCAGACATAGCATATTCTTCATTTTGATGATTGCATAAAAACGGCACAAACATTGAAATGTATATAAAACGTGAGAGAAAACAACCCAAATGATGCACTTGGAACTAAAAAACTTGGTTAAACTAAGCAGAACATAACTATATACGAATATGGAAATGAGGCAATAATACCCGCAAATTGTGTTATGCGGTCCTGAAAGGGACAGAGTTGCATTTTCAACAATACTAGATCATTGATTATGGATATGACTACTAGAAGTTAATGAAAAACGCTGTTTAACTGTCATTTGTACAGCTTTTCCTGAAGTCATACTTTCAAACGCATATTCAAGACTACATCGAAGGTAAAGTTTCTTATTTACTAACTAAATTGGAAAATGAGCGTCACAAGCGTCGATATCGCCACTACATACCCACCGTCATTGATTTGGCACGCTTCTTGGCATATTATTTTACCTAATATATAATTTACATTGGAAAATCTCCTATTTGAACGGTGTACACATCCACAATACAATTGTTTAAGAACTCACAAAATCCTTATCTTTATTAGGCGTCGTTTCTGCCTTGCAGCACAAAAATAAAGATAAAACTAACGCTATTATTTCCAAAGATACTGTACTAATTAATATTGCAAGTAATATCTCAAAATTGTCGGATGTAATTTGGGCCAGTTTGGTAACGCAACCCTGCAAAGTAAAAGAAATCGTAATTTAAATTAAAAGTTATTTAGAAGGCAACATAATACCTGTTCGTATATGCCTGCATTAAAAACTGCATCAAGCTTATGCTTTCGGGCCATTTCGCATGTTATTTCACTCAAATCTGGATTGCAACAAGATTCTGGGATATTAAAGAACACGTTAAGTGATGAAAATGCAATGTTTATTATATCTTCTCGACCGACATTATTGTATCGACTTGTTATCCAATCACTGGGTCCATCTGCGCCACAACATTTAAGCTGAAAAATTATAACTTGATCTTTTTTTGCTTATGTATGATACAATTATTTACTTACATGTTTTTGAATAACGTCAAAAGTAACCGTAGTCGTGCTGATTTGTCCGTACTCTTCTTGGAGAGCATGTTTTATGGAAGCTCTTAAAATATCATTTAATCTGTCTGTATTTTTCAAGAACCATATTCCTGCTGTGACCTCAGTACCCAAAATTATGAATAAAGTGCAGACAAACTAATCATAATTAAAACAATTTTTTACAACAACAAATAAATTTAAATTATCCAAAAAACTTACCGCACCAATAATACATGGCGATCGCTTAAGAATTCCATAACAGGCGAACCATGCACTTAATAATATGAAGCAACCAGCAAATATTATAACATATATGATAATACTAAATAGTTCTCCAGTTTGTGTGAATATTAACGAAAACATAGGATCGCTTAGTATCCAACAACTTCCAATAATTATACATGATCCTAAGACCTGAAAGTGATAAGAGAAGTTAATGGTAAATTGTGGGTCTTAAAAAATACAGTTAAACTTCCTAATTCGAACATCTCCCAATCGGATGAATCAATTTCGGATGTGGCGGATGTATTCCATTTAGTAAATGGTCGCAGCTGCATTTTATTCTAGTAATTTTGAAACCGCTATATTTTTGCATAAAAGCAAAACTATATCGAAAACAAAAACGCCAGAGCAGTTTTTTATTTTTTTTTACATTATATATTGGTATTGTCAAGATGAACAAGAACTTTTCTTAGATAATTTTTAATCTATATTTATTCAATAAAAGAAAACTATAAGTCCAATGCGCAGAAGGCAACTTATTCAACCTCCCCAAAACCGTTGACAACCCCTTTCTCACTCCTTTATTCTTTCGATCAGTTTTCAGGATTGGATTCTGGCAGTGTTGCCGTTGACAGCTCTCTCCTGACATTTCGTCCCCGTCGGACGAATCTTCCTCATCCGGTTCTGGTTTGCTTCGGTAAACATCTATATCAGGGCTGAGTCTACACCATGGCTTCATGTGTTCGCTCGAGATGACGTTGCTGTAGCGCTTTTGCTTCAATTGAAGGTCTAGAAGCTCCTCAACGATGTATCTATCGTGATTCAAAACCTTGGTGATGATATATGGACCCTTATATTTTGGATCAAGTTTATGTGAATCTCCCGTTGCTTGAGGAACATGATCAATAACGATGAGATCACCTTTGGCATATTTATATGGCATCTGATGTTTTTTATCGTACCGTTCTTTCCATTCATGCTTTTCTTCCATTATGCTGGCAGCTGCGTTTCGCCTCTTAGTGTTTATATCTTCAATGTCGTCTGGTGCGTCATCTTGTACTGCTTGAATTAACCGATTCTGACTGACATCTCTGAGATTGAAGTTAAAAATAAGTTCGTTTGGGCTATACTATACTTCGTAGTCGAGTTCGGCTGTGAATTCAAATTCCATTGAATTCCCGGCAATGCTGAGTCCCAGTCCTTGTCGTTTTTGGTTGAGCACTTGAGTGTCGCTAGTAGAGTTTTATTCGCCCTTTCGGGTTGGCCATTAGCTGTTTTGACGTGCTGTAAGCCGTGGTGCGTGATAAAGTTACTGAATTCCCGAGAAGTATATGCCGTGCCTCTGTCCGATGTAATTCGTAGCGGTTGACCAAAAATAGACATTATTTCATTTAGCAGACTGATTACTAGTGACCTTTTCGTATTCCTCACAGCTTTGAGGATAACGTACTTGCTGAAAGCACAAACAACAACAATTATGTATTGGCTGCCTCTTTTGCTTCTTGGGAATGTACCCAAATGATCGATGTTGACACTACGGAAAGGAATCGGCATAACCTCCATTACGTGGAACTGACTTTCAGTCTTACCACCTTTAACCTTGTTCAAACAACATTCTGAACATGCCGCAATATACGACTTCACATAACGCCTCATTCTGGGAAACCAAAAATGCTTCGTAATACGTGAATTCGAAAATGTCCAGCTTCGTCATGAAATGCTCTGGTTATTCGCCACCGCACCAGTTCTGGTACCACCAATCTCTACTTCCCATGTAAACGTCCGTCTTGTATTACATAATCCATTTGTGTCTGTTTCGTCGTCGGGTCAGATGTTCCCTGTTTGAGGATTTTGATGATATCTGCAAGTTTCTTATCCTGCAGTTGCATAGCCAGAATCCAGTTGTCATCTAAGGTAGCTATTTTCCAAACATGGTCCGCCACTGTAGTTGGCTCATTTGGTGGTAGAGTTGGGATCCGGCTCATTCCATCAACATGTTGCATCCGTACCCCTGGTCGGTGCACACACTCGAAGTTAAACTCTTGTAAACGTAACCACCCTCTTGCTATGCGTGGTGGTAAGGGTGATGTCTTCTTTGTAGTTACAATCGCATTGCAAATTGTAATGACTCGAAATCTCGTACCTAGTAGATAAATCCTGTACCGCTCCAAGGTTTCAACGACAGCCAAGATTTCTAATTCGTGACTGGCGAATTTACTTTCGGAATCACTGCATTGACGACTGAAGTAAGAAACTGGTTTGAATCCGTCTGATTCTTGCTGCATAAGAATTCCAGAGAGTCCAATAGAACATGCATCTGTGTGCACTTCATGCTGCTTCTTCGTGTCGTAAAGTGCGAGAACTGGCTCTTTAGTGATGGAAGTCTTAAGACGTTCGAACTGTTGTTCAGGTCGCCATTGAAAATTGGTTGTGTAAGCGGCTGAGAAATGCGTGAATACTCGTAGACAAATTTCCGGAAGAATCCCGTGACCCCAAGGAATTGACGTACCTCGGTTGCGTTCGTCGGCCTCGGAAATTCCTTAATACACTTGCCATAAAAACACACTTTGATGGACTTAGCGTAAGTCCAGCCCGTATCATTGCTTGCAGCACTTCCTGTAACACGTCCAAACGCTCGTCAAATGTATCGGTTGCAATGATAAGTTCGTCCACGTAATTAACTACATTGTTGCGTCTTGTATAACCTCTTGGAAAACCATTGGCGCATTAACTAAACCAAATGGCATAACGTTATGCTCAAACAACCCATCTGGAGTTAGGAATGCCGTGAGTTCCTTGCTTTGTTCTTCCAAGGGAATTTGATAATACCCCGCTGTCATGTCTAACGTAGAGAATATTTTGGTACCAGCTAGTTTCGAGAGCTGTTCCTCCACCACTGGCATTACATACTGTTTCTTAACCGTAACTGCATTCAGTGCAGGGTAGTCTATGCACATGCGACTCTCTCCGTTAGATTTTGGAACTAATACCACCGACGCTGCATGCGGCGACTTACCTGGACGAATAATGTTGTGCTTCAAAAGATTATCAGTGATCGCAGACAGTTTCTCCCTAAGTGCAAATGGAACCTGGTATCGCTTCCCTACTATAGGGTTGTTTGTCGTAACCGCAATCTCCATGGTCTTCGTGTTGCATCGACTCAGTTGAGAAATATCCTCACCAAAACAATTTTCAAACCTGGAGATAAGATCTAACACCTCTTTACGCTGACTCACATCCAACTGGTCACCAATGTTTGGAGTTTTAGGTGTTTTGGATTGAATCTGCGAAAGTCCAGCTTCGAGAATCATGCGATGATTTTTCCGACAAAGCACATCGCGTCCCAAAAGTATCCCTTGAGGAAGAAACTCATATGGCACGATTTGGAACGTTACGTGCAGTTCTTCGTTATCCATCATCAGAACCACCTCGATGGCTTCCTTTGATTCTACGATGGACCCTATGAATCCTTTAAATTGCTTTACAGATTCCTTCCGTACCAACCCTTTTGTAGATTTATTAATAAGTGAATGATCACTTCCTGTGTCAACAAATGCCTTATGCATAACTTTGTGCACTCCTTAAAAAAAGTTTATAAATAAGGCTGTATAATTCATGAATTTAAAATTTAAATTATGCTTATGCCAGCTGAGCTGGTAATAAAGTTAATATTTTTGTGAAGTTTCAGTAATTTGATACGTTTCACTTTAACAAGATTTTTAAAAATGATATATTCAAAATTTAGAAGTTTTGTGAAATTATAAATAATGTCTTTGTCTAAAAAATCGGTCCTTAAACTCGAGACTTCTGTTACAAATTTATTCATTATTTTTATTTTGCAATTATTAATGACTATTAAGTAATTTCCTTTAACTTTGTCTTCACATTGATTTGTTATTTTTTTGTTCTTTCATTTTCTTACAAATAATGGTATTATTTGTTTTCTTTAAAATTCAATTTCTTCATTTGGTACTGCAATAATAAAGTTTAAAATGTACTGAATGATATTTACTTTGTATTTTAATTGCTATTATTAATGTACCCATTTTATATTTGAGAAGCCCTCCCTTTAATTTATAAGTAAAGTTTTATTTTATGTATATATTTACAGTGCTGTCAGTGTGAAATACACTGATATTAAAATCTGAAAATGTTCGGGTCGCTTATATTAATGGGGAGCACTCTAAATAAGGGGTTTTTGAAAATGCTAACGAATGCAACCAATAAACCAATGCTAAAAGTCATACAAATTAATCTTTTGGTCTTCCAAAGCCAGAAAGATATTGACATTCTTACTATACAGGAGCGTTGGGTCAGGAAATCAATTATATCTTTGCTCTAATAAAACAATAGCAATCTAGTTTACAATCAAAACGTAGGTAATTTTTGAAAATGCATTTTAAATAAAAAATTCTTTAATGCCTTCCTTAGTCAGAGTGGTCAAAAGGATGGTGAATGCGATTATATGAGAACACAAGCGTTCTCACTTTAGCATAACACCATCAACTCCTACTTCTTACCTCCGTTGTGCCGTCGGGTTAACTTCCCGACCATGTCAAAAATATATAGTTATGGAAGAGACTATAGCAGCCTCGGATATAAATGTACCTCAAAGGTAAAATACACCCGGAACGTTTACGGACATGCGAGTGTGTACCTGGAATGTGCGGACACTCTACACTCCAGGTGCTACTCAAGAACTTGAGTCTGTCCTCTCGCGGTACAAGGCCGACATTATTACAGTTGTAACAAAAGATTGCACGTGTTAGGATGCGAATTCGTCGTGGGAAATCGGCGTAGATCCAAAGTAATGGACTTTAAGCCGATAAGTGATCGCCTGGCTGTGATCCGCATCAGAGCTACATTCCAAAACATTGGCCTAATATGTGCACACACTCCTACCGACGAGGCTGAGGACCCTATCAAGGAGGAATTCTATGACCTCTTGGACGGAGTCTACGGAGCCTGTCCAGAGTAAGATGTCAAAAATGTACTCGGGGACTTCAATGCTAAAGTCGGCAAGGAAAACATCTTCGCCGGATTAGTTGGTAAGCACAGCCTCCACGAAACGACAACAGATAACGGCTACCGACTAATTGACTTTGCAGCGGCTTGTAATACGGTGATAAGTAGCACTAGGTTTCCGCAACTAAGAATCCATACAGCAACCTGGCGCTCTCAATACGGTCGAACGGCCCACCAAATCGACCCTGTGCTAATCGATGCGAGGCACGCATCCAACATCTTGAGCGTGCACACTTACCGAGGGACAAATGTCGACACTGACCATTTTCTTGTTGCAGCTAGATTGAGAGCTCGAATGTTCAACTAGAAGAAGCTGCGAACTTCCCAAAATAAGAAATTCGACGTTGGACGCCTTAGCACATCTGGAGCGCCTGAGTGAGAAACCCCCCACCGTGTTTCACCTACCACAGACGCCGAGAATAAGCCACTGATATGATTATGTATGCGTACACCGGAAAAAGGAGACAGAAGATGCACACATTAGAACGCTGCAGAGGAAAACAAGGGCAGCAAGGGATGAGTGCCGAACCAAGAGAAGAGAGGAGAAGAAGATCGTGCGTAGAAAGAAAAGAGAGCACGCAGTCTCCCAGCTCAAGGAGATCGAAAAGTTCCGCGACCGAAACAACATCCGGAAGTTTTCTAAGAAAGCCAAGCAACTGGCTGCTGGCCTTAATACCTTAAGACAGACAAAATGTAGAGAGAGTGATGGGGCAAGAAGAGAACCCACGTTCAGTCAATGAAGAACCAGTCCCTCCGCCCAGTATAGAAGAGGTTGGCTCAGCTTTAAAAAAGCTAAAGAGCAACAAGGTCGCCGGCTCTGATGGTCTACCTGCTAAGCTTTTCAAATACGGAGGTGATGTTATGGTAGGGCGCATGCACCAAATCATCAACCAAGTTTGGGTGGAGTAAAGCATTCCCGATGACTGGACCATCAGCTCCATATGTTCCATCTACAAGAAAGGCGATCCTATAATGTCGCATATAAGCTCCTATACAACGTACTGTGTAAACGTCTCAAACATCTGCAACTGCAACACACTAATCGGCACGTACCAGTGTGGCTTCCGGCCCGGCAGATCAACTGTTGACCAAATCTTCACACTAAGGCAAATCCTGGAAAAGATCAACGAGTTTCAAGTCGAGAAACACCATCTCTTCATCGACTTTAAAGCCGCATATGACAGCATTCATCGTCAGGAGCTTTCTGTGGTGATGGCCCAATTTTGGATCCCGTCAGAACTGATCCAGATGTGTCGCATGACACTAGATAAAACGCAATGTGCGGCATTATGCGGGTAATGTAATGCTAATTATGCGGGTAATGCAGTGTGCAGTTTGGCAGCAGCTCATCTGAACTCTTTCAAACATGTGCCGGATTTCGGCAAGGAGATGCGCTGTCGTGTGATTTCTTCAATCTTGTTCTTGAGCAGATAGTGCGCAAGGCAGGTGTCAACACGGAAGGCACTATCTTCAACAGATCAGTCCAACTGCTGGGGTATGCGGTCGATATAGATATCATCGGTCGATCCCAGCATACCGTGATAGAGGCTTTTGGAGATCCGTCGAAGAATTACTCTAGGAAACCGCTGCTACTTCGGTTTGGCAAAACAAATGGGTTCAAAACTTCTAACTCAAAGGACAAAGTGCATGCTCTACAGAACCCTTATCCTGCCAGTTGTACTATACGACGCCGAGTGCTGGACGATAAGCAGGAAAGGAAAGTTAATACTGGGATCCTTTGAAAGAAAAATCCTTCGACGGATATTTGGTCCTGTGTGCGAGGAGGGCGAATGGAGGAGAAGATACAACCGCGAACTCTATGAGCTGTACCAAGATGTGGATGTAGTCCGACAAGCCAAAACTCGTCGACTACATTGGCTCGGCCACATCGAGCGAATGGACAACAAAGCTCCAGCCAAGAGTATCTTTAAATCCCAGCACCCGGGTTCGAGACGACAAGGAAGACCGAATCTCCGTTTTAAAGACCAAGCCATCGCCGATGCCAGAGTGCTTGGTCTGGACAATTGGAAGCAGCGTGCTCGGGATCGCATGTGAGTCATTCATTATTTGATTTTCTGTTATCTGTTTGTAACGTGGGTAATACTTCAATCTTAATTTTTCCAAGCACAGAAAACTTCCCAGGTTGGGATGAAGTGTTGAATATTACATTGAAAACAACGACAGTTTTAGAGTCAAAAACTGGAGAGTTTTCAAACAAAAGTCTATTTCGGACAACGGTTAGATTCTCTTTGATTTGGCCATCGAGTTAGATGCTTATGATCTTTATAAAAATTCAAATATTGGAAGAAATTCGGTCAAATCATAAAATCTAAATATTCGCAAATAAATAGGAGCTTGCAATAATGTACATTATGTAAAATTTATCCAAGAATCTCTTATCAAGTTGAGTGTGGAAGAGTTTGTAAACAGATGGATTTTCTCCATGCTTAAAACAAAGATCATGCAAGCTAAGCCATTTTATACTCTTTTAAATAAATCAGTAAACAGATCACGCCCCAAGAAGGGTTAAACTCGCCTCTCTTCTGTAGTAGGCTGTGTTATATAACAAGCGGCACAGGTGAAAATTTAACCAGATAGTTAACACTGCATACCCCTGTCCCCTTGAAACAATTTTCAATAACGGGTTGCAAATTTACTTTAATATCTCCTATCTGCGAATACGTACGACGTCTGTTTGGTGGTATTTACGAAAATGGCCGAGATTGCAATAGAAAATGACATTTCATGGGTCGGCCATTAAAACCCATATCATTCCTTATATGTATATGTGCAAGCTTCCAATTTGATTCGCATTTAAACTCCTATATAAGTGCAAATTATATTTGTAACAGCTGAGCTTACCTTTGATAGCAAATTGAGAGACTATCTCAGAGTTGGCTATCTGGCTAATTACTGGTGAGTAATAACGGGTGATCCAAGTAGAGATACTTTTTTCAATAGCCTTTTTTGACAGATCACGTGTGAGTCGTGTCATGCTGTCATGTTATTTTTGTTTAGTATTGTTTGGCATTTCATAATGGAAAGACTTACGCGTGAACAACGTTTACAAATTGTTCAACTTTATTATGAAAATTCACGTTCTGTGAGGAATGTGTTTCGTGCACTTCGCTCAACTTATGGTCAACATAATCGGCCTACTGAGCGTACTATTCGCAACACTATTCTAATCTTTAAATCCCAGCACCCGGGTTCGAGACGACAAGGAAGACCGAATCTCCGTTTTAAAGACCAAGCCATCGCCGATGCCAGAGTGCTTGGTCTGGACAATTGGAAGCAGCGTGCTCGGGATCGCATGTGAGTCATTCATTATTTGATTTTCTGTTATCTGTTTGTAACGTGGGTAATACTTCAATCTTAATTTTTCCAAGCACAGAAAACTTCCCAGGTTGGGATGAAGTGTTGAATATTACATTGAAAACAACGACAGTTTTAGAGTCAAAAACTGGAGAGTTTTCAAACAAAAGTCTATTTCGGACAACGGTTAGATTCTCTTTGATTTGGCCATCGAGTTAGATGCTTATGATCTTTATAAAAATTCAAATATTGGAAGAAATTCGGTCAAATCATAAAATCTAAATATTCGCAAATAAATAGGAGCTTGCAATAATGTACATTATGTAAAATTTATCCAAGAATCTCTTATCAAGTTGAGTGTGGAAGAGTTTGTAAACAGATGGATTTTCTCCATGCTTAAAACAAAGATCATGCAAGCTAAGCCATTTTATACTCTTTTAAATAAATCAGTAAACAGATCACGCCCCAAGAAGGGTTAAACTCGCCTCTCTTCTGTAGTAGGCTGTGTTATATAACAAGCGGCACAGGTGAAAATTTAACCAGATAGTTAACACTGCATACCCCTGTCCCCTTGAAACAATTTTCAATAACGGGTTGCAAATTTACTTTAATATCTCCTATCTGCGAATACGTACGACGTCTGTTTGGTGGTATTTACGAAAATGGCCGAGATTGCAATAGAAAATGACATTTCATGGGTCGGCCATTAAAACCCATATCATTCCTTATATGTATATGTGCAAGCTTCCAATTTGATTCGCATTTAAACTCCTATATAAGTGCAAATTATATTTGTAACAGCTGAGCTTACCTTTGATAGCAAATTGAGAGACTATCTCAGAGTTGGCTATCTGGCTAATTACTGGTGAGTAATAACGGGTGATCCAAGTAGAGATACTTTTTTCAATAGCCTTTTTTGACAGATCACGTGTGAGTCGTGTCATGCTGTCATGTTATTTTTGTTTAGTATTGTTTGGCATTTCATAATGGAAAGACTTACGCGTGAACAACGTTTACAAATTGTTCAACTTTATTATGAAAATTCACGTTCTGTGAGGAATGTGTTTCGTGCACTTCGCTCAACTTATGGTCAACATAATCGGCCTACTGAGCGTACTATTCGCAACACCATCACCCATTTTGAGACCCATCATTCATTATTGGATAATATTCGACCGAATAGACCACGCCCAGCACGCTGTGAAGAAAATATAGCGGCCGTAGCTGAGAGTGTACACGAAGACCGTAGAGAGTCGATTCGGCGCCGTTCGGAGCAACTCGGACTGACGTATGGAACGACTTGGCGCATTTTACGTCAAGATCTTAAATTGAAAGCGTACAAAATACAGCTTGTGCAACAACTGAAGCCGCTCGACCTTTCCAAGCGACATCGCTTCGCTCTATGGGCTCTTGAAAAGTTCCAAGAAGATCCGACGTTTTCGAAGCAAATTTTGTTTAGCGATGAGGCCCATTTCTGGCTCAATGGGTATGTAAACAAACAAAATTGCCGCATTTGAGACGAAGAGCAACCTGAAGAGATTGAAGAACTGCCACTTCATCCAGAAAAAACAACGGTTTGGTGTGGTTTGTGGGCCGGTGGAAACATCGGTCCATATTTCTTTAAAAATTATGCCGGTGCGAACGTAACCGTCAATGGCGACCGTTATCGTGCCATGATAACCGACTATTTGATGCCTGAAATTGAAGCTCGTGATCTCGGCGACATTTGGTTTCAGCAATACGGCGCCACTTCCCACACATCGCATCAATCAATGGACTTATTGAGAGAATATTTCGGTGAGCACATAATTTCACGTTTTGGGCCGGTCGATTGGCCACCAAGATCGTGTGATATCACACCGTTAGACTTTTTCCTGTGGGGATATGTAAAGTCAAAAGCTTATGCCGACAAACCCGCTTCGATTCAGGCCTTGGAAGAAAACATCACGCGTGTCATTCGCCAGTTACCAGTCGAAATGCTCGAACGAGTGATCGAAAATTGGGCTCAACGGATGGACCATCTGCGACGTAGCAATGGCCAACATTTGATAGACATATTCTTCAAAAAATAAATGCCAAAGAATGTTCTTTCAAATGATAATAAACATTCTCCATTAAATTTGAATTTTCTGTGTTTTTTTCTTTAAAAAGTAGGGAACCTCGAAATGGATCACCCTTTACAAGCGATAAATCGCGCTTTAACATTTTTTTGCAGTCGCGCTTAACATTTTTTTACAATTGCGAAAACAAGCACGGGAGAATTGTTACCAACCGAAGATGAATAGTTAAACAATTCATTATTATGTATTTGATTAATTATTTAAATGCATTTTTCTTAGGATTAAACTTATGTTATTGTTTTTTTTTCATTATCATCTTATTCATCATTTTAATCATTCTCTATGATATATGCATTAATAAAACAGCTTTTTTTTAAGAAACAAAAGTGGACTCGGCCACTATTGTTTTTATTGAAAATAATATGTTTCAATTTTTTCATTTAAAAATGTAATTACATTTTGTTAAACACGCTCCCACAAAACCGAAACTGTATTATTTAAAAGAAATAACTTTTTTTTGGAACTGGGTTTAAATTATGTCAGTGTCTTATTTGAGTTTTGCTATCTTTAATGAACTTAATGCCTAATTCACAATAGCCGTTTTTTATTATCAGAAAAGATCTATGTGGATCTTGAATTTGTATGCACTACAACAAATACACATGATCTTACTATTTATAGAGATCACGATTTGTGATCTGGAAACTTGTTGTACCATATATATATGATATACCCATGGATAAAACAATTTTTTTTTTAAGAAACAATAGTGGACTCGGCCACTATTGTTTTTATTGAAAATAATATGTTTCAATTTTTCCATTAAAAAATGTAATTACATTTTGTTAAACACGCTCCCACAAAACCGAAACTGTATTATTTAAAAGATATAACTTTTTTTTGGAACTGGGTTTAAATTATGTCAGTGTCTTATTTCAGTTTTGCTGTCTTATGAATTTAATGCCTAATTCACAATAGCCGTTTTTTATTTTCGGAAATGATCTATATGGATTAGCCGATGATAATAAAACACTCCAGATCATCAAACACTGAAAGCATTCTAATAGCTTTGCCCAGCCTAACCTAGCAGTGAACGACCATACTCCAGCCCAGTTTATCTCATCGTGCTTCTTTAATTTCAGCTAACAAAAATATTTCTGCAAACTTAGTTATTTAAATATCTAGCTGCAGTAAGATAGCATAGCATAGCATAGTATGAACACATGGTTGAATGTCCATTTTAAGATCTGTTGCAGCGTTATCATACTAAAAAAATAGCATCTAAGAATAAAATAAATTGCGGGTTTTATTAACAACCGATTCTGGAAAGCGCATTCTAAGAACTCACTTTGACTGCAAATCTGCTTCTATTCCTACAATATAATATATAGCCATATTAATTATTAAAAATAGAAGCTGTATCTTTATTTATTCGGATATAAAAATGTCTCATTTCCTTAGCGATTATCAATGAATTTATAATTTAAGTATGGCAACATTTCTTAGTTTTCTTTATTTTTATTTATGACTGTAATTGAGTTTCTTTTTCTTCATCCTGCATTTTTCTGTCAATTTAAATTCTATTATGAATGAACTTTGTTGTTAAGTGCCACCCCATCATAAACTTTTTAAGATTCAATAACTGTTTGAAGTGGCATTCAATACTATTTTCACTACTTTTGTTAGTAAAATACAGAATGTCTCAAATTTCATATAATTTCCATTTGTGCGTTAAATTTTTAAAATAATATTTTAATGAATTATACTTGAAATTTATATGAAATAAAATATCTATCTATCTATCTATGGATCATAAATGAAATTTGTATTCCAATTAGCACTTGAGGCACCTGGTGTATAGTAAAACAAGTTTCCAGATCACCAATCGTGATTTCGATAAATAGTAAGATCATGTGTATTTGTTGTAGTGCATACAAATTCAAGATCCATATAGATATATTCTAATAATAAAACTCGGCTAATGTAACGTTCGGGAGGTCTCGGTTTGACATATAATGTAAAAACAACGATTTCTTATTAGACTAAGCATATTGTGACTTTTGGCATTTGCTTCGCTATAATCACGCGTTTGGCAACATTCAACTGTTTGGTGTAGTTGTGTACGATTTGATATTTGTATACCCTAGCCTAAGGGTATATTAATTTTGACACATAAGGGGTGTTACACCTTTATTATTCATCGTAAACCACTAAAAGTATATATATTTATGATCAGGACCAAAACCTAAGACTATTTAGCAATGTTCGTTTGTGCGTCCGTCCGTCCATACGCAATTTGTAGGCGTTTAAAATAAGCTAGGAAATTTGGACCACATATTCCCTAGGGCTCCGAAATGGTTAAGTGTAAACATTTTTGGAATACGCCCACAATTTAGAAAAAACCGTTTTAAAACTAAAGTTAGAGAGATTGAGTGTTACAACCTTCACAACATATGTAGGCACAAAACCTAAATCATATCCCAAATCCTGTCATTTAAGCAGTGACTTCAGTCCGATAGAGATACCGCCCATTGCGGTCTTCTGCACATTGCTTGAAAATGAAAAGCGGTGCCGTATAGTAAACAAACGTTCGTGTGCATCGGGACTAAATGCAGAAATGGATATTCTAAAGATTGAACTAATGCGGAAATACACGATTATTTTAATATCTTGTACCAAAGCGGATGGCGGCCAAATGCAATTTTTTATCCAGAAGCGCGAATCAGAACAATTTTTTGATTTATGTGTTCGCGATGCGAAAGTTTTCGCATAAGTAACTTCAACATGGCTACAGAATACGCAGCTATCGTCGCTCGTCATTGCACTGCCAAAATTAAAATACACCAAAACGAAGAATGCGTTCGTTTTTGTTTTTTCAGTTAATCATCTTTCAATATTAGAAGGTAAAAGAGGTAAATTCCTTATACCTGTCTGCTACATGTAGGTATGTTAAAGAAAGAAAAAAACATAGAGTACTGGAATGTGCTCCAATTATGTATATTTTTTTCGCACTCAATTGATTGGAGTATTTTATTAAACTCTGAATTTGGAAAACTATTGATGTTTTCGTCGAATTTGTTAATATGATGCCACTCCTATAACCAAAAACAATAACCACTAGCAATATTTACCCAATATAAACATGAAAAGATTATGGTAAAGTACTTCACACAACAACAAAAATCCTTTTCTTGCATAATTTTTGTTCACTTTTTAAATATTAGAGTTTAACCCTTGAATGGAAAATTGTGTATATTTATTTATTTTCACGTGTGTACCATCGAGTTCTGATTGTTTTGTAAAGGCAATTTTAAAGCTTAATAACATCAGCGCACAAACTTTCGCGGTTTTTAAAGCTTTCAGGATGTTTTTCTCAGCTGAGTAATATTTATGTGCGTACTTTTACAGGGTGTCTCATATAAGAAGGTCAATACGGCCAGTTACTTGCTAATATGAGGGTTATTTATGTCGTTTTCGATTGATAACCCGGAAGACTTCCGGACTCATCTGAAAGTGTTCGTTCGGTACTTAAATGACAGTTCCTCTCCTGAAAAGAAGATAAATTTGCTTCTGGTTTTAAATTCAGAATCAAAACCAAAAACCCTAATCCAAACAAACACTACACACGTCAAAATTAATAAATGTAATTTTTGTTGCTGATGCATTTCATAATTCTTCAGTTTTGACTAGATTAGCTAATATTGATTTTCTTTTACCCCAATAATCGTCATCAAATAGGCAGTGAAGCGATTGAAAATTCATATATATACACAAAAACAATGGCAAATAAACTCCAAATTCAAATGTAATGTGCAGCGATGAAAGAAAAGAAGAATGAAGAACACATGGAAGCCATGAAATTCAAGTAGGAAATTATATCGTAGTTTGTGTATCGCCTAAAGATAAATTTATTTTCTAATTGAAGAAGAAAATAAACATGAACAAATTTACAAAATAGTCTTTATTGTTCTTGAAACCCCAACAATTTTTGAAATTGTATGCTTTTATTTATGTAATTAAAATTTAATTGTTAATCGTCCTTTTAAATTGTGTTTTATTATCATTATATCAATAAAGCGATTCATAATATTTTTATATTGTGTTACAATTTAAGTTTTATATTGGATAACAGTAACGATTCTACTTTCCAGTGCATTTGCTAGATGCATTCTATCTCTGGTGAATGTTAAAATGTATCCATTTCCGCGTTTGATTTGATTCTATTTCCGGCATTTTCGTTTTTGGTTTGTTAGCGAGGTCGGTGAGGCGGCAACTAACTAACTGATTACCATTCTTTTTTTTTAAATAAAGTTAATTCGTTTTCAATTATGTACGCACATACTGGAACTCAACAAGAACAATCTATTGTGAAATAGAATTGCGGAACATTAATGTTGTGAATAAAATCAGGGGTACATGGAGGAAATTTTTTATCGTAGACCGCAAGAAATTATTGAAAAAAACATCAATCTATTATTAATTATAATTCCCTCGCTAATAATTTACAAAAGGATATACTGATTTGCAATCATTATGACCCAGGTTAGTTTATGTTAAATATGGGTGTAGGGAAACAAAATTATCACGTAACACTAGGGAACCAGTTGAATTTACATTAAAAAGGCAAAAAAGCTAAACAATTTCCTTGTTAAGGCAAACAGTTTCATTGCTAAAACATAAAAGGCATTTGAAGTTCGTGCCATCTATATATTTCCTCTAAGGCTTCGAATTCACACAGTATGTCCTCAGTAGGCTGCTGATCATCTCCGAATCTGCGAACATCTGTATCGGATCCCTGCTTAATTTTATTAACTTCCTAGATCTTTTACAGTCGAAAAGTGGGCATAGGGCCTGTGTCTCTCATGACTTAATCACCTTAGATTGGCAAACCTTATGGTTTTTTCCTCAGTGGGAAAGTTTGGGAGGTTTGATGTCTGCAGCCTTACTCGGTTTCTGACTGCATAATGCTTAAAGCGTTGTATCAAGATTGTTGTTTATTGATCCCATTTCTTTAAGTGCGGCCTGGCTATTGATGTAGATGGTGATATCTCTTCCGGATACCGATCTCATCCGAATTAGCTCAGCCGCCCTAAGAACAGTAAACCAGTGATTGGATCTTCTGAGAATATACCAGAACCTGTTCCTTATACTGTTTTTGAACCATCTGTAAAAATCGCAATTAATTTCGATCTGATTATTGAATTTCTTTGCCTATCCTCGCTCTCCCGATATGTTATATCACCGTATATAGCCAGTGCACCAAAGAAGGTTTTATGTTCCAAATTTTTCCCATCGTTCTTCTGCAGATACAAAACACTATTTCCGCTATATGTATTAAGATTTTAATTCAGTTTCTTGTTCAGAATTTAGCCCAGATACTTCGCACTGTCCGAAAGGGACAAGTTCCACATTATGACCTATTTAACTTTATTTTATGTATTTACAATGATATGTCATCATTGAGGGTTATGATATGCTTAAATTCTAAATTTTTTTCTGTTAAGTTAGGTTTGGATTACTAAACCACTTTTATGGTTGGCTGCCGCGGTTTTGTTCACAAATACAATTAATTTGTGATGAATTTTTGAATGAAGATAAAACAGGCTAAAGTCCGCTTGGGGCTAACAGTATGATACCCTATCCATATCCCTATATGCTCCAAAGAAAAAAGCATTAAGAAGATGATGGATAGCATTTTATTTCATTCTATTAAATTAAAAAAAACTTTATATAGCAAAGGCCCTGCAGTGCCTACATATCTTGTGAAGGTTGTAACACTCTATCTCTCTTACTTTAGCTTTAAAACGGTTTTTTCCAATTTGTGGGCGTGGCAGTGGGTGTGTTAAAAATATGTTTACACTTACCCATTTCGGAGCCCTAGGGAATATGTGGTCCAAATTTCCTAGCTTGATTGTAAACACCTAAAAATTGCGTATGGACGGACGGACGCACGGACGGACATTGCTAAATAGTCTTATTTTGGTCCTGATCATAAATATATATTCTTTTATTGGGTTACGACGAATATTTAGAGTGTTACAAACTATGTGTCAAAATTAATATACCCTTAGGATAGGGTATAAATAAATTTTTCCTGGGAAAACCAGTCTAAAGCCATGTGAACACTGGACAAGAATCCTACAAATGATATACAACGATATAAAAATATTAATTGCACCTTCATTTCGGATATACAGTGCGAAACTGAATTGATGAAGGACAAGGCGACAAAAATGGAACTGCAACGACAATTCAAAAGTTGACGTTGACTTGACTTTGTGTCGGAAGAATCGGCTAGGGTCCACAGGGGACCTAAGTGTGAGGAAGAGATTGATCTTCCTAGTCAACTCAATAAAACAAAAACTAACCTAGGTTATGTAGGTGACGTGAAATAACGCCAAACGAAACAAGGAAAATTCAAAAAAATTTGGCATTATTTCCATTACAAACAGGAAATAAGACCAAATTCCTAGTTTGGCTTTATTTCGGTTTTTGAAACGAAATTTCGCATTATTTCGTTTTTTTCCTAATTCTAATTCTTAATGGTTATAAAATATAGGGGGGCATGATGCCCCCTGCAATCCCCTGCTTGATTTCACTGTTACATTTGGAGTAGTAGCGAGGTTGGGCAGCATGATGGGGGTCATGCATTCGATTTTTTTTGCTGTATTTCCATTAATTTTTCTACATTATTTCGTATTGCATAGTGATAGTAAAGCCAAACTGAAAGTAAATAATGCCAAATTTGGAATTGCACATAGACAAATTAATTGAATGATTGAAAAAGTTAAGAGGCAAAGATGTTCTTATAATGTCTCATGGAAAATGTTCCACCTACCGCCAGAATAAAAATCTTCCAAGATTCGAATAATCCCCGTATTAATCAGCAGCGAACGACGATGAAATTTTTGACCTTTGCCAGTTACGACCGCGCAGAGAGAGAATTTGAAGAGCGCGTTTTTTGTTGGCAAAGCCCATGAATGAATTATGGCGTTATGCTTGGATAGAGTCCCTTTGGGATATATGTACGTTTTTCGTGTTCCCATGCGTTGACTTCTTATTTGATGTTGCTGGTGGGCAGTCCACAGAAGCGATAGGGATGCAGAGCCTTGGGGAGCTGAAATTCTGCAGTTGGGTCCACTGATACCTGCTCCTTAACCAGTTAGCATTCTTAAGCCGTTCGTATACCAGACTGAGTGAGGCCTAGGGTCTCCGGCTTCAAAAACTGGACGGTCCGGTATGGTTATGTTAAATTGTTGATGGAAGTTGACTTTTACGGCTCTAGGAAATAAAGCCCCAAAATAAAAATGAAAAAAGCCCTCAAAATTAGGTCTTTATTTCATTATGGAATTTGGTTTACCTTTTTCCACCATAAATACATAATGATTGGTATGGCAATGGTTTGGTAGTTCCAATGTATTATTTTGGTACGAATATCCCATTTTTAACCAAAGAGTTTGGAGAATGCCGATAATATTGCAGTCGTAATTGCTTTTACTTAGGATGTGTACTAGATGAGCTTGTGATCAAGTAAGAAACCGAGATAGCGCACTTCCTTTGAGAATGATATTTGAGTGTTGTTCAGTGAAATGGTTGGAAGGATGTGATGGGATGTGATCTTGACACCAGTTCCATACGTTTGTTAAGGCGATTTGCAAAAGACCTGATAGGATAGTTTCATGTTCGAGTCTTATACCGATCACTAGGTCGTCGTGTTAAACCCTGAATTGTATAGGTCGTCTAGAAATTCATCAATGAGGGTGTACCAGAGGATGAGAGATAAAACGCGCCCTTGTGGTCACCCTTTGACGGCTTTGATTGTGATGGATGTTGGTCCATGCTTCTTTGCAGACAGGGATAGTGATGATATCAATTTTTTTTGTTAGAAGCGGCTCTTTCAATGGAGCAGTACGACGTGTTGTCGAAGGCCCCGACGATAAACAGAGAGCAGTTTTTTAGAATCTAGTTATGCTTCGATCTTTTTACCTTTTTTTTTTATAATATACGTGCACTAAAGGGATTTTGGATACCCTTATAATGAAGTAACACAGTGCGGGCATTTAGAAAGTGAAGGATTAGGAAAAGGGAGATACCGATGCACGTTGGTTTTAAATGTCTGTAAACTGTAATGTGAGGGAAAAACAGAGCGTGGTAGAGCATTCCACATTCGCGTTGTACGATTAAGAAACGAATCCTTGTATTTCACTGTACGTCCGAATACAGGCTTGAGGGTAAACTGATGTGCATTCCTAGCATGGCGAGTATTGCGGTTGAATTGCTGTAGGGGTGGAATGCAACTGGCAATTTCATTTGAGCACTTGTGGTGGAAATACCGATAAAACAATGACGAGCAGGAGACATTACGATGATGACTAAGAGAGTCAAGTGATTTCGCGATGTCTCGATTGCCAATAAGTTTTACCGCACGTTTTTGGATCCTGTCAAGTAGCTCCAAATATGTAATTGGAGCACCGGACCAGATATGAGCGTTGTACTCAAGTTTGGGGCGAAGAAACGCCTTATAAATTTTTGCCAGATCAGGAGTGAAATATTTCTTGCATCGCTTAAGGAAGCCTAGACATTTCGCAGCGTTCTTGGTGACATCGAATATGTTGTCATTCCAACGAAGGTTGTCATTAACACACATACCGAGAATGGAAAGTCGTTCGGTTTTTGGAGAATTAGGGTTTCGCTTCAATGACAGCAGACAGCATTGCGTTTTGGAAGCATTAAATTCCTCTCTGTTGGTTTTACCCCATTTAAGTATGCTGTTGAGATCGGAATTTAACGAGCTTAACATACGATGCCGTTCCAGTTCAACGCCCGAAGATGAGGGGCGTTGCCCAGGAAACGAATATGTAAAGCTGAGGGTACTGTCATCGGCGAAGGAGTGAATAGGATTGGAAGTAACGGAGAGGAGATCATTTATAAAAATGAGAAAGAGAGTCGGAGACAAAACGGAGCCTTGGGGAACACTAGCATTTATGTGGTAAGTTGCAGACTTGAAACCGTCCAAAACGACTTAGATTGAACGGTCCGAAAGGTAATTTCTAATCCATTCAAGAAAGGTATCATCGATTCCAAATGCACGCATTTTCGACAAGAGAGCTTGATGCCAAACTCTGTCAAATGCCTTTGAAATATCAAGCGCAACGACCTTGCTTTCACCACCATGGTGAATAGATTGGTTCCACTTTTCGGTTAGATAAGTCATCAAAACACCAGTGTACCTGTTGCTGCGAAAACCGTACTGCCGGTCGTTAAGAAGTTTTCGGGATTCGAGATATTTCATAATCTGACGATTTATCAGCGTTTCCATGACCTTGGAAAGAAGGGATGTAATTGCAATTGGTCGGTAAGAGGACGGAGAGGAAGATTCGTCTTTTTTTAAGGACTGGCTGGACAAATGCTGTTTTCACAAAGAGCCCTGAAGAATAGGACAGATAGAAAAGCTTACGCAGTGGTTTTGCCAGCGTGGACGAACACCTCTGCTGAACGATAGGGGAAATACCATATGGACCAGCGGATTTATGTATGTTGAGATCTTGAAGAACTCGAGGCCGAATTTTTAATATTCTTGACAAACGACCAAAAGTTTTTACTACCGGAGGGACTTTGTAGTATTTTTTGCCTCAACTTTTGGTCGTAGGAGAATTTGACACGATTAATGTGGGCATTGCAGTCATTTCTGGCTCGTTTGAACTTTTTTCGGTTTTCCTCAGTTGGATTGGCCTTAAATGACCGAAAACTTACCTCTTTAGCCCTGATAGCTTCTTTACAGCTCAAGTCACACCACGCGTTTTCCTTAGGTCTGATACACTTTATCCTGTTAGGGATAAAGCGTGTCATACCCAGGTGAATTAAATTTGTAATCATATCGGCAGTGGCATCCACGTTGTTGTTGAGGAAGTACAACGACCAGTTAAAACTCCTAAGGAAACCGTTAAAAGCTTCCCAATTGGCTTTCTCGTATTGCCATACGGTTCTTGTAGGAGCTTTTTCTTTAACTGTGTGGCTACATTTAAAATGTATTTATCAGGGTGAGAGGTAAGAAACAAGTCCAGAGTGTTGGCGTTTTGACCGCTAATGTCCGGTATCCGTGTCGTCTCATTTACAATCTGGGTTAAATTATTAACCTCAGCAAAGATCTCTACATACCTTCCTACGGGTGTTGTCTGTCCAGAGTGTCGAGTGTTGAATTGTTTATATTGAAATCGCCCGCAATGACGATTTCAGTATGAGGATAAAGGGTAACAATTCTGGTTATGGAATCAGACAGTGCATCAAACTCATTATAAGTTGAATGCCTGTCCTGGTTAGGGCTTCTATAAATAAAACAGTAGTGGATTAATTGCCTACGGACATGGAATTTTAGCCAAATAAAATTAAATTCCGGATTGGAACATTGGCCGTATTGAGGTAGAAGTTGGTAGGCTACATCACTACGTATATAGACGGCGAGACCGCGATGAGAGAATAATAATGGCACTAAGTTAAACCCGAATTTGGTGTATAAGGTGCGGATATATTTCTGAAATAGGGAAATGTCTTTTTGAATTGATGTGTGTATATACTAAATAAATGAAAACTATAGTATGTACTAGCGATGAGTCTGCTGGCGTTTCTGTAAATTTGTTTACTTATGACAAAGAGGAAAATTAAGATTTTGTTTTGAAACTAATTGTGTAAAGGGATATAAAACCAAAAGTATTACGATTTCTGCTTCCCTTCGTATTTCAATTAAGAGAAAAAGTGCAACAAAATGAATCGTACTTCTAACCTACATATAAAATGTACTTAAAATGTCAATATTGAATAACTGTGACTAAATGTTTGTAGTTAAATAAATAAATAAATAACCTGTTTAAGTGATTTTAATGCACCAAAAGTTTTTTCTTTTTTTGTCTTTTTTAATTGACGAAGTTTTGGTATCATATTTGGAGTTAATAAATTAAATAGGTTATGCAGGTACATAATCTTTTTTAAATTTTTTTTAAAAGTGAGGCATGTCATTATGCTATTGTCATTTTTAAACATATATTTTATTTTATAACACGCATACAGGTGAATAAAAATAAAACAGGTATATACTTATGCAATTAACATTGTTACTTAGAGGTCTTTTATTCAAAATAGTTAATAACTAGGTACATATTTTATTTTTGTTTCCGTAACAGTTCTCGGTTTTTATAAGTAATTAGGTTATATATTTTTTTTGAGTAAAGGAGACATATTGTAAAAACTAGGGGTAGGACTTTAGAAGCACGGGGGACAGATTTTCGGACTTCTTTGGTTTGAAGAAATGTAGTATGTAGGATGTTATTATTAAGCAAATACAGGCAAACGATATTAAGTGTTTCTTGACAAATTCTTCACTTGAAGAATATCAGTAAAAATACATTTTTATAATTTAGGTTTATTGCAAGCGAACATAGTCGAATGATGGTTGGTTTACTTAATCACACACAATTACCGCGTTATATGAGTGAGATACCCAATCCTAAAAAGTCTAATGAAAGTATCAAATATGCAAAAATAAGCAATAATTTTTTTAAGTTACACGTATTTTGAGCGGCAATGTTAACTTGCGTGGTAGCAACCGAATTTGGAGTGTTTGATCTGTGATCTCACTTTAAAATCTTTAGTATCATTGGCAGCACAAAAACCGATCTTTCTAATCTCATGCAAAAATTGCATGCTTGACCTTGGTAAGCAAATTTACTTAAAACGAAATTTCAGTCGCATTTAGATCGTTCCTATAAAACTGTAAATAGGAACTTGAGTTGTAAAAACGTAAATTTTTCGAAAAAAAAATTATAACCATGCAACTTTTTCCTATAGCAATCATTGAAATCTTAAAAGGATCTTTCAAGCTGAATTGGAATAACGCCCTCAAAAAACAGTCCGTAACACCGCTAAAACCTTATCAATATTATTGATTGGTGGTTTTCAAGAATTTCCTGCTATCCACATTGGGCTAATATTCACAAAATGTATTAATGTTGTGCAATCCGAGTCATCGTTCTATTTACTATTAGTTTTTGAATACTTTTGTATTTACTTATATACGAGAATAAAAAATGCAGTGTTTTTTTGCCCAAATTGCGTAACCAGTTTGAAAGACAAAATCAATTTTTTGGAAAATTTCCTTAAGATATATATTTTATTGGAAAATATTACAATATTTTTCTTACCGCACACTTTATAACACAGAGATATGGTATATTTGTTTACTTTTCAACTAAGGTATTTAAGACTGCAAAGAAAATACGTAATAACTACGTTAAATATATTCTGAAAAAACATACAAACGAAACCTTCAATACGAGCAAAAAAAAAAAAAAAATAACAATAAAAATGATATTTTATATATGTAAATCAGTAAGGTAAATATTAACGAAGAAGTGTTAAAACAATCAATTAAATAATAACCAAGTGAATATATACATAATAATGATAAACATATATATTTAATAAATGAAAAACAAGTATACAAATAAATAAATAATTAAATAAATAGAAAAAGCGATTAAATTTGTAAATAAATAAATATACATTTAAATCACTAAAAATGGGTAATATGATAATGGTGTAATAGTAACATCACCATTCATTTTATTTTATCAGAGTAATTACACCTCGTTAATAAAGTTTTAAGTTTTCCGCGTATTCTAAATTCAACATTCCCTCCTATGTAGTTGTGAAGTTGGATAGTGTAATAGAAGATCTAGCATCATTTTTAAAATGTTAATTTGTGAAACTTTAATTTTTTTAACGTGATATTACGAGCATTTTCCCAATACCTACCACCCATATAACAATGTGGCTTAAAAAACAACTTTATGGATAATTATTACAAACGATTGAAACAACGATTTTATTAAAAAATGTTGTATGTAGTTTTAAATATTCTTAGCAAATTCACCACAAACGTGGTGGTTTGTGTATCAATTCATAATATTTTGCTAGAAAATATGCGAAAAATTGAGCATAAACTATATCTATTCGCCACTTTATTAATTGAAGCAACGAAAAATATGGACCTTGACAGTAAGCATAGAGAAAATATATGCTAATTAATAAGAATAGTTATTAAATAGGCAAGTTGTCTATTCGTATGCCATATAAAAAGTGTGGTAAGGAGCGTTTAGTGATTTTTAAATAAAATAGATATTAATAAAGACAAGCGTCTAAACGCTTTTAAACGTCCAAACTCTATAATAATAACATTTATAATTAATTTAGGATGGAAGAAATGTGAGCAAAAAACATTTATTTAAAAATTTACATAAGAAAAGTGCAAAAAGCATCGCTTATCGCACAGCTAAGCCTGTTAAGACTAAGACTTTTAAATTTGGCAACTAAGATTTATAATTATCTTCGCCACTGTCACCACTCTCGCTTAGTTTTGTATTTAATGCTGCAAATATTCCTAATCTATAGTAAATTATGTCGTTACTTTTAGGCATTTAGCTCCAAGCTAAGAACAACTCAGTTAAATGCAGTTTTACTGTTCTAAAGTTCAATGTTTGCCAAGATACTTTAGGTACAAGGTATATATGCTGATATAGAAGCGATAAAAGGAAACGTTTCTTTACTTGCATTCTAAACATATTTCTGATTAACAAGAATAAACCTATATATTTAAGCGGAAAAGTTAGTTAATTTGACGTTTGAATCAACTGACATCTGTTACGTAGTAGACGAAAATATGTAGTTATTAAAAGATAGTCACGTTTCATACGCACGATTTTTGTCGTACGACACTTCTTAATTTTCTTAACGTCGCTTATGGAATCTAGAATCTAGTACAAAGAGACGTTTGCATTTTTATCTGACCTTTGTCGGCTTAAATCGACAAGCATAGTAGAAGTTTTAAAGAGTACCCTGTCTTTTTGAAAAAATGTTCTTTTCAAAAACTATATTTCATAATTTAGATTATAAAATATTGTACTTATTGTGGATGCAGTTTGGTAAAATATAGTACTTATTGTGGCTGCAGTGGGCTAGTGTATAAGTGGGTTGGACGAAGGGTTCCCGGTTCAAATGCGACGCGTGCCGTTTTTATTCGCTGCCCACATCCTGCGAACGACTGACCAGCATCTAACTGCCATGAGAAGATACTCAAAAATAAAATGCGGTTCAAAACCTGCATTAAACTGTACATCCCTACGTTTTAGGTCCTGTATTATATTTTATTTTTTATATACCAGCGACGGTATTATTCGAGGTAAATAAATATCATGTGTCTTGTTATTTTATATATTTCAAGGAAATCTGCCGTGCAGGGACGGAATAGATAAGAATATCTCTGCAGCGGAATTCCGAAATAATAACGCTTTCCTTAAAGGGCGACAGACAGAGAGCGCATCTTGATATTTTTAACATCAAGGTAAGCCTACCAATAAATTATTGCTACCAACAAGGGTGCGAGACCGTGGGTTGACGCTATAGAAAAATCAAACATAATACCAGAAGCATACACGTGTTGGGTTAAAAAGTTGGAAGGCCTGAAAACCCAAAAATCACACAAATGTAGAAACACCAGCATTTGAATGCCCTCAGTGATTTGTACCGAACTGGAACGAATGCTTTTATTAGAGATATTGCTTATGTATACAGTTTTGAAGATATTTATTTTTAGAATTTTAATTTTAAGTACTTTAAAATTGTGGATGCCCTTTTAATACTGTTTGCGCAAAAAACCAGTTTGAATTTTTTTCTGATATGTAAGATTGTAAACAAAATTTCATAGAAATCTGAGGTAAATATTTTTCGGAACATAATCAATACTTAATAATTTTGATATTGAAAAAATGTATTTAATATCTTTTTCGTGACTTTATTTATTACTATTTATTTGGAGCCATTAAAAATACGTGAAAAAAAGGAAAAGTAAAAATAATAAATTTAAAAGGCACTTTACAGGCACTTACAAAATAGTTTTTATGCTACAACAGTCCGCAGATCTTATTTTCACATTGCATTTTTTTTTTAATTTTCCAAACAATCTAATTCTAATAATTTAACAAACATATGTAGGTACATTGTTGTTGTTTGTTAATTATTTAAGATCTTTATATGAACTTATATAGTGGCTGTGCGTAATTAGTACAAACAATAGACTAATTAAATCGTAATTGCTATTTAGAACTCTTTAATATATATTATGATAAAATTTGCGCATCCGACGCTGCATAAGAAAACTTTCACTGGGAGATGAAAGATTATATATTTCCAAACCATTTTTATTTTGCTCTAATTTAATTCCTTGCTTTTTTATTTCGTAAACTTTTGAACTTAGAGCAGGGTTAATTTCATTATAGTTTTTCTGTGATTTTAGTAAACAACAAATGCCAACAAATGAACAAACACCGTCATTTCTCCAGTTTTTTTTTTTCGAAACGTGCTCTTTTTTACCCATATTATTCAAAATATCTTTAGATTTTTTATGGATATTGTCGGTATAATTCCTGTTTTTGTACCCAAAGTATGGAAGGCAAATGTGTTCATTTGTTCCATAAGTTCCTTCAGTGCTGATTTTGTTTGAATTAGTTTCCTCTTCGCCTATGTGGCAATTTGTTTCTGCTATGTTCGTCAGGAATGTTTGCGGCTTGATTTCAAATACAATATCAGAGCTTTGTATTTGTCTGTTAAAGCCATTTGAATCACCACTAGGAAGAGACGTTTTAATACTTTTATCGTAACATGTCCCATTCTTTGTGAAATTGTCAAGTTGTTTAATCTTTCCTCTAGAAATTTCAGGCTTATTGTATTTCTGCATAGATAAGTTGTTGATCTTATTTAAACGTTCACCATTTACAATATTCTTAAGAACTTCTGGTAAGTTATAAGGTTTATTTTCTTCTGAATTTTCCAAATTTTTAACTGTAGTTTCTTTAGCTGCATTTTCGTTTAACGAGTTGTTTTTATTTAAATCCTTACCATCAACGTAAGACAAATCTTCTGGTCCATTTTCGCACACACTTGTTAAGGCAAAATTTGTTTTAAGTTCATTGAGGCTATCATTTATATTGTTTTGGTTGGATTCATTTTTAAAACATTGTGTATTATTACTTTCTACTGTTAAGTTCTTACTTACATTAATTAAACCGTTAACGTCATGGTTATTTGGCTTTTCTTTAATCATGACGTTGTTGTTCGTTTTCTTTACAGACGTAGGCACAGATTTGTTTACAGAATATTGATAAAAACTAGGCTTAGGTATATATATATTTGACCTTTCCTTGACTAGACAATTCTCATGCATTGAAAAATGTTGTAGTATGACTCGTTTTACGTTCATAGCAGACTCCGCAAATATGGAAATTTCGTGTGCTGATTGATTTCTGAAAATAAAAAAAAAATTATTGCTATAGCGTACGATATTAAAAAACAAAATTATTTTGTTATTACATTTAGGATGATATATTTCTACAATTCGCTAATTCAAATATGTTATTCAAACTCTCTTTTGAACATTCCAATGTCAGAAATCAGAATGTGAATTTACAAAAAATAGCACGAGAAAAAGAATTTAGAAAGCTGATTTTCAACGAAACTTTTTTTTTGTTTCTTTAATCGGCGGCCACCCTTTGTTTCACGTCAAGAGCATAAAAATGCTTGCATGGCTTTTAAGATATATACAGGCCTTTTTCTCTTTCGAATAGTATCGTACAAAAATACATTCTTAAAATATGAGCTTTATTCATGTGTTCTACTCGCCCTTTGGCATGTTTCAAGTGGTGGTAGAATGACACATTGGGCCTTGTACTTTTTGTGCCTGGCATATCTATCTACCTATCTACAATTTATTACCCCCTAAAAAAAAAAAGTTTACAATATTTATACAATTGTTTTTCTTATGTCTAGGATCAGTCTGGGGACTCTGCGTTGAGCAATTGTAGTTTATTATAACTTTTTTATTTAAAAAATTATTTATGAAAGTTATTTACATTCTTTATTTATTATTTATCGTACAGCGTGAATGGCGCCGACGGTCATTGTACCTACCATTGTGCCTTTCATAGATGACCTTAGATAATCTTCATCATATTGTTCTATCTAATCTTGCGACGAGCTAACAACTGAATACTCAATGAAATTCTTACATTTTCGAGATTATCCCCTGAAAGATGGGTAGTTGAATTACCCAGTTACCTTTCACGTTCAAAATTTGTAGCGGGCATTTGGTCTATAGGTACAAACAATTATTAAATTATAGCTTCTAGCTATACACATAGAGCAACTTGGGTTACCAGACTATTTATGAATTATTGATTAATGATCAAATGCCTTCATTTTCGAGATGCCAGATGCCAGAGCACTTGATCTGGAAAATTGGAAGCAGCGTTTCATACTTTCATATAAAATTTGATTTTTGGTTTATCCAAAACAAAATGTAGTACTGATTCTTTCTGCATGTCAATTTTATGTCAATTTTATAAATTGAAAATGTCCTTTGGAAAGAAAACTATGCTTGCGGATTTCAACATTACATTACAAACAACTGCACTTCCCTTGCTTAACTGGACATTTTGATTTATCTGACACCCCCCGATATCTTCTGTAAGCAAATGGCGGAAAAGCGGCTGTTCTTCCTAAAGCTAGTGGATCACAGTGGATCAATTAAGTAATTATCCTAAATGAATCTGGGACCCTTCCAGGGAAAACAACTATTCAATCCCCTTCATTCTAGCATGAGGGCAATTTAATTGGGGACACCGACGAATCAAAATTTAAATGATGTGGTGGGTGGAGGTGTCTTCTCTGACTAAACCTTAGCCTCTCCTTCCGTCTTCCTGACTATGCAGGGTGTTCCGTAGCGGGAGTTTTCAGTATATTCTCGGGAATTCAAGCTGTATATTCGCAGAGAGTCAAGCTACATTTAATTATTTGGAATCAGACTCTATAAACTTCAGTGGACCTAGAAAGGGGATTGTCTCTTAAGAATATGGCGAAGCAGTTTAACATCCACCTTTGTTGGGTGCTGAGACCAAAGGCACTCCTAAGAATTGTACGACTGATGAACTTACCGAATTAGAAACCACGCTGCTTATACGTGTTATTACTGGACACTGTTTCATAGGACAAGCAACAAGGTTTGTCTTCAGCGACAATAATAAATAATAATTTCGAAATAATTTCACTAACATTGGCATTCGGTTCGTCAGAATCTCCACTTTGGAACTTTTTTCACTTTCATTTGTTTTATATTAATTAAACTATTTAAAAAACTTTAACGCGTTCTAAGTAAAAAATATAATGATGCAAAATAAGGTTAAAAACAAAATCATTCAGGTTGATGCGGTTAAAGATTGTGGTCACATTAAATCCTGTTTGCATATTTAAGTTTGTTCCGGTTTGATTTAATAATAATAATACGCTAAATCAAGATTGGGGTTTGACAGATTTTGTTCAAAGTCCCTATTTATTGTTTTAATTAACGCTAACTGCCACACAAATATTTTTTTAAAAAACCACTAATGAAAAATTTTCAGAAACTAATAGAGCTAATTCAAAAAGTCTACATCTGATAACTCCCCTTAATCAGATTCTACAAGCCTAATTTATTGATATTTATTACAACATTGACAAAAAATATTCCCAAATTATTTACAAATATATTTTATATTAAAATCTTACCTTCGAATATTTCTAGGTGTTTTTAAAGCATTACCACAGCTTTCGATGTTTGTTTTATGTGATGCTATCGATGTTATCCAAGGATGATTTAAAACATCTTCTGCGCTTAACCGTTCATGAGAGTTCTTTACAAGAAGTTTTGTTATTAAATCTTTTGCCTCATCGCTAACTTCAGCCCATTCAGGCATATTAAAATTGAACTGACCTAAAACCAACAAGAATTAAAATTATAAAATTAAAAGTACTATTATGAATTGAGTGATTAGGATTGTTTGTTTATGAAAGCAGTGAAACATTTTGTATATTATATTTGATAGAAACACAATAACACCCCTTAATAATTTAAAAGACAAAGGCAAAAGATTGTATTTTCATAAATAATAATATTGGCATGTTTGTCACGAATCTTAAGTTTTTTGACATTAAACATTAATATATGTATTGCAATTTTATAAAATAATTTATTATAATTTTATTCAACCTTTATTTTCAAGTTTGAACAACTTTTTTTTCCCTTTTTGACCCAACCGGACTTAAGCATGCCTAGGACAAAATATAGGGGGTTTGTCACGCATGTATAATGGATCAACACGACAATGATAAAGCCAATCCTATAATATTTATCGGTCGTTTGGTGGAATAATCTTTTACGAAAATATGTCATTACAAATTTCTCTAAACTCCAATAAACTTTATGTTAATGTTGATGCTCTAATGAACATTGATATATATATTACTAGCTGAGATAGTGGTTGATTGATATTTTATTTTCTTTTATTGTAGTGCTTCACTGAACACACAATTTTTTTTCTTACTTCCAGGTGCCGAACTTACCCGGGAGCATGCAACGTACAACCGACCGTGAGAAAAACACATTATTAAGATCCACACCCGCAATATTAAGTGTCTTTCTCTGGGATTGTTTATTGTTATAGCGAAATAAAGTTTAACAGGAAACTGCCTAAGCGTTTGAAGTCAAAGAAATATGTCGCTTGATCGATCGCTAAAATTTGACTATACTTCGATAGAATACATTCAATTTCCAACTGAATGACACAAATCAGATCACAGTTGTGAGATAAGGTACAATGAGATAGACCCAACATCCAGTACATTTCCAAGTCCCCTGGCACTGAACTGGGGCCTCAAACGCGCAAAGTATTTTACACTCATTTTTTTCTCTTAAATCCTTATCCATGAAGAACTAACATTTGCACATAAAGTTAGGTGGTGCAAGAGGAGCTTTTTCAAGCGCAATTCGGGTTCAGATTCAGAGGCAGCCGAGTTGACTATATCTCATTACTACTCATATCATCTGTGCACACGACACATGCACACGCACAAGCCTCCCTGCACCCACCTCCTAGCCCTCGGGTCAGGAGATGGTATCGTTGGATACCATAGAAATATGAATCTATCACCGCTTTTCGAAGCATTACCACTGAGCCCAGTAAGGTCGTAATTATGGCATACTGGAAACAACGTTTTAAAATGATTGTCATATGGGCTGACGTTTGCAGTATTCTGTTACCTGAGTAAGCAGGAGTGAAATTCTGTTGAAATGGCTTTCAGGCTAATGCTGTGAACGCCCCCGTCCCGTTAAAACCCTGGCAGGCCTTAAAGTACGTTCAATGCTTCGTCACCATTAAGTTGGTGGTGTAGGTCCAGATGGAACATTCCTGGTTAGCACCGATCCGGCTCTGGCACATAACCCCATAAGGGCCTGTGTCAACCCTTGTGTGGCCCCACTGCATGCATAGATAACCATGGGATCGCTAGGTGACTACACACCCAGGCATTGATAGCGGCCTTGAGTTGGGACCCAATAGAATGAACACAACTAAACAAAATCAAGAGAACGAGATCAACGAACGGATGGTGAGAAGATCTCCGGCTAGAAAGCCGCAATCGCCCCAGAGATGTCCTGACGGAGAAGCGGTGCCTCAAAGTAGTACGTGGATGGTGCTGGATCCAAATAACCAGTCCTCGGTGTTTCAAAAACTAGGGGAACAAATAAAAGCCCTAGTGGAAATGTTGGAGGATGGCAAAGGGCGATCAATTCACCAGCCAATGCGCGATGCAATAGAAAGCATCAAAACGCTCTATGAGCTCTCGGCGAACGAAATGAATGATAACAAGCCCAAGGAAGTTATCAGAAAAAACAACGCCTCCCAAACATCCCCATGGCTGAAGGTGATTTCGGGGCCCAAACGAAGGCTGGATTCTGTAGAGTCGCCGAGCTCGAAACGCAGGCTGAAGTCGCCGCCCATAGGTGAAGCGAAAAAGGCATCACGTGGTGAAGTGGTGTCCCAAACACAAAACAACGCCGGAAAGAGCAAGAAGGCCCATCCCAAGAAGCCCGCCAAACCGACAATAAATGAGCAGGCCACAAAGGGTCAAATAACAGCTAGGATTGAATGTAAAGAAAAAGCTATGGGCGACAGCAGCCCCTGCTTGAAGGTTCCCAAAAAGAAGCCAAGCAAGTCCACGCGGGAAAAAGCGCGACCAGACGCAATCGTGGTGGCAAGCAAGGACGAGCTGTCTTACGCCGAAATTCTTCGCAGGGTCAAAGGAGATCCTAAACTCCATAACCTGGGTGAATCGATTACAAAGATTAGAAGAACGCAGAAAGGAGATCTGTTGTTCCAGTTGCGCGAATCCGGTAACAGAACCGTGGAGTTTGGCCATACGGCGCTAATGCAAGAGCGAGCACGACCGATCCAAACAATGCAGAAAAGGTGGAGAAGAAGGTCGCATAGCCAAAGAATGCAAAAAAGACGCATTATGCTTCTGGTGTAAGATAGTTACGCTAGAAAACGCTGGACCAGTAGCTGGTAGCAGCAAGTGGTACTCAGGAAGGCACTGGCCAAATCAATATGATGAATGTGGTCCAGATAAATCTAAATCACTGCGCAGCCGCGCAGGACCTTCTGGGGCAAACAGTAAGGGAGAAAAGAATCAACGTAGCCCTAATAAGCGAACCGTATAAATACATAGGCGGAAACAGCTGGATAGACGACAGCACAAAAAAGGCCGCGATATGGACCTGCGGGAAAAATGCCCTGCAGTCAGTCAGTCATCGGGGGGACCACTTCGTATCTGCTAGGACAAAAGGTGTACATTTTTATAGTTTTCATCACCGCAGCGTGCGACGCATCAATGCCCAGAAGGTCTGTCAGTAAAAGAGGCGAGCCCTGCTACTGGTGGGCCACCGAGATAAAACGGCTCAGAGCGAAGTGCCTGGCACTGGAAAGTGCCATTAAAGAGAGTAAGTCAAAGAGTTTAAACGGCTCTGCGACGAGGCTGACCTAGACGCCTGCGGCTTAGCGTATAGAGTGGGGATGAAGAAGCTTAGAGGCAACAGTTCTCCACAACTAACATGTCCTGCAATGCTAAGGACTATAGTAGAACACCTATTCCCACAAAGACCAACTACTATGGTCACCATCGCAAGGGAAATCAATATCGAAGACATCCCCGCCATCACATCGGAAGAACCTTTTGTGGCATGCAAAAAAAAATTAGAGACACAAAGGCACCTGGACCGGACGGCATCCCGGACAGAGCACTAAAGATGGCTATTAAGACGAGACCGGACATCTTTTTAGCGACGATGCAAAGGTGCCTAGAGGAGGGGATATTCCCTACGCCATGGAAACTACATAACTTAGTTCTGCTTCCAAAGGGCAATAAGCCACCTGGAGAACCATCATCGTATCGCCCGATATGTTTGCTGGATACTCTAGGTAAGATCCTAGAGCATATTATATACGACAGACTGCTCAAGGTGGCGGAGGAAAATGGAGCTCTGTCAGATCACCAGTACGGCTTCAGAAAATCCCGTTCTACCATCGATGCAATAAAGGCGGTAGTAGATATAGCAACTGATGCTATATAAGCAGAAAGATGGAGTTGGGGAACTAAAAGATACTGCGCAGTAGTAACGCTCGACGTAAAAAACGCGTTCAACTCTGCGAGGTGGTCCTTTATTAGAAGATCCCTGTCCATGATCACGGACCACTTCAGTAACCGAAGATTAAGGTATCATACTGACGATGGTGCCAATCGATACAGTGTTTCCGCGGGAGTCCCGCAAGGGTCGGTCCTCGGACCCCTCCTGTGGAATATTATGTACGATGGAGTTCTGCGACTACACCTGCCTGAGGGAGTCAAGGTTATTGGATTCGCTGACGACATAGCAGTGGTCACAGTAGCTAAACATATTCACGAAGTGGAGTCTGCCACGGATGAGGCAGTTGTAAGGATAAATGAATGGCTGGAGTCTACGGGCCTGGAATTAGCTGCGCACAAGACTGAACCTGTCATAATAACCAGTCGCAAGGCGGTGGAATACGCCAACTTCCGAGTCGGAAACGACACAATAAGGTGCAAAGAATCTTTAAAGTACCTTGGAGTCATGATCGACAATCGACTGCGCTTTAAAACCCATGTCGAGTATTCGAGCAAGAAAGCATCGCTAATGCAGGCGGCGCTCTCCCGAATGCTACCGAACATCGGTGGACCCGGATACGCCAGAAGGATCCTGCTGTCCAGAGTGGTCATACACGGCTCCCATATGGGCGGGGGCATTGGCGACAAATGAGTGTAGGAGAGAGTTAGCATCAGCTCGCAGGCTCTGTGCAATCAGTACAATCTCCGTACAATCTCCGATGATGCAGCCTGCGTTTTAGCTGAAATAATCCCCATAGACATCCTCGCAAATGAGATGAATAGGGTTTATCTTAGGCGACCTTCGAACGAGCAAGGAGGAGGCAAGGAGAATTAAAAAAGAAGAAAGAGCAGCATCCACAATGCTGTGGCAATACAGGTGGGACCGCTCCACAAAAGGCAGGTGGACCCACAATCTCATTCCCACCATAGAAACATGGACAAAGAGACCATATGGGAACTGTAACTACCACATCACACAGTTCCTGTCTGGGCATGGCGGCTAACGAAAATACCTCCATAGGTTTGGACACGATAGTTCGGGCCAGTGCCCAGAATGTCAAAGTGAGGAAGAAGGCGCGCTGCATGCAGTGTTCTTTTTCGGAAGAACGAGAATCTGCCAAGTCCAGAAAACCTCATAAGTCACATGACGCAGTCGGATGACAAGTGAATAGAGGTCTGTTCATTTATAGTACGCGTGCAATACGCTCTGCGAAGAGCTCAAGAGGCGGCTCCGGAAAATACAGCATAATTGCTAACCAGTTCCGCGAAGTAATACCTAAACGGCAGTTCCGCGGGGAGAGTGGTTGAAGGACGTAGTGGTGTGGATTAGTACGTAGGCGCACTCCTGGCATCGAACATTCGGGTGCTGCGAATCGTGCAAGTTGGTAGCACGGGCTGCCGCATCTTTGGAAGATTACCACATCCACGAAAAAAAAAACTTTCACCGTTGAAATGGTTTTCATTTAAAAAGAATCGTTTTCTTATGATTGGTGATAGGGTAGACCTTTTGATACACACATACGCACACATAATTTACACACCTAAAAGAAAAACGTAACGTAGACCGAAATTGCCACATATGTAACCTTAACTTTTAAACAGACGCACAAGCCCATTCAAAATTCGATTCAATCAGTGAAATACATGCATAAAACAGACGTCACACCCTGTGCCCACGCCAAAGTATTTGTATGTTTTTAAACAATTACGAATAGTCGTGGAAAGAAAACCGTAATAAGTAAAATCACTGAGATCGATTTCAAATCTTGTTCAATAAATATGTTAATAAAAGAAAGTAGTTTTGCAAAGATGTTATTTAAATTGCTAAGTTAGAAATTGCTTAAAATTGCAATTAGGTGAAGAAAAAGTATACATTTTTTTGGTTAAAAGTCTAATTATTGAATTACTTGCTCTTTCACATTCAAAAAAAAAATGGCGTAAACGGCCCATATAGTTTGGGTCCTATCCTCTCCAACCACTGTGTGTGCGAAGATATATTTTTTTGACACGAATGGAAGCAACCGGCAGTTTAATGCCCATTCCGAACGGCAATTAATTTTTGAGAAGCTTCTCATGACAGTTGTTACTCTTGGATGTTTGTCAGATGTTCGCAAGAGGTGGGGCGTCAAATAAAAACTTTCAGTTGGTACAGCTCGGGATTTGAACCAGCGACCTCTCGACTTAAGCGACTTAAATTCAAAACCTAATCATCAAAAACAAATTACTAAAATCCGATCAGCCGTTCGCTGTGTAGGTCCAGTCAAAGAAATTTTAACTTTGTTATATATTATTAGTGATGATGGGAGCAAACTTGAAGGACATTTCTCGTCTAAAAAGAAAATTCGTTTTTGGTACACTCGTTCTAGAGTTTCGATGGCACGGCGCGCGAACTATCCTACAACCCCGAAACTTAGGCTGTGTAAACATTTCAAAGTTCATTCCCAAGTTCAAGAATGGTTTCGGTCTTCCAAGCGGAGATCGATATGAAAAATAGCTTGCTAAGACCTTGCTCAATTCTTTAATGACTTTGAAGTCATTGTCCCAACTCGAGAACTCTTTGAACTCGCCCGGAAGACGGAGCACTCAAAGTCTTGTTGGGGTTTCGAGACATACTAAAATAACGGAAAATGAGATCTTCGACGAACTTGCTTGTCAAGTTTTCTGAGAACTTAAACCTTTGTTAGATCTGCCGGCATCCCTAATAAGGACTTCCATTGACGACTGGGTCTCCTATAGGCACAATATTCGATGTAACGATTCTTCGAGCTGCAGACAGATCAAACTAGTTCGGCTTAAGGAAAAAGTCGGGTAAATTACCAAAGCAAAAGGAAGTAGATGTCTGAAAGTACAATGAACCAGTTTTCGTCTGAGTGCTTCGGGGGGTTCGGAAAAAAAAATAAAACCATATCATGTAGCTGGAAAAATTTGTTTATACATACCCTCCTTTATGGATTCGAACAGAAGTTGTTGACAGTAACGGCAATTTTCGCCACGGGTCCATCCACAATCATTTCCACAGTTTCCGGAAAATGGTGGAGAACCGCAAAGCAAGATATACACAATAACTCCGAGGGACCATAAATCACAACGTTTATCATAATGGTTTGCTTCGCCTAAGAAGAGCTGAACCACTTCGGGAGCCATAAATTCAGCGCTTCCAACCTGAAATATAAAAATAAATACAATTTACATCGTTAAAAAAATTTATATTTGTATGGATAAGCTTTATTATTTATAAGAAATTTCATATCCAGCTGAATTATATTTGTAGTCATATCAGCACCCACGTCGTTTATCGAGGAAGAAAAGCGACCAGTTAAAATAACCCTTTATAGCTTCCCAATTGGCTTTCTCATATACCCACACGGTTCTTTTAGGAGCGTTTTCTGTGGTTGTAGTTCGAGTGACAAGCCCATATGATACAATGGTCTGACGAATATATTAGATTGCACGTACAAGCCCATGTAAGTGCGAATAATATTGGTAAAAATAGCGTCCACGTTTAAGGGCGAATTGAGAGGCTCCCGGAGTTAGCTACCTCTCAGGGTGAGAGGTAAGAAACAAGTGCGGAGTGTTGTCGTTTTGACCGCTAATGTCCGGAATAACTGTCGGCTCATTCACAAGCTGGGTTAAATTATTTACCTCAAAAAGATGTCGATACCCCGATGGAAAAAGCATAATGATACTAAGTTCTTAATGCTGACCTTTTTTGTCAGTGGCAAAACAGCTGGCTTGTTGTGATTCACTCGGGTGTATAATGAGAAAAGATTGGCCATTATAGTATGAATATTACGTACTGAAATAAGAGTAGCACCTATCGTATTAGTCTAATTCAATTCTAATCCACAAGGCAGTAAGGATTAATATAATTTGATCCGAAAATCTCTAGGGTAGACTCCGGCTACTGACTCTGGAGTCGCGATTTGCATTTTTTAAAAGTTGAGTCGAATGCAAAAAAGGTCATATAAATATTAATGCAATGTGAATTGGTTTCTTTTTTTCTGGGAATAAAAATGTGCACTCCAGTAGTCCCTACGTTAATAAGATGTGTACTGTTTAACCCTTATGGCATCATTCATATTTTGACGCAGATTTTCCTTGTGTGTATATTTTGTTTCTTAAGTGCATATAAACAAAAACAAGCTATTACTATACCCTCGGCCACTGTTAAACTTGCTCGCACTGCACTGACTGACTACCACCATAACAACATGCACTTCAACTGCAGAAAAATATAAAATAATCTATATGCGCCCGTAAAACAAAATAAGACGTTGACATTTCAACCATAATTTTATACCTAAACATTTACCTTATTACTTTTAGCATAACCTCTTCTATTAAAGAAAATAGGATACAACACAGTGTAAAACTCTCTCTCTCTCTCTCTCTTTTAATTCAAACCTATTCCTCTCGATTAAATTGAGAGTTGTATAGTGGCAAAGTCTTTCGACATTGCCTTAATTAAGGCATGTGGTCAAACTTTGACGGTTTGCGGAAGGTTCGAAATCTGGCCACATTCCTTAATTGTGGTACAATAATAGTGAATACTAAACATAAATATGTGTATGAAGCAAACAAATAAAGTTGATTTGAGAGTTGTATAGTATCTGAATAGAATAAAGGGGAATATCGTATATCTATAGAGATAATGGCCAAATTTTGGACTACGTATTGGTGTAGGGGTGTACCGAATTGTGTTCGCTGCGTTGCGGCTTGCGTGTGTATATTTTTATTCCAGCCCAACTCACTCGCTTGGTGTTGTCTTTAAGATCAAACAAGTTTTTATGACTGACTTTTTACGCAAAAACCGTTTTTGTGTATGAGATAGTTACTTGTCATTAATATTTATGTTTTTGATGTTCCTACTTTTACATGCAGAAATTATATAAATAAATATTTAACTTTGGACATAAAATAATGTCAATTGTATTGTGAGATTAACAATGCGAAGTAGATTCCAATCTAAATTAAATAACAGTAATTTTAAGACTGCACCACTATCAAATAATTTGTTCATATTTTTTTCCCCGATATAAAATAATTTGGTAGATCACTTCTTATTAAATTTTATTTGAATAGTACTTACTGGAGTAAATAATTGTGGAGTTGCTGTGGGTAAAGAAGTGTCAGCATTAAGTTTAATTCCAGATCCCAAATCAAAGTCACATATTTTGATAGGACTTAACTTGTCACGGTGTACGCATAAAATATTTTCTGGCTTAAGATCCCTATGTGCTATGCCTTTCTTATGAAGAAAATCTAATCCACAAGACAATTGTTTTACGATTTCAGCTGCATCATACTCTGCAAAGCAAATGCAATCTTGAATTCTTTCTAATAATGGCCCTCCATGAATCTATGATAAAAGAACAATAAATAATGGCAATGAAATTTTAAAATAAGAACGCACCTTCTCGAAAACCAAATAGAACTTTTCATCATCTTCAAAAAACTCGATGAGTTGCAATATAGCGGGATGACCTTGACAGTGATGAAAAGTTTCTACTTCACGAAATACTCGAGCTCGTGCATGTCCAGGAACCTTTTCAATTATTTTAACTGCATATTCCATATCTGTGTATATATTAACACAAGTTTGTACAGACGCATATGCACCTTCACCAAGAACTTCGCCAGTTAACTTATACAGTTCTATTACAATATATAAAAAGAAAATAATTATATAGGGTTTCCATTTTTTTTAAATTAAATGTGGTAATTTGATAATAACTTACTTCACTTCTGAATGGAATGGTTTTTCACTTGCCAAATTAAAGCCAATCAGAATTGAAATAAATGTTTAAAGGTGACTTAAAAATTACAGTATTCCAAAAAAATGCAATTGTTTATTGCAATATTTGCTTAAATTAGTTATCGGTTAGCAATTTTGTGAACAAAAGGGTTGATTGATTGATTAAAACAGTTTTGGTCAAATTTTGTAGATATTCAATCCGCGCAGTCACCTTGTCGTCGCCTCCCTTCTAGACGTTGGTGTGTTATGTTGGTTAGGTTCAACGGGATATACTGACTTAATTCCCCAGAAGACCCACCCATGGTAGACATGCCGTTTGATAAACAACTGACCAACCCAATTTTCCTGGTGATGTGTTTTTTAAAATCGTACCGAGGAATGGAGTGCTGTGGGTAAAGTCAGCCCTAACAAGATCCTCTGAGTGGCTTGGCAAGGCCAACCGTTTTTGGTTGCTTACCTTAGCAAGCCTCTGAACTAAGATAGACTGTGGACTGGCACACTCGTGAAAACAAAAATCGATGTCGGAAAAAATATACAAATCAAAATAACAAACAAAAAATAAGCGATGGAGGCCGTGTGTCTGAGCGGAACGTGGGGACTGAGAATGATGATATGTTGACACTTTAAGCAGGGTCGTCGCTCTGGCTTGGTCTTTAAAACGGATTTTTGGGCTTCCCTTTCTGGAACATGAGGCTGGGATTCGAAATTCTCTTGGCTAGATCACTATCGTACCAACGGTTTCCTGGGGTAATCTCCACTAAAGTGCAGAGTGACGTTAACCTTGAGGTAAGTAAACTTCTTAGCCACCTCGAAGAGGGAGAGGTGGGGGGGGTATTAATATAATAAAAACTAAGCTTAAGTACCTAACAATAATATTGATCCTGGTATTAAATTTTCTTCGTTTAAATTATAGCTTTTATCAAAAATTACTCCTAGTAGGTATACTTAAATTTTTTAGATTACTTATTTGGAAATTGTATATTTTCCTTGCCTCGGTCTTACTGCATTTTGGTGTAGTTTTAATTTTTAGAAGTATTACAGGAATCATAACCCTCCCACTTAACTGCATTCCTACTTTTATGGCGCAAATTT
Organism: Ferdinandea cuprea; assembly: GCA_963576555.1. Lineage (NCBI taxonomy): Eukaryota > Metazoa > Arthropoda > Insecta > Diptera > Syrphidae > Ferdinandea > Ferdinandea cuprea. The sequence continues at coordinate 85,138,298 of OY754959.1, forward strand.
TGTAGCTAAACTAAGACCGAAATTGAAAGCAAAATACAATTTAGCGAGATACTTGGATGCGATTATTTTAGCACGGGCGTTGAAGTGATTTGAATAGGTTTTATTGGTTTTATAAAGGGTGATTTTTTAGCTGGTTTGGTTTTGGCAACACTGGTTTTGACAGCTGACGTGTGTTTAGTACCTTGTGTCACTGTCAAACAGCTTCAGTTTGGTTTGCAATTTAACCATGGATCGTCTTACAAATGAACAACGCTTGCAAATTATTGAATTTTACTATCAAAATTCGTGCTCGGTTCGAAATGTTCATCGCGCGCTGCTTCCATTTTATGATCGGCATTCTCGACCTTCTGAGCAGTCTATTCGGAAGATTGTGACCAAATTTCGCACCAAATTTACTTTGTTGGACATTAAACCACCAACACGTCTACGTACTGTGCGTATTGAAGAAAATATTGCGGCCGTATCAGCTAGTGTGACAGAAGACCGCGAAATGTCGATTCGGCGCCGTTCCCAGCAGTTAGGCCTTTGTTACAGCACTACGTGGAAAAATTTGCGGAAGGATTTGGGCGTAAAGCCTTTTAAGATACAGCTGGTGCAAGAACTAAAGCCAGCCGACCTACCACAACGCCGAATTTTTGGTGAATGGGCTCTTGGAAAGCTGGCCGAGGATCCGCTTTTTTATCGAAAAATTGTGTTTAGCGATGAGGCTCATTTTTGGTTGAATGGGTACGTAAATAAGCAAAATTGCCGCATTTGGAGTGAAGATCAGCCAGAAGCATTGCAACAGCTACCAATGCATCCCGAAAAAGCCACTGTTTGGTTCGGTTTATGGGCCGGCGGCATTATTGGGCCATATTTCTTCAAAGATGATGCGAATCGCAGCGTTACTGTCAATGGTGAACGCTACCGAGCGATGATAACGAACTTTTTTTTGCCCGAAATGGAAGTTCTTGACTTGCATGATATGTGGTTTCAACAAGACGGTGCCACATGCCACACAGCACGCGAAACAATGGCGCAATTGCGAGGCGAGTTTGGTGAACAGTTAATTTCACGTTTCGGGCCGGTCAATTGGCCGCCTAGATCGTGCGATTTGACACCATTAGATTATTTTTTGTGGGGGTATGCCAAGGCTAATGTGTATAGAGACAAGCCCGCTTCGATTGACGCACTGGAAGCCAACATCCATGCATTCATTCGTGAGATACCGGCCGATATGTGTGAAAGAGTATGCCAAAATTGGACTCAGCGGATGGGCTACCTGAGACGCAGCAGCGGTCAACATTTGCATGAAATTATCTTTAAACATTAAATTGCAAGGTTCAACTATCGATTCAAATAAATATTTCATTCATTTTTTCGAATTTTTTTTTAAAAAAAGTTCTAAACCTCTTAAAAAATCACCCGGTAGTTATTTAAACGCATTGGAATGTTATTTTTTGTATCTTATGTATCCAAGTTTTAATAGGTACAAACAATTTGTTTGTAGTACATTTATTTAGCTGAAATTTTAGGGTTGGCACAGCCAACATGGCTAACTGAGAGAAATCGCAACTGATTGCAGACCCAGTGTTTTTGCAATTTTTCGATTATTTCCTTGAAAAAAAGTGAATTTGGAGGTGATCAGGTTTTCGTATTTTCTTTCAAAGGTAAAGCTAGGCGCCCTTTTCACTAGAAACTTCTTAACCATGTTAACTATAAATAACAGAAAAGGAGACTAAGACTGGGAAAACACCTTGACCTTGGCCTGAGGCGTTCTTCTACGGCAGTGAAACCACTGCGTAAGAAGATGGGAAACAAAATTTGTCCAGCACGTTCCAAAAAGCATCCCAATTGCACTAACGTCCCTACTTTCAAAGGTAATGGAACCGCTGATAAATCGTCAACTTATAAAATATCTTGAATCCCGAAAACTTCTTACTGACCGATAGTACGGTTTTCGCAGCAACAGGTCCACTGGTAATTTGATTACATATCTATTATGATCATTCGTCGTCATCTATATCATCAAGCTCTTTTGTCGAAAATGCGTGCATTTGAAATCAATGATACCATTCTTCAATGGATTAAAAATAACCTTTCCAACCATTCAATACAAGTTCTTTTGGACATTTAAAGTCTGCAAATCACAAAATAAATGCTGGTGTTCTCCAAGGCTCCATTTTGCCTCCAAGTTTTTTTCATTTTTATCAATGATCTCCTCTCTGTCACTTCTAATCCAATTCATTCCTTCGTTGATGACAGTACGCTTAGCTTATCATATTTGTTTCCGGATTTACAGGAAATAAGGCCCCAAGAAATAAAGCCCCAAAATAAAAATGAAATAAGCACCCAAAATTGGGTCTTTATTTCATTATGACATAAAATCCCAATATAAAAATGAAATGCTGCCCCCCTGCTTCTTTTCACTGTTAGATTCCGATTGGTGCGATGTTGGGTATATGCAAAGACTTATTGGGTATAAACAAAGTTTGCATATAGCAAACCGCGCGCATACTTCAAATCTAACAGGGAAACTTAGCAGGGGGTTGCATATTCCGCCCGGCGGCCCTTATTTGACAGTAGTCATTGAACCGACAGATACGTTGCGATAGTATTTCATAAAAATGAACTCAAATAAAAAAATATTGAAATACAAAAATAAAATAAGACCCCAAAATAACGAAATAAGACCCCAATTTAAAATAAAATGTTGTTTTTGTTTCGCGCTTATATTTTTGGGGCCTTATTTCATTTTTATTTTGGGGCTTTATTTCTTGGGGACTTATTTCCTAGAGCCGGATTTACATCCCTCATCTTTTTGGGGCGTGGAGCTAAAACCGAAAGGATTTCAATACTCGGTATGTGCGTTAATGGCATACTTCGTTGGAATGACCCCATATTCGACGTCGCTAAGAACGTCGCTTGGGCTTCCTCAAGCAATGTAAGAAATATTTTATCCCTTCCGATCTGGCTAGAATTTTTAAGGCGCCTATTCGCCCCAAACTTGAGTATAACGCTCACATCTGGTCTGGTGCACCAATTACATTTTTGGAATTCCGAAACGTACGATCAAACTTATTGCCGATAGAGACATAGCGAAATCACTTGACTCTCTAAGTCATCGTCGCAATATCTCCTACCTGTCGTTGTTTTATATTTACTTCCACCATTAGTGCTTGATCGAAATAGCCAGTTACATTCCACCCCTACAGCAGTTCAACCGCAATACTCGCCATGCTGGGATTGATTAACACATTTCGTAGAAGATTCTGAAATCACTATACATATAATTCACTTGAAGAATAATTTTCATAAACAAAACCGGTTTATTTTTTTTTACAACTGTTTTTATGTTAACAGACAATAATTCCAAAAACAAAAAATAAATGTGTACAGGATATACGCATTTGTTTACCTTGAAAAGTAGAAGAATGTAGAGATGAACTAGTCCGTTTCTTTTTCTTACGCCTGTTTTTCATTTCCTCTTTAAGCTTAAGGAACTCAGCCTGCCGCTGACTTTCCGTCTTATAAATTTCATTTGATTCATTTCCAGAAGCTTCGTCTGCACTATAGCTGGAAAGCTCTTTGTTATTACCTATAAATAAAATTGTATTAAATTCAATTAATTGAACGTAAATAAAAAACGAATGGATGTATTTACTAAATAAATTTTAATTATCCAATTAAATCAAAACAATAAAAATTAGATTAACAAAAGTTAAACGTATTAAGAAGCTGCAAAAAGCTGGACGATTGTATTGCCAATAGGTTAAAAATATAAGCTAAAAATATTAAATTAGGTTTCAGACACGAAAACATTAATTTATTAATGGTAAGGGGAGAATATTTCATGAGACATTGTGAGGACCGGCGACTAAAAGGACCTCCTCCCTTCAAAATAATTTATTCCATAATTTCTGGGTCAATATATAAATATGATTGTTATTATTTCGTTGTTGTTATAATTTAATTTAATTAAACAGTGGTATACTATAAATTTCTTCGTCGAGTGTTGTTGTGCATGCGATACACACATATGTATTTTTGTCGATTGTTTCCATATGGCCACGCTAGGATAATGCGAGTACTTTTTTTCGGTTTTTCTCCTTGACCATGTCTGATATACATGATCTTCTGCTGAGAATACTGTCGAAGGCTCAGCTGATGAGGATTCGGGTTGGAAGGGTTCAATTGTTTTCAGGAAATTTTGATTGTGTCTGGTTACAACTATTTAAAAAGTAAAAGATTCTATTGGAACCCTGTTGAAGATATGCGGAATAGTTTAGTGTACAATGTTATAAGACGGGATAGGTTTATTCAAATAATGGGATTTGTACACCCTTCTGACTTACAATCTGGACCCAAGTGACAAGATCGACCTCTTATGCGTCACCTCAATCGATGTTGCTCCAACATAACGTATAAATTCATTTACGCATCACTGGCATCATGTTGCGCATGATGCTTTGTAAACTGTTCATTAATGCAAATGTTCGCATCATTTTCTACGTCATGTGTTCATTATTGCAAACTTAGGTAAACTGATGCGCAAACATTTCAAACAAAAGCATCACCAAATAGCTTGATGCGTTATTGATTCGGCAGGCAAAAAAAAATGAAATATATCAGAAGAGAAAGAAAAGTGAGTAAATAAACGATTTTAACTGATGAACTGTTTTTGTTTAATGTACAAATATATTTAAATAAATAAATAAATGTATTTTTGATCGAAAAAACTAAAAAAAATGTTTACAGGAAATATTTTCCACATATGCAAGAAGTCCAGAAAATTAATAAGAAATGAACTTGATAAAAAAAATGTTTAATGTAACCATTTGCGTTCTAAAACGCCAACGAAAAGTTCGATCAACAAAGCATCATGGGCGCATCAGCATCGCAAATAAGCAGTAATGCCGCATCACTGCACAAATGATTGACGTTTCTCTGATTTTGCACAACAATTAAACAACGACGAAAGTATGAAAGAGTACTTTGGTCGTCTGGATGTAAATAGTGCATACGTAACAAACCAATTAGATTTGCACATAAGAGTTAGTGCTTGAATTGTAGTAGTGGAGATTTAGCAAATGTCAAAATCTATTAGGGTTTTTGCAGAAGAAGTTTAGGATACGGCGGAACTGGACTTATTGCTTTACAGTTTTTCATACCCTGTGCCCATGTTCTATAATTTTCTCACATCGATAAAATGTAAGGTGTACGTCTGGGTTATAAGAAAGTTTTGCGTGATTCTTAAACTGCGTCAATATTTCACAAATGTCACATTCACATTCCACATTTCCAAAATACAATAACTGAACAAAACCATAGATGCCGATATCTGGGATGCGTGACATTATTCAAATATTTATGTGGCTTAAGAACCAGATAAAAGTTTCGATAATGGGTCATAACCATATGGTAACGGGTAAGAACCACGCTATTATTTGTATTTCCTTTGTTTAAACATTACATTACTTAATTTACCGAATAAAAAACAACTCTAAGCTAATGGGTATCCTTATATAGTAGTTTCGTTTTCTCGTTTATAATTTGTGTGCATCTAATGCAGTTTGGCATCTAATGTCATTACCAAATCTTTTGTTTCATCTGCGTACGAAATTTGTAGGGAGTCTCTAATTATTGATTTTGTCGTTACTTTTAAAGTTCAATAGGGCGGTACCATTCGACTGCGGACCAAGGGTTTAAATTATTTAGTTGCGTGTAGTGGACTACTAAGGTACTGTTTAATTTACTGTACAAAAAATATTTGTTTAATGCCGGTGCTTTGTATGGAAGTTTAGAAAAATTATAGCTAGTGTATTTTGTTGTTGCTAGAAAATGATTCAGTTTTACGTTTATGCAGCGGTGCAAGACCTGATTTTTGAGTCAATATTTGAGGGTGAAACATCCATCTCACTAACAAATATTTCAATAATCGAGGTACAATTATCGACATAAATTCAATCGCAGAAATATCCCAATCTGACAGTTCTATTCCATGTGATTTATGAATTATGTACACAACGTTATTGTAAAATTATAAGTATTGCGTCATTACATATTATTTCATACGCAGTTCTATCAGAAAATGCAGTTGCAATAGAAACTTTACTTTGCGAACAAAATAAATGAAAAATTGCAATTAAAAATTTTTTATTTGTTTATATAAGGTAATAAAGTTATAGGCTTTAGGTTAACAAGCGACTAGCGCAATAAAAAATGCACAACATTCAAATAAAATTTGTCCATAAGTTTCAACGTACCAACAGTGCTTGATTTATTCTCCACCATCCCAATATTTGACATATCGCCACCTAATGGTATACAGTTCAAAGTGCAAATTAATGTTTTTATTAATAAATCGCAAGATTAAAGACTAATAGTAATAACACTCATTCACCCGACTAAGATTCTAAAAATACGCCTCCGCAATTAAACTTCAAAACAAAAACAATGCAGAAAATTTGACAAACGGATACAACCATAGATAACAATTTAGATTTGAAACTATTTTAACCAAATTTATTTAAAGCTCAATTTCCAACATAAATCGAACTAAGCCATTACTTTTTTGTACGTTCAATTTTATTTTGTTTATAAAGTGCTCGTATACACATTTAGTTTTTGGCAATTTGCCAATTATCCGTTAAATGATTCGAAAATTGACATGCGAACTTTTTTCTATTTCCTATTCTATGTATGTTTTATAATATAAATAGTTTGAATTGTTTAGTGATGTGGCTCGCTTCCGATGAGCGAATTGTGTTTCATATGAAAGTTAATTGCAAACAGTGAACCGAATATATTTCATTTTATTCACATGAAAACTTTTTTGTATAGTATTTGTTATGTGACTAATTCTTCGAAATTTATATGAATTTTTTGAAGTTGAACTTTTTTTGTCGCAAACACCTGCGAAACAGTGTTATCAATGTCAGCAGCAAGATGTGTCAATTTTAAGGCTATGTTCTTACGAATTTTTAAATTGTGGATTTGTGGATGGCGACCGTATATTACGTGAAATTTGAATAGTGTGACAGTTCGCAGCAAGAATTTTCAATTCGTGGCCCTTTATGTGCCTACCATAATGCACTTGAATGCCCTTAAGACAGCTTAACCTCTTCAGACCGTAGGTACACATATGTGCACCTTAGTTAAAACACCTCTTAGTCACACTACATCCATCTCTTGGATATTAGCTCTAGTTGAATATCAAGTGTATATCATCCCATTGCCGAATGAATTTTTAGATGACGTTAGGGGTTCGGTATCTGTCATTATTTGAATTTCAGTTGGCCATATCAGTTTGTTTTCTGATTTTTGCAGAGTGAAAAATAAAATATTCAGGTAAACATATTAAATTGTTGGTTCACTGTATTATTTGTATTACAGTGATATTGTATTGAGTTGAATTTTAATTTGTGAGTTCGAAAGTATATTTTTTCATGGTTTTTCTACCGTAAACTGAGCTATACTTTGGAATTACACATATGTGCACCTGAGGACTATTTTATTTCTATTGCTTCGAATATGGATAAGGTATGATTTTTGAATTTTCAGTATTGAAAATGAATGATAAAGAAATTGAGAAATGCTGAATGAGGAAGAGTACTTGCCGCAGGCCGAATCTGAAATCTCATCTCAAGAGTCGGAAGATGAAGAAAGCAGGACAACTGAACGTGAGAAAAATACGCCAAGAATGTTTGGCTAACCAATAAATGGTTTCCAATAGCTGAGATCCAGCTATTGAAAAGGATAGACTGACAACACAGGAAAATGCAAGTAGAAATGTCTTATATTCCTTATTTATATTGAATTTTGGAAATTGGTGGCGGAGCAAACAAACCTGTATTCTGCACAGAAGCGAAACCTCAGATCTGTTAACACAGATTACCAAGAAGAAATCAGATTCGCAGGCATCCAAATAATGATGGGAACCCTAAAATATCCTCTAGCCAGACTCTACTGGCATAGAGACTTGTGTATACCCCTCATTAGAGACACAATCTCCAGAGACCGCTTTTTCGAAATTCGAAATCTCCATTTTGTTGACAACACTGCTGATCGTCCAGACACCAATGATAAGCTTTGGAAGTTGAGGCCTGTTATAGATTGTGTTCTTAAAAAATGTCATAGCCTTCCGAGATCCCAACACATGTCCATAGACGAGCAGATGCTTCCGTTTTCTGGTCGCTGTGAGTACCGACAGTACGTGCCTTCAAAACCAATGGGTGGTATTGATCTCTGCGATAGGTTGATAGCCTACTATCGAAGTGCCATGCGGACTAATAAGTGGACTGTAAGAGCATTCAATCATTTTGTAGATCTCTGCATTGTCAATTCCTGGATCATGTACGTCCGGTGTTGTAAAGAGGAAGATGTTGCACCTAAGGACAGATTGGGTCTGATGCAGTACCACCTGAATATAGGTACGGCCATGGCCAAGTTCGAGGGCGGTAGGGTTGATCCGCTATTTCTATTTCTGCAGCCTAGCCTAAGTCCGAGGGGTAGCAGAAAGATCAATGACGTGAGGATACCGAAGTAGATGCAACCGTTATATCCCGTTATATCTCACCCACAGCACGAAATCAGGTTCGATGGAGTAGGACATCTCCCACGTTATTTGGACGATAAATTTGCATCGAAATGCAGGTTTTCTGGATGCTAATCTCGCTGCCGTACCATCTGCACAAAGTGCCAGGTTTATCTGTGCATTCTAAAAAATAACTGTTTTGAACAATACCACGTCTAATACAGTTACCTTTAAATGTTTTATACCATGATAGGCCTGAGGTACACATATGTGCACCAGGATTTTTCGCGTGAATTTAATAAAAAAAAAATTGTTTAAATGCAAATATCTTATTTAAACTTATTTAAGATTAAAAATCCAATACAATCTATCATTTCTGGTTTTTTATTAGTCTGGGTTTGAAGAGGATAATGGAACGTATGAACCTATTACATGCAAATAGTAACGCCTGCACAACGTTATTTCTCTTAATTTAACACTAAAGTTACTATATCTTCAAGAATTTTTACTGATAATTCTGTGTATACAACACAGTATTGCCCACAGATTAACTAAATTAATTCCTCATCTGTGATTCCGCCACTCGTTGTTATTGTACACGATCTATTTCTGAATCGCCATTTAATTGAAAAAAATGTACATGAATGCAAGTTATTCCCATGAACGTCGTGGCTACACACACAAAAAAGTCTCATAAGAATCAAAGTAATTTGAATGGCGGGGAACGCTGAAATCTAAAAAAAAAAACAAAATTTCTTTTGGAAAAAAAAGAAAGAAAAGGGTAGATTGCACCAAGAATGCACCGAAAATCCTCTGTCGATTTGAATTCACGGCGTGGGCATGAACGTTTCGATTCCAAACCATATCACTTTTGACAGAAATCCTCATTTGAGATTTGTGTTGGAAGAGTGAAGACGTTTCGATTCGAAACCATATCACTTTTGACAGAAATCCTCATTTGAGATTTGTGTTGGAAGAGTGGAGACCGAATACAGGTACTAGAAAGCACAAAAGTATTCGATTTTCCAAGAGAAATTTAGTTTTCTTTCAGATTTCAGCGTTCCCCGACATTCAAATTGCTTTCATTCTTATGGGACATTTTGTGTGTGTAGCCACGACGTTCATGGAAATGAAAGTCTGTCAAACGTGTAGCCAGGCCCATATGTATACATTGCGGTACCAACCCTCGCCACTGCTTCATTTCACATTGCTTTTCAAAGAATGGAAAGCCTTTGGAAGTTCTCATATTAGTCCTCATAATCTATGGACGATTTTAATCTCTTCTTCTGTCGGCATTTGCAAATGTAAATATTGTGATAAAAGCGATTTGGTTTATTTTTTTGTTTTCAAATCTTTTTAGTTTTATGACACTTGTAAGATGTCGGTGGTAATTTTAGATAATGGAGGATGTACTGCCAAGGTTGGTTTGGCTACTGATAACAATCCAATGTAAATATTTTAGTTTTACTAGGATTTTATGCACGATAATTTTCGAAATCTATTTCAGCATTGTGCCGAATTGTATTATGAAGGTGAAATCTGAAAGACGCAGGGCTTTTATAGGCCAACAAATTGAAAGTTGTTTAGACACTTCAGGACTTTTTTACATGCTTTGCTTTCAAAAGGGCTTGCTAGTTAATTGGGATGCACAGGTATGTTTGTGGAGTTGTATTTCCTCTTATTCTGGTTCATTTCCAAACGTTGAATTCAAATTTTAAGTAAACTCTGAATAAGAACATGGTTTGAGATAGAAGTTTGTACATTACATATAGTAAATGATGAAACTAAAGAAACTTGGACCAAATTTTTAGTTTTTGAGGAAGACTATTTTTTTCAGTTCTTATATAACTGTCGATTGTTACATTATTTGAATTTTTTGATAAAGTAAGGCAAAACCAAAAGCTTTTATACAAAAATGTTTAGTATGAACATTTTTGTGAGATGCGTCTCCTTGGCAATTTTACATATATTGATTAAAATTATTTAAAAACGATTTCGTCTGTTATTTAAAAACGGTGAGTGCGTCAGTGTTTAATGGAAAATGGTTTGTGGATTATCATCGATCCAAATGCTTCAATTCTTCTTTTGCGCTTCATCATCACTGAACAAAGTAATGCTTATTTCACGCATTGAATCATGTTTTTTTTTTCAAAATAAATTTAAATAATTTGGAAATGCTGCTCCGGCCGCGGAAGATGAATTGCCAACCCGAACCAAAAACCGGAATAACCGGCCTACTGTCCTAGGGTCAAGAACAGGGCCTGGCCCTCCAGGTTGGGGGTTGTGCCGTCGGGGTAACATCCCGACCACGTCAAAAACATTTAGTTATGGGAGAGACTATGGCAGCCTCAGTTGTAACAAAAGATTGCACATGGTAGGATGTGGATTCGTCGTGGGAAATCGGCTTAGATCCAAAGTAATGGAATTCAAGCCGATAAGTGATCGCCTGGCTGTGATCCGCATCAGAGCTACATTCCAAAACATTAGCCTAATATGTGCACACACTCCTACCGACGAGGCTGAGGTTCCTATCAAGAAGGAATTCAATGACCTCTTGGACGGAGTCTACTGAGCCTGTCTGGAGTACGATGTCAAAATTGTACTCGGGGACTTCAATGCTAAAGTCGGCAAGGAAAATATCTTCCGCGGATATGTTGGTAAGCACAGCCTCCATGAAACGACAACAGATAACGGCTACCGACTAATTGACTTTGCAGCAATGTGCTAATCGATGCGAGGCACGCATCCAACATCTCGAACGTTCACTATTACCGAGGGGCAAACGTCGACTCTGACCATTTTCTTGTTGCAGCTAGATTCAGAGCTCGACTGTCCAACGAGAAGAAGCTGCGAACTGCCCAAAAGAAGAAATTCGACGTTGGACGCCTTAGCACATCTGGAGTCGCCAGAGCCTACAAAGAGCGCCTGAGTGACAAACTCCCCACCGTGCATTCACCTACCACAGACGCCAACAACCAGTGGTCTTAGTATCGCGACATCATCAAGGAGGTAGTCGAAACCACCCTGGGATACCAGCCACCCCAGAGAAAAAGCCCGTGGTATGATGATGTATGCGTATACCGGAAAAAGGTGACAGAAGATGCACACATTAGAACGCTGCAGAGGAAAACAAGGGCAGCAAGGGATGGGTACCGAGCCAGGAGAAGGGAGGAGAAGAAGATCCTGCGTTGAAAGAAAAGAGAGCACTCAGTCTCCCAGCTCAAGGAGATCGAAGAGTCCCGCGACCGAAACAACATCCGGAAGTTCTATAAGAAAGCCAAGCAACTGGCTGCTGGCTTTAAGACCGGAACACAGGCTCTTCGTCACAGCGATGGAAACCTAGTCACCGACGCGCAGGGAATAGTAGATGTATTTAAAAATGTAGAGAGAGTGATGGGGCAAGAAGAGAACCCACGTCCAGTCAATGAAGAACCAGTCCCTCCGCCCAGTATAGAAGAGGTTGGCTTAGCTATAAAAAAGCTAAAGAACAACAAGGCCGCCGATGGTCCACCTGCAGAGCTTTTCAAATACGGTGGTGATGTTATGGTAGGGCGCATGCACCAAATCATTAACCAAGTTTGGGTAGAGGAAAGCATGCCCGATGACTGGACCATCAGCTCCATATGTCCCATCTACAAGAAAGGCGATCCTATGTCTTGCAAGAACTATCGAAGCATATCCCTACTTAATGATCCTATCCAACGTACTGTGTGAACGTCTCAAACCTTTCTGCAACACACTAATCGGCACGTACCAGTGTGGCTTCCGGCCCGGCAGATCAACTGTAAACCAAATCTTCACACTAGAGCAAATCCTGGAAAGGATTAACGAGTTTCAAGTCGAGACACAACACCTCTTCATCGACTTCAAAGCCGCATATGACAGCATTCATTGTCAGGAGCTTTTTGTGGCTATGGCCGAATTCGGGATCCCGCCAAAACTAATTCAGATGTGTCGCATGACACTAGATAACACGCGATGCAATGTGCAGTTTGGCAACAGCTCATCTACACTCTTGCAAACATGCACCGGATTTCGGCAAGGAGATGCGCTGTCGTGTGATTTCTTCAATCTTGTTCTTGAGCAGATTGTGCGCAGGACAATTGTCAACACGGAAGGCACTTTCACGGCTATTGAAGAATAGGCGAAACTAGTTGGCCTTGAAGTGAATGAGGACAAGACTAAATATATGCTGTCAACAAACAAACAATCATCTATCCACCGACTAGGACAAAATGTCACTGTGTATATCAGCAACTTCGAGGTAGTTAAGGAGTTCATCTACCTCGGGGTAAACATCAACTCCACAAATGACATCTTAGTGGAGATCCGTCGAAGAATTACCCTAGGAAACCGCTGCTACTTCGGTTTGGCGAAACAAATGGGTTCAAAACTCCTAACTCGAAGGACAAAGTGCATGCTCTCGGAACCCTTATCCTACCAGTTCTGCTATGCGGCGCCGAGTGCTGGACGATAAGCAGGCCAAGAGGATCTTCGAATCCCAGCCCCCAGGTTCGAGACGACAAGGAAGACCGAAACTCCGTTTTAAAGACCAAACATATTAAAAACCCTGGCTTCAAATACCATATTTTTGACAGTCAACAGTGGGTAGAGTCGCTCAAACTTACTATTGAACCATCATCAGGTTCAATACCGACAGATTTAGGGATCCCCAAATCCGCCAACAGTTCATTGACCATCTTGCTTTAGAAACCGAAACATTCAGCAGCACAATCCAAGAGAACGTCAATGACTACTAGAATGCTGTGTGTCTTCGTAACTGGGCCACACACTTACATCAGTAAATGGCAGAAAAGTCACCGCACATGGCTTTCAACGGACGACGCCTGGAGACTTAAAATTTAAGTTTTGTTTCCGAAACATAATTTTGAACGGGCGAAGCCGGTCGGGTTCAGCTAGCAGCATACATAAAAAGCGAATTCAAAATATAATTTCGTTTAATTCGTTTATACAAAATGTGGCAGAGCCAACAAGGATTACTGATACCACAGCTACTTTAATTGATTCCCAACAATCCCAATGCTAGTGCAAAAGTTGATAGGGCATATAAAATAAGTGATCATGAATTCCAAGTAATTGGCATTAAAATAAACAAATTAAATCGGTCTTATATCAATATAAGGAATTAAAGTCCTTGTTTTCCGTAAAGAAGTGTTTTATCGAGAATTAATAAATAGTGGAGTAGTTGATATGTACTTTCATACTGCCATTAGTGATATAGGTAAATGTTTTCTGGGAGGTGGTGAATAAAATGGTTATAACTAAAACATTTAAGGAAGATAGTTTAAGTATTTGTTGGTTTAATCAATATTTACGTAACATGAAACATATTAAAATTCATCTGTGTGAAATAGCTAATTGTACTAATAACAGATTTGATTGGATTAATTACAAAAGATGCAGAAACATGTATCCATACGAATTAACAGCGGCGAAAATAGCTTTATTACAAGAAAAATATAGATCATTCCAACGATCAGAAATCAATATGGAGAACAATAAAATCAGTAGTGTTAAATGAAGTAACGATGTTAATTTCATATCAACAAAAATCATACAAAGTGCGTTTATAATATAATAGGAAACAACTCTCTTCGTTCTGGAACTTTTCCTGAATACTGGAACGAATCGACAGGGGTGCCGTAGGAGAAAGTAAAGAAGACCAAAAATCCGGGGGAAAACTGACGGTTAAATATGTTTATGACAAAAAGATAAATTCTGTGAAAAGTGGTACATAAGCAATTATTATGATACTCCGAAATCAAACTGCACTTTGAGTATCAATCAGATCAGTTGTGAATCTTTTCTCAACCTTATGGAGACCCAGTGGAAAACAGAGATGAATGAGAAGAAAATCGTATAACAAGAAAATTGGAGAAATACGGCATTAGATGAGTGGAGCTGGAGTGGTTTAGGAGTTACCTTTCGAACAGAACACAGGGACAACTTTAGAGTTAATTTTTTAATATTAAACAAAAATACAGTTAAAAATTTAATTATTAATGAGCATTATATTTGTAATTAATTGATAAGAAATAGCGTGATGTTAAATAAAGAATCTAAATCTAATGAGTTTGGAGATAAAAATATGGAGCCATCTGGACGCGATGTCGTAATGTTGATTAAGTGCGAACTGGAAAGTATAGCAGGGGAAACTGTTCGTTTAAAAGTACTTCACAATACTGCCGCCACCTGTGTAGTATTTTGTTGTCATCCACTAGGAGTTGGTCATTAGCATTGTTTATGAATAGGTATTGGTTTGCTTTTTAAACACAAGATGAGGTACAGAGAACATTTTCCTCAGTTGCAAAATATATGTAGCGCATCCACACATATTATTATTGTTAACTTTCGCGAAAACTTTAGTGTACTCAAAAGAAAGTTACCGTAATAGTGCCGAATTCTCGCAATTCCGATTGTGTCCGTCTGTCTTTCCGCAGATAGGCGGTGTCCACAACAAGACAAGCTTTTACCTATTCAAGCTGTGTCAATGTGCAATAAAATTTAACAATTTCATTGCGTTATTGAA
This sequence comes from Ferdinandea cuprea, assembly GCA_963576555.1. Classification (NCBI taxonomy): domain Eukaryota; kingdom Metazoa; phylum Arthropoda; class Insecta; order Diptera; family Syrphidae; genus Ferdinandea; species Ferdinandea cuprea. Next base: position 85,153,363 of record OY754959.1, read on the forward strand.
GCGTGTGTAGTTCATGCTGCTTATTGTTGTTAACATTATCTTCTCGTTGTTGTAAATAAATAATAAAATATGCATGCATTGGTTGATACATTACATGAAACTAATACTATCACTTTTTTTTTAGAAAACAATATGGGATTACATTTTTAGCCCGGAGTGTTCAAACATAAAACTATGCAACAACATTTTAGTTATAACGGAGCCTGTACATAACTTATACAGTATTCAAGTAATTTGGTTATAACACTTATATTATAGTATATTATAGTTTTTAAAAAAAAATTATTAGGAAGTAATGGCTGAAATATTGTTTGAAGAGTTTGAATGTAGAGGTATACTTAAAACTTCAACGGCAGATTTGGCTGCATACAACTATGGATTTCAAAAAAACAATCTCGGAAATTGCATTATTATTGATGTCGGATATAGTTTTACTCATATCGTACCCTTTATAAATGGAAAACAACAAAAGAGCAGTGTAAGGAGAATAGAAGTTGGTGGAAAAATACTTACTAACTATTTAAAAGAAGTCATCTCATATAGGTAAGAGAATATTTTTAAAAAGTATAATTAATTCATTTATTACTTATGAATATGTATAAGTAGTAACTCAGTGGTTAGTAATAGAAATAGTTTTTATCTCTCTTGAAAAAAATTCAATAAAAAAAAAACCAAAAGCAAACGAGCCCAGCAGATTAAAAAAAATAACCGAATAAAGTACACAAAAATTTAACACAGACATGCAAAATGCAAAATTCGATAAAAGAGAAAAACGAATAAACATACCTCACCTGATAATTTGCCTTATTGCGTTATTCGGTTTTTTATTCGTTTGCACTAAATGATATGAAAACGTTTCATATAACTATGTAGTTCTTAAACTAGTTATATTTTTGTATATGACTGTCGTTTCTTTAACACAAAAAAACCAAAACGACCCACATCGGTTAGTGTGTCGTCGTTCTCCCAGGCTTAAATTTTGATTTTGTCTCAATTGCCCGTTTTAGAATCGCAAACCTTATGGGTAGGTACAGAATAGGGGGTCGAAATTAAATTAAATTTGTATATTCAAGTCAAGGAAGTTCAAGGAAGATATGAACCGATTTTATTCTATTTTTACTCTGTTTTAAGGCTTAACTACATTCGGCAAAAAGTGAAGTAGACACACGAAAATGTTTTTTCTCTTTCCACACCGTTTGGAATTTGTATTTTTCTCTCAACTTTTCACAAAACGCCATTCTACAAATAAATTCCAAGTGGCACACTTTGGGAAAGTTCGAAAAAAACTAATACATTTACACAAAAAAGCTGTCACTATAGTTACCTTAACGTATGTAAGGTCAAACCTTACTTAATGCATGGTGCATGTCTCTCAGGGGACATCTAACTAAGATACAACCCTGCGTATTTATGCATTACAGGTGCAATAAGAGGAATTTCAGAGCCAGAAAAGCTCTTTATCGCATGTGTTGATACTTCGTCGGCAGAGGCAAAGGGCAAGAGGTGCTATGTTCTTGCTGAAATGCCTCCCAATAGGGAACATCTCAATAAAGATTTTCGAGTACCGCCTTCGAGTACTCCTTTCGGACTATCTGGAATGGAACAACAATATGTATATTGGCTATCTGCAAAATGTGGGGGGAAGCCATAGGTTGGGTAAATGTAACTCCCATCACGTAACAGTAGACAGTAACAGTTGTGTTTTGGAAGCATTGAATTCTACTCTATTGGTTTTACCCCAAGAATGCTGTCAAGGTCAGAATGTAATGAGCTTAACATACATTGCCGTACCAGTACCACGTCCGAAGATGAGGGACGTGAATCCCAGAACGAGTATGCAAAGCTAAGGGTACTGTCATCAGCGAAGGAATGGAGCCTTGAGGGACACTTATTTGGTGAGTTGCAGACTTGAAACCGTCCAAAACAACTTGTATTGAACGGTCCGAAAGGTAATTTCTAATTTTTTGAAGAAAGGTATCATCGATTTCAAATGCACGCATTTTCGACAAAAGAGGCTGATGCCAAATGCCAAATGCCTTGGAAGTATCAAGCGCTGCGACCTTACTTTCACCACTACGGTGAATAGATTGGTTACACTTTTCGGTTAGATATGTCATCAAATCACCAGTGGATCTGTTTCTGCGAAAACCGTACTGCCGGTCATTAAGAAGTTTTCCACAACCTTGGAAAGAAGGGACGTAAGTGCAATTGGTCAGTAGGAGGAGGGGGAGGAAGATTCGCCTTTTTTGGGACAGGCTGGACAAATGCTGTTTTCCATCTTCTCAGAAAGATACCTGAAGAATAAAACAGATAAAAAGCTGACGCAGTGGTTTTTCCAGCGTGGAAGAGAACCTCTTCAGAACGATAGGGGAAATGCCATCTGGACCAGCGGATTTATGTATATTGAGATCTTGAAGACTCTTGCCACTGTACGAGTGCGGAAGTGAATTTGTTCCATTTAATGTTCTACGCGCTCGAGGACAGGGGGAGTCAAAGCACAATCTGGCAGCGTTGAGCTAGCTGCAAAATGAGCTGCAAGCAGATTGGCTTCATCAGAAGAGCTGACAGCTGGGATGTCATTGCAAATGAGCGTTTTGACCGCTAATGTTCGGTATCCGTATCGGCTCATTTACCAGTTTGGTCAAATTGGATTGGATTAAAACATTGGCCATATTGAGATAGAAGTTGGTAGGCTACATAACAGCGATACCACGATGTGAAAAGAATAATGGCACCCAAGTTATACCCAGGCAGACTAAACTCCATTAAATCGGAATCAATGCTGACCTGTGTCTCACTAAGCGCCAAAACAGCTGGTTTGTTGAGATTTACGTCGGCGTACAATCAGAAATGATTGGCCACGAATATTGCTTACGTCAACTTTAAAATTCCTACACATAACGAAAAACAAACACAAAACTAGGCCGTACCTTGTAGATCCCGACGTCAGCTTTCCAAAAGAAATCACTGTAGGTGTTATACCCATACAATGAATTGCTTTCGTCTGCAAACAAAATCTACACAACGCGACCCGCTATTCGCCAATAAACAAAACGTTATTTAAAAGAGGGAGTCATTCCGTAATACGATATGGTCTGACAATAATCGACTTACGAAATCAGTACCATGCAGATGCGTTTATCAAGTAAAATAAAGGCAACGCTCAGTACATTTTATTTTGTATAGATTATAATTTTTATTATGCAAAAAAAAAAAATAACTTTGATGACTATGCCAAATTTTGGGCTACCAATATGTTGTAATTTTAAAACAAACGAATGTTATAAATATTTAGTTGTTACAAACCAATATCCGCTATACGCATGCCATTACAAATTATCTGACCGATGTTTAGACAGCAAGTGTTTATAAGATATTTTTGAAAGGGAAATAAAACTATCGCCGTAGACTTGCAGTACATACTCAAAGATACTTTTTTAAATATATAAGGTTGTTTATATTTGTTTTTAAATCATAGGTTATTTTGACACTGACTATGAAAGTCAGTATCCTACCTCCGCGTAACGAAATGGGTCGCTTCACGCTTGAACAACATTGGGAAATATTGAAAACTTATTTGCAAAGTGAGTGCTGTGTAGCCCAAACAGTGGGTTTCTTTAACAAAAAAAAGTTTTGGCCGAAATGAAGAACCTACCTCGCCTTCTTTTCGCAAGTCTGTGCAAAAAGTTAGTAAGACTGGTATGCTAGTGGACAATACTCATGGTCCATGTCGTCGTACGGTGCGCACAGGCGAGAATGTGGCTGCTGTAGCCGAAAGTGGTGTCATCATTGGACCATTCTTCTTCGAGGCTGAGAAAAGCGTTTCGATCAACGATGGGCGTTACAGAGACATGTTAACCGACTTTTTTTGTACTGAAATTAAAGATTTTGTTTGATTGAATGCATGAATTTGGACGACCTCTGGTTCATGCAGGATGGCGCGCCATGCCACACAACCCATGCCCATCGATCATGCTCTTAAATTTCTTTTGGTCCTTTTGTATAAAATTGCATTCTTTCTGTTATTTTTCTAGGCACATTACATTATATGTGTCTATAAATGTTAAATGCTATTTTTGACTTTTTGGATAACATTTTTCATTATGATATGATGATAAAGAGTTCTTGTAGTTGGCAAGCATCTTTTTCATGGGATTTGCGGGCTGCACAAATATTATATTAAGTCAAACTCGGAAAAATGTTAATTAACATAAGTACTTACTTTACTTAACGGGCTCCCGACCCGTGAGACAGAGCAGCCTTCCATTTTCTACGGTCCCGGGAACGCTGTTTCCAGTTATCCAGACCAAGCGCTCTGGCATCCATATGACTTGGTATTTGAAACCGAGGTTCGGAGTCGGCGTACATCAGTATCTGCTCTTTTTTCCTGCTTGTCGTCCAGCACTCAGAACCATATAGACTGATACATAGAACTGGCAGGATAAGAGTTTTGTATAGCTTAACCTTCGTCCTTCGAGTTAGGAGTTTTAAACCCATTTGTTTTGCCAAACCGAAGTATCAACGGTTTCCTGGGGTAATTCTTCGTTGAATCTCCACTAAGGTATCGTTTGCGGAGTTAATGTTAACCCCAAAGTAGATAAACTCCCTTACCACCTCGAAGTTTCTGCTTTCAACAGTAACAGATAGTGCCTACCATGTTTACACCTGCCCTGCGCACTATCTGTTCCAGAATAAGGTTAAAGAAGTCACATGATAGCGCATCCCCTTGTCGGAATCCGGTACATGATTGGAACAGTTCAGATGAGCTGTTGCTAAACTGCATAGTGCACCGCTTCACACGGCACAATTGGATCAATTTTGTCGGGATCCCAAATTCGGCCAAATTGAAGTCGATGAAAAGATTATGTGTCTCGACTTGAAATTCGTTGGTTTTTTTTTGGTCTATTGTCGATTTACCTGGTCGGAAGCCACACTGATACTTGACGAATAGTGTGCTGCAAAACCTCTTAAGTCGTTCAAACAGCACGTTGGCTAGGATCTTATATTCGACATTAAGTAAAAGTGAATCCCCCTAAAATCCGAAAAGGCCTTATTTTTTATTCGATTTTAAATGAGCTTAATTCCTTAAATATGAATAACGTAGTGAAATTGGATTAAATACACATATAAGGTTAAATGATGAAAAAAATAAAGTTTGGCAAATGGAATTTCTCACAAATTTGCATTTCAGAACTACTTTTTCCCGCGAGAGTTTTTTATCATCAAAATTTCCACAAAAGGTAAATTTCCCACGACTTAGCAACCTTTCTAAGAGAAAATACAATATTTTAACTAAACGGGCCATTCAAAATCCAAAGCCCACTTTCTCTAACCATTGTGTGTGGGAATATTTTTTTGGATTATAAGATTATCTAAAACGATAAAATCTAGAAAAATTTTAAAATATTTCAAACCTAAAAAAAATTAGAAGTACATTTTAATTTTTGCTATTCTTTTGGGAATTTTTAAAAGACAAAAAACGCATTATATCTGATGCTTCACTTTTGGATTTGGAATTGGTGCAAGGTTGAATATATGCAAAGATTATCTTAGGATGTACACAACGTTTGCGTTGAGTTTGGTGCGTTTTTCTAGGTAATGTTTGCAAATAAAGTGGCGATTTTCATCGATTTTCAAGCTGTAGGCAGGTTTAAACTCAGTTTTTTTTGGGTTTTATATATTTATATATTTCAATATTGTTTTGATATTAATTATTAATTATTTATATTTACAATATATTAAATTATTAAGGTATTTAAACATGATGGACGAAACATTTGTTGTTAATCAAATTAAAGAAGACGTGTGCTATATCTCTACAAATTTTGTTGAAGAATTGACTTTTGAATCGAAAACATCTGAGAGCCAGAGAAAAAGTCGAGTCGAATATATTCTACCTGATTTCACGGCATTTAAAAGAGGGTAAGAAAAAGTGTATTACATAACAGAGGTTTTCTTATTTTGAAATATAGTTTTATCAATAGAAATAAATCAAAACAAACTTTCGGACAGCAGACGATAAATATAAGTAATGAACGGTTTATTATTCCGGAAATTCTCTTCAATCCTTCAGACGTTGGAATTAATCAGGTAAATTTTTGAAGCTTTTTTTATATTGCTATAGTAAATGAAGTGTTTTTATTATACCCTGTCTTAGGGTATATTAATTTGGCACATAGTTTGTAACATCCCTTAATATTCGCCATAGTCGTCTAAAAGTAAACACATTTATGATCAGGTCCAAAACCTATGACTATTATCCGTTCGTTCGTCCGTATCAACTTTTGAGGCCTTTAAATTTATGCTAGAAAGCTGAAATTTTGGGCATATATATTTTAATATATATACATATAAATAAAGGGTGATTTTTTAGGTGGTTTGGTTTTGGTAACACTGGTTTTGACAGCTGACGTGTGTTTAGTACCTTATGTCACTGTCAAACAGCTTCAGTTTGGTTTGCAATTTAACCATGGATCGTCTTACAAATGAACAACGCTTGCAAATTATTGAATTTTACTATCAAAATTCGTGCTCGCTTCGAAATGTTCATCGCGCGCTGCTTCCATTTTATGATCGGCCTTCTCGACCTTCTGAGCAGTCTATTCGGAAGATTGTGACCAAATTTCGCACCAAATTTACTTTGTTGGACATTAAACCACCAACACGTTTACGTACTGTGCGTATTGAAGAAAATATTGCGGCCGTATCAGCTAGTGTGACAGAAGACCGCGAAATGTCGATTCGGCGCCGTTCCCCGCAGTTAGGCCTTTGTTACAGCACTACGTGGAAAATTTTGCGGAAGGATTTGGACGTAAAGCCTTTTAAGATACAGCTGGTGCAAGAACTAAAGCCAGCCGACCTACCACAACGCCGAATTTTTGGTGAATGGGCTCTTGGAAAGCTGGCCGAGGATCCGCTTTTTTATCGAAAAATTGTGTTCAGCGATGAGGCTCATTTTTGGTTGAATGGGTACGTAAATAAGCAAAATTGCCGCATTTGGAGTGAAGATCAGCCAGAAGCATTGCAACAGCTACCAATGCATCCCGAAAAAGCCACTGTTTGGTACGGTTTATGGGCCGGCGGCATTATTGGGCCATATTTCTTCAAAGATGATGCGAATCGCAGCGTTACTGTCAATGGTGAACGCTACCGAGCGATGATAACAAACTTTTTTTTGCCCGAAATGGAAGTTCTTGACTTGCCACACAGCACGCGAAACAATGGCGCAATTGCGAGGCGTGTTTGGTGAACAGTTAATTTCACGTTTCGGGCCGGTCAATTGGCCGCCTAGATCGTGCGATTTGACACCATTAGATTATTTTTTGTGGGGGTATGCCAAGGCTAATGTGTATAGGGACAAGCCCGCTTCGATTGACGCACTGGAAGCCAACATCCATGCATTCATTCGTGAGATACCGGCCGATATGTGTGAAAGAGTATGCCAAAATTGGACTCAGCGGATGGGCTACCTGAGACGCAGCCGCGGTCAACATTTGCATGAAATTATCTTTAAACATTAAATTGCAAGGTTCAAACTATCGATTCAAATAAATATTTCATTCATTTTTTCGAATTTTTTGTGTTTTTTTTTAAAAAAAAGTTCTGAACCTCTTAAAAAATCACCCTTTACATATAATCCAATTAAAAAAAAACGTTTTAAAGCTGTAGTTGAAGAGATGAAGGGCTAGAATCTTAACAAAATATGTAGATATATTTTATAGAAAAAAAAAACAGCTATTCATTATATTATTTTGAAATTAAAAATCTATGTTTTGTTTTCTTATTAAAGTCTATAGATATCCTTAAACAATACCGTCTATAAACATTTATTAGTTATCGATGGACAAAAGAATTTTGGAACTAAAGTAATTTTTAATTTCGGCACATAACTTAAGTGAAAAAGATACAAAAGAGAACTAAAAGTGTTAGTTTCAATCGTAGTTTCTAGTTTTAAAACTAAAATAAATATTTTTTTTATTTTCTGTTTTAAATAATATGTCGCAGAGATAGATGGGAAAGGAATATACAGGTAAATTTAGTTTGGTAAATTAGTTTGGGGATCGATTTTTTGAAACACAGTATACGTATGGCACCGTCTTGTTAAAACAACATGTCGTCCAAGAGAATCGGTTCGCGTAGTGTAGTGCTCCATTGTATTAACCTTAAACTGACAGCTGTTTTTTTTGTTGTTACACTTTACCGCACAAATGGCCGCAGACGGTTGGAAACTACTAGCCCGTATTTGCAGTTTTGCCTATCAGATCTGTGTTGTGGAGTGCTTAATGCAAGCAACTATCACGAGCAGAATTTTGCCGGCACAAAAAGTGCACCCACAGGCTCATCACTTAGTGCAGGTGTTAGTATATACATATATTAAACAAATATGACAGGCATATAAGTATAAAGGGCTAACACTACGGGTGCAAAATTAAATAAGACAATAGAACATGAGTACGCAGAATATTTTTAAGTTTCAGCTTATTAACATGCAGATCAATCACATGATCATTTAAATTATAAATTCTACTGATGCGACTAATAGCTTCATAGCTGCCACAATTCGTTTCATGATAAGGACTGAATAATAAATTCACACATCGTAAGTTGTGAGCAACTCCTCGTAAGTTAAAGTGAATTGAATACAGCAAATCAGGTGCATCAATATTACCAGATATATGCTGCTTTAAGAAAACCATATCACTATTAACTCTACGTTGAGAAAGGGGTATCATTTGTAGAAGTTTGATACGTTGACTGTAGGGGGGAAGGTTATACGGATCTTCCCATGGAATACCTCTGAGGGCAAATCGAATAAAGCTACGTTGAATGGCTTAAATTAGATTTGAGTAAATGTTGTAGTACGGAGTCCAAACTTGTGAGGCATACTCAAGATGCGGACGGACGAAGCAATTGTACAATGCCTGAGTAACGTAGGGGTCATAAAATTCTTAGGACCACCTCTTTATAAAGCCTAGCATAGAATTTGACTTATTCACAATGAAATTAATATATCCTATAAAGGTAAGTTTGGGGTCAAAATAATCTCCAAGATCCTTAAAACGATCGACATTGGAAAGCATATGATGAGTAAAAGAATAATAATAGTTGGAAGGAATGCGCTTTATTGAAAATGTCATGTGTTGACATTTAGATGGGTTAAGGATTAAACCGTTCATAGCACACCAAGTAGCTAAACTATTAATGTCGTTCTGGAGAAGATTTCTGTCATCCTGGTTGTTGACAGATTTAACAATTTTCATATCATCATCATATCGCTATGTTTAATACATGATTTAACATCGTTAATAGCTAGTCGGGGAACACCCGACTGAGCAGAAAAAGATTCTGATAACGAACCTCTAAATTTGACTCGATAGTCTCTTAGCTTAAGATATGAGTGAATCCAATTGACAAAAAGCTGTGGAAAACCATAAGCACTAGCTAAAATTCGATAATTTCATGAGATAACTTGGCAAAAGCCTTTGAGAAAATATATTCAGTATTTTATGATACATTGTATGTCTGCAATGTATGATACATTGTATGTCTACAATGTATGATACATTTTCATACATCACATACAGCAGAATAAATTGATGTAAAAAGGAAGTAATGGACGTTTCAAAACGAAAATCTAAGTAAGTGAGTAGTATTTGTTGCTATAATTATTGTGTATGTAATTTTGCCAGCACAATTGTAATGTTTTTCTCTTATTCTGTAATAAAGGAAGAATGGGGAAAGGTTTTACAACGTTCAAGGAGAAGGTAAATACATAATAAAGCAAAGAACACCTAATGTTGAGGAATTGAATGATTCTGAAGACGAAGGACACTGATGACTTTCTATGACCCTGGTCCTTATTCCTTATTATACATACAATGTTTCCAATGAAATCTGTGAAACAGAAATTTCAATGTAATGTATGATAATTGATTTGTTGCATGATGTATCTAATGTATGTGATGTATGATCTGATAAATAGGCCCCTGGTGTATTATTTCCTAGAATAGGCGTTGGCATGTGTCATAAGAACAAAGCTTCTGCTACTTCCATTCAATGATTAAGCGGACATTGCTATATAAAAGGTAATAAGCTAGCGGAGGAGCTGATGGCGCCAAAAGCAAATTAAATAAAGTGTACCACTGCGTCATACGAAACTTTCTCGGTACATGAGATGCGTAAAATACCAAATTTATTTAAATCTCTCTTTGGTTTTAAAAAAATAGATTTTCTCAAAACGGCACATACGATTTTGATCAAATTTCGCATATTGGACACTTGTGAAAATTAAAAAAAAATTATTAACATCTTGAGAGCCGTTTTTGAGAAATCGAATTTAATTAAAATTTAAGAAAGTAGTTATATAAAAAAAAAAAAATAAAAAAAAATAATTTCAAAAATCGAAGTATGCAAATTTGTTCGACTTGATAGTATAAAAAAAACAGTACATTTTTTTTGAGTTCCCTTTATTAGTTTTCAAGATATGGGCGGTTTTATAAATTACCGTTAATCGATTTTTTTTCCAAAAACTGAGTATGCAGTATTTTTGGCCCCAACCCAAGTATCCTTAGTACTAAAAAATACTAAAATTCTTTGAATCATTTTTTAGAAAAGGTGATTTTTACAAAAAAAAAATTGTATGGCCGGTACCGCCATTTCAAATGATAAAGAAAAAAATAATTAAAATCGCCAAGATGTAATCCCAAGACCCTTATATACGAAATTTGAAGCAAATCCGTCGAACCGTTTCGACGTACCGCGCCCGGACAAACAGGCAGACAGACAGACAGACGGGATTAGCGCACCCACTTTTTTGGACTTCTCTACATACTCAGTTTGAGTTCGAAATTTCCGCACGATCGCAATAACTTTTTCTTTATTATACTAATGTATTCCTATCAAAACTAAAGCTGAGTATTTTCAGATGTCCCAAATTGGAATCTGCCTCAAACTTAGTTGCAGTTTTAGTGCGCATCTAGCAGCTGTCTTTCTAATAAAGATATATAGCGGTGAAAGCTGTAGTTGCTGAGGTGCGCATCGCACATATAATACGGAAATAGACGGCAATTCTTTAAAGATTCTGTCACTTCGTTGCCGTTGTCCGTTCAATAACTTTCGGCCATCATACTATGGCCTCGTACGTGATCATAGGCCACGTATCTTGACATATAACCAGTGTAACATTTTGGGCTCAGACCCCAAGTTCTGCCGTACGTCCGTCTACTGGCTCGCATAGCTTTGGTAGCTCGTTCTGTGTCAGACTTAACATGTGAATTCCAGTTAAGTCTTTTATAAAGGACTCCTACATATTTAACCTCACTAGATTGCACTCGAGAAGTAAATCTAATGGAAATAGGACTTAAGTTTCCTATTGAAAAGTATTACAACGGGTTTTCAAGGGTTGTTTGAGAGCCTTTTATTGTTGCACCATTCTAACGGGTGATTTTTTAAGAGTTAAGTTTTTCAGGTTGGCAGCACTGGTTAGTAATGGCGCCCAAACGTCATCTGTCAAATTGAAAAGTTTTAAGCATACTCTGCCATTTAATCATGGAAAGACTTACAAATAAGCAACGATAGCAAAATATTGAAATTTATTATCAAAATTCGTGCTCTGTGAAAAATGTGAAAATCCCCTTTCTTCAAAGACGACAGTGGAAGAAACATTACCGTCAACGGTGAACGATATCGAGCCATGATACGCGACTTTTTTTTGCCCCATTTGGCTGAGTTGAACTTGGTTGACATGTGGTTTCATGTGACACATGCCACACAGCTCGTGAAACAATGGAAATGTTGAAGGATGAATTTGGTGAGCAGCTTATCTCTCGAAATGGCCTGTGAGTTGGCCGCCAATATCATGCGATTTAACGCCTCTTGATTATTTCTTGTGGGGTTATGTAAAGTCGTTAGTCTATGTGGACAAGCCGAACACGCTTAAAGCCTTCTAAGATAACATAAAACGCGTAACACGCAAAATTGGACCTTCCGAATAGACCATTTGGAACGGAGCCGCGGACAACATTTACATGAAGTTGACTTGAAAACATAAATAGCAAAGACCTATTTATTGATTACAATAAACATTTTGAATATTTGATGCAAATTTGAGTGTTTTATTTGATTTTAAAAAAAAACTACGCTTAAAAAATCAACCGTTATAACATAAAGTAAATCACGCAGCATGGCATTTGTGATTTTTTTTTTTTGTTTTTTTTTTTTCCTGTTGGGTGGAGGAGAATGCTTGATGCACCATAAGGAGGCCGTGTTGGCGTTGACCTTCCCCGTGTGTCCGACTCCCCTTTTTCAAGGTATACGTAAACTAAAACTCCTCCCACCCCTCGGTTTCTGACCCGCCCCCCCGGGACCGCTGTTCGCATTACTTCAGGGGGGTTGTAATCATTCGCCCTTTCGGGCTTACTCTGTCTCGTCGCGGAATTGCTCTTCTTCTCTTTTCTTTCTTCTGAGAATTCGATGGGTGTAGACGCAGATGTCGTTCCAGTTCTGTTCGTTGGCCAGCATCTTTTCGACTATGTTGTCTGGAGTGATGATACCGATATTTCTCTCCAGTTCAGCTCTTTCATTTTCCGATCTGCTGCAAGCGAAGAAGGTATGTTGAACGTCGTCTTCTTCGGAGTCTCCGTACTGGCAGGCTGGGGTATTCTTTTTACCGATCTTATGAAGGAAGGCATTGAAATATCCGTGTCCGGTGAGGAACTGTGTGATGTAGTAGTTCACCTCCCCATGTTTTCGGTCCTTCCATTCAGTCACGTTCCTGATCAGCTTTGCTGTCCATCTTCCTCTGCTGTCCGAGTTCCAACGCTCTTGCCACTTCTGTTTGGTAAGTTGCTTGGCCTGCACGGTTGCCGTTTCAATTCCGATTTCCGCCTTGTTGTCGTAGACGTACTTCCTCTCTGCCGCTAGGAGATCGATGGGAGTCACTCCTGCGACTACAAGTGCGGCTGCTTCTGAAACCGTTCGGTAGGAACTTATCACCCGTAGAGCTCCGCATCTTTGGACTGCCGCCATCTGTTTCCGGTACTTCTCTTGATTAAGTGCGTCTGCCCAAATTTCGCTGCCGTAGAGAAGGATGGAATGCGTTGTCGCCATCAATAACTTTCGCTTACTGGCCGCTGGACCACCTACATTTGCCATCAGTCTGATCAGTGATGCAGTTGTTTTGGAGGCTCTTTCCGCTGCTGCCTTTATATGTTGCCAGTAGGATAGCTTTGTGTCGAGCCTCAGTCCCAGGTATTTCACCGCGGCACTGCTTCTTATTACTTCTGCCCCGACTTGGAAGTCAATTTGTGTGGCGATCCTCTTCTTCGTAAGAAGGACTATTTCAGTTTTCTCCGTCGCAAGGCTGAGTCCGTGCTCTTCCATCCACGAATTTGCCCGTCGCATGACCTGGTTCAGCTTCCTTTGCGCGTTATCGGTGTCTCTTGCCGTGATCACCGCCGCGATGTCGTCTGCGTACCTGACCAGAAAGGCACCCTCGGGCATTTCCATGCCAAGGATGTCGTCGTAGGAAATGTTCCAGAGGTCTGGTCCTAAGATCGATCCCTGCGCTGCGCCCGATGTCACTTCCTTTCTTCTCGGGCTTTCTGTGGTCTCGTAAAACAGCTCTCGATCCCTGAGATAGTCCTTTACAATCCGCAGGAGATATGCTGGTATGTAGAACCTCCGTTCAAGTGCGTTCAGTATATCGCTCCACCTGGCTGAGTTGAAGGCATTCCGTACGTCCAGGGTTGCCAACAAGACGATGTTCCTTGAGTAGTGGTTTCCCTGATGGGCGATTTTAGCGGCGTTCACAACTTCCTTTACGGCTCCAATCGTAGAGCGGCCTCTCCGGAAACCATACTGCCTCTCTGACAGGTCGCCTGACGTTTGCACTGCCGCTATAAGACGTGGCTTAATAAGCTTTTCGAAGAGCTTCCCCGCGGTATCTAACATGCACAGAGGTCTGTATGCTGATGGGGAGTCTGGATCTCCTTTGCCTTTGCTGATGAGCACCAAGCGTTGTCTCTTCCAGCTCTTGGGAAAGGTGCCTTCCTCGAGGAGGCTGTTAAACATGTTCAGCAGCAAGTGCGGACACGTATGGGAGGTCACTTTCAGTGCTTCTGTAGGAATTCCGTCGGGGCCGGGGGCTCTTCTGGTTTTCAGGGACTGTACCGCTATGCTCAACTCTTCTTCGCTAAAGGCTGGAATTTCCTCTCGTTGGACCGGTGTGATGTCGGGTTGTCTGACCGGATGAGTTGGAAACAGTGCGTCCACGATGTGTTCCATCTTTCCTTCACTGAGGATGGGGGGTGCCATCTGAGCTCCGAGTTTCCGCGTCACGATTTTGTAGCCTAGTCCCCATGGGTCGCTGTTGACGTCTCGGCGAAGATCCTCCCACTTCTGTTTTTTGCTCAAGTTGATGGCCCTCTTGAGCTCAGATCTTCGAGTTCTGAATTCCACTAGAGCATCTTCCACAGCTTCAGTATTTCCTCTTCCTCTTACCCTGGTGACGGTGCGTCGTATTTGTAGGCATCTCCGACGTAGCGTAGCTATCTCCTCGGTCCGCCAGTTTACTGGGTCTCTTTTTCTGTTGGCACCGCTCGTTCTCGGCATTGAGGAGTCGCAAGCGCGCCGAATTAGTTGCATCGTGGCTTCAGCTTTCGTTTCAGCAGGTCCTTGTACCTGGATTACGGCGTCTGCACCTTCCCCGATTACGCCCTTAAAAAGATCTGCGTCGAGCCTGTTCAAGTTCCATCTCAGAGCCCGTGGGTGGTAACGATGGTTCAGGACTCGTTGGTTCCACTCCAGATCAAAGACGATATACTGATTTGTGATGGTCATGCTGTGTTTACCAGTAATAACAAATGTCAGTTCATAAGCGTAGCCAATGGCATAATCGACTAATCTGTGGAGATTGACTAACCAGCGTCGTTACCAGCGACCACAAAAAGGTTGGTCGAATCTTCTACTTGGAGGACATTGATGCTTCAATCTTTTTAACAAGGTAGTGGAAAGAACCTTCTTGTAGCTCTTTTCTATGGATTTGCCTTTTCTGTATGCATATTGACTTGAGTACAGAGTTAAGGATAGGATTGATGGTTACCATGGTTTTGAGAACGACTGGTTATAGACTAATACTAGGCCTAATGCCTTGTTTGGGGATACAAATCACTTTCACCCGCCTCCAAGTCAACGAGATATATCCAAGATAGCTCTAAATACCGCAACATCTCCGCCGGGGGCTTCGAAAGGTTTAAATGAGCCATTTGCCTATTTAACCTTATCGGGGCTAAACATTTTGCCGGATAAACTATTTACTCTATTACCATTAAAGACACTGGTCAGATGCATTTGAGTTTGTGTAATCTTTAAAAATCGCTTTATTTATGCCCACTGATACGACATGTCAGCTTTTTTCTTATGTAGTGTGTTAAGATCTTCTCAGCTCTGAGTTGTAACCTTGTTCCTGAACTTGGCAAGTTGTTCAATCTACCAAGGAACCTTTCGTTTACACAAATTGGCTTAGGAACACAAGTACCATGGTAGTGCTGATACGCTCCCAATTAGGTACCCTATGGTCCCTTTGGACAAGCAGATTGTGTCTATTTAAAGCATGGGCCGGGTGTTTTTTGTTTGCTAAGAAAGTTGGAAACCTTGCATAATGCATCAATGGTCCGACGCATTTTTACCGGCTAAAAAAACCTCCCTTCCCGAACAGGCCGACTTGTGTACCGCCGTAAGGCATTACTTCGCGGGGGTCGGTATAAAGACTTAGCTTACTCTATTATTAGACCTTTAAATTTTCGTTGGATTTCTAAGCATTTAATATTGATGAGTATACCCACGGTCGCGTTACCTACAATGGACCAATTTTCGTCGTTCTGAAGCATGCACATAGTTTACGATATTATCGGGAGAAAGCCACTTTCTAAATTGGATCCGTAGGACCATCCTCTCGGTTTCGTATCGTGGTCAATGGAAGAACACGTGTTCCGCGTCTTCAAAAACGTTTCGAAATGCGGATAATTTGGGCTGGTTTCATGTCCGCTTTTAGAGAGATATTCTTTGTAACAGCCATGACCCGTCCAGAACTGGGTCAGAAGGAAGTTTGTTTCGCCACGCTTCCTTTAAATCCATATATCGATCATTGGTATGAGTATGTGTGTCCATCTTCCCTTTAACGATTTTTTCCATTGTTGTTGTCAGGTTACTATACTCCATTATACTTCATATACTCTATTTGAACATTTAGTTCGAACATAGCATCGTTCGAAACGCACAGGGCACCCTTAAGGCTCATTCACATTTCACAATATTCGTAAATTCTGCCATTTCTTTCACATGAGAACTTTTTTTGGTCGCAGGTACCCGCGAATCTGATTTGTTAGTATAAGCAGCAAGATGTGTGAATATTTGATGCAATTTTAAGATTATGTTCGAACGAATTTTTCATTCGCGGATTTGTGGATCGAGTCTGTATTATGTGGATTGTGAATAAAGAGTGACAGTTCGCGGCAAGAATTTTTCAATTCGCGGGAAATTTTTTGTAATTGTAAATATTGCTATTTAAATCAATTTAGACTCAGTTTTTTTTAGATAATATGTTAGATCAATTAAATATCAAGCTTTTGTGGTAGAAGCAATAGAAATTTTCTATTCATAAATACATTAAAATTGATTTGTTCGCGATTCGCATATTCGCAGTTCGCTCTCATGTGAACAGTCCTTTAGAGCGCCAAACCGGTGCACAGTGGTTCCATTTGTATGGGAAGTGCGGTCAAATCTCTAAATTTAATTTTAAGGCGTCTTCTCACTTTAGGCACCTCGAAAATAGGCTATTTTCGCGATTTTTTTTCGAGGATTTTTGCAAACAATTATGGGATAAAATGGATCCTATATAATGAACACATCTTTCAAGTACAAGAACAATTTTTTTTTTATTTTTTTGAACAATTATTATAATAAAACAGTAGCATCGAAAAACCCGTGTAGAAATGTAATGTTCGTGGCTTGTTGATGGTATCTCCGAGACAGGTCATCTGAAACAAAAAAAAAAATAAAACAGTTTTAGATTAAGTATGTCAGTGGCTATAGCGCATATCATCAGATTTTTGATATTCGCGAAAATAACAAAATGGCGCACGTTTTTCGAAAAGACGCCTTAACTGATGGAAAATAAATTAAATAATTAAAAAAGTGATTTGTTTTAAATATTATTTTATTTTGCAATAAATTTAAAATTCCTTTAGACAAAGTCTTTTTTTTTAAATTTCTTTCGTTAGAAAGCAAAGGGTCAATAGTCAGCAGTAATCTATTTAACAAATCGGCGTTTGTTGATATCCTTGATATTTTTCTCGTGGTTTTTGAACGAGAAAACTTGACATCTTTATTTTTAGCTTCAGCTGCCTCCTCCGTAAATGGGCCTATAAGTAGTATGGAATGTTCTACGATTTGTCCTCCATGAATTAGAACCTTGTGTACTGAAGCTGGCAATGGGCACCAAGGGTATTCTGTAACGATTTTTCGGGCTGTTTCTTGTGCGTATTCTTGAAATGTTTCTGTATTAATTGCAAAACAGCTTGCCAAAGTTTTTAAAATAGTAGCACATCTTTCGATAATCGATTGTTTTACACCAGTAATTTTAGAAGGTACAGATGGGTTTGCAAAAAATCTTCGGGCAGTATTGCCATCATTTGAATTCCCTCCACCTTGTTTCGGCTTGTCAACTATCAACCCAATCTTCTTAAATTCTCCTTGGATACGTTTTTTTTGTGCGTCCAAAAGATGTTTTTCATTGCTTCCTGTGCGCCATTTTTTGAAATACAACCGATAAGCTAAATAAATGAAGAATTCGAAAGGAGCTTCGAATGTCATTCATATTACTTGGTTTTGCTCCACAAATATAGCATACTTGCGACAATGCATTGCATATCTTACCGTCAACCATTGTCAATTTAAATATATGCTTTACGCTGATAAAACGGTCCAATATATTAATAATTGTTTCATTGAGTTCGTTTATTTGGCTCTGTATATATTCTTGCTCAGCTCTGCTCAAGTCTGCCGTTTATTTTTTTTAATTGACAACGTATGGGTCGGCAGTTTCGAGTTGATCCTGGTCGAGGATTTTGCCATACAATTTCCTTTTCAGATTCAGAGAAAAAAGTTGTAACATATGATGTTATAAACATTTCCGAATCGCTGAATTCGCTGGATATTCTTTGGTTGTATTCGGACTGTCCACTGCTTCCATCAAAGCCCCATTTGCCGATTAGAGTTAGATTACCTAAGTCAAGAGTTCATGTTCAGTTAATTTATATTTTTACAAAAGACGAACACAACATGTGGTTTTATTTAGACGAGCGACACTATTATATTGGCAACTGAAATTATCGGTTGCAACAAACACGAAACACTTTTACTACTAACACAGCTAAAAAATGAAGGGACAAGTTTTACAATATAACACAAAACTTTGTTTTTAATTTTTTTTATTACCGAAAATTTTTTAAAAATTTCTCATTGGGATTCTACGGTGCGTTCAGCTGTATGATTAACGAGTCCTTGAAGCGAAACTTCAGCTAATGAATCCGATATTTTTATTGTTTGAAGTGCTGGGTAACATTCTTGTTTCGCTTTAAGAACTTTTACATAGATTGGAAAAACATCGGCTTCAATTTTTTGTTTTACCAAGTTCCTGATGACTTGGTACTGATGTTTTGACAATTTTGCCTCAACCAAAAGCTTCAAAGCCTCATTTGAATCAAGTTGTTTAATGTGAACATTTTATTTGGACTGACATTTTTTTTAAAGCACAAGTGAAATCTTCATTGATGACGTCAACGATCTCTGCAATAAGTCTCCTCTTCGTTCTAGACGAGATTTCCAAAAATGGCTTTTTTGGTCTGCCTTGAAGTGTTTGCGAATTATTCTCATCTGCTCGGTGTTGTACAGAACTAAAATCTTTCTCGAAATCAAGCCAGGCACTGTTTTTAGATAGAAGTATGTTTTTTTTTCTTTGAAAGGATTTACAGAGGTTACTTATCTTCGTTTTTGCTTCTAAATCTTCGATTTTATAAATTTGTTTAAAAATTGTACATGTTTCATTAGATATTGCATAACTGCCACCTATCTTCACCGAATGCCAAATGTTAAAATTATCGATTAGCTTAAGCATATTGCTTCAATCTAAAAAAAGTGGAAATCAGTGCTTTACTTCGGGTCAAAATTTTAAGGTTGCGCCAATCTGCGCTCAAAAAGCCATACATATTCTGAAAGAAGACAAATATCTCCGGCATTCATCGGCACTTGATGTTTTTTTCTTTAGGAAAACACTAAAAATTAAAAAAAAATAAACACAAATCATGCCTCAGTTCAAATGGAGGTCAAAACAAGTCTTGAAAAAACCATTTAAATCCCTTCATTATATATTGTTTTATTATTCGCATCACCTTTTTTCCAAAATTAACTTTAAACAATCTACTAAAATTGTTTAATGCTAAGTCCTGTTTACCGATTTTTTTTAACTGCGAAAAACACTCAACTTTGTGATGCGACTGACAACCAACAACTAATTGTTGGTTTTGTTCAGCTCAGAATGGGGAAAAAACGAAGAAATATCCTTTGGAGTGATGAAACGAAGATCAATTTGATTGGTACTGACGGCAGAAAGTACGTAAGACACCCACAAAACCAAGAATTTTCTTCAATGTATACCAAGAAAATCGTAAAACATGGGCCTCATTATCTTGGTATGGTGTTGGTCCAAGTTACTGGATAAAACAAAATATGGACAAACACAAATATGTAAATATTCTTGGCAAGTACGTAAGACACCCACAAAACCAAGAATTTTCTTCAATGTATACCAAGAAAATCGTAAAACATGGGCCTCATTATCTTGGTATGGTGTTAGTCCAAGTTACTGGATAAAACAAAATATGGACAAACACAAATATGTAAATATTCTTGCCGTTTGCCGAGGATCATTTGCCCTTAAGAAGGATATTCAAACAGGACAATGAACCGCATACCTCAGAGAATGACAACCAATTTTTCCAGGACCATAACGCGACAGTGTTACCTTGGCCAGCTCAATCACCGGACATAAATCCGATTGAGAATTTATGAAAGGTACTCAAAACGGCAGTAGGTAAACACCAAGTCAAAAATACAAAAAAATTGTGGGAAATTGTGACGAAGGAATGGTTATCCACACCGGTCCAGCGAATGCCGAAACGCTGTGAAGCTGCAATTAGAAATAATGGACATGCAACTGAGTATTAGTTCTCACAGCTTAAATGACATAAAACAAAGAAGGAAAGTGGCTCTTTTTCAGTGACCAACCGATTTTACGCCTAGTACTCAATTTTTGTTAATTTTTTTCTTAACATTGGTTTTTTGTAAATAATTTACATTCTGTTTAAGCACCAATGAAATATACTACGCTATAGTTACAACTATGTTCTTAATTTATGTTCTTAAATTGTATTTTCTGGAAGGATATTATGCATCACATAGTGTGGCTCTATTTTCGTGACTACCACTGTACATTCAAGATGGTCATGAGCATCAATAATTGATACAAGGTAAACGGTTCGGAAACTACCTAGTCCAGTCCATTCGTATACGGCCGCTTCACAGTGAATAAGATTTAGCAGTAATATATTCATATTTTTTTCGAACATGTTTCTACCGCTTTTATGTATTCTGGACGTTTTCTTACTTATTTAGGTGGCGCTACAGTACGAGGTGTGCTTGGGCCTCAACCAGTATGCTTCTCCAGTTCGGTCTTTCGATAACTGCCTCCAGTTGCGCACTCCAAGTTGTTTGAGGTCCCCTTCCACGTGTACGCGTCATCTAAAGCGAGGTCTTAATCTACTGCGTTGTCCCTCTGGGTTGGAGTCGAAGACTCTTCGGGCCGAGGCACTGTTGTCCATTCACTCTACATGTCCTAGCCATCTGGTCAGCACGCTGATCAGCACTTTTCTGTGTGCTACCACTTATGTCAATATCATCTGCGTATGTAAGTGATTAAACAGACTTGTGGAAGATTGTGCCTCTGGTGTGTGCTTGTGAGTTTCGCGCAATTTTCTCAAGTATGTTGTTAAAGAAGTTACATGACAGTGCATCACCTTGTCTTTTCTGAAATCAAAGGTCTCGGTGAGATTGTTTCCGACCTAAATCGAGCAGCGAGAGTTCTCCATTGTCATTCTGCACAATCTGACGAGTTTGGCAGGGATGCCAAAACTAGACATGGTTCTATATAGCTCGTCTTTATAGATGCTGTCATATGCGGCCTTAAAATTGATAAACAGATGGTGGGTATCCATCTGGACTTCTTGGGTTTTCTCCAGGATCTGCCGTAGTGTAAATATTTGATCGGTTGTGGACTTTCCTGGTCTAAAACCTTACTGATAGGGTCCAATCAGTTCGTTGACATATGGTTTTAGACGTTCACACAGTGCGACAGACAGGATCTTGTATGCGATGTTAAGCAGACCGATACCTCTGTAGTTGGCGCAGTTAAGAGGGTCTCCTTTCTGTGTACCGGAAAAAGGATGCTGAGGTTCCATTCATCAGGCATACTTTCTTCCGACCAAATCTTGGAGATTAGTTGGTGTGTGCTCTCCACCATGCCATCTCCCGCTGCTTTAAATAGCTCAGCCGGTAGGCCTTCCGGTCCAGCAGCCTTGTTGGACTAGAGTTAAGATATTGCTATCCTCCAGCAGCCTTGTTGGACTTCAGTTTAGATATTGCTATCCTCACTTCATTTTGGTCAGGTGGATGGAATTCATGGCTTTCGAAAATTGCAAAATAAATGGGTTCTAAACTCCTAACTCGAGGGACGAAGTGTAAGCTATACTAAACTATAGTTTAAGTTTTCGGTCCTGATCATAAATATGTATACTTTTAAAGATCTACGCCTTATAAAGCGGTGTTACAAACTATGTGTCTATATACCCTTAGTGTGGGGTATACAAAACGTATAAGAGGTCATGACCCCTGTAACATGCTTCACAAAAAAAAAAGCATGTATACTTCTAGGGTATATCAAAGTTCAGATCAATGAGCTAATTCAGTTGCCATATAACAAGTTGAAAAGTGAGTTGATTGTATTTGATTTTTACAACCCTGCTGTGTGTGTATCGTATTGTTTCTATCAATTTTATTTATATTTCTATACCCAAATTTATAAAAATTAAAAT
Source organism: Ferdinandea cuprea (assembly GCA_963576555.1). Taxonomy (NCBI): domain Eukaryota; kingdom Metazoa; phylum Arthropoda; class Insecta; order Diptera; family Syrphidae; genus Ferdinandea; species Ferdinandea cuprea. The sequence goes on from OY754959.1 coordinate 85,175,568, forward strand.
TTTATTAAATAAAGTGCACGACTGCATCATGCGTTTTTGAATCGCATAATCAATCGAAAATGAATGGTGACAAATTTATTTATTTTTAGGTTTTCTCAAAAACGGAACCTACGATTTTGATGTAATTTCGCACTTGCCCCTTCGGGTAGGGGAAAGAATATACCCGAGGTAGGTATGCCTGTCGTAAGAGGCGACTAAAATCCAACCTCCGTATACCGAGCGTATAGTGTATACAAAAAAAATATGCAATGAACAAAACGAAAAGATTAACTACCCGAGGTGGCAGTCCAGGTTTACTGGAAAATCCACCCTCTTCGGAGGTCGGCTCTATCTCCTCCATCAAGATCGAATATCCCCGGGAAAAGAAGTCCGCCGGGAGCGCCAGCGCGTGAAAAACAGGACTCAGTGAAAGATACAAGTTTTGAGGATGAAAATAAAGTACTCCGAATCAAGCTTAAGGAAATGGACCTACTCTATCAAGATCTTAAGAAAGAGATAGATCTGTTAAAAGAAGAAAATAGGGTTCTAAGGAACAATCATTTGCAGAAAGAACGCGAATGTACTCCACCATGCTTAGCTAGTCGGGAATACCACACCGACGAAGAAGAGCTAGCACGCGAAACGAATCCGGTCTTTCGATAACTGCCTCCAGTTGCGCACTCCAAGTTGTTTGAGGTCCCCTTCCACGTGTACGCGTCATCTAAAGCGAGGTCTTAATCTACTGCGTTGTCCCTCTGGGTTGGAGTCGAAGACTCTTCGGGCCGAGGCACTGTTGTCCATTCACTCTACATGTCCTAGCCATCTGGTCAGCACGCTGATCAGCACTTTTCTGTGTGCTACCACTTATGTCAATATCATCTGCGTATGTAAGTGATTAAACAGACTTGTGGAAGATTGTGCCTCTGGTGTGTGCTTGTGAGTTTCGCGCAATTTTCTCAAGTATGTTGTTAAAGAAGTTACATGACAGTGCATCACCTTGTCTTTTCTGAAATCAAAGGTCTCGGTGAGATTGTTTCCGACCTAAATCGAGCAGCGAGAGTTCTCCATTGTCATTCTGCACAATCTGACGAGTTTGGCAGGGATGCCAAAACTAGACATGGTTCTATATAGCTCGTCTTTATAGATGCTGTCATATGCGGCCTTAAAATTGATAAACAGATGGTGGGTATCCATCTGGACTTCTTGGGTTTTCTCCAGGATCTGCCGTAGTGTAAATATTTGATCGGTTGTGGACTTTCCTGGTCTAAAACCTTACTGATAGGGTCCAATCAGTTCGTTGACATATGGTTTTAGACGTTCACACAGTGCGACAGACAGGATCTTGTATGCGATGTTAAGCAGACCGATACCTCTGTAGTTGGCGCAGTTAAGAGGGTCTCCTTTCTGTGTACCGGAAAAAGGATGCTGAGGTTCCATTCATCAGGCATACTTTCTTCCGACCAAATCTTGGAGATTAGTTGGTGTGTGCTCTCCACCATGCCATCTCCCGCTGCTTTAAATAGCTCAGCCGGTAGGCCTTCCGGTCCAGCAGCCTTGTTGGACTAGAGTTAAGATATTGCTATCCTCCAGCAGCCTTGTTGGACTTCAGTTTAGATATTGCTATCCTCACTTCATTTTGGTCAGGTGGATGGAATTCATGGCTTTCGAAAATTGCAAAATAAATGGGTTCTAAACTCCTAACTCGAGGGACGAAGTGTAAGCTATACTAAACTATAGTTTAAGTTTTCGGTCCTGATCATAAATATGTATACTTTTAAAGATCTACGCCTTATAAAGCGGTGTTACAAACTATGTGTCTATATACCCTTAGTGTGGGGTATACAAAACGTATAAGAGGTCATGACCCCTGTAACATGCTTCACAAAAAAAAAAGCATGTATACTTCTAGGGTATATCAAAGTTCAGATCAATGAGCTAATTCAGTTGCCATATAACAAGTTGAAAAGTGAGTTGATTGTATTTGATTTTTACAACCCTGCTGTGTGTGTATCGTATTGTTTCTATCAATTTTATTTATATTTCTATACCCAAATTTATAAAAATTAAAATTTTATTAAATAAAGTGCACGACTGCATCATGCGTTTTTGAATCGCATAATCAATCGAAAATGAATGGTGACAAATTTATTTATTTTTAGGTTTTCTCAAAAACGGAACCTACGATTTTGATGTAATTTCGCACTTGCCCCTTCGGGTAGGGGAAAGAATATACCCGAGGTAGGTATGCCTGTCGTAAGAGGCGACTAAAATCCAACCTCCGTATACCGAGCGTATAGTGTATACAAAAAAAATATGCAATGAACAAAACGAAAAGATTAACTACCCGAGGTGGCAGTCCAGGTTTACTGGAAAATCCACCCTCTTCGGAGGTCGGCTCTATCTCCTCCATCAAGATCGAATATCCCCGGGAAAAGAAGTCCGCCGGGAGCGCCAGCGCGTGAAAAACAGGACTCAGTGAAAGATACAAGTTTTGAGGATGAAAATAAAGTACTCCGAATCAAGCTTAAGGAAATGGACCTACCCTATCAAGATCTTAAGAAAGAGATAGATCTGTTAAAAGAAGAAAATAGGGTTCTAAGGAACAATCATTTGCAGAAAGAACGCGAATGTACTCCACCATGCTTAGCTAGTCGGGAATACCACACCGACGAAGAAGAGCTAGCACGCGAAACGAATCAGGTCCCTAAGAAAAGACCTAGTAAGAAAAGAAAAGCCGGTTCTTCGCCCGAAGTCGAGCCCCTAAAAGAACAAAGGCGTAAAGAACCGCAAGAAATACAACTTCGAGCGCAAATTCGTGCACCGCCTCCAATAAACGTCGTTGGGGTTACGGAATATAATAAGTTGCATAGCCTCCTTAAAGGAACGATAACATCGAAATGTAAGGTTACATCTTTAAGGAATAATGCGTGGAAAATTAACGTCGATAACCACGATGATTACCGGGCAGTGTCTCGAAAGCTAAATGCCGATAAGATCCAGTGGTATACTTTCGAAATAAAGTCAGAAAGGCCACATCGTGTTGTAGCAAGGGGACTCCATCCCTCATGCACCAAAGAAGAGGTTATAAACGAACTCCAAGCCAAAGGGTTTAAAATTCTTGATGCCAATAATATCATCAAGAAGGAGACGCAACAAACGGAAGCCGATAAGGATGTCCTGGTAAGGCGTGCACTTCCGCTCTTTATGCTTACATTCGATAGGTCAGATAGTATCGAAGATATCTACCGAATTAAAACAATATTGAATATCGTGGTAAAAATCGAACCCATGCGTAGAAATGTAAGAATAATTCCACAGTGCAAACGTTGCCAAGGATTTAATCATACACAAATGTATTGCCAAAAAGATCCGCGATGTGTGAAATGCGCCGGAAATCACCTCTCCCAAGACTGTGGAGTAAGCAAACAATCCTCCCCTACCTGTGCTAATTGCAAAGGAAAGCACCCGGCAAATTATAGAGGCTGTGAAGTAGCTAAGGAGCTTCAAAAACGGAGAGATGTGCTCCTTAAGCCCCAAAATGCTAAATCGAAACCGCTAACTGAGACAAAGCGTAAGACCTCTCAGGAGATAGTAGGCAATCTAAAACCTCCGGTTCCTGAACGTAAAAATATCAACGAAAGAGAGACAGCATTAAAGCCCTTGACCTCTGCTGTCAAAAGAAACTCTATTCAAAAATTACCGTCAGGAAAGCCATCGAATAATGGCCTTCGGACAGCCAGAGTGCAGACCTACGCTCAGGCGGCGGCATTCGAAAAACCAAAAACAGTTGAAACTTCGCCAGACCCTGTTTCTCATGTTTTCTCAGTTATTCTCGAGAAACTTGAAGAACAAAGCAAAATAAATAAAATTATTCTCGATCGGTTGGTTAAGCTCGAAAATAATTCAAGGAAAACGCGTACTTCAAATGTAATATGAATGAAAAACCAATGTTAAAAATATGTACTTGGAATGCAAACGGACTTTTGCAAAAACTTGACGAATTGGAAGTATTCATGCGCGAAAAAGATATTGACATTTGCTTGATTACTGAAACCTTGCTTGATTATTTTGAAAATAAAAGGCTATAATGATTTCCACGCTTGTCACCCATCGGGAAACGCGAGAGGTGGATCATCATTGTTTATTAAAGACTGTATTGAACAATACGAAGACTTGAAGATAGAGCTTGAAACTATGCAACTATGCACGATTCGAGTAAAAAAAAATCAGTGTACTCTTAGAATTTCATCTATCTACTGTCCACCACGCTCCGCGCTTGAAAAAAGTGATTATACTAACTTGCTTAAATCGCTCAAACCAAATTTCATTATTGGCGGCGATTTTAATGCGAAACACACGTTCTGGGGTTCTAGATACATCTCGCGAAAAGGCAGAATGCTCTATGGGGCAGGTATGGAGTACAGTTGTGATTTCCACTCGACGGGCAAACCGACCTACTGGCCAACTGATACCTCAAAAATACCTGATCTGATAGATTTTTTCGTCGTGAAAGGAATATCTACCAACCACATTAAAGTTGAAGAGAGCTTTGATCTGTCATCTGATCATTCACCGGTTATTTTAACATTGAGTGTAAAACTAGTCAACAACGTAGAGCCAGCGAGATTAACTGGTAAAACAACTAACTGGGAAGGCTTTAGGAACGAAATTGAAGAGAATGTTGAACTGAGCGTTCCACTTACGACACCTTATGAACTTGAAGCTGAAGTTGATCGCTTCGTTGAGGTCGTTCAGCTCGCCTCCTGGAATAATACGTCTAACCCAAGGAAAACGCCGGCCAAATACGGTTTACGATATCCGCCCGAAATAAAAGAATTGGTCAACGAAAAACGAAAGGCGCGTAAAAAATGGCAACAGAGTCGCGCTCCGCAACATAAAGCACATTTTAATTATTTGTGCAATTTGTTGAAGACAGTTATTAAGGATTTTAAAAATCGTGCGATAGGTTCTTACCTTGAAAGTCTAACAGCGAAAAAAGATTCCAATTATTCACTTTGGAAAGCTGTAAAAGGCGCCAAAAGGCCTAAAATCCCCGCGCCGCCAATAAGAATAAATCAAAATGAATGGGCAAGGGAAGACAAAGAAAAAGCGGACGTTTTTGCAGCCCATCTCGAAGAAACCTTTAAACCGTATGATGGTCAAGCGGCTCACGACAGTACCAATAGTGGGACGGAATTACTATTTGACGAATTTACACTCACGAATGCAACACTAAGGGAACTAAAACGTGAAATCGAATCTCTAAAACCTAAGAAAGCTCCTGGTTATGATTTGATCACCGGAGAAGTTCTCAAAGTTCTGCCTAGAAAAGCATTAATTAAGTTTCTATATATTATAAATGCTGCGCTCAGATTAAAACACGTGCCGAGCCAATGGAAAGTTGCGGAAGTCATTATGGTTTTAAAACCAGGAAAACCGCCAAATGAAGTAAAATCGTATAGACCAATTTCGCTTCTCCCAGTCATATCCAAAGTTTTCGAGAGGATATTACTAAGGCGTCTACAACCGGTTATAGAAGATAATAATCTCATCCCTGACCACCAGTTTGGGTTCAGAACCAAGCATTCGACAATTGACCAAGTGCATAGAATTACTGACGTAATCGAGAAAGCATTTGAGGAAAAAAAGATATGCTCAAGCGTATTCCTTGACGTCTCACAAGCCTTTGATAAGGTGTGGCACGACGGCTTAAAATTTAAATTACGACAAGTTCTCCCCGTTCGGCTATATGATATTTTAGAATCATATCTCGGAAATAGACTCTTCCGTGTTAGGCATGGAAGCGAATACTCGGAGCTTAAAGAAATTTCGGCTGGCGTACCGCAAGGAAGCGTCCTTGGGCCGCTTCTCTATCTGTTATATACTCGCGATATACCAAGAGAAGATTGCACTACCCTCGCTACGTTCGCCGACGACACCGCTATCCTTGCAGTCGGTAATACTATTGAAGAAACGACTGCAAAACTGCAAACCGCACTGAATAAAGTAAATGAATGGACGAGGGACTGGCGGATCGCCCTCAACGAAACTAAATCTGTTCACGTGAATTTCACGTATAAGAAAACTAATGACTTGCCAATTTTTCTAAACATGGCCCGAATACCCTTTGCAAACGAGGCCAAATACTTGGGAATGACACTCGACGCAATGCTGAAATGGAATTCGCACGTGAAAATGAAACGTAAAGAACTCGATATCAAATATAGAGAAATGTACTGGTTACTCGGAAAACATTCCCAGCTCAGTACCGAGAACAAACTGCTTTTATACAAGCAAGTGCTAAAGCCGGTGTGGACCTACGGTATACAACTTTGGGGTTGTACCAAGAAAACAAATGCCAACATTTTACAAACTTTTCAAAATAGAGTGATTAGAGAAATTGTCCACGCTCCGTGGTATATTAGAAACGACGATATCCACAGGGATCTCGGAATTCCTACAATCGAAGCTGAAACTAGAAGCATCGCGCGAAAGCATAGAAACCGACTAATCGGACATATCAATAATACAGTCCGACACATTTTGGATGAGAATAATTTATTGCGCCGACTACAAAGAACGAAACCTTTCGACTTGGCAAGATAAGGATTAACCGCGTCCTAATTGCGGAACATGCAGGATCTTTCAGTGGAAAGTAACCTGTCAAATGTTTTTTATTTCGCGATAGAAAAATTGCTTGATAAGTTATATCTTAGTTGCAGTATCTAACATTCTATAGAAGGGTGGTGTTTTTAGTCAGTAAAAATCTGACACTACTATGAGCACGCGCTTGCTATCCTCATAGTGTCTTTGGAAGATTTTCACCTACCCTCGGGAGAAAAAAAAAAAATAAAAAAAATTTCGCACATTGGACACTTTTAACATAATTGCTCAAAATATAAAAAATTATCAAAATCGTTGGAACCGTTTTTGAGAAAACGAATTTAATTTAAATTTAAGAAAATCGTTATATGAAAAAAAAAAATTGAAAAGTTTGTTTAAATATCTATGTATGGAGTTTGTTCTACTTAATAGTATAAAAAAATAGTAAATTTTTTTTGAAGTTTCCTTTGTTAGTTTTCGCGATATTTATCGATTTTTTTTCCAAAAACTGAGTATGCAGTATTTTTGGCCCTATCCCATCCTTGGAACCACCTTAGAGAAAATTAGTGATAAGTGATTTTCACCAAAAAATCGTATGGCAGGTACGGTTATTTCAAACGATAAAGCTAAAACTAAAAAATGCCCCGAGATGTAACCCCAAAACCCTTATATACGAACTTTGAAACAAATCCGTTGAACCGTTTCGTCATACGGCGCCCGGACAGACAGATAGTCGTAATATCATCCCGCATACTCAGTTTGATTTCAAAATTTCCGCACGGTCGCAATAACTTTCTTTTTAGTATACTAATGTATACGACACAGATGAGGAATTAACCAGGTAGTCAACTCGAGAGCGAATCTCTCACCTTGCCTACAAGCTAAGTCGAACTGATAAGCCCCACAAATTTGCACTTATATGGGCTTTTACGTGCAAATCAAGTGGGAATCACGCACACATGAATCGAATTATATGGGGCCAATTTCCGCCGCCAAGAAATGCCATTTTTTTATAGCAAGAAGTTGAAAACAGTTGATGAATTTCAGCAGACATACCTCTAACTTCCATGTGGCTCACTTTGGGAAAGTTCGAAAAAACGAATACATTTACACAAAAAAGCTGTCACTAGTTACTGATCTTACGCTTAGATGATTCTGGATGCAAATGTTTCTCTCTTTCTTTGGCAAATTCTTCCTGGTTTTGTTTATTTTTTCTTTGAGCTTTTAAAACTTAAAATAGATACTTAGTCCAGTTTCTGAATACGAGGGGCAGCAGCGTGCGTATGTGAGCTTTGAAAAAGTCACTTTTTCCACTTTTTACCGAATGTAGTTAAGCCTTCACACGTATTCACAGATGGGAAAATTGAGAGAGGATTTTGCGACCGTTATTAAATATTTTTTGCGGGTTGAAAGTGATAGGGGATTGCAGAGTTGACTATCTGGTTAATTCCTCATCTGTGGTATACGAGAAAGTTAAAAAAATATATCGATGTCTGAACGGCAATAGAGAGACCCGAAATTAAAAATAAAATAAAATAAAGAATCAGTTCTTGTCAATACGTTTACAAAGTTTTCAAAATCTGCGACTGTTGCACCTGCAGAATAAAAAAAGTTGAGCCTATTGCTACCGGCGAAAGTAATATGTAATACGTAAACCTTCCTTAACTTTGGATAAAGTTATTAATAATAATAAATGTACCTACAGTTTCGCAACAAGATACTGATTTTAATATCTATTTACAGATGGGTATTCCCGAAGCAGTAATTGATTCTCTGAAGGATTGTCCAGAGTTTTCGCATTCGTATCTTCTAAAAAATATTGTTCTGGTAGGTGGAAGTTCGCTATTTCCTGGATTTACGACTCGACTTAAAAATGAACTGCAAAAACTTGCTCCGGACCATTTTGAAATACATATAACCAATCCAAAAGAGTAAGTCTAAACAGTTTATTAAATAATTACTTAGGTTTAAATTTATTGCTTTTTTTTTTGTTCTTTAAGCCCAGTGACATATAGTTGGAATGGAGCAAAACATTTGTCCATAGCACCAGAATTTGAAGATTCCGTTCTTAAAAAGGAGGACTACGAAGAAAAAGGTTTTCAATATTCTTTTTACTAATTTAATTAATAATAATAAAACTTATTAAAATAGAAATAAGTTGTATCTTTTTCTTTATGTTGTAACAAGGATTTGTAATTTAGAAAATAAATAAATAAATATCAAGCGTTAATGGCCCATGCATAGCCTTCTCCAACCACCGTGTGAGCGAAGATATATTTTTTTACACGAATGGAAGGGACCTACAGTTTAATGCCGATTCCGAAATGCAATTCGCAAGAGGTGGGGCAGCGAATAAAAACTTTCAGGTGGTACAGGTTGGAGAGCTCAGCGGCATCTCGCTTAGTGGTCCAACGCACTTAATCACTAAGACTTGTTGATATGAAGCGGTTGTTTTATTTGAAAGATAAAGATACTTATATGCATATACATAAATATCAACGAAAATTGCAAGCGATGTGTTATTATTCAGGAGACATCAAAATTCTTATAAAAATCAGTGACAGCGACATATTAAAAATTTCAGTAAAAGAAACAAGCCTGTCTATTAAAATTAATGGAAAGTGAATCATCTGGATTAAAAAAAATTGTATTAATAGTTCCGTAAGCCTTTAGGCGTGTTTACAAAAGTCATGATTGGTATAAAAATCTATATTTGCAGGTTGCATGAATTTTGTATGACGTTTCGTAGACAGTGCTTAGATGCAAAATACGCTTGTTGATTGCAACACTTCTGCTGTTAATCATGTGCCGAGCAAGTCAAGCATTCAGCGTATAATTTTTAATTCTAAAAATTTGCATATACTATAATAAAATAAAGACTGGGGGACAGGTAAGCCAACGTACGCCAGAAAAGCGCATTTCAAATGAAATTATTAAGTCTTTGCGCCACGGTCAGAGGGGCCCACTTGACGGCTATCATGTTCCATACATAATGTTAAAAACCTGTCAAATATATAATCAATCATTGCAGACTTTAAAGTAGCATGCTATTCGTTTTTAATAAGGTGGATTTGGTACTGCCGGATGTGGCTCTACAATTGATTTGATAAGAATAACATTCGAAATGGTTCATAGCACGGTTAAGGTAATTTCTTTTAGGATCCCATCGATCGACCGAAACAAAAATCGATCTGCTCAGTTGGACTTAAAATTCTCCAAGATATGCCTAAGTCTTTTGCTATTGGGATGAACGTTTCATACCGCATGGCACGGTAAATTTGGAGGTAACAGACATTGAAAATAGTTGGAAAAGTACGTCATTTTAAAGGAATTCATTATGATCTGCTTTATTTTAAAATTCTCGATTTTTATTTTAAAATATTTTATTCTTAAAGAATTGTCATAAATTTCACTACATACGATGAACGGTTACAAAATTGCCATCGTGTAATCGAATTGATCTTCTGTCCATTTAACGACGAGATTATGATCAGTATTAAAGGGATCATAACCCTCCCACTTACTGCATTCCCACTGGTCCGCCTGTGGGGTTCGCCGGTTCGACCTCAAAAAATATCTGCAGGCATCCCGATTTTGGATCACTTCATCATTGAGGCCAATCAAATGCTGCTGTTTCAGAATTTGTGTGATCAAGGCAGACCTAAAAACTAGGCCTGCCTTGATACTCTTACGCGATTGTAAGGGAACGTTGATTGCCATTGCCTTTTTGACGGGGTTTGTAGGATCCCTCCTTTGAACATGACAATACCAACTGAGTCGGTCGTGCTCCAATTTTTTCGAGATGGGTTCTTCGACGTGAAGGCTTCCTCGAATTCTGGAACTTCTTATTCAATCAAGCTTTGTTACTCCTGCTGTCATGCGAAGCATCTTCATCATCACATCATCTCAGCTGCTGTCAATTTGCCCTCATACTTTTTGTACATTGTCCAGCACTGTGAACCGTATGTGAGCACAGGACGCTCAAAGTTTTCCTGCCACTTCATCCACCGTACGCTTACACGATGATTGATGTCGTCATCAATGGTTGCTTCGCTGTTGATCATTGATCCCAGATATTTAAACTGTTAACACTTGGAAACCACCATTCAAATAAATGTCTGGAATGGGTTGGCTTGGGTCAGAGATACTCTGTCTCTGTCTTTTTTTGGCTAATACGATACCCATTACGCTTTAAAGCATCTACCCAAACATCAAGTGCTTGTCGCAAGGAAGTCTGGTCATCACTTATGATGGCTCCATCGTCAGCAAAGAATAACTGATGCACAATCGAATCGTTGATTCAACTTAATTTGACAGTTAATTTTCTTAGCGAAATCGAGAATGTACAGTGCTTGACATAAATCTAAGTACGTACACGTATCTTAAATTGAAGTATTCTTTCTTATATGTATGTAAATATAAGTCACATCAGAATATCATATTGTTAAAAAACTCTTTTTAGGGTAAAATTGAAGTTATTTCCCATTAGATCTAAAGGTGCGATCAGACAGTCACCCAAATTTGGCATCTGGATGACATCCTGTCGTCGCTATAACTTAGAATTTGCCCTAAAGTGGTTATCCCGTGTGATCGCCTGTCATCCAGGATATCATTGAACGTGTCACCCAGATGACAAGGTGTGTCATCTGACATCGGATGACACGTTTGCATCGTTGAAAGTTCATGTGAAACAACTTACAATCGGATGACACTCTGTGATTGGGTCGCATCTAGCAGATGACACGCTCGCAGATGACTACCGAATTACACAAGTTCTTTGACGTCAGCATGTCATCTGGAGGACACGTTCGGATGACCGTCTGATCACACCTTAAGTTTTATCCCGCCTATAATTAGAGAATGCAAATAAAAAAATGCTAATTTACGAAGTGGATTTCATCAAGAGAAGCGAGTAAATTATGAAAACTGTTATCATTGGCACCTGCCTGGAGCAGCAGTGTTGCGGTACGGGTATTTACAGCCTGCGGAAAAAGAATTTGAACCTCTCAATCGTGACGTAATAAATAATGTTGCAGAGGTGGATAGAATTCAAATAAAGATACCTGTTAATTTTCCACTTTTAAACTAAACATATTGTAAATAAGGTTTTAAAATACGTAAAATATTAAAACCTGATACAAACAGTTTTTGAAAAACAGACGTTTTCCCAAAAATTCATGAAAATTTTCCAGATTGTAATGTATTTTATCGAGGAATTACCGTAGTCCCGTTTTTTAAAATTTCTTTTTACCTAGATGCGTAGGGACGACAAATTTATGCTCTATATCAAATTTATTATTGGTACAAGCCATTGTGTTTTAGTGCTTTGTTCTATATAACTAATGGTGATTTCATCCGATTTTTTTTTCAAAATAATTTTTTTTTCTTTGTAGTATTTAGGAAAATTTTGCGTCCATGTTGCCAATTGAAAATAATTAATACAATTTTAATTTTAATTTTGTGTTTTAAAGTTTAGTGGTAGACGAGCAAGTGGAAAATTATATTACTATTGAACAAAACGTGGCTAAAAGTGTGCAGTAAGATAAAAAACAATTCAGTCACTTTGACTTGAAAGGCTTGAAAAACAATTGAAGGATCTTCAACTGCGATCTTCAACTATTGATATCATCGAATTCATTACTTTCTAAAACAGGATGACTTTAGATTTAGATTGAGTGCTGGAGGTGGTATAATATATCCCAGATCACTGCGGCCTCCTAATGGCCTATTGTGATGTTCTCCATTTACAGCTCATCAATGATGCCGCAGTTAGTTATAAAGGCGACTATCTCTCTGAGTGAGCTGGCAGCTATATCCGGTGTTTCAAGGTAGAACTTACCTAAATAACGTTGACGGCAATTGCAATCACATAGATCTACAGATATTGTTTTGTGCTATTCCCATAGTCATCAGGTGTTTCTTGACACGGCAGTGTCCCGTAAGGAAGCCTGTGGCTAGCCGAATCTGACTTTTACTGAGTTGTAGTAGTTGTTTCGTTTTTTTGTCTGAACTGTTTGGCATCAAGTTTTTTGTTTGTTTGTTTCCTTCGTTTTCCCTCCAGAAATGTAGCCTTTTCTTTTTTAGCCAGATTTTGATACAGCTTTTTATAGTGTTCATAGGTAGCCCGCAGAATGGTCTTGGCATCGTGAATTGTGATGCAGATCCTGTTCTTGCTAGTTCTTCTGCTTTTCATTGCCTTCATGACCACTGTGACCTGGCACCCAAATCAAATATACTTTGTTGGTGGTGGCCAGTATTAAGAGAAGTTGAAGGCAATCCCAGACTAGTTTTGATATTATTTCAAAGGCGTTAATTGCAAGTAGAGCTGCCTTGCTATCAGAAAGAATGTAAATGGTTTTATTCGTAATGAGCCTGTTTAGACTCTCTCGGACACAGAGTTCTATTGCATGGATTGCTGCGTGAAATACGAAACAGTTAATATCCATACTGGTGTATAGGTAAGTATTAGTACTAGGACCCGCTCCCGCTCCAACTCCGTCATTTGTTTTGGGACCGTCTGTATACCATACGTCGGAATTCTTGGCAAATTCACGAAAGACAACACCAAAGACAACACCGACTGCTGCACTTGAGGTTATCCTAAACATCCCACCACATCTAGTTCAACCTGCAATCTTACAGGAACTCAAAAAACACGAACTACTCAAAATACATATTACGGACAAATGTTTGCCACGTTACAACTTCAAGGTTGCATTCCCAGAACGCCAAAACTTGGAACAGAACAAACCAACATTTGCCAAGAATTCCGACGTATGGTATACAGACGGCAAATCAACCATTAATGCTTTACAAAATCTTACTACGAGAATTGAAAAATCTCTCAGTGATAATGACATAACGGTTGGCTGCTTCCTCGATATAGAAGGAGCATTCGACAACACCGAATTCTCCTAGATATGCATATTGAAACTTATGAAGAGGATTTGTTTGAAGTGCCTCATCTCTGATATGTCTACTAAGGATTTTTTCCATGGTTTTAAGGAAAAAGGAGGTAAGGCTGATTGGTCTATATGACTTGGGTATCTCAGACGGTCTACGTCCTACCTTAGATATATATTTAACAGCGACCTCCTTCCATTTTTTTTTGTATATATCCCCATGCATAGCTATCTCTGAACAAGTTAATCAGTACAGGCAGCAGATGCGGGATGCCCTTTTGTAGTATGGCTAGAAATATTCCATCTTCTCCGGGGGCTTTGATTGCCCAAATTATTTTGCCTTCATGAAAGATTTCCTTCGACCTCGTCCAGTCCTCTCTGAGCAGTCTGATCATTCTTCTCTGGAGAAGGGATTTCAAGACATGCTGGAGAAATTATGGAGTCTGGAAAATGTGTTTCGGCTAAGAGCTACAGCGTCTATAGCCCGTTTTCGGCGTACGTGTCACCTATTTTTGTCATTAAACCAATAGGATTAGTGTGCTGCTTGGAGAGTACTGTATGTAAGCGGGCGCAACTTCTGGTGTCCTTGATAGTTTGGCAGAAGAGTTTTCATGACTCTCTTTTGGCGCTTCTAATTTCTTGGTTATATGTGGTGAGGGAGTATCTATATGTATCCCACTCTCCATTGCGTTTTGCTTTATTGTAGAGCTTTCTTGTTTCCTTCCTCAGTTTGGCAAGTTTTTTGTTCCACCAGGGAGTGAGTCGGTTGCCTGATTTCACTTTTTCCGGGCAGGCCTGATGCAAGGCATTCGAGATTACCATATTGAGGTTTTTACAGGTTAGCTCTATGCTGTCAATATCTCTGTTATTTGTATTGCAGCAACCCAAGTTATTCAAGAGCTCTTGACAGTAAATGTCCCAGTCTGTGAATTTGGGTTGTCTGAATTTTTCAGAGAGAAAATTCAAGGTCAAAAAAGATATGGCGGTGGTCTGACATCGAGGTTTCTGATGAGACATGCCAGTTCCTAATGAAGTTTTTTTTTATAAAAGATGTACATAGAGTTAAATCTAAGACTTCTTCTCTAATTCTGTTTATAAAGGTGGGGTTGCTTCCCTGGTTAATAATTTCTAAATTGTTAATATTTATAAATTCTAGTAAAGACTTACCCCGTTTGTTGATGTTTGAACTACCCCAGATTGTATGGTGAGAGTTTGCGTCGCAGCCAATAATCAGTTGCAGCTTTTTCCTGCCACAGTAGTCCACAAGTCCCTTCAGTGGCAGGAAATCCATCTCATTGGAGTCACCTGGCAGGTAAGCTGAGCATAAAATGGCTTCTGTCTTACCTGCGTTGGTGGAGAGTTCAGGTTTGGCAGCTACAGAACTTTATTTGTGTATTCTGGAACTGGGAAGAGTTCATTATTTTTATTAGTAATAGTAATCATATAATAACTCACCTGAGAGTCCCTTTACCTGGTCATTGAGAACGTATGGTTCCTATATGGTTCCATAAAGCTTTCCAACTGGGCTTTATGTGCTCCAGGTTGCCTAGAAGTTCTTGCTGCAAGCAGTCGATTTTGTGCACTGAACCGAGATTGGGCAGTTTCTTTCTTCGGAGCGGCAATATATCTGTCTGCTTGAGATAGACCCTTAATTCTTATAAGAATCTGCAGGAATTTTTTTCTAAACTGCTTTTCTGTTGCAAAAGATATTCCTTCGATTTTTCGTCAATCGAAAAGGTCTTTTCCTTTGAGACCCTGAGTACACGCCAACTTGTCGTAGAAATACCAGGGTTTTGTTTGGCAATCAAGCATGAGCTCTTCCCGAATTGTACGTCTTGCCTCCTCTGGTGTCATGCCCTCCCTTATCCGGATTCCAATTCGTCTTCTTTGGGCCCCGGTGAAGTAGAAGAACTTTTCTTTTTTTTTCCACTGATTTATCCAGCTCTGCAACGCTAGGTATTTTAATATCCTGAGAGTGTTTTTGGAAGTGTGTGCGCTGGTTGAGGGTTTCTCCGGAGATGATATTGTGTAATAAGTCTCCATCTCAGCTTGCGACACAGGCGAAAGGTGTATGGCTTCTTCATCTGACACGGCAATTTTGGTTATTTGTTTTTTGTTTGTTTTTTTTACTGTTGTTTCCATTAAGTTCCAGGAGTAAAGTGAGAAATGTTGGTCCACATCCGCAGAGCTTTTATACGAATGTAAGGGTACTTAGTACCAGAGGGCGCCCGGTATCTGGTTCGCGACTGAGCTATTTTTGGGCCCCCAGCCAGATACGATTCTTGCCACGGTACGAGTAATACCGTAATCCAGCCCATGATTGGATCTTAGTTTTCAAATCACATTTGGCACGACTAGCGAAGTTTGGACACTTGCATAATCTGACCTCATGTTCATATACTTAAGCAGCTCCACCACGTCAAGGTGTCCAATCTTCGTGATGACTTAGTAATACATAAAAATAATTAAGTCATGGATTTATCAATAAATATCCAACTTACCTATCTTTTTCTAGAAAATGGAATCTGTTTAGGTATAAGTAAATATTTAAAATTTTTGAATTCACCATATGAACATTAATAGAAAAACTTTTTGAAAAGAAGAATAAAATATAAAAGTTGAAAAAAGACCAGTGTTATTATTAGCTTCATAAAAACAGCAGACAAAACTATATGTTTAAAACATTTTTTTTTTGAGGAACGTGACTTGCAAGTCAAATATTTGAATGGTGTTTGCTCTTGAACGATTTTTTGCTAAGCATCGTTTTTGCTTTTTTGATAACTGATAGCTGTACCTAATAACGACATTTATTTTAAGGCAATATTTTTTGTACATTACATACAATATTAAATTACCCTATTTTTGATAGACCTCCATTGCTGAGAGCCAAATGCGTGCGAAAACAATCACGAACGCTTCTTTGTTTAAGAGAAATTTGGAGACATATCTAATTGAATTGTATTGAATTTATTTGAAAATGCTGAATAAATGAGAATAACCTAGTTACACAGCCATTACTTATACCCTCGGCAAATAAATGAAAAATATTAATGAGGTTTTAGAGAAACCCAAACATTTTATGTTAATTGAGTAAACTTCGAGTACCTACATAGGTATTTAAGGAGAATATTTCTTTCTGTAAGCCTATTTTCCCTTATTTCTAATGCTTCAAATTTTATTTTGCAATCTCTTACAAATGAAATTCAGGATTATAATTCCACAACAAATCGAATTTCTTTTGAAAATGTAAATAGACAGTTTTGAACAGGCACTTCTCTTGTATAATTTGTATTGATGACAAATAAATATTGAACATTTTGGTCACGCTAATCATTGACATTTTATAAAAAAGTCATTTAGGCTATGTTCAATATCGTCTCGTCATTTGCGGACATCTAAAGATATAAATCATTTTATTTCAATAAAAATCAAATGATTACATTTTTTTACTAAAAAATATATCTTAAATCGTTTGTAGATTTTATTTTAAGTTTGGTGAACTATTAATAATAATATAAAAGTGCATGACACGATTTTTGTAAGCTGGAAAGTAAAAACATTGAATGTTTACTAGAAGACAACTTGTACGGACTAAATGAGTTTTAAAAAGTACAAACCTCGGGCGTTTTCTTTTATCAATTTATTCAGAAATTAAATACAGTTATTATTTCACAAATGGAAAGTGAAACAATAAGTTCTAAACGTAATTTAAAATTATCTAAGGGATCTGTCGCCGAAAGAATTATGATGTTTGAGAAGTGTCCAGAAATTAAAATTCAAAATAGAAATAAAATACGAAGTAATGAGAAAAGTTTTCCAAAGGTAAGTCTAACATATTATCTCACAACTTTTCACAGAGATCTTTAAAGTTCAATTATATTTTAAATTTAAATTTTGTTTACTTAATTCAAATTTTAAGCAATGAGTGTAGTGTTGCTCAAAATTCAATTGCAATTCATAAGTTATAGTTAATAGAAATCGATTTTGTAGATTGTGTTTTGATTTTTTTTACAGTTTATGTCCAAAGTCCCAATAACATATGTATACAGGGTGTCTCAGTTTAGCAGTATTATTCTTTAAGGGCATACCTTACTCCATTTCAACTTACAGTCCATCTAAGTGTGTGACCTCTAATTTAAAGATGTAACCACTTTAAACGGTACAAAAATAGCTTTGCATATTTTGGAAGGATAATTTAGTAGTGCATGCAAGTCTTAAAAGCTTTGGGTACTTCTGTGCATCAACAAAAAAGTTATAGGTCGTTAAACTCAAAATGATGAATTTGTTGTTCTATTTTTATCCATACAAAATTTCCTAAAAATTATGTTAAGAAACTTTTGTTCTATAATTTTTTTTATGTCAATAGGAACAAAAATTGTAACTGAGAATAATTCGTTGATGCTCCTGTTTTTAATTCGATATTACGGTGCCGCATTTGCAAAGCTGTGGTTATTATTATCACAGGTTTGCAAATACACCGCAATTTTGTTCCTACTGATCTACAATCGACATTTTGCTCTGTAAGTAAACAGCCGATTGATAAGTTGATCTCCACAAAATGTATTCAAAACGTGAATTCGCGCAAATAGTGTATGTATACGGGTTTTGCAATGGAAACGCTTCGTTGGCAAGATTGGAGTACCAACGAAGATACCCAAATCGTAGAACACCGTGCGGCCGGTAGCCGGCAGTTTATACCGGTTCAATTGCATCAAATAAGGGAACTACTTTTAGAGAAGCTTAGCCTTCATTCGGCGTCACACTCTTTCCATTTGACACCGGTAAAGGATTTACTACCAGGAGATGCACAAAGAAGAGTGACATTTTTACAATGGCTACTGCACAAAAATGCAGAAGACGGGCAATTTCTCAATAACATTCTGTGGACTGAGTGGATGAATTCTGACGTTAGCTTGGCATATGGATGCCCTGTCAATTATGTGCATTTTACAAGTGTGCGTGTGTTTTGGAGAAATTATCTTTCAACGTTGTTCGTGCGCTTGAGGGAGTTGGTTTCAATTTCGCTCTCTTTATTTTAGGTTATGTCACTTAGTTGACTGACAGACACTCTTGTAGGATGTCTGGCATTGGTTTTGAAATTTGAAAGGACATTTTTTTTCAACGCGTGCCACTTGTGAAATGCGGTGGACCATTGCGGAAGTGGAACTTGATTTAAAAATAAATATAAAAACAAATTGTCATTTGGAGCTGACAACACTTAGGCAAGTGTCAAGTCCAAGTGCTATGCAGGGGAGAAATACAAATGACATTTGTGACACTTGTTGCAGAGATTTGGCAAGCTTAGTTCACAAGCCCATTACTACCTGTAATTTCTTAGAGAAGGACGATAAATAAGAAGGACGATGTTCTTTCAACAAGATGGCAGCGGGGTAACTTCGTTGCATAGGTACACTTCTTTTTGGCCATTTTTTTCTGACAATAAATGACACATAGAGGAATCACGATGGCTAACAAATTCTCTTAATAGATGTGGCCATACTCTGTCCAACTTAAATTGGCAGTACAGGGAAGATAAGGACGTTTGCCACTCATTCGCACTCTTTTGTTTTCCGTAAGGTGCTATTCTAAGAAAAGCTCTTACAACTTTCCGTAGTAATGATTTTAAATCAGCAAAATCCTTAAAGAATATAATGTAGGGTTACCAAGCTTTTTTAATATTGAAATTTTCATTTAAATTGCTTTGTTTTTAAAAATAAAATAAATTTATCTTTTACCACACCACTAAGAGGTAAGATAAAAGCCGTGTTTTTGAAGGGTGTCCCCAGTAGGGCTGATTAGGTGTAGGTGATTAAGATTAATATAGCTTAAAATAAAATAAATAAGTATAACAAAAATAAATAAAAACTGATCTATTAAATAAAAATATTAACAAAATATTTTTTCAAAATTTTTTTATTTTTTTTTGTCGGCACTTGATGATTTTTAAGCCATTTTAAACTACTATCTAACTATCTAAGCACAAAATACACGACTTAAAAATACAAATTCCACAAAACTAGATGTAAAATCAAAAACTGACCGCGCGCTACGAAAACCTACGTAAATAATCTTTTTTCTTAAAGAAAACAGCTTATAATTTTATAACTACATTATAACGTATTTTCCACACGTTTAACTAAATGCAAAAGATCAAAACAAGATCCCCACGATAACACTTGCGATTAAGAACTTTTTGTTAAAGCTCTAAAACCAAAATCTATTCAACAGAATTCCAAGGAAAAAAGCTGAACGAGTTACCAAACGGACATTGTGTGGTATTATTGAAGAGATTAAAATGGAAAACGTCTGTATCTATGGAATTAATTTATTTTTCGAAAGTAGATAATGATTTCGTGATTTACTTACGACAGGTACATTTACACATATTTTTGTATGTACATATGTGTTAATAAGAAAATGAATCTATAAACTTTTTTCATTTGGCGTATAATATTTTATTTTTATTATCGTTTAGTGAGAAAGCATTAAACGTATGACTTCAGTAAGAGATATTTGGTGCCCCAATTTTTAACCCACAAAATTCAACTCTTAAGGTACTTTTTTTAAAGCGACTTGCCTTTGACTATCACCCTTGGGGTAATTTTCTAAAGTGAGTTGGACGTTCATCTCACTCTTGAAATATTTATCAAACATAGAAATTATAAAATTCAAATCATTTTCAAATTGATCTAAAGGTGTTGTTAAGCAAAGATGTTATCTCAAATGAGAGTTGCAGTTTTCTTATCAAAACGTTTGTGCTCTTTGAAATAACCACTACATACATTTTACTTATATTTTGAAATAATTTTTAGGGGTAACCACCTAGCCACGTATGCGTTTGCACAATTCTGCAAATCCACGTGTTTAATTGTTTTCCTTCTGTGGGACCAAAAAATACCGGCCAGCAAAAGTAGCTTAACATAGTTTTGTTAGTAATCCCATAAACTCTAATTTAGGTAAACTAATTCAAAAAATATAGCAATTATTCACAACATAAGTTGAAAATATCATATTTGCCAATTTTGACCCACGAATACAACGTATGTTATTGGCAAAAATCGTATCATAAAAACTAATTATGAAGATATACCATAAATATATATTGCAGTTGCATTTATTACCTAAAAAAATGAAAGGCGAGAAATTTCAAATAAAAATATTCAAAAACACACGAGATATGTCATGTAAAATGTGCGTTTGGGCAATTTTGACCCATGTGTACAGGATAAGGGTTAAATAAATTTGGTATGTGATCAAATGTTACCATTCTTTTTGAAGCGATTTTAAAATACACATCATGTAGCGAGAACATTTCGTATAACGCAGCGATGCACTTTATTTTTTTGAAGAATACTCCTTAAAAAAGGAAAATGAAATACAAAGACCGAATTGAAATATAGTCAGCAAGTTACTGCATTGGTAAAACAGAAAGATATAAAATGAAATTAATCTATGTAGCACTCTTTAAAAACAAATTTCAGAATTTTAAAAATCGCGTAATGTTTTCATATCTTGATGGTTTCACTGAGGATAAGAGTTCGAAATTCTCGCTCTGAAAAGCTGAAAAGCACTCTTGAACGCCCAAATGATGGTTATTGTATTATCCGCGGCTATTCGGATGAAACTCAAATGGCTTTAAAAGCCGGGGAACCTTCCAATCGACTCTATTTATGCATTCTGTGCAATTTGCAGTCCTGCTAAACCCTTGCAAACCATTTTTGTATTTGCTTTATAAACGAGGCGAGATTACTTGAGGGAATTTTTCTAAAGATTTGGAATATCAGCATATTTCAAGAAACTTAACTTTTTCTTTACCTAGGTTGAGCACAAATCAGCTTATTTCTAGGCTGCGATTTTCTTGTCTGACACCTTACATACAAAAGTATTTACCTGAGTGAAAGGATAATTTAGTAGTTCGCCTTCTTCTAACTCTATGTACGTTCTTCAAATATGTTCAATTGAGTTCAGAGTTGTAAAGTTGTAAAGAGTTGAAATAGAATGGAGAGATGGGTAGGGCAGGTGTATCGCATATCTATCTATATACGTCAGGCCAAAGGTTGTATTAGCGACAATCTTCGTTCGTTGCGTTGCTTGATTTTTATTCTAGCTCAGTACATACGTTTTGTGTGACAACTTTTGAGGTGGTACAAATATTTTTTTGAAGTAAGAGTAACCCAACACCAGTCAGAAGAGTAAATATTTGAAATGCATCATGAAGCTGCATACGAGCTAATTGTCACTACTTCGTAAATCCTATAAACCTGTTTGCCGTCTCGGCTTAGGAAGCAGTACTCAATTGTAAGCACATTTGAACTTTTCATAAAAATAGAACTACATGAAGCCTATTTACAAATCCCCAAGGAAACTTGTGTAGTATTAGCTTAATTGGGACTATTCGATCTTTAAATTCTGCTTTTTGGAACACTAAGCTACACTGAATTTTCCAGAGATTTATACACCAAATTCAGGTGAAAACTGGCAAAATCTGAAAACATGTTTTGGTTTTTAGTAAATCGAAAGCAAAATTTATTTTTATTGAACTATTTTGTTGGACCGATTAATCAAATTTGTATCTACAAATTAAAGGAACACTATTAGAGAATCTAAAAATTGTATATTTATCATTAAACATGCACCTTAAAGGCGAAACTAGGCGGAATGATTGACACGAAACGATAAATAACAAATTAAGGGAGAACTACCCTGTTAAGTCTAATGACGAGGATCACCGCCCTCCCCTTGGGGTGATCCTTGAAATCACTTATACAATAGAGCCATTCACCCAAGTGAAATAAGTTTTATTCATAAAACTTGTAAAATTTTAATTTGAGCCTTTATTTAGACACCAAAAACGAAAAGCGTTATATAAAAAATTAATATTGTCTTGACCGGAAGGAGTACGCGTTGGGCACCCCTTAAGGTGATGTTCTCTGTTTACGGCTCTCACAGCTCAACCACGGTTGTTCTCTTTATCAGAAGGAGAATCTTCACTGCTCTGTTCCACCTTGTGTTTACAGGTGTCACCATCCCTAACTCCGATGAATACAAATATCTGAGTGTAATCGTCGATAAAAAAACTTCTATGGTTGAATCCAAAAACTGATAAAGCGCTGTCGGCTTTCTGTCAGTGTAGAGGCGCTTTTGATAAGACATGGGACTTGTCTCTGAAAAGGGTCCTTTGGATTTTTACGACCATGATTAGACCACTTCTCTCATACGCATCGGTTGTTTGGTGCAATAGGCTTTCGCGGAAACGTGTTACTGTTTTTTTGCCAGCTTGTCTCGGCTACACAGGGGCGTTTCCTAGCACGCCGGGCTCTGCTCTAATCCTTCTGTGACAAAACTACCACGTCAACTTTCATCAGCTAACAGAATGGCTTCAGCCAGACTTTAAACCATGGATTGAATGCCATCGTTTTACCCCCTTGGGTAAATACGCGTCTGTACTGTGTATGTGTATTGCTATTGGCAAAATTGTGAACAACTGGTGGAGGGCTAAAAGCATTTTCATTTGGAGTGACAGCTAAGCTGCATTAAAAGCGCTGCTAAACCCTCTACCTAGTCCAAGTTAGTGGTGGAACTCAATCTTTCTCTGAATTTAGTCGGAAGGCTGAACACAGTGAATCTTGTCTGGTTCTCAGGTCACACTGGAATCCAGGGAAATGAGATTTCGGATCTAGTCATGTCTTCCATTGATGCTTGGGTTTCTCGTGAACATAAGATTCGGCCCCTTGTAGGCGTTCTTTCGGCCACTAAGCTATTGATAAACACTTAAATGTGTTGGGCTTAAGCGACACCACCACCTGTCCTGCTTCCGGTGAAGGGGATGACATAGGACAACACCTTCTCTGCAGTTGTCCGGCCTTTGCTCGCATCAGGTGGCGGATTTTCGGCGCTGACACCGTGAGTGTCGAACATATTAGCTCTTCATCACTGAAACTCCTTCTCATCTTTCTCCAAAAGACGGGAAAACTAAGTACATTTGTTTAAGGTATCTGAATGGTGGTACAATGGACCAGAAGTTCTGTCTGAGCGCTCCATCGGATAGAAGCAGCCTCCGACAAA
Organism: Ferdinandea cuprea; assembly: GCA_963576555.1. Lineage (NCBI taxonomy): Eukaryota > Metazoa > Arthropoda > Insecta > Diptera > Syrphidae > Ferdinandea > Ferdinandea cuprea. The sequence continues at coordinate 85,199,117 of OY754959.1, forward strand.
AAAAGGACAATATTGTTTGACGTTCGTGGTCTCCTTATTTCGAAGTGGATTCCGTACATGGACGCATTTCGGGATTTTGAACCCATAGTAAAGCCTCAATTTATAATAACAGAACCAAATTTAAATAAAAGTATTTATTAACTTTGATGATGATACACATAAGCTTGCATCTTATGCATATTATAGCTGGTCATTAAAACTCAATCAGATGTAGTTTAGTTTTTTTAATTGTATAAACGAAATAGACAAAACCGAAACATAAAGTCGAACAAATACTCGTATCCGTATTTAAAAAACACAAGAATTAAAAATATAGAATGTTTGTCACTTCGGTAAACAATTTGTTGAATGTTTGGTAGAGCATCAATTGTACAATTGGTGACTGTATGAACCTCCGGTTCCAACTATGTATTTCTATTTCTCTTGATAGTGCTTATAAATTGTTTTTGCTTGTTGTTTCTCCAAATATTATTGTTAGCCAAAATTTGAAGTTTAAGACAGATTAGAGCCCTGGTCTTATAGCAAGTAATGGATTTAATTAATTTATTTGGAATTAAGTCATATTTCTGTATATTATGGTTTGTTTATTATGGTTTGAGTGTACAATGACAATGCACTTTATTATGCATTCTGTTGCTAATGCATAAGTTCAGCTATATTTGAATGGTAAAATTCCTTATTTCCCTATGCAAAGTACTGTTGCTTCCGGAGGAGAAAACGTAGGAAGCAGAACAATGTCAACGCAATGTAGATAACACATTGTAGATTAATAAAGCTTGCTTAAGCAAGCTTATCCACATTGTGGTTGGGCTTTTAGTTTTATTTAAAAGAATTTGTTGTTTTAATTTTTGATCGAAATATTTTACTGAACTCATTTCATTACATCAAATTTGATTAAAAAGTCAAAAAGTTTTATAATTATTGTAACGGTAACAGTTAATAGCACATATACAATTTTTTATTTTTTGTTTATTTTTTTAAGGGTAAAATACATTCAGAACCCGTTGCCCAAAATGTAAGCATTAGAAGGGAAATAAGTTACAACGCAAGAGGAAAATACATTCCGAGGTAAGTTTTAAATGATCATAATATTTTTCAGTCACATATTGTAGGCGAAAATCGGTGACGTGAAACAACGCCAAACGAAATAAAGCCGAATTCTAAAAATTTTGCAGTATTTCCATTTCAAAATCAAACCGTCTGCGGAAAGAGGGTTGAAATCTCTTAATCCCGCGTAGCGGTCCATTCAGGTACTTTTGCCATAGGCACCTGTCTGACGAAAAGCACATACACAGAGGTACTATTAAAATTTGGCATTATATATTTTACCAGAAATGAGATTAACCGAAATAAAAAATATAATTTCAAAAGCCTCAATTATAGCTATACGTAAAACGCAACCGGAACAAAAATGTTGTATTCGGGATACGTTACTTTTGGTTTGCTGAACTATCTCATCTATCTATCATCTCACTTTCGTCCTTTGGAATTTTTTGTTTCTTTGCAGTTTTAGCTTAGTTGAGATCTAAAACGCCAGATTTAAGCAAAATAACATTTTGTATGGAAAGGGTTAAAGTGAAAAGTTACCAGTTATCCGGACCAAGCGGTCTGACATCCGCAATGGATTGGACCACAGATGAGTAATTAACCAAATAGTCAACTCTGCATTATACTGTCCCTTTGAATATGCAAACAAATTTTTGTAATGACCGAAAAATCCTTTTCAGAAAATGACATTTTATGAAGGCGGCCAATAAAACCCATATAATTTCTTATAACGGGTGATCCAAGTAGAGATACTTTTTTCAATAGCCTTTTTTGACAGATCACGTGTGAGTCGTGTCATGCTTTCATGTTATTTTTGTTTAGTATTGTTTGGCATTTCATAATGGAAAGACTTACGTGTGAACAACGTTTACAAATTGTTCAACTTTATTATGAAAATTCACGTTCTGTGAGGAATGTGTTTCGTGCACTTCGCTCAACTTATGGTAAACATAATCGGCCTACTGAGCGTACTATTCGCAACACCATCACCCATTTTGAGACCCAGCATTCATTATTGGATAATATTCGACCGAATAGACCACGTCCAGCACGCTGTGAAGAAAATAAAGCGGCCGTAGCTGAGAGTGTACACGAAGACCGTAGAGAGTCGATTCGGTGCCGTTCGCAGCAACTCGGACTGACGTATGGAACGACTTTGCGCATTTTACGTCAAGATCTTAAATTGAAAGCATACAAAATACAGCTTGTGCAACAACTGAAGCCGCTCGACCTTCCCAAGAGACATCGCTTCGCTCTATGGGCTCTTGAAAAGTTCCAAGAAGATCCGACGTTTTCGAGGCAAATTTTGTTTAGCGATGAGGCCCATATCTGGCTCAATGGGTATTTAAACAAACAAAATTGCCGCATTTGGGACGAAGAGCAACCTGAAGAGATTGAAGAACTGCCACTTCATCCAGAAAAAACAACGGTTTGGTGTGGTTTGTGGGCCGGTGGAATCATCGGTCCATATTTCTTTAAAAATTATGCCGGTGCAAAGGTAACCGTCAATGGCGACCGTTATCGTGCCATGATAACCGACTATTTGATGCCTGAAATTGAAGCTCGTGATCTCGGCGACATTTGGTTTCAGCAAGACGGCGCCACTTCTCACACATCGCATCAATCAATGGACTTATTGAGAGAACATTTCGGTGAGCACATAATTTCACGTTTTGGGCCGGTCGATTGGCCACCAAGATCGTGTGATATCACACCGTTAGACTTTTTCCTGTGGGGATATGTAAAGTCAAAAGCTTATGCCGACAAACCCGCTTCGATTCAGGCCTTGGAGGAAAACATCTCGCGGGTCATTCACCAGTTACCAGTCGAAATGCTCGAACGAGTGATCGAAAATTGGACTCAACGGATGGACCATCTGCGACGTAGCAACGGCCAACATTTGATAGACATAATCTTCAAAAAATAAATGCCAAAGAATGTTCTTTCAAATGATAATAAACATTCTCCATTAAATTTGAATTTTCTGTGTTTTTTTCTTTAAAAAGTAGGGAACCTCGAAATGGATCACCCTTTATGTGTGCAAGCTTCCCATTTGATTTGTACTTAAACTTCTGTTTAAAATTAAATTATATGAGTAAAAACAGCTATATTTTTTGAGGCGAATTGGGTTTGACTATCTGGTTAATTACTCATCTGTTGCTGTAAAAGCTGCTATGATGGAACGTTGAGAGCGCCTAGCGCCAAGTGCCTTCCGTGCTGACGATTCTCGTTGCCGGAATCGGTAACATGTTTGGAATAGTGCCCATATATATTCGTCGTAGACCACTAAAACAATATATGCATATTTATGATCAGGATGAAAATCGTCCGTCCCTCACTAATTTTTAGGCCTTTATATTTAAGCAAGGATGCTGATGTTTGGAACAAATACTCCCTATAGTCAAAAAATGATAAAATCTTTTTTAGACACTGAACATCTTAAAAAATTTGCTATATACATTTTTGCCACGTCTACATTAGGGGGAGCTGTTTGTTTTAAAAAAAAATCTTTCAAAATTTCCTTAGACTATATATTTCTTTAACTACATCTTTAGACAATAAATTTCACTTCTTGGGGCGAATTTTTTGTATGAAAAAACACAATACAGCGTTTTTGATTGCAGTTTTAAAAAATAAATTGGATTTTTTTAATTAATTATAAAAAAACTAAGTAAAACATATTCCATTGTGTTTTCAATACCTTTTTCATGTGTAAATGGATAGGGTGTCATACTCTTCGCCCACACTTTGTTCTCTTTAGTTTTTTTTTGAAAGGAAGTAACAATATGAAATAATTAACTGTGTGAATAAATTGATGACATATAAACTAGAGATGTGTCAACTCGAATTTGTAAACCGGTTACAGTCAAACCGATTCAAACCGAGTTACATTTAAGTCCAAACGATTTAGCGAAGCTGATGGAACGAACTGAAGCGTATTATAAAATGTGCAAGTTTTAAACCGACTTGAAATGGTTAAGTGTAAAAAATGTTTGTTACCGTTACGTTACGTGTAAAATTGCGTTACCGGAATAAATTGCTGCCGATAGGGTAGTAGGACTGGTGAAAGACTCATCAACTAGAGTGTAGACTGATGAGTTTGTTACTGGGTAAATGGGCTGGGAATTTCAGTCGTTAGTCCAGTTACTTCACTTCGAACGTTGTTCAAAAGCTCCGGAAGATGGTATGAGGACTAGGTTGAAAATTATTCACAAAATGCCCTGCAAATGCATTTGATTTTTCGGCATCTGTTGAAACCAATGAATCGTTTGATAGAAGGGGTTCAGTGACTTGGGACTTTTTTCCAACAATTTGGTTTATTTTCTGAAAGGTGTCTGGGCCTAGTTTGATAAGGTTTAGTCTCTCTTAAATTGAGAATTCACAAAGGATTTTGTGTTCTCACTTATCAGCATTCTTAGACAATTCAACTGTGAAAGAACACTCTGATATTAATAGTATTAAGTGTGCGGTGAAATATTCGCTGCAGAATTTTCCGAAGCTTTTACATATTCTGTGTACATATTCTGAATGTGTACAGAAAGGTCTTTGTATTCGTACGGAATGTTTTTGGGAGTTGGTTGCTCTGCAATGCTTTCAGAAATTGAGTTTTAAAGTTTTAATATTGCTGAGTCAATTTGGTGGTTACTCAAATTTGAGGTAGAAATTGGGATGTTGTCTCTTAATTTTTCCGTTAAGGACTCTTGAAATGTTTCCCAGTTAATTTTGTTCAGGTTGGTGAAATTGGGTGCTATTAAGGCCCCTGAATACTTGTTCTTAATTGGATATTCAGATTGACGGTAAAATGGTCAGAATCTGATAAAATGGTCTCACATCTATAACTCACAAGATGTGGAATTTTACAGACAAGACTGGGGGAACATATAAAAAAGCCAATAAGTGTGGGGTGCGAGGTAAGGTGAAACCAGGCTGAGAGATTATCTCGAAAGAGTGTTGGTGGGAAGTGACTTGGAGCCAGTTGGCTATAGTCATACCAGGTGGTAATATTTGGGAGCCCATCTACAAGGGGTGGCGAGCATTAAAATCACCACCAATTATAAATTGGGTATAGTTTCGGCAGAAGTTGTGTAGACCGTCAAGGTCATGTTACGTGTCTGAGCTGATATTAAGTTGAGATTGTTATTATTCTGCAACGGGATTGCTACGCAAGTAACTTCGAAAGTTCTAAAACCCTCTAACCCATTGTATCTGCGAGTATTGATGGAGCTCAGAACCATACGGAACTTTCTGTGTTTGGTACAAAATCATATATTTTAGATTTTGAATTTTTTTTTTTGTCAAAAACCTCTTCATCGATTTTTGTATATTTATGCACATTGTACGTTTTGGAGTAATTAAATTCAACTAAAAATAAATTGAAGAAATTCGTTATATGAAAAAAAATTATTTTATATACAGTGGCTTCAACAATTAATCGTTATATTATTTTATTTTAAATTATCCTTTTTTATATGTATGTATGGATCACATCCGGAAATCACAGTATAAATATGTATAAGGTCTTTAAGGATAGGATTTATGGAATTTTGTCGAATAAAACACGGTGTTGTATATGTGTATATTCGCATTTCCCGTCAATATAATTAATATTAGCCTTCAAAGTGAAAATTTCCAATTTTGAGGTAGTAACAACACTAAGCCATATAACTTAAAAACTACAAGTAGGTTAGGTAAGAAGTGCCGTGAAGGCTCACTGTGAGTACCCTATTTTAACTATGATGCAGTGCCCGGTTAATACCTCAACGAGCATCCGGACTTGACTTCTATTAAGAAAGACAAGGGACTTTGATCTTTTGGTGTCAACAACAGGCCACAGACTACGGGTTATGACGCAACCGTTGGTGTTACTCCATTGTTCCTTAGCCAATTGTGTGGTGACGCCGTCAATAAAAGTCTTTGCAGTATTGAAAGGCGGTAGCACCTCTCCGTCCGCTAATCGAGGGTTCATATCAGAGCCGTATCTGTCCAATTCGTCCACTTTAGAGTGGAGTGACTGGGTTTACCTGCTTTGGGAATGAAGACCGCAATCATCTCTTTCTAGCAATCAGGAACAAATCCAAGTGTCAAGTGTTTTTTAAAGGAGTCAGTTAGGGTCCTGGTGCGAAGATAAACTGTTTCATTGGCTTTCAACAATGTACCTATGGGGTTAGGTGGAAGTCGACGTTCGACCAGCTCAGAGAATTTACTCCAGCCGGTCTTGACAGGATTCCTTAAGGGAGCTTCTTTGGTGCAATGATCGGAAAAGGAGCACTTCGAAGAAACCTTCCAGTCATTAACCCCATTATCTGTCTACTGGGAAAGTTAAAGTTAAATCGTCTACTGGGAGAGTTAAAGTTAAATCGATTGGATCTTCCCTTCCGTTGCTGAAACGATAAGAGAAGAGAAAGTTCATTGATTCCTTTATCAGAATGCGACAGTCACGGGTTCAAGATGCGCCTTATTGACAAGAGGATTTTCGTACTAACTTCTTCTCGTACTAACTTTAGGGAGCATTTATAGCCCTCTTTTTTCTTGTGTTGAGATGTTCTTGGAGTTCTGTTTCTCCTACGGGGAACGAGAGTGTTCTCAAGAAGTCTGTCCGCCGTCTCAGAATCAATGCTCGAACCGTTACTGGCTTGTGAGTAGAATAACTCCCCCAGCGCGGTCATGTCCTAGTGCGTATGGCGTCGTCAAGTAGCAATCTGCCTCCACACCCTTGACTATCAATGTGAAAGGTCCTCCATGAAAGTTGGGTCCTCCAGACTCCGTGACCCTGCCGCTTTCCCGAGTGGATTTTCACTAATCTTTCCACCTGGAGTATTTAAAATAGTTCGTTGTCCTTTCATGTTTGGGGGGAGGGGGTTGGGTAGTTCTTAGTTGATCGCTCTACAACAGCCTGTCTGCCATGGGTGGCCCTTCTGACGACTACATCGTCGACAGCATAGCCCGTTAAGTCATTGCGATACGAAGCCTCCGCACTTGCAAAGACCCACACGCCTTTACACTACAATGTACCTACCCCTAGCGGAAGTTCAGAACTACAAGGTATAGCTGCAAAAACCAAACAATTTAAATATTAAAGCTTAGCAGCAAGCTCGCACAAATGGGTGTGCGAATGATTTTAACTTAAAAGAAGCACAGCCCACATAATTTGTGTAAAAAAAAAATTATTTAAATAAGTTGAGTAAAAAAGCTAAGAAAAGATTATTTATTTAAAATTAATTTTGATTCTCAAATAACACAAAATAAAAAAAATTACATTTTAACCAGCGTGATAATTTGTTTACCATGAAAAAAGGGCTCTTGTTGCATTTTAAATATGCAATGGTAAACTGGGATATGTCATTTTTTGCACTATTGAAAGCATAGAATACCATTTTTTTTTAACCTCCTGATAAAAATGCACTGTACCAGCAAGTTGTGTCAGATGATTTTCAGGATATTTCCAAAAAAAAATATTTTCAATAACTCGTTCTCTTGCAGTAATCTCATTACAGGGTAAGAACGAATGAACTTATTATCGTATACAAATGTTCTGCATCTCGTTCTTTCATCTATTTAAAAATTTTGGGTGCGAAAACTATGGGAAATGACAGTTATATGACCATTTGGCAAGCAGTTTCATCTTAACTTTACAAATGGCAATTATATGACAAATTGGCGTGCAGATTAATCTTACCTATCTTAGTCTACAACCAATTCGTTCTTAGAATATATCCATAAATTATATCGAATAGTGTTAAACATTAAGTCGGTAGCACCGTGTACTATTGTAAAGTTATAAACGTTTGGTTAAACTATAGGACACAATTTTATCTGCAGTTGTTTAACTAATTTTGCTGTTCTTTGAATTGATTTTGATTATTTTAATGTATTTTGTTATTTGATTTGCTTAATTTTTTTAACAGATTTTACTTTCCTCATGGTAATCTTACCCCTACTATTGCTGCAGAAAAAACGATACGCTTAATATTGGCTACATTCGATTCATTTCCAAAAAATCAACTCGGCATATACGAACTACCACGTTTGCTTAAAATTTGTGACCTACCGTTTTATTGGCGCATGCCAATTTTAAAATGTACGGAGCAAAAGTCGACAGGTTTAGTGGAGCGACAAAAATTTTTGGAATTTTGGAAACAGTAAGTTTAAAATGATAAAAAATAAAATATAAAAGATTGTTAAATATGTTTGAAAACTTTGTGGAATATGATAATAATGTCTGTCAAATCGCCTATATCAGAAACACGTGAAAATATTTGTAGGCCCAAAATATAATAAATAGGTAATGAATAATATTTAAAATGTATTGTAGCAATTCCATTACGGTGGTTTTTGGTCATGCAGGCACCTGTATAAACCTTGGCACCTGTGAAAAGAGAGTTCATAACCTTGAATTTCGCGTAATGGGCTATACTTTTAAAGTAACCCAAACTTAAAATTAATAATCGATACCGGAGCCACAAAATACTTTCTTGATCCACCAATTTAAAATAAATATTTTAAGAAATTCAAAAAAAGAGCGTTTTGTTTTCACAACATCATTCGCTTCTTACACACATGACGTAACGAAATTACCTGGTACAAAACTAAAGTGTCGAAAATATTCCCAACCCCTTAGCGAAAATATATTTTTGCTACAAATGGAGGGACCTGAAGTTTAATACCGATTCGAACGGCAATTTTATTTTTGGCAAGCTTCTAATGACATTTATTACTCTTGCATGTTTGTCAGACGTTCGGCAGCGAATAAAAACCTTTCGGTGGTACGGGTCGGGATTTAAACAAGTGACTCCTCGCTTAGTGTTCCAACGCACATAACCACTTAGCCACTGTACACACACCCCAGAAACATCTACAGAACAGAAATAACGCCAAAAATCTATTTCCAATATTTCCATGGTGGCATGAACAAATCACTCGTCAGTAATAACGAGTATTTTATGCACTCCTGTGACTTAGAGGATGACAACGTACAATCATATTCAAAATAACGACTCTGCTGTTCGGGAATTGAGTCATTCCAGCTCTGCCGAGAGCTTGGGTATTTCAACATCCGTGCCGTAGAGTCGCAATACATACCAGCGAAATCCTAACAGCAATAACTAAGCAAAAATTATTATAACACCACATATAACCACCGCAACAGCATCAAATACGCTTCTACTGCTTCATGCTATACAAGTTTGTGTTCGAGTCGATGACTTGATACGGCTCTCCTTTGTTAACAACGCATTAAAAGGCTTCGTAAATAATTACGATGAACTGAAATTTCTAATTAACCAACACAATCCCTGTATCGTATCACTACAGGAGACACATTGCCCTTACAACCAGGGCATAGTCATTCTGGTAAATTCATATCAATTAATTCCACCATTTCTAAGCCATTAAATTGGAAAGACAATTTAAAGTAACCTACATAAAATTATACCCTCAATCCGCACAAAAAATCTAAAGAAATTACATAGAAGATATTCTTAAACAATTAGACATCCCTATTCTACTAGGCGGCGATGTCAATGGATGGAGTGTTCTTTAGGGCTCTCTATCTACAAACCAAAACGCTGCAGTTTGCAAGATTTCCTCTTAAACTCCAACACAGCAATACAATACGATGGTTCCCAAACACTGCTTTTCACCCCAACTGCACCCAAACACCTCTTGGAAAGAATTGAAGATCTTCAAAACGATGACCATTTTAACATTATGATCTTAATAAATACAGGACACACCACTATATTGGTCGAATTCCAGTACCAAAATTACAAGGTTCTTATCAGGCTTTGTTGCTTAGAGCAATCAGATACGCTACTAATTTCTCTATACCTCAAACAATACCTGTACATCTAAAACGTGTTGTGCCAAGGTGGAATCATAAATGAGTACCATAAAAAAAATTCTCCCAAAAATCCAAAATCACGAAAACCTAAAATCGCGAAAACCTAAAATTTCGAAAACCCAAATCCAAAATCCAAAATTCCGAAAGGCCAATATACCAAAAGTGAATCTAAAAATTTTAGGGAGTGTTTTTTGGGATCACGCTTTTTAAAATCCCGCTAAAATAGTTTTTAACACCGTCTTCAATATTTTCGGTTTCTTAAAATACTTTGTTTGTACTGTTATAAATAATCTTTGCATATACTCGCACTCATCTAATAATGAAACAATGCAGGCAATATGCCCCCCATATTCTATTACATGCCTATCTACATATGTTCGGAATTTTTGATTTTCGGGAAAGAAAGAAAGTGGGGTATCGGACCAAGAGTTTATAGATACGTCAAATCGTTTCTAACAAATAGGAAAGTGTACGTTAAAACAAACAACGTCAGTATTGGATTTACAAAACGGGATCCCTCAAGGCTCCCCATTATCTGTAGTAGTTTTCATTATTGCTTGCGATGCTTTAACCCTAGAAAGGTAAACTGCGCCTCGGAGGTGCCCGCAAATTATATTTTTTTGCTTTCTTCTTTTAAGCGACGTTTGTACAAACTTAAATTTCTAAGCCTTTTATGTTTATTGTTATATATATTTATGTTTTTCCTAATTTTGAGTATTGTAACAATGAAATGAAATAATAACAAAAATGTCTTCAGTTTTGAAATAAAACAAATGTTTTTTAATTGTGCGCCTCGCAGGCGTATGTTTATATTTTCAGTACTAAAAAATAAGTTTATCTTTTTAGGGTTAAGCACCATTTTGACAAAACACATACTTTTAAACCACTGTCTATATGCCGACCATATATACATTTTGTGCAAGAGCCTTCACTGTGTATAAAAATGCTTTGAATGATATTTCGGAACCGTCTGCCATTTCTAGGTCAAAGCTATCCATTCAAAAATATAAAATGCTTCATGTTTGTCGTAAACGTCTCTTTCCGCAATTAAACTTAAGCCTTAATAATATACAAATTAGAAATGTTAGAAATATAAGTATTTTAGGATTAGTTTTTAACAATAGGTATAATTGTTAATCTATTGAAACTACCTGCCAAACTTCTCTTCTCGAAAGAATCAGTGATAGTCTATCACTATCACTTAGAACATTGTAAAATAGTTACAAATACATTTTAAAACACAGCAATCTACGTTTTGCTATAAAATACCAAATCATGAAGATATCTACCAAATCCACCAATTTTTCGAATCCGAAGATATAACAGTATAAAAAATGTAATACTAAGCTAGCTATATGCTAATAGTCCTCCCAACAATGCTCGCTAATCTAATATTTAGAATGTAATTTGATCATTACTTGTTAATAAAGCATAATAATAATAATAATAAATTTTCTAACGTTTTTGACTTGGGTTAGAATAAATCAAAGTAGGGCTTTACTTAAATCATCGATAACTGCGTTAAAAATTTGAGATTTTTCTTAGAATATGTCAAAAAATATATCCCAAAGCATTGACTATATATTGCAATGATGTGCATCAATATTTTCAGCATGCAGTTGAATCCTTTACGCATACCGTATTGAAAGAATATATTCCATCAAAATTATTTGCACTAGAACGACTTTAGGTAATAAATCCTAAAAATTGAGACAGAATTAAATAGTGCAGTTCTGACTTCAGGCACGACGGAAAAAAATTGTGCCCTACTGAAACTGAAAATTGTAATATGATGTTCTTCACCTTTTTTCACACAATGAAACACTCTTAGAAGAGTTAGAAAGCCTCCTGGATTACCAATCGAAAACGACATAATCGTCCTGAAATAAAAGGGATTTGTTAATTGTTTGTTACCTTAAAAGTTAAGGATTCTGGCTACGATGCTGCGGTGTTTCAGTTGTAGAACTCGAGAACTGTAGAATTTAGAAAGTGAGATCTGCTTATTAGCAACTATTGGTGAATGCGATGTTTATTTTAAAGTTTATATGGATTTCATAACCATTTCATTACATTTTAAAACATATTATTATACACAACAAAATATTGATCATCCTCTCATTTAAATATTTTTCGTTTCTTTGCAGAATGACAGTTTACTGCCATGACAATGAATCTAAATTTATATATATTTTATCTCGCGGACAGCGTTCAAGACCATATATTATTCCAGAGGACCTAGAATCCATTATTCAAGATGTGGTTGAAACTCATCCAGGTCTTGCATTTTTAAGACAAGCTACTGAATTTCATTCCAAATATGTTCAAACAGTAATAGCAAGAATATTTTATTCAGTAAACAGAAGCTGGTCTGGAAAAATTACAGCAATGGAATTACGAAATTCAGACTTGTTAGAAGTACATAATATTTTATTTGAACAGATGAATATATATTTTGATTTAAAATATCCCTTACATATTTTAGATTTTAAAACTCTTAGAAGTCGAGGAAGACATAAATCAAATTATGGCCTTCTTCAGTTACGAACATTTTTATGTAATATATTGTAAATTTTGGGAACTGGATGGTGATCATGACTTTTATTTAGGCAAGAGGGATCTTGCACGCTATTCTGATCACGCGTTGTCATCTCGTATCATCGACAGAATCTTTTCTGAATGTCTTATACACTGCACTCATTCCATGAAGCCTAATACGAGGAATAGAATGTCGTACATGGGATTTGTATGGTTTCTACTGTCTGAAGAAGATAAACGAACGCCTACCGCTATTGAATATTGGTTTAGATGTTTGGATGTTGATGGTGATGGACTTTTATCAATGTATGAGCTTGAGTATTTCTATGAAGAACAACAACAACGAATGGATTCCATAGGAATTGAAATACTACCCTTTGTAGATTGTTTATGTCAAGTAAGTGAAAACATTTTATCTTATTATGTATCAAATAGAAAACATTCTTTAAAACGGATTAAAATTCATAGAACTGCTTTCATAATTTCAATATCAATTTGTTAAACTTTGTGAACCCAATTTTTCCGTATATATTGTCAATTTAATAAAAATACAAATCGTAAGCTTATAATTACAAGTATCGTATGCGAAAAATTTAAACTTGGCTTGTACGATATCAAAACCAAGTTACTTAAAATAACTTTTAAAGACTTCGACATATGAATTCCTCTCACTGTTTTATTTTTATGTGAATAGAATTCTTAGAGTAAAAAGCAATCATTTTGCATCGAATTAATACTCCATATGTTTGTTAAATACGACCATTGAATAACTACAAATTGAAGTGGATGTGCGAACCACTGAGGCTTTTGTATTAAATGGAATTAAAAACATAAGGAAATGCTTCATTCCGCTTGGGGCGATCAGTATGATACCCTATCCATATTTATTTCGTTTTCTACGAAATTTAAAAAAACCAACATTTACCAAAAAAAAAAAAACACACAAAAATTTGGGGTGGGCTATAACCCTTTTTTGAACTTTTTTAAATAAACTTCATAGAAAACCAAATAAAATGCCACCCATTATGTTCTTAAAGCATTTAGAAATATGGATATGTATGGACACTGTTCGCCCTAAGCGAATCTACATATACCTATGTAAATGTCATTTAACATTAAGTTTAGATAAAATAAGACGAAAAAAGGTCATTAGCGCTTAGCTACACTTTATGGTTTGAGGTACAAACATATTATACAATATTATTATTTACGTACTTGTAAGAAAGAATAAAGAAAGTAAATAAATAAATGCCAGAGCAAGTCCAAAATAATATTCGACAAAAAAGCGCCCGACCTGACGCAAAATTCGAACTCAAACTCGTCGCCAGTATTTCCAGTAAATCTTGATTTGTAAGGTAATTTTGCTGCGGTAAATTTTAATATTCAGACAGTGGTACACCTCAGTTTGATCTAAATAACCTATTATAATAAATGAATTTTTTTTTTCTCCGAGGGTAGGTGGAAGATCTTCCATGAGACACTATGAGGACCGGCCGCGCGTGTTCATAATAGTGTGAGATGGATGGAAAGTTTGTAAAATTTTAACATAACCTGGTTTGGTACAACCCCAAAGTTGTAAACTATACGTCCAAACAGATTTTAGCACTTGCTTGTATAAAATCAGCTTGTTTTGGATGCTGAGCTTGGAGAATTTGCCAATCAGCCAATGCATTTTATTAAATCTGATAACAAGCTCTTCGCGTTACTTCTTGACATGCGATCTCCATTTTAATTTTGCATCTAACTTCATTTCCAAGTATTTAGCCTCGTTTGCGTACGGAATTTGTACCGAGTCAACATTTCTGTAGGTAAAATTAACGTGTATGGATTTTGTCTCGTTGAGAACAATATGCCAAGTTTTTGTCCAGGCGCATATTTTGTCAACCGCCCGTTGAAGTTTATATGTCGCGGACTGAATCGAATTGTCTACGGCTTATATGATCGTAGTATCTGCGAACGTTGCTACGATAGTATCAACTTTTTTTGTCGAAGAACGTATAACAGTCTAACCAAAGCGTTTATGAGATAAACAAACATAATTAGTGCTTTAATGGGCACTATGATCCCGTAATAAGATCATATCCAGGAGCCTTGTTCAATTTGAGTTTTCGTTTTCATGACAAAGTTTGACCAGCGATACTTTTCTTATCTGAAAATTGTCAGATGCCGTAGTTAAACCAACATCTTCTACCAACGCTTGACCATCAAAAGGCTCTAACGTCGCTTCAAGGTATTCCGCGAATATTTCGGCCTTTTCCTTGTCACCTTTGGCCCATTCGCCATTGTTTTTCCTGACAGCTGGCATTTGCAAGTTTGGTTTTTTCATGCCTTTCATAGCTTTCCAGAGCGAATAATTTCTTACTTTTTTCCGCCGTTAAGCTTTCAAGATACGTAAAGACTTCACGATTTTTAAAGTTCGTATGGTGTTCGAGATAAATTCAAATCGATTTTATGTATGCAGTATTTTCTGAAGGAGTTCAATTAGTTCTTACGCTAGCCAGCCTTGGTGAACTGTCCTTTTCACGTAAACCACCGCAAAAATTATTATAATGACGGTCGAGTTGTCAGAAGATAGATCAGTAGATAGTAGATAGATCTACTTTTGACAGAGCTTTTCGATATTCCTTTGGCGATAAAGAACTCTAAACTGCATACCGGCTCCATAAAGAGATACATGAAGGTGAGATACATCTGGAACCCCAGAAAGTGTGTTTTGCATTGAAATCCCCGCCAATTACAAAATTATGTCCAAGTAGTCAAAAATGCTCCTAAAATCATTTTTATCTAACGTCGCTTGGAGGACAATAAATATACGCAACGTTATATGTTATGCGTTTAATTTTTGCGCTAAGCGTGCTTATTTGCATTTCATCAAGCTCAATTATTATATTTATATTAAATTTTTGGTTCTTTCGACTGCAATGGTTTGGACTTTTCTTTAGTCCTTATTTTCTGTTCTTTAGTAGTTTTTCCTTTTTCCTTTAGATCGGTTTTCGATCGGTATATACGTTTTCTTTGTTTACTCCCGCCTTTTTGGAGCTTTTTAGCTACTTCACAGCCGCGATAATTTGCCGGGTGTTTTCCATTGTAACTCGGCGCGGCTTGTTTTTTTGTTCCGTACTTTTCTGATAAGTATGATAATATATGAATGAATTAGAATTTTATGCCACTCTAGTTGTTTTGGTAATTTTCATTTTACAAATAGTAATATTTTTTATACTCTATTCGGTATAATTTCTACGATAAATTTACAAAAAAAAAACGTAGTAAAGTTCATACGCTAAAGAGAAAAAAAGCCCAAAAAGCCAATAAAGCCGTGTGCGTATTAAAACAGATTTTTCGGAACCCTATTGAGTATAAAATTATAGCTTTCTGGCTTAAATTTAAAGGCCTAAAATTTGCCTACGGACGGTCATATATGATAGCGTGTTCCTTAATGTGCTCCCGATCCGGCACATTAAGGAACCGGATCGGGAGATCCCTGAGAAACGGCAGCCGGTCATCCTTCACGATCCTGGATACGCTGCTTCCATTTATCCAGGCCAATCTGCTAATCTTTCCTGCTTATCGTCCAGCATTCAGCACCATAGAGCAGAAATGGCAGGATCACACTTAACTCCTTAACCCCTTCGAAGTTTCTGCTTTCAGTAGTAACATATTATCCTAGCTGTTGGACAGATGTTTGCATGTTTATTAAAAGCATGAATTTAGTTTTATCCTCGTTAGTAGGAGTTAGGTCGATTAAGACCGGGAATTCTGCGTTAGAGTGAGAGGGAAGATGTGAGTTTTGAATGGGTGTTGATTGTTGTTGTCGTTGCATTCGGTTTGGTTTGTGGCGTCATATTTTTTTTATTTTTTCTTGTTGCTTTGTTGTGTGGTTGGCTAGTGAGTATCTTTTATTTTTTCTTGTTGCTTTGTGTTTTATTTTTTCTTGTTACTTTGTTGTGTGGGTGGCTGATATGTTTGTTTTATTTTTTGTTTTTGCTTTGTTGCGTCCGTGGTCAGATATGAGTTTTGAATGAAGTTAAGTGTCGTCATATTAGATATCAGTTTAGTGTCTTTGTTTAATTTTTTGTTTTTGGTTTCTTTCATACTGTGTGATTAGTGTGTGTGTGTTGTGGGGGATTCTGTTGAGATGCGTCAGTGAGCGGTGTGTGTGTTAATTGTGATTTGGATTTTTTAATTGCTCTAAGTAGGAGTTAGGTCGATTGAGACTGGGAATTCTGCGTTAGAGTGAGAGGGAAGATGCGAGTTTTGAATGGGGGTTGATTGTTGTTGTCGTTGCATTCGGTTTGGTTTGTGTCGTTATATTTGTTTTATTTTTTGTTTTTGCATGATAAGTTAAATGTATGGTTGCTATGGATTATACATTTTTTATCCATCGGCCATCCCATGGCAACCAAGCTGCAGCGTCAGCCAAATGACCAGACCCTTAGCGAGTCCAGTATCTGGCCCATGCCCTTGAAATCCAACAGCACAGCACAATCGTCGTTCCCACACCAGTCCATCGTCCGTCCCAAGCAGCCAAGCTGCAGCGTCAGCCAAATGACCAGACCCCCCAGCGAGTCCAGTATCTGGGACCATGCCCATGCCCTTGAAATCCAACGGCACATTGTATGTGAGGGTGGTCTTTTGAGGTCTATATCTTATATAAATAAATAAAAAACAAATGAGTCTCTGATATGCGACACATTATTGTTTGTTATGATTTCGACACATTATGGTGTGTGATGGTTGAACTGACTACGTTAGCGTTACTTTGTTGTTCATGAATTGAGTAAATAGCCCCAAAGGAAGCCTTGTTGTGGCATATTGGGTTGGGTACCGAATAGGATTGCTCTTATTTTAACGACCAATCTGTTTATTGGGATCTAAGTTGCAGCGTCAATCAAATGAATCAAATGATGATTGCAAATGATCAGACTTCCAGCGGTCATGCCCATGCCCCTGAAATCCAACGGAACTGCACAATCGTCGTTCCGACGCTAGCCACAACAATGATTGAGTCTCTGGTATGCGACACATTGTTGTTTGTTATGATTTCGACATATTATGGTGTCTGATGGTTGATTGGGATTGGTTGAATAGCCCATGGAAGGGCACATGAGTTTTATAGGATTCCTGTCTTATCGCATTGATCATATTGTCGCGTATTTCTTTTTTTTTTTTTTTGGATTATTGAATACAAACTGTGAAATTTTAGGAGGGGATTCCTTGTATAAAGGCCAAGCGTAAGAATTAGGAAGTATCAGTTTATCTTGAAGCTAAAGTGAAGAAAGTGTGAAATAAAATGGAATTTTTGAACCAGCTGGGAGCCGTCAAGCCATTAGAGAGTCTGAAGACTTTAAAACTGAAGACAAAGTACCGAATCCTGAAAGGTACGCGGTGCCAGACCAAATATGGGTCCATGATTTTGGTGGAGCTGGAAAAAAGTAAGGTGTTCCTACCGGCGCGGTTTGACACCATGGATGAGGACACTTGGAAGCTGCTCTCCTCAAGCCAGATGGAGGTGATCCAGCCTAATGGAAACTCGTTTGAACTGGCTTTCCATGCCTCATCAGCAGCGGAAGCAGAAGAAGAAGAGGTGGAGTTTTTACTTTCCCAGCCATTTTTGTAAAATTTATTTAAGAAAAAATAATAAAATACAAAATTTACTTATTGAAAATTATTTGGTGTTTTTTTTTATTTGTCTGTTTAGCGTTTTGAGATAGTCAAGGATCAGGCAACATTCGTCAAGCGATTCAACTTGCGTGGTCGAAGGATTGAATTCCGTATTAAGGATGTGGCAGACAACGCTGATACAACAAATTGGGTCCAAAACGCAGTGAAGGGTATGTTTGAGCGTATTGCTGCAGATCTGGATTCTTCAGATATGGTGGGGATAACGTTTACAGGTACGAATTTCGAACATCGTGGTCCTGGTTGGATGGGTTTTAAGAAGGCGTCCGAATTAAATTGGAGTGATGTCTGGGAATTAATCACGAAAATATTCCAGAGCAATTCCGAAGGCATAAGTACGGATACTTTTCGGATAAATGTCACATCGGTAAGGCTTCCTACCGGGCAAGGAAATGAACGAAGGCAAAAATATAATTCTTTCGATGAAGAATCTGCAAGAAGGAGAGGAATAATTGCTATATCAAACAAGGACAACCTATGCTTACCTCGTGCATTGGTTGTACCAAAGATTCGGATTACGTGAAAATCCGACGAAATACCGGAAAACTTCAGGATGTTTAAACTGCCAATTTAATAAGCATGAGCGGTGTAAATATACCGACTGAAGGTTGTGGTATTCCAGAGCTTCGCAGTTTTCAAG
The DNA here is from genome assembly GCA_963576555.1 of Ferdinandea cuprea. NCBI lineage: Eukaryota > Metazoa > Arthropoda > Insecta > Diptera > Syrphidae > Ferdinandea > Ferdinandea cuprea. The sequence continues at coordinate 85,217,857 of OY754959.1, forward strand.
ATCATTTGTCGGAATATAAGATCACCGTCTACGAGTATGCCCGAAAAGGACGGTCTGTACTATTTGAAGATGTCACCAATAATAGTAGTAAAAGACTAAATTTACTATATTTCAATGCTCACTTTAATGTCATATCATCTTTGACGGCAGCCTTCTGCTGTGTTTACTATTGTGAAAATTGCAACATATCGTACAATACAAAAGCCGATCATAGATGTGTAAAGGCATGTCCACAATGTCAACAAGCACCTAGATGTCCGACGAACCTTCCCGAAATTCTATGCAAAGAGTGCAACAGAAGTTTTAGAGGACAGGATTGTTTTGACAAACACAAGGCTTCAGGATCAACCGGAAACCGAGCGATTTGTGAAACTGTTAAAAGATGTGCTGATTGCCTTAAAACATATGGAGCAAATAGAGGACATACTTGTGGGGAGTTCTATTGCAATAAATGCGATCAACACGTCTCTCAAGAACACTTGTGTTACATTCAGCCAGACACTAGAAACCCAAAATTAAAAGATGTTCTCTACGTATTCTATGATTTGGAGAGTCGTCAAGAGAAGGTTATTGGTGAGAAGGTGATAAACGTTTATGCCGATTCAATAAAACTTCACGAGCCAAATTTGTGTGTTTTCCAGCAAAGATGTGACCATTGTTTGAGTGAATATGACCTACAATTTTGCAAAAATGTAAATTCAGACTTAATGTGAAAAAAGGTCCGAATGTTATAGCCGAGTTCCTACAACACCTTCTTAATGTTCGCAAATCTTTTAAAAAGGTTATTGTTATAGCGCATAACGGTCAGGCGTACGATCATCAATTCATTCTAAACTACATCCTACAAAATACCAGATTTCAACCGGCATTGATTATGAGAGGAACTAAAATAATACTCATGGAATTGGAAAATATGAAATTCATCGATTCACTGAATTATTTTCCAATGGCTTTAGCAGTTCTTCCGCGTGCTTTCGATCTAAAACAATCGCTAAAAAAGGGTTATTTTCCGCATTTCTTCAATACCAAAGAAAATGAAAATTATAATGGTCCATTGCCGCCCGTAGAGTATTACAATCCGGATGCTATGAAAAGTAATGATCGAACTGTATTCTTGAAGTGGTATGAAGGTTAGGTTAGGTTGAAGTGGCAGTCAGATAGAAGTCTGACTCACTTAGACCAATATAGGTCCATTGTGATACCACGTGGATCTGAAGTTTCTGCCTACACGTTGAACCATTTTGAGGAGCTAATAAAGCGTGAGAGACATTTTGGGTCGGTTGTGTTTAGATCATTAAGATCATTATAGAAGAAGGCCCCCATATGGAGGTTTCGCTTTCGAGAGAGAGCAGGGCATGCGCAGAGAAGGTGTAGAGTAGTCTCCTCCTCTTCCTCATCCAAACAGCTCCTACAGAAGTCGTTGGAATAGGCACCAAGCCTTGCTGCATGCCTGCCTAACAAACAGTGTCCAGTTATGACACCAATTGTAGTACCAATGTGCGATCGATTAAGGGTAATCAAGCTCCTTGAGCGTCTTAGATCCAGCCTAGGCCAAATCTGCTTCGTTGTTAGACAAGTAGTACCATTTGTCCATCTGTGATTAGTTTTTTCTAATGCATCCAGTTTAAACCAGAGTTTGCACGTGGAAACTGGTGTGCCTAAGGAGCCCTTTTCAGGCAAGATTGAGAGGGTAGTTCCAAGTTTGGCGAGTTCGTCGGCCTTGCAGTTACACGGAATGTCCCTATGCCCCGGCACCCAACAAAGGTGAATGTTGAACTGCTCAGCCATCTCCTTTAGAGATGAACGGCAATCTAGGGCTACTAAAGAGTTAATAGAGACAGAGTCCAGAAACTTGATGGCGGCCTGACTGTCCGAAAAGATTCGAATATCCTTTACGGATACCACATTCTTTCTTAGCCAGGACAAGACTTCCTTTATCGCCATAACTTCCGCCTGGAAAACACTACAATGATTAGGAAGACGGAAGGAGAGACTGAGATTGAGCCTGTCTGAAAAGACACCTCCACCCACTCCATCATTTGTTTTTGAACCGTCCGTGTAAAATGGATTGATTCTTCTTCCGGCAAGGCATCCTCCCAAAAGGATCTAGGGGGGATGGATATCTGGAAGTTTTTGTCGAACAGCAGTTGGGGTGTGGTGTAGTCTATATTCCTAGAAGGGATTCTGAGTATGTTCAGAATTGCAGAGTGGCCGATTTCACTATCGGCCCATTGAGAAGTTGCTTTGAGGCGAGTGGCCGTGGTAGCAGCCGTCTGTCTGCTAAAGATGTACAGGGGTATCAAATGGAACAGAATGTCGAGTGCAGCTGAGGGAGTGGTGCGAAGCGCTCCGCCTATGCATAAACATGCTGATCTCTGGACTCTGCCTAGTTTATTGCGATTTATCGCTTTCTCTAAGGCAGTCCTCCAGACAATTGTTCCATACGTTAGTATCGGTCTTACAACCGAGATATATAGCCAGTGAGTAATTCGGGGTTGTAGTCCCCACTTGTTTCCAATAGCTTTTTTGCAAGAAAAGAGTGCCACCGTAGCTTTCCGGACTCTTTCTTGTATATTAGATTTCCAGTTGAGCTTCCTATCCAGGATGAGACCTAGGTATTTGGCCTCGTCAGAGAAGACTAAGCTGGTACCCCTGATTGAAGGGGGGTCGACTCGTGGGATTTTGTATTTCCTAGTAAAGAGGACAAGTTCGGTTTTGTGGGGATTGACGCCCAGACCACAACCGTCAGCCCATCTTATTAGCTTGTTAAGAGCATTTTGTAGGAGTTCTTTTAAGGTGTTAAGGTGCTTCCCCGATACGGCAATAGCAACGTTATCTGCATAGGCAATCACTTTGCAGCCCTCTCCTTCCAGGATAACAAGCAGTTTGTTCACCACAAGATTCCAAAGAAGTGGAGATAGGACTCCCCCTTGCGGGGTTCCCCTGCTGACAGATCTTCTGGCGGAGGTCATACCCAGCTTTGAGTTAATAATCCTACTGGTTAGTAGTTGATTAATGAACTCGCTAAGTGTGTTATCCACTTTTAGATCCGACAGTGCAGTTGAGATCGCGGATGTATTGACGTTGTTAAAGGCGCCTTCTATATCGAGGCAAGAGGGACTGAATATAAACATAACGCCTGATGACATTAAATTGTGCAATGTCAAATCCACCAAAAGCATATCTACGGGAAGCAACTCCAACATCAAACCTGTTTCAACAGCACGTATGAAGACGCTTGGTATTGTTTGTGTGAAGCTAAGATCACTGGAGCTGAAGCGGAGCATTTTAACCAAGAAGAAGAAGGTGAAATTAACTTCGCGTATGTTTGGCGATGGCGATGGAAATGTAAACAAACCAATTTTCATCAATGAGAGTCTCACGAACTTCAATAGAACGATGTTCAAGAAAGCAAAGGAACTTCAACGTGAAAAAAAAATTGCTTTTGTATGGGTTAGTAATGGGATTGTTTTGATAAGAAAAGAAGAAGGTGGTAAAGTTATACAAATTTGTTCATTTGATGATTTAAATAATTTAACATTGTAAATTCCTTTCTGTTTATCATGGTCGTTCACAACAATCTCTTTGATGATCCTAATAATGACCTAATTACTCCATTTTGCCGATTTGATAACGAATTTTGTACAAGTGTTTTTCATTGCGAGCAACAAATCAATAATTTTTTTATACTGCATCAGAATATTCGTAGTTTAAGAAAAAACTTCGATCTGTTTTTATCTCACTTGGAGTCGTTTTTAAACAAGCCTGATTTAATTTTTCTCTCCGAAATTTGGATTTTCGATGATGAAAAAAATACTTATGAAATACCCGGGTATAAGGGCTATATGAAGTGTAATAACTCGTATGCTGCAGGTGGTATTGCTGTTTATATTAATAACAAGTTCAGTAAATCTGTTTCGGGATGTGATAACATTGACCTTAGATGTTCGGACATGATAAAAGTTAGTTGTACTGTTGATGCCCAAAATATTGTAATTTTTGGTTGCTATAGACTTCATGGTATGAGTAAAGATGCGTTTATTGAAGAGCTACGGTCTTTATTATCTGACGAAAAAGTTAGGAATCTTATTTTTGTTGGTGATATCAATCTGGATATCTTAAGCGAATCTCCAGCTGTTTTGAGGTACCTATCAATTATGAGTGCAAATGGACTAGAGTCATGTATAAATGTCCCTACTAGACAACCCTCTAATACGTGCATTGACCATATTTTCGCTAGGCTTGATTGTTCCTCAAAATTGTCTCTGATTAGTAGCACTGCCGACTTCAGAATCTCTGACCACTCAATGATCTGTTTATTCCTGCATTCGAATAAGGTGCAAAGTATTGACAAACAAAATCCTTATTGTTCCTCTAGAACCGTTAACCACTCATATTTAAAAGTTCGCTTATTACAAGAAAGCTGGGCAAACATATGGCAAATAAATGATCCTAATGTTGCTTTTCAGTTGTTTTTCAATGTACTTCACAAACATGTTGAGTTATGTTCGGTGACTTTGCAAAGGAAATGTAAAAAATTCAGCAAACTCAAGCCTTGGATATCTAACTATCTGGTAAATAAAATACATGAAAAAAATAAACTAAGAATAAAATGTAAAAAGCATCCATTTAATAGTCAATTTCGTAATGCTTACGATACAATTTCTAAAGAAATTGCTGTTGAAGTTCCTATATGCAAAGAAAATTTTTACATGAAAAAATTCCATAGCGTAAAAGGCAACATAAAAAACGAATGGGGAATTGTTAATGAGATTTTTAACAGAAACACTCCTACAGGGATACCTTCTTATATATGTTACAATAATCGTGATATTACAAATTGTACAGAAATAGCCAATACTTTCAACTTATTTTTTACTAATGTTGCAGCTAAACCAATAAATGATGCAGGGATAAACACCGGTTCTAACCAATGTAAGGCGTGGTGTATTAACAGAGAAGAAGTTGAAGTTCGAAGCTTTTCATATGAATTTATTTCTTCCTTTGAAGTGTATAAAACTATTATGTCATTAGACAACTCGAATTCCATCACTCACAATTCGTATTCTAATGCATTTATCAAGAGTATTGCTGATATTTTGGCTCATATCTTTAACAAAAGTATCTTTTGTGGTAAATTTCCTGATGCGTTAAAAATAGCTGAAGTTATACCAATCTTCAAAAAAGGTGATAAAAAAATGTTAAATAATTATAGGCCTATCTCTCTACTTCCAGTGTTTTCTAAAATTTTTGAAAAATTAATCAAAACTAGAGTTGTGTCATACCTTGAAACTATTTCTTTTCTTAACAATAAACAGTATGGATTCAGAGCCGGTAGATATTACCAAAGCCTTTGATACTGTTGATCATACTATCTTGCTAAATAAATTAAGCAAAGCTGGGTTCAGAGGGTTTATGCTCAAATGGTTTGAATCCTATCTCACTAATAGAAAACAAATGGTTAGAATAGGAGAAACTTTTAGTGAAAGCTGTGATATAAAAATTGGTGTTCCTCAGGGCTCTGTTCTGGGACCAATATTGTTTTTAGTTTATATCAATTCTATTTTCACTTTGAATATGAAAGGTAAACTTACTGAGTTTGCCGATGACATAGGCTGTTCCTATTCCAACAACTCCCTCTTAGATCTGACAGCCGATATCAATTACGACTTAGAAATATTGCGACATTGGTTCAGTTTGCATAAGTTAGTCGTTAGCGATAAAACGAAAATAATGTCTTTTAGCATATCTGCTCTGAACTTACAACTTCCAGTTTTCACTTTTCATAGTTCGAAATGCAACAACACATTAATAAGTTCTGATACTTGCTGTAACCCTCGTTCTGAAGTAACGTATTATACTAACAATAGCTGTTCAACGAATTGTTTTCTTGTTGAAAATGTACAGGTCTTCAAGTATCTGGGTCTTGAAATCGACAGTAGTTTAAACTGGAGCTCTCATACTACTTTTCTAAGGAAATACCTTCTAAAAACTACTAAAATACTATACCATTTGAGGCTTTATTGCTCTAGAAAACTTTTGGAAACAGTTTATTATGGACTGGTCCAATCTAAACTGCAGTATGGGTTGACGTGTTGGGGAGGTACATATAAAAACAAAATACAACCTTTGGTAGTAATACAAAAGCATTTACTCAGAATTATCTGGAACAGAAGACGCCATGAACATAGTTTTCCACTTTTTTTACATTCCTTTATATTGCCTTTAAAGCATCTTTACTTCTATAAAGTCTTAAAAATATTTTTCTTAAGAAGCGGGTATTGTTTAAATCATGATCCGAACCACTATGGTCTTCGTAGCTCTGTAAGGAGTATTGCTTGTGTTCCCCCGCATAATACTCATCTCTTCTTAAGTTATTACTCTTCTGTGGCACCGCGTATCTTTAATAAATTACCCATTGAAATAAGGCGTTCTCAGAATATCTTGTCGTTTAACAGAAAAGTTAAACAGTGGCTATTTAACTACGACTTGGAGCAGATTTATAATTTATCTAAAGTAATTATATAGTTACAAACTTTCATCAATCATTGCAAACCACCCCTCTCTACACCAATTTATTTTTATTTATAAATTGAATTATATCTTGTTGAACTGAGACTCGTTACATTCGCAACTAGTTTTTAGTAACTACAGAATGTATCTAACTATTCATTCCACGATGAAAAACACTTATAATTTACTTATTTGAAGCAGTTTTTCTTTTTTCTTTTTATTTAATTATAACATAGCTAAGTAAATTGTAATAAATATTGTATTAACTTCCAATGGAATGAATAAATCCAATCTAATCTAATCTAAAAAAATCTAAAAATAAAAGGAAGGTTACCATTGTATACTCCTTATGGTGAAGGGAATATTCAATTGAACGTACTAACGAGTGTAGGGCTGTTTCTACAGATCTGCCTTTGCAATAGGCATGTTGGGAGGTAGACAGCAGCCTTTTATCAATGTTGGTACGAATGTGGATATCTATCAATCTTTCTAGAGTTTTTAGGAGAAATGATGATAGACTGATGGGTCTAAGATCTTTCGGAGTGACATGGGAATATTTGCCAGCTTTGGGTATGAAAACCACTTTCACTTCTCTCCATAACAGCGGAATGTGGACCAGTTCAATACAACTTTTCAGAATTAACTCCAACACCGGAAGAATAATATCTGATGTTTTTTGTAATTCGGCTGGTATCGGCTTCGATTTATATGGTTTGAAGCTGTGTAGCGCCCAAAGTAGCCTATCCCTGGTGATTAGATCGTTAATGTTGGTTATGTGAGTCCTTGCCCTGTTTGGGTTCGTACTACTTATAACATGGGAGCTGCCTGGGAAGTGGGTATCTAATAGCAGATTAAGCGATTCCTCGCTAGACGTAGTCCAAGAGCCATCCGATTTTTTGAGACAGTTGGGCATCGTTGGATTTGTAGAGAGGATTTTCCTTAGCCTAGAACCTTCGGAGGTATCCTCTATTTTGCTACAGAAGAGTCGCCACGATATTCTTTTGGCTTTCCTCAATACTTTTTTATAGAAATTGAGGGATACTTTGTAGGCATCCCAGTCAGAATCTGTTCGTGTGGCCTTGGATTTATTGAATAGTTTCCTGCAGACATTCCTAAGTGGGCTCAATTCCGATGTCCACCAATGCGGCTTACGCTTGCCTCTCGGTCTAGTGAGAGGACACGAGGAGGACAATGCTTTATTTAGAGCCATAGTGAGTTCCCTGACTTTATTATCAAGCTCGTTGGTGTCATGAGGGGGACATAATAGCATAGAGCTCACTGAATGCCATAGTGAATCTCTGTACAGGAGCCAATTTGTCTTGCGGTAGTTCCGGAAGGTTGATTGGCGGGGAGGGTAATCATTTAGACTGAATTGAATGTACCTGTGGTCCGAAAACGAGTGATCAGACGAGACTTTCCAATTACCAATCAATTCAATGATGAAATCAGAGACGAGAGTTATGTCTAAGACCTCTTGTCGACTTCTGGTTATAAAAGTAGGTTCACTACCTCTGTTGCAAACAATGAGATTTGTGTGTAAAATATAATCAAAAAGTGACTCACCTCTGTAGTTTGTATCGGAACTGCCCCATACTGAGTGATGAGCGTTGGCATCACATCCAATTATGAGTCCAATGTTGTGTTTTTCAGCTTCTTTTACAAGATCCTCCAGGGTCTTACCTGGGAGATCTCCCACGATATCATGGGCGAGATAGGCTGAAGTCAGCCAGTACGTGCCTTTGGCCGTCTCTAGCCTCGCTGTGGTTATGTCTCGTCCGCTGAAATTAGGTAGTAAAAATACATTAAGACTACTTTTCACTAATATGCAGGATCTAGGGTTACCTTTGTCTGATACATAAAGTGCGTAGTATCCCGGAGTCCTGAGTCCGCAAACCAGGTTGTTGACAATCCATGGTTCTTGGATCAGGACGATATCTTCTCTATCTTGAGAAAGACGGAGAAGCAAGGAGGCCGAAGCCTTTTTGGAGTGTTGGAGGTTTATCTGTACTAACTGCAGCATCAATTGCTACAATTAGGCAGAACTACTTCCACCACGGTCTTATCTAGGCCCTCTGATTCCGAAGATGAACCAAGAAGTTCATCCTCACTAAGAAGAAGAACCTTGTTTAGGCAGTCCTCCGTCTCCATGTCCGACAACGTGTCAGTAATAGAGGCAGTGGGCCTGGTTGGGGTCGCCTGGTCTGCGGAGACATCGTCTTCCATGTGAGGAAAGGATACCGATGTACCCGGGTCAGGGGCTGCGGAATCGGAGTCTAAGGGGTGAGGAGGCAGTTTGCCAGTCTCTAACTCATCCTTTTTGTAGACGCGCAGAGTTATTTTCTCCCAACCAAAACTTATCATGCCGTTGGTCTGCGCCAAAGGAGCAAGGGATTCCTGGTTGATTACTATAATAGCAGATCTATAGGCACCCCTTTGCTCTTCCAGCTTAGCGACCTTCCAGTCATGGGTGGGTAATGAGGGATTGCAGCGCTGGATGACTTCCAGGACTTCATCCGCGGATGGTGGTTCGATGGGGATCCAGGTGCGAGTCCTAGGTCTGCTAGGGATGTTCTCCTTTGCTACGACTTCGAGCTTAGCACCCGGCCAAACCTCTCCTAGACTGCTTACAGCCGACTTATAGAGTTTGACAGATCTTGTGTCCGCGCAAGCGATTAGCTTGACGTGTCCTTGATGCCAACCAGCATCTTGAGTATTCGGTTTCGGTCCAGGGGTTGCCCTGATGAAGGGTAGAAAGCTACTTAAGAGCTTCAGCTTGACCGTTTGCCACCGTTTGGGAGATATCGTCGTCTATGTCGCTATGATCAATGACAGCAACCACGATTTTGTCTTTGAGGACATCGCTGAAGGACCTGAGAGGTTTAACGGCGGAGGTGCTGGTGTTATGCATCTTGGGGCGTTTTGAAACCGGAGCGGTTTCTTCCACCGACCTCTGGCGCTTAGACGTAAAGTCACCGCTGGTCTCCTTGTCCTTGGTCATAAAATTTTCGGCCCATTTCAGTTTGGCAACCTGTTTAGGAGTTCTGTTGGTCTCCAGAATAGCTCCAAAGACCTTCAGAGTCCGTATTGCCTCACGTCGTTGTTTATAGTACGACCTCGAGGGAGTGCGTTGTCGCGAACTTCCACTACGAGACGTACTAGGGGTGTTAGTGCCAGCAGTGGAAGGGCCATGAAGTGCCACAATCCTACCACTGCTAGGGAGGATACCTTCCTTTTGCTCATGAGGATAGCTGCTGTTACCAATACGGGGTGGACCACGAGTAGCCACAGTCGTACCACCGCTCGGCGTAGCAGGAGCTGTACCGGTAGACAGTTTAATCACCGTACTACCGCCCGGTTTGGAAGGGATACCGGTCTTGAAAATTGGATTAGGTTTTTTTTGATTTTTGTTATTGTTGTTCGTGTTAGGACCCTCGAGTGGCGGAGAAAAGAGGTCGATCTGTACAGAGATCCGCAATATACAGACAAGGCTAGCAAAATCCGGAGGGCGCCAAGTATCCGGACACTCCGTTAGCGACTGGGCTTTTTGACTGGGCCCCCAGCCAGGTTGACGTTCGGCACGGGTCGTATGACACCATCGTCCGGCCCAGGGAAGAGGATGAAAACTGGAAGGAAGGGAAAGGAGAGGAAGAGGAAGAGAAAAGGGGAGGGGAAAAACACAGAGAGGACACAAGGGAAGAACGTCCTTTGGTTTCAGGACTCATCTAGAGAAAAACTTCTCGAGAATCATTGACCCTACTCAGCCCCTACAACTCGGCAAGTTCGACGCTCGGAGTAGGGGAAGTGGTATGAAGAAAATAAGCATATCGAATTTAATATGCAACGTGACCTTCTTGAATACTGCATCAGCGATGTACAGATCCTATCTGAAGCGTGTATTAAATTCAGAAATTTGTTCCTTGATCAGTGCAATGTGGAGCCGTTTCTAGAGTCTGTAACTATAGCATCGGCATGTAACCCGGTATATCGCCGTAATTTTCTACAGCCAAACACTATTGGCTTAATACCTAGAAATGGATACAGACAAGCTGATAATCAATCACGCCAGGCAATTGAGTGGCTCATTTGGGAAGAAAAGAGGCGAAATTGTGTCATTCAGTATGCAGCCAAGCAACGAGAAGCGAACGTAGTAGCTGGCGTAAGTGTTGACGGTTTTTGTAAGGAAACCAAACAGGTGTTTGAGTTTCATGGCTGCTATTATCATGGGCACACTTGTTTAAAAAATAATCGTGATAAGTCCTTAAGCAATGACCAGTACGACACTTTAAATTCACGCTATGAAAAAATCAATGCTAAATTGACTCGGCTAAGGCAGTTCGGTTACGAGGTAATTGAAAAATGAGCTTGTGAATTTGAAAAACAGTTGAGTGATGAAGATGTCAAATATTTAAAAGCACATCCAATAACACAATATGCTCCATTAAATCCTCGCGATGCATTTTACGGAGGCCGTACAGGCAACACATACAACTATTACAAATGTAAAGAGGGGGAAAAAATCAAATACATAGATGTATGTTCTCTATACCCTTGGGTTTGTAAATACGGGAAATTTCAATTGAATCACCCCAAAGTTCACACCACCACCACCGATTGGTCTCAAGTGAATTTACAGAGCATCAATGGAGTTATAAAATGTAAAATAATTCCTCCAGAGCAATTGCTGCATCCGGATTTACCTGTAAAGCAAAATAATAAATTAATGTTTACATTGTGTATGACATGCAGTGAACAATTATCTCAAGAAGAGCAATGCGCCCACGATGATGATGAAAGAGCTCTGCACGGAACATGGATTATTGATGAAGTTTTGAAAGCAATAGAGAAAGGGTATAAGCTAGTAGATATTTTCGAAATATGGGAGTATTCGATGATGCAATATGATAAAATTGCGAAATCAGATGGCCTCTTCACTCAAGTGATGAATAAATTCATTAAAATAAAACAGGAAGCATCAGGATGGCCGAATAAATGTGCAATAGAGGAAGATAAAAACAAATATATAGCTGATTTCCTAAACAATGAAGATGTCAAACTAGATTTTGAAGAAATTTGCAACAACCCTGGAAAAAGATCTTTTGCTAAACTGATACTGAATTCGTTTTGGGGTAAATTCGGACAAAGAGAAAACCAGCAGAAAACATCAATAGTTAATAGTCCGTCTGAGTTATATCAGATGCTTACGAATCCAACCGTACTAGTCTGTCATATTCTCCCTATAAATGAGGAAAATATCGTAGTAAATTGGCTGTATAAAGAAGAAGCAGCAGATACACTATCAATGTAAATGTGTGTATTGCAGCTTATACAACCACGCAAGATCGTCTAAAATTGTACAGTTACCTGGAACAGTTAGAAGATAGAGTACTATATTATGATACTGATTCCGCAATCTACATAAGTCGCGAAGGAGAACCTGACCCACCGACCGGTGAATTCATAGGCGATATGACTGACGAATTAGAGTGCTATGGTCAAGGAAGTTATATTACTGAATTTGTAAGTGGCGGACCGAAAAATTATGCTTACAAAGTCTACAGTACAAGAGATGACATCGAACAAATTGTGTGTAAAGTAAAAGGAATAAATCTAAATTATTCAGCATCGAAGAAGGTCAATTTTGAGACGATTAAGGAAGCTGTACTTAATGCTACGAACACAGATGATATAAAGATTACTTCGAGTAATATCCGTCGGACGCGAGAACATCAAATAATTACTGTTGCGGAAACAAAAACCTACAAACCCAGAGCAGAAAAACGTAGATTTCTTGGTGATCACAGTTCCATGCCATATGGCTATAAAAGACTCAAATAAAAAACACCAATTTCATATTTCATTAAAAGAATCAAAAATGTTTTTTTATTTTATTTTCACTTAGTTTCCACTTATAAATTTGTTTAACAGGTAAACATTTTGCAGGGCGCAGCATTTACCGCGAAATGAACATTTTTTCTCATTGGGATAGAGACGCTTTAGTTCTTTAAATTTCGGACAGCCAATATCTTCAATGTCCATAACTTCAACATTTTCATCTTGTAGTATTTACTTCATCCATTGAGCTTTTTCAGTTCCTTTGACGTACAAAAGAGTATTCCTGATTTTCTCCTGAAGATATTTTCTTACTGTTCGGAATTCTGTGAATCCTCCATCCCAAACTAAGCCGTGATGGTTTTCATACAACCAATTGGCTTGTCTTCTTAATGAGGGTGTTAACTGGAAATGATAATGATGACCACTGTGCAGTACTGCTATTTCCTTTGCAATAAACTGGTTGTTTGGTCCTTTGAATCCCTGCAGGTCGATAACAAAATACATTTTTACGAATGCGTACACGTGTATTTACGGTAAAAAAAAAATAGAAAAAAAAAGGACATGTGTTTGCGATAAAAGCCAGCATTAAACTAAAGACTTATATTTCTCGTAAAACTGTCTGACTCAATGGATTGTGGTTTATAATGCGATCGTGTAACATTAAACAGTAGGCAGATGTATTAGCAGGTATTATTTTTGTTGCTGCTGTTTTGATTTCAATACGAATATCAATTGGACCGTTTTTGATTATTTCGCTCTGGTGCCGGCAATCAATTACGAAAATTGTTGCTTGAGATTTAAAAGCATCTCTTGATAAGAGTGGTTCAGCTAAAAGGCGATTATAGTAGGTTTTTTGAAAATCACAATACATACTATATAATAAACTATAGTTATTTTTATCAAATGCCAAATTTAGATCTTCACATGCTTATGCATCGGAATTTAGATAAGCCTTTATGTTTAAAATATCACAATGATCAAAATTAGTTACATTTCCTTTCAGTAAATTACGTTTGTTGGTTTGCAGAGCAAGTATAATGTAGCGTGGCTTCTCCATTTGAGAGGTTGTCTTTACATTCCAAATATGATGACTGACGCTGGGTAATACAGGATATTCGTATAGATCCCAGTTGCGAAAAGCCAGCTTCATAGTTTGTCCATTAGTAATATGTTTGTATAGTTTTAATTTGTAAGTCTCAGAGAGTGTTATATGTGGAATTTTCCATTGTACTTTAAGCAAGTTTATCTTTGCTTTCTCATCCTCGTCAGCAATTAATGAATTATCATCTGTGCGTGCGCGTGTTAGAATCAAATCATGACGGCCATTTGGTATAATTTTCTTATAGTCTTCAGCAAATCCCAGTAATTTATTTAGTGGCATGCAAAAATTAAAATAGATTCCATTAACATTGATTGAAGAATTAGGTGACCAGGATGCATTCAAAAGCATATCACTTTCATTTTTATTTAAAGAGAGATAGTTTTTAATTGTTGACGTAATGCCGACTCTTCGATTACTATCAATTTCCACACCATTTAATTCATAACGAATTTCATCGAATAAGAAAGCTACTCCATTATTTACAAGTTTTGTTTTCGCAACGGCTGATCCATCAGTTTTCGACACAGTACCCTCAATATAAATGTAACTTTCTGAAGGCAAAATATTAAGATTTTGATGTTGGACACAAATTTGAATGATGTCATTTTTGTCGAAATTATTTAAATATGGCGAGTACGTACGATATTCCAACTTTGAGATACTCTCCTCAAATTTCGGTTCTTCAAAAATATTCAGCATGTCTTGTAGGTGTTTTGGCTTAGATTTTTAATCTGTAACCTAGTGATAATAGAAATTGCCGATTTTGTACAGCTAGTACTGATGTTTTCCTATCAGAACCGGATAGTATATTGAGAGGTTTAGTAATATCACCTACTCTTTTATAAGTTGAGGGGTACGATGGGTTATCATATAGTATCATTGTTGTGGTTTTAGATGCAATCGAATTGTTATCGTTTCGTTTCGAAAGTTTATAAGATTTCCGTCCTGATCTAAGAGATTCAATGTTATAGAACTTATCCTCTTAGCGCTCACTGGCAGATAGATGACATTGTGAGGAACTTCAACTATTTTATATCCCGGGCTTACATTAATAGAAAATTCATGCAGTATATGAGCAGGTCGATTGTTTATATATGTTTTATCAATTAAATTACATTCAATTCGCACAATATTCACTCTATTGATGTCAACATATAGGTCAGATTCATGCATAATATTGGGAACAAGTTTCTTCTTACTGAATCCCAAGAGTGAACCAATACTACGATGATGAGAAAAATCAATTTCCATATTGCTGTAAACTTCACATTTCAAAGTATTATTATTGGCTCTTAATTTAATTATAATTTTTTCAGCTCTATCCTCGTTGTGTAGCTTCAGAACCTCCTGAATTACATTATTAATATCCTCAATTTCGTAAGAACCTACCGGAAAAGTAATTTCATTGTTATCACCAAAATGAAACGAGTTATTAAATACATCCACATTAGGTATAGAATTGTAGGTCTGGAAGTCAACTAAACCGCAAACGTAATCAGTATTTAGGATTATTGGAGGAAAGTAATCGGCGGTGAGCGTAGATTTGTTTCCACTCAATGTAAGTGTTAACGACATTGCTATTGGAATAGAAATGAAACATATTTTGATTTTGTAGTATTTATTTATTTACATATTGATCGAATAGGAACTTCAAACATAAATGACCACATATAAATGTATTAAAATTTTGACAATTATTATAATTGTACTGAATATTTTCACCCAAATATTTTACAACCTCTATAGGCGGTCTTAAATTACCAAAACTGTCAAAGTATTTTACAATATTTTTATTCTTAATATATGCTACCCAATGTGTCCCTGGTCCACGCTCATTGTCCAAGTTAATTACACCACATTCTCTATCAAGCGATCTTATAGGTAATTTATCTCTCATGTAAACACCACGAAAATAGGGTATATTGACTTTTCCGAATTTAATAATATCAATATTGGAGAGCGGATGATTGGGTAGCAAATTTAAAAGTTTTTTGAATCGTTCGGTTTGAGAAAAAGTCCAAATCCTTTTTTGTATGGTTGTAGATAAAGTCCCTTGCCCTTCTGAATTTAAACCCCTTCCATAGCTTGGTTGTGGCATTTGTTCTCCTCCAACTGTTGCTTGGCTACCTTTGAAGCATTGATTGCCTTAACTAGTCCTGCAGCTCCCCCAGTTAGGGAACCAACCGCTGATAATCCAGCTAAGATCGGTAATAATGGTAGGAAACCTCCAATTTTTGGTAGCGGTGTGACTCGGGGAATGGAAATGTTCTTCCGTTTATTTTTAGTAACCTTTTTAGCTGCTTGTAAAGCAGATATTGCAATTTCGTTTGGATCTTTACTTTTTGGATTTCTAATAGCGTTTCTAGCCTCCATAATGGCTATTTTAAATAATTTTTTATTCATTTTAAGTTTTTGTTTCCTTGCTCTGTTATGTTTAGATTTGCAACCCATACCGAATTTTGTTTTAGCTTTCATCATATTCGTAACCAATATGCTACTTAATTTCTCTGCTATTGATGAGTCTTTCGCTTTTACTCTATGCCAAGCCTTTTCAGTTAGAATTTTATCAGCAATATGTCGATCAGACAGGTTATTGTTTTTATTTGCATATACAACATCGTGTTCGCGACACGCTTCATCCAATAGATTCACTCCTCGATCTCCTCTAGCAAGACGTTCTTTCAGTTTAGTTCCTAATAGTATTCGTGGAATAATTGTGGGTCCATCAAACTGTGGAAAAACTAATGTTATGTTCAGTATTTTGCTTGACCCCAACGGTTTAAAGTTTGAAAACCTTTACATATATTCAAAGTCTTTGCATTAACCAAAGTATACCTACTTGAGAAAACTAATAAAGTCAATCAAGGGAATGGGGTACAATGAATTTTCGAATAATTCTGAAATAATCGCACCTTCTAAAGCAAAGCGAAATTCAATATTTGAATGTAGCTGTGATAAACAAAACAACATTCGAGAATATTTCTGCATGGGACGACATAACGATGTAGATAGTTTCTACCTGTGTCAATCTTATACGCATATACCAAAACATTTGATTCGAGACAATGCATACTATATCATTGTTTTTAAGCAAGATGAACTTAATCTGAAACATATATACAACGATCATATAAATTCAAATATGACTTTCAAACAATTCAGAGATTTATGTACAACTTGTTGGAGAGATGCATATGGTTTCTTGGCTATTAATAAAGACTTGAGTACAGATAAAGGACAATATAATAAATCATTTAAATAAATTGTATCTAAATGAAACTACTCAGTCATTAATCAACCGCTTATATGATCATATCCAGATTGGAACAGCCCCAGTTTGTAACCGACCCTGTTTGTAACTGATCCTGTTTGTAACCGATCCTGTTCGTAACTGATCCTGTTTAAAAACGCAGTTTAAAGTTATTAAATAATACATATAAATTTAAATAAATTGTATCTAAATGAAACTACCCAGTCATTAATCAACCGCTTATATGATCATATCCATATTGGAACAGCCCCAGTTTGTAACCGACCCTGTTTGTAACTGATCCTGTTTGTAATCGATCCAGTTCGTAACTGATCCTGTTTAAAACCGCTGTTTAAAGTTATTAAATATGGATGTTAATGAAAATATTCTTAAAGATCTTATAAAAACTAAAAGAGATTTGAGGAAAAAATATATGTTTCTCAAGACCGGGCAAATTATAAAAGAAAAGGAAATTGAAACTACTTTTAAACCAATAGTTGAACCCTTAAAAGAGATTGTTAAAAATGTCAAAAGTGTTTATAGTCGAAACACTGCTGCTGCTGCTGTTGGTACTGAAATTGATAAAACAAAGCATCGACTACGACGACGTTTGCAGATCTCAAGTTCTCCAGAAACAATCAAACCCTCTCCAAAGGAAAGTTTTGACCTTTCATCTGCAGAATCAATTCAACTAACGGACAAAGATGTTTCATTTAGAACGCCTACGAATTTTAATACCGACGACCCCGATCAAAGTACTCCATTCAAACGATCATCGCCATCAGATTCGAATCTTGATAAGATCTATGGGCCATATTTTGATGTGCAGTCAAATTCAACAAAATTGGGTACATCAAGTTTTACAATTAATGAAAAGAGGAATTTCATCATTGGTGATGATGGTGAAATCTTCTCTGGAACGGATGGTCTTTATGAATTAATTTTTCGGAAAATCCCCCGAAAAGATCGATATAGCAAAGAAGATTTGGATGAATATCTTAAGATATTACAAAAAACAAAAGCCCATTTAAAAAATTATGAAAGTAACTCTCAAGTTAAAGGAAATAGAGGTTATAAGTATAAACATATTATTCAACCCTTACTTCAGAATGTTACAAACAAAATTGGGAAATCATACAACAATAACTTACCTGACACGACTTATTCTAATAATTCGATCGATTATGTGCACTGGGATAGCCCCAATGAGCTCGTCGATAGATTAAGACTTTTAATTGCATCTCAAAGGGCAGCAAACAATAATCTTCAAAATGAGATAAATTCAATCATAGAAGAACTACGCGAAGCAAACATCATATATTAACAGCAACCCTAAGCAGAGAATTCGTTAAAATCAAAATGAACGTCGACAAGTTCGGAAGGAGTTTCAATCGAATTCACAATTCAACAACAACAACTGGTCCTCGAGAACCTCCTGGAGAAGGATTTAAGCTATCATCTGCTGGTGATTTTGATATAGAGGGAAAATGTCTGAATAATGTTGCAATTTCTAAAACATCACACCAAGCAGCCAACAAAGAATATGCAGATGATAATATTGATTTCCAAAATAAGACAACAATTATTCTTCAACAATATGTTGATAATAATTTTAAATCTCTCATGAGCGCGATAAATGATGAAACTGAAATGGGTCTCAGGTTATACTCAGATGACTACTATGATGTGAAACATAAAGCCTTGAAGAATATAAATAATCCTACCGATGCAAATGATGCTGCAACAAAAAACTATGTTGATAATCGTGTGCATGAACAATTTAAGAGCTCTCTCATTGGTATGGATGAAAAACTTGAAAAACATGACAAAATTTTGCTCACATACATTGATGAACAAAGCTTAAATACACTCGAAATTGTGAACAAGCTTATAAACTATTTCCTCGATATATTAGAGAAATATAATGAGAACATTGTAGACCTTAAAGAGAACGGTGTGAAATTTACTAGAAACGGAAATAACTTTCCACCAATTTAAAAGACATTTGAAATTCAGTTTGAAACTAAATACATGTCAAGCATGAATACTCCTTTGATCTCGAAAGAAATTTTAAATTTCTTACTGAACAACAAACACAATATACTTGAGGAACATTACGAAGAGATCTTAAGATGTATTTCCTTTCTAAGCAAATTTGAAAACGTGGCTTGTGTGGAATCTATTTATGGTAATCATTACTTGAATTGCTCTTGGTCTTCGAATAAATGTACATTAGGCCCCGATACATGCTCATGTCATAGAATAGAATGGATGACGAATCGAATAAAAGCCCTACTAGTGTTCTATAAACGACTCAAATAAACAAAAAAATAAATAGTTACAGTTTGCAATTCAATTGAAAAGCATGTCCAATGTGAATAGTTGCACGATTTTCGGTGAAATCCTAATATTTTTAAAAACCTATCAACACATTCTACTTGCTGAACACTACAATGAGATACTTGAGTGCATTTCTTTTTTAAAAAACTTTGAGAACATATCCCGCACCACATCTAATAATGGATGTCATTTCGTCGCATGTCCCTGGTCATCAAATATCTGTAAAAATGGACCAGACACCTGTATTTGCTATATGATTGAAATTAAAATGATTAGAATTAAGAAATTAATGTCATTGTATGAAAGATTACAAACAAAGATAAAAAAATAAAAAAATAAAAAAGGAAATAAGAATCTTTAGTTTCATTTTTTGCTTTGATGTTTGTATCTGATTCTATTTGGTATGACCCGGTTCAGTAAAGATGAATTTCATCATAATGCGTAAGAATATAAAAAATGCTGAGCTAATCATTTACTTTGTATATAATGTATTCACTGCTCGAGACAGCGTATTAGTTTCGATTAATAAGCAAACAGATTAAGAGTGGATCAGACAGACGAAATGGATCGCAGTCAAACAAATAAACATAACATAAATCCAAAGGATAGCTTTTTAAAAAAATTGAGTAAAGCAATCCATTTAAATTTGCATCATCATCAACATCATCCTCATCATCATCATCATCATCATCATCATCATTGGAACCTAAGCAGAGAGAGCAATCTTCCGTTAAGTATCAAAAGTTGAAAGAGGAAATGTAGGGTTCGAATTATTAAAGAATAAAAATAAAAACAGATTATAAAAGAAGAAAAAGTTTTATTTCTTAATTCATTAGTATATAGGATGAGTAAACGGGCTGTTGTTGAGGAATTGCACAAAACTGCTCGAAGACACTTCGTCAGACGTCGAGTTGTCATTAGAGGATTCGATGACTTGTGGCAAGCAGATTTAGTAGAAATGATACCCTATAACAGCGATAACAATATGTATAACTATTTACTGACTGTAATTGATACCTTTTCAAAGTATGCATGGGCAGTTCCTTTGAAGAATAAGACTTCGAAATGCACTACAGAAGCTATGAAATCAATTTTCAATAGTTCCCAGTGAGTACCAAAAAATCTGCAAACTGATGATGGTAAGGAGTTTTTTAATAAAATGTTCCAAGATTTGATGAGACAGTACAAAATTAATCACTATTCAACGTATAGTTCATTGAAAGCATCAATTGTTGAACGATTCAATAGAACTCTCAAGGAGAAAATGTGGAAAGAATTCAGTTTTAATGGTAACTATAAATGGCTGCCCATTCTAAAAGGATTGCTCCACGCATACAATAACTCTACTCATAGAATAATAAAAATGAGACCAGTTGATGTGAATAAGAAAAATGTTGATAAACTTCTATCATCAGTTTACACTCACATTAAAATTGCTCCACGGAGAAAATTCAAATTTGGTGATCAAGTTCGAATAAGCAAGTTTAAACATGCATTTGAGAAAGGTTACACACCCAACTGGTCAACCGAAGTATTCACAATTAGAAAAGTTAACCTGACTAATCCTGCCATATATTTATTGAAAGACTTTCAAGAGCAATCCATCCAAGGTTGTTTCTACGAAATGGAACTAAAAAAAACCATCCACTCTGATGTATTTCTGGTGGAAAATGTATTAAAAACTAAGGTTGATCAAGTGTATGTAAAGTGGCTTGGACTCTCAAACGATCATATTTCATGGATAAATAAAAGTCAGCTATTAAAATAAAACAGTACCGAGCCTCTGATACAAAATCACTAACAACATCAAAGAAAAGAAACAAAAATAAAAATAAAAAATATTTAGTAATAAATAAAACAGCATTTAAAAAAAAAGTTCTATTGTTTTTTATTTATTTATATAAGATATAAGATATAGACCTCAAAAGACCACCCTCACATAGAATGTGCCGTTGGATTTCAAGGGCATGGGCATGGTCCCAGATACTGGACTCGCTGGTGGGTCTGGTCATTTGGCTGACGCTGCAGCTTGGCTGCTTGGGACGGACGATGGACTGGTGTGGGAACGACGATTGTGCTGTGCCGTTGGATTTCAAGGGCATGGGCCAGATACTGGACTCGCTAAGGGTCTGGTCATTTGGCTGACGCTGCAGCTTGGTTGCCATGGGATGGCCGATGGATAAAAAATGTATAATCCATAGCAACCATACATTTAACTTATTATGGCAAAACAAAAAATAAAACAAATATGACGACACAAACCAAACCGAATGCAAAGACAACAACAATCTACCCCCATTCAAAACTCACTTCTTCCCTCTCACTCTAACGCAGAATTCCCAGTCTCAATCGACCTAACTCCTACTTAGAGCAATTAAAAAATCCAAATCACAATTAACACACACACCGCTCACTGACGCATCTCAACAGAATCCCCCACAACACACACACACTAATCACACAGTATGAAAGAAACCAAAAACAAAAAATTAAACAAAGACACTAAACTGATATCTAATATGACGACACTCAACTTCATTCAAAACTCATATCTGACCACGGACGCAACAAAGCAAAAACAAAAAATAAAACAAACATATCAGCCACCCACACAACAAAGTAACAAGAAAAAATAAAACACAAAGCAACAAGAAAAAATAAAAGATACTCACTAGCCAACCAGACAACAAAGCAACAAGAAAAAATATGACGACACAAACCAAACCGAATGCAACGACAACAACAATCAACACCCATTCAAAACTCACATCTTCCCTCTCACTCTAACGCAGAATTCCCAGTCTCAATCGACCTAACTCCTACTCTCGTTAATTGCAAGACCAACTTGACTCGCTTTTGCTTCAATTACCGTAAAAGCCTCTATCACGGTACGTGCTAGGGGTGTATGTACCAAAGCTGACTCATCGCTATCCCTGGGAAACCAGTTGAATTGAGTGTAAAAAAGCAGAAAAACGTAAACAATTTTTAGATATCTTTATACTAGATCCCGAGAGTCTGCATTTTTACGCAGAAGACAATGGCCTGTTATGATTCCTTTTGTTGTTCTAAGCTTATCACTGCTAAATGTTAGTCACTCTTAATCTTTTACTCTTCAAAAGTGGCAAAAATGCCTTTAAAACCCTGCGTCCTTGGAGTCTTGACCACCTTATGTTGGCAGACCTTATGGTTTTTTCCTCAATAGTGCCCATTACTCAATATGGCAGTGTCCTGGCACCCAGCACAGTCGAACTCGATTCTGGCTGCATAATACTTTAAGCATTGTCTAAAGAAAGCCCCTAACTGTATCATATTTGATATTAGTTGCTTCCATTTCCTTAAGTGCAGCCTAAGTATCGACGTAGATGGCGATATCTTTGCCAGATACCGATCTATTTTTTTTTTTGGAATTTTGCCCTGAGGACAGTCAGAACTTAGAAGACACGTATGTCGGGTAATCGTATAGACAATCTCAGCTCTGGATCTTTCAGAAGATACACCCTTCCTGTTCCTTCCACTGTTTTCGAACCATGTGGGAAATTTTTCCTCTCCGGATATGTTTTATCGTACGGAATGTCGAAGTCAACCAGGGATTTCATATGTTATAATTAGATTGCCTGGTAGTAGCTCCGCTTGGACCATACCACGTCCGAAATTACTGCTCTTGAAGTGACCCAAATTATTAAGTCGTATCGCACTGTTACCCGCAAACTTTTTGATTTGTAAATGTTAGGTGCAAAAGGGTGTCATGTGCTGCCGTAGTGGTGGTACTAAGCGCACCCGTGTAGCTACAATCGACACTACCCATATAAAAATAGAGAGTGTAGTTACCTAATAAAAATCTATTAGAGAAATTAAATTTAAGTCCACCTATCCTAGTGATCATATGCATACGATTTCAAAACGCATTACAAAATATTACTTTAAATATAAATAATTATGCACTAAAAATTTAAAACATGGCTTTTTAAAGTTTAATCAAATGGATAAGGTAAAGCTGTACATTAATATACACTTACGAATTGTTGAGATAGTCTATAGATTTTATTTAATCTGATGATGAAAGAAGCTTATTAGCTTAAAAACAGGCACAATTATTGACTAGTAGCAAGAATATAGAATTACCAAGAATGATTATCTGTCTTTAACACAAAAAGCTCGATTAGTGGATGACTGCGCCGCCGTGTGTTTTGTATCGTGTTGGACTGGGTTTATGAAATTCTCTGAGCAAAGGACTTATAATTTTTCATAACGCAAAACAATAGCAAACGCTGTAGTTTGGTAGCAATGATGGAACCCGCCATATAATAAAGAGCTTTAATGCAATTTTACCAATGATCAATTTAACCTATTCATCGATGCGGCTATCCATTGGATATAGAAAACATTTTTTTTTAAAGATTTAGACCAATGTTTGCTGCTGCTAGATAAGTTTTGTATTTCCATTCACCCAGAAAAAGATTTTTTATTAAGATTGAGACAAGTTACTGCGAATCTGAAACCATACACAATATTCAAACGTATTCGCACTTACTCCAAAACGTTTTGGTGTTCACATATCATACACCCCTATCATTTCATCTGACAAAAAGGAAAACATATCTTCTGAGATATCCATGATATCTGTCATTTTGTTAGCCGATTTCTCCCAATCTTTCAAAAAATAAACAGTACTATCCATTTTGATATATCAGGGTTTATCCCCCTGATTTAATGATGTCGGAAGTGACTGCAAACCGAATGTGTGAAGTGAATCTTCGATCCGCCGGATTAAATGGTAGGGGTGATAGTTTACAACCGAATAAAAAATGTTATTAATGAATTAAAGTTCTTTAAGACAGCGACCTTCTTCTTTGTTATTTTTGAAAAAATTTTGATGCATTTTTAAAAACGAAATATAATAAATTAAATTTAATAAGCAAAAAAGATGTGTGGAAATGCAAAGGGAAATATTATTTGGAAAACAATGTTTGGAATTATACAGACGACGATTTGTCTTTTGCGCCATGGGGAACCACATAGTATTACAGCAATACAGAAAGATAATTCGCTAATAAATGTCTTATATTACCATAAATACCTTCCACAATTTGAAATCCGAAATGTACAAATAACAAAATAATGAAAAAAAGATTAACTTCCTATTTTCTCATTGACAGGTTATGTTATTTCTTTATTCATTGCAAATTGCAGTTAACAGTTTAATGGTTGTAATTTAATTTTAGTAAGAATTGTGCAGAAAATATTAATATATATGAATTCATTCCGGTCGTCAAAAATCTGTAATATTTCCAGTGTATGTTAATAACAAAAATTCATTTCTTTAAATTTATAAAATAATATATAAAGTCTTCAGCTAAGTTAGGGGTAAAGGGGGCTTACAAAAACCAATCCTCCATTTGAAAAATTACATATACTATGAGCTGTAATCTAATATACATTAAATAGTTACCGCAATTTCTTTCGATTTATATAAAAAACACCCTTTCCAATTTTATCAGAATCTAAAGCCTTGCAGAAACTTGGCTATTAGAAGAGTTCTTTCAAATATTTTATAGTCTTAATTATTTCCAAATACAGAATTAACATAAACTTAAATTTTTTTAGATGCTGGATATGATTAAGCCTAAACGACCAGAGTTTATAAGTCTCGGAGATCTTAAACGATGTAAGCTTACAAGCGTATTTTTCGACACATTTTTTAATTTGGAAAAATTTCTACAACATGAACAACGCGATCCCTTATCCACCGACAGAGATGATTATGTAAGTATTGTACATAGGAACAAAAAATTATATTGCAGCAAAAGCTTTTTTCAGTGAAATTAATATGAAAATATTGTTGTGTAACCTAAGTGCCTATGCACACGTGCGTTTGTTAACTGCACGACACTGAAGCGTCACCGCCTTTACGTGCTGTGTGCACACACAACAATATTGTGATGTGCACACAGCGGTGCAGTACGACATCCTTTCTGCGCCAAAGTCCGCCCATTGCAGTCTTCTGTACAGTCGTCTGTACATAATGGGAAGTATACACGTATGTATTTCTAACGCTGCGTAGCCGTACAGTAAACAAACTTACATGTGCATCAGGACAAACGAAAGTAATGGTGAATGCAATTGGTTACGGGTCGTTGTAAAGCAATCAGACCTTAACAATTTTGGATCTCATGCATAAAATAGTATAGGTACACTATTTAGACCCAAATTTTCTGCACTTTGGTTTAAAATATTATATATATTTAATTTCAGTATATATAACTACCAGTAATCAATAATTAACCCTATAAAGCATACATTTCCTACTTACCATATACCCCCAAACCAATACTCCACCACCACCATTCATAACAGCGGGTAGAAAAGAGAAGATTTTCCTTGCCTTGTTAAGGCAATCATTCTGTAACTTTGAAGACGATAACCGTCTGGTTGAAAATTAGGTTAGTTAGGTTAGGTTAGGAGGGCTTTTTTGCACCAAAAGCAAATTTCACTCGAAGGCTGTAAAGACCCAATGTGAGTACCCTGTTTGTACATGCAAGGACATGCAACTAACAAAACCACTTAGATCTGTTGAGGAAAAGTTTTAGGTCTGATAGAGGTACCCTAGCCACGTTGTTCAAGCTTTCGAAGAACCGTGCTCCCATGTAGGATAAGCGGGGTTCTTGTAGAGATGGGCAGTGGCATAGGAGATGTTCCACGGACTCTATCTACTCCTCGTCTCTGCAGCGTCTGCAGAAGTCATTTGCAAAGAGCCCTAGCTTTTTAGCCATGTTTCCGATGGCGCAGAGTCCGCTTAATTGACCTCTGTTAAGAGAAACTAGGGATTTTGATATTTTGATGTCAACAACAGGCCACAGGCTTTGGGATATGACGCAGCCGCTGGTGTTGCTCTATTGTTCCTTAGCCAGCTGTAGGATGACGTCGTCGATAAAATTCTTAGCGGTGTTAAAAGGTGGAAGCACCTCTCCGTCCGCTAGTAGTGGGTTCAGATCAGAGCCGTATCTGGTCAGTTTATCCGCTTTTTCATTCCCTTCAACACCAACGTGTCCTGGGACCCAGCAGATAAGAACCAAGTGATGACGTATAGCCCTTAGTGCCAATAGGCAATCTGTTACGCACTTCGCGTTTACAAGGTTTGAGCCGATTAGTGATTCTGAAATCTTTCTCGAAGAAATAATAGCTCAGCCCATTGAGCTACAATACCATTGAGGTACAATAAAGTCTCCAGACCTAGTTGTGGTGTGAATTTAATTGCGCCTGTTATGCCCAGACAAGCAATTCTCAGCACCTTGTTCAAGT
Source organism: Ferdinandea cuprea (assembly GCA_963576555.1). Classification (NCBI taxonomy): domain Eukaryota; kingdom Metazoa; phylum Arthropoda; class Insecta; order Diptera; family Syrphidae; genus Ferdinandea; species Ferdinandea cuprea. Next base: position 85,244,193 of record OY754959.1, read on the forward strand.
TTTTGAGGTCAGATTTGGTTTTAACCGCTTCCCACCAGACAACTGAACCGTAGGTTAGAATGGGTCTTATAAACGCGGTGTACAGCCAGTGCACAATGTTCGGTTGTCAGCCCCAATGTTATTCTATACATATATTATTTTGTATTATATTATTTTAGTACAACTACAAGTCATCAGCATAAGCGAATATCCTTAAAGCTCTGTTGACAAGGGATCTAAGAATTTTGTTGATCGAGATGTTCCACAGGAGAAAAGATAGAACTCCCCCTTGCGGTGTTCCACGATTGGCACTTTTCCTAATGGTACAGTCTCCAAGGCTGATGTTAATGACTCTGCTGTTAAGCATAGCCCCAACCCAGTTTGTCAGAAGCTGTGGCGAACCTAAATCCTCAAGTGAGGAAATAACGTTTCCAGTGTTCAGGTTGTTGAAAGCACCTTCGATGTCTACAAAGGCCGCCAACGTAAATTCTTTGTTTCCAAGAGATTTCTCGATTGTTCTGGTTACTTCATGCAACGCTGTTTTCACAGATCTGCCTTTAACATATGCGTGTTGCGCACTGCACAAAGCACCAGTATTCTCAAGAATGTTCCTTGGTGTAGATCCAATAGTCTTTCTAGAGTTTTCAAAAGAAAGGATGAAAGGCAAATTGGCCTGTAATCCTTGGGTGTAAGGTGGCTTGGTTTCCCAGCTTTGGGAATAAAGACTACCCTCAGCTCTTTCCAGCAATCGGGAACCAGTCCAAGTGTCAGGCAACCCCTAAATATTGACTGTAGCCATGGTACAGTCATATTGCTACTCTTTTGTAACATGGCAGGATTGGAGAGCCCATGTTATTCTGTTTGTGCTAGTACAGTCACTGATGACGGCCAGTTTTTCATCCGAGAATAAGGGGGTCCGTCGTCAGAACTGCGCAGCAGGCTTCTTGGGGTTGTACATCCCGGAAAGTGTGTTCCGAGGAGCAGCTCAGGAGTTTCCTGACTATTAACTGTCCAGCTGCCATCTTCTAGAAACCCTACAGGGGAGGGGTTTTTCGCTTAAACCTTCCGGAGTCTAGCCGCTTCTATGGTGGATTCAATGCCGGAGCAGTAGTTTGTCCAGGATGTTCGTTTTGCTGCTTTAGATTTCTTTTTGAACTCGTTGAAGCTGTTGCGATATTCACCCCAGTCTTCATCGGTTTTTGTCAGTTTGGCTCTATTAAAAGGTTTCCTGGTTTTGGTCCTAAGAAGTCGTAGTTCCCTGTTGACTGTTTCATCAACGAGAGCCGCATTCGACAATGTACCAATGGGGTTAGGTGGAAGTCGACGTTCGACTAACTCAGACAATTTACTCCAGTCAGTCTTGACAGGATTCCTTAAGGGGGGTTCTTTGGGTAGAACAAAGTCAATTGTGAATGTTATCATGAAGTGATCAGAGAAAGAGCACTTCGGAGATACCATCCAGTCATTGACCCTGAATCTATCTATTGGGAGCGCTAGAGTGAGATCAATTACCTCTTTTCTAATTTTGTTATGGAAAGTAAGGTGTCTACCTGTTACTGTTACAAATATGTAGGGTGGAGATTAATATAAAATCAAGTATAACTCACCTCTTTTGTTAAAGTCCTTGCTGCCCCATTGTGTGTGGTCAGCATTTGCGTCCATACCTATTATTAAGTTGGCTCTGGTTGTGCTGGCATGCTGTACTAGGTCCCTTAGTAGTGGTGATGGGGGGTCTTCTTCTTCGTAGGGCAGATTAGCAGGATGCAAGAATGAGAGACGGCTCTTTCTTGCGGTCGCATATCGCCCTACTCAGATCACTGTTGCTAAAGCGATAAGAGAAAAGAAAGTTAATTGATTTCTTTATCAGAATGCAACTCCTAAGTTTACCTTCATAGTTAGAGTGTAGGAGTGTGTAATTTTTTGATCTCAGTCCTTGGATTTTGGCTTTATGTAGCCACGGTTCCTGGACTAAGGCCACGCCCACAGTCTCCTCGGCCATGACGAGCAGCAGGTCGTCGGTGGCAGCTTGGGAGTGTTGCTCAGGTGGTTTACGGATGTTGGATCCACCGCAATGCGTAGGTCCCTGGCGCCATCTTTCTACCGTGGCTTGGAGCTTACTAACTGCTATTCGCCTACGTTCAGCTCCTTGTTCCTCATACTGATTAGTTTAAGTATGGATTGTTCCTCAGGCACCGGGTGGGGTATCCATACGTGTACCAGTGTTCGTAGTGGTAGGGCTGAGGTAGGTATACCATCTAGTTTAGCACCAGGCCACAGTTCTCCTAGGCCTTGAATGCAACGAGTTAAAAAGTCTAGTGACTCCTTGTTGCCGGATCCGACGACCTTTACTCCCTTCCACCAACCTGCGCCATCGAAGTTGCAGGCGTTGTTAATCAATCTGATATCATGGCCTCCAGGATGAAATTAAAATATGATCGATTTGGATATATTATTTGGATTTTATTATTCCCAAACTATTTTCTTGATTTTTACTTTTCAAATCAGTTTTATTTTTTATAATTCGTCCTCTGTAAGCAAATGACTGAATATGGTTGAGGTATAGTAAAAATGTAAACAACCAATGCCGCGGTTAGTTATATTTAAATTTAGAAGAGAATATTAACCAAAAAATATATTTAATTTATAATGCATAGATAATATTCTGTAGCTTTTAAAAATTATGGAAAGTGTTTAATTTGACTGCAAAAAAGATAATTTGATGCAAGACGATACCTTATTAGCTATCGCTCAAATATCGCAATCGTTTTAACGATATATGGTTATTAACCCTAGAAAGATAACCTACGTCTATTAGACGTGTACTGCCCATTTGATATACATTACTGTTAAAATACGGTTATCTTTCTAGGGTTAATGTTAAGTGATGGAATACTACCGTCGAAACGCTGTCGTCTGGCGATAATATAATCGACATACGGTATGAGTACTCAGACTTTCTCCACGCAAACTTTAGAGCTTTAATACAAAATATTGCCAACTAAAGTCAGTTTTTCATATTTGGTATAAAAGATGAATTTAAACAAGCCAGAAAGCACTGCAATGCCTATATTAAAAATAAAATAAATAAAGCGTCTCCAACCATTGTGCGTGCGAAAATATATTTTTCGACACGAAATTGAAGGTACCTACCTACTGTACGTAGTTATAATAAGTTTTGTATACATTTTAAGTTTCTAATTCCAATAACCAATTTTATCCAACTTTAATTAAAAAAAATATATAATTTTAGAAAAAGCGATAGTAAATAAATAAATAATCAATCAATCAACATATGTAGGTTGTTATTTATTAAAATATGAAGCGAATGTGCTTGTTGTTTACTTTGCAGCTAACTCCATGTTCGTAGAATGTGCTTTACCTCTCCCTGATCTGAAACTCGTAAAAATTTCGTACTCCTACAATTTTTGTTTTAACATACACAACATAAAATCCGCTGGTCAAGATAGTATCTACCCTATAGTTTCGCTACTGCGTAGAAATAGGACCTCCCTGTGAAGATCAAAAACAGGTGAATTTAATATAACAAGCCAACATTAGTTTCAAAAACGTTGCTTAATGGTAGTAGTAGTGACATTTTATAATATATTCTTATTAAAATAGGCCTAAATTAAAATCAATTTGTTAATATCTTATACCAAAAAGCCAACATTTACATATAATTTAAGTTCCGCAAATGCTTTATTATAATAAATTATAACGTTGAGATATAACAAAGGTTGTAGATTTGTAGTTGAAGTTTGTAGAATTTTAAATATGTGAAAAGTGGTAAAAATACTTTTTAAATGGTGAATTCCCATAACTGATTATGAGTAATAATCCTTTGAGGGACATTTTGGGTTGTAACTAGTCAAAAAATGGTGTGCGTACTATAATGATGAATTTACAGTAGATAATAAGGAAATGTTCAATGTACTATATTATAATACAAATAAATCTACGATTAAGATTTTTTGGAATCGCTTAACAAAAGCACTCATTTCACTCACTATACAGAGAGGCTCCATCCCTGATATATATATATGTGTATATATATTTAAAATTAAGTTGGGAGACAATCAATTAAACTACTATGTCTGATTACTATGTCAATGAGCTGAGTATATGGCTGTAAAGAAAAATGCATTTAAAATGAATATCTAAAAAAACAATTGTTTTCCCACTTTTGCGGCATAGATTCGACCAGTGGCCCGCATGTAGAAATCGGAATAGCGTTCCATGTTTCTTGGACCACTTTCCACAAATGATCACGATAATTTATATTGGTCTTTGAAACTTCCTTTTTTAAGTGCCTTAAAGATGTTCAAAGATGGGTTTAGGTCTGGTGACTGCGACGGCCAACCCATTAACCTAATGTCATTTTCTTGGAACCAGGCTTTTACAAGCTTTGAACAGTGCTTTGGGTCGTTATCTTGTTGGTATTCCCACTTAAGCGGCATGTTTCCCTCCGCATATTATAACATGGTGTTCTGCATTATGTCTTTGTATACTACGGCGTTCATAACGTCTTTGATCCAAAACAGAGGCCCAACGCCATACCATGAAAAACAACCCCAAATGATCATGTTGCCACCACTATGCTCCACTGTCTTCCTGGTGTATGAAGGATTAAGCCCCTGGTTCTCAGGACGTCGCACATACATTTTGCCGTCAGACCCAAACAAATTTATCTTAGTTTCCTCTGACCATAAAATAGTTTTACAATGCTGTTGGTTCAAATTCCATTCTGCAAAATCCTAACTCTTCTTGATGTTGGATATGCTGAGGTGAGGAACTTTTCTTGGTACTCTTCGATGCAGTCCACCTTCTATGAGCGTGGGGCATTTAACTCAGCTCTTAAATCCTTAGAAGAAGCAAACGGATTTTTTCTGCATGCCCTTAGCAGCTGTCGATCGAAAGCTGACGTAGTTTTCCTTGGCCGGCCACGGGTTTCTGGCTTCTTTTGTGCCCGGATAGCATGAACTTTCGTTTGAGCATTCCAAAAGTTCCGCTATGTCTCGCACCGTTAAAGCCTTTTAATTTTTAAGCGATCTTCAATGGAGCAATGCTTATTTCTACCCATAATGAAATAAATTGCAGAAAAGTCAATAACAAAATAAATCACTGATCGATTTTTCCCAAAAACACTACTTCCTTTCATTAATTGATCGTGACAACTGCGATGAAGCTCAATTTTCAATATTATTTTGCTCCAGCCTAGCAAACGGTCAAGATAAATATTCCGTTATTCTGAATAAAACGAAGATCGCATTCCCGGAAAGGGGTACTACGTTTTAAAGTACAAATGAGTGACATTATACTGTACAAGTTCTTGGAACTTTATGTAAAACAAATTTCAAATAAAATAAAAAACATAAGGAAAGGCTACAGTCCGCTTGGAGCGAACAGTATGATACCCTATCCCTATCCCTATATGCCCCAAAAAAAACCTTAAGAAGATGATGGATAGCATTTTATTTCATTCTATAAAATTTAGAAAAAAAAAAAAACATTTTTTGAAAAAACGCCCCCAAAAAGTGGGCGTGGCCAAAAACTTTGTATGGGCGATATATTGGAAAAAATATTGGCTAAATATCTTGTTAAACACTTTTTTTCGGTTTCTATGAAAATTATCGAAGAAAACAGCATTTTAGTGAAAAACGCCCACAAAAAGTAGGCGTGGCAAAAAACTTTATATGACAAACTTATAAAGGAGGGCAGTGCCTACATATCTTGTGAAGGTTATAACCCTCTATCTGTCCATCTGTAGCTTTAAATCGGTTTTTTCTAAATTGTGGGCGTGGCAGTGGGCGTATTCCAAAAAATTTTACACTTAACCATTTCGGAGCCCTAGGGAGTATTTGGTCCAAATTTCAGCTTTCTAGCTTGAATTTAAAGGCCTAAAAATTGCGTACGGACGGACGGACGGACGGACGGACGGACGGACGGACGGACATTGCTAGATAGTCTTAGGATTTGGTCCTGATCATAAATATATATACTTTTATGGGTCTACGACGAATATTAAGGGGTGTTACAAACTATGTGTCAAAATTAATATACCCTTAGGATAGGGTATAAACATAAGGAAAGGCTACAGTCCGCTTGAGGCGAATAGTATGATACCCTATCCATATCCCTATATGCCCCAAAGAAAAAACCATTAAGAAGATGATGCATAGCATTTTATTTAGTTCGATTAATTAAAAAAAAAATGTTTGGAAAATAACGCCCCCAAAAAGTGGGCGTGGCCAAAAACTTTGTATGGGCGATATATTGGAAAAAATATTGAGTAAATATTTTGTTAAACAGTTTTTTTCGCTTTCTGTGAAAATTTTCGAAGAAAACAGCATTTTAGTCAAAAACGCCCACAAAAAGTAGGCGTGGCAAAAACTTTATATGACAAACTTATAAAGGAGGGCATTGCCTACATATCTTGTGAAGGCTGTAACACTCTATCTCTCTAACTTTAGCTTTAAAACGGTTTTTTCTAAATTGTGGGCGTGGCAGTGGGCGTATTCAAAAAAATTTTATACTTAACCATTTCGGAGCCCTAGGGAATATGTGGTCCAAATTTCAGCTTCCTAGCTTAATTTTAAAGGCCTAAAAATTGCGTACGGACGGACGGACGGACGGACGGATATTGCTAGATAGTCTTAGGATTTGGTCCTAATCATAAATATATATACTTTTATGGGTCTACGGCGAATATTAAGGGGTGTTACAAACTATGTGTCAAAATTAATATACCCTTAGGATAGGGTATAAACATAAGGAAAGGCTACAGTTCACTGGGGGCGAACAGTATGATACCCTATCCATATCCCTATATGCCCCAAAGAAAAAAGCATTAAGAAGATGATGGATAGCATTTTATTTCATTCTATTAATTAAAACATAAGGAAAGGCTACAGTCCGCTTGGAGCGAACAGTATGATACCCTATCCCTATCCCTATATGCCCCAAAAAAAACCTTAAGAAGATGATGGATAGCATTTTATTTCATTCTATAAAATTTAGAAAAAAAAAAACATTTTTTGAAAAAACGCCCCCAAAAAGTGGGCGTGGCCAAAAACTTTGTATGGGCGATATATTGGAAAAAATATTGGCTAAATATCTTGTTAAACACTTTTTTTCGGTTTCTATGAAAATTATCGAAGAAAACAGCATTTTAGTGAAAAACGCCCACAAAAAGTAGGCGTGGCAAAAAACTTTATATGACAAACTTATAAAGGAGGGCAGTGCCTACATATCTTGTGAAGGTTATAACCCTCTATCTGTCCATCTGTAGCTTTAAATCGGTTTTTTCTAAATTGTGGGCGTGGCAGTGGGTTTATTCCAAAAAATTTTACACTTAACCATTTCGGAGCCCTAGGGAGTATGTGGTCCAAATTTCAGCTTTCTAGCTTGAATTTAAAGGCCTAAAAATTGCGTACGGACGGACGGACATTGCTAGATAGTCTTAGGATTTGGTCCTGATCATAAATATATATACTTTTATGGGTCTACGACGAATATTAAGGGGTGTTACAAACTATGTGTCAAAATTAATATACCCTTAGGATAGGGTATAAAAAAAAAAAAAATTGGAAAAAAAGCCCCCAAAAAGTGGGCGTGGCAATAAACTTTGTATGGGCGATATGTTGGAAAAAATATTGGGTAAATATCTTGTAAAACATTTTTTTTCGCTTTCTATGAAAATTTTCGAAAAAACAGCATTTTAGTAAAAAACGCCCACAAAAAGTAGGCGTGGCAAAAGACTTTATATGACAAACTTATAAAGGAGCGCAATGCCTACATATCTTGTGAAGGTTGTAACACTCTATCTCTCTAACTTTAGCTTTAAAACTATTTTTTCTAAATTGTGGGCGTGGCAGTGGGCGTATTCAATTTCCTTATGTTTATACCCTATCCTAAGGGTATATTAATTTTGACACATAGTTTGTAACACCCCTTAATATTCGTCGTAGACCCATAAAAGTATATATATTTATGATCAGGACCAAATCCTAAGACTATCTAGCAATGTCCGTCCGTCCGTACGCAATTTTTAGGCCTTTAAAATTAAGCTAGGAAGCTGAAATTCGACCACATATTCCCTAGGGCTCCGAAATGGTTAAGTGTAAAAAAATTTTGAATACGCCAACTGCCACGTCCACAATTTAGAAAAAATCGTTTTAAAGCTAAAGTTAGAGAGATAGTGTTACAACCTTCACAAGATATGTAGGCACTGCCCTGCTTTATAAGTTTTTCATATAAAGATTTTTGCCACGCCTACTTTTTGTGGGCGTTATTTTTACTAAAATGCTGTTTTCTTCGAAAATGTTCATAGAAAGCGGAAAAAAATGTTTAACAATATATTTACCCATTATTTTTTCCAACATATCGCCCATACAAAGTTTTTGGCCACGCCTACTTTTTGGGGGCTTTTTTTAAAAAAACTTTTTTTTTTTAATTAATAGAACGAAATAAAATGGTAGCCATCATCTTCTTAATGCTTTTTTCTTTGGGGCATATAGGGATATGGATAGGGTATCATACTGTTCGCCCCAAGCAGACTGTAGCCTTTCCTTATGTTTTAATATGGAAATCGTACAACATTTTTTGAATTGTAGGTCTTATGATAAGATCCTTATATAGATCCTTGTTTTTAATACAAACCAACTATCGCCATATAAAATTTCATAATCGTAGGCTCCGTTAGAAGTATGGGCGGTTTCAAACCTCTTTCTTGGAGTATACACAGTCTTTTATTTGTTTCGATGTTTGTTTTTCAGATACATTTTTTTCCGTGTTTGTATGAAAAAAAAACAAAAAAAAATCCATGTGTTAAATAGTTATTGTAGATCTTTTGGGGGCTCTATTTAAAAAACGGGCGGCTCCCACGCGCTCTGTATGAACAAATGACATATGTTAGTTATGATATATGATAAAAGTTATATGATAAACTCGTACACGAACAAAAAAATTTATAAGAAATTTATGAATAAATCATTTTTCAAATGTTAATTCATCTCTAAGTCTTTAAGAAAATACATACTGGGAAAACATGAAATATATTTTTGTTCAAGATTCTCTATCTTCATATTATTTAAAATCTGTAGTATAGGAGAAAACATTAAGTTGGGGAATCAAATGAAGACAAATTCAATACTCTAGGTCGGAGTATTAGTTAAAAAAAATTGTCCTTACTCGTTACATTCATTACTTTTATTCAATCCCTAATTCGAATGTAACAAATTTTCCTTGCGTATATTTGTTCTCTTACAAATTTAATGAAATAATACGAAAAAGAAACGGAGAAAAACAACACCACATTGAAAAATAAATAAAATCGTTATTAGAGTAGGTACCAAAAGGAATGTTTTTATTTCTTATCTTTCGTACGCTAAGAGAGAAGGAATCAAAGTAGAAAAGATCTAAATTCTATTCCCTTTAACCAATTCAATTCGTATCCGTATGCCCACAATCTCCGCATTTCGCATACACTTAGGTGCGCGACACAAGGCCCCATACCACAAAGAATATTTGCATTTCATATGTTTCCTTACTTTAGCTACTTCCGTTAGTATACATTACTTTTTGGCAAACATGAGAAATCATTTCTTTGTCTCTTTGTGAGCTAAAGTGATGGAAAACAGCATTTGAAATATTTATGTTATTGTAACAATTTCATGCGAGTTATGTGTACGTTTTGAGAGTAACAAAACATTACTAGTTAATTAATGTAACTCTCGTTACTCGGAAACGAATACAGTCGGTTTGCTACAGCTCTTCATTGAAAGCTATAGGTTTGCTTCGTTTGACGGTAATTTCTGGTTTTTCATTCATGATTCATTTTAATATGATCAATATTACCTTACAAAACAAAAATTCATTTTAATATGATCAATATTACCTAAAAAAACAAAAATTCAGATATATTATCTTATATTTCACTCAATGTAAAATTTATTTTTTTAACATTCTGTTATAATACACTTTTTAAAATATTCAAATTAGGGGTTTTCCCATCATTTTAAGTGGAGCCTTGACTTGCAAAATACATATCTTTTAAGAAATGTCTTTCGCAAGTCCTGAAATACCTCGAAAGTGGATTATGTTGTAGGTTGTTTATTAGTGCAATTAAGTCACTTTGCCTTTAAGACATATAAAACAGTCTTATATTTCTATTTATGCATTTTTTTATATTGCTTACACAAACTTTTTTTTTCTTCTCTTGCTTACACCCCGAACACTTTAAATAATGTTTCCCCAATTTTTATGAAGCTTTTGGAACATCTTATGACAATTCAACTTCAGTCCACTTTTAAAAATACGGGTAAAAAAAAATTTTAACAATTTCCCCCAACTAATTAGTGTGACCATCTACTATACAATTTAGAACCTAAAAAGTGTAGTCAATAAAACTTAAAAAAAAGTTTAATATCATATATGGTGGAATGAAACATTTATATTGAAGATCCATAACTTATCCTTTTTAATGAATAACCGAAGACAAAAACCACAAATAAATAAATATATTCTGCTTTAAATAGTCTATTGCTAGAAAGTTAATAGAGAACTTGGCTGGGTTCTACGATGCTCTCGATAGTTAGATTGCAAACTGTCAATGTAATTTTTTGTTAAAAAATGTTTCGTGATTGTAAATACGTTCAATAATACCCAAATTTAGAAAATTATGGTTCACTGCCCCAAAATTATACAGATCTTGTATTATATTACAGCTGACCACCTATTTGGTATTGTTGACCATTCATTTTTCTGGCTAAATAGTAATTGACATACATCAGATAGTTATGTTTGAAAACTCAATTAAACATATTTCTCTAATAAATTTTTATCTTTTCTTAGATATCCGATTGGGATCGTTACGCTGCAGAAGAATATGAAATGTTAATATCAGAAGATACTAGAGCGGAATAACTTATAGTGGTTTATTGTATTCAAAGAAAACGATATTAGAATATGTGAAATAAAGATGTGGTTTAGTAAACTAAATTGATAAATTTTTTTTTGTTTGTTATTTAACCATAGGTTACGTTAATACCAGTGCAAATGCTTATTTTTCAAGTACAGGGAGACTTTGATGTGTATGACATTTACAAAAATAACGTACATAAAAGTGAATGTTTGAAACTAAAAAGAGCAATTTAAATAAAATGCAATATATTAATCATCGACCCGCGTACCGGGCACTGAGTGCCCAAAAGAATTTTCAAATCTAATTTTAACATGCATATGAAAAGATATTATTTTCTAGGGCTTACAATGCCCGGAAATTTGTCTAACTATTTTTTGAAGTAGGTACAAAATTGTATCTCTTTGATTTCATAAAAAAGAATGCAAATTCCCTCCATACTTACTTTAAAGGGCACTGAGTGCCCAAGTACACAATAATTTAAATTTTTATTTTATAATTTCTAAAGTACCACGAATCACCTTTGCAGTAGAGGAGAAATCCGTGAAAAACTAACTGGCCACTTTTAAGAGGGCAACTCAGGGGTGCTTAAGATCTAAACTGGTAAAAACCAACTTAAGGGACTTCTTCGCAAGTTTAATAACGACAATTTGGAGAGACTGGTTTAGCCACATGTTCGCAAAGTTGCTCTCCGAAGATAAAATCATAAACAAATTCGTTGCAGCATAACTAACGCTCTACGAAAAACTGAAAATCTTTAAGCAACTTACTTATCCATTTTTAATAACATTTTCTCAAAACCGTGATTTTAAAATTATTTATATTATATTTTTCGTTATCAAGTTTTAATAGAATGATAGATTTATGCATTATGTAATAAAATGTACGGTTGTTATTTTCAAACCTAACATTTTAAAAAAGTGGGGAGTCGTTTTGATGTTTTGGGAGCCTAACGCTTAGCAAAGGAGCCATTCAGGCAGCTCTGATGCTCTCTCTGATATGCAACACGTCTTTCAGCGCAGAAAATTCTGCGAGACTGCGCTTCAAAACCTTGTTGGTAGGATTCAATGATCGATATGGGGTGTGTTTTTTATAATGTGACCTTTGTAACGCATTATCGAAAATCATACTTATAATCTACGTAAATTACACGCTACTTCAATGTACTGGAAGTCTCAGAAGTCTTACATGAGCTCCTCAGAAGGAGGACGTACGGCAGACGAATTCATTAGACTTAATCAACAGTGTCGTCAACAGTCAAGATGACAGTTACCCTACTTGAGCTACTTCGACATATTTGGAGATGAGGTCAGTGAGGATTATTCAGTACTAGTTTCTGACACCGGAGAAATCTGGCCCCATTCGTCCAAGGGGTCTAACAAAGGTTGGGGGTTGTACGCCGGGGTAACTGCCTGACTGAATAAAACATATATAGTTACGCAGCAACTACAAGCCTTGGATACGGATGATTCTACTATTGACGAACCTGGCAAACGAAGAAAGGACAACCAATTTCGGATCTGTACGTGGAATGTCAGGTCCCTTAACAGACCGCGTGCAGCCCCACGCTACATACATTGTATTTAGTTTAAATGATGACCCTCCCCGCCAACCAACCTTCAGAAACTACCGCAAGACAAATTGTCTCTTATGCCACTATAAGGTAGAGATTTACTATGGCATTCAATGAGATCTATGCTTTTATGTTCCCCTCATGACACTAACGAGCTTGATCATAAAGTTAGGGAACTCACGCATTGTCCTCCTCGTGTCCTCTCACTCGACCTAGAGGCAAGGTGATATCCGATTGGGATCGTTACGCTGCATATCAGAAGATACTAGAGCGGAATAACTTATAGTGGTTTATTGTATTCGAAGTAAACGATATTAGAATATGTGAAATAAATATGTGGTTTAGTAAACTAAATTGAAAAAGTTTTTTTTTGTATGTTATTTAACCATAGGTTACGGTAGTGCAAATTGAATGATCGATATTGGGTGTGTTTTTGATAATGCGACCTTTGTAACGCATTATAGAAAACAATATGTTGTAATAAAAAATGCTACCTCTTTTTCAAAGAAGACAGACCGCAGCCTAACAGCTACATACATTGTATTTAGTCTAAATGATGACCCTCCCCGCCAATCAACCTTCAGAAACTACCGCAAGACAAATTGGCTCTCATACAGAGATTCACTATGGCATTCAACGAGCTCTCTGCTTTTATGTTCGCCTTGATCATTAGGGAACTCACGCATTGTCCTCCTCGTGTCATCTCACTCGACCTAGAGGCAAGCGTAAGCCGCATTGGTGGACATCGGAATTGAGCCCACTTAGAAATGACTGTTGGAGATAATTCTGAAAAGTTGTATAGAACTGGTTCACATTCTGCTTTTATGGAGAGAAGTGAAAGTGGTTTTTATACCCAAAGCTGGTAAATATTCCCATGTCACTCCAAAAGATCTCGACCCATCAGTCTATCATCATTTCTCCTAAAAACTCTAGAAAGATTGATAGATATCTATATTCGTACCAACATTGAGAAAAGGTTGCTGTCTACCTCCCACCATGCTTATCGCAAAGGCAGATCTGTACAAACAGCCCTACACACGTTAGTTCGTTCAATTGAATATTCCCTTTACCACACGGAGTATACAATGGTAACCTTCCTTGATATAGAAGGCGCTTTTAACAACGTCAACACATCTGCGATCTCAACTGCACTGACGGATCTGAAAGTGGACACGTAACGAGTTGACACTTAACGAGTTGATTAATCAACTACTAACCAGTAGAATTATTAAATCAAAGCTGGGTGTGACCTCCGCCAGAAGATCTGTCAGCAGGGAAACGCCGCAAGCAGGAGTCCTATCCCCATTTCTTTGGAATCTTGTATTGAACAAACTGCTTGTTATCCTGGAATGAGGGGCTGCAAAGTGATTGCCTATGCAGATGACTTTGCTATTGCCGTATCGGGGAAGCACCCTAACAACTTAAAAGAACTCCTACAAAATGCTCTTAACAAGCTAACAAGATGGGCTGATAGTTGTGGTCTAGGCGTTAACCCCCACAAAACTGAACTTGTCTAGGAAATACAAAATCCCACAATTCGTCTTCTCTGATGAGTCCAAATACATAGGTCTCATCCTGGATAGGAAGCTCAGCTGGAAATGTAATATACAAGAAAGAGTCCGGAAAGCTACGGTGGCCCTCACTTCTTGCAAAAAAGCAAGTGGGGACTACATCCTCGAATTACTCACTGGCTATATATCTCGGTTGTAAGACCGATACTAAAATATGGAACGATTGTCTGGTTGACTGCGTTAGAGAAAGCGATAAATCGCGACAAACTAGGCAAGGTCCAGAGATCAGAGATCATTCTGTTATAATACCCATTGACATTTTTAGCAGACAGACAGCTGCTACCACGACCACTCGCCTCAAAGCTACTTCTCAATCGACCGATTGTAAAATCGGCCACTCTGCAATTCTGAACATACTCAGAATCCTTCCTAGAAATATAGACTACACCACACCCCAACTGCTGTTCGACAAAAACTTACAGCTTTCCATCCCTTCTGGAGGAAGAATCAATCCATTTTTACACGGACGGTTCAAAAACAAATGATGGGGTGGGTGGAGGCGTCTTCTCAGACAGACTAAATCTTAGTCTCTCCTTCCATCTTCCTAATCATTGTAGTGTTTTCCAGGCGGAAATTATGGCGATCAAGGAAGTCTTGTCCTGACTAAAAAAAAACCTGGTATCCGTAAAGGATATTCCAATCTTTTCGGATAGTCAGGCCGCCATCAAGTTCTGGACTCTCTGTCTCTATTAACTCTTTAGTAGCCCTAGATTGCCGATCATCTCTAAAGGAGATGGCTGAGCAGTTCAACATTCACCTTTGCTGGGTGCCGGGGCATAAAGACATTCCGGGTAAATGCAAGGCTGACGAGCTCGCCAAACTTGGAACTACCCTCTCAATCTTGCTTGAAAAGGGCTCCTTAGGCATACCAGTTCCCACATGCAAACATTGCTTAAACTGGATGCGATAGAAAAAACTAATCACAGATGAACAAATGGTACTACTTCTCTGACAACGAAGCAGATCTGGCCTAGGCTGGATCTAAGACGCTCAAAGAGCTTGATTACCCTTAATCGATCCACATTAGTGCTACAATTGGTATCATAACTGGACACTGTATGTTAGGCAGACATACAACAAGGCTTGGCGCCTATTCAAACGACTTCTGTAGGAGCTGTATTGATGAGGAGGAGGAAGAGACTACTCTACACCTCCTTTGCACATGCCCTGCTCTCTCCCGAAAGCGAAATCTCCATATGGGGGCATTAATAGGGTATATTAATTTTGACACATAGTTTGTAACATCCCTTAATTTTCGTCGTAGACCCATAAAAGTATATATATTTATGATCAGGACCAAATCCTAAGACTATATAGCAATGTCCGTCCGTCCGTCCGTACGCAATTTTTAGGCCTTTAAAATTAAGCTAGGAAGCTGAAATTGGGAACACATATTCCCTAGGGCTCCAAAATGGTTAAGTGTAAATTTTTTTTTAATACGCCCACTGCCACGCCCACAATTTAAAAAAAAACCGTTTTAAAGCTAAAAGTGGTACATCTTTCACAAGATATGTAGGCACTGCCCCCCTTTATAAGTTTGTCATATAAAGGTTTTTGCCACGCCTACTTTTTATGGGCGTTTTTTACTAAAATGCTGTTTTCTTCGAAAATGTTCATAGAAAGCGAAAAAATATGTTTAACAAAATATTTACCCTATATTTTTTCCAACATATCGCCCATACAAAGTTTTTGGCCATGCCCACTTTTTTGGGGTGTTTTTTCAAAAAAACTTTTTTTTTTTTTTAATTAATAGAATGAAATAAAATCTTCTTAATGCTTTTTTCTTTGGGGCATATAGGTATATGGATAGGGTATCATACTGTTCGCCCCCAGCGGACTGTAGTCTTTCCTTATGTTTTTCTTAATAATTTAAACTCAACCGACCCAAAATGTCTCTCACGCCTTATAAGCTCCTCAAAATGGTTCAACGTGTAGGCAGGAACTTCAGATCCACGTGGTATCACAATGGACTGTATAGGTGGTCTAAGTGAGTTGGACTTCTATCTGACTGCCACTTCAACCTACTTCTGTAGTTCCATTGCTTTACGGTAATGACGAACTAATTCCGTCAAGCAGAATACACCACTCCACCTGGACGATGAAGACCAACAATTCCGTCAACCCGTACCTGGAGAGTGAAGATAGCCACATCTAAGCTTAAGTCAAATGATGACTTGGTTACGAGCAGGCACCAACTAACTCAACTGTAAAATATGGTCGGAGGAAAGTATGCCCGATGAATGGAACCTCAGCATTGTTTGTCCGATCCGATCCAGAGGTAATAATCTTCTGAACATCGCTTACAAGATCTTATTTTCCGTGCTGTGTGAACGCCTGAAGCCTCTCGCCAACAACCTGATTAGTCGCTATCAGTGTGTCTTCAGGCCGTGAAAGACTACCATCGACCAACTATTCACACTACAGCAGATGTTGGAGAAAACCCAGGAAGTCCAAAACGATATCCACCACCTTTTCATCGATTTTTAGCCGAATATAACAGAATTTATAGAGACGAGCTATGCAAAGCAAAGTCTATTTTTGACATCCCTGCCAAACTCATCCGTTTTTGCAGGATGACAATAAAGAATTCACGCTGCTCCAGCACGGTCGGTAAAGAACTCACCAAGACCTTCGCTGTCAAAAAAGGATTTAGACAAGGCGATGCTCTGTCATGTGACTTCTTCAACATTATTCTTGAAAGAATAGTGCAAAACTCAAATGCCATCTATCTACTTGCCTACGCCGACGACATCGATATGAAGTTGTTGCAATTAAATGCGAATATATTTTGTGTTTATAAGACATAGTTCTCTACCTATTTATCTGATTTTAAAAAAATATATAGCCATACCTACTTGGATGGATGAAAACGGATAATAACATAAGGAAAGGCTACAGTCCGCTGGAGGCGAACAGTATGATACCCTATCCATATCCCTATATGCCCCAAA
The DNA here is from genome assembly GCA_963576555.1 of Ferdinandea cuprea. Classification (NCBI taxonomy): domain Eukaryota; kingdom Metazoa; phylum Arthropoda; class Insecta; order Diptera; family Syrphidae; genus Ferdinandea; species Ferdinandea cuprea. The sequence continues at coordinate 85,261,185 of OY754959.1, forward strand.
GAAAAAAGCATTAAGAAGATGATGGATAGCATTTTTTTTCATTCTATTAATTAAAAAAAAAAAAATTTTTTTTTGAGAAAACGCCCCCAAAAAGTGGGCATGGCCAAAAACTTTGTATGGGCGATATGTTGGAAAAAATATAGGGTAAATATTTTGTTAAACATTTTTTTTCGCTTTCTATGAAAATTTTAGTAAAAAAAACGCCCACAAAAAGTAGGCGTGGCAAAAAACTTTATATGACAAACTTATAAAGGAGGGCAGTACCTACATATCTCTATCTCTCTTACTTTAGCTTAAAATTTTTTTTTAAATTGTGGGCGTGGCAGTGGGCGTATTCAAACATTTTTTACACTTAACCATTTCAGAGCCCTAGGGAATATGTGGTCCAAATATTCAGCTTCCTAGCTTAATTTTAAAGGCCTAAAAATTGCGTACGGACGGACGAACGGACGGACATTGCTAGATAGTCCTAGGATTTGGTCCTGATAATAAATATATATACTTTTATGGGTCTACGACGAATATTAAGGGGTGTCACAAACTATGTGTCAAAATTAATATACCCTTAGGATAGGGTATAAAAATGATTGGACTTAATATATTTTATTGTTTTATTGCATAATTGTTACTAAATTTGTAATAATTTTGGATATTTGTTTTACACATATTAAATTAAATTTGGTTGTTTTATTATGTTTTTATTCAACATATGAACGTTGAATGTATCTACGTATTCGGAACATTCAAATGAGAGAAAGCGAGCGAATTGATAAACTGCGAAGAAATACCTTTTTATCCATTTTTAAAAACAAAATGAAAGCTTTATTATTTCCAATTCATAGATAATTAGGTTATTAAATTTATTTCATCATGATGATAAATAATGAAAATAATGAATAATTATATCATGATGAATAAATTAAAAACATTATTATCTTTGCGTGAGTAATATTCGTGGGTTGGGATCCTATTTTTTTTCATTGTACGTCCATGCGATTCACAATAAACCAGCTGTTTTGGCACTAAGTGCCGATTTAATGGAGTTTAGTCAGCCTGGATATAACTTGGTGCCATTATTCTTTTCCCATCGTGGTATCGCCGTAAATATACGTAGTGATGTAGCCTACCAACTTCTACCTTAATACAATCCGGAATTTAATTTTATTTGGTCCGTAGGCAATTAATTCACTACTGTTTTATTTTCAGAAGCCCTAACCAGGACAGGCATACAACTTATAATGAGTTTGATGCACTGTCTGATTCCATCACCAGAATTGTAACCCATTATCATCGTACTGAAATCGTCATTGCGGGCGATTTCAATATACACAATTCAAGTTGGCTTCGACATTCTGGACAGACAACACCCGAAGGAAGGTATGTTGAGATCTTAGCTTAAGTTAATAATTTAACCCAGATTGTAAATGAGCCGACACGGATACCGGACATTAGCGGTCAAAACGCCAACACTCTGGACTTGTTTCTTACCTCTCACCCTGATAAATACACTTTAAACGTATTATCGCCTCTAGGTTCGTCAGACCATTGTATCATATCGGTGAATTTCTCGTACTCCAGCCACACAGTTAAAGAACAAGCTTCTAAAAGAACCGTATGACAATACGAGAAAGCCAATTGGGAAGCTTTTAACGGTTTCTTTAGGACTTTTAACTGGTCGTTGTGCTTCCTCAACAACGACGTGGATGCCGCTGCCGATATGATTACAAATTTAATTCACCTGGGTATGAAACGCTTTATCCCTAACAGGATAAAGTCCTTTAAGGCCAATCCAACTGAGGAAAACCGAAAAAAGTTCAAACGAGCCAGAAATGACTGCAATGCCCACATTAATCGTGTCAAATTCTCCTACGACCAAAAGTTGAGGCAAAAAATACTACAAAGTCCCTCCGGTAGTAAAAACTTTTGGTCGTTTTTCAAGAATATTAAAAATCCGGCCTCGAGTTCTTCAAGGTCTCAACATACATAAATCCGCTGGTCCATATGGTATTTCCCCTATCATTCTGAAGAGGTGTTCTTCCACGCTGGCAAAACCAATGCGTAAGCTTTTCTATCTGTCCTATTCTTCAGGGCTCTTTCCGAGAAGATGGAATACAGCATTTGTCCAGCCCGTCCCAAAAAAAGGCGAATCTTCCTCTGTCTCCTCCTACCGACCAATTGCACTAATGTCCCTTCTTTCCAAGGTCATGAAAACGCTGATAAATCGTCAGCTTATGAAATATCTTGAATCCCGAAAACTTCTTAATGACCGGCAGTACGGTTTTAGCAGCAACAGATCCACTGGTGATTTGATGACATATTTAACCAAAAGGGGAAAGAATCTATTCACCGTGGTGGTGAAAGTAAGGTCGTTGCGCTTGATATTTCATAGCCATTTGACAGAGTTTGGCATCAAGCTCTCTTGTCGAAAATGCGTGCATTTGGGTTCGATGTTACCCTTCTTCAATAGATTAGAAATTACCTTTCGGACCGTTCAATACAAGTTGTTTTGGACGGTTTCAAGTCTGCAACTTACCAAATAAATGCTGGTGTTCCCCAAGGCTCCGTTTTGTCTCCGACTCTCTTTCTCATTTTTATCAATGACCTCCTGTCTGAAACTTCTAATCCAATCCATTCCTTTGCTAATGACAGTACCCTCAGCTTTACATATTCGTTTTCTCATCTTCGGGCGTCGAACTGGAACGGCAACGTATGTTAAGCTCATTGAATTCCGATCTTGACAGCATACTTAAATGGGGTAAAACCAACAGAGTGGAATTTAATGCTTCCAAAACACAATGCTGTCTTCTGTCATTAAAGCGAAACCCCAATACTCTGCCATTATCCATGGATGGCACTTGCATCGACGAAACCGAAAGACTTTCCATCCTCGGTATGTGCGTTAACGACAAACTTCGTTGGAATGACCACATATTCGATGTCGCCAAGAACCCTGCGAAATGTCTAGGCTTCCTTAAGCGATGCAAGAAATATTTCACCCCTACTGATCTGGCTAGAATCTACAAGGCGTTCATTCGCCCAAAACTTGAGTACAACGCTCATATCCGGTCTGGTGCACCAATGATATATTTGGAGCTACTTGACAGGATTCAAAAACGTGCGGTAAAATTTGTTGGCGATCGAGACATCACGAAATCATTTGACTCTTTTAGTCATCGTCGTGATGTCTCCTGTCTGTCATTGTTTTATCGGTACTTTTACCATAAGTGCTCAAATGAAATAGCCAGTTGCATTCCACCCCTACAGCAATTCAACCGCAATACTCACCATGCTAGGAATGCACATCAGTTTACCCTCAAGCCTGTATTCGGACGTACAGTGAAATACAAAGATTTGTTTCTTAACCGTACAATACGAATGTGGAAAGCTCTACCCCGCTCTGTTTTTCCTACGCATTATAGTTTACAGACATTTAAAACCAACGTGCATCGGCATCTCCTTTTTTCTAATCCTTCACTTCCCTAATGCCAACACTGTGTTACTTCATTATAAGGGTATTCAAAATCCCTTTAGTGCGCGTACATTATAAAAAAAAAAGATCTTTGAATTGGAATAGTGAATATAAGTGAATTTTACAGGATATTTCACTAAAAGTAATTTCGTTTAAAAATTATTTAATATTAATTATTTTACTTCGATAAATCAACCAACAACATTTTTTTATTATTACTGACAATTTAAAACTGCTAAATTAGTTGAATTACCGGCAAAGGAAATATGATACATATCCTTATTTCAAAAAATGTTTACGAAACTGCTTAAAAATGTTTACCCAAAAACTAGGTTTGTTAGGTAAAACTAAAATAATTAGGCCTATCACAAGTTTCCTTCGGAGAAATCCCCGAATGAAAAATTCTGCTACGAATCCCGAAAAAAAGCAATCAAAAGATCCGAAGGGATTCGAATAAGCATTGCCTGATTGAAAAAATTAGTTTCCATTTTCGAAGTCAGCTGATTTATATCACAACTAATACTCGAAACAATAGAAAGAAAAATCCCTGAACTTAAAAAAAAATTCGGTTGTAACATTCACTAAATTTAAAATATATATGTAATTAACAATTTAACTGTCTAATATAATAAAATATTTTTGTTATCACGTTAAAAATTCTCAAAAAAGGATTTTCGTTACTTGGTCCCTGAGTACTATTAAATTCAAATTCAAAAACTTTTCGTTTTTTAAGTGAAAAAAGATACCAAATTCTACGAATTTCGAATTTCGTAGTATTTTTCCACTACGAAGGGAACTTGTAATAGAGTTTTGGGGATTTGTAGAAATTTTTCTATTACGACGTAGCTCGTGATAGGGGTGAATACATAATAATAGAAAACATTCAAAATTTTTTTAATCTTTTGCTAATTCACCATAAATTGTCGCATATTATTACGATGTTATTGGACACAGCCCAATTTGACTTTTAATATGTCTACGTAACATATTTTTCAAAATGGATTCTTTGGCGCAGAACTGCTGTTGCGGCGAAAACAGGTTTGGCGGTCAATGAGAGCAAGTATATGCTGTCATCAAAAAAGGACACCCCACACCTACGTCTCGGATAGAATGCCACTATAGATCGATATAACTTTGAGCTGGAAAAGGCGCTGAGAATTAACGAAGAATAACTAATAAAAATTGAGTAGCAAAGCCCTCTCTCGAACAACTAAAGTGTCCGGCCAGGAAGATCGAATCCACACCGCGCAGTAAAGGAGGACCGCGATTCAGGTAGTGTACGCAAGTGGAAGGGACTTTAACCAACTTAGCGTGCGAAACTGGAGACAGCTGGCCAAAGATCGTGCTGGCTGAAGACGCTTGTTGGTTGATCCACCCCGGACTGTAGGGTTACCTTAAGTAAGTGAGTAACCCCTTTAAACGCTATAACTTCTAAACTAGTATGTATGTGTATGTTATAACTAGATATTTCTACAATATCCTTCTTTATCATTTATCAATAAAGCTGTTGTTTTCCACGCCTTTTTTTTTGGGGGCGTTAAGGGAAATGAATAGAGTATCATACTGCTTGCCCCAAAGCGATATGTATTTTGTTCTTGAAAGTTGCTTTTATAGCATTATAGCTATACATAAATGTAATTGTTTTTTAAGACTTCAGATAGTTACCAGCCTTGGAGCACCACCAACCTTCTCCGAGTCTTGAATTTCGGTATAGTAAAGCTTTGGTTTAATTTTGCTACAACAACAAATTTTAATATGTCGCGCTTACTAAGTTCTTGGCATTTTTCTTTAACTTCTTAAAATGGTATAAGAGAGGTTATTCAAGCAATTTCGGACTCGAGCAAGTTCGGAAACTGTTCGAAAATAGAAATGATATTTTGTATAGTTTGGGGTAAGGACAAAAAAAAATGTCTGCGGGTCTAGTCGTTGCTGGATGTTGGTAACCCTGCCCCCAGCTAACACCGCGCCACGTCACGATATTTATCTGTCAATTTACACTAATTTTGCGTGTTGATCTAAAATGCTAAATTGTTTAAAAGTTTAATAAAACCACTCATTACCTACGAAATCCCTGTTTGTATAGATATACTTAAATATATTGTCAACCGAAAATGTTTGATCAACTTACTTAATATTATTTTGATTATCTGGTTAATTCTTCATCTGTGGTGCTGATGTATACTTCGTTCACACTTTCAAAAGATTTATTTAAAAATATTAAAAGTTTTCGTAAAATGATGATTTTACTTTTTTTATTCGAAAAAATTAAAATTAACCAAAAGAAAGGTCAAATGGAGACGCAAAGTAAAAGTAAAAGTTGGGTAAGACAGTTGAGTCCTTAACTTTCAAACGGAATCAAAACTTTCTCAATTTGGAGCGTGTCAGTAGACGTATCCAAAAAATTTTGCTAAATTTGAAGGCCTACGAATTGCTTTCTTTTAACTCCCTTTATTTTATAATAACTAGATTGAGAAAGACAAAAAGGTTTCTCTTCAACCACAATCACTTTCAACCACTTTGCTGGTTCAATTGATTTTGAAAAATCATTATTAACGTGGTCAATAACCCTAGTTACCAAACCGCGCATTTGCACAAACTGCCACCACAACATGTAGGTATGATCTGATTGCAGTTAAAACGGAAGAACTTATCGATTAAAACATCGAATTTTTTCATGCAGTTTTGCTTTATAACTGACCACTGTTTTGTTTTACCCTGCTCTTCCGTGCGCCCATATTTCTGTGCGATGAATTTATAGGAGGCAATGTTTCATGATTGTTGAAAAGTGATACATTCGCAGTTCATTTGGGAAAATCTAATGTGAAGCTTACGACTATAATATATCACAAGTTTTAATATCTAGGATCTTGTTAGCTTTCAAATTATGAGGAATAGATAAATCTGCAATAATTTTTACGCACTCTTTATATGAGTTCCGGTGCCACGGAATCTTGCAAAGAAAATGTGCGAAAACGTTCAACAGTACGGATAATAGCGGTCTCAGATGTCCGTTTATATCGGATGTAATATGGTGCAATTTGTAACGTTGTTGAAGCCTGGGGCCAGATCATGGAAATCGAAAATGATCGGAAGAAATCGTCTTGAAGATTCAATCTATCTAGATCTCCATCTATTTCTTCAAATATTTATTTTATATATAAAATAAAAAGGTATTGAATCATGACACTGACAGTTTCAATCGAAGGTTAGACGAATATAACGGTCTGATGTTAGCACTGGGTCCAATTCGAAAAAAATTTAAATGTATTTGTATTTTATATCAATGCTGTTTTTTAAAGGATTAATTACACGTAAGAATGATTTATGATTAATTGTTATAAAATTATGCTTTTGATTCTTGTTCCCCCGTTGTTGATTGTGACTGCGCGTCACTGGTTTTGGCTTCTTCTGTTGATCCAAAAACACAGCAAGGACATTTCTCCTTAAGAGCAATACGGTATTTTGGATGGCTAAAATTTTAAAATACATATATGTATACTATATAGCAAACAAATTACTTAATATAATACCTTATACCATACACAATCGGATTATAACACGCGGCTGTTTTTGCGAATGTTGCACCCCAAATTGTATTTAGTGGTGTAAGACCCTCGAATTTAAAAAGACCCATACAATTTATTATTAAGTACGGCGTCCATGCCATGAACCAAAGCGAAATTGTTACTAATGCCACTTTTGCCAGTTTTCCCTCTGCACTTTTCTCAGAATCTTCGGAAGAACGCAATGATTTAACATTCATTTTTTTTGCTTGTTCTCGCATTGCTTTTTCGTGAGCTGATACGGCCTTTAAAATAAAAACCAATTAACAAATATTATGTACAACTTAAATACATGTTCAATACATACTGCAATAATAAACCAATAAGAGTAACATATTAAAAATAATGGTGTATAGTAAACGAATATGGAATAAAATATTAAATATGATCGTGGGTTCCAGTCTCTTTCAAGGTATTCGATCCCACATGATGTCAAATTTCCTTCAGGAACATATCTTTAAAGAAAATAACGTTTAAACTCACATGCGAATTTAAGATACTAATATTACCTGCTCCATCCTAATAATGGCATTATTGTCCAAAAGGAGGCAAAAGTCCATATTGCCAGAATTTTTATTATCGCAAGTTTAATTGTCATTGGTCGTCCTGCAACACCTTTCACAATTACCTGATATCTGTCAAGAGCAATCATGCACATAGACCAAATGGAACCACATCCGAACATTGACCCACATAGAGCATAAATATCGCACATTAAAGGGCCCAGTATCCATGTTTGAAAAAATAAATTAATCGTCATCATAGGACAATTTGTAGCCATCATGCAAAAATCGGAAAATGCCAAATTTAGAACTAACAAGTTAGCAGGCGTTCTTAAGGATTTTGTTGTTGAAAATATGTAAACAACGATTCCATTTCCGCAAAATGATATTATTCCCATTATCGTTAAAAAACTCCCTAAGAGTGTATACCACTTGGGTTCCATCGCCGGAAACTGATTCCAATATGGATGCACAAGGTGTGCCATATCGGGTGTCACCTGAGATTATAAGCTTTTACGTTTTGTTGCTAAACTATTTAAAAATACATAATAATTACCTTATCGGTAACAGATCCATTACCGGAAAAGGCTGAATAACGTGGCCCAAACGGAAAGTTTTGTACACTTTAAAAGAAATAAATTTTGAATTATAAAGATTTGTTCTGTTTCTTATCACACACTTATCCATATTATGGTCCTATCTCATGTAGTTTGTATTTTACGACCTATATAGAATAATATTCACAAAATATTATTCGTATAACTTAAAGACGTTCTGTTCCGACCGGTCTGAATAATGTTCGAATCTGTTTACTAGTTCATTCCGACACTGATTCTTATAGCTTTAGTAATTCGATTATTTTTGTTCATACACTTTTATATATGTTTTTATGTTTGTTTTCTCATAAATGTCATAACCATAACCGTTGGCATCTATTTTATACCGTGCCATGAATGCATTCGAGTTAGCAATTACCAATGTCAATGCATTGAAAGGGCTTCAAGCTGAAATTCATGCACACATATGTTTATTGCAACTAAGTGAGAATTAAAGGCTTATGTTTGATTCGAATTATTGCTGTTTTGGAAGATAATGTTTGCTATGTTTATAAAGATTTTCAGTTTCAGGCCGCAATTTTCGGTGTGTTTCGATTAAAAACGACATTGGCCCATACCCGAGTCTGAGTGCTCTTGGGAGTTCGATAATTTAAAAAAAAAAATAATAATCGCCTCAAAGGGGCAGATTTGATAATACAGCTCTACCTCCTCCCATTCCATTTTAAAATAAAATTAAACAAATTTAAAAATAGTTCGGATTGCATAGAATGAAAATAAACGAAAGGAAATCGTCTAATTTCCAAAATGCATGAATAATGTTTCATTCTACTGTGCCGTCGGGTCTGTGATACAGATATTTGGGATTTAATTTATTGGTTCAAGTTCTCAGAAAAATCGTATGGTAGGGTGGTTTATCTTCAGCACCCACTTTATTTTAAGAAGTAGGTACCAATAATTAATTAGTTATTACCTTTAGAGTATTAAAGCCAGCGCAACCGTTCTGTGATCGTTTGATTGGCAATTGTGCTTAGTCAGTTCAAATCAAAATAAAAAAAAGTTTTATTTCTTATTTCATTAACTCGTAATAACACTAATAAACACAGCCACGAACAGTTGTAGACTTGATGTTAGTTTGGTTGGATGGACGTACATAGTTCGGACAGTCAAAGGCCGGTAACATAACACGGGGTGGGGTCCTAACATGAACAGTGATTACACAAATGTCTTAAAAATAACTGGATTCACTCCAATCATGGAATCGGGCAGATTGACTGCGGGGGAAGTTGCACTGATTTCATATTTTGTTCAAATAGGTTCGGATTCAAAATTATTTTCAATTTAATGTATCTAGCGATAGGTATTCAATTTAATTTTCGAAATATGCAAACATTTTCAGTAACTAAAACCATTTCTTTATGTAAACTGCCAAAAAGTAAACGAATGCGATTTTAATTACAGATTTTGTTTTAACTTTCTAATACAATATGTACATATGTATATTGAGTGTAAACATTTACCCCCGTATAAATAAACATTGAACAACGATGAATTAGCATATTTATGATCAGGACCAAATCCTAAGACTATTTAGCAATGTCCGTCCGTCCGTCCGTCCATCCGTACGCAATTTTTAGGCCTTTAAAATTAAGCTAGGAAGCTGAAATTCGGACCACATACTCCCTAGGGCTCCGAAATGGTTAAGTGTAAAATTTTGTTTAATACGCCCACTGCCACGCCCGCAATTTAGAAAAAACCGTTTTGAAGCTAAACTTAGAGATAGAGCGTTATAACTTTCAGAAGATATGTAGGCACTGCTCTCCTTTATAAGTTTGTCACATAAAGTTTTTTGCCACGCCTACTTTTTGTGGGCGTTTTTCACTAAAATGCTGTTTTCTTCGAAAATTTTCATAGAAAGCGAAAAAATATGTTTAACAAGATATTTAGCCAATATTTTTTCCAACATATCGTCCATACAAAAGTTTTTGGCCATGCCCACTTTTTGGGGGCGTTTTTAAAAAAAATATATATTTTTTTGTAAATTGAATAGAAAGAAATAAAATGCTATCCATCAACTTCTTAATGCTTATTTCTTTGGGGCATATAGGAATATGGATAGGGTATCATACTGTTCGCCCAAGCGGACTGTAGCCTTTCCTTATGTTTTTTTAAGGAGTTGATAAGAGCAAGTGGCTTTAAAATTTATTATCTCAAAACTGAAATGAGATATTGACATAATATAAACTCAGTTACAAGGAATATTATTTCTTCTAGAAATAAAGTTTTTGATGCAACTTATAACGGAGTGATATGCATTAACGTGGGTAAGAGTACACCAAAGTAGGGCTTTGCTTAAATCATCGGTAACTGAGTTAAAAATTGCATGTAGACAATTACTCCACTTTTTTTTTCTTAGAATATGTTTACAATTCATTTCCCAAAGTATTGAACATTAAGTGCCGATGCCCACACACACTTTCGGTGGCTTGCGTGCAGCACGTCATACTTTTCGTCAAATACCGCCCATTGCTGCGCCGTGCAGTAAACAAACGTGTGCATCGGGACTAAGTCGGTAACAACCTGTATACAAATGAACGAACCTCAGCAACAATTATCGCACGGCGTAATGCAATGCACATTTGTTTTTAAAATTTGTTGAAAATTGATACAGCTTCTAGATTACTCTACGACTGAAGATCGCTACTCATGTATTAGCATTAAAATAAATAAATAAATATTAGGCATAAACGGCCCATACAGGACCTAAAGCCTAGCTTCTCCATCCATTGTGTGTGCGAAGTTATATTTTTGACACGAATGGATGGACCTACAGTTTAATTCCGATTCCGAACGGCAATTTATTTTTGAGAAGCTTCTCATGACATTTCTTACTCTTGGATGTTTGTCAGACGTTCGCAAGAGTTTGATAGCGAATAAAAACTTTCAGGTGGTACAGGTCGGGATTTGAACCAGCGACCTCTCGCTTAGTGCTCCAACGCACGTAACCACTAAGCCACCACACCCACATTATACCATTATTATAAGGTAAACTTGCGTCGTTTTCCAAGCTGAAGTGTTCGCCTGTACGTTATGTTATGAACAACAGGCGGAGGGCAGGAAGCATTTGCGTTTGCATTGTTAGCCAAGATGGATTAAAGGATTAAAGATAGCTTGAACTTAAGCCTTCTCTGAACTTGGTCGCTGAACACATTGAATCTTGTATGGGTCCCAGGTCGCACTGGCATCCAGGGGAATGAGATCTCCGATTAGCTGCTACACTAAGTTCAGAATAAGTTTTCTCAGGATCCGAACCTCCGATGGGTCTCTCTCCGATGGGTCTCAGACGGACCAAACTTATGCTTTTGCTAAACACCAAAACTCCCTTGAAAAGGTAAAACCGTATAATTGAAAAAGGCTAGTTTTTGACAACACGAGTTCTAAGATTGACTGATGTTTGAAAGGCAGGTATTAACTGCTAAGCACATATACAGCCGTATTTATTAGATTTCCTTAAAACACCTCTCATAGGTTGCTTAGTTAAACAACGCGTAAGTATTTACGCATCTTTGCTGAAATTCTGATTTATAAACGATTTTCCTCTGTGTTTTAACTAAACGAGGTTTGTGCCTAAATAAGTAAGAACACTTAGGAAACTAGTACCAAAAACATAAGATTCTACTACATTTTGCTTTAAGGGTGCAGAAACTCAGCTGCATTTGACGGATTTTTGTTTATTTATATTGAAATATTTTGCGTAGCATGATGAACTCCCAAAATAAAAGGAAAAGGTCGGAAAATTGGGATTCCACTGATAAGGTATAACGATTTGCACACATATATAAAGGCTTCGTATTCCATCGTTTGAGTAGAGCAATGATGATCAGGAACAAGACAATGAAAAATGATAAATACCCGACAAAGTATTGATGAACATGGTGGTGAGATATGTAGTTCGGCAATGTGTGCTGATTTTTATGGTACGATTTGGCTTAAGTTAAGTGCTGGAAAAAAGGAAACCGCAGACCTTGACGTGTAAAAATTGTGGGAATTTATAATCATGGTTGATTGCTTTATGACTTAGTTCGGAGCCAATTTCAAAAGTCCTAATCCGTTTAGTTTGGTAGTTGAAAGAGTAGTTCCACATAGTATAGTCAGTACTTCTTCGTCTTCAATGGCGAATATCCAGTGATTGGGATTGTGGAGTTTTCGACGGAATGCGTATTACAAATTGGATGTCGCTGCTTGCAGAGATATTGTCTGTCATCGATGTTTATGCAGTTCTGGAATTCCGTTGGTGATAATGCAAAATGTTGATCTCTATATGGGGTTATAGCCAGAAACGACGTTGATGGTTGAAGAAAGATGAAGGAGTTATTTTGCTGAACTGGCAAAGGTAAAATTTTGAATACTTGAAACATCTGAGTATTTAATAAAGGCAATTTGAAGTGGAACAAAATTGCCGTTGATGTTACTCGTGCTTTAGCTCTTAGAAGTTCGTAGAGTTTGGGAAGGTTATATTCGTTGCTTCCAGGCAGTGTTAATGTCGTTGGTATTATTTTGTGAATTTTGTCTAGTTCTGTTAAAAGTTGCTTTGGTGAAGGAAGTAGATGGTTTATTCTTCCTTGATGTGTTACGGATATTACTTCGAGAACTGCTAGTTGAGTTTGTTGAAAGCGGTCCATTATTTGAGTAACATAGATGGTGACATGATTAAAAATGTGTGCCTTTTATACTGTTTGGTTAACTTTAACCATGGAATCGTGAAATTTTGATAATTGCTGTTTGATCAGAGTATATTGTTCATGTATAGAAGATAACGATTTATTTAGAATATTGGTTGTTGATTTAATAATTAAGGTTTGGTTTTTGCTTAAGTCCAGGATGTGGTTTTCATTATTGTAGGCCATCTGAATGTTATCTTGTATTGGGCATACTCTTGATCAAGAACTCCGAATAATTTGTTCGCGACTGTGCCAATAAAATTTCTTTTCTTTCGTATCGTTATACCGTTTCTATGATTTAGGATCTCATTCAGGTTTTCCGACTCCAGAAGGCGCATTTCAAGGAGATGGATGACTGGCTGGCAGAAGTTATTTGGATGGTGAGGCTGCAGCTCCAAACATTTTTCTTTTAATTGGGCAACACTTCTTTTAAGCCCTTGAAACTCATGCCAATAACCGGACAAGTTGAAGTATATAAACAGATTCCATTCGTCACTGATGAGCTTTGTTTCGCCAATGTCTTCAAAGTATAATCCTGGGTTATCCTCAAAGTGTTGAACTTCTACTGTACTTGGTTTTGTGGTTTTTCCCAGGGCAGTGACTAGAAGCACTAAACCTATTAGCAGCGTGGTGATTGGATGTACTTTGACCTTTCTGTTGGTCACAGGAGGTAGTTCCGGATTACTTCGGTTGCGAATAGCCCTTTCATTAAAATTCCATTGCCTTTGTATTGGCAAAAAACGGCTCTTTGGTCTGACCCTTCTTCCTTTTTGTAAGCCGTGAGGTTGGTTTCCAATCAATGTTTCTTTCTGTACAATAGCTTTTGATAGATGTCCGCCCTTCTTCTGTAAGAATCTTTGAATAGAGCTCATTGAGTTCGTTTCGAGCACCCATAAAGTTTGTTGCATTGTCTGAAAAGATCTTTTCTGGACAGCCTCGTCTTGCCACAAATCGTTTTAATGCTCCCAGAAATGCTTGAGTTGTTAGATCTGTGACTAGTTCTAAATGTGCAGCCTTGGTGGAGAAGCATGTAAAAACTGATACATATGCCTTAGTGGATTACTTACCCCGGATTCTGAAGTAGATTTGTACCGGTCCGAAGAAGTCAACGCCAACATTTATAAATGACCTTGTGGGTTGGACACGTTCTGGTGGTAAATTTCCCATTAATTGTTCAATACTTCTTGGTTTAGCCTTAAAGCATCTCATACAGCTGCTGACTATCGTTTGAGCTAACCGTTTTCCACGCAAAATCCAATAATTTTGCCTTGAGATTGCAAGTAAGGCCTGGGGTCCAGCATGCTTATGTTCAATGTGTAGTTCTGTTAACAGCAATCTCGAAAAAGTATGTGAGCTTGGCAGGAGTATTTGTTGTTTCGCATTGTATGGCAGATCCGAGGCTTCCAATCGTCCAATAATTTTGCTTTGAGATTGCAAGTAAGGCCTGGGGTCCAGCATGCTTATGTTCAATGTGTAGTTCTGTTAACAGCAATCTCGAAAAAGTATGTGAGCTTGGCAGGAGTATTTGATGTTCAAATCTTAACACGTTTCTATCTTCAATAAATGGTGTGACTGAATTTAAATGACTGCTCTGTAGAACACAACCAGATTAAGCCTTCCGGGAAAGCTGTTTCTTGAACGTGTTTGATTAAAGTTGTTTTTGCAGCTTTAAGTTCCTGATGACACATTTTCAAGAAGTCGATAATTTGTTTCCCTCTTGAGGTTACTGATGAAACGTATAACATATGCTGTCACCTTTTGTAGGACTTTAAATAAGTTTCTATGGTTAATTGGAATATAAAAACTGTTCAGGAAACACTCCTCGAGATAGTAGATCGGCTGGACTTAGTTCTGAGTTAATAAATTTTCATTGTGTTTTTAATGTTTCGTCCTGGATTACCGTAATACGATTCGCTACAAAGGTTTGAAGTGTTGACTTTGTATTTATCCAGGCTAATACAATATGTGAATCTGTCCAAAAAGTTGTTTGTTGGACTTCAAATGGCAGACTTTCTTTTGCCAATTTTACTAATTGAACCTATAGTTTTGCTGCGCAAAGTTCTAGACGTGGAATGATTTGCTGCTTTATTGGTGCGACTCGGGTTTTGGAGCATGCCAATTGAATGTTGACTTCTCCCTATTGATTGGTTGACTTCAAATATACCACTGCTCCATAGGCTCGTTGTGAGGCATCTGAAAAGGCATGAAGTTCTCCATAGGTAGTGCTGCGTCCCAATCCAAATTTAAAGCCCATAGTTCCTGAATGAATATTTTTGCCATAACAACTGTCGAGTTTAGTTATCCGTTTTGTTTCCTTCCAATTTGTTTTCAGTGGAAATTGGTCTGATGATGGTAGCCAAGTTAACCCCAATGTCTTGATGGCTCCTTCTTCTTGATTGTGAAATATGGTTTCTGCTTCACAATCTTGAGTTGGTATACCCCCAAGAAGGGATGGTGTATTGGCGCACCATTTCCGTAGTTGAAACTCCCCTTGAGCCAGAAGATTTTTCAGTTCTGTTTGCATTTGTCGAGTGTGTTCAAAGTCGTTGCTTCCTGTCAATATATCATCCATGTATATATCTCGAAGGATTATAGTAGCTCCTAGGGAATGCTGGTTATCTGCTCCTTTTGCTAAATCGTGCAGACATCGGATGGCGAGGTATGGTGCCGATTTTGTACAATAGGTCACTGTATTTAGTTGATACGTTTTTAGAGGATCCGTGGTAGCTTCCCGCTAAACGATACGCTGATATCGTTTACTGTAATCATTCACAAGTATTTGGCGATACATCTTGGAAATATCGGCTGTAAATACATCTTTGTGGGCACGAAAGCGCAGTAAAATCGAGAACAGATCATTTTGCAGGGCTGGTCCGGTGTGTAGAATGTTGTTAAGGGATGTGTTGGAGGATGTTTTCGATGATCCATCAAACACTACCCACAATTTTGTTGAAGAGCTTTCTGGGCGTAGAACACAATGGTGTGGTAGGAAATATTCGGTATTTTTTTAGTGACCGAAATTATATTTGAATTCTTCCATGTGCCTCAAAGAAATGTAATCCCGCAAGAATTCAATATATTGTTTTTTGATGTCTGGGTTACTTTGTAGCCTCTTTTCCATGTTGAGGAATCTCCGAACCGCTATTTCTCTTGATAGTCCCAGGCCTTTTGGGTCATTTGAAAATGGTAATGCTACAATGTAACGTCCAGATGGAGTTCTTGTGGTGGTTTTGGAAAAAATGTCCTCACACTGCTGTTCCTCTTTAGTTAATCGCCTTTGAAGTTTTTGGGATGGTGTGGTTATGTTTTCTTCTATGTTTCAGAATTTCTCCACTATATTGTCCAAGTTATGAGAGGAAGCACCTACTCCTATTCCGCAAAAAAGTGATGAAGAAACTGTTGTGATAGTTTTTCCAATCACGACCCATCTCAGTAAGGTATTTTGTAAAGTAGGACCAGTTTGATTTTTTTCAATTTGGCCTACTGAAAGTAGTTCGGGACATAGCTCTGCTCCAATAAGAACATCAATCTCCTGAGGTTGACTTGAGATTGTAGACAAATATTGACCATTTTGCTTATTTTAAGCGGCCTGTTGTACATTCCTGAGACTTCAAATGGTTTATGTTTCGTTATGAGCTGCAATTTTTTAGCTAGCTTATCCGTTATAAAGCTCATGTGAGAGCCAGAATCCAGTAATGCTCTGGCCGGAACCACGCTATTTGTCCGATTTAGTATATTAACAACAGCTGTTCCTAATAGCACATATTTTGGTGTTTTTGGACTTCTGGAGATTGCTGAGAAGCTAGTCCTATTATCAATTACAGGAGTTTGATCCCCTGCTATTCCGTGAAGCAGAGCATGATGATACTTGTTGCATTTAGTGCAGTGTGTTGCTCTACATGTTGAAGCTTGGTGTCCGAAAGGTAAGCAATTATTGCACCGATTAAGCGATTTCGACTTATGTTGTTGTTCTTGTGGTTTGAGGCATAAGAAAATTGGATGTTTTTGTTGTCCACAAATCAAGCATCTGCTAGTTTCCTTGGTGGACGGAAGAGCTACCTTTGCCCTTTTGTTTGAGTCTTCTGTTCTGACTGCTTTGGTTCCCAGTGCTTCTAATGACTGGAATCTTACTTCTAGAAATGATAGAAAGTCCGTTAACGATGGAAGGTCCTTTGGGTATTTAAGCGACTGCTCCAAAGTGTCAGTGTATTTCTATCTAATTTTTTAAGTAGAATGCTCAGTAGAAGTGGATCCCAATTGCTAGTGTCAATTTGTAGACTTTTTAAGCTATGAAGACACTCCTGTGTTGTATCGTGCATTAGCTTAATTGCATTCGAGCCGTCATACTGAATTGCTGGTTGACTTAGTAATTTATTTACCTGCGCAGTTACTAATAGCCGCGGGTTATCGTACCGATTGGTTATTATGCTCTATAGTTGGCACCAGACGTAGTAAAATGTCTGATGAGTTTTTCCGCCTCGCCTGTTAATGTTGTTTATACCCTATCCTAAGGGTATATTAATTTTGACACACAGTTTGTAACACCCCTTAATATTCGCCGTAGACCCATAAAAGTATATATATTTATGATCAGGACCAAATCCTAAGACTATCTAGCAATGTCCGTCCGTCCGTCCGTCCGTACGCAATTTTTAGGCCTTTAAAATTAAGATAGGAAGCTGAAATTTGGACCACATATTCCCTAGGGCTCCGAAATGGTTAAGTGTAAAAATTGTTTGAATACGCCCACTGCCACGCCCACAATTTAGAAAAAACCGTTTTAAAGCTAAAGTTAGAAAGATAGAGTGTTACAACCTTCACAAGATATGTAGGCACTGCCCTCCTTTATAAGTTCGTCATATAAAGTTTTTTGCCACGCCTACTTTTTGTGGGCGTTTTTTTACTAAAATGCTGTTTTCTTCGAAAATTTTCATAGAAAGCGAAAAAAAATGTTTAACAAGATATTTACCCTATATTTTTCCCAACATATCGACCATACAAAGTTTTTGGCCATGCCCACTTTTTGGGGGCGTTTTTTTTTTCAAAAAACCTTTCTTAATGCTTTTTTCTTTGGGGCATATAGGGATATGGATAGGGTATCATATTGTTCGCCCCAGCGGCCTGTAGCCTTTCCTTATGTTTTTAAGTAGCTTTTGGCAGTTAGCTATATCTTGCTTATGTACCATTTCTGTAAACAGATCACTATATTGTTTCCATTGAATATAGCTTCCATCAAATTTGAGCAATGTTATATTTGGCTGGTTTAAAGTTGCCTTTGGTATGTTTACAGAACTTGGTGTGGTAATTGGATAGGTGGTGGTGGAACATGCGCCGATGATTCCTGGAGTCTAGTCGTAACCTCTATAATCCAATTCTGAACTTCATCTTCCAGCTTAAAGTATTCCGCAGGGTTGAATCCATGGCTACTTGGGTCTTCGCATAGCTCATTTATCAATCGGTGAGTTTTCTCTAATTCGATCCAGTATTTCTGAAGTGAGCTTAACTTTACACTACAAAATGTTGAGCTCCAGACGTCGGTTGTTACGTTTTCAAGACTTAACAACAATCGCTGCAAGGGCATTGCGGTTGTTTTGTCTTCGAATGACTCGAACAAATTCTCCAACAGGGTTGGCTAGTTGTCTAGTTGTTGTTCATCGATAGGCAGAATTGGTTCCAAAGTGAGCTTTATTTCGATGTAAGCTCTCTTTTATTTTCTCATACGTATTTGCTTGTACATATGGAGTGTCTGCCTTCACGAAGTTCTTAATCTTTTCGTGATTAAAATGGAACTCCGAACATAGTGCTTCAAGTACCTCGTACTTTTTCGGCTAATAGGCCGTAGTTTTGCGGTTGGGGCCGTCCTTGCCAGTGTTGATTTTTAGCCTTTGTAGCTCCTCCGTAGTTGCCTTCTGTCGGGCCACGATTTTAAATACTTCCATCTCGGAAGATGCCTTCAATCAATGGGTAATGACTTCTCCTTGTGAAGAGTGGGAAGTACTGCACTCTAACTATTGTAGTAATAAAATCACGTCGGGGTCACCAATGTTAAGATCTGGAACCTCTTTTGAATCCAGATTTGAGTTTTATTTAAATGCTCCTTACCTCTGGTGGGGGGTAGCAAATTAAATGATATTGAATTGAACGTTAAAGCAAAAGTGATTTATTTCATTATTCTTATGTCTATTTACACTCTAATTTACAAGCTAAAATGATCAGTCAGCAACTTATTCTATGGGAATAAATTTGTAATTTGAGAGGAACGCACCTGTAAATGTGCATGGATGGGAAATGGGAATGATATCTGATAATGCTGACAATGTTTTAAAATTTGTTGGGAATAGGGTGGTCGATGTTAGGAGTAGGGTGGTCATAAAAATTTGTAATTTTAATTAATTCTAAACAATCCCCCCTATCATGCTATCCGTTCGGAGAGGAATTTTCTCCGCAACGCAAATATAATCGGAGACTTCATTTACATTCACCGTATCCGTTTTCCGAACGTTTTTTATAAATTATTATTTCCGCGATGAATATATGTCGGAGACAATCGGAGAGAAATAGGCAGGTGGCTGTCAAAAACTGATGTAAAAAACGCAGCTCATCGCGTTGAAATGTATACTGCCGGTATGCGTTACGTTTTGTCGGAGAAATGTTCCGAACAGGTGATCGGAACAATTACCATGAAGGAAAATTGTCCGATTCGTATAAAATCGGAGAGTTTTCCTTTCGGAACGGATAGGGGGGAATATGTTTATAAATCAGCCTGATAGGAAGATCGGAAGAACCGATTTCAAATGCATTAAAAATGTGAGTGATCGCTGGTTCAAATCCCGGCCCGTACCACCTTAAAGTTTTAATTTATTGCCTCCCGTCTTGCGAACGTCAGACAAACGTCCGTTAAAAATATCATGAGAAGCTTCACAAAAACAAAATTGCCGTTCGGAATCGGCATTAAAACAGTAGATTCGTGCCGAACATATATCTTCGCACACACAATGGTTGGAGAAGCTAATCTTTAGGTCATGTATGGGAATTTTACGCCTAACATTTGTTAATTTATTTTATCAATTTTACACTCACGTTTCTAGTAATTTTCTGAAATATTAAAAATGTTTTTTCTTTCACAAACATTTCACGCTTTTTACACACAAGCTCAAAAAATGTTTTCGAAGCTTGCAATAGCTCAATCGCAATTTATCATTAGCAGCTTATTGCATCGTTACGAATATTCTTCATCAAAAATACAGCCAAAAATAAAAATAAAATGAAATCTACTCAATCCAAAAAATAAATCTACCAAAACTGAAAAAAACCAACCATGTTTGGCAGTATATTCTACCAAAGGACAGTGTTCTTATAAGGTCTGAAGTTTTATCAATGGATTTTATAATAATTCAGTATAATAGAAGCGATTAACTACGGTTATGCACAAAAAACTTCTCTGCACAATGGATCATTTTTATTTATAATAAAAACATGAAATATGCATACAAATAATAATATATTAGTAAACCAATGAATTTGATTTGTAATATGTCTATCCGATACATTTTTTCAATAATTAACAGTAATAATACGCCTAATTTAATTATTTACTAAAGTTTTGGGGAAAAATAATCTTATAGTACACAGTCAAAAAGCAATGTAATGACAATTGACTGAATTATGGCAAACAAATTTTCAGCTGAGCAGAATTTATTAACATAAATTTTACGGCATTCATAGAAGCTCTCTATTTCCATTAATATTGAATTATAAAAAGTCATAAAACACAATTCTCTACAAAAACAAAAAAGATGAATCATAAGAAACATTAAAAATATTATTTATATATATTTGACTAGAATTTTTTTTTTATTTCCAACATGTACAACTTGTTATACATAACATACAAAGCCAAATTATATAGAACAATAAAACTATAACCATTTTCAGTGAACTATAGTTTTTTTTATTTACTATTTTTGCTTGTTACTTGTGCATAGTTTGTGACAGAAAACAAAAACACGGGATATAATTCCAAATTTATCTGGCTACACAATAAAAAAAATGTTTTGCAAAATATTTTGAGAACAGCCTTCATTCATTGCTAGGACAGAATCTTATTTTTCATTGATTTAGCTACTTACACACAAACGACGACTAATTATAACAAAAACCTGATAAATATATATTTTGTGCAAATCTTTTCATATTTTTTCGGTTTCTTAGTTTTTCATTCAAGTAACACTAATTAATATGGTCTAAAGACCCAATACAAGTGTGTTTATATCCAGAAAATGGAAATACACTTTAATGTGGAATGTTTAATGTTGGTATTGTGCTGGAAAATTGATGCATCATGTTTTGTTTGTATAATGCGGGGTTAATTTTCGTCCAAGTTTTTCGTTCTAAAACTTCTGTCAGACTTCCATAATTTCATAATAATTAATTTTCATACTATTGTAGAAAGAATCAAATTTATATGCAATATAAAAACAACGCAAAACAATAGAGATCGAGTGTTTTAACTATAACAAGGAACGTTTTTACATATGTGTATTGCTAGTGGTTTTTGCAGTATTAAACATTAGAAAATTTAAAAAAATTCCGTAATTAGTTGGAATAAAATAAAACTGATAGAAACCAATGACTTACGCCAATAATATTAAATTTATATGTATACATTATAATTTTGTTTTTGTTTTTTTTTCCTCGGCATCGCTTATATGTGAATTGTGGATCTCTTGGGAACATCGTTTAATGTGATGTTTTTTTTATTATAACATCATTTTTACTAATTGTAATTGAGTAAAAAACTGTTTTACGAAGAAAATTTGTCATCGCTTATACTTTACTGGTAGATAACTATGGAACAATCGTTTGATAACATGATTACTTTATTATTATTTAATTGTATTTGTGTATAAAATTGTTTCACAAACAAAAAATTTGGCAACAATGTCAGCACAAAATACAGCTTTGCATAAGTAAGCGACATTATAGTCAGGTGTTTCAGTAAAGTACACTTGTAACCCTAGTTGACCTATTATTTTTAGCATCATTAATCAGTAACTTAAATTTTGTATGTAAGCCGAACTTACAACAGTTTAAGAATATTCCTGCCGTTTTGAAATTGTTTTTTTTTTGCATTTTGCTGTATTTCAACCAAAAATATGTTGTTAAAAACGGATATAAAACTGAACCCAATTAGTTAAAAAAAATTACAACTCAAAGACTAAATGTCCTAGAAAACGCAGAGAAAATAATCAAAATCAAGACTGATTTTAATGACGTGCTGAAGTTTTTTATTTCATGTATTCATCGAAGCGACGAAGAAATGCATGTAATATGAAACTACCACGTATTTTTCCAATCGACTTATTTTCGGATAGGAAAGTATTTAAAAAAACTCAGCCATTTAAACTAGTTCGGCAGATTGCAAACTGAGTTTTCATATTGAATTAAAACCCTAAGCTGTTCTCAAACAATAAATTGAAAAGTATTATTAAATTTGATTGTGTAACATGTTTTTGTTTTAAAAATAGATATCTTATTCTAGCTGAAGTACAATAAAAGTTACATTTCAAAGCGAGGGATATGAAACGAAAAAAAAAAGTCGTTGACGAATACTTACATTAATTACAAGTAAATGCTCCCACACGTCAGCGTGATAGCGATGGTAATAGTGATGACATTCGCCATAGCGATAAATAAGTAAACACACCAGAGCGATAGCGATAGTCTTTTTCCACATATGTGTTCTCAGAAAAGAAGTTACTTATTATATTTTAAACCAACTAATTAAAATGACAGAGATGGATGAAAATAAAGAAATCAAAATAATTGGTAGATAAACCAACTCTTTAAATACATTAACAATCTAATTTATCAAAACGTAGTAAATACTTGTCTTCAGCCCACATTGATCCTTTTATTTTATTATAATCCCCATTACCTAATATTGCACAATTTTCCACACCTCAATCGGTGAGATATATTTCACTCGGTGTGTGGGAACAAATTTGAATACACGTGTTGTTATAAACCGCTATAGATCACAATCACTATCGTAATCGCGTCGCTGTGTGGGAACCTTTATAGTCGTTTATGAATTTACACGATTCTCTCACTGAATAAAATATCATACGTAATATATTTTTTTAGTGGTTTTTAGTAGTCGTGCCGAAAGTTAAGAAATAAATAACATCAAATAATTTTAATTTTAAATTATACATAATTTGAATAATAATACTAATGAAAACAGTTTTCTTTTACAGTTCGTACTTTACATACATATATGATTCTGTTATTCAGAATAGGTATTTTATTATAATAGACGTTAAAGATATTCTTCAAACCAAATCAAAGGATAATTTATTGTGCGTTCTGGATCATATAGTTTTTTTTTTGTTATATCATCTTAATGCCTTTAATATATTTTTAACTTGCACAAATACTAGGTGTTTATCAAATATAATAAATAAAATTCTTAATATACTTTTCGCTCTGGTCCAAAATCAGGATTGACGAATGAAAACCCAGCAAATTCTTCTTGATTAATGCATCTTATAACATCTTTGGCTACATGCGTTAGGACAGGCTCTTCTTTAGTAAATTCTGTATCAAAATTGTTGGCATCACGTGGATTTTTCTATGTATAAAAATAGATTTAATTAATACAAGTATACGAGTATAATTTTTATAACTATGGTACTATAAAATAAACGAGTAATACTATCCTTTCACTCTGAACAGAACTGCGCACTTTTAATACCTCAATTTACCAAAAAAATTAAAAAAATTTATATTTTCCTTTAAGGAACGTGGTTGGTAACCTTTAAGGCAGTAAAGATGTTTGTATAAGATACCTTGGCTTTTCTTTAAAATTTATGTTTTTGGTGTGATTATTTTTAACTGGCCGCGTTTCAAATTGGAAATTTCACAGCCGCACTGATTCTAACAACGTTAACAGAGAATTTCACTAATTCATTGAAAACAAAAATTAATTCGAAATAAAGTTTTTGGCCACCAAAAAAATCAAATTTCAGATCGAAATCTGAAATTATCAAACGAAAACAACATTAATTTCAATTAAAGCACAGGGGCTAATTCAGTTAGCGGGCTCAAACCCACTGAATCTAGGTAGTACGCGGCAGTTGCCCAGAAAGTGTGATATGATTTTATTTTCCTTGGCATGTCTGAAGCTCAAACAAAATTTTGTTTGCGGATTTTTTATAAATATAATATAACCTCTCCGTGGTGACTGCCTAGTACCTCGAATGGAGATTCCACTTAGGTGGAACAAGTGATCTCCCTCATATGAGCTGCTTCGACTTATTTGAAGCCCAGGTCTATAGGGATATCCAACACTAAGCCAGGGTGCTGGAAAAGAGTTGGTGGCGGATGAGCCCTTCATGGGTCAACGGCAGCACTCACATCCCCAAAGTGGGTTACTGGCACCGGAATTACCGGCCTACTGTCCTAGGGTCAAGAACAGGGCCTGGCCCTCCAGGTTGGGGGTTGTGCTGTTAGGGTAACTTCCCGACCACGTCAAAAAGATATAGTTATGGGAAAGACTATGGCAGCCTCGGGTATAAATGTACCTCAAAGGCAAAATAGACTCAGAACTTTAACGGACATGCGAATGTGTACCTACGACAACAGATAACGGCTACCGACTAATTGACTTTGCAGCAGCTTGTAATACGGTGATAAGTAGCACAAGGTTTCCGCGACTAAGGATCCACACAGCACCCTGGCGCCCTCCAGACGGTCGAACCGCCAACCAAATCGACCATGTGCTAATCGATGCGAGGCACGCATCAAACATTTGAACGTGCACACTAACCGAGGGGAAAACGTCGACTCCGACCATTTTCTTGTTGCAGCTAGATTCAGAGCTCGACTGTCCAACTAGAAGAAGCTGCGAACTGCCCAAAATAAGAAATTCGACGTTGGACGCCTTAGCACATCTGGAGTCGCCAGAGCCTACAAATAGCACCTGAGTGAGAAACTCCCCACCGTGCATTCACCTACCACAGACGCCAACAACCAGTGGTCTCAGTATCGCGACATCATCAAAGAGGTAGCCGAAACCAACCTAGGATTCCAGCCACCCCAGAGAAAAAACCCGTGGTATGATGATGTATGCGTATACCGGAAAAAGGTGACAGAAGATGCACACATTAGAACGCTGCAGAGGAAAACAAGGGCAGCAAGGGATGAGTACCGAGCCAGGAGAAGAAGATCCTGCATAGAAAGAAAAGAGAGCACGCAGTCTCCCAGCTCAAGGGGATTGAAGAGTCCCGCGACCGAAACAACATCCGGAAGTTTTATAAGAAAGCCAAGCAACTGGTTGCTGGCTTTAAGACCAGAACGCAGGCTCTTCGCAACAGCGATGGAAACCTAGTCACCGACGCGCAGGGAATAGTAGATGTATTTAAGCAGCATTTCCAACAGCTGCTAAACGGACAAAATGTAGAGAAAGTGATGGGGCAAGAAGAAAACACACGTCCAGTCAATGAAGAACCAGTCCCTCCGCCCAGTATAGAAGAGGTTGGCTCAGCTATTAAAAAGCGGAGGTGATGTTATGGTAGGGCAGAGCGTTGGTCTGGACAACTGGAAGCAGCGTGCTCGGGATCGCAGAGGATGGAAGGCTGCCGTATCTCAGGCGGGGACTCTTCACGGGTCGGGAGCAAATTTAAGGCACTCTGCATTTGCACTACTAATAGGCAAACACAAGAAAGGTATCCATAAAAATTGAGAGAGTAATGGGAACATGCATTTTCCGTCACCATTTCTCCAATATGATATATTTACATATCACAAGATGTCGTCCCCAGAAACATGAATAAGCAAAAATGAAAATATTGGCAAATCATATTTGAATGTTAACTGCTCGCATATGATTAGATGATTGGATTTCTGAAACTTTGTAGACTATTCTGGTTTCCTTGTACACATGAAATTCTAGATTTTGGTATAACACCAAAGGTCGATCGAACCAAATAATAAACTCAAAATCGGAAAATTTGCACATTCATGCTTCTTGAATTTCTACAAAACGTAGTTTATTTTGTTGACAAATATCAAAGTAGCAGACTTAGCAAATTATGTTTCTTTTTCTCTCCATTTAACGACGAGATTATGATCAGGATTACAGGGATCATAACCCTCCCACTTCACTGCATTCCTACTGGTCCGCCTGTGGGTTTCGCCCCATAATCTGCTGGCATCCCGATTTTGGATCACTTCATCATTGAGGCCAATCAAATGCTGGTGTTTCTGCATTTGTGTGATCCATGAGTTTTTGGGCCTGCCTCTCTCACGCGATTGTAAGGGAACGTTGATTGTCATTGCCTTTTTGACGGGGTTCGTAGGATCCCTCCTTTGAACATGACAATACCAACCATACCATACCAACCAATACCTAGCAAATTTTGTTTAACCAATTAATAAGGACAGAAAAAGTTGCCAAGTGTGAGAATGCATAACTGGTAACAACAAAGCAATTACAAAATACTAACAAAGCATTATATTTACAAAAATTAGCATATTTTTCAAACTCCCTCATCCTATCCCCAAATTTGTATCCTGCATTCGCCTCTGTTGAAGCATATATTATGTAAATATAAGAAAATATATATAGTTCCTTACCATTTTTGGTCTAAAGGGTGGTTTAATATTGCGATTTTCCAGTTCGGTCCACTCTAATTTTCCAAAAAATGGATGCTTTCGTATTTCATTTTCGTCTCCACTGCATCCCAAGCGCTGTGTTGGAGTTTTTGTAAGAAATCCTGAAAAAAACATTGAGCACAACAAAATTTAACTACACATTTTTGCATTTGCGCCTTAATTAATATCACATTGATGTATCATAAGTTCACTTAGTTTTTATTTACATTTTATTTACTACATCGTTAACTGGAAAAAACTGTGAATACCTTTTAATATAGATACTGCTTCACGAGATAACCACACTGGATAGAGTACATCATCATGTAGTATTGAATCAAACAGTTCATCTTCGTTATCAGCTTCGAAGGGTGGCTGTCCAGCCATCATTTCATACATAAGAACACCAAGAGCCCACCAATCAACTGACGCTCCATATTCTTGTTCCTTTAAAATTTCAGGTGCGATGTAGTCGGGAGTGCCGCAGAAAGTTGATGTAAGTGCACTGTTTAATATGCCCTCCTGCAATATTGAGGAAATGTAATAAGGTGTTTTTTAAATTCATAAAGCTCATACTTTACACATTCCAAAATCCGCGAGTTTGCAGTGTCCTTCTTGATCTAGTAGAATATTATCTAATTTCAGATCACGATAGATTACACCGTGAGAGTGAAGAAATTGCAAAGCTAAAGTGACTTCCGCTGCGTAAAATGCGGCACGTGCAGCTTCAAATCGACGCGCTTTTTGAATTTGGAACATTAAATCTCCCCCATTAACGTATTCCATAACAAAGAACAGCCGTTCCTTAAATTAACTTTTAAAATATAAGGAAGTTAATGAAAAGTTATATAATACCGGTGTTTGAAAACATGAGTGCAATGCTGTCAAAAATGGGTGCTTTGCTGCCAACGCTAAAATACGTTTCTCTGTCATTGTACAATCTACATCGTCATCCTGAATTATAGCATCCTTTTTTAGGACTTTGATGGCGTATACTTCATCGGTTCCTTTTTTCTCGGCTAACATAACTTTACCAAATGAACCTTTTCCTAAAACTTTGATGAAATTGAAGTCTTGAAGCGTCGATTTTCCAGAACGATTTTCGAAATACGTATATGCATTTGAATTTTGTTGCTGATTGGATATTGTATTTCCACGTAACGAAGATGATTCACCTTCCGCATAATCTTTCCGTTCAACAGAAAAATTGTCCTCTCCAGCTGGCTGATTCAAATACTATAAGGAGAATTAATTAAATTCGATGTTTAGATAACGTACAAATTATGTTTACCCTTGAACGACGAGGCTGTGATTGTTTATCTGGTGAAATACCTAATGAATTCAATATTTCTGCCATATATTTTGTATTTACTCCACATGTATTTGCTACATTTTTTTGACAGCGTTTATGTACATTCATGTAACATGCTTCACACTGCAAACCTTGCTTTATCAAACCGTATAATAAAGACCCACAGTGGTCACAAAATGTAAACCTTTTGTAACTATGTACAACAAAGCGATGCGGTACATTAACGTTAAATCTTTGACCAGCTGGAACTGATTGAGTTTGATTTTGCTAAAATAAATAAATGAATGTATACATTATAAATATAGTTATTATACATGAATAAAATATATAATAACATACTTCCTCCCGCATCCCAGGACATTTTGTAACAACAGAGCCGTGACATCTTTTATGTACAACGCAAGTACAAACTACAATTTAAATAGTAAATTTTTATTGAAATCCTTCAAACACAATACTATAATTCACATTAGGAGTAAATAACTATTCATGCATGTGCGTTAAAAAGATAATGCAAGTCAAGCATATGCAAGATAGAAAAAAATCATTATTCCGGAATTAGTCAAAGTTACATAACCTTCTTTTAAAACATCGTGTTAGCCGGTTAGTAAATGAGTGCATTTTAGTGGATAAATAAATTTTTAAACAGTTATTGTGGCTTTTGGTTTGGTGAAAGAGTCCGAGAAAACATTTCAAAAAGATAGTCGTTAGCGATGGTTAAATATTCGGAAAGCTAACCATATAGCTAAGTTAAGTAAATACTAAAGCGTGATTATAAATGACCTACAAACAGGGACAAGTTATTTTTCTGAAAATGATTTACACATATTGTATTGGACTTTCACATACATACAAACATTATTATTAACGGGTGGGATATCTGTTGGTTTCTTTTTTAATTCTAAATTATAAAAACCTTCGATTTTTAAAAGGTTGAGTATTTTTGGAGAGAGCAAACCTTTAGATTGGTCATGATATTGCCGCCTCAAAAACTTTAAGTTCGAGATGCATTGGCGTACGACTAAGTGTGGGTCTTTCGGGTCCCAAATACGATGATTGTGGAGGGTTAATCCTTAACTTAAGATCATAAACTTAGAAGCATATAGACGAACTAACGAATTGTTTTTAATACTTTAACCAACAGTTTCTATAAAAGAAGCCATTGAAGATACTCCACAAGGTAACAACAGAGAAGGGTGGAACATTTTCCCAAGTTATCACATCCATTCAAAATACCAAACCACCTTATGCTTTCGGACCTGATGGACTTTTAATACTAAAAAACTTTGAAAAAAAAAAAATATATATATTCTATGACGCTATAATCGGGCAACACTTATAAATAGCGAAAGGCTTTTTTCCGATTACGTATGTAAATCTAAACGTTTTTGGAGTATAGCTTGAAAATTTGTGTCAAAAATTGCATCATGCTAAAAAAAAATTGAGATTGTTCTCTCAGTAATTTTACGAAAAAACACTCTTTCCATTCCTCTCTTCCCTCTCCTTTCGATTCGAATATCCTTCCGCCCCCCCCCCCCCCCCCCCCCCAATCCACAATCCGGGATTAATGTGTAACACGACCCATTCCGAGAATCAGCTTAGTTGGATGCCCAAGTTGAAAAATAGTTCAGCCGTGAACGGAATTTTCGGATACTTAGCGACTTCCGCGACAATATTGCAGCGACGGTCTGTCTGGTAGAGTATATATCCAGACAGGCCGTCACTGTCGTACTCATATAAGAGCCCTGGATCAATAAGAACAACGAGGTCCAGTGGCTAAGGCTACAAAACAACACGTTGTTCTAAAAGGCATAAGGTAAAATCAAGACTTGTATCCTAATCAAAAACCAAATAATGGTCTTTCTTTTGAATAATTACAGCTCGGGTGATCTGACGGTGATAACATGTGAAAGGGAGTATGACAAACCACTTTGTCTAACCTCGGACAACCTCCTCTACGACTCCGAGGTAGTAATCTCGGAGAAATTAAGGGAATTGGCATGATCGGATGCAGGTGCTGGTCTGTGATGAAAACGCCCATCATACAGAGCGGTGATATTTACAAAAGATTTAAGGGTTTGTATGATTTTATTATATTTTCCAACCTTAATAGGTATTTGGAATAGAGGAAATTCGCCTACTTTTGTGGAGAGAAATAGACAAGAGGTGCTAGGTCACCCTTGTTTACGAAAGAGAAGGGTTAGAAAAAAGGGAATGAAGTATAGTTGACGAAGCGTCGATGTCGGATCACCAATGGATACGCTTGAAAGTGAACTTTAAGAATAAGGTACGATGTTTTTAAAGAAAGCCAACGTAGACTGATTGGAACAACTTTACAGAAGTGGTGAATATACACCTGGATACCCAATCTATCACATTTGATGATATTGCAAATCTAGATAATTCGGTAGATAATGTAAGTAAAGTGCTTACGATGGCGTTTAAAAAAGCTTGTCCGGATAATCCTTAAAAGTGCTCAACCAAAGTGGTGGAACGGGGAAATCGGTTCAAAGACTAAAGGTTAGAAAACTCTACAACAGGGCGAAGCTTCTTAGCAAGCGACAGCACATGGAATGAGTACTATGAGTGTAAGAAACAATTCAAATACCAAGTTAGAAAGTCAAAAAGGGTTTCATGGGAAAAGTATTGTGAAACTTTTGTGGTAACAAAAGGCTTCGAGGTTAGGCAAAATGCTCTCTAAAGAAACGAGCGTTCCTAGTGTCCTCGGAGAAAAATATCTAAACTGGGCTGAAAGTAGCCAAGAGGTTTTGATTACACTGGTGAAATTCCATTTCCCTGGATCCACATTATGAGATGATAATGATTATTAGGTAAAGTGGTAATGTTTTTATACCGAAAGCTGGAAAACAAGGTTATATAACAACAAAAGAGTTCAGACCAATCAGTCTCCTATCATTTATGCTTAAAATCCTGGCGCTATTATTGGAGATCTATATTAGGAACAGTTGCAGCAATGGCTTTTTGACTGTGTCGCAAGATACATAAGATCGCTCTAGTAAACACAAATATTATTATTGGGTTTGCATTTGCATAATGCCCGCAAGGAAAATAAACCTTTCCATTGGCCAAAGCTGAGTAAGTTTGTCTGTAACCAGGGGTAAGTCATATCACCCCTCCTGGGTATTAATAACATCTTTAAAAAGCTTTGAACAATGGTGGTAAGTGCCAATACGAGATACAAAAATGTAAACTCCTAAAACTCAACGGATAGGAATTGTGACAAGGCACTGTTTCCTGCGGAAACACGCAAAGAGGTTCGGATTTTCGGATATAAATATCTGCAGGTTCTGCGGAGATCTGCAAGCTACTGAGGGCATAAAACACATACTGAGTGTGAAGTCGAAGAAAATTTGTAGCAAAATACTTTTTTTTCTAAGCTTTTGCAAATAAATTGGTTGCTAGTCCAGAGAAATTGTTTAGGTTACCTTTTTGAATGTAAATTCAACTGGTTCCCCAGGGATCGGGATGAGCCCGTTTTGGTTCCTTGTGTGGTGTGATGATTTCGTTTCACCACCCCCTGTTTAATTTAACCGAACTTATTCTAAGTTCCGAAAAAGAAAATTGTCAAGTTTCGAAAAAAATGTTCATTCTGGCCTTCATTTAAAAATAACCAAATATAAATTTGAAGTTCATACGCGATTTTCAGGATTTTTGTAATAAATGTAGGTAGCAAATGAAACAAATCAGGCGCGTAGTGAATTCAATTTACTACGCGTAGTTAATCGTGTAGATTACCTCACGTAAACTACTCTGCCATCTCTACTGTAATCTCATTTGCTATTTTGTTTGCCCTCAAATAACTTTTTGCGACAGTAGCAAGTGTAATATGCGTATCAACAATGTTGCCTCCGCGGATAGAACGGTTACTATCTGGAAAGTCAGGCTGGAGGTTTCGACGTCAGACCTTAGACACATCGAATTTTAACTCCATTGTGAAACCATAACCTCGGAAGTAAGAAAAATGCAATAAAAACAACTGGATGCGTTTTGGTTACGAGTTAGACATATTATTAGCGTTTATTTAAATGTTGGATTTGGGCGAGTGTAACTTGATTATTTTATTCGTTATTCGCATATACACAATGCACGCTGCCAGCTAAACATTCTGGCATTATATCTTAATATAATACTTTAACTAAGTTGTATATGTATATTGAGTCATTTGCAGTTGAGCATTAAAAGTACCATTGTGTAGGCATGAACTTGAACTTTATCACGAGCATCTTTAATTTTTCTAACGCGTTCATTTTAATTGCATATTAGTTCTTCAGGTGCATTCGCCTGCGCTCCAACGTAAAAGATTTTTTTCAATATGGCGACATGACTGAGCAGGAATCGTTCTTCGCCTACTTGTTTCTTTGTAGATTTTGTTATGAACATTGTGAACATTGTAACCTTATTTGTACTATGCGGCTTGCGGCTGCCGCGGCCCTTTGTACTATTTCGAACAAAGCGAATGCTGCAGTGACCTCGCTGATGTGCGTAGGCCTCGCTGATGTCGTATTTAAGGTTGTTTAACAACAACTAGGCGACAGGCCTGTATTTCAAAGGAGGTATTTTCTCATCAAAAGACATTATCTTCCTTGATTTTGAAGGAATGGAATGATAAGTTGGTCATCCTCAGCTGGAAACTTGTTGAAGTCATTGGGATCGAGGCCTGAACTGTGCACTTCACTTGTCTCTCGATGATTAGCTGAAAGTTCCACTTCTGACTTTTTTCGAGTAGTCTTCGAGTGGTCTTCTGCAGAATTGCAATGATTTGACTTTGAGCGTAAATAATGCTATCATCTTTTCACTGCTTTAGGATTTCCGCCCACAGTGAAAAGTTTTGAAATCATGATGTAAGAAATCTACTAAAATAAACCCCAACGTAAGAAGTGCGCACAATCCTAGACTTGATGTCGTTGGCAAAATTTGTTATCCTAAAGCGCATCACCTCTTCTCTTATACCAAGCATTAAGTCATAAGAGGGAAAGTAAATTGCAGTTGTTCTATTGTCATCCACTTCGCTCAAGGGTATAGTCATTTTCAGAACCAGAGGTAACGACCACGCGACTGAATGGCAATACTAACATCAACAGTTACCAAAAACACATAAATGACAGGCGTAGGTAAGAAATACAACTATTGCAGCCAACAAAAAGTAGTAGACCTAGGCGAACTCAACTTCAACTCAGCTCAACTCAATTGCCCGATTATTTGAAACTTTTACATCAAGCACTACTTTTTAAGAGTGATGCTGCAGGGTCGGAATAGAGACTAACCTTATAGGTTATTCTAGATTTATTATCTCTCGTTGTTGAAATTGATGTTCTCTATCAACTCGTACTCATACCCAGTATAATTCTGAACACAAAAAAAATAATATTTAATAAGTAATTTTGGAAAACCTATATCGTACAAATAAGACCAAAACCTTAAATGTTAAAGAGCCAAGGTTTATTTCACAAAACATGTGTTGCCTTACAAGACAGCCATCAAATGTAGCGAGAAGATAAAGCTAAGTTCTTACTTTCTTTATTCTTATTTAACATTTTAATTGTAATAAAATACGAAAAGAGTTTTTTGGTAAAACATTTTTCATTTTTGATGTTTTAGGTAAAGTATTCGGGTATGAACATAACAATTTTATGTTTTCATACAATCCCACCCATAAAATTAGTTTGTGATCTGTCAATGTAAAAACGTTTACATTTTTATCGTGAAGATTTTAAAAATCACTATTGAGTCGGTAGTCGCAACTTTAGAAGCGCTCATTGCATTTAATTTTTAGCTTAATGTAAGGGTGTTTTTTTTAGGAGGTAGGTTTTTCGAATAGAGATAAAACTGACATTTTGTGGTCAAATATGGCAACTGTAATGTCTTTTATGTTCAGTTGTATTTGCCATTTCATCATGAACAGGTTGACAAATCTTGCAAATCGTGCAAATTTATTTCGAAAATAATGATTCGGTTCGGGAAGTTTCATCGCAAAATTTTGTCCAGTGATGAGGCTCATTTTGGGTTGAACGGCTACGTCAACAAGCAAAATTGCCGCATTTGGAGTGAAGAGAATCCACATGAGACCCTTGAAACGCCATTACATCCACAAAAATGGGCTGGTGGAGTCATTGGGCCATACTTCTTCTGAATTGATGCTGGAGAATCAGTTACCGTTAATGTAGACCGGTATAGAGCCATGATAACCGACTTATTTTGTTCCCGAATTGGATGACATGAATGTGAATGAGATGTAGTTCCAACAAGTCGGCGCTACATGCCACACAGCGCATGTCACAATCGACTTATTGAAGGAAACATTCGATGAGCGCATAATTTCGCGGAATGGACCTGTCAATTGGCCACCAAGATCGTGTGATTTGACACCATTGGATTATTTTCTTTGGGGATATGTGAAGTCGCTCACCTACGCAAAAAAAAAAGAAACGTTAGGAGACTTGGAGGCCAACATTCGTGGCGTTATTGCCAACATACAGCCTCAAATGCTTGAAAAAGTGGTTGAAAATTGGATCTCTAGACTTATCTTCATTCGAATCAGCCGCAACGACCACATGTCCGAAATCATCATTAAACATTAATGGCACAAAATTATCCTTCCAATAAAGCCAAATTGATGGACATTAAAATTTTCTTGTGTTTTATTTCAATTCGAAGTTCTATACCTCTAAAAAAAAACACCCTTTTGTTGACAAATTTCAATGAGAAAATATGCTTTGTTGGACAGTAACAAACCTACATCTGCTTAAAAATACTCCATTGCCTTCGAAAAACATAAGGAAAGGCTACAGTCCGCTTTGGTCGAACAGTAGGATACCCTATCCATATTCTTATATGCCCCAAAGAAAAAAGCAGAAAGAAGATGTAGCATTTTGTTTCATTCTATTCAATTTTTTTTAAATAAAATATATTTGTTGAAAAACCGCCCCCAAAAAGTGGGCGTGGCCAAAAACTTTGTATGGGTGATATATTGGAAAAAATATTGGCTAAATATCTTGTTAAACATTTTTTGTCGGTTTCTATGAAAATTTTCGAAGAAAACAGCATTTTTGTGAAAAATGTCCACAAAAAGTAGGCGTGGAAAAAAAAACTTTATATGACAAACTTATAAAGGAGGGCAGTGCCTACATATCTTGTGAAGGTTATAATACCCTATCTCTTTAACTTTAGCTTTAAAACGTGTTTTTCTAAATTGTGGGCGTGTCAGTGGGCGTGGCAGTGGGCGTATTCAAATTTTTACACTTAACCATTTCGGAGCCCTAGGGAGTATGTGGTCCAAATTTCAGCTTCCTAGGTTAATTTTAAAGGCCTTTAGCTTTAAAACGGTTTTTACAAAATTGCGGGCGTGGTGGGCGTATTTAACTTTTTCTACACTTAAACATTTCGGAGCCCTAAAAAATATGTGGTCCAAATTTCAGCTTCCTGTCCTAATTTTAAAGGCCTAAATTGCGTACGGACGGACGGTATTGCTAAATAGTCTTATAGTTAGTGTCCTGATCCTAAACATATATACTTTTAGGAGTCTACGATGAATATTAAGGGGTGTTACAAACTATTTGTCAAAATTAATATACCTACCCTTAGGATAGAATATAAAAACAACGACTAATGAGAAACTATTTTCATATTATTCAAAACTTGTCAAGTATAAAATGGCTTTAAGAGAGGGTAAAAATGTCTTGATATTTTCTGTTAAAAAGGTTGTAGTTGCTTTTGAATTTGGCTGGGAATTCTTTTCTTTTAAAATAAACCATGTCAATACATAATTCTTAATTCAATTCAATCTAAGTTCTCAAACAAAAACCAATTCGGTTGATTTTTAGGAAAATACCATTTTAAGGAAAATATTACATTTAGTCAATTTTAACATCCAGGTAGGCCTAGAAAAGCTCGAAAATATTTCTCAACCTTTTGAAAGGTTTTCAAATGGCTTTCATTTATTGATATTTTAAAAAATGATCACTCAATTACCATTTGCTCTTGCCTGAAATGTTAATTGGGTTTTTGTTGAAAAGAAATCATTTTGAACACTCACGTTAAGCGGCGCAAATAACTATCGACATATATTTTCTTTGTTTAACCGAGATCAAATGGAATAATTTTTTTACTCTAAGTCAAATATAATTCTTCAAACCTGTAATACATTATTCTTTATTTCAAAAATTATTACTATTGTGTTTTTAGATATAGGGTATATGCAGCCCCACCACAAGTATCCAAAATATAAAAACAGGCCAAAATCTTTGGAGAAGATTTTTAGAAAATTAGTTATTAGTGGTCTTAAAAAAAAAGAGTACGCCAGATAACGTTATTAAAATATTACAGCAAAATCAAAAAAAAAACGACGCGAGATGTTACCCCAGAAGCTCTACATAAGAAACTTTGAAGCAAATGCGTTGAACCGTTTCACCATACGGCAGACAGACGGACGGCGTTGGCGAACCCGCTTTTTTTGGACATCTCTAGAGTCGTAATATCATAACTCATACTCAGGTTGAATTTAAATGTCCGCACGATTGCAATGAGTTTCTCTTAAGTATTAATGTATACTGCCATGTTATTTTAAAATAAGTCCTAAGCTCCAAAATCAATTGCGAAATTATACGAAAGTCCGAAAATCTCTAAGCAAGAAACTTGTTAAGCTAAATATTCCCAATAAATTATATGAAGATAGGTCTGTTTTGCTTAAAATATCCGCATTTTTTTCGTTAATGATGTTACGAGCTGTATTTTTATATGATAAGGGTGCACAAATATCTATCTCCATAAACTGCTCAAGTTTGATAAGTGGAAAAGGGAATTTGGTGTCACTTGATTCATGTATTTAAGGGAGGCAATAGTGCATGGTTGTGCATATGATTCTTATGTATATAATTTTGTGAGCATTTCAATTCAAATAAAAGGGTAAACAATTTTTTCTCTTAGCCATATCTACGTGTATCTAAAATTTTGTATGAATGCACTAAATTCTCTCGAGCTAAAAGCGAAAACATGAGTATATACAAATGTATTTTGAAGCAAGACATAAATACGATTGCCGACTGGAATAACTCTAAATGAGAAACCAAATGAATATAAATGTTCAGAGTTATTTTCGACATCCAGGAGTTTCAAAATCTTAATGCTACCTTATAAAAGACGAAAAACAACAGTGAACTCTTTTAACTGTACCAAAAAGCCAAAACACGTCGACTTCATTGGTTCGGCTAAAGCAGTCGACGATTGGATAAATGTGCTCCAAGCAAAAGAGGATTTTCGAATCCTACGATTCGACACGACAAGAAAGACCGAACATTCGTTTCAAAGATGCTAGAGCGCTTGGTCTGGAATTGAAAGTTGCATGCTCGAAATCGTAGAGGATGAAAGGCTGTCATGTCTCAGGCAGAAACTCTTCACTGTTTGCAGTCCGTTAAGTATGTAATGTAAGTGTAAAATTTCTTCTTTAAAGATTATAAAACAGTGAAAAAATATACTATTGATCAATTTAATATAATATTTAAGATATATTATATATTAATTAATATACGTATTAATATTAGGGACAGATTGTCTGTCCTCAAAACCGGTTTGTTTTTTTTTTTTCGTTTAAAGATATGGTCCCAAGCTCTGGAAAAGGAGCTCCGATTTTTGTACTTACTCACAGTCACCGACGTCAATTCACGGAATGTGGCCGGTACCTCAACGGCGCCATGCTGTTAATGTATACCTAGAAGGTTTCGGGCGAGTTCCTAAAAACTACAGTCTCTGGACTCTTTAGTTTATGGTACATCGCCAAGTTCGCAGTGTATTCTCAATGCACTAAAGCGACAGCCCGACCAACACCTCACCCCTGGGTTCCCCCAAAGCAGAGTACACCGGAGGAAATACTTTGCCGCATGCAAAGACAAAACAGAAATTTTCCAACGAAAGATCATAAAATCTCATTGACTTAAGACTGAGGGCAGGCTGGTTTCAATACTGTTGAACCAGGAGTCAGTTGAAATATTAAGCAATAGAGGATTCAATGTCTTTAATGGCAGAAGTGTTGTCCTAAAAGTACGACAAAGACGAAAAATCGATTTCAGTCATGGTCCCTTCTCAAATCTCTATCAACAAAGCAGTCAGACGCCATGGTGGAACAACAATACAAATTCACTCCGAACAACTGGTAACATTTAATTCAACATAGACAAGTTTGCAAGACATTATCATCAGATAATTATAAAAAACCGATAGATGGCAAAACTATTATGATCTTTGACAGTCAAGCAGTGATCAAAGCCCTGGTATCCCCAACATTTAGATCTAAGCTATTAAAGCAATGCAAAGAATTTTAGAACAAATAAAATCAGCACATGAACTTCATCCAAAAAAGTCGTCTAGACTAAGTTTAATGTAAAAAGAATTAATCAACTTCTCTCCAATATCAGCTCCGTGCTGGGAGCAATTACTGGTCACCTGTTAGGCAATGAACGATTTCTGCAGGAGCTACACAGACGTCGAAAAAAAGGAAAACACCACGAACTTTTTGAGTCACTGCCTCCCGTATTCGCTAGATTGAGGCAGAAATGTTTACGTGAATAATTTTTTTGTAGATCTGAACGTAGATATTTCCTGTATCAGTAAATTCATTACTTCAGTCATAAGGGTTCCTATAGACTACGTGATTGGAGTTCGGTTGCTTTAGTCTTCTCGTTCTCCTCCGTTTAAAGGATTTTGGGAGCGCCTAAAATTGGGTGGTTAAATTCACCTCACTCGAATCTCATCCCAAACCACAACCAGCGGAAAACTTGGCTTTTTCAGCACGGCGTATTGATTTCAATGGAAATTTGGAGCCAAAAGAATGCAAATGCATAACCGATAACTAATTTGGGGCCAAAAGAATGCAAATGCATAACCGATAACTGTAGCTGGTCCGCTTGTAAAGCCTTTAAAATTGTGTGATATTCATACCTGGGTGGCCCTCTCGCGTGTGATTTTGTGTGATATTCCTATGCGTTTTATTCTTGCAAAAAAGGAAAGAAATCTAGAATTTACTTCTCACTTTTCGAGATTATTCTAGATTTTTGACTGTTCGTTTTACATTTTTTTTCGGATTTTGTGTTTCTAGATATTGTCATGAT
The DNA here is from genome assembly GCA_963576555.1 of Ferdinandea cuprea. NCBI lineage: Eukaryota > Metazoa > Arthropoda > Insecta > Diptera > Syrphidae > Ferdinandea > Ferdinandea cuprea. The sequence continues at coordinate 85,300,083 of OY754959.1, forward strand.
TTCTAATTCAATATCAAAAAATGCACAATTTTATAAAAAAAATAAATGTTATAGAAAAGCCTTATTCTCTTTTAGGTAATAAAAAGTGAGCCAAATAAGTCTCGCAGGCAAAAATGTAAACACAACAAAGTAGTTTTCATTTAGTTATAAACCTAATAAAAATATGTTGCTAATATTGCTAAGATATCAGAAAGCGTGGATGCAGTGGCTTAGTGCGTTGGACTACTAAGAAAGAGTTCCCAAGTTCAAATCCGGCTCGTACGTAAAAGTTTTAATTCGCTGTCCCGCCTTTTGTAAAAGTCCTACAAACATTCGCTCTCCTCGATGCTCGCTAAATTATTTTAAAGCGATTAGAAAACGTCCCACAGTTGTTTAAAAAAAAACTTATTCAGTTCTTGGTAAGTACTGACAATTGTTATGCCTATGTAATTTAAGCTTTTATAACGCTTGGGCAATTCAGTTGAATTTAAAGTATTTCACTTTAATCGATTTCGATTTCAAATTTTTCGAAACCAGACCAAAGTGAAATTGATTTTGTCGATTTCAAAGTGTTTTAAATCGATCTGTGACATTCGATGTTAAATGGTGAAAACACTGAAAAAAACAAATTCGATTCTCCAAATTCGTTAGCACTTTTGTCAAAATTTTTGATACAGTGCTTTGCTCTAAAGCGACCTTTGGAAATTTTCTTCACCAAGAAAACGCAAAACTGCGGCTAGCTGCAACGTGCCAGAAAATGAAAATTGCTCAAGGTGAGGTTCCACAATTTGCAGAACCATCATGAATGGTCATTTATGGATTCAATAGAAGGTGTATATAAATATTTAATTTCACAATTAATAACAATTGAACTTTCGTTTTCAGCTTTTATAACACACACAGCCTCAACAGCCCTTTCAAAGGGATTAGATATATCTCCTAGCATTCGTCTCTTTATGTTCTGAAGCAATTAACACAGCACTCATTAATTATACTTTAAAATGCGTAAACGACAAAATAACTTACCACTAAAAAATTTCCCAAAATAAAAACTTTAAAAGTTGTCAAAAGAAAGTGAAAATGATTTCGAAAAAAATTCGAAGTTACCAAATCAATCGAAAATTATAGAAACCCTGAAAATGATTTCACTTGATTTGCAATATCGATTTCGATTTCATGAACATAGGTGTATAGTTGATTGATTTGATAGTTATGTCTTATAGTTGTTAAACATTGATTAAATCATAAAAATATTTAGGTTATTTAAACACTGAACAGAATATCATTTAAAAAACACTTAGAGATAATTCCACTTTAAGTTTTTAATCAACATGAATATGTTGGGATTTAGGGAGTTTTCATTCTGCATTTTTTCACAGAACATACATTTTTTTTTTTTCGATTTTCTTAATGGCCTTTTGATTCATGATTAACTAATTATTAATTAAGAAGTTGATCATTGTTTTATTCATAACACAATTTTAATCCTGTAATAACTGATTTTGATTTGATGAACGGTTTTGAAAAACACTGATTAAAAATTATACTAAAAAAATCTCAAACTGTGTATTTCGTATATGAAATTTAGTTTCAAAACAAAAATATTAAACCATACACATTAAACCATACACACGAAAAACGAAAGGTATCGAAATAGCATGACGATTTGTTTTATTATGTATTGTATTCAGACATGGTAAGTATTTAAATAAGAAAGATGGAATCAATCACGCATTTCTCAATAGAAAAATATTCAATAATAACTCCTCTGGTAATTTAATATTTAATTTTTTTGTAAAAACCGAAAAAAAATTTTACATTTTGCCGGCAACAAATATTTAATCACACTCAGAGTTAATTGGTCGTTGAATATGTTTTATGAATAGCGCTGATAGTATATAATCTATATATAATGGAGAAGCTAAGCCTTAAATACTGTATGGGTCCTCTACGCCATTTTTTTTAATTGCCAACGAAGTTATGATCAGGAATGAGGGATTCTGTTTGATCTTCCACTTAACACAGTTTAAAAGCCCCAATACTTTTTTTTAACTTTTTTTATCATTAAGACATCTACACGTTTATTGAAATAATATTACTTTCAACAATTGACATCATCTTTTTGGGAATATAAATCGGTTGAATATCCGATTTCCACCACGAAAGAAACATCATCTGTTTTATACGATATATTTAAAAGTTTACGGAAACAGGTGCGAGCACACTACAACTCGTCCTGTTATTTTGCTATTTGGCAATAAAGAATTTGAAAAAGTATTTTCACAAACTGCATAAATGCACTCACTTTCCTCACGGATATAGACAATCTGGATTCCTATATTAAACAAGCCACTTATTTAATAGTTTAATACTTTCATATTTTTTTAGTATGGATTTTTTTGCTTCAGTGACATGTTGTCATTATCTCTAATATCTTTCGATAAAATAGTGAATCAAAAACAAAAAACCCAAACTATGTAAATTGATTGCAAATTTCATTATTTTATTGAAAGGTGTTAGAGAAAGTAATACTATGAAGCAAAAAAAAAACAGATATCGGTTAACACCACTTTCTTAATAAGTGACACACTATTGTTCAGTTTTAAGACAACAAAACTAAGACAGGAAACATCCTGTATATGAAACGCTTGAAGAGTGTTTTTTTTTTGTTGTGGTTATTTTGAACCGAACAAGTTCAACTGCAAATTGTTTGATCATATTAAATCTGAAACGCATGCATGTAACAAGACCTCCGGCCTAATCATGCGAGATGTTTTTAAGTTTCGGCTGTATATTTGAATTTCTTAGGGGTTTGCGTTTAAAGTCTGTACGAACAATGAATAACAACTAACAAAAAAAAAATTTGGTTTATATTGAAAAAAAAAGAAGATATTGCAAATTATTTTAAGAATGGAAAATAAAAAATTATATAAAACAAACGCAACAATATTAATCTACAGACACCGAAAACAATGAGTATTTAGGTAAATCTCAACTTTACAAACATACCTTGACACTGATAGCCTTGTTTACCAATACCCCTGGAAAGGCAAAAAATGTCCGATTCTAATATATTCTTTCAATCACCATAAATATAATTTGATTTTACATGTGCATTTTGTTCGTTTCTTATAATAAAGTTATGCAAACCCGTTACAACACATATAAATGCTGTTTTCCGTACCCTTTATTAAACCATAGAAAATTGTTCCAAACATAAAACAAATGTTAAGACTAAACTAAACCCGATTGTTACTTTTTTATTTATGAAATTGAAAGGTACGTATAAGCACAATTTTATTAAAAAAAAAAAATGCTTACCAAATAAATTCACGGCAATGAGAACAAAACGTCGGCTGTCTTAAGAAAGTAGCCATAAACTTATGACCATTGACCTAAATAAGAATAGTTTAGAAAATTAATGAAATTAAAAATACGTTCACATAATATTTGCGTAAATATACCTGATGAACACGTCTTCGCATAGCCCCACGGCGACGATTAAATCCAGCTCTTTCTTTAAACTCATTTTTCGTGGCCACCAACAATTGTTCGACTTCTGCAACTGCTTTGATTTGATCTATGAAACAAAACAAAAAATGTTATACAATATCTCTTAAAAAATTTAATTTAAATAGATTATATACAAATAATAACAGTCCAAATTCGTAGCTTCCTAAAAATTTAAAATAGTTATGACTAACTGACTCAGAAATGCAAAGCTCAAACTGCCAATGGTAGATTTTGGAAACTATAAGCAGGTGCCCCGTATTCCCCTAACGCTGCCCTAAAACTAACGATTCGGTAGACAATTTGATTTAAAAGATAAGAAAAAAAAAATATTTGATAGGTGTTTCTATAATTTTTTTTAGCGGTATGTAACTTAATTTTAAAACGACACTTTTATAAAAAAAAATCAGCAAACACCATTAGTCAAACATCTATAATAATCTGAAATATAAAACAACTCGATATGTGACTCTTAAGGAGATTGCACACTGAAAATATTTGCTTTAGCCAGTGTTTATGACGAATCGTATGCTTATGGCAACTGCGTGCTACAAAAAAATGCAATCAACATATTTTAACTCCTGGAAACTTTAAGATTGAAGAACTCTTTAGAAAAAGGAGAGTTAGGCATACCAATTGCTGCTTGTAAACTGTCTAGCGACGAAAAAAATCTGGCCTTAGTTGTCGTTACTGGACACTGTCTTATTGGCAAACATGCAACAAGATTTGGTGCATTCTCGTACTATTTTTGTAGAAACTGTATAGACAAACATAAGGAAAGGCTACAGTCCGCTTGGGGCGAACAGTATGATACCCTATCCTTATCCCTATATGCCCCAAAGAAAAAAGCATTAAGAAGATGATGGACAGCATTTTATTTAGTTCTATTAATTAAAAAAAAAAAAGTTTTTTTGAAAAAACGCCCCCAAAAAGTGGGTGTGGCCAAAAACTTTGTATGGGCGATATGTTGGAAAAAATATTGGGTAAATATTTTGTTAAACAGTTTTTTTCGCTTTCTGTGAAAATTTTCGAAGAAAACAGCATTTTAGTCAAAAACGCCCACAAAAAATAGGCGTGGCAAAAACTTTATATGACAAACTTATAAAGGATTGTGGGCGTGGCAGTGAGCGTATTAAAAATAGGTTTACACTTAACAGTTTCGGAGCCCTAGGGAGTATGTGGTCCAAATTTCAGCTTCCTAGCTTAATTTTAAAGGCCTAAAAATTGCGTACGGACGGACGGATGGACGGACGGACATTGCTAAATAGTCTTAGGATTTGGTCCTGATCGTAAATATACATATATACTTCTATGGGTCTACGACGAATATAAAGGGGTGTTACAAACTATGTGTCAAAGTTAATATACCCTTAGGATAGGGTATTAAAAGCTGAACGAGTTAGCAAACGGACATTGGTAACTCTGAATGCACATCAATTAAATGGGCGTTGAATAGCAGCAGCCACAAGCCACAGCCAATCAATGCAGACTCACATGTGCGCTGAATAAAACGTGACGGATCTATTTCACATGCAAACACTTTATGATTGGTTTCTTTCAATTTAGTATGGTAGAAAAATATGGCACACTACTGATTTTGAAAAAGCTTCCCAATAAGACGTGTACTGCCAATTTATGTTGGACAGAGTATAAAAAATTAAAGTTCAAAAGTGCTTTTAATTCCATTTCGATGCGAAAATCGTTCACAAAGCTACAGCTCTTTAAAAAAAACCTTTTAAAAGTCTTTATTCGTTGAATTTTAAATATGAGAATACAGTTAATTTAAAAACAAAACTTACCATTATTTTTCAGTTCAATAATTATATGAATTTTTCCTTGAGGCTCGAGATTTATCTGAAAAGAAGTTTATAAGTTTTTAATATAAACAAGCACCGATTTTTATTCAAAAATAAAGCAAACAGATATAACTAGAGCAAACTGAAAAGAACTCACTATGTTGTCAGCCATAGGTATACAAACTGAACGATCAGCAACTTAATTTTTCGGTTAAATGTCTAGCATTTGCTGACGCTATTACTACAAAGTCCCACAAGTAAAAAAAAACATTAGGAATTCGGCCTCGTCATCTGTTCCGACGCTCACTATGTGGCTAGCTCAACGCTCCCAGAATATGCGATGAGTACATAAGGGGGTTTATCTCGTGACTCGATTGGCCCCATAAAATTCTCTATCTGTCTCATTCGTCAGAGCTGCTTAAAAACAGCACTCGTTGAGCTCAGAACAGCAAAGCTCATTTTTTAGAGCTCACTGAAGCGATAAATGCTTGCATTCAAGCTCAATCGATAAAAGTGAAGAGGCGATTGATGTTAAAAATAAAAACTGCGAAATGTCTAGGTTTCCTCTACCGATGCAAAACATTTTATACCATGATCTGATTACAATTTACACGGCTTTTATACGTTCTAAATTTGCCAGTTTAATTACAACCTTACAACTTTTTCTCGTAATACTCGTACTACATGGAATGCTCATCAGCTTATCCTTAACCTTTCTGTATAAAGAGAGTCTTTAAAAGTCAAGTTCCAATCAAAATCCCTGCAGCACTAGTGCATTTAAAAAAATGTATCCGATTCTTTTTACCAAACTCGAAATATTCCGCCAGAAGAAGGCACAACAGTAGCTTCCTTTTGCGGCAGCAACATATAAGCTCTAAAAGGCTAGCCGCTTTGAGTATTGTCCTAATTGATACTAAATCTACATACTTCAATTTTGCTCGACATTTATTGAATTTGATTTTATATACAAAAATCTAATAAGACAAAACTGATCCTCTGCTACACTTTATTATTGGATCTATCCAAGGGTTGCCGAAAAAATAGGGATGGAGTTATTTTTTGGTTACTAGTTTTATTTTTTGGGAATGAATCGCTTTGGCTCTTGTAAATAAGGCCCCAAGAAATAAAGCACTAAAATAAAAATTAAATAAGGCCCCAAAAATATAAACGTGAAACAACAACATTTTGTTTTAAAATTGGGGTCTTATTTATTTATTTTTTGGGGACTTATTTCGTTCTTTTGGGGTCATATTTCATTTTTGTATTTGAATATTTTTTTATTTGAGTTCATTTCTATGTAACACTGTCACAACGTATCTGTCGGTCTAATGACGTCTGCGAAATAAGGGCCGCCGGGCTTTACACTTTAGTTGTAAAAGAAAACAACTCCCTTTTCAAGAATTCAAGTTTTATTAGAAAAAATAAGTGTATTGGAAAAAACTATCCACTATCAAAATCTTATTATTTATGGTAAACAGCAAAACATGTTACGCACAAAGCGACCTTGCAGCTAGCGCAAATAGTTTTAGTGCGTTTTTCAATCTGGTTTGCGGAACATTGAACACAACGACGTGTTTGTGTTATAACTTCTGGCATATGATCCCCGAAATTTAACATATGTTTAAGCTTTTTAGATGGACGACCAGAACTACGCCTTCTCTTGAGGGTTCCTGATTTCTCCTTTCCGATACCTATCATCTGTTCAGCCAAAGGAACGAGAAACTGAAGTAATTCCAGCTTTTTGTGATGCAATTCAGAGTAGATTGTAGAGGCGTTTACAACCGCCATGTTCAATATATTGAAAAACACTTTTTTCCACCATTCAGAAGATCTGCGATCGAAGTCATAAGTAGAAATTTTTTTATCAGCCAGATCCACTCCTCCCATTATTTCATTATAGCTTTTTATTGCAACTGGCATTGTTGATTGCCACATTACCAAGAGATGGATTCATGCTTCAATAATCTTGCGTTTTTGGTAATCTATTGTAGCTCATGACAAGACAAATACCAAGAAAAGCAAGAATTTCACATTGTTCAGTCTTTGGGAACTTCTTCCCTGATTGGTTTTTCTGAATTTCAATTCTTTTGTTTGTACATTCTGCTAAAAATATGAACAAGCTTTTAGAAAAAAAACTTGTAGAAAACATCTATCTCAGAAGATGCTTTATTAACGTTCGTTGTTATTACAGGTTGACGATCAAGGGAAACTTTTTTGCGTGGAACATAGTTTGGAACTGGGCTACCCCAGACCAGTGCTGGTCTGTAGTCTTTGGAAAGTTAAACGTCATAACATAGGGTTAAAAGGGCACCTTTCGTAAATAACAGCCGCATTTAGGTTTTCATATGAAACTTGTTTCTTAATTAAGTTTTCATTAAATTTACCGCTAAAAACAGGCACTTCACATTTGCAGAACAGTATTGGTAGATATAAGGTCTTGTTTTGATTCTATAACAAGAGCAACATTAACTGTTATATTTATATCCTATCATAAGGATTGACTGCGGAGGGAGTAGCACTTGGTTTGTGTCTTCGTTCAAACATTAAAATCGCTGATTAAAAAGGTAACGGATGTCGGTAAGTAAGTTTTTAAACATATCATTGTAAACGCGGATCATCCGCAGCTCATACAATTGCAAATGTTTTCCGTATATGCACCAAAGTAGCTGCGGATTTATACAGTTTTTTTCGTCCAAAATAAAAACATGAATAAGAAGTTAGTTAAAAACATTTTAAATGGGAAAAAGGTAGGTTTATTAATTAATTTTAAGTTGGAACATACTAATAAAGGGTGATTTTTTAAGAGGTTTAGAATTTTTTTTTAAAAAAAAAACACAAAAAATTCGAAAAAATGAATGAAATATTTATTTGAATCGATAGTTTGAACCTTGCAATTTAATGTTTAAAGATAATTTAATGCAAATGTTGACCGCGGCTGCGTCTCAGGTAGCCCATCCGCTGAGTCCAATTTTGGCATACTCTTTCACACATATCGGCCGGTATCTCACGAATGAATGCATGGATGTTGGCTTCCAGTGCGTCAATCGAAGCGGGCTTGTCCCTATACACGTTAGCCTTGGCATACCCCCACAAAAAATAATCTAATGGTGTCAAATCGCACGATCTAGGCGGCCAATTGACCGGCCCGAAACGTGAAATTAACTGTTCACCAAACACGCCTCGCAATTGCGCCATTGTTTCGCGTGCTGTGTGGCATGTGGCACCGTCTTGTTGAAACCACATATCATGCAAGTCAAGAACTTCCATTTCGGGCAAAAAAAAGTTTGTTATCATCGCTCGGTAGCGTTCACCATTGACAGTAACGCTGCGATTCGCATCATCTTTGAAGAAATATGGCCCAATAATGCCGCCGGCCCATAAACCGCACCAAACAGTGGCTTTTTCGGGATGCATTGGTAGCTGTTGCAATGCTTCTGGCTGATCTTCACTCCAAATGCGGCAATTTTGCTTATTTACGTACCCATTCAACCAAAAATGAGCCTCATCGCTGAACACAATTTTTCGATAAAAAAGCGGATCCTCGGCCAGCTTTCCAAGAGCCCATTCACCAAAAATTCGGCGTTGTGGTAGGTCTGGTAGGCCTGGCTTTAGTTCTTGCACCAGCTGTATCTTAAAAGGCTTTACGCCCAAATCCTTCCGCAAAATTTTCCACGTAGTGCTGTAACAAAGGCCTAACTGCTGGGAACGGCGTCGAATCGACATTTCGCGGTCTTCTGTCACACTAGCTGATACGGCCGCAATATTTTCTTCAATACGCACAGTACGTAAACGTGTTGGTGGTTTAATGTCCAACAAAGTAAATTTGGTGCGAAATTTGGTCACAATCTTCCGAATAGACTGCTCAGAAGGTCGAGAATGCCGATCATAAAATGGAAGCAGCGCGCGATGAACATTTCGAACCGAGCACGAATTTTGATAGTAAAATTCAATAATTTGCAAGCGTTGTTCATTTGTAATACGATCCATGGTTAAATTGCAAACCAAACTGAAGCTGTTTGACAGTGACACAAGGTACTAAACACACGTCAGCTGTCAAAACCAGTGTTGCCAAAACCAAACCAGCTAAAAAATCACCCTTTATTATTTCTTTGAAGGTTTGGTCGAACCATAAGTTAGCTTTGAGAAAAAATCTTTTTCAAAACAAACAAGAGCTAAAAGCTACAGGTGGCGGGGAAAACAAAGGCATTTTCTTTATTCCTCTGGAAAATGAGGCGCTTGAACTTGTGTGTTTGAAGCACTGTGTAGAGGGGGTGCCCAAAATAAGTTGCTATGGTGGACAAATACTACCGAAACTATCCTCGAAGACATCGAGTTCAACGAAAATGTGGGAACTAATTTTGGTCGAGAGAATAACCAAAATGTTTTCAATATTCTCCGCCTGATAGCAGAGATGGTTCAAGGAAAAATACATTGCCTAAGCCGTTGGAATTTCTTCAAAAGCAAATAAATGTCCCAAAACAATTTTTTGAGAAGATTTTCAGAAGTTGATATTAATTAACTAAGAAAAATGCATTGAAATGAAATGCTGAAAAACATCGTTTTTTAATTTTTACTTAAAGCGTCTTCACTTTTTTCGGGTCATTTTTTGCGTAGTTAAATTAGGTCTACAAATATAAAGTGGTTTTTCTACCTATATCTAATGTTTCTGAAGTTATATCATTTAGAGTAGTAATACCTCAAAATAGTAGATATTCATTTTAACTTGATATAACTTGAGTTAGGGTGATGATAAACTATCTACTGTGCCATTTTGCTTGTCTGAGCATTAGGAATAACTATCTATGAGTATTTTTTTTAGAATTCAATGAAACATATTTGTCAAATTGCTACTTAACACAAATACATAGATAAATGCAAAACGTTTACTCACTTTTGACGGTGACTGTATATTTATGATCAGAACCAAAACTTAAGACTATTTAGCAATGTCCGTCCGTACGCAATGTGTAGGCCTTTAAATTTAAGTCAGGGAAGCATATTCCCTACGCTTCCGAAATGGTTAAGTTTAAACAATTTGTTTATACGGCCAACACTTAGAAAAATCCGCTTTAAAGCAAAAGTTTTAAAGATAGAAAGTTAGAACCTGCACAATATATGTAAGCACTGGCCTCCTTCATAAGTTTTACATATAAAGTCTTTTGCCACGCCTACTTTTTGTGGTCGTTCTTCACTAAAATGCTGTTTTCGTTGAAAAATTTGAATAGAAACCGAAAAAAAATGTTTTACAAGATATTTGGCTAATATTTTTTTTAATAGATCGGCCATATAAATTTGTTGGTATGGGCTGTAGGATATCATAGAATGAAATAAAATGCTTTCCATCATGTTCTTAACGCTTTTTTCTAAGGGGCATATAGAGATACGAATAGAATATCATATTGTTTGCCCCAAGCGGACTGTAGCCTGTCTTTATGTTTCACATTATAAATTTATATTTAAAATTTGTAAAATAAAGCAAAACTTAGGAAATCAACATATGTATAATTCAATAGTGGGTTCAATACACTTTGTGAGAGTTGATTGAACAGTAAACGATTGATAGTAAGAAATCAGTGAAACTGTACCTTGGTAGTATTGCTAGCAACTATTCTATTAGCCTTTTTACAACTTCAGACAAGCTCATGAGGCAGAGGTGTAGAAGCACATGAGCCTTTGCATTAACAGAGCAGTGAAAATGATTATAGTCTCCTTAGCGAATCGGGGCTATATATTCCGTCGTATATCGAGTTGAAGCGTCGTATACCGAGTTGTAGCATGTACAAAATATGCAAACGACAAAACAAAACGTAATAAATCGTTAGGTGGCAGCCCAGATTTACTGAAAAATTCACAATAATACCACAATACAAAGAGGAAATTCCTCACCATTAATTCAGATTTCTGAAGAGATAAAGCTTAAAACTCAATAAGCAAAGAAAATGAAATGACTGATAAAAAGGCTACTCGTCCGTCAGTATAAGCGTTACAATCATACTACTGCAATTTGAACCGCGTTGCTTAAAATGTGTTGGTAAGCACTTATCGCAAGAGTACGGTCTGAATAGAAACGATTTTCCAACTAGCATAAATTTCAAAGGAAATTACATGTATTAGAAGAAAATATATTTACTATTACATAGGTTATAACCTTCTTGTAGTATAAAGAATTTTTAAGGGAGGTTTTTTTAGTGAATAAGGCTCTAACACTGGTGGTCAAAAGGATGGTGATTGCGATTATATGAGAACACAAGCGTTCTCACTTTAGCATAACACCATCAAATTCTACTTCTCACCTCCCCGTGGTGACTGCTGGGTGCCTAGTACCTCGACTGACATCTTAGTGGAGATCCGTCGAAGAATTACCCTAGGAAACCGCTGCTACTTCGGTTTGGCAAAACAAATGGGTTCAAAACTCCTAACTCGAAGGACAAAGTGCATGCTCTACAGAAACCTTATCCTGCCAGTTCTGCTATACGGTGCCGAGTGCTGGACGATAAGCAGGAAAGGAGAGTTAATACTGGGATCCTTTGAAAGAAAAATCCTTTGACGGATATTCGGTCCTGTGTGCGAGGAGGGCGAATGGAGAAGAAGATACAACCGCGAACTCTATGAGCTGTACCAAGATATGGATGTAGTCCGAAAAGCCAATACTCGTCGACTACATTGGCTCGGCCACATTGAGCGAATGGACAACAACAGCCCCCAGGACAAGGAAGACCGAACCTCCGTTTTAAAGACCAAGCCATCGCGGATGCCAGAGCGCTTGGTCTGAACAACTGGAAGCAGCGTGCTCGGGATCGCAGAGGGTGAAAGGCTACCGTATCTCAGGCAGGGACTCTTCACGGGTCGGGAGCCCGTTAAGTGAGTAAGTAAGGCTCTTATTTTGTTTAATTTTTTTGTATGCCTAACAGGTAGAAATTCCAACATCTTTCGCTTTAATTCGATGTTGACTGTTGATGTGGTCTTAGGTTTCTTTGACTTTGGCCCAATGAGCCAGATGCAACATCAGCGCTAAAATCATGAGCTGAACGCAATCTGGAAAAAGCAGTTCTTGGAGTATTACCTAACTCGCTACTGAATATTTTTAGCAGCTAATGAAATAACCAAACTATCCAGAAAGCAATTTACATAAGTTTTCGTTTGGTTACAATTTTGGCTTGACTGCGTCGAATATGATATAAGATTGCAACAACATGTCAATAATATTATAGAAAACTGTCAATGCCCATCGATTTTTTGTTATTTTGGTAATATAGCAATAAAGATTACATGATTTCTGGTAGTTTCTTCGGACTATCAGCAGTATTGGGCTAGTTGTGCACCGTGCTCATGGCAATCGTGCATTGGAATCCAAATATGGATTCATTCTGAACAAAATTATCCGTCGTTATTTTACTGCCCTTCGGGCCATTAATCAAATCAAGTACCACCCGTTCTCCTTCACTTTTCTTCGTAGTATCAGGCTGATACCATGTTTTGAGAAGCCAGAATTTCAAACCATATCTTTCTGGCTTAGATGGCATATACTGACGAAATAATGCATCGGCCATGAAATCCAAAAAGGGGCTTATACATTGTAATGAACTGAATTTGGTTGTAATACATACGACCATTCATTCTAAAGATTTCAAATCCGTGCAAATTTATCATCACTTTGTTGCGCACTTGAAGTAAGGACATCATGGAAACTAATTTGTAATTAAAAAGAAATTTTCTTTCTGCATTCACCTCGATTACTGCTTTCGTTTCACGACTATTCCAAACACCTATTGTGTTTGTGTTTGTCGTTTTTAGTCGACAAAGATCGGAGATATATGCAAACATCTGTTTGTACTAGATTCCAGGTCGTCTCGCGACTTTTGCTTTATTATCCAAAAAAATACGTCACCAAAAAAACTAAAAAAAACATATGCAAAACCTACAGTCCGATTGGGGCGAACAGTATAGTACCCTCTCCATATGCCACCCCATGAAAAACGCGTTAAAAACATGATAAATTTAAAAAAAAACCCACAAAAAAGTAGGAATGGCCAAAAACGTTATATAGCTCAAAAGTAAAAAAAAGGTTTTTCTAAATATAATGTTTTATATATTTTTTTCATTTAAAGAAAAAAAACATTAAAAGTGGGCGTGGCTAAAAACGTTGTAATGAAAATTATATTCTCTAAATATATGTTATACATTTTCCGTTTGCTATAAAAATTTTCGAAGAAAATAATATTTTCTTAACTTAAAACTTGTGAAGGCCAGTGTCTACATATTTTGTGAATTTGTTGATGCTTTATTCTGTCAACTTTAGCTTAGAAACTGATTTTCTCGATTATGGGCGCGGCAGTAGCCGTATCGAAAAACACACTTATAATCCATCATTTCGGGACTAAATCGCCTTAGCTTTTGATGTTGATCATTAATATATGTATATACTTTTAGGGGTCTACCGGGAATATTATGAGGTGTTACAAATTGTCATAACGACCTTTTTTGTCGTTACCTATTTTGGTCTTGTGTTTCGTATATAGACAACAAAAAATAAGTCGAACAATCACGATGTTTAAGAAATCTAAAAACAAAACCGACCATCGCATTCGCACATTATCACATTATAACAATGTAACAGCCAACAACAGTAATCGAGGTGAACATTGCACAAAATATTGGCAGTCCATAGTTACCATCGAACAAGACGGATATCATTTCATTTTTAGATTTGGCTCGTAAATGACTTCTTCTCCAGACGCAATTTTCTAATTATTATATAAAGCCCAATCGCTTCGTCAGCCAAAATACTCGCTCGTAATGACTTTTTTTTTAAGAAAATTATACAAAAATATGAAGAATACCAAAGAAACACTAATGCCACTACGTGCCCAAATCATTCAATCAACTTTGTCCAATACTTTATTCTACTCACACTAATTTATAACCTCGTAGAATAGTGCATAAACTCAAGCTGCTCACGTTAAGCAACGCAATTCGGTTAAAAATCGTTGCGAGCCTGACACACCTAGTTGGTCAACTGATGCAATTGTTGTGGTTTAAATTTGGCAAGAAACTATGTTGCTTCTTCCTAATTTTCAGTGAGTTTGTGCATTGAACGTCTTTCAGAAGAAAGATATAAATATAAAAAAATTAATATGTATCATTTTTCATACAGGGCTACACAAGGCCGAATGACCAAACCTACCTACCTCTTATTTCTGTCACATAACTGCCTAACTAGAATATCTGAGACTCCTCTTTTCTCACCTCTTGATATAAACAAATATGACATAAGACAGCTCCAACTCGATAAAGAGGAGAATGAACGATGATTCGTAAAGAATATATATAAAATAGAGTACTGAACAGAGTTTGGGCACCTCGAACATGCAATATGCACTCCAAAAACTAAACACGAATTCTTTTGACAACTCATATTCTGATGAGAACTTTATGATTACTGAGAGGACGTTTGCAACGATTGATTCCTTGGAGTTCATTTTGCATCACAAATATCAGTCACATAGTTATTATTATTATTATTATTGGTTTATTACTTTCCAATAACGCATAGTTTCCTTATTTACAAATCATAAACAAAAAATTAGCATTAAAGTTGCAAATACTGACTCTGAGTTTTGGTAAATAATTTGAATTATTTCCAAACTTTCGTTTTTCGTGAACTTAAAAGCAAGCCTTGGCTGACTTTTTGATATTAACAGATCATACAAAATTTGAAGCTTGCGCTTGTTTATACGATATTTTAGGCAGGCCCCCAATAAGTGTCCTCCTATTTAATATTACCACTAAATTGTGATGAGCATGTGTTAGTATATTTATAGATATTAGATACTGAGTTTTTCTTATTTATGTAGTTTCCACTGTATGTATACAAAAAAAAACTAATTCCAAAACTATCTTCGTAAAATGCTAAATTAACTGTTTATATTATGTCTATAAAGCTTAATTTCAGAAAGAAATTGAAGCCAATATAAAAGGTTGGTTTTTTAACATATCAAAGTTTTCAAATTTATCTGACCAATAAGACATATGAATGCTATAATGAAGGACTAATTATATTAAATTTTCTTAGTATATTTACCCATAGCTCTGGAGCACTGGCTTCATTGTGAAGAATATCTTCAAAAGGAATAATACAGTTCGCAACGAAATCATCTGGTGGCAAGGCCGCATCATGAAAAACAGTCAAGTTAATGTTCTTCGCATCTTTCACATCGTGAGAAAATGATTCATTCCAAACAGGGTCAAATGTTTTTGATCTAGTTGTTGAGCGGTCTATTGAAAACATAAAAAATAAATAATAACGTATTAAAACTTTTACTATAAAATTAATCAAAATTAATATACAGAAATGTCACATAGGATAGGAAACCAGCTTACCGAAATGGCCTTCATCTACATCTATTGAAACGTAGGGATCTATTAATTGATCGTCGGGCTTTCCAAATGTTAAATTGTGACGTTTTTGAAAATCAGTAGGTCTAAGCCCACTAGCTTCACAAACTTTTATTTGAAGCCTCCCAGTGAACATTTTTCTGCCTTTTCTTGCAATATAAGTTACGCTTATACAGAAATATTTATGTATGTATATTTTGTTCACCTTATTAACTCTTTTGTAGACAGATTCTATAAGGAACGACTAAAGAGTGCGCCAATTTCAGAAATAAAAGTTATACAATCAATTTATAGTTAAAAAATAATTTTCTGTCAAACGCATTATTTTATTTTAACATACGTATACAACTTTAATTCACGGTTAATTGCTTAAGATTACGTTTTCTTGTTTTGTTTGTAATCTTGATAACTTCTACTTTAAAATCATAAATCTGTGTATTATCGGCTGTGAAAATCGCATTTTTTATTAACACTTTTAAAAATATAAGTTACAAAATTTTTGATGAACAACGATTAAAGTAACAATTTTAGAATGATGGACAAATCACTGTATTTCAATGGCAAAATTGGAAATATATTATACCGAAAATAATTAAATGTGGGGGTAGGAACTTTATTGACGAAAGTTGACTTATGTCTATATCTAGAATTATATTAGTTGTGCCCACGGCTGTAATGTCATTGCATATTGCGAACCTTAAGGCCCTAAACACAAGAGAGGAAGTTCTAAAAATCCAAAGTATAAGGCTACGGCTATATTTTTCAGCACGATGACATGCATATCCGCTTGTGGGTTGAAGACTCTTTGGAATTTATCACTTTGGATGCTTAAATTTAGATAATCTAAAGTGATAAATTTAATATGCTTTTCATTTTAATTAGATCTAAGGTCTACAATAAAAGAGAATGCTGAAACTTATTGATACCTTCTAACTTTTGATAAAAAAGTTTTTCATCGAATATCGACGATTCATCTAAAGTAAAGGCACAGTAAAAAATCTTCGTTCATTTCGTCTCCCTCAGTCTCTTAATTTCATCCTAAATTCAAACTCTGCTTTTTTTGCTCCTATAATTTGCACTTAAGTACTTTTCACAAAAGAGCGAATTGCGAACAATAATTAAACTGTAGATACATATGTATTCATGTAAAGAGTCATTAATTATACCAACTAAATGAGTATTCAAATGAGAGCGAATTGCGAACTGCAAACAAAGGAATATTCGAATCTGATTTGTAAATGTTAGCAGCAAGATGTATCAGTTTATAATACAAAAATATATTGTGTTCGCAGACCAATTAATATGGTACCCCTCTATGAAAAAATTATTTATTGAAAAAGTGTTATGGTATCAGTTTATAATACAAAAATATATTGTGTTCGCAGACCAATTAATATGGTACCCCGCTATGAAAAAATTATTTATTGAAAAAGTGTTATGGTTTAATTGCAAAATCACTTATATAACGCTAATATTCTGTTAACCTACCAATCAGGGATTCGTACTAAGCATTAGTGTGAAACGTCCATAAATTATTTGTTAGCTGAGTGGAAACATAAAATAGACCAAAAAAGGCCATTATATCGGTGTTCCTAGATTTAAAATGTGCTTATGAGAAAATTGACCATTCAATTTTATTTAAAAAAAAACTTTTTAAAAAATGGTGTTAAAACAATACAATTAAATTGGTTTCGAACATTTCTCCAAAAAAATATCGCAACGCATCACTGTAAATCGCAATATATCATCAGCGATAAATATTGATTTTGGGATACCTTAAGCAAAAATATTAGGAGTAATTTTATTGCACATAAATGTTTTGGAAAAAGTAGTAACATTTTCAAAATTAATTCTTTTCAAACAAATACAGCTGATAAGCATTTTGATGGTTTAACTCTGTTGCAATTTGCATGAAAAGGAACGGAAAGATGCTTAATATCTTTTCATTGATTTGTTTATTAATCTTTTTGAATACAATGACAAACCCCCCACAAGTTGGCTCTTATATAACATACATAAGGCAGTATATGGATTTTAATGGCCGAGCCCAACAAATGAAATTTTTATCAGATGATTTCTTCCAATTTCGTAAAGAACATTAAAAAAAAAGTCAGATCTCTTACACACACGTTTTTCACAGATAGGAAATATGGGAGAGGATTACGCGTCTATTTAAGTTATTTTTGTTTTTGTGAATTCAAGGCCTATTGACGAATGAAGGCAGCAGGTTGATTTTTGTATTCTAAAATCAGGTGCAGCTGCAAATTATTTCTTATATTTGATTGTGCAATACCTAAGTGCTATTCATATGAAAAATATGAAATTATAATGTACCATAGTCAAAAAGGAATTCAAAAGTGCAAAATTCTATTGATCAAATATTATATATATTATACATAAATAAAATTTTTTTTTACTTTTCCCCACTTTTTGTTTCAGTTTTGCCAAGTACATAATTTCACCGGTACTTTACAATTTTACTTTCCAGATTGATCTTCCCATGCTGCTGATATATGCACTAAACTATTTCGAAAAGAGTTATGTGAACAATCTTAAAGCAGTCCTCTAGTTTTCAGAAATATCCATCGCCAAAAATGCAATTATAAACATTATATTTAGTACACTTTATTTAAATCTATTGTAAAAAGTTTAAATTACTCAAATATTTGTCATTATGTATTTTGACATGCAAATTAAATATTTTTCAATAAGTTGGTTCACTTTTCAAACATAAATTGCTTTATTTGCTTATACCCTTTTCAGACTGCATTGAAATCTGAGGTTTCGCAAAAAACTCCTGAAACCTCCATAGATGTCATGAGGTTTCCCATAAATTTTTAGATATTCAAATCTCGTTATTGTAAAAAATCACATTTCTCAGAATCGGCTATCAATGGTGAAGTTGTAACGGGTGATTTTTAAAGAGTAATTTTTTTTCAGCTTGGCAGCACTGGTTAGTAATGGCGTCTTAACGTCAGAGTGAAAAGTTTTCAGTATACTCTGCCATTTAATCATGGAAAGACTTACAAACGAGCAATGATTGCAAATTATTGAAATTTATTATCAAAATTCGTGCTCTGTGACAAATGTGAAAATCCGCTGTTTTATTGAAAAATTGTGTTCGGCGAAAAGGCTCATTTCTAGCTCAACCGATACGTAAATAAGCAAAACTGTCGCATATGGAGTGAAGAACAGCCACATGCCATTCAAGAATTACCGATGCTTCCCGACACCAAAACTACAGTTTGGTGTTGTTTATGGGCTGGTGGCATCATCGGTCCATTTTTCTTCAAAAACGACCGTCAACGGCGAACGATATCGAGCCATGATACGCGACAATTTTTTTGGTCCCAGTTGGCTGAGTTGAACTTGGTTGACATGTGGTTTTATCAAGACGCTGCCACATGCCATACAGCTCGTGAAACAATGGAAATGTTGAGGATGAATTTGGCTTATCTCTCGAAATGGCCCTGCGAGTTGGCCGCCAAGATCACGCCTCTTGATTATTTCTTGTGGGGTTATGTAAAGTCGTTAGTCTATGTGGACGGGCCGAACGATTTAAGGCTTACAGGATAACATAACACGCGTAAATCATGGAATACAAGCCGAAACGCTCGAAAAAGTGACGCGAAATTACCCTTCCGAATGGCCCATTTGCAACGGAGCCGCGGACAATATTTACATGAAATTGTCTTTAAAACGCAAATGTCAAAGGCATATTTATCGAATTTGAGTGTTTTATTCGATTTTTTTTAAAAAAAACTACGCTTAAAAAATCACCCTTTAGAAGCAAACTCATTCTTTAACATATTCTACAAAGATTTCTAGAACGATGATCACGCGAATTTTATGAGGATATAGGCATTATTAGCCTCCAGAAACTGGCTGGATTTGCACATTCTGCGGATGAATTTATATTATATTACAATATTACATTGCAATAATTATTCATAAATATATTAAATCGCATCGCGGATAACAACACTTAAACTGTTTATGGAAGCACTTTAATGTACTGCATTTCCGAAATTCACGTATGGAATACTGCTAACAAATTGTTTGTTTGGCCACCACGCCGATTTTTTTTTCTCAGTTAACTTTCAGCTTTCAAAGAGTATATCTCTCGGTTTTCCAGTGAATTGAAAAATTCTTGCCCCGAACTGTCCCACTTTATTCCCATAAACATAATAACGACGCGATCCACAAATCCACGAATGAAATATTCATTCGAAAATAACCCTAAATTTGGCACATCTTGCTCTTAAAATAACAAGTCGGATTCGTTGGTATTTGCTTTTTGACAACTAAAAGTCAGCGTGGTGGCCAACAAACAATTTGTTAGCAATCTCAATACATGTATTTCGGAAATTCAGTCAATTAAAGTGTGTTAATAAATAACTAAGTGTTTTAAGCCGCGATGTGATATATATATTTGTAAATAATTATTACAGTGTAATAAAAGAATGTGCAAATTCTGCCAGTTTCTGGTTAAAGTATTTGCATAGTTCTTTATGATGCAAGGTGGATTCGGGTTGAAATAAATAAATAAATATTCCCTTCGATATTTGATTGTTCGGCGGAGGCAATATTTTCCGTAAATGTTTCTATTAAATGCGTAGGAATTGAATTTCTGCATACAAAGGTGGCATATATTTTTCATAAACAAAAATTCTCTGCCGAGCATATTGGAAGCATATTAAACTGGCGCGGTTTTTTCAAATATTGATGTTATTTTTTGTAAATTTAATATAAAATGATTTAAAATGCCACCCACCATGCTCTTAACGCATTTTTTTTGGAGGCATATAGGGATATGAATATGGTATTATTCTGTTCGACCTAAGCGTTCTATTGCCTTTCCTTCTGTTTTTATTATACATTTTCATCCATTCGCTGAAGAAACATACCCAAATGACAAAAATGAATAAAAGGTAAAGACCTAAGTATGTCTTATAAACACGAAAAAAATTTCACTAAAATTGCAAAAATTTCGGATTTATCATGTAAGTGATTTGTTTTTCTTCGTACATATTTCCATTCCAATATCTATAATATTAATTAAATAAAATCAACACTTCCAAGCAATTCCTACAGCTGCTTTTTGTTGGGATTTGGAAATGTTGCGAAACTCCCAAAACTTACTTTTGGCGGGTAATAGGGATATTTGCGACAACGTCAGTGTCAACCGAGAAAAAAAAAGTGTCAAAAAAATCATTGGAGGAAAAATAAAATTTTGCAAGACTGTGTGGCAGTATTCGATAAACTAAATAAAAGTTGAAATAGAGTGGTATTAATTATTTTCAAAGAAATAATATAATATTAATTAAGTGCTTTAATTGCACTGTAACAAATTCGAGCAATCAGTGCCGCAAATTGTCTAAGTAAATACAAATAAGTTGGTTAAATTCCCGGGAAGAATTGCGGCGGCAAATTGGTTCTTGTGTGTTTTGTTAAAATAATAATTTATGGTGCAAATTAAGAAAATGTGTAGTTACCAATATAAGGTAAACATTTCATTAAATATATATGCAAACAAAAAGAAGCCAAAAGTGATATTCTGCATCCACAATAGTGAAAAGAATTTTTATATTGATGTTTTCTTATTTTCTGTTTGGATGAAAGTAGTGTACATTGAATCGAGTACCCAACTTTTGAAACAATATCATTAAAAATATAAATATACCACCGTATAGATGAAGAAAATTGGAACTTAAGAGTGAATCGGATAAGTGGTTCAGAAGTTGCATGAGTTTTAGTTCAAGGCTGAATATCGTACCACTTTTATTTTCCCTCCGTAGTTTTAGCTGTCACTTTTTTTGTTGGTTTTTTTTCTCACTGACGTTTGATCTAACTTCATGTGTATGGCTCACACGTATTTACAGATAAAAAAATTTAGAGAGGATTTTGCGGCCATTATTAAATAGTTCTCTATTTTTCATCTGCCTTAAAATAAACATTCTTGGGTTGTTATACTTTTTCCAGTTTGGATTTTATATTTTATAGTAAGTGATAGACAGAAGAAGGAGAACAGAAGGTAGCTAGAATGCACTGCATAAATTTATTATGCGGGCATTTGTCTATCGAAAATGCTTGGTAGTTGAGTACAACTCATAAATAAGCATGCACATTATGTTACATATATATACTGAACTAGTAAGCCACTATTTTTAACAGACGACTTTATTTGTCAAGTTATAAGGTTTTGTAATATTTTTTAAATATTTTTTTATGAATATAAACAAAACAGTTTACTACTACTACTACTGGTAAGTGATTGCAAATGCTGTTAAAAAAGTGTTTTCACGTACCATAAATAATATTTGTACAAATTTGGATCACGTTTTATTAAAAAGCGTCTTAAACTAGTGCCCAATTGTGTAATGCAAAGTTTCCACCGAACACTAAACCGAGATTAAGGTTAATCTGCCCTTAATCCACTTTAAATCTCAAGATTAACCATACAAACACACTCTATACGACTCTACACTACTCCCCTACTCACAACATGTCTCATATGTTTTTTTTAATTGCAATTTTGTTCCGCCTAGCTACCCCAATATTCATTAAGCGCTGACGGTGTTGTTTTCTGAATATACAACTTCTAGCGGTCAATGCAACTATTAATACCTTAGGTTTGAAGAATAAAATGGTGTGCTAATAATATTTTCATTATTTTTCCACTCATTAAACTATAGCAACCAATTTTAATTTTATCTTCGCTTTGTTTGACGTTCAAGAAAAAACATCTTTTGAAATGTATATTACGTCCTCAATTTTAAAGCAAATGTGCGATAAAGAGAGCAAAACGTCAGATTAATCTATTTCTTTCGCTGAAAGATTAATTTTTAATTTTTTGTGCTTAATCTCGGTTTATTTTTTGGTGGAAACGTAGCATAAAAGTACTTAAATGCTTCAATATAACCATCCATAACAAAACCCGTGTTTGTAAAGTTATACTTAAATTTATTGTCAACCGAAGATATATGATCAACTTACTTATTATATATTAGTCACGTTAATTAATATTATTTTGATTATTTTTCATTAAAAATTAGAATAAATTGGTTAAAACATAACTTCATTCTTAATATTGTAATATTTTTTTAAGTTATTAATTGTGTAGTGTCCATATAAGTGCAAATTTTGTGGGGCTTATCAGTTCGACATAGCTTGTAGGCAAGGTGAGAGATTCTCTCTCGAGTTAATTTCTCATCCTCATCTTCGGCTGTATCTTCAATTAGCTCTTGGCCATCAAAGGGCTTAAATATTTTTTTTAAGTGCTCGGCGGTTTTTTCTTTGTCTCCTTTCGCCCATTCGCCATTATCTTTTCTGAGCTTTCCAGAGCGAATAGCTCGAACTCTTATCCGCAGTTAGACCTGCAATGTATGAAGATACTTCGCGATTTTTAAAGTCCTGAATCTTTTTTTTGTAGAGTGGTGCATAGATTATTTAATATCATTTTATACTGGAGCACAAGTTTGTTGCCATTTTTTACTTCCTTTTCTTTGTTCTTTTACTAATTCGATTTTTTCCCGAGGATATTTTATTTCGCGTTTTGCTTTTGTTATCCATTTATTAGGAGTAAAATACCAGGCTGAGCTTTGTTTGTGATACGTTAAAATCGATTTTATTTGCGCAGTCTTTTCTAAAAGAGTCCCAGTTAGTTAGTACGCTGCTAAGTCTGGGTCGGATTTGCTTTTTTAATATGCTGCGACTAACTGTCAGAATGACAGGCAAGGGGTCAGAAGAAAGATCGAAACATTCTGCAAGTTAAATATGGTTCTGAATTCCAAAACGCAGTACTGCTGCATTACTGCTTAATCAAGCGTTCCAAAATGCAAACTGCTTAGGGGCCAGTTATAGCATTGAAATGCATCATTGGAACAAATCAGTGGAATAGTTGTTTCAGTTGCGGTCATTGAAAAATATCTGTCAGTGGAAGGCCACTGGAATAGGTTTTAAGGTTAGAGTTGATCATTGAAAGCAAAACTGACAGCTGAGAATCGAACACATCAGTGGAACGACTGTGTTCCAAATTGTAGAAACGATTATCAGCTGTTCATTGAAATCGATTTCTATCAGTAAAATAATAAAAATCAATTAAAAGAAAAGTTTAAGCTAGTATTAAGTAATTTTGTTTGTAGAAAAATTCTATAAGTGATTAGCTTTATTCTGATACCGCTTAAAGCCAATATGGTTAGTTTAGTCGTCTTAAATTGCGAAAACAAAATGTTCAATGATGGATTTCAATGATAGCTGTAACTGGCCCCTTACTATAATGCAATGCATAATTTTCTAAAAAGCATTGTGAACGCATCAACTGCGCAAACAATAGCAAACAGTGAATGATTATGATGCATAAAAAATGCAAAGCAAAAAGAATTAATAACGTGGCATCAGAAAAACAGTGTGCATTTATAATGCGCATTTTTTTTTGACATTTTGGAAGCCTGGCTTTCGGATATCCCTTTTGCGATCCTTTTGGTGAAATGCATCTTGGACCACCGATAATAAAATGGCGTGCTAGTGAGCCAAAGATACTGATAAAATCATTTTTGTCTATCTTCTCCCTTGGAGGGATATATAAAGACGCAATATCATAATTTTGGCCTTTAATCACACAAACCGTTATTGTTTGACTATTATCGTGCTCCATTTTTGTGCTTATTGAATAGTCAATGGTGTTTTTTTTTATAAACCAGGACGCTCCACCTCTAGCCCTTTCCGAAGGGTGATACGCGTGATAGGAACTATATCCTTTCATGTTTGTGCTTGATTCCTTCGTCAAATGGGTTTCGGAAATCAAGCATACGTCAATATCACTTGTGCGAATGAATACCTCTAGCTCGTCGATCTTTTGCAAAAGGCCGTTAACATTTCATGTAACAATTTTTAGAATTTTTGCGTCTTTCATATTTATTTCGTATAATGTGTGCTTCGAAATTTATGTTCGAGCTCGTCTAATTTATCAAACATTCGTTTGTTCAACCGAATCTGTTCTTCAAGTCTAGCAAGAATTGCGGAGAAAACTTGAGTGACTGGATCAGGCTTTGTTTCGCTTTGCTGGTTCGCTTGCAACGCGGCTTCAGCATAATTTTGTGGTCGAGTATTTGAGGACTTTTCAATAATGCAGCTGGGACAGTTTCTTAGCCTTTTTCCAATGTTTAGTTTTTTTTGTAAATTTATTAATATGCAATAAATTACAAAATTAATTAAAATTGATAGCGCTAGCTGCAAGGGCTTTTGGCTAGTGGTGAGGAACAAAATGAACAATACCTTATTTCTAATATTAGACTACATTCTGTGACTTCTGGTCACAGATGAGTAATTATACATATAGTCGACTGAAAGGAATTTTTGCCTCTCCCGCCTATCGTTTTTTATTAGCTTCAAAAAGGCGCAGTACTGTGTTCCTATATGTTTTTACATGCAAATCAAATTGAGCCAGCTCTCGCACACAATAGCAGTTCTGCGCCTAAGAATCCATTTTGGAAAAGATCTCATGTTGACATGTTAAAAGTCAAAACTGGGCTGTGTCCTAATATCATGTGACGATTTATGATGAATTTGCAAAAGTATAATATTTTGTTGAATGTTTTCAATTATTATGTATTATTGTAGTCTTACCTAACAAACATATTTTGCACTTACCTAACCAACATATTTTTTGGGTAAACATTTTTAAGCAGTTTCGTAAACATTTTGGCAGATGCGCAAGTTAAACATAAAATAAGGATTTTTATCATTTGTTTGCCGCTAGTTAAATTAATTTAGCAGTTTTAAATTGTAAATAATAATTAAATTATTTTGTTGCTTTGTCGAATGTCGAGTAAAATAATTAAAATTAAATAATTTTTAAATGGAAGGTGCGATAAATATTTGAGCAGTGAATTATTGAAATATTCCGTAAAATTACTAAAATTGTAGGTGAAATAAATAAAATTAAAGAGTAACGCGTGAACAGTTAACTGACCATATCAATAATTTAACATAGTATTTCATAAATTCACTGATATTTAAATCACCCCGATATTCACTATTCCAATTCGAAGATAATAACGTTATTAAAATTGTTCAGCATGATGACTATTGGAATTGAAATAGCAAAGTCTACATTTTGTGTTTAAAAATACATTTAAAGTTATTTCGTCGCAGTTTGTCAATTCGCTCGCTCGCTCTCATATGAACGTTCCGAATATTTATATAAATATATTAAACTTTCATATGTTCAATAAAAAACATAATAAAACAACCAAAGAATTTAATATACATGAAAAACTAATCCAAAACTATTAACTATAAATATTTTACACCCAAACATTACTAATTTAGTAATATTATATAAAATAATATATACATTTTGTCTGACTTTATTAACCAAAATGGAAAAAATATAACAACCGAAGTATGTTTATTTTAAGGCATATAAAAAAATTAGAACTATTTCTTATAAACACAAAAAATATTCGCATTTAATTGCAACAACTTCATTATTTATTATATACCTAACTATTTTTTTTATAAACATTTTAATTGAAATATCTATGATACTTGAACTACGTTAACTCAATACTTCGCAGCACTTCCCCAACACATTCGCTATAATCATCTGTTTTTTGTTGCCATTTGGAATTCTTGCAAACTGCCAGCGCTAATTACATATTTTTGACAAATCAATGCCTCTGTACTTTATTTGGCTGGCTCACACGTATTCACAGATAGAACATTTGAGAGAGAATTTTTTCTCCATTTTTAAAAATTGTTTGCGGGTTCAAAGGGACAGAGGTATGCTGAGTCGACTATCTGTATAATTGCTCATCTGTGCTTATGAGACACATTTGTAGGGTACAAGGTGTTTTGAGCTTCTTGGTTAAAATTGCCGTAAATATGGTGATAGTTGTTCCAATATGTTTTCTTTTGTACTTCCAGGTGTTCAGTAGTTAATTTTTGATGTGAAATGTTTTTAAAGGTATTTTTATTGCTGATTTTGCAGCAGCGTATTCGTTTCCTTTAATCCTACTGTGTCCTGGGATCCAAACAAGTTTAATTTTGTTGTTTTTTGATATTAGTTGGTCTCGAATGGGTTCGACAATAGATATGCAATTGTTGTGTTTCTAACAGCAGTAAGTAGAGAAAGGCTATCTGTAAATAACACGACTTTTTTGTTATTTGCTTCTTTTATGCCCTTTGGGATAGCAAAAGGTTCAGCTGTAAAGATTGACGTGAAAGATGGAAGGATGCCTTTGTAGGCAACTGATCCATTTTCTTCGACAATAGCAAAAGAAATTCCGTCTATTGATAGCAATTGGTGTGTTCAATTCATTAGCTACAGTTAATGCGGGGGTGATTGCTGATGGGAATTTTTGTGCCTTTTATGTTTTACAACTTTATTGACGTCAGTGTGAATGGGGGTTGTCTTTCGGGCGTTGACTTTTTGTATAATAAGTACGGTTAGGTAAGTAATTCTTTCGGTTTAGTCCAGCGACGGTAAGAATGTTCAGAATTTGAGTTGTACGAAACGCTCTCAAACTGGCTCTGATGGCTGCATGATATGGTGTAGAGATGAGTTGAATGGACGATTGAGAACATTTGCCGTATATCGGTAGACCATAGTGAATTCTTGATAAAAAAATAGATTTAATTACATTTATTTGGGTGTTAACATTGCAACTGTTTTGAGGAAAAATATCTTATTATATTTACTCTGGGGGTTACATTTTTTCTTATGTTAATACGGTGGTTTTTAAAGCTGTACTTAAGGTCATCCAAATTTGTCATCCGATTGACATGCATTGAATTGAGTTTATTGAGACTTTATAAATGATTACATTGAAATGTACATGTCGATTGTATTAGTAATACTGCGGCTATAATGTATTGCCTGCTCTTTCGTTAACAATACTAGTGGAATAAAAGTATGCCACATGGCTGTCTTTTGGATGTGTTGTTTGACTGCTCTTGCTCATGAGCGATATGGAACGATTGGATGCGAGTATTTTCGCGTATATACAATATATCTTAAAGCTATCTTAAAACTAGAGAGAAGAGAGACGAATGTATACACAGTATACTATTCGGTTGACTTCAAGGTAGGAAACGCCAGTGGCGATGAATCTGATGGATTCATTATTACGTGTTATGGGTTTAAGAGCGAGAGCGTCTTATGCTGTACATAGATATCACAGATGTGTTTCAATTTGTTTGTCGTTTGTGTTATGATTTGATTTTTATACCCTATCCTAAGGGTATATTAATTTTGACACATAGTTTGTAACACCCCTTAATATTCGCCGTAGACCCATAAAAGTATATATATTTATGATCAGGACCAAATCCTAAGACTATCTAGCAATGTCCGTCCGTCCGTCCGTCCGTACGCAATTTTTAGGCCTTTAAAATTAAGCTAGGAAGCTGAAATTTGGACCACATATTCCCTAGGGCTCCGAAATGGTTAGTGTAAAATTTTTTTGAATACGCCCACTGCAACGCCCACAATTTAGAAAAAACCGTTTTAAAGCTAAAGTTAGAGAGATAGAGTGCTACAACCTTCACAACCTATGTAGGCACTGCCGTCCTTTATAAGTTTGTCATATAAAGTTTTTTGCCACGCCTACTTTTTGTGGGCGTTTTTCACTAAAATGCTGTTTTCTTCGATAATTTTCATAGAAACCGAAAAAAAGTGTTTAACAAGATATTTGGCCAATATTTTTTTCAATATATCGCCCATACAAAGTTTTTGGCCACGCCCGCTTTTTGGGGGCGTTTTTTCAAAAAATGTTTTTTTTTTCTAAATTTTATAGAATGAAATAAAATGCTATCCATCATCTTCTTAAGGTTTTTTTTTGGGGCATATAGGGATAGGGATAGGGTATCATACTGTTCGCTCCAAGCGGACTGTAGCCTTTCCTTATGTTTTTTTTTTCTTTTTAATTATAGAAGTTCTTAAGGAACTCTTTATAGTGGCGAAATTAAGGTTGATGTAAAAAGAGATATAAATTGACAATGTTTAGGAGTACATATGAGGTATGTAGATACAAAATAAATGGTAAATTATGGGGTGAGTACTATCATCACAGATGAGGAATTAACCAGATAGTCAACTCTGCAATCCCCTATCACTTTCAACCCGCAAAAAATATTTAATGACAGCCGCAAAATCCTCTCTCAATTTTCCCATCTGTGAATACGTGTGAGCCAGACACATGAAGTTAGATCTAATTTACTAGATTACCCGCCAAAAATAATTGTGGGGAGTTTTGCAATATATCCAAATCGCAACAACAAAACAGCTGGTCACGGCGGATGTGTTGGGAAATAGGAAATTCTGCGAAGTGTTGAGTTTATGTGATTCAACTTTTTATTTTATTTTAATATAAATGTTTATAAAGAAGCAAAAAATTAGTTACCCAATAAAGTTGTTACAATTTAGTTGGAACATTTTTTTCGGTTAGAAGAAATAGTTCTCTATTTTTTATCTGCCTAAAAATAAACATTCTTGGGTTTTTTGTACTTTTCCATTTTGGTTAATAAAATGAGATAAAATGCATACTTTATTGTTTTATTGCATAAATATTACTAAATTAGTAATGTTTGGGTGTAAAATATTTGTAGTAAATAGTATGCAATGGTTTTTTATATCTATACATATTAAATTCTTTGATTGTTTTATTATTTATTTATTATTTGATTGTTTTTATTCAACATATGAAAGTTTAATGAATATATGTATATATTAGGGTTCCGTGCATGGATAAAAAAAAAAGTGAAAAAGAAGTATTCGTAATCCTTTTTAAATTATGTTGTGTTACAAGATTTGTACGTTTAGTCAATCAATTTTCATAGCTGTTTCTTTTGTAAGGCGGTTTTGAAATTTTTTTTATAAGTTAGTATTCTTTATTTTAAAATTTAAAGTAAGCGATAGACGGAAGAACGAGAAAAAAAGGTAGCTGGAATGCACCGCATAAATATATTGGGGGTGCATTTTTTTTATCATAAATAAGCATGCACATTATGTTACATATATATTGAATTATTTGGCCACTTTTTTTAACAGCCGACTTTATTTGTCAAGTTATAATGTTTTGTAATTTTATTTTATATTAAAATAAACAAAACAATTTACTACTACTACCAGGAAGTAATTGCAAATTTTGTTAAAAAAGTGTTTTGATGTACCAAAAATAATATTTGTAAGAATTTGGATTACGTTTTATTAAAAGCGTTTTAAACCAGTGTTCAATTGTGTAGAGTTATTTAACTGCTTCAATATAACCATCCATAATCTACGAAATCCTTGCAAGTATAGTTTTACTTAAATTTATTGTCAACCGAAAATGTATGATGAACTTACTTATTTTTTTTCATTCAAAATTAGAATAAATTAGTTAAAACACAGCTTTATTCTTCATATTATAATATTTTATTATGTTATTAGTTGTGTGGTAAGTATGTTTTTATTAATCCATATTCACCGCATATTGACCATGTTTATTTTACACACCCAAATTGTGAGTTGTAATCTGCTGAAATTCATCAACTGTTCCCAACTTCTTGGTATAAAAAATGACATTTCATGGGCGCGGCCATTAGCCCCATATAATTCGATTTATGTGTGCGTGATTCCCATTTGATTTGCACGTAAAAGTCCATTTAAGTGCAAATTATGTGGGGCTTATCAGTTCGACTTAGCTTGTAGGCAACGTGAGAGATTCGCTGTCGAGGTAGTTTTCATTCAGCAAGGAGGAGCCTGCCTGTGAGAAGAGGACTACATTTTTTAGCTCGTTGTCAATGAGGTTAAGTTTGGATATAGTTTTCTTTAGTAATAATAAAGAATATCGCAAAAACGGAATGGTGTTGGTGTCTTTGTAAATGAATGAATTGGAAAAGCGTTTGGTGCGGGACTCAAAGTTTTCCTCGAGCAGTCTTAGAATTTTTCGTTCGAAGATTTCAATTTCCTGGGCTACCGTGGGTGACATTGTAAACCAGATAGGGAATGCATATGACAGTCTTGGCCTGATGAGAGTCTTGTAAAAAAGAAGTTTGGCTTTTTTTGCAGCATTCTGTGTCTCAGAAATGGAGAGAGGATGTTGGCAACCTTCCGGGCTTTAGCCACAGATGACCTTGCATGCTTGTTGAATTTGAATAGATTTGTGTGAAGGATGCCTAGGTATTTGAGGCAACTTTTTGTCTGAATGACACAGTTATCGATCCTGAGCTTGATATTTTTGCTTTCGCTGGGGACACCAGGAGGGCCCTTTCCGCTGGCATTTCGGTAGCAGAAAAATCCAAAACTTGTATCGACCATATTTTCGTTAGACTGAGCTCCAAGTTCTCACATAAGATGTCTGCGAACGTACTTGATTTGAAAATAACCGATCACTGTATGACAAATCTGAGCATAGAAAACATTAACAATAAAGTCGTTAAAAAATATATTCCTTTTTCAGTTAAACAAAAAACCGATTACAGTAAATTAGTAGAATGCTTAAAACTTGAGCTCAGGGAGCCTGTTTATTCAGAAAATAACCCATCGGAGGCCTACAATATCTTTATGACTATTCTAACTAAACATATTAACAGTTGTACTGATTTTGAGGCACAAAACAATTTTAAATTGAAACGTCCTAGACCATGGCTAAATAAGGGTTTGTTGGAAAAAATATCTAAAAAAAACTCAATTAGGAAAAAATGTATATGCCATCCAAATAACTTAAATCTTAAAAAATACTATAGCAGATTAAATGAAGAAGTAAAAGAACAAGTAAAACGTAGTAAAGATAATTATTTTTCTAATCAATTCCTGAATTTTCAAGGAAACATAAAGAACGAGTGGAAAGTTGTTAATAATATCCTTAACAAGCAACGAGAAAAAGAACATATTTTCAAAATAGAAGTCGAAGGTACCTTAATATCAGATCCTGTAGTTATAGCCAATCATTTTAATCAGTTTTTTGTGTCTGTTGCGTCAAAATCTAAGCCCTCTCCTCCTCAAGTTTGTTGTGATTGTAATTTATAAGCCGACCTAGTTGACGAATCATTTCAAATCAACAGTTTTGTTTTCGACCATTTTACGCCACTAGAAATCCATAAACAGATCATGTCCTTGGATAACAAGCAATCTAGTACTTCAGATAACATCACAAACTACCTCTTAAAGCAAATTTCATTTTTTATCGTCGATGTGCTAAGTCATTTGTTTAACTTAAGTGTCAATTCTGGTATTTTCCCCTCTTCTTTAAAAAGTGCAGAAGTAATTCCCCTGTTCAAAAAAGGAAATCGAAATTGTATGTCGCAATATAGGCCTATTTCCATACTTCCAACGTTTTGCAAATTGTTTGAAAAGTTAATAAAAAAAAGCGTTACATGTTTTTTAAATAAAAATCATTACTTTAGTAACGTACAATTTGGATTTCGTGAAAAAATGTCAACTGAAGATGCAATTTTAAAGCTTTGTAGTGAAATATGCGAGAGTTTTAATAACAATACTAATTGTTTGGCTTTGTTCATAGATATGACTAAAGCATTTGATATGGTTCAATACTTTTGAATAAATTATACAAAATTGGATTCCGAGGTGAAATTTATAACTGGTTTTCGTCATACTTGGCAGGAAGAAGTCAACGGGTAAAACTTGGCGGCACATACAGTGATTCCGCTGCAGTGAATATTGGTGTACCCCAAGGATCAGTTTTGGGACCGGTTTTGTTTTTGGTTTATGTTAATTCAGTGTTCAAACAAAACTTTAATAGTAAAGTCACTGCTTTTGCCGATGATATGGCATTTTCGTATGCAAATAACAGCCTATTTGATTGTATTGTAAAACTTCAATACGACCTGCAAATATTACGACAATGGTTCGCGGTGCATGAACTGCTTATAAGCGAAAAAACCAAATTAATGGTCTGTAACCTAAAAAGTACCTGTCTGCCTAACTGTGATATTAGTTTTCATTCTGCTTCATGTTCTAAATTGTCCTTATGTGCTCACTGCTGTGGTAGAAAAAAATATTTTGATTCTTTGTCGTGTAGTCCCAATTGTTTTACAATTGAAAGTGTTGAGAGTTTTAAGTATATTGGTGTTCTTATAGATAAAAACCTAAATTGGAAGGCCCATGTGGATGAACTAAAGAAATATATGTTATCTGTTACTCGTAAAATGTATCTGTTGCAACCACATTGTTCCAGAAAAATACTTACCATGATTTACTATGGCCTGGCACACTCCAAATTACAATATGGTATTGCAACTTGGGGTGGGACCTATAATTTAAAACTTTAAAAACATCACAAAAACATCTTATAAGAATTATTTGTAAAGTTAATAGACTAACTCCTAGCTGGCCTCTTTTTTGTAATCTTAATATATTGCCAATTGTCCTTAAAGTGTTCTTTCTACGTAGCGGCTACAGTTCTACTCTCAGGAGTTCAATTATTTATAGATTAAGAGTAAATACCATGGAACTTGTTACCATTCCAGTTTCAAACAAAACCCACTTCTCAAATTTTTTTACAAGCTTTTTAATAAATTACGTAATATAAGAATTGTGAGAGTCATTGCTATATTTTTGGTCAAAGTAAAAAGTTGGCTATTTAGCCTAGATAGTCATGCAGTCAAATTATTACTTAATTCTGGCTAGTTCATATAAAAGCATAATTTTTGTTAAAACTATTTGTCTTGTTCACTAAATTACTTGAAATTGCAATTGCATCATAGTTCATTCATGAAGTTCATACCGATAAAAATTTATTTTACTATGTACTACCCCACACATCAAATTTGTATGTAATTATTTTGTAAAGGATCATTCGCCTCTAGCCACTTTGTGCTACAGAATGATGCCTATTTATTCTTTTTTAAATTGAAAAATTATTATATGTACTTGAAATTTACTTATTTAAAATATTTATGTATTTTTATGTAGAAAGATCAGTTCGGTTTTGGGTAGGTTAATTTTGATCCCCCAAGTTTTATAGTAGTCGCTGATGGCTAAGACATGTTTTTCAGGGTGATGCAGCGCAGTTTTAGGGTAGTCGTGGCTTGAATAGACGATCGTGTCGTCTGCGTATAACAGGGCTGTTGAGCACAGATTGTTTTGTGAGATTGAATGTGGAAAGTCGTGAAAAAAGCTTCTGTCTCTCAAGAAGCTCTCCAAAAGGTTGACTATGTGAGGTGAAATGTTTAGTGTCCCTATCTTAGCGAGGAGTCCGTCTCTCCACACGCTGTCGAAGGCTTTTTCCACATCGGGGGAGCAAGCCACGGTGCAGCGTTTCTGCCTGAGGCTTAAGGTGACGTCGTTGTGGAGTTTAAGAAGCGCGTGAACAGTGGAGTGGCCTCTTCTAAATCCGAATTGGTGGTCTGGGATGACTTCGATTGGATTCTCAATCGGTGCGGAAAGGTTGTCGAGTATAATTCGTTCGAGAAGCTTACTAATGTTGTAAAGGAGGGATATTGGCCTATAATTGTTGATGTCAAAGTTATTAGGACGTTTCATGATTGGCAGGATTCTGGCGATTTTTCACGCTTTAGGGAAATATCCGTTGTTGATGCAGTTGTTAAATAGAATTGTTAAGAAACTTATTGCAGAGTGGGGCAACATTTTGATGATATGGTTGGTAATACCATGCGGGCCTGCTGATTTTTTAGGCCTAAATTGACCAATTATACTAGAAACCTCTTCTACGTCAGTAAATATATTGTTTGCAGCAGGCCGCAGGGCGGAGTTATCAAAGTCGAAGTTGAAGATCCTAGTAGGCTTGCAACTGGATATATAACGGGAAGTCCTTCCATCGTGACCTGACTAGGAAAAGGTTATAATGAATTTTATAATGTTTTGGAGGTAAAGTTTCAAATTTTGAGACTTTGTCTACATAGGAGATTTTGTTTTTTAACTCCTCCAGGATGTCAGCCTCCGGATAGTCGGCTTGCACGTCCTCGGTGTCTCGTAAAAGTTCCATCAATCTACGATGGACTATAATATATCAATTATTCTGTTGGCAAGAAAAGATTTTACATATTTGAAGATCTTTGGACCGACTTTCCATTTCAATAAGTTATTCAGAATGACGTGTATGCCGATTCGACCGAAGGCATGGTTATTTTTTTAGATAGAGCTGAAGAGATAAATTGGTCCAAATGCAGTTGAGCGTCTGCGGTAGATTTTCCTTTTCCAAAGCCGACTTGCCGATTGTCGACAATTTTATTTTTTTTTTCGCGTGGATATATTTTTTTCTAGTATTTTTGCCATGCAGGGGAGAAGAGATATTGGACTGTATCCAGAGGCGGTGGATTTGTCTTTATTTGGCTTCGGTATTGGGACAATGGTGGCTACTTTCCATGCTTGTGATCGGATTAAATAATTCCAATTTTAAAAATTATGGGAATGTTTTTTAACATTGGGAAAGATATGCGGTCAAATCCGGGAGTTTTGCCTTTGACGGAGGCCAAGCAACTTTCTAGCTCTATCATATTAATGTCGGATTCAATTATGGTTGCAGATGGAGTAATATCGTGAGATGGAAATCGATTGGTTGGTTAATGTAAGGAGTTTATCATTAATGAATTCGGGGGAAATTCGAAGTCATTTGAGTAGTTCTCCCAGGTATTTCAAAATGTTCGGCAATTTCCCTTGGCCAGGTAATATGAATTTGCTTCGTCCTTGATTACAGTTATCGAATAAGATATGTTGCTGCCTGTAATGGTTTTTATATCAGCCCACAATTTTTGTGAGTTGGATTGTGGATTAACGTTGGCGGTAAATTTTTCACAACAGGCTATTTTTTGCGCTTTAACTGTTTTACGGAACATCGCGTTAGATTTCGGATAACAGATAAGATTGTTGTTGGTTGGATGTTTTTTAAACTGTCACCATGCTGTTTGTTTTTCTTGGCGGAGGTTACTGATCTCTTGGTTCCACCATGACACGATTTTTTTGTTAATCCTACGTTTTGATTGAGGAATGGCCTCATTCGCTGCGCAGCGAATACATTTTTGAATGATAGCAGCTTTTGGTTAATGGTTGAGGCAATGTTCATGAGCAGTTTGCGAGCGTGCGCTTTTAAATGAGAAATTAGAAAAGCGAGCGTGCGTTTCATAACGACTCAGCCCGTGGGCGCACACCAATGTACGTTGACGAAAAGTCTCATTCACGTGCGTGAGACATATGTGAGTCGTTTTTTGGACTCGCGGGCGCACGCGATAGGATTTTACCAGAGGAAATGGAAATAGATAAGGGTGGGTAGGTTGCTTCGGTCACAGATCGAGGTTGACGTTTTTTGGAGGTGGGGGTATGCTTCTTGAAGGAATATCCTGTTTTAAGCTTCATTATCATTTATATTCATATTCGTTCTTATGGAATTACATTCAGCTAGTTTGTTTTTCTTTTGTCCTGGATCATATCAACACCTATATCTTGTTATGTAGAAATTGATAGTTACGTTTTATATTCGCTGGACTTTTTCCAATTAACACATTATCATAGTTTTCGGTGCACCTTAATTATAGTTAGGCATATCAACATTTCATTAATTTTATTTTCTACTTTCATAGGCTACTTTTCGCAATTACCCAACGAATGAAATAAAAACGAATTCCTTAAATTTTAAATACTTCTAGAACTGGAGATGGTTGGTACATCTTTAAGTTCTCCTTTGAATTTTCAACATAAGCCCTCTGAAGGTCTAAATTCTTAATTCATAACACCTTACCATATAAAGAAAAAACAATGCACCCACGATTGCAAGGAGACATTTAACCAATTTAAACCGTCTATAGAATCATACATTTAATACAAGATTTCTACTTCAAATTGTTTTGTACTTGTTTTGCATAGCCATAAATCTCTCCAACTAAATTCAACAATTTGCAACCAATAACCATACGTAACATATTTATTGTACGGACGCAGCACTCGAATTGCACAGAAACATTTTTTTCTAATGCCAATCCAATTCCTTATAAACCACGCGTAACATATCTATTGCAATGCCGCACCGCAACACTCCAATTACACAGAAAACATGTTTTTCTTACACCAATCCCGTTCTCTAATCCTGAAATTCGAATTTCAAAAACCACTTACGTCTCACGTGCGCACGCAAGCGGACATTTTCTGTTTTTACCAAAACTCACCCACGTGCGCGGCACCAGGAGTTCGGGTTGAATTAGTAGTACCCAAGAGAAAGTGGTTGGGTGTTAATGGTTCCTCTTCTTCTACCGTCACTGGCAAGTGTGTTAATGGCCGAGAGTTGACAATGTTTTCGGCTTCTATCAAATAACTCCGTAAGGTTTCTACTTGCGGTGCTTCTTCTTTCAAAGTGCAGCTTAAGACACGCTTTACGCTCTGCACCATTCGTTCCCAAGCTCCACCAGCGCTTGGATTAGCCGGACAATTAAATATCGACTCTATGTGTCTAGATGACATTTCGGCCTGCACTCGACTTTCATCAAAAACATCGTTGAATCGCCTCAACTCTCCATTGGTACCAACAAAGTTGGTTCCGTTGTCACTTCGCATCTTAACCGGAACGCCACGTCGGTTGACGAAGTTTCGTAAGCATAAAATGAAGGCGTCAGTTGATAGGTCAGCTGCCAACTCCAAATGGATCGCTCTCACAGTAAGACAGGTGAAGATTGCGACCCATCGTTTTTCTTGACGACGCCCGATAGCAACATGGTGTGGTCGAAAATAGTCGACTCCAGCATAGGTAAATGGTCGAACAAACGGCGTGAATTATCGGTCTTCTAGTCATCAACGGAATCGTTGAAGCCGCATCAATTCGACCATATACCCTCAGTATGCTATTTTCGTCCAGATACGGACATAGCGATTGAAGTTGGCTATCGGTCGGCAGAGGCTTTTGCTGCTTGATTAACTCGATTTCTGTTTGATATGTTTCCGTTTGTGCTGCTCGGCAGAGAAACCTTTCCGCCTCCTCTAACTCTATAGTTGTCAGACTATATTTATCAATCGATGTTCCACGGGAGCTGGCTAGACAGTTTCTCACAAATCTCTTTATATATGCTACAACTCGTTTAAGTCTGAGGTAATCGG
This sequence comes from Ferdinandea cuprea, assembly GCA_963576555.1. Taxonomy (NCBI): domain Eukaryota; kingdom Metazoa; phylum Arthropoda; class Insecta; order Diptera; family Syrphidae; genus Ferdinandea; species Ferdinandea cuprea. Next base: position 85,337,811 of record OY754959.1, read on the forward strand.
AGAAGTCGTTCACATCAACTAACGGGCTACTTACAGGCTTTATGAGTAGCAAACATTTCGGTCTCAATTCTTCAATGCTATCCTTATACGGCACGACCGTAGATTCCCGAGGCCAGAATTCCTCGCCTTTCTTCAAAAATTCTGGTCCAAGCAACCAGCGACTCGAAACATCAAAACACGAAGGCAATACGGCTCGTGTCGCATCGTCAGCGACGTTAAGTCCAGTTGGTATCCATCGCCACTAATCAGCTTTCGTTGTGTCAAGAATTTCAGAGATTCTATGCGCCACGAATGGCTTATAGAGACGGTTGTCCGAACGGATCCAGCAGAGAACCGTTTTAGAGTCACTCCAGAAAAAGGTCTTAGCAACTTTCAGCTCATGCTGTTCTAGAATCGTTCTTTGCAGACGAGTTGCCAATATAGCGGCCTGCAACTCTAGGCGTGGCGCGGACAACTGCTTTCTCGGAGCACACTTCGTTTTGCCAGCTACAAAGGAAATGGTCACAGTCTTATCTGAAGTTACGGATCTCCAATAGGCTGCTGCGGAAAAGGCGTCCTCACTAGCGTCGACGAAGACGTGAAGTTGTATTTCCACTGGCTGATTGGAGAAATACCGACGTGGAATGCGAAAATTTTCGACTTCGCTTAGTACGCGCTTCCACTGGTACCATCTTTTGTGAAGACCTTCAGGGATGGGCTCATCCCATTCAATGTTTCGACTCCACAACTCTTGAAGAATAATTTTAATGTATACCATTATATTCGCGAGCAAGCCAAATGGGTCGAAGATGCTCAGTAATTCTCGTTTAGTTGGATGCCTGAGTCCCGACAACACATCACCAGGAATGCGATGGAAATTCAGCTTGAATGTAAATGTATCATCTGTAGTCCGCCAGTACATTCCTAATACCTTCTCCGCAACCAGTTCCGTATCCGTATGCCAGATTCAATGCATTAAGATTCTTGACATGATGGGCAATACACGGCGAACACGTTACTCCGAAAGTCATTGCAACCATTTCGTAAACATCAATCGGTTTGGACTCATCGCCCCCATCTCTACAGGAATCTCTGCGCACACCTATCTTCTGGGCGAATTAGGATCTGATGAAACATTTCCTTGATATCGGCGCAAACAGCAATGTTGTTTGATCTAAAGAGCACGCTCGACAGTGGCTTATACTCATCTGGTCCTTTTACAAGATTTGCGTTTAAGGAAATGTTCCCACATACGAAAACCAGGCGAAGTTTATTCGGATTGTTTGGGTTCCGTACCCCAAAATGTGGTAGATACCAGGTATGCGCATTTACAACACCTTTCTCCTGAGAGGTCAACTTTCGTGCATAACCCTTGGCGATGTAGTCCTCCATTAAACGTATATAGGAAGACCCAAAACTCGGTTCCCTTCGTATCTAATTCTCTAATCCCAAGAGTAGCCTTTTCGCCATTTCATAGCTTGGTGGTAGTTCCACTGCTCCCGATTTCCAAAGAAGTCCCGCTTGGAATCGATCACCAACCCTGACTGTAGTCTCTGACAAGATATAACGGGCTCTAGAATCCTCAGCAGACTCTAATACTGATTCCGGCTTCTTTACTCCAAAGTTTTCTGTGGTAAAATACTCATTTACCATCTTCTCAAGTTCTTTATGTCGGCACTCGTTCGTGTGAAAGTAGACTGTGTTTCCACATCCTACAAAGTAGGCTGTGCTTGTCGGTCCGAACACGACCCATCCTAGCTTGGTCTTGGCAGCGAATGGTCCATTCGATGAAAGCTCTCTTATACTTCTTGGTAGGCCCAATCGACAGTTATCCACTCCAATTAAAACGAGTTGCCTGGCATCGACATAACTTCTCAATGGTAGTTTTTTAAGTGACTGATATTTTGCATGCAAATCGGAGAGATTCAATGTTTGCATTGGTAAGCAAATGTCTTTCACCGTACGTGCCCCACGTAGAGTAAATTTTGTTGGGTTATGGCCCATTCCACTGATCTGCAGATTTATAGCCAACGATGGCTCTGTTTTCATTGTCATGTCCTTGACCCATGTAAGTGTGAGTGGATTTGATCGTCCCTTCAGGCCAAGATGCTTAATGAGGGTTTCATCAACCAATGTTGTTGAGGATCCTTCATCCAAAAGTGTATAAGTATCTATGCTGTTGTTGTTTCCATATATAGTGATCGGTACGATACGAAATAGCACTTCGGTCTGAACGCTACTCGAAGACCGGCTTACATTCAACACAGACACTGTTTTCGTCTGTTGCAACTGGTCCGGCCTACGTTCTTTTTCAGCTTCATGAAGCAGTGGATAATGCTTCCGCTGACAACCCTGGACACGGCAATGCTTCTTAGCGCGGCAGTGCGCTGAATTGTGTCCCTTTCCTAGGCAGCAGAAACATAACTTTGTGTCTTTCACGGCACTCCACCGTCGAGAAACGCCGAGACTTAATAGTTCGTGGCATTTCACAATACAGTGCTCCCTTTTGCAGTAAACACAGAGGACGTTCAGTTTTGCATTCTTCTGTATGAAGCAAATGCTTTCTGGCTGGTTCCAGTCTCTTCTTAGAAAGACGATCTGTTGACACTTTTGTCGATGGGACTATGCTGATGTAACTGGCTAGCTTATCTAACCATTGGCTAAAATGGATTACCGCTGGATATGGTCGTATGTCACATGCATGTTGCGCCCATTCAATACGTCTTGATATCAAGGCGCCCAAAGCAGTTTTCAAGTTGTCTAAATTGTACGGTCTCTTTTGCTACTCCTTTGAGACACCGCTGCAGACGAAGACTATTTTCGAAATTGGAGTACCCATACGCTGACGTTGATTCAGTCGAAGCTGTGGCAAACATCGGCCAATCCTCCGGACTACCATCAAACTCTGGCAGATCATAAACCTTCTTATAAGGTTTCAGAACATTCCCTTCCGATCCTGGTACTTCGAAGCTTCGTGTTGTGCTATATGGTGCCGTATGTTGACCAAAAGCCGGTGCTGGCTCCATCGAACTAAAGCCCAAAACACATGCCATAATTTCAGGATGGCGATTTATATCGCGTGCACTTGCCGTTCCATACACAGCACATTCTGGTGGAACTATTGACAGAGGATATACGAAGTTTGCATTGGCACCCACAGCTGCTGTTGAGGTGGTTACTGTGCGTGTTGAAGCTTGCAAGCGCGTAGCATAGCTACATGCTTCATGACTGGCTGCGGCGGCGGCAGCTGTAGAGACAATTGGGGACGATATGTACAAATTAGCAAGTGATACTGTTTGGATCATGTTTTCTTCTATCTCTGATGAGAATCGACTGTAGGCTGCTTGTAGGCGTTCTTTCGGGCCACCAAGCTTTTGCTAAACACTTAAATATGTTGGGTTTAAGCGACACCACTTCCTGTCCTGCTTGCGGTGAGAAGGATGACACAGCAGAACACTTTCTCTGCAGTTGTCCGGCCTATGCTCGCATCAGGTGGCGGATTTTCGGGGCTGACGTGGTGAGTGCCGAACATCTAAGCTCTATCACTGAAGCTCCTTTTCGTTTTTCTTCCAAAGACGGGAAAACTAAGTACATTAATGTAAGGTGTCTGAATGGTAGTACAATGGATCTATAGTTGTGTCTGAGAGCTCCTTCGGATAGTAGCAACCTCCCACATAAAAAAAAAGCAATAATGCAGAAGTACTGCATTTTGGAATTCAGCCAAGGTTTCTAATATACGCTAGTAAGCTTATTGGCGTACTTTCTTGTGTTAAGTATGAAATACCTCCCACTTCTCAGCATATATAAGTTTAAAGTATTGTAAATACAAATATGCGTCGACATATATGTATCGGCTTTTCGATATATCGGTAAATTTCTATCAGCATCTAATATTTGTCGCATATCAAATCAATGCGTCGTGGCATTTTAATTATTCTTTTCCGAAATCGGATACCTCGAACGTAATTAGGGTCTCCAACAGAGTATGAGCTAGGGCCGACCATCTGGACCAGCGGATTTGTGTATATTAAGATCTTGAAGTGCTTTGCCACTGTACAAGTGCGAAAATGGATTGGTCCCATATAGTATTCTACGCTGCCTCTTTGCAGCTCACGTCACACCATGCATTTACCTTGGGTTTGATTCTCTTTATCCTGTTAGGGATAAAACTTTTCATAGCCAGGTGATTTACATTTGTTATCATATCGGCATTTGTTATTTTTTGAATTTTTGTAGCCACTTTTCTCTTTGTTTACCCAATGCTAACTAAATATTAATTAATCACAACAATACACTTAATTGGATATTATTGTGACTAAATGAATAATTTCTTGATACAATAGCACTTTTAGGTTGCAGTGTCAGCCATGTGGGCAGGGGTTTAAAAACAATGAATAATTTAAATTCTCGATCTTTCAGATTATATTGTTACATGTGTTAATTAGTTGACAAAGCAAAATCCGTACTCAAAAAAAAAAAAAAAAAAAACTATTTCTCATAAAGCTTGTTTAAACAAGGACATTTTGATAATTTTAATTTTTTCAATGCATTCAATTCAACATTATACGAGTTATATAAATACAAGTAATGTTACAATAAATATTTAAATTTCTACCATAATGTTTATTTCAATAAAACACATAGATCGTCATTAGTGTTTTCGTCGTTTGTTTTGATTTTTTTTACACCCTTTACCATACCAACCCGCTTGTATTCTAATTAAATTTTTACGGCAAAAAGTTTGTGAATTAAGTCGCGAATCCTCATTTCGGCTATTGTCGCAACATTCACAGAAAATTAATACTTCGGTAGAAAATTTGTTAAGTCTTGTTTCATATGACCACTTTTTATAAAACTGGCAGTCAAGTTCTGCATAATTGTCAAAACAAAATTCGCACGCAGCTGCTTTGCGATTCATTTGAAAAATAGGTATTATTTGGCAACTCCACAAATTTATTTCAGGTGGCGGAGGTCGAACAATGCTATGAAGACCCGAATATGCATAGCTCACATCAAACCAAAACGGTAGTTTATTTTTTGACTTCTTAGTTACGCTATCGAAACTGAATTCAGATGATAAGTCTTCGCCATTAAATAAAATATCGAATTTGCTCCTAAATATATCATTAGTTGGACGTTTTCTTTCGAAAACGCCGGTTTTTGCTTGCATCGGTTCACTTTCTAAAGTATTATTTTCTGGGCGTACAGAAATATTTGTTCGGATGCAGGACCGATGTTTTAACGGAGTTCTTGTAAATGGACCGTTATTAATAACAGTATTAGTTTTATCCAGAGTAAGACAATTTTTCTCTAATTCCGAAATCTCTACCTTTTCCTTCTTCAACATCTCATTTTCGTCTTTTAGTTGCGGTTGTGACACTGTATGCAGTTCTTCTTGAAATAATATCGTAGCATGGGCAAATATTGGATCACGATTCTTACTGTATAATGGCACGTCAATATTAAGATATTTCATCAATAGTTTCATAACAGCGTCACATTTACCATTGATTTTTAAAGTCGATAAATTATCCTTAGGAGTCCATTGAAGGTTCACTATGCAAATTTTTGCTCGATTTTTAGAAGCACGGTCCATTTGCCAAAGCCAATTGTATTTCTTCAGGACTTTGAGGCTAGATCCGAGGCATAATATAACATCAGCTTTTTCGGCATTATGACAAGCACCCAACCAATTAAGAGGCCAATTGAGGACTCCTTTTTCTCCAAAATGAACAATGGTATCTATTAAGGGACTCTCACAGATATAACACCGTCTATTCGTTTTATGAGCATATCGGGCTGTAATTTCAGTTGTATCGAAAAGTCTCCAATAAACAGCATTAGGTTTACAAACTGAGCATACTTCAATGTACATATTACCGTGAATTTCTGATATAGATTTAACTGGAAGTCCCGATCGTAAATGGAGTCCATCACAGTTTTGGGATACAATGTGGCGCAAAAGTTTCCTCCGATGAAGTTCAAACAAAGCCATATGAGTAAAAGTAGGATTTGCGAGCGACAAATCATGATGTCCTATATCTTGTCCTTTTTGTAAGAGTGTCCATATACCATTGCTGCCCCTATAGTCTGGTATTCTCGCCGATGTACTTATTCCAGCTCCAGTGTAGCAAACTAAATGCTTTGCTTGGGATATAATTTTCGCTAATTCCGCAACTTTTTTTTCGATGACAACTATGGGATCTTCTTTCTCTATTACACGTTCTTTGTACAAAAGAAATCGTTCCCTGCGAGTTTTTATTTGTTTGACCAAGTCGCAATATTTTTCAAGTACAAAATTTTCGTCTGCAGTTCTAATCGATTCACATTTTTTCAAAATTAAAGAGATCTGAAATGAAAAAGGTGTAATGATTTATATTTTCTTGCAAAATTAATAAATTGTGATAGTATGAAACATTTAATTATTATCTAGGGTTCGCCCTCGGTCGAAATTTGACCATATAACATGTGTTTTGGTAAGTTAATTATTATAGTTAAATAATATTGGTTCGTTAATAAAAATGTTAATGACCTTACGTCTTAATGACCAGCGAAGTGGAAGAAAAAAAAATTGCAGCACAGAGGAGGTCGATGAGAAACAAAAAGCCTATAGTTGTAAGTAAAACAACAATTATCAATTATTAATTAATTAATTACTTGCCGTCACCCCGTAATTAAACATCGCCAAAACGTAGTTTAGCATGCCAAAAGTAAAATAGATCGCTATAGTCCACAAACTTGACGACCAAATCAAAATATTGGTTGATGTGGTAGAAAATGTAAAACGGCGCTTCATGAGAGATAGCATCGAAAGCATTAAGGCTTTAAATCAGCTGGCCGCCATACTGAACCATAGCTCAAGGGTGCTGAATATTCCAAGAGAAGGCCGAAAGCTAACAGCCAAACCCCAAACATAAAAGAAAGATAAGCTAACAGATCTCGTTCCTGGAAAAAAAAAACGCCGTATGGGTCCGACAAAAATGAAACCAAGTCCTGACGGAACATATACAGAAATACTCTGATGAGTTCAGTTACACAAAATTATAATCATAAGTAACGCTCCTAGCAAAATCATACGGGAACAGAAAGACGATATTCTCGTCAATCGCCCGTAAACAGAAAGGGGATCTTCTCTTTCAGCTTAAAAAGAGTCGGGAAATAGAACCAACCAATTTAAAATCATATTTGGTGACACGCTGAATATAAAGCAGAGATACGGGCATTGACTGGTAGATTTTAATCCAAAGATCAAAGAAGAGAAGAGCGCGTTAAAATATTTAAAACTGGCTTAGATAAAACAGAAAAAGCAGCTCCAAAAACTTGTGAACGTAGATGACATTACCCAGTAGGGAATTTGCTGAAGTAACGTCAGGTAAAGGGTAAAAAACCATAGAGCAGCTCAATTGATATGTCCCATAATGATCGAAATTATTATTTAAACATTGTTTCCGCAGCAAACGTCAGGTTCTGAATTAATTATCCCACCAGTAACAGAAGAGGAACTGTAAATAACGTGTAAAGGTTGGTAATAGAAAAACACCATGTGCGGATGGAATTCCAAAGCGCTAAAGGCCGCAGTCACCTATCTTTCTATTGGACACCATGGAAGAACACAGAAAAGGGAAGTAGTCGCACTCTCGGCATACCAAGTTTCGAAAAGCCCTTTCCACAGTTGGCGCGATTAAAGGCGAAAAAAGGGAGAGTATCAAAGAAGTATTGTAGCAAATATTGGGAGACCAAAATGTTGTCTAAAATGGCAAACTTAGCACTACTGTACGCATCTCCAGTGCGAGCTCATGCTTAAGTAATATCTAGAATCTTCGCATTTAGAACCGTTTCACTATTCTAGTTGACGAAAAAAAGCGAGTGTACGTGGGGTAGCTTGCTTATCGACATCATGGAGTAACCAGCGAAATCTAAAATAAAGAACGAGCAGTTTCAACTGATAAATGGCCAAATATAGAATTTTGGGTAAAACGAAAAGCTGAAGAGGGAAATTTCTACATAACTCAGTTCCTAACTGGCCTGCAACTACCGGAAGTATTTCAACTTTGATTCGTCACAAATCTGCTCATGTTATCCGAGCCAGAAAGAAGATGAAAAACATGCTACATTCCAATATATATGCCAAAGCTTTGGGTGTACGGGTAATAATCTACGTGAACCAAATGAAATAGTGGTGAAATTATTCGCTATTAAGAAACATGGAACACTGTAAATATTGTATTAGTACGTAGGCGAGCTCCTGACACCGAACATTCAAATTTCGCGAATCGGATATGTTGGTAGCACGAGCTACCGCATACTAAGAAGATTACTACATCCGTTGGCGCAGCCAATAAAAAAAAACATTGAAAAAAGGAAAAGGCGGATTTGGGTCGATGTTTAGAAGCATGTGTGTTGATCAATTGCCACTCTTTCACTTGTTTGATGAAATGCGATGAAAGTGCACTCAAACCAACGAAGAATTAAGACATAATAAATGTATTTTTCAACGATATTCGAACATCTCAAACAATGTTGATGGCCTCGTACTTTAGATTTGAATGAAATTACACGTAGTGAACGACCGGCATTACTACAATAAAGTCAAATATAGAAATTATCCTAGATAAAAAAAACTGTTGTTAAGAGCTTTTAGACGACTGTATAGACAAACTTGGGGTCTTATTCTCAGAATAATAAATGTGGCGAGAGTGATCACGAATATAAAAATTGTGTAAGTGAATGTACAAAATGTGTTAACTGCTATAAAAATAAAATGAAGACAAATTTCGTTAACATTGGCTTTAACCACGACGTGAAAGGTGTTGAATGTCCAGCATATAAAAGCAGTGTTTTCGACTAAATATTCAAGGTCTAGAACACCATTTTTGTGAATCTGAGACCACAGTAGCCGATAATGACTTTGCTTTTATATGTACAACCGAAACCCATGTTACAAATAGAGATGATAGCAAGTCAATAGAACTCAAAAGATACAACACTATAAGATGTGACTCTGAATCAGTGCATACGGGTGGTATAGATTTTTTATATTAGAGATAATTGGTCATATGAAGTGTTACAAAACATAGCAATCGAAAAGAAAGTCTGACGGTTGATAATAAAAGTGTCCCTTGGAAATATGGTATTTGTTCTTGGGGGTATTTATAGATCTCCATCCTACGGTGAAAATGTGTTCCTTAGTCATTTAGCTAAATGGTTAGAAAAAACTGAACTATTACATAAAAATGAAGTTTTGCTCATGGGTGATATAAACATTGATTCGTTAGATAATTATACTTACAGTAATCAAATAGCATTAATTAAAGATAACGCTCTGTACCAAATAGTACTTGAGCCAACAAGAATAACTAAAATAACAAGTTCCCTAATTGATTATGTTATTGTCAACAATAAATTAAAAACTAAAGCTAATACAACATATTCTAATAAAAATTGATACAACCTCAAATAAAGTGCAAGAAGAAAAGACAAAAAAGATTTTTAAATATAACAGTGTCTATTTCAAAAATGAACTTAAAAGATTTTTAAATATAACAGTGTCTATTTCAAAAATTAACTTGAAAATAAAAACTTCCATTTAGAAAATGATAATGTGGAATATATGGCCAAAGTGTTTAGTGACAATTTAAATGTTTCTATTATCAAATTTGTAACTAAAAGAAATTTAACAAGCTAAAATTATTAAAAGTTATCAAAAGGAATGGTTTAACGAAAACTTTAGATTGCTGAAATCGGACAAAATAAAAAAGTACGAAATTGCTAAATGGTCCTTAAATGAAAATGAAGACGCCAAAACGAAGTATGTCAGCTGTAAAATAGATTCTAAGGACCAAAAAACTATGTGGAGAATGCTGATTCAGTTGGTGCTAAAAAAAAAGAAATGAAGCTGATTAAAGAAATTACATATGATAATATAAAATATAAAAGTAACTAAATTAAATAGTTCATGTTATAATTTTGCAAATGTACCTAGACACTTTTGATATCTGTGGAAATCTACTAATTGAAATTATAAACAATTCTCTCATTAGTGGTATTTTTCCTGATTGATTGAAGATTAAAAACACAACTAAAATTGAAGAATTCAAACTTGTTAATATGTTGTAGTAGTAGTCTTTATTACTAGCACCCTATGGGGCTATTAAAATCATAATAAAAATATTGATTAAGTAAAACTGTGACCCTGATGTGCTCGGAAAGTGTTTAAAGCCTTTCGAACATATTTGCTTCATAATAAAAAAAAATTTTGTTAATATGTTGCCAATGGAAAGTAAGGTAATTGAAAAGATTGTTTATTAACAATTACAAAGGTATCTAGACTCATTTAATTTAATATCTTGTTACCGATCTGGATTTCGGAAAGGTCATAGTTGTGATTCCCTTATTAATTTAGTGATGACTAGATGGAAAGTCGAAATTGATAATAGAAAAGTAGTTGTGGCTGTTTTTTTTTTAGATTTGAAAATAGCATTTGAAACAGTGGACAGAGATATCCTATTTCAAAAGTTAGAGAGCTATGGAGTTCGAAAGTCAGAACTTAATTGGTTTAAATCATATCTCCTAAGTAGAAGGCAAAAGACAAAAGTGAATAGCATGCTATCTGATGCAATCAATGTTAATTTCTGAGTGCCCCAGGGATCACTACTTGGAGTTTTATTATTTCTCATTTATATAAATGATATGGAAAAAAGGTTGTTCATTCGAAGTTAGTGTTATTTGCTGATGATGATTTGTTGTTTACGTCTGATGTGTCTGCTGACGAGGGAATTGATAAAATAAATTCTGACTTGAAAGCTGGTTTCAAATGAATAAACTTAAACTAAACATAAGCAACACAAAAGCAATGGTATTAAACGGCAGTGCTGGTAAAAGTATCTGTATCAAAAATAAGCTAACTGAAATAGTTGATGAAATCAAATACCTAGGAATCTTGATTGATAATAAGTTGTCTTTTAATGCGCATGTTCAACATATATCTAAGAAAAATCGCTAGGAAAATATTTTTTTTTGCTAAAATAAGAAAAAGAATATCAAAAAGCTGTGCTATCAGAGTATATAATACTAAAGGGTGATCCATTTCGAGGTTCCCTACTTTTTTAAAGAAAAAAAACACAGAAAATTCAGATTTAATGGTCTATCAAATGTTGGCCGTTGCTACGTCGCAGATGGTCCATCCGTTGAGTCCAATTTTCGATCACTCGTTCGAGCATTTCGACTGGTAACTGGCGAATGACACGCGTGATGTTTTCCTCCAAGGCCTGAATCGAAGCGGGTTTGTCGGCATAAGCTTTTGACTTTACATATCCCCACAGGAAAAAGTCTAACGGTGTGATATCACACGATCTTGGTGGCCAATCGACCGGCCCAAAACGTGAAATTATGTGCTCACCGAAATGTTCTCTCAATAAGTCCATTGATTGATGCGATGTGTGAAGTGGCACCGTCTTGCTGAAACCAAATGTCGCCGAGATCACGAGCTTCAATTTCAGGCATCAAATAGTCGGTTATCATGGCACGATAACGGTCGCCATTGACGGTTACGTTCGCACCGGCATAATTTTTAAAGAAATATGGACCGATGATTCCACCGGCCCACAAACCACACCAAACCGTTGTTTTTTCTGGATGAAGTGGCAGTTCTTCTATATCTTCAGGTTGCTCTTCGTCCCAAATGCGGCAATTTTGTTTGTTTACATACCAATTGAGCCAGAAATGGGCCTCATCGCTAAACAAAATTTGCCTCGAAAACGTCGGATCTTCTTGAAACTTTTCAAGAGCCCATAGAGCGAAGCGATGTCGCTTGGGAAGGTCGAGCGGCTTCAGTTGTTGCACAAGCTGTATTTTGTACGCTTTCAATTTAAGATCTTGACGTAAAATGCGCCAAGTCGTTCCATACGTCAGTCCGAGTTGCTGCGAACGGCGCCGAATCGACTCTCTACGGTCTTCGTGTACACTCTCAGCTACGGCCGCTATATTTTCTTCACAGCGTGCTGGACGTGGTCTATTCGGTCGAATATTATCCAATAATGAATGCTGGGTCTCAAAATGGGTGATGGTGTTGCGAATAGTACGCTCAGTAGGCCAATTATGTTGACCATAAGTTGAGCGAAGTGCACGAAACACATTCCTCACAGAACGTGAATTTTCATAATAAAGTTGAACAATTTGTAAACGTTGTTCACGCGTAAGTCTTTCCATTATGAAATGCCAAACAATACTAAACAAAAATAACATGACAGCATGACACGACTCACACGTGATCTGTCAAAAAAGGCTATTGAAAAAAGTATCTCTACTTGGATCACCCGTTATAATAAAGCCCCATTTTGAATATTGCTCAAGTGTTATATTTATGTGTAACGATTATATGTTAGATCGTCTTCAAAAATTACAAAATAAAGGTATGAGAATAATATTGCAATGTCGTAGACGAACTCATATAAGAAGTATGTTAGACCATTTATCATGGCTGAGTATTAACCAAAGAATGATATTTAATGTCTTAGTATTTGTGTAAAAAATTAAATTCAAACTTTAACCTGCGTATTTAAGTAAAAAAAACCTTACTCTTTGCGAAATGCAAATAATTTGAGAATATTAAGGTTTAGATACATACCATAGAACTGAAAATATGGCAATTCACAATGAACTATCAACTTTCAATTCAGTGCCAAATGAAATTAAAAATAAAGCAAATCTAAATAGATTTAAGATTATGACCAAAAAATTATGTAACACATAGGTTTAGATAATAAGATATTTTTATTTTGTAAACATGTTTTTTTAAATTGCAATTTTTTGCTAAATAAAATTAATAAAAAAAAAATATATAATACACTGGTTGAATAGAAGTTGGTTAGCCCCATTATTATAACGTATTATTATCAAGTACGCGGCTATAATTTTGTGCCCAAAAGCATTTGTACTAACAACGCATAATTGTTAAAACTTTAACTTGAGTGAGGCTGAAGGCCGTTCGATAGCAGTTGAGGAGACAGACCAGAGTTGAATTCATTTTCCAGTTCAGAAAAAACCATCAAACAAAAATATTTTTTTGAGTTTGATAGTGTAAGAACAATTTCCCGGCTTTCAAAGCTTTCTGGTCAATCTCTACTTACAACACGGAACACGGTAGTGCCCAGCCAAGTTCTCTATCAACTTTGGCACTACACCTTTATTTACAGGAACCAACTCAGGCCATTTTTATCCCCTCTAACTTTGCTTAAAATAAAGACATACAATTTTCAGGATTTATTGGGACACACAGCAGTAGGCTCCATACCAAAAAGGTTTGCCAATTGTAAAAACTTAAGTACTATTTGTGAGATTTTTAATAATTTTAATACCAAATACATAAAATATTAATACCAGAAAAATAAAACAATATGTTAGGACTATATTAAATTGAAACTGCGAGCGAAATTCTGCTCGTTGAAAGAAAGTTATGTGCACTGCAAGGCTAAAAGTCAGTCAGTCAGACACGCCATCTAACGACAAACCAAAGAATCCAAGCCATCGAACTAAATCATCAAACCACCCCAACAAACAACACCAAAATAAATTTCATATATAATTTTTTAAATAAAAATGTAATAATAAAACAACATTTGCACAACGCAGAGCTCCATCGCAGAATATTAGATTTATCCTAGACTTAAGAAAAACAATTGTATAAATATTGTAAACAAAATTTTTTTTTTAAAAAAGAATAATAAATTGTAGATACATAGACAGCAAGGCGAATCTGCAGTCTAAACCATAAATGTGATTAAAAAAGCTGGCTAACTGCATTGCTGAAGAAAACTTGTAATTCTGCTGTTAGCAATAAGTAACTTCATGCAATAATTGATAAACTAAGTAATTGTTTTTACTTCTAAGATCTCTTAAAGTTATTAATTTTTCAGGATTCTTTAGAAGATTATGAACAAGAAATTCGGATTAATATAATAAAGTGGAGTGTTTTTATTTTTACTTAAAAAAACAAAAGTGAAAAAACTCGCATAATTATATGGCATCTATGAGTAAGATCTGAACTAATAAAGCTCAAAAGCTTTTCTCGAACATTCCTAAAATTTACGTCAGTGAAAAAAAATTAAAATTGTATTATTGGGATATGTAAGGTAGGTAGGAGGTATTCATTTAAATTCAACTCGGGTAAAAAAAAATAATGCCTTAAAAACACACAAAATGATTGATTTTAATTTCAGTTGTTTTGTTTTTTGTCACTTGCTTGTCAAAAGAGCTTTTACTTGAGAATATATGAGGAATTATGAGATTTGAACATGATTTCGCAATGAGTCCGTAAGGTTTTTTTGAGTGTATAAGTTCAAAAAAGCTTTGATTCTTTTGGCTTTCAGCCACACACAAAATTTTAAATTTAGAGAAAGTATACAGAGTTTACTATATGATGAAGAAAAACAAACGAATTTATTGACCCTTTACAATGGCATTAATCGCAGCCTGTCTGGTATCCTACGAGCATAAGGTGTTTCGATCTCCCGGTTCGTGTCTCCCAATCACCACGCAGTTTGTTGGAACTGAAACAACCACTGAAATATAGAATTGGGGATGGATGTTTCCTCCCAATAGAAGCCAGTATGGATTCCTTCGAACATAAGGTGCACAGATGAGGAATTAACCATATAGTCAACTTCGAGGGAGTCTCTCATTTCACCCTCAAAAATAACTAAGCCGTTTTTCAAGCTTGGACACATCATGTACGAAATTATATGCGTTTTATTAATGGCCTTCTCCATGAAATTTCATTTTTAATAGCATGAATCGATGAATTTGAGCATGTAACACCTCGCAATTTGTTTGTAACATAAAATAGTTTCAAAAGGATTAAAAGTACTTGTTTCCCACTTATTTAAATAGCTAGAGAACTATGTCTCTTATACATACATATAGTTTCCGAGCCGACAAGATCTGAAAATGCAATGTTTTAGATCTCAATGAAATAATCACAAGTTAAAAATGTATCAACAGTCTCGTTTTCGCCTAGTTTAGGAGATATCGAGATTTGACAATATAACTTTTATTATGAAATCTCTATGAGATGACGTCACTTGTTTCACCAATATTTTCACTTAAAAAAAACCATTTCATATGTTGAGGAGTTCAAACAACAATATTCTCCACCATAAAAAAATAAGGTATGCTATTAGGAATTATTATTATAATTTAGTTTCTTAATTTCTATAACTATAACAATATCTTTTCGTAGTGCATTGCGGTTAACACAAAATAGTAGAAGTTAGAAAGTGAATGCAAACTAAATCTGGATGATTTATAATTAGGTAAACAGTACCTGGGTGACCCGCTTCGCGGGAAAATATTTCATAAATAGAAATATATTTAAATAAATAAATAAATGTATTTTTGATCGAAAAAAATAAAAAAAAAATTGTACAGGAAATATTTTCCACATATGCAGAAAATTGAAATAAAAAATGAACTTGATAAAAAAAAAATTTTTAATGTAAACATTTGCGTTCCAAAACGCCAACGAAATGTTCGATCAACAAAGCGTCAGCATCAGGTGCGCATCGTATTAGCATCGCAAATAAGCAGTGATGCCGCATCACTGCACTAATGTTTGACGTTTCTGAATTTACTCATCAAATTATCCATACAGGAAAATACTAATAACTGAGTTGGTTAAAACATTTTACTTTTATTTTAGTGGTGGACTAAGTTTAAGATTTAATTCCTTTGTGCATTTTTAATGCACAGAATGTAAAAAGGGCAATTTTATAGAAATGGTGATTAATTCCGTTAGATTTCGCATTTGATTCAATTCCATTGCGAATTTTAATCCGCAGAATGCGAAAAAAGCAATTTGACCATTTGACAGAAATTTTTGGATTAAATTCCGTTGTTCATTTGAAACGCGTAGAATTTATCCAGTGCAATTTCTCTGAAATAACTTAAATTAAGATTAAATTTTGTCAATTTTGCATTTATTCCCTTTTAAAGAATGTTGATCAAACGGCAGAACATGGAGAACAAATTGCAATTCAATATTGAACCAACCGCATTTATAGTAATAATGAGAGACGCAAGCAAAGTCGTGGTAAAGTCCTGCCAACTAGTACAGAAGAAGTTTTGACCATGTGCAGAAGTTGATGCAAGATTGACCATCAACAAATCAGGTAAAAATAGCGAATATTTTCTATAAACAGTCTATCTACAAGGAAAGCAAGTATAGTTATAACGGCGATTGCACCTTGGTCGTCTACGCGACGATCCCCTGGTAGCCATTGAAGTGATTAGAGATTTTAAATTTGTTTTTATAACCAGAAAGCATTTTGGGAACATGAGGATGTTGATGTGTTTTTTTTATATTTGACCAAAGATATTACATTAAATAAAATACTTGGAAAAATTTTACATATTTCATTCTCACATATCTATGTTATATTGTTTTTAGTGTTAATTGTATACCCAAAAAACAAATGACTATTGATATTCCAAGCCGAATAGTGCCTTTAATATCTTACCTTCTTCATACAATCTTTTTTTCCATTTAGTTCGTCTGTTTTTGAAGGATTCAGCGTCCCTCGAGTAATATACGACTGACTTTTAACAATTTCATCTCTATTTTCCATTCTCCTTGTTTAAACTTAAAAACTTTAACATACATTTAGTTGATTGAATAAAAGCAAACGTACAATTTTGAATCACTTTTACTACACTTTGCATTTTCTTTTTATTTAAACAATATAAATGTTTTTATACATCATGTAAACAAATTACAAGTCGGATAGCAAACATCAAACAAACACGCGACAAGACTGAAAACAACTGTAAGGAGAAAGACTACTTTCCATGGATTTGACGGATAAACATAATTTTTGTTTCCAAACGTTCCAGTGGTTTTCCAAACTCTTTATTAGGCGTGTTCATTGCCATCGAATTTGAAAGCCACCACCCCATACTTTTAATTTTAACTGGAGATCAGGCTACTACTATACCATGGGCTAGAACCATGACATAAAAATATAACGTATGCTGGATTTCACTGATCGAATGCACAGATGAGGAATTAACCAGATAGGTAACTCTGCAATCCCCTATCAATTTCAACCCGCAAATAATGTTTAATAACGGCCGCAAAATCCTCGCTCAATTTTCCCATCTGTGAATACGTGTGCGCCAGACACATGTGGTAAGATCTAATTTACTAGATTACCCGCCAAAAAGGGGAGTTTTGCAATATATCCAAATCGCAACAAAAAAACAGCTGGTCACGGCGGATGTGTTGGGAAATAGGAAATTCTGCCGAGTGTTGAGTTTATGTGATTCAACTTTTATAGCTATTTTAATATAAATGTTTATAAAGAAACAAAAAATTAGTTACCCAATAAAGTTGTTACAATTTAGTTGGAATATTTTTTGCGGTTATAAGAAATAGTTCTCTATTTTTTATCTGCCTTAAAATAAACATTTTTGGGTTGTTGTACTTTTCCATTTTGGTTAATAAAATGATTTAAAATGCATATTTTATTGTATTATTTCATAAATATTACTAAATTAGTAATGTTTGGGTGTAAAATATTTGTAGTAAATAGTTTGCAATGGTTTTTTATATATATATTAAATTCTTTGATTGTGTTATTACTTATTTATTATTTGATTGTTTTTATTCAACATATGAATGTTTAATAAATATATGTACATATTCGGGTTCCGTGCATGGATAAAAAAAAAGTGAAAAAGAAGTATTCGTAATCCTTTTTAAATTATGTTGTGTTACAAGATTTGTACGTTTAGTCAATCAATTTTCATAGCTGTTTCTTTTCTAAGGCGGTTTTGAAATTTTTTTTATAAGTTAGTATTCTTTATTTTAAAATTTAAAGTAAGCGATAGACGGAAGAACGAGAAAAAAGGCTGCTGGAATGCACTGCATAAATATATTGGGGGTGCATTGAGTACATCACGAAAATGCTTGGTATTTGAGTACATATCATAAATATTGCAAATTTTGTTAAAAAGTGTTTTGATGTACCAAAAATAATATTTGTAAGAATTTGGATTACGTTTTATTAAAAAGCGTTTTAAACCAGTGTTCAATTGTGTAGAGTTACTTAACTGCTTCAATATAACCAGCCATAATCTAGGAAAATGTATGATGAACTTACTTATTATATATTAGTCACGTTAATCAATATTATTTTGATTATTTTTCATTAAAAATTAAAATAAATTAGTTAAAACACAGCTTTATTCTTAATATTATAATATTTTATTATGTTATTAGTTGTGTGGTAAGTATGTTTTTATCAATCCATATTCACCGCATATTGACCATGTTTATTTTACACACCCAAATTGTGAGTTGTAATCTGCTGAAATTCATCAACTGTTCCCATTTTCTTGCTATAAAAAATGACATTTCATGGGCGCGGCCATTAGCCCCATATAATTTGATTTATGTGTGCGCGATTCCCATTTGATTTGCACGTAAAAGCCCATATGAGTGCAAATTATGTGGGGCTTATCAGTTCGACTTAGCTTGTAGCACAGATGAGTAATTATACAGATAGTCGACTCAGCATACGTCTGTCCCTTTGAACCCGCAAAAAATTTTTAAAAATGGAGAAAAAATCCTCTCTCAAATGTTCTATCTGTGAATACGTGTGAGCCAGCCAAATAAAGTATGGAGGGGTTGATGTGTCAAAAATATGTCATTAGCGCGGGCTGTTTTGCAAGAATTCCAAATGGCAACAAAAAACAGCTGATTATAGCGGAAGTGTTGGTGAAGTGCTGCGAAGTATTGAGTTAACGTAGTTCAAGCTTAATTGATATTTTAATGTTTATAAAAAAAAAATAGTTAGGTATATAATAAATAATGAAGTTGTATAATAAATTCGAATAATTTTTGTGTTTATAAGAAATAGTTCTCAATTTTTTATCTGCCTTAAAATAAACATACTTGGGTTGTTATATTTTTTCCATTTAGGTTATTAGAGTGAGATAAAATGTATTTATTATTGCATGAAAATTACTAAATTAGGAATGTTTGGGTGTAAAATATTTATAGTTAATAGTAATGTTTTTTACTGAACATATGAAAGTTTATTATATTTATAAATATATTCGGAACGTTCGTATGAGACATATGCGACAAAATAACTTTAAATGCATTTTAAAACACAAAATGTAGACTTGAGTATTCCAATTCCAAGACAACAACGTTACTAAATTTATTTCATCATGTTTAACAAATTTAATAACTTTCTTATCTTTGAATTGGAATAGTAAATAGCAGTGAATAAAATAGCAGTGAATTTATGTAATACCATGTTAAATTATTGAAATGGTCAGTTAACTAATCAGGCGTTACTTATTAATTTCATTCATTGAGCTTTTATTTATTTTACCTACAATTTTATTAATTTTACAGAATATTTCATTAATTCACTGCTGAAATATTTATTAAACCTTTCGTTTAAATTATTTGATTTTAATTATTTCACTCGACATTCGATAAGTCAACCACTAAAATTATTTTATTATTAATGACATTTTAAAACTGCTAAATTAGTTTAACTACTGGCAAACAAATTAAGATAACCCTTATTTTATGTTTAACTTGCACAACTGCCAAAATATTTACGAAACTGCTTAAAAATGTTTACCCAAAAATATGCTTGTTTGGTAAAACTATTATTTTAGTTTACATAATAATTAAAAACATTCACCAAAATGTTATTCTGTTGCAAATTTATTATAAATCGTCGCATGTTATTACGATGTTATCGGACACAGCCCAGTTTTGACTTTTAATATGTCAACATGAGATCTTTTCCAAAATGGATTCTTAGGCGCAGAACTGCTATTGTGTGCGTGAGCTGGCTCAAATTTGATTTGCATGTAAAAACATATACGAACACAATACTGTGCCTTTTTGAAGCAAATAAAAAACGATAGGCGGGAGAGCCAAAAATCCTCTCAGTCGACTATCTGTATAATTACTCATCTGTGGCTTGTAGGCAAGGTGAGAGATTCGCTCTCGAGTTGACTATCTGGTTAATTCCTCATCTGTGATCGAATGGCTAATTATATTTTGAAATAACGTCTCCGATAGTAAATTCAAAATAAAATTGGCAGTTTAACAAATGATATTCTTGTGTTCTTTATACCATGGATATAACTGTCTTTTTTTCAAGCTGTCAAATCGCAGTGGACGCCACACAAACAATTTTTCTGCAGTATTGCCTACAGTTTGGGAAATTCGGTGCATTAAAGTTCGTTTCGAAACAGGTATATGAAGTCTTTTAAACAGCGAATTGATATTTTTAATTGTGAACAAACATAACAGTGTAATAAAATTATAATCCATCAGCAGAATACTCTAATCCAACAAGGATTCATATTGCGATATTCTGGTTGGAGGATTCTCGTAGTTCGGTATGCTGCAAGGTGATAATGTTAGTAAATATTTAATGTTCCGTCGCTATCTACGTGCATTATCTCAACTAATGTACATTACCTTCAAACACGTAAGCAATCGAATCCCTTCATATATTTTTCATATCGACGGTTAAAGCGCAAAACCTCGTTCGTCGTAAAATTCAATAAAAATATTTTTAATAAAAAAAAAATAAAAACAGAAAATTCAGAGCCCTCTTTTGGAATAATGATAATAATGAGTGTCTTCCAAACGAACTAACTAAAATTCGCTACTACGAAAAAACAATTATTTTTAACATAGTTAGCATTGAATATCGAAGAGTTAAGAAACTTGTATAAACATAATAAAATTGAGAACTGTTTCAAATATAAAAAAGATATGTGCAGAGTTATTAAATCGTTATTTTCAAAAGAAGTAAAAGAAGAAATAAGTGAAATGCAATTTGAAGATAGGAAAGATACTGACAACCTTGTTATAGTAAACATCATAAGCTCAATTGATCCTGATTTAAGCTTAGGTTTCATTTATCTATGTAAACCTATAATCTTAGTACTTTGTCACTTGTAAAGATGAAAGAAAGTTCTACTTGAATCTAAAATGCCGTGATACGGCAACTGCGTTACTTGAAAACCTTCAATATCTTCTATCACATAGCGGTCATTGTCTAGCGTCTTCTTGATTACATATAGACTGCAATACTTTGGTATTGCTTTCTTATTAGTTCCTACCATAGTGTCCACATGCTTGATTACTACAAATTCGCCGAAGTTAAGCTGCTTGGGCAAGTTGTGGTGCTTATTGAAACAGTTCAGGTTGTACAGCAGAGACTTTGCATTTGCTTCTTAGGCTTCATGTCGCAGCCTGGTCAAATCTGTTCGCGCTTGATCACTGTATTTTTCATCCAAATGCTCAGTCGGCTCGTCGATGACATTTCCCCGTTGCTCGACTCCGAACAGCAGTTTACTTGGGGACGACCCCGTTCTCGAATGATTAGTATTATTTATGGCATACTCAACGCTGGTCAACTGTTGTTTCCAATCGGTGCACTCGGAGAACTCAATCAACTTTGCTAACATTGCTTTCAAAACTACGTTTTCCCTTTCAACCTGGCCATTCGACTGAGAAATTTACCAAATTTGTGTGATGTGAAACCGGGGAACTGGTCACTAATGATCCTGCGTGGCCGACTGTTATATTCAAAATATCGCTCCAGGGCACTTATCGTTGCTCTTTTTCCGGGAGTGGTGACAGGATGTAATTTGACATATTTCATGAAGACATCTATGACGGTGGGCAGCGGGCCAAAGTGGTCTATATTAACGGTGTCAAAAGGCTCGGGCCGTTTCGCAATATTATATATATATATCTATATATATATATTGATAGGTTTCGCCCAGTATTTCGTAGGGGCACGGAATGGTAAATACACTTAAGACAATCCCCGATAAACCAATTTATTTTTTTCTTTACATTCGAGATCCAATAATGCTTCTAAATTGTACTTGCGTATTTGCCAATACCCAGAAGCCCACATTTCTCGTGAGTGACACGCATGCCGATTTCTTCTAGTTCCTCGGGAAACAAAGTTGACGTCTGTTTTGCGGACCGACACGAAAAACTAACCCTGGATAGACTGTATGTTCTCATCGCGCGTCTGGGAAATTTGGATATTCCGATCCAAGTCTTCACTTGTTATTGCCCCGAAGACGGGCGCAGGAATAAGCGCATCAATATGAACCATTATTTCCCCTTATTTAATTGCAGTTCTCGAAAGCTAAAGCCCACTTGGCTCTCCGCGGATTGACGTTTTACTTCTTCAGCGTCTGCGATAAGGCTTTGCATACGGTAAAAATGGTAAATGGCAAACGATCAAGAAAATTCCTGAGCCGTTTTAGCTTCTTGTCATCCTGTCTTTGCATAAGTGCGGCACCACGGTGTAACTCCGTTTCCCGTTTGGGATCGTATCTTGCCAATATTAGCAAAGAAATTAGCTTTTTTCTTAGCTGCTCAAAGTGCACTTATCGGTCCAAGAAAACTTTGAATCTTTCCTTAGAAATATTGTTGATGGCATAGCAATGCAGAAGAATCCTGTGACGAAGCGACGGACCCATTACACCTCTGGACCTCTTTCGTATTGCGAGGCATCGGGTAAGTGCGAATTGCTTCCAAATGATTGTCGTTAGGGCGGATCCCATCCGCATTGATTCGATAACCAAGGTAATCGATTTCGTTAAGTGCGAACTTAAGTTCCAAGTCGGATTCTTTTGATAAGCGCAGCACCTCGGTAAGAATTTCAACATGCGTCTCCATGTTGATGGTTGCAATGGGATGTCATCAATATAGACGATAACTTAGCCTTTGCCAATCAACGGTTTCAACGTTAGGTAAATATATCTTTAAAAGATCGCGGGTGCATTCTTTCCCGATAAAAGTCCCAACTGCGCTCACTAGCCGACCTAAATCAATAAAGTTAACCATACCCCGTTCATCTTTCAATTATCTCTACTTCGCGACCACCCGAAACATGGGAAACATCTTCGGTCGAGGCTTCACAATTTGGGTCTACATTTTCTACAGTATTACTTATTGTAGTAAATTCTATCGGGTCTGTCTTAATACTATTCTCTACTGTTATTATTTGCGAGTCGAATTTTTCGAAGTAGTCGACTGTGTAGGAAAAAAAATATCGGCCTGTACCATTATGCTAGGCAAATTAATTCATTCGCCTAGAAATCGAAGGCAACGAATATAATATGAAGGAAATTTCCATCACTTAAACCTAAGTCCAAAAAATATAAAATTTGTGCTATTGGGTTACCAAATGTTGAATGTTGATAAAAGCAATGGGTACACTGCTATTTTTAATGTTCATGGATGATATGCGTCAAGTTATTAATTCTATTGTGATTTTTATTTGGTCTTCCATTTATGACATCGAAAGTGCCTAGGTGCCAAAAGTGCCGGGTTAATAAGCAATAAATTTAAGTTATTGTAGAATTCGGAAGGAACGATAAGTAAAACGATAACGATGACTAAACATACCAACTCAAAAAAAAAACCATCGCTGAAGAAAATATAAATAAATTGCAATGTCTAGACCACAGATGAGGAATTAACCAGATAGTCAACTCGAGAGCGAATCTCTCACCTTGCCTACAAGCTAAGTCGAACTGATAAGCCCCACATAATTTGCACTTATATGGGCTTTTACGTGTAAATCAAATGGAAATCACGCACACATAAATTGAATTATATGGGGCTAATGGCCGCAGCGAAGCAAAATTAGAGAGTAGTTGATAGACCATATATTTCATGTCATTGTCACTTGCACTCATAGCTATAAAATTTATTTTCGTTTATTTAATATTATACTTTTAAATTAATTTTTCAGCTCATATAATTCGGAAACCGAAGTAGCAGCGAGTTTCTCAATTCACCCTAAAACGTAAACTCAGCTGTTTTACCCATATAATTTGTACATATATAAATGGTGATTTGTTAAAAGGGCATCAGTCACATTTTTTTCGATTTTAATGTTTTGATCAATTATTTATCTATATTAGTAGACCTATAATTTGATGCTAAAACGACATCAGTAACATAAATATTTTACCGTTTATTAGGCGCTCAAATGTAACGAAATTTGTTAAAAGGGCATGAGTCACTGAATGATGACCCCATTTTAACAAATTCAACATTTCTTAACGGTGCAACATTTCATTGTGAAGCAGGCAAAAGCATCCAATATACAAAAAAACAACAGTCTCAGAAGAGTCCAAGTTTAGACCAAGGAACGAAAAATTTTTCATGGCAGCTTGTACCATTTCGTGTACCAGAAACATATAAGCTTGTACATCCACATCTATAATCTGCAGTTAAATAATTATGTTCTTTAATATTATTGTTTGTTTTAATAAAAATATAAAAATTTAAGAAAAAAAACAACGTATTAATTTCTTCGTTTTTTTTATGTGACATACGCATCTTTGTATACACGAAAATACTTTATAGTACAAATGACCGATGAAATATCTATTGATACTTTTAAAATTTTCCGATTAAAAGCCAATATTCATTGAAATATTATGTTTTCATAGGATTAAGACTCGAAATTTGTTAAAAAGGGCATAAGTCCTTTATATTTGAAAATTCATATAAAATCGGGGAAATATCCTAATCATAAGATTTTTAACTAAAAACCTATGTAAGAGCGCCAAGAATTAATCCTCTTTCCTTGAAATGAGATTTTGCCGTTATGCGTAAGCACAAAAAGTTTTTTTTAATTTACGGAAAACTTGGTCATTGTGACTCATGCCCTTTTAACAAATCACCATTCATATGGGCTTTTACGTGCAAATGAAATGTGAAGCTTCCACTCATGGAAGGAATTATACGGGTTTCAATGGCCGCCCCCATGAAATGTCATTTTCAATAGCAAATCTTATTTCCAATTTGAGCAGATTACACCTCACAGTTTGGGTGTGTAAAATAAACAACTAAAATATGAATGTATAAAAACTGTGAATCGGCTTTTTGTGATGTTGTTTTTCATTTTGTAATCCGGAAGAGCCCTCCGATCCGGGATGCCAATCGAACAAGCAAACACATTGCATTTAAATTTTAAGTATATTTGTCGTTGTATTTGTGCATATGTATTTCCAACAACCTCACTACCAATCTAATGATGATAAAGGGGATGGAATACAAAAAATATTAGCCATTGTAATATGTTTATATCACACCCAATTTTATTCCATTATTTGTTTAACTAAATTTTATAATAAATTTCAGCTAGTCTCGTCAAAATTAAAGAATTATAAAATGCATCAGCAACAAAAATGACATTTATCGATTATGACGTTTATGGTGTTTTAATGTGTTAGTGCTTGTGGTTTTAATTCTGAACTCAAAGTCAGAAGCTAATTTATTTTCTTTCCAGGAGAGGAACTGTCATTTTAGTACCAAACGAACAGTTTCATATGAGCCCAGAAGTCTTCCGGATTACCAAAGGAAAACGACATAAGGCTAGTCTCGTCAAAATTAAAAAATTATAAAATGCATCAGCAACAAAAATGACATTTATCGATTATGACGTTTATGGTGTTTTAATGTGTTAGTGCTTGTGGTTTTAATTCTGAACTCAAAGTATGAAGCTAATTTATTTTCTTTCCAGGAGAGGAACTGTCATTTTAGTACCAAACGAACAGTTTCATATGAGTCCAGAAGTCTTCCGGATTACCAAAGGAAAACGACATAAGACTCTCAATTATTATAGCGTCAATTAAAGTACAAAAACACGTGTGGGTTTCTTCGCCCTCAATGACCAACTGTCTATAGTCGTTTTTGTCGCTTAATACTATGGTGACATGCAACACCATTACAATAACAAGCTCTTACATTATCATGCTATTGGAGTTCGTATAATTAGCTTAGTATTAAAGAGAATGTTATGATAATATATTATATAATATATATATATATATATATATATATATATATATTATGATAATATATTAACGGTTACCTACAACTACTACAAATACAGGCGTCCTGACAACAAAGAGTACCTGATCTTTAGAAGGGGTTAGAAGGGTTAGAAGAAGAAGAAGGGGTTACATGGGTTTATTCAGGGAAAAAGGTGTTATAAAAATATTTTATTCAAACTTTTTACTCTCTTAAAGATCTACATTTGAAAAAGAATTTCTGATTTTTTCAAAGGAAAATATTTAAAACTCTGTATTGTGACGGCATTTCCGGTGATCCCTCGGAAAAAAGGTGAACAAAATCGTGTTTTAGTTAAGACCATAAACTAGAATTTGGACGAAGGGTAAAAGAAAAAGTGAAAATTGGATTTTTGGCACACATTTTTACAAAAAAATGTTTTTTTGGTAAAATTTGCTCAATTTTTTTTTAAATAGTTGTAAATGAAAAAAAAATCCTTCGCCCAAGTCCTCGTGAATTGTATCTCGAAAAAGTGTGTAAAATTTCATCAAGATCGGTTGAGTGGTTTTCGAGAACTTTTGACAACCCACATTTTCAAAAAAAACGCGTTTGCCTGTATCTCCGAAACTTTTATGCATGACTTGAAAATTTAGGATAAAATTCTCAAGATGTTGTAGAAATTAATAAGACAATGAAACAATTTTAATTTTTTGAAGCTGTGAAACCCATGTAACCCTTAACTATCATTATATTTCACTTTTTTTTTCAACCAACGTATCATATTTCCGACCGCCCACACCCCGTCAGTTCCAATTTATTTACTATCATTCTGTTAAAAACTTTCGAACTCTTTGATATCATTATATCGTTTAAAATATATGATAATCGCTTCATTATTGACCATATCCGCGAATACTTCATTAACGTGTCTTTGAAACGTAGACGGCGCATTCTTAAGTCCGAACGGCATTCTTCGGAATTCGTAGTGGTCCAACGGGGTTATAAACGACGTATACTTTGCCAAACCTTCATGCATGTACCATACGGAAGAAGAAGAATGGATTTCTTTAGATCTACCTTATTAAAAAAATGTTTGTTCGATTGGGTAAGGATCTTTAGCTGTCACCTTATTCAACGTTCGAAAATCTATGCATATTCTCAGCTCACCGTTTTATTTTGTACCTACACTATCGGTGAAACATATATTTGCTCTCAGATCCCAGTTGTATCCTTTTTCCAAATACTCATCTAACAACTTATTTAACTCATGTTATTCAGAATACGACAAATTTAACCTTCGTAATATAATTAATTTAGCTGATTTTTTAGACATCATTCATTTCTTCATCAACCTCTATTTTCAATTTTACACTATCATTATCTTCACAATCAATGAATATCCACGACTTTATGGGGCTGTAACTTTTTTGTTATGGGGTGACCACCACGAAACTAGAAAAATATTAAAATATTGAGAATAAAGCTATGTTTTAACCAACTTATTCAAATTGCTTCTGAAAAATAATAAAACTTATATTGGTTAACCTGAATAATATATTATAAATATATAATAATAAGTTGATCATACATTTTTGGTTGTAAATAAATTTAAGTGTACCCATAACATGTTTAATGTGTAACATTAAATACTTTATTTATTTATTTATAAAAGTTTACAATAAAATATCTATAAAAGTTGACTTACGTAACTCAAAACATCGCAAGACTTCCCAACACATTCGCCGTGGTCAGATGTTTTGTGTTGCCAATTTGAAATGTTGTAAATGTCACTTCATCTCTCAACTTCATGTCTTTCGTTCACACGCATTCACAGATGGGAAATTTGAAACTGGGTTTTGCGGCTTTTTTTTGTGGATTTAAGAGGACAGGAGTATGCATAGTTGACTATCGGGTAAATTCCTCATCTGTTGTAAGGGTCCTTTCCTATAGAATCCGTTGGAACTTGACAGTTGCGGCTGTTACCGGCGATGGCAGATATCGGTCGTCATTTCCGTCAATACCGCCATAAGAAAATTCTGGGCCGAACTACAATATCGATAATGCAAATTGGGAATATGTAATACGTATCGAACGCACTTTGTGATTGTACTAAGAAAACTCTAGTACCTACATTAAGTTTGTATCAAGATAATTTAATTTTGAAATTTTAAGTAGTGTTTTGAAAAATTATAAAGAGTAAAGAAACTTTATCAATAAAAATGGATATTTTGTTATTTCTTTTCTACGTCCGTTTTTTTCTGAGGAATAGTTTGGGAAAACATTTTTCGGCGGATGCATAGCCATAAAATCGGCCATAATACTTTCCTGGGGCCGAATTACCGCATCAGTTAACGAGAGAGTAACTTTCATACGTTACTGAACTATTGAATAAGGATTATTTCATACGAAGCGTCACGTACCGAACGCAGTTTGTGATTGTACTAGGAAAACTGAAGTACATTAAATTTTGTACTAGTATACTGTCATTTTTTGTTCTGTCATTCGCTTTTTATGTGAAATTGTAAGTTGTGCTTTATATAAAAACGGTTAAAACTTTATTAATTGAAATGTTATTATTATTTTCGTCGTCCGATTCTTCTGGGGAATATTACGCCTAATATTTATATTTTTTTTCACTAAATCGGGGTACACCGCCATAAAATCGGCCATAATATTTTTCTGGCTAGAATTTATTTTGTTTAAATTTATTCTATAATTAATTTAAATTAGTATTTTTTAGAAACACTCGAGAAGAACTAATTAATGGTACACTTTCTCTGAAATTTTATTGCCATACGACACCTTCAGATCTATCGAATGAAAAAACATACGATCACTGATAAGTGAAATGCCGAACAATCAAACTGGGGCCGAATTAAGCCATCAGGGATAGAGTGAATAACTTCCACACGTTAAGGTACGATCAGGAAAACTCTAGTACATTAAGTCTTATACCAAGAAACATGTCATTTGCGTTGAGTATTTTTAAATTTAAAAAATAAAAAGTTAATAAACTTTAACAATAAATATGTATATTTTGCTATTCCTTTCGTCCTTCGTTTATTCTGGGGAAGAGTTTGCGAACATATTTTTCGACAGATCGTGGTGCACAGCCATAAAATCGGCCATAATTCTTTCCTGAATCATATTTATTATGTTTAACATAATTCTGTAAATAATTTAAGTGCAGAACCACTTTATAAAACTAATAAAACCGACACTTTTTCTGCCGTTTTATTGCCATACTAAGGGATCTATCGAATGATCTAAAAAAGTGTTTATGTTTGACGTTTACCCCTCGGAATGTATGCACGTTTTGACTAGCATGTTTTTGGCTGTTCGACTTTCTGGAGAGCACATTTCAACAGAAAAAATGTTGCTATTCACACAATAGAGACTTGCTGCAAAGTCTATTAGCCGGAAGTAGTTGTTCTACTTTCCGACAAATTCCCGAGCACGATTTTGACTGCGTACTCCGGACAGGATCTGTAGGTACCGTTAAAGAGGTCATAAAACTCATCCCTAAATAAGTTTTTCAGCTTCATTTGTACGAGCGTGAGCAAAGTAAGGCTGATGTTTTACAACGTTCCTTGGATTCGTTGAACCGCTTACCCACGACATCTAAACATGTCCATCATAATACTATTCTGATTCGTATTTTTAAGAAACACCTTACAAAAACTAATAAAATCTGCACTTTTCCTGCCCCGACACCTTCAAATCCGTCAAATGAAAAAACACACGATTACTGACTAGGAAAAGTCAAATAATCATACTTGATCATAACTGAACAATTTTTTTTTTTTTTTTTTTCTTTTCGAGGGTAGGTGAAAATCTTCCAAAGACACTATGAGGATAGCAAGCGCGTGCTCATAGTAGTGTCAGATTTTTACTGACTAAAAACACCACCTTTCTATAGAATGTTAGATACTGCAACTAAGATATAACTTATCAAGCAATTTTTCTATCGCGAAATAAAAAACATTTGACAGGTTACTTTCCACTGAAAGATCCTGCATGTTCCGCAATTAGGACGCGGTTAATCCTTATCTTGCCAAGTCGAAAGGTTTCGTTCTTTGTAGTCGGCGCAATAAATTATTCTCATCCAAAATGTGTCGGACTGTATTATTGATATGTCCGATTAGTCGGTTTCTATGCTTTCGCGCGATGCTTCTAGTTTCAGCTTCGATTGTAGGAATTCCGAGATACCTGTGGATATCGTCGTTTCTAATATACCACGGAGCGTGGACAATTTCTCTAATCACTCTATTTTGAAAAGTTTGTAAAATATTGGCATTTGTTTTCTTCGTACAACCCCAAAGTTGTATACCGTAGGTCCACACCGGCTTTAGCACTTGCTTGTATAAAAGCAGTTTGTTCTCGGTACTGAGCTGGGAATGTTTTCCGAGTAACCAGTACATTTCTCTATATTTGATATCGAGTTCTTTACGTTTCATTTTCACGTGCGAATTCCATTTCAGCTTTGCGTCGAGTGTCATTCCCAAGTATTTGGCCTCGTTTGCAAAGGGTATTCGGGCCATGTTTAGAAAAATTGGCAAGTCATTAGTTTTCTTATACGTGAAATTCACGTGAACAGATTTAGTTTCGTTGAGGGCGATCCGCCAGTCCCTCGTCCATTCATTTACTTTATTCTGTGCGGTTTGCAGTTTTGCAGTCGTTTCTTCGATAGTATTACCGACTGCAAGGATAGCGGTGTCGTCGGCGAACGTAGCGAGGGTAGTGCAATCTTCTCTTGGTATATCGCGAGTATATAACAGATAGAGAAGGGGCCCAAGGACGCTTCCTTGCGGTACGCCAGCCGAAATTTCTTTAAGCTCCGAGTATTCGCTTCCATGCCTAACACGGAAGAGTCTATTCCCGAGATATGATTCTAAAATATCATATAGCCGAACGGGGAGAACTTGTCGTAATTTAAATTTTAAGCCGTCGTGCCACACCTTATCAAAGGCTTGTGAGACGTCAAGGAATACGCTTGAGCATATCTTTTTTTCCTCAATGCTTTCTCGATTACGTCAGTAATTCTATGCACTTGGTCAATTGTCGAATGCTTGGTTCTGAACCCAAACTGGTGGTCAGGGATGAGATTATTATCTTCTATAACCGGTTGTAGACGCCTTAGTAATATCCTCTCGAAAACTTTGGATATGACTGGGAGAAGCGAGATTGGTCTATACGATTTTACTTCATTTGGCGGTTTTCCTGGTTTTAAAACCATAATGACTTCCGCAACTTTCCATTGGCTCGGCACGTGTTTTAATCTGAGCGCAGCATTTATAATATATAGAAGCTTAATTAATGCTTTTCTAGGCAGAACTTTGAGAACTTCTCCGGTGATCAAATCATAACCAGGAGCTTTCTTAGGTTTTAGAGATTCAATTTCACGTTTTAGTTCTCTTAGTGTTGCATTCGTGAGTGTAAATTCGTCAAATAGTAATTCCGTCCCACTATTGGTACTGTCGTGAGCCGCTTGACCATCATACGGTTTAAAGGTTTCTTCGAGATGGCCTGCAAAAACGTCCGCTTTTTCTTTGTCTTCCCTTGCCCATTCATTTTCATTTATTTTTATTGGCGGCGCGGGGATTTTAGGCCTTTTGGCGCCTTTTACAGTTTTGCAAAGTGAATAATTGGAATCTTTTTTCGCTGTTAGACTTTCAAGGTAAGAACCTATCGCACGATTTTTAAAATCCTTAATAACTGTCTTCAACAAATTGCACAAATAATTAAAATGTGCTTTATTTTGCGGAGCGCGACTCTGTTGCCATTTTTGCGCCTTCCGTTTTTCGTTGACCAATTCTTTTATTTCGGGCGGATATCGTAAACCGTATTTGGCCGGCGTTTTCCTTGGGTTAGACGTATTATTCCAGGAGGCGAGCTGAACGACCTCAACGAAGCGATCAACTTCAGCTTCAAGTTCATAAGGTGTCGTAAGTGGAACGCTCAGTTCAACATTATCTTCAATTTCGTTCCTAAAGCCTTCCCAGTTAGTTGTTTTACCAGTTAATCTCGCTGGCTCTAGGTTGTTGACTAGTTTTACACTCAATGTTAAAATAACCGGTGAATGATCAGATGACAGATCAAAGCTCTCTTCAACTTTAATGTAGTTGGTAGATATTCCTTTCACGACGAAAAAATCTATCAGATCAGGTATTTTTGAGGTATCAGTTGGCCAGTAGGTCGGTTTGCCCGTCGAGTGGAAATCACAACTGTACTCCATACCTGCCCCATAGAGCATTCTGCCTTTTCGCGAGATGTATCTAGAACCCCAGAACGTGTGTTTCGCATTAAAATCGCCGCCAATAATGAAATTTGGTTTGAGCGATTTAAGCAAGTTAGTATAATCACTTTTTTCAAGCGCGGTGCGTGGTGGACAGTAGATAGATGAAATTCTAAGAGTACGCTGATTGTTTTTTACTCGAATCGTGCATAGTTGCATAGTTTCAAGCTCTATCTTCAAGTCTTCGTATTGTTCAATACAGTCTTTAATAAACAATGATGATCCACCTCTCGTTTCCCGATGGGTGACAAGCGTGGAAATCATTATAGCCTTTTATTTTCAAAATTGATCGCTCTTTTACGTGGGTTTCAGTAATCAAGCAAATGTCAATATCTTTTTCGCGCATGAATACTTCCAATTCGTCAAGTTTTTGCAAAAGTCCGTTTGCATTCCAAGTACATATTTTTATACCCTATCCTAAGGGTATATTAATTTTGACACATAGTTTGTAACACCCCTTAATATTCGTCGTAGACCCATAAAAGTATATATATTTATGATCAGGACCAAATCCTAAGACTATCTAGCAATGTCCGTCCGTCCGTCCGTACGCAATTTTTAGGCCTTTAAATTCAAGCTAGAAAGCTGAAATTTGGACCACATACTCCCTAGGGCTCCGAAATGGTTAAGTGTAAAATTTTTTGGAATACGCCCACTGCCACGCCCACAATTTAGAAAAAAACCGATTTAAAGCTACAGATGGACAGATAGAGGGTTATAACCTTCACAAGATATGTAGGTACTGCCCTCCTTTATAAGTTTGTCATATAAAGTTTTTTGCCACGCCTACTTTTTGTGGGCGTTTTTCACTAAAATGCTGTTATCTTCGATAATTTTCATAGAAACCGAAAAAAAGTGTTTAACAAGATATTTAGCCAATATTTTTTCCAATATATCGCCCATACAAAGTTTTTGGCCACGCCCACTTTTTGGGGGCGTTTTTTCAAAAAAAAATTTTTTTTTTCTAAATTTTATAGAATGAAATAAAATGCTGGCCATCATCTTCTTAAGGTTTTTTTTGGGGCATATAGGGATAGGGATAGGGTATCATACTGTTCGCTCCAAGCGGACTGTAGCCTTTCCTTATGTTTAACATTGGTTTTTCATTCATATTACATTTGAAGTACGCGTTTTCCTTGAATTATTTTCGAGCTTAACCAACCGATCGAGAATAATTTTATTTATTTTGCTTTGTTCTTCAAGTTTCACGAGAATAACTGAGAAAACATGAGAAACAGGGTCTGGCGAAGTTTCGACTTTTTTGGTTTTTCGAATGCCGCGGCCTGAGCGTAGGTCTGCACTCTGGCTGTCCGAAGGCCATTATTCGATGGCTTTCCTGACGGTAATTTTTGAATAGAGTTTCTTTTGACAGCAGAGGTCAAGGGCTTTACTGCTGTCTCTCTTTCTTTGATATTTTTACGTTCAGGAACCGGAGGTTTTAGATTGCCTACTATCTCCTGAGAGGTCTTATGCTTTGTCTTAGTTAGCGGTTTCGATTTAGCATTTTGGGGCTTAAGGAGCACATCTCTCCGTTTTTGAAGCTCCTTAGCTACTTCACAGCCTCTTTAATTTGCCGGGTGCTTTCCCTTGCAATTAGCACAGGTAGGGGAGGATTGTTTGTTTACTCCACAGTCTTGGGAGAGGTGATTTCCGGCGCATTTCACACATCGCGGATCTTTTTGGCAATACATTTGTGTATGATTAAATCCTTGGCAACGTTTGCACTGTGGAATTATTCTTACATTTCTACGCATGGGTTCGATTTTTACCACGATATTCAATATTGTTTTAATTCGGTAGATATCTTCGATACTATCTGACCTATCGAATGTAAGCATAAAGAGCGGAAGTGCACGCCTTACCAGGACATCCTTATCAGCTTCCGTTTGTTGCGTCTCCTTCTTGATGATATTATTGGCATCAAGAATTTTAAACCCTTTGGCTTGGAGGTCGTTTATAACCTCTTCTTTGGTGCATGAGGGATGGAGTCCCCTAGCTACAACACGATGTGGCCTTTCTGACTTTATTTCGAAAGTATACCACTGGATCTTATCGGCATTTAGCTTTCGAGACACTGCCCGGTAATCAACGTGGTTATCGACGTTAATTTTCCACGCATTATTCCTTAAAGATGTAACCTTAAATTTCGATGTTATCGTTCCTTTAAGGAGGCTATGCAACTTATTATATTCCGTAACCCCAACGACGTTTATTGGAGGCGGTGCACGAATTTGCACTCGAAGTTGTTTTTCTTGCGGTTCTTTACGCCTTTGTTCTTTTAGGGGCTCGACTTCGGGCGAAGAACCGGCTTTTCTTTTCTTACTAGGTCTTTTCTTAGGGACCTGATTCGTTTCGCGTGCTAGCTCTTCTTTGTCGGTGTGGTATTCCCGACTAGCTAAGCATGGTGGAGTACATTCGCGTTCTTTCTGCAAATGATTGTTCCTTAGAACCCTATTTTCTTCTTTTAACAGATCTATCTCTTTCTTAAGATCTTGATAGAGTAGGTCCATTTCCTTAAGCTTGATTCGAAGTGCTTTATTTTCATCCTCAAAACTTGTATCTTTCACTGAGTCCTGTTTTTCACGCGCTGGCGCTCCCGGCGGACTTCTTTTCCCGGGAATATTCGATCTTGATGGAGGAGATCGAGATACCCTTGAACGTTTAATAAAAGGGTCAATGGATTGCAATAAGCGGCTCTCCCCAGAATCCATAGAGCCGCCCTCCGAAGAGGGTGGATTTTCCAGTAAAGCTGGACTGCCACCTGGGGTAGTTAATCTTTTCGTTTTGTTCATTGCATATTTTTTTGTATACACTATACGCTCGGTATACGGAGGTTGGATTTTAGTCGCCTCTTACGACAGGCATGCCTACCTCGGGTATATTCTTTCCCCTACCCGAAGGGGTTAATAACTGAACAATGCCGAACTAAGATAATTCAGTGACGTATCCACAGATGAGTAATTATGCAGATAGCCGCCTATCGTTTTTTATTTGCTTCAAAAAGGCGCAGTGCTGTGTTCGCATATGTTTTTACATGAAAATCAAATTGCGAGCCAGCTCACGCACACAATAGCAGTTCTGCCCCTAAGAACCCATTTAGGAAAAGATCCAATAACATCGCAATAACATGCGACTATTTATGATGAATTTGCAAAAGAATAAAATTCTGTTGAATGTTTTCAAGTATTATGTATTATTTTAGTTTTACCTAACAAACATATTTTTTGGGTAAACATTTTTAAGCAGTTTCGTAAACATTTTGGCAGTTACGTAAGTTAAACGTAAAGTAAGGATAATCATAATTTGTTTGCCGGCAGTTAAACTTTTTTGGCAGTTCTAAATTGTCAGCAATAATAAAATAATTTTGGTGTTTGATTTATTGAATGTCGAGCAAAATAATTAAAATCAATTAAGCCACTGCTCAAATATTTATTAAACCTTCCGTTTAAAAATTATTTAACTGACCGCTTTTATTTTTTAACTGACCATTATCTACTGCTTATAAGCATTGTTTAAAGTAAACACAAAACTGTTAACTTTACTATTCCAATTCAAAGATAATAACGTTATGAAATTTATTTATCATGATGAAATTATTTTATTCATCATTATGATGAAATATTTTATTTCGTTATACTTTCAATTGGAATAATAAAGTTTACATTTTGTGTCTAAAAATGATTTAAAAGTTATTCTTTTGCAGTTATTCAATTCCCTCGTTCTTATACGGACGTTCCGAATATGTAGATACATTCAACTTTCATATGTTCAATAAAGACATAATAAAACAACCAAAGAATTTGATCTAATGACATAATTTGACACATCAACGTCTCCGTACTTTATTTGGCTGGCTACACGTATTCACAGATAGAACATTTGAGAAATGACAAGGAGAGAGGACAAAGGGACATGGGGTATGTTGAGTCGACTATCTGTATAATTACTCATCTGTAGACGTATCGCTCGTTAGATGAAGCGGAATTCGGCCCGAGTATTTGATAGTTAACTCGGAGCTAAATTAATCACAGTTGGTGTGTAGTTATAGCTACATCAACGACCATCTCCATATTTATACCGATCTGTGACTACCATATTCTACAGCACGCAACCACAATTGTGTTTAGTTCAATTGTCAACGAAGCTTTAAATAGTGTATATAATTGTGCATAAAACAAAAGAAATACAGTGGAAAATATTGCTGTTTATAGAGGGAATTGATTACTTTTTATTCGTTTAAACCTATATGTTCGAATCGTGATATTTTGCTGGCTTTTGATAAACAAAAATAATTGTATATATTTAACATTATTCATTAGGAAATCATCCGGTTGTTTTCCGAAAGTGAATATGAACAAAAACTAATTATTTTCGGTCCCTTCCAGTCGATGCACGGTTTAATTCTGATTTCGAACGGCAATTTATTTTTGAGAAGATGAGAATCTTCAGTCACTTTTTTGTCATAGATGTTTCTCAGTCTTTCGCAAATAAAACCGATCGGATTTTAATCTGAGACCCCTCGCTTAGAAGTCCAACGCAATTAGCCACTAAGCCTCTGCACTCCCCCTTTTATCTCTTATTAAATACCTATTATTATTTTGTTATTTATATTCACGTTCTTCGAACTGTTATGTACCTGGCAACGTCAGACATCTGTCAACGAAGAATGAGTTTGAAGCTAACCGCCAGTCGAGACGCGTTGATTTAAGTAGTGATTAATTTGATACATATTGAGTTACAATAAAGCATATTAATATTATATTGAACGGTCTACATATTCAATATAAATTGGCGATGAGGAAAACGAACTTTTGATTCGTCAGGAAAGAAAATTATTTCTAGGGAAGAAAATTCTACAACTGATATGAAAATACGCTGTGCTACCGCCACGTGTTTCTATATATATCTACAGCTGCGTGTACTACTTAGATTTCTGCTGCTACTACTGCTTTCGCTACATTGCGAAATCTACGATTTCTACTGCTGCTAATGTTGGGATACCAAAACATTTTCTACATCTACGATTGCTACTGCTGCTGCTGCTGTTATAGCTATAGGTGTTGTGTCTGCCATGGCTACGATTATTGGGCAGGTGGGTCCTTCGATGAAAGACGAACTGCTGGCAATAAAAGCTAATACTGGACAGAAGGTCTACCCAAGTACTAAATGTTTTCATTGTGGGTCTGCTCATCTTGGTAAAGACTGCCAGTTTAAAAACGCCAAATGTTACTACTGTGACAAGAAAGGTCATATTGCTAAAGCATGTTTGAAAAGGCAAGCTGAAGGCAGTAAGGGGCGTAAGCAAATCCTTGTGGAAAAAGGTAAAGCTAATGCCGTTCAGGCTGATCAGTCAAATGAAGAGTTCTACAATTTAAACTGTGTAAATAACGTAAATGCGGCAATAAAAGCAAAGATTATGGTAGATTTAATATTAAATGATTTACGCGTACCGATGGAAGTTGACTCTGGGGCTACATGTACTATTATTAATTCTGACACTTGGGACAGTATAAGGGTAATGTCAACTTGAGGAAATCGAAGTTTATTCTTACTGCTTGGAACTCAAATAGGCTGACTTTACTTGGCGAAGCGGAAATAAATGTTCAGTTCAAAGAAATATCTACGAAGTTGACTGTGATTGTGGCTGCTGAAAGGGGTTCGAACTTGCTTGGAAGAAACTGGTTCAAGGATCTGAAAATTTCCATAAATGGGATTCGTAATATATCTACGTACTGCAATGTTCCTAATTTGTTGGAGGCTTTTCCGGAAGTATTTTGTGACGGCTTGGGTGTGTATAATGGTCCAAAGGTGAACATCGAAGTTGTGGAAAATTCTCAACCGCAGTTCCAAAAATACAGGCAGGTACCTTTTGCCATTCGACCTGCCGTAGAACGGGAAATAGACCAACTGGTGAATCAGGGTGTTCAAGAACCTAATTTATACTGTCAGTGGGGCACACCGGTAGTTGCTATTCGGAAAAGAGATGGCAGTATTCGACTGTGCGGAGACTACCGAAGCACAGTGAACAAAGTAATCCGAAAGAAAGGGGAAGATTTTCCTGATAGTCGTCGATGGTGTCTGAAGAGATACAAAAATTCTACAAAAGTAATATGGTAAAATTTCGAACTTCATCACCATATCATCTGGCTAGCAATGGACAAGCGGAGCGTATGGTTCAATATACCAAGAGGACATTGGCAACGCTCAGGGATGGGGATATCGAACTGACACTTCAACGTTTGCTATTCAGACAACATACAACTGTTCATGCCACTACTGGAAAGACTCCAGCGGAAATGATTATGGGCAGAAAGCTAAGATCTTTATTATACAAAATACTCGTACTCCAGCCACACAGTTAAAGAACAAGCTCCTAAAAGAACCGTATGGCAATACGAGAAAGCCAATTGGGAAGCTTTAAACGGTTTCTTTAGGAGTTTTAACTGGTCGTTCTGCTTCCTCAACAACGACGTGGATGCCGCTGCCGATATGATTACAAATTTAATTCACCTGGGTATGAAACGCTTTATCCCTAACAGGATAAAGTGTATCAGACCTAAGGAAAACGCGTGGTAGCTATCAGGGCTAAAGAGTCAACTTTTCGGTCATTTAAGGCCAACCCAACTGAGGAAAACCGAAAAAAGTTCAAACGAGCCAGAAATGACTGCAATGCCCATATTAATTGTGTCAAATTCTCCTACGACCAAAAGTTGAGGCAAAAAATTCTACAAAGTCCCTCCGGTAGTAAAAACTTTTGGTCATTTGTTAAGAATATTACAAATTCGGCCTCGTCATCTATCCCGACACTCATTTACAATGGCACTCCAGCTGTCAGCTCTTCGGATAAAGCCAATCTGCTCGCTGCTCATTTTGCAGCTAGCTCAACGCTCCCAGATTGTGCTTTATCTCCCCCAGTACTCGAGCGCATAGAACACTCCATGGGACAAATCCACTTTCGCACCCGTACTGTGGCAAGATTACTTCAAGATCTCAACATTCACAAATCCGTTGGCCCAGATGGTATTTCCCCTATAGTTCTGAAGAGGTGTTCTTCCACGCTGGCAAAACCACTGCGTAAGCTTTTCCATTTGTCCAGCCCGTCCCAAAAAAAGTCGAATCTTACTCTCCCTCCTCTTACCGACCAATTGCACTTACGTCCCTTCTTTCCAAGGTCATGGAAACGCTGATAAATCGTCAGCTTATGAAATATCTCGAATCCCGAAAACTTCTTAATGACCGGCAGTACGGTTTTCGCAGCAACAGATCCACTGGTGATTTGATGACATATCTAAACGAAAAGTGGAACCAATCTATTCACCATGGTGGTGAAAGCAAGGTCGTTGCGCTTGATATTTCAAAGGCATTTGACAGAGTTTGGCATCAAGCTCTCTTGTCGAAAATGCGTGCACTTGGGATCGATGTTACCCTTCTTCAATGGATTAAAAATTACCTTTGGGACCGTTCAATACAAGTTGTTACAAATGCTGGTGTCCCTCAAGGCCCTGTTTTGTCTCCGACTCTCTTTCTCATTTTTATCAATGACCTCCTGTCTGTCACTTCTAATCCAATCCATTCCTTTGCTGATGACAGTACCCTCAGCTTTACATATTCGTTTCCTGGGCAACGCCCCTCATCTTCGGGCGTTGAACTGGAACGGCAACGTATGTTAAGCTCATTGAATTCCGATCTTGACAGCATTCTTAAATGATGTAAAACCAACAGAGTGGAATTTAATGCTTCCAAAACGCAATGCTGTCTGCTGTCATTGAAGCGAACCCCTAATTCTCTGTCATTATCCATGAATGGCACTTGCATCGCTGAAACCGAAAGACTTTCCATTCTCGGTATGTGTGTTAATGACAACCTTCGTTGGAATGACCACATATTTGATGTCGCCAAGGACGCTGCGAAATGTCTAGGCTTCCTAAAGCGATGCAAGAAATATTTCACCCCTTCTGATCTGGCTAGAATCTACAAGGCGTTTATTCGCCCAAAACTTGAGTACAACGCTCATATCTGGTCTGGTGCACCAATAACATATTTGGAGCTACTTGACAGGATCCAAAAATGTGCGTTAAAACTTATTGGCGATCGAGACATCGCGAAATCACTTGACTCTCTTAGTCATCGTCGTAATGTCTCCTGCCTGTCATTGTTTTATCGGTATTTCCACCACAAGTGCTCAAATGAAATAGCCAGTTGCATTCCACCCCTACAGCAATTCAACCGCAATACTCGCCTTGCGAGGAATGCACATCAGTTTACCCTTAAGCCTGTTTTCGGACGTACTGTGAAATATAAAGATTCCTTTCTCAACCGTACAATACGAATGTGGAATGCTCTACCACGCTCTGTTTTTCCTTTGCATTATAATTTACAAACATTTAAAACCAATGTGCATCGGTTCCTTTCTCTAACCCTTCATTTCCCTAATGCCCGCACTGTGTCACTTCATTATAAGGGTATCCAAAGTCCCTTTAGTGCGCGTACATTATAA
Organism: Ferdinandea cuprea; assembly: GCA_963576555.1. Lineage (NCBI taxonomy): Eukaryota > Metazoa > Arthropoda > Insecta > Diptera > Syrphidae > Ferdinandea > Ferdinandea cuprea. The sequence goes on from OY754959.1 coordinate 85,378,452, forward strand.
AAAAAAAAAAAAAAAATACACCCGCGCTTGAAGAAAAAAAACAAATAAAACAACACGAGAATACCAAGAACAATCTACGAACTTTAAAACTAATGACTTGGTATATCTTCGAAACTATGGTTGAGGAGAGAAATGGTTACCCGGAAAAGTCATCGAAGTGGTTGCTCCGGTAACGTACAGAGTTCAGAGTGAGGATGGGCGTATAGGAAGGAGTTACAATAAAGCATATTAATATTATATTTAATATTATATTTCAATACGAACCACCGACGTCACTAATTTGAAAGTTAATTTAATTGTCCTGCGCAATTAAAAAACATTGCGGGATAGGAACCGTCTCATTAATGTATCTAATTGATTGATGGATTGATTAATTTTCCTGCGGTAATTTTAATTTGCCATAACGCGGTTTCGCAGTATGGCCACGCGTGCAATTTCTGCATGAGATTAGAGAGAGAGATCGGCTAGAAGACATTTTAGTATAGTACATCTCACTCATCTTTCGTGATAGGTTTACGTGGCCATGTAAATCAACCATGAAGGGTACAAACAAATAAACCCCAAGCACGTATCTGTCTATACAACGATGTAGATTCATGTTCACATTGCGTCCACAATAATGTTTTGACAAGTGCTGTTGGTTCAGCTACAGATTGAGATTCAGATTCAGATGTAAATTCTGGTTAAATTTTATGGATACCAAATTGGAACTGAAACTGTTTTTGTTACTTCAGTCATTTATTTTTATAATTGATGAACTGTCACAAAAGCTGACTGGAAGTATAGTTGTAAAATCTACTGAAGGGTTCGGGCGAACTGAAATGAAAATGAAAAATAAACAATTACAAATTAGCTTCTGTAGTATTAATACGGATACGGCGAATACTAATTGATTTGATGTATCGGTTTGGATATATTTTAAGAATAAATTATTTCTACTTCCGCAAGATTTGTGAAATGGTCCGGTCAAGACGAAAATTAACTTTACTATTGTTTATAACAATAGTATTTGGCATTTTATTACTGACCTACATACGAAATTTTAAAAGTAACAAGCACTGGAATATTATTTTACCTTACAGATCGGCTAATACTGTTTCTGGGTAATATATTAAACTATAGTCCTTTGTTCCCCATTTACTATTTTTGTTTAATATTTTATCTAGATACATAAGCGATGAAGTTTTTATTACTGTTGTTACATGTGGTGCAAGATTGGAAGAAACTCTGACTATGATCAAGTCTGCTTTAATTTTCAATAAAATGTCAACATATTTGAATTTTAAAATCATTGCTGAAGATATATTAAAGGATAGTTTTGAAGCCCAGTTAATACAATGGCAACATATATTAGCTAGTAAATTTTCATTTAAAATTTATTCATTGCATTTTCCAAAGTCTGATGAAAAAGATTGGCGAAATCTGTTCAAACCTTGCGCCGCGCAGAGATTATTTTTACCGGTATGTACTTAATATTTTAATTTAGTTCAATATTAGTGTTTCAATTCAATAAGTCGGTTGGTTGTAGTTGGATTTTACTTTACCCGAATGTTCTCTAAAATCAATAATATTTTGCAATCCTGCTGATTTTCATGCGCTGCATTGAAATCTAGAAAAAATTGCTGTTCAATAGCTGTTAAAGAGAAGGGCGGTAATCTTTCCTATATATACTTGCCTCCATCACGACGAACTAAGTCCTACTAGCAAATAATTCTCAAAAGAAATTTAACTTTAGTTAGTGAAAGATCTCCCATCATTTGTTGGGCTGTCTTACTACGTAACCGATAGCAAATGCTACATCTGTGCAGGCTATTTTTTTACTGTCTGCTTCATATTTCGCATAGAACAATTTGTGTGAATTGATGTTCCGACTCCTAAATTATAGGGTGCTGTTGATCCCAATGGATATCTGAGTGTTTAAGCGCGGCTCGTGACGACATACAATATGTTGTTTTATGCTGTTGGTATGTGTTTTAAATGTTGCCTGGTGTTAGTCGTTGTATTTCGCTTGCTCGATTTTTATTACCTATTTTGATGCTGGGGCCAGGCTCCAACTGAGAGTGATCATCGAGTCAATCCAGGCGTACATGTTTAACCTTTCACGTCGAAGTAGTTGAGAAGTTTGGTACGCAAAACTGCCCCACAAAGTTCCACTCAAGGATGAATTACTGGATTCATAGGTTCAAACTTTGATTTGTAAATCATTAAGTGTATGTGAAATTTTTTCTTGCTAATCCTTTGACCGAACTTAAACTGCAGCACCATACGCCTTCTTCTAAGCGAGGCTGTATCCATGCCGCTCAATTATGTTTGAAGTACTAAGCAATTGAATCCATCGTGGTAGTCGTATGCCATTTATAACTTGCAAATCTTTGTAGAAAGTGTTCCATTCCTGAAAAATCGTTGGTTCACTGGTTTCATCCTTGATTTCCTTGACAATTTGAATCTTTGTTGACTGCAGAATATTACACCCCCGAGATACGGGGGAGTTGGAACACCTTAAGCTGATCCGCTGATCTAATGCATCCATGATACTGCATTGTTGCAAATGTGATATGTAAAAGGCTTCGAGCTTAATAATAAGAAATTCATAAAATTGAAATGAAACACTATAAAATATTTTATTATACATTGTTGAATTTTTAATATTTTATTTTGTTATACGTTATATATAGTCACTTCTTCATAACATTGACGCTACAATATACGTTGACACTGACATCATATTTGTCTCTCCTGCTAGTGAATTATGGACGCATTTTAATTATTTTAATTCGTCGCACATCGCAGGGCTATCCCCTGAACATGAAGACGAAAGCATTGGGTGGTATAATCGATTTGCTCGACATCCATTTTTTGGAAAATTGGGTGTAAATTCTGGAGTAATGCTTATGAATTTGACTAGAATGCGAATTTTTGACTGGGAAAATCGAATTCTTCCCCTACACAAGCAATACAAATCGCAAATTACCTGGGGAGATCAAGATTTAATAAACATATTATTTTATAATCATCCTGGTAATTCAAGATTCTATATTTAATACATGTATAAAATATAAATAATTCCTATTTATCTATTTTTAGATAAACTTTATGTATTTCCATGCATATACAATTATCGTCCTGATCATTGCATGTATATGAATGTGTGTAACATTACCAGTCGCATTCGTATACTTCATGGAAATAGAGGATACTTTCATTCCAATAAGCAGCCGCTTTTTAAGACAGTATATACATTTAGCAAGAACTTTCAAATTGAACAGAGTAATAGTAAGAGGTTTACTTACCAATTAAACCAAATCCTTGAAACATTGCCAGTGAAGAATTCATCATGTGGCAAAATTGTAAAACAAATTGGTTGTTTGTCTTAGCTTAAATTTGTAAAAAAAATAGAATCAACATTTTATTTTAATATGTATTCTAAAATAAAGTATTTTTAAAAAAAAAAGTATTTCGGTTATGAGATTTTGGGAGCGACTTTTGTTTCCAACGCTACAATATCTGAACATGCAAATAATTCGATATAACAAACGCAGCGTAACAGGTAATTACAATTCTATTTTGCCTAGTTGAACACATCGAAAATGAAACATTTTGTTAACCAACTACTTCCGCTACTTTTAGAACAATAATCGTCTAGGCGGGACACGTGATCGAAATCATCAATAATAACCTTTTGCAACCACCTTGGCCCTGCTTCACGAAACTACAAATTACCACATACAAATCTATAGGTACGGCGTTGAATATTCCAAAACAATGACACACATCTTCTCTTCGAAGGCAAAGCATTTTATTATTCCGAAACAACATTCCTGAGAGGAAATTATTCTTTTGAAAATTTAAAAATGTCGAACTTTGCAAAATTCGTTGTATTAAATACAATTTTTGTTAAGTGCAAAGTTTGCAAAGAACTCTTGAATTTCGTTTCACCAATCGAAAAATTTTACACTCTACATTTAAAATTTAGCAAAGAAAAAATTTAATTTGCCGTTTAGCAATTGTAATTTCTAAATATTTCTTTTTACATGTTTGATACATTTAGTTTAAAAAATTCTAAAATTCTCTTCGGTTTTTATATATGTTGGTAACATATTAAACAGCCTGATCCCCTTGTATAGTATTGCCTTCTGTCTATCTGTTGACATTTGCAAATTCAGTCTGAAATCGTTCGCATTTTGTAGGTTGTAAGGTTGAGCTTCACTTACGAGTCTAACTTCCCGTGTTAAATATGCTGGTGAATATCAATCATTCGATTTGACATTGACTGCAACATGAAAACAAAATTGTAGTACAATATTCAAAATGTGTTTTTTTTATAGCGTTGTATACATTAATCGCTGCTATATAGTCCATTATTTTTCGAATTCGTTTAAAAAATCCAATGCTTTTCCCTATTAGTCGACGTACTGTTCAATTTTTAAATTTTTGTCTATTATCATTCCTAGATATTTTATGATTTTAAAATTTTCGATCGAATTCCCATTAATTTTAATTGTTAATTCGCTATATATATTAATTGTCATCAACTTTGTTTTCTGTTCGTTAAGCTGCAGTTTATTCATTTTAAGCAATGATACTAGATGTTTCACATCGTTGTTTAACATGGTTCTGCATTGTTCAGTGTCGTCTGCTTCAGCGTATATTAGAGTGTCATCAGCATATAACACGGTTTTCCAAAATTGTATGATTCTTGACATATCGTTTATATAAATTATAAATAGAAGAGCCCCTAAAATTGATCCCTGAGGAACTCCTTGTTTTGCTTTAATATATTCAGATATTGAATTATTTACTTTTGTCCACAGTCTTCTATTTGTTATAAATGACCTGAAGCAGTTTAGTTCCTTATTCTTGATACCATATTTATACAATTCTTTTAACAAGATTTCCTGATCAATCGTTTCGAACGCTCTTTTAAAATCAAGAAAAAGTGAAATTATTTTCGTCCGCTTTGCACAATTATTCCATTCATTTATTAAATGGTTTACTGCAGCCTCACATGAATAATTTTTCCGAAAACCGGATTGGTAAATTGATAAAATGTTATTCTGTTCAATATATTCCATTAGTTGTTTTTTAACTATTGCCTCTAATATTTTTTCAATTGTCCTTAAAGTATTTATTGGTCTAAATTCTTCACATTTGTTGGTGTTTGTAATTTTTTCAACCGGTGTGATCTTATGTGATTTATTTATTAATTGCAGAATGGTGTTACTTAAATTATTCCAGTTGTCTGGTATCAATATAGGGCTTAATTAATCGAAATTAGCTTTATTTTTTAATGATTTGCATATTGTTCTTAAATCTTGTAACGAAATTAGGTGAAATTTAAATACGCTATCGTGTTGATGCACGAAACTTCTATATATAGTATTTTCAATTGATTTACTAATTTCCTTTATACTTTTTACAAAATATTTGTTGAATTTGTTAGCTATTATTGTTTCATCATGATATTTTTTATTTTCGAATATTACATTTTTTATGTTGCTTTTATGTTGTTTCAATACTAATGGTTTTATTTGCATCCACATCTCTTTCTATCCATTGGAGTGGGCAATTTTTTTTGTTTATATATATGTTTTTTGCGTTATTTAGTTTAACCATGTATTTGTTTCGTATTAGTATGTAATCTCGCCAGCTTTCATTGTTGTTAAGTATTTTGGCTTTTTGATATTTTTTCATTTTTTAGAGTTTCAAATTCGTTGTTAAACCACCTATTTTTTTTCATTTCTGCTACTTCTTTTGGTGATAAATTTAGCTGTCGTATTCTTCATGAATATATTAATTTTTATAGCATTTTCCTTTAGGTTTCTTTCTTTTGTATCCAAATTACTAAGTTCATGTGAGAAACTATTTTTTCTCTATTTACATACTCCAGTGGTATTTTCATATGTCTTTATAACACTTCGTTTTTATAACAATTTCAATGTTTTCTTGGTCCGATATTTTATGATTTCTATCTGCGTATACCGTCAAGTTCTGCATGTTTGTTATTATATATTAACTCTAGAATAGTGCTCCATTTTTAGTGATAGACAATTGTCATTCAATATCCGTTCAATTTCTTTTTTGTATAGTTGATCTTTGCACCAATCGATGTTAAAATCTCCAGCTATTAAAATATTACTTGTTGTTTCAGGTAGTTTTTCAATACTATCTTCAAAAAATGTATCTATCTGTAATGTACTATCTTCTCTTTCAGAACTATTAGGTGATCTATATATTGCAATTAAAACGATTTCAAATCCATTATTTTTACATTTACATGCTAGAAACCATCTTTGAAATTCTATAGCTTTTTTTACTATGTTTGTGACGTTCCGTTTTTAACATATATTGCACTACCCCCAGTTCGTGTTGTATTAGAGAAACACTGAATATTTTTATATCCATTTATTATTATTTTATTTTCTTCAATATTTTCGGTGAGGTGTGTCTCTGATAGAATAATAAATTCGTATTGCTTGTTTTCTGCCATAATTTCAAGTTCCTCAAAATTATTTTTCGTGTTTTCATAATATTTGATCAATTTTAGTTCGCTGTTTGTTATTATCGAGTTCTGCTTTTTCAGTTTTGCTGTGATTTCATTTTCATTGTTTAACTTTATTTGGTACTTTTACTTCATAACCTTCACCCGTTTTGTGTTCGATTGCACTTTTAATTATATTTCTCTCTTCATTATTTTCACTTTCTATTATAATAATGCCATTATGGATGCTTTTAATGTTTGAAATTCTTAGATTTCTTTGATCAACCTTTTTATTTAGATTTTCTTTATTTGTGAAACATTAAACATTTCTTTTATTTGATTAACATTTTTTTCACAAACCTCCTGTGCCACTTTCATTTCTTTCAGTCTTTCTGCATACCTTGCCTCGATCGCCACCAAAAGGGTTTTCATTCCCATTTCATTTCTTTTGAGTGAACTCTCGAACTCTTCTTTAAAGTGCTTTAGATAATCATTGTTTACGCTTTCTTGCATTTCCCTGACCACCATTATGTATATATTGCATGCAGTCTTCGCATATATATCTTACCATGATATTAGTAGCAAGAACTCCACTGCTGTAGATATCCAGGCCCGAACATTTTACTGTTGAGTGGACATCCTTTCCACATACTCCATTACATCGTATGCCCGTTTTGCCAGCCTGCATTTATTCAGACATCCCTTTTCGGTATTTTTCTGTTTCTTCTGTGTAGGAACACGAGAAAACTATCTGTTTTACAACAATATATAAGTTTATAAATTTCTTTTATTATTTAAATTGTAAATTATTCACCATTGCAAAATTTCACTTTCCTTGCTATCAACTGTCAAAATCAATACATTCCCATGAACGTATAGCCAGGCTCGTATATCCTTATTCTGCCAGTCCTCACTCTACCTTTTTCATTCTGACTCACATAAAATCTACCTGTCTCGTGCGACATGAATTTATTTCCCATGAACGTTTAGCCAGGCCTAAGGAGGGAATAGATTTTGTATGTGGTGAGTTTTTACAATGATTGAGGGAAAATAAAAGTACGACATTTGAATTATTGATGACCAAAATATCTGGGGGGAAAATTTTACATTTTAGACTAAAGGTACAATTAAATTGCATGCCAATTGGTCAAATAATGACCATTTTGCTGTCAAATAACCATATTTTGCAAGCGAAAACTGTCAGAAATTGCAGTTATATGACCCTACAATAATTCTGATCTTACCTTAATATATTTTGACTTATAACGGGTGATCCAAAAGAGATACTATTTTCAATAGCCTTTTTTGACAGATCACGTGTGAGTCGTGTCATGCTGTCATGTTATTTTTGTTTAGTATTGTTTGGCATTTCATAATGGAAAGACTTACGCGTGAACAACGTTTACAAATTGTTCAACTTTATTATGAAAATTCACGTTCTGTGAGGAATGTGTTTCGTGCACTTCGCTCAACTTATGGTCAACATAATCGGCCTACTGAGCGTACTATTCGCAACACCATCACCCATTTTGAGACCCAGCATTCATTATTGGATAATATTCGACCGAATAGACCACGTCCAGCACGCTGTGAAGAAAATATTGCGACCGTAGCTGAGAGTGTACACGATGACCGTAGAGAGTCGATTCGGCGCCGTTCGCAGCAACTCGGACTGACGTATGGAACTACTTGGCGCATTTTACGTCAAGATCTTAAATTGAAAGCGTACAAAATACAGCTTGTGCAACAACTGAAGCCGCTCGACCTTCCCAAGCGACATCGCTTCGCTCTATGGGCTCTTGAAAAGTTCCAAGAAGATCCGACGTTTTCGAGGCAAATTTTGTTTAGCGATGAGGCCCATTTCTGGCTCAATGGGTATGTTAGCAAAGAAAATTGCCGCATTTGGGACAAGGAGCAACCTGAAGAGATTGAAGAACTGCCACTTCATCCAGAAAAAACAACGGTTTGGTGTGGTTTAGGGGCCGGTGGAATCATCGGTCCATATTTCTTTAAAAATAATGCCGGTGCGAACGTAACCGTCAATGGCGACCGTTATCGTGCCATGATAACCGACTATTTGATGCCTGAAATTGAAGCTCGTGATTTCGGCGACATTTGGTTTCAGCAAGACGGCGCCACTTCCCACACATCGCATCAATCAATGGACTTATTGAGAGAACATTTCGGTGAGCACATAATTTCACGTTTTGGGCCGGTCGATTGGCCACCAAGATCGTGTGATATCACACCGTTAGACTTTTTCCTGTGGGGATATGTAAAGTCAAAAGCTTATGCCGACAAACCCGCTTCGATTCAGGCCTTGGAGGAAAACATCACTCGTGTCATTCGCCAGTTATTCGCCCAAATGCGTTCGAAATGCTCGAACGAGTGATCGAAAATTGGACTCAACGGATGGACCATCTACGACGTAGCAACGGCCAACATTTGATAGACATAATCTTCAAAAAATAAATGCCGAAGAATGTTCTTTCAAATGATAATAAACATTCTCCATTAAATTTGAATTTTCTGTGTGTTTTTCTTTAATAAAGTAGGGAACATCGAAATGGATCACCCTTTAATTATAATTATAAATTTTAAGATTGTTCACCTTTTTTTCATTTGACATTGACGTTGTCGCGAATACTATTGTGAATACCATCTTGGCGCATTTTAACCAATCAGCAAAGGAAGGTAAGAATAATTTGAATGAGCCCAAATTCACTTTGACAGCAATTTATCTCTCTAGTTTCACAGTTTTTATAAATAAATATTTTGTGTGAGGTAGAAGTGTGGGAAGTAGCAAAAAGAGTTTAAAAAAAAAAATATTGTAAATTTAATCAAATCTCATCAAATATGATATCTGATAAATATATCGAATTAGAAAAACTAAGCAAGAAATTGCAAAAAGACCTGAAAATTCGGGAGAGGCAAATCGAATCAGTTAACAAAGAAAAGGAAGTTCTTCAGCGCGAAGTAAACAAGAGCATATTGCTGCAGTAAGGAACATTTTATAAAAAGTTTTTACATTATTGAAATATGGTTCTATTCTTGCTTACAATTCCAAAACAAAATTCTGTATATATATATATAAAATATGGTCTGAAACTAATCTATGGTTAACACAGGCCTATTTCTTTAGTTCATTCGTATCCTTAAACTTATATTTTCAAGATGTAGCTACATAAATTTTAAATTAAATTTATGGACAAAAAAGGATCAAATTCCATTAAGATTGATAGTGTATTAGGTTATGTTTTGAGTAGAATTTTTGTGGCCTAAGTTATGTCGGAAAAAACATTAATAACTGATTATTAAAACTATTGTCCCGAAAATATCACATATTTCGTTGATTGTTTGCATCAAAAGATTTATTGGTAACACAATAAGCTTAAATAAATAAAAGTATAGCGCATCCAAGCACATGTTAAATAATTGCATATTTATAGAATGTATCTCGTAGATAATTTGTGTAGTATACCAAAAACATTTGGAGATCATGGGGATGCTTAACTGTCTGATACCTTTGTAGATCTCAAGGAAATAAACACACGCCACTATGTTACAACAATATCGTTTTGGCCTAGTTAGATTGGGTTAGGTTAATATGTCTGTGAAGCAGATCGGTCTCTTTCTCGTCATACTAAGTACTATGGGCCCATTGTTATACGATTCGGTGAGGAATTGAACGGTGTTGTGGCCTTGTAGTGGTCTTTCCGTTTTGCTCATAAACCCCCACAGGGTTACCAAGTCGAGCAATGATAAGCGATTTCAAAAGCGGACCAAACTGGGCATATGACGGCGTTCGCTTACTCATTTGCAAACAAAAATTTATATAGATTTTACAAGAAATACCTTAAAATATAAAATTTCTTTCAAGGCCCCCAATAATAAAATCATAAACAAATTAAATCAATCTATTTAAAAGAGAAAATGAATAAATTCACAAATAGTAATCCACGTTTGACAGTACACTGTATACAATTTATATTTGCAGTAAGAAATTTTACAATCGGTAGGGATTTATTTTATGATAAATATGCCTTTTTTTCATTAAATTAATTAATGAACAACGCATTATTGTAAATTAATTTAAATAATGCGTTGACATAGAGCTGAAGTTAAACATTTCGGTCGAAATATTTTTTTTCCCCGATGAGGATTGGTCGCGCGTTCTTATAATAAAGTGTTATTTTTACTCACTAAAAACACCTCACATAAAAAATATTTTACTAAAACGAGGCTAATGCCTATTATTTAAAATATTTTATCACGTTTGACAGAAAGCATCCCAGCGGAACATTAAAAAAGGTCATTGGAACCAGATAGGTCCTTATAACCATAAAATGTGTTTTGAAATACTATATCCACAAAATATCCTGTGAAACTTTTGAACATAGTATACTTAATTTATGTTTCCCTACCAAAATCCCAGCATTCTCATAGGATACATTCTACAAATATATACCCTGCAACTTGAAACATTCATCTCAGAAACTTATTTACCGAACTTAATAAACATTCATATTCCTTTTCCATCCATCTCTGCAATATTAAAAACGGAAAATAATAAATAATTTAGCTATTAGTTTTTATTCGAAAACTTCAATTGAAACTATATGTTGTTAGTTGTGTTTTGCAACTGATTTTTTACAACTAATTAACTTCAGTTGCGTACCAGAATTAAAAAACTAATTTAGTTCCAAAATCAATTGTACGTCCACAACTAATAACTAATGTCTTAGTTATTAGTTGCACTAAATATGCAAATAAATTAGTTGTAGTTTTTAGTTTTTGGTTTCAATTGATTTTTGGGCATCACTGGGTCAGGTCAACAGAATTTCAACATTGTTTTATATTATTAAATGATTAGTGATACGTTTTTACTGCTGTTTATTGTTTTTTTTTTGCTTTAATATTTTATTAATAATTTAATAATATTTTATTTTTTAAGCCGGGCCCCTTTTTAAGCCTCTTTTTGAATTTTTTCACCGTCAACACTGCTTATAAGGTTTTATCCTTTGTATTCCGCGCATATTTGAATAATTACGAATACAGCGTAATTTCAATGGCCAAGAAGGCGCGTGCGTTGTTTACGCGCGAAAATTCGTATTTCATCGTTCACGGTAGTAGTGCCTAGATCTCTATGAATATCTGCGTTATTTCACGGCGCATTTACTATTTTTCTTAAAACTTTATTTTGGAAAGCCTGTAAAATGTTAATATTACTTGCTCTGGTACAACAACAAAGTTGTATACAATAAGTCCAAACTGGTTCTAGTACTTGCTTGAAAAAAAGAAGCTTATTTTCCATGCTGAATATGGAAAATCTTTTAATCAGCCAATGTAAAGGTTGTTTTTTTAGAGGTATAGAACTTCGAATTGAAATAAAACACAAGAAAATCGTTTTAATGTCCATCAATTTGGCTTTATTGGAAGGATAATTTTATGCCATTAATGTTAAAATATGTTTTCGGGCATGTGGCCGCCGCGGCTTGTTCGAATAAAGACAAGTCTAGAGGTCCAATTTTTAACCATTTTTTCAAGCATTTAGAGCAGTCAGTTTTTGTGGATGTAATGGCGTTTCAAGGGTCTCATGTGGATACTCTTCACTCCAAATGCGGCAATTTTGCTTGTTGACGTAGCCATTCAACCCAAAATGAGCCTTATCACTGAACAAAATTTTGCGATGAAAATCAGCATCGATATCAATCTCATTTTCGGCACATACATCAAAATCACGACGCATTGCATGGTCTCATGATGGAATGACAAACCAAACTGAACATAAATGACATTAGAGTTGTCAGATTTGACCACAAAATGTCAGTTTTATATTTATTCGAAAAACCAACCTCTAATTGAACGTTTTTTAGGAGCCATTATAACCTCAGCTGTCTTCCACTGTTGGGGAACGTACAATAGTGTAGTCACGGTGTTTTAAAATTTAGTGAGCCAAGGTCCCCTATACAAAAATCTCTCGTGTACGCAATTTCTAAAAAAATCCCTCTGAAAATAATTACACCTTTTTTTGGTAAGAAAAGCCGTTAACAGTCAGTTTGTAGTTGCCTTTGTTGGATTTTCTAACTGATCGGAAACTTACTAAAATTGAATTCAGTTTTTGTGAAACTGCGCTATATCTGTCCGGATCGCTAACATTAATTTTCCAAATATTGTTATTTAGACATGTTACTTTCAATGTTGTTTTTAGCATATCCTTTAGAATATCATAAAGTCTGCTGTAATCTGTAATTCCAACAACTGTTATCGGAGGTTATGTTGTGTTTTATTTTAACTTTTTTTCGGTCTCGGTTCTTTTTTGTTGTTACTCGTTTTTTCCGTGTTTTCGTTTTTTGCTCGGTCTCCTCTTAGTGATCCAATCAATTTACACGCGAGCTCCTCGTCAGTACGATAATTGCAGTTGGATGGGCGGCATGATCTATCTTCGGCTTTTTTTTCTGTTTTGATTAGATCTAGCTGTTTTTTAATTGTTCGCAGAGCTGTTCTATTCTCTTAAGTTTTATATTTTTGTTCTTAAAGCAAAGAACATTTTGCTGTTTCTAAAAATTTGGATAGATTTTAATAAATGACTATCCTTAGAATCCGCAGAGCCTGCCCTTGCCCTACCTCAAAAGCAAGTGCAGAAATTCTACTCGGTGCAGAGTACAGGTAGAGTCATTGAACAAAAAGCAAACATGAGGTGGGCAGAAATTTTTCTCATTGAACACGAAAACCTGTAATTTACATGCTTTGTACTGAGCTGGACAGCCTCATTGAATAAAGCTAAAGCTTTTATAACCCAAGAAAGCAGAAATTAATCAGTTTTTCGTCTCCTGACAAATTTTCAAATGTGGAAATGTCACGTTTAAAAAAAAAAACGATTCAATTATCTGTCTGCTTGTTTCAGATTAGAAAACGATGAATTCAAATTTTAGTTGCAGCTAAAATTGTTTGCAAGAATATTAAATTCAACTTTCTAAAATTCAATACAGCAGTGATTCTTCATTGTCCTTGTCTTTGTCTTACATAATCAGCTTTCTAAGTTTTCTTCTTTCTTTCCTAATGCATCAAAGGTCTTTTGTCCACCTTTGGGTGACTTTGGGTTTTCATTGTCTAAAGATGGGAATCACCAACACTATTTTGAATTTTCTTAAATTTATATTACTTATGCAACAGAATTCTGTTTTGTCAATCTTATAATTTTGTTTACAGGGAAAAGCTCAAAGATGTGTGCAGAGAACAACAAAAACTCATTAAATCTGTTGGTAATGAAAGCGTACTGCAGATACGCGAAGAAGAAGAAAGACGCAAGGAGAATCAAGAGAAATTTCAAAAGTCGCTAAATGAAATAAATGAGATGTTATCCAAAAACAATGAGGAAAATGTCAAACTTCGACAAGACAATATTGAAATGTCACAAAAGTAAGTACGAGTTTGTTTTCCATTTTAAATCTCATTTTTTGTGCTAAACGGCAAGGGCACACAAAGTTCGATTAATTTACCAATACAAGGCATACGAGAATAAGTCGGCTTTTTATTAGCAAATGAAAGCAATGGATGCGGTGCATGACAAAAATTATGTACCTGCACAAGTGCACGTTGTACGTACTGATAGCGGAATACTGAAAATATATTGTGGGATTTCGAATTCTTCAATTTGGTTTTGGTCGGGGAAATTTAAAAATTTCTGACCTCACTTTTTTCACCTAAATTATAGTATATCATACAATAGAGAGAGCAAATTTTGTGAGTGAAGGTAAAACCAATTAAATTAGTTAGTCTGGCAAACTGGGGGTGGTGGGTTAAAAGTCGTATTGATCAAGACTTTATGCCTGTCGTCCACTACGTACCCAACTAATCAAATTCATGTTCAACGCATTCAATTCGAATGTACGAGACTCTCAACTTCGTTGGATATGGTTTATTATCGTTGCTCAACGCGTTGCTCAACTTTTTTAATTCTTCGTTGGTTGAGTGCGGTAAAATTGCGTGCCGGAACAAGTTGAAGAGCCGCCATTGATAAACTCACACACATTTGAGTTGGTTTATGGCGTTCTTTCAAAATTAACTCTGCCGAATGAATCGAAATAAATTAAAATTAAATATGACAATCAAAGGTGGGCTACAGCTGTCTATGTAAATTGCTGAGTGTGTTGAACAACGTTGCTCAACGTGCAATTCTTGTTCTAGTGTACGAGGGTATCAAACAATGACCGTCGGCGCCACTCACGCTGTACGACAAATAATCAATAATGAATGTAAATAAATTTCATAAATAATTTTTTAAATAAAAATGTAATAATAAACTATCATTTGCACAACGCAGAGCCCCATCAGTGCTCGCAGAATATTAGATTTATCCTAGACTTAAGAAAAACAATTGTATAAATATTGTAAACACACATTTTTTATAAAAAGAGTAATAAATTGTAGATATACGAGGGTATCAACGCGTGCATCAACTCAATGCGCAACCTCAACGAAAATGTATTTAAACAACTCAAGCAACGGAAAGTCTTAAACAAATGAAACCAGTTGATTAATTACGTGTACGGAGTTATTCAACAATTGAATGCGTTGATAAACTACTACGGGGTTATTCAACAATTGAATGCGTTGATGAACTAGGTGTACGTGGCTGGCAACGCGTTGAACGCAAACATGGTGGAATTTTAACCGAATTGCGTTGCTCAAATATATTTGAGTTGAATAAAGAATTGGACAAAGTTGGTTGAATGAGTATGGCACGTAGTGGACGAACGCCATTATTCTTGTTTGCTTAAGCTTTACGTACGTGGAAAACATTTTCGAATGATGCCAGACCACTCCCAAAATTTACTTTCGGCTCATAGATTTGTTTTTCTTTAACATTAAACGGAATTTATGTCATTTTTTATTTTCAGACTTTTGAGTTTAACCAAGCAATGTGAAGCTAGAGAAGAACAGATGAAGCAAATTGAAGAGAAAATTAAAATTGATACTCAACTTAACCAGGCAAAACTTAATAAAATGCAAATTGAGTTCACAATTGAAAAGGAAATTTTAATGCAGTAAGTATCATCGGAAATAAACCAATGTTGTGTTAAGATATAATGCCCTATTCACACCGCACTGAAATCGGAGGTTTCCAAAAAATGTTTTCGAAACATCGATTGAGGTGTAGTTTGATTCAGTTATGAGAGTAGATTTGTGGAGAGCACTCTCAGACCCCTATTGATTTGTTTTTTTGTCAGTTTGTATTCCGAAGTTTTCGTAAAAGCATGTTCGTCAAAGCGAAAGTTTGCAGCGGCCGTTGTCGTGGTAACAGATTCAAGAAAAAGGAATCGAATACAGGAAAAATAAGTTCGGTTAAGCGCAAAGTATATGTATGTTAAAAAAAACACGGTTTTGCTGAATTTCACTGGCCGACCTGGCATTTTTATTTTGCCCATATGATGCCCATTTTAATCAATCTCATCTTTGTTATACATAAAAATAAATGGCAGTTCGACCAATGAAATCCAGCACACCTTGTATTTTTATACCATGGGTTAAGCCATGGATAGTTCGTAGGTGTGAATTCGTTTCGGGGTGTTTATTAACATGAGAGCTTCTAATAAATAAAACTTTATAAATTAGTAATTAAGGAATTACTGATGATCATTGCTATAAACAGCAATTTACATGCTTAAAAATAAACATACATTCGTTCTTACAACGCCTTCCATATTTTATAACCTTTTGATCCTTTTATTTTACTATTCCTTATTTCTACCTGCATCTATTTTCGTTCTTCTTATCCTGTTAATAAATGCTCAGTGTACATTTTAGGAGAATTCCATACTTGTACAGATTTCTATTTAATGGGAAACGATACAATGTAATTTCCTGTTTGGAAATCTTTTAAATTTCCCTATATCTTTGCACACATATGCATATAAGTATGTTCTACGAATAATAATAAAATGTTGTTCAGGCAATTTTATCTTCCTATACGAACATGCATTCAACCTCGAATTTCAGGTTGGTGTGTCTTGCATTCCAAAGATTTTCCGACGTTTGTCTATTTGAGAGCTACTCTCAGAATGTTCAAGTAAAACTCTCTGAGAGGTGCTCTCAGCACTGTGTCCACTTTTGAAGTTACTTTCGAGAGTGAATTTGAGTAGTTTTAGGCTCAAGTGGACACGCACTATTAGGTGACTCGCAGTTGACTTGTAATACAGTTGAAAATTTATCAACTGCTTGACAATTGCTTTGTGGAACTTGTAGAATGTGTAAAAAGGTGCGTTTGCTTCGGCAGACTTACTATTGTAACCAGAGTATCTGCTAAATGTATAAGTTTCCTCTACCGGGGCAAGAAATTCCTTACCTCTTCTGGGTGCCAACTATAATTCTGCGAAAAAGTGAAATGAATAAATTATTTTCACATTCACTTTCATATATTTATTACATTTTTTTCATTTCACTCATGTGATAAAAAGCGATTCTCGTTCAATAAGTGAAAAAATCGCGGTGAATTTAATATTTTGTACTTTGGGACTAAATTTCCTTCGTCTGTTAAATTTGTTTTTCATTTTCTATTTGTATTCAGGTTTTCAAATTGAACATGCATTTCCAAATGGATGTGTGGAAATAAATTATTTACAAGAAAATTTTTGACGTTTAGTACTGCGGTGAAATAGTGAAATTTTTTTGATTTCATTTTTGCGGCCCGGGAGCCATGCGGTTTTAAGGTTAAAACACGTGACACGCGTAGGAGAGGAAACAGTAAGTACAACAGTAGTACAAAACAAATATGTTAGCATGGTTACGATAGATAAAATAGTCACTATACGTTAAGTATAGAATTGAGACGACAGCAGTGATGGAAAATTGCACTTACACTTTTGCATTTATTGCTATTTAGAACTGATTTTACTCAACTCAAAATTTTACTATAAAACTATATAATTTTCATATTTTTTTAATATCTTAACCAACACATTTAATAAATTAATTTCAGAGAAAAGGAATGCATAACAAACAAATTGTTGGATACCCAAATAATAATCAAGGACTTTCGTGAACGAGAAACCGTTCTGCAGGAGCAACTAAATTTATATTCCAGCAAATATGATACTTTCCAAAACGCAATACAAAAGTCAAATAAGATGTTTGATAAATACAAAAGTGAAATTGAAACGGTTTGTAGAATTATTTTTATCAAAATGTATTGTATTCTCCAAATAAGCCATCCAATGAGCCATTCCAATTTTCACTCATCTGTACTCCATCCTCTGTCAGATCCAAAAAAATGTAGAAACTATTAGGCCAAGAATGCTGTAGTTTGGAATATATAAAGTTCAAGGATAATGCTGCTTTTAAAGACTTTAAATTATTCGTAACTCAAAAATTACTCGGAAACTGCAAGTCCTTCTCTTTAAACTTAAATTATCTTTTAATGAATTCGTTGGGGTTTGCCAAATTTTTTCTTAGTGTGAAAATGTGGCCTATCGTCGATCTTGTCGGGCCGGATATCACACTGATACGTGGCAATTAGTATTTTGCAAAAAGTCTTGAGTCGTTCACACAGTACGTTGGATAGGATCTTATATGCAACATTAAGCAGGGATATAGTTCTTCCAAGACATAGGATCGCCTTTCTGTAGACGGGGCATATGGAGGTGATACTTATACATATATACTAAGTTGTTGATTTGAGTCATGTATCCTACCAATACATCACCACAATGTTTAAAGAGTTCCGCTGATTTTTACAAATTTTTTTTTTGTTATTCGGTTACATTAATTAACAATTATAATTAGTATTAAACGAATTAAGTTTTAATCAAAACACAACGGCTCTGCCTTACATGTGTTTTCTTTCTTACAACTGACATCAGAATTAAAAAAGATAGCAAAAGTGAAAGGTAATATCAAGCATTAGTGCTTGTCACGTTACATGGGTATGATTAAACATTGCACAATAAATTATACATATAAATATTTTAAATAAATTTAAAATTTTGCATCAACTTAAATCTGTGATCCTGCAGAAATCCAACAGCAGAGGATCAGTATTTTCTTAGATTTTTTTATTTTGAATGACAGAAAAAGACTCAAATTCAAGAAAGGTCTAACCAATTTTATTTACAGAAGTTATGACGACTTAGCAATGCCCGTCCGTCACCCATTGGCCCCTTGTTAGGACTTTAAATTTAATCTAGGATGCTGAC
Source organism: Ferdinandea cuprea (assembly GCA_963576555.1). Lineage (NCBI taxonomy): Eukaryota > Metazoa > Arthropoda > Insecta > Diptera > Syrphidae > Ferdinandea > Ferdinandea cuprea. Next base: position 85,397,124 of record OY754959.1, read on the forward strand.
CATGTACTCCCTAGGATAAAGTCGATAAAGTTACGTAGTCAATTAATACGCCCACAATTTAGAAAAAACTGTATTTAAGCTAAGCCTGAAAAGATAAGGCTATTTGCTATATACATTTTTTCCCACACTTTTTCCGCGTTTTTTTTTAACGAAATGGTGTTTTCTTCAATAATTTCCTCAGAAAAAAATCCAAAAACTTTAAAAAAAAATTCTAAAGCGAAAATAAAAAGAAACATTCGCTTATGGCCAACCCAATTCATATCCCTCTCCATGAAAAAGGCATTGAAAACACGATGGATTGTTTCGTTCTCAATGATAAATTTGTATAAAACAGTGCATTTGCACTTTAAAAGAAAATAAGTCAAATTTTGAAGAGAATATTTTGGAAATAGGTTATATGTAAACAATATTTTAATTTTTAAAAAAGGACTACGTACGAAATCTTAATTTATTTTAAATACACGCACGCAACATTTGCCATTTCTGCAAATGCAACATGTGACGATTTTGACTTCATTTCCCTCGATTTCAGAAACCTAGCTGTTTGCCCTGGTATTGGACTTTAGGGATTTGATTTTCATTTTTATATTTAGTTTCAAGTATAAAGAGCTATTTAACAATATATTTATTTATTTCAGATGTCCAAAAATACAAGGAAACTGGAAAATGAACTTCTGTCTTGGAAGAGAAAATACGAAAAATGTAATGTGACCTTAATTGATCTTTCTACAGAACGAAATGAACGTGAACTTAATGCTATCAGATGTGCTAAACAAATGGAACAACTACAAAAACTATTAAGGACTTTACACGTTGAGAGAAAAGCGTTATACAAAGTTCTAGCTGAAAATAAAATTGAATGTCCGAATGTGCAAACTACAGTGTCAGAAAATGTTATTATCCCACCTTTAATCAATAAAAGTAAATCTGACAAATTTGATACTATGGTAAAGAATTGCGAAGAGCTGAAAGAAACATTATCTAGTGTACAGGAAAAGATGAAAGAAATCGAAGCGGAACAGAATATAAAAAAAGTCTTAGAAGTCGATAGCGTTGTACCTCTTTCAAGTCTGGATGATAACATTAAAAAGTAATTGCTGCAAAACGTTCTGCTAAAACGATATAATAATTTAAATGCTGTATTTATTCTAAAGAGGATGAGTTCAATATGTTGGTATAAAATAAACTACAATTATTTATAAAATTTAATTTATTTTCTTATTCTTTCTTCAATATTGATTTCGTATATTTACGAGATATCACTACGTGGTATAGGTATACAGGATTGAAGCATTTAAGCGCCCTTTATACACTTTGCATATATCCTTTTCCCCATTCATATTAGTTATACAGGCCTTGTGTCAGATAAGGTACCAACCATGCTGAAATGTCATTTTTACCAGAAATAAAAGTTTGTTAATACAATGTGAGAGGTGTGAAAGCATTTGTCGTAAACGTCCTTAACAAGGAACATACATAATTGAATCCGTCACCAAATACTGTACGTCACTATATCCTACACTATCGCATTTTTGCCATGCAAATATGAATTATTTTTCTCATAATTTAGTATCACTTGCATATACACTTTAAAATCCTAATATAAAATTATTTGTACTTTGCAAAACGCTTTTTTGAACACAAATTTGACTAAGATGGTTAGGTTAAATAAGGGTGGGGTGAAAAAGCCATCACCCAACATTTGCTACCAAACCTGGGAACCAGTTAAATTAAGACTTAAAAAAAGGCAGAAAAATCTCAATTTGCCTGGTAAAACAACAAATTTTACTCAATACAGCAGTTTCGAGGCCTCAAATACAACACAGTACTCAGTTCTAACCACATAATGCTTTAAGCATTGTGGGCCCCTGATCAGAATTGATATTGGTTGATTCCATGGCCGTAAGTCCGGCCTGGCTATTTTTGTAGATTGCGAAATTTCTTCCGGACATGGATTTGATTTGCATTAGCTCTTCTGAGAAGATCCAGAACCCGTTATTTTCACTGTTTTCGAACCTTCATCACCTTTATTATCAGGACCAAATCCTAAGACTATTTAGTAATGTATCCGTCCGTATAACCGTCCGTATCAAATGCTGTTTTCAGCGAACATTTTTATAGAAACTAAAAAAAAAAGGTTTAACAAGATATTTAGCAAATATTTTTTCCAATATATCGCCTATACAAAGTTTATGGTCACGCCCACTTTTTGGGGGCGTTTTTTCAAAAAATATTTTGAATGAAATTAAATAATATTTATCACCATCTTAATGCTTTTTTCTTTGGAGCATATAGGGATATGGATAGGGTATCGTACTGTTTGCCCCAAGCGGACTGTAGCCTTTATGTTTTTTTTATCTTTGCACTACATTGTCCAGCACTACTCCCACTTACTTCACACTATCCGAAAGAGACAATTCCACTCTGTTGAGTTTTGGGAGTTGAAATTGCAATCTGGACACCCATTAACTTAAGCTTTTTAAGAATGCTATTTAAAACCAGCACCCACAGGAGTGGTGATGAGTTCCCGATGAGGTTTTTCCTGGTTACAGACATTCTAACCGAGCTTTGTCCAATGGAACAGTTTATTTTCCTACTTGCAAGTATGTAGCAACCCCAATTTGTAATGCCCTGTTAAATTTTAGCATCTACTATAGCACTTTAAATGGTGCTGCATTCCACGTTTTATACCGAGGAAGGTCGCCATCGCAAACTAACCGAAGTGTAGACCTTTTTTTATATTTTCCACCACTTGTAGGGCGATTTCTATTTCTACAGATTTGCCTTTCATGTATGTATGTTGCGACTCAGTCAAAAAGACATTCGGCCCTAGCGAGGTATCCTTCGGAACGGACAATTTTACGGCACGCATACTCTGTCGGAGACCCTAATTACATTCGAGGTATCCGAATTCGGAAAAGAATAAATAAAATGCGGCTGCGCATTGATTTCACATACTTTAAACTTATATATGACGAGAGGAGGGAGGCATTTCATGCTTAATATAAGAAATTATGCCAATAAGCTTGCTAGCGTAAGTTAGAAATCAATTTTTGAATTACCGATATTCACATTCAAAATATATTGAATCGATAAATATCGACATATTTTCGAAATAGCCGTCTCTATGTTTGAACATATATTTTAAATAACCGAGTTGTCAAAAATAAAAATTTGAACTAGAACAAAAATGGATATCAGAGGATATCGAGAAACAAGAGTAGGATAAATGATCTGGCTGATGCGGCGTAAGTTATCCTATTATAGATCTTATATTTGGAAAACTTAAGAGTTTAGTTACATATGTATTTAAAAATTAACTTTCCCCTTAACAAGTCGATATGAAAAAAAAGACTAGCCTGCTTGGAGTAATAAATTCTATTTAAATAAATAAATAAATAAAAAACGCAATTCAAAGCAAAGCAAAAAAAAAAATTCTAGTTGGTCAGCAACTTCATTCCAAAATACAGCAAAAGCTTCTGGTATCTCCTCCTCTTTCCACCCACTTGTTTTTCTTTCTTTCTTCCTCAAATCTTCTATTTAGCCTACTCCTTCCGCAGTTGTCTCTTTTTACGATTTTTATTATACTTATTTCGGCAAAATCAATGCGTATCTTAACTAGTGATGCTTTGATCCACACTTTTGGCAAAATAGTATACTTCGCTCTTTACGAAACAAACGGAATAAGGTGGAGACAGTTTACCTTCGTACCAACTAATCAGCAAATATTTCGGTACGTATATTTATATTTCGGAATTCTTTAATCCTCTTTACCAGCGCTGCCTAAATACTGCACAAAACAAGTGCCTTTTTTCAATTCTTTAATTATAAAAGAAATTCGAGTGGAAAATTCTTTTCTCTCTTTTGAAAATAATGAATGACGTCATCTAGTCAGTTGTCTGCATCATTTCTGACTCTATGCAAAATTACTGAGAGTGAATTTAGTCTGCGCAATTTGACGTTGATGTACATAATAGCATTCGGAGTGCCATTCCTACTTTTGAATAAGTATTGAAAGGCCATTTTCTAATAAGTATTGAAAAGCCATTTTCTAATAAGTATTTGTACAGCTTTTGTAAAGATAGCCCTAAACCTTCATCATTGGATGACAAATGAGATCTCAGGTGCAGACACTCGTTTTCCAAAGTCCTATCCAAATCCTGCGGGTAAAAAGATATCAGGTTTCTGGCTCCTTCGCCCCTTCAAGCGATTTAGTTTCGTAAGTGCCTGGCTACACGTTCATTTGAATGATCGTCATGTCGCACGAGACAGGTAGATTTTATGTGAGTCAGAAAGAAAAGGGTAGATTGCACCAAGAATCCACCGAAAATCCTCTTTCGATTTGAATTCTCAGCATGGACATGAACGTTTCCATATTACTTTTGACAGAAATCCCTATTTGAGTTTTGTGTTGGAAGAGAGAAGACCGAATACAGGTACTAGACAGCACAAAAGTATTCGATTTCCCAAGAGAAATTTTCTTTTGTTTCAGATTTCAGCGTTCCCCACCATTCAAATTGCTTTCATTATTATGAGTAGTTCCGCGTCTCTGCACTTCTGCAAACAATACTATTATAAATCGTCAGTCTGAAAAAAAACACCTTCTGTTGATGTGTAGAGCCACGTAAAGGAGTACTTTCTGAGCATATGTACCTAGTGGGCTAAACCAGACAGGAGCGCGCGCGTGCGCAGGTCCCGCCATTGGGAATGGGGCCCTTAGTCTGGTCGGGCCCCTAGCCCAGGGTTTTGTAGGGCTAGGTGGAAATCCGGCTCTGCCCCCCACACTATCGCCAACTTGTTTGTCACATTCTATAAACAATCTTTCGTGGACAATTCCTTCACCCCGACCTCACTTACTTTATATACCTACTTAATTTCTCCATAAACAAAACAAAATAGCTAAAACTTAACGACGAATTCATACCCGGCCAGATGGTATCCTCACTATATTTCTTAAAAAAATGTTCTTCTAATCTTTCACTACCACTTTTCCTGTCAAAAGGTAAATTTCCATGAATTTGGTTTAAAGAATGTGGTGACCAATTATCGCCCCATTTCTAAACTATCTAATATAACTAAACACATGAAATCGATGTGATTGCGACTGATTTGAGCAAAGTTTTTGATAAAATATCGCATCAAATAATCATTTTATAAATAGCTTACCTTTGGTTTCAAAGTGCTAGGTCCGTGCTGTTGGCCATCTTTTTAGCCATTTCGAGCGTTCCACAAATTAACCATTTGGGCCCCCATCTCTTTGTCCATACTATCTACGATCTAGAAAGTGTCATTTAACACTCCCCCCTTTCCCTATATGCCGACGATACGAATTTTGTTAAACTTCCTCACTAGAAGACTCTATTTGGTGCCAGAATAATCGGTTAAAACCTTAGAACTCAACAGTCAAGTGCCAAACTAAAACCCTATCGCGTAAATGTGTCCAATCCGCTCCCAGAATTAATGTTTTCCACGGCCAACCTATATCCATCCTGTGCCGATTCTGAACGGCAAGTTATTTTTGAGAAGCTTCTCAATGTTTGTCAGACGTTCGCAAGAGGTGGGGCAGCGAATGAAAACTCTCAGGTTGTACAGGTCGGGATTTGAACCAGCCACCTCTCGCTTAGTGGTCCGGCGCACTTAACCACTAAGCCACTGCACAGACAATATGCCGTATACTGCGGAAGGTTAACCCTCGTCACGTGTACTGAGGAGCACTGAGTGCCCAAAAGAGTTTTCAAATCCAATTTTAATACGTTCATTGGTCATGCATAAAATATGTATATTCTTAGGGCAAACAATGTCCAAGTACACAGATGTAAATTTGTATTGCTATTTTTTTGAAGCACAATTTATATTTAAATAAAAAAAATATTTTCTCTCTGATATTACAAAAAAAATGCAAACTTCGTCCATTATTACCTTATAGAGCACTGAGTGCTCACGTACGCAATAACTTAAAATTTTACAGTACACGTGTCGAGGTGGTGCTGTGTTATAAAATGCCACAACGATTTGACCAGGTCCTTCCATCTCTCTCCGTTTGCAGCTCGATACCTCAGCTGTGTCCACGATCGCAGATTTTTTTTGAGCTTCCGACAAAACAGTTGACCTCCATGTTGTTTTTGGCCTACCAACTGGCCTTACACCTAGGGTTGCACTGCTTCTCTATGTTGTCACCTGGTTTCCTCAGTGTATGGCCAATCCAGCGCCATTTTCTCTTCCAGTCCAGTCCTAAGCTACAATTTAGGATGTTTGGGATGTAACGCAGACAACAATTACACTTCCACTTTTAACATGCGTAAAGCATTTTACCCTGGATTTAAACAGTTGGATGGTACCTTATGGTGTTTGAAGCCCAGTTATACACCCAGTGCCAATAAAACGGACATGACATATTGTCCAAAATGGATTCTATGGCGCAGTACTGCAATTGTGTGCGTGAACTATCTTAATGCTTGATTTGCATGCAAAAACTTATACAAAACGGAGGGCGAGGGAGTTTTTCCTAATAAATTTTCTTAGTTTAGTTGTAAGTGTTATTAATAATAATAATAACAATTTATTATTTAATTATAAATACTAAATAAAAGTTAGGTTAAGTCGAAAGTAAATTTCTATTTATTAAGTTTAGCATAGAGCGCCCGCATAGGGCCAGTAAGTTAAAATTTAAATAGCATAGTTAAGTTAGTTAAGCTAATTTTAAGCATTTTTGTCTAGCATGTAAGAATAAATGAATTGAACCAATTAGCATTAAAAACTAAAAAAACCGTATCTGTGTAGAGCATTCATTAGAGGAAATGAAGATTGTCATATACACACTTGTAAAGGGTTCAAATCTCTAAGTACAACAAGTAGGCTTGTAAAAGTCCTCCAAACAAACAGACCAAGCAAACTTGATGTAATCCTCAAACCTGACGGTACGCACACTGAGACAAAGGCGGAGACTTACTTCCCAAAAAATCAGGTCACTACGTGTTCTTCAGCTATACCGGCAACGGTGGCCATCCTTGAACCGACTAACACCACGCGGTATAGCTGGTATATTGCATCTGGAGTGATGACTGATGACGCTATAAAATATGCTATTGCATATTGATTGCATTTATACAGCTATGCTGAAGTCAGCTTTTTCCAACGCTAAAAATATTTTTCACCGCGAGCTTTGCTTTGTCTTATAAACTTTCGGCCAGGAGATGGTTTGAGTTGTTTACATACGAAAAATTGGAAAGTCTGACTATACTCTAGCTAAAAGCTCAGACCAATATGTCTGTCTTCCTTATTGCTGAGAAGTTTGGAGAGACTAGTTGAGCTGAATGTGCACAAAGTTGCTCTTCGATCACATCCTCTCTCGGAGATACAGCATGCCTCTCAGCGCGACAAGATGGTTTAGATGAAACTCTGGTGATGTGGATAAAAGCAGTGCTAATGTACAGAATGCTGGTAACCGAGCCATTTTGTGGCAATTGCGTCATAACAGGAGTAAGTAGGGGCTGCCCTCAAGGTGGCATTCTGTCTTCCCTTTCATGGTGAATGGTTGTAGACGGCTTTTCACGGCTCTCAATCTTCCTAGAAACTACGCTAAAGAAGGCAGATGATGCCGCCGTTATTTCTGCCGGTTCAAACCTAGGTTCTGTCTGCTAGCGGTGCAGAGATCCCTAGATTTGATCGATGTTAAGTGCACTAGAAATGGGCTTTCAGTGAATCCTCTTAAAATCACGGTTATTATTTTTACAAGAAGGAGCAAGGTCACTGGTCTGTCCCAACTCGTGCTTAAATGTGTCACCACCCTGATCTCCGATGAAGTCAAATATCTGGGAGTAATCCTCAAAAAGAACTTCTATAGCCCAAGCATTTTGAATCCAAAACTGATATTATATGTATATCATGTCGTGCACGCTAAAGACCTTTGACGGACGGACGGCATATCCCTGTCTTATGGATATGCCGTACGATGTAATGACACCAGAAATCCTTCTGCGACAAAACTACCAAGTGAACTTTGCTCAGGTAAAGGATTGTCTTCGTTCGGACTCGGAACCAGAGAATGAATGCCATCGCGTTTTCACATACGGCTCCAAGACCGGACAGGAGTCTGATGCTGGAGTCTTTGTGGAATGCGATAAGACTTCACTACCCCTTGGGTAAACATACGTCAGTTTTCATCATTTGCATTTACACTGACAGCCAAACTGAATTAAGAGCGTTGATCAACACAGGGTCACACTGGCATCCAGGGAAATAAGATCTCCGATGAGGTTGCTACGCAAGGTACAAAAGAAGTTTTTTCAGGACCCAAACCTGTGTTGGGTGCGTCTTTTCCTCTATCTCTTAGGAGATAGATTAGGACTGTACTTCCTCTGCAGTTTTCCGGCCTTTGCTCGCAACAGGTGGCGGATTTTCAGGGCTGACGTGGTGAGTGCTGAACATCTGAGTTCTTCATCAGTGAGGGTCCATCGAAAGACCAGGGGTTTTGTCTAAACGCTTCCTCGGATAGTAGCAACCTCCGACAAACTCACATGCCGACAATAGAGTCTTTCGGTTTCAGCGATGTGAGTACTATTCATGCATAATGACACAGTATTGTGGTTTCGCTGCAATGATGGAAGACATTGCGTTTTGGAATCAGTAAATTCCACCCGAATGGTTTTACTTTTGGGTTAGATATCTCATCAAATTATCAGTGGACCTGTTAATGCCAAGACCGTACTGTCGGTCATTAAGAATTTAAGAAGAAGCTGACGATTTATCAGCGTTTCCATGATTTTGGAAAATGGAGACATAAGTACAATTCGTCGGTAAAAGGAAATACTCCTCTTCTTTTTACCGACGAATTTTACATATAGGAACATGGGAAGGATTACATACAGATTTAATAGGTTTCCAAACCTTGACAATTCGAAAACAGTTAGAGTTTCGAAAACAATTGTATGTATATATTTGGATACTTTTTAATTAAAATAAAAAAGTACGTCATACATATTTATTAGCACCACGAACAAAACACCGTTCATGTTACTACCAAAGAGGACACTAATAATATTACAATAAAATATCAAAATATAAAATAGTTTATGATCTATGTTCTTGACCGAATTTGGCAGTCGCTTGTTTTATTTTATGTTTTTAGAGGAATTATAAAAAAAATCATAGCCTTTACATTAAAATTGTCAATGCAGAGTAAAATTCCTAACTGAAACAGGACAAATTTAAGTGAAAAATATGGCATAACATAGATTATTCTTCCCAAACTTTACGAATATAAAAGCTGTTAAGACGTTATGAGAAGTCGTTCATACTGGAACGTACTACTTATTGCATTTGTGAGTATGATGTGCTACATTTTGGACATAATTTTATTTTTGAATAATAGCCTAGATCTTGAAAATACAATTTATTACAATAAAAAATATATAACTGAAAATACGTTTAACGAGTTTCACAACCTAATATTAAATAAATATAATTTTATTTGTAATTTATCTTAAATATTCGTTAACAATTGTTAGGGATTATTCTTAATTTCATTGATCTGTATAAAAAAACATTACTTTCGACATACATTGAATGAATGTTTTGTTGACATCAAAGTTCAGAATCAAACATTTGCAATGATCTTGTCACGAGATCATCTTTTAAACACGCTTCTAAAAATTCTTCCACGGTTATTATACCATCTTGGTTGAGATCCAGCTTTCGAAAAACTCTGTCGATCTAAATTGTAAAGAATGAAACAAATAGGTATGTATTATTATAATTTGATAAACCGCTAAATATCATAATTCGAAATATTAAATGTTAATGGGGAATAAAAAAAATTGTATTATATTTTTTGTCGAATTTACTTGGGACTATATAATATATTCTAATCTCGAATAGAAATAACATAACATGTAATAATTTTACATTTTCCCAATTTCCTATTCTGAGGGTATATTCATTTTAACACCTTGTTTGGAACGGCCCTTAATATTTGTCGTGTACCTCTAAAAGTATTAGTATTGTATAGGTATGTGTGATTGGAATTAAAAGTTATGACGAACAATCAACGTTCGTTCGTCACTCACTAGTTTAAAGGCATTTAAATTTAAGCTAGAATGCGGAACGCAATATACTCTAATACACCCTAGATGCAAGAAATATTCAAATACATACATTTCAAATACGGAAACTGTAACGTGCACAATATAGAAAACAGCGTTTGAAGGCTAAAATCCGAACTTCTTAACAATTAAGTAAATACTGTTTAAAAGCTAAAGTTGACAGAATTAGGGAAGCCCACTTTTTGGGGCGCTTTTGAGAACTAAACAACGAAATAAATTGTGATTCATACGAAGCTTTTATCAACGCCTTTTTCTTGGGGCATTTCTTTTTTTTTGCCATAAATTTAACAGAAACAGGAATCCACACGAACTTTTTTACAACTTTTTTTGAGGCATATAGTTAGTTTTTAGTTTGCCCAAGGGCTGTAGCCTTTCCTTATATTTATTTGTTGTTTCGTTGAAAATGAAATAAGAATGCTATTAAGATTCTTGGTTTTTCAAAACAGAAAATCTATTTATTTGCAAATGAGATATCACTTAGGTATATTTATTTTGTTAATTACACTATTTTACAAAGGAGAAGATTTCGATTAAGTTTAATCCCGATAGGTGGCCCTGTTGTAGTGAGATTTCAAATATTCCGTAAGATTTGGATAAAATTCAAAAATAAATTTCTTATTTAAAAATAAGCTCGCTAATAAAATTTGGACCCGCTAAAAAGTGCCGTTGAAGTCGACTGCACTCAAAACAACTTGCATACATAATTTGCGTACGCTTTGAGGCGAATGTTGTTCTCCAAGTGGTCAATCGTTTCGGGCTTATCGGCGTAGACTAGCGACTTAGCGCAAATAGTCATGCGGCGTTAAATTGAACGATCTATGAGGCCAATTCACGGTTCCGTAACGTGAAACTATGCGGTTAACAAAAGTTTCCTTCAATAAATCAATTATGGCACGAGCTGTGTGACATGTTGCGCCGTCTTGTTGAAACCACAGCTCCTGCACATCATGTTTGTCCAATTGATGAACGAAAGAGTTAGTAATCATGGCTCTATAGCGGTCACCATTGACTGTAACGTGCTGGCCAGCATCTTCCATAGAGTGGATGGATAGGCTGATTTGGGTTTCCTATACGCTACGCTCTACAGCAGCAATGACTTTTTCCATACGCACTGTACGACATCTGTGTGGTAAACGTGGTGCGAAAACTTCCATAGTAAATCGAATTATTTGCTCTGATGGAAGATTGTGTTGATCGTAAAATGGACGTGTTGTTAACTTAAAGTTCTATTCCTCTAAAAAAACTACCCTTTAGCTATCTTATTTTGGAGCAACAAAGATTCCTTCTTAAAACTTAACATTGGAAAGATAAGAAAAAATGACCCTGCAAACCATGAAATAAGTAGCATTTCAACTTTTAATTTTACGCAGTTTCCAATGGCGTTCTTCATATTTTATGAGCTTGATTAATATTGTTATTTTCTCATTTTTTTTACAGTTTATTACATGCCCAATAGGAATAGACAGTTTTCCCGTATTAAGATTAATAATGCTGAATTACGCCACGTGAGAAATTAAGATAGGATTTCTTGACGCATATATTTTAAAAATTTGACATGATACAAATATTCGTTATTGATTTTATAGATGAAAAGGAAGGTACAAAACAAAATAAATGTTTTGCTTTCTCGCTAAACAAAAAACTTAAAATCTGTTATTTTTATACACTGTGTCTATTGATTGTGACTCATAGTTCTTTACACCAATTAATATTCGTCGTACACCCCTTAAGTTATATATATGTATGTGATTAGCATCATAAGCTAAGTTAACAATGTTGTTCCATCCGTCCGTCTGAATGAAATTTGTAGGCCATTAAATTTAAGCTAGGAACCTGAAATTCGGAAGGGTTTACATTGTTTAAAAACGCCCACTGCCACGCCCACATTGAATAACAAAAATATAAATTTGAAGAGAATCTAACCCTTATTCCTTATCAAAATACATCGCCTTTTTTGGGGGCGTTTTTTACCTAAAATGTTTTTTCTAAAAATTTCAATAGAAAATGAAAAAAAAAAAAAATTTTAAAGAAGATTTTTTTTTTTTAATATAGGGTGTGACAACTCTCTGAGGGGGTTTTTTCAAAAATATGTTTTTGTTTTTAACTAAATACAGTCATCATGTTCTTGATGCCTTTTTCTTTGAGTATATGAGGATAAAAATATGGTATCATATGGTTCGTCCCAAGCGGACTATAGCCTTTATAGCTATGGCTGCCTGGGTTTTATGTTTTTTTGTGGTCCATCCATCATGTTCTTGATGCCTTTTTCTTTGAGTATATGAGGATAAAAATATGGCATCATATGGTTCGTCCCAAGCGGACTATAGCCTTTATAGCTATGGCTGCTTGGGTTTTATGTTTTTTTGTGGTCTCTTTTTTAGAGATTTATTAGATAGATTGCAGTGATCTCGGTTGATCGGATCTCTCTTACTTAATGCAAATGACAGAATGTGTGGCCTTACATGAAAATACCAAACATTACTGCGAATTTAAAAGTTGTCCTATATTCCTAAGCTTTTTGAGCAAATGGTTAAGTTAGTCACTTCTGATCTCGATGAGAGCAAGCAACTGGGTCAAAATTCATTTCTATTCGATATTTAAATTCGGCCAAGGAAATGAAAAAGAACCACTATGGGTGATTTAATTCTTTGTCGAATCTTAATATTCATTTTTATAGGTTTGTTCCAACACGAGCTGAAACTATCGGCAAACTGTCAGGAGCATGCGAAGTCTAATTTTGCTCTTCCAACACGACACAAACTCAAACTAAATATCATGAGGCTGTTCCAACTCTGTTCAGAGGATTTTTTGCGGACTAAAAATCAGAGACAGTTCGTAAAATTCTCTCTCAGTCTCAGTTGCCTTGCATTGTCGTTGTCAGTTATCAGAGCTCAATTTAGTTTAGTTCGATCTTCGTTCTGTGGAGGCAAGTAATTGTGAGAGTCGAATGGATGAAGTAATTTTTCTTCATTTAGGTTTACTAAGTTTTTTTTAGAATTAAATGAATTTCTAGTTTTGAATTCCCAAAATGTAACTCCGCAACTTTCGGAGCTTATGGGAGAATGTACATAGATGAAACGATAACATTTCAAAAAACTGATAGATTTGTATGAAGAACTTAGAAAAAAAATTGGTTCGTGGCAAATTAATACAATGAAGCAAATGGGACTTGTAATTCCGCAAAATTGAACTAAATTGTACAACATGAATATTACTCCAAGCAATTGCGAAAACCGTTGGCGGGTTTTCAAAATATGTTAAAAGAAATCATTGCAAACGCTGGAGTCGGATGCGAGATAATCGCTTAAGTCTTCAAAATCTATATCCATTTTAAGAGCTTCAGTATAACACTCACTCAGTAGTCAGAGAACTGAAAAAAGCGTTCCAACACACAACCAAATCCGTGATTAGGTATTGTTCGAGCATTCGCAGTAAAAATCACAAACTAGTTTGTGTTGTGATTCGGTGTTGGAACAAACCTAATATTCATTGGCTAGTTACATGGGTTTATTTGGAGAGAAAAAGTTTTATTTTCAACAATTTTTTTATATAAAAAATAAAATATTCTATTCAAACTTTTTACTGTCTTAAAGATATACATTTGAAAAAGAATTTCTGAAATTTTCAAGGGAAAATATTCAAAACTGCGTCATTGTGACGTCATTTCCAGTGATCCCTCGGAAAAAGGTGCGTCCGCGTTGAAAGTAGAACTCGTGACTGGATCATCAGAAGTGAAAAAAATAATCTTGTTTTAGTTAAGACCATAAACTAGAATTTGGACGAAGGGAAAAAAAAAGTGAAAATCGGATTTTTGGCAGACCTTTTTACATAAAAATCCTAATTTTGGTAAAATTTAGGATAATTTTCTCGAGATGTTGTCGAAATTAATAAGACAATAAAAAAAATCGATTTTTTGAAGCTGTGAAACCCATGTAACACCTTAAAGCGAGAAAGGTAAAATATTGAAAATAAAATTACATTAAATTTTTGGTTCGTTTCGTATTTGCTGACTTAGGCTACGGTTAGAGTGGATGCGTATTCTGACGAACAACAGCTCTATAAGAACCTACAGTTTTCTGTGTTATGAAGTGTACGTCGAGCAAGAAAAAACTGTACGTTCTTATGGAGATGTTGTAATTTTAACCATTTGTAACTGTAACCATGGCCTTATGTCGTTTTCGATTGGTGATGCGGAAAATCTCTCAATCCGGGATGCCAATCGAACGAAGAACCACATAACATTTGTGAATCTGGATTTCCAACTGCCTCACTAGCAAACTGATGTCGATAATGGGGATGGAAGAAAAATAATATTATATGTTTCTTTTGTACCTAATGCTATTTCTTTATTTGTTTAATAAAATTTGGTAATCATTTGCAGCTAATCTCGTCAGAATTGAGGAAATATTAAATGCATCAGCAACAAAATTGACATTTGATTCTGAATTCAAGGTCAGAAGTGAATTTCTCTTCTTTCCAGGAGAGGAACTTCCATTTAAGTAGCAAACGAACACTTTCAGAAGAGTCCGGCGGTCTTCCGGATTACCAATCGAAAAAGACATTAATATGTTTATTCACATCACAGATGAAATTCTTCCTCATAGTTAAGTATTTTGGTCGAGTTTTTTACTACATAGTTGCCTGCTGAGCCCAAAGAAACAGCAAGCGTTATTTTTCGTTTGATTTCTGATGAGATATCGTTTTCAGATGTAATAGCAGAGCCGAGGTAGACAATGTCTCTTACATTACGCTCGTTAAGCCCTTTAAAACCCATTTTTGCCACTTCTGTTGCTGTACTCGCAAATGTACCAGTGACAGCTCGCTGTGTTCTACACATGATATCAATATTGTCGGCATTTGCAAGTAATTGAACAGACTTTTGAAAGATCGTACCTCTTGTATTGGCTTGTGAGTTATGCGCAATTCTTTCAAGTATGATGTTAAAGAACAACGCGTCGCCTTGCCTGAAACCTTTTTTGGCATCAAAGGTCTAGGTTAAGTCTTTACCCACCTTGATGCAGCAGAGAGACGGATGATTTTGGCAGGGCTGCCAAAACTGGACATGGCCTTGTATAGCTCGTCGCTATAGATGATTTAAAATCGATAAAAAGGTAGTGGGTATCGATCTGGACTTCTTGGGTTTTCGCAAGGATCTGCCGTAGTTTGGATATTTGTTCAATTGTGAACTTACCGGGCCTAAAACCGCACTGATAGGGTCCAATCAGATCGTTGACGAATGGTTTCAGGAGCTCCAACAATACCTCAGACAAGATCTTATATGCGATGTTTAGGAGACTGATACTTTCACCCGACCAAATTTAAGAAATAAGTTGGTGTATGCTCTCTACCAAGTCATCTCCTGCTGCCTTAAATAGTTCGGCGAGTAGGCCGTCCGGCCCGGCAGCCTTGTACGATATTGCTATCCTCACTTCATTTTGGTCGGGTGGATGGAATTCTTGTCTTTCATCGTAAATATTGAATGGTTAGCTCTGCTTGACGTTTAGCAGTCTACAGAAATGTTTTTTCCATATCCTCAGCACCGACTGTATCTCCACTTTGATGGGTACACCGTTAAGATTAAGAAATAAACTGTTTAAGAGAACACTCTTTTTTAAAAGAATTATGACACGCCGATATACGTAGAGTTCTTACTGGTGGTTGAAATATAGCTTAAGACACATTATGTCAATTTAATTAAATTAATCAAATTTATTATTAATTCCAATATGCAGAGAATGCTAAGAAGGGTAAAAGCGTTGATCGATAATAGTTAGCTAGTATTTAACATATTAAGATATTAACAAATAATTGGATAAAACACATGGTTCTTATTGTAATTTTTAAAATAATTGCAAGATCTCAAACGAAATCGCTTATTAGTCTAACGACCAAGTGCAACTACTATCAGACAGACGTAAGTCAGCTTCCGGAGTTTTTTTGAGCTTGGGGTAAAGTCTTTCACTACTGCTTTATAACGAAAAGTTACCTACAGTTTACTGTGCACTAATTCATGAAATAACCTCTTCCTATTGACACTGTTAACGTGTATTAATTTGGCGAAACTAAACGCATTTAATTTATACTTTACCTGATCTCTTGCTTTTCTATCATCTTCAATTTGATGGGATCTTCTACCCATAAGTTCATGTATTGCCATAACTACTTCTCCTAGTTCTGAGCGACTTATTCTTCCATCACCATTTATATCGTATAATTTGAAAGTCCATCTCAGTCTTTCATAAACCGAGCCGCGTAATAATGTAGAAAGCGTTACTAGTAAATCCTAAGTAAAATTGATTATGTGGAAAGCTTTTTAAATAATTGCATTTAAGTATATCTCACCCGAAAACTTATGGCGCCATTGCAATTTACATCGAAAGCCTTAAATACGTAATGGGCATATAAACTGGAATCTAAAGAATGATAATTTATTAACGAATTTTACATCAATTCATAAAGAGAACAACAATTATATGGAATTGAACTAAAAACCCCTACTAATTGCGTAAATACCCTCAGACATCTATTGATGTAAATTTTAAGCTTCTATTCCTATTAATTTAATCTTCCAACTATTGGCCATATTATTTTGACAGATGGCATTTTAGCGGGATATTCAAAATGAAACCTCTAATTGGAAAAACCTTTAGTTCGAATACATGTAATAATGTAAGGTTGAAGGAATATCTTGTCCAATACCCTAACCATAGAGTGCATTGCTATTGAAAATCGTACTTATTACTAGGGTTTAAAAATTAGATTTACTCCTTTTAATGAAATATGTTTGGTTTATAACACATCACATTTAGAAAAGATACTAGTGCTCCCCGTTTAACATTATTAATGTAAGATCTGGTATTATAAAGGTTTTTTTTTAGAAGCGGAGAACTTTTATTTGTAATAAAACACGGAAAAATGTGCACAGAACCGTAGATAATGAATGGTGGACTGGTCTCTGAAGCACACTGTCATTATGGTCGTAACAAATTGCGTATGTTTGCAGTTATGTGCCGGGCGTTAATGGCAATACCATAATTATAGTTTGGTCTTGACAAAAAATTAAATTAAATAATGTACAAAAAACGTACACAAATCAAACTGAAATACGTAGTTTTCTATGTTTGGAGTTCCCATACAATTTGCATTAAAGATTTTAAAATCGTTCATTATGCTATTTGAGGTTATGGCAACATTGATTGGCACTTTTGTCAAGAAGACAAACAAGTCTTATTCTTAATAATACCTCTGCGGCAATTCACACCATATTTTAGTTGTTTTTAACGATTTGTCTGCACCCAATAAAGACAATTATTTTTAAGGAATATCTCCTTGAGCTGAGTTTAATAGTATAATAAACTCATATTTGACCAAACGTATCGATATGTACAATACATATTGTCCCCTTTTCACGTTAACCACTTAACTACATTTGCTTATAAAATTATTTCATATTCTTTCAGTTCTCACACTTTACAAGTTTTAACAAGTTTGGTGTTAAAAGAAACAATTTTTTTAAAACAAAAAGTCTTAATAAGTAGGCGTGAAAAAGAAGAGGGTAGGTCGGGACGTGCGTTGATGTTTAAGAAACTAAATTTTATAAGAACGGTAATTGCGAGGTTACCGCAGGAAGTGGACGATATATCTATAAAACTTAAACGCGGTTAAATATATCAAATTACTTACTCCCATGCGGAAAAAATTTTGCATAAATATCCTTGAAGCAATCTTCGTGAACTACACCTTCAGGACACTCCTAGAAATAAACAAAGTAGAAAAACGTTTACTTACATTTTCAGAAAAAAATTGCACTGCGTTTGAGGCGACATTTGAGCTTTTTAGTGGCTTAAGACCAATCAATATTAGATGAGGGGTATAAAAAACAGAAATCCAAAAATTACATATACATATCTATTATGTGTGCTTTCTTATATACAAGTAAAAGATGTAATGAAGAAGATTGCTTTTACAATGAGTTCAAGATCCCTAGAAATTCGGTCTAGGTATTGAACAAAAATGATAATAATTCTATAAATGCTTAATGTTTAATTTCATATAATTTTTTTTTTGTAAATACATATTATTAGAAATGGATTTACCTTAATGCATTTTCCATCAACGTTTTATGAACAATTAATAAAATTTAATTACAAAACATAGTCATCA
This sequence comes from Ferdinandea cuprea, assembly GCA_963576555.1. Taxonomy (NCBI): domain Eukaryota; kingdom Metazoa; phylum Arthropoda; class Insecta; order Diptera; family Syrphidae; genus Ferdinandea; species Ferdinandea cuprea. Next base: position 85,415,387 of record OY754959.1, read on the forward strand.
TAACGACTTTGGAATTACTTCGATAAAAGTGCTCAATTGAAGTATTTATGGTTTTTCATCCTCGTTTTAATTACTAAACTCCTCAATGAGTTTTATTCTACATTCAGTTATAGCATTTGCTACTTTTATCGATCTAACTGTTTCCTTTCCTCGCCTGTAGTCGGATTGGTCATCCCAATGCATTAAATCCATGTACAAATAAAATCGTCGAAGTCAAACCGTTGAAACATTATCATCGATTTAGCAGAAAATAGTCGGCGAAGCTCCTCTATCCTTGTTATTCGACTTAACATGGTGGTATGGATTAATGTTATGTTTTAAGTAAAACTTTCTCTTTCTCTTCCACCGATCCAAATTATTGCGGATTGTAGAGAATATGAATCGAAAAGCTGCATTAATTAGCGACGATGAGAAAATAATTTTTTGAGATTTAGTATCCAACTTTCCGATAAATGTTTTATAAGGTTAATATGACTAAGATCCAAATGGAAAAGACTAAAAGCGTCAACGAATGCAAGCAAAAAGAAGAGAAAGAAACCAAAAATAAGTCACACAGCAGCGCAATAGAGGAAGTGAAACAAATTAAAATTGTTTCTAATTGTGGAGACAAAAAGGGGATAAGATATAAAATAAAATCTGTTCATATCTTTCGGTCACGCATGTGCTCTAAATTTTGCGAAAGATGCATTCTTTACATTCCTTCAAGCTTTGAAGTGAATTTATTTGAGATAATTTATTGTGAAATATAATGGAAAGCAGCGTTGCCACAAAGATACTATGGTATCATTTGGAGACATTTTTTCATCAAAAATCTGCAAATTCTATGTTTTGTTATATATACGTTTTTAATTTTTTCAAATAATTTTTTTAATCTTGCAGTATTAATTGTTCATTTTCATAACACTCAGAACATTTCACGTATTGTACATGTACGACCTGACTGAAGTGGCTCTGTACATGACTATTAACAAGTTGTCATAGTTTGGTGATGGTTAGTGTTTTGCTTTTTTAAAATTCTTTTACAATTTTAAGAATAAGTTGGTATATTAGCATAATTTTTAAAATTCTAATAAGGACCATTAAATAAAGGGTGATCCATTTCGAGGTTCCCAACTTTTTTAAAGAAAAAAACACAGAAAATTCAAATTTAATGGAGAATGTTTATTATCATTTGAAAGAACATTCTTTGGCATTTATTTTTTGAAGATTATGTCTATCAAATGTTAGCCGTTGCTACGTCGCAGATGGTCCATCCGTTGAGTCCAATTTTCGATCACTCGTTCGAGCATTTCGACTGGTAACTGGCGAATGACACGCGTGATGTTTTCCTTCAAGGCCTGAATCGAAGCGGGTTTGTCGGCATAAGCTTTTGACTTTACATATCCCCACAGAAAACGGTGTGATATCACACGATCTTGGTGGCCAATCGACCGGCCCAAAACGTGAAATTATGTGCTCACCGAAATGTTCTCTCAATAAGTCCATTGATTGATGCGATGTGTGGGAAGTGAAACCAAATGTCGCTGAGATCACGAGCTTCAATTTCAGGCATCAAATAGTCGGTTATCATGGCACGATAACGGAAATATGGACCGATGATTCCACCGGCCCACAAACCAAACCAAACCGTTGTTTTTTCTGGATAAAGTGGCAGTTCTTCAATCTCTTCAGGTTGCTCTTCGTCCCAAATGCGGCAATTTTGTTTGTTAACATACCCATTGAGCCAGAAATGGGCCTCATCGCTAAACAAAATTTGCCTCGAAAACGTCGGATCTTCTTGGAACTTTTCAAGAGCCCATAGAGCGAAGCGATGTCGCTTGGGAAGGTCGAGCGGCTTCAGTTGTTGCACAAGCAGTATTTTGTACGCTTTCAATTTAAGATCTTGACGTAAAATGCGCCAAGTCGTTCCATACGTCAGTCCGAGTTGCTGCGAACGGCGCCGAATCGACTCTCTACGGTCTTCGTGTACACTCTCAGCTACGGCCGCTATATTTTCTTCACAGCGTGCTGGACGTGGTCTATTCGGTCGAATATTATCCAATAATGAATGCTGGGTCTCAAAATGGGTGATGGTGTTGCGAATAGTACGCTCAGTAGGCCGATTATGTTGACCATAAGTTGAGCGAAGTGCACGAAACACATTCCTCACAGAACGTGAATTTTCATAATAAAGTTGAACAATTTGTAAACGTTGTTCACGCGTAAGTCTTTCCATTATGAAATGCCAAACAATACTAAACAAAAATAACATGACAGCATGACACGACTCACACGTGATCTGTCAAAAAAGGCTATTGAAAAAAGTATCTCTACTTGGATCACCCGTTAAAAGTTATTTGGTGGATTTGTCATATCCATAACTTGACCCGGATAATATCCGTATCCTCCAATCACCATGGAAACTATAGATTCAAAAGTGATGATTGTTACGTTGCTTATGACAAATCAAAAGAAATTTAAATTTTTACAAATGGCTCGAAAACAACAGAGGGAACAGGGGCTGGTATCTTCTGGAAAGATCCAGAACTAAGAGTGTCTATAAGACTACCGGCCACAAGCAGCGTCTTTCAATCAGAGGTTCTGTCTGTCCTCAAGGCGGCTGAGCAAATGCAGATGAGATCGATATCCGGAAGAGATATTGCTATCTACATCGACAGCCAGGTCGCACTTAAGGCTATAGAATCAATAAACATAAATACTGATATAGTCAGGAAATGCAATCATAACCGAGTGAGACTGTGCTGCATCCCAGGACACTGAGGAGGCGGATGCGCTTGCAACAATAGGAGGGCTACTAAAAAGTGGTGAGGTTGTTGACATAAAACCTTCCATCTGACTAATCAGGGGTTCTATTGACGACATAACGCTAAGGACTGCCAACTTTAGGTGGTCAAGTCTTGCGGACACACGGTGTCAAAAGCTCTATGGCTATTTCTCGACTTTATAAAACTTAGCAGGTTTTAGACTTAGAATATTAGTAGGAATCCTCACAGGGCATTGTCTCTTGCGAAAACATGCATGGAGGCTCGGACTGTGAGATACAGATATCTGCAGATTCTGTAGTGATCAGGTTAAGGTTTTCCCAGGGATCGCAATAGGTCCGCTTGAGTGCCTAGTGTTGTGTATGTGATGACTCGTACATCACACCCCTGTGAAGCGTAAGAGCATTATTATATTTAAAAACAAATTATAATTGAATTGTAATGGTGGTTCCAAAAACCCTTTTGAATTTACTGCAAGAAACCCGAGTAAACTCAAGTAAACCTTATTAATACAATAACTACAAACCTAAAAAAGTCAACTAAAAAATTAAATAAAACGATTTATCGGTTTTGATATAGTTGATACATTTAACAATCTAAAATAAAGATACATTTAATATATTTTTCAAAAAAAAGATACATTTTTTCAAAAAGTCAGCGGCATCAAATGAAAGGTGAATAGAATATTTTACGAAACGTAATGTAATCGAAGTAAAGTTGTAAAAGTAGTGTAAAATCTCAAAATAATACACTCATATGATTGAATTCTTTTTAATGCTCCTTATAGAATGTTAATTCATTGAATTTAAATGAATGCTGCTTACATTTTTCAATCTGAAATATTAAAGTGAAATCAATGAATGAAATCATATATTAGTATGTAAGTAGGTAATATCTGTTAACATATCGAAATACAATTTATTTTTTAATTAAACTATTCAAAAAGGATAATATAAATAGTTGCATATGTACATATATACATTACATAGAATTATTTTTATTGTATCATAAATTATTGAAATGGCAATAAAACACTTTGCGGTCATAATGGACCAGTTCTGCAATTAAAAAATAATAATTTAATGTCGAATCATTGACACATCCACAACTGTTAATATAGTACTATAATAATAGTATTATTATTATTATTAGGAACAGAACCTAGTACCCACGAAGGTGTTCAAGGACTTGTTCCTAGTACTCACGAAGGGGTTCAATGATCTGTTCCTAATATAAAAGTCATATTCATGATTTCGAAAAGATAGTATATATAGATAAGTTCTTATTAAATGATACTTATTTCAAAAAAAATAATATAAATTGCAGATCTCAAACACAATTATGAATTAACTGCGGTTGCATTAAAAAGGATTTCTGTAGGGAAGAACGAATATTTCACTAGTAGAACTTCCTGTGGGGTTCGCCGATTCGACGGTTCGACCTCAAAAGATATCTGCAGGCATCCTGATTTTGGATCACTTCATCATCGAGGCCAATCAAATGCTGGTGTTTCTGCATTTGTGTGATCCAGGAGTTTTTAGGCCTGCCTCTCTTACGCGATTGTAAGGGAACGTTGATTGTTATTGCCTTTTTGATGGGGTTCGTAGGATCCCTCCTTTGAACATGACAATACCAACTGAGTCGGTCGTGCTCCAATTTTTTCAAGATGGGTTCTTTGACGTGAAGGCTTCCTCGGATTCTGGAATTTCTAATTCGGTCAAGTTTTGTTACTCCTGCTGTCAACTTTCCTCATACGCCGGACCCACAACTGCGGTGTAGAGCCTTCCTTTCAGCTTAGGGGACATTTATCGGTAACAGAAGATGGCAGAGTTTTCCTGCCACTTCATCCACCCTACGCCTGACGATGACTAACGATGATTGATGTCGTCATAAACTGTTGCTGCGCTGTTAATCATTGATCCTAGATATTTGAACTTTTCACACTTGGGAACCACCACCCCATTCAAATAAATGTCCGGAATGGGTTGACTTGGGTCAGAGGATGGGCAGTACAGATACTCTGTCTTTTTTTGGCTAATACGATAGGGTCCGTCACTTTTCCCTCAAGTAGATAAACTAGGACTGTAATAAAGAGCAAAGGACTTAAGACACTTCCCTGGTGAACACCGACTTTAATTGGGAATTCATCGGTGACCATTTTTGAAACGGTTTAGTATATATTTTTTTTAGACATAAGAGCTATGCATTAAGATATCTAATAATGCTATAATTTGGGTGCAGTGAGTGGTTAAGTACTACTAACCGGGGGCCCCTATTCAAAGATTTTTTTTTTTTGCTTTTTTGCCAAGAGACGTTTCTCACAAAGAAATTGCCTTTCGGAATCGGCGTTAAACCATGGGTTCCTTCCATGCGTGTTAAAAAATAAATATTCGCACCCACAATGGCTGGAGCAGTTAGTCTTTAGGTTGGTTAGTTTGCGCTTAATATTTTATTAATTCAATAAAAAGAAGGATAAACGAATTTATAACACTTTGAAGTTTCTGCAATATATTTTTTGGAGTTAACGTTATTTATATAACTATCTTATTATAATTATAATTTATTTATAACTATCTGATCCACCCGGTTTCACTCGAAATATACATCAATACCTTAAAAATAAATATAAGACGCAAACGGCTCATACAGGAGTCAAAGCCTTCTACAACCGCTGCGTATGCGAAGATATATTTTTATTTTGACGTGAATGGAAACATCAATACCTCAACATCTTATTATTTTTCATCTAATTTTTATCAATTAGCACTAAAGCAATCTTAATTCAAATTTTAAGATAGACCCGCACAATTTCGCTTGAACTAACTATACATATACTTCTCTAATTTCGTGAGAGTAAAAATCTCTTTTATGATGATTAAAAAAATTATTTTCAGCTGATATATATTTACTAAGAAACAGCCATACTGTGGCCGTCCCATCAGGTAATAAAGACCGCAGTCCGCAGTAGGCATTCATCAAACCTATCTAATTAAATCTCAAATGATTATAGATTTCTTGAAACCCTTAAGACATGCTTTTACTTTCATGGTCTGAAGTTGAGGTTCTTGTCAAGAATAAGACATTATCGTCGGACGGTATATTCGAAAATCTCCTTTTTTAAGGATTCATTAACGGACATTCTGACTGAAAAATTTGCAGATGATATTTATTTTTGTCTCTCAGCTATTAATCGGACTTGTTGATCGAAAACATTTTCTTTTGAATAAAGATCATTGAGGGACTTTTTTATTTAGAAGGACAACAAATAAGAATTATTTAAGAACCTTTCAAAAGGTTGAGATTTTGTTGGTCTCTGATAAAATCTAATAAAGATCTGGTGCCTCATACGTTTTGATAACAAAACGTTAAATTACTTGAATATAATGTTTAGGTTTACAAAATGAGGCATCACCTTTGGTGAAATCGTCAAATGACATTTAAAACATAAGGAAAGGCTACAGTCCGCTGGGGCGAACAGTCCTTATCCCTATATACCCCAAAGAAAAAAGCATTAGGAAGATGATGGATAGCATTTTATTTAGTTCTATTAATTAAAAAAAAAAAAATTTTTTTGAAAAAAAAACGCCTCCAAAAAGTGGGCGTGGCCAAAAACTTTGTATGGGCGATATGCTGGAAAAAATATTGGGTAAATATTTTGTTAAACAGTTTTTTTCGCTTTCTGTGAAAATTTTCGAAGAAAACAGCATTTTAGTCAAAAACGCCCACAAAAAGTAGCCGTGGCAAAAACTTTATATGACAAACTGATAAAGGAGGGCAGTGCCTACATATCTTGTGAAGGTTGTAACACTCTATCTCTCTAACTATAGCTTTAAAACGTTTTTTTTCTAAATTGTGGGCGTGGCAGTGGGCGTATTCAAAAAATTTTTACAATTAACCATTTCGGAGCCCCAGGGAATATGTGGCCCAAATTTCAGCTTCCTAGCTTAATTTTAAAGGCCTAAAAATTGTGTACGGACGGACGGACATTGCTAGATAGTCTTAGGATTTGGTCCTGATCATAAATATATATACTTTTATGGGTCTACGGCGAATATTAAGGGGTGTTACAAACTATGTGTCAAAATTAATATACCCTTAGGATAGGGTATAAAAACAACAAAGTTAACATAGTGAAATGTTGTCGCTAATATAAAGTCTAGTGAATTCTATCAACTTTTTCTTACCAAACACCATCAAAAAAATGCCAGATGCGTCCTATTTGAAAACATTTACAACTACGTTTGCTTGGTTCCAACCTTAATGTCTGTGTTTAGTAGGCGACAAGTTCTTAGTTGAGGAATTTGTGTAGTATTTTAATTATTATTACTGTAGTTACCCGTTCAATTTATGACCAGGACAAGAATTTATTTCATAAGATCTTTGCAGCTATTTGGTGTCGTTAGTTTGTTTCTGAACATCTTTTTATACCCTTTCCTAATGGTGCATGTCCATTTGAGAGTGCTCTCGAGAGCTGACTCTCAAGAGTTTGACTATTTAGAGTAGGTGGAAAATCTTCCATGAGACATTATGAGGACTGGCCGCGCACCTCCCTTCAAAATATTATATACTACAACTATGTTATTCCTATCTAGAAGTTCTTATTTCTAGTTTCGGTTTTATACACATTATTCAGGCAACCTCCCAGCGAAAGCACCTGCTAATACCGCCAATTGCTCGCGGTTAAATCTTCTTGCACTAGGTTAAATGGTTTTATCCTATGAAGTCGGCGCACTAAATTTGTCTCGTACAAAATTTGTAGCATTTCGTTATTGCAAAGGCCATAAAGGCGAGTCCGTTGCTTACGGGCAAATGCTTTTATCTCGTCTTCGACGGTAGTTATACCTGAATTTCGGTGGATATCACTATTTCTGATATACCACGGGGCATTTACAATCGTTCTTAGCACTTTATTATTAATTGTAAAATTTGTTGGCAAATCGACCAAGCAGCCAATGCATTTGAGTATATTTCGTTTCTTTTTTACGTGCGATTTCCATTTTAATTTCGCATCTAATGTCATTCCCAAATATTTAGCTTCATTTGCGTACGGAATTTGTACGTAGTCTATGAAAATGGGTAGCGTATTTACATTTCTGCACGTAAAATTAATGTGCGTAGATTTGGTTTCATTAAGGACAAGACTTGGCTTTGTCCACTCAAAAACACTGCCGATAGCCAGTTGAAGCTTATTCATTACTCATTCAACCGTATTACTCACGGCTAAAAAAGCTGTGTCATCCGCAAATGTAGCTACGGTCGTATGTGGAGTGTACATCGGAGTGTAGATTCAAAATAGAATCGGACCCAGAACGCTTCCGCGATTTCTTTAAATTTGGAATATTCATTTCCATACTTTACACGAAAAAGCCTGTTCGCCAAATAATTACTTAATATCTGATTTGCGTCGGAAAGGCTAACTTTAGCTTATGTTTCAATCCCGTATACCATACTTTATCAAAGTCCTGGGAGACGTCGAGAAAGACGCAGAGCAAATTTTATTCTCCTCTAGGACTTATACTATTTCATTAGTTATTCTATAAACCTGGTCGATTTTGGAGTGCTTGATTCTGAACCCGAATTGGTAATCAGGTATTAATCAGTGCATTTCAATAATCAGATGTAATCGCTTCAATAACATTGAAGTACATTAAGCATTTATAATAAATGCTCAATGTATTTTTTAGGGAAATTCCAATACAATACAAAGTAATTTTTCTCTTTGAAAATCATACACATATACATACCTACCTATCTACACATATCCATATATGTATGTACAATTAATAACAATAAAATATTATTTAGACAATTTCATCTTCATATGCGAACATGCATTCAAACCTTGCATTTCAGTTGTCTTGCGTTCCACGGATTTCCCAATGTTCGGTTTATTCACTCTCGAGAAATTACTCTCATAATACGAACACTGTTCCAATTTCGAGAGTCACTCTCCGAGAGTGCGCAACACATGTGTCCATTTGAGAGGCACCGTGTGTGTCCACTTTCGAAGTTACTCTCAAGAGTGAAATGAGAGCCGTCTTACTCTCAAGTAGACACGCACCCCAAGGATATATTATTTTTTACACAAAGTTTATGTAACAACCCTCAATAAACGTTATAGAACCTTAAAAGTATATATAATAGTGATCAGGATAAAACCTAAAGGCCCCGACCCATAGAAACCGTCGCTGCCGTGCGTGCGTTAAAACGATAAAAATTCACAAATTGGCCGTCCCATAGAATCCGTTGGTCGTACTCATACTGTTATTTGTAAAATCGTCTGTCACCGGCGATGGCAGATTGCCGTATCAAAAGAATAACCTGTTACGGTTCGTTGACTGTTAAAATTGAATGTTAAATGAGGACAAATCGTTTAAATTTAGTTTAAAAAAAAATAATAGAAAACGAACATTTAGCTACGATAAATCTGCTAATATGGCAAGGCTGACTGCAATAATAAATGCTTTCCTTTATTCAATTGTTCAACTAATCAGCTGCTTTTTCGTCTGTCTGTCAAAGTACGAAAAAGTAGAAAATTGGGCTATAATTGCCTCCGTCACCGTCAATGCGTTGTTTATAGGTCACCTTTCATAAGTATACGTGTATTCTATCTTGCTGTCGGCAAAAAAACGGACGCACGCAGCAACGGATTCTATGGGTCGGGGCCTTAAGACAATTTAACAATGTCTTCAATGCGTTGTTTATAGGTCTTTTTCCATAAGTATACGTGTATTCTATCTTGCTGTCGGCAAAAAACGGACGCACGCAGCAACGGATTCTATGGGTCGGGGCCTTAAGACAATTTAACAATGTCTGTCTGTCCATCCGTATCAACTTTGCCTACTAATAGTATTAAATGTTTTGAAAAAAAAGTAAATTTCAACATGTCGTCAGGCCGTCCATTTTAAACGAGGCAAGTAAATAGCTGTTTGTGTTATATAACTTTAGAATTTTCATCACTATGACAATTATATCACATGATATTTATTAATCATGTGAGTTTCTTACTTTTTTGATTTTTCTGTCCGGATCAACATAACATAACATATCATAAGGCTCATTTAGAAAAGATATTTTCAAGTGGAAGGGAAGCGTTGGAACAGAAAAAACAGGTAAAGTTGACTGAGTAAATTTTATTCATTCTTGGATGCGAAGGATGTTTTTCGTTCAAATTAAAAATTACTCATACTGCTTTCATACAACTCCCCTTTTATGCAACTAAGGGTAAAACATGTACACGGACTTTCTCTTCACGCTGAAATACAACTAAAAAAAAGAAATATTATGCGTAAACGGCCCATACAGGACCTAAAGTCTAGCTTCTCCAACCATTGTGTGTGCGAAGTTATATTTTTGACGTGAATGGAGGGACCTACAGTTTAATGCCGATTCCGAACAGCAATTTATTTTTGAGCAGCTTCTCATGACATTTCTTAATCTTGGATGTTTGTCAGACGTTCGCAAGAGGTGGGGCAGCGAATAAAAACTTTTAGGTGGTACAGGTCGGGATTTGAACCAGCGACCTCTCGCTTAGTGGTCCAATGCACTTAACCACTAAGCCACTGCACTTACAAAACATAAAACATGTACACGAACTTTCTCTTCACGCTGAAATACAACTAATGATCAACAACTATAGATTCATATTTGAATGCACAGTTTGTACCCGGTACAATAAACATGTCTTAACACCATTAATGGGAACGTAATCTTGAAGTTTGTGTAGGAGTTGACTCCGCTGATGAAATTTGAAATTTTTTTAAGATTCACTGTACAAAGTTTGTGGGTTCTTCAAAAGTCCTATTGCACGTATTCCACAAAGCCTCCTGGGGAAATCATATGAGTTGGTTATTTCAAACAACATTTTAGAAAAGTAACCAATAGTTATAAATACACTTGTGAAGGGTTTATGGCCCTGACAACTGGTCATTTTTTGCCCAAAGGCTTAGTAGCAGGTCCTGCAAATTCTTCGTCAGAAACGTACTTGAGGTGGAAGGAGCTCAATAATCGGTATAAGATTAAGAATCCTATACTAAATCCCTTAATTAACTTCCTCGTTATTATGCATAAATTACAATTATTTTAACGAATTCTTACACTGAGAAACTTACGAGGGGCAGTCGGAAACATAAAAAAAAGTATTTTTAATATTTTTTTTGTAAGTAGTTTGATTTATTTTATATGAGTAACAATATTACATAATTATGTCATGTTTCAACTTAATTTCACCCAAATTTTAAAAGAACATATTAATTAGATATAATAATTAATAGTTATCGCTATATAAATCGGCCCCTGTTCCACAAATAGTCCTTTGCGGTGACCATCATAACTTCTCAACAGTTGACCCGATATTATTTAAATAAAAAAAGGAATGTTTTAATAGTTAATCTTGTGCCTGATCGATGTTTTTTTTTTGAATATAAACAAAATAGCCGCCTCACAAAATAACTCGAATTTTCAAAAAAAAAAAAAAAAAAAAAACAATAAATTGTGTATAAGAAATCTAAGTTTTGAAAAAAAACTTCGATCAGCACTATTATGTTTTAAAAATAGTTACCGGCATAGTTTTGGGAAAAACGTTGGGACCGTTGGTATTAAATTAAGAATTTGTTCGTGTTTACTGCTTTTGTTCACCAAGTTCAGTTTGTTAAAATTCAATATAAAAAAACGGCTAACAAATTTAAAATTTTACTACTCTTATATTATTACTTTTTTACAACAAAAGCGTTCCGTAACATTTTTTGGAAGATTCTCTCTTCGTGAGAGAATTAATCCCCATCTCAGCTATTTCAGTATTTACAATTCTTACGAAAAAAGTAAGGGAACAAACCTCAAATGTTAAGACGGAAAAACGAATAATTACATAACGCTGTAGTGTCAATTGCCAAATTGGGTGTTCTCCTACAACAAATAACAATAACAATACCTGCATAAATAAAATAAAAATGTATGACAACAGTTTTGTGCCGATGCGACTATAAAAAACGCGATTTAAAAGACAGAATAAACGTTTTCCATTTACCACAAAAAAAAATTTTAGATAAAAATCCGAAATTAACAATGGAAAATACTATTGAGTGAGTTACTAATCCTACGTACTTTAAAATCTTTTTAACTTTATAGAACATATTATTTTTTAAAAATAGGAAATTTTAATATTATGATCTGTTATTATAGTATGGAGCTCGAAATACTTACGGTTTTAAATCCTCTGTACATAACCCGAATTTCTTGTTTCGAAAATTTAGTTTGTCGACACAAGTCTTCCAATGCAACTGGTATTGGCTTAGGTACGCGTGTTGGCTCCAACTCATAAACTACATCTTCTATGGGACTATCTGGCGGTGAAGTCATTGTAGTTTTCTCTTACGTCTAATTAAAATGTATCTTAGTCAAATAATTACTTCACAAAGTATTCAGGGACCTGCAAAAATAGAAAAATATTTACAATAACTAAAAAGAAAGAAAAGCAACTAAAAAAGCTTATTTACTTTCAATGTACATAATTTGCGGCCCATTTGCCGATACTGGTCTTTAAGTATCACGTCGAAATGAAGTCGTCCGATTGTTATCATTTCACGCCCTACATTTACCTTAACTGTGTCTTTCACGGAGTATGCAAACAACGTTTTTCTTAACGTTCTAACACCGTTTCCTTTTTTGGGATTATATTTGCCATATAACGGCTGCATAACAGTTGGCTTCCCTATATGAGCTGCTTCGACATATTTTAATTCGGAAAAGAAAACATCTTTGGCGAGTTAGTTAGTAGGCATAGAATCCACGAAACGACAACAGATAACGGTTACCGACAACATATTTGACTTTGCTGCAGTTTCTGCGAACTGGATATAACTCTTACTTGACTCAAGATGAGAATGAACCGCAATCAAGACATCCCCGTGATTTTAGGTCATAAGTATGATGGTCATTTTTATATATTAAGAATTCAGAATTGAAGACTTCTGTTCCAAGAGTACCGGTATTTAGGAATGTTTCATTCAAGGAGAAGATGTCATGCGTAAGGACTTTTTGAGCTTACAAAAGTCCCCTTATATTTTGGAAGTAGAGGGAAAACTTGTTAAGTTTTTTTTAAAGCGGACTACGATATACCCTGAGTAGGTGAGACATTATCAAGACCGGCCCCACATGCTTATAATAGTGCATTTTATATTACAACTAAGTTATTTCATATCTATTAGTTTAAATTTCTGATATCATATTACGCTAATTCGAATGGTTTTATCCGTTGTAGACAGCACACTAGATTGGTTTCATTGAGATTTAGTATAGCAGTATGGCAATGACCTAACCTAAGTCTCGGTGGATATTACAAGCGTTTAAAATCTTTAGCACTTGTTACTTTTTTTTGTTTAACCCCAAAGTTGTATTCTATATGTCGAAAGCGGGTTCAGAACTTGCTTGCGTGACACCAGCTTGTTTTGCATGTTGAGTTTGGCAAATCGGCCAAGCAGCCAATGCATTTTGTTATATAAAATTACGAGCTCTCAGGTTTTTTTGTACATGTGATTTCAATTTTAGGTTAGCATCTAATACAATTCCCAAAAGTTGCTGAATTAAATATCGCCATCTTGACTCAAGTACTGATAACATTGTTATAATAGCCGTTTTTTATTATCGGAAATGATCTATATAAAATAATACTCTGGATCTTCAGATACTAGCAGAATTCTAATAGCTTTGCCCAGCTTAAAATAGCTGTGAACGACTGACTATACTGTAGCCAGTATAACTCACCGTTGTTCTTTAATTTCAGCTAACAAAAATATTTCTGCAAACTTAGTTATTTCAATCATTAGCTGCAGTTAGATAGCATAATATTGAACACATGGTTGAATATCCATTTTTAGATCTGTTGCAGCGTTATCATACTAAAAACAAACATCTAAAAATAAAATTAATTGCTGGTTTTATTAACAACCAATTAACAACCAACAACAAAACTTTGACTGCGAATCTTCTTCTATTATTTCAGTATAATATATAGCCATATTAATCAATAAAAATAGAAGCTGTATCGTTCGGCTATAAAAATGTCTCCTTTCTTTTGCGATTATCAGTGATTTTACAATTTAAGTATGGCAACATGGATCGTAATGGAAAATATATAGTTTTCCTATTTACGCTGGATGCACCTGGTGGTAAATAGGAAAACAAATTTCCAGATCAGAAATCGTGATCTCGATAAATAGTAAGATCATGTGTATTTGGTGTAGTGCATACAAATTCAAGATCCATATACATAGATCATTTCTGATAATACAAAATGGCTAATAATGCAGAATAGAGGCTAAATGGTGCGCGAGTAAAAGCGCCTGAAAAGCGGCACCACATTATTGATTTTCATACCTTAGTTAAGGAAGTGCAAAATTTTATTAGAGGCCGGAGATAAATAAGAAACTGAAATTTTAAATAAGTGTGAAATCAGTTTCTTATTAAAAGTTTGCTTGTGAATTATTTTACATAATTAATGACGAAGAAATTTTACTTTACAAAAAAATATGTAATACAAACGAAAAACATGGTTATATGTTAAATTTGGAATTCAGTCAAAATCGCTATATCAACATTCTCTAGGACCTTTGGTTTACATACGAACAAGTTCGTAGGGTTCGACTAAGTTAATATCAATCAAAGTATTCACTTTAAATATAGTTTCCCAAGAAATATTTGTATTTTCTATGTAATAAAAGCAATCTGTCATTTAAATCCGAGAACAATAAAGTAAGCCGCTGAATAGAAATATATTTCTTCTGACTTAAAATAGATAATATTTAGTTGGATAATAAAACAAATTTCTTCTATCACGGGCTAGGCCGCGTATTCAGCTAGTATTACTATATAAGGAATGTTTGGGTGTAAAATATCAAAAGTAAATATTTTTGGATTGGTTTATTATATTTATATATACAAGCACTTTTTCAAGTAGGTACCCCGTTCATGTCAAATTACTGGGCACTGCAATACTACTTTTCACATTTTCAAGTACTTTTCAAGTAAAAGACATTTTACAGTAACATATCATTATATTATAACCAATAAAAATCAAATGAAAGATTTGACGAGTAGAATAGTAGGATAGCTATAGATAATTTTTACCACAAATGAGCTCTGCGGAGGACCTTCCGATTGAAAAAGGTATGAAAAGTTTACATATACGATCAATTAATGAGTGAGATATGAATTTTGTTCTATTGGACTGAGTACGAAAGCGAAAACTGTATTGAAATAAAGAGCTAATTTTTGGTGACCTAATGTATGTTCATGCATTCACCGTATCGTGCAACCAAGGTTATGAGCAACGAAGTTGCGTGAACGTTGTAAACCAAGATCGTTGTCTATTTGTATGAAGGGGATCAACTGAAGTATCTTTCCATATACGCGACCCGGCGAACTTCGTTTTGCCCAAATTCATTGATGTAATGAAAATAATAATTTCTGGCATGCACATTCTTCATGTAATTCGGTAAATTTAAATTCCTTATTCAAAATTTCATACATTCAAACAAGGTTCTTCATCCACTTGCATATTCAATGGCAATTTCAATGCAGAATGAGCAGAGTGAATTCTAACGCCTTCCAACAACGTAGCGCCTATCCCAGAAGAGGCAAGTACCAAAGCAATCTCAGATATCGAACGCATCATTTTCCCAGTTCGTCGTACACTTGCTTTTGTTGTGGCAATGTTCTTTTGCTCTGGCTTTGTTCAATAATGGCGCATTTGTTCAAACTGCTTCACTAAATGCGAAGCGATCGAAATCCATTCGTTTTCGAACTAATGTACTACAATACGGATGTTTCCGGATTTCCAATTAATTTTAAATTTCGATTTAAATCGCGATTTTCCTCCATAGTCTTGTTCCTTGGGCCAATACGAATCCATCAAACCGAAAATTGTGCAGATCGATAGATCCGCTCTCAAGTTATGAGTGCACACACGGACGGCAGTCTCTTTTATATACATATATAGAAGAAGATAAAGTCATTGATTGTTTTATTATATTTTTAATATATATACCGGGTGATTTTTTAAGAGGTTTAGATTTTTTAAAAAAAAAAAAACACAAAAAATTCGAAAAAATGAATGAAATATTTATTTGAATCGATAGTTTGAACCTTGCAATTTAATGTTTAAAGATAATTTCATGCAAATGTTGACCGCGGCTGCGTCTCAGGTAGCCCATCCGCTGAGTCCAATTTTGGCATACTCTTTCACACATATCGGCCGGTATCTCACGAATGAATGCATGGATGTTGGCTTCCAGTGCGTCAATCGAAGCGGGCTTGTCCCTATACACATTAGCCTTGGCATACCCCCACAAAAAATAATCTAATGGTGTCAAATCGCACGATCTAGGCGGCCAATTGACCGGCCCGAAACGTGAAATTAACTGTTCACCAAACTCGCCTCGCAATTGCGCCATTGTTTCGCGTGCTGTGTGGCATGTGGCACCGTCTTGTTGAAACCACATATCATGCAAGTCAAGAACTTCCATTTTGGGCAAAAAAAGTTTGTTATCATCGCTCGGTAGCGTTCACCATTGACAGTAACGCTGCGATTCGCATCATCTTTGAAGAAATATGGCCCAATAATGCCGCCGGCCCATAAACCGCACCAAACAGTGGCTTTTTCGGGATGCATTGGTAGCTGTTGCAATGCTTCTGGCTGATCTTCA
This sequence comes from Ferdinandea cuprea, assembly GCA_963576555.1. Taxonomy (NCBI): domain Eukaryota; kingdom Metazoa; phylum Arthropoda; class Insecta; order Diptera; family Syrphidae; genus Ferdinandea; species Ferdinandea cuprea. Next base: position 85,431,849 of record OY754959.1, read on the forward strand.
CTCCAAATGCGGCAATTTTGCTTATTTACGTACCCATTCAACCAAAAATGAGCCTCATCGTTGAACACAATTTTTCGATAAAAAAGCGGATCCTCGGCCAGCTTTCCAAGAGCCCATTCACCAAAAATTCGGCGTTGTGGTAGGTCGGCTGGCTTTAGTTCTTGCACCAGCTGTATCTTAAAAGGCTTTACGCCCAAATCCTTCCGCAAAATTTTCCACGTAGTGCTGTAACAAAGGCCTAACTGCTGGGAACGGCGCCGAATCGACATTTCGCGGTCTTCTGTCACACTAGCTGATACGGCCGCAATATTTTCTTCAATACGCACAGTACGTAAACGTGTTGGTGGTTTAATGTCCAACAAAGTAAATTTTGGTGCGAAATTTGGTCACAATCTTCCGAATAGACTGCTCAGAAGGTCGAGAATGCCGATCATAAAATGGAAGCAGCGCGCGATGAACATTTCGAACCGAGCACGAATTTTGATAGTAAAATTCAATAATTTGCAAGCGTTGTTCATTTGTAAGACGATCCATGGTTAAATTGCAAACCAAACTGAAGCTGTTTGACAGTGACACAAGGTACTAAACACACGTCAGCTGTCAAAACCAGTGTTGCCAAAACCAAACCAGCTAAAAAATCACCCTTTATAATCGTTCTCTGTGTATCGATTAAAAAAATTAATGAGAAACAATTATTTTTAATCGTTTTTAAAGTGTTTTATGTTGCAAACTTAATTCGTTTAGTCATTGAATTGTTTTAGCTGTTTATTTTCTAAGGCGGCTTTTAAAATATTATATCTAAGTTAATATGCTGTATCTTCCGAATTTAAAGTTAGTGATTGCAAATGTTGTTAAAAAACAGTACTTTTTTGATTCACATTATATCAAAAAGGGTTTTAAACCAGTGCCTAAATTGTGTAAAAGTACTTAACTGGTTCACTAAATGGGTACACTTAAATTTATTTTCTACCGAATGTATTACAATACATACATTAGCATGGTTAATCAACATAATTTTGATGATTTTTCATTAAGTTGACACAAAGATACAACTGTATCAATTTTAATAAATTTTTGCTTCCGTGCAAAAATTTGATACATAGATACTTTTTTCATGAAAATTCTGCAAATTCTATCTTTCGTCATATACTTATTATTTTTTCAAATAAATTTTTAAATCTGGCAGTATCAATTGTTGGTTTTCATAACGCTCAGAATATTTCACGTATTGTACCTGAATATACGACCTGATCTGAAGTTCTAGATTTTTAATTTAAGTTCGTTACTACAGTTACAGTTGCTTTGTATCTTACTGTTAACAAGCAAAAGATACATATGTTCAAATAAGTTTGCGAGCTTGTAATTTGGTGTGCACGTAAAAGCCCATATAAGTGCAAATTATATGGCTAAAAACAGCTGAGGGTGAATTGAGATGCTCTCTCGAAGTTGACTACTTAGTTAAATCCTCATCTGTGGTTTAGTATTTTTTCGCACCGGTTCAATTTTGAATAATATTGTGTATCGATACACTTCGAATTATCTTTTGTGGTTTAATTTTGGTTCAGATCCGAAGGCGGTATTCTAGTAACTCTTTTACTTGCTTCAAAAGGGTGTGCAATAAATTTCTTTCTCCCGAAGTCGTAGGCCTGCCTCCGAAGAATTTCAAATTTTCAGTAATACTGAAACCTGTTTTGTTTTGTCCATTGCATATTTTGTACACGCTACAAATCGGTATGCGGAAAGCGGGTTTTAGTACCCTCTTACGACAGGTATACGTACCAGCTACCACTAATATATTCAAACTCTTACCCGAAGTTTTAAGTGATTCAAAATATGGGAAAGGCGCGATAAGGAAACAACAGACAAATCGACTGGCTAGTCCATTTATTTAAATTTACATTTGAAATGAAGTTACTTGAAACGATATGGTGAAAAACATTATTGCATACCTACATGTTGTGTTACACAGCTTTATTTTAAAATAAACTACAATTAAAAATTCTCTTAGAGTGTATATTTTTCAAATTTCAGCTTCCTAGCTTAAAACTAAAGCCTAAATATTTTTGACGTACGAACTGAAAGTGAATAATAATATTAAGTGCTCAATGAAAGTAAAATTTATAATGTATGCGGGAGTCTAAAAGGAGTCTAAAAGCCAAAATGAGACAGATTTATAAATATTTATTTATATACAGGCAGGCAGACCTCTAAAAAAAATTCAGCAAATACATGTGTAGTAACTCATGGTCTACAAACCAAATGTTCTGATTTCTTTTTATGTTTCAATAAAAATTAATTGAGTTAAATTATAAAAAGCTAATGAAGATGAAGCCGTATAGGAAGAATAGGTCACTATAAATCCGGAACCTCAAGTACAGGTTAATTGCTGTAATTATTTTAGATACAGGAGGTGTAATATTAAGTTTTTGTAAAACTATCGGAAATTCAAAGTCAGTAGACATTGAAGCATCAACTGTAACGGAAGGATCCGAAAACGAGGAAACATTGGAAACCGCTAAATTGAAGGTTTCAACTAAATCCTTTATATAATTAATGTATATTACCCTTAAATGTTGAAATCTAAAAAGCGAAGGAGGATAAGGATAACTTTCGGCAAGGACAAAAGTATCATAAGGTGATCTCCAAAAAGAAACCTAGGTCATTTTTATAAGAATATGAATTAATCAATACAAAAAATAAACAGATTTGATGCTGATGCTGGGAATTGAATCTTAAAAGATGATCATAGAATAGACCAAAACACTCTAACCTTTTATACGAAACAACCCAATACATGCAATGCATATTGAAAACTGAAACATAATAGACCAAACAGTAAGACAGAGCAAAAGGAAAAAAGAAAATTAGTTATTTTTTTAGTAACAAAGAGATAGATAACGCTACACAAAAATACCTGTTAATGCAAGATACACTGCGTTCTAGTTAATCCAAAAACAAATTAAGAACACTTCGTATGCTTATGAGCATACACAACTATTGTAGAGTTTAATTATAGTATTTATAGAGTAAGCTTTTTGGAAAAAAAAATTTAAATTAAAAGCGGTTTTAAATTGTTCACTAACTGCTTTCTCCTCCCACAAAATCTAAGAAGTAACTTGAAGTTACATTAAAATGAAAGAAATAATAGATTATTTATTACTATATTACCTACCGTTGCGTTTTGGCTTTACCCCAAAATATTAAAAAAAAAATTGATTTCATTGCTAGAGTTATATGGCAACTCTATGATACCACTTCTTATGTTTCTCATTGTAGTCATATACACAGTAAAAAGCTAGGAACATCATTTCAGTATTCGTCATTTAAAAATTTCTTTAAATAATACGTATGTACATACGAGATAAGAATTTGTATACGCATAAAATAAAAACTTTTACAAATTACAGCCTTTACTAAACTTTTATTATAAATAATAACAGAATAACTACTAAGTTGTCTTATGTTCTTAAGATATTCATGATATTCACATTTTACGCATTTACTCACGAATACTCCACTTCAGAAACTTTCGTAACTCCAGTTACAAAGGAGAATTCCATCAAATAGAAACAAGTGTCTATGTGGATAATGTCAGTTGCCAAATTCTGTGTTAACTTTTTTGATGTAGACTTATATTTATGTATGAATGTAATTTAAGTATTTAACTTCCGATATTGTTCACAAAAAACTCTATTACTTTTGATTTAATAAATTGTATTATAATTAACATTTTACTGACCGCAAATTAATTTGTATTGAACATAATTCAGATTATTATATCTTTTCCCAGCAAAAATTATGTATTCTACTGAAATCGTAATAAATAAATACTAACCATCTTGAAAGTGTACTTCCCTTAAGGATACTGTGTGTGTCCTTGCCTGGCGATTCTAAGTGTAATTCTGTGATAACCTAGGTAGGTACATAGTATTATATATATTTATTAGCAAAACCTCGTGAATAACGACGATCGCTTTTACTGTATTTAATTGTAAGAAGTATAAGATATACAAAATTTAATTGTGCAATAGGATAATCCAAATGGAATAAATTTGTATTTGACTTGATGTAGTTTTTAAATAATGGTTTATATTCAATCATACTTTAGCCTATTACCAACAGCACCTATTACTTCAATTCACCAGCTTTGATAACTGCTGGATGCATCTCTCGGTTCCAGAGATTTCAATTCGTGTTCTAGGAAACTATTTACACGTCTTATTAATATATAAATGTAATTCAAAATTCACGAATAATTTAGAAACAGCGGACGGCTGTTGTTTTTGTTTAGAGAAACCAAATTCGTTTACTCGCGCAACAAAAGCCGCCACTGTTGGTTTGTACCGAGAATTAAATATTATTTATAACATGTGCAAATAAAAACCAAAGCTTTTATGCCTCCAGATGCCGAGGTAGACAAAGACCTTACTACCTCAAAGTTATAGCTGACATTGTGGCCGATTCGTCGATGTTGGGAGTCCTTTGTTTGTTGTTTATTTGTTGACAGCATATACTTTGTTTTAACCTTATTTACCGCCAGACCCATTTTTGCGACTTCTATTCCTATACTCGCAAATGAAAAAGCGGCAGCTCGCTTCGTTCAACCAATAATATCGAATTTGTCGGCGTGTTTAATACGGCAGACAAGATCTTATGTTAAATCTTAGAAATAAGTTGCTGTATGCTCTCTACCAAGTCATCTTCTGCTGCCTTAAATAGTTCGACGGGTAGGCCGTCCATCCAGGCAGCCCTGTTCGACTTTAGTTTTTATATTGCTAGCCTTACTTTATCGTGAGTCTTCCGATTGCAATACTAAAGATGTTCTCCTTCCAATTTTGGCGTTAAAGTTGCCTAGGACGATTTTAACGTCATATTTCGGACCTTGATCGTAGCTTTTGTCGAGGAGCTCGTAAAACTTTTTTTTGGGAGCATCGTCCTATTCCTCTGTTGGGACGTGAACGCATATAAGGCTCAAGAGTAGCTGAACTTGTCCATACAGCAGAACATCCAAAAGCGCTTTGGCTCCGTTTTGATACCATCACTCATGAGGTCTTTGGATATTGGGTTGAAGTATAATAGTAAACTCAGATCCACCCTTTGGAATTGGGGAATGTTATTATATCCTTGAGATCGCTATCTAAGATGTCAGAAAGGTTGTCAAAGAATCCTTTCCCGAGCGCTCGATGGCTAGCACCAGCCAGATATTTGCTTATTGAGATATGAAGAGCTTGGCAGCGTTTGTGCCTACTTCCCAGTGGCCCATACTTACGGCAAGCAGTGACGTTCACATGCGTTCTATGTATGAGGTTTAGTTTTCTACGTTAATGTATTTAGGCCAGACAAGGAATGACGCAATTCGTCATGTTCATCTACCTTGAATCTGCCTTCACCGTAAAGTGCGAAGATATTGTGCCTCCGTTTAGGATTCGGGAAGGTAGGAGCCATGTCTGGCCAGCTCGTCATTTCTCTAATTTCCATCTATGTTCTTATGCCCGGAAAGACAAATGGGAGTGCTTCTTAACCAGGGGCTCACCCTGGCTATTATTTTCCTGCACACCTTGAAATGTTTGGACGATGTCTTGGTTGAGATAAGATCCTTAATAGCAGCCTGCGTGGTTGGATTAACTTTTAAAAGTATCTTGCCTGCTTCCCTCATCGCTTCTTTGATGACAGTTCCGATCTGGACGGGAATTCTGGAGTAATATTGTCAGTAGATATCAAAAGAGATGTGCCTCTGGTAACAGATTTGGTTGAGAGGGTGTTTTCCAGTTTTGCCTAAATGATCTTTGTACTTAGCATGTATAATAACATTCGAATAGCACGTGTTTCACAACCTGTCATTTATGAATGGCAAGCTTTTACTTAATCAATCATTTTGAATTGATGCGTGCTCCGAATTCCCTTCCTCATTTGTACATTGTGGACATAGGGGCGAACTATTGTGTCCAAATCTATAGAGGTATTACCGGTAGCCGCAGTGCCCAGACAGGAACTGTGTGATGTGGTAGTTACAGTTTCCCAATGCTCTCTTTGTCCATGATTCTATGTTGGGAAGGAGCTTGAGGATCCACCTGCTTTTTATAAAGCGATCCCACCTAGTTTGCTACAGCATTGCGGATGCTGCTCTTTTCTCTTCCTTTATCCTCTTTAATTCTTGTCGGTTCAAGGGTTGCTTAAGATATACCCTCTGCATCTCATCCGCGAGGATGTCGATTGGGATCATCCCAGCTAAAACGCAGGCTGCATCATCGGAGATTGTTCGAAAGCCGCTGATCAGTCTGATTGATACGCCCATATAGGAGCAGCTTACAAAAGTACCGAACTGACCACTCTGATCACCAAGATCCTTCGGGCATATCCAGACCCGCCGATGTTTGGCAGCATTCAGGAGAGTGCAATTTGGATCAGCGATTCCTTCTTACTAGAGTACTCGACGTGGGCTTTGAAACGCAGCCTATTATCCAGCATTACTCCAAGGTACCCCCTGGTCCCCTGGTTATTTGTACAGCTTCAGTCTTGTGGGCAGCTAATTCTAGGCCGGTAGACTCCAGCCATTGCTTTATTCATATAACTGCCTCGTCCGTGTTAGACTTCACCACTTGGATGTGCTTGGCTACTGAAACCACTGCTATCTCGTCAGCGAAGCCAATCATTTTGACTCCCTTGGGCAGGGTTAGTCGCAGAACTCTTTCGTACATAATTTTCCATAGGAGACTGTCGGACTCCCGTGGAGATCCTGTAGTGTTTAGTTCCATTGTCAGTATGGTACCTTAACTTCCTGTTGCTGAAGTAATCCATCACTATCCTTAGGAGATAGTATGGTTTATCCATTCCAGCCAAAGATCTCCTAATGAACGGTGATGAGCTCCACGAGGACACTCTCACTATCTCTGTCATTGCCCGGGTCTCTGTCACTTGAGGGTTTAAATGTACATTTTCTTGCATTTATGGCCAGAGTAAAATGGAAAATGCAAAACAACACATTCAAACCCATGTCATTCCTGTACCACTTATTCGATAAGGGTCAAATTGATACTATTAAGTGTAATATCCCCTAAATATAAAGTTTTCCAATAAGGTAATATTTTAGAATTTCGTTTCCATGTTAAAATCGCAACCAGACATACATTAAGACCCGATCTATTCCATATGGATATGCTATTTAATAGTAATATTCTCGCCCTACCAGGTAAAAAAAGAAGAAAATACTTTTATTGATATTCAAACTAATATTTATTTTGGCAATTACTTGATCACCGAAAACTTTTTAAATAACATTTGGAAGCACTTATCTACATCAGCTTAGGAGCTTAACCCACACATTAAGCGCACAACTGATTGGCTGTGATTGCTTTTATTCAACGCCCATTTAATTGATGTGCATTCAGAATTACCAATGCTTTGTAAAAAAGTTCTTAATGATAAGTGTTATCGTGGAGGTCTTGTTTTGAACTTTGGCATTTCGTTTAATGTGTGGAAAATACGTTAAAATGCAGTAACAAAGTTATAAGTTTTTTTCTTTAAGGAAAAGGATTAATTGCGGTTGAAGCGACAAAAAAATGCATCAACATTTTAAAAATAAATCAGCAGCTGTGAAGCACAGTTTACAGACTTTTCAACGAAAATAGTACCAAAGGCCACAATTTGCCACCATAGAAGCAAGTCTTCAAATAACTTTCGACGCTGGATAAAGTACTGCATGAGGTAGGACGCAATGCAAACATCACCTAAATTAGCAGGTTTAAAATTTCCCCATTGTCAGCGAAAGGGTGTTCTTTTGGAAATAACTGACACCATAACATAAACATAAATTTGTTTAATTTTGTAAAAATAAAACAATTTAAATGAAAATTTCAATCTAAAAAAAACTTGGTAGCCCTATATAATATTTTTTAAGAGATTTGGTTATAAAGTCGTGTATTAAATTAACTAACTAAAATTGACGAGGGAAATCGTTGTACGACCTGTTTATAAAAACGTATGAGTTCAAATTTGAAGTGACATATTTAATTTACATCTCAGCTTGGTAAAACCCAGGACCCCCTTCCTGAGTACGCCCTTGATACGCCGCTCAAAAACAACTTGTTCAGCGACAAAACAGAGGCCAGATCGTGTAAAATAAAGACGTTTGGACGAGATCGTTTCGTAGTTTTGGTCTATATCTATTTCTTCGGATACCTTAGAGAGAAAAACGTCGATGTCGATGTTGTGCTGGATCTGAAACGCTCTAAGATTTTGGTCTCTTTTAACGGACTGCACGTCAGTGTTATAATAGGTGTCGCTGGACATCATCTCATATGCATGGAAGAAGTAGACTATCCTACTTTTTTTCACATCACCTACTTTCTCACAGATACATACAAAAATGAAATGCCTTCTGGCAGAAGTGAAAAATAAGTTAAAATCAATAAATCCATTATCATTTTTCACCTTTAACGCATAGAATATCTAAAACAACAAAAGTAAATATATTGTTTGCACATAATCAATTCAACTCGCTTGGTCCTAAATAATGTTACAAATCGATTTCTGTTTGATTTAAATCTGTCAATGTCAGTGGCGGCACCAATATTTTCAGGGTACACGTAATGGCTTTGATGTACCTCTCACTCTTAGGTTGAATATTCTCCCCGTGTCTTCTTAATCATAATCGCTCAATAATCCTAAAACGCAGTTAATGAATACGAAATTATGGCTTTTAACAATAAGGACCGAAATTCTGGCTTAATGGTTTGTACGGCATTGCAAATATTTTTGGAAAGCTGTTTAGTGACAAACCTTAAGATACTTCTTTTTATACCCTATCCTAAGGGTATATTAATGTTGACACAAAGTTTGAAACACACCTTAATATTCGTTGTAGTAGGGGTATACATATTTATGATCAGCGCCAAAACCTAAGACTATTTCGCAATGTGCTTCCGTCTGTCCATTAATGCCTTAAAATTTAAGCTTGGACGCTGAAATTTGTAAAAAACTTTTCGATAAACTTACTACAATTTAGAAAAAAACCTTTTTAAAACTAAAGTTAAAGAGATAAAGTGTTACTACCTTTACAGGATATGTAGGCAATGCCCTCCTTCATTAGTTTGTCCTATAAAGTTTTTTGCTAATGTTACTTTTTGTTTTTTTTTTTACCAAATTTAATTAAACAGAGAAAGAAATAATATTCGGTATAATATAAACATATTTCAATAGCTAATTTTGTTTTTCTTCCATCCTCTTCATAGTCATCACATTGGCAGTGAGACGGTTGGAAATACATATACACAAATGCAACGACATCTAATATACACACAACAATTCACCTGTTATGTGTTTGCTTGTTCGATTGGCATCCCGGATCGGAGAGCTCATCCGGATTACCAAACGGAATGCTATATATTTTCAACGATACAAATTTACTGCGCTGACTTCAACAGATAAAACCATTTGTATTAGCGCAATAAAATTGAACCGCTTTAATTTCTCATGAAGGATTTTTGGGAAAAAAACAAGAGCTGAAAATTGAAATGCCAAATTTGATGACTATTCTCTGAAAAAAATGCTTAGGACTCAAAAACATTCCAGCTACAATTAAGCATTCTCAAATGTGATAAATGGAAACATAAGACGTGTCTATTCCTACTTACCAAATAAAAATGTTTACAAGGGTTAAAAGTAGCAAGAGGATCTCTAGTCTATACTAATTGCATAGGGAAAGTACGTAGCCTGGATTGATTCTTGATCCATTTTGCAGATCGTCATTTATCGAAAGACTAGCTTGCCCTTGCTTGAGATAGTTGCCACATTCATGAGATAGTAGTTGATTGATTTTTTATTTTCTTTATTGAACCTAGTGCTTCTCCGTTTTTTTGTCGTACCCCAAGGCGCCGAACTTACCTGAGGGCGTGCAACGTACAACCGATCATGAGAAAAAAAAATCATGTTCTTAAGATCCACACGCGCAATATAACGTTTATTATCATAACGAAACAAAGTTTAAAGGAAGCAAAACCCTTGGCACTGAACTAGACCCTCAAACGTGCAAAATATTTTGCACTTAATTTTATCTCTTAAATCCTTATCCATGAAAAACCAACATTTGCACCACAGATGAGTAATTATACAGATAGTCAACTGAGAGGATTTTTTGCTCTCTCGCCCTCTCTTTTGTATTTGCTTCAAAAAGGCGTAGAACTGTGTTGCATAAGTTTTTGAAGCAAATCAAATTGAGTCAGCTCACCTCAACAATTACAGTACTCTGCCAAGGTCTCTATTTTGGTTAAAATGTCATGTATGTATCATAAATTTCAAACTGGGCTTCAAACGCCACATTTTTGATAATTACCAGCGCACATAGCAAATTTAATACAGGATTATCCGGAATTTTTTTAAAATTTTTTGCGGTTTCAAGGGAACAGGGGTATGCTGAGTTGACTATCTGGTTAATTACTCTTTTGTGATTTGCACATATAGTTACGTGATGCAAGAGGCGCATTTTCAAAGTGAGGGCAATTCAGGTTCAGATTCAGAGTAACCGAGAACTCATCTCATCTGTGCACACAACACACGCACACATGTCCATGCACTTCTGCAGCTGCACCTTTGCATTTAAAAATAATCGTTTTCTTACTAGGGTTTGTATCAGCAGAGTTTGTATGGATTATAACTTATGGTAGAATGGATGGACAGACACACACATGTGCATAATGTATACACCCCATTCGACTCCACCAGCCAAAAATGTACATGCCTAAAACAGAAAAGAAGAGAAATAATTCGCTCTTGCTTTTGTATTACCCACGCCACAGTATTTGTATGTGCTCTTCAAAAATCACGAATAGACGTCGAAAGAAAATCGATCACTGCGATCGATTTGAAATCTTGGTCAAGTAACATATTAATAAATAAGAAGTTTTGCAAAGATGCTACTAAATGCTAAAACCTAAGCTCTTAGAGAATATAAAAAAAACATAATTTAATTAAATAAGGCGAAGGACAAGTTCACTTTTTTTTTCTCACATAAAAACGAGGTTGTGAAATCTGCAAAATTTATAAAATAAATAAAATTGACTAAAGAGTGCAAACGTGCGTTTTAATTAATTTTGCACAAAAAAGGAACACCAAGCAGGTAAACCCAACTAAAAGTCGCACGCACCAAGCAAACATATTTTGTTTGCATTTGAAGTGTATTTTTCGTTGTATTTATGTATGTTTATGTATTTCCAACTGCTACTGCTAATTTGATGTCGATGAAGGGGATACAAGACAAATAGTATTAGCCATTGCAATATGTTTATATTACAACCAATATTATTTCATTGTGTGTCTTGTTAAATAACTTTCAGTTAATCTCTGCAAAATTAAAGAATTATCAAATGGATCAGCAACAAATATGACGTTTATGGTGTTTGAATGTGTTAGTGCTTCCAGTTTTGATTCTGAATTTAAAGCTAGAAGCAAATTTCTCTTAAGTACCAAACGAACACTTTCAGAAGAGTCCGGAAGCCTTCCGGATAAACAATCGAAAACGACATAAGTTGCATACTGGTTGGTTTACATTACCACGCGGGATGGATAGGATGCACAATACTAAAAAGTCTACTGCAAGGAAGGGATACCGATACCATTCATGAATAAATGCGTGATACGTATTTTGGTTGGTAATGTTAATTTGCGTGGTGGCAGCCGAATGCAGACTGTTTGATCTGTGATCTCACTCTAAGGTCTTTAAAATCAATTACGGCAGAAAACCGAGCTCTCTCTCTCTCTAATCTCGTACGAAAATTGCATGCTTAGCCGTAATCCTACCATATTAGTTTGTGGCAAAATTCCAAATCCCGACTGGTACGGGGCCTATCCTTTTTATCTTGCACAGACTGCTGCCTATCCCTATAATGCTTGTCAGGTCGCTTAATATTTCCCTATACACAAAATTACTTTCACAACTGGGACTTGGATTCTTTTCTAGAATTCCAGTTGACCGAAACCACAGATGAGTAATTATCCAAGTAGTCAACTTAGCATACCTCTGTCCCCTTGAACGAGCTCTCTCTTAAATTTCCTATCTGTGAATACGTGTGAACCACAGAGAGTGCGGTTAGTTGTTAAAAATATGGTGTTTGAAGACCAGTATGAACTAGGTATGAACGACATGACATTATTGCCAAAATGGATTCCTTGGCGCAGTGAGCTGGTTATATTTGATTTGTATGCAAAAACTTCTGCAGCCACAGTTCTACGTCTTTTTGAAGCAAATAAAAAGTTCTCTCAGTAGACTATCTGTATGGTTACTCATCTGTGATCGAAACGCAAAATCAATGATCTTAACTGATATAGATTTTAATGTATATTCGAAGATATAGGACGTTTGGCACAAACATATTTGGGAATAACACTGTTTGATGCAATTGACAGACTACAAGTGTCAAAACGTATGTCATTTGCCAAAATATGTAATAGGTAGAAAAAAGACAGTTCGACAAGGTTTCAACAATTTATTCTAAGGCAATTTATCAAAGGTTCGTAGAATTGAATCAAAAAGTGCCATACGGATAGCAGTGAGTAAATCAAAAAGAAACCATTAATTTACATTAAGCATATATTTAATGAAACTAAGGGATTTTAATCGTTGTATCTATACAATATAATATTTTTTTTGTGATTGTTTTCAGCTCTTGTGCACACTGTCCCTACGTCATTGACACTCCGCCTTAAATAAAAACGTACTAAACGTCCAACATACATAAAAGTCTGAAAGATCTAGTATTTTGCTTTTCATACGCGGCCTTTGTGTATGATATGCGAACACCCCCATCATTTCACTTACGACGAGCTAACGGCTAAGAGCGAATAACCACATAGTACAGGAGTAAATAACTCAATAACCCGACTGCTGCTACTTATACGAAAAAAATAAATGTTAAGTTTTACAATAACAGCGGTGGTGTGTCTTTTGGATTTGTTGAATTAAATATACGTTTAAATTTGTACTTGGAAGATCTGCTCCCTTTTTTGAGACGTAAGCTCAGTAAGCCTTATAATTTAGAATTTTGTAAAACAAATGTCATCAGGCGTGCCAGATCGGGTATGTTTTATTCCATAACCAATTCCATATGTGCCTATTAATATGTGCTTGATCATATACATTTATCTATATGCATTTAAATATGTTGCAAATTTACAATTAATTTGGTTCGGGGATTATGTATATAATGAATCTTACAAATGTTTTTTAGTGTATATTAAAGCAAGGGTATAGAATATTTTTGCATTCATACTCTAAACTTCTTGCTATTAGTACATTTATGTATGAACTTGTTTTGCATATGTATATATGTATGTATGAAATAGACTAATTTTTCTTTTCTTTATTTCAGTTAAAAAGGCAAGCCGCTGCAGGTAACTATTTTCTATTTACATTTAAACATTTCTGAATGAACTTACAATTTCAACATGAAACATGTCAATTCGACCAAGATAACATTTAAATGCAGTGAAGCTAATGTGCAATAAAATCACGTTAAAGAAAAATTGTAAATAAATAAAAAAAAATTATAGGACGTCTGATTTGATTTCAAGCCATTTCGATTCTGATTGTTGAGAATTATTATTTAAATAAGTTGGCGTGTTGTTATTTGTTGAGAATTACCAAAGCAAATCTCTATTCGCTATCCAGAATGTTGGTTTCAATTCTAAGGACTTAAAGCAAACTAGATAATTAAAAAAAAAACGAAGAAAAAGCTGAAATTGAAATGCAACTCACTAGGAATAATTTTTGAAAAATACTTAATTTGTAAATTTATATGTTATGTCACTTCAGTTGCAAATAAAAGTCCTGTTACACAAAAACGCCCTTTTGAATCCGCACCTCATAGCGTATATTTCGCAACACCTACATATTCTCTTTGAGTTCAGTGATAAAAATAAAATGAATAAACGATATAGTTATTATTGCAAAAACGTTTTATATGGGTACATGTTAGATTTCCGAATAGATCATGCTCTACTCTGCCGCATTTAGACATCTTAAATTCATACCCTTTAGTAGTTATTATACTCCTTCATGCCATATGTGCTGAAGGCCTTTCAAACATAATCGGAAATTTTTTTAAAAGTCTTCAAATATAAGGTACAAACTGCTGAAGTCGATTGAATTTAAATCAGATATAATATAAAAGCCCGCAGTAAATTTTAGCAGTGATAGGTAACCAAATGAATAATACATTTAGATGCTGTTGTGCTTTCAAACTAAAGATGAAACTTGAATGATGCCTAAAACCATTTATTTTTTAAACATCCCTATGTTCTGATTACAATTATTTTAGTCCAAGAAGTTTTACCTGTCATCAAGTCCTTGTTAGATAATAAATATCTATCTGCTGTACAATTATTTCGTCGAAACTACAGGAACATCGGTTACTTGGAGTCTACTTTTTAACCGTAGTGCACTGATACACAGGTGGTCATATCTTTAAATAAATAAATATTAGGCGTAAACGCCATATAAAGAATCCAAAGCCTAGCTTCTCCAACCACAGTGTGTGACGAATGCAAGGGACCTACAGTTTAATGCCGATTTCGAACGGCAATTAATTTTTAAGAAGCTTCTCATGACAGTTATTACTGTTGGAAGTTTGTCCCATAATCCGATAATTTTTGGACAAGACATTCAGTGTTACCTTCGGAGAGTAAGTGTGCAGGCGTCGGTGTTCAGAAAGTGTTCAGAAATAGATATTCACCTCAATCATTCACCCATATCGTGGAAAACGCCGTATCTGAGATTCCCTTCACTTGATTCATTTTCACTTGTATACATCGTAGAATCCGCCGGGGAAACTTCCTTATCGATGTGAATTTCGAACTTGAAGTTGGTCGGTAAACAGATGTTTTGTAGTAAATGACAGGAGTGAATGTTCGAAAATAATTTTAAATTTAAATGGATAGTATAGTATGGATAGTATATCATATTTGAATATGCTTAACAATCAGGATAAAGCATCCCCCCCGATAGGAAAATTTATGGAAAAGCGCACATGATTAGGAGGAATTGCAGAAGACATAATAGATCTTCTACATTCAAAGTGAGTTTTGTAACACAATCATAATCTATTAATAGCTTTAATTAAACTTCTAAGTTTGTTAAGAGCTTTCGTCAGTAACGCCTAATTTTAATATGTTTTGAATATTTAAAAAAACGAAGCTTAATACTAACTCGTTCTCGTATTCATCTTCACTACTTGTGTTTGTGCTTCTTTAGCGGAGAAACGTTTGCATAGCATAGTCCAACGTTTTCAGAAATTCCACAAATGGCTTTCGTTACATATGAGTGATGTTGACAAACCACCACTCAAGAGATATTTTTATGACAAATTTCGAATCCCAGAAATGGTAATTTGCGTTTATTGAACGTATGTTGTCATCAAAACTCCATCACAAAATAGACATTCATACAATAATCGTAAGGAATATTTCATCCTCTAAAAATTACCAATATTCTTGCTACCTGATGCGTGATGCGTGGATGCAACAAGTACCAAATACGCAATGAATAAGCTGCGTATGTGAAATGTCAAAGATTGTTTGGCGAGTGTTCCCTGATACGTTTTCTACGATGGTGTGAAACTTTACCGACAGGTAAACGTTTCACCTCGAAAGTATTCTACAATGACGATTTATGAATTTGAGTGAAAAGTTCCTTCCGGCGGATTGCACGATAGGGCTGAGTGACTGCGATGCGAGCTTATCCGATCCGCACACATCACTTAAGCTGTCTCAGATATCGGTGCGCAATACCACTTCATCGATTGTATTGCAGTCAGCAATAATTAATATGTTTATAAAAAATTGATAAAAATGTATCCAATTGGAAGAAGAAAAATAGTAATAACCACATAGCGCTTTCATTTACTTTCGTTCAATCGTTTACTTTTGAGCATTCTTTTACTTTTATTTACTGAAAATGTTAGCATATTTTGAAAATTAAATGAAATGGCAATAGATCCAGATACATTTCAGATTAACGCTTTATTTTTTATGATCTTGGCTCCAATAAATTTTAAACCAATTTTGAATCCGCTGACTGGGGATGGTCAGCGTTTTCATTAATATTTATTTTTGTGCACTTTCTTTCCAACATCCAACTTACTATCCGACGGTTTGTATAATATGAAGAAAGCAAAAACCAGCGCAAATCCCTCCGTCAGTCCGCCGGATTCGATGGTTTGGGTGATTATTGAAAACGCAGCCCATCCACAGTTTGCGATTTCAAATTGTTAAAGTATGTAGTTTATTTTCAAAAAGTACTAACATTTTCAGTAAATGCAAAGTTTTGGGGGTTCTCACGGCGTTTTTTATTTTTTAAATAACGCTACCTGCCCGTACAATTTTGGACTTTTTTTGTACTTTGGATACTTGAGATGGGGCAGAAAATACTGCAATAATAGTAATTACTTTATTTTCTGATGATTTTGGGGAAAATCTAAGTTCGAACCGTCGTATTAATGCTGCAAAGAGAAGCCAATTTTTAATGATCTAGATTTGGGATTGTTGTTGTTGTTTGCGGGCATTTAAAGGCAATTTGTTAAAAATACTGGGATCTATGTGGGTAAGGAGTCGACGATAATGATGCGTCCAAACAGCTCGACTTCACTTGAGTTTTAATAAAATAACAAAGAAAAATAATATAAATAAATAAAAATAAAATTATTTCGATTGGTTTGCTCGAAAAATATTTTTGCAGTAAACAAATAATCAAAGGTTTATTTTACTATCTGTTGTCGTCCCTTTATTCAATTTTTTTTGTTCTTGATGCTTTATAAACTGTTCATTAATGCAAATATTGGCATCACATTCTACGTCAAGTGTTAATTTTTGCAAACTGATACGGAAATATTTCAAACAAAAGCGTCACCAAATAGCTTGATGCGTTGCTGATTCGGCAAGCAATAAAATTGAAATATATCAGAAGAGGAAGAAAAGTGAGTAAATACACGATTATAACTGATGAAATGTTTTTATTTAATGTACAAAAATATTTAAATTACTAAATAAATGTATTTTTGATCGAAAAAACTAAAAAAACAAATTTTTACAGGAAATATTTTCCACATATGCAAGAAGAAGCCCAGAAAATTTAAATAAAAAATGAACTTGATAAAAAAATGTTTAATTAAATGGTTTGTTCTAAAACTCCACAAAATGTTCGATTAGCATCAACATCAGAATCGCAAATAAGCAGTAATGCTGCATCACTGCACAAATGTTTGACGTTTTTGAATTTACTCATAAAGTATGGATCTTGTGTCACACAGAACACATTTATTTAAATTGAGGCAAATCGTCTGTATCTACCAGATAATACGAATAAGACGAACAGAAAAAAAGTAAACTAAAACAGAGTAACGTTTATTGCGAACGTTCAATGACCAAAATAAATAGAATTTAGACCCAGCTAAAATATTTCTCCTATTGCTTAGATATCAGAAAGGTAGAAATACGATTTTATACATAATTTAAAATATAATATAAGTGCACAATTCTTTAGGTTATTAATTTGTAAACAAAAATTGGTTCTTAAAAATTAATAATGAAATATTAACGATTTTTGTTTTTCCGAAAAATAAATTATTTTGTTTAATCTTTTTGCATAGAGAGCCAGATGCATGGCTCAAAATGAGGTATGTTATTACAACAATAGAGAAGTCCAAAAAAGTCTGTTCGTCTGCATATATATGTATGTAAATTTTTTCTTAGAAATATCATATACCGGTCATTACAAAAACGCCAATGCATCAAAAATTAATAAATGCAGTTTAAAAACCAATTTACTATATATTTTTACACAATTAAATTTGTTTCTTTTTGTTCTTGTAATTTGGACAACTAATTTAAAAGTGTTCAATATGAAAAATTACATCCAAATCTTTAAAGCCATTTAAAAGAAAATCAATTGTTTCAAAACTTAAAAAGTGATTTAAATAAATGTGGTATATGATCCAATGTTATAACTAAAGTTTGAGACTTAGCGAGAAAGATTTGTATGACGCAGTCGAGCCCTTTATTATATTGAGGTTGACAATAACAAATTGTTTTGTAATATCCGAGGCTATCTCTGTCTCTCTCATAACTATATTTTTTTGACATGGGCGGGAAATTACCATGACGGAACAACCCCCAACCTGGAGGGACAGGCCCTGGTTTTGGCCTTAGGACAGCAGGCCGATTATCGCGGTGCCAGTAACCCACTTCGGGAACCACCAACACCCTACACTAGTTTTGGGGATCCCTTAAGAACTGGGATTCAAATATGTTGAAGCAGCCTTATAGGTATATCACTAAATGGAACTGTGGACACCAACTTTGATTCATCTTTAGATTTCGTCCGCTGAATTATTTTGACCATGATTGGCTGAGTGCACGGGCGATTTTTGAGGCAAAAAACAACGACGTAAATAATTTGAATTTCATGATTCAAAATCAAAATGCCGGTGAGTTACATTTAAACAAATCCATGGACTCCGTTATAATTTTATTGCGCAACCTCAATGCGCCGAAACTTTGTAACGGAGCGCATTTGATTGTGAAGAATCTCAAATCAAATTTCATTCAAGTGACTAGTTTGAGCGGGAAAATTCAAAGGCGAAGATGTTTTCATTCCGCGGATTGCGCTTATTCAAAACGATTTGCCATTCATTTTTAAGCGTCTTAAATTTTCCCGTGCATTTGGCTTTCGCCATGGCAATTAATAAGTGGCAAGGATAGTCGCTGGATGTTTGTGGCATCAATATCGAATTCCCATGTCAATTCTCAAATGTTCAATTGTGTATCACATATCGGAAAACCTCCCCTTTGTAAGTGTACGCGCCCGAGAATATAACGAAACATGTTATATATACCATAAAGCACTTCAGTGAAAAAGTGGAAGGTTGGTCGACACTACAATCATTGCGGTTTGATTAAAAAAATAGACATTGTTACTTTAGTTATTTTTCCATTATATTCAATGGATCTTTAATAAAGAATTTGAATTTGAATTACATGAAGCAGAATGTCCATGCTCGGAATTATTATTTTATTATTACTTGTCCCCTTCAACCCGCAAACAAAAAATGGCCGCAAAATTTTCTTATATACTTCCTATCTGTGAATACGTGTGAACCACAAAGTGTGCTGTTGATTGTCAAAAATATAGTGTTTGAAGCCCATTTTGACATTAATGATACCTATATGACATTTTTTTCAAAATGTATTCCTTGGCGCAGTACTCCTATTGTGTGCGTGAGCTAGCACAATAATTTGATTTGCATGCAAAAACATATACAGACACAGTTCTACGCCTTTTCGAAGCAAATAAAAAAAACTGTAAAATTACTCATCTGTGTGTGTGTGAGTAAGAATGGCCTAGTACACGAAGTTGGTATATTGGTTGATACAAACCCTATAACCTTGATTTTATTTTTTTAAAAAAAAGTAAGCGCCTAAAAAACCACAAAAATGTATTACATACGTTTGCAAACACACCTTCTGGGGTTGCAGATGTATCTCACGAATAGGTCGAATTATTTTCTAAGCCGGTATAGTGTTGACTTTTACTCGTCTGGCAAACCGATATATCTCAAAAACACAGAAAAAAGTTTTGATCTCTCTTCTGACAATTCGCCGGTCATTCTGATAATTACTAGCAGAAGTTAATGCGAAAAGGACCGTCCACCAAGACTGACTATCAAAAAACCAAACTGGGACTCCTTTAGAAAATACCGGAACTCAAAGACGAATTGAATCGATTCAGCGAAGCCTTGCAAAGTTCAGCGTGGAACAATACTCCTCATAAAATGCGAGTAACCACAAATTGTGAATTAAAATATCCCCAAGAAATTTAGTAAAGGAAAAACGAAGAGCACGTAAAAGATCACAGCAATCTCGTGCTCCGGGATTTAAGAAATCGTAAATTCTCAACGTATCTCGAAAGCTTAATGGCGGATAAAACTTTCAACTGTTCGTTTTGGAAAGCTGTGAAAGGCATGAAAAAGCCAAAGATGCAAGCGCCACCGATCAGAAAAATAATAGGGATTAGTCGAAAGGGGACAAGGAAAAGACCGGATTATTTTCCGAACACTTGGAAGAGACGTTTAAACCATTTCACGGTGAAGCGTTAGTTGAAGATGCTATTCTAACCACGGTATATGACCATTACCAAATAAGAAAAGTATCGCTAGTCGAACTCTGTCTTGAAATACAAAAAATTAAATTAAACAAGGCTCCTGGGTATGAATTATTTACAAGGCATTTTAAAAATGATTTGCCCATAAAAGCCCTAATTAAGTTTATTTATCTCATAAACGCTTCGATAAGACTTTTGTCCCCAGACATTGCAAGATAGCTGCGGTTATAATGTTTCATAAGCCAGTAAAACCTCCAAATGATAAAAAAATCCTATAGCCCAATATTTCTTTTTACCAATTATGTTGACGATATTTGAAGAACTAATATTAAAGTGATTACATCCAATTATCGAAGAACGCCGACTAACACCGGATTACCAATTCTGAATCAGAACAGGACTCTACAATTGATACAGAATTCAACGAAATTGAAAAAGCACTAGAGGAGAAGGAAATTTGTTCAAGCGTTTTTCTTGATATCTCTCAGGCCTTTGATAAGTTATGGCATTCGGGATTAAAGACGATTTTTGAGATCCTAGACTCTTATTTAGCGGACAGACTCGTTAGCGTTAAACAAGGAAACGAGTACTCCGAATTCAAAGAAATCGCGGTAGGAGTTCCACAAGGAAGCGTAGATATACCGCGAGAAGCGGATATTGCGACGTTCGCGGATGTTACGGCCATATTAGTTGCAGGCGACCGACTCGATTCAGTCCGCTACAAATAAGCTTCAACAAGCTATCGACAAAATATGCTTGTGGACAAAACCTTGCTATTGTTCTTAACGAGATTCACGAAAATTCACACACGCTTATCAAGTTCTTTAGCAACATTGGCACTACACCCTTATTTACACGAAGCAACTCGGGCCATTTTGACCCCCCCCCCCCCCCCCCCCCCCTCTAACTTCGCTTAGAAGAAAGCTAGAGACATCAAATTTTCAGGATTTATTGGGACGCAGAGTAGCAGGCTCCATCCATACCATACCATTTCAACTGTTTAACATCAGCGGTTTCTAAGTTATAAGGCCCCAAAATTTGCATAATCCGTAACCACTGACTTACTGACAGATCATCAAAACTATGGAGCACTTCCAATCATCGTAGAACCTTGCAATTTTGCACAGTAATAGCGTTTGCGGAGAAACCACAGGGAACATTTGTGATTTTCCATCCAGGGGGCGTGGCAGCCCCCACTTCTCTTATCAACTCGTCATCACACTATGAAACACTTCCAATCATCGTAGAACCTTAAAATTTTGCACAGTAATAGGGTTTACGGAGAACCCCAGGAAAATATCCAACATTTGTGATTTTCCATCCAGGGGGCGTGGCAGCCGCCCACTTCAATAAACGCAGAATTTGTACATGAGGCTTGGATTTAACGAACAAACTCCGCAAAAAATAAAATATAGTTTATTTTCTATTAAGGGGTGTGGTAGCCGCCCCTTTTCTTTAATTTAGCCCCCAAAAGTCCTACAATTATGATTTTTTACATGAGGGTTAGATTTTAAGAACAAACTCGGAAAAAAATAATATATTATATATTTTCCATTTAGGGGCGGGGTAGCCGCCCCTATTCTTTAACTCAGCCCCCAAAAGACTTACAATTATGATTTTAAGAACAAACTCGGAAAGAAATAAAACACTTAAAAGACTTAAAGCTATGAAATTTTGACGTGGAGGAAGGATTAGAAGAACAAACAAAATAAAATTCGTGTATATTCCAAAAAAAAAGCGTGGCAACCGCCCATATATCGAACTCATTCTATAGTTATGAAATCTTACATGTCGGTAATTCTTTTAAGGGCAAACAAGGAAAGTTATTAAAAAAATTGTATTTTTCTCGAAAGAGGGCGCTGACGTTCGGGCGAAATCCCTAAATTTTTCCAAAATTTTGATGTATAAGAAAATCTTTGCAAAAAGTATTGAAATCACACCAAAAACACAAATGTTAAAAAATAGCCAAGTTCTTTTATACAAAAAACGCTTTTGCCATACAAGTCTGCTACAAAAAGTACTGAAATCTAAAAAAGAATGCTAAGTTTGTATTGTAATTGTTAAAAATTTCACAAATAGTATTTAGTACATTTACATTTTTATACTTGGCATGTTTTTAAAATCGTGAAAATTTGGGCTCTACACACATGTGTTTTATATATATATATATCTTCAAAACTTCAAATTGGAAAAATTGCCAAGTGTAAGGATGTACCTAAATACTATTTGTAAAATGTTTAATAATTACAATACAACATGGCAAAGGCGTTTTTTGTATAAAAGAACTTGGATTTTTTTAACATTTATGTTTTTGGTGCGAATTTACTTACAGAAATGTAAGCATCTACCCATTTATATTGGCTGTATTCCCAAAAACGTTTATTAAAAAACCAGAAGTCGATTTTTGGTCTAGTCCGCTTCCGAAATCTGCATCAACATAACACGACAAGCAATCATTATTTCCATTTTTATAGCAAAGACGAGTCCAGCGTCCCTTTAATGTACCGCAGGTGTGCGTTGGTATCTACTAAAATAGTTTACAGCTAAATTCAAATTCACATAATTAATACCGATGCCGATAAATGATTTCAATTCACCCAAGTCTGTCATATGAAATCTGTTACTCTTTCTTTATATCATTAATATGTAAAATATTGTTTCCTGCAAGTATAATGTCATCAACGTATAAAAGTTGAAAAACGCAATAGAAAAACGCAATCGATTTCCTTTGGGTAGCTCAGTAAGTATCCAAGTGTCATTTTTAATAATGATTCCATTTCCTCATGAACTGGTTGCATCCATTTGTCTTCCACAAACGGTTCTGCATTTTTCGCTAAAACAGCATAGTCTTCGATATTTCACAATATTTCGAGAGCTTCGCCTTTTGCGGTGTCATGAACTCTTCGTCATCATTTTGTTGTTCAGATTCACTTTCCTTTTCTTCTTCAGGTTTCACCGAATCACGCTGCTCTTGCAAATGTTCTTCTTTCTTCTCTTCGTGATGAATCCACAGTTCGCTGCTAATAACAAATTATGTTTCGTCGAATACTACGTCCCCCCAAAAATAATTTTCTGGTCTTCTAAGCTCCGAAGCTTGTATCCATTAGGGTAGTATCCAACGAAATAGCACTTAAGTGACCTTAACGAAGCAGGAACTTTACCATTCAGTGCTGATGTTGGACTCCGATTTACACAGCTGTTTAATCCGCTTCGGTCCAAAACGTTTTCCCTAGCTTACAGTTTAGCAACATTTATCTTGATTTTTCTAAAATCTTACGATTTATCCTCTCTGAAATTCCGTAATGCTCAGGAGTATATCGTAAAGCGAACTTGAATTGAATTTCTTTTTCTTCAAAATACTGTTTAGTTTCTTTAGAATAGTCGATAAATGTTAGTACATACCTTCTTGAATCATGAGATGTTAAAGTGAAAGGACCGATTATATCACTATGAACTAACTATGACTATGAACACACCTTGAACAGAAAAACACATTTTTTTGTCAAATTTTCGCCATGTTATGGCTCGAAAAAATTAGTTGTAATAAAAAAAATTCTTCGTTCACTGACTGACTATATATTGTTATTTCACAGATGTTTGCAAAATTTGAACAAAGACGCTTCATAACTATTCGTCTTATTTGTCTTAGAATTTTACTCGCATCGATTTGAAATTTTAGGATAATTTTTTAAACATATTGTACTATTTAATAAGACCTACCTAAACCCTTAAACCATTTATTAGGAGCATTTACAGACAACCTAGATACGTTTTAATTACGGTTCTGTTTATTCGCTCCACTTAACCGTTTTCACGAGCAACACCAGTAGTAACTAAAGAGTGGGCAATGCTTCCTTTTTCGCACTTTTCCATTTACACAAGGGGCTTGTCAGTGATGACTTTTCCTGAATCACCAAAAAGTAACGAATTGCGCCATCAGCTTCTTTATAACTTCGTCTGATCCTGCAGATTTGACAGCGAAGATCCACGTGAACTTAGTGAAAGCATCCACGATTACAAATAAAAATAAATGCTTGCAACTCTTGGCGGTTGACTGATTGAAGCTTTCCAAGATTGTCAAGATGATAAGTATTCAGCGGCGTATTAAACTTCTCTTTCTTCGACGCATTTAGAAAGAGTTTGCTTTATCTTTACCGACTTTTGCAGCACATCTTTTTCCAGACATTTAGGCACAACTAGGTCGTAGTCACCCTCAATGAATTTGTACAAAATTTCGTTTCGAATGATAACATTTTCGTACTACTGTTTCAGGTTTGTACTGACCAATGGATAAAACTTTTTATGCGATGAAGCACACCTTCGTCGATCCTCATAACCACGCCTCCGTTTGTCTCATAGCTGAACCAGATCAGTGAAAAACCTCACAGTCGAAACTTTGAAGAAATAATGGCTATATAGCAGCGGCGGTACATGTTTTTTTTCATGGTTGCAGTTTTTTAAATGTAAATGTGAAATCTAAGAAAATTGGGAGGACTGTCCTTGCCTTAACATTACTTAACCGATATACATATTAAATTTTCGTGATTGCACAATTGTTAGCTAAATGGTTTATAAAATGCAACTATTCTATCTACATAACGTAGGAAAAAGAAAGTTTTAAATTAGTTAACATCGCATAATACGATAAAACAAACAGTGCTAGGCAAAGTTAAAAAATAAATTTATGTAAGGGACAATCATTACATGCACAAGTAATAGGTATAGGAATGTAATATTTATTTTTTTGTAATTTAAAGGAATATTATGGATTATAATAATACATTTAAATATTAAAGTTTTTCCAATTTACAGGAAAACTGATGGATGAATGTGATGCAATTCCTTGGAGTCAGCAAGTCGACGAGGCTTCTTATGAAAATTTATCTTCGCCAACAGATACCAAAATTCACGGTACGTAAAAACCACATAATTTATATATATTGACACACAGAATTGACAGAAAACAATTTGCCTGTACGATTGGAAATGCAATGTAAAATATTTTTTTTTTTTTTCAAATCATATTATAACATGGATTTTAATAGGTGAACGTAGCTAGCTAAGTACGACCTTCCATATTTTTCGCTTCCCAACCTCGTGCGAAAGTCATCAAATAGTTAATCTTTTTAAGAAAATTTTCTCAAATTACAAAAGGCAATAAATTATAGGTCCATTACATTTGTGATTTGCACAAAAAATTAAAAATTTAGCCTTTAAATCCTGTCAACGCATTGTTATTTATTTGATGGTGCCGAAAAAAAACTACAAAGGTTGTGAAAAGTTTTAAAAAATATAGAAAAGATGCCAGCTATTGAAATGTGGTAGGTTTTCCCCTTTTAGTATTGAATTTCTGTGAAATTATTGATTTTGTTTAGTAAGACGGACAAAACGTATCTTGTATCTGTTCTGAAGGCATCGTGTTTCGAAAGAGCTAATAAAAAATGAAAACAAAACGCACTATTACAATCTTTATTATTGATTATATTGGTTGTTGTCTTCCTTTAACTACAAATCCAATATGTACCTGTTTCGTTTGTAAAGTAAAATCCATATTGTGTGGGATTTGAAAATTAAGCCAATGCACATTATAAACTAATGCATTATATCTAGATTTTTACAATATTTTTTTTTTTTCCTTTAAGAATATAAAGCCAAAAGTTATTCCTGCAACGATTCTAAGAGGAGCGAAGAAAGCTATAGTGAACGAAAATTAAATGTACCAAATGCGTCGTACAACATTAGAAAGGACAACGTTAACATTTCCCAAAAAATGTCATCGAGAGAGATTCAAAAGGTAATCACAAGAACAATCAAAAGTATGCTTAAAATAAAATTCCTCAATAAACATTTAAAAAAAAATATAAAGTATAATAAAAAAGTAAGTTAGTCATGTTGATTATTTCTTAGTTATACATAAAAAGATTTTCTAAAAAAAACAGGAGACATAACTTAAAAGCGTCACATTTATTTATATTACATAATTTTTAAAAACTGAAAATCCCGTTAGTGCCTTTTAATTAAATTTTGTATGTAGACGATGTTTATAAGTTTTATAAAACAGTTAGCTGGTTTGCGAGCTTAGGTGTCTAAAACTTTGGCTACCCAGACTCAAGAAAAAATTAATTTGTAAATTTCATTCTATGACAGGTTTGTTGTTTTGCATGGCAAACATATCACGTTCCTCTGCAACCATAACTTTTTTTTTTGTTGAAAAATATTTAGTTCGAAGTTCCTTGTTTCCAAAATAAAATTTAACAAGATCAGATATGTAAAAATGTGTATTAAAACATTTAAAGAACTCTTCAACTCGATGCAGCTAAATTTATATTTCTTTCGGTATTTGTAATCATTTTGCAAAATGCTAGCAAAGTTATTAGAAACCCTCTCGTACTAAGAGTTAATGTTTGTTTGTAGGCAGTAGTCCATTTATTATTTATTATTTATAAACCGGATAATAATCTTCTTCTTTCCATTGCCGACGAGGTATGAGTGACCATAACATTTGATGCATCCCAACTGATCCGCCTGTGGTGTTCGTCGCAATTCATATTTAGTTCATTATTGCTTGTTGCATGTTAGTGTACGATTATTAACAGTTACTCTTCTTTTCCACATAAATAAAGGGGACTTATTTCCCACTAGACGTAAAAATCAGTACAGTATCGAAGTGAAAGAAGCCAAACTAATTTTGAGAAATAAAGCCAACGAATAATTAAATTTATATGTATATATTAATACTTGATGTCAGTGTTAGATTTGGAGTAGGTGCGAGGTGGGGTATATGCAAAGATTCCTTGGATATAAACAAAGTTGGCGTGCACTGGCCAGGCCCTACTTCAAATCCAACGTTCACCCCAAGCCGGGAGGGAGGAGGGGGAGGCGGTTGGGGGAAGACAGAATGACCCGCTTGCTTGGATGAACTGAAGTAATGACAACTTTCGAAAATTGGTCTAATTTGACTTGGTATTATTTCAGGGCACCTTTTAGTGTATGCAAAGTTTCCTTATATATAAATATATGTATACATATTCCATTGTTCATCCAAATCTTAAAAATCTTTATTGCCCTATACCTTTAGCTTTATCGTTTTTTTATAAACATTCGTATAAACAAACGTTACAAAAAATTTCAATTTTGGTTTTAATCCCACTTATTCAACCTAAACAATTTTTTTTTGTCGTGTAAATTTTCAATCAGATGACATAAATAATGATGAATAGACTATGGCAACAGTACCTGGGCGGCCCGGTTCGCGTGTTTAAGGGATTTCAACCCTCTTTCCGCAGGCGACAAGTACCGCTCACGCAACTTTGTTGCTCCGCTCGGGGTATGTACTTTTCGTCAGGCAGGCGCCAATGGCAACAGTGTGTGTGGCAACACTCACCGCAAAAAATTAATCAAAACGGATTTAAAACTTCCTCGAGTTTAATCAAAAAATTCCTCAAAATTCAACAAAAAAATAAAAATTCCCTACAAAAATCAAATCAAAAAATATAAGATCACGGAAAAAAAGAGAAGTGTAAAAAATCCCAAAACAAACCAAAGTAAAAGTAGCTGCATTTCGATGAATGCAACCATTCATCCATATTTTCCTGTCATTTCATTGCAAAAAGTTTACATTTCTAACCAATTTTTTATCATAAATATCCATCTCCTCACACTCAGATTTTGGATTTATTATTTTGAACAGTTTTTATATCGAATAAATGTATTCATATGTGAAAATTCGTGCTACCCCTTGGAAAGTTGAGCCAATGATTTTTATAATTTGGCGTGGGTAATACAAAAGCATGTATTTGCCTAATGCCTGAAACAGATGAGCAGCGAAAGCCATGCAGCGTACTGATTTTATATGGAATATGACATACAGCTGGGTGCATGTCAATTCGTGCTGCAAGTTGTCTCTATTTCTAAATTGGCTGCGCGGCATCAATGCAGCCACCACGCATTGAAATAATTCCTTAAATAATTATAGTCTGGCATGACTGATTTTTACAGAATCCGTCTTTATTTTTGTATTGATGCAAACAAAAGGCCATAAGATTTATTTGAGTTTGTAAAGAAAAATAGGTTTTTATATGATAAAACCTAATCATCGTATAGCAATTTATACTTGGAGGATAAAAAATATAATGAAAAATATAATAAAAAAAATTAATAAAACACATTGAGTTTTGACAGATCTAGGCATCATATTTTTCGAAAAATATGCACGTGTGTCTCGGGTGCAGCGATCAATGCATCCCCTCTGCACATCTGTTTCAGGCATAATTGAGTCGAATGTCGATCTCGAATAGGTTTGTGCGTCTGATCAAACGTTAAGATTATGTGTCTATCCACTTTACCAAAAGTTATAAGTCACGCAAACTCTGTTGATACAAAGCCTCATTAGAAAACGATTATTTTTAAATCAAAAACTGTTCCGGCCCAACGGTGCGGCTGCAGAAGGGATGAAGGCGTGTGCGTATACGTTTGTTGTGTGTCGTGTGTACTGATGAGATTAGGTGATAGATAGTCAAACTCGGATATATCTGAATCTGAACATGAATTTCCCTCACTTTGAAAATGAACCTCTTGCACCATCTGACTTTATTTGCAAATTTTAGTTCCTCGTGGATAAGGATTTAAGAGAAAAGTTAAGTGTGAAATATTTTGCGCGTTTGAGGGGCGAGCTCAGTGCCAGGGAACTTGGAATGGTAATGGATGTTGAGGCTCTATATCAGCGTACCTCATTTCACATTTGTGATCTGAGTAAGCTATGGCAATAAACAAATCCCAGCGACAGACACTTCATATTGGGAGTGTAGATGTGAATCTCATGAATGTTGCAGACAGGTGAAGCAAGACAAGCACGGGATAGCTAGTTGTTAATAATTTTTACATTTTTTGAAAAAATGTGTTATTTTAAGGTGCAATAAAGTCCCATTGAAACCTCTGTGGTGATATTTTTTAAAATTTTTTCTTGTTCATAATTATCCGTTTTGATAGTTTAGATTTCAGTGCTTAAAAGTGCTTAAAACTTCAAAGAACCCATCTCGAAAAAATTGGAGCACGACCGACTCAGTTGGTACTGTCATGTTCAAAGGAGGGATCCTACGAACCCCGTCAATAAGGCAATGACAATCAACGTTTCCTTACAATCGCGTAAGAGAGGCAGGCCTAAAAACTCCTGGATCACACAAATGCAGAAACACCAGCATTTGAATGGCCTCAATGATGAAGTAATCCAAATTTGAGGTCGAACCGGCGAACCCCACAGACGCACCAGAAGGAATGCAGTGAAGTGGGAGGGGAGGGGAGGGATCCCTGTAATCCTGATCATAATTTCGTTGTTAAATGGAGAGAAGAAGATTTCAGTGCTTAAAAAGTTTTCTGTTGGAAAAATATTTCAAAAACCTGCCGAAATATGGTTTTGATTGCAAACATTTTTTAAAAATGTCGGTAATGTTGTCCTAAGATGGTTGTATGGTTTATCTCTATATCTCTATATATCGTTTATCTCTGTGTCTCATCAGCTGAGTGTACTGTGGAGCAAATTCAATTATTATCAAGATTAATATCAAGGTTAATATCATTTTTATTGTTGGTGGATGGTGTTCTAATTCGACTAAGAGTGTCTGCGTTCAAATTTATGTAATTTCTTTTTTTTTGTAAACTATTTCGTAATAAAATATCCCTTATATGGCTAGGGTATCATACTGTTCGCCCAGCGGACTGTAGCCTTTCGTTATCTTTGAATTTTCAGTGTGTTCCTTCCACACGCTTACTTAAGGAAAGCGAAGGATATGACTGAGTAGTCGACCAAAGTAGATCAACTTTCTAGTTTTTCATCCGTCGTCGTTCATCCATTAACAAATTTAAGTGGATACAAGCTCATAATTTAAGGTCAAGCACAGCATTGCCATTTGTATCAATTTAGATACATTGTTACTTCTGTTCAAAAATTGTATACACAGATACTTTTTTAAATTTTTGTTCGATTTGATACGTTTTTAAATTTCCATTCTGCAAATTCTTTTTTTTGTCATATATTTTTAATTTTTTCAAATGAATTTTTAAATTTAACAGTATTGTTGTTCAGTTCGTTTATATAACACTTGCGATATTTCACGTATTGTATGTACCTGTACGACCTAACCTGAAGTTCTAGTTCTTCAATGCAAGTTCCTTGCTGCAGTTACAGTTGCTCTGTATGTTACTGTTAACAAGTTTTCATTGATTGGTGGTGGTTTGTTTTTGATATTTTAAAATTCTTTTAACTATAACATACTATATTATAGTATGTAAATAATTACTGCTTCATTGTATTATAGCGAGTATGATATTGATAGGGAATTTCTAAGGAAGTGACTATGCAATAAGTCCATTTTCCATTTATAATTAATAATAATAAAAAGTTTATTTAAATAGTGCATCCAATTCCTAAACTGTTAAGAGCCAATTTTCAGCGGG
The DNA here is from genome assembly GCA_963576555.1 of Ferdinandea cuprea. Classification (NCBI taxonomy): domain Eukaryota; kingdom Metazoa; phylum Arthropoda; class Insecta; order Diptera; family Syrphidae; genus Ferdinandea; species Ferdinandea cuprea. Next base: position 85,462,444 of record OY754959.1, read on the forward strand.
GTATCCTAGTTTGCCAATGTTTATTAATTTTATTGTTTTAATAATGCCTATACTATGCCTCTTCTAGTCTTAACTGTATTTACTCTTTTCTTTTTAGGTAGTATTTGGCGATGCTTCATTGAGAAATAATGAAGATAAAAAAACAGGAAACTATGCTCCTGTTGATAATTCACCCGTAGCAAACGATTCAAACTTAAATAAGAAAAAAATAACGTGGGCATCTATAGCTTCTCAGCCAGCAAAACCAAACAAAGTATGTATTAACCAAAGCTTCAATTGTTATCACAATATATTTAGTCTACAATACAAATTTCAAAATAACCTCAACACAAAATATACATAAATTAATATTGTTGCAATAGACTAAGACTAGAATAGACTAAGACTAGAAGAGTACAAAAAATCTGTTCCGCAGATTCGTCTGTCTGTTTTGTCAATTGTTGACTATATTTTTTTTGGAATTTATTAATATTATATTCTTTATAAATAAGTAAATCAATTACATTATTAATATAATTAGTTGCAGCACTAGCTACCAGGGCTTTCGGCTGGCTATAAACAAAAAATTTAAATTTATGTATTAACGAAAATATTTAGATTAAGTGATGTTATATAATAAATATTGATTATATTCTAGTCTCTAGTTCTATATTCTTAAAAAGGAGATAAACTAAATTTACATTAACTTCCGTTGGGTTTCTAAGTAAGTCAGGTAGGTTAACTCTGGGTGAAAGTAGTTTTCTGGCCGTTATGATTGTAGTGCATTCAAAGATTAGATGTTTAATGTTAAGCGTTGAATTGGTGTTACACAGATGGCAATTTGCAGGTTCACTTTTCGTCATAAGGTAGTTGTGGGTGATGTTGGTGTGTCCCAGACGAAGTCGCAAGAAGTTCTTGTTTTTGAGGTTTGAACAATTTATTGGATAAAGTATTCTTTCAGCGTGGGGGTTCATCGTTGCATAATGATGTGAGTAGGAGTTCCAGCATTCGAGTCTTACATTTTCCTAAAATCCAAAAATTTTCTTTTTAGTGTCTTTGTTATTTTGACAATAAAATGTAATTGTAGGCCCTGCAACTGCTGCTTTCGCAGTTTGGGCGGCTTTTTCGTTGCCTGATATGTCTACGTGTCCCGGTATCCACATTAGTTTTATATGGTTTTTGTATGCTATTAGTTTATCCCGGATGGTTGCAAATATCTCCGTTTTATTGTCAATATTTTGAATGGCCTTGATTACTGAGAGGCTGTCGGTACAGATAATAATTGAAGGTGGTCATACCTTCTGACAATACCGGTGAAAATTGTAAGAGGAGTCCTTTTGATAATGTGTTACTATCTTGGTCAACGACTGCAAAGGAGGTTCCGTGCTTAGTTTTTGAGTCATCGGTAAAACCGAAAGACCAATTTTTTTGTCGATAGTTTGCAAGAGTTTCGAGGAACATTTGTTTGTACGTCTCATGGTTTGTAGATATTTTTGGCATCGTATCAAAGTCAGTTATGAATGATTCCTCTTTTAACAACCATGGAGGATGAAGTGGGGGCTTGCAAGTTTTGGTAAGTATGGGTATACCTATAGTTTTTGCGTGGGATATCGTGTTGTATATTGCGGATGAGCATTTCGGTGTTTTGCTTCGACGAAGAGTCTTTTTAACATCCAGAGCAATTGGTGTTTTGTGGATTGAGTTTAATTTTTGGATTTGCAGGGAAATAATGTAGTTGTATCTCTGTTTGATAGACTTCCAGCTTCAGTTAATATGTTTTTATTCGGCGTACTTTTAAAGGCTTTTAGGCTAATCCTTATCGCTGCGTGGTATGTAGGTTGGATGATCTTAAGTGACGATTGTGAACATTTCCCATAGATGCTTAGTCCGTAATCAATCTTGGATAGTATAGTGGATCTGGTGATGCTGATCAGAGAATTCACATGACGGAAACTGTTCTTGGAAGCGAGATATTTTATTATATTTTATATGGTAGCTAGGCTTTTTTTAAGGTTTAAACAATGTTCTTTAAAATTAAATTTAACATCAAAAATGATACCTAGAATATTTAATGAAGTTACATTTTGTATGCTTGCATAGTTACTGTCTAGAGATATATTTTTGAGCAACTAGTTTTCCTACATATATAGAGAATTTTGCTTTTTTCAACTGATATCTTTGACACGGTATTTTTTCCCCAGGTCGTGAGGTCAACAAGAAAATTTGAAAAAGTTGCAGATGTAGTTGTTAAGTTGTAACATTTTGTAAATATTATAAGGTCATCCGCGTATAAGGAATGACCAATAGTTTTATATCTAAGTACTATTTCAGTTAACTCATTAAAAGTTATTATAAATAGGATTACTGAGAGTGGCGAGCCTTGCGGTATTCCATTGCTGAGCTGTTTAACAGATGAATAAATGCTATTAAGTTTTATACGGAATTTTCTGTTAGTAAAAAATGCTTTAATATATCTATACATTTTTGGGCCAATTTTCCACTGTATTAATTTATTTAAAATAACATGTATACCAATTCTATCGAATGCTTTCTCAAAGTCTATTGATAATATTGAGACGTGGTTTTTATTTGAAAGAGCGGATGCAATAAACTGGTCTACATGTAACAACGCGTCCATAGTGCAGCGACTATGTATAAATGCAACCTGGTTCGTATTTATAAAGTTATTCTTTTCTAAAAACCAAAGAAGCCTTTTTTGAGATTATTTTTTCCAGAATTTTTCCGTTGCAGGGAAGGAGGGAAATAGAACGGTATCCACTAATGTCGGAGGCTTTCTTGTTTGGTTTTGGTATTAGTATAACAGTCGCAGTTTTTCACATTTGTGGTATAATACCGCTGGAAAAAATATCATTATATAGCAATAAAAGTCGTTGCTTTAAAATAAGAGGGGCGGTCTTAAGCATAGTGTATGTAATTCGATTGAAGCCAGGCGTTTTCCTCTTGGCCGCGTTTATGGAGCTTTCTAATTCTATTGTATTAATAGGAATCTCAATCGTCTTTGCTGATGAGTTTGTTTTGTATATTGGAGTGTCCCTTGTAGTCGCAATATTTTTTATAAGTAGAAACTCATTTGAAAAGTTTGCGTCGCTTGAGTAGAGAGACCAAGTGTTTGCAAATTGTTCCGCAATTTAATAAAAGAAACTGTATCGCAATTGATAAATCTTATAGAGTGAGGTACATATTTACTAGTTAGCGCCTTAACATCAGCCCACAGTTTCTTTGAAGTAGCATTTGGATTTATGTATGATGTGAAGTTTTGGAAACAGATTTTTTTGGCGGATTTTGCTGTTTTACGGAAGAGAGCGTTGGCTTTACGGTAGAATATTAGGTTTGAGTCTGTTGAAAATCGTTTAAATTGTTGCTAGGCTTTTTGTTTACATTGTCGAAGCTCGTGAATCTCTTTGCTCCACCAGGGAACTTTGCGATTTGCGAGAATACCAACACCTTGTTTTGCAGATGTGTTTGTGTTTAAATTATGATAATAAGTAAAGTATTGCTTAGGTGTTTGTGCAGTTAATTTTGGGTTATGTTCGATGTGAGTTTCTTGTAAAGCAATTATAGATGGTGTTAATTCATTTGGAGCTGAAGTTCGTGAAGATTATTTGCAGACCCGCTAAGGTTCCATTGTATGTGATTATTTTTAATTAATTGAGAGGTGTTGAAGAGTGGAGAGAGAGGAGATGTGACGGGGACATCAATTGGATTGCTAGGGGTTGTCTGTAGTAATAATGAAACTATTGGTTGAATTGTTGGCGTTAGTTGTGTAGGTCTGAGCAGCAAGCGTTTTTGAGGAATTTAATATTAAAGCTGGGCTTATTTTAGTAACATTTTTTCCCCAATTCCTTAACTTAAATTACCGATACCTAATACTCCTCAACAAATAAAATTCATAAGTGATACAAATTTTTTAACTTTTTTTATAAGTAAAAACATGTTAAGTAAGACATAATACTCATCCGTCAGACCACAGACTTTTCGTAGGTGTGAGTAGCAGAGAAGAAATGAAACACAAGTAATGAACAAACGAACGATGTTTCACTTGTATAGTTTGCTTGCGAAAAATAAAAAGAAATTATATTAAAACGGCGGTGATAGCTTCTTAAGCGGGAGCGTTTTAAGCTGATTATACTTCATCTGTCTTATTTGTGATTGCATTATTAGGTTTATATAAAGCTATACACTCTTTAAAATGTTTCAAAACGCAAAAACGTTCAAATTTAAAAAAACAACTACAAGGCTGCATTGAGGCTGGAGGATGTTTATTGCCCGTATAATTGTGTTGTTGTATGGAAACGTCATCTTTTTTTTATCTTTCTCTTATTACCGAGTTTATCAAATGTTGATTCTTCCTGCAAATAGCTGAGTTTTGTTTTCAAAATCTGTATAACTTACATGGATGAACTAATTATTTATAAATAAGAATCTATGCAACGTCGTATAGAGGCCGTTTAAATACTTTGACAATGTATAACTAAAGGGTGATTTTTTAGCTGGTTTGGTTTTAGCAACACTGGTTTTGACAGCTGACGTGTGTTTAGTACCTTGTGTCACTGTCAAACAGCTTCAGTTTGGTTTGCAATTTAACCATGGATCGTCTTACAAATGAACAACGCTTGCAAATTATTGAATTTTACTATCAAAATTCGTGCTCGGTTCGAAATGTTCATCGCGCGCTGCTTCCATTTTATGATCGGCATTCTCGACCTTCTGAGCAGTCTATTCGGAAGATTGTGACCAAATTTCGCACCAAATTTACTTTGTTGGACATTAAACCACCAACACGTTTACGTACTGTGCGTATTGAAGGAAATATTACGGCCGTATCAGCTAGTGTGACAGAAAACCGCGAAATGTCGATTCGGCGCCGTTCCCAGCAGTTAGGCCTTTGTTACAGCACTACGTGGAAAATTTTGCGGAAGGATTTGGGCGTAAAGCCTTTTAAGATACAGCTGGTGCAAGAACTAAAGCCAGCCGACCTACCACAACGCCGAATTTTTGGTGAATGGGCTCTTGGAATGGAATTGTGTTCAGCGATGAGGCTCATTTTTGGTTGAATGGGTACGTAAATCAGCAAAATTGCCGCATTTGGAGTGAAGATCAGCCAGAAGCATTGCAACAGCTGCCAATGCATCCCGAAAAAGCCACTGTTTGGTGCGGTTTATGGGCCGGCGGCATTATTGGGCCATATTTCTTCAAAGATGATGCGAATCGCAGCGTTACTGTCAATGGTGAACGCTACCGAGCGATGATAACAAACTTTTTTTTGCCCGAAATGGAAGTTCTTGACTTGCATGATATGTGGTTTCAACAAGACGGTGCCACATGCCACACAGCACGCGAAACAATGGCGCAATTGCGAGGCGAGTTTGGTGAACAGTTAATTTCACGTTTCGGGCCGGTCAATTGGCCGCCTAGATCGTGCGATTTGACACCATTAGATTATTTTTTGTGGGGGTATGCCAAGGCTAATGTGTATAGGGACAAGCCCGCTTCGATTGACGCACTGGAAGCCAACATCCATGCATTCATTCGTGAGATACCGGCCGATATGTGTGAAAGAGTATGCCAAAATTGGACTCAGCGGATGGGCTACCTGAGACGCAGCCGCGGTCAACATTTGCATGAAATTATCTTTAAACATTAAATTGCAAGGTTCAAACTATCGATTCAAATAAATATTTCATTCATTTTTTCGAATTTTTTGTGTTTTTTTTTTTTAAAAAAAGTTCTAAACCTCTTAAAAAATCACCCGGTATTAAAATATCGCACAATATGACAAGGTCATCTTTTGGGGTTCTGGTTGTACTATATTTAAAAGCAGGCTCCTGTTTGAAGTCGGTATGGAATTCTGTCTAATTGGAAATATAAAATTATCCTGATGCATACCTTCAAGTTCCGCTATTAACATTTATCATCGTTTGGTAGCACAATCTTCTTACCTTCAAATATAAAGGATATGATGGCCTTTATGTTTGAAGGTATGAGGCCTTCCGTTCTTTTTAAAAAAGTGACAATAATTCTTTAATTTTCTAAGCGCCAAATCCCCAAAACAAACAAACAATATTAAAAGAAAATTTACACAATTTTTTTTCAGAAACTTAAACAGTTTATTTTTCCATCGTTAACTTTCTCGTATACTTTCGTATACTTAAAAGAGAGATATTGCAATCGTGCTTAAATTTGGTAAGTCAGAACACATATTCCGATTTTAAGGAAGTTTATCAAAAACGTTGGTTCGGCAATGCCGTCCGTTGGTTTTTTCTGTCCAGAACAGGTATGACGAAACGGTGCGCTTCAATGTACTTCAGAAAACCCAAAATCTAAAAAACGTCTTGACAGTCAAAATCAATAAAACTTATTTTCTCAAAAATAGCTCCAACGATTTTGGCCAGTACTAAAAGTGTTGCATTTCTTATTACAATACTGTATTACATTTAAGCCCGGTATATAATTCTGTTCTTAAGTAGGAAAATCCTTGCTTATATTAAATCCATCTTCTCCTAAAGTTTGACTCGACGATTTTTTAACTGGCAACGCAAAACAGAAATTATGCTTGTTTTCATGAGAATTATGCAAGGTACAATTTTTTTAACAAATCTACATAAGTCAATTTATACAAACAAATTTCTTGACCCTTTCAATTTTGTAATGTGCTTGAACTAAATATAGGGTCCGCCATTTAAGGTTTTTTTTTTCAACTAGTGCTTACTTCGCGAATGGTAACACTTAGCTCATGTCTGATTTGACAGATAATTAGTTTTATCCTTCCGCTGAACGAATATGGTTGTGTATACGCTTGAACAACGCTGGAAAATATTGCGACATAGAGAAGATGCCGATTTTGCCAAAAAAAATCATCTTTTTAGATGAAGCTCATTTTGATCTTAGCGGGTATGTAAACAAGCAAAATTGTCGCATTTGGGGCACAGAAAACCCGCACGCATGCATCGCAAAGCCGATATAGCCAAAACGAGTCACTGTTTGGTACGGATTTTGGTCCAGAGCCATAATTGGGCCATTTTTCTTCGAAAATGAGCAAGGAGTGGCCGATATTGGCAACATTTGGTTTCAACAGGACGGCGCTACGTGCCACACAGCGGAAGCTACACTCGATGTTTTGCGCCCTGTTTTTGAAGATCGCATTATCAGCCGCAGAGCTGATGTCGTTTGGCCACCGCGGAGCTGCGATTTGACACCGTTGGACTATTATTTGTGGGGTGTCGTAAAAGATAAGTGTTACGCCGACATGCCAGAGACAATTGACGCTTTAGAGGACAATATTCGTGAAGCCATTGGTGAAATACAGCTGCACACAATCGATAATGTGCTTAAAAATTGGACCGAAGTTGGAGGCTACTGCATGGCCAGCCGAGGCAGCCATTTGAATGAAATTATTTTCCATTATTAACCGGAAGGATTGTACTTTCAAATAAAAAAATAAATTTGAGAAAATATTCAGTAGTTTTTTTTTATAGCATTTTCAAAAAAAAAAGTTTTTTGGCGACCCTATAGTATTGAAATAATTGAAATTTAACTGATGAAAAATGTTAAAGTCAGGAGAGATTCAAATTGTAAAGCAATATGATGTGTTGGGCTATCATGCTGTAAAAACTAGACCGGATTATGTACTGTTTTATTTTGCGTACAATATCTATTAATGACAATCAACAATTTATTGACCACAGTATATTATCATCATTGAATTTGCAATTGGAAAACAAAGTTGTAGAAATACAAAGGATAAGATATATCTTAGAATAAAAAACATAAATAAAATAACAAAAATATAGAATCCCAACCGTTATTAAATCGGCCGGATGTAATATCATATCCTTAATACCTTCCTTGCGTATGAAAAAAATGAAATACCCATTTTCACACAAACATGAAACTGATTTCTAAACGATTTGTCATTGAATCTTAAAAGCATTTAAGTTGAAACTTAATAATACGTGTTACAATGTAAGCTATTAAAATGTTCACCTTAAAAACCTAAATATTTATTTTATGGGATTTTCTTTGCAAACAACATATTTACGTAGCACTATTTTATTTCATGAAAGAAACCGATACATTTTTTGTTTCTATTTTGCAAATTAAAATTAATGAATTTATTGGTCATCCACATATTGTGGGTTGTGTTACATATTGTCTTCATCTATTTTTTATGACGAAATTATGATCAGTACTTCGAAATCAGAACACTACCACTTTATTGCATCCCAACTGGTCTGCTTGTGGGAAATCATCTCAAAAATTACCGACAAACCTTCCGTTTAGAATCATTCATGATGTTGCCTTCAAGTGATTCAAGTGTATAACATCCCCCTTTTCGATTTGATCAAAAAAATGCTGTGATAGTATTATTCGACTCGCATATATTAAAATTTAAATTCCAAATGAATCTGGATTCGATCCCTCATAGAAACGAAGTAAATCCGTCCTATGATAGGACGTACCTAGTTGCATAGCATTAAAGTTTTCTGTTTCAATATATGAAAGTGCCTGGCTACTGACGTTAGAAAACTCGTTTATTACAAACGAGATGACCACTTTAGGATAAATTCTAATCCATTGTGACGTCAGGATGTCATCCGGATGATAAGTTTGGATGACCGTCTGATCGCACCTTAACCATCTCTTTCTCCTTAAAGTCAAGAAATTGTTATGAAAACAAAGCCAATATCGGCGGGACGCGCGATACAGTTTTTTTTAAATCGTGGAAAACATAACAATCAGTCGATTGCTAAATAAAAATAAGTATTAAGACTAAATGTTTGCATACAACAAAGCGATTCTCACAAACTGTTTTTTTTTTTTAATTTTCCGCGTACTTTTTCTATGGGTCACTTATAGCTTTCCAACTTATCTAAAGGGTGTTTTTTTTTGAGGTATAGAACTTTGAATTAAAATAAAACACAAGAAAATCGTTTTAATGTCCATCAATTTGGCTTTATTGAAAGGATAATTTTATACCATTCATGTTTAAATGTAATTTCGGGCATGTGGCCGCCGCGGCTGGTTCGAATAAAGACAAGTCTAGAGGTTCAAATTTCAACCACTTTTTCAAGCATTTGGGGCTGTATGTCGACAATAACGCCATGAATGTTTTCTTCCAAGTCCCCTAACGTTTCTGGTTTGTTGGCGTAGGCGAGCGACTTCACATATCCCCAAAGAAAATAATCGAATGGTGTCAAATCACACGATCTTGGTGGCCAATTGACAGGTCCATTCCGCGAAATTATGCGCTCATCGAAAGTTTCCTCCAATAAACCGATTGTGACGTGCGCTGTGTGGCATTTAGCGGCGTCTTGTTGGAACCACTCATCCACATTCATGCCATCCAATTCGGGAACAAAATAGTCGGTTATCATGGCTCTATACCGTTCTCCATTAACGGTAACTGACTCTCCAGTATCATTTCGGAAGAAGTATGGCCCAATGACTCCTCCAGCCCATAGAGCACACTAAACAGTCAGTTTTTGTGGATGTAATGGCGTTTCAAGAGTCTCATGTGGATTCTCTTCACTTCAAATGCGGCAATTTTGCTTGTTGACGTAGTCATTCAACCCAAAATTAGCCTCATCAATGTCGATTATGTCGACCATAAAATGAACGGTGCTTGCGGTAAACTTCGGGAACTGAACCATTATTTTCGAAATAATTTTGCACGATTTGCAAGCGTTGTTCATTTGTCAATCTGTTCATGATGAAATGGCAAACCAAACTGAATATAAATGACATTAGAGTTGCCAGATTTGACCACAAAATGTCAGTTTTATCTCTATTCGAAAAACCAACCTCTAAAAAAAACACGCGTTATATTATTATTACATTAATTTGGTTCAAACAAAACTCCACGGTTCTGCCTCACACGTTTTTTTTTGCTTACAACCAACATCCGAATAAATAAATAAAAGAAAGAGCAAGAAATGAAAGGTAAAATAAAACATAAGTGCTTCTTGTTTTACGTTGGTGCGTTGTTCGTTTCAACTAGCTTTGCCAATTTTTAAAACTACAAACTATTGGAAGGCAACTGGAAATGCAGTCACTACGCAAAGAAACATGAAGCTTAAGCTGCAAAAACAACGCAGTCCATCGATGAACATGTCTTATTGACGAATGAGAGCTTACCCCTGGCGGTCAAATTTCGCATCAGTAGGTGGCTATAGATTTTGAAAGTTGGGTTGATCTTTGTATTGAACTATAATTAAAGAAGTTAATACACAATTTTTTTATAAAACAAAACACTATTAAAAAAAGCTTATGCAAAAAGTGTAGTTACGCATTTTCAATCTTAGAGCAGTCTTCTTGTTTGCCGAATTAAACATCCCCAAAAATACAATTATAAATATAATAATTAATGCACTTTATTTAAATTTACTAAGAAAATGAAACAATTTCAAAATGCTACTTTAAAAATTTAAAAAATATTACCTTACATGTATATCATACTTTTTGGTTTAATATATCATAATACATATGTGCATACTTAATTGGCATTTTTTCTTTTGTAATTTTAGAAAAATAGTAACATACTGTTAAAAAAGAAAGGACCCGGTATGCCGCCACCGCCAATGATTCCTGGAAAACACAATTTGGATGTAAACGCATGGGAATTTTCTAGTAATATACCGAGCGCTGACACATGTGAATCTATTCCGATTTCCATTCCAATAAGTGAACATGCTAATCTCACTGAACACGACGAGTCCACAACATCGTACAAAACCTCTACCTTAGAACAGCAGTCTACTTTTAATCGTAAACAGCCCAATTTTTATTCTAACAAACCTATAAAGCATGCCAAAATAAACAGCAGAGCGCCTGACAATTCTAGAGATCGACGTTATATCCAAAAGCAAACTTCTGAACAAAATCAAAATTCGAGACAAACAAATATGAACTGCATATCTAACTATAAGGACGCTAATGATGGTGAATGTGATGAAAAAACTACCTGTGAAGATTCCAATTTTTGTTCGAACGTTGAGTCCTCAAAATCTGAAACATCAGATTTGAGCCACGTAGTTTTAAAAAAATTAAGAGATAGGAACAACTACAATCCTTCTGAAATAGATATGCAAAAAGCTGCCTTTTCTAGGTATGTACAATTTATTTCATATTTATAATTGATATTTTTTCTTGTCAAATTGTGAACTTTATATAAGGTATTGTGGTTTGTATTCGAGATATAGAGGTTTCTTTATTCTAAGCGTGATCTCATTTGACGTAAACAAACTTATTCTATTTTTTATTTTTTCATTTTTTCGAAGTGCATTTTTATGTTTAATGTTAATGGCTGTTGACTAAATGTATTCCATTTATCTTCTTTATCTTGAATCTTGCACTCTTATGTCAATTAAAGAACTGTCTTTTCGTCTTCCCTGCCGACGAAATAAATGCAGATTCATTCATTGGCCCATGGCACAACTGTCAGAAGCTGGTCCAGCTGCTGTCAAAGCTGCTCTTGCTATATAGTAAGAACAACATGCTCTAACAGCTATGGCAATTGCAGATGTCCCAACGAAAATCGGCATAATAAAAAGAATGAATTATGAAAATACGCGTGAATCAGCTATTTATTGTGGTTTTATTCAGTACATGCAATATTACATAATATAGCAATGCAGATATGTGAGCTGTTGTATTTGTAAAGCTAAAATTAAATTTGTTGGCAAAATTCCATTTTCGACTGTCAACTGAACAAAGAGTGTAAACCCAATTTGTGACAGGCATCCGCTATAAGACATATGGCAGTGGAAAAGACTGCTATGAATGTCAGAATCAATTTAAACTAGACAGCTAAAAATATTAAGATCCGCGATGTTGCATGTTTTAATCGTCAACATGTCAGAGTCTATATTGACAGCTAGAAATGATAAGGCTGAATTCCAAAACACCAAAAAAATGCGCACTGTGAAAGAAACGTTAGTGTCAACCGAAAACAAGAAAACAAAAAAAGTGAAAGTAAAACTAAAACTAAAACACTTAATTAACAATATATTTTTCTTTCACAATAATTATTAGCACTCTATTCGGGGCCACTTTCCAAAGGGGTAGCATGCTTTGAAAGTTAATTTTTTTTAGAGGTAGGTAGTGGCTTCAGTAGAATACATTAAAAAAGTGGTAGTGAGGAGACCCCCCTAAATCGTTAAAAAAAAAAAAATTAATTTTGGTTTTAACCCCACTTTTTCAACCAAAAAAATGTTTGTTTTTCTGAAAAACATATAAGTTTTCAATCAAATGGCATAAATATTTATGAATACAATATAGCAACAGTACCTGGGTGGCCAGCTTCGCGTATTTAAGGGATTTCAACCCTATTTCCGCAGGCGGCAAGAACCGCTCGCGTAACTTCGTTGCTCCGCTTGGGGTATGTGCTTTTCGTCAGGCAGGCGCCAATGGCAACAGTGTGTGTGACAACACTCACCGCAAAAAATTAATTAAAAGGGATTTTAAAACTTCCTCAAAAAAATTCCCCAAAATTCTACAAAAAAAGAAAAATTCCCTACAAAAATCAAAAATCAAATCAAAAGATATGGGATCACTGAAACAAAGAGAATTGTAAAAAAATCTCAATTTCGATGAACGCAACCATACATCCATATTTTTCTGTCATTTCAGTGCAAAAAGTGTACATTTTAAATCAATAATTTTATTATAAATATCCATCTCCTCACATTCAGATTTTGGATTTATTATTTAGAACAGTTTTTCTATCGAATAATCGCTATCATTGGAACAAATTAGCGGAATAGTTGTTTTATTTTTTTACAAGACGTTTATAGCAATCATTAAAAAATGTCTCTCAGGGGAAGGCCACTGGTATAGGTTTTAGGGGCCAGTTATAGCTATCATTGAAATGCATCATTGGAACAAATCAGTGGGAATAGTTGTTTCATTTTTTTGACAAGTCGGTCGGTTTTATTTTCGTATTTTAAGACGACTAAGCAAACAATATTGTCTTTTAATGGTACAAAATAAAGCTAATCACTTACAGAATTTTTCTACAAACAAAATTATTTAATTCTGATTTAAACTTTTCTTTAAATCTATTTTTGTGTCAGTAAAATAGACAATAATCGGTTTCAATGAACAGCTGATAATCGTTTCTACAATTTGGAACACAATCGTTCCACTGGTGTGTTCGGTTCTTTTGCTATTCTCAGCTGTCAGTTTTGCTTTCAATGATCAACTCTAACACCAGATGTGTTACAGTCAAAAGCACCCTTTCTTGTTTAAACGTATACACAGATACAAAATTTTAGAGAATATTTTCCCACCATTTTAAAATTTTTTTTTTCAGGTTTAAGGGTACAGGGGAGATCCGTATAATTACTCATCTGCGCTGAATACATACAAAAATTAAGCAGTCATTTACCAATTCTAAATGTCAAAATTGATTTGAATATGTTGCCGTCGACAGCATTCAATTTCACCTATTTAAGGGGCTAGTTATAGCTATCATTGAAATGCATCATTGAGCATCACAAAAAACAAAATTACCTAATTCTGATTTAAACTTTCCTATAAATCAATTTTTATTTTTTCACTGATAGAAATCGATTGTAATGAACAACTGATAATCGTTTCTACAATTTGGAACACAATCGTTCCACTGATGTGTTCGATTCTCAGCTGTCAGTGTTCCTTTCAATGATCAACTCAGAAATTTTTCAATGATTGCTATAACCGACTTATCAAAAAAATGAAACAACTATTCCACTGATTTGTTCCAATGATGAATTTCAATGATAGCTATAACTGGCCCCTTAAGGTTAGAGTTGATCATTGAAAGAAAAACTGACAGCTGAGAATTGAAAGAGAGTCGAACATATCAGTGGAACGATTGTGTTCCAAATTGTAGAAACGAATATCAGCTGTTCATTGAAATCGATTTCTATCAGTGAAATAATAAAAAAAGATTTAAAGAAAAGTTTAAATCAGAGTTAGGTAATTTTGTTTGTTTTAGAAAAAAGCCAATATTGGTTGCTTAGTCGTCTTAAAATTCGAAAACAAAACTTTCAATGATGCATTTCAATGATTTAGGGTCCGCCAAAAATTCGTTCAACATGGCCCGATAACGATCGCCATTGACTGTAACGGCCACTCCTTGCTCATTTAAAAAAAAATGGAAAATGGCCCAATTATGCCGCAATATTTCCCAGCGTTGTTCAAGCGTATACACAACCATATTCGTTCAGCGGTATAACGGTATATTATCTGTCAAATCAGACATGAGCTAAGTGTTACCATTCGCGAAATAAGCACTAGTTGAAAAAAAAACCTTATATGGCTGACCTTTTAGTTTGCCGAAGAAAAATGGCCCAATTATGTCGCAATATTTCCCAGCGTTGTTCAAGCGTATACACAACCATATTCGTTCGCGAAATAAGCACTAGTTGAAAAAAAAAAACGTTAGATGGCGGACCCTATAGCTATAACTAGCCCCTAAAATAGGTGAAATTGAATTCTGTCGACGCCAACATATTCAAGTCAATATTGACATTTAGAACTGGTAAATGACTGCTTAATTTTTGCATGTATTGCGCAGATGAGTAATTATACGGATAGTCGACTTCTATATCCCCTGTACCCTTAAACCTGAAAAAAAAATTTAAAAATGGTGGGAAAATATTCTCTAAAATTTTGTATCTGTGTATACGTTTAAACAAGAAAGGGTGCTTTTGCCTGTAACACATCTGGTGTTTGAAGCCCAGTGTGACACTAATGATATCTACATGATATTTAGTACAGCCTTCACTATTCGTATATTTAATCATCTGTGGTATTCAGTAGCAACAATTCTATGTGATTTACTCCTTGACAAATTCAATATAATTAAAAAAAATTAAAAAAAAATTAGGGGTAAACCGTCCAGGACAGATTCTCCAACAATTGTGTGTACGATGATATATTTTTGACAAGAATAGAAAAGATCCACAGTTTATTGCCGACTTAAGAAGATTCATGACAGTTCCTATTCTTCTGAATTTTTTTCAGACTTTTGCAAGATTTCTGGCAACTTGGGTTCTCCTAGGCTTCACTCCAGACTGAAATTCTTCAAATTATTAACATGTATATTTTTGTTGGCTCCATTTTACTTTACCTCCAAAATCACTTTTCTTTTGGTGCGCTTAATTCAAATCTGAAAAAAAATTAAAATCTTAAATGATGTCTCCTTTAAAATCAGGAGGCTTTTGAGTGAGATTTCAATAAAACCTCCTCAAAATCTGGTTGCAATCGTAAGGTTGTCGAAGCAAACGCACCTTTTAACACATTCTTCCTGCTACACATAGAAGTTGACAGACCTTCGACTGTGTTGTAAGTCTACTACAACTCACATAAAAGTCAACTTACAGATAATTTGAACGATGATCATTAATGCAATTGAAGATAAAGCATCTTCATACCCTTCTTCTCTCCATTTAACGACGACATTATGATCAGGATTACAGGGATCATAACCCTCCCACTTCACTGCATTCCTACTGGTCCGCCTCAAAAGATATCTGCAGGCATCCCGATTTTGGATCACTTCATCATTGAAGCCAATCAAATGCTGGTGTTTCTGCATTTGTGTGATCCAGGAGTTTTTAGGCCTGCCTCTCTTACGCGATTGTAAGGGAACGTTGATTACCATTGCCTTTTTGACGGGGTTCGTAGGATCCCTCCTTTGAACATGAAAATACCAACTGAGTCGGGCGTGCTCCAATTTTTTCGAGATGGGTTCTTTGACGTGAAGGCTTCCTCGGATTCTGGAACTTCTAATTCGATTAAGCTTTGTTACTCCTGGTGTCATGCGCAGCATCTTCATGTTATGTGCTGTCAACTTGCTCTCATACTTTTAGTACATTGTCCAGCATCTTCATACCCCTTCTTTAAGGTATATTAATTTTGACACATAGTTGGTAACACCCCTTAATATTCGTCGTAGACCCCTAAAAGTATATATATTTATGATCAGTATCAAAAGCTAACACTATTAAGGGGTAGCACGAATTTGCACATGCGAATACATTTATTCAATAAAAAAAACTGCTCAAAATAATAAATCCAAAATCTGAATGTGAGAAGGTGGATACTTATACAGCCCTATCGTGGAATCCGCCGGGGGGAACGTTTCACTCAAATTCATAAATCGTCATCGTAGAATACTTTCGAGGTGAAACGTTCACCTGTCGTTAAAGTGAATGCGTTTCACACCATCGTAGCAAACGTACCAGGATACACTCGCCATACAATCTTTGACATTTCAAATACGCAGCTAATTCATTGGGTATTTGGTACTTGTTGGCTGCAATTTCATTTTGATTTTTCTAAATGTAAGTATTCTATGCATTTGTTTTCAGACAATATTTTATTAAACAGTAATGGTTGGAGCCTGGATTTGTTGCATCCACGCATCAGGTAGAAAGAATTTTGGTAATTTTTAGAGGATGAAATATCCTTTACGATTATTGTATAAATGTCTATTTTGTGGTGGAGTTTTGATGACAATATGCGTTCCATAAACTCATCTCTTGGCTTGTGGTTTGTCAACATCACTCATTTGAAACGAAAGCCATTTGTGGCATTTCTGAAAACGTTGGACTATGCTATGCAAAAGTTTCTCCGCTAAAGTTTACGATACACGAGTAGTGAAGATGAATACGAGAACGAGTTAGTATTAAGCTCCGTTTTCAAAATATTCAAAACATATTAAAATTAGGCGTTATTGACGAAAGCTCTTAACAATCATAAAAGATTAATTAAAGCTGTTAATAGATTATGATTGTGTTACAAAACTCACGTTGAATGTAAAAGAAATATTATGTCTTCTGCAGTTTCTCCTAATCATGTGCGCTTTTCCTTAAATTTTCCTGTCGGGGGGGATACTTTATCCTGATTGTTAAGCATATTCCATTTAAATTTTAAATTATTTTTCAACTTTCACTCCTGTCATTTACTA
Source organism: Ferdinandea cuprea (assembly GCA_963576555.1). NCBI lineage: Eukaryota > Metazoa > Arthropoda > Insecta > Diptera > Syrphidae > Ferdinandea > Ferdinandea cuprea. The sequence goes on from OY754959.1 coordinate 85,479,398, forward strand.
CAAAACAGCTGTTTACCGACCAACTTAAAATTCGAAATTCACATCGACAATGAAGTTTCCCCTGCGGATTCCACGATGCAAACGACAAGTGAAAGTGAGTCGAGTAAGTGAAGGGAATCTCAGATACGGCGTTTTCCACCATATGGGTGATAATGAAATTATTGATTTAAAATGTACACTTTTTGCACTGAAATGACAGGAAAATATGGATGTATGGTTGCGTTCATCGAAATGCAGCTACTTTTACTTTGGTTTGTTTTGACATTTTTCACACTTCTCTTTGTTTCAGTGATGGCCATACCGAAGTTAATTTTTTGATTTTTGTAGGGAATTTTTCTTTTTTTTTGTGGAATTTTTTGATTAAACCCGAGGAAGTTTTAAAACTACACGCATTCCCTAGTGTTCCGAAATGGTTAAGTTGTTAATACGCCCACTGACACACCACACAATTTAGAAAAACCATTTTAAAGCTAAAGTTATAAATATAGAGTGTTAGAACCATCACAAGATATGTAGGCCCTCCTTTATAAATTTGTCATATGAAGTTTATAATATTGGGCTTCTACTAACTTTTTATATATTATTTCCCGTTTATTTGCAATTTAAAAGCTGGCGAATATTTTTTGTAGAATGATGTTTAGCCGGTTGCAGCTTACTTTGTTTTCCCGCTCGTATAAGCTATAGTCGGCTACTAGAAGTTCATATAATATAATAAGTTAAAATGCCTTTTTCTGTCTTATATATAAAAAATATGTTGCTACGATAAAATAAAATGTTTACTTAGGTAATTTTAATATTTCAGATTTTTCGTCATCAAATCTTATTCCGAGGATGATATTCATCGTAGTATCAAGTATGAAATATGGTGTTCTACAGATCATGGAAATAAAAGACTCGATGAGGCCTTTCAAGAACGAATAAGAGAAGGCGGAAATGTCATGCTATTTTTTTCTGTTAATGGTTCAGGTCACTTTTGTGGAATGGCTCAAATGATGACTCCTGTTGATTATAATTCTACATCTAGTGTTTGGTCGCAAGACAAATGGAAAGGAAAGTTTAAAGTAAAATGGATTTATGTAAAGGATGTGCCCAATAGTCAGCTGCGCCATATTCGCCTGGAAAATAATGACAATAAATCCGTAACAAATTCGAGAGATACACAAGAAGTTCCAAGTGGCAAAGGATTACAAGTGCTTCGAGTTTTGCACCTTTATAAACACCAGACATCTATTTTTGACGACTTTTATCATTATGAAAAAAAACAAGAAGAAGCTATTTCAAAAACCAACACAGTTCGACAGTTCGACAACTACGTACATGCTCCATCTTCGTCGTCGAATGCTTGTCATAATGATGCAAAGGACGAAATCAATAATCGATTCACCGGAAATTTTAGGGAACGAATCATTTCTCATCGTGGCGGGCACCACAATTTTCTTAGCAATCGGAGATATGGCAAGACCAATGAAACTCAACCGAATAATGAAGAAAAACCCACAAATTATTTAAATCAAGATCGTGAAGACAACGAAGCCGATGCCCATAGTCTTCAAAGACATACAAATTCATGTTCAGATAATTATACAGGAAGTAACTCTAGGCGCAACTTTAAGGATATTATTTTGCATATGAATAATTTCAGTTGTAATGACCATAACACTGTTGGAGAGAATCCGGAGTCGAAATTATCATAAGTTATTTGTAAATGCACACGGTCTTTAATATTATCACATATATTATGTATTAGAGCTAATGAGATTATAAGGATCTGTTACTATATAATAACATACATAATAACATTATTACAAACATTTTTTTTTTAATAAATTACGAAATAAAGTACAATAGTAATTATTAATTGGTTAAATTAGAAATTTAATATTTTTAGTAACTGTCTAAATTTTGGTTGAATCTAAATGTGTTTTAAATACATTAAGCCCGGTCTATCGACTTAAAATAAATTGAGATACAAGTTCATATGTGTAGCGCTAACTAAATTTGTATTTATATTTTAAATTGGACGGTCAATGGAAAATCAGTTCCGCTACAGAGTATACAAGATTAAAGCAAAGATAATATAATAAACATGTATTATATCGCTAAAGGCTTCGGTTATATTTACGAATAGACCGGCACAAGCTTTCTTACTTACAAAAATCTAGAAGAGCATCTTCGGTGGAAAGATTTACTCTAAAACAAAACTGATTTCCGTTAAAAAAAAGTTAATGTTAGTAAGAATTTTCAATACTCTAAATTATATCGTTTTCTCAAAAATTTTAGATGTTGCAGAAAGTAGGGAAATCGGTCTGTAATTCCATTTTTTTTTATTACCCTTTGTGAAGATAGGAATCAAATAGGCTCGTTTCAACAATTCTGGAAAGGATCCAGAGAAGATGCTTAAATTGAACAGGTGAGCTAAAATATTAAACTGACGGTACTCTTTTAAGGATGAAATTGAAAATTCCATATTGACTCCAAGAAATGGAGTTTTTTAGAGCTTTGATCATTCTTTATAATTCCAAGCCCGAAATGGGATTAAAAACGTAGCTGTTACTGGAATCATCAAACTAATGAAACTCAACCAAATAATGAAGAAAAACCCACTAATCATTTCAACCAAGATCGTGAAGACAACGAAGCCGATGTCCATAGTTTTCAAAGACATACAAATTTATGTTCAGATAATTATACAGGAAGTAACTTTAGGCGCATCAAAGAGTTGAGATGCTGAACAAGTCCTGCGAGACAGTAAAAATTCACAAGAAGAAGACTTCTGGGACACAGTTGCGAAGTGTTCTTTAAAGTCATTTGCAATAATTACAGGATCTGCCGCGATAACGTTATCTGTTTTAAGTGTATTTTTTTTAGTTTTCCTATTGATTATGCAGTTTTCTATTTTCCATTTTTTGTGTATTGTTTTGTTTTCAAAGTATCTGTTCGACAAATATGAGTTACTTTATTAATTTTTTTACATAAATGTGTACCGAAATTTTAAAACAAGATTAAAAGGTTGGTTGCTTGCAGGTTTTAATACGCAGCTTTATTATAATTTGTTTGCGCAGTGAGTGAGTCTGTCATTCAGTGGTTAAGTTTAAATTGAGATTTATTTTGTGCTGGCGAACGCTAAAGCCATCAATAGAAGAATTCATTTTTTTTTTTTTGAGTATATGTATTATCACACTTTTCTCCCAAAAGTTTTGAACTTAATAGCCTAATCTTATCGTTATTTTTCGGTAGTTGTGTTAGAAACATTTGTGTTAATTTATTTTATAAAAAATTAACCTGTCATACAGTGACCAAAAACTTGAAAATCCACATTCAAACCTGCGCAATTATTCATTTCCGCATGGAAGTGAAAAAAACATGTTCAAGACAAATCTTAGATATTGATCGAGTTGGTTCATTTACAAATTACATTTACAAAATTCTTCCATAAAAATCTGAGGATAATTTTAAATTCTGTCGACCAAACCATATCAAAAGTAATATTGCAAATAGAATAAGTGATTTTAAGGATATCAGCAGATATCAGACTAAAAGAAACAACTTCAAGCTCATAAATGTCTTCAACAAAAACTCCAACCCCTCCCTAAAAAACTGTTAGGAATGTTGTAATCTTCAAATGCAATAATCCAAATCCTTCGAAATTGCATACAAAAGAATCAAAATTTTGTCGCAAGCTACTTACAATTAATGCACAAAGAAAGTATGTTTAAACATTAGAATTAGAAAAGAAAATGTCATGACAATTTATTATGGACTAAAATTCGGTAAACATACTTTCTGTGTGTTAAAATGATGAAACATATGTTTCTATAAATTGATTCTAAAGAGATATGTCGTTTTCGTTTAGTAATCCGGAGCTCTCTGATCCGGGATGCAAATCGAACAAGCAATTGGCCTCATTGGCAATCTGATGATGATGAAAAGGATGGAAGAAAAACGATATTATCAATTGAAATATGTTTATATTATAGCTAATATTACTTCTTTTTTTGTTTAATTAAATTTGGTTACAATTTTCAGATAACCTCGTCAAAACTGAAGAATTATTAAATGCATCAGCAACAAAAATTACATCTATCGATTTTGACGTTTGTGATGTTTGTCTGTATTAGTGCCTGGCTACACGTTCATGGTGCCTGACTACACGTTCATGGGAATGATCGTCATGTCGCACGAGACAGGTAGATTTTATAGTCAGAAAGAAAAGGGTAGATTGCACCAAGAATCCACCAAAAATCCTCTTTGGATTTGAATTCTCGGCGTGGGCATGAATGTTTCGGTTCCAAACCATATCACTTTTGACAGAAATCCTCATTTGAGATTTGTGTTGGAAGAGTGAAGACCGAATACAGGTTCTAGAGAGCACAAAAGTATTTCATTTTCCAAGAGAAATTTTGTTTTGTTTCAGATTTCAGCGTTCCCCGCCATTCAAATTGCTTTCATTCTTATGAGACTTTTTTGTGTGTGTAGCCACGATGTTCATGGGAATGACTATCATTCCCATGAACGTGTAGAGAGGCACTTAAGTGGTAAGTCCAAATTCAAACAAAAATTAATTCAGTTTTAATCTTGAAAAGTGTAGTTAATTGATGAAAAAAATTTCACTTTTCGTTGATGACATTTTTATAATAAATTTAAATAAAGTGCATTAATTTTATATATTTATAATTGTATTTTTGGGGATGTTTAATTCAGCAAACAAGAAGACTGCTCTAATATTGAAAATGCGTAACTACACTTTTTGCATAAGCTTTTTTAATAGTGTTTTGTTTTAAAGGGTGATTTTTTAAGAGGTTTAGAACTTTTTTAAAAAAAAAAACACAAAAAATTCGAAAAAATGAATGAAATATTTATTTGAATCGATAGTTTGAACCTTGCAATTTAATGTTTAAAGATAATTTCATGCAAATGTTGACCGCGGCTGCGTCTCAGGTAGCCCATCCGCTGAGTCCAATTTTGGCATACTCTTTCACACATATCGGCCGGTATATCACGAATGAATGCATGGATGTTGGCTTCCAGTGCGTCAATCGAAGCGGGCTTGTCCCTATACACATTAGCCTTGGCATACCCCCACAAAAAATAATCTAATGGTGTCAAATCGCACGATCTAGGCGGCCAATTGACCGGACCGAAACGTGAAATTAACTGTTCACCAAACTCGCCTCGCAATTGCGCCATTGTTTCGCGTGCTGTGTGGCATGTGGCACCGTCTGGTTGAAACCACATATCATGCAAGTCAAGAACTTCCATTTCGGGCAAAAAAAAGTTTGTTATCATCGCTCGGTAGCGTTCACCATTGACAGTAACGCTGCGATTCGCATCATCTTTGAAGAAATATGACCCAATAATGCCGCCGGCCCATAAACCGCACCAAACAGTGGCTTTTTCGGGATGCATTGGTAGCTGTTGCAATGCTTCTGGCTGATCTTCACTCCAAATGCGGCAATTTTGCTTATTTACGTACCCATTCAACCAAAAATGAGCCTCATCGCTGAACACAATTTTTCGATAAAAAAGCGGATCCTCGGCCAGCTTTCCAAGAGCCCATTCACCAAAAATTCGGCGTTGTGGTAGGTCGGCTGGCTTTAATTCTTGCACCAGCTGTATCTTAAAAGGCTTTACGCCCAAATCCTTCCGCAAAATTTTCCACGTAGTGCTGTAACAAAGGCCTAACTGCTGGGAACGGCGCCGAATCGACATTTCGCGGTCTTCTGTCACACTAGCTGATACGGCCGCAATATTTTCTTCAATACGCACAGTACGTAAACGTGTTGGTGGTTTAATGTCCAACAAAGTAAATTTGGTGCGAAATTTGGTCACAATCTTCCGAATAGACTGCTCAGAAGGTCGAGAATGCCGATCATAAAATGGAAGCAGCGCGCGATGAACATTTCGAACCGAGCACGAATTTTGATAGTAAAATTCAATAATTTGCAAGCGTTGTTCATTTGTAAGACGATCCATGGTTAAATTGCAAACCAAACTGAAGCTGTTTGACAGTGACACAAGGTACTAAACACACGTCAGCTGTCAAAACCAGTGTTGCCAAAACCAAACCAGCTAAAAAATCACCCTTTATAAAAAAATTGTGTATTAACTTTTTTAATTATAGTTCAATACAAAGCCCAACCCAACTTTCAAAATCTATAGCCACCTACTGATGTGAAATTTGACCGCCAGGGGTAAGCTCTCATTCGTCAATAAGACATGTTAATCGGTCGACTGCGTTGTTTTTGCAGCTTAAGCACTTATGTTTTATTTTACCTTTCATTTCTTGCTCTTTCTTTTATTTATTTATTCGGATGTTGGTTGTAAGCAAAAAAAAAAACCTGTGAGGCAGAACCGTGGAGTTTTGTTTGAACCAAATTAATACAATAATAATATAACGCGTGTTTATTTTAGAGGTTGGTTTTTCGAATAGAGATAAAACTGACATTTTGTGGTCAAATCTGGCAACTCTAATGTCATTTATATTCAGTTTGGTTTGCCATTTCATCATGAACAGATTGACAAATGAACAACGCTTGCAAATCGTGCAAAATTATTTCGAAAATAATGGTTCAGTTCCCGAAGTTTACCGCAAGCACCGTTCATTTTATGGTCGACATAATCGACATTGATGAGGCTAATTTTGGGTTGAATGACTACGTCAACAAGCAAAATTGCCGCATTTGAAGTGAAGAGAATCCACATGAGACTCTTGAAACGCCATTACATCCACAAAAACTGACTGTTTAGTGTGCTCTATGGGCTGGAGTCATTGGGCCATACTTCTTCCGAAATGATACTGGAGAGTCAGTTACCGTTAATGGAGAACGGTATAGAGCCATGATAACCGACTATTTTGTTCCCGAATTGGATGGCATGAATGTGGATGAGTGGTTCCAACAAGACGCCGCTAAATGCCACACAGGGCACGTCACAATCGATTTATTGAATGAAACTTTCGATGAGCGCATAAATTCGCGAAATGGACCTGTCAATTGGCCACCAAGATCGTGTGATTTGACACCATTCGATTATTTTCTTTGGGGATATTTGAAGTCGCTCGCCTACGCCAACAAACCAGAAACGTTAGGGGACTTGGAAGCCAACATTCATGGCGTTATTGTCGACATACAGCCCCAAATGCTTGAAAAAGTGGTTGAAATTTGGACCTCTAGACTTGTCTTTATTCGAACCAGCCGCGGCGGCCACATGCCCGAAATCATATTTAAACATTAATGGCATAAAATTATCCTTCCAATAAAGCCAAATTGATGACATTAAAACGATTTTCTTTTGTTTTATTTTTATTCGAAGTTCTATACCTCTAGAAAAACACTCTTTAATAGTAGATAAGTTGGAAAGCTATAAGTGACCTAAAAAAAAAACAGTTTGTGAGAATCGCGTTGTTGTATGCAAACATTTAGTTTTAATACCTCAACAACAAATTCAACATTGCAACTTCGCGCATTAGTAAATTCTTTCCATAAACATCAAAAAACACTTATTTTTATTTAGCAATCGACTGATTGTTATGTTTTCCACGATTTAAAAAAAACAGTATCGCGCGTCCTGTCGATATTGCCTTTGTTTTCATAACAATTTCTTGACGTTAAGGAGAAAGAGATGGTTAAGGTGCGATCAGACGGTCATCCAAACTTGTCATCCGGATGACATCCTGACGTCACAATGGCTTAGAATTCTTCCTAAAGTGGTCATCTCATTTGTAATAAACGAGTTTTCTAACGTCCGCTTGTCATCCTGATGATAAGTTTGGATGACCATCTAATCGCACCTGTAGCTTTGCAAAATGTCATATTCTTTGTGCCTGGCTACACGTTCATGGGAATGATCGTCATGTCGCACGAGACAGGTAGATTTTATGTGAGTCAGAAAGCCAAAGGTAGATTGCACCAAGAATCCACCGAAAATCCTCTTTCGATCTGAATTCTCGGCGTGGGCATGAACGTTTCGGTTCCAAACCATATCACTTTTGACAGAAATCCTCATTTGAGATTTGTGTTGGAAGAGTGAAGACCGAATACAGGTAACGGGTGATCCAAGTAGAGATACTTTTTTCAATAGCCTTTTTTGACAGATCACGTGTGAGTCGTGTCATGCTGTCATGTTATTTTTGTTTAGTATTGTTTGGCATTTCATAATGGAAAGACTTACGCGTGAACAACGTTTACAAATTGTTCAACTTTATTATGAAAATTCACATTCTGTGAGGAATGTGTTTCGTGCACTTCGCTCAACTTATGGTCAACATAATCAGCCTACTGAGCGTACTATTCGCAACACCATCACCCATTTTGAAACCCAGCATTCATTATTGGATAATATTCGACCGAATAGACCACGTCCAGCACGCTGTGAAGAAAATATAGCGGCCGTAGCTGACAGTGTACACGAAGACCGTAGAGAGTCGATTCGGCGCCGTTCGCAGCAACTCGGACAGACGTATGGAACGACTTGTCGCATTTTACGTCAAGATCTTAAATTGAAAGCGTACAAAATACAGCTTGTGCAACAACTGAAGCCGCTCGACCTTCCCAAGCGCACAGATGAGGAATTAACCAGATAGTCAACTCTGCAATCCCCTATCACTTTCAACCCGCAAAAAATATTTAATGACAGCCGCAAAATCCTCTCTCAATTTTCCCATCTGTGAATACGTGTGAGCCAGACACATGAAGTTAGATCTAATTTACTTGATTACCCGCCAAAAATAATTGTGGGGAGTTTTGCAATATATCCAAATCGCAACAACAAAACAGCTGGTCACGGCGGATGTGTTGGGAAATAGGAAATTCTGCGAAGTGTTGAGTTTATGTGATTCAACTTTTTATTTTATTTTAATATAAATGTTTATAAAGAAGCAAAAAATTAGTTACCCAATAAAGTTGTTACAATTTAGTTGGAATATTTTTTGCGGTTATAAGAAATAGTTCTCTATTTTTTATCTGCCTAAAAATAAACATTCTTGGGTTTTTGTACTTTTCCATTTTGGTTAATAAAATGAGATAAAATGCATATTTTATTGTATTATTGCATAAATATTACTAAATTAGTAATGTTTGGTTGTAAAATATTTGTAGTAAATAGTTTGCAATGGTTTTTTATATATATACATATTAAATTCTTTGATTGTTTTATTATTTATTTATTATTTGATTGTTTTTATTCAACATATGAAAGTTTAATGAATATATGTATATATTCAGGTTCCGTGCATGGATAAAAAAAAAGTGAAAAAGAAGTATTTGTAATCCTCTTTAAATTATGTTGTGTTACAAGATTTGTACGTTTAGTCAATCAATTTTCTTAGCTGTTTCTTTTCTAAGGCGGGTTTGAAATTTTTTATATAAGTTAATATGCTTTATTTTAAAATTTAAAGTAAGCGATAGACGGAAGAACGAGAAAAAAAAATTAATGCAAAAGGAATGCACTGCATAAATATATTGGGGGTGCATTTTTTTATCGAAAATGCTTGGTAGTTGAGTCACGAAAATGTTTGGTATTTGAGTACATATCATAAATAAGCATGCTCATTATGTTACATATATATTGAATTATTTGGCCACTTTTTTTAACAGCCGACTTTATTTGTCAAGTTATAATGTTTTGTAATTTTATTTTATATGAAAATAAACAAAACAATTTACTACTACTACTACTACTAGGAAGTAATTGCAAATTTTGTTAAAAAAGTGTTTTGATGTACCAAAAATAATATTTGTAAGAATTTGGATTACGTTTTATTAAAAGCGTTTTAAACCAGTGTTCAATTGTGTAGAGTTACTTAACTGCTTCAATATAACCATCCATAATCTACGAAATCCTTGAAACCGAAAATATATGATGAACTTACTTATTATATATTAGTCACGTTAATCAATATTATTTTGATTATTTTTCATTAAAAATTAGAATAAATTAGTTAAAACACAGCTTTATTCTTAATATTATAATATTTTATTATGTTATTAGTTGTGTGGTAGGTATGTTTTTATCAATCCATATTCACCGCATAATGACCATGTTTATTTTACACACCCAAATTGTGAGTTGTAATCTGCTGAAATTTATCAACTGTTCCCAAGTTCTTTCTATAAAAAATGACATTTCATGGGCGCGGCCATTAGCCCCATATAATTCGATTTATGTGTGCGTGATTCCCTTTTGATTTGCACGTAAAAGTCCATATAAGTGCAAATTATGTGGGGCTTATCAGTTCGACTTAGCTTGTAGGCAACGTGAGAGATTCGCTCTCGAGTTGACTATCTGGTTAATTCCTCATCTGTGCCCAAGCGACATCGCTTCGCTCTATGGGCTCTTGAAAAGTTCAAAGAAGATCCGACGTTTTCGAGGCAAATTTTGTTTAGCGATGAGGACCATTTCTGGCTCAATGGGTATGTAAACAAACAAAATTGCCGCATTTGGGACGAAGAGCAACCTGAAGATATGGAAGAACTGCCACTTCATCCAGAAAAAACAACGGTTTGGTGTGGTTTGTGGGCCGGTGGAATCATCGGTCCATATTTCTTTAAAAATTATGCCGGTACGAACGTAACCGTCAATGGCGACCGTTATCGTGCCATGATAACCGACTATTTGATGCCTGAAATTTAAGCTCGTGATCTCGGCGACATTTGGTTTCAGCAAGACGGTGCCACTTCACACATCGCATCAATCAATGGACTTATTGAGAGAACATTTCGGTGAGCACATAATTTCACGTTTTGGGCCGGTCGATTGGCCACCAAGATCGTGTGATATCACACCGTTAGACTTTTTCCTGTGGGGATATGTAAAGTCAAAAGCTTATGCCGACAAACCCGCTTCGATTCAGGCCTTGGAGGAAAACATCACGCGTGTCATTCGCCAGTTACCAGTCGAAATGCTGGAACGAGTGATCGAAAATTGGACTCAACGGATGGACCATCTGCGACGTAGCAACGGCCAACATTTGATAGACATAATCTTCAAAAAATAAATGCCAAAGAATGTTCTTTCAAATGATAATAAACATTCTCCATTAAATTTGAATTTTCTGTGTTTTTTTCTTTAAAAAAGTAGGGAACCTCGAAATGGATCACCCTTTACTAGAGAGAACAAAAGTATTCGATTTAACAAGAAAAATTTTGTTTTGTTTCAGATTTCAGCGTTCCCCCCGATTCAAATTGCTTTCATTCTTATGAGACTTTTTTGTGTGTGTAGCCACGACGTTCACGTGTAGCACAGATGAGTAATTATACAGATAGTCGACTGAGAGGATTTTTGGCTCTCCCGCCTATCGTTTTTTATTTGCTTCAAAAAGGCACAGTACTGTGTTCGTATATGTTTTTACATGCAAATCAAATTGAGCCAGCTCACGCACACAATAGCAGTTCTGCGCCTAAGAATCCATTTTGGAAAAGATCTCATGTTGGCATATTAAAAGTCAAAACTGGGCTGTGTCCAATAACATCGTAATAACATGCGACGATTTATAATAAATTTGCAACAGAATAAAATTTTGGTGAATGTTTTTAATTATTATGTAAACTAAAATAATAGTTTTACCAAACAAGCATATTTTAGGTAAACATTTTTAAGCAGTTTTGTAAATATTTTGGCAGTTGTGCAAGTTAAACATAAAATAAGGGTTATCATAATTTGTTTGCCAGTAGTTAAACTAATTTAGCAGTTTTAAATTGTCATTAATAATAAAATAATTTTGGTGGTTGACTTATCGAATGTCGAGTAAAATAATTAAAATCAAATAATTTTTAAACGGAAGGTTTAATAAATATTTCAGCAGTGAATTAATGAAATATTCTGTAAAATTACTAAGATTGTAGGCAAAATAAATAAAAGCTCAATGAATGAAATTAATGAGTAACGCGTGATTAGTTAACTGACCATTTCAATAATTGAACATAGTATTTCATAAATTCACTGCTATTTTATTCACCGCTATTCACTATTCCAATTCAAAGATAATAACGTTATTAAATTTGTTCAGCATGATGAAATAAATTTTATAACTTTATTATCTTGGAATTGAAATAGTCAAGTCTACAATTTGTGTTTAAAAATGCATTTAAAGCTATTTCGTCGCAGTTTGTCAATTCGCTCGCTCTCATATAAACGTTCCGAATATGTGTATAAATACATTAAATGTTCATATGTTTAATGATAACATAATAAAACAACCAACGAATTTAATATACATGAAACACTAATCCAAAACTATTAACTATAAATATTTTACACCCAAACATTACTAATTTAGTAATATTCATGCAATTATAAAATAATATATACATTTTATCTCACTTTAATAACCAAAATGGAAAAAATACAACAACCCAAGTATGTTTATTTTAAGGCAGATAAAAAATTGAGAACTATTTCTTATAAACACAAAAATTATTCGAATTTATTATACAACTTCATTATTTATTATATACCTAACTATTTTTTTTTATAACCATTAAAATATCAATTAACCTTGAACTACGTTAACTCAATACTTCGCAGCACTTCACCAACACATCCGCTATAATCAGCTGTTTTTTGTTGCCATTTGGAATTCTTGCAAAACAGCTCGCGCTAATGACATATTTTTGACACATCAACCCCTCCATACTTTATTTGGCTGGCTCACACGTATTCACAGATAGAACATTTGAGAGAGGATTTTTTCTCCATTTTTAAAAATTTTTTGCGGGTTCAAAGGGACAGACGTATGCTGAGTCGACTATCTGTATAATTACTCATCTGTGACGTGTAGTCAGGCACTTAGTCTTTCTGGTTTTGATTTAGAATTAGAGATGCTCATTAAAAAAATACATCGTTGTTTTAATCGATATATAACGATGCATCGATGAAAAACATCGATGGTTTCGATGCATCGACTAAGAACAAATTGTTTTATATGAGCTTAAAATAGGAATTAAAAAATGAGACATTAAATTTACAAAGTTTTAAATTTAAATATATCCCAATACTTCCGCTCCAAACTTTGCATAAATAGTATTTTATTTACTTGCTTTCCTTGGATGATTCTGATTCTTTGCTACTTCAATACCTGTGAAGCTTTCGAAAAAAGTTTTAAATTTTTTTGAAAATTGGAGCTTGTAGTCGGACCATACTTCTAATGGATTTTCACTAAGGCGACCAACAGGTGCCCTTAAGTAGAGCGAAAGCTCATCACAAACACTTTCTTAACTTTGTTCGCCTTCCAGTTTCGGTGAACTAGTTCGTGATGGTTGCTCCAAAGGCTGAAATCTTCCGATATTTTGTTGGAACTATCCGAATCAGTTTCAGCTGGATTTTTATTAAGGAGGTCCTTTTTTGAATTGCATTTGCACAAGCCAACGGGTCTTGAAGTTGACAAAACGAAAGAGATGAGAGCATATATAACAAATTTTATTTGAAATTCGGCACTTCTAAAGAGCATACTTTTATTCGATACATAAATACATCGATGCATCGGTAAACATCGGAAGTATACGATGCATCGGATTGATTCGATGTTTTTCGATGTATCTATGTATTATGAGCATCCCTATTCTGAATTCAGAGTTACTCCCCCCTCTCGACTACTGGTAGTTAGTACACTGAAAAAAATTGAATTTTGCCATGTTTGGCAACAATATTGTGTGGATCATCGCTATAAAAAAATAACCGTGTTCATACGTGCTACGATTTTTTGCATTTAAGGTATTGCTGTCTTGTACTGACAATTGACTCAATTGAATTCCAACTGAGCCAGATGGCCTCTTTAAGTGCATACCACTTAATTTGCGTAGATCAACTATTATAAAGATAGCCAACTCCGAGAGTCTCCCAATTCCCTTTGCTGTTTTTATACCCTATTAAGGGTATGTATATTAATTTTGATACGTAGTTTAAACACCCCTTAATATTCATCGTAGACCCTTAAAAGTATATATATTTATGATCAGGACCAAAACCTAAGACTATTTAGCAATGTCCGTCCGTCCGTATCAACTTTTGAGGCCTTTAAATTTCTGCTAGGAAGCTGAAATTTGGAACATATACTGCTTAGGGTTCCGAAATGGTAAAGTGTTAAAATTTTCAAAATACGCCCACTGCCCCCAATTAAGATTTTTGCCACGCCTACTGTTTGTGGGCGTTTTTATTATACAATATCTTTAGCCAATATTTTTTCCAATATATCGCCCATACAAAGTTTTTAGCCATGCCCATTTTTTGGGGGCGTTCTTTCAAACAATTTTTTTTTATAAATTTTCATAGAATGAAATAAAATGCTATCCATCATCTTCTTAATGCTTTTTTTTCTTTGGGGTACATAGAGATAAGGATAGGGTATCATACTGTTCGCCCCAAGCGTACTGTGGCCTTTCCTCATGTTTAACCATAGTCTTTGCACTTATATAAGAGTTTACGTGCAAATCAAATGGGAAGCTTGCAGGAATTATATGGGTTTTAATGACCTCCCCATAAAATGTTATTTTCAGTATCAAGAAGAAGGAATAATCTAAAATATGCTCTGAATACAGAATATGAATACATACTTACCACGTAGCTAATAAAATAATTAAATATATAAAATTAAGTATAAAGCGATGTTTTAATTATTTTTTCTAATACAATTTATATTAACGAACCTGAAAAGGTTTTCTTCGGTTGAAAAGAAATTAAAGTGTTTCCGTATGGATGGTTCTATTGAAATAGTTAAGTGGTTTTACACAATTAGGCAGTGGTTGAAAAATGCTTTTTGATATAAGATGTACGAAATTCTTGCAAATATTATGCTTGGTACATGCAAACGTATTTTTCTTAAAGCATTTGCAAACACTACTTACTTAACAATAAAATTGAAAGATATAGATTCATTTTTTTTACACTATCAGATCTATGCCGTCGTATACAAATATCAAACATATATATACACTGAGTCACAAAGTCTCCAGACAGCATTCATTTTTCATATTTTTTCTAATCTTACGACAAAGAAATCAATTTTTAATTCTTATTAAATAAGATTATTGAAATTTATGTACAAAAAAAATAAATAAAAAAGTTTAAAATAACATTACAGTAGGAAAAAAGTTCAAATTAACATTATGTAGTATGGTAAGTAGTTTGTGTTTCCTCCTTCTTTCTAAGGACCTCAATTAAATGATTTTTCATACTACCAACAAGTTTGTTTTTGACATCTGGCTCAATTGAATTCCAACTGAGCCAGATGGCCTCTTTAAGTTCATTGTTGATAGTGCCATTACGGATCCCGGATCGGAGAGCCCTTCCGGATAACCTAACAAAAACGACATTAGTCGAGTCCGACCGAACATTTTGTTATGGTTATGAGTTATTTTAGCTAATAAATTATATACAGATCAAATTAATTTAACGGATGATCTATTTTAGATTCCTTGGCATTTCAGGTTCCACAACAATCCGCCGTCTTGCGTTTTTTATTATGGGATATGATCTATATGGATCAGCCGATGATAAAAAGACACTCTGTATCATCAAACACTCGAAGAATTCTAATAGCTATGCCCGACCTTACGGCTCTGAACGACTATACTGCAGCCAGTAAATCTCACCGTACTTATTTTTTTAAGCTTACAAAAATATTTCTGTTACCCTCTACATTTTAATTATTAGCTGCAGTTAGACATGTCTGCTTCAGACCAGATCGAAAGTGAGGTATATTAGCAATTGATGTTGTTATGAAAAATATAAAAGTAGTTCTTAAAGTTGTGAGATAATTAAACTTATAAAAGACGAGTCTAATGCAAATAATATTTTTTTAAATTGAAATGATTTATTTTATGTGAGACATTATTATTAACTTAACGGGTTTCCGACCCGTGAAGGGTCCATTCTCTACGATTCCGGCCAAGCTGCTTCCAGTTATACAGCTCTTTGACATACACGGTGGCTTGGCCTTTAAAAGGGGCTGGAATTACAATATCCTCTAAGCAGGACCATTACTGTCCATTAGTCCGATGTGGCCGAACTAATATAGTCGCCAATTTTTGGCTTTCTGTACTACATCTTGGTTCATAGAGTTCGTTGTTGTATGTTTTCCTACATTCGCCGTCCTCGCACACATTTTTCTTTAGAAGGAGCTTTCCTTTCCTGCTTATCGTCCAGCACACGCAAAATAGATTTAGCAGTTAGGAGAATTGACCACATTTGTTTCGCCAAACCGAATTCAGATCTCGAATTCAGAGGTCGATCAAAACCAATATAATTCCTTATATGTGGGCAAGCCTCCCATTTGATTTTCACGTTAACCCTACATAAGTGCAAATCATTCGGTAACCCTATTCTTACTGTTTGCTCGCATTAAGCCTTCTCTCACTTAAAACTAAATTTTGTAGTGTATTTCATTTTGATTAAAAAATTCAAGTGTAGTTGATATTTTAAGAATTTCCTGCGGCACCGTTTCAATTTCACTCCACGCAGGCATTTTTAAACGAGATTACAGAAAAATCTCTGCCGTCAATGATTTTTATAGATGTAAGAGTGAGAACAAAAATCAAACAGTCTACATTCGGCTGCTACCACGCAAATTAACATTACCGCCAAAATACGTATCACGTATTTTTGCATGTTTAATAGTGCTGCCTTAGTATTGTGCAACCCACTTTTTAAAAAAAAAACACAAAAAATTCGAAAAAATGAATGAAATATTTATTTGAATCGATAGTTTGAACCTTGCAATTTAATGTTTAAAGATAATTTCATGCAAATGTTGACCGCGGCTGCGTCTCAGGTAGCCCATCCGCTGAGTCCAATTTTGGCATACTCTTTCACACATATCGGCCGGTATCTCACGAATGAATGCATGGATGTTGGCTTCCAGTGCGTCAATCGAAGCGGGCTTGTCCCTATACACATTAGCCTTGGCATACCCCCACAAAAAATAATCTAATGGTGTCAAATCGCACGATCTAGGCGGCCAATTGACCGGCCCGAAACGTGAAATTAACTGTTCACCAAACTCGCCTCGCAATTGCGCCATTGTTTCGCGTGCTGTGTGGCATGTGGCACCGTCTTGTTGAAACCACATATCATGCAAGTCAAGAACTTCCATTTCGGGCAAAAAAAAGTTTGTTATCATCGCTCGGTAGCGTTCACCATTGACAGTAACGCTGCGATTCGCATCATCTTTGAAGAAATATGGCCCAATAATGCCGCCGGCCCATAAACCGCACCAAACAGTGGCTTTTTCGGGATGCATTGGTAGCTGTTGCAATGCTTCTGGCTGATCTTCACTCCAAATGCGGCAATTTTGCTTATTTACGTACCCATTCAACCAAAAATGAGCCTCATCGCTGAACACAATTTTTCGATAAAAAAGCGGATCCTCGGCCAGCTTTCCAAGAGCCCATTCACCAAAAATTCGGCGTAGTGGTAGGTCGGCTGGCTTTAGTTCTTGCACCAGCTGTATCTTAAAAGGCTTTACGCCCAAATCCTTCCGCAAAATTTTCCACGTAGTGCTGTAACAAAGGCCTAACTGCTGGGAACGGCGCCGAATCGACATTTCGCGGTCTTCTGTCACACTAGCTGATACGGCCGCAATATTTTCTTCAATACGCACAGTACGTAAACGTGTTGGTGGTTTAATGTCCAACAAAGTAAATTTGGTGCGAAATTTGGTCACAATCTTCCGAATAGACTGCTCAGAAGGTCGAGAATGCCGATCATAAAATGGAAGCAGCGCGCGATGAACATTTCGAACCGAGCACGAATTTTGATAGTAAAATTCAATAATTTGCAAGCGTTGTTCATTTGTAAGACGATCCATGGTTAAATTGCAAACCAAACTGAAGCTGTTTGACAGTGACACAAGGTACTAAACACACGTCAGCTGTCAAAACCAGTGTTGCCAAAACCAAACCAGCTAAAAAATCACCCTTTACTTACTTAATTTACTTAACGGGCTCCCGACCCTTGAAAAGTCCCTGCCTGAGATACGGCAGCCTTCTACCCTCTCCGATCCCGAGCACGCTGCTTCCAGAGGTTCGGTCTTCCTTGTCGTCTCGAACCTGGGGGCTGGGATGCGAAGATCCTCTTGGCCTGCTTATCGTCCAGCACTCGGCGCCGCATAGCAGAACTGGCAGGATAAGGGTTCCGAGAGCATTCACTTTGTCCTTCGAGTTAGGAGTTTTGAACCCATTTGTTTCGCCAAACCGAAGTAGCAGCGGTTTCCTAGGGTAATTCTTCGACGGCTCTCCACTAAGATGTCATTTGTGAAGTTGATGTTTACCCCGAGGTAGATGAACTCCTTAACTACCTCGAAGTTGCTGCTATCAACATTTTGTCCTAGTCGGTGGACAGATGATTGTTTGTTTGTTGATAGCATATATTTAGTCTTGTCCTCATTCACTTCAAGGCCAACTAGTTTCGTCTGTTCTTCAATAGCCGTAAAAGCCTCTATCACGGCACGCTGGGATCGTCCGCATACTCCAGCATTTGGACTGATCTGTTGAAAATAGTGCTTTCCATGTTGACACCTGCCCTGCGTACTATCTGCTCAAGAACAAGAATGAAGAAATCACACGACAGCGCATCTCCTTGCCGAAATCCGGTGCATGTTTGAAAGAGTTCAGATAAGCTGCTGCTAAACTGCACATTGCATTTCTTGCAAGAAATAGGATCGCCTTTCTTGTAGATGGGACATATGGAGCTGATGGTCCAGTCATCGGGTATGCTTTCTTCCACCCAAACTTGGTTGATGATGTGGTACATGCGCCCTACCATAACATCACATCCGTATTTGAAAAGCTCTGCAGGTAGACCATCAGAGCCGGCGGCCTTGTTGTTCTTCAGCTCTTTTATAGCTAAGCCAACCTCTTCTATACTGGGCGGAGGGTTCTCTTCTTGCCCCATCACTCTCTCTTTATTTTGTCCGTTTAGCAGCTGCATCTACTATTCCCTGCGCGTCGGGGATTAGGTTTCCATCGCTGTTACGAAGAGCCTGTGTTCCGGTCTTAAAGCCAGAAGCCAGTTGCTTGGCTTTCTTATAGAACTTCCGGATGTTGTTTCGGTCGCGGGACTCTTCGATCTCCTTGAGCTGGGAGACTGTGTGCTCTCTTTTCTTTCTACGCAGGATCTTCTTCTCCTCCCTTCTCCTGGCTCGGTACTCATCCCTTGCTGCCCTTGTTTTCCTCTGCAGCGTTCTAATGTGTGCATCTTCTGTCACCTTTTTCCGGTATACGCATACATCATCATACCACGCTTTTTCTCTGGGGTGGGTGGTATCCTAGGGTGGTGTCGGCTACCTCCTTGATGATGTCGCGATACTGAGACCACTGATTTTTGGCGTCTGTGGTAGGTAAATGCACGGTGGCGAGTTTCTCACTCAGGCACTCTTTGTAGGCTCTGGCGACTCCAGATGTGCTAAGGCGTCCAACGTCGAATTTCTTCTTTTGGGCATTCCGCAGCTTCTTATCGTTGGACAGTCGAGCTCTGAATCTAGCTGCAACAAGAAAATGGTCAGAGTCGACGTTTGCCCCTCGGTAAGTGTGCACGTTCAATATGTTGGATGCGTGCCTCGCATCGATTAGCACATGGTAGATTTGGTTGGCGGTTCGACCGTCTGGAGAGCGCCAGGTTGCTGTGTGGATCCTTAGTCGCGGAAACCTAGTGCTACTTATCACCGTATTACAAGCTGCTGCAAAGTTAATTAGTCGGTAGCCGTTATCTGATGTCGTTTCGTGGAGGCTGTGCTTACCAACTAATCCGCTGAAGATGTTTTCCTTCCCGACTTTAGCATTGAAGTCTCCGAGTAAAATTTTGACATCGTACTCCAGACAGGCTCCGTAGGCTCCGTCCAAGAGGTCATAGAATTCCTCGTTGATAGGGTCCTCAGCCTCGTCGTCTTTTCATAGTTCCTGATCCTATCCATCGTATCTCCTGGATCGCGGTAATGTCGGCCTTGTTCCGCGAGAGGACAGACTCAAATTTTTGAGTAACACCTGGAGTATAGAGTGTCCGCACATTCCAGGTACACACTCGCAGGTCCGTTAACGTTCCGAGTCTAGTTTGCCTTTGAGGTACATTTATATTCGAGGCTGCCATAGTCCCTCCCATAACTAGACACTCCTCCCCCCTCTCTCGTCAGCTGCTACCAACGATCTTCCACATTGGTTGGTTACCCCATCTCCAGTCGTGGTACTAGGTACCCAGCAGTCACCACGGGGAGTTGAGAAGTAGGAGTTATTGGTGTTATGCTAAAGTGAAAACGCTTATATTCTCATATAATCGCAATCACCATTCTTTTAACCACCGCAAACTTTTAGTATCAATCTAAAACATTTTTAAGAACTGAGTGAAATATAAAATAAAATATTTCCAATGCAAATTTGTTCGAAATGCTTGGTTACCATATTAGATGTCTTACTTCGCTTCTGTAATTTTATTATAAATTTTTGCATGTTTGGTAGTGCTGTCACTTCCTTGCAGTAGACTTTTAAGACTTTGTGTATCCCACTTATCCTGTGCAGTACACTAGTGTGACCATGTAAACCAGCCATTACCGATGATACTTATCAACTCTGTGCCTAAAAGGTAAAACATCTTAAGTCGACTTAAGTATGAAAAAATGTAAAAAAATGAGGAAGTTATAACTGCTTGTAAAATAGCTTAAGTCATTAACTGTAGGGCTTGCATAAGGTAAAACAGCTTATGTTCATAATTTGAAAATATAAAGTAGCTTAAGTACCAATATTTGTATCTTCTTTTGAAAAATAGTGTGGAAACAATTGCAGTAAGACCATCTATTTTTGCATTTATTCCCTGATTGACGTTACAGCAAAAAAAATTAATTAAGTGCACCTAAGATTTTTTACCACGAGAAAAGTGACGACTTTCTTGTTCTTAGGTCGACTTAAGTTGATTTACCAAAATAAATTTTTAAATATGATAATAATTTTCAAAATCATAAACAGCTCATGTTACTTAAGTGATTTTACCGAATCATAGTCGGCCGAAGTAACGGCCATATGTTGACATAAAGTATTTTACCGTGTGCAAGTGCAGTTCATATTTAAACATAAGTGCTAAAATACATCTAATAAATTGCTGAGTTTTGGTTCGAAAATAAAAATTAAAAGTGAAGAAGAGGACAATTATTATAAAGTGAAGTGATTTATTATAAGAAAATTAATTAAAGTGTACATATAAAGTTTTTTGTCACGCCTACTTTTTGTGGGCGTTTTTCACTAAAATGCTGTTTTCTTCGAAAATGTTCAAAGGAATTTGGAAAAAAATGTTTAACAATATATTATGCCAATATTTTCCTCAATATATCGCCCCTACAAAGTTTTTGGCCACGCCCACTTTTTGGGGGTGTTTTTTAAAAAAAATAATTTTTTTTCTATAAATTTCATAGAATGAAATAAAATGCTATCCATCATCTTCCTAATGCTTTTTTTCTTTGGGGTACATAGGGATAAGGATAGGGTATCATACTGTTCGCCAAATTAATAAAGGTGGGCAGTACCTACATATCTTGTGAAGGTTGTACAACTTTATCTCTCTAACTTAAGCCGTAAAACGGTTTTTTCTAAATTGTGGGCGTAGCAGTGGGCGTATTTTGAAAATTTTAACACTTTACCATTTCGGAACCCTAGGGACTATATGTTCCAAATTTCAGCTTCCTAGCATAATTTTAAAGGCCTCAAAAGTTGATACGGACGGACGGACATTGCTAAATAGTCTTAGATGTTGCTCCTGATCATAAATATATATACTTTTAAAGGTCTGCGACGAATATTAAGGGGTGTTACAAACTATGTGTCAAAATTAATATACCCTTAGGATAGGGTATAAATATTGGTCAAGGATATGTTAATGCCCCAAGTAAATTTGTTGCACGAAAGGAAGTTAGGGAATTGGAAAATTGTAGGTTGAACTGCAAAGCAAACATCTTACCTGAAGTTCAAAGAAATATATTTGAACAGTATTGGAAGCTGGACAACTATAATTTAAGAGTAGCATTTGCTGCTGGGCTAATAATACTTACAGAGAAAAAAACTCAAAGAAAAACGAACACGCATTTGCGGAATAGGACACTGTTAATAGGTGTTTTGGAAGTTGGTAACTATGTGAAACAGAACAGTTTATAAAAACAGTAGTTAAGAAAAAAACTAGAGCCTCCAGGTACAACGATTCCACAAGACAAACGAGGTCGAAAAATTCTTCCGAACAAGCTTAATGATACAAAAGAAATCGAAATACGCAGCCATATATAAAGTTTCCCAGCATATGAATCCCACTATACTATACTAGAAAGCAATCACAGCAAAAGTACTTTCATGCCGATTTAACTCTTTCTGAAATGTATCGCTTATTTACTGAAAAATATGGAGCAACTGTATCCCTCACTACATACTCCAAAATTTTTAAGACGATGAACATAAAATACAAAAAACCCCAGCTCGATACATGCAATAAGTGCGAAACGCTGCACATGAAATTAAAAACTAGCAGTGGAAATGAAGAAAAAACAATTCGAAAAGGAATTGGTAAAACGACTTAAGTCAAAAAAGCATAAATTTGTTGACCTAGGCCCTCGTACTATTACAAATAATAGTTTTGATATTAAATAAATTTGCTACGTTTTTTAGAAAGAATGTTCTGTGTCCAACCCATATTCCGGATGACAAGTTTGAATGACCGTCTGATCGCACCTTAACCCACAAGCGATTCTTATATCTACTTACAGTGAGTAGGGACCACAGATGAGGAATTAACCAGATAGTCAACTCGAGAGCGAATCTCTCACCTTGCCTACAAGCTAAGTCGAACTGATAAGCCCCACATAATTTGCACTTATATGGCCTTTTACGTGCAAATCAAATGGGAATCACGCACATATGAATCGAATTATATGGGGCTAAAGGCCGCCGCCAAGAAATGTCATTTTTTATAGCAAGAAGTTGGGAACAGTTGATGAATTTCACCAGATTACAACTCACACTTTAGGTGTATAAAATAAACATGCACAATATGCGGTGAATATGGGTTTATAAAAACATACTTACCACACAAGTAATAACATAATAAAGTATTATAATATTGATAATAAAGCTATGTTTTAACCAATTTATTCCAATTTTTAATGAAATATAATCAAAATAATATTGATTAACGTGACTAATATATAATAAGTAAGTTGATCATACATTTTCGGTTTACAATATATTTAAGTATAACTTTACAAGCACTGATTTTGTTATGGATGGTTACATTAAAGCATTTAAGTACTTTTATGCTACGTTTCCACCAAAAAATAAACCGAAATTAAGCACATAAAATTAAAAATTAATCTTTCAGCGTTTCCACCGAAAAAAATAGATTAATCTGACGTTAGGCTCTCTTTGTCGCATTTTTGCAAAAGCGAAAATAAAATTAAAATTGGTTGGTATAGTTTAATGAGTGGAAAAATAATGAAAATATTATTAGCACACCATTTTATTCTTCAAACCAATATCAATGGTTTCATTGGCCGGCAGAAGTCGCATATACAGAATACACTGCCGTCAGTGCTTAATGAATATTGGGGTAGCTAAAAGAAGTTTATTTTCATAAACATTTTTTTTTCAAAATTAAAAAACATTATAACTTGACAAATAAAGTCATCTGTTAAAAAGAGTGGCTAATTAATTAAATATATATATGTAACATAATGTGCATGCTTATTTATGAGTTGTATTCAACTACCAAGCATTTTCGATAGAAATATATATATAAAATATATACCAACAATATATTTATGCAGTGCACTCCTGCTACATTCTGTCCTCCTTCTTCTGTCTATCACTTACTATAAATTTTAAAATAAATCTAATTCTAAAATAATTTAATATTATATAAAAAATTTCCAAAACCGCCCAAGAAAAGAAACAGCTAAGAAAATTGATTGACTAAACGTACAAATTTTGTAACACAAAACAATTTCAAAAGGATTAAAAAATACTTCTATTCCACTTTTTTTATCGATGCACGGAACTCGAATCGAATGTACATATATTCTTTGAACTTTTATATGTTGATTAAAAGCAATCAAATAATAAATAAATAATATCACAATTAAAGAATTTAATATACATATAAAAACCATTTATTACAAATATTTTACACCCAAACATTACTAATTTAGTAATATTTATGCAATAATACAATAAAATATACATTTTATTTCATTTTATTAACCAAACTGGAAAAAGTGTAACAACCCAAGAATGTATATTTTAAGGCAGATAAAAAATAGAGAACTATTTCTTATAACCGCAAAAAATATTCCAGTTAAATTGTAAAAACTTTATTGGGTAACTAATTTGTTGTTCCTTTATAAACATTTACATTAAAATAGCTATAAAATTGAATCAGCATTTCCTATTTCCCAACACATCCGTGACCAGCTGTTTTGTTGTTGCGATTTGGATATGTTGCAAAACTCCCCACAATTATTTTTGGCGAGTAATAGTGTAAATTAGATGTAACTTCATGTGCCTGGCTCCCACGTATTCACAGATGGGAAAATTGAGAGAGGATTTTGCGGCCGTTATTAAATATTTTTTGCGGGTTGAAAGTGTTAGGGGAGAGCGAATCTCTCACCTTGCCTACAAGCTAAGTCGAACTGATAAGCGCCACATAATTTGCACTTATATGGGCTTTTACGTGCAAATCAAATGGGAATCACGCACACATAAATCGAATTATATGGGGCTAATGGCCGCGCCCATGAAATGTCATTTTTTATTGCAAGAAGTTGGGAACAGTTGATGAATTTCACCAGATTACAACTCACACTTTAGGTGTATAAAATAAACATGGTCAATAAGCGGTGAATATGGATTGATAAAAACATACTTACCACACAACTAATAACATAATAAAATATTATAATATTAATAATAAAGCTGTGTTTTAACTAATTTATTCTAATTTTTAATGAAAAATAATCAAAATAATATTGATTAACGTGACTAATATATAATAAGTAAGTTCATCATACATTTTCGGTTGACAATAAATTTAAGTATAACTATACCAGCAAGGATTTCGTAGATTATGGATGGTTATATTGAAGCAGTTAAGTAACTCTACACAATTGAACACTGGTTAGAAACGCTTTTTAATAACACGTAATCCAAATTCTTACAAATATTATTTTTGTACATCAAAACACTTTTTTAACAAAATTTGCAATTACTTTCTAGTAGTAGTAGTAAATAGTAGTAGTAGTAAATTGTTTTGTTTATTTTCATATAAAATAAAATTACAAAACATTATAACTTTACAAATAAAGTCGGCTGTTAAAAAAAGTGGCTAATTAATTCAATATATATGTTACATAATGTGCATGCTTATTTATAATATGTACTCAAATACCAAGCATTTTCGTGATGTACTCCAATACCAAGCATTTTCGATAAAAAAATGCACCCCCAATATATTTATGCAGTGCATTGCAGCTACCTTTGTTTCTCGTTCTTCCGTCTATCGCTTACTTTAAATTTTAAAATAAAGCATATTAACTTATATAAAAAATTTCAAAACCGCCTTAGAAAAGAAACAGCTAGGAAAATTGATTGACTAAACGTACAAATCTTCTAACACAACATAATTTAAAAAGGATTACAAATACTTCTTTTTCACTTTGCACGGAACCCGAATATGTACATATATTCATTAAACTTTCATCTGTTGAATAAAAACAATCAAATAATAAATAAGTAATAAAACAATCAAAGAATTTAATATATATATAAAAAACCATTGCAAACTATTTACTACAAATATTTTACACCCAAACATTACTAATTTAGTAATAAAAATAAAATAAAAAGTTGAATCACATAAACTCAACACTTCGCAGAATTTCCTATTTCCCAACACATCCGCCGTGACCAGCTGTTTTGTTGTTACGATTTGGATATATTGCAAAACTCCCCACAATTATTTTTGGCGGGTAAACTATTAAATTAGATCTAACTTCATGTGTCTGGCTCTCATGTATTCACAGATGGGAAAATTGAGAGAGGATTTTGCGGCCGTTATTAAATATTTTTTTCGGGTTGAAAGTGATAGGGGATTGCAGAGTTGACTATCTGGTTAATTCCTCATCTGTGGTAGGGACACTCTCGACAATTTAATAATTTGAAGTCTCACATACACGAGAAATAGACGGCAGTAAGAAAGTCTTGCAGTGAAAGAGAGATAGACGATAGACTTTTCGAATAGCGGCACAGGGGGTGTCGTAAAAAACGAGCAAAAATCAATTTGTCGTTATTTCTTATTAAACATTTTATAATATAATGTTCACAAGTGTGCTACACTTAAAAATGTTTGTTTGTTGCTGATTTTTTTTGTTATCCTTTTTATACTGTTTAATTATATAATAAACTCGTACACGACAAACAATTTTATGAGAACTTTCTTATTTTCATTTTTACAACAATTGTAAATAAATTCATTTAAAATGTTAAAAATATTCATCTCAAAGTTTTTAAGAAAATAAATGTTGGAAAACAACATATAAATTGGTTTTCAAGATTTTCTAACGAGTTTAAAAATTCTTCAGAAGGTCGTGTTAAATTCGCACCCTCATAGTCCTTAAAATCTGTAAACACATAGGAAACTTTAAGTTGGGGACTCAATTTCAACTTACACTCGTGGTTTAAGCGATATTTTTTTAAAATATAACCTGCGAAATAGTAAAATGCTTTTTCAAGACCGAGGTCGACAGTTTTATAATCAGGTTCGGTTTTGAAAGCGTAAATCACATTGTCTTTTTCTTGTTCTAGTGGTTCCATCTGCACTTCAATTTCTTTAAGTTCCAAGTTTGCAGTTGACTCACAGTTCACACGGGTAACATGTCAAAAACAACAAAAGAATTACTCATTTTATAAATTTGTTATTCTTCACTGTAGTTTGACAAAAGTTTTTGCATATGGCATTTTGGGTTTTAAATTGTATTGGATGTGTTTTAAAATTGTTTTTTGCTCACTGCATAAAAATATGCGTCCGCTGCCTGCTTACTCGATATCGAAAACTGCCATAAAAGGTAAAATGCGTATAGAAGGCCGCTTCTGATTGGTCCGCGTCTTGTTTAAGGTTTTCTGCGAGTCCATCTAGTGGTCGATGACTCGTGTTAAATGCAGCCGCCACTCGTCGACGACTACATCCCACCCTCCGTGAATACTCGCGGAGATTCGCTTACCTCGAGAACGGCTAGCTTGAAAGCAGGGCGCCGGAGGATTCCACTTGGTGTCTTAATATCTGCATTTCTGACTTGTCCATCATGCGCTGGATATACCTTTATGATTCGACCGCGTTGCCATTTACTTCGGGGTTGACCAGCATCACAAATAACAACAAGATCGCCAACTTTGAGGGGTGGTAGGTACCACAATATGCCACTTGCTATGTTTTGTCAACATCGGAAGATACTCCAGTATCCACCGCTTCCATCATTTCCCAAATACCACCATCGCTGGGATTTAGTGGGCAATTAAACCTCCAATCGATCCATTTTGCTGACATTTCTCCTTGAATTGCATCGAAATTGAACAATCGGGCTTCCTTCGCAAGCACCCGCTGGGCACCAATAAAATTTGTACCATTGTCACTTCTTACGTGGATAGGGGTTCCTCTCCTGTTGACGAAATTCCTCAGGCACAGAATCAAGTGGATAAGTCCGTTGCAAGCTCCAGATGGGTAGCTCTGATGGTGAGGCAAGTGAAGTGTGCCACCCATATTTGCTCTCTTCGGCGACATATAGCAACTTGTAGTATGCCAAAATAATTTAACCCTGTATAGATGAAGGGTCAAATGAACGGTGTTAAGCGATCCACTGGTAGCTGTACCATCAACGGCGTCGCTGGTTTGGCACGTGCAAGTTTACACTCCTGACAATTCCTCCTTATCCTTTTAAGTACTGAACGGATTCGAGGCACTCAATATCGCTACGAATCTGATTGATAGTGAGGGCATCGTTTTGATGATGGAGAAGATCATGGTTATGATGTACAATTAACTCCTTTATTTGTTGGCACTGCGGTAAAATTACTGGACATCTGGCTTCAGCAGGAAGGTAATATGCAGCGTTGATTCGACCACCTAGAATTAGTAGTAGTTTATCCTCGTCCTAGTATGGGGTAAGCTGGTATATAGTGCTACTTATTGCGCCTGGTAATCCCTTCTCTAGTCTAGACCTCTCTTCGTAGAAGTCATGCTTTTGGGCTTGGCAGCAAAGACACTTTTCGGCAGCTGCAATCTCCGTAGATGTAATCAAACAAACGCGACATCGACTTCTCCTTGGCATTGTATGCGAAAGTAACCTACAGCGGCAAAGGCACTTTCACTGGCGTCGACAAATATGTGAAGCTGATGACAGTTTCGGAGAGTAACAGCGGCTTACTTTAAAATGTTTGATATTGTTCAAATCTGACCACCAGAGGATCCATCGGTGGTGTAAATCGGATGCCAGTGGATCATCCCAACCGATTCCGGTATTCCAAGTCGTCTGCAATCGAATCTTCGAGTAGATCAGAAAATTGGCTAAAAATCGGTATGGATCGAATACAGCCATTACGATACCCAACATCTCCCTTTTTGTTGGGGGTCTTGTTGCTTTCAAAACATCTTTGGCAATTCTGTGAAACTGGAAACAAAACCGGAACGTATCATCTTCATGGTCGCAATATATCCCAAGTACCTTTTCGATCTCGTTGTCCGATTCTAAGCTTAAAGACTGTGGAACTGGGCACCATGAGTCATTCAGGCTTGATACAATTGTCCCTTGTTGCTCACGAAGCTACGAAGTGTAAAGCCATCCTCTGCATGAATCCTTTTGACCTCCAGGCTTATTTGCTCAGCCTCGGACTCACTGGAGAAACTCCAGACAAAATCATCCACATAATGATTGTCCAGAATTCTCCTAACAGCTTCCGGTGACTCTTCTTTGAATTCCTTTGTGTTCTTGTTTTTTTTGTGTTCTGCCGAACAGGGTGAACAGTCGGCTCCGAAAATCATCGACGTCATTACGTAGGTTTTAATCTGCTGATCCGTTTTTTGATCTCTCCGTAAAAACCTCTGTGCCACCTGATCCGCTGGGCGAATATTGATCTGCGAGAACAATTCCCTTATATCGGCAACCACTCCCAACCACTCCCTGGCGAGGAACAAAACTGATAAGAGCGACATGGCTTGCTCTGGGCCTTTGAGTAACGTAGAGCTGAAAGAAATGCCTGTTACCTCTGCGGATGCGTAGAATACAATGCGCAGTTTTCCGGGCTTATGATGGCTAGTGACTCCAAAATGTGGCAGAAACCACGTTCAGCTATTATTGCACTGCAATTCTTCCGGCATCAACTGTCTGGCATAACCCTTCTCCACGTAACTATTCATTTGCGCTTGGTATAGTATGGCAAACTGAGGATCCCTTCTCATTTTGGCTTCAATATTATAGAGACGTCTTGTTGCCATTTTTAGGCTATCAGGTAGAACCGTATCATCTTGGCGCCACAGTAGTCCTGTCTCAAAACGTTTTCTAACTCTTTTTGTTGTTGACTGCCTGGCGCGGTTGTCATCTACCGAATCGATTCCAATACGGTCTCGACCTTACGCACACCAAAATTTTCCACGGAAAAATACACCTCTACTATCTTATCGAACCTGCTGATCGCCTCTGCTTCTTTAATATGCATAACTACTGGCATATTGATGTTGTCGGCGTTGTTGTTATGCAACCCATCCCAGCTTAGTATATGCGGCTATTACTTCATCCTCCACATCCTCGATTACAACTCTCCCAACACCCAAGTGGCAATTGATCAGACCTATCAGTACCGGTTTTGCATTTTTGTAATTGCAGACGGGAACATCATTCAGGTGTGGGAAACTGTCCTTGTTGAATGACTGCTTAGGTAGACTTAAATCCCTTACCGTTCTTACATTTCGCAAAAAAAAAAATTTATCTCCTTTTCCGACACCTTGAACTTCCACAGCAACTTTTCTTGACGGTTCTGTTTCCACCTGCTCTCCATACCTCTGTAGAGTTAGTGGCTGTACTTGACCTTTGAGTCCCAGCTGCCACTCCTTCTGCCAAAATGGTAGCCGACGATCCTTCGTCAAACATCGCATAGGCTTGCATCTCTCCTTTTGGCCCAGTCAGTTTAACCGGCAGAATACGAAACAATTGTGCAATATTATTTTGTGTTTGACATGTATGCATCCGTATGCATGCCTGCGAAGTCGTTGGGCCGTTTTCTGCATCGTGTTCCTAAGGTAACGTTAAAGTGGTTTCAACTGCTGATTAATGTGTTGGCAAAGAGTTAGTTTCTTCGTGCAGGAGTTTGTGATGGTATTTAGCACAGGCATTTTCATAGGGGGAGGGGGAGGCAGCATACACATTGGCCTCTCGTTATATTTTGCGATACAGTAATATTCCTCTCATTGGTGTCAAACATCCTTCGAGCATGTGGGACTTGACTTTTGGCAACCACGGAAGTACTTGGCTGTGGTAAAAGTTGGATTATTTTGGCTTGCTCACTTATCCAAGTAGCAAAGTTTTTTATAGTCGCATATGGCGTAATGTCCGACGCCTTCTTAGCCCATTCGAATTTTCTTGAAAGCTGCAGCTTCAAAACCAATTCATTTGGCAATTCATTGCATTTGGCAGCTCCTAGAAAGGCAACTATATATTCGACCATTGTGGTGAATGAGATTATTTGTTCCATCCGGGCGTCGTTAATACTTGGGAACTGCTGTATTTTTTGTAGTTGGGCCACTTCCAAATCGAAACAATCTCTATATCGAAAATTACTCGTTGTTTGCCAGGAATAAAGGCCATTCCTCTGGCTTTCCCGAAAAGGTCGGTAGGTCGTACAACTTTTTATATGGCTGAATTATTCCTAAATTGGACGTGGTGGCTGGTGATGGGCTGGATGAAGGTGGTTTCGTTGACTGCATCTCTTCGGTTCGAGGGCGTTGGCGTCATTGAACGCTACACGAATTCGCGGCGTCTCTGCCTGGTTCACTCCAGTCTCCTTCCCTAGATCATCAACTGACTGCTTGAGTGCTGTTATTTGCGCCATCAAGGCAGCCATGAGATCTTTATCCAGTGTTTGCTGCTGACCTTCCATCACTGTGGTACCGAAGAAATCTGTGGCCGATTCTTCCGCGCTTTCGGAACTTTTAGCTTCTGAATGACCTTCCCCGTTATCGAGATATCGGGCTGGTGGTTTACCCTTATTGGAACGACTGCATCTACGGAGCGGTGATGACATCCGGCAACAAACAAACTAATCTCGAAGTAGTCCGTGTGCGAGGCAGTATTCCAGTAATACACTGCTGCAGATTTTTGAGCGGTAGCAAAGGAACGATGAAATTGGCTTTAGCACGTATCCTACAGGTGGCAGATGACAGGCTGCGATGTACACGAGGCAAAATTTATGATGTGGCGGATATATGTACAACAATGCACCTTAATGAAAAGCATTTTTTTAGTGACATTTCCCGAATTTTGGAAAAAACTAATAATTCTCAACTAATTAGTGTGACCATCTACTATACAATTTCGAACCTAAGAAGTTTTGACAATAAAACTCAAAATCGTCCATATAAACAGAGCAATAGAAATGCCAAAATGGCATCATATTCTTGAACGAAACATTTATATTGAAGAACCATAACTAAGCTTTTTTAATAAATATCCGATGAAAAAACCACAACTAAAACAAACTTCAACATTAATTGGCTAAACGAAAGTGATACATACAATCGTGAATGAAAGTGGATGTCAGCAACCAGCAACTAGAATAACTTCTACATTAAGAACGCTAATTGAATGTAATCTCAAACGTAAGGCATTTGAATATCAAAATCGAAAGTAAGTATTTTTTAATTTTTTTTAGTTTGCTACTATCCGCAGCAGCGCTCAGACACAACTATAGGTCCATTGTACTACCATTCAGACACTTTACACTAATGTAAACTTGAGTGATGAAGAGCTTAGATGTTCGGCACTCACCATGTCAGCCCCGAAAATCCGCCACCTGATGCGAGCATAGCCCGGACAACTGCAGAGAAAGTGCACTGCTGTGTCATCCTCCTCACCGCAAGCAGGACAGGTGGTCGCGTCGCTTAAGCCTAACACATTTAAGTGTTAAGCAAAAGCTTGTTGGGCCGAAAGGACCCCTACAAGCAGCTTACAATCGATTCTCCTAAGGTCCCAGGTCCCAGTGTAACCTGGACCCAGACAAGATTCACTGCGTTTAGCCTTCCGCCCGAATTCTGAGAAAGCTTGAGTTCTAGCACTAACTTGGACGAGGTAAGAGAGTTTAGCAGCGCTTTTAATGCAGCTCGGCTGTCACTGCAAATGCAAATGCCTCTAGCGCTCCACCCGCTGTTCACAATATAGCGCATAGCCATTAGGATGGCAAAAACCTCCGCTTGGTAAACAGACGCATGTTTACCCAAGGGGTGGTAAAGTCTTATGTTATCGAAGTTAAGCTTAATATTAGTGATCATAAAACATTGCTATTAAACTTGTGACAAAAAAAGTACAAACACATCGACATAAAAATATTATAAGAAGCATTCGGTACTATTTATTTCACTCCAACAAGCGGAATAACAAACATAAATTTCGGACATGACATACATACATACTATTTCAAGTGAATTTCTAGAAAAGCACTGTCTTGATTGTATTTTGATTGAAACCATACTCCGTGGTTTTACAACCGGTTACATAAGCTCAAAGAACTAAAAATACAATCAAGACAAAAACCTGTTTTTAAAAATAACTATACCCACTGGTGTGAATATCGAAATGCACGTAACTATTACAGAAGTGAACTTAAGCTAACGATACATGTATTATAGTTACGTCATCAAATTGGTAATCCGAAAGACTTCCGGATACTTCTGAGAGTGTTCGTTTGGTACTTAAATGACAGTTCCTCTCCCGAAAGAAGG
This sequence comes from Ferdinandea cuprea, assembly GCA_963576555.1. Classification (NCBI taxonomy): domain Eukaryota; kingdom Metazoa; phylum Arthropoda; class Insecta; order Diptera; family Syrphidae; genus Ferdinandea; species Ferdinandea cuprea. Next base: position 85,512,383 of record OY754959.1, read on the forward strand.
ATAAATTCGCTTCTGACTTTGAATTCAGAAACAAAACCAGAAGCACTAATACAACCAAACACCACAAACCTCAAAATCGATAAATGTAATATTTGTTGCTGATGCATTTAATAATTCTTTAATTTTGACTAGATAAGCTGAAAATTATAACCAAATAAAATTAAAAAAAGAAGAGAAATAATATAAACATATTTCAATATAACTAGTATTGTTTTTCTTTCATCCTCTTCATCGTCCTTAGATTGGCAGTGAGGCGGTTGGAAAATGCATATACACAAAAACAACTACGAATACACTTCAAATTCAATTGTAATGTGTTTGCTTCTTCAATTAGCATCCCGTATCGGAGAACTCTTTCGGATTACCAAACGTAAACGACATTTTACCATTTTTAATCTATCCCTCGCTGACGGAGTTTTTTCGGAGCAGTGGAAAACTGCAATCGAAATCGAAAAAGTTAAGGGGTCAAATAATTGCGAGGATTTAGGCCAATTAAATCTCTTCCGTTGTTAAAATAATATTTGAAACAACTTATTTTTAAAAATAAATCTGGTTTTCGGGAAGCACATTCATGTGAATCAGCATTAAACATGGTAATAACAAACTGGAAGGAATCTCTTTCAACACGAAAAAAATACTGCTGTTTTCTTGGACCTTAAGAGACCTTTTGAAACAATAGACCGGAACATCTTTTTGAAAAAGCTGTTTAAATAATGTTTAAATAATGGCACTACGTTGGAACAAGGATCAATCCTCGGGCCGTTGCTTTTCATTCTTTATATTAATGATTTGAAAAAAAGTTATTACTCACGCTACACTAGCTTTTTTTTTACCGTCGACGTACTTTTATACAATGGTTGCAAAATAAGGCAATGAGAACAATTATACGTTGTAATATTTATACGCCAAACGGGTTATGCTAGATTAATTAATGTAGCTCAGTATTAAACAAAGAATATGAGTAAATTTTTTGCTTTATGTATTAAAAATTAAAAAAAAATGTCTGCCGTAATATTTGTCAAAATATATAAAATATGTTAGAGATGTACAAGCATATTTATTGCGAAATAGAGACGATTTAAGATTAGTGTCATTTAGAAACAACTTCAAATTATTCTGCGCTATAGATAATGACTGTTGCCTACTTCAAAAGGATGTTAACGCCGTGTTAGATTGGTGTTAGCTGAACAATGTTTCACTCAATATCTCAAATTGCCAATGTTTCTCTCCTTCTTTACTCGTACCAGTACTCTATAGATTCTCTATAAAATCTAACTTACTTGACAGAGTAGACTCAAAAAAAAGGTGTTATTCTTGAAACCCGCCTAACCTTTAAAGACCATAGGACTATAATCTATCCAAAGCTAATTCGATACATCATCATCATTAGTTAGACCTAACGTCGAGTACTGTAGCATATGTAATCCGCACTATGAAATTCGTTCCAAATGAATGGAAGCAAGACACTTCACTAGATATCTGATTTTTCAATTAAATTGGCGTGTTTTGATTAATCTCAACTCCCTTCTAAGTCTTCGTAAATATTCAGAGATACTTTTATAAGAGATTTAATCCATTATAAAATTCAATGGCCTAAATTGTTAGCTTTGATAAGATATCCATTTTTAATTTGCTTCAAAAAGTTGTAGAACTGTGTCTGTGTAAGTTTTGGTATGAAAATCAAATATGAGCTAAAAAAGTCATGTAGGTATCATTAATATAATGATATCCTCCGACAACAAGTGGTTGCGGAATTTTCTTCCGATTTTCAGCTGCGTAGTCAAAATTGAAAAAATAGTAACGAGTAATAAGAAAAAAAATTCAAAGGGAATAATCTATTGCTAGATAAATTTTAAGCTAAACTCATTTAAATTGAAATCACTTTTCGAATGGGCGCCAAATACTGAAAACATGAAAATCTGTATTGTTTTTATAAATAAAACCTTTATTTTAAGATAGTATTAATAGGATTTATACATATGAAATTTTATTGACAATTTTTGCTTTCCATTCGCTAAATTATTTCGCTATTGGGTAATGCGAACTTTAGTGTCTGTTTGCATATCTTGGCTTTCGTCCGCATTGTCGCTAGTCTTAAAATTTTTCTTTATGTAAACGGGAGTAGCTTTTCCTTTGACATATTCCTCTGTTATGTGAACTCCTTTGATATCAGAAGCAGGGACTGTAAACATTGGATCAAGCAATAATTGCTCCTATAGAATAAGAAAAAATATATTAAAAGTATACATATTATATTCAAATAAAAACACAAAAATATCAATAGGTATATTTTCGTAAATAAAATTCTCAGTAAAGTAAAATTTTACACGAAATCCAAAAACTGAATTTACGGAGAAGTAAACTATATTAACTGAGAATCGATTTAGTGAGTTACTTTGCTAGACATCATTTTCTCGAAATTACAAATATAATGTAATGTTGACAACAGTTTCGTTTTTCTGCTTTCTCGGTACACGGAATAATTAAAACGGAAGATGCATTAAATAATTTCGTGTTTTTTATGTACAGCGTGTTTTTTTAGAGGTATAGAACTTCGAATTGAAATAAAACACAAGAAAATTGTTTAAATGTCCATCAATTCGGCTTTATTGGAAGGATAATTTTATGCCATTAATGTTTAAATATATATGATTAATTTCGGCTGGGTCGAATAAAGACAAGTCTAGAGGTCCAATTTTCAACCACTTTTCCAAGCATTTGGAGCTGTATGTCGGCAATAACGCCACGAATGTTGGCTTCCAAGTCCCCTAACGTTTGTTGTTTGTTGGCGTAGGCGAGCGACTTCACATATCCCCAAAGAAAATAATCCAATGGTGTCAAATCACACGATGTTGGTGGCCAATTGACAGGTCCATTCCGCACACCAAACAGTCAGTTTTTGTGGATGTAATGGCGTTTCAAGGGTCTCATGTAGATGCTTGTTGCATGCATTTTTGCTTGTTGACGTAGCCATTCAACCCAAAATGAGCCTCATCACTGAACAAAATTTTGCGATGAAAATCAGCATCGATATCAATCTGATTTTCGGCCCATACACCAAAATCACGACGCATTGCATGGTCTCGCGGCTTTAATTCTTGCACAAGCTGGATCTTGTAAGGTCGTAAGAGACCTTTCTGCAAAATCTTCCATAAAGTTGATGGACAAAGCTCCAATTGCTGTGCACGGTGGCGAATCGATTCATTCGGGTCCTCTTCAACACTTTGCTCTACAGCGGCAATTGTTTCTTCGGTGCGCACTGTTCGACGACACTGCGGATGCGTATTATCATCCATGCAGATGCGTATATAGATCCATGGTTAACCATGGTTATAAAATGAACGGAGCTTGCGGTAAACTTCGCGAAATGAACCATTACTTTCGAAATAAATTTGCACGATTTGCAAGCGTTGTTCATTTGTCAACCTGTTCATGATGAAATGGCAAACCAAACTGAACATAAATGACATTAGAATTGCCAGATTTGGCCACAAAATGTCAGTTTTATCTCATTCGAAAAACCAACCTCTAAAAAAACACAAGTTCGTGTTCGGATAGTAGTAGAGTGCTTTGCATGCGGATATAATGTTTGTACAAATAATCTATATTGTGCTATTTTTTTAACCAAGTTTTCTACTTTCCGTATTAAGTTAATAATGCTACCAGTAGAGAAATTCTGCGTTTGGTGCTAAGGATTATTTATTTTTTAGTTTGGACGCCTCGTTGTATTTAGATCTGTTTAGCTTTTTCATTCGTAAATTGTGCGGAACTGAGCTGAAATTTATTTAGTGCTTCTTTCTCTACTTTAAGCTGATCTATATCCCATTTTAGTGATTGGGACAGTTGTTCGATTTTGAATACGTGTCAAAATTTTCCCCATCGAAGTTTTTACATTTGCATAAGTCTCAGGTTACGCGCACAGAGTCTTTTAGAGCCGTATTATTAAAAATTACTTCTTAAATTATAAGCACTTGGACGGCACATTAAGTGCGCTCTGTAAAGTTCATCTCCCTTAGGCTCTTTTAGAGCCGTAGGACTTCTTTTGGAGTTTTTGACACCGATTTGCTATAACCGTATTTCAAAAATTGCAACCAGCAATTAAATCTTTATGTATGTCTTCCTCGTCCATACGTTCTTTGCTTATTTCAGATACGCCTTACTTCCGTGTACGTCCAAAAACAATTACCACGGGCAAAAGCACAACATTATTAAGCTTTATTAAATAATAAAAATAAATTTACCATTATAGAGCGAAGTCCACGAGCACCAGTCTGCTTTTCTAAAGCTAAGCTTGCAATTGATTTTATTGCATTTAGAGTAAACGTTAGTTCAACATCATCCAGCTGCAGCAAAGCTTTATATTGTGGAATAAGAGCGTTTTGCGGTTCGGTTAATATTCTTATTAGCATGCTTTCATCAAGACTATGGAAAGGAACTATGACTGGAAAGCGACCCACAAATTCCTGGAAATATACAATAAAAATTAAGATTATTGCCGTCAGTTTCAGTTTTATATTTTAATATTGAGTGTGTTGGCAAATGTGGCCAGAAATTATTATGGTAACAGAACAAAAACACATAAATAAAACATGATAGGAAATGTTACAGTTCAGGGATTCGAACCTTAAGTACCACCTGTTTACATCAGCGGGCAAGTAGTTCCAAAGCCGTCGGGATCGAAAGACGCTCAATGCTATACTGTAGTGAAACATTTAATTGCTAAAAAAATAAAGGCTCAAAACATAATAATTTAGATCTTTTCCCTGAAAATCGAAGATCATAACGTTACAAAAGTACAAATGAGTCTACCCAAACAGACGCGGAAGAACCAACTAAAGCTCCGCAAGCGAAGGTGATAAGCTGATAACTGAAAACACACAGCAATTAGAACTTAGCGGCACATTAACCAATTCATAAAAGAACTAATTGGGAAGCGTTAGAAAACCTGAACATTCTATACACGTGCCTCATGAATGTAATATGTGAGCTGCCTGCCTATGTGAGAGACATCTTACGTTCTGCGACTTCTTAAATTATAAGCACGTGGTCGCTACATTAAGTGCCCTCTGTGAAGTCCATTTTCGTTTTAAAGCACTTTGTCAATAAGCAAAATGTACGTTATTAGATGGCAGCAAATCTACATGGCATGTGCTTCAAGAAACTCCATTGCTTCCAATAAAGAGACCGTGTGGTTTGGACATGGCCCGATTTGAGTGGAAGAATCATTCTATTACCGTTTTCCGACTCAAAAATAGACGACTCTTCCAAACTTCTATTGCGCTTGTCGGTTTCAACCCTCACCATAAGCGACATAAGAAACGATCTTTTTTGTCGTTACCTACTTTGATCCCGACAGGTACCCGAGTAATTGATTGCGACGGTATTTGTGGGTATGTAACATTTTGACTAAGCATTTTCAAAACTACGTTTCATTACAAGCATAACACGTTAATTTAAAAAATTTCGAAATTGTTTTTTATTGCTATAATAATCTTTATTTTCGTCAGAACATAAACACAAGCTCTAATGTCGATTTTCATTGGCCCATACCAACTTATTCTACCTGCTATCTGTGCTATCAACTCCAGTTGGAGTAGTTTCAACGGTAGTGGATCGGCCAATGAAAATCGACATTAGTTTAAAATTGTTTTACAACACTCTGCTCTGAACTAAAAAAAAAGAAAAACAATAATATCATCATTCCTGCCAAAATGCCTATCCTAAATGCCAAAGAATGTTCTTTCAAATGATAATAAACATTCTCCATTAAATTTGAATTTTCTGTGTTTTTTTCTTTAAAAAAGTAGGGAACCTCGAAATGGATCACCCTTTACTAGAGAGAACAAAAGTATTCGATTTAACAAGAAAAATTTTGTTTTGTTTCAGATTTCAGCGTTCCCCCCGATTCAAATTGCTTTCATTCTTATGAGACTTTTTTGTGTGTGTAGCCACGACGTTCACGTGTAGTCAGGCACTTAGTCTTTCTGGTTTTGATTTAGAATTAGAGATGCTCATTAAAAAAATACATCGTTGTTTTAATCGATATATAACGATGCATCGATGAAAAACATCGATGGTTTCGATGCATCGACTAAGAACAAATTGTTTTATATGAGCTTAAAATAGGAATTAAAAAATGAGACATTATATTTACAAAGTTTTAAATTTAAATATATCCCAATACTTCCGCTCCAAACTTTGCATAAATAGTATTTTATTTACTTGCTTTCCTTGGATGATTCTGATTCTTTGCTACTTCAATACCTGTGAAGCTTTCGAAAAAAGTTTTAAATTTTTTTGAAAATTGGAGCTTGTAGTCGGACCATACTTCTAATGGATTTTCACTAAGGCGACCAACAGGTGCCCTTAAGTAGAGCGAAAGCTCATCACAAACACTTTCTTAACTTTGTTCGCCTTCCAGTTTCGGTGAACTAGTTCGTGATGGTTGCTCCAAAGGCTGAAATCTTCCGATATTTTGTTGGAACTATCCGAATCAGTTTCAGCTGGATTTTTATTAAGGAGGTCCTTTTTTGAATTGCATTTGCACAAGCCAACGGGTCTTGAAGTTGACAAAACGAAAGAGATGAGAGCATATATAACAAATTTTATTTGAAATTCGGCACTTCTAAAGAGCATACTTTTATTCGATACATAAATACATCGATGCATCGGTAAACATCGGAAGTATACGATGCATCGGATTGATTCGATGTTTTTCGATGTATCTATGTATTATGAGCATCCCTATTCTGAATTCAGAGTTACTCCCCCCTCTCGACTACTGGTAGTTAGTACACTGAAAAAAATTGAATTTTGCCATGTTTGGCAACAATATTGTGTGGATCATCGCTATAAAAAAATAACCGTGTTCATACGTGCTACGATTTTTTGCATTTAAGGTATTGCTGTCTTGTACTGACAATTGACTCAATTGAATTCCAACTGAGCCAGATGGCCTCTTTAAGTGCATACCACTTAATTTGCGTAGATCAACTATTATAAAGATAGCCAACTCCGAGAGTCTCCCAATTCCCTTTGCTGTTTTTATACCCTATTAAGGGTATGTATATTAATTTTGATACGTAGTTTAAACACCCCTTAATATTCATCGTAGACCCTTAAAAGTATATATATTTATGATCAGGACCAAAACCTAAGACTATTTAGCAATGTCCGTCCGTCCGTATCAACTTTTGAGGCCTTTAAATTTCTGCTAGGAAGCTGAAATTTGGAACATATACTGCTTAGGGTTCCGAAATGGTAAAGTGTTAAAATTTTCAAAATACGCCCACTGCCCCCAATTAAGATTTTTGCCACGCCTACTGTTTGTGGGCGTTTTTATTATACAATATCTTTAGCCAATATTTTTTCCAATATATCGCCCATACAAAGTTTTTAGCCATGCCCATTTTTTGGGGGCGTTCTTTCAAACAATTTTTTTTTATAAATTTTCATAGAATGAAATAAAATGCTATCCATCATCTTCTTAATGCTTTTTTTTCTTTGGGGTACATAGAGATAAGGATAGGGTATCATACTGTTCGCCCCAAGCGTACTGTGGCCTTTCCTCATGTTTAACCATAGTCTTTGCACTTATATAAGAGTTTACGTGCAAATCAAATGGGAAGCTTGCAGGAATTATATGGGTTTTAATGACCTCCCCATAAAATGTTATTTTCAGTATCAAGAAGAAGGAATAATCTAAAATATGCTCTGAATACAGAATATGAATACATACTTACCACGTAGCTAATAAAATAATTAAATATATAAAATTAAGTATAAAGCGATGTTTTAATTATTTTTTCTAATACAATTTATATTAACGAACCTGAAAAGGTTTTCTTCGGTTGAAAAGAAATTAAAGTGTTTCCGTATGGATGGTTCTATTGAAATAGTTAAGTGGTTTTACACAATTAGGCAGTGGTTGAAAAATGCTTTTTGATATAAGATGTACGAAATTCTTGCAAATATTATGCTTGGTACATGCAAACGTATTTTTCTTAAAGCATTTGCAAACACTACTTACTTAACAATAAAATTGAAAGATATAGATTCATTTTTTTTACACTATCAGATCTATGCCGTCGTATACAAATATCAAACATATATATACACTGAGTCACAAAGTCTCCAGACAGCATTCATTTTTCATATTTTTTCTAATCTTACGACAAAGAAATCAATTTTTAATTCTTATTAAATAAGATTATTGAAATTTATGTACAAAAAAAATAAATAAAAAAGTTTAAAATAACATTACAGTAGGAAAAAAGTTCAAATTAACATTATGTAGTATGGTAAGTAGTTTGTGTTTCCTCCTTCTTTCTAAGGACCTCAATTAAATGATTTTTCATACTACCAACAAGTTTGTTTTTGACATCTGGCTCAATTGAATTCCAACTGAGCCAGATGGCCTCTTTAAGTTCATTGTTGATAGTGCCATTACGGATCCCGGATCGGAGAGCCCTTCCGGATAACCTAACAAAAACGACATTAGTCGAGTCCGACCGAACATTTTGTTATGGTTATGAGTTATTTTAGCTAATAAATTATATACAGATCAAATTAATTTAACGGATGATCTATTTTAGATTCCTTGGCATTTCAGGTTCCACAACAATCCGCCGTCTTGCGTTTTTTATTATGGGATATGATCTATATGGATCAGCCGATGATAAAAAGACACTCTGTATCATCAAACACTCGAAGAATTCTAATAGCTATGCCCGACCTTACGGCTCTGAACGACTATACTGCAGCCAGTAAATCTCACCGTACTTATTTTTTTAAGCTTACAAAAATATTTCTGTTACCCTCTACATTTTAATTATTAGCTGCAGTTAGACATGTCTGCTTCAGACCAGATCGAAAGTGAGGTATATTAGCAATTGATGTTGTTATGAAAAATATAAAAGTAGTTCTTAAAGTTGTGAGATAATTAAACTTATAAAAGACGAGTCTAATGCAAATAATATTTTTTTAAATTGAAATGATTTATTTTATGTGAGACATTATTATTAACTTAACGGGTTTCCGACCCGTGAAGGGTCCATTCTCTACGATTCCGGCCAAGCTGCTTCCAGTTATACAGCTCTTTGACATACACGGTGGCTTGGCCTTTAAAAGGGGCTGGAATTACAATATCCTCTAAGCAGGACCATTACTGTCCATTAGTCCGATGTGGCCGAACTAATATAGTCGCCAATTTTTGGCTTTCTGTACTACATCTTGGTTCATAGAGTTCGTTGTTGTATGTTTTCCTACATTCGCCGTCCTCGCACACATTTTTCTTTAGAAGGAGCTTTCCTTTCCTGCTTATCGTCCAGCACACGCAAAATAGATTTAGCAGTTAGGAGAATTGACCACATTTGTTTCGCCAAACCGAATTCAGATCTCGAATTCAGAGGTCGATCAAAACCAATATAATTCCTTATATGTGGGCAAGCCTCCCATTTGATTTTCACGTTAACCCTACATAAGTGCAAATCATTCGGTAACCCTATTCTTACTGTTTGCTCGCATTAAGCCTTCTCTCACTTAAAACTAAATTTTGTAGTGTATTTCATTTTGATTAAAAAATTCAAGTGTAGTTGATATTTTAAGAATTTCCTGCGGCACCGTTTCAATTTCACTCCACGCAGGCATTTTTAAACGAGATTACAGAAAAATCTCTGCCGTCAATGATTTTTATAGATGTAAGAGTGAGAACAAAAATCAAACAGTCTACATTCGGCTGCTACCACGCAAATTAACATTACCGCCAAAATACGTATCACGTATTTTTGCATGTTTAATAGTGCTGCCTTAGTATTGTGCAACCCACTTTTTAAAAAAAAAACACAAAAAATTCGAAAAAATGAATGAAATATTTATTTGAATCGATAGTTTGAACCTTGCAATTTAATGTTTAAAGATAATTTCATGCAAATGTTGACCGCGGCTGCGTCTCAGGTAGCCCATCCGCTGAGTCCAATTTTGGCATACTCTTTCACACATATCGGCCGGTATCTCACGAATGAATGCATGGATGTTGGCTTCCAGTGCGTCAATCGAAGCGGGCTTGTCCCTATACACATTAGCCTTGGCATACCCCCACAAAAAATAATCTAATGGTGTCAAATCGCACGATCTAGGCGGCCAATTGACCGGCCCGAAACGTGAAATTAACTGTTCACCAAACTCGCCTCGCAATTGCGCCATTGTTTCGCGTGCTGTGTGGCATGTGGCACCGTCTTGTTGAAACCACATATCATGCAAGTCAAGAACTTCCATTTCGGGCAAAAAAAAGTTTGTTATCATCGCTCGGTAGCGTTCACCATTGACAGTAACGCTGCGATTCGCATCATCTTTGAAGAAATATGGCCCAATAATGCCGCCGGCCCATAAACCGCACCAAACAGTGGCTTTTTCGGGATGCATTGGTAGCTGTTGCAATGCTTCTGGCTGATCTTCACTCCAAATGCGGCAATTTTGCTTATTTACGTACCCATTCAACCAAAAATGAGCCTCATCGCTGAACACAATTTTTCGATAAAAAAGCGGATCCTCGGCCAGCTTTCCAAGAGCCCATTCACCAAAAATTCGGCGTAGTGGTAGGTCGGCTGGCTTTAGTTCTTGCACCAGCTGTATCTTAAAAGGCTTTACGCCCAAATCCTTCCGCAAAATTTTCCACGTAGTGCTGTAACAAAGGCCTAACTGCTGGGAACGGCGCCGAATCGACATTTCGCGGTCTTCTGTCACACTAGCTGATACGGCCGCAATATTTTCTTCAATACGCACAGTACGTAAACGTGTTGGTGGTTTAATGTCCAACAAAGTAAATTTGGTGCGAAATTTGGTCACAATCTTCCGAATAGACTGCTCAGAAGGTCGAGAATGCCGATCATAAAATGGAAGCAGCGCGCGATGAACATTTCGAACCGAGCACGAATTTTGATAGTAAAATTCAATAATTTGCAAGCGTTGTTCATTTGTAAGACGATCCATGGTTAAATTGCAAACCAAACTGAAGCTGTTTGACAGTGACACAAGGTACTAAACACACGTCAGCTGTCAAAACCAGTGTTGCCAAAACCAAACCAGCTAAAAAATCACCCTTTACTTACTTAATTTACTTAACGGGCTCCCGACCCTTGAAAAGTCCCTGCCTGAGATACGGCAGCCTTCTACCCTCTCCGATCCCGAGCACGCTGCTTCCAGAGGTTCGGTCTTCCTTGTCGTCTCGAACCTGGGGGCTGGGATGCGAAGATCCTCTTGGCCTGCTTATCGTCCAGCACTCGGCGCCGCATAGCAGAACTGGCAGGATAAGGGTTCCGAGAGCATTCACTTTGTCCTTCGAGTTAGGAGTTTTGAACCCATTTGTTTCGCCAAACCGAAGTAGCAGCGGTTTCCTAGGGTAATTCTTCGACGGCTCTCCACTAAGATGTCATTTGTGAAGTTGATGTTTACCCCGAGGTAGATGAACTCCTTAACTACCTCGAAGTTGCTGCTATCAACATTTTGTCCTAGTCGGTGGACAGATGATTGTTTGTTTGTTGATAGCATATATTTAGTCTTGTCCTCATTCACTTCAAGGCCAACTAGTTTCGTCTGTTCTTCAATAGCCGTAAAAGCCTCTATCACGGCACGCTGGGATCGACCGATGATATCTATATCGTCCGCATACTCCAGCATTTGGACTGATCTGTTGAAAATAGTGCTTTCCATGTTGACACCTGCCCTGCGTACTATCTGCTCAAGAACAAGAATGAAGAAATCACACGACAGCGCATCTCCTTGCCGAAATCCGGTGCATGTTTGAAAGAGTTCAGATAAGCTGCTGCTAAACTGCACATTGCATTTCTTGCAAGAAATAGGATCGCCTTTCTTGTAGATGGGACATATGGAGCTGATGGTCCAGTCATCGGGTATGCTTTCTTCCACCCAAACTTGGTTGATGATGTGGTACATGCGCCCTACCATAACATCACATCCGTATTTGAAAAGCTCTGCAGGTAGACCATCAGAGCCGGCGGCCTTGTTGTTCTTCAGCTCTTTTATAGCTAAGCCAACCTCTTCTATACTGGGCGGAGGGTTCTCTTCTTGCCCCATCACTCTCTCTTTATTTTGTCCGTTTAGCAGCTGCATCTACTATTCCCTGCGCGTCGGGGATTAGGTTTCCATCGCTGTTACGAAGAGCCTGTGTTCCGGTCTTAAAGCCAGAAGCCAGTTGCTTGGCTTTCTTATAGAACTTCCGGATGTTGTTTCGGTCGCGGGACTCTTCGATCTCCTTGAGCTGGGAGACTGTGTGCTCTCTTTTCTTTCTACGCAGGATCTTCTTCTCCTCCCTTCTCCTGGCTCGGTACTCATCCCTTGCTGCCCTTGTTTTCCTCTGCAGCGTTCTAATGTGTGCATCTTCTGTCACCTTTTTCCGGTATACGCATACATCATCATACCACGCTTTTTCTCTGGGGTGGGTGGTATCCTAGGGTGGTGTCGGCTACCTCCTTGATGATGTCGCGATACTGAGACCACTGATTTTTGGCGTCTGTGGTAGGTAAATGCACGGTGGCGAGTTTCTCACTCAGGCACTCTTTGTAGGCTCTGGCGACTCCAGATGTGCTAAGGCGTCCAACGTCGAATTTCTTCTTTTGGGCATTCCGCAGCTTCTTATCGTTGGACAGTCGAGCTCTGAATCTAGCTGCAACAAGAAAATGGTCAGAGTCGACGTTTGCCCCTCGGTAAGTGTGCACGTTCAATATGTTGGATGCGTGCCTCGCATCGATTAGCACATGGTAGATTTGGTTGGCGGTTCGACCGTCTGGAGAGCGCCAGGTTGCTGTGTGGATCCTTAGTCGCGGAAACCTAGTGCTACTTATCACCGTATTACAAGCTGCTGCAAAGTTAATTAGTCGGTAGCCGTTATCTGATGTCGTTTCGTGGAGGCTGTGCTTACCAACTAATCCGCTGAAGATGTTTTCCTTCCCGACTTTAGCATTGAAGTCTCCGAGTAAAATTTTGACATCGTACTCCAGACAGGCTCCGTAGGCTCCGTCCAAGAGGTCATAGAATTCCTCGTTGATAGGGTCCTCAGCCTCGTCGTCTTTTCATAGTTCCTGATCCTATCCATCGTATCTCCTGGATCGCGGTAATGTCGGCCTTGTTCCGCGAGAGGACAGACTCAAATTTTTGAGTAACACCTGGAGTATAGAGTGTCCGCACATTCCAGGTACACACTCGCAGGTCCGTTAACGTTCCGAGTCTAGTTTGCCTTTGAGGTACATTTATATTCGAGGCTGCCATAGTCCCTCCCATAACTAGACACTCCTCCCCCCTCTCTCGTCAGCTGCTACCAACGATCTTCCACATTGGTTGGTTACCCCATCTCCAGTCGTGGTACTAGGTACCCAGCAGTCACCACGGGGAGTTGAGAAGTAGGAGTTATTGGTGTTATGCTAAAGTGAAAACGCTTATATTCTCATATAATCGCAATCACCATTCTTTTAACCACCGCAAACTTTTAGTATCAATCTAAAACATTTTTAAGAACTGAGTGAAATATAAAATAAAATATTTCCAATGCAAATTTGTTCGAAATGCTTGGTTACCATATTAGATGTCTTACTTCGCTTCTGTAATTTTATTATAAATTTTTGCATGTTTGGTAGTGCTGTCACTTCCTTGCAGTAGACTTTTAAGACTTTGTGTATCCCACTTATCCTGTGCAGTACACTAGTGTGACCATGTAAACCAGCCATTACCGATGATACTTATCAACTCTGTGCCTAAAAGGTAAAACATCTTAAGTCGACTTAAGTATGAAAAAATGTAAAAAAATGAGGAAGTTATAACTGCTTGTAAAATAGCTTAAGTCATTAACTGTAGGGCTTGCATAAGGTAAAACAGCTTATGTTCATAATTTGAAAATATAAAGTAGCTTAAGTACCAATATTTGTATCTTCTTTTGAAAAATAGTGTGGAAACAATTGCAGTAAGACCATCTATTTTTGCATTTATTCCCTGATTGACGTTACAGCAAAAAAAATTAATTAAGTGCACCTAAGATTTTTTACCACGAGAAAAGTGACGACTTTCTTGTTCTTAGGTCGACTTAAGTTGATTTACCAAAATAAATTTTTAAATATGATAATAATTTTCAAAATCATAAACAGCTCATGTTACTTAAGTGATTTTACCGAATCATAGTCGGCCGAAGTAACGGCCATATGTTGACATAAAGTATTTTACCGTGTGCAAGTGCAGTTCATATTTAAACATAAGTGCTAAAATACATCTAATAAATTGCTGAGTTTTGGTTCGAAAATAAAAATTAAAAGTGAAGAAGAGGACAATTATTATAAAGTGAAGTGATTTATTATAAGAAAATTAATTAAAGTGTACATATAAAGTTTTTTGTCACGCCTACTTTTTGTGGGCGTTTTTCACTAAAATGCTGTTTTCTTCGAAAATGTTCAAAGGAATTTGGAAAAAAATGTTTAACAATATATTATGCCAATATTTTCCTCAATATATCGCCCCTACAAAGTTTTTGGCCACGCCCACTTTTTGGGGGTGTTTTTTAAAAAAAATAATTTTTTTTCTATAAATTTCATAGAATGAAATAAAATGCTATCCATCATCTTCCTAATGCTTTTTTTCTTTGGGGTACATAGGGATAAGGATAGGGTATCATACTGTTCGCCAAATTAATAAAGGTGGGCAGTACCTACATATCTTGTGAAGGTTGTACAACTTTATCTCTCTAACTTAAGCCGTAAAACGGTTTTTTCTAAATTGTGGGCGTAGCAGTGGGCGTATTTTGAAAATTTTAACACTTTACCATTTCGGAACCCTAGGGACTATATGTTCCAAATTTCAGCTTCCTAGCATAATTTTAAAGGCCTCAAAAGTTGATACGGACGGACGGACATTGCTAAATAGTCTTAGATGTTGCTCCTGATCATAAATATATATACTTTTAAAGGTCTGCGACGAATATTAAGGGGTGTTACAAACTATGTGTCAAAATTAATATACCCTTAGGATAGGGTATAAATATTGGTCAAGGATATGTTAATGCCCCAAGTAAATTTGTTGCACGAAAGGAAGTTAGGGAATTGGAAAATTGTAGGTTGAACTGCAAAGCAAACATCTTACCTGAAGTTCAAAGAAATATATTTGAACAGTATTGGAAGCTGGACAACTATAATTTAAGAGTAGCATTTGCTGCTGGGCTAATAATACTTACAGAGAAAAAAACTCAAAGAAAAACGAACACGCATTTGCGGAATAGGACACTGTTAATAGGTTTTTTGGAAGTTGGTAACTATGTGAAACAGAACAGTTTATAAAAACAGTAGTTAAGAAAAAAACTAGAGCCTCCAGGTACAACGATTCCACAAGACAAACGAGGTCGAAAAATTCTTCCGAACAAGCTTAATGATACAAAAGAAATCGAAATACGCAGCCATATATAAAGTTTCCCAGCATATGAATCCCACTATACTATACTAGAAAGCAATCACAGCAAAAGTACTTTCATGCCGATTTAACTCTTTCTGAAATGTATCGCTTATTTACTGAAAAATATGGAGCAACTGTATCCCTCACTACATACTCCAAAATTTTTAAGACGATGAACATAAAATACAAAAAACCCCAGCTCGATACATGCAATAAGTGCGAAACGCTGCACATGAAATTAAAAACTAGCAGTGGAAATGAAGAAAAAACAATTCGAAAAGGAATTGGTAAAACGACTTAAGTCAAAAAAGCATAAATTTGTTGACCTAGGCCCTCGTACTATTACAAATAATAGTTTTGATATTAAATAAATTTGCTACGTTTTTTAGAAAGAATGTTCTGTGTCCAACCCATATTCCGGATGACAAGTTTGAATGACCGTCTGATCGCACCTTAACCCACAAGCGATTCTTATATCTACTTACAGTGAGTAGGGACCACAGATGAGGAATTAACCAGATAGTCAACTCGAGAGCGAATCTCTCACCTTGCCTACAAGCTAAGTCGAACTGATAAGCCCCACATAATTTGCACTTATATGGCCTTTTACGTGCAAATCAAATGGGAATCACGCACATATGAATCGAATTATATGGGGCTAAAGGCCGCCGCCAAGAAATGTCATTTTTTATAGCAAGAAGTTGGGAACAGTTGATGAATTTCACCAGATTACAACTCACACTTTAGGTGTATAAAATAAACATGCACAATATGCGGTGAATATGGGTTTATAAAAACATACTTACCACACAAGTAATAACATAATAAAGTATTATAATATTGATAATAAAGCTATGTTTTAACCAATTTATTCCAATTTTTAATGAAATATAATCAAAATAATATTGATTAACGTGACTAATATATAATAAGTAAGTTGATCATACATTTTCGGTTTACAATATATTTAAGTATAACTTTACAAGCACTGATTTTGTTATGGATGGTTACATTAAAGCATTTAAGTACTTTTATGCTACGTTTCCACCAAAAAATAAACCGAAATTAAGCACATAAAATTAAAAATTAATCTTTCAGCGTTTCCACCGAAAAAAATAGATTAATCTGACGTTAGGCTCTCTTTGTCGCATTTTTGCAAAAGCGAAAATAAAATTAAAATTGGTTGGTATAGTTTAATGAGTGGAAAAATAATGAAAATATTATTAGCACACCATTTTATTCTTCAAACCAATATCAATGGTTTCATTGGCCGGCAGAAGTCGCATATACAGAATACACTGCCGTCAGTGCTTAATGAATATTGGGGTAGCTAAAAGAAGTTTATTTTCATAAACATTTTTTTTTCAAAATTAAAAAACATTATAACTTGACAAATAAAGTCATCTGCTAAAAAGAGTGGCTAATTAATTAAATATATATATGTAACATAATGTGCATGCTTATTTATGAGTTGTATTCAACTACCAAGCATTTTCGATAGAAATATATATATAAAATATATACCAACAATATATTTATGCAGTGCACTCCTGCTACATTCTGTCCTCCTTCTTCTGTCTATCACTTACTATAAATTTTAAAATAAATCTAATTCTAAAATAATTTAATATTATATAAAAAATTTCCAAAACCGCCCAAGAAAAGAAACAGCTAAGAAAATTGATTGACTAAACGTACAAATTTTGTAACACAAAACAATTTCAAAAGGATTAAAAAATACTTCTATTCCACTTTTTTTATCGATGCACGGAACTCGAATCGAATGTACATATATTCTTTGAACTTTTATATGTTGATTAAAAGCAATCAAATAATAAATAAATAATATCACAATTAAAGAATTTAATATACATATAAAAACCATTTATTACAAATATTTTACACCCAAACATTACTAATTTAGTAATATTTATGCAATAATACAATAAAATATACATTTTATTTCATTTTATTAACCAAACTGGAAAAAGTGTAACAACCCAAGAATGTATATTTTAAGGCAGATAAAAAATAGAGAACTATTTCTTATAACCGCAAAAAATATTCCAGTTAAATTGTAAAAACTTTATTGGGTAACTAATTTGTTGTTCCTTTATAAACATTTACATTAAAATAGCTATAAAATTGAATCAGCATTTCCTATTTCCCAACACATCCGTGACCAGCTGTTTTGTTGTTGCGATTTGGATATGTTGCAAAACTCCCCACAATTATTTTTGGCGAGTAATAGTGTAAATTAGATGTAACTTCATGTGCCTGGCTCCCACGTATTCACAGATGGGAAAATTGAGAGAGGATTTTGCGGCCGTTATTAAATATTTTTTGCGGGTTGAAAGTGTTAGGGGAGAGCGAATCTCTCACCTTGCCTACAAGCTAAGTCGAACTGATAAGCGCCACATAATTTGCACTTATATGGGCTTTTACGTGCAAATCAAATGGGAATCACGCACACATAAATCGAATTATATGGGGCTAATGGCCGCGCCCATGAAATGTCATTTTTTATTGCAAGAAGTTGGGAACAGTTGATGAATTTCACCAGATTACAACTCACACTTTAGGTGTATAAAATAAACATGGTCAATAAGCGGTGAATATGGATTGATAAAAACATACTTACCACACAACTAATAACATAATAAAATATTATAATATTAATAATAAAGCTGTGTTTTAACTAATTTATTCTAATTTTTAATGAAAAATAATCAAAATAATATTGATTAACGTGACTAATATATAATAAGTAAGTTCATCATACATTTTCGGTTGACAATATATTTAAGTATAACTATACCAGCAAGGATTTCGTAGATTATGGATGGTTATATTGAAGCAGTTAAGTAACTCTACACAATTGAACACTGGTTAGAAACGCTTTTTAATAACACGTAATCCAAATTCTTACAAATATTATTTTTGTACATCAAAACACTTTTTTAACAAAATTTGCAATTACTTTCTAGTAGTAGTAGTAAATAGTAGTAGTAGTAAATTGTTTTGTTTATTTTCATATAAAATAAAATTACAAAACATTATAACTTTACAAATAAAGTCGGCTGTTAAAAACAGTGGCTAATTAATTCAATATATATGTTACATAATGTGCATGCTTATTTATAATATGTACTCAAATACCAAGCATTTTCGTGATGTACTCCAATACCAAGCATTTTCGATAAAAAAATGCACCCCCAATATATTTATGCAGTGCATTGCAGCTACCTTTGTTTCTCGTTCTTCCGTCTATCGCTTACTTTAAATTTTAAAATAAAGCATATTAACTTATATAAAAAATTTCAAAACCGCCTTAGAAAAGAAACAGCTAGGAAAATTGATTGACTAAACGTACAAATCTTCTAACACAACATAATTTAAAAAGGATTACAAATACTTCTTTTTCACTTTGCACGGAACCCGAATATGTACATATATTCATTAAACTTTCATCTGTTGAATAAAAACAATCAAATAATAAATAAGTAATAAAACAATCAAAGAATTTAATATATATATAAAAAACCATTGCAAACTATTTACTACAAATATTTTACACCCAAACATTACTAATTTAGTAATAAAAATAAAATAAAAAGTTGAATCACATAAACTCAACACTTCGCAGAATTTCCTATTTCCCAACACATCCGCCGTGACCAGCTGTTTTGTTGTTACGATTTGGATATATTGCAAAACTCCCCACAATTATTTTTGGCGGGTAAACTATTAAATTAGATCTAACTTCATGTGTCTGGCTCTCATGTATTCACAGATGGGAAAATTGAGAGAGGATTTTGCGGCCGTTATTAAATATTTTTTTCGGGTTGAAAGTGATAGGGGATTGCAGAGTTGACTATCTGGTTAATTCCTCATCTGTGGTAGGGACACTCTCGACAATTTAATAATTTGAAGTCTCACATACACGAGAAATAGACGGCAGTAAGAAAGTCTTGCAGTGAAAGAGAGATAGACGATAGACTTTTCGAATAGCGGCACAGGGGGTGTCGTAAAAAACGAGCAAAAATCAATTTGTCGTTATTTCTTATTAAACATTTTATAATATAATGTTCACAAGTGTGCTACACTTAAAAATGTTTGTTTGTTGCTGATTTTTTTTGTTATCCTTTTTATACTGTTTAATTATATAATAAACTCGTACACGACAAACAATTTTATGAGAACTTTCTTATTTTCATTTTTACAACAATTGTAAATAAATTCATTTAAAATGTTAAAAATATTCATCTCAAAGTTTTTAAGAAAATAAATGTTGGAAAACAACATATAAATTGGTTTTCAAGATTTTCTAACGAGTTTAAAAATTCTTCAGAAGGTCGTGTTAAATTCGCACCCTCATAGTCCTTAAAATCTGTAAACACATAGGAAACTTTAAGTTGGGGACTCAATTTCAACTTACACTCGTGGTTTAAGCGATATTTTTTTAAAATATAACCTGCGAAATAGTAAAATGCTTTTTCAAGACCGAGGTCGACAGTTTTATAATCAGGTTCGGTTTTGAAAGCGTAAATCACATTGTCTTTTTCTTGTTCTAGTGGTTCCATCTGCACTTCAATTTCTTTAAGTTCCAAGTTTGCAGTTGACTCACAGTTCACACGGGTAACATGTCAAAAACAACAAAAGAATTACTCATTTTATAAATTTGTTATTCTTCACTGTAGTTTGACAAAAGTTTTTGCATATGGCATTTTGGGTTTTAAATTGTATTGGATGTGTTTTAAAATTGTTTTTTGCTCACTGCATAAAAATATGCGTCCGCTGCCTGCTTACTCGATATCGAAAACTGCCATAAAAGGTAAAATGCGTATAGAAGGCCGCTTCTGATTGGTCCGCGTCTTGTTTAAGGTTTTCTGCGAGTCCATCTAGTGGTCGATGACTCGTGTTAAATGCAGCCGCCACTCGTCGACGACTACATCCCACCCTCCGTGAATACTCGCGGAGATTCGCTTACCTCGAGAACGGCTAGCTTGAAAGCAGGGCGCCGGAGGATTCCACTTGGTGTCTTAATATCTGCATTTCTGACTTGTCCATCATGCGCTGGATATACCTTTATGATTCGACCGCGTTGCCATTTACTTCGGGGTTGACCAGCATCACAAATAACAACAAGATCGCCAACTTTGAGGGGTGGTAGGTACCACAATATGCCACTTGCTATGTTTTGTCAACATCGGAAGATACTCCAGTATCCACCGCTTCCATCATTTCCCAAATACCACCATCGCTGGGATTTAGTGGGCATTTCTCCTTGAATTGCATCGAAATTGAACAATCGGGCTTCCTTCGCAAGCACCCGCTGGGCACCAATAAAATTTGTACCATTGTCACTTCTTACGTGGATAGGGGTTCCTCTCCTGTTGACGAAATTCCTCAGGCACAGAATCAAGTGGATAAGTCCGTTGCAAGCTCCAGATGGGTAGCTCTGATGGTGAGGCAAGTGAAGAGTGCCACCCATATTTGCTCTCTTCGGCGACATATAGCAACTTGTAGTATGCCAAAATAATTTAACCCTGTATAGATGAAGGGTCAAATGAACGGTGTTAAGCGATCCACTGGTAGCTGTACCATCAACGGCGTCGCTGGTTTGGCACGTGCAAGTTTACACTCCTGACAATTCCTCCTTATCCTTTTAAGTACTGAACGGATTCGAGGCACTCAATATCGCTACGAATCTGATTGATAGTGAGGGCATCGTTTTGATGATGGAGAAGATCATGGTTATGATGTACAATTAACTCCTTTATTTGTTGGCACTGCGGTAAAATTACTGGACATCTGGCTTCAGCAGGAAGGTAATATGCAGCGTTGATTCGACCACCTAGAATTAGTAGTAGTTTATCCTCGTCCTAGTATGGGGTAAGCTGGTATATAGTGCTACTTATTGCGCCTGGTAATCCCTTCTCTAGTCTAGACCTCTCTTCGTAGAAGTCATGCTTTTGGGCTTGGCAGCAAAGACACTTTTCGGCAGCTGCAATCTCCGTAGATGTAATCAAACAAACGCGACATCGACTTCTCCTTGGCATTGTATGCGAAAGTAACCTACAGCGGCAAAGGCACTTTCACTGGCGTCGACAAATATGTGAAGCTGATGACAGTTTCGGAGAGTAACAGCGGCTTTCTTTAAAATGTTTGATATTGTTCAAATCTGACCACCAGAGGATCCATCGGTGGTGTAAATCGGATGCCAGTGGATCATCCCAACCGATTCCGGTATTCCAAGTCGTCTGCAATCGAATCTTCGAGTAGATCAGAAAATTGGCTAAAAATCGGTATGGATCGAATACAGCCATTACGATACCCAACATCTCCCTTTTGTTGGGGGTCTTGTTGCTTTCAAAACATCTTTGGCAATTCTGTGAAACTGGAAACAAAACCGGAACGTATCATCTTCATGGTCGCAATATATCCCAAGTACCTTTTCGATCTCGTTGTCCGATTCTAAGCTTAAAGACTGTGGAACTGGGCACCATGAGTCATTCAGGCTTGATACAATTGTCCCTTGTTGCTCACGAAGCTACGAAGTGTAAAGCCATCCTCTGCATGAATCCTTTTGACCTCCAGGCTTATTTGCTCAGCCTCGGACTCACTGGAGAAACTCCAGACAAAATCATCCACATAATGATTGTCCAGAATTCTCCTAACAGCTTCCGGTGACTCTTCTTTGAATTCCTTTGTGTTCTTGTTTTTTTTGTGTTCTGCCGAACAGGGTGAACAGTCGGCTCCGAAAATCATCGACGTCATTACGTAGGTTTTAATCTGCTGATCCGTTTTTTGATCTCTCCGTAAAAACCTCTGTGCCACCTGATCCGCTGGGCGAATATTGATCTGCGAGAACAATTCCCTTATATCGGCAACCACTCCCAACCACTCCCTGGCGAGGAACAAAACTGATAAGAGCGACATGGCTTGCTCTGGGCCTTTGAGTAACGTAGAGCTGAAAGAAATGCCTGTTACCTCTGCGGATGCGTAGAATACAATGCGCAGTTTTCCGGGCTTATGATGGCTAGTGACTCCAAAATGTGGCAGAAACCACGTTCAGCTATTATTGCACTGCAATTCTTCCGGCATTAACTGTCTGGCATAACCCTTCTCCACGTAACTATTCATTTGCGCTTGGTATAGTATGGCAAACTGAGGATCCCTTCTCATTTTGGCTTCAATATTATAGAGACGTCTTGTTGCCATTTTTAGGCTATCAGGTAGAACCGTATCATCTTGGCGCCACAGTAGTCCTGTCTCAAAACGTTTTCTAACTCTTTTTGTTGTTGACTGCCTGGCGCGGTTGTCATCTACCGAATCGATTCCAATACGGTCTCGACCTTACGCACACCAAAATTTTCCACGGAAAAATACACCTCTACTATCTTATCGAACCTGCTGATCGCCTCTGCTTCTTTAATATGCATAACTACTGGCATATTGATGTTGTCGGCGTTGTTGTTATGCAACCCATCCCAGCTTAGTATATGCGGCTATTACTTCATCCTCCACATCCTCGATTACAACTCTCCCAACACCCAAGTGGCAATTGATCAGACCTATCAGTACCGGTTTTGCATTTTTGTAATTGCAGACGGGAACATCATTCAGGTGTGGGAAACTGTCCTTGTTGAATGACTGCTTAGGTAGACTTAAATCCCTTACCGTTCTTACATTTCGCAAAAAAAAAAATTTATCTCCTTTTCCGACACCTTGAACTTCCACAGCAACTTTTCTTGACGGTTCTGTTTCCACCTGCTCTCCATACCTCTGTAGAGTTAGTGGCTGTACTTGACCTTTGAGTCCCAGCTGCCACTCCTTCTGCCAAAATGGTAGCCGACGATCCTTCGTCAAACATCGCATAGGCTTGCATCTCTCCTTTTGGCCCAGTCAGTTTAACCGGCAGAATACGAAACAATTGTGCAATATTATTTTGTGTTTGACATGTATGCATCCGTATGCATGCCTGCGAAGTCGTTGGGCCGTTTTCTGCATCGTGTTCCTAAGGTAACGTTAAAGTGGTTTCAACTGCTGATTAATGTGTTGGCAAAGAGTTAGTTTCTTCGTGCAGGAGTTTGTGATGGTATTTAGCACAGGCATTTTCATAGGGGGAGGGGGAGGCAGCATACACATTGGCCTCTCGTTATATTTTGCGATACAGTAATATTCCTCTCATTGGTGTCAAACATCCTTCGAGCATGTGGGACTTGACTTTTGGCAACCACGGAAGTACTTGGCTGTGGTAAAAGTTGGATTATTTTGGCTTGCTCACTTATCCAAGTAGCAAAGTTTTTTATAGTCGCATATGGCGTAATGTCCGACGCCTTCTTAGCCCATTCGAATTTTCTTGAAAGCTGCAGCTTCAAAACCAATTCATTTGGCAATTCATTGCATTTGGCAGCTCCTAGAAAGGCAACTATATATTCGACCATTGTGGTGAATGAGATTATTTGTTCCATCCGGGCGTCGTTAATACTTGGGAACTGCTGTATTTTTTGTAGTTGGGCCACTTCCAAATCGAAACAATCTCTATATCGAAAATTACTCGTTGTTTGCCAGGAATAAAGGCCATTCCTCTGGCTTTCCCGAAAAGGTCGGTAGGTCGTACAACTTTTTATATGGCTGAATTATTCCTAAATTGGACGTGGTGGCTGGTGATGGGCTGGATGAAGGTGGTTTCGTTGACTGCATCTCTTCGGTTCGAGGGCGTTGGCGTCATTGAACGCTACACGAATTCGCGGCGTCTCTGCCTGGTTCACTCCAGTCTCCTTCCCTAGATCATCAACTGACTGCTTGAGTGCTGTTATTTGCGCCATCAAGGCAGCCATGAGATCTTTATCCAGTGTTTGCTGCTGACCTTCCATCACTGTGGTACCGAAGAAATCTGTGGCCGATTCTTCCGCGCTTTCGGAACTTTTAGCTTCTGAATGACCTTCCCCGTTATCGAGATATCGGGCTGGTGGTTTACCCTTATTGGAACGACTGCATCTACGGAGCGGTGATGACATCCGGCAACAAACAAACTAATCTCGAAGTAGTCCGTGTGCGAGGCAGTATTCCAGTAATACACTGCTGCAGATTTTTGAGCGGTAGCAAAGGAACGATGAAATTGGCTTTAGCACGTATCCTACAGGTGGCAGATGACAGGCTGCGATGTACACGAGGCAAAATTTATGATGTGGCGGATATATGTACAACAATGCACCTTAATGAAAAGCATTTTTTTAGTGACATTTCCCGAATTTTGGAAAAAACTAATAATTCTCAACTAATTAGTGTGACCATCTACTATACAATTTCGAACCTAAGAAGTTTTGACAATAAAACTCAAAATCGTCCATATAAACAGAGCAATAGAAATGCCAAAATGGCATCATATTCTTGAACGAAACATTTATATTGAAGAACCATAACTAAGCTTTTTTAATAAATATCCGATGAAAAAACCACAACTAAAACAAACTTCAACATTAATTGGCTAAACGAAAGTGATACATACAATCGTGAATGAAAGTGGATGTCAGCAACCAGCAACTAGAATAACTTCTACATTAAGAACGCTAATTGAATGTAATCTCAAACGTAAGGCATTTGAATATCAAAATCGAAAGTAAGTATTTTTTAATTTTTTTTAGTTTGCTACTATCCGCAGCAGCGCTCAGACACAACTATAGGTCCATTGTACTACCATTCAGACACTTTACACTAATGTAAACTTGAGTGATGAAGAGCTTAGATGTTCGGCACTCACCATGTCAGCCCCGAAAATCCGCCACCTGATGCGAGCATAGCCCGGACAACTGCAGAGAAAGTGCACTGCTGTGTCATCCTCCTCACCGCAAGCAGGACAGGTGGTCGCGTCGCTTAAGCCTAACACATTTAAGTGTTAAGCAAAAGCTTGTTGGGCCGAAAGGACCCCTACAAGCAGCTTACAATCGATTCTCCTAAGGTCCCAGGTCCCAGTGTAACCTGGACCCAGACAAGATTCACTGCGTTTAGCCTTCCGCCCGAATTCTGAGAAAGCTTGAGTTCTAGCACTAACTTGGACGAGGTAAGAGAGTTTAGCAGCGCTTTTAATGCAGCTCGGCTGTCACTGCAAATGCAAATGCCTCTAGCGCTCCACCCGCTGTTCACAATATAGCGCATAGCCATTAGGATGGCAAAAACCTCCGCTTGGTAAACAGACGCATGTTTACCCAAGGGGTGGTAAAGTCTTATGTTATCGAAGTTAAGCTTAATATTAGTGATCATAAAACATTGCTATTAAACTTGTGACAAAAAAAGTACAAACACATCGACATAAAAATATTATAAGAAGCATTCGGTACTATTTATTTCACTCCAACAAGCGAAATAACAAACATAAATTTCGGACATGACATACATACATACTATTTCAAGTGAATTTCTAGAAAAGCACTGTCTTGATTGTATTTTGATTGAAACCATACTCCGTGGTTTTACAACCGGTTACATAAGCTCAAAGAACTAAAAATACAATCAAGACAAAAACCTGTTTTTAAAAATAACTATACCCACTGGTGTGAATATCGAAATGCACGTAACTATTACAGAAGTGAACTTAAGCTAACGATACATGTATTATAGTTACGTCATCAAATTGGTAATCCGAAAGACTTCCGGATACTTCTGAGAGTGTTCGTTTGGTACTTAAATGACAGTTCCTCTCCCGAAAGAAGGATAAATTCGCTTCTGACTTTAAATTCAGAAACAAAACCAGAAGCACTAATACAACCAAACACCACAAACCTCAAAATCGATAAATGTAATATTTGTTGCTGATGCATTTAATAATTCTTTAATTTTGACTAGATAAGCTGAAAATTATAACCAAATAAAATTAAAAAAAGAAGAGAAATAATATAAACATATTTCAATATAACTAGTATTGTTTTTCTTTCATCCTCTTCATCGTCCTTAGATTGGCAGTGAGGCGGTTGGAAAATGCATATACACAAAAACAACTACGAATACACTTCAAATTCAATTGTAATGTGTTTGCTTCTTCAATTAGCATCCCGTATCGGAGAACTCTTTCGGATTACCAAACGTAAACGACATTTTACCATTTTTAATCTATCCCTAGCTGACGGAGTTTTTTCGGAGCAGTGGAAAACTGCAATCGAAATCGAAAAAGTTAAGGGGTCAAATAATTGCGAGGATTTAGGCCAATTAAATCTCTTCCGTTGTTAAAATAATATTTGAAACAACTTATTTTTAAAAATAAATCTGGTTTTCGGGAAGCACATTCATGTGAATCAGCATTAAACATGGTAATAACAAACTGGAAGGAATCTCTTTCAACACGAAAAAAATACTGCTGTTTTCTTGGACCTTAAGAGACCTTTTGAAACAATAGACCGGAACATCTTTTTGAAAAAGCTGTTTAAATAATGTTTAAATAATGGCACTACGTTGGAACAAGGATCAATCCTCGGGCCGTTGCTTTTCATTCTTTATATTAATGATTTGAAAAAAAGTTATTACTCACGCTACACTAGCTTTTTTTTTACCGTCGACGTACTTTTATACAATGGTTGCAAAATAAGGCAATGAGAACAATTATACGTTGTAATATTTATACGCCAAACGGGTTATGCTAGATTAATTAATGTAGCTCAGTATTAAACAAAGAATATGAGTAAATTTTTTGCTTTATGTATTAAAAATTAAAAAAAAATGTCTGCCGTAATATTTGTCAAAATATATAAAACATGTTAGAGATGTACAAGCATATTTATTGCGAAATAGAGACGATTTAAGATTAGTGTCATTTAGAAACGACAACTTCAAATTATTCTGCGCTATAGATAATTACTGTTGCCTACTTCAAAAGGATGTTAACGCCGTGTTAGATTGGTGTTAGCTGAACAATGTTTCACTCAATATCTCAAATTGCCAATGTTTCTCTCCTTCTTTACTCGTACCAGTACTCTATAGATTCTCTATAAAATCTAACTTACTTGACAGAGTAGACTCAAAAAAAGGTGTTATTCTTGAAACCCGCCTAACCTTTAAAGACCATAGGACTATAATCTATCCAAAGCTAATTCGATACATCATCATCATTAGTTAGACCTAACGTCGAGTACTGTAGCATATGTAATCCGCACTATGAAATTCGTTCCAAATGAATGGAAGCAAGACACTTCACTAGATATCTGAGTTTTCAATTAAATTGGCGTGTTTTGATTAATCTCAACTCCCTTCTAAGTCTTCGTAAATATTCAGGGATACTTTTATAAGAGATTTAATCCATTATAAAATTCAATGGCCTAAATTGTTAGCTTTGATAAGATATCCATTTTTAATTTGCTTCAAAAAGTTGTAGAACTGTGTCTGTGTAAGTTTTGGTATGAAAATCAAATATGAGCTAAAAAAGTCATGTAGGTATCATTAATATAATGATATCCTCCGACAACAAGTGGTTGCGGAATTTTCTTCCGATTTTCAGCTGCGTAGTCAAAATTGAAAAAATAGTAACGAGTAATAAGAAAAAAAATTCAAAGGGAATAATCTATTGCTAGATAAATTTTAAGCTAAACTCATTTAAATTGAAATCACTTTTCGAATGGGCGCCAAATACTGAAAACATGAAAATCTGTATTGTTTTTATAAATAAAACCTTTATTTTAAGATAGTATTAATAGGATTTATACATATGAAATTTTATTGACAATTTTTGCTTTCCATTCGCTAAATTATTTCGCTATTGGGTAATGCGAACTTTAGTGTCTGTTTGCATATCTTGGCTTTCGTCCGCATTGTCGCTAGTCTTAAAATTTTTCTTTATGTAAACGGGAGTAGCTTTTCCTTTGACATATTCCTCTGTTATGTGAACTCCTTTGATATCAGAAGCAGGGACTGTAAACATTGGATCAAGCAATAATTGCTCCTATAGAATAAGAAAAAATATATTAAAAGTATACATATTATATTCAAATAAAAACACAAAAATATCAATAGGTATATTTTCGTAAATAAAATTCTCAGTAAAGTAAAATTTTACACGAAATCCAAAAACTGAATTTACAGAGAAGTAAACTATATTAACTGAGAATCGATTTAGTGAGTTACTTTGCTAGACATCATTTTCTCGAAATTACAAATATAATGTAATGTTGACAACAGTTTCGTTTTTCTGCTTTCTCGGTACACGGAATAATTAAAACGGAAGATGCATTAAATAATTTCGTGTTTTTTATGTACAGCGTGTTTTTTTAGAGGTATAGAACTTCGAATTGAAATAAAACACAAGAAAATTGTTTAAATGTCCATCAATTCGGCTTTATTGGAAGGATAATTTTATGCCATTAATGTTTAAATATATATGATTAATTTCGGCTGGGTCGAATAAAGACAAGTCTAGAGGTCCAATTTTCAACCACTTTTCCAAGCATTTGGAGCTGTATGTCGGCAATAACGCCACGAATGTTGGCTTCCAAGTCCCCTAACGTTTGTTGTTTGTTGGCGTAGGCGAGCGACTTCACATATCCCCAAAGAAAATAATCCAATGGTGTCAAATCACACGATGTTGGTGGCCAATTGACAGGTCCATTCCGCACACCAAACAGTCAGTTTTTGTGGATGTAATGGCGTTTGAAGGGTCTCATGTAGATGCTTGTTGCATGCATTTTTGCTTGTTGACGTAGCCATTCAACCCAAAATGAGCCTCATCACTGAACAAAATTTTGCGATGAAAATCAGCATCGATATCAATCTGATTTTCGGCCCATACACCAAAATCACGACGCATTGCATGGTCTCGCGGCTTTAATTCTTGCACAAGCTGGATCTTGTAAGGTCGTAAGAGACCTTTCTGCAAAATCTTCCATAAAGTTGATGGACAAAGCTCCAATTGCTGTGCACGGTGGCGAATCGATTCATTCGGGTCCTCTTCAACACTTTGCTCTACAGCGGCAATTGTTTCTTCGGTGCGCACTGTTCGACGACACTGCGGATGCGTATTATCATCCATGCAGATGCGTATATAGATCCATGGTTAACCATGGTTATAAAATGAACGGAGCTTGCGGTAAACTTCGCGAAATGAACCATTACTTTCGAAATAAATTTGCACGATTTGCAAGCGTTGTTCATTTGTCAACCTGTTCATGATGAAATGGCAAACCAAACTGAACATAAATGACATTAGAATTGCCAGATTTGGCCACAAAATGTCAGTTTTATCTCATTCGAAAAACCAACCTCTAAAAAAACACAAGTTCGTGTTCGGATAGTAGTAGAGTGCTTTGCATGCGGATATAATGTTTGTACAAATAATCTATATTGTGCTATTTTTTTAACCAAGTTTTCTACTTTCCGTATTAAGTTAATAATGCTACCAGTAGAGAAATTCTGCGTTTGGTGCTAAGGATTATTTATTTTTTAGTTTGGACGCCTCGTTGTATTTAGATCTGTTTAGCTTTTTCATTCGTAAATTGTGCGGAACTGAGCTGAAATTTATTTAGTGCTTCTTTCTCTACTTTAAGCTGATCTATATCCCATTTTAGTGATTGGGACAGTTGTTCGATTTTGAATACGTGTCAAAATTTTCCCCATCGAAGTTTTTACATTTGCATAAGTCTCAGGTTACGCGCACAGAGTCTTTTAGAGCCGTATTATTAAAAATTACTTCTTAAATTATAAGCACTTGGACGGCACATTAAGTGCGCTCTGTAAAGTTCATCTCCCTTAGGCTCTTTTAGAGCCGTAGGACTTCTTTTGGAGTTTTTGACACCGATTTGCTATAACCGTATTTCAAAAATTGCAACCAGCAATTAAATCTTTATGTATGTCTTCCTCGTCCATACGTTCTTTGCTTATTTCAGATACGCCTTACTTCCGTGTACGTCCAAAAACAATTACCACGGGCAAAAGCACAACATTATTAAGCTTTATTAAATAATAAAAATAAATTTACCATTATAGAGCGAAGTCCACGAGCACCAGTCTGCTTTTCTAAAGCTAAGCTTGCAATTGATTTTATTGCATTTAGAGTAAACGTTAGTTCAACATCATCCAGCTGCAGCAAAGCTTTATATTGTGGAATAAGAGCGTTTTGCGGTTCGGTTAATATTCTTATTAGCATGCTTTCATCAAGACTATGGAAAGGAACTATGACTGGAAAGCGACCCACAAATTCCTGGAAATATACAATAAAAATTAAGATTATTGCCGTCAGTTTCAGTTTTATATTTTAATATTGAGTGTGTTGGCAAATGTGGCCAGAAATTATTATGGTAACAGAACAAAAACACATAAATAAAACATGATAGGAAATGTTACAGTTCAGGGATTCGAACCTTAAGTACCACCTGTTTACATCAGCGGGCAAGTAGTTCCAAAGCCGTCGGGATCGAAAGACGCTCAATGCTATACTGTAGTGAAACATTTAATTGCTAAAAAAATAAAGGCTCAAAACATAATAATTTAGATCTTTTCCCTGAAAATCGAAGATCATAACGTTACAAAAGTACAAATGAGTCTACCCAAACAGACGCGGAAGAACCAACTAAAGCTCCGCAAGCGAAGGTGATAAGCTGATAACTGAAAACACACAGCAATTAGAACTTAGCGGCACATTAACCAATTCATAAAAGAACTAATTGGGAAGCGTTAGAAAACCTGAACATTCTATACACGTGCCTCATGAATGTAATATGTGAGCTGCCTGCCTATGTGAGAGACATCTTACGTTCTGCGACTTCTTAAATTATAAGCACGTGGTCGCTACATTAAGTGCCCTCTGTGAAGTCCATTTTCGTTTTAAAGCACTTTGTCAATAAGCAAAATGTACGTTATTAGATGGCAGCAAATCTACATGGCATGTGCTTCAAGAAACTCCATTGCTTCCAATAAAGAGACCGTGTGGTTTGGACATGGCCCGATTTGAGTGGAAGAATCATTCTATTACCGTTTTCCGACTCAAAAATAGACGACTCTTCCAAACTTCTATTGCGCTTGTCGGTTTCAACCCTCACCATAAGCGACATAAGAAACGATCTTTTTTGTCGTTACCTACTTTGATCCCGACAGGTACCCGAGTAATTGATTGCGACGGTATTTGTGGGTATGTAACATTTTGACTAAGCATTTTCAAAACTACGTTTCATTACAAGCATAACACGTTAATTTAAAAAATTTCGAAATTGTTTTTTATTGCTATAATAATCTTTATTTTCGTCAGAACATAAACACAAGCTCTAATGTCGATTTTCATTGGCCCATACCAGCTTATTCTACCTGCTATCTGTGCTATCAACTCCAGTTGGAGTAGTTTCAACGGTAGTGGATCGGCCAATGAAAATCGACATTAGTTTAAAATTGTTTTACAACACTCTGCTCTGAACTAAAAAAAAAGAAAAACAATAATATCATCATTCCTGTCTACTGACGCAACAGAAGCGATGCCTGAATTTTCAACTAATAATTTGGCAAAAATAAAATAACAATATTTACCCACCGGTATCATTCCAAATTCTACTAAATCCTTTGCTTCTACATTGTTTAGACACTTATCACCAGCCCCTTGTGCATTGTCTTTGGATGCAGATGCCTGAGCAGCTCTTCTTCCTTTGCTTATTGTAGTAGGTGTACCAAAACCAATGTACTAATTAAAAAAAAAAACACACAAATTTAGTATGATATATAGCTATTTTTAAAAAAAATCATCTACAAACTTTTTCATTAATTCTTCTTGATATCAAACGATCCAATCCATTGTATGCACCACTAGCTACAAAAAGGATATTTGTGGTATCCACTTGCACAGTTTCTCCTCGTAATTTTCGTGGAGAATTTTTTTCAGGAACGTTTACGACGGTTCCTTCCAACATTTTAAGCATTCCCTGCTGAACACCTTCTCCTCCAACGTCTCGAAGCTGATGAATTCCGGGCACAGCGCCTATTTTATCTACCTCATCTAGAAATACGATTCCAGTCTGTGCCTTTTCAACACTTAAGACGAGAGCATATCTGAAGATTCATGATTATTTGAACAATATGAAATATTTACTTGTAGTTAGCTTCCTGAAGGAGCTTAGATATCACACTTTCAATATCTTCCCCTACATATCCCGCTTGAGTTAAGGAAGTACAATCACATATTGCAAAGGGAACATCTAGGCATCGAGCAATGGTCTGCGCAATTAGTGTCTTACCAGAACCTGTAGGGCCCAGCATTAAAATATTACTTTTTTCTAGTTTAATATCATGAAAGTTTTCTTTCAAGAGATCAGATCCTGTAACATTTTGAAACTGTGAAGATTGTGATCTTGAGCTATCGGTTGCATTTCCACCAATTACTGTATGACTCATTTCAGATACATAAAGTAAATCAGATCTCCCCATTTGATCTCCCGACTGGGTACTTGTCTCCAATTGTGGATTATTATGATGAATACGTTTGTAATGATTGTAGACCGCTACAGATAATATTTTCTTGGCGTAGTCCTGTCCAATTACATGTTTATTTAAATATTCCATAATTGATTTTGGCGGAGGTGGTGGTTTTCTTTGATTTTTTGTTCCGTCCTTAAACGTTTTTTTAGATTCCAATTCAGTTAGTACCACAAAAAAATGATTGCATTTTGCACATTTAACAAATCGAGTGGAACTTATAAATGTTTCTACATGTGTACAAGGTGTTCCACATTTTGGGCAAGACAAAATATTTTTGTTATTCGGAGGTTCTTTATCACCATCAGACCCACCAGATGTGGGAGAGCTTTCTTTATATCTTCGAATGGCTAAGTGAATATGGCGAGATGTTTGCAATGTACTGACTTGTTCACTACTCAAAAATATTGGGTAATAGAGGCCTGCAAAAATATAACACGAATTTAAATATTTTTATATATTATGTATGTATGTATTAATGTACATATAAGTTATACAGATAATAAACGAATAGGTTATCGAATTAAGTTATTCATTATTTGTGGGCCTTACTAGAAAGTTATTTAAACACAAAAATAAATTTAACCCCCGAGCTGTTCTGACAGAAAATACCCTGTTTCAAATTTCAATCGTGCTATAGTTTTGTCCAAACTACATAAATTACAATTTTTGTAAAGTACATACTATTTATTTGTTTATTAAGTCTGCCATGGGAATAAATTCTCCCACTTGAGGGAAACTGACGAAAAAGTTAGGGAACGCTTTTGTAGTAAAATTTAAAATATGACAGACATTTTTTTACTTTTGTATTTGTGAATGGTGAAAGAAAGCAATAAACACGAAGAAATTGTTAATTTAATACCAACAGTCGTATTCTACTACAGATCCATTACAAATGTTCATGTTTATTTAATAAACGGAACAATTTTACCAAAATCGCTTATTAAACAAGCAAGTACTGCTGAGTCTAAATAGTGTAAAAAAGTTTGGATTGACCGAGAAACAAGCACAAGCACAAACAACAACAATAAAGGGGTCTACCATCTGCGCAACTGAAGCTATATTTAGCTAACAATTCTTGTTGTGGTCGCAAAAGTGTTGAAGTTACAGAAGGATTCTATAAAATTTCCTATTAAATAAATCTACTAACCAAATGGCAAAACTCCAAAAACCAGCACCAGTCGCATTCAAGAAAATCTCGCTTAGCGATTACAAGGGAAAGTACGTTGTTCCTTTCTTCTACCCACTTGACTTCACCTTTTGTCAGCCCAACCGAGATTATTGCATTGGCGCTGAGTTGATTGCCTGCTCCACAGACTCGCACTTCACCCATTTGGCATGGATTAACACCAGCCGCAAGCAGGATGGTCTTGGCCAATTGGATATTCCTCTGCTTGCCGACAAGTCAATAAAGGTTGCCCGTAACTACGGTTTCTTGGAACAAGAAAGCGGTTCCATTCCGTGGGCTCTTTATGAACGATGGCAAGCTAAATTTGCGACAAATCACAGTCAAAGACTTGCCCGTCGGTCGTAATGTCGGCGATCAACTTCGTCTTGTGCAAGCCATGACTGATCCAAAGAAGTCTTAGGAGTACTTCTCTGACGTCAACTAAACGCGTAGGGACGGTACACTTACATATTCTATACGGAATATCACTTATTTTAATATATTAAATGTCAAAGGAGAAGAGTTAAACGCAACAGCAGCTGATTTATTTTTGAGAAGCTTCTCATGACATTTCTTACTCTTGGATGTTTGTCCGACGTTCGCAAGAGGTGGGGCAGCGAATAAAAACTTTCGGTACAGGTCGAGATTTGATACAGCGGCCTCTCGCTTAGTGGCCCAACGCACTTAACCTCTAAGCCACTGCACCCACTTTCATAAAATATATATACAAATAAATCCGGAAGAGATTTAAGTGTCATAAGAAAGTATGTTGATAAATCATTCTGTTTTCATTTTTGACCGTCTACCAGGGAGGAGATCTATGCCACAGCTGTAAAGTTCAGGAGAAATGATTCCTTTCTCACAAAGCTTTTGAATGTGCTTGTTTCTTTGCTCAAGGGTAGCAATTTTTTGTAGCAAGGTTAAGCTCAGTAGGAACATTCTAGTCTTAGATGTATTCAATAATAGAAGGCAAAGATTTTGAAAATTTGAGTATTTTTATGCGAAGCCAGTTTACTTGAGATGTCTGGACTCGAGATATTTCTGATCAATTATGTACTTGTAAATGTGTGGTCTGCACAATAAACAGAAACAGAGCTACTAGATGCTTATTCCTACTTTGTCGCGCAAATGTATTAAAATAAATTAAAATTAAAAATAGAGATAAATGATTCGTTGTTGTTTGGACACCCATCAATCCATACTTTTATAGCTGATGCAATTTCACAACTACCCCTTTTGCTATCCAACTCATAGACACGTATCTCAAGTTACTTAATGATTTTTCTCTGCACAATCAGAACATTGGGCACTTTCTGAATTATTTTTTTATTTAAATTTAAGGTTTACAATTATTTTTATACCCTATCCTAAGGGTATATTAATTTTGACACATAGTTTGTAACACCCCTTAATATTCGTCGTAGACCCATAAAAGTATATATATTTATGATCAGGACCAAATCCTAAGACTATTTAGCAATGTCCGTCCGTCCGTCCGTCCGTCCGTCCGTACGCAATTTTTAGGCCTTTAAATTCAAGCTAGAAAGTTGAAATTTGGACCACATACTCCCTAGGGCTCCGAAATGGTTAAGTGTAAAATTTTTTTGAATACGCCTACAGCCACGCCCACAATTTAGAAAAAACCGATTTAAAGCTACAGATGGACAGATAGAGGGTTATAACCTTCACATGATATGTAGGCACTGCCCTACTTTATAAGTTTGTCATATGAAGTTTTTTGCCACGCCTACTTTTAGTGGGCGTTTTTCACTAAAATGCTGTTTTCTTCGATAATTTTCATAGAAACCGAAAAAAAATGTTTAACAAGATATTTAGCCAATATTTTTTCCAATATATCGCCCATACAAAGTTTTTGGCCACGCCCACTTTTTGGGGGCGTTTTTTCAAAAAATGTTTTTTTTTTTTCTAAATTTTATAAAATGAAATAATATGCTATCCTTCATCTTCTTAAGGTTTTTTTTGGGGCATATAGGGATAGGGATAGGGTATCATACTGTTCGCTCCAAGCGGACTGTAGCCTTTCCTTATGTTTTATATTGAAAAATATAAGGGAAACTCACAGGGCACGCTCACGAGCAGCTATCTACATTTATATATCGTCTCACGCACACGAGGGTGGAGTTTCATTCAAACGGTGTGTATCACCGACTGATGCTGTGTGGTGTGGTAATGACATTTTTTGGAGGTGGAATATGCTTCTTGATCGAATATCCAATGTTTACAAATTATGTACACGTGAGCACGCGAACGGATATATTCAAATTTTTGCTAAAACTCATCCACCCATGTGCGCGTGCGGTAATAAAATATATCTATCAGCGTACGTAAAACATGAGCCGTGAATTGTTTGTTTCTGTTTATTTCGTACCCTGATTTTAAGCTATGGTGTTTTCGTTTGGTAATTTCAGATTTTGATCTGAAATTTGATATTTTTCTTGGCCAAAAAACATTACATCAATTAATTTTTTTTGTAGTTGTTCTGGGTTCATGTTTCTAGTTTCGGTGAATAATTGAGAATAATTTATACAATTTTAATTTTGTGTTTTAAGGTTGAACTGTAAATAATTGCAGAAAGCAATACGGATAATGATATTACTATTGAACAAATAAGTGCTAAGGGGCCAGTTATAGCTATCATTGAAATGCATCATTGGAACAAATCAGTGGAATAGTTGTTTCATTTTTTTGACAAGTGGGTTATAACAATCATTGAAAATATGTGACTGGTATAGCTTTTAAAGTTAGAGTTAATCATTGAAAGCAAAACTGACAGCTGAGAAACGATTATCAGCTGTTCATTGAAATCGATTTCTATCAGTGAAATAATAAAAATAGATTTATAGAAAAGTTTAAATTAGGATTATGTAATTTTGTTTGTAGAAAAATTCTATAAGTAATTAGCTTTATTTTGATACCGCTTAAAGCCAATATGGTTTGTTTAGTCGTCTTAAATGTTCAATGATGGATTTCAATGATAACTATAACTGGCCCCTAAGAGTGTGCAATAAGATAAAGAACAAGCCAGTCTCTTTCAGGCTTAAAAGGTATATGAAGGAACTGTAATCATTAACTATTGAATATTACAATCATTGAATTCACTGCATTCTAAAACGCGACGACTAAATAATTAAATAAAAGTAATTTAGTCAATGATAACTCAATTAAAAAACAACTGCATTCTCGAAGTAATTATTTATTGAGTCCGTTGCGAAATTCATAGCGCAGTCGTTTTTATGTTTTAAAGAGAGAGAGAGAGGTAAATGTTTCGAAAAATCAAGATCAGGAATAAAAATACATCTTTGTTTTTTGTCCAAATAAACATGATTACTGTCAAAATGAGTGTTTTGGGAGATTTAAATCAAAATAGAATTGATTTTTTTTACCAAACGAAAACACCATTAGAACATTTTGCTTATCAATAAGATGCAAGGCTTTGTGTTTGTCATTTCAAAATATGTGTCCGAGATATTTGAGTATTATTTTTGTAAATATTAACATTACTTCCCTTTCATCTTATTCGACGTAGTACTTCTACGTTTGTTATCTGGTCAGAACCCACATTTCAGAGGTCATTTATTTCCTTATAATTATTCTCCCTTATGCCAGAAACATGAAAATGTTGGGAAATTACGTTTGCATGTTTATTGCTCTCATAAAATTGTATGGTTGTAAAATATATTGGTTTTCTTGTGCACATGACATTCTACATTTTGGTATAACATACGACTACCAAAGGT
This sequence comes from Ferdinandea cuprea, assembly GCA_963576555.1. Lineage (NCBI taxonomy): Eukaryota > Metazoa > Arthropoda > Insecta > Diptera > Syrphidae > Ferdinandea > Ferdinandea cuprea. The sequence continues at coordinate 85,550,192 of OY754959.1, forward strand.
TAATCAAACTAACTAATAGACTCAAAATTGGAAAATTTGCACATACATACTTTTGACATGACGATATAAGAGCACCGACGAGATTAAACATTTTAACAACTTTATTTTTTGTAATCCTTTCCGTCCTCATTATTATACCCTATATATTATTAGCCCTCAACCAAGTCCAAACCGCGCGTGGGACGGACCTTTTATTATTTTATTATGTCCATAGATATTATTTTAAATTGCCTTAAGTAATGTTCAAGTAAGATTTGTGTCACATCACAGTTTTGTTGGGGTTCAGAGTGCAGTCATTATTTGGCTTTTACAAGCCATTTATTAATATTATTTGCAGTAAATCGAGTCTTTTATATCACGTTTTTCACTTCTGACTAATTTCAATCAATCATTCATATCAATCTTCAGCCTTAAAAATCGCTGTATTTTGTGCACGCACAGATGTACGAAAGTGAAGTGTAAATTGTTGATAACCTCGAAGTTCGTATGGATGAACATAACTTATATAGTTTAAATTATTCGATAAGTAGTTAGGAAGTATTCCATTCTTCATTTGATTGAAATTCATTGAAATTTTCCAACCCCGAGCGGAGCAACGAAGTTGCGTGAGCGGTACCTGCCGCCTGCGGAAAGAGGGTTGAAATCCCTTTTTCCCGCGAAGCGGTCCACCCAGGTACTGTTATCATAATAAATAGCATACAATTTTAAAGGATTTTCAGCGGGCCACTAATGTAGCGATATTTTTTACGCATTTACACTTTCATACCTTCAAACAAAATTTTATCACTTAATTGAGTAAACCAAAACAAAATACGCTTAAAATAAATATATGGCTGTGGATATGTGTTTGTTTTTGATCAAAAGCAGTTCATTTTCGGATATAAAGATAAAATTCCTTATTTCCTTGACCGATATTATGTGTGAAATATTACACAATATTTTGATAAATTGTATTATAAAGGGTGATTTTTTAAGAGGATTAGAACTTTTTTTAAAAAAAAAACACAAAAAATTCGAAAAAATGAATGAAATATTTATTTGAATCGATAGTTTGAACCTTGCAATTTAATGTTTAAAGATAATTTCATGCAAATGTTGACCGCGGCTGCGTCTCAGGTAGCCCATCCGCTGAGTCCAATTTTGGCATACTCTTACACACATATCGGCCGGTATCTCACGAATGAATGCATGGATGTTGGCTTCCAGTGCGTCAATCGAAGCGGGCTTGTCCCTATACACATTAGCCTTGGCATACCCCCATAAAAAATAATCTAATGGTGTCAAATCGCACGATCTAGGCGGCCAATTGACCGGCCCGAAACGTGAAATTAACTGTTCACCAAACTCGCCTCGCAATTGCGCCATTGTTTCGCGTGCTGTGTGGCATGTGGCACCGTCTTGTTGAAACCACATATCATGCAAGTCAAGAACTTCCATTTCGGGCAAAAAAAAGTTTGTTATCATCGCTCGGTAGCGTTCACCATTGACAGTAACGCTGCGATTCGCATCATCTTTGAAGAAATATGGCCCAATAATGACGCCGGCCCATAAACCGCACCAAACAGTGGCTTTTTCGGGATGCATTGGTAGCTGTTGCAATGCTTCTGGCTGATCTTCACTCCAAATGCGGCAATTTTGCTTATTTACGTACCCATTCAACCAAAAATGAGCCTCATCGCTGAACACAATTTTTCGATAAAAAAGCGGATCCTCGGCCAGCTTTCCAAGAGCCCATTCACCAAAAATTCGGCGTTGTGGTAGGTCGGCTGGCTTTAGTTCTTGCACCAGCTGTATCTTAAAAGGCTTTACGCCCAAATCCTTCCGCAAAATTTTCCACGTAGTGCTGTAACAAAGGCCTAACTGCTGGGAACGGCGCCGAATCGACATTTCGCGGTCTTCTGTCACACTAGCTGATACGGCCGCAATATTTTCTTCAATACGCACAGTACGTAAACGTGTTGGTGGTTTAATGTCCAACAAAGTAAATTTGGTGCGAAATTTGGTCACAATCTTCCGAATAGACTGCTCAGAAGGTCGAGAATGCCGATCATAAAATGGAAGCAGCGCGCGATGAACATTTCGAACCGAGCACAAATTTTGATAGTAAGATTCAATAATTTGCAAGCGTTGTTCATTTGTAAGACGATCCATGGTTAAATTGCAAACCAAACTGAAGCTGTTTGACAGTGACACAAGGTACTAAACACACGTCAGCTGTCAAAACCAGTGTTGCCAAAACCAAACCAGCTAAAAAATCACCCTTTATATATGAAACGCTTACAAATATACTGCTACGCTTAAAAATGTACCGTTATAAAATTGTCAATTAATCTCCTATAGTACTATATTAACCATACATGCAACAATAGAATTAAGCACGTCCGGGGGTTTGCAAAGATTCTATGGCTATAAACATTGTTTGCATGCGAAAAATATGATACCTACTCGAAATCTATTATAAAAGCTGTTGTCATAGGCGCCTGCCTGACGAAAAGCACATACCCCGAGCGGAGCAACGAAGTTGCGTGAGCGGTACCTGCCGCCTGCGGAAAGAGGGTTGAAATCCCTTTTTCCCGCGAAGCGGGCCACCCAGGTACTGTTATCATAATAAATATCATACAATTTTAAAGGATTTTCAGCGGGCCACTAATGTAGCGTTATTTTTTTAGTCATTTGTACTTTCAAACCTTCAAACAAAATTTTATCACTTAAGTGAGTGAACCATTGTCATCATTCCCATAGTTTTAGCCAAAAATTTGATTTAAATCATTTTTGAAATCTCTTAAAGAATTATTCATCGCTCTTATAAGAACGCTTACTAGCCATTGCAGCTAGTCATTTCACGATCTTTTTTTTTACGTTTAGAGGAGGGTTTTCATTTAATCTAATATATACAAATTGACTTATTACTAAAATAGGTAATGTCGGCTTAACAACAAATCATTATCATTGCTTATATAGGAAAGGTCGCTACCCCGTGATTCTCATGATTTCATGTACCTTCGGGAAAAATGAAAGGAAACGCCCCTTTTCACTTAAGGGATGATTTTAAAATCAAGGTCAAATCAATTAATTTCCCCATGCCATGAAGGCAAACAACTACTACGTATGCCAAGTGTGACAAAACTCTTAAAATAATGATTTGCTATCAAAAATTGTTTGAAATATAAATCAATCTCTTACGGAAATATTTGTCGTTATTATAATAACGAAATAAAAAAACAAAATGAATGCACCCAACCATGCCAACGATGTTCGCTTTGCAGCAGACGAACCATAACTGCGAGAAATGAGAAAATTTCCATAGTTTATATACAAATGGTCGCTTCCCCGTGATTCTCATGATTTCATGTATCTTAAGGTAAGAAAAAAGGAAACGCCCCTTTTTTACTTAAGGGATGGTTTTAAAATCAAGGTCAAATCAATTAATTTCCCCATGACATGCGGGCAAATGTAATGCGGGCAAATGTGATGCGGGCAAATGTAATGCGGGCAAATGTAATGCGGGCAAACGTGTGCGGGCAAACGTGAACGGGCAAATGATATGCGGGCAAACGTACCCAACCCTATTTTCTTAGATACTTTTTAGCAGACATAATCAATATTTGATTTTAAATTAATTTTATCATCAATCATAACACCTAAATACTTAAATTGTTTCACAAGCTCTTTGTTTTCACCATCTATATTTACATTCATAGCCGTATTTGCATTTATACACATGTATTTAGTCTTTTTATATTTAGCTTTACTTCATTAATTTTTAACCATATATTCAACAATTTCAGATCTTCATTTATTTTGTTTATGCGCTCCGCTTCGGAAAATCTACTAATAAATAGTAATGCATCATCACAATTAGCTATATTTTATCATTAATGTACATTAAAAATAGAAATACACCCAAAACGGAAACTTGTGTTACTCCTATATTAATTTCTATCGCATTAGCTATTGAATTATTAGTCATTGTGCACTGTGTACGATTACTTAAATATGATTCAAACCACTTTAATTCAATATTCTTTATTCCGTATTTAAAAAGCTTTTTCAAATGAATTTTACGATCGACTGTTTCAAAATATCTTTTTATTCATCATCATCTTTCCAGTTTTCAACTATCCAATTTAAAGCTGTTTCGCATGAATATCCTTTTCTAAAAGCTGACTGCTGTTCCATAGTATAATTATTTTGCTCCATGTAATCCCTGAGTTGGGTCTCTATTATTTTTTCTCATACTATGGCAACATATTAACTGGCCTAAACTCTTCACACAAAACAGTATTAGTTACCTTATGGGTTATGGGTCTGATCATAGATTCCTTTCATTCTTTAGAAAAACAGCTTGTCGTGATTGACTTGTTAGATAGCTCTCTTAGTATTAAACATATTAGCACTCACAAAATTATAGTCTTTCTTGGTACCCATAGAACTTAGCACACAATGTTACAATTCCCTTTACGCCTATGCTTACGTCGCCTATGTTTTTCCATTGACTTTTATTTCCATTTTTTTCTGTGATTGATTAATTTCTTCATGCCTCTATAATTTTTTACATTGCTTCTTCATGTATCTATTCTTTTCTAATCAGGATAAGATCGAATTTATATGAACTTCAACCACATAACATATTTGCTACAACCATTAAGCCAATGTAGCCACACTAATCGATTTTGCAGTAGATTTTAAACCGGTGCGATCGAAGTTTCAACCGTCCATGTGCTAATCGTTTTGAGACACTCATAAAAAATATGCTTTATAAAATTGTAATTTGCAGACTTATTTATTATTGAAATTTTATTCCACCAACCAACCTATGCAGGATTGGCTTGATCATTGTCTTGTAAATCCATAAGACCCCATTGTGAGGGAAACCGCATTTTTTTCAATGGAACTTGCTGTCGAGGATTACTCCAAGAGCTTCCCTTGATAGCTTTAAAGTGACGCATTTTAGTATCATATGAGAAAAACCCGACCATTTCCTCTTTTTGGTAAAAAGACGAACCTCGGTTTTAAGTGGATTCGCCTAGAGCTTGTTTCTAATACACCTATCGTCGATCATACCACGATCATCTGACAGGAAGAACAGCGACATCAGTAGCATAAATGTGATCGGAAGAGTTGACCACCATGCACCACGACAATAGTGATAGATCGTCGCCTTGTGGACAGTCCCTGTTTACCCCCTGCCATAAACAAATGTTCAGAGCGCACACTTGATCCTCCCGACAAGGTACTTAAGGACAGTCTCATATCATTCAAGGTATTGAAAGTAAACTTTTAAAACAATAGAAAAGGGAAATGAATGAATAAAAAGACATGTTAAACTAAAAGCTGGCCATACACGACCGAGTCTATTTGGTATGGACCATTTTTAAATTCGGGATCAAATACGACAGAGTCAGGACAGTTTTATAAATAACTTCAACTCCGTATGGGCCCCGGCAATAAATTACTACACTGGGAAGTAATATAGTTTCCGAGGCGACAAGATTTGAAAATGCTACATTTTAGGTCTTGAGCACAAAATAATAAGTAACAACAGTCTCGCTTTTGTCTAGTGCAACAGATATCGAAGATTATATATTTTTAGAATAAATCTCTATGTGAATACGTTATCACTTAAAAATAACCAATGCAAATATTAAGAAGTTCAATGATCCATATCTTTCGCCATGAAAAGTAACGAATGCTTTTAGAAATTTATCATCAAGATCTAACAAAGTTCCATTTTCAAACTCCATCCTCGGAAACTAGATTTATAGTCTCCGATTGCAGCAATACAGAGTGAGCATAAATTTGACTAAAAATGGGATTCAGGAAGTACAAAAATGCTTGTCATTCGAGTTGATAAAAACGACCAAGATCAGCCATCAAAACTTTAATAATATGAAATAAATGATGCGCAATTAAGCTTATGAAAAATATACGTATAGATTTAAGATATTAGAAAATATTTTTTATATTAAAGAAAATAACAAAGCAGATAATAAAAATTAATTATTTTCACAGCTTATTTTTCACATAAATTTATAATATAGATTATATTGGAAGCTAGTTCCTCATTTGACATAAGTCTACTTACTCTAATCCAACACATAAACACTATATTAAGCATATTAAAGCAATTTCCATTTTATAATTACAATAACTTACCTTTTAAAGTCCTGCAATTAAAGGAAGTAGCAGGTAATCGTAAATACGAAAAAACATATCGAAAAGAACCCATTTTAATTATACAGAGTATGTGTATACCGCTTTGCAAAAAGTTGTTATTTACGTCAATGTCGAGTTTAACAATACAAATAAATTTTATTACATCACCTCATTCAAGAGCCCATAGTAAATAATAATATTAGAAATTTAACTCCTAAATGATTAACCCAAGGTATTCAAAAAAACATACAATAGATTTTTCCAGTATTTTGACACTTGCATATAACCTTGTTTTCCAGAAGGTTAAAGCCTACATTATGCCCATTGTGTTCAGTGTTACCACTGCACAAATTAAGGCACAATTTGATCTTTACTGGAATGTGCTTCACTGATATATTTCCATTTTTAATTTAATTATCTGAATGTAATGATACTTTTCCAACAAGTATTGAACCGAGATTAAAATTAAACCGCCATAAATCTTTCTTAAATCCCAAGATTTAAGATACGAATATTAATGTATTAAACACAAGATTAAAAAATAATCCAAACAAAAACTAGGTTTACATGTATGGATCGGCTTGTGAACACACTCAACGCTAATTTAAGATATCTGTAAATGTCAAAATTGTCGTTTGTTGCTGAGGATTGAGAGCGACGAAGCATATTGATGACCAGATGTTGGCAGGTATGGCAGACATTCTTGGAATAACTACATACGTCACGTCTGCTACCTAACAGATGTAGCTAATGTCAATAACGTAACAAAAAGGTAAAGCAAAGACGTCAATTGACTGCATTTTATTGAGTTGTTCTCAGCTAAATGCCTTAATATATTAAAGATACAGTAATATTTGCAAGATGCTAATACTAAGCGAGAGAGGTGATAGTGTGATCGAATGAAAAGATAATTATGAAACATTTTTACCGAAAACGTTCTGACGTTTTAATTTGCAGATATAATTCATATATATGTTTGTTCAGTATCAACTGCGGCAATTGCATGCATTTTTTCGGCTTGTAAATTTGAGCATGCCAAAAGTTTGAACAGACTTAGCTGTGCGATGAGCCATACATTTTGCACTTCTCTTATTTTAATTGTAAATAAATGTTTTTGCTCATAATTCTTCCATCGTGATATTACTATATTTGTCATAGGTTATGGAGTTAACGATTCGGAGGGATTATAAACTTTTTATTATTATTAAGTTCTATTTGAAATGTTTTCGACATGTAACAAATGCCACGTAGTTTTGTTTGAAACAGATGTGCTGCGAAATCCATGCATCAAAATGATTTTGTATGGAATATGATACATAGTTAGCTCGACGTCAATTCATGCTGCAAGCTGTCTCTGTTTCTAAATTCTCTGCACCAACCTGTCTGCATAAACAACTCTTTATAAGTCCAATTAAATTCGTGCACTATTCCCAAACTAGTGACACTGTTAGCACTGTATAGAGCAAAACCCAACTAAAACACTGAATAATCCAATCCCCAATTCATAGCCAATCCCCAAACCCAATAAGAATCCAACTGAATTTATAGACAATTCCCAAAAGAAGAGTCACTGTTATCAATAAGTTTATTATTGATTGATTTAATATTCCAGTACGATTTTACCTATTTTTACTTATGAAATCAATTTTCCCTTTAACTATTTGCCCACTGTGAGCGAGAGAGTGTGCGAAGATGCACAGACAACTTTCGATAAAATTTTAAGAATCTGTTGCACATGTGTCTCAGATGCGAGGCTGCATGCAGCCCTGCTGCTTCTGTTTAAGGCATTTAAACGCGTAGACAATCGATTGCATACCTAGTCGTGAAATAATTGCACATTCCGAAATTATAGTTGTCAAAATGTGGCCAACAAAACATTACTTTATAATAATTATTTTTTCTAGTGGTGAATTTGAATGTAATTAATTTAATTTTTATTTCCTTATATTTTAATTGTTGAGAATATCTTATACAGGGTGGGCCATAGGTTATTTTGATACTGACAGCTGTTTTCCACTCAAAATCTTGACCGAAAGTCAGTTTCATACCTCCACGGAAAAAAAAGAGTCTCTTTACGCTTCAACAACATTGGAAAATATTGAAAATTTTTTTCCAAAGAGAATGCTGTGTAGTCCAAACAGGTCGTTTTTTGAAAAGAAGTTTTGGCTGAAATTAGGGACCCACCGTGACAGCTGTACTCAAGTTTGTGCAAAAAGTTCGTGAGACTGGTATGCTTGTGGACAACACTCATGGTCCCCATCGTTGTACGGTGCGCACAGACAAGAATGTGGCTGCTGTAGCCGTGACCATTGGACCATTTTTTCGAAAATGAGGCTGGGAACTACGTTTGAGTCAACGGTGGGCGTTACAGAGCCATGTTAAGTGACTTTTTTTTACTAAAGCCTTTGCTAATTTTTAGGATTTTAAAATAAATTAATTTGAATTTTCGGTGTGGGACTGAACGTTTCACTTCCAAACCATATCACTTGACAGAAATCTTCATTTGATATTTGCGTTGAAAAAGTGCTGTCAGGTACCAGAGAGCACACAAATATTCGACTTCCCAAGAGAAATAATTTTTTGTTTCAGATTTCGGCGTTCCCCTTCGTTCAAATTGCTTTCATTCTTATGACGCTTTTTTATTGCTTTTTGGATTTTCAGTCATAGCAGTTTACATTAAACCACACAGAAAATCTAACTTTGCCATCAGCTGGGCAATACAATTGCAACTAAATATACTGTTCAGAATTAATATTCTAGTATTCCAGTAGCTAACCTGAGACAATTTTATTTTCAAGATTTTTGTTGCTGCTATGAAGCGAACAACAGGTTGCACACTTTCGTAGCTGAGTCTCCTCTTTTCCCCTTGATTCTGGTACCTTACCCCTCCAACGATGGTGTTGGTACGCATATGATACTGTCATATCCAAATGATGGACCAAGTGATTTTCCTCTTGATCCTGGTACCTTACCCTTCCAACGATGGAATAAGTTTTTGCATGCAAATCAGACTGAGCCAGCTTACGCACACAATTTCAGTTCTGCGCCAATGAATCCATTTTGGATAAAATGTCATGCAGGTATCATTAATATCAAACTGGTCTTCAACCACCATATTTTTGCGAATCAACAGGAGCCTCTGTGGATCATATACACATACACAGATAAGAAATTTGAATAGGATTTTGCGGCAATTTTTAAAATTTGTTTGCTTGTTCAAGGGGACAGGTGTTCTGAGTTGACTATCTGATGGGTTATTACTCATTGGTGCCTGTGACTTAAAGTCTAGCTTCTCCAACCATTCTGGGTGCGAAGATATATTTTTCGACACGAATGGAAAGAAACTAGAAACTATATGCCGCTTCAGAATGACAACATTTTGAAACCTTTTGAAGACAGCTGTAGGGGTCGCATTTTGTGCATTAAAATATCTATAAAAATTAAATTGGGTAGCTCAACACTTCCCAACACATCCACATTTTTTTTTGCCATTGGAAATGTTACAGAACACACCGCGCTAATGAGATTTTTTTTTGAAATTCCAACGCCTACCAACTTAATCCCGCTAAGATTTGTTACCTGTCCAAGAATCCAGGTATATGCAGAGTTGTCAACCTCATTATTTATTTGATGTTTTTTTATTGAAAAATATAATAATAATAATAAAATCAAATGCAGCTTAGGTACAATGCATCGGATATCAATGCATCAATCCAAGTGGCAGCCATCAGTCTGTTTCCAATACGTTTTTATACCACTAATTATCAGAAGAATTGCGCGATTAATAAATAATTAACTCGACAAGGTATTAGTGCGAAGTCCATTTCATTATTCTTTTTTGTAATACAATGAATTTGATGATGATTGCCACGCATGCAATTTTTGACCTATTAGAAAAAGGTATAATTTTCTCTGCCTTCAATGAATTTAACGACGTTAGACTAATGTCGATTTTCATTCACCCCATTCGCCATGTTGGAACAATACTCGAAAAATAGCGAACAGCACTGACAGCAGTTGGAACAGTACTTGAGAGCGTTGGAATGGAACAGTTTTTGACAGGAATTGGAACAGTTCCAACATGACGAATGGGTGAATGAAAATCGGCATAAGATCACGTATCCAGGTCAAAATTCGGCTGCTACCATGTAAATTAACATTATCGATTTGCGTGGCTAGGTAAGCCAACCATGGTTAATCAATGCATTCAACCCTCTGATAGTAAAAGAATAAGTTTTAATTTTTTTGATATACATATGTATAGTAATGTTTTATGGGGATGTTAAATTGTTTATGGGGATGGGTTGTAGACACCCCTTCTACCCTTCTACCCTCACCACAACGAAAATGCCAGATTGCTAGCTTCGGTTTAAATTTCTAATGGGTTCTACTTTATGTTTATTAAAATTATTATATACATACATATAGCACAAATTTATTCATATATCATTGGCTTATTTAGTCATATTTATTTTTGCATGTTTGGTAGGGGTGTCCTTCAATGGTAGAAAACTTTTTAGTATTGTATAAACCAACCAAGTGCCTTTATTTTATTGTATGATATTACTAGAACAATGTAGGTCATCAACCTACCTTTGTTACAGCCAGAACCAAGACAGGGAATGGAGAGGTCTGCTCAGGATCTGAAAACGTCCTCACCCGCTGCTTTGAACTTTCGTGCCTTGTTTCTAAACCCAAACCCGTAGAAAATCGGTACACTGGTGGAATTCAGAAACTTTGGTGTTGTGGATTAAAGCACTGCTAATGTACAGGACGTTGGTAGTCGATGCAGATTGTGGCAAGTGCATCATAACAGAGTTAAATGGGGACTGTCGATTTTCTGGCAGTGTAAAGGTGCTTTTGGTAAGCCATGGGGCTTGTCTCCGAAACGGGTCCTTTGGATCTATACGGCCATGATTAGACCGGTCCTCTCATACGCATCGGTTGTTCGGTGGAACAGGCTTTCGCGGAAACATTTTACTGCTTCTTTTGCCAAACTCCAAGGAACGGCATGTCTCGGCTGCACAGGGGCCTTGCCTAGCACACCGGGCTCTGCTTCAGATGCTTTGATGAATCTTCCCCCCCCCCCCCCTCGATTTATATATCATGGAGTGTACGGTAAAAACCATCTTTCGCCTAAAGAGAGGTGGCTTTCGGTACCATGCGCACTGGAATTTTGAAGAATTTGCTCGAGAATTATCCTTTGACCCCTGTCTTATGGATATGTCGTCTGATGCAGTGACACCAGAAATCCTTTTGCGAAAAAACTACCACTACCATGGATTGAATGCCATCGTATCACGGATGGCTCCAAAACAGGACAGGGGTCTTGTGGAACGCAATAACATAAGACTTTACTACCCCTTGGCTAAACATGCATCTGTTTTCCAAGGTCTTTGCCATCCTAATGGTTATGCGCTATATTGTGATCAACAGGTGTAGGGCTAGATGCATTTGCATTTCCAGTGACAGCCAAGCTGCATTAAAAGCGCTGCTAAGCCCCCTTGCCTCGTCACAGGTTAGTGCCACAACTCAAGCTTTCTCTGAATTTGGTCTGAAGGCTGCACACAGTGTACTTGTCTGTGCCGCAGGTCACACTGGCATCCAGGGAAATGAGATTCTCAGGACCCGAACCTGTGTTGGGTCTGCCTACATCTTTAGTTATGTCTTGCATTGATGCTTGGGTTTCTCGTGAACACAAGATTCGGTGGCGCGATTGCGGTGGATGTAGACAGACCAAACTACTGCACCCGGACATTTGCAAGAAGTCTGCATCTTTTCTTCTATCCCTTCGCAGAATCGACTGTAGACTTTTTGTAGTCCTCCTTTCGGGCCACCAAGTTTTTCCTAATCCCTTAAATGTATTGGGCTTAAGCGACACCACTAACTGTCCTGCTTGTGGTGAGGAGAATGACACAGCAGAACACTTTCTCTGCAGTTTTCCGGCCTATGCTAGCATCCTATGGCGGATTTTCGGGGCTGAGGTGGTGAGTGCCGGGGCTCTTTATCACTGAAACTCTTTCTCATCTTTCATCGAAGGACGGGAAAACTAAGTACATTAATGTAAGGTGCCTAAATGGTAGTACAACGGACCTGTAGTTGTGTCTGAGCGCTCCATCGAATAGTAGCAACCTCCGAAAAAAAGTGCTTGGTTACACGTTCATGGGAATAAAAGTCATGACGCATGAGAAAGGAAGATTGTGTGAGTCAGAAAGAAAAGTGTAGATTGCACCAATAATCCACCGAAAATGCTCTTTCGAGTTGAATTATTGGTGTGGGCATGGACGTTTCGGTTCCAATCCTTATCACTTTTGACAGAAATTTTCATTTGAAATATGCGTTGGAAGAGTGGTGACCGAATACAGGTACTGGAGAGCATAAAAGTATTCGACTTCCCAAAATAAATTTTGTTTTGATCCACATTTCAGCGTTCCCCGTCATTCAAATCGCTTTCATTCTTAGGGGCTAGTTATCATTGGAATGCATCATTGGAACAAATGGAACTAGTATTTAATTTTTTTGACAAGTCAGTTATAGCAACATTGAAAAATGTCTGTCAGTGAAAGACAACTGGTACAGGTTTTAAGGTTAGAGTTGATCATTGAAAGCAAAACTGACAGATGAGAATAGAAAGAGAATCGAACACATCAATTTAACGATTGTGTTCCAAATTGTAGAAACCAATATCAGCCGTTCATTGAATTCGATTTCAATCAGTGAAATAATAAAAATAGATTTAAAGAAAAGTTTAAATCAGAAGCTTTATTTCGATACCGCTTAAACCCAATATTGTTTTAAATACGAATGAGGCTTTTTTAAAGTTTGTAGCCACGACATCCTCTTAGAATTTTTCTTGGGGCATCTTTTACTAAATCTAACGACTGTGGATGGTAGCTCTGGTCGAGGTTACCTTCCGAGGGATTTTTTTTTAAATGTTTTTCCACTGGAAAGTGGAAAGTTTCAGTTTGACAGATCTGTATTTATAGCACAGATGAGTAATTATACAGATAGTCGACTGAGAGGATTTTTGGCTCTCCCGCCTATCGTTTTATATTTGCTTCAAAAAGGCACAGTACTGTGTTCGTATATGTTTTTACATGCAAATCAAATTGAGCCAGCTCACGCACACAATAGCAGTTCTGCGCCTATGAATCCATTTTGGAAAAGATCTCATGTTGACATATTAAAAGTCAAAACTGGGCTGTGTCCAATAACATCCTAATAACATGCGACGATTTATAATGAATTTGCAACAGAATAAAATTTTGGTGAATGTTTTTAATTATTATGTAAACTAAAATAATAGTTTTACCAAACAAGCATATTTTTTGGGTAAACATTTTTAAGCAGTTTCGTAAACATTTTGGCAGTTGCGTAAGTCAAACATAAAATAAGGGTTATCATAATTTGTTTGCCAGTAGTTAAATTAATTTAGCAGTTTTAAATTGTCAGTAATAATAAAATAATTTTGGTGACGAGTAAAATAATTAAAATCAAATAATTTTTAAACGGAAATATAATAAAATATTCTGTAGAATTACTAAAATTGTAGGTAAAATAAATAAAAGCTCAATGAATGAAATTAATGAGTAACGCGTGATTAGTTAACTGACCATTTCAGTAATTTAACATAGTATTTCATAAATTCACTGCTATTTTATTCACCGTTATTCACTATTCCAATTCAACGATAATAACGTTATTTAATTTGTTAAACATGATAGAATAAATTTAATAACATTGTTATCTTGGAATTGAAATAGTCAAGTCTACATTTTGTGTTTAAAAATGCATTTGTAGTTTGTCAATTCGCTCGCTCGCTCTCATATGAACGTTCCGAATATGTAGGTATGTAAATATATTAAACTTTCATATGTTCAATAAAAACATAAAAAAACAACCAAAGAATTTAATATACATGAAAAACTAATCCAAAACTATTAACTATAAATATTTTACACCCAAACATTACTAATTTAGTAATATTCATGCAATTATAAAATAATATATACATTTTATCTCACTCTAATAACCAAAATGGAAAAAATATAACAACCCAAGCATGTTTATTTTAAGGCAGATAAAAAATTGAGAACTATTTCTTATAAACGCAAAAAATATTCGCATTTAATTGCAACATTTTTTTTTTATAAACATTTCAATTAAAATATCTATTAAACTTGAACTACGTTAACTCAATACTTCGCAGGACTTCCCCAACACATCCGCTATAATCAGCTGCTTTTTGTTGCCATTTGGAATTCTTGCAAAACTGCCCGCGCTAATGACATATTTTTGACACATGAACCCCTCCATACTTTATTTGACTGGCTCACACGTATTCACAGATAGAACATTTGAGAGAGGATTTTTTCCCCATTTTTAAAAATTTTTTGCGGGTTCAAAGGGACAGAGGTATGCTGAGTCCACTATCTGTATAATTAGTCATCTGTGATTTATAGTTTTGTTTTTATTTATATTAAAATTAATTTATCAAATTTGTTTAAAATCGTTATTAATTACGTTAAATTACATTTGAAATGATGTGTCCCGGGTTATATTGTGGAAGAACTTTGAACTTAAATGGATCATTAAGTGAATGTGGTCCTTGCCCTAGAGGGTACAGAGTTAATGAAAATCGTGAGTGTGTCTTGTGCGTTAATGATCCCACGTCTTACGATTTGTTATTCCTTGGGTTTATGTTTATGCTCCCGTTGATTATGCATTGTTATTTCATCAACAATTGTTGTGAAAATTTAAAGTACATATTTTATTTAAAATTATACTTAATATGGATTATACTAACAGTGCATTTTTTTAAGGCAGCAAATAGTTCTGCTTGGCTCTGCCGTTTCAGAACTGGTGCTATCCGCTATAATATCAACACTACTTATGGAGCCGGTGGGAAGTTTCCGCCTACATACATGCGGTGTTCAGCACTTCTCGGACTGGTATACACTGTTCTACAACCCAACTCCTAACTATCAGTCAAAATTGCACTGCACGCAAGAAGCAGTATATCCGTTGTAATATGCCAAAAAAGAAAAAACACTTTAGTTGTACATCTAGTTTAAGAAAGGAACTTACTATCTGAACTTTTTATTTCTGCCAAAGGGATTGATATTTAAAATTCGAGAAGTAACACCGAATTTTAATTCTTAAATTTGATTTTATGAAATCCACTTAAGGAACGGCCATTTCTTGCGTTTGCTTCAAGAATAAACCTTTCACCACACGGATCTTTAAAATAGATATGTAAGAGGCCAATATTTAGTTTAAAAAAGATATGTTTTAAGCACTAAGCCATAGTTCCAATTACTTATATGAAATGGTCTCAAAATCAATAACTGTTTGCAATCCAATTGATTTTCATGCACTTAATTCAAATAAAAAAAAAAATATTGGTGCTATCTTACACTTGGGGATTGGCTCAACTTGGTAGGTATTAACATTCTGGAAGTGGTAGGTAATACCATTTCTGGAATGGAGTGTCAAAATTCATCAACTTATTTGGTTGTATACATTTGAAAAGTGCAATTGAGAAAGTTTAATTAAAATCGGGTCATAAAAACTGAAGATACCTATAACTAACACATTACCAAACACACACATTACCACATTACAGAAAAGCTTTAAATAGTCCTTAAACAACATTCTCATTAAGATAACTTTTTATAATTTACACTCTTACATTTAACATTGACGAGGAACATATATTAAAAATGTATGTAATTTTTTTTTGAAAACTTAGAGGAATAGGATTGCATGGACTTCAAGGGGCTTTTAGATTTTGCAGGGAAATTGGTTGCTTTACCGAAGAAATTGTTAAGGTTTTTCTACCATTTCAATTTTCAATTAAATCAGCTGGTTTCCCAGGGATCGCGATGGGCCCGTTTTGGTCCCTAGTGTTGTGTTATGGTTCTTGGTTTCACCAAACTCCGGTTTAAACTAACAGCTTAATATGCTGATTTTACGCCGAATTATTCATAATCAGACAACAAATAAAACCTACTTAAATATTTTGCATCGATGTCCATGCTTTCCAAAAAGAAAATCCGGCAAGTATTGAAAGCTAAAGGATGCTTTACATGTTGAAATAGGAATTAAAGACATGCTTTTGACCGAACGCGGTGAACTTATTAATAACTTTTCTGGTTACATTTTGTTACATTTTTCAACATTTTATTTAATTTCAATTCAACTGACACGGATTTGGCGACAAGTTTAAGAGTTGAACTTAACATTTTTGTAATCAGGGAGTTTATCTATAAGTTTTAGAAAAAAAAATTGAATGGTAACAACAATTATTCAAAAACTGCAATTTGCTAACCGAAATTCAACATCACAGAAATATACGTAATCAACATAGTACGGCCTCATTCTTAATGCATCCATAAATCTCAAGCACGCCATGAAAATTTGAAATAAAAAGAAAAATTCTATCGATGGATAACTCTGCTTTAAGTGTGTACTGTTGGTGTTGGAACTTCTCAACCCCTACTGCATCACAAAAATCTTAAATCGTAAAAGGAAGATGAAGCAACCAAACAACAAATATCAAATATCACGAAAATAAAACAGCTTAGGACCCCTAAAAATTTTAGACGTAGAACCGGTTGGAATTCACTCCTGATCAGCATTACTTAAAGAAATGTCGGATAGGATCTTAATAAGGGTCGTTCTTTTTTTATTTATACCTTAAAATATGAAACCGAAACAGCAATACCTTAACATGTATATTGTTCCGTGTACGTCTGCCTAAAACTCAAGTAGCGCTGGAATGAGTGACACAAAAGTTTGCTTATATGTTAGTTTAGTCTGCAAGTAGGTTTCAAATAAGTTTAATCCCGATACGTGGCGCTGTAGGCTTTTTTTTAAATTTCACACACAATGGAGAGTTTTTCTTTTCATTTCCTTTTGTCAGAGGTTGGTACTATCCAATGGATAGTTATGTACATTATGTACTTATTTTTCCGTCTTTCAAAGAAAGATGAGAAGTGTCTTCAGTGATTAAGATCTTAGATGTTCGGCACTCACCACGTCAGCGTCGAAAATCCGCCAATTGAATCGAGCAAAGGCCGAGCAACTGAAGACAAAGTGTTTTGCTGTGTCATCCTGTTCACCGCAAGCAGGACAGGTGGTGGTGTCGCTTAAGCCCAACACATTTAAGTTGCATACTTCTTGTGCGGGCGCAATAGTTTGGTCTGTCTGCATCCATCACAAATACCCCACCGAATCTTATGTTCACGAAAAACCCAAGCATCAATGGAAGACATGACTAAAGATGCAGGCAGACCCAACACAGGTTCGGGTCCTGAGAAAATTTCTTCTGAACCTTGCCTAGCAAGCTCATCCGAGATCTTATTTCCCTGGATGCAAGTGTGACCTGGGACCCAGACAAGATTCACTATGATCAGCCTTCCGACCAAATGTAGGGAAAACTTGAGTTCGAGCACTAACTTGGACAAGGTAAGAGGATTGAGCAGTGCTTTTAATTTAGCTTGGCTGTCACTTCAAATGCAAATGCTTCTAGTTCCTCACCTGTTTCCACAATATAGCGCATAGGCATGGAAAAAAGACGCATGTTTACCCAAGGATTAGTGAAGACTAATAGTATCGCATTCCATAAAGACTCCCGCACTAGTAATAATATATATATATACATATATATCAAGGGGGAAGATTCACCTAGAGCAGAGCCCGGCGTGCTAGGGAAGGACCCTGTGCAGCCGACACAGGCCGTTTGAGTTTAGCAAACGAAGCAGTAACTCGTTTTTGCGAAAACCAAACAACCGATGCGTTTGAGAGAAGTGGTCTAATGATGGCCGTATAGATCCAAAGGACCCTTTTCGGAGATAAGATCGATGTCTTGCCAAAAGCGCCTCTACACTGTCATAATGTCGAAAGTCATCTCTGTTGCCATAATCTTGTTGACCGAAACAAAAATAAATCTTATCTGCATATTTATCAGTCATAATGTCCGTTATTGAATCCTTAAAAAAGGAAATTTTCGAAAATATCGTCTAACAATTTACTGTTTCACTTGTAGGCCCTTGGAACATTGAAAAAGATCCTTTAATTCCTTAAAAGGAAATTTCTCAAAAATGTCAAAGGAGGCATTTTTTTATTGCTGTTTTCAAGTATATTTTGCTTAAGGGTATTTTAAAATTCAAAGGTGAACTTAAATTTAAAAAAAAAGTAATTTCGAAAAAGTTTTCAATAGCAGTGAGCTTTTATTCTTTTCAGAACATTTATTACTTGAAAAAAAAAACCCCACGGAAGGATATATTTTAATAATATTTTTAGAAACATCCTTGAGTGTAGATATCTTATCTAATTGTATTCGTAAAAGCCTTGCGTTTGCTGCTCATATTATGCGTGTGGGAACGAAATGGCAATCCGAAAGAATTGTTGCGAACATGATGGATAGCCTTTTTATTTCATTCTATGAAATTTATAAAAAAAAATATATATTTTGAAATTTTGTAGCCAAAAACTGTGTATGGGCAATATATTTAAAAAAAGAAATAAATAAATGTTAGGCGTAAACGGCACAGGACCCAAAGCCTAGCTTCTCCAACCACTGGGACCTACATTCATTTTTAGAAGCTTCTCATGACAGTTTTTACTCTTGCATGTTTGTCACCAGTTTGCAAGAGGTGGGGCAGCGAATAAACTCAACGTACTTAATCACTAAGCCACTGCACCCACATTTTAGAAAAAAATATTTGCTAAATATCTTGTTAAACATTTATTTGGGTTTATATAAAAATTTTCGATGAAAACAGCATTTTAGTAAAAAACGCCCACAAAAAGTAGCCGTGGCAAAAAAGAAACAAATATGACAAACTTATGAAGGAGGGCAGTGCCTACATATCATGAAAAAGTTGTAACACTCTATCTTTTTAACTTGAGCTCTAAAACGGTTTTTTCTAAAAACTTTCGATGAAAACAGCATTTTAGTAAAAAACGCCCACAAAAAGTAGCCGTGGCAAAAAACAAACAAATATGACAAACTTATGAAGGAGGGCAGCTCCTACATATCATGAAAAAGTTGTAACACTCTATCTCTCTAACTTTAGCTTTAAAACGGTTTTTTCTAAACTGTGGGGCGTATCAAAAAAATGTTTACATTTAACAATTTCGGAACTCTAGGGAATATGTGGTCCAAATTTCTGTTTGCTATCTTAAATTAAAAGGCCTAAACATTGCGTAGGCATGTTTAGGTTTTGGTTCTCTTAGGGATCTACTATGAATATTAAGGGGTGTTACAAACTATGTGTCAAAATTAATATACTCTTAGGATAGGGTATAAACATGTTATCATTACTAGGCTAACCTGTTTTTGTACGATATGAAAGGAAAATATTTAGTTTTCAAGATTGGTATCTTTATTAAACATTTCGATATCCTCCAATATGAATTTGTTATTTCAATAATTTATTATGCACATTAACTTTTAACTTACAATAACTTTCAAGAGCCTTTAAATGTTGTCTAAAACACCATTATATCTGTGACTCAAGCAGAAATACGAGTAGGTTCATTAAATAACAAGTAGATACTTTGAGCTTAACACATTTAAAAGACTGTTTTTTTATATGTGTATTATGTACAAAGCAAACAAAAAAAGTACTGTAAGGGGCGTAAACGGTATATACTGGACCAAAAATTGTGTGTGTGAAGATATATTTTTGACATAAACGTAAGTTCAGTTATAGATTGAAGATAGAATAGTTTGAACCATAGATTGAAGTTTTCAGTTTTGTCGTTAAATTAAATCAAAAATATACCAGATTATTTCATTTATTGTTGTAGTAAACAACGCCTTTTAAAGAACAATATTATAAAGAAAGAATGAAAAATCCCGTTTCTGATTCGAAGAATGACTTGATAGTGAATACAAACAAAATATTACATTCAATGTGATGAACAACTAAAGTGAATTTTTTCCATATAGTTAAATTTATGTCAATATAATATTTTGTATTTTAACACATTATTTATAGGCAAACCATTGTGCTGATATTTTATTTCATTTGCCTTCTTCAAATGATAATCATACGATCTTTTCTTTACAACATTGTTGGTATACATAAAAAGCATGCTGCCTACTCTGCCTTGTATTTTTTCCCACTTCTGATGTCACTACACAGCATGACATGCGGTTTAATATGTAAGTTTTTTTAATTACAAAAATTTAATATAGAAAAATAAATATAGCTGTATTTTAGTTCACTCTGTTATAATTTTATATAGTCATTTAGAAGTCGAAACATTATTTTAAAAAAATTAATAAATAATTGTCGCACCCTAAACTGACAAGTAAATACTGTTACGTTTTCTTGTGTTTTTTTTCTGTAATCGTTGTTAAATTGGATGTTAATAATATTCGACGTTTAATGTCGTATCTTTCACAAAATAAACAATAGTCTGCCCTTGGTGCCATTATTCTTTCCTCATCGCGGTTTCGCCATACCAACTTCAACCACAATACGACCAATGTTTCAAGACGGAATCATATTACATACATATTTCTAAATCTATCATATCGAGAGCAGCATTCGCATCGCCATCAAAGAATAAAGTAACTATAGTTAAAATTAAAACAAACCTTTAATTTCCGCATCTATTTTTTTTTATTGCCAAACAGTTATTTTTGAAATTTGTACTTTAACTTTGTGTTAAAGCTTTCTCCCTAACAGTATAAAATGCGTGGTGTGGCTGTAAGAAGCCTTCTTCTTCTCTCCATTTAACGACGAGATTATGATCAGGATTATAGGGATCATAACCCTCCCTCTTCACTGCATTCCTACTGGTCCGCCTGTGGGGTAAGATAAATTTTCCTCCATTGGTTGGGCATTGGATCACCTCTAATGAGTTTGGAGATAAGAATCATGAGCCATCTGAGCCCGATGTCTCCCATCTTTTTCCAGAACTCACTGGGTATCTCATCCGGCCCAACCGCTTTTCTCTTCATAGAGATCTTGACCGCTTTCCCAACTTCTTCGAATGTTATGTCGTTCACTTCATCATTGTTGGGGGCGGCTCCTGGAAAATATAGCCGGGAAAACTGTTCGTTTAAAAGTTCCTCGCAATACTCTAGCCACCTGTGTACAATTTGTTCGTCGTCTACAAGAAGCTGGGCTTGAGCATTGTTAATGAACTTCGGCGAAGGAATTTCCTGAGCATTTCTTCTTCTCTGTGAGGCGAGCTTAAAAATTGAAGAAGCCTATCGGACAAAAGAGTAGCGCTTTTAATCATATAAGGCAAATCCATCTGAGGAAAACCGAAAAATATGTAAACGAGCCAGAAATGCACGCATTTATTTGACGCATTAATCGTGTCAAATTCTACTAAGACTGAAAATTGAAGCAGAAAATACTACAATTCTACGGAAGCGTTGACTTTGGTTTAGAACATTAAGAATTCCTCTGTCATCTGTTCGACTTTCAGTTAATGTTCGCAGTGTCTGAAATACTTCAAGATAGATCTTAATTAACGTACACAAAACCGCTGTTCCAGATGATATTTCCCCAGAAAGATCTGATCTAATCTGAAATTTGATATTTTTCGTGGCTTAAAAAACATAATTTCAAATTATTAATGACTTTCTCGTATACATTCGTATACTAAAGAGAAAGTTATTGCGATCGTGCGGAAATTTCGAACTCAAACTGAGTATGTGAGATGATAGTACGACTATATAGAAGTCCAAAAAAGTGGGTCCGCCAATGCCGTCCGTGGGTCTGTCTATCTTTCCGGGCGTCGTTTGGCGAAACGGTTCGACGGATATTCTTCAATGTTCGTATATAAGTTTAAAATAACGGTACCTGCCATACAATTTTGTTTATGAAAATCACTTATCACTAATTTTCTCGAAGATGGTTCGAAGGATTTCGGTCTGTTTTTGTACTAAGGATACTTTGCATGGGGCAAAAAATACTGCATACTAAGTTTTTGGAAAAAAATCGTTTAACGGTCATTTATAAAACCGCCAATATCTCGAAAACTACCAAAGGAAACTTCAAAAAAATGTACAGATTTTTTTATACTATTAATTTGAACAAACTTGCATACTTCGATTTTTTAAATAATTTTTTTTTTCTTATAACGATTTTCTTAAATTTAAATTAAATTCGTTTTGTCAAAAACGGCTCTAACGATTTTGATAATTTTTTGTATGTTGACCAATTATAATAAATGTCTCCAATTTGCGAAATTACATCAAAATCGTAGGTGCGGTTTTTGAGAAAATCAAATTTTTGAATACATAAAAAGTGCTTTAAATAAATTTGGTATGTGATCAAATGTCTTAATTTTGTTCGAGGCGATTCAGAAATGCATTTCATGTAGCGAGAAAGTTTCGTATGACGCAGTCGTGCACTTTTTTTTTTCTTTGTAGTAGTGATAATTCTTTGTCCATGTTGGTAGAATCGGTGTAGCTGCCAAATTTCTAATTTAAAACGCGGCCAGTTGAGAATAGTTTATACAATTTGAATTTTGTGTTTCAAGGTTTAACAGTAATTGTCGGAAGCAAAAGGAAGATAATAGTAGGTACTATTAATTGAACAAAAAGTGGCCAAAAGTGTGCAATAGGAAAAAGAACAATCCAAACCACGGCTTGAAAACAACTGCAATTATCAACTATTGGAATCATCGAATTCATTCTCTTTATACTTTAGATTACATCTGTAGTTGATTTACCTGCGACAAACCAGCAATGGTCATAGATAACTATACTACGACAGAAGTACTATTTCTCCCTTAAACATTAAAACAATTAAACAATTTTATATATTATCTTAAAGTATACTGGGTCTCACTCTTATATAATATATTTTTCTATTTCTTTAAAGATTATGGGTTTCCGTACCTAAGTATTGTGATATCGATGATTACTAATGCTTGCCATCAATCTATGAGGGCAGATCGTACAACTCAATCAGTGTTGAAAGCATGTGTTTCAGGAGCAAAAAATATACTAATAATTGGTAAGTTATTAAAATCAATAAAGACTTAAATATAAGAAACCTATACTTTTAATAAGAAAAAACGTATATATTTATACAGTTTAATTAGGTGCCTGTATGTAGAAAAGGGCCAAGAATGAACCACAAAGTTAATTGCAAATGCCGAAAAAGTATCATAAATGAAGATAACATTTTACAAATCCATCAGCTTTAAAAAAAAACTTGTGTGAAACGTGACTAGTTAGACGCGAAACAAACACGACCGAATAGAACAAATGAACAAAGCAAACGAAAAATTTTACGATAGAAGACCAAAAGAGAATACAAGAATCGGACAAAATTTCAATTGACATTTTGAATATAAGTTTATTGTGGCTTGACTATGCATTGACAGTGCATAACCGTACAAAGATATGCTTTCGTTGATTTTTGACATTTATGCATATGCAAGCTTATGCACATTGCGGTTGCTCCTTATCACAGAACATAGACTTTACTTTACTTTTAATAGACGAGACTTTACTTTTAATTCATTTACTTTATTGACGATAGATACAATTCGAAACGTGTGAGGTTAGAGGATGATATGCTCATACGTCATAACTGAAAAGGTGGATGATGACATGCAAATGAGTAGTTCATGAGTTCATGGGCAGGTGCAACAGAGACCTAAAGGGCCAGGCTACATTGCATCTCCCCTTCTTGAAGCTTCGGATCTCGTGGTGTTAGAGCAGAAGTCGTTCTGGTGGCTTGACTGTCCTTCCGGATCTCGTAGTGAGGGTTGCTGTTGTTGGCATTGCCGAGGCTGATGTTATGCCTGCTATGCTATGCTTTGATGTTCGAATTGTAATGCTGAATGTGCTTTGATACGAGTGATGACAAGCCACAAGATCTCAGATTTCTAGAGTAAAGGCGCTATGCTTTACTTCCCAGATCTCCTCGTGGAGTGTTCATAAAATTAATTATGCCCAGTTGGAAGTCGGAGTTGTCGTAGTTGCATTTTTTTAGGATTCCTTTGGACGCTTGTACAGCCTTTTCGGCTAATCCATTTCCTCTAAGGTGATACGGGGAGCTAGTGGTATGGTTGAACTTCCAATCGGATGCAAATTTTTTAAATTCTATACAAGAATACTGTGGTCCATTGTCAGTCTCCAGTGTTGTGATTCCATTTGAGGCAAAAATATTTTTTAGGAATGTAATCACCTTTTTTGCCATTGGTTCTTTGAGTTTTTGGAACTTGATGAAACCAGAGTAACTGTCAGTTATCGTAGTCGTTACCTTTAAAGTGGAACAAGTCAGATGCAACGATTTCAAAGGGATACCTTGGAATATTTTTGTTTCCTAAACGTAGTTTGTTGTTGCTTCGTTGAAAGACCTGACAAGATGGACACTTTTGCACATAATCTTTAATGTCACGATTCATTTGCGGCCAGAACACGACGGTTTTTGCTCTGCGAACACACTTTGCATAATTAAAATGACCGCTGTGAATATACTTTAGAACATCTGCTCTCATTGCCGATGGTATGAGAGTTTTGTGAGCTTTATATATGATGTCGTTGTCAATCGAAAGTTCTTCTCTGAAATTCCAGTAGCATTTCAATTCTTTTGGGAGAGAATCAACATCTCTCGGCCACCCGTTAATTATTAACCTGCTCAGTTGTTTACAGGTCTCGTCTGATTTAGTTAGCTGAATAAGCTTTTCGAGTTCTTTATCAGAGATGGATAGAACAAGCTGAACCTGTAAATCTGAGTCATTTTTGTCATCTGGTTGTTGTTCGTTTACGCAGTCTCGGCTTAAGGGGTCGGCGATAAACATTCGTTTACCTTCTTTACATACGACTTCGAGATCATAAGTTAAGAGACTTAAACGAATTCGTTGAAGGCGGGCTGGTGACGAGTGGAGAGGCTTTCGGAAGATTGTTTCGAGCGGTTTGTGGTCGGATTCGATAATCAATTTCTTTCCCCAGACATACTGGTGAAACTTTTCGCAGCCGAATTTAATAGCCAGTGCCTCTTTTTCCAATTGGGAATATTTTTGTTGGCAATCCGTTAAGGCTTTTGATGCATATGCGACCGGTTGTTCTTTTTGCAGGAGACCTGCACCTAGTGCGGTTGAGCTGGCATTGTAGGCTGGCATTGCTGGCATGTAGCTTGACGTCATTATTGACATCATATAATTTTAGTACGGGAGTTGTAACGGGTGATCCAAGTAGAGATACTTTTTTCAATAGCCTTTTTTGACAGATCACGTGTGAGTCGTGTCATGCTGTCATGTTATTTTTGTTTAGTATTGTTTGGCATTTCTTAATGGAAAGACTTACGCGTGAACAACGTTTACAAATTGTTCAACTTTATTATGAAAATTCACGTTCTGTGAGGAATGTGTTTCGTGCACTTCGCTCAACTTATGGTCAACATAATCGGCCTACTGAGCGTACTATTCGCAACACCATCACCCATTTTGAGACCCAGCATTCATTATTGGATAATATTCGACCGAATAGACCACGTCCAGCACGCTGTGAAGAAAATATAGCGGCCGTAGCTGAGAGTGTACACGAAGACCGTAGAGAGTCGATTCGACGCCGTTCGCAGCAACTCGGACTGACGTATGGAACGACTTGGCGCATTTTACGTCAAGATCTTAAATTGAAAGCGTACAAAATACAGCTTGTGCAGCAACTGAAGCCGCTCGACCTTCCCAAGCGACATCGCTTCGCTCTATGGGCTCTTGAAAAGTTCCAAGAAGATCCGACGTTTTCGAGGCAAATTTTGTTTAGCGATGAGGCCCATTTCTGGCTCAATGGCTCAATATGTAAACAAAAAAAATTGCCTCTTTTGGGACGAAGAGCAACCTGAAGAGATTGAAGAACTGCCACTTCATCCAGAAAAAACAACGGTTTGGTGTGGTTTGTGGGCCGGTGGAATCATCGGTCCATATTTCTTTAAAAATTATGCCGGTGCGAACGTAACCGTCAATGGCGACCGTTATCGTGCCATGATAACCGACTATTTGATGCCTGAAATTGAAGCTCGTGATCTCGGCGACATTTGGTTTCAGCAAGACGGCACACACATCGCATCAATCAATGGACTTATTGAGAGAACATTTCGATGAGCACATACTTTCACGTTTTGGGCCGGTCGATTGGCCACCAAGATCGTGTGATATCACACTGTTAGACTTTTTCCTGTGGGGATATGTAAAGTCAAAAGCTTATGCCGACAAACCCGCTTCGATTTAGGCCTTGGAGGAAAACATCACGCGTGTCATTCGCCAGTTACCAGTCGAAATGCTCGAACGAGTGATCGAAAATTGGACTCAACGGATGGACCATCTGCGACGTAGCAACGGCCAACATTTGATAGACATAATCTTCAAAAAATAAATGCCAAAGAATGTTCTTTCAAATGATAATAAACATTCTCCATTAAATTTGAATTTTCTGTGTTTTTTTCTTTAAAAAAGTAGGGAACCTCGAAATGGATCACCCTTTAGATTAGATTTCGTATTCAGGATTGTTTGGTTAAACTCATTTTTGTAGCTTTAATAAAACTATACTACTATTCAGAACGAATCCAATAGTACATGAAAATAAGTCGGAAAGGCCAAAACGAATAGTAGCCCGAGGACTTCATTCTTCGTACCGGAAATAGACGTCGTGCAAGCAATATCAAAATAAAGCTAATCACTTATAGAATTTTTCTACAAACAAATTTACTTAATTTTGATTTAAACTTTTCTTTAAATCTATTTTTATTATTCCACTGATTGAAATCGATTTAAATAAACAGCTGATATTCGTTTCTACTATTTGGAACACAATCGTTCCACTGCCGTGAACGAATATTATTTATACATGTAAGCACATAAGATATTAATTAATTGTTAATTTTTTATTTTTATTTTCAGGAGGACATTGGTTTTTGTTGGCATATGGAATAATATCTTTAAATCATCATTACGCTTTTCTAGTTTTAGTTCCTCTTCCTCTGCTGTTTTATATTTTAACGTTACCCTTTACAGATCCAAGTGAATTTGTCGAGTGTGAAGAAAGAGGCTGTTAAATAATTAAGAAAATATATTTAAGTTCAACTAAATAAAAACAAGCAAAAAAGTAAAACTGCAATTTCACTTGTCTTAACTTTTTTCATAAATGCTTCAGTATAGCTAATTGAAACATATGTATGTTTGAGCAGAATATACTAGTAAACTTAAGACGTTAAAAAAAAGATAATATATTTTTATTTCTCAGGCTTTGTGTACATTTTACATCCATTGTACCGGCATTGAATGACGATTTGGAATTAGTCAAAGGCTTTTTTAATAATTTCCTTTTCGTTTTCGTTGGGTATAAACTTATTTCTTTTTTTTTTCCTGATAGCAAGATAGAATTACACGTATACCTACTTTATGAGAGCCTGGCTACACGTTCAGGAGACTGAACATGAACATTCACCCAAAAAGGCTCATAAAATAAGTATGAAAGCAATTTGAACGACGGGGAACGCTGAAATCTGAAAAAATTGATTTCTTGTGGAAAGTCGAATAATTTTGTGCTCTCTGGTGCCTGTATTTGGTCTTCACTCTTCCAACGCAAATCTCAAATGAAGATTTCTGTCAAAAGTGATATGGTTTGGAACCGAAACGCTCATGCCCACATCAAGAATTCCACTGTAGCCCATGTGCCTGGCTACACGTTCATGGGAATGATCGTCATGTCGCACGAGACAGGTAGATTTTATGTGAGTCAGAAAGAAAAGGGTAGATTGCACCGAAAATCCTCTTTCGATTTGAATTCTCGGCGTGGGCATGTACGTTTCGGTTCCAAACCATATCACTTTTGACAGAAAACCTCATTTGAGATTTGTGTTGGAAGATTGAAGACCGAATACAGGTACTAGACAGCACAAAAGTATTCGATTTTCCAAGAGAAATTTAGTTTTGTTTCAGATTTCAGCGTTCCCCGCCATTCAAATTGCTTTCATTCTTATGAGACTTTTTTGTGTGTGTAGCCAGGTACTATCACTGTTGACAGAAATCTTTATTCGGTATTTGCGTTGGAACAGGTTTTTCGGAGTGACAGCCGGACGGTAAGCACGCGTTTTAACCTGCGCAGAAAAAAAATATTTCATCTCTCTTTGAGAATTAAAAAAAGAAAAAAAAAAAAAAACCTAATCTAAGTGATAAAGTCATAAATAATCAACTAGAAATAAGTGTTTCATTGCACTTAACAGACATTTAATTATTCCGCAGCATAATTCTGCGGATGCCTCCGCTTTTCGCGGATCTTAAACACATCTCCAGAAATCTTCGACCCAGTGCTAACCAAAAAAAAAATTTTTTTAAAAATGGTAAAGTCATAAATAACATACAAATAATAAGTGTTCCACTGCTTTTAACTGACATTTAATTATTCCGCGACATAAGCGGATGCCTCAGCTTTTCGCGAATTTCTTAAGCACGAGCCCAGAATTTCTCGACTCAGTGCATTCCATGTCTCACCATGAGGTTAAAAACGGATAACTATAAATTCAAATTCCCCGGGAAAAGTAAAACGACACCAAACGCCTCAGTTTGTAAAGCTCAGTTGGCCGCAACCAAACAATTAATCGTCTGGAGACAATCTATGTCTCAACGTCTCCAACGAGTACACCTGCTCCACCAGCATCCACCTCAGATGTTCCACCACCTCAGCATCCAGCGCCGTCGTCCACGCGGATTTCCGACTGGCAATTCCCCAGCAAGCGTTACAACATTTTTAACACAAAGCGCTCAAGCGCCGTTATGGAGGTCTCGACTCCATCAGACGAGAACCAATTTGGCATCTTGAGGAGTATTCAAAAACAGCCCAGCAAGAGGCCACAAACAATCTCCTCCCATCCTGAACACAGTCTCCAGACCGCAGCCAACCAACATACCACGCCCAATCATCAGTCTCCAGTCAACCACCAGACCGAAGCAAGCCAGGTCTCGACTCCATCAGACGAGATCCAATTTGGCATCTTGAGGAGTATTCAAAAACAGCCCAGCAAGAGGCCACAAACAATCTCCTCCCATCCTGAACACATTCTCCAGACCGCAGCCAACCAACATACCACGCCCGATCATCAGTCTCCATTCAACCACCAGACCGAAGCAAGCCACCAGATCCACAACCACCAACAGGCCGACAAGCCACCATCCAGAGAGGGACTCCACTCATCAGCAGCAGACAACACCAATCCGGCTTTAGCCACCTCCAGATTTAACCGGGGTAAGTACTGTCCTCCCATTATAATGTCTAATGTCAACGTTAGGGAACTTATTTCGGATTTTAGAGTGAATTCAGTTTCTTTCGAGTATAAAATTGTAAATCACGGTAATATTTCGCGACTGTATGTAACCGACAGTATTACATCGTAAGTTGTGAGTTGTGAGTTGATGGATTATTTAAGAAAAAACAAGAGAGTACAGGCTCACATAGCACGTTGCTATGTGCTATACTGAAGGAGGACCGAACCTCAAACATTGTCCTTAGGCGCCTCACCTCGGATAACCCCGAAACAGATATTCTCGAGGAGCTTCAAGCGAAGGTTAATAACGTTGAAAAGGTTTCAAGGCTGGAAACCCTCCGTTCGAAACAAGAGAAAATCCTCTACAACCTTTTTTAGTCGGGCTCCTACCGGGAACCAGTGCTGATGAGATTTTGAAATTGAAGTATCTCTTCAATACGCGAATTTACTGGGAGAAACCACGGGTTAACAAGGGGCACTCCAGTGTAAGCGTTGCCAACAATTTGGGCACCTCGTCAAAAACTGCGCGAAGTTATAATTGCGTTAAATGCAATAATCACCATGACCCCGGGGCTGTCGGTCCTAAGGGAGAAGGGGAGTAAGGCCACCTATGTAAATTGTGGTGAAAACCACCCGGCTAATTTTAAGGGCTGCAAGTCCTACAAAGAATACGACCAAAAGAGGAAAAAAATTAATTAAAATCGAGACCTTCATGTCTAATCTCAACAAATTTGACTCCGTCCTACAAAAGAAGGTTGCTTACTTGGAGCTAGCTAAAAAAACTAGCTAGCTTTGTGAAAACGAATGCACCTCAAATTCATGCAATACAACATTTCGTCCCTAATTTCCCACCACAGGAGGCTTGAACTTCTCAAGATCCTCCAGCAATACCCACCTGAGAAATCAGCACAGGGTTTCCCTGGACTCATACCACTGTTTAAGAAACAACCTTCAACAGGGTGTTGCCATTATTCTAAAAAATAATGTTCCGTACGAGAACGTAGAATGGTCCTCCTACTATTACTACGCCTATTCATTAGTATAAAAATAAAAGTTAACAACATCCGTAAAAAATTTCTTTTGGTATCGATATACATTCCTACCAACCGCACAAAGCCGCTAACAAGAATTTTTCTTTTTTTTTTTTTTCTTCGAGTGTAGGTGGAAAATCTTCCATGTGAGACATGTGAGATTCTTACTCACTAAAAAAACACCTCCCTACAAAATACTTTTATACTACAACTAGGCTAATGCCTATCAAGCAGTTTTAATTTAAATATTTAATTACGTTTGGCAGGAAACCTCCCAGTGAAAGCACCGGCGAGTATTTTGTTTACGCGCGAAATTTCGTATTTCGTCTTCAGCGGTAGTTATACTTAGATCTCTGTGGATATCGGCATTTCTGATATACCACGGAGCATTTACGATTCGCCTTAGGACTTTATTTTGGAAAGTTTGCAAAATGTTAACATTACTTTGTTTGGCACAACCCCAAAGTTGTATACCGTACGTCCAAACCGGTTTTAGAACTTGCTTGTATAAAAGCAGCTTGTTTTGCATGCTAAGTTTAGAAAATCTTCCAATCAGCCAATGCATTTGATTTCATCTGATAATGAGGTCCTCGCGTTTCTTTATAACATGCGATTTCACTTTTAATTTAGCATCCAACGTCATTCCGAAGTGTTTAGCCTCGTTTGCGTATGGAATTTGTACCGAGTCAATATAAATGGGTAGATTGCTTACATTTCTGTAAGTAAAATTAACGTGCGTGGATTTTGTCTCGTTGAGGACTATACGCCAAGTTTTTGTCCACAAGCATATTCTGTCGATAGATCGTTGAAGCTTATTTGTCGCGGACTGAATCGAATTGTCTACAGCTAGAATAGCCGTATCATCCGCGAAAGTTGCTACGATAGTATCCTCTTCTTGCGGGATAACGCGAGTGTATAACAGGAATAAAATTGGGCCCAAAACACTTCCTTGTGGAACTCCCGCCGCGATTTCTTTGAATTCAGAGTACTCGTTCCCGTGTTTAACACGAAAGAGTCTGTCATCTAAATAAGAGCTTAGGATCTCATATAATTGCTTTGGGAGTGCTTTGTTTAGTTTATATTTTAATCCCGTATGCCATACTTTGTCGAAGGCCTGAGTTACGTCAAGGAAAACGCTAGAACAAATTTTTTTCTCCTTTAGTGCTTTTTCAATTTCGTTGGTAATTCTGTAAACCTGGTCAATTGTAGAGTGCTTCGTTCTGAATCCGAACTGGTGAACCGGTATTAATCGGCGTTCTTCGATGATCGGATTTAATCGCTTTAATATGAGTTATTGAAATATATTCGACATTATTGGCAGAAGCGATATTGGTCTATAGGATTTTTTGTCATTTGGAGGTTTACCTGGCTTAGGAATCATTATCACCTCAGCTATCTTCCATTGCCGGGGAACATACAAAAGTCTAATAGAAGCGTTTATGAAATAAACAAATTTAAGTAGTGTTTTTCTGGGCAGCTCTTGAAGGACCTGTCCCGTAATTAGGTCATATCCAGGAGCTTTGTTTAATTTAAGTTTTTGTATTTCAAAACAGGGTTCGACCAGCGATACTCGTCTAATTTGAAAATTGTCAGATACCGTGGTAGGAACAGTATCTTCTACCAACGCTTCACCGTCAAATGGTTTAAACGTCTCTTCAAAGTGTTCGGCAAATATTTCGGCCTTTTCCTTGTCCCCTTTCGCCCATTCCCCGTTATTTTTCCGGATGGATGGCGCTTGCATCTTTGGAATTTTTATGCCTTTTATAGCTTTCCAAAGCGAATAGTTAGAATTTTTATCCGCCGTTAGACTTTCGAGATACATAGAGATTTCACAATTTTTAAAGTCCCGAATGTCTCTTTTGAGTTTGCTTCGTCTTCGAGTTTACTTCGTCTTCGAGTTCATATGGTGTTCGAAGGGATGCTTTTAGATTGATTTTATTTATGCAGTCTTTTCTAAAGAAGTCCCAGTTAGTTCTTTTGCTAGTAAGTTTTGGTGGACCGTTCCTCGTGGAGGACAATAAATAGAAGCAAAGTTATATGTAATGCCTTTAGAGAAGACATCGACGGATTTTTATCTCAATGCATTATCAACTAATTTAAACCCAAAAAATCTGCCGGACCAGACGGCATAACAAACTTTGCCCTCAAAAAGCTTTCCACGTTGGCCATTAGCTGACAGTGCTTTTTAACAACTGCATCAATAATAATGGTTACTTTCCGATCTCATGGAAAACTGCTAGAATCCCCAATTATCAAGGAGCCTAAAGTGTACGACATCAATAATTTCAGAACCACTTCCCTGCTCTCAAATGTTGGAAAGATCTTCGAGAGGATTCAGCTCAACAGCATCACCTCTCCAACGGGGAACCCCATTGATCCCATTCCTGGCCAACAATTCGGTTTCCAAAAGGGACACTCCATTCTCCACGCCCTACTCAAACTTCACAATGACGTCACCCTGGAGCTAAGGGAAAAACGCTGCACCGTCGCCTGCTCTCTCGATATCGAGAAAGCCTTCGATAGCGTGTGGAGAGCAGGATTATAAATTAGCTTCTATAAACCTCCCAACCCTCACCGTCAACTTACTTGAAAGCTTCCTCAATAACAGATCCTTCTTCATCCAAATGCAGGGCACCAAATCTGACGTGTATGCGTGTGACAGTGGTGCCCCTCAGGGTTCCATTTTGGGCCCCCAATTATACAATATCTTCCTCCACGGCTTCCCTCATATCTTCACCGAAAATAACCACCAATCCCTCGGCCTTCTTTATGCAGATAACACCATCGCTTACTGTAGCCACGAACCTCCCTCAACTGCTCTCTGGCATCTCGAAAAACGCATCAAGATTAAGCAACTTTTACAGCACTTTGGGAATAAAAATTAATAATGAAAAGTCTGACCTGATCTGCTTCAGAAACGCGAGTGGTAAAGGCCCCCAGGGGTTGTGCTTGAAAGTTAACATCTGAAGATGCGCCTAAATGACTGCACCATTCTACCTAAAAGCAACATCAAATACCTGGGTGTTACCTTCAACAGACTGTTCGAATTCAACCCCCTTGCCAGAACCGCGCTGGATGGTCTCTAATATGCTTTCACCTCAAAAACGGGGCACTAAACAAATAATCAAAAATCCTCTTTTATAGCACTCTCATAGGACCCATCCTAACATATGCTTCACCAATATGGTTCACCATATCCCCCACTGTGGCAATGGAAATGGATATTCTTGAAAGGAAGATACTTCGCCTGTGCGCGAAAAATTTTGAATCCCGAAATAAGCGCTTTTCCAACGTGCATATCTACAACGACACAATTTACATTCCGCTGATGATATACACATTATTTTTAATGAAAAACACCATCTCTAGACTCCACCTTTCAGAAAAGAGCTTTATAACTCAAGTTGCCTCTCAGGTCGTCTCCTCTTGGGACAAGGAAGCCTACCTTTCACCCGTTGGAGTTTCTTTAATTAACCTCGACGGAATTCCCTATGACTTACCCCTGCCGTGTTACCTAAAGGTAAATACAGGTCATAACCGCGGCTACGATTTTCTCTTGGAAGACGGATTTCACCTATCACTTTTAATCCTTAGGAAAAACAAAAATATAAAACATACTTAAAATTATTTTTACCTTTTATTCTTGATATAATGACTCGAGGACAGTACTTCCTCTGCCTTATAATTACTAACATTAACTTTACATCTACTTACCCTTCTATACTTTTATAAAATCTATATACAAGGTGGCGCAAAAATAACCTTCCGATGTTTTTTGGCTGTAATTTAAAAAAAAAAATGAAAAACTTTGATTCTTCTTGTGGATTATTTTTATTTGGTCTTTTAATTTTTTTTACATCAAGTCGAGAATATGATGTCATGTAAATGGCCGCCGCCACAGTTGATTGTCATTTGAGCCCTTTTTATGGCAACGCCAAAACGGGAGATTAAGCGCCCGGGAAATGCATCCTTCAGCATATCGGTTGTGGCACGAGCAGTGTGTGCCGTTGCACCGTCCTGTTGGAACCACATGTTTTCCAATCCCAATTCATCAAGTTGCGGCAAAAAGAACTCGTTGATCATTGCTCTGTAGCGCTCACCACTCACAGTAACCGTTTGGCCCGCGACGTCTTCGAAGAAAAAAGGTCCGATGACTCCTCCAGCGAAAACAGCACACCATACAGTGACTTTGAGCGGGTGTAATGGCTCTTCGTGGGTTACACGCGGATTTTCAGTGCCCCAGAAGCGTAAATTTTGCTTATTTACGTACCCGCTAAGATGGAAATGGGCCTCATCACTCATGATTATTTTTGATGAAAAATCATCTTCCTCTTGGTGATGATTAAGGATGGCTTGAGCGTATGTTAGACGCGATTGGCGGTCAGCAGCTAACAGCTGATGCACCATCTGGACTTTGTACGGAAACATCTTCAAATCTTGTACCAAAATTCGCTGTAAAGACTGTCGACTGATACCCATTTGCGTGGCACGTCGTCTGGTCGATGTCGACGGCGCTTCCATGACATCTTCGGCTACAGCAGCAATATTCTCTGCAGAACGGCTACTCCGGGGTCTGCCACGCCTGGCAGCATCTCGTGTTGTGCCAGTCTCTTCGAGGCGAGCGGCTAAACGTCGCCAGCAGGCGTTGGACGGCAAGGAAATCTGCGCCGAAATTTACGTTGTGCCAAAGTCACCGACCGATTATTGCTCAAATAAATAGTCACCAATATTCCGCGTTATTGAGCAGTGTAGCGTAACATTGTTTATTAATGTGTGTTTCGCATGTGTTTACTACACAAATGTCAAAATAGAACTGACATTAGGGGCCAATCGCAAAATTTAGAGCATTTTCTGATAGGAGGTTTACTTTTGCGCCACCTTGTCAATGTACAAAAAAAAAGATAACAAAAAACGAGAAAAAAAACAATACAAAAGTAATTAGCACAAAAAGCACTCGCTCACAACCTAAAAAAGTAACTGTGATAAACGTTCAAAATACATACCATATGTACCTCATATGAATCAAATCTGAGATATTATTTGTATATACACTTGTATTTGTACGTTGAAGTGGCAGTCATATCTCTGCATGCTGATATACGTTCGGCTCCCTTCATCGTAGTTGTAAGTTAATTGCCCGACCCATAGAATCCGTCGCTGACGTCCGTGCGTTAAAACCACAGATGAGGAATTAACCATATAGTCAATTCGAGAGAGAATCTCTCACCTTGTCTACAAGCTAAGCACAGATGAGTAATTATACAGATAGTCGACTCAGCATACCTCTGTCCCTTTGAACCCGCAAAAAATTTTTAAAAATGGAGAAAAGATCCTCTCTCAAATGTTCTATCTGTGAATACGTGTGAGCCAGCCAAATAAAGTATGGAGGGGTGGATGTGTCAAAAATATGTCACAAGCGCGGGCAGTTTTGCAAGAATTCCAAATGGCAACAAAAAACAGCTGATTATAGCGGATGTTTAATAGATATTTTAATTGAAATGTTTATAAAAAAAAATAGTTAGGTATATAATACATAATGAAGTTGTTGCAATTAAATGCGAATATTTTTTGTGTTTATAAGAAATAGTTCTCACTTTTTTATCTGCCTTAAAATAAACATACTTGGGTTGTATATATTATTTTATAATTGCATGAATATTACTAAATTATTAATATTTGGGTGCAAAATATTTATAGTTAATAGTTTTGGATTAGTTTTTCATGTATATTAAATTCTTTGGTTCTTTATTATGTTTTTATTGAACATATGAAAGTTTAATATATTTACATACCTACATATTCGGAACGTTCATATGAGAGCGAGCGAGCGAATTGACAAACTGTGACAAAATAACTTTAAATGCATTTTTAAACACAAACTGTAGACTTGACTATTTCAATTCCAAGTTAACAACGTTATTAAATTTATTTCATCATGTTTAACATATTTAATAACGTTATTATCTTTGAATTGGAATAGTGAATAGCAGTGAATTTATGAAATACTATGTTAAATTATTGAAATGGTCAGTGCTTTGGATCATACAAGCTACGCATGCACAATCTAAAATTATTTTGTATAACCTTATAAAATGTCCTATGAACGCTAATGCACTCTAACATTTTTGTCATGAAATCATTTTTTTGTATTTCCTTTTATTTTTCTTTCGCTTCTCTCTCAATTCAATTGCAACTGCAGTTAATTTTATTTGTAAATCTCTCCACTTTTCTCTAACTGAAAATTGACATGAAAAATATCATATGTTACAAATACCAATAGGCTTAAGAGCAAGAGTTCGGGACAGTCGTTTTTTGATCGCCAACGAGTTCGGTTGGTAAAAAAATAAAGTTATAACGTTTTCTGAAAAACACGTCTTTTCTTTAACACATAAAATACACTATCATTATTACACGTATTTTATTAAACATAAAATTACACAAACTTATTTTGAAACAATACACATAAAAAACACACTGAAGCTGGAGCCTATTACAACACGCACAACTAGATCTAACAAAGGCTGAGTACACATTTTCGTTATCACATTTCACATATTAACACATATTATCAGACTACACAAAAACACATCATAAATTCTTATACCAAAACATATAATGGTCCTTCAGTAGCCGGATAAAACATTTTAATTAGTGAAGTGCTAAATCCATCATTTAAATTTGCCTTTTTTCGCCCATATACACTTATATACATCGCTTTCGTACAAGTATATAATGTACAGCTACAAACAAATCGCGTTTGCATGAACATTTCGCCGGTTAATTCTATCGCCTTAAAACTGTTGTTGCACAAATAAGCACACATACCAGTTATATAGAAACCTAGCTGCAGTTACGGTTTTTATAAAAACATATATACCAACAAAGCATTCCGTTGATATTATACTTGATCTTTTGACTTTCTTATAGTTATATGCATGCTGCATTACAAGTTTACAAGTGCCGTTTATCTCGGGTATTAGAGACATACACTTTATATTTTGTACCAAAAGTAATAAACGAAATTACGTGACTTATATACTCAAATACATACGAGTACATAAGAACTGCTAGGTCACGCGTCTTTGATCGAACGGGACTTTTCGACCACTACGGTTTGCGCTTTTGCGTTTTTTTTTTCTGAAGCAACCTTTTTTGTGAAACAATAATCTAGCATACAGATTCAATTAAAAATGAACAAGGTAGTGGCAAAACGCGGTCGTGCTAAGGGTTGCATCACAACGTTGGCATCATTTGCTGATACAATTGATGCAAATACATCCCTTTCATCAATCGAGTTTCGTATCAAAAAGCTTGATGAAGCATTTCAAGAATTTCTCAGCTTGCAAAATGAACTGTTGAATTTCGTAGATTCACCAGATTACGTCGATCGTGAACCTGAGTTTTCTGAATATGAGAACAAATATTTTCGCGCGCGTTCAATTTTTACCGACGCAATAAATCGGTTAAAGAAGGTGCCAACTGAAAACGTCGAAGATGCTGCGAGTACTTCATCTGCAAAGGATGTTGTAGCAGCGAAAACCCCAAATTCAGTACATTTACCTAAAATAACAATTCCTTATTTTACGGGGTATTATAAAGACTGGCCCGCGTTTCGTGACTTATTCACCGCAACGGTTGACTCAAATTTAACCATCACGTGTACCCAAAAACTGCACTACCTAAAGTCGTTTCTTCGTGGCGATGCAGCAAACCTTATCAAACATGTCTCGTGTTCAGAGCAAAATTATATTGAGGCTTGGGACCGCTTAGAAAAACGCTACGATCAAAAAACCCTTATTGTCCAATCTTTCATCCAATCTTTTTTATCGTTACCTTCGTGCAGTACACCGAACATTCATACGCTTCGCAAAATTTCGGATGGAGCAGTCGAGGCAGTCCGGGGACTCAACGCCTTAGACTCAAATGAACGCGATCCATGGCTAATTTATCTCTTGACCCAGAAGCTAGACCACGAAACAAAACAAGCTTGGGCTGAAGAAGTGGTTTCTAATTCTGACTGCACCATTGATGACCTCATCGAATTTCTACGCAACCGTTGCACTTGTCTTGAATCCTGTCTCTCAACTTCATCTCGGTCAAACCAAAACCGCAGTAAGAATCCAGCTCCGGTTCGGTCACACTTAGTAGAACACTCACAAACTTGCCCCAATTGCAATGGAGACCACACTCTTTCACACTGTGGACAATTTAAATCCCTTTCAATTGTAGATCGCCGTGAATTTGTTAAGAACAAATCTCTTTGTTTTAACTGCCTACGACTAGGCCATGCATCTAATAGATGCCGTTCCAACTTCCGCTGCCGCCAGTGCAATTCGCGACATCATACACTGGTGCACCCCACAGACTACTGTGCACAACCAATCGAAACCACCCCACAAATAGAAACCACCCCCCAATACTCCGAAACTCCCGTAGTTGCAACCCAAGCCATAGAATCCAAACGTCGTTTCTCAACTATATTACCAACAGCGCTGGCACAAATAACTAATAAACAAGGTGTTAAGCAAATCGTTCGGATCCTTCTCGACTCAGGATCGCAGGTATCATTCATAACCGAGCAAGTTGCTCAAAGCTTGGGATTGCCGCGCAAACGATCTCGTGTTCCGATACTAGGAATCGCCTCCACCTCCGCTGGAGTAACCAACGGATTAATTACTCTCAAAATCAATTCTCTCCAAAATTCGGAATTCGTTGAAGCTAACTGCTACGTTTTACCAAAGATTTCTTCGAATCTACCTTCTTTCGCTCTTGACTGCATATCTAACACAAAGTTTCCTGTCAATTTGGCTGATCGCCCGTTTTTACTCACCTGGTCCCATCGATATTCTGCTAGGCGCTGACAAGTTCTTCAGTATCATAAAGGGTGCAGGGAAAACAGAGCCTGGAGGAGGCTTAATATCAATTCCAAGTATTTTTGGTTGGATTATAGCAGGAAGCGATTCTCAGGTTTCGTTACCAGTCTCTGAAGTAAACGCCCATTGCATTCGCTTAGATCAAGACCAGGCGTTTGATTTAGAACGATTTTGGAAGTTAGAGGAAATAATTAATAATCCGCCAATTTCCCTTGAGGAGCAGCTTGCTGAAGAAAACTTTACTAAAACCCACGTTCGTCGGTCGGATGGTAAATACGAGGTGCAGTTGCCTTTTAAGCCATCAGTGGATCTTAACTTTGGAAACTCATTTGACACCGCACTCAAACGGTTTCATTCAATTGAGCGTAGACTTAGTTTAAACAGCGATCTAAGGGCTCAATATTCGTCTTTCATCGATGAGTACTTATCACTTGGACATATGCAAGAAATTTCGCCCAGTGAAGTACTTCAATCAATTAATCAACCTTGCTATTATCTTCCGCACCATGCGGTGTTTAAATGCGATAGTAGTACGACCAAGGTACGAGTTGTATTTGATGCATCCGCAAAGTCCTATAACTCAATGTCATTAAATGAAACGTTACTTGTTGGCCCTACTATTCAACATGATATATTCTCCATTTGCTTAAGGTCTCGGCGACATGTGTATTTAATCACAGGTGACATTGAGAAGATGTATAGGCAAATCTGGGTTTTTCGCGGCCATACTAACTTTCAAAGGATTCTTTGGCGGGAGAAACCAGAAGACACTATACGCCATTACAGATTGCTCACGGTCACCTATGGAACATCGGCTGCCCCGTTTCTAGCAGTACGAGTCTTACAACAACTGGCTGCAGACTCGGCAATTTCACATCCCCATGCATCTGCAACAATAATGAACGATTTTTACGTCGACGACGTTATAACCGGTGCTGATAGCATTGATGAGGTCATTGCACTTCGAACAGAATTGGTTGATGTCTTAAAATCTGGGGGCTTTAACCTACGTAAATGGACGACAAACTGCTGGCCACTTTTAATCTCGTTGCCTGAAGATCAACGAGAAATGTCCCCAATTGACTTCCAGGAATCCAATTCAATTAAGATTCTTGGCCTGCAATGGTGTCCCTCGCGCGACTGTTTTACTTATAAGGTCAAATTATCCACCTCAAGCACATGTACAAAACGACGAATATTATCGGACGCGTCTCGCATTTTTGACCCTCTAGGATTTCTCTCGCCAGTTGTTATCGCAATAAAAATAATGTTTCAGGAGCTTTGGAGAAAACAACTTCAATGGGACGAGGAAGTGCATGAAAACGTAGCACAACAGTGGACCACCATTCGAAATGAATTGCCCCTCATCGAATCAATCACCATTCCCAGATTAATAGTTCACAACAAGGAGGCCTGGGAATTACACGGCTTTTGTGACGCTTCATTGGATGCTTACGCTGCAGTCGTTTACTGCCGAAGCATCAAGCCAGACAACTCCATAGTCGTATCACTAGTTGCAGCCAAAACGAAGGTAGCACCCCTTAAGGTTCTAGCACTCCCTAGGCTTGAGCTCTGCGGAGCATTACTACTCACTCGCCTTATCAATAAAATTAAGAGCTCTTTACAGGAACCAGATGTTCGGATTTATGCCTGGACAGATTCGTCCATTGTGCTGCACTGGCTTGCAGCTCCACCAAAGAAATGGTCAGTGTTTATAGGCAATAGAACGTCAGAAATCCTAACATCGATTCCCCAAAAGTCTTGGAATCATGTTCGATCTGCATCTAATCCTGCTGATGTCGCCACACGAGGAATCTCACCGTCTATATTGGCAGAATCAGATCTATGGTGGAAGGGACCGCAGTGGCTGGGAAAGCACAGAGATCAATGGAAGCTATCTACCTTCAACACACACGATATTGACTCCACTCAACTCGAAGAACGGAAGGTATCTAACGCACAGGTTTTTTATGTTAATACATCCCCACAAAGCATTTTAACAAACATTGTGTTAAATTACTCTAGCTGGCTTAAATGTATCCGTGTTGTTGCATATATATTTCGCTTCCGCAATAATTGTCTTCCAAGCAAATTTGTTCGTAGACATGGACCCATATCGTCTGATGAGTTGTCATGCGCCACGACGAAACTGATAAGAACTGCACAGGCTTCAAGTTTTCAAGAGGAGATTGCTGTTCTTAACGGCAGAAAGGAACTATCTTCAAAAAACAGACTCCTATGTTTAAGTCCCTTTATTGATTCCGACGGTATACTCCGAGTTGGTGGTCGCATAGAGCATTCAAACTTAACATATTCCGAAAGGCATCCTATTATATTATGTAACTCACATCCGATCGCGAAACTCATTGCCGAGCACACACACAAACATCACCTACACGCTGGAGCTTCGCTTTTATTCGCGTTAATAAAACAACGATTCTACATACTAGGATGCAGAAATCTCGCACGAAAGGTGGTGCATGATTGTGTCATCTGTTTTCGTCATCGTCGGCTGTCGTCTAGTCAGTTCATGGGAAATCTTCCGGCAGAACGCGTTCGCTATTCACGCCCGTTCAGCAGAAGTGGCTGCGATTATGCTGGTCCCATCACGCTACGTCTATGTCGGGGAAGGAACCCTAAGTTCGTGAAGGCATACATAGCGCTCTTTGTATGTTTTGTGACAAAGGCCATCCACCTGGAACTTGTTGGTGATTTGTCTTCAAACGCGTTTCTCCTCACCTTAAATCGCTTTGTGGCCCGTCGCGGTAAGCCATGTGAGATATGGAGCGACAATGGCACCAATTTTCGTGGTGCTAAAAGGATTCTTGGCGAACTGCATGCCGTTATACGCAGTCAACAACGCAACAGCATCATCATCGACCATTTGTCAAAGGATAGCATCCAGTGGAAATTTATCCCACCTTCCTCTCCTCATTTTGGTGGCTTGTGGGAGTCAGGTGTTAAATCTGTTAAGTTGCACCTGAAACGCGTTATAGGTGACCACAAGCTTACTTACGAGGAAATGTACACGCTTCTTACCAAAATTGAAGCACTACTTAATTCCCGCCCTATGTGGCAGACATCCGATTCCGACCCAATAGCACTTACACCATCTCATTTTTTAATAGGGGAGGCATATACTGCAATTCCCCAACCAGACGTTCCCAACTGTATCTCAATCAGTACTAATTGGTCTCTTTTGCAGGCAATGCTCCAAGGATTTTGGAAACGTTGGCACAATGAATACCTCACTTCCTTACAACAACGCCCGAAATGGCAAATGCAGGAGCCAAACCTAAAGGTTGGTGATATCGTCCTTCTGAGGGAGCCGAACCTCCCACCTTCACGTTGGCTTATTGGACGCATTGTGAAAACCCATCCTGGAGCTGACAACATTTGCAGAGTGGTAACCGTTCACACTAATTATGGAGACTACGTGCGACCAGCAATAAAGGTCGCCCCATTGCCAATTTCTGAAAGGCCATAGGCTTTCAGGGGGGGGCAGGATGCTTTGGATCATACAAGCTACGCATGCACAATCTAAAATTATTTTGTATAACCTTATAAAATGTCCTATGAACGCTAATGCACTCTAACATTTTTGTCATGAAATCATTTTTTTGTATTTCCTTTTATTTTTCTTTCGCTTCTCTCTCAATTCAATTGCAACTGCAGTTAATTTTATTTGTAAATCTCTCCACTTTTCTCTAACTGAAAATTGACATGAAAAATATCATATGTTACAAATACCAATAGGCTTAAGAGCAAGAGTTCGGGACAGTCGTTTTTTGATCGCCAACGAGTTCGGTTGGTAAAAAAATAAAGTTATAACGTTTTCTGAAAAACACGTCTTTTCTTTAACACATAAAATACACTATCATTATTACACGTATTTTATTAAACATAAAATTACACAAACTTATTTTGAAACAATACACATAAAAAACACACTGAAGCTGGAGCCTATTACAACACACACAACTAGATCTAACAAAGGCTGAGTACACATTTTCGTTATCACATTTCACATATTAACACATATTATCAGACTACACAAAAACACATCATAAATTCTTATACCAAAACAGTCAGTTAACTTATCACGCATTACTCATTAATTTCATTCATTGAGCTTTTATTTACTTTACATA
The DNA here is from genome assembly GCA_963576555.1 of Ferdinandea cuprea. NCBI lineage: Eukaryota > Metazoa > Arthropoda > Insecta > Diptera > Syrphidae > Ferdinandea > Ferdinandea cuprea. Next base: position 85,593,655 of record OY754959.1, read on the forward strand.
AAATTTTAGTAATTTTACAGAATATTTCACTAATTCACTGCTGAAATATATATTAAACCTTCCGTTTAAAAATTATTTGATTTTAATTATTTTACTCGACATTCGATAAGTCAACCAAAACTGCTAACTAGCTGCTTAGTTTAACTACTGGAAAACAAATTATGATAACCCTTATTTTATGTTTAACTTGCGCAACTGCCGAAATGTTTACGAAACTGCTTAAAAATGTTTACCCTTAAAAATATGTTTGTTTGGTAAAACTATTATTTTAGTTTACATAATAATTAATAACATTCACCAACATTTTATTCTGTTGCAAATTCATTATAAATCATCGCATGTTATTACGATGTTATTGGACACATCCCAGTTTTGACTTTTGATATGTCAACACGAGATCTTTTCCAAAATGGATTCTAAGGCGCAGAACTGCTATTGTATGCGTGAGCTGGCTCAATTTGATTCAATGTAAAAACATATACGAACACAGTAATGTGCCTTTTTGAAGCAAATAAAAAACGATAGGCGGGAGAGCCAAAAATCCTCTCAGTCGACTATCTGTATAATTACTCATCTGTGAAGCTAAGTCGAACTGATAAGCCCCACAGAATTTGCACTTATATGGGCTTTTACGTGCAAATCAAATGGAAATCACGCACACATGAATCCAATTGTATGGGACTAATAGGTTTTCATGGGGATAGCCATTGAAATGATATGAAATGTAATTTTTTATAGCAAGAAGTTGGGAACAGTTGATGAATTTGAGCAGTTTACACCCCCCAATTTGGGTGTGTAAAATAAACATGCAAAATATGCGGTGAATATGGATTTATAAAAACATACTTACCACACAACTAATAATATAATAAAATATCATAATATTGAGAATAAAGTTATGTTTTTACCAATTTATTGTAATTTTTAATGAAAAATAATAATAATTTTTAATGAAAAATAATCAATATAATATTAATTAACGTGACTAATATATACTTAATAAGTTGAGAATACATTTTCGGTTGACAATAAATTAAGTGTAACTATAAAAACTAGGATTTCGTATGAATGGTTATATTGAAGCAGTTAAGTACTTTTAAACAAATGGGCACTGGTTTACGACGCTTTTTAATATAACGTGATCCAAAATCTTACAAATATTATTTTTGGAACGTGAAAACACTTTTATAACAACATTTGCAATAACTTACTAGTAGTAGTAGTAGTAAATTGTTTTGTTTATTTTCATTAAAAAATTATATCTTGACAAATAAAGTCATGTGTTAAAAAGAGTAGCTTATTAATTTAATATGTATATGTAACATAATATGCATGTTTATTTGTTAGTTGTACTCAACTACCAGACATTTTCGATAGAAACATGCACCCATAATATATTTATGCAGTTCATTGCAGCTACCTTCTGTTCCCCTTCTTCTGTCTTTCACTTACTATAATTTTTAAAATAAAGCATATTAACTTATATAACAAATTCCCAAAGCTGCCTTAGAAAAGAAACAGCTAAGAAAATTGATTGACTAAACGTACAAATTTTGTAACACAAAATAATTTAAAAAGGATTAAAAATACTTCTTTTCCACTTTTTTTTATCGATGCACGAAACCCGAATATATATGTTCATTAAACTTTCATATGTTGAATAAAAACAATCAAAGAATTTAATATAGATATAAAAAACCATTGCAAACAACAAATATTTTACACCCAAACATTACTAATTTAGTAATATTTATGCGATAATACAAAAAAATTTACATTTTATCTCATTTTATTAACCAAAATGGAAAAAGTATAACAACCCAAGAATGTTTATTTTAAGGCAGATAAAAAATAGGGAACTATTTCTTATAACCGCAAAAAAATATTCCAATTAAATTGTAACAACTTTATTGGGTAACTAATTTTTTGTTTCATGATAAACATTTACATTAAAATAGCTATAAAAGTTGAATCACATAAACTCAACACTTCGCAGCACTTCCTATTTCTCAACACATCCGCCGTGACCAGCTGTTTTGCTTTTGCGATTTGGATATGTTAGATCTTACTTCATGTGTCTGGCTCACACGTATTCACATATAGGAAAATTGAGAGAAATGAAAAAAACCGCCAATGCGTTGTTTATAGGTCACCTTCCATAAGTTTACGTGTATTCTACGTAAACTTTCCAGTCCCTGCTTTATAGTTCCGGGTTAAGGAACTGCAGGTTGCGTTCGATCCTCTCAGCGGGTATTTATGGGCCTTGAACATGACATAAGCCCCTTTGGTCTGGTGAAGCTCAATTTTTCTTTCCGGTCAACTACACGCAGGTCAGCATTCGGCCAGTTGCGTTAGTGTTGTCGACGAAACATTTCAACCATTTCGACTTTTGCAAGGCGGAAGGCAATCGGCTTTTCTCTCCTGCACTAGTCTAACTCTTTTTTTCTTTACGGCCCTGTTTCCTATCTTTCTTACTGCTGCGCCACGCAATCGCGGTGTCTCTGATGACCACCCGAGCCCTGTCTAGCAGTTTTAGGGGGTCTTCTGGGACTGACCGTTCAGGTTTGCCAGGTTTGCCTCAGGAACTGCTACGGCTTCGGTTACTTCCGAACATGTGCTGCCCTACAGCTGACATACATGACAAACTATGTATGTGTTAAAATGATTATATCCTTGGGATAATATATTAAAGAGACCATAAAACATATTAAAAAAACGCATATTCTTATAAATATATCAAAAATCTATTCTGTTAGTAGCAACTAAACCAGCTTTAATATTGTAACCAGTTGTGGAAAGAGACTAATTTATTTATAATTAACTAATATTATTATATAATTAATCTTTGATCGTACATACTTATTTTTTCGATATATCCGCCTCAAAGTTGGATATATCCCTTATAGCTTTTTTCGAACTTGTTTAAGTCTAGAGTTGAAATTACTCGAACCTGTAATGAACTAGAATTAAGTTGAATATTAGGCACCACCAAAAGGTTTTGCCTCAGAGGTGATTCACTTTCTGACCACCGCTTTTAAAATTTGTAACAAGGTTCCGAACACTTGTAGTTGTCAAAGAAAAAGAAACACGTTTTAAATAAATTCAAGCATTTTAAAATCGAGAGACATTTACAAACCAAAACTTACTACTTCTTATCATGACTGACTTCATCGTAATCGATTGATCTCGTTGAGATGTGGCCTTATGGCAATTTCGCCTTATTACAGAACATACTATTTTAGGGCATGCCATGAAGAAATAAAATGTTTTGCCCTTGCAAATTCAAGTCAAAGTATTCGCAGCATTGTTTTTTGCAAACTATGGGAAATTTGGCATTGCATGTAGTTTACTTTTAAAATAATGTGATTTCCTATGTAAGGATTTTTTATTGCTATACCGAAACCTTAAGAAATAAATTCTACCAAATTCCCGGATTCTCCGTTCCGAAATACTCCTGTTGGTAACCGTAGTTGTATTAGCTGTTCAGACTGAACACCTGGAAACATTCAGAGTCAATTTAAGTTCCCTATAGTTAGCTGTTCTGAATATTGCATAGATGTTGGGTCCGCATATATTAAACGCTATAATGCAGTCGAGATTGGTAAAAATATATATCCGTCAAAATGATATCGGTTCCTACGGATATCAGTAGGTACTACCGAGTGGTAGTATTAGTCGGTACTTCGACACTAAGTATAATTGCTCTTGATACCCGGTTGTCATATGTATGCGATTTTAAATGTTTTTTAGTTTCATTATAGTATAATTAAATAACTGATTAACAATTAAATCTATTTAGGAAATTGTTAAGATTTCTACATGACCCCATTGATATGGGCATTAAATGAAAGTGTTTGACGGGAACTATGAATATAGTTAGTAGGGAATTAGTTCTCAAAAGAAATAAAACACCACAGAATCAATATTGTTATTGTGTTCATTGCTTAGTTCAAAAGGAATTTAAACGTAGAGAAATAATTACCACAGTCATTGAATCTGGCGGATTGACTGTGGCGGAAACTTATCCGATACGCATCCGTTCACTTGTGCTATCACAGAAAACTGGGGAAGAACTGTGTTATCGGTCAGAAAAACCACTTTATCGATTGCATTGTAGTGAGCCAGTTCATATTTGTTGAAGCAAATTTTAATCAGATTTTATGCACATATGTAGTTTGTTGTCTTTTTTATCTAATTCGAAGAAGAATAATGGTAGTAACACAAAGCGCACGGAAAGGAAAAACAAAATGCAGCATTTATACGACTATTTATTGGGAGAAATATTCCCAACAACATTAGAAAAATAAACATTTTACTTACTTACTTACTTAGGTGGCGCTACAGTCCGGGGTGGACCTGGGCCTCAACCAATACGCCTCTCCAGTTAGCACGATCTTTGGCTAACTGCCTCCAGTTGCGCACTCCAAGTTGGTTGAGGTCCCCTTCCACTTGCGCGCGCCACCTTAGGCGAGGTCTTCCTCTACTGCGTTTCCCTCCGAATTGGATTCGAAGACTCTTCGGGCCGGAGCGTTGGTGTCCATTCGCTCTACATGACCCTGCCATCTTAGACGACTAATCCGTATTTTTCTGACCAGGTCGATGTCGCTGTACAGCTCGTAGAGTTCGCTGTTAAATATCCTCCTCCAAAGCCCGTCAACGCAAACGGGACCGAAAATCACTCGAAGAATTTTGCGTTCGAAACGACCAAGGAGATCTTCATCCGCCTTTGATAACGTCCATGCTTCTGCGCCATACAGCAGGACTGGGATGATGAGGGTCTTATATAGAGTCTCATTGGTATTTCTCGACAAGGCCTTACTAATCAATTGCCTCCTTAGGCCAAAGTAACAGCGGTTGGCAAGTGTAATTCTTCGCTTGATTTCTGACGATATGTCATTGTCAGAGTTAATAGCGGAGCCGAGGTAGATAAAGTCCCGAACTACCTCGAAGTTATAGCTCTCTATCGTGACGTTCTGTCCGATTCGTCGATGTTGTGCGTCCCTTCTTGTTGACAGCATATATTTCGTTTTGCCCTCATTCACTTCTAAACCCATTTTTGCCGCCTCTGTACTGATACTTGCAAACGCACCAGTGACAGCTCGCTGTGTTCTGCCAATGATGTCGATATCGTCGGCGTAAGCAAGTAGTTGCACAGACTTTTGGAAAATTGTGCCCCTGGTGTTGGCTTGCGAGTTTCGCACAATTCTCTCAAGTATGATGTTGAAGAAGTTACATGACAGCGCATCGCCTTGTCTAAATCCTTTTCTGACATCAAAGGTCTCGGTGAGATTGTTTCCGACCTTAATGGAGCAGCGAGAGTTCTCCATCGTCATCCATCGCACAATCTGACGAGTTTGGCAGGTATGCCAAAACTAGACATGGCTCTGTATAGCTCGTCTCTATAAATGCTGTCATATGCGGCCTTAAAATCGATAAAAAGATGGTGAGTATCGATCTGGACTTCTTGGGTTTTTTCCAGGATCTGCCGAAGTGTGAAAATCTGGTCAGTTGTGGACTTACTGGGCCTAAAACCGCACTGATAGGGTCCAATCAGTTCATTGACGAATGGTTTCAGGCGTTCACACAGCACGGCAGACAGGATCTTGTATGCGATGTTGAGGAGACTTATACCTCTATAGTTGGCGCAGTTAAGAGAGTCTCCTTTCTTGTGGATCGGGCAAACAATGCTGAGGTTCCATTCATCAGGCATACTTTCCTCTGACCAAATCTTGGAGACGAGCTGGTGCATGCTTTCTACCAAATCATCTCCCGCTGCCTTGAAAAGTTCGGCAGTTAAGCCGTCCGGCCCGGCAGCCTTGTTGGATTTCAGTTTGGATATTGCTATCCTCACTTCATTTTGGTCAGTTGGGCGGGAGTCTTGGCTTTCATCACCCATGTTGAATGGTTCATTCTGCCTGACAGCGGAATTTGTGTCATCATCGCCGTTTAACAGTCTGCAGAAATGGTTTTTCCATATCCTCAGCACCGACTGTGTTTCCACTACTAGGTTTCCTTGTTCGTCTCTACAGGTATCTGCTCGGGTAAAGTTGCGTTGACACGTTCTTTTTACCTTTTGGTAAAACTTCCGAACATTGTTCCTGGAGTACCACCTCTCTATTTCCTCGATCGCGCGCTTCTCATGCTCTCTCTTTTTCTTCCGGAGAAGCCGGTGTTCGTCCCTCCTCATTTGCTCGTAGAGCTCACGAGCCGCTCTCGTCCTTCTGTGGAGCGCCGCTTCGTAGGCACGTTGTTTTGCTGCATGCGCTTGCCGGCACTCTTCATCGAACCAGGGGTTTCGTGGGGGTGGTTTGGTGAAACCAAGCACATCAGTTGCGGCGCTTCTGATGGCTTCTTGGCATCGATGCCACTGGTCTTCAACACTTGATGCTGGCAGCACAGGACTTCGAGAGATTGAGGGATACGCGATCGGCAAAAATTCTGGCGGTTTGTTGCGCTTGTAGCCGTTCAACGTTGAATCTTCTCACAGTATTTCCTCGCTGTTGTGGTGTCTGGGATATCCGCATACGTGCCTTGGCTACAACAAGGTAGTGATCCGAGTCTATGTTGGCCGCTCGGAAAGTTCGGACATCTAGAATACTGGAGGAGTGCCTTGCGTCGATCGCAACATGGTCAATTTGATTGACGGTTTGGTGATCTGGTGACCGCCATGTTCCTTTGTGGATATTGAGGTGAGGAAACCGTGTGCTAGCTATAGTAACATTACGTCCCGCAGCAAAGTCAATTAGCCTAAGTCCGTTTCCAGACGTGGTGTCGTGTAGGCTATGCTTTCCTAGGACGATTTTAACGTCATATTTAGGACATTGCTCATATGTTTTCTCGAGGAGCTCGTAGAAACATTCTTTGGTAGCATCATCTTTCTCTTCTGTGGGGGCGTGAGCGCATAAAAGGCTGATGTTGGCGAATTTAGCCTTGATGCGGATGGCTGTAAGGCGTTCACTAACTTGTCGAAAGCTCAAGACTTCTTGCCTAAGTCTGCCGCTTACAACGAATCCACATCCAAATAGACGCTGCTTCTGTTCCCTATAGGAATCACCGTAGTAGATGTCACAGTTTTTCATTCTTCTTTTGCCCGGTCCATCCCATCGCACCTCCTGGATGGCGGTGATATCTGCATTGTAGCAGGTAAGGGCCTCCGCTAATTGTTCGGCTGCACATGGTCTATTCAGAGTTCGAACATTCCACGTGCAGATCCGAAAGTCATTGTCCTTTTTCCGTTTTGCAGGGTCGTCAACAGTGAATCCGTCCGTATCCGAGGCTTTTGGTTGCTTCGTAACCATGTGGTTTTTCCGTGGTTGGGTAGTTAACCCCACGCACAACCCCCAACCTGGAGGATCAGGCCCTAAATTGACCCTAGGACAGCGGGTCGGGTAATCCGTTGTCAGTAACCCACTTCGGGGATATGAGCGCTGCCGTTGGCCCATAAAGGGTTCATCCGCCACCATCTCTATTTCAGCACCCTGACTAGTGCTGAAAAAAAACCTTACCGACCTTTGCTCTAAATATGTCAGAGTAGCTCGCTTTAGGCATCTGCCATCCCGACTGTTGACAACACCGTTCATTCAATATGGCGAATTCATCCGCTGTATGTCCTCTTTCTGAGGGGCTCATGTAAGACCTCTGAGACTCATCAGCCAGTCATTCCGACAGAGCATTATAGTGTTGCTACTTCTTTCGTGTTCAACACTCGCGCTTATAAGTTTAGCAAGTCAAGCCCGGGTGGGCGAGACCAGTATCCGGCGGTTACCATTTGGAGGTAAAATAAGCACAATTGATGTGTACGAGATAGTTACAATGACTGGGCATCGCCAAGTTGATGCCAATCAGCGTCTACCCTATTCATACACACCCAACCACCAAATAAACATTTTGCTGTATATATAAAACCTGTAATGGTAACTTCATATATTGTAAACGTCTCTTGATTTTAAATTTAAACTTGGATTTATTAAAAATCTTTTGCTTTGACAACTAATCTCTTACTTCTCTAAAGACAAGTGTTTTGAACCTCTGAGGCATTACCTTTTGGTGATGCCAAATGTTCAACTTAATTCTAGCTAGTTCATCAAAGTTCGGCTATCTGACCACGAATTGACCACGATTGTATAACTTAAAGGTAAATATAAATGTTGCCTTTCGAATCCGTCTATTTTACTTTACTACTTTTACTACACTCGACCCATTTCTTTAGTCTACTTGATTCTAAAATGCCGTGACACGGCAACTGCGTTACTTGAAAATCTTCAATATCTTCTATCACATAACGGTAATTATCTAGCTTCTTCTTTATTACATATGGACCGCGATACTTAGGTATCCAGGTATTAGGTCCACATTCTTGATTACTACAAATTCGCCGACGCTAAACTGCTTGGGCGAGGTATGGCGCTCATTGAAATAGTGCAGGATGTACAGCTGGGACTTTTCGATTGGTTCGGAGGCTTCATGTCGCAGCCTGGTCAAATCTATTCGCGCGTCATCACTGTATTTCTCATCAAAATGCTCAGTCAGTCAGTCGATGACACTTTCCCGTTGATCTACTCCGAACAGCAATTTACTTGGCACGACCCCATGCTTGAATGAATAGTTTTATTTATGGCATACTCAACCCTGGTCAACTGCTGTTTCCAATCGGTGCACTCGGATGACTCAACCAGCTTCGCTAGGATTGCCTTCAAAACTCGGTTTACCCTTTCAACCTGGCCATTCGACTGAGGAGACGCTACAGCAACTTTAATATGCTCAATATTATTTTCCTCCAGAAATTTACCAAGTTCCTGTGACGTAAAACCAATTCCCCGATCACTAATGATGCTACGTGGACGACCGTTATATTCAAAATATCGCTTCAGGGCGCTTATCGTTTCCCTTGTTCCGGGAATGTTGACAGGATATAATTTGACATATTTCGTGAAGCCATCTATGACTCCTATATGTTTACTCCTTGAACTTATGGAGGCAGCGAGCCAAAGTGGTCTATATGGACGGTGTCAAAAGGCTCGTCCCGTTTCGCAATAGTATATAGGTTTCGCTCAGTATTTCGCGTGGGCGTATAGACTGTATGTTCTCATCGCGCGTCATTTGGTCATTCAGATCCAAGTCTTCACTCGTTATTGCCCCGATGGCGGGCACACGACTAAGCGCATCATCATGAGCCATTCTTTCCCCTTTCCGATGTTCAACTTGATAATTGTAATTCTCAAAAGCTAAAGCCAACTTGTCTATCCGCGGATTTACGTCTTTCTTCTTCAGCGTTAGCGATAAGGCTTTACAGTCAGTAACAATGGTAAATGGCAAACGATCAAGAAAAGTCTTGACCGTTCTTGGACATGTACGACAGCTAATGTCTCTAATTCAAAACCAATTAGCTTGGATTCTTCACCGTCGTCTTTCTTGAAAAAAGGCTACTGGATGAAATTTCTTCTCATCCTGTTATTTCATAAGTGTGACCCCGAAACCATGTGCGGTGGCATCACAGTGCAACTCTGTCCGTTTGGGATCGTATATTGCCAATATTGGCGAAGAAACTAGTTTATTTCTTATCCGCTCAAAGCAGCTTCAGTGCACTCATCAGTCCAAGAAAACTTTGAATCTTTCCTTAGAAAATTTGTCAATGGCCTGGCAATGCAGGAGAACCCTGGGATGAAGCGACGGAAAACAACCCATTACACCTCTGGACCTCTTTAGTATTGCGGGGCATCGGGTAAGTGCGAATCGCTTCTAAGTGATTGTCGTTACGCCGGATCCCATCCGCATTAATCCGATAACCAAGGTAATCGATTTTGTTAAGTGCGAACTTACTCTTTTTCATATTAAGTGCCAAGCAGGCTTCTTTTAATACGCGCAGCACCTCGGTGAGAATTTCAACATTTCAACATGAGAATTACCCATGTCGATGTCATCAATATAAAAAATAACTTTGCCTTTGTCAATCAGCGGTTTCAACGTTAAGTAAATATATCTCTAAAAAACCGCGGGTGCATTCTTAAGACCGAAGGGCATATGAACGTTTCGAATTGTCCAGAGGCGGTATATTTGACCGATTCCTCAGACACTTGTATATTATGAAACCCTTCCCTCAAATCTAGCGTGGTAAAAATCTTCTTGTTTGCGAAATATTCCAATCAGTCTTCGATTAATAAGAGCGGAAAGCTGTCCCTTACGGTATGTTTGTTTAGGGCCCGATAGTCTACGCACATCCGAACCTCCCCATTATTTTTCCTCACTAGCACTAAGGCGAAAGAATAGGGTGAATTACATGGTCTGACTATCCCTTTCTACAACAAACGATCAAAAATATGTTGTACTTCAGAACGTTCTTAGTACGAAAGTCGCCGCGGCGAACAATATATTGGCACATTCCTGGTTAAGATAAGTTTCATTGAGTAATCACTAGCTTTCGCTTTAACGTTCGACTTAAGGTAGGGTTCGACCGCTGCCCTGACAGCACTTGAATGAGCTTCTGGCAATTTTTCATTTATATTTATTTCGTCGTCGTTCTCGATACAAGTCCCAACTGCGTTCACTAGCCGACCTAATTCAATAAAGTTTACCATACCCGGTCATATTTCAATTCTTTTATCTCTACTTCGCGACCACCCGAAACATGGGAAACACCTTCGGTCGAAACTTCACAATTTGTGTTTACATTTTCTACAGTATTACTTATTCTAGTTAATTCTATCGGGTCTGTTAACACTATTCTCCGCAACATCGGGATTCTTCAATAAATCGAATGACAAGTTCAATATTTTTCTTATTTAACGAAATTTGATTGTTCAACCGGTGTATGTTGAGTTGAATTTTAATAAAATATGGCGTCCCAAAAGCCGCGGTACAAAAGTTTCATCATCTGGAATTATAATAAAGGAATGAGCTACGATTTTATCCCTGAATTTAATTTTGCAATCTACGGTGCCATACGTACTTAAGAAGTTGTTTCCCATCCCTCTGAACCGCGTTGGCAACTTTTCCCCATAAATAAACGAGACTAGCGACTTTTTAACAATGCTCTTTTTTAACAAAGACCAAAATAGGATTTATCCTCAGTGCACTTGTTATGAAGATCGACACACTTACCATCTGGAACGACTTCATTTTCTCAGCTATCTCCTCAAACTCCCTCATCCTCTCTGCCATCGAATCCTTCAATGGCCTCACGGTCGCGTGCATTTCTCTCTTCGGGGTGTTGCTGGACTGCGGCAACGGCGGTTTTTTTCCTTGGGGCAATTTTGATGGCAACGCCCCATCTCGTGACACTTCAAACAGGCGTTCATCGGTCGCTTCCGCTTCAGGCATTCGCTTTGATAGTGGCCAAACTGAGGACAATTTTAGCACCTCACTTGCTCTTCGGTGAAGGCTGCGGTCCTCGGTTTGGGGATCATGACAGCGGTTGGGTTGACTGCGGTTTTCTTCAGGACGTCGGAGGTGCGCTTTCTCTTGCATCTGTCCAGGAGGGTTTTCAACTGCCTCATACTGGTTGCCCCAATAAGGGCGACGGTACTGTTGCTGCGGTCGTTCAATCCGTCGACAATATACTCGATAACATCGACCTCCAGTATGTTGGCGTAGGAGGCAATCTCCTTCATCTAAAGTACATACCTCTTCACGACTCATTCGCTTTTAATTTCCGTGATTTCAGCTGCTGGAAAACAGCGTGCATCGAGTAGGTGCGTCCGAATTCTTCGATTAGGTCTTTCTGGTCCTTATACGTGTGGGCCGGGGTGGTGCGTAGGAACACTTTGGCTGTGCCTGTGAGTAGGCGGCGCACACTATCAAATTTATTTATTTACCCTTTTTCGGTACAACCGAACACTTTTTTTTTATAATATACGCGCACTAAAGGGACTTAGGATACCCTTATAATGAAGTGACACAGTGCGGGCATTAAGGAAATGAAGGATTAGAGAAAGGGAGAAACCGATGTACGTTGGTATTAAATGTCTGTAAACTATAATGTACAGGAAAAATAGAGCGTGCTAGAGCATTCCACATTCGTATTGTACGGTTGAGAAAGGAATCTTTATATTTCACAGTACGTCCAAACACAGGCTTAAGGGTAAACTGATATGCATTCCTAGCATGGCGAGTATTGCGGTTGAATTGCTGTAGGGGTGAAATGCAACTGGCTATTTCCTTTGAGCATTTGTGGTGGAAATACTGATAAAACAATGACAGGCAGAAGACATTACGACGATGGCTAAGAGAGTCAAGTGATTTCACAATATCTCGATCGCCAATAAGTTTTACCGCACGTTTTTGAATCCTATCAAGTAGCTCCAAATATGTTCTTGGTGCACTAGACCAGATATGAGCATTGTACTCAAGTGTTGGTCGAACAAACGCCTTGTAAGTTGTTGCCAGATCAGAAGGGGTGAAATACTTCTTGCATCGCTTAAGGAAGCCTAGACATTTCGCAGCATTCTTGGCGACATCGAATATGTATGTGGTCATTCCAACAAAGTTTGTCGTTAACGCACATACCGAGGATGGAAAGTCTTTCAGTTTCGGCGATGCAAGTGCTATCCACGGATAATGGCAGAGTATTGGGGTTTTGATTAATGACAGCAGACAGCACTGTGTTTTGGAAGCATTAAATTCTAATCTGTTGGTTTTACCCCACTTAAGAATGCTGTCAAGGTCAGAATTTAATGAGCTTAACATACATTGCCGTTCAAGCTCTACGCCCGAAGATGAGGGACGTGAATCATAAAACGAATATGTGAAGCAAAGGGTACTGTCGTCAGCAAAGGAATGGATTGGATTAGAAGTGACTGACAGGAGGTTATTGAAAGAGAGTCGAAGACAAAACAGAGCCTTGGGGGACACCAGCATTTATATGGTGAGTTGCAGACTTAAAAACACTTGACATACTGTAAAGGCATCTTCCACATCGGTGATCCATTTCCTGATATCATAGTTGTCGTCGCCACTAAAGGGGTGGACCATGGCTTCGAAAGCCGAGAAATCAAACCTCTTTTGATCGGCCATGTTCCTTCTTGAGCGCCTGCAACTCGCGCCGCTTTTGCAGCAACAGGATTTTCTGTTCTGGCCAATTCTGCATGCAAGTACTGCGCTGGAATGCGTTCGTCGTCAGTACGTTGGTTCCTCTCTTCTTCGTAGCCTCGGGACACGTTTGCTGCGGCTCCTCGGGTTGACAATAAATCGTCATAAAATGGCCGAAGTTTGGCCACGGTGTCATTTGCGTCGAAATCTACGTCGGCCGCGGTTAACGCTTCAATAATCGGTTTTCTCGGAACATATGACAATTTTTACTTTTTATTCGTTATTTTTATGTCGATATCCCACTCCTGAGATTGTAAACTTCTCTTGATTTTATAATTAAAACTTGGATTTATTAAGAACGTTTTTCTTTTGATTTGACAACTAATACTTCTCTAAAAACAAGTGTTTGGAACCTAGTTACAAATACACCTCTGAGGCATTACCTTTTGGTGGTGCCAAATATTCAATGTAATTTTAGTTCATTACAATATTAACATTCAATAAACGCAATGCATAAGAAAGGTAAAGCCAATTTTGGCACGAAAATCTCATTCGCTTACTTTTGGGCAGTTTACCTAAAATAATTTCTATTTTTACTGAAAATGCTAGAATTTCCGGAAAATTATATATATTACCTGCCAAATACATGTTTATAATTTTGACTGCAAATAGAGAATAAATACTTTTGTGCTTCCGGTACCTGAATTCGGTCCTCACTCTTCCAACGCAAATCTCAAATGAGGATTTCTGTCAAAAGTGATATGGTTTGGAATCGGTACCCACACCGAGAATTCAACTAGAAAGTGGATTTTCGGTGGATTCTTGGTGCAATCTACCTTTTTATTTCTGTGTCGCACAAAATCTTCCTCTCTCGTGTGACATGACGATCATTCCCATGAACGTGTAGCCAGGTACTAGAAGGTTATGTTCGACATGAGAGCGAATTGCAAAGAAATCAAGTAAAAAATTCGATTGGTCCTACTATCTTATCTAAAAAAAAACTGTATCGAAATTGATTTAACAATTTTACCGCGAATTGGAAAATACTTGCCGTGAACAGTCACACTTTATTCACAATCCACTTTATAAAGTCGGGAATGTAAAATTCGTTCGAACATAACCTTAAAATCTAAACATCTTATAATCAACATTTACTCATCAGATTCGCGGGTATCTGCGACCAAAAAAAGTTGTCATGTGAAATAAATGTCAGAATTTACTAATATCGCAGTTCGCACTCATGTGAATGATCCTTAAGAGTTAATTTTGTGTGTGCCTGTTCGTAGGTACTCCTTATATTTGCGCAGGCGTGCGTGTTGTTTTGTCCTTTATTGTCAAATGTATGATATTAAATTTATGGTCCACAATCACAATTTATGTTCCAAATTGGCTTTGGCAGTTAGCTTGCAAATTAAACGTAATATTTGTTTATTCACTTTTATCTTTTGATAGCGTCAAATAAAACCCAGGTAGTTTTCGACGTGAATGCTTTAACGAGGTTTTGAAATCTTTTTGTGGAAACCTCAGATTTCAGTATGTGGTAAATGGGGGTATGATGTGATACCCAGTGATCTCTTAATTGTCATTTCTGACAGTGCTCGCTTGAAAAATGTTAACATTTGATAGCGAAATAGTCATTACTTGACCAATTGGCATGCAAACTAATCTCACCATAAGCACCGATAGCGAAGAGCAGTATACAAAAACAGCTTCTCTAAAGGATCATTCACAAAAAGAGCGAATTGCGAACAAGAGAACGTTCGTAAATTCTGACATTTTTTACGCATGAAAACTTTTATTGGTCACATTTACCCGCGATTTTAAGGTTATGTTCGAACGGCTTTTTCGTTCGTGGATTATGAATAAAGTGTGGCAGTTCGCGGCAAGGATATTTATATTCGCTATAAAATGTTTATACTTTTAAATTTCGGTTTTTAAGTTAATTTAAAGTCAGTTTTTTTTTAAATAAGATGTTAGATCAAATAATATAATGCTTTTGTGGTAGAACCAATAAAAATGTCCAATTCATATATACATTTAAATTCGCAATTCGCTCTCATAAGTCCTTAAATAGCGGATATAAAAACGTTCTATACGCTCCTTTTAACCCTACTTATCTGATTGAATTTTAATAACTGCATAAATCGAGTATGTCATATACTGTTTTATTCTTATAATGCACTCCTACATTACAAAGAACAGGCAACATAACATACAAATGCATAATAATTATGTAATTATGAATTACCTATGTAAGTGCTCTTGAAAAACTCCAGAGCAATCAACAAATCCGGCTGAAAGATTTTAGCTCGTGAATTATTTGCTTATGAGAAATTCATACCACCTTTGTAAGGCCAGATTTGACTTCTACGTGATTGATAATTTCATATATGGAATATATTGCCTCCGCCGGAATTAATAATTCAGATCAAGCAATCATAGAAATAGAGATCAGAGATCAAACAGTCAACATTCGGCTGCTACCACGCAAATGACCAATACTTACCAAAATATGTACGTGTCACGTATATTTGCGTGTTTGGTAGCGCTGTCCTTTCCTTGCAATAGACTTTTTAGTATTGTACATCCCACTTATCCTGCAAGGTAGACTTGTGTGGCCATATAAATCGGCCATTATGCTGAAGAATTCTTTTTGCATGTCATATTGCAATGAAAACTTAAAGCCCCAGTTAGATGATCTTTCCAGTTTCAGTTTCAGTTGAGTAATCAGTTAAGCTTTCAGTCTTGATGTCTAAATGCAAAAATTGAAGCGTTTAACTGAAACTGAAATTGGAACTTATGGAATTCCCATAAGTTGTCAGTTCAGTTATCAGTTTAACTGATGCGTAAATACGTTTCAGTTCAGTTGTCGGTTTAGTGGTCATTTCAATAGCAGTTGGCGGTGAATCAATATCTTTGTTTTATTTTTCAATGTGTCGAAGAGGAAAGTGACCCTTTTTATAACAATTCAGTAAAAAGGAAGCAGCATACAATATGTTGGTGCAAAAACTTAAAGAGGTGGATACGGAAGCGATGAAGGTAAAGGTCAGGGCAAAGATTAGCAGCATTTGTTCTGCGTATAATAAAGAGTTGAAAAATGTAAAGCGTTCAAACAAAAGACGGATGAAGTTGAATTTGAAGTCTATTTGATAAAATGCCAAAGGCCTTCTCAACAATGTGTCGAGCTCTTGATAATCTGTAGTTAGAAACCATGCGATCATAATTCAACTGCTTTTTATTGAATGGTTTCAAGAAGTTACGTCGTAGAGCAAAAGCCTTATTCACTACAAAAGCGTATGGAAGCTTGTTGCTATTTGAGGTTGGACTCTGATTCGAAGTCAATTTTAAATTACCTTTAATAAGTTTTTCGTAAAATGTTGTTTTGCTTAAACCTCCCTCATCTGAAATGCTTCCATTTGTGCCGACATAATGAATTCGTAATTTGAATTTAAAATGGCCATAAGAACAATACTATGAAATTTTTTGTAATTTCAAAATAGGTCACTATTTTCTTTATCTGACATGTTTCCCGTCAATAGCTCCAAGACAATTTGGAAATTGCCATCTGGCCTGGAAGCCTTGGGCAATCTTACTCCATTCCATCTAATTTGCGGACATCGGAAAAAGTAAAAACCCTTTATTCAATTAACTAAAACAACATAATTAAATTGTACTAAATAATTTTTTGTTAATTTAATTTTGGTTTTCTTTTTTTGGTAGCCATCAAGATCCGTCGTGGAAAACAATGATAAATCCTTACCTCTAAGTACTTTTATTATTGCTTTTTATTAAGCGACAACCGTGTACCCAACTTTTTAAACAGAATTCCAAATAAAAATGTAAATACCACCGTGTAGATGAAGAAAATTGGAACTTTAGAGTGAAAGATTTTCCTTAATCGGATAAGTGGTTCAGAAGTTACATGAGTTTTAGTTCAAGTCTACATATTTTTTTGTAATTTCCGTCAAAGTACCTTGAACCTTAAACTAAAACTCATGTAACTTTTGAACCACGATGGTATATTTACATTTTTAATGAGAATCATGTTTTAAAAGTTGGGTACTCGGTTCAATGTACACTACTTTCATCCAGAAAATAAAAAAACGTCAATATAAAAATTATTTTCACTATTGTCGATGCAGAATAACACTTTTGGCTTCTTTTTGTTTGCATATATATTCAATAAACTGTTTACCTTATATTGGTAACTAAATATTTTCTTAATTTCCACCATAAATTTTTAATTTAACAAAACATACAAATTCTTTTTTTGCTCAATTGACACTGACATTGTCGCAAATAACCCTATATCGATTCGTTCATATACTGAATCTGTCTTTACAGTTATATTTTGTCCACCATTTTGCATGAAATGCGAGTAAATAAATGATTGCCTCCTACGCTCTTTTAAATTTTAAGCTGTCACAATTTTTTTCTTTGAGCTGTCAAATCGGCGCGGTGGCCAAACAATTTGATAAAAACATTCCATACATGAATTTCGGAAATTCAGTGCGGAATGCTGCCAATAAATTGTTTGTGTGGCCACCACCCCGATTTTATTCTACGAACTGTCGGCTGTAAAGAGGTGCTGGTCTCTTTCAAATATAGTGAAAATTCTTGTTTCGTGATTATGGCCGCGTATGCATTTTTGATCGAGATTAGAGAGAGATTTCTGCCGTCAATGATTTTAAAGATGTAAGAGTGAGATCAGAGATAAAACAGTATGCATTCGGCTGCTACCACGCAAATTAACATTACCGATAAAAAATACGTGTCACGTATCTTTGCATGTTTGGTAGTGCTGTCCCTTCCTTGCAGAAGACTACTATTGTGGATCCCACTTATCCTGAATGTTAGTCTTGTGTGACCATGTAAACCAACCATTATGCAGCTGAAAGTCTATACAATCCGACATTTGTCGGATTGGAACGCGTCATGCAAGAAATGTATATACGTAGGTTCTGTTTATTATCTATGTTGAGCGCTCGTCATTGTTTCTAATTGTCAAAAGATTGGAAAGTGAATTTCCAAATGATTGCATTTTGCGGATAAGTTTTAGAGAATTAAAAAGTGGTGTATTATTAAGTATTTTATTTTGTTCCAACGTGTTGGTCTAATTTGTGTAATAATTCGTTAAACTACGTACTTTTATTTCTAACTCCATAAAGGCTGCCATGTCATCTGATGGATATAATATTATTTCTCATTATCAAAAATCAATAAAAAAGGCTCGCAACGATGAAACCAAGGTAAAAAATGGTATATTTTCCCTTTTTTGGTTCTAAATATATCGCATGAAAACTGAATATGAGTAGCCAGATTTATTATGTACATATGTAATATTAAAATTAGCTAGAGAACCTCCTTGTACATTCCTAGAATTCATTCTGGATTAACTTATTAAGGGAAAATGTTTTCTTTTGTACGATTTCCCATGCAATTTTTTCTTTCTCTGATGTTTATGATAGCTTACAACTTTATTATATTGAATGCGCACCAGTTTTAAGCTCAGATGCTGCTTTGTCCAATAGTTCTATTCTTGATGTTGTCTTTAATCCTCCGCCTCGTAGCACCATGCCACCTGCCGCCATATTCGCTACCTTATTTTGACATAAATTTTCCTTAAAAAATTTGTGATATCTGCATATACATATACTACGATTTTTGCATATAATTTATATATGTGCAACTATAGTACTTTTCCCAATTTCTTTTGTAGACGTAGAACATTTGTATTTCATTCTATTTAGAAAGTTATTGCGTATGGCCCATGAAATGGTACCAACATTTCTGGATTGGATTGTTTTGAAATTAATTTTATTTTACTCGTGAAATACATATGTAGTTGATGAATAAAAAAAGTTTCATCAAAATCGGTTCAGATTTGAATTCAGTGCATACAAATTTGGGTGAGGCATTAAAGAAAAATCTAGCCGGACATTCTGCGGGTTTAAGAGGACATGGGTATGTAGAGTGAACTAACTGGTTCGTCACTCTTCTGCTTCTCTGTTATTGCTCTTCTTTTTGTGTTTAACTTTCTGTTAGAATTTGATGAGAAATTAAACATATTAAACTGCGATGATATCAGGGGGCACGCTTACTTGCCCTCCCTTTTTTAATATAAGGGAGCAAGCATTGAACCTGTTAAAATTTTTGCATTCATTAAAATTTCTTGTGAAAAAAAGAAGCGTACAGCCATGGATTCTGAAGCATTATTCTTCGAAAGTTTGGCTTATCCGTAGAGCGGAGCAATAAACATTTGTCGTAGAACATTTTTTAATATAATATCTTCTAAATGGGTTGGGTACGATATTCTATTTGTAAAAAAAAGCAAAAATTGCTTTACAAATACTTTTTATGAGAATAGGTTCGGAAATTTCCCGCATTACTATACCAAAGCATCCATTTTAGAAAATATTGTGATCTTAAACGTCCAATGCACAGTATTTTGACCATTGATGCCGAATTTTTCTCTTAAAATGACAAGGATATATTCATCCGATTGGGAAAGATCCACGCTTTGGATATATAGAACAGAACTGGGACTATTTTTCTTCGTTTGATTTCTGAAGAGATGTCGTTTTCAGATGTAATAGCAGAGCCGAGGTGAACAAAGTCCCTTAAAACATAAATGTGTATAAGATGCATGTGAAATGATCTACTACAATCTGTTTTTCCTTACCACTATAAATCACAAACATTTTGAATTGATTTTTCATTCTTTCCTCTAATCCTCATTTCATTAATGGCCATGCTGTGTTACTAAGAGTGCTTAACAATCCATGTTAAACGCGCAAAAGCATGGATCGTAAGTTTTGTCAAGGAAGCGGTAGAAAATGTATATGGTAGCCTCGTCCTTTTCCTCTGTTGGGGGGTGAGCGCATATCCGGCTGATGTTGTCGAATTTTCCTTTTGTGCCTAGTGCCTTACCTAGTGCAGGTCTTCCTCTACGTGCCAACTCATCAATTTCCTGTTCTACGCACTCAATTTTAATTTACATGGCTCTCAAGATTGTTCAAATAACGCGTTGGAGATGGTTGAATGTCGATGCTCAAAGCGTTGTTCAACAGTACGTACATTTAAAAAAATATGTAACACATTATTTCTTCAATGGGTTGCTCAACTTTTTTTGGTTTGTGTGGTTTGAGTGCCACCAGATTTTTTATAAAGAAAAGAGGTTTGAGATGTCCTTGTACAAAGTGCTACCCTTGCTACTTATTGAAATGAATTCTCAAGGGATGGATCAGAATCCGTGTTCTTAGGACTAGAATCATGTTGCAGTCAATTGAAATGCTGTTGAAGAATTGAATGTTGTTGCATCGAACTGCTGTTTTAAGATTAATTTTGTCTTTCCATCTAAAAAATTGGGTCTTATTTCATTGTTTTTTTTTTTTCCAACTCAACTTTTTATAATAAGAAAAAAACTTTTTTATAAAGAAAAGAGGTTTGAGATGTCCTTGTACAAAGTGCTACCCTTGCTACTTATTGATACAATGAATGAAAGTATGGATGCTGCCCAAGAAGAAGAAAATAGAATCGAGTTCTCAGTTAGCGATTTTGATTACAGAGATATTCTTGGAATATATAAGTTACTTCGTAAAAAAATATATCAAGTCATTTTGAAGGGTTTTGTTATATCAATATTCCTATGTGCGTCACATTGTGCAATACATTAATTTAAATACAAAATTTAAATATTTTTCAGTATTTTTCGATCTATTTATTTTCTTTTTATTTTATTTTAGTTACTTCATTGCATAGGAAAGCTTTTCGAATTACCAGTTACAATTGATCATTTACAACGAACAGGCGTTGGGAAAACTGTTAACTCCCTTAGAAAATATAATGGAGAGGTAGGAGCTGCTGCAAAAACGTTGGTTGCAAAATGGAAGGCTATGGTTGCAACAGGAGAAATATTATATAAAGATGAAGCGCATAAAGTAACGGTTGATGAATTTGCCCGAGATAGCATGCAAATAATAAACAGCGAGTCCAGCTCAACCAATAATATTGCTGTTAGTAAGCAAAACATAACTGAATTCAAATCAGCTCCGAATAATACTCACATAAATAACCAAAGAAAATCACATCATAGAGACAATGACACAGGCGTTTCATCAAAAACTTCTTTAAATATAAGTAATCACAATGAAAAGAAAAACAAAGAATCAAGAGAAAAAGACAAAAATCGGAAGTCACGGCACGATGAAAAGAATAACTTAAGAGCGCATTCTACCTCCGGCAACAATGTAAAAGGAGATGATATAGATTATCATCAGAACAATGCTATGTCAAACGGAAACCATTCATTTTCAGATTCTTCTGAAAAACGTAAGTTATTTGTGTCATTATGTAGTTTTACTGCGTTTAAAAATTAAAAAGGAATTAAAAAAAAAATTTAAGGAGTAATAGTATACTTCTTCACTAGAACTTTTTGTTGCATTTTTAGAATTGCTCCCACTGCTGTGAGATCTACCCTTGCCAATGTTCGCAGGTAAAAGGAAAGAATCAAATCTTTAGAACCACACCTGTCGAATGAGGTGTCTCTAATAATACCAATAACACTGCCGCCCATTCTTTGCGCGTGTGAACGAAATGTA
This sequence comes from Ferdinandea cuprea, assembly GCA_963576555.1. Taxonomy (NCBI): domain Eukaryota; kingdom Metazoa; phylum Arthropoda; class Insecta; order Diptera; family Syrphidae; genus Ferdinandea; species Ferdinandea cuprea. The sequence goes on from OY754959.1 coordinate 85,615,278, forward strand.
ATTACCAAAACTCATATTTGACTGAGAAAAAATACTTTTTATTTTTGCACTATGTCTCATCCATCATGAGAATGATATGTGATTTATCAGCGATGGGCTTCCCTACCTTCAGCCATACTATTTAATTTGCATATATGTATATAACATTGCACAAGTTTTATGATACAGCGAAGACCCTTACAAAACTTATTGAAAAAAAATAAGTGGTCTGATTCCAAGCATTAAAACCTCTTCTAAAATATCGTTACAACTTAAGTGCGATGGTATTTTTATACAGTTAACTTTTCAGACCAAAATGGTTAAATGTGACCGCGTCGCATTGTGTAAATACTTTTTAGGTAATAGTGGTCATTAATGCGAGTACACATCTGACAATACACTTAGTTTGCTAATATCTGCAAATAGCAAAAGTTCGACATCGTTCACTAGGGAAACTGTTCTTTGGTGATATGCGAGACATGTCATATACATTGTTATATATGTATTTAAGTAAGTCTCTCAAATTTTTGAGAAATACTTTTTAAACAAAATGCATAGGTCTTCGGAGTCGTGGTAAGTGGACTTGGCTTAAGAACTTAAGCGCTATTTGTGTTTCCTGGCAGGAAGCCATGTTTATATTTTTTGATCCTTTAACTGTTTTCTCACTAGCCTAAATTCAATGTGATGAAAAATGGATAAAAATACAATATTTTTACCAAACCACTCATCGAACCCCAAAAGATTTTGTAGTTTCTCATCGAAGTTTACCCTTAATTTTCGATATATGAGTAGTTACCCGAACAGAGCTATTCAATGCGAATTTATAGATTTACCTAAGTCTGTCATACAAAAGTCGATCTTACTCCATGTAATTGAAGAACAATTTAATGAGTACATTAAGAGAGCAGGGGAATTGTTTTCAAATTGTAATTTACTAATATAATTAAAGATCACATCATTTGTTTATCTCTCTAGGAAATAAAAAGTCCGCACAGGAATCCGAGGAAACTACTTCTCCTAAGGCTAAAAAGATAAAAATTGTTGACGGAATCGATAGCACGATGGGGGCAAGTTTTTCTGATGCCCTTGGTATGTGCAGTATGGGTAACAGTAAAAAGCAGAAGAAATTACAAAAACCATCTAAGGGAACAAAAGATATATGTGATCAAAAAGCGATAAATAACAAGCCAAACAACGTAAATATCAGTTAAAAAATAATTTATTCATATAAAAGCTTAAACTATTACTTTAGATGCCGGATGCCTTAAAAGTGTTACCTCAAAGTAAACTTGATATTTCTTTGAATTTGCCATTAGTAACCCCCGTGTTAAAAATAACAGAAAACTATAAACCAGCCCCAATTAATCAAAATGTAATGAATTGCATTTATCCCTCGACAAGCACTGAAAAGGCAAATTTATCAACTGCAGATGCTCTTTGTCTAAGCATTTCTTCAAAAACTATGCGGTATTTTAAAATAAAACAACTATGTTTAATAGCCACAATTTATTAATTAATTTTGTTTAGGACCAAAGTTTATTCTGGCGTGAAAACGGGTGCAATATTAAACGTCCCGTCACTGTTTGATATATGTATACGTGTTTTGCAAAAAAATATTGATGGTAAGTTTAGATTGCAGAGTAAAAATTTCTTTTATTAATAAGTAAATAAACATTTATATAATTAGCTCTCGAGTATACTGGAGGAGTGCCCTTTGATGTATTGCGACCTGTTCTAGAGCGAACTACACCGCAACAGTTATTATCCTTCGAGGACTACAATGCATATTTGCTTGAAGATACTGATGTTTTGTGGCAGCAACATGTCGGACGACATTTTCGTGGAAAACTCAAAGAAGAAGGAGAAACTTGGCGCGAAATGTTTTTGGTATTTAGCTAACAATTTATTGTAAATTTAAAATATTAAAAAAATATTTATAATTACAGAGGTGTGAGGACGAAAAAGAAAGGCGACTAAGTATTCTAACTAAAAATATTAAAATATCTCAAAAACAAAGCGAAATTCCAATTCGTAAGACACGATTAGCATATGTTGATAACATTGTGAAACCTCCGAGAAATATTCAACGTAAACAAGAACAGTATGGAACAAATGATAGACCCATCGCTTCACCAGCTGCTCGAGTCGCTGCTTTATCGTCAGGGTCTCACAATACCGCAAAAGCTGGTGATCCTCGATTGAAAAATCATAGAGACGTCTTACAATCAGCAGGTACATAAATCGAAGTAAATACATTTTGGAATGTTATTTAACTAGTTTTCATACCTTTTAGGCAATCAACTGCGGGCAAAAAAAGCTCCTCTAATGGCTAAAACTCTTCAATTTATAAAGAAAAGATATAAAAGATAATAAAATAATAAATAATTCAATGTAATAGGTTTATTCTAAAAAACAAATTATTAGCACTAAAATTGTAAATTATTAAAATTATTAAAGTTACATATGTATAATTGCGTGTGTAACGGAGTAATAATTTCTTTTTGGAATGTTGCCACAACCGCGAAAAGATGCTATGGAAAACAAGTTATATCTTGTCGAATGAAACTTCACACCCGATATAATAAGTTCTGTGGTTATAAGTTAAAGTAGCTTATGTCAATTTTTGACATTTTCCTAGTTCTGGGTACATCAAATTAATTTTGAAAATATGTAGACGCTTACAATAAATACAAAATCTTCTAGTTTATTCGTTACAAGTTCTTTTCTAAAAATTCGACATTGTATTTTGCAAAATATCTTAAGATAGCTTTAAAACGAGAATTATTCCATTAATATTGATTTAAAACAGCTTATCTTGACTTCAACGATGAACTTTTTTCGTGTTAAATCGTCATAACAGCTTAAGTCATGAGTTAAGTATTAATTTTTTTGTACTTTAAGTTTTATATTAAAGTAGAATAATCAGATGCAGACCAAGATAAAATTGTTTGAACTTCTGTCGCATAAGCTACTTTAACTTAACAGAGTTATTGACTGGTATGTATACAAATAAGTAAATACATACAAGTTTTAAAAGCCAGTACTGATTTTAAATTCATAACCCTTAATTGCACTAGGTACTAGTAAATAGTAGAAAATTTTAAGTAAGTAAAGAAAAGTAGACCGTTTAAAAATATGCCTCTTAATATGAGTCGTGTCGGAATTTTATTACGCAAAGCACACGACACACTACATTTGTAGTAGATCTGCACACGACTCAAATTCATAGTGAAATCGCTCAGAAGGACTGCCATTACTACACTTTTTAATAATACTAAAACATTTGAGGAAGGGTCAAATAAGAGATGATAATTGAAACCAGTTAATATATACATGTTATTCAGAAAGGATGTGAGAATGCCGCTATCGACTTCTTAAAACGCCGTGATTGTTCAATCAAATTATTGTAATCAAATAAAAAAAAACACAAAAGTAAACGCAGCAAATACGAAGAACACTTGCATAGTTTTCCTGCGTAAACCGAGAAACACGATCGCATTCAACCTGTCGTCACCAAAACAAAAATATGTGTACGCCAGCACTCACCACAACTGCAAATCGAAAAGGTCATCATTCTTGGTACTGCAAGAGCATAGCTTGGAAATCACAATAGATTAGATATTTAATATCGTACAATAAGCGATCGGGGTGTTAAAAGACTTGGGTTAGCATCATCGTCGGATTACTAAGGCTTTTCATTGTATTTTTGTAGGCAATTCCCCTGGGGGTGGAATTGGCTAAGGTGATAGTTCACAATCAAAATCATCACTTTTGCTACATTTAAGTTTTGATAATCAATTAACAATCGTTTTTTTGACATCGATTTCGCGTGACAGCTATTTAGGTGTCGCTTTCATATATTTCGTATCATGTTGATTGTCCTGGCATTTAAATTTTTTAAAATTTAAATGTTTATAGTTAGAGTGCAATAAAGTGTGGTAATTAATATAGTCAATAAGTACTGTGAATATTCACAACAAAATTTCGTGAATATACCAAATAACTTGTTCTACCCGTAAATTGTAATCTTTACTCCTTCAATTTGAAGTTGAAGCAGAAATAAAATAAAATATTTACCGAAATGTTTCTAAAATTTAGAATATAATCGAACATGTATTAAAAATAACAAGAGTTGCCAATCGTCAATCACGTTTTTTCGATAGATTTATACAGAGCAAAGAAAAGTTGATTATCAAAAACGACAATCAAAGAAAGCGACAGTCTACTATTACTTTAGCCGCTTCCACCCCAGTGTTGCATAAATATGGTGCATCCAGCAAGTTTATGGCTGTTTTATATGGCCACACAAGTCTACCACGCAAGATAAGTGGGATGCACAATACTAAAATGTCTACTGCAAGGAAGGGACAGCACTACCTAACATGCAAAAATACGTTACACGTATATTGGTCGGTCATTTTAATTTGCGTGTTAGCCGAATGTAGATTGTTTGATCTCTGATCTCACTCTTACATCTTTAAAATCATTGACGACAGAGATCTCTCTCTAATCTCGTGCAAAAATGCTAGCAATTAATAAAGGCAGTCTATATTTTCATTATTGAGTGCAATAATTTTGTGTGTATTTTAGCACTTAACTCGATAAAATATATTTTAATATATTTTGCAGTTATTTAGAGTTACCAGAAATTTAGAGAAGGCAACCCATATTTTTTTGGTAGAGGGAAAGGAAAGCAAAAATTTGGTGTAATCATAAAATATTTCCAGCAGACAATGAAGTTATGACAAAAAGGTTTCTTCGATTTATTCATTAAAGTGGGATTGCCATGTTTATTCGACCATTTAAAAGTTGACCGCCCTATATTTTAATTATCAGAAAAAGGATCATCAATTTGGTACTAATTTTAATCTTTAACTGGATAAACTAATTTATAGATGAAAAACATGCTGCTAAAATAGGGCTCTTACCCCATCCGATCATTTTAAATCAGTCAAACCCATATAAATCTTTGTTTATTTCGCCGAGATGGGACGCATAAACTTTATGAGCTAAGTAATGGCAAAAAAAATACGCAAAGGAAGTGCCCTTATTTTAAATATCGACCGACCAAAATATAGAGCCTAACCTGATGAGCTAAGTGATTTGTGATACGTATTAACGTAACGTTAAATTTACGTTCTAACAATTAAATGTGTGAAAACGTTCATCTTATTACATTAGATTTAACCGAATTTGATTTAATTTGGGTTGAACTATACTTATTGAATTTTGTTTTTTTTTTTTCTATGCTCGCACATGTTTCTTGCCAAAACCTAATCAACAAAACACCAATTATTCAAATCCATTTACCAGTTTTTCATGGTTGAACTTTCAAAGGACGTATACACTCATGTATACACAGTGCGGTAGACATATAGTTCTCAACTCACAAATACAGTGTCTCCAAAAATATTCGTTAAAATATTCCTTTTGAATATCATAGTACAAATAAAAGATCCTTTAGGACAGGACTTATGGAATTTTAATGAATAAAACATGGTACTGTAGGTGAGTTTATTTTCATTCCCATTCAAGATATAAGCTTTGAGAGTGATCATTTCCGAATTTGAGGTATGGCCGCTCTAACTAAGTGATATAACTTCAAAAATATTAGCTATATAAACCACTTAATATATTTCGTGGACTTAATTTAATTACACAAAAGATAGTGTCGTGAAATTTTATAAGCCCTGATAAAAAAATGACATTTTAAGTAAAACTTAAAAATATGTGTATGTTTTTTTCAGATTATCATTTAAAATGCATTTTCTTTAAAAACATAGAGTCTAACCTGATGAGCTTAGTGATTTGTGATCGTCAAGCCGGTTTTTTAACAAAATATTAAATAGAATACGACTAAGCCGTATAATCGTAACGTTAAATTTACCTTTTAAAAGTGTAAACACAGCATAGCATGCAATTAGCATTGGGTTTATAAAAAGATTGTAAATTGTGAAATTATAATTTTGGTTTTGAAAGACGCACAATTAAATGTGTAAAAACGTTTATCTTATTACATTCGATTTAACCGAATTTGATTTAATTTGGGTTGAACTATACTTATTGAATTTAGTTTCTTTCTTGCTTCTTGCCAAAACCTATTTTTTATATTAGGAATAGGATTTGCTTTGCATTTTACGTCCACCTATATGGACTAATTTTTGCTTGTATTCAATATTATGCACTTTTCCATATTAAAAATTGTTAGAGAATAAAATCTTAATTGAAAATATACCGTTTTTCCATATTAAAAAGTATTTTTTATTCAAATAAGCATGAACATATAAATAGTTAATAAAAATACACACAAATATCTTAAATGGATACCGTATCAAATTCGAATTATAAATAGGGCTATTGCAGGATTGACCGCGAATGTAATTCTCTTTTTTTTTTACCTCGGCCTGCAACACTGCCGTTAGTTAATTTATACCCATATATAAAACCCAGATCCAAAATGTACTCCCCAGAGAAAATAAAATAATCTAATGGTGTCACATCGCACAAACTAGGTGCGCAGGTGACAAGTTCCTTTCGTCGAATTAATCGTATTAACAGATCAATTCCAGCTTAAAAGCAAGAAAATAAAAAACAACTTTGATACTTTGATAAATGGATACTAAAATTCAGTTCTTTTTATTTTCACACGTCATAATGCATTTACATATGTATATGAAAATAAGATATTTAGTAGTACAAACTACCAGTTTTTATACTTCAGTTACATTTCAATTTAGGTGTAAATTGTGCTCAATCCATTTGTAAAGAGATGATTGTGATCTTTCAACCCATTCGACATTAGATGCTACTGTACTAACAGTCATTTTAAGAATTTCCAATCCAGGCCCGTCGCCAAAACGATGAACAAGTGATTTCAGCTGTAAAATTAAAAGTTGTGTTTATGTCATTTAAGTGTCTAATATGCATATGTTAATAATAAAGAAATGCATGAAATATTAAAAGCATTAATATATAAAGGGTGATTTTTTAGCTGGTTTAGTTTTGGCAACACTGGTTTTGACAGCTGACGTGTGTTTAGTACCTTGTGTCACTGTCAAACAGCTTCAGTTTGGTTTGCAATTTAACCATGGATCGTCTTACAAATGAACAACGCTTGCAAATTATTGAATTTTACTATCAAAATTCGTGCTCGGTTCGAAATGTTCATCGCGCGCTGCTTCTATTTTATGATCGGCATTCTCGACCTTCTGAGCAGTCTATTCGGAAGATTGTGACCAAATTTCGCACCAAATTTACTTTGTTGGACATTAAACCACCAACACGTTTACGTACTGTGCGTATTGAAGAAAATATTGCGGCCGTATCAGCTAGTGTGACAGAAGACCGCGAAATGTCGAAGGATTTGGGCGTAAAGCCTTTTAAGATACAGCTGGTGCAAGAACTAAAGCCAGCCGACCTACCACAACGCCGAATTTTTGGTGAATGGGCTCTTGGAAATCTGGCCGAGGATCCGCTTTTTTATCGAAAAATTGTGTTCAGCGATGAGGCTCATTTTTGGTTGAATGGGTACGTAAATAAGCAAAATTGCCGCATTTGAAGTGAAGATCAGCCAGAAGCATTGCAACAGCTACCAATGCATCCCGAAAAAGCCACTGTTTGGTGCGGTTTATGGGCCGGCGGCATTATTGGGCCATATTTCTTCAAAGATGATGCGAATCGCAGCGTTACTGTCAATGGTGAACGCTACCGAGCGATGATAACAAACTTTTTTTTGCCCGAAATGGAAGTTCTTGACTTGCATGATATGTGGTTTCAACAAGACGGTGCCACATGCCACACAGCACGCGAAACAATGGCGCAATTGCGAGGCGAGTTTGGTGAACAGTTAATTTCACGTTTCGGGCCGGTCAATTGGCCGCCTAGATCGTGCGATTTGACACCATTAGATTATTTTTTGTGGGGGTATGCCAAGGCTAATGTGTATAGGGACAAGCCCGCTTCGATTGACGCACTGGAAGCCAACATCCATGCATTCATTCGTGAGATACCGGCCGATATGTGTGAAAGAGTATGCCAAAATTGGACTCAGCGGATGGGCTACCTGAGACGCAGCCGCGGTCAACATTTGCATGAAATTATCTTTAAACATTAAATTGCAAGGTTCAAACTATCGATTCAAATAAATATTTCATTCATTTTTTCGAATTTTTTGTGTTTTTTTTTTAAAAAAAGTTCTAAACCTCTTAAAAAATCACCCGGTAGTAGGGTGGTCCAATAACTTCAAAATGACAATTTAAATTTCAATAACTCATAAAAGTTGCTGGAACTTTGTAATACAACACTTCTCAAACTTAAATTTTTTGTTCAGCCCTGCATCTTAACTCTGCTTTCATTAACTAAATTTTGTATAAGAATAAAAAATTAAAATATAATATATATTTCTTGAAGAAACGCATACAAAAAGTAACGGCTCTAATGATTGTGATAAGATTTTGTATTTTGAACAATTATGTTAAATGTGTCCATTATGCGAAATCACATCAAAATCGTATCAATTTTTCAAAACTTAAAACGTGGTTTAAATAAATTTGGTATGTGATCTTTTTGAGACGATTTAAAAATTCACATCATGTAGCGAGAAAGTTTCGTATGACGCAGTCGTGCACTTTATATTAAAAGTAGGTAACTTGACTGATTATGTTGCACATGAGATCCAATTTTTTTCAATTTTAGCCAGCCAGAAGCTACTAAATGAGTTAGTTTTTAATAAATTTGTCCATGCCCCATAGATTTACCAATATCAAATTTAGAGTCGTGTTTAAATTAGTGGTCCCCTTGGATGCCAAATTAAAGCGTTACACTTAATTACACTTATTAGAACAATACCTTTATAATAAATTGATAAAAAAAATTCCAAAATATAATATAATAATTTTATTACCTCATCGTAATCAAAGTTAGTTGCTCCATATTGTGTAATAATCGAAATTACTTTGGCAAAACTGACTTTTCCTTCTCCCAATCTAGACTGAAGGTCAAACCAATTTGCCTGTAAGAAGCGGCATGCAATAGCTCCACCTACAGGAGTACCAGCAATAGATTGAAGTACTTCCACTACTTCAGTAGTTGGTAGCATCGTGATATGTGACAGAAGCCGGTTTTGAAGCCAAACATCTTTTGTTCTTCCAAGTGCTCGAACTAATTGCATTCGTTCAGTGTAATTTCCTGGTGTTTGCTGAAGCGTGACAAATTTCTCCCAACAATATTGCCAATATGTATATTCTCCTGATAAAATAGCACCTGTGAAAATTGCCTAAAATAAAAATATAACATGTTTGTACTAATATATTTGTATTTATATTTATTTTGTATTAATTGCTGTTTTTGTATTTAAATGTGTTTCTTTTAACTATGTTTAGATATGTATTACTTTGTTTCGTACACATACAAAAATTTCCGTGAGTTCGACAGATGACTCACTTATTTTCATGCTTTTACCGGAAAAAAAATCGTCTTGACGAAGGAAACTGGGATTATTTAAAAGATACCGAAAAAAACCCAAGTCCGGAATTAACGACAAGTTGCCAACAAATATATGCTGAGTTTTTGTCCACCAAATTCATGAATGATGCGAAAAACAATATTAGTAAATATATTTGTTTGAATTGTATTAAACAAAAAAAATCGCTCTTTTGGTAAGAAGTATATATATGCACTTCTACATATTGAAGTATCCACTTAGTTAAGTTAAAATACATGTTGTCACCATTTGGTCCTTCTGTGTAGAAACTCTTTGCTAAAATAAAGCTAAAATGCATTTAATTATATGTTATGTACATAAACCATCAATTACCAATGTATTTTAAACTATACTTTGGGTTATTCTAGATCAGACATAAATGCTTCAGAATTAGTGACGGAGGTACCAGACGTAACGATCGAAGCTGATCATATCCCCCCAAAACAAATACTTCTAGGAGTCTTCGGGAAAAATATTAATTAATATCACCGTGAACATCACTGACGTATTGACATTGAGAGATTACAAAAAATGTTTAACGGTGCGTTTTTTTATTAAAATACAAAATTAATATTCCTTATTTAAAATCACAATTTAACAAACTTATGTATGTAAAAATGTATCTGAAACTATTGAATTTTATTTAAAAAAATAAAAAATACGGATACTTTTGTAAGTACATATACGTATAGATAAGTATATATGTACGTTAATATGAATTTATAATTACCTCTTTTAAATTGGGAGGGATTGGCTCACTTTTGTTAAGAAATTGATTAAAGATTTCTTTGGACTTTGCAATAATATCTCCATCTTCCCAAAGGATCAAGGCCAATACAACACCTGGGCGAAGCATTCTAAAATTAAGAAATGTTTAATACTCAAGTGAAATAAATATTTTACAAAATCCATCCACAACACGTACTTTGTTTCAACATCACCTTCATCAAGTAAGCCAATTCTATCAATTATTAATGTCAACTGTATTTTTATAAATTCTGATAGCATTAGAAAACATTCGGAATATTTTAATATTCTTCGCCACCTTTCCAAATGTCTCAATGCTAATGTTATTGGGCCCCATTTGGTTTCATTTGTTATGTAAGGAATCATATTCATTATTATTTCACAGGATATTAAGTTTGCATGACAAAGAGTGAACCCATCTGATAGTAAGCCAACACGATCCTTGCATATGTTTTTGAATTAAACAAAGAAACAAAATTATTCAAATTGTATATGCGGAATTGATATATGAGTAACAGAATACATACAGCTGTTTATTTGTTAATTATAATTGTGAATTTAAACTTCGAATTACCTCAGGACTAAATTGTTCATGATCTCTTAGTAGCTCCTCCGTTAAATTTAACCAATTTTCTGCAGTATATGTAACTCGATAAAATCCTACTTGACCGGAATTTAGCTTTATCCATTTAATATCATCAGGTACTTGAAATGAAACTAAATAAAAACAACAATTATTTCGGATTATTTTACAAATATTAAGTAAATGATTAATATTTTGAAGTCGGGTTTATTAAAATATTCTAAGCATAGGAAACTTGTCTTACTTATATACCGTGAAACATCCAAGAAGATGTGTCCAGAACCCACAAACTCCTTCAAAACAGCAGAAAATCTGTTTCGATTATGGTGGGAATACGTATTAGACATAACTTACTAACGAAACTTAAAATAAAAATGCATGAGTAAGCCAACCTGTAAAGAGGCTGCGGTGACTAAGTCACTGCGGTCACTAAGAAAAATAGGTAATGGTCAGAAAATTATTTTTTCCAAAACTTAGTGGATCTATGCGAAATCCCTATTAATTATCTTGTCAGGTTTTCCGCAAAATCCAGATGGTTGGACAAGAACCAAATGAAAATCTACAAAGAAAGAAGATACTACATAAATATTTGTATCTCCTATGGAGATCATAACGAGTCAACATTAAATTGTGTGTAGCATAAAGACGCATGAACACCCGCTTACTCATTAACATACTAGCAACTCAACATATCCGCAAAGTTACGCCTCACGGTGTAGGACCCAAATGGGAGTAGGACCCTTCAATAAGGAATAATTCGAACTCGTCCAGCACAGAGCTGGCTAGACTGCAAAAATCTGGACTCTCTTTTTTATGAGAAATGGTCTATTTATCAAATTAAGTATTGTGGGGTTATTTAAAATAAGCTACTGGTTTATATATAATTTAACTTCTTTTTATATATTATTATTTATCAAATCTCTGTACTTGTGCGACATCGTCGCAATTAAAATAGGTAGGACCTACATTTTCAAGATCACGTATTCTCCACATTAATTATAACGCTAAATTTGACTGTTCAAGTAATATCCCAACATGATTTTCACATCTCAAATCCAAATTAGTTGTGGCTCTATGACTTTTATGTTGTTGATAGGTTTCCATCCTAAAATGCTTATTTATTTGTTAACATGCCAAAACCAGACTCCACAAATGTTTGATGGATTTTAATATATGTATTGGTATATTAACGTACCTTGTAAGTTGTTCATCCATATTTGTACTGAAGAGTTCTTCTTGTTTGTAACATATGTTACTGGAAACGTCCACTTTACTGGGTGTGCATTCTTATGATGTGTTGTTTTTCCGCTTTCAGATGTTAGATTGTAATATTTGGGACCCGTATTATTAAATATTTTGGAAACATCTGGTCTAAAAGGAGTTTGCGACAAAGTTATATTATTTCCCGATCGCGAAACATTTATTAAGGGGAAGCCTTGTTGATTCATCCACAAATTCATCATATCCTGCAAAAAAAAATATTATATCTTTGTCAATATGTTCCCGCCGCGCCTTAATTTTTTCTTAAAGTTAGTTTATTTTAATATATAGAGTTTTTTTGACACAAATACGTAATTTGTCTTGGATCGTCATTGGACGGACACAGGCATTAGAGAATCCTTGGAAGTCAAACGGTACCTACTCTAAAGTTAGATGAGGGTTTGTGCACTGATATTTAAATTAACTATTAAATAGTTCAAGTGGTACTCTGAGAATTAAAAGCAAGGATTTTAATACTTAATACATCTCAGATTGAGAAGTGTATTTATTTATACGTGAAGGTATACGTGGTTTTAAAAACATTTTAGGTTAAACGTGATGTTTTAAATACAAGTAAATACAAGTGTTATTCAAAATACTCGTGAAATTAAAATACGATGTTGTTAAATAAATAATTAACTAAGGCTTTAATTTTTGGTTCCTTTTATTATGCAAAATCATCAAGTGACGCAAGTGTAACAATCGCAAAATATGCAGTTGCTTATCTTTTCCACAGTTGTTTATGTGTATCTTCTGAACGGCAGTTAAAAATATTCTCATAACAATACCGACATGTATACACTTTGGGATGAACTATAGCGAAGGAGGTCTGAGACCTTAGTGTTAGTGTTAGTACATGTCTAGTTATATACGTCTAGGTGTGTAGGTCGTGCAGCCAATCATTTAACTTTTCGAGTTAATTCTTGACGAATCTAAACCAAACCAAAAATTCAAAATTGAATACTTCTCTTGCTTGGACAACTTCCATTTAGGTTTACTTGTGAAAATTATTTTTTATTCATACTGTTACTCTCGAAATCATATCAAATACACCAAATCATAGTGTTTATAGTAAAATCATAGCAGTTAAAGTAGTAAATCATAGAGACATAACCCTAGTAGATACATCAAATCTAACTTCGACCTTTAGTTGCTGTCCCTGTATTCTCACTGTGGCATTGCTCAAAGAACGACTGGAAAAGTTCGACAAAAAGTTTAGTTCCGAAATCATAGAGATTCGCAGCGATCTTTTTGCAAAAATTGACTGGAGCGAAGAAGGATTTAAAAAAACTAGTTTCTCATTTGATGATAATTCAATTATGTTCCTTATGTAATATTATTCGGCAGATCGATCGAGTTTTCAAAATTAAATTAACTAACCTACCAAAGCAGAAGAAATTGTCTACGTTTAGTATGCTTCAACCAAACCGTGCATCTTCTGACCTCATTTTCAACGAGGTTAGGGTTATGCTCACGTTCGACCTCAAAAAATATCTGCAGGCCTCCCGATTTTGGGTCACTTCATTATTGAGGCCAATCAAATACTGATGTTTCTGCATTTGTGTGATCCAGGAGATTTTAGGCCTGCCGATTGTAAGGGAACGTTGATTGCTATTGCCTTTTTGACAGGGTTCGTAGGATCCGTCTTTTGAACATGATAATACCAACTGATTCGGTCGTGCTCCAATTTTTTCCAGATGGGTTCTTTGACGTGAAGGATTCCTCGGATTCTCGAACAAGCTTTGTTACTCCTGCTATCATGCGAAGCATCTCCATCTCAGCTGCTGTCAACTTGCCCTCATACTTTTTGTACATGTGAGTGCCGGATGCACAACTGCGGTGTAGAGCCTTCCTTTCAGCTTAGGGGACATTTTTCGGTCACAGAAAATGGAAGAGTTTTCCTGTTATTTCATCCACCCTACGCTTACACGATGATTGATGTCGTCATTAACGTTTGCTTCGTTTCATAAGTACAAATTATATGGGTAAAAACAGCTGAGTTTACATTTGAGGGCGAAATTGAGAGACTCTCTCGGAGTTGACTATCTGGTTAATTAGTCATCTAAAGTGTCGTATGGTAAAGCCGGCATTGAGTAAATATATATTTTCTTCGCTTGCTTATATGAACCAGGCTACCCAAGAGCTGCGACAAAACAATTCGAACCTGCAAAGTAGCCATACGTCGTAGCCCAAAGAAGACATACTTTCTGTACTATTGAATTAAACTGACAGTTTAATTAGTAACCTCTGTTTGTATTGTTATTCGAAATAAATGCATAACTTGTTAATGTTCATTTTATAATTGACACATTTATTTTACCTCAATATTGATTTGGGGTTTCAACTCCTGCGATTTATTACAAGAACTCCATATATTTTTTAACTCATCAGTTTTGAAGTAGTTATCCTTAAGATATGTTCCTAAGCATTTTTTAAATCTTGTTTCTCCCATTGTTGAATGCAGCATACCAAATACTGCAACAGTCTGTAAGTAAGCAAGACAAAAATATTCGGAATATATAAATATTTTAATGTTTCATTTAAAATATAAGAAAGGATTATAAATATTTTGCAATATTATATCAATTGTTGTATCAAAATATTCGTTTTTATTAGCGGGACTTTTGATAACATTGTCATTAAGTTGCTTTGAAGTTTTCATTAGTAACTGTGGCGCTGTTATAATAAAGATCCTCAATATTTGAAAAAACGTCCCCAATAAGTAGGCGTGCCCAAAAACTTTGTATAGGTGATATATTACGAAAAATATTGCTCAAATATTTTGTTAAGATGGTTATGCCTACATTTCTTGTGAAGGTGATAAAACTCTTCTGAAGCTTTATAACGGTTTTTTTCTAAATTGTGGGCATGGTAGTCGGAGTATTAATTTTTTTCACACTTTACTATTTCGGAACCCTAGGGAATATGTGGTTCAAATTTCAGCTTCCTAGCTTAAATTTAAAGGCCTACAAATTGCATACTGACGGACGGACATTGGTAAATAGTCTTAAATCTTGATGCTGATCATAAATATATATGTATACATCTGTAAAAATATTTAAAAATGTATTACAAGATATTTATAAAATATTTTTTCCACTATTCGGGGGCTTGTTTCAAATATTAAAGTTGTTTTTTATAAATTTCATCCAAAATGAAATAAAATTGTATCCACCATGTTCTTACATCCGGCATACAGGGATCCCCGATATGGTTGGATATTCCAATCAATAAAAAACACCTAGACAACCCCAACGGTTATTTAATGAAGTGTTTATTATATTCAACCATTATATTCATTTCATGGTGCAAGCACTAGAAGAAACCATATTTTCAGAACGATGTTATAAAAACGAAAGACAATAGTTGGATTTTACTTTTGCATAGTATCGAGGACTGAAGACTGTACCACTTTTGTTAATGAAAACAGTAATATTATGAAATGTCCTGGCATTGTTTCAAGGTAAAATTCTTTCTGAATGAGATGCATTTTGTTCACATTAGCGTTTGTGAGCGAAATTCAGCTCCTTTAAAATTATGTGCACTTCAGGCTTGAAGTTCGGATACCGAGAAAAAGTTCTGGAAGTTAATGGACAAAGAAAAGTGGGTACGAGAACATGAAACTAGGAAGTCAAACATATTTATGCGAATCTGCATGCAAGAAATACTTGGAAGCCAGTTAATGATCCAGAATAAATAGGTATTTCAACTTCTAAAAATGTTCAAAATTTTAATTTTTTTTATCAGTATCTTAACGCTTTTTTGGTGAATAGGAAATTCGGACTAATATAACAAAGTGGAACGCGACCATTTGTAAAAAATTAATGGTAGTTCTTGACATGAAAAAGTCAGCCATGTTGTAGACTATATACATAGATTATTTAAATGTTATCGTTGTTTACCTTATCAATATAAAATGCATCCTTATGTCCATTGTAATTAGTTGCATTAATTATGCTTGACCAGCCTTGTAGTGCATCGATATCCATTGTCTTAGTTGTTAAGTGCAATATGTACATTTCTCTCAACGGCCAATGTTGATGTAAAGACGAAAGAACTAAAATAGCCAAATATTTAACTAATCCATCCCAAATAAGATTATCCTTTATTGAATTCGATGAAGTTATTCCACCAAAAAATTGTTGGACGATTGCTTCAGCAATACGCACAGTAGAAAGTTGATTTTCTTCGGTCGTGGTTGTTTTCTGATCCGTAAGAAATGATATTTTTAGACTAATAAGTCCCAACGATGATATGATATTTTTTTCAAGCGATGGCAATGCTACAAAATCCAATTTTGACAATGGATATTTAGTATTTATCCATGTCTCAATATAGTTCATGACATCCTTAGCTGTTTTCATGATAGTATTGGCACGTGCTAAAAGATCTTCTGGAGCGTAAAATGTATAAGACGGCATTTCTCGGACTGGCTTTAATGTTTCGTTCTTATTAGCTTTATTACTTAAAGAAGCTATTGGATGAAGGGTGGTGTTTGAAGATACCTTCAGATTTAGTGAATGTGTTAATGATGCAACACTCCGAACGGAGAGCTTCTTTGTACTTTTGAGAATGTTTTTTTCATTTTTGATAAATGTTTTTATATTTTGTTTTTTAGGCTGTGTAGAATTTACAGGCAGTAGTTCTATATCTAGTGATTGTCTTTCAAAATCGCTTATAACCCAAATCACAGAATCAGGTGACAAATAAGGCGTTTCCGTGAAATCATCTCGAAGCTTTAAAAATAGATATTAGTAAATATTGTTATATTTTTATAGTATGTAAATGCATTGATAACATACCAAACCAGTTCCCATATAAAATCCTACGTCTTCCGTTTTTAAAACATTTGAGTTCGATAAACCAATGTGAAATCGATCTCGAAAGATTGAAACTCGAAATGGAGTACGATAGTGTGGCTCGTTAAAACACGGAAAATACTTTCTTGCTCCATTTGGTTGAAAAACTGTCGCTGCCAAAGACCTGTTAGAAGAATAGAATATCGATTATTTTTTAATTAGGAAATAACTATGATTCTAAAAGCCACTGCGCAGTAGTTGCAGTTGTATTGAGAGGCGGTCGTGGCTTAGTAAAAAATAAATCAAAGCCAGCACACAGAATTCATCGAATTTTGTCTCGCATTTATTATTGCAAACAACTTAATTGTACGAGACAATATGAGGTGTATGAAGCAATATAAATCAGTGACCATGAATCCATTATTGTAAATGTTCCTACAAAAAAAAAAGTGAAATGCCTAATAATATTAATTACATGGATGTTTTCATATATAAAAAAACAAATTTCTAGGCTATAATTCGGGAAAAATGCCTAAACCTAAATACTCTTACTGATTTAAATGAGCTATCAAAGGGTTTGCTAAAAGTACTTAGCGATTCCATCGGTGAACTTACTTTGAAAAAACGTATCTTTTCGTGCAATAATAAGTGGTTTACTCATGATCTTAAGTTACTCAAAAAACATAAAGTGAGGTGCTACAACAAGTCAATTCGATTTAGAATGCCAGAGGACTGGAATGAATATAGAATAGAAAAATTATATGTGCAATAAAATTGATAAATGCTCTAGTCAGAAGGATATGTTGTCAGCTATTAAAATGTTAATGTTAAAGAAGGAAAAAGAAGATATAAATGAAGTGCAATTTTTGGACGGGAAAGAAAGTAATAAACAGATTATTGCTAATAAGTTTAATTCTTATTTTATAGACAATATAAACTCAAACTGTTCAATGAATAACCTAATGAAATTAAAAATGAGTCAGTCTTAAGAAGATTTAAACAAGTACTTTCTAATTATGTAAGATCTCATATTCAAATTATTATTTTTTTTCTGTTTCATTAGTATATGATTATTATATTATATCATATTAACTTTAAATTTAACTTAGTTAACATTTTTATATTTTAATAGATGTAATTAATAGTATTATATGCTAAATAAACAAACATACATACATACATACATAATAAATGCATTGACAAAAACTGAGCAATTGTACTGAATTCGATGAATTTTCAAAAGAATAATTGTTAGATATCATCATAAAAAAATAAAATTAACGTGTAACTTAATATACTTAAAATAAATACTTTAACACATATATATACATAATGTTTTTCTTTCAACTAGAACCTCCATTCATTAAAATAAAAAAAATGTCAAACGCATGTAATTTTTAAAATATATAACACTTAAAATTTCTATAAAAACTGTTTTTATACCCTATCCTAAGGGTATATTAATTTTGACACATAGTTTGTAACACCCCTTAATATTCGTCGTAGACCCATAAAAGTATATATATTTATGATCAGGACCAAATCCTAAGACTATTTAGCAATGTCCGTCCGTCCGTCCGTCCGTCCGTCCGTCCGTATCAACTTTTGAGGCCTTTAAAGTCATGCTAGGAGGCTGAAATTTGAAGCGTATACTCCCTAGGGTCCCGAAATGGTAAAGTGTTAAAAGTTTTTAAATCCGCCCACTGCCACGCCCACAATTTTGAAAAAACCGTTTTAAGGCTTAAGTTAGAGAGATAAAGTTGTAAAACCTTCACAAGATATGTAGGTACGGCCTACCTTTATAAATTTGT
The DNA here is from genome assembly GCA_963576555.1 of Ferdinandea cuprea. Lineage (NCBI taxonomy): Eukaryota > Metazoa > Arthropoda > Insecta > Diptera > Syrphidae > Ferdinandea > Ferdinandea cuprea. Next base: position 85,633,938 of record OY754959.1, read on the forward strand.
CATATAAAGTTTTTTGCCACGCCTACTTTTTGTGGGCGTTTTTCACTAAAATGCTGTTTTCTTTGAAAATTTTCATAGAAATCGAAAAAAAAAATGTTTAACAATATATTTAGCAAATATTTTTTCCAATATATCGCCCATACAAAGTTTTTGGCCACGCCCACTTTTTGGGGGCGTTTTTTCAAAAAAATATTTTTTTTTTCTATAAATTTCATAGAATGAAATAAAATGCTATCTATCATCTTCCTTATGAATTTTTTCTTTGGGGTACATAGGGATAAGGATAGGATAGGGTATCATACTGTTCGCCCCAAGCGGACTGTAGCCTTTCCTTATGTTTTTCTACTGAAAATATCGCATCCTTGAAGGAACTTCAATGTTTCTTTCTCCTTTGTATAAATAATAGTGAATAACTAAGGCACTAAGTTTATGACATAATACAGACATAAACATTTCAGTCGTATGTCTCGAAACTTGTCTGAAACTTTGCAATTTTAGTTGATAAGCACATGAGTATTTTTATAAGACTTTGCAATAAAGATATGAATTATCAAATTTGTTGAAAAGGTTTGATGAATCTTAATCCAATAAGAACATAAATAAATTATTATGTTCTATTGAAAACCGCGAAATATTAATATACAAACTGTCTTCGTTAAACAGTACTTGTAAACAGGGTTAAAAGTCCGGCAAAAGGTTTATTAGTATGCTCTATAAAACAGCAGTATTGTGGCGAAAATCCCTCGTCTACCACATCTATTAAGGTATACGCGTTCTGTCTGCTGGATCCCTGTGAAACTGGAGTAATTGGCGAATGGCCTGAAGCATTTGTAAGCTCAGAATGCTGATCTCGATGTAAAAGCAAAAACCGTTATAATTAAGATGGTAGGTTTCTAATTGTGAGTGTAATTCTGGTTGCTGTCGAGGTTATCAAATCGAGCTATGACATGCGTCCCTATCTGCATCTTGGTAGGATTTTTGTCCACTTAAATGCCGAACAGTGTCAACAGAGGACGTAACCTACATTAATTTTGTTTACTCAGGTCAACCTACAGCGCTGCTGGGCTGCAACCGTCTTTTTAAGTAGCATTCTTGTGGCCCGTATATCAGAATCACAAATAAAAGCCATCCAGAAATAATGGGTGATAAACCGCATAGGTGGTCTTGGTTATTCGAGTGGTTCATACAGTTCGAAAGCCGTAGGACTTATTGTATCGAAATCCTTTACTTCAGCTATAATCGAAAGGATTTTTAGCCAAGATTTGGTTGATGCCTCTAAATACCATTCTAATTACAATTAGGACAACTTTCTCGTTGCATCGACTTATTTTTATACAAGGGTATATTAATTTTGACACATAGTTTGTAACACCCCTAAAAGTATATATATTAATGATCAGGACCAAAACCTAAGACTATTTAGCAATGTCTGATGTGGCTGTACGCAATTTTTAGGCCTTTAAAATTAAGCTAGGAAGCTGAAATTTGGACCACATATTCCCTAGGGCTACGAAATGGTATAGTATAATTTTTTGATACGCCCACTGCCACACCCACAATTTAAAAAAAACCGTTTTAAAGCTAAAGTTAGAGAGATAGAGTGTTACAAAATTCACAAGATATATAGGCTCTGCCCTCCTTTACAAGTTTTTCATATAAAGTTTTTTGCAACGCCTACTTTTTGTGGGCGTTTTTCACTAAAATGCTGTTTTCTTCGAAAATGTTCATAGAAACCGAAAAGAAAGTGTTCAACAAGATCTTCAGCCAATATATCGCCATACAAAGTTTTTGGCCACGTCCACTTTTTGGGGGCGTTTATTTTTAAAAATATTTTTTTTTAATAAATTTCATAGACTGAAATAAAATGCTATCCATCATCTTCTTAATGCTTTTTTCGTAGGGGCATATATGGATATGGAAAGGGTATCTTACTGTTCGTAGGCTTTCCTTATGTTTCCTAAAACTTCTTAAAACCTCCTTCACCAAAGGCAGTTGTGGAGCGTGTGAATTCAAAAGGTTATGTCTTATCTCGTGTTGCGATGACAGCCAAGAACAATGTTTTGGGCAGCAGCAAATGTAACGTAAAAGGAGATCGTTGTTTGAACTTTATTTTATCGCCCGATATCATATTCAGCAATGTAGGTCGAAAATTGTTTTGGAGGTTGTTCAGAGCGAGCGTGATAAAATTAAAAATGTTCAGAGCGAGCGCTATATAGCAACCTTAACGCCATGGTAACCCCAGCAGACCAATGGCAACAACAGACCAGGAGTAAGCGATCGTTTTCTTCGCATGAACGATCGCGATGGAAAAACAATCATCTACATAATTTCCATCGTTTACATAAGGGGGGTTGCGACCGAAAGATAGAGCCAATACACGTGCACACTGAACTCCTATCCTTCGACGGTTTCAACTGCAGCTGAGTCAACGATGCAAAACTTAATCATCTACACAACGGTGGTTGCGACCTAGAAACTGCATACGTGCGCACAGAGCTAGGAATTAGGATCGTTCGATCCATTCAACGGTAGCTGAGGCGACGATGGAAAATCCCACTAATTAGCGACCGGTGGTTTTTCATGGTCATCGGCAACAAACAAGCTGTCGATTAGCGAGCAAAGGAGCAACATCATCATTCATACCAGAGCAACCGTGCAGAGCAGTTGTGAATTTATACAGTCCACTATTCCTATTTTAATATAATAATTGTGATTTTTTAATTGTGCGTTTTATTTCGTTTCAGCTATTGAACAGAAGTCAGTTACTTCATATTCTGTGAGGGTCATAAATACTTCATTCCCTCAACTTAAGCTTTAAAAAAGTTCTTTCTTAATTGTGGGTGTGGTAGTGGGCGTATCAAATATAATCCGTCATGTTTTCAACGCCTTTTCCATGGGAAGGGATATGGATAGACTATAACACTCTTCGCCCCAAGCGTTTTATTACTAGAAATGATCTACAAGGATCCTCAATTGGTATGCATTACAATATTTATACCCTATCCTAAGGGTATATTAATTTTGACACATAGTTTGTAACACCCCTTAATATTCGTCGTAGACCCATAAAAGTATATATATTTATGATCAGGACCAAATCCTAAGACTATTTAGCAATGTCCGTCCGTCCGTCCGTCCGTCCGTCCGTATCAACTTTTGAGGCCTTTAAAGTCATGCTAGGAGGCTGAAATTTGAAGCGTATACTCCCTAGGGTCCCGAAATGGTAAAGTGTTAAAAGTTTTTAAATCCGCCCACTGCCACGCCCACAATTTTGAAAAAACCGTTTTAAGGCTTAAGTTAGAGAGATAAAGTTGTAAAACCTTCACAAGATATGTAGGTACGGCCTACCTTTATAAATTTGTCATATAAAGTTTTTTGCCACGCCTACTTTTTGTGGGCGTTTTTCACTAAAATGCTGTTTTCTTTGAAAATTTTCATAGAAATCGAAAAAAAAATGTTTAACAATATATTTAGCAAATATTTTTTCCAATATATCGCCCATACAAAGTTTTTGGCCACGCCCACTTTTTGGGGGCGTTTTTTCAAAAAAATATTTTTTTTTTCTATAAATTTCATAGAATGAAATAAAATGCTATCTATCATCTTCCTTATGAATTTTTTCTTTGGGGTACATAGGGATAAGGATAGGATAGGGTATCATACTGTTCGCCCCAAGCGGACTGTAGCCTTTCCTTATGTTTTAACAATATCATTTTCATAAGTATTAATCGTGATCAAGATTTGTGATCAGGAAACTTGATTATGTTCATTTCATAATACAAATGTACTTGAAATTATACCATTCTTCACACATTGTGGGCGAAGATATAACAGCAAAAGTAGTCCAATTTTATGAACATGCTATTAATATTATTGTATTATTATATTATTTTCAACATAAAAAAAAATGTATCAAATAATGTTTTCCGCACCGTAAATATAAATGTATTGTTGTTCAGTATAGAAAACTGTACAACATACTCCATTTTCAAGGTCATCGGAAGTGACATAAGAATACTATATAATTACCAAAAAAAACAGTGGTTGGAAACTGCACGTTCGTAGAAAACAAAAAATGTTTAGAGGAGTAAATTAAATTTTGTTTAATGGAGTTGTGTAAATTAATATAAGCAGTATACACTTACCTTTGTACTCCATTTATGTTTTCATAATGATCTAAATAAAAACCATCAGGTTCAAAATTAAGTCTGGAATACCATCTCAAATTTAGCGTATAATTATGTTTCTTTCTTAACTTTTCCTTAAACTCAATGTATAGTTGTTGTCTAGGTGGAAATTCTAGCAGTCTTATTATTTTGATCGTGTGCCCTCTGTTGCCACTAACCATGATTGCCTTAATAAATATAAACAAGTGTTTACGTTTAATAAGAAAGTACATACATATATTATAAAAAATTATTACCCTTTCAGTCACATTTAAGTTCTGAGAATGAATGACGATAAATTGTGTATCTTCTTCGGCAACTAATTCGATTGCAACTTGCCCTAGAAGTTGAATTTCATATGTGTCTCATGCCGATTTTCATTGGCCCATTCACAAGCTTATGCTGACACTGACTTCAGTTGAAGTAAGCTCTTACAGTTGTGGATGGACCAATGCAAATCAGTATAAAAACCCAGTCAGTATAATGTTCTAACAAAAAAAAAATACCTTTGACATCATATGTAGTCAAATTTGGATGAATTGTAATAGTATATGACAACGGTTTGACGAAATTTGGCAAATTTATGTGTAACCATGGAAAAGGATCACCATTTGTAGCTATCGGCTTAAAAGGTTCCGAATCATTCATAAGCTTTGACTTGATGTTCAAAGACTGCTGAGAAGTACATGGGCAAGCTGTAAAATAAGAAAAAATTATAAATAAAGTACAACTTTTTATTATTGTTTTGTATTGTATTTAGGTAGTAGTCTGTCGTAGATATCCTCCCCCTATTTCAATTATAAACTCAGAGTTATAAATACGGACGCGTTTACTTCTCATTTGTATTCAATTTATAGAAAAAAACGCATGTGTGCATCGGCACTTAACTGTAAAAAAGATAAATAAGCCTTAAACTTTAACAATATTCCATAAGAATATCTTAAAACGAAAAGCCTGGATCTCTTAAATGATTTTTATTTCATCCCTTTCGAAAAAACTTAATTCTTTTAATATATATTATATAATGGGAACAGAAGCTAAAAGCGCGGTTTCAAAAATTCTAGAGATTGCAATATACCCAACCTCGCGCCTGCTCCAAATCTAACCCTGAAACCAAGCAGGGGGTTGCATATTCCATTACAATCACAAAATCATTAAGAATTTAAAAAAAAAACTTATTTCGCAGTAGTCATTGAAATAAGAGCCTATAACTCATGAGGTCTTATTTCCACTTTTAAATGGAGCCAAAAACTTGTTTGACTGTGTATACACAGTGCTGAGTGCTCTTTATTGAAAATTCTCTAAGCTTATCAAAAAAAAAAAATTATTTGATGAGACATACATAAGTCCCGAATTAATTTTTCGGGACTTATGTCCCTGCGCCTACCTGTATCATTGCATTATGGTATGGTCTTTAGCTTATCGTGTCTGGAAATGTCTTTAAATTACAAGTCTGTGATGTTCATTTCCTTGGCAAGTGTTATCGCAGAGGTAGATTTCGACCCAGTCCATTAATCCTGGAAATCATACATCTTCTCTGCAAATTTCGGTGGAATTAACAATGCGAACAATAATCGTAAAAATAGCCCAATTTTTGTTAATTATCCAGCCAAAGTATCACAGTTTTTTGATCGCGTTTTTTTTCAAACAAATTATTAAATGGAGGGTATAGATTACTTTTTACTTCCTCCGCCGTTGAACTCGCATTTATAAAAGTGGCCATTATATTTGTTGCTTCACAGCTTTTTCAATGTTTTAACTTTAATTTAAGAATTTTTATAAATTTTGAGATAGTGGAAAATTATACTTTCCAAGGGTGATGTACTCTGAGTGTACACAGTGAATCAGTGCTTGGTTCACATTAAAACAGGGATTTAAGATCAATTTATTAAGTAAAATCATGGGTGTTTTTCAAAACATGAGCATGAAAATTGTTGTTTTTTAAAATATCGAAATGCATACCCCTTAATTCTTTTAAGACTACCCAGACTTATTCAAATACAAAATGTTATCTTCGTATTTTAACATTAGCCCTTGCCGACAGGGCCGCGAAGATTTTGAAAATTGCTTAATAATATAATCGTCGCAATGTACCTAAATTAAATGAAATATTTACCCAAATAATAACAAAAAAACCGTTTTAAAATAGGTATTTATTATATAAAACAATATTAAATTACACATCAGCAAGGATATTTTCTTTGAAGGCTCTTTTTTTACAATCTGGATACGGATTTCTATGCTCTTGCACACAGCGTGGCGAAAATTGTTTTTGTTCTTCCTTCAAATAAATATTAGGCGTAAACGGCCCATACAGGACCTAAAGCCTAGCTTCTCCAACCGATTCCGAACGGCAATTTATTTTGGAGAAGCTTCTCCCGACATTTCTTACTCTTGGATGTTTGTCAGACGTTCGCAAGAGGTGCGGCAGGGAATAAAAAACTTTTAAGATGGCACAGGTCGGGATTTGAACCGGCGACCTCTCGCTTAGTGGTCCAACGCACTTAACCACTAAGCCACTGCACCCTCTTCCCTTACAGTGATCAAAACATGAAAATCTTGGTCTATCATTCAATGCCCTTAAAAAAATAACCTTTCGTTTTGCCTGTAAATAGGCAACATCTTCTTACGTAGATACGGGTTTTTTCAAAAGTTTTCATCAATTGTTAAACGAGAAAATAAATTTGTGCTATCGAAAAATCATCACAGCTTGGATTTAGTGCTTCTCCTACAGCCTGAAGTACATAGTATAAAGACAGGGATTCTGTCTTATGCTTAATAGACATCTGCAAAAGCTGCAACTAACTTAGGAGTGATAAAGTCTTTCCTTTCTTAGCGTGTGCCATTTCGAATAATTTCTTATTATTGATTTGAAAGTCTTCCTCACGGCGCTTGTAAACATCTTGTGCTTTTTTGGAATATTTTTGCAACTCTCTGGTGGGGATTCTAGCCTTTTACCAGAATTTAATAAACTCTCAAATGACGAAATTTGCGTTTTTATTAATGGTCAATTAAACTTCGTAAACTTTGAGAAAGAGGACTGCAAGAACGACGGTAACTTTGCTCCAGTTATTTGATGATTCACAACATAAATTAAGAAAATACTGTTTTTAGTGCTTCTTAATTCCACTGCTATTTTTTAAATGTAAAACAATGTGTTAATCACGAGACTAACTAAGCTTACTAAGAACAAATGACAAATACAGCGGGTGCATGATGATTCATGATTCGATGGAAGTCGGCACGGGTTATCGTTCTATAAATGCGGTAAAAATTTATTTTCGAGTGTTTTAAGCACAAATTAAAAGAACTAACCTAACCAATGCGTTAAAAAATAAAAATTTTAAAAAATAAGGGACACCCTAATATTCATATCTATTAATCCATATATTATTTAAGGACAAACAAAATAATAAAAATTAAAATAAAAAGTCTTAAATAAAAGCAAAAAGAAATAATTAAAAAATAAATAAAATATAAAAAGAAGATCTCCGGGATTCTAAGGGAAAAATCTGGTTGCTTGGCTAAAAGTTACAATACACGCGTTTTTTATTAGATCAAAAATAAAATTATCATATTTACTTACTTATGCAATAAAACAAAAACATACCAGGATAATCGAGTTCAAAAACGAGATCGCGCAGACCGGTGGTTTGATGCGAGAGGAAGTGAGTATGTGTTATTTTCTCTTTTTTAGATTCATTTCAAAATAAAAGGAGACATTATTAGAGCAAGTTATTCACTGTGTACCCTGATTCACTGTAGAAACGTTTACCCTACCTATGATGATGAAATAAAAATATGGATTATTTCAATTCAAGTTTTATTGAAGATTTGCTTCTGTCATATAAGCAATATTTTTCAGTTTTTATGTTTCATTGATAAAGGAGTACATAATTGTAGATTTCCCCCTTACAGAAAAGATGCAATCTAAATTTGCCTGCGTTAACAAAAGCTGTGAATGCCATGCTTTGTAACCATGGTATTGAAATACAAAGTATGCTGCATTTCACTGGTCGAATTGCCATTTTTATTTTCATGTGACGTAGCTGAGAGTGATTGATATGTAACGATTCACATCGGGAATGAGTTAATAATAAAGGGCTGGGCGCACGGAATATACGAAATAAAAAAAATTCGTTTGAACTTCAACTTTATTAAACTTAAAATACATATACATATTAAAAATATAAACCGAAATGTTTTTTTAATTTGTTAAATAAGATGTTATTGACACTAACCTGATGGTTGACCCCCATATGCCACAATCAGTGCTGTCATCAATAAAGATCCGCAAACAAGTCCTGCGACACATAGCGCTCTTTTTTGGGAGCAAACAATTATTGTATTTTTAGTTTGCCTAACATTTTCTTCTCCACCTGAAAAAATAATTGAGATTAATATTAGAAATAAAATAATTAATTTTCATAACAAGTGAGGGCATTGCGTTTTTGTCGAATAATAATGGTGCAGAATAATAATAAACATCGGCCCCGAAAAACTAGTTATACTTTATTCTAAGGGAATATTAATTTTAAACATAGTTTGTAACACTCCTTGAGCATAAGTTTATAATTATCATTTTGAGTTTTTAGTTTTTCACGCACAACTACATGAAAAATATCACATTATTACGAAAAGTGTGATCAACTTAAAGCATTCAAATGCAAGCTAGGGCTGAATTCCAAAACGCAGTACTTCTGCATTACTGCTTAATGAAACGTTCCAAAATGCAAACTGCTTACTATGATTCAATGTACATATACTTTTCTCAAACGCAAACAAAAGCAAACAGGGCGTCGTGAATGATCCAACCATCCAAATGAAATTTGAAATTTTAGTTTATACCGCCAAATAAAATGTATCCATCACTTTTCTAAGATACTGCTTAAACGCTTAAGTTGAAGATAAAAATGGTTAGAACGTCAAGAAAATATGTATATATATAAGAAACATTTTATTGTTAAATTAATAATAATGTATAAGTTAAAAAAATCCCACACAGAAAAAGCATACATTTTATTCACCGCTGTGTAAATGTAAAAAAAATAGCTGGTAGGTATTTTAACGAAATTGACACCATGTCTTAGATGATGCATTTCTTCTAATTTTTTGCGATTGCTTAGTGCTTATTACAAACAGCTGTCACTACGTAAATATCGAGTTTTAAACAGACACCTTTTATATATGTACTTACCTTCGTCAATAACTACCTTCATGGAAGATTTTAATATCTTGTAAATTAAGATTGTAATACGGAGTAGGTACGTAACTAAATTACCATCACGCAAAGGCTGGAAAAAAAATTATGCCATTCTTAGAATACAGCAAATATGTATCTACATTAGATACATCAAAGAGTTTGATTATGCTTTTAATGAAATTTAGCTTTTCAACATGATGGGGATGGAGCTAGATAGGCTTGCCGGTGCGTATATACATTACATATTGTCAGGTACGAAACTGCATGATGAAGTTGCAATCGGATTATTCAGACATTCTTTTATAACACCCAGTAGCGGACTAACTCCTTTTGGTGCCCGGGGCGGCATCACATAATGAGCCCTTTCGCAAAGAATGATTAAAATAAATTACATTGTCAAAGTCTGATATGTTTTCTACATTTCTCTTGATCGATAAAACTATTACAGTTTGGTTACTGCCCTCTGTAAAAATCATAAACAATGATCCACTGACAGAAAGGACTATTGCATTCACATATATCCTTTCTTCATGTCCATAGGTTTCGGTCGCAGCTACCTTTAATCCGACTATAATTTTTTCATCTATTTCTGCTCTAGATGGAAGATGTTAATCGTCTAGAATCATCATAAGCATCAAAACAAACTGTAAACTCTGGCGCGATGATATTTTTTCCGCAGCTGCAAGTGCGACCGATAAATCCCAACAACAACCATACACATCCGGACACACATGAAGAACTAACAGACAAGTTATGTCCAACATAATTTGGCATTGGCTGTACATGATTTTGGTTTTCGAGCTTTAAAAAAAAGTTCTTAAGGTAAGTGGTATTGTGGGGATCTTGTTTTGATCTTTTGCTTTTCTTTTAATATGTGGAAAATACGTTAAATGGAGTTACAAAATTGCAAGCTGTTTTCTTTAAGGAAAAAGATTATTGACGTAGGTTTTCGTAGCGCGCATTTAGTTTCAATTTTACAACTAGTTTCGTTGAAATTGTATTTTTAAGTCGTTTTTTTTGTGCTTAGATAGTATAACAGTAGTTAGAAATGGCTTCAAAATCATCCAACGACTTAAGTGCCGACAAAAAAAAAGAAAGGTATAAATATTTTGTTAAAATTATTATTTAATATATGAATTTATATTTATATTTTTGTTTGTTTAATTCTATTCTATTTTTGTTTGTTTTTTATTTAAAAGGGATCAGGCTGATCCCTCAAAAACACAGCTTTTATCTGATAACACCTGAATCAAATTGGAGTGTGCAAATTTAAATGTTTTTTACAATACAATAGTTCGAATATAATCAAAGTGTTTTAATCAAATGATTCAAATATATTCAAAATTTCAGGTTTCTGAGTTTTACAGTTTCCGCAATATTTTAGAATTATGAGTAGCCTAAACTCTAAAGTCTTTGAAAGCAGCATTAGCCTTGATACGCAGAACAAAAATTTACTCCTGCAGCTTTTGTCGGCATTATGCAATCCAAGTTTATTCCAATTTTCAGGTTTCCATGCTTTAGAGTTTTTTAAGTAATTTTGGATATGGCAGAGCACATTGCTATTATAATATGGCTATTATTGTATTACTTATCACAATTTTCTCGAAAATGGTTCCAAGGATTTTGGAAATAAATACTTTATTATTTAATTTAATTTAAATTAAACTATTTTCCTTAAGAATGGCTCTAACAATTTTAATACTTTTTTTTAACAACTATGGTTAGGTGTAGGGTCAGGTTTATAAATATCAAATAAGCAAAATTAATTCAAAATCGAGAGCCACTATTGAGAAAATTGTTTTTTTAAAACTTTAAAAGTGATTTGAATAAATTTGCTATGTTATCAAATATGTTCATTTTGTTTGAGGCGATTCAAAAATGAATTTCATGTAATGTGAAAGTATCGAATGTAATAAATATTTGTTAGGGTTCACAATACGCATTTACACTCAATTTCAGCTATTACAAGATATTACAAGATTTATAAATATATACGTATATTTATATTTAAATGTTTATGTTCAAAACAACAATAACCTAACCTATTACCGCTTATATGATGATAATAATGACTTAACAAATTTCTTATTGACTGTAATATAACTAAAAATAAGTTGAATTGTTCAGGCACTTTTATTATCTGTTATAAAATTATGAAGTGCTTGAATTGTTTAGGATTGATAAGATTGACATTTACAACACAAATCGATTACTTGAAAAGTGGAAACAATTGCGGAACAGAAAATTAAGAGCAGAACTGTTAAGAAAAGGGAAAAAGCAAGAGTGAATTTTAAACATTGAACTGATATTATTTTTAAATTAGTATTGTTTTAGCAGTTGAATTAACTGTCCGCATTAAATTATCATTACCAAAGACCTATACAGGGTCTTAAAGAAGAGGACAAGGATAAAAAGGTAGAGTAACCTGGAGAATATTTTATGTGTAATTGTTCAGCTCTGCGTGGACATGGTTTATTATGTATGCGAGCACTTTTCTTCGAGAGTTTGGGTGACCTCCCTCACCTGGCATAAATTTCTTATTATTAAATCTTAAAATTTTGTCTAGAATGATTCTTAACGAAAGTTTTTATTTAGAAATTGCATTTTTTTTAAGTTTTAGTGGTTTCCTACAACTTATTTAATAAAAGTTACACATTTTGAATTAACAAAATTCAGTATGTTTATTTAACTAGGTTTTTAATGTCATCTCGTATTCAAAAACAAAGCATTTCCGAATGCTTTTCACAAAAAACAAAAACCGATCGAACTTCACAGAATATAAGAATTCACATATTTCGAAAACTGTTATATATAGCTAAAATTAACTATACCTGAAAGGAACGCCACATCGTCTAAGTCAGGATCTGCCGCCATTTTAATGCCTATATTTTGAAAACGTATGGTATTTTTGGAAGAGTTATTTTAATAATTTGATCAACGTAAACATCAGTTTACTTATGTTATGCATGTAATAAACATATGTTTTAAATAATTAAAAAAGTTGAGCAATGCACTGGTTAAACACTTTTTGTTTCCTTTTATTATTATTTTGTTGTGATGTGGTTTGATCTACCGAATAATATTGGAATTATATGAAATTATTCGTATTCAGTATTTGTTTTGCAAAAAATATATACGTATATCTTATTATATTCGTGTTATAGGTATAAATAGTGTATATATTTATTTTTCCGCGGAAGATTATAGAGAGAAATTATCAGTAAAACACTAACTGCAAATGTTTGCGAAAACGGTAGATGACTTATAAATTTCTGGCAAAAATCAATTTCCTTTCCGAAAAATTGTTGTGGTAATGGTACATGCGCATTCAGCACGACCTTATTTATTACTTTTCAAACATAATAATCAACCCTTAACCAGCCTCTCCGCATCTTTTGCAATAGGAGCATCTTTCAGTAAACAAAGCAATTTTGTAACGTGGAATTGCATTTGAATTCTATATTATGTATGTTTTCTACATAGCTATATACTCATTAATTTTTAAGAATCGTACAAAAGTACAAAAGATAATTTTGAAGTTTTATTTAGTTTTGCGCATGTATTTAATCTAACATTTAATTTATTATTACACATTTTTACCTTTAAATAAGTATTAATCAATTATTAATGTTTCGCATACCTACAAAATTTAACTTCATAAAATTTTACGGAACGTTTTTTAGTTTTACTGTTATATTTTGACATGTTAACTTTAAATCTACCATTCATTTTTTAAATGTTGCATATAAGATCCTATCCAACGTACTGTGTGAACGCCTCAAACCCTCCTGCAACACTAAACGGGATGTACCAGTGTGGCTTCTGGCTCGTCGTATCGACCATAGACCAAATTTTCACACTAAAGCAAATCCTGGAAAAGACCAACGAATTTCAAGTCGAGACTCACCATGTCTTTATCGACTTAAAAGCCGCATATGATAGTATTCATTGTCAGGAGCTCTACATGGCGATGGACGAATTCAGGATACCGGCCAAAGTTATCCAACTGTGTCGAGTGACGCTGGAGAACATGTACCTGATTTTGGCAAGGTGATGCGCTATCATGTGACTTTTTCAATCTAGTTCTTGATAGCAGATAACGCGCAGGGCAGATATCAGCACGGAAGGCAGTATCTTCAACAGGTCCGTTCAGCTACTGGGATATGCCATCATCGGACGCTCCCAAAGTGCCGTGTTCGAGGCTTTCACGTATTTTGAAGAACAGGCGAAGTTAGTTGGTCTTGAAGTAAATGAGGACAAGACTAAATACATGATGTCAACAAACAAACAAGCATCTGTCCACCGACAAAGACAAAATGTCACTGTTAATAGCAGCAACCTCCAGGTAGTTAAGGAGTTTATCTATCTCGGGGTAAACATCAACTCCACAAATAACATCTTAGTGGAGATCCGACGAAGAATTACCTTAGGAGACCGCTGCTACTTCGGTTTGGCCAAACAAATGGGTTCAAAACTCCTAACTCGAAGGACAAAGTGCTTTAACCCTTATTCTGTCAGTTCTGCTATGCGGCGCCGAGTGCTGTACGATAAGCAGGAAAGGATAGCTAATACTGGGCTCCTTTGAAAGAAAAATTCTTCCGCGCATATTTGGTCTTGTGTGCGAGGAGGTCGAATGGAGGATAAGTTATAACCGCGAAATAAAAATTTGCCTTGTTTCTATTTTCCGACAATTTATTTACAAAAAAAATTAATAATCGCCAAAAACAAACGAATAATCGCCAAGAAAACTATGAACATTCACCCAAATTGCTGAAATATTTGAATCAGTTGTCAAGACGGCACCGGAGAACCGAAACGGTTCTACAGATTTACTTCAAAGTTCGTATATAAGGTTTTTTGGGTTACATCTCGAGCATCTTTTTAGTTTTTGCTTTATCGTTTGAAATAACGGTACCTCACATACAATTTTTTTTGGTGAAAATCACTTATCACTATTTTTCCAGGAAATGGTTCAAAGGATTTTGGTATTTTTTTGTACTAAGTATACATGGGATGGGACCAACAATACTGCATACTCATTATTTAGAAAAAAATTCGAGAAACGGTAATATATAAAAACCGCCAATATCTGGAAAACTAACAAAGCGTGCTCCCATAATAAAATTGCGTTTTAAATTTTTTTTTTAAATTTTTTTTTATACAACGGTTTTCTTAAATTTAAATTTAATTCGTTTTCTCAAAAACGGCTCTAACGATTTTAATAATTTTTTGTAGTTTGAATAATTATGTAAAATGTGTCCAATGAGCGAAATTACATCAAAATCTAATTTTTCAAAACCTAAAAAGTGGTATAAATAAATTTGTCACCATTCATTTTGCGATTCAAAAACGCATCTCCTGTACCGAGAAAGTTTCGTATGACGCAGTCGTGCACTTTATTTAAATTAGAAAAAAGAAAAAAGAATTTTAGAAAAAAAAAAAAAAATTCGTGGCATTTGTTGCAAAATCTTTGGCGATTTTCTAGGAAAAGTGTCACAACTTTGTATGGAGATTTTTGGACTCTTTTCGAATTCTAATTTGTTGCCGTAATTTCAGGAAGTCGCTTGTAACACCCCTTAATTTCATCGTAAACCCCCAAAAGAATATATATTTATGATCATAATCAAACGATAAGGTGATTGTACAATGCCCATAAATAAATTCCCAATGATCCCGTAATGGTTAGGTATAAAAGAGAAGAAGGGTATCAATATAAATAAAATATGTAGAAAAGTTTGCCGTATATTTTGTATTAAGTATTGCCGAAAATTTCAAGTGAAAATGAAAGAACATGTATAACAAGATATTGGGCCAATATTTTATCTAGTATATCACCTATACAATGTTTTTGGCTATGCCTTTTTTTTTTGAGAGAAAAAAAAAGTTGTGAAAAATCGCCCCAAAAAAACTGGATGCGACGAAAAACTTTGTAAAGGTGGAATAATGGGAATTGTGTTAACAAAATTTCTTCTTATATAGTTTTTTTTTGTAGGTTTTGTGAGAAAATTTCCGAAGAAAACAACCTTATTTTAAAAATCTCTCCAACATGTATGCGTGTCAAAAAAAACATTATACATAGGTACAGCAAACTGGGGTAATGTCTACATATTTTCTGAAGATCTTAACCCTTTATTCCGTAAAATTTATCTTTAAAACGTTTTTGTAAACAACGTGTGTGTCAATGGGCGCATTAATAAAATTATAATACTTTAAGACAGTACGAAGTATACATTTGTATTCAATTTGCTTAAAATTTACGGGCGGAGTATATTTGATAAACATTCTTATGGGCTGATAATAATCCATGTAGAAAAATAATTTTACAGCAAATAGGCATACTTTTTTCTTTTATAATTTTTCATAATACGTTGCATTTGTTGCAATAAAAACATAAACCTAAGAAAAATTTGTATACTTAATGTTCAATACTTCGAGATATGATTTCTGGACATATTCAAAGAAAACATTGTTTCTAAGGTAAAGGTACAATCGCGTCATGCAACTAAAGTGCTCGCAGATTGCTTGCTGCAATCAAAACTTGAAGATGACCCGAAAAGTCCTTGTGTACAAGTGATTGCTTCAAGTGATGCGTTTGCATGAAAAGGGAACTCTTGCATGATGTGACTAGTTCATGCAAGCGTTTTCTTTTTCTAGCGAGAGGTAGTGACAAAACTACCACATCAACTGTCCTCAGGTAACGGAATGACTTCGGTCAGACTCTGAACCGGTGTTATCGTATTGTCACAGATGGCTCCAAAACCAGACAGGGGTATATGTGGAATGCGAAAATATTAGACTTCACTACCTGTTGCGTAAACATGCGTTTGATTTCCAAGCGGATGTTTTCGCCATCGCCAATACAGCTATGCCCTGTATTGTTAAAAACAGATGGAAGGCTAGAAGTATTTGCCTTTGCAGCGATAGCCAAGCTGCACCTAATGTGCTGCTCAAACCTCTTACATCGTCCAGGATATTGAGCGAACCCAAGCTTTCTCTGAATTTGGTCGGAAGGCTTAACATATTGAATCTTGTCTGGGTCCCAGCTCATACTGGCATAAAGCGAATTTTAATTGTGGGTGTGGCTGTATGCGTATCACTACACTCTTAAATTTCGGGACTCTATGGAGTCTATGTTACAAAGTTCAGCTTCCTAGTTTAGGCTAAAAACTGGTGCTGGACGGACGGACTTTGCTAAATTGGCTCACCTTTTATGCTGCTCATAAATATGTACATAGTTTTGTCCAGATTAATATATACTGACGATAGAGTACTAGTTGATCGACAACTATTGATGTCTGTCCGATGATTCATCAAAAGTGAAAGGAAAGTGAAAAGGTAAATACACGCTCGGTTCTTTTCAGTACCATTGACTACTTATCTCACATCTATTCACCAATAGAATATGTGTAAACAAAGATGATTTCACTCTAAGTCCCGTATATTGGATGTACTTTAAAGTGACACTTTATAAAACAAACATAAGGCTACAGTCCGCTTGGGGCGAACAGTATGATTCTCTATCCATATCTCTATATGCCCCAAAGAAAAAAGCGTTAAGAACACGATGGATTTTATTTCATTCTATTAACTTTATTAAACAAATGCGCCTCCAAACATTGTTAACGGACGGACATTGTTAAATCGTCTTAGATTTTGATCCTGATCAAAAATATATTTTGTTTTCGAGGGCTACGACAAATATTAAGGGGTGTTACAAATTGTGTGTCAAAATTATATACCCATAGGATAGGGTATACATATTCATCGTCTTACTTGACATGTACATTTGAACTATTTAAAAAGCTTGGAATTCTTCCTGTAGGACACTTGTTTTTATTAAAAGTACTCTTATTACTTTTGACTAGAGGTCATATACGGGAAAACAATTTATTTTCGATCTGTATCTTATTTCAATATTGAGCTACGTTCCAATGTCCATGAACGTTTCATAGTGCATGTATTCTCAATAAATAAAAAAAAAGGTCTATATCCAAGGAAGCTACATACTTACTCCAACGGTGTCCATTTCCAAGATTTAATAATTCACAGTTGCAGTCAAAAATTAAAATAATTAAGTTTTAATCATTTGATAATTCTTTATTGTAATATATTAATATCAATATAATATATTTGTATATATGCATGTATATAATATCTGGATTTCAATCCATTTAATATAGATATTTTACGCTAGTATATGTGTATATGTATTTATGTATATATATTTTGTATATAATCTTCACTTGGGGCTCATAGTTTCCCAATGCATATTCAATAAATATTGAAAGCAACGGGTTGTAAGTATAGGGAAAAGATAAACATATCAACATATTTAAATCGACTAAAGACCAAAAAGTGAACGTACCCGCAATTCTAACAAGAGATCTAAAAAGTAAATATTTATGCCCATTTAGCCCAACATTTGTGCATGTTTTTGACTGAATATTATACCGTCGATCATATATGAGCCTCAACACGCTCTAAGACGTAAATTGTTTACTTTGTAGTGGAAGTTTGATCCGAAACGTTAAACTTTATTTGTTACGATGGCCACCGAAACAGCATTATATATTTTCTTTGCGATTAAACAGCAAAGTATTTTTTTATTTTTTTACTCTGTAATCATTAAGAAAAACATAAGGAAAGGCTACAGTCCGCTTGGGGCGAACAGTATGATACCCTATCCTATCCTTATCCCTATGTACCCCAAAGAAAAAATTCATAAGGAAGATGATAGATAGCATTTTATTTCATTCTATGAAATTTATAGAAAAAAAAAATATTTTTTTGAAAAAACGCCCCCAAAAAGTGGGCGTGGCCAAAAACTTTGTATGGGCGATATATTGGAAAAAATATTTGCTAAATATATTGTTAAACATTTTTTTTTTCGATTTCTATGAAAATTTTCAAAGAAAACAGCATTTTAGTGAAAAACGCCCACAAAAAGTAGGCGTGGCAAAAAACTTTATATGACAAATTTATAAAGGTAGGCCGTACCTACATATCTTGTGAAGGTTTTACAACTTTATCTCTCTAACTTAAGCCTTAAAACGGTTTTTTCAAAATTGTGGGCGTGGCAGTGGGCGGATTTAAAAACTTTTAACACTTTACCATTTCGGGACCCTAGGGAGTATACGCTTCAAATTTCAGCCTCCTAGCATGACTTTAAAGGCCTCAAAAGTTGATACGGACGGACGGACGGACGGACGGACGGACATTGCTAAATAGTCTTAGGATTTGGTCCTGATCATAAATATATATACTTTTATGGGTCTACGACGAATATTAAGGGGTGTTACAAACTATGTGTCAAAATTAATATACCCTTAGGATAGGGTATAAAAAGAACTAACAGACTTCGTAATTTAAAGATTTTTTATATAGTATCAATCAAGATAGTCTTTAGCGAATCCGAGTGAAACAAAACAATTTAAGTCTCTTAAGCAACCTTTTACCAGGCTTTTAAAATGCCTGTTTTAAGATTTCTTCAATTAGCGATACTGTTGGACACGAGGTTAGCATAAATTATGTAAGAATTGCAGTTACGGTACGTAAACATATTTATATGTATGTTTTTCAATAACGGTTTACGTTATTATCTTAAAAATTTCATAAATAAGAAATTGACGAAAAACTTGTAAAAGTATTGTGATATAAAAATAAGAAATGTTTTATTTCTATGTACAAAATGCATACTAAATTTCAGAGTTCGTACAATATATTTATGTATAAATTGGTAGAAAATTTAATAATAAATTGAATATGTACTTTCCTAAATGCCTAAGTTATTGTGATTGTATTGTATTCTGTATTCGTTTTTTTGCTTGATATTTAGTTTTAACAGTTTGATCTAATTTTTATTTATCGTTTTTAAACGAATCAAGTATGCATATTGATAATATAGATATTTTATATTGTTTACATAGAATGAACAACAAAATTAGATTATATGCCAACATTTTTGAGTGGACATCGTTTTTTTTATAATATTCATATACCTACTTTGGACATTTTCGAGTATTAAAAAGTATAACAAAATTATATTCAGTTCAAATAAACATTCTTTAATTGGATTACTATTTAATTAACTATAAGCATTTGAATGGTTTTGAATCATTGGTTATTTTCTAAATATCAATAATGATGTGCATTCTGTAAAGATTTACTCACAGTTAAAAAGTAACATATATATTTCAGTACCTTACATATAAGTATGCAGCTACTTTTTTTTCTTTTTTTGTAACAATGAATGAGGCAATTTTAATGTCAACAATGTTGAACAAAATTTTAAATATATTGTAACAATTATACTTTATATCAACTTTTCCATTTTATTTCTATAATTCCTTAACAAAATTTTTTCAAAGATACGAAGAGATATGTGCGTTTTCTTTGGTATGAAAACTTTTTTTATATTAACAAAAACAATACCCAAATTGACACAAATCAGTTAATTTAAACCGTTTAAAGCACTCGGTGGTGATGTTCTACATATTTCCATATGGAATTTAGGCGGTTGTGGACATAACCTATACTGCTTTATTTCGATCAAGTTTCAACTGGGGTTACATTTATTTCTGGAGACAGATGAACGTGATTGTCATACCCAAATGTGGCAATAGAAAAACTGAACTTCCATAATTATACAGTCCTCTATTAAAACCATGGAGAACTTATAGATGTTCATAGTAGGCGATATATAGAGATACATATCTAACCACCTTCACTTGATTGGGTGAAGTTGCTTATAGGTTAATTGCGTTGGACTACTACGGTACAAATCCGCCCCGTACCACATAAAAGTTTTTATTTGCTGCCCCACCTCTTGAGAAGCTTCTCAAAAATAAATAGCCCTTCGGAATCGGCATTGAACTGTAGCTCCGTTCCATTTGTGCCAACAAATATATCTTCGCCCCAAAATCGTTGGAGAAGCTAGGCTTAAAGTTCTGTATGAGCCGCTTAGCCTTATATTTTATTTTTATTCACTTAAGTCAATTTGCCAATTTCCGAACAAAAAAAGGGAAAGTTCACTAACCACTATCTACCAAAGAAAATTATCTTTATATGCTTTCTTAGTGTTCTTGTTGAGGGTGCTTTAGATAATACCGGATACCATGCGATTGCTAGGGCGATCAGTACTAAGGGTACCAACCAGTGGAAGTCGAATCATAACCTCTTAGTCTGGATGAGTGTCAGTGTCCGCAGTTAAAGGCTGCCCCCAAGGAAAATGTACTTTCGGTCGACAATCTTTTATTCAGTCTCAGCTTTAGTTTCAGACAGAATAATCTAAAGCGCTTTCGGTAGAATGGTGTAAAAAGGAAGGACTGCCCATCAATCACAGAAAAACCATTCTAGTAACTGTCACTACAAGCAGACGGGTTAATCTTGAACCCATCACTATAAAAGCCACCTTAATGAACTACTCCAATTATATTGTAGCACTAGAGACCATTGTTGGGCTTTCAGAAGACCATGTGGATTACTTAAAAATACTCAATCCCAAACATATATATGCCATCCCCGAAGGGCTATGCTGCAGAAGGCATTGGTCTTCAGAAAAGTCACCCATGGCAGATAAGCAGTTCATGAGCATCTAACTTGGAACCTATCCAATGGGGAGCAAACCTCAGTTACTTCAAAGTAAAACAGTATACGCTGAAGGATGCGCGCCTAAGAATTGCTATGTATGTGAAGTCAGAATACCGGGCGAAATTCAGTTTTAATCTGATGATCGGCCGTGGCAAGCCGTGAAACAGCTGTAATTCCAGCCTCTTCTTTGTTCTTGGTGGCAATCACAAGTTTTTGTTGTTTCATTCAACCATTCGATATGTTATTGACGAAAAGCTTGGCAGCATGTTAATAGCCACATGTATTTGCACGAAAAAAAAAAATTTAAATTTATAATCCAATAAAAACACATACTAAAAATAACATACTCTAAAATCGAATCAACATCTGGTATTGCTGTTGGGCAAGAAAAGGGTGAGTACAGTCGGGAGCCACGCCACACTTGGAGCTCAATACGGTTTAAATGGTTAATTTTTGTCTGTGCAACATCTGGGAGGATAAATTCCAACTTTGGGAGTATCTTGGTCAGATGTGTTTTGAACTTGATGCTGGGGAAGAGAGATCCTTCCCGAAGTAACTAAGTCTATGGTTTTTATCCACAAAGTCTGGAACTCTCGAACGAAAAAGTGATTGCTAACCTAGCGGCACAAAATGCCGACCTAAAGGCCGACCATGGCAAAGCTCCTCGAATTTTCGGTCAGATCAAACACCGATAAGAGTTTGGTATCTGACAACGGTTCGCCTTTGGTTGTAGAAACGGACACTATTGTACCCATACCGGAAATGTGTCCAAGATCGACCAGAAGAACTATTGGGCTCGGTTCTACTTCGCACTGGGAGCGATAGGAAAAAAGTGGTGAACGTTCCTGCGGACCACGCCCATGTGGACCTCAGGATCTGAAAGCCACTCAGGTAACGGCTTTTTCATCATACGGCTTCCGGAAAGACAGACATACGGGATAAACGCTCCAGTTGCAACCCGACATCGAACGGCTCGCGTATTTATCTTTTAACGAAGTACGATGAGTAATGAATGCATTCAGAATTCTTAAACAAATTAGTGCATTCTCCTTTTTTTTGTTTATTGCCCACTGAGTGTATTCGCAGAATGTTAGATTTATCTTAGACTTTAAAAAAACAATTGTATAAATATTGTAAGCAAACATTTTTAAAACATAAGGAAAGGCTACAGTCCGCTTGGGGCGAACAGTATGATACCCTATCCTTATCCCTATGTACCCCAACGAAAAAAAGCATTAGGAAGATGATGGATAGCATTTTATTTCATTCTATGAAATTTATAGAAAAAAAACAATTTTTTTAAAAAACGCCCCAAAAAGTGGGCGTGGCCAAAAACTTTGTATGGGCGATATATTAAGAAAAATATTGGCTTAATATATTGTTAAACATTTTTTTTCGATTTCTATGAAAATTTTCGAAGAAACCAGCATTTTAGTGAAAAACTCCCACAAAAAGTAGGCGTGTTAAAAAACTTTATATGACAAATTAATAAAGGTAGGCAGTACCTACATATCTTGTGAAGGTTGCACAACTTTATTTCTCTAACTTAAGCCTTAAAACTGTTTTTTCTAAATTGTGGGCGTGGCAGTGGGCGTATTTTAAAAATTTTAACCCTTACCATTTCGGAACCATAGGGAGTATATGTTCCAATGCACAATGCATACGATTTGGAGTAGGTGCGAGGTTGGGTTTATGCAAAGATTATTTGGGTAAACAAAGTTTGCATACACCCAACCTCGACCTGTCGCATTCATGCAGCTTTGTTTGCTTTCATGAATGTTTTCAATAAATATTTGTGGCATGGGCAACATTATTTACAATTATGAATTCACACATATTTATATTTAGTGTTACGACAAATCAACAATTGGTAGGCGAGTACAACAACAAATTATTATTCGAACATAAATAGTTCGAAACTATTCGACTCACAAAACTCACTCTGGCGTAATTGGGCCCCAAGGCCTCTATTCGGGTTCTGCGATTCACTGAAATATGAAATGAAGTGTTTTCATACGACTTTTTTTTTATTAAATCATTTGATTTTACATGTCTCTAGTATAATTTTTGTGAAAAATACAGCGGGAAGAATTTTGAAATTCATTCGACACTAAAGAACCGCTATACTTTTAAAATAATGGCGATAAACAACTAGGAATTGGTTGGGAACTACTTTTCTAGATACACAAAATTAAAAAAAAATATACGAAATGTCAAAGCTTGGCAGTCAAAGTGTTAAGGTGGTAAGGGGCGGGAAAAGCGAGCTCTCACTTAACCACTTCACCCACGCAATATATTTATATATACCTTTAGGATAGGGTATAAACTTCTTCTCTCCATTTAACGACGAGATTATGATCATGATTACAGGGATCATAACCCTCCAACTTCACTGCATTCCTACTGGTCCGCCTGTGGGGTTCGCCGGTTAGACCTCAAAAGACATTTGCAGGCATCCTGATTTTGGATCACTTCATCTTTGAGGCCAATCAAATGCCGTTGTTTCTGCATTTGTGTGATCCAGGAGTTTTCAGGCCTGCCTCTTACGCGATTGTAAGGGAACGTTGATTGCCATTGCCTGGGGGTTCGTAGGATCCCTCTTTTGAACATGACAATACCAACTGAGTCGGTCGTGCTCCAATTTTTTCGAGATGGGTGAAGGCTTCCTCGAATTCTGGAACTTCTAATTCGATCAAGCTTTGTTGGATAGGGTATAAACTAAATCCTATATAAAGTTTCTGATGTAACTAATAACAGAGTTATTTGCATTAATATGGGTCAGGGGAGGGTACACTATAGAAGGGCTTCCTTTAATTCCTCGATAACTGGGGTAGATATAGGAGTTCTACTTACTGTAGAACAATTTTTTTTCTCATGTCAAGAAGAAGAAATCATATCATCATATCATATCGCAAAAAATTTTACATTTACTCGGTAAAACCCTGTACATTTTTGGGATATACCCAACATTTAAATTTCAAACCCATTTCATAAACCTGCCCTACCGAACCCAGTGACATATGAGATACGTAGCGTACGTTTGCGTCGTTGCCGATTCTATTTCTTATTATATAATGGCTTTAGCTAGGGCCGAAGAGTTGAATAAGTTATAACAGCATTAAGATCATTATTCCTAGAACGGGAAAAGGTAATTTCTAACAACTTCACACAAACAAAGAATGAAATTCTGTACTGATAGTTTTGTCCTTGCGCTTTTATGGACATATTTTTGTTAGATTTGACTTACGAGATTTTGATCGCAACAAGAAATGCTCTAGGAACAAAGGGTTAAATTAAATTAAGTTAACAAAAAAAATGTAGGTACATACATATGCAAAATGTCATTAACAAAGTGGACTCAACGAAAATTGTCTAGACTAGTTAAAGAACAAACTATAGGTAGAATTGTTTTTCTCTTTCCGCTACATCACTAGGTGCATATTGGAAAAATAAAATGCAATGCTAATAGCATTATATTTAATGTAACGATATGTAAGATTCTACATTGATATAAAGTGTTATTTGTTTGAAAGATGTATAAATGTTGTTTTAAGTTAATTCCTTATCAAACTATATTGAGTAATTTGCATGAATATGTATTAATAATTTTGCGCCAAATAAAATTTATTGGAATTAAAAGTTTCCTTTTGTTAGTTTTTCAAAGTTATAGTTTTGTAAATTCGTTTTAGTTCGATTAGGAGACTTTGAAGGATATGTAAATATTATATGTATCTAAGTGTATTTATATTGCATCAATTTCTGTTATACTTTTTCTTGTTCTAGTTATATACAATAAAATGCAATGTTTTTCTGGTTTTTGTTTTTCTTTAAATGTTAAGGTTTTTCTGTGTTGAATACAGATAAAAATAAAAAAAAAAATTAGTTTACTTTTTAGAGTCATCCGTACATATTGTCGATATTTTTGTATAGACAGACGCCAGTGGTCCTTCACTAACATTCTATAATGGCAATCAAATACAAATATTTTTATGCAGAATATATTTATAACGATTTGGGAGTTACAATTCGTTGCAAAATACAAATTACTAGGCCAACTACAAGTAATTACTTCTTTGAATAACTTTTATAAAAACTCCAACAAAGGTTTATGTCCGATTGGTCAAGAATTGTTTTTTTTTTTATATTTCCTATATTATGCTCTTTGGATAAAACTTTTAGAAATACATATCTAGGAAAGATTTATGTAGAAAGATGTATGTATTTAAAGCATATATTTATGCAGATATGTCCCATTCGGATTTTAATACCCAAATACGTAAATATGTATGTATGTATATTAATAAAATATATTTACATAAATTACCAGAAATGAAATTAATAAAATAAAACTTATTTAAATTAAAACGTTTAAAAGGTAAATATATTTAAAAAATAAAAACCTGTTGAATTTTAACTAGATTATAACATTGTTTTGATATGTGAAACAAACATAAATTGAAATAAAAAGAAATTATACATATTGGATCATAAATAGAATTGTTTTATACTATTCACAACTTTTTTTAATAACATGCAGTTGATTAGTTGCTTTGATTTTTAATCCGTTTATCTGATAGTAAGATCACTTGTCGATTATTTGTTTTTAAAGTTTACTTAGGATGTATTGTTTCCCAAATCATCATCTCTTGCAAAAGCATGCTCCACTTCCTGTTCGGTGATAACAGTAACAAGTTCTTCGACTGCACGACCGATTTCTTCTAGAAAATACGAAATAAATAATGTTAGTGTATATTATAAGAATTTTTGCATATAAAGTTTGTAGCGTATATTTTATGAAAAGGAATACAGGGTAGGAGTGAAACTGTAACTGAAAAATGGTACCATAAATAAGGATTTTGTATGCCTTTTGGACTTAAGTTACGAATAACTGTTTAATACGTTATGAAGATTTAAAAGACTGCAACGATTGATCAAGACGTTCGTTAATTTTTTCAGGCTTTAGGTCTAAGGCCATCAAAATAAATGAAATAGTCACACTGTGTACTAATATATTTAACGCTCTACCGCATATATAGCCATATATGGCTTTTAATTTTTGTATTAAATTTGCGGAAGAAATAAATTGTTCTAAGAACCAACGGTTTTCTGTTGCATTCGATGCCTAGTTGTATCATGCCTATGTCTCTCACAAATAACTTTGACAAAGTGTAAGAATTAAGTCCGACAATTTTTAATTGTTTTTTTAAGTGGGCTATAATTTATGCATAAGAGGGTTAATTACTTTAAATTTACATTTAAAATACATTTTTAATTATATTTAAAAAGCTTTCAAATTTGAAAGGAAAAAACGCTGACGCTGAAAAAAAGAGCTTTTCCTGACATAATTTCCATTTGGTAATTCGAAATTCTGTATGTCTTCTTATAATCCTGTTGCAAATATAATTATGTGCAATTGTGACTTTATATTGACAAACAAAAAAATAAATCCCGTGGCCTAATTCAACCAGTTACAACTTTTGAATTAAAACTGAGAATCAACAAACTTGTCACAATGGTGAAAATAATAGTTGCGTCCAAGGTTTCTAATTTCTGCTAGTTTGTTGTGAATTATATAATATTAATGGAAGACAGATTGACACGGTGGTTTCATAAATATTTTTCAATAAAGAGTAAAATTGGTAAAAAAAAGTTATTATACTAGAAAATTCTATACTATAGTAAAACAAGAGAAATGATATTTAAAGTTTATTTAAAACATTACCTATATACATATATATTTAAGATCGATCTGTTCCGATAAAGCAGCATGTTAAAAAAATGTTGAATACCAATTTAAAATTAATATTTTTTGTATGTTTTTTAAAATGTATCAATAGGATTAATCACGACTTCAATGTTAGCTTAATTTCATTTCAAAGAAATACAATGAACTCTTGGAATCAGTGTCAAAAAAAAGAAGTTCCCTTGAACTTCTTGTATGAACTTTCAACCCAGAAATTCAGTTAAGGCTTTAGTTTATATAATGGAGAAAGATCACACACGAGCAACGTTTGGAAATTATTTAAAATGACAATCGAAATTCTGAGTCGTCAGTTCTAACTTTAAGATATTAAAGCTCAATAATCAAAATATGCGTTACTCAAAAATTGGACATCAACAAACTTAGTCTTTTGAGTTCCATCCATTGCATTCACAAAAAATGACGGTGGGGTTTGGAGACTTCGATATGAAGCAATATGTGAAGGTGCAAAATTGCCCCAAAGAATTTTATCGCTGCTGTGGTTATATGAAAGAGAAGAAACGAAAGTAATCATATTCGATATTGCAACCCTGTATGATAGCTAATAATTTCAATCTTGGAATCTGAGTTCGAATTGTCGCTATGTGATGAAATAGAAGTAAAAAAATATACGCAACCGCCATTTTTTTTATGTTTTCGATGCTGTTTTTTCGAATGGTGATGGTTAAAAATTCTCGATGTCTGAACTACAAATGTTTTTTTTTTGTTATATTAATGTCAAAACATTTTGGTAAACCAAGAAGCGGTCGCCTTTTTAATAAAAATGTTATTTGGAAACTTAACGAATCTTTTCAGCTGTTTTGAAAGTTATTTTATGATATCATTCGACATCTGTTCCAAAATCAAAATAAAATAAATTTTTTTTATATTACCGATTCAAAACTTGAGTAAAACGCCAATTAAAAAAAAAAATTATCATGTTTTTTATTTCAAAATTGGGGAAAATCTAATAAGTAAAATCAGATTTTATATGTTATGTGTTTTGTCGTACGTGACGTTAAAGGTAAAGGGGATTAAATGCGCCCGAGATTAGCTATCTCACGCGGATGATCCCAAAATTTCCATCCGATTCTTGTATTTTCTTTTGGCCTTCACCGTTAAATTCTGCGTTTACAGAATAGAGTTTTTATTAAAAAAAAGGTTGACAAACATGAAACAATCACTATATACATACTAAATGATAAAAACATTTTTGTTATCTTCAAATATTATTTTATTATGTATATTTTTAATTCTTCTTTAAAAAGGCTAAGTTTATTGTATTAAAACATTTCATATGTGCCCTAACTATATCTACATATAGTTTAGTTTTTCTTTTATTGATTATATAATTTATTGAAGTATTTATCAATTACTTTAAAATTAAAGCAGTTCTGATTTTTCCTTACTTTTCCTCACTATTTCTTACTTTGTAAGAATGCGAAAATTTTGTTTAAATTTTCGAAGGTAGCCTTAGGAAATTTTAAATTTATCAAAGTTGTTACGGAAAATAAAAAATAATGAGATTTTTTTGATAATGATACCATGATTTGAAGCAAAAAATCATGAGAATCATGATAAATCATGAGATTCGGCAACGTTGCACCAACTCCATATTTTGAGCTTCTTAACAGGATGCAAAAACGTGCAATTAAAGTTATTGGCGAGCAAGAGCAAAATGTCGTCATCGTAGCAATGTCTCCCGCCTGTCGTTGTTTTATTTAAAGTGCTCAAACGAAAAAGTTGCATTTCACCCTTAGGGAAATATAACCTATTACCCGTTTTGTTATAAATTCCCATCAGTTCGCCCTCAATCCAATATTCGACTATATACTCCGCTGTACCGCTGCAAATGGTCGACCAGCCAACCAAATCAACCACGTGCTAGTCGACACGCATCTAACATCTTAAATGTGCATATATTCCGAGGGGCAAACGTCAACTCTGACTACTTTCTTTTAGCGAATAAACTCTGAGCTCAACTGCCTAGTGAAAAAATGCTGCGACTCCCCAGAAAAAGAAATTAAACGTTGAACGCCTCATCACAATTGGAGTAGTCAGAGCTCCAAAAAAGCCAAGCAACTGTTCTGCAATTTTTTTTTGTTAAAATCACCTATCACTAGTTTTTTCAAAAAACGGTGTATTTTTTATTTTGGACATTTAGGTTTTTGAGAAAATCTAATTTTTCAAAACTTAAAATGATTTAAATAAATTTGTTTTTGTTACATGATCTAATGTTACCATTATTTTTGAGGCGATTCAAAAACGCATCTCATGTGCCGAGAAAGTTTCGTATGACGCAGTGTGGCACTTTATGAAATATGTCCACGTTTCAATACCTGCCAATAATAAGCCGAAAACAACTTATGGAGTGCAAAATGTGAAATTCGACAGAACGGTTATCGTTTCTGTTCTTCAATAAGCTTATTTTCATAGAATAAGAAAGAGGAGCTCTAACATGGTAGGAAAACAATATAAACAACAAAAACCAACTTTGCTTTCTTTTTAAAATAAAACGCTTTTTTTATAATCTTCACATCGTCACTGCTTATTTGAAGTATTTGACACCTAAGACTATACTGTTCACGATGAAATTATGTTCTCAATTGTTTCAAAAGAAAAATGTCAGTTGTATACAGTCATTTAATTCATTATATTTCCGTTGCTGTTCTCGATCTCAACAGACATTTATTGCTTTTTTATGAAGTAAGAGTTAATGATGAGTTTTAGTTGTGTTGACAATTTTTGCATAATACATCATATATTATCGCACCCTTGGATTTATATACACAGTCGTGAATATCCCTATTTATATTTGTTGTCTTACAAGTAACAACCAATGTAAATTCGATTGATGAAACAAAATTATTTTAGTTAAAATTACCCGACATGTGTAATAAACTAGAATGTGGGGGTGGTGGTGGTCTTCCATCCTCTCCGATTAAAATGTGTGGACCACCTTCAACACTCGTACGCTGATTAATGTGTAGACCAGAAATTTGTTTAGTTTCTCCTACGTTCATGCCTGACATATCTAATATGACGATTCCATATTGTATAAAGCAGCAATTAAAAAAGCAACAATATCTTAGATTACAACTTATATTTAAATAATAATAAATAATCTTTTAAAGTACACATTACAAGTTGAGAGATGAGTTAATAATGTACTTACTTGTATTCTGGTCATAGTGGCCATTTTGCTGCATTTTTGCTGGAGAGTCTGTGTTTAGTTGAGAAGCAGTCACAGATCTTGTTTGCAATGTAGATGGTTTTGCATTACAGGTATTATTTGGCTCATCTAGCAATTGCCTAAGTCTTTGCAATTGGGCTTCTAACTGTCTGTTGTGATCTTCCAAAATTTGCATCCGAGCTTCCAACCTGCCTTTGTGCTGCCGCAAAAGTTTTGCTTCCGCCATCATATCCTGTACATTTAAATTTGACTTGTTAAATATTAACATACTTTTTACACTGAATGATTATTAACCTGTCCGTGTTCAGCACCACTGCCACCAAGTGTTGCACCACTCAATGTGGAATGACTTATACCCTCTTCTGGTGTACTCAGATTTTGAGTTTGTTTTGTACAAAGCTGTTGGTATTCTATCTGAAGGTTGGAATTTTCTTCCTCCAAATCACGAATTATAGCTTCCAATTCTTCTCTTTGTTCCGCATCCATAGCTGCCATAACTTGAACGGGAGATTTTGGCCCACTCCCGTTTGGAGGTAGTGCTTGACAATACTGGGCAATAAGTTGATGTTCATCATCGCTGTCAGGCGTAGAATTAGGACCCGTCCCATATTCGACTTGAGCCAAACGAGAAGCATACATTTCCAGCCGAGAATGCATATCATTTTGAAGTGTATGTGTAGTGTGTTGTGGACTGGGCGTTGGGCTTTCCAATGCATCACCTTATATAAACAAAGTTTTAAAAGCATTAGAATGCAAAATCAAATAATTGAATATTTTACCTTCAAGTACACTCTGAACAGGTAGATAACCAACACGCGGATGTTTCTTAAAGTATTTTCTACTTTTGAATTTGTTTTTCAATGCTCTTGTGAAATCTCGTACATCTTCAGTTGATGTGGTCTACAATTTTAAAAGTATGTTTCTTACAATTATGATGTTAAATAAGAGATAAAACAATATACCGTTGTACAATACTCATGCATTGGATGACTTAGTTTATGATTTTTGGCATTTCGACCAAAGAAGAAACACTTTTGGCACATGTCGAAGTTAAAACATTTCAGACAACGGTAACGAAAACCAACGATTGGATATTCTTTGCAAATATTGCATTTAGCCTAGAAAAAACAAAATTTAGTTTAAGTTCAAATAAATGTTAGAAAAACAAACTTGATGTTTAGCGGATTCTGCAGCAGCTAATCTGTGCAAAACTGGAAGCCAAACCAAACTCTGAGGTTCGTGCTGCAGCCAGCCCAAGAAATGTTGAGCTTCAATTGTTATATCCTGATTGATATCTTGAGCTATCCCAGCAAAAAACAAAATTAATGCTATTGCAAAATATATTAGAAATAAATAATCAAGATGCCTTACAATCTGAAGTTATTCCAGCTCGCTCTAGGCACGATCGAACGGAAGGTTCAATATTTGAGCCCCCAAATGCAGCAACTTCACCTAGTTGCCTTGGAACCTTTAAAAATATAAATAAATATAGGGCTTATATATAAGTTTATAAAATTTGTTTTTAACCTGTATACAATCGTGCAAAAGTAGGCCCAATTTACGTTGATCTACTTTTCGGTCAAGGTCTGCGATTAATCGAAACAAGTAACGATATTTTTCCTCAAGATGTCCTCTGCACAGTAACACAAGTCCAACCTTAAAATAATTTATTGTATTATTGTTAAAAATATATAACAACAAAAATATAAACTCTACTAAAAATGAAATAAAAATTCAATCTATTAAAAAAAATTTGCATTAGCTGAATTTTGCATTATTAAAAATTCCACTTTCAAAGTTCAAAGAGGTAGGTTTTCTTTCAAAATACTTCAATATGCTTTTTTAATACTTTTATAAGATAAAACCGCCGATAAAAATATATCTTCAAACATACAATGGTTGAAAAAGCTAGGCTTTTGGCTCTCCGTGGGCCGTTAATGTTTAATATTTTATTTGTTCTCTAGTGGGTGCAGTGGCTTAGTGTTTAAGTGCGTTGGAACACTAAGCGAGAGGTCGCTGGTTTAAATCCCGACCTGTACCACCTGAAAGTTTTTATTCGCTGCGCCACCACTTGCGAACGTCTGAAAAAACTTCCAAGAGTAAGAACTGTCATGAGAAGCTTCTCAAAAATTAATTTCCGTTCGGAATCGGCATTAAACTGTAGGTCCCTCGCAAGAACTAAAGGACTATTCACATGAGAGCGAATTGCAAATAGACGAATCGCGAACAAATCAATTTAATGTATTAATGAATAGAAAATGTCTATTGCTTCAACCACAAAAACATTATATTTGATTGATCTAACATCCTATCTAAAAAAAAACTATTAAACTATTAAAACTATTTTCCCGTGAATTGAAAAATTCTAGTCGCGAACTGTCACTCTTTATTCACAATCCATATAACACAGACGCGGTCCACAAATCCGCGAATGAAAAATTCGTTCGACCAAAAAAAGTTGTCATGTGAAAGAAATGCCATAATTTACGAATATTCCCTTGTTCGCAGTTCGCGATTCGCTCTCATGTGAATGATCCTTAACGGAGTAGCTTGGAAAACCGACAAAAGTATAATGTGAATAATATTGGTATATATCAACTGCAATAAATGGATGAAAGACTTTGGCAGGGTGTACTAGAAGTCATACTACTAGAGTCATAATAACACTTATTCTAGCCTTGAAAGAAAAATTAAAAAAAGGAGGATAATATTGCTTTAAGTTCAAAATAAAACATCTACGAAGTTGTAGTGAGGTCAATCATGTGCTTCGCAGCTCAAATTTCGGGCACCTTCTAATATGAAGATGTTGAAAAATTGTTGGGATAGTTTATTTAAAAAACTATTTAGACTACCGAAAACACACCAAATTATTAAATCAACTTGGAAACACGCTACCAGCATTATATATATCCACACTAAGACTCTATTTCTTGTATATTCTTAAATTGATATCATTTTCGAGTCAACGTGTGCCACATATCGTGGCAATGTATAATAATGTCGTAAACTACAATTATTCAAACTAAAATATTGAACTATCATCGTCATAAAATTCGAAGAAGCTTCCTATTGACAAATTGTTTAATTGATTTAAAAAAAATATTAAAACTAAATAGTGGGCATAACAGCTTAGCTTCTCCAAACATCGTGTTTGCGAAGTTACATATATTCTGACACCACTGGAGAAGACCTTCAATCTTATGCATATTTTTATAAGCTTCTCAGGACAAATAATACTCTTGGATATTTGTTAGACCTTCGCAATAGTTTAGGCCACAATTAAACAACTACATAATAACAAAGTAATTTCGGCAGTTGTGTTAGCTCTTAATGAGGATCGTAAAGCACAAGAGTCGGAATTTAACTAATCTGAATTCATCTTAAGACTTGACCTATTACCAGCTGAAACTACACTCTAATGGTTGACATACAGAGATTGCGTAGATAATATCATGAGAGTAAGTCAAGTGAGGGTCCAGAGGTGGTGGTTATAGTTAAATCAGCGTGTAGGTTTTTGTAAGGAGTATGAGCGTTTTCTAACTGAAGTTATTTAACTGAATTTGTAAAAAGTTTGAATCTATTGCAAAATTTACATTTGATAAGCAGCTTTAATAAATAGCGAATAAATGTAACGTTAAAAAAATTAATAATTTACCTTAAAACTTAATACGCGAATTTGACCAGTTCTTTGTGAGTCATAAACATTTAAAATCCAATTAATAGCTAAATCCAATAACAAAGTTAAGTCTATTTTGTCAATGGTTACGTATAAGGAATGTAAAACTGTTGTCATATCAGGGATATCAATCAGTTTATCGTTTTGCGCTCGCAGTCCATGTCGATCAAATGACTCTATTGCAATAGACATCGGTATGCGATCTAAAGCTGTAAAAGACAAAAGGACATTAATTATGTACTAGCTTTGTACAAATAGAACAAACCTAATCGTTTTTGCACTGATCGCAGTTTCATCGCTGTTCGATATGCAGAAAAGCGAACCTCGTTCAAATCTGCTAAAGACTTCATAAGTTCGATCATTTCTGGATGGTCCCAATGGGTTGTTTCTCGTTCGTGGCTATTTAAAAGCGTAAGTATTGATATATATACATATTTTTTTTTATAAATAAACTAACTCAATATAATAAGGCACATTGGCTGCTGTCGTTGCGCGTTCCCAAGGTGGTTTGACGCTTTGTCTTAAATTTGGTAGAGGCCCAATTGTGCCACTGTTCGATGTGTTTCGGCCATCATCGCAGTGTTCCATTGATTGACTAGCTCCGGAGGCCATTAATATTTTCTGCCTTTCATCCATTGCAATTTGCATAAGTTTCATTCTGTTAAGAGAATATAAGTGTAATTTTAGAAGAATTATTTTCTAAAGATGTATTTCCTACCTTGTGTTCAAATCCTCTAACTTTGATAGACAAGCATTTGGAACATGCACTTGATTTGCTGTAAAAAAGGCTCGCTGTTCATTACAGTCATCTAACAGAGCTCCTGCTGTTGTCATCTTATCCCGAAGTCTTTGTAAATGTTGCATTTGCTCAACTGCGTCTTGTGTATTTGTTGGAGGACTCCAGGTGGATTTCGTTGTTTCAGCTGATGCAACACGAGAGCAGAGATCTTCAAGTGTTTTTTGGAATTGCCGCATTTTCTAAAAAGTTCACACATAAAGATAATGTTAATAACGGAATGGAAATAGGTACATATTTTCTTTTCTATTTGCCTTTATAAACGAAGTAACAGTTAATGATAAAACTAACACTAATAAACATTTTGTCCAAAACTGAAGGTAAAACTTCAATAGTATCTCATATAAAGTTGTTGTGGGCGTTTTTCACTTAAATGCGGGTTTTCCCGAAAATTTTCATAGAAAACGATAAAAAATGTATAACAAGTTATTTGGTCAATGTTTTTTTCAATCACCCATACAAAGTTTTTGGGCATGCAACACTTTTTGGGGGCATTTTTCATAAATATGAAATAAATATTTTTAAAACGTCATCCACCATGTTCTTAACGCCTTAACTTCATCACGTCGTATGTAAATAGGAAATTCCGTTTACCAGTATTAATACAAAGGGTATATTAATTTTGCCACATAGTGTGTAGCACCCTTTAATTCTCGTGGTAGACCCCTAAAAGTATAAATATATATTTATGAGCAGCATAAAAAAATATTTAACAATCCGTCCGTCCATTCGCATCAACTTTTGAGGGCTTTAAATTGAAGATAGGAAGTTTAATTTGCAACATATATACCCTAGAGTCCCGAAATATAGGATCCGCCAAATAACTTTTTTTTTTGAAACAGGGCGCAAAACATCGAGTGTAGCTTCGGCTGTGTGGCACGTAGCGCCGTCCTGTTGAAACCAAATGTTGCCAATATCCTCCTCTTCAATTTTTGTGAACAAAAATTCGTTCAATATGGCCCGATAACGATCGCCATTGACAGTAACGGCCACTCCTTGCTCATTTAAAAAAAATGAGAAATGGCCCAATTATGCGGCAATATTTCCCAGCATTGTTCAAGCGTATACACAACCATATTCGTTTAGCGGTATAGCGGTTTATTATTTGTCAAATCAGACATGAGCGAAGTGTTACCATTCGCGAAATAAGCACTAGTTGAAAAAAAAACGTTAGATGGCGGACCCTTTAGTTTGCCGAAGAAAAATGGCCCAATTATGTCGAAAATTTTCCCAGCGTTGTTCAAGCGTATACACACAAGGTCGTATGTAAATAGGAAATTCCGTTTACCAGTGTTAATACAAAGGGTATATTAATTTTGCCACATAGTGTGTAACACCCTTCAATTCTCGTGGAAGAGCAAAACATCGAGTGTAGCTTCGGCTGTGTGGCACGAAGCGCCGTCCTGTTGAAACCAAATGTTGCCAATATCCTCCTCTTCAATTTTTGTGAACAAAAATTCGTTCAATATGGCCCGATAACGATCGCCATTGACTGTAACGGCCACTCGTTGCTCATTTAAAAAAAAAAAGAAGAGAAATGGCCCAATTATGCCGCAATATTTCCCAGCATTGTTCAAGCGTATACATTTATTTATTATCTGTCAAATCAGACATGAGCTAAGTGTTACCATTCGCGAAATAAGCACTAGTTGAAAAAAAAACGTTAGATGGCGGACGCTTTAGTTTGCCGAAGAAAAATGGCCCAATTATGTCCCAAAATTTCCCAGCGTTGTTCAAGCGTATACACAACCATATTCGTTCAGCGGAAGGATAAAACTAATTATCTGTCAAATCAGACATGAGCTAAGTGTTACCATTCGAGAAATAAGCACTAGTTGAAAAAAAAATGTTAGCTATATTAATATTGTTAAGTGTAAACAATTTTTGAATATGCCCACTGTCACGCGCACAATGTAGAAATTCTTACTTATAGTGGATATTCCGTGTATCATATTGGAAATTTTGTTTTCATAAGAGGCAGGCCTAAGATCCTGAAACATGGCCTCAATGATAAAGCGATTCAAACTCGGGATCGGTGATTCCCACAAGTGGACCAGTAGGAATTCAGTTAAGTGGGAGGATTATGATCCCTATAATTCTGATCATAACCACTTCGTTTAAATGGAGCGAAAAAGATGCTTCAAAATATAACGCTTAAAGCAAATAAATGTGGTAATAATATATAAAAAAGAAGTCAGACATAAATATTCCTGACGTAATAGAATTTAGAATAGTTATACCTTTAAAATCGAAAATATTCATTTAAACTTGGTATAACTTATGTTGGGGTAATGGTAGGCCCCACTATTGCTCCACTTTTTTTCTCAGTGTGCCTTAGGAATATATACATATCTATTTAATAAAGAGTTACGTTACGTTTAAGTTACGTTTTTCAGGTTGGCAGTACTAGTTAGAAATGGCGTCTAAACGTCATCTGTCAAAGTGAAATGTTTTCAGTATACTCTGCCATTTAATCATGGAAAGACTTACAAACTAGCAACGATTGCAAATTATTGAAATTTTTTATCAAAATTAGTGCTCTGTGAAAAATGTGAAAATTCGCTGTTTTTTCAAAAAATTGTGTTCAGCGATGAGGCTCATTTCTGGCTGAACGGATACGTAAATAAGCAAAACTGTCGCATCTGAAGTGATGAACAGCCACATGCCATACAAGAATTACCGATGCATCCCGAAAAAACGACAGTTTGGTGTGATTTATGGGCTGGTGGCATCATGGAAGAAACGTTACCGTCAACGGCGAACGATATCGAGCCATGATACGCGAGTTTTTTTTTGCCCCAGTTGGCTGAGTTGAACTTGGTTGACATGTGGTTTCATCAAGACGGTGGCACATGCCACACAGCTCGTGAAACAAGGGAAATGTTGAAGGATGAATTTGGTGAGCAACTTATCTCTCGAAATGGCCCTGTGAGTTGACAGCCAAGATCATGCGATTTAACGCCTCTTGAGGGGTTTAACGCTGTGGGGTTAAGTAAAGTCGTTAGTCTATGTGGACAAGCCGAACAAGATTGAAGCCTTAAAGAATAACATAACACGCGTCATTCGTGGAATACAGGCCGAAATGCTCGAAAAAGTGACGCAAAATTGGATCTTACGAATGGACCATTTGGAACGGAGCTGCGGACAACATTTACATGATGTTGTCCTTAAAACGTAAATGGCAAAAGCCTATTTATCGATTACAATAAAATTTTTGAATTTGATGCAAATTTGAGTGTTTTATTCGATTTTTAAAAAAAAAACTACGCTTAAAAAATCACCCTTAATAAGCAATATTTGAATATATCCATCGAAAACATTTGTCAAATTGCAATAAGCTTTCCTAACTAATTAGATAAATGCAAATCATACATTAAGTTTTTCTGGCCACTGTATGTATGTATACATCCCCTTTCTAAAATCCTTAACATGAAAAGGCAAAGCAAAAATTAGTTCATTACCCTTTTTCTTCATTGTATGTATGTAGATGTATATTTTATGAAAAAGCAGGAATTTTCTTTTACTAAGGAGTTTAAAACTTAAGCAAAGTCGTGCAATATTATAAGGTATTCCTGCAGGGAGTTAAATAGAAGCTTTTCAGATAATTCTTTAGGTATTGAATATCATACAAATATTATGTTACTTAAATTGGAAAATGCCAGATAGCAAAGCAAACATCAAAGGCCAAATGTTTAACAAGGCAACGGATTCTCTAGAAAGAAACACGTACATATATCAGAACGAGTCGCAGACCTGAACAATTCGGCAGAATGCGACAATATAATGCAGAAAATAAAACATAGTGCACGACTGAGTCGTAGATATATATCTTCTCGCTTTATTAAACGCATTTTTGAATCAATCGTATCATATAAACTAATATATATGTATAACGAAAAAAACTTGTATACGAAAAGTAAAATGCAACTTAAATTAGTTTGAAAGCCTAAGTATGAATATTTGTAATATGTGAGAGTAATATGTGAAGAGAAATATGTATAGCATAGGAAGGAGGTTTTTTTTTAATAAATCCTCCATATATTAATAGGTAAGTACATTTTCTGTTGTCTGGCGTCTGTCATATTCAATATTACTCTGAAATTGTTACGCAGGATTGGACATTTTTCAGACTACCGAGCATAAACTTCAACAAAATTCTTGATCAAATTCCAAATTATTAGCATTATATAAAATGGATGTGATTTTTTGTTTCAATCCTACTACCATAATTCACCAGCAAGCTATGTGCTGCAAACAATCTAAATTTTCTACGCGTTATAACACTCTTCAGGAAGAAAACAATTCCGCTGCTGTGTTACACCGTTACTAATAGTAAGTTACTAGCGTTTCTATGTTACAGAAATATAATACATTAAGAACTTAATAATGAGAAGCGGTTAGCTCTTTTGTCAGATATACATAACTAATCACCTAAATGATTAAAATATGCAATTGCAATCAGAAAAGCCTTCGTTCACTTGATTAAACAATTGGATAATACCCTACCCGTATAGGTATAGGAATGTGCTAAGAAAAAAAGCGTTAACAATTACTTCGTATGGATTGTATATTTTATAGTCTTTTTATTAAATTTAAAAAAAAATTATATATGGGCGATTGCCATTCTTTTTTTTGCAATATGTACACTGTCTTTATTTGTTTAGGTGTTTGTTCGTCAAATTCTACCTATCTAAAATTTAATAAATCTAACTAATGTAAGACTTTTGTGTACTGATTTAGAGAAAAGTGGCGGCTACCATGCCCCTTAAATGGAAAATAAACAATATTTTACTTTTTTTTCGTTTGTTTTTATAAAACAACCTTTATGTAAAAAAATCAGAATTGTTCGTCTTTGTGGGCTAAGTTAAAAGAAGTGGGCGGCTACTGGATGGAAAATCATTTTTCCTCGTGTTTACTCCAAAAATCATATTATATTATTGCAAGTTCTCTATAGTTTTGATAATCTGTTAGTGAGTCAGTCGTAGTCATTAAGTTACTATTTTTGCTAATCGTGCCCATTAAATCAAAATATTTTAAAATAAAAACAAATTCGCTTAAGTTGCTTTTGTCATTTAATTATTTTAAAACCTGCTTATTTTTTTTACTATTTTACGTAGAACATATTCCTTGTCGAAGTTTTGATAGTTTTCTTAAACATCTGTAGTCGAATTGATCTTTTGTATAAGTAAAGCTTTTACACTACATAGAACTATAAATGCAATATTTAAATCTAACATACTAAAGGGTTGTTCAACCCTAAGCACTATGCTAATTGTGAGTCACACCTTAACGTCTAGTTTTTTGCCCAACTTAATTTGACAAATTCAACCATGGAGAGGTACGCAATTGAGCAGTGTGTTAAGATTGTTGAAGCCTTTTACGAAAATGGGCGTTCAAATCAAAATGCATTTCGTGGACTTCGTGATTTTTTTGTTCAGCATAATCGACCAAATCGGTAGAATTGTGCGCAAATTTCAGCAAACTGGGTCTGTAGGAAATGTGAAAACACCTGTGCATGCACAAAGAGTGACTGTTTGATGCGGTTTATGGCACTGCGGCACGTCACTGCAGCGTAGGTTTAGCTCTATGTTACTATAGCAAATTGAGCAAACAACCAAAACTTTGTGGCAATCCACGGATGATCCTAAACCACCACATCTGTTTGAAAAACCTTTAAAACAATAGGTCGCTCGATGACGCGTATTATACATTTTTTTGAAAAAAAAAAAACATGTTAATTGCACATTTTTTTAGGGGAAGTAATCTGAAAGTTAAACATTTTTATGGGTAAGAAAATCTCATGAGGTCAATTTCTCAAAAATCTGAAATAAGATATTTTCCGTAAGAGTCTGCTGTTGTACCGCATGTTTTTACCTTATACAAAATAAAAATACATTACATATTGGAGACAGACTTAAGAACAATATTTATTTCAAAATAACCTAAATGTATAAAAAACAAACCTTGTTTTCGCACCGCAACATTTCAACCACTTGATAAAACATTCGCTCGGCATCGTTTTTTGGATCAGCATTTGAGTACGTATCATCAACTAAAGTTATATCACTACATTCCGCATATAAGCGCTCTTCGGATGACGAATCAGCTTCACCATCTGCAGACTCACAATCGCTTGCCAGCATTTTGAATTTGTTGTTAGAGTTTTCCTGAGACTCTTCTTCATTTGTCTGATTGCTTATTAGCCAAGAATATCTCGAACAGTTGTCTTTTCCAGTCTCTTTACCAGTCTCAGAGTGTTCCTGGTCACTGAATGATGTCGAGGCTTGTGAGGTACTTCCATTATTTCTTCCGCCATCAAAGTCATCCTTATCCGAAGATGCGTCGTATAGCTCAAGTCCAGAAAACAGTGCATCTGAACTATGTGACGAGTTAGTCATACTAAATGAATCATCTGGAGTATTTTTAATCGAATTGTTGAGCTTATTTGAAAATGGTGGGCTTTTTGCTGACTTTTCAACAGATGAGAAAAGACGCATTTTATATTGTTTGAACTTTTATTGTTTGTACCATTTATTCTGGGTCCCACTTGAATTACATATGGTTTAAGGATATTCTTTACCTTCTTACGTGCTATTATTTTGAAATCGTTGGCAACATTTTTAACACAAAATAAAACATTTAATATTGAATCTTATTTAATAGGGTGCAGTGACTTAGTGGTTAAGTGCGTTGGACCACTAAGCGAGAGGTCGCCGGTTCAAATCCCGACCTGTAACACCTGAAAGTTTTTACTAGCTGCCCCACCTCTTGCGAACGTCTGACAAACATCCAAGAGTAAGAAATGTCATAAGAAGCTTCTCAAAAATAAATTGCCGTTCGGAACCGGCATTAAACTGTAGGTCCCGCCATTCGTGTCAAACTTCGCACACACAGTGGTTGGAGAAGCTAGGCTTTAGGTCCTGTATGGACCGTTTACGCCTAATATTTATTATTTTTTATTTAATAGGGGCTGACGCCTTGTCGTGCATGCAATTTTAAAGGCGCCTGGTGCGGATGCCTCACATTGCAACGACTCAACGAACTATGCTGTCGAAGCAGTCAGTCGTCAAAGCAGTCACCTATGGCAGTCAGGCTGTTGAAGAGCGATTATCGAACAATATTTTTAAAAATCTACTTGCAAAAGCGCCATCAGTACGGTAGTCAACGGTGTGGAGGCAGCGTCGAAGAGTTCTTGACCGAATATGACTGAGCTGGGGGGAGTTATTCTCCTCACAAATCAGTAACAGTACGGCTATTGACTCTAAGACGGAGGACAGGCAGACAAGAAAATGAGATCCTGAAGCTCAAGCAGAAAGAAAGTTACAAATGCTTCCTGAAGTTCTGCAACGTGGTTAAGTTCTCCGTTAGAAACAGAGCGTTGGTGAGGCACATCAATTTAAGCAGTACGAGTATAGTCATGGGGAGAAAACACATCTCGTACCCAAGACTAATAAGGTTTCGCAATTATCAATCAGTTTTATAGAAGAAGCTGTAAAAGCCGAGAAGACTCGCACCAAATCGATGCAATTTAAGCAATCCCACCAAAAGTCGGAAAAGTCCAAGGACTCGAAGACTCCTATAAGGGAAACAGCTAAGCCAGCCCCCAAAAGAAATCGCGCTGTGTACGAGTAAACCGCGAGTTTTCAAGATGGAATCGCCCGAATATGGCATAAACCGAACAACAATCGCCCAAACCATTTTTTGGGGTTTCCAACTTTCTTTATTCAAACGGCCTGCAAATTCGGAGAGGGCCTTTGGGAACAAACAGTAATTTTGTAATTAGTTGTTTTATATGTTAGTACATAATGCACAGGTGGGCATGCTGCACACATATGCCATTGTATATGCATTCCTGTTATTCAAAGCTGCAAACTTCGGTCCAAATTGAAAGGTTTATAATTACGAATAATCGCCCAAAACTAAAGTTCAAATATTAATTTATTACTTTTTTTGTGATTTTTCATTATGAACAATTGCCCAAAATTGCAGCGTAAAAAATCGCTCAAAGTAAAAATGAACAATCGCCAAACTTTTTTTTGGGCGATTATTATACTTGAATTTGAAACGGTACAGGCAGCGCAATGTTGTAACTCAAGATAAGTTTCCTATTATTGGTTTTAGTAGAGAATTTACTTCGTTACTGCAACTGTAAGTTATATGAACCATTTTTAACAAATATTTCGAAAATTCAGTTATATCAAATTGAAAATTTTAATCAATAAAGTTTCTTTTAAATTAAGAGATTAAAATAATAATAATTATATTGAATGACACAAATGTAAATGAAACAGAATCCACAAAACCCTTCTGTATGGTTCTGACATAATTGAGAACTTAGCTTAACTTTTTTAGAACTTAGCCCGTCAAAAAGAATTCAAGTATAATAGGGAACGTTCTTTTAAAGAAACAGGTCACGAATCTCAGTTAACAAAGATATACTTCATAAACTGACCCGGCCGGCTTCGAATAATATAATTAGAAGAGTAGGTATCCACTTTTGATCTATAACGCTCGGCCATATATATAAGCAATGTGTAATTTTTTGTGCGGATAAGTATTTCCTAAGAAATGCAAATCATAACAGTGAAAACCGCAATCAAATTCGTTTATTGCTTCTCGAGATTAGCGGTAATATACAGACGTTTTTCATTTTATAGTATGTAAAAATATGGCATATTTTAACAGTAAATCTTTGTCATCTGATTTTTGGCAGTTTTTCAGAATTAAAAATCAATACAATTTAATGGCAAAACAATATCTTAATGGAAAGTATTAATGCCCTTGATGTATAGGCAGTTGGGTACTAATTGTCAATTAATTTTTATAAAGTGCAGATTACTACTTAGAAATTGTCTTTTATTAACATCTTTCTTACAATTAAATAGTGTTTTAATAAACAAAACGTTTATTAATATTTATGTTATAAAAGCGCAATTCGTCACCCCTTTAAAACATGCAAATTTGTTAAATTTGGTTGCATTTGAAAGCCGTAAGGGGGAACAGAAATAAAAGGCAATATTTGATCATATTATTTATTTTTATAATAAAAAATAAACTTATTTTGCATACACTCATTACCTTTCTTCACAATTAAAAAGAAGCTATGCTGTTCATGCAATGTTTTGCTTTGGTCATTTCTAAGCCGATCGCACTGAGGATACTTATTTCGAATAATTCAGATATTTTAAAATGGTCATTTGTCGAATAAATAATGCTCCACCAAACTACGATTTACACTGGATACAGGGAAACCTATTTAAGAACGTGCCGTAAAATAAATGAAAAAACTATTTCCTAATCTTCCATAGATTGGTAATGGAAGTCCCAGCCACTATGTTATTCATCATACGGCATCAAAGTGTTAATATTTTTTTCCATTCCACAGGTACTTACATACGAATGTGTTCAAGAAAGAAACAGTAAAATTCACCAACACATAAAGCGTGTGTGGTTTTATGCGTGTTCTGCATTCGTAAACAGATTTTCTTTACGTTTATTAAACAACTTTTTATGAACAGAAAACTAAGTAGTTGGAGGTAATACTAAACGCCACTTGAGTTGCAAGGTCAAGAATTTATATTTTCAATATTATACTTTTCACTAACAAACTCCAAGTGCAAAGAGTGGACATTTTATTATACTTGGTGAAATGCACAAAAATTAATTCACTTGTCTTTTTATAAATGTTTGATGCATTGTTTGTAGCGCAGAGTATTATGCTGACGAGTAAGGTATGTGAGAGTCAGGAAACATTACATTTTAAGAGATGGTACGTCGATTTCGCGGATGCTGAATATTTTTATGCAAC
Source organism: Ferdinandea cuprea (assembly GCA_963576555.1). Taxonomy (NCBI): domain Eukaryota; kingdom Metazoa; phylum Arthropoda; class Insecta; order Diptera; family Syrphidae; genus Ferdinandea; species Ferdinandea cuprea. Next base: position 85,678,109 of record OY754959.1, read on the forward strand.
ATAATTCAATCAAATCATGCACATTACCGTATAATAAATAATAAAATGTGTTTTATTTGCAAGCCGCTTTCTAAATTGTATACTATCATTTCATCTAGTAATATTGTGTAACTTTTAACGTAACTAAGATTGATTGACATGATAAACCCCGTTTATATGTACGCTTCTTTGAATATGGAAAAACTAACTGAGACGGTCGTGCTAAGATTTTTTGGAGATGTGTTTTTTGACGTTAAGACTTTGCGTACGTCTTTGAACTTGTAATTTCATCCAGTTACATTTTGAATGTTCAGATTCAATAAAACTTAAGCGCAATACGCATTTTCTAATGCATAATTCAAATGACGGATGAACATGTCTTCATTAGACAGAAAAAGTTATATTATGCCGTTGTGTATCAAACCATGATATATTAAGAAACATTTACAAAAGCTAGACGTAAGGCACTCAAATTAATAACGAATATAGAGAGGTGACAAACGTTTTATGATTATGAGCAAATGTTCGAGATGACAGAATTATTGTCGTATTGAAGAGAGAAACGATTCCTGAATTCATCCGGACAGCACCATATGAGAAACAGGGCGTCGACGGTATTGTTAATCTTCAAGATAACAGAATTGAATTATATGGGGTTATGGAAGCAATAAACGATTTCTAAGCTTAATCTTCTCCACCAGCAAGAAATAAACAACAAACACTAGAAGACTTGCAATCGTTCTCATGAAGGGCTGAGCTTGTAGAAAAAGTTTAAATAAAGTAACTCCTGAAAAGTTAAATTATTATATTATGAACTTTTATTTATAGTTACAAACACAAAGTTTTCACTTTATAATTCAGAATCATGTAGTTATATACAAAAGATTCATAAAAAACAAAACTAAAGCACGAACAAAGCATTTCCATTAATCTATATTTTTTAATTAGACACTAGATTCACACAACATTTCGGAACTGCGCTCATTGAGTCTTATTTGTAATTAAAAAAAAGGTGGAGATTTATCATATGACGTTAAATTATTCGACCGTGTAAATCTCCAATAAATGTTTAAATACAATTAAAACTCATTGAAGCGTACAGCTTAATCAGCGGTGTAGCAGATACGATTAATCGATTTTTCCGTTTGAGAATTAGGTGCATAGTTTGTTATATGTAGTTTTTGACAGTATTTATGTATTACAATAAATGTATTTGAATGGCGCGGCGGGTTGCTTTTAATACGGATTTACATTTTACTTTTTTCAAAAGTGAGGTGCGATATGAGTAAACGGCCTATACAGGACCCAACCACTGTGTGCGCGAAGATATATTGTTTGGCACGATTGGAGGGGACCTACAGTTTAATGGTGATTCCGATAGGCAATTTATTTTTGAGAAGCTTCTCATGACAGTTATAACTCTTGGATGTTTTTTAGACGTTCGGAAGAGTTGGGGCAGCTAATAAAAAAAAAACTACTAACATATATAAAAATAATCCGTATTGACAACAGTTCAAAATATTTAGCGATTGTTCATGTCAACTTTTGGGTAAACGTTAATAATTTTTTGGGCGATTATTCATTTTTTGGTTAGTGATTGCCTCCAAAATAAGTTTGGTTAGCTATCAAAATAGAACACATATATGGTAACATTATGGCGGATTTGAATCATTGAATTTTCCTAGAATACAATGCCGATTTCGAAGGTCAAATTTGAGAAGCTTCCCATGACAAGTAATACTCATGGATATTTGTGAGACTTTCGCAAGAGGTGGACTATTGAAAATATTAAGATGCTACTGGGGAGGATATGACCAGCACACTTATTCTTATACCGCTAAGCCAGTGCACCCACAAGTTGTTGACTTTAGGAGTATTTAATATATCTGACCTGCACAGAAAATTTCAGAAAAGATAAGTAAAGGATTTTGTGTTCCATGAGGGAAATTCTTGCTTCTACGTTCAGTAACTTTCTGTGTTACAGCTCAGTTTTATACCACACTTTCTGTTCTTACTTGTGCGGTAGAGCCATTGTGTGAAAAATGTCAAACGTCAGCTGTCGTTTGATAGGTAAAAATTAGGTGAAAAATGTTAAAATGGAAATCAAATTGGAAATTTTCTAAAATATTATCGAATGCTTGCATTCAGTGTACCAACAAACACAAGTTATTTCTTTAAAATTTATTAGATGACAGGAAACTACGAACTTTATAGAAAACGGAGCTGTCTGTAAGGGGTACAAATTTGTCTATTCTAGTTTAATTTCTTTTGGGCTTCGTTCTGTTCCGATCTAACATTTATTCATTAAACACCGGTTGTATTAATTTTTAGTTGTCAGCTTAAATATGTAAATGCGAAAAAAAGGACGCGCATTATGAAAGAAGTTTCTTTTTTCGTTCATACAAAAAACACCACAATTAACCCGAAATTATCTCGTTGATGAAAAACTCCAAGTTTTTCGGATTAATACGTTAACACAAACTTAATTTACCTACTATCCCATAAATATACAGAATTAACAATCGCTGCTACTCTTCTGGATGTAGGAGCTAGCTATGTATGTACATATTTATTTATCTTTTGACAGTGGGGACCAAGAGTCGAACGTCATCAGATTGCCTGTTCAAATATTGGTTCAGTAATTAATATCTAACGCAGTTAAATATTACTATTAATATTACGTCCACCAGAAATTTGAATTGTAAGTACAGCCCGCAACATAAAATAAATGTAATTAAACAGTGTTCAAATCACAAATTATATAGGTACATATATTCATGTATTTAAACTCATTTAAAACCAAACTGATTTCAAAATAATAAATGACAGCTGAGTAGTACCCTTTTGCACTGAATTCAATTAAAAAATTAAAATGTTTACTTCACTTATCCAAATGCCGAAACAAATTATCTCAAGTTAATACAAAAAACAATAAGCTCGTTCCAAGTTCAAATGCTCGAAACATTTATTTAGTTTCATGTCATGTTTTCTTTATGTTTCTGCGAAACCATTGACAAACGTATATCTATATCCGACGAGTCACAATGCAAATTGCTTGCACTAGCACAAATTTGTTGTTTTTAGATAAACACATTGAAGATGAAAGGAAGGGCCAAAAATCTTAACTCATATGCTACAAAACTACGCCTTCATACCCAACTTAACGCACTGAAAACACGATTAGAACTGAATAAAATTTGAAATTCACTCTCAAAATCCGAGTTTCACATAAACAAAAGGGAAACCCACAGAACCACGGAGTCAGCGTTTTGCATTCTAAAAATATCACAGGGAAAAAAAATCAACAAAAAGAACACAACTACAGACACTGTCGACAAATGAATTGAGCCGACAAACATTTCTTGTTTTTATTTTTCGCAGTGCTATCTTCTCCTTTTTTTGTCTTGCCTTGTATGTAAGGTATCGGGTAAAATATGTTTTAGTTTTCGCGCCTTGCAATTCTCAAAATGTATAAGCGGAGCGGATGACACTAACCATGAGATTTTAAGTATGTGAAGACGAAGGGGGCGATAGTACGTTAGGTACATAATATAAACAAAAAAAAATAAAATAAAACAACGCGTCTGGTAGTGTTGATAGTTTGGGAGATGCGTCAGCGGACAGCAGCAGTATGGAAGAATAAGCTTCGATGCACACGAACGTTTTTTGGACGGACGTCAGCTCTCCGTCACCATTGTTGTTCAGTGCATTTATTGTTGATTATGATTTTAGGGCAAATCGTTGAATTACTTAGTGTATAATATTCTCACGACTAACTATGAATATATATATATATATATGTCCATAGCTGTGTAAAAAAAAATACGTCGAAGAAATTAAAATAAAAAACCGTTTATATTTAAAATAAGTACATGGAAAATATCCCCAAACAAAAAATAAAAAAGGACCCAAAAAATTATATGAAAAACAACAACACAAAAATGGGTCGGTTTTTAAACTAAATGTTGTTTTCTAAGAAAATTTCCTTAGAAAACAAAAAAGTAAATGTATAACGTAATAATTAGACAATACAATTTTTAACATTACACCCATACCAAGTTTTTATCCCCGCCCACTTTTTTTAAATGAAAAAATTTTATAACATAATATTTTGTAAATATTCTTTACATTTGACTTATACAACGTTTTTGACCATGTACACATTTTGAGGGCGTTTTATTCAAAAATTCAATTTTTTTTATGCTTTTATCATAGAAATCGAAATCAAATGTCATCCGTCCGAGAGATATGAAAAGTGTATCATACTATTCGCCCCAAGTAGCCTTTTCATATGTTTTATTTTTAATTTTGTGGTACAATTTAATTCTAAAACATAAGGAAAGGCTATAGTCCGCTTGGGGCGAACAGTTCGATACCCTATCCATATCCCTATATGCCCCAAAGAAAAAAGCATTAAGAAGGTGATGGATCATTTCATTCTATAAAATTTATAAAAAAAAAATATTTTTTGAAAAAAAAAAAAAATGCCCCCAAAAAGTGGGCGTGGCCAAAAACTTTGTATGGGCGATATATTGGAAAAAATATTTGCTAAATATCTTCTTAAAATTTTTTTCCGTTTCTATGAAAATTTTCGATGAAAATAGCATTTTAGTGAAAAAAGCCCACTTGTGAAGGTTCCAATACTCTATCTCTCTAACTTTAGCCTTAAAACGGTTTTTTACAAATTGTGGGCATGGCAGTGGGCGGATTTAAAAACTACTCTAAATTTCAGCTTCCTAGCATAAATTTGAAGGCCTCAAAAGTTGATACGGACGGACGGACAGACATTGCTAAATAATCTTATGATTTGGTCCTGATCATAAATATATATACTTTTATGGGTCTACGACGAATATTAAGGGGTGTTACAAACTATGTGTCAAAATTAATATACCCTTAGGATAAGGTATAAACACGACCAGCATTTGAAAAATTACCACAAAAATTCAACTTATTTTTGAAAATAAAAATTTCCCGAAATTTAAAGTGAAAAAAAGGTATGACGTCCCAATGAAAAATCTAACACGAAAATTGCTCTAAATTGGGGCCATTTTTCATACTTTAGTATTGCGTGACATGAAAATGAAAGCTATATTTAAGTTCCCAAGATACTGCCAAAAAAAATAAATAAATAAGTAAGTTAAGTAATAGTAATTACCTATCTGGGTGAGACGATTCGCGGGAATAAAGAATTTCAACTATATTTCCGCAGGCGGCATTTACCCGAAGTCGTTGCTTCAGGCTGTATGCTTTTCGTCAGGGAGGCACCTAACTCAACAGTACCAGGACGGCCTGCTGCGTGGGAATAAAAGATTTCAAATATCTTTTTGCAGGTTGAAGACCCCTTTCATGCAACTGTGTTGCTGTAGAAAGAGAGTTGAAATAATTTATTCCCGTAGGAATAAATCCCGTAGAATAGCCATATATGAAATAATATTGTTGTCATGAATTGGAATCATTTTTCATTTATTTCGAAATTTTAACCCAAACCAAATAATGAAAAATGGGCCCAAAAATATGAAAAAAGGCCCAAATTTACAATAATTTTGGTGTTGTTGCTTTTAATATTTTCATTTTCAAAAATAAGTATAATTTCAGTGACAAAAATAATATTTATTAGTTAATAAGTAAAACACGAAGATATTCCGCATTTTTTCGTACGTGCAATATTATCATTGTGTAATATGATGGGTGTGTGTAACATTATTGTATAAGCAATACTCCAATTTCAACCCTGTGCGATATTTGTTTCAGTGTTTCTTATAAAATATGAATTAAAATTAAGAGCACGACCATAAGTAGGTTGAGATAGGCTTTCTCGCATTATGGTAAGTAATAAATTGCAAAAATGTATTCCTAAATTTATAGCAGTTATTAGGACAGGATATATTGAATTATAACCAGCTTTACATATTAAACTTATAACTTGTGTCTATAGTCACTTTCGCTTTTTACTTGCATATAAACACATTATATGCATTTACTCTCACGCAAGTAAAGTATACATTAATGGAAGTGAAAACGTTAGATCTTGGTATAATTCAAATGTGAAAGTAATTAATAATTCTTCCGCTAGTCTATTATATTATCGGATGTACATCAGGGTTTACAGATTAAAAAGTTTGATGCATCGTGTCAAAGCTTGCGAGATTACATCCGGACGAAGGAAGGTTGAGAAGATTTCTGCGACTCAGTGGTTCCGCAAGTACGTTAAAAGATATTCGCTGGTCTTAGGGTCCTTAACAATTCTGCTGCCACGGAAAAATCAACCCTTCCAGCGGAATAAAGAACAGCAACAAGAAGAGCTTAAGGCGAAACTGATATGTGAGCCGATTTTTAGCGATATATAAGCACGAAGTCCACACGGACTCATGAGATCTTCTTACAATCTATTGATGGAAAATCTAGTCATGGTTTTTACTTCTGGCGTTTATGTACAGAAGCCGAGTGAAAAAAACGCAGTTTTTAAACTGGAGGAGCAGTGGAAGAGTCACTAAAACGTATTCGAGTGTACCTACTGGGAAAGGCGTTTAGAGCGGCGACGGATTGTCACGGGATAACTACTGCAAGGACAAAAGCGGCATAAAACGCACGCATTGCACGATGGTGGATGAAGTTATCCGAATATAATTGTGAATTTCACCACCGAGCAGGGAAACGAATAAAGTACGCTTTTAGTCGCTCACCACCCTAGCCAGATTTTTTATCTTCACCATTACGGCAGCGGAAGTTGATAATCTTCTTACAACCGAGCTATATTTTTCGATTTTGGAGAACGTTCATACTGTTTTGGGAGGAGTTAGTAAGACGGCGTATAAAATCGAATATCAACAGGACTGATCGAGTACGTTTTACCAAAGACAGCTCGCTGGCGAATTGTGCGGGCCTATCACGACGAGATGGGCCACTTTGTTTCGTGCTTCTACAACAATAGCGGGAAAGTTAAAGAACGAATGTATTTAGGTGAAGTATCCTGTTCCATTCTGCATTCATCTTCATTCTGGTCATTGCCGACTCATTCAGCAAATACGTCATAATTAAGTCAATTCGAAATACCAACATTGTTCCAGTGCTGCAGACGTTGAGTGAAACAACAGCGCATTTTCGTTTGATAACCGATCGCGGAACTGCCTTCACCTCAAAAATATTGCAGGAATTTTGTAATCGATATAATATTCAACGCGTTAAGATAATGTACTCCAAGAGCAAATGGCCACCTTATTGGCGAGTCTAAAAGGAACTGGTGGTAACGACATAAGGATCATTCTATGGGCTATGTTTTGCAGTTGGCCGATGTTCGGAATAATTTAGAGGTAGTTAGGGACTTTGTCTACCTCGGCTAGGAAATACAGAGCGAATGGGCATCAACGCTTAGCAACAATCATTGCTTTAAATAACTTAAACGATGAACGCGTTAAGTACGATAGGCGATGCGTATGATAGTCGACAAACTGACACAAACTGACGGAAGTATTCCGAAAACGACTTGTTGGACTTGGAGCAGAAAGTTGGAACCGAAGTACGGAGGACCGTTTATGGTAACTTAAGTTCTTGGTAACGATGGATGCCTTGTTGAGAGTATCGATGGTATGACGAACACAAATCAAAAGTTTACATCAGTTTAAGCTTCGGATCAGATGAAGCTCTGGTGCGCAGTCCAATTTAAATGGCGTCACTGATACTGAGAACGACTACGATGATAACGATAGCGAGGACGATCAAGGTGCAGGAATGGCCGAGTTGTAACCTTCAACACTTCAGGAGTAATAGTTTTGGACATGGTATGATGCTATCGGAGCTACTTCCAGGCAATCCAATTATAACGGATGAAATCCCTTCCTTTGTCGACTTTGACATTTCATATGACATTACATATCCGGAGAGGAAGGATTGGCAAAGAAACGCAATAATCAGATCGAACGAAATTAGGATTTTTACTGATGGTTCGACGATAGCGCAAGGAACAGGTTCTGGTATCTTTTCAGAAGATCCAGGGATGAGAGTGTCTATACGACTACCGTACCCAAGCAGTGTCTTCCAATCAGAGGTTCTGGCTGTTCTCAGAGCGGATGAGCCAATGCAGATGTGATCGGTATCCGGAGGGGATATCACCATTTACATCGATCGCCGCACTCAAGGCAATGGAATCAACGAACATCTATTTTGATACAGTTAAGAGCTGTCGCACAATGCTTAAGGCATTATGCAGTCAGAACCGAGTGAGACTGTGCTGTGTGCCAGGACACTGCGGTATTGAGGGGAATGAGCAGGCGGATGAACTTGCACGAATAGGAGGGCTACTTGCTCACATCAAACCTCCCCTCTGCATAATAAAGGGCATGATTGAGGAAAACCATCAGGTCTGCCAATCTAAGGTGGACAAGTCTTGAGGAACCCAGGGTATCTAAGGCTCTATGGCCAATTTTCGATAGTAAAAGACTTATAGTGTTAATAAAACTGAGCAGGGTTGAGCTTAGAACATTAACAGGAATTCTGACAGGGCACTGTATCCTGCGGAAACATGGAAGGAGGCTCGGATTAGCAAATACAGATATCTGCAGATACTGCGAAGATCTGCATGCTGCCGAGGACATAACACATATACTGTGTGAATGTGAGGTAATAACGCATAGTCGAAGAAAATGCTTGGGGAAATACTTCTTTGAAAATTTAAGAGGAAATAGATGGCAAGGACTTTAAGGGCATCTTAGGTCTCTGCAGGGAAATTGTTGGCTTTACAAGGGCAATTGTTTAGGTTTTGAATTTTGAATTCAGATGGTTCTCCCAGGGATCGCGATGGCCTGTATGGTACCTAGTTTTGTGTGGCGGATTTCGTTTTCACTACACCCCTGTTTAACCTAACCTAACCGCAGCCTTACACTTTATAATTAATAAATAATAAGAATTTTTCTTTCACAAGCAATCTGAAATTTATTACATGTGCTCCCTAAAGTCTAGAAAAGTTTAAGAATAATGGTGCCCACTTTTAAAGCTAAAGTAGACAAAATGAAGGTTAAAACCTTCACAAAATATGTAGTAATTGACCATTCCATGTTTTGTGCCACGCATACTTTTTGTAGGTTGTGTTTTCTATACAATAAAATATTGATAACTGATTAATATTTTTATAAACCACTTAATAAGCACTTAATTAAAGCAGATGATAAATACATAATCATAAAAATTGGACGAAACGTAAAGTAAATACGCTACATACATTTGCATAAATCTCAAAGCTAAATAGCTCTCATATATCAATAGTAGATAAATGAAGGTATGTCAAAAAAATTACAGTTTCGGTTCTTCAATAGCCGTGAAAACCGCTGTCACGGCTAGAAGCGGTCGATGATGTCAATAGCATTACCAATAGCTGGAATGATCTATTGAAGACTTCGAAGAAGACGAAAAGATCTTGTTCTTTAACTAAGACCACTTCTTTAATACTCGGTGCTGGGACTACGTGATGCCGGTTTAGCAGCTGCTGGAAATGCTGCTTAAACAATTCTACAATATTTTTATTATACCTGCCAGAAAACAAAACTGACTTAATACATTTTAGATTATAAATATGCTATTCCTTGTAAAGGGTGCTTTTTTTTAGAGGTATAGAACTTCGTATTGAAAGAAAACAAGAAAATCGTCTTAATGTCCATCAATTTGGTTTTATTGGAAGGATAATTTTATGCCATTAATGTTTAAAAATGATTTCGGGCATGTGGCCGCCGCGGATGGTTCGAATAAAGACAAGTCTAGAGGTCAAATTTTCAACCACTTTTTCAAGCATTTGGGGCTGTATCTCGGCAATAACGCTACGCATGTTGGCTTCCAAGTCCCGTAACGTTTCTTGTTTGTTGGCTTAGGCGAGCGACTTCACATATCTCCAAAGAAAATAGTCCAATGGTGTCAAATCACACGATCTTGGTGGCCAATTGGCAGGTCCATTCCGCGAAATTATGCGCTCATCGAATGTCTCCTTCAATAAATCGATTGTGACGTGCGCTGTGTGGCATGTAGTGCCGTCTTGTTGGAACCACATCTCATCCAAATTCATGCCATCCAATTCGAAAACAAAATAGTCGGTTATCATGGTTCTATACCAGTCTCCATTAACGGTAACTGACTCTCCAGCATCATTTCGGAAGAAGTATGGCCCAATGACTCCATCAGCCCATAGAGAACACCGAACAGTTAGTTTTTGTGGATGTAATGGCGTTTCAAGGGTCTCATGTGGATTCTCTTCACTCCAATGTCAATCTCATTTCGGCCCATACACCAAAATCACTACGCATTGTATAGTCACGCGGCTTTAATTCTTGCACAAGCTGGATCTCGTTAGGTCGTAAGAAGAGATCTTTGTGCAAAATCTTCCATAAAGTTGATGGACAAAGCTCCAATTGCTGTGCACGGTGCGAATCGATTCATTCGGATCCTCTTCAACACTTTGCTCTACAGCGGCAATTTTTTCTTCGGTGCGCACTGTTCGACGTCTATGCGGATGCGTATGATCACATAGAGTAAACGTAGTGCGAAAACGATACATGGTTAACCGAATTAATTGCTCTGATGGACGATTATGTCGACCATAAAATGAATGGAGCTTGCGGTAAACTTCGCGAACTGAACCATTATTTTCGAAATAAATTTGCACGATTTGCAAGCGTTGTTCATTTGTCAACGTCGTGATGAAATGGCAAACCAAACTGAACATAAATGACATTAGAGTTGCCCGATTTGACCACAAAATGCCAGTTTTATCTCTAATTGAAAAACCAAACTCTAAAAACAAACACCCTTTATTTCAAACATTTTGTCCCACACATCTGCTCTCGTTTGGATGCACATTGCCCAAATGAATTTATTTTTTAAACTTACCGTCATGTATTCATCCAGACGATGTTTCCAGTTATCAGATCTATCAATAAGATTATTCCATTGTTCTGATAATTTCCCCACTTCACGACGTATGCTTCGTGTTAGTTCACGAGTTTGTTCTTCGGTTGACATGTATCGAGAATCAGAATCATGGGCTGAAAAGATAATAAGTAAGCTTTTAAAAAATGTATTTGGCAATTAATATGTACATACTAAACATTTTTAATGTATATTAATTGCAACCTATGCCCTATCAACAGTGGTTGATTTGTAATAATTAGCCGGCCAAAAATTCATTTTTCAAAGTAATGGTAAAAAAATAATCATAAAGCTAGATGAGAATATAAATTGTCAGTTTGCGTGTGCGCAATTTGTTGAAACTTGATCGTGCATGTTCAGCTATCAGCGTCTTTTCGGTGCAAAAATTTAAAAAAGTTGAAAGTTAAGTAAAGTAAAGAAATTGAAGGAAAGTTATTGAGATGAATTCGAATAATCCGAGTAAGAATCAATTTTTCATGATATTTTTTAATATTTTATAGCGGTTTTTATACTATGCGTATAACTTTAAAGTCAATGTCAATGATTTTATTTTATTTTCATACCAAGCCACTGTAAAATATTATCGCCTCCTATCGGCCAACAGTTTTTATTGCATTGTATATTATATATATTAAGTTAAGTTATCGCGTTAAATGTATGTGCAGATAGCTGCGGACGATAACAATAAGAAATATAATCAACTTTTTGTTTAACTTGCGCGAAAGCAATTTACAAAGGTTTATACTATTAAAGACTTTTTAATGTCCTTAAAAGAATTTCTCTGGTCTCTTAAGGATTATACAAAAATGGCTTCATAATTATCTGTAAATGGGGCTGAGGATTCCCAACAAGGCCGATATAAACAAAAAATTTACGATTATGATGTAAATATATATTATATATTTCTATCATCTTTTGCACCACTTCAAATACTTTGTGGGAAGGATGGCAAAACCCGACACCTAGATACAGCAGACCAATTCGATTTAGGGTTTTTAAAGAAACTGCTGACGTTACAAAGGAAGAAATTGGTAACGTAGAAGTAACAACTCACTAAAGTAGTCTTGGATAAGTGGGCATAAAATAGATATTCTAAAATTCGACAATAATTATGCAAATGAAATTTCTAAATCGTATGTTGATCTACAGGGTGTCCGCCGGGAAGGTGTACTACTTTGTTTTGCCGCTATTTTGGTAAACATTAGTCTTGACAGTTCATATAAAAATATTCGATATTCGATGAACCAACGTGTTTTAATCGTTAAAACATTTTACAAAATTAATTATCGACTACTGTGACGAAGAGAAAGTTACGTGTAATTTTTGGGAGAAACAACGTGCCAACAAAACGCACTATTTATCGTGTAGTGAATGATTTCGAAGAAAGAGGGTCTGCAAGATCGGCTGAAAACATTACTGCTGCACAAGGAAGTGTTCAAAACAATCCATCAACCTCAATTCGACGCCGTGCTCAGGAGCGTGGTCTTCAAAGACCCACTTTGGTGACAATTTTGCACAAGGATTTGCATTTGTTTCCATTAAGATTTAGTTGACGCTAAGAGCTTCTTTCACAAGACCGTGCATATGCCAATAGGATTTTACAGCTAGCCCATGACAACGATTTTCAAGACAACGATTTTCATGAAAAAATAATCATAATGAGTGACGAGGCACATTTTCATTTGAATGGATATGTGAATAGACAGAATAGTCGGTTCTGGCAAATAGAAAACCCTAAAATTATTCAAGTTGCAGTCTGGTGTGGAATTTGGTCAGGAGGAATCATTGGACCTTACTCCTTTACAAATGAAAAAGGGGTAACGGTAACTCTGAATAGGGAGCGATATCGTGATATGATTGAAAACATTTTAACGCCGCAACTTCATGCTTTGAGCTTGATTAACATGTGGTATCAACAAGACGGTGTCACATCGCATACAGCTAGGATTACAATGGAATTACTGTGAGACCTATTTCCACAACAAGTTATTTCAAGAAATGGTGATGTTGATTACCCTCCACGGTCGCCTGGGATAACTGAAAAGCAAGGTTTATGCAAACAAACCAGAAACGCTTGACCAACTCAAACAAAATATTCGTGATGAAATTAATGAAATGTGAAATGTGTGAGAATGTAATGAAAAATGTGCTCAAAAGGGCTCGCATTTGTGAGACTAACAGAGGCGGACATTTACCTGATATTATATTCCATACACAATTGGCGACATTCAATAAAACATTTATCAATATAAGATCCATTCTCTTTCATTCAATCAAAAATAATAAACAAACAAAGTAGTATACCTTCCCGGCGGACCCCCATGTATGTACATAAAGTGAGCGTCAACAGTAAGTAAACGTTTTGCATTTATCTATTTGTGCTCAATTTGACAAATATTTTTGATTGAATTATAAAAAAAATACTCATAGATAGTTCTTTCTGAAGCTCAGGCGAGAAAAATGTTGTATCAATTTAAAACGAATATTTCCAATTTGGAGGTATAACTACTCTATATTAAAGGGTGATCCATTTCGAGGTTCCCTACTTTTTTAAAGAAAAAAACAGAGAAAATTCAAATTTAATGGAGAATGTTTATTATCATTTGAAAGAACATTCTTTGGCATTTATTTTTTGAAGATTATGTCTATCAAATGTTGGCCGTTGCTACGTCGCAGATGGTCCATCCGTTGTCCAATTTTCGATCACTCGTTCGAGCATTTCGACTGGTAACTGGCGAATGACACGCGTGATGTTTTCCTCCAAGGCCTGAATCGAAGCGGGTTTGTCGGCATAAGCTTTTGACTTTACATATCCCCACAGGAAAAAGTCTAACGGTGTGATATCACACGATCTTGGTGGCCAATCGACCGGCCCAAAACGTGAAATTATGTGCTCACCGAAATGTTCTCTCAATAAGTCAATAAGTCCATTGATTGATGCGATGTGTGGGAAGTGGCGCCGTCTTGCTGAAACCAAATGTCGTCGAGATCACGAGCTTCAATTTCAGGCATCAAATAGTCGGTTATCATGGCACGGTAACGGTCGCCATTGACGGTTACGTTCGCACCGGCATAATTTTTAAAGAAATATGGACCGATGATTCCACCGGCCCACAAACCACACCAAACCGTTGTTTTTTCTGGATGAAGTGGCAGTTCTTCAATCTCTTGAGGTTGCTCTTTCCCAAATGCGGCAATTTTGTTTGTTTACATACCCAGTGAGCCAGAAATGGGCCTCATCGCTAAACAAAATTTGCCTCGAAAACGTCGGATCTCTTGGAACTTTTCAAGAGCCCATAGAGCAAAGCGATGTCGCTTGGGAAGGTCGAGCGGCTTCAGTTGTTGCACAAGCTGTATTTTGTACGCTTTCAATTTAAGGTCTTGACGTAAAATGCGCCAAGTCGTTCCATACGTCAGTCCGAGTTGCTGCGAACGGCGCCGAATCGACTCTCTACGGTCTTCGTGTACACTCTCAGCTACGGCCGCTATATTTTCTTCACAGCGTTATATAACTATCACCCGTTATATAACTTCAGAAATATTAGATATAGCTACAAAAACCACTTTACAAATTTTGTAGACCTAATTTAAAAAAATGTAAGTAGCATCGTGTAATTTTATCCGCCCAGAAAAAAGTTATGACGCCTGAAGCAAAAGTTCAAAAACTAAGTTTTTCAGCATTATAGGGTGTTTTTTTTAACTAGGCAGGGTGTTGAAAAAGAGATGGCGCACCCACCTGATAGACCGTTATTTTCTTGACTAGTAGGTCCAAAATTCCAAGTCAAAAATTGTTTTCCATATTTTAACTATTTATTTTAACCAATGAGTTAAGGCATTTCATAAAAATATCTCTAAATGCAATTATACGTGTTCTTACCTTCTGCATCGCTGTTATCAGAAACTGGCGTTTCACTCGAAATATATTGGCGACCGCTCAATAAATTACTTTCAACAATTGGGCGCTTATCTTCTAATTGCCGTCGGAAAGCTTTATGATCATCCTAAAAATATAATTAATTTAATTACATAAAATTATAGAAGAAATAAAAGTAATGAATTATACCAATTGTTTTTGTAAGCTAGCAGCATCGGCTCGTACAGGGCTAATGCCAAGAGTAGACAGCTCTGTATCCTTTCTAATAACCCATTCAGTTAACTCGCGCAAGGATAGCAGCAGTGCGTTCCAATGCTCAGTATTTGACTCAAGACGATTTCTAAAAATATCATTCAAATTAAGGTTATAAATAACTGTAAAATACAATATTTGTAAAGCTAAAAAATATTATATGTCAAATGCAGCATAGAACAAATACTAAGGTAATATAGGGATCTGGATCCTGTACCACAAAACTACAAATCTTGTACAATAGGCAAATTTTAACAATTAACAATGATTTTCGTACCAAAAACCTGAATATAATAATTAACAATTGTATAAGCAAACCCGAACAATTGCGAAGCTATTTCCTCTTTATCTTAATCTTTAATTTTTTTCTCACTTTCTATACTACAAAGGTACAAGGGTAAACAAAATTGAATAAGCGACTGTTATAAAGTTGAAAAAACTTAACGTGCGAATTGAAAACAGTTAAGCATTTTCAAGCTAGATTTTACCTGGTCTTAAAAAGTTAATTTGAACCGTTTGTCTTCATAACTTATTTATATTATTTTCTATTCTCATTGAAGTAGTTCCAATATTGAGAGTAACCTTTATATCAACGTGTAAATAAAAGCGTAAACGAGAGGGAGATGTACCGTAATAGTGCTGCTAACATTTTGTTTTGACTTAAGTCATAATACATAATAATAACAAGTTAGCCGTTTTTAAATATTTTGTGGTACAGTAATTATAGTAACCTGTGAAATCGGCATTGCTAAAAAGTGCTTGTAAAATTGTTAAATTCTAGTTTTGTGGTAAAACCACCTGGTTGTGATAAACTTACCTTATAGCCACGCTTTTTGATTTTAAATTATTCCACCTCTGATTCATTTCATCTAAGCGTCGCTGCAACATAACAGCGTCTTCCTGTGATGTCAGGGAACCAAGTAACTTTCTACCAGTAACATCAAGACTATCGTAGACTCCACGATGTGTCTCAATCTCTGATTGCAAATCCTTTAAACACAAATAATTATATGCAATTATAGATTTTGCTAATTTTTTAAGTTAAAAATGAGATATAATTAAAAAAAAGTATAATTCAAAATTTTTGCAAACTAAATTTTAGGATGCAGCATCGCCGCAGTCTTACCAGTAAAATGTGATAAATAGAGCCACTATTTCGCTCTACCAACAAACTTAATATATTTTTAAAGGCTAGCTCGATGCAATTGCGCAAAATATGACGCAATTCCTCGGAATACGCAACAAACAAAAAAAAACTCTTGATTTATCGATTTTAAAAGCTGCGTTACAATATAGGTCAACAATCAAACCGAAATTATAACAACAAAACATTCGTTTGCAAAACAAACTCTGCTAAACTCCAAAACTAAAAGGACATTCTATCAGACTCTAGTGGATACCAACACTCAGAGGAAATAAAAATAAAACACATATATTTACATATTACAACGTATTAAATCCTACTTCACTGAAAAAGAGTAAAGACAGAAGGAAACATAAGAATATATTATAACAATAGCCTAAGTAACAAGAAAGGAAGCATCAGCAAAATAAAGACTCATGAGCTGACACTGAACAACACGAAGCTCACCTCACTAAATTTACAGCATCAAAGGCTTTATATTTTACACATCGTATTGCTCTAGGAAAAATGGTTCCAGTCAAAATTCTACATTTATTTTTTAACTTCAAAAATGTTTGTAGGAAATAACTACGGAAATATTTAAACACTATCCTAAGGGTATATAAATTTAGACACATAGTTAGTAACCTCCCTTACTATTCGACGTCGAACCCTAAAAGTATATATCAGCATAAAAAGTTTGACGATTTAGCAAATTTTGATCTAGGAAGCTGAAATTTAGAACACATTTTCCTAGAATCCCGAAATGGAGCGTACATTTCTGTTTTTATACCCTATCCTAAGGGTATATTAATTTTGACACATAGTTTGTAACACCCCTTAATATTCGCCGTAGACCCATAAAAGTATATATATTTATGATCAGGACCAAATCCTAAGACTATCTAGCAATGTCCGTCCGTCCGTACGCAATTTTTAGGCCTTTAATAGGGATATGGATAGGGTATCATACTGTTCGCCTCAAGCGGACTGCAGCCTTTCCTTATGTTTAATACAATCGTTGTCGCGCTTAGTTTAGAACAGTTTTTAAGCTAAAATTGAAGTTAAAGAGAAACGAAAAAAATGTTTAATTAGATATTTAGCCATATCACCCATACAAAGTTTTTGACTCACTTTTTGGGAGCATTTTTTCGAAAAACTGTTTTCCTTTATGAATTTCCTAGAAAACAATATAAAATGTCATTTGTCACGATCTGAAGGCATTTTTCTTGGGGCATATAAGGATATGGATAGTTTGCCATACTGTGACTTCTTTTACATTATACTTGAAAGAATTGTGAAATACTCAGAAGCCACCACAAAGGTTTGTTCAATTACTTACCGACGACATTAATATTATTGGTAAAACACAGCGATCTGTCACAAGTGCGTTCGCGAGTATGTGGGTCTAATGGCATGTCTACGCCATTAAATTAGAAGCAATAGATAAATGCCATTGATGAAACACCCATCAATTTTTTTGTTATATACAAACGTGCGAAAAGTTATTTTTTTATAAATGTACGCGCACTTAAGGGATTTTGGATACCCTTATAATGAAGTAACACAGTGCGGCCATTAGGGAACTGAGGGACTAGAAAAAAGGAGATACCGATGCACGTTGGTTTTAAATGTCTGTAAACTATAATGCGTAGGAAAAACAGAGCGGGGTAGAGCATTCCACATTCGTATTGTACGGTTACAAAACGAATCCTTGTATTTCACTGTACGTCCGAATGCAGGCTTGAGGGTAAACTGACGTGCATTCCTAGCATGGCGAGTATTGCGGTTGAATTGCTGTAGGGGTGGAATGCAACTGGCTATTTCATTTGAGCACTTGTGGTGGAAGTACCGATAAAACAATGACAGGCAGGAGACATCACGACGATGACTAAGAGAGTCAAGGCTTGGAAAGTGATTTCGTGATGTCTCGATAGCCAATAAGTTTAACCGCACGTTTTTGAATCCTGTCAAGTAGCTCCAAATATGTTATTGGTGCACCAGACCAGATATGAGTGTTGTACTCAAGTTTTGGGCGAATAAACCCCTTGTAGATTCTAGCCAGATCAGAAGGGGTCAAATATTTCTTGCATTGCTTAAGGAAGCCTAGACATTTCGCAGCGTTCTTGGCGACATCGAATAAGTGGTCATTTCAACGAAGTTTGTCGTTAACGCACATACCGAGGATGGAAAGTTTTTCAGTTTCGGCGATGCAAGTGCCATCCATGGATAATGGCAGAGTATTGGGGTTTCGCTTTAATGACAGAAGACAACATTAAATTCTACTCTATTGGTTTAACCCC
This sequence comes from Ferdinandea cuprea, assembly GCA_963576555.1. Classification (NCBI taxonomy): domain Eukaryota; kingdom Metazoa; phylum Arthropoda; class Insecta; order Diptera; family Syrphidae; genus Ferdinandea; species Ferdinandea cuprea. The sequence goes on from OY754959.1 coordinate 85,696,551, forward strand.
ATGCTGTCAAGGCCAGAATTTAATGAGCTTAACATTCGTTGCCGTTTTAGCTCCACGCCCGAAGATGAGGGACGTGAATCGTAGAACGAATATGTGAAGTTATGGTACTGTCAACAGCAAAGGCATGGATTGGATTAGAAGTGACAGACAGGAGGTCATTGATAAAAATGCAAGAGAGAGTCGGAGACAAAACGGAGCCTTGGGGAACACCAGCATTTATTTGGTAAGTCGCAGACTTGAAACCGTCCAAAACAACTTGTATTGAACGGTCCGAAAGGTAATTTCTAATCTATTGAAGAAGGGTAACATCGATTCCAAATGCACGCATTTTCGACAAGAGAGCTTGATGCCAAACTCTGTCAAATGCCTATGAAATATCAAGCGCAACGACCTTACTTTCGCCACCACGGTGAATAGATTGGTTCCACTTTTCGGTTAGATATGCCATCAAATCACCAGTGGATCTGTTGCTGCGAAAACCGTACGGCCGGTCATTAAGTTTGGTTTTGCCAGCGTGGAAGAACACCTCTTCAGAACGATAGGGGAAATACCACCTGGACCAGCGGATTTATGTATGTTGAGATCTCGAAGAACTCTTGCACTGTATGACTGCGAAAATGGATGGGTCCCATAGAAGATTCTACGCGCTCGAGTACAGGGGGAGACAAAGTACAATCTGGCAGCGTTGAGCTAGCTGCAAAATGAGCAGCGAGCAGATTGGCTTTATCCGAAGAGCTGACAACTGGGTTGTCATTGCAAATGAGTGCCGGGATAGATGACGAGGCCGAATTTTTAGTATTCTTGACAAACGACCAAAAGTTTTTACTACCGGTGGGGCTTTGTAGTATTTTTTGCCTCACCTTTTGGTCGTAGGAGAATTTGAAACGATTAATGTGGGCATTGCAGTCATTTCTGGCTCGTTTGAGCTTTTTTCGGTTTTCCTCACTTAATGACCGAAAACTTACCTCTTTAGCCCTGACAGCTTCTTTACAGCTCAATTCACACCACGCGTTTTCCTTAGGTCTGATACACTTTATCCTGTTAGGGATAAAGCGTTTCATACCCAGGTGAATTAAATTTGTAATCATAACGGCAGCGGCATCCACACACGAACACAACGACCAGTTAAAACTCCTAAAGAAACCGTTTAGAGCTTCCCAATTGGCTTTCTCGTATTGCTATACGGTTCTTTTAGGAGCTTGTTCTTTAACTGAGTACGAGAAATTCGCCGAAATGATACAGATGTCTGAAGAACCTAGAGGCGATAATACATTTAAAGTGTATATATTAGGGTGAGAGACAAAAAAGGTAATTTTTTAAGGATTCAAGGACCTTTTTTTGGAACAAAAATGACAATCATAGTCATTGCGTGTGATCGCCATTTTTCTCCAATGACCAATAACGAATCGAAGCTTCAATGTCGCTCTAGTGCGCCATTTTTTTTCTTACGTCACAGTGTCATTTAAATGACTTGTAAAAATGGCCGTGTAATCGCACCGTTAGGAGTTAAGGGCCTTTAAGTTCTGGACGAGTTCACATTTTAAGTGAAAAGGTTAACCGTACCTATGGAAACAAATTTCTCCAATATATGTCAAATTATATTTTTTTCCATAATTACGCAAGAAGCCAACATAAAGTCTCATCTAACACGCTTTGGGATCAACCATTTCAAAAACTATGTAGATCGACAAAAAACGTTCAAATTTAAATTTGAATTGTGCAAACACTCTACAACCCAGATAAGTTAGGTTAAAACAGGGGTGTGATGTAAGACCATCACACAACACTAGGCACTGGGTAGGGCTCATCGTGATTCCTGGCGAACCGGCTTAAAAATCAAAACGAAAGGCCTTTGAAGTTTGTGCCGTCTGTTTCCCCCAAAGCTTCTAAGAAGTATTTCCCTAAGAATTTCCTAAAACTACGTGAAATTGCCTCGCATTCACACAATTTGTGCGGTGTATCCTCAACAGCGTGAAGATCGCCACAGAATCTGCAGATGTCTGTATCTGACAGTTTAAGTCTATTTGCATGTTTTCGTAAGAAGCAATGCCCTGTCAGGACTCCTACTAGTATTCTTAGCTTATCCCTACTAATTTGTATAGATTTCCTGGACCTCTTATAGTCGAGAAGTGGCCATAGAGCTTTTGACACCGTGTGTCCCTCAAGACTTGACCACATTAGGCTGGTAGTCCTTAGGGTTATTCCCTCAATCGAACCCTTTATTATGCAGAGGGGAGGTTTTATGTCAGCAACCTCACCACTGTTGAGCAGCCCTCCTATTCTTGCAAGCTCATCCGCCTGCTCCTTTCCTTCAATACCGCAGTGTCCTGGCACCCAGCACAGTCTCACTCGGTTCTGATTGCATAATGCCTTAAGCATTGTGCGACAGTTCCGGACTATATTCAAATTGATGTTAGTTGATTCCATTGCGTTAAGTGCGGCCATTATGATTGGATTTTCTGGCAGTAGCTTCGAAAGGACCAAGCTATTCCTCTTAAAGTGACCCAAAAAGTCAGTCGTACTGCACTGTTGCCAGCCAGTTTTCTGATATGTAGATCAAGCTGTGTTAGGTTCCGAAACGAGTCCAATGCAGCTGTAGGGTGGTACGGAGCGCATCCGTAATTGCTAAACATGCCGTTCTTTGAACCGCCGCTAGTTTGCCGCATATCGTTTTCTTTTCTGTTGCCTTCCACCATACTAGTGCGCCATATGCCAGTATGGGCCTGACCACCACTGTATACGGCCAGTGCGCCATTGTAGGTCTTAAGCCCCAGGTTCTTCCCACTGTTCTTTTGCAGATAAAAAGAGCATTATAAGCCTTTTTAATTCTTTCCGCAACATTAAGAATCTAGTTAAATTGTCTATCTAGAATTACGCCCAAATACTTTGCACTATTCGAAAGGGATAATTCTACTCCATTCAGTTTTGGAAGCTTGAATTGCGGTATCTTATATTTTCTGGTAAAAAGAACCAGTTCAGTTTTGGAAGCTTTTGTACAACCCAGATGCTATTTAAAAACTTAAGGAGAGAAAAACATATTCCACGGTTTATTCAGTAAGTACAGTCCGCAGAAATGATAACAAATAACAGTTACTGACTAATTGATTTTTCAGTCGCTTGCATTACGGCGGATAATAGCACTACATTTTCAAGGCTTGAGATCCAGACAGCTATTTGTCGTTCTCCAGACGAACCGCCAATCAAATCGTTTATATGCTAATATAGCTAATCGAACGTAACATCTCAAACGTGCACACTTTTCGAGGGACAAAAATCAAATCTGACCACTTTCTTGCACGCGGTGAATTAAGAACTCGAAGAACGCGGTGACTAAAAATCTGTAATTCTGACTTTACCTTCCCCTATATATTAAAATTTGTGGGTGCAGTGGCTTAGTGGTTAAGTGCGTTGGGCCAATAAGCGAGAGGTCCCGACCTGTACCACCTGAAAGTTTTTTTTCGCTGCCCCACCTCTTGCAAACGTCTGACAAACATCCAAGAGTAAGAAATGTCATGAGAAGCTTCTCAAAAATAAATTGCCGTTCGAAACCGGCATTAAACTGTAGGTACCTCCATTCGTGTCAAAAATATAACTTCGCACACACAATGGTAGGAGAAGCTAGGCCTTAGGTCCTGTATGCGCCGTTTACGCATAATATTTAAGTCAGTGCACTGAACAAAATTGCATATCATTTTAATATTTTCTCAGTATTAAATTACCTATCATGTCAATTTCCCTAAAAATTTTAGAAAACGCTGCGCATTTATGATAATTGAATTTATGAATTCACATTTGATAATTTTTTCTAACAATTAATTCATATTACATATAAGAATTGCCAACATAATTTCAACATTTTCATATTGGGCTTGGTAAATTGAAATTAATGCAAATTAAAGGTAAATATAAGTTTAAATATTTCTTAGACAAAGCCTAATTTATATAATTAAAAAAAAAAAACAATATTTTAAAGTAATGTGTTGTATAATATATACATATATTTGCTGTATTATTATGTTTCACTTATGTTACTTTCTTGCGGACCTCGAAAACTGGTTTTGAAAGATTTATACAACGTTTTGGTGCTGTCAGAACAGTTTTGTATTTCCATTCACTCAGAAATGTCTTTTTTTTTAGTTTTGGCGAATCCAAACAAACCCATACGCCGGATTCGCACGTTTTTCGACTAAAACAGAAATGTTTGACATTTCTCTCGTGCCTCCTTCAATGATAGTGACATTCTTCTTTGTCACTATTCAATTCAATTTCGATGCATTTTCAGAAGAAAAATATCGACTTTTAGTCGGAAAAGCTGTTCGGAAAAAACAATAAAATATTAGGTCAGTTCCTTTACTTACAAATTCGTAATTATTGTTCTATTTCTTACGAATTTTTTCGCAATGCCGTTCCCTAACTTGAATTCGTAAAAGAGATCGGAGACGAAAGCGCAAAAAGTTACCCCTCCACTGAGAAACTAACGATTTTTTACACAAAAAGTTTCTTATAAGAATGGTTAAACTTTCAAAACATGGCCGTTGGCAAATGATTTTAAATTTAAATTTGTATACGCGGCTGAATAGAATATTTTTCAATAAATAAAATAAAATTAACGTTGTGGTATTGGTTTTTCTATTGTCGCATGCTTGTTTCTCGGTCAATAAAAACTTTTCCACACTATTTAGACTGTGTCCATAGAAGAACTTGCGTGGTTAAAAAGCCACTGTGTTAAAATTGTTCCATTTACTAAATAAATAGAAAAATTTGTAAAAGAGTTAAATACGACTCTTGGTATTTAATTAACAATTTCTTCGTGTGTTAATTTCTTTCGTTAACCAATCATAAATGCAACATTTAAAAAAACATTCGCTGTCGCATTTGAAATTATATTTTACTACTTCCTACTTCTTACTATAAAAGCGTTCCATAACTTTTTCGTGGGTTTATCTCTTCGTGAAATAATTAATCCCCCACCGCAGTTGTTTGGTTTTGCTGAAATTTGAAAAAAGAAAAACTGAAATTGGAAACCAATGTGGTACGAGAAATGTCAAATGCTTTGGTGGTAGAGTAAATCTTTTTTAAAGTTTTGTTATATTCATTGGATAGGGAAAGTGCATCTAATTTCAATTTATTTATAACTCCCAACAAGGAAGATTGAATAAGTTCTCAAATGGGTTTTATATAATGTTTACAACATTAATCATATTTTGTTGAAGAGGAAACCTATTAACAGTTCTGGGCAATATTCGTTAAGCTTCTAGCTACGAAAGCGAGGCTGTAACATAAGTGGCAGAAAGACAGAAGACACTCTGTTGGTTTAAGTATAGAACGACATTTTGTCAAAATAAATAGTCTAGGAAGCCAAAATTCAACGTGAATTGCAGTCACCAGATTCGAGACAAAATTTAAAACCAAATCTCCGTTTTAAAGACTAAGTCATCGTGAACGCCAGAGCACTTGTTCTGTTTAACTAGAAGTAGCGTGCCCAATATCGAGAAGACAGAGACTCCTCCCTTGGCATATATGTCGATCAAATATCTTAGTTAATAAGAGGAAACCTAAAGGGTGATTTTTTAGCTGGTTTGGTTTTGGCAGCAATGGTTTTGACAGCTGACGTGTGTTTAGTACCTTGTGTCACTGTCAAACAGCTTCAGTTTGGTTTGCAATTTAACCACGGATCGTCTTACAAATGAACAACGCTTGCAAATTATTGAATTTTACTATCAAAATTCGTGCTCGGTTCGAAATGTTCATCGCGCGCTGCTTCCATTTTATGATCGGCATTCTCGACCTTCTGAGCAGTCTATTCGGAAGATTGTGACCAAATTTCGCACCAAATTTACTTTGTTGGACATTAAACCACCAACACGTTTACGTACTGTACGTATTGAAGAAAATATTGCGGCCGTATCAGCTAGTGTGACAGAAGACCGCGAAATGTCGATTCGGCGCCGTTCCCAGCAGTTAGGCCTTTGTTACAGCACTACGTGGAAAATTTTGCGGAAGGATTTGGGCGTAAAGCCTTTTAAGATACAGCTGGTGCAAGAACTAAAGCCAGCCGACCTACCACAACGCCGAATTTTTGGTGAATGGGCTCTTGGAAAGCTGGCCGAGGATCCGCTTTTTTATCGAAAAATTGTGTTCAGCGATGAGGCTCATTTTTGGTTGAATGGGTACGTAAATAAGCAAAATTGCCGCATTTGGAGTGAAGATCAGCCAGAAGCATTGCAACAGCTACCAATGCATCCCGAAAAAGCCACTGTTTGGTGCGGTTTATGGGCCGGCGACATTATTGGGCCATATTTCTTCAAAGATGATGCGAATCGCAGCGTTACTGTCAATGGTGAACGCTACCGAGCGATGATAACAAACTTTTTTTTGCCCGAAATGGAAGTTCTTGACTTGCATGATATGTGGTTTCAACAAGACGGTGCCACATGCCACACAGCACGCGAAACAATGGCGCAATTGCGAGGCGAGTTTGGTGAACAGTTAATTTCACGTTTCGGGCCGGTCAATTGGCCGCCTAGATCGTGCGATTTGACACCATTAGATTATTTTTTGTGGGGGTATGCCAAGGCTAATGTGTATAGGGACAAGCCCGCTTCGATTGACGCACTGGAAGCCAACATCCATGCATTCATTCGTGAGATACCGGCCGATATGTGTGAAAGAGTATGCCAAAATTGGACTCAGCGGATGGGCTACCTGAGACGCAGCCTCGGTCAACATTTGCATGAAATTATCTTTAAACATTAAATTGCAAGGTTCAAACTATCGATTCAAATAAATATTTCATTCATTTTTTCGAATTTTTTGTGTTTTTTTTTTAAAAAAAAGTTCTAAACCTCTTAAAAAATCACCCTTTATTAACGGGTCTTGGCAATATTCGTTAAGCTTCTATTTATGAAAGCGAGGCTGTAACACAAGTGGCAGAAAGACGGAAGACACTCTTTTGGTTTAAATTACCAATTTTAAAATATAGGACAACATTTGTATCAAAATAAATACACCAAAACTAACCTTTCCGAGCGACCAACTACTTATGTACGAACGCGAACTGCAGCGCCCGCCAGTGGTTGTCGTAAAAGGCGACTAAGGCGGAGGAATCACATCTAGGCAATTTAAACATCCAGGTGAGCCTAGCAACATATTTAACACCTTTAAACTGCCCCACAAGTGTGGATGCGAATCCGTGGGTTGACACGACTGGAGAACACCGGGGTCATAAAAGTAAGATCAATCAAGAACTTATATTAGGAGCATGTACTTATTGAACAAACAAACTCGCTTAACCTAGCATTATGGCAATTCATGTTCAGAGAAACACTATCCCGTCAGGCACTTCTAATGCTACGCATGGTTGTGATCCTGGGACGAGCAGAAATGCACGGGTCAGAGCTATTTGGTTTCCGGGGGGTAGCAAAATAATGCAAAAACTCATGCGAAACCTAAGGGTCGCGAGTTGGAACGTATGGTCGCAGCTACGAGCTGGAAGAAATGATGTAAGTAGGCGATTGGACATCTTTTGTGTCCAAGAAACGAAATGGCGAAACACCGGAAATCGGGCGCGTTTCTTGGACGTTAAGACAAAAGCATACAAGATGTTCTACTACGGTAAAGAACAGGAAAATAATGGTATCGGTATCATGCTTGCGGCAGAGTTACTATGCAAAGTATTGACCATTTCAAAGTCCAGTGATCGTTTAACGTCAATACATATGCATATGCTCCCCAAATCGTGTGCGAGCAGAGGGAAAAAGATTCTGGCTTGATTTGCAAAACCTCATCAAGAATAAGGATGAGCTTTTGTTTGTTGGCGGAGATTTGAATGGACATGTCGGGAAGTCTAGCGAAGACTATGAAGACAGCCATGGAGGACAAGGGGAACCAACACAAGGAATACAATGTTCATCAAACAGAGCCGACACTTGGTCATTTATAGCAGTGGCGGTAATGAAACCCAGATTGAATACCATTTGGCGGCAAGTTTTATGAAGCCTAGAATTAAAGATTGCAAAGTGATCTTGGGAGTGGCAATCACCCGGAAACACCGTCTCCCTCTTACTGAAATATTCATGGAGCAGAAGAACAAAAAAAACAAACAAAAGTTTCTGCGAAAATCAATTGGTACAACCTGGACAAAGAAAAAGGCGAGTCATTTATTATCAACATGGAAAATTTCCTCCGTAATAACACCAACGAAGTTGAGGATGAAGAGTGCAGCGCACAAGATATGTGGGATTTCCTACAACGAAACTTGGTGGTGGACAGAGGAAATTCAAGCAGCAATAAAGGAAAAGAAAGTGTCTTCCAAAGCTTGATCAAAGTGCGCCTCTAATAATATAGTTGAAAAAGTTCGCCTTGAAGTGGCATACAGACGTTGCAAAAGTATCGCGAAGAAAAAGTGTGCCCAAATTCAAGCTAAGTGTATGGAGAGGAGTTGGAGTCAGGAGTTGGAGGAGGTATCTTCTTCGCCTGCTGATAGGAGCCAGGTAACCCACGAGCTTCAATAAAACAAGGGAACAACAATTTTCAAGATTGCCGCACAGAGAAGAAGAAATGCTCAGGAAATTCGTTCGCCGAAGTTCATTAACAATGCTCAAGGCCAACTACTTGTGGACGACGAAAAAATTGTACACAGGTGTTAAACAAACACTATCCCCGGCTATATTTTCCAGGAGCCGCCCCCCTACAATGAAGAAGTGACCGACATAACAGTCGAATAAGTTGGAAAAGCGGTCAAGAACTCAAAGAAGAGAAAAGCGGTTGGGCCGGATGAGACACCCAGTGGGTTCTAGAAAAAAGATGGGAGACATAGGGCTCAGATGGTTCATGATTCTTATCTCCGAACTCAGTGGAGGGAAAGTTATCTTCTTCCTTTGCACAAAGGAAAGGAAGACACACGAAACTGTGATAATTACCGTTCAATTAAGTTGATGTCACACACCATGAAGATTGTTGAGCGGGTATTAGATGGCCGCCTAAGACAAATAATATGGCTGTCTGACGACCAGTGCGGGTTTGTCGCGGGTTAATCAACCACGGATGCAATACAAAGTATAAGGATCATAATGGAAAATCAGAGGAAACTCAAGCAGCAATAAAGGAAAAGAAAGTGTCTTCCAAAGCTTGATCAAAGTGCGCCTCTAATAATATAGTTGAAAAAGTTCGCCTTGAAGTGGCATACAGACGTTGCAAAAGTATCGCGAAGAAAAAGTGTGCCCAAATTCAAGCTAAGTGTATGGAGAGGAGTTGGAGTCAGGAGTTGGAGGAGGTATCTTCTTCGCCTGCTGATAGGAGCCAGGTAACCCACGAGCTTCAATAAAACAAGGGAACAACAATTTTCAAGATTGCCGCACAGAGAAGAAGAAATGCTCAGGAAATTCGTTCGCCGAAGTTCATTAACAATGCTCAAGGCCAACTACTTGTGGACGACGAAAAAATTGTACACAGGTGTTAAACAAACACTATCCCCGGCTATATTTTCCAGGAGCCGCCCCCCTACAATGAAGAAGTGACCGACATAACAGTCGAATAAGTTGGAAAAGCGGTCAAGAACTCAAAGAAGAGAAAAGCGGTTGGGCCGGATGAGACACCCAGTGGGTTCTAGAAAAAAGATGGGAGACATAGGGCTCAGATGGTTCATGATTCTTATCTCCGAACTCAGTGGAGGGAAAGTTATCTTCTTCCTTTGCACAAAGGAAAGGAAGACACACGAAACTGTGATAATTACCGTTCAATTAAGTTGATGTCACACACCATGAAGATTGTTGACCGGGTATTAGATGGCCGCCTAAGACAAATAATGTGGCTGTCTGACGACCAGTGCGGGTTTGTCGCGGGTTAATCAACCACGGATGCAATACAAAGTATAAGGATCATAATGGAAAAGCATCGTGGTTTCTTAAAGGATCTGCATATGATTCTGGTTGATTTTGAAAAAGCATTCGGTGGACAACCAAGAGATCTAATATGGGAAGCGCTTAGACAACGAGGAGTTCCTGAAACCTACGTACAGATGATCATGGACATGTACGAGGGAGCGAAGACATTAGTCAGATGTCAGTGTTCACCAGGGATGTGTCTTAAGTCCTTTGCTCTTTATTACAGTCCTAGATTATCTGCTTGAGGGAAAAGTGACGGACCCTTAAGTGCATATATATTGATGTTTGGGTAGAAGGGAATGGGTATCGTATTAGCCAAAAAAAGACAGAGTATCTGTACTGCCTATTCTCTGACCCAAGTCAACCTATTCCGGACATTTATTTGAATGGGGTGGCGGCTCCCAAGTGTGAAATGTTCAAATATCTAGGATCAATGATCAACAGCGAAGCAACAGTTGATGACGACATCAATCATCGTGTAAGCGTAGGGTGGATGAAGTGGCAGGAAAACTGCCATCTTCTGTGACCGAAAAATGTCTCTTAAGCTGAAAGGAAGGCTCTATACCACAGTTGTGCGTCCGGCGCTCACATACGGTTCACAATGCTGGACAATGTACAAAAAGTATGAGGGCAAGTTGACAGCAGCTGAAATGAAGATGCTTCGCATGACAGCAGGAGTAACAAAGCTTGATCGAATTAGAAGTTCCAGAATCTGAGGAAGCCTTCACATCAAAGAACACATCTCGAAAAAATTGGAGAGGATCCAACGAACCCCGTCAAAAAGTCAATGGCAATCAACGTTCCCTTACAATAGCGTAAGAGAGGCAGGCCTAAAAATTCGTGGATCACACAAATGCAGAAACACCAGCATTTGATTGGCCTCAATGATGAAGTGATTCAAAATCGGGATGCCTGCAGATATCTTTTAAGGTCGAAACAGCAAACCCCACAGGCGGACCAGTAGGAATGCGGTGAAGTGGGAGGGTTATGATCCCTGTAATCCTGATCATAATCTCGGGGTTAAATGGAGAGAAGAAGATAATTAATGAAGGGGGTGAAAAGTGTGGGGTGCCAAAAACGGATGATCCGCAAAATTCAATCTGATTATTGTATTAAATTTATATATTTAAAAAACATTATCGAAATATCGGTTCAGCTGAAAATACGCAACTTGATTTTCGTCGTGGAGAAGTTTGAACTTGAGTATCAACAGTCTTTTTCTTAAGCCACCAACCAGACATAGATTGTTGCAAAATGAAGAGAACATAGAAGCTGCCTTAGCGGCTAGTATCGAAAATAAAACCAGAAATGTCGATTGGGCGCTGATCAACTGTGTGGGGTATCGGCAGAATCAACTATTTTACGATTGGATTTGGGCCTGTATCCGAAAAATATTGCGCTGACGCAAGAATTGAACCCGGACGACTATAGAAAACGCCGTAAGTTCAATCATTGGGCGCTAAAAATGTGATTTTGGCCAACAAGTCATATGTTCGAACAAGGCCTATTTTTGGCTCAGCGGCAAAATTGCCGTTTTTGGAGCAAACACAGTACACAAGTGTTCGTCCAAGCATCAATGCATCCACAGACATTGACTGTTTGGTGTGGTTTGTGGCATGGCGGCATCATCGGACTTTATTTATTTAGAAGTGAGGAAGGAGCTGCAATTACCGTCAATGGTCTCAGGTACTTTATGTGGTCAGAGCTCGACAATATCTTTGCACCTTGATAGAAAATAAAAATAAGTATTACGTGTTTCGCCATATTTCAAGTACACTTATTCGCAAGTTTTACTTTTTTCAAGGAACTCAAATAACTTCTTAGCATATTACAAAAATATAGGTTAATATACTTCGACATTGAATATAATATTCTTATAAAGAGTACGCCCTTTATAGGGTTAGAAATTAGTACCGCGCACAGGACAGGATGAGAATATTTCTTGTCACAAAATCTTATCACCACTTAAGGGAGAGATTAAGAGATTGCATTAAGGTAATTTTTAGATTGAGGTGAGCCTAACAAACACATTATAAGATCTTAACACAAATTGATTTAGTCGCAATTATCAAAATATTTTCTATTAAATAAAAGACACTTTAGTGTAGCGTGCAAGCATATTCTTACCTGACTGAATCTGTCTTGACTATCCATGATGTCAATAAACAACCGCATTCGGTCGTCTAAAATCTTAAATCCATTACGTGGTTGCATTAACAGATTTTGAACAGCATCACGAATACTTCCAGGCGTAGTACTACATGAACTACTACTATCAACGGATTCCCCAAAATCTTTGATATGCTCTTGTTGTTGCAACTTCTGTTGGTCGGACGATTGACGTAACGCGTCAGAACATTTTTTTAAGTAATCGAAGGAACCTTTTGATTTGTACTTATCGGCCATAGCCTGAAAACTATCAAGAATTTCATTAAAATCCATGGTTTTTTCTAAATTTGTAGTAGTCATATGTTGCCCATTTTTATTTAATATGGCGGATGTATTATTGTTGTTGCTAACAATTTTACTTGGACTAAGTGCATGTAAGTCTTCGCTCATCAATCGCAGATTATCAGAAATTTGATGAAAACTCTCCGAAGTGATTATGCTATGGTTACTGTTTTCTGCATTTGGTGTTTTTGTAGAGATTCTTCGTGGCACTGGATCCTGCTGAACGGGTTTATTTTGAAAATTTTCAGGCGGTAGAACTTTCGCATCGTTTTCTGGTATCTGATTTGAACGAATCGCGTCGAGAAATACTCTTAATTGGTCGGATGGGGTTGTAAGCTCTACAGTGGGCTCTTGTACGACTAGTTCAGGTGGTGGAGATAACGTTTTCTCAGGAAAAACATTAACATGGTGTTCGTTTCGCATAGAGCTTCGAATATTCTCTAGAAACATTTTTAACTGTGTTGATGGTGTTTGGGCATCGCTTGAAGATAACGAAGCTAAAGATTTGCTTACAATTTCCGGTGAAATCATACTTGATGAAAAATTTCCAGGCGAACATAATGTTGGTGTCTCAGTGACCTGCTGCTTTTGAATTTGTTGACGTTTCAGTTCTGAGAGAAGCTTGGCCTGCTCGGAATACTTTCGCACACTTTCCGTAATTGTTCGCAACTGTTCTGAATAGGATCTTAATTGTTTTTCCAAATACGCTTGGTCTGGTATTGTTCCATATGCATAGGATAAGGGCCTTTCTAATGTCTTCTGCCTTGGGGCATCTAGAGAAGTGTCAATATCTTGTTCAGCAATAGATTGGTGACCATGAAAAGTTACAGAATGTCTCATGCCGCCGGAAATTGTAGTTGGAATTTCTGAAACAGTTTTATTTTCTACTGATTCCCGTTGCATATTATCGTTACATGTACCTTTAATACCAACTTGTATTTTATTTGTAGTTAAATCCGGCTTTAAGTTATTTCCAGAAACCCTACTGGTTCCACATTGTCCCGGTTGCGACAGGCGTCTTAAAGGAATCGGTGGTGGTTTATATACATTATCCATGTCGTTGTATCGATCTAGACTTCTAGGACGTTTTCCGGCAACAACACTGGTATGCAAGAACAATGCTTGCGTGTTGTTAGAAATAGTTTTCTGTGCAACTGTGTTATCCGTAAGTTGTTTACTAGGCCGAGGTGTGCTTTGAGATCGTCTTGGAACTATAGGTTGCATCTGTGTGATTAAATGCGATTTTTGTTGTTTAAGAGCAGATGGCGTTGATATTTTTTCATTGGAGTTTGTCGGGCTATTTCTATACTGCTGAAATAAAGCGGCATAAAGGCTTTCTTTGTCGGGTCCTGAAAGATGTTCCGTGGAATGTTTTCGAAACTGTGATCTAGATAAAGTCACTCGCTGCTGCTCCAATTGGTCCGATGCCTGCCTTTTCTGTTGTTGGTGCTTTGTTTTATGAGATGAAGCAGATGGTTTATAGTCTGGATTTAAGCCATTGTGTAGTGATGAGACAGCTATGCTGTGCGGTCGTTTCGGTCGACAGTCTGCTACCTTTATTGAACTTTGATCGGGCACACCGGATGAATTAACGCTCTTATCGGTTTCAACAATATTGAGTGCGAATGGATTAGTTTTTTGTTCACTGTCCGAGCTTTCGCAAATACCATTTGATGGATGGATATCCACACCATTAGAAATATCAGGGCTTAAAGGACTGCAGTGACCATTTAATAATGGTTTGAAATAAGCCAGTTTTTGTGAAACTGAGTTCGGGTCCAATGAAGCAAAAGATGCTCCGTTTTCCGCTTTTAAGCTGCATTGTTTTGATGATGATGTTGTTTTGATTATATCTTTTTTAAATTCATCAGAAATTATTTCCATTTTTTTTACGATTTACTCAGACTAGGCGTTCATATCACTAACATAAAATATCATTATACATAGAGATGTGTATGTTAACTAAAGATACATCTATTATGAAAATGAACTAAAAAAGTAGGCACACTTTGCATAGTTATGGTTTTTGTTTACATATAATTAAGACTTTACCAATGGCAAAGCATCAAATCAAAATTACTGTAAACAGATACATCACAGGAATTCATGACAACCCTTAGCTTTAAGACTGGGAATAAATTTGCAAGAACTAACCGATGCAAAGCTATTCATTAGTATTCGATTGTAAGAAATCAGGTGAGTCTCTCATCTATAACAAAATGTGAAGCTTTACCTACCCAAACTTGTAGAAGATTTGTTTTTTAATTATTTTGGTTTTAGAATACAATAACGCCTGTGTTATTTGTGTTGGATTTTTCCTCAATATTTTAATTATGGCCATACATATAGTTGTATTATCCCGGTATATATATATATAAGTAATAATTCCTAAAAATATCTTATTTCATCATACCATACTTGACAATTGTAATGACATTTCCACGTAAATATATAATTTTCTATACATCAAGCTAACTTTTAATAGTTTATAACATTGAGGCTTTTTCAATGAGCACAGATATTTTACATTCGAATATTACATACAAATTTGCAAAAGGTACATTTCCTTTCCCAGCCTTGTACATAATATTCGTCATATTCCTTTCTATTGTAGAGGCAATGTTCAACATTTTTTTTATACAACCGAAACCACAGTCTCTTAAACGACGTGATGACACATCAAACGGAGTTAACAAGCTGCAGGTTTCTATTAATAACAAACTTTAATAGTTAGTGCGCAGAACCGCGAAATTTCAAAATTGGTAATTAACACCAAATAGAGTCAATTTCGGTTACACTGGATGTCATTTGTTATTTATTGTCGCAACACTGTAAATGTTAAAACGACAAGTTGACATTTAAAATGTTGAATAATTAAAAGTTAACTCAAAATATAGTTATTTTTCGAGTTGGTAAAACAATCAACATACGTATATCGTAAAACCACAACAACCGCACCAGGCCGATACAATTTTAATTCGAATAAATGCCACCACCAAATTTAAATAAATTGCATATTGTGAGAAAGACATTTTAGTGGTATTTGTAATATGTGTTCGATAATATGTAATACTTGCCTTTTGGTCAAATTTAGCTATCGAAATGGTTATAAGATTTGGTAGTTTAAGATATGCTTATTACACAGCATGATCCTATTTTAAAAGCCAAATAGTCATTAAAAGAACACTTGACATGTAGTCTTATCTTTCCTTTAGAGAACAGACGACATTGCCGCTCGTTTGAGAACCCAATGCCTCATTCGAGAGACATTTTCTTCACTACTCGGTTAAGAGTAGATACAAGTTGTCAGACAGGTGTAATCCACCTAATCAAGAAATTTATTTCATTGAAAGAATACTTCGACTACAACTATGAAGTCACTATCACTATTGCCTAGATATACAGAACTCGAAACATGTTCTGACAACCTAATGTATAAAAGCGCGAAACTGTCAGAAAGATAATTTGTGTCGGGGCAAATAACGCGCAACTAATAAAAAGGCAAAACATGCAATTGCAAAAGCAAATACAATTTAACTGTTTAATGAATATTTTTGTTTTATTTATAATCGGTTTTGTGGCTAGATTTAAAGATAAACGTTTGCTAAATGAAAACAGCGAGTATTCCAACGAAATAATCTTAGCCACAGATTGTGAACTGAATTTAATTTTTTTTGCGTGTTGTATAACCACAGTAAAAGTGTTGACATGAAATAATAATATTTTCTTGTAATTCGCAAGACTTCCGAGACTTTTTAATTAGCTTTCTTGCAGAAATTTTAACTAACCATAAATGATTTTTCTCTAATATCATATCGACAAGCATTGTACCAATAAACTTTTGCAGAAAAATGCTATCTGAACTATTATTAACACAAAATAATATCATTTTATTCGTACGATATGGTAAACTTCTTTTCAAATCATTCCATACGTTTAATGGAGAAGTATTTTCGCGTAACAAATATGTATTATGATAACAAAGTTTAAATATTGCGAGTAAGAAACCATATATTGGAAGCAGTAACGTATTTACAATGTTAAAAATTGCTTCTTTAATGGCCTAGGTGCTTTGGGTTTGCCCATTTTTTTATGCTATGTATTGACGAAATAAACATTGTCACATATCTTGTTCATGTACAAAGATGTACAGAAATTAAATAAGAGTAATTTAGTATTATATACGGCAGCACAAACTAAGGTATGTAGATACATAAAGCACCTACATATCTTTATTTTTTATATTATGTAGTTTTCTGATTTTTTTGAAGATAAAGCGATGGTGTTTTTATTTAATTGCACTTTAAAGAAAACAATTCCTATGTAAATATTTATATTATATCATCAACGGGTTGTTATTAATATAATATGTCAAAACCACATAAAACCACTTTCTTGATAAATATTTTCTTTACTCTATTATTTGGACTATATTATAACACTTAACACCGTCACCTAAAACACTGTTTTGGACCGCTACTAAAAAAGAATAATAATAACAGAGAAGTCGCCTTTAATTGTACATATACCGAAAAATCTGTATCTGGTTAAGGGGTGTAAAAGGGAAAATAAATTTATTTTGAACTTTAGAAATGCGGACCGATGTAGCAAATAGTTACATTGAAACTGAAATAATCATCATCAGAGTAAATGAAACGCGAACAACACAGGCAGCTCAAGAATTTTGTGATAATATTTTTTTTTTAATTGTAAAATCGTTGAACGACCGACGTCTTACAGATTCGGGGATAGTCTCCCCTACGAATTCAATGATAGTGCGATACATAGTGTCGTAAAAATGTAGAAGCAAGAGCAGAATAAGTTGAAGTTGGCTCTTTGATAAAAAGCAGCATCTTCCATCACACAAAGTGTTGTGTATGCTTTATGAGTGGTTATGGTTGTTACCATAATTGCGTTGCTGCTGATAGTTTAGATGGTTGGGTAGTGATGCTGCGTTGTAGTACTCCTACGTAGAAGAGAGAACGATTATTGGGAGGGTTGAAAATCATGCGCAAAGGTGAAAGAAGAGAAGCTTTACTTTGATTACATAGATGTATGGGGAAGTTTGTATGAAAGTATTTTCTTTACTCGACTTGTGTGGATGTTAGCCGGGCATTTAAGTGGAAATAGTACTTCATTTTTTACAGTGATTGTAGATACGCACCACGAAGAAATATGCTTTTGATGCTTTACCTCCTTGCGTGTGCAACAAAAAGGCACGTGGATTTTTTGTCTACATATTTATATATTTACAGTCCTAAAGATACGATATGTGTGAAAAGAAGGTACTTAAACGAGTAGATGCTAATGCAGATATTTATTTTACAATAAAACTAAACTAGTTACAAATATTTTTGTTTTGCAAAAGTATATATATTTCGAACATTTTTTCAACACTTTAGTCTAAGGCTGCAAACACCTCGGATCTGAGATACGGATTTTTATTTCACCACACACAAACCGAAGCACAATCATTATACTTTTGTGTTATAACCCAGACAGTTAAGAACAAACTAAACTGAATTTATTTGAATTTTATTTCGGAAAAACGACGTTTCAACTATTGACATCGAAGTAATTTACTACATATGAAGTAGGCTTTTAAAATGTTCGGTCTACTAAGTTATTGGTGCTAATAATAATATGGTTTTATGGCTGGCAAATTAAAGGAAACCAATGTAAATTGAGTTCTGCTTTATTAAGCATACCAAGTTATCCAAGTTCTTTTTTGCTTACTTTAGGTGCCAATATTGTTAGAGAGTGCGATAATAATTTGTTGTGAATTAATTAATTTTCATATCTACTGCTAATAATGCAAACATATCTACTTAAAACAACAAAACTCACAAATGTATGACCGCCTCATTTGAAAAAATGTATTATATACTTTAAAAAAGAAAATTATTGACCCTGTTTATTCTCCGAAGATATTTTGCTCACTTAAAATCCAAGCGGCAACAAAACATACTGAAGTATAACAGATGCATGAGTATGCTTTGGTTAATAGATTCCACTTATCTGCACTTACCCAAAGATTAAATGTATAGATTTGGTTTCTTTAATGTTTTTTGTTTGAATTATTATTGAGAATGAGTTGAAGACTTTTTTTTACTTTCAAAACAAAATAATATCGCCAAGAATATGCTAAAGTGCATTAGGCTTTAATAACTGTAGATGAAGATTAAATATTTACATTGGTTTTGATTTGTTTAAGTTCTTTATTTTCTGTATATAGAAAATGTCACTGCAATCGTGTCAAATTTTGATATTACATAGAAGATCAAAATAGTGAGTCTCGAAATACCTTCGGGACAGCCGAAATAATTTGACGGATTTAATTTAAATCTCATGCTTTGTATGAGTTTTTGCGGAGTTAAAGTTAAATCTTTTCAAAAAAATTATGTCTCCAACAAAATGATACACCAATGAGAGCTGAGAGATAGAAGCAGATAAATGACAATTGACAAATCTCAAGTAAACGATGAAAATTTACTAATAATAATTTTTATAAATTAATTTAAATTAAATTTTTGTAAAAATTCACCATAACATAAATAGTACCGAGCATAAACGGAATTGATACGAATATTTCTGCAGCGCAATCTCCAGTAACTAGCTCTGTTCTTAAAAGGCGACAAAGGCGGTGATATCCGGAGATGGCAAAGTAAGAGTAGTTTAGAAAACGTAGATTGTAAAAAACGATAAATTTAAAATAGAATTCAATTTCCAAGCGCCCAAACGCAAACGCTTTAATCCATTACATATATAAGACATGAAGGAAAAAATATAAGCAAAAACGTTTATTGAAATCAAATAAGCAAAGTGCAAAAAGGATCGCTCATCGCACGTGTCCTGGCTAGGCCTGTTACGACTTTTATCATGCACAAATAAATACGGCGAAAAAAAAGTTGATGCTGATTAAATGTATTGCAACTCCAGCTTGTTCTTTGGCAACAATGTTCCATCATTATGGTGTCCGCCGGAAAGGTGTACTACTTTGTTTGTTTATAATTTTTGATTAAATGAAAGAGAATGGATCTTATATTAATAAATGTTTTATTTAATGTCGGCAATTATGTATGGAATATAATATCAGGTAAATGTCCGCCTCTGTTAGTCGCACAAATGCGAGCCCACAAAAAGAAGTCCGGGGCAGTCAAATCAGGCGATCGTGGAGGCCAATCAACATCACCATTTCTTGAAATAACTTGTTGTGGAAAGAGGTCTCGCAGTAATTCCATTGTAATCCTGGCTGTATGCGATGTGACACCGTCTTGGTGAAGTTCTGGCGTTAAAAAGTTTTCAATCATATCACGATATCGCTCCCCATTTACAGTTACCGTTACGCCGTTTTCATTTCCAAAGAAGTAAGGTCCAATGATTCCTCCTGACCAAATTCCACACCAGACTGTAACTTTTAATGGATGCAAAGGTGACTGATGAATAATTTGAGGGTTTTTTATTTGTCAGAACCGACTATTCTGTGTATTGTGCCTCGTCACTCATTATGATTTTTTCATGAAAATCAGAGTTGTCATGGGCTAGCTGTAAAATCCTATTGGCATATATACGGTCTTGTGAAAAAAGCTCCTAGCGTCAACTAAATCTTTATGGGAACAAATGCAAGTCCTTGTGCAAAATTGTAGCCAAAGTTGGTCTTTGAAGACCAAGCTCCTGAGCACGGCGTCGAATTGAGGTTGATGGATTGTTTTGAATTGCTTCCTTGAGCAGTAGTAATGTTTTCAGCCGATCTTGCAGTACGTTGTGGTCCATGCTTGGGCCTATCACCTATAGACCCTCTTTTTTCGAAATCTTTCACTACACGATAAATAGTACGTTTTGTTGGCACGTTGTTTCCCCCAAAAATTACACGTAACTTTCTCATCGTCACAGTAATCGATGATTAATTTTGATAAAATGTTTTAACGATTAAAACACGTTGGTTTATCGAATATTTTTCCATAATAAATCTGAAAGGTATCTACTTCACGACTGCCAAATATGAACTGTCAAGACTAATCTGTACCAAAATGGCGGCAAAACAAAGTAGTATACCTTCCCGGCGGACATCTTGCATATACCTTGGCGTTACTCATAAGTATTTGGCTACCGGGCTGCTGAGAAGAACTCAATTAAATGCAGTGGCAGTTACTTGGATTTGCTGTTGTGAAGTTTAATACTTGCCAATATACTTTGGGTCGATAATAAAAGCAGTTATAACATCGATTAAAAGAGACATTTCATTAATTGCATATAAGCATTCTGGACATATTTCCGCCTGATTATTCTTGTCCATATATTTTAGCGGAAAACCATAACGGCACATTCTCAATCTAATTCCACTCCGCAAATGTACATGCGTGTCGGTTGGATGGCACCACCGGTGTCGTTAAAGAATGATCAAACAAAAATAACGGGTGCTGCACGTGTTGAGTAATAACATAACGCGAAAGAGTGGCAGGTCTAAGTACCCAGAAATTAAACACACAAATGCAACAAGAACAGTATTTGATTGGCCTCAATGACCGAGACTGGAAGGCTTGCCGAAACTTCTTTAATATCGAACCGGAGAACACCGCAGGCGGACCAGTAATGTGCAGTTCAAGTGGGGAAATTATGATCACTCATTCCTGGTCATAACACCGTCGACAATTGAAAAGAAGAAGAACGGTATAACATACAAAAATTCTTTCACTAATAGAAAGCTATCCTCTGAATAATACTATAGGCCATTTATTAATTATTGTTTATTTTTCAATGTCTGGTGATGAGCAATGTATGTGGAATGTGAACTTTTAAGATGTGGAGTCGTGGATTTTTGAAATAAAAATAAAAACGCATAAGGCATAGTATTGTTTAAAACAATACATTCGTATGTTTAGAATAGCATGAATGCGGAACAAGTGTATAATAAAATACACTCAACATTTCGAACCACCGAAACTCATGCAGACAAAAACAACACCAAATATTTTAAAAATTTTCAAAGCTTTTATTTACAAGCGAAAATATTTCTACCAATGTAAGTAAGTACCTACAATGACTTACAATGTTATAGTCACACTTAATATATTCATTTGGTAGCTATGTATATTAATTGCCATTTGGATTATAGCGTCTGTGCAAGCTTTTTTTTAATATCCACTAAAGGGATTTTGAGTACGCTTATTATGAATAAACACATACCGAGAATGGAAAGCTTTCTGTTTCAGTAATGCAAGTGCCATTTAAGGATAATGGTAGAGTTTTAAGATTTAGCGTCAATGATAGCAGGCAGCATTGCGTTTTTGAAGCATTCAATTCCACTCTATTGGTCTTACCCCACTCAAGAATGCTGTCAAGATCGGAATTTAAAGAGCTTAACATTCTTTGCCGTTCCACTTCAACGAATGTGTAAAGCCGTGGGTACTATCTTCGGCGAAGGAATGAATAGGATTAGAAGTAACAGACAGTAGATCATTTTAAAAAAATGAGAAAGAGAGTCGGAGACAAAACGTTGCCTTGCAGAACACCAGCATTTATGAGTGAGTTGCAGAGTTGAAACCGTCCAAACAAAAAAAAAAACCGACAACTTTAACTTCTGTATTCCAGTTATCAGTCAGAAAAAAAACAAGACACGAACAAAATTAAGTTTTCGTTAAATAAAATGAAATATAAAATGTTTAAGTGTGTGAAGAAACTCGACGTAAGGCGTATATAGGAATGAACTGTCGATATTTGCCGTTGATTTAGGGTAAACGTTTAAAAGATCTTGGACCATTGGTTCTTATAATTTCAATAGAATGAAAAAAGTTTCCTACAGGGTAAAATGCGCACTCATTCTGCGATTATGAATGCGCATGTGTTAAGAAAGTTGCATGTTTTAGTTTAAAATTTATTCTTTTAAGAAAATATATGATTAATGTTTTGCAATAAAAACAAATAACAATTAAGTAACTTGAACTTTAGTTATTTGATTTTTTAAGACCCACTTATTACTATTATTAATCCTTTTTTTTGAAAAATATTTTGCTAAATAGTGTGAAAAGTTTAAGACGTTATCATTATATAACGTTTTCCACGTTACCTATTTTGATAAACATGCCTAATTCGTGTTCCAAGTTTAAGAATTTGTCGTAAAAATAGTTGCCATGTTAATTTTGACTATTAATTATTACAATATCGTAGACTTACCCATATTATCACGTTGACGTTGATTTTACGAGTTTGGATAGACACATAGTTTAAATTTACTTAGCGAAATTTTTAACATTTTTATATTAATATAACATTTAAATTATTAATTTTACATACAGCTAGGTTCCACATTTCACTTTTACTCGAAATTAAATCGAAATCGATCGAAATTTATGTGTTCTACATTTCACTCTAATCGATTTCGATTTAAAATTTTTCGAAATTGAACCAAAGTGTTGTGTTCCACAATTGAATTTATCGATTTCAAAGTAATTTCAAATCGATCTGTGTCATTCGATGTGAGTTCACAAATGTACAGAGAAAGAAATTAAACTTTAAACAAGTTTTCTTCAGTCTGAAGAATCTTCTCAGAGGTTTTAGGAAAAAAAAGATAGAGTGTCACAGAAGTTTTGTGGGAACAGTCATAGTCCACCATTGAAGGCGTCGAGTGGATGAAAAAAAAATCGATTCTCCAAAATCGTTAGCACTTTTGTCAAAATGTTTGATACAGTGCTTCGCCCCAAAGCGACGTCAGCATCTTTACCGTTTGACCTTTGGAAATTTTTTTCACCAAGACAACGCAAATCTAGGGCTAGCTGCAACGTGACAGGAATTGAAGGCTCAAGGTGAGGTTCCATAATTTGCAGAACCATTATGAATGGTCATTATTTTAGACGTTAGTATATAAATATTTAATTTTACAATTAATAACAATTACGTTTTCAGCTTTTATAACATACCCAGCCCTTCCAATTTCAAAGTGATTAGATATGTACAAGGTGGCGCAAAAGTAATCCTCCTATCAGAAAATGCTATAAATTTTGCGATTGGCCCATAATGTCAGTTCTGTTTTGACATTTGTGTAGTAAACACATGCGAAATACACGTTAATAAACAATGTTACGCTACACTGCTCCAGAACGCGAAATATTGGCGACTATTTATTTGAGCAATAATCGGTCGGTGACTTTGGCACAACGTGAATTTCGTCGCAGATTTCCTAGCCGTCCAACGCCTACTGGTGAAACACTGCGACGTTTAGCCGCTCGCCTCGAAGAGACTGGCACAACACGAGATGCTACCAGGCGTGGCAGACCACGGAGTAGCCGTTCTGCAGAGAATATTGCTGCTGTAGCCGAAGATGTCACGGAAGCGCCGTCAACATCGACCAGACGGTGCATCAGCTGTTAGCTGCTGACCACCAATCGCGTCTAACATACGCTCAAGCCATCCTTAATCACCACCAAGAGGAAGATGATTTTTCATCAAAAATAATCATGAGTGATGAGGCCCATTTCCATCTTAGCGGGTACGTAAATAAGCAAAATTTACGCTTCTGGGGCACTGAAAATCCGCGTGTAACTCACGAAGAGCCATTACACCCGCTCAAAGTCACTGTATGGTGTGCTGTTTTCGCTGGAGGAGTCATCGGACCTTTTTTCTTCGAAGACGTCGCGGGCCAAACGGTTACTGTGAATGGTGAGCGCTACAGAGCATTGATCAACGAGTTTTTTTTGCCGCAACTTGATGAATTGGGATTGGAAAACATGTGGTTCCAACAGGACGGTGCAACGGCACACACTGCACGTGCCAGAACCGATATGCTGAAGGATGCATTTCCCGGGCGCCTAATCTCCCGTTTTGGCGAGCAAGATCGCCTGATTTGACCGCTCCAGACTTCTTTTTGTGGGGCTTTTTGAAGTCGCGGGTTTATGTCAACAAGCCTCAGACTCTTGCAGCTTTTAAAGACAATATCCGTCAAGAATGTGAGGACCTATCGCCGGAAGTTTTGGCCAAAGTGATGGAAAATGCCATAAAAAGGGCTCAAATGACAATCAACTGTGGCGGCGGCCATTTACATGACATCATATTCTCGACTTGATGTAAAAAAAATTAAAAGACCAAATAAAAAACATAAGGAAAGGCTACAGTCCGCTTGGGGCGAACAGTATGATACCCTATCCTATCCTTATCCCTATGTACCCCAAAGAAAAAATTCATAAGGAAGATGATAGATAGCATTTTATTTCATTCTATGAAATTTATAGAAAAAAAAAATATTTTTTTGAAAAAACGCCCCCAAAAAGTGGGCGTGGCCAAAAACTTTGTATGGGCGATATATTGGAAAAAATATTTGCTAAATATATTGTTAAACATAAGGAAAGGCTACAGTCCGCTTGGGGCGAACAGTATGATACCCTATCCTTATCCCTATGTACCCCAAAGAAAAAATTCATAAGGAAGATGATAGATAGCATTTTATTTCATTCTATGAAATTTATAGAAAAAAAATATATTTTTTTCAAAAAACGCCCCCAAAAAGTGGGCGTGGCCAAAAACTTTGTATGGGCGATATATTGGAAAAAACATTGGCTAAATATATTGTTAAACATTTTTTTTCGATTTCTATGAACATTTTCAAAGAAAACAGCATTTTATTGAAAAACGCCCACAAAAAGTAGGCGGGGCAAAAAACTTTATATGACAAATTTATAAAGGTAGGCAGTACCTACATATCTTGTGAAGGTTTTGCAACTTTATCTCTCTAACTCAAGCCTTAAAACGGTTTTTTCCAAATTGTGGGCGTGGCAGTGGGCGGATTTAAAAACTTTTAACACTTTACCATTTCGGGACCCTAGGGAGTATATACTCCAAATTTCAGCCACCTAGCATAACTTTAAAGGCCTCAAAAGTTGATACGGACGGACGGACGGACGGACGGACGGACGGACGGACATTGCTAAATAGTCTTAGGATTTGGTCCTGATCATAAATATATATACTTTTATGGGTCTACGACGAATATTAAGGGGTGTTACAAACTATGTGTCAAAATTAATATACCCTTAGGATAGGGTATAAACATTTTTTTTTCGATTTCTATGAAAATTTTCAAAGAAAACAGCATTTTAGTGAAAAACGCCCACAAAAAGTAGGCGTGGCAAAAAACTTTATATGACAAATTTATAAAGGTAGGCCGTACCTACATATCTTGTGAAGGTTTTACAACTTTATCTCTCTAACTTAAGCCTTAAAACGGTTTTTTCAAAATTGTGGGCGTGGCAGTGGGCGGATTTAAAAACTTTTAACACTTTACCATTTCGGGACCCTAGGGAGTATACGCTTCAAATTTCAGCCTCCTAGCATGACTTTAAAGGCCTCAAAAGTTGATACGGACGGACGGACGGACGGACGGACATTGCTAAATAGTCTTAGGATTTGGTCCTGATCATAAATATATATACTTTTATGGGTCTACGACGAATATTAAGGGGTGTTACAAACTATGTGTCAAAATTAATATACCCTTAGGATAGGGTATAAATATTGTAATGCATACCAATTGAGGATCCTTGTAGATCATTTCTAGTAATAAAACGCTTGGGGCGAAGAGTGTTATAGTCTATCCATATCCCTTCCCATGGAAAAGGCGTTGAAAACATGACGGATTATATTTGATACGCCCACTACCACACCCACAATTAAGAAAGAACTTTTTTAAAGCTTAAGTTGAGGGAATGAAGTATTTATGACCCTCACAGAATATGAAGTAACTGACTTCTGTTCAATAGCTCAAACGAAATAAAACGCACAATTAAAAAATCACAATTATTATATTAAAATAGGAATAGTGGACTGTATAAATTCACAACTGCTCTGCACGGCTGCTCTGGTATGAATGATGATGTTGCTCCTTTGCTCGCTAATCGACAGCTTGTTTGTTGCCGATGACCATGAAAAACCACCGGTCGCTAATTAGTGGGATTTTCCATCGTCGCCTCAGCTACCGTTGAATGGATCGAACGATCCTAATTCCTAGCTCTGTGCGCACGTATGCAGTTTCTAGGTCGCAACCACCGTTGTGTAGATGATTAAGTTTTGCATCGTTGACTCAGCTGCAGTTGAAACCGTCGAAGGATAGGAGTTCAGTGTGCACGTGTATTGGCTCTATCTTTCGGTCGCAACCCCCCTTATGTAAACGATGGACATTATGTAGATGATTGTTTTTCCATCGCGATCGTTCATGCGAAGAAAACGATCGCTTACTCCTGGTCTGTTGTTGCCATTGGTCTGCTGGGGTTACCATGGCGTTAAGGTTGCTATATAGCGCTCGCTCTGAACATTTTTAATTTTATCACGCTCGCTCTGAACAACCTCCAAAACAATTTTCGACCTACATTGCTGAATATGATATCGGGCGATAAAATAAAGTTCAAACAACGATCTCCTTTTACGTTACATTTGCTGCTGCCCAAAACATTGTTCTTGGCTGTCATCGCAACACGAGATAAGACATAACCTTTTGAATTCACACGCTCCACAACTGCCTTTGGTGAAGGAGGTTTTAAGAAGTTTTAGGAAACATAAGGAAAGCCTACGAACAGTAAGATACCCTTTCCATATCCATATATGCCCCTACGAAAAAAGCATTAAGAAGATGATGGATAGCATTTTATTTCAGTCTATGAAATTTATTAAAAAAAAATATTTTTAAAAATAAACGCCCCCAAAAAGTGGACGTGGCCAAAAACTTTGTATGGCGATATATTGGCTGAAGATCTTGTTGAACACTTTCTTTTCGGTTTCTATGAACATTTTCGAAGAAAACAGCATTTTAGTGAAAAACGCCCACAAAAAGTAGGCGTTGCAAAAAACTTTATATGAAAAACTTGTAAAGGAGGGCAGAGCCTATATATCTTGTGAATTTTGTAACACTCTATCTCTCTAACTTTAGCTTTAAAACGGTTTTTTTTAAATTGTGGGTGTGGCAGTGGGCGTATCAAAAAATTATACTATACCATTTCGTAGCCCTAGGGAATATGTGGTCCAAATTTCAGCTTCCTAGCTTAATTTTAAAGGCCTAAAAATTGCGTACAGCCACATCAGACATTGCTAAATAGTCTTAGGTTTTGGTCCTGATCATTAATATATATACTTTTAGGGGTGTTACAAACTATGTGTCAAAATTAATATACCCTTGTATAAAAATAAGTCGATGCAACGAGAAAGTTGTCCTAATTGTAATTAGAATGGTATTTAGAGGCATCAACCAAATCTTGGCTAAAAATCCTTTCGATTATAGCTGAAGTAAAGGATTTCGATACAATAAGTCCTACGGCTTTCGAACTGTATGAACCACTCGAATAACCAAGACCACCTATGCGGTTTATCACCCATTATTTCTGGATGGCTTTTATTTGTGATTCTGATATACGGGCCACAAGAATGCTACTTAAAAAGACGGTTGCAGCCCAGCAGCGCTGTAGGTTGACCTGAGTAAACAAAATTAATGTAGGTTACGTCCTCTGTTGACACTGTTCGGCATTTAAGTGGACAAAAATCCTACCAAGATGCAGATAGGGACGCATGTCATAGCTCGATTTGATAACCTCGACAGCAACCAGAATTACACTCACAATTAGAAACCTACCATCTTAATTATAACGGTTTTTGCTTTTACATCGAGATCAGCATTCTGAGCTTACAAATGCTTCAGGCCATTCGCCAATTACTCCAGTTTCACAGGGATCCAGCAGACAGAACGCGTATACCTTAATAGATGTGGTAGACGAGGGATTTTCGCCACAATACTGCTGTTTTATAGAGCATACTAATAAACCTTTTGCCGGACTTTTAACCCTGTTTACAAGTACTGTTTAACGAAGACAGTTTGTATATTAATATTTCGCGGTTTTCAATAGAACATAATAATTTATTTATGTTCTTATTGGATTAAGATTCATCAAACCTTTTCAACAAATTTGATAATTCATATCTTTATTGCAAAGTCTTATAAAAATACTCATGTGCTTATCAACTAAAATTGCAAAGTTTCAGACAAGTTTCGAGACATACGACTGAAATGTTTATGTCTGTATTATGTCATAAACTTAGTGCCTTAGTTATTCACTATTATTTATACAAAGGAGAAAGAAACATTGAAGTTCCTTCAAGGATGCGATATTTTCAGTAGAAAAACATAAGGAAAGGCTACAGTCCGCTTGGGGCGAACAGTATGATACCCTATCCTATCCTTATCCCTATGTACCCCAAAGAAAAAATTCATAAGGAAGATGATAGATAGCATTTTATTTCATTCTATGAAATTTATAGAAAAAAAAAATATTTTTTTGAAAAAACGCCCCCAAAAAGTGGGCGTGGCCAAAAACTTTGTATGGGCGATATATTGGAAAAAATATTTGCTAAATATATTGTTAAACATTTTTTTTTTCGATTTCTATGAAAATTTTCAAAGAAAACAGCATTTTAGTGAAAAACGCCCACAAAAAGTAGGCGTGGCAAAAAACTTTATATGACAAATTTATAAAGGTAGGCCGTACCTACATATCTTGTGAAGGTTTTACAACTTTATCTCTCTAACTTAAGCCTTAAAACGGTTTTTTCAAAATTGTGGGCGTGGCAGTGGGCGGATTTAAAAACTTTTAACTCTTTACCATTTCGGGACCCTAGGGAGTATACGCTTCAAATTTCAGCCTCCTAGCATGACTTTAAAGGCCTCAAAAGTTGATACGGACGGACGGACGGACATTGCTAAATAGTCTTAGGATTTGGTCCTGATCATAAATATATATACTTTTATGGGTCTACGACGAATATTAAGGGGTGTTACAAACTATGTGTCAAAATTAATATACCCTTAGGATAGGGTATAATAATCCACAAGAAGAATCAAAGTTTTTCATTTTTGTTTTTAAATTACAGCCAAAAAACTTTGGAAGGTTATTTTTGCGCCACCTTGTAAAGGGTGATTTTTTAAGAGGTTTAGAACTTTTTAAAAAAAAAAACACAAAAAATTCGAAAAAATGAATGAAATATTTATTTGAATCGATAGTTTGAACCTTGCAATTTAATGTTTAAAGATAATTTCATGCAAATGTTGACCGCGGCTGCGTCTCAGGTAGCCCATCCGCTGAGTCCAATTTTGGCATACTCTTTCACACATATCGGCCGGTATCTCACGAATGAATGCATGGATGTTGGCTTCCAGTGCGTCAATCGAAGCGGGCTTGTCCCTATACACATTAGCTTGGCATACCCCCACAAAAAATAATCTAATGGTGTCAAATCGCACGATCTAGGCGGCCAATTGACCGGCCCGAAACGTGAAATTAACTGTTCACCAAACTCGCCTCGCAATTGCGCCATTGTTTAAAACCACATATCATGCAAGTCAAGAACTTCCATTTCGGGCAAAAAAAAGTTTGTTATCATCGCTCGGTAGCGTTCACCATTGACAGTAACGCTGCGATTCGCATCATCTTTGAAGAAATATGGCCCAATAATGCCGCCGGCCCATAAACCGCACCAAACAGTGGCTTTTTCGGGATGCATTGGTAGCTGTTGCAATGCTTCTGGCTGATCTTCACTCCAAATGCGCAATTTTGCTTATTTACGTACCCATTCAACCAAAAATGAGCCTCATCGCTGAACACAATTTTTCGATAAAAAAGCGGATCCTCGGCCAGCTTTCCAAGAGCCCATTCACCAAAAATTCGGCGTTGTGGTAGGTCGCCTGGCTTTAGTTCTTGCACCAGCTGTATCTTAAAAGGCTTTACGCCCAAATCCTTCCGCAAAATTTTCCACGTAGTGCTGTAACAAAGGCCTAACTGCTGGGAACGGCGCCGAATCGACATTTCGCGGTCTTCTGTCACACTAGCTGATACGGCCGCAATATTTTCTTCAATACGCACAGTACGTAAACGTGTTGGTGGTTTAATGTCCAACAAAGTAAATTTGGTGCGAAATTTGGTCACAATCTTCCGAATAGACTGCTCAGAAGGTCGAGAATGCCGATCTTAAAATGGAAGCAGCGCGCGATGAACATTTCGAACCGAGCACGAATTTTGATAGTAAAATTCAATAATTTGCAAGCGTTGTTCATTTGTAAGACGATCCATGGTTAAATTGCAAACCAAACTGAAGCTGTTTGACAGTGACACAAGGTACTAAACACACGTCAGCTGTCAAAACCAGTGTTGCCAAAACCAAACCAGCTAAAAAATCACCCTTTATATCTCTCAGCCTTCGTCTTTTTATTTTTTCTTGTGTGTATTTAAACCTTTCTGTCTGCAATCTCGCAGCAATTAACACAGCACTCATTATTTATATTTTACAATGCGTGAACAACAAAAAAATTTACCTGCAAACAAATTCCCAAAATAAAACCACTTTCACAAATGTGTCAAATGTATCAGCTGTTTTCAATTTCACGTAAAGTAATTTCGAAGTTAACAAATCGGTCGAAATATAGTACACTGAAAATGGTTTCTCTCGAATTGCAATATCGATTTCAATTCACTCGATTTCTGGAACATAGCTAATAAATCGTAAGAAATAGTGTTGTTACTTGCACCTATACTAGGCTCCGTAGAATCGATCGCTAAAACCGTGCACGCAGTGGTCATATAAAGAAGATTGAATTTCATACTTAAATTTGCATAATATTATGTACTACGTCTGAAATAAAAGTTCAGACCTATATCTCAATTATTCTGTGATATTTTTAGATACAAAATTATTATGTCCTTATTGAAAAATCCATTAGTTATTGCTTAAAACACACAATTTTAAAGACATGCAAAATCATTAACAATTAATTTCAATTGTTAATTGCTATTGACAATTAAAAAGAAATTGGAATTGCAAGTTGGTAATTCACAATTATTAGCTCTAATTTTAAATTTTTATTTCAATTGACAATTAAAAGTTTAAGCGTAAAACTAAATACAACGAAAATAATTATCCACAATATTTTGTTTGAATATATTATTACATTCTAGTAGTGATCTGGATTTATGAGGGATATATTTAATACCCCACACAACATACATCCGGTTTCCTTGTTTCCAAGTTTGTCGAGAATTCCGGGTTGTATAATTTGTTAATACCCCACAGTGGTATTGGTTTGGGTACCCGTTTAATGTCGGTCCTCATAATTTTGGGAAACACAAACGATAGCACTTAATTTTTTCTTCTGTTATTAAAAATAAGTGTGTATATAAAATATAGTAACTTCATATTGTGATATTTGGGATATGGGCTTCAAATGTCATACTTACATTACGTAATGCGATGTGATACTTAATATGAAAGAACAGATCATCCAGTCTTAAAAAATATCATTAAAATCTTCTGAGAACTTAACTGTTGCAATAAAGGTCTTTGAAACATTGAAAATGATTCTTAACAATCCTTAACAAACATTTTTAAAAAAAAAACATAATGTATTTGGCAACTTTCTGTTGCATTGCATTTTTACGGGAGGTCCTTACAACGTTGGAAAATATCTTTGAATTCTTAGAAAATTACTTGTTTCGAATATATTCCTAAAATGGCCAGACAATTTGCTATTGCATTACATTTTTACCGAGAAGCGCTAAGAACACTGAATCTTTAAAAAATTACATTTCTCAAAACGGAATCACCTAGGAATTGCTGCTTCCAAAAATAGCTTGCGTAAAGGAAACTAGAAATTAGAGCTCCTAGTATCCGTATATTCATAATTTACATATATAATTTATATGCACGTATATCTGGATGGTTAATAATCCGTGTAATTCAACTTAATTGGTTAATAAAAGGCGTCATAAGTATTTTTTGAGGCTTTAGTTATCTCTTGTTTTAATATCAGTTTACCTGAAAGTTTGATACCATTTGATTTTAAGGTCATTTAGGTAACCTGCCCTTTTTTGAGGCTTCAAGAATATTTTTCAAGGTTCCAAAGACCTCCGGATTAAAAATCAAAGCAACAGCAAATGGTAACGAAATTCTAAGGACATTTTCCGAAACTATCATTTTTGAAGCAATTTTGAAACACAATTTTCAAAATAAAGATATTAGTTATTCGTTTTTAACTAAAGCCATAACTAAGTTGCAATTAATTTTTTGCCTAAAACTGACTGATGCTCAACTCTGCTTTACAGAGATAACAAACAATGCAATTCTATTAGGCGTTCAATATATTGAACATTTTCATTCGTTATACTGACTAGGTAATGACAATCCGGATTTTTAATTTGCGTAGGTACAAGGACATAATCGTAGGCTCTACTAAAAATGTTTAAATTGATATATTTTAAGCTTTCTCCTAATGTAAACCTTAAAGTTAACGTCAGAATTATTTTTTGTTCGTCATAACTTTAGGAATATACACCTAAGCCTAAAGGATTCGAAGCCACAACTAGGACAAGATCTAATTTGTATACGATGAGATGCATGAAATGTTGTAATATTACTCTGTTTATGCCTTCTTAAATACCTATCAAGCAAGGTGCTCAATTGTTAAATATATTTATTAATTCCCAACAGTGGAATACATAGTGGTGGAATGCCACATGCAAATTTACAGTTTCTCAGCATTTACCCTGCTTTGTACATAAAGTCTGGCTAAGGTCTGAAGTAGGCCAGTATATTATGGATCTAACTCCAGAAATTCAATGAATTTCTTTTTTATCCTCGTTTTGCTTATAACGGTTCTAGAGTGCATTTTGTATGCCAGTGTGTGACGAAGATATATAATAAATATATATATAATTATTAGCGAATTAATCTTCTTGAAAGATAGTGAAGAAGAAATGTCAACCGCATTGGTGGTAGTATGAAGTTTTTTTATAAATCTTGATATCGCTATCCAAGTGGTTGCAGTGGTTAAGTTTTTAAGTGCCTGGGATCGCTGGGTAAAATCCTGTCCGGTACCACATTAAAGATGTTATTCGCTTCTCCACCTCTTGCGAAAGTCTGACAAACATCTAAGAGTAAAAAATGTCATGAGAAGCTTCTCACAAATGAAAAGTTCGTTCCCAATCTGCATTAAACTGTAGGTCCCTCCATATGTGTCAAAAAATATATCTCGCACACACAATATTTGGAGAACCTAGGCTTCAGGTTCTTTATGGCCCGTTTGCGACTAATATTTTTCTAATAGATATCCATTGGTGATGAAGAAATATTTCTGACCAGTTTCCCCAAAGTCCAATGGAAAGCGACATAAGCGACGAAAAGTACGGCGAAACCCACACCAAATCTAGAAGCTAAGTCGGCACAAGAATGGGTGAAGATTGTCAAAAAGAAGCATACCACACATGCTTAACAACCGCAAAGTCCGGATGGGTCTAATTAAAAAGACCGGCGATCTATCGCACACGGACCTTCTTCGGAAATTGAAAGCAGAACCTGCACTCAAGGTATAGGGACCAGTGTTCCCGCCGAATTTACGAAAAATGTACCTTTATCTGTTGAAAAATGTATCAAATGTATCTAATTATCAGATTGTGTAATTAAACAACTGTTAAATTAAAATTAATTAGTTATTGTTATATCGGTTTTTCAGATTTTATAAATTTTTTAATAAATAATTATAATAATATAATACAATTTTTAAGTTTTGTAGTATTTTCTTTGGAAGGCCGTTGTCACGTGGAGCTTAAAATGGGTAATGAGGTTTAATAGAGTTTTTTGCAGTAAATACATAAGGTCTGCCCGTCTTGTTCTTCTAACTACTATTTCAGTTAAATTATTGCTATTACTTTAACTAAATTTGTTTTAAAATATAATAATCACTTCCTCAAATATAGTATTTTTCCTGGTTTGAAATACCTGGATATTTTCCGCGTCTGGTGATTGATATGACAAATGTCTTTTATTTAATAGGCTATATTAGAATTTTACAATTTTATTTTCATAATTATTCTTTTTGTAAAAGAATTTTTAAATAGCAAAAAACTAACCATCACCATTACAGCACACGTAAGTAATAACAACCAACACAGCGGATAAATCCATGACAACTTATTGACAGTAACGTACAGAGCAACTGTAACAGTAGATTTTAAGCAACGAATTTGAATTAAAGAACTACACTCTGTCATAAATTGAGGAAATATAGAATGACGTGCCAGTCAAATAACTGAATTATTTTGGGTTTGTCAGATTTAAAAAAAATATTTGAAAAATAAAATCATGTAATATAAAATAGAATTTGCAGTATTTTAAATGAACATTTAAAAACCTATTAAATCCGAAAAAAATATTTACGTATCAAATTTTTGAACGGAAGCAAAACTGTATCTAAATTTATACAATTGTATTTTTGTGGCAAAGTTTATAGCGGAGGCATCTTACTGTCACTAAAAAAAGCTGCAAACCCTCCAACCGTATTCTTTAAAGAAAAAGTTACAGAAGCCTTGGAAGAAAACGGTTACGTTTGGTCACTCACTCAAGAGGTCTTGTTAGAATGTAAGAATATAGTCGAAGTAACTTCGAATAGAGATCTGTTTCGCCTTAACAGACCAAATGAATTTCGAATTCAAAACCGTGATAATCATGAACGTGAGGTAAGCCTATGGTGGAACGCAAACAGCGACCATAATCTACCAGCGGAATTGGCGAAAATGATGCTGAGAATAGGGAAAGTGCTGATCGGTTGGGTTTAAGGACCAATCATATGAGAGCTAGCGAACGAATAGACAAACTTCGAAAAAAACTTTATTATTCCAATTCAAAGATAATTTAGTTATAACATTTTTTTCATCATCAAAAAAATTGTCAGAAAAAATTGTACTTTGCCTGACATAATTCTCATGAAAACAAGTTATAATTCTGTTTTACGATGACAGTTAATAAATCGCAGTGTCAAACTTTAGGAAAAGATGGGAGTTGATAAAATTTAGTTTTACTTAACAACAGAATTATACATTAGACTATAGTGTAATGTATTATAATTTAATCAGACATGCAACACATTTTTTTTTAATTTAAAACAATATGAGTAAAATTCCGTATAATTTATGGAAAAATAAATAGTACAATAATTACTTGATATTCCAAAAAGACAGACGTTAGTCAGTCTTTGAGAATGTTTTTTTTTACTAGGCCAGTAACACACTATTGTAGCGTTTTGCCGCTGCAATGCCTTTTGAAGAAAGACATCAGAATTTTCCATGCAAAATTTAAGTTTAGTTTTTCAACAAATGTTCTGAAATAAATGTTTGCACGGGCGATAGAATAGATAGAATACAGCTAGTTAATAATAAAATACTAAGGGTTTGCTTCACAATGTCCAAGTGAAGTTCTGATTAGTTATCCGACATTTTAATCAATCAATCAATTCTACAAAAAATCCTCCCATTAACGACCATTGCTTTTCAAAATCATCTTACTAATAATTTATTGTGTTATTTATTGTTGTAGCTATGCCAATTTTTTTTATTGAATAATAAGGAAAAATGGGAACTTACTTAAATATTTAGGCAAGATTATGACATAAAATTAAAAAAATATATTTTTTGCTTAAACGTATTTATAAAGTATTGAATAAAAAAATATTATTATCTAACGATCAAAGCGTTAAGCGCTTTAGGAAGTTGATATTCAAGTTTTGGTATTGAATAGAAGCAAACTTTACATTTAACGACGAGATTATGATCAGGATTACAGGGATTATAACCCTCCCACTTCACTGCATTCCTGCTGGTCCGCCTGTGGGTTTCGCCTTATTCGGCTTTGTTCGGCTTATTTAAGATCGAAATGTGAATTTTTCTTTAAAACGAGCTTTTAAACTATCAATATAAATTCGGTCACTCTCTTTGCAAAACCTTCATAATAGGGCGAAGAATTTACGGAGCCGTAAAAATGAATTTTGGAAGGGGGCATTATAAATTGGAATTTCATGATTACATACTTTCGAATAAATCGTTAAGCATTTTGTTTAAAAATCTTTCGTTTTATTCTATTTCTTAAGAGAGAGCAGTATATCCCGAAAAACAATGTATTAACGGATAATAATATTGAAAATAATTTTGGCCTAATTTTTTATTAGAAAAAATACAAAAACAAAAAAAATTATTAAAGCGCTTTAATTGTGAGTATATGGCTTGTTTCTGTCCAAGTATGCACTGCACATACCATCTGAAAACTAATGTAATTATCGTGACAATATATTTTCATTATGTAACATTAAAATCAGTAGCATATGGACGAAAAAAAACTGAGCTCAATGTATGTATTTTTATTACTGGTATACAAAAATTATTTTTCGACTAGTTTAATTAAAATAAAAATAAGTTTGTAGATTTAATATACATAGGCAAATGTACTTACTCTAAACATTAAAGGATTTCGGTCAATATCTGATTCCGCACTTTCAACCAATGATTCCGACTCAGAAAGAAATGCTAAAAACTATTTTTTTTTTGGTATTAAAAATGATTGGATATGTTTGTATTAAATTTACCTGATCCATTGTGCGATCAAACGACTGTAAACTGTGCAGAGCGGCATGAAGTTGTTTTCCTCGATTTATGACGCCATTATTTAAATTCGCATATCTATAAGAAATTTTATGAATACATTTTTCAGTTTAGTGATTCGATTTTTTTTTAAACACAACATTTTTTTTATAATTGTTTCAACAGCTTAAGCTTAAAAACATTTAAATACAAACATACGATCTGAAATGACGGCACTCATTGGTGTTATTACAAGGTGTCTAAGACTTCACATCCGAGAACCAATCTCAACAAAAAAACATAAGGAAAGGCTACAGTCCGCTTGGGGCGAACAGTATGATACCCTATCCCTATGCACCCCAAAGAAAAAAAGCATTAGGAAGATGATGGAGAGCATTTTATTTCATTCTATGAAATTTATAGAAAATAAATAATTTTTTTGAAAAAACGCCCCCAAAAAGTGGGCGTGGCCAAAAACTTTGTATGGACGATATATTGCAAAATAGATTGGCTAAATAAATTGTTAAACATTTTTTTTCGATTTCTATGAAAATTTTCGAAGAAAACACCATTTTAGTGAAAAACGCCCACCAAAAGTAGGCGTTGCAAAAAACTTTATATGACAAATTTATAAAGGGGGGCAATACCTACATATCTTGTGAAGGTTGTAATACTACCGGGTGATTTTTTAAGAGGTTTAGAACTTTTTAAAAAAAAAAAAACACAAAAAATTTGAAAAAATTAATGAAATATTTATTTGAATCGATAGTTTGAACCTTGCAATTTAATGTTTAAAGATAATTTCATGCAAATGTTGACCGCGGCTGCGTCTCAGGTAGCCCATCCGCTGAGTCCAATTTTGGCATACTCTTTCACACATATCGGCCGGTATCTCACGAATGAATGCATGGATGTTGGCTTCCAGTGCGTCAATCGAAGCGGGCTTGTCCCTATACACATTAGCCTTGGCATACCCCCACAAAAAATAATCTAATGGTGTCAAATCGCACGATTTAGGCGGCCAATTGACCGGCCCGAAACGTGAAATTAACTGTTCACCAAACTCGCCTCGCAATTGCGCCATTGTTTCGCGTGCTGTGTGGCATGTGGCACCGTCTTGTTGAAACCGCATATCATGCAAGTCAAGAACTTCCATTTCGGGCAAAAAAAAGTTTGTTATCATCGCTCGGTAGCGTTCACCATTGACAGTAACGCTGCGATTCGCATCATCTTTGAAGAAATATGGCCCAATAATGCCGCCGGCCCATAAACCGCACCAAACAGTGGCTTTTTCGGGATGCATTGGTAGCTGTTGCAATGCTTCTGGCTGATCTTCACTCCAAATGCGGCAATTTTGCTTATTTACGTACCCATTCAACCAAAAATGAGCCTCATCGCTGAACACAATTTTTCGATAAAAAAGCGGATCCTCGGCCAGCTTTCCAAGAGCCCATTCACCAAAAATTCGGCGTTGTGGTAGGTCGGCTGGCTTTAGTTCTTGCACCAGCTGTATCTTAAAAGGCTTTACGCCCAAATCCTTCCGCAAAATTTTCCACGTAGTGCTGTAACAAAGGCCTAACTGCTGGGAACGGCGCCGAATCGACATTTCGCGGTCTTCTGTCACACTAGCTGATACGGCCGCAATATTTTCTTCAATACGCACAGTACGTAAACGTGTTGGTGGTTTAATGTCCAACAAAGTAAATTTGGTGCGAAATTTGGTCACAATCTTCCGAATAGACTGCTCAGAAGGTCGAGAATGCCGATCATAAAATGGAAGCAGCGCGCGATGAACATTTCGAACCGAGCACGAATTTTGATAGTAAAATTCAATAATTTGCAAGCGTTGTTCATTTGTAACACGATCCATGGTTAAATTGCAAACCAAACTGAAGCTGTTTGACAGTGACACAAGGTACTAAACACACGTCAGCTGTCAAAACCAGTGTTGCCAAAACCAAACCAGCTAAAAAATCACCCTTTATAACTCTCTAACTTAAGCTTAAAACGGTTTTTTCTAAACTGTGGGCGTGGCAGTGGGCGTATTTTGAAAATTTTAACACTTTACCATTTCGGAGCCCTAGGGAGTATATATTCCAAATTTCAGCTTCCTAGCAAAACTTTAAAGGCCTCAAAAGTTGATACGGACGGACGGCATTGCTAAATAGTCTTAGATTTTGGTCCTGATCATAAATATATATACTTTTAGGGGTCTGCGACGAATATTAAGGGGTGTTACAAACTATGTGTCAAAATTAATATACCCTTAGGATAGGGTATAATTATTAATAAACGGCAACGGTGCCGAAGTAATCTTCAACTGTACTTTTCAGGAGTCAATTTTAACTATTTATGCAAGCCACAGACAAATAAACCAATCTTAAGTTATTGACGAAAATATAGGGAGAATAGCATGCATAGGGACAACTGGTGCAATATGAAAGACACCAACCGCTGGCTTGGAAGTAATTCTAAATTTGCTACCGAGGATCAGCCAAATAGTCAGCTGGAACCCATGTCTCGTAGGGCACACACAGATTCTATAAATATATGTAGAAGACAACGTTAGCTCCGACTACATGACACCCTACATGGACTTTGGAAGACCATTCTCCTGCTCCTTTCCGAGAAGGGAAAAACCAAATACGAATGAACCCACGAAAATGAAGTTTATATCCATATACACAGATGGATCGAAGATGGATATACCACTCAATCAGACTTCCTGATTAAAGTTGTGTTTTCCAGGGTAAGGTTCTGGAAATCGCGGAAGCGGCTCGTACTGTATCAATGTCAGCAATACCATGGAATGATATTATCATTTTCATTGAATGCAGTTAACGCATTTGAAATCAAATCCAAGCTGATTCACCGCTGTCACTCACCTGATCGTTGAGCAGGTATTAGAAGGCTGATTGCGGCTATCTGATACCCAGTGCAGGTTTATCGCGGGTAAGTTAACCACAGATGCAATCTAAAGTAGATCATAATCTCTATGAGAAAAGCGTGACCTACCTTTTCAGCAGTACAGCTATCTCCGGATAGTGAATCATTTTGGAAGTATATGGTTTGTAGACATACATTTAATAACATTTGAAAAACTTAGGAAAAGCGGTCTCCCCCCTTACCATTGATGCCAAAGATTTGAGAATGCTTTTTTTAATTGCCGTATTGGGTATATGTGGGTTAAGTGGCAAAATACGTATGAGCCTGGTAAGTGTTCAGTTCAAAAAGAAACAAACAAAGAACAGCTATTAAATTTAGTCGATCAAATAAACGATTAAAAAATATAGAAGTTCCAAAATTCAAAGAAGTCTTAACGGGTATACAAATACGGAAGAGGGCAGACCATAAAAATCCTAGATCACATAAATGCAACAACACCAGCATTTGATTGGTCTCAGTGTCAAAGTTATACGAAATCAGGAGTAATACTCGTCAACTCAGCGAATCCCACAGGCGGACCAGTAGGGGTGCAATGAAGGTGAGAGGGTTATGATCCTATAAATCTAACCATAAAGTCGTCGATAAAAAGGAAAGTAGAAGGAAAGTATAAGATACGAAGCTTTAAGGAGAGAATGGTGAGCATTGGATGTGATACGTGAGTAATTTCTGGAGATTTGATTTGGCTACAGTAAGACAACTTTCCAATTCCTTTAACTTGATAGGTATCTCTATAAATCTGGCTGGGTTGAATATGCTTTATAGAATTCTGTCTAGATATGGGATTGTTTGCAAATCTTCGTTTTTAGCGTTTGCAGAGAAATTGCAGACATCAGAATAATTGTATTTCCAATGTATTCGGCATTTGCATGGGAGTCTTCTAATGTCTAAGAATATGCTTTAATTATTGTAATGAAGTGTGTGGAGTTATTTTCTAGGATTATTTTGATATCGGACCATAGTTTCTAATGCAACGAGTTCGGGTTGATCTTGGAAGTTAATGTGTCAAAGCATCCTTTTTTGGCTCTGCTCTGTTTAATATTTGATGGTTGAATGTAAGCAGCCGTTCTTATAGATTTAAAGATATTTGGTGATATTTAGTTAATATATGTGGTGATGGTGGCTTATTTAAGATCTTCTTCTTTCCATTTAATGACGAGATTATGATCAGGATAACAGGGATTATAACCCTTCCACTTCACTGCATTCCTACTGGTCCGCCTGTGGGTTTCGCCTTATTCGGCTTTGTTCGGCTTATTTAAGATCGAAATGTGAATTTTTCTTTAGGACGAGCTTTTAAACTATCAATTTAAATTCGGTCACTCTCTTTGCAAAACCTTCATAATAGGGCGAAGAATTTACGGAGCCGTAAAAATGAATATTGGAATGGGGCATCATAAATTGGAATCTGATGATTACAATGAAGCTTTTGTCAATGTATTTTCTAGAAATACTTTTAGAAATAATGTTCTGAATCTTTGGGCTATAATTGTAAGTCCTATCATAAATAATAAAATTGAATAGTTATTTAATAGAAAATATTTGCCGATTAAAAAAGAGTTTGTAATCTCTAATTGATTTAAAAATAAATAAATTAATAATTACCTAACGTTCACTGATTCTGTCATTTTCTTTATTCTGGAGGTATCGTCTGATGGATAAACAGCAATTAACTTTTGAGTAAGAGTATTAAATAACTCGATTTGTTGTTTATTCTGATGGAGTTCAGCATGAAACGACTAAAATATTGTTAAATTAATATGTTAAAACTTAGGTTTTATTAAATAATAATGCTCGATTTTAAACTAACTTTTTGTTCTTTTTGCTGCGCTTCCAATACATCCGCAGTTGTTGCAACAGCTCCCATGCGTTCAGCTCGGTTCTCCATTCGGGCCAACCATTTTTCTATTTCTAGTCTTTTAGCTTCGTACCTTAAAATGCATTTTAAAAATTATTAAATACTACGCAATACTATCAAAATAAATATTACCTCTGTGAATCACCAAGCATATTTTTAAGTTGCGCCGAACGTTGTAAGACAACTTGCGATGTATCATCCCAATGCTCTCGAAGTCTAGTTACTAGAATAAAATGTACAAATAATTGAAAAAAATCAGAAGCACACTTAAAACACAATTGAAAACAAACAGCTTTAAAATATCTTTAGTTAACCTTAAAAATATATTGGTTAAATATTTTTCGCATTCGTGCATTTTTTAGTTCATACTAAATATGTTAGTAAAAGGGTTCACTCTTAAATCCATTATTTGTTTGATGTTATTCTGTTTACCTTTTAAACAACACCGAATATAGTCCAAGTCTGCTGAACAATTGGGAGCAATCAAAAATTGTTTCTTCGCTTTATAGGAAAACAAAATAAAATTTTTTTTGTACACATATTTTCGTAATGGATTTTTTTTCCTTTCAATTTTTTAAATATAAGAACTTCAACTTAAAAAAGTTGACTTCAAGTGCGAAAAAGTTTAGGTTGAAATTATTATTCCTATTTTTTCATTGAATGTGCCAAATACATTAAATGTATCTGAATAAAACAAAATCAAAACAATATTTTTATTGACTTTTGCGAATAACCTTAAGATGCACATTGTTGATGCGAAGATATATTTTTTTTAAAACGAATGGAAGGGACCTGCAATTGTTTGCGGAATCCGAACGGCAAATTTATTTTTGAGTCAATCTTTCATAAGATGTGGGGCAGCGAACAAAAACCTTTTAGGTGGTATGAGTCGGATTTGAACCAAGGACCCCACGCTTAGTAGTCCAACGCACTTAACCACTAAGCTACTGCACCCACAAAAGATGGACATAATAACGGCAAAAAAATTAATAATTTTTTTTAAATAGCTACCCGGAATCGCTGGTACTCCTTGTGGCATTTGAGTCTCATCATGTGAAGATCGTCGTCTCATTCGAATCTCTTCTCTCGATAATCCATTCGATACACCCGAGTTATTTCCGGCTGATGCTGCAGCTGCAGCCGCTGCTTGTCTAGATTGAGCTTGGTGTTGTAATAAAGCAGCTGCTGCAGGTGATACAGGTGTATTTCCTGTATGTGGAACCATTGGGTTTCCACTACTACCACCCATTAGTTGCTGGCGAATATGCTCCCGAAATTCATTACTTAAGGGCATTGGTCCTTGAGGAATAGAATTTCCATTATTTGCTGATACTATCTGGTATTGTTGTTGTTGATTACGAAAGCGACTGTACTGAAGCTCAAGCGGGAGATTGCGATCTAAAGATCGCATATGATGTTCTATGTCACCTCGAGTATTATGCTCCATTTGCGCAGGGTTTATAATAGGATTTTGACGAAGCTTAAGCTCATCACTTCCAGCTGTAGGTTGAGCGACAACCATTGTTCCTCCTCCAATGTTCTCGTTTAATTTGAGTTGCTCCAAATTTCTTTCCCAACCGCGAATTTGGTTTAGGGCGCCTACTTGTCGATTTCCACCACCATTTCCGATACCCTTAAATTCCATTGGGAAATTAGAATTATTAATACCTACTGTAGCCTCCATTGACCGTAAATTCATTTGCTCTTGCATAGCGCGTTCCATATTACGAAGACCGCTTTCAATACCACGAAGAGCGTCCTCTGACCCATATTCTTCGGTGGGAGACTGTCTTTTTTTTAAGTGTATAGATGAAGAATTTTTGCTTTTAGTTTCTGTAACAAGAACTCCAGTATCATATTTACTTATAGGCAATGGGGAAGATTCTATGGGGTAATCAAATGGATTTGTGCTCTTTTCTATTGGAATCGGTGGTGTTGCCGACTTAACATTAAACTT
Organism: Ferdinandea cuprea; assembly: GCA_963576555.1. Lineage (NCBI taxonomy): Eukaryota > Metazoa > Arthropoda > Insecta > Diptera > Syrphidae > Ferdinandea > Ferdinandea cuprea. Next base: position 85,740,066 of record OY754959.1, read on the forward strand.
CGAATTAGGTAATGGCGAAGTTTTAACTGCTGTGAACGGCTTATGTGGTAGAGGTGGTGGGATGCGGTTACTCAATGATGCGGCAACTTCCGCCGGTATTTGTTTAAGGCTATTACGCTTCGGGGGGATTTCCGGTGGTGGTCGATTCACATCACTAGAACGAGCCGGTATTACAGGAACTTTTCTTGTATCATCTGTAGAGTCTTGACTTCGAATTAATTGTTGAGCTCGAAAGGCTGCTTGAGTTGCGAGTTCTGATGTTAGCTTTGATATATCTGGGGCCATTTCATGACCATCGGTGCAGTTTGAGTTAGTTTGAAACATTTTTATGTTTTTAGTATTACTTAAGTTTAACTAAAAATTGTGCGTATGCTTTATAATTATGCACGCTTTAAACGATATGTTTATTTTTTGTTATACAATACGAACACAGCTTTGGATTTATTGCATAATGATAAACTGAGTTGAAGAAACGAGTCCAAAACTTATAAGTTTCTCAATTTGTTAGTTTACAACTTTTTTCACTTAGTTTTAGGATACATTCACCCTATTTACAGCGATGTGGTGAAAGTCCTGAGCATGCAATGCCACCATTAACAGGAAGGGGTTAATGACTGATGAATACTTCCATCTAAAAATACGAGTATTTAAAACGAAAACTTGGGAACTTATTTAAAGTAAATACATTTTGGTTTCCTTGCGAAGAGGCGTCTTCGCAATTTCATTCATATATTTTTACAATTTTTTTTTTAATTTTTTTTTTCTTTATGGGTTGGGCATGGGGAGGCAAATATGTAAGTTTTGCTTTTATGTGTTTTGTAATTGATTTATTTGCATTAAAGAATGAATCGACGCCGGAGTTTTGTTGCCAAATGTTGTTTTTTTTCTTGTTAGTATATTTCTGTAACACCTAACGCAAGATTTTTTTCTTCCACATCATGCATGCAGGCAGGAAGGTAAAACTGACTTTCTTTTTATGTTATCCATGTGGTCAATATGTTGAACATGATTTTGGATCAAATATATAAATATTAATATGCACTTTTACCAGAATTTTGTTTATTTCACAACCAAATATCCGAATGTAAAATGGAGAACAAAATGTATCACACTTAACTGCAGCACACTGCACATAAAAACTTTCACAAGGAAGCGTTTATTGCTTTTTAGTTTGCGAGACATTCCATTGCCCAGAGAACATGAAACAAGGAAGCTTTCAGATTCCTCCCCTAAAAAACGGAAGTAAAATAATTGCATACATGCCACCCCTGTCTTTTTGGGCCATGCGCAATGCCGGTGTAAATATTTTGTGATTGATAAGAATTTTGAAGTCGGAAAATCGTATATAATCGGATGGATTTTTAATACACAGCTGATTTAAAGAAATACTATTAACGATAGTAGCATTTGTCCCTTTCGTTTAAAGAAAAAATAATGTTGCTTTTACAAATGGGAAACGCAAAATTAAATAAAGTGAACAACTAGGTCGCATGCATGGTACAAATTTTAAAATTATATTAATATATTATAATTTTAAAATTTGTACCTTATAAATTCCAATAATATACATAATCTTAATCGTGGGGCTTCATTTTGTCAACTTCTACAGTGAAATCAATAATGGCAAATTCGAGTAATGAATAATTTTATAAAAGAAATTGTTGTTGCACTGCAGAAATACCTCAACGGATTTTATTGTAATTTTGGCTTTTAATTGTTTATGTCCAAGGTATGGGTGAAATAAGAGATTGATTAATTTATGTAACGTAAAAACAGAAAGCTCATTTGTTTTATCTAGCTTGAAAAAAAATACATTTTAAAAATTTAAAAAAATGTTTTAAATGAGCTTTGATATCTTTAATACTAGTCGAACAGCCCTTAAAAAAGCGATAGAAATATGATTTTTGTAGTTAAATACAGGGTGAGTTTTATGCTCCATGTCGATTTTATTTGGTTGCCTTTTTGTGTGAAAGAAATTTGTCAGTTAGTATTTGGCAGTCCTAGGGACAGAGTGGTCGATAATAATTTGTTATGGGGCGTCTAACGCCGCAACATTTTATTTAAATAGTTGTGCAACTGTAAATACACGGAGAAAATTACGTGATTTCGATTTCTTCTGAAATTACACCAGCAATCTGTGAAATTGTTATGCAAAATGTACTTAAACAAACTTCAATTACTTGACCGATAATATATTCCATTCATATTAATATTATCTGGATTCATAGACAACATAATCAATCAATATAATACAAATTATAAAATTGAATTTCATTCAAAAATTATTGAAAAGAAACATCGACCTGTATCATAAAACGTACCCTATATTATTCACCCTTATTTATTTATTAAACGACAGCTGTCAACTCACGTTTCTCGACGCAATTCGGTTAAAATCCCACCATGTTTGTATTGGCGATACCTTTACACTTTGTTGATCAACTCATCCAATTGTTGATTTACGTCGTACACCTAGTTCGTCGACTGGTTTTAATATGGCAAGAAACTTTGTTGGTTGAGTTGCTCATCCTCATTTTCGATGATTTTGCACATTTAGCGGATGGTTGCCTTGATACCATCGTACACTAGACAAAGCATTGCGCGTGGGCAATGTTGCTGAACTTACTTGACAGCTGTACACAGACAACTAAGGTGTGCACATTTGGTTATCAGATTGATTTTTATACCCTATCCTAATGGTATATTAATTTTGACACATAGTTTGTAACACCCCTTAATATTCGTCGTAGACCCATAAAAGTATATATATTTATGATCATGACCAAATCCTAAGACTATTTAGCAATGTCCGTCCGTCCGTCCGTCCGTATCAACTTTTGACTTTTAACGTTATGCTAGGAAGCTGAAATTTGGAGCATATACTCCCTAGGGTCCCGAAATGGTAAAGTGTTAAAAGTTGTTTAATCCGCCCACTGCCACGCCCACAATTTAGAAAAAACCGTTTTAAGGCTTAAGTTAGAGAGATAAAGTCTTAAAACCTTCACAAGATATGTAGGTACTGCCTACCTTTATAAATTTGTCATATAAAATTTTTTGCCACGCCTACTTTTTGTGGGCGTTTTTCACTAAAATGCTGTTTTCTTTGAAAATTTTCATAGAAATCGAAAAAAAATGTTTAACAATATATTTAGCCAATATTTTTTCCAATATATCGCCCATACAAAGTTTTTGGCCACGCCCACTTTTTGGGGGAGTTTTTTAAAAAAAATATTTTTTTTCTACAAATTTTATAGAATGAAATAAAATGCTATCTATCATCTACCTTATGAATTTTTTCTTTGGGGTACATAGAGATAAGGATAGGGTATCATACTGTTCGCCCCAAGCGGACTGTAGCATTTCCTTATGTTTCTCAATTAATTTTGATTCATTCGGCGAAGTTTATTTTAGAAGTTGTAAGTGTTTGAAATAAGTCCGCAGAAAAAAATAGTGAAAGCGTTAGTGTCGATATTCTATTCTCAAAACGCTTTCACTCTCATTTAATTTGCAAACCAAATAAGTTCCACAGTAAAAAATAAAAGACAGATTGCTCAGTTTAAAATTTAAAATGTACATCAATTTATTTGTGACGTTTTTTTTACAGTTTTTTCGTATTCTTCTGAAAGTGTTCGTTTGGTACTTAAATGACAGTTCCTGTCCTGGAAAGAAGAGAAATTCGCTCGGAGAGTTTTTCCGATTAACGATCAAAAACGATATAAAATTATTTCGAATTTTTCTAGTTCTACGCGTATTTTTAACTAAGTAAAAAAATGTTGTGTTATTTTGCTCTTTTTCTACACATTTTTCAAAATTAAGTTAACACACACAAAATATTTTTCATTTAGTTCTTCAGAAGATAAGGCTTAGATCAGGAAAGAAGGATCATAACTTTTCCACTTTTACATCCTACTGGTCCGCCTGTGTCCTACTTAGCCGACCTCAAGAATGTTTCGCTGGAAAATCAAAAACACTGCTGGTGTTTTAACATTTGGTTGATCCCGGGGTTTTTACACTTCCAACTTCTTTGCATTAGTTTTATTCATTTATTTTGTTTGTTTTTTATTTTACAAAATAGGTGATCTCCAGTCGTGTCAACCCATAGATGCACGTGCGCACTTATGGTGTAGCATTAAGTTTGAAATGTGTTTTAGGGATTCAATATTTTTCCCTGGCTTAATTTTTTCTTAGGACATTTTAACCATAACCATTGGAAGGAGCACCCTCGAAAACATAGAAAATAGTGCGTCCCGAATTACTTTTTCCGAACAACATTGTGTCGTCGAAATTGCGTCATTTGGGCGTTAAAGCATTACCCACAAAAGCTATCACTTTAATGTTTAACCGTTGTACTTATTTACTTAACGGGCAGGCTTACTATCGTTTTTATGCCCTATCCTAAGGGTATATTAATTTTGACACATAGTTTGTAACACCCCTTAATATTCGTCTTAGACCCATAAAAGTATATATATATATAGTATGTATATAAATCCTAAGACTATCTAGCAATGTCCGTCCGTCCTTACGCAATTTTTAGGCCTTTAAAATTAAGCTAGGAAGCTGAAATTTGGACCACATATTAGTGTAAAATTTTTTTTAATACGCCCACTGTCACGCCCACAATTTAGAAAAAACCGTTTTAAAGCTTAAGTTAGAGAGATAGAGTGTTACATCCTAGATATGTAGGTACTGCCCCCCTTTATAAGTATGTCATATAAAGTTTTTTGCCACGCCTACTTTTTGTGGGCGTTTTCTTCGGAAATTTTCATAGAAAGCGAGAAAAAATGTTTAACAAGATATTTACCCTATATTTTTTCCAACATATCGCCCATCCAAAGTTTTTGGACACGCCCAATTTTTGGGGGCGTTTTTTCAAAAAAATTTTTTTTTTTTAATTAATAGAATGAAATAAAATCTTCTTAATGCTTTTTTCTTTGGGGCATATAGGGATATGGATAGGGTATCATACTGTTCGCCCCCAGCGGACTGTAGCCTTTCCTTATGTTTTTATATCGGTATTACATCTGAATTTTTTCGCATTTTTTTTAAAGTGATTTTTCGTTTCCTTTCGATTTTTCTCATGCTTAAAATCAATAAAATCGCAACCTCGATGTCTGAACTTAAAATTGTGTTTTCGAAAAAGGCTTACACCTGCAGTTACGCGAAGCGCCATCATCTCAGCTCCTGTCAAATCGACCTAAAAAAGGTTCGTACATTATTTGAAAAATATAGCTGGGACATTGTTCGTTAAGAAGTCTCTCACAATACTGCCGCCACCTGTGTAGAATTTTTGAGTCATCTACAAAGACGATCTTTGAAAAATTTTCTGAAATGGTGGTTCATATCACCACACACTAACAAATTATTTTGCTTTGGGATGTTCTTGATATAAAGGGTGTGTTTTTTAGAGGTTGGTTTTTCGAATAGAAATAAAACTGACATTTTGTGGTCAAATCTGGCAACTCTAATGTCATTTATGTTCAGTTTGGTTTGCCATTTCATCATGAACGGGTTGACAAATGAAAAACGATTGCAAATCGTGCAAATTTATTTCGAAAATAATTTTTCAGTTCGCGAAGTTTGCCGCAAAATTTTGTTCAGTGATGAGGCTCATTTTGGGTTGAATGGCTACGTCAACAAGCAAAATTGCCGCATTTGGAGTGAAGAGAATCGACATGAGACCCTTGAAACGCCATTACATCCACAAAAACTGACTGTTTGGTGTGTTCAATGGGCTGGTGGAGTCATTGGGCCATACTTCTTCCGAAATGATTCTGGAGAGTCACTTACCGTTAATGGAGACCGGTATAGAGCCATGATAACCGACTATTTTGTTCCCGAATTGGATGGCATGAATGTGGATGAGAGATGGTTCCAACACGACGGCGCTACATGCCATACAGCGCACGTCACAATCGATTTATTGAAGAAAACATTCGATGAGCGCATAATTTCGGGAAATGGACCCGTCAATTGGCCACCAAGATCGTGTGATTTGACACCATTAGATTATTTTCTTTGGGGATATGTGAAGTCGCTCGCCTAAGCCAACAAACCAGAAACGTTAGGGGACTTGGAAGCCAACATTCGTGGCGTTATTGCCGACATACAGCCCCAAATGCTTGAAAAAGTGGTTGAAAATTTGACCTTTAGACTTGTCTTTATTCGAACCAGCCGCGGCGGCCACATGCCCGAAATCATATTTAAACATTAATGGCATAAATTTATCCTTCCAATAAAGCCAAATTGATAGACATTAAAACGATTTTCTGGTGTTTTATTTCAATTTAAAGTTCTATACCTCTAAAAAAAACACCCTGTAGTTGTGGGTAGTTACTCAGAATGAATTTGCCGCCTCTGCTCGCTCTCAGCCAGGGTGACAATATAACACACCGCAGCTTGCCTCACCAGTTTGACAGACATCTAACGGTCACTAAACTTCGAAATGGTCAGCACGCGGTTTAGTTATCAGCCGCAATGTTGATACCAATACCGTTCTTATCCGGTTCCTTTTTGTAGTATTAAATCGTGTTTTACTGTCCAAAAACTCAGAATGAATTTGCCGCCTCTGCTCGCTATCAGCCAGGGTGACAATATAACACACCGCAGCTTGCCTCACCAGTTTGACAGACATCTAACGGTCACTAAACTTCGAAATGGTCAGCACGCGGTTTAGTTATCAGCCGCAATGTTGATACCAATACCGTTCTTATCCGGTTCCTTTTTGTAGTATTAAATCGTGTTTTACTGCCCAAAAAATGAGCAAGATTTCACGAATTTCACCATTTTGTTTCTTGAAAACATAAGATGTCTTCACCTCTTCCAGCTTGTAGCTACGACCACTCATCAACTCCGCTTAGGTTTCACCGAAGTCTTTTGCATTGTATTGTTTTCTCTCGGAAGCCCAGTTGCACTGACCGGAGCATATCCGTTCGTTTCAGAATCAAAACAAAGCGTATCATCTGTACCACTGGCTGTATGTTTGGTGACTTGAAATAATGTCAATCGAAACAATGCCAAAATGTAAATAAGGCAGCTTTGAAACAGTACCTTGGTGATCCGCTACGCGGGATTAATGGCTTTCAACCCTCTTTCTGCAGGCGGCAGGTACCGCTTACGCAACTTCGTTGCTTCGCTCGGGGTATGTGCTTTTCGTCAGGCAGGCGCATATGGCAACAGTACCTAAGTGCCCCGCTACGCGGGATTAAGGGATTTTAATCCTCTTTTCGCAGGCGGTTCAATTTTGGAATGGAAATAATGCTAATTTTTTAGAATTTGGCTTTATTTCGTTTGGCGTTATTTCACGTCACCGGTTTGTTTTCATTATGCTGCTTTTTCTTTTACGACACCGTCAATCTCCAGTCGTGTAAACCCACAGAATTGAATGCAAATTGTATTCCTTTTACTGACTTTTACCGTTCATTTTAAAGTCGTAAAATTACAGACACCTACTGCAGTGTTTGGTCATTTAATAATTTATAATTAAGGGACCCTCACTTTGGTAACAAAAGTATGAAGGTAAAAAGTATTTGGTATAGAGAACAAAATGATATTATATTGTATCATTTGAACCCTAATGATCTTGAACCCTAACCATCTTTAAACATTTTCATTTCTTCCAATTCCCCTTTTTTTTCTGAAATGTCTACAAATGCACAGTCAGTGATCCTCACCAGATATTTAACGCCAAAGATAAAATTATAATTCGCGCATATCTATTTGTAGACTTAGGTTAACCTATACATGCTTTCTGCATGCACCAGAAATGTATACAATTGTCAATGGCTCTTACCTTTTTCTTGTAATTGCTGTCGCTTAAAATCACCTTTCAGAATTTCTGCTGTATGTACCAATTCATTGAGTTGTGGCTTTTTAAGATCGAGTTCTCTTATTAGTTTCTAAAAATTTTATTAGATATTAATAGGAATGTATTAATTCGATAATACAAAAAAATAAGACTTACATTTTGTTTTTCTATAGCTGTCCTAATAGCGTCAATGTCATCTACATTAATGCGATGCGTCTTTAAAATATTTTGTTCCAATGTTAGCCAATCATAAATTTGTAATATTGACTTATCAAATCCTCCAGATAAGCCAATTGTGTTTCGAAGTTTATCTAAAAACCAAAAATTAATTTTAGTATGAACAAAAACATATGTCATGTATAACTAAATGAAATATGCATATGGCTATTTAATATATGTATATATTTTGCTTTAACTAAATAGCAATGAAACTAATTTCATGTGAAAATTTAACACAAAAACGGGTCAGGTGCTTCGTAGCGAAACTAATTTCATACAATAAAAGCTTTAAAATTTGCAATCGCCATTTGTTATCTCGAAAATTCTATCCATTTATTATGCAAAATCATTTCCAAGTAAACTTTTATTTATAATTTTTTTGACATGAAATTTAAAAAAGAACACCTACACCTAATCAGCACATGGTCAATTCTTATATTCCAAATTTCAGTTTTCTGGGCTTTACAGCTCTCAAGTAATAACATGAAATTTAGAAAAGAACACCTACACCTAATCAGCACATGGTCAACTTATATTTCAAATTTCAGTTTTCTGGGCTTTACAGCTCTCAAGTAATTTTGATTTCATTCTTAAGTTATTTACAACTCTATCTATTACAAACTGAATTCAGCACATATAATTATGGTTGGGGTACTTAATCATCTATCAACTATCCTCTACTCTTGTTTTTGTATTATAATAATGGTTATTTTGTTAAACTTAGATATTTTGAAATAACATTTAGAAAACAAATAGAACTCCTACACTTATTCAACACATGGTCTACCTGTATTTCAAATTTGTTGTATTATAGTTTCCGAGTAATTTTGGAATTACTTAAATTACTTAAGGTGCTTGAAAGTAGCCGCGGCCTTGAAACTAAAAAAAAAAAACGAAACATCAATATTCCTATACAAGAGCGAAAAAAATGCAGGCATAAAAACTCCTGGATCACAAAACTGCAGCAACACAGCATTTGATTTGCCAGATATTATTTTTTGTCCCTCCATGCAACCAATAGACGCAAATTTTGACTTTATTTTTCAAAATTTAAACTTTTTGTATGCTTGTCATATCACAAATATGTGATACCGCCACACTATTGGAATTCAAACAAATTTATCTATACCTTTCTCCACAATACATCATAATTTGTATACCATATTCAAAAGGTACTCTTTATGTACATATATTTATGTTCAGCCATTTTCAATCCGTCACCGGATATTTGTAACATTTACACTCCATAGGGTACCGAAATGATAGTGTAAAATTAAAAGTTTTTGCTACGCCTACTTTTCGTCGTGCCTTTTTCTTATATTACTGTTTGTTATGCATTTTATAGAAAACTAAACAAAATGTCCATCTATCATGTTCTTAACGCTATTTTCTTGAGAGCATACAGGGTATATTACTGATCGTTCCAAGCGGAATGTAGCCTTTTCTTGTGTTTTTCATTTATTTTTTTAAAATTGCATTATTTATTCTAATCCACACAATATAAGGCAGAAAATAATGCCACCGACAATACTGCGTTTTCAATCAATTCTCTATTTTTGGGTGCACAGTTACGCAGCACTGTCCCAGCTTTTTTTCACAAAATTATTTAAAAAGCTTTTAACTCTCTTTCTGTACTTTTTTCCGTTTCACAAAACACATTTCAGCCATCGAAAATAAGTTCTTGTTATCTTAACGTCTCTACGACACAAATAAATAATATTATAAATTACTTGAGCTTGTGTCAAGTATTTATACACTTACCACTGTCGTCAATGTCACTTAATAAATTTTTAGCTGAACTTCTTTTTAGAGAAAGAATCGACTCTTCAACGCTATTGGCATAGCCTACCAAATCAGTTTTTGTCTGAAAATATTATTTACATGTAAGAGAACACCATTATGTTGTGAAACATAAACTTACTTTTTCTAAATCCTCCATCATTCTGCGTGTTATTTTGAAAGGTTGTTGAGCTTTTTCAATTGCATTTCCTATCAGTTTTAAGTCGTCTCGACGGTCCTTAAAAAAATTGTTAATTAGTTTTTCCTTCCAGCAGGCACTTACTGTGCTCAATACTTAACAAATCATTTTATATTTTGTAAACTTCTAAGATATAGTAATAAATAAAATTTAATGTACTTATATTTAAAATAATAAATTCTAGCCTTCCGCGACTGATACAATTTCCAAAATAATTTAATTTAAAATGATTAAATGCAGCTAATATTTAGAAATTGTCTATGGCCTGATTTAAAGAAAAACATAAGAGACATTTACCTCTTATGATGACTACAACATCGTCTCTATTTTTAGAATATGGAGATATCGGTCAGAAGTGTGTACATGTGTTCTTCATGAGGGCATTTCATTCAGTTGTTTTTTTTTTGCAGAGAAAATTTCTGAGAATTCAATACTGTCAATGTGTGTACCCAAATCACTTTGCTTAAAATTGCGAAGAAATTAATGACATTTTTAAAATCAATGCTGATAGAAAAGCAACAATTAACCTGAAACTGATATATGAAAAGATAAGGAAAGTCTATAAGATCTGGTATGTTTTTGTAAAACATGAGAATTAAGTAATCAATTCTTAAAGTATAATTATATTCACTTTGAATATTATTAAATGCAAAATATATGCGTGAAAATTTAGGCTTAAGACTTGTTCATTAAGTCATGTTCCACTACCGTTCATTATTTTAAAATATAACAGTACAAATGACTACACTGTACAATGGACAACCAATCAGTAAAACACTTCGTCTGAAAAAAATCGAAATCGATGGCTCTTGTACCAAGTTTTTATGTAATGGTCCCAAGTTCTTAGGATTTGATAAAGGGAAAATGCACAAATTACCGACTCTCAACTTACAAATCGACCAGAAGGTCTAATATTATATATAATATTTAATTTCTAAACAAATAGATCTTTCTTTGTTCAGGTACAGAATTCAAAGTCTTCAGTAAGGAGGATATTAGCAACTTCTGCAAAAAAAATAAAAAAAAGGAGAAACCAAAGTGCCCCAGAAATTCAGACTCGGTTCAATTCTACTCAACATATTTACTTCAGAGCAGTCATCCAATGAAGGACGAAGCAGTTTCTTGCTATATGCAAACGACTCTGTAACATACGCTCCTTCTCTGTTTTCCCGAAGAGTTGAAACCCATATCAGGAACCTTTTGGATTGTTTCTTGAAGTGACCAGTGACAGAATAAGCAAATGGACCATACATACACATATACATTATATACGGTTGTCTTATATGATGTACCATACCGCCTACAATGAAAAAGATCCTGGTATTAGAGAGGAAGATCGTTAGAATCTGAACAGGGCTATATCAGAACCCCACTACATTAAAGTATCAGGAATTCTTTAGCCAGTCGACTATGTAATGAAACTATTCCAACCAACCCACCGATATCTCGATCCCCGAAACGATTTACGAGAAGACAGACAGGCATTACAGTGGGCACCAACCTATTAATATTAGTTTAACCTTTTTTTTCATCCCAACAAGAAAAACTTCAAGTTATAATCCTCCATATAATAATAGCCAAGTCAATTTTCTGTCCTATGTAATGCGTTTTTTTCCGACCCAAAATTACTCTAAAAGTGTAAGGCATATGAAGCTGAAATTTTCAATAAAGGTAGATCATGGGCTAAAAAGGTGCAGAAATAATGTTTATACCCTTTTTTTTTCTTAGTTTCAAGGTTGAGACTAATTATAAGTTTACAGTGCCTTCTAGATTGGAGATTTGATTACTAAAGGATCATAATAGTTTTAACATAAATCTAAGTTACACATAGAATATAGGGCCATCTAGATTGAAGTAATTTATAGTTGATAGATAATTCAGTACTCCACCCTTAATGAAAACCCTTATTATGAAGTGACACAGTGCGGGCTTTAAGGAAGTGGAGTATAAGAGAAAGGGAGATATCGACGTACGTTGGTTTTAAATGAGCCTGTTAGAGCGTTTCACATTCGTAATATACGGTTAAGATGTGAATCCTTCTATTTCACTGTACGCCCGAATATAGGCTTACGGGTGAGCTGATGTGCATTCCTAGCATGAGAAGTATTGCCGTTGAATTGCTGCAGGGGTGGAATGTAAATGGCTATTTCGTTCGAGTACTTAAGGTAGAAGTAACGATAAAATAACAGACAGGCAGGAGACATTGCGACGATGACTAAGAGAGTCAAGCGATTTCGCGATATCACCAATAAGTTTAATAACACGTTTTTGAATCCTATCCAGTAAGTGCAATGACAGAACACAGCATTGTGTTTTGGAAGCATTAAATTCTACTCTGTTTTTTTTTTACCCCACTTAAGAATCTTGTCAAGTTCAGAATTTATCGGGCTTAACATACGTTGACTTTCCAGCTCCACGCCCGAAGATGAGGGACGTAAATCCGAAAACGAATATGCGAAGCTAAGGATAGTGCCATCAGCGAAAGAATGGAATGGATTAGAAGTAACAGACAGGAGATGATAAAAATTAAAAGAAAGAGACTCAGATACAAAACGGAGCCTTGGGGGACTTCAGCATTTATTTGGTGACTTGCAGACTTGAAAAAGGCCAAAACGACTTGAATTGAAAGGTCCGAAATGTAATTTCTAATCCATTGAAGAAAAGTATCATCGAATTCAAATGCACGCATTTTCGACAAATGAGCTTGATGCCAAACTATGTCAAATGCCTTTGAAATATCAAGCGCAACGACATTACTTTCAACACCACTGTGATTAGAATGGTTCCACTTTTCGGTGAGATATGTCATCAAATTAAAAGTGGACCTGTTGCTGCCGGTCATTAAGAAGTTTTCGGGATTCAAGATATTTCATAATCCGACGATTTATCGGCGTTTCCATGACCTCGAAAAGGGGCGTAAATGCAATTGGTCGGTAGGAAGATTCGCCTTTTTTTGGAACTGACTGGACAAATGCTGGTTTCCATGTTCTCGGAAAGAGCCCTGAAGAATAGGACAGATAGAAAAGCTTAGGCAGCGGTTTTGCTAGCGTTGAAGAACACCTCTTCAAGACGATAGGGGAAAAACCATCTGGACCAGCAGATTAAAGTATGTTAAGATCTTGTAGAACTCTTGCCACTGTACGAGTTCAGAAGTGAATTAGTCCTATTGAGTGTTCTACGTGCTCGAGTACCAAGACAAAGTACTATCTGGGAGCGTTGAGCTAGGCGCAAAATGAGCAGCAAGCAGATTGGATTTGTCTGAAGAGCTGGAATGTCATTGCAAATGAGTGTCGGAACAGATGAAGAGGCAGAGTTTTTAATGTTTTTTCACAAACGACCAAAAGTTTTTACTAACGTTGGGACTTTGTAGTATTTTTTGACTTTGTAGTATTTGATGAGAATTTGACACGATTAATTTGGGCATTGCAGTCATTTCTGGCTCCTTTAAACTTTTCTCAGTTGGGTTTTACCTTAAATGACCAAAAACTTACCTCTTTAGCCATGATAGCTTCTTACAGCTCAAGTCAAACCACGCGTTTTTTATTGGGTTTAATATTCTTCATCCTGTTAGGGATAAAGCGTCTCATACCCAGGTGAATAATATCTGTAATCATATCGGCACGCCGTTGTCGAAAAAGCACAACGACCAGTTAATACTTTTAAAGAAACAATTTAAAGATTCCCAACTGGCTTTCTCGTATTGCCATACGGTTCTGTTAGCAGCTTGTTTTTTTACTCTGTGGTTGGATTACGGATATTCGCCGATATGATACAATGGTTTGACAAACCTAGAGGCGATAATACATTTGAAGTGTATTTGTCAGGGTGAGAAATAAGAAAGTCCAGAGTGTTGGCGTTTTGACCGCTTATGTCTGGTATCCGTGTTGGCTCATTTACAAGCTAGGTCAAAATGTTAACCTCAGCAAAGATCTCGACATACTTTCCTTCGGGTGTTGTCAGTCCAGAATGTCGAAGCCAATTTTAATGGTGAATATTGAAATCGCCCGCAATGACGATTTCAGTCCGGGGATAATGGGTGACAATTCTGGGGATGAAATCAGATAGTGCATCAAACCCATTATAATTCGAATGCCTGGTTAGGGCTTCTGTAAATATAGCGGTAATGAATTAATTGCCTACGGACATGGAATTTTACCCAAATAATGGGGTAACATTTGGGTTTACTTTCGTTGGTTTTTGTGTGGTCAAATTATGGCCATATATAAATTGCAAAATGTAGTGCAGGTTCAAGAACGTTTTGTTTTTGGAGATTCACACCACTCCCAAACAAAACTTGTAATGCCTGAGTAGAAACGAAAAGCATGGTTATACCCTATCCTAGAATATACTGTAGCCTATCCTTATGTTTTTATTTAATAAATTTGCAATTCAGTCAAAATCGCCTATAAAAAAATTGTCTATAGGGACCTCTGGTTTATTACAACAAAGTTCGTAGGCCTCAACTGAGCTAATATCAATATAAACCTATCGACTCAATATATAGTTTTAAGCTATGAATATTAAGTTGGTTGTAAAACTAAATTCTATTAACACGGGCTAGGCCGGGCATTCAGCTAGTTGTACAATAATAATATTAAAAGCAGTTATCAATAATGCTTCGTAAAACTTTTGTTAATCTAACCATCCATAAGTATACGTAAGCTAATCTGTACATTTACATCTTATTTTATATCAATGCTTATACATTAAGACAAACAATTATTTTATAATATAGGGAATAAGACGGTGAACAAGTTGTTGGGATCTGTTAGAGGAACTAAATTTAATAGAAAGTTAACTTGGCTGATATATCTGCACCACATTATATAAAAATATTGATGATTTCTCGCGTTAATTGTCAGTGCGCGGTAGTAATTAAAAAGTTAAAAGTTAAAAGTGGAAGTGAAAGGGAAAAGGTGTTTGCATTAGACATTCATCGTTGGTGCAACGTTGATCAATTATCTAAAAAATGTATTAACAAAACGGACTACAAAACCTCTATTATATTTAGACCATTTAATTTAATTTTCAACAAAAAAAATCAATTCAACAGTTTTTATAGTCAAAAACATTTACATACGCAATAATCCTTCTTTTTAGGGCACTTCTGACTATTTGACATATTTAAATTTTTTGTTGACTTTTTTAGAAAAACAAAATGTGTATAAATGCTATAACTTTATATGAGTATATAAAAAAATGAAGTCTTAAATTATTTTGCACTTTAAAAATGCAACTTACTTTTAATATAGCTACACAATAGGTAAGGAGCTAAGGGGTAATGAGTAATTTGCGATTTATTGTAAATGCTTCACTACAATAGGTTAGGTAGTTATACCTAATTTTTATTGTAATAAATTGGCCGCACTAAAACAGTTTTGTGCCTTTAAGTAATTTCATCGTACCATATTCTGATTAAACGCATTAATACTCATATCAATACTTATGTATATTCATAATAACAATATATACTTACATTTATTTCTATACAACGCTTCTCCAAATCTTCAACTGATAAACGATTTAGTGGTTTTTCTATCAAATCACTTATTCTTTTCAATCCTCTATGAACCAACTCCTTTACGTCAATGCCCTTCATGTTGACTAATGAGTTATTTGAGCCACCCATTTGTACATTTTCTAAGCGTTTTTGATTTGTATAATGTTCTTGGTTGTTTAAGGGTCTGCACAATACAAAAAGGATTACATAATTTACAAAAGCAATAAAATCTAGGGGAAATATTAAAGTTACTTACTTAGCTTTTTGGACTTCTCTAAAATGCTCTCTTAAAACTATTTGTGTTCTCATCACAATTTTAGAAAGATTTTCCTGTTTGCCATGCGTTTCAAGAACCAGTGAATCACCTTGCGAAATAAGCGTCGCAGCGTCCGGAGCAATAGACATTTTTAAATGTTCAACAGCACTATAAAATGGCAATGAGACTTTATTTTATCAGACTGCTTTTGTTATTTTAAATAAATGCAAATCTGTACAATTATTAAAAAAAATGTTATTTGCGATTTAGTAAAATTTTATCTATTCTATTTCATTTGAATAGTAAATAAGAACAGAAAAATACTTACATCTCACCTTCAGTGCATGATTCAATTTGTTCCTTTGCAATTTCCAGCTTTTTAATCATGTATTTGGCTGTTTTATCGAATTCCTGAACTCTTTGTTCTAAAGAATTTGCATTTGTATAATTGGTAAGCAAATTGGTTTCATTGGTGGACGTGAACTCATTTGTATCGTCTTCTTCTGGAGACGACGGAAGCATCTTATTAAACATAATATTAGGCTTTTTTGTTAAAGGTGTTTCAATGCGGCTCTGAAACATAAACAAACAATATATACCTTTATATATTTTACTGATTTCATACTTAATTATACAAATATTTTTTATAAAATCTTTTTATGCATTACCGTGTCACTATCTGAATCAATTCCTAGTGCCATTTCAAAAGAAAATCTTGGTATATCCTCATCTTCGGAAAACACAAGTGCCTCCTGTTCACAACTAAGCTCATTATCATATTTATAAAAACTATCACGCTCAATCGATTCCCTTTGAACATTAGAAAGCATTCGCGATTTCTTTTGCTTTCTTATTACTTGGGGGTTCACTTCGGCTTCATCTTCCGAATCTCTCAAAATATCTCGTTCACTTTCTATTCGTTTTCGTTTTTCGTCGAAAGAAATCCGATGCTTTTCTACTTTTAAAATTGGAGATGTTGGATTCGTTCTCATTTCGATACTATCTTCAAAAGTTGCCTTTGTTCTTTGTTCATCTTCAATGCGCATAGAAGAATCAGAATCTTCTGAAAGATCAATTATTTGCACCATCTCTACATATTCAGGAACAAATGGATCAACACTTTCTAGAATATTGACAGTGTCTACAATTTCTCCAACATTGGGTTCTGTATCATCAAGTGATATATCAATGTTTTGAACAGACATCTTGTGATTTCGTAGGTTTTTTTCAATCACTTCGACAACTGCAACTGATTGTTGCTGAGGTTTAGATTTTTTTAACGATAAATTTAATTTTTCATTTGACTCCATTTTGTTCTTTTCATTTAGAGAAATTTCTGAGAACAAGGAACTAGTCTCTGCCAAACGAAACGTTTGCGGTGGTAAAAGATCGGGTAGAACTTTTATATCTACTGGCAATGCTGCATCTTGTTGTAGACGTTGGGTGTTTGGACTAGTTGCAGGTTCATTTGAGGATGGAGTCCGGGCACGTCTCTGACGCACAGTATTGCTGACAATAACGATTTCAGTCTCAGCTTCGTCAATCGGAGATGACTTTAACAATTCGGTATGCTTTGCAGTGGCGTCCTATAGCAAAATCAGATTTTAACAATGTATCCCATAAAGAACAGGTGCGTTTACAAGGAATAAGCGTTATGATAGTGAGTTTCTTTACAATCAGCATTCGTAAAAGTGCTGATTTAGTTTTAATGACATGTGCATAATATAAGCGTGAAATATTTTAATTTGACAATAGCAGCCTATTTAAAGCCCCAAATCCATGATTAATATTTACACTTCCAAATACGTATACTTGTGTTTTCCGAAAAAAAAAATTCATTAAGTTTGATATTATAAAATTAAAAAAACTTGTATTGCACCAAATATTTTAGAAAATACCACAAAAAGCTATGTTAGTGACCAAAGATAGATGTATACAGAGCATTTTTTACTCACATAGACGACAGTTGCAAGCGTTTCCCATAATCATAATCAATACAGACGATTAAATTTAATGACAAACAGGAAACATATGTATTAACATGTACAAGTCACAAAAAAAATTTAAGTAACCATTGCACCAGACAGATGTTATGTTATTTCATTCAAGACAACTTGCTGAGTTGAAGGAATAATCACTCTTCGAAGAATTTAGGGCAAGAAACAACCAATGTTGCGAGCCTGCTTATTCCTCTGCGCAACTAAACAGAACAGGTTATTAGACTACGGTTTAAAACAAAATCATGTGCATTTATTAGGTCATTAAAAATCACGTATTTCATACATAGTATGTAGATTGGATGCAAGCTTTAGCGTTCCAATAATATGAGCCACGAGCGCGCGAAGCGATGGTGAGCCACGTAAGAACCATAATCCACATATTAGTTAATTATTTTCATTAATATCATTTCGTGGGTGCAGTGGCTTAATGCGTTGCAATCACTGCGTTGGACTACTAAGCTAGGAGTCACAGGTTTAAAGCGGACCCATATCACCTAAAAGTTTTTATTCACTGCCCCACCTTATGGAAAAGTCTGACAAGTTTGACACAAGAAATGCCATAAGAAGCTTCTCAAAATAAAATTGCTCTTCGGAATCGGCAATAAACTGTACGTCCCTCCAGTCAAAAAATATATCTTCGCACACACAATGGTTGGAGAGGATAGGGTTTAGGTCTTGTATTAGCCGTTTACGCTTAATATTTATTAAACTTTTTAATTTTATTAATTCCCGTCCCAATTATAGAGTTATTTCTTTCGAGGGTAGTTGGTGAATCTTCCATGTAAAAATGCAAGATTTTCCACCTACCCTCGAAAAAATAACTAATTAAGAGCACTCGCGGCCGTTGAAGATTCTTCACCTATTCTCGAAAATATCTCGACAGTTTTATCGCAAAAGATAAGTTTTTAATATAAGGAAAGAAATTTAATTTAATTAATTAATTAAGGTGAAGAATTTTATATTATATTTGTTTTTCAGTTTTTACTTCCATGTTATGCATGTACATCAATCAAATAAGTATATAACCAATAGAAATAGAAATTCCCCATTAAAAGTATTTTTGAACATGTATATAAATATAAGCATATCGCCCATTAAAATGGGTTTCATTTGGTTGTCTCTTACGTCCAGAACTATCTGAGGACTCTTAAAATGAAGTCAAACTGTTGATTTCGCTAGAGTTTACTACTTGTACGCCTGGGTTGTTCACCGGATAAACCTTAAATAAGGGTTGACTCACAGTTTCAGAAAAATCACTGGGTTTTTTTTGAATGCACGTGCATGCTCTTTTTGAATAAATAACTTTCAATGCATTTAAAAACAGAAAATTACTTATTTTATTACTTCAAAGGTAAGATGGAATTCAAATAACACATACCTATATAGTTTTTCTGTTATAATGTTTTGAAATGGTAAATTTAGATCTACAATTAATTTATTCATCAGATTTATTATTCCCTTCAATAGGATAGAAAATTGTCTACCAAGATATTTGTACAATTCTATGTTTTACGGGTAGATTCTGCTGCTGCATTTCGTTTAAGAAAATCCTTAAAAAGATAATTTTTTGGTGCTTTTCAAATATAAATTCTTTTTTAATATTTCTCAAAAACTAAAGCTGATGGATGAAAATGGGTTTAATTTTCAGATTTCATATATACAATTTTAAAATGCCAAAATGATTTTAAAATTCGTTAAAATTAGGAGGCATTTAGCAACGTTGCTTAAATACGAAAATTTATTATAAATATCGATTTTTGGCTTTCGTTT
This sequence comes from Ferdinandea cuprea, assembly GCA_963576555.1. NCBI lineage: Eukaryota > Metazoa > Arthropoda > Insecta > Diptera > Syrphidae > Ferdinandea > Ferdinandea cuprea. Next base: position 85,759,596 of record OY754959.1, read on the forward strand.
TACGACTTTACATCAAGTTTCTATTTCTGAAGGTCAAAGGATAAATTATTTATAAACTTCGAGTAAAAACGTTGAAGCCAACAATTGACAGGAAGGTGGAATAGAAAATGGTTTTCGTGGGTTGAAATAAAAATGTTATTTTGTAAATCGTTTATCAAAACGTGTTTTGTTTTTGTATTAAATAACCAATAAACCTTTTCTGCAGAGTTTCCTTTACTACATAGTTAAACTATTAAGTTTAAGTGCCAAAAACACTTTTCGGTTGTGTTTTAGAAATTGCTTTCACTGTGACCTAACTTTGAAAACTACTTTACACACCTGTACATTATGCGCAAGAAACATTTACACAAATGCAAAATCTTAAATAAGTTTGTTTCCTCAAACTACCCATAGGCCATAAGGTTCATACATATGAATATATACAAACAAAATCTATACATAAATTCACATTTAAAGACAACACACAACACAAATTATGGATGATGACGAATAATACTAAGAATATATACGAAAGAGAAGACTTACATTTATAATTCCAGTAACTTGTCGATGTAAATCTTCTATATCGGGGCTAGTTGCATTCATACTTTTTAAGTCATTTTCCATTTTTCTGAAAATACAAAATGTAAGGCTTTTGTAATTTATATTACCTTTTTGTGTGATAGAAGTACTTACGTTAAAGTGCTGGTAGATATGTTATCAAGATTTTGTAAGGTAGACTTCATTTCCGATAATCTTCGAATAACATCAGCATTTGACAGTTTTAAGTATTCAGCCTTCAAATCATCAATTTTTTGTCGCACATCTTCCAAATATACTTGATCACACGATTTCTTGTATTCATTGTAAATATCTTCGCTTTTTTTAAGAATTTCTTCTATTAATTCGAATTTTTTAAATTTCTCGCTTGATTCTCGTATCGTTTCTATTGTATGCAACGCATTCTCTGAAGTTTCAAAGCATTCATTAAGCTGACGTGTCAGCTTAATTAGTCCCTCAAGAAACAATTTTGATTGTGTAACATTTTCTCCAAGAGTGTTATACAGATGTTTAAGTGCATCAATGCGCTGTGTCAACTGCTTGGGAGATTTTGTGAATTTGTCTTCGCAAACTTTTCGTCCAGTTTTAATTGTGCTTTCTATTTCTCCTTTAATTTCCGACAGCGTTCGATAAATTTTCTAAAACTATTGATTATATCATAATTTAATTGACAAATGTAATGACTTTACCAAACAATTTTGATATTGTGAATGAACAGTAGCTGGCCCAGCGGTTGCAACATCTAATACCAAAGTGGAGCGTTCGACGTTCCTAAGTTCTGCAACTGCACGATTCAAACGAGATTCGTAAGCTGGTTGTGGAGCTGTACATTTCATAAGTTTTGTTTGACAAACTTTGAAGCGAGCCTAATTCATAAAATATAAATCATTTGCAAAACGTCAGTAATAAAATGTCAACAAAAAGATCCATACTTCAAGTAAGTTTAATTGTTCTTGTAAGCGATTTGCTGCTTCAATTTTTTTATTTTGTGTATGCGTTGATATAAGCTCCCGAACTTCAGTGAGATTTTCTTCATTTTTTTCAAACTCTTTCATCAGCCGCTATAAATTAAATATTACCACCAAATAACTTAATTAATAAATTTTAAATACCTGAAAATCATCTGGCAAATCTTCTATTGTGACGTCATTTTCCAAATGTTCACTTAAGATTTCATCCACTTTTGTGAGCCAACTTTCAAACTGATTAACACACTTTTCGGATTTTTCAGCTTCAGATACTTCCCGTTCTAGCAGTTCTGTTCGCTGCTTTGCCTGTAATAAAATATCATATAAGTTTATGATAATAGAAAACTACAAAAAATAAAAAATTTAAAATTTTTCGTTTTCGGGAGAGAGCAGGGTATGCGCAAAGAAGGTTTAGAGTTATCTCTTCCTCTTCCTAATCCACACAGCTTCTACAAAAGTTTTAATAAGCGCCAAGCCTTGTTGCATGCCTGCCTATCAGACAGTGTTCAGTGATGACACCAATTGTAGCACTAATGTGCGATCTATTGAGGGTAATCAAACTGTTAGAGTGTCTAAGATTCAGCCTTGTCTGGTTTGTTGTCAGACAAGTAGTACCACCTGTCCTTCTGTTTTTTTTCTATTGAATCTAGTTTTAACAAGAGTTTGCATGTGGAAACTGGTATGCCTAAGGAGCCTTTTTTAGGCAAGATTGAGGGGATAGTTCCAAGTGTGGCGACTTCGTCCGCCCAGCAGTTACCCGGAATGTCTCTAGAGACAAAGTGCGGACACCTGATGGCCGGCTGACTGTCCGAAAAGATTCGAATAAACTTGTTACCATACCTAAAAATAAATATATTTTAAAAACCAATGTATTCACATTTGTTTTACGTGATAGTCTATTCCTTTTTCAAGCTACTTCAAAAACTTTCCTTATTTCAGGGAGTAGGATAAATTCTTCAGAAAATGTGCTCAAGTTACGAAACCATATGTGTAAACGAAACTGATAAAAAGTTTTATGGAACCATTCCAAGATCAATTCAGTTCATTGTTTTTCCATTACATATATAATTATGATTTTTGTTTGGGAACTTAGAAACAAAATCACCAAAATAAAATTAACACATGAATTTATATCAGCTAATTAAATTCTTTCGGAAAAACTTGGTGGTTTACCCTCTCGCTGCCTCTATCCTTTACACAATTTTTTAGTTATGGTACAACTTAGGTGGTTTTGAACAAGGTGCGCATACAAACAGCTCTCGTCTCATTATTTACTCGCGTGCGCTCTCAGGCTTTAAAATTGGCGTGGGGAGTCGGTTTATATTTTTTCCATTTTACTAAATTAAATTGGGTATCCGTTGCAGTCAGATTCATTAAATCGAAGACAAAAGAAAGAAAAATAAAAATTAGTGTTAAGACCACAATGAAAAAAAATAATGGTAAATATGGTTAATTGGAACAACACATATGACAAATGAAAACAACTGCTCAATCAACATCGTTAACCAAACGAAGTTTGAAGCAAAAGTTTTATTTATTATGCGAAAGGAAAATGGAACCTTTGGATACCAATGTCTTGCAATATTGAAAAGAATACCATCGACATGATCTGGAGTTATCTTAATTTGCGGAAGTTGCTCTCGCTGTTCCTGGGCCTAAAGTTTGCTGAAGAACAAACTATCATACAAAAATCTTGCAAATATTCTATTATATAAATTAAATGTTGATTTGGGACTTTAACTCTAAAATTAGTAAGGAAAACATCTTTGGCGGATTAGTTGGAAAGCACAGCCTCCACGACACGACAACAGACAACGGCTTCCGACTAATCGACTTTCCGGCAGCTCGTAATACGGTGATAAGTAGCACTAGGTTTCCAAGGTTTAGGATCCACAAAGCAACCTGGCGCTGTCCAGATGGTCGAACGGCCAACCAAATCGACCACGTGCTAATCGATGCAAGGCACTCATCTAACATTCTCAACGTGCACACATACCGAGGGGCAAATTTCGACTCTGACCACTTTCTCGTATTGGCTAGATTCAGAGCTCGACTGTCCAATGAAAAGAAGGTGCGAATGGCACAGAAAATGAATTTTACGTTGGATGCCTCAGCGTGGTTGGAGTAGCCAGAGTCTACAGAGAGCGCCTGAGCGAGAAACTCTCCGCTGTGCACTCAAACACAAATACAAACACCATGTGGAACCAGTATCCAACAAGGAAGTAGCCGAGACCACTGTAGGCTACCCGCCACCAGAGAAAAAGAGCCCGTGGTATGGTGATGAGTGCGTCCACCCGGAAATTGGTGACAGAACATCCACATATACAGACGCAGCAGACGCAAAACAAGAGCAGCGAGGAAAGAGTATCAAGGCAGGAGAAGGGAGAAGAAGAAACCCCTGCGTAGAAAGAAAAGGGCATACGCAGTCTCCCAGCTCAAGGAAATCGAAGAGTCCAGCGACCGAAACAACATCCGGATGTTCTACAAGAAAGCCAAGCAACTGTCTTCAAGCCCGGAACGCGGGCTATTCAAAATGTTGATGGAAACCTAGTCACCTTAGCGCAGGGAAATGTAGATTTGTTTAAGCAGCATTTCCAGCAGCTGCTTAATGGGCACAATGTTGAGAGAGTGGTAGGGCAAGAAGAGAACACGCGTCCAGTCAATATAGAAGAAATTCCACCTTCCAGTTTAGAGGGAGTTGCTATGGCTATTAAAAAGCTGAAAAACAACAAGACTGCTGGTTCTGATGGTCTGCCAGCGGAACTCTTTAAATATGGTAGTGATGTTTTGGTAGGGTGCATGCACCAAATCATCAACCAAGTATGGGTGGATGAAACCATGCCCGACGACTGGACTATCATCTCCATATGCCCTATCTACAAGAAAGGCGATCCTATGAACTATGAACTATGGAGGCTTATCCTTACTTAATTTCGCATATAAGATCCAACGTACTGTGTGAACGACTCAAGCCGTTTTGCAGCACACTAATCGGCAAGTAACAGAGCGGCTTCCGGCCCGGCAAATCGACAATTGACCAAATTTTCACACTAAGACAAATCCTGGAAAAGACCAACGTATTTGAAGTCGAGACACATCACCTTTTCATCGACTTCAAAGCTGCATATGATAGCATTCATCGTCAGGAGCTCTACGTGGCGATGGCCGAATTTGGGATCCCGGCAAAACTGATCCAATTATGCCGTGTGACGCTGGAAAATACGCGTTGCAATGTCCAGTTTGGCAGCAGCTCATCTGAACTGTTTCAAACATGTACCGGATTCCGGCAAGGGGATGCACTATCATGTGACTTCTTTAACCTTATTCTGGAACAGATAGTGCGCAGGACAGATGTAAACATGGAAGGCACTATCTTTAACAGATCTGTACAGCTACTGGTGCATGCGGACGATATCGACATCATCGGCTGCTTTGATAGAGGCTTTTACGGCAATTGAAGAACGGGCGCGCTTAGTTGGCCTTGAAGTAAACGAGGACAAAACCAAGTACATGCTTTCAAAAAACAAGAAAATATCTGTCCACCGGGTAGGACAAAACGTAACTGTTTAAAGCAGAAACTTCGATGTGGTTAGGGAGTTTACCTATCTCGGGGTTAACATTAACTCCGCAAACGACAACTTAGTGGAGATTCAACGAAGAATTACCCTAGGAAACCGTTGCTACTTCGGTTTGGCAAAACAAATGGGTTTAAAACTCCAAACTCGAAGGACGAAGTGTAAGCTATATAAAACTCTGAACCTGTCAGTTCTGCTATATGGTGCTGAGTGCTGGACGATAAGCAGGAAAGTAGAGCAGATACTAAACTCTTTTGAGAGAAAAAATCTTTGGAATTTATGGCCCTGTGTGCGAGAAGGGGGAAAGGAGGAGAAGATACAACCGCGAACTCTATGAGCAGTACCAAGATGTGGATGTAGTCCAAAAAGCCAAAACACGCCGACTATATTGGCTCGGCCACATTGAGCGAATGGACAATAATGCTCCAGCCAAGAGGATCTTCGAATCCCAACCCCCAGGTTCGAGACGACAAGGAAGACCGAACCTCCGTTTCAAAGACCAAGCCATTGCGGATGCCACAGCGCTTGGTTTTGATAACTGGAAGCAGCGTGCCTGGGACCGTAGAGGACGGAAGGCTGCTCTGTCTCAGGCAGAGACTCTTCACGGGTCGGGAGCCCGTTAAGTAAAGTAAGTAAGTAGATTTGCTTCTATTATAGAATTTATAGAATTTTTAATTAATGAATAAACTGTTTTTTCATTCGAAATGTAGAAATAATGCAGCTAAAAAAGCATTGGATATTCTAACAGGAAGCATAGCCCCAACTCCAAAAAAGTCAACCTGATCTGTGACCAGAGCAAGACTAATCTTCATTTCCACACCACACAAGATCGGTTGGTTATGTTGGCAAAGCATGCACATTTTATGAAATTTATCCACTCTTATCAATTTTCATTTCCTTTTGGGCTCACTCGGGGTGAGTTATGTTATGAAACGCACGGTCATCGTGTGCGTAAGACAATATAAAAATGTGTATAACAAAAATTTTACTAACGCGTGCGCTTTTTTATTTTCTTATTCCGTACCCTGGTTTTTAGTAACTTTGAGGAGCTTGATGATACTAACCTAAAAGTAAGGAAACAGACCTAAGTATACAAAATAATATGTATTTTTATTTTAAATATTGTCTTTTTGGATTAGGGTTGCAGAAGCTAAATTTTGTTTAATAATGGGTAGCGTATATCCTTGTTCCCAGTTGCGCATTGAACCTGCACATCGCCGGTCGCAAGACATACAAACTAACATGCTTAGAATGTTAGTCTTTATAGTTTCAGTTAGACTTCCCGATATGTCCTTCAAATCTCTCTTCAGGATCAGAGAAGATCCAGGTCACAAGGATTCACAACTTTTCTAACAGGTACAGTGTTGCGAGCCCAAATGTTAGCTGAAATTTGATACATACACTCACTAGGCTCTCAAAATGTTTGATTGTTATGAGTAGTACAGTTTATGTGCGAGTCCCAATATGGGCAGTTCGCGAAGTAGGTATATTATCTTCAGCCAAACATTTTTGTTTTTACTTAAAGATTATGTTATATTAAAATTTTGGGAGATATATGATGAATTCACTTATATATTACAAATTTTCTTATTAAAAGTAAAAACAAAACTGCTACTAGAATCAAAAGTATATCTTATTAATCTGACAGTTTACTCCAAAACGTTATGTTATCCATCAACGCAGAAGCAAACCAAATGATCCTTTTTTGTCGAAACAAACTTCCACACAAAAGTTGTTCTGCAGAAAATAATTTTCGGTATGCCAATCGAACAAGCATTTGAATTTGAAGTGTATTTGTCATTGGATTTGTTTATATGTATTTCCAACCGCCTCACTGCCAATCTGATGATGATAAAGGGAGTGGAAGGCAACTAATATTGGCCATTGTAATATGTTTACATTACACCCAATATTATTTCATTATTTGTTTAGTTAAAGTTGGTAATAATTTTCAGCTTATCTCGTCGAAATTGAAGAATTATTAAATGCAACAACAACCAATACGACATTTATCGATTATGACGTTTATGGTGTTTGAATGTCTTAGTGGTTTTGGTTTTGATTCTTTTTTGAATTGAAGCGGATTTTTCTTCTTTCCAGGAGAGGAATTGTCATTTTAGTACCAAAATAATAGTTTCAGAAGAGTCCGGAAGTCTTCCGGATTACCAAACGAAAACGACATTATATTTGCTCTTGTTCTCAGCTGTCTTAACCTGTTACAATCATTGCAGATCCAGATTTCTTGAATATAAGTTCCATTTTTAAATTCGGTATCTATCCATATTATTTTATTTAAGGAAAAGTGCAATGGAAGTCACTAATGGTTTATATCTCAAAACGAAGTAGTTAGTGCACCGATGTCAGTTTTTATTTCATTAATCTGTTTTCCTACTGTTTATATTACTATAATAACAATAAAACACAATCTTAAGTTCTGATCAAAAAAGTAAATTTTCTAAATTAGTTAAAAGCAAAATATACCTTATCCTTTGGAGTATTCCAAAAACATCCTATCCTTTTTGTAATTTATAATAACTTACATAATTTATAATAAACATGTTTATATTAGTTTTTATTTCTTTTAGGAAAAGGAAGTTTTTTCGTTTATTCTTAGAATGATATGGACATAAGCATGTTTTGTTTTTAACATACGCATTTACCTTTTGCTGCAGATGAGTCCACCGGGAAACGACTAATTCAACTTCACTTTTTATTGCATCGGTCATATAATCATGCTCAATTAAATCAACACCAATTTCTTGAATTTTATCTAGCCAATCATCTGAGTGACTGCGTATGTTGTTTTCCAAGTCCTAATTTATTTTAAAAAAGAAAAAAAAAAAACAATGTTTACATACTGAAGGACAAAAACATTCACAATATGGTATTTTCTGATGAAAATATACCAACAAACTCATTTAAACCAAAATTTTTATTTTTAGTTCTTAATTAGTCCTTAATGTAAACGTTAAATTAAATCGGAAAAAACTACTTAAAAAATAATTAACAAAAAAAACTAAAAAAGTTAATTATTTTGTTTTCATAAGAAAATACCATATTACGAATGATTTTGTCCGTTAGTGTAGATAAATACAATATAAACTTAAAAATGGAAATCCAACTTACATCTAATTCTTCAATTATTTCTTCAGAATCTGCATTCTCTGGAGTTTGTCGTATTTTCTTCTCCAGCTTATCCAAGTAGCCTGTTTCTGACACAATCAATTTCTTGAATTCGCCCAACTGACTAGAGATATGCTCCAGTAAAGCTGTGCTTTTGTAAACTAAAGAAGTAACTTCTGTCCAGCGTGCATTTAAGCGTGTAAACTTAATTGCTAGATTCCCATACTTTGAATCAGAACCTTTTTGTGACGGAAATAGCTCATCGATTTGCAGTAAAATTTCACCGCCATTTTCATTTAAATCGCGAAAATTAATCGTTTCTCTTTCACAAGTCTCCTTTAATATTTGATATTTAGATTTGATTTGAAACAATTCGTTTGAATTTGCGATTTCCGATATCTTATTCTTCGGGGTATTCATTTCCAAATCGTTTAACCACAGTTCAGTATGATAAACACGCTGCAGAATCTCATCTATTCTTGTTATGATTTGATGTCGTCTCTTGCAGTTCTTTTGATACAAGTCAAGAACTTCATTATATAGATCGTTAAGTTTAGATATCTCCAATAAAATATGTTCTCGAAAGTCATTCTCAGCATCTTTCATAAGTATTTCGCTGAAATTTTTCGCACTTATTACATCGATTTCAGTTTTTCGTAATTCGATGGCGTATGGATCATAATCCTCGTTTTGTTCGTCCCTTGCACTTCCTCCTAACTGACAAACATCATCCCTTTCTAAACTTTCCTTGAGCTCTTTTAAAATAGAAAATATTGTTTGGTATTCAACTTGGAAGTGCTTAAGATTTTCAATAAAAATATTTTGCTTAATGATTCTCTCATTAAGTAGGTTTGGCAGCTTGTACCAATTTTCTTCAAAATCGCTTGTTAAGGCGGTCGGATACGTTCTCTGAACGTAATCAAAAATTTGGTCAAGATTTTTAGAAATTTTCTTTAACTCGTTGAGCTCACTGAGATTTTGGTTCATTGTTTGCAAATCTGACATTAAGGCTACTGAATTCTCGACTTCATTTATACATTCTTGTAGTTCATTAGTTTTTTCTGCTACGTTTTCATTACTTCCATATTTTTCTGCAATTAGGGAAGAAATAGCTTTCTTCATGTCATCCCAACTATCATAAAATAGTTTAAAATCTTTTTTCCACTCTGCAAAAGATTCATTCAACGCAAGCGTTGCAGTTTGAGATTTTGATATTTCCGACGACAACGATTCCATGTCTTTTAAACGATTTTCCAAGTCACTTTTGCTCGCTGACTTCGCATGCTGTTTATACCAATCTCTAGAGTCGGCTAAAACTAACTTAAATCCAGTTAAGCTATTATAAAACTTTTCCTTTTCAAACATCTTCTCGTTAGCAGAGAGTAAGGTTATTACTCGTGAGAGAAGTGCATTGAATCTGTTATCTATTTCATTTGCGTTATTCACCTCTTGTTCAAGATTCTGATTATTGTATTCATTAAGGTACCTTTGCAAATGCTGTTCCACTTCCGTTCGAGCAACTTCGTGATTTTTTATTTCTTTTTCTAAAGTTTTTAGTTCGTCTATTTGATATCGTATACTAAGACGTTGAAGGCTGGATATTTTTTCTTCGCAATTATCCAGGAAACATATGAGTTCAAATATATTTTTCTTTAAGAGATGGACATTCTTGGTGTCGTCACCTTCTGCCTCATTACCTAGTACTGTAGATTCTTCAATATTTTCCTCACCAAATTTAATGATTGTCTGGAAATCTGTCCACCCTTCTGGCTTTTGAACATGACCTTCATCTGCATTGTATGAAAACTCGAATCCCATAGATTCAATACGATCTGATTGCACTTCAAGAATCTGTCGCAAAGCATCTAACCTATCTTCAAAATTTTCCAGTTGTTCTGAAACCTTAAGAAAGCTGTCATCGTCGGAATGCATGGGCGATTGAATCATTTGCCGCAAATCAATTAAATATCTTTCAAGTTCAATCAAATCTTGTTCACAATATTTTAAATCGTTCATACGATTTGTAACCATTCCAAGTTCAGTCAGTTCATTTTCTTCCATTGCTTTCAAATCTTTTTCTCTAGCATCGATCCACTTATATATTACCTTATATTGATGAAGTTTCTCATTGTGTATTTCACTCCATTTTATTACATGCGACCACCGTTCACCTAACGCAGAAAGCTTATCTTCGAGGTCGTTAAAATTACCAGATTCGTCATTAACTATTACAACCATGTTGCTGACGCTATCCACCAAACACTGTTGACATCTAAGGTCATCTTTTAAAGTACCAAGTTCTTTCAGTTGCTGTTCTACATGTTTTATTCCGGGTCCAATACCTGACATGTGAGATATTCTATCTTCAACGCTAGTCAGGAAGCTGCGCAGTTTATCAATTTGCCGTTTTTGAAACTGAGCTAATTGCAAGTGAATTTTCGATTGCACATCTAATGCACGCAGTCGCAAGGTTTCCCATCGCTCGTTAAGCAAAACCATTTGCTGACGTATTTCATGCTGATCTTCCACCGTCAATCCTGACGTTTTTTGAGATTCATTTATTAAGTTTGAACCTTCTTCAAGAGCCTCACCAACGTACTGCTGATGCTCAATTAGTTTCAACATGAAATGTTCGTTTTCATGAAAATGCATTTTCGCCGTTTGAAAATTCTCAGGTTCGGATATATCTTTCGAAAGGATTTGTTCGTCCTCAAGAAGAAGGGCTAGCACAGCTTCTAAAGCTGCTTGATAGCTACTAATTTCAATAGACGCATTTGTTGCGGTTGACAGTGGTCGCGATGTACTATCGAACCGTAAGAACTCCAATGGAATTCCTCTTGTATTATCTATTTGCTGACGTGGAGTTGTAAATGCAGAAGCGACATTTAAACTTGGAATTTCGCATGCTTCCTCGGAAGCTTGCAGTGGAATTTCATCCAGATCAGTGACATTGCCAACATGAATATTTCTATTAAAACTACTAGCAGTGACTTCTTTTGCAGTTTCATCAAATAATAACACTTGCCCACTACTGTCACATCGCTCTAAGGTTCTCTTTGATTCCATAGCATGATACAAACACATGACATACATTTGAATTGATTTATTGTCCGGCTTGTTTGTGTGTACGTCTTCTGGATCAAGAAGCTGCTCAATATTAAAATATTTCCAAGCCAAATCAAAGGCAGTCTTAAGTCTAGCTAACGGATGGTTCTTGTATACTGCACTTAAATCCAGGTCAGTTAAATGGGCATCAATAATGTAGAGGAACGCTTTGCCATCTGACCAACTCAACGAAAAATCATTTATAGCCAATCCATGAGGTTCAGTGAACTGGCGTGCCCATGTCAAAAGAGATTTCTCCACACCATTGCTGGAGTGTGATTTTACTATAGCTCGACCATTAAATTCAAGTGCTATAAGCCAAATGAGTCCTAAAGTGAGTTTCGGATTGCCGGCTACAATATCGTCACTTGAGATGTTAACTAGTTTGACACCATGCTCTTGAATCACTTGAATAACTTTATTTAAATTATTGATATGATGTACCCGCATTCGTCCTTTTTCCGGTTTCTGAAAAATTTAAATAAAAAACAATTTAATATAATTTAATTGATAAAATAAACCAAACTCACTATATGAGATTTAGTTAGAACACCTAAAAGCTCTAGTAGTTTGTGGCCATCTCTTAAATCCAGAAAAAGATCGTCCACCAATGTGCATTGCGTCTTGGTTAAGTGTGAATTTATCCATTTGGTAAATGTCTTTTTTTGTATGTCCTGCCGTTCGTCTATAAAATAAAATTTTATAAATATTTTCTTCAACATACAGCGTATAAACGACTTATTATTCAACATGTTACACTCGCAGTGCGGGCATTAGGGAAGTGAAGGATTAGGAAAAAGGAGATACCGATACACGTTGGTTTTAAATGTCTGTAAACGAATCCTTGTATTTCACTGTACCTCCGAATACAGGCTTAAAGGTAAACTGATGTGCATTCCTAGCATGGCGAGTATGGCGGTTGAATTGATGTAGGGGTGAAATGCAACTGGCTAAGAATTAAGAAGTTTTAAGAATACTTCAGAGAAACACATTGACATGCTTATTAAAACAGACTCGAATATTTGCAAAACATTTGAATCAGGATCTGCCCTCGTCGGACAATTTCACTCAAAACCATTACATATACCAACGATACATCAACGATATATCTTATCTTTTTGGCCAAATCGCCAACTCCAAAAAGCCATGTTGTACTTGTAAATCCTAATATCCCTGCATTTACACTATGAGAGTCACCATGGTAGCGATTAAGAAGTATTGGCTGAAGTAATTTAATTTACACTATTCCTTTTAGTGAAACATGTTTTACTATAAGATATTAAAAAGAATAACGAAAAGCTAAATGAATGGCTTCACTTGTTCACACTAATAGATTTCTAGTAAGTATGATATAACTTGAGTTGGGTTCATGATAGTCTCCTCTACTTTTACACATTTTTCGCGTCTGATTTTCAGAAATATCTATCTATATGAGTATTTTTTAAATAAATCAACTTGCTAAACTTATAAGGGTTTGAACTTGAACAAGAAGAAAAAAGCAACACTATTATGAATGGATGAATTTACTGGATTGGAACACTGGCATCACCTACGGTCATGAAGGCAGATTACCTTACATGCTTTACTTCGACATACGTGAAGAAGAGAGATAAGAAGAGAACACACCTCCAATCAATCAAGATTTGCTTGTGATGTTTATTGCTATATACGAGTTCGTTTTTAGTTCAACTAAAAAATTGTATTATCCTTTAGGAAAAAATGAAACAATGTAGGTATTTTGATATGTGTCCTCTTCCGATCGCTTTAACCAGACTACCTATTTCTTGGCCTATACAATGGGTTTCAATGTTGACATAAGTTATTTTAGAAACGAAAAGGCAACTGGTTCTAGGAGCGGATGAAGTGACCTACCTGTCCCTGTTCATAACTACCATAACTATAAGAACGGCTCACGGGTAGGAAATTGTTGCATGTGCTAAAATATGATCTTTTCACAGGATGCTTTCGATAAGTTTCATTTGTTAAATTTAAAAAAAAAACTTGTGTGCCCGTCCGGGAAACTAGAAATTGTTTAAGAAAAATTAGTTTCTAATATTTGAAGAAAATTTGCAAAAATTAATTAAAATTTTATTGTTTTTTAGTGTTTGAGAATAGGAAATACAATTTTCTCGAGTTTCTTTATTCCGGCAACTGCTTTGCATTTTGTGTAACCAAGACTGCGAACAAAATTAGTATTCCTATTTTCGAACACTATTATTCGAACACCACATTCCGTTCGAAAATAGGAAACATTTCAGTTTTGGTTTGTTGTTTTTCTGTATTCATACAGCTTAATATTATCTCAAAGGTCAGTAAAATCAATCGGATAAATAAAACGACAATTCTTCATTAGAAACAAATCAATCAGTATTAGAGGTGCGAGTAGAGAAAACGGATTTCCGATCATAACTCTCCATGATAGGGTTAAAGGCAGAGCTGCTGATAACCTCCAAAGGCCTGCGACTAAAATGTAAATTTTCTGCAAAAACCAAATGAGTTGCTAGAAGTGGTGCAAAAAATCGTGCATTAGGAAAAAAGAGACACGCCATTTAAAAATTAAAGGTCTGGGAAAAAATTGTACAACGGTTTCCTGAAACACAATAGCGAACTATCCTAAAGTACTCCTGAGACCATCGGTAAGGCCAGATCAATAACAAGAAAAGAGACCAATTCAAAAAATACGTTAAAAAAATGTAAATACAATGGCTGTCGATTGGGTTGTGGGTCGTTCGGAGACGATGTGAAAAAGAACCGACTCATTTTATTAGTATATTGCTAACGATTATAAATAATTGGGTTGATTAACCATCCATCGTCTGTGCAGTGGCTAAGTAGTTTAGTGCGTTGGAGAAGGGCAACTACTTTGTTGGCGCTTGTACTACTTGGTCCAACCACATATAGTACTTTTTTGTTTTGAGATGTGGTCTATATTAACTTCTTTTGGCGTGCAAGCTTTACTATTGTGTTTCTAAATTATTTATCCATTGTTTACAGCTATAGAAATTATATGGCTGTTGATATATTCAAAAACATTAGAGAAAGAAATGAAAACAGTGTTAATAAAAGTCAAGAAGCTTCAGGTTGTCATATTGGCAGAAAAAAAAGAGTTATCGTAAGTTAAATTTGGTCTTTCAAAGATGTCCAATCCTAGGGTTAACATTTATTTTTTTAAATTATATCTTCTGCCAAATATACTTTTAAGTAAACCAAATCCTGTATGTATATACATAATGACAATCTGCATGTACTACATGCATTGAAATTAATTGAATAGTTGTGTCAGATTCAGAACTCGTTCTAAAAAAAGTAAAATAATTTTGTTGGGAAAATCAGTATTTGGATCTTACCTATTATTATAGGACTGTCCATTTTGCTTCTATTAAAACTATATGCACATAATATATATAAATTCAGTCAAAACAAAATTTCAAGTGAGTAATATCGGTTTGTTGACGTCTTCCACTGCCCTTTTAATTTTACGCTTCGGATTGAATGAACCTAGTTCGATCTTGTTATTCACTCACACAATTAATTCAACACTTTATATCAGCAACATACACATGAACTTATAACGCAATAATTGAAATTACATGCTCATATGACTTTTAAATTAGGAATTTAATTAATGTAATAAACATATTAGGATTATTGGTATTGTATTCTACAGAAGTATTATAAAACTACAAATCGTCCACTTGATCACTTTTCAAAACATAAATCTAAAGCATCAACATGAACATTCAACAGGTGCGGATACATAGTAAAAACTTCACTGAAACTGAATTGATGTTGAGTTAATTTCGATTTGACAACCCAGACGAGCTTTGCGTAAAATTTATTTATTTGTATAAATTAAAAACATAATATTATGCACATCTGTTTTAATGATTTAATAATACCGCACAGATAATTTGAACAAGAACCCTAGTTACATTGACATAATAATTTGTTAATCGATTCGTTTCTTAAATGAAGAACATGGAGTTACATTTTTCCTGCGACCCATACGAATTTGAATGCATTTATGCCTATCTCTTTCGATAATAAATTTGTTTGCAGTCTTACTACTCTTGCCGTTGTTAGACTGGTACTGCCAGAACAGATCAACATTACTGTACTAAAGAAAACTATGTTTTTTTTCTCATTTAGCTATTTCTCTTTATCGCAGTTGCTCAGCTCTTAAAAATGATTATCTTCACGAATCACATACACAAAGCCACACCTACAGTGTTTACATGTGTGTAGTAAGATACTCTGCTTAACTTCTTTTACTCCGTTTCAGTGTTGTCACTTCGAAACTTAAAAATGCGGTAGATTAACAGAAAAATTAAAGGTAGACTTTGAAAAGTGGTGGTAGGTGTCAAATTTAAATGCATAAGCTATTTAATAACATTAAATTAAATACAGCTGGGAGATGTACTTACAACAGTCAATTTATTAGTTATAAAAAAAGACAAACTACGTATTTCTATTTTTAGATATGGTTTCGATAACATCAGCCAAATGGCGTAAACGACCCCTGGTGCACATTGCATTATATTTTCCAAACTCCTTAGTTAAATTAAGCCCTTCTTCGATGCGTTTCGCAGAAACCGGTAAGATGTCGTAGATTAACAGGAAATTATTCCCGACCACCAAATAAAATAGTTCGGTTAAAAAGATGGAAAGGTAATACCACGTACATAATTAAACTTTGGAGAATTTTAATAAAGAATTCAAAGAAAAAGGGAGTCTTGCAATTCCGTCTATTCAGAAACCATAGGGTAGTTGGACGGATTTGCTTCAAAGTTCGTATTTAGAGGTTTTATTGAAAAATTGCTGCATTTTTGTTTGCAGTTTTTGTATATTAGAGACTATCGATTGGTTAAATAAATTGCATACCCAGTTTCTTTAAAGAACGTATACTTTATAAAAATAATAATAAAATATCTCAGAATCAAGAGAAGTGATTTTAAACACAATTAAACACACCATTGTCATTAAACATAAAATCAGCCAATGGGAGTACGTCTCGTGCAACATAGGTTTCAGTGGTTAATTCAACAACGTGGAATCGACAAATTTGCATGCACTAATTGAGCTACAGAAACAATATATTTGCGGGAATCGAAATTCTTAACATTATTAACTAGTTTCAAAAATTCAATATTTTGAAATTTTAACAATTTCTGAAAGAGAAGGTGGTTATGTAGGCTGGAAAACTTTTAACAATACGAAAAATGTTCACCTTTGTACTGAGTAGTGATTAAATTCCCATACACACAAAGGCACAGTTTGTACTTTATAAAATTGTATCTTATTAGGCTGATGTTGTATACAGACATTAATGAGGTTTTGTGCTTAATTTCCGCTTGTAGATTGAGGAACATGCACTAAGCTGTTTAAAGCAGAATAATAAATGGTGGTGGAATTTTCGAGCACAGTGGTAGATGTGGTAAATTCGACAAATATTTCGATATAGTGGTAGATCTACGACATTGTGATAGAAGTGATATTACTGCTCCGTTTACATAAGTGGTCCAACCCATAGTTCAATTCCCAGCGGAAATTTGGGAAGGCATTCTTATAGAAGTTATTTGGAAGCAATGGTTTTTTTAAAAAAAAAATATTTTTTGTGGTGTAAATACTAATCATGCATTCGGAAGAAATCGCTGAGTTAGGGATTAGTTATAGTTATCATTAAAATGCACCATTGGAACAAATCAGTGGAACAGTTGTTTCATTCTTTTGACAAGTCGGTTAAAGCAATCATTGAAAAATTTCTGTCAGTGGAAGGCCACTGGTATAGGTTTTAAGGTTATAGTTGATCATTGAAAGCAAAATTGGCAGCTGAGAATAGAGAGAAAATCAAACACATTAGTGGAACGATTATGTTCCAAATTGTAGAAACGATAATCAGCTGCTCATTGAAATCGATTTCTATCAGTGAAATAATAAAAATAGATTTAAAGAGAAGTTAAAATCAGAATTAATAATTTTGTTTGTAGAAAAATTCTGTAAGTGATTAGCTTTATTTTGATACCATTAAAAGACAATACTGTTTGCTTAGTCGTCTTGAAATCGCAAAACAAAATTTTTAATGATGCATTTCAATGATAGCTATAACTAGGCCCTTACCCTTAAAGTAAAATCAAGCAAATCCCCTGTAATGAGTTTATGTCATGATGTCTACGAATATTTTCGGACATGTAGAATTTTTATACCCTATCCTAAGGGTATATTAATTTTGACACATAGTTTGTAACACCCCTTAATATTCGTCGCAGACCCCTAAAAGTATATATATTTATGATCAGGACCAAAATCTAAGACTATTTAGCAATGTCCGTCCGTCCGTCCGTATCAACTTTTGAGGCCTTTAAAATTATGCTAGGAAGCTGAAATTTGGAACATATACTCCCTAGGGTTCCGAAATGGTAAAGTGTTAAAATTTTCAAAATAAGCCAACAATTTAGAAAAAAACGTTTTAAGGCTTAAGTTAGAGTGATAAAGTTGTACAACCTTCACAAGATATGTAGGTACTGCCCACCTTTATTAATTTGACATATAAAGATGTTTGCCACGCCTACTTTTTGTGGGCGTTTTTCACTAAAATGCTGTTTTCTTCGAAAATTTTCATAGAAATCGAAAAAAAATGTTTAACCATATATTATGCCAATATTTTTCTCAAAATATCGCCCATACAAAGTTTTTGGCCACGCCCACTTTTTGGGGGCGTTTTTTGAAAAAAATTATTTTTTTTCTATAAAATTCATAGAATGAAATAAAATGCTATCCATCATCTTCCTAATGCTTTTTTCCTTTGGGGTACACAGGGATAAGGATAGGGTATCATACTGTTCGCCCAAGCGGACTGTAGCCTTTCCTTATGTTTGTTTATGCATTTATGCATATAAATATTTGTCGCCTACGGGTTTATGCCTGCATTCTATTATTGTTTTTGGATATCGCGATTCACTTTATTCAAAGTGTTATTTGTAATGCGCTGTTCCTTCTGTTATTGTCTTAAAAACATTTTAATAGAAATAATTTCAAAGTTTTAAAAAAATATTGGATAGTAAATATTTGCTGGTAAGTACATATAAATACATAGTATTTATACTAAGTACCAAGTACCGCGTTCTAAGCTTCGCGTGAAAAAATACCGAACAAATACATTTTTGTTTTATATTTATTTTCACCAAAAATGGACTGGACATAATAAAATTGATCAAAGTTTGCAATCTAGAAACATGAAGAAGATACATTCCTAATTCATTCCGAGTAATTTGTTCTAAATTTTTTTAAAACCAGTAAAAAAATAGAAACCTATAATAAAATCTAAAAAAAATAAAAATTATTTTATAGGCGAAAGCAAGGGTAAGGCATTCTTAGTTTTTTTTTTATAATTTACTCGTATCAAATGAAATTTGGATACCCTTATAATGAAGTAACACAGGGCGGGTAATTAGGGAAATAAAGGATTAAACCAAAAGAGTTACCGATGTACGTTAGTTTTAAATGTCTGTAAACTATAATGTGAAGGAAACACAGAGCAAGGCAGAGTATTCCCCATTCGTATTGTACGGTTAAGAAATGAATCCTTGTATTTCACTGTACGTCTGAATATAGGCTTAAGGGCGAACTGATGTGTATTCCTAGCATTGCGAGTATTGTGGTTAAATTGCTGTAGGGGTGGATTGCAACTGACTATTTCTTTCGAGCACGAGTATGGTGGAAGTAACTATAAAACGAACGACAGGCGACGCCAACTAAGAGAGTCAAGCGATTTCGCGATATATCTGTCACCAATAAATTTAATCGCACGGTTTGGAATGCTGTCCAATAGCTCCATATATGTTATTGGTGCATCACAACAGATGTGAGCGTTTTAATACAGTTTGGGGCGAATAAACGGCTTATAAAGTTCTTGGCGACATCGAATATGTGGTCACTCGAAAGAAGTTTTGTTAACGCAAATACCGAGGATAGAATGCCTTTTCGTTTCAGCGATTATCCATTCATGAAGACAGCATTGTGTGTTGGAAGCTTTAAATTCTACTCTATTGATTAAACACCACTTAAATACGCTGTCAAAGTCAAAATTTAATGAGCTTAACATGCGTTGCCGTTCAAGCTCTACTCCCGAAGATGAGGGACGAAAGTCCCAAAACGAATATGTCATTCTAAGGGTATTGTCATCAGCGAAGGAATGGAGACTGGAGATCATTGGTAAAAATGGGAAAGAGAGTTGGAGACAAAATGGAGCCTTGGGGGACACCAGCATTTATTATGTGAGTTGCAGACTTGAAACAAACCGTCCAAAACGACTTGAATGGAACGGTCCGAAAGATAATTTCTAATCCACTGAAGAAAAGTATCATCGACTCCAAATTCACGCATTTTCGACAAATGAGCATAATGCCAAAGTCGTTCAAATGCCTACGAAATATCAAGCGTCCGACATTTCTATCACCACCATGGTAACAAATTTGTTTTCCGCCTTCTCGTAAAGAGCCCTGAAGTGCATTGCTAAAAGCATTTTGACAAATTTTGGTTGATTTATTCCAAAAATACTCACATGTGTTATGGTTACGATCAAGTGGGAAAGTTCAAAATTTTCTGCATTTTTTACTGCATCTCTACTGGTAACTGGTCCCTCGGTGGAGTTTACCTGTCTAACAAACTTCTTCAGGTTAGCTTACCAAAAAGGTTGCAAGGTTTCCGTAGTTTCTGTTTATATAGTTAACGATTTTTTCGTCGTATTCATTATGTGGGTCTTAGGACTACTGCGCGATTGGGATTGAGAAGGCACAGGGTGCCCACTTTCAATAAGCGTCCTATAAAAGTGAGTGGCATATGTAGTGACATAATGTCCACCCTAAAAATTTTGGTGTCGCACTTAACTGAGTAAAATATACCTTTTCTACAATCTCGTTGGATTATAATCTAAACTATATAGATAAAAGATAATTTCATCACAATTTTTTAATATCAAATTACCGTATAGGTTCTATTACGTTTATTTTTCGATCTTTTTAATCAATCTATTTGTCAATCAATCATAGTTTTATATATCCGTATTTTCAAACAAAAATACTGGTTTGAATTTATTAGTTGATTTTACAAGTCAACCGTATTCGTTCTTTCTGTCAGTGCACATGTTGAAAGTAATGAACGGAACGAAATATGAAAAACAAACGAAGTGAAAACACAACAACAACAAAAATATTTGACTTAGGGGCTAGTTATAGCTTTCATTGAAATGCAGCAAATGTGGTCAAAAGGATGGTCAAAGGGATGGTGAATGCAATTATATGAGAACACAAGCGTTCTCACTTTAGCAAAACACCATCAACTCCTACTTCTCACCTCCCCGTGGTGACTGCTGGGTGCCTAGTACCTCGACTGGAGATGGGGTAACCAGCCCCTGTGGAAGGTCGTTGGCGGCAGCTGACGAGAGAGGAGGGGAGGAGTGCCAGCTCACTAAGGCACTTCTCCTGTTTCAGGATGGCGGCGAACGAATTCTACAGATGGATCAACGGCAGCGTCCACAGTTCCAGTTAGGTGGAACAAGTGATCACCCTATATGAGCTGCTTCGACTTATTTGGAGCCCAACACTATGCCAGGGTGGGTTTACTGGAATTAACTGGAATTACTGGCCTACTGTGCTAGGGTCAAGAACAGGACCTGGCCCTCCAGGTTGGGGGTTGTGCCGTCGGGGTAACTTTCCGACCTCGGATATAAATGTACCCCAAAGGCAAAATAGACCCGGAACGTTAATGGACATGCGAGTGTGTACCTGGAATGCTCGGACACTCTACACTCCAGGTGCTACTCAAAAACTTGAGTCTGTCCTCTCGCGGTACAAGGCCGACATTACCGCGATCCAGGAGATACGATGGATAGGATCAGGAACTATGAAAAGACAAAATTGCGACATTTAGTACAGTTGTAACAAAAGATTGCACGTGTTAGGATGCGGATTCGTTGTGGGAAATCGGCTTAGATCCAAAGTAATGGACTTTAAGCCGAAAAGTGATCGCCTGGATGTGATCCGCATCAGAGCTACATTGCAAAACATTAGCCTAATTAGCACACGCCCCTACCGACAAGGCTGAGGACCCTATCAAGGAGGAATTCTATGACCTCTTGGACAGAGCCTACGGAGCCTGTCCGGAGTACGATGTCAAAATTGTACTCGGTGTCTTCAATGCTAAAGTCGGCAAGGAAAACATCTTCGGCCGATTAGTTGGTAAGCACAGCCACGAAACGACAACAGATAACGGCTACCGACTAATTGACTTTGCAGCAGCTTGTTATACGGTGATAAGTAGCACTAGGTTTCCGCGACTAAGAATCTACACAGCAAAGAGCGCCTGAGTGAGAAACTCCCCACCGTGAATTCACTTGAGTTCCAGAAGTTTTATAAGAAAGCCAAGCAATTGGCTGCTGGCTTTAATACCGGAACGCAGGCTCTTAGCAATAGCGATAGAATCCTAGTCACCGATGCGCAGGGAATAGTAGATGTATTTAAACGGACAAAATGTAGAGAGAGTGATGGGGTAAGAAGAAAACCCACGGTCAATGAAGAACCAGTCCCTCCGCCCAGAATAGAAGAGGTTGGCTTAGCTATAAAAAAAGCCAAAGAACAACAAGTCCGCCGGCTCTGATGGTCTACTTACAGAGCTTTTCAAATACGGAGATGATGTTATGGTAGGGCGCATGCACCAAATCATCAACCAAGTTTGGGTAGAGGAAAGCATGCCCGATGACTGAACCATCAGACTGAACCATGATGTTCATCTAAAAGAAAGGCGATCCTATGTCTTGCAAGAACTATCGAGGCATATCCCTGCTTAATGTCGCATATAAGATCCTATCCAACGTATTGTGTGAACGTCTCAAACCTTTCTGCAACAGACTAATCGGTGCGTACCAGTGTGGCTTCCGGCCCAGCAGATCAACTCTAGACCAAATCCTGGAAAAGACCATCGACTTTTAAGCCACATATGACAGCATTCATCGTCAGGAGCTTTTTGTGGCGATGGCCGAATTCGGGATCCCGTCAAAACTGATCCAGATGTGTCGCATGACACTAGATAACACGCGATGCAATGTGCAGTTTGGCAGCAGCTCATCTGAACTCTTTCAAACATGCACCGGATTTCGGCAGGAAGATGCGCTGTCGTGTGATTTCTTCAATCTTGTTCTTGAGCAGATAGTGCGCAGGGCAGGTGTCAACACGTAACTCACTATCTTCAACAGATCAGTTCAACTGCTGGGGTATGCAACGATATAGATATCATCGGTCAATCCCAACGTGCCGTCAGCTTTCACGGCTATTGAAGAACAGGCGGAACTAGTTGGCCTTGAAGTGAATGAGAACAAGACTAAATATATGATATCAACAAACAAACAATCATCTGTCCACCGACTAGGACAAAATGTCACTGTTGATAGCAGCAACTTCGAGATAGTTAGGAGTTTATTAACCTCGGGGTAAACATCAACTCCACAAATGACATCTTAGTGGAGATCCGTCGAAGAATTACCCTAGGAAACCGCTGCTACTTCGGTTTGGCTAACCAAATGGGTTCAAAACTCCTAACTCGAAGGACAAAGTGCATGCTCTACAGAACCTTTATCCTGCCAGTTCTGCTATATGGTGCCGAGTGCTGGACGATAAGCAGGTAAGGAGTGTTAATACTGGGATCCTTTGAAAGAAAAATCCTTCGACAGATATTTGGTCCTGTGTGCGAGGAGGGCGAATTGAGGAGAAGATACAACCGCGAACTCTATGAGCTGTACCAAGATGTGGAAGTAGTCCGAGAAGCGAAAACTCCGAAAAAACCGAATCTCCGTTTTAAAGCTGCTGCCGTCCGTCCGTCCGTCCGTATCAACTTTTGAGGCCTTTAAAGTTATGCTAGGAAGCTGAAATTTGGAACATATACTCCCTAGGGTTCCGAAATGGTAAAGTGTTAAAATTTCAAAATACGCCTACTGCCACGCCCACAATTTGGAAAAAACCGTTTTAAGGCTTAAGTAAGAGAGATAAAGTTGTACAACCTTCACAAGATATGTAGGTACTGCCCATCTTTATTAATTTGTTATATAAAGTTTTTTGCCACGCGTACTTTTTGTGGGCGTTTTTCACTAAAATGCTGTTTTCTTCGAAAATTTTAATAGAAATCGAAAAAAAAAGTTTAACAATATATTAAGCCAATATTTTTCTCAATATATCGCCCATACAAAGTTTTTGGAAACGCCCATATTTTGGGGGGCGCGAACAGTAAGCAAGCAAGAGATGCGATGTGAGAAGCGCCTGGGCACAGAAAAACCAGAAAGCGACGCCCATAAGAAAACATGTGAACTGTTTTATCTCATGTAAACTTGCATCTTGTATCGCATCGCTTCTCGCTTTACTGTGCGCGTCACCAACTCCCTGATCTTTCATAAAATATTTATCCCCATTGCATTGACTGCAAACTCGTATCATGCTGCATTTATGTAGTCATACTAATTCAAGCACTATGCGATGTTTGATAATTTTACCAAAGATCATAGTTATGAGTATGAGTATGAGAAAATTGAAGTGCCATTGTTTTTTGCAGAGGAGTTATATGCAAGCATTTATTTTGCATGGGAGTTGTCTATCTTGCCCCGTTTAGGTGGGATAGGCAATTTAACCCTCTGCGACTGACGTGGTGTATGTCAGACACCACAAAATCGAAAACACTTGTAATGCTACGTTATTTAACATCAATAAATGTTGTTCATCGCTATATATCTTTTTAAATTTATATATAAGTAATTTAAGATAGTATAGCACACTCTTAACTTAAAAATATAAAAGCTAAAAATAGGAATAGGTACCTATTAAAAGGAATTTTGAAAATATAATTTTTAAAAATGGTGTCTGATGTACTACCACCTCAGAAGAATTGTAAAAATTAGGTCACGTCAGTCGCAGAGGGTTAAAATTGACTTAAAATGAAAAAAAGTAATTAAACACATATTTCATTTAAATTAATATTTCTTTTTATACCCTATCCTAAGGGTATATTAATTTTGACACATAGTTTGTAACACCCCTTAATATTCGTCGTAGACCCATAAAAGTATATATATTTATGATCAGGACCAAATCCTAAGACTATCTAGCAATGTCCGTCCGTCCGTCCGTCCGTCCGTCCGTCCGTCCGTACGCAATTTTTAGGCCTTTAAATTCAAGCTAGAAAGCTGAAATTTGGACCACATACTCCCTAGGGCTCCGAAATGGTTAAGTGTAAAATTTTTTGGAATACGCCCACTGCCACGCCCACAATTTAGAAAAAACCGATTTAAAGCTACAGATGGACAGATAGAGGGTTATAACCTTCACAAGATATGTAGGCACTGCCCTCCTTTATAAGTTTGTCATATAAAGTTTTTTGCCACGCCTACTTTTTGTGGGCGTTTTTCACTAAAATGCTGTTTTCTTCGATAATTTTCATAGAAACCGAAAAAAAGTGTTTAACAAGATATTTAGCCAATATTTTTTCCAATATATCGCCCATACAAAGTTTTTGGCCACGCCCACTTTTTGGGGGCGTTTTTTCAAAAAATGTTTTTTTTTTTTCTAAATTTTATAGAATGAAATAAAATGCTATCCATCATCTTCTTAAGGTTTTTTTTGGGGCATATAGGGATAGGGATAGGGTATCATACTGTTCGCTCCAAACGGACTGTAGCCTTTCCTTATGTTTAAATTAAGTTATTTTTATACCCTATCCTAAGGGTATATTAATTTTGACACATAGTTTGTAACACCCCTTAATATTCGTCGTAGACCCATAAAAGTATATATATTTATGATCAGGACCAAATCCTAAGACTATTTAGCAATGTCCGTCCGTCCGTCCGTCCGTCCGTACGCAATTTTTAGGCATTTAAATTCAAGCTAGAAAGCTGAAATTTGGACCACATACTCCTTAGGGCTCCGAAATGGTTAAGTGTAAAATTTTTTGGAATACGCCCACTGCCACGCCCACAATTTAGAAAAAACCAATTTAAAGCTACAGATGGACAGATAGAGGGTTATAACCTTCACAAGATATGTAGGCACTGCCCTCCTTTATAAGTTTGTCATATAAAGTTTTTTGCCACGCCTACTTTTTGTGGGCGTTTTTCACTAAAATGCTGTTTTCTTCGATAATTTTCATAGAAACCGAAAAAAAGTGTTTAACACGATATTTAGCCAATATTTTTTCCAATATATCGCCCATACAAAGTTTTTGGCCACGCCCACTTTTTGGGGGCGTTTTTTTTTCAAAAAATGTTTTTTTTTTCTAAATTTTATAGAATGAAATAAAATGCTATCCATCATCTTCTTAAGGTTTTTTTGGGGCATATAGGGATAGGGATAGGGTATCATACTGTTCGCTCCAAGCGGACTGTAGCCTTTCCTTATGTTAGTTACTGCTATTAATTCCTAATCGAACACAGAAAACCAGTCTTCTTCTAGTTTTTGAAAAAAATTCAAATTTACGAAAACTGATTTTTTATTAGATACTTTTCTTTTATAAATACTTAGGTACAAATATTAGGTACATCTTATATAAACTTTTTTTTATTGAAAACATATCAAAGATAAATAAGACAAACTTTTAAAGGTTGGCTTATTTCACTTCAGTTAATAGCGCCAAATTGTTCTTATTGGGCTTTCAATTGATCAAAATGGCATGCAATATTCAAAGTTTTCTCTGTGATAATAGCCGTTTTTTTCATTCTAATAGCTTTGCCGAGCCTAACCTGGCAATGAACAACTATACTGCAGTTAAGTATAACTCACCGTACTTCCTTATCTTCAGCTAACAAAAATAATTCTGCAATCCTAGACAGTCCTTTTATTAGCTGCTGTTAGATAGCATAATATTGAACACGTGATCCATTTTTATATCTGCTGCAACGTTATCATACTAAAAAAAATACCACCAACAAATTAAATTCATTTGTGGTTTTTATTAAAAACCAACTCTAAAAAGCTCATAAAGAGAACTCATTTTGAGTGCAAATTTTCTTCTATTAATTCAATATAATAAACAGCCAACAAAAATAGAAGCTGCATCTTAATTTAATGGAATATAAGTGTTGCTAATTTTTTTTCGGAATTATCAATGATCTTAAAACTTAACTATGCCAACATGAATCGTAAATGAAATTGTCTTCCCTATTAACATTTTACACTTAACCATTTCGGAGCCCTAGGGAATATTTGGTCCAAATTTCAGCTTCCTAGCTTAATTTTAAAGGCCTAAAAATTGCGTACGGACGGACATTGCTAGATAGTCTTAGGATTTGGTCCTGATCATAAATATATATACATTTATGGGTCTACGACGAATATTAAGGGGTGTTACAAACTATGTGTCAAAATTAATATACCCTTAGGATAGGGTATAAAAAATGGCTAGTGGAACCTGCTAATGAAAATGCTCGTTCTGCCGCTGCACTGCTAACAGGAACTGTTTGTATTAGCACCGCCACTTTTTATAAGTGATTATAGTTTTTTTCATTGATCCTTCAGCACTCAATCAAACCTAAATCCTTCCACGGGAAATGAATTTATCTTGTGGTGATACTACACAAGTGCATGGTGCCTCGCATTTGTTGCGATTGAATGTATCGTCTCACAAATACCGGCGTGCATATAAGGAATGTAGTTGCAGTGTATGCGGTGTTTTTATTATTCATAAGCAGTCACATATGAATACAGAATATGAACATGCAATGCATTACATGCATTACAAGATGCCTAGATTTTCAGTTTCGAGTTTATAAGAAAAATATAACCAATTGTAGAAGGTATGGTAAGCAAAACGATCGCTTAGTTTTCGGAGACCTTACTCACTTGCACTGCTTTTTGTATGAGTAGACTTGGACACCCAAAAATATGATTGCATGGCATTCTCTGGTGAAGAGAGAACTGTTTGTCCACCAATTTCGCACAATCTATTTTAAATATTTCTCCTTGAATTACACGGAACTTTAATTGCCGGTTAGATGTAATCAGGTTTTGTGAAACGCATTCAAAGTTGTTATTTACACAAAATATTACTAACTTAACTTATATGAATTATAGATACTATTCCCAAAGTTACTGTCTTACTTGATGTCTAATATATACAACTTATTGTAAAATCAAAACAAACAATAGCAACATAAATTCAATGTTTGACTTGCCAATAAACTTGCGCCGATATTCATCATATCCCATATGATTTTCTCTTAAATCTTTCTCGATGTTTGGATCGAAAGCGACATCATAGTCTTGAGGATCAAGCATTGTTTATTTTTTAAAATTTTAAAGAAATTTTGTATTTAGTTCGTATTTTAATACTATGGGCATAATTATGTACACAGCACACACTAAAAGGATCTTTGATTGATAGTTGTGATTTAAAATTGTTGCTATAAGATCAATAACTAAAGTTTACATGATTAATAAACATATTTTAAGTTATGTAATAAGGTCAAAAACAAAAAAAAAAACGGAGAGACGAAATAGATAGCAGTCGGCTTCGGAGATAGAAAAGTAAAGACTGGATTGCGCTTCACTTGAAGCATTTAGTTTACTTATGTGCCTTATCGCAAGAATTTTGTTTATTTTGTTTTTAAAATTTTAATCTACATATCTTAGAAATAATAAAATTTGTAATCACATAAATAAATAGAAAACTAAACAAGAGAATGCTTTGATGTATCATGCAAGTATTAGTATTTTTGTTCGATTAATAGTAGCTAGTTAGCTTATCATCTAAAAACTATGAATGATGATCACTTCCGTGATGCATTATATTATTTATTCTGCAGGGTTAATATGAAAAAGACGTAAATATTAAAACATTTGCCATTTTTGTGAATATAATTTCCAAAATATTTTTAGAGGTAATTGATTTGTTGATTTTGTTTCTTAGGCATTATGAGTTTTCATATAATATGTCGTCTTCTTTCCTATTTCCGATGATGGTATAATCACAAGTGAGGGGCTATAAATTTACCACTTTTACTGCATCCCTACCTACTGATGCCGATTGGGCCTCAAAAAGATTCGGTAGGCAAATAAGAAGCAGGCGATATTCATTAAGTAAGATGTTATATTGTGTAGACTCATATGGATGCTAAACTTGCACAGATGTGATCAGTATTTTCCAAACTTTATAAATATTTTTTTACTGAATTTTACAGTGTTTGTATTCAAAATCTACATACCTACATTTCTTTTGAGAATAGCTTTTGTGCTAGGAATTACACTTAAGATAAACCAGAATAGTTTAGCAACGAATACATACGCACGAATACAACGATAGAAAACGAAAAAAATGTATATAAGTAGATATTGAGGCAATATTTTTTCTTATATATCACCGAATAAAAGTTAATAGAAAACGTCATGCGTCATGTTTTTAATGCCTTTTTCTTGGGGACATATGGGGATGCGTAGCATACTGTATGAGTAGCATACTGTTCGCCTCAAGCTGACCGTAGCCTTTTTATAAACTTCAAACTGTTTTGTATACGAGAATACGCGTTAGTTTTAAATTTTGAATTAATTGTGTTTTTTTCCTTTCATCATAACTTTAGTTTTTTCCTTTTATCATAACATAATCCAAATCTGGGAATCAATGGTGGTGATGTCTTTGCTTAAGTCACCTCTTATGAAAAGCGATGTTTTAGATTGTTTTCATATAATTTCTATAGGTAGAGGTTAAAATGATTAAGAAACCCATTCAAATTTCAAATATATTAGAGTTCAAAGAATACACAGGAAATATTCTTCGTGGTTCCATTTTTATTGTCTTATTCCACTCTGTAGAAACAATTCCACCGGACTGATGGGACAGCTAATAGAGAACTTCTTTGCACAATTAGTTTGTTCATCTCTCGCACTACTTACGTAATCATCCTCAAACCCGAGATCAAGTGGAACTCTATAAAACAAAGAAAAAATAATATAATTCGATATATTTATAGGAATTTAATTAACGAACGTGAAAACGATTCGTGCTACATCCTGAATAAACGATTCTCCTTCCGGTAATAATCCATTTTTGACTTCGCATATTGCTCTCAATATACACGATTTGACATTAATTCCTAAACTGAGGACACAGTCAATGCAAAATATATTATTGGTATCTTAGTTTTGTACACCCTTACTGTTTTTCTAGTGCCTCGAACTTCTTATAAACTTGGCGGCGCTCTCTGTATTCCCTGTGATATTGCCATGGCCGTACATGTCGATTCTTATATATTCTGCTGGATATGAACGATTCTGATGGCGGTTTCCTAAGTTGTCATTTTAGTAGGAATCTAGTACAAATGTAATGCCAAACGTTCGATGAGTGCTTACCCTTGGTTGATGAAAAGTGGATTCCATTTAGTCCGTTGTCTACCATTATATCCTCGCCACTCGTGATAATTGATATTTTTAACATTGTCTATCTTTGGTTGTGCAACTTGGGGGATCGCCTGAACGCTTTTAATAACTTCTTTATCATTATTTTCTAAAAGTGGTGTTTTTCTCCATCCTTCAACCCATGGCGGTACCGAAAATCCTAATTCCATTTCTAAACTTTCCTGTAAGCCGCGCGGATATCCATCTATTACAGTCTTGGTAACAACCATTGTAAGAAGTGCATTACCTCCTTTTGGGAACACAAACCACCTTTTATTTCTATTTAAAACCTTTTGTAGGGATTGATTATATGAAGAACAATTATTACAAAAACTGTTATTCTCATTTTTAAAAGTCACCGAATATGAACTATCATTTATTACGTCACAGCCACACAGTTGTAGAGCAATGACAAAATACACAACTATACGCATTTTAACGGAAAGATATTTATTTAAAACCAAACGACCTCGCACAGATTCAAGAATGGACTATGCAGAAGATGTATAGAACATTTTCTTTTCGACCATATCGCTTAATACAGTTCGGTCTACCTGCACGAGTATGTATGTTTGTATGTAAGTATAAAAAAAATTGTTTTAGGGCATAATTCCATACATGCACGCATTATGCTTACATGTATAACAATATAATATGCGGTGATCAATTTATAATGTTTGATTCGTGTCATATAATTGTTATAATTAAGCTTATTCGCATGTTTACCAATGACAATCTACACGCTAATGCATAAAAAACCTAATATATAAAACATATATAAATATAAGCATGTATATGCGTATGCTTGTGTTAATAAAAAAATATAACACTAAAAATTTAGGAAGTTAGGTTCTGCGCCTTGACCAATTTAAAGCTTGTACACATATCGGGTTTAATTAAAAGAGGCAACCTCAAACCTGGTCAGCTGAGCAGTCTGGTCACATTAAAGTTTACCATATTCATTAAAATGTTGATAATTCCTATTAACACTTTTTTCTAATGACAAATAAATAAAATCGATTTCATATAGAATAGGATTAAAATACCAGATGTTACTTGTATACAACAAATTCTTAGGGTCCACTTAAACCGATTTTAAGAAAAACGAATATATACGTTTGATGTGTAGACTGTTTTTGATGTAATATGGTTATATTCCATGTAGCGTAATAACTATAACTTTAATGACTTTAAGACCAGGCTGATTGATTTTGATAAGCGATTTTTTGTCGTAAAAAAGTAATGTAATCGAATATTAATTACGAATGCTAACACCACTGTTATATGCCTTTAAATATTTTATTTTCCACGATGTTGACTGCAAAAATGATATTTAAATTGAAGTTAATCATTCTGGCAATATAACTTAACCCAGATTCGATATTTCGGATCCATCATAATCCTTGTTCTATTGTGAAACAACTTTTTTTGCAAATTGCGCTATATTTTTTTTTAACTGCTTATAGCATCTTTGTGTCGAAAACCATCATGAGCGACGTGGCGCATTACCACTTAAGCGGTAACGTAAATAAGCAAAATCAGCGTTTCAGTGGCACTAAAAATCCGCGTGTGAGGCATAAAGCCACTGTGTTGTGCGGAATAAAAACGACTTCTTACTGCTGGAATTGGATGAGCGGGGCTTGGTGAACACGTGGTTTCAACAAGACGGTGCAAGCACAAATACTGCACGAGCCACAATGGATATTGAGAAGGATATTAACAAATCACAAATTGTAAATTACAACTGAAAATCAAGAAATTTGTAGACTTTTTTGCATGTTGTGGTTTACATTGTTAAATTTTTCACACAAGTTTCTACAAATTTTGTAGTTTGCAATTGTAATCTACAAATTTATAAGTTGGTGAAAAAGGCCATTGGTTGTCATCTCTCATTTTGGCGATTTGGCATGGCCAGCGAGATCGCCCGATTTAATCATCAGGTTTTAGGGGTACTTGAAGTAGCTTGTTGCCAGCAAGCCTAAGACAATCGCAGCTCTTAAGGAGAATATTCGACTGGAATGCAAATATTATCACCGGAAGTCATAGAAAATGCAATAAAACGGATACAAATGTGTGTCAACTGCTTTAAACTTAACAGAATAATTTTTAAAGGTCCAAATAAAGATTTTCGTCACTTAAAATCAGTTTTTTTTATTTAGTAAAAAAGTAATTCAAAAACATGTAGGTTATGTTATTTGAATTATGTAAGTCTAGTCTAGGTTATGAAGAAATGAAATATACATACATGGATCATTTCAATGCGAGGATTTCTGAATTTTTCGTCATTCGGAGAATATTTAGAACAAAAACAAACCGAAAAGTTTAAGTTGTCAAGCCACATAATTTGAAAAATTTGGATTCCAAAATTCGACAACCTACTACCAAAATACATCCGCCATTGTGGAACAAGTAGAAACTTGAATTATTTTTTTTTTTTCAAACATAACTCCATTGTCCAAGCTTATGTTAAATTTTCCAACAACAACAGACTTTGGTCGACAGACTAAGATCGAAAATGAAGTGGCGAGCGAATTCTAATACAAATAATATAATATAAATAGTATACTGTAAACGTTTCACTTTACAAGGAATTTTATGTAGGAAAGCTCATAGCCAACCGAAAATATTAACTGCATGTATAAAATTTCTACTCATCGTCGATTACTTCGTCATTCATAGTAGTAATTATGTTATAAGAAATATTCTCACAAACACCAATAATGGGGTAGTGCCCAGCCAAGTTCACTAGAAAGTTAGCACTACATCCTAATTTACAGGAACAAATGTAGGCTATGGTAAACCGCCCACTTTTTTTTACTCCAAGGGACGTAGAATTACTGTAAGGTTTGTTTTTGTAGAACAATCACAGAATAAAATAAAATATCATTTTCTTAATTTAATTTAGAATTTTGATTTACTATACTATTGTCAGTACCTACTATCTTTTAATTATAATTTTACTAATTTATTTTACCATTTTTATTGGTAAGGCAAACGATTGATAGTTGATTTATTGTTCCACATAGTGTATTCTTGTGTTTGGAAAACACACTGCACACACCTCTTATTTTCGGAGTCAATATGCACCTCTGCTAACCATAAACATTAATCATAACTTGGGTGTCGTGGCTTAGTGGTTAATTGCTTTGGAGTACCAAGCAAGGAGTCTCCGGCTCACATCTGACCCGTACCACCTGAAAGTTTTTATTCGCTTCGGCTACCACCTCTTGCGAAAATATGACAAACATCCAAGAGTAAGAACTGTCATGCGAAGCTTCTCAAAAATTAATTGCCATTCTGAATCGGCATTAAAATTGTAGGTGTCTTCAATTCATGTTAAAAAAATAAGGTTGAAGAAGCTAGACTTTAGGTCTTGCATGAACTGTTTACGCCTAATATTTATTTATTTTTTTATTAATCATATCGTCGACACTTTGTGTCGAAAAATTAAAGACTTCGCATTAAGTTTAGTGAAAACGAATAACTCTACCATAGCTAAAAAGCGAAATCGATCAACTCAAAGTCGAGAACAAAGCGCTTAAAGAATCTCAGCTCAAAAAAGAGTCTGAAGTTAAAATAATTCTTTCAGTTCGTCGCGATTACTTTACTGACAAGGAAGAGCTACCTCGCGAAATAGATTTAGAAGATCAGGATTTTCGGCTTTTTTTTTTTGTTGATTTTTTCATAGTTAAATTTTGTCTGAGAACATTTGCAATTAGAAAGAGCACACTCGAAAACACTGGGAAACAGTGGAAACAGAATTTTCATTTATCCATTCTATCGTATGGCAACAATTCACACAAAGTCGAATTAAAATCACTGTACGTAAAAGTGATTTGACGATATAGTGCCTATCACGCATTTCACCCTTTGAAAAGAACTAAAGGAGGAGCATATTTGCATTGTGCGACAATTCATACATACATCAGAATCTATTGGTGTAAAAAGGAAGCAATGGTCAAGGTAAGGAGGAGGAAGTAGAAACCGTCTAATTCCATTTTTATGATATTTGAGACTATTACACCATAAGAAAGGCCAAATTAAGATACATCTGATATAAAGATCAAAATTCAATTCAAAGTAATAGTGGTCAAAATTCCATGATCAGTGAGACAGTTCCTTAACTTTTAAACAAAACTACTACTCCTATCAAAACTTATTATATAAAAGGTTGAAGAATATTTAATATATTTTATTGTTTAAACAACACATATTTCATATATTGAATTTTATTACAAAGAGGCAGAAAGTGTTTTGGGGTAGTTTTTTCACTATCTTGTAAAATAAATAAATAAGTATTTGTTGCTATAATTACTGTTAATGCTATTAAAATAATTTTTATGGTTTCAATTTAGACAAAAATACTTGCAATTACTTGTGCTGCAAGAAATGCTTGAGAGGAAAGATTGTCCTTTCGGTCAATTTAGAGTTACAAGTCTTACAAAAGCCAAAAATGGGGAAATGTTTAAGGAAAAGACAAATACAAAGTAAAGCAAAGCAACACCTGCATTTGGAATGAAATGCTGAAAAATGTAGTTTGTTAGTTTTTATTTAAGGCACTGTAACTTATTTTTGGCCTTATAATATTATGAGATGCTTCCAAAATATTTTGTTTAATTAAATTACTTCTATAAAATATATTAAGTGGGTTTTTAGATGTATCTAATATTTCTGAAGTTCTGACATTTTTACTTTAACTGAATATAACTTGCGTTGGGGTGGTAGTGTACTCCACTACCATACCATTTTATTTTAGTCGGATTTTCAGTAATTTTACAAAAAAGTTTTTTTTTACTATAATATTCTGTTGTGCCTTGTATAAAAAAAGGAAAGGAAGGAAAGGATACTTAAATTTAAAGTAAGTATTCGTAGATTTATGTCGGCCGCTGTGTGAGACATTAAGTTCTTATCTAGCAAATAGCATCCAAATTCTCAATATCGTCAACTGCACCTCTTAGGAAAAGAGTCTTAAATTGCAAAATGACGATAAAAAAGTTGAGGAAAAGATCGACTCTTGCGGACAACGACAAACTAAGACGTCAAAACGCTCTTGATATTTTGATTTTTGGTCCTGGTGCTTCTCAGCCATTAATCGCTGACGTTGCTACGCAAGAATAATTTCAAGGTTCGCGTTGGCGGTGTAAGATACGACTTGTGACGGCAACGCCGAACAGGAAGAGTGGGGAAGCGAATGGCCGTCATGAAGATACTACAAGTAAGTCTTCACCACATTAAGGCGGAACCCGCTGTTCCTAGATACTTGAAAGACGGTAATGGAAATAATAAACGATAATAAACTCACTTTCCGGATAGCTTCAGTCCCTACAAATCCCCTAGAAAAATTAATGAATATCTATATTCGTGACAGACTGGATAACAGTGCACTTTCTACATCTCAGCATGCATACATTAAAGGCAGAGGGGTGGAAGCCGCAGTCTATGAAGTGGTCAGAACTTTTTTTTTTTTTTTTTTTTTTTTTTTTTTAATACCATCACAGAGCAAAACACAAAACACTACGTTCTCTAAGTGTAAGCTCTCAGTATCGCTTTACGCAACGGTTGTTTGTTGCGCGACTAAGCTTCATCTACCGATCTTCATCTTATAGACTATTTCAAGTAATTACAAATATAATTAATTTAAAGTTAATGCATTAATGGACTTTTTAAAATCTGCTCGCGACAAGCAAAAATCAATTTCGTTGCAGAATTCATTAAATGTGCTTATGCACCGTGTAATAGGCTCATTATTACCATAATTGGTTCTATGCCTATCTGTATGAAATAAGCTTCTAACCCGCAGTGACCTTTGGGGAGCATATATATTTAAAAGAAAGATTAATTCTGGTGAATTAATATGATAATTAAGAATATCGCGAATAAACATGACGGAAGTTGCATCGCGTCTGAAACTTAAGGTTTGCAGACCAATTAAATTGCACCTTCTGCCATAATTAGGAAGCTCATCAAACATATTTAATTTACGAACCGCGTACCTCGTGAAGTTTTTTTGGACTCTTTCGAATCTAAGTTTGTGAACTGCATAAGGCGAATCCCAAATTACGGAACAATATTCTAAATAAGGTCTGACTAACGAGCAATAAATAATTTTAAGGCTATTTATATCTCTAAAGTCTTTACTATTACGTTTAAGGAAGCCTAACAATGAGTTAGACTTTGCAATGACATAATCATAATGAAAAAAGAAACTTAACTTATTGTCAAATATGACACCAAGATCTTTCACTTCATCAAAACGCTGAAGTGTAAGATCATTTATAAAATAATTATGCAAAATTGTAGTACTAATACGATATGCCGAAAAAACTTTACATTTAGAAATGTTAAGCTCCAAAGCATTACGATTGCACCACTCCGACAATCTATTAATATCTGACTGAAAACGAATGCAATCAGATAAATTTTTTATCCGCGAAAATAATTTCAAATCATCGGCGAAAGTCAAAACATTACAAAATTGAAATATTTCCCAAAATGACTGCCCTGTGGAACACCGGAAGTAACTTCTATAACGCGAGAAGACAAACCATCGACTTTAACAATTTGCCTTCTATTAGTCAGGTAATTACGAAACCATTTTAGCATTGATGAATGAAAACCCAAAGACTTTAGCTTAGCCAAAAGAAGTGTGTGATGCACCCTGTCAAACGCTTTCGTAAAGTCAGTATAAAGTACATCAACTTGTAATCGTTCATCAAAACTATTAAATATATAATTAGTCAACAAAGCCAAATTAGTAGCACATGATCTACCACGAACAAAGCCATGCTGACTATTTGAAATAATTTCTTTTACCGCGAAAAAGAGTTTGTCCTTAACAATACTTTCAAACAATTTTGGTATTGCAGAAAGCTTTGATATAGGCCGATAGTTTACTACTTTTTGCCTTAAACAGCTTTTATAAATAGGTGTTATGAACGAATATTTCCATTCATTTAAGAAGTTCCCAGTTACAAGAGACTGGTTAAAAATAATTTTAAGTGGATGTTAAACGGATGATAAACATTTTTTTAATATTACCACAGGAATCCCATCTGGGCCAGGGTTGCTATTTAAATTTAGTTTTTCTAAAGCGTTTATTAAATCGTCATCCGAGAATTGCAACACACCGATGTCCAGAACTTCAGGAATCATAATGTTATGATTTCCCGTTACCTGCACATGCGACTTATTGTACACTGACTCAAAGAAATCAGCGAACAAATTACACGTACTTTTCAAATATGTTGAACTTACATCTTCGAATTCCATTACCTTAGGAAGTCCTGTGGTATTTCTTTTTGAATTAATGTAATTCCAAAACGATTTGCTATTACGCTTCACCGACGATTCTACAGACAAGATATATTGCCTGTATAAAAACCGATTTAAAAATTCATATTCTTTCCTGAATCTCAAAAAAAGTTCACGGTTAGAATTAGTTTTATTTGATATATAACGAGAATAAGCTTTCCTTTTTACGTTACGTAAATTAACTAATCTTTTATTTGACCAAGGAATTTTAAAACTTTTATTAAGACGCGTTTTTGGTACAAATAATTCAAAACCAGATTTGATCTTATCCAAAAATATATCATAGTTACCTTTTAAATTGGGGGATTTCAGCAGTTCATCCCAATCAAAACCACTCAAATATTCCTGTAAAGCAACGAAATTGGTTTTCGAAAAGTTATAAGACAACGCGGAATTAATATTATTTAAATCACTAGAGTAATTAAGAAAATTAATCTCCAAAAGTAAGGCTTGGTGATGCATTTTATTGGAATCTATAAGATCCAGAGCTTCACTTATAGTATAATTAATTTCATTATTAAGAAAAACTAAGTCCAATATTCTATTAATAGAGTTCGGAAAATGGTTTACTTGAAATAAATCCAAAGAAAGAAAACCATCGACAACTATTTGTTCAACCTCATGGTTGACGTTAAATGGTATTAAATTCTTATCACCATCCACATTCCTCCAATATACATTACCAATATTGAAGTCACCCAATACACAAGGTATTTGAGTGGCAGCAAGATTACTAACGACACTACTTATGTTTTGAATGTGTTTTTCATACACATTGGCAACACTGTTTGGTGGAACGTACACACACACATCTGTTCCACTTCAACCGAACAATGTACCAATGTCATTTGCCTACTATGAAGACGAGAAGAGACAGCTATTAAAACTCCCCCGCCTCGCTCGCTGCTTGTTCGGCAACGATCATTTCGGTAAACGACATATGTTGAATCGAAGATCTCCGTAGAAAAAAATGTGTGGGTGCAGCCATGTCTCCGTTAAAACAATGACATCATATTGATGGTCAGAGAGCGCAACAAAAATCTCTTTTGTTTTCGTTCTCATACCACCCATATTTTGATAATAAAGCGAATAATTTAAAACGGAGGTGCATTGCTGTTGCAGCTGATCAGTGTTTATGTTTTGACTTCTGCGATGGGCAATGCAACTCCGTTTTTTGGCAAAAATTTTTTACACGAATTCCCGACGGCCATACCGAAGAATTTAATGCGCACGCGAAGAATTCTTGCGGCAATTTAATTTTAAAATTAATAAAATTTAATTTGATCAAGTCAGCAGTTGACTTGACTAATTTATTACAATTAACACGGCCATCCGGTATGGCTAACTTAGTTGAAATGTAATTTGTCAGTGCCTTTTCCGTCGTGTCAACGCGAAAACCAGCGCCATGCAGTTCAGCTGGAGGAGCTGCAACAAAATCGAGCGCGGAGTTATTATTGCCGATTATAGGCTTAATTTTATTAACGCGCTTTTTGTTTTTCCGCGATTTTTTACGCGACACTTTGCTCCATTCGGTGCCTCCGGAGGCATTTTCTATCACGACCGGCGCGTTATCACATACGGGGGTATCATTAACAGACACTCCCGTTTCGGATATAATAGATTTTTTACCCATCGGCAAATGAGTATCGGAAAGCGAAGGCACTGAACTACATTTCAATTCGCGTAGTTCTGATTTAATCAAACTCAGCTCATTTGTTAATGCGCTGAGCTTAGTGATTAAACCCAAAAATGGCATCCCATTGCAGATTTTGCACTTGTAGCAAAGTCCCTCACTTGTCTTCATGAGCTGGAGGGCTGCTCCGGAAAGCATCACACAATGGGTGTGGATTTTCCTGGAACATATCCCTCCGCAGCTAACGAAGTCACCAGACATTATGCCAGTATTGCATTCACCACAATTTTCAACCATTTTTAGCAATAAGACAAAATTTAAAATTGAAATCAAAAAATAACTACGGTAGTTAACAATTCACACGTCAATGCGGAGCAAAGGTTACGGTAGAACTACAGAGAAATCATTAAACGACGAAGAATGCACACTAGCAGCATTTTTAGACATTGAAGAAGCATTCAACAAAGTTAAAATATGCGCAGTAAATAGAACATTGCAAGATTCCAACGTTGATAGACTATCACTAACGTGATCATCAATCTACTAAGCGAAAGGAATATATATCCTAACCTTGGTGACGCTGACCTAAGATAACAGCATCCAGAGGAACACCCCAGGTGTTATCTCTTCACTACTATAGGTCCTCGTCATCAATGAAATACTCATGAAACTAAAAAAAAGAGGGGTTAAAGTAATTGCTTATGCAGACGATGTTGTGTTGCTTGCGTCAAGCAAATTCCTATCAACTATAAGCGAACTGTTAGAAAACTCACTACTGACACTTAACGAGTGGACAAAACAATGATGAACTTGTGCTGTTCACAAATAACAGTAACATACCACAATTCGAACCACCAGTTTTGAAGGGATCCCTCTAAAGGTGGGGGAGAGTGCGAAATATCTAGGTGCTATCCTTGACACGAAACTTAACTGGAGGTTTAATGTCAATGAACGAGTAAGGAAGGCAGCAAATGCATTTTATGCATGCAACCGTGTCTTCGGCAGAAGAAGGACCGAAACCCAAAGTAATTCTGTGGATGTACACGCCAATTGTATGACCGATACTCACATATGGCATTATAGTCTGGTGGCAAGCCGCAGTCAAATCAAAAAATCTTAAGTTATTGATGAAAATACAGAGACTAGCATGCATAGGGACAACTAGTGCAATGAGATCTATACTTGTATCTATACTTGCACGAATCAGCTGCCAAGAGCGCCTTGAGGATCAGCCAAATAGTTAGTTGGAACCCAGGTCTCGCGGGATACGCACAGATTCTGAAACTGTATGTTGTAAACAACGATAGCTCCGACTACATGATTCCCTACATGGATTTTGACAAACCATACAACTGCTCCTTTCTGGAAAACGAATGAACCCTCGAAAATAAAATCTATATCCATATACACGGATGGATCGTGGAACAGGATTTTGGAACTGGCAATAGCGGATGCGGCCGTACTGTATCAATGTTGATAATACCACGAAATTATATTACCATTTTCATTGATAGGCGGCCATTAAGGCAGTTAATGCTATTGAAATTAAATTCCAACTGGTTGACCGCTGTCGCTTAGAGCTTAAGGGTCTTAGCTCACAGCAAAAGATATGGCTTTGCTAGGTTTCTGGACACAGGAACATAACCGGTAATGAGCTAGCAAGAAAAGGATCCGAAATGGATCCACATCCACATAACCACTCTGCAACCTAAAAGAACGAGTGGAATACAAGATCAGAATGAAAGCCAACAATAGGTGGAAATCTATAACCACCTGTGAGAAATCACGGAAGCTATGGCAAGACTATAATAAGAACCGAACCAAAAAACTCCTGCAGTACGAAAGAGAGTCGCTGTCTAGGCTGGTTGGTGCTTTAACTGGACATAATTTTCTGAGAGGTCACGTGATGAAACTAAACCCCAAGAATGACGACATTTGTAGAGGCTGCGGTGATGAAGAGCTCCTCGAGGACACCCCTCAATATCTCTGTCATTGCCCGGGCCTCTGTAACTTGAGAATAGAACACTTGGAAGTTTCTTCTTCCAAGACATTGAGGAATTATCAGATGTCTCACTCTTTAATCTTTGCAGGTTTCTGGAGACATCGGAATAGCTTGACAAAATTAAGTAACAACGAGCGGAGGGAAAGAACCTTACAAATTCCCACAATACCGGCGTATCCCCGCTTTTTAAGGGCATCACAATGGATCTACAAGGACCTGAGTGTGGCAGGAAGGAAACTATTACTTCATGCCAACCCATATAAACTAACCCAACCTATCTAGCAAACAGGCTCTTCCGCGTCAATCCGTCATATCAATTGGCAGCTGCTATGTTGTAAAGTTAAGTATTTGAAATTATGTATATGTTTGCGGTAATATAATATAATAAAATAGATTACACTATTTCGCAGTGCAATGATATAATCAACACCACAGATGAGGAATTAATAAATTCCAACATCCTTCTCCGGCGTTGTTTCCCAACTGATTTTGGATTCTGAATTTGTTTTTCTGAAGTCGTCGTAGTAGGGTTATTGTTCCTCTTCTGTTTTTGCTGCATTTTCAAATTGCGCCCAATAAACACGCCCACGATGATAATTGCGGCCGCAAGGGTTGAACAGAATCCTATTGTCCAGTATTGGTGTCGCGTTATGATATTGTTGTGGTCATATAGCTGGTTGAGCTTATCGGTTGTTTCTCTATCATTGATCTTTAGTACAACAGATGAAGAATTAACCAGATAGTCACCACCAAGCGTAAGCCCAGCTGTTTTTATCCACATAATTTGCATTTATATGGAGATTACACCTCACAATTTGGGTGTGTAAAATAAACATGCAACATATGCGGTAAATATGGATTTATAAAAACATACTTACCACACAACTAATAACATATCCATATTCCTATATGCCCCAAAGAAAAAAGCATTAAGAAGATGATGGATAGCATTTTATTCCATTCTAATAAATTTACAAAAAAAAATATTTTTTGAAAAAACGCCCCCAAAAAGTGGGCGTGGTCAAAAACTTTGTATGAACGATATGTTGGAAAAAATATTGGCTAAATATCTTGTTCCACTTTTTTTTTTGGCTTTCTATGAAAATTTTCGAAGAAAACTTTATATGGCAAACTTATAAAGGAGGGCAGTGCCTACATATCTTCTGAAGGTTATACCGCTCTATCTCTCTAAGTTTAGCTTTAAAACGGTTTTTTTCTAAATTGTGGGCGTGGCAGTCGGCGTATTCAAAAAAAATGTACACTTAACCATTTTGGAGCCCTAGGGAGTATGTGGTCCAAATTTCAGCTTCCTAGCTTAATTTTAAAGGCCTAAAAATTGCCTAGGGACGCACGGACATTGCTAAATAGTCTTAGGATTTGGTTCTGATCATAAATATATATACTTTTATGGGTCTACGACGAATAATACAAACTTTGTGTCAAAATTAATATACCCTTAGGATAGGGTATATATAGTCAAAATTCTATAGATTAACGTGACTGATATATAATAACTGAGTTGATCATACATTTTCGGTTGACAATAAATTTAGGTATACCTATACAAACACGGATTTCGTAGGTTATGGGTGGTTTTATTAAACTTTTACACAATTGGGCACTGTGTTGATACAACATGGACCAAGTTCTAACAAATACTATTCTTGGTACATGTAAAGCATTTGCAATGACTTACTAAAGGGTGATTTTTAAAACGTAGTTTTTTTAAAAATCGAATAAAACACTCAAACTTGCATCAAATATTCCAAATTTTTGTTGTAATAGGTAAATAGGCCTTTGCCATTTACGTTTTAACGTCAACTTCATGTAAATGAGCATTACGGTCTGTATTCCACGAATTACGCGTGTTAAGTTATCCCGTAAGCTTCAGTCGTGTTCGGCGTGTCCACATTGACTAACGACTTTACATAATCCCACTGGCTGAATCGCATGATCTTGGGGGACAACTCACAGGGCCATTTTAAAAGATAAGCTGCTCACTAAATTCATCCTTCAACATTTCCCTTGTTTTACAAGCTGTGTGGCATGTGGCACCGTCCTGATGAAACCACATGTCAACCAAAATTAACTCAGCCAACTGGGGCAAAAAAAAAGTCACGTATCATGGCTCGATATCGTTCGC
Source organism: Ferdinandea cuprea (assembly GCA_963576555.1). Lineage (NCBI taxonomy): Eukaryota > Metazoa > Arthropoda > Insecta > Diptera > Syrphidae > Ferdinandea > Ferdinandea cuprea. Next base: position 85,802,415 of record OY754959.1, read on the forward strand.
CGTTGACGGTAACGGGTCTTCCACGGTCGTCTTTGAAGAAAAATGGACCGATGATGCCACACCAAACTGTCATTTTTTCGGGATGCATCGGTAACTCTTGTATGGCATGTGTATCACTTCAGATGCGATAGTTTTGCTTATTTACGTATCCATTGAGACAGAAATAAGCCTCATCGTTGAACACAAATTTTCGATAAGACAGCGGATTTTCACATTTTCCACAGAGCACGAATTTTGATAATAAATTTCAATAATTTGGAATCGTTGCTCGTTTGCAAGTCTGTTCATGATTAAATGGCAGAGTATACTGAAAACTTTTCACTTTGACAGATGACGTTTGGACGCCATTACTAACCAGTGTTGCCAACCTGAAAAACGTACCTCTTAGAAAAAAGTCTTTAGTATTAGTAGTAGTAAATTGTGTTGTTTATATTCATAGACATTTTTTCTTCTTAAATATTCATGTTTAAATATCTTTTAAAGTTGAATTACGTAAACCATTTGGAATGTTGCAAGAGTTCCCGCGCTAATGTCATGTTTCTCGTTCACACGTATTCACAGATAGGAAATTTGAGAGAGGATTTTAAGGCCATTGGTAATTCGAAGTATAGCAAGGTCTGTATGTAGCTATTGACTAATGCTGCTGAATTTTGGATACGCTTCTTGATCATGACTCGCAATTCTTGCTGCAAGTATTGTATCCATTCTGCGTCCTTTGGAGATTCATTTTAATGCACTAGTTGCAGAAATAACTCCCAAAGTTGTGTCCAATCTTCATACCTTCCGCTGAATATCGGTGTGGCAATGGTTTGTGGTTTGATCTGTTGTTTATTTATTGAGGTGGCCCGTGGTGTAACAGCTCTCGAAAATTGCCGTCCTTGGTTTGCCTCTTTAATCTGAATGTATTAAATCCTGCTCACATTCCAAGTTGATGAATTCGTTGTTACCTACGTAATACAGGCCTTGTTCAGCATTGTCTAGTGAGGACATAGTCTCCTCGTTTATGTCCACCCGTTTTGACCAGCAATCTTGTAAATGCTCTAACTCAAATCTGAGATGACTGAATTCTGAGTCAGATCGAAGTTATTATTAATACGTAAGAAGTTACCTCTTCTATTTTTCACGAATTAAAAACACATTGTAAGGACTTTTACATTTACTTAACGGTTTGCAGTATTTGAATTAATTGTTTTAGCTGTGGCTATCTGTATCTCCGGAAGGACTTTGTAAGTTCTTCGCTTTGAATTTATAATCTGGACATTAATCTTACCACTGATGGGAACCTTGTTTACTGTAAATAACGATATTTGTATTTTCTTCATGACTGTTTGTACACTAATTTTAATTGACTATGCAAACTAAATATCTAGAGTCAATAATACTATCTATGTATGTACATTGTTACCTCGTAAAGTTGTGCTGAGTTGGTAGTTTTGTTGCCCAATATGGGTCACTAGTTAATAATGGTGGTTAACCTAATACATTTAAGAATTAAAACTTTTTTTCGTATAAACACTCAAATAAACATATTTTACAATAAAAGGACAATGTATTTAAAAGTCTATTTCAAAAATAGCTTTAGTATAAATGAAATAATTTTGACTTTTGTCGGTAGACAAGCGACGAATGGAGCAGTAGATAACTAATAACTAACTAACTATATAAAATTCAAAACAATATTGTGGACTAATGCAGTTTAAAAGCTTATTGTTAATCAAACTATAACATTTAATAATAAAATACAATGACATACTACAAAAATATTAGCTCACTTTTCCGAGATAAGTTCAAAGGACTAATACCTCGAAAACGAAAGTGTGAATAGCAATTGTGATTAATTATTAAGCTTAAGATTAATACACTATTTATACACCGCGAAACTGGTGAGCAAAAGTGAATAAGTCCAATTTACATTTATCCTTTTTTTACAGCAGAGCCAATAAACTGATTGAACTCAGAATGATTGCAAATTCATTTTTTGATGTTGATTTTGTTTATGTTAGAACAAGTTTATATTCACAATTTTTTTGGACAACATAGATATAAAATTACGCTTTGATTCATACATAAAACAATATGTACTTCAAATTCGAAAGTATCTGTATCCCAAATCGATTCACCCTGTTTTATATTGCTATGCATACTTAGATGAATGATGATACCACAACGCCAAGATTTTGTCTCTTTTATAAAGTGATCAATCTTTGATATGATAAACAAATATTATCTTTGGTTGTCATTAGCATCAGTATGATATAATGTATAAACATTTTCCCGTTATCTTAAACATATCATGAAAAAGTAAATTTTAAAAAAATCGTCGACAATTGAATTTGTATTTATTTAACATTTAGAGTTCAGTTGTTAGAATATCTTTAGATGCAGATTGATTGATTCGTAGAAAATGTGTGTCTAATGCGTATAATAATCAAGTACACTTTCCACCAAATGGAAGTAGTTATCAGCTCTTCTAATAGTTAAGAGGTTTTATATAATTATATCGCTATATAAGTTACTTGGCAAAATGAATTTAGCTATTTACATAGGATTTATGATTTTTATTAAGGTGATCGCAAAAAGTAAAGAATATTGCACTCAATCCAGTTTTAATAAATTATTGTCGCGTAAAAAGCGGTTTCTTACTTTTCCGGATGGATCAAGCTTCGCAGTGAAAAGATCTTTTTCAAAGGCAATCATTGACAATATTCCAAAAGGAATGAATTTAAATATTGATTGTGGAATATATTACCCTTTGCCTGGTTCCAGAGACCCATGGAACCCCGATAAACTGTTCTACAGATTGAATTTGGCAAAAACGGGAGGCCTTTCAGCAACGCAAAAACCAAAACTTAAACCAAAATTGGGTGGAGGAGATTATTTTATGAAAACTTTTTTGGACGAAAAGAATATACATCCTGATATGTATTTTCCTTTTGATCATCACTCAACTACAAATCGTTGGATTAGAAATGGAAATGGCTACATTACTAACTCAACAGCTGATGATTATTATATAAGAAACAGGTGAGTGTAAGAGAATTACAATAACTAATCATTTTTTTCGACCGTAGCCACAAAATTTTCTTAATACTAAAATCCTTATTCAAGTTTGTGTAACGGAGTTTGATAACATACCAAATTTATTTAAAACACTTTTAAGGTTTTGAAAAATTTGATTTTTCCAAAAACTGCACCCACGATTTTAATGTTATTTCGCACATTGGATGCAATTAACATAATGGTTCAAAATATACAAATTTATCAAAATCGTTATAGCCGTTTTGGAGAAAAAGAATAAAATTTAAATTTAAGAAAATCGTTAATGTAAATGTTTAAACAGATTATTTCAAAAATCGAAACACGCAGATTTGTTCAACTTAACATCATAACATCATCAAATTCCCTTTATTAGTTTTTATAAATTAGCGTTATTCGAATTTTTTTCCAAAAACTGGGTAAGCAGTATTTTTGGCCCCTTTCCAAATATCCTTAAGACAAAAAAGACCAAAATCCTTGTTTTTTTCAACTTAATATCATAAAAAAAATAATGAAATTTTTTCCCAATTCCCTTTATTTTTTTTTTTTGCTTCCCAAATATCGTTAGACAAAAAAAAAGACCAAAATCCTTGGAACCATTTTCTAGAAAAATAGTGATTAGAGATTTTCATCAACAAAATGTGATGGAAGGTACCGTTATTTTAAACGATTAAGCAAAAAATAAAAAGACGCCGCGAGATGTAACCCAAAAAACCTTATATACGAACTTTGAAGCAAATCCGTCGAACTGTTTCGCCATTCGGTGCCCGGACAGATAGACAGAAAGACTGCTATTCTTGGTATTTTTATGCTTATGTTAATACATTTGTGCAATGCACAGGAGCGTGAAAATTTGATCTACAGTCGAATACTTCTCTCTAAATCCAGCTTGGATTCAGTATATTTTTGTTCCCAATCCATTTGTAGTGCGTATGTACATCGCGTGCTTGAAAACCTGTTTCCTCTTTTATTGAAAAATTGGACTGCTTTTTAAAACTCTGTTGAAGATCAGGAATAGTTAATGTTATTAATAATATGCTTAGAAGGTACTTTTAAGCTTTTGTTTGCTTCTGCATAGAGTAGTTTGAAACAATAAGTGTTGAACGCAAACGACTTGTTTCTTGTTTTATAATAGAGGTAAGGTTTATAAACGGAAGAATTATAAAAATATATACGATATAATATTGATATTAAGAAATTTGATGAAAAGAAATATTGACATCATCGGTCGCTCTCAGCGTTCTGTGGCATGCCCACAATTTATAAAAAAATGGTTTGAAGGCTAAAGTAAGAGAGGATAAAGTGTTAGAACCTTCACAATATAGGGACTGCTCTCCTTCACAAGTTTGTCATATAATATTTTTTCTAAGCCTACTTTTTGTGGGCGTTTGTTTTACCAAAGTGTTTTTTGTCTTTTTTTTTATTTCCATAGGCCCTTTCCATAGTGGGTGCAGTGGCTTAGTGATTAAGTGTGTTGGACCGCTAAGCGAGAGGGCGTTGGTTCAAATCACTGTTGGAGAAGCTTGTCTTTGGGTCCTGTATGGGCCGTTTATGCCTAATATTTATTTTATTTAGTGCCTTACTAATAATCACATTTAGTGAATGCTTAAATAAAAATCTTCACAACTTATACAAATCATGTACCACTAAAGAAGTTAGTAGCCCTTTATAGCCCAAGTTAGTCACAACCGAGGGGATACATTTTAATGCATGGAAAGCCATGTTTAAGTCGTAAATATACAAGTATAAATTGACATTTTGAAGCAAGTGTTACATGTTGTGCAATATGATAATACCCAAAGTAGGTATTTTAGTACACAAGTGTACTGAAAGGTGCCAAGTTAATAAGCAATAAATTTAAATACATGTAGGATTCGGAAGAAGAAAATATATGTAAATTGCAACATGTCTCTACGCAGAAAATACTAACGATTAAGATATCATACCTTTAACGACATAGGACAAAACAACACACGCATGCGACAAAACAACACACGCATAAAGAAACGAAGTAGTGCGGTCATTGTCACTCCGCACCGACAGCTATTAAAATTCTTTGAGTTTATAATATTTTGCTACTTTTCAATTAATTTTGAGACGGTGTGGACGGCGATTATTGAAAATTTAAACCTGGACATACTAGAGGCAACAAATTGAAGTACAAGTATGTCAGTTTTCTGCTTACTGCAAATGTGAATATTGAAATACATCTTAAAGTCAAACAGTCAGAAGCAAAGCGAGAAGTACTTGTTTTAAAAGCTAATATGTAAATTAAACTATGTAAATAATAGCCTAACTTTCAGATGATATTATTTGAATTTTCACTTCCAATAAACCAAACACAAAATATTCCCACTCTGCTCCGTATTTCAGTAATTTCTTTACCTATTTCCTATTTTCTAAACTCGTGCATGTAGTAGGTGCCACAGCCTTTTATTTCCTCAACAATTTATGTATGTACATATCTACCCAACTCGTGAAACCATTCTACATCGAAATGTATTTTTTTCGTATTTAGGCCCTTACCTTTCGGCCAAATGAAAATTGTATAGTTAAATATTTGAAAAGGTTCCCAATTTAAAAACTCTGATCTGTAAATATTGCAGTAATTTTTGTTTAGTGGGGAGGTGTGAAAATAATAATTTTTAATTTTTTGATTTTATTTCAATTTTTCTATTTTTTCAAGTTTTGTGCAATAATATTATTTGTTAGAAATAGCTTCAAAATCATTCAAAGACGTGACGGAAAAAAATCATTAAAATTTTAAAAATAAAACAGGAGCTACTCTAGTAGACGGCTTTTAGCCAAACTTAAAGACCTTGTACTTAAAATTACATTCAATTATAGCAATTACAGTTATTATACTAATGTAATAAAAATTCATTCAAACTAAACTACCTAACTGTTTCACTGTTTGCTTGCGGGACTAACAGTTCTAGGGTAGACATAATGATTTTCCTGTGCCTCTATGTCTTAGGTTGCTTGATCACATCCTCAATATGTTATGTTGATCCCTACAGAAGAATCAAAAGAAGAAACTCACATGGGTTTAATTTATAATAATGATGCAAATTCTAGCACATAAAGATAGCTTTAATAACCCTTAAATCACATAAAAATAGCACCAATATATTTTGATTGGCCTAAGTTAAAATGGGGGGCCTGACGAAATTGGTTTAAGTAGAACAAAAGTACCCCACAGGGGATCTAAATATATAAAATTGCTGTCAGAAAAGTGGAATATTATGATCTCTCTCTTGATCTTAACACATCTTCGGATAGTATAGTAGAAGAAGCTAATTTCTTGCTTTCTTAAATTTTAACAGCAAGAGCTGAATGTTGAGATTCCACTATTTTACAGAGAGAATAGTGAAAGTGAGAAGTGATTCCTAAGCATGTTGAGGACTCAAAAACCACTCCAGTTACAAGTACGTATAATAAGTTGTATTATTATTATATATTATAGTTGTATTATAAGCATTGTTGTTTCTTGTCCTTCTTAATTTTTTGGGTAGACTGTGTCTAAAATGTCTCTTTGATGCACCCTCACTGCTGGTCTTGCGAACAATTGGACTTTAAAAATATTTTAGCTTATGGTAGTGCAATTAATTAAATTGATTTTCTAATAATTAGGAAAATATACCTTAAACTGTTTTCAAAATTTGATTCCCTTCACTGGTAGAAGTTAAAAGATTTAAGATTTTGTCTCTGTCTCACTGTTCACACCCTCCCTTAATAGCGGGTCAGTAAGGATGATGAACTAGAATTTGGAACCACCTGAAAAAGTTGATTTAGGTATACCAATCGCTAGGGATATCTGCTACTAAGTGAACAAACCTCAGGTGGACAAGTAGAATTACATATCTAGCTACCAAACAGATGGAAAAACCTGAATCTGAAGCTCTCTTAAGATTTAAAATCTTTAAGCAGCGAATAGGCGCTGCAAAAGGTGTTATTACTTGACACTGTCTCATAAAGGCTCAATTCCGAACCTACCGCAATGAACGGTACGTTAAAGAAGTATTCTATGGAATATGCATTGGTACGGGTTTATGCGCAACGTTTATAACCGGGAAATTTAAAGAAGAACACGTACTACTCCCACGAATTCCAATGATTTTGAACATCCCACAGATGCCCACACACAATTTAAACGATTGCAATTTGCAATTCGTTTAGCTTTTGCCGTTATCATCAATAAGTCGCAAGAATAAACGATGGAATATTGCGGTTTTGACAAGCCAAAGCATTATTTTTTCAATGGCCAATTGTATGTGGCCTGCTCACGAATTGATCAGCAACAGAATTTATATACACACTAATATCAAGCCAAATCAAAAACATTTTCAATACCTGGACAATTAATAAAGAAAATATTATAATTTCAAAGAGGTACATTTACACAATTTATTTAATTTCATATAAAAATAACAGTAAGACTTTTAAATAATATTGATTACAATGCCACTTAATGTAGTTAAAATAAATTTCAGCAAAATTATTTAAATCAACATAAGGAAAAGCTAGGGGCTGCTATAACACCTATTTTATATCAATATCCCAGAAAACAAGGCATAAAGTGCGGGATATCATTTGTTTGGGTCATATATTAGAACAACATATTAGAAATAACATTTTGGTTATAAAAAATCGCCCACCAAAACGTACACAATTGACAATTATGACTTTTTCATTTTTTCTAGTTATAAACCGTGAATAATTATATTTATATTCCAAACAAAAAAAAATATCTTTTACGAATTTTGTAGGCTTATTAAAAAAAATCCATTAACTCACCTCTAAATCACAAGCTAAAAAGCAATATGTATACGTTACGTTTTAGAATGCGTAAGAACTACAATATAGTCAACAGAAATATAAAAGGGGACATAAACACAACATATCGTAAACAAGTACCATGGACTAATAATAGAGAATTTCGTGAACGAAGAGAGATTTATAAACATACTGAAGGACTTGGACATATGTAAATTTCTTAAAGATACATATTATTCACAGTTTTTTTTAAATTATTTTGAACTAGTTTTGGAATTAATATGAAAGCCTGCATTATGAGGGCAATATGCGAAATGAATGATGACTTCTTACCGACCGGCAAATCGTTAATTCAGGATATTGCGCGTATTTTCTTTGAGTAAGTTTTGTTTTTTATGTTGAATCATTTATTAACTATAATTTTTAAAATTATTTTATTTCAGTGTTCCTACAGATAACAGTTCTGAAGATGACTATGGAATTTTCTGGAAACAAGAAAGTGTGGACTGTATTAAGCGTTTTATTTTTACCTGCCCATATAGCCCAATGGAATTTTTACTAAGAATCGGTCGTTTGAAAGGTGTTCAAGAATATAATAAAATACAAACTCCATTAACATATTTTTAGATATAACGAAGTTATACAGGCAATTCTTTGAACATGGCAATAACAACTGAGCAGTGCCTCTCAGGCTTAGGTTGCTTGATGGGAGGCCTGACAAAATTAATTTAAATAGAAAATAAGCCTTATCCAACGGAGCACAAGCTAAACCAATACTACTAACCCAAAGCCAAAGGATATATAAATACAGAATGTGTATATTTATTATTATCAATAGATCCCAAAAGACGCGTCTTTTTCTTCCATATAAAAATGTTTACAAGAGTAAAAAGTTGCAAGAGAGGCTCTATACTATTTGTTGCATAAGGAAAGTAGATAGACTTGATTGTGTGTACAGTTGAATCAATTTAAATATTTTATTTCCCTGAAACACTTTTTTTTATAATTTGAGTGAATAATCTGATAATAGGAGTTATGTTGTGTGATGTTGAACATAGAGTGACAAAGGAAAGAAGAGTATAGACAAAACGGAAATGCGTTTCAAACTTTTTTTTCCTTGGTTTTATTATAAGCTTTGTTGTTTTTTTTACTTCTTAATTGTTTGGGTAGACAGTATCTAAAATGTCTCTATGACGCACCGTCACTGCAACTGAGTCGGTGGGGCTACAATTTTTCCGAGACTGCTTCTTTGACGTGAGGAAGCCTCACATTTTTGAATTTCTTATTCGATCAAGGTTGGTTATTTCTGCTGTTATGCGAAGTATCTTCATCTCAGAAGCTGTCAGTTTGCACTGAACATTGTCCAACATTGTGAAGCGTATGTAGGTCGTCAAAAACGTGTGGCATTATATGAACAAGTTTTCTGCATATGTAAACGCATTGAAACGATGACGTAATTATACCCTGTCCAACATAAATTGGCAGTACAGGGAAGGTAGGGATGTTTGCCTCTCATTCGCACTCTTTTGTTTTCCGTAAGGTGCTATTTTAACAAAAGCTCTTACAGGGTTTCCGTACTACGGATTATAAACTAGCAAAAACCTGAAACCATACCTTTTTTGATTGAAATTTTCATTTAAATAATTTTTTTAATAAAAAATAAAACAAATTTATCTTCATGTTATGATGTCAGTTCTTTCCATGTGAACACTCATTCGCTGACGATGGGCAAATTAAAAACTCACTTTCATTTTTAAAACCATATGCAGAGAAGACCTGCTAATTTTAGTGATGTTTGCATTGCGTCCTACCTTATACAGTATTTTATCCAGCGTCGTAAGTTCGTTATTTGAAAAAAACTGATGCACAATTTGCCTGATGCACACTTATTGAAATCATCTACTTTTCTTTTAAATCACTTCGGTTTTTCTTCTTTGGTGGCGAGTTGTGGCCTATTTTCGTTAAGAAGTCTATAAACTGTTCGTTTACCCAGAAAAAATATCACCTACTTGATTCGCAGTTACTGTTTTATTTTTAAATTTTGATGAATTTTTTTTGTCGCGTCAACAATTTCTTTTTTTTCGGCACTTAAGTCTTTGGATGAATTTAAAGCCATTTCTAACAAACAAAACAAACCCAAATACATAATATGTTTCCTTAAAGAAAACAGATTACATTTTTGTAACTGCATTTCAACATATTCTCCACGATAACACTTATCATTAAAAACTTTTTTTTCAATAAATAACATAAAACTAAAACCTAAAGCTCCTCAACAGAAACCCAAGAAAAAAAATCTGAACGAGTTACCAAACAGACATTGGTAACTCTGTATGCACATCAATTAAATGGGCGTTGAATAGCAGCAGTCGCAGGTCAGTGAATAAGACGTGGTGGATCTACGTCAAAAGCAATTGGAAATTCACACTTTATGAGGGGTTTCTTTCAATTTAGTATGGTAGAAAAATATGGCACGCTACTGATTTTTAAAAAGCTTCTCAATAAGACGTGTACTGCCAATTTATGTTGGACAGAGTATAATAACGTATTTTCTCATATTTTGGGGCAACGCCCTCTTTAAATGAACGAGCCCCAGGCTGCCAGACGATGATTGCTGTGACTGCAGGTATTCCAGTTTTTTAAGAGAATTGCTAGTCCATTCCAAACAACAAAAAATCCAAAACCCATGTACAGTGTCACTTCAGTTCTTTTGTATTTGTTTTTACATTATGAACTAACAATATTTTTTTGAACTTTCTCATTTTTGATGCACCAGCTATTCCTCTTTCATACCTTCCAAATTTAATAGCCATCGCCTAAAACCATTAAATACATAACACTAAAAAAAAGAAGAATCCATAAGTAATCAAGTTGCTAGAGCCAAGCATTGGAATTTGAAAAACATTCCAGAACTTCACTTCCTGAATACTAATCTATTTATTTAAAGACCATCCCATTCTGCAACAACGAAATGTGCGCAAAATTTGCACATTTTACCTCATACAATCCAACATACACGAAGTCGTATAAGGGTGAAATGTGAGAATGAGAGTTTACAGAGTCATATAAGGGTGAAATGTGGGAATGAGAGTTTACAGAGTCAAGGACATATAGGATAGGATAAGCACAAAAAACAAGAAAATAGAAACCAATATCCAGATTAAGAACAATAAGTAAGTCCAATAATGTTTTTTTGATAAGCAGTCCTTGCAATCGAAGAAATGGAAAAAAGGAATATGTATGACATGTTAGCTGTACCATTTGGGAATATATACCTATGTTTAAAATTCCAATTTCGCACAAAATTCTGTTCACGTTCTCTTAACGCTTTTATATTCCTTCATATGTCGTAATTTGGCGTTCGTAGGTGTGCTTCAAGATTTGCCCGACCATCAAATATCAAGAAGTACTTTGCTTAAGCCCCTCTAATGGGATCGCTTTGCGATGATCCTACTGTTGGAATTTCAGATTATTACTCCCAAGTAAGGTGTAATCGAAATCCACTTAGATATGTATGTATGTACCTACCTATAATGACGGGGAAATAGAATAACAAATTTTTGTATTTGTTTGTACCTATAAGTACACGTACTACATGTTTAGAACTTGTGTGTGATTATGACAAACAAGTTATTGGGTTGTGTTGAGATGGCGGAACGCGAAAAAGTTTGTTTTCAATAGAATGGAATTGCTTTTTTGCGAGGGTATGTGCTAAAACTTGGTGTAATAATCTGAGGACAGGCCACTGGAAAGTTCCATGTCATTTCACTCTCAAATGCATTTTGTGAGTCGAACAAGTAACATAATATAATACACAAAAATAATCTGCCCAGTATTTGTCAACAGATAATATCACAAATGTCGATTTAAATCAAATCAAAAAAATAATTTTTTTTACCAAACGAAAACACCATAATGGCTGGTTTACATAGCCACGCAAGCATTTTTGCACGAGATTAGAGAGAGATCTCTGCCGTCACTGATTTTAAAGATGCCAGAGTGAGATTGGATGTTTGATCAAAGATGAACATTACCGACCAAAATAGGTGTCAGGTATTTTTGAATGTTTGGAAGTGCTGTCCCTTCCTTGCAGTATACATTTTAGTATTGTGTTATAAGTGGGATTATCCTGCGACTTGTGTGACCATGTAAACCAGCCATTAGTCACTTAGCGAATAAATGTAGATCAGTACTTCCAAATAACATTTAAATATGTATATTCCAACAATGAAGCACTGCAATGAATTGTTATGAAATTAAAAAAAAAACATAAGGAAAGGCTACAGTCCGCTTGGGGCGAACAGTATGATACCCTATCCTATCCTTATCCCTATGTACCCCAAAGAAAAAATTCATAAGGAAGATGATAGATAGCATTTTATTTCATTCTATGAAATTTATAGAAAAAAAATTTTTTTTTGAAAAAACGCCCCCAAAAAGTGGGCGTGGCCAAAAACTTTGTATGGGCGATATATTGCAAAAAAAATATTTGCTAAATATATTGTTAAACATTTTTTTTTCGATTTCTATGAAAATTTTCAAGGAAAACAGCATTTTAGTGAAAAACGCCCACAAAAAGTAGGCGTGGCAAAAAACTTTATATGACAAATTTATAAAGGTAGGCAGTACCTACATATCTTGTGAAGGTTTTACAACTTTATCTCTCTAACTTAAGCCTTAAAACGGTTTTTTCTAAATTGTGGGCGTGGCAGTGGGCGGATTTAAAAACTTTTAACACTTTACCATTTCGGGACCCTAGGGAGTATACGCTCCAAATTTCAGCCTCCTAGCATGACTTTAAAGGCCTCAAAAGTTGATACGGACGGACGGACGGACGGACGGACGGACGGACGGACATTGCTAAATAGTCTTGGGATTTGGTCCTGATCATAAATATATATACTTTTATGGGTCTACGACGAATATTAAGGGGTGTTACAAACTATGTGTCAAAATTAATATACCCTTAGGATAGGGTATAAACATAAGGAAATGCTACATATTTTGTTAAGCTCTTTGGACCCAAAAGTGCACTTAGAATAACACCCACAAAAGTCCTTCGAATAGAAGCTGGCTACAAATCCATCCACAGACTGATGTATCCCGTCTTCTTTTAGAAAACTCTAGACGTTAAAAAAACCAATAGGAAAAGCTCTATTTTCTCTCTAAGCAACAGATTACCACTTATTTCTGCTGAAGTACGCAGTCATTGAACTCCAAAGGAATAGCAAAGAAACCATGGCCTTCTCCCAAACGCGACTGGGAGCTGCTTAGCAGACGTCACTGCATTGTTCAAATCACTCGCTATTGTACAAACAACTAGGGAAGTAAAAGCATTACTTACGACAGCTTAATTACCTTACAAATTAAAAGCGCAACAAACATCTGCCATATTGTCAACCATATTGTAAGCAAATTGTAAAAGAGCTTTCAAGTATACCGCATCTTATTATTTTTTGACACAATCGATCATCAATGTTTAGACCATCGAGGCAACCTTACAGTCGGAGATGGATTAAATATATCCTTTATATCACCGACTCGAGCGTATATCATTAACAACGTTTTCTTTCTAACGTTTATCTTGTTGACCAGGATGATTCATAAGTTGCGATATAGAATTTATATTATTTAAGAAAGTGCAGCATTGAACGCAATGAAAGAATTTGATTTAACCTCTATAAATTGTAAAAATGTATTGGATAAATTGAAAAAAAAAGATGGTTTGATAGTAAAACATTGATATTCCAAAAATATTTGAATGGATTACTTAATGCTACTAAAATTTCCAAATGTTCTGCGGTCAATCTTCGTAACTTAGAGGATGGTTTTAATTTGCATATTGCACATATGCTCTTGATTGAAAGTCATCAGAACATTTGTGATGCATTTTTCATTTCACTGGCATTGGATAAGGTCGATTCTGATACCAGAGCAAAGTGGAATGAATAGGTCGAACACGCAACACGTGGGAAGAATTTTCAATAGTATTACATCAACGTTGTTAAACTCCTGAGGCCAAGAAATCTAAGCTTTCGAGGACGGATGCCAATATAATCCATTGCCCAATCGCCCTCGTTTGCGGAACTATGAAAAGTAAATAATTTAATAATGAATTATCTTACAAAAGGACATTCGGTACGAACATTACTATTGTTACACAGCTTTACAACAAATCAACCTAATGAAAAATAAAAAATGATTAGCCCAGAACCAGTGTTATCAGTAATCTAAATCTCTTTCTCGGCACTGAACAGGAAAACGAACTCCTAAGAGCAGGTGGGCGTTTGCAGAATGCCACTTAGCCAAAAAGGTGGTAGATGGATGTCTCCATTGATTTAAATATCGCCCGAAATTTATGCAGCAAATCATGAGTGATTTACCTGCGCACAGAGTCAACACATCCAGGCCATTTTGTATCTCTGGTGTGTATTACTGCGGGCCGTTTCACATCTCTCAAAAATTGCGCGGTTACGTTTATTTATTTGCTTTGCGATGAGACGTTTCAACCCAAGGTTTTATAGCAGTGTTGAAGCGATTCATTGGAAGAAGAGGTTAATGTAGCGAAAACCATTGTTATAACGGCACAAACTTCGTTGGGTTTCGGAATGAGCTCAAAAAACTTCATCAACAATTTTTGGAGCAGTAGTTCAATTGAATACCGCCTAGATCCCCCCACTTTTGAGGGCTTTGGTAGGCAGCGGTGAAGTTCGCTAAATCTTATCTATATCGGACAGTAAAATAAGCGTATCTTACGTACGAAAAATTCTCAACTGTCGTTGCAGAAATTGATAGTATTAAATAGCATGAACTCTCGTCCTCTCTGTGTTCTAAGCCCTGATCCAAATAATGAAAGAATTTTGACCCCAGGTCATATTTCAATCGGTGTTCCTTTAAACTCCATTCCAGAACCAGCAGTTCAAAAAGATGTTCCAAAATATCTTTTGTATTCCTACAAATTTTAAATTTTGTTACCCAAATCTATAAATGTACTTTGAAATTAAAAATTACTTTCCTAAATTAATTTTTAACTAATATCAATCTGTTTCATACGAAACTTTCTCTCTACATGAAATGCATTTTTGAATTGCCTCAAACAAAATGATAACAATTGATCACATATCAAATTTATTTAAATCTTTTCAAGTTGTGAAAAATTATATTTTCGCAAAAACGGCTCTAAAGATTTTGATGTTATTTTGAACATTGGAGACTTTTTATCTAGTTGTTCAAAATACATCAACTAACCAAATTCGATAAGACTGTTTTTGAGAAAACGAATTTAATTTAAATTTATTATATATGAAAAGAAATTTAAAAAAAAATTATTTCAATAATCGAAGTACGAAATTTTGTTCAACTTAACAGTATAAACAAAATAGTAAAACTTTATGGAGTTCCCTGTACTATTTTTTTGATATAAGGGTTTTTATAAATTACAGATATTAGATTTTTTTTCAATCAAAAATGAATATGCATGCTCCATTCCAAGTATCCAAAATACACAAACAGGCCAAAATCTTTATTTTGATGGCAGGTACCGTTATTTAATACGATAAGTTAAAAAAATTAAAAACGCTCGCGATGTTATCGTTTCGTCATACGGGCCGCGGACAGACAGACAGACGGTTTTGGTGGACCCATTTTTTTGGTCTTATATCAACCCTTATACTCAGTTTGAGTTTGAAATTTCCCTTTAGTATAGTAATGTATTTATACGAGAAAGTTAAAATACGAATATTCTTAAAAAGGTGCATGGTAACCTTCCATGTATCTAACTCTTCCCGAAAACGACATACAATAATTATTTAATTTTTTTTTTTTAGAAAGTATGAAATTATAGAAACCACTAGGTACGTACATACTTATATTTTCCCAATCTGCTACATATATTTGTTCAATCTATTAGTTTCATTATAATCTATTGTAATAAATAATAGTAGGTATGTATAGGTACTACTGAAATTTTATTAAAAAAACATTTTTTAAGTTTATAAAAATCCCTCAAAAACATCAACATTTTCTTGAACTGTAAAATCATATAGTTCGTTAATCAAAGACGCAATTTCTTCATCGACTGCTTCTCCGCCTCTAGTCAATGTTTCCCTTATTATCTTATCTTCATCCAAATCTGTCATATCACCGAGCATTTCTTCCTGGGACATCGTATCAGGTTCATGTAGGGTCGGTAAGAAGAATGTTGCAATGGAAAGACTGTATGGAAGAAGACGAATATATTCCTTCAACATGTATGATTTTTGTAAGTATTTAGGAAGATCCATATCTGCATGTTTTGCGAATGTTGTTATCAGTTTATTATGGTACGCATCAAAAATTTTATTAAAATTTATTTTTCGAACATCTTTGCCAGCAGATAATGAAAAAAATACACAAAGATCCACCATTGGCGAAGAATATCGTAGTGTTTGGAAATCAAACATCATCACATTAGTAGGAAGGTCGGGATCCTGAAATAGAATAAGCAAGTTAATTTATTTGGGTATTTAAGATTTTAAAAGCAGCTTAGTTTACTTCTTTGTTATCGTAGGCAAATGCCATGTTGTTCCGTAAGTAATCACCGTGACATAGCGTAGCATGTGGTTCGATTGGCAGAACTCGCTTTTTACTATAGTTGTAGACATCCGAAAAGAGTTTTATAAGTTTTGCAGTGAATTCAGTAGGGATGTCTGAACATGATTTTTTTAAAATTGTACTGAAACGTTGCAAGCACGTTCTATCAAGTAAAACCCAATGTGGAGGAGGCGGTCTTGTATAACGAGATTCTTTTAATAATCCAACGATGGAGTCAAATTTTTTTGTTTCCACTGCTTTTAGAGCGTACGATATTCCATGGAATACCCCAATGTGCTGAGCTAAAATATAAATATATATGTATATATTTTTAGCTTGTGTGTGCAAAATATTTATAATTGAATTATTTCAATACAGTAATAATGGACAAAATCGCCTTAAATAAAAAACCCATGCATATTGATATATTTGTGCAAAAATGTATGTAAGTATGTAAAGGGTGATCCATTTCGAGGTTCCCTACTTTTTTAAAGAAAAAAAACACAGAAAATTCAAATTTAATGGAGAATGTTTATTATCATTTGAAAGAACATTCTTTCGCATTTATTTTTTGAAGATTATGTCTATCAAATGTTGGCCGTTGCTACGTCGCAGATGGTCCATCCGTTGAGTCCAATTTTCGATCACTCGTTCGAGCATTTCGACTGGTAACTGGCGAATGACACGCGTGATGTTTTCCTCCAAGGCCTAAATCGAAGCGGGTTTGTCGGCATAAGCTTTTGACTTTACATATCCCCACAGGAAAAAGTCTAACGGTGTGATATCACACGATCTTGGTGGCCAATCGACCGGCCCAAAACGTGAAATTATGTGCTCACCGAAATGTTCTCTCAATAAGTCCATTGATTGATGCGATGTACGGGAAGCGGCGCCGTCTTGCTGAAACCAAATGTCGCCAAAGATCACGAGCTTTAATTTCAGGCATCAAATGGTCGGTTATCATGGCACGATAACGGTCGCCATTGACGGTTACGTTCACACCGGCATAATTTTTAAAGAAATATGGATCGATGATTCCACCGGCCCACAAACCACACCAAACCGTTGTTTTTTCTGGATGAAGTGGCAGTTCTTCAATCTCTTCAGGTTGCTCTTCGTCCCAAATGCGGAAATTTTGTTTGTTTACATACCCGTTGAGCCAGAAATGGGCCTCATCGCTAAACAAAATTTGCCTCGAAAACGCCGGATCTTCTTGGAACTTTTCAAGAGCCCATAGAGCGAAGCGATGTCGCTTGGGAAGGTCGAGCGGCTTCAGTTGTTGCACAAGCTGTATTTTGTACGCTTTCAATTTAAGATCTTGACGTAAAATGCGCCAAGTCGTTCCATACGTCAGTCCGAGTTGCTGCGAACGGCGCCGAATCGACTCTCTACGGTCTTCGTGTACACTCTCAGCTACGGCCGCTATATTTTCTTCACAGCGTACAGGACGTGGTCTATTCGGTCGAATATTATCCAATAATGAATGCTGGGTCTCAAAATGGGTGATGGTGTTGCGAATAGTACGCTAAGTAGACCGATTATGTTGACCAGAAGTTGAGCGAAGTGCACGAAACACATTCCTCACAGAACTTGAATTTTCATAATAAAGTTGAACAATTTGTAAACGTATAAAATGAAATGCCAAACAATACTAAACAAAAATAACATGACAGCATGACACGACTCACACGTGATCTGTCAAAAAAGGCTATTGAAAAAAGTATCTCTACTTGGATCACCCGTTATTTATAATATACATTTGTAGGGACTCGCGACACTGTGAGATTATGTATTTCAACACTAATTCTGTGTTAAACTGTTTTCGTAATAACTGATAGAAGATATTATACATATGTATATGTATATGTATACATACCCACATAGTTAAACAAAGAATATTTATACACTGAAGAAGAATATTAATCTTTAAATATATGTAAGTCTCTAGGTACCTACCTCCCAACAAAATATGTTCTAATGAGAGATTTACAGGACTTTTAGTCATTTTCCAGCCATCAGTATTAAAATCCCCAAGAACAATTGAAGCCTCATAAGGTTGTAGATTACTATAATAATATTTTGGAAAATTTCGATGCTTCTCTTCAGCCTTAGAAAACCGCAGTAAGCTCGGAATAATAATATCGTAAGTTGTGATTTCATTGTGAAATAACCCATTAAATTCTACGGCATCGTAGTTCTCAGGAGGAATTTTTGGAGTTTTCTGAAATTAAAAGTAAAACATACATTTTTCTTGTACAAAATTATAGCAGGTAAACATTTTGTATGTAATACTATGTTGTAAGTTATTATTTTTAATTTACATTTAAAAGTATTTGTTTTCAATCAATATTTTGGCCAAAAAAAGATAAGGGGTTTCATAAATACTTAAATTCATAATGGTCAGCCTGTCACGGCACTTAATCACAAGATTTGCAATTGAAATAAAAGCCAAATCGCTGACTTACCAAGGAATTGTTATTATAATTGTCTTCCTCTTAAGTCAATGCTTCCAATTTCGTTTATATCATATTGGTGGCCTTTGATTTCTAGGCTAATGAATTGATTGTAGGAGGCGAATATTTTCGCCTAGAGAGTGCAAGAAATCGACCCGAAAATCATAATAGAGGTATACATTTAAGTATTTTTTTTTGGTTTTTTATCGCAAATTTTTATTTTCGAAAACTTAGGCCTACTGGGAATACGTTTAGAAAAACGCGTCTTTATCTTATAAATATTTTGGTGGAAAGGCAAACATCCTAACTTCCCTGTAATGACAATTTTTGGTTTGTGAAGATAGGTGAAGGGTGATTTTTTAGCTGGTTTGGTTTTGGCAACACTGGTTTTGACAGCTGACGTGTGTTTAGTACCTTGTGTCACTGTCAAACAGCTTCAGTTTGGTTTGCAATTTAACCATGGATCGTCTTACAAATGAACAACGCTTGCAGCGTTACTGTCAATGGTGAACGCTACCGAGCGATGATAACAAACTTTTTTTTGCCCGAAATGGAAGTTCTTGACTTGCATGATATTTGGTTTCAACAAGACGGTGCCACATGCCACACAGCATGCGAAACAATGGCGCAATTGCGAGGCGAGTTTGGTGAACAGTTAATTTCACGTTTCGGGCCGGTCAATTGGCCGCCTAAATCGTGCGATTTGACACCATTAGATTATTTTTTGTGGGGGTATGCCAAGGCTAATGTGTATAGGGACAAGCCCGCTTCGATTGACGCACTGGAAGCCAACATCCATGCATTCATTCGTGAGATACCGGCCGATATGTGTGAAAGAGTATGCCAAAATTGGACTCAGCGGATGGGCTACCTGAGATGCAGCCGCGGTCAACATTTGCATGAAATTATCTTTAAACATTAAATTGCAAGGTTCAAACTATCGATTCAAATAAATATTTCATTAATTTTTTCGAATTTTTTGTGTTTTTTTTTTTAAAAAAAGTTCTAAACCTCTTAAAAAATCACCCTTTATTAGGTCCTGTATGGGCCGTTTACGGCTTACTTATATATTTTTCTGTGTATATCTTGCAGCACATGACCAATCTTTTAAAAGAAGATGACAATCAGAGTTACTTAAGATCATCCGCACAATGTAGACAAACCAAATTTCTAAATATAATTAACAAAAAGAGGGAAAAGTAATGATTCCACATCGCTCCCGCAAGAAAAATCCGAGGGAACAGAAATACCTACTATCTGTATAGTGATTTTTAATTCCCACACTTTGTACTTTGAAGAGTGGAAGACCAAACCCTGTCTAAATATCACATCAGTACTTTCTAAAAACAGTACAGTTATTCAATAATAATGTCATTCACGCATTCAGATAAGGATACAAATACATAATCTAAGCTATGTAGGTATTCACCTATCTACATGTTGATAATTATATGATAATGCTACTGTTTGCTACATATACATATATATTATTGAAGAAAGTCCTAACACCAATCTCATCGTTTTGAGTAATTTCACTCTAACTTGTTTAAACGAACGTGAAGTTTGATAACTTTTGGGTAACAATTGATTATTGATTACTTAATATTCGATATGTTGTATTCAATACTTAAGTACTTGATTTTTTCCCATCCATTATTGAATTAAAGCGTTATGCTCTGATGATTACTATCACCCACATACATACATGACATCCAATATTTAAATAAGAAACAAACGGAACAAACAAAAGGTGATGGGAGTAGAGTAGGCAACGAACTCAGAAACTACCACTGCAAACCGTCTGCAACGCAATGCGCTTTATGTTTAGTGAGTTTTGTATGCATGTGTATGAACTTATAATATTCTATTAGTATCGAATACTTTGTACAAACCGAGCAGAATTCTACCCCATGAATGAGTGAGCGAGAGGAAAACAATCCTAAATACCTACTTCTGAAATTAAGTATTCGGTATCAAGAATCAAGATACTCGATTCAAGTAAAGAATATCCACTAAATACCGAATAAAAAAAAACAAAATAAAAATATTCTACAATTAAGTGCAGCTTACAGGGTAAGGGTACCAGTACCCGGCCTGGCACTAGTATTCGGCCAATTTGCATTAAATGCTTAATAATAACAAAACAAAATATTTTATTCGGAGGAAAACATTTAGCTATTATTTCAGGCCTATAGAGTTAAGCAGAGATTGAAAAATTAGTGGATGGACTAAACTTAAATCTTAAGTTTTGACGATATTTTTGGGGAATGCATACTTTTTTATATATATATATAATATATTATATATATATATTATTAATACAATACTATTATTAATTATAAAATGCAAAGAAATCGTTGAATTTCCCTTTAAATATATATATTTTGAGGTGGCCGTTTTTTAGAATCTATTTTTTTGTGTGGTGTAGGTACAAGTGTCCTTCCAGAGTAGCCGAATACGAGATATATATATACATATATGTTTAAAATTGAATTTTCAGTACTCGGCCACAGAAGATATTTGGTTAAAATTCATATATTTATTATAAAAATCAATTAAACAACTAAAGAAAACAGCTTACAGTTATTGTAGATAACTAATAAAATCGAACTTTCTTTAGAAGGTTTTTGGCAGCATAAGTTAAGCCACTATAAAGCTGATTCCAAGCGCAAAATACCTAGATAAACTTTAACAAATAGGATATAACGGGTGATCCAAGTAGAGATACTTTTTTCAATAGCCTTTTTTGACAGATCACGTGTGAGTCGTGTCATGCTGTCATGTTATTTTTGTTTAGTATTGTTTGGCATTTCATAATGGAAAGACTTACGCGTGAACAACGCTTACAAATTGTTCAACTTTATTATGAAAATTCACGTTCTGTGAGGAATGTGTTTCGTGCACCTCGCTCAACTTATGGTCAACATAATCGGCCTACTGAGCGTACTATTCGCAACACCATCACCCATTTTGAGACCCAGCATTCATTATTGGATAATATTCGACCGAATAGACCACGTCCAGCACGCTGTGAAGAAAATATAGCGGCGGTAGCTGAGAGTGTACACGAACCGTAGAGAGTCGATTCGGCGCCGTTCGCAGCAACTCGGACTGACGTATGGAACGACTTGGCGCATTTTACGTCAAGATCTTAAATTGAAAGCGTACAAAATACAGCTTGTGCAACAACTGAAGCCGCTCGACCTTCCCAAGCGACATCGCTTCGCTCTATGGGCTCTTGAAAAGTTCCAAGAAGATCCGACGTTTTCGAGGCAAATTTTGTTTAGCGATAAGGCCCATTTCTGGCTCAATGGGTATGTAAACAAACAAAATTGCCGCATTTGGGACGAAGAGCAACTTGAAGAGATTGAAGAACTGCCACTTCATCCAGAAAAAACAACGGTTTGGTGTGGTTTGTGGACCGGTGGAATCATCGGTCCATATTTCTTAAAAAATTATGCCGGTGCGAACGTAACCGTCAATGGCGACCGTTATCGTGCCATGATAACCGACTATTTGATGCCTGAAATTTAAGCTCGTGATCTCGGCGACATTTGGTTTCAGCAAGACGGCGCCACTTTCCACACATCGCATCAATCAATGGACTTATTGAGAGAACATTTCGGTGAGCACATAATTTCACGTATTGGGCCGGTCGATTGGCCACCAAGATCGTGTGATATCACACCGTTAGACTTTTTCCTGTGGGGATATGTAAAGTCAAAAGCTTATGCCGACAAACCCGCTTCGATTCAGGCCTTGGAGGAAAACATCACGCGTGTCATTCGCCAGTTTCCAGTCGAAATGCTCGAACAAATGTTCGAAATTTGGACTCAACGGATAGACCATCTGCGACGTAGCAACGGCCAACATTTGATAGACATAATCTTCAAAAAATAAATGCGAAAGAATATTCTTTCAAATGATAATAAACATTCTCCATTAAATTTGAATGTTCTGTGTTTTTTTCTTTATAAAATTATAGAACCTCGAAATGGATCACCCTTTATAAACAAATTGCTAATATCCTGATGACGAAAACACAATTAAAGAATAGGGATGAGATCATAATGAATGCCAATATATAGTAGAACATAGGTATGAACATTTTTCATCTTAACATGCTCCGAAGAGATCCTTAGACCATATCAAAAGACTGAAACGACAGATCCAGAACCCATTAAGAATTTTTCATAAGCTATCTTCTAATCAATACGTTGTCTTGAATATTTACCCTCTGCGACTGACGCGACCTAATTTTTTCAATTATTCTGACGTAGTAGTACATGGTGTCTGATGTACATATTATATTTTATATTTTCAAAATTCCTTTTAAAATTCCTACCTTTTATATTTTAAAGTTAAGAGTGTGCTGTATTATCTAAAATTACTTATACATAAATATAAAAAGATATACAAAGTTGAACAACATTTATTGATTTTAAATAACGACGCAACACAAGTTTTTTCGATTTTGTGGTGTCTGTCATACACCACGCCAGGTGCAGAGGGTTAAGAGGGGTTATTTCAAGACTTCGATATCGGTGGGACTTAGTGTGGGCTAATGAGTTGTAGCGCGCTATCTTGCAGCTTAACTATGGTTTGCTCTAAAATTTAAAGGCAGCGGAGTTTGCATATGGTTCTTTTCTATTCAGTCGGACTTATTGTATGGAAGTATAGAGTTTGTTGAATGCACTGTTATATTACATTCTTTGTTACACATACTGAAGCTCTGGTTTTTGAGAATATTCACCAGAAAGCAAAGGGTTTATGTAAAGCCTTATTTTGAGCTACCCTGTCTCATTATATGTTCCATATTTTCATAACAAAACTGTCCCGTCACCCAGTTTGTAGAACATATATTAAGCTTTACCTAAAACTTTCAATCGGTTTATTTATTTAAATGTTTATGCTGTTTTTATGTTGTAACTATCATATAATCTGTATGTACATAGTTTGTATGCATCCATTAAAAATAAACCAATATTTAAAATATGAGATTAACTACAATATAATTTATTAATTTCAATTTTTTAAACCTCTTTTTTCTAAGAAAATGTAAATTTTGGTGGCCGGGTACTGGTGCAAATCGAAATTTTTTAATAAATGAATAATAACTGGAAGTGCAAAAATACAATCATTCAATATATGTTTTCTTTTGAACTTAAAACGCCAAAGTTTTAGGAATAAAAAGATAGTTTGATCATATGTGGTAAAATTAATTTATTAGCCTGGTGCAAAGTAGGAAAAAGAGTAAGTTAACCGACCACTGGTACACTTACTCTATCACCCACCTTGAACAAATTATTTAATAGAAATTAAGGAACATTTTGATGATCTTAATACTTGTAATCAATAATTGATTTAAATTTATAAGAAATCGATACTACCAAATTTTTGGTAGTTTCGGGAGTGATTTTTGATTCCTCGATAGACGCAATTTTTATTGGAAATATTGTACTTTTACATATACGTGAGCAATATTGTCCATAAATTCTTAATTTATGTAATATGCCTGGTCGAGCTTTCGAAGTTTGGTAACGTTTGACAATCTTGGTTCAAATATGAAGTAGATAAACAATTCAACGAAATTTTATTAGGTTCTTTTTGAACGTGAACCTACATATCAAATTATTAAATAACTGGTATATGGAATGCTCAAGTGCAAATAAGAGTGCTCTATACGCTCGGTTCAGAGAATGCTCGAGTGAAATGAAAAAAAGCTTTCTGACCGCGGGTGAGTATTCTGACAAACCAAGTTCTGTTCGTGTTGAACGTGAACCTACACATCAAATTATTAAATAACTGTTAAGGTTATTATATTTTGCTCATTAATTTTATTTTAATATTGAATGCTGAAGTTTTTGTTTTTTTTAAAATTTGCGCGTGTAAAAGGGATTGTTAGCACCCGTATAATGTTAGTAACACAGCACGGGCATTATGGAAATGGGGAATTAGATGAAAGGATGAGAAACCGATGCACATTGATTTTAAATGTTTGTAATGGTTAAGAAAAAACTGAGTGCGGCAGAGCATTCCACATTCGGGTTGGGCGGCAAAGAAAGGAATTATTGTATTTCACAGTCAGGCTTTATGGCAAACTAAAGGGCATTCCTGGCAAGACCGGTATTGCGGTTGAAATGTTATCTCGTTATTTCGTGGATATGGAATTTCGTTCGAGCACCTATGGTGGAATTAACGGTAAAACAACGACACGCAAGAGACATTGCGACGATGGCTAAGAGAGTCAAGTGATTTCACGATGTCTCGATCGCCAATAAGTTTTACTGCACGTTTTTGAATCCGGTCAAGTAGCTCCAAATATGTAATTGCTGGTGCTCACCAGATATGAGCGTTGTACTCGAGTTTGGGGCGAATAAACTCCTTATAAATACTAGTCAGATCAGTAGGGGTGAAATATTTCATGCAACGCTTAAGGAAGCCTAGACATTTCGCAGCGTTCTTGGCGACATCGAATATGTGGTCATTCCAACGAAGGTTGTCATTAACACACATACCGAGAATGGAAAGTCGTTCGGTTTCAGCGATACAAGTGCCATTCATGGATAATGGCAGAGTATTGAGGTTTCGCTTTAATGATAGAAGACAGCATTGTGTTTTGGAAGCATTAAATTCCACTCTATTGGTTTTACCCCACTCAAGAATGCTGTCAAGATCGGAATTTAATGAGCTTAACATACGTTGCCGTTCCAGTTCAACGCCCGAAGATGAGGGGCGTTGCTCAGGAAACAAAGATGTACAGCTGATGGTGCTGTCACCGGCGAAGGAATGAATAGGATTAGAAGTAGCAGACAGTAGATCATTTATAAAAATGAGAATGAGAGTCGGAGACAAAGCGGAGCCTTGGGGAACACCAGCATTTATTTGGTAAGTTGCAGATTTGAAACCGTCCAAAACAGCTTGAATTGAACGTTCCGAAAGGAAATTTCCAATCCATTGAAGAAGGGCATCATCGATTCCAATGCAAGCATTTTCGACAAGAGAACTTGATACCAAACTCTGTCAAATGCCTTTGAAATATCAAGCGCAACGACCTTGCTTTCACCTCCGTGGTGAATAGATTGGTTCCACTTTTCGATTAGATATGTTATGGACCTTTTGCTGCGAAAACCGTACTGCCGGTCGTTAAGAAGTTTTCGGGATTCAAGATATTTCATAAGCTGAAGATTTATTAACGTTTCTATGACCTTGGAAAGAAGGAATGTAAGTGCAATTGTTCGGTAGGAGGAGGGGAGGAAGATTCGCCTTTTTTAGGGACTGACTGGAAAAATGCTGTTTTCAATTGTCTAGGAAAGAGTCCTAAAGAATAGGTCAGATAGAAAAGCTTACGCAGTGGTTTTGCCAGTGTGCGACAAAATAACTTTAATTGCATTTTTAAACACAAAATGTAGACTTGACTATTTCAATTCCAAGATAACAACGTTATTAAATTTATTTCATCATGTTTAACAAATTTAATAACGTTATTATCATTGAATTGGAATAGTAGTAACGGTGAATAATATAGCAGTGAATTTATGAAATACAATATTAATTTCATTCATTGAGCTTTTATTTATTTTACAGAATATTTCATTAATTCACTGCTGAAATATTTATTAAACCTTCCGTTTAAAAATTATTTGATTTTAATTATTTTACTCGACTTTCGATAAGTCAACCACCAAAATTATTTTATTATTACTGACAATTTAAAACTGCTAAATTAGTTTAACTACTGGCAAACAAATTATGATAACCCTTATTTATGTTCAACTTGCGCAACTGCTTAAAAATTTTTACCCAAAAAATATGCTTGCTTGGTAAAACTATTATTTTAGTTTACATAATATTTAAAAACATTCACCAAAATTTTATTCTGTTTACGAAACTGCTTAAAAATGTTTACCCAAAAAATATGCTCGCTTGGTAAAACTATTATTTTAGTTTACATAATAATTAAAAACATTCACCAAAATTTTATTCTGTTGCAAATTCATTATAAATCGTCGCATGTTATTACGATGTTATTGGACACAGCCCAGTTTTGACTTTTAATATGTCAACATGAGATCTTTTCCAAAATGGATTGTTAGGCGCAGAACTGCTATTGTGTGCGTGAGCTGGCTCAATTTGATTTGCATGTAAAAACATATACGAACACAGTACTATGCCTTTTTGAAGCAAATAAAAACGATAGGCGGGAGAGCCAAAAATCCTCTCAGTCGAATATCTGTATAATTACTCATCTTTGATCGGAACTGAGTTTACTAAGAGTGCTCTATCCAGAATGTCGAAGCCAACTCGAATTGAGTGCATTGAAATCGCCCGCAACAACGATTTCACTGTGAGGATGAAGGGTTACAATTCGCGGGATGGAATCGGACAGTTCATCAAACTCGTTAAAAGTAAGATTGCGGTCCAAGTTTTGGCTTCTATAAATGAAACAGTATTTGCCTATTAATTGCCTACGGATGTTAAATTTAAACTAAATAAAATGGCCGTATTGGGGTTGAAGTTGGTAGGCTACATCATTACGTATATAAACGGCGAGACCACGATAAGGAAAGAATAATGGCACTAAGTTATAACCGGGCAGATTAAATTCCGATGGATCAGAATCAACACTAACGTGTGTTTCACTCGGTGCCAGAACAGCTGGTTTATTGAGGAAAACATGGGCGTAGAGGGAAAAGAGTTTAGTCCCGAATGTTGCTAATATCCACTCTAAATTTCCCAAACATCACAGAAAACAAACACAAAAAATTCAAATCAGACGCCCATGCAATGATTTGCTTTGGTCCACCAACAAAAATTCAGACCACGCGACCCGCTATTCACCCAATGCTGCGCCTAGTCAACCATACCAAGCACACAAGTGATAAATGAAATCACAATATACTTGCTACGATCGAGCAGGAGCAGCAGCAAACGATATTGATTGAAGGTAGATGGAACACCACGCACTGTGCACTTTATTGCTTTTTATACCCTATCCTAAGGGTATATTAATTTTGACTTATAGTTTGTAACACCCCTTAATATTCGTCATAGACCCCTAAAAGTATATATATTTAAGATCAGGACCAAAACCTAAGACTGTTTGGCAATGTCCGTCCGTCCGTCCGTCCGTCAACAATTTATAGGCCTTTAAATTAAAGCTAGGGTCTCGAAATGGTAGAGTGTAAAATTTTGTTTGATACGCCCACTGCCACGCCCACAATTTATAAAAAACAGTTTTAAAGCTAAAGTTAGAGAGATAGAGTGTTGTAATCTTTACAAGATATGTAGGTACTGCCCACCTTTACAAGTTTGTCATATAAAGTTTTTTGCCACGCCTACATTTTGTGGGCGTTTTTCACTAAAATGCTCGCATGTTATTACGATGTTATTGGACACAGCCCAGTTTTGACTTTTAATATGTCAACATGAGATCTTTTCCAAAATGGATTGTTAGGCGCAGAACTGCTATTGTGTGCGTGAGCTGGTTCAATTTGATTTGCATGTAAAAACATATCCGAATACAGTACTATGCCTTTTTTAAGCAAATAAAAACGATAGGCGGGAGAGCCAAAAATCCTCTCAGTCGAATATCTTTATAATTACTCATCTGTGATCGGAACTGAGTTTACTAAGAGTGCTCTAACCAAGTTCTGTTCAGAACTAAAACATATATTTTGTATTCGCTTTGTTTTCTTCGGTTTGTCTGGAATAAAAAAAACATATTTTGAGCCATTTCGAAATCCGATTTCTTTTGCTTCGACATTGTAGATTTGTCAATATGTGTGGTTTGTGAATTAGTCAGTGTTAGTGATATGAGATCTGAATTACCTACATGAACATTTTTAATTATAATATTCGACCCCGTTCAATAGGGCTGTTCGCGAAATATGTAAACGTCAGTGCGAAAAAAAGGAACAATAAAAAAAGACAGCTAAAACGACGGAGGGAAAATATAAGTGGAAAGAATATTCCAGCGGGAAGTATTCATAAATTTAAATCTATTTAAAAGTTGGTATAAAGTGATAATAATTGTTGTTACAGACAAAATTTAATATTAAAAAAGTGTTTTGGTGGTAATGTAACCAAATCGAACATCACTCATCCGATCAAGGAAAATCTTTCACTCTTAAGTTCCAATTTTCTTCATCATGGACGTTGGTATATTTATATTTTTAATAAGAACAATGTTTTACAATTTGGGTACTATGTTCAATGTGCACTACTTTCACACAAAAAAAAAAAAAAAACACCGATTCAAAAAGTCTTTTTACTTTACTGCATTGAATACATTGAATATCACTTAATGGTTTTTTTTATTTTGTAAATATATTATATCAAATGTTCACTTAATATTGGAAGTGACACATTTTCTCAATTTGCACTATAAATTATTAGTGACACAAAAATTTCAATAACCAACATGCCGCCACAATTTTTCCCGTGAATTTTACCATTTATTCATATATCCTCAACAATCCGCAGCACTGATTGTTGGATTCAACGAATAGTTTAAAGTAAAATAAGTGGATGCCAATTTATTGAGTCTGTGTATGTCAGAAACATGAATGTGCGAAAATTAAATTGTTGGGCAATCATGCTTGAATGTCAATTGCTTTCGTAGAATTATGTACACTGATTTAAAAAAGTCTCCATACAGAAGTAATTTTTTCATATTTATTACAATTTCTTACGACAAAGAAGTAATTGGTTGAAATCAATTATAAATTCTTATTAAATTAGATTATTTAAATGGTTCTTCCGGGGGAAAATACAAGGGTTGCATTCAAAAAGCCTGCATATCTATAGCAGTACACCAGCTAATGATTAGTCTTGTACATGTATTGTCGCCAGAAAACAACTTGAACTCTTTCTTTTACCTAGCCTAAGAGACACCGACCAAACAGCTGTAAAATGGGACATTGCTGGAAAGAGCCCATTGGTACTGGCGGCAACAGACATGTCATACGAAGCGGAAAGTCCACCTTTCGACCTAACCAACTCACTGGTTTAAATGGAAGAGCGTGAGAAATGGGAAATCATACTAAGATGTGATGCTAATTCCCATCATAAGCTCGGGGGAAGTAAACCTCTTTATACGTAGTCGACTGGATGACAATGCGATTTCCGTGTTTTATCCACAAGGAGGTGTCATCTCTCCTCTTCTCTGGGTACTGGTCATTAACGAAATTTAAATGAGTGACTTACGAGTGACTGAGAGTGCGTAATACCTGGGAATGATCCTGGATAGGAAACTCAATTGGAAACTAGATGTCAATGAAAGAGTAAAGAAAGCATCTAATGCTTTTTATTCTTGTAACCGGATCTTTGGCAGGAGGTGGGGACCAAATCCCAAACTAATCCTGTGGATGTATAGTGCGGCCAATACTCACATATGGCAGCATAGTCTGGTGGCAAGCCATGGGCAAAGCGACCAATCTTAAACCAATGACAAAAATACAAAGACTAGCATGTATAGGGACAACCAGTGCGTTGAGAACTACAACAACTGCTGGACTGGAGGCAATTATTAATTTAACACCTCTGGATCTACATAGGAAGGAATCTGCAACCAATAACTAACACTTGGAACACTGTCAACTTTGGTCATGCACAGATCCTAAGCAAATACGTTGGAAACATTGTCAATTCTGACTATATGTATGCCTCCCCAATTGGACTTTAACATACTATTCTCCTGCTCCATCCCGAGTAGAGATGAATGGGATAAAAATGAATCCACGAAAAGTAAATCGGTATCCACCTACACAGATGGATCTAAGATGGACTGTGGAACCGGTGCCAGAATTTTTTTGCGTAGTTAAATTAGGTCTACAAAATATGTTAAGTGGTTTCTCTACCTATATCTAATATTTCTGCAGTTATATCATTTAGAGAAGTTATACCTCAAAATAGTAGCTATTCATTTTAACTTGAGTTGGAGTGATGATAGAACCCTCTACTGTACCACATTTTTCTCGCCTGAGCTTCAGGAATAACTATCTATAAGTATTTTTTTTTATAATTCAATCAAAAATAGTTGTCACATTGCTATAAACTTGGCTAACACAAATAGATAAATGCAAAACGTTTATTTACTTTTGACGGGCACTGTAGGTGTGAAACTGGATCCTGCGCCGAGAGTATAAGTCAGGCTAAAACTGTCATAATTTTGTTTGCTTGTCAAAATCGGGGTGTACTCCAATAAACCAATTTTGTTGCAGTATTGCATGTAAATAAACATACATAATGGAAAAGTTTTATATTGTATATGATTTGGCGAAACTGCGATTGGAAGATTATCATGGTTCTGTAGCATGCATGTTGATGCGGTTTGTATTTAATGTTTTCATCACAGATGAGTAATTATACAGATAGTCGACTGAGAGGATTTTTGGCTCTCCCGCTTATCGTTTTTTATTTGCTTCAAAAAGGCACATCACTGTGTTCGTATATGTTTTTACATGCAAATCAAATTGAGCCAGCTCACGCACACAATAGCAGTTCTGCGCCTAACAATCCATTTTGGAAAGATGTTGACATATTAAAAGTCAAAACTGGGCTGTGTCCAATAACATCGTAATAACATGCGACGATTCATAATGAATTTGCAACAGAATAAAATTTTGATGAATGGTTTTTAATTATTATGTAAACTAAAATAATTGTTTTACCAAACAAGCATATTTTTTGGGTAAACATTTTTGAGCAGTTTCGTAAACATTTTGGCAGTTGCGCAAGTTAAACATAAAATAAGGGTTATCATAATTTGTTTACCAGTAGTTAAACTAATTTAGCAGTTCCAAATTGTCAGTAATAATAAAATAATTTTGGTGGTTGACTTATCGAATGTCGAGTAAAATAATTAAAATATAATAATTTTTAAACGGAAGGGTTAATAAATATTTCAGCAGTGAATTAATGAAATATTCTGTAAAATTACTAAAATTGTAGGTAAAATAAATAAAAGCTCAATGAATGAAATTAATGAGTAACGCGTGATTAGTTAACTGACCATTTCAATAATTTAACATTAAGTATTCAATAAATTCACTGCTATTTTATTCACCGCTATTCACTATTCCAATTCAAAGATAATAACGTTATTAAATTTATTTAACATGATGAAGCAAACTTAATAACGTTGTTAACTTGGAATTGAAATAGTCAAGTCTACAGTTTGTGTTTAAAAATGCATTTAAAGTTATTTTGTCGCAGTTTGTCAATTCGCTCGCTCGCTCTCATATGAACGTTCCGAATATGTAGGTATGTAAATATATTAAACTTTCATGTGTTCAATAAAAACATAATAAACAACCAAAGAATTTAATATACATGAAAAACTAATCCAAAACTATTAACTATAAATATTTTGCACCCAAGCATTACTAATTTAGTAGTATTCATGCAATTATAAAATAAAATGCACATTTTATCTTACTCTAATAACCAAAATGGAAAAAATATAACAACCCAAGTATGTTTATTTTTAGGCAGATAAAAAATTGAGAACTATTTCTTATAAACACAAAGAATATTTGCATTTAATTGCAACAATTTCATTATTTATTATATACCTAACTAATTTTTTAATATCTATTAAACTTGAACTTCGTTAACTCAATACTTCGCAGCACTTCCCCAACACATCCGCTATAATCAGCTGTTTTTTGTTGCCATTTGGAATTCTTGCAAAACTGCCGCGCTAATGACATATTCTTGACACATCAACCCCGCCATACTTTATTTGGCTGGCTCACACGTATTCACAGATAGAACATTTTTTCTCCATTTTTTAAAATTTTTTGCGGGTTCAAAGGGACAGAGGTATGCTGAGTCGACTATCTGTATAATTACTCATCTGTGGTTTTCATTGAGGAATATATATAATCCATACCTATTAATGCGAACCACAGATGAGTAATTATACAGATAGTCGACTCAGCATACCTCTGTCCCTTTGAACCCGCAAAAAATTTTTAAAAATGGAGAAAAAATCCTCTCTCAAATGTTCTATCTGTGAATACGTGTGATCCAGCCAAATTAAGTATGGAGGGATTGATGTGTCAAAAATATGTCAAAAATATGTCATTAGCGCGGCAGTTTTGCAAGAATTCCAATTGGCAACAAAAAACAGCTGATTATAGCGGATGTGTTGGGAAAGTGCTGCGAATTATTGAGTTAACGTAGTTCAAGTTTAATAGATATTTTATTTGAAATGTTTATAAAAAAAATAGTTAGGTATATACTAAATAATGAAGTTGTTGCAATTAAATGCGAATATGTTTTGTGTTTGTAAGAAATAGTTCTCAATTGGTTATTAGAGTGAGATAAAATGTATATATTATTTTATAATTGCATGAATATTACTAAATTAGTAATGTTTGGGTGCAAAATATTTGTAGTTAATAGTTTTGGATTAGTTTTTCATGTATATTAAATTCTTTGGTTGTTTATTATGTTTTTATTGAACATATGTAAGTTTAATATATTTACATACCTACATATTCGGAACGTTCATATGAGAGCGAACGAGCGAATTGACAAACTGCGACAAAATAACTTTAAATGCTTTTTTAAACAAAACTGTAGACTTGACTATTTCAAATTTATTTTATCATGTTTAACAAATTTAATAACGTTATTATCTTTGAAATGGAATAGTGAATAGCGGTGAATAAAATAGCAGTGAATTTATGAAATACTATGTTAAATTATTGAAATGGTCAGTTAGCTAATCACGCGTTGCTCATTAATTTAATTCATTGAGCTTTTGTTTATTTTACCTACAATTTTAGTAATTTTACAGAATATTTCAATAAAATTATTTAATTTTAATTATTTTACTCGGCATTCGATAAGTCAACCACCAAAATTATTTTATTATTACTGAAAATTTAAAACTGCTAAATTAGTTTAACTACTGGCAAACAAATTATGTTTATGTTTAAGCGCAACTGCCAATATGTTTACGAAACTGCTTAAAAAGGTTTACCCAAAAAATATGTTTGTTAAGTAAAACTAAAATAATACATAATAATTCAAAACAATCAACAAAATTTTAATCTTTTGCAAATTCACCATTAATTTTCGCATGTTATTACGATGTTATTGGACACAGCCCAGTTTTGACTTTTAATATGTCAACATCTTTTCCAAAATGGATTGTTAGGCGCAGAACTGCTATTGTGTGCGTGAGCTGGCTCAATTTAATTCGCATGTAAAAACATATACGAACACAGTACTGTGCCTTTTTGAAGCAAATAAAAAACGATAGGCGGGAGAGCCAAA
Source organism: Ferdinandea cuprea (assembly GCA_963576555.1). Lineage (NCBI taxonomy): Eukaryota > Metazoa > Arthropoda > Insecta > Diptera > Syrphidae > Ferdinandea > Ferdinandea cuprea. Next base: position 85,836,542 of record OY754959.1, read on the forward strand.
AATCCTCTTAGTCGACTATCTGTATAATTACTCATCTGTGATGCGAACATCATACACCTAGAAATTGAGTCTGTAGAAAGTTGTAGGTATATTCATAGTTATCATAGGTAAAAAATTCACTGCAGTTATAATATTCCCCCGAGAATATCCGAAATGTTTGGAATATTGCTAACAAATTGGTTGTTTGCATCCAATTTTTTTTCTGTGTGAACTTTCATCTGTCGAAATGGAAGCGCTCTTTTCTGTATGAGTAAGCGGATGTAAACTAGAGATTAGTAATAAAAGCAATTCTGCGCTTTTTCCAACCAAATAAAAAAGGAAAGCCGAGGGCAGAAATGCCTGTCAGTCGATATAATTACTCGTCTGTGATAAGAACTAAACAGGGCTGTTCACGACAACGTCAGTGAATAATCACAAGCGCATTTCTGCCTCAGTCGATATTTGTATAAATATAATTACTCGACCGTGATAAGAACTAAACAGGGATGTTTGCGAAAAATTCAGTGGTAGAATAATCACAAGCGCATTTCTCTACCACATAAAAGTAAATTTGATTTATTGGAAACACATAAAACTTTTCAATGGCGGGAATGTTTTTCTTGGAGCCTTCGCCTACAAGTTTTGGCTCAACTTTCCTAAGGGGCTGTAGGAATTTGCACATACAAATGCATTTGTTCGATAAAAGAACTGTTCAAAATAATAAATTCAAAATATGAATGTGAGGAGATAGATAGGTATTTATAATAAAATTATTGATTTAAAATTTACAGTTTTTACACTGAAATGGCATTAAAATATGGATGTATGGTTGCCTTCATCAAAATGCAGCTACTTTTACTTTGGTTTGTTTTGGAATTTTTAAACTTTTCTTTGTTTCAGTCTTACCAGCGAAGTTTATTTTTTTGATTTTTGTGAGAAATTTTTCTTTCTTTTGTTTAATTTTGGGGAATTTTTTTGATTAAACTCGAGGATGTTTTAAAATCCTATATTTATTCTTTATTTTGCAGTGAGCGTTGCCATACACACTGTTGCCATAGGCGCCGGCGTGACGAAAAGCACATACCCCGAGCGGATCAACGAAGGTGCCTGAGTGGTACTTAGCGCCTGCGGAAAGAGGGTTGAAATCCCTTAAACCCGCGAAGCGTGCCAGCCAGGTACTGTTGCTATATTGTAGTCAATATTTATGCCATTTGATTGAAAATTTATATGTTAAAATCAAAAATTAACAATTTTTTTTAACAATTTATGGGGGGCCTCCTCACTTCCACTTTTTGAATATGTTCTATTGAAGATACTATACCTACTTTCTAAAAATAACTGGCTCAGATAACATTTTAAAATAATATTTTTACTGGGTTATGAATTTCGTAAAGTACGCAGTAACAAATTACTTAAAAAAAGTATATTTATAATGTACAATGTAATAATGTTATGAACATTCAGAAGAAACCTGTTACATTAATAAAATGTTCTTCGACAAAAATTTGATTGCTTCCCTCCTCTGAGGACATGCCTTATTAAAAGGGATATGATACGGTACCTAAGCGTAGGTACTATATCCCTTATATTGCTATCCCTTATATTGCTAACAACACAATCCAAGAAGGTGTTGAAAAAAAAAACCAATAAGTGAGGAGAAAATAAAATAAATGGAGTAGTCTTCTAAATACAAATACCCCATGATCTATGTTTACATCTGTAAATCTCGGCATTCAACATCGAAATAGAAAATGTATTTACTATTATTGTTCAACGTTGGTTCTGCGACTTAATAAATTTATAGTTAATAAAAGACGCATACACATTATTTAATAGATACGTATATATGTGATTTTATAAGATACATAATACAGATAATGGCATGACGATGCAGTTTTAACGTTAAGCTACATCTCTTATATAAGATATACGAAAAATTAAGTTAATACGATAAGATTACACAAGTTCTTTAGAACAATCTACATTTTTGTTTTTGTTGTTAAACAATGTGAAGATTTATTGTTTTATTATTTACATGTGGGAAACGTTTAGATTAAGATTAAATTCAACCCATCTATTGAATGGCGTCCGTCGTGTTATTGTAAAATTAAAAATTAACATAATATTCATCCACTTACTTTAGCTATAAAATTCGTTTTTCGAACCTCACTTTCATAAGTATAATCAAGATCAATTCTATAACATTTCGTTAACATGAACGCTTCGTCTGCACCAATTTCACGAATGGAAATACCAAGAACTTTAAATGAGTCAATTTCATTCCCGTTAGAGCTTTCTAAACTTTTAACATTTTTCGATAATTTTCCATTTTTCAATATAGTTGGCAATACTTCATTTAACATCCAATTCTTGACTTCGCTAAATTCTGCCATAGTTAATAGGAAACAAGATGAATTATCACTTGGGTTTTTATACTTTTTGAACAACCGCGGTTTGACCGTGCTCTCTCTCCGACGATGAATTTATAATGACTTCTGCCTTCTGCGGTAGGTATCTGTCATATGTCCGCCGCAAGCGTACACATTACATTTGCCATAATAAATTTGTTGTTTCATTTAATTTTTATCTGTAAATTATAATTCATAGGTATTGTTGAGCCACTTAACAACTAAGCTTTTATTTTCGATGTTATCAAACTTTTCCTACCTACTAGTGATGAAATACTTTGTTTAGTTGAAATACGTTAATGATTGTTTGGGTATTGGTAATATAAATATGAAAGAGAATGAGTGCCGATAGTAGTAATGTAGTACAATAAGCAACTTTTTATCTTAATTTAGGTAGCAATGTATATAAGTACTGGTGAGGAACATTTATAATTGTTATGATGAAATGTACGTATTGTTTACGTACTTATTTTTAGTAGTTGATTAAATATAATTAACGGGCTTATTCGCTTGTGACTTATCACACTAAATAAATTTAATGCAGATGTTTAATTTTTGCATTAAATACTTAAATCGTTCATATATGAAAACTTCAAATAAATTAATGGGATTAATGGTTAAGTGCGTTGGGCTACTAAACGAGGGGCGACTCGTACCGCCATAAAGATTTTATTTACTACCCCACCTCTTGGGATAGTCTGACAAATATCAAAAAGTAAAAACTGTCAAACTGTCTCAAAAATAAAATTGCTGTTCGAACCGGGACCTAGGCATTAAGTCCTTTACGCTTTAGCGTTGAAATCAAAATTATAAGAACAAAATCAAATCCACTCACAACTGTTTCATTATCAATATATTTCATAAACAAAATATTAAAAGCCTTAATAATAATTGGTAGGTCCTTTCCAAATAATTATACTCCATCCTAAGGGTATATTCATTTTAAAACATGATTTGTAACAACCCTTATTATTCGTCGTAGCCCCTAAAAGTATAGGGTGTTTTTAGAGGTATAGAACTTCGAAGTGAAATAAAACACAACAAAATCTTTTTAATGTCCATCAATTTGCCTTTATTTAAAGGCTAATTTTATGCCATTAATGTTTAAATATGATTTCGGTCATGTGGCCGCCGCGACTGGGTCGAATAAAGACAAGTCTAGAGGTCCAATTTTCAACCACTTTGTCAAGCATTTTCGGCTGTATGTCGGCAATAACGCCACAAATGTTGGCTTCCAAGTCCCCTAACGTTTCTGGTTTGTTGGCGTAGGCGAGCGACTTCACATATTCCCAAAGAAAATAATCCAATGGTGTCAAATCACACGATCTTGGTGGACAATTTACATGTCCATTCCGCGAAATTATGCGCTCATCGAAATTGGAACCACATTTCATCCACATTCATGTCATCTAATTCGGAAACAAAATAGTCGGTTATTAAAGCTCTATACCGGTCTCCATTAACGGTAACTGACTCTACAGCATCATTTCGGAAGAAGTATGCCCAATGACTCCACCAGCCCATTGAACACACCAAACAGTCAGTTTTTGTGGATGTAATGGCGTTTCAAGGGTCTCATGTCGATTCTCTTCACTCCAAATGCGGCAATTTTGCTTGCTGACGTAGCATTTCAACCCAAAATGAGCCTTATCACTGAATAAAATTTTGCGATAAAACTTCGCGAACTGAACCATTATTTTCGAAATAAATTTGCACGATTTGCAAGCGTTTTTCATTTGTCAACCTGTTCATGATGAAATGGCAAACCAAACTGAACATAAATGACATTAGAGTTGCCGGATTGTACTACGAAATGTCAGCTTTATCTCTATTCGAAAAACCAACCTCTAAAAAAACACCGTTTATATATATTTAAGATAAGGACCTAAACCTACTATTTAGCAATGTCTGTCTGTCCGCATCAACTTTTGAGGAATTTAAATTTAAGCTAGGAAGCTGAAATTTGGAACATATACTTACTTAGTAGTGCAACTAGACCAAAAATAAATATTTATAAGGGTTCATGTCACGAGATATTTAAGTAAAATCAATTTAATATTAAGGAATGACATTTATTAATCATTGTTATTTGTTTAGATATTTATTTCAACAATTAGGGAATACAACTTATAGATTACTACTATTAACGATAATGTAAAACTAACAAATTAAAAATATAATAAAGTCTGACATATAATAATTTTGTATGTTGTTATAATATATGAGTTCCTAGCATTTTCAAAATAAACATTGCGTACATATATATGTTTATATTCAATTTTTAATATTCGTGGTGGGTTGATATGCAGATGGTCTTGAGTTCGATTCCTGGACAAGGCTTGTAATATTTCAATTTAAATAAAATATATTTCTCTTCAGATAAACTTTCAAGAAACATGACGCATTCAAATGAAGGAAAATATGAATACGAAAAAATATAATGAAAAAAAAATCAGACTTCGTGAAAGTGCGCCAAATAGGTTTCTTGAAGATCTCTTACAGTTGTAATGAAAATAAGAAAATAGCTTTCATTGGCTCTTATGTTCGTAAACACCTCCTTATTGCATGAGGTTTAGATTAAACATCCTCAGAATCTGGTTTCAATGGTGACGTTGTCGAAGCAAACGCACCTTTTAACACATTCTACAAGTTCCACAAAACAGTTGACAGAATTTCAACTGTGTAACAAGTCAACTGCAAGTCACATAAGAGTAAGCTTACCATTTTCTTGAACGATGACCACGCGAATTATATGAGCATATAGGCATTGTTAGCTTATAGTGGACTCGCAGTGCACTTGCAACTTGAACGCAATAATTGATTCGTCGGTTTTATTTTTCGATGGCTGACTGAAACGTCAAGCAATACTCGGGTAGAGTTCTGTGTGTATGCTTTAACGATATTTCAAAATCTTTTTGTACATACATACGTTAGATTTCAATGGTTTGAATAGGGTATTAACTCAACCGAAGAGGTTTCAAAGAAGAATGAATTAGTTGAAGTTGTTTCATAATTAACTTAATTGAAAGAATGAATTATAAGTGTAGGAACATGCCCATTCACGATAATGTGAGTTTTGACCATACAGGCACCTAAAAGTCGGCAGTGAATATAAAACAAAAAATATTATGTATAAGATTATAAAGACGATATTGTTAGTAGCGTACAAGGTACGTTCACATAATGTATTAGTATGAGTTAATTATTATAAATTAATTCATGACAAACTTAAGAAATAAACGAAGGATATAGTGCTACTAACAAAACATATTCGCAAACTGAACACAATAGGTATCCAGGGGAACCGGTATGCATGATGGAACTTATTAGTGCTTCGATCACTTCTGCGCAGGATGAACTAAGTAGTTGCCACGCACGCCAAAGAACCTCTCGTTCAACGGGGGAACACACAAAATTACCGACACACGTTCTTTGCACGAACCACAGTAACAACACGAGTTGCAATTTAAAACAAATTCCCAAACTAGGATATGTTAAGATACATAGCCAAAACACAATAGGTGTCCAGAGGAACCGGTATGCTAGCTGATACAAATATGTGATTCGATGACTCGTGCGCAGGAGGAACAAGGCAAATGTCACACACGCTAATGATTCTTTCGTTAAAAGGGGAACCGGCAAAATTTCCATGTGAACATTCGGTGATTGAGGGGAAACAAGCGAACTTATTTTCCACACACCCGTTATATTACCACACGCACCAAAGAACCTTTCGTCCTGAAGGGAACCGGTGCAAACGGTGGAACTAAAACAAGCCGCAACATTGTTTTATCGATATTTCCATCACAAGTGCTCAAATGAAATAGCCAGTTGCATTCTACCCCTACAGCAATTCAACCGCAATACTCGCCATGCTAGAAATGCACATGAGTTTATCCTCAAGCCTGTATTCGGACGTACAGTGAAATACAAGGATTCGTTTCTTAACCGTTCAATACGAATGTGGAATGCTCTACCCCGCTCTGTTTTTCCAACACATTATAGTTTACAGACATTTAAAACAACGTGCATCGGTATCTCCTTTTTTCTAATCCTTCACTTCCCTAATACCCGCACTGTGTTACTTCATTATAAGGGTATCCAAAATATCTTTAGTGCGCGTACATTATAAAAAAAACACACGCCTTGCTCACCGAAAACACAAACATTATGAACCGTTATATATTTACATACTTACGTTCCCTAAAAACTACATGAAAGCTCTAAGGTCAAAACAATTAACACTTTGTTAATATATAACAACTTTTAAGATCTAAGCTAAATAATACTGACACAAAGAATTCCTTTAAATCTGTACTAAGAATTATACTACACAATTATACCCAGTGAAAACTCACATTATAGTTTCCCTTCTCTTCATCAAAATCAAAACTGAAATACTTTTGTTTTTTTTGTCGGAGGTTGCTTCTATCCGATGGAGCGCTCAGACACAACTACAGGTCCATTGTACTACCATTCAGACACCTTACATTAATGTACTTAGTTTTCCCGTCTTTCGAAGAAAAACTAGAAGGAGTTTCAGTGATAAAGAACTTAGCTATTCTGCACTCACCACGTCAGCCCCGAAAATCCGCCACCTAATACGAGCATATGCTAGACTACTGCAGAGAAAGTGTTCTGCTGTGTCATCCTCCTCACCGCAAGCAGGACAGGTAGTGGTGTCGCTTAAGCCCAACACAGAGATAGAAGAAAAGATGCTGACCTTTTGCAAATGTCCGGGCGCAGTAGTTTGTCTGTCTACATCCACCGCCATCGCGCTACCGAATCTTATGTTCACAAGAAACCCAAGAATCAATGGAAGACATGCCTAAAGATGTAGGCAGACCCAACCCAGGTTGGGTCCTGAGAAAACTTCTTCTGAACCTTGCCTAGCAAGCTTTTTTTTTTTTTTTTTATAATGTAAGCGCACTAAAGGGACTGTGGATACCCTTATAATAAAGTGACACAGTGCGGGCATTAGGGAAATGAAGGATTAGAGAAAGGGAGAAACCGATGCACGTTGGTTTTAAATGTTTGTAAATTATAATGCAAAGGAAAAACAGAGCGTGGTAGAGCATTCCACATTCGTATTGTACGGTTGAGAAAGGAATCTTTATATTTCACAGTACGTCCGAAAACAGGCTTAAGGGTAAACTGATGAGCATTCCTCGCAAGGCGAGTATTGCGGTTGAATTGCTGTAGGGGTGGAATGCAACTGGCTATTTCATTTGAGCACTTGTGGTGGAAATACCGATAAAACAATGACAGGCAGGAGACATTACGACGATGACTAAGAGAGTCAAGTGATTTCGCGATGTCTCGATCGCCAATAAGTTTTACCGCACGTTTTTGGATCCTGTCAAGTAGCTCCAAATATGTTATTGGTGCACCAGACCAGATATGAGCGTTGTACTCAAGTTTTGGGCGAATAAACGCTTTGTAGATTCTAGCCAGATCAGAAGGGGTGAAATATTTCTTGCATCGCTTTAGGAAGCCTAGACATTTCGCAGCGTTCTTGGCGACAACCGTCCAAAACAACTTTTATTGAACGGTCCGAAAGGTAATTTCTAATCCATTGAATAAAGGTAACATCGATCCCAAATGCACGCATTTTCGACAAGAGAGCTTGATGCCAAACTCTGTCAAATGCCTTTGAAATATAAAGCGCAACGAACTTGCTCTCACCACCATGGTGAATAGATTGGTTCCACTTTTCGGTTAGATATGTCATCAAATCACCAGTGGATCTGTTGCTGCGAAAACCGTACTGCCGGTCATTAAGAAGTTTTCGGGATTCGAGATATTTCATAAGCTGACGATTTATCAGCGTTTCCATGACCTTGGAAAGAAGGGACGTAAGTGCAATTGGTCGGTAGGAGGAGGGAGAGGAAGATTCGCCTTTTTTTTGGACAGGCTGGACAAATGTTGTTTTCCATCTTCTCGGAAAGAGCCCTGAAGAATAGGACAGATAGAAAAGCTTACGCAGTGGTTTTGCCAGCGTGGAAGAACACCTCCTCAGCACGATAGGGGAAATACCATCTTGGCCAGCGGATTTGTGAATGTTGAGATCTTGAAGTACTCTTGCCACAGTACGGGTGCGAAAGTGGATTTGTCCCATGGAGTGTTCTATGCGCTCGAGTACTGGGGGAGATAAAGCACAATCTGGGAGCGTTGAGCTAGCTGCAAAATGAGCAGCGAGCAGATTGGCTTTATCCGAAGAGCTGACAGCTGGAGTGCCATTGTAAATGAGTGTCGGGATAGATGACGAGGCCGAATTTTAAATATTCTTAACAAACGACCAAAAGTTTTTACTATCGGAGGTACTTTGTAGTATTTTTTGCCTCAACTTTTGGCCGTAGGAGAATTTGACATGATTAATATGAGCATTGCAGTCATTTCTGGCTCGTTTGAACTTTTTTCGGTTTTCCTCAGTTGGGTTGGCCGTAAATGACCGAAAAGTTGCCTCTTTAGCCCTGATACCTTTTTTACAGCTCAAGTCACACCACGCGTTTTCCTTAGGTCTGATACACTTTATCCTGTTAGGGATAAAGCGTTTCATACCCAGGTGAATTAAATTTGTAATCATATCGGCAGCGGCATCCACGTCGTTGTTGAGGAAGCACAACGACCAGTTAAAACTCATAAAGCTCATCCGAGATCTCATTTCCCTGGATGCCAGTGTAACCTAGTACCCAGACAAGATTCACATTGTGTTCAGTCTTACGACCTAGCACTAACTTGGACGAGGTAAGAGGGTTTAGGAGCGCTTTTAATGCAGCTTGGCTATCACTGCAGATGCAAATGCCTCTAGCCCTCCACCTGTTGTTCACAATATATAGCATAGCCACTTCGATTGGAAAACAGATGCATGTTTACCCAAGAGGTAGTAAAGTCGTATATCATCGCGTTCCACAAAGACTCCAGCACCATACGATGGCATTCAATCCATGGTTCAGAGTCTGACCGAAGCCATTCCGTTACCTGTGGAAAGTTGATGTGGTAGTTTTTTCGGAGAAGGATTTCTGGTGTAATTGCACCAAACACTTTCAAACACAGGACACGACTGATTGAGTTTTCAAGATTTCATCCAAGATCAGAAACTTTCTTGAGTCTGCATGCGTGTGGTACCATATGTACCTATTTCTATTGCTACGCACATAAACATACTCTACATTCATTCAGATGCAGCTTACACTATAGAAACGAAACAAACAAGAAATGACTTGCTCGAAGTCGCTCATGCGAAAAACTCGGAAAAACGGTTGAAAAATTCAATATTCGGCTTCCGCTAAGCCTTCGGCCTTTTTCGTCGAACCCAAATGTTTTGCCGATGGTGGTAAATTTGGCCGAATGTAGCCGAAGCCGAATGATCGGAATGACTCTATATTTGTATGTTCTCAATATATTGCTTATCTTTATTGATACATCTGTAGACATTCTCTACTAAAAAGAATAACGGTATCTTATCCTTTTCCTCACATTTTTCTATGAAATAAATATGCTTTACTGCGACATGACTGTTAATATCATATTCTTTTTCTTACATTATGTTGAAGAATGAAAATGCTCTACTGACATCAATGGTGGTATTTTACCCTTGTTCTTACACAAGTCACTCAAGTCACTCAAATCTACACTCTGATTTATTTGATAAAGAATCTTCTAAAACTCTTTTGCCCTCCCTTCAACATAAAAAAACAATTTACATTAAAATTATTCAATGAGTTAAGTATACATTATATTATGACGCTTTTGAATTCCTTCACTTACATGGCGCCCGCCATTATTTCGTCCCGGGCCTAAGTTTTCTCTCGGCGGCCCATTGTTTTCCATCATCACCCATCCATTCATCACACACTTCCGAAGCGTTTAAAGAAATCCACTTTCCAACTTGTTTATCGCAGCATCGAGAAGCTTATGGCTTGCTTTGCTCAAGACGCATTGCGGATGAATTTCTAGCCTTTACTTTTTTCGCAAAGTTAGGCTCTAAGGCGACGTCGGATCTGCATGCTGTTAAAAAATACTACCCCAAAGCTTAAAAGGTACGTAAACTTTATCACGTAGGAGGTAGAGGGCGCCTGATCGGCATCAAATCACTTCTTTGCAGCAACATCTGTCTTGCTTGCCATCTGTTAAGTAAGCGATTTTGTTACCAGTATTGTCTTCGAAATGTCCGTCTGGTTCACGGAAATAATTTTAAGATCCAATTAGATCCAAGACTTCCTCCCCTGCTTTAGATGTAAATTGGGGCAGTTTTTTTACTTACAACTTATTTGTTTTGTTTTGCAAAGTAACATGTTTAGTTTTACTATTTATTCCATTGCGATTAAAAAAATTCCTTGTTATTAAATTATCAACTTCTATTTGTGAATTAGAATTCTGAAGTAGCTATTTCTAAGCTATTTTAAAACACCAAAACAAATTATTAATATTCATTACATCTACATTACTAGTTTATACATTATGTATTATGTTCCTTTAGTTCAAAAAAATGATTTAGCGAGCAATATTTTCAAAGACGTTTCACCCAGATGTGGTGTTTTAGGAACAGCAGTCGATTGCAACATTAAGATCTAATCCATACGCACTTTTCCTCTCGATTTCTTGACGAGTATATCAAAAGTCATACTTGAGCAAGTGTGAATTACGACCGCCCCCAAAAACTTTACTTTGAGACAATAATAAATTACAAATATATTGCTGTAAAGTGAAGCAACTTCATTCTCAATTTATAACCACAACGTTGTGATTTGCGAAGAACATGCGTTATTTTACTATCTACGTCACAATAAATAGGTGTTGCAATTTCTGATCAAGAAAATCTTAAACTGCAAAAAGGTATTTGGCAGTTTCTTTCTTACTCGCAAACCATATGTAAGAGATGCAAATAAACAATAATCGCTCAAAAAAATAAAATGAACAAACATTCGATTTTGCTTATGATGATAAGTTTGTGAATAAATTCGGGCAAAGAGGGAGTTATGTTAATTACCTCAAGGTAATGCCTACCTAGAAACCGTGTTCGAGCTTTTGCTAAGCAGTCACAGTGGGTGCAGTGGCTTAGTGGTTAGGTGCGTTGGACCACTAAGCAAGGGGTCGCTGGTCCAAATCATGATCCGTACCACCCTTAAATATTTATTCTCCGCCCCACTTGCGAAAGTCTGGCAAGCATCTAAAAGTAGTAGTGAGTGGTTTGAGGCAGTCCTATACTAATTTTGAAGTCTTTTCAATAGTATTAATAACAAGTAGAGGCGCTTTGTAGTGAGGTAGAATATAAATGTATTTGTCAATAACGTAAAATTTTCTCGATACCCACATCTATTGCTTGTATTTCGGAATGAAATACGAAGTTACTCTTTTCCATGCTTGTATAGTTGTATATTATTTCATTTGTTTTGAAACCGAGCGTATGCGAGGAAGGTTGAGTAGGACTTCTACTGCGGTAGGTCCTGTTCGCATTGCTCCTGACGTTCACATACAAGCTAGTCTCGTTAGTCGTTTTTCGCCATTACCAAGGTGCTGCATGTACGTAACGACCTTAATCCGGCCCAGGATTGGGATTTGGCTGTGGAGAAGAATTGAAAACGGACAGAGGGAGGCAAGGGAGGAAATGTGAAGAGTGTTCTTTAACTTCAGGACTCGTCTAGAGAAGGATTCTTAATAATCGTGGATCCTACTCAGTCCCTATATTTCGTCAATTTCAACACAGAGTTTAAAAATCTAAATATTTAACATTTTTATGAAGATAAGTGTTCTAAATATACTAATTTAGAGATATATATAATATACAAATACTATACAAATATACCTCATAATCTTTTCCATCTTTTCACTGATATTTTCGAGATAATAAAACTCGTAATTTTGCCAACTCATCGCGAGATGTTTCAAGATATATTAAATGTTTAATCAGCAAAACCTTTGACGAAACGAATAGTTAGATTACCATCGTGAAAAAAAATTCAGACTATCATATTTGTATTAATATGAGTATTGTTGAAACGTAAGGAAAAGCTACAATCCGTTTGGAGTATACAGTTTGATACCCTATCCCTTTATGACCCCAAGAAAAAGGCATTATTTAGCTGATGTATACAATTTAATTCGTTTTCATAAAAAAACAGCGCTTTTTATTTTATCTATGCAGGTTCGACGGGTTTGATTCAATATTCTTACTAAGAGCTTTTGCGGTAATCTTACTCTTATCTTTCCATTGCCGATGTGATGATCAGGAAGTAGGAATCATAACCACAAATGAATGAGCTGTAAGTTTTGCAAAATTTTCAAAAGGTAACAGCTGGTCACATTTTGTTACTGGAGAACCTCGCGGTAATTCTACAATTTCATCTTCAGCAATACATATACCTTTTCCGTTTGCATCCGAATGAAATTATCTGCTCCCACAGATAAACCACGTTTACGTGAATAATGTTAGTAAAATTGTAATAATTAGCTTTATAAAGAAATTCGTACCACCAATGCAATAGATAGATGGATTTTAATCAGAATTTCCATTCTTTGAGCTTTATAGGCTTATTTCCCGATTTCTTAAGGTCTTCTTCTTCTTTAACCTCAGTCCTACCATTACTTAGCCCTTTTATAATTTGCTCTTTCGTTATTTGAACACCGGTCATAGCCTTATATTCACTAATAAATTATTGTACCACTTCAGACTTATCTTTTTTAATGCACGTTTGTTGTGACTTATTCATTAGAACGGTATGCTTTTTGAAAATTTCGCACAAAAACTAGTTGTAATTGACAAGCTTCGCTTGTCATGACTGTTTCTTTTTTTGAATATGCTCTGCGAATTGAACATTCCAACGATATTGTTTTTAAAATAATTTTTTAGCAAAGCATTTGGGAAATAATACAAAATAAGTATATCTAGTAAATACTTAAAATATAAGCTTCTACTCGTAGTACTAGTATACTACTAGAAATACTTAATTTTTATTAATTAAATAAAAAAAAATTAAATAAAATTGGTAGGTGATCAAATGTTGCCATTGTTTTTCAGGCGGTTTAAAAACGCAATATATATACCCAGAAAGCTTCATATGAAGCAAAGGTCATTTGAGCTTGCCAACTCTGTCAAAGTTTGACCCAAACTTAGATCAAGACAGGGAGTGGAAAGGTCTGCTAAGGATCTGAACAACTTCCTCCCCGCTACTTTGAACTTTCGTGCCCTGTTCGCAGAAAATCGGTACCTTGTTGGAACTCCGAACTGCAGTGCCTTCGTAAAGAAACTAGGAAGCTACTAAAGCGATCTTTAAAAACCAACTTAGTGGAAGACTGGATCCTTTATCGATCGAAACAAAAAGTTTTTAACTTTTTTATTCGCAAGTCGAAAAATGACTCCTATAAAAAGTTTTGTGAAGAGGTCGAATCTCTAAGTGTTACTAGTAGGCTTGTTAAAGTCCTCCAAAGGAACAGACCAAGTAAATTGAATGCAATCCTTAAATCTGATGGCATATATACTGAGACAAAGTCGGAGACTTTCAATCTTCTCCTTGATACTCACTTCCTGGGAAATCAGGTTACTACGTGTTCTTCAGCCCTTCAAACGACGGTGGCTTCATTTAAACCAACTAATACCACGCGGCACAGCTGGTGTAATGGATCGGGAGCGGTGAGTGATGATGCTATCAAATATGCTATTGCATCTTTTGAGAGTTTCAAGGCACCTGGTCCGGATGGAACGTATCCAGTTTTGAGGAAATAAGGTTTAAGTCAGGTTTTGCAACGTTGAAGAGAATTTTTACCGCGAGCTTGGCCTTGGCCTATATACCTCCCCCCTGGCGTATGGTTAAAGTGGTTTTCATACCAAAACCTTATAGAGTTCCGATCTGACCAACGACGCACAAACACGTGCCTCTGTTCGGCGGCCAGTGATCGTGTTCGTCGCCACACAAAAGGGAAAAACCTTTTCTCGGTCGCGTGTGCAAAAAAAAAAAAACAAACAAATGCTCAGTGCTGCATTTTAAAATCGCAAAAAAAAAATTTGCATAGAGTACACAGTGCGTGTGGTCCCTTACTTCCTATTCCATCTCGTTTGCTGCTGCTTCTGCTTGACCACAATTAGTACACAGTAATTCATATCATTTGTGTATTTTTTATGGTTGGGTAGGCGTAGTAACTGGCGAATAGCGGGTCGTATGTGTAAATTGTTGTTGGTAAACCAAGGCAAATTGCTGTAAGGGCATAACACCTGCGGTAATTTGATTTGGTGCGCTAACATAGAATTTACATTCCACGGCTCTGCTTAGGTAGCGTCAGTGTTGAATTTTTTGTGTTCGTTTTTTGTAATGTTTGGCAACTTCAGAGTAGATGTAAGTAACATTCGTGGCTTAAGAGCGAATCTTTTTTCTCTGTACGCCCATGTTTCCCAAAACAAACCAGCTGTTTTAGCACTGAGTGAAACTCAGGTTAGCGTTGATTCTGATTCATCGGAATTTAGTCTACCTGGTTACAATTTAGTGCCATTATTCTTTCCCCACCGTGGTCTCGCCGTTTATATACGTAGTGATGTAGCCTACCAACTTCAACCACAATACGGCCAATGTTCCAATCCGGAATTTAATTTTATTTGGCTTAAATTCCACGTCCTAGGCAATTAATCCACTACTGTTTCATTTATAGAAGCCCAAACTTGGACCGTAATCTTACTTTTAACGAGTTTGATGAGTTGTCCGATTCCATTACACAAATTGTAACCCTTTATCCTCATACTGAAATCTTTGTTGCGGGCGATTTCAATGTTCACAATTCAAATGGGCTTCGTCACTGTGGACAGACAACACCCGAAGGCAGGTAAGCTGAGATCTTTGCTGAGGTAAGCAACCTAACCCAGCTAGTAAATGAGCCGACACAAATTCCGGACATTAGTAGTCAAACTGCCAACACACTGGACTTGTTTCTCATTTCTCACCCAGATAAGTACACCATAAATGTATTATCGCCTCTAGGTTCGTCAGACCACTGTGTCATATCGGCCAATTTCTCGTACTCCAACCACAAAGTTAAAGAACAAGCTCCTAAAAGAACCGTATGGCAATATGAGAAAGCCAAATGGGAAGAATTAAACGGTTTCTTTAGGAATTTTAACTGGTCGCTATGCTTCCTCGATGGCGATGTGGATGCTGCTGCCGATATGATAACAAACATAATTCACTTGGGTATGAAACATTTTATTCCTAATAGGATTAAAAGTATCAAACCCAAGGTGAACGCATGGTTTGACTTGAGCTGCAAAGAGGCTATCAGGTTAAAAGAGGTGAGCTTTCGGTCTTATAAGGCCAACCCAACTGAGGAAAACCGAATAAAGTTTAAACGAGCCAGAAATGACTGCAATGCCCACATTAATCGTGTGAAATTCTCCTACGACCAAAAGTTGAGGCAAAAAATACTACAAAGTCCCACCGGTAGTAAAAACATTTGGTCGTTTGTTAATAATATTAAGAATTCGGCCTCAACATCTATCCCGACACTCATTTGCAATGACATTCCAGCTGTCAGCTCTTTGGATAAAGCCAATCTGCTTGCTGCTCATTTTGCAGCTAGCTCAACGCTACCAGATTGTGCTTTATCTCCCCCTGTACTCGAGCGCGTAGAATATACTATGGGACCAATTCATTTTCACACTCGTACAGTGGCAAGAGTTCTTTGAGATCTCAACGTACATAAATCCGCTGGTCCAAAGGGTATTTCCCCTATTGTTCTGAAGAGGTGCTCTTCCACGCTGGCAAAACCACTGCGTAAGCTTTTCTATCTGTCCTATTCTTCAGGGCTCTTTCCGAGAAGATGGAAAACAGCATTTGTCCAGCCTGTCCAAAAAAAAGGCGAATCTTCCTCTCCCTCCTCCTACCGACCAATTGCACTTACGTCCCTTCTTTCCAAGGTCATGGAAACGCTGATAAATCGTCAGCTTATGAAATATCTTGAATCGCGGAAACTTCTTAATGACCGGCAGTACGGTTTTCGCGGCAACAGGTCCACTGGTGATTTGATGACATATCTAACCGAAAAGTGGAACCAATCTATTCACCGTGGTGGTGAAAGTAAGGTCGTTGCGCTTGATATTTCGAAGGCATTTGACAGAGTTTGGCACCAAGATCTTTTGTCGAAAATGCGTGCATTTGGGATCGATGTTACCCTTCTTCAATGGATTAGAAATTACCTTTCGGACCGTTCAATACAAGTTGTTTTGGACGGTTTCAAGTCTGCAACTCGCCAAATAAATGCTGGTGTCCCTCAAGGCTCTGTTTTGTCTCCGACTCTCTTTCTCATTTTTATCAATGACCTCCTGTCTGTCACTTCTAATCCAATCCATTCCTTTGCTGATGACAGTACCCTCAGCTTTACATATTCGTTTCCTGGGAAACGCCCCTCATCTTCGGGCGTCGAACTGGAGTAGCAACGTATGTTAAGCTCATTAAATTCCGATCTTGACAGCATTCTTGAGTGGGTAAAACCAATAGAGTGTAATCTAATGCTTTCAAAACACAATATTGTCTTCTGTCACTAAAGCGAAACCTCAATACATTGCCATTATCCATGAATGGCACTTGCATCGCTGAAACCGAAAGACTTTCCATTCTCGGTATGTGTGCTAATGACAACCTTCGTTGGAATGACCACATATTTGATGTCGCCAAGAATGCTGCGAAATGTCTAGGCTTCCTAAAGCGATGCAAGAAATGTTTTACCCCTTCTGATCTGGCTTGAATCTACAAGGCGTTTATTCGCCAAAAATTCGCCTTCAACACTTCAGCCGTAATACTCGCTGATGCAATATGGCAACTCCAATCATTGGCAAGTCCGCTGTTAGGAGATTCATTGATCGATGACAGCAGCTGTCAACTTTTGAGCTGTCAATAAAAAGCACACCGGACAGTTCCCGCCTTTGGTTGAAGTCAGATTTCTTTTTTCCCGCTTGACTTCCTCATTACTCAGTTCAAACTCTTAATCCCCTGAATTATAATTTTCCCTGAAGTTAAATAAACCTCGATATTTTGTATTGTTTTGACTCGTGCCTTTTTTTCGTTTCTACACATTGCTGAATCATAACAAAGTGGCGACGAGGATGGGATAAAATATGGACACGCAATTGATGAAGCTGTTTCTCGACCAACAAAAGCAATTTGTGGAAGACGTTCTTAAATCGAATGCGGAGTACATGAAGAAAGTTCTCTCGGGTCCTTCATCTACACCCAATTCGATCCCACAGTTTCGTCCATTCGCGGTGGAAAAAGAAGCTTGGGATAACTACCTTTTCCAATTAAAGCAACATTTTACGGCGAACGCAGTAGAAGATGACAGCTTACAAAAGGCACATTTTTTATCAACTTGTGGGAATTATGTGAATGAGATTCTTCGGAAGCTATTCGAAACAAACGATGTGAGTACACACACCTATAAAGAACTTACAACAAAATTAACATCACATTTCCAAACAAAACTGCATGTACTTGCATCGAGATGCAAATTTCTGCGACAGAAAATGTCTCCAGGACAATCATACGCCGATTGGATAGCGGATTTAAGAGGACTCGCCAGGGACTGTAAATTCGTCTGCGCCAAGGATGGCTGTAATACATCTTACGCTGACTCTATGATTAGAGACATGATTGTATACTACACCCCGCACGAATCAGTTCGTATGGCAGCAACGCAAAAAAAAAATCCCTCGTTAGAAGAAATAGAGGAACTAGTAGCCGCATACGAGTCAACACAGATGGCAGCTGAAATTTTAAAGGGCAGTAGTGCTCCAACAGTACCAACTGCAGAAGTTAACCAACTAAGCCGAAAGAAATTTCACCGAACACAAAGTAAGTCACAAGATCATTTTCTTACTAGGAAGTCTTGCCCTGGTTGCTTAAATCACCACGATCGAAGTCAATGGAAACATCTTGACTCCGTGTGTGACAATTGCCAGCGCCGCGGGCACATTAGTAGTGTCTGCATGTCTGCACAACGCGCGGGAACAGAATTTCGTAATAAATCACGTCAACGATCTAAAAGCCGAAGGCGAAGGTCAACCGTTTCATATTCCAAAGATGATGATCGATCCAACATTAGTCATCACGGCAAATCCAATTATAACAACCATGCCCATGTGCACACGATTAATCTCGTAGATGAAACCAACGACAATGCTAATAAGATGGAAGAAGTTTCATCTGCGCAATGGGAGGCCGAAAGGAAGGGCCGTCAAATTTTTGTGTCGCTTCACATAAATCAGCAACCAATGGTATTTCAATTAGACACCGGAGCCACCTGTTCACTGGTGGGTCTTGAAGGATATCAATGCCTTGGGAACCCTCTCTGTAAACCAACTAGCCGTGGTTTGAAGGCTTACGGTGACTTAGAGGTTCCAGTCAAAGGAGTAACAAACGTTAACGTCCGCTGGAAATTTACCAATTTATGGTACATGCGAGGAATGCTCATCAGTTCACCCTAAAGCCTATATTCGGTCGAACTGTGAAATTTAAGGATTCGTTCCTCTGCCGTACAACTCGAATGTGGAATGCTCTGTCTCACTCTGTTTTTGCTGACCATTACAATTTACAAACATTTAAAATCAATGTGCATCGGTTTCTCATCCTTTCTTCTAATCCCTCATTTCCTTAACGCCCGTGCTGTGTTACTATAACATTATAAGGGTGCTAACAATCACTTTTGCACGTGCAAATTATAAAAAAAAACATATTATATAAAAAGAGCACAGATGAGGAATTAACCAGATAGCAACTCTACAATCCCCTATCACTTTCAACCCGCAAATAATATTTAATAATGGCTGCAAAATCCTCTCTCAATGTTCCTATCTGTGAAAACGTGTGAGCCAGACACATGAAGTTAAATCAAATTTGCTTAATTACCCGCCAAAAATAAGTGTGGGGAGTTTTGCAACATATCCAAATCGCAACAACAAAACAGCTGGTCACGGCGGATGTGTTGGGAAATAGTAAGTGCTGCGAAGTGTTGAGTTTATGTGATTCAACTTTTATAGATATTTATAGGTAAATGTTTATGAACAAACGGAAAATTAGTTAATTCGAATTTTTTTTGCGGTTATAAGAAATAGTACTCTTTTTTCTATCTGCCTTAAAATAAATATTCTTGGGTTGTTATACTTTTTCCATTTTGGTTAATAAAATGAGATAAAATATATGTTTTGTTGTATTATTGCATAAATATTACTAAATTAGTAATGTTTGGGTGTAAAATATTTGTTGAGTGATCAATAGAAGAAGGAGAACAGTAGGTAGCTGGAATGCAATGCATAAATATATTGTTGGTGCATTTTTCTATCGAAAATGCTTGGAAGTTGAGTACAACTCATAAATAAGCATGCACGTTATGTTACATATATATATGCATTGAATTAATTAGCCACTGTTTTTAACAGAGGACTTTATTTGTCAAGTTATAATGTTTTGTAATTTTTAAAATTTTTTTTTTATGAAAATAAACAAAACAATTTACTGTTTATTTTCCACACCCAAATCGTGAGCTGTAATCTGCTGAAATTCGATTCATGTGTGCGTGATTCCCATTTGATTTGCACGTAAAAGCCCATATAAGTGCAAATTATTTGGGCTTATCAGTTCGACTTAGCTTGTAGGCAAGGTGAGAGAATCTCTCTCGAGTTGACTATCTGGTTAATTCCTCATCTCTGCCTGCGAGACTGTGCTTCAAAACCTTGTGGCAAGAGCGTCATAACAGGGGTAAATAGGGGCTGCCCTCAAGGTGGTGTTCTGTCTCCCCTCTTATGGTGTATGGTGGTAGATTCTTTGCTTACGGCTGCAAATTTTCCTGGAAACTACACTCAAGCTTATGCGGATGATGTCGCCGTTCTTTCTGTCGGTTCAAATCTAGGGGCTGTCTGCTCTCAAGCGCAGAGATCCCTGGATTTGATCGATGTCTGGTCCACTAGTAATGGGCTTTCAGTGAATCCTCTTAAAACTACGGTTGTTCTCTTAAAGAGAAGGAGAATCGTCACTGGTCTGTCCACTGGAGCAGGCTTTCAGGGAAACGTGTTACTGTTTCTTTTGCCAAACTCCAAAGAACGGCATGTCTCGGCTGAACAGGGGCCTTTCTTAACACCCCGGGTTCTTCTCTAGATGCTTTGATGAATCTTCCCCCCCTCGATTTATATATCATAGGGTGTACGCTAGAAACCATCTTTCGCTTAAAGAGAGGTGGATTTTGGTGCACTGGAATTTTTGAAGGACCCTGTCTTACCCTGAACTTAAGGATATGCCGTCTGATGCAATGACACCAGAAATCCTTCCGCGAAAAACTACCATATGAACTTTCCACAGGTAACGGAATGGCTTCGGTCGCACTCTGAACCACGGATTGAATGGCATCGTATTTTCAAGGATGGCTTCAAGACCGGCCAGGGGTCTGGTGCTGGAGTCTTTGTGGAACGCGATGACATATGACTTTGCTACCCCTTAGCTAAACATGCATCTGTTTTCCAAGCGCAGATTTTTGCCATCCTAATGGCTATGCCCTATATTGTGAACAACAGGTGGAGGGCTAGAGGCATTTGCATTTGAAGTGATAGCCAAGCTGCAATTAAAGCGCTGCTAAACCCTCTTACCTCGTCCAAGTAAGTGCTAGAACTTAAGCTTTCTCTAAATTTGCCCGGGAGACAGTCAATCTTTTGATAAACACTTAAATGTGTTGGGCTTAAGCGACACCACTACCTGTCCTGCTTGCGGTGAGGAGGATGACACAGCAGAACACTTTCTCTGCAGTTGTCCGGCCTATGCTCGCATCAGGTGGCGGATTTTCTGGGCTGACGTGGGGAGTCCCGAACATCTTAGCTCTTCTCGTTTTTCTTCGAAAGACGGGAAAACTAAGTACATTAATGTAAGGTGTCTGAATGGTAGTAAAATGGACCTGTAGTTGTGTCTGAGCGCTCCATCGAATTAAGGCTGTGACGTCTTGTGAGTGTGATGGATTTAAATTTCTTAAGATTTAGGAGCATGTAGTTTTCATTACACCATTTATACATAACATCAATCTCATGCTTCAAGAAGATATATACTTGTGGGTCGCAAGATGAGTAAAACAGTTTACAGTCATCCGCAAAAAAATAAATCTTGGCATAACTAATACGAAGACATAGGTCATTAATAAACAGCAGGAATAAAGGTGGACGAAAGTGCGGGGTACCAGAATAAACAACTATATTTTTTGACAAAGAGTTTTTAAACTTCACGTCTTTGAGCATTATCAGATCATCATGAATGTTTTTGATATGCTTCTCCTCCTCAGCATTACAATGCTGATTTCGACCCATTTTCAACAATTTTTTAAATTTTAATCATAAATATTATTATGTTCCGCGAAAATACATTGTGTTTTTACCTATTAGAGTCCAAAATGTAAATCGAAAAACAATATATTATTAATTTATACTGTTGTTCTTAAAATAGACTGCAACGTAAAAACTAACGAAAATTTGAAAACGCGTGATCAATATTTTGGTGCAAACACTGTACTTTGTTTATCAAAGAGCAAAGCATACACAAATCGTAGTTTCAAATAAATTAGTACCTTAGCACTGCTGTACTGCGCATAAGTCTCTCAAAGCGGGCATGCTGTCGACTCAAGTAGGCAGTCCTCTCAAAACTTATACTAAATCTTATAATAATAAAATAAAAAGAGCTTAGGACTGATCTTAAATTTTTTTTTACACACTACTAAAAGAATAAAATAGGCAATTCGATGAAAGGACAAACATACATAAAATAAAAAAAGGAAGAACTACCTACCTATCTTCTGTAAAAAAATCTTAATCCAGACGAATTTGCTATCCTTCCACCCCATAAAAACCACATTTCAATACATCTAATTTTTTTTTACGTTTCTTTGGGATGATTTTCTTTCATTGCCATTGCCTTTGGATAAGGAAATAGGAGAAAAAGTTGTTTTGTTTTAGAAGCTCTTGGGTAAAGAAATGTAACATCAAATCTTAGAACAAAGCAAAAAGGATTCTTAAAATTCAGATGAATAATACTGAACATAGTATTTAAAAAAAAGGGACATACATTTTTTGCGGAAATAGGGAATGGAAATCATTTTACTTAAAATGGCTCACCAGTTGTTCGAAATGGGAGCATAAAGATGAAATAAAAATAAATGGAAGATAAGACGTTGGGGAGTTCTCTTCATTTCTCCTTTTTTGTTTGTAAAATAAAAATCCTCTTAAATGGAAAACTTACGAAGCATTGCAAATTTGTAGTAGTAATCTGTCCAAATAAATGTATATGTAAAGGGGATAGCGGATAGCGGCTACGATTGGGTTGCTTTAAAGGAATTCCTCTTTAAACATGTTGGCTTATTTTGTTATTAAATATGTACCTAAACCTTCAGAACAAAATTGAGGCACGTTTTTAGCAGAACCAATTTGAAGTGCGATTGAGACCGTCGGATTTTGTAGTGCGACACGTCTTTTATCCGAAAACATATTACTAATTCAAAATATGTCACGAATAACAAATATTTGACCCCAAGTGCAATTCTCGTCATAATATAGTAGATAGGTGTAGCTACTTTAGTGTGATAGTTTCAGATATTGTTTTTCGCCATTTATGCTGATCGTGGTGATGACCTTTCCTTACGATGTCAAGGCTTGTGTCTTAAAAAAAATGTATATCACGGCATTTATTTTAAATAATTTAAGCATCAGCGATGTATGGAAGGTTATACAGGATTGCGATGCAAACGTTAATTAATTTAATTATTTTGTAGCAACAAGGCCAACTCACTAACTATTGTGTTCAAAGCCCCCAAATTCGGCAGTGCGAACAACCAAAAAAAAAATAATAATCACCCGAAATTTGAAAATGAACGATCGCCCAAACCATTCCACCGTATACACGAGATTAAAAAACAACAAACTTTGTACTGTATATGACCTATAGAAAATTACGAAAATCCGTTTGATTTGATGTGATCGTGATGTGCTATAGGTACGATCGTAAACTGCAATTCGCGATCGTCTAGGAAAATGGCGCTAGCTAAAATTGAGGATTGGCGATGTGGGACGTTTAGCATTGCCATGTTAGAACAGAGATGATATTCCGAAACGAGACGACTGTCATGTAATCTAGTTGGGCATTTATGGCGCATTAATATAAGCAGATCAATTATCATGTTGAATTACAGATTTAACACAGCTCTTACTTAACGACACTTATTTCACAACGGCTACACCGAACATCTACAAAACGAAAACTCAATCCGGTAATTAAGCACGATTCTTAATAATTAAAGCCCAACTGTTGGAGTTTTATTTCATTTTTATATTGGGATTTTATTTTGTAATGAAATAAACACCCAATTTTGTGGCCTTATTTCATTTTTATTTTGGGGCCTTATTTCCTAGAGTCTATTGGAAGTTGATATTTCGCTGAGGTGTATCTATATTCTTTCTATCTGCGAATGAAAATCTTTTCACATCCCTAACAGGTTTGGTGCCACAGGCATTCAAAATCATTGTAACAATTTCCTATCTCCCCATCTGTTAAAAATTTCGCTGTTTATTTTGTCGTAATAGATGTCAAAATAACGTCTTTCGATTTTTCCTCCAAATGATATATTTTTCAGCTGATTTTCATGTAGAGTCCCTATTCAAAAGAAGTCCATGGAAGATAAATTAGCAAGTAATTCAGGGTTGAACAAATAGTTGTCAAAGAAAAATGCAAATAGGGAAGAAGCAAATTGCTTTGCCATTATTTTGCTAAAATCAACAACCACGGACTCGCTTAAACCCGAAAAATGATATATATTACTTTGTATCTATCTTTTGTAATTTATAATGCTAAGTGTTTATTTATTACAATCGTACAGCATAATAAGACTACAATAATACAATACAATAAGATATACAATATAGTTATTACCGATTTCAAATTTGAGTATTCTAATATTTATTGAAAATTCTAATAATTATTAAAAAATAGTTAATAAGATCCCTCTGAAAGCTGCCTCTGTCATTCAAACTCTGGGAGGAAGTGAGTTCCACACTTTTATAGAGTATACCAAAAATTGTTTTCGCATTGTATTATATTTGAAACTTGATAAAATATGAGCCTTACTTCTGTCATAGCAAAATGCAACCTTTGGAAAAGGCTCTGAAACCTAATTGGCATTTAGTAAGAAAATCACCTTCATTCAGATGGCTTAGAATTTGCCAGCTTACCAACTTTTCAAAAACTTTGGATAGAACTGGAAAAATAGATATGGGACGATACTCTTTCTTACTAGACCCTGGGTCTTTCAGGATTGGCATAATTTTCTAACTTTTCGAAGATTTGGAATAAGTCGAACTTGTAAGAATGGTGTTATATACATATATGTGTAATGTAGATTAATATTTATTGCGTAATTATTCTTAAAAACCTAGGGATTTTGTTTGCTAAAACTCATCCTTTTTATATTATTCCATGTCTTTTTAGTATATAGATTCGATTCAAATTTTCTTTGGAAAAACTTCGCCTTCGAATTTCTAATTTCCAAAATTACGGAATTTCGTAGTCTTTTAAACTCTACATGAAAACTACTTAGTCGAAAGTTAAGGCTAAAAGGCAATAAGTTAAGAACTTTTTATTTGGGTGCTCAATCAATGGCTTCACCTGTTAAATGATATAAAATACATGTGTACAAAAAATATATGTATATTTTTTCATTATTTTATCTGTTGGAGATTGTATTGAGTGTTTGGATCTTAATTTTTTCATTTACTTTTTTTTCAGGAGTCTCCTAAAATATTCTTTTTTTTTGGACCATGATAGTGATGATACCCACTAATAATCAGATTACCAATGAATGTGTATATCTCATCTTGTTTAATATCAAAAGTTGTATACAGCGAATATGACTTTGAATACTGAAAACTTCCTTATCAATATAAAACTCAAAAACCTCTATCGGATAACTTTTCGAAGATAGTGTTAGTGGTTAAGGATAACTGCGATTCCTATATATTATAACATGTTCCAATATTATATTCAGTTTTGCATTATTGTTTTTATGTATTTGGGAGGATAAATTTAATTTTAACTGATTATTTTAAATTTTATACTTTCCACTATTCATTTTTGCTTACTTACCCTGCCATTTATCAATTGTAGATTGTGAATTTTTGTATGCAAACTTTTATTAGCCATTAAGTTTATTAAAATATTTTAAAAAAAATAACATTAAAAAATTAATACAATGTAGTTTCTAATCAGTGGCTAAATTTATAATTTAATGCAGATAATTAATTTTATATTAGGCACTATAAAAATTAAAATACATTCCCCGCGTTCACATTCAACATAGAAAAATAAATAAATTGTGTTGTGTACGTAGTTGTTTTCAGGTTTTGGGTACAACAAGCAACAAAATTGAAAATTCGATGTCAAAAAAATAAAATAAAAAATAGCGCATTCTTTCCCAACAACTTGTACAGCAAACTGATTTTTTCAAATCATCATCCCTTTTTTGACCATTCCTGTCCATGCCAATCCTGCTAAGCGATTTCACTATGAATTTGAGTCAACAAAAAAAAAATGTTCTGCAACTGCACCGAACTAGGAATAGCCCAACGTAACCAATTTGCAACACAATCACTCGACATTTCACTTACTGCTTAAGCTGCGCGATGTTTTAGTATTGAGTTAAATAAGGTAGAGAGTACGGTTTCCTGTCCCCTTGACCTGATTCAGTTTGGACAGAAGGCTTATGATACATTTCCACCGAGCACTAAACCGATATTAAGATTAATCTACCCTTAATCTACTTTGAATCTTCAGATCAACAATAAAAATTTTAATCTGCTAAACACGATATTAAAAAATAATCTTGAAAGAAACTGGGTTTCCATGTAAGAATCGGCATGTGAACAATCGGCAATACCAATTTGTCATAATTGGATATGTCAAAAGTTATGTTGATTGCTGAGAATTGAGAACGAGGAAGCAATTTGAGAACCAGAGAGCGGGTTGAGAAAAAACGAATATGTTAATCTCTCTTTTTTGGTGGAGATGTGAAGATTTATTGTTAATTTTTTCCAAAATCTGGCAGGCCAGGTTTCCTCGCCAAAATTCTCAATTCTCAGCAACCAACGACATATATAATATATCCAAGTATAGTAAATTGGTGTGTGTTCACAATTCTTACAGTCTACTACTTTCCTATATGTTACACTATCAGTCCCACATATAAAAAAAATATTTATATCTCTTTGAG
Organism: Ferdinandea cuprea; assembly: GCA_963576555.1. NCBI lineage: Eukaryota > Metazoa > Arthropoda > Insecta > Diptera > Syrphidae > Ferdinandea > Ferdinandea cuprea. The sequence goes on from OY754959.1 coordinate 85,863,187, forward strand.
CGAAAAGTGCCTCGTCACTGTACCGAAACTCGTTCTACCGATACCCGTCCTATAAGAAGCCGCCAATCTTATCCCCATTGACCAATAAATATCCTTAAGAAAAACAAACATTTTTAAAAAAGAGAGTGAATTTGAGAGTGCGTTCGCGTTTGTATAATAAAGCTAAGAATCCGTAACGACTCAATGTCCGACAAAGATCAGTCCGACAGCCGACAAAGGTAATCTGCATCTCAGTCGAAGTTGCATAGATTTTTCGAGATGGGTTCTTGACATATGTCCATGATCATCTCTACGTAGGTTTCAGAAACTCCCTCCCTGGTAATCTATAGATTTTTCAAAATCAACCAACAGCATAGAATGCAAGGAATCACGATGTTTATACTTTATCCTGAGAGTATATTTTAATTTGGCACATAGTTTGTAACAATCCTTAATATTCGTCGTAGACCCCTATATATATATATATTTATGATCACGATCAATACCTTAGAGATTTGACAATGTAAGTTCGTCCGTCCGTATCAACTTTTGATTCTCTTAAATTTAAGGTAGGAAGCTGAGATTTGGAACATATATGTACATCCCAGGGTACCGAAATGGTTAACTGTTAATTTATTTTTAATAAGACTGCCAGGCCCACACTCTAGAAAAATCTTTTTTAAACCTCTACTTGAAGAGATTAGCCTACGTTTTCCTCCATTTCTTTGTAAAATTGTGAAAAGTTTTGTTTCAGATTGTTGTTTTAAAGCACATATTAAGACTGGTGTTTCTAGACTTATCAGTGTCAATGCTGGGGTTCCGCAAGGCTCAGTCCTTGGTCCTGTCTTATACAATTTGCTTACATCTGACTTTCCTACTATCCCTTACTGTCTTACGGCAGTATATGCCGACGATACGGCAATTTTGTCGTCGCATACATTCAGCCCTAACATTGAGACGAATTTAATTAATGCGGCAATAATTTTGGAAGAATATTTCACAAAATAGTAAAAAAAGCTTAACGCCGATAAGATTCAGGCTATCTTTTTCACCAGAAAAAGAAAGCCTTGTTTTTTACCGGCGAATCATATCAATAACTTAGGAAAATCAATACCCTGGCAAACTTCTGTTAAATATCTAGGCATAGGGGAGAGGGGGGCACCTTTGAACACTTTTTGCTTCGAAGTCTCATAAAAACCAATGTTTCTGAGTTATTGGTCTGTAACTTATTTTAACTTTAGAAATAGAATTAGGCTTTAGTTTAAACACATAATTATACTCGTATCATGAAGATTAGGATTTATTATTTTTTTTTGAATGAAGCAGGTTCTTATATACAAGGCTGGGGCACCTTTGAACAACAGTTATTATAATACACTTTTTACCTGAAATAAGACTTTACACACTTTGCTTTCTTAAAATAAATTAGTTTTATTTATTAAAACTTCACAAATCACTTATATAATAATAATAACATCAACAAAAACAAAAAACTTTATATAGGTAGGTACACAAACTAGAATTCACAGATAACTTTATTAATGTGTTTACCTACATATAACAAAACAAACAAGTGTTTACATTAAAAAAGGAGTTGCCTTATTAGCCTAACTGAAATTGTGAGAAGTCAAAAGCAAAAGTCATTATAGCAGCTGTCCTTGATGTTCCTGCAGGATTAATTGGTGGTGGCAGCTTAGCTATTATTTCTATGCCACTAACAGACCATTTGTCCTCTTTGTCGTGATAAGCTCGTGTTTTCAGGCTTCCGTAAAGAAAGAGTTTTGTGTCTCTTCATAAAGCTTTTCATCCACTCTATCCCAGCTTGTCTGTTATTGGTCCAATTATCGGGGCATTTGTTTAGAAGGGTGGCATATTGAAATGCTAATATTCGAGCTTGAATGTATGTTAATCCATAATTCATTCTTGAGCTTCGAAGTAGGTAAATATTTCTCCAGAATGTCTTCTTCAGCGGTGGTAAAAACTTGACTTGTAGAAAACTTGCTTGAATATTCTTGACCATGGAGAGTTTTGTTTGTTTTATAGTTCTTAATTCTATAAAATAATGTATTCGACAGAATACCGTAAGTACTGGCAGCACATCTATGGGTCTTTGTTTTATTTATAACTGCCGTGATAGCACTCTTTACGTCATCTTCATTAATTTCTGTAGTTTTTTTCTTATTGTAGTTACGCACTATTGTATTAATCTGAAAATTATTTAAAACTTGAACTTAACAACAACAGCTAATTGTGTACAAATAAAAAAAAATACTTACATTTATTTTTTGTATGAGCAAACAGGCACACGTGTTGCTTCTTACGAAAAATTCCACACACTGAATACACACGAGAAATCAGATACAAAAATTACATCCGTAGGGGCATGTTCAAACCTGCCCCAAATGTTTTGTTCAAACCTGCCCCAATGTGTCTTGTCATGAAAAATTTAGCATTAGAAATTTGTTTGTACTTATATATCAAAAAACGTACCCTAATATGGTTCTACATGAACCTTCGCCTACAAAAAATATTTTTCACAAATGAAAAAGCTCACCAAAAAATGTTTATACTCTCACGAAGAAAAAAACAAAAAGTTGAAAATGCAGCATAAAAACATAAGGAAAGGCTACAGTCCGCTTGGGGCGAACAGTATGATACCCTATCCTATCCTATGTACCCCAAAGGAAAAATTCATAAGGAAGATGATAGATAGCATTTTATTTCATTCTATGAAATTTATAGAAAAAAAAATATTTTTTTGAAAAAACGCCCCCAAAAAGTGGGCGTTGCCAAAAACTTTGTATGGGCGATTTATTGGAAAAAATATTGGCTAAATACATTGTTAAACTTTTTTTTTTCGATTTCTATGAACATTTTCAAAGAAAACAGCATTTTAGTGAAAAACGCCCACAAAAAGTAGGCGTGGCAAAAAACTTTGTATGACAAATTTATAAAGGTAGGCAGTACCTACATATCTTGTGAAGGTTTTACAACTTTATCTCTCTAACTTAAGCCTTAAAACGGTTTTTTCTAAATTGTGGGCGTGGCAGTGGGCGGATTTAAAAACTTTTAACACTTTACCATTTCGGGACCCTAGGGAGTATATGCTCCAAATTTCAGCCTCCTACAATAGCTTTAAAGGTCTCAAAAGTTGATACGGACGGACGGACGGACGGACATTGCTAAATAGTCTTAGGATTTGGTCCTGATCATAAATATATATACTTTTATGGGTCTACGATGAATATTAAGGGGTGTTACAAACTATGTGTCAAAATTAATATACCCTTAGGATAGGGTATAAACATACATCCCGAGCTATTTTCAAGCGACTACTGAAAAGATGACCAAAAGCCGTTGACATTTAAAAAAACAGCATTACCATGGTAAACCTTTGGTTTACGCTCTCAAATGTTTGTTTAATAAGATTTTATTAGTGCTGTTCAAAGGTGCCCCACGTTCGAAGGTGCCCCCCCCTCCCCTATATCTTGATAAAAAACTGACATTTACGAACACATCTCACAGGTTCGTGGAAAGACAAATATCGCTATCAAACTGTTATACCCATTTATCAACAGAAGATTTTTGCTTTCCAAAGAAAACAAACTAATTATATATAAAGTTGTATTTCAAGCGATTCTCGTGTACGGTTGCCAAGTTTGAGGTAACTGTGCTAAATACTATGTTAAAAACTTCAAATATCTCAGAACAAAATCCTGAAAGTGATGCTTAATCTTCCTTGGAATTATTCCACTATAGGTCTGTACCATAAAGCTGATGTTGATTTGATCTCCAACAGAATACAGAGACTTTCTGAGTCATTCCAAAACAGATGCAACATTACTGATAATCCTCTAATAAATACAGTCAATAAACAACATCATACAGTTACATGATTTGCTTATCCTTGCAATTTAATTTCATAAATCTTATAATTGTATTTATGTTAATTAGTATTTAAATATTTATGTGTTGATTTATCTGTAATTTATTTATTTATTTGTTCATATAGATATCTATTTATTTATTTGTTAATTTATTTATACTTATTTATTTATTCAAATATATATTTATTTATTTATCTGTTAATTTATTTATTTATTCATATACATATCTATTTATGTATATATCTATTTATATATCCATATGTATCCATATGTATCAATTTTCATTTTCATTTATTTATAATCTTGTTTTTATTTTATTCACATATTTATTTTTATTTAGATATAAACATATATATTTTTTTTTATAATATATAATGAGGTTTCCTTTTTCGTAGTTTCCTCAATATGTTTTCTTCTCTTTCTAAAACAAAAGTCTGCATTCACTATTTCCTAATTTTTTTTCAGTAGAAAGATTACATACGTTAATCATATCGTTGTGCTCATAATGTAAATTGTGCGATAACAATATGTAATTTGAAACGAAATAAATATATCCATCTCTCTATATCTAAATACCTTTTTATTTAATTGCTGACATCTACAATATACATTTATTCATTCGCTGCTTGTAGTTGCTCTTAAGTTAATTTTTTGTTAACAACTAAAATTATGTTAGGCAGTGAGATATTTTTTCTGTGTTTTTGAATTTTTAGGACGGTGCCCGTCAAAAATATAAGGAAGTGTAACAGAAGAGACTTCACATTGTGTTGGTTTAGTAAATAAAAATAATTTTCATTTTGTTGGTTACATATCCCAGTCAGGTTGTTTGAAGCATTGTCATAATAGAGGTGCTTGCAGAGATGAAAAGTCACTTGGTGTAACTTAGTCGCAAACATTGTCCTTGGGGGTTGCGGAGTAATTTGTTCAGCATATAAAATGCTGAAACGAAGGTAAAGTGCCCGTAGGTGCAATTAGTTGTCAACACACGTTAGTGTTGTCTCTGTTTTAGTTACAAGTTAGGGTAGTGTGGAGAGTATGTATTTCTATGCAACTAGAATAATGTGCCTTTGGTTAAAAAACGAATTGTATATTAATTATTGTCAAGGTTATGCACGCTTTTTTATTAACAATACCGTGTGCATTATGCCATAGACGCATTTTTTCGTTATCTAATTCTCATATGTGTGAACGTGAAGATACAATCATAATTGTTCAATAATTATGAAATAATGGGACATACCGCATTTGCACTTTGCTTTGGAGTATAGGTATATACCAGATATAAAGCGTCTATATATTATGTGGAGTGAGTGATCCCTAAAGCAATTCAAAAGAATATTTATAGCAAACATTTATTAATTCGAAATTCAAAATTTAAGATTTGTTTGCATTATAATGTTGTAGTGCATCGAATGTACCCTTAGTATCTACTGTATGTTCATCATTATGGGAACATTATCATCTATTATAAATTAACTCAGGGAAAAAAACCCTCGTCTCTTTAATTATAACTCAAAATTTCCTGTGAAATGGTAAAATCGTAAAATTGCAAAAAGTGAGATATAAGCGTTTGAAGATTGAAAATTTGGTAAAAGTTGGTGCAATTAAACTGTATATTCGGAAAATATGTTGACAATAAAAAAAAAGTAAAGACACCAACGAAAAGAGCATGGATTACGTGGATTATTCAGAAAAACTGTAAAAACTAAAAGCCAACTAATAGACTTCAGACTGTTTGCGGGAGAAACGACCTTCATCATAATCTAAGCCACCTTCAAAATGCTTATAGGAACTTACTTGATGTGTATATGCATGTCGAGAAGCATCCGAGCCAAGATTTCCTCACTGAAATTTCATCCCAAAGTAAAGTGGAAAACATTTGACCAATTTGGGAAGAACGAGCTATGAACATTCATTCCTAAACAACAGGAAAAACCAGCTAAGAAGCACTGAGTTGTTAACTACTTCTATCTCTACTGTGGCTACATTAAAATGCCTCAATTAAAAATATCCCAAACTAAACGAAAAAGGAACAAAAAAATGTGTCACAAAACAAAAAATGTCCCCAACAATTTATATAGAAAAAACAACAACAAAATTGTCGTGAATTTGGGGCCATTTCTTTGGTTTCTTGTCGAGTATATTACATTTCACACCTTTACCAAGTGTGAATTACGATAATAAGTTGGCTGATCAGCTGGAGTCGAATGGGTATGCCATAGACCATGATTGAGCACTTCAGTCGATCAAGCCACCACTCTATAATCTGAGTGAAGAACAAGATTTCTATAAATTTATCGTAACAAATTTCAACTCCGACTTGTTACGATAAAAGCTTGCAGGTCCAAAGCCCGGGTAAAGGAAGAGATGTTTGTGGCAACGGTTTTGAACCTATCCTCAGTAAAACAACTGTTAATGTACTCTAATCTACAGCAGCTGTAGTTTTGCGAACTCACCAAATGAAGTGCAAAATTCACCTACGGCTAAAACTTGAGGCAAAAATTACTACAAAATCATCTGTTTCGACACTCAATTATAATGACAGAATGGCATTCCAGCTATTGGCTATTCAGTCAAAGTCGATAGGCTTGCTGCACATTTTGCAGCTCGCTCAAAGCTTTTTGATTGTGCTTTATCTACCGCTGTACCCGAGCGTGTAGAATACTCTTCAGCTTATGTGAATGAAATATAAGGTCTTTCAGCTTTCAGGTGCAAAGTTTCCTAGACTTTATCCATGTCTGCGCTAGAAATGGGCTTGCAGTAAATCCTCATAAAACTACGGTTGTTCTCATCAGCAGAAAAAGGAAGGTCACTAGCTTGACTTAAATCGTGCTTAATGGTGTCACCCTCTGATGAAGTTAAATAAATGGGAGCAATCCTCGATAGAAAACTTCAATGGTCCAAGCAAACCGATAAAGTACTATCGAAGGACCATGATGAGACCGCTCCTTTTATACGCATGGTTGTTTGGTAGAACAAGCTTTCGCGGAAACATGATGGCTCTTTTGCCAAACCTCAAAGAACGGAATGTCTCGGCAGCACCGGGGCATTCCATAGCGAGCCAGGGTCTGCTATCGATGCTTTGAAAAACGCAGATTTACCCTCGCCCAAGATAGTGCTTGAGCTTAAGCTTTCCCTGAACATGGTTGGAAGGGTGAACACAATGACAGGTCACACTGGCAGCCAGGAAATCAGATATCCGATATGCCTGCTAGGCAAGGTACAGAAAAAGCTATCTAAGGATATGAACCTGTAGTCATGCTTTCATTGATACTTGGGTTTCTCGTGAACACAAGTTTCGGTGGCGCGACGAATCGACGAATGTGCAGACAGATCAAACGACTTCATCCGGACTTTCGAAAAAAGGCTGCGTCTTTCCTTTTATCTCTCAGGAGAATCGACTGCAGCCGTCTTAAATGTGTTAGGCTTAAGACACCTTCTGTGCTGCCTGGGGTAAGAACGATGATACAGAGAAGCACTTCCCCTGTACTTGTCCTGTCTTTGCTCGCAAAAGGTGGCGGATTTTCGAGGCTGGAATTTTGAGTGCAGGAGATCTTTGCTCTGTTTTTCTGTAGTTCCTTCTCATCTTGCCTTAAAAGACGTGAAAAATAAGTACATTAATTTAATGCGTGGTACTACAATGGACCAGCAGTTGTGTCAGATTCATCCATTGGAAACTAGCAACATCGAACAATAAAACAAACCGAAAGGCTACACTCCGCAGGTACAGGTTTGATACCCTATTCAAATCCCTATATGCTTGAAAGGAAACATATTAACTACAAGATGGATGACATTTCATTTCAATCTTTGAAATTTAAAATAAAAACATTTTTGAAAGAACGCCACCAAAAAGTGGGCGTGGAAAAAACACTGTGTTGGTGATTTACTACAACAAATATTTTCTACAGAAATTTTCGACGAAAACAACATTTTTAAAAACTCCCACAAAAAGTAGGCGTCGTAAAAAAATGTATATGGACAACTTGTGAAGGAGTTCAGTGTCTGCATATTTCGTTAAAGTTTTTACCCCTTATTTTAAACTACAGCTTTAAAGCAATATTTCCTAGACGTGGGCGTATTAAAAAATAAAGTGCACGACTGTGTCATACGAAACTTGCGTTTTTGAATCGCAAAATGAATGATATTTGGTGATAAATTTATTCAAATCACTTTTTAGATTTTGAAAAATTAGATTTTCTCAAAAACGGCAACTAAGATTTCGATGTAAGTTCGCACATTGGACACATTTAATATAATTGTTCAAAATCCAAAAAATTGGCAAAATCGTTTGACCCATTTTTAAGAAAACGAATTTAATTTAAATTTAACAAAAATCGAAGTATGCAAATTTGTTCGACTTAATAGTATAAGAAAATAGTAAAATTTTTGGAAGTTTGCATTGTTAGTTTTCGATATATTGCATGTTTTATAAATTACCGTTGATCGATTTTTTTTTTCAAAATTCAGTATTTTTGGCCCCATCCCAAGTATCCTTAGTACAAAAAAAGACCGAAATCCTTGGAACCATTTTCTAGAAAAATAGTGAAAAGTGAATTTCACAAAAAAAGTTGTATAGTCTAGCAAAAAATAAAAAGATGCCCCGAGATGTAACTCCAAAAACCTTTGGAACTTTGAAGCAAATCCATCGAACCGTTTCGCCATAGGGCGCCCGGACAGACAGACAGACAGACGGACGGCATTGGCGGACCCACTTTTTTGGACTTCTCTACGAACTTTGAAGCAAATCCATCGAACCGTTTCGCCATAGGGCGCCCGGACAGACAGACAGACAGACAGACAGACAGACAGACGGACGGCATTGGCGGACCCACTTTTTTGGACTTCTCTATAGTCGTAATATCATCCCTCATACTCAGTTTGAGTTCGAAATTTCCCCACGATCGCAATAACTTTCTCTTTAGTATACTAATGTATACGAGAAAGTTAAAAATGTATCACTTTACAATTTTGTTCTCAACAATACCTAAGTTGCTGACCCAGTTGCTCGAATGAAGAACTTGTCGATTACATGCTTACATACCAGCCCTTTGCATACTACCTTTAAACGACCTTTCTTCGTGGCACATGTACAGTTATTGTTTTCGTTAACCCTTAAATCAAAGAATAGAGGAAAACTTCCTGTCAATCAATTGGGTTGATATTGTCCATGTGAAGGCTAAGGGGTGTTACAAACTATGTGCCAAAATTAATATACCCTTCGGATGGGGTATAAAATTAGATTTTCAAAGCTCGATATATCTTAAACTGGGTGGAAACGGGAATTCTGATATATAATATCTTGTGATTATGTTATCGCGAACTCAGAAATTGCATTTTGGGATCTTGTCGTCTCGAAAATTATAGTACTAGTCCTCATTGCCAATGTAATTTAGCAAAATTGCTCTTTTTATTATATAATACTTCTTTTTCACTGGCCACTTATGGTTTTAAAAAACGCTTTTAATTACGCGTAATTAATCAAATTTTCCATTTTATTTTCATCGTTTTTATTTTATATTTTGTTGTTTCTTTACTTTAGCTTTGTGGTCAAGTGAAGACTGACTCGATTGTATGCAATAAAGTATCAAGAGAAGTAGATATTACTATAGTCAAACTATTAAAAGGACTTGTCACTTTTTATAATGCAAACGAAACCAATTCTGATAACATGTGATGTATAAACCATCCATTCACCAGTGAGCGAGCTGGCACATGCCCCTTTCCTAAAATATATAAATAATAGGTGTAAACGGCGTTAAAGTTGACGATATGTGGCTTTTATTGAAAATTACTATAGAAAACGAAAAAAAATTGTATAACAAGATATTTAGCAAATAATTTTGTAAGTATATCCACAAAATCGAAGAGGTTTTTTCAAAAAAATATTTTTCTTATAAATTTCATAGAATGAAATAAAATGTTATCAGTCATGTCCTTAACGCTGTTTTCTTTGGGGCATATAGGGATATGGATAGGGTATCATACTGTTCGCCTCAAGCGGACTGTTCCCTTTCCTTACGTTGAATAATTTTTATTTCTCACCAATTTTATATGTTTTATAAAAGTGGCAATCATTATGTCATATTTCAATTTGATTTAACCCAAGAAAAAAAATTAATTATACAGAAAGTTATTGCTGTATGTTTCCGCCCTGTTCCACAAGTAGTCCTTTGCAGTGACTATAATAATTTGTCAACAGTTCAGCCCAAATCATTCAAATAAGCATAAGGAAAGGCAAGATGATGGATTGCATTCTATTTCATTCTATTAAATTTCAAAAATAAAATGATTTTTTGAAAAAAGGCCCCCAAAAAGTAGGCATGGCCAAAAACTTTGTATGGCCGAAATTTTCAAAGAAAACATAAGGAAGGGCTACAGTCTGCTTAGGGCAAATAGTATGATACCCTATCCTATACCTATATGCCCTACAGAAAAAGCCATTAAGAAGATGATAGATTTTATTTCATTCTATTAAATTTTTTTAAATGAAAATAGTTTTTTTAATAAAACGCCCCCAACGCCTGGACAAAAACTTTCGGTTTCTATGAAAATTTTAGTGAAATTTAGTGAAAAACGCCAATGCTCCTCATAATATATCATAAATATAGATACTTTTATGGTTCTACTGCGAATATTAAGGGGTGTTACAAACTATGTGTCAAAACTAATATACCCTTAGGATAGGGTATATGTTTAACAAGATATTTAGCCAAAATTGTTTCCAAACATATCGCCCATACAAAGTTGTTGGCGACGCCCACTTTTTGGGGGCGTTTTTAAAAAAAATGATTTTTTTTTTAATTTGATGGAATAAAATAAAATGCTATCCATCATCTTCTTAATGCTTTTTTGTTTGGGGCATATAGGGATATGGATAGTGTATCATACTGTTCGCCCCAAGCGGACTGTAGGCTTTCCTTATGTTTATTGTTCTTTTTATTTTTTGTAAATCGATATTAATTATAGGGGCACTAATTAAGTCGAAATTAAGTACGACAGGGTTCCTACTAGCCAGGAAAATGCATATGTACTGCATTTACAGTTACTGGGCATATGCCTTGCCATTAGCACTTGAAGTGTATGTGCCGACGACTGCATTATCGGGCTGATAAATGTAGGTCCAACTTTCTGCCTTTTTCTTACAAATACGAAAGGAGATCATACAAGGTCAAGAGTACAGTATAGTACAACCGACCATATGATATAGGTTGTATCAACAGTTTCATGCTAGAACTTGTAGAAGTCGATCGTATTACGCAATGCCATTCCCATCGGATAGATGTATCGGAACGAATCACCGATTTTAATTTAGGAACCAGCGGTTTAAGGGAAAGAAATGTATTTCAGTTAGCCTTAATTTTGAATTTTATCTTAATAAATATATTGTACAGTACTTCGCGTTATAATTAGCTTCAGTAACTGTACTGTACTGTCGAAGCAGCACTGAGAATCAAATCAGTCACATACTCGATCTTTTTTTTAAACCTACACTTTACACCTACACATAAAGAACTTCAGTTGATTCCTATGGGATTTTTGATAGTAAATATATTTATATACATCCCTTTTAAATTTTTTTTCATTTGACTCGCATTTACCATGTACATATCCCACAAAAAAATGTTTGCAAAGACCATTTACCTAGTCGCACTCGTATCTAATGCCATTACGAGCAATAAAAAGTAAAAGTAAAAAAAAACAGAAGGAATGGCTACAGTCCGCTTGGGGCGAACAGTATGATACCCTATCCTTATCCCTATGTACCCCAAAGAAAAAAAGCATTAGGAAGATGATGGATAGCATTTTATTTTATTCTATGAAATTTATAGAAAAAAATTATTTTTTTCAAAAAACACCCCTAAGAGTGAAAACACTTTATATGACAAATTAATAAAGGTGGGCAGTACCTACATATCTTGTGAAGGTTGTACAACTTTATCTCTCTAACTTAAGCCGTTAAATGGTTTTTTCTAAATTGTGGGCGTTCAGCTTCCTAGCATAATTTTAAAGGCCTCAAAAGTTGATACGGACGGACGGACGGACGGAAGGACGGACATTGCTAAATAGTCTTAGATTTTGCTCCTGATCATAAATATATATACTTTTAGGGGTCTGCGACGAATATTAAGGGGTGTTACAAACTATGTGTCAAAATTAATATACCCTTAGGATAGGGTATAAAAAAAACAGAATCCAGTTTTGAAAAGGGGGATAAAACTTTTCGTGGCAAAAACTTACTTAAGTTACTTCCCCGAATGGCTTTTATACACTGGCTGCTAGCGGCAAATACGTAAATAGGTACTGCCACAACGTAATTACACTCATATTGAAGAAAGGCCTACGTTCGAGGAGGTAAGGTTGGAAAACGAGTGCTAGCCAAAGTATTTTTTAATGCAAAACAGCTAAAAGCAAAGTTTAAAGTATTTATATGCGATTGAATCTGAAGAATACCTCCTTTGACAATTGTGTTTTAGGGCTGAGAATAGTTGTATAATGCGAAAATAATATCTGTTTATTTGGTGTTTCAACTTGCTTGCGGTGTAATTTGTTTATGTTAAAAGCCTAAAATAATAATGCAATGAGATTATAAAAGTCACTGAATATTTTGGAGTTTTATTTTTAGTTTGTAGACTTTTTTTTAAGTTTGAAATGTCAGTAAGTTGGTTGAAAAAACGTTGGTCGGGGAGGGGTGCGAACAGTGCAAAGTTTTTTTTTATCTTTAAGGTATATTATGCGTAAACATTAGTAACCTACTTTTAAGGATTGTATTCAAAACAACACAACCATGAGCTTAAATCTAAACGGTGAAACGAACTTAAATCTAAACATTAGGGCGAACAGTGTGACGATATAAATAAACTATGAAAACAAATAAATTTCAGCGTATTATATATAAAACAAACATCCTACTTTTTTTGTGTGAATTCTAATAATTCTAATCTAGAAAATTAAATAAATGCAAATTTACACCAAAATTAACATTCAATATCATGGTTTGTATTTACAGAAACTAGTAAGTATATACTATCTTAAGCTGCTTCCATAGGACCCAAAGTTCAAACAAGCAGGGTTTCAAAAAGGTTCAATGCGGTTTTCTTGAAACGCAATTTCTTGTATCCGCAAAATATTATCCAGTTTTGCTAATCCTTGCTGAATACATTTATCAAAAGCTCTTTAAATTCCGAGGTGAATTAAACAACATATTTCAATAATTTAATTAAATAAAAAAGAAAGGACATAAAAACAATAATCTAAGTTAAATTTAATGAAGAAAATACACATTTTACTTACAAAACCATGAGAACACAACAAACCTGAAACAATTGTTTACTGTGATGAAAAGAAATATCAAAATACGTACCACTGGTATATAGTTGCGAGGGACAAGGGAGGTAAGAGTTTGGCATCTCTTTGGTTCTATCATCTCTGGTCAACAGTTGCATACGAATGTGCACAAAACCGACGCGAAGAAAACAGTTCCATAATCGTGTTCGTACATTTTGGGTATCAGTCAAGCAAGCAGCGCATCTAAAAATTTGTCAATGCATTGGTTTAGGTTGTTAATAGCTACTGTTGCTGATATTATTTGCACAAATATGTCGCAATATTTCCCTAGATAAGTGAAAATTTATCAAAACAATTGTATTTTTTTTTAAAAGAATATGCGATCATCAATTACGGTAGCAGAAACTCTTGATAGCTGCTGTTTTGGTATTTGTTGTGTTTAAAAAGCATAGATTAGAGTTCCAGAATCCGAGGAAGGCTTCACGTCAAAGAACCCATCTCGAAAAAATAGGAGCACGACCGACTTAGTTCGTATTGTCATGTTCAAAGGAGGGATCCTACGAACTCCGTCAAAAACGCAATGGCAATCAACGTTCCCCTACAATCGAGTAAGAGAGGCAGGCCTAAAAACTCCTGGATCACACAAATGCAGAAACACCAGCATCAGGCCTCAATGATGAAGTGATCCAAAATCGAGATGCCTGCAGATATTTTTTGAGGTCGAACCGGCGAACCCCACAGGCGGACCTGTAATCCTGATCATAATCTCATCGTTAAATGGAGAGAAGAAACATAAGGAAAGCCTACAGTCCGCTTGGTGCGAAAAGTATGATACCCTATCCATATCCCTATATAATGGAAAGCATTTCATTCTATTAAAGTTGTGGCAGTCTGTTTTTCTAACTTTGGCATTAAAACGGTTTTTTCTAAATTGTGGGCGTGGCATTCGGTGTATTCAAAAAATTTTACACTTAACCATTTCGGAGTCCTATGGAGTATGTGATCTAAATTTCATCTTCCTATCTTAATTTTAAAGGCCTAAAAATTGCGTACGGACGGACATTGCTAAATAGTCTTAGGATTGGGTCCTGATCATAAATATATATACTTTTATGGGCCTGCGACGAATATCAAGGGGTGTTGCAAATGTGTCAAAATTTATATATCAATAAAGTGCTAGCTCACTAAGGCACTCCTCCTGTTTCCGAACGGCGGCGGACGAATTCTACGGATGGATCAACGGCGGCGTCCACAGTTCCAGTTAGGTGGAATAAGTGATCTCCCTATATGAGCTGCTTCGACTTATTTGAAGCCCAGGTCTATAGGGATATCCAACACTGGGTATCCATAGGGATATCCAGGGTGTTGGAAAAGAGTTGGTGGCGGATGAGCCCTTGACGGCAGCCTCACATCCCCGAAGTGGGTTACAGGCACCGGAATTACCGGCCTACTGTGCTAGGGTCTAGAATAGGACCTGGCCCTCCAGGTTGGGGGTTGTGCCGTCGGGGTAACTTCCCGTGTACCTGGAATGTGCGGACACTCTACACTCCAGGTGCTACTCAAAAACTTAAGTCTGTCCTCTCGCGGTACAATGCCGACATTACTGCGATCCAGGAGTTACAATAGGACCAGGAACTATGAAAAGACAAAATTGCCACATTTATTACAGTTGTAACAAAAGATTGCACGTGTTAGGATGCGGATTCGTCGTGGGAAATCGGCTTAAATCCAAAGTAATGGAATTCAAGCCGATGAGCGATCGCCTGGCTGTGATCCACATCAGAGCTAGATTCCAAAACATAAGCCTTATATGTGCATACGCCCCTACCGACGAGGCTGAGGAGGAATTCTATGACCTCTTGGACGAAGCCTACGGAGCCTGTCCGGAGTACGATGTCAAAATTGTACTCGGGGACTTCAATGCTAAAGTCGGCAAGGAAAACATCTTCCGCGAATTAGTTGGTAAGCACAGCCTCCACGAAAAGATAACGGCTACCGACTAATTGACTTTGCAGCAGCTTGTAATAAGGTGATAAGTAGTAGCGACTAAAGATCCACACAGCGATCTGGCGCTCTACAGACGGTCGAACCGCCAACCAAATCGACCATGTGCTAATCGATGCGAGGCACGCATCCAACATCTTGAACGTGCACACTTACCGAGGGGCAAACGTCCACTCTTACCATTTTCTTGTTGCAGTTAGATTCAGAGCTCGACTGTTCAACGAAATGAAGCTGCGAACTGCCCAAAAAATGAAATTCGACGTTGGACTGCTAAGGCATCTGGAGTCGCCAGAGCCTACAAAGAGCTCCTGAGTGAGAAACTCCCCACCGTGCATTCACCTACCACAGACGCGAACAACCAATGGTCTCAGTATCGCGACATCATCAAGGAGGTAGCCGAAACCACCCTAGGATACCAGCCACCCCAGAGAAATAGCCCGTGGTATGATGATGTATGCGTGTACCGGAAAAAGGTGACCGAAGATGCCCACATTAGAACGCTGCAGGGGAAAACAAGGGCAGCAAGAGTTGAGTACCGAGCCTGGAGAAGGGAGGAGAAGAAGATTCTGCGTAGAAAGAAAAGAGAGCAAGCAGTATCCCAGCTCAAGGAGATCGAAGAGTCCCGCGACCGAAACAACATCCGGAAGTTCTATAAGAAAGCCAAGCAACTGGCTGCTGGCTTAAAGACCGGAATGCAGGCTCTTCGTAACAGCGATGTAAACCTAGTCACCGACGCGCAGGGAATAATAGATGTATTTAAGCAGCATTTCCAGCAGCTGCTAAGCGGACAAAATGTAGAGAGAGTGATGGGGCAAGAAGAGAACCCACGTCCGGTCAATGAAGAACCAGTCCCTCCGCCCAGTATAGAAGAGGTTGCCTTAGCTATAAAAAAGCTAAAGAACAACAAGATGACTGGACCATCAGATCCATTTGTCCCATCTACAAGAAAGGCGATCCAAGGTCTTGCAAGTACTATCGAGGCATATCCCTGCTTAATGTCGCATATAAAATCCTATCCAACGTACTATGTGAACGTCTCAAACCTTTCTGCAACACACTAATCGGCACGTACCAGTATGGCTTCCGGCCCAGCAGATCAACTGTAGACAAAATCTTCACACTAAGGCAAATCCTGGAAAAGACGCTACGAGTTTCAAGTCGAGACACACCATCTCTTCGACTTTAAAGCCGCATATGACAGCATTCATCGTCAGCAGCTTTTTGTGGCGATGGCCGAATTCTGATGTGTCGAATGACACTAGATAACACGCGATGCAATGTGCAGTTTGGCAGCAGCTGATCTGAACTCTTTCAAACATGCACCGGATTTCGGCAAGGAGATGCGCTGTCGTGTGATTTCTTCAATCTTGTTCTTGAGCATATAGTGCGCAGGGCAGGTGTCAACACGGAAGGCAATATCTTCAACAGATCAGTCCAACTGCTGGGGTATGCGGACGATATAGATATCATCGGTCAGCAGCGTGCTCGGGATCGCAGAGGGTGGAAGGCTGCCGTATCTCAGGCAGTGACTCTTCACGGGTCGGGAACCCGATAAGTAAAATAAAGTTAGGAGAGGGTATAAAAAGCATAGATTAGAAAAATTTCTAAGTTGCGGTATTAATACTGCACGATGCCTTTAGACGGCTTATGTAAGATTTCTCACCGATTCGCTTTTAAAAATGTCTTAAGGTACGATTACATTGCCATTTTTTCGAGTCAGTGACGAAAAAATATCGCATAAGAGTGACATTCAGGCTACGATTCGTCATTGGTTATTTGCGAAAAAATTTCGTCATTTTTGTCCCGGATAATGCGAGTCATTTAGAATTTTTCGTTGGGATGCCATTGAATGACGAGCGAAAAAATGGCATTCACATGGTAATGACTTCCCTCATAAAAATGACAAATGTCAACTTTTCTATTACTTAGGTTAATCTTAATCTTAGGTTTATCTGTTTTGCGATCAGATGGTAATGACCAATTGAAAAAAAATAAAGCTGCTGTCATTTATTGTTTTTCTCTCGGCGAAGGCGCATACGTGCGACTTTTTTAATTAAATTAAGTATTAGTGAAAAGAAGAAAAAACTATTATAATAAATAAAAAATGTGAAAAATAACTTTTGCGATGACGGTTGAAATTGAGGAGACGGCTTATTTAGAAACGTGTGTGCTGGAAGAGTGGAAAGCAGAGAAGACGATCTTGATTACGAGCCAACGCGACGAAAGCGGAGTATTTGGCAAAAGAATTGGTTGAGCCGTTGCTAGAAGAGTGGATTTTGTGCTGGATTACTACTCGAATTGCGCGAGGAAGAACCTGAACTAAATTGCAATGTCCTTCGTATGTCAGCCAATCAATTCAATTATTCGATTCGATTACATCGAAAAAGAGAACACAAATATGCAAGAGAGCGTGTCAGTGGAAGCACGACTGCTAATCACACAACGCTACCTGGCCACTGGTGAGAGTTTTCGATTGCTGTACATTGTAGTTTTTGCGCCCGCTATTCCACTTCTTTCTGGCTTCGGTTAAATTAACTGCGTCGATGGCCAGCTCTAGTACAATAATTTACCAAGAATCAGTTTTGACATTTGTTTGTATTCTGGAACTGAACTATCCCAAAGAGCTCGTTGCAGTGTCACAATCAATCGCGATTCCTCTTCGTCGCTCCACGAATGATTAATTTTCCTATCCCGATTCGTCGATGTTGTGTGTGTCTGCAACAGAAGATACTTGGTTTAAGTCTAATAAACTGGCAATCCCAATTTTGTCGCTTCAGCTTTAGTGCTAGCGCATGCACCAGTGCCACCAGGTCGCTGCGTTCTGCCAATAATTTGTACGTCGTCCGCGTATGCTAGCAATTGCACAGACTTAGAATAAATTGTGTCACTGCAGTTGACTTTTGACTTTCTTACAATTTTTTAAAGTATTATATTGAAAAAGTCGCATGATAGCGCATCACCTTGTCGTAAACCTTTTTTCACATCGAAAACTTCTGTGAGGAAGGTGCCAGCCTTGACGGAGCGAGGGTTTTCCATCGTCATCCTGCACATACGGACGTTCTTTGTGGGGATGCCAAAACCAGACTTAGCTTTGTATAGTTCGTCTCTATAAATGCTATTGTACGCGGCCTTAAAATCAATTTAAAGGTGGTGAATATCGATTTGAAATTGTGTCTTACAGGATCTTCCGCAGTGTGAATATTTGGTAGAGAGTGGACTTTCCGGGCCTGAAACCGCTCTGATAGGGCCAATCAGGTTGTTAACGAAAGGTTTCAGGCTTTCACATATTACGGCAGAGAAGATATTGTACGCGATGTTAAGAAGATCGCCGGTAATAGGGTCTCAGGGATCAGGCAAACAATTCTGAGGTTCGATTTATTTGACCAGATCTTCGAGATGAGTTGGTGTATGCACTTTGCCAGCTCCTCTCCAGCTGCATTCGTCATTAAACCAGGGGAGCGATACCCAGCACATCAGTTGCGGCACCCCTGATGGCATGTTGGCAGCATAGCCACTGGTCTTCTGCATTAAATGCAGGTAGAATTGGCCTTCTCGAGAGGTTGCGGGATAGATAAATGTTGAAAGGGCTTCCGACGACGAAAATTAGTTAAAGACGACAAGTTCTTAAATCGAATTTTTCAAAGCAAACAAATATTTTGTAAAAACGTCCACAAAAAATATGATAGAAAAACTTGGTAAGGAGGTCAGATTTAGTGAATATCATAACTTTTTCCCGTCAACCTTAAAACTGGTTTTTTAATTATTTGAGTGGGGGTGGGCGTATTTAAAAGCATACACTTACATTTCGGACATTGGAATTTGTGCTTTCTAGTATAAACCATGTACAATGACAATCAAACCAGCTTTCATATTGAAAAAATAAGACGCTGTGATGCAGACTGCTTTAAGACCACACTAAATATGGACCCGTTATTGGAAGAGTCTTCTTGACAATTGTTCTTTGATTGTTCTTAATTTTATGATGTATCCGCCTCAAAGTTGGGTATATCGCATTTTTCGAGCTGTATCTAGAACTGAAATTGCTCGAACCAAAAATGTATTATTTCTTATCATGACTGACTTGACGTAATCGATTTATTTCTGTGGCGCTTTCGCCTTATTACAAACAATGCTCTTTTATGGCATTCTATGAAGAAATAACATTATATCTTGAGCTAAGTAATCGTGTTGCCTTTGCAATTCAAAATTTAAATTGCTTTTTGAATTTTGTTGACAAGCATAGTTTCTTGCAAAATGCAAACACTTATTGGCTTTGCATGTAGTTTGCTTTTAAAATATGTGATTTTCTATACCAAATGCATAAGTATTAAATTGTTAAACTGCGGCCCGGAAAATTTTGGCAAGGCCCGAAGCCCAGAGATAGAAGCAAGTCTGCGGTTTCCCGGCCAAAATACCTTTGGAAGTGCATTTCGTACTCAAAATATTGAGTATTGAATGCAACGAATTTGTATACCCTATCCTAAGGGTATATTAATTTTGACACATAGTTTGTAACACCCCTTAATATTCGTCGTAGACCCATAAAAGTATATATATTTATGATCAGGACCAAATCCTAAGAATATTTAGCAATGTCCGTCCGTATCAACTTTGAGGCCTTTAAAGTTATGCTAGGAGGCTGAAATTTGGAGCATATACTCCTTAGGGTCCCGAAATGGTAAAGTGTTAAAAGTTTTTAAATCCGCCCACTGCCACGCCCACAATTTAGAAAAAAACAGTTTTAAGGCTAAAGTTAAGAGAGATAGAGTGTTAGAACCTTCACAAGATATGTAGGCACTACCCTCCTTTATAAGTCTGTCATATAACATTTTTTACCACGCCCATTTTTTGTGGGCTTTTTTCACCAAAATGCTGTTTTCAGCGAACATTTTCATAGAAACTGTAAAAAAATGTTTAACATGATATTTAGCAAATATTTTTTCCAATATATCGCCCACACAAAGTGTATGGCCACTTCCACTTTTATTTCATTCTATGAAATTTATAGAAAAAAAAATATTTTTTTGAAAAAACTCCCCCAAAAAGTGGGCGTGGCCAAAAACTTTGTACGGGCGATATATTGGAAAAAATATTGGCTAAATATATTGTTAAACATTTTTTTTCGATTTCTATGAAAATTTTCAAAGAAAACAGCATTTTAGTAAAAAACGCCCACAAAAAGTAGGCGTGGCAAAAAACTTTATATGACAAATTTATAAAGGTAGGCAGTACCTACATATCTTGTGAAGGTTTTACAACTTTATCTCTCTAACTTAAGCCTTAAAACGGTTTTTTCTTAATTGTGGGCGTGTCAGTGGCCGGATTTAAAAAATTTTAACACTTTACCATTTCGGGACCCTAGGGAGTATATGCTCCAAATTTCAGCCTCTTAGCGTAACTTTAAAGGCCTCAAAAGTTGATACGGACGGACGGACGGACGGACGGACATTGCTAAATAGTCTTAGGATTTGGTCCTGATCATAAATATATATACTTTTATGGGTCTACGACGAATATTAAGGGGTGTTACAAACTATGTGTCAAAATTAATATACCCTTAGGATAGGGTATAAAAATAAAACGCTTATCGCGCGCGCGCTGTGCAAAAACAAAAACAGTGCAGTGTACAGTGCAGTGAAAAAAAAAGTGTATTGTGTTTGGGCACTCCATCTGGTCCCACTCCCTATCGTTTGCTGCTGCTTTGCTTGGCTATAACAAGTGCCGTATGTTTTTGCGTGCACTTGCTATGGCTGGGTAGAGTATCATTTGGCGAATAGCGGGTCGCGTTGTGTAGATTTTGTTGGCAGACCAAAGCAATTCATTGTATGGGCATAACACCTGCAGTGATTTGTTTTGGAAAGCTGACGTCAGGATCTACACGGTGCGGCCTAGCTTAGTCTGCGTCGGAGTTGAGTTTTTTGTGTTTGTTTTTTTGTTATGCGTGGGAATTTTAGAGTGGACGTGAGTAACATTCGTGGGTTGAGATCCAATTTTTTTTCATTGTACGCCCATGCGATTCACAATAAACCAGCTGTTTTGGCACTAAGTGAAACACAGGTCAGCACTGATTCCGTTTTAACGGAGTTTAGTCTGCCTGGATATAACTTGGTGCCATTATTCTTTTCCCATCGTGGTATCGCCGTTTATATACGTAGTGATGTAGCCTACCAACTTCAATATGGCCAATGTTCCAATCCGGAATTTAACTATATTTGGCTAAAATTCCATGTCCGTAGGCAATTAATCCACTACTGTTTTATTTACAGAAGCCCTAACCAAGACAGGCATTCAACTTATAATGAGTTTGATGCACTGTCTGATTCCATAACCAGAATTGTTACCCTTTATCCTCATACTGAAATCGTCATTGCAGGCGATTTTAATATACACAATTCAAGTTGGCTTCGACATTCTGGACAGACAACACCCGAAGGAAGGTATGTTGAGATATTTGCTGAGGTTAATAAATAGTTTAACCCAGATTGTAAATGAGCCGACACGGATACCGGACATTAGCGGTCAAAACGCCAACACTCTGGACTTGTTTCTTACCTCTCACCCTGATAAATACACTTTAAATGTATTATCGCCTCTAGGTTCGTCAGACCATTGTATCATATCGGCGAATTTCTCGTACTCCAGCCACACAGTTAAAGAACAAGTTCCTAAAAGAACCGTATGGCAATACGAGAAAGCCAATTGGGAAGCTTTAAACGGTTTCTTTAGGAGTTTTAACTGGTCGTTGTGCTTCCTCAACAACGACGTGGATGCCGCTGCCGATATGATTACAAATTTAATTCACCTGGGTATGAAACGCTTTATCCCTAACAGGGTAAAGTGTATCAGACCTAAGGAAAACGCTTGGTGTGACTTGAGCTGTAAAGAAGCTATTTAAGGCCAACCCAACTGAGGAAAACCGAAAAAAGTTCAAACGAGCCAGAAATGACTGCAATGCCCATATTAATCGTGTCAAATTCTCCTACGACCAAAAGTTGAGGCAAAAAATACTACAAAGTCCCTCCGGTAGTAAAAACTTTTGGTCGTTTGTTAAGAATATTAAAAATTCGGCCTCGTCATCTATCCCGACACTCATTTACAATGGCACTCCAGCTGTCAGCTCTTCGGATAAAGCCAATCTGCTCGCTGCTCATTTTGCAGCTAGCTCAACGCTCCCAGATTGTGCTTTATCTCCCCCAGTACTCGAGCGCATAGAACACTCCATGGGACAAATCCACTTTCGCACCCGTACTGTGGCAAGAGTACTTCAAGATCTCAACATTCACAAATCCGCTGGCCCAGATGGTATTTCCCTTATAGTTCTGAAGAGGTGTTCTTCCACGCTGGCAAAACCACTGCGGAAGCTTTTCTATCTGTCCTATTCTTCAGGGCTCTTTCCGAGAAGATGGAAAACAGCATTTGTCCAGCCCGTCCCAAAAAAAGGCGAATCTTCCTCTCCCTCCTCTTACCGACCAATTGCACTTACGTCCCTTCTTTCCAAGGTCATGGAAACGCTGATAAATCGTCAGCTTATGAAATATCTCGAATCCCGAAAACTTCTTAATGACCGGCAGTACGGTTTTCGCAGCAACAGATCCACTGGTGATTTGATGACATATCTAACCGAAAAGTGGAACCAATCTATTCACCATGGTGGTGAAAGCAAGGTCGTTGCGCTTGATATTTCAAAGGCATTTGACAGAGTTTGGCATCAAGCTCTCTTGTCGAAAATGCGTGCATTTGGGATCGATGTTACCCTTCTTCAATGGATTAGAAATTACCTTTCGGACCGTTCAATACAAGTTGTTTTGGACGGTTTCAAGTCTGCAACTCGCCAAATAAATGCTGGTGTCCCTCAAGGCTCTGTTTTGTCTCCGACTCTCTTTCTCATTTTTATCAATGACCTCCTGTCTGTCACTTCTAATCCAATCCATTCCTTTGCTGATGACAGTACCCTCAGCTTTACGTATTCGTTTCCTGGGCAACGCCCCTCATCTTCGGGCGTTGAACTGGAACGGCAACGTATGTTAAGCTCATTGAATTCCGATCTTGACAGCATTCTTAAATGGGGTTTAACCAACAGAGTGGAATTTAATGCTTCCAAAACGCAATGCTGTCTGCTGTCATTGAAGCGAACTCCTAATTCTCTGCCATTATCCATGAATGGAACTTGCATCGCTGAAACCGAAAGACTTTCCATTCTCGGTATGTGTGTTAATGACAACCTTCGTTGGAATGACCACATATTTGATGTCGCCAAGAACGCTGCGAAATGTCTAGGCTTCCTAAAGCGATGCAAGAAATATTTCACCCCTTCTGATCTGGCTAGAATCTACAAGGCGTTTATTCGCCCAAAACTTGAGTACAACGCTCATATCTAGTCTGGTGCACCAATAACATATTTGGAGCTACTTGACAGGATCCAAAAACGTGCGGTAAAACTTATTGGCGATCGAGACGTGGCGAAATCACTTGACTCTCTTAGTCATCGTCGTAATGTCTCCTGCCTGTCATTGTTTTATCGGTATTTCCACCACAAGTGCTCAAATGAAATAGCCAGTTGCATTCCACCCCTACAGCAATTCAACCGCAATACTCGCCTTGCGAGGAATGCTCATCAGTTTACCCTTAAGCCTGTTTTCGGACGTACTGTGAAATATAAAGATTCCTTTCTCAACCGTACAATACGAATGTGGAATGCTCTACCACGCTCTGTTTTTCCTTTGCATTATAATTTACAAACATTTAAAACCAACGTGCATCGGTTTCTCTCTGTCTCCAATCCTTCATTTCCCTAATGGCCGCACTGTGTCACTTCATTATAAGGGTATCCAAAGTCCCTTTAGTGCGCGTACATTATAAAAAAAAAAAAAAAAAAAAAAATATTTTCACCTTCTTAATGCTTTTTTATTTGGGGATATTGTCCGTCCCCTACCCTGAGCGTCGAATTGCCGAGTTGTAGGGGCTGAGTAGGGTCAATGATTCTCGAGAAGTTTTTCTCTAGATGAGTCCTGAAACCAAAGGACGTTCTTCCCTTGTGTCTTCCCTGTGTTTTTCCCCTCTTTTCTCTTCCTCTTACTCTCCTTTCCTCTCCTTCCAGTTTTCATCCTCTTCCCTGGGCCGGACGATGGTGTCATACGACTCGTGCCGAGCGTCAACCTGGCTGGGGGCCCAATCAAAAAGCCCAGTCGCTAACGGAGTGTCCGGATACCTGGCGCCCTCCGGATTTTGCTAGCCTTGTCTGTATATTGCGGATCTCTGTACAGATCGACCTCCTTTCTCCGCCACTCGTGGGTCCTAATATGAACAACAATAACCAAAATAAAAATCAAAACAAACCTAAACCAATTTTCAAGACCGGGATCCCTTCCAAACCGGGCGGTAGTACGGTGATTAAACTGTCTACCGGTACAGCTCCTGCTACGCCAAGCGGTGGTACGACTGTGGCTACTCGTGGTCCACCCCGTATTGGTAACAGCAGCTATCTTCCTGAGCAAAACGAAGGTATCCTCCCTAGCAGTGGTAGGATTGTGGCACTTCATGGCCCTTCCACTGCTGGCACTAACACCGCTAGTACGTCTCGTAGTGGAAGTTCGCGACAACGCACTCTCTCGAGGTCGTACTATTAACAACGACGTGAGGCAATACGGACTCTGAAGGTCTTTGGAGCTATTCTGGAGACCAACAGAACTCCTAAGCAGGTTGCCAAACTGAAATGGGCCGAAAATTTTATGACCAAGGACAAGGAGACCAGCGGTGACTTTACGTCTAAGCGCCAGAGGTCGTTGGAAGAAACCGCTGCGGTTTCAAAACGCCACAAGGTGCATAACACCAGCACCTCCGCCGTTAAACCTCTCAGGTCCTTCAGCGATGTCCTCAAAGACAAAATCGTGGTTGCTGTCATTGATCGCCCCGACATAGACGTCACGATATCTCCCGAACGGTGGCAAACGGTCAAGCTGAAGCTTTTAAGTAGCTTTCTACCCTTCATCAGGGCAACCCCTGGACCGCCACCGAATACTCAAGATGCTGGTTGGCATCAAGGACACGTCAAGCTAATCGCTTGCGCGGACACAAGATCTGTCGATCTCTATAAGTCGGCTGTAAGCAGTCTAGGAGAGGTTTGGCCGGGTGCTAAGCTCGAAGTCGTAGCAAAGGAGAACATCCCTAGCAGACCTAGGACTCGCACCTGGATCCCCATCGAACCCCATCGAACCACCATCCGGATGAAGTCCTGGAAGTTATCCAGCGCTGCAATCCCTCATTACCCACCCATGACTGGAAGGTCGCTAAGCTGGAAGAGCAAAGTGGTGCCTATAGATCTGCTATTATAGTAATCAACCAGGAATCCCTTGCTCCTTTGGCGCAGACTAACGGCATGATAAGTTTTGGTTGGGAGAAAATCACTCTGCGCGTTTATAAAAAGGATGAGTTAGAGACTGGCAAACTGCCTCGTCACCCCTTAGACTCCGATTCCGCAGCCCCTGACCCGGGTACATCGGTATCCTTTCCTTACATGGAAGACGATGTCTCCGCAGACCAGGCGACCCCAACCAGGCCCACTGCCTCTATTACTGACACGTTGTCGGACATGGAGACGGAGGACTGCCTAAACAAGGTTCTTCTTCTTGGTGAGGATGAACTTCTTGGTTCATCTTCGGAATCAGAGGGCCTAGACAAGACCGTGGTGGAAGTAGTTCTGCCTAATTGTAGCAATTGATGCTGCAGTTAGTACAGATAAACCTCCAACACTCCAAAAAGGCTTCGGCCTCCTTGCTTCTCCGTCTTTCTCAAGATAGAGAAGATATCGTCCTGATCCAAGAACCATGGATTGTCAACAACCTGGTTTGCGGACTCAGGACTCCGGGATACTACGCACTTTATGTATCAGACAAAGGTAACCCTAGATCCTGCATATTAGTGAAAAGTAGTCTTAATGTATTTTTACTCCCTAATTTCAGCGGACGAGACATAACCACAGCGGGGCTAGAGACGGCCAAAGGCACGTACTGGCTGACTTCGGCCTATCTCGCCCATGATATCGTGGGAGATCTCCCAGGTAAGACCCTGGAGGATCTTGTAAAAGAAGCTGAAAAACGCAACACTGGACTCATAATTGGGTGTGATGCCAACGCTCATCACTTAGTATGGGGCAGTTCCGATACAAACTACAGAGGTGAGTCACTTTTTGATTATATTTTACACACAAATCTCATTGTTTGTAACAGAGGTAGTGAACCTACTTTTATAACCAGAAGTCGACAAGAGGTCTTAAACATAACTCTCGTCTCTGATTTCATCATTGAATTGATTGGTAATTGGAAAGTCTCGTCTGATCACTCGTTTTCGGACCACAGGTACATTCAATTCAGTCTAAATGATGACCCTCCCCGCCAATCAACCTTCCGGAACTACCGCAAGACAAATTGGCTCCTGTACAGAGATTCACTATGGCATTCAGTGAGTTCTATGCTGTTATGTCCCCCTCATGACACCAACGAGCTTGATCCTCGTGTCCTCTCACTAGACCGAGAGGCAAGCGTAAGCCGCATTGGTGGACATCGGAATTGAGCCCACTTAGGAATGTCTGCAGGAAACTGTTCAATAAAGCCAAGGCCACACGAACAGATTCTGACTGGGATGCCTACAAAGTATCCCTCAAATCCTATAAAAAAGTAGTGAGGAAAGCCAAAAGAATATCGTGGCGACTCTTCTGTAGCAAAATAGAGGATATCTCCGAAGGTTCTAGGCTAAGGAAAATCCTCTCTACAAATCCAACGATGCCCAGCTGTCTCAAAAAATCGGATGGCTCTTGGACTACGTCTAGCGAGGAATCGCTTAATCTGCTATTAGATATTAGTAGTACGAACCCAAACAGGGTAAGGACTCACATAACCAACATCTAATTACCAGGGATAGGCTACTTTGGGCGCTACACAGCTTCAAACCATATAAATCGGCGGGACCAGACGGCATTATACCAGCCGAATTACAAAAAACATCAGATATTATTCTACCGGTGTTGGAGTTAATTCTGAAAAGTTGTATTGAACTGGTCCACATTCCGCTGTTATGGAGAGAAGTGAAAGTGGTTTTCATACCCAAAGCTGGCAAATATTCCCATGTCACTCCGAAAGATCTCAGACCCATCAGTCTATCATCATTTCTCCTAAAAACTCTAGAAAGATTGATAGATATCCATATTCGTACCAACATTGACAAAAGGCTGCTGTCTACCTCCCAACATGCCTATTGCAAAGGCAGATTTGTAGAAACAGCCCTACACACGTTAGTACGTTCAATTGAATATTCCCTTCACCATAAGGAGTATACAATGGTAACCTTCCTCGATATAGAAGGCGCCTTTAACAACGTCAATACATCCGCGATCTCAACTGCACTGTCGGACCTAAAAGTGGATAACACACTTGGCGAGTTCATTAATCAACTACTAACCAGTAGGATTATTAACTCAAAGCTGGGTATGACCTCCGCCAGAAGATCTATCAGCAGGGGAACCCCGCAAGGAGGAGTCCTATCCCCACTTCTTTGGAATCTTGTGGTTAACAAACTGCTTGTTATCCTGGAAGGAGAGGGCTGCAAAGTGATTCCCTATGCAGATGACGTTGCTATTGCCGTATCGGGGAAGCACCTTAACACCTTCAAAGAACTCCTACAAAATGCTCTTAACAAGCTAATAAGATGGGCTGACAGTTGTGGTCTAGGCGTCAATCCCCACAAAACCGAACTTGTCCTCTTTACTAGGAAATACAAAATCCCACGAGTCGACCCCCCTTCAATCAGGGGTACCAGCTTAGTCTTCTCTGACGAGGCCAAATACCTAGGTCTCATCCTGGATAGGAAGCTCAACTGGAAATCTAATATACAAAAAAGAATCCGGAAAGCTACGGTGGCACTCTTTTCTTGCAAAAAAGCTATTGGAAACAAGTGGGGACTACAACCCCGAATTACTCACTGGCTATATATCTTGGTTGTAAGACCGATACTAACGTATGGAACAATTGTCTGGTGGACTGCCTTAGAGAAAGCGATAAATCGCGATAAACTAGGCAGAGTCCAGAGATCAGCATGTTTATGCATAGGCGGAGCGCTTCGCACCACTCCCTCAGCTGCACTCGACATTCTGTTCCATTTGATACCCCTTGACATCTTTAGCAGACAGACGGCTGCTACCACGGCCACTCGCCTCAAAGCAACTTCTCAATGGGCCGATAGTGAAATCGGCCACTCTGCAATTCTGAACATACTCAGAATCCCTTCTAGGAATATAGACTACACCACACCCCAACTGCTGTTCGATAAAAACTTCCAGATATCCATCCCCCCTAGATCCTTTTGGGAGGATGCCTTGCCGGAAGAAGAATCAATCCATTTTTACACGGACGGTTCAAAAACAAATGATGGAGTGGGTGGAGGTGTCTTCTCAGACAGGCTCAATCTCAGTCTCTCCTTCCGTCTTCCTAATCATTGTAGTGTTTTCCAGGCGGAAATTGTGGCGATAAAGGAAGTCTTGTCCTGGCTTAGAAAGAATGTGGTATCCGTAAAGGATATTCGAATCTTTTCGGACAGTCAGGCCGCCATCAAGTGTCTGGACTCTGTCTCTATTAACTCTTTAGTAGCCCTAGATTGCCGATCATCTCTAAAGGAGATGGCTGAGCAGTTTAACATTCACCTTTGTTGGGTGCCGGGGCATAGGGACATTCCGGGTAACTGCAAGGCCGACGAACTCGCCAAACTTGGAACTACCCTCTCAATCTTGCCTGAAAAGGGCTCCTTAGGCACACCAGTTTCCACGTGCAAGCTCTTGTTTAAACTGGATGCATTAGAAAAAACTAACCACAGATGGACAAATGGTACTACTTGTCTGACAACGAAGCAGATTTGGCCTAGGCTTGATCTAAGACGCTCAAGGAGCTTGATTACCCTTAATCGATCGCACATTGGTGCTACAATTGGTGTCATAACTGGACACTGTTTGTTAGGCAGGCATGCAGCAAGGCTTGGTGCCTATTCCAACGACTTCTGTAGGAGCTGTTTGGATGAGGAGGAGGAGGAGACTACTCTACACCTTCTCTGCGCATGCCCTGCTCTCTCTCGAAAGCGAAACCTCCATATGGGCCCCTTCTTCTATAATGATCTTAATGATCTAAACTCAACCGACCCAAAATGTCTCTCACGCTTTATTAGCACCTCAAAATGGTTCAACGTGTAGGCAGAAACTTCAGATCCACGTGGTATCACAATGGACCTTATATTGGTCTAAGTGAGTCGGACTTCTATCTGACTGCCACTTCAACCTAACCTAACCTAACCTAGCAATGTCCGTCTGTCCGTCCGTCCGTCCGTCCGTCCGTCCGTCCGTATCAACTTTTGAGGCCTTTAAAATTATGCTAGGAAGCTGAAATTTGGAACATATACTCCATAGGGTTCCGAAATGGTAAAGTGTTAAAATTTTCAAAATACGCCCACTGCCACGCCCATAATTTAGAAAAAACCGTTTTAAGGCTTAAGTTAGAGAGATAAAGTTGTACAACCTTCACAAGATATGTAGATACTGCCCACCTTTATTAATTTGCCACTTTTTGTGGGCGTTTTTCACTAAAATGCTGTTTTCTTCGAAAATTTTCATAGAAATCGAAAAAAAATGTTTAACAATATATTATGCCAATATTTTTCTCCATATATCGCCCATACAAAGTTTTTGGCCACACCCACTTTTTGGGGGCGTTTTTCATAGAATGAATGAAATAAAATGCTATCCATCATCTTCCTAATGCTTTTTTTCTTTGGGTACATAGGGATAAAGATAGGGTATCATACTGTTCGCCCCAAGCGGACTGTAGCCTTTCCTTATATTTTGTTATCAAGTTGTAATTGAATGCAAATTTTTTTGTAGCATTATGCATCAAAACATTTTTAACCTATTACTTTGATTCTTTGCACATCTAAAAATTTTAAAATTAGGGGAGCCCAGCTATAAGCAAAGGAGCCATTCCGGCAGCCTTGGTTGTTACCAGGCAATTTTACACCTGGCAACAAATGCTATTATTAGTTTTGTTTGATCTTGTTTTTGCGTCATTCGTTACAAGCCACGGACTTGCATGTTTACTTCTGCGGCAGCTTTAATAATGTGCGTATCCTGCCGCTACACAGGAGATTTTTAATATACAAATATTCAAATAATTTTAAATCATTTGGGAAAATCTATAAACGCTTAACTATCGTAAATCAATGTAGCTCGTTTGAGGTTTTTACCGCAAAGTGTACTGTTCTGGAAATGAAAAGGTTTGGTAAAACTGTGACTGATGGGACTTCACAATGCCAGGATACTGTAATATATTTATAAAGAATATTAGAAGACATAATATTTGTTTTAAGGTGTACGATACAGTTCCAATAGTTTTATTGCGTCGTTAAAATTAAATTAAATTGCTTAAAATTGTGGAATACTACTTTTACTCTTGAAAAACTACTAATTTTTCCGAATATACTACTTTGCGTCGGTTTTAAGTGGTAACGCTGCGCTTAACTCAATCGAACTTATTCGAAGACGGTAGAAGTATGTGAAGAACTACTAAATTATCCCTTCCCATCCAACTCGAACTCATTTAAATATGACATACAATATAGGAACAACTTTTAAAGAGAATACAAAGCAAAGGACCACCTCATGTCATAACCATAACATTATTAAGAAATGAGAATGATTATGAAGTAGGTATGTATTAGAAGTAGCATTATGTGAAGAACTACTAAATCATGCCTTCCCATCCAACTCGAACTCATTTAAATATGACATACAATATAGGAACAACTTTTTTAAAAGAATACAAAGTAAAGGACCACCTCATGTCATGACATTATTAAGAAATGAGAATGATCATTGATCTAATAGTAGATCATTGAGGTATTCCTGTCAATTTCCTAAAATGGGTTTGAGACATTCGAGTGGAAGAATTGGGTCATCATTTGGTGAGATGTTGTATTAAAAGAAAAAGAATTTCATTCGATTCGAATGCCAGGTAAGGTGGTACATGGAACACTAGTCACGGTTGCCACTTGAAAAAAATGTATGTCCAAAGTTGAAAATAAATATTACGAACATTATCCAAATCAACTAAAATATTTTAATTCCTACAGTTTTCACTTTAACTGGATATAACTTGTATAGAGGTAATAGTAGACCCCACTACCATAAAATTTGATTTTCGTCGGATTTCCAATAATTTCACTATTAAAAAGCTTTTTCAATACTGTGATATTGTGATGTGACTTATACATAAATATAAGATAGGATACTTCATTTAAAGTAAGTGTACATAGTGTATGTATGTTCAACATATTATATCAAATATTATTTTGAATTATGATTTAAAAACAAAAACATTGAAAAACAGGTACAAACAAATTTTCAAAGGAAGGAAATGAATACATTGAGTGTTTGTGCATTTAGTGCATGTGTTATGAAGTGCGTTTATTGCGATAAAAAAGGAATAGATTAAATTTTTGAGAACACAAAATGTGTAATT
The DNA here is from genome assembly GCA_963576555.1 of Ferdinandea cuprea. Lineage (NCBI taxonomy): Eukaryota > Metazoa > Arthropoda > Insecta > Diptera > Syrphidae > Ferdinandea > Ferdinandea cuprea. The sequence continues at coordinate 85,894,892 of OY754959.1, forward strand.
GAGTTTTTACTTTTTTTTATTTTGTAGAAAAAATGACCAAATGGAATATAAAATAACAATATGATCAAGTGAAAAGTAGTGACCAAAGTGGCAACCGTAACATCAGTATGGGACATGTATCTTTACCCGGTTTGTAGTTTCACTTGGCGAGGGATAGAATAGAATTACAATAGGGAGTGTTTTATGTTATTCTCTTTAAAATGCATGCAGCAACGGATCCTTTGATCTGAATATGAGGGTACGATTCAAAACTAACGTCGGTTCGTTTGAATCAAAACGACTCTACTCTACTTTGCGATTCAAAACTAACGTCGGTTCGTTTGAATCAAAACGACTCTACTCTACTTTGCAATCAAAGAAACTATTCCAAATTAAATTATTTTTTTTTGTTTGAATCAAAACAAATGTATTCAAAATTTGGAGCAAAAATCAAACTATTGTGCATAAATTTGAAACTATTTTTATTTCGATCTATTGACACTCGTTCATACGGTGTCTTGCGAATTTATGCGGAAACCGTAACCCCGGATAAGTCGGGCCGTTATCTGTCAAATCGTATGGAAATTTATGTTTCGAAAAATAAATATCTCGGTTTTTTTAGAGGTTGGTTTTTCGAATAGAGATAAAACTGACATTTTGTGGTCAAATCTGGCAACTCTAATGTCATTTATGTTCAGTTTGGTTTGCCATTTCATCACGAACACGTTGACGAATGAACAACGCTTGCAAATCGCGCAAATTTATTTCGAAAATAATGGTTCAGTTCGCGAAGTTTACCGCAAGCTCCATTCATTTTATGGTCGACATAATCGTCCATCAGAGCAATTAATTCGGTTAACAATGCATCGTTTTCGCACTACGTTTACTCTATGTGATCATACGCATCCGCAGAGACGTTGAACAGTGCGCACCGAAGACAAAATTGCCGCTGTAAAGCAAAGTGTTGAAGAGGATCGATTCGCCAGCGTGCACAGCAATTGGAGCTTTGTCCATCAACTTTATGGAAGATTTTGCGCAAAGATCTCTTCTTACGACCTTACAAAATCCAGCTTGTACAATAATTGAAGCGGCGAGACCATGCAATGCGTAGCGATTTTGGTGTACGGGCCGAAATGAGATTGATATTGGAGTGAAGAGAATCCACATGAGACCCTTGAAACGCCATTACATCCACAAAAACTGACTGTTTATTGTGCTCATTGGGCCATACTTCTTCCGAAATGATGCTTAAGAGTCAGTTACCGTTAATGGAGACCGGTATAGAGCCATGATAACCGACTATTTTGTACCCGAATTGGATGGCATGATTGTGGATGAGATGTGGTTCCAACAAGATGGCGCTACATGCCACACAGCGCACGTCACAATCGATTTATTGAAGCAAACATTCGATGAGCGCATATTTTCGCGGGAATGGACCTGTCAATTGGCCACCAAGATCGTGTGATTTGACAGCATTGGATTATTTTCTTTGGGGATATTTGAAGTCGTTCGCCTACGCCAACAAACCAGAAACGTTAGGGGACTTGGAAGCCAACATTCGTGGGTGCCGACATACAGCCCCAAATGCTTAAAAAAGTAGTTGAAAATTGGACCTCTAGACTTGTCTTTATTCGAACCATCTGCGGCGGCCACATTTAACATTTAATACATTAATGGCATACAATTATCCTTTCAATAAAAGCCGAAAACTTCTTAATGACCGGCAGTACGGTTTTCGCAGCAACAGATCCACTGGTGATTTGATGACATATCTAACCGAAAAGTGGAACTAATCTATTCACCGTGGTGGTGAAAGTAAGGTCGTTGCCCTTGATATTTCAAAGGCATTTTACAGAGTTTGGCATCAAGCTCTCTTATCGAAAATGCGTGCATTTGGGATCGATGATACCCTTCTACAATGGATTAGAAATTTCCTTTCGGAACTTTCAATCCAAGTTGTTTTGGACGGTTTCAAGTCAGCAAATTACCAAATAATTGCTGGTGTTCCCCAAGGCTCCGTTTTGCCTCCGACTCTCTTTCTCATTTTTATCAATGACCTCCTGTCTGTCACTTCTAATCCAATCCATTCCTTTGCTGATGACAGTACCCTCAGCTATACATATTCGTTTTCTGGGCTGCGCCCCTCATCTTCGGGCGTTGAACTGGAATGGAAACGTATGTTAAGCTCATTGAATTCCGATCTTGACAGCATACTTAAATGGGCTAAAACCAACAGAGTGGAGTTTAATGCTTCCAAAACGCAATGCTGTCTGCTGTCATTGAAGCGAACCCCTAATTCTCTGCCATTATCCATGGATGGCACTTGCATTGCCGAAACCGAAAGACTTTCCATCCTCGGTATGTGCGTTAACGATAAACTTCGTTGGAATGACAACATATTCGATGTCGCTAAGAACGCTGTGAAATGTCTAGGCTTCCATAAGCGATGCAAGAAATATTTCACCCCTTTTGATCTGGCTAGAATCTACAAGGCCCAAAACCAAAACTTGAGTACAACGCTCATATCTGCTCTGGTGCACCAATGACATATTTGGAGCTACTTGACAGGATTCAAAAACGTGCGATAAAATTTATTGGCGATCGAGACATCACGAAATCATTTGACTCTCTTAGTCATCCTCGTAATGTCTCGTGCCTGTAATTGTTTTATCGGTATTTCCACCACAAGTGCTCAAATGAAATAACCAGTTACATTCCACCCCTACAGCAATTCAACCGCAATACTCGCCATGCTAGAAATGCACATCAGTTTACCCTTAAGCCTGTTTTCGGACGTACTGTGAAAGATTCCTTTCTCAACCGTACAATACTAATGTGGGATGCTCTACCACGCTCTGTTTTTCCTGCACATTAGAGTTTACAGACATTTAAGACCAACGTGCATCGGTTTCTCCCTTTCTCTAATCCTTCATTTCCTTAATGCCAGCACTGTGTCACTTCATTATAAGGGTATCCAAAGTCCCTTTAGTGCGCGTTGCCATTTTGACAGGGAAATGTGAAGATTAAATTAATTTATTATTATTAGTTAAGGGTATTTATACATTTTAGAATTCAATAGAGAAAGAGAGAGATTACGTTAACGTAAAATAATTGAGTTTTAAGGCGAATTAAAAATTATATTAAATATAGCGAATGGTATAAAAGACGTGCCATTTGAATTTTAACGAATATTTAAACTATAATGGAAATGTATCAACAAATTACAATAGAAATGTATGATGACGATGATGATGATGATGAGGAAGATGATGATGACGATGATGAAATGAGAACAACTATAAAAAACATAAGGAAAGGCTACAGTCCGCTTGGGGCGAACAGTATGATACCCTATCCTTATCCCTATGTACCCCAAAGAAAAAATTCGTAAGGAAGATGATAGATAGCATTTTATTTCATTCTATGAAATTTATAGAAAAAAAAATATTTTTTTGAAAAAACGCCCCCAAAAAGTGGGCGTGGCCAAAAACTTTGTATGGGCGATATATTGGAAAAAATATTGGCTAAATATATTGTTAAACATTTTTTTTCGATTTCTATGAAAATTTTCAAAGAAAACTTTTAACACTTTACCATTTCGGGACCCTAGGGAGTATATGCTCCAAATTTCAGCCTCCTAGTATAACTTTAAAGGCCTCAAAAGTTGATACGGACGGACGGACATTGCTAAATAGTCTTAGGATTTGTTTGGTCCTGATCATGACTATATATACTTTTATGGGTCTACGACGAATATTAAGGGGTGTTACAAACTATGTGTCAAAATTAATATACCCTTAGGATAGGGTATACAAAATTATATATTGGTACATTTGTTACACTCATGCTATAACCACATGAGCTATACACACCGAAGTCTGCTTTGTTCAAATTACTTATGAATAACCCATCATCACTTGACTTGTGTAATATATGTTTTGAGCTAAGCTGCCTTCCTTTGACAGGAGATTTTATTTCTACAAATTTTCATTCTTTACCATTATAGGTATAGATAGGAGATACCATCAGGTCTATATGCCAAATGAAAGTGTCGGAGATATTATTAGCCCACCATCAAAAAGTAAGTAAATTTTTCCATATGTTAATTTTTTTTTCGGACATATTTTCCATTGCGTGTGACATCATTTCCAGTGAAATTGTTGGAGTTCGTTAGTGATATTTTCTTTCTCCAGCCAGGAAATTGGTTTATGAGTCTTCTTTTTGCCCTGATTTTTCATTAGCGAAATAGCTTTATTACATGACTTGGATATTTTGGCTTGCAAAATGTTTCTGACACTTTCGTTTTTTAAAAATCCTTACATAAATGGAACTTATTTTCTTACATAGGTCCCTTCGGAGAAAACAATTTCATAAAATTCATTGCAGTCTTCCCGATGTTCCACAGGTAATACATTTGCATATGTGGATCTAAAGCACATTTTTATTTTCGATAACTCAGAATCAGAAGCAGCTGCGGGGAATATGATATAGTGTAGAATTAAAAAACATTTAACTCATAAAACTCACCAGATTGTAATTTAGAGAATGTAAGCTTTCTCATATCTTCAGTGACGAGAGTATATTTCCTTTAAAACGTGACACATGTTGTCAATTGAAACTCCACCATATCTAGACGGATATTCACGTTCTGACTTTCCTCAGCTCTGCCTCAATTCTGTACAACCAACCGGATAAATATAAAGAAATATAACGGGTGATCCAAGTAGAGATACTTTATTCAATAGCCTTTTTTGACAGATCACGTGTAAGTCGTGTCATGCTGTCATGTTATTTTTGTTTAGTATTGTTTGGCATTTCATAATGGAAAGACTTACGCGTGAACAACGTTTACAAATTGTTCAACTTCATTATGAAAATTCACGTTCTGTGAGGAATGTGTTTCGTACACTTCGCTCAACTTATGGTCAACATAATCGGCCTACTGAGCGTACTATTCGCAACACCATCACCCATTTTCAGACCCAGCATTTATTATTGGATAATATTCGACCGAATAGACCACGTCCAGCACGCTGTGAAGAAAATATAGCGGCCGTAGCTGAGAGTGTACACGAAGACCGTAGAGAGTCGATTCGGCGCTGTTCGCAGCAACTCGGACTGACGTATGGAACGACTTGATTTGAAAGCGTACAAAATACAGATTGTGCAACAACTGAAGCCGCTCGACCTTCCCAAGCGACATCGCTTCGCTCTATGGGCTCTTGAAAAGTTCCAAGAAGATCCGACGTTTTCGAGGCAAATTTTGTTTAGCGATGAGGCCCATTTCTGGCTCAATGGGTATGTAAACAAACAAAATTGCCGCATTTGGGACGAAGAGCAACCTGAAGAGATTGAAGAACTGCCACTTCATCCAGAAAAAACAACGGTTTGGTGTGGTTTGTGGGCCGGTGGAATCATCGGTCCATATTTCTTTAAAAATTATGCCGGTGCGAACGGCAACCGTCAATGGCAACCGTTATCGTGCCATGATAACCGACTATTTGATGCCTGAAATTGAAGCTCGTGATCTCGGCGACATTGGGACGGCGCCACTTCCCACACATCGCATCAATCAATGGACTTATTGAGAGAACATTTCGGTGAGCACATAATTTCACGTTTTGGGCCGGTCGATTGGCCACCAAGATTGTGTGATATCACACCGTTAGACTTTTTCCTGTTGGGATATGTAAAGTCAAAAGCTTATGCCGACAAACCCGCTTCTATTCAGGCCTTGGAGGTAAACATCACGCGTGTCATTCGCCAGTTACCAGTCGAAATGCCCGAACGAGTGATCGAAAATTGAACTCAACGGATGGACCATCTGCGACGTAGCAACGGCCAACATTTGATAGACATAATCTTCAAAAAATAAATGCCAAAGAATGTTATTTCAAATGATAATAAACATTCTTCATTAAATTTGAGTTTTCTGTGTTTTTTTCTTTAAAAGAGAAAGAGAGATCATTATGTTGCCAAATGTTAATAGATATTGCTTATGAATGGAGATAAGGCAAGCTAATGCCAAAGGAAAAAGATATTTAGTAAGGATTCAATATATAATCGGAACCATAAAATCAAACTTATTTTAAGATTTTCTAAGACCACGTCTATAAAAAGGATTTTTTTTTGAATATCCCAAAACTAGTAAAAGTGGAATACGTGCTTTTTTATTTATTCGAGGGGACACGTTTGTGTTAAAAAAATTTATGGGACATTGTACCACCTCACATTTTAAAATGAGTACCTAATTTAAACTCATAAAAATGCGTTCCTACCCAACATTACACCAAATACATTGGGTCCACTCATTGGGATGAATCCACTTAGTACTTTATTAACGATTGTAGGGGAAATGATATGAAGTAATTTTGTAGTACGGCGATATTGAAACATAGTGTTATTCATATAAATAAATTTATCCCCAAACATTTATATTTTTTTACATAATGTATTATTTATTTTTTTTTATTCTGTCAAATTTTTTTTTAGATTTATTTGAATTTCGGAACAAAAATTAACTTACACAATAGACTTCCATTCTGTTAAATCAAATACATTAGCTGCGCAATTTTCCGATCAGGAACTTTTTTTCCACTCTCTGCATGAAAGCTGAAAGCTTACCAATTCAAATGAGTGCACACATTTAAAATGGGTGGACTCAGTGTACTCAGTGTATCTTTAGAGTACCTACATGTTTTGTTCCAAGCAAGCACTCACTTGATTACATAAACAGTGTACTCATTTTGGTATCAGGTTATCGAGTAGTGTACAGTAACTGTCTCTGTTAATATAATGAATCATTTGTACAGTAAATTTGCTGATATGATACAATGAATAGAGAACACTGAAGTATTGTACCGGTAAAAGAAAGCAAATGAGTGCATTTATGTAGTCAAGGCAAGTGGTGTATGACAAGTCGTCATAAAATTATCCCTGGTATTGGACAATTGATTAAACGCAATGGAAGCATTTGTGTTGATTTAAAAAGGTGGTATTTGAAACAAGAATGCCGCCGACGGAAAATTGCAAAAATATTAGTTTTTTGGGCCATTTTTTTTACTTAATTTGATGAAACTTTTGTGAAACTTCCTTTAAAACATTAACATCCAATTTAAAGCATTCGACAGCGCCTTTATGCCCTAAAAAGGATGCACGGTAAGTTTTTTAATATTGCACTTAAATAAGTATTATCAGAAACATCCATATATCCGGATCCGAAACATCAGTATAATTGTCCTGAAAAACTGTTCGACTCAACTGTTTGGATTTGGAATACATTTTTTTTCCTTGGAGCCTCCTACTTTTCCAAAATAAAAAAATCTCTCGAAACAAATGGTTGGAAGAAGCAACTATTAATTGGTTTTGATAGTACTCGATAGTGTATACCGATGCAATTTCAACTGGATTCGATTACGAAGGAAACTTTCTGTATATAAGAGCATGTTAGATAACATACTACCATTTTTATTTTAATCACCATCTACGAGCATAAGTAGCGCCACTATGGCCAGTGCGTTAAGCAGATCTACGGCTGCATTCAGCAGCTTATATGAGGACTAGATGCGAATAGTTTTCAACCGACATGCTCATAAGTTTCTTCTGTCTCTATTCCAACCTGGTTAAATGGCCAATGGCAGTTTCTCGCCAAATTGCGAACAAGCAAATATTCGTAGAATCTAACACTTCATTCGCATGACAACTTTTTTGAAAGCAGGAAATTTAGGAAAATTATTTTAATTGTAAATGTCGCTATTTAGATCAATTCAGACTCAATTTTTTTTAGAAAAGAAGTTATATCAATTAATATATTGCTTTCGTGTTAGATAGAATAGATATTATTAAATCATATCTTCTCTCCATTTAATGACGGGATTACGATCCGGATTACAGGGATCATAACCCTACACTGCATTCGGTTCGACCTCAAAAGATATCTGCAGGCAACCTGATTTTGAATCACTTCATCATTCAGGCCAATCAAATGCTGGTGCTTCTGCATTTGTGTGATCCAGGAGTTTTTAGGCCTGCCTCTCTTACGCGATTGTAAGGGATAGTTGATTGCCATTGCCATTGTATTTTTGACAGGGTTTGTAGGATCCCTCCTTTGACCATGACAATACCAAATAAATCGGTCGTGCTCCAATTTTTCGACGTGAAGGCTTCCTCGGATTCTGGAACTTCTACTTCGATCAAGCTTTGTTACTCCTGCTATTATGCGAAGCATTTTCATCTCAGCTGCTGTCACCTTGCCCTCATACTTTTTGTATATTGTCCAGCATTGTGAACCTTATGTGAGCGCCGGACGCACAACTGCGGTGTAGAGCCTTCCTTTCAGCTTAGGGGACATTTTTATTTCACAGAACATGGCAGAGTTTTCCTGCCATTTCATTCACCCTACGCTTACACGATGATTGATGTCGTTATCAACTGTTGCTTTGATGTTGATCATTGATCCCAAATATTTGAACTTTTCACACTTGGGAACCACCACCCTATTCAAATAATAGTCCGGAATGCGTTGACTTCGGTAAGAGAATGGGCAGTACAAATACTCTGTCTTTTTTGCTTTTAGGAATAAGGAATAAGGTGGAAGGTCTCGGTTTTCCAGACGAGTAAAATTCGATCCCGGACTCCACACCGTCGTCGAAAAGAATACGAACTTTTCGTCAGATGCATCTAGAGCCCCAGAAGGTGTGTTTTGCAGTCAATTATTGTACATATGACTTCTCTTAGATACACAAGTGGATGAAGGATACGTCGCTTTATAGCATAGTGTGGAAACTTATGAATACTCGGGATATTTCTGAAAGACGTAGAAAAATATGCACAAATGACAACGAAATGCCACAATCTTCTATCTGCTGTGCCTTGTACTTAATTCTCTGCAAATCCAGAATAGTTTGTGTATTTTTTATATACCAAGCACAGTGATTATCCCTTTTAAGTGGGTATATCATCACTAGTCATTGATAACATAATATGTCGCAGCGCTACATCTTGTGTGCGCTGATTTATTTTCTTTTTCTAGTGTTTTTTTTTTAGCTCAGATGACGAAGTACGTATTCATATGCCAACAGATTAAAGTGTAAGGTGCTTGAAGTCGACACCATTGCTTTGCCATAGCAAAAGAAGAAAACATATCCTGTTGTTCATAAGATTCGCACAAACTTTCATTATTTAAGCGTGTGTGCAAGTTCTTAGAATAAGTTATTTTTCCTTAACTTCAAGGATCACACGAGCAGGGAATGAGGTCAGAAAAGGATAAAAAAAGCTTCATTTTCTCATGCACTGCAAACTTCTGAAGCATAAGGTTAGTACACAGATATTTTATAATTAGTGTTGCATTCTTCTCTCCCTATATTCTACTTTAAACTTTCTAGAACTAAGTGGGTTGGAGGAGCACATACATTCAGCATAGCCACAAGGGCATGGACATATATGAAGAATAAATGGGGCGACGGTCTTAAAACAAAATAGAAACAAAATGATACCCACTGCGAAAAGAAGAATACCAAACACTGTTAGTAGAGTGTCGGTGTTTAGTCGGTCGGATAAACAGTTTTAGACAATTAGAAAACTATTTTCATTTTATAGATAAAAATAAAAATAGTAGAAAGTATATAAGTATCTATTTATTGAGTTCGTTAAATATGTATAGTTCTGGTGATGAATATTTTTTTTATGAAAGAACTAGCGCAATTCCAGGCCTAGCCCGTGTTAATTAAAATTAGTTTCACTATTTAACTTTGTATATTGTATTTTAAGGCAGAAAATATAATCGTTTGCAGTGACGGTTTTAAATAAACGTTTGATGCACAAATAATATTTATTTATTATATTTTTTCAGTTCTCCAAAATTAAAACTGCAAAAAAAAAACCAACTACAAGGGTAGCCTCATATAGAATTTAATTATTGTTAAATTAGTCCCTACTGGGATAAAAAACTAATTCATAGAATAAAATTACTAATTGCTGAATGTGTTTATGTCTTCATTTAAAGTTGGTAAGTGTTACGAAAAATACCAGACCCTACCGGAAAACCTCTGGATCAGCTAGTCTTACCTGTATACCAATAACGTGGGGAGGTAAAGTTCTACCTCACACAGTTCTTGTCGGGACATGGCTATTTTCGGGAGTATCTCCATATATTTATGTACGTGGATGGTCCATGCTGCCCGATCTGTGAGGGAAAAATTCAAAATACAGAACACATTTTGACGGAATACCGGAATTTCACGGCTGCTAAAAAGTTCCTAGAGAAAGAAATTGGCCAAATAACATTGAAAGCAGTGATAAAACGTATGCTCTCAAAAATAAAATGCACGACTGCGTCATACGAAACTTTCTCGGTATATGAGATCCGTTATTGAATCGAAAATGAATGGTGACAAATTTATTTAAATCACTTTTTAGGTTTTGAAAAATTAGATTTTCTCAAAAACGGCACCTACGATTTTGATGTTATTTCGCACGTTGGACATTTTTAACATAATTGTTCAAAATAAAAAAAATATCAAAATCGATAAAGCCGTTTTTGAGAAAACGAATTTATTTTAAATTTAAAAAAATCATTACCTATATAAAAAAATTTTTTTTTAAAAATCTAAGTAAGCAAGTTTGTTCGACCTTATAGTATAAAAAAATTAGTAAATTTTTTTAAAGTCCCCTTTGTTGTTTTTCGAGATATTGGCGGTTTTATAATTAACCGTTAATCGATTTTTTTTCAAAAAACTGAGTATGCAGTATTTTTGGCCCGATCCCAAGTATCCTTAGCACAAAGGAAGCCCGAAAACCTTTGAACAATATTTGAGAAATTAGTGATGATCAATTCGGGTTTCTGAAAGACCCTTATACACTTGACGAAATCAAAATGTTGGTGAACATAGCAAACAAAAAGCCATCGAGAGAAAATGAATACTCAAAGGAGTATTTTTCTGTTGTCACCCTATAATAAATTCTCTAGATAGAATGAACGTGCCTGATTATATATTTAGAATCATATCAGATATCAAAACCAGAATGCTAAACTTCGACAGCGATGAAGGAACTTAATACTTACTACAACATATCTGCGGGGGTTCCGCAGGGATATGTCTGCTGCGGAATTTTATGAATAATTCCCAGGCTGCCAATGCCTCCAAGGGTGAAGACCAAGGTTTTATGGATGATATTGCCAATATTTCCGTGGCAAAGCACATCCACGAAATATAAGTAAACTATCGAAACCACCAGCAATAAGATACCTATGTGTTATAATCTTATTTTCATCTCGATTACGTTGGAGAACAAATCTTAAATGAAGAAAGACAGTTTCAATAGAGAAATGACAAAATTGCTGGGATAATAGATAAAATGCAAGATGGTTATGAATGATTTTTACTCAGGTGACGGAATGATCTCGGATGAGCTCTCAACTAGAAGAAGTTTTCTTAGGACCCGAACCTGTGTTGGGTCTGCCTGCATCTCTAGTAATGTCTTCCATTGATGCTTGGGTTTCTTGTAAACACAAGATTCGGTAGCGCGACTGTGATGGATTGCGCCCGGACATTTGCAAAAAGTCTGCATCATTTCTTCTATTACTTAGGAGAATCGGCTGTAGGCTACTTGTAGACGTTGTTTCGGGTCACCAAGCTTTTGCTAAACACTTAAATGTATTGGGCCGAAGCGACACCAAAACCTGTCCTGCTTGCGGTGAGTAGGACAACACAGCAGAACATTTTCTCTGCAGTTGCCCGGATTTTGCTGGCATCAGTTGGCGGATTTTCGGGGCTGACGTGGTGAGTGCCGAATATCTAAAACTCTTCATCACTAAAGCTCCTTCTTATATTTCTTCGAAAGACGGGAAAACTAAGTATATTAATGTAAGGTGTTTGAATGGTATTACAATGGACCAGTAGTTGTGTCTGAGCGCTCCAACGGATAGTGGCAACATCCGACAGAAAAATACATCCAAATAGATATGTCTCCATTTTAATTGTAATGCTTTCAATAGAGGAAGCGCTTCATTTCTTAACCACATAAGATCTATTAGTCTAAAACTAATAAACTTCTTAATTCCCACTCATTTTACTAACACCAGTAGTACTTTGTTAGATCTATTTTTTCAGAAATACTAGTGGTGATATTGTTCGGCTCATATGTTTTTCAAACACGATATAATTTGCGTTAATTTGCTTTAGTATTTCCTTCTCAAAGAATTTGCGTTCTGTTGCATATAGAAACTTCAAAGCTTTAAATGGTAATCCACTTCGGGCTGATCTGGAAAGAGTGAATTGACAATGCTTTTATAGCTATCAGTCATCTGATGAGCAGATTAATTAATAATTTAATTATAGATCTCAAAAATAGATGCAATTTGGCATTCAAGAGATGGAAATGATTTAAACTTCAAGAGCACTATAATGATTTTCGTAGGCTAAGAAATGTTGTTAATCTCAATATTTGTAAAGCTAAAAGAGGTTGGTCGAGAATACAAACAAAAGTTCATAAAAGAAAGTAAAGAAAATAAAAACCGAACTTCCGCAACGTTATAATTCAATTTATTTCCTTTGACGTAATTATATTCTCGCCAAGGCAATTCGTGGCGCGAGCAAAGATGTTTACGCGGTGGTGGTTGCTGTCAGAAAGAGGGCGAGCAACCAAAGCGGCGACTCACCAAGCTAAAACCCAATCTAAAAGTCCCGCAAGAATCCCACAGCACAGCACAAATGCCAACAACTACAACATAATGCACTTGCGTTGCATAGGCAAGCGAAACAATCCGCTAGCTTTTGCGCCGTAATCAGCAGAGTGCGTGTGCTGTGGGAAACTTATGAGCAAATGAACAAGTGTACATACACAAAGTAGGTATAGAAACAAAAAAGTTAGCTGCACATCTTTGCTCGTGACAAAAGGTACGTTACAAAGGGTAAGCTACACAATGTCTGGCAATACAATTAACAAGATCAAAATTAAATAAATCAAATGAATTGATGGAAAGAAAATTTAAAATTTAAATTAAATTACATTGATTGTAAAAGATGAATTCATTTCTAAACACACCGCCACCCCTGAAGGGCACTTCAGGAAACTGGTAATAGAGCCAGCTTGGTAATGGGTCTCTTGAACAGCCCGTTCTTGGTACGAAGGGTAACCACGCGAATATGCCCATCTTTGCCGGAGTGTAGCTCTTCGATACGACCCCAAGCCCATTGGGAAGGAAGCAGATTCGGCTCTTTCACCACAACGAGATCACCCATCTTGAAGTCTCGGTTGGCCTGTCTCCATTTCGGCCGTTGTTGAAGCGAGGTTATGTAATCAGACTGCCATCTCTGCCAAAAGCCTTGTAGCATATTTTGGACCAGTTCCCAACGTCCTAATCGATTTGTTGGAACCTCCAAACAACTAGGTTCGGGTAGGGCGGTATATGGGCGACCTATAACGAAATGAGAAGGGGTTAATGGGTTCAAATCGGTATCAGAGATGGCACATAAAGGTCGCGAATTCAGCAAAGCCTCTATTTGGGCTAGCAAAGTGCCCATTTCTTCAAACGTAAGATGATTGCTGTCGACGACGCGATGAAGATGTTGCTTAACGCATTTGACACCCGCTTCCCACAGCCCTCCAAAATGAGGAGCATGGGGCGGAATGAATTCCCAGCGGATGTTCTCTGCTGCCAAAGCCGTAGATACCAGTTCGTTGTGCTTCGATGACCGAACCAATTCGTACACTTCCGATAGTTTGCGAGCAGCTCCTTGAAAGTTTGTGCCATTATCCGAATGGATGACACTACACTTTCCTCTTCTAGCGATGAATCTCCGCAGGGCAGCTATAAAAGCATCTATAGACAGGTCGCTGACAACTTCCAAATGCAGCGCCTTGGTCGCCATACAAACAAAGAGGGCGAAGTATCCTTTTATAAGTTTTGCTTTTCGAAGCTTCGACGCACGCAACGTTATTGGACCCGCATAGTCGCAACCCGTTTGATCAAATGCAAATGATGGCGAAAGACGAGACGAAGGCAAATTCCCCATCAACTGCGAGGAGGTCGAAGTACGCAAACGGAAGCAATCCAGACAGTCGTGTACCAACTTTCGAATCATGTTTCTGGCTCCAAGTATCCAGAACTCCTGACGTATCACGGAAAACAACTCCGACACACCAGCATGAAGAAACTTCTCGTGGGCATCCGAAAGTATGAGCTGCGAAAGACGATGGTTATTCGGCAGAATTATTGGATGTTTAATGCTAAAAGAAACATTTGGAGCATTCGAAATCCGCCCCCCAACTCGCAGCAACCCTATCTCATCAACAAACGGAGATAGCGAAGATAGTTTTGACCGTTGCGAAACGTGGTTATGCTCCTTCAACATCTTAAGTTCTTCCTTGAACTCCCCTTGACCAAACCGAAGACAAGTTTCCTTGGAGGTACGAAGCTCGGAGTAGTTTAAAAAGTTAAAAAATCGATCCTCAATGGAAAGCTTGCAATTCCGCACAAAACGTATGACATATGCAACAATGCGAATTAGCTTGGGCCAAGAGGAAATCTTACCGAGCAGTTCATCAAAAAAATGGTCTCCTGGTAGCAAGGTAAGTGCAGCAGCCGGGCGTTTCCTTTCCTCAGGAACATTGTGCACTTCTTTGATGTCGGTAATCGGCCATTGGTTTGGTTCTGCTGTGATCCAAGCAGGACCCTTCCACCACAAATCCAAATCCAGAAGCTTGCTTGGTTCAACTCCCCTGGAGGCGCTATCAGCAGGATTTTCCTCGGAACGAACGTGACTCCAGACGGAACGGGGCAGGTAATCCAGAATCTCTGCTGTACGGTTAGCCACGAATGTGCCCCATCTGCGAGGAAGAGAAGAAAGCCAATAGGTTTCCCGGGGTGACATCCAACGACGAACGAACAAGTTTCATAATGCGACTAAGAAGAAGAGCCCCACATAATTCAAGCCGGGGAACCGAAACCTGCTTGACCGGCGCGACTCGAGTTTTAGCAGCAACAAGACGAACCTCAACGACACCATTTTCCGAAACACTGCGAGCATAGACCACCGCAGAATAGGCTTTTTCCGAGGCATCAGAGAATCCAAGCAAATCAAAACCCCGCGCATTCAAAGTGTACCTTCGGGGAATCCTAAGCTGGTCAAAATGTTTCAGCTCCTGGCGGTATGAAAGCCATTTTTTCGTGATTTCTGGGGGTAATGGATCATCCCAGTCAATCTTATTCAACCAAAGCTCTTGAAACAAAATCTTAAAAAGAATAATGGAAGGTGCTAAGAACCCCATAGGATCAAAAATTTTCGACACTTCCGAAAGCAAATGTCTCTTCGTAGGCATGGTAGAATCTTCCAAGGATATCTTAAAGGTGAATATGTCGTGGTAAGGGTTCCAGACTATTCCAAGTACCTTTTTCCATTCTGTTTCTGGGTCCAATGAAACAGTCTGACTCTCATCCGTACTGAGAATCCCCCAACAGTTAGACGCACATTTGCTTAGCTCTAATCCACCACAAGCAAGAAGTCCTATCAACTGTTCCTTCAACTCCAAGACACCAGACAACGAATCCGAGCCAGCCGCAAAATCGTCAACATATGAGTTATGCAAAATCGCGTAGGAAGCCTTGGGAAACTGCTGCTTATAGTCCTTAGCCAACTGCCTTAGGACTCTTATGGCCAAGAAGGGTGCGGGTGCAGTACCATAGGTAACAGTACTAAGGCGAAAATGAGCAATGGGGTCGTCTGGAGATTCTCGCCAAACAATGCGTTGGAAGTCACGATCTTTAGGGCTGACCCAAATCTGTCGGAACATTTTCACAATATCTGCGCAAAAGACATACCGATACAAACGAAACTGCATGTATACATTAAGCAAATTTTTCTGCAGGGGGGGTCCGATGTGGAGGACTTTATTTAAACTAAGCCCTGTCGAATCCTTGTGCGAACCATTAAAAACTACCCTCATTTTGGTTGTCACGACGGCATGGTGGGGCAAGTAGAATGCCTTTCCCGACGTAGGCTCAACTTCTCTATCCGGAATGCGCTCCATGTGGCCGAGTTCTTCGTATACTTTCATGAATTTGCAATACTCTGCACGAAGATTTGCATCCCGAGAAAAGCGGCGCTCCAAACTAAACAACCTCGATAAGGCACCAGAAAGAGTATTTCCAAATCTAACATCACCCTGGCGAAAAGGCAGTTCCACAATAAACTTGTTATCGGGAGCTCGAGAAAAAGTTTCTTCAAAATGCTTATCAGCGTCGTCCTCACAGCCAACTGAGGGGAGTTGAGAACCGATCTCTTCAATTTCCCAAAACGATTTTAAAAGCACGTCTATATCCATCCCTACGTGCAACGAAACAACATGATTCTTGGGCATATTGCCCGCAATTACCCAGCCAAAAACAGTGTTGTGGGCAATGATATTTCCAATACCATCCGAGCGATGACCATCCCGCAAACTACTCCACACCCTGTCCGAACCAAGCAAAATATCAATAGGAGCTGGGGTGTTGAATCCAGGATCTGCTAACGGCAGATCGTTCAAAAGAAGAGGACCATCAAAATCAAAGGAGAGTGGGGGTGTAATGGAGGTAATGATTTTCAATACAAATGCTTCCACATGCATTATGGAAGTATCAAAGCGAGGTTTCAACTGCAGATTTACGACTCCTTGCGTAACACCAGCATCAACAGCAGAGATCCCAGAAATGGGCAAACGAGAATGACGACGAGAAAGCCCCAGCATCCTAACCACACGATCGGTTACAAAGGAAACCTGCGAACCACTATCCAAAAGAGCGCGACAACGTTGAGGAATTCCTGCGGCATCCAACACTTCCACGACAACGGTTGGTAAAATCCCAGTTGTGGGGTTGCTGGGCTTAGTGTGATTGCTAACAATCGATGGCGACGGCGAAGAAACAAGAGCGGAATCATTTGGAGAATCGCTAACGTTATTCGAGCGAGAGGATCCAGAAATATCCAGGTGTACCAACGAATGGTGACGCGACCGACAATGGGAGCATCGACTCCTCGCATGACAACGCGACGACGAATGTTGTGTTCCTAGGCAGTTGTAGCAAAGTCTTTGATCTCTGGCATATCGACGACGATCTTCAATAGATAAAGCGATAAAGTCCGAACACTGATATAAGGGATGACTACCCTTGCATTTGGGACACGTTATGTTTGCAACAGATAAGCTTTTCACTCTTCCCGGAGGGTTTGACGAACGCGAACCGGTTTTAGTTACCCGAACCTTACTCTCACTTGTCTCTAAGGCGCTACATCTGTTCTCTAAAAAGTCTAACAATTCGTGAATAGTATCGACTTCCGAATATTGGTTCATCAAAGCCCAAGCTCTACGAGTTTCACTGTCAGTTTTGTTTATTAAGAGGTATATCAGCCATGGATCCCTTCCTTCAGACTCCATGGCCTTTAAACCACGAACAACCTCATCAGCATTGTCTACTAACTTACGCAACTGACCACTATCTGCACTAGTCACCGACGGCAAATTCAAAAATGTCTCAATAAATTGGTTTATTATGTATAGCGGCCTATTGTATCGGCGCTCAAGTTTTTCCCATGCAGGCTCATAATTAGCATCGGATATATAAATACCGTTCAACAAACTAGCAGGTTCATCCCGCAAAAAGGATTTGAGGTACCGAAATTTTTGCGACCCGGATAAATGCTTCCTACAATCTATGCTACCTAGGAACATATCGCGAAAACACGGCCACTCCCGATAATCAGCAGCAAAGGGCGTAATCTTAAACGCTGGTAATTCAATTTCTGACAATTTACTATTGCTCGAAATAGAGGGAACATTTTCAACATCAGCACTAAGCACATGTGCATCATCTCGAGCTGTAGTTTGTTCATTGGAAACCCGATTATTAATGTCAGCGAAGGAATCATTAGCACTTTGGATTCCAATATTCGACGCTCGACCGGGAGTTTTCACACTAACGGAATCGCGAGCGGGAATTTTACCTCTGAGGGATTTTAAAAGCAATGATTTAGCCGTTATAAATTTGGTTTCGAATTTAGCAAATTCTTCTTCCGGATCAACGTATCCTTCCTCGGCATGGTATTGGTGGAGATCATATTGATTTCCACTGAAGTCTTTCCAAGCCTCCTCCAACCGATCTAAACGCACTTCCAGAGCCTCGACCAACGTGTCTTCGGGAATTGATTGCGTGAAACTATATACGCGGTTAATGGAAGCTTTGATATGGTCTCGCGATTGCAACAACGTTTCCATGGTTATGCAGCAAAAGTAAAATCAAACGAACAACTGGCACAATGAAGCCTACTATCAAACACAATTTTGTTATGCCTCAACTTCCACTAGCAACAATTCTACAGCGGCACCGACCAACAAATTATTCACCAACGCAAAGATCAGCAAACAGCAACAGCATCAAATACCAATTAATTATTATAATTATTTACCTATCCTCAGTGCAATGAGGATTCTGTGGACTGTATCCAAATTCGAAGTATTCAAATGATAGCAACCACCCGAATCGCAGTAAAAAACAAAAAGTATAAAGGATCCGGCTCGACAGGACCAATTTTGGTCGAGAATACAAACAAAAGTTCATAAAAGAAAGTAAAGAAAATAAAAACCGAACTTCCGCAACGTTATAATTCAATTTATTTCCTTTGACGTAATTATATTCTCGCCAAGGCAATTCGTGGCGCGAGCAAAGATGTTTACGCGGTGGTGGTTGCTGTCAGAAAGAGGGCGAGCAACCAAAGCGGCGACTCACCAAGCTAAAACCCAATCTAAAAGTCCCGCAAGAATCCCACAGCACAGCACAAATGCCAACAACTAAAGGGTGATTTTTTAAGAGGTTCAGAACTTTTTTTTAAAAAAAAAACACAAAAAATTCGAAAAAATGAATGAAATATTTATTTGAATCGATAGTTTGAACCTTGCAATTTAATGTTTAAAGATAATTTCATGCAAATGTTGACCGCGGCTGCGTCTCAGGTAGCCCATCCGCTGAGTCCAATTTTGGCATACTCTTTCACACATATCGGCCGGTATCTCACGAATGAATGCATGGATGTTGGCTTCCAGTGCGTCAATCGAAGCGGGCTTGTCCCTATACACATTAGCCTTAGCATACCCCCACAAAAAATAATCTAATGGTGTCAAATCGCACGATCTAGGCGGCCAATTGACCGGCCCGAAACGTGAAATTAACTGTTCACCAAACTCGCCCCGCAATTGCGCCATTGTTTCGCGTGCTGTGTGGCATGTGGCACCGTCTTGTTGAAACCACATATCATGCAAGTCAAGAACTTCCATTTCGGGCAAAAAAAAGTTTGTTATCATCGCTCGGTAGCGTTCACCATTGACAGTAACGCTGCGATTCGCATCATCTTTGAAGAAATATGGCCCAATAATGCCGCCGGCCCATAAACCGCACCAAACAGTGGCTTTTTCGGGATGCATTGTAGCTGTTGCAATGCTTCTGGCTGATCTTCACTCCAAATGCGGCAATTTTGCTTATTTACGTACCCATTCAACCAAAAATGAGCCTCATCGCTGAACACAATTTTTCGATAAAAAAGCGGATCCTCGGCCAGCTTTCCAAGAGCCCATTCACCAAAAATTCGGCGTTGTGGTAGGTCGGCTGGCTTTAGTTCTTGCAACAGCTGTATCTTAAAAGGCTTTACGCCCAAATCCTTCCGCAAAATTTTCCACGTAGTGCTGTAACAAAGGCCTAACTGCTGGGAACGGCGCCGAATCGACATTTCGCGGTCTTCTGTCACACTAGCTGATACGGCCGCAATATTTTCTTCAATACGCACAGTACGTAAACGTGTTGGTGGTTTAATGTCCAACAAAGTAAATTTGGTGCGAAATTTGGTCACAATCTTCCGAATAGACTGCTCAGAAGGTCGAGAATGCCGATCATAAAATGGAAGCAGAGCGCGATGAACATTTCGAACCGAGCACGAATTTTGATAGTAAAATTCAATAATTTGCAAGCGTTGTTCATTTGTAAGACGATCCATGGTTAAATTGCAAACTAAACTGAAGCTGTTTGACAGTGACACAAGGTACTAAACACACGTCAGCTGTCAAAACCAGTGTTGCCAAAACCAAACCAGCTAAAAAATCACCCTTTACAACATAATGCACTTGCGTTGCATAGGCAAGCGAAACAATCCGCTAGCTTTTGCGCCGTAATCAGCAGAGTGCGTGTGCTGTGGGAAACTTATGAGCAAATGAACAAGTGTACATACACAAAGTAGGTATAGAAACAAAAAAGTTAGCTGAAACTTATGAGCAAATGAACAAGTGTACATACACAAAGTAGGTATAGAAACAAAAAAGTTAGCTGCACATCTTTGCTCGTGACAAAAGGTACGTTACAAAGGGTAAGCTACACAATGTTTGGCAATACAATTAACAAGATCAAAATTAAATAAATCAAATGAATTGATGGAAAGAAAATTTAAAATTTAAATTAAATTACATTGATTGTAAAAGATGAATTCATTTCTAAACAGAGGTTTTTATCCGAACAGTAATTTAGCGCCAACGACGCTATAGAAAAATATTAGTTATATTGGAATTGGTAACATGTTTACTGTAGTGGGTGGTTTGGAATTTTGTCGGGTAGAGCAGACAGATGTTGTTAAGACAGTATTATGTATTAAATCAAAGTCTTCATGATAGACGAAAACTGCTAGATTAATACCGGTTCCTAATTTTGAATTGCGTTCAATTGCAATATTACCGTTTCTGTCCAAAGTTTTTGAAAAAATTGTTTATGTCCAAATATCGCATCATCTTCAGGAAAATTAGTTACTTTGCAAACACCAATAAGGTTTTAGAAAACAGCATAGTTGCACCTCAGCGCTACTAAAAGTAACGGATGATCTAAGATTGCCCATAGAAAAACCCCATATTGCTCTGTAAGCATTATCAGATTCTTCAAAAGCTTTTGACACAGTAAATCATTCAAAACTTATTTCAAAACTTTTGAATCAATTCAATTTGCACACACCTACAAGAATCTCTCAAAAGGATCAATCTTGGGCCCACTTTTATTTTCTATTTTTATAAATGATCTTTCCGATAGTATTACCAATTCTTCTGTTCAAATATATGCCGACGATGTTCAGATGTATCTAAGCTTTGAAAAGGGACATACTGAAGATACCACATTCAAGTTCAATTGCGACCTCGAAAGCATTTTTCAATGGTCAAAAGGAAATAGTTTATGTTTATTAAACCCTGAAAAGTCTAAAAACATGCTAATATCCCAAAATGGTATTTATTTTTCTGATTTTCCAAGTTTATGTTAAAGGAACGAATGCATACAATTAGTTGATAAAGCTAAAACCTTGGGTATTTGGTTTGGTTACAACTTAAGATGGGACCTTCATGTTCGTATTTTTGTTGGAAAAATATATGGATGTATACGTAACCTATATTTGTCACAGTATGCTACTCCTGTCAAAACAAGATTGATGTTAGTAAGATCTCTTATTATTCCAATTTTATCTTTTGGGTCTGAGGTTGCAGTGCATTGTAGTGCTGAATCTAGAAGAAAGCTTTCTATCGTCTTTAACAGTGTTACTCGTAATGTGTTTGGTTTAAAGCGCCAGGATCGTATATCCGTATATAAAACTAAAGTTCTGGGCTAAACGCTGAATAAATACTTAGACTATTGTGCTATAAAATATTTGCATAAAATCACAATTTCCCAGGTTTGACTTAACCTCTAACTTTTATTCGCTAATGGCACTCTCTCCCTCTAGGCGTTCGAAGAATTTGTTTTGTAGACCGTTATAGGGTATCTCTTTTTTCTTACTCGGCTGGTAATTCAATGTTGGTTAAAGTGCCTTATAATATTCAATACTTTATTTTATAACATTGTATTTTAATATATCTTCTATAGGTTTGTAAGCGTTGTTGCTCTATTTGCCATTTTTATGTAAGCAATTGTATCTAATTTGAATTTAAACTTAACTCTCATGCTAACCTAAATCAAATTTTTAAATTAAATATTAAAGTGTAATAAATAAATAAATCATTCATAATCACATTTACGTCATTATAGATTTGCTTCAAATTTCGTATATAAAGTTTTTGGGGTTACATCTTGAAATACATCACTTACTATTTTTCTAGGAAATGGTTCCAAGCATTCTGGTTTTCTTTTGTACTAAGGATAAGGAGGTTTTTCAGTAAATCAAATTTTTCAAAACCTAAAAAGTGATTTAAATAAATCTGGCATGTCAAATGTTACCATTCTTTCTGAGGAAATTTAAAAATGCACATCATGTAGCGAGAAAGTTTCGCATGATAAAGTGGTGCACTTTGCTTAATCATTCGGTTAACAAATTAAAATTGGTATAGTAAATTCCGGAAATTAAGGAAGATTTATGGCAGTTTAGTTTTATTCTATGGTAAGTACTGGTTTCGTTGTGGTTGAGTAAGTTTGTATTAATAATTGTATTCGTAGCTGCAAGGTTCGTACGATTTCGTCGATCATTCTTATTAAGCATGATCTGTTCAA
This sequence comes from Ferdinandea cuprea, assembly GCA_963576555.1. Lineage (NCBI taxonomy): Eukaryota > Metazoa > Arthropoda > Insecta > Diptera > Syrphidae > Ferdinandea > Ferdinandea cuprea. The sequence goes on from OY754959.1 coordinate 85,917,411, forward strand.
GAATGTCGGCTACCCTTATCTCGCCATTGGAATTATCGATGACCCAATTAAGTTGTATTCAATTTAATAAAAGCGTTCAAACTTTACCATGTATAAAGAGAGTTATGAAACGGTTTCCCCATTTTTATTTGATAGTCCTTAATTGTAATGTGACTCTAATGGAATATCCTAAGGGTATAACCATTTTGACACATATTTTATAGTACCCCTTAATATCCATATATAAAGGGTGTTTTTTTTTAGATGTATAGAACTTCGAATTGAAAAAAAAACATGGCTGGTTCGAATAAAGACAAGTCTAGAGGTCCAATTTTCAACCACTTTTTCAAGCATTTGGGGCTGTGTGTCGGCAATAACGCCACGAATGTTGGCTTCCAAGTCCCCAAACATTTCTGGTTGGTTGGCGTAGGCGAGCGACTTCACATATCCTCAAAGAAAATAATCCAATGGTGTCAAATCACACGATCTTGGTGGCCAATGGACAGGTCCATTCCGCGAAATTATGCGCTCATCGAATGTTTCCTTCAATAAGTCGATTGTGACTTGCGCTGTGTGGCATGTAGCGCCGTCTTGTTGGAACCAAATTTCATCCACATTCATGCCATACAATTCGGGAACAAAATAGTCGGTTATCATGGCTCTATACCGGTCTCCATTAACGGTAACTGACTCTCTAGCACCATTTCGGAGGAAGTATGGCCCAATGACTCCACCAGCCCATAGAACACACCAAACAGTCAGTTTTTGTGGATGTAATGGCGTTTCAAGATTCTCTTCACTCCAAATGCCGCAATTTTGCTTGTTGACGTAGCCATTCACCTAAAATGAGCCTCATCACTGAACAAAATTTGGCGATGAAAATCAGCATCGATATCAATTATTTTCGAAATAAATTTGCACGATTTGCAAGCGTTGTTCATTTGTCAACCAGTTCATGATCAAATGACAAACAAAACTGAATATAAATAACATTAGAGTTGCCATATTTGACCACAAAATGTCAGTTTTATCTCTATTCGAAAAACCAACCTCTAAAAAAACCACCTTTATATATATATTTATGATCAGCATTATTTTGGCATTGTCCGTTCAAGATATTGAGAGTGTAATCTTTCAAGTCCCCTGCCCCCTAAAACCAGCAAACTTCCTCTCCTAAATCTCTATCCATGTATATACATGTGAATCACAACTCTAACCGTCCTCTGGCGACTTTCTTTAATTGCTCTCACCTTAAAATCAGATTTTTGCACCACCTTACCTTATGCGCATTGGTCAATTGCATTAAAAACTGTCAAAGTCTATTGGGTGTGCAGAAAACACCTTTGCACCTTACGTCACCGGCAACGACCAACGATACCATTTGTATGAACTGAAAACGTTGGCTATAATATACATCCGTAAACATTTCAGAGTGTATTTATTGGGAATACAGCGTACTTGGTTACCGATTTTAATTCTTTACGAACAGATTTTAACAAGCGTAGGTGCAGTAGCTTAGTGGGTAAGTGCGTTGGATTACAAAGCTGTTCGAATCCGACCCGTACGACCTTAAAGTTTTAATTCGCTGCCCTACATTAATGGTATATATCGGCCGTTTAGGCATAATATTATATATATGTTAATATTTTTTTTAAACAAGTGTGACTTAATCCCACAAATAGGACGATTGGGGTTAATAGCCTACAATTACTCGTCTAAAGTGTGATGCACGTTGACGCTTGAAGCAGAAATCCTAAAATGAAAGTTTGAACTGCCTTAATACACTGACGATTGAATTTACAGCTCCAGGCTGTTAACTTTTATCACAATTGCAAGATAGGAGACGTAAATTTCTGATTGAAGTACTAAACAGAGAACCAATGGAAGTGGGAAAACGCAACATACATAAAGAGTAGAATATGAAAAGCTTGTAGCGGCCACTAGTGGGCTGTTACAAAAAGCTTCAGACGCGTAATTGTAAAATGTCATAATGATGACATTGACAATTTTTTTTTTAAAAATATACATCAATTATGTATTCAATTCAAATATTGGTTGCCATCTTTGGAGTAGTACATATGTTCGTAGATATATTAATTACTTTTTGGTATGTCTTAATCATAAAAGTCAAGCTATAAGACAATCTGGATTGCTTCTTCGCATTAAAAAATTAACGTTTTGATTTTCCCGTTTCTTAGTCTGCTACCGGCATCTTATATAATATAATAACCTTGATCCATTCTTAGAAAGTTCTAAGGGAAATACTAATCTGTTGCTAGTAACTAGGATGGTACCAAAGTGATACCTGTGATTCGATTTTTTCAAGATATTATAGAAAGATGTCCGTTTCTTTATAATAGTATTTGATGGGACAAGTTGCTTCGCTACCGATAAAATTTGGAGACTTTATTTTAAATTTTTAGCCATTTTGTTTAATGCTACTGCTACAGCTAGAGTAAACACGAAGTGGAATACTTTAACCGTACTATTCTCTCGGCAATATTAGCATTTGCTGATGATATAAAATAAAGTGCACGACTGCGTCATACGAAACTTTCTCGGTACATGAGATGCGTTTTTGAGTCGCAAAATACAATTTTGATGTTATTTCGCACATTGGACACTTGTACCATAATTGTTCGAATTACAAAAAATTATCAAAATCGTTAAAGCCGTTTTTGAGAAACCGAATTTAATTTAAATTTAAGAAAATCGTAGAGACTAAAGAGAAAGTAATTGCGATCGTGCGGAAATTTCGAACTCAAACTGAGTATGAGGGATTATATTGCGACTATAGAGAAGTCCAAAAAATTGGGTCCGCCAATGCCGTCCGTCGGTCTGTCTGTCTGTCCAGGCGTCGTATGGCGAAACGGTTCGACGGATATTCTTCAAAGTTCGTATATAAGGTTTTTGGGGTTACGTCTCGGGGCATCTTTTTATTTTATTATTTTTTGCTTTATCTTTTGAAATAACTGTACCTGCCATAGGTATATAGTAGCAAAAAATTACTTACATACATAACCAAAAAAGTAGTTTTGTTGGAGGTATGCTGTTGCAAGTACCTACTCACGGTAGAATTCCGGTTATAAGTGATAGAAGGTATATAACTGTCCCATTTTGAAATTTCTCGTATACATCGTTAAAGCCATTTTTGAGAAACCGAATTTAATTTAAATTTAAGAAAATCGTTATATGAAAAAAAATTAAAAAAAAATTATTTAAAAAATCTAAGCATGCAGATTTGTTTGAGTTTACAGTATACAAAAACTGTATATTTTTTGAAGTTCCCTTTATTAGTTTTCGAGATATTGCCCATTATATAAATTATAATATAAACCCTCCGTCCGTGTGTCCGTACGCATTTTGTTGGCCTTTAAATTTAAGCTAGGAAGCTGAAATTTGGATCACATATTCCCTAGGGTTCCCAAATGGTTAAGTTTGATACGCCCACAATTTAGAAAAAAAAAGTTTTAAAGCTAAAGTTAGAACGATTTTAGAACCTTTACAAGACATGTAGGCGCTGCCCCCTTCATAAGTTTTTCATATAAAGTTTTTTGCCACGCTACTACTACTACTTTCTGTGAGCGTTTTTCACTAATATGCCGTTTTCCTCGAAAATTTTTCATAGAAACCAATAAAAAATGTTTAGCAAGATTTTTAGCCAATATTTTTTCCAATATATTGCCCATACAAAGTTTTTGGCCACTCCCACTTTTTGAATGCGATTTTTAAAACAAAATATTTTTTTTTATAAATTTCATAGAAAGAAATAAAATGCTATCCATCATCTTCTTAATGCTTTTTTCTTAGCGGTATATAGGGATATGAATAGGGTATCATACTGTTCGCCCCAAGCGGACTGTAGCCTTTTCTTATGTTTTTTATATCAAAAATAGATTGAAATTAAAAGAAAAAAGCAAAAATAACAAAAAAAATTGTCAAAAGACCAAAGCGGTTAAAAAACATCTGGTAAAATACTTTATAACGGACTACATATTTAATCTAGTTCTTAAAAATGATAAATAGGTTATGTAAAGTGTTTCAGAGGGAGAATGTTCCGAAAATTACACTTCGATATGTCCATCTGATCAAATATAATTTTGTAGAAATAACCAGTGATAGTTACTAGAGTCATACATGAGTCATTCATTATCCGTGAATTAGTCGCGTCGAACTTGGCTCTCTTATTTAACGTTCAATTATTTCTTAATTTTATATGTTCCGTGCATATCAAGTGCTTCATTCTCGAATTTGAGCTGATCTAACTTTCTCTTTAGTTTTCGTTAAGATGTTTGATCTTTTTAAGCTTCGTGTGGAGTTTGTAATATTTCTGTTCTAAGCATTTACATTTTTTTGAGTCTCTTCGTAGGAATTCTTTTCAGTTTTAGTTGTAGCAAAGCTCTTGATTGCTGTGATCTTTTACTTCTTTTAGAAGAATCGAATGACAATAATATAATCAATATAAGTATTCGTAGCGCCTGGGTACTTTTTCTTACCATTTTGTCCATTGTATGTCTTCTACGAAAGTAGAACAACCCCTACACGAAGGGTTAATTTAAGATAACCATAATCCAAATATTATTCAACTCCTGGACAAAGCCATTTAAAAGAATATATACTCAGAATAAATTTAAGATATCAATTAATATGCAAGCATCACATATGCTTTTTTGTTGTTTCTATATTTTATGAGATAAGTAATATAATTTTAAAAACAATTTGATGCAGTTCATACCATAAGCCCCCATACACTAGATTTATCCGTTACCCCTTACTTAGAGTTGGAAAGTTCAAAGAGATATAGGTTTCTAGGTACAATTTGCTTGTCAACGTAATACTAACGCTCCAACTGGAAGTGCGTCAGATTGATGAAAGCTCAGCAAAGCTTTATGGGTACCACTTTGAGAGAAATGTTTCCTCGAAAAATAAAATTCGCATCGGCGTAGTATACACACCCTGTCAGCTTTATACGCTAAAGTACTGTGTATTCGACCCGGGCTGGAAAACTCACTGTCAGAGAATGAAACATTGAATCTACCCCCAATATTTTCACATCCAGTGGCAGTTAGTATAGTATGCAAGAAATTCTAATGCGGCGCTTTGCTGGGTGCCCACAACAACAGCAATAACAAAAAAACGACCATCAATTCCAGGATTTGTGTGTTTTTTTTGTGTCTTCCACAGTAGTGACAGTGTTTTACCTTCAATCGTTCTGTGAAGACGCATCGGGCCATATAATACACGTTTGTGCACCGCGCGTGTCCTCGTTTACTAAAAAATTAATTAACGAAGGGTTGTCAGAACAGAAATGCACAAGAAATAGGTTATCTATAAATTTGTCCAAAAAAAAGAATGAATTAAAAAAAATGCGGTCAATAATAAAACATACGACTAAGTATTAACTAGTGAAGCAAAAATTCAGTTCAGTGAAAGTACAAAAAAATTAATTAATACCCAAAAAAAGTTTAAGAAGGGTACTTAAATTAATTTTGCTTAAAGCTTATAAAAGTTAATTTGGATACCTTATAAAAATGGATAAACCCGATTGTCTTGAAATCTCAATGCAGATGAGACACATAATGATTTAACCCCCTTTCCAAACTTCAACATTTTTTTTACATTATATCTGTGAAACTGTATTTTTTCTTTGTCACAAATGTCTGTATATAAAAGCACATCCAAGTAAAATTTATCTTTTCCGTTTTGTTGATATATACCTTATGACTTTTCCGATTTCTCATATTTTGTCGCTAGTCATCATTTTAGTATAAAAATGTCTGTCATGTTTTTCTTTCATTAATAATTAATCGTAACACATACTTAGAGGCAAGCAATAACAATTTATCTTCAGATTTACACGCGTAAGGTACAAATGAACTTTACTTTTAGGTATATTTTTTGTATATATAATTCCCAGATTACTTGTCTGCCAGAAAATGTTACACATATGGAGGTTATGTTCTCTTTTTATGGGACCAACATTTAGGATTATGTCTTGACTTTTGTTTCGGGTTGTTTAAAATACTGTTACACCACACGTGAATTCGGTATCTATAAAAATGTTTTATTTTTTTTAATACGTAGTAGTTATTACAATAAACTTATATTTAATATTACAATATGTTAGCAACTTATAGTTTCACGAAAGAATATTTGTGTGGGTTCTAAAAAGGAGTTAAAATATCATAAAGTTGCATACAAATGCATATTCACTTAATTTTAAATTACAAGAAAATACGTATTCTACGTATGTTACATAATATATATCCTATGTATTAACATATCTTACCTAAACCTACCAATTTTCAGCTACCTTTTTGAAGTATGTATTAACTGTCGTTTGCATTCAATCCATAAATAGCGAATACCTATAAAATAAATCGTTTGTGGCAGCCTATATAGGTAGTTGTTTGTTATTGTAGTTATAAATAAAGTATGAAAAACAACTGGTATTTTTGGATTCTCTGGTTATTATTGTTTTCAGATATTATTAAATGTTGAGAGGTTTTCACAAATAAAATTGTAAAAGTAGAATACAATATGCTTCAAAGAAAATTTGAACTTGTAGACACTAAATATAGCTAGCTTTGTTTTGCTACACTTATACTAGCTGCGATCAATTTACAATTTTCCTGTATATATACCCACTTACCAAAGAAGTCCTCGTTAGTTTGATTTGGTAATCCCCGCTCCATCGACACAATTTTATGTTTTATTTCCCTATGATTTAGCGATATTTTTTTCTCCTTTGCATATTGCGGGTTTATTGATTTTTTGTAGTCTTTCTCGCACTCAGTGCGACTCTAGTGGTATTTCAATTCGAAATTTAATTTTCATTAACGGATAATGTCCTTTCCTGCGGAATAAGCACAGTTTCCTCTGTACAACATCAATACCACAAATATAACTTGTGCACAGTGATTGTCTGGTAAATGAATTAGTGGTATTTTCAAAAAAAAGATGAAGAATTAAATACACGAAAATTAAAGAGTGCAAGAAATGTGAAGTGATTTAGAGTGAAAAGTCAAGTAGCCTATTGGTACAGTTCGGCAAGCAAACATCTTTACTTTTTATAATCAAAGGAAAACAAATAAATGAGGATAACTATCAAAAATAAAACAAACTGCATTTTGGAATAAACCTGACAATATGTTAAATCGGTAAGTGTACACTCTCAAAAGAAAACAAAATTAAAATCACGTATGCATACAGGTATATTTATATACATTATGAATGTGTAAAAAAGTATCTGGTTTATTAACTTTTAATAATAGCTTAAAACATTATTTAGGAAGATACCATCATACATATTTTTGGGATGTCATTAGAGAACAATCTCTTAGACAAAGTCGAAATGTGGCATTCTGGAACGAATACATTTAAGCGTTTCAAGTACCAAATATATCAATTACCAAATATATCTTGTCCGATGGGGGGAGGTGTTCTGTGAAGGGAGACGACACTATCTTTAGCCAATACGTATATTTTTATGACGTTATTGAACTACACTAACCAGAGAAGCAGCAAGGCTTAATGTTTGTACTGATGTCTCGGATTTTTTTAATCATCACTTCACACTTATTTATATGATTTGCAATACTTGGTAAAAAATCTAAAATCTAAAAATCTAACAGGGAAAAATCTAACATTTGCAATTTTTCAATCAGGGGCGTCGTAGCTCAGTCTCTAATAATTTCGATAATAATATTTTATGTGGAGGTTTCTAAAAATTTAAAAAAGGATTTTAATTTTCTCCGAACACTAAGCCCCCAAGAGGACCGAGCTAATGTAGTTCACGAGTGTTGGTTTTTTGGACTACATCCACAACTTGGTACAGCTTATAGAGTTCGCAGGTGTACCTTCATCCAATCGCCCCGTCTCGCGCACCGAACCAAATATCCGTGGAAGCATTTTTCTTTCGAAGGAGCCCAATATTAACTCTTCTTTTCTGCTTATCATTCAGCACTCGGCGCCCGTATAATCGAACTGCCGGGATAAGTGTTCTATAGAGAATAATTTTGTTCTTCGAGTTAGGAGTTTTGAAACTATTTGTTTCGCCAAACCGAAGTAGCAGTGCCTTCCTAGGGGAATTCTTCTTCGGAACTCCACTAAGTTATCAAGGTGTGGATGAAACTTTGCTGATGTGCAAAAAGCTGATAACAGAAGCATATTGTGGCAAGTGCAGCATCACATAATAAATATAATAAATAAGAGACTGCCCCAAGGTGGTGTTCTGTTCCCCTTTTATGGTGTATAGTGGTAGACTATCTGCTTACGGCTCTTAATCTTCCTGGAACTACACACAAGCTCATGATGTCGCCGTTCTTTCTGTCGATTCAAACCTAAGGGCTGACTGGTTTTAGTGATAGAGTTCTCTAGATTTGGTGCACTTGAATTGGACTTTTAGTGTATCTTCTTACGACCACGGGTTTTCTCTGTTATAAGGAGGGTGGTCACTGGTCCAGTTAACGATTAAGTCAAAGAGTAATCTGGGAGTTATCCTCCATAAAAAAACGGCCACAGGTGCCTTCTCTAGCACGCCGGGCTGTGCTCTAGATGCTTAGATGAACTCTTCAAGAGTGCCATACATATATATTCGCTAAAAATGATCTCTTGCTTAAAGACAAAAAAAAATGCTTGAGAATTATCCTTCGACCCCTTACAAAAGGCCGAAAACCGGACAGGGAAGTCTTTGTGGAATGCGATAATATTAGACTTCACTTAGACTTCATTAGAGTCAGTTACTTGAATGTAGGCATCCTTTCGAGCCACCATGATATTGATAAACACTTAAATGTGTTGGGCTTGAGCGATACCAAGACCTCTCCTGGTCGACACAGCAGAACATTTCATCTTGTGTCCACCCTCTATTAGATTTTTTAGCAACCATTTCGTTGTACTTACTTGCGGAGGGGGAAATGAAGTGCCAGAGTTGACGCAGGTCAAGATTTTGATATAAACTTTTGAATTGGTTTTCCTGATAATACACGCGGCTATTATTTATATTTCATGATCATATTTGAATTTGTTTAACCTTTCCAACCATCCCCGCCCGAGGGGATGGGAAGGCAAACAGCGAAACATTTCCGATGTTTTTTGACGAATATTTATCGAATAAATAATAATGCCAATTCATTTCGATATTCTTACTAACATGAAAGTGAGATATCTTCAACAACTTTGAAAAAGTAGTTTTGTTTTGTTACTGGGCAGTGTCGCCAACCTTCAAACTCAATTCCATTGTTTCGTTTCTAACAAAATTATGACTAACTAGCAGACAGCGGTAATCTCTCATACTGTAAGAGGGTATTGGTTCGGTTGTTTTTATATTCTGGTAATAATTTTCGTGATATTTTACAGGCGATTATCGATTCCCGCCTGTTTTCATTTCCATTTTTGATCTTGTATTAAACCCGTTCTCTTATATTGCAGAATGGTGGTTTGTTCAACCGATGTGCCCGCACGATCCATATGCTTTTATTGTTAGCTCGTCGGAAAACTTATAGCTGGTTATGTCGCTGTGCCTAGAAACCCAGCAATGAAATATGCTGCGAGGCAAATAACGGGTGATCCAAGTAGAGATACTTTTTTCAATAGCCTTTTTTGACAGATCACGTGTGAGTCGTGTCATGCTGTCATGTTATTGTTGTTTAGTATTGTTTGGCATTTCATAATGGAAAGACTTACGCGTGAACAACGTTTACAAATTGTTCAACTTTATTATGAAAATTCACGTTCTGTGAGGAATGTGTTTCGTGCACTTCGCTCAACTTATGGTCAACATAATCGGCCTACTGAGCGTACTATTCGCAACACCATCACCCATTTTGAGACCCAGCATTCATTATTGGATAATATTCGACCGAATAGACCACGTCCAGCACGCTGGGAAGAAAATATAGCGGCCGTAGCTGAGAGTGTACACGAAGACCGTAGAGAGTCGATTTGGCGCCGTTCGCAGCAACTCGGACTGACGTATGGAACGACTTGGCGCATTTTACGTCAAGATCTTAAATTGAAAGCGTACAAAATACAGCTTGTGCAACAACTGAAGCCGCTCGACCTTCCCAAGCGAAATCGCTTCGCTCTATGGGCTCCTGAAAAGTTCCAAGAAGATCCGACGTTTTCGAGGCAAATTTTGTTTAGCGATAAGGCCCATTTCTGGCTCAATGTATAAACAAAAAATAAACAAAATTGCCGCATTTGGGACGAAGAGCAATCTGAAGAGATTGAAGAACTGCCACTTCATCCAGAAAAAACAACGGTTTGGTGTGGTTTGTGGGCCGGTGGAATCATCGGTCCATATTTCTTTAAAAATTATGCCGGTGCGAACGTAACCGTCAATGGCAACCGTTATCGTGCCATGATAACCGACTATTTGATGCCTGAAATTGAAGCTCGTGATCTCGGCGACATTTGGTTTCAGCAAGACGACGCCACTTCCCACACATCGCATCAATCAATGGACTTTCTCCTGTGGGGATATGTAAAGTCAAAAGCTTATGCCGACAAACCCGCTTCGATTCAGGCCTTGGAGGAAAACATCACGCGTGTCATTCGCCAGTTACCAGTCGAAATGCTCGAACGAGTGATCGAAAATTGGACTCAACGGATGGACCATCTGCGACGTAGCACCGGCCAACATTTGATAGACATAATCTTCAAAAAATAAATGCCAAAGAATGTTCTTTCAAATGATAATAAACATTCTCCATTTAATTTGAATTTTATGTGTTTTTTTCTTTAAAAAAGTAGGGAACCTCGAAATGGATCACCCTTTAGGTTAAGTTCTTTGCAACAGAGGTGAGCTATCATGAATTAATAAATTGTCTGTCAATAAATACGAAGTTAACGTTACATTTTATTCCCAACATTGATACAGTTGGCTCCCGAACCGTGAAGAGTCCCTGTCTGAGACACGGCAGTCTTCTATCCTCTGTGATCCCGGGCACGCTGCTTCCAGTTATCCGGACAAAGCGCTCTGGCATCCGCGAAGGCTTGGTTTTTAAACTGGATGTTTGTTTCTATGGGAAAAATATCGTCTTAGCTGGAGCATTACTATCCATTCGCTCGATGTGGCCGAATGTAGTTGACGAGTTTTGACCTTTTGGACTACATCCACATCTTGGTACAGATCATAGAGTTCTCGGTTGTATCTTCCCCTACATTCACTCTCTTCGCACACAGGACAAAATGTCAGCCGAAGAATTTTTCGCAATTTTTCTTTCGAAGGAGCCTAGTATTGACGCCGTATTACAGAACTTGATATCTGCCGTGCGCACTATCTGCTCAAGAACTATATAGATGGAAGAAGTCACATGGTGGCGCATCAACTCATCCATGTGCATGTTTGGAAGAGTTCAGAGAGCTGTTTCACAACTGCATATAGCACCGCATATTTTCCAGCATCAGGCGATGCGATTGGATACGTTTTGCCGGGATCACGAATTCGGCCATCACCATGCAGAGCTCCTGATGATGAATATTTACATTTGCAGCATTAAAGTTGAGGTGGTGTGTCTCGAATTGAAATTCGTTGGTCTTTTTAAGGATTTGCTTTAGTAAGAAAATGTTGTTTACGGTCGATCTGCCCGTCCGGAAGCCACAATGGTACGTGCCGATTAGAGTGTTGCAAAAGGTTTTGAGTCGTGCACACAGTACGTTGGATAGAATCATATATGCAACATTTGGCAGGGCTATGCCTCGATATAGGATCGCCTTTCTTGTAGATAGAGCATATAGATATGATGGTCCGGTCATCGGGCATGATTTCCTCCACCCAAACTTGATTGATGATATGTTGCATGCGCCCTACCAAAAAATTACAGCCATATTTGAAGAGCTCTGCAGGTTGACCATCGGAGCCGGCGCTCTTGTTGTTTCTAAGCTTTTTTATAGCCAAGCCAAATTCTTCTATACTGGTTGGCTCTAGTGGTTATTTATTGACTGGACTGGTGGGTTCTCTTCTTGCCCCATTGCTCTTCATGATGGCCGTAGAGTACTGTCGGTACTTTTGGAATTGGGATCAGAAATTGTCACAATGCTGCGGCTGTTGAGAATGCTGCTGGAATACATCTACTATTCCCTACTATTTCCTACCCGTCGGTGACTAGTCCGTGGCTGTTTAGCAACTGGCAAGCGCCAGGTTGCTGTGTGGATCCTTAGCCGTGGGAACCTAGTGCTACATTAAGGATTCATCCACCGCCAATCCTTCTGACGAAAATGTTTTTTGTTCAAATAAACTGATACTGATGTACGTATGTAATGTGCATTAAAGACATAGACTATCTTACAAGCACATCAATGTACTCACTGGATTGTTCAGACTTCAATGTCACTAAAGTTTATATCTATATTCTTATGCGCTCCAAAATTTACGACGATGTCTTTATAAATATGTAAATTACTTACGCCTTTAGAAGGTGTACAACATACTACCATAAAAATGTCAGAGGGGAATGCGTCGTGTAATAAATTAAAGCATGAACAGCTTAAACTCCCTATGAGAAAGAACAAACAAAGTTTATTTTTGTTCGTGCAAAAAACACGTGCCTCGCACTTTGATCATTATGCTACAACCCCCTTTTTCAATATTGTTGTATTGTTGGAACATTTATGGGTGGATTTTTCATCTGATATCCTTTGGAAGCCTTTTGCGTACAGACTGAGATAGAAATCTGTAAGGTAGTGTGTAGATTAAACTTAGAGCAAAGCCCAACATACAAAGTTTTTTTTAAAGCTATTGCTCAATTATTGTACGCATCGTTATCTGCAATGTGATACACTATGTATCTAAATCTACAATATACACTAATCTCTAGAGTAGTACATATACTGATATTTAATTAGACTTGTTCAACCTAAAATGTTAATTATATTATTAAATATGTATCTATATATGATAAGAACATATCTACATGAACGTTCATTTGACGTGCTCAAAATTTTTAATATTTGAAGCTCTATTAACCAATGTAACTTTGCCTATTTATAGAAATATTACTCAAGTGGGTACTCTATTTGGATTGAAGTTTAATTACCGATTTAATATTCTTTTAAAAATGTAATATTAATTTGTTCTTCATTTAGTACACCTATTCAAAACAAATTCTATTTATAAAGTTTGCTTTTTGACTTTATTCCTTTGGTTCAAAATTTTAACGATTCGGTGTGCTTTCGACCAGCAAGCGACTTTTTTCTGCGTTGCTTTAAAGATTTTTCAGTTGCTATGACTTTTTGGAGTACCGTAATATGAAAGTAATTTTTCCATCGATTACTTATAACGTTAAATTGGATTTATTTTTTTCAACTACATTTTCAGCTTCAATTACTTTTTAGAAAAAACTGTCGGTACTTTTGGAATTGGGATCAGAAAATCGTCAAAATGCTCATCTCCATTGTAAATACATCCATATAAAATACAATACTCAAAAATTCAAGAGTCTTATTGAAGTGAAATTAGTTTACGAATATCTTCTTTTATTATTTTTTCGTTTGCTTTTGGAAGTCCTTACTTAGCAGCAACGTCAACACGTGAAATAAGTACTTATTACTTAATTGTAGTCAACTTTTGCATCTGTTAATGAATTAAAAGAATACTCTGATAACTACAATTTAGGAGTAAAAATTATTATCCGCACCCTTATTATTCGCAACCAATTCCTTTAGGAAACCAAACCAGGATCAGCAAATTAAAATGTAATTTGCATTTGCTTTAACTGTGCTCATATTTTATATTATATATTTCATATGAGTAACACACCGAACCTTTTCAGAAAAAAAACTGTTTATTTAAGAAGTTTAGATATATTTTTGGGTCAAAGAAAGTTTACCTAATAAAGTTGTATAATTATTTTCCAACAAATGATTACTACGTAATACTACTTTAGTAAAACGAGTTTAAGAGTCGCCAAAATTCGCATGTAGCACAACTTACCTGATTTTCGAAGACACGAATTATCACTTTCGTTTTGTGTAATAGAAATTTTAAAATTATTAATATTTTCCAAAAAGTTTGATGCAAATCTCTTCTTTGAGATGACATTTGAATACTAAATACACAGAAATAAACAGCCACTAATTTAAACTTTTGTAGCCTCTGTAATACGTTTTATTAAAACAAACGTTAATGAATTGTCAAAATAAGGCTAAGAGACAATACAAATGCATAGGTACGTATCTGGTATAATCTCTTTATGAATAACGAGAATTAAGATTTAAGGGGCAGTTCCAGTTGGCCCAGAGCCAAGGGCCAAAACACAAAACTGGCCCTTTTGTTTGGCTATATCAGCTACTTTTTGGCAACACTGATACACGTTTCTCATTTACGTCAGTCATTTCAATACTTAATACGATCCTCATTCGTAACTAATTTGAACGACTTGGTTCGTAAGATGTGTGACCTTTTTTTTTGTTTCTGTATGCGTTCAAAGAATATCTATAGTTGCCGAATGGTTTGAACGAGTTTGGTGGATACATGCACACATTGGTTGAGTGGGAATAAGGCTGCGGCAGGATGCAAAACTCTCGTCGTTCATAACTAATTTGAACGATTTGGTCCTTTTTGATGATGTGTCCTTTTTTTTCTTGTATGCGTTCAATGGATATATATCGTTTCCGAATAGTTTGAACGAGTTGGGGGGGATAGATTTATACATACATTGATTGAGTGGGAAAATGGCTGCGGCAGGTAGTGAAACTATCCTCGTTCATAATTAATTTGAACGCCTTGGTCCCTATGATGTGCGACTTTTTTTTTGTTTTCTGTATGGTTTCATAGACATATTCCATTGCCGAATTGTTTGAATGAGTTGGGTGGATACAAACATTGATTGAGTAAGAAGGTAAAGTGGTGCATGTCGGACGCACGAGTTGGCAAATTGGAAATACCTATAAGGAATGACTGAGATATGGAGAAGATTGTGAATATTATCAGCCTTATTTATTAGAATTCACTAAAATGCCTCTAAACAGTTGAATAGTTACACAACGAAGTATTTAAGCAGCCTTTATACAACGATGCTTAAATACTTAATTATTATAATACATATTGCTACCCAAATTGGTTACACAGTACTTATGTTAGAACAGTACCAAAAAGGCGAAATCTATTACAATTAGTTGGTTGAATTGGTAAACACAACTCAGCTGTTACAATGTAGATAGTTATGCATTTTTCGTAGCAACACATAATTCAATCCATCAACAAATCCCTACCGCAACTTTAACTTCGAACTGCACACGCACGATTCCTACACTGTCGTATCCCTGCTCCACAAATTATTTTTCTTTCTATTCATTATCGTTTGGACATACCTTTTAAAATCCGCGTTGATAATTGAATAGAACATTTGAAAATATTTTTACATTGCAAACAATTTCGTCGAACACAATTTCGATCTAGTGGGTTTTAAATGGAATATAAATACTATATTATTTTTTCCGAGTTTGTTCTTAAAATCCAACCATCTTCCCAACTTTTTGGGGCTGCGTTAAGAGAAGTGGGCGGTTGCCACGCGCCCCGGTTGGAAAATCACGAATGTTGATTTTTCCCTGTGGTTTCTCCGCAAACCCTATTACTGTGCCAAATTTCAGGGTTCTACGATGATTGGAAGGTCTCCATTGTTTTGATTATGACGATGAGTTATGAGAAGTGGGCGGCTGCCACGCCCCTGGATGGAAAATTACGAATGTTAGATTTTTTCCTGTGGTTTCTCCGCAAATCTATTACTGCGCCAAATTTCAAGGTTCTACGATAATTGGAAGTGCTCCATAGTTTTGATGATCTGTCAGTGAGTCAGTGGTTATGGTTTTTGCTAATTTTGGGGCCTTATAACTCAGGAACCGCTGATGTTAAACAGTTGAAATTTGGTATAAAGCCTGCTGCTGCTGTGCGTCCCAATAAATATTAGGGGGGGGGGGGGGGTCAAAATGGCCTAAGTTGGTTCGTGTAAATAAGGTATAGTGCCAAAGTTGCTAAAGAACTTGGCTGGTCACTACCGTGCCCCTTGATAAGCATCAGAGTAACAACTGCCATGGGAATATTTTCTAAAATTTTCCGAGCGGGATCGGCTTTAAGCTGTAGGTAACTTCCATTTATTTGTATCAAAAAGTATACTTCGCACGCGCAATATGTAGTTGAAAAAGCAAGGCATTACGTCCCATACTGTCCGTTTACGCCTTATATTTATTTGTTGTATCTTGCTCCCTGAACATTGAATTGATATTATAATGAATGTTTCTACCTTTATAACATATCTTGAGTTCTCTCTGGATTGACATGGGGTGCGCATCTAATTGGGACCAGCGTTGCCGCTGACTTGTATCTTTTTCTTTTGCAAAATGTATCAAATGTATCTTTGTTTCAGATTGTATCAAAACAGATAAATCATTTTCTTTCAATTTTTTAGTTCCCTTTTTTGAGTCTGAGGTCTCGTGGGCGCTCTCTTTACTAGAGTTTCTTTTAGTGAATACAAAAGGGTTCTTGGACCCCTATTTTAATCCAATTATTTGTTTTGAAATAAAGGGTGATCCATTTCGAGGTTCCCTACTTTTTTATAGAAAAAAACACAGAAATTCAAATTTAATGGAGAATGTTTATTTCCATTTGAAAGAACATTCTTTGGCATTTATTTTTTGAAGATTATGTCTATCAAATGTTGACCGTTGCTACGTCGCAGATGGACCATCCGTTGAGTCCAATTTTCGATCACTCGTTCGAGCATTTCGACTGGCAACTGGCGAATGACAAGCGTGATGTTTTCTTCCAAGGCCTGAATAGAAGCGGGTTTGTCGGCATAAGCTTTTGACTTTACATATCCCCACAGGAAAAAGTCTAACGGTGTGATATCACACAATCTTGGTGGCCAATCGACCGGCCCAAAACGTGAAATTATGTGCTCACCGAAATGTTCTCTCAATAAGTCCATTGATTGATGCGATGTGTGGGAAGTGGCGCCGTCTTGATAAAACCCAATGTCGCCGAGATCACGAGCTTCAATTTCAGGCATCAAATAGTCGGTTATCTTGGCACGATAACGGTCGCCATTGACGGTTACGTTCGCACCGGCATAATTTCTAAAGAAATATGGACCGATGATTCCACCGGCCCACAAACCACACCAAACTGTTGTTTTTTCTGGATGAAGTGGCAGTTCTTCAATCTCTTCAGGTTGCTCTTCGTCCCAAATGAGGCAATTTTGTTTGTTTACATACCCATTGAGCCAGAAATGGGCCTCATCGCTAAACAAAATTTGCCTCGAAAACGTCGGATCTTCTTGGAACTTTTCAAGAGCCCATAGAGCGAAGCGATTTCGCTTGGGAAGGTCGAGCGGCTTCAGTTGTTGCACAAGCTGTATTTTGTACGCTTTCAATTTACGATCTTGACGTAAAATGCGCCAAGTCGTTCCATACGTCAGTCCGAGTTGCTGCGAACGGCGCCAAATCGACTCTCTACGGTCTTCGTGTACACTCTCAGCTACGGCCGCTATATTTTCTTCACAGCGTGCTGGACGTGGTCTATTCGGTCGAATATTATCCAATAATGAATGCTGGGTCTCAAAATGGGTGATGGTGTTGCGAATAGTTCGCTCAGTAGGCCGATTATGTTGACCATAAGTTGAGCGAAGTGCACGAAACACATTCCTCACAGAACGTGAATTTTCATAATAAAGTTGAACAATTTGTAAACGTTGTTCACGCGTAAGTCTTTCCATTATGAAATGCCAAACAATACTAAACAAAAATAACATGACAGCATGACACGACTCACACGTGATCTGTCAAAAAAGGCTATTGAAAAAAGTATCTCTACTTGGATCACCCGTTATAATAACGCACTAACGCTTCACAGGGTTATTATGTAAGAGTCATCACACACAACACTAGGCACCGAAGCGGACCTATTGCGATTCCTGGGGAACCGGTAAAATTTTTACTTAAACGGTAGACAAAAATCCTAAACACTTTCTCCTTTAAGGCCTTTGAAGTCTTGGAAGTATATTTCCTCCAAAAATCGAAGAAGTGTCTCCCTAAGTGTCTCTTAAAGAATTAAGTGCGGCCCGGCTGTCGATATAGATAGCAATCTATTCCGGATATCGATCTCATCTGCATTTGCTCACCCGCCTCGAGTAACCTCTCTAGTGTCTGATGACACTAGAAGTTCTGGATCTTTTAAAAAGATCACAGCCCCTGTTTCCTCTGTTGTTTTCGAGCCATATGTAAAAATTGTAATTTCGTTTGATTTGAAATAAGTAACAATCATCACTTTCGAAACTATAGTTTCGTTGGCGGTTGGAGGATCCGGATATTATCCGGGTCATGCTATGGATATGGCAAACCCACCAAATGACTTTTATTTAATAGTCCATTATAAAATTTTAAAAATTATAGTAACATACCAACTTATTCTTACAATTCTTACAATTGTAATTGTATCTTACAATTGTAAGAATAAGTTGGTATAATAACCACCACCAATCTATGACAACTTGTTAATATTTAGAAACATTCAGAGCAACTTCAGTCAAATCGTACTGGTAGAATACAATTGATACTGCAAAATTTAAACATTTTTTTGAAAAATTTAAAAATATATGGCAAAAGGTAGAATTTGTAGATTTTTGGAAAAATTTAAAAACGTATCAAATCGAAAAAAAAAGTATTTTTGTATCAAATGTTTGCACGAAAGCAAAAATGTATCCAAATTGATACAATTGTATCTTTGTGGCAACGATGATTGGGACCCATAAAAAATAATTGCTTTATGTATTCACAAAAAATTAATAGAATTGTTGAACAAAAACAAATTTTACTAATTGTAAGCAAGTTTTTCACTCTTCATGTGCAAATGTCACTGAACAAAATGTTAAATATATATAAATCTGTTGGCACCTAATAGACATCTGCAATGATATCTTGTACATTTGTAACCATTTCCAAGACATTCTTTGCTCTTTTGGGTACATTATTATCTTCAAAGAGAAAATGAATGACTAACTAGATATTGAGTCTAAGTGAGTCATTTTCCCATTGGCAACAGAAAATTCAGTTCACACTGTGTACACTGAATACATTGAGTCCACTTAACAAAGCCTTTGCCGGAATTGGTAACCGTCTTTGAAATGGGTGGACTAATGCCTGAAACAAATGTGCAGAAGGGATGCATGCATAGCTGCTTGCTTCACCACAACCGAGACAGTTCTATCAAAACTCAATTTACAAATATTCAATTTTAATTAATTTTGTTTTTATTTTTATTAATCCCTCATGATATATCAATCATCAAATTGTTATATGATGAGCAAGTTTTATCATAGGAATACGTAATTTTCTTTACAAACTCAATAAATTCGTCTTCCATTTTCGCAAATTGTTTTTATTTACATCAATACAAAAATAATGACGTATTCTGTCAAAATCAGTAAACCCAGACTATAACTATTTAAGAATTTTTTTTTTTGAGTGGTGGCTGCATTGCTGCCGCGCAGCCATTTTAGAAATAGAGACAACTTGCAGCACGAATTGACATGCAGCCAGCTGTGTGTCATATTCCACATAAAATCAGTTCCCTGCATGGCTTTCGCTGCAAATCTGTGTCAGGCATAAGTATACTCTGTGTATTTTTACGGAACATATTTTTAGCAAGAACCCACTTAAGTATATGTACCGTTACTGACACTTTCAATAAAATGACTCATTTGTACAGTAAACTTTCTGGTATGATACACTAAAGTTTTGGGCTTGTTAAGAGAATGCAAATGAGTGAATTTATGCAGACCTCAGTACCTAATCCATTTCGATGCAATAAATGTGGCCTGTCTATATGTCACTCATTTCATATGGCTGTCTTAGCCATATTTAAATGCTCACTTTTGTACCAGTAAAATGAAATATCTAGCGGGTGCGCAATCTTCAGCAACAAAGGCAAAGCAAAACAAACAACAATGCTCAGGCTTCTAGTCTCTACAAAATCATGCAGCAATTGAGAGCACACAATCACCAATTGTGTGTTCTAAAATAACCGTGGACAGTGAGGCGAATGTGCACTTCAAATGGTAAGCAAAGCTTTCCAGTTTAGAGGAAAAGACTGTTTCTTGAAAAATGTGCTCTTAACCGTGTTACCTCGCCGTCATTTAAACTAACGAAAATAACCAAAAACACTGGGCTTCTGGACAGACACCCGGACCATCTTTTTATATAATTATTTTTTACTCCTAAAGCTCTTCTGTCCAAATATATGTAGACACATTGGGGAGAACAGTGTGATACCCTATCCTTATCCCTATGTACCCCAAAGAAAAAAATCATTAGGAAGATGATGGATAGCATTTTATTTCATTCTATTAAATTTGTAGAAAAAAAAATATATTTTTGAAAAAACGCCCACAAAAAGTGGGCATGGCCAAAATCTTTGTATTGACGATATATTGAAAAAAATATTGGCTAAATATCTTGTTAAACATTTTTTTCGGTTTCTATGAAAATTTTCGAAGAAAACAGCATATTAGTGAAAAACTCCCACAAAAAGTAGACGTGGCAAAAAACTTTATATGACAAATTAATAAAGGTGGGCAGTACCTACATATCTTGTGAAGGTTGTACAACTTTATCTCTCTAACTTAAGCCGTTAAACGGTTTTTTCTAAATTGTGGGCGTTCAGCTTCCTAGCATAATTTAAAGGCCACAAAAGTTGATACGGACGGACGGACGGACATTGCTAAATATTCTTAGATTTTGCTCCTGATCATAAATATATATACTTTTAGGGGTCTGCGACGAATATTAAGGGGTGTTACAAACTATGTGTCAAAATTAATATACCCTTTGGATAGGGTATACAAAAAATATATATCTCTTGATAGGAAGAAAACCGGTTTTTGTCACCGCTGTTGACAGATAGAAAAAAAAAACAGAAACAAAGGCTACAGTCCGCTTGGGGCGAACAGTATTATACCCTATCCATATCCCTATATGATGGATAGCATTTCATTTCATTCTATTAAATTTAAAAAAAATATTTTTTGAAAAAACGCAGCCAAAAAGTGAGCGTGGCCAAAAACGTTGTATGGGTGATATATTGGAAAAATATTGGCTAAATATCTTAATATGTTCCTAAACATTTTTTTCGCTTTCTATCAAAATTTTCGAAGAAAACAGCATTTTAATGAAAAGCCAAAAGTAGGCGTGGCAAATAACTTTATATAACATACTTATGAAGTTATTTGCCACGCCTACATATCGGGTGAAGGTTGTAACACTCTGTTTCTCTAAGCTTAGCTTTAAAACGGTTTGTTGGTGTGGCAGTGGGCGTATTCATAAAATGTTTACACTTAACCATTTCGGAGCCCATGTGGTATGTGGTCCAAATTTCAGCTTCCTAGTTTAATTTTAAAGGCCTTAAAATTGCGTACGAGCGGTCTGACATTGATAAATAGTCTTAGGATTGCGTCCATAAATATATAGGGATAGGGTGTATCCTAATTATACCCTATCCTAAGGGTATATTAATTTTGACACATAGTTTGTAAAACCCTTTAATATTCGTCGTAGACCCATACAAGTATATATATTTATGTTCAGGACCAAATCGGAAGACTATTTAGCAATGTCCGTCCCTCCGTCCGTACGCAATTTCTAGGCCTATAAAGTTTTTGCCACGCCTACTTTTTTGGGGCGTTTTTCACTAAAATGCTGTTTTCTTCGAAAATTTTCATAGAAACCGAAAAAAATGTTTAACAAGATATTTAGCCAAAAAAATCATTTTTTTTAAATTTAATAGAATGAAATAAAGTGCATCTATCATCTTCTTAATGATTTTTTCTTTGGGGCATATCGGAATATGGATAGGGTATCATACTGTTCGCCCCAAGCGGACTGTAGCCTTTCCTTTTGTTTATTAATATGTTTAATTTTGTACATATAAATGAAATAAGTACCTACACAAAAATTGTGTACAGATTATTTTGCACCACTGTTTCATAAAGACCTGGGTGCGAAAGATATTGCAGAAGGTCGTCCGTGTTTAAGTTGAGATAGGTAACAATCAACATAGCATCATACTCGTGTGTGCAGACGAGTGATAAATAAAAGTCTTTATTGCTGCTGTTTTCAACGTAGTCCTTTTTACTTTATCCGTAGCTGCATTCGTGAATGCCCAACAGGAGACGAACCGAAGCGATATGCTTACCTATTATCCGTTATTTATATATCTTTTGGGCGAAATTCAGGATTCAACTAGATACATATATGTTGGTTATACTCGTAACGTCTATTCATGTTTAAACGTGTGTACATCCATTATATATTCAAGCTGATGATACAAGTGTG
Source organism: Ferdinandea cuprea (assembly GCA_963576555.1). NCBI lineage: Eukaryota > Metazoa > Arthropoda > Insecta > Diptera > Syrphidae > Ferdinandea > Ferdinandea cuprea. The sequence continues at coordinate 85,939,716 of OY754959.1, forward strand.
CTGATTTTGAGACTCGACTTGGCGTGTGGACTATGAGCGGTTAATGTTCTGTCCCTAAATGTGGCGAAAAAGAAACGAAAAGTATATCGTGGTATAATCATGATCATGGCATAGACACGATACCCATGTTTTTTATAGAAGTGTCCAAATGTATCGATGAGCTTCAATTAACCAGAATGGAATACATACCTACTGTATTAGAAATGTTTTTCTGGGGATATCATTAGGGGTAGATAGTTGACGCTGTAAGCTAGCTTTTATCACCATTTAACTAAATTGATGCTGGAAAGCTAAATAAAGATTTCTTTATAGATTAAAGTTATTGTTATGGAGACTACATGGGTAGTCACATTATTTTTGCACAATATTTTTTTATATCTTCTTGACCGCAATCGATTTCACTAATTTGAAATAACAAAACAAATATTAGCTTTTTAGTGTAATAAGTAATAATCTGTATGCATGAGTTAATAATTTAGATTTATATATTGAATTATTACAATAAAACATAAGGAGAGGTTTGATTCCGCTGAACAGTCTGATACCCTACCTATATCTCTATATGCCCCAAAGAAAAAAGCGTTAAGGGTATGATGAATGGCATTTTATTTCATTCTATTAAATTTTTGAAAAAAAATTATTTTGAATAGGCGTCCCCAAAAAGTGAGCATGGCTAAAAACTTTATATCAGTGTTATACTAGAAACAGTATTGGCTTAATATCTTGCTATTTTTATTTCGTGTTCTATAGAAATTCTTAATAAAAATATATTTTCTTAAAAAAACGCCCACAAACGCTCTGCTTTATAGCAGATATCACCGCGATCCAGAAAGTACGGTGGGTTGGTCCGGAAATATGTGAATGAATGCCTTATAACAATCCGTATCGAAGGTAAATTCGAAAATATGATCTATATTCAAACTTATTGCCAAAGTGAGTACAGTGAGTGCTGTGTAGCCCAAACAGTGCGTTTTTTGCCACATCTGAGGCTCGAAAAACCCGCACGTTACTTTCGAGAAGCCAATCCACCCACAGAGAGTGATAGTTTGGTGCAGATTGTGGAGTAGTGGCATCATTGCACCACTCTGAAAATGAGTCTGGGAACAAGGTTTAACCGATGAAATTGAAGATATGCATTTAGACGAGCTCTCTTTGGAATTGCGATTTGACACGTTTGAACTTTTCTTTGTTGGGGAACCGTGAAGGAACGATGTTATGGCAACAATCCCGAAACGATTCAAGCACTTAAGGCCAATATCATCCAGGCAAGCCGTAAAACCAAGGTCTTTAAAAATTTAAGTTACAGAATGCGTTACTGCGAAGCCAGCAGAGGCAGCCATTCGGACGACGTTGTGTTGCATAATAAATGGGAAAGTGTGCTCTTACTAATAAAGCCGTAATACATTGAAGCATTTTACATATTTAAATTCATTTTATTATATTTTTAAAAAGAAAACAAATTATATGCTGCCAACAAGAACAAGTCGTCAAAAATGTAACAATCGACAGCTACAACTCGTAGGTACTAAGACAATTTTTCTACCTCCCCTCTGCTATAACATCTGAAAACGAAATCTCCTCAAACATTGAGGAATAAAGCCTACTAAGCTGTCCAACGAGAAGAAGCTGTGAACTGCCCAAAAGAAGAAATTCGACTTTGGACGCCTTAGCACATCTTGAGTCGCTAGAGCCTACAAAGAGCGCCTGAGTGAGAAACTCCCCACCGTGCATTCACCTACCACAGACGCCAACAACCAGTGGTCTCAGTATCGTGACATCATCAATGAGGTTGCCGAAACTACCCTAGGATATCAGCCAACCCAGAGAAAAAGCCCGTAGTATGATAATGTATGCGTATACCGGAAAAAGGTGACAGAAGATGCACACATTAGAACGCTGCAGAGGAAAACAAGGGCAGCAAGGGATGAGTACCGAGCCAGGAGAAGGGAGGAGAAGAAGATCCTGCGTAGAAAGAAAAGAGAGCACGCAGTCTTCCAGCTCAAGGAGATCGAAGAGTCCCGCGACCGAAACAACATCCGAAAGTGCTGTAAGAAAGCCAAGCAACTGGCTGCCAGAACGCAGGCTCTTCGTAACAGCGATGGAAACCTAGTCACCGACGCGCAGGGAATAGTAGATGTATTTAAGCAGCAATTCTAGCAGCTGCTAAACGGACAAAATGTAGAGAGAGTGATGGGGCAAGAAGAGAACCCACGTTCAGTCATTGAAGAATCAGTCCCTCCGCCCAATATAGAAGAGGTTGGCTTAGCTATAAAAAAGCTAAAGAACAACAAGGCCGCCGGCTCCTGCAGAGCTTTCCAAATACGGAGGTGATGTTACGGTAGGGCGCATGTACCAAATCATCAACCAAGTTTGGGCGGAGAAAAGCATGCCCGATGACTGGACCATCAGCTCCATATGTCCCATCTACAAGAAAGGCGATCCTATGTCTTGCAAGAACTATGGAGGCATATCCCTGCTTAATGTCGCATATAAGATCCTATCCAACGTACTGTGTGAACGTCTCAAACCTTTTGCAACACACTAATCGGCACGTACCAGTGTGGCTTTCGGCCCGGCAGATCAACTGTAGACCAAATCTTTACACTAAGGCAAATCCTGGAAAAGGCCAACCAGTTTCAAGTCGAGACACACCATCTCTTCATCGACTTTAAAGCCGCATATGACAGCATTCATCGTCAGGAGCGTTTTGTGGCGATGGCCGAATTCGGGATCCCGTCAAAACTGATCCAGATGTGTCGCATGACACTAGATAGCACGCGATGCAGTTTGGCAGCAGCTCATCTGTTCTTCATCATTGAAGAACAGGCGAAACGAGTTGGCCTTGAAGTGAATGAGAACAAGACTAAATATATGCTGTCAACAAACAAACAATCATCTGTCCACCGACTAGGACAAAATGTCACTGTTGATAGCAGCAACTTCGAGGTAGTTAAGGCGTTCATCTACCTCGGGGTAAACATCAACTCCACAAATGACATCTTAGTGGAGATCCGTCGAAGAATTACTCTAGGAAACCGCTGCCACTTCGGTTTGGCAAAAGAAATGGGTTCAAAATTCCTAACTGGAAGGACAAAGTTCATGCTCCACAGAACCCTTTCCTGCCAGTTCTGCTATACGGCGCCGAGTAGTACCAAATCCGAAAAGCCAAAACTCTTCGACTACATTGGCTCGGCTACATCGAGCGAATGGACAACAACGCTCCAGCCAAGAGGATCTTCGAATCCCAGCCCCCAGGTTCGAGACGACAAGGAAGACCGAACCTCCGTTGTAAAGACCAAGCCATCGCGGATGCCAGAGCGCTTGGTCTGGACAACTGGAAGCAGCGTGCTCGGGATCACAGAGGGTGGAAGGCTGCTGTATCTAAGCCAGGGACTTTTCACGGGTCGGGAGCCCGTTAAGTAAGCTGATTCTTTCAGCTGAGAAGGCAACTATATAGTTAAGCCCTCTCCCGAAGAACTTAGGAAACTTTATATAGGACCCTTATAATCCCAATCCTGCTCTATGGTTCCGAACCATGGACCCTTTCTAAAGCGGATGAAAATATTATTGGGTTATCCGATACCATCAAGACAACGACCTGCAGAAAACAGCGCCTGAACAACTCACGCCAAAGTAGGCACAAGGCCGTTATAAGCAATAAGGGCTGCCACACAAAATATTAAAAGCAACACATTCCCGCATTTGAATATCTTGTATGACTTGTATTATAGAGGAAAAACCATACCGTCTTGCTATGGGCAAAGATATCTATCTTTGAACATAACCTATTGTTAACAGAGCCTGAATTTGTAAATCAAAACCTTTAATTGTTCAAAAGGTGTGTGAAATATCTTAAATAATTTTGGAATGATACATTTGGCATTTTTTATAGTATTCAGTTTAACCAACTTCAAAATAATAAAAGATCTGTGTAGAATATGGCTTTTTGTGTTCAAGGATACTTTGAAGAAAGAAAATTATGTTACATTTACATACTGTTGATATATAAAAAATATTGTATGAACAAACACTTACATTATTTATTTATTTACTAATGCATTACCAGTATTTATTTACTGAAGAGTTTATATACCAGTGTTAGTGGACAAGTGTTTATTTATTTTAACTGGTCCACCTAGATGGTATGTAGGTGTACCTTTTCGATCAAATAAAATAAATTGTCCGCACAGGACGCGATAAGACACTTAATATTGGTAAATAAATGCCAGTGACACGATAATATAAACTATCCTTTTTTCCTTTCTCTATTTTGATACAACTTTTAAATTCATTCCATGTAGTAGTAGTATTAGTAACTTTTTAGCTGATTCCGACACTTCATTTTCATTGCATAAAGCAAGTGGTTTTTTCACATGAATACACCTCCTATGGTGACATGAAATTAAAACTGTTTCTTTCTTGCTTTGGGCATAACGTTGCGTGCAGCTTTTTGTAAAGTTTGTAAATAACAACAGTGGGGTAAATGAGAGAGGGTGGTTAAGTAAAATAAAATTTGAATATAAAAATATCATACAAATGAGAATCACACACTTTCCGTTAATTTGATGTCCTTATTTCATATTTATCCTTTGGTAAAGCAGAACAAGGGAAGTATTCTTGTGTTGCATTTTCAAGTGGGCGTCACTACAAAACTGGAAGCATTTTGTTAATTTAAATCCAGAAACTGTAGGCGCGGCAAAAAGAATTTGAAAAGAAAATCATCCGTTTTCGTTTATGAATTTTTGTGGCGCTAAATAAAGTTTTCCGGATTTTTAATTGCAATATGTCGGTTGAAAATCCGATACCCCATCCACTAAGCCCACACAAACGTTATTCTCAACGATTGAGGTGAAGAGGTTGAATATACAAAATGATAATAAGCAACTTAATTTAACTTTATTCATTTGTGCAGTTCATTTGTTCATAGCGAAGACAATTTATGTCAAGCACCAAGCTTTAGATAGAGTGCATGCGTTTGTTTATTGCGGACTCTGGCAAATACGCTCACGAACGTTAGCAGACGGCGAAAGAAGCCAGCGATTTAAGGAATGAGGGTTTAATAGTTATTTCTGTAAATTCTGCAAATGATATAAATCAAATGCGTTATTCATACCGTATTAACATTAAGAAATGTTTAATATACATAAATAGCTAGGGTAATTGTCAAAAGGTTGGTTAATTATCATTTATAAAACCACTAGGTTATGAGAACAGCTCTACTGAATATGGGGACCACACAAGGGAACATTTCGGTCAGAAGAAACGTATTTTTTAAAAATATTGTTAATACTCGTCATCAACTATTACTAATTATAACATAATGCATTATTCAAAACAGTTGCCTTATATCAATAAATTATTTTTGCGATTCACATAGATGTGGTGGTTTAGAATCATCACACCTGAAGCATATGTGAAATACGACCGCTACTCAAAATCTTCACTTCGAAGACAATGATGTATAGATAGACTCGGACTAGCTGCAGACAGGGTACGTCTACATATAACCAAGACGTCATAGTAAACGGGGAAATACGAAGAACCCGCCAGAACTTTCGTTTGCTTTCAGATTTTCCAGATTGCTTCCGGCCCTTTCTTAAGATATTTAGTGCCTCATGCCTTGATGATTCAACGATAGACTCTATGAGTTGTACAACGACATCAATCTTAACAAAAACTGGCTCGGACGTGTAGATCTAGACTCTAATACGAAAGCAAATTACATTAGAGGAAGGGTGGCGTGAACAAGTGGAAATTAACCTCAACCGACTTGGAGTGCGCAAATATAAATCAGGAACTCGCAATTTGCAGAGGCTTTTCAGTAACTAAGTAAATGTTAAAAACAGTAAAGTAAAGGTTAAGCACTCTCAATTATCTGGTAAAAGATGAGTCAAAAGTTGTCACTCGATATTTTTTGCCCGTACTTTTTTTACGAACGAAAAACTTAAGGTCTGCTTTTGGATTGTGTTAATATTTTTAAATTAAATCGAGAAAATGATAAAAGCTTAATGGAATATCTATATGATCGTTCGGGCCCGATTACGGATATTTTTTATCACTCTTGCCAGAACTGCACCGTTGAGCATGGCTCTTTGTTTTTTTGGAAAAATAATGCCCGATCATCTCGTGTTTTCTAGGCAAGACGCAAAACGTCGTCATGTTTGTTCAGTTGGTGTCTGATGACCGGAAAATCTGCGCCGAAATTCGGGCTGCGACAAGCCCATCGACGAAATAATTATTCCGCGTTCTTTAGAAGTGAAGTATAGCGATTTATGTTTTGTAGACATAGCTCTTTTACTTCACAAATTATTTCGAATTAGAATTAAAATCTGCTGCCATATGGAAAAAGTATGGCATCTTCCGATAGAGTGATGACTGTATTATATTTATTAATATAGGGTCCGCCATCTAAAATTTTTTTTTTCAACTAGTGCTTATTTCGCGTATGGTAACACTTAGCTCATGTCTGATTTGACAGATAATATACCGCTATACCGCTGAACGAATATGGTTGGGTATACGCTTGAACAACGCTGGGAAATATTGCGGCATAATTGGGCCATTTTTCATTTTTTTTTTAAATGAGCAAGGAGTGGCCGTTACAGTCAATGGCGATCGTTATCGGGCCATGTTGAACGAATTTTTGTTCACAAAAATTGTAGAGGAGGATATTGGCAACATTTGGTTTCAACAGGGCGGCGCTATGTGCCACACAGCCGAAGCTACACTCGATGTTTTGCGCCCTGTTTAAAAAAAAAAAGTTATTTGGCGGACCCTATACATATATGAAGTGTTTGGTAACTTTCCAACTGAAATTCACGTAAATTAAAACCGTTATGAATGTTGCCATTGTAGAATAAAATAGTAGAAAGCAAAATCATATTCCTAATATTCACCAACATTGAATATACAATGTATCTGCGTAAGATACTGCTAGAATCAAGCTTACACATGTTATATCACTCAGTACAGATTTACATATGTATACAATTATGGTATGTTTGTGTGGAAACTAAACTGATTTAGTATTGGTTTTATTTTATAAAGTTATAAGAACAACACAACCTTGTAAAAATAATCATGAAAACAGTTCAAAACTACCGAGTCGAAACTCATCTAGTTTTTGGGTTAATACTAATGAAATAGTTTTAATTTCTCATTAACCCGGAAGAACTATAAAAGATCATTCTAAATTTGGGAAACACACTGTATGGTGCCTCATAAAAATTCAGATTTGTGTAAAAATCGCAATTCACAAATGCAGTTTTTTTTTTTTGGAAGAATAGTTAAGAAAAATATATAATCCACAGATCTCCACCACTGGACAAACATATTTTGGTCAATCATCGCATCGGTTCGAGGAACATCTCTTTCATAAATATTTGTTGGGTGTCAATAAAAAAAGGTCCCTATTGGCTATTGTAAGTATTACCACCGGACATAATATGCTAAGATACAATAACGAGCAGAATTAGACTCAGTACAGATGACCTCTGTAGAGAATGAGGAGTCTGCCATATTAGAAATAGGGTACTTAAAAGGCACTTCGTCCACAAATTAGATGAATTTTCTTACAGGTCTGCAAACGATCTGCTAAAGTGCATAATGTCTAGGATTGGTGTGTAAACTCATAGGTTCTAAAGTGTGGGAATAATAATCCCCAGGGCACCACAAAGGATCTACAGTGATCTAAATCTGACGAGTAAGATTTGTCTCCCATCCACCTAACCCATTTAACTATTTTTAATACATATAATTTATTGAAGTCTTTCAAATATTTTGTTTGGAATATTTATGCCGGTTGAAGTCGTTTAAATGCTTGGAAATCTTTTATCATTAATATTTCAAAATTCAAATACAAATTAATGTGTATTTAGCGTGATCTGAGTAGTATATATGAGTTGCTGTTTCGAGGTACTGGAAAACTTAAATATTCAAAAGAAAGAAGAGATGAAAAATGTAAAATTTATCGAAAGGCTTTAATGCATTGAAAGAGACTAAAAGAGCTTAAGGAACATAAAATAATTCAAAGAATGCAAACAAGTACAAGGTACTGCAGGGGCACGGTAGTGCACAGCCAAGTTCTCTAGCAACTTAGGCACTATAACCTTATTTACAGGAACCAACTTAGGCCATTTTTGCCTCCTTTAATGTTAACTTTAAACATAGCTATAGTCATACTATTATCAGGATTTATTAGGACTTTTATAATTTTAAGGTTTTGCACAGTTTCCATGCAAAATGTATTGAAATCGCATCAAAACATGTATGTCAAAAAAGAGCTATAAATGTTTTACAAACATCGCTTTTGTCTTACATGTTTAAGAAAATGAGTTTTCAATAAATCGTTTGTACTTTAATTTTAAATATTTAGAATAAAAAAAAAAGTAAATGAAAAGAAAAACCCGCGAGATGCTGCTACAAAAACTCTAATATAAACATTGCAGCAAATCCATCGAACCGTTTCGTAGGCAGATACACGCTTTTATTCATAGTTTATGTTTGACATTTCTTTATCAGAGAAGACTAAGCTGGGCCGAATTACCGGTAACGTATAGAAGTTACTCACTCGTTAACTGAGGCGGTAATTCGGCCCCTGGTAGATTTGTTAGTGTGAGGGATATTGTTCTTTCTGGTTAAGAGCTTCTGCGCAGCTAATAATCTCCGCAGATGTCTGGCAGATAACAAAACCCGTTTTGAGTTTATTAGCCTATGCTTGAAGATTTGTCCACTGACCCCCTTAAGAACTGAAAGCCCAGTGTTGGTCGTGGATACACTAAAGTTATTCTAAGTCCTTCTATATCCAGGAAAACTACCAATCCTTGCAGGATCTTAAGGATCACAACATAACACCCCTTTTACGTCTTTCTCTCCACAGCAGCGCGATGTCTATCACTTCCATACAACCTTGTATTATCACCTCTAAAATTGAAAGGATATCATCAGTGGTTTTTGGTAGTTCGGCTGGTATAATGGCGTTTGGTCCTGGAGATTTTTAATGCTTTGAAGCAATGCGGCATTGGAGTAGTCGATATTTTAAGGTTGGTATTACTGGTTATGTAGCATCTTAAAGAATCGCTTTGCTGGAAAAGTCCAGAAGCCGTCTAATTTTTTTATGAACTTTGCTGAATTATTTGACAAGCATAACAATATATTTACCCAATATTTTTTCCAACATATCGCCCATACAAAGTTTTTGGCCATGCCCACTTTTTGGGGGCGTTTTTCCAAAAAAAAAACTTTTTATACCCTATCCTAAGGGTATATTAATTTTGACACATAGTTTGTAACACCCCTTAATATTCGTCGTAGACCCATAAAAGTATATATATTTATGATCAGGACCAAATCCTAAGACTATTTAGCAATGTCCCTCCGTCCGTCCGTACGCAATTTTTAGGCCTTTAAATTCAAGCTAGAAAACTGAAATTTGGACCACATACTCCCTATGGCTCCGAAATGGTTAAGTGTAAAATTTTTTTAAATACGCCCACTGCCACGCCCACAATTTAGAAAAAACCGATTTAAAGCTACAGATGGACAGATAGAGGGTTATAACCTTCACAAGATATGTAGGCACTGCCCTCCTTTATAAGTTTGTCATATAAAGTTTTTTGCCACGCCTACTTTTTGTGGGCGTTTTTCACTGAAATGCTGTTTTCTTCGATAATTTTTATAGAAATCGAAAAAAACTGTTTAACAAGATATTTAGCCAATATTTTTTCCAATATATCGCCCATACAAAGTTTTTGGCAATGCCCACTTTTTGGGGGCGTTTTTTCAAAAAATGTTTTTTTTTTTTCTAAATTTTATAGAATGAAATAAAATGCTATCCATCATCTTCTTAAAGTTTTTTTTGGGGCATATAGGGATAGGGATAGGGTATCATACTGTTCGCTCCAAGCGGACTGTAGCCTTTCCTTATGTTTTTTTTTTTTAATTAATAGAACTAAATAAAATGCTAGCCATCATCTTCTTAATGCTTTTTTCTTTGGGGCATATAGGGATATGGATAGGGTATCATACTTTTCGCCCCAAGCGGACTGTAGCCTTTTCTTATGTTTTTAATATAAACTGAGGGATTCTTTATCGGTTTCTTTTTTATTGAAAAGTTTTCTGCGTGAATTCTCAATTCTCCCACCTCCTACAAAGAGAACATCTTTAGCGCTAGGGGGTGCGATGTCGCAAACCCTAGGGGATTGTATTTGACTTTTGGGAGAGGTTTGTGCCTTTAGCGTTACTGGCACCAAAAGAACCATGTGCCACAATATATACCATGAATTCCCACAGTTTATAGCTGGAGTTTCAACAACAAGGTCCCCGCGCTAATTTTCCCGTTTGTTGAGAAAAGTATCCCTGTCTTTGGTTTTGCTTTGTTAGGTTATATTAAGGTCCTGCAAGTAGGTAGCTAAATGGATTCTATACCATATGACATCCTAATCCGATCTGAAGGGGAAATAAATATATAAGAAAAATGGAAAGGAAAATACGATTGCCTTAAGTTGGGTTTTTGTCAAAGACCTATTTAATATTAAAGAATATTGGCGTTGTGTTGCGTATGCATTTTGTATAATATAATAAGTATTACCTTACCTTCGTACCTGCCTTCCTCTTCAAAGTACATAAATTCCATTGCCAGCAACAGAAAAAAAATCAGAAAATATTTGTGGGTTGACGACTAGCTGTAAGCCCGGATGTGAGGTAAAACCTATAAAAAATTACAAACATAAACATTAGAATAAGTAAAATTTTTTGTTTTGTTCGTCTTCTTCCACACTCTTTCATACTTTAACTAAATTTCACTACTTGACTGGTAGTTTTTGCTTCACTTCTTCTCACTCATTGTTCGTGGCAACACTAATAAAACAAAAACCCGAAACACGACATCACGCAAGAGCCTTTATTTAATTTTAATATCGCATGTGAATGGGTCTACTATAATTTTCCAACAATTTAGTTTGTCAAAGGAAAAAAATCTTAAGTCAAATTCTTAAGAGCAGCAAAACTATAAAGATATCGATACATTTGTACATAGGAAGATTCAAACAAAAAACATTTAAAGTTCCGTAATACTTAAGAAGGGACACACAATATGTATTAAATTATCCCCTATTTTGATTCACTCCTTCATAAAATATTTATGTAGATATTTGTTAAATATAATCGCCACTCAAATCAAATATTTTTACCGATAATTATATATAATAGCGTGTCTAATATCGATATCATTAAATGGTCATCAATTGTTGAGAGTCAATAAAAAAAATTAAGTATAGGTCTTCGTCTTACAAAGCATTTTCGCTAAATAGAATGCGTTTTTAAATCGCGTTTTACAAAAATATGTCGAAATTATGTCTGATTTTATTCTCACTTGAAGAGTTAAGGTCATCAAAGTTTCTGAGAAACTGAGTTAGGACTATGCTTTTTTTTTATCATATCTAGGACACTTTTTACCCAAATTAGTTTTTATTGTGAGCCGGTGCCTAAATATTATCCACTAATGGTGGATTCTCCATAATTAGTATGTAGTATTAGGGGAATAATTTTAATCTGGCTTAATAAGGTACTGATTAAGGGGCAAGAATTGTCGCCCATGTGAGGGTTAACAACAGCCTAATGGAATGTGCGATTAAGAAGAACGCTAACCGTGGAACACCGCAAGGGGTGTTCTTTCATATGCCCATGATCCCAACCCTCAGTATAATAAATTCGGATCCTGTTTTTTTGGCAACAAACGTTCATTTTCAGAAATTCTAAGGTCGAAGAAGATCCTGCATGCGCTTGTGGTTAAGAGGACTAACGTCCTTTTTTGATTTTTTTCTTTTCCTCATCGGAAGATTGCTGATTTGCCAATTTATCATTCTCGCATTTTGCAAGCAGTTAATAAGCGTTAAAATTTCAACCCGGTCAATGTTAGATTGCCATAAGGCAAAGTTCGAATTTTCTAAAAATTAAATTCTACAGGGAACCTTCCCCGGTACCCATGTATTGGCAGCATACTAGAGCTGTGTGTATCATGATTAATTCGATCTTTTTTATTCGATCACAATAATGTAAATTGGTTATTGCAATCACATGACCATATATCATTCACAGAGTCAATAATTTTGTTACGCATCTGACTGGTTCATATATCTCGATTAGTATACTTATATTTGTGGGAATTGATTCCAAAGTTGAATAAATTTTCTCGTGGTTGTAAATAAAACGCAAAACTCCGTTTCAAACTCTAAGTTCTATATTAACTGTTTTATTTAAAGGCGAAATATTAGTGTGTTTAAACTTCGGCGGGTCATAAACAAAGATGAGTAATTATACGCGCAAACATTTTTTAACCCATTTCTTGCTAACATTGCGAATCAGCATGGTCATAAGTGTAGGCGTCTGAAATTTTACTGGTGATAAATTGAAATAAACTAAATAGTGAGGGTTAATCGACCTGTTTTGGCCCACAAAAAGTACTCGTGGCAAAAAACTTCATATGACAAATTTATAAAGGTGGGCAGTACCTACATATCTTGTGAAGCTTATAAAATTTTATCTCTCTAACTTAAGCGTTTAAACGGTTTTTCTTAATTGTCGTCGTGGCAGTGGGCGTATTTGAAAAATGTTAACACTTTACCATTTCGAAACCCTAGGGAGTATTTGACGGGCGGACGGGCGCCCGGACGGACATTGCTAATAGTCTTAGGTTTTGGTCCTGATCATAAATATATATACTTTTAGTGGTCTACGATTGATATTAAGGGGTGTTACAAACTATATGTCAAAATTATTATATAATTAATATAATAGGGTATAAAAATAAGGAAAGGCTACAGTCCGCTTGGGGCAAACAGTATATATATGCCCCAAATATTCCTATACGCCCCAAGGAAAAAAACGTCATGAACATAATGGATGGCATTTTATTTGATTCAATGAAATTTATAAAAAAAATATATTAAAGACCTTACCATTTAGGGACCTGAGGGAGCATGTGCTCCAAATTTCAGCTTCCTAGCTATGTGGCAAAATGAATATGCCCCTAGGGTATGGCAAATATATTATTAGAAATATATAGAAAGGCTACAATTCGCTTGGGGTGGACGGTGAGATCCATATCCATATCCCTTCCTATGAAAAAGGCATATAAAGTACGTTAGCTGAAATTTTATTTAGTTTTTTATAAAACAGGTTTTTGAACGCCGTCAAAAAGTGGGAATGGCCCAAAACGTTGTAAAGACTAAGTGTTTAGGAGAATAATCTGTAAATATATATTATGTTAAACATATTTTTTCATATAAAAAAAAACGCTCCCAAAATGTGGGTTCGGCTAAAAGCTTTATATGGGCAGAATGTTGCGAATTGTAATGTCTAAATATTTGTTTAAACATTTTTTTTGTTTTCTAAGGACATTTTCAGAGTAAACAACATATTGTTAACAAACGCCCCCAAAAAGTGAGCGTGGTAAAAGTCCTAACGACTACAATTATTGGCACCCCAAATTCTTGACCCAATTATTGGTATCCCATCATTCAACAGTGATTTTCTCAGTAACCCTTTTTCCGAATAAATCAAATTAATTGACTTTTTATTGAACTTTTCTTTCTCACATTTCTGTGTCTTTAGTTGGAGATATTTCCTTTCAGTTTTGTTTTAAAAGTGAAATGAGGAACACGTGCGACAAAAAAAATCTTCGACATTTTGGTTGTTTTGGTTAAGGACCTAAAATTTTGTAAGTATGTTTTCACTAATTAATTTTATTATTTTTATTGAAAACCTTTGAAAATAATTCGGTCCAATTCAATTATTGCCACGGGGTGCCAATACTTATATCCTCTGTAGCTACAATTATTGAAAATGCCAATAGTTCTACTTTTTGGCTGCCAATAATTGTATCTTCCGACCGTTTTTAGCTGAAGATTTAAAAAAAAACAAAAAATAGCATTTCTAACTATCATTCTAACTCAAGGTAGTACTTAATTAACCATATTACTATTTATTTTGCACTGTCAAATACCTTTTTTTATTTTTAAGAAAAAAATATTTGTTAATTTTCAATCTTTTTTATTTTTTATTTAGAAAATTTATTTACTTTTTGTTATCGACAAAATCTTAAAAAAAAAATGTCAGAAAACTTGAAAACAAGATACATTATTTTACCTATTAAAGGATGCCAATAACTATAGATTTGTTGGTGTCAATAAATATATCAGGATGCTAATGATTGTAGTTCTTGATAAGATTTTTTTTAATTGACATTTTAAATATATTTTAAATAATTATCTCTTTACTTATAATACTTTATCAGTGCGGAATTCAATAATTAATAAAGTTATTTATTATAAATAATTATTAAAGTTGAAATTTTCTTAGGGGGGCCACAATTGTAGTCGTAACGCTAACATAGGATTTTTAATTTGGAACTCTTTTTGGGATTTCGGACCAAAGTACGTTGTATCAATAAAGTTATATATATAACACATTTCATTTAAAATTGTCTCCATTGCTCAATTATTTATCTTCCTATTAGGTCCATCTAATACCATGAATATATGCTAGCCTAGATATAGAAGATGCTTTTAATAATGTCCATACTGAAGCCATCGAAGTATTTCTCATCGAGTCAGGTGTAGAGGAGTTCATTGGCAAATGGATAGTCTCAATATCCAAATGGATGGTTCTCAATAAAATCCTTTCGAATTTATACAGTTATGGCATTGAAGTGGTTGCTTATGCGTATGTGAATGACGTTGTTGTACTGATATGGGGGATGTTCCCGGACGTGATTATTGAAATCATAGAAATGGCGCTGGGTAAGATTACCGCTTGGGCCGCAAGGTGTGGTCGCGGCGTTAACCCAAGCAAAACTGAACTGATGTTAAATAACCAGATTCTCTCGCTACCGTCCAGTTCTTAATACTTGGGTGTCTTACTAGACCCCAAGCTGAGCTAGAACTGAATATCGAACACCGGTTTCGGAAAGTCAATAGCGCTATTTACTCATGCAGCAAAACTTTCGGTTTCTATGGATGAACACGGCGTTGATGTGTCGAATTCTCACTTATGGTGGATCCCTGGTATGGTGGACCGCCCTATGCAAAGGTAACAATATCACCAAACTGAGCAGTGTCCAGAAAACGGCTGCAATAGGAACCACGGCAGCCCTACGGTCGAGTCCGACGGAGGCACTCAATGTTATTCTAGTATCCTTTCCCTGGGCGTGCCAATGAAATCAATTGCTTCATGCAGCGCAGTAAGATTATAAATATCCGGTTGTTGGTTCCCAAGACACTACGTGCACTCCAATATCCTCGATTCATTATCAAGGAACGAAGAAGCACTCTCTACTAATTATACTACACCCAAACTCCACTTTCAGAAAACCTTTACTGCGGCTTTTCGTCTTCACTGACGGGTCCAAAATCGATTGTGTAGTCGTCTTTTCTGACGAATTACATGCGTACTTATCCTTCCAGTTCCCGAACTCTTCCAGCGTCTTTCAGCGGAGGTCCTTGCGATTAGAGAAAAAGGCAAGATACTTCTAAATTGTACAACAATAAATATCCATTTCATCGACAGTTAGGCCCTGATATCAACCAGGACAACATATACGCTCGCCGAGGAATGCGGGGAGATACTATCCAGAGCGGGCCGTCGCGTCGGTTTAGAATATCTCCCATCTGTGTTTCCGTGCATAGGAACATATAGGGAAATGAGAAAGCCGATGCACTGGCCAGAGTTTTCCGCCTGTTGTGTCTCGTGAAGGGAGAAATCTCCTCATACTTCAAGGCGAGGGCAGATTCCAGGTGGAGGAATCTAACTAACTGCGTCACTTCTAGGAAGACTTGGCCCAAATATAACGGATTTAGAAACAAAAAACTCAAAACATAACGCGTGTGGATGTCCCTTGACTGGTGGCTGTAACTACAGGTCACTCGTCCAGCTCTGGCTAAGGCTAGACGCCGGGCGTTTGGAAAACCATTCTTTGACGCCCTTTCTGATATCTCCGACATGGGTTTCATTTAGTCATGTAAATCCACCACTACACTATGTCCTTTCTTTCTTTTTTTTTATTCAAAAAATGTACCACCGCCTTAATATTCCCCCGTTACTTCTCTTGCGTAGGCACCTTATAGAAGTAAGTCTATGATTTAAATCGAGTAAATTAACTGCAGCGAAAAATATTGCCAGTGGCCTTTCCAAAAGTTTACCAACCCAGCGTCAAAGTATACATTCTTACCTCGAGTCAAAGGATATTTTTAACTTCCGCTGAATTCGAAAAGGTCGACAATAACCTCACTCACAGAATATTAATTAATTAGTATTAACAAAACCTGCTAATGGTAATATCCCTCTGACGCTTTTTGTTTTTTTTTTTATTTCAGAATAACCAACGTTATATAAAACAAAAAGGAAAATCAAAATCAGATCGAGAAAAGCCGCCAGCTTTCGGTAATATCAAGGCCAAAATAAAAGTACTTTTTTCTTGTGCTGTTTTATTATAAAAACATAAAAATGAACGAAAAATTCAGCAAACGATTTTCCATAGCTTATCATCTCAAGGCCAAAACGAACTTTGATATGACGTAAGAAAACTGTAATAAATAAGTAAGTGAGATATAAATGAAATATGGTATACGATAAGAAAATTAAAAAGCAGTACCGACATACCTACCTACCAGCTGAAGAACATAAAATCGTTACCAGCAAAAGAAGTCATATCGTGCGCGTGGTAGAAATTTATTTCAAAAAGAACCAACAAAACCACAATTTTTATGGGCTAAAAAAGGAGTCTTCGCTATACAGATTTTTGGAAAATCAATAAGGATACTAACATGTACATAGCCATACACGTCCTCGACTAGCGTTTTCCTCTGTGCATAAAAAAAATTAACAAATATCTTGAGAATAAGCTAAATCGCCTTAGGTTATTTAGACAAAAAAAAAAAAAAAACAAGAAAAAACAAAACATCTTCCGAGCTGAAGATTTCATTATTTGTATCAATTTTTTTTGTTCCTTCGAGCTACTTTCTTCCATCTTCGTGAATGTACAACCTGATGAAAAATATACAGGAATTTCGTCCCTAAATAACCATGACGCACATACATTGAGGCGACATTCAGCGTTAGGAACAGAAAAAAACTAAAAAAAAAGAATGGGATAACGCCGAAAGTAAATAACAATCAAGTAGAAAATACCAACGAAATTCCGATAAGATAATACAATTTAACACATGAAATAACGTCGCGTTTAAATGGCCGTCAAAATAGCAAGCAAAAAAACCTTGCGTTTATTTCAAAGCAAAGAGAGTTTGTAATATCCACTCTAAGAAGAAAAAAGAAACATACATACAGACATAAAAAAATAAAAAACAATAAGGCGAGCTCACATAACAAATAAAAGGGATAACATAATACAACACCACACCAACTATGTATATGCTTTCCTTGTGTTTGCCAATTACGTTTGCGTTCGTGTGGATTCAGGGTTGAATGGAAGCTTTGGTTAGCAGTGTAATAAAAAATAAAATAATAAAAAAGCAACACAGGATAAACAACCGAAAGAAATACAAGAAACTTAGTGTGTGCACTGTGTGTGCGTTCTCCTCCACCATCAAGGATGGTTGGCAAAAGGACGATAAATATTATGGAAACGCTATCGACTAATAACGTAACACAAACTTTCCATCATCATCACCAGTTCAAGCAGCAGCACCAGGAGTGCCAGAAACGAGTAGAAGAGCAACGTCAAGATAAAAACGGCCGGAATCTACACCACCAGTTCATACAGAAAAAAGTGTGGCGAAAAAGAAAAAGAACACCAACAACGACTGGAACAAAGACAGTCATTGAGCTGTGGACGTGGAAAAGGACGAGAAACTTATTTAGGCTAATAACGCAAACAAAGGCCGCCATGCTTACAATGCTTCTTGTAATAACAGTTGTGATTTCTGGGAACGCTGGTGAGTAAATATATAAAAAAGATATCTAAATTATGTAAATGAATCTTATTATATTTTACCATTTTTTTTTTAATTTGAACTCATTTATATTACAGCATGTTATATCTTTACAATAACGTCAGGGAAAGTTATCACATTTAGTGATTTAGGTACATACATATATGCATATATTCAGAGTAAACTAGTCGATTGCTGTAAGCGCTTTGTTACACGTAGAGAAATTATGTGTAGATACGATTAAAACACTGGAGAGCGCCAAGTCGATAGCAATCAGTGTCTGAGTGTGCGTAAACAAGGAAATATCAAAAAATCACGCGAGCACTCCCACTATTTGCGCGCATTTTTGCGCAGTGATGTGTCAACTCGAGTTCATAAACTGGTTCAAACCGAATAAAGACGAGTTACATTTAAGTCAAACCGAGTTGTCGAAACTGATCGAACGCCCTGAACGGAATTATTAGCCGTTTTTAATTATCGAAAATGATATATTTACTATATGGATCAGCCGATGATAATAAAACACTCTGGATCAAAATCAAACACTGGAATCATTCTAATAGCTTTGCCGAGCCTAACCTAGCAGTGAACGACTATACTGCAGATAGTATATCTCACCGTGCTTCTTTATTTTCAGCTAACAAACATATTTCTCAGACCTAGATATTTCAATCATTAGTTGCAGTTAGGTAGCATAAAATTGAACACATGGTTGAATGTCCATTTTTAGATCTGTTACAGCGTTATCATACTAAACAAATTGCATTTTAGAATGGGTTTTATTATCTCTTTATTAAGAACTAAATTTTACTCGAATTACTTCAATATAATATATAGCCATATTAATTAATAAAAATAGAAGCCATATCTTTATATATTCGGATATAAAAATGTCTCATTGCTGTTGCGATTATCAATGATCTTACAATTTAAGTATGGCAACATGGATCATAAATGTAAATTGTTTTCCTATTAACACTTGAGGCACTTTGATGGTAAATAGTAAATCAGAAATCGTGAATGGTGCGATTGTTGAACCAAAGGCATTGGTTCTTTGAACTTTTTTTATTCGCGGCTTTTAAAAAATTCCTCTACACGAAGAACCTTTACTTTATGAATTTAAATCAATTGCCTTTCTTTTAAATTAATCGACCAAGAACACCATTAAAAGCTTACATATTTATTAAACAACATTTTTTTAAAAAAGAGCATTAAATAGTAGATAGATATATACTAGATAGATAAGATAAGCAGCAAATTGGTACAATTTTGAAATTTGCATCGATTATTATATTTTGCAAAAATGCAGAACGAATAATTAGCTTCTCCAAGCATGTGCTTAAAAGTGAAAGGGCTTGATCGGCTACATGAAATATTGCCCAACGAAAAATTTCCCAAACCAAAAATGAAAATTCGCTCCAAAAATTCGATTTATTTTTCAAAATGAGAAAAGGGGCAAAAAATTTAAATAAGGCACAAAAAATGTATATGGAAAATAAGGCGGGATGACATAAGGTTCAAAGACATTAATTATATCTGCTTCAAGTGCACATTATGTTTATGTTTATTTAGTAAATGGATATAAGGTTCACAAGGTCCATAAACCCATGCTGAAAATCACTCAATCCCACTTTGTGGGCCACTTAAGCAGCTACTGTTTGCTTCCCAAAACTAACTTTATGAAAAATTAAGCGTGAGCGGTACCCACTGCCTGCGGAATGAGAATTGAAATCAATTTATTCCAATCTGATGAAATGCATGAGCGCTACCTGCCACATGTGAAGTTGCGCAAAATTTATATCCTTTGATTCTGCGCAGCAACAGTTCCTGAATGACTTTAAGGGTTTTCAACTATCTCTTCGCCTGCCTGCCTATGGCCACATATTTTTTATCTTACATATTTTTATCATTATTAAAAGTGCTGTCAGGCGCCTGTCTGACGAAAAGCACCTACCCTGAGGGGAGCGACGAAGTTGCCAAGCGGTACCGGCAGCCTGCGAAAAATATTTGAAATTCTTTATTTCCGCGAATGGGAACACCGAGCTAATTACTGTTTGCTTCGCAAAACTATCTAAATGTCCCCAAACAAAATGAAAAATTTTGTTTTGATGGTTTATATTGAAGGCAACCTTATTGATCCTAAATTAATATCATGATCTGAAGCTCCTGTATTAAAATAAAAAAACAGATGAATTCTTAGCTGTGGACTAAAATTATGATTATGTTTATTGTTGAATTTAATTTAATATGTACAAGTGGTTTTTAACATAGATAAATTCACTAAATGGTTTATATCATAATGTTAGACTTTGAAGGCAACCTTATTGTTCCTAAATTAATATAATGATCTGAAGCTCTTGTTTTTCAAATAAAAAGACAGATGAATTCTTAGCTGTGGACTAAAATTATGATTATGTTTATTATTGAATTTAAATTAATATGTACAAGTGGTTTTTTACATAGATAAATTCACTCAATCTAGTGAAACTTTCTATTTTTCCTGACTCATATTGAGTTATCAAACATCATGTTCTTAACTGCGTGGCTCGAGCTGAAGAGATTTCATTGCAACCCATATATGTATGGTAAATAAATAATCCACAAAATCTTTGCTAAGGAAAAATCAACCCTAGGTCAAAAACAATTTCGTTAGATTTCGTATATCCACATAATTTAATTACATGCAAGTATTTTGTTTTTGGTCTTCTGCCTTAAGGATATAAACAACTCATTGCCCATATCTGTTTGTGAAGCTAATTTCATCGTACTACGCGTAAAGGAGCAAACGAAAACATAATTCCCTTCCCATCGTTTATTTATTACAGATGTAACTTTGTCTTCTTTTCTTTTGCAAAGGCAAACAGCGAAGCAAAATAATAAATATTATATTCATGTACACTGCAATGTCATAGAAAATACTCGTAAAGACATACATACTCAACATACATCCATACATAGGAATTTCATCAAAAGTTAGGAAAACATCATAAGAATAATATGGAATATATAACGAAAAGCCAGAAGACTATATCTCCCCTAAAAGATAAACAAAAAGATGAAGTAACTCAACATTCCTTAGCTATGATGACAAATTATAACGGAAATATGTAGCTACAATACATGATTCATTTTAAATTAACTTTATATTGAACCGAGATATTTTTGTTATCATTATTTTGTTCTTAAAATAATTGTAGCTATTCGCTCCTTGCCGCATGTTTTATATGGCACACAAGTTAACTTAAGTATAGTGAACTTTTCTGTTTGGTATCTATTGTTCTCATACACATACATTTTATTTTCACTTAATAATATTTAATATTTCTGTATATGTATAACTAATTTTATTCAGAATTTAATAGCTGTGGTTATTTTGCAGCTTAAGTAAAATGTTTATCTACTTTCTTTCAAAAATATGATATTGTATGTAAGTTTGTTCTGAATGTTCATATTTGATCCAAATTACCAGATTTACTTTGACCAATAAATTTTTGAAAAATAAATTTTCTCAAAAAAACCCTCTAATTTTTTACATTTTGGTGACCAAAATTTAAAAACAGATCAAAATCAGTCCAGCTGCTTTCATTGAAACTGCCCTTGTCGAAGGAATATACGTAGGGCATTTTCGTCGATATTGAGAGATAATGCGACATTTGATTGCATATGTAACACTGCCATGTACATAGTGTAGATGAAACTTTAGTGATATGCAGATTGTGACAAGTGCGTGATAGCTGGGGTAAATAGGGACTGCCGTCAAGGTGGTGTTCTGTCTCCCCTTTTATGGTGTATAGTGGTAGACTCTCTGCTTACGGCTTTACCTGGAAACTACACTCAAGCTTACGCGGATGCTGTCGCAGTTCTTTCTGTCGGTTTAAACTTGGGGGCTCAGGCGCATATATTCATATGTATACATAAATATTTGATCGATGTTTGGTGCACTAGAAATGGGCTTTCAGTGAATCCTCTTAATGAGGATGAACGGGGAACGTCACTGATTTGTCTCAACTCGTGCTTAGAAGTGTCACCATCCCTAACTCCGATGAAGTCAAATACTTAGGTGTACTCCTCGACAAAAACTTCTATGGTCCAGGCATGTTGATCGAAAACCGATAAAACACTGTCGACTTTCTGCTCTTATTGCTTTTAGCAAGACATGGGACTTGGCTCCGAAAAGAGTCCTTTGAATCTAGTCGGCCATGATTAGGCCACTCTTCTCATACGCATCGGTTGTTTGGTGGACCAGGCATCCACGGAAACATGTAAATGCTTCTTTTGCTAAAATCCAAGGAACAGCCTGTGTCGCATGTACACGTTTTCTCTGAATTTGGTCGGAAGGCTGCACACAGAAAATCTTGGGTCTTGTTTTAGTATTTAATATCTCTAATTATGGAAGCAGGGTGTTTCAGAAAAGAAGTAGGTCGATACTCCAAAGTTATGTTGAGGATCGATCTACTACTTTGCTTAAACACCTGTCGATTGTTGTGAATTTGTCAGTGTAGACTACCTTTCACATGTCCCCAAATTGGTTGGCTGACGCAATTGGTTTGACAGATACAATTGTCTGAAAAAAAATACTCTTTATTTTGCTTATGATGATTTTGTTGACGAATCTTTGAGAAATAATGATTTAAATTTTTGTATAATTTTTTTATTTCAAGTTCTTGCAGCTCAACGAGAATCGTCATCAAAACCAAAGGATGGAATAATTTCAAATGCAATATCAAGTAGTGGTGTCACTTACAGTAATTCCAGCGATAACAGTGGTAGCGGTAATACCAGAGATTCCAACATTGGCAATATGAATGCAAGCACTGTCATCAGTACGTCAATTATGGCGAATGCTGTAAGCAGTAGTAGTATAATGAGCACAACAATATCTACAAGAGCTGGTGGAAATAACAAGGTATCCTCTGGTGTAAATAGAAATACAATCGAAGTCAGCGATGAAAACCGAAATGGCCCGTTTTTTGATAAGGCAGCGTCAAAGAATGTAACAGCACTGCTTGGAAAAACAGCGTATTTAAATTGCAGAGTTAAGAATCTTGGAAACAAAACGGTAAGTTAAAATAAAATTTTTTTTTTTCAATCTACATTCTTGGTAAAATTCTTAATTAGCTTATAACCTTCGGATGACCTTGACCTTGAAATATGTAATATTCTGGGTTGTTTCGAAAGAAAATATTCCTTCTTCATACTTTTGAATTTATTACGCAAAAATTATTAATTTGGCAATTAACTTATCAACGCAAGTTGATATATGTACATGCTAGTACCGCCAATTGCTCGCGGTAAAATCTTATTGCGCTAGGTCAACTGATTTTATCCGGTATAGTCTACTAGATTCGTTTCATTTAGACTTGTTATTATATTATATAAGGCGAATTCGTTGCTTATGGCAGAAGGACATACCACGAGGGTTTACATTTCTTCTTAGTAATTAGTAAGGGACGTTCATCAGTCTAGTAAAAACTTCGTCGTAGTATGATCTTTCATTCAATATAGAATTTCTCTAAAAATTAATTTTGTGCGTTTAGTCACCTTTTCATCTTCAATGCTTGTTAACCGGACTATAGCATTTCGTTCAAGAATAATGGAATTATTTTCTAGATGCTTCTTTATATTCCCTGGGCAAAAGGTATCCTTGAGCTTTCATTTTCAAAGAAAGATAATAATTCTTAGTTTCATCATTTCCATTGCGATTCGGTCAAAGTGTTGATCATTTGATTGGTTTCGTTCTGTTCATTGTATTTCGGTGTTGTTCTTAGATGAGAATGTACATATGTAATTTCCAAATATTAGATCCTTTTGTGTACAGAATTTGTAAGGACTCTATAATTAGTGGCGTATTTATGTTTCATGACATTCATTTTAATAAAGTGCGAGCATATTGTCTTCAATGAACCGCTGTTCAAAAACGTTTTTGTTAGCCTGAGTTTATTCGTTTCTGATAAAACCGTATTACAGACGGCCATATTGCTGCGTAAATATAGCTTAAGTTATGCCTCTTTCTTGGGGAATATCTCGAGTATTGATTTAAAATAGATTCCCACCTAGAACGCTTTCCTACCGCGATTTCTTTGGATTCAAAGTATTCGTTTCCCTGCTTGACACGGAACAGTCTGTCCGCTAGATAGATAGACTTGATTTGCTTGTGTTTCAATTTCGTACACCATACTCTATTTAAAGCATGGAAGACGTCAAACAAAATAAACGCTAGAACCATTTTTTTTATTTCAGTGTTTATTCAAAAAACCTGGTCGATTAGCGAATTGGCGATCAAATATTTAATTTTGTTTAAATAGTTTAAATACGATTTCATGCCAAAGGTTAATTTAAACGACTTTGGAACCGTTATGAGCCCAGCTACTTTCCATTGATGTGAAACGTATAATAATCTAAACCAAATATTTATGAGATAAACGAACATAATCAGTGCTTTACTAGGCAACTCTTTGAGGACCTGCCCTGTAATCAAATCGTATCCAGGAGCTTTGTTTAATTCTTGTATTTCATATGATACATTTTAATTTTAAAATTGTCAGGTATTATTTAGCTCTTCACCGTCAAAGGGCTTAAACGATTCTGCTAAGTTTTTGGCAAATATGTCTCCTTATTCCTATTCTCATGTCTTCTTTTGCCCATTTGCCGTTGTCTATTTTGATTGCTGTTTGCGTTTTTGGATTTTTAATGCCTTTCGCAGCCTTTCAGAGCAAGGAGTTCACAAACTTGTGTTCGTTTATTATTCTTCAAGGTTTCATAAAGCAGAGAAAATAAAATAATATGTTTTTTTCACTTTTTAACTTTCTCGTATACATTAGTAGAGAAAAGTGTCCTGCAAGGCTTTTTTTGCGTAGATCGTATCCATTAAAAATGTATTGTCCCAAAATGCAAATGAGATACTGACCTTACTTAAACGGAGTTACAAAGAATTTGTTATAAAAATTGATTTCTGCAGAACTCCTATCCTTAAGTTAATACTGGGATCCTTCGAAAGAAAAGTTCTTCGACGGATATTTGGTCCTGTATGCGAGGATGGCGAATGGAGATACAACAGCAAACTCAATGAGTTATACAAAAATATGGATGTAGTCCAAAAACCCAAGAAACCTCGAATACATTGTCTCGGCCACATCGAGCTAATGAACAATAGAGCTCCAACCAAGAGGATCTTCGCATCTTAGCCCCCGGGCTCGAGACAGCAAGACAGACAGAACCACCGTTTCAAATAAAAAGCCATTGCGGATGCCAAAGCGCTTGGCGCGATGGGGTATGTAACCACTGCAGTTCATTATAATATTGAAATAAACACTTTGTGAAGCACATAGAAGTTTTGTATTTGTCAAAATCGTTGTACATATATTCATTTATTATATTTAGTAAGGATGCAGTTTAAAATTAAAAAAAAACATTTCTTAAAACATGTTTAGATAGATACATTCAAATTTTTTTTTTCAATGGAAAATAATTGAAATGTCTTAAACATTGTAGCAAACTCGTGAGGACGTGTGCACATATTTATTATGTACTTCGTCTAAAAACAAAACTTCTTTCCAGAATTTGTTTCTTTACTTTTTTTACAGCTGTCATTGTCATTTCGAATTTTTAAATATTTTGTATGCTACAATGCTAGACTTCACGGAAGGTTCTATGCCGTTTTCACGAATTTAGTTAAGGTATGTAAATAGTTAATTTGTAACATGTACTGACAGATAACTTTTGACACAGCGAAAATTACTTTGTCACAAAGTTGATACCCAAAACAAGATTTCTTAACAAGGATCCATATGTCAACGTGTGTGAATAGAAAGTGGCAGGACAAAATTGGAATACATGGTAATTATTAGTCTGCCTCCAGAGTCTACAGCACAGGGATTGATATCGTGGAATGTTCAGTGGTCTGAAAAAGTTCTTTTGTATGTAGTATTTTATCCTTAAAAAAGAATACATACAAACATAATGTGCATTCATACAAATATGTATTAGATCGCGGTTGTTTTATATCTGTTATTAGAATTTTTTTCCTTAAATGTACCCGCAAATAAGGGTGATATACGGCAATCTGTTTACATGTTACATTCTACATGAAGTTATTCGAAAGCGATTATTTTCATTGGCACTGAAGGTAGGAAGGAGTTTGAATTTCAATTCAAGTCGAACAAAATGATGTATTGCGAAAATGTGATTGATTTCATTTGAATTTTTTTTGGATATCTTCCTGTTTGAGTACCAACCATAAGATTGGAAATGATTGATTAGGGTCGACGCTTTTGGGTAGGAGTTTTCTTTGAATTTCAGGTTTAATATAGCATCATGGATTAGGATATTGTTCTATTTTTCAAATAAATATAATATTATTGGCTCTAGCAGCTGTTTTTTTTAATAGAAAAAAATATTATTAGAGTTGACGAAAAGAGGCCTCTGTTGGGTAAAATTAATAGTTCTTTATTAATTAAAAAGCATTCTTCAATGAATAAAGTAGAGTTTTAATTTGAATAAATAATTGTTGCATTCTGACGTATTTACGTCAAATGAGTCAAAGATACTAATAAATTTATTTCTGTCTATCTTACCCCTAGGAGGGCCTTTAATAGGTTTGGCCTTTAGTTTGCACACGAACCGTTATTGTTTGAATATTATCGTGTTCGATTTTTGTGCTTATTGAATGGTCAATAAATGGTCTTTTATAAACAAGGACGCTCTACCTCTAGCCCTTTCCGAAGGATGATACCCGTGATAGGAACTATATACTTTCATGTTTGTGCTTGCTTCCTTCGTCAGATGGGTTGTGGAAATCAAGCAAGCATACGCCAATATCACTTGTGCGAATGAATACATTTAGCTCCATTCGTTCCATTCCATGTAACAATTTCTAGAATTTTTGCGTCTTTTATATATATTTAGCATGATATGTGCTTCGAAATTTATGTTCGAGCTCGTCTAATTTATCAAACATTCGTTTGTTCAACCGACCCTGCACTTCCAGTCACAGTTCCAGCAAGAATTGCGGAGTAAACTTTAGCGGCTTGTGCATATCTTTGTGGTCGAGTATTTGACGACTTTTAAAGTTTCTTATAATAATGTTTCTTTCTCGCGATTACTTAATCTTCGGACGGAATCGTCGACTTTCTAAGTCTTTTTTTCCGCAATTGGGACAGTTTCTTAGCCTTTTTCCTTTGTTCAGCTGTTTACATGTACCCCGTATGTGTTTGTCAATTGATTTTACCAAGACGGGTAAAGATCTTTTCTTTAGTAAATCACGCCTGTTTTGTAGCTCTTTAGCTACTTCGCAGCCGCGATAGTTTGCCGGGTGATTTCCTTTGCAATTTATGCAGGTTTCTAAATCCTTTCTACTCATACCGCACCTCTTGCGATAAGTGTTTACTGGCACATTTAACGCAACGCGGTTCCTTTTTGCAATACGCAATGGGCAACGCTTACACTGAGGGACGTGTCTAGTCTTCTGTCGCACTGATTCAATTTTAACTATTAATGAATTACTCGATGTGGCCCTTTTTACTTATTTTCATACGTGTACCACTGAATTTTCTCGGCATTAAGCTCTTGGGAGACTGCGCGGTAGCTTTCGGGCACGGTACCATTTATTTTCCATATATTATTACTCATAGATGTGACTTTGAACGTAGCTTTTGAAATTTTCTTCAGACAGCTGCATAACTTTTTATAATCCGTGACTCCGATAACGTTTATTGGAGACGGAAGGTGTGCACTACCACAAGGTGATTTCTCGTTTCCTTTCGATCAATGATCTCGATTACGGCTTAGGAACCGACTTTCTTTTTTTTGTTTGGTCGCCCCTTTGCATTGGGATCTATTTCACGCGCTAGCTCTTCTTCGTCTGTAAAATAGCTAATCGCCATGAACTGGAGTAATTGTTTTAACTCTTTTTTGGGCTGAGATTCCTTTAGCGCTTTGTTCTAGATTTTCCAGTTAAACAGGTGGCAGCCTAGGGGTATTAAGTTGTTTATTATCATTGCATATTTTGTATACCGAGTTGTAATACGTAGGGTGGATTTTAGTCGCCTGTCATTATGTAATAAGTTGGATATATGTAAGTAAGAAATTAAAACTTTCAATTAGTGGGAAATAAGTTTGTAACAGATACAAGTTTACTTGTAAGTTACTTTACATAATTGACGACGAAGATGTCTGCGTTACGTTACAAAAACCGATAGGAAAATTAAGCCAAACAAATAAAAAAAGATTAGTAAAAGGCAATCATTATACCCTATCCTAAGGGTATATTAATTTTGACACATAGTTTGTAACACCCCTTAATATTCGTCGTAGACCCATAAAAGTATATATATTTATGATCAGGACCAAATCCTAAGACTATCTAGCAATGTCCGTCCGTCCGTCCGTACGCAATTTTTAGGCCTTTAAAATAAAGCTAGGAAGCTGAAATTCGGACCACATATTCTCTAGGGCTATATCCCAAATGGCCCACAATTTAGAAAAAGACGTTTTAAAGCTAAAGTTAGAGAGATAGAGTGTTACAACAAGATATGTAGGCATGCCACGGATTTATAAGTTTGTCTTATAAAGTTTTTTGCCACGCCTTCTTTTTGTGGGCGTTTTTCACTAAAATGCATTTTTCTTCGAAAATTTTCATACAAAGCGAAAAAAAACGTTTAACAAGATATTTACCCAATATTTTTTCCAACATATCGCCCATACAAAGTTTTTGGCCACGCCCACTTTTTGGGGGCGTTTTTTTTTTAAAAAAAAATTTTTTTTTTATTAATAGAATGAAATAAAATGCTATCCATCATCTTCTTAATGCTTTTTTCTTTGGGGCATATAGGAATATGGATAGGGTATCATACTGTTCGCCCCAAGCGGACTGTAGCCTTTCCTTATGTTTTTTTTATCATTTCAAATACGATACACATGATGACATTGTGTTCGTATATGTTTTTATTGACGGGGGAGGGGGGATTCAGATTGGTTAAACCACTGCCAAACAAAAAACCCAATGGCAGAGATGAAGCGGAAAACATGGTTATATATTAAATTTGCAATTCACTCAAAATCGCTTATAACGATATCCTCTGGGACCTTTATATTATACGGCTAAGTTCGTAGGTCTCGACTGAGTTAATATCGATTATAGTATTTACTTTAATATAGTTTCCCAATATTCATATATTTTCGGATAAAATTGATGCCGAAATTGCAATGTTTATGCCAGTCACAGTTAAAGTTTTTTTGTTTTCAGTTTTATGGTTGCAGTATGTATCGGTATGTGTATAGGCTATGTACAAGCAACCTTCCCTCTAGTGTTTGTTGATATAATCAAGAGTCTAAATTTTTTCGATGAAAATGCGATTTAGACATATTACACAGTTTCTCAGGATTTCTATAATTAAAAAAGTAGTGATGGGGCTACCTGCGGAAAAAAAGTTTGAGCCAAACAAAACTAAATTCCACAAAAGAATTAAATGCTGTCTGTTGACACCACACCTGTTGACATATAATATTTAAAGTAGAATCTTTTTATTTAGAGAAATGACCCCACGTCAAGGTCTCCGACCACTAATAAATATAAGCATAATATATTTTAATAATCGCGATTTGTACCCTAACGTTCTTAATATGTATGTATGTAAATTTATACTTATTGTGTATTTCTTCCAGATGTTACTGCAAGTTTCGTGGGTGCGGCATAGAGACATTCATTTACTAACAGTTGGTCGGTACACATACACTTCAGATCAACGTTTTCGAGCAATACATCAGCCACAGACGGAAGACTGGATTCTACAAATAAAGTACCCTCAACATCGGGATTCTGGAATCTATGAATGTCAAGTGTCAACAACACCGCATATGAGTCACTATATACAACTTAATGTCGTTGGTAAGTAAAGTATGAACATATAAAATTAAACATCAAAAATACTGATGATGTTGATGAAACGAAAGTGATAGAATTTTTCTTCATTTTAAAACATTAGTTTTCTCCCTAAATGACTTATAAAGGGGTAAGCAATTTTCTTTAATGCAATGAATTAAGGTAGATTGAATCGACACTATTTAAAAATATTAAATGTTTGCATTTAGGATGTAAACACGGCAGAGTAGGTACCAGATTCCGAACATTTCGAAACATACCACTTCCATTCGTCAATCAGACAACCTGCGGTAACCTTGGCGTATACGCAATATTTATTCTGACAGCAAAAAGCTTACGCGATTACATGAATTATTTGAGCTTACAGACATTGTTAGCTGATAGTGGACTTGCACTGAACTTTTCACACTCGTTTAGTCGCAAGAGTTCTTCAAGATCTCAACATACATAAATCCGTTGGTCCAGATGGTATTTCCCCTATCGTTCTTACACGCTGGCAAAACCACTGCGTAAGCTTTTCTATCTGTCCTATTCTTCAGGGCACTTTCCGATAAGATGGAAAACAGCATTTGTCCAGCCCGTCCCAAAAGCAGGCGAATCTTCCTCTCCCTCCTCCTACCGATGAATTGCACAAAGGTCCCTTCTTTCCAAGGTCATGGAAACGCTGATAAATCGTCAGCTTATGAAATGTCTTGAATCCCGAAAACTTCTTAATGATCGGCAGTACGGTGAGTAGGTAAGGTGAAAGTAAGGTCGTTGCGCTTGATATTTCAAAGGCATTTGACAGAGTTTGGTATCAGGCTCTTTTGTTGAAAATGCGTGCATTTGGAATCGATGATACCTTTCTTCAATGAATTAGAAATTACCTTTCGGACCGTTCAATACAAGTTGTTTTTGGCGGTTTCAAGTCTGCAACCCACCAAATAAATGTCTGTGTCCCACAAGGCTCCGTTCTGTCTCGCGTTTGTTACTTCTAATTCAATTAATTCCTTCGCTGATGATAGTACCCTTAGCTTCGCATATTCGTTTTATGATTCACGTCCCTCATTTTCGGGCTAGAAGCTAGAACGGCAACGTATGTTAAGCTCATTAAATTCTGACCTTGATATAATTCTTAATTGGGGTAAAACCAAACCGATTTGCCACCCGACGCGTATACACGAACTTTTGAAATCGATCCGCGGTAAGTCTTAGCACAAAAGAAAAGAAAAAAATAAGGGTACAAAACAAAAAAAAAAAAAAAACGCTTATCGCGCGCGCGCTATTCAAAAATAAAAAACAAGTGTACAGTGCAGAGATCGTGTAAAAAAAAGTGTATTGTGTGGGGGCATTTCTTCCCACTCCCTATCGTTTGCTACTTCTTTGCTTGGTTATAGCGAGTGTCGTATGTTTATGCGTGTACTTGCAATGGTTGAGTAGGGTATCATTTGGCGAATAGCGGGTCGCGTTGTGTAGATTTTGTGGGTAGACCAAAACAATTCATTGTACGGGCATAACACCTACAGTGATATGCTTTGGAAAGCTGACGTCTGGATGTACATGGTACGGCCTAGCTTGGGAAGCGTCGGAGATGAGTTTTTTGTGTTTGTTTTTTGTTATGTGTAGGAATTTTAGAGTTTACGTGAGCAATATTCGTGGGTTACCGGTCAATCTTTTCTCATTGTGCGACCACGTGAATCTCGTGGCACGTTTTGGCACTTAGTGAAACACAGGTCAGCATTGATTCCGATTTAACGCATTTAAGTCTTCCTGGGAATAACTTGGTGCCATTATTCTTTTCCCATCGTGGTATCGCCGTTTATATACGTAGTTCCAATGTTCCAATCCGGAATTTAATTATATTTGCGTCTAAAATACCCTGTCCGTAGGCAATTAATTCACTACTGTTTTTTTTACAGAAGCCCTAACCAGGACAGGCACTCGACTTATAATGAGTCGTCATTGCGGGCGATTCCTTATCTTTGAGCGTGGAGCTAGAACGGCAAGGTATTTTAAGCTCATTAAATTCTGACCTTGAACGTATTCTTAAGTGGGGTAAAACCAACAGAGTATAATTTAATGTCTAGGCTTCCTTAAGTGATGCAAGAAATATTTCACCCCTTCTGATCTGGCTAGTATCTACAAGGCGTTTATTCGCCCAAAACTTGAGTACAACGCTCATATCTGGTCTGGTGCATCATCCAATATTGATGTGTTAGACCATTTCTAAAGTTATTATGTATATCTATCCACATTGCTATAACTAAAAGTCCATCAAAAAATAGTACTTCAATAACTAATTTTTCAACTATTTATGCTGAATTATTCTTAACACCATGCCTGCGACCTTGATTAATGAGTCGTCAAACACAGAAATTTATTGTGGCCACATTTAAAAAAATAAAGTAATGGTAATATAATATCTTACCTCATACTCAGTTTGAGTTCGAAATTTTCGCATGGTTGCAAAGTTATTTCTATTTAGGAAACTGCAAATTGTTTCATTTTGTTTGTTGGAAATGAATAAAGTTTTTAAGTTCAAACCAAAAATAATTAAATATAGTTAGAAACGTAGAGTACCGACAAATTGACGCCAATGTCTACCCAATACATACAACTTATATGTATTTAATCACCAACCTATCATTTTAATGAATCTGTAGGTATGTAGTCAACCGCACTCCTTAATTTATCATTTCTTTCAATGACTTTACAATTTGCAGTATTATTGCCACCAGTCAAAGCACTCATTGCGAAGACCCTAAATATGGGTCAGTTTCGAGTGAGTTATTATCATACTTGCTGGATCTTGAAATTTACTTGACCTGATTGTTTCATCTTTCTTTTACTTTTTTTGTGCAGATGAGGTCATGTTTTTAATTTTTGAATGTATACAAAGCAGAGACAATTGATTATCCCATAACAGCACATAATATGTAGATGTGAACTATATACATACGTATGTTGTTCGGATTCAACGATATAGGGACGTAGTGTTTGCCGTGGTTGAAAGTTGTATATAATTTTATCTGATTCTCTACCGAGAAAAGCGTATCGTTGTCATGAAGTTGCAACAAAGAAAATGGATAAATCTTGGAGTGACCTAGGTACATGCAAAATATAAAAGAATGTACTCAACTTACGATAAACAAACAAAGTGCATCTTTGAACAGAAAGGGCCTTAACAACAACAAATTTAAATTAGTTAATTAAATTAGATCTCCTTAAATCTTATTTAATATACAAAAGGGAGAACATATTATTATTGGTAAGGTGCGTAGTGTAACAGTTTATACAGCTCTTACAGTTTATCGTTGAATAGTCTCTTCCATAACCCGTCAACACATATAGGCACGGGACCAACTGAGTACAAAGAATTTTTTTCTAAAAATGACTATGGATCCGCTTTTAGAAAAGGTCTATGCGGAACCAAAAAGCAGGGTCTTATTTAGAGTTTTCCTTTTTCTTCCTGAGAGGGCTTTACTTCATAGTTGCTTTCTCACATCAAAGAAACAGTGACTGGCAAGCGTTATTCTTCGTTTGATTTCTGAGAAGGTGTCTTTTTCAAATGTGATGTAGACCAATTCCATTAAATTATGGCCAAAATATACGCCCATGTTAAGTGCCCAATATTGTTAACAGCATATACAGATGTACCTTGTTTTTTTTTTCTTAAAAAGCGGTATTCCTATTTTTGTCGCTTCTGTTCCTATACCCGCAAATGCACCAGTGACAGTTCGGCATGTCTTACCAATAATGTCGATATTGTCGGCTTATGCAAGTAATTGCACAGACTTTTGATACATAAGTTATTCTGACCAAATGTTGGTAATGAGTTTCTACCGGTGGTTAGGACGTCTGGCCCAGCAGCCCTGTAAATATAAGCTTTGATATTGCTATTGTCACTTTGTTTTAGTTGAGTGAACGGAATTTTTGAATTGCCACTAATGAATGGTTCGCTCTGCCCGAAAATGCTTGCTGGTATGTTTATATCCTATCCTAAGGGTATATTAATTTTGACACATAGATTGTAACACCCCTTCATATTCTACGTAAACCCAAATGATCAGGACCAAAACCTAAGACTTTTTAGCAATGTCCGTCCGTAAGCAATTTTTAGGCCTTTAAAATTAAGCTAGGAAGCTGAAGTTTGAACCATGTACTCCGT
Organism: Ferdinandea cuprea; assembly: GCA_963576555.1. Lineage (NCBI taxonomy): Eukaryota > Metazoa > Arthropoda > Insecta > Diptera > Syrphidae > Ferdinandea > Ferdinandea cuprea. The sequence continues at coordinate 85,973,686 of OY754959.1, forward strand.
ATGGCTCCAAAATGGTTAAGTGTAAGCATATTTTGAATACGCCGACTGCCACGCCCACAATTTAGAAAAAAACATTTTAAAGCTAAAGTTAGAGAGATAGAGTATTACAACCTTCACAACATATGTAGGCACTGCCCTCCTTTATAAGTTTGTCATATGAAGTTGTTTGTCACGCCTACTTTTTGTTGGCGTTTTTCACAAAAATGCTGTTTTCTTCGAAAATTTTCATAGAAACCGAATAAAATGTATAACTATATATTTAGCCAATATTTTTTTTAATATATCGCCCATACAAAATTTTTGGCCACGCCCCCTTTTAGGTGGTGTTTTTTCCAAAACGAGTATATCATTGTATATCATTGATTGTAAATTATTTATATATTATAATTAAATTATAATTTTATTCTGAATAAGTGGTAATCATTTTCATGTTGGTAATTTTAATTTTTTTTAGAACCATCAACTGAGATAATAGGCGCACCAGATCTGTACATTGAAAGCGGCTCAACAATTAATTTAACGTGTGTTATACTTAATTCACCGGAACCACCCGCATACATATTCTGGAATCACAACAGTGCGGTAAGTCAAAAATAACATACCCCATATTAGTTTCTGAGTACAAAGTGGGTAGCAGTAAGACATTAAAAAAACATTTTCTTTAGTAATATAGAATTTTATAGTTAATATTGTAAACGTCTCTTGATTTTAAACTTAAACTTGGATTGATTAAAAAACGAGTTCCTTTGGCTTTGACAACTAATCTCTTACTTCCCTAAAGACAAGTGTTTGGAACCTTGTTACAAATTTTAAAGGAGGTATTCAGAAAGTGATTTGGTGGTGCCTAATATTGAACTTAATTCTAGTTCATTACAGTTCGGCCATTTGACCAGTCAATCGACCTCGATTGTATAAATTAAAGCTAAAGATAAATGTTGCCTTTCGAATGCGTCTATTTTACTGTACTACTTTTACTACACTCGACCCATTTCTTTAGTCTACTTGAATCTAAAGGCAACTGGGTTACTTGAAAAGCTTCAATGTCTTCTATCACATACCGATCATTATCTAGCTTCTTTTTTCTTACAAATGGACCGCGATACTTAGGTATTAATTACTTCTTAGTCCCAACCGAAGTGTCCACATTATTGATTACTACAAATTCACCGACCCTAAACTGCTTGAGCGAGGTATGGTGCTCATTAAAATAGTTCAGGTTATACAGCTGGGACTTTTCGATTGCTTCGGCGGCTTCATGCCGCAGCCTGATCATATCAATTCGCGCGTCATCACTGTATTTCTCATCCAAATGCTCACTCAGCTCGTCGATGACACTTCCCCGTTGTTTTACTCCGAACAGCATTTTACTTGGGGACGAACCCGTGCTTGAATGGTTAGAATCACGCAACTTCGCTAAAATTGCCTTCAAAACTCGGTTTACCCTTTCAAACTGGCCATTCGACTGAGGAGGCGCTACAGAAACTTTAATATGCTTAATATTATTTTCTTCCAGAAATTTACCAAATTTCTATGACGTGAAACCAGTTCCCCGATCATTAATGATGCTACGTGGATGACTGTAATATTCAAAATGTTACTCCAGGGTGCATATCGTTTCTCTTGTTCTGGGAGTGTTGACGGGATATAATTTGACATGTTTCGTGAAGCCATCTATGGCAGTCAAAATATGTTTACTCCTTGAACTTATGGAGGGCAGCGGCCAAAGTGGTCTATATGGACGGTGTCAAAAGGCTCCGGCCGTTTTGTAATATTATATAGGAATTTTCCGGGGCACGGAATGGTAAATACACTTAAGACAATTCCTCATAAACCGATTCATTTTTTTCTTTCCATTCGAGATCCAATAATGCTTCTGGATTTTACTTGCGCATTTGTCAATACCCAGATGCCCACAATTCTCGTGGTAGACACGCATGACGTTTTCTTTTAGTTCCTTGGGGACACATAGTTGACGTCTGTTCTGCGGACCGACAAGAAAAACTAACCCATCTTCTAGCACATACCCGGGTACTTCTTCGGCTTCTAATTTTTCTCGGATAGACTATATGTTCTCATCGCGCGTCTGCGAAATTTGGATATTCAGATCCAAGTCTTCATTCGTTATTGCCCCGATGGCGGGCACACTACTAAGCGCATCAACATGAGGCATTCTTTCCCCTTTCCGATGTTCAACTTGATAATTGTAGTTCTCAAAAGCTAAAGCCCACTTGACTATCCGCGGACTTACGTCTTTCTTCTTCAGCGTTTGCGACAAGGCAGTCAGTAAAAATGGTAAATGAGTGCGAATCGCTTCTAAGTGATTGTCGTTAGGGCGATTCGCATTCGCACTAATCCGATAACCAAGGTAATCGATTTCGTTAAGTGTAAACTTACTCTTCTTCATATTAGGTTCCAACCCGGCTTCTTTTAATATGCGCAGCACCTCGGTGAGAATTTCAACATGCGTCATCATGTCGATGGTTGCAATGGAGGTGTCATCAATATAAACAATAACTTTGCCTTTGTCAATCAACGGTTTCAAAGTTAAGTAAATATAACTCTGAAAGACCGCGGGTGCATTCTTAAGACCGAAAGGCATATGAACGTATTCGAAATGTCCAAAAGGTGTTACGAACGCGGTATATTTGACCGATTCCTCAGACGATTTTGTACGATGAAACCCTTTCCTTAAATCTAGCGTGTTAAAAATCTTCTTGTTTGCGAAATATTCCAAACAGTCGTCGATTAATGGGAGCGGAAAGTACCTTACGGTATGTTTGTTTAGGGCCCGATAGTCTACGCACATCCGAACCTTCCCATTCTTTTTCCTCACTAGTACTAAGGCGGAAGCATAGGGTGAACTAGGTGAACTAGCCGACTAAAATCAATAAAGTTTACCATACCCCGGTCATCTTTCAATTCTTTTGTCTTAACTTCGGGACCACCCGAAACATGTGAAACACCTTCGGTCGAGATTTCGCAATTTGTGCTTATATTTTCTATAGTATTACTTATTCTAGTTAATTCTATCGGGTCTGTCTTAACACTGTTATCTACAATATCGGTATTCTTCAATAAATCGAATGACACAAGTGCACTGACTACTTCCTTGGGTAATTCAATATTTTTTTATTAAACGAAATTTGGTTGTTCAACCGGTACAAAAATTGTGTATTATAATGTAACTAAGGCCTACAAAGGTGGATGCTGAATTTTAATAAAATATCGCATCTCAAGAGCAGCGGTAAAAAATTTCATCATCTGGAATTATAATAAACGAATGAGCTACGGTTTTATCCCGGAATTTAATTTTGCAATCTACGGTGCCATACGTTCTTAAGAACTGGTTTCCCATCCCTCTGAACCGCGTTAGCATCTTCCCCAATAAATAAACGGGACTAGCGACTTTTTAACAACGCTACTTAGGCTGCCGGAATCAAATAGATAAAAATAGGACTTATCCTCGGTGCACTTGTTACAACGATCGACAAAGGTAACACTTACCGTCTGGAACGACTTCATTTTCTCAGTTATCTCCTCACACCCCCTCATCCTCTCTGCCATTCAGTAGGTTTTTCAGCTGCCTAATACTATTTGCCCCCATGTGGCCCACGGCACTGTTGCTGCGGTCGTTCAATCCGTCGACAACACATGAGATAACATCGGCCTCTGGTATGTTGGCGTAGGAGATAATCTCCTGCATCTCCAGTACATACCTCTTCACGGACTCGTTCGCTTTTAATATCCGCGATTTCAGCTGCTGGAAAACATCGTGCATCGAGTAGGTGCGTCCCTTGTACGTGTGAGCCGCGGTGGTGCGTAGGAACACTTTGGCTGTGCCTGTGAGTATGCGTCGCACGCCAAAAAAATTATCTTTTTCGGTACAACCGAACACTGTAAAGGCAATCAAATCGGTGATCCATTTCCTGATATCATAGTTGTCGTCGCCACTAAAGGTGTGAACCATGGCTTCAAAAGCCAAGAAATCAAACCTTTTTTTGTTTTTTTTATAATGTACGCGCACTAAAAGGACTTTAGATACCCTTATAATGCAGTGACACATTGCCGGCATTAGGGAAATGAAGGGTGAGAGATAGGGAGAAACCGATGCACGTTGGTTTTAAATGTTTGCAAACTGTAATGCAAAGGAAGAACAGAGCGTGGTATAGAGCATTCCACATTCGTATTGTACGGTTGAGAAAAGAATCTTTATATTTCACAGTACGTCCGAAAACAGGCTTAAAGGTAAACTGATGTGCATTCCCACCATGTCGAGTATTGCGGTTGAATTGCTGTAGGTGTGGAATGCAACTGGCTATTTCATTTGAGAACTTTTGGTGGAAATACCGATAAAACAATGACAGGCAGTAGACATTACGATGATGACTAAGAGAGTCAAGTGATTTCGCGATGTTTCGATCGCTAATAAGTTTTACCGCACGTTCTTGTATCCTGTCAAGTAGCTCCAAATTTGTTATTGGTGCACCAGACCAGATATGAGCGGTGTACTCAAGTTTGGGGCGAATAAACGCCTTAACAATTTTTGGCAGATCAGAAGGGGTGAAATATTTCTTGCCTCGCTTAAGGAATACCTAGATATTTCGCAGCGTTCTTGGCGACATCAAATATGTGGTCATTCAAACGAAGGTTGCTATTAATACACATACCGAGAATGGAAAGTCGTTCGGTTTCAGCGATGCAAGTGCCATTCATGGATAATCTCAGAGAATTAGGAATTCAATGACAGCAGACAGCATTGCGTTTTGGAAGCATTGAATTCCACTCTTTTGGTTTTACCCCATATAAGTATGCTGTCAAGATAGGAATTCAATGAGCTTAACATACGTTGCCGTTCCAGTTCAACGCCCGAAGATGAGGGTGACAGATAGGAGGTCATTGATAAAAATGAGAAAGGGAGTCGGAGACAAAACGCAGCCTTGGGGAACACCAGCATTTATTTGGTAAGTTGCAGACTTGTAACCGTCCAAAACAACTTGAATTGAATGTTCTGAAAGGAAATTTCTAATCCATTGAAGTATCATCGATCCCAAATGCACGCATTTTCGACAAGAGAGCTTGATGCCAAACTCTGTTAAATGCCTTTGAAATATCAATCGCAACGACTTTGCTTTCACCACCATGGTGAATAGATTGGTTCCAATTTTTGGTTAGATATGTCATCAAATCACCAGTGGACCTGTTGCTGCGAAAACCGTACTGCCGGTGCCATTAGGCAGTTTTCGGGATTCGAGATATTTCATAAGCTGACGGTTTATAAGCATTTCCATGACCTTGGAAAGAAGGGACATAAGTGCAATTGGTCGGTAGGAGGACGGAGAGGAAGATTCGCCTTTTTTTGGGACGGGCTGGACAAATGCTGTTTTCCATCTTCTCGGAAAGGGCCCCGAAGAATAGGACAGATAGAACAGCTTACGCAGTGGTCTTGCCAGCTGGAAGAACACCTCTTCAAACCGATAGGGGAAATACCATCTGGGCCAGCGGATTTGTGAATGCTGAGATCTTGAACTACTCTAGCCATAGTACGGGTGCGGAAGTGGATTTGTCCCATGGAGTGTTCTACGCGCTAGGGTACTGGGGGATGTAAAGAACAATCTGGGAGCGTTGAGCTAGCTGAAAAATGAGCAGGTTGGCCTTATCCGAAGAGCTGACAGCTGGAGTGTCATTGCAAATGAGTGTCGGGATCGAAGACAAGGCCGATTTTTAATATTCTTAACAAACGACCAAAAGGTTTTACTACCGGAGGGACTTTGTAGTATTTTTTGTCATATTTTTTGTTTTATTTTTTCAGTCATTTCTGGCTCGTTTGAACTTCTTTTGGTATTCCTCAGTTGACCGAAAAGTTACATCTTTAGCCCTGACAGCTTCTTTACAGCTCAAGTCACACCATGCGTTATTCTGTTAGGGATAAAGCGTTTGATACCCAGGTGAATAATATTTGTAATCATATCGGCAGCGGCATCAAGTTCAACGACCAGTTAAAACTCCTAAAGAAAACGTTTAAAGCTTCCCAATTGGCTTTCTTGTATTGCCATTCGGTTCTTTTAGGAGCTTGTTCTTTAACTGTGTGGCTGGAGTACGAGAAATTCGTCGATATCATACAATGGTATCATACATTTAAAGTGTATTTATTAGGGTGAGAGGTAAGAAACAAGTCCAGAGTGTTGGCGTTTTTACCGCTAATGTCCGGTATCCGTGTCGGCTCATTTACAACCTGGGTTAAATTATTAACCTCAGCAAAGATCTCGACATACCTTCCTTCGGGTGTTGTCTGTCCAGAATGTCGAAGCCAACTTGAATTGTGTATATTGAAATCGCCCCCAATGACGATTTCAGTACGAGGATAATGGGTTACAATTCTGGTGATGGAATCAGACAGTGCATCAAACTCGTTATAAGTTGAATGTCTGTCCTGGTTAGGGCTTCTCTAAATAAAACAGTAGTGAACTAATTGCCTACGGACATGGAATTTACCAAATAAAATTAAATTCCGGATTGGAACATTGACCAAAATGAGGTAGAAGTTGGTAGGCTACATCACAAGGTATATAAACGGCGATACCACGATGGGAAAGGAATAATGGCACCAGGTTATAACCAGGCAGACTAAACTCCGTTAAATCGGAATCAATGCTGACCTGTGTTTCACTTAGTGCCAAAACAGCTGGTTTATTGTGAATCGTATTTGCGTACAATGAAAACCACGAATATTACTCACGTCCACTCTAAAATTCCTACGCATAACAAAAAAAACACAAAAAACTCAACTCCGACGCTGACTAAGCTGGGCCGTAATGTGTAGATCCTGACGTCAGCTTTCCAAAACAAATCACAATGAATTGCATTGGTCTGCCAACAAAATCTACACAACGCTACCCGCTATGCGCCAAATGATACCCTACCCAGCCATAGCAAGTGCACGCAAAAACATACGGCACTTGCTATAGCCAAGCAAAGCAGCAGCAAACGATAGGGAGTAGGACCAGATGGAGTGCCCAAATAAATACACAGCGTTTTTTTGTTTTTGTGCTACTGCACACTTGTTTGTTTTTTTTTGTTTATGTGTGTGCAAACCGACCGCGGAGCGATTTATAAATGCGTGTGCACGCTTCGGGTGGCTGATCGGCCATGTAAAGTTCCTCCTCTTCTTCGGAGCCTCGGGACACATTTGCTGCGGTTCCGCAGGTTGAGAATAATTCATCATACAATGACCGAAGTTCGTCGAATTCTACGTCGGCCGCGGTTAATGCTTCAATAATCGGTTTTCTTGAAACATATGACATTTTCACTTTTTATTAGTTATTTTTATGTCGATATCCCACTTCCGAGATTGTAAACGTCTCTTGATTTTGTGATTAAATGTTAGCATTCTTTCTGAGGCGATTTAAAAAGGCACATCGTGTAGCGAGAAAGTTTCGTACGACGCAGTCGTGCACTTTTTTTAAGTAGTGACAACCGACAAATGGGGAAAAAGGTTAACTGATTTGCATTATTATATTCAAGTTTCTGCACAGGTACGCAGGTCATTGAATTTTTTCTGCGATCCACACACCTAACAAATCTAAACACTTAAGGTTTGACAATAATTTGTTTTTAAAAAAACACATGTTAATATAAATGCATTGTAATGATGGGTGTGTCGAGATTCAAACAAATTATATTATATAGTGAGGTGTTCATTGTAAGCAATTTCACGACTCACGAGCCCAAATATATCGGCATAGCATATGCTTCAGCAGGCTCATCACTTAGTAGATAAGTAAGAGAAAAGGAGTGGATACCACGACTTTAAATAGAGAATGCGCATTACACAATGTATTATATTTGGAGTATCCTCAAACAAAATAATGAAAGGCGACAAATCGCATGTTGAAGCCGGCCAATTCAACGGTCCAAGCCGCAATATAATTTGCTCACCGAACTCATTTCTCAATTGGTCCATCATTTCGCGTGTTCTGTGCATATACCACCGACTTGCTACAAACACATCTCAACCATCGAAATCATTGAACGCGAAATAATTAAAGCCTTTTTAAAAACTACCAACGCTTCTACTGTTGTAAAGTACGGAAGACGCAAATTATTTCTATTACGGATATTATAGCTGTGTACATTACCAACATTGTATATTATTTCATCACGTATATCTGGGCAGCAAACCATTTTCCATTTTGAATACAAACAATACTGCAATACATAATCGTTCTTTGTCGAACACTTAACCTATTTAATACATTTAACATGTTCATAATTTGTGTCAGCTTCTGACATTTTAATATTATGGGCATTGCTTAATTTTGAAACATTTGTGGTCTATATAATATAGTATACTATATAATTGTGGAGCAGTATTTAAAGTGTGGTTTAATTATTGTGGTATATATTCATTTATTGCATGATTGACATTGTTTTTCTTATTCTAGCAAAAAAAAAAAAGCACTTACTTATTCATCTTCTTTGATATCATATTCAATATGAGAACATAAATATAAATTTGAATCAATCATAATTTAAAGATACTTTATTTCATAATCATTTTAAAATATTTATTTAATTATTACAATACCCCTCACAAAATTGAACATACATCCACAAATAAATCATAATATGGGATTTTCATCTCAAAAAAATAATTTATTGACAAAACAAAAATGAAATTTCGATTGCACATATTTAATATAACATATTCAAAAGTAAAAAGAACAAATAAGTTAACAGCAAAATATTTTTATATAAAGTACTTCTTTATATAGTACTACTTTTTAAAGTACTTCATATCAACGCACAAAATTGAGCATACAATAAAAAAATTATGCAAATTCAGATTATGGCTTAACTACAAAACAAAAACATAGGGAAAGGCTACAGTCCGCTTGGAGCGAACAGTATGATACGCTATCCCTATCCCTATATGCCCCAAAAAAAACCTTAAGAAGATGATGGATAGCATTTTATTTCATTCTATAAAATTTAGAAAAAAAAAAACATTTTTTGAAAAAACGCCCCCAAAAAGTGGGCGTGGCCAAAAATTTTGTATGGGCGATATATTGGAAAAAATATTGGCTAAATATCTTGTTAAACACTTTTTTTCGGTTTCTATAAAAATTATCGAAGAAAACAGCATTTTAGTGAAAAACGCCCACAAAAAGTAGGCGTGGCAAAAAACTTTATATGACAAACTTATAAAGGAGGGCAGTGCCTACATATCTTGTGAAGGTTATAACCCTCTATCTGTCCATCTGTAGCTTTAAATCGGTTTTTTCTAAATTGTGGGCGTGGCAGTGGGCGTATTCCAAAAAATTTTACACTTAACCATTTCGGAGCCCTAGGGAGTATGTGGTCCAAATTTCAGCTTTCTAGCTTGAACTTAAAGGCCTAAAAATTGCGTACGGACGGACGGACGGACGGACGGACGGACATTGCTAGATAGTCTTAGGATTTGGTCCTGATCATAAATATATATACTTTTATGGGTCTACGACGAATATTAAGGGGTGTTACAAACTATGTGTCAAAATTAATATACCCTTAGGATAGGGTATAAACATAAGGAAAGGCTACAGTCCGCTTGGGGCGAACAGTATGATACCATATCCATATCCCTATATGCCAAAAAGAAACAAGCATTAGGAAGATGATGGATAGCATTTTATTTCATTCTATTAAATTTAAAAAAAAAAATATATATTTAAAAAAAAAAACGCCTCCAAAAAGTGGGCGTGGCTAAAAGCTTTGTATGGGCGATATGTTGGCAAAAATATTGTCTAAATATCTTGTTAAACATTTTTTATCGCTTTCCATGCACATTTTTGAAGAAAACATCATTATAGTGAAAAACGCCCACAAAATGTAGGCGTGGCAAAAAAATGTATATGACAGACTTAAAAAGGAGGGTAGAGCCTACACATCTTGTGAAGGTTCTAACACTCTATCTCTCCAACTTTAGCCCTAAAACGGTTTTTTCTAAGTTGTGGGCGTGGTAGTGGGCGGATTCAAGAACTTTTAACACTTTACCATTTCGGGACCCTAGGGAGTATATCCTCTAAATTTCAGCTTCCTAGCATACATTTACAGGCCTCAAAAGTTGATACGGACGGACGGACATTGCTAAATAGTCTTAGGATTTGGTCCTGATCATAAATATATATACTTTTATGGGTCTACGACGAATATTAAGGGGTGTTACAAACTATGTGTCAAAATTAATATACCCTTAGGATAGGGTATAAGCAATAACATATGAGAATTTAGTAACGCGTGGCACCTCCTGCTTGTTAGACCAGGTACTTTCTTTAACCCTCATTTTTATCTTATATTAGAGGTGTTCAATGGCGTTAAGATCGGGCGATTGTGGGCATTATGAAGCAACCATTCGCGCACTAAGTATGAGGCTTGCTGTCTACTTTGTCCTATGTTGTCTTGTTTGAAGTAAAAATCTGAAGGAAGAGTTAATTTGTCTGCTGACCTCCGTAAAATTTCTTTTCAAAATATTCATATACCCAATTTTGTCTGTGGTACTTGGAGCCATACAACATTACACAGTCTTCTCCATGCTTTATGGTTGATTTGATATTCTTTGTATTTTGCTGTATTAGGTGCTCCCTTCAAACAACGTGTCTACCATCTATTCCAAATAAATTAATTTTTGTTTCATCTGAAAACAAGACACCTTTCCAAAACTAAGAGGTTGATCTACATATTGCCTAGCAAACTGTAATAATTTTTTCTTATTTGCTGGTGAAATGTAAGGCTTTTTTGGGCTGTCCTACCATTTAGATTATTTTTTCGTAAGACCCTTGTCCCAATGCCTGGTGAAAATTATTTTTGACACGAATGGAGTTTAATGCCGATTCTGCACGGCAATTTATTTTTGAGAAGCTTCTCATGACATTTCTTACTTTTGGTTGTTATCAGGTGTTCGCAAGGTAGTGGTTCACCGCACCCACAATTTAAATATATGCTAGGAAGCTTGAATTTGAAACTTATACTTCCTGGGGTTCCGAAATGATAAAGCGTTAACATATTTTAAATACGCCAACTGCCACACGCACAACTTAGAAAAAAAGAGTTTTAAAGCTCTAGTTGGACATATAAAGGGTTAGAATGTAGTAGACAGTTAACTCCTCAACCAGTTGGCATATAGAGTTTTTAGCCATGCTACTTTTTGATGGCGTTATTTTTAACAATATGTTGTTTTCATAGAAAACGAAAAAAATTGTATAACAAGATATTTAGCCAATAATTTTTTTGTATATCACCGATACAAAGATTAGGCCACGCACACTTTTGGTTTTTTTTATAAATTTTATAGAATAATATAAAGTGCTATCCATCATGTTCCTAAGGATTTGTTCTTAGGGACATATAGGGATATGGATAGGGTATTATACTGTGCACCCCAAGCGGACTGTAGCCTTTGCTAATATTTTTCTTTACACGTGGTTTTCACTCCAGTTTAGCATCGTGATTTTACCGAGATATTAAGCTATATTTGAAGCTTGTGCTACATATATCAAGAAATATAGTGGAGCAAATTTTTTTCTCCTTAAATGCTTTTTCGATCTTGTCTGTGATTCTATGCACCTGATCAGCCGTCGAGTGCTTATTTCTAAACCCAAATAAATTAGCGATTTTTCTTCAAATATGTTTTGCAGCCTTTTCACCAGCATCTTTTCGAATAACTTGGACAACAATGGAGGTTTTGAAATTGGACGGTATAGGGTTACTACGTTGGATGGTTTGCCAGGCTTTGGAATCATTATTACCTACGCGGCTTCTACATACTTGGGACATACCTTAACCTGAATGCGGCGTTTATAACCGGCTCTAGTTTTTTTAATGCTTATATTGGCAATTGTATTAGAATTAGATCAAATCGGGGGCTTTTTTTATATTTATTTCTATGGCCAGTTCTTTAGCAGTAACAAATATACTATACAGTAACTGTATATACTATACATTTTAATTTGTTGAAAAACATCAACAAAAAGTATGCATGGCCAAAAATGTACATGACAAAGTGGTGAAGGAAGTCAGTTTCTACATATTTTGTTTGACATTAGCTTTAAAAGGTTTTTCTCTAAATTTTGGGCGTGGCAGTGGGGGCTTCAAATATTTTTATTTACAGTAAACCATTTCGAAACCCTAGGGAGTACGTGACCGAAATTTTCCAGCTTAACTTTAAAGACGAACGGATAGACGGGCATTGCTTAATCGTCATAACTTTTGATGCTAATCATAAATACACATGTAAACTTTAAGAAGTCTGCCTAGCTTTTGCGAAGATATATTTTTTTGACACAAGTGGAAGGGACCTACAGTTTAATGCCGATTCCGAAAGGCAATTTATTTTTGAGAAGCTTCTCATGACAGTTATTACTCTAGGATGTTTGACAGACGTTCGCAAAAGATGGGCAGCGAATAAAACGTTCATGTGGTTTTGGGTCAGGATTTAAACCATCGACCCCTTGCCTAGTGGTCCAACTGCATGTTTAGAGCTGTTATAAACTAAATTTTCCCTTTTATACAAATAATTCCCACACTTTTCCAAGCGTTTCGTGTGTGAGTTTATGTGTTCTAGATATATTGTAAGTGGGCTACGACTTTATGGATATTACGCAGGTCAATACGAAAAGATTTCTCTCTTCACAGATCTTAGCGGGGATAGACTTCGATGACTAGTGATGCATAGAGAGCAGAGCCACTTCTGGCTAGCCTATTACGCTATACGTCCCTATGACCCAGAACACACAGAATGATGATGTCGAACCAGCGGCTAGCCCGCGCCAATATCTCCCTATAGTCCTCGAAATGCTCGGATGTAGGGATGACTATCAACAAAGCTGGTTTATTTTTGAATGTTACAGCCAAACCAAAGTACCCCTCCCGTCTCCTTAGTAGCAAGAACTTCTGCCTACAAAACCCTTGAAACGTTCGGGAGTCGAAACGACTTGGATGTATTAGTTGAGTTCGACCATAATTTTGCAGTGTCCGTAGGGTCCTGTGTACCAGCACCTAGATTTCCTTCCTCTTCGTCGGACTTAACTGCGATCCCAATTTCAGTTACTCCTTGGAATCTGATCAAGGCTTTACTCAGGGCAGGCCGCAATATCAGGTTTTTGCGTTATAAAGTGCTACAATATTTGTTTACTCTTTTTTTTTTAATTTTTGTATCTGTCTTTTTTCTGGAAAATTGGTTTTCTGTCCGCCTCTGATTGACCTTTAATCACAATCAACTAGCTCGTACACATGAGACCCGGAGGATGAGAAAAGCAAGCATAATGGCGTGTTAGCGTCTCGACAAATTTAAACGTGTACGGTATCCAGATTCCATATCCCCCAAATGTACCTTTAACTTTGTAAATTTAACGCCTCCTTAATAAATCGATCGTTACTCATACGCGCTATATAACGTTTAAAAATTATTTGCTTTTTATTTCACCTGCAATTCACTTTACTAGTCAAGTAGTTCCTGCAAAGTTTGACTCGACACCGGCTGCAATTGTCTCACCATACTATTTTTTTATTTCTCCACACATTTAAATTCGCTTTACATTACTTTCCCACCCCAAAATATCTCGCAACAATTGGCGCCCACTATTGGGACCGCGAATGAGAGGATTATTTTTACTTGCTCTAATCACAAATATCTGAACGTTGGCATTTTAGTTATGGTGGTAAAAAGAAAAAAATGTGGATCACAATCAGGCCATGCCTTGTAGTTCAAGCGCTTATCTTACGTAGAGCTCTTTCCATAATTCACTTATCACGTAAGGAAATATTCTCGATAATTGTACAACCACACGTGCAACCATACTAATTCCGTCACTTGCAGATTAGTTTAGTTTGATTAATCCTTGTTTTTAGCATGGGGACTATACATCTGCCTTGTTACGCCAGTAGCATGCCGGTCCCAAGCCCGGATAAAGGAGGAGGTGTTGGAGGCAACGGTTTTTAACCTATCCTCTGTAAAATAATCCGTTAGTGTACTCTAACCTACAGGAGCAGTAGTTAACACTCAAAATATTAATGAATGAACAACCTAAAGGATGTTAATACTCCAGGTGGTACTGGCAATAGCCAAAATCCATCCGTGGTCTTCTCGACTGCGGCTGGGGCTCGGATTCTGGAGGCCCCAACATTCATTGAACACACAAGCAACTCCTGTGGCTCTATGTCCGACTCTTTGGGCAAACTGAGCATGAGTAAGGATGCTACCCACTGCACCGCCGCTGACAGCTTGCCCCGTGATATCTCAACGGTTGAACGGGCTCCTGAAGTGGCTGGCTTTGAGGTGCATCTCACTAAGGGTCTGCGAAAGAGGAAAAGGAAGCAGCTGAGCGATATGCGGCGCAAAGAAGCTCCACAGGCTTAAGGCGCAAGCACTCCGGTCGGCTCTTCGGTTGCCTCTATGAAACGGGATAGGTCGGTGGAAGTCTCACAAACGGAAGCTGACTTGACCCCTTCATCAGGCAATGCCTCCTCTTCTGCTGAACCGAAAAACAAGAAGAAGCGACCCAAGCTCGTTAAGAGATACAATCCTCCTCAAGCTCCTGTGTCTGCCCACGCCCTGTCTCCGAATGAAGTCGGTGCTTCTACCAGCAAAGGTAGTAGTTTTGATGGACGGAACTTGGTTATAGTGGACTCACCCTTGAGTATGAGTAGAGGAAGTGCACCTATTGCTGGTGCTGCCCGTGCACTGGTAATGGATGATGCTGGTGTTGTTACCAATACTGGGTGCAGCACTAGTGGACAGAACTTTGTCGACGCGGACGGCTCTGATGGTAGGTGTGCGTCTAAAAAACCATGTGCTAAAAGCAAAAGAGTGCGAGTTAAGAAGCATTCCTACAAGAATGCTGCTGTCTCCTCTTTAGCAGTTCGCATTGGGAAAGCGGGCAATGATAACAGTATGAGTGTTGCAGAGTCCGAACACTGCAAAACTCATCTTTTGGAGCTGGCTGCTGCAACAAATGCTTGCATTCAGGTGGAGGGCTGTGTGTTAAAGGACGGAACCCTCATGGTGAAGACTTCATCACAGAAAACCTCTGAATGGATTAGCAGTATGGTGCCGAAAATCCCTTCACTTAGGACTTCATCTTTTGAGGTCTACAAACCACCCAAGCTTTCGCGGGCTGTCTGCTGGATCCCTGGGAAACTAGAGAAATCGGCGGATGTGCTAAAGCGTTTGCAAACTCAGAATCCTGGTCTCGACACAAAAGCCTGGATTGTCCGTTCACACAAGAAGAGTAAAAACCGCCACATTGAAGGTGGTAGTTCTCTTGTTGTGAGTATAGACATGGCTGCTGCCGAGATCATCAAATCTAGGTACAACATGCGTCCCTATCTGCATCTTGGCAGGATCCATTTCAATTTCAATGTCAAACAGTGCTAATAGTGGACGTTACCCAGAGTATTCATCCATCTTGTTTACTCAAATTAACCTACAACACTGCAAGGCTGCTACCGCCCTTTTAAGTAGAAGGCTTGTGGCTTGTAGAACAAAATCACACATAATATCCATCCAGGAACCATGGGTGTGGAAAAGTCGCGTCTGTGGTCTTGGTTGCTTGAGTGATTTATACCACGTTCTTTATGATGAGCAATCCGAAAGACCTAGGACTTGTCTTATTGTATCGAAATCTTTTACAGCTACTATGATCAAAAGATTTTGTAGCCAAGATTTGGTAGCTGTTTCTATAACTTACCATGCAAATGATAACTGGGAAACCTTTGTCGCTGCATCGGCTTATTTCCCCTATGACTCTCTAACCCCTCCTCCACCAAAGGCTGTTGTAGAGCTCGTAGAGTTTTGTGAATCCAAAAGGTTAGGTCTTGTCGTGTGCTGTGATGCTAATGCTCAGATAATGTTTGGGGCAGCAGCAAATGCAACAAGGGGAGATCGACTCTTGGACTTCATTTTATCGTCTGATATTACCATCAACAATGTAGGTCATCAACCTACCTTTGTTACAGCCAGAAGACAACAAGTAATTGATGTTACCCTGTCAAACAGGCATTTGAAGTCTACCATAAATTTGAAGGTATCGCCAGATAGCACCTTATCGGATCACAGATACATCGAATTTCAAATCTACTGCGAACTTTCACCTTCGCTAGAGAGGAGAAATCCGAGAAAAACCAACTGGCCACGGTTTAGAGAGGAGCTTGCCAACTCTGTCAAAGTTCCACTCAAACTTACATCAAGACAGGGAGTGGAGAGGTCTGCTCAGGATCTGAACAACGTACTCACCCGCTGCTTTGAACTTGCGTGCCCTGTTTCTAAACCCCCCCGCATAAAATCGGTACCCTGGTGGAACTCCGAACTGCAGTGTCTTCGTAAAGAAACTAGGAAGCTACTAAATCGGTCTTTAAAAATCAACTTAGTGTAAGACTGGAATCTTTATCGATCGAAGCAAAAAGTTTTTAGGAGACTTATTCGCAAGTCGAAAAATGGCTCATATAAAAAGTTTTGTGAAGAGGTCGAATCTGTAAGTGCAACTAGTAGGCTTGTTAAAGTCCTCCAAAGGAACAGACCAAGTAAACTGGATGCAATCCTTAAACCTGATGGCACGTACACTGAGACAAGGGCGGGACTTTCAGTCGTCTACTTGAGACTCACTTTCCGGGAAATCAGGTTACTACGTGTTCTTCAGCCCTTCAAACGACTGTGGCTACATTTGAACCGACTAATACCACGCGGCACAGCTGGTATTTTGCATCGGGAGTGGTGACTGATGATGCTATCAAATATGCCATTGCATCTTTTGAGAGTTTCAAGTCACCTGGTCCGGATGGAATTTATCCAGTTTTGCTGAAACAAGGTTTAAGTCAGGTTTTGCCAATGTTGAAAAGAATTTTCACCGCGAGCTTGGCCTTGGCCTATATACCTTCCCCATGGCGAATGGTTAAAGTGGTTTTCATACCAAAAATTGGTAAGTCTGACTACACTATAGCCAAAAGCTTTAGACCCATAAGTCTGTCTTCCTTCTTACTGAAAAGTTTGGAAAGACTGGTTGAGCTGCATGTGCGCAAAGTTGCTCTTCGATCACACCCTCTCTCTGAGATGCAACATGCCTATCAGCGCGGAAAATCCTGCGAGACTGCGCTTCAAAACCTTGTTGGTAGGATCGATAGTGCCCTTGACCGGAAGGAGTACGCGTTGGGCATTTTCGTCGATATTGAGGGTGCTTTTGATAATGCGACCTTTGACAGTATGTGTAACTCAGCCAGACAGCATGGTGTAGATGAAACTTTGGCGTTATGGATTAAAGCAATGCTAATGTACAGGTCGTTGGTATCGGATGCAGATTATGGCAAGTGCGTCATAACAGGGGTAAATAGGGGCTGCCCTCAAGGTGGTGTTCTGTCTCCCCACCTATGGTGTATGGTGGTAGACTCTCTGCTTACGGCTCTCAACTTTCCTGGAAACTACACTCAAGCTTATGCGGATGATGTCGCCGTTCTTTCTGTCGGTTCAAATCTAGGGGCTGTCTGCTCTCAAGCGCAGACATTCCTGGATTTGATCGATGTCTGGTGCACTAGTAATGGGCTTTCAGTGAATCCTCTTAAAACCACGGTTGTTCTCTTTACGAGAAGGAGAATCATCACTGGCCTGTCCCATCTCGTGCTTAAAGGTGTCACCATCCCTATATCCGATGAAGTCAAATATCTGGGTGTAATCCTTGATAAAAAACTTCTGTGGTCCAAACATGTCGAATCGAAAACCGATAAAGCGCTGTCGACCTTCTGGCAGTGCAAAGGCGCTTTTGGTAAGACATGGGGCTTGTCTCCAAAACGGGTCCTTTGGATCTATACGGCCATGATTAGACCGCTACTCTCATACGCATCAGTTGTTTGGTGGAACAGGATTTCGCGGAAACGTATTACTGCTTCTTTTGCCAAACTCCAAAGAACGGCTTGTCTCGGCTGCACAGGGGCCTTCCCTAGCACCCCGGGCTCTGCTCTAGATGCTTTGATGAATCTTCCTCCCCTTGACTTATATATCATGGGATGTACGCTAAAAACCATCTTTCGCTTAAAGAGAGGTGGTTTTTGGTACCATGCGCAATGGAATTTTGAAGAACTTGCTCGAGAATTATCCTTTGACCCCTGTCTTAAGGATATGCCGTCTGATGCAATGACACCAGAAATCCTTCTGCGATAAAACTACCACGTGAACTTTCCACAGGCAACGGAATGGCTTCGGTCAGACTCTGAACCATGGATTGAATGCCATCGTATTTTCACGGATGGCTCCAAAACCGGGCAGGGGTCTGGTGCTGGTGTCTTTGTGGAATGCGATCATATTCGACTTTACTACCCCTTGGGTAAACATGCATCTGTTTTCCAAGCGGAGATTTTTGCCATCCTAACGGCAATGCGCTATATTGTGAACAACAGGTGGAGGGCTAGAGGCATTTGCATCTGCAGTGATAGCCAAGCTGCATTAAAAGCGCTTCTAAACCCTCTTACCTCGTCCAAGTTAGTGCTAGAACTCAAGCTTCCTCTGAATTTGGTCGGAAGACTGAACACAGTGAATCTTGTCTGGGTACCAGGTCACACTGGCAACCAGGGAAATGAGATCGCGGATGAGCTTGCTGGGCAAGGTTCAGAAGAAGTTTTCTCAGGACCCGAACCTGTGTTGGGTCTGCCTGCGTCTTTAATCATGTCGTCTATCGATTCTTGGGTTTCTCGTGAACACAAGATTCGGTGGCGCGATTGCGGTGGATGTAGACAGACCAAACTACTGCGCCCGGACATTTGCAAAAGGTCAGCATCTTTTCTTCTATCTCTGAGGAGAATCGACTGTAGGCTGCTTGTAGGCGTTCTTTCGGGCCACCAAGCTTTTGCTAAATACTTAAATGTGTTGGGCCTAAGCGACACCACTACCTATCCTGCTTGCGGTGAGGAGGATGACACAGCAGAACACTTTCTCTGCAGTTGTCCGGCCTATGCTCGCATCAGGTGGCGGATTTTCGGGGCTGACGTGGTGAGTGCCGAACATCTAAGCTCTTTATCACTGAAGCTCCTTCTCGTTTTTCTTTGAAAGACGGTAAAACTAAGTACATTAATGTAAGGTGTCTGAATGGTAGTACAATGGACCTGTAGTTGTGTACCTGAGCGCTCCATCGGATAGCAGCAACCTCCGACAAAAAAAAATACATCTGCATACGGACTCTTCTTCACCCAACTAGATTCATACATAGATTCAACATTTTGTACATTTTGCACAGAATGGCACAAGCGCTTAGCGATTTTCCCCCAACTACTAACATATATTGAGACTACCGACTCAAAGGACCTATTGATCCATAGATAACAAATTGTTACTTGACTACAGCGCCATCTGTAGGATCCAGCTATGAACCATTGTCTAGGCAAAACTATTAAAATTTGTTGCTCAAAAGTATAATCTATTTGATTTCAGTTTCAGTTTGCACTTGCACTTATAGTCGCAAATATCATTCCTCATTCATAGTTAGATTTTTAAGTGTTATCACATTTACACTTTTAAACTTAGGAACGACTATACCTTCAAAGAAAATGGAACTTCTAATATTGTAATTCGTATTTTGAAAAAAAAAACTGCAATTAAAGACCATATAACCATTGAATATGGTTGCACTGTTCGATAGACTATTTCTGAAGTATCTATAGACTATAGATTTCCATCGCATTACCTACAGGGTAATGCAACCCTATTCGAATTCCAACCATAATTTTTAACCGTATTTACCACGCTCTGTTATAAATACTTTAAAATTTATATATATTCAAAGCGACATCTCCTTTCCTTAAGTTTCTCGATTTCATCAAACAACTAAATTCAATTAAACAAAATCCACAAATCGCACTGTGTGTTGTGTCTTTCAATTTAAATTTTAAGTAAAAGTTACATTAAATAAATTATTTAGCTCACAAACATTAAAAATAAAACTGAACTTTGCTAATATTACTTTTAAATAAATTATTTGAAAAGTTTATCTCAAAAGGGAACATTAAATAATTCCCTTTGCCCAGTTTGAGAACAAAAGTTAGGAAAATGTAGCTTATCCACGTAATTAAAATTAAATGTCATTTTGGTGTGGGAAAACCTTCCCATAGGGAAGACTCATTATTTTCTGTAGCCCTTCAATGCTTTGTTAAATAGTTCTAATTAAATAGAAATTGATGTCCTTAATTTAATTTATGTCTATCCTTGAAATTGAAGAACATTTCGGGAAGAGGACTAAGGTTCGAAAATGGTCGTAACGTAGCTTCATTTAACCTTTTTCTCTCTGAATCCAAGACATCATTAGAGTTGTTTGGGTTTCATTTTACCTTTTTCTGGTTAAAACCCTTCTAATGCTTTTTATTTCATTGTTCATGAAACTTATTTCCAGTAGAAAATCAAGTGTAGGTAGAGTAGTTTATTATTTTCTTGAGATTTTGTTTCGCTATCCTTGTAATAAATCTAGCTTTTGCAAGATGGCTGTCGCAAATTCGTTTTGAATAAAACTTTTGCAAAGACATACATTTTTGATTTTGTAAAAAAAAAATTGTATTTTCAACTGAGTCCAACAACAATGTGATAGGGTAGGGCTCTCTGCCTAATATCAATAGAAATGCATAGGCTCAAGGGAATTTTTTATGAAATTTATTTAATTGAAATTGATTTTACTTATCAATCTGTATTAAATTGTTTATCTGTGTCCTAATTTTTCTAAGAAAAATATTTTATGCAATATTAAAAATTGCACTTGTGCTGACAACATTGTACAATACTTGTGTTTTGTAAGATTAAATGTCATATACTAAATGGTTCAACATAGTCAGGCAATGGATTGATAATGCTTTCCCTTATGTATCCTTGAAACTATTGGACATCTCAGACGATTTAGGTTTCGCTGTTGTGTGGTTTAGCACTGTTTATTAATCTTTTTGCGTATTCTATTGGCTTTTCATAGTTGGCGATTAGGAAGAAGACTGCTTGATCAGTTCGTCGATGGAAAAGTTAATTTCTGTTAGAAAGTTATCTGAATCCAAAGGTGATTATGGTACCGTAATAAATTGGTTTCCTCAAAAACTAGATATACAATTTTAGATAGATTTTATTATGTTGGATAACTGGGATAAATGACATACTCTCATGATGGGTTTTTTTTCGTGTACATTATCTAAATGCGAGAAGTTCTCGACCAAGTTCTAGAAAGGTAGCAGCAGTGGAAAGTAATGAATCAGTGAAATACATGGATACATTATTTTTTTTTGGAGCAAAACACTTTTCCAGCTATGGTGAAAACAAACAACATCATCTTCGACTTTAGTTCACAACCAACCAGTTTTAATGGTAGTGGTATTGTTAAATTTTCCATTGATTGTTATTGAAAGACAAACCAGAATCATACTTAAAAGAGACGTTTCAGACACCCAAAAAAAACCCAATGTGAAAAATTATATCAAGAGAAAGTTTTCCAGCTAACGGGCATTTTCATTATTTCAATAGAAAAATTAGTGATATTGGACACGTTTGTAAAAAACTTGAAACTATTAGATAGGTGTTTCCGCAGCAGCGGTGAACTTATTGTTTTGACCAGGGAAAAAGTAAACTGCAACAAGTTTAAATGAAAAAGCTGATGTAAAAGTTATATTTATACCGGCATAACAGTTGAAATGTTGAATGGGATTAGTGTCCGTAATGTCATTCATCTAGCATTTAAACTTCTCATTTTCATTCTGTTTGTTGATATGTAGGTAAACAATATTTGTTTTTAATTTCTTCTGGTGTGTGTCTTGTCGCATTATTAGAACATCATCCTATTCATATCACTATATGCCCCAAAGAAAAAAGCATAAAGAACATGATGGATAGCATTTTATTTCATTCTATTAAATTTAAAAAAAAAAAATATTTTTTTAAACGCCCACAAAAAGTGAGCGTGGCCAACAACTTTGTATGGGCGATATATTGGAAAAAATATTGGCTAAATATCTCGTTTAACATTTTTTTTCGGTTACTATGAAAATTATCAAAGAAAACAGCATTAAAGTAGGCACAAAAAGTAGGCGTGGAAAAAACTCTATATGACAAACTATAAAAAGGAGTAAAGATATAGAGTATTGCAACATATCTTCTGAAGGTTGCAATACTCTATATCTCTAAATTGTGGACTTGGCAGTAGGCGTATTCAAAAAAATTTTACACTTAACTATTTCGGAGCCCCAGGGAGTATATGGTCCAAATTTAAGCTTCTTAGAAAGGCCTGAAAATTTCGTACGGACGGACGGACGGACATTGCTAAATAGTCTTAGGGTTTGGTCCTGATCATAAATATACTTTAATGGGTCTACAACAAAAATATTGAGAGGTGTTACAAACTATGTGTCAAAATTAATATACCCTTAGCATAGGGTATAAGTATTCAGGACAATTGAATGAAAAAATTAATGATGTTATGATCAGGAATCAGGGATATAATAATATTCCCACTTTTACTGGTCCAAATATTTATGTATATAAAAAACATATTGATAAAATTAATTATATTGCTTACTGATATCTTTTGCTTAATATGCCTCCTCCAAATTTATAAGTTAAGGTTAAACATAAGAAAAGGCTAGAGTCCACTTGGGGCTACCATAAGTCTATCCATATCTCTATATTCCCCAAGAAGATGGAGTTAAAACGATTCACCATTCAAGTTGCGAAAAATTACTAGTGGAATACTACTTACCTACTTATCCAGTTCCCGCCTCGTGAAGGGTCCCTGCTTGGGACACGGCTGCCTTCCATCCTCTCCAATCTCGGGCACGCTGCTCCCAGTTGTCCAGACCAAGCGCTCTGGCATTCGCGATGGCTTGGTCTTTAAACCAAACCTTTCTTTAAAGGATCCCAGTATTAACTCTCCTTTCCTGCTTATCGTCCAGCACTCGGCGCTGTATAGCAGAACTGGCAGGATTAGGATTCTGTAGAGCATGTACTTTGTGCTTCGAGTTAGGAGTTTTGAATCCATTTGTTTCGCTAAGCCGAAGTAGCAGCGAATTCCTAGGGTAATTCTTCGCCGGATCTCCACCAAGGTGTCATTCGTGAAGTTGATGTTTACACCGAGGTAGATGAACTCCTTAACTTCTTAGTTGCTGCTATTAATAGTGGCCGGAAGTCACACTGGTACGTGACGATTAGTGTGTTTCAGAAAGGCGTTAGAAGTTCACACAGTACGTTCGATAGGATCTTATATACGACATTTAGCAAGGATATGCCTCGATAGTTCTTACAAGACATAGGATTGCCTTTCTTGTAGATGGGTCATATGGAGCTGATATTCCAGTCATCGGGCATGCCTTCCTCCTCTACGCTATTTCGAAGATCCTGCATTCTGGTTTTAAAGCCAGCAGCCAGTTGATAAGTTGCTGGATGTTGTTTCGATCGCGAGACTCTTCGATCTCCTTGAGCTGGGAGACTGAGTACTCTCTTTTCTTCGTACGCAGGATTTTCTCCTTTTTTCCCTTGGCTCGATATTCTTCCCATACTGCACTTGTTTTTCGCTGCAGCGTTCTTACGTGCGCATCTCCTGTTGCCTTTACCAGTATACGCATTCATCACGATACCACGGGCTTTTTCTATAGTGCGGCTGGTATCCTATGGTGGTTTCGGCTATCTCGTTAATGATTTTCCAGACATCATCCAACGTTGAGTTCCTTTTTCTGGGCCGTTCGCGGCTTTTTTTCATACCGGAAAATGCGCATTTGGAGCCCAAGGACTGAAATAGAACGCTGTAGAGGAATGATACTCTTATCAAATCGATTATAGAACCACATCTAGCAATACCAAGTCTACCTTATTAAATACGAATCGCGTGCTCTTAAAAACTTAATTTAATAACAAGGCAAAAGTAAAACAATGCATACTGAGAGAACTTTTTGTTTTGGTATATTAAGATATAAAGGGTTAGAAGCTTTACAAAATATGTATATACTGAACTCCTTCACTTTGTTTGTCTTTGGGGCTTATAGTGACGTAGATAGGGTATCATACCGTTCGGCTGAAACGGAATTTAGTCTTTTTATACCCTATCCTAAGGGTATATTAATTTTGACACATAGTTTGTAACACCCCTTAAGATTCGTCGTAGACCCATAAAAGTATGTATATTTATAATCAGGACCAAATCCTAAGACTATCTAGCAATGTCCGTTCGTCCGTCCGTCCGTCAGTCCTTACGCAATTTTTAGGCTTTTAAAATTAACTAGGAAGCTGTAATTTGGACCACATATTCCCTAGGGCTCCGGAATGGTTAAGTGTAAAAAAATTTAAAATTTTTAAAGCTAAAGTTAGAGAGATAGAGTGT
The DNA here is from genome assembly GCA_963576555.1 of Ferdinandea cuprea. Taxonomy (NCBI): domain Eukaryota; kingdom Metazoa; phylum Arthropoda; class Insecta; order Diptera; family Syrphidae; genus Ferdinandea; species Ferdinandea cuprea. The sequence continues at coordinate 85,998,030 of OY754959.1, forward strand.
TATAACCTTTGCAAGATATGTAGGCACTGTCCTCTTTTATAAGTTTGTCATATTACAGTTTTTTGCCACGCCTACTTTTTGTGGGCGTTTTTTACTAAAATTCTGTTTTCTTCGAAAATTTTCATAGAAAGCGAAAAAAAATGTTTAACAAGATATTTACCCAATATTTCTTCCAACATATCGCCCATACAAAGTTTTGGCCACGCCCACTTTTTGGGGGCGTTTTTTTTTTTCAACAAACTTTTTTTTTTAATTAATAGAATGAAATAAAATGCTATCCATCATCTTCTTAATGCTTTTTTCTTTGAGGCATATAGGGATATGGATAGGGTATCATAATGTTCGCAGCAAGCGGACTGTGGCCTTTTCTTATGTTTTTTTTGTTTTTGAGATGTCACATTTTGTAGGAAGTGCCGATAGCGGACACCATTCACAGTAACTGCTTGGCCGACCTAATTTTCGAAGAAGTACGGCCTGATGACGCCGCCAGCTCGTAAGCCGCACCAAGCAGTCACTATTTGTGAGTGCACAGGTGTTTTCACTACTACAGACCCAGTTTCCTGAATTTTACGCACAATTCTACCGATTGTGCACATATTTTGTCGATAATGCTGATCACGAAATGCATTTTGTTTTTTTTTATTTGAACGCCAATTTTCGTAAAAGGCTTCAACAATCTTAACGCGCTGCTTAATTGTGTACCCCTTAATGGTTGAATTTGTCAAACAGTGAAACAAAGAAATGTTAAAAATAACTTGGACAAAAAACTAAGGTGTGACTTATAATTAACATTGTGCATTATGGTTGGACCACCCTAGAATTAAAAAGAAAATATTTGTAATATACCACCCCAATTCTTTCAATCAAATAGCATCTTAACGGCTTGTAACTAGATACCTATAAAAAGTACTTAAATAAAGATTCTAATTTTATGGATTTTTCTTTATATTTTATAGATAATCAACTACGATTCGCCACGAGGTGGAGTGTCAGTGGTAACAAATAAAGGCGAAACAACTACATCATTTTTACTAATCAAATCAGCTCGGCCCTCTGACTCCGGCCAGTATCAGTGCAATCCATCAAATTCGAAAAGCAAAGGAGTCACTGTGCATGTTTTAAATGGTAAGTACCTATATATATTTGAAAACAAAATACTTGCCGTGCTAATGTTGAATGGTCACGTGTCGGCTTTATACATTCGTGAGTCATTCGAGGATCTAAACTGGAACCATCCCAATTAAAATTGAGTGAACAAATTTGTTGATTCTGCTTTAATTTACCAATTGTTGGAACGTCGACGAAAGTGAGCGGTTTCCTTTCTAAAATCTCGTAATATTCCAATTGCATCGTCCTGCCAACGTGATTTCAATCATAAATGTGTCACTTTACTTCATCTACACTGTCGGTTCTACTGTGGGGAGATATCTTTGTTTTCCTGATTGTTAAGGTTTTTATTTTGAGACCGTGTTATTTTAGCCGTGCAAATATATATCTTTTTAATATTAGCTAACTACCTATATTTGTGTCATCGTATTTGAAATCCTTGAGTCGTAGAACAGCAATAAAAGTTTTAAATTAAATAGGTGTTTCTCATTCTGTTTCCAGGGGAATTCCCAGCAGCAATGCAGCGCGCGGGACAAGCACATCATCAAATGTCTCCAAATCATTATCTATTAGTTTGCCTATCAATATTTTTATCTACTACAGTATTTATCAGACAGTATCGGAGAATGCCGAACGTTGCCGCCTGCACTTGACCCAAACAGCGAGCAATTTATTAAAAGCATTAATCTTTTGCACTGTGACACTCCTGATTAAATGCCTTGATCTTTTTCACAAGTATACTCATCGAACAACAATGATAATCGAATTTCAATCCCTGCAACAGTATTCCAATCATAATCGATCGAAAAATAATACATCATACATAATAGCACACGCTTATCGCCAACAGAATCATCCTCTAAATCACCATCATCAGTTTCATTATAATTTTCTAAGTCAACATAATGAATATAAAATAGAATATAGAAACCAAAGAAAAATAAAATGCATAGATAAAATGCATAAAAATAATATGCAATGGATAAAGAACGTCATATATGAACACGCTCCTACTGTTATCTTAACATTTTGCAGAAAATTTTACACTAAAGAATCTGATGTGAGGTGAAAATTGCTCTCATGTACTTGTTCATAATATCTTAAGTAAAATCAGTTTTATACATGTATGTTTTTAATATTTCCAACTGAACAAAAAAAATAAATATTTAAATACTTTATTTGTATATAATATAAATTTATTTCTACTAATGAAATTAAGAAAAATAAATCTATTGATTGCAACTTGCAATGTGTAAGTAAAAATTAATTATTATATAGTTTACTTATAAATGCAAAAATTGAAATTGTAAGACATGTTAAAGCATTTAGATATGTTACTTAATTATAGAAATAGTAATTAGATGTAATGAATGTAAGTATTATTTTCACAAGTACAGAAAATACCTATTTTTTTTTAATAAAGTTACTGATGTTAACTTTTCGAATCCTGCCTTCTGGACGCATAACTGAGTGTCAGTATTCCACTTTATGCATGGCATATCCATTTAACAGTTGTTTATATGTACGTTAATCATTTTAGGAGGTGTGTGTGTTTTAATGTTAACTTAAACACCTGAAAGAAGTCACATACAACAACAGCAAATATAAATCCACCGCTAATATTCAGCGTTTATAGGATTTCTATACAAATCTGCCTTGGGTCATTTAGTGGATGATGTGAAAATGAATTTTTTTAAGTTCATGGTCCTAAGCCTTATATCTACATTCTCTTAATTCTTAAACAGCCATCAAATCCCAATCTCATTAACATAATTAATCACTGTTTTTGTTTATATCAATAAGTGAATATAGGCTGAAAGTTATATCCCTCAGATTAAAGTGATTGAAATTGCTCCGATTAATAATGGGAGAATTGTTTGTAGACTTGGTTTGGTTTAGATTTATTTTCCGCGCCCATTTAAGACTAATATGTGAGCTAAGAGCAATATCTTAATATTTACCACCCGTAAAAATACTACCAAGCTAATGAGCTATGTTAAGATAAATTTGAGTTAGTAAACGTTGGCTGTCTAGTTTAACGTTAACGTTGTACATCGAAGTATGTAATTAAGCTGAAATGCAACTGAAGCTGTTTTAAATTTTAATATAAAACAGTTCATTTTCAAACTAAACCCTCCCCGAATAAAGGTACTAAATTGCGTGAACAGCCACGTAGCCCACGGAATATTTCATATTTTTTTACTATAGTTTTACCCATTGTTTTGAGAATGCTATAAATATTTAAAAAATCAAGAATGTTGTAATTTTTAAGGCGCTTTTTTTCGAGAATATTTATATTCGAGAATATTGTGGGCCATCTAGTGGTTTCTTTTTGATTTTGATACTAACAGCTGTTCCCCGTTCAAAATCTTGACAGAAAGTTAGTATCATACCTCCGCGGAACGAAATGAGTCGTTGCGAAATATAAAAAACTTATTTCCAAAATTAATGGTCTGTAGCCCAAACAGTTCGAAAATAAATTTTGGCCAAAATGAAGCACCTTCCTGCAAAAAGTTCGTAAAACTGGTATGTTAGTGGACAACACTCATGGTCCCCCTCGTCATAAGATGCGCACATACGAGTGAGTGGATTGTGGAGTGGGGCATAATTGGACTATTTTTCTTCGAAAATGAGGCTGAGAACATCGCCCCGGTAAATTTCATGTCTCTCTACAGTGATTTAGGTTGTGTGTTGTCCGTCATTCGATTCGTCGAGAAGTAACTTAAACTCGTTTGAATTAAAACAAACAATTTTAAAATAGTAAATTTTTTAGAATGAAATAAAAAAAAAACACCTGAAGTCATTTCTATAAATTATTTTATTTACTTTCAACAATTGTAGTCAAACGTGAACAACGAAAACGACCAACATAATGCACAAGTAAAAACATAAGGAAAGGCTACAGTCCGCTTGGAGCGAACAGTATGATACCCTATCCCTATCCCTATATGCCCCAAAAAAAACCTTAAGAAGATGATGGCTAGCATTTTATTTCATTCTATAAAATTTAGAAAAAAAAAAAACATTTTTTGAAAAAACGCCCCCAAAAAGTGAGCATGGCCAAAAACTTTGTATGGGCGATATATTGGAAAAAATATTGGCTAAATATGTTGTTAAACATTTTTTTTCGGTTTCTATGAAAATTATCGAAGAAAACAGCATTTTAGTGAAAAACGCCCACAAAAAGTAGGCGTGGCAAAAAACTTTATATGACAAACTTATAAAGGAGGGTAGTGCCTACATATCTTGTGAAGGTTATAACCCTCTATCTGTCCATCTGTAGCTTTAAATCGGTTTTTTCTAAATTGTGGGCGTGGCAGTGGGCGTATTCAAAAAAATTTTACACTTAACCATTTTGGAGCCCTAGGGAGTATGTGGTCCAAATTTCAGCTTTCTAGCTTGAAAATTGCGTACGGACGGACGGACGGACGGACGGACATTGCTAAATAGTCTTAGGATTTGGTCCTGATCATAAATATATATACTTTTATGGGTCTACGACGAATATTAAGGGGTGTTACAAACTATGTGTCAAAATTAATATACCCTTAGGATAGGGTATAAACACAGAGACCACAGAATAACTCCATACTTTTCAACATTTCAATAATCATAGCCAACGTATATCTATTCCGATATTAGCAAATAATAGTAGTAATCGTATTTTTTCGTAAATATCTGGACTCTGCAGCCACTAAGCGCGTCCAGGCTTGATCGGCAAACTTATTTTTATTCAAGAAATTTTGTGATGTGAATCCAAGCCAAATAGCGTAAAAATTTAAATACCACGACGAAAGCGCCACCTTTCAGGATTGAACGTAAGAGAAACTTTCCTGCGTACTAAACTTATATATGGTCCAAGTTCACTTGCATTTTTCACATTACAACAAATATATTATAGTATTAGTTTAATCGGATGGCTAGTTTTCGAGCTTTGCGTGGATAAACATACGCACGCTGAATTTTTATATTTACGATTTTCTTGGAAGTTTGATTTGATTTTCACGTGGTGTTCAAAAAAATACCTTAAGATCGAATTTATCTGATGTTACCTACTACATATCTTAAGGAGGGTTAGTTATGAAGTTATTGTGGGTAAATCTCTTTGTTGAATGGGCTGTAACTTATCTTCAGAACGGCAGGATAGGGATCGAAGGTAGAACGAACATTTGCTCAACTTTAACAGAGCTATAAAGTTTGGAGTTTTCACTAACATATAACATTATCCGAAAAGAAAAAAAATGTTAATAATAGAAAAAGTCTATCCCTATTGGTAGCAGCTTCGGATTTCGTCCGCAATCACGACCAAGAACAACATTTCATGGGAATTTATTAATGATACTCATATAATAGTTTATTGTTCTGTGCTATAAACAAAAACATTCTACATCTATTCCCTTACAAAGGATTCTCTCGTCAGATGGGTGAAAGAAATTAGGAATATGTTAATATCATTTGTGTGAATGAAAGCTTCTACCAAGTCAATCTTTTGCAAAAAACTAAAACTTGAAAGTATTTTTTGGGCTCGTGAGATTCGTTTAGTTTTATATTATTCACGTGGTTGAGCATTTAGATTTTGTTGGGCTTTGATGGGTAGTTATAATTTTTCTCCAAGCTTTTACATTCTGTTGAATCCCGGCGACTGATGGTAAAACGTATGACGTAGAAGGATACTTTAAGAGTATTATTTTGGGCACAGACAAAGATCATGGCGATCCAGATACCTGTCTACTAGTTCTAAAATAGTCGAATTTTTGCAGAAATGGTTCTTCATATTCAATATTATTGATTTGTCCATTGCATGCTTCTACACGTTATTTTTGTTTTTTGTAAGTTGCGCGTGCAAAAGGCGTTGTAAATAATGTTTATAGTGACTCAAAATGGCATTAGGGAAATGAGGGATTAGGAGAAAGTAGGACCATTCAATGCAAACAGAGCGTGGTAGAGAATTACACATTCGCATTGTGAGGCAGAGAAATGAATTTTTATATTTCACAGTACATTAGAATACAAGCTTTAGGATGAACTGGTAAGCATTCCTAGCATGACGAAAGTAACTATAAAACAACGCTAGGCAAGCGACATTATGACGTTACTAAGAGAGTCAAGTGATCACCAATAAGTTTTATCGCACGTTTTTAAATTCTGTCCAGCCAAATATGTAATTGGTGCACCGGACCAATGGGCGAATAAACGCCTTATAAATTCTAGCCAGGATTAAATATTTCTTACATCGCTTGAGGAAGCATAGACATTTCGCAGCGTCCTTGGCGATGTGTGAAATATTTATTCTAACGAAGGTTGTCAACAATGCACATACTGAGAATTGAAAGGCTTTCAGTTTTACCGATGCAAGTGGCATTCACGGATAATGGTAGAGTGTTAGGGTTTCGCTTCAATGACTAGAGACAGCATTGTGTTTTGGGCATTAAATTCCACTATGTGTACCCAATTTAGGTATGATGTCAAGATATAGAATTTAATGAGCTTGACATACTTTGCCATTCCATCAGCCCGGAAACGAATGTGAGAAGGTAAGGTACTATCTTCGACAAAGGTATATATTGGATTCGAAGGGACAGGCTATATAAAAATGAGAAAGGGAGTCGGAAGCAAAACAGGGCCTTGGGGAACACCAGCCTTTATTTGGTGAGTGCGCAAACTTGAAGCCGTTCACAATAGCTTCGTCATTAGGCGGAGGGGGAGAAAGATTTTGGGATTATGAAAAGAAACATGAAAGAGCTCTGATGAAAAGGACAGATGGAAAATCTTACGCATTGGTTTTTTCAGCGTGGAAGAACACCTCATCATAGGGGAAATACCATCTGGAACAGCGGTATAGGTAGGTGCATTTAAGCCGCTTCTTAAGACAGACATTTCTATCTCGGGTATATTTTAACTACTTTATAACTCCATTGTAGTGCGCCTTATAAAACATTAATTTGTCAGTACCTAAATAAAAGAAATTGCTCAATAGCATTTAATAAGGTGTGTATATTTTTATTATAAAATTTTGGCGAAATGCTTATTTTGTCTGAGTGCAAGGATATATTGTGCCCCTGTTATAGCAATAAACGTCAAAAAAACATCCTAGGTATCATTTATTTGCTCTCTGTGAATTGACAGAGAAGTAAAACAGAACATTTTTTCCCAAACGTAAGTAAATAAATGAATTATTATTGTAAAAATGTTATGGTTCAATTGCTAGATTGTATTTTATAAATTCGTTTTGTATTAAGTTAAACGATTGAGTTGAAATGACACGAAAAGGCAAAATATATGTTTTTTAATCGTGATTTACGTATTTCTATAACTGAGGCCTTATGTACGGTGTCAAATTTATAAATTCTCAAAATACAATTATTTACGACACGATTTTAATATTGGTTTAAATAATAAGAAAATACATTCAAATTATTTTGGAACAACTAAAAAACCCCTCGTAACTACCTTCAAGCTACTGACATTAAACCGAATGTTGTTAAATTGTACTCAAGATGTGATCTATTGTCTAATTTATTGAAATGTCTCCAAGTATTTCATCGCTAAGTTTCTGAACCTTGCAGATAATTTTGAATCACTATAAGTGTTTTTTAGAGTTCAATAACGGCACGTCAAGTTTATCAGTAACGCCCAACACTAAGTTAAAAAACAAAAAAAAAAATTAAGGATATATGTATGTCTTTATTATTTATTTATTTCAGTCGCATACATTCCCTTTAACGATAAAGGATGTACCTTAGGACTTACAATTATGTAAATTATTCTAATGTATGCAAATTTCTATGTCTTTTTTTTAAGTTATTCAAATGAAAACAAATTGTAATACATACATACCTAAATTATGTCAATAGAAGTACCTTTGACAGGATTATTTATATCGTTGTTAACAAATAAAAACATTAATGGAAAACCAATTGAAGAATGTACTGTTACTAATAAGAGATACTATAATAATTACAAAAGAATTTATCGAAGTGATCTTTTTTTCATAAGAAATAATAACATTTTAATGGTATGAAATATAATATCTCTGACAGATAGAATGTAAATGTGTAATTATTACGAAATTTAAAGAACATTTGAAACACAAAAAGAAAATAATTTCAAACAATGAACTCTGGAGGTACAGCAAACAAGAATATGAAATTATAAGAAAGCTACATAAAAGGATAACAAATTATTGCAAAACAAAAAACAATGCAAGATCGAAATAAAATGTATTATTACAAATGAAAAACAAACAATTTGTTTCAGTGATATTCGAAAAAGTTAAAGGTAGGTATTCTTGATATTTTACTTACTCAAACTCTTCATATTCGATACGATGTCAAGTACCTGGGTAATCCATGCATTGAATTAAGGTATTCAAATTTTATATTTTATTTCTTAACCGAAATATTAAAAATGGATGTCGTTTTTCAGTCGCTGTTTGGGAAAAATTGAAATTCTCCTACAGAACCTTTCCCGCGAACTAACAAATCTGCAATCTATGTAAGGAGATGCAATTATTGATCTTATTTGTGACATTTTGTGTGGAACAAGAATAATATAATTCAATAATTACAAATAGAAGTGGCCACAGATCATTTTAACGCCTATCCTGTATATATGGGTCAATCTTGTCCATACGCATCTTCCATAGGGCTTATTTTGCTAATTTTTTAACATTGTTATTCGAAATTTTTTGACATATTATGTATATATTTTCAAGTAAATAAACACAACTGTGGTAAACTTTTATCATATTTCTCCATAAATATATAAGTTTTTATGAGTTATTATGGTGTTGAAAAACACGATCGGTTTTCCTTGTCGTCGCGAACATGGGAACCAGATACACCGGACGCTCAGAAATTAGACACACTTTGTTCCTAGGGTAATTCTAATTTCCTAAATATTCTAATTTTTGGACGTTTTTTTAATTCACTTATAAATAGTGAAACTACCTACAAAAGTTATTGTTTTTATATAAATCTCTTTTATTAGTTAAAAATATTTTTTTTTGTAACATATAATCAATTATGTTTGTTTTTTTTTTGGTTTAATTGAACTTGATTCGACGATATCGCCGGCGGCGGACGAATTCTACGGATGGATCAAGGACGGCATCCACAGTTCTAGTTAGGTGAAACAAGTGTTCTCCCTATATGAGCTGCTTCGACTTATTTGAAGCCCAGGTCTATAGGGATATCCAACACTATGCTGGGGTGTTGGAAAAGAGCTAGTGGCGGATGAGCTCTTGATGGCAGCACTCACATCCCCAAAGTGGGTTACTGGCACCGGAATTACCGGCCTATTGTCCTAGGGTCAAGAACAGGGCCTGGCCCGCCAGGTTGGGGGTCGTGCCGTCGGGGTAACTTCCCGACCACGTCAAAAACATCTAGTTATGGGAGAGACTATGGCAGCCTCGGATATAAATATACCTCAAAGGTATAGACCCGGAACGTTAACGGACATGCGAGTGTGTACCTGGAATGTGCGGACACTCTACACTCCAGGTGCTACTCAAAAAATTGAGTCTGTCCTCTTGCGGTACAAGGCCGACATTACCGCGATCCAGGAGATACGATGGATAGGATTAGGTACTATGAGAAGACAAAATTGCGACATATATTACAGTTGTAACAAAAGATTGCACATGTTAGGATGCGGATTCGTCGTGGGAACTCGGCTTAGATCCAAAGTAATGGACTTCAAGCCGATAAGTGATCGCCTGGCTGTGATTCGCATCAGAGCTACATTCCAAAACATTAGCCTAATATGTGCACACGCTCCTACCGATGAGGCTGAGTACCCTATTAAGGAGGAATTCTATGACCTCTTGGACGGAGCCTACGGAGCCTGTTCGGAGTATGATGTCAAAATTGTACTCGGGGACTTCAATGCTAAAGTCGGCAAGGAAAACATCTTCGGCGGATTAGTTGGTAAGCCTCCACGAAACGACAGCAGATGACGGCTACCGACTAATTGACTTTGCAGCAGCAGCAGCAGCACCCCAGAGAAAAAGCCCGTGGTATGATGATATATGCGTATACCGGAAAAAGGTGACAGAAGATGCACACATTAGAACTCTGCAGAAGAAAACAAGAGCAGCAAGGGATGAGTACCGAGCCAGGAGAAGGGAGGAGAAGAAGATCCTGCGTAGATAGAAAAGAGAGCACGCAGTCTCCCAGCTCAAGGAGATCGAAGAGTCCCGCGACCGAAACAACATCCGGAAGTTCTATAGAAAGCCAAGCAATTGGCTGCTGGCTGCCGGAACGCAGTCTCTTCGTAACAGCGATGGAAACCTAATCACCGATGCGCAGGGAATAGTAGATGTATTTAAGCAGCACTTCCAGCAGCTGCAAACGGAATGTAGAGAGAGTGATGAGAGAGTGGCAAGAAGAGAACCCACATCCAGTCAATGAAGAACCAGTCCCTTCGCCCAGTATAAAAGAGTTTGGCTTAGCTATTAAAAAGCTAAAGAACAACAAGGTCGATCCCAGCGTGCCGTGATAGAGGCTTTCACGGCTATTGACGATCAGGCGAAACTAGTTGGCCTTGAAGTGAATGAGGACAAGACTAAATATATGCTATCAACAATCAAACAATCATTTGTCCACCGACTATGACAAAATGTCACTGTTGATAGCAGCAGCTTCGAGGTAGTTAAGGAGTTCATCTACCTCGGGGTAAACATCAACTCCACAAATGACATCTTAGTGGAGATCCGTCGAAGAATTACCCTAGGAAACCGCTGCTACTTCAGTTTGGCAAAACAAATGGGTTCAAAACTCCTAACTCGAAGGACAAAGTGCATGCTCTACAGAACGCTTAACCTAGGGTAATTTTTAGGATATTAGTAATTTCTTTTTTACACAATAAAATAAAAAAATATTTATAGGGTGTGCGAAGAACACCTGCGCACCTTTGACTGAACGTCACTGCTGACAAGGCATTCTTTTTAAGGTCCCAATTTTCACAGGTACGAGTAGTTCTATGAAAAAATATAGTTATATGTAGGTACGTTTCGACAAAAAATTTGCCAGAAAAAATGGCGAGTTCAAAATAATTAAGTATTCTGTTAAAGGAAATATTCATCTGACCAGGAAAATATGACATAAAAATTGATGGGGCAAAATACCATATAACAACACCATCACCCATTTTGAGACCCAGCATTCATTATTGGATAATATTCGATCGAATAGACCACGTCCAGCACGCTGTGAAGAAAATATAGCGGCCGTAGCTGAGAGTGTACACGAAGACCCTAGAGAGTCGATTCGGCGCCGTTCGCAGCAACTCGGACTAACGTATGGAACGACTTGGCGCATTTTACGTCAAGATCTTAAATTGAAAGCGTACAAAATACAGCTTGTGCAACAACTGAAGCCGCTCGACCTTCCCAAACGACATCGCTTCGCTCTATGGGCTCTTGAAAAGTTCCAAGAAGATCCGACGTTTTCGAGGCAAATTTTGTTTAGCGATGAGGCCCATTTCTTACGAAGAGCAACCTGAAGAGATTGAAGAACTGCCACTTTATCCAGAAAAACAACGGTTTGGTGTGGTTTGTGGGCCGGTGGAATCATCGGTCCATATTTCTTTAAAAATTATGCCGGTGCGAACGTAACCGTCAATGGCGACCGTTTTCGTGCCATCATAACCGACTATTTGATGCCTGAAATTGAAGCTCGTGATCTCGGCGACATTTGGTTTCAGCAAGACGGCGCCACTTCCCACACATCGCATCAATCAATGGACTTATTAAGAGAACATTTCGGTGAGCACATAATTTCACATTTTGGGCCGGTCGATTGACCATCGAGATCGTGTGATATCACACCGTTAGACTTTTTTCTGTGGGGATATGTAAAGTCAAAAGCTTATGCCGACAAACCCGCTTCGATTCAGGCCTTGGAGGAAAACATCACACGTGTCATTCGCCAGTTACCAGTCGAAATGCTCGAACGAGTGATCGAAAATTGGACTCAACGGATGGACCATCTGCGACGTAGCAACGGCCAACACTTGATAGACATAATCTTCAAAAAATAAATGCCAAAGAATGTTCTTCCAAATGATAATAAACATTCTCCATTAAATTTGAATTTTCTGTGTTTTTTTCTTTAAAAAAGTAGGGAACCTCTAAATGGATCACCCTTTACCATATGCGTTTTATTCCCTTTGGTAAATGTATACTTACTATGACAAATAGTTTGTAAGACCCCTTAATATTCGTCGTAGACCACAAAGAGGATACTACCTACTTACCTATAAGCTACTTAGTGACCGAAATCTTCTCAGTGATAGTTACCTGTCTCTATTTTTCCGTTTTTCTATAGTTTTCTTTGTTTGAGTGCTACCGAAGGTATTTTTAACAAGATGACATAGGGCCCACGGACGTTATCCCTGCTTCTACAATATAAGGTTATATGGTCTACAAGGTCCATGGACCCATGGTAGAAATCCCATAATCCTGTTTGCTTATTTTAATTTGTGAAACTAACTTAAATTTTTCTTTGAAGTATTTTGGGGCTATAGTTGTTTAATTTATGATATGACAAACTTATAAAGGAGGGCAGTGCCTTTCTATCCTGTGAAGGTTGTATCATATTCAATAACGGTAATAAAAAAGGACACCAGCATTTCCTAATTTTAGATTCCTAGCTTAATTTTAAAGGCCTGAAAATTGCGTACGGACGGACGGACGGACATTGCTAGATAGTCTTAGGATTTGGTCCTGATCATAAATATATATTTTTTTATGGGTCTACGGCGAATGTTAAGGGGTGTTACAAACTATGTGTCAAAATTAATATACCCTTAGGATAGGATATAATAAACAGATATATAAGTCAACGCACAAATTACCGGAACGACTCTTTTGGATTTCTCTAAAGTCATACCATGTTGTGATTGTTCACATTTTGAGTAAAAAATTTCACGATTGCAAAGACTTTCTCCATCTGTACCTACTCAATCACGTAGGTAGTATATATATGAGAAATTTAAAAAAAATTCAGTGTTTTTTTTGTGCGTTCCTTTGTAATTATTTAAATTTAAACAATTAATTTTATCCTCTGACAGATATTTTAACACATTCAGAAAATATTTTTTCGATATCATATATATTGTGGTTGGTAATGGTGATGACATTAAATCTGCATCAATCGAAGGCCATCGCATCGGTGTTGTGTGTAGAGAAAAAGGAGCCAGATCCTCTCGTGCATAAATACATATGGATGAATGTTTTAGAGAAGTCTATGATATTTAAGATGTAGCTTCACTTCGAATGTAGATATGTAAATTGAAAAGACGTTAAAAGAATAAATCGATATGAATATGAATATTATATATGTATGTCTATTTAATTATAAATTAGGAGAAGTATTATACAAAGCGACGAAATGCATTTATTTTACTGATAGTTGCAACATTTGTTAAAATTAAAACATAGGTAAAGTAGCAGTACAAATGTGATCAAATGCTACTACTTAGTACCTACATCTAATAACTACTTTGTATTATTTTTTCAGAATGCATCTAATGTAACCAAAAGTGAACCAATAAGAACATTTTTACTTGTTTTAACATTTACATTATTTTAAGACAATGTTTAGAATATATTTGTATGGCTAAAAACTTTTTATGAGGAAAATATTGAGACGAATATTAATATGTTCCGAAACAAAACAATAATTTGGTAAAAAGAGTCCCCAAAAGCCAGGTTAAACTTTAACTTAATATAGAAAACTTTTACCTTTTACTTATACTTTAATACAGCTTCCTGTATACATTGCTTTTGTTAAATCTTAAGCCTTAATTCCATCGAATTGTGCTTTAAAGCGGTCTTTTTTGCGAATTGTCGCGAGGGAGTCGGCGTATTTTACAAATTATACACTTAATCATTTCGGAACTCTAGATCGTCATATACACATACACATCTTGGTACAGCTCATAGAGTTCGCGGTTGTACCAAATATCCGTCGGTGGAAAGATGCTTGTTTTGTTTGTTGACAGCATATATTTACTCCTGTCCTCATTTAATTCAAGGCCAACTAATATCGCCTTTTTTTTTAATAGCCGTGAAAGCCTCTATCTCGGTACGCTGGGAGTCTCAGTAGCTAGACTGATATGTTGACGATAGTGCCATCCGTGTTGACACCTGCCTGAGCACTAACTGCTCAAGAACTAGATTGAAAAAATAACACGCATGTTTCAAAGAGCTCTGATGAGCTGCTGCCAAACTTCACATTGCACCGCGTGTTTCCTAAGGTCAGTTTTGACGAGATCACGAATTCGGCCATTGCCATAAGGAGCTGCTGACGATGAATGCTATGAAATTCCTTAGTCCTTTCCAGGATTTGTATGGACGATATATTCGAATATGTTGTTAAAAATTTTTTTTTTTTAAAAACGCGCACAAAAAGTAGGTGTGGTAAATAACTTTATATAAAAAAAATGTATAAAGGAGGGTAGGGCCTACATATCTTGTGAAGGTTCTAACCGTCTACCTCTTCAACTACAGCTTATAAACTGTTTTTTTCTAAATTGTGGGCATGACAGTGGGGGTGGTAGCGGGCGTATTTTAAAAATTTTAACACTTTACCATTTCGGAACCCTAGGATGTATATGTTCCAAATTTCAACTAAATTTAAAGGCCTCCAAAGTTGGATGGACGGAAATTGGAAATTAGGTTTCGGTCCTGATCATAAATATATATATTTTTAGGGGTCTACGATGAATATTAAGGGGTGTTACAAACTATGTGTCAAAATATAATATACCCTTAAAATAGGGTATAAAAAACACCCGCAAATAGTACACGGGGCAAAAAACTTTATTTTAAAATGTTCTTAAGGTCAGAGTCAACATATTTTGTGCCGGTTTTAGTGCTTTATTCCGTCAAATTCGGGTATAAAACAATTTATTCTCAAATGCAGGCATAGCACTGGGCGATTTAAAAGTTTTGAGAAGCTTGAAGAAGAGAATATATTAAATTTAAGAACTAATAACAATCACATATTAATAATTCCCTTTTACTGAGCTCAAGTTCATCTGACACTGTGCTGGCTGGCGATTTTAATGGGAGGATTGGACTCTCACAAAATAACATGGTAAGCGGTGTAACAGCTCCACTATAAGATCCTCAGCAGAATTTTGCAAGGCTGTAAAGTATGCCAACGGGAAAGTTGATACCGTCGGATCCGAATTGCGGGCTCCACAGTTGAAAGAACATTTCAGCAGACTCATAAATTTTATCGGACTCCTAAATTTTCGCATCTCCTATGAATTTTATAAGAACTGCACAAATGAATTCCTTATAGCGCTTACTGCGGAATTTAACAGAATTTTTGAAACCGCGAATGTTTCCCATTATAAAAAAAGGCGACTGTGATGATCCAGTGAATTACAGGGGCATCGCTTTCTTAAATACATCGCTAAGCTGTGTGGATCCATTTTGCTCAAAAGGCTCATTCAGTGGGTCTATGACAAGAAAGTTCTTCGAGAATTTCAAGCCTGTTATAGAAAGAAATACTCAACAATTGTTCAAATTTGTGAATTTGATCAATTGTGGGGGTATTCAATAAATGTTTACACTTAACCACTTCGGAGCCCTAGGGAATATGTGGTCCACACGTGGACGGACGGACGGACATTGTTAGATAGTCTTAGGATTTGGTCCTGATCATAAATATATATACTTTAAGGGTCTACGACGAATATAAAGGGATGTTACAAACTATGAGTCAAAATTAATATACCCTTAGGATAGGGTATAAAAAGTATAAAAAGTGTTTTTCATGGACCAAAAATAAATAAAATATAAAGTACACGACTGCGTCATACGAAACTTTCTCGCTACCTGAAATGCATTTCCGAATCGCCTCGAACAAAATTAAAACATTTGATCACATACCAAATTTATCTAACCCACTTTTTAGGTTTTGAAAAATTTGATTTTCAAAAAACGGCAACTACGATTTTGATTTAATATCGCAAATTGGACACAGTTAATATAATTGTTCAAAATAAAAAAAATTATCAAAATCGTTAGAGCCGTTTTTGATAAAACGAATTTAATTTAAATTTAAGAAAATCTTTATAAACATTTTTTTAAAAAAAAGATGTATAAAAACGTTAGTTTTCGAGATATTGACAGTTTTATAAATTACCGTTATTGTTTTTTTTTCCAAAAACTTATTATTCAGTATTTTTGGCCCCCTGCCAAGTATCCAAATTCCAACTTTTATTTTTGTGGTAGGCACTTAGGCACCTAAATAGCAAATGAAAATTTGCTGAACGACAACATTTTTAAGTCACACGTCGCCCCTCCCACCTTTTATACCATGTTTCATCCGTCGGAAATCCAGAAATCGCATCTTAAACTGTAATATTATAATGTGCTCCCCGGTAGCTCAGTGAGGGATGGGTTCAACGTTCGAATGGTTATAATTGGGATTGGGTTGAAATTCGTTTTTGTACTCAAGTTGGGGTGATGATACTCGTAAACCGATTATGGTGAATACCTATTATTCCAAACAACAAAATATTGGCGCCACACAATTTTTCCGGAAAATTGTGAAACCTGCAAGTAAATACTTAAAATTACAGAACCGCTGTTTTCCTGGAAAAAAATTGATTTTTTAACGTCAACCCCTTTAAAAGAAATCTGGAAGCCCTTTGAAACTGTAATCTGAAACCGGTGAATGAAATACCCGTTTTTTTACCACGTTATAAATGCCCCGTTGGAGCACGGCAATTTTTATTTGTTATATTTTATTAATTAGGGTGTTCCGTTTGAGGAACAAAACGAATATAAAGAACGGTTTGCCGTTTGAGGTACCGCAAGATCGCGTAATTCCCGAAAGTTGAAAATATGTTTTGTTAATATTGGTCGCGTGTCCCTTACTTTTCCGGGATTTTACGGGGCACTACCCCACCGAGATTTGTGTTCTAAAAATTTATGCCTAACCGAAACCACACTAATTTAATGCACTCTACTTATCTCTTTTCCTGTTTCCTCCTAATTCCCCGATTTTCCACGGATTTAGTTGGATTCTCGTCTCTGCTTCGTTTTCGTCTTTCTTTTTTTTTTTGCCACTCGGTACTACTCCTCGAACTTATTCTTTATACTGCTATCCAATATCCCCTCTTTGATACCAAAAGAAAAAAAACCTCCAGTAAACTTGCTGGTCAACCAAGAAGTGGTTTTTAGAATCTCTTTGTCCATTCGGTCGGCCGGTTTTTTTCCATACACACACTCATTCGTTGTAGGGGAAGCAGAATCAACTACAGCTCCACATGAGGATTCAGCTATTGTGCTAGAATTGTCAGCCGTAATCCGCTCCCCTGCACTCACTCATACGTAGACGATAGGAATAGCAGCTCCAACTCGATAATTCAGCTGTCGCTCTGATATTATCAACTGTATCCTACGCCTCACACATTTACGCATTTAATGGGTCATGCCTTCCCCTGCTACACAGAGGGTGCTGACATGGTCCCGCTAATGCTCTCACATTTTCCAATTCTTGAATTCGCCCATTATTGGAATTAGCCAATAATAGACAAATCCTCCAGCCGACCCTGGACCTCTGTCAATATTTCCCATCTGACAGTTTGGTGAAACAAAAGAAAATAAAAAAAATCGAGAGGAATACCGAGTGCATTGCAAAATACTGTCCCTCGGGGTTAAAATTAATATAAACATGGGACCAGGCACCAACCCCACAACTTCAAGGCAGGAAACCAGGAGGAAAAAGGTTAGTAGTCTGGTTTTTCCATCATCGCGGCCTATCTCGGTGTAACCGTGTTCAGATTTTTGGACGTGAGGGAATTGCTGATCTTGTGATATCCCTTACACAGATAATAGTTGTAATTTTCGCTTGTTTTCAAGTTGTTTCAATGTTCATTTCATGTTGTTTGCTGTTGTTTCTATGTCGATTTCCGTGACTCGTGTCGTGACTCGTGTCGTGAACAAAATCGTTTGTTGTGTGGTCGGTATTTAGACTTTGTGTGTTTGTGGTCGATGTTGAGGGTGCGAATTGGTGGCCGTCCGCCCACACTCCTCTGTTGCTCCTCCGGTGCTTCCCAAGATGGAGTTGGATCAAAAGGGATCGTCGCCACTTCCCTCGTCGAACTTGGCTCCCTACCGTGTCGGTGGTAGTTCGGGTGCAATTTTCGTTGGAGCTTATTAACTCTGGGCCGTCCGCCCGCGCTCCCTAATTGCGAATGTTTGCCTCTCGGCACTATCAAATGTATCGGAGGTGTTTTATTATAAGGACCGTCCGCCTACCCCCTTTTATGTTGAGTTGGAGTCCGTCTCTCTCTCAATTGTGTCTTGGGTAGCATTTGAACGTTGCGGACCGTCCGTCCGATTGGGCTCGCTGATCCGTTGGGAGTCTCCAGGCCATCCGACCGGCTCACCTTCGGATAGGCTGCACTCATTTTGTCCCGTAGGCCGTCCGTCCATACTAAGCTTTCCAGCTTACACTCGGGTTAGTCTGTAGTGGCTGTTTTCCCCGAGGTTCTAGCGAAGTGGGCCAATGGTTGATGGTACCTTGGCTGCCCCTCCACTTCTCAAGACCGTGGGTACGCAGCCGAATAAAAGAGGGGAGTGGATGGGAGAGCTAAGGATTCTTACCGCAACACATCTACCCAAACAACAAGTGCTCATTGCAGGGAAGTCTGATCATCACTTATGATGGCTCCATCGTCCGCAAAGAACAACTGAAGCCCTTCAGGGTTCGTCACTTTTCCCTCACGCAGATTATCTAGGACCGTAATAAAGAGGAAGGGACTTAAGACACTTCCGTGGTAAACAGCGACTTTTATTGGAAATTCATCGGTGACTCCTGTTGGACATCTGACTTTTGTCTTCGCTCCCTCGCTAGCTTCCCACCGGGCTCGTACAAATAAATTACATTTGTACAGCTAAGAGAAAACCCGAAACTTAGTTTTAAGAACTAAGTTAGGCAGATGCCAGAGCACTTAATCAAGACTTATAGAAGGTGTATTCCCAAAGAAACATAGAGGATGGTCTAGCCTTGTTCTACACTGGCTCGAATGGATCTTCATTGACTGTTCTTCTTGCCGTCTTAAATACTATTGCGCTTGGTATTGTTGCTCTCTTATTTTAGCTGGAGTCTATCTTTTTTTTCGCAGCCAAAATAAGTTTAACGTTAAAATTTATATAAATTTTATACATTTGCCAAAATACCACTTCTCGATTTATTTCAAAGCAGTATAACATCAAAATCATTACCTCTTCATGAAAAGAGTGGAATAGATATATGGGCAGAAGCCTCGTGCCTACGACGGCAATCAAAAATATTGAAAATTTGTAGAAAACGAAAAAAAACCTCTAAAGCTATTATTCTTCTTCTTAATATTTTATCCTAAGTTTTCAACAACACTCACTTTTTGAGGGCGCTTTGTTTACTCATATATGTTATATTTTTATAAATTTTATAAAAAGCGAAATAAAGTGTTATTCGCATACGAAGTTCTAGATTACTGTTTTCCTCATGTGGATTGTTGTAAGGTTGTGAGGAAAGAAAGAGATGCCGATGCATATTGGTTTTGAATGCATTCTTGGATAATGGCAGAGATCTAGGGTACGCCTGAAGATGGGGAGCATTGACCAGAAAGAGAATGTGAAAAGTTGAGGGTACTGTCATCAGAAAAGGATTGAATAGAATTGAAAGTAACAGACAGCTGATCATTTATAAAAATGAGAAAGAGAGCTCCGGAGACAAAACGGAGCCTTGTGGAACACCAGCATTTATTTGGTGAGTTGCATACTTGAAACCATCCAAAAACAACTTGAATTGAACGTTCCGAAAGATAATTTCTTATCCATTGAAGAAGGGTATCATCAATCCCAAGTGCACGCATTTCCGACCTTTCCTTTCGGTTAGATATGTCATCAAATCACGATTGTAACTGTTGCCACGAGAATAATTCTGCCGGTCATTAAGAAGTTTTTTTGGATTCAAGACATTTCATGAGCTGACGATTTATCAGCGTTTCCACGACCTTGGAAGGAAGGGTTCCCTTCCGATCACCCTTGGTTTACTACTTTTTACCCTGTTAGGGATAAAGCGTTTCATACCCAGGTGAGTCATATTTGTAACTATATCGGTAACAGCATGTCGAGAAGTCGATGCTTTTTCTAACAAGAGGCAAGTAATTAAAATAAATTCTTAAAAATGTGTGGCTTTTTTGACTTGTCACGGTTGTCACTTTGGCTCACTTAGACCATCAAATTTGGTGTATTGTGTCCTTTGGGTGCTTTCCTCGCATAAAACAAAAACACAAATTGAAGGTATAAAAAGAAGAAACCGCTGTCAGTGGTCAAAGCGTCGCACTCTCAGAACCATTCTGATTTGGATACAAATCTGAGAAAGTCTTTTAGCTCGACGTCTTTCTTCCAGCTCATCAAAGAATTATCTGCCGAGGGTCATAAACCTTTTGCTTTTTAGGCCGGAACATTCGCATATCAGGTTACGAACAGGTTCAATTTCTTAGACGTCCCTGCAGCTTCTGCAAACGTCATTGTGCATTATGCCCAGCCGTTTCGCATGTAGACCCACAGCACAGTGCCCCGTGAAGACTCCCGTTAACACACGGATATCCTTACGGTTTAATCCGATCATGAATTCTGATTTCTTTTTGTTAACCGCTGGCCATAGCTCCTTGGTATGTCTGCACGTACCGAGTTGTGTCCAGCGTAGGTTAGTTCTACTCAAGGACTCGATTTCGATTTTTCGTACAATAAAGCTTACGTGTGCTTATTTCTTCGAGTGCCAGAGATGCGATCATCTCCGACCCTGATCTTGCGAGCTTGTCCGCTTCTTCATTTCCTCGCTTGGCTTTTATTGCCGCTTAATGATGATGATGGTCTTGTCTGCGAAGCAATTACTTTTCAGTTCCGCTGCAGCCTGTATAATGCCAGCTATTTCCGCCTGAGTCGTCGTTAATTCTTAAAACCGCTGTATACATCCAATGTACCCAACTTTTACCGAATGTTCTGCGACAGGCATACAGTGCCACGTACGCCCGTTTGACACGGTCTTTAATATTCTCTCTCCAGTTAAGTTTGGAGTCTAAAATGACGCCCAAATGGTTAGGTCAATCCCTCCCATTCTAGGTGCTTCGATTATCGATTATCACCTAAATCTTTTCCTCCGAGAGCCCTGCTTTACTGTATTGCAAACTGCATGGGTCTCTGTGCAGCCTGTGGCCTATTTCACCAAACTACAAATTATAACCATAAATTTGTACTTGTGAATCACAACTACAAACTTGTAATCAAGTTTTTTGTTTCACAAATTACAAATATATAATCCACAAATTTGTGAGTAGAATGCAAAAAAAAAATTGTGGAAAGCAAATTGTTGATTACAAGTGCTCAAAATAACCGTAATGTAATGTAATGTACAACTGTTTCTTCACAAGTTTGATGTACGTGCGTGCGTCGGTCGTGGCAATGAATAAACAAAATAAGATCTTTGTTGCGTCTCTAACTAGAGATAAAAAAGACATTTTGTTTGGGAAGTTTTCAAATACTTTAACCCACGATATAAAAATGAAAAAGTGGACAAGTATCTTAAACTCCCTAACGTCTCAAGGCAGTTTAAATCACAAAGACTGGAAATACCTTCGTGACGTTGTGTGGCAAAATTTAAAACGAGGAACCATGGTAAGTACTTACCTAGCTATGTATATATATTACATACATACTAAGAAATAAATTCAGCGTTCAGCTATAGTTATATCCAATTATTTATTGTTTTTATTTTGCGTTGTTAACTTGTAACTATTACATTTTTAAAGGTAAAAATTGATAATTCTAAAAAACCGGTTCCGCAGGGAGTACGAACTGCATTTTTACTGATCTCGATAATATCACCATGCCATCAAAATATACACAGAAGCGGAAGGCGACAGTAAGATCCGACGAAGCAGATATTATTTCCCTGAAGAAAAAGATACTGCAGTTGGAAATATACAATTTGCAATTGGATGCGCGAAAAAAGGAGAGGGATCTAGGGTTACCAATAAGTCGCCTAACTGTGGAACTGGAGAAGTCTTTCATACAGACTCACAATTTTATGAAAAGTGACTAAGAAAATATTGTAAAGTAGCGTGACCATTCAAATTATCATCGTTTTCATTTGGGTACCCTATGTTTTCTTCCTCTTCAGTGGTGTACATCTAGAAATAGTTATCTGTTTCTTGTCGTGAAATGTTAGTCAATATAACGCAACATTTTATGACATTGACTGCTTTTATCGGTTGCAATCGAAGTGCTTTAAGCATGGAAATTTCTCCTTTAAAATTCCAATAGCGTTTTCTATTATCCTTCTAGTTGATTTATGTGCTCTGTTGTATCGATCAATTTCAGGAGTTGAGCTTCTCAAAATTGGTGTAGTTAACCAATCCTATAACGGATATCCTGTATCCCCAAGTAAATCTGCATGAGTATAAGGTCGAAAGCCACTTTCAAATTTAGAGAAAAGCGGACTTCTGCGCAAAACCCTTGAATCGTGTACACTTCCAGGCCAATTGACGTATGCATTGTAGAAGTTATAGTCGGGCCCGCATACCAGCAATTAATAGAGTCCTTTCCATGTCTATCGACATATGCAGATTCAAACTCCTTGGGAGCATCTATGTTTACTAAAGTCCCGTCTATACATCCGTAAACACATAGCATGCCTAAAACAAGAGATACATAATTCTAAAAATTCGAACAAATAAAAGAAAAATATGTAGGTATTTACCGGCAATATCGTAAAATCTTTCACATATATTTTCGTGTTCATTAGGCCAACATACAACATTTTCAAACAGTAAGTAAACAATAGTTGTACAAACTCTTTAAACACATCTGCCTACCGTCGACTTAGATATCCCGTGCATGTCAGCAACTCCATGGTACTGCCCTCCATTCCCAAGCCATTGTAAAGCTGTGAGAAACTGTTGCCTAGGTGTTAATGCAAAGTTCTTTTCAGTCCTGTGGGCTATCTGTGGTCCAATAATTGCAATTATTTCCTCTGCCTTGCATCGACTCAGAAATGATTAAAATGAAATAACTCCGAAATGACATAGTTTGTACGCGGTCGATAAATTTTTTTTCTTGCAATTAACACAAAATCGTCACTTTCGCTACTATCGCTACTACTATGCCTTCGTCGCAAAGACATTTTTTTCGATTACTTTCAATAAGAAACAAAACTTGTAGGTGGAATTACACGTCAACTTTTACTTGTGTAATATTCTCACATACTAAACAAAATTTGTGAATTCAAATTCTTTGGTGAAACGTAAAGACACAAATAAGTCAAATTTTCACATATTTATAACTTGTAAATTACAACTATAAATAACTTTTGGTGAAACGAAAAGTGAATTATTCCCACAAATTTCCCTTTGTAGAATACATCTACAAATTTGTAATACTCAGAGTTTTTTTTTTACGACATAAATCAAAAAAATCACAAATTTTGTTAAAAAGTGCTTGTAAATACAAATATGTAAGTTTGTGAAATAGGCCACTGGTTGTCGGTTTTCCTAAGTGAGGACATCCATATTGGTTCTTTGGATAGGACCTTCCTGAGCCAAGACGCTTCCGTTTTTGATTCGATAGTTTCGCATAAACTTCTCCACGAGTTCTTCTTAGCGTATCTTATATCTTTTTTGAGGATTCTTACACTCTTCCTGTAGGTCATCCATTCGACGAATCCCTCGTTTGCAAGGTTCCATCTACATCTGGTTCTTTTAATAAGCTCCGCAATCTTGGAGTTTCACCAGGGCGGGCGTTTTTTACCTCTATTGTCGCTGTTAGGGCAGTTTATTTAAATTTAAATTAGATTTTCAAATCCATATATTTGATTAAAACTTTTTGGATGAAAACCTTAGATAAATTATTTTCTTTTTCTTCTATTTAATGTAGTGGGTTTCGTTCTGTACACGATTATGAATTTTTCAGAATACGACAAACTCAAACCATGCGATAATGAGTATAATAATAGATGTATTACGAAATCTGTTCCCTTAAAAATGTCTCATACCATATTAAATAAGTCTTCAACTATAGCTATAGTAATCAGCAAAGCGAATTCTCTCCTGAAAAATGTTTACATATGTATTGCATTCGGAGCTTCAGCACTTTAGTACGCCTTCTTACATAGTCAAAATTGACTTCACAATTTATCCCTTAGTATAGGTACTTACTGACAGTTTTTAAGCTTTAATTTTAAAAGCATAATCTAATATTTCATAAGCTTATTACACATAAATTATTATATGTAAATGTGCTTATTTACATCCAAACAATTTGAACAGGGCATAATCTTCTGGGATAAACATTTCACAAAGTATTCAGTTGAAATGAGCATTAAAGCACAGAGGCAAGACACAGCTTAGTATAAAAACAGCCCTCAGTACAATAGCCGTACGGCAGCTGAAAACTTGTAATCCAATTCAAATCCCCTCACGTCTCATCGCTTGCTTTAAAACATCTAAAAAGGAGCAGAAAACATGTCCTCCCGATGGTCTATGTTAACATCTAAGGCGAAAGTTTGAGCTCTCAGATACCCACCAAGCTAAGTTTTCATTCGCTGTCCATTACTTTTATAGGCCAATAAAAGTGTCTTTAAATGATAATCCAGAAGGTTTTTGCGAATAAGGGTTTTTAAAATTGATAAGCAATACTTTATTACCGTTGTGTGCATTCTGGGCATACTCTTAAGAACTCTGTGCACTATTATTTTTTAAAACTTCATTGAATACCGACTGCATTGAACACAATTTAATGGTGGAAAAAGGGTGGTTATACAGAGTGTTTTTATACCCTATCCTAAGGGTATATTAATTTTGACACATAGTTTGTAACACCCCTTAATATTCGTCGTAGACCCATAAAAGTATATATATTTATGATCAGGACCAAATCCTAAGACTATTTAGCAATGTCCGTCCGTCCGTCCGTCCGTCCGTCCGTCCGTCCGTATCAACTTTTGAGGCCTTTAAAGTTATGCTAGGAGGCTGAAATTTGGAGCATATACTCCCTAGGGTCCCGAAATGGTAAAGTGTTAAAAGTTTTCAAATCCGCCCACTGCCACGCCCACAATTTAGAAAAAACCGTTTTAAGGCTTAAGTTAGAGAGATAAAGTTGTAAAACCTTCACAAGATATGTAGGTACTGCCTACCTTTATAAATTTGTCATATAAAGTTTTTTGCCACGCCTACTTTTTGTGGGCGTTTTCCACTAAAATGCTGTTTTCTTTGAAAATTTTCATAGAAATCGAAAAAAAATGTTTAACAATATATTTAGCCAATATTTTTTCCAATATATTGCCCATACAAAGTTTTTGGCCACGCCCACTTTTTGGGGGCGTTTTTTCAAAAAAAAAATTTTTTTCATTAAATTTCATAGAATAAAATAAAATTCTATCCATCATCTTCCTAATGCTTTTTTTCTTTCGGGTACATAGGGATAAGGATAGGGTATCATACTGTTCGCCCCAAGCGGACTGTAGCCTTTCCTTATGTTTTCTAGAGGTATAAAACTTCGAATTGAAATAAAAGACAAGAAAATCGTTTTAATGTCCATTAATTTGGCTTTAATGGAAGGATAATTTTATGCCATTATTGTTGACATTAAATATGATTTTTCGGGCATGTGGCCGCTGCGGCTGGTTCAAATAAAGACAAGTCTAGAGGTCTAATTTCCAACCACTTTTTCAAGCATTTGGGGCTGTATGTCGGCAATAACGCCGCGAATGTTGGCTTCCAAGTCCCCTAACGTTTCTGGTTTGTTGGCGTAGGAGAGCGACTTCACATATCCCCAAAGAAAATAATCCAATGGTGTCAAATCACACGATCTTGGTGGCCAATTGACAGGTTCATTTCGCGAATTTATGCGCTCATCGAATGTTTCCTTCAATAAATCGATTGTGACGTGCGCTGTGTGGCATGTTGCGCCGTCTTGTTGGAACCACATTTCATCCAAATTCATGTCGTTTATGATGGCTCTATACCGGTCTCCATTAATGGTAACTGATTCTCCAGCATCATTTCGGAATAGGTATGGCCCAATGACTACACCAGCCCATAGAGCACACCAAACAGTCAGTTTTTGTGAATGTAATGGCGTTTCAAGGGTCTCATGTGGATTCTCTTCACTCCAAATGCAGCAATTTAGCTTATTGACGTTCACTGAAAAAAATTTGGCGGTAAACTTCGCGAACTAAACCATTATTTTCGAAATAAATTTGCACGATTTGCAAGCGTTGTTCATTTGTCAACCTGTTCATGATGAAATGGCAAACTAAACTGAACATAAATGACATGAGAGTTGTCAGATTTGACCACAAAATATCAGTTTTATCTCTATTCGAAAAACCAACCTCTAAAAAACACTATTTATAAGTTTTGTTGCAATTAGATGTGATAAATGTAGTACGTAAATAAACGTATGTATGTAAAATGCGTAATTTTTTTCATGCGTAAAGTTAAGGCTGTATTTTATTTTTGAAGATATTTCGCATAACTTTTATAGATTAAGGGAAATACTTGGTGCGTGCAAATTTTATATTGCGGCTGGATTCCATTTTTTAAGTTCATTCTTGCAAGACGAATTCAGAAGAATGACAGAGGAAAAGGAAACTTTGTACTTTTATAGCCTTTATTTTATTTGTCGTTTTATTATCATGAATTTACTTTTATTTGAATACTAGTCTCAGGCACTATGATAAGCAAAGCAGACTGATTTATTACAAGAATCCGAATTAGTTCGAAACAAAATATGCAAGAATAATGTTCATGTTTAAGCATACTCCACTGAATTTTGTATTTATATTATTTATACGAGTAATACGTGTAAATACGTGGGCACATAGTTATGTGCATGTTTTGAAAAGAAATAAAGTTTAGTAGTTAAGTTTACTACCTACACTACATTATATATCTATCAATCAATAGCGTGTGAATAGCTGTATATTTATTCGAATTTTATATAGATACACGGACTGTATATGATGAAATATTTTTTTTTCTTAGGAAGACATTCCTTATGGTTTGTCTGTGGGGTTCGACACCCTAGTTCCGCTGAATTTCTTTTACAATACCATGAACCATGACCTTAATGTTTCGCTAAGCTCACTCGCTCTGTTATCGCAGTGTATCTGGCTGATATAAGAAAGCCTTCCATTCGCATCGATATCGGGGACGTTACATCTCGTTATCAAGGCCAAGTTCTCTGGCATCTGTACACTAAAAATAAAATTCCGAGTGTTATTGGCAAAAACGATTAGTTGAATTTCAATTTAGTTTGTATGATAAAGAATTGGCAAAAGAGGGTAAAAGGTTAAACAACATTTTTGTCAATTTGACAAATTCTGTGTTACAAAATATTTTTCCGGTGTAACAAAATAATCTTTGTCAATATTACTAAACTGAGCTGTTTGTCTTTTGTCATATTGAACAATTTTTTGTTGAATTGACGAAGAGTTTTTTGAATACACAAAAACTGATTTTTTTTAAACATTTTGACGATATTGACAAGAACTTTTTATTGATTTCAGCACATTTTGTATCCTTACCAAGTGACATGGTTGAAACATCAAACATAAATTGCAAGCGCTTTAATTGCATCGCGTTAGTATTGGCATCACCTATTCAACTTCATATTCATACCTTTAATCTCTCTTGACTTAAACGGACCTGAAAATAGTTTAAAGTTAAAAGTATCAAGTAAGAAAAGTGATTTAAAGTATATACTTTGTTACAAATGTGGAGGTAGAATCAATAATAGAATTTAAACTTGCTTTAATTATGGATGGTAACATTAGGGTGCATTTAAATGGTAAAACCTTTCAGTAAAAACTCTAAAATTGAGAAACAACTTTTTCTTCCAAAATCTATAGTTTTCTATAGATCATATTTTATCTATATAATTTTATGTAGTAAATATTACATAATATTCGAATTTGTTTATTTATTTTTTATAAAGAAATTGAATTTAACAAAATTTTCAGTAAACTTTTAATGTAATTACTTAATTAATGGACGGAGTTTTCAGCAGGTTGTACACATTGTTTTCTTCTCTCCATTTAACGACGAGATTATGATCAGGATTACAGGGATCATAACCCCCCCCCCCCCCCCTCTCCCAACACTTCATTCCTACTGGTCCGCCTATGGGGTTCGCCGGTTCGACCTCAAAAATCACGGATCACTTCATTATTGAGGCCAATTAAATGCTTTCCGCATTTGTGTGACCCAGGAGTTTTTAGGCCTCTCTTACGCGATTGTAAGGGAATTGATTGGCATCGCCTTTTTGACGGGATTCGTAGAATCCCTCCTTTGAACATGACAATACCAACCGATTAGGTCGTGCTTCAATTTTTTCGAGACGTGAAGGCTACCTCGGATTCTGGAACTTCTAATTCGATCAAGTTGTGTTACTCCTACTGTCATGCGAAGCATCTTCATCTCAGCTGCTGTCAACTTGCCCTCATACTTTATGTACATTGTCCAGCGTTAGGGGACATTTTCCGTTCACAGAAGATGGAAGAGTTTTCCTGCCACTTCATCCACCTTACGCTTACGCGATGATTGATGTCGTCATCCCATTGGTCCCAGATATTTGGACTTTTCACACTTGGGAACCACCAACCAATTCAAATAAATGTCTGGAACCGGTTGGCTTGGGTCAGAGAATGGGCAGTACACATACTCTGTCTTTTTTACGATACGTATTCCCTTCGAATACATTAAGCCAAACATTAAGTGCTCGTTATAGGGAAGTCTGATCATCACTTATGATGGCTCCATCGTCAGCAAAGAATAACTGATTCACTTTAGGGTCCGTTACTTTTCCTTCAAGCAGATAATCTAGGACCGTAATAAAGAGCAAAGGACTTAAGACACTTCCAAATTCATTCATCAGTGACTCATGCGGGACATCCGACTTTTGTCTTCGCTCCCTCATACATGTCCATGATCATCTGTACGTAGCTTTCAGGAACTCCTCGTTGTCTTAGCGCTACCCATATCAGATCTCTTCGTTGTCTATCGAATGCTTTTTCAAAATCAACCAGAATCATATGCAGATCCTTAAAGGAATAACGATGCTTTTCTATTATGATCCTTATACTTTTGATTGCATCTGTGGTTGATTACCCCTCCAAACCCGCAATGGTCATCAGACAGCCATATTATTTGTCTTAGGCGGCCATCTAATACCCGCTCAACGCCTACATATTTTATGTTTATAATTTTTTTTTTTAAATAAAAACGTTCTTTCTTTTTTTAGATCAACAAAAAATTTTGTAACATCTTATTCAATTACAGCACGTATTTTTACAGAAATATTGAGGAATTTAAACTGAAAAACATAAGGAAAGGCTACAGTCCGCTTGGGGCGAACAGTATGATACCCTATCCTTATCCCTATGTACCCCAAAGTAAAAATTCATAAGGAAGATGATAGATAGCATTTTATTTCATTCTATGAAATTTATAGAAACAACATTTTTTTTTTAAAAACGCCCCCAAAAAGTGGGCGTGGCCAAAAACTTTGTACGGGCGATATATTGGAAAAAATATTTGCTAAATATATTGTTAAACAGTTTTTTTCGATTTCTATGAAAATTTTAAAAGAAAACAGCATTTTAGTGAAAAACGCTCACAAAAAGTAGGCGTGGCAAAAAACTTTATACGACAAATTTATAAAGGTAGGCAGTACCTACATATCTTGTGAAGGTTTTGCAACTTTATCTCTCTAACTTAAGCCTTAACACGGTTTTTTCTAAATTGTGGGCGAGGCAGTGGGCGGATTTAAAAACTTTTAACAGTTTACCATTTCGGGACCCTAGGGAGTATATGCTCCAAATTTCAGAATCCTAGCATCACTTTAAAGGCCTCAAAAGTTGATACGGACGGACGGACGGACATTGCTAAATAGTCTTAGATTTTGCTCCTGATCATAAATATATATACTTTTAGGGGTCTGCGACGAATATTAAGGGGTGTTACAAACTATGTGTCAAAATTAATATACCCTTAGGATAGGGTATAACCAGTATAACGAAGGTTCCTTTCGAATTCGAACTTGGGAGCTGGGACGCGAGGATTCTATTGGCTAAATAAATACTGTGCACACTGTCGATGCGGCCAAGCTAATGTGGCCTATGTGTATTGAGTTATCGGTTGTACCTCCGTTCACTCATCCATAGAAACAGTAGGTAGGTACCAGATATTCGTCAAAGAATTTTTTTTTCGAAAGACCGAAATATATAATAAATGCTTGGTCAAAACTTTTTATAAATGGAATAATAAGAATTGCACTGTCTAAATATCTTGTTATATGTAAATATATTTGTATAGACCTACATTTTAATACCGATTCCGAAAGGCAATTAATTTTTCAGAAGTTTCTCATGACAGTTCTTACTCTTGGATGTTTTTTAGACATTCGCATTTGAACCAGTGTCGGGATTTGAACCAGCGACTTCTCGCATAGCGGTCCAACGCACTTAAGCACTAAGCCACTTCACCCACCCCCAAAAGTAGACGTTGCGAAAATCTTTATATGGCAAATTTGTAAAGGAGGTCAGTGTTTACTTATTTCGTAAAGGTCATTATGTCAAAAACTTAAGCTTTTAAAAAATTTTTCCTTAATTTTGGCTTGGCAGTGGGCGTATGAAAACAATGTTATACTCCATATACGCCATTTTGGGATAAATACCCAAATGGTATTTATATGTTCCATATAATTCTAAGGCCTAAGAATTGGTGTCGAACGGGTGGGCAGACATTGCTAAGTCGTCTTACATGTTAATGCTGATGATAAATAGATATACCTTAACGGATCTAGGAAGAATATTAAATGATGTTACAAAATTAATATGTCTATTGTATGACTTTAAGAGGGAATAATAATATCAATATTATCTATGTACTATAAAATAGCGAATTGTGCGAATACTTAAATAGAATAACTATGATTATAATTATTAAAAATATGTGTAACATTTTGAGACTGTTAAATGGCGATCAATATGTTAACACCTAAGGTACCCTCAAATAGACTTTAATCCTGTTATATAGATTAAAATCACCCATTCCTCCCCAGTTTACTTAAAAAAATTTTGTTTTCGTTTTTTAACCCTTTTAGTCTTTTTAATGTATCTCTAAAGACTGGGCATTTTTCCATGGTTTACAAGGACACATTTCTAACACCTATCAGACGCCAATTCTAAGTCAAGTCAAGTTCAAAGTCAAGATTGTAAAATCTCCAACCATACCTAAGTTAATAACTTGTCTATGACAAGCTTATGCCTATAATAAAGAGACTTATGTCTTCTTTTTTAAACCCTATCCTAAGGGTATATTAATTTTGACACAAAGTTTGTAACAACCCTTAATATTCGTCGTAGACCCATAAAAGTATAAATATTTATGATCAGAACCAAATCCTAAGACTATCTAGCAATGTCCGTCCGTCCATCCGTCCGTACGCAATTTTTAGGCCTTAAAATTAAGCTAGGAAGCTGAAATTTGGACCACATATTCCCTATGACTCCGAAATGGTTAAGTGTAAAATTTGAATTCGCCCACTGCCACGCCCACAATTTAGAAAAAAAGCTAAAGTTAGAGAGATACAGTGTTATAACCTTCACAAGATATGTAGGCACTCCCCTTCTTTATAAGTTTGTCATATAAAGTTTTTTGCCACGCCTACTTTTTGTGAGCGTTTTTTACTAAAATGCTTTTTTCTTCGAAAATTTTCATAGAAAGCGAAAAAAAATATTTAACAAGATATTTACCCAATATTTTTTCCAAATTATCGCCCATACAAAGTTTTTGCCACGTCCACTTTTTGGGGGCGTTTTTTACTAAAATGCTTTTTTCTTCGAAAATTTTCATAGAAAGCGAAAAAAAATATTTAACAAGATATTTACCCAATATTTTTTCCAAATTATCGCCCATACAAAGTTTTTGCCACGTCCACTTTTTGGGGGCGTTTTTTTTTCTTCAAAAAAAAACATTTTTCTTTTAATAGTAGAATGAAATAAAATGCTATCCATCATCTTCTTAATGCTTTTTTCTTTGCGGCATATAGGGATATGGATAGGGTATCATTCTGTTCGCCATTCATTCATTCATGTTTTTATATGAATTTTAAATAGGACGTCTCCTTGTCTCTTGTTTTTCAAAGTATTTGAGTAATTTTCAATCATATTCCAGAAATTGTTGAATTGTTAAAAGATATTATAATATTTCAGGTCATACTAAATATTCTTGATTTTGGCACGTAAAATATTTTAGTAGGTAATTCAAATTCACTGTCCTCAGAGTACAGTACAATATTCTGATATACATTAGCTTTGAATGTCTGCAGACTGTAATGTAAAGGAAACAAACGAATCTTTATATTTCACGGTGCATCCAAATATTAAGGGTGAGCTTACGGGAAATTCTGGCATAGCAGGCATTGCGGTTGGATTTCTCTAGAGAAATATAATTGACAATTTCGTTTTGTGCACTTTGTGCAACGAAATAATCAAAGGCAAGAGACATTCCAACAATATCTACGATTGTCCAGCGATTTTGTAATGAATTTTGACTAAAATCGTTTAAGTAATTTAACTGCAAATCCATTTTTTTTAAATCCAGGCAAACAGTTATTACGTCAAAATCAAGGCATGAAGATTTGTTTGCTAAAATGAAAGTCAAAAATGTTTTAGAAACTATAGCAACTTACATTTCCCAAGTCCTATACCTGTTCAAGCTATTCGAATTAAAATGTATTTTAAAGTAAATATGGAATAAATATCAAGAAAAATAAAATTGCAATTTTTCAAAAACATTTTCTTTAGTAAGCTGACTTTACGCAGTAGCAAAAGCCAATAATAAAAATTGAAAAAAGATATTACTTGCTCATCTGAGATACATAAGTACTAAGTAGGTATGTGTATTTTATTCGAACTAGCTAGATTTACCAAATAAATAATTTGACGGAGTGTTACATTCACAATCCATCAAACTAGGTAGGTAGGTACCTTCTTTATACTTGAAGGTATGTGAATTTATGAGAAATATCGCACCACTTTGTGTCAAAAAGGATGAATATTAAGTAAATATGACTGCTTCGTAATCTTCTTCACATATTCAGCCTCATCTATGTCTGTTATTTTCAAATTGCTTCACATCCAGATGAATATCAAATATTTTTATTTTATTGTCGTGCGTGGGTTGTCATAGAAGCTAAAACCTTTGTTCACTCATATCCTTAAGTCTACAGAAGAAGAGAATTTGTCAATACGAATTCTATCATACACACGCACCAAAATATACACGTTTGCCCGACTAAACCAATGGATATTCCATTTGTGCACATTCCGGCAATATTTGCAATTCAATTTCATAGTGTCCCTTCGGCGGTGCTCCCGTGGTAGAAGGAGTGAATGTATGAATAGAAGTTCATGCAAGTGCCTATACTGAAAATGTTAATTTCGCTCATCCATATATGCCAATGCCATATCACATATAGGAATGTTGAATTCAATTATTCGCTTGATCGATTTTAGACTACCATTTCGATACGGAATACACGACACATGAGTCTTCTTTTAAATCATCAGTTTGGAACATGATTGCTGGTTAACAAAAGGACAGAGCAAATAACATGCAAAGCGATATCTGTTTTCTTTCTTTGCACGCCCATACAAATTCTTGAATTATCAACTTGTTAGTGTTGTATCTCTACTAATGTATCCATGGTCGTAATCTGACTGCAAGTAAACGGAATTTGGAAAATTGTGAACTGTGAAAAAAACAAAAAATATTTCTTTAAATGTAGACCTCGAAAATAAATCGCATAACTGTTTATACCTGTAGTTACATTTTTTTCTCACAGAAAGATACTCGCGTCGAAAATCGCATTTAGGTCTTGCTCGGAGATAATATTTCTATATACTTGTATATTTCTCTCTCTTTTATCAACTCAAAACCATTTTTGCTACAAAATAAATCAGAAATGTTTATTATATATTTATACCCTATCCTAAGGGTATATTAATTTTAACACATAGTTTGTAACATCCCTTAATATTTGTCGTAGACCCATAAAAGTATACATATTTATGATCACGACGAAATCCCAATACTATTTAGCAATGCCCGTCCGTCCGTACGCAATTTTTGGGCCTTTAAAATTAAGCCAGGAAGCTGAAATTTAAAACACATACTCCCTAGGGCTCCGAAATGGTTCAGTGTAAACATTTTTTGAATACGCCCACAAATTAGGAAAAAACGGGTTTAAAGCTAAAGTTAGAGAGATTGATTGTTACAACATTCACAAGATATGTAGGCACTGCTCTCCTTTATAAGTTTGTCATAAAAAGTTTTTTGCCACGCCTACTTTTTGTGGACGTTTTCTACTAAAATGCTGTTTTCTTCGAAAATACTAAGTTTTTGGCCATGCCCACTTTTTGGGGGAGTTTTTTCAGGAACTTTGGGTGTGGAAAAATTTCATCTGTGGTCTTTGTTATTTGAGTGATTCATAATACGTTCCTTATGATGAGAAATTCGAAAGACCTAGGACTTGTCTTAGAACTGGTGGAATTCCTAACTGCAGCAGTGTCATTATAAAGACACATTCTCTCTCTGAGACGCAACATGGCTATCAGCGCGGATGCCCTCAAGTGATTGCGGTTGGCAGCAAACAGCATTTAACCTTATAACTGCATATATTTAACTAAGTCGAAACTTGAAACTTGAAATTTGGCATTAACATTCGCATTAAAATCCTGCGAGACCGCGCTACAAAACCTTGTTGGTAAGATTGAAAGTGCTCTTGACCGGAAGGAGTACGCGTTGGTAATTTTTTTTGATATATATTGTTAATGCAGCCTTTCGATAGCATGTGTAAGGGCTTACATACATTCGTAAAAAAGTGACTTTTTCAAAGTTCACATACACACGCTGCTGTCCCCCCGTATTCAAAAAGCTCTAAGAAAAATGAACAAAAACAGGAAGAATTTGCCAACGAAAAAAAAGATCAGTAACTAGTGACAGCTACTTTGTGTAAATGTATTGGTTTTTTTCGAACTTTCCCAAAGTGTGCCACTTGGGAGTTAGAGGTATGTCTAACTTTCAAGAAAGTCACTTTGTGAAAAGTTGAGAGAAAAATACAAATTGCAAACGGTGTGGAAAAAGAAAAAAACATTTTCGTGTGTGTACTTCTCTTTTTGCCGAATGTAGTTAAGCCTTTAACTTTGCCAGACAACATGGTGTAGATAAAACTTTAGTGATGTAGTAGTGATGACGCAATGTTTGTACAGGACGCTGGTAAGCGAGGCAGATTGTGGCAAGTGGTTCACAACAGAGGTAAATAGAGGCTGCCCGTAAGGTGGTGTTTCACATCCCCTTTAATGGGGTATGGTGGTAGACTCTCTGCTTACGGCTCTCACTCTTTGTGGATTCTATTTATGCGGATGATGTCGCTAGCCCCTAGGTCTGCTCTCAGGCGCAGAGATCCCTAAATGGATGTTTCGTTCACTAGAAATGGGCTGTCAGTGAATCCTCTTAAAATCACGGTAGTTCTTTTTACGAAAAGGAGGAAAGTCACTGATATGTCCCAACCCAAGTGTCACCATCCCTTTCTCCGATTATGTGAAATATCTGGGAGCAATCCTTGAAAAAAAAAGATGTCGATGGTCCAAGCATGTTGAATCGAACAACGATAATGCACTGTCGCAAGTCCAGAGGCGTTTTTGGCAAGACATGAGGCTTATCTCCGAAAAGGGTCCTTTGGATCTCTACGGCCATAATTAGACCACTCCTCTCATACACATAGGTTGTTTGGTGGAGTAGGCTTTCTCAAAATTGTTCTTAGTTGGGCTGACGAGCAACCCGAAGAGTACTAAGAGCTACCATTACATCCAATAAAAACAACGGTAAGGTGTGGTTTAAGGGGTGGTGCAACCATTGTTCCATATTTCTTCAAAAATGAGGCAAATTAGAATGTTACCGTCAATGGTAACCATTATCGCGCCATGTTAACCGACTATGGCTTCCTGAAATTCGAGCCCATGGTCTCGGTGAGGTCTGGTTTCAACTAAACGGCGCTACCAGCCATACAGTGCGTGAAACAATGGACTTGTTCAGAAATCATTTTGGATAGCACTTAGTTTCACGTTTTACTACACTAAATTTGGCCGCTTGGATCATGAAATATCACATCTTTAGACTATTTTCTCTGGGGATATGTAAAGACTCAGGTCTTTAGGAATAAGCTACGATTGACGCTTTGGAAGCCAACATTTCTCGTGTTGTTCGCGAGATATCAGTCGCTATGCTCGAACTAGTCGCCCGAAATTTGACCTTCCGAATGGACCACCTCAGATGTAGTCGTAGCCAAGATTTTCATGATATCATTTCCAAAAAGTAAATTCCATGAATCGTTCTTTTAACCGATAATACAAATTTTAAGTTCGCTTTAAAATGTATGTGTTCAAACCTCACGATGAATCACTCTTTAGTTTTAATATCAACCATCATACTAAGTTTGAGCTCGAAATATCCGCACGATTGCAATAACTTTCTCTTTCTTATATTAATGTATACGAAAAAGTTAAAAAAAAAATATTGGCAGATAAGAATTAAATTGTTTTAGCTTTTGATGCCGAACATAAGGGTGCTACAAATTATTTGTTAAAATCAATAATTTTCAATGAACGATGTCTTAAGCTTTGAGTTCTGAGCTTTTCAGTGGCTCCAGTTAATATTGCTATACTTTGTTCATATTATTTTATTTCATATTATATTTACAGAACCAAATAAAGAACGAAAATACATTATGAGGTTTTTTAAAATTTTGGTACATTAATCAGTTGCATTGCTCAGTTAAAAATCAGAACTAACATGATTAAACAGTGTTGTTTACATTGTTAAACAGTGGTTATGCCATATGACTATTAAAGTTTTATTTAATTGGTTCGTTACTTCCACAGGGCCTCAAGTCGAGGCAAAAATTGGCACGAATGAACGGTACGAAAGGTAAATTTGAAAACCTAGGACATATGACATGAATAGATAAATTCTAAGACTACGCCATATAAGTAGCCAAAGACAGTTCAAGTTAAACAGATTATTATGATGGTAATAATATTCGCACAATCTCTTATTAAAAAACAATCTTTTTCAATTTCATTGTCCTACAATTCTTTTTTTTAAATCCAAAGGACCTTACGAAAAAAAAACTAAGCAAGAGATAAGAAATCTACCTTATTATATAAATGCAAATGAGTACATCTTCTTTCCAGGTAATAAATTAATTCAACAAATTATCTTCCGTGCAAAGTCGACACGAACGAACCCAAGAATTTTTCAGACGCAAATTAATTTCAGTATTGTCCCGTGGATTCGCAACTAATGTTTTCATAGAAACTGAGGAAGACCAAGATATCCTATCCCGATATAAATTAATATCAATGAAGAGCCATTGAATTCAAGACCTAAAATACAAAGGATTTTGTTTGTGTTCTTTCTTTTTCTCCTTTTTTGTGCTCTGTACAAGAATATTGAAAAGTTATTCGGGTCACGTTCACTCCAAACCAATGAAAATGTGGCCTTTAAAGGTAGTAAAAAAGGTGGGAACCTTTTATTTAAATTTAAATTTGTTAGCACATACACATACATCTTCTTTTCGCCTAATATTCTTTTCTACGCAAAACTACTTTTATGTATGAGGGTTTTTTGTTTTTTAATTGATATGTATGTATTTCTATAGGTAGAAATTCTATAGGTAAACACGAACTTCAGATGTATTTCAAAAGACCTAAAAAAACTATTATACTGATTTATCATATATTGGGTTTAAAGTCTGTTACTAATTTTTTTAGAGAGTTTATGTTACAAATCTGGGAATTTTAACTTAAATTTAATATTATTTGATAAACAACCGTGAATATATTATATGAGTTCCAGGGGCTAGTAACATGCAATCTTTTTTAACATTCTCGTAAACATAAGTATACTAAAGAGAAAGTTATTGCGATCGTGCGGAAATTTCGAACTCAAACTGAGTATGAGAGATGATATTACGACTATAGAGAAGTCCAAAAAAGTGGGTCCGCCAATGGCGTCCGTCGGTCTGTCTATATGTCTGTCTGTCTGCGCCGTATGGCGAAACCGTTCGACGGATTTGCTTTAAAGTTCGTACATAAGATTTTTGGGGTCTCATTTCGGGGCACCTTTTTTTGTTTTGCTTTATCTTTTGAAATAACGGTACATGTCATAAAAGTCATTTATATCTATTTTTTCTCGAAAGTAGTTGCAAGGATTTCCGTCTTTTTTCGAAATAAGGATATTTGGGATGGGTTAAAAAATTCTGCATACTCAGTTTTTGGAAAAAAAATATCGATTAACGGTAATTTATAAAACCGGCAATATCTCGAAAACTAATAAAGGGAACTTCAACCCAGTTTTTTTTTATACTATAAAGTCGAACAAATTTGCATACTTCGATTTTTGAAACAATTTTTTTTAAATTTTTTTTCATATAGCTATTTTCTTAAATTTAAATTAAATTCGTTTTCTCAAAAATGGCTCAAACGATTTTGATAATTTTTTGTATTTCGAACAATTATGTTAAAATGTGCGAAATTACATCGGAATCGTAGGTGCCGTTTTTGAGAATATCTAAATTTTCAAAACCAAAAAGTGATTTTAATAAATTTGTCACCATTCATTTTCGATTCATTTTGCGATTAAAACCGCATCTAATGAACCGAGAAGGTTTCGTATGACGCAGTCGTACACTTTATTTTATATAAATGTGCTACACTCATAATAGTTAATATAATTGGGTATGATTTGTGGACATATTCTAAGAAAAAATTGTTTTGAAGTAACGAACGTGAGGCCTTGTAGAACAAATTTAAGACCTGCAGGTCAGTGCCTAAAAAAACTTTTATAAATATTATGAACATCACACAAAAAAACAATAAATAGCTTAAAAATATTTGTTATTACTATATTGTAATTGCTTTGCTGTTAAAAGTTCAAATGTAAATTGCATTGTTTCTGCTTTTAAGCTTATGGTGACTAACTTAAGAAATGAGCTTGAAACGAACGCATTAACTTTGGCCTATACCCTTATTTATTGCAACCAGTTCAGCAGTTTTTACCCAGCCTATAAGCGAAGACAATATAATACATCTAGATGAGGCAATGCAAAGGGAATTGTTGTTATATGAACTAAAATTTGAGACAAAAGGAAGCTTTTTGCTTAGGCGAAACGACGACAAACCCTAAATCAAGTTTTCATCACTCCTTAATTATTTGTTTTAAAACAAATTGAGCAATTTTTTTTATTTTTCTCAAAATTCCTATTTTGTATAATTTACTGTTGACTTTTTTTTTAATTTGAAAATACATTTTCTGAGGCCGCCCTATTGTTTATTATCAAAAAAAGCTTCGATCAGGCACTAGATTAACTATTGAAATAACAATTATTATTATTTTTATATATGAAAACAGTTTAACTATTGAGAAGTTGGACTACTTGTGGAACGGGGGCCGAAAAATATAGGGATAGCTTTTTCTATAATTAATATTTTCTTTTCCAATATCAGTGAAAAAGTAAAAACATGAAATAATAATCTTGTATTGTTACTTTTATAAAATAAATAAAATTATGTAGGCAGGTACTGAAAAAAATAAAATTTTTAAAAATATTTCTGTTTTTTCAAATATCAAATTAATATTGGTCGATTAATATATCTTAATGTAAATTTAAGATTGAACATTAAATTATTAAATATTAAACTAATATTGTATTATTAGTATTGTTGTTGACAAATGGATATAGAAAATAAATTTAATATTTGTTACCTGAAATTTAGCATTGTACTTATCTAAATGCAAAATGTATTTTTCTCTTTAAATGGAGAAACATTAAAATCTTTAAAATAATATTTATTTTGTATTTATTTTTATTAATTAGAGTTAACATACTCAAATAGACTTATCAAATAGAGATGTAATATTAAACATTAGGTATAACATGAGTGTACATAGTACTAGTACATAATGTAATATAGTTTGCTAAAGAGTATAAGTTTAACATATTCTTAAATGAGTTTCGACTTATATGAAAATTAAAATCAATGTTATTGGATGCAATTAAATACAAACTTCCCTAATACAGCGAGTTATAGGCTCATTAAAGGCATAAATGAATCTATGATTGTTTTCCCGGAATAAAGTACGAATTCATAGCTCTCGAGAAGGAACATACAAATCAATAAGAGAAAACAAACAAGGAGAATCAATATGATAGGATGTCATTGATAAACATTATAGAAAACATCTTACGGCGGTTCTCTAATGACTTCTTACGTAATATGAAGGCATTTTAATATTCCATCCTAGTTTGAGTACTACGAATCTTGTAAATTTTTTTTTAACGGTTCCGATTCTACAAATATGAATATTATAATGAAAATTCCATACTATGCAGCAATACTCAAGGATCGACCTTACATAAGCAACATATAGAGCCTTTAGTGTGTAAAAGTCTTTTAAACCAAACGATTTCTGCGAAATAAAACCAAGCATAGATTTGTATTTATTTACCATAAATTCTATATGGTTCAAAAATGTAAGCTTCAAAAAAAATGTTATAGCTTATATTGTTTGGTCTTGATGTACTTTACGCCATATGCATGTCAGAAGTATTAGTAAACATTAGTTAACCCTTAACTACCTACCTCTTTTTCAGTCACATAATTACCTACCTTGAGCTGGAGTATCTCAGACTCATATCTTCTTCTCTCTTGATACATTATGACATAAGAAATTATATCGACTGCAGTGATGAGAAATCAAATTTGATTGTCCTTTTTGCAAACATGAATTACAACTTTTGGTAGTGAAATGTGAATTTTCTTCCGATGATACATCAGATTACATCAAATATTGCATACATATGTGTACAAGTTTTGCTATTTTCAATTGTTTTTTTTCGATCGCTAATTCAAGAGTGGCATTTATTTCAAACAACATTACATATATGTGTTGCAGCTTACGGCTAATATTACATTTATTAGGTTAGCATT
The DNA here is from genome assembly GCA_963576555.1 of Ferdinandea cuprea. NCBI lineage: Eukaryota > Metazoa > Arthropoda > Insecta > Diptera > Syrphidae > Ferdinandea > Ferdinandea cuprea. Next base: position 86,039,267 of record OY754959.1, read on the forward strand.
TAAATTCGCTTTTGATTAAAATCGGGCTTAGCTTAGTAAAAAGCTTTTACCGTATCCGAAAAGTTACAATTGTAACCAATTTCCAACACTGCTACAGGCCGCGCGCTATACACGAAGAGCTCCAATGGTACTATGGTATAATGATGCGTGACAATGATGAACCAAAAATCATCATCATCAGGAGGCCCAAGGAACATTGTATTAGGTCAAACCGGCTAACCGCACAGGCGGTCGAGAAGGGATGCAGTAAAATTGTTAAAGTTATGATACTTCATTTCTAATCATAACATCTTCGAAAAATGGAAAAAAAATAAGGAAAAGCTACAGTCGGTTTGGGGCGAACAGTATGCTACCCTATGCATATCCATATATGCCGCTAAGAAAAAATCATTAAGAACATGATAGGTAGCATTTCATTTCACTCTATGAAATCTATAAAAAGAAATATATATTTTGAAAAAAAAGGCCCAAAAAAATGGGCCTGTTAAACTTTTATTTTTGTGATTTTTCTTTTTTTAAAAATGCCCACAAAAAGTAGAAGTCACAAAAAAATGTATATAAGAAACATATGAAGGAGGGCATTATCTTGTAAAGGTTGGAATACTCTATCTCTTTAACTTTATTTTTGAAAAGGTTTTTTATAAATTGTGGGCGTGGCTCTTGGTGCATCAAAAAAAATTAAAAAATGATACACATAACCATTTTGTAACCCTAGGGAATATATGGTCCAAATTTTAGCTTCCTAGCTTGAATTTAAAGGCCTAAAAATTGTGTTTTGACGGACGGACATAGTTTTTGGGTTTTGGTCCTGATCATAAATATATATGTATGTACACTTTTAGGTGTCTACGAAGAATATTAAGGGGTGTTCCAAAATTAATATACCCTTAGGATAGGTTATAAGAACTATAAAAATGTGTACTGTTATTAAATGTTACCATATATGTGATAACAATTCGAAAACTTTTGAATAAATCCGAAAAAAAACTCTATGATTAGATGTACTCTAGCAATTTATTTATTGAAACATTATTAATACGCAAAAAAGATTAGATTGTGCACACAAATTGGATTGGTTTTAAATAATCTAAAACTATATAGCTATATATATGTATGTTTGTTCAGTGGTTAAGTGTTAAGCGTAGGGTTGCTGGTTCAATTCCCGCCCTGTTCCCCCTTTAAGTTTATATTTGATGCCCTACCCCATGAGAATCATCTCAAAAATCGGAATCGGCATTAAACTGTATGTCCCTCCATTTGTGCCAAAAAATATATCTTTGCACAAAACTATATAGCTATTTTTAATAATTTAAAAGTGTATAAATTAAACTTGCGATTGAGATTCATTTTACTTCTTTAAAATATTCTCAATAAGAGTTTGTAGATTATGTACAAGTAAAAGAAAACCAATCATCTGTTCAATTGTGAGCAGAATTTTCCTATTTCTTTCTTTTTCCCTTAAATAGAAAAACATCTTCGTTGTTCTAGCTTACATATACATATATATATACACAATGTTTACGGTGAATTGTCATTGGACTCACCCATTTTCAGTTTAAAAAGAACAATAATATGTTTGCCTTGTTAGGTGGTAACATCACAACAGCAACATTTCGGAAATGGTTCCTTCAATGGAAAAGTCAGACAAGTGGGTGAAACTACACTGGAATAAAATATTGGTTGTGATATCTAAAATTAAAAACAAAAAATTGTCATATTAATGATCGAAACAACAATTGCAGTTGTCAATATGAATACCAAAATAAGTGCAGTATTGAAAATCTTCATATTTATGTTTTATGTATTTCTCATAAATTCTTCGTTTAGGTTGTTTCCACGTGAATGGAAACTAGCTGAGGTCATAATGGTACCATAGGCGGGAAAATCCCCATATGACAGAAAATCGTATAGACCAATATCTCTTTTACCAATTATGTCAAAGGTATTTTAAAAATTTGTATAAAAATCGTTACATCCGAAGAGTTATCGAAGAGCGCCGATTAATTCCTGGTCACCAATTTGGTTTCAGAATTAAACACTCTACACCAGATTTATGTAATAACCAATGAAATTGAAAAAGCCTTTGAGGAGAAAAAAATATGTTTTAGCGTTTTTCTCGACGTCTCCCAAGCTTTTGATAATGTATGGCATACGGGATTAAAACATAAGCTAAAATTAGGCTTTCCTAAACAAATATATGAGATATTAAGTTCTTATTAAGCGGACAGACTTTTCCGTGTTAAACACGGAAATGAATATTCCGAATTCAAAGAAATCGCGGCAGGAGTTCCACAAGGAAGCGTCCTGGGTCCGATTTTTATTTTAATCTTTACTCAAGATATTCCACAGGAAGAAGGCATAACTGTAGCGACGTTTGCGGATTATACCCCTATATTGGCCGGTAATACGGTTGAATCAGCAACAATTAAGCTTCAACGGGCTATCAACAGGGTTTTTGAGTGGACAAATACTTGGCTTATTGTTAATGAAACGAAATGTACGCGTGTTAATTTTACTTATAGAATTTAACCGCGAGTTTTTGGCGGTGAAATCAGGTGTCTCCGATTGGAAGCTGCCTGGTAAACGCGAATATAAATTCTTGAATCAAAAATACTAGATAGGAAATTACATAGTTGTAGTATAATGTAATTTTAAGGGAGAAGTTTTTAGTGAGTAAGAGTCTAACATTAGCACGTGCGGTCGGTCCTCATAGTGTCTTCTGGAAGATTTTCCACCTTTCCTAGGAAAAAAAAATATTTATAACCACAGTTGTCAATATGAAAATTAAAAGTTCTTTAGCGAAAACTTATAACGGTAAATTAAAAATAAAAACAAAGCAGTGTAGAACATCTTAACATTGACAAACTCGGTTGTCAATATGAATACCAAGACAAGTGTTGTATTCAAATTCTTTATATTGATGAACGCTGATGTTAAACTGGCAATTAAAGTTGTTAATATGACGAATGTTATATTGAATACATGTTATTCCTTCGAATTGAAACTTGCATAGACATGATGTTCAGTTCTTTTCAGACGGTGAAAGTGTTAAGTTATTAATTAAAAACATATTTAAGGTTAACTGATCTCAAATCTATATATTATTATATAAGAAATTGTTTGTTTCAACGTCTGCTGGTAAGAGTGTTTCTATTATTTGACTATAATTTTTCGAAAGAGATAAGTATAGGGACCGCTAAATAACTTTTTTTTTTTGAAACAGGGCGCAAGACATCTAGTGTAGCTTCGGCTGTGTGGCACGTACCGCCGTCCTGTTGAAACCAAATGTTGCCAATATCCCCCTCTTTAATATTTGTGAACAAAAATTCGTTCAACATCGCCCAAAAACGATCGCCATTGACTGAAACGGCCACTCCTTATTGTTGTTCAAGTTGTTGTTGTTCGTTGTTCAAGCGTATACACAACCATATTCATTCAGCGGAAGGATAAAACGAATTATCTGTCAAATCAGACATGAGCTAAGTGTTACCATTCGCGAAATAAGCACTAGTTGAAAAAAAACGTTAGATGGCGGACCCTATACATATACATTTATTTTTTCCTATTATTAATTCTGTTCATGCTTTTTCTTTAGATCGGTAAGGATTTTATTATTTATTTTCCTCATAATCATACAGACGTATTTATTAGATTTTATTAAAACACCTCGAGGTTGCTTAGTGAAGTATTTACGCAACCTTTACGTAACTGATTTATGAACGATTTTCCTCTGCGTTTTAAGTAAACGAGGTTTGTGTCTTAATAAATAAGGACACCTACCAAACTAGTACCAAAAACATAAGATTCTACTACATTTTGCTTTAAAGGTGCAGAAACTCAGCTGTTTTTGACCGATATTTATACCCTATCCTAAGGGTATATTAATTTTGACACATAGTGGGTAACACCCCTTAATATTCGTCGTAGACCCATAAAAGTATATATATTTATGATCAAGACCAAATCCTAAGACTATATAGCAAAGTCCATCCGTCCGTCCGTCCGTAAGCAATTTTTAGGCCTTTAAAATTAAGCTAGGAAGCTGAAATTTGGACCAAATATTTCCTAGGGCTCCGAAATGTTTAAGTGTAAAATTTGTTTGAATACGCCCACTGCCACGCCCACTGCCACGCCCACTGCCACGCCCACAATTTAGAAAAAACCGACCCTCACAAGATATGTAGGCACTGCCCTCCTTTATAAATTTGTCACATAAAGTTTTTTGCCACGCCTACTGTTTGTGGGCGTTTTTTAATAAAATGCTGTTTTCTTCGTAAATTTTCATAGAAAGCAAAAAAAATGTTTAGCAAGATATTTAGCCAATATTTTTTCCAACATATCGCCCATACAAAGTTTTTGGCTAAGCCCACTTTTTGGGGGCGTTTTTTCAAAAAACATTTTTTTTTTAATAATAGAATGAAGTAAAATGCTATCCATCATCTTCTTAATGCTTTTTTCTTTCGGGCATATAGTGTTATGGATAGGGTATTTTACTGTTCGCCCCAAGCGGACTGTAGGCTTTCCTTATGTTTTTTATAAACTTTCTCGTCTACATTAGCATAATAAAGAGAAAGTTATTGCGATCGTGCGGAAATTTCGAACTCAAATTGAGTATGAGGTATGATATTGCGACTATAGAGAAGTCCAAAAAAGTGGGTCCGCCAATGCCGTCCATCGGTCTGTCTGTCAGTCTATCCACGCACCGTATGGCGAAACGGTTCTACGGATTTGCTTCAAAGTAGATAAGATTTTAGGGCTAAATCTGGGAGCACCTTTTTTTTTGCTTTATCGTTTAAAATAACGGTACCTGCCACACCATTTTTTTTGTGAAAATCACTTATCACTATTTTTCTAGAAATTGGTTCTAAGGATTTTAGTCTTTTTTGAACTAAGGATACTTGAGATGGGGCTAAAAATACTGCATACTTAGATTTTGGAAAAAAATCGATTAACGGTAATTTATAAAACCGAGAATATCTCGAAAACTAATAAAGGGAACTTCAAAACAGTTTTTTTTATACTATAAAGTCGAACAAATTTGCATACTTCGATTTTTGAAATAATTATTTTTAATTTTTTTTTCATGTAACGATTTTCTTAAAACTAAATTAAATTCGTTTTTTTAAAAACGGCTCTATAGCTTTTGATAATTGTTTGTAAAGGATGTGTTTTGTTTTTGTTTGTGAAATAAAACACAAGAAAATCGTTTCAATGCCCATCAATTGGGAAGGATAATTTTACGCCATTAATGTTTAAATATGATTTTGGGCATGTGGCCGCCGCGGCTGGTTTGAATAAAGACAAGTCTACAGGTCCAATTTTCTACCACTTTTTCAAGCATTTGAGGCTGTATGTCGGCAATAACGCCACGAATGTTGGCTTCCAAGTCCCCTAACGTTTCTGGTTTGTTGGCGTAGCCGTACGACTTCTCATATCCCCAAAGAAAATAATCCCATGGTGTCAAATCACACGATCTTGGTGGCTAATTGACAGGTCGTAAGAAGTATGGACCAATTACTCCACCAGCTCATAGATCACACCAAACAGTCAGTTTTTGTGGATGTAATGGCGTTTCAAGGGTCTCATGTGGATTCTCTTCACTCCAAATGCAGCAATTTTGCTTGTTGACGTAGCCATTCAACCCAAAATGAGCCTCATAACTAAACAAAATTTTGCGGTAAACTTCGCGAACTGATCCATTAGTTTCGAAATAAATTTGCACGATTTGCAAGCATTGTTCATTTGTCATCCTGTTCATGATGAAATGGCAAACCAAACTGAACATAAATGAAATTAGAGTTACCAGATTTAATCACAAAATGTCATTTTTATCTCTATTCAAAAAAGCAACCTCTAAAAAAACACCCTATATTATGAAAATTTTTATGTGCGTAATTACATCAAAGTCGTGGGTACCGTTTTTGAGAAAAACTAATTTCCAAACCTAAGAACTGATTTAAATAAATTTATCACCATTAATGTTCGATTCATTTTGCGATTCAAAAACGTATCTTATGTACCCAGAAAGTTTCGTATGACGCAGTCGTGCACTTTATTTATATTAAAATAGTTTGTGTAGCATGATGGACTCCCAAAATAAAAGAAAATGGTCAGGAAATTTGGATTTTTTAACGATATATGTTACAAAGGCACACATATATGTATGTATATTTATAATCAATTATACGATTTGCATTTTCTCGGGTTATTTTGTTGGCTAAAGAAGTTAATTGAATCGATATGCTTCACAAAAGCAGCGATTCAAATGTCATTTTTATATCTTTTTATAACTTTTTACAGCTTTTTTGTGTTGTAATGAAAATGACATTTGCAACAAAACCAAATTTAACTTATACCCTAAACAGCCTCTAACTGCAAATTTTGGCGTTTAGGTTACGCATCGCTAAAGCAACGTTGCTTAAGTTTTATAAATAATCTTTTGCTGTATAAGGGTAGTTTAGTTCTATTTTGTTTTTATTTTAAGGCTTCATATAATTCCTTATTTAATAGTAATATGTATAATATCAATTATATTTTTCTTTATTTTCAGATTATTTGTTTTCATTTACCTTAAAAAAATTGTGTGTTTATTTTCAGCATTTTTGTATAATAATAACTTAAATATATTATATTATTCAATACCAAAAACAACTCTGTAGAAAATAAAAGTATTATCTTAAATATTATCAATAAAATATCATATTTAAAATATATTAATTAGCGTGTCTGTTAATACTTTCAATATAATTGTAATATTTCCGGTTGGAATATATAATAAATAATAAAAAAAATAAAAATATTTATAAGTCACTATGTTCATCTCGATGACAATTTCCATTTTTATAATGAAAATTTTAGTCTTAAATTTAACCAACCAACCACTAAGCCTCTTCAATTGGCATTATCTTTGGCTGACTGCCTCCAATTCACATACATATATACCAAGGTCAAATACACAATATATCAATCGGTCCATATTGACCATAGACTGACCGATTGACACAGTTGCAACATTGCGTTATTCAAATACAATCGTTAGAATGCGAGAAGAGATATAAAAGCAACACTGTTGAATAAAGTAATCCAACACACGACGGTTTATGGTCGAAATATATTAAAGTATTTTAACTTATAGCCCTTCTGTACAGTGTTTTTCACTAACACACCAGTGCGTTGCCTTTATGCATGAAGTAGGTAAACGAAGTAAAAAGCATAATTTATATTGGAAAGGGCGCAGATGTTACACATTATAAATAGAATGTTCTGCTTTCTAGTGGTGTCGCAAACATAATTGAAAATTTAGATTACAAAATGTCGCTTAATGCAGCTAATGGCAAGCATTTATAAATAAATTAATGGCATGGATCACATGAGCTTCATTTCTCAAATATGTGCATACAAATATCGTCCTGCTTTGCATATAAATAAGTACATTCGTATAATCGCGGTCTCATGGATTTTTTATTCAAATTTCTGAGCGAATTCGATCATTATGCTTGCATGCTTGTCCACCCAGATTTTTGAATATTTTGAAGGAGATATGTCCCTATATTAAATCCATAAACTAAGTAAGCACTACAGATTTAACCGTGCTCTCCCATTAGAATGCTCCATCCCAGAATTTTCTAAAAAAACATTTATAATCCTGTTATGAAAATCCGTTATATGTATATGTTTCTCAGATATTGATTAGGGAATTTCGTGTTAGATAATTTTAGAATCACTACGTACCGCGTCATATTTTCTATTCTGTTAAAGGAAAGGATTAACAGATTTGCTAACCAGTAACCTGGAGGATATATGATAATATGACTAGCTACTCGCCTAGTTCAACCGTAATATTCTATCTGGGCCAGCGGCTTTTATTTCGCAGCATTCATTGAACCGGCAGATACCTTGTGACAGTATTACATAGATAACGGGTGATCCAAGTAGAGATACTTTTTTCAATAGCCTTTTTTGACAGATCACGTGTGAGTCGTGTCATGCTGTCATGTTATTTTTGTTTAGTATTGTTTGGCATTTCATAATGGAAAGACTTACGCGTGAACAACGTTTACAAATTGTTCAACTTTATTATGAAAATTCACGTTCTGTGAGGAATGTGTTTCGTGCACTTCGCTCAACTTATGGTCAACATAATCGGCCTACTGAGCGTACTATTCGCAACACCATCACCCATTTTGAGACCCAGCATTCATTATTGGATAATATTCGACCGAATAGACCACATCTAGCACGCTGTGAAGAAAATTAAGCGGCCGTAGCTGAGAGTGTACACGAAGACCGTAGAGAGTCGATTCGGCGCTGTTCGCAGCAACTCGGACTAACGTATGGAACGACTTGGCGCATTTTACGTCAAGATCTTAAATTGAAAGCGTACAAAATACAGCTTGTGCAACAACTGAAGCCGCTCGACCTTCCCAAACGACATCGCTTCGCTCTATGGGCTCTTGAAAAGTTCCAAGAAGATCCGACGTTTTCGAGGCAAATTTTGTTTAGCGATGAGGCCCATTTTTACGAAGAGCAACCTGAAGAGATTGAAGAACTGCCACTTCATCCAGAAAAACAACGGTTTGGTGTGGTTTGTGGAATCATCGGTCCATATTTCTTTAAAAATTATGCCGGTGCGAACGTAACCGTCAATGGCGACCGTTTCCGTGCCATCATAACCGACTATTTGATGCCTGAAATTGAAGCACGGCGACATTTGGTTTCAGCAAGACGGCGCCACTTCCCACACATCGCATCAATCAATGGACTTATTGAGAGAACATTTCGGTGAGCACATAATTTCACGTTTTGGGCCGGTCAGTTGGCCACCAAGATCGTGTGATATCACACCGTTAGACTTTTTCCTGTGGGGATATGTAAAGTCAAAAGCTTATGCCGACAAACCCGCTTCGATTCAGGCCTTGGAAGAAAACATCACGCGTGTCATTCGCCAGTTACCAGTCGAAATGCTCGAACGAGTGATCGAAAATTGGACTCAACGGATGGACCATATGCGACGTAGCAACGGCCAACATTTGATAGACTTAATCTTCAAAAAATAAATGCCAAAGAATGTTCTTTCAAATGAAAATAAACATTCTCCATTAAATTTGAATTTTCTGTGTTTTTTTCTTTAAAAAAGTAGGGAACCTCGAAATGGATCACCCTTTATGAACCCAAATAAAAAAATATTCAAATACAAAAATGAAAATAGACCCCAAAAGAACGAAATAAGTAACCAAAAAAAAAATATAAAACCACAATTTTAAAAAAAACTGTTGTTGTTGTTTCGCGTTTATATTTTTGGGGCATTATTTCATTTTTATTTAGGGGCTCTATTTGCTGGGACCTTATTTCCTAGAGCCGTCGCATATGAACGAATTCAATTCCGTGACCTTAGAAAACACGCTGTGCACTATGCAGTTTTGCAGCAGCTCATCTGAATACGCATCGGATTTCGGCAAGGAGATGCAGTATCATGTGATTTCTTCAATTTAAAATAAATAAGTTTTAAACTCCGTACTCGAATCAATAGACAAAATGTGTGCTATATATCCTGCCAGTTCTGCTGAACGGCGCGGTGTAGTTCATAAGCTGGAAAATGAGTTAATATTAGGGTCTTTAAAGGAAAAATTCTTCGATGGATATTTGGTCCAGTGTGCGAGGAGGAATGGAAATCGAATCCCAGCCGCCAGGTTGGAGACGACAAGGAAGGCCGAACGATTGCGGATGCCAGAGCGCTTGGTCTGGAAAATTGGAAGCAGTGTACCTGGGATCGTATAAGATAAAAGGCTGCCTTGTCTCAACCAGGGACTCTTCAAGGATCGGGAGTCAATTGAGTAAGTAAATAACTAGTAAGTTAGTCAGCGCAGTCGGGAGGGTATTTTTATCAGTAGCATAATGCTGTTTCTGCTTTATAAAAAGTCCGTATGACCTGTTAATTTGGATTTAAATTACAATAACCCAAATAGTTGTTCCTTTTTGTCAAATATTCTACCATTTGGCTAATAGAATGTTTCAATACCAAAACATTTATTGCTTGTAACAAATCCCCATAATTATTATCGTATTCATCTTACTATCTATGTTGAATTAGGCAATAAAATTCATTAAATCATTAAAATGTTAATTATCTTAGAAAAACAAACATTATTTAAGAACTACTTATTTCCCTAATCCCATTCGGCAATTAATTCTGTCTGCAAATAGGTCCATTTATATAGAAAGTAAAAAAGAATCATTGTTGGTACTCTCGTACAAAATAAAACTTTAAATCGATAGCATTTCACGCTTTCATCTAGTTTCTAGTAGAACGCTTTGAAATTGGCTTTTAGTTGAATTTTAACTTGTCGCAATAAACAAGAACAGAAACGAAGTACCGTCTATAAAATGTTAATTGACTAGCGGCAAAGTCAGCTAATAGTTTAGATACAAAACAAAAATGTAATTAAAAACATAAGGAAAGGCTACAGTCCGCTTGGGGCGAACAGTATGATACCCTATCCTATCCTTATCCCTATGTACCCTAAAGAAAAAATTCATAAGGAAGATGATAGATAGCATTTTATTTCATTCTATGAAATTTATAGAAAAAAAAATTTTTTTTTTGAAAAAACGCCCCCAAAAAGTGGGCGTGGCCAAAAACTTTGTATGGGCGATATATTGGAAAAAATATTTGCTAAATATATTGTTAAACATTTTTTTTCGATTTCTATGAAAATTTTCAAAGAAAACAGCATTTTAGTGAAAAACGCCCACAAAAAGTAGGCGTGGCAAAAAACTTTATATGACCAATTTATAAAGGTAGGCAGTACCTACATATCTTGTGAAGGTTTTACAACTTTATCTCTCTAACTTAAGCCTTAAAACGGTTTTTTCTAAATTGTGGGCGTGGCAGTGGGCGGATTTAAAAGCTTTTAACACTTTACCATTTCGGGACCCTAGGGAGTATACGCTCCAAATTTCAGCCTCCTAGCATGACTTTAAAGGCCTCAAAAGTTGATACGGACGGACGGACGGACATTGCTAAATAGTCTTAGGATTTGGTCCTGATCATAAATATATATACTTTTATGGGTCTACGACGAATATTAAGGGGTGTTACAAACTATGTGTCAAAATTAATATACCCTTAGGATAGGGTATAAAAAGGTGCATTTGAAGCGGGTAGCTTTAATTTAGTATGTACATATACAGCTATTCAGATTAATGTAGATCCAGGTAAACCAGAAAAAAATTAAGAACTTAAGTTGATAATTAACTTCATAACCAGTACTTGGTTGGTAAAATATCCAAGCCACTAGAATAGGCAAAAAATGTGATGTACCAAATTAAATCTTATGACTTGGTAGCAATCGATAAGATCGTAAAAAATTTATTGACAATTAGAGATTGATTATTTCAACACACAACGGAGAAAATTGCTTGAATAGAATAAGAAATGTAGGTACTGAATCAACTGTGCAAATTATCTATAGTAAAATAAACAAATTTATAAGATATAGTTCCCAATTACCCAGTAACGAGCCCCGTAGTTATAATTTTAGCTTTTATAAAAAAAAAACAAAAGTTATGGCAAATTTCCATTACTTCCTCCAATTAATTCTTTATTTACTCTGTTTTCAGTCTCTTCTTAAAATTCAAACAGTTTGCACCTATCAAAACTGTTAAAAGTTGTGTAATTAATAAATGAATTTCCCAAGGAACTGCATTATAAAAGCTAGTTGGCAAGTACATCTGGATTAGTTTTGTTATATTAAGTATTGATTTTACTATTTGTCAATATATATTTCAACGATTTTATATATTTTTGAGCGGTGGTTTTAATGAAAATTTAGGGGGATTCGATATAAGGTAACGAAATTTTTCATTTCCCAATTTGAGTCCGGGGGCTCGTTTTATACTTTTATTATACCTAAGGGTATATTAATTTTGACACATAGTTTGTAACACCCCTTAATATTCGTTGTAGACCCATAAAAGTATATATATTTATGATCAGGACCAAATCCTAAGCTGAAATTTGGACCACATATTCCCTAGGACTCCGAAATGGTTAAGTGTAAAAAAATGTTTGAATACGCCTACTGCCACGCCCAAAATTTAGAAAAAACCGTTTTAAGCTAAAGTTAGAGAGATAGAGTGTTACAATCATCACAAGATATGTATGCACTGCCCTCCTTTATAAGTTTGTCGTATAATGTTGTCTGCTACGCCTACTTTTGGTGAAAAACGCCCACAAAAAGTAGGCGTGGCTAAAACTTTATGTTACAAATTTATAAAGGTGGGCAGTACCTACATATCTTGTAAAGGTTGTACAACTTTATCTCTCTAACTTAAGCCTTAAAACGGGTTTTTCTATATTGTGGGCGTGGCAGTGGGCGTGTTTTAAAAATTTTAACACTTTACTATTTTGGAACCCTAGGGAGTATATGTTCCAAATCACAGCTTCCTAGCATAACTTTAAAGGCCTCAAAAAATGATACGGACGGACGGACATTGCTAAATAGTCTTAGATTTTGGTCCTGATCATAAATATATATACTTTTAGGGGTCTGCGACGAATATTAAGGGGTGTTAAGGGGTGTTACAGCCAGCGAGTAGAATCCTTAAGGTGGTTCATCGCACAAACCACTTTAATTTTATGATTTTTTCGAAACACTATCAGTCACACTTTACAATTAAAATGTAAGCAAAATAAATTTGAACCCTCAACATTTTTAAGTTCCATTCAATGTGTCAACTAAACAAAGTTTCTAAAAATAACAAGTTTTGAACTAAAAGCATGGACAAGGTATTCCATATAAGCACCGCAACAATAAAACTGCAAGCACAGCTACCATTATTTTTATGCCAATCCAAATCCTAATACCAGAAATTAGAATTTTAAAAATGACTCAGGCGTACAATTCACGGCTCACTCACGGCATGGGGCACATGCGAGCGGTAATATTTTGGTTTAGCAAAACTCATCCAAGTGGGCGAGCGGTAATAAAAACCCTCAAATGACTCACTCCCGCGGGTTTTAATGTGTAAATGGGTTTTAATGTGTAAATTATGTTTGTGCGCATATGTACGCGAACTTGCGTTTCCTAACCCGAAATTCTATGGCGAATTCTAAGCCACGGTTTCGTTTTCAATATGATTTTAGGATTAATATTTAACAGTTTTTTCTTCAGATTGTGATCCAGCAACGCCTTTTCAGTAATGATGAAACACGAAAGATACCAGCAGACATTACCTAATGTCTGAACCCTAACTGTTCAGATGTGCTCTAGAACTGGACCTTTGAATTTATGATCGTACAAGCCCCTTTTGTGAATACTTTCTGTGTATTATTTTGGTGTCAATAATTCTATTTTTGATGTTTCAAAGATATTTTCTCACTAAAACATTACAACCGATATGATTATAAATAGATTTTCGATAAAGTTACCGCTGCATTTAAATAGGTCTAAAAATTAATATATTTCCGGTTGCGAGTGCTTTGTGTGATAACTAAAATAATTTTTAAGTCTTTATTCAAAAACTATGATTGGAAATAAATACTAGTTATAAGTTAGCCTTCGCAACTTATTCTTCCCAAAAATTGAATTTTATGTCTAAGCCTTAAAAAATACCATACAACCGTAATAACTAAATCAGTCACTTCAACATTGCTCTCCTTTTTAGTAACTATTTTTTCATATAATTCACTTTCGTATTGTTTAACGAATACCCCATTTCAATACGCCGCAAATAGGGCTGGTATAATAAAGTATAATACTAAGACATACCCCGGCTCGGCGTGTTATTTATGAGTTTGGTGCCATATTGTAGCGCATTGAATATATAGTACCTTCTGAGTGCAAGAGTGCAATATCGCTATGACAAGGCAAAATGCATGCCACACTCACTGCTATATACTGCCGTATCATTCCTGCACAACCACATCGTAAAAAGTATTGATTTCAATAATCTACTTAACATACCAACTCGAATATAACAATTGACATATGAACTTTCTCAATGAATCAATTAGTGCGAAAAATTTATTCCAACTCAACATACTTCTATTCAAATTGCAATTTCTAATTTCGAATGTCAGAATTTTCAACTGCACTCATGGGTGTTTGGAGAACACTCAGATAGTTGCGGCGCTGTGGTTACAAACATTTTCTATTTGACCCATCTTCATTTTTCAAATCAGTTTTAACGTAATACGGCTCTTCACTATCAAAATAATGTAAGCGGTGTTCATTCAGTTTAGTAAGCTGCCCTCAAAGTAAAGTTATGCGGTTAAATTCAAGCACACATACCAATGTTATGAAAGAACATACACGTCTATACCACATTACCTATATATGTATCTATCTATATAAATATATATATAAAAGTAAGTTGGTCCAAACAAAGTTGAAATTGCCAAACATTCGCACATCCTGCATATGATTGCAAAAATTAGTTCCTCCGAGCTAGGGTAGGTATTTGCTTTGGTTTGCGGTTGCGGTTCCCCAATTGTGTTTTCTATGGTATTGTTTAAGTTGTGTAATTGAGTTTAGTAAACGGCTTTAGATGCAAAGTTTAGTTTTTAGATGTAGCTATTTTATTTTTTATGAGAACATTAAACATTTCAGGGTATGGGTCAGCCATTGAGCTTCGAACTAGAAACTTTTTCATTTTCAAAAGATACGTAAGGAGGCACATGCATGCGAGACTACCCCTATTGAAGACTGCAGCATATAATTGATTCAAATTGTATGAAAACTCAATCTAAAATCTATAATTAAATCAATTTTAAGGAACTGAATTTAATTTTGAGACTGAGAAAAATTATTGAATTTGAGTATGTATGTATGTATATAACATACAAACAACAATAAATTTAATAATTTAAAAAATATTTTACACAAGTAGTTCTTAAAATTAGTTACTATAACTATCAGGATAATACAACTGTTGGCAGTTCATACGTCAACAAAAATGGCGGCTACTAGTGACCAGAGATGATGGGCAAAAAAACGGTTTCGACATTATTTACCCAAAAAATAAAGATTGTACTTCTTTACTTCAAAAGCGTTATAAACTTAGTATTTTATTTCATTCTATGAAATCTATAAAAAAAATATATTTTTTAACTAGAAACGACATATTGGAAAAAATATTGGCTAAATATCTTCTTAAACATTTTATTTCGGTTTCCATATCTTGTGAAGCTTGTATCACTCTATCTCTCTAAATTTTAATTTAAAACAGTTTTTTTATAAATTGTGGGCGTGGGCGTTTTTAAATTTGTGCATACTTAATCATTTCGGAGCCCTAGGAAATATGTGGTCCAAATTTCAGCTTCCTAGCTTAATTTGAAAGGCCTAAAAATTACGTACGGATCGACGAACGGACATTGCTAAATAGTCTTAGGTTTTGGTTCTGATCATAAATATATATACTTCTAGGGGTAACGGTGATACAAACTATGTGTCAAAATTAATATACCCTTAGGATAGGGTATCAAAAACTGTTGGTATTATTTTTATGTGATTTAAGGGTTATAAAGCTGTGTTAATGCTTTCGTGGGTGCAGTAGCTTAGTGGTTAAGTGCGTTGGACCACTAAGCGAGAGGTCGCTGGTTCAAATCCCGACATGTACCACCGACATGCCCCAGCTCTTGCGAACGTCTGACAAACATCCATGAGTAAGAAATGTCATTAGAAGCTTCTCAAAAATAAATTGCCATTCGGAATCAGAATTAAACTGTAGGTCCCTCCATTCGTGTCAAAAATATAACTTCTCAAACACAATGGTTGGAGAAGTAAGGCTTTAGGTCCTGTATGGGCCGTTTACACCAAATATTTATTTTATTTTTCTTGATGCTTTCGAATTTGTATCAATATTATTATTTAAATCGTGGGAGTTTCTTTGATTCTTCCGTCGGGATCAACATAACACATTGAAGATGTGTTCAAGCAACCTAAGATTGAGAGGCACAGAAAAAGCATTATGTCTAACGTAGCAATTTTGATGCCGCACGTCCTGGGTTTTCTTACTTTATTGTGTAAAGTGGTTTCGCCGATGCTAGAGCGCTTGTTCTGGGTAACTGCAAGCTGCATGCCCGGGATCGTAGGGGATCACACTCAGAGAAAAACCTTTGTATAATAAGCATAAATCGCCCTCTAAGCACCTTAAGGCATAATTTAATAATTTTTAATAAATTTTAACAATTTTAATAATTCGCCTTAAATTGCTAAGTTAAATCACGTTCCGTTAAATCAGCCTAGTTCATGGTAAAACCTAAGCTGAATCCCAACATATGAAAATAAAACCTTATCGACTAGGTAAATGTACCTTATTCAGGACGAATTACATTATAAACTAAAGGAAATAGAATATATTATACCAAGAATTATGAGTAAATTTAGCTTATAGTCGATGAATTAATTACCTTCGAAACTAGGTTTTTTTTTGGTTTTTTAAGTACCACTAGCGAGTCTTTAATGCTCCCTATGAGTTTTTTTTATCATTAATTTTTTTACTCATTAAATTTCCTAAATTGCCGCGTCACAAGACGACAACATTATCCCCTACGCCAAAGCCTCTTTAGTAATTATCTCAGACATATGACCCATATAATTATTATTTAACTTTGAACTAAAGCTGAGATTAGATAGCATACTTTGAACTTCTGAATGACCATAGGTAAATGACCAGAATAGCTGTCAGGTGACATTGTTGGGTTTTATATTAAACTGCGTGACAAAAATGACATAATATGTTTTTTGGTCATTTAAGGCATATGTTATTTATTTTAAACAAATTGATCTGTCAAACTAGGCATGGTCATTTTGTCATTTAAGAAATGCAAATTATTTTTTCTATATTTTGACAAATTTTCTGACCTTCTAATATTACTCTAGTAAGATCAATATGCATTATGCGGGACCCGTACTATCAGTGTCATAAGAAGAGAATTGAAAATATAAATACAAAAACTATTTACTCGGTATGCAATTGGCAATACCTTGGCAATTTTCGCCTGCTTATACCACCCGTTGCCTATCTAGTTAGCAAAATAGAAGAAAATATTTCCTTATCCATTGATTTTGATGAACTATATTGACTGTCCGGCTCTTCTGTCGCTTTCTAATATACGTATATGCGCCTACAAGGTCTATAAGGGCATTTATTCCACATCGATTTTCATTGAAACAAC
Source organism: Ferdinandea cuprea (assembly GCA_963576555.1). Taxonomy (NCBI): domain Eukaryota; kingdom Metazoa; phylum Arthropoda; class Insecta; order Diptera; family Syrphidae; genus Ferdinandea; species Ferdinandea cuprea. Next base: position 86,056,446 of record OY754959.1, read on the forward strand.
TATGGATTGAGTGACAACTCTGCATGCCATGTAATCGACCTATGCTTAGATACGAGAATGTTTTAAATCATTTTATAGAATGTAATTTTGTTTCAATTATTTTAATAAGATGACAAATCTGTACTTCATTGTAATCTAAAAGACAGATGAAATAAATAAATAAAAAATTGGCAAAAAAGCTAGTTTCTTCTTATTAAATGACTTGTTTGCAAACGGTACAAGATACAAGACATGTTTTACTGTTATCTTTTACTTACTAAGCGGAAAAAGTTGTAATCTCAAATATGAAAAAAAAAGTAATCCACTTCTTGCATTAAGGTAACGATATACAGAACTGAATATATTTCACCGATTGGTAGAAAATACCAACACTCTATTATTTAATTATTATCTATATCAAAAGTCTCCTTGTAAGCGAAATGAAAACGTAAGCCCAACCACTGGGCAGTACTGCTGTTGTGGTAAATGAAAATTGAATGGATTAACTTTTTTTGGAAGCAACTTAACTTTCTTTCGAACTTAAATTAGAATTATATTCAATGGTTTATTTCAATATTTTTTCATCTAACAATAAGTTCGATTTGATGAAATAATGGTTACTTTCGTGATTGATACAAGCTTTGGCTCCATTCTTAATTACATTATGTATGCTACGCTATTCCTTTGTGAACATAAGTATGCATTAGGCGTAATAAGTAACAAAATTCCCTTGGGCTCGTGTGACCGTAACATGAGGAAAATACACAATAAAGTCATAGTAGGTATCTGGTTTGCCTTAATGTGTTTGCCTATACCTTTTCTTCCACTATTTTCCGAATTAAATAGTGTGGACATATTTATGCTCTGCATAATTTTTCTACATAATGCAGTTTTATCCTTGTTTTCTGCTTGATACTTTTTAGATACTCGTAAGTTTTCGATACTATGTGAACTTTATGTACCTACTTATTTACAGAATATAGAAATTTAATATTCGTTGTATGCATGAGTGTATGTTAATATTACACAAAAAAAAAATAAAAACAAAAAGGCTGCAATGCGCTTGTGGAAAATAGTAGATACCCTATTCGTTCCATATCCCTAAACGCCCCTAATAAAAATGCATTGAAAACATCTTTGTATGAATGACATTATATTTAATTTTTATTTTAAATAATTAAAAAAACGAATTCGATAGAAATTATAGAAGTAAAAATCACTAGCTATCCATCCGTAGCCTTTAATTTTAAGCTAGCAAGCTTAAGCTTCAAATTTAAGTTAGGAGTATTGGGACACACAGCGATGCCAATCAAAATTTCCAAAAGTTTGTAGGTAATATTTAGTAAGATATTTTAGAGAAATCTGTTTTTATGCTTGTCGAATACCTGTTAATATCAACAGTTTTTTTTTCAACATTTACATAGTATATTAATCGCTGGAATCGATAATACTCGTCGAGGTACTGGTCATATTTCTAAATCCATATATATTGATGCTTAAAAAATCCTGTATTCTTCGGAAGGTTGAAATTTTTCTGAATTTAATTTTCAATAAATTTACTGCTGAAAACAGGCTCTCCAAATTTGCACTACTATGAGGCAAACATAATAGAGTCTTAACAAATTCAAAAAGTAATGGGAACAAGCCTGTTCCACCAGGTTTTTTCAAATTTGATGTACATATATCGCTAAAAATCTTCAGGTAATGTCATACTCCTCGATTTTATACACTTCCAATGAAATTCAGTTACCTTTTTAGGTGCAAGAAGGAAAACAAATTAACACAATCGGCCTTACCAATAACATATTTAATGTAAGGATTTAATTCTTGTTCCGATTCTTCCGAATTTTATTTTGCATAAGTGCGGAAGGAACGACAAATTAAAGCTCTACATCAAATTTGTTATCGGTACCGAGCTATGAAAACGTTAACTACCTAAAAATAGAGGACAGAAGTATGCAATGGCATATTTTTGCACGTGGAATTCAAAAGCGTTAATGGATTTAAGAACTCAAGACCTTTTAACTGTTAACATTTATAGGTAAACCTAATTTTCATTTGCTTCGCACTTTGTATGTAAAATTCAGACAACTAAGGGTTTATCGTCATTGTTATATTGTTGGTTCTACAGTGAAAGTAATAGATTTGTTAAGGTGAAAACGAAAATTGTGTATGAAAACAAAAATTATTAGAATAATTAAATATTCTATGATTCAGTCTATCAGACACTCTTTTATTTAATGTTTTTAAAATCTTTAAATATCTCCATAATTTTGGTGAATTTCGGTATTTCTGTAGTCAAGATAAAATTTCTATACTTATTAAGAAAATTGTCTTGGCGTCCGTGCGGACAAATATTCCTTAAAGTCCCGAGATGATTAAGTGTGATAAAAATCAGTTTTAATGCTCCATTTAATGATCTTTACAAAATATATAGTTGATGGGCTCCTTAAAAAGTTTACAATACAATTTTTTTTGTTTATTTTTTCACTAAACTGATACCTTGCATTTATTAACATAGCCGTTACGTATTCCTTTACATATTTACAAACTAGAGGGAGGAAATGCATTACACATATCATGATTGTACATTATTCGACACAATGTTCGGTGTCTTTGATCTGTGTGCGAGATCGGTTTGTTCTTGTTCTGTATTTTAATTGGGTATAATAATATATAAAAAATCGCTTGGGGCGTACAGTATGATGCCATATCAATATAGCGATATGCCCCAAGAAAAACCATTAAGAACATTATTTCATTTCCTATGAAATTTATTGAAAAAAAATGATTTTTCAAAATATTCCTAAAATACCAAAAATTTTAGGAAAAGTAATAAAATTATTTATGCAATACCATAAGAAGAGAATTAAAATGTCATTCTTCATGTTTTCAACGCATTTCTCATGAGAAGGGATATCAAACTGTTCGCCTTAAGGGGACTGTAGCCTTTCCATACGTTTTGTTACTATGTTGATAGTTTGTTCCTCGTGTTTTATATAGGGAAACAATGCATACTCTAGACGACTGATAGACTTAAAAATTGCTTGAAGACCGACTAACATATGGTTCATCAAAGTCAATAGATAAATCATTTCATAAAGCATAGGATAGGATTTATCTTATTTACAATGATATTAATAGGACATGTCGTCGACCTGGTGCATCAGTACGGATGCAGTAAAAGTGGGAAAGTAATAATCCCATTCCTCATATCTTCGGCGGCAAATGGAAAGTTTATATTATTAGTTTATTTTGGGGCCGAAATAAACTCAAAGCTTTTTAAAGTAGAAAATATTAGAATAAAATTAAGAAAGAAATTTACGTTCAAAGAAAATAAAGAAATCTCTTCATCCATAATCAACTTATTTCGCAGTCAGAATCAATAGATGAAACAAAAATCAAATCACATACTTAATAAAAGACTTCACTTTTCAAGTATTTCTTGTCTGGTTCAGAAGCATCTTAAACCTAGATGTCAGCTTTATCAGTTCTTGATTTGTAATGGGCCGTAGAAGCTCGACTGTCAATTATCCGACGGAATTTATGAATTCCTTGTATTTGCCTGGACTACCGCCTTATTGTTTACAATTGAAAGTTGGTGCACCCATTATTCTTCTTCGAAATATAAATCAGCATTGATAGTGCAACGGAACAAGATTAGCATTCAAAAAGGTCATGAATAATCTTATCGAAGCAACGATTTTAAAGGCTAAGATGTATTGAATCCGCGTATTCCAATGATTCCACCAGATTTGCCTTTTGACTTCAAAAGACTGTAATTTCCAATATGTCTTGCGTTCGCTATGACAATAAATAAGGCGCAAGGACAATCGTTTGGATTGTGCTAAATTGACTACGAATATCCATGCTTCTACCACGGACAATTATATGTATGTATCATGTTCACGTGTAGGAAAGACATCAGGGGAATTACGAATTACGAATTACGCCATCAGTAAGCAAGTGAATAACTTCTTCACGTTACTGAACTATTGAACAAGCACATTGGGATTATGTCATACGAAGCATCACGTATCGAACGCACTTTGTGTTTGTACTAGGAAAACTCTAGTACATTCACGGTTACCAACTCTATCAAAGGCCCGGCCCGGAGTTTTTTTTTGCAAAGTGTTTGTGACAAAGCATACTAAATAAAAAACAGTCCCTTTTTCCAAAATGTTATTAAAAAAATTTGTTGGGGATAGAAAGAAATTTATTAACAACAGCACAGCAGCCACAGCAAAATAAACAGATTACTGATTACTGCCAGAAATTGGCGTATTCAGTCCGTATGTTTTATGACTATCCTAGCCTAACATTTATTCGAACACTACCAGGGATTTGTTTGACGTTTCAGTCAGGCATCGAAAAAACCTAATAAAATATTATTGCGTTCAAGTTGCAAGTGCACTGCAAGTCCTCTATGAGCTAACAATCCCTATATCCTCATATAGTTCACGCGATCGTCTTTCAAGAAATCTGTAAGTTCAGTTCACTTGTAACACAGTTGAAAATCTGTCAACAACTTGTCAACTGCTTTGTGGAAATTGTAGTATGTATTAAAAGGTGCATAAGCTTCGAGCAAATTTCAGGAGTCTCCGGGCGAAAATACCTCTGTTGGTAACCCTACGTGCATTAAGTCTTATACCAAGAAAAATTACATTTTGTATTCTGTCATTCACATTTTTATTTTTATTATTTTTTGGTCGTCCGATTCTTATGGAGAAGATTTTGGGAAAATATTTTCCGATATTAATCGGCCATAATTGTTTACTGAATCATATTTATTATGTTTAATTCTGTAAATAATTTAAGTTCGTATTTGTGAGAAACACTTTACAAAAACTGATACAACCTTAATTTTTTCTGCCGTTTTATTGCCAGACGACAACTTTATAGTCCAAGAGCTAGTGAACGATTTGACTAACGTGTTTTTACAATGATACAATTTTTTATCTACAAATCAAAAAAATAACGGTCTGACAGGCATTGGGTGATTGCGTCACTATGTACCAGATTTTTGAAATTGCAAAAAATTTGCGAAAAAAAACTTGCTTTTACAAGGCTACAATTTTAGTGTGTTTTAGTTTACGTACGTAAGTGTCTAAAATAAATAGTCTGGCAGGGTTCTGGTGGTGGCAAGTGCTTGCCAGATGAGCGTATAGCTACTGCTTCGATTGATGGGAGTACTAAAGCACTGTTTTTTGAAGTGCAATATCTTTGTGAATAATTACCCTATCAGTTACCATCCAAAGACTTTGGATCTGGCCTTCAGGTTTGGGGGTTATGCCGGCGGGATAACTTCCCTACCACGTACAATACACTATGTTATTAGAAAGACACCAGCCTCTCACATAGACCTCGCACTTTTAGGATCGCGACCCGGAACGACAACGGACTACGATTTTAGAGTATGCACCTGGAACGTACATATGTATCTGTCCTCGAGCGGTATAAGGCAGATATTACCGCGATCCAGGTAAAAGGTTCAATTACTTGGATAGGTTCAAGTCACAAAGAATGCACATGTTAGGATGCGGTTTCTTCGTAGGAAATTGGCTAAGATCAAAAGTCATTGCCCTTAGACCGATAAGCGATCACCTGGCTTTATAGGATTACCCTCCCGTGCGAAATATGTCCGCTGGCTCTGATGGCCTGCAAGCGGAACTCTTTAAACATGGTGCTAATGTTTTGGTAGAGTACATGCACCAAATCAATTACCTAGTGTATGGGGAGAAACCATGTCCAATGACGGTACTATGAGCTACATATGCAACATCTATAAGAAAGGCGATTCGATGAATTTCAAGAACAATCGAAGCATATCCCTGCCTAATGTCGCATATAAGATCCTATCCAACGTACTGTGTAAACGGATGAAGCCATTTTGCAACACACTTATAGGCAGGTATCAGTGTGGCTTCTGGCCCGGCAAATCGACAATAGACCCAATTTTCACATCAAGACAAATCTTGGAAAATTCTAAGTCGAGAAACACCCTCTTTTCATAGACTACAAAGCCGCATATATGATAGTATTCATCGTCAGGAGCTCATGCCGACGGCGAATTTGGGATTGCGTAAAAACTGATCAGCCTGTATCGCGTGACGATGGATAATACGCGGTGCATTGTGCAGTTGGCCAGCAGCTCATACGAATTGTTCCAAACATGTTCCGGATTCCGGAGACGCGCTTTCATATGTCTTTTTTTAATCTAATTCTGGAACAGATAGTGCGCAGAGCAGGTGTCAACACGGAAGGCACTATGTTCAAAAGACCCGTACTGCTACTTGGGTATGCCCAACGTGCCGTGCTAGAGGCTTTTATAGCAATTGAAGAACAGGCGTGTTTAGTTGCTCTTGCAGTTAACGAGGATAAAACCAAACACATACTTCAACAAACTAAGACCGAACCACCGTTTCAAAGACCAAGCCATCATGCATGCCAGAGCGCTTGGCCTGGATAACTTGAAGGCTGCTCTGTCTCAGGCAGAGACTCTTCGCGGGTGAGGAGCCCGTTAAGTAAAGTAAGTAAAACTGGGATAAAACGTTACTGTTGAAAGCAGAAACTTCGAGGAATAAGGAGTTTACTTACCCCGAGGTAAACATCGGCTGTGCGAACAATCGCCCAAACCCAAACAAAAATAATAGTCGTCCAAGGGTATGGGACATTTATTCATAATGAAGGATCCCAAAAGTTCAAATGAACAATAGCTCAAACATTTGGATCTGTTATCTGCATGCTGCCCACCTGCTTGATTTCACTGTTAGAGATACAAATTCATAGTTTTATTAATATAAACAATCGCCCAAAACTCAATTTTGGTTATATATTAATTTATTTCTTTTTGGGTAATTTTTCATTATGAACAATTCCCAAAATTGCAGCGTGATCGCTTTTAAAGAAATAAAAAAAATATGATTTTTAGCCGTTAATATCAAGTCCGCAAACAACACTTTAGCGATAAATTCAACATAGAATCACCCTGTGAAACCAATGCTACTTTGGTTTGGCAAAACAAATCAGATAAAAGCTTATTACTCTAAGGACGAAGTGTAAGCTCTATAAAACACTGATCCTGCCAGTTCTGCTCTATGGTGCTAAGTGGTGGGCGTTAAGCAGGAAAGGTGAGCAGATGCTAACTCATTTGGCCCTGTGTGCGAGGGGGGCGAATGGGGGTAAAGATATACCCGCGAACTCTAAGAGCTGTACCAAGATTTTGAAGTAGTTCAGAAAACCGAAACACGGTAACTACATGGCTCGGGTTCACCTGGACAACTGGGCTGGACAATAGTGCTCCAGCCAAATGAATCATCGATTCCCAGCCCCCAGGTTCGAGACGACAAGGAAGACCGAACCTCCGTTTCAAATACCAAGCCATCGTGTATGCCAGAGCGCATTTCCTAGATAAATGGAAGCAGCGTGCCCGGTACAGCAGAGTTCCATCCTCTGATGTAGAAATAGAAATTATCCGAGATCCAAATGATCCGAGATTTACATTAAATTCCAATTAAATTGCATACACCCGACCACAGTAAATTATATAGGGTGATATTTCGTGAGGTTTGACTTTCAACAGAATTTTTTTTGACAGATCATGCGTTACTCCTATCAAACTGCCTTGCCATTTTTGTTCACTATCGTTTGCCAAATCATCGTGAAAAAACTCATACCACAACAGCGTCTACAAATTGTTCAGCTGTATTACGAAAATCAGCGTTCTGTGAGAAATTGTTTTCGAGCGATTCGAGGAATTTACGGTAATCGACCTACTGAAACCAATATTGGCAATACCTTTCGCAAATTTGAGTCCCGGTTTACATTAGTGGATAATACTCGACCGGTTAGACCATATCCAGCACGTAGTGGTGAAACTAAAGCAGCTGTACGCGAAGAGCGTGACGAATCGATTCAGAATATTAATGCCAACCGTTATCGCGCCACTCGGTGCCTCTGTCGAAGAGTAGGCGAGTACATATCACCCCCGATTATAATTAGCAATAGTTTTTTTGTATAATTAGTTTTAAGTTTTTAGTTGTTTTTTCGTTTGTCTATATGTATAGTTTTAAATAGTAGTTTTTAAGTATTTTAAGAAAAAAAAAAATAAAGATTGCAAGTTTTTTAAAAATGTTCTTGCAAAAATCATATTTACAACACAAAAAGTATTAATAATTAAGGCCGAAAGGTAATAGCAATAAGTGATATAGTTAAGTTTAGAGTGTCCGCAGGAGGACCATTAATCTAGTATAAGTATCCTGTTAATTTTAAGTTAGATTTAATCATTTTTGTCTAGTATGTAAGATCTTTTGAAAACAATAAAAGTGAATTTAAAATTGAAAATTGTGCTTCCTGAAATTCAAACCCATGGCATCGGTGAGCTATGGTTTCAACAAGACGAACCATACAGCGCATGAAACAATGGACTTGGTGTGCGCTTAATTTCACGTCTTGCTATGGTAAATTGGCCGCCTAGATCGTGCTATATAACAACTTTGGACTATTTTCCCTGCGGATATGTAAAGCCTCAGGTCTTCAGGAATAAGCCAGCTACGATTGACTCTTTGGAAGCTGATCGCTTTGCTTTTTGTACGACCAAAATTTGGACCTTCCTCCTCAGACGTAGTCGTGCCCAACATTTACATTATATCATTTACAAAAAGTTAATTCTATAAATCTTTCTTTTAACCGATAATAACAATTTTAACTTCACTTTCATATTTATTTATGTTTGTTTTACATTATAAATCAAACCCTACGATGAATCACCCTTAGCGAACTTTTCGAATTCGCGCAAGTGAAATTCGTTTGCACCTGAAACACTGGCTAACTTCAATAATTTATAATACAATATCAACTATTGTCGCCCGGCAAAAGTCATAAACATTTTTTGAATGAGTTCAAAATGCATAGCCGTTTCTTTACTTTCAGGCACAGGTTAAGTTATAACGCGGATAGATGGTCTATTTGCCTAGCTATATATTAAAATTGATTCTTTTTCATAATATGTTCTTGATCACAAAAAATATTTATAGTTTATTGCGTTGGCAATTGTCGTCAGCCCAACAAAAGAGTTTGTACAACTTAGAGCAAGAAGGATGAAGTATACCATTAATTTGACAGTCAATGCCTTCTCTCTATCTAAGCACTAAGCAAAGCACAGTCCATTTATTAGCTCATTACATGAATGCCGTGTTAAAAAAATATGAATAAAAAGGTAACCTTCCGTAATTTCAGATAGTTACCAAATATTGCTATCGTAAATCAGAACAAACTAGCAATTTCCATAATGGATTTAATTTATTCCAACACATTTCCATTGAATTGTTTTTACACCCAAATCCAGAAACCACTTCCAGCCGAAAAACGAAACATACCAATACGGTGTTGTATGTACTTTCTGGCCCTCATAAAACGTATTACAAATATTGGCAATAAATTAGCCCTTAGAGCATAAATATGTATGTACACCCATACGATTTCCCCTCTGGCAGGATTGGCAATATTTTTTTTATGGTTATTGAGTCCCTATCACAGTTGGTGGTAGTGTCGGAAGTGTAAAGATTGATTGATGCATATAAACTATATATTGGAAACATATTGGGATTTATACCAAGTGAAGTGAGAAATTTCTTAGGAATTTATCCACGAAATTTGTTGTGAAAGAGTGCGTGTTTCTTAAATTTATATTTCTATGCAATAGACGATACTTGTTGTAATTTCGTTCATAGCTACGTAAATAAATAATTTAATTTTTCAAAAACTGGCGCACAGCGTCAACTCTTTTAACGTTCTCATATACATGTAACTCAATTTATGAATTTGGCGTTGATATAAATGAAGGCGTTAAACAGCCCATAGAGGACCCAGAGTCTAGCTTCTTAAGTCGTTGTGTGTGTGGTTATATCTTTTGGCACAAATGGAGAGGACCTACAATTTGTCGATTCCGATCGGCAATTTCTTTGACAAGTTTCTTATGTTAAGTTATTATCTTGAATGTTTGTTACACTTTCGCAATATCTGAAGCAACAAAAAGCGTACGATAATACACTAACCACTTAGCCACTGCGTGTCACCGCAAATCCTTCTACTTATGACACATTTAATTTATTTTATTTAAATGTTTGAACGTAAACTTATTAATACCCATTATGTTTTGAAATAGCGACAAGCTGATACTAAATTCAATAGAAATAGCTAATACAATAGATAAAGAAAAGCATTCGAATGAAAAATGTTAAAGGAAAACATATTAAGGGGCACGGTAGTTCCCAGCCAAGTTCTTTAGCAACTTTGTCACTAAACTTTTATTTCCACGAACCAACTCCGGCCATATTGACCCTTGGGGGCATGGTAGCCACCCTTTTTTTTGACTCAGCCTTACTTACTTAACAAGACTTATAATTATGATTTTTTACATGAGGGTTCGCTTTTAAGAACAAACACGGGGAAAAAATAATATATAGTTTATTTTCCATTGAGATGGCGTGCAAAACTTAGACTTAGAGCTATGAAATTACCCGTAGAGTTAGGATTTGAAGAACAGACACCAAAAAAAAATAAAACTTTGTGTATGTTGCAAAAAAGTGGCATGGAAACCGCCCATGTTTCGAACTCATTGTATAGTTATGAAATTCTACATGGCAAACAAGTAACTATATAATAAAGAATATTTTTTTTAAAGGTAAAGAACTTCGAATTGGAATAAAACGCAAGCAAATCGTTTTAATGTCCATCAATTTGGCTTTATTGGAAGGATAATTTTATGTCATTAATGTTTAAATATGATTTCGGGCATGTGGCCGCCGCGGCTAGTTCGAATGAAGACAAGTCTAGAGGTCCAATTTTCAACCACTTTTTCAAGCATTTGAGGCTGTATGTCGGCAATAACGCCACGAATGTTGGCTTCCAAGTCCCCTAACGATTCTGGTTTGTTGGCGTAGGCGACTTCACATATCCCCAAAGAAAATAATCCAATGATGTCAAATCACACGATCTTGATGGCCAATTGACAGGTCCATTCCACGAATTTATCTGCTCATCTGCATCGCTGTGTGGCATGTAGCGCCGTCTTGTTGGAACCACATCTCATCCACATTCGTCCCATCCAATTCGGGAACAAAATAGTCAGTTATAATGGCTCTATACCGGTCTCCATTAACGGTAACTTAGTCTCCAGCATTATTTCGGAAGAAGTATGGCCCAATGACTACACCAGCCCATAGATCACACCAATCAGTCAATTTTTGTTGATGTAATGACGTTTCAAGGGTCTCATGTGGATTCTCTTCACTCCAAATGCGGCAATTTTGGTTGTTGACGTAGCCATTCAACCCAAAATGAGCCTCATCACTGAACAAAACTTTGCGGTAAACTTCTCGAACTGAACCATTATTTGCACGATTTGCAAGCTTTGTTCATTTATAAACCTGTTCATGATGAAATAGTAAATCAAACTGAATATAAATGACATTAGAGTTGCCAGATTTGATCACAAAATGTCAGTTTTATCTCTACTCGAAAAACCAACCTCTAAAAAAAACACCCTTTACAAATATCGAAAACGGACGTTTACCTTGGGTCAAACTGAATACAATTTTAAAATTCTTCAAAATTTGCACGTATAAAAAAGCTTTGCAAAAAGTTTTGAAATCACACCAAAAATATATATGTTAAAGAATTGTACAAAAGTCGCTTTTGCCTTACAAGTCAGCCACACACAGTACTGAGATATGAAAAAGAACGCCAATTAATAAGAATTGCAATTATTAAAAATTTCGCAAATAAGATTTATACTTTTATAGCAAGCTTTATATACATGCATATATATCTTTAAAACTTCAAATTGGAAAACTTGCCAACAATATCAAATATCAAACATTGGCAGTTGATAAATTAATATCAAACAAAAATAATAAAATGCAGAAATCCAAGATTTAAAAAATAAGCTAATAATATTGACTGAAGCTGATAACGCTTAAACGATTTACAGTTTTTGAAGAGCTAAACAATAAAGTGAGTGGTTTGATTTTAATAAAATAAAATTTATTACAAATGTCATAAATAAGAAAACCTTGGCAAAATGATTTTGTTTTAATAATCTGTCAGAAAACCGTAAGAATTATTAAGGGAAGTCTGATATCACTACATATAATAAGTCAATTGATACGATGTCAATAGTTTGTTCCTCTTCTACAATCCACCGCTGCAGCCTGCCTGAAGCTACGACAAATGCATATGGCGATTATGAATAACACCATAAGTCAGTTCTTGTCATTTCAGGATACGCATTTGGAGTTTTGAAATTGTGTGACAGCTTGTTATGGTATTTACTCGGCCATAACTTTTGAGATTTTAAAATGAAACGTTTATGGAATATCAAATGAACATACATGGATTCAGACCTTAGTCGACTTATGCTGATATGCCTTGATGCCACATAATAGGTAGATAAGTTGGGTCTGTTTTTTCTGAATTTCATTATTTAAAATTGTTTGAGCAAAGTCATATTAGGTATACCTACATACCTACTTTTGTTTTTTCAATTTTTCGAACTTAAATCACACGCACTAAAAATATTCCCTCCTGCACATGTCTTTACTAAAAACCAGCTGACGTTCATGATCTACTTCGCAATTCCAATCAAAAAGTTAGTATGTTCTTTCTACAAAACAAGCGCACACATATATATATGTAGGTATAAGCTACATCACCTGCGATATTAATGAGTTTCATGTGCTTACCATCATCATCATTTGCAATCGATTGTTGGCCTTCAGAATGCTGTTGTGTACTCAGAGATATTGATGCTCCTTGGCCATTTATCTGTGAACATAGCAAACACTTCTCATACAAAAATTATTAATATCGATTTTCCCTCTTCTCAATTTGATCCACTTCTTGTGAAGCGCACATACATAAAAGTATTATCTGGATGTCCACTGGGAAATAGAGAAAGTACAAAAAGCTGAAAAAACAACCCCTCTATTTCAATAGGTAAGGACCATAACACTGACATACCATGAACTTCATCAATTGTTAAAACATTTTACTTGTTTTCCGGTGTTTTCGGAGTTTCATCCTTATAAGAAGGATGTGCCCTAAAGTTAGATATCAAAAGTACTGGACAACTCATATTTTTTTCAAACAGAATAAAGTAAGATGGTTACGTTGGGTTGATGTTACTAGTTTTGATAGTTTTGTATAATAGAATCAGATAGATGCCAAGGAAATTGAGAGTAAATCTGTAAAAGTATAATAAGACCTTCAGTCTAGTAATGAACCATCTCGCTCAAGGGTATTGTTAGTTTTCCAAGAATACAACCCAGGAAAGCTAACATACATATGTATGCACATATGAAGTCTACTGAACCTATTGAGCCAACAGACATAGGTATAGTTACTGGAAGTAACATTCAAACAATGTTTGATTTAGTTGCATACGAGAGTTTCTGCCACTCGGGGGCAGCCTTTGCCATTTTTGTGTGAATGGAACTTGTCAGTTGGCATTTGACAGTCGTAGAGAGTGGTCGATAACAATTTATTATGGAGCATCAATAATCATTCATATTTTTCTGAGGATAAAAAAGCTGATGAAACTGCTAACTCATTGGAAAACTTCCTTGTTACGGAATTGTATCAATTAGGCCTACAGAACATGTTGTTTCAACAAGACGGTGTCACATTACAGACAGATCGTGCTTAAAAGTTATTGAAAGAAAACATCGCCATGGAACATAAAACGAATCCTCTATAACAGAAGACAGTACTGTACTGTGTAAATCACTAGTTATAATTCGAAATCGAACATGAATATAACTTAAGTTGCGGTGATTAGTAGACCCCACTACCATACCATCTTATTTTCGTATAATCTATAATGTCCAGGCGCTGTAGTTTAAAGATGCAGGCAGTCCCAACCTTGCCTAGCAAGGGACCAACACAAGATTCACTGTATTTCGCCTACCGACGCAATTCAGAGCAAGCTTGGTCGAGCTAAGAGGGTTGAGCAGCGCTTTTAATGCAGCAATTTTAATCTGACGAACCGTTTTGTCATGTGACTTCTCAACAGACACTTTTTTGGACTTCCCTATACCTAGCCCTAATATCACACCTCAATTTAAGTTTGAGTTCGAAATTTTAGCACAATTGCAACAACTTTCTCTTTAGTATACAAATGTATACCAGAAATTTAAGAATTATGACCGTAGCGAAGCACGGTTATGCAGCTAGTGTTTAATATATTCTTTATATTTTATTGGTTAATTTAATAAATACAACAGCTCCTTGACAAAACCATTTGCAAGCATTCTGCTACCATATCTAAAAGAGTTATCCCTTCTTAAGGAATTTATGCAAACCACTTCATAAAATTGTTTCCCATTTTAAATTCAAGTCAGCGTCACTGGCAGATATTGTGAGAAGTAGTATCTCGTTCCCTTAGGTAGGTATAAACTACCACCTATAGTAATCCAAAGCAATACTATTCTACATATACATTTGGTATGGCAGGAAAGGAATATTGTATTGTTGTAGATATGTATATGTATATTTATATAATGATATTTATATAAAACTCATCTCCCTACTCAAGAACTTTTTCGGATGTGTAAGTTCACATTTCTAAAATATTCTTGAAAACAGAACTGAGTTAAGTTAATGTAAATTGAATGTAAACAAGCCAATATAGATGTTGTTTGGACCTTTTTCCTGTTCTGCTGACCATTCGCTTTCGGGTACATATTTTCTGATAATAGCTGCCTCATAATTTTTTTGAATAAAATAACTTCCGTACATTGAATGCCTTCTATTTATATCATATTATTTTTTTTGGTAAGTAGACTGACCAACATTCAAATCTACGTGGTTAAGTATTTTTGTTTTCCTTCAGGAAATGCACAATACAACTGCTATATATTGCAGCCTAAGAAATTATAGCCATGCTTGCTGAATAAATTTAGTTTAGACTATTAAATACTAGCTGACCCGGTGAACATGGTATCTCGTAAATTTGATTTGATTTTCATTACTCTTCATAAGCACCGCATACGGTTTGAGTTTCGTTTTGTGATTAAATTAAACTCGTTCGTAAATCAATAATGTATAATATAAACTACGTCTTACCGCGAACATACGGGAACCCGCAACATACAGTTATCCATGTGCAAAACACAGAAATTTGAAATGTCAGTGAAGGCCAGATTGAAGCTGTTTAAACTCGAATGGCAAGCCCGTTAGAGCCATCGATATGCGCAAAATCAAAACTTTCTCTCCTTTGTACTTTTAATAAATAATCGTCGCCTTGATGAAGTTGTTCATAAATTTGTTTACAACATGTTTGTTTTTTGGCGCCAATATGGATGGGCTGTCCATCGCCACCAGTGACCTTTTGTGAGCCATCTTGAATTCGTCCCAAACGATCTATTCGCATCTGTAAAATGCACGTTGATTTTCATGTTCAGCTGGAATTTCAATACAGAATGTGCAGTTCGTCCGCAGACTTATAAAGTCGATGCTCTACACCAAGGGCAATAAAATTATAAATGCTTATACTATAAAGATGAACAAATTTGCATACTTCGATTTTTGAAATAATTTTTTTTTTATATAACGATTTTGTTAAATTTAAATTAAATTCGTTTTCTCAAAAACGATTAAAAAAACCTAAATAATAAAATTTTTGGAATACGCCCACTGCCACGCCCACAATTTAGAAAAAACCGTTTTAAAGCTAAAGTTAGAGAGATAGAGTGTTACAACCTTCACAAGATATGTAGGCACTGCCCTCCTTTATAAGTTTGTCATATAAAGTTTTTTGCCACGCCTACTTTTTGTGGGCGTTTTTGACGCTGTTTTCTTCGAAAATTTTCACAGAAAGCGAAAAAAACTGTTTAACAAAATATTTACCCAATATTTTTTCCAACATATCGCCCATACAAAGTTTTTGGCCACGCCCACTTTTTGGGGGCGTTTTTTCAAAAAAAACTTTTTTTTTTAATTAATAGAACTAAATAAAATGCTATCCATCATCTTCTTAATGCTTTTTTCTTTGGGGCATATAGGGATATGGATAGGGTATCATACTGTTCGCCTCAAGCGGACTGTAGCCTTTCCTTATGTTTTTTTTTTAATATTAGACAATTCAAAAAATACTGACTTTACTTCCGACTCGTGTGAAGTCTCTTACAGAGACACAGCAGCTTTCCTTCATCTACGGTCACGAGCATGCTGCTCCAGTTATCCATACCCACCGATCTGCCATTAGCGATGGTTTAGTCTTCCTAGTCGTCTCGAAGCGCTGGAGTTCGAAGATTCTCTTAGCTGGAGTACTATTGTCCATTTGCTCAATGTTTTAGATTTTTGAATTACATTCACATCTTGGTACACCTTATAGAGTTCACTACTGTATTTGTTCATACATTTGCCCTCTTCGAGCACAGGGAATTTTTTTTCTTAAACAAGTTAGTCATTTGCTCACTTTTCCTCTTTATCGTCCAGCCCTCAACAAGCTGGATCAGTGCTTTATGGAGCTTTCACTTCGTCATTCGTGTTAGAATCTTTAAACCCATATGTTTTCCAAATTTACTTTAAACCTCCGCAAGGGTGTTATTTGAAGAGTTGATGTTAACTCCGAGGTAGGTAAACTCCTTAACCAACTCGAGATTTCAGCTTTTAACAATTACTTTTTTTTCTAGCTGGTGGACAGATATTGTTTGTTTAAAGCATGTATTTGGCCAAATTTGACGGCACACAAAAATACACTTATCTTTTATAGCTGTAGGCATATGAAGGTAGTTTTTCTCACCACCAGATTTTAGATTTAATATGAAATTCGTCTTAAAATGATTTTTACAAAAACTGCACCTACGATTTTGATGTAATTTCGCACATTGGACACTTTTAACATAATACAAACAATTATCACAATCGTTATAGCCGTTTTTGAGAAAACTTAATTAAATTTAACAAAATCGTTATATGAAAAAAAAAAAATTAAAAAAAAATTATTTTAAAAATCGATGTATGGAAATTTGTTCATCTTTATAGTATAAAAAAAACTGTAAATTTTTTTTTAAATTCCCTTTATTAGTTTGCGAGATATTGCCAGTTTTATAAATAACCGTTAATCGGTTTTTTTTTTCAAAAACTGAGTAAGCAGAATTTTTGACCCCATCCCAAATATTCTTAGTAAAAAAAAAGACCGAAATCCTTGAAACCACTTTCAAGAAAAATAGGTACCGTTATTTTAAAAGATAGAGCAGAAAATAAAATGAAGCCCTGAGATGTAACCCCAAAAACCTTATATACAAACTCAGCAAATCGATCGAACCGTTTCGCCATACGGAGCCCGGACGGACAGACAGACTGACAAACGGACGGCATCGGTGGACCCGATGGACTTCTCTATAGTCGTAATATCATCCCTCATACTCAGTTTGAGTTCGAAATTTCCGCACGATCGCAATAACTTTCTCTTTACTGTACTAATGTATACGAGAAAGTTAAAAATGTATATCAAGTCATTTTACTAAATATTTTTACTAATTATTTCCCATACAAAAACTCTGTGGGCGTTTTTACAAATCTTTGTTTTAATAAATTGCATATAACATGAAATAAAATGTAATCCATCATGTTCTTAACGCCTTAGACTTTGTTCACCACGAGCGGGTTGTAGAATTTCCTTACGTATTATATATTTTTAAAAATCTCTGAAATATTCATATTTTCAAAATTTCCCTGAAGGCAACTTTAGTGTAAATTGATTTACATTGTGCTTTTTCGCCGAAAATTTAAACGAGACAAACTATCACTTAAAATTACTAAAAGGCGACTTATTCGAATATTTTTGAAAGTGGGAAGTTTTTTAAAGCAGTATAAAAGATACATAAAAATAATAAATGAATAAATAATTGTTTTTAAGTTTTTATCATTTGATACTAGATCTAAAGGTGGAGTGCACTACTGAGCAATAAGCTTTAGATTTAAATTCCTTCCACTAGCAATTATTTATCACAACAGTGAGCCGGCTCAATATTGGTTGTTTATTGACAAAGCAATTAAACCAAAAATCAACTTTAATTAGCGCTCTTAAATCTACGACTATGCCAGCTCAGAATTCGGTAATACTTGTGTAGTACATTCGTGAACTTCACTATAATGAAAATGCTAAAAAAACCTTCACAGACGTTTTGACATTGACAGATCATAACAAAAGTTTAAAGGTGCGTTTGCACTAAAATACAAAATTATTTTGTCCCTATTAAAAAAACCGATTAGGCGCTTTTCTCTTGCAGTTTGGGATATTGTTTTTGTCTCTTCCTTTTTACACACTCCATACCTTATTCACAGATTGAGATTGAGATTGTAATATTTCTCTTTATAGACTAAGTAATCATATTTACGAGCATGTTAAAAGAATGTTTGCCTTACATATCAAAATAAAAACATAGTCAATTAAAAAAAATAAATTAAGTTAAGAACTTGCTTCCTTCCGCAAATAAATGATCGTAAATTTAACAGTTCATAAAATGCAATTTCTTTCTTTAAGGTTAAAAATATTTCTCATCATTTTTCAATATTCACCGGAAATTGTGTGATGACGATAATAATTACGTTCTTGGTAATTTTTTCTGCTTCCCCATGCAGGAGATTATGAACGGAATGAAAGCAGTAAGTTAGGAATTCTGATATTAAAATTCTATTAGGTATCTAAGTGAATGGTTGATAATATGTATACAGTGTACTGTAAGAGAAAACGGAAATAATTACTTAACCTTTGTGGAGCATATGCGTCTCTCTTAGAAAACATTACTGTTTTGCATGCTTCCATAGGCAAGGAAAACGTGTTCATTTATTTAGCGAAAATATATAGATACATAGATGGGTATGTGCTTATGCATTACATAACCTTCATGATTCTATAATTTTTTTCCGATTGATCATACATATTTACATTTCAAATATAACACAGGACTATTTTTTATTACATGTGTAGGATGTATGTGAATTATTGAATGAAAATGAAATTGAACGCATTTTTTTGGATTTTATTATGAAATTAAAATTATATCATTACCTTTAGGTTTAATTAAACTTACATTATGTAGTTAGGGATATAGGTAGTTCAACTTAATAAATGGGAAATAAATGAAATCCACAAATAGAATGTAAGTAGGCGAAATTGAAATGCTTTATTGATAGGTATCTTTCGAATATTAATATTAACTACATACAGTGTAGTGGTCAATGGATAATAATTACGTGGGATTTATTAACGTAAGAGTCATTTTCAAAGGCTTTCGTACCCCCTCAATTTATCGCATCCTCAAGTCGGTCGCACAGCGTTATGAATTTAATGAAATTTTAGTATGTAATAGAGGGATTTTATCTAAGAATTTTGATGTATACATACATATATTTATGTTCTGCAGCTACTAACTGGTGTATTTTGGTTCTGGTGTATTTTAAAATAACACAAAATGTTTTCAGGAAATTGTTTTAATATTTTTTTATTACGATAGAAGGATCTATGACAATTATGTGTGAAACAAAATATCGCCCAAATGCTCGCTCGTCCGTACGCAATTTTTAGGCCTTTAAATTCAAGCTAGGAAGCTGGAATTTGGACCACATATTCCATAGAGTTCCGAAATGGTTAAATTTTGTTGATACTCCCACTACCACGCCACAATTTATAAAAAAAAGCTTAGATTATAAAGATAGTGTTACAAGCTTTACGGGATATGTAGGCACTGCCCTCTTTTATAAGTTTTGGCCACGCCCACTTTTTTTATTTAAAATTTCATAGAATATAATAAAATGCTATATATAACGTTCTTAATGCTCAGGCATACTGTTCGCCCCAAGCAGACTATAGCCTTTCCTTATGTTTTTACATCGGTTCAAGCGATTTCGCGATATATCGATGGCACATTAATGTTATCGCATATTTATGAATTATGGCAAGTAGCTCCAAATATGTTACCAATGCCTTATAAAGTGGTAGATTCAGGGTTACTATTACGACCCACTATGGAACCAATAGCATCTTTCCTCATTCCCTAGTTCCTGCGTCTAAAAAAAATTATCGAACTTTGACACTTTTTAAAAATTCGTAACCCTTTTGGACGCTTAGTGCTACTCAATATGATAAATGGACTTCATAAATGGCATAAAACCGACTTCAATAATATGTAATTCACCAAAATGACTATGCACTAGTTCTTCATTATTAGTACTACCAATCTTGTGATATGTTAAGGCTTAACTTCATTCGGCAAAAAGTAAAGTAGATATACGAAAATGTTTTTTCGCTATCCACACAGTTTGGTAATTCTAATGCCAAATTTTTTCATTGCGATATCTTAAGTGGTTCACAATATATAGCCGAAAATTTAAAACTTAAAATGTGTACCCTGAAAAATGACGAAAAGTGACTTTGGCTGTTTTTCCTTATGGCCACGGAAATTTGGTATGAAGTCAAATGTTACCATTTTATTTGAGGCGATTTAGAAACGGATCTCATGTAGCGTTAAAGTTTCTAATAACAAAGTATTGCACTTTAATATTGATCTCTTTATTCGTTTAGTTTACATATTGCTGCGCTTACTATATTGTTCTTGTATTGTCTAGTGAATGGTTCACAAACATAGTTAGATAGAACTTCAAACATTATGCAAAGATAGTTTGATAGAACTAAGGAAATACATTGCACATAAGAGTCGCGAATGAATCACGTACATTTAGAAAAAGTTCGCGAAAACTACATCCATCCAATAACGTGTCATTATTTCCCACTTACATCGAAGTCAAGTTATATCCCAACACCGCTAATGTAGCGATTTTGTGGATGTAAATTAGTTATTGATTTCTCTATAAATTAATATGAAAGTTTCACCACGTCTAATTTAGCATTCTCAAAGCAAACGTTAATTTAGTTTAGTATAACTTACGAGGATTATTTAAAGCAGTTATTTAGTCATACAGAACATGTTAAAGAAAAGTCATTAATAACTTCTATAGAAAATACCCGACACCATAACAGCAGGCAAAAGGTAACTAATAATGGAAACTTTTATAATACCCTAGCAGTATTTATGACGCACTTCAATTTCTTTGTTAATAAAATCCTTAATAGGTCATCTAGGAACAGCTGGGTGCCAAAAGTTCATGAAGAACATTTTGCACACAAAAGAACGATAAAGCAACGTCCCTATTCGTATGCTATGTTAAAACAACAATAATGAATCACATAAAGGTAAAGCAACGGCCACATGCTCCAGAAGCTACTACATAGCATACCGAACACACTCGTGCATTCTGGAGTCATACACTAATTCATACCTACGTACGAGTAGATATCTACAAACATAATGCATATCGAATATTGAATGTAACTTGACTATAAATTAACCTTTAGCCAAGGAATGAGGAGGAATGTAATTTATTTGCTTACATGAAGCATATTGAAGTAAATCTTTGGTTACCACAGGTGTCCATTGGCATTCAATTCATTGGGAGCAAAGATCAAGCAATGATTTTAAAATATTGCTTGCCAAGTGATTAATATTAGTTGTTGGTCTGTTATTAACTACTTACTATGTTGGTATGTATGTTCTTGCAACCACTTTGTCAATATGATGTGGATAATTTAAGTCCAAGGGCTTTAACATTAAAACTATGTGGTTGGGTTAGTAGAAATAGAGTGAGCCCTGATTGACAACTATGCGTGGCCCAGAGTGATCATTTTTTTCCTATTTTGTCTCCCCATGGTAACCACCGGGTATTTCTCTCTTTCAACCTGACTTTACTACATTCATTGAATATGCAATTTCGAAAAGGTCATATCTCGCTTTTTTTTTACAAATTTGCTTTTTCATATAAATGTATTCATGCACAAATTGAAAAAGGTAATAACTTTACCGTCAACGCCATGGAATTTACAGATATATTTTTGTAAATGTCACATTGCACCCTCAATACAATAGAGCTGTACGTCAAAAAAAAAATTCTTTCGAGAAAAACAAACATTTGAATTTCAGAAATACACTGTTTTATCTATATACATACATATGTAGATACTACAACAATAAATACTAAATTATGATTTAAAAGCCTCTAGGAAATAAGGCCCCAAGACAAAAGCCCTAAAATAAAAATGAAATAACGCCTCAAAAAT
Source organism: Ferdinandea cuprea (assembly GCA_963576555.1). Lineage (NCBI taxonomy): Eukaryota > Metazoa > Arthropoda > Insecta > Diptera > Syrphidae > Ferdinandea > Ferdinandea cuprea. The sequence goes on from OY754959.1 coordinate 86,078,605, forward strand.
ATAAACGCGAAACAACAGCATTTTTTTTTAAACTAGGCTCTTATTTCATTTTTTGGAGATTTATTTCGTTCTTTTGGGGTCTTATTTAATTTTTGTATTTGAATATGTTTACACTTGTTTTTATTTCTATGTAATACTGTCACAATGTATTTGTCGGTTCAATGACTTCTGCCAAATAAGGGCCACCGGGCTTATTCTTAATAATTGAAATAATATAAATAACTTTATGACATTATGAATATATAATAAAGCCCAACTTTTTTATATTGGGATTTTATTTCATAATGAAATGTTTCTGTTCAAAACGTCAAAATAAGTGCATAGGTAAGAAAATCGCAATTTTGGGAAACTTCAATCAATTTTTAAGATAAGATAGAAGAGATCTTCCAATTGTACATCGATATTATGTATACCCTATTTTAAGGGTATATTCATTTTGACACATAGTTTGTAACACCCCTTAATATTCGTCGTAGACCCATAAAAGTATATATATTTATGATCAGCACCAAATCCTAAGACTATTTAGCAATGTCCGTCCGTATCAACTTTTGGGGCCTTTAAATTTATGCTAGGAAGCTAAAATTTAGAGCATATACTCCTTAGGGTCCCGAAATGGTAAAGTGTTAAAAGTTTTTGAATACGCCCACTGCCACGCCCACAATTTAGAAAAAAAACATTTTAAAGCTAAAGTTAGAGAGAGAGAGTGTTACAACCTTCACAAGATATGTAGGCACTGCCCTGCTTTATAAGTTTGTCATATAAAGTTTTTTGCCACGCCTACTTTTTGTGGGCGTTTTTAAAAAAAAACATTTCTTTTTTAATAATAGAATGAAATACAATGCTAGCCATTATCTTCTTAATGCTTTTTTCTTTGGGGCATATAGGGATATGGATAGGGTATCATACTGTTCGCCCCAAGCGGACTGTAGCCTTTCCTTATGTTTTTAAATCATTTTCTTTGGATAGAGTATTAAAAAAAAATATTCGAACAGTTTCGCAATACAGCTTTTGAACACACTGATCAACGGGATTGACGGGTATTGGCGGAATCACTATTTTTAACTTATCTTTGCATGGGTATGCCACTATTGTACGAGTACCTACGTAAATCATTAACTATGTACTGAGTTAAAGTTCGAGTTAGAATTTCCAAATTACGATAACTTTGTTTTGAGTATACCAATATATATGTAGGTACGAAAAAGTTAAAAATGAAAACGCTCAAATAACGGAAGCAAAACATGTCTGCATTTATGTAGCTGTGTTGCCTTACAGACAGACTTTGAAAGTTAAATAAATATAGAAGTCTTAACGAACAAAGCCTTTCTTTTAACATTAATTAAGCCAATTACATTTCAGTATACAATTCGCCTTTACCTTTTAATTCGATTCCATCTGAACGATTGTGCTATGTAAGAAAATGGAGTAAAAAGCTCTTAGAAAGACCAATTAATTATGCAATGGGAATACTTCAGCCACATTAGCAATAAGTATTTACATTAATGAGTAACGCTTGAGTTAATAGTTTAAGTTGCCTGTTCTCCTAGTTTCTTCAACTAAATCCTCTGGTGGAAAAGCATGTACTTTTGTTTATAAGTCCATAATGTTGACCCCTTTCAAATTTACACGTTATAAAGAAAAGAGCAACTTGGGATTAGTTATGAGTCTGCTATCAATCACGTTCCTATGTATACTGAGCAGAAAAAAACTGTGATTGCTTCTTTAACGTACTGTATTTTTCGCGGCAAAATAAAATAAAGTATACGACTCCGTCACACGTAAATTCGCTAATTAAATGAGTCGCATCATAAAATTTACCTAAAATGTGAGTATTATGAGTTTGTTTTACCTAATAAGTAACTTTGATCACATACCAAATTTATTTATAAATCATTCGAAATTTCGCCCAAAAACCCACTCTAACGATTTGTGCCTCGCGAAGATATAATTTTTGATGTTTGTCAGACATTCGCAAGAATAAAAATTTTTAGATGGTACCGGTCGGATTTGAACCGGAGAAAATTCGCGTAGTGGTCCAACACACTTAATCATTAACACTTAACTACATCCACATCCATATTCATCCGTATCCCTATATGCCTCCAAAAGGCGATAACGTGCGATCAGACGGTTATCCGAACGTGTCACCCAGACAACATCTAACATGTTTGTTTGCTTATAGTATATTCCCACTTTCCCTCTACTGTAGGGATTTGCCGCGAATTAGAAAATTTAAATTTAAAATATACACCCTAGGGTCTCGAAATGGTAAAGGGTTAAATTGTCTTTAATACGCCTGCTGCCACGCCCACAACCTAGAAAAACCAGTTTTACAGCTGCAGTTGAAGAGATAAAGGGTTAGAACCTGAACAAAATATATAGACACTGAACTCCTTCACAAGTTTTCCATAGCCAAGCGTTTTTTAACAAATTGTTTACAAAACATAAGGAAAGGCTACAGTCCGCTTGGGGCGAACAGTATGAAACCCTATCCATATCCCTATACGCCCCAAAGCAAAAAGCATTAAGAAGATGACGGATAGCATTTTATTTCATTCTATTTAATAAAAAATATTAATATTTTTTTGAAAAACAAAACGCCCACAAAAGTGGGCGTGACAAAAAGCTTTATATAACCAACTTATGAAGGATAGTAGTGCCTACATATCTTGTCAAGGTTGAAACACCCTATCTCTCTAACTTTAGCTTTCAAACGGTTTTTTCTAAATTGTGGGCGTAGCAATGGGCGTATTCAAAAAATATTTACAATTAACCATTTCGGAGCCCTAGGAAATATGTGGTCCAAATTTCAGCCTCCTAGCTTAATTTTAAAGGCCTAAAAATTGCATACGGACTGACGGACGGACGGACATTGCTAAATAGTCTTCGGATTTGGTCCTGATCATAAATATATATACTTTTATGGGTCTACGACCAATATTAAGGGGTGTTACAAACTATATATGTGTGAAAATTAATATACCCTTAGGATAGGGTATAACAATTTCAATGAATGAAATAGGGATATGGATAGGGTATCATACTGTTCGCCCCAAGCGGACTTTTTTTTTCTTATGTTTTTTGTTTAAAATGATTTAAAATCGCCATTTTTATATGCATGAAAATAAATCGAAAGGCAATTAAAAATCATTCTAAACAAAAAAACTTTATAAAAAAATTCTTTTTTTTTTTGCCTATTATTTTATTATTTCATGGGTTAATTTTACCGAGGAAATTTTAACAATCACCATTGGAAAGGGTACCCTCGAAAATATGGGAAACAGTGGGTTCCAAATTTGTTCTTCCAGTTCATCATATGTCAACAATTCTAACTTAGACGTCGAAATTGCGTCACTTGAACGTTAAATGGATAAAGCAAAGATTTTTCTTTTCTTTCGATTTTTTGAGTTCCTCAACTGTTAATTATTCGTATTAGGTACCATGCGTTCTAAAGCCGTAGGTATAGATTAAATATGTAACACTTTGTATGTGTTCACCCTTAATTGAATTCTAAATGAAAGTTCCTTAAGTTTGGCTACAGTAACTTCCCACTAACGAATACGGCTATCAGTTTAACGACACATAAAATTAGTATGTGTAGATATCCAAGCACTTTAGTGTAGCCGAAAGTTACAGTCGAGAAAATTACCAAATTCAAAAACCGGATTCACTAAATACTTACAAGGGGAAATATGGAAGATAAAGTCATCAGTTGCGAAGTTGAAGTAATCCCTGCTGAAAAGGGGTAATAAAATGAATTACATTGCTTCCATTTGCACTAGGTCCTTCTGTTGCATATATAATTCCCAACTCAATTTGCGTGACGATAACTTCAGCACGATTTGGTTGATTGCGACATTTCAAGGGAGAAAATGATGCCTGAAATAGGAGCGAAGCATATATGTGTGGACGCAACTACAATTACAGTTGCATTTTGAGAGATGTATCATACAAAAAGAGATTTTCTGTCAAAGGAAATGGGAAGTGATTGTCAACCTAATGACATAAAAGTGAAATAAGGTGCTTGTTTTCCTATAAAGATATTAAATATATAGAACATAGTTGCAGAATGGTATGTAATACTAATTCTTTTGTATTCCACATCATTAAAGACATTGTCAATAATAGTTATGATAGTTGGCAACTGTATGAGGAAAAAACAGAGCGTGGAAGAGCATTCCACATTCGCGTTGTACGGTTAAGAAACGAATCCTTGTATTTCACTGTACGTACAGGCTTAAGGGTAAACTGATGTGCGTTCCTAGCAAGGCGAGTATTGCTGTTGAATTGTTGTAGGGGTGGAATGCATTTGGCAATTTCTTTTGAGCACTTGTGGTGGAAATACCGATAAAACAATGACAAGCAGGAGACATTACGACGATGACTAAGAGAGTCAAGTGATTTCGCGATGTCTCGATCGCCAATAAATTTTGCCACACGTAGCTCGAAATATGTAATTGGAGCACTAGACCAGATATGAGCATTATACTCAAGTTTGGGGCGAATAAACGCCTTATAAATTTTTGCCAGATCAGAAGGGGTGAAATATTTCTTGAATCGCTTAAGGAAGACTAGACATTTCGCAGCATTCTTGGCGACATCGAATATGTGGTCATTCCAACGAAGGTTTTCATTAATACACATACCGAGAATGGAAAGTCGATCGGTTTCAGCGATGCAAGTGCCACCCATGGATAATGGCAGAGAATTAGGGTTTCGCTTCAATGACAGCAGATAGGAGAAGTTTTGGAAGCATTAAATTCCACTCTGTTAACATACGTTGCCATTCCAGTTCAACGCCCGAACATGAGGGGCGTTGCCCAGGAAACGAATATGTAAACCTGAGGGCCTGTCATCGGCGAAGGAATAAATAGGATTAGAAGTAACAGAGACGAGATCATTTATAAAAATGAGAAAGAGTGCCGGAGACAAAACGGAGCCTTGGAGAACACCAGCATTTATGTCGTAATTTCCAGACTTGAAACCGTCCAAAACAACTTGAATTGAACGTTCCGAAAGGAGATTTCTAATCCACTGAAGAAGGGTAACATCGATCCCAAATGCACGCATTTTCGACAAGAGAGCTTGATGCCAAACTCTGTCAAATGCCTTTGAAATATCAAGCGAAACGACCTTGCTTTCACCACCATGGTGAATAGTTTGGTTCCACTTTTCGGTTAGATAAGTCATCAAATCACCAGTGAACCTGTTGCTGCGAAAACCGTACTGCCGGTCATTAAGAAGTTTCGGGATTCGAGATATTTCATAAGCTGACGATTTATCAGCATTTCCATGACCTTAGAAAGAGGGACGTAAGTGCAATTGGTCGCTAAGAGGAGGGAGAGGAAGATTCGCCTTTTTTTGGGACGGGCTGGACAAATGCTGTTTTCCACCTTCTCGGAAAGAGCCCTGAAGAATAGATATTTAATATTCTTGACAAACGCCCAAAAGTTTTTACTATCGGAGGGACTTTGTAGTATTTTTTGCCTCATCTTCTGGTCGTAGGAGAATTTGACACGATTAATGTGGGCCCCCATTAATTTGCAGCCATTTCCGCCTCGTTTGAACTTCTATCGGTTTTCCTCAGTTGGATTGGCCTAAAATGACAGAAAACTTACCTCTTTAGCCCTGCTAGCTTCTTTACAGCTCAAGTCAAAGCAGGCATTACTCACATACTTGACTCTTTATCTAAGAACTTTACCCCTCAACATATTAAAACCCAATAATTATTAATAAAGGATTTTTGCGAACTATTGTTGTAAAGGCGTTTCACCCAGATGTAGTGGTTTGGGATCATCAGTGGATTACCCGATACACATCTTATCCATACGCAGTTTTCCTTTTGGTTCCTTGCCGAGTATATCAAAATTCACACTTGAAGCAAATAATAATTGCCGATTATAACACGTGAATGTGAAATTTGTCGTGGTCTTAATTCTGAATCAAAACAAATTTGAACTGCAGCATTTAATTATATCATCCGATACATAGAAAATCTCAAACGCTATGTATATGACATACCACATTTCAATAAATAAGGTACCCTTGTATCATTATGAGAAATTTAATGTTGGTACATCGTCAAGATCGTGTATGTATTTGTACAGCAAAGGTTCACTTGCATCAGTAGAATGCCTTACCCCTAGCCATACGAAGACATCGCGGTAACAAATGCCATCTAGTCAATTATGCATAATTTTTATTATAAGTTAATTTATTAATGTATGGTTTACTCTGTTTAAATTGTATATGTTTTACTAATTTGAATTTTGCTAAGCTAAATTAATCTCAAATTGTGTTAACTTTTGCTTCAAATGGACTTCACTTCTAATGTAAAACATAAGGAAAAGCTACAGTCCGCTTGGGGCGAACAGTATGATACCCTATCCATATCCCTATATGATGGATAGCATGTCATTGCATTCTATTAAATATGAAAAAAAAATTTTTTTTAAAAAAAACACCCCCAATAAGTGGGCGTGGCCAAAAACTCAGTATGGGCAATATGTTGGAAAAAATATTGTCTAAATATGTTGTTAAACATTTTTTTCCGCTTTCTATGAAAATTTTCGAAAGAAACAGCATTTTAGTGAAAAACGCCCGCAAAAAGTAGGCAGAAATACTTTATATGAGAAACTTACAAAGGCCTACATATCTTGTGAAGGTTGTAACACTCGACCTCTCTAACTTTAGCTCTAAAACGGTTTTTTCGAAATTGTGGGCGTGGCAGTGGGCGTATTTAAAATATTTACACTTAACCATTAGCCCTAGGCCCTAGACCCATAAAAGTATATATATTTTTGATCAGGACCAAATCCTAAGACTATTTAGCAATGTCCGTCCGTGCGTCCGTGCGTCCGTCCGTCCGTACGCAATTTTTAGGCCTTTGAAATTAAGGTTGGAAGCTAAAATTTGGACCACATATTCCCTAGGGCTCTGAAATGTTAAATTGTAAATTCTTTTTGAATACGCCCACTGCCACGCCCACAATTTAGAAAAAAACGTTTTTAAGCTAAAGTTAGAAGGATAGAGTCTTACAACCTTCACAAGATATGTAGCCACTGCCCTTCTTTATAAGTTTGTCGTATAAAGTTTTTTGCCACGCCCACTTTTTAGGGGCGTTTTTTAATTTAATAGAATGAAAAAAAAGCTATCCATCATCTTCTTAATCTTTATCTTCTTAATTAGTAAGTATAGATACACTCTGGATAGTGTATAGATGATAGAGTGAGTAGGGACACTCTCCATACATATGCGTCTCGTTCTACCACAAACAAAACCCTACAACAAATACGTACCATAAGTGAAAACAGGTAATAACGGCTGATTTTAACCCTTATGCGCAATCACTTATAATAAAAAGAGTACACAACACTATTGCAGCCGGCTATAGTGGGTAAGACACATAAAAAGGTTTTCCCATAATCTTTTCTCTAATTTAATAAACTTAGTAGGTACATATTTTTTTAAATTATATAAAACGTAGTAACATGCGCAAAAGTCTCTATTGATTTTATTTAATTTCAATTTTATCTACTCGCAAATATTGTTACAAACACTAAGACAAGACGCTATATTTTTCGCTTTTCGTGTATTGCTGTGTATCGCCAGCAATAAATGTTGCGGCAATTAGCAACATTTTCATTTCCACCGATATGTCGTTGCTTTAATGTGAGACCTCTATTTTAACCCATTATAAATGGTTAGCGATAAAATTGCGTGTTTTCTATTTTCAGTTGTTAACAGAGTATACCATTTACTTATAGTGAGTAAGAAAACTCTCCTCGATTTCCTTATCACTTCAATATGTGGAGTACCGCTATGTGTCACATATGTACACGAGAAATAGACAACAGAAAGAAGTCTTGAAGTGAGCAAGAGATAAAAAGGAATATAACTGTTTCGAAATGTGACAGAGTGTGGCGCAAAAAGAGCAAAAATCTATTTTTCGTAGTTTTTTATTAAAATTCTATAACAAACATACATATAATGTTTAGAAGTGCGGTAAATATTTTTGTTTGTTTCTATTTTTTTATAATTTTTTTTTTTCAAAATGGTGAAAAAAAATACATCTTTAAGTCAAGTTTTAGTTTCGCAGCCTCATATTCTTCAAAATCTGTAATAATATAAGAGGAAACCTTATTTTTGAACTCAATTTCAACGTACACTCTTGGTTTAAGCGGTATTTCTTTCAAAATATAACCAGCGAAGTATTAAAATGCATTTTCAGTACCGTAGTCGATAGTTGCATATTCAGGTTGGGTTTTGAAAGCGTAAATAATAATGTCCTTTGTTTTTCAAATGAAATTAACACCAAGAAGTCTATAGATAAAAAGTCTCGGTTTCATATTCACATCTTTTAATTGTTTAATACATTTAAATAAAATTTATTTTAATGTTTGGCTGGTTAATGTTACCATTACAAACAGTTTGCAGACAATGCAATTTTATTCTGCCCATCGCCTTCTAACCCAATAATATTTTCCCTTCTTTCTATTGAAATCCCGATGAGTTTTCAAAGAAATTTCATCATTCCCCCCGGTTACATCCTAAGCAGACAAGAACAAAAGATAAATGACCCACAAAGGAAAAAAAATCCATATAAACCGTTGGATCAAAGATGATCAGTTAAAACAACATTTCATATTGCGAAATTTTCAGCAGTTAAATAGTAAATAGGCTGATTATTTTGCACAAAATAGTGTCTTAAAACAAAGTTCGTAGTATTTACTGATTATTCTGTTAAAATATTCGTGCACAAAATATGTTTAACTTGCATAATATTTAGCCATTTTAAATATATGCATTAAAAAGTTAATTAAGCGTTATGTAAGGAACAAACACGCAATTTATTTTCATTTACCCTTTCATGAATACAATAGGTACCTGAGGACATTGTGAATAGCTACTTACGCTTGAGAATATAAAACGCTACTTTGGACCAATTGCCCCAAAGTTAATTATTTAAAGAATGAGCTTAAAAGAGTGTAAAGTGTCTTTACACCCACTCAGTGCATTTGTTTTGTACTTTCGGTTAAAATAACAGTCATTTACATGCGTTGTTATGCATATTATAATTATCTTGTACAGCAAATATTAACTTCTCGGTAAATTAAAAAAAAATATTACTGAATATAAATAGGCTCATTCCAGGCATCCTCTTTAGCAATTGTTTGCTATAGTTACTGCAATTTCATTAGACCTACCGGACTTGTTCCTTTTTTCCCATTTCATGCGCAGAGAGAAATATGTTTGTTAAATTTTCGCCTTAAGTTTTTGATAATGAACTTTTGTTTCACAGACAGACATTGCATAGGTTAAGTTGCATGTCATACATAGTATGGCAACAAATAATAAATTCGACTTTTGTTGAGTAATTTTTGGAAACGAAAATCCATTCAAGATTCTTGTTTTGTGCTTCGAAATTACTTGGCACAGTACCAATACAATGTTTTCTTGTGGATGGTATCTGACAGGTTAAGGTTTACCCAAGCGAAAGTTTACTTTTCAGGGCAATGTGGTAAGTTTTTGTTGTTCGTTTTCTTCTCGTTGATTTTCATACCACGATGACCTGTGGCAAACATATTTTCGGGATCATGAACAATTGTAACTGTTTTAAGAATATGTTTATATTATATATTGGTTATGTAATTAATTAATGAATGGGTCAACTCGATCTATGCTCGCCGTGTAAAGGAAACCAATAGCATTTCAGAATGTTATTGATTATTATTTTTTAATAATAAAATACATTCTGTATTATAAATCTATACTGTTGTTTATTTCGATAGTCTAAAAGATAATTTAATATCTGATTGATAAATAGAAAATTAGGAAATATCTAAAGTAAAACATGCAATCTCTTGCGACAGCTGCAATACATCGCCATTGTTTATGAAACCATAACTCAAAAAAGACGATTTTTCAGAAGATACAAATGTTTAACATTTTTTTGTTCGGAAATATGAATGTATTTGATTTGCCTAGTTCCATGTTTTATTGTAATCAAGGATAAAGAAAATAGCTATAAATAAGCTATAGAAATAAGTTAAAAAAATCGTTGGCAAGTAATATATTTTGTATTTATAAAGATTTATATATTCCCTGTATTCTGAAAATGTAGCTCATTAAATTACAATGTTTATACCCTATCCTAAGGGTATATTAATTTAGACACATAGTTTGTAACACCCCTTAATATTCGTCGTAGACCCATAAAAGTATATATATTTATGATCAGGACCTAAGACTATTTAGCAATGTCCGTCCTTCAGTCCGTACGCAATTTTTAGGCCTTTAAAATTAATTCAGGAAGCTAAAATTTGGACCACATACTCCCTAGGGCTCCGAAATGGTTAAGTGTGAAATTTGTTTAATACGCCCACTGCCACGCCCACAATTTAGAAAAAGACGTTATAACCTTCATAAGGTATGTAGGCACTGCCCTCCTTTATAAGTTTGTTATATACAATTTTTTGCCACGCCTACTTTTTGTGGGCGTTTTTCACTAAAATGCTGTTTTCTTCGAAATTTTCATAGAAAGCAAAAAAAATGTTTAACAAGATATTTAGTCAATATTTTTTCCAACATATCGTCCATACAAAGTTTTTTGCCGCGCCCACTCTTTGGGGGCGATTTTTAAAAAAAATATTTTTTTTTGTAAATTTAATAGAATGAAATAAAATGCTCTACATCATCTTCTTAATGCATAAAGGGATACGGATAGGGTATCATACTGTTCGCCCCAAGCGGACTGTAGCCTTTTCTTATGTTTGGCTTACAATTTGAAATGTTGTTATTTGGATTTGATTAAACTTCCAAAATCTTTATGGCAATAGTAAATATTTTTATATAAGTGAATTAATCTTCATATATTTAATGCAATATTATGTGGTCTCACAAAATTTTGTATTTTTATTCTGAAAATGAATCAAAATTGTATTGAATAATGACAGAGAAGGAGCTCACTCTCTTTGAAGAAGACTAATTAACGAATTACTGTGTTGTTTTAAATAATGATATTAAATAGATTTCATCAGAACATCAGAAAGACAAAATTGGACCCAAAAACTGAACCAGATTTTTTTAAGTCCACATTCACAAAATTATTTTTGAGAGGCCAACGTCTGACACACATAGCAATAACTGTCATGAGAAGCTGCCGTTCGAAATGGGAATTAAGCTGTCGATCGCCTCAATTTGTGTCAAAAAATATATCTTCGCAATGCTGGGTTTTTGGTCCGTTTACACTTATGTAATTCCACAGATCTATTTCATACAATATTCTTATCCTTACATCTAAATATCGGACGATAAAAAAGGATTCGGGTATAAATGTTTAACGTTCAGTCCAATTTTATTATATGAATTTGCGTTTGCAACAACGTTTCAAAAAATAATAGTAACTAATAAGCAACTAGGCGCCATAGCTACACATAAACTAAGTGAACCCTCACCTCGCAGATTTACATCGAAATTACGATTTTTTTCTGAAATCGATAAAATATATAGTTGTAAAACCAGCAAGCAAGAATCAAACAATTGTTTAATTAATTTCTACAACATCTCGAGAATATTATCCTAAATTTTCAAGTCATTCCGAACAAAAGTTTCGGAGATACAGCCTTGGGAAGGTGCGCACTCAATTGAATCACGAGGTTTATTTGAGGTTATCCAAACTTTAAACGCGTTTTTCTCGAAACTGTGTTTTCAAAGTCGGTTGTGAAAAGTTTTCGAAAACCAATCAACCGATCTTGATGAAATTTTGCACGGGCCTTCGAGATACAATTCACAAGGATTTAGATGAAGGATGTTTTTTTCAATCACAACTATTAAAAAAACATAAGGAAAGGCTACAGTCCGCTTGGGGCGAACAGTATGATACCCTATCCATATCCCTATATGCCCCAAAGAAAAAAGCATTAAGAAGATGATGGCTAGCATTTTATTTCATTCTATTATTAAAAAAAAATGTTTTTTTGAATAAACGCCCCCAAAAAGTGGGCGTGGCCAAAACCTTTGTATGGGCGATATGTTGGAAAAAATATTGGGTGAATGTTAAAAATTTTTTTTCGCTTTCCATCAAAATTTTCGAAGAAAACAGCATTTTTGTAAAAAACGCCCACAAAAAGGAGGCGTGGCAAAAAACTTTATATGACAAACGCCCGTGGCGTGGCCAAAAACTTTGTATGGGCGATATATTGGAAAAAATATTGGCTAAATATATTGTTAAACATTTTTTTTCGATTTCTATGAAAATTTTCAAAGAAAACAGCATTTTAGTGAAAAACGCCCCCAAAAAGTAGGCGTGGAAAAAAACTCTATATGACAAATTTATAAAGGTACGCAGTACCTACATATCTTGTGAAGGTTTTACAACTTTATCTCTCTAACTTAAGCCTTAAAACGGTTTTTTCTAAATTGTGGGCGTGGCAGTGGGCAGATTTAAAAACTTTTAACACTTTACCATTTCGGGACCCTAGGGAGTATATGCTCCAAATTTCAGCCTCCTAGCATAGGATTTGGTCCTGATCATAAATATATATACTTTTATGGGTCTACGACGAATATTAAGGGGTGTTACAAACTATGTGTCAAAATTAATATACCCTTAGGATAGGGTATAAAAAGAAATTGTTTAACTTTTTTTCCCGAATAAACCCATGTAACTCAACTAAAGGCTTCAGAAGTATCGATAATAATAGGTGATTCATCAGCCCAAATACAACAATTTTATTTTACTGCAATAGTGGTTTCATTAGGTCGATTATGCGCAACGTATGTTCCTCGAATCGCACGAAAAAAATTTCTCATAGAACACTGATTTTCTTAATACAGTTCAGCAATTTGAAGACGCTGTTTGGTGCGAGTCTTTCCATGATGACTTGCCAAATGATACTGAACGAAGCAGTTTGATAGGAGTCACACGTGATCTATCAAAAAAAGCGTATTGAAAATCAAACCTCACGATGAATCACCCTATACGTATTGAAAGTGACGTGGTATCTATGTAGGTACTGTATTTTTCTTTTTTACCTCCTCCAGAAACTTCCCAAAATACATAGATCTCTCCATAAATTTATTAACATTACTAATAATTATACCCTATCCTAAGGGTATATTAATTTTGACTCATAGTTTGTAACACCCCTTAATATTCGTGGTAGACCCACAGAAGCATATATTATTATGATCAGGACAAGAAAGCTGAAATTTGGAATATATACTCCCTAGGGTCCCGACATTTTTTTTGATACGCCGACTGCTACGCTCACAATCTAGAAAAAACTGTTTGAAAGCTAAAGTTAGAGAAATAGAGCTTTGTTATCTTTACAATACATGTAGGTACTGCCCACCTTTTACAAGTTTGTCATATAAAGTTGTTTGCCACGCCTACATTTTGTGGGCGTTTTTCACTAAAATGCTGTTTTATTCGAAAATTTATGTAGAAACCGAAAAAAAAATGTTTAGATATTTAGCCAATATTTTTTTCAATATATCGCCCATACAAAGTTTTTGGCCACGCCCACTTTTTGGGGCGATTTTTCAAAAAAACTTTTTTTTTTTTTTAATTAATCGAACTAAATAAAATGCTATGCATCATCTTCTTAATGGTTTTTTCTTTGGGGCATATAGGGATATGGATAGGGTATCATACTGTTCGCCTCAAGCGGACTGTAGCCTTTCCTTATGTTTTTTTATTGCGTTGGGCTACTAGGTTAAATCAAACCCGATAACACCCAAAAGTTTTTATGCGCTACACAGCTACTTTGGTTTATAACAGATCAAGGTTTAAGGTATTTTCTATATGTGCCAAATTAAATATATTTTTACACACACAGTAGCTGAAGAAGCTATGCCCTGTATGGGCCGATTACACCTAGTTTTCTTAATGTACTTTCATATGAAAAGACAGTCTTTTTACCAAAATAAAAATACCTAAAAATCAGAAATTTCAATTTTCAATGGTAAGAAAATCGCAAGATAAAAATTTAAGACTACAAAACTGAAATAAAATATTCACTTAATTTAAACGCAATTAGAAAGGACGTTATATGCTCGTACGAAGTATCTGTAAATATAAACTGGGTACTGTGGAATTATTTTCAATTCTCTGGGAAATGATTTGTGGACTTACATATTTTTAAAAAAAATATTCCAAAAAATATTGAAGAAAAATACTTCTTGTGTGAACCCTGATCCACTAAAAACAAATAACTCCATAAATAGTTGCAGCACAAGCATTGTACATTATTCTGGATTTAGTATGGGCATATACGTGATGGACCATTTAAGTATTTTCTGTTATTTGAGCAATATATAACCAATCAAGTTGTGTTTTGATCGTCGTAAATATTGATAACAAATAAAACGTTGAACGAATAAGTTCGTCATACGATCAAACTGAGATCATCTAAAATTGAAGATACAAAAACATTTTTTTCTGTATATAGTGTGCAATGCCAAAGTTAATAGAGAATATCAAAGGGCACTACCGTGCCGAGTTGAAAGAACAGGTTCGTTTTGTTTTTGCGAGGTGAAAAATAGTACATTAATTTGATAAAAATTTAAATGTACACAAATATTGCAGTAAAGATACTTCTCTTCTCTTTTTTAATCGACGTGTTGTTCAGTGTAGTGTCCTACCACACCTCACTTTACTGCATCTCTAATCATTCGCCCGAGGAGTTCTACAATGAAGTCAAAAGCAGACGATATACCCTCTCAGTTTTTGAAAATAAATAAAAGACTTCAGGTCCAGATCAGCGTGACCGTTAGTCCGTTTAAAGAAACTGAAGTATAATACGTGTGTGTTTTCCGACAAAAGTCAGAAATCAAAGAGCAATGAAAGAATCTAGTTCAATTGTCATTGAAGATGACACAATGTACACTACGGGTTCTAAGGGTCGGAGCCTTAACTAGTCTTTTTTTTCTAAGTAGATGTTATTTTGCATTAATTATACCGTCATTTGATTAATATGCAAGAAGAACAAACCGATTTGATGACGAAGTTGAAATTAATTTTCAAAACTTTTAAATTTTTACCTCTTTTAATAAGAATAATATTTCTATTACTAAGTGGAATATAAAATTGGAATAAAAAAATACTGAAGAAGAATATAAATAATTTTAAATATTCTACTTTTCGGAGCAAATAAAATATTTTTAAGAAAAACTAACGGTCACACTGATCTGGACCTAAAGTCTCTTATTTATTTTCAAAAACTCAGAGGGTATCTCGTCTGTCGCAGCCGCTTTTGGCTTTTGTAGTATATGACCAATATTATTGCCAACCTCTTTAACTGTAATGCCCCTTACATCTTCTTAGGAAACTTGGGCTCCGGGAAAGTTTAGCCCGGGAAAATTTTATTTTGAAATACTGTACCCACCTAAGGGAAAGGTTTTACGACAATTAAAGAAGTAGTCCGTTATTGGTGTTAAAATATATTTTGTATGTATGTATGTATGTATTTATTTAGTATATATAACTATTAAATTCAATTTACATAGAAAAATTAATAAATAAATTACAAAATATTAGATTTAATATGGTTAGTTAACAATTTTGTAAACACTCTGAAAACATTCTCATTTTTAATTTCAGTAGGTAGTTCATTAAATAACTTAAGACCTTTGTACATAATCATATTTGAAGTTCTAACATCTGGAAAACTGTAAATGAAAGCCGGAATTTGACCTCAAATTGTAAGGCTGGACGTTTTGTACATACTGCAAGTTTTTACGGAACGAAAGTATTTAATTAAATTACTAAATGTGGTATTTTTTAATACTTTTCCTCTTTCCTTTATCTCCAAGATAATGAATCCTATCCTTTTTGTTTTAGCGACAATGGGAGTCATAACCCAAAACATATCATTTACCATGACAAATGCTTTTATTCGCTGAAGCACTCTAATCGATTATATTTTGAAGTGGATTAGAATGGTTGCTATTGTACTTAAACAAAAAATTGTAGGTAAACGCTGAAATAAAAGCATGCGAATAGTTTTGTCACACACAATACTTTGTGTTTTGTTTTCAAACTAAGGAAAAAGAAAATTACACCTTTCACAGATTAAAAGGTATTCTTAGTTTCATATTGCTGAAAGTAGTACTTCCCTTCATCGTTTCTTTTCAGTTAGAGTGGCGTCGATAGGGGTAACTATTTTCCAATACGTTATATTCCTAAATCTATATGTATACCAAGGTGTCCCAATTAATGTCCCTTTAATATATGCCCTCACTGTGTATATTAGCTGAAATGAACACTTTCAATTAAATAAAACTTTAAAATGAGAAAGTATGAGACAAGCAAAGGGGAGATTTATTTTCCAGTTATATTAGCTAAAGGGCTTCAAACTGTCAACGAATAAAATACAAATAGTT
This sequence comes from Ferdinandea cuprea, assembly GCA_963576555.1. Lineage (NCBI taxonomy): Eukaryota > Metazoa > Arthropoda > Insecta > Diptera > Syrphidae > Ferdinandea > Ferdinandea cuprea. Next base: position 86,094,994 of record OY754959.1, read on the forward strand.
TGTCCATTTTTTGACCAGCCTAGTGGCAGATTTAACTGGATTTATATTTGAATAGTTATTTTGGGGTCTTACCTTATTGACTGTATTTCCAAAATACACGTAACGTTTTAGCAAAAACATGTAACTGTTGATTCATTGCCCAATTTATTATACTAAACGTAATCAAGAACAATGAAGAATCAACAGATTTATAAATTGATGAATAATTCATAATTGATATGAGGTACGTAGCCTGACGAAGAAATTAGTTGTTTGTTTAAGAGGAGACAAGTTTTCTTGTGAAAAAATTGCCAAACTAGTCAGCCATAACAAAAAATGAGATTTAAAATGAACGCCAAGCTCTCAGTTACAATATAAGTATATATATTAACTTAACATGATTTTCATTTTTAAGATTTTAATGCATTTAAAATGCAAGTTGTTTGTCGAGTGTAGGTGTAAAATCTTTCATGAGACACTATGAGGACCGGCCGCACGTGCTTATTGCTTAAGTTCAAGTTGGTTTTTAGATTCATTTCATTAAGAATTTGTAGCATAGCGTTATAAGTATATAGCGACCATGAAGCCGAGTCCTTTCTTTACGGGCAAATGTTTTTATCTCATCTTTGACGGTAGTCATACCTAAGTCTCGGTGGATGTCACCATTTCGGATATACCACGAGTTAGTAACAATTCTGCTTCTCACTTTTGAAAAGTTTGTAAAATAGTTATGTTACTTGTTGTGGTACAACGCCAGAGTTGTATACCATAAGTCCAAACCGATTTTAGAACTAGCTTGTTTAAGAACTGGTTGTTTCGCTTCTCGCGTTCATTTTTAACATGCGATTTCCATTTTAATTTTGCGTCTAGTTTCATTCCGAAGTACTTAGCCTCATTTGGGATTTGTACCGAGCCTAAGAAAATGGGTAGGGTATTTATATTTCGGTAAGTTAAATTAACGTTTGTAGACATTGTTTCGATAAGGACAATACGCCAAGGAGCTTCTTAGTTGCTGATTAAACCGAATTACTCACGACTAATATATGTAGCTGTATAATCGCAAACTACAATTGTGCTTTCCTCTTGCGGAATATCTCGTATAGATTTCAAATAAAATAGGACCCAGAACGCCTCCTCGTTGAACTCCTGCCGCGATTTCTTTGAATCAGAGTATTCGTTTCCGTTCATAGCACACAAGAGTTTGTCCGCTTGATAAGAACTAATGTGGAAATGCCAATTTAAGTTTATGTTTTAATCCCGTATGACATAATTTATCAAAATGCTAGTGAAATCAGCTACAATTTTGAGCTGCTTCAAAACTTTTTGGTTTTTTTAATATAATAATGAAAGTAGAATATATTATTGATTTCGTGAAAGTATAACCTATAACCAAAACGCAACTGCTGCTTTGTAACATGAAATTCTGTTTTAGTATTGTTAAAAAGCGCCCGCAAAAAGTACGTCTTGTTAATGAGATCAGGTCAACATAACTTACAACGCTTTTTTCAGTCAACTTAATTTTTAAATCAGAGTTTCGCTTTTAATTCTGGGCGTAGCAAATCACTCTATCATTTCAGGACCCTAGGGAGTATATGTTCAAAATTTCATTTTCTTAGCTGTTGTAATTACTTATTGCTTAATTACTTGCTACTTGCTGATTTAATATAATGTTTAGATATGCGAATTATAATGAGCTTCTTCCTCTGTCCAGTACATTTCCAAAGACATAACGTTCATATTTATATATTTCGTTAAAGTTGGAAAAATCGGATTATGCTTTACAAAGATATTAATGTGATGATGATTGTTTGTCGAACATTGAAATGCATATACATATGTATATGGCATAGTAAAATACTTATTCATTATAGGCTGCAGATCTATTATTTATCATATTAAACTAAATATCTGAATAAAAGTCACGCAATTAAAAATTGGATAATACACACTTGCATTGCGTGCAGACTGTACGATTTTTATGAACCAAAGACTGTTGTGTATTCACAGTCCCTTTTGTAATTTGAAGGAAGATACTGATAAAAAAATATAACATGTAACTGAAAACTACTCTCATATCTACTCGTAAGATCTCAGTTTAGATGCAACATTTTAATTGTAGTACACATTTTTTGACACGATCATTTCTAAATATCACTCTATTATTCCATTGTATAATTTTTTGACACAAAGTTTTTCTCTTTTTGTTGGAATTCACTTATGTATGTCAATGTCAACCCCCTGAACTTGGCATTTAATAACATTGTGGTTTCACAATTTTATTATAATCTTTTGTGTACCATTGGTACTTTTAGAAAATAATATGGATTCTGCTATATGCATAATTTGCCGTATGCATAGTTTTCACAATAGCTTCCGATTTTAGCATTAGTTTGCATGTAGCAATAAATAAATAAATATCAAGCAGTGTGGTTCCGTGTTTGCTAGTTCGTCGGCCTTGCAGTTCTCTATGATATCTCTATGCCCCGACACCCAGCAGAGGTGAATATTGAAATGTTTCGACATCTCCTTAAGAGACGATCGGCATTCTAGGGCCACTATAGATTTTAGAGAGACTGAGTCTAGCGATTTCAAGACCGCTTGGCTGTCAGAGAAGATTCGTGTATCTCTAGAGGATATAACGTTTCAGACAAGGCTTCTTTGATCGTTATAACATCCGCCTGAAACGCGATACAGTGATTGGGTAGACGAAATAAGAGATTAAGATTTAGTCTGTTAGAGAGAATTCCACCGCCAACCACTTTATTACTTTTTGATCCATAGGTGTTGACCGATTCATCTTTCGCTAAATCACTTTCGTCCCAGAATGATCTGGATGGAATAATAACTAGAAAATTTTGTCACACTGATGCTGAGGTGTGGTATAATCTATTTTTCTAGGAAGGGTCTTAAATAGATTTGGAATAGCAGAGTGGCCAAATTCTTTTTCAGTCCACTTTGATATTGCTTTAAGGCGAATGGCCGAGTTAGCAGCTTATTGTCTGCTTAAGATGTCGAATGGTTTTAAATGAAATAGGATGTCGAGTGCTGCGGAGGGAGTAATACGCCACTAAGTGCACCACTCATGCATAATCAAGCTGATCGCTGAACTTTGTTGAGTTTGTTGCAACGCCTTATCTAATTTTTCAAAACCTTAAAAGTGATTTATATGAATTCGGTATGTGTTCAAATCTTACCATTCTTTTAGGGACGATTCAAAAAAGCATCTCATGTACCTAAAAAGTTTCATATGACGCAGTCGTGCACTTTATATTTTGTGCTATTGTTTAATAATGTTTTGTTTTGATTGGTTGAATGAAACAACAACAACTTGTGATTGCCACCACGAACAATGAGTAGACTGGAATTATAGCTGTTTCACAGCTTGCCACAGCCGATCATCAGACTCCTTTGTGTGGTGCTGGTCTATATGTCGGTCATTTAATTCGAAAAACACCTTCCCCCATCAGAAATCGAACCTTCACTTAGACCAGCGATCTCGTCAAGCAAGCGCACACACAAAGCACAACGCCATCGAAGCCACAAGTTCAGCTCGGTCTGACATGAGTAGGATTTTGTTGTTTATCGATTTCAATGGACAGACCAGCATTTTTCTAAGCGCCGACAAGTACATTTCATTTCATTCGGGTTCTTTCTTTTTCCCCATTAGAGTCATTAGCCAACAATTCTTTGTACTTGGTTAATAATGTTAAATACACAAAAAAAACAGTAGTGTTGATAGGTGTAAAAAAATTAATAATATCTTCCCGCGTCAACGAAACAAAATTCCCTTTAATTCCCATTAATTTGCTGCTAACTCTGCTATGCCATAGCAAGTCCATCATGGGCACACCTGCTATTGCTGGGTGGTGCTGACATCTGGTGAATAGCGGGCCGTTTGGTGTCGATTTTGATGGTGGACAAATTATTCACTACTGTTCTATTTACATAAGCCCTTATCTTATACATATATAACTTATAATGAGTTTGATGAGCTTTCAGATTCCATTCAAATTGACCTTTTTTTCTCGTTCTGAAATTGTTCTTGCGGGCCATTTCAATATACACAATTCAATTCAAGCTGGCTTGGACATTCTGGATAGACAACACCCGAAGGAAGGTATTAAGAGTAGGAGGTCGGTTACAAAACGAAGATTTACCCAACGAGCAGTGCCATCCTACAATATTGAAGCCGAACCATCATTTCAGCAAGCTCATAATTAACCACGCTCACGAAAAAACTTTTCACGGAGGAAGGCAACAAATGATAGGCTATCTCCGTCAACATTATTGGATTCTTAAGCTGAAAAGCAGCGTGAAGAAATGCATGCATAGCTGCATAGTGGGGGCAGTGGCTTAGTGGTTAAGTGCGTTGGACCACTAAGCGAGAGGTCGCTGGTTCGAATCCCGACCTGTACCAGCTGACATTTTTTATTCGCTGTCCCACCTCTTGAGAATATCTGACAAACATCCAAGAGTAAGAACTGACATGAGAAGCTTCTCAAAAAGTAAGTGCCGTTTGGAATCCGCATTAAACTGTAGGTCGCCTCCATTCGTGTCAAAAAATATATCTTCGCACACACAGTGGTTGGAGGAGCTAGGCTTTGAGCCCTGTAGGGGCCGTTTACGCTTAATATTTTTATTTTATTTATTTAGCTGCAATATATGCTTTCGGTATGGAGCAAAACCATCTCATCAACCCATGGGCAACTTACCTGCACCTCGGGTGAAAATGTCTCGACCTTTCAGCTACACGAAAGTGGACTATGCTGGTCCCATTGAAGTTAAGGCTTGGAAGAGCGAGGCTCAAAAACATTCAAGGCATACCACGCTATTTTCGTCTGCTTGGCCACCAAGGCGCTACACATTGAACTAGTCAGTGACATGACAACGCAAGCATTCATAGCTGCCCTCCGAAGATTTTCAGCACGAAGCGGAATCTGCAAAGAAATTTTTAGCGATTGTGGAAAGAACTTCGTTGGAGCGAATAGGGAATTGGAATCACTACGAAAACTACACAACAAGTTTCAACGACAAGCAGCATTATTAAGTTATGAAGGAACCAAATGGAATTTTATTTTCCCAGCGTCTCCTCACTTTGGGGGACTTTGGGAAGCTGAAGTAAAGTCAATGAAGTATCACTTAAAAAGAGTTGCGAGCAATTCAACGCTAACCTTCGAGGAGTTGACAACATTGCTGGCACAAATCGAAGCATGTCTCAACTCAAGACTGCTTCGCCCACTGACTAATAATCCAGATGACTTCACTACATTAACTCCAGTCCATTTTCTTATAGGAGAATCCTTACAAGGGATTCCCGAACCCGAAATTGCCGATATTGGAAGAAAATACAGCTACATCAGACATTTTGGGAACAGTGGGGTTCGGAGTATCTTTCCCGCCTTAAAACAGAAGCACAACCAAATATAGGAGATTTAGTATTGGCCAAGGATGAACAAATTCCAGCATCGAAATGGATCATAGCCAGAATCACGCAACTACACCCCGGAGCAGATAAATTGATACCCGTTGTTACACTCAAAACACAGTTAGGTGAACTAAAACGTCCGATCACCAAACTTTGTGTTCTACCAAGCAACACAAGGAACGTAGAAGAAGCTATAGAATTATTACAGCCATTTTAAACGTGTCATTTAAAATGGTACTCCAGCTGTCAGCTGTTTAGATAAAGCTGCTGCTCATTTTGCAGAAAAAAAAGTATTTTTAGTATTCTGCGAATACAAAATACTCAATTTGAATTACCATTATAGATCCTGTATTATGGATCTCTTAGTGATTACTTAAGGATTACCCTATTTTAAATACAAACAATTTCACAATACCACCTATATAATGTTAACACAATATTTGCTGGCACATAACGTTTTAGAAATTAAGTTATTTAATCTATTAAGATTATATTATTATTAGTGTGAATTTTAAATAAAAATTATATGAATATTTTAAGTGACATTTATTATTTGTAAGCAAGGTGCATCAAATTTCACAAAACAATAATCTTGTAATGACAGCAAAATAACTGTGAAAATGAATGCAAATGGTTGCTGTTTCTTCAAATTATGCAGTAGATGAACGAAGTTTATTTTTTAAAATATTACTTAAATAAAATATAGATTCCTTAAAAAAATAAAAACAAACCCTTGTTTCCTTAATCGTTATGGAAAACGCGTGGAAAATGCAACCCTTTATTAAATATTTGTGTGTTATATAATTTAAATCATACCCTTAGTTTCTCTCTTAAATAAAAGTGAAACGTATAGTATTACACCTTCGCACGTCAATTTACCTTCTATTCTATAATATCCCGGACTTAAATATCCAGGCATATTATCAGTAGAAATATTGCATTTGTTAAAATAATATGTGCCTGTTTTTAAAGGAAAATTCCAGTTGCCTTCACAAAGAGGAAGATTTGAGCACAATTTTAAATCATCTTCCAACATTTTACAATAAATAGCATTCATAAAGCTGTAAAAATTTGATTCGGGATAGGCGTACGGCGTGAGTCTGAACTGACTGCTTCCGGTTTCGCTGCGATAAGTTTTCAACTCAACCTGAAACGTAAGTTGAAAACAAATATCAGATCAATAGATTTCAATTTGAATTATTACCAGACAGCTGTCCTCAATATCAACTCCCAAGGTAAATGATCCATTAATTGCGTAAACTGGACCATTACGTATCGTACGCACTTGAAACTTAAACTTATTAGAATCAGTAACATTAGTTTCAAATCGTTGCACTTGCATTTCCCATCCTGAACCATTCTGTCATAAAAATCAGCTAGTAGTTAAGTGTCGCAGCTATGCAATGAATAACTTACTTTTGACGCACAGATTTGAGCAGCAAACCACGTACACAGCGCAAAGCTGAACAAAGAAGAGAAAAGTTTCCACATTGTTACAAAAGTGGTAGCTATAACTAAATTAAAGTAGTGGAACAGCTCATCTTATATGGATTTCAAATAGATATAGTTGCATATGAGATAACAGTGCAATAATAGTATATTTGTATCATGTATTTTTAATCATTGAGTTAATTTGAATAAACATGCGACACAACATGAAAACTTAAGTTAAGATCATAGATAATTTCAATGCAGATATATATAGAAGTTATCGTGCAAATAATATAATCGATCTATTTAAACACAACTGCAAGACAATACTTAACAACAATTTTTTTATCTATCTTTTACAAAAAGACGTGATCCGACTAAATAACGCTATGTAATAACAATATTGTCATCGACAATTTTTGATATGCCTCCACCCATTGTATGGCTGTAGTGTGTAGTGCGTTACACTTCTGACGGAAAGGTTCCAGCTTCACATCCATCCTACGTTTGACTCAGCGCTAGCTAAAATTTAAGTCTATTAACTCTCATACGAAATTCCGGAATCAATGTACACGTATACGTCCTTCCATTCAGAAGACTAAGAAAAAATTAAGAATTAACTTTTTTTCAAATACATATCGTCAGCTTAGAGTGTGCTAACTTTACAGCAGAAGGAAAAAACTATACCAAAACACTTTCTGTCACTTTATTATATAAAATAAATATGATTTGTGTGTTGTTGTCATATATTGTTTTCTTCTGCACAATAAAAGAAATTTAATGTTCTTCAAAGTTTTTGTGAATGCTCTCCCTAGTTTTGATAGAGTAAGCAATTTGGATTTTGTTTTTTTTTTAAGAATGGGCCTGATTAGCACTGAGAACAAGAATAGATCTTTTGTGCTCCCTATAAGGTTAGTAAGTAGTTTTGTCTGGCAACAATCCTAGGTCTTTGATGAACCTTACGGCTGATGAGGCCGTTGATTTAGCAATATCCTGAGGTACGGTGACTCCTTTGTTAAAACATTTAACTCTTGGATGATTGCAGGGCATTCGCATAGGATGTTTTCTGCCATTTGTGGTTGTTCTAGGTAGAGTCTACACGGACGTTAATTGTTTTAGAATACTTTGACATTTCCAGTTCCAAACTAGTAGAGAGTTGAGAGCTTTGAGTGCTGCTTGTTGTCTGAGATATGCCTGCTCCTACACTCCAACAGCAGATTGGCTAAAAGAAATCACAGAAGAGTTAAAGCCTTCGGAAACGCCTCCTTTACAACGGTTGATAAGGCAGAAATACTTCGTAACCTAATTTTGGTCCCCAATTCCCTGACCGCGCTTCGTATGACAATGAGAAAATCCTTATTACGATCAGCGCTCAGAATAATGATCTTCTCGCAGCCGAGTGGAGAGTAATCCGCCGAAAAACCGAAGGTTATTCCATCGCCCTAAATCTATCTATAGACCAAAAGTCGACTCCTTCTGCTTCGATTAAATAAAACTTCGCCCTCTTAACCCCCACAGGATAAAGCACAACCGACCACTACTAACATGCCTCTAACTAGACACTGAAAGTCTAGAACTGAGGCTAGTAAAATCGGTAAGCGCCTATGCCCTCAACCTCCTCATCCGGAACAACCACAATAATAGTGGATAAACCGTTCACAAGCAAGTTGTCCAGTCCCTCCCCTCAGAAACCCGATCCCGTAAAAATCCCTATCCCTAAAACCGTTTCCCACCCACACCCCCTCCTTTAGCAAACACTAGTCGTCACCTAATCGCCACCAAAACCAAAACAAAGCGTCTAACTCTTAGGGGCGACAACCTAAAGACACCAAAAGCGCCTAACGGAAACACCTCAACCCTAAAAAACAAAATGACACACAAAACCAAGTTCCTGCAGGTAAACCTGCATCACGCCTAGGCCTGTAAATCAAATCTAGAAATTTTAAACCAAGGTAATGACCCTACTTCTGTAAACTCGATAAGACAGCTCTTACGGTGGAAGTAATGATAAAACAACGATAAAACAATGTAAGCCCTGCTGCGAAGTGTAAAAATATGTTTGCTACAGAAGCATTAAAATTAACTATATCTACATTTGCAGCACCCCAGAAGTGCAACAAATAGTCCGTGAATGTGTTTTGATTAATAAAGAACTTGGAACACATAATTGTGAATAAAGAAGTGCAGTGTAAAGTTAAAGTTATTTTGATCAAAATCTAACGATCAGTGCTATTGCTTTTCAAGAAACTTTAAGTCGGGATCTTTTTAATTTTGTCTGCGAAAGGAGTGGATACTGAACTTCGAAATCAATTTCCAAAATATATTTTATATTGAAAATCTTATTATGGTGTAGGATGAATAAATTGTGACTTAGTAGAAAATATTTGATCTATTTATATTGGCCCATACAAAGTTTTTAGCAACGCCCACTTTTTGAGGCATTTTTTTTTAATTTTTTTCTTTTATAAATCTTAGAGAATTAAATAAAATGCTATCCATCATGTTCTTAACGCTTTTTTCTTAAGATATACGGATAGGGTATCATACTGTTCGCCCAAAGGGACCGTAGTCTCTCCTTATGTATTTTATTTTTCTACGCAGGATCTTCTTCTCCTCTCTTCTCCTGGCGATATCCGATACTTCCGTCACCCCTTTCCGGTATACGCATACATCATAACACCGGGTTTTTCTCTGGGGTGGCTGGTAACCTAGGGTGGCTTCGGCTGCCTCTTTGACGATGTCGCCACACTGGGACAACTGGTTATTAGTGTATGTGGTAGATGAACGCGCACTGGAGAGTCTCTCGCTTAAGTGCTCTTTGTAGTACTGAATACTTTAGGTGTGCTAAGGCATCCAACGTCGAAATTCTTATTTTGTGAACTTCGCAACTTCTTCTCGTTGGACAGTCGAGCTCTTAATCTAGCTGCGACAAGCAAATGGACAGAGTCGACATTTTCCCCTCGGTTAGTGTTCACGTTCAAGATATTTGATGCGTGCCTCGCATCGATTAGCACATGGTCGATTTCGACCTTCTGGAGAGCGCCAGGATGCTGTGTGAATCCTTAACCATGGAAACCTAGTGCTACTTATCACCGTATTGCAAGCTGCTGCAAAATCAATTAGTCGATAACTGTTATCTGTTGCCGTTTCGTCGGAGCTGTGCTTAACAAAAAACCCGCCAAAGTGTTTTTTTTTCCGACTTCTCTTAAGTTTAAAATTGATATGTCTAATAGGTAAAATTACCAAATGATTGTTAAAACAATGAACACCGATTCATTCCATTTGAGCAAATTTATTATCGTGCTAAAAATTTTTGTTTTAATTCACACGAATTTAAGGAAGGACTAGGTTGGATGAATTACTTCTCATCTTTCAAATTCAAATCAAATCTTTCAGGGAAAATTTGATGACCAAATGAAGAAAGATCTCTTCTGAACCGTCATATTGAATCTAAGGCACTTGAGTTAGATTATTTAATATTGACAAGTAGTCAAATACTGTCTATGTATATACCGAGTATGTTATTAATATTTCAGTCGAAAATTCTATTTTTGGCGCTTGTACTACTCCTTCACTTACTTTCACGACTATTATCAGTTGGGACATTATTTTTAAAAACATAAATACATACTTCCTAGAGTACATCATAATCATAATCACTAAAATAAATAGTCATTCTATGTGTTTTAGATTAATAATATTCGATAAACTTATAGTAAATTTTATACTCTCTGCTATTGCAGAGATTTTTTTTTTTTGTAAATCATATGAGATTTCTCTTTGTATATGAACTAGATTAGGGTCATTTTCCCCACTTGTAAAATGAAACCGATAGAATTAATGAGTGATGACTGAAGCAATTCCCTGACACATAAACGTAATTCCCATCACAACTATGGGATGACAATTAGGACGCACTACTCCTACTCCAAGTAGAATGTCCCAGTAGACAAAAGAACTATAAATAATTATGAATGATGAGTTTAAATTTTAATTACACTGGCAATGTTCATTAATCAAACAGATAATGATGGTGTACTTCATTGAAGAGTAGAACGTCTCCCCTACATCACAAATACACTTTTCCGGGACGATGGTAGCGATAATCCTACTCCAAAGCAGGATGCTTCGTGAATAGAGGACACTGGTTGAATTTAATGTGGCACTTTTAGTAAATTGAGCAGAAAGATGAGATGCGCATTAATTTTTTTTACTTTTATCATTTCCTTTTGCGTCGTTTTTAGTTTTGAAAGTGAATTGAAGACTCTGACTTTAATGGCTTTCGATTCAGAAAAATACATGTCTTGGCAATTGGTTAGGTGTAGGCCAGCTAAAAAATCAGAAGTGTTTTTAAATAACATAATCCCTGGATAATGTATATAAGATCGATTGTAATGAGAGTGAGGTACGTAGGTACAATTTTATAATGTTATAACAACTACACCCAGATCTGTTTAATAACTTTAAAAAATAAAAATAAATAACGACTTTATTTGAAATATTTATAAATATATGTACTATGATAAAATTCTTACAAATTTAAGGTTCATATATAATATGTTGTTACATATCTCTAAAAAAAGACATTATGAGTTTTAGACGGTAGATAAAATTCCGGACCATTGCATAAGATCGACACTGACGGTTTTCAATCTGCCAATTGCTTTGACAGATATAACTGTTTGAAGTTAGTAATTAAAAAAAACTCCCTATATTAGAAAAAAATGTATTCGCTAAATTGGAGTTACGTACCCAGTAAGATATTTTTCACCCCGAAAGAAAAAAATGGTTTTTACACTATCCAAAAGCGACAAGAGAACAGCTTTTCGTTTAATTGCAGTACTAACCCAATTTATTTCATTTCGCAATAACTTCAATCCACTCATATCATAGATATAATTATGTACTTGGATTGAAACCAGGAGTTTGTTACATACGCAACATCTATATTAGTATCAACAATAATTAGCTTTATTAGTCTATTTAACAAAATAATAATAATTTTACAAATAGATATGTATCTATACGAGCAGCCGTTCATTTTTATACGGGTATATTTATTTTGACTCATAGTTTGTAACACCCCTTAATATTCGTCATAGACCCACAACAGTATATATATTTATGATCAGGACCAAAACCTAAGACTATTTAGCAATGTCCATCCGTCACCAATTTATAGGCCTTTAAATTAAATTTGGAATATATACTCCCCAGGGTCCCGAAATGGTAGAGTGTAAAATTTTTTTTGATACGCCCACTACCACGCCCACGATTTTAAAAAAAACAGTTTTAAAGCTAAAGTTAGAGAAATAGAGTGTTGTCATCTTTACAAGATATGTAGGTACTGTCCACCTTTACAAGTTTGGCATAAAAAGTTTTTTGCCACGCCTACATTTTGTGGGCGTTTTTCACTAAAATGCTGTTTTATTTGAAAATTTTTATAGAAACCGACAAAAAATGTTTAACAAGATATTTAGCCAATATTTTTTCCAATATATCGCCTTTACCAAGCTGTTGGCCACGATCACTTTTTGGGGGCGCTTTTTCAAAAAATATGTTTTTTTCTTATAAAATTTATAGAATGAAATAAAATTCTACCCACCATCTTCTTAACGCTTTCTACTTTGCGCCCTTCTTCTTTTCGCCCCACGCGGACTGTAGCCTTTCCTTATGTTTATACCCTATCCTAAGGGTATATTGATTTTGACTCATAGTTTTTAACACCCCTTAATATTCGTCATAGACCCACAAAAGAATATATATTTATAATCAAGACCAAGACCTAAGACTATTTAGCAATGTCCGTCCGTCCGTCACCAAATTATAGGCCTTTAAATTAAAGTTAGAAAGCTGAAATTTGGAACATATACTCCCTAGGGTCCCGAAATGGTAGAGTGTAAAATTTTGTTTGATACGCCCACTGCCACGCCCACAATTTAGAAAAAACAGTTTTAAAGCTTAAGTTAGAGAGATAGAGTGTTGTAATCTTTACAAGATATGTAGGTACTGCCCACCTTTGTACAAGTTTGTCATATAAAGTTGTTTGCCACGCCTACATTTTGTGGGCGTTTTTCACTAAAATGCTGTTTTATTCGAACATTTTTATAGAAACCGACAAAAAATGTTTTACAATATTTAGCCAATATTTTTTCCAATATATCGCCTATACCCAGTTTTTGGCCACGCCCACTTTTTGGAGGCGTTTTTTCAAAAAATATGTTTTTTTTTTTATAAAATTTATAGAATGAAATAAAATTCTACCCATCATCTCCTTAACACTTTTTTCTTTGCGGCATATAGGGATATGGATATCATACTGTTCGCCCCACGCGGACTGTAGCCTTTCCTTATGTTTTTTTTTGTTTTGCTTAACATATTAATTATAATGCGTAAATTTGTGTTCAAGCTAGCACCACTGTAAGCGTTTTCATCGACTTCTAAACCAGTTGACTTCGTCTGGTATAAAAAGTAAAACAATCAAAAGAAAATGTAGTAGAAAGCAAATGAGATCGCATATAAATAAATACAAACAATACATAAATACTAAAGACAGTTATTACATACTCGTCTGCATTAGAATTGGAAATCAAAATAAGGTTACACTCATAATAATTAGGGTTCTCATCATAATGAAAGTTAATGATGATGAACCCTCCCTCTAACTTCGCTGACAGTAGGTATTAAATTAAAAGTACAGTCTGTGAAATATTTTAATAGCTATGTAGATTCTATTTATGCAGGAACTTGAGTTTTCTTTAATATTAATTTTTTCTTAATTAAAGATCAATTTATTGCAATCATGCTGAAATTTCGAATTCAAACTATGAGGACTATAGAAAAATACAAATAAGTGAGTTCTCCAATGCAGTGTGACGCGTCGGTCAGTCTGTTAGGCGCTTTTTATTTTATTTTGCTTTAACATTTCAAGTAACGAATCGAATCCAGAACTATTAATTATTAATCGATAAAGTATTGTATGCCTCAGTTATGCAGCAAAGAAATTCCCTATTTATAGATATTCCTTATACTAAAGAATGTAAAAATACCAAGTAGTACCTATTATCTGGTTTTGAAAATAAAATTGAACACAAAAAACGCTTTCTTAAATAACAAAGGCATACGAAACTTTCTCGCAACGTGATGTGCATTTTTGAATCGCCTCAGTTATACTCAGTTTGAGTTCGAAATTTCCGCACGATCGCAATAACGTTGTCTTGAGTATACTAACGTATACGAGAAAGTTAAAAAGAAAGGCTGACTGAAAAATAATTGAAAGATAGCTCTTTCTCTGTGCAATGTTCGTGTCGTCGATCCTTACCGACGTTCATCACAGATTCAAACAGGTTATACAGGATATTCTGTTGGTATATGTGAGTTTTCCTAAATGGACAGGCATAAAGACGTATCTCCGTCTCTCGTTGTGCTATTGTGTAGATGACTATGCCGCTGTGTGTTTTGTACTTCGTTCGACAGGTTTATGAAGCAAAGTATTTAAAAACAATAGCAAAAGCTGTGAGATCGGGCTTCAATTTTGGAACCCGCCATACAAAAGATTTTACTATTATGCATTTACATTGCCTCTTATAGAGCATTATTTTGGCACTTTATTGACGTTTGTTTTTAAAAAACATATACCATTTCGTATAGAGACTACAAAAGTTTAATTAAGTAAGTATTTGTTTATATGTGAGGTTAAGTTTAGAACTGTTAAGTTTCACTTTCACATATAAGCGGTTTGCATCAAACACTTTGGAAAACATTAATTATCATTCGTGTCGTCTAAAATCAAACAAGTTGAGCAACATTTGAATCGTTCACTTTTAACTGGAGTTAGTAATTATTTAGATATAGGAAAATCAGTCCAAAACTTTTTTAGGTAAACTTTGCTTGACCGAAAAATATAACTAAACTTCCTAAATAAACCATTCTTTTTTGTGTGAGGGTTCCGTTTGTTCCGCATGTGACATATCAACAAACACAACAAAGGCAGATCAGAATTGTAAAAGAATGCAATAATTTTTGAAAGCAATCACAAAAATTCATTCAATGAATTTAGTTTTATGGTTTTAGTAGCTTTTTAGAACTTTATCGCGGGGATCTTGTTTTGATCTTTTGCATTTATTTTAATTTAGTAACGTAGGTTTTCGTAGCGCGAGGTCAGTTTTTGATTTTAGATCTAGTTTTGTGCAATTTGTATTTTTAAGTCGTGTATTTTGTACTTAGATAGCATAGTATAGTTAGAAATGGCTTTAAAATCATCCAAAGACTTAAGTGCCGATAAAAAAAAAATTAATTGTTGAAAAAATTAATATTGTTAATATTATTATTTAAAAGATGAATTTATATTTATTTTTGATATACTTCTTTATTCAATTCTAAGCTAAATTAATCTTAATGAATACATTTTTTATTTTTTGTTTGTTTTTTATTTAAAAGGGATGAGGCCTATTGGAGATACCCTTCAAAAACACGGCTTTTATCTTACCGCTTAGTGGCGTGAAAAAATATAAATTTGTTTCATTTTTTAAAAATAAATTTGTATAGATTTCAGACTGATTTAATGCCATCAACCCATGCGAAAAAAAGTAAAGAGCTTTTAAAGGGCTTGGATTACTATCGATTACAATGCAAGGCATATGTGATGCAGACAAAATGTTTCTGGATGTTTTTGTTGGACTCACCCGTAAGGTAGATGACTCGCGCGATTTCAAGAAGTCGAATATCTCAAAGAAATTTCCTCTTCTTTATATTCGTCTCTTCTCTAATTTTTATTTCTTCTTTGTTTTTCTTTTCTCTTCTTTTTGCTGTTGTTTTAATACTAATACCGGCTTTCCACTTGTGTCGGACGCGGCGAATACCAAACCTTTACTTCATTTTTTTCCCGCGAGGTCCAAAACTTCAAGATTTAAGCCACAGAATTTAAAAACGTAGTTAAGCAAAAATCTGGTCTCGTCTACAGGCCACTTGACGACAGTGTCATAATGTGCGCCTTAAAATTAGAAAGGGTATTTGGTTGATTATAAAGATGTCGAATAACATCCAAGACTATAATGTCTGTCTAATCGTACAATGGGCCATTATCGACTGCAGTTTTCTTTTCAAGTGTGTAAGGGTAGGGTATTCGCTGGAAGAAAAAAATCGTCGAAAGACATTGCGCAATGGTGAGGGAATTTAACCCTAACAAAACCTTCCCGGAGGAATGACTTTCGTCATCCCGAATGAGATTGAATGTAGTCAATTTACTAATCGGCAATTTATTTTTGTTGCATGTAATTTTAAAAATTTTAAAAGAAAAATCCGTCGTTTGACGGATGTCTAAACTTTATTGTTTGAATACAATTTCTTCGTCTTAGCTAACATATAGATCCAGAGGTTTTACCCGCCTTAATCTCTTATTTACATTGTCAGTATTTAACAGTTCTGTTATTTATATGTTAGCAGGGTTGAGAAGCCTTCTTATGTGCCCTTGCGCAACTTTTTTAAGCTCATCATTTAAAGCATTTTAATATTTAGATGTCAATGTAGATTAACGTTGCGTATGTACCAATATTATACATTGTCCAACATAAATTGGCAGTACAGGGAAGATAGAGATGTTTGCTTCTCATTCGCACTCTTTTTTTTTCCGTAAGGTGCTATCCTAACAAAAGCTCTTACATGGTTTCCGCACTAACGATTTTAAATCAGCAAAAATCGAAGAGAATATTAAGTTGGGTTACCATGCTTTTTTTTAGATTCAAATTTTCATTTTAATTTTTTTATTTATAAAAAATAAAACAAATTTATCTTTATGTTATGATGTCAGTTCTTTCCAAAAGAACACTCTTTCGCTGACGATGGGTAAATTAAAAACTCAGTTTAATTTTTAAAACTGTATACAGAGAAGACCTTTGCATTATGCAGCGTCGTAAGTTCGTTAGTTAAAAAAAACTGATGGACAATTTGATGGGCCACTTATTGAAATCATCTACTTTTCATTTAAATCAGTTTGGTTTTAGTTAAAAAGTCTATAAACTGTTCGTTTACCCAGAAAAAATATCACCTACTTGATTCGCAGTTACTGTTTTATTATTCATTGATGCTTTTTTTTTGTCGCATCAACAATTTCGTTTTATACCCTAACCTAAGGGTATATTCATTTTGACTCATAGTTTGTAACACCCCTTAATATTCATCGTAGACCCACAAAAGTATATAGATTTATGATCAGGTCTTAAACCTAAGACTATTTAGCAATGTCCGTCCGTCCGTCACCAATTTATAGGCCTTTAAATTAAAGCTAGAAAGCTGAAATTTGGACCATATACTCCATAGGCTCCCAAAATGGTAGAGTGTAAAATTTGTTTTTGATACGCCCACTGCCACGCCCACAATTTAAAAAAAAAACAGTTTTACAGCTAAAGTTAGAGAAATAGAATGTTGTAATCTTTACAAGATATGTAGGTACTGCCCACCTCTACAAGTTTGTCATATAAAGTGTTTTGCCACGCCTACATTCCGTGGGCGTTTTTCACTAAAATGCTGTTTTATTCGAAAATTTTCATAGAAACCGAAAAAAAAATTTTAACAATATATTTAGCCAATATTTTTTCCAAAATATCGCAAATACCAAGTTTTTGGCCACGCCCACTTTTTGGGGGCGTTTTTTCACAAAAAAATGTTTTTTTTTATACCCTATCCTAACGGTATATTCATTTTGACACATAGTTTGTAACACCCCTTAATATTCGTCGTAGACCCATAAAAGTATATATATTTATGATCAGGACCAAATCCTAAGACTATTTAGCAATGTCCGTCCGTCCGTCCATACGCAATGGCTCCGAAATGGTTAAGTGTAAAATTTTTTTGAATACGCCCACTGCCACGCCCACAATTTAGAAAAAACGGTTTTAAAGCCAAACTTAGAGAGATAGAGCATTATAACCTTTAGAAGATATGTAGGCATTGCCCTCCTTTATAAGTTTGTCATATGTTTGTTTTTTGCCACGCCTACTTTTTGTGGGCGTTTTTGACTAAAATGCTGTTTTCTTCGAAAATTTTCATAGAAAGCGAAAAAAAATATTTAACAAGATATTTAGCCAATATTTAACAAGATATTTAGCCAATATTTAACAAGATATTTAGCCAATATTTAACAAGATATTTAGCCAATATTTTTTCCAACATATTGCCCATACAAAGTTTTTGGCCACGCCCACTTTTTGGGGGCATTTTTTTTAAAAAAAATATATTTTTTTTTGTAAATTTAATTGAATGAAATAAAATGCTATCCATTATCTTCTTAATGCTTTTATCTTTCGAGCATATAGGGATATGGATAGGGTATCATACTGTTCGCCCCAAGCGGACTGTAGCCTTTTCTTATGTTTTTTTTTTGTTGTTGATTTCTTCTCTCAACAATTGCAACTCTTGCTGAAGAAGTGTGTCATTGATTTCTTAAACCCATTAAACAGGCTCTTAAATACTCAGCCTTCAACTTTTCCTTTTTTCTGCTTTTTTCGATGGTGGTGATCTCTCTCCCCTTTTACTTTTCCCAAAAGGGTCGCTACTAAGCAATAAGTTAACCCCACAATGTAAAAGGTCTTGTATGTGCTAAAAATGCAATTTCATACTAAATCTTCTTGGGCCTAACGATTATATTATTATATATATGGCGCTTCTGTGGTAAATAAGGATCTAGTAAATAAGGATGTAGTCTGATGAACTTGGATAGCGATTACCATGCCCCTTATTATTTCAATATGTTTGTATAAAAAGAGTGATTACATTTGTAGGTCAGTTTCTGGTAAATAAACGGAATATATTGTAAATGCACATGCAGCATATATCGTAAACGCATAAAAGATATTTTGTATTCAAAGTATTAAAATGAAATCATATTGAGGAAATATTGCATTTATAGTAAAAGAAAAATACAGTCCGCAGCTTCAACTTTAAATAAGCTCCTTTTTCGGCGCCAAAATGATTATTGAAGCACTGAACGAGTGATGCTGGTGACATACCGTATTTTGTTCGATTGCATTTGTGGAGATATAAACATAGAAAACAACAAGGTGGATCGCCATTTACATTTGCGGTTTAAAGTAATGATAAGGCAAGAAATAGATTTTCTGATTTTAAAATATTGATAAAATGTATTTGCTTTCAATAAGCCCACTGTAACAAAGTGACGCTCATTGCCTTTTCGCATTTTTATCAATTGAATCAACTTGAAAATGACTTGACTTTTCCTACCAATATTCCGTAATGACTGAGTAACCGTGTACTTTATGTGTCCATATGTATATGCAGTATCCACAAAACGTAAAAATAATCCAAGTTTGCGTCCTGCGAAACCCACAAATACTCATATATATGTTTGTCAGACAAGCTCTTCTTTACTCTTAAATTTAATCACTTTCAAACAATATTAAATGGCTTAGTATTTCCATACGGTTTCAAGAATGAGAATGTCTTTGTACTTTCAAAACATCTAATCAAACATTTGGATTTGTAAACGTGCTATGGGTCTCTGAGCACTCATAACATCTTCATACACAAGTTTTGTTTCCATTATCTCGTATTTGAATTCCGGGAGAAAATCAAACAATCTTCATCACAGCTAAGGAAATTCAAGCCATTACCACGATAGAAGAACATGGGATATTCCCAGAAGTTATACGAAATAAAGCTTTTCATTTCCTTCTCCGTTAACATATCCTTGTTATAGGATCCTTGTAACGATGAACCAGTCACTTTCTTGACTTCCATATGGGAGATTATGTGAACCGTAATGACGATTTGTGGAAACTGAGCAAATAGTTTCAATGGGAATAGTAGTGCTATATATAAATTTCCTGTATTTGATTTTGTTTAAAAATGCTTAAGAGCGCACCATGGGAAATATCCCACTGATAAGAGCTTGGTAATGTTGTTTTAAAGATGGTGTAAAAGGATTTTATTTATAGAAAGTATATACATATGCACATTTTGAAATAAGATCAAGACTTAAGGAAATAAATTGACAAATTTATACAAATAGGAAAACGTTGTACGCTGATCTAAGACCTAGCTGACGATTCGAGTAAAGGGTTAAGTATGTGGCTCAAAATTTGTAAATGAATAATTTGGTATGGGCTTTTATAGTAAGCAATGGCAAGCACCTCACGGTTTGTTATAACCGAATTTTTGGAAATGTCAAATATTGATTCGAAAATTTGCTTCTGCAAAACTGAAATTGTAGCGTGTTTTAATTTACGTATTCTAATGTATATAAGCGCTCATTGTCGCATTGACATGAGAAAAATACCCTTAAATCTGGCCAAATTGAAAGACGATTAATCACAGACTGACTCAAACAAATTTATATCCCCTTCTTTTTTTGTTTGACATTTACCATTTACATAATAAGCATTTTATAGTTTTAAATGTATCATTTTGAAATCTCTTGTGAAACACCTCTCCACCATAATATATAAATCAAGGGGAGGAAGATTCATCAAAGCATCTAGAGCAGAGCCTGGGGTGCTGGGGAAGGCCCCTGTGCAGCCGAGACATGCCGTTCTTTGGAGTTTGCAAAAGAAGCAGTAACACGTTTCCACGAAAGCCTGTTCCACCAAACAACTGATGCGTATGAGAGTAGCGGCCGTATAGATCCAAAGGACCCGTTTCGGAGACAAGCCCCATGTCTTAGCAAAAGCGACTTTACACAGGCAGAAAGTCGACAGCGCTTTATCGGTTTTTGATTCGACATGTTTGGACCATAGAAGTTTTTTATCGAGGATAACACCCAGATATTTGACTTCATCGGATATAGGGATGGTGACACCTTTAAGCACGAGATGGGACAGACCAGTGACGATTCTCCTTCTCGTAAAGAGAAAAACCGGGGTTTTAAGAGGATTCACTGAAAGCCCATTACTAGTGCACCAGACATCGATCAAATCCAGGGAACTCTGCGCTTGAGAGCAGACAGCCCCTAGATTTGAACCGACAGAAAGAACGGCGACATCATCCGCATAAGCTTGGGTGTAGTTTTCAGGAAAATTGAGAGCCGTAAGCAGAGAGTCTACCACCATACACCATAGGAGGGGAGACAGAACACCACCTTGAGGGCAGCCCCTATTTACCCCTGTTATGACGCACTTGCCACAATCTGCATCCGCTACCAACGTCCTATACATTAGCATTGCTTTAATCCACAACACCAAAGTTTCATCGACACCATGCTGTCTGGCTGAGTTACACATACTGTCAAAGGTCGCATTATCAAAAGCACCCTCAATATCGAAGAAATTGCCCAACGCATACTTCCGATCAAGAGCACTATCATTCCTACCAACAAGGTTTTGAAGCGCAGTTGCATCTCAGAGAGAGAATGTGATCGAAGAGCAACTTAGCGCACATGCAGCTTAACCAGTCTTTCCAAACTTTTCAGTAACAAGGAAGACAGACTTATGGGTCTAAAGCTTTTGGCTTTAGTAGGCTGAGTGTAGTCAGACTTACCAATTTTTGGTAGGAAAACCACTTTAACCATTCGCCATGGGGAAGGTATATAGGCCAAGTCCAAGCTCGCGGTGAAAATTCTTTTCAACATTGGCAAAACCTGACTTACATCTTGTTTCAGCAAAACTGGATAAATTCCATCCGGACCAGGTGTTTTGAAACTCTCAAAGGATGCAATAGCATATTTGATAGCATCATCTGTCACCATACCCGATGCAAAATACCAGCTGTACCGCGTGGTAAACTGGGCGGCATAATTTGTCCTCGGTTTTTTTTATGGAGTGATAGGTTTTCTATTTTTATTTGATCTAGCTCTTTCTTTAGTTCTTCGTAGAGCTTTTTTATTTTATTAAGCTTTGCATGGAGTTCAATATTTTGGTCCACGAAGCTTTTTAATTGCGTTGAAACCCGAGTAACGCGCGCTAGTGCATTCGGCATCGTTGGGCTTCTTATGGGGTTCACTTTTACCGATCCCAATGGTGGTGATCTGGATAACTTTTTACTGTTTTTAAAAGGGTCAATAGATATCAAAAAAATGCCTCTCCTCAGAATCCGTCGACCCTGCCTCTGAAGAGTGTGGATTTTCCAGTAGAACTGAGCTGCCCCTTGGGGTATTGTATCTTTATACCCTATCCTAAGGGTATATTAATTTTGACACATAGTTTGTAACACCCCTTAATATTCGTCGTAGACCCATAAAAGTGTATATATTTATGATCAGGACCAAATCCTAAGACTATCTAGCAATGTACGTCTGTCCGCCCGTACGCAATTTTTAGGCCTTTAAATTTAAGATAGGAAGCTAAAATTTGGATCACATTTTCCCTAGGGATGCGAAATGATTAAGTGTAAATATTTTTTGGATAAGCCCACTGCCACGCCCCACGCTTTTTCTTAGGAGGATATAGAGATATAGATAGAGTACCATACTGTTCGCCTCAAGCGGACTGTAGTCTTTCCTTCTATTTTTGTTGCAATTTCAATACTTTTGGCAAAGATTTTTTATACATGGAAATTTTGCAAAATTTTGAAATAGTAGGAATTTTTATTGAACGTAAACACCCTTTTCGATGAAAATACGATTTGTATTATATAGATCGTTGTTTGCATTAAAAAGAACTACGGTCATGTAAAATTGCGTAACTGTAGAATGAGATCGATATATGGGCGGTTGTCACGCCTTTTTTTGGAATATACACAGTGAGTTTTTTTTCGGTCCGCTCTTAAAATCGTATAATTTCATACATCTAAGTCATAAATCATAAATCATAATCATCATAAATCTAAGGGTTCAAATATAAATCAAGGGTTCGAGGCTGCCACGCCCCCCGCATTGAAAATCATGATAGATTTATTTTCCTAGGGTTTCTGTGTAAACTCTATTACTTTGCCAAATTTTAAGGTTCTGCAATGATTGGAAGAGCTCTACAGTTTTGATGATCTGTCAGTAAGTAAGTGGTTATTATTCTTGCTAATTTTGGGGCCTTATAATTCAGGAACCGCTCATTTTAACTAGTTGCAATTTGGAATAGAGCGTGCTGCTGTGCGTCCCAATAAAATATGAAATTATATGTCTCTAGCTTTGTTGTAAGCCAAGTTAGAGGGGGGTCAAAATGGCCTCAGTTGGTTCGTGTAAATAAGGGTGTAGTGCCAAAGTTGCTAAAGAAATCGGCTGAGAAAGAATAAAAAAGTGTTTTTAAGAGTCGTTCAACTTTTAATAAAATAAAACACTTTATATGAATGTTAAATTTAACAAAAATATAAATACATCTATTTTGGCCCTACCGTATGAATCCAAAATACAAAAATACATAATTACATAAAAAAATTACATAAAATAATAAAATCAGAATTAAACATTAATAAATTTGAAAACAAATCCATTGAACCATTTCGCTATTAGTCTTCTGGGCAGATAGAAAAATAAGTAGAGAGATCAGATTAGCAGACCGATAGCATATGATTTGCGGACAACCTTTTATATACAATTGTATACGAGAAAGTTAAAAATGCGATGTTTCTGTAATTCTTTCTTACAAAAACTTAAATCAAATCCTTAAAGATACTCTGACAGTGAACTATTTAACTATTCTTTATTATTAAAAAATCATTTGCTACGTGTCTACACCAAAGACTTAAAATAACACAAGGAAAAATGGTCGTAAAACCAACTCAAATATTTAAAGGGAATTCTGGAATGGTAAACGCTGCAAAAATATTTGTAAATAAATATCGTAAGAGCTGTTCCTGTTCCGTAAATACCTATAATACCACGCAGAGTCTTTTATGAATTTATAAATTCGCGAAGTCAACCTTTAAGGACATACGTATGTACGTAAGTATAACATATAAGCAAGAGTACACATACGTATATAATATTCGTAAATAGATACATTCTGTGTAAACGCTTTTACGCTGATTGGAAAATCCTTTTCGCTTATCTGTCTTAAGTCAATAAGGATACTGGAAGTTGCAATCGATATTTTTCGTGGGAAACGTGTTTATAAATACATATTTATATGAACGTACATATACTGGTTGTATAAATTGTGTGAGCTTTTCTCAACATGAAGAAACATTTTTGAAAGAACCCTTGGAAAGAGATTTGCAATCAAAATGTTTTTCATCCTTTGATTTCTTATGGATAAGTCTTAAATTAACTCAAGCGATATAAATTGTTGTGATATACAGAGCGTGAAGATTGGAGCAGTCCGTTACGATTGAATTGAATTGAATTTAAAATGGATGGTTAGGTTTTTACTGAGATCAAAAAGCTCTCCTTAAAATCATCCCATTTTCGCCTTATTATAAAACTAATAAAGTAAAACGCATAAAAGAAGAGAAAACAAAAACATTGACACAAGAACTCTGAAACTGTAAATCTGACTTCAATGCGGCTTTTGTCTATAGATTAAGAATTGTCCAAAATGATAACATAACTAAAATATATAACAAAAAAACCCATTTGAAAATCTTTTTTGTTTCTTTTACACGCCATGTGTTGACTTTTTGTTTTTTTTATACAAAGTTTTATACTTACTATCCTAAGGGTATATTAGTTTTGACACATAGTTTGTAAGACCCCTTAATATTCGTCGTAGACCCATAAAAGTTTATATATTTATGATCAGGACCAAATCCTAAGACTGTTTAGCAATGTCCGTCCGTCCGTATCAACTTTTGAGGCCTTTAAATGTTTGCTAGGAAGCATATACTCCCTAGGATCCCGAAATGGTAAAGTGTTAAAAGTTTTTAAATCCACCCACTGCCACGCCCACAATTTAGAAAAAACCATTTTAAGGCTAAAGATAGAGAGTATTAGAACCTTCACAAGATATGTAGGTACTGCCATCCTTTATAAGTCTGTCATAAAAATTTTTTTGCTACGCCTACATTTTGTGGACGTTTTCCACTAAAATGCTGTTTTTTTTCAAAAAAATTCTTATAGAAAGCCCTAATAAAGGGATATGGATAGGGCATCATACTGGTCGCCCCAAGCGGACAATTTTTATTTAGTTCTATTTTTATTTTTAAATTTGTAGTAGATGAATTCCTTTAATCCCTCGAATAGTTCAACCAGGTATTATTTGATTTGCTGTTGAATTCCTTAGTTACTTTCTGGAGGCAAATAACTTCACTTTTTTGAGTGTACAGGGTGTAACCGACTTAATCTTCAATACGGAATATGATGTGCGGACATATTTTAATGCCCGTATTAATATATGCGAAATAGCTTTTAGTTACCTCACACATGTGATACTTTGTTAATCTCTCTAATAAATGTGTTAGCTTTCATTGACACGTAATAACCAACGGCTAGCTTAACGCACCGAATTTTGGGTAAAAATCATGTGTCAATTTCAAAAATTTAACCACTCCTTAAACCTTTTGCAATTGACATATGATTTTTCGTTTACAATATTTAAATTAGCTTCGTATTTTTGGTTGTGAAATAAGTTAAATAATCCCAAAATGTCAAATTTAATCGATATCCTATATGGCAAACATATGTTTAGTGATGATATAATTAGTGAGTTGGGAATAGAAAAGGCTATTTCTCTATAAATACGCAAATAGTTTGCGATCACAGTTTGAAAATAATATATATTGTTGCGTGGAGGCACCCGTGATTCGATATACCTACGATGAAAGCTGAGGATAAAAGAACCTCGAAGAACGAAGTGGCAAATTTCGAGGACACTTTTTGAGTGAAAGGGGATACAGGTGTACTAATTTATTTA
Source organism: Ferdinandea cuprea (assembly GCA_963576555.1). Lineage (NCBI taxonomy): Eukaryota > Metazoa > Arthropoda > Insecta > Diptera > Syrphidae > Ferdinandea > Ferdinandea cuprea. The sequence continues at coordinate 86,120,560 of OY754959.1, forward strand.
TTCTGCTTAATACAAGCGATATTTTCCAAAACTAACATCAATTGTCTTACAAGTAAATTCCTTAAAATATACACCTAGGTGTGGTTTAGAAATTAAATTTGTTTATCAGTCTTACAACTAAAGAAAAATTAAACTAAATTAAATTAACTTGGAAGGCTAGGAGGAAATAGTAGATGTATTTAAGAAGCATTACCAGCAGCTGCTAAATGGACAAAATGTAGAAAGAGTGATGGGACAAGAAGAGAACCCACGTCCAGTCAATGAAGAACCAGTCCCTCCGCCCAGTATAGAAGAGGTTGGCTTAGCTATAAAAAAGCTAAAGAACAACAAGGCCGCCGGCTCTGATGGTCTACCTGCAGAGTTTTTCAAATATGGAGGAAATGTTATGGTGGGGCGCATGCACCAAATCATCAACCAAGTTTGGGTGGAGGAAAGCATGACCGATGACTGGACCATCAGCTCCATATGTCCAATCTCCAAGAAAGGCGATTCTATGATTCTTGCAAAAACTCTCGAGGCATATCCCTGCTTAATATCGCATATAAGATCCTATCCAACGTACTGTGTGAACGTCTTGAACCTTTCTGCAACACAATAATCGGCACGTACCAGTGTGGCTTCCGCCCCAGCAGATCAACTGTAGACCAAATCTTCACACTTAGGCAAATCCTTGAAAAGACCAACGAGTTTCCTCCTTCCTCCAACGGATTTCTTCAATCTTGTTCTAAAACAGATAGTGCGCAGGGCAGTTGTCAACACGGAAGGCACTATCTTCAACAGATCAATCCAACTGCTGGGGTATGCGGACGATATAGATATCATCGGTCGATCCCAGAGTGCTGTGATAGAGGCTTTCACGGCTATTGAAGATCAGGCGAAACTAGTTGGCCTTGAAGTGAATGAGGACAAGACTAAATATACGCTATCAACAAACAAACAATCATCTGTCCACCGACTAGGACAAAATGTCACTGTTGATAGCAGCAACTTCGAGGTAGTTAAGGAGTTCATCTACCTCGGGGTAAATATCAACTCCAGAAATGACATCTTAGTGGAGATCCGTCCAAGAATTACCCTAGGAAACCGCTGCTACTTCGGTTTGGCAAAACAAATGGGTTCAAAACTATTAACTCGAAGAACAAATTGCAGGCTCTAAGAACCCTTATCCTGCAAGTTCTGCTATACGGCGCCGAGTGCTAGACGATAAGCAGGAAAGGAGTGTTAATACTGGGATCCTTTGAAAGAAAAATCCTTCGACGGATATTTGGTCCTGTGTGCGAGGAGAGCGAATGGAGGAGAAAATACAACCGCGAACTCTATGAGCTGTACCAAGAGGTGGATGTAGTCCGAAAAGCCAAGACTCGTCGACTACATTGGCTCGGCCACAACAACGCTCCAGCCTAGAGGATCTTCGAATCCCAACCCCCAGGTTCGAGACGACAACGAAGACCGAACCTCCGTCTTAAAGACCAAGCCATCGCGGAAAAAATGTTTAACAAGATATTAAGCCAATATTTTTTCCAATATATCGCCCATACAAGTTTTGACCACGCCCTCTTTTTGAGGGCGTTTTTTCAAAAAATTTATTTTTTTTAAATATAATAGAATGAAACAAAATGCTATCCATCATCTTCTTAATGCTTTTTTCTTTGGGGCAGATAGGGATACGGATAGGGTATCATACTGTTCGCCCCAATCGGACTGTAGCTTTTCCTTATGTTTTTAGAGTAAATTTGAACTATTGAGATCAAAGACATCAGCTTGTTTATTGGCATTGCGGAGCATTCTAGAAATTGGTTCAAAATGCCCAAATGTAGGTGGATAAAGAGAACGTCCGCAATATCCCGGTGTTTTTCAAGGGATTGTATATCATAGAGTTTCAATTCAATTTCAATAAATTTAATATGGAGAGCCTTGGTAACATAGTATCAACTTATCCCTGATTCGAGGGCGCCACTTTCGGGAGTACGTTATTGACCGGCATTTGCTGACATTGAGTTTCATAAGGTTATTTTTGCAATTTAAGAAATTCATAAGATCATTTAGCAGGCAAAGAACATCAGAGGACTGTGATTTTGTCTTAGAAATTCACCTATCATCAGCGAAGACAGATAAATCTGAGTCCTTTAAGACAATATTAATATCATTTTTTGTAAAGATAAAGGTGATGGGTCCAAAATGACCTGGGGAACCCTGGAGGTTGCTGTAATTAGATCAGATCAGTCTTAATTCAGGAGCCTTGGATCCTGAAGGAACAAGCCAATGGACTGACGAGCAAGGATGCACAGGTAATTTGGGATACTCGGGCTGAAAAACCGAGGGCATGCATCCTAATAAGAAATAAATTCAAATTTATTTTACTTTCAGAACACGCGACGCGAGAGTTGGCCAATACAGGTGACTCTAAATATCGATGGAGTTCACTAAACCATCATCATCGTATTACCGTACTGTCCAGGAGTGGAGACTTGTGGAGCACGCAAATAGGATCCACATGCCGTTGCTTATAGGGTGTGATGCAAATGCCCACAACAACGTATGGGGAAGCACTGACACCAACCATAGAGGTGAGTACTTATTAGAATTTATTATGAGTTCGTCCTCGACATTTACAACGTAGGAAATACCCCCACTTTTGTGAATAGAATTAGGGAAGAAGTTCTTGATCTCACACTTGGTAGTCCGAGTGTAAGAAATTAATCAGAAACTGGAGAGTATCTAGTGTGCCGTTAGTTGAGCGTGAGCAGTAGAAGACGTTACCCACGCCATCACAAATGCATTTGAAGCAAGCTGTCCCCTGTCGGGGGAAAAGAAAAGGAATGACATGCCGTGGTGGAACAATGCTTTGTCAAAACTCAGATCCGAAGTCCGCAAGCTGTTTAATACAGCAAAACGCAATGGTGAATGGCAAAGATATCAAACGGCTCTTACCACCTATAATAAGGAAATAAGAAAGGCTTAAAGACAAAGCTTCAGGCAATTCTGCGAGACAATCACAAACACCCCTACAGCGGCAAGACTGCATAAAGCCCTTGCCAAGTCAGGGGGAGTACCAACTTCGCTTAAAAAAACAGATGGCAGCTTCACGGGAAGCGATGAATAGAGGGCATTGTTACTTTTACGAACTCACTTTCCAGGAAGCGCGCCTAGCACTAACTTAGAGAACAGAACCATTCCACCTAGAACTCGAAAGGACGACTGGGAAATCGCATCAGTCATCTGCTCTAGGGGAAGGCTAGCATGGGGAATATATTCCTTTCACCCCTTCAAGCCTCCAGGTGTGGATGGTATTACGCCAGTGCTACTACCATACCATAATTAGCGAAGAGTAGTATTGCCATAGGGTACATACCACTACAATGCAGACGAACGAAAGTTGTGTTCTTACCAAAGGTGGGGAAAAAAGACCCGCCACAGCCAAAATCGTACAGACCGATCAGCCTTACTTCGTTTCTGTTGAAAACAATAGAGAAGGTTGTGGATAATTATCTAAGGGAGATAACGCTAAGCCTGTTCCCCTTGCATCATTAACAACATGCATACAGGGACATCATACAACGAGGTCTGAGGGTAACACAGGAATGGTGTCTTACTGCTGGACTGAACATCAATCTGGCTAAAACAAACGATTATGCCATTCACAAACAAAAAGTAAATTTCAAAGACTCAAAGAAATCCGATTGTCAGGCACGACACTAATACCGGTCAATGAGGTAAAGTAACTAGGACTACATCTGGACAGTAAACTCCTCTGGAAGAAACACACAGAGGAAACTACCAGAAAAGCAACCCGTGCTCTTATGATATGCAAGAGCCTAGCGGGAAAGACATGGGGCTGTACCCCCAATATTCTACGATGGATATACATAGCGATTGTGAGACCAATGATCACATTTGGTGCAGTAGCATGGGCAAAACGAACAAGTCTCATCACAACGAGGGAATCTCTCAATAAAGTGCAAAGACTGGCGTGCCTATGCATCACCGGCGCAATGCGTACATGCCCAACCGCTGCAATGGAGGTGCTATTGGAATTAACTCCCCTGCACCTCATTTTCTCAGAGGCGGCGGACAAAACCATTCTAAGAATAGCAAAAGAAGGAACTGGACTCTTGGGTATTCCAAAAGATGACAGCACTAGCAAATACAACTTTGAAAAGAATTTCTTAACAAAGCTCAGCAACAAGAAAGAATGGAGCGATGAATCCACAATCTATGCACTGAGCGACCACACGATAAATAGTGGTATACAGACGGATCGAGAACGGATGAAGGAACTAGTGCAGGAGTGTTTGGGCCAAGAAAGAAACATTACGAATCCATGGGCAAGAGTACCAGCATCTTTCAAGAAGAAATATGCGCCATAGAAAGATGTGTACGAATCAATCTCGAAAAGAATTACAGAAACTGTAACATAGCAATAATGTCACATAGTCAAGCAGCTATCAAAGCACTGGACTCCTTTGTCATTAAATCCAAACTTGTATTGGAATGCCTACAAAGTCTCAACAAATTGGGCAAGAAAAATAGAATATCTGTCTGCTGACGAGGCGACGGACTCACTAGCGAGAAAAGGGGCAGCAACATCCTTCATAGGACCTGAACCATTCTGCGGGGTAGGGGAACACACCCTACGTGAAGAATTCAGGAAATTGGAAAAGGAGAAAAGGGGTAGAACCTTTCGAGATCTCCGTGATCTAAGACAAGCCAAAAAGTTCTTAGGAGATTATAATCTCAAAAGATTTAAAGCATGTATCAGTCTTTGTAAAAATAACCTACGTATCCTAACTGGTTTCCTAACGGGGCACTGCAAACTCAGGGAACACCTAAGGAAGATAGGGATATCAGATGAGGGTCTCTGCAGATTCTGCAATGAGTCCACGGAAACTCCAGAACACATACTGGAATCCTGCGGGGCACTGACCCAAAAAAGGTTCAAATATTTTGGAAAACACAAAATTCAAGAAAAGGATTTACCAACCACGGATCCACTACTCATTCTCAGATTCTTAAAAAAAACTGGACTGGATGATGTGCTCTGAGTGGGAGTTTCCTTGCCAAGGACAAAGCCAGAGCAAAAGCACTCCAACATAATTCTCGGCAAAATAAGCTGTGAGGGGGCTCTGGAAGAAAGAGCAAAACCTCTCCAAGGTATAAGTAGGGGGGGGGGGGGCACAATATATATATATATATATATATATACATATATATTATAGTGTCACACCGGCTGAGATAAATGCTGTCTGTGGCAAGTATTCAGATAACCAAAGTAATTAGGGTCAAGTGCAAACCCTATTGATGCGATAGGGATTGCACTTCGACCTAAAAGATCTTTTTTAGCGCCTATACTATTCTAATGTAGCTGCGGATACGATCAACTGAAAGATTCTTAATTGCATCAGTGCTAATTACTTCTCTCATAAAAACTGTCCTTATTGTTCCGTATAGGGCCGGGCCCTCACATATGCAGTTCCGTCTTCTTCAAGACACAGTCGGCACTCCGGTGAGTCGTCTATTTTTAGTTTGTGAAGGTGAAATCTTAATCTGTGGTGGCCGGCTTTTTTTATATCATGCCTCGATAGATTACGAATTTTCTTCTTGGCATCGTTTCTGAAGGACTGTATAAACTTATTGGTCTGTTTAAGACCTGCGATGCTTTCCCACTAGGAGATGCACACAACATGTGCCCAGCTTTTTAATTTTAGATTTATAGCTGATTTGTTTATTGGACAAAAAGGCTCGGGTCTTTAAAGGGGGTCTACGAGCCCTTTCTAGCCAATTCGACAGCTTTCTCATTTCCCTCAATTCTCTGCTGTCCAGGAACCCACCAGATTTTGGTCTTGTTCCTAGTACTTAGTAACTGAAGGGTTTGAAAGCAGTGTAGTACTGATTTGGAGTCAATAATTAGCAAGCTTAGGGCTTTTATAGCTGCTTGACTGTCCGTGAATATATGGATGTTGGCGCCTTTAATACATGAGGTGTGAATTAGGTTTGCACATTCCTTAATGGAATGGAGCTCTGCCTAAAATACACTGGGACTTTTTTCCCATGGGTATTGATACATTTTTGTTTGGAGTGTAGATACCAGCTCCCAGCCCAGAGTCCATTTTTGAACAATCCGTATACCACACGTGGCCGTTTTAGCAATTAGTTGTTGCCAACCCATGCTTCTCTGTTTGTGATTTGAGTGGAGAAACCTTTGTTAAAGCATATTGTTTTTGTTGTTCGATCTGTTACCGCGCAGATCATGTCTAGTTCGGCCATTTCCGATATCAGTTGCATTAGATCTATGTTTTTGCCACTGGTTTGCTCTTTAGTTTATTTCAAACTTGCAGCGCTGCATATTGCCATATTTTTTTATTAAAATGTGGAGAGGTATATTAGCCCTATTATAGCTCCTATGGCCGCCGTGGAATAGGTTCTCATGGCACCAGAAATACCAGTGCATGCGAACCGTTGTACCTTATTTATATTGTTTATCGCGGACTTTTGGGTGGTTTTCTTTCACCATATAATAGAAGCGTATGTTATAAATAGCTTAAGTGGGTCATCTTTGGAGAGATACCCCAGGTTTTTCCATACATGCATTCGATGCTTTTTTAGTTTTGTTATTCAGGTGTGAGTTCCAATTTAGTCTTTTATCAAAGATCACTCCCAGATATTTGACCTCGTCGGAATACTCTATGAGATTATCATTTATGGATATTTGGTTTAGATTAAATATCTTCTCTTTGTGAAAGAAACTATGACAGCCTTATTCAGATTGATAGAGAGTCCCTCTTTGTAACACCAATCCAAGCCTATCTTAAGAGCATTTTGCATACGTGTAGTGACATCGTTTCCATCAATGCCCCTAACCATGATGACCAGGTCATCGGCGTATTCAATTACGTGGAAGCCTAAATTACTCTCTAGGTTCTCATTCCACCATGTTACGCACCTTTTTACCACAACGCGTTTAACCTTACAGCTGGTCTAAAAATATTATCGGTCGAAGATAAGCTCACTGGTTTTATCACTGGTTTAGATCACCTCGGCCATTCACCGATGTTTCAAGACAGTCCTTGCAAAACCATTGAAATCAAGAAAAAAGAAAAAGTTCAGAATTATTAATATCAGAAGGGAGATTAGTTAAATAAAATGAGAATGTTGAAAGGTCGTTCTTAATGTCGTTTGGCGAGATATGAAAACGATCATTGTATTGAAGGAACATTTTTATCAGTTCCACCGGATTAATATGGAGTCCTTTACATTTAATTGAAACCATGATGTTAATTTGTTGTTACGCCATCAACGCATTTTGAATTGATCTTATCATGCAAATAAGCGAGATAAAGTCGCACATTTTCGTATATTTTACGATCTATCATCTGAGACCCAATATATCGATTATCATCATTCTGATAGGCGACAAACTATTTTGGTAGTTTGCGGCGGGACATCTTTGTCCTAACCATCTTGGTACGCCAGGCCTTAATCATTTATTCCCAAAATCAAATATCGATGAGATATATAATTGAACATATGTTTAGCATCTCTGAATCTCGATTTCTCATTACGCATATATACAATATACTTAATAAAGGGTGATTTTTTAAGAGGTTTAGAATTTTTTTTAAAAAAAAAACACAAAAAATTCGAAAAAATGAATGAAATATTTATTTGAATCGATAGTTTGAACCTTGCAATTTAATGTTTAAAGATAATTTCATGCAAATGTTGACCGCGGCTGCGTCTCAGGTAGCCCATCCGCTGAGTCCAATTTTGGCATACTCTTTCACACATATCGGCCGGTATCTCACGAATGAATGCATGGATGTTGGCTTCCAGTGCGTCAATCGAAGCGGGCTTGTCCCTATACACATTAGCCTTGGCATACCCCCACAAAAAATAATCTAATGGCGTCAAATCGCACGATCTAGGCGGCCAATTGACCGGCCCGAAGCGTGAAATTAACTGTTCACCAAACTCGCCTCGCAATTGCGCCATTGTTTCGCGTGCTGTGTGGCATGTGGCACCGTCTTGTTGAAACCACATATCATGCAAGTCAAGAACTTCCATTTCGGGCAAAAAAAAGTTTGTTATCATCGCTCGGTAGCGTTCACCATTGACAGTAACGCTGCGATTCGCATCATCTTTGAAGAAGCACCAAACAGTGGCTTTTTCGGGATGCATTGGTAGCTGTTGCAATGCTTCTGGCTGATCTTCACTCCAAATGCGGCAATTTTGCTTATTTACGTACCCATTCAACCAAAAATGAGCCTCATCGCTGAACACAATTTTTCGATAAAAAAGCGGATCCTCGGCCAGCTTTCCAAGAGCCCATTCACCAAAAATTCGGCGTTGTGGTAGGTCGCCTGGCTTTAGTTCTTGCACCAGCTGTATCTTAAAAGGCTTTACGCCCAAATCCTTCCGCAAAATTTTCCACGTAGTGCTGTAACAAAGGCCTAACTGCTGGGAACGGCGCCGAATCGACATTTCGCGGTCTTCTGTCACACTAGCTGATACGGCCGCAATATTTTCTTCAATACGCACAGTACGTAAACGTGTTGGTGGTTTAATGTCCAACAAAGTAAATTTGGTGCGAAATTTGGTCACAATCTTCCGAATAGACTGCTCAGAAGGTCGAGAATGCCGATCATAAAATGGAAGCAGCGCGCGATGAACATTTCGAACCGAGCACGAATTTTGATAGTAAAATTCAATAATTTGCAGGCGTTGTTCATTTGTAAGACGATCCATGGTTAAATTGCAAACCAAACTGAAGCTGTTTGACAGTGACACAAGGTACTAAACACACGTCAGCTGTCAAAACCAGTGTTGCCAAAACCAAACCAGCTAAAAAATCACCCTTTACTAAAAAAGGAGACCGACGATAGTACCATATTTATACCATAAGTTCAAAATTTCACCTTTTACAATACCTTTCTCTTTAGTATACGAATGTAAACGAAGCTTGCTGAATTCAAAAATCGGAGGAAACCTTCAGGTCAAAGAGCCCCCCTCGAATGAATCGGGCCACGATTGTCTCAGTTGGTAATACCTTTGAATATGAAAAAGTGAATACCAACTTCGAAAAATAAAACTCCTGAATCATACAAATACAATAAAACAGCATTTGATTGCCCTCAGTGACGGAGTGGTACGATACCTTGGTATACATTTGTTGAGGTCAAACAATCGAAGGTATATTATCCCTATAGTTACACGCGGACAGGGTGGGGGACGAGTTTGTTAAACACTTGGCTTGTCAATCCAAACAAAATGGTTAGGGACCACTTGCAAATTGACATCTTGGATGAGCTATCCAAGAACGGTAAGTCGGTTATGAACCTGTGGAGACCAAAGCCCCGCATTTGTTTACCTTTCATGAAGATAGAGCCCGATAACCTCCTAAAATGCCTCCGACTGCAGAAACCCAAAATTCCGATCAAGGCGGAAGAACCCCAAAAAACAGCCTCTCTGTCCTGCTTCTCATAAATGAAGTGTGCCTGGGTACACTCGAAGAAGCAGACCACAAACTAAGATTTGCAATAAGGTTTGCCACGTTAAAAATATTCGGATCAACGGGCCCAGACGTTGTATCAACCAACAAGTTGTTTATGAGGCCTGTCGATTGGATGTGCACCAAACTACCCATGCTTAAAGTCATTCAGACGAATCTTCAGCACTCAAAGTTGGCGTCGGAGAATCTTTTGGTCTTCCTAAGGGAGCAGGACATTCACATAAGCACTATACAGGAAAACGACCTTAGAAGGCTTCCTAGACAGCAAGTACAACCTCTTCTACATCCATAACACGGGTAAGCCCAGATCATGCATTTTAATAAAAAATATACGTCAACGCTTTTCACTGTCGTAAACCTTAGCAGGACATCTACATATCCTCGGCCTACTTGGCGCATGACAGGCCGTCTCCGCTAGAGAACCAGATTGGGATCGTCAGCGCGATGCAAGCCGGGAAAGGTACCCTGCTTGTAGGCTGCTACGCAAACGCACCACATCATTTATAGGGCAGCTCCGAAGGAAACCAACGAGGTAAGTCGTTATTCGATTTCATTATAACTCCAAATTTATCCGTATGTAACGAAGGTTGTAACCCAACCTTCACTTTTCCGAGTACGGAAAACTTCTGGGGTTGGAAAGAAGTGTTAGACATTACTCTTGAGATAAACACTGATAGTTTCATGGTTGAAAATTGGAGAGTCTCTGACCTTAAATCCTTTTCGGATCACGGGTTGATTCTCTTCAATATAAATATCAAGGTTGATATTCCCATTCCTTAAAGAAAAAAGGTCCAATCCCTAATTCCAAACTTAACAATTTGCCTAATCTGAATCCAGACTCATTTAAAGAGCTGGACACCACAGTTCAGACCTTCGAGAAGGCTATGGGACTTACTTTCAGAATGTCGTGTCCAGTTAGTTAAAGCAAAAAAATTTTACCGCCATGGTGGAACGAAGACCTAACCATCCTCTCCCATATAAAGATTGCCTAAGATCTTATAAAAAATCAATAAAATCAACCAAGACTCAGGCTTGGTCAGACAATTGCCAATCCGTCGAAACACTCAAGGACTCTGCTAGACTCAGTAAGATCCTATCCAAAGTACGCTCTAATCCATCTTTCATTAAGAAAAAGAATATTACATAAACGGAATATACTGACTTAGCACCCACTAACCTGGATGCAAAAATTACTGCGGTAGCCCAACTGCTTCGCAAGTGACGACGCAACATGTGCATGATGGGGTTAAAACAGTTATTAGCGAGGATAATATTTCCTGGGCTATCAACATTTTTTCCCCGTACAAATAACCAGGTTACCTCGCTATCCCCCAGTGCTAAATACTTGGGTGTCATTTTAGACCCCAAGCTCAGCTGGAAGCGGAATATTGAACACCGGATTCGGAAGGCCAATATCTTATTCTACGCATTTAGCAAAATTTTTGGGAAAAAGTGTGGACTTAAACCAAAAGTGGCTCTCTGGAAGTACACGGCGGTGGTATGTCCAGTTCTCACTTATGTGTCCCTGGTATAGTGGCCGGCTCTAAGCAAAGCTTACAACATCACCAAGCTGGGCAGAGAGACGACTGCAATAGGAACTTCGGTCGAGCCCGACAGAGGCGCTCAATGTGATTCTAGACATCCTTTCCCTAAACTTGCATATCAAATCAATAGCTTCATGCAGCGCAGTATGATTGCAAGTAGCCGGCTGCTGGTTCCCAAGACCCTACGGGCAATTCAATATTCTCGATCTATTAACGAGGAATGTAAAAGCATTATCTTGTGATTGCAGTATACCCAACCTCAACTTCCAGAAAACCTTCACTACTGTATTCCCGTCCAGATCAGAATGGTAGGCAGGCACTGTCATTGACGAATCCGCTGTAAGAATCTTCACTGACGGGTCCAAAATGGATTTTGGATTGGGAGTGGGAGCGGGCGACTTTTCAGACGAACTACACGCGTCTTATCCTTCCGACTCTCCCAGGCGGAGGTCCTAGCGATTAGAGAAGCAGAGAAGATACTTCTAAACAGTACAAAAATATATTTAAATATATCAAACTTCATCGACAGTCAAGCCGCTATTAAGGCCCTCAACCAGGACTACGTCAAAGCTCGTTGAGGAGTGCGGGGAGGCACTATACAAAGCTGACCGTCAATTCAGAATCTCTCTCATCTGGGTTCCCGAGCATAGAGGGGAATGAGAAAGCCGATGAGCCGGCCAGAATTGGCTCCTCCTATCCGGAATCCTGCGCGGTGAGAGTTTTCTCCCGTTGAGTTTCGTGAAGGGAATAATTTCTACACTTCAATGCGAAGGCAGAGTCCAGGTGGAGGAATCTGATGAACTGCGGATCATAATATCATAATCTTTCTAAACTCCACTGGGTGGATCTAAGTACACACACCCAATACCCCCTACCCTAACAGTCTTCATGATGGCATGAAAACGCCAACATTGCTAATTGCGTCCTTTTTTTTGTAGTCATGGATATCAGCCATTTCTCTATAATTCTATTCTATTTTTTTGCTAAAATTAAATTTTTGCTGGGTTAATTTTTAATTCTTCATATTATCAAAGGCCTTCTGTATAATGTTGACGCAAACTACATAAAGTGGCAATGACTAACGATCGGTAAATGAAACCGATCCGTAAAAATACTGGTTTACTGAAAAAATATATCTTAAGCAAACCAATCTTATTTGGAGATAAATAAAAATATTTTAGTTTTCTTTGATCTTAGATTTCAAGCAAATCCGAAGAAAATAATTATGTTCCCTTTGCAAATATGGTAAAGAAAAATTCCGTCTTGGTGCTCGTCTGCATAGTAGACAGAGTAAGCGGTATGGCTTAGTCAGTCAAGCCAAAATATTTTATAAGTATAGATAAAAATAATAATATATTACAAAAGTACTCGTTTGATTTACGTCGTTCTATTCATTGAAAACAATGTGATTGCTTTTTGTGTTCAATTCGTATTTTGCCTTTCTGTTATTGCAAAAATAATTAAAGTCAACCAGGCAAAAGATATATAATGAAACCCACTGTCATTATACAAGTATGTAGGTTGAGTGTCGCATAGTCGCATAATAACTACTTTGTCCTGCAATAATCATTCGGTACCTATATACGATAGATAATTTTGTATTCTGGTGGAGCAGAAAACGCATAGTTATACCATCCAATTTCGGATTGGCTTTTCGAAGAGCTTATGACTTATTGTTATTATAATAACGTTGCAACTATGAAGCAACTTTTGACTTAGATTCAAGTTGCTAATTATAGAGCGTATTACTTGGAAATATTTCTCTGGAAGCGATTTCTATGGAAAGTTAAGAATGTTGTAATGTGACGTTGATGGTTAGATGTTAGATCGACGAATCTGGTTTTTAATGAAAAATATCTAAAAATCTACAGCCCGATGGAGGCAAATAGTAAGATACTCTAGTAATGAAACCAAAAACAAAACGTTGAGAACATGATGGATGACATTTTATTGCGTTCTCTGAAATTTATTGGCAAAAAAAATATTATTTTAAAAAATGCCCCCAAAAGTTGGCGGAGCTTAAAACTTTGTATGCGTGTAAAACTTGATGCGGTATTGGCTAAATATCTTGTTATAAATTTTTTTCGATTGATAATAGAAATAAAAAAGAACATTGTGTTAAAAAAACGTCCAAAAAAGTAAGCGTGGCAAAAAACCTTATATGTCAAACCTGTGAAGGAGTTTAGTTTTCATATTTTTTTAGGGTTCTAACCCTTTATCTCTTTAACTACAGCTTTAAAACAGTTTTTTTCTATATTTTGGACGTGGCAGTGGGCGTATTAAAAAAATTTAACATTTCTTTAGTATATGTTCTGAATGCATGACCGATCCACCAGTACAGTCTGGTGGTGTTGGAGGTAACGTAAGCATGGATTTTGACATACCATTCTTCTGCTCCTTTCTGAGCAGATAAGAATAGAAGACGAACCCACAAAAATTAAATATATATCCATATCAAAAATGGATCAAAGATGGATTGTGGAACAGGTGCCGGCCTATTCTCAGAGGAACTAAATGTGACAACTCCATCAGACTCCCTGATCAATGCGGAAGCGGCTCGCACAATGTTGGCAATACCACAGGATGACATTACTATATTCATTGACAGTCAAGCGGCCATAAAAGTAGTTAATGTTGTCGTAATCACATAAAAGCTTTTCACAGCTTCGACTGTGGCTGCCAATTTCAGAAGCATATGCAGAAGCAAAAGCTAAAAAATTAAACTCCTAGCAGTTTTTCAAACACTTTTCTGGCTCACCCAAATGCAGCAACGCCAGTATTTGACTTCATTTAGTGACAAAGTAATACGAAACATGGTGACCTTCAGAAATTTCAACTTCTGCTATTTGGTATCGGTTGAAAAACAATTCAGTTCTTTAGCTGAATGTTTTCTTTGATGTATTTTTTGGGATAGGTGCCTTCCTACGACTATTAATTCGAAAGCGAAAGAATAATAATTTTAACGACGGTGTGCGTGTAGTTTAGAAAGTTATGGCAGGTCTAACACCAGCTTCTGATTGGACTCATTGGGGAATAAACTGAAAATTTGGGGGGGGGGGGGGGGGGAAGAAGTTAAACCGAGAAACCTCACAGGTGGTCCAGAAGAGTCTCACTATAAGAGGGCATATACATATGTATGTATAAATAAACATATATCATTTCTTGTACCTTATTTTCAATTCCTTAAACGGTTTAATAAAATAATGTTATAGTTTATTTAATCTATTTAAAGTGCCGTAATATACCTAGTTCTTACTAAAATTGAATTATGGTTTAAATAAATAAACTAAAAAAAATGGAAAGGCTACCACAGAACCGCTTGGGGCGATCAGTATCCATATCCCTCCCCGTGCAAAAAGACTTAGAAAACACGATGGATGACATTTTATTTGGTTGTCTATTATAAAATCATAAAAATATTTTTGGGAAAAAACGCCCTTAAAAAAGTGGATATGGCCAAAAACGTTGTATGGATGGAATGTTGAGAATATTTTGTTCTACTTCTTCTTTTTTTCAAAGGAAAAAAGTAGTCGTGGCAAAAACTTAGTATGGCAAATTTCCTAGGGAGATCAGTGTCTACATATTTTTTGGTAGTCTTAGTAGTTTATTTCATCAAATTTAGGCTTAGAACAGTTTTTTTCTTAATTGTGAGCGGCCCAGAAAAAAATGTACACTCTACCATTTCGGGACCCTTGGAAGTATATGTATATTCCAAATTTCAGCTTTGTACTTTAAATTTAAAGGCCAACAAATTGGTCACGGGACGGACGGATACACATAAATCTTCTTAGGTTTTGGCCCTTATCATATTAAATATACTTTTAACTAAACAAATGTGTCAAAATGAATATACCTTTAGGATAGGATATAAAAACAGTTATAAAATTATATACGTATCTGCATATCTTAAGGTAAAGGTACTAAAGAAAATATTATTTTTAATAAAACAAAATAAATATTTCGTGTAATATGTCCTCTAACAGAAGTAAGGTTCACGATAACTCACAAATGCACCAAAGATATTGTCTCACTCAAAATGCAGTTGTGGGCAAACCGCTGGACTGTTTTGACCAAAATTCACAGAAACTCTGTTGGCGCAATACCGTAAATCGATAGTTCGAAGCTTAATCGGTTCTGTGGTTTCCTTAAATGTATGTGTATTAAATGTTATATATGAACAAGAATATGGAAATTCACTAACATTTTGAAGCGTTTTTTAAAAGTCATTTGGTATTTCTCGTAAAAAGAAGCATTCTGTGCTAACTGTTATTTCCTTTAAGAACCAAAGAGGTAGCTACATAAAGTGACATCCACATAATTATTATCTTTGTACATTTCCATGAAAAATAAGCTTATTCCAAAATATGAAATCATATACTTAATACGTAGTCTAGCAATACAACAAACATATATTCTGACATGTAGCGAGCAGTGCATATTTCCTAGGTTGTAATGTCCGTTCTTGTGATGTAATCATGTAATTAAAATACAGAAACATTCATTGTACGCACTTAAACAAATAAAACAGACCCTGAGAAAAAACATTAAGTTATTGCTTAACATTGATACATTTACATA
This sequence comes from Ferdinandea cuprea, assembly GCA_963576555.1. Taxonomy (NCBI): domain Eukaryota; kingdom Metazoa; phylum Arthropoda; class Insecta; order Diptera; family Syrphidae; genus Ferdinandea; species Ferdinandea cuprea. The sequence continues at coordinate 86,136,187 of OY754959.1, forward strand.
ATAGTGAATGCATCAATGTTGAGAATGAGAGGAAGCAAATAAGCGTAAGGAAGGGATATTAATTATAACTCTGAAATTCGTTTTAAAAACAAACTCAACAATTCTGTTAAGATACCTGCACTACCACTGCATTTTTTTCGATGCTTTCCTTTTACCCACGTTGCTACAACTTTCCGAGCACCTGCGCTTTTTGAGCTTTTACAAAAAAAATGTCCCGCTACGTTTTTGAGAATTTTATGCCTGCAAAAATTCCTCAGTCTGGGTCAAGATTGATATTCTTGTACTAGGATTTTTTGGTTGAGCTGTCATGCACTACAACAGAAAAAGCACTCTTGTGCCTTCCGCAAAAGACAAAAGGTGTTAAAGCTCGATTTGTTTTGAATCCTTGAGCTTTGTTTTATGACTCACTTCCATTATCCCCTCAAAAGGTCAGGTAATTCCAACAGGTCCTAGATAAGAATGATTTCCCCTTTATTGGAAGTGAGAGGATTGGAAAATCGATGGTTTTTTTTGGACCTGCGCCAAAGAGTTTTTCTTTTCTGGTGAATACAAAGAGTAGAGTTTTTTTTAAAGTGGATGAAAAATACAAGATGCTTTTGCACTGTTTTGACACAATTATTTAGAGATATTTTAGGTTAAATTGTATTATACCTCAAACAAACGATTTTAAAAAGCTGATGAATGAGTGGAACTGAGCGATAGTTGCATGTAGATAAAATCAATGTGAATCGAATTGTTAGTCTTCCAACATCCGTATAATACCTTTGCAAAGAAGAAATCATTCATTATTTAGCTAAGTAGAGCTAATATTGAACAGTGCTCTTTTCATTATTCATATTCACATGTTCAAGTTTGTTGTCGATACCACAACACTCATTGACTTAGGTGGCAATCTATGCGAAAACAGTTATTCGTATTACCGTTCGCTTTCTTATGTCTTTAAAAAACAAAATTTTCAGAGGCTTTCTGGTCAAATAAAAAAAAATCTATAAAAATAAATATGAACAACTTTTCTTACATTGAAGTTGATGTTCGATGCTTGAAGAAACTATTTAGAAAGCCCCTGTAAATAAAACGTCGATCATTATTTCGTATGCGTTCAAAAGTTCATCCATTAAGCTTTAAGTGAATCTGTTAATAATTATGGAATATATGTTATTAACCCCTTTTTGGCCGAAAAGTTAATGGAAATTTGTTAATTCAGAGAAACATCGAATCCAGCTTATTTTAGTTTCTAAAGTAAAACTTCTGACTACTCAGCAGCTAGCAATATGTTCGCTGACTATATTAGCAGATTATTCTGCAATCCCATTTATACTGACTTCGCTAAGGCTTTCGACCATATTTCCCGATGACGGGTCTCCCCGCCCCTTTTTTAAATTTTATTAATGCATACCTAAAAAAAAGGATTACCGAGTCAAATATACATAATATGATATATTTAATATAATTTAATTATTAAATTATTAAATTATTATTATATAAAATGGCTTAAAAGAAACAAAAACTGATGAAAATAAAATAAAACAAAAACAAAAACAAAAAATTCAAAATAAATATAAAAAATCATTAAAACATTGGATTATAGAAATAAAGGAATACTAAAATCCTTACCAATCCAAAGAAAAAGGACGGAAAGAAATATTATAGTTAAATACTAAACTGAAGAAGTTGAAATAATAATTTTCTTAAATAAGAAATAACTTTGACATCTACATTCAAAATCACTCAAAACTGTATTTCATGAAAAAACAACAAAACATTTTCACTGTCATAAAAGAAATGAACAACTTTCAGTTTCAGTACTGTATCATTAATTAAATTGAATTAATTCTGCATGATGTGGCAACACTTTTCGTACTTCAATAACGAAATTTTGAAATTATTTGAAGATGAATTGATTTTTATTTGAAGAACATGTCGACAGCAACTGCATATCGGAAAATTGTTAGAATTGCAGACAGATTCCAAATGTCAAACCAGCGACTTTTTTTTTGCAACGATAGCACATTTGGAATTAATTCAGATTTTAATTCTGGTCACCTGGATGGAAGCTTTGAAAGAAGAAAAGCTTGAAGATAAATGGAAGGGTACAAGGGATGTCCTTACTATAATAATAGGTTATCATCCAGAGTTAGTAAGTTCGAAGAACAGATTTGGTAAGGAATCACTGAAACCGAACGATGTTGTACATTACAGCAGATGTAATTGCATAAATACCAAAACGTGGTCGACTTCGACGAGCAAGAAATCTGCAAAATTCTTTACCATCAAGTCTTCCAATTAATTCTTCTGCCAACACTCAATTACAATATTTTATAGAAATAATCCCTGCACCACCATCAAATAACAAAACAATTTTTCTGCGATGCTGGTGATGCAAAAAACATGTTCAATGAAGAAGCCTACTATGTGTGCTGAAGGCTTTGACCTTTCCATAACAATTAAAAAATGTTGTGTCCAACTAATTCCAAAAAAAATGATTTTTTTTATTATATTATAAATTGTCTTCATTGTTACAGCCGTCATTTTATTATTGCACTGATCATAACACTATCTACCATACAAATAGCAGCTATAGCCCTCTATTATATATTAAAAATTGCTATCTTCATTTTACAGTTTTCAAGATTTTCAGAATATGTTCATCATATCGACAACTGACAACTTTGTTCATCAAATTGACAGTTTCCAGTTTATAACCGTCGATTATATTGACAACCAACAATTTGTTCAGTGGAGTTTTATTAGGAATTAGGTACTAGTTATCTTTTGATTGCAATTGAATTTTGGCCAAGGAAATGAGAAGAAGGTTAAGGACAATCAGAACAGGGTTAATCAGAACATAATGGCTGGCGCAGAATTTATAGCGTACATTGTGAACGTTGGACTACTGAGCGAGGGGCTCCGGATCAAATCCGACACGTACCAGTGGAAATATTTTTATTTGCGAAAAGTATAATACCTTATCCTTACACCTATATTCCAAAAGAAAAAGGTGTTAGAAAATGGTAAAAAAAACAAAAACTCAAAAACAAAACTATCAGTTTTTGTTTTTTTTTTACCATTTTTTTTTTAACAGACACAATTTACCAAATATCTTGTAATACATTTGTTCCATTTGCTTTAGAAATTTTTGAAGAAAACTTAAAGCTAATTAGCGGAAGGAACGACTCGGCTAGTGCGGAAGATGTTCTGAGAACAAATTAACAATCACAATGATTATGTGCTATAATAAGCTTACATCGCTCTAAAGATGCTGTCATATCACACTTGGAAAGTGCTCGCAGCAAGTTAAATGTTTGCTACAAACTAAGCCTGCAAGGTTTGCATTGTGTTCTCCTAAGCTTGAAGCAATCTCTAGCATATAAAGACTTTTCGGGACGTCATACCTTTGTCGTTTACTCAGTACAAAACTTCGCCTTTGAAGACAAAACACCAAGTACCATCTATTCAGGAACTATGGGTTTGAAATAATTGTCTTACTGTGTCGATACTGCGCTGGTTATTGCAGCTATAAGCTATAAAGCAAACAGCAAGTACTTTCACTTTCAGTACATACTTTCGTTGTTGCATCTGCTTATTTCCCCTATAATTTTGCTACTCCGCCCCCTCCAACGCGAAGCTCATGGAAAATGTTTGGTCAAAACCCCTCCTCAGGTCGAAACAAAAGGTAGAGGAGGTCGATAATTAAGGCCTATAAACATTTCTCACATCAGTGTTTATAACTTATACAAATCAGTCCAAACGGTATAACTACTCTTATTTGACTCCCAATAAAAAATATGCATATTTCGTCAACAAGTGCATTCCTTTCAAATAAATAGCACTTTATAATTTCCTCCACCATAGGCCACCTTTTTAGAAGAGCATTTATTTTAAGTCACTCTTAATTCAACAAGCTTAACACTTGGGCTGCAAAAAAATGTTAAAGTCGACATTCAATAAACTGTGTAAACTTAAAGGAGGTGTATTAAAAGTATATCCATGTTTTTTTATTCCCTATCCTAAGGGGATATTAATTTTGTCACATAGTTTGTAACACCCCTTAATATTCGTCGTAGACTCGTAAAAGTATATATGTATATTTATGATCAGGACCAAAACCTAAGACAATTTAACAATATCTAACTTAATTTAAGATAAGAAGCTGGAATTTGGAACAAATGCTTCTTAGAGTCTCGAAATGGTAAAGTGTTAGAATTTGTTTAATATGCCCACGTGCACAACCTAGAAATAGACTGTTTTAAAGATGTAGTGGAACAGAACCTTAACAAAATATTTTGAAACTTTATTAGTTTGCCATATAATATTTTTTGCCCTGCCTTCTTTTTGTTGGCGTTTTTTAACAAAATGTTATTTTCTTTCAAAATTTGTTTAGAAAACGAAAAAAAGGTTAACAAAACATTAAGCCAATATTTTCTCTATTTCTTAGAATGAAATAAAATGTTATTCATCATGTTCTTAACGGATTTTGGGCATATGGGGATAAAGATAGGGTATCATATTGTTCGCCCAAAGAGGACTGTAGCCTTGCCTTATGTTTTAAATATCACTCCGTTACTACTAATAAGTTTTTATGTACACACTATACACTGTACTATTTAAACTGTGTTTTCAGCGAAACAACGCCAAAGAAGTATAGCAAGAAAGGGGATGCAAAAACATTGTTATGTGGGTGACGAGATAAGAAACACGCGGCACAATGCCTGCAGGATTCGATGTACATGCATAAAATAAATGATGATAGAATATCGACTACAGGCCTGTACCATGAAACACTTAATTTCATTGCACAGAAATATACTGTACCTACTTCTAAAATCTACACTTTTAACATGTTAACACTTGCTATGTTCATTCTTCCTTTCTATGCTTCTTCTATCATGTATATTCGCGAACATTTTAAAAGAGTGAATATTTTCAGGAATATCCTGAAAGCATTAAAAGATATGGAACTCTCTAAAAAAATAAGCTATGCAGTGTTATGAAAGTTTGATTATTTTTTTGACTTCTTCAAAGCCCTTCGAGCCATGGAATCTCAAACAGAGAATATTTTTAATTATTAAAATTTGTTTCTGCAAACAAGGGCTTTTTTAAGCCTTGAGAAGGCCCTTAAACCCACAATAGAGGCATGTTACAATATTTGAGTTGTAAGCAACGGGTTTTTGTTGTTTTAAAGAAAATTTTACTTAAAAATTCAAATTGTTATCAGACAAATCTTAAGAGTTTTACGAACACATCGTTTATATAATGAAAGAGAATTCATAATGAACCCATTTACATGGGTTTTACCGATTCAAAAATAAAAAAAAAATGTATTTTCTTATAAATTTCTACAACATCTCTAGAATATTATTCTAAATTTTCAAGTCATTCCGAAAAAAAGTTTCTGAGATACAGCATTGGGAAAGTGCGCTATCAATTGAACCACAAGGTTTATTTGAGGGTATCCAAACTTTTAACGCGTTTTTCTCCAAACTGTGTTTTCAAAGTTGGTTGTCAAAAGTTCTCGAAAACCACTCTACTAAAATTGATAAAATATTACAAAGGTTTTCGAGATACAATTCACGAGGACTTGGACGAAGGATTTTTTTTTCAATCATAACTATTTAAAAAAAAATTGAGAAAATTTAACAAAAATGAGCATTTTTTTGTAAAAAGGTCTACCAAACATCCAATTTAGGATCACCGAAATTGACGTCACAATAGCGAAGTTTTGAATATTTTCCTTTGAAAATTTCAGAAATTCTTTTTCAAATATACTTTAGGATCACCGGAATTGACGTCACAATAGCGAAGTTTTGAATATTTTCCTTTGAAAATTTCAGAAATTCTTTTTCAAATGTTTGTCTTTAACACAGTAAAAAGTTTGAACAAAATATTTTATTTCTTTCTTCCTTTTTTTCCGAATAAACCTATAGCTGGTAGCCTGTGTATTGGCTTTTTTTTTATGCACCTATTAAATACTTTAAATAAAATAAGGTAAAATTAAAATAAATATTACTTGCCAATTCGTCTAATAAAATTAAAAATCCCTTAAGATGTTGGCAGGTAACCGAAAAAACGTCGGGATATATAAAATTAATGGATTAGTTTAACCTAAAGATAAAAGTACAAAGCAATTCTGTTTTTTGTCCTTAATTAATTACATGTTTATTTGTGTTAATTATGCTAATGAATCTCGTTTCTGTTTCTCTGTCGGAATACTTAACCTCAAAACAATTCCATAATACTTTAAATGCAATTTGAATGGAGCGATGGCACAAAGTCATGAAGCTGAATTAAAATTAACCATCTTTTGAGTAAATATTTTCACTCTCAATCCTTTTCTGCTTCATTCTGCATTACAAAACCAAAATCATTAATATTCATTACAAAAATCATTCTATCCCCACAGATGGTAAACAATCGTGTAGTCATATTTCCGTCAACTAATGTTGTGTACGTCCATTGACTTGCAGTGCAAAAACTCGCCTTAGTTGGAATCCGTCCTCTCTCTCGTACCACTTACAGTCTGTTAACCAAACGCCAAACCCACTTAGTAAACATGAACATTGTTATTCAATTAATTGACTGGGAAATGGGGGAAATGTGACATTTCTCCTTATTCCTGCTTTAAATTGATTTTTCGTTTCCGCTTTTGCTATGTAAAATTGGTTGTTCACCCTCACTTGAAATATAATAAAGTCGGGCGTAAGAATAGGTTTGGTCAAATGAGTCAATGTAATTGAATAGATACAAGTTCGTAATGACATTCATGAAAGTAATTTTTTTATATTGGACCGTTGGAATTGTATAACCTAGCTACTAACTTTGTTTGAGTGGCACTGCATTGTGATTAGCGATTTTCATGATGTTTAACTTAATATTTCATTTGTAGACCTATGCTAATTTCAAAGAAACCAACTAACATTATTTCATTATACCAAAAGATGCGATTACTTTCACGTGATATGAAGATGTTTTACAGCTCTTACTTTAGTGTGGGTTTGGGATACTTGTGTTCATTAAATTTGAAGTCTTCCGATAGGAAAAGTGTTTTGAATTTTAAAATATAAACAGAAATAAACCAGTGCCTTCAATGCCGAAAAATCCGCTGCTAGACCAGCTATGAAGGCGAACTTTTTTCATAAGACCGTCATCATAGCGACCGTCAACGGCAATGTCAGAATGAGCTTTTCAGTGAATAAGCCGCTCGCTTGTACCTCGCTGAAAGGGAATATGGAAACAAGGGAACTCCTACAATCATCCACTTCCAGAAGGATCAGATGCGCACTAGAAAATGTAATGATTCTTTCAGACACAGAAAATAGGAACATCCCGTCTCAAGGAGAAATAACTACAAAAGAGAATAATATGCTGGCTTGTACCTTGTAGTGTTGAATCGTGGGTCGTTGTCGAGGTAATGGAAAACTGAAGATATGTATATACAGCGGTTTTAACCCGCTCTACTTAATTTCCTATTTATCTAAATACATATATACTCTTCAACTTTCTGCATAGTTGAATTTAAATACATAATTAAATTTTCTCAAGAAAATCACAGTAATCATAGTATCTACATAATATCAATCTGATGAACGCAATTGTTAACTTAAAGAATTGAACTTTCAGAATGAACATGGTAATTGTTTCTATAATGAACACAATAGTCCAATTAATTGATTTGGTTATCAAATTTGGGTGCAGTGGCTTGGTGGTTAAGTGCGTTGGTCCACTAAGCGAGAGGTCGCTGGTTCAAATCCCGACCTGTACCACCTGAAAGTTTTTATTCGCTGCCCCACCTCTTGCAAACGTCTGACAAACATTCAAGAGTAAGAAATGTCATGAGAAGCTTCTCAACAATAAATTGCCATTCGGAATCAGCATTAAACTGTAGGTCCCTCCATTCGTGTCAAAAATATATCTTCGCACACACAATGGTTGGAGAAGCTAGGCTTTAAGTCCTGTATAAGCCGTTTACGCCTAATATTTTATTTCATCAAATTTGAATATTCAATTCTCAAATTGTTTTTTTTTTCGTATGAAATGTTCAACAATCAAACAAAAAATATGCACGAAGTTTCATATTCAAAATTCTCGCTACATAAAACGTATTTTGAATCGCCTTAAACCTGTTTCTGTTAACATTTCATCACTTAACAGATTTATTAAAATCACTTTTGGACCAAAAAGTTTTTCTAAAAAGGCACTTAGGATAATAAAAAATTAATAAAATTTTGCAAAATTCAAAAACAGCAAATATCATTAAAAAACATAAGGAAAGGCTACAGTCCGCTTGGGGCGAACAGTATGATACCCTATCCTTATCCCTATGTACCCGAAAGAAAAAAAGCATTAGGAAGATGATGGATAGAATTTTATTTTATTCTATGAAATTTAAAGAAAAAAATTTTTTTTTTTTGAAAAAACGCCCCCAAAAAGTGGGCGTGGCCAAAAACTTTGTATGGGCAATATATTGGAAAAAATATTGGCTAAATATATTGTTAAACATTTTTTTTCGATTTCTATGAAAATTTTCAAAGAAAACAGCATTTTAGTGGAAAACGCCCACAAAAAGTAGGCGTGGCAAAAAACTTTATATGACAAATTTATAAAGGTGGGCAGTACCTACATATCTTGTGAAGGTTTTACAACTTTATCTCTCTAACTTAAGCCTTAAAACGGTTTTTTCTAAATTGTGGGCGTGGCAGTGGGCGGATTTAAAAACTTTTAACACTTTACCATTTCGGGACCCTAGGGAGTATATGCTCCAAATTTCAGCCTCCTAGCGTAACTTTAAAGGCCTCAAAAGTTGATACGGACGGACGGACGGACGGACGGACAATGCTAAATAGTCTTAGGATTTGGTCCTGATCATAAATATATATACTTTTATGGGTCTACGACGAATATTAAGGAGTGTTACAAACTATGTGTCAAAATTAATATACCCTTAGGATAGGGTATAAAAATAAGGAAAGGATGCAGTCCGCTTGGGACGAACAGTATGATACCCTATCCCTATATGCCACAAAGAAAAAAGCATTAAGAAGATGATGGATGGAATTTTATTTCATTCTATGAAATTTATATAAACATATTTTTTTTTTAAAAAACCCCCCAAAAAAGTGAGCGTGGCCAAAAACTTTATATGGGTGATATATTCGAAAAAATATTGGCTAAATATCTTGTTAGACATTTTTTTTGAATTCTATGAAAATTTTCGAAGAAAACAGCATTTTAGTGAAAAACGCCCACAAAAAGTAGGTGTGGCAAAAAACTTTATATGACAAACTTATACAGGAGGGTATTGTCTACAGATCTTGGGAAGATTCTAACCCTTTATCTCTTTAACCACAGCTTTAAAACGGTTTTTTCTAAATTGTGGGCGTATTTGAAAAATGTTAACACCTTGCCATTTTGGAACCCTAGGGAATATATGAATTTTCAGCTTCCTAGCATCAATTTAAAGGCCTCAAAAGTTGATACGGACGGAAATTGCTAAATAGTCTTAGGTTTTGATCCTGATCATAAACATATATACATTAAGAGCTCTACGATGAATATTAAGGGGTGTTACATACAATGTGTCAAAATTAATATACCCTTAGGATAGGCTGTTACAGTTATTAAAAGCGATAAATTCAAAATTAAACATAAGGAAAGGCTACAGTCCGCTGGGGGCGAATAGTATGATACCCTATCCATATCCCTATATGCCCCAAAGAAAAAAGCATTAAGAAGGTGATGGATATCATTTCATTCTATGAAATTTATAAAAAAAAAATATTTTTTTTTGAAAAAACGCCCCCAAAAAGTGGCCGTGGCTAAAAACTTTGTATGGGCGATCTATTGGGAAAAATATTTTCTAAATATCTTGTTAAACTTTTTTTTTCAGTTTCTATGAAAATTTTCGCTGAAAACAGCATTTTAGTGAAAAAAGCCGCCCAAAAAAATAGGTTAGTAAAGGTTTCAATAGTCGATCTCTCTAACTTTAGCTTTATGGTTGGTTTTGGTGGTTTTTTCTAAATTGTGGGCGTGGCAGTGGGCGGATTTAAAAACTTTTAACACTTTACCATTTCGGGACCCCAAGGAGTATATGCTCTAAATTTCAACTTCCTAAATTTAAAGGCCTCAAAAGTTGATACGGACGGACGGACGGACGGACATTGCTAAATAGTCTTAGGATTTGGTCCTGATCATAAATATATATACTTTTATGTGTCAAAATGAATATACCCTTAGGATAGGGTATAAAAACCGCCGCCATATTATAAACAAAAATACACAAGTTACATAAGACCTAAGGTTCTTTTATGTGAACTCAGGCATACGTCCTACGTTATGACTAGCCGATATCGAATTAAACAATCTCTAACACATCACTCATATGCCCGAGCTACCACTTTATGTTTTTGGTCACTACCAAAGTACAAACGTATTCCTATTTTATTTGGTGTTTTTCGGCTTACAATATGCTATCCAAGAACCTTATATGCGGACTTAGAAAACGAATTCGTCGAAACTTTTTGATATATAGACCGACGGTTATACGATTCCCTTGCTGTCTTTTTTTCCGCTGCAGCGTTCTTCTAATGGATGCATCTTCTGTCAGCGTTTTCCGGTATACGTACACATCTTCATACCAAGGCCTTTTTCGGGGGTGGCTGGTGACATAGTAAAAACACTAAAATCTTACACTATATTTACTATACATATACTATGTGTTCTACAAATACACCCTTGAGAAGTAGGGACTTCCTGTCAACTAATGTTGTGTATCTACCACCACTTCTCAGAGGATAATTGAAAAAAAATTTTAAATTTTCGTAAAAATGTGAAATTTTTCTACATTTCGGCAAAAATTAGAGCACATGCGTGACCTAAAGATATCAATCCATTTTATTTTATTTTTTCCCCGTTGTAGTCATGATATCCATTGATAATCGTGAACACAAGTTTCAGTGGCGCGACTGCGATGAATGCAGATAGACAAAAAGAAGAATCAACTGCATGTTGCTCCTAGGTGTCATTTTGGGCCACCAAGCTTTTGCTTAACACTTAAATGTTTTGGGCTTGTGCGATACCACCACCTATCCTCCTTGTTGTGAGGAAGATAACACAGCGGAACACTTCCTGCTCTTGCTCGCAGTATGTTGCTGATTTTCGGGGCTGACGTAGTAAGTGCCACATATCTAAGCACTTCATCAATGAAAAAAAAAACATATTTAGTTACAATTTTTTTTGTTTAGGAAAGTGACATTAAATTCTAAAAAGTAAATATGTCAGAAAATCTCAACTGGCCTTCGAAACTTCAATATATTTCCTTAATTTAATTTAAATAATAATAAAAAGTAAGCCTAACATGAAGTTTCTGCTATTAGTACCTACTTGCTTTAATTTTAAAATCAATTATATCCCAAAGTATTGAAAAAGTATTTGAAAAAAAAACCGGCTTTAAAGCTAAACTTGACCCATTTTAGAGTAACGACTTTCCTAGAAATATGTAAACTCTGACCTTAACAAGTTAGGCAAATGATGACCAGGTTACCAGTTACCAACTTCGAAAATGTGAAATCTGCCGTTGGCCTATTAAGGGCTCATCCGCCACCAACTTGAGCACTATTTTTATCAGGCTCTTTTCTCATACGCGCGCAACCAAGAAGTGTAGTTTCCGCACTGCTAGATTATCTGATTCAGTCACCCACAACCACTCTCATACATCACGTTCTGTTGCAAAATAAGCTATATTTTCATTCTTCAATTTACTTTTATTCAGATGTCAATTTTCACTGCACATCTATTTTAGAATTGTTCTGTAAGATTTTACTAAACATTTTTTAATATTTTCAATAACACTTTGACATTCTTGCCATTGATTTTTGACGGGGGAAGTCCTGAATTTTGCCCCCATTGTCACTGTTGTAGGTGTCCAAGCAAATGGGAGTCACATCCAGAGCTTCCGGCTATGATTCACAAGCACACCTGAGTAGTTCACAATAGTGTTCGCGCTCGGTTTGATTATAATAAATACTAAAGATTGGTTGGGTCCGCCTTATTTGATATGCTGCGAAAATAATTCAGAAACTCTCCATGGTACTATCGGTCGAGGAAGACAACAGAAGAACAGGTGTGACGAGCTTAAAATATATTGTAGAGTTTAAGAATGAAAGGGATTGTTCGATAATTTAAACGCAACACACTTAAATGGAAAATATTATCCCAAAGAAAATAATAATTAAAAACTTGTCTTATATGTTTGCGGAGTTAGTTTTGATACTACATACGCTTTGTTGTATTTAGTTTTCATATTTTTTTCAGTATGCATTTTATTTCAGTGCTTTATGGTACCCTGGTGTTGGTACATACATTATGTGATGTTAATGATTGATCCCTATGCAATGTACCTACCCATACAAAATTATTAAACTGTAAAAATTACCTTGACCGAACGGAATTTTAAAATTCAATTTCTGTTAGAAGCTTCACGGATATGTAAATCAATTTAACGTTAAACTTTTATGGGGTTATTTCCGTAAATATTTATATTTCCAGTACCGTAATTATTAAAGATAAGCCATGGCACGGTACGGAGCATCCCATTGTCAGTAGAAAATTCTCTTTGAATTTTCCATTTTATGGGTTTAATATATACATATATATTTAATGTATGTATATATACTGTGTTTCACGCTAAAGCTGATGGTGCAAAAAGTCTCCGTCTGAACATCGGAAAGTTTTGAACGCAAATCAATTTAAACTGATGAATCCTGTTAACGCTACGGATATCCGTGGTGTTCTTTGCTCTATCATAATAACAATTTAACGTGTATAACCACAGGCATTTGCCGAACGTGGAATATTTAGTATAAGGTTATCAATGTAATTTTGGTTTATTTGGTTTAAAGTAAAATGCTAAGTTACTCTTCACATTCAAAGTATTTCGTAGTACTAAGCTTAATTTACAGAGAGTTATCGTTAATTGTGGATAATTTTTTTAATAATTCAGGGTGGGCTTAGAGAAATAAACACTCTTGTAATTGTTTAGATCAGATTAATGAATAGAAAACAATCCGATGGTATTTTTAAATTCGCAGTAGATATAGGTATAATTTTACTAAAAAGCTAATTAATATGAAAAATAGCAAACCTAAATCTTTAAAGCCACATAAGTGATTAAATATCCAACAATACTAATTGCTCCCCGACGTACAGTTAACCTGAGGGAACATTATGTTTCAATCTTGAATGAATGAAGACAATGGTACCGGCGACATACGAAATACTTCCAATTGCATTTACAAACCAAGAAACTTTGGTGGCCGATTCATTTGTATTATATGTGACTGCTGTGTGCCTAGAGACTATGGCGATTTGTTAACTAACTTCTTTGCAAGGACATTGATGGCAGCAGGACGTTGCAGGCAGAGGGAGGATTGTCCTATAACTTAGGTATCATATCCGGTAGACGTACTCTCAGGATCGAATCAACGGTGGTCCGTTATGTCGAATTGTGTTTATCCTTCGCATATGACCGGGTTATACGTATCTGATATCCGAACCTATAGGGACTACACCACGGTGTTAAAAAAGACTTGGGTTATGCTAAAAAAAATATCCCACCAGAAGTAGGCACATGGGAAGCAAACTTGTTAAGCTCGTGGTCTCGCCGTTTATATACGTATTGATGTAGCCTACCAACTTCAACCACAATACGGCCAATGCTCCAATCCGGAAATTAATTTTATTTGGCCTAAATTTCACGTCCGTGGGCAATTAATCCACTACTGTTTCATTTATAGAAGCCCAAATTTGGACCGTAATCTTACTTTTAATTTACATTGTCCGATTCTATTACACGAATTGTAACCCTTTATCCTTACACTGAAATCGTTGTTGCGGGCAATTTCAATGTTCACAATTCGAATTGGCTTTGTTATTCTGGATAGACAACACCCGAAAGCAGGTATGCTGAGATCTTTGCTGAGGTAAACAACCTAACCCAGCTTGTAAATGAGCCGACACCAATTCCGAACATTGGTAGTCAACCCGCCAACACACTGGACTTGTTACTCACCTCTCACCCAGATAAGTACACCATAAATGTACTATCACCTCTATGTTCGTCAGACCACTGTGTCATATCGGCGAATTTCTCGTACTCCAACCACAAAGTTAAAGAAAATGCTCCTAAAAGAACAGTACGGCAATACGAGAAAACCAAATGAGAAGAATGAAACGGTTTCTTTAAGAGTTTAACTGGTCGCTATGCTTCCTCGATGGCGATGTGGATGCTGCTGCCGATATTATAACAAACATAATTCACTTGGGTATGAAACACTTTATCCCTAATAGTATTAAAAGTATCAAAACCCAAGATGAACGCATGGTGTGACTTGAGCTGCAAAGAGGCTATCAGGTTCAATGAGGTGAGATTTCGGTCTTATAAGGCCAATGCAACTGAGGAAAACCGAAAAAAAGTTCAAACGAGCCAGAAATGACTGCAATGTCCACAGATTGCTGGTGCAGATTGTATTTCCCCTATCGTTCTGAAGAGGTGTTCTTCCACGCTGAAAGAAGCCCACTGCGTAAACTTTTCTATCTGTCCTATTGTTCAGGGCTCTTTCCGAGAAGATGGAAAACCGCATTTGTCCAGCCCGTCCCAAAAAAAGGCGAATCTTCCTCTCCTACCGACCAATTGCCCTTACGTCCCTTCTTTCCAAGGTCATGGGAACACTGAAAAGATATGAAATATCTTGAATCGCGAAAACTTCTAAATGACCGGCAGTACGGTTTTCGCGGAAACAAGTCCACTGGTGATTTGATGACATATCTAACCAAAAAGTGGTGAGTTTAATATTAATATTTGTTTAAATTTATTTTATAAATATATACAATTTTCACCGTTTCACCAATCATCACAAAATAAAGTAAAGTATGATGGCTGAACTGTCAAACGATTTTTTGTGTTTTTTTTTTTTCATTCGTCGGAAATAAGGTAACTTTATCTTAAATGTGATGTTTCCGCCTATGTGCTTGCCTATTTTTACCAAGAACTAAGCTGATTTATCGTAGAGACTTAAGGCAAGTTAACTTGTGAATTACTAATGTAAGTTAAGAACTGCCTTTACAGGTTTTTCTCTGGGTGTAATTGAAGCGGTGATTGTTCAAACAATATAACTTACATTTTTCTTATTGTTCGTCAGTGGCAATAAACCAAATACTTTTTGCTACATTTAAGTACAAAATGATGAACTTGTTACGGAATTTCTGTTTGTTTCATCTGTGAAATTAGGTTGGTAAAATGCACACTGGAATTTTTATACCTGTAATATGTTGAAAATTAAAAAAAGTTAAAAAGTTATGTACTTATATTGTTTTAACAATCATCGATTGAGTTCATTGCAAGGGAGCAAATAGCATGAGACCCAGCCGTGTACGGTGTTTTCATGTTGCATCAAGTCATAAACTGATATTTTTATTTAATGATACTTTTATTTTATGGTTAATTATAGAAATTCTAGTTCATTGCTAGGTTCAAAATTTAGGAAAAACCGTTTAAAAGCTAATGTTAACGGAATTAAGGGCTTAGATCTCACAAAATATAAATAGACACAGTAATTTTTTTTTAATAGGACGATGGCTAAGAGGGTCAAGCGAATTCGCAATATCTCGAGCGCCAATAAGTTTTATCGCACGTTTTTGAATTCAGAAGGGGGTAAAATATTTCTTGCATCGCTTAAGGAAGCCTAAACACTTCGCAGCGACGTCGAGAAAAAACCGTCCATAATAACTTGAATTGAACGGTCCGAAAGATAATTTCTAATCCATAGAATAAAGGTATCATCGATTCAGAATGCACGCATTTTCGACAAAAGAGCTTGATGCCAAACTCTGTCAAATGCCTTTGAAATATCAAGCGCAACGACCTTACTTTCACCACCACGGTGATTAGACAATCGTAATTGTCAATACCTGATGGTTTTATTTAATTTGGTTACGAAGAGGAGCTATTCTATCCCACAAATCAAATGGGCCATCTCACACAATCAACTGCATTACTGCTTCATTTTAAAAATGTATGCCGGAATTTAAGCTTGAAGCTTTTCGTTAATAATGAATAAAAACAGACCAGCACAGTGGCAAGCCGATTTCTTATGTGTTACAAAAAGCGTATAAATAAAAATTTATTAAAACTTTTATAAATATCCAATCAGAGTCGTTATTATTTCGTGTTGGTATCTAGGTATTCTTTTCCTATATCTAAACATACATGACATTAAGCAAGTGAAAATTTTGATTCAGGATCAATAATGGAATGAACAAGACCTTGTCACAATTTCGTGTTGCAATTCAATTTTATAATTTATTATTGTAATTTAATTGTGTATAATCCGGAAACAAGCCAATATAATTCACATTGACCTAGGTTGATGTAAAACTAAATAAATAATGTTATTTATTTTCTTTTGAGTCTATCTCAATTCGTTCATTAAATTTAACTACCTTGCCAATGCAATCAAAATACCACTTGTTATTCTTTGGCCTATGACAGAACAGCACGGTGTATGTAGGAATCCAGGGAAAAAACAATATACTTTGTTTTATATATACACACATCTATAGCTGGATATATACAAACAGACAAATAAAAGAGACATCATATTAACTATGCTCAAATGTTTATTTTAGTTTTCGTAATTAATTTTTTCAATTACCTTTGGACCTGTGGAAACAGAATGAAAATTAATACATTGTTCGTTGTTTTTAGGCTATTAATGCTTGATTGCAGTATAAATATGCAAACAGCATTTGATGTGTGCAGTGTACTTATCGTAATGATTTTGTTCTGTTCGTGATCCCGGTATGGTATAAATTATTCAATATTTTTTAAATGAAATTAATTTATTAATGGTTTTCCTACTAGACTTCATCATATAAAGTAAATAGTTACAAAGCTTTAACTCTATTTTATTAAAGCAAAATATATGATTCAGCGGTAGAACTCGTTTGTTTTAAACATTGGCAATACAGAAGTCTATTAATACTTAAATTTTGCGGTTTAATATAGCATCATACAAAAATGTTTTGAAAACTTGCAAAGTATTATTCCAAATATACCAAATTTCTCTGGAGTATGTATCAATAAAGTAAGTTCAATATTATCTCATTTAAAACCAACATTTTCATATCTTCAAATGTTCATCAAATATATAATGAAGGCATGGCAAGCCAACGATTTTTGAGACACACTTTACAACATGGAGATATTTTATGAAATTTGCTCCTTTTTCATTCGCATTTCATAAGTATTTTACAGTAAAGGCAAGTAGTTCCCAACCTGATTGCAGCAAGTGTCTAGAACTCATTTCTTTTACCGGGAAATAACCGAATTAGTAAAAGAGAAAAGAAAGGCACGTAAAGAATGGCATCAATGTCGTGCTCCGCTACATAAAACGATATTAAATAATCTATTTATCATTCTCAAGAAAAATATTCCGGACTTTAAAAATCGCGAAGTTCTTTCATATCATGAAAGTCAGAAGAGTTCGAATAACTAGCTCTAAAAAGCTATAAAATGCATTAAAAAGCCAAAAACGCAAGCGCATCCTATCAGAAAACATAACTTATAGCGAATGGGCAAAAGGGCAAAAGCGGACCAAGAAAAACCCGAAATATATGCCGATCACTTAGAAGAAACGTTCAAGCTCTTTGACAGTGATTGAAGCTAATTAAAGTCTCAGCCAGGCTACTTTGAAATTCAACCAAACTCCAGGGTATGTCCTACGAGTTGTCTAGGAAAGAACTAATCATGTTCGTTTATCTTACAAATGCTTAATTTAGATTATTATACGTTTTACATATGCATTAAACAGTCAAAATTCAAAAATGTGAATACCATAACAATAACAACCCAGCATACGCAAAAAAAGAATCAAAAAATGAAATCATGAATTGCTGCACGTATCCGCGTTATTTCGCCTAAAGAGTAAAGCAGTCCTACATGTGAGATACAGTAAAATACGGGTTGTTTTTGCCGCCAAGATATATCGGTATGTATGCAATCGATACGCTTACAAACATTCCCTTTTCCGAGTTGTTTGTTTTTGTTGAAATTGAAGAAACCTTATTAAAATTGCAAAATGGCGTGCCTGGCAATATTGCTATAATCGGAATGTTCTGCAGTAACAGAGAAGAATCTTGGTTTTTGTCGTGACTGTGAGGTGTGTTTCTGTCTATAAGGCTGCCTTTGTCTTGCAGTTTCGCTTTGTCGTTATTTGTTGTGAGTTGAGTAGTAACTTTGATATGAAAGGTATAATAAAAAGAAGGGAAGTTAAAAATCACAATCAAGTATTACTTAACAGTTGCTCACAGGTAGTTACTGTGAGTTTGCAATCGCTGTTACAAAACCACAGGTAGTGATTTTTTGCCCAACATTTTTGCTGAGATCATAATGGTTCAAAGCCGGAAAATTCCCATATGACAAGAAATCGCGGCACGACTTCTACGTGCAATCATCCTGAAATAGAGATAGATTGGCCGTGAGTAATACGGTTGAATCAGCAACGAATAAGCTTCAACGGACTATCAACAGCTTTTTGGACACACAAAGACTTGGCGTGTTGTCCTTAACGAAACAAAATCTACGCACGTTAATTTCACAGAAATGTAAATACACTACCTATTTTTTGTCTCCCTACAAGTTCTGTATGCAAATATTTGGGATTTGCATGAAAAACAAGCTGCTTCTATACAGGCAAGTTCTAAGGTCGGTAAGGCCATATGGCTTCAAGCTTTAGGGTTGTACCAAAATACATACCATTAATTCATAACAACAAGCTTTTTGAAATAAAGTGTTAAGAAAAGTTTTAAACGCCCCGTCGTATGCAAACCCTGATTATTCTTATAAACTAAATTTTAAATTACATACTTACTATGATGGGATATTTTTCCAAAAAAAGAAATAAGTGTATTAGCATGGTTCATGGAAAAAGCGACTATAGAGTGGTAACAAGATTGAGGTACAGGATTTATTTTATTTGAGTAAAAAAATTCAAAATCATTAAAGAAATATTTTTTAAAAATCAAAGTAATTTTCTGGAGTATTTCTTTTTCGATCATTTCCTAGGGAAAACAATTATTTTCCCCTTCACATGTCTAGCTTATGTCAAAAAATTATCAAAATGTGTTCTTTTAACCATTAACCCAAAACTCATACATGAACTTTCAAGCAAATCCGACGTTTCACAATCAGCTTTTGGACCGCAAATGTATGTGAACTTTATATGAACCCAATACACTTTTCTCCTATCTGCATTTTACCAATATAAATTTACGAAATTACACTAGATCAGATGCTCCTGAAGGTTTACATGAAAATGGCCCCAAACTAAAAATAAAATATCGGCCCAAAAATGTCAAAACAGCACGAAAATTGCTGTGAATTTGGACCGTTTTTGATATTTTTGGGGCATATAAAATATTCGAGAATAACCTTTTCTACAAACGTATTTTTTTAGCCTAAGCTTTTTTGCAGACACACAACTTTTCATATCATTCAGAATCGTACAATGGCTAAATTTTTATCAAGATTTGTAGCAATAGAAATTTCACTCTTTCCATTTCGAAATTTAGTAATTATTTAATATTGGATTTTCTAGGTTCAGTCCGTAGGTGTAGCTCCACAAACAATAAGAACTTACTATCGAATTACTACCTAATACTTACTTTCTTATGCGTAATTGAGAATATTATGGAGCAATTGGAAAAGTACAGGTTGCAGTTTTTAATTGCTCTTGGAAATTAAAGACATTGTTGCGTTTGTTTTGCACAGTCCCATTAATTACATATTGTTTGTTTTTGTTACCACTTTCTAACCACTATCATGTTTTCATGTGCACAGAAAGGAAAAATATGTTTACATTTATATGTATGTGCGAACTAAATTTGTTACGTTTATTTTGCATAATACTCTATATACTGCAGGCTACGACAAATATAAGAAGGTATTAGGATAGGGAATAATAAGGTGGTCGATCAATTTTATTTACTTATTTATGTGTCTCGAACGTAAGATCCTCTTCAAAAAGTCAAAAAAAGTACCTTATGTTTTCTTTGTCAGGCTTGTTGTTTTTAAAGCAGGCTTTTTCTTTAGTCTGTCTGGATATTTGAAAAATTTTGATGTTAACCCTATGTATTTATAAACTTCTATAATCACTTGTATAGTTCAACTCTTAAAACTAAGGAACATTTAACATTTATTTTTGTGGTGAAAAACGTTCGCAATTTTAAAAATATTAAAATATACATAAATATTGTATATATATTTATACAAAGACTTTTTGGATTGTCTTTTTTTAACTTAAAAGTCACTTGTCATGATAAAATTCTGATTGACAATGTTCCTATACGAAAACTGTCAAAAATAAGTGCTGAACATTTTTATAAGAGGATGCCTTTACAGATGTTTCCAAAAGTAGCTCCTGTTTTGTATATGAATTTTCTTATTATTACTTTTTTCACCGTAATATACCTACATCTCTCAACATAAAAATATTACTAGGTACCATCCAACCTGATTCTATCTAATAGCAGAGGTCATTTAAGATGTAATTTATCTTAGAAAAAAATTTAGTCTGAGGCGAGTGTTTTTGGTGTCGAAATGTGCAGTGATGAAATGCCATGTGTAATTGACAATAAGAAAAAAATCATTTGAGTTATCTTCATGCAAACAGCAGGTATTTGAGCAAGGTAGTTCAAATATTTGTGGGAAGAAAATTACACAAAAAGGAGAAAGAAAGTACCTCTCTCCATATTCACAAGGATGTTCCGCAAATCTCCTATACATTTCAAGGGTATAATAATGCGATAACCAGCACGCCCGGTCGTAAACCTGCCACATAAATGTTGACACAAAATGATGGTTCTTTGTTATTCAACATGGCACTCAAAAATGTAGACATTTCGAGATTTTGTTGTGTGTGAAAAAATGGTAGCGATTACGACAATGACGTCGTCGGCTAGGACGAAAGTGATGCGAAAGGTGACGTGGGTGCAAGGAGGTAGAGATATACGGATGTTTTGTAAGTGAATACCAAGAAACATGAGCACGGTCAAACGTAATTATGGATCGGGGAAAGAAGGGAATATAAAGCAAATTCTTATATTTTGGATATTTATTTCATGTTTACGTTACGGTATTTGCAAATATTTTCATGATAAGAAAATAGAACTTACTGATGTAGTCTAAGATATTTTAAGATATATGGCGTACCCATTTTCCAGCAAATTGAGTTCAATGTACGTACATCCAAAGCTTAATGAGGATGTTTTAAGTTATGATAAGTGAGTTATTTGATGATTTTACTTTATGAGAACTTTATGTGATATATACACAGGTTGATTTTTAAATATTTACCCTTACTTTAGTTTTAGTCCTTTAAAGAAAAAATGTCCGATTTTTAGGTGTAACTAGGTAGGTACCAACTTTAAATACTGTAATTGTAAATCAAATATCTTTCAAGCAGTGAAGACAAGTTTGGGCATTTTGGAGACCTAACTAACTAAAAATTTAAAGAGTTTTTTTTTTTTTTGAGGTATAGAACTTTGAAATGGAATAAAACAAAGATGATATTCTTAAATTGACATGAAGTTTACTTTATTCGAAAGATAATTTCCTGACATTATAATTTTCAATATGATTTCCGGCATCTGACCGCCACGGCTGGTTCGAACATAGTCTAATCTGGAGGTCCAATTTTCAATGACTTTTTCCAACATTTGTAGCCGCATATCGGCAATAATGCGGCGAATGTCGTCCTCCAAGTAGTCAATCGTTTCGGGCTTATCGGCATAGACTAGCGACTTCACATATCCTTACAGAAAGTGGTCAAGCGGCGTTAAATCGCACGATCTTGGAGGCCAATTCACGGTTTCGTAACTTAAAACTATTCGGTTACCAAACATTTCCTTCAATAAATCACTTCTTGGTTGTTCAATTAATGAAGGAAAAAGTCAGTAATCATGGCTCCAAAGCGGTCACCCTTCACTGTAACGTTCTGGCCAGCATCGTTTTTAAAGAAGTACGGACCAATTATTCCACCAACCCATAAAGCACACCAAACAGTCACTTGAGGATTATCATAACTCCAAAAACGGCAGTTTTGTTTATTGACGTATCCAATCCATTCAACCAAAAGTGAGCTTCATCGCCAAGCATAACTTAAAGTCCTATACCTCTAAAAAAAACACCTTTTGCATATAAAATATATATATGTGTAGGCTTTTAGAATTCTACGACGACTATCAACTATACTATCAACAAGGTATGATGATAGCAAGAAGTCAGTTTCAGTATTTAATATTTTTAACAGTAACCAATTAAGTGACAGTTACACTGAAACAATTTCTGATATGAAAATGTAGCCCAATTCAGTTAAAGACAGTATACAGCATTTGGTGTCATTTGAAGGGCTAAAAACTCTGTAAGAAAGAAAAATCAACTTTAAATTTTTTTCGTGAATTGTTGAAACCGTGATGTTGAAACTGGTAATGTACAATTACGATTTATGGGTATGAGGGTTGGTTTTATTTCGCCGGTTTTTATTTGGTTGAGTTTATAAAGAGTTGCAATACAGAAATTTCAAAGTAAGAAGTGAAGATTTAAGCTTTTTGTTATGATGTTCTTTTTCCTCTTAATTTAGAGAATTGAGGATGATTACATCACTGCCAAAAAAACCCCAGATGTGAAGATAATTCTGAATATATTGCGTTATTATCTTTTGATCCAGGTTTCGCAATCATCATAATATCTACATATAAGTTTCTCCGACATTTTTTAAAGCATTTTTTGTTAATTTTTATTATATTTATAGCACGAAGCAAACATGTTAAAATTAAGTTTGGTTAAAAAACCCGTAAACATTAATGTAGTGGAATACTCAAATACAGCAAAATATCTAGGCATGACTCTAGATGCTAAACTGCATTGGAAATCGCATGTCAAGAAGAAGAGAGATACATACAGTAAAATTTATTGGCTTTTTGGGAGATACTCATCTCTGTCTACAATAAGCTAGCAGTTGTGGGCGTGCACATGCCAAACAAATTTATAAGGAATCCAAGTCTTCCAAAATAAATGACTAAGAAACAACGTTAATGCACCTTAGTACAACCCAACGCTGATCTACATAGAAATCTAAATATTGATAGTTGTATTGATGCTTAAAGATCCGTCAAATTATATCATCAAATTGCATAGGACAAAAAACAAATTTTCGATTAGTCAATCGACTATGTGCGTGCAATCTCTTTTCCGGCTCCGAAGATTGGACACGTGTTGGAGCGGCTTAAGTAAATGAACATGAGGTCAGATTATGAAGGTGTCAAAACTTCGCTAGTCGGGCCAAATGCGATTTGAAAACTAAGATCCAATCATGAGCTGGATTACGGTGTTACTCGTACCGTGCCAAGAATCAACCTGGCTGGGGGCCCAAAAATAGCTCAGTCGCGAACGGTGGGTCCAGATACCGTGCACCCTCTGGTACTAAGTAGCCTTACATCCGTATAGGAGCTCTGCGGATGTGGACCAACATTTCTCGATTTACTCGTGGGACCTTAATGGAAACAACAGTAAAAAAAAAAAAAAAATAACCAAAATTACAGAGTCAGATAAAGAAGATCTATTCCTTTCGCCTGTGTCGCAAACTGAAATAGAGACAGATTACACAATATTAGCTCTAGATAAATCCTCAACCAGCGCACACACATCCAAAGACACTCTCAATGTGGAATCAGTGGAAAAAAAGAAAAGTTCTTCTACTTCACCGGGGCCCAAAGAAGACGAATTGGAATCCGGATGAGGGAGGTTCATAACACCAGAGGAGGCAAGACGCACAATGCGGAAACACCTCATGCTTGAAAGAGCACAGAGGCAAGCAAAGGATAGTAATGATCATCCAAAAGAAGTAGATCTGCCCAAAATTCCCCTAAAGATCAGTTACCAAAAAAACATAGACCACATCCACAGCCACATAAAAGCACCGATGCTGGTAGGGTAAAAACTGATCCTAAAACTACAGGTGCACCGAGGCACCTACCAGCAAACCTCGCTCAGGCTCCAACAGAGGACCTAGAGAGGACAAAGGTAAGGGCAGGAATCAGAGCGCACCATCGACCAAACATGTTATTGCAGAACCATCAACATCAGGGCTGTCCTATAAAGGCGCACTCCTATGTAAGGTTGCAATTATGCATGAAATGCACCCAGAGGAATCTCTATCTGGGCAACAAATTAAGCTCATCAAACAATCCCTATTGACCGAAGTGGACAAAGCGGACAATAACTGTCCCCTGAAATTTTTTGCATTTAAGCCAAGGGACGGATAGCTTTCTATTACATGCCATGACACAGAAATCAAGCAATGGCTCATGTCGACGGTGTCAAAAATAAAGCCATGGCCAGAGGCCAGAATACGTATAATTCAGGGAAGCGATATTCCAAAATTATACACTTGTGTCACCTTCATTCCAGATGATGAGACTATGCCCAAGGAAGTCTTCTTGTCAAGAATTGCCAAACAAAACCCTGGTATTTCCACGACAAGTTGGCGTGTACTCAGGGTCTCAAAGGAATAGTGTGGAGGGGAGACAATAACCTTTTCGATTGACGAAAAATCGAAGGAATTTCTTTTGCAACAGAAATGCAAACTTTTCCTAAATTTCCTGCAAATTCTTATAAGAATAAAGGGTCTATCTCAAGCAGACAGAAATATTGCCGCTCCAAAGAAAGAAACTGCCCAATCTCGCTGCAGTGCACAAAATCGACTGCTTGCAGCAAGAACATCAAAGCAACTGGAGCACATAAAGCCCAGTTGGAAAGCCACCCGACAACAGACAGTGGCACAGACAGCACATTGGATAAATGCTGTAATGCTGGAACATCAGAAGACTTTATCTCTATATCCAGTCAATTAGATGCCATCCCAACACCTGAGCTGTCTCCAAATACTGGCAATCCTGCCAGTACCTATCAGTAATCAGTAAGGTGCATCCAAGTTAATCTACAACACGCTAAAGCTGCCACGGCAGTTCTTAGCTTTAGATTTAACAAAGATCACCTAGATGTCGCCTTTATCCAGGAACCATACGTTCTCAATGACCAGGTAACGGGACCCTCAGGTGAGTTATTATATGATTCCACAAACCCTGGAAAACTCAGAGCATGTATACTTACTAATAAAAATACTGAACTCTTCCCAATTCCAGAATACACAAATAAAGATCTGGTAGCTGCCAAAGCTGAACTCTCCACCAACGCAGGTAAGATAGAAGCCATTTTATGCTCAGCTTACCTGCCAGGTGACTCCAATAAAAAGGAAATCCTGTCACTGAAGGGACTTGTGGACTACTGTGGCAGGAAAAATATGCAACTGATTATTGGCTGTGACGCCAACTATCACCATAGAGATATAGATAGATGCCAAGTCGGGAGAGCCTACATGGGGCTCTGGCACTGCGGTTCCTTATATAGCCTATTGTGCCTTTCCTGGTGGGATCCTAGAGCAAATGTTTGACTTCGGAAGAGGTCAGGAAGACGAGAATCTTCTCTGGATGCAGGGTAGCAAGGCAATTTGATGATATGATTTCGTCACCAAGGATGTCCTTCCTGAGACGAAAGAGAGCCGGGCACTCCATGAGTATGTGAAGAGAGGATTCGTCACTCTCTAAACAGAGTCTACATGTAGGGTCCGGTGAGAGGAAAATGCGATAAAGGTATTTTTTCAGGAGGCAGTGACCACTGAATATTCCTGTTCAGGTTAGTTAGAAATTTGGATTTCCTGGGGTGGAATTTGGGGGAGAAATGTTTGGTACAGTTCTGACCATGTGAATTGAGCCAGGATTTGATCAGGGATAAGCTTTTAACAAAGTTCCTGAAGTGATTTTTGCTGACACCACAGAATGGTTCAGATGTTGTTGTCCGGCCTTAGTCAGTAAGTCAGCCGCTTCGTTGCCAGCAAAAACCCTGTGGGCTGGGATCCAGTGAAGCATGACTAAGTTTTTCGTAGCAAGTTCATAGATGGCCATGAAGGTTTTCAGAACAAGCTTTGATTTTATGACAGATGAGTCAAGAGCTTTGATGGCTGCTTGGCTAACTGAAAAGATAGATATAGTTTTTAATTCTAGCGCACTGGTTAATGGCAAAGACTTCTGCTTGGAATATGGATGAGTTCTTGCCAAAGCTGACTGAAAAGTTCGCTCAAGGCGACTCTCCATGGATTCCAGATCCAGTCCCTGACTCCATCTTGGATCCGTCCATAATCAGACGAGATCATGTGTTGATGGTTTAGGTTTATATTTTTCCCAGTCCTCCCTTGGCGGGACGACGATAAAGAAGTTTTTATGGAAGCCGTATTTCGGTAACATGTCGTCAAGAAGCATACTGAATGAGCTTTCCAGCTCCATAGAGTCTAGCAAAGACAGATGTTCTCCACGGTAGGAGTAGGGGTTAATGTTATTCAAATGGAACAGTCGATGAATACTCAGTCTTGCCTCCATTTGAATGTGTGTTTGTATGGGTGTTAGACCCAATATGAAATTAAGTAGACGAATAAGTAATAGGACGAATGAGAAGATTCAGTTTTCTCCTCTTTGTAAAAGAGACAATACTCGTCTTTATTGGGTTCACAGAGAGGCTTCTTTATTACACCATCTCTGTACTGTGGATAGCACGTATTGCATTACTTCTGAAACGGTGCTTTCAGATTTGCCACTGACAATAATTGCTACATCATCAGCGTAACCTATGACATCAACCTTTGACTTTCCAGGGACTGAAGTAGGTCGTCTATAACGAGGGACCACAGGAGTCATTAAGTGCTGACTCAGTGGATTTACCCGGCTGATAGGCATGTTGACACTTGCTAAGCGGAAAATACGGCAGAGCTTTGTCTCTAATATGTCTATCAACTGACTTTTCCATGCTTTTAAGAATAAAGGACATGAGGCTGATAGAATGGAAGGATTTTGGACCTGAGTCCGTTGCTAGCGTGTCAGCTCCCTGCTGTAATAATGCCGGAAATATGCCGTCCTCTCCTGTTGCTTTGTATGGCTTCAGGAAAGATATGGCCCATTTTATGGCGTTGGGATTGCAGATTTTTCTCGCATTTTTCCAGTCTTCTCTTGTCGGCAGGCATATCCGCTCGATTTGGGGAGATAGGTTTATTGTGAGAGAATCAATAATAATTGATCCAGGAAAGTGTGTTTTAAGTAGGAACTCAAGTGTCTCTTTCTTATTATGTGTCAGATGGCCGTTTTCATTAGTGAGTGAACCTAATGTGACGGTTCTGTCAGAGGCAAGAACTTTATGCAGTCGGCAGTTGGAAGGTATGTCAGATATATCTTCCCAGAATCTGAGGTTTTTAAGGTCAGTGGTCCACCAGACGGTTTCCCTTTTTATGTTTTTGGTCTTAAGGGGGCAGTTTTTCTCGAAGGCAGAGACAATAGAAGATCTGGCCAGGTCGGCAAAACGATCTAGCCTGTCTTTCGTATCAATTCGAGGTATTATTCCATTGAGAGCTTGACTTAGGTGCTCTCTATACGAGAGCCAGTCAGTGTTTCTCTTTGGATGGTATGACATATGAATGGGGTTAGCTTCAAAGATATCAAATCGAATGTGCCGGTGATCTGAGCATAAGGGTTCACATGACACATGTCAATTAGAAATAATAATTGTTAGACAGAGAAGTGGATAGCGTAAGGTCCAGTACTTCTCTTCTAACTGAGTTGATAAAGGTTGGTTCACTTCCGATATTACATATATTTACATTGTTACATGTGATAAAATCAAGTAATTACTCACCTCTTTTATTTATGTCCGAGCTGCCCCATATTGTGTGATGAGCATTCGCGTCGCAACCAAGGACAATATCTGTCCTGGAGCGTTTCGCAAAGTCGAGTAGGTTCTCTTCTTCCGATGGGGGACATATGGATGAGTCACCAGGGAAAAAGGCGGAAGCCATGATTATTTCCTTGGTGCTGTTAATCTTCACAATGGGTGCCGTTAGGTCACTAGAGATGAACTCTGTCAATGGGAAGAAATTTATGTTATTTTTAAAAATAATACAAGTTCTAGGTCTACTCGATGTGGTAGAATAAAGCATCCTACTTGATGTTGTTGAGATTCCTAGGATTTTACCGTTTGTGCTGGTTCATGGTTCCTGCACAAGGGCAATGTTAAGACCTTTGGTGACTGCCGAAGCAGCCTTAGCGTGATGAAGGTTGATCTGGTCAATCTTCATATTAAATTTGACGCTTTGAGAGGGCTTTTGTGTGCGAGTCCCCTCTTTTTCCGCCTCATCCTCTGAGCTGTTCGAGCCAATTCCTGCTGAGAAGGCAACGGGCAGGACCTTTGTCAGTTCCGGCAGTGGCGCCAGACAATGTCTGTCTGGGAACCAGACGTGTGGGTTTGCGTGCCGGGTTAAGGACCTGGCAGAGGGAGCAGAAGATTTATTGTCTTCTTTTCCCATCTGCTGCATTTTGGGTTTAACAACTGGTGTAGGAACAGGCATTACCGTTCCCGCAGCAGACTGTATAACTCCGGGGCTTGACTCCAACCTCGAAGGTTCGGAAGTTCTACAAATATCAGCGGAGGAGCAGGCGGGAAGCGATTGATCAGCCTCTTTAGGCACATGCTCGCTGCTGTTAGGCTCTGTGGTGTTTGGTGACTTCTTAGTGTAAGGATTCTTCTTAATCCTGAACTGAACCAGGTTCATATTATAGAACGGTTGACAGTTTAGGTCCTCAAGGAGTTTCACTGAACACTCATCCATCCAAATATTCAAGGCAAGACCCTGGGAGTTCGATACCTTCCGAAGAATTTTCCAGTCCTTGGTAGGTAGAACTTTGTTCTGCAGTCGTAGTCAACTAAAAATGTCGTCCGCGGAATGGGCGGTGCCAGGGAAGTATGCCGTCGCCACGCAGGGCTTGGGTAGGTCATCTCCTTCCACCATCCGCAGCTTGGCATTCTCCCAAGGCAGAATTATATTGAAAATACTGGCTAGCCAGTCTCCGGTGTTAGCGTCAGCACAGTTTACAGTTAGCCACCCAGGCTAGTGGGAGCAGCCCACAAATCTTATCTGTGGGCCATCCTCAGAGAGCTTATGCAGCTCCCTAATGATGACATTTTCCACCGCTTTTTGGTGTACAGGCTCGAGGTGACCATCTGGGAAGTTGTCTAGTAGGATTCCTACGTTAAGAGATCCCACCACATCAGCGAACAAGGGATCATTTGGTTTTGCTTTCTTGTTCGGTCTGGCAGGTGAGTTGGTACAAGACCGAGGGCGCTTGTTGGCTGTGGAAGCCTCGTTGGAAGCTGGTTTCTTGAAGAGTTTATCCTGTCCCGCGTTGTAGGAGAGACCATCTGCTAGAAGACACTTGAGCTTCTTCTTGTTGTAGATCGATAGTCGTTTCCTTTTTAGCGACAGATCTTCCATCCCTATGTTTTTAATGGATTCGGTTTCAGGAGCTATTTAAAACCAGAGGTCGCCTGGTTCCGGAGTACACCGTTAGCAACTGAGATATTTTAAAGCGGCCCTCAGACTGGATGGTCATCGGCGCGCGGTATGATTAACACCACTAACCCAGCCCCAATGGATAGGAGGGGTAGGAGTAAGAGAAATGGGAAGGGTAATGACGAGGTTTTTAGTACACACTCACGTGGTGTACTCGGTTCCGAGATTTTTGGGATTCTGGAACAACGGGTTTTTTTTCAAGTTGTCCTCTTTAGATCCGCCATATTCAGTCTACAGCAGGGCCACCTCGTGCTGGAAGTGATTCTTCACCACGTATGAACGGTCTTGGGAGTTTTTCGCTCCCTGATCCCCTTACCGGAAGAACTTGCCCCCCACACATTCTAGGGTAGTTCAAACATCAACAAACGGGGTGGGTCTTTACTAGAATTTATAAATATTAACAATTTAGAAATTATTAACCAGGGAAGCAACCCCACCTTTATAAACTGAATTAGGGAAGAAGTCTTAGATTTAAACCTATGTACATCTTTTATTAAAAACTTCATTAGGAACTGACATGTCTCATCAGAAACATCGATGTCAGACCACCGCCATATCTTTTTGACCTTGAATTAGGTGTCATTATCTCTGAAAAATTCAGAAAACCCAAATCCACAGACTGGAACATTGAGCGTCAAGAGCTCATGGATAACTTGGGTTGCTGCAATACAAATATCAGAGATATTGACAGCATAGATCTAAACTATGAAAACCTTAATATGGTAATCTCGAATGCCTTCCATCAGGACTGCCAGGAAAAAACAGAAATCAGTCAACCGACTCACTCCCTGGTGGAACAAAAAACTTGCCAAACTGAGGAAGGAAACAAGAAAGCTCTTCAATAAAGCAAAACGCAATGGAGAGTGTGATACATATAGATACTCACTTACCACATATAACCAAGAAATTAGAAGAGCCAAAAGAGAGTCGTGGAAAAACGTCTGCCAAACTATCAACGACACCAGATGTGGAGAAGAATGATCAGAGAGGACTGGACGAGGTCCAAGGAAATCTTTCATGAAGGCAAACTAATTTGGGCAATCAAATCATTTCAACCCATCAAAGCCCCCGGAGAAGATGGAATACTTACTACAAAAGGGCATCCCGCATCTGCTGCTTGTACTGATGTTCAGAGCTAGCTATGCAGGGGGATATCTACCAAAAAAATGGAAGGAAGTCACTTAAATATATACCTAAGGTAGGATGTAGACCGTCTGAGCTACCCAAGTCATATAGACCAATCAGCCTTACCTCCCTTTTCCTTAAAACCATAGAAAAATCCTTGATAGGCATATCAGAGACGAGGCACTTCAAACGAATCCTCTTCATAAGTATCAATATACATATCAACCCGGCAAATCAACCAATAATGTTCTACAAAATCTTATTACGAGAATTGAAAAATCTCTCAGTGATAATGAGATAACGGTTGGCTGCTTCCTCGATATAGAAGAAGCATTCGACAACACCGAATTCTCACAGACATATATATAGGGAATAGGGTATCCATTACATGGATATTGACAACACTACCTGCAGATGGCTAAAATGCATGCTAGAGGGAAAAACAATAAATACCTCTCTAGGCCGCAATAAACTCAGTGTTCTAGCTACAAAAGGTTGCCCTCAGGGAGGAGTTCTCTCTCCCCTATTATGGTCCATCGTAGTTAATGAATTGCTGATTGTCCTCAGCAGTGACGGTTTTTATGTCCAAGGATATGCAGATGACATAGCTATCTTAATCAGACGTAAATTCGAAGACACAATTTCGAACCGCCTCCAGAGGGCTCTAAACCTA
Organism: Ferdinandea cuprea; assembly: GCA_963576555.1. Taxonomy (NCBI): domain Eukaryota; kingdom Metazoa; phylum Arthropoda; class Insecta; order Diptera; family Syrphidae; genus Ferdinandea; species Ferdinandea cuprea. The sequence goes on from OY754959.1 coordinate 86,167,540, forward strand.
GTTGCCAATTGGTGCACAAAGGTTCGTCTAAGGGTCAATCCAAAGAAAAGCACCATAGTTGCATTTACCAAAAGCAGAAAGTTGGACAGACTCAGAAGCGCAACACTATTCGGTGAATCGATAGAGTTTTTATCAGAAGTTAAATACCTAGGAGTCACACTGGATAAAAAACTTACATGGAACTCTCACCTTACCAAGACTATTGACAAACCAGGATCTCACTGATGACCAGCAAAAGTCTACTTAGTAATAACTGGGGACTTGGGGTTAAATGACATTATGGATGTATATGGCAATAACTAGACCTATTATCACGTATGCAGACGCCATTTGGTGGTATAAAGCTACGCAGAGGTCTGCACAGACTAAACTAAACAAAAGACTAAGACTAGCTAGCCTGTGTATGTACAACTGGTGCAATGAAGACAACACCGATTGCTGCACTTGAGGTTATCCTAAACATCCCACCACTTCATCTATAACTCATGAAAGAAGCTATGGTAAATGCCTACACGCCCATCGCAGAAGATGAAACTAATTCCAATCTAGTTCATTCTGCAATCTTACAGGAACTCAAAAAACACCAACTACTTGGAATACATATAACGGACAAATATTTGCCACGTTACAACTTCCAACACAACTTCAAGGTTGCATTCTCTGAACGCCAAAACTGGGAACAGAACAAACCAACATTTGACAAGAATTCCTACGTATGGTATACAGACGGATCCAAAACGAATGACGGAGTTATAGCGGGAGTATACGGTTCTAGTACTAATACTTACCTATACACCAGTATGGATATTAACTGTTCCGTATTTCAGGTAGAAATCCATGCAATAGAACTCTGCATCCGAGAGAATCTAAACAGGCTCATTACGAATAAAACCATTTACATTCTCTCTGAAAGCAGGGCAGCTCTACTTGCAATTAACGCCTTTGAGATAACATCAAAACTAGTCTGGGATTGCCTTTAACTTCTCTTAATACTGGCCACCACCATCAAAGTATATTTGATTTGGGTGCAAGAACAGGATCTGCATCCCAATTCACGATGCCAAGACCATTCTGCGGCTACCTATGGACACTATAAAAAGCTGTATCAAAACCCTGCTAAAACATAAGGAAAGGCTACAGTCCGCTTGGGGCGAACAGTATGATACCCTATCCTTATCCCTATGTACCCCAAAGAAAAAAAGCATTAGGAAGATGATGGATAGCATTTTATTTCATTCTATGAAATTTGTAGAAAAAATTTTTTTTTTTTTCAAAAAACGCCCCCAAAAAGTGGGCGTGGCCAAAAACTTTGTATGGGCGATATATTGAGAAAAATATTGGCATAATATATTGTTAAACATTTTTTTTCGATTTCTATGCAAATTTTCGAAGAAAACAGCATTTTAGTGAAAAACGCCCACAAAAAGTAGGCGTGGCAAAAAACTTTATATGACAAATTAATAAAGGTGGGCAGTACCTACATATCTTGTGAAGGTTGCACAACTTTATCTCTCGATCTTAAGCCTTAAAACGGTTTTTTCTAAATTGTGGGCGTGGCAGTGGGCGTATTTTGAAAATTTTAACACTTTACCATTTCGGAACACTAGGGAGTATATTTTCCAAATTTCAGCTTCCTAGCATAATTTTAAAGGCCTCAAAAGTTGATACGGACGGACGGACGGACGGACGGACATTGCTAAATAGTCTTAGATTTTGGTCCTGATCATAAATACATATACTTTTAGGGGTCTGCGACGAATATTAAGGGGTGTTACAAACTATGTGTCAAAATTAATATACCCTTAGGATAGGGTATAAAAAGAAAAAGCTACATTTCTGGAGGGAAACCGAAGGCAACAGACAAGCATAAAACGTTATGCCAAACAGTTCCCGCAAAAAAACGAAACAACTACTACAACTCAGTAGAAGTCAGATTCGGCTAGCCACAGGCTTCCTTACGGGACACTGTCATGTCAAGAAACACCTGGTGACTATGGGAATAGCACAAAACAATACCTGTAGATTGTGCAACGAAGGCGAGGAAACAGCAGAACACATATTATGTGATTGCAACTGTCTAATACAAATCCGTCAACATTATTTAGGTAAGTTCTACCTTGAAACAGCGGATATAGCTGCCAGCTCACTCCAAAAGATAATCGCCTTGATAACTAACTGCGGCATCATTGATGAACTGTAAATAAAGAATATCACAATAGGCCCATATGAGGCCGCAGTGATCTAGGATATATTATACCACCTCCAGCACTCAATCTAATCTAATCTAATGTGCAATCTCATTTAGTGATGGATTTTGCAGAAGCATCCCCCGCTAATGGCTCTGCAATATCTTTTGATGATTTTTCCTTCCAGCGAACCCCTAACAAATAAATAACAAAATCACCCGAACTTAAGTTATATGAAGTTTAAGTGAGTATTTTCAATTTTGAGGTATAACTACTCTAAATGATATAACTTCAGATCTGTTAGATATAGTTACATAAACCATTTAATACATTTTGTTGACCTCATTTGAAATGTAAAAACTTTGTGTGATTTAATAAGTCCAGAAAAAAGTTATAATGCGTTAAGTAAAAATGAAAAATATTGTTCATTGAAATGTAGATGAAGAAGTTTGCTTCGAAATATTTGAATATTTTGTGCCAGAGTGTTGGTAAAGAGTGGGTGGCAGATAAACTCTTAATAGGCCAACTAATGATTGTTACATCCCCGAAGTGGTTTACTGGCACTGGAATTACCTGCCGAGCCACTGCCTGGCCCTCAGGTTTAGAACATGCCTAAACTCCCTAGAATCCAGAAATGATAGAGCATAGGAAATTTATAAATACGACCACAATTTGAAAAAGTCGTTTTTAAACTATTTTTGTTTTCATCAAAAAGTTTCATAGAAAACAAGATATTTAGCATATATTTCTTTTAATATAGCACCTTTACAAAGTTTTTTCACTGTAGCCTTTCCTTGATTTACGACAGTACACATTCAAACTTTTTTGTTCCGAATTGAAAAAAGTTTATACAATAATATTCCATGGTATGTATGTTGTGACAATTAAATATTAAAACAATCGTTCATTGTTATAAATTAGGAAAGAAAAGCAGTTTCCAAGCATATGAATAATTATATGAGTTCTGTTATATTAATCACCAAGAAGAAAGGTGTAGGCGTTTAAGGGGAATCGAAAAAGTTTTTAATGATAATTACTTCCTTTCAATGATTTTTTGTTTTTCAACGTAACACTGTATTTACTGCCTCACTTTTAGGATTTGCTTCTATGCTGTACGGCAGATTATTGCCAAGCCATTAATGCACAATCTCTACCTGTAACGGGTACGGTTTTGATAGCACTTTGTTCATTTAGTAATTTATCACGCCTTAAGAGTGAGTAAGTGAGATATTTTAAGGGTGAAACTTATAGTACACCATTTGGTACTTCGACCGCAGTGACTTTAGAAATTTGTCTTTTTTCAGCATGAAAATTAATGGCGTCTCATATAATTGCCGTTGAAAGTAATGTTAGGGATAATATATAATTGGTTTTAAAATGTATTTATAATAAAAGATGGCAGCTATTTGCAGATACTTTTAACAGATGTACTATTGTGATGAATGTAATATCAATTAGAGCGACAAATTGTTCTATCTAAATGTTTGTGGGTTTGTGCCTTTTTGGGTTAGACTTCCTCATTTTACTCAGATCAATGTGAAGGGGTTACATGCGTTTCACAGCTTCAAAAAATTGAATTTTTTGTTATTGTCTTATTAATTTCTACAACATCTCGAGAATAATATTCTTAATTTTCAAGTCATTCCGAATAAAAGTTTCGGAGATACAGCCTTGGGAAGGTGCGCACTCAATTGAATCACGATGTTTATTTGAGGTTATCCAAACTTTAAACTCGTTTTTCTCGAAACTATCGGTTGTAAAAAGTTCTCGAAAACCACTCTACCGATCTTGATAAAATTTTACAAAGGTCTTCGAGATACAATACACGAGGACTTGGACGAAGGATTTTTTTTCAATCACAACTATTTAAAAAAAAAAGAGTTGAGAAAAGTTTACCAATATTAGCATTTTTTTGTAAAGAGGTCTGCCAAAAATCCAATTTTCACTTTTTTTTCCACCCTTCGTCCAAATTCCAGTTTATGGTCTTAAATAAAACACAATTTTTTTGTTTTCACTTCTGATGATCCTGTCACGAGTTCTACTGTCCATGCGGACGCACCTTTTTTTCGAGGGATCACCGGAAATGTCGTCACAATGACGGAGTTTTGAATATTTTCCTTTGAAAATTTCAGAAATTCTTTTTTATAAATGTATATTCTTAAGACAGTAAAAAGTTGGAATAAAACATTTTATTTTTTATAAAAAAAAATTTTGAATATATAACTTTTTTTCCCCGAATAAATCCGTGTAACCCCGTAAACCATTGATTTTCTGTTTTATTTCTTGTATTTTAAGAAATTTTTTATATTCTCAAAATCAAAAATAGGTCAAAGCATTTGAAAAATTCAAGCGTCTATCAGACATCATAGACAAAAATATTCGTACTTTGACTTAAAGTTTATATAGAGCCGTTGCATTTGCAGGTAAGGTTAGAATAATGCCATAATTTGAAAGTGTCATATTTTTTTTCAAATGACTTCTTAAAGTGATACAAAACTTTAATCGATAAATATCTTGAAGTCGATATAGTAGATATAATATAATACGCATTTTCTATGCAGAATACAGAAATGCTGTAATAATGAAAATAATAATATATATTTTTTGGCAAAAAATCAACCGGTACAATTTCTATACAATTTTTTTTTTACCTTCAATACATTGCAGAAATTATACTTTTCATCCCTGTGGTTCACAGAGGTCGTCACCCTGTACAAACGTCTGGTGTATCGTCCATAATATGTATCTTTATTGTGTTTACTGAACTACTTTTCAAAAAAATTTTTACTATCAAAATCTATAATGTGGATTCGAATGAAAGACATTCTTAACTCATCAACCACTACCTCAAAGCAAATGAGAGTAATAAATCAATATCATTACAAGGTTAGCAAACAAAATTTATAGCAAAAGTTGATACAAGTTTGTAAGTTGAAACTGCTTCGAACCGCAAATTAAGAACATACATTGCCGAAGAGTCACTTTCTTTCATACAATAAATTTAGTCATGGTCTAAAGATACCAAAATATGGGTTTATTTTAACGTTTTCACAAATCGATTTTTTGCGCAATTCAGGCACTATTAGTTGGGTTGAAAACCGTCACTAAGAAGGATAATTTATAGCGGTAACACATAAACAGCTATGGGACTACCTTTATCTTTCTCAAATATCAAAATTATACGATGATGCTAATTTGAAGCTGCTTAAGACTTTATTACTAGAACATTGTGTAAATTAATAAAGTACACGACTTTTTCGGGAAATAAGATGCGTTTTTAAATTAAATTCGAAAAAGAATGTCAATATTCAAGTTATAGGCCGTTATGGTCAATATGTTTGATTTGTAAATAAACTATACTTCTATTATTATAACTTCGGAAATGTCATAGAATAATACTGACATTTTTTAACATGTAATAGTTCATATAGCTAAGTTACATCGGTATAAAATAAGCAAAAACAATATTTGACCGACTCCATTGACAGATTATCAAAACTATGGGGCACCTTATTGGAGGACCTTGAAATGTTGCCCAGGAATACGACTTGCAGAGTAAACGTAAAGAATCATACGCACTTTTCTCAACTCAACTACCAAAAGACTAATAGTTTCCAAAAGACTGGATTCCCACAGCTGTGGAATTCGATTGCGGAGGCTTGCGTGTTTTTTAAATTTTATTTAAAATGGTTGTCCCACAAGTATTCGGGACAGCTCTAATTCAAAAGTTTTAAATATGTCTTGCGCTTTTTGAATAGTGTCGAAAAAATCACTATTGTAATGTTCAGGTTTTGTCCATATAAAACTTAGGCTTTTCCCGTCGTTACTATTATTACTAAATTTGTCCATTATATACCACTTAAACACGTTTTGGCTATTTGGTTGGTTATTCATAACCGATGCTTCTCTGTTTCTCACTTAACCACTAAACCACTGCACCCATGTCCGCCTGAATCGCATCAAAATCTGTGCTAAACTTTAATGAGACTTTCTGAGCCGCGTAATGCCATTTTGTTTTTACTACATTTGTGCCAAGGTGCCAATCCTATCATTGCTTTTCTAGTAGCTGTGGGGGGGGACAGTTACAAAGAGCTTCAGAAATACCTTGCTATTTTGGTATGCATATTGGCATTATATCATAAATACCTTAAAAATACCTAATATAATTTTAGGGGTCTACGTCGAATAAGAAGGGTGTACAAATTTATATACGTTTTTGATGGTTTATATTACATGAAATTAATATACTTTGATTATTGCAGCACATACTGTTAGCGATTCCGCCAGAATGTTCCATATCTCGAAATGCTTTTAAATCTATGTACATTGGTTTAGTACTTATTAGCAAACGATTGCACAGTGGATGATACTGACCTTGAAAGAAAAAGAAAAACTTTCTGAGAAATGATAACTTTGGCATTTTGAATTTCTCTGGAATTCCTTATTTTATTTTGCCCGTTTTATTTTTACACGATTTTATTTATTTTCACGATTTAAACTCAGTGATTCTCATAATTATAGTTGAAGGACTTAGCGATGTCTCCTATTTGAGTTCTTGTCTATTTGAATCCTTTGCTAAGAAATGCTGGTCCCTTTTTTAATGGCTGCCTCTTTCGTTCATTACAAAGCGATGGGACTAAATTGATAATAGAAATAATTTTCGAAGTTTACCACCATCCTTACATACTTATTTATTTGGTATCTATTCTCTTAGCGCTATTTATTATATAGGTAGATATACATAATTTTGTACTATAAGCTGAAATTACTGCTGGTAGAGAAAAATATGTCCCTTTACGTTTCAAATTTTGTTTTAAAACAATTTACCGCAAAAGAAGATAAGATAGATTGTTAAGCAAATAATTAGGAATAATAGTATTTTTTGTTCTGATATTGTAAGAGTAATGTAACGTTTTATAATGGTCGTAAAATCTGTGTGTACTATGGCTTTCAATATCGAAATCTTATTAAATTTCCATTTATCAGAACCTTTCGATTATGTGTTGAATTGTATCAATTTATTTATTCTAAATATGAAAATAACTTTTTGCGCAGAGTGTATGCTCTCTTAATTCAGCTGTTTATATGTACGTACAACTAATATACCTATTGTAAAGCATATATATTTTATACATATTTGATGCAGTTGCTAGTGCACTCTCAACAAATTTGTTCTTCAATTTTCTAACAGGTTATGGGCCCAGTCCCGGTCCCGCAAGTTATTTCATATACTTATGTCGATTTCGTTTGGTAATCCGGAAGACATACGGACTCTTCTGAAACTGTTCGTTTGGTACTAAAATGACAGTTGCTCTCCTGGAAAGAAGAGAAATTCGCTTCTGACTTTAAATTCAGAATCAAAACCAGAAGCACTAATGCAACCAAACACCACAAACGTCAAAATCGATAAATATAATTGTTCTTGCTGATGCATTTAATAATTCTTAGATTAGGTGGAAATTATAACCAAATTTAATTAAACAAATAAAAACAATAATATTTGGTATAATATAAACATATTTCTATAGCTAATTTTGTTTTTCTTCAATCCTCTTCATCGTCATCACATTAGCAGTAAGGCAGTTGGAAATACATATACACAAATACACCAACAAATACACTTCAAATTCAAATTTAATGTTTTTACTTGTTCGTTTGGGATCCCGAATCGGATTACCAAACGAAAACGACATTAGTGTAGCGCACATAGTCTAACCGAATTTTTTTTAGCAAAATTTTGGCGAGATATTTTTCGTCACTCGTCGTTTAATAAATTCGTCAATAATGGACAGCGAATTATTAAAAATTTAAATATTGCAAAACGTGAGTATGGCCACTTTGGAAGTTTCAAATGAAGGTGCTTTTGTGGGCAATCAATATTTGGGATGTGGTCACTGGGATAGCAGAGAAACCAACATTAGCGGGAAACGAGCAGAATGTATGGACAGGGCACAGAAAATTATAGTTATAACAATCGGCGAGGAGCCGATGCCCATCATGAATTATGACAAATGCCGAAATGTGTTCTAAATTAGAAAGCGTTAATCGTAAAGCTAAAATCGGAAACAAACATACATTTGCTGCAGCAGCAGTTTCCTAAGTATTCAAAAGTCTCTGAAGATATAATAGCAGTACATTCATATATTCAAGCTCCAGAAAATTGCGCAACAATTGAGAGACCTCGGAGAAAAAAATTTCTGAATATATGTTAATTACAAAAATCCTTATGACTCAACGATTTCTTTTGGGAGGCGTGCGTCACAGGAAAACATCATAGCTGTAGTAAAAACAAAGCTGGAAATGTTGTTCATTTTTTTTACATTCTGGTAGCTTACAGCTAAGGAAGACGTAACCTAAAAAGTTAGACGTCTAGGTTGTACATAGAGAAATCGTAACGAGGTGTGCATGGTAGTGCGTCAGGTACCTTTTAAGCTAAACGAAAGTTTGATCAAGAGGTGCACGGAAATAATAAGGGCGGAAAATGTTTTAAGAAGGAAGGGCATTGCAAGAATGAATGCCCGTGAACATTGCCGGAATTAGGGGTGGGTCGCCGGGGCTACAGCCGACTGTCGAAGCATCGAAACATATATCTCGATGGAAACGATTTCTTTTGTGAGGCTTGCATTACAGGAAAACATCATAGCTGTAGTAAAAATAGAGCTGCAGTTCCGGGTGAGCTAATTCGCACTGTTCTTTTTGGACATCTACAAGGGACGTTGATATTTCGGGATGATTATTCTAACTACCGAAGCGTTAACTGCTTAAAGTCAAAAACAGAAGTTCCTTTATTTATTGAACATACGGGGCTCCAAGTTAAGATATTGCGTTCCGATAATGGATTGGAATTCTTAAATAAGGATGTACAGCATTTTGCGAACAAGTGGAGCACAATAGAATAGGAGAGCCCGATATGCGTACATTGATAGAATTAGTAAGCGACTAAACTATAAATTTTGGGATGAAGCTATCGCGACTGTGGATTATACACTTAATCGAACAGTAAGTGGTTCAGTTAGATTCCTGTGTGATACCGATATGAATCTGCAGTTATTGGCATTCAGCAAAAGAAGTACGACTTTAGATGATACTTCGAAGATCCAGTCAAGACGTAACTGGGCATTTTTTAAAAATCTCAAAACTTTCTAATAGAAATTACAAATCTGTAAACCACTAAATAATCTTCATTACTGTTAATGCTTATCACAGTTGACGGAATAAAGAGTTCAAGTAGACACCTACTGATTAGTTCACTGCAAATTTCTTAGACCTTGCTATTGAATTCCACATTATAAGCTCCGTCAACGCAATAAAGGGTTCTTGTTTTTTGAAATCTCGACATCTATATTTGCAAGGGACGAGGATGGTCTTACATAGAATTCCTTTGGAAATAAAAACATGATCATTTACATTTTGATTGTGATTAGTATTCTGTGTGATCTTATTTCTTGTTCTTGTTCTACAATGATTTGAAATCGTCTTAAATAAAGTGATATTTAGTCTCTTTCTTCAATTGCGCTTATGAATGGCCATGTTAGTTATGATATTTCAGTTGCTTCTAATATAATTATTTCTAACATTTAAAAACAGACCTATACAGAATTGAAATAATTTTTTTTGTAATTTTGAAAATAATTAACTCTTTGGAGTATCCGAAATAAAAATATTGACCAAAATCGTCAACGTCTCTTAATTGTTAAAAGGTCCATAATATTGATTCAAAATTGTTGTGTTATTTCATATTTTTCATTTTATATATCACATAATATTAAATATCCCCCATTGACGTCCTTGACGCCAGAAATAAGGCACAATGGAACTTTCTACCACAAAAAAAGCACAATTTACAGATTATCAGCATATATACAGTGCTCTTCACTTGATTAGACGCACCAACTTTTTTTTAAATAAATCAATTTTTTTTCTAAGTGTGGCTAGCAATTATCAAACAATTGCATTTATTTGAAAGCTTATTAAGTTCTTAACAAAAAAAAAACAAACAAACGGTAGGTGAGTAGAAGCTAAAGATATTTTTTCTCTTTCTTGCCTATGCTGCCAGAAAAAGTGCAGTTTTTTTTGGTTCACTTGATTAGACGCACATGTTAAATCGGTTAGTTGATAGCGATCTGTTACGTGGATTAGATTTAGCTGCAAAGTTTAAGCAGTCAAAAAGTGTTTGCCACAGATTTCAATCCAAAATGGGAAAAAAAAAAGTTTTAACTGCTGAAGAAATAGGGAAAATTGACGCGTTGCATTCCGAAGGCTTTTCGATGAGAATTAATTGCCAAAAAAATAGGCCAAAGTGACCATGTCGTGAGAAATTTTATTAAGAACAGTGATTCATATGGTAAAAATTACATAGGAAGGACAAAAACCGCTTTAACTCCTCAGGATAAGAGAAAAATTTTAAAAATTGAGTCGAATTCAGCTCTCTCCACCAGCAAAATAAAAGAAAAAGCGGGGATAACTGCCAGCACATCAACTGTTCGCCGAGCTATTTTAAGTGCGGACCATCTTAAATTAAAAAAACTAAAAAAAAAAAGCCTCCACTAAACGCCATAAGAAAAGAACAGCGGTTGGAGTTCGCACGCCTTCACATGACCTGGGATACCAAACTTGGAAGTGAGCTAAATTGGCGAAATGTGTTTTTTTCAGAAAAAAAAAATTTAACTTGGATGGCCCTGATGGATATAATCACTACTTCCATGATTTGCGAAAAGAGGAAAAGTTTTTGACACGCCACCATTCGAGACAAGGAAGAGTAATGGTTTGGGGAGCCATTTCGTACTATGGGGCGTTCGATTTGGTTTTTGTTTCCAACAAAATTACGGAAGTTTCGTACAAAGCTCTTTTACAATCGGCCCTTCCCGCTATGAAAGAGCTTTTTGGACCGCTAAAGTGGATTTTTCAGCAAGATAATGCGCCAATCCATAACGCTCGTCTAGTCAAAAGCTTCCTTGCCGATGAAAATGTTGAACTTTTGCCTTGTCCACCATATTCACCTGACCTCAACATAATTGAAAATGTTTGGGGATGGCTCACACGTAAGGTTTATGACGGAGGTAGGCAGTATGAGACCTGTGAAGAATTAATTGTGGCAATCAAAGAAGCCTGGAAGAGGATTCCATTAAATTATTTAGAAAAGTTATATGCTTCAATAGAAAATAGAATTTTTGATGTAATTTTAAATCGTGGTGGTCCTACAAAGTACTGAAAATATAAAAAAATAACTAAAAAAATAAAAATAAAAGAAAAAAAGTAAATTAAAAAGTCTATGTTTCATTTTTACGATCATTTTACAGGTGCGTCTAATCAAGTGAACCAAAAAAAACTGCACTTTTTCTGGCAGCATAGGCAAGAAAGAGAAAAAATATCTTTAGCTTCTACTCACCTACCGTTTGTTTGTTTTTTTTTGTTAAGAACTTAATAAGCTTTCAAATAAATGCAATTGTTTGATAATTGCTAGCCACACTTAGAAAAAAAATTGATTTATTTAAAAAAAAGTTGGTGCGTCTAATCAAGTGAAGAGCACTGTATTATAAGCAATAATTTTCGATTTTATAAGCCTATAAGCCCCAAGTGTAACAATTCTTAAATTATTATTGTGCTTTGGGGCACAAAAGATATTTCTAGGTCAGTGATGCATATTATCCCCAATTCCATATTCGCCTTGAATATGGAATTCAGCGTGATCGATCAAAATGTTTTTTCGTGTAAGTCCGCGTTTAATTTCTGCTGTTGCCGCCACACAGTATTTTTTCCGAGGGTAGGTGAAAAATCTTTCATAACACACTATGAGGACCAACCGCATGTGCTCATAATAGTGTGAGATTCGTACTCACTAAAAACACCTCCCTTCAAATTAAATTAATTTATACTACAACTTAGTTATTTCCTATCTAGTAGTTTAGATTTAATAATTTATATTCGCGTTTACCAGGCAGCTTTTCATCGGAGGCACTTGCTTGTACCGCCAAAAACACGCGGGTAAATTTTATTGCGCTAATTCAAATGGTTTTATCCGTTAAAGTCGGCGTACTAAATTTGTATCGTTTACAATTCTTCTTAGCACTTTGTTTTGTAAAATAGAATGGTTTTAGAACTTTTTTTTGTATATAAGCAGCTTCTTTTACATGCTGAATTTGGCAATATTTTTTTCCGTGCTTAACACGAAAGAGTCTGTCCGCTAAATAAGAACTTAATATCTCATATATTTGCTTGGGAAAGGCTAGTTTTAGCTTGTGTTTTAATCCCGTATGCCATACTTTATTAAAAGCCTGGGAGACGTCAGAAAAAACGCTACAACATATTTTTCTCTCCTCAATGGCTCTGTTGATTTCATTGGTTATTCGATAAACCTGGTCTGAACCCGAATGGGTGATCGGCGCTCTTCGATAATCGGATGTAACTGTTTTAGCAAATACTTTTAACTTAACAGGTAGAGGAGACAATGGTCTTAACGATTTCTTGTCATACGGGGATTTTCCCGGATTTGGAACCATTATGACCTCAGCTACTTTGCATTGTCTTGGAACATATAATAACCTTAACGAAGCATTGATGAGATAAACGAACATAATTCGTCCTCTATGCAGCTCTTTTAGGACCTACCCCGTAATTAAATCGTATCCAGGGGCTTTCTTTAGTTCTAATTATTGTATTTCATAGCACAGTTCAGCCAATGATACAGTGTGTACTGGCCGTGTCTTCAATTAGCTCTTGACTGTCAAAGGGCTTAAAAGTTTCTTCTAAGTGCTCGGCAAATATGTCGGCTTTTGCTTTGTCTCCCTTCGCCCATTCGCCATTATATTTTTTGACAGAAGGCGCTTGCGATTTTGGCTTCTTCACAGCTTTCATAGCTTTCCATAACGAATAGTTCAAACTCTTATCCGCGGTGAGACATTCAAGATATGAAGAAACTTCGCGATTTTTAAAGTAGATTATTAACTTCTTTTTTTTTAATATCGTTTTATGCTGCGGAGCGCGAGATTGTTGACATTTTTTAGGCGACTTCCTTTTCTCATGTACCAATTCGTTTATTTCTCTCATTATATTTTTGTAATGAGTGTTATACCAGGCTGAACTTTGTATGACTCCGATAAATTGATCGACTTCGACTTCAAGTTCAAATGGCGTTTAAAGGGACACGTTAAGATCGATTTTATTTTCGCAGTCTTTTCTCAAGGAGTCCCAGTTAGTTGATACGCTGGTAAGTCTGGGTAGGCCCTCCAGTCTAGCAAGAATTGAAGAAAAGACTTGTTCGACTGGGTCAGCCGCTGTATAATTTGCTTATTAGATTGGAAAGCCGCTTCAGCGTATGTCTGTGGCCGAGGTTTTGACAACCCTTAACTATTAGTTATCTTTTCTCGCTGCGGTTTGGATATTTCCTTAGCCTTCGGTCCGGGAGTCGACGACTTTTCTTTTAAATGTCTTTCTCTCGGCAGCTTAGACACTTCCTTTACATTTTTTCGTCGTTCAATTGATTCGTTTGTACGTCTTTTTGGGTTTGTAATTCTTTTTAATTCCAACGGGTAACAATTTGTTCTTTACTATATCGTGCCTGCTTTGAAGCTCTTTAGCTACTTCGCAAACCCTATAGTTTGCCGAATGATTTCCCTTACAGTTTATGTAGGTTGCTAAATCCTGTTTTTTAAGACCGCAATCTATAGACAAATGTTTGCCGGTGCATCAAACGCAACGCGGTTCTTTTTGACAATATGCGTTTGTGTGGTTATACTCTTGACAAAGCTTGCATTGAGGGATGAGTCTAGTCATTTTACGAATCTGTTCAATTTTAACTACAATGTTAAGGATATTTTTTATATTTTAAATCTTATTAATGTCTTCTGACTTTTCGGAGCTTAGCATAAACAGCGAAAGTCCGCGCTTTACATACTAAAGTTTCTACATCTTTATCAGTTTTTCGCTTCCCTTTTTAACTTTCTCGTATACATTAGTATACTAAAGTGAAAGTTATTGCGATCGTGCGGAAATTTCGAACTCAAACTGAGTATGAGGGATGATATTACGACTATAGAAAAGTCCAAAAAAGTGGGTCCGCCAATGCCGTCCGTCGGTCTGTCTGTCTGTCCAGGCCCCGTACGGCGAAACAGTTCGACGGATTTGCTTGAAAGTTCGTATATAAGGTTCTTGAGGTTACATCTCGGGGCATATTTTTATTTTTTGCTTTATCTTTTTAAATAACGGTACCTGCCATACATTTTTTTTTGTGAAAATCACTTATCACGAAAGTGGTTCCAAGTATTTCGGTTTTTTTTTTTGTACTAAGGATCGACTAACAGTAATTTATAAAACGGGCAATGTCTCGAAAACTAATAAAGGGAACTTCAAACAAGTGTACAGTTTTTTTTATACTGTAAACTCAAACAAATCTGCATACCTAGATTTTTTAAATAATTTTTTTTTTTCATATAACAATTTTCTTAAATTTAAATTAAATTCGTTTTCTCAAAAACGGCTCTAACGATTTTGATAATTTTCGAACAATTATGTTAAAAGTGTCCAATGTGCATTTCACACCCTTAATTTTCAATTCATTTTGTGACTCAAAAATGCATCTCATGTACCGAGAAAGTTTCGTATGACGCAGTCGTGCACTTTATTTTAACTGCGATGATAATTTTGAAGCCTTTGTATTTAAGGTCTTGCAAAACATCGTCTTTGCATCACGAAGAATGAAGTCCTCTGGCCACTACTCGATGTGACCTTTCTGACTTATTTTAGTAAGTGTACCATTGGATTTTCTTAGTAATTAATTTTATAAACCGCGCGGTAACTGTCGGGGTCGCTAACATTGATTTTCCACACATTATTGTTCAATGATGTTACTTTGAATGCATACTTTAAGATTTCCTTAAGAAATTTATAAAGCTTTATAAACGTCCGTTATTCCGAAAACAACATTTGGCGGCGGAAGGTAAACTTTATCTTTAAGATTGTTTTCTTGCGTTTTCGTTGCATTTTCATTGTTTAAAGACCTTTTACGATTTTCTTTAACTACTACAGTTTCTGATGAGGAACCAGCCTTACGTTATTTGTTTGGTCTCCGCTTAATCATATCAGTTTCGCCCTTTAACTCTTCTTCATCTGTGAAGTAGTCGTGGCGATCTCGACTTAGCGTTTTACCTTCAGAGTGCTTTTGCGTCAAAGATTCTTTTAGTGCCTTATTTTCGATCTTAACCTGCCACACAGTTGACAAAGAAACAAAGTTCCACACTGTACCACATTGTAAAAAGTAGTGACATCTCAAAGAGAAGCTAAGTTTTATTAGTTTTCTAAGACTTATTAAATGTTTCATGTACTGAAACTAATACGCACAATACACGAATATTAATAGCAAAGTAATTTCATTACTAAATATATATCCTTAAAATTGCCTCAATTGGCTCTTTTAAACAGATTGACTTTCAGACACAGTGAAATAATTAACAAAAACAATAAACAAAATTTAATAGAAAAGTTAATCACTTAAGTGATTTAAGAAATTTTAACTTTCAATAAAATTTAATTTGGGAAAATGATGAAACCAACCGAATTGTTAATTGCTTTTCAAATGAAACTTTATTGATGTTGACTCTGTGGAAGTAACTTTTTTAAAAACTTAACCTGAGGCTAATTTGTCTGTAAGTCCGTATCCATCCTCTAAAGAGAACATCGGCAAATTTTATTTAACAAAGTTCGTCGCCATCTGGTTTTAACTTGCTGCTTTTATTCACAAAACCCATTTAGTGTGTACATCCAATTTCAATTTCACTTATTTCAATAAAAACTTTCACAGCACAATTGCCTTTTAGTAATAGAAACCCCTTAAGCTGTCATACCGAAAAATGGAATTTCAGACGTCGTCCTATGAATGAATTCTGTGGTTTTTGTTTAAAATTTTTGAATCGGCTTTTGGTTTCTATAATGAATCAATGTTTAAAAGTTTCAGTAGAACTCATTTCCCAAGTCACACTACTTTCATCGAAATAATTCTTGTTCAATTATTATTTAAGCATCTATAGAGACTTCTTATGCCTCGGCTATATAAAGCACACATAAAAAATGTGTATAAATAAACTGTTTTCTTTGTAATTTATTTTTTAGTTCAACAAACAAAATGCCGACCTTAGACAATTAATTTATGAATTTTGAGAAAATAATCAACATTAAATCGTTTATAAGAAATCCTTCGATCAGTCACTAGTTTTATATATTTTAAAAACGCTGTAAAAATGCCATTCAAATCTTTAAGCGGTTGAACGACAGTTGTCACCGACGTTAAGAACATAGATTCGAGAAAAAAACGTTTTAAGTTTTACACACGATGAATGCTCTCCTGCGTCAGAGAGCCCGTTTTTATTGTTAAATACCACCAAAAGTATTCGTATCTTTAAGATTGTTTTCTTGCGTTTTCGATGCATTTTCATTGTTTAAAGACCTTTTACGATTTTCTTTAACTACTACAGTTTCTGATGAGGAACCAGCCTTATTTTCGAGAAATATATTCGAGAAAAAAACGTTTTAAGTTTTACACACGATGAATGCTCTCCTGCGTCAGAGAGCCCGTTTTTATTGTTAAATACCACCAAAAGTATTCGTCGGATGCCCTAAAAATGTTCAGAGAATATATTTAAGATATTATGCTTTTTAGAAAAGTTTGACTTACACTAACCCCTTAAGAAACAATTTTCCACAATATACGTATATGTATTGAACAAATAAAAGTTACCACCAGAAAATTTCAACTAACCTTCGCTGAGACTCTCTGGATTCGAATAGTTATTAAATTAACCCCCAAAATAACAGTATTTTACCATTTCAAATTTATTCTAAGACAAAACAAATCGTAATTCACTTCATGGACATATCAGAGCTTTTAGTTTCTTGTGAAATAGTGTGGTGGTAACTTTTAAAAATTAAAATAAATATTAGGCACGGCCCATACAGGACCTAAAGCCTACCTCCTCCTACCATTGTATGTGCGAAGTTATATTTTTGACACGTATGGAGGGACCTACAGTTTAATTCCGATTCCGAACGGCAATTTATTTTTGAGAAGGTTCTCATGACATTTCTTACTCTTGGATGTTTGTCAGACGTTTGCAAGAGGTGGGGCAGCGAATAAAAACTTTCAGGTGGTACAGGTCGGGATTTGAACCAGCGACCTCTCGCTTAGTGATCCAACGTACCTAACCACTGAGCCACTGCACCCACTGTGGTAACTTCTATATGTCCTTTACTCTATATACATCTGATTTGCCTAATTTACATAATTCAAACTACTATACATACTATATCGGTCTGAATTTCGAAATGAGTTAAGTAAATGCGGCGTTAATGTTGCAAGAGTTTTGTACAAAGTAGTAATAAATAAGCTTAATACGAAAACTAGATCTGTTTCGTCAAAAATGTAAAGCATGGCGTTAGTGCAACATCACTGTTTCTGGTTAACCATGCGGCATTCACAATTGCGTTTCGTTGTGTGATTTAAAAAGTTCTTATAAAAGAAGTTAATTTCAAAAAAAGGTATATTCAAAAAATTTAATTCCAGTAGCACGTGCCATAGTGTACTACAAACCGGAAAATCGTCTACTACTTAATGTTTTATATTTATTTTTAAAAATGACATTTTAATTAAATATCATGAATTATTAATTACATGATTTAATAAAAAAAAGTAATATAGCGAATATATTATAAGTTTATTTAGTCATCGTTTCCAGTTTAAGGTGTTTTTTCGGCTGCGTTCTGAGTATTTCTTGCGATAATTTTGTACAGTCTGTAAAATTTTAATTCAATTAAAATATATTAATGTTTTTAACAAAGAAAATATACTATCTACCTTTAAAAATAAATTGCTTTTGATCATCCTTTTAAGTGAGTTTTGTATTAAATTCCATCATGAATGTAACTCCACGTTCGGCTGTATCATTGACTATACATATGTATGTATGTATATATATTTATTGTTTAAAAGAAAATTAACATAGTTGACAATATTTTTAAGTCATTGCACAGAGATATGATAACAAATTGTATCTTACTACTGAAAATCAATATTGGGTTTTTGAAAAGCATATATTATAAGATTTATAAACTTGAAGGAAAATATTAAAGGAAAATATAACTATATCACAGATAATTTTTAGGAAGTAAATAGTAATTCAATAACTAAATAAATAAATCATTAAAGGAATAAATAAATAAATAAATCTAGATCTCTTTAATTTTATTTATATATATAAATTTTCTTCATTTTTTTTTTTTGTAAATTAGAGAGTTGTCACCTAATTCACATTTATTTAAAAAAAGTGCAATGGGAGTTTAAGCATCATTTTAAAATTTTTTTTTGTAATATCTGTCATTTTTTCCTATGCATTTCAGCACAATGTCCCCAAACGGGTGATCTGTATAATAATATCGCTTGAAAAACGACTTTAAAAATGATAAGTTTGTTGTGTTTACTAAGTAATGACTTCCGGTTAATAAGCGGGTTTAACAATTTGATACCAATATTTATTTTATTTGTTGTCATTTGTGTGTGATCCTTAAAGGTCAAAGGTGTTCTTGTCTATGTGAACACCTAAGTACTTGACAGAGTTGACCCATGGGATGTCACAGTTATTAATATGTAAGTTACGGCTGGGTAACAAACAATCATTTCTTTTTCTTGTGAAAAAGATAGCTTGACTCTTTCCAGCATTTATTTTAATTCGCCAATGTTTATAATATTCAAAAATAAGGACAGTGGAATTTTGAATATTGTTAATTATATTCGTAGGATTTTCATCAGATGAGTATATCGCTAGGTCATCAGCGTACATACCAAAATCACAGCTTTGTAAGACAGTGAAGTCCGCTGTGAAATTGTTAAATAAGGTAGCAGATAAAACTGATCCTTGGGGAACACCCGCAGGAATAGTCTTAGAGACGGAACTGGTTCCGTTTAGTGAAACTAAGAACTGTCTTTCGCTCAAATAACTTTGTATTATCTTGATTAAAAAACCCAGACATTCATTCAAAATGAGCTTATGTAAGAGTGCATTGTGCCACACCGTATCAAAGGCTTTTTCTACATCTAGTAGAACTAATCCTGTTGATTTTTCTTTTGTAAATTTTTATTTTACGTGTCTACTGATTCTGAGAATCTGGTGTGACGTGTTATGTTGTTTTCTGAAACCAAATTGCTGCATCGGTGTGATATTCTTATCATTTAAGAAAGTTTCTAATTTTATTCGAAGCACCTTTTCAAAGATGTTGCTGATACTACTCAGTAGGCTTATTGGAACAATTTTTTGTCATCTTCCATGCTAGCGGAAAATATTGAGTTCTAAAACATGCATTATATACAATAAACCTGTCAAATAAACAAGTCCACTAATGGGAAGTTGTTTAAGGAATTGATTTTTTATGCCATCCATTCCCGGAGATTTTTTATTTTGCAGATCACATTTCAAATACTCTATATCTTCTATCGTAATTTGATCATCATCGGGGAAACTTATTTGAGTCCTATTAAATTCATAGCTAGAAGTATCTACGAGATTAGTAAAAACTGGGTTAAGATTTACGGAAGCAACATGATTATTAGAGAAAGTATTTGCAAGAGCATTTGCTTTAGCTTCATTCGTAGTAAAAACTATCCCTGATGACTCGAGGGGTGGTATTTGCGTATTTTTCCTTTTAATAATTTTATAAATATTTCAAAATGGTATAGAACTAGGATGTAAGGAACAAAGTTTATTATTCCACTCTTTGTTTCTGGAGACTAAAATTGTTTCTTGAAAATCATATTGTTGTCTAAAACTTTGACATTTTCGTCCGAACATATATCTCCTTTTAATAAGATATAAGATTGAACGAGGAAGAACAATCGCTCTTTTGTTAATTGATTTTTTAGGGACTGAAACATTGATACTATCTATAATGTTTTTTTCAAAATACTCAACACAGACATCTACACCTTGAAAACATGTAACATTTTCAACACGATTTTCAGATTGACGAATTTTTGAAATAAAGTGGGAACGATAAAGGTGCCAATTGGCATTCTTAAAATCTAAATATTGTAAATTTAATAAATTTGGCTTAAGCGTAGAATCACAGCAGACAGGAAGATGATCCGAACTAAGCGCATTCGCAGTAGTAGGGGTCTTAGCAATGAGGAATATTTGAAATAAATAAATCTATTGTAGATGGTGAAGATCTCCTTGAGGCAGGGATATAAGTTGGACCGTTTGGGTACATAAGCGTGATGGGATATCTCATCGTGAAATCTAACAAATCATTACCCCACGAGTTTGCCCTAAGACAACCCCAAACCCGGTGTTAAGAATTAAAGTCTCCGCCTATTATAAATTGGTCATTACTTATTAATTTCTTTAAATCGTTCTTAAAATGTCGCTTTTTAATATTATTAGATCTACCGCCAGGTAAATAAATGGAATAAATTTTCAGTTTATTGGAACTTTCTAGTACCAATTCGATTCCAATTGCTTCAATAATGTTAGTATTAATTTTCGGTAGTAGAACGTGTTTTATTTCTTTTTTGAAAAGGATGGCTACACCGCCGCTTAAATTCTCTCTATCTAATCTATGACATATAGTTAATATTTGAAAAACTGACTACCTATATAATCCAATAATTTCCTTCATCGAGGCGGCGCACTCCTCATTGAAATACCATGAATGATTGGTGAAAAGTCTTTATTGCAATATCTATAATTTTGACATCTTCTTCATATAATTTAAGTCTTTTTAGGAAATGAATATCGTTCAAAGGTGTTTGTATAACATTAGGTGCAGGAAAACAAGATAGGACGTAGCATTTTACAATGAAACAGCAAATTGAGGACAAAGCATTTTTGTCTTTGACTGTAGGCTTGACTTGCTGCTAAAATGAAAGCATTTGAAAGCAATAAATTCCATTTCCTTTTAAAAACATATTTAGCATACATTTTTATACAATAATATACTAAAGAGAATTGCAACCGTGCGGAAATTAATAAATGAGTATTAGGTATATTATTGCGAATATGGAGGTGTATAAAAAGTGGCCCGTTAATACGATGCGGCATACTAAGTTTAAAAGTAGATAAACCAGCATCTCAAAAAAATAAAATGCATGACTGCGTCATACGAAACTTTCTCTGTACCTGAGATTCGTTGTGGAATCGCCTTAAACGCAATGATAACATTTGACCAAATACCAAATTTATTTAAATCACTCTTTGGTTTTAAAAAATTAGATTTTCTCAAAAATGCAACCTATGATTTTGATGTAATTTCGCATATTGGCCACTTTTAACATAATTGTTCGATAAAAAAAAATTAAAATCTTTGGAGCCGTTTTTGAGAAATCGAATTTAATTAAAGTTTTTGAGAAAATCGTTATATGAAAAAAAAAATTCAAAAAAGATTATTTCAAAAATCGAAGTAAGCAAATTTGTTCAACTTTATAATAAAAACATAAGAAAAGACTACAGTCCGCTTGGGGCGAACAGTATGATACCCTATCCATATCCCTATATGCCCCAAAGAAAAAAGTACTAAGAAGATGTTGGATAGCATTTTATTTTATTCTATTAATTAAAAAAAAAAAGTTTTTTTTTAAAAAAACACCCCCAAAAAGTTGGCGTGGCCAAAAACTTTGTATGGACGATATCTTGTGAAACATTTTTTTTCGCTTTCTATGAAAATATTCGAAGAAAACAGTATTTTTGTGAAAAACGCCCACAAAAAGTAGGCGTGGCAAAAAACTTTATATGACAAACTTATAAAGGGCAGTGCCTACATATCTTCTGATGGTTATAACGCTCTATACTTACTTACTTACTTACTTAGGTGGCGCAACAGTCCGGGGTGGACCTGGGCCTCAACCAATACGCCTCTCCAGTTAGCACGATCTTTGGCTAACTGCCTCCAGTTGCGCACTCCAAGCTGGTGGAGGTCCCCTTCCACTTGCGCGCGCCACCTCAGGCGAGGTCTTCCTCTACTGCGTTGTCCCTACGGGTTGGATTCGAATACTCTTCGGGCCGGAGCGTTGGTGTCCATTCGCTCTACATGTCCCAGCCATCTTAGACGACTAATCCGTAATTTTCTGACCAGGTCGATGTCGCTGTACAGCTCGTAGAGTTCGCTGTTAAATCTCCTCCTCCAAAGCCCGTCAACGCAGGTATGCCAAAACTAGGCATGGCTCTGTATAGCTCGTCTCTATAAATGCTGTCATATGCGGCCTTAAAATCGATAAAAAGATTGTGAGTATCGATCTGGACTTCTTGGGTTTTTTCCAGGATATGCCGAAGTGTGAAAATCTGGTCAGTTGTGGACTTACTGGGCCTAAAACGGCACTGATAGGGTCCAATCAGTTCGTTGACGAATGGTTTCAGGCGCTCACACAGCACGGCAGACAGCATCTTGTATGCGATGTTGAGGAGACTTATACCTCTATAGTTGGCGCAGTTAAGAGGGTCTCCTTTCTTGTGGATCGGGCAAACAATGCTGAGGTTCCATTCATCAGGCATACTTTCCTCTGACCAAATATTGGAGACGAGCTGGTGTATGCTCTCTACCAAATCATCTCCCGCTGCCTTGAAAAGTTTGGCAGTTAAGCCCTCCGGCCCGGCAGCCTTGTTGGATTTTAGTTTGGATATTGCTATCCTCACTTCATTTTGGTCAGGTGGGCGGGAGTCTTGGCTTTCATCACCCATGTTGAATGGTTCATTCTGTCTGACAGCGGAATTTGTGTCGTCATCGCCGGTTAACAGTATATAAAAGTATATTTAAAAAAAAAAAAACGCCCCATAAAGTGGCCAAAAACATTGTATGCGCGATATATTAGAAAAAATATTTACTAATTATCTTGTTTTACAATCTTTTTTGTTTTCTATAGAAGTATATAATATTCGTCGTAGACCCCTAAAATTATATATATCTATATCAGTAAGTACTTCTTTTTGGAAATATCTTCGTCTTGATGTAAAACGACAATGATCATGTGGGCACGAAATTAGCTATAGTTTAGTCAATAGAAACTCATAAAAAATTACTTCGCTTAAGTTGAATATATGGCACCACCGAAAAGTGATGCCTCAGAGGTGTATTTGCAACAAGGTTCAACACTTTTCTTTAGAGAAGTAAAAGATTAGTTGTCAAAGCAAAAGGAACACGTTTTGTAATAAATCCAAATTTAAATTTAAAATCAAGAGACGTTTACAATCTCAGAAGTGGGATATCGACATAACAATATCTAATAAAAAGTGAAAATATCATATGTTCCGAGAAAACCGATTATTAAAGCGTTAACCGCGGCCGACGTAGAATTCGACGGAAATGCCATCGTGGCCGAACTTCGGCCATTGTATGACGAATTAGTGTCAACCCGAGGAAAAGCAGCAAAAGTGTCCCGAGGCTCCGAAAAAGAGAGGAACCAGCGCACTGACGACGAACGCATTCCAGTGCAGAGCCTGGATGCATAATTGGCCAGAACCGAGAAGGAAATCCTAAAAAATTCTTATTAGGCAAAAACGGCATACAGGACCTAAAGCCTAGCTTCTCCAACCATTGTTGGAGACACGAACGGAGGGACCTACAGTTTAATGGTAATTCAATGGCAATTTATTTTTGAGAAGCTTCTCATGACATTTCTTGCTCTTGGATGTTTGTCAGACGTTCGCAAGAGGTGGGGCAGCTAATAAAAACTTTCAGGTGGTACAGGTCGGGATCTGAACCAGCGATCTCTCGACCAACGCACTTAACCACCAAGCCACTGCACCAAGGAAATCCTGTTGCTGCAAAAGCGTCGCGATTTGCAGGCGCTCAAGGAGGAACTTGGCATGGCCGATCAAAAGAGGTTTGATTTCTCGGCTTTCGAAGCCATGGTTCACCCCTTTAGTGGCGACGACACCTACGATATCAAGAAATGGATTACCGATGTGGAAGACGCCTTTACAGTTTGTAGTGTGCGCCGCATACTCACAGGCACAGCCAAAGTGTTCCTACGCACCACCGCGGCCAAAACGTACGAGGAACTGAAGGAGAAATTAATCGAAGAATTCGGAGGCACGGACTCGATGCACGATGTTTTCCAGCAGCTGAAATCGGGACATTAAAAGCGAACGAGTCCGTGAAGAGGTATGTAAAGGGTGATCCATTTCGAGGTTCCCTACTTTTTTAAAGAAAAAAACACTGAAAATTCAAATTTAATGGAGAATGTTTATTATCATTTGAAAGAACATTCTTTGGCATTTATTTTTTGAGGACTATGTCTATCAAATGTTGGCCGTTGCTACGTCGCAGATGGTCCATCCGTTGAGTCCAAATTTCGATCACTCTTTCGAGCATTTCGACTGGTAACTGGCGAATGAAACGCGTGATGTTTTCCTCCAAGGCCTGAATCGAAGCGGGTTTGTCGGCATAAGCTTTTGACTTTACATATCCCCACAGGAAAAAGTCTAACGGTGTGATATCACACGATCTCGATGGTCAATCGACCGGCCCAAAATGTGAAATTATGTGCTCACCGAAATGTTCTCTCAATAAGTCCATTGATTGATGCGATGTGTGGGAAGTGGCGCCGTCTTGCTGAAACCAAATGTCACCGAGATCACGAGCTTCAATTTCAGGCATCAAATAGTCGGTTGTCATGGCACGATAACGGTCGCCATTGACGGTTACGTTCGCACCGGCATAATTTTTAAAGAAATATGGACCGATGATTCCACCGGCCCACAAACCACACCAAACCGTTGTTTTTTCTGGATGAAGTGGCAGTTCTTCAATCTCTTCAGGTTGCTCTTCGTCCCAAATGCGACAATTTTGTTTGTTTACATACCCATTGAGCCAGAAATGGGCCTCATCGCTAAACAAAATTTGCCTCGAAAACGTCGGATCTTCTTGGAACTTTTCAAGTGCCCATAGAGCGAAGCGATGTCGCTTGGGAAGGTCGAGCGGCTTCAGTTGTTGCACAAGCTGTATTTTGTACGCTTTCAATTTAAGATCTTGACGTAAAATGTGCCAAGTCGTTCCATACGTCAGTCCGAGTTGGTGCGAACGGCGCCGAATCGACTCTCTACGGTCTTCGTGTGCACTCTCAGCTACGGCCGCTTAATTTTCTTCACAGCGTGCTAGACGTGGTCTATTCGGTCGAATATTATCCAATAATGAATGCTGGGTCTCAAAATGGGTGATGGTGTTGCGAATAGTACGCTCAGTAGGCCGATTATGTTGACCATAAGTTGAGCGAAGTGCACGAAACACATTCCTCACAGAACGTGAATTTTCATAATAAAGTTGAACAATTTGTAAACGTTGTTCACGCGTAAGTCTTTCCATTAATGAAATGACACGACTCACACGTCGGTTTGCCAACCGTACTCTAAAATAGAGTATTGTACTCTATTTCATGTAGGTGTACTTTATAATCTATAACTCTAATAGAGTACACAAAAATACTCATTACTTACTTAAACAATTTTGTTTCCCCTTTTCTCTTCTTCCTTCAAATATACTTTCTATAACGAAAGTATTTTTAACACTCCATTTCATAAACACTATTTTCGCACCATTCATCTACCTGTGTACACAAAAGTTGCAAACTTGTTTTCTTCCGCCATTGTATAATAATGACCGGCTAATGTGAACCAAGTCTAAAACTGAAGTGTTTCTGAACGCTCCCACAATTTTCAAAATATATTAAAAGTCAATGTGACAAGTTGTTGAGGGTGCGAGTGCGACCTGCAAAGTGTAATTTTCTTAGTTTAATTTGTAATCGTATAAAATCAATAAATAAAAGTCGTGCAAAGTATATTCTTTTTTGCTTTAACTTTTTGTGAATGTTTTTTGTTTGGAAAACAAAAAATGTATAACGAAAATAATAACACCGATCGTGAATCCGATGATAACAATAGCACACCTAAAACAAGAAAATTCGGTAATCAAAAAAAAAGAATTCAGAAGTACACAGAGTTATGGGAAAAAGATTATAATTGGTTGACAAACGACCCAGGAAGTGATACGAACGCAAAATGCATCATCTGTGGTGTAATTTTCTCTATTTCTTCAGCTGGAATTGGACACGTACGAAACAAAGACCGTTATTTACTTTTAATCACAATTTGCATTTACTTCAGTTATTTTCACTGAGTTTGAGGTTGGTGGTGATCATAATGCTGTGTTTAACCTTTTTAGATAAAACAACATCAAGACACGAAACAACACAAAGTTAAAACGGAATCAAAAAGAACATCTGGTGTCTTACAAAAGTTTTTGATTCCCGCTTCATCCTCAAGTTCAGGGTCTGAAAATGACGATGTTACAGTTGCGGAATTGGCTTTATCATTTCACACAGTTAAAAACAACATATCATATAATAGTATGGATTGCACAGTTAAACTGGACAAACAAATATATGCAGATTCTAAAACTGCAACTAACATTCGATTAGCCAGAACCAAAATGGAAGCCCTAGTCATGGAGGTTCTCGGACCTTATGCCCTTGAAGGTGTGATTAATGATCTACAAAATGAAAATATGTTTTTTTGTTTACAAACAGATGCATCAAATAGGAAAAACATTAAATTATTCCCTTTAGTGGTCCAATATTTCACAGTAGAAAAGGGAATACAAAACAAACTATTGGATTTCTACGAAAATGCTGATGAGAGTGCCGATGGTATGTTCACAGCCATAAAAAATTCTATAAATATGTACAAAATCCCTTTTAAACCTCGTTATCGGGCCTCAGCGCAGATAATTACAATGTAAATTTTGGTGTCCATCATTCCTTATACACAAATATGGTTGATATAGTACCTGATCTCATAAAGGGTAATTGTCATGCACATATGGTGCATAATTGTGTAAAACATGGAATGAATTTCCTTGCTTATGATGTCGAAAATGTTATATTAAAAGTATATAGCCATTTTTCAGTGTCAGCTTTTAGAAGAGAAGAATTGAAAAAATTTGTTGCTGTAGTTGAAGGAGACATTCATGAACTTAAAAGACACATTGGTACTAGATGGTTGTCGTTACTTCCTTGTTGGCATGCAAAATGTAATTATTTAAAAAGTCTTAAGGATGATTGTCCTCCTAGAATTCAAAATCTGTTAATGTTAGATAGTGAGCATGATTTAATTGAAATTTACTTACAGTTTGCGAGCCACACTTTAAATGTATTCAATAAAACTGTTAAGTCTCTGGAAGCTAACTATGTAACAATTGCAGATGTTTTTAGTATAATGGATAATTTAAAATCTGAATTGCTGTAAAGAAAGAATGATAACTTTTTTGGCTATACAACAAAACAGAAATTAAAATCCATTGAGCAATCATCACCTGACCTGTTTTATAAGATACAAAGTAATTTCTTTTTGTTTATAGACAAATGTTTGATTTTAGTAGTGATAACTGGCTATCTTCATTAAATTCAATATCTTTCAAAACTTGTATTGAATTTAAACATTTAGAACATATTATTGAGGGAAAACTCAATTTACAAAAATTAAACATACACATGGACAGTTTATATTCAGAAGTAATAATTTTAAAAGAACTGCAGGGCGAATTATAAAACAACGCTAATTTTATGGAAAAAAATACTGGAGAAAAATGGAAATTTATTTTTAAAAAATGTCCTGATGAATTCATTTATTTAAAAAAAATTGTTAGCTATATACTATCTGTTCCTGCTACTTCAGCATTTACTGAGAGAGTATTTTCGGTAATGAATGTGAAGTGGCGAGAAGAGAGGAACAGAGCTTCATTAAAATTGATTAAAAATGAGCTCCTGGTGTATATGAACCTAGAGTTAGAATGTTTAGATTCATACAATTATTTTAAAAAGAACAAAAAATTGTTATGTACTGCAAAAAGTACAAAAAAATATATTCTTAAAAAATGAAATAAATAATACTCTTTTTTATTAAACTGTACTCTTTATTTATCCACTCTGAAATCAAATATACTCTATACTCTTCCTTCTTAAAAAAGTTGGCAACCCTACTCACACGTGATCTGTCAAAAAAGGCTATTGAAAAAAGTATCTCTACTTGGATCACCCGTTACAGGAGATGCAAGAGATTGCCTCCTACGCCAACATACTGGAGGCCAATGTCATCGAGTGTATCGTCGACGGATTGAACGACCGCAGCAATAGTGTCGGCGCCCTTATGGGAGCAACCACTATGAGGAAGCTGGAAAACTTTCTGGACAGATAAGAGAGGAAGCGCACCTCCGACGCCCGAATAAAACCGCAGTCAACCCAACAATAAGCGGTTTGGATGGGCATTTGCATCGAAATTGAACCAAGAAAAAAAACCCAGTTGCCGCAGTCTAGCAGCACCCCGAAGTGAGAAATGCACGCGACCGTGAGGCCATTGAAGGATTCGTGAAAATGGCAGAGAGGATGAGGGAGTTTGAGGAGATAGCTGAGAAAATGATGTCTTTTCAGATGGTAAGTGTTACCTTTGTCGATCGTCATAACAAGTGCACTGAGGATAAATCCTATATTTGTCTATTTGATTCCGGCAGCCCAAGTAACTTTGTTAAAAAGTCGCTAGTCCTGTTTATCTATGGAGAAAAGATGCCAACGCGGTTTAGAGGGATGGGAAACCAGTTGTGAAATACGCATGGCACAGCAGATATAATGTTTTGGGTTGTCGCGAAGTAGAGATAATAGAATTGAAAGATGACCGGGGTATGGTAAACTTTGATTGAGGTCGGCTGGTGAACGCAGTTGGGACTTGTATCTAGAACGATGACGATATAAATATAAAAGAACAATTGTCAGAAGCTCA
Organism: Ferdinandea cuprea; assembly: GCA_963576555.1. Classification (NCBI taxonomy): domain Eukaryota; kingdom Metazoa; phylum Arthropoda; class Insecta; order Diptera; family Syrphidae; genus Ferdinandea; species Ferdinandea cuprea. The sequence continues at coordinate 86,196,521 of OY754959.1, forward strand.
TTCAAGTGCTGTCAGAGCAGCGGTCGAACACTACCTTAAGTCGAAAGTTAAAGCGAAAGCTAGTGATTATTCAATGAAACTTATCTTAACCAGGGATGTGCCAATATATTGTTCGCCGCGGCGACTTTCATACTACGTACGCACTGAAGTACAAAATATTGTCGATCGGTTGTTGGAGAAAGGGATAGAGAAAGGGAAAGAGATATATTTACTTAACGTTGAAACCGTTGATTGATAAAGGCAAAGTTATTGTTTATATTGATGACATCTCCATTGCAACCATGTTAAAATTCTCACCGAGGTGCTGCGCGTATTAAAAGAAGCCGGCTTAGAACTTAATATAGAGAAGAGTAAGTTCGCACTTAACGAAATCGAATACCTTGGTTATCGGATTAGTGCGGATGTGATTCGCACTTACCCGATGCCCCGAAATACTAAAGATGTCCAGAGGTATAATGGGATGTTTTCCTATTTTCTCGCTTCGTCCCAGGGCATTGCCAGGCCATTGGCAAATTTGTTAAGGACAGATTCAAAGATTTCTTGGTCTGATGAGTGCACTGAAACCTTTGAGCAGCTAAGAAATAAGCTAGTTTCTTCGCCAATATTGGTAAAATACAATCCCAAACGGGAAACAGAGTTGCACTGTGATGCCAGCTCACATGGTTTTGAGGCCGCACTTATGCAAAGACAGGATGACAAGAAGTTTCATCCAGTAGCCTTTTTTCAAGAAAGCCGCCTGGTGAAGAATCGAAGCTAATTCGTTTTGAATTAGAGACATTAGCTGTCGAACATGCCCTAGAACGGTTCAAGACTTTTCTTGATCGTTTGCCATTTACCATTGTTACTGACTGTGAAGCCTTATCGCAAACGAAGAAGAAAGACGCAAATCCGCGGATAGCCAAGTAGTTTTTAGCTTTTGAGAACTACAATTATCAACTTGAACATCGGAAAGGGGAAAGAATGGCCGGAGCCTTTTGACACCGTCCATATAGACCACTTTGGCCCGCTACCCACCATAAGTTCAAGGAGGAAACATATTTTGACTGATGGCTTCACGAAACATGTCATATTATACCCTGTCAACACTCCCGGAACAAGAGGAACTGTATGCGCCCTGGAGCGATATGTTGAATAGCAGTTGACCAGGATTGAGTATGCCATAAATAATACTAACCATTCCAGCACGGGGTCGTCCTCAAGTAAACTGCTGTTCGGAGTAGAACAACGGGAAAGTGTCATCGACGAGCTGACTGAGCATTGCCGTATCACGGCAAGTAGACTAAAGAAATGGGTCGAGTGTAGTAAAAGTAGTACGGTAAAATAGACGGATTCGAAAGGCAACATTTATCTTTAGCTTTAAATTATGCAACCGTGGTCGATTGACTGGTCAGAATGGCCGAACTGTAATGAACTAGAATTAAGTTGCATATTTGGCACCACCAGTGCAGTGGGTTAGTGGTTAAGTGCGTTGGACCACTAAGCGAGAGGTTGCCGGTTCAAATCCCGACCTTTACCTCCTGAAAGTTTTTATTCGCTGCCCCACCTCTTACGAACGTCTGACAAACATCCAAGAGTAAGAAATGTCATGAGAAGCTTCTCAAAAATAAATTGCCGTTCGGAATCGGCAATAAACTGTAGGTATTCGTGTCAAAAATATAACATCCGCACATACAATGGTTGGAGAAGCTAGGTTTTAGGTCCTGTATGGGCCGTTTACGCCTAATATTCATTTGGCACCACCAAAAATAAATGCCTCAGTTTTCTAATAAATCCAAATTTAAATCTTAAATCAAGAGACGTTTACAAAAGATTTATTTCGATGTAGTAAAACATACCACTAAACATCACAGGCCCAGCAAACGCAGAAGTACAGAAATAACCGGTGAAATATGTACGTAATAGAAGTACTTTCTTTCCCCTGAAAAGGGATAGGCAGCTGGGATAAAATTCAGCTATATACCTGCTGTACATAAGAATACGTGAAGCACACATATTGGAAAAAACTACTGCCTAGAAGTACCAATATTTGTACTCCTAAGAAGTACTTCTAAAGTACTGCTGTGGAAGTACTTTAGCAGTAGTGCTGTAGAACTACTCCAGGAGTACTGCTGTGGAAGTAGTTTAGCAGTAGTGCTGTAGAGCTACTCCATGTAAGAACAAGTAATTTATGTTTCCACTGAAAAAATAGGCACCTTCATAAAAGCAATACGTAATAAAACAAAGAAATTTTTATTAAATTCATTTAATTAATTAAATTTATTAAAAATAAAATAAAATAAGCATAAACACATAAATAATAATAATAAAATTAGTACACTATTTTATTGTTTTCTTCTTTTATAGAAGCGATTGTGGGCATTTAGAATGCATTTGCGTATTTCCCTTTCAAATCTCTCTTGCCCGAGAAGTCTACCACAAGCATCTGAAATGAAATTTAGGAATTAGGAAATAGTTCTTTTTGGTTTCAAAAATTTAACTACATACCAAACAGTATCTTTTTGTACAGATACAAAGCATTTAGCGATTTCTTCCCTGAACTTGATGACATTTCAACGTCAATTAAAGCATTTGCTTCTGTCTCCAAAAGTGGCACGCCCTGCTCTATACTGCCACCGCTACAACTCGCCTCTTCATTATCTACACTTTCTACACTACAGAAAAACTTGTCTAATTGTTTATAACGCGATACATTATTTCTAAAAATTGGCGATTCTTTACTCATTTGATTTGGAAAAAATGTCTTATTATTCATTTTTTTTAAATTTTACTTACCGATTATAGTTCAAACTTCACTAACCGAATACAAAATTTCAACTGACTCGAATCCTTTTCAAAATCGCTTTGATATTTTAAATATTGTCACGGTCGATTCTACTTGTCTAGACATCGATAAGTTTTTGCTTTTTGTTTGCACATGGGTTTTGTTTTGAGGGTGATAAGGAAAAAACAAAAGAAAAAATGTGGGCAATAAAAAGTGATCTTACTGAGTTTTATTAGGGTCAAAAAACTATTTCCTCGGAGTACATATTTCACCGGTTATATCCGTACTTCCTCGGAAGTAGATTAGCTGAACATACTAATACTGAAAGAGAACGCAAACACATTCACAAAACAAATTTCTTTGTTGTAGTGCTTTCGAGGAAACTACTGAATTTTGGTTTGCAGGGGGGTATACTCTGTTGGGTATAAGGAAATCTTTCGTATACAAATTGTTTAGCTTGTCCAAACGTACGTCGGAAGTAAAAGCTAACATACAGGTAAATCGACTGCAAATGTATTACCTGTGCTCAGTGATGCCCAAAAATCAAAAACTACAACTAATTTAGTTGCAGATTTAGTGGAACTTATAACTAAAAGGTTAGTTATTAGTTGTGAGCGTACAATTGATTTTGGAACTAAATAAGTTTTTAATTGTGGTGCGCAACTGAAGTTAATTAATTGTAAAAAATCAGTTGCAAAACACAACTATCAACTGATAGTTTAAATTGTAGTTTTCGAATAAGAACTAATAACTAATTTATTTTTTTCCGTTTTAAATATTGCATGGATGAATAGGAAAGGAATATGAATGTTTATTAAGTTCGGTAAATAAGTTTGGAAGATGAATTTTTCGAGTTACAGGGTATATATTTGTAAAATTTATCTTCTGGGAATGTTTGAATTTTGGTGGGGAAATATAAATTGAGTATACTATATTCCAAAGTTTCCAAGGATATTTTGTGGAAATAGTGTTTTAAAACACATTTTATAGTTATAAGGACCTCTCTGGTCCAACGACCTTTTTTAATGTTTAAAATTATATTTTCGGAAGATATCCTTAGAATCACGTGACTAATAGTTGATGCTATGTTTTTTTTAACCGGAGGTCCTTGGAACGTTGAAAAAGGTCCATGGTGCCATTGAAAAAACGCCCCTAAAAAGTTTACTAGGCCAAAAACTTTGTATGGGCGATATGTTGGGAAAAATATTGGGTAAATATCTTGTTAAACATTTTTTTTCGGTTTCTATAAAAATTTTCGAAGAAAACACCATTTTAGTGAAAAACACTCACAATAACTAGGCGTAGCAAAAAACTTAATATGATAAACTTATAAAGGAGGGTAGTGCCTACATATCTTGTGAAGGTTGTACACCTGTATCTCTCCAACTTTAGATTTCAAACGGATTTTCTAAACTGTGGGCTAGGCAGTGGGCGTATTAAAAAATTGTGGTTAAGTGGTCCAAATTTTCTAGCTTGATTTTAAAGACCTAAAAATTGTGTACGGACGGACATTGCTAAATAGTCTTAGGTTTTGCTCCTGATCATAAATATATATACTGTTATGGGTCTACGACGAATATTAAGGGATGTTACAAACTATGTGTCAAAATTAAAATACCCTTAGGACAGGGTATAAACGCCATTAAAAGGTCAATCAAAAATAAAAGTTAGTTAAATGGTAGAAAAGGACTGGGGTAGGAAAATCACACAAACCTGTGAGGCTTATGTAGACCCTATTACTAAAAAGAACATACTTAATAAATTTGATCAAAATAAAGCGCAATTAGTTCCAGTATTGGTATGTAGTTCATTCTCATTTTGGGACCTAGTTCATTCTAGAGTTGGGTCTTGGTTCCTGAAAATCGTGAAAGTTGAACTATCCTTTTTAAGGATCCAAGGACCTCCGATTAAAAAAATATATTTTTAGATTATGGGATTTTAATACACGTTTTTTATAACCCTGGCCAACAAATGAGGAGCTGGCAAACAAACGCCGATAAGTCCATGCTTAGGGTTTTTTTTATTACTTTTAAGGGCTCTCGAAAAAACTAATATCTATAGTGTTTTTAAAAATTATAAATCAAAATTTGTTTTAAAAGAAACAAAATCATCATTAAAAATGCATTTGCAATAGAAACCTTAACTATTTACATACTTCAATCAGTTAGTTGGCCCTCCTGTAAAAAAGTGTTAATTGGACTTATCCGCGTTTGTTCGCCACCTCCTCAAATATTAAAAATGAAAGTCGAAAAATGCATGCTCACATGGTTGTTGCTTTTCAGTCTGTGCCTAAAATAATATATCATTTTTAATAGTTATAACAACGCCCAAAATATAAAATATCCACTTCAACTAAAACGAATACCATATCTTTTTTTATTCGAACCAAAAGTCTCTACCAACTACATGTCCTGATTGTTATTACAATTATAGAATGGCCCATACAGTATAACGGCTTGTGCCGATTTTATCGTCAATATTTTCAATTTTTTATTATTTTTTATACAGGACACTGAATTTAGTCAATAGTAGTTGAATCATATCCGATGAAATTAAGATACTAATGTCCAGACCAATTTATACTTCATACATGTCATTAACATAAAATTATTGTAAAAATACCCCACCGCTTAAAAAATAATTTGATGTTGGTATATTATTTTACGATGCTTGTTCTACTTAGTATTTTGTTCATGGAAATATTTTTTTGACTTTGTGTCTCGATGTACATAGTTTAATTGATTTTGTTTGATACGCAAGACTCTGCACAAAATTAACTTTCCAAACTTGCTAAAGTGATCAATATCATTCCAAACATTCTGAGAGCTGTCCTTCGTAAGGAATAATAAGTTTAAAAAAGTAAATGTTCAATGGAAGAGAAAATGTATAATAGGTAATTGGAATTCTTACTCCCTCTCTAAAAGCATGAACGAAAAAGGAAGACAAATTTTGCATTCACATCGAGATTTAAATCAGCCTTAAACTGTCAAAAGTTTAAATGAAATAACAAAAAGTTTTTGGTAGTCGCAGAGAATACACAACAAAAAATTTAAAATTGTGATGGATGATGGATATCAAGATTTTTGATACGTACGTAGGCTCTTAAGAAAAAGTCATTAGAGTGCTACATTTGCAAAGAACTTTATTCACTCTATTAAGCGAAATAAAAAAAAAATTTTGAAAATTTTGTTGGCTATACATGCAAACCTAGCATATTCATTTTTTGAATATTTTACAGGGCAGTGATTTCTATTGCATAAAGACGGACGGTCTTACAGTCCTTCCGGAGCTTACAATAAAAGAGGTGACGACGTGCATCTGTTTCTAAGATTAAGTTAAGACATAGATTGGGTAAAACTATTAACTTTAAGTGTTTGAATGTTTTCTTCCAAATAAGATTCCCTTTTAATTATAATAAAATAAATTAAAAAACTGTGCATTCCACGATATAACTTCCAGTTAGGCTTATAGTCTATAGTGACACCCACGCAATGGAGGGTAAACAAAGTTGTTGGATTTTTAGGCGAAGAGGGTGATTGTTGGTATTTTCGTTTTGGTAGTTATGAACATCAGTTCAGTTTTATCTAGTATATTTACAGCAAGGCCACACCTGGTAGACCAGGCGCTTATCTGATCCTGCGAACTAAGTCACATATGGTACTAACTCCCATAAAATTTTAAATTTAGTTCTTGTGAACTAACTTCCACGATTTTCAGGAACCAAGACCCAACTCTGAATGAATTAGGTCCCAAAATGAGAACGAGCTACATCCCAACAGTGGAACTAATTGCGCTTCATTTTGATCAAATTTATTAAGTATGTTCTTATTAGTAGTAGGTTTTACTTACGCCTCACAGGTTTGTGTGACTTTTGTACCCCAGTCCTTTTCTACGATTTAACTAAAGCTTTTATGCCATATTCTGTAATATACCGTCTAAGCCTGCGAATTGTAATGTGACATTCTTTTGATTGCTCAGGAAATATTTTTCAATGTCGCGGTCTCTTCAATGATCTATGCTGCCGGAAAAGTAAGTGTTAATGAGAAGTTCTAGTGAATCCTTAGTTGATTCCATCTAGGTTCTATGCATTCTCTTTATAGAATAGAAATTTGGAAAGAATCATGCTGAACGAAGCGAATTAATTTAGGGGGTTTGAAAGATTGGCGGTATTCTGACCCAGCTTGTGCATCGGCAGATTGAATCGATTTGTCCTTGAGTCCATGTCAGGAGTTCTATATGTTGTAGATACTAAATATATATCTCTAGTCGATATCCTGTCTCCAAGGAGCGCGGGGATAATTATAATTTTTTTTTTAGCTGTAGCTATCGGGAATGATGCCTTAAAAGTCACTTTGATATTCTTTTCAGAAGTCTTCATTATTGCGTCCAGTTCTTCAATTGAGTACTGTGCCCCCAAAGGATTCTATGGAAAAGTAATAGTGATAGTACCAAAAGTCATCTTGTGGCGTAATCACCGCCATAAAAGAAAAATTCAAGCCGAAAGAAGTAGACGTTGAAATTTGCTGCAGTACAAAGTTATTCGGTGTATGTTTTTACATTCCTCCGATATCTCTACGAGCCGTAGTGACAAGGTATTTGGATGCCTCCCGCTTCATCTTAGAATTACAATTTGTATAGAATGCGGATTTAAAAGCCCGATTAACTCGTTATCTGATTCTAAAGCTGAAATTGTGGATACATTACTAGCATTGGGCTTTTCTCCAGTTTAATTACATCTGAAATCAATAAGGTCATATACTGAACCTCATCTTCTAAGTATAAGTATTTCAGCACTGGTCTCAGAAGATATGTGTCATCCATCTTTATACCTATTTTCAAAACTTTATTATAATGAGCTTAATATTTAAGATTCTTTTAACTTCGATTTTAAAAAAGCAAACTATGTTAATATTTGTAATAAACTTAAGAATTATGACTGTTGTTCTTTTCTTTCATTAAATAATTTATGCACAGAGTTTTATCGAGTTATTTAAAAACGTTCCTTTAGTTCGTTCATGTCACACTTCGTTTGTTTCCTGCCCGTGGGATAACGAAATCACTCGCTTTTTAAAAACTCAAAAGAATAAAGTTTACAGAATGTGGTGTAAGAATCTGACGCATAAGGAATATACGGTGTTACTACAACTTAAATCAGAATTTAAAACAGCCTTTTATTTTGCTTACCTATTGTATGTCAATAACATTGAGACTAACATTAAATCTAATCCAAATGAATTTAGGAAATATATAAATTCAAAAAATAAAAATGATGGTTATCCGGTTTCCCTTTCCTACAATGACTCCTCTTTTATGTAATACCTTCGGAATTTTTTTCCAATCTGCTTTTTCAGTAAATGAAACTAATATAGATGAGAATTTCTTAAGCTATATTCAAGAAAATCAAAGCCCTATCTTAAACAATGTTGAAATCTCTGAAGAGAATACATTAAAATGCTTGTTGGAACTAAAACCAAGTTTCAATCCCGGACCTTAAATATTCCTCAATAAATATGCACAATCTTTACACAAAACTTTTTGTAAGATCTTAAATTTATCATTAAAATCATCTACATTTCCATCTAGTTGGAAAAATTCTTTTACAATACTAATTTTTAAGTCCGATAAAAGAAATAAGATTGAAAACTATCGTGGTATATGTATGCAATCTGCTATTCCTAAATTATTCGACATACTAGTCACCGAACAATTAACCTTTTTTTTGATTTGCGAAAATCAGCGCGGTTTTGTGAAACAACGTTCAACTGTAATTGGCCTCACCCTGTTTACAAACTTTATTGTATCTGATAAAGGCAAACAAGTCTATGCAGTCTATACTGACTTTAGTAAAGCATTTAACCGTGTATATTACTTTATAAGCATAAACGTTTGGCGTTTCCACATCCGTTTGTTAGTTGGTTGTCATCATATTTGAGAAATAGACTCCAATTCGTAAACTTTCGAATAAGCGTTACTTTAGGTGTGCCATATCGGTCCATTTCTATTTGTAATGTTAGTTAATAATGTTATTCAATTTATGCTTAGGTGTTATATTTTGATGCTTGCAGATGATTTCAAAATTTTTAAATCCAGTGTTAACACTAACGGCTTCCAAGTTTTAAATTCCCATATGCAGAAACTTTCTGTTTCCTGTTCTAAAAATTATTTACCATTTAATGTCAGTAATGGATGTTCTGTGATATCCTTCTCAAGTCGTATATCTGCTCTTATTTTTAACTACACACTTTACAATCAATCTAAAGGGTGATTTTTTAAGAGGTTTAGAACTTTTTTTAAAAAAAAAACACAAAAAATTCGAAAAAATGAATGAAATATTTATTTGAATCGATAGTTTGAACCTTGCAATTTAATGTTTAAAGATAATTTCATGCAAATGTTGACCGCGGCTGCGTCTCAGGTAGCCCATCCGCTGAGTCCAATTTTGGCATACTCTTTCACACATATCGGCCGGTATCTCACGAATGAATGCATGGATGTTGGCTTCCAGTGCGTCAATCGAAGCGGGCTTGTCCCTATACACATTAGCCTTGGCCGGCCCGAAACGTGAAATTAACTGTTCACCAAACTCGCCTCGCAATTGCGCCATTGTTTCGCGTGCTGTGTGGCATGTGGCACCGTCTTGTTGAAACCACATATCATGCAAGTCAAGAACTTCCATTTCGGGCAAAAAAAAGTTTGTTATCATCGCTCGGTAGCGTTCACCATTGACAGTAACGCTGCGATTCGCATCATCTTTGAAGAAATATGGCCCAATAATGCCGCCGGCCCATAAACCGCACCAAACAGTGGCTTTTTCGGGATGCATTGGTACCCATTCAACCAAAAATGAGCCTCATCGCTGAACACAATTTTTCGATAAAAAAGCGGATCCTCGGCCAGCTTTCCAAGAGCCCATTCACCAAAAATTCGGCGTTGTGGTAGGTCGGCTGGCTTTAGTTCTTGCACCAGCTGTATCTTAAAAGGCTTTACGCCCAAATCCTTCCGCAAAATTTTCCACGTAGTGCTGTAACAAAGGCCTAACTGCTGGGAACGGCGCCGAATCGACATTTCGCGGTCTTCTGTCACACTAGCTGATACGGCCGCAATATTTTCTTCAATACGCACAGTACGTAAACGTGTTGGTGGTTTAATGTCCAACAAAGTAAATTTGGTGCGAAATTTGGTCACAATCTTCCGAATAGACTGCTCAGAAGGTCGAGAATGCCGATCATAAAATGGAAGCAGCGCGCGATGAACATTTCGAACCGAGCAACCGACGATCCATGGTTAAATTGCAAACCAAACTGAAGCTGTTTGACAGTGACACAAGGTACTAAACACACGTCAGCTGTCAAAACCAGTGTTGCCAAAACCAAACCAGCTAAAAAATCACCCTTTATATGCCGTGTTTTTCAAGTTAAAGATTTGCGAATCTTGGTGGATACTTAATTTTCCTTTATTAGCCATATTGAATACATCTTCAATAAGGCTAACAAACCTTGGGGAATTATTCGGCGGGATGACGGGGGAATTTTCCAGAAAATATCCAGAATCCAGAAATCCAGAATCCCTAAGAGGCTCCCCTTACTAAGGTTATTGGCGAGATTGATTCTCCTGATATTTTAAGACTACTGACTATTAATATTCCAACTACTTCTTCATCCATGAATTGGGGCATGAAAATATATGCTCATTTAATTGATTTTAATTCATCAGTTATTGTTATTAAAAGAAAACTGTAAAATACTCTTTCTCAGTCATAATTCTTTTATCGTTCATTTTTTTTTTCTTAATTCCTGCTATTTTATTTTGTTAAAGTTAAGTATAATTAGTTTGATAACAATTAATATTTTTTTTTATTTTCTTGTTTTCCTAACTCTAAGAAAGTTCTTGTACTTTGATGATGTTGAAATAAATAAATGAGTATTATTCTTTTCGAGAAATAAATTAATGAACAATTGCAGTAGTCATACATAATTGTTTTTAACTATTAAAAATAGTGATTTCTTAATCGCTTAATTTGCTACTCAAATTTAACCCCAATATTAAAAACATAAATAAATAACTCCCATGATCATACACACAAATCCGAAGGACAATGAAGAGTTGCTTAGAATTTGTCCACATTCCGCTTATAAAAGGGAATGTTCTCATTGAATATCTCATGAATATCGTATTACAAGCGGGATAATAAATTTAAAAGTTAGTGTGTCATCCGCCAGAAGATTTGTGTGTACAAACCAGAAGTGGAGCCATGCTAAATATAGCGATTTCTTTTTGCAATAACAAATACAAATAATATTATGAATTAAATAAATATAATAAAAATATGTATAAGAGAAAAAATGGGATACATTTTTTTTAATTAAACCCGCAAAGGAAACACGTAATTGAAGTATTCGGTTTCCATTTTAGGAAAATTTAAAGATTTGTGGATAAAACTTAAAAAGAAATTACAAAGACTTAAAAAGTGCAAGAAAAATTATTTTTGCCTAAAGTGAAATAAAACAATTAGCTAACAACACTTAGCGAGGAGAAATTGTTAATGCAAATAGAGGCAACTCAAAGGGAAGACGACCTATCCATATTACTTTAGCAAACAATCCATTATAAACATGGCAACAAAAACAATAAGCTACATAAAAATATTTCACAGCATAAGCCTTACTTCATGAATAGAAAAACTAGATATTATACAACACAATATAAAAAACAATCAAAGAAACAAATACGAACTATGCGTTATCGCAGGAATTTTAAACTTTTATCAGAAGAAATGGGAAATTCATTAACAAATCATCATAAACAAAGATGAATTAGATTAGAAATGTTACTTAACAGGAAAGAGAAATTAGCATTAACTTAGAGACAAACGAAAAGAACAATAAAAACTTCATGACGGTCTTACAAAAACAAAAGATTTTACGTAACCAATAGTAAATAAAAAGCTTAACAAATTGAATGAATGAGCATCTCTAATATTTTTAAAGAATAATATTTTTAATATAAATTTAAAAAAAAAAATAAAATAAAGAAAGCAAGAAGAAAAGAAAAAGTCTTAATCTACCATACAAAATAAATAATAATTAAAAACATAAGGAAAGGCTACAGTCCACTGGGGGCGAACAGTATGATACCCTATCCATATAGTAAAACGGTTTTTTCTAAATTGTGGGCGTGGCAGTGGTCCAAATTTCAGCTTCCTATCTTAATTTTAAAGGCCTAAAAATTGCGTACGGACGGACGGACATTGCTAGATAGTCTTAGGATTTGGTCCTGATCATTAATATATATACTTTTATGGGTCTACGGCGAATATTAAGGGGTGTTACAAACTATGTGTCAAAATTAATATACCCTTTGAATAGGGTATAAACAAAGAGAAAATAAAAAGTTATTTTTAACTTAAACAAATTGAAATGGTATTGGTAACGTCGAAAAGCCGCGGACGTGTGATCGTGATTCCGTTTTACATTCGACCTTGTAATTTTCAGCTGACGATCGCTAATTTTTCTAAGGGGCTACGAAACATCATTGGTCTATGTCAACTAGCCGGCTCCGCGTCGGTCGGCAGTAGTTCTGAGCTAAGAGCCGTTTCCGAGTCATTCAAAATTGGGTTCAACGAATAGACCACTGCAAACGTGCGACGTCGAATTCCATACATAAATGTTTTCATTGTACTGCAATGCAATAATAAAATGCTCAAGATTTCTCAAATTCTTTACGTTGGAATACCCGATATTCAACCATAAACAAAAGAAAAAAATGTTCACGAAATTTATAGTTAGTTCCACGGCACTCATATGTGCTTGTATTCAAACGCTGTGCCCCATAATTCAGTGATGTAACTGTTCCGTTATTTGTGCAATAAATATACTTCAATATCAAGCTGTTTTGCTCCCACAATCTATGTAACTATCGTCTCTAGTTGTGCATTTGTCTTCGCAAATGTCCCTGCATATGTTGCTAATTGCCGTAACTCGCCTCTACCAAGCACTTAACATTATTTATGCGTCCTCACTTCTATTCATTTAGATCTAATGGACTTCATCTTGTTGTTTAATTTTGTCATCTGTTCTGAATCGCTTAAAATTACAATATTATTGTATTCATTCGTCACTGCTTTACAAAGTGATTGATGGACTTCATCTGTCTCAAACCTCCAAACAAATTAATTTAATCTATTGCGCTTCTTGTACAATGAAATGATAGTGAAAATGGATGAAATGTTACACGCAATCTGATGAATAAAACCTATTTTTTTGCATGTAATTGCTGATTAAGAGATTACACTAAATTAGAATATGGTTGATAAGCAAAACATAGTTATCACTGTTGGTAATGGATTTGCTTTGAAGGAATGGGCATAATGAAATATGTATAAAGAAGGGTTAATATATGAAGAATAAATGTAACGATAGCCCAACAAAGAGATGCCAATTCGAGAAACATGAATAACAATTTATTAGAATGAGCTATGCTTGAGCCATTAGTCGAACAAAGCATTAACTCTACTATGGGCAGCTGATCCAGATCTGTCGGTCTGTCTGTCTGTCTATGAGCCGTATTGCGACAAATATAAATATTATTTGTGAAATAGTACTCACTACTTTTGAGTCAGCCACAAATAAGGCAAATCGGATTTCTGTATAAGAGAACTTGGTCAACCAAAAAGGGTGATAATATATTTTTGGGGAACATCAAGTTAATGGATGAAATTAATGCCAAATTAAAGGTCGATCCCTTACAGCCAGCTCACAAATCCCTTGCTGGGTTCCAATTTGGGTGACGTGAAATAGCGCCCTACGAAATAACGCCTCATTTATAATGCGGTTTTATTTTGTTGAAAAAATTTAACTAACGCCCGGCGGGGTTTATTTCCATCACGGCTTGGAAATGAAACCACATTATTTCCACATCAATATAGGAATAAAAACACTTTTTCCCATTGAAAGTAATTTTAATTATTAAGAATCGTCGAATGTAACATTTGGGCATAGTGCACCTAACGCTTGGCGGGCTTTATTTCCATCATGGCTTGGAAATAAAACCACATTATTTCCATATCAACATAGAAATAAAGCCACTTTTTCCCATTGAAAATAATTTCAATTATTAAGAATCGTTGAATGGAATATTGGGGCATACTGCCCCGCGCAACCCCCCTGCTTCATTTCATCGTTAGATTTGGAATAGGTGCAGCTGGTCCCCTCATATTCCATTCCTATTACGAAATGATTAAGAATTTGAAAAACGAAATATCGACCGGCGGTTCTCATTTCGCAGTAGTCATTGAAAGAAGACTACATGACTCACTGGGACTTATTTCCACTTAAAAATTGAATATGTGGTCTTATTTCGTAGAACGCTATTTCACGTCACCCCCAATTTGTCCAGTAAAGTTACCTATTTCTTATGTAGCATATGTGCACATGTAGTTCAATATATATGAATTAAACTATTACATTAAAAAATAAAAGATGTAACTCTTAAGCCATAGTCTTGCAGATTTTTATAAGCATCTTCCTAAATATTTTTTCGTAACTTTGTCGAACAGTACCTAATTTTCTTAATAAATAAAATCCATCAAATATACATTCGTTAACACATCCCCTGTGTTGTGAAGAGAATGACTCAGACTTGGAATGTCTTCACGATGATGCGGATACACGATATTTATATTCCACCAGAGTAAAATTGAGTCACTATGTAAATTTTTCCTGCGTTAGACTTGTAATAAAGGGTGATTTTTAAGCTGGTTTGGTTTTGGCAACACTGGTTTTGACAGCTGACGTGTGTTTAGTACCTTGTGTCACTGTCAAACAGCTTCAGTTTGGTTTGCAATTTAACCATGGATCGTCTTACAAATGAACAACGCTTGCAAATTATTGAATTTTACTATCAAAATTCGTGCTCGGTTCGAAATGTTCATCGCGCGCTGCTTCCATTTTATGATCGGCATTCTCGACCTTCTGAGCAGTCTATTCGAAAGATTGTGACCAAATTTCGCACCAAATTTACTTTGTTGGACATTAAACCACCAACACGTTTACGTACTGTGCGTATTGAAGAAAATATTGCGGCCGTATCAGCTAGTGTGACAGAAGACCGCGAAATGTCGATTCGGCGCCGTTCCCAGCAGTTAGGCCTTTGTTACAGCACTACGTGGAAAATTTTGCGGAAGGATTTGGGCGTAAAGCCTTTTAACATACAGCTGGTGCAAGAACTAAAGCCAGCCGACCTACCACAACGCCGAATTTTTGGTGAATGGGCTCTTGGAAAGCTGGCCGAGGATCCGCTTTTTTATCGAAAAATTGTGTTCAGCGATGAGGCTCATTTTTGGTTGAATGGGTACGTAAATAAGCAAAATTGCCGCATTTGGAGTGAAGATCAGCCAGAAGCATTGCAACAGCTACCAATGCATCCCGAAAAAGCCACTGTTTGGTGCGGTTTATGGGCCGGCGGCATTATTGGGCCATATTTCTTCAAAGATGATGCGAATCGCAGCGTTACTGTCAATGGTGAACGCTACCGAGCGATGATAACAAACTTTTTTTTGCCCGAAATGGAAGTTCTTGACTTGAATGATATGTGGTTTCAACAAGACGGTGCCACATGCCACACAGCACGCGAAACAATGGCGCAATAGCGAGGCGAGTTTGGTGAACAGTTAATTTCACGTTTCGGGCCGGTCAATTGGCCGCCTAGATCGTGCGATTTGACACCATTAGATTATTTTTTGTGGGGGTATGCCAAGGCTAATGTGTATAGGGACAAGCCCGCTTCGATTGACGCACTGGAAGCCAACATCCATGCATTCATTCGTGAGATACCGGCCGATATGTGTGAAAGAGTATGCCAAAATTGGACTCAGCGGATGGGCTACCTGAGACGCAGCCGCGGTCAACATTTGCATGAAATTATCTTTAAACATTAAATTGCAAGGTTCAAACTATCGATTCAAATAAATATTTCATTCATTTTTTCGAATTTTTTGTGTTTTTTTTTTAAAAAAAGTTCTAAACCTCTTAAAAAATCACCCGGTATTATTAGGCAACATAGACACACTATCAAAAATTCATGGTTAACATCTTCAAATGCGAAAGAAACAATCAGGTATACAGAACTATTTTAGAGTTTCGGATTTTAGTCCTCGACATTCCTTTACTATTTTTGCAGCCTATATGTGCTTAGGTTACAATTCGTCATTTAAGGGAAAATGAAGCCATTCAATATTTTGCAGTCAAATCAAATATATATCAAACAACTTTTAACTCATCTAAAAAATTAGTTAAAAAAATGAATTTAATTTAATTCAAAATTTTAAAAATTAACTGTACAATTTTAAACGCCGTGCTGCAAGAGTTAGTTTATTTATGAAAAAGTATGGACCACAATCACATCACAAATGATTATTTTTAAAAAAAATCCACAATTTTGACTCGGAAAATATTCCAAAATAGGGCCAAGAGTATGATACCCTATCCATATCCCTATATGCCCCAAAAAAAAATGCATTAACAACATGATGCATTAACAACATTATAACGAAAAATTATTTTTTAAAAAATTCCCCCAAAAAATGGGCGTGGCCAAAACCTTTGTATAGGTGATATACTAGAAAAAATATTGGCTAAATATTTTGTTATACATTTTTTTATCGTTTTCTATACAAATTTTAGGCCTAACAATTTTTTTTTGAAGAAACTATATTTTGTTTAAAAAAACCCCACAACAAGTAGGCGTGGCAAAAAACTTTTTGTGGCAAACTTATGAAGGAGTTCAGTGTCTACATAGGTTGTTTTTCAACTTTAAAATGTTTTTTTTTACTAAATTGTGGGTGTGACAGTGGGAGGATTTAAAAAATGTTAACCATTTCGGGACACTAGGGAGAATATGTTCCAAATTTCCGCTTCGTAGCATACATTTAAAGGCCTCAAAAGTTGATACGGACCGACAGACGGACGGACATTGCTTAATAGTCTTAGATTTTTATTCTTGATCATAAATATTTATACTTTTAGGGGTCTAGGACAAATATTAAGGGATGTTACAAACTATGTGGTAAAAAGGTAAGGTTTGACCTTTAATTTTTCATTAATTTCATCCTTTAACACGATGGGTGAAAGTGCCCCCAAAAATATTACCACCTTTTAGGTTAGCCCGCTCATCCCACCAAGACATCACTTGGCAGACCGTGTTCATTTCGTGCTACTGCTAAATTGCAGCTAGAAAAATGGATGGGAACTCGATTTATGTTCTCGAGTATTAATAATATAAATACGTCGTTATTAATAATATCATAATGGTTTTAATGCTTTTTTTCACACCTCAATTGAATGATTATTTATGATAATAATTAGGCATGTGAAAGTATAGAATAGTGATCCGAAGTTTCGGTACACTTGGTACCCATTTCTTTTTACGTCACCGGACTTATTTTCTTACCATACTGGCATTACTGGCATTTCGTATCTAACATCCAATGTCCAATCTAAAATGTACGAAATAGTTTCTGATCGGCCCGGTACGAGACTGTGATTTTAAAATTGAGCTTAGGTAATTCAATCTGTTATTAAGGGGTGTTACAATGTGTCAAAATGAATACATCCCTAAAAATAGAGTATGAAAATAGATTGCTTAATTAAGTATTATTCAAAAATCGAAGCATGCCGGTTGCGTCATCGTGATTACAAAAACAAAACTTTAATTTTGCTTCAATTTCCTTCTATCAGTTGTATTATTATCAAATCATAATATTAAGAAAAACCACAAATATTCCCGCATTTAATTTCAAAAATTAGCTTCGACGATTAATTTGAGTTTATGGATAGAATTTCGCTATTTTCATTATACCTAGTTTGCATATTAAGGAAAGACATTATAATTGCGTTATTTCTTTTAAAATAATTGCTGCCGAGAGAATAATTTGTTCGGAAAATGTTCGTCGTCATCGGTAACAACCTAATATCTGGGGTAACATGCTCAACTTTTGTTACTACTCCCTGCGGTATCCTAATATCCTCATTAAAGTTAAATAAAGTTCCAAAAAGATATCAAATGTATGGTATAAATAAGAAAGACAGCTGTTGAAATTCATATATATCACATTTCCAGGAAATACAAAAAAGTACCTTTAGGTACATAATATATGTACATGCAGATGTGCTCATGAAGTTGATACCCATGAAAAGTTATAAGTTATAGCACTAAATTGTTTTAACTTAACGGAATTATTTTAGTGCCTCAAATCTCATGAATGTATAGTGTACCTAGTGAATTTTTGTCTTAAAATTCGTATGATTCACTGTAAATTTAAAATGAAACGGGCAGGTGTACACTATTAAAGGATTCATTTGACTGCCTCACTCAAGTGTTGGTGATTGCTGGGACTCTTTTGGCATACAAATATTCAGCTAAGTGCTGAGACAAATTTCGCAGACTATAAAATGCATTAATGCTTTTGAATAATTTACATCGAGAAGATGTAAAAAGCGCGGTTGACGGTGGTTGTTGGTAACCGAAGACTAAAATGGGAATGACGATAAATTTGTTCGTGTTTGGAATACCACTGGATACATATGTAGGGAAGGACCGGGATGGTTGTAACATCTTTTATTATATGCTCGGTGTAAATAGAAACTGTTAATGCAAAGCTAAAATACATCTCACCTTTAAAATTTCGAAAATATTATAGTTGTTGAAATGTGTAGCTTTATAGGTAAACCAAATTTGTACATGGAAGGCTGTGTCAACTGCTAATAATGTGAACTATGTACAAAAAAACGCATGAAAAAATGTAAAACTTCGACACAGAAAATATTATCAACTGCTAGTTTTATTTTATATACGCAGTATTACAGAACAAACGCAAAAATAAGAACTGCCTTAGCCCATTTAGATTCAATTTCCGAAAAGCACACTTTTATACATGCTGCATTTTTATTAATTAATTTTTATTACAAAAACACTACACAAAATCAGTTTTTATTGATTCTGATGTCGATAATGACAATACATACTTGTATATTTGCAGAAAAAAATATTATGCTAATTATTTTCTAATTATAATAATTTAGTATTCATTTAATCAAAAGCAATAGCAACTATATTAATTTTTTAGGAATATATTTCAGCCCTTGAAGTTTTTCGTGGGGTTTACTGTTTTGGTTGGTACACAGAAAAAGTCAACTGTTCGCACTTATCATTTGCTATTGAAACTAATTATAGCATATTTGTGACAAATACACTTATAGTGCCTAAAGACCGCAGTATGTGTTAAGTAGACAATCGAATAAAGTTGGTTTCTAATATTATATATTTCAGTGAAATGATCTTTTATATCAATTTGTTTAAATACCTTTTTACCGAAGAGTAGAGAAAATAAACCTAAGAGTAGAATAAATTGAGGTAAAATAAGTTTTTAAAATGAGGACACATGGTTTGGAGCTAACAAATCAGTATTAGATGATATTTAAGCCCATAGATAAATAATTTAAATTGCCGATACAAATCGCTGTCATTAAAGTGATAGTTTGGTAATGCCCGAATTGAAAAAGAAAAGTCGGATACAGATTTCTTACCTGTACAAACAATTGTTTTTTTATTTTGCGGGTTTTACAATATACCCTATCCTCCCCTGCCTATGATAAACGTAGCGTAGAGACAGACGACCATAAAAACACAGTTGCTAAAAATAAAATGGGGATAAATATGTGTATACTTACTGAGTAGCAAAAAAATATTACTATCACATATTTTCATGTTTAATTATCATTTAAGATATATATCTCTATCTTCTGTTAGTGGATTAATCGAAATATGCTTTGCATTATTTCTTTTAACTCTCATTATGATAAATGCATTCTATTCATTACAAAACTTTTTAGTTAAGCATAATCACACCAAAAACATAAATTAAAAAAAAAACAAGTTATCTTACACACATATTAGCAACTTAAAGTACTAAGATCTAAAACCGAACGCCAAGTTTGTATATTATTTACTAAAAATCTCACAAATAGTATATTTAATTCATAGAGCGTGATTCATTGTGAGGTTTGATTTTGAGTCATCATGGAAAGACTCACACCATAACAGCGTCTCCAAATTGTTCAGCTGTATTATGGAAATCAGCGTACTATGAGAAATGTTTTTCGTTCGATTCGAGGAACTTATGGTGCCCATAATCGATCTACTGAAACCACTATTTCCAATATCAGTCGCAAATTTGTGTCCCTGTTTACATTAGTGGATGATACTCGACCGGTTAGCCAACACAGCATGTAGTGGATAGATTTAAAAAAAAATCACTAACTCGACCTTAAAAACATATCCATATACCTATATGCCCCAAATAAAAAAGCATTAAGAAGATGATGGATAGCATTTTATTTCATTCTATTAAACTAAAAAAAAATATATATATATTTGAAAAACGCCCCCAAAAATTGGGCGGGCCGAAAACTTTGTATGGGCGATATTTTGGAAAAAATATTGGCTAAATATCTTGTTAAACATTTTTTTTCGTTATCTATGAAAATTTTCGAAGAAAACAGCATTTTAGTGAAAAACGCCCACAAAAAGTAGGCGTGTCAAAAAACTTTATATGTTAAACTTATAAAAGATGGTAGTGCCTACATATCTTGAGAAGGTTGTAACACTCAATCTCTCTAACTTTAGCTTTAAAACGGTTTTTTCTAAATTGTGGACGTGGCAGTGGGCATATTCAAAAGATTTTACACTTAACCATTTCGGAGCCCTAGGGAGTATGTGGTCCAAATTTCAACTTCATAGCTTAATTTTTAAGACCTAAAAATTGCGTACGGACGGAAGGACATTGCTAAATAGTCGTAGGATTTGGCCCTGATCATAAATATATATAGTTTTATGGGTCTACGACGAATATTAACCCAACCGCGCCATGTTAATGGACTATGTACTTCATTAAATTCAAGCCCATGGTATCGGTGAGCTCTGGTTTCAACAAGACTGCGCTACGAGCCATACAACAATGAAACAATAGACTTGTTGAGAAATCATTTTGGTGAGCACTTAATTTCACGTTTTGCTGCGGTAAATTGGCCGCTTAGATCACACCTTTGGATTATTTACTCTGGGGACATGTAAAGACTTAGGTCTTCAAGAACAAGCCAGCTACGATTGACGTTTTGGACGCCAAAATTACTCGTGTTATTCGCGAGATACCAGCCGTTATGCTCGAACGAGTCGCCCAAAATTGGACCTTCCGAATGGGCCACCCTGCCGTAGCTGTGCCCAACATTTACATGATGTCATTTTCAAAAAGTAAATGTCACGAATTGTTCTTCTAACCGATAATAAAAATGTTAAGTTCACTTTCAAATTTATATGTTTTATTTTACATTATAAATCAAACCTCACGATGAATAACCCATTATAAAGTTTTCGAATTTTAAGTTGTGATAAATAATTAATAATCCTACTAAAGTTTTCATACAGATTTGTGGTGATCTAAATGCAAAGCAAAAACCTTGTTTCGAGAAAACCAAAGTTTAAATGCAAGAACAAACAAAAAATATATGTACCACGACCATAAACAAAATCGAAATAGTAGCTTTACTTATTTCTTCTCCAATTTGTTTTAATCGGTATAGCATTTTTAATTTTTATCTTAATTTAAAAAAGAAACCTCCATGCAGGTCATGCCAAAATGTGCGGATAAATGCAAATATATGCCAACCTATGTATATGCCATTTTTTTGTTTATATGATTTTATTATTTCTTCCAACCCTAATATTCACAACAGAGTAAATTTAAAGACTTTTGTGGTTAAAAATAGGCATGAGTTGTTAGATATCAACCTTGCCTCAAATATAGAAAGGCTAGAAGTAAAGAATTGGAGAGTAGTCGACGAAGCGTCTATGTCGGATCACCAATGGATACGCTTCAAGGTAAACTTCCAAAACAGGGTATGCAGGTTCCAAGGAAATCCTAGAAAGACTGATTGGGAGAAGCAAAAGGGCTCAATCAAAGTGGTGGAAAAGGGAAATAGGTTCAAAGAGGAAATAGGTCAGAAAACCCTACAATAGGGCGCAACTTTTCAAAAGTACAGTACGTGGAATGAATACTACGAATGCAAAACGCAATTAAAATACTTGGTCCGAAAGTCAAAAAGGACTTCATGGCAAATATACTGTGAATCCATCAGCAACAGACGAGGCTTCGAGGTTACGCAAAATGCTTTCAGAGGAAGCGAGCGTTCCTAGATACCTCAAAAAAAACTACGGAAACTGGGCTAAGAGCAGCCATAAGGTTCTAGAGACTTTAGTGAAAACTTTCCTGGATCTACTTTATCAGATAACTCTGAAAAGCTAAGGCACAACGGAAATATCAACTTCTCTCTTTCCGAAGATGAGATAGGTGTTCTTATAAATAGTACGGTGGCAATCCAGTCCTTTAAGCCGTATAAATCTCCCGGTCCGGATGGTATTTTACCGATCATGCTTCAACAGGCACCAGAAGTAGTAACATACTGGACATATAATGGAAATTTTTAAACATAGTCTTAAAATTGCGTATATACCTTTAGCTTGGAGAGAAGTTAACATGGTTTTTATACCCAAAGCGGGGAAACGGGGACATATTACAGCCAAAGACTTCAGAAGAATAAGTCTGTCATCATTCATACTGAAAATTCTAGAGCATTTATTGGACATTCATATTAGGGCAAAATGCAACAATGGTTTTTTGACCGAGTCACATCATGCATACATGAAGGGCCAACCTTTTTAGACCTTCCTACACAAGGTGGTGGGGAAAATAAAAAACAGTTTCACCTCGTTGAGTGTGCAATGGCCGCCTTTCTTGACATAGAAGGAGCCTTCAATAGTGTGGAGTGCAGCGCTATTAGAAGCACCCTAGCGGACGCAAATATTGAACAAGGCATTATGAGCTGGATTTGCACCATGCTTGCAAGTAGGAAAATTGTGGCGTCTCGTATTATTATTTCATTCATTATTATTTTGTATTAACTACTAAGTATTAACCACTATGGTATTAGGCATTTGCTTATATCAATCATCTCATCTCTATTACATTTAACGTACTTTCGAGATTTTACCGTTAACCGTTTTGGGTACTAAGTTGACAGAGTTGCGTTAGCTTTAGAATCAACCAATCGCCTACTACCCGCTCCGTTTCGAAGTAAATTTATCTTTATTAGTTTTAAGACATATATAAAAAACGTGGATTAACCTTGTTGAATTGACTCTTTTATGCACTCTTCTCTCGATCTCCACAAAACAATCTGCTCCATTCGTCAAAGCTTAGTCAGAGCATCGGTAACCAAAGGAACACCCCAGGGGTGAGTCGTATCACCACTCCTGTGGGTGCTGGTTAAAAATAACGTTCTCAAAAAGCTTAGGACAATGGGTTTTAGTACTATGGCATATGCAGATGACATGGCCATAATAGTGCAGAGAAAATTTTAAAACACTTTAAGTCGCTGAGGTCGCTTTGAAGATGATCAGCAACCGAGCAAAAAGCTTTGGTCTCAATATAAACCCCTTCCAAAACGGAACTGAAAATATAAGATACCGCAAATTCAAGCTCCCAAAACTCAATGGAGCAAACTACCCTTTCGGATAGTGCGGGCGTAATTCTAGATAGAAAATTGAACTGGAATCTTAAGTACATGGGTCGAGTACTGTAAAATTTTAAGTTATCGCGTACTTGGGCACTCAGTGCCGTTTGATGAAATATATTCGGAAAAGCAGGATTGGCAAAGAGATGCAGTTATCAAAACAAATGAAATTGCAATCTTTACAGATGGTTCGAAAACGACAAAGGGGAACAGGATCTGGGATCTTCTCATAAGAACCAGAACTGAGGGAATCTATAAGACTACCGAGAACAAGCAGCGTCTTTCAATCAAAGGTTCTAGCTGTCCTCAAGGCGACTAAGTAAAAGCAGATGATATCGGTATCCGGACGAGATATTGCTATCTACATCGACAGCCAGGCCGCACTTAAGACAATGGAATCAACTAACATCAATTCTGATGCAGTTAAGAGCTGTCGCACAATGCTTAAAGCATTATGCAGTCAGAACCGAGTGAGACTGTGCTGGGTGCCAGGACACTGCGGTATTGAGGGAAATAAGCAGGCGGATGAGCTTTCAAGAATAGGAGGGCTACTTGTTGACAGCGAGTTGGCAGACATCAAACCTCCCCTCTGCAGAATAAAGGGCATGATTGAGGAAAAAACTATTAGGTCTGACATTAGCATTGCCTGTTGCGGAAACATGGAAAAAGACTCGGACGGTCACATACAGACATCTGCAGATTCTGTGGCGATCTTCAGGCTGTTGAGGATATACTGCACATATTGTGTGAATGCGAGGCAATTTCACGTAGTCGTATGAAATTCGTAGGGAAATACATCTTCGAAGCTTTGGAGGAAATAGACGGTACAAACTTCAAATGCAGGGTAATTGGTGTCTTTTAGGGAAAATGTTCAGGTTTTTTGTGTACCGTTATGTGCCGGTTTCCCAGGCACCTCGGTGCCTAGTATTGTGTGATGGTTTTACATCACACCCCTGTTTAAACCTATATGCCATTTAAATACCGAACGGGATTGCGATTTATGAATGTGTCTTATTTTCATATAAAGATGTTGGAAACTCAATTTGTATACCTTATCCTAAAGGTATACTAATTTTGACACATAGTTTGTAACACCCCTTAATATTCGTCGTAGACCCATAAAAGTATATATATTTATCATCAGAACCAAATCCTAAGACTATTTAGCAATGTCCGTCCGAACGCAATTTTTAGGCCTTTAAAATTAAGCTAGGAAGCTAAAAATTGGACCACATACTCCCTAGGGTTCCGAAATGGTTAAATGTACAAATTTTTTAAATACGCCCACTAGCACGTCCACAATTTAGAAAATAACCGTTTTAAAAAGAAAGTTAGAGAGAGAGAGTGTTACAACCTTCACAAGATATATAGGCACTGCCCTCCTTTATAAGTTTGTCATATAAAGTTTTTCGCCATGCCTACTTTTTGTGGGCGTTTTTTACTAAAATTTGTGCCGAATTACCTACCGACCCGAATTTTAAAGTGGACGTGACTAATATTCGTGGGTTGAGATCCAATTTTTTTTTCATCGTACGCCTATGCGATTCAAAATAAACCAGCTGTTTTGGCACTAAGTGAAACACAGGTCGGCATTGATTCCGATTTAACAGAGTTTAGTCTGCCTGGATATAACTTGGTGCCATTATTCTTTTCCCATCGTGGTATCGCCGTTTATATACGCAGTTATGTAGCCTACCAACTTCTACCTCAATATGGCCAATGTTTCAATCCGGAATTTAATTTTATTTGGCTACAATTCCATGTCCGTAGGAAATTAATTCACTAGGCCGAAGCCCTAACCAGGACACGCATTCAACTTATAATGAGTTTGATACGCTGTCTGATTTCATCACCAGAATTGTAACCCATTATCCTCGTACTGAAATCGTCATTGCGGGCGATTTCAATTTTCACAATTCAAGTTGGCTTCGACATTCTGGACAGACAACACCCGAAGGAAGGTATGTCGAGATCTTTGCTGAGGTTAATAATTTGACCCAGCTTGTAAATGAGCCGACAAGGATACCGGTTAGCGGTCAAAACGCCAACACTCTGGACTTGTTTCTTACCTCACATCATTTCTCATTTGCAATAACATCCCAGCTGTCAGCTCTTCGGATAAAGCCAATCTGCTAGCTGCTTATTTTGCAGCTTCTTCCAAAGTTCGTCCAAAGCTTCGTCCCCTCTTTCCAAAGTCATGGAAACGCTGGTAAACCGTTAGCTTATGAAATATCTCGAATCCCGAAAACTTCTTAATGGCACCGGCAGTACGGTTTTCGCAGCAACAGGTCCACTGGTGATTTGATGACATATCTAACCAAAAAGTGGAACCAATCTATTCACCATGGTAGTGAAAGCAAGGTCGTTGTGCTTGATATTTCAAAGGCATTTGACAGAATTTGGCATTAAGCTCTCTTGTCAAAAATGCTTGCATTTGGGATCGATGTTACCCTTCTTCAATGGATTAGAAATTACCTTTCGGACCGTTCAATAAAAGTTGTTTTGGAGGGTTTCAAGTCTGCAACTCACCAAATAAATGCTGGTGTCCCTCAAGACTCTGTTTTGTCTCCGACTCTCTTTCTCATTTTTATCAATGACCTCCTGTCTGTCACTTCTAATCCAATCCATTCCTTTGCTGATGACAGTACTCTCAGCTGTACATACTCGTTTCCTGGGCAACGCCCCTCATCTGCGGGCGTTGAACTGGAACGGCAACGTATGTTAAGCTCAATAAATTCCGATCTTGACAGCATTCTTGAGTGGGGTAAAACCAATAGAGTTGAAATTAATGCTTCCAAAACGCAATGCTGTCTGCTGTCATTGAAGCGAACCCCTAATTCTCTGCCATTATCCATGAATGGCACTTGCATGGCGAAACCGAACGTCTTTCCATTCTCGGTATGTATGTTAATGACAACCTTCGTTGGAATGACTACATATTCGATGTCGCCAAGAACGCTGCGAAATGTCTAGGCTTCCTTAAGCGATGCAAGAAATATTTCACCCCTTCTGATCTGGCAAAAATTTATAAGGCGTTTATTCGCCCCAAACTTCAGTATAACGCTCATATCTGGTCCGGTGCTCCAATTACATATTTGGAGCTACTTGACAGGATCCAAAAACGTGCGGTAAAACTTATTGGCGATCGAGACATCGCGAAATCACTTGACTCTCTTAGTCTTCGTCGTAATGTCTCCTGATTGTCATTGTTTTATCGGTATTTCCACCACAAGTGTTCAAATGAAATTGCCAGTTGCATTCCACTCCTACAGCAGTTTAACCACAAAACTCGCCATGCTAGGAATGCACATCAGTTTACCCTTAAGCCTGTTTTCGGACGTACTGTGAAATATAAAGATTCCTTTCTCAACCGTACAATACGAATGTGGAATGTTCTACCACGCTCTGTTTTTTGCACATTATAATTTACAAACATTTAAAACCAATGTGCATCGGTATCTCATTTTTTCTAATCATTCACTTCCCCAATGCTCGCACTGTGTTAAAAAAAATCGTTATAAGGGTATCCAAAATCTCTTTAGTGCGCGTACATTATATAAAAAAAAATCGGTGCTCGTTTGTAAGTCTTTCCATGATTAAATGGAAGAATATACTAAAAACTTTTCACTTTGATGATGTTTGGACGCCATTACTAACCAGTGCTGAAAAACTTAGCTCTTAAAAAATCACCCTTTAATATATCAGTTTCTTTTAACATTGCACTTGTTTTCAATTTCGTTTCTCGGTCACTTGGACTTCGATTTGGTTGGATAAGTACCAACCAAATAAATACTTATTATAACGTTATTAGAAAATTCGTTATTTTTTTTATTTTGTTATTCGATTTCGCTACCAGGTACTGGTCTTTCTTAGAACTTGGAATTAACTATTCATATTCCAAAACAATTATACTTATTATACTAATGTTCGATTAGTTTCAGTCGACATCAATTAGAACTGAAATATTAATTTTATTTAATAAGAAAACAATTCAATAATAGACTAAGACTTCACCTTATCCAAGTTGATAGACCAAGTAACTGTGACAATAGATCACTAGTTGGCCATATTACAAATTATCAGTTCCTATAAAATGCAATTATATAAAAATATTCTAATTAATAAATAAATAATGCAAAAACCTAAATTTAAATTCACCTTTTCCAAATTGGTTGGTGAAATTGGTACTATGAAAACTACAACGATTTTAAATATTAATTTAATGTCCATAGCTTCCTTTCCTAAAATCATTAATATAATTTATTTTTAATCAAATAATTTTGCTATTTAATAAATATAGATTTATATGACTGGCGACTATTTTTGAGCTCTTGTGTCCTTGCCTATAAAGAAAAGTACCAACATGATCAGCTTTGCCAATTTTACTACGATAGTACTTAAATTGATACTTTTTTAACCGCTTTACAACCTTTTATCACATTGAACTAACATACTTCTATTCAAACAATCTATAATTTACTTCCAGTTGTAGACCAAGAGTGTTTTCTATAGAAAAGAAAGACACCGCAAATTGAGCCTATATCTAATATATACATTTTTTAATTGAAACCGTATTTATATAGTATAATGTATAATATGTGATAACACACATGAACTGTCGGGTTTTATATTTAAGTGTACTAACTTTTAAGTGTCAAATACATAATAATAAATTATGTCACATCAAAAGTGGCATAGGGGTTACATTTTTACCATCAGAATAAGTGATGTTATCTGTTCAATTTTAGCTTTAAAATGTTTTTTTAACTTTCTCGTATACTAAAGAGAAAGCTATTGCGTTTGGAAATTTGGAACTCAAACTGAGTATGAGGGCTGATATTACGACAATAGAAAAGTCCAAAAAAGGCCCGCCAATGTATATCTGTCCGTCTCGACGGTTTTGCTTCAAAATTTTAAATTAATAAGGTTTATGGGATAACATCTCGCGGTATTTTTTTTTTTGCTTTATAGTTTGAAATAAAGGCACCTGCCAGTTTTTTTTAAATCACTTATCACTATTTTCCTACGGATACTTGGGATGGGGCCAAAAATACAGCATACTTAGTTTTTAGAAAAAAATGCACCTATATTTTTTATATTTTTTTTATTACTTTTTTTTTATTTTATTTAACAATCAGAGTTTAACAATCTCTTATAGACTACGTACAAATTAAACATATGTACAAAAAAAGAAACTTAGTATATATCATAAAAAACAAAAATAACAAATATCATAAATAACAAAAGAGAGAAAACAGATTGAGCAATATAAAGTGGAAATTCTTTACGTTTGATCCAAACTTAAAATGAGTTTAGTTTTATAACAATCTCTAGAGCAACTTAAAAAAAAGTAAATATCAGATGAAGCAATTATAGAGTTAGACACATTAATGCAGCGAGCTATAGGTTCATTACGAGCGTAAGATCTTCTATGATTAACTTCAGGGAAGTTAGAAAAGCTTCGAAGTCGTCGACGGGGCGACGGAAAATAAATCATTGCAAGCAATGCAGGACACTGAATTTGACTATGAATCAGATCTCTAATGAACATAGCCGAGAAATATTTACGACGACATTCGAGAGAACTTAAATTAATTAAGCGGCATCTAGTTTTATATGAAGGTGTCTCAATACGCCAGTTCAATTTAAAAAACATGAACCTTGTGAAGTTTCTCTGAACTCTTGATGAATATATATTGAAAGAGGGATTCCAGATTATGCAGCAATATTCTAAATGAGGTCTAACCAGAGATATAAATAGAGCTTTTAATGTGTAAGGGTCAATAAAATCTTTAGTATTTCGTTTAAGGAATCCAAGCATTGAATTTGGTTTATAAACAATATGATCGATATGGTCTCTGAAATTCAACTGGGAATCTAATAGAATACACAAATCTTTTTTAGAGTATACCCTTTCGAGTGAGTATGTTTTTATATTGTAGTTCGAAGTAATAGGAGTAGTACATCTACATAATGTGAAACATTGGCATTTGGAAGAGTTCAAAAGCAATTTATTTCTATCACACCATAAGTCGACTGCAGTTAAATCTTTTGTAGTAGACAGAAATCAGATAAAGATTCTACATGGCGAAATAATATAAGGTCATCTGCAACCAAAAGACACTGGTAGTGTTTAATAACAGACCACAGATCATTAATAAACAACAAGAACAACAAGGGACCAAGGTGGCTGCCTTGGGGTACACCTGAAGAAACATTGATTGACCTGGAGAAGCTATCATTACTATTCACAAATTGAATTCGATATAGGAGATATGATTCCCGCCACCTTAATAAAGTTGATTGAAAACCCAAAGAAGATTATTTACGCAAAAGCAGAATATGATTAACTTTGTCAAAGGCTTTTGCAAAATCAGTGAAAATTACATCAGTTTGCAAACTACTTTCAAAGTTTTCAATCACATAATTGCAAAATATTGCCATATTTGTAGCTGTTGATCTACCAGAGATAAAACCATGTTGCTCTAATGAAATCACATTTTTTAAGTGAAATGTTATTTTGTTATAAATAATCTTTTCAAACAATTTTGGTATCGAAGAGATTTTACAGATTGGTCTATAGTTGCAGACGTTTTGTTTAGAACCCGACTTGTGGATTGGTATTATATGTGATATCTTCCAATCATTCAAAAAGAGACCACTGGTAATAGATTTATTAAAAATTATACAAAGGGGGATCGACAATGTCTTACTAGTCATTTTAAGAAGTATTGGAGCAACTCCGTCAGGACCGTCGGATTTGCTACTTTCAATACTATCAAGGCACATTTAACATCATCTTCAGTTATTATCAGATTACCAATATCGACCATAGATTGAATGCAATCGTCGTTGGTCAATGGATTACTGTCAACATCAGGATAAACTGATTTAAAAAAGTCAGCGAAAAAATTGCAAATAGTAATGGTATCTTCCGATGACGACTCCAGATAACTCATTTGACTAGGAAACCCATTTGAGTTTCTTTGAGAGTTAATGAAGGACCAAAAGTATTTGCTATTGGACTTCAATTTGTTCTGAGTAGTAACAATGTACGAGCGGTAGAGAAATTTGTTAAGTACATTAAATTCCTGTTGGGTTCTTAAGTACTCAGACTTAAGGTGAATGTTAGT
Organism: Ferdinandea cuprea; assembly: GCA_963576555.1. NCBI lineage: Eukaryota > Metazoa > Arthropoda > Insecta > Diptera > Syrphidae > Ferdinandea > Ferdinandea cuprea. Next base: position 86,227,036 of record OY754959.1, read on the forward strand.
TGGAGGGCTGGAATTAATATTAATTAACTGATTAGGTACAAAGACATCTGTTGCCTCCTTTAGCAGTGACACAAATGTGTCGTACATTGTGATTAAATCATTATTATGGAATACATTATACCAGGATATCGATTCATTGCTATAAAGTTGCCTCTTCTATAATCCTTGCAGACTTTAGATTTAGTGATGGCTTTTTGATGATAATGTACACCAAATTCCATTAAAAGGGCATTATGGTGTATCAAGTGCGATCAAGACTATTTTTTCTATTGTTAATCTGTACAAAATTAAATTGACTGAAAAAATCAGTTACTAAAATTTCAGTATCGTTATTAACATTGGAAGGAACAAGATAGTTTTCATCATTGTCAAATTTCCAGACAATATTACCTAGATTAAAATCACCAGTGAACACAACATGTTGAGATGAGGTTAAGTTATTAAATATTAGACGACTGTTATTAAGATGGGTATTATACAGCTCTAAGGGACTGTTAGGTGGTATATAACTGACGACAACGAATAGTTCAAAATCAGATGCAAATGAGATTTTAACAATAAATTGATCAATATCAAATATTACCGGGGAATTAATTAGAGTGAAGTGCTCTTTTTAAAGTTGGTGAAGGTTGTGTCTGTGGTAAATTTAAATGCTGTTTTTTCTGCAGATTATGTTGTTTAGGGTGTTTTTGATTATCAACACGGTTAACGGTTGTTTGAAGTAGTTGTTATTGTTGTTTAACAATCTCTTGTTGAACAGAGTGAAGCTGCTGTTGCGAACCCTTTAATTCACTCTGCTGTGCCAATATAAGCAGTTGGTATTCACTGTCAGGAGGCTTAATTATTTCAATGTTTCTTTAGTGATTTTTTGCAGCAGTTAGCAGGAGATAATCATAAAAACAAACAAACACAACCTTCAGTAAAATCACTCAGCTGGAGAAAATGAGTAAAAAATTGGTTAACGGCCAAATTGAGAAGAAATAGACGATAATGTTGGTTATGGAGAACCAGTCAAAAAGATCTTCAAATAAGTAGAAAACTTTATTCGGAAATTTACTACTAAAAGCAAAAAAACGTAACTCGCGGAGTTAAAACGATGCAGACAGAAATTCTTTATATATATATCGAATACTACACAGGTTGAATTTTACACTCAAGAATTAAACTTTAAATTTAATTTAAAATGAGAGAAGGCTTAATGCAAGACAATTGTATAAACAGGTTTTGCCAGCGTTTTTTTTTCTACGTGACAACGTTCCCAACGCCTTACCTGCCTTACCTGCGTTCCAAATGTTAGTTTGGCTTATCTGCAAAGCACTTTTCGTAGCTTATATATTTCCCATATATATGCCATTTCAAATTGCCTTCAGTTCAGCTGTTGGGAGTATTGGCCGCACTATTGCCATGTATATCCACAGTATTATTTTGAGGTTTGGTCCCCGCTTCCTGATAAAAATGTAATTGCTCTTTCATTGAAATTGTGCTTCCAATTAAGTTTCATATGGAGGATCATTCCCTCAGGTAATTCCTCAGGATCGAATTCTGGTATCTTTATTTTGTTGGTGAACAGGCGCAGCACGGTTTTCGGGGACTAAGCCCAAGGCCGCTTTTTTGTTGTCCACATATTGAGTGTTCTGAATGATTTCCCCAACGGGTTCCCTTTTAAAAGTAGTACTACATCGTCTACGTATTCAGTTACTTCGACTCCCATGTTATCGAATTTCATTAAAAATTTAATTTAGCATCAAGAGTAAGGAAGAGATATGATACCTCCTTGTGGGGGTCAGTGTCACCTAGTTTTGCTTTGATGTTCCTTTCACTGAGTAGGTAAAGGTAATTCGTAAGAGATTAATCAGGATTAGAATTCTTACGAGTTTTAACATTTTTGAAGGCTCTTTTAATATCCGGGAACGCAGCTAGTGTATATTCCTTGACTTTTAATGACTCTCTAAAATGCAACCTCAAAGAAGAATAATTGCTATAATATCCATAACCTATTAAGTTAAAGATAACTTTTCCACACTATGTTCTTTGTATGCAGCTAATTTAACATACAGAGTTCATATCATACATTTCCATGGGTACTAACATATTCTAAATTTGAATTATTCATAGAAAACTCGCTCTATGTTTTCGCTTTGAACGCTAACCTTTTTAAAGTTACTGTTTTGATTTTCTACCTAGTTAAACTTTAAATTTACGCAGAGCATGAAGCCATACTCTCTCCCCAAAAAGTGGTAAATTTTAGTGAAATCCTCTTAGAAATACTTATTTTATTGTAGATATCCATAAAACAGCTAACACAGTAAAAACCACACCAACAAAGTAACACTAACAACCACAAGTAAACTTCGTGGCCCGTCTAACTTTTTGCTTGTCGCATGGCAACAGATTGTCATACAAGAGTAATTTTCCAACTCGTTGTGCGTTCTTTTTAAGGCTTAAATGAAGCGGATTACCCACATTTTTTAATTGCGGTGGATTCTTATGCGCACATTTATAATCCATTACAACAATTACAGTAAAATCTAAGTAGGCGATGACAAAAGCACTCATCCCCGGCTCCACACAGTTCTAACCACAATAAAGGCAAAATCACGGCGTTAAGTCCTCCCACCTTACTCATGTCCACCAAGATGAAAGCTGCTTTTAAGTAATTTTCTCCTCTTTTAAGCAATTTTCAACTGTGCCACACGGAATGGTCTTTTCCATTTCTAATTGCAAACCCTTTTGCGAATGGCGCCCGATGGAAGTTAGATGGGATGAAAAAACAAATACAGAAGAAAAAATTGTACTACAGAATTTTTAATTAGGATCAGAGATCAGGAAAACTTTGTCGGAAAAAGTGAAAGCCATAATACGATGCTTGTCATCCGGTGGTGGTTCATTTTATATTTAATTTATCCAAAAGCGTAGTTTCCTTTATTGCTTGTATTTTTGCAACCTCTTTTTGACGTTTCAGACACTTTGAGTGTAGCCTTTCTTAATCCGTTCCTTTTTGTACCCTTTGTTTTCTTTTAAAAGTGTTTTTGCTTCTCAGGACTTACAAAATGTTCGTTTTCCGCTGACACCTTATGTTGTTTGCAAAGGTTTTGCTTGCCTGCCCTTGGATCCGTTTGTTCTTTTGCTTCATTTAATGTATTTTTTTTTTTGGTATTTTAAGGGATTAAATTAACAAAGAATGGGTAAACATAACATTTCTCCGTTTCATCGCATCTTGTTGCCCTTTCAAGATGTTTATTTTGGTGAAAATGCAAATCTGTTTGTTATTTGCAACAGATGTACAAGGGATGGTCAGATGATTGTGGTTGTAGGTTATCGTTGTAAGGTCATTTGAACTTAACCTTACTTAAAATAAATAAAATGGACAGAACGTGAGCTGTTTTAATGTAACTGACCGATCAAAGATGCTAAGGTTAGGGCTGACATTTTATATAACAGGTAAATTATAATTTGCCTTCAGCAGATTTTGTGGGCGAGCTTACTTCCATTCAAGCACACTTCAGTTAACTCTTATTGTACCAGAGTGTGACTTTAAGCATAGAAAATCTAATATACAAAACACTACACTTCATACAACGAAAACCTACCCAATTTTACATCCAACTCTTAGCGAGGAATCCACTTTCATCGCATGAGCACATGCGATGCATTAACCATCCATCCACCAGTGAGCAATTTGACGTTAGGTACGGACCAAAGCAACACTCGAAATTGTGTTTATAATTCTCTCTCTCATTGATGTAAAGGAGGACGAAATTACGGAATTTATCATGAACTATTTAGTTAAACCTTAAAGAATCAGAGAAGAATATGATAATGGTTTGGTAGACTTGAAGACTATTCTCTTTTCCGGTTTTTCTTCAGTTTTGGTTTCTCATTAAGGCCATTTAAATAAATCATAATTTTTTTTTTTTGTAAAAGAAATTCCTCTTTAGGTAAAAGGATATATTTTTTCCTTCAGTGTGCGGATTGATGACGATTGGCCATTAAATATATATTTCGTTCCTTTGTATGGAACAAACTAGTTTTATTGAAGTTGCAATGATATTATTTTTTCTTTGGTACACCAACTTGTTAGTCATTAATTCAACATGCTGGAATCATTTTATGATTGTGGAACGCACACCTGCAGACACTATTACAAAATTCAGTTATTCAATAAATGTAGTAAATATAAACATACATTTTTATAACTGATTGAAATGAATTGGAAAATTTGTCCACTATAAAAATATAAACACAATACGTAAACATTTTTAATAAATACATACCAATATAAATTCTGTCATAACCCAGCATTGATTAAATTTTTAAACATGTGATTTTCAATGAAAAATACTATAGAAAACGAAAAAAATTATATAGGTCCCTTCAATTCGTGTCAAAAAATAAAGGGTGTTTTTCTTAGCTGTTGGTTTTTCGAATAGAGATAAAACTGACATTTTGTGGTCAAATGTGGCAACTCTAATGTCATTTGTGTTTAGTTTGGTTTGCCATTTCATCATTAACAGGTTGACAAATGAACAACGCATGCAAATCGTGCAAATTTATTTCGAAAATAATGGTTCAACATTTTTTTTTTTTTCAAATTTTCAAAATTTTGTTCAGTGATAAGTGATGAGGCTCATTTTGGGTTGAATGGCTACGTAAACGAGGAAAACTGCCGCATTTGGAGTAAAGAGAATCCACATGAGACCCTTAAAACGCCATTACATCCACAAAAACTGTCTGTTTGGTGAGCTATATGGGCTGGTGGAGTCATTGGCCCATACTTCTTCCGAAATGATTCTGGAAAGTCAGTTAGTTACCGTTAATGGAGACCGGTATAGAACCATGATAACCGACTATTTTGTTCCCGAATTGGATGGCATGAATGTGGATGAGATGTGGTTTCAACAAGACGGCGCTACATCCCACACAGCGCACGTCACAATCGATTTATTGAAGGAATCATTCGATGAGCGCATAATTTCGCGGAATGGACCTGTCAATTGGCCACCAAGATCGTGTGATTTGACGTCATTGGATTATTTTCTTTGGGGATATGTGAAGTCGCTCGCCAACGCCAACAAAGCAGAAACATTAGGGGACTTGGAAGCCAACATACAGCCCCAAATGCTTGAAAAAGTGGTTAAAAGTTGGACCTCTAGACTTGTTTTTATTTGAACCAGCCCCGGCGGCCACATGCCCTAAATCATATTTAAATTAATTTAAATTAATGGCATAAAATTATCCTTCCAATAAAGGGAAATTGATGGATTTTCTTGTGTTTTATTTCAATTCGAAGTTCTATACCTTTAAAAAAAACACCCTTTATATGTTCGCACACATAGTGGTTAGAGAAGCTATGCTTTGGAACCTGAATGGGCCATTTACGCCTATTATTTAATTTTATTTAATATGGATCTTTCCTTATGTTTTAGATCTGTATTATACTGTTTATACTATATTTGATGTTAATGGACATACAGGACAGCCTAGCTTCTACTACCATGGTGTGTGCGAAGATATATTTTTTTGACACAAACGGAAAATTTAAAAAACCTCTCATGACAATTCTTACTTTTGAATGTTTTTGCATTTGAAGCATTAACTTAGAAATCCGATTTCCAAATCAGATTTATTTATGACTCTCATTTATCCAATGCCGATATTTTCATTAGATTTGTATCGAGGGCGTATAAGTACTATCAAGAAATTGATATGAATCCTTATATTGATATAAATAGTCTATCACACCATCGGCAAAATCCAATGATTTATTTTAATTGTAATAAGCCTGGGCATAATTTATTAGCATGCCCTGTATGCAAATTGTGTTGCAATCGTTGAAGTCTCTATAACGTAACAAGAGCGATCTCAAGGAGGACAAGAATCACGCTCGAAAATTTGAAGTGAGCACAAACACGAAATCCCTTGACAAACCTTATTTAAAAAATATTCAAATTCATAAAGCCAATAATGTAATTCCAAAACAAATCCCAATTCCTAATGAACTAATGAACTGTGAACTCTTCAATGAACTCTTTCAATTCACAACCACATCTGGGTAAAACGCCTTTGAAACTATAGGTCGCATACCTAAATCATATATTGACAACCTTATAATGGGTGATTTTTTAAGCGTAGTTTTTTTAAAAATCGAATAAAACACTCAAATTTGCATTATATATTTAATTTTTTTATTGTAATCGATAAATAGGCCTTTGCCATTTACGTGTTAAAGTCAACTTCATGTAAAAGTTGTACGCAGCTCTGTTTCAAGTGGTCCATTGGGAAGGTCCAATTTTGCTTCCCTTTTTCGAGCATTTCGGCCTGTATTCCACGAATTACGAATGTTTTATTATCCTGTAAGGCTTCAATCGTATTCGGCTTGTCCACATAGACTAACGACTCTACATAACTCCACAAGAAATAATCAAGTGGTGTTAAATCGCATGATCTTGGCGTCCTACTCACAGGGCCATTTCGAGAGGTAAGCTACTCATCGAATTCATCCGTCAACATTTCAATTGTTTCTCGAGCTGTGTGGCATGTGGCACCGTCTTGATGAAACCACATGTCACCCAAGTTCAACTCAGCCAACTGGGGCAAAAAAAAAGTCGCGTATCATGGCGCGATATCGTTCGCCGTTGACGGTAACGTTTCTTACACGGTCGTCTTTGAAGAAAAATGGACCGATGATTCCATCCGCCCAAAAATCACACCAAACTGTCGTTTTTTCGGGATGCATCGGTAATTCTTGTATGGCATGTGGCTGTTCATCACTCCAGATGCGACAGTTTTGCTTATTTACGTATCCGTTGAGCAAGAAATGAGCCTCATCGCTGAACACAATTTTTCGATAAATTAGTGAATATTCATATTTTTCACAGAGCACGAAGTTTGATAATAAATTTCAATAATTTGCAATCGTTGCTCGTTTGTAAGTCTTTCCATGATTAAATAGCAGAGAATACTGAAAACTTTTCACTTTGACAGATGACGTTTGGACGCCATTACTAACCAGTGCTGCCAACCTGAAAAACTTAACTCTTAAAAAATCACCTTTTAGTTTAGTTAGTTGAATGGCTTTTTATTGCAGTATATTTAAAATGTAATACAATGTTTTACTATAATTTTAAATACAAAGCCTATTAGTTTGGCTAAATCCGTCTACTATATTGATATGTGACGGTCACCATTTCAGACGTTCCTCTGATCCTTGTTTACTTCGAAATTCGTTGAGTATGGAACACACAGCAATAAAGTGATAGATGTTCTCCCTCTCATTATAGTTGCAGAGATTATAGGGAGCTCAGGTCTGTGAAGTACGTAATTTAAGCGCATCAATTCTTCTAATTTCTTCCTTATTCCTATGTATTTTCTTGCAGATCATACCTTATTGGGATGTAGTTCATCCTGCGCAAACTGTTTCGATGTATTTCATTTAGTTTGAAGTGTTGTTTGGTAGTCTAAATATGCGTCCATCCTGATTAGCTTGTAATATAGTGCCTCACGCGGAATAGAATCAAAATCTGATTTGAAGTAAATATATGAACTTGTTTTTATACACTTATTTGTGCAATGCCAAGCAGCGTTATGTATGTATTCTGAAACATATTGATCTTCCGTCGAATACTTCTCTCTAAATCCAGCTTTGAATTCAAGCAGTATGTTTTTATTTAGAATCCATTTCGTAAGCCTATGTTAATAGTTTGGACGCAGTGTATAAGTCACCTTGTTGGTGCAGTAGATTAGTGGTTAATTGTGTTGGACCACTAAGCGAAGGGTCGCTGGTCCAAGTCCGCCCATACCGCCTTAAAGTTTTTATTCGCTGCCCACTTCTGGCGAAAGTGACGTTAGATTAAAATTCCAATTCTCAATGAAAATTTTTCCCGATTTTTAGATAGTGGAGTGTTGAATTAAGAAACATTGTGCTTTATGAATTGCATTACATTCTATTTACTTTAAATTCTCTAATATTTTGAATTAATCTTAAAACATACACTTATTATTTCTTATTAAAACTGAAGTCAAACAATCAATTTTTTTTCAATTTATTTTTCTATTTTTCCTTAAAGCATCCTCTAAATATTTTGACACAGCAAATGATTCCTGCATATGAAAGAATTGTTTTCAAGATGTGAATGACATACTTCTATTTGTATCAGAAGTCAGGACTTCAGATGGTGCAACACGAAAGATAGGTGTCTTTCAAATTATTTAAATTCTGGTAACCTTCTAAAAAATATAAATGAAATGCTATTGGTTAGGGTATTTAAGATTTTGTGAATAGAATATAATTTATATGAATTCATGCAATATGAACGCGATTTGTTATGCAGTAAGTTCGACAGAGACGGATAGTGTGCAGTAAGATCTAGTAGGTATAAATAAAAGTATTTGTTACTGGTTACAGGAGCGGTGCATTTGACGCAAGAGGGACTATCCTAGATAGCATACCTACGGTAGGTTTATTTTTCATTTGCTTATGTGGCGAATAAGGAGTAAAATTGCCCACCACATCCGACGAGTAAGAGCCAAGCCTCCGGAACGTACAAAACCTCAATCCAGCACAATGGGCAAACATGGATCCAGCTCCAGCCACTACAACACCTAATCAGTCAAGCCAAGAAATTATCAAACTTGTAATGTATTTATTTTCAATGCATTTAACCTCTTCGGTAGAAAGGTTTTACATAAAGTAAAATATTTCTGTGCTATAAAATCGCTTGAACCAAAGAAACAAGTAACAAAATTGTTCAACACATTACGGATAGCAAAATGTGTTTCCATTTTAAAATGTTATATGAACAATCAACAAATTTCAGAGTAACACTTCCCTGTGTAATAACATCCTGACACCAAGATACGTGTGAATAGCAAAATGCTAACAGCATAAAATGAAAGGCAATAGAAAATGATTACAAAGCACTGAAGGTATGTTAGTGAATATGACACGGATGCAAATTACAACATTGACTTGGAAAATGGATATACATACATATGTATTATGCCCAGCCCAATACCCTTTATCACTAGCATAATCATCTGCATCTCGAATGCATGCGTAGTTTTCTCTGGAGAAGAATACTGTTGCAGACCCTGGAGTCATTTTTTTAACAAGAAGTCGTTATGATAGTTTTGCACGTTGCTCCGCTGCATCAGGACAGCATAAAAAATATTATTTTGTTTTATAAAATCTATAGATACGATGTACAGAATTAAAGGATAAAGAAGTTCTTTAATATAAACTTAAGCTTTAAAAGTATTGATGCAGAATAATGACGTGCTGACCATTTAAGCTGCAATAAGTTTGCACTATTTGACGTTGGGTTATCATCAATGTTGCCGGAATTTCTTCAGCGCCAATCGCGAAGTACTGTAATCAACATATTGGAGCGGTATGCAGTTAAACATCGCTTGTCCATTATAAAAATTGTTATAAAACGGAGGAAACGTTTAAAAGATGCATATAAATTTCATACATACATACAAATCATACATTTCATAATTTTACAAACCCATTACCGTTGAAATTGTTTGAAAATGGAGTTATAATAAAGGTATAACTTTCCATAAAGCGAATACAACAATGAATTTATCTTTTTAACAACAAATTTTTTATAACGCCTATCTCACTTACCGTCGAAAAAAAAGTGATATTGATTGTATACTTAGTTGTTTTCTTCACTACTGAGTAAGTTAAGTAAAAGTAGCTCGAGTCAACTTGTCTCGGGAAAATTTGTAGTAATACATTTTACATTGAATTCTTTAAGGTTGTGAGTAGCAAACCAAATGTTTTAAAACGATTCAACTTAAGTTTGTTGGTAATAATCAATCAGTGCTTGAAACCCAAATTAAGTACCTTTTTTCATTACATATTAGAATTTAACAAAAATCAACATGGAACGCGTTAATATTAAATCCTCCTCCTTACCTCATCCACCAATAGTATTAGCGGAAGGAAAGGTGTCCCGAATTGAATAACTATAGATCTGCCATTTTCCCTCGGTAGTTTTTTCAAAAATACATTCCTTATCTTTTGGCAGCAACTATTTGGAATGAAAAAACTAATCGTTTTCATTTCTCACAACGAGTATGAGGTCCACAAAATTCTATTCAGTTTCCTTCCCAATCAACTATTGACAAGCAAATGTTGTTAGCTGCACTATTGCTACCTCTTGCAAAAAATTTAGCGACAACTGTGAAACATCGTATTGCCATGCGGAGCCAAAATGCTGTCGTTTGCTATCGTACCATGAAGGTACACATGTATAAAAGTGAATTGGGAAATAAACCGCTTCGATTCAGGAATTGGATCGCTATTGAAGGATTTTTTGTTTATTTTTGTCCCCGTTTTCTTCTGCAGATTTTTGGTAGCCATCATTCTCATATGCCAGTCGTTCGTTGGCGTCCATTCATTAAAAAAACCTTTACGCAATGCTTATTGCAAAAACCGTATGAACAAAGGAATTAATTCTGTGACATATGAACTCACTTTCCATAGAATGCGTGTTGTATACGAATGCGAATCAATGGCAATGGCATGGTACCTTGCATTCTTAATACCAGAGACCAGAAGTTGTTTTTGAGTAAGGTATATGAAGGCCAAAAAAGAGTCACAGTGATTTTTCAAGAAAATAGCCGAAAAACACGCGCTCTTTTCAACAGAAAATCATAAATATTTTAAATTTACTTACGGCACTCAATTAAATATTCAATTGTTTCCTATATTCTTATGGGATGGGTATATAATAGAAATTTTTGGCTTTTTACCAACAAGTTTTCGCCATTTTTAATTCTCTCTCAAAAATATTTCCACATTACAAAAGTTTTAGGATTACCACCAAAACGTAAATTTTTACTTTGACGGTTGCTTACTTGAATGGGAATGCTAATATACCCATCTACTAAACCATGTTTCATTCATCGGAACTCCAGAAATCCCATCCTTAAATGGATTTATTATAAACTTTAAAGTCCTGATATGACCTATGCATACGTATAAAAAGGGGTATTTCGAAGGTCGAAGAAATATGCGAATAATTGTGTTAGGTAGTGTACCTACCTAAACCAATAAACACAAATTTACAGAATCGAATTCGGGTGGGCATCTCTACAAGCTTCGGGGTCTTTTTTGTGAAGCGTATGTAGACACAATCTTTAAAAATAATTTGTTAATTGCTTTAAGTCTGACTGGTAATTAAATTGTATATAATGCGGGAGGAGATGAAACATTTTTTTTTTTTTTTTTTTTGTCAGAGGTTGCTGCTATCCGATGGAACGCTCAGACACAACTACAGGTCCATTGTACTACCATTCAGACACCTTACATTAATATACTTAGCTTTCCCGTCTTTCGAAGAAAAACGAGAAGGATCATCAGTGATAAAGAGCTTAGATGTTCGGCACTCACCACGTCAGCCCCGAAGATCCGCCACCTTATGCGAGCATAGGCCGGACAACTGCAGAGAAAGTGTTCTGCTGTGTCATCCTCCTCACCGCAAGCAGGACAGGTAGTGGTGTCGCTTAAGCCCAACACATTTAAGTGTTTAGCAAAGGCTTGGTGGCCCGAAAGAACGCCTACAAGCAGCCTACAGTCGATTCTCCTCAGAGATAGAAGAAAAAATGCTGACCTTTGCAAATGTCCGGGCGCAGTAGTTTGGTCTGTCCACCGCAATCGCGCCACCGAATCTTGTGTTCACGAGAAACCCAAGAATCGATAGACGACATGACTAAAGATGCAGGCAGACCCAACACAGGTTCGGGTCCTGAGAAAATTTCTTCTAAGCCTTGCCTAGCAAGCTCATCCGAGATCTCATTTCCCTGGATGCCAGTGTGACCTGGTACCCAGACAAGATTCACTGTGTTCAGTCTTCCGACCAAATTCAGAGAAAGCTTGAGTTCTAGCACTAACTTGGACGAGGTAAGAGGGTTTAGAAGCGCTTTTAATGCAGCTTGGCTATCACTGCAGATGCAAATGCTTCTAGCCCTCCACCTGTTGTTCACAATATAGCGCATAGCCATTAGGATGGCAAAAATCTCCGCTTGGAAAACAGATGCATGTTTACCCAAGGGGTAGTAAAGTCGTATATCATCGCATTCCACAAAGACACCAGCACCAGACCGCTGCCCGGTTTTGGAGCCATCCGTGGAAATACGATGGCATTCAATCCATGGTTCAGAGTCTGACCGAAGCCATTTCGTTACCTGTGGAAAGTTGACGTGGTAGTTTTTTCGCAGAAGGATTTCTGGTGTCATTGCATCCGACGGCATATCCATAAGACAGGGGTCAAAGGATAATTCTCGAGCAAGTTCTTCAAAATTCCAGTGCGCATGGTACCAAAAACCACCTCTCTTTAAGCGAAAGATGGTTTTTAGCGTACATCCCATGATATATAAGTCAAGGGGAGGAAGATTCATCAAAGCATCTAGAGCAGAGCCCGGGGTGCTAGGGAAGGCCCCTGTGCAGCCGAGACAAGCCGTTCTTTGGGGTTTGGCAAAAGAAGCAGTAACACGTTTCCGCGAAAGCCTGTTCCACCAAACAACTGATGCGTATGAGAGTAGCGGTCTAATCATGGCCGTATAGATCTAAAGGACCCGTTTCGGAGACAAGCCCCATGTCTTACCAAAAGCGCCTTTACACTGCCAGAAGGTCGACAGCGCTTAATCGATTTTCGATTCGACATGTTTGGACCATAGAAGTTCTTTATCAAGGATTACACCCAGATATTTGACTTCATCGGATATAGGGATGGTGACACCTTTAAGCACGAGATGGGACACACCAGTGATGATTCTCCTTCTCGTAAAGAGAACAACCGGGGTTTTAAGAGGATTCACTGAAAGCCCATTACTAGTGCACCAGACACCTATCAAATCCAGGGATCTCTGCGCTTGAGAGCAGACAGCCCCTAGATTTGAACCGACAGAAAGAACGGCGACATCATCCGCATAAGCTTGAGTGTAGTTTCCAGGAAAGTAAAGAGCCGTAAGCAGAGAGTCTACCACCATACACCATAGCAGGGGAGACAGAACACAACCTTGAGGGCAGCCCCTATTTACCCCTGTTATGACGCACTTGCAACAATCTGCATCCGTTACCAACGTCCTGTACATTAGCATTGTTTTTATCCACAACACCAAAGTTTCATCTACACCATGCTGACCTGCTGAGTTACACATACTGTCAAAGGTCGCATTATCAAAAGCACCCTTAATATCGACGAAAATGCCCATAGCGTACTCCTTCCGGTCAAGAGCACTATCAATCCTACCAACAAAGTTTTGAAGCGCAGTCTCGCAGGATTTTCCGCGCTGATAGGCATGTTGCATCTCAGAGAGAGGGTGTGATCGAAGAGCAACTTTGCGCACATGCAGCTCAACTAGTCTTTTCAAACTTTTCAGTAAGAAGGAAGACAGACTTATGGGTCTAAAGCTTTTGGCTAGAGTGTAGTCAGACTTACCAATTTTTGGTATGAAAACCACTTTAACCATTCGCCATGGGGAAGGTATATAGGCCAAGGCCAAGCTCGCGGTGAAAATTATTTTCAACATTGGCAAAACCTGACTTAAACCTTGTTTCAGCAAAACTGGATAAATTCCATCCGGACCAGGTGACTTGAAACTCTCAAAAGATGCAATGGCATGTTTGATAGCATCATCAGTCACCACTCCCGATGCAAATACCAGCTGTGCCGCGTGGTATTAGTCGGTTCAAATGTAGCCGCAATCGTTTGAAGGGCTGAAGAACACGTAGTAACCTGATTTCCCGGAAAGTGAGTCTCAAGTAGACGACTGAAAGTCCCGCCTTTGTCTCAGTGTACGTGCCATCAGGTTTAAGGATTGCATCCAGTTTACTTGGTCTTTTCTGTATCTGTGATCTGATAAGGTGCTATCTGGCGCTACCTTCGAATTTATGATAGACTTCAAATGCCTGCTTGACAGGGTAACATCAATTACTTGCTGTCTGCTGACTGTAACAAAGGTAGGTTGATGACCTACATTGTTGATGGTAATATCAGACGATAAAATGAAGTCCAAGAGTCGATCTCCCCTTATGTTGCATTTGCCGCTGCCCCAAATAGTGTTCTGAGCATTAGCATCACAGCAGAAGACAAGACCTAACCTTTTGGATTCACAGATTTCGATACAATAAGACAAGTCCTAGATCTTTCGGATTGCTCATCATAAATCACGTGGTATAAATCACTCAAGCAACCAAGACCACAGATGCGACTTTTCCACACCCATGGTTCCTGGATGGATATTATGTGTGATTTTGTTCTACAAGCCACAAGCCTGCTACTTAAAAGGGGGGTAGCAGCCTTGCAGTGCTGTAGGTTAATTTGAGTAAACAAAATGAATGAATACTTTGGGTAACGTCAACTATTAGCACTGTTTGACATTGAAATGGAAATGGATCCTGCCAAGATGCAGATAGGGACGGAGATAGTGCTGCACCCAGTATTGGTCACAACACCAGCATCATCCATTACCAGTGCACGGGCAGCACCAACAATAGGTGCAATTCCTCTACTCATACTCAAGGGTGAGTCCACTACAACCAATTTCCGTCCATCAAAACTACTACCTTTGCTGGTAGAAGCACCGACTTCATTTGGAGACAGGGCGTGGGCAGACACAGGACCTTGAGGAGGATTGTATCTCTCAACGAGCTTGGGTCGCTTCTTCTTGTTTTTCGGTTCAGCAGAAGAGGAGGAATTGCCTGAAGGGGTCAGGTCAGCTTCCGTTTGTGAGACTTCCACCGACCTATCCCGTTTCATAGACGCAACCGAAGAGCCGACCGGAGTGCTTGCGCCTTCAGCCTGTGGATCTTATTTGCGCCGCTGATCGCTCAGCTGCTTCCTTTTCCTCTTTCGCTGACCCTTAGTGAGGTGCACCTCAAAGCCAGCCACTTCAGGAGCCCGTTCAACCGTTGAGATATCACGGGGCAAGCTGTCAGCGGCGGTGCAGTGGGTAGCAACCTTACTCATGCTCAATTTGCCCAAAGAGTCGGACATAGAGCCACAAGAGTCGCTTGTGTGTTCAATGAGTGTTGGGCCCTCCAGAATCCGAGCCCCAGCCGCAGTCGAGAAGACCACGGATGGATTTTAGCTATTGCCAGTACCACCTGGAGTATTAACATCCTTAAGGTTGTTCATTCATCAATATTTTGAGTTTTAACTACTGCTCCTGTAGGTTAGAGTACACTAACGGATTATTTTACAGAGGATAGGTTAAAAACCGTTGCCTCCAACACCTCCTCCTTTATCCGGGCTTGGGACCGGCATGCTACTGGAGTAACAAGGCGGAGTTGATGAAAAGACATAAATTGTCATATATGCTCACATTTAAAAAAAAAACTTGTCCACAGTGATGTCACCTTAGAATTGCAAAATGTAGTGTATAATTTAAAAAAAAACATAAGGAAAAGCTACAGTCCGCTTGGGGCGAACAGTATAATATCCTATCCACATTCCTATCTGCCCCAAAGAAAAAAGCATTAAGAAGATGATGGATATTATTTTATTTCATTCCATTAATTTTTTTTAAACAACGCCCCGTGAGCGTGTTGGGTAAATATTTTGTTAAACATTTTTTTTCGCTTTCTATACAAATTTTCGAAGAAAACAGCATTTTAGTAAAAAACGCCCACAAAAAGTAGGCGTGGCAAAAAACTTAATATGACAAACTTATAAAGGAGGGCAGTGTATGTAGGCACTTGTGAAGGTTGTAACACTCTACCTCTCTAACTTCAGCTTTAAAATGGTGTTTTCTAAATTGTGGGCATGGCAGTGGGATTATTCAAACAAATAAATATTACACTTTACCATTTCGGAGCCCTAGGAAATATGTGGTCCGAATTTCAGCTTCTTAGCTTAATTTTAAAGGCCTAAAAATTGCGTACGGACGGACGGACGGACATTGCTAGATAGTCTTAGGATTTGGCCCTGATCATAAATATATATACTTTTTGGGTCTACGACGAATATTAAGGGGCGTTACAAACTATGTGTCAAATTTAATATACCCTTAGGATAGGGTATAAAAACGCTAATCGCGCGCTCGCTGATAGGCAAAAGAAAAAGTGTGCTGTGCTGTGCTGTGGTGTACTGTGTGCATAAACAATAGAAATGAAAAAACAAAGTGCATTGTGTTAGGGCAATCCGTCTCGTCCCACTCCCATTCGTTTGCTGCTGCCTTACTTGGCTATAGCAAGTGTCGTATGCTTAGGCGTGGACATACTATGGTTGGGTAGGGTATCATTTGGAGAATAGCGGGTCGCGTTGTGTAGATTTTGTCGGTAGACCAAAGCAATTCATTACATGGGCATAACACCTGCAGTGATTTGTTTTTGGAAAGCTGACGTCAAGATCTACACGGTACGGCCTAGCTTAGTCAGCGTTGGAGTTTAGTTTTTTGTTATGTGTAGGTATTTCAGTGTACGTGGGCAATATTCGTGGTTTGAGATCCAATTTTTTTTCATTGTACGCATGAAGGTATGTCGAGATCTTTGCTGATGTTAGACCGGATGTTAGCGGTCAAAACGCCAACACTCTGGACTTGTTTCTTACCTCTCACCCTGATAAATACACTCTAAATGTATTATCGCCTCTAGGTTCGTCAGACCATTGTATCATATCGGCGAATTTCTCGTACTTCAACCACACAGTAAAAGAACAAGCACCCAAAAGAACCGTATGGCAATACGAGAAAGCCAATTGGGAAGCATTAAACGGTTTCTTTAGGGGCTTTAACGGGTCGTTGTGCTTTCTCAACAACGACGTGGATGCCAATGCTGATGTGATTACAAATATAATTCACCTGGGTATGAAACTTTTGGTTGTTTGTCAATAACATTTAAAATTCGGCCTCGTCATCCATCCCGACACTCACTTGCAATAACACCCCAGCTGTCAGCTCTTCGGATAAAGCCAATCTGCTGGCTGCTTATTTTGCAGCTAGCTTAACGTTGCCAGATTGTGCTTTGTCTCCCCCTGTACTCGAGTGCGTAGAATATTTTATGGGACCGATCCATTTTCGCACGCGTACAGTGGCACGAGTTGTTCAAGATCTCAACAAACATAAATCCGCTGGTCCAGACGGTATTTCCCATATCGTTCTGAAGAGGTATTCTTCCACGCTGGCAAAACCACTGCGTAAGCTTTTCTATCTGTCCTATTCTTCAGATGGAAAACAGCATTTGTCCAGCCCGACCCAAAAAAAGGCGAATCTTCCTCTCCCACCTCATACCGACCAATTGCACTTACGTCCCTTCTTTCCAAGGTCATGGAAACGCTGATAAATCGTCAGCTTATGAAATATCTCGAATCCCGAAAACTTCTTAATGACCGGCAGTACGGTTTTCGCAGCAACAGGTCCACTGGTGATTTGATGACATATCTAACCGAAAAGAGGAACCAATCTATTTACCGTGGTGGTGAAAGTAAGGTCGTTGCGCTTGATATTTCAAACGCATTTGACAGAGTTTGCCATCAGGCTCTTTTGCCGAAAATGCGTGCATTTGGAATCGATGATACCTTTCTTCAATGGCTTTGAAATTACCTTTCGGACCGTTCAATTAAAGTCGTTTTGGACGGTTTCAAGTCTGCAACTCACCAAATAAATGCTGGTGTCCCTCAAGACTCCGTTTTGTCTCCGACTCTCTTTCTCATTTTTGTCAATGACCTCCTGTCTGTCACTTCTAATTTAATCCATTCCTTTGCTTACTGACAGCATTCTTATGTGGGTAAAACGAATAGAGTAAGAACATAATGCTTCCAAAACCACATATTCCGATGCATAAGCGATGCAAGAAATATTTCACCCCTTCTGAACTGGCTAGAATCTACAAGGCGTTTATTCGCCCAAAACTTGAGTACAACGCTCATATCTGGTCTGGTGCACCAATAACATATTTGGATATACTTTACAGGATTCCAAAACGCGCAGTAAAACTTATTGGTGATCGAGACATCGCGAAATCACTTGACTCTCTTAGTCAATTACTGCAATTCAACCACAATACTCGCCATGCTAGGAATGCACATCAGTTTACCCTCAAGCCTGTATTCGGACGTACAGTGAAATATAAGGATTCGTTTCGTACAATACTAATGTGGAATGCTCTACCCCGCTCTGTTTTTCATGCACATTATTGTTTACAGACATTTAAAGCCAATGTGCATCGGTATCTCCTTTTTTCTTATCCTTCACTTCACGAATGCCCGCACTGTGTTACTTTATTATAAGGGTATCTAAAATCCCTTTAGTGCGCGTACATTATAAAAAAAAACCGTTAATAGCAAAGGCCTTTTAATAGCAACAAATTATTCTGTGTTGGGATTCACAAACGCCATCCTATGCTTTATAACAACCCAGTTTAAAGCAATACCCTAATTATTAAATACAAATCGGAACGAAATTATTTTTAGTTGCTGTTTTATCATTTTATAAGCACATTCGATCTTCTTTTTTATAAACAAACATGATTTCAAAATTTAAGTACTACACTTGAGCAGTAAGTAACAAGCCTATAACCTCTTTTGCAACTGATACAAGCGTATTCGTGCCGTCATTGAATCCTACTGAGACGGTCATATAGACTGTGTTTTTATACCCTCTCCTAATAATCCAAGAGCAAGTGAACGATTTGAGTACTGCGTTTTTACAAGGATAATAATTTGGTGACTAGTAACTTTAGACCCACTAATCAATGAAATAAAAGTCTGACAAGCATTCGGAGGATGCGTCACTATGCCTCGAGTTTTTGGCGAAAAAAGCATTACTTTCACAAGGCTATATTGTTAGTATGTTTTTGTTTATGTATGTAAGTCCGGAAAAATAATCATCTGGCAGGGTTCTGGCGGTTGCAACTGCTTGCTGGAAGTACTAGAAGGTCCACATACTTGTTCTTACAGCTTTAATTTTATATATTTTAGTGAATTATATAGTCTCTAAGTGAATAAATATCTGAGATATCCCACTTTGAATGGAAAAGGAAGTTTTTTTTTCCGGCATCGAAAGCTCAGTAACCAATTATCCCATGGTAAATCTAGGCACATTTTTAGAAACTTGAAAACATTTCCTACGAGATTCTTTAATAATTTTTTTGATTTATTGTACTGCGTTACGTGCACAGTGGCTCCAACGAATAATAGGTAATTCGTAATTTTAAGCAATTAATAAAAACGTATATGAAATCTCATATACTTCTGCAAACATATTACAAACAAGAAACAAGACGAATAGTTACAAAAACGATCCTTTAATTGTTGACATCACGCGGTTCTTTGAATTTTTTGTTGAAGCATGTTCTACATTCATTATACACAGGTTTGCATTGACTCGCGACAGTTCTTGATGCTTATCGAAATAGTTTCGTTTATATTGCGCTCGGGGCTGGTTGAATTTTTTGCTAATCTTAAGGGTATTTTGACACATAGTTTGTAACACCCCTTAATATTCGTCATAGACCACTTATGATTATCATCAAAATCTAAGACTATTTAGCAATGTCCGTCCGTCCGTACCACACCAATTTTTAGGCCTTTAAATTAAAGCTGAAATTTGAAACGTATACTTCCTAGGGACCCAAAATGGTAGAGTGTAAATTTTTTTTTATGAAATTTGTTTTAAGATTGGTTGATTTGTCTGCGCCTTGCGACCAGGCTATACTTCCGTACTGCAATTTTAAGTAAATAACAAAATTTCTTGCGACATTAATGGCCCTCCTGTGTAAATACCTCCGCAATAAATTGCGACAAAATGATGCGCGAGCTTCTTGCAAAATATTTATTACAGAAGAAATTGCAAGAATTCATATGATCATGTAAACGCTACTGCAAGAAAAACGCGGCCTAATAAAAGCATATTTTAAACAAAATAAAAAAGTTTGTAAGAAAGTCAAACATTTTCATTGAAAATAGGACCGGGTAAAATGTGTTCTTGACCTCCACTCGCCAGTACACATCTGCCATTACTTATATAGTAGATATGGAATTTGAATACCATTTATTACATAACTTAACTTTACGGGCTCCTGCCCATGAAGAGTCGGCCTTAGACAAAGCAGGTTTCCATCGTATTAGTATTAGTTTTAATACAGAACATTTTCTCAGGTATGTGGACATTAAAGTAGGAAATGAAGAAAACAGAAAAAGCTTGTTTTCAGCTTTTCTTATAATCGCAATAATAACCATAGCTCATAAGAATATTCTATAAGATTTCAAAACTTAGAAGCTTAAAACGGTGTTTATATTCACAAAGATATTGCACTTCAAAAAACAGTGCTCTAGCATTCCCCTCAGTGGAAGAGGTATCTATACACTCGTCTGGCAAGAACTTACACCTGCCAGAACCCTGCCAGATGATAATTTTTATGGACTTACATTTGTAAACTAAAACATACTAAAATCTAAGCCATGAAAAAGCAAGTCTCTGTTTTTATATTTTTAAAAATCCGGAGCTTAGTGACGCATCCTCCGAATGCTTGTCAGACCGTTATTTTCTTGATTAGTAGGTCGGAAATTATTAGTCAACAAATTTGTATCCTTGTAAAAACACGTTACTTAAATCGTTTACCAGCTATCGTACTAAATGGTGATTTTTTAATCGTAGTTTTTTTAAAAATCGAATAAAACACTCAAAGTTGCATCAAATATTGAAAAATTTTATTGTAATCGATAAACAGGCCTTTGCCATTTACGTTTCAAAGACAACTTCATGTAAATGTTGTCCTCGGCTCCGTTCCATTCGGAAGGTCCAATTTTGCTTCACTTTTTCGAGCATTTCGGACTGTATTCCACTATTTACACGTGTTATGTTATCCTTTAAGGCTCAATCGTGTTCGGCTTGTCCACATAGATGAACGACTTTAAATAACACCACAAGAAATAATCAAGAGGCGCTAAGTCACATGATCTTGGAGGCCAACTCACAGGGCCATTTCGAGAGATAAGCTGCTAACCAAATTTATTCTTCAACATTTCCATTGTTACACGAGCTGTGTGGCATATGTCCACTGTCTTGTTGAAACCACATGCCACTCAAGTTCATCTCAGCCAACTGGGGCAAAAAAAGTCGCGTATCATGGCTCGATCAAAATTTGAAGAAATCCTTCACAAGTTTTCTATATAAAGTTTTTTGCCACGCCTACGTTTTGTTTATCGTTTTAACTTTATCATACCTACACAAACATTACTGTACTAAAAAGAAAGTTATTGCGATCGTGCGGACATTTCGAACTTAAACTAAGTATGAGGGATGATATTACGACTATAGAAAAGTCCAAATGCCGTCCGTCGGTCTATTTCTCTGTCCGGGTTGGTGAACGGTTCGAAGGATTTGCTTCAAAAATTGTTTATAGTTCTTGGGTTTTCGTATTTCTTGCTTTATCGTTTTACGTATCACTAAATTTCTCAAAACCGGTTTCATGAATTTTGAACTTTTTTTTTACTTCAGATAGCTGGGATAGGGTCGAAATTACTGCATGCTTGGTTTATTAGAAAAAAATTAGAAAAACTAAAATATCTTAAAAACTAATAAAGGGAATTCCGAAAAATTGTACTGTTTTTTTTGTTTATCTATTGAACGATTTTCGAGAAAATTCAAAACTAAAAAAGTGATTTAAATTAATTTGTTATGTGATCAAGTGTTTCCATTTTGCTGGATGAAATTCAAAAATGCATTTCATGTGGCGAGAAAGTTTCGTATGACGTAGTGGTGCACTTTATTTTTTGTTGGTTCTTTAACTCTGACCCATGTTTCACCAAATTGGCTCCTACTAAAGAATATAGAATTTCCAAGAAGACGCATCTCATACAAATGTTTGTACTGATAATATTTGTATGGTGGGTTTCAAGATTGCTCCCCGCTATCTCAACTTTTGCTATTGCTTTGCTTTCCCAAGACCTTTTAAATCATTTGAGGTACAATTAGTGATTTTTTGGCCGAAGCCGAATGTAGTGCAACTCGATATAACAAGGAACCTAAAATAAAATTTGGCCGAATGTACCCGAAGCCGAATGTTCGGTCCACAGATGAGGAATTAACCAGATAGTCAACTCGAGAGAGAATCTCTCAGCTCGCCTACAAGTTAAGTCGATCTGATTTACATAATTTGCACTTATATGGGCTTTTACGTGCAAATCAAAAGGGAACCGTGCACACATGTATCGAATTATATGGGTTCTAATGGAGGCGGACACGGCCATTGAAATGATATGAAACTCCATTTTTTATAGTAAGAAGTTGGGTACAGTTGCTTACAAAAAATGCCGTAAGTATGGATTTATAAAAACTTACTTACCACACAACTAATAACATAATAAAATATTATTATATTGAGAATAAAGCTATGTTTTAACCAATCTATTCTTATTTTTAATGAAAAATAATTAAAATAAATTTTGATTAACATGACTAATATATATATGTTAAGTAAGTTGATCATACATTTGCGCTTGACAATAAATTTAAGTATAACTTTACAAACACGGACTTCGTAGGTTATGGATGGTTATATTGGAGCAGTTAAGTACTTTTACAAAATTAGACACTGGTTCAAAGCGCTTTTTAATATAACGTGATCCAAATTTTCACATATATTATTTTTGGTACATGAAAAAACTTTTTTAAGAACATTTGCAATCACTTACTAGTAGTAGTAGTAGTAAATTGTTTTCTTTATTTTCATAAAAAAAATACAGAAGATAGCCTAGACAAATAAAGTTGTCTGTAAGAATGAGTTTATTAATTAAATATATATATATATATATATATATTAAATATATATAACTACAATGTAACATATTGTGTATGCTTATTTATGAGCTGTACTCAACTACTAAGCATTTTCGATAGGAAAATGCACCCACAATATATTTATGCAGTGCATTCCAACTACCATAAATAAAGCATATTTACTTAGATAAACAAATTTCCAAAGCCGCCTTTGAAAACAAACAGCTAAGAAAATTCAATGACTAAACGTACAAAGTTTGTAACGTAAAATAATTTAAAAACTATTAAAAATACTTCTTTCCCATTTATTTGTCGATGCACATAACCCGAATAAATACATTAAACTATCATTTAATAAAAACAATCAAATAATAAGACAATCAAAGAATTTAATATATATATATAAAGAACGATTCCAAAAATATTTATTATAAATATTTTACACCCAAACATTACTAATTTAGTAATATTTACGCAATAATACAATAAAATATGCAAACAACACAAGTATGTTTATAGTAAGGCAGAGAACTATTTCCTATAACTGCAAAAAAATATTCGAATTAAATTGTAACAACTTACAACGTATATATTGTGTAACTAATTTTTTGTTTCATCATAAGCATTTACATTAAAATAGCAGTAAACGTTGAATTACGTAACACATCCGCCATGACGAACTGTTTTTATTGCCATTTGGAAATGATGCAAAACTCCCCACACTTTTTTGGCGTGTAATCAAGCAAATTAGATCTAACTTTATGTGTCAGGCTCTCATGTATTCACAGATAGGAAAATGACAAAGGATTTTGCGTCCACTTTTAAATATTTTTTGTGGGTTGTGGTTGAAAGTGATAGGCGAATGCAGAGTTGACTATCTGGTTGATTCCTCATCTGCGGTTCGGTCGGACTCTAGATACAATACACACAGCGAAACGTCATTTACACGATAGTACGACGATACATCTTTATGACGTTATTTCCATATTCATTAGGAAAGTTCATATATCCAAAAAATAATATTCTGTATATACCGTTTTTGACGAATGACGACACGAGTATTGCACAGAGAATGAGTTTTTCTCTAAATTATTTTTCAGATGGCTCATTTTTGTGTGGTTGGTAATTATATATACTTTGCCCATACCTACATCGTGTGGATTCTACATTGGCGGGCCTGACGACGCGAATACTAGTGTACGTTCAGGTCCTTTTCTTTCTTAAAGCATATTTTTTATATTTTATGTAAATAATAAAATGAATTTTTGTAGACCTAAGAAAAGGTTTCTCCACCACCATCATTTAAAGGGTACTTATTTATAAAATATAATTTATATTTTTATCATATGTGTACCTACCCAATGCCCTTGCAGTGCCGTATAACATCAAACATTTTCCAATTCACGTGACCGTCCCTCTCCCACTCATCCATTAATAACTTCCGCAGAATGACAAACAATTGCAGTCTTCTCCTGAACTGCAATCTACGGAATAACTTCGATACAGAGAATAGAAAGAAAAGTGTTCCCAAATTAGTTGGTACCACTTTCACCTCAACTAAACAGACTCACTGCAATTGCTGTAGACTTTTTTCTAGGTGCTACTTTTTCTCGAGTATGGTGCGCAGCAAGCTATTCAGGATTGTTCCATGGTAAAAATCCAACAATTTTATCCATAATTCATAACGCAACGCTGGATCCACATTGATGATGTAAAGGAAGAAACTCAAATCGATAGCCGGTGAACCGTATCGTAATAACTGACGCATACATGAAAAACAACAAGACCGAATGGAGCAGTAAACTATGATGCATCCAAAGGAATGTCTGCAGCAAATACCCTACCTGAAAATCGATCAACCCGGCATCCACCGGAACATATCTATGATACTAAAAGAGGACATTGGACCAGTAAAAATCCCCATGCAGGATGACGGCGAATCTCCGGTATTCATCGTCGTTATTGCCACCACCACCATTGCGAAGCCATTCTGGCAAATCTATGGGGCAATCTCTGCATTTCGCTTTCTGTCTTTCCACACTCTGCCCTATATGTACATCATCCGTTCCCATTAGAATAAGGTTTAATATCCATTGCTAAAAACCTGACAGTAAATATATAACATCATGGAAATTTTCATTTGCGTTTGGAGTTTGAGAAGCTGCGTCTTGGGAGTGTCTTTGAACCGCATGGGAAACATTTTTTACTAGGGACTGCAGGCTGGAATACCGTGGGAGACGCTGAACTTGTGTAAGCAAAAGCTACTCGGCCAAAGGACAAATCATTGTTTAATTATTCATTGTTTACATGACAGTATTATCTATACATATCTATAAAACTGTATCTTAAAAGGTTTACCGAAAATATGTTTAGTATTATTAGTTAAAAGATTGGAACATTTATTCTATTATCAACAAATTATTAAACGAAGAAAACATTGTTAATAGCTATATTTGGATAAAGTAGTGGTTACACATCTGTTCAATAGTAGCTTAATTTTGCTGAAAAAATATAATTCAATAAACTTTTCAGTCAGTATTTTAAGAATTATAAATAAATTCGTATAAGTGGATATTTTTTGGGGTAAAATCTTTGAAAAAATACATACAATATTTCAGTAGAAATTTTCCTATACCTCTTAATTATAGATAGGAATTATAGTGATATCGGGTGGTTATGGTCTAACATTTGAGTTAAAATTCGAAGTACCTATGGTCTGACAACTAAACCTCCGGCTTGATTTTCCAGTTTATAACTGACTTAAAGTATCTATTAAATAAAGTACGATAGTCAACCTCCTGTTGTCCAGCCAATACGAAGGCAGGCATGTTAACGATAAGAGGAGATGATGGTTTGAATCCAGAGGGAGATGTCCACTGTCCCAAAAAGTATAAGCATAGCAGCAAATGGCTTGGTCCATCCACTGGACATCAGACGATACTTTTCCGACATAACCGTTGGAGGGGGTGGAATAACAGAATTATATGCGAAATGAGCAGACCCAACAACAAATAAATGCCTCTTGCTGTTTGCTTCATAACTATGGATGCAACAACCAAATCCTGACAACAAAATTGTGCAAACTTAACTACAAAGAGAAATAATTTTCGCCACTATAAGAAAATTCATGGGCCTTTCAGACAACTAATAATATCTCGACGAAACGAACGCTAAGATTACTGATTCGATTTTTCCACACCAAAGGTTCCTGAAGAGATGTTATGTAGTGTCTTGTATTCAACAGGGAAAGTCTTATACAGAGTATGATTATTGCTGATGCAAGTACCACCTAGAGTATAAGCCGTCAAGTTATCTTCCATGCCAAAAGTAAAAATTATTGCACAATAAGGCTTTCACTAAAAGTTTTAATCCTAGTTAACCACGGAAGATGACTCTGGTGAGCCCCATTCACCACAAGGGGCCTTAATTTGGACTTATGTCGCATTGAACGACTTAACATAACCTCGGAAATTACGGGATTAGGCATCCGAAATCATAATGAGCGACGAAGCCGATATTCACTTAAGGGTTATGGGAATAATCAGTGGCACTAAGGATTCACATGAAATACATTACATCCCCTCTAAGTGACTTTTTGGTGCGACATTTGGAGTGAAAACTTGATTGGTGAATTTGTTTAGGTCGCCGAAGGCAACTCTATTACACGCAGACGTTAAAAAAGTTTTTTTTTGTGGCACGTAGCTGATTTGGTTCTCAAGTGATTTAAAACACACAAACTTCCTTTGGGGCTTTCTGAAATCCATAAACCTTGAAAAGCCTTGAAAGCCGCAATTAAAAAACAAATCATAAATTTGGAGCTAGATGTTTTGAGAGCAACCGTTTAAAATGCCATAAAACAACCAAAAAGTATCTTACCACAATAATGTTCACAAAGGTTGGATCTCACTTTTCTCAACAGCATTGTAAGGAAACTCATTTAAAAGGAAAAGCAATTCCAAGTCTTAGGGATACAAAATAATGAAAAATGGAGCTGCAAATGAATGTGTATGACAAAATTTAATTGAACAGTTCGACGCTGTTAACTTTTCTGACTTAAGGTAACAGATTTTGTTAACAGAATGCCTAATCTTGATGAGTCTTAATTGACCTAAGGCAGCCTATCATTCTCAGCGATTCCGAGAACGCTTTTGAACTGTTGTCAATTCGTTCGATGTGGCCGATGTGCTTTTTATAAAGGAAATGGTATATGTATATGTATATGAAAAAAGAAGCTTTTGTTGCGATTTTAGTGTATTTTTCAATTAATTTTAATTGAAATAAGTAGAGGTGCTAGGAATATTCTTAAAATTTAAAATATAGCGAACAAATCTAAGGACTGCCAGTGCGAACGGGTTGAATAACAAGATTTTATAACTAGTTGGAGAACTCCCCTCTACTTATGTTCTCATTAATTTTACGATTAACTTTACTTTAACATAAACCATTCAAGTTCTCTCAGAACATAAAATTACTCAATAACAATGTGATATATTTTGGAGATATTGCATCGCATCCCCAATTAATATAAGTGATAAACGTTAATACTCAGCTAGATTTTTAAAAGAAATATTAACTTTATTTCGAAATTTAAAGTAAACATATATATATTAGTTCTGAAATTTTGAAAACAATTAAATTGAAATTAGCTCCTTACAGCCAGAAAATACTTTAAATTGTCAGGTTTTCCGGTTAAGACCATATATTTAATTATTTCTTGGCCGTTAATGGGTTTAAATATTACTTATTCTGAGAGTTGTTCAAAGATGCCGGTTTTTTCTTAATATCCTTCTGGCTATTCGCTGCTATTTTCTCTTTGAAGCCCTTTATTAGTTTTACAGGGCGATTAATTCGAAAACCTATCTGAGGCTTTTAAGAACTGAAGGAATTTCAAGATCTTAAAATTGCTGAGGATGCTACACATATAATTTATACGCAAAGCAAACTGAACCTTGTAATGTTATTTATTTTATTTCCAATCAAATTTTACTATAACATATCGAAAAGTAAACAGAAATTAATCAGCGTAATGGAGTAATTTATTCATTCATACTCATCTGAAAAATTTGATTCTTCATCCTCTTGCGGATCTTCTGGGAACATCTCGTAAACATATTCGTCATCATCATTTTCATCATCGTCCCAATTATCGGATTCATTTGCTTCATCTTCAAGTTTGCAGGGTCCGTAATGAAGGAATTCCAACACTACTGAAAATTGTAAATGAATAAATATGTAATAAAAAAAATTGTCTACGGAATGAGAATATTGAATGCACATACTTTTTTTGTCAGCACTACCACAATTAATCAAGCTATCCATGGAACACTTATTCGCAATACTGACTGGAGTACCATTTAATTTGGCGCATACTGGTCGCCACATTTTAGGGCAGAATTTTTGACAATCTGATATTTGATTAAGTTTGCTTGAATCATTTGCAGTAGCCACAGCCACTAAAGCAGTAATAAACAATGTGAAGCAAAATTTCATTCTATTTAAATATACGTGTTTAAAATTATATTGATTGAATTGAATTCTGAAATAAGTTTGATGCTGTGATGAGTTTCGCAAAGCATTTAAATACAAATTCACGGATTGGTTGAACTTGAAATCACTTTGGGAGGTGTTTTTCCCAACTGATAATACAAATACTGTTCTTATTTAGAGCACTGTATATATGTAGATATTATAAAACAAGGTTACTTTCGGAAGTGCCACAAGGGAAGTATTTAAGTTTTTAGTTTGTATCCATTTCTACCAATTGTGTCAAATATCTGATATTTTCATATCAAATTTCGCTGTGTGTTACTGTCTAAGTGAGTCATGGTTAACTTGGTTAACACAGCTTGCTTTTCTCTTAGATGTTTGTTCAATTTATGTTAGCTTAGTACGCTATGTCGTTCTTATGACAGCTGCAGGGGATTTTAATTTTTAATTTTTTTAAACTAACTAATGCATACATACATACATACGAATCGAACAGAATAACTAGGTGATGTAGTTAATTCGTATTATGATTAGCGATTTTAAAGAAAATAATGTGTCTTAAGCGTCAGATTTACCCTGAGAACTTCCGATGATGCCAATATCGTCAGCATATTTCAGATTATTATGATAGATAATCTATAGATTATTATCTGCTCAAAACAAGATTGAAGAAATCACACTTCTGCGCATCTCATTGCCGAAATCCGGTGCATATTTGAAGAGTTCAGATAAGCTGCTGCGAGTGTTTTTTAGGATCACGCGATATTCCTGGATCAGTTTACGGCCATCGGTCTGAGCGTTAGTGACTAGATTTTTGCTGTTTTGAAAAGCCTGCTTTCCGCTTATAAAACTAGCTGTTAATTGATTGGCTTTCATATAAAACTTCCGGTTATACATATGTTGTTTCATTCGCAATACTATTTAATATGCTGGAGCCGGGAGTGGGAGCCGGCGCACTCTTCTTCCTACTCATGATCTTCTTCTCTTCCCATATATTGTTGTAGCTACACTTGTACCAACTTAACCAGCAAGTGATACTGCAACCTAATCGTGAAATTTGTATTCAGCTGAATAATTGTGAAACTCTCACGACAAGAGCACTGTGGAAAATCTAGCAAGTGTAGAAAATCAACTTTAAGGAGCTTATTTTATTAAAACTCAACTTGCAATGATTTTCACCTGCCAGTACAAGTACGCGGTCCGCGTACGCTGAAGCCGCGATACAAGCAAACAATCGAGTTGCTACTACGATGCCTGATCCAGTTCATCAAGCCTGGTGTCGGAAATGCATTTAACGAAAGAATCAGGTACAAAAATAAGAGGATACAGTGGCTTTCACGCATATCACCCATCAGAAAGGGCTAGGGGCGGGTCGTCTATTTTTATAAAAGACACAACTGATCACTCCTTAAGTATTTGCTAACGCAAATAATCACGGTTAGCATACAACTTTAAATTTATCGTCCTCCTCGTGCGACGTTAGAAAAAAATGATTTTAGGGGCATATTTGACTCATTTGGACATGAGTTTTTAATTGGTGGAGATTTCAATGCAAAACACACTTTCTAGGGCTCCAGATGTATTTCACCAAAAGGCCGTATTCTTTACGAAGCCGGTATGGAGTTTGGAGTCGACTTTTACTCGTCTGGCAAACCGACATATTGGCCTTCGGACATGGCAAAAACACCAAACCTCAAAGATTTCTTTATCGCAAAAGGAATATCGGAAAGCTCTGTTAAAATTGACGAAAGTTTTAATATATATTCTGAGCACTCGCCCGTCATTCTTATTATATTCCTATAATTTTTAGCTGCGGTTTACGTGAAAAGGCCGGTCCACCAAGGCTGACTAGCGCAAGAACTAATTGGGACTCCTTCAGAAAAGACTGCATACATAAAATCGATCTGAAGGTATCTCTACGAACACCATACGAACTCGAAGACGAAGTAGATCAATTTATCGAAGCTTTACAACGTTCAGCGTGGAACAATACTCCTCATAAAAAGGGAGTAATCAAAAAGAGCGAAATTAAATTTCCCCGCGAAATTCCCGAATTAGTAAAAGAGGAAAATCGCAGCGGGAGTTCCACAAGGAAGCGTTCTTGGCCCGATCTTATTTCTTTTATACACTCGTGATATACCACAAGAAGATGATACTATCGTAGCAACGTTCGCAGATTATACGGCCATATTAGCCGTAGACGATTCGATTCAGTCCGCAACATATAAGCTTCGACAAAATATGCGCTTGGACAAAAACTTGGCGTATTGTTCTCAACAAGACAAAATCCACACAATTTTACCTACAGAAATTCAAGTAATTTGTATACCAATTTTTATTGACTCGGTACAAATTCCATACGCAAACGAGGCCTAATACTTGGGAATGACATTAGATGCTAAATTAAAATGGAAATCGCACGTTAAGAAGAAACGCAAGGAGCTCGTTATCAGATTTAATTAAATGCATTGGCTGATTGGCAAATTCTTCAAGCTCAGCATGCAAAACAAGCTGCTTTTATACAAGCAACTTCTAAAACCTGTTTGGGCGTATGGTATACAAAATTAGGGTTGTACCAAACCAAGTTATGATAAAATTTTACAAACTTTCCAAAAAAAAGTTCCTAGACAAATCTTTAATACTCCGTGGTATATCCAAAATGCTGATATACATAGAGATCTATTACTACCGTGGATGACGAAATACGAAATTTAGCGCGTAAACAACTTATCTTCACAACCCATATCTTATGAAAGTTTGTTACATGTCCAATTCATCGGTGTGGAATCGACAAATCTAGATTTGCATGCACTAATTCAGCTATTCATAAGTTGTTCGCTTTATTAATTGGTTCTGAAAATTCAATTTTTTAGTTCAATTTTATCAAATTATGAACAAAATTGTGCTTGATGTAGGACGAGAAACTTTTAACAAATACACATGTTTCAGAGAAATTTCTACTATTGTACTGCATAGTGATTAAAATTCCAATACACACAAATGTACAGATTTTACTTTACAAAATTGTATCTTAGGTTGATAATGGTTAATAAAAACGCATTCAGACATCAGTGAGGCTTTGTGCTTAATTTATGTATATAGATTGAGAAGCTGTTTAAAGCAGTAAGATAAATAGTGGGAGAATTTTCGAGCACAGTGGTAGTAGATTCGACAAATATTTCGATATAGTGGTATATCTACCACACTTTGGTAGAAGCGATAATACTGCACGGCATATTGATGATTACGTGATATTTAAACACCTTAAGCACGATTATGGAGGTCAGTCTGAAAACGGGCAAGTAAATGTAATAATCAGATCGAACGAAATTGCGATTTTCACAGAGCAAATTTTGCGATATCTGACAATGGTTTCACGTAACGCTCGAGTTCCTCTTTGCCATTTAGAATATCCTCCCAACAAGATAATGTTACCTACGCTAATGTAAGTAAGACGAACACGTAAAGCATTAAGTGGGATTAATTGACTTATTCATTAAGATTATCTTTCTTGGAAATATATGTATAAAGACAAAGGTCAGTGACAAGTTTTTGGCTCCATTTTTAAGTGGAAATAAGACCTGATGAGTTATGTGCTCTTATTTCAATGACTACTGCGATGTAAGGCCCGCCGACGTTTTTTTAAATTCTTTATTATTTTGTGATGGTAATGGAATATTCCATTCGACTATTCTTAATAATTGGATAATAGAAAGTGTATAATCAATGAAGTGTTACGTTTCCTGAATTTTGTTATAAAGGGTGATCCATTTCGAGGTTCCCTACTTTTTTAAAGAAAAAAACACAGAAAATTCAAATTTAATGGAAAATGTTTATTATCATTTGAAAGAACATTCTTTGGCATTTATTTTTTGAAGATTATGTGTATCAAATGTTGGCCGTTGCTACGTCGCAGATGGTCCATCCGTTGAGTCCAATTTTCGATCACTCGTTCGAGCATTTCGACTGGTAACTGGCGAATGACACGCGTGATGTTTTCCTCCAAGGCCTGCATCGAAGCGGGTTTGTCGGCATAAGCTTTTGACCACAGGAAAAAGTCTAACGGTGTGATATCACACGATCTTGGTGGCCAATCGACCGGCCCAAAACGTGAAATTATGTGCTCACCGAAGTATTCTCTTTATAAGTCCATTGATTGATGCGATGTGTGGGAAGTGGCGCCGTCTTGCTGAAACCAAATGTCGCCGAGATCACGAGCTTCATTTTCAGACATCAAATAGTCGGTTATCATGGCACGAGGTCGCCATTGACGGTTACGTTCGCACCGGCATAATTTTTAAAGAAATATGGACCGATGATTCCACCGGCCCACAAACCACACCAAACCGTTGTTTTTTCTGGATGAAGTGGCAGTTCTTCAATCTCTTCAGGTTGCTCTTCGTCCCAAATGTGGCAATTTTGTTTGTTTACATACCCATTGAGCCAGAAATGGGCCTCATCGCTAAACAAAATTTGCCTCGAAAACGTCGGATCTTCTTGGAACTTTTCAAGAGCCCATAGAGCGAAGCGATGTCGCTTGGGAAGGTCGAGCGGCTTCAGTTGTTGCACAAGCTGTATTTTGTACGCTTTCAATTTAAGATCTTGACGTAAAATGCGCCAAGTCGTTCCATACGTCAGTCCGAGTTGCTGCGAACGGCGCCGAATCGACTCTCTACGGTCTTCGTGTACACTCTCAGCTACGGCCGCTATATTTTCTTCACAGCGCGCTGGACGTGGTCTATTCGGTCGAATATTATCCAATAATGAATGCTGGGTCTCAAAATGGGTGATGGTGTTGCGAATAGTACGCTCAGTAGGCCGATTATGTTGACCATAAGTTGAGCGAAGTGCACGAAACACATTCCTCACAGAACGTGAATTTTCATAATAAAGTTGAACAATTTGTAAACGTTGTTCACGCGTAAGTCTTTCCATTATGAAATGCCAAACAATACTAAACAAAAATAACATGACAGCATGACACGACTCACACGTGATCTATCAAAAAAGGCTATTGAAAAAAGTATCTCTACTTGGATCACCCGTTACCATATATTAATGATCTCTTGTGTGCTTTTGAATCGCTGGAAGAGTATAAGGTTCATCTTCTCATCATTTTTAATAGGCTCCGGGAATATAGACTTACGGTCAAACTTATCAAAGTGTGTTTGGGGTAAGTCAGAGGTACAATTTCTAGGTCACCTAGATGCTATTAAGCAATTTGGGAAGCCTAAAATTACCAAGGACTTACGACAGTTCTTAGCAATGATAGACTGCTACAGTGGTTTACTCCAAACTCTGTTTTTATGCAAGATCGCTTTCAAAATCGTATAGAAGGCAATGTTAAAAATGACAAGCGGCTAACATGTGAGCTTCAAACCCTTTATCTATTCAACGATAAGTTAAAAACATAAGGAAAGGCTACAGTCCGCTAGGGGCGAACAGTATGATACCCTATGTACCCCAAAGAAAAAAAGCATTAGGAAGATGATGGATAGCATTTTATTTCATTCTATGAAATTTATAGAAAAAAATTTATTTTTTCCAAAAAACGCCCCCAAAAAGTGGGCGTGGCCAAAAACTTCGTATGGGCGATATATTGAGAAAAATATTGGCATAATATATTGTTAAAATTTTTTTTCGATTTCTATGAAAATTTTCGAAGAAAACAGCATTTTAGTGAAAAACGCCCACAAAAAGTAGGCGTGGCAAAAAACTTCATATGACAAATTAATAAAGGTGGGCAGTATCTACATATCTTGTGAAGGTTGTACAACTTTATCTCTCTAACTTAAGCCTTAAAACGGTGTTTTCTAAATTGTGGGCGTGGCAGTGGGCGTATTTTGAAAATTTTAACAATTTACCATTTCGGAACCCTAGGGAGTATATGTTCCGAATTTCAGCTTCCTAGCATAATTTTAAAGGCCTCAAAAGTTGATACGGACGGACGGACGGACATTGCTAAATAGTCTTAGATTTTGGTCCTGATCATAAATATATATACTTTTAGGGGTCTGCGACGAATATTAAGGGGTGTTACAAACTATGTGTCAAAATTAATATACACTTAGGATAGGGTATAAACAGTTTTTTTTCTAAAAAAAAAAAAAACAATACTATCACTTTCATTTCCGGACTCTAACGAGTATATTTTTTCAATTTCAGCTTTCAAGCTCAAACAACTGGTGTTAAACGACCGGACGGATATTGCTAAATCTTCATCATTTTTTATGCTGATCATATGTATAAATACTTTTAGAGGGGGTCTACGACGAATATTAAGGTGTATTACGGAACTATGTGTCATAATTAATATACCCTTAGGATAGGGTATAAAGATATATGTACATCTGTAAAAATTAAGCAATGTTTGTAGGTGGAATTCCGTGTAAGAAAAATTAAGTCCCCTGTTTCCAAATAATGTACCTCTGTAACCAGTCTAAAAAGGTCAATATCAATCAAGTTAAGCAAATTTTGCGATATCTGATAAATGGTGTCAAGTAACGCTCGAGTTCCTCTTTGCCATTTAGAATATCCTCCCAACAAGATAATGCTACCTACGCTAATGTAAGTAAGACGAACATGTAACGCATTAAGTGAAATTAATTCACTTATTCATTTAGAATATCTTTCTTGGAAATATATGTACAAAGACAAAGGTCAGTGAAAAGTCCTCTTTGCGATAGGGTTAAAAGTTAGTATGTTTATGTCGGCTATTGAACATAAATGTAAATATAAATGTCACTAAAGGAATAAAAAAAGTGGTTTACATTACTACTTTACATATACATATACTCCTTTACCTTAAATGCAAAATAAATGAAAAGCTATAATTCCAGGTCATGTATCCCTTCTTACAGCAATTTTGCACGCTTCGAGATAGCCACAGAAGGACAAAATTCCTTTTATCATTATGTTGCGTGCAAACGTGTTTTCACCTTTCTTCAACTACAGACAATAATTATTATCCCAAACGGTGCCACGTCGCATTACGGTGTTAATGCGACGACATATAGCAGGAATTTTAAACGAAAGAACATGAGCATCATGGTGTTTCTTATCGCAGTCTTGCATTCTTTAAAGAGGTAAGCCCGAAAATTCCATAGTACGCCACAAAGGAATGCCTGCGAGTACGTGCACTAGTAGGATAAAGATAAAAACAACCTGCAACAATAAATAGGTAAGGAGCAAAAGAATTTTGATAAATTCTTGCCCTTGCTGCTAAGCATGTCCACCGCAGCAAAGGAAAGTAAATTATTTTTGTCAAACCCCTGTGCAATTTCTTGCCAAAGAAATGGAAGTAATTAATATGACTTTCGCTTCACCTTATGTATGCAAATATTTATATATGTCCTGAGCAGATAAACAGTGTACTCACAGCTAATAGTAGGAACAATAAATTTATTCCACAGGCAGCCAATATTCAAGAATGCTGACATTTTGTTAAAGTAGCGGGTAAAATATATGTTGTTCTAGAATAGAATATTCTAGTATAAGCTTGGCGGTGCACAATGTTGTTACTACTATATCTTCTACCTACTTTCCCCGCGGTAATCACCAAATGTATGTCCAACCAGACCGCCCGAAAAATAGCAACCCTATAATGCTCTGTCTAAGGTGTTAATAATATTTAATATCATTCTTAGCTTACAAACTAACCAATATCTACATATGTACTGCAGGCGATTTTAATTTTAATTATATGATGAAATTTTGTATTGGGATGATTAAACATTTATTCTCAAAAATTTCGCCTTGATAAATGAAATTGCGGTTGGTTATTCGCTTTACGCCAATGAACTTTTCAGTAATATAAAATCTTGTTCTACAGAAGTACTGCACCCCTTTTTACACAATTCAAATTCATAAGGCATTTGAGTTTTTTATTATTTTTGTTATAATTTCTCTCCTTTTAAATCAGCTCGAACGTTTAACTAATTGTAAATGTTAATTTTGACACATAGTTTATAAGACCCCATAATATTCAGGTTAGAACCTAAACAAAATATGTCTAGAACTCCTTCACGAGTTTGCAATATAAATTTTTTTGAAAATTTCTAGTGAAAATGTAAAAAACTGCATATCTTGACAGCATACTTAAATGGGGTAAAACTAATAGGGTGGAATTTAATGCTTCCAAAACACAATGCTGTCTTCTGTTATTGAAGCGAAACCCCAATACTCTGCCATTATCCAGGATGGAAATTGCATCGCCGAACGACAAACTTCGTTGGAATGACCACATGTTCGACGTAGCCAAAAACGCTGCGAAATGTCTAGGCTTCCTTAGGCGATGCAAGAAATATTTTACACCTTCTGATCTGCCTAGAATTTACAAGGCGTTTATTCGCCCAAAATTTGAGTACAACGCTCATATCTGGTCCGGTGCACCAATTACATATTTGGAACTACTTTACAGAATCCAAAAACGTGCGATAAAACTGATTGACCCTCTTAGTCATTGTCGTTATGAAATAGCCAGTTGCATTCCTCCCTTTAACACTTCAACCGTAATACCCGCCATGCCAGGAATGCCCATTAGTTCACCCTAAAGCCTATAATCGGACGTACTGTGAAATATAAGGATTTCTTCCTATGCCGTACAACACGAATATAGAATACTCTACTTCACTCTGTTTTCCCTGACCATTCCAATTTACAAACATTTAAAAGCAATGTGCATCGGTTTCTCACCCTGTCTTCTAATTCCTTATTTCATTAATACCAGTGCTGTGTTACTTTCAACATTATAAGAATGCTAACAGTGGAAATTATAAAAAAAAAACACAAGGTAACTACCCAACATTTTTTCCAGTAAACCACGAACACAAAGTTTTTGGCCACCCCCAGTTTTTGGAGGCGTTTAAAAAAAATACTTTTATAAATTTTATAGAATGAAATAAAATGTTATCCATCATGTTCGTAACGCTTCTACTTTGCGGTATATTTGGATATGGAATATGGGAAATGGTATCATACTATTGGCCTCATGCGGACTGAAGCCTTTCCTTCTGTTTAAAAGTCAATCTTGAATCTCTTAATTCTTGCTTTCTATCGATTGGTTAGGATTCTCAATTAATTAATAAGCACTTGGTGTCGAAGTTAAGGCAATTATATGTGATTCATTTCAAAGGTTTGTTCCACTGAAGTCAAGAGCGGTAAAGAAACAACCTTGGTTTGATAAAAGGCTAAAAAATGTTAAATATAAGGCTTTCAAGATATTTAAAAAGACTTAAGTTTAACAGCCGAGTTATTTGGATTGTAATCGACTTTAAGCCTAAAAATAATGGAATTTCAAAATTCATTGAGTACAGTGGAACAATCCCAACTGATGAAATGTCTTCTTGCCTGTTATTCAGCCTTTATTTTAGATCAATTTACATTCAATAATAACCTCCAATGCTTTCTCGGCTATTGATTCGATTGCAGATATTGGATCGCTTTACTTTTGTGTTGGAATGTCCATTTTTCCATCTCTTGATAGTAATTGAATCGGTGATTATTAAAACAATATAAGTAACATGTTTCTTTTTGTTCGGGGGAGGCAGTATACCAAATACTTTTTTCTAATTGCAAGTTCAAAATGATGATCTTGCACGTGCAAAATGATAAATAATTGTGAACATGGTTTCATAGCTGGTAGATCTACCACCACTAATTTGACTATCATTACTAAATGCGTAAAGAGACCGATAACCAAGTGGTGTTAGCTGATCTTACTATAGCTTTCGATAGAGTAGCTTATAAAAAACTATAAAACAAATTAAATGCCCTTGGAGTCCATTCACATTTAAAGCAATGGATTTCTTCATATTTGACATATTGAAAATACATTTGTTAAATTGGGTAATGGGTTGTCTTAGGCAAATAATGTCACTAGTGGCGTATCCTAGGGAGTTCACCTGTTTGTGGAGTTGATGTTTACTCCGAGATAGATGAACTCCTTAACTACCTCGAAGTTGCTGCTATCAACAGTGACAGTTTTTCCTAGTCGGTGGACAGATGTTTGTTTGTTTGTTGATAGCATGTATTTAGTCTTGTCCTCATTCACTTCAAGGCCTACTAGTTTCGTCTGTTCTTCAATAGCCGTGAAAACCTCTATCACGACACGCTGGGATCGACCGATGATGTCTATATCGTCCGCATACCCCAGCAGTTGGACTGATCTGTGAACATAGTGCCTTCCGTGTTGACACCTGCCCGGCGTACCGTACGAAATCCGGTGAATGTTGGAAAGAGTTCAGATGAGCTGCTGCCAAACTACACTTTGCACAGCGTGTTACCTAGTGTCATACGACACATCTGAATCAGTTTTGACGGGATCCCGAATTCGGCCATCGTCGCAAAAAGCTCCTCACGATGAATGCTGTTAAATGCGGCTTAAAAGTCAATGAAGAGATGGTGTATCTCGCCTTGAAACTCGTTGTCTTTTCTAGGATTTGCCTTAGTGTGAAGATTAGGTCTACAGTTGATCTGCCGGGCCAGAAGCCATACTGGTACGTGCCGATTAGTGTGCTGCGGAAAGGTTTGAGACGTTCACACAGTACATTAGATAGGATCTCATATGCGACATTAAGCAGGGATATGCTTCGATAGTTCTTGCAAGATATAGGATCGCCTTTCTTACAGATGGGACATATGGAGGTAGTCCATCAGAGCCGGCGACTTTGTTGTTCTTTAACTTTTTTATAGCTTAGCCAACCTCTTCCATAATGCCTGGACGTGGACAACCTCTTTTTTTTTTTTATAATGTACGCGCACTAAAGAGACTTTGGATACCCTTATAATGAAGTGCAACAGTGCGGGCATTAGGGAAATGAAGGATAAGAGAAAGGGAGAAACCGATGCACGTTGGTTTTAAATGTTTGTAAACTAAAATGCAGAGGAAAAACAGCGCGGTAGCGCATTCCACATTCGTATTGTACGGTTGAGAAAGGAATCTTTATATTTCACAGTACGTCCGAAAACAGGCTTAAGGGTAAACTGATGTGCATTCCTAGCATGTCGAGTATTGCGGTTGAATTGCTGTAGGAGTGGAATGCAATTGGCTATTTCATTTGAGTACTTCTGGTGGAAATACCGATAAAACAATGACAGGCAGGAGACATTACGACGATGACTACGAGAGTCAAGTGATTTCGCGATGTCTCGATCGCCAATAAGTTTTACCGCACGTTTTTGGATCCTGTCAAGTAGCTCCAAATATGTTATTGGTGCACCAGACCAGATATGAGCGTTGTACTCAAGTTTTGGGCGAATAAACGCCTTGTAAACGCCAGATCAGTAGGTGTGAAATCTTAAGCGATTTAAGGAAGCCTAGACATTTCGCAGCGTTTTTGGCGATATCAAATATGTGGTCATTCCAACGAAGGTTGTCATTAACGCACATACCGAGAATGGAAAGTCGTTCGGTTTCAGCGATGCAAGTGCCATTCATAGATAATGGCAGAGAATTAGGGGTTCGCTACAATGACAGCAGACAGCATTGCGTTTTGGAAACATTCAATTCCACTCTGTTGATTTTACCCCATTTAAGAATGCTTTCAAGATCGGAATTCAATGAGCTTAACATACTTTGTCGTTACAGTTCAACGCCGGAAGATGAGGGGCGTTGCCCAGGAAACGAATATGTAAAGCTGAGGGTACTGTCATCAGCAAAGGAATGGATTGGATTAGAATTGACAGACAGGCGGTCATTGATAAAAGAAAGATAAAAGAAAGAGAGTCGGAGACCATACAGAG
This sequence comes from Ferdinandea cuprea, assembly GCA_963576555.1. Taxonomy (NCBI): domain Eukaryota; kingdom Metazoa; phylum Arthropoda; class Insecta; order Diptera; family Syrphidae; genus Ferdinandea; species Ferdinandea cuprea. The sequence continues at coordinate 86,266,999 of OY754959.1, forward strand.
CCTTGAGGGACACCAGCATTTATTTGGTGAGTTGCAGACTTGAAACCGTCCAAAACGACTTGTATTGAACTGTCCGAAAGGTAATTTCTAATCCATTGAAGAAGGGTAACATCGATCCCAAATGCACGCATTTTCGACAAGAGAGCTTGATGCCAAACTCTGTCAAATGGCTTTAAAATACCAAGCACAACGACCTTGCTTTCACCACCATGGTGAATAGTTTGGTTCCACTTTTCGGTTAGATAAGTCATCAAATCACCAGTGAACCTGTTGCTGCGAAAACCGTACTGCCGGTCATTAAGAAGTTTCGGGATTCGAGATATTTCATAAGCTGACGATTTATCAGCATTTCCATGACCTTAGAAAGAGGGACGTAAGTGCAATTGCTGACAGCTGGAGTGTCATTGCAAATGAGTGTCGGGATAGATGACGAGGCCGAATTTTTAAAATTCCTAACAAACGACCAAAAGGTTTTACTACCGGAGGGACTTTGTAGTATTTTTTGCCTCAACTTTTGGTCGTATGAGAATTTGACACGATTAATATGGGCATGGGCAGTTGGGTTGGCCTTCAATGACCGAAATGTTACCTCTTTAGCCCTGATAGCTTCTTTACATCTCAAGTCACACCACACGTTTTCCTTAGGTCTGATACACGTCAGGGATAAAGCGTTTCATACCCATGTGAATTAAATTTGTAATCATATTGGCACAACGACCAGTTAAAACTCCTAAAGAAACCGTTTAAAGCTTCCCAATTGGCTTTCTCGTATTGCCATACGGTTCTTTTAGGAGCTTGTTCTTTAGCTGTGCGGCTGGAGTACGCGAAATTCGCCGATATGATACAATGGTCTAACGAACCTAGAGGCGATAATACATTTACATACATTTGTACATTTGTATTTATCAGGGTGAGAGGTAAGAAACAAGTCCAGAGTGTTGGCGTTTTGACCGCTGATGTCCGGTATCCGTGTCGGCTCATTTACAATCTGGGTTAAATTATTAACCTCAGCAAAGATCTCAACATACCTTCCTTCGGGTGTTGTCTGTCCAGAATGTCGATGCCAACTTGAATTGTGTATATTGAAATCGCCCGCAATGAGGATTTCAGTACGAGGATAATGGGTAACAATTCTGGTGATGGAATCAGACAGTGCATCAAACTCATTATAAGTTGAATGCTTGTCCTGGTTAGGGCTTCTGTAGATAAAACAGTAGTGAATTAATTACCTACGGACATGAAATTTTAGCCAAATAAAATTAAATTCCGGATTGGAACATTGGCCATATTGAGGTAGAAGTTGGTAGGCTACATCACTACGTATATAAACGGCGATACCACGATGGGAAGAGAACAATGGCACCAAGCTATATCCAGGCAGACTAAACTCCGTTAAATTGGAATCAATGCTGACCTGTGTTTCACTTAGTGGCAAAACAGCTGGTTTATTGTGAATCGCATGGGCGTACAATGAAAAAAAATTGGATCTCAACCCACGAATATTACTCACGTCCACTCTAATATTCCTACTCATAACAAAAAACAAACCGCCATAGCAAGTCACTCACTAGCCAAGCAAAGCAGCAGCAAACGATAGGGAGTGGGATAAGATGGAGTGCCCAAACACAATACACTTTTTTCTTTTTTTTTTCACTGCACTATACACTGTACTGTTTTTGTTTTTGCACAGCGCGCGCGCCATTAGCGTTGTTTCTTCTGCACACTATTTTTTTTTGTTTTTTTTGTGTGTGTTTAAACCGACCACGGAGTGATTTAAAAATGCGTGTGCACGCGTCGGGTGGCAGATCGGATCTTGCCTCATCACTCTCTCTACATTTTGACCGTTTAGCAGCTGCTGGAAATGCTGATTAAATGCATCTACTATTCCCTGCGCGTCGGTGACTAGGGTCCCCCACACCACCTTCCGGAGTTTTTGAACAACGTTCGAGGTGAAGTAACTGGACAAACGGCTGAAATTCCCAGCCCAATTACCCAGTTTTCAGAATTGCATTTCAAAATTTAGACCCATCTCTCTGCTCTCAAATATAAGCAAACTTCTAGAAATGTTGATTTTAAACAAAATCAACTCGGTCTGCACCGAACTAGAAATAGCACAAAACAACCAATTCGGATTCAAATCCAATCACTCAACATTTCACCCACTGCTGAAGCTGCACGCCGATGTTAGTATTGGGTTAAATAAGATAGAGACCACCGTTGCTTGTCTACTTGACATTGAAAAGGCATTTGATTCCGTTTGGATTGAAGGCTTAGTCTTCAAACTCAAATCCCTTAACTTCCCAACACATACCATAAGAATCATTCACAGCTTTCTGACCAACCGTAAGTTCTATGTGCGAATAGGGAACTCCAAATCCGGTATCAGGGATATCAAAGCAGGGGTAGCCCAGGGCTCACGCCTCGGCCCAACCTTGTTTAATCTCTATACTTGTGATCAACCACAAAATGATTCTCGAACAGAGACTCTGCTTTACGCAGATGACTCTATCACCTACTCTTCTTCCCCTTGCCCTAACATTGCATTACGCAGAGTCAAGACACACATCCTTAAACTTTGGGAATACTACCAAAAATGGGGAATCAAAATAAACTCCGCCAAAACGGAGCTTATAACATTTCGAAATCCCTACGGCACTGCTCGCAACAACACTGTAGCGAAATGTAAAAAGCTAACTCTCACCCTGCCCGACAACCCCATAATACTGCCAAAACAACAGGTCAGATATTTAGGGGTGAACTTTTCAGAACGTTTCAAGTTCAACCGTCACGTAGCCCTTACCCTTCAAAAGGCAAACTTTGCCTTATCGTTAGTCCTGCCACTTATGCGAATAAGAGGTGGACTCGAGACAAGGACCAAACTTCTTCTCTACAAGCAGTTGATACGTCCAATAATAACCTACTGCTTTCCCATCTGGTACACTATCAGTCCCAGTTACATGAAAAAAATACAAATCTTCGAGCGAAAAGTGCTGCGGCACTGTACTTCGCTCTACCGAAACCCTCACAACAACCACTATTATAGAACAGAAGTCCTATATGAAGGCGCCAATCTTATCCCCATTGACCAATATCTGTGCTCGCTTTCAACGAAAATGACGCGCAATATCCTATCCCATCCCAACCCTTTGATTCTTATCATTTCAGAGACTCCATCAATACAGGATTACTATCCCCACGTGATGGCTTTAATTGAACCTGATCTTGGAATAGTCCAAGAAGATTCATTCGAAGACTTCTACGTGGTTGCTGGAACGCGATACAACCGTGGTTGACAATCTGCCGGAAAGCAATGGAAACACAGACACGCCATCTAACACCAAGAAGAATACAACCCAACGAACTAAATCTCCAACCCACCCCAAGAAACCACACCAATGACCGTCGGCGCCACTCACGCTGTACGACAAATAATAAATAATGAATGTAAATAAATTTCATAAATAATTTTTTAAATAAAAATGTAATAATAAACTATCATTTGCACAACGCAGAGCCCCATCAGTGCTCGCAGAATATTAGATTTATCCTAGACTTAAGAAAAACAATTGCATAAATATTGTAAACACACATTTTTTAAAAAAGAGTAATAAATTGTAGATAGATAGATAGAGTCGGTGACTAGGCTTCCATCGCTGTTGCGAAGAGCCTGCGTTCCGGTCTTAAAGCCAGCAGCCAGTTCTTATAAAACTTCCGTATGTTGTTTTGGTCGCGAGACTCTTCGATCTCCTTGAGCTGGGAGACTGCGTGCGGCCTTTTGTTCCTACGAAGAATCTTCTTCTCCTCCCTTCTCCTAGCTCGGTTCTCATCCCTTGATGCCCTTGTTTTCCTCTGCAACGTTCTAATGTGTTTCGGTATACGCATACATCATCATACCACGAGCTTTTTCTCTAGGGTTATTTTGGCTATCTCCTTGATGATGTCGCGATACTAAGCCCACTGATTGTTGGCTTCTGTGGTAGGTGAATGTAACTATAGTGGAGAGTTTCTTACTCAGGCGCTCTTTGTAGGCTCTGGCAACTCCACATGTGCTAAGGCGTCCAAACGTCGAATTTCTTCTTTTAGGCAGTTCGCAGCTTCTTCTCGTTCGACATTCGAGCTCTGAATCTAGCTGCAACAAGAAAATGGTCAGAGTCGACGTTTGCCCCTGGGTGTGAGTGTGAGTAAGTTCACTATATAAGCCATAAAAAATGTAATTCTCATGGAGATCTACCCAATTATAAAGCTCGATGTTTACTCCTACGTTTGCAAACCTTTTCTTCCCGAAAACAAATTCAACGCGCTATGCTCATTAGCGACATTGCATGTTCTCGGATAAATTAATGTCCATCTGTACGAACGTTTAAAATTTTTAAATTTAAGCTAGGAAACTGAAATTTGAAAAACATATTCCCTAGGGTTCCGAAATAGTGAAGTGTAAAAGGATTTTACACTTTTTTACGCCCACAATTTAGAAAAAATTGTTTTAAAGCTAAAGTTAGAGTGATAGAGTGTTAGAACCTTCACAAGTTATGTAGGTAATGCCCTCCTATAAAATTTTTTCATTTAAAGTTTTTAGATACTCTTACTTTTTGTGGGTTTTTTTCACTATATGCTGTTTTCGTCGAAAATTTTTATGGAAAACAATAAAAAATGTTTAGCATTGGCTAAAATAGCCAATATTTCTTCTAATAAATATATCACCTATACGTATGGTGAAGATGGATTGGCCAAAATCTTTGCATTGGCGATATACCAGATAAAATATTTTTTTTTCCTTTAGCAATTTCCGATAAACCTATATATTGTTAAAAAACGCCCACAAAAAGTAGGCGTAGTTAACAACCTAATATGACAAACTTGTGTAGGAATTTAGAGTCTACATATTTTATTTAAATTCTAAACCTCTATCCAGCGTCTTACAAAATGTCGCAATTTATTTATTTAGGTATGAAAATCAATAATATCGTGAATTCTGTATTCTTATAATAATGTTAAAATAATCCCATCATACAATATCTCAGATTGGATCCTTTACACCATCCATTAATTTCATAAGAATATAAGTTATAAAATCAAAAGAATTGGAACATTGATTAGCAAACCCATTACAAAACATCGAACCATGGGTCTATTTTTAGCAAGTAGTCAAACTTTCTATTATAGGTTATTGTTCTTGAGGTATCCATACCTACGCCAATATAAATGTCGCTGTAAGCTTAAAGTGCTTCTAAGTCGCCTCGGCCTTGAAATTAAAAAAATTTACTTATATTCATCATTTCATCTTCCGAGTAATTTTGGGTCCGACTGAAACTTAGTGCTGCAATAGATTAAGTTATATCAATAGATTTAGTTTATAATACATTAAACAAATAAAGTGCATGACTGCATCATAGGAAACTTTCTCGCTACATGAAATGCATTTTTGAATCGCCTCAAACAAAATGCGTGTTACTTTCTCACAGTATCGTTGAAAGTATTTCTGAACACAAATAAAAAACGATATACTATACATTTGTATACCCTATCCTAAGGGTATATTAATTTTGACACATAGTTTGTAACACCCCTTAATATTCGCCGTAGACCCATAAAAGTATATATAATTATGATCAGGACCAAATCCTAAGACTATCTAGCAATGTCCGTCCGTACGCAATTTTTAGGCCATTAAAATTAAGCTAGGAAGCTGAAATTTGGACCACATATTCCCTAGGGCTCCGAAATGGTTAAGTGTAAAAATTTTTTGAATACGCCCACCGCCACGCCCACAATTTAGAAAAAACCGTTTTAAAGCTAAGGTTAGAGAGATAGAGTGTTACAACCTTCACACGCCCTTCACACGATATGTAGGCACTGCCCTCCTTTATAAGTTTGTCATATAAAGTTTTTTGCCACGCCTACTTTTTGTGGGCGTTTTTTACTAAAATGCTGTTTTCTTCGAAAATTTTCAGAGAAAGCGAAAAAAAATGTTTAACAAAATATTTAGCCAATATTTTTTCCAATATATCCCCGATACAAAGTTTTCGGCCACGCCCACTTTTTGGGGGCGTTTTTTTCAAAAAAACTTTTTTTTTGGTAAATTTAACTGAATTTCATCATAGATCATCTTCTTAATGCTTTTTGCTTTGGGGCATATAGGGATATGGATATATAATATATATAGGGTATCATACTGTTCGCCTCAAGCGGACTGTAGCCTTTCCTTATGTTTTCTTTCCATTTTCAAGTTTGTTATATAATACTCGGTATAAAATGTCAAATTAACTTTGTTGAGCTGTTAAAAAAATATTTTCTTTTAAATACAAAGAAGCCTAGCAAATATATAAATAAGTATGGATATCATTACAAAATTATTTAGGATATTTCGCACGCTTTTTGAAAAATAAAAGCTTTTGATTTATAATTTCAGTCTCTGTTACGGATTGGGCACAAAATAAGAGCGTTTGCTATTATTCTGACACTGATATTTTTGGGAAAATTTATTATTGCGATTGAGCGGCGCAATAATTAAAACATATGAAAACGTGTGTTGCAGTTTCGTAGATGAAAAGAACTCGCTGAGTAAGGAACATTTTTATCGAAAAAGTTTTTCATTTTGATAAATTCGTAAGAAAACAAGAGCAAAATTTGTAACAAAATGTTGTTTGGCTTTTATTATCAAAATTTACATTTCAGACGAAGTATTAAAATAAATTTTTATGAAAAAAATGTAAATCAAACGATTTATTCTCTATTTAATTTCATTAAAAACACACTTGAACAATAAAATCCACAAAATATAACCATTATTTCGAATTCAATGATAAATATAGGAATAATATACCATTATTTCAATAATTTAAATGTATTTTAACCAATCTGAGAAAATAAACATGATGTACACACATCATTACACATATTTCCTCAAAATAATAAAATAATTTTTATTAATTAAACTAATAATCAGATTTCACCGCCGCCTGCATGTGAGAATGATGTACTATTTAACCGATTGTTGTACAGTTTTCATTGACGAATGAAGGCTTACCCATGGTGATCAAATTTCGCATCGGTAGGTGGCTATAGATTTCAAATATCAGGTGCTGCGGCAAATTATTTCCTATAACTATAGAAGTTAGTACATCATTTTTTATAAAAACGTAAGAAAAGGCTACAGTCCGCTTGTGGCGAACAGTATGATACCCTATCCATATACCTATATGGCTCAAATAAAAAGGCGCTAAGAAGATGATGGATAGCATTTTATTTCATTCTATGAAATTTAAAAAAAAATATGTATTTTAATATGTAGACACTGAACTCCTTCAGAAGTTTGCATACAAAGTTTTTTGCCACGCCTATTTTTTTAGGGCGTTTTTCACTAAAATGCAGTTTTCTTTGAAAATGTTCATAGAAACCAAAAAAAAATGTTACAAGATATTTTGCCAATTTTGTTTCTATATATCGCCCATACAAAGCCCACGCGAGTAAAACTACACCACACCGCGATTTCCCAAACCTCTGGAGTAAGAATAAAATTAATATAACATAATGTAACTTGCACATAAGTTTCAGGCAAAAGCCCTCCTCTTCTCGTTTTTGACCCAGATCCTACGTGGTCTCCGTATAAAAGATTTCGCCTCTTCCCGCCGATTTGATTTCATCAAATAGCACGGAAACTAAAACAAGTTCGCAACACATTTCACCAACCTTGACTTTGAGCTCATTTACATTTACAGTGTTACCTCAATTTACTTAATAAAATAAACAACATATGCCTTAACTGACCAAATGACCTATAATATTATGTTTGTCATATCGTCTAATATACAACCCAACAACGCTAAACTTTCTGTCAGTTGACAGCTAGTCTGGTCATTTACCTGAGGTCATTCATATGGACAATTGGTATGCAATCTAATCTAAGCTTAAATAGCAGAACTGTTTTGGATTATGTTGTTACAAACAAAAAGGTAATGTGAAATGAAATTTAGAAACAATCATAAAATTAGTGATTATGAATCAATTGCATATAAAATATAAATTAAAAGTGATAATAATGTGCAATACTCGAATGTAGTAAAATGTTTAAAGTAAAACAGTATATTTTAATTCACGAAACATATAAAAAGAAGTGAAATAAATAGAATTTCTATATAATTACTACAGTACTACAGAATTACTAACGAGCGATATTTCTGAACAAAAAAATATTGCCCTTGTATTGAAAGGTAACCGATATTGCTAAAAAATAACTAAATATACAAAAATCCAGAAAGTACAAAGCCATTTTGAATTTTGCATGACAGGAAGAACTAATGATTGGAAATCGTATAAGAAATTATGGAATGCATATAAATCAAACTTAAATAAAGTGGAATACATTATTTAACATAAGGAAATGCTACAGTCCGCTTGGTGCGAACAGTACGATACCCTATCCATAGCATTATATGCTCCAAAGAAAAAAGCATTAAAAAGGTGACAAATATTATTTTATATCATTCTATTAAATTTATAAAAAAAATATTTTTTGAAAAAACTCCCCAAAAAAGTGGGCGTGGCCATAAACTTCGTATGGGCGATATATTGGAAAAAAAATATGCTAAATATCTTGTTAAACATTTTTTTTCAGTTTCTATGAAAATGTTCGCTAAAAGCAGCATTTTAGTGAAAAAAGCCCACAAAAAATGGGCGTGGCAAAACATTTTATATGACAGACTTATAAAGGAGGGTAGGGCCTACATATCTTGTGAAGGTTCTAACACTCTATCTCTCTTAACTTTAGCCTTAAAAAGGTTTTTTCTAAATTGTGGGCGTGGCAGTGGGCGGATTTTAAAACTTTTACCGCTTTACCATTTCGGGACCCTAGGGAGTATATGCTCCAAATTTCAGCCTCCTAGCATAACTTTAAAGGCCTCAAAAGTTGATACGGACGGACGGACGGACTAAATAACGGCTAAATAGTCTTAGGATTTCGTCCTGATCATAAATATATATACTTTTATGGGTCTACGACGAATATTAAGAGGTGTTACAAGCTATGTGTCAAAATTAATATACCCTTAGGATAGGGTATAAAAAGCTCAGTAAGCTCAGTAAATAAAAATATTAGGGGTGGGAGAAGACAAATGTTTTGAATTCGATTAATGGTGATAAAGTGATTGCAAATAAGTTTAATTAATATTTTATTGAAAGTTTAAAAAATAAATTACGAGATTTCGAAATGCATGGGAAGATTTTAAAAAAAGTGGTGCAAATTTAACTAGATAAATACATTAGGGAAAGTAATATACCTAATACTTGGAGAACAGTCTGAGTTCAGAAGAAAACAGTCATACATACGAGTCAAATTTAAATTTCATCATCACAGACTGGAAACTGCCGAGCGAGCATTTTCAGCCTTCATTGTAATAAGATCACATGACTCATGAGAGCTTAAAAATGCATATAAGGCCATATGTCACGTCACCGACTTAGTTCACATGTCAGGTGGGAATTTAACTTTGCACAAAAACGCTTGGGGTCACTATATATTTGGAGAAGGTGCGAGATTGACGTTAATCTTTCTGCCCCGCGGATACAAAAAAATAATTTACCGGGCGACCACTGCCCGAATCAAACAACGGATTTTACTTTACAACTTTTATTTTGTGCGGTATGATAACCGGTCTAACCTTGTATAATGTCAACATAAAACTAAACTTATCCTATGCAAGACTTCCACACGTTGCCTCCCTTGCGACGGCATTTTCCCACGGTCAGCGAAATGCAGCGGAAGCTCACCTGAACAAACTGAAGCGCGTGTGTTGACTCAGCTAAAATCGAGCCGGCCGGTTGACGATCGGTGGGAAAGTCGGGTTCAAGGTACTGATGCGGATCATATGGCCTACGCATGGTCCGCATGTATGTATAACACATGTGCGGATTGGATGGTGTTAACTTTGAGTATATTCAAAGATTCTTTCGATATAAACATGCACCCAACTTCGCGCCTCCTCCAAATCTAACAGTGCTCCAAAGCAGGGTGATTTCAGGGTGGTAACATGTCTCCTGCATACTCAATTGTTTATACATTGTGCACTAACATACATAAGACTAAAAATAATGCCAAAGTATATAATAATAAGTAAATTATAATATTAATAAGTACTTAAATATGAATTAGCTGAAATCAAATAATGAAAAAATTAACATGATGTTATTACTTAGAAATAATGTTATAACTAAAACTTATGAGTTTGAATATTTAAATAAAACGAAATATCTTGAAATTGTAGTATATAACAATTTTAAGATTCGCACAATTTAAGAAATAGACACGATTTTAACCTTCAATTATTAAGAGACAACAAATCACAACATCCTTAATGTTATTATATTAAGGTATAAAAATATGTAATGATCTACCAAATGATCTTAAAGTAGAAACTTATATAACTAAAGTCAAACAGCTTGTAATTCGAATTTTTCAATTTCTCTCGGTTTATTTTTTATTTATTTTCAAATAGTTTGGGGCAATTTTTCTTATGAAGATGAAATATATGGAAAGTAATGGGAAAACAAATGATTTAATGATTTGATAATGCGGATTCATACGCAAATTAAAGATCGAATAGGTAATGGATACTTAGTAAGCTCACATCAAAGATACTCGCCAAAAAAAATTGCATAAGCTACAAATGTATATTTGACCAAGACTCCAATTGCCTATGGGAGTGCATTTTTACCATGCACGATGAGATCGATTGAAGGTTTACAGTAATTCTCGATGGGGATTTCAATCGAAATAACCTTATGTTTCAGGAGAACATGGCGCCCCAGGACGTGAAAATGATTGATTTCCAGGTGAATAAGCATCTCAATCAGAAACTACCCTATCACAATGCATCGGCAGAGTGCACAACTACTAGAAAGTCTCTTCAGCGATGTATTTAAATTTCTACGTACATATGTATGTGCTATGCATGAATATGTAATCATCGTTGCGTAAAGTATTCTGAATGGATCTCCAGAGCTACTGCCATAGTACAATGTTTTAGGTTATGTCGTCTATGTTGAAAGGATGAGAGAACTCGCGAGCAATGAATCACTAGCAGTAAGCCACACACACATGAAGTTCACTTCATCTACTTTTCTTTCAGTATTTATTTATAGATCCCTGCAAAGTTTAATCGACACTTAACGAAGTATGCTTTTTGTAGGGTAATAATATGCATGGAAAATCATTCTGAAAGTAGATAGGTATATGTAGTTCCTACGAGAAATGTATCATACTCATACCTTCCATACCTTATCTCTTCGAGACAGCTGTAAATAGTGATGAATTTCCAAGAATGTTAAGGGCAGATTAGGTATGAAAATATTTAAATAGAAATTTGTAAATATAGGTACATTTCTACATTCTGTTAAGTACGACCTTTAACTTTAGTGATAAGTGTTAGGGACATTTCTACTGAAATGATACAGATATATATACATATATAAATGAAAACCCTCCCAACAATTCGACGATTGATTTCTTGTCAGCAATGACTTGACTTCCGCCAATCGGACAGAGTATACACGCCAAGATGCTGAAATAAAAAGCCTAGACGAGAATGCGTCTCTTCCAAGCGTGCTAACTCAGGAACTAACACCCTGTGCAATGAAAGCATGCTGTCCAATGAATATGAAGATGTCGTGGACAATGCAAATATCACAAACAAACCGAGTCGAAGTGAGTCGGTAAAGAATAAAGAAAACAAATCCAAGCGAGAGAAACCGCTAAAGCAGGTGGTGGTTGGTTATGATGGCTCCATCGTCAGCAAAGAATAGCTGATGGACTTTAGGTTCCGTCACTTTTCCCTTTAAGCAGATAATCTAGGACTGTAATAAAGAGCAAAAACCTTAAGACATGTCCCTCGTACATGTTCATGATCATTTGTACGTAGGTTTCAGGAACTCCTCGTTTTCTTAGTGCTACTCATGTCAGATCTCTTGGTTGTCCATCGAACGCTTTTTCAAAATCAACCAGAATCATAAGCAGATCCTTTAAGGAATGAAGATGCTTTTCCATTATGATCCTTATACTTTGAATTGCGACTGTTGTTGATTTACCCACGACAAACCCGCACTGGTCATCAGACAGCCATATTATTTATTTTAGGCGGCCATCTAATACCCGCTCAACAATCTTCATGGTATGTGACATCAACTTAATTGAACGGTAATTATCATAGTTGCGCGTATCCCCCTTTCCTTTGTGCAAAGGAAGAAGATAACTTTCCCTCCACTGATTGGGCATTGGATCACATCTCATGAGTCCGGAGATAGGAATCACGAGCCATCTGAGCCCGATATCTCCCATCTTTTTCCAGAACTCACTGGGCATAATACCTCATCCATATCCCTCCCCATAAAAAACGCTTAAAAAACACGATAGATGACATTTTTTTCGTATTCTATATAAATAAACAGCATTTTTGAAAAAACGCCCTCAAAAAGTGAGAATGGCCAAAAACGTATTATGAGTCAAATGTTAAGAATATTTTCTAATTGTTATGTTAAATCATTATTTTTTTTTTATTCAAAAAAACTGCTTCCAAAAAGTCGGCGAGGCTATAAACTTTATATGGGTAGAATATTGAGTTTTATAATATTAATGGTGACAATCAGAATTGTATTGCTTAAATATTTTGGCATACTTTTTTTTAAGGACATTTTTGAAGTAGGCGTGGAAAACTACATTATATGGAAAATCTGTGAAGGAGGTCACTGTCTACATATTGTGTGAAGGACTCAGGCCCGAATTATTCACTCTCCATTAAAATTAAAATCGCCATTCAAAAAGGGAAATTTTGAGATTTTAACAAAATTTGATTTATTCACCGTCCATTAGAGATTTTAATAGTGCGTACCGAAATTTTTGGGTAGGGTTTCTGTTTAATCACTTTCCATTTGCCTTGTCAGCCAGTTTGCATATTTAGTGCTTGCCTTGCTGTATAGTATATATAGTAAAAGTGCGTTATGGACAATTATCTTGAATATCTGTTGAATTTGAGTGACGACGACGAAAATACACTTGTCCTCGAACGTAGGCAATTTAAAATGACAGATGGAATATTATGATGATAAAGATTTATTTCAACGATTTCGTTTGACCAAACCTACGGTGGCTAAAGTTCTTGCAATTATTCATCCTGATTTGGAATACTCTCTAGAACGGTAATGATCATTATAGTAATTATCATTATAGATGATAATTGCAACCGAAAGCCCATCTTTTTAGATCACATTATATTCGACCAATCGCTCAATTGGTGCTTGCACTGCGTTTTTATGATCACCTGGATCATAAATGTATATCTCTTTTGCTGATTTCGCTGTCGTAAGCATTGCTTCTGTACCCATTTTATTACTAAAAGTTACGCGTGAAATTGATCGTGATTCAAATATTGTCGCACGCTGGCCTAGGCATCCAATGACCAAACTATATTTAGCAACTCGCAACTCAAAGTGAAATTAGAACGAAGCGATTTTGACAATTTCATAATCGTTGGGTACTCGGGCTACCGGAACACACGTTATTTGACAACTCCATATATCAAACCTGATAGTGATCTGAAAAATCTTTAAAACGACGGTCAGATTCGTACTCGAAATGTCATAGAGCGAACTTTTGGCATTATAAAGCCAGTGTTATCTATGGGTATGTGACTTAAATTGGCAACAATCAAATTAATCATTACTGCGTGCGCTGTGCTACATAATATATCATTGGATGAAAATGTACCGCAATATTGGAAAGATTTGAGGAAATGATGGCTGCAGCACAGATCGCAAATATAAGCACAACTGAACGAAATGATAGAAATCAAGATTTTTTTTTTAAAAGCTTAAAAAATTATATTTATTAATAAAATGTTTTATTGCACAACTTAAGGAAAAATACATTGATTAATCGGAATCTAATCTACTTCTGTTTCAGAATGTGTGTGTTTTCTTTGCTACTTTGCTATTTTTAAATTGCGCAACTCAATTTTGCTGTTTCGGCCGCCAACAAAATCATGCGCGTCTGCTGATTTTTCTACTGTTGGCTAATAGGTTCTTGGTGCTCAATTTCACGCATTTCAAACTACCTCTAATATTTTTTTTTTCAAGCATTGTCTTTCGGCTGAAAACTAACTAATTCCTGGTTAATTGAATCAAAAGACTTTTCAACATCAACCGAAACTTCACATAACGATTCCACAACAAGGGATTCCACTGTCAATGGTTTAATACCATGCGATTCATCATCATCAAAAGTTGCCGGCGTACCAGGTATTGAAATTGATATAAGATTAGCCAATTCAGTCTTCACTTCTTGGACGCCACTGTGGAATTTGTTTTTAGCTCCACCAGTTACTTCGCGGCTCGTTTTCCAGCTGCAAATTGTTTACGCAGTATTGTTTTGATATTTGTATATAAAAGGTGTTTTTTTAGAGGTATAGAACTTCGAATTGAAATAAAACACAATAAAATCGTTTGAATGTCAATTTAGCTTTATTGGAAGGATAATTTTATGCCATTAATGTTTAAATACGATTTCGGGCATGTGACCGCCGCGGCTGGTTCCAATAAAGACAAGTCTAGAGGTCGAATTTCCAACCACTTTTTCAAGCATTTGGGGCTGTATGTCGGCAATAACGCCACGAATGTTGGCTTACAAGTCCCCTAACGTTTCTGGTTTGTTGGCGTAGGCGAGCGACTTCACATATCCCCAAAGAAAATAATCCAATGGTGTCAAATCACACGATCTTGGTGGCCAATTGACAGGTCCATTCCGCGAAATTATGCGCTCATCGAATGTTTCCATATCTAATCCACATTCATGCCATCCAATTTGGAAACAAAATAGTCGGTTATCATGGCTCTTGCCGGTCTCCATTAACGGTAACTGACTCTCTAGCATCATTTCGGAAGCAGTATGGCCCAATGACTCCACCAGCCCATAGAGCAGACCAAACAGTCAGTTTTTGTGGATGTAATGGCGTTTCAAGGGTCTCATGTGGATTCTCTTCACGCTTAATGCGGCAATTTTGCTTGTTGACGTAGCCATTCAACCCAAAATGAGACTCATCACTGAACAAAATAAATTTGCACGATTTGCAAGCGTTGTTCATTTGTCAACCTGTTCACGATGAAATGGCAAACCAAACTGAACATAGGAGTTGCCATATTTGACCACAAAATGTCAGCTTTATCTCTACTCGAAAAACCAACCTCTAAAATAACACCCTTTATATCCTTAAGTGCTTTGCCCTAGCTTTCTAGCTTAAATTTAATGGCCTAGAAATTGTTAACTGCCGCACGGACATTATTAAGTCGTCTTAGATTTTTGTGCTGATCATAAATATCGAATATTAAGGGGTTACAAACTACGTGTCAGAATGAATAAACCTTTGGGGTAGGGTATAAAAAAGTGGTGCATGTACCAAATATAATATATGTACGAAGTTTGTCCATGTGATATTAACCCATATGTAACGGCTGGTCGATATATTTTGTTATTTGTTACCTGGTAGAATATGAGTTTCGATAGTTTGGTTTAATATCTAATATCTAATCGACCTGTTTTTGCGTTTTTCTCGATTTAGATTTTTGCGTGGTCTTTTACGGAAAACTGCAAAACACCTTTTTGGACAATAAAAAGAAATATTCCGGAAAAATAGGAAAATTACAGCAGCGGAATGACCGCCCGCAAACAATAGCTATTCCATGTCTGTTTTACAAAAAAAAATGTTTGGGCACGAATCGCGATCTTTCGCCATGGGCTAGTTGGACGGAGAAGGTAGCTGGTCGAGATATCGACCAATAGTACTATGCGATATACAAAAATGCACTGTAAATTTATTTCGGTTTGTAATCGGATCAAACTTTATAGCCAAGACATTTCCGCTATTTGGACATCAACGACAAATTTGCAAAAGTTTCCCCCCTCAACAATTTGCTGAATAAGAAATGTATGCAGTTTGGTGTGCTTACGCACAATCTATCTATTGATGGGCAGATGATTGCATACTACGGTCGTCATTCGTGCAAAATATTTATCGAGGGAAAGGGAAAGCCTATTCGCTTTGGATTTAAATATTGGAATTTGTGCTCTTCGGACGGGTATTTGTACGCATTCATGCCATACGGCGGCGCCTAGGCGTCTGTAGATCCAGAATATCCAGACTGTGGATTGGGAGAAACCGTCGTTCTGAAGCTGATGAGCAATGTGGCGAATCCATTGCAACATTGCGTTGCATTCGACAATTTTTTCACATCGCATAAATTGTTGTGTCGGCTGTCTTCGCTTCATTAATTCACCACCGGTACTATTCGGGAAAATCGAACCAACGGTGCCACACTTATGGAAGTTCGAACAATGAAAAAGAAAAACCGCGGTTCATTGGACTACTCCTTCGATAAGACGAATGAGATTTTGATGGCTCGATGGAACGACAACTCTGTCGTCACTGTCGCATCCAACCACGAAGCGATCGAGCCAATGCAAAAAGTAAAGCGTTGGGACCGAAAAACTCGAAAAATGACGACCGTGGAAATGCCTCAATTTCTCAAGGCATACAACAAGCGCATGGGTGGTGTCGATCTGTTCGACAATGCAATGAATAATCCGCGTTCGTGGCAAGAAATGGTACTGGCCATTGTTGACCAATGCATTTGATGCAGCAATGGTAAATGCATGGAAAATTCATTGTATGCTGCGCAGACACGAAGACCACATAAATCAAGACACGAAGAAGAAAAAATGTGTCATCATGAGCCAACTGGACTTCCGTGTTTACGTAACCGAATGTTTGCTGCGCCAAGAGAGAAGTGGAATCCCGAAGACTCCGAATGCAACCAAAATAAGCGAAAAGGTCGCGTTGAACGATATTCGCCGCGATAGAACCGACCATGGAATCATTCACAGCGCAAAAAAACTTCGTTGTCGTGTCTGCCACAAACATGCGTCATTCAAGTGCAGCAAATGCGATGTAAAATGTTTTAATTCATTCCACAGCATATAAAATAACGATTTTCCATTACCATATTTATTTATTTATTCTATAATCGAATCTATTTATCTAATAAAATATTAAAAAAATAATTTCTGAATTTTTGGTTCACTTTTGCATTTTTGTATATCGTATGGTACTATTGGTCGAGATCTCGACCACCACCTCCACGGTACCCCTGGTCAGGTACGACACCAATTTTTTTTTTGCGGGTATTCTGACCCAAAATTGGCTCGTACACAAAGTTTCAACAATTTTGAATGGACCTTTTTCGAGCCGTTACATATGGGTTAAAATACGTGCACAATTGTGTAAAAGTACAATAAAACCATCCATCACCTACGCAACCCGCTTGGGTATGAAAACACTTAAATTTCTTTTCAATCGTAAATGTATGATTGCTAATTATAGTATTAGGAGATAATTGTATTTTAGTCCATATAATTTAGATTATTTTTCCTTAAAAGTAAAAATAAATTGGTTAAAAGATAGCTTTGTTCTCAATATGATAATATTTTGTAATGTTATTTTTTGTATTGAAAGTATATTCTTATAAATCCATATTCACCGCATATTTTATTTGTTTATTTTACATACTCAAATCGTGATATGTAATCTGCTCAAATCAATTGTTCCCAACTTCTTGCTATTTAAAATGGCATTAAAATAGGCACTAAGACCCATATGTATTTAGTTTTTCTCAATTGTAATGAAAATTGAAAATAAATAGGACTTAATTTTTTGTTATAAAAAAACATATTACATTAAAAAAAACTGTGATATGTTTTTTTTATTGTAATAGCCCAATAGTAACTTCAGCCATTTTTTATAAGTTTTTTTAAGTGTCACAGTGCGGCCATTAGGGAAATGAAGAATTAGAGAAAGGGAGATACGGATGCACGTTGGTTTTAAATGTATGTAAACTATAAAGAGTTTTTAGTTTGGATCGAGCACTTACTTGGATGTAACGATAAAATAATGACACGCAGGGGACATTACAACGATAACTAAAAGAGACTTCGATTTCGCGGTGTCTCTATCGCCAATAAGTTTATTCGCACTTTTGAATTCTGTGCAGTAGCTCCAAATATGTACGTAATTGTTGCACCAGAACAGATGTGAGCGTTATACTGAAGTAATTTCTAATCTATTGAAGAAAGTTATTGTTTCGCACTTTTTATCTTTTATACTGAGAGGTGCGGCTCTTAGTTGGGTTGACTTACTTACCAATTAATGTAAAAAAAAAACAATTACACACAATTTGTCTTATTAACAATTTTTGATTATAATTTAACTTATTTTCTTTTACAATATTATTATTAACTTTATTTATTGATAAATAAGATTTGGATAATGCAAGTATGAACGAGTGACGACCGAGAACTGACTGACCTCGCGTCATTGCCCAGCGTCCAATATAAATAGCTTCGATTGAATCATTCAATTCGAAATTCGACGAACGAAAAAACTCAGGCATATCTTTTGTTTTTAGGTCGTCTTTCACAAGCAATCATATTTTAATTTCTACAGTTCGGAAAAAACGACGAAATAATAAAACCGAAGTATTCTGTAGGTTGGGGCCTCAAAGTAATGGACTCTACCGCATCAAAAAAGCTGGATATATTTTGTTCGGTGGTAGCGACTACTTGGATCGTGAGTTAGAGCTTGCGGAGGTATTCATGTGTTTCCATACCATTTGCCACAAATTGCTATTAAGTTAATATTTTTTTAATAAAAATATTTATTACTTAACAAAATCGTAATTTCTACTCCCTACGAAATTTTAAATATGTATACGGCTTTTGTTTCAAATAAATCGGGTCACTATTATTGACCCATAATGTCAAATGGAATAGTTAGAAGAAGACTGGTCGTAGGTATGCACATATGAACTATAAACTATAAAATCCACTTATAAATTACCAGTTATTTAAACAATACGTTTTTTAATATTACTGATATTTCAACTCAGAAGCGGTTGAACCAATTTAAGATTCTTCGATTTTGTTTCATTTTATTTGCAAATGTGAATATGTGTATGGAAAGAAGTAATTTTCAATCTACTTATTTGCCCAGGTGTAAATTTACTACAATATTTTATAGATATTAGGATCACTCATAAAAGAAAAACTCACTTAAACGCAATCCACAACACCGAGTCTTTTTTTCCATATCTCTCGAAAATCAAAGGTATATAAGAAACTTGCATATAAAAAAACACGGTTAAAATAAACTTCTTTCTTTTTGTATTAAATACAAAAACAAAAAACTACGCATTGGTCAGCAATTAAACTTTCCACCTTAAATGGCAGCTTTCAACTTTAGCAAAGACGTTAAGGTAAAAGTATGATTGCATTTACGTAAGACAAATGTTCTCGTGTGTCTTGCTTGCTGTACTGCGCGCTTTACTACCACCAGAATTTCTGCACATGTGTTTTGGGTATAAGGTCTTGCAAAGCCTTGAGAATACTGCTTATTAACATTGTCTTAGCGCGAATGTCCGATTTTTTGCCGCTACGAATTTAAAATCGTACTTGCAACTATATATAACCATGCACGCAGTTGTAGTTTTCTTTCGCACGATTATTCAATCGTACAAAAATATAACATATGGCTTTTAGTGTTGATGCTCAGACATGCGACCAAATAATAGCAGTTCCTTTAAACAATGATGCATTTTATGAAACTGTCGACAATCGTATCGCACGAAAAATTGGATGAATCGCAGACTTTTAATCGTTGTGATTGATAGGTATCATGTGCGCGCACTTACATTGAAAGTTATCTATTTTTCGCGACTGAATAGTAGTCCGACGGTAAACGCATATGCGCGCCTAGCCTTGTTCATATAGATTATATCTGATAGTAAAAATAGGCATATTCAGGTGTTCCAAATTCAAATTATTTATATTATTTTGCTTTTGTGTTGTGGTAGCATTGTTGCTAGAAATTGAGACAATTTGCAGTACTGCGACGCATGCTGAATTTGCATTTAAACTGCAGCTAGTTTAATCTCACCATACTTCTTTATCTTCAGCTAACACAAATTTTCTACAGTCCTACCCATTTAAAATCTTTAGCTGCAGTTGATTGCATAATATTGAGCACATGGTTGAGTTTTCATTTTAATATCTGCTTCAAAAATAGTATTGAAAAATAAAATTTATTTTTGGGTTTTACTAATAATCAAACTGCGAATCTTCTTCTAAACTTCATTACTTAAACATAAGAAAAACAATAACAGCAATAAAAAACATTAGAAAAGGCTACAGTCCGCTTGGGGCGAACAGTATGATACCCTATCCTTAGCATTACATTACAGCATTAAGAAGATGATGGATAGCTTTTTATTTCATTGTATGAAATTCAGAAAAAAAGTAGGCGTGGCAAAAAACTTTATATGACAAATTTATAAAGGTGGGTAGTAACTACATATCTTGTGAAGGTTGTAAGACTTTATCTCTGTATCTTAAGCTCTAAAGCTGTTTTTCCTAAATTGTGGGCGTGGCAGCGGGCGTATTTCGAAAATTTTAACATTTTACCATTTCGGAATCCAATATCTTGTTGCGATTGAGTATATGTTCCGAATTTCAGCTTCCTAGCATAAATTTAAAGGCTTCAAAAGTAGATACGGACGGACGGACGGACATTGCTAAATGGTCTTAGTATTTGGTCCTGATCATAAATATATATACTTTTAGGGAACTACGATGGATATTAAGGGGTGTTACAAACTATGTGTAAAAATTAATATACCCTTAGGATAGGGTATAAAAATCTGTTTCTTTATTTATTTGAATTTTAACACGTCGAATTTCTTTTGGGATTATCAATGAATTTACAACTATGGCAACATGGATCGTAAATGACTCTATTCATACTTGGGGCACCTGGTGGTAAATAGAAACAAGTTTCCAAATGACCAATCGATATGTCAATAAGTAATTAGTTTAAGTGTATTTGTTGTAATGCATACAAATTGTTGTAGCAAAAAATTGTTTTGGCCTTTTTTGTAATTTATATTCCTTTCGCTATTTAAACAATTAGTGCTGTTTTAATAACTTTGGTCATACAGAGATAGAGAAAAAGATATAGACGTACGCGGATAGTAATAGGAAATTAAGAGTGCTGCAAATCATGTGCTTTTCAATTATATACAGAAATATTTCCTCCTGTTCATAATTTATATATGAATTTAAATTAGACTAACAAAAAACTGAAGTTTGTGTTTATTATTACTCACAGTTCTAACCGCTTTCTGCTTATTAACACAACTTCACATTGACATTGACTGTACATGATGGATTTAAGATCACTTACAAATCGATAAAATCGAAATATGGAACACGGCAATTTGGAGCTAGTTATAGCTATCATTGAAATGCACAATTGGAACAAATCAAAAAGTTGTTTCATTTTTTTGACAAGTCGGTTATAGCAATCACTGAAAAATGTCTGTGAGTGAAAGGCCACTGGTATAGGTTTTAAGGTTGGAGTTGATCATTGAAAGCAAAGCTGAGAGCTGAGAATAGCAAGACAATCGAACTTCAGTTCCAAATTGTAGAAACGATTAGTAGATGTTCATTGAAATCGACTTCTCGAATTTAAGAATTTAAAGAAAAGATTAAATTATAATTAAATAATTTTGTTTGTAGAAAAATTCTGTAAGTGATTCGCTTTATTTTGATGCAACAAAATTTTCAATGATACATTTCAATGATAACTATAATTAGCTCCTTTCGCTTGCTAACTTTTTTTAAAAAAAAAATTGCATTTCAATGATAGCTATAACTAGCTCCTTTCACTTGGTGCTAACTTTTAAAAAAAAAAATTGCGGGTTCAAAGGGACAGCAGTATGCTGTGTCAACTATATGTATAATTACTCATCTGTGACCGAACTAAAATAACACAAAAGCACAATAATTGAATTATTCAGCAGGTGTTGTCATGTAGTGCCCAGTTTAGCTGGTTATGTCATGTTTAATGGCAAGAACCATAAATTCCGGTCAGGACAGGAAGACGTCGAAAGGAGTGTTGTCTGTAATGTCGGCACAGGGAAACAAAAAAAAAAAAAAAAGGAGACATCAAAACAGATCATGTCTGCTGGGATCACACACATAACTTCCCTGGAATATTAAATTTTAATCAAATTTTATTAAATTTGTGGTCTCTCATGTATCAATTTTTAAATGTTGAGCATGATTATCACACAAAAATTGTATTGCCCTTCCATTTTTTCAATGTTTCTGTTTACAAAATTAAAGTAATGGATTCTCATAAAATCAGTAATGCCAGACTATAATTAATTAAGAAAATTGTTTTTTGGGTGGTATCCACATTCAACATTGATGCCGCGCAGAGACATTATACTCAGAAACGTTATATTCAGTTTTCTGCACATATTTTTTAGGCTTTACACAGAATTTTAACTTAAGGTAACATTGGTGGTCAAAGTGGTCAAATAATGACCAATTCTGACATAAAAAGTAATCCCCCAAAATGTTTTGTTCTTGTTCAATCCTATGTAACATAATAAAGACTGTTTTCTTAAAGGTATAGAACTTCGAATTGAAATAAAACACAAGAAAATCCTTTTAATGTCCATCAATTTGGCTTTATTGGAAGGATAATTTTATGCCATTAATGTTTAAGTATGACTTCGGGCATGTGGCCGCCGCGGCTGGTTCGAATAAAGGCAAGTCTAGAGGTCCAATTTTCAACCACTTTTTCAAGTATTTGGGGCAATTGACAGGTCCATTCCGCGAAATTATGCGCTCATCGAATGTTTCCGTCAATAAATCTATTGTGACGTGCGCTGTCTGGCATGTAGCGCCGTCTTGTTGGAACCACATTCATGCCATCCAATTCGGAAACAAAATAGTCGGTTATCATGGCTCTATACCGGTCTCCATTAACGGTAACTGACTCTCCAGCATCATTTCGGAAGAAGTATGGCCCAATGACTCCACCAGCCCATAGAGCACACCTAACAGTCAGTTTTTGTGGAGTTTCAAGGTTCTCATATGGATTCTCTTTACACCAAATGCGGCAATTTTGCTTGTTGACGTAGCAATTCAACCCAAAATGAGCCTCATCACTGAACAAAATAAATTTGCACTATTTGCAAGCGTTGTTCATTTGTCAACCTGTTCATGATGAAATGGCAAACCAAACTGAACATAAATGACATTAGAGTTGCCAGATTTGAACACAAAATGTCAGTTTTATCTCTATTCAAAAAACCAACTTTAAAAAAAAACAGCCTTTATATTTAATTTCATATTTTTAATGCGCAATAAATATTTATTTACACATATTTATGTTCTTACATTTTGTCTCCTGCCATTATCGTAGATCTGGCAACAAAACAAATTGAATTGAATTGAATTGATTTTATTGAGACTTATTAATCGATTAACAAATAGTTTTCAATGCCCCGTGCAGGGACGGGAAGTAAGAATATCGCTGCAGCGCCCTCTAGTGCTTTTGTAGAAGGCGACTAAGGGGGAGGAATTCACTTCTAGGCAATTTCAACTTCCAGGTGAGCCTAGCAACATATTTAACACCTTAAAACTGCCCCACAAGTGTGCATGCAACTCGGTGGGTTGACACGACTGGAGATCACCGGTGTCAAAAAAGTATGATCAATCAACAACTTATGTCAGGAGCATACACTTGTTGAACAAAAAAAAACCCGCTTAACCTAGCATTATGGAAATCTAAGTTCATGGAAACACTACCCCCGCAGGCAACAGCCTTTATATTTTTGTGAACCTGGGACGAAACCTAAGGGTCGCGAAGTTGGAATGTTGGAACTACGAGTGGTCGCTGCTACGAGCTGGCAGAGATGATGGTAAGAAGCACATCTCGTGTGTCCAAGAAAAAAAATAGCGAAACACCGGAAATCGGGCGCGTTACTTGGACGTTAAGACAAAAGCATACAAGATGTTCTACTACGGTAAACAACAGGGCAAGAATGGTATAGGTATCATACTTGTGGCAGAGTTACTTAGCAACGTAATGACCATTTCGAAGTCCAGTGACCATTTGATGTCTCTAAAACTGGTGATTCAACGCGAGGTTATATATTTCACATGCTCCCAAAGTCGGGTGAGAGCAGAGGGAAAAAGATGATTTTCTGGCTTGATTTCCACAACCTCATCAAGAATATCCGAAAGGATGAGCTTTTGTTTGTTGGCGGATATGTCGGGAAGTCTAACGAAGACTATTAAGACTGCCATGGAGGACTAGGATACAGCACCAGGAATTCTCCTGGTGAAGACATCCTAAGCACGTGCAAGTCATACGGTATTATCGTTTTAAACATAACCCGGCACTTGGTCCCTTATAGCAGTGGCGGAAATGAAACCCAGATTGACTACCATTTAGTGGCAAGTTTCATGAAGTCTAGAGTTAAAGATTGCAAAGTGATCTTGGGAGAGCCAATCACCCGGCAACACCGTCTCCTCCTGACAGAAATATTCATGCAGAAGAAGAACAAAATTAAAAGTTAACACCACAGTCGAAGGCCACGATCAAAGTTCATGATAGCAAATCATGCGCATTGGCTGTGTCAGCATATTCATGTCTGAACCTGTTCCCACAGTTCCAGCGCATGAGGATCTTGTTACGAGCGCGCCACTGCCACCGGACACGCGTGCAGTGGCCTATTTGACGAATCAGCAATTCGCACCGTAGGACCTACACTTTCCCAACGGGGAATTATTATTGAATAAGTAATAAGTAGCTGTGAAACGGGACGCAATAAATTATATTCAATTAATTGAACCGGTCTTTGGGTATTTCAATAGTGAGTCGAACAATTGGGCACGCCTCCTGGTGGGCGTGCGTTCGGGTTTTTTAATGATCACCCGGATGTGATCCTTAAACTGGTGCCCGAGCAGGGACCGGCCTTAAACTTGTGTCCTTTTTTGTCTAGGGATATGTGCTCGCTGCAATACCCTCTATAGAGTGAATACGTCACATATCCATGAGAACATGTGGATATCCTAAAGGACTAAAGGATACAGTGGTGATTGTGATCGTGGCATTAGTAGGTTGCTTGCAAATAAACGGGACGAACACGACACTCCCGAATATGCCGGTTCCCAAGATTTTCGTAGACAAAACGAGTCGTTTTTGTTCGGAAGACATACATATATAAATAATAAGCAAACTCCATACATAAAGGAGATGTTTAAATTAGTAAACCTACTGTGTGTGATAGTGAAAAGTTTAAGCTATAAAAACAAACCTGTTGGTAATTTAAGCTGAAAGTTAAGTTGCGAAGATGAAATTCCGCGCTTAAAAATTTCACTTAAAAATAAAATATAATTAGTGAAAATTAAGTTGGGCTCCCAAATTTCACTCAAAAATAAATAAAACTCGCGACGAAAAATTCTGCGATAGAATAAATATCCTATCCTTTAAGAAGAAATTGAAAAATTGCAAAGAAAAAGTTTTCGCTACTGCTTCATAGTGTTCGAGCAACATAAAAGAAGAAAAAGTGTAATATAAGTAAATTTCTTAAAGGAATTGTGTAAGTGGCAAGCTGTACGAAAGAAAGATTTATTCAATATTTATACTCATTTTTAAATAACGGGTGATCCAAGTAGAGATACTTTTTTCAATAGCCTTTTTTGACAGATCACGTGTGAGTCGTGTCAAGCTGTCATGGTATTTTTGTTTAGTATTGTTTGGCATTTCATAATGGAAAGACTTACGCGTGAACAACGTTTACAAATTGTTCAACTTTATTATGAAAATTCACGTTCTGTGAGGAATGTGTTTCGTGCACTTCGCTCAACTTATGGTCAACATAATCGGCCTACTGACTACGTACTATTCGCAACACCATCACCCATTTTGAGACCCAGCATTCATTATTGGATAATATTCGACCGAATAGACCACGTCCAGCACGCTGTGAAGAAAATATAGCGGCCGTAGCTGAAAAATTCTGCGATAGAATAAATATCCTATCCTTTAAGAAGAAATTGAAAAATTGCAAAGAAAAAGTTTTCGCTACTGCTTCATAGTGCTCGAGCAACATAAAAGAAGAAAAAGTGTAATATAAGTAAATTTCTTAAAGGAATTGTGTAAGTGGCAAGCTGTACGAAAGAAAGATTTATTCAATATTTATACTCATTTTTAAATAACGGGTGATCCAAGTAGAGATACTTTTTTCAATAGCCTTTTTTGACAGATCACGTGTGAGTCGTGTCAAGCTGTCATGGTATTTTTGTTTAGTATTGTTTGGCATTTCATAATGGAAAGACTTACGCGTGAACAACGTTTACAAATTGTTCAACTTTATTATGAAAATTCACGTTCTGTGAGGAATGTGTTTCGTGCACTTCGCTCAACTTATGGTCAACATAATCGGCCTACTGACTACGTACTATTCGCAACACCATCACCCATTTTGAGACCCAGCATTCATTATTGGATAATATTCGACCGAATAGACCACGTCCAGCACGCTGTGAAGAAAATATAGCGGCCGTAGCTGAGACTGTACACGAAGACCGTAGAGAGTCGATTCGGCGCCGTTCGAAGCAACTCGGACTGACGTATGGAACGACTTGGCGCATTTTACTTCAAGATCTTAAATTGAAAGCGTACAAAATACAGCTTGTGCAACAACTGAAGCCGCTCGACCTTCCCAAGCGACATCGCTTCGCTCTCTGGGCTCTTGAAAAGTTCCAAGAAGATCCGACGTTTTCGAGGCAAATTTTGTTTAGCGATGAGGCCCATTTCTGGCTTAATGGGTATGTAAACAAACAAAATTGCCGCATTTGGGACGAAGAGCAACCTGAAGAGATTGAAGAACTGCCACTTCATCCATAAAAAACAACCGTTTGGTGTGGTTTGTGGGCCGGTGGAATCATCAGTCCATATTTCTTTAAAAATTATGCCGGTGCGAACGTAACCGTCAATGGCGACCGTTATCGTGCCATGATAACCGACTATTTGATGCCTGAAATTGAAGCTCGTGATCTCGGCGACATTTGGTTTCAGCAAGACGGCGCCACTTCCCACACATCGCATCAATCAGTGGACTTATTGAGAGAACATTTCGGTGAGCACATAATTTCACGTTTTGGGCCGCTCGATTGGCCACCACGATCGTGTGATATCACACCGTTAGACTTTTTCCTGTGGGGATATGTAAAGTCAAAAGCTTATGTCGACAAACCCGCTTCGATTCAGGCCTTGGAGGAAAACATCACGCGTGTCATTCGCCAGTTACCAATCGAAATGCTCGAACGAGTGATTGAAAATTGGACTCAGCGGATGGACTATCTGCGACGTAGCAACGGCCAACATTTGATAGACATAATCTTCAAAAAATAAATGCTAAAGAATGTTCTTTCAAATGATAATAAACACTCTCCATTAAATTTGAATTTTCTGTGGTTTTTTCTTTAAAAAAGTAGGGAACCTCGAAATGGATCACCCTTTATAAAGAATGGAAGAAATGAGGAAAACCCTTCTCGAGTTGACGGGTGCTGTTAAAGAGATTCTGGACCCTCTAAGAGGTTACGAAGGACGCCTTAGGTATCTAGAAGGTGCAAACGAGCCAAAAAATTTATCAAAAATGTTGATAATTCAACAATCCAGGACCTTACCGGAAGCCTATACGGCATGCCTGGAGATACAGAATCTTGACTACCGGAACAACACGATCCACCTGCCGAACGTGGTGAACAGGGTAACAACACCTCTAAACCCGACATTGGGAATGGACCAGAGATCGTCTCCGAATGATGGGAAATATGTGAGAAATTTTGGGTATACATTCAATCAACGCTCGCAAAACGATTCGCCTCCTAGGCCCAGTGCAGCAAAACCTCATGAGAGAATGGAGGTAGATCTCCAAGCTCAATCATGTCAGGTAAATTATATGAATCGGCCCCAAGGAAATAATCCTTTTAAGCGACGATCGCGCTCTGAGAATTATCCAGAAGTTATTTAATATTAGAACTGCGGAGGAAGAGCCAATCAATTCATATCGCGAACAGGCGGAGGAGAATGTAGAAGACGAACTAAATTTTATGACGGACGCCTGTCCAGCGTACCTTATAACGGGTGATTTTTTAAGAGGTTTAGAACTTTTTTTTAAAAAAAAACACAAAAAATTCGAAAAAATGAATGAAATATTTATTTGAATCGATAGTTTGAACCTTGCAATTTAATGTTTAAAGATAATTTCATGCAAATGTTGACCGCGGCTGCGTCTCGGTTAGCCCATCCGCTGAGTCCAATTTTGGCATACTCTTTCACACATATCGGCCGGTATCTCACGAATGAATGCATGGATGTTGGCTTCCAGTGCGTCAATCGAAGCGGGCTTGTCCCTATACACATTAGCCTTGGCATACCCCCACAAAAAATAATCTAATGGTGTCAAATCGCACGATCTAGGCGGCCAATTGACCGGCCCGAAACGTGAAATTAACTGTTCACCAAACTCGCCTCGCAATTGCGCCATTGTTTCGCGTGCTGTGTGGCATGTGGCACCGTCTTGTTGAAACCACATATCATGCAAGTCAAGAACTTCCATTTCGGGCAAAAAAAAGTTTGTTATCATCGCTCGGTAGCGTTCACCATTGACAGTAACGCTGCGATTCGCATCATCTTTGAAGAAATATGGCCCAATAATGCCGCCGGCCCATAAACCGCACCAAACAGTGGCTTTTTCGGGATGCATTGGTAGCTGTTGCAATGCTTCTGGCTGATCTTCACTCCAAATGCGGCAATTTTGCTTATTTACGTACCCATTCAACCAAAAATGAGCCTCATCGCTGAACACAATTTTTCGATAAAAAAGCGGATCCTCGGCCAGCTTTCCAAGAGCCCATTCACCAAAAATTCGGCGTTGTGGTAGGTCGGCTGGCTTTAGTTCTTGCACCAGCTGTATCTTAAAAGGCTTTACGCCCAAATCCTTCCGCAAAATTTTCCACGTAGTGCTGTAACAAAGGCCTAACTGCTGGGAACGGCGCCGAATCGACATTTCGCGGTCTTCTGTCACACTAGCTGATACGGCCGCAATATTTTCTTCAATACGCACAGTACGTAAACGTGTTGGTGGTTTAATGTCCAACAAAGTAAATTTGGTGCGAAATTTGGTCACAATCTTCCGAATAGACTGCTCAGAAGGTCGAGAATGCCGATCATAAAATGGAAGCAGCGCGCGATGAACATTTCGAACCGAGCACGAATTTTGATAGTAAAATTCAATAATTTGCAAGCGTTGTTCATTTGTAAGGCGATCCATGGTTAAATTGCAAACCAAACTGAAGCTGTTTGACAGTGACACAAGGTACTAAACACACGGCAGCTGTCAAAACCAGTGTTGCCAAAACCAAACCAGCTAAAAAATCACCCTTTATAACATATTTTACAGGTAACGTGACGATGCTTAAGTTTTTGGTTGACACCGGGGCAAACAAAAACTTTATCAGCCCAACTGTCAGAAGCAAACCCACACCCCTATTAAAGCCCTTTGTCGTGCACTCGGTTGCCGGCAATGTATCCATCAAAAAAAAAATTAGTGGTAGCTTCTTTAAGAAAGTCGGAAATGATACTATATTAACATTTTATATATTTCCAGGGTTAAAATCTTTCGATGGTATAACAGGAGATGATACCTTGAAAGAGTTAGAAGCGGTCATCGACCAAAAAGATATACTCAGCTTAAACCCAAATATTAGAATCCCACTTACAGGAAAGGTTCCCACAGAGGTCAATATTGTTCTTGACGAAGCTCTACCTGAGAAAATTAAAACCTAACTTCGTAAATTAATAAAGAAATACGATAGACCTTACTTCAGGGTTTCACCAAATACTAATGAAACCCTCTGACATTCCAAAAACAGCCTTTTCCACCTTAAATGGAAAATACGAATTTTTAAGAATTTTTCCTGAAGAATGCACCGGCCATATTTCAGCGGATGTTCGACGACGTCCTCAAAGAATACATTGCTAAAATCTGCTACTTATATATCGATGATATCATTGTCTTCGGTAGTAGCGAAGAGGACCATAGGAACATAGATACCATTCTTGGAAGGTTGCGCGAAGTTAACCTTAAGGTCAATCTTGAAAAAACTAACTGCATGAAGACTGTGGTAGAATTCCTAGGATATGTTATTACTCCCGATAAAATTCGTCCAGACGTAAAGAAGGTAACAGCTATTCAGCAAATATTGCCGCCAGACAATCTGAAAGATCTAAAGAGATTTCTAGGTATGACTTCGTACTACCGGAAATTAATTCGCGACTATACGAAGGTCGCTAAGCCTTTAACCAACATCACGAGAGGGGAGAATGCCCGCATAAAGGCTAACCAATCCAAGCGAGTGCCTATACATCGTTCTTTCAACGACCTAAAAGAGCTTTTGACGTCCTCCGAAATTCTGACATTCTTTGACTTCGGAAAGCCTTTCAACTTAACAACGGACGCTTCCAATT
Source organism: Ferdinandea cuprea (assembly GCA_963576555.1). NCBI lineage: Eukaryota > Metazoa > Arthropoda > Insecta > Diptera > Syrphidae > Ferdinandea > Ferdinandea cuprea. The sequence goes on from OY754959.1 coordinate 86,297,481, forward strand.
ATGCAATTGGAGCCGTGTTATCTCAGGGGGAAACAGGTAAAGACAAGCCAATAGCTTTCATATCCCGTCCTCTCAATAAATCTGAAGAGAATTACGCAACGAACGAGAAGGAGATGTTGGCCATTGTATGTGCCTTGGACAAGCTCCGCTCTTACGTCTACGGTGCCAAAAAGACCCGCATCTTCACGGATCATAAGCCGTTGACGTTCGCCCTGGGAAATCGCAATTACAACGCGAAGTTGAAAAGATGGAAGGCCCGTTTCGAAAAGTATAGTTACGAATTGATTTACAAGCCTGGTAAATCAAATTTCGTAGCGGACGCGCTATCTAGATTAAAGACAGAAGTTAATCACTTGTCCAGCTCAGGTCGTGCTGAGACGGAAACAAGTTCAAGAATAGCAGCAGCCGTTTCGGGGACTGAAACCGCTAGCGAAGATTACGAAAACAACTGCAGAGGGACTGAAGACACTGAAACTGTCAGTGAAGAACACGATAACAACCACGGGGTTAGAAGCAACACGGAAACTGCTAGCCAAATTCACTCTTCCCTACAAACGGCACACAGTGCTAAACAAGATAGCTCTGACCTTATAACACATGTCGAGGTTCCAATTAATGTTTTCCGAAACTAAATTATCATCAAGATCGGTAAAGGTCTAGAAATTTACGAAGAACCCCATCCTGGGTACTCACGCCACTACATCGCAGAAAGCGATTTAACCAAGGAAAAAATAGTAGCTATCCAGTAGTAAACTGAGGCCAAGCGTCTTAAATGGTCTCAAAATATCCGAACCTTACCTGGCATTACTACGGGAAGTGTATTTAGAAAATCTCGTGAATTATAAAATTCATGTTACCCAAAGGCTGGTAGAAGATGTAAAAAACGAAGACTATATATTTGAACTAATTTCAAATGAACACAGAAGGGCCCGCAGGAATCCGAGGGAAAACAATGAGCAACTTCTTGAAAATTACTACTTCCCTCGGATGATAGCCGTGTAAAACGGGTCACGGATACTTGCGAAATATGCAAGACAAACAAATACGATAGGTTTTGATTATATTTAATAACGAGCTCTTCCCTTTTCATTTTTACATGCGATTTCCATTTTAGTTTCGCATCTAATGCCATTCCCAAATATTTAGCTTCATTTGCGTACGGAATTTTTACGGAAATAAAATTGGGTATTTACATTTCGGTAAGTAAAATTAATTACTTTAATAGATTTTTTTCAAATACTTTGGACATAATTGGTAAAAGCGATATTGTTCTATACGATATTTTGTCATATGGAGGTTTTCCCAGCTTTGGGACCATTATGACTACAACTACTCTCCACTGTCTTAGGACGTACAATAACCTAAACGCAGCATTTATTAGATATACGAAAATGATTACTGCTTTCATAGGCAACTATTTAAGGACTTGTTTTCAATTTTTGTATCATAACAGCTCAGCCAGCGATACACTTTTAACTTTAAAATTGTCAGGTATCCCGGCTAATGCTGTATCTTCAATTAGCTCTTAGCCATAAAAGGGCTTAAACTTTTTTTCTAATGTGTTCGTCAAATATGTCAAATAATGTTTCTTTGTCTCCTTTCGCCATTATCTTTTCTGAGAGGAGGCGCTTGCATTTTTGGCTTTTTAATGCCTTTCAAAACTTTCCAGAGCGAGTATTTCGAACTCTTATCCGCAGTGAGACCTTCAATATATGAAGATACTTCGCGATTTTTAAAGTCCTGAATGTTTATATTTATAGTGCTACAAAGATTATTGAATAACGTTTTATGCTGCGGAGCACGAGATTTATGCCATTTTATTTTCTTTTTTACTAATTCGATTATTTCCCAAAGATGTTTTATTTCGCTTTTTGCTTTTGATATCCGTTTATTAGGAGTATTATACCGAGCTTTGTATGACTCCGATTTACTGATCGATTTAGGGGCTAGTTAGTTTGTCCTTAAGTTCAAGAGCTGTTTATTGAGCGATTAAGATCGATTTTATTGTCTTTAATATGCTAATATGCTATGTTTTCATATCCTGCCACTAATTGTCGGTGGTCAAAAGGAATGGTGAATGCGATTATATGAGAACACAAGCGTTCTCACTTTAGCATAACATCATCAACTCCTACTTCCCACCTCCCAGTGGTGACTGCTGGGTTCCTAGTACCTCACCTGGAGATGGGGTAACCAATTCCTGTGGAAGGTCGTTGGTGGCAGCTGACGGGAGAGGGGGGAGGAGTGCCATCTCACTAAGACACTTCTCCTGTTTCCGGACGGCGGCGGACGAATTCTACGGATGGATCAACCTCGGCGTCCACAGTTCCAGTTAGGTGGAACAAGTGATCTCCCTATATGAACTGCTTCGACTTATTAGAAGCCCAGGTATCATCCTTTCTCCGCTACTCGTGGGTCCTATTATGAAAACTCAAAACTTAAAACAAAAACAAAAAACAACAATTAAGACCGGTATCCCTTCAAAACCGGACGTTAGTACGGTGAATAAACTGTCTACCGGTATAGCTCCTGCTACAGCAAGCGTTGGCTATACACGCCCCAAAGTGATATCCAAAGATATCTCCTGAACGATGGCAAACTGTCAAATTAAAGCTCTTAAGTAGCGTCTTACCCTTCATGAGGGCAACTCCCGGACCGCCACCGAACACTCAAGATGCTGGCTGGCATCAAGATCACGTAAAGCTGATCGCTTCCGCTGACACGAGATCTGTCGATCTGTACAAGCTGACTGTAAGCAGCCTAGTAGAGGTTTAGCCAGGTGCTAAGCCCTAGGTCGTAGCAAAGGAGAACAACCCTAGCAGACCTAGGACTCGCACTTGGTTCCCCATCGAACCACCTTCTGCGGAAGTAGTCCCAGAAGTCATCCAGCTCTGCAATCCCACACTACCCACTCATGACTGCAAGGTCGCAAAGCTGGAAGAGCAAAGGGGTGCCTATAGATCTGCTGTGATAGTACTCACTCAGGAATCACTTGCTCCTTTGGCGAAGACTAACGGCATGATAAGTTTTGGTTGGGATAAAATAATCTTGCGCGTCTACAAAAAGGATGAGTTAGAGGCTGGCAAACTGCCACCTCACCCCTTAGACTCAGTTTCCGCAGCCTCGGACCCTGGAACATTGGTATCCTTACCTTGTATGGATGACGATGTTTCCACAGACCAAATGGCTCCAGCCAAGTCTACTGCCTCTATCGCGGACACCTTATCTGATATGGAGACGGATGACTGTCTAAACAAGGTCCTTCTCAGTAAGGATGAACTTCTTGGTTCATCTTCAGATTCAGAGGACCTAAATAAGTGGTGGAAGTTTCTCTGCCTAATTGTAACAATTGATGCTGCAGTTATTACAGATAAACCTTCAATACTCCAAAAAGGATTCGGCCTCCTTGCTTCTCCGTCTTTCTGAAAATAGAGAAGATATCGTCCTGATCCAACAACCATGGATTGTCAACAACCTGGTTTGCGGACTCAAGACACCGGGATACACACACTAAATGTAACCCTAGATCCTGCATACTAGTGAGAAGTAGTCTTAATATATTTTTACTTTACGAGACTGGAAACGGCCAAAGGCACGTACTGGCTGGATTCGGCCTATCTGGCTCACGATATCGTGGGAGATCCTCCTGGGTATGCCGTGGAGTATCTCGTAAAGGAAGCTGGAAAACGAAACACTGGACTCATAATTGGGTGCGATGCCAACACCCATCACTCAGTATGGGGCAGTTCCGACATTAACAAGTTACTTTTTTATTACATTTTACACATCAATCTTATTGTTTGCAACAGAGGTAGTGAACCTACCTTCATAACCAGAAGTCAACAAGAGGTCTTAGACATAACTCTCGTGTCTGATTTCATCACTGAATTGATCGACAATTGGAAATCTCATCTGTTCACTCTTTTTCAGACCACAGATACATTCAATTCAATCTAAATGATGACCTGCCATGCCAATTAAACTTCAGAAACTACCGTAAAACTAATTGGCTCATGTATAGAGATTCACGATGGCGTTCAGTAAATTCTACGCCTTTATGTTCCCCTCATGATACTAACGAACTCGATCATAAGGTAAGGGAACTCACTCTGGCTCTAAATAAAGCACTGTCCTCCTCGTGTCCTCTCAATCGACCGAGACTTGTGGACATCTGTGTTAGGCCCACTTAGAAACGACTGTAGGAAACTGTTCAATAAGGCTAAGGCCACACGAACAGATTTCGACTGGGATGCATATAAAGTATCCCTCAAATCCTATAAAAATGAATTGAGGAAAGCCAAAAGAGTATCATGGCGTCTATTCTGTAACAAAATAGAAAATACCTCAGAAGCTTCTAGGCTAAGGAAAATCCTCTCTACAAATCAAGCGATGCCAATCTGTCTCAAAAAATCAGATGGCTCTTGGACTACGTCTGGCGAGGAATCGCTTAATTTGCTTTCAAACACCCACTTCCCGGGTAGCTCTCATGTTAAAAGTAGTGTGAACCCAAACAGGGTAATGCCACACATAACCAATATTCTCGATCTGATTGCCAGGGATAGACTACTTTGGGCGCTACACAGCTTCAAACCATTTCTCCTAATAACTTTAGAAAGATTGATAGATATCCATATATGTACGTACCAACATTGACAAAAGGCTGCCGTCTACGGCCCAACATGCTTATTGCATATGCAGGTCTGTAGAAACAGCCCTCATGGTTAGTACGTTCGATTGATCACTCCCTTCACCACAAGGAGTACACAATGTTAGCTTTCCTCGATATAGAAGGCGCTTTTAACCACGTTAACACATCTGCGATCTCAACTGCACTCTCGGATCTAAAAGTAGATGGCACACTTAGCGAGTTCATTAATCTACTACTAACCAGTAGAATTATTAACTCAAAACTGGGTGTGACCTCTGTCAGCACAGGAACTCCGCAAGGAAGACTCCTATCCCCAATTCTTTGGAATCTAGTGGTGAACAAACTGCTTGTTTGCCTGGAAGGAGAGGGCTGCAGAGAGATCGCCTATGCAGATGACGTTGCTATTGCCGTATCGGGAAAACACCTAAACACTTTAAAAGAACTCCTTCAAAATGCTCTTAACAAGCTAACAAGGTGGTCTGACAGTTGTGGTCTAGGCGTGAATCCCCACAAAACTGATCTCGTCCTCTTTACTAGGAAATACAAAATCCCACATATCGGCCCGCCCTCAATTAAAGATACCAGCTTAGTCTTTTCAGACGAAGCCAATTACTTAGGTCACATCTTGTATAGGAAGCTGAGCCGGAAATCTAATATACAAGAAAGGGTTAGGAAGGCTACGGTAGCCCTCTTTTCTTGCAAAAAAGCTTTTGGTAACAAGTGGGGACTACAACCCTGAATCATTCACTGGCTATACATCTCGGTTGTAAGACCGAAACTGCCTTAGAGAAAGCGATTAATCGCGACAAACTAAGCAAGGTCCACATATCAGCTTGTCTATGCATAAGTGGAGCACTTCGAACCACTCCCTCAGCAGCACTAGACATTCTGTTCCATTTAATACCCGCTGACATTTTTAGCAGACAGACAGTTGCTACCACGTCCATTCGCCTCAAAGCAACCTCTCAATGGACCGAAAATAAAATCGACCACTCTGCAATTCTGAACACACTCAGAATCCTTCCTAGGAATATAGACTACACCATACCCCAACAACAGTTCGATAAAAACTTCCAGCTATCCATTCCCCCAGATCCTTTTGGGAGGATGGCGCCTTGCTGGAGGAAGAATCAATCCATTTTTATACGGATGATCAAAAACAAGTGATGGGACGGGTGGAGGTGGCTTCTCAGACAGACTAAATCTTAATCTCTATTGCCGTCTTCCTGATCATTGTACTGTCCCCCAAGCGGAAATTATGGCGATAAAGGAAGTCCTGGCTTAAGAAGAACGTGGTATCCGTAAAGGATATCCGAATCTTGTCGGACAGCCAGATGGCTTTCAAGTGTCTTGACTCCGTCTCTATTATCTCTTTAGAAGCCCTAGATTGCCGATCATCTCTAAAGGAGATGGCTGAGCAGTTCAACATTCACCTGTGCTGGGTGCCGGGGCATAGAGATATTCCGGGTAACTGCAAGGCTGACGAACTCACCAAACTTGGAACTACCCTCTCAATATTACTGCCATCACTGGACACTGTCTGTTAGGCAGGCATGCAACAAGACTTGGCGCATACTCGAACGATTTTTGCAGGAGCTGTGTAGATGAGGAGAAGGAAGAGACAACTCTACACCTTCTGGGCGTATGCCCTGCTCTCTCCCGGAATCGAAATTTCCATCTAGGAGCTTTCTTCTACAATGATCTTAACGATTTAAATTCGACCGACCCAAAACGTCTCTCGCGCTTTATAAAAAGCTCAAATTGGTTCAAAGAGTAGCCAGGAACTTTAGATCCACGTGGTATCACAAGTGATCGCCTGGCTGTGATCTGCATCAGAGCTACATTCCAAAACATTAGCCAAATATGTGCACACGCCCCTACCGACGCGGCTGCGGACCATATCAAGGACGAATTCTATGACCTCTTGGACGGAACCTGTCTGGAGTACGATGTCAAAGTTGTACTCGGGGACTTCAATGCTAAAGTAAAGTAAAGGATAAGTTGGTAAGCACAGCCTCCACGAAACGACAACAGATAACGGCTACCGACTAATTGACTTTGCAGCAGCTTGTAATACGGTGATAAGTAGCACTAGGTTTCCGCACTAAGGGTCCGCACAGCAACCTGGCGCTCTCCAGACGGTCGAACTGCCAACCAACTCGACCATGTGCTAATCGACGCGAGGCACGCATCCAACATCTTGAACGTGCACACTTACCGAGGGGCAAACGTCGACTCTGATCATTTTCTTGTTGCAGCTAGATTCAGAGCTCGACTGTCCAACGAGAAGAAGCTGCGAACTACCCAAAAGAAGAAATTCCACGTTGGACGCCTTAGCACATCTGAAGTCGCCAGAGCCTACAAAGAGCGCCTGAGTGAGAAACTCTTCACTGCGCATTCACCTATCACAGACGCCAACAACCAGTGGTCTCAGTATCGCGACATCATCAAGGAGGTAGCCGAAACTACCCCCGAGAAAAAGCCCGTGATATTATGATGTATGCGTATACCGGAAAAAGGTGACAGAAGATGTACACATTAGAACGCAGCAGAGGAAAACAAGGGCAGCAAGGGATGAGTACCGAGCCAGGAGAAGAAGCTAAAGAACAACAAGGCCACCGGCTCTGATGGTCTACGTGCACGTTTTTCAAATACGGAGGTGATGTTATGGTAGGGCGCATTCACCAAATCATCAACCAAGTTTGGGTGGAGGATAGCACGCCCGATGACTGAACCATCAGCTCCATATGTCCCATCTACAAGAAAGGCGATCCCCTGTCTTGCAAGAACTATCGAGGCATATCTCTGCTTAATGTCGCATATAAGATCCTATCCAGCCTACGTGTGAACGTCTCAAACCTTTCTGCAACACACTAATCGGCACGTACCAGTGTAGCTTCCGGCCCGGCAGATCAACTGTAGACCAATTCTTCACACTAAGGCAAATCCTGGAAAAGACCAACGAGCAGCCGCTCGTCTGAACTCTTTCAAACATGCACCGGATTTCGGCAAGGAGATGCGCTGTTGTGTGATTTCTTCAATCTTGTTCTTGAGCAGATAGTGCGCACGGCAGGCACTATCTTCAACAGTTCAGTCCAACTGCTGGGGTATGCGGACGATATAGACATCATCCATCGATCCCAGCCTGCTTTCACGGCTATTGAAGAACAGGCGAAACTAGTTGGCCTCGAAGTGAATGAGGACAAGACTAAATACATGCTATCAACAAACAAACAATCATCTGTCCACCGACTAGGACAAAATGTCACTGTTCATAGCAGCAACTTCGAAGTAGTTAAGGAGTTCATCTACCTCGGGGTTAACATCAACTCCACAAATGACATCTTAGTGGAGATCAGAATCTTTATCCTGACAGTTCTGCTGGCGCCGAGTGCTGGACGATAAGCAGGAAAGGAGAGTTAATACTGGGATCCTTTGAAAGAAAAATCCTTCGAAGGATATTTGGTCCTGTTTGCGAGGAGAAGTTACAACCGCGAACTCTATGAGGGGTACCAAAATGTGGATGTAGTCCAAAAAGCCAAACTCGCCGACTACATTGGCTCGGCAACATCGAGCGAATGAACAACAACGCTCCAGCCAAGAGGATGGTATGTTTTGCACTAAAGTCACCGCCGATAATAAAATTTCGTGCTAGTAGTCAAAGATGCTAATAAAACCATTTTTGTCTATTTTTTCCCCTTTTTACGGTCTTCGTGTACACTCTCAGCTACGGCCGCTATATTTTCTTCACAGCGTGCTGGACGTGGTCTATTCGGTCGAATATTATCCAATAATGAATGCTGGGTCTCAAAATGGGTGATGGTGTTGCGAATAGTACGCTCAGTAGGCCGATTATGTTGACCATAAGTTGAGCGAAGTGCACGAAACACATTCCTCACAGAACGTGAATTTTCATAATAAAGTTGAACAATTTGTAAACGTTGTTCACGCGTAAGTCTTTCCATTATGAAATGCCAAACAATACTAAACAAAAAACATAAAGAAAGGCTATAGTCCGCTTGGGGCGAACAGTATGATGCCCTATCCTTATCCCTATGTACCCCAAAGAAAAAAAGCATTAGGAAGATGATGGATAGCATTTTATTTTATTCTATGAAATTTATAGAAAAAAAATTATTTTTTTTTCAAAAAACGCTCTTAAAAAGTGGGCGTGGCCAAAAACTTTGTATGGGCGATATATTGAGAAAAATATTGGCATAATATATTGTTGAACTTTTTTTTTCGATTTCTATGAAAATTTTCGAAGAAAATAGCATTTTAGTGAAAAACGCCCACAAAAAGTAGGAGTGGCAAAAAACTTTATATGACAAATTATTAAAGGTGGGCAGTATCTACATATCTTGTGAAAGTTGTACAACTTTATCTCTCTAACTTAAGCCTTAAAAGTGGGCGTGGCAGTGGGCGTATTTTGAAAATTTTAACACTTTACCATTTCGGAACCCTAGGGAGTATATGTTCTAAATTTCAGCTTCCAAGAATAATTTTAAAGGCCTCAAAAGTTGATACGGACGGACGGACGGACATTGTTAAATAGTCTTAGATTTTGGTCCTGATCATAAATATATATACTTTTAGGGGTCTGCGACGAATATTAAGGGGTGGTACAAACTTTGTGTCAAAATTAATATACCCTTAGGATAGGGTATAATAACATGACAGCATGACACGACTCACACGTGATCTGTCAAAAAAGGCTATTGAAAAAAGTATCTCTACTTGGATCACCCGTTATATTTAATAAACTGTTTAACTTATATTGGTAACTACACCTTTTCTTAATTTGCACATTAAATTATTATTTAAACAAAACACACAAAAACTAATTTGCCGCCGCAATTCTTCCCGGGAATTTTACTAATTTATATGTATTTACTTAGACAATCCGAGGCACTGATTGCTCGATTTTGTTACAGTGCAACTAATACACTTTTTTCTTTGACAATAATTAATACCGCTATATTTCAACTTTTATTTAGTTTATCGAATACTGCCACACAATCTTGCAAAGTTTTGTTTTCCCTCCAACTTTTTTTTTCCTCACTCATCTGAAACTGCCGTTGTCATAAACATCAAGTTCAAGTTTGAAGAATTTTTGTAATTTCCGTCAAAGTACGTACATTGAACCTTGAACTAAAACTCGTGAAACTTTTGAACCACTCATCCGATCAAGGAAAATCTTTCACTCTTAAGTTCTAATTTTCTTCATCTAGACGGTGGTGTTTTATTTATTTATATTTTTAATAAGAACAATGTTTTACAATTTGGGTGCTATGTTCAATGTGCACTACATTCACCCAAAAAAAAAAAAACACAAAAAAAAACACCGATTCAAAAAATCATTTTACTTAACCGCATTAAATACATTGAATACATTAAATACCACTTAATGGTTTCTTTATATTCACTATAATTACTCAAACAAAACATTCAATAGCCAACTTGCGGCTAAAATTTTTCCGTGGATTTTACCATTTATTTAAATATCCGCGGCACTGATTGTTCGATTTGGTTACATTACCACTAAAACACTTTCTTAATATGTATTAAATTTGGTCTGTAACAACAATTCGTAAAACTTTATACTAAATTTTAAATAGATTTACATAATAGATTTACATTAATGAATACTTCCCGCCGGAATATTCTTCCAACTTATATTTTCCCTCCGACGTTTTAGCTCACTTTTTTTTGTTGCTATTTTTTCTCACTGACGTTTACATATTTCGCGAACAGCCCTATTGGCTGAATTCCAAAACGTCAAAAAAATGCGCAGTAGCACATTGCTTTTCTGGTGCCCGGTTATAAATTCATAATCATCATAATCATTCACGATGCTATGTTTGCTTTTGTTTGCGCAGTTGATGCGTTCACAATGCGTTTTAGAAAAGTATGCATTGCATCATACTAAGCAGTTTGCGTTTTGGAATGCTTGATTCAGCAGTAAGGCAGAAGTACTGCATTTTGGAATTCAGCCATATATAGCAATCTACTTTTCACTTTTGTCCGCAAACTTCACAAGGTAAATGCAGGGTGACAAAACATATGTTTTGTTTCACTTCACAAGCGAACAACTTTTTAATTTTGGTCTTTGCTGTCCTAGTTTGGTTTTAATTATGATTAAACTATGCAATATTAAGCATAATACTGCTTGCAAATTGTTTGGTAAAAGTTTTGATAAAATTTGCATGACAATGTTAAATGTCTTATTGTACTGTTGTTCATTTCAAGAAAGATATAGGATCACCTACAAAAACAAAAGGCAAAAGACATCCTTAAATATTTTTGATGAAAAAATATTGAAAAGCATATTGAACCCAAAAGATAAAGCGACATTAAAGGCAATAGGATTATTTGCGACAACGTCAGTGTCTACTGAGAAAAAAAAAGAATATTTATTTATTTGGTATAATGTTTTAGAAGTTGGGTATACGGTTCAATGTACATTTTTTTCAACCAAAGAAAAAAAAAATTTCAAAAAATCTGTTTATTTTTCTGCATTGAATATCACTTAATGTTTTCTTTATTTTGTAAATATATTAATTTGCACTATAAATTGTTATTGAAACAAAACATTCAATAAACAACTTACCGCCACAATATTTCCCGAGAATTTTCCATTTACTCATACATATATCCTTAGAAAAATCCGCGACACTGATTGCACTGACTGTAACAGATTTTGTAACAATACAACTAAAACACTTAATTAATATTATATATTTTTTTAAACAACAATAACTACCACTCTATTCCAACTATTTATTTTCCCTCCGTCGTTTCAGCTGTCACTTTTTTTGTTGCTTTTTTTTTCATTCTATTCATTTAATTCGAATGAATAGAGCCATTCAAACGAATATTCTATTCATACGCATCTCAAAATAAGCATGGATATCTTCAGCAGATGCTAGTAAATATGTACATTTTGCCCTTGTTAGCAGATTTCTCCTAATCTTCCAAGAAATAATACTACCAATGTTGATAAAAAAAAAATCTGTTTTAAATTTGCATTGGCTGTCCTTTTGTCAACAGCTAATTTCGAAAAATTGTTATCGGTAGTACAGTGTATCTGTCGGATATAATGGTGCCAACTGTAAGTAAATGTGGTGGTAAAGGGGTGTTTGTTTGCGGCCAGCCATAGGTTGGTAGATATATCCCGTTAAAAGATAAGATCTCAAAAAAATAAGATCTTACAGATGTAACATATACAAAACAAACATTTCTTTTTACGTTTCAATAATATTTATCATTTTATTAAATCATTTATGTTTTGGTTTTCGTAACATTTTTTGTTTATATAAACAAGAAATCGCTTTCACATAAGAATCCATGTATGTCAAGAAAAGACCTGAAAGCAGAAGAGAAAACCATTAAGAAAAAATAAAAATAAATAGCGACAAATAACTATGATTACATTCAAATCAGAAAATGGAAAATAGTTAAATCAAAATAAATTCATAAACACGGACCATTAGTTTCATCATAGAGTAAGTAAAATGCTTATATAAAAATTAACGACACGTACCTTTGTTTTTCGACAGCAATATCATGTAATAAATAATACGTTGAAGATAAAAAATTCATCCCAATATCTTCCTGCAAAAATTAAAAAACCACGTGATTAAGTATCATATATTAAATTATAAGAAAAATTAAATAAAAAAATCTTAAGGATCAGAATAGTGTTGGTCATCAAAATCGTATGTCGGGAAAAGAAGACATAAATTGCATGATTATCATCATCTATACATTTAATAAAACTGTAGGGAATAACTACTGGAACCGCTTAAATTGTTTTACTCAATAAAAACGTCAATATATTATACATACATATAATTAAATTCAGATAATATGTAAAGTCAGTACCTTTTTAGTTTTGCCAGATCTTATATTGAAATTACATCAGAAAATCAACAAAAGTTCTCATTATAAAGGGTGATTTTTTAAGAGGTTTAGAGCTTTTTTTAAAAAAAAAACACAAAAAATTCGAAAAAATGAATGAAATATTTACTTGAATCGATAGTTTGAACCTTGCAATTTAATGTTTAAAGATAATTTCATGCAAATGTTGACTGCGGCTGCGTCTCAGGTAGCCCATCCGCTAATTCCAATTTTGGCATACTCTTTCACACATATCGGCCGGTATCTCACGAATGAATGCATGGATGTTGGCTTCCAGTGCGTCAATCGAAGCGGGCTTGTCCCTATACACATTAGCCTTGGCATACCCCCACAAAAAATAATCTAATGGTGTCAAATCGCACGATCTAGGCGGCCAATTGACCGGCCCGAAACGTGAAATTAACTGTTCACCAAACTCGCCTCGCAATTGCGCCATTGTTTCGCGTGCTGTAAGGCATGTGGCACCGTCTTGTTGAAACCACATATCATGCAAGTCAAGAACTTCCATTTCGGGCAAAAAAAAGTTTGTTATCATCGCTCGGTAGCGTTCACCATTGACAGTAACGCTGCGATTCGCATCATCTTTGAAGAAATATGGCCCAATAATGCCGCCGGCCCATAAACCGCACCAAACAGTGGCTTTTTCGGGATGCATTGGTAGCTGTTGCAATGCTTCTGGCTGATCTTCACTCCAAATGCGGCAATTTTGCTTATTTACGTACCCATTCAACCAAAAATGAGCCTCATCGCTGAACACAATTTTTCGATAAAAAAGCGGATCCTCGGCCAGCTTTCCAAGAGCCCATTCACCAAAAATTCGGCGTTGTGGTAGGTCGGCTGGCTTTAGTTCTTGCACCAGCTGTATCTTAAAAGGCTTTACGCCCAAATCCTTCCGCAAAATTTTCCACGTAGTGCTGTAACAAAGGCCTAACTGCTGGGAACGGCGCCGAATCGACATTTCGCGGTCTTCTGTCACACTAGCTGATACGGCCGCAATATTTTCTTCAATACGCACAGTACGTAAACGTGTTGGTGGTTTAATGTCCAACAAAGTAAATTTGGTGCGAAATTTGGTCACAATCTTCCGAATAGACTGCTCAGAAGGTCGAGAATGCCGATCATAAAATGGAAGCAGCGCGCGATGAACATTTCGAACCGAGCACGAATTTTGATAGTAAAATTCAATAATTTGCAAGCGTTGTTCATTTGTAAGACGATCCATGGTTAAATTGCAAACCAAACTGAAGCTGTTTGACAGTGACACAAGGTACTAAACACACGTCAGCTGTCGAAACCAGTGTTGCCAAAACCAAACCAGCTAAAAAATCACCCTTTACATCTGCAAAATAATAAAATAAAGAACCAAACGATTTAGAATCATATAGATACATATAAAAATTTTAAATTCAAGTTTTTTAGGATCAGAATAGTATTGGTCATCAAAAATGTATGTCGGGAAAAGAAGACATAAATTGCATGATTATCATCATCTATACATTTAATAAAGCGTAGGGGATATCAATTATTACCGGTTGACGTAAAAACTACTGGACAGATTTCGATTTATTTTTAACTTGAAAAAAAGAACCGCTTAAAATTTTTCACTCAATAGGTAAAATGTTTTACGCGAGCGAAGTTGGTGGAGCCTACTAGTTTATTATATGTATGTATAAATTAAATTAAGAGAGTATGTAGTCACTACCTTTCTAGTTTTGGACAGGTGGTATATTGAAATTACATCAGGAAATCAGTTGAAAATCAAAAAACTTTCTCATCATACATCATACATCTGCAAAAGATAAAAACAAGCGATTTAGAATCATATAAATACATATAACAAATTTAAATTCAAGTGTTTTAGCATCAGAATGTTATTGGTCATCAAAAACGTATGTCGGGAAAAGAAGACATAAATTGTATGATTATCATCACTCAAAAAAAAGATGTACTTTCTTTATAAAATGTGTTTTTTTAGAGGTTGGTTTTTCGAACAGAATTAAAACTGACATTTTGTAGTCAAATCTGGCAACTCTAATGTCATTTATGTTCAGTTTGGTTTGCCATTTCATCATGAACAGGTTGACAAATGAACAACGCTTGCAAATCGTGCCAATTTATTTTGTTCAGTGATAAGGCTAATTTTGGGTTGAATGGCTACGTCAACAAGCAAAATTGCCGCATTTGGAGTAAAGAGAATCCATATGAGAACCTTGAAAAGCCATTACGTCCACAAAAACTGACTGTTTGGTGTGCTCTATGGGCTGGTGGAGTCATTGGGCCATACTTCTTCCGAAATGATGCTGGAGAGTCAGTTACCGTTAATGGAGACCGGTATAGAGCCATGATAACCAACTATTTTGTTTCCGAATTGGATGGCATGAATGTGGATGAGATGTGGTTCCAACAAGACGGCGCTACATGCCACACAGCGCACGTCACAATCGATTTATCGAAGGAAACATTCGACGAGCGCATAATTTCGCGGAATGACCTGTCAATTGGCCACCAAGATCGTGTTAGTTGACACCATTGGATTATTTTCTTTGGGGATATGTGAAGTGGTTCGCCTACGCCAACAAACCAGAAACGTTAGGGCACTTGAAAGCCAACTTTCGTGGCGTTAATACCGACATACAGCCCCAAATGCTTGAAAAAATGGTTGAAAATTAGACCTCTAGACTTGCCTTTATTCGAACCAGCCGCGGCGGCCACATGCCCGAAGTCATATTTAAACATTAATGGCATAAAATTATCCTTCCAATAAAGTCAAATTGATGGACATTAAAACGATTTTCTTTTGTTTTATTTCAATTCGAATTATTTCTATACCTCTAAAAAAAACACCCTTTATGTACATATTAACATTGTTTACCTTAAACATTGCCTGAGGCCGGAGAAAATGTATTTCAAAATGAATGAGCGCAGTCTAAAAAAAGAGAAAAGATAGTATATTGTTTATTTTTTGTAAATACTTGTGGGTAGAAATAAGTAGTTGATTTAATATCAGTAATGGACAATGTAAAATCAATATAAATTCATAAACACGGACCAAAAGTTTCATCAAAATATTGAAATAAAATACTTATATTTAAATATATAGGCTAAGACACATTTACAAATGTTTTTTTATATTTACCCCAGCACGTTAACATTGTGTTTTCCAAAATGGACCATGATTAATTTTTGGCGGTGTCAATCAATAGTTTTTGTTTTGTTCGAACATTCAACATGTTAGTTTTTGTTAACTGTAATTTAATAAATAGATTAGATCGTGCTATCGACAAAGTCAAATTAAAAAAAATAGATAAAGCAATCAGTATTGGACAATGTAAAATCAAAATAAATTCATAAACACGGACCAAAAGTTTCATCAAAATTTTGAAATTAATACGTATATTTCAATATATAGGGTAAGACATATTAAAAACTATTTTTAATATTTACCTTAGCACGTAACCATTATGTTTTTCAAATATAATGAACCAAAATGGACCAGCATCACACAATAGGAATTTGATAGTTTGTCATGATCAATTTTTGGTAGTGGCAATCAATAGTTTTGTTTTATTTGACCATTAAACTTATTAGTTTCTGTTAACTGTAATTTAATAAATAGATTAGATCGTGCTATAGACAAAGTCAAATTTATGAAAAGATAGAAAAAGTAATCAGTATTGGACAAAAAAATCAAAATAAATTCATAAACACGGACCAAAGTTTCATCAAGAAATTTTTTTATATACTTTAAATAACATCAATTAATTTTAATTATGTATTTACCTCACCACTTGAATCGAAATCTATTCAGCAGTAAAAATGCTGCACGTTAGGAGTTTTGACCCCTTTTTCTCCTTATGTTGTGACATTTGTAAGATTGCAAGCCTAAAATAATAAAAGTAAAAATTAGTATACAAATTCATACCTTTTTTTTCGAAATGCAAAGAAATATTTTGTTTTAAATTAGGAATAAAAAAAAATTCAGCCATGAGTTCTCTAGTCACACAAAATCATACGGTATTTATCATTAAAGAATACTGCCGCGTAGGCTTTTTAAATATATAAATGTTATCATCCGTATTAATAAACACGAGTAAAATATAATTGAGACTAATTGACGTTTTTCAACTGTGAGATAGCTCACCGTCGAAGGTGTTTTAACGATGGTTTAGCTGTCAAACGAAACAATTTTTTTTTTGTTATTCCTACAGAAATTTCTCACTTCTCTTTACTTTTTTTTTGTACGATTCTTTATTTTAACTGTTCACATTGCACTTTTAAATCTAAAAAAATTTATTTGTTTGCATTAAATTTGAAAAATGCTCTATAGACAAAGAAAATTGATTGATTGTTATTGAAAAGTAATAGATTTGCGTAAATGTTATTACTGAACGCCAGAATTTTTATTAATAAGACATTTTAGCTCCCGAGTTAAGTCTAATTTACAACGTGAGTTAGAGGTAAGTTAAGGGATTTTTATTAATACGGCTGTATATGTTAATGTTTTGATTTATCCAATCACTTAAAGTTTAACAATATTAAAATTTTGCAAGAGAAAATTTTTAGGCATTTCAGTGTGGATACGAACTTAAAATAGGAATTGCTGACATATTGTAATTGTAAGTGTATTTTACTCCGTAGGGTTTCATCATGTTAAAGTAAATTCCTAAGCACCCTGAAAAAATCGTTTGACTTTATTGAAAAATTAGGAGTCTTCGAAAACAAATTTAAATGCGAAATCTAGATATTCCGCCGGCAATAATGAAATTTTTGAAAAACCGGGTTCACTGAATTATACATACATGGAATGCTTTCAATAAACACAATCAATTTAAAAAAAAAACAATCTTTGGATTTAGTTATTTGCAGACTATTAACATATTTAAAACATACGGTTGCACTGAATTTCGAAACTAATCCACTTTCTAGAACGAAAGTCGTATTTCGATCTAACAATGCAGAATATTGGTACACATAACATACATATAGTTTACTTACTTCTAAATTCAGTTTAAGATAATCCAAGTTGAACCTCTACTTCTTCTTAATTCAGTTTAAGATAATCCAAGTTAAATCTCTCTAAAAAAAAAAAAGAAAAATGTGGATACATACATAAGTAAAGAACATTACGTACATGTTAAAATATATTAATCCTTATGAGTTCAGAAATTAAATACAGCCTTGGGTTATAGTCATTGAAAACTCATACGGTAATTACTTTCATCATATAAATTAAAAAATAATTATACATACATAAATAGATAAAAATATATGCGCTTACCACAAAATTTCCGCTTTCAGTCGCTAGAGTATGATTACAACCAAAACTATGTCAGTTATTTTCTGAAAATAGTTAAGTAGCCGAGTTTTAATACGTATTCATACAAATAGCATAAATAAAATATATACATCTGATTTAAAAAAACACTCATAATTTTCTTTCTACATGAATGATTGTAAGGTAATTTCAGTAATTAGATCCGTATTTAAAATCATTGTGCTTTTGGTAATACAAAATTGCATTTGGGAGAAAGTCGATAACTCGATTAGTTTTAAACTGTTGTACATATCGACGTCTTATAGTGTAAACATGCTAACTCCAATAAATGTACATTTTCCATCTAATGGTATAAATACATATATCAAATGAATTTAAAATGCGAGTAAGACAGTTAATATTCTCTAAGCCGCCGATATGTATGCTAAATAAATTTACCTTAAACAAAATGAGTGCGTCAATCAATCTTTTTTATCGCTTTTATTTCCGAAACAAGGGACTGTAAATTAAAAAAAATAAAATAAAAATTAGTGAACGATACGCATTAAAAAAAAATTCTATCCTAATATGCTAATAAGAAATCAGAAATTTAATACAGCCTTGGGTTATAGTCATTGAAAACTCATACGGTAATTACTTTCATCATTTGATTACAAAAATGTTAAATATAGAAAAATAACTTATGTATGTTTGTACTAACCACAGTATTTCCTCCTTCATTATTGCATACAAAACTTCGTCAGTTCTTCTCTGTAAATAATCAAGTACGGTTAAATTAATACGTATTTTATACAAAAATAATAAAGTATGTAAATTTGATTTCAAAAAAGCACTCATAATTTTTTGTCTACATGGTTGATTGTAAGGTAATTTCAGTAATTAGATCCGTATTTAAAATCATTGTACTCTTTTGTAAAATCGGATTTGAGATGAAGTTTATAAATAGCAAACTTTAAACTGTTTTGTATACTTTAATTTACATTTGTTTTTTATAAGCGAGAAAACATATTTACCTGATAGAAAATGCATGTCAATTCTTTCCGCAAAATTTATTTCCGAAACAAAAAACTGTAAATTAAACAAAATAAAAAGAAAATTAGTGACCGATACGCATTAAAAAAAATACTATCGTAATGCTGACAAGAAATCAGAATTTTAATACAGCCTTGGGTTATAGTCATTGAAAACTCATACGGTAATTACTTTCATCATTTAATTACAAAAATGTTAAACATAGAACAATAGACTTTTGTTTGTACTAACCCACAGTATTTCCTCCTTCAGCTGCTACATTATGATTACATACAAAACTTCGTCAGTTCTTCTCTGTAAATAATCAAGTACGATTAAATTAATACTTATTCCATAAAAAAAATAATAAAATGTGTAAATTTGATTTAAAAAAAGCACTCATAATTTTTTGTCTACATGGTTGATTGTAAGGTAATTTCAGTAATTAGATCCGTATTTAAAATCATTGTACTCTTTTGTAAAATTGAATTTGAGATGAAGTTGATAACTATGTAGTAAATTGTAAACTGTTTTGTATTCTTTAATCTACATTTATTCGTACAGTATTATGAAGCGAGAAAACATATTTACCTGCTAGAAAATGCATCCCAATTCTCTCTGCAAAATTTATTTCCGAAACAAAGAACTGTAAATTAAAAAAATAAAAACGAAAATTAGTGACCGATACACGCATTAAAAAAAATATTATCCTAATGGTGATAAGAAATCAGAAATTTAATACAGCCTTGGGTTATAGTCATTGAAAACTCATACGGTAATTACTAGCATCATTTTCAATTTGTTGGAAAAAAAATAATAAGAACACATTCTATACTTACTACAATATTTCGTCCTTTAGCTGCAAGAATATGTGGACAACCAAAATTTCTCCAATTCGTCTCTGCAAAAAATAATAAAATATTCATGAGTATGTGTAATAATGAAGATACAGTGGTTGCAACAAATAACCAAACAAATCATTTAAAAAACAATAAAAATTATGTGAGATAAAATGAGTGGATTTGAAAATAACTTGTACTTCTCTATTTTTAAATAATAAAACATATATATATTTTTTTTCACAAATTTACAGTGTTTCTTTTCTTCTTCACAGGCTTTCCAATAAATTGCAAATAAAAAAAAATTCGCGTGTTTCTTTAGATTGTATGTAAAATTTGACCAATCGGTCCGGAAAACAGTCAGATATATCATATTAAAAAAATTGCATAGCTGAGGGTAATATTAAACAGTAAAATTCCCTGGGAACATTAGTCTTATTTGTTGCTGCACTTTTTGAAATTAATTGAAATTAATCTGAATGTTTAAGAGGGCCTAGTAGGAATTTGAAAGAAAGCATTTAAAACTGTCCTTGAAATTACAGCGCAATAATTGTTTGTTGAGACATCAATTATATCAAAGACAAATATCTCGTTTTTTGTTTACGGTCGGATATCTCAGTAATAAATTGACGTAGGAAAAACTATAAAAAGTAATTGTAATAAATTAATTAAGATACAGCTCTTAAAAAAAAAATAAAAAAATAAGTGTTCCTTTAATTGTTTTAATTGGGTTTTTTATTTATTTTATAAATTGTTATGTCAAACGTTAAATAAATGACAATTTCTTAATAAAACAGAGGTATTTCAAATTCCACTTATTTCACATTTTTTTATGTGATCTTTATCCGATTATCCTTTATTTGTATTATATAAAAAGCACTCATATATTTTTTTCTACAGGATTTTTTGTAAGGTATTCTCAGTAATTAGATCCGTGTTTAAAATCATTGTACTTTTTTAATGCCACAAACACAATGTACAATTGCAGAGAACTGTGGAAGGAGTCGATAATTAACTCATATCTTAGAGTTGATCATTGAAAGCAAAACTGACAGCAGAGAATCGAACACCTCAGTGGAACGATTGTGTTCCAAATTGATTATCATCTGTTCATTGAAATCCATTTCTATCAGTGAAATAATAAAAATAGATTTATAAAAAAGTTAAAATCAGAATTAAGCAATTTCGTTTGTAGAAAAAGTCTATAAGTGACTAGCTTTATTTTGATACCGCTTAGAGCCAATATGGTTTGTTTATTCGTCGTAAATTAAGAAATTAAAATGTTCAATGATGGATTTCAATGATAGCTATAACTGGCCCCTTATGGTGAAAACTTACGCCAGTATACAATTATTATACTCTGTCCAACATAAATTTGCACTACACGTGAGTGTGCACTGATTGGCTTTGGCTGCTGCTATTCAACATCAACCCTTATTAAATTGATTTGCATTTAGAGTTACCAGTATCCGTTTGGTTACTCGTCCAGTTTTCATTCCTTGGGTTTCTGTTGAGGAGATTTTGGTTTAAGAGCTTTGAAAAAAGTTGCCAATTTGGAATGCTTACGATGAAAGCCTTGTAAGAGCATTTTTTAGAATAGCACCTTACGGAAAACTAAAGAGTGCGAATTAGAGACAAACATCCCTATCTGCTCTGTACTGCCAATTTATGTTGGACAGAGTATAGTTTATTTAAACAAGAAATATATTTCTTTAATTAACACAAATGTATTATAAATTCATCCTGCTTAAAAACACTATACATGTAAATTTGTTTGTGTACTGTAATACCGTCAATTTCTTCCAAAGTTTTATAAATGCACATATTTCTTTTATATCTAAAGGTAAAACAAGAAAATTAAGCTTACCACTACGTTATCAGCTATGAATATATTAATATGTTCACAACCAGAAATGGTTTTAATTTGCTCCATCTGAAATCGGAAAACAATACAAGTTATTAGCATTAAACACTCTTTTTCTTTTTATTAAGTTAATAATACTAAATAAGTTTCGAAGAAGCCCTCATATTGTAAATGTGTCGTTTGAAAAGCACTTTGTCAATTTATTGAACAAAATTGTATTTTTTCTAGCCAGCTAATTATAACAAAATGTGAATGACGCATCAGCTATACATTCATAGAATCACGGCGACAGATTACTCAGCAACTAATTTAAATGAAGTATTTACATTGAGAATTTGGAAAAGAAAACTGGATATTAAGAAATTATTAAAAATTGTATGCTTCCCAATAAAAACGTTTTTCAAACCCGAAAGTAATATAGGACCCTAGCCTTGAATTTCCTAATGATATGCTAAAAAATTTTATGATTATTTTTACTTTTTAGCTAAGAGCGCCAAGAACTTTTTATTAGCCCTACGTCAGCTATGTATTTAAATTAAATCAAAGATTTCACTTTGCTATTGCATTCGCGATAGTAGTGCATCTTTCATAATCAAACCGACTTACCTTTTAAATACAAGAAGTCTGCACATTTATTTCTGTAAAAAAAATAAGTTGTTAAAACCAAATTTTTCCAAAAGAAAATAGCATAATAAATACGTACCTTAAAAGAACCTCAAAAATAGCATCTGTCAAGAAAATTATCGATACATCACGGCAGGATTATACTGAAATTATTAAATATTATGAGTTTTTGTATAACATTTTGTAACTAAGTTAAAAAAAAAAGAAACTTGAATTTCATTGTCAGCAAACAGATGTACTTTTTCTTTATATTATTTTATATGTACATACACTTGCATAGTTCAACTGGTAATACATTGATTCAAATTTCTTTTCTTTTTCGTAAATACAAATTGATTTTATTTTCATTATTGGCTTAGCTTTGCCGAATATTTTTTTTTGTTTTAATGTGCTTTATTGCAGTGTGGACTGCTAAGTGAAAATTTTTAGTTTTCAAACAAGAAGGTTCCAGATATGCCAAGAGAAAAAATATTGGTTGTTTAACAGAAGTTTGCTGTAATATGTTTGAATATCGTGTTTTAAAACACGATTACTTAAAGACAAATAAAATTTAATAATAGGTATTGTATTGCCTTTTTTAACTTGAGTTAGACAATATGTATTGTATTGGTATTATATGTATTGGTAGGTAACAAATACATTTTGTTTAGATTCAGAAAAGCCTAAAAAACAGTAGATTTCTTTATTTCTCCCTCCCAAAGAATGTAGATACTCGTAAATATTCTCACTTGTTTTAACAAATTTCCTTGTTTCAAATTGCCTAAACAATATTACAAATAGAAAAGTTAAACAAGATCAGTCAAAATGTAAAATAGTAAAATAATACTATATTCATTATTAAATAATACAATTTATTTCCGTCTATTGGATTAGGTAAATTCCTATTAAGAATGTTTAGAATCAGTTTTATATAACGTTAAGCATATCTGGGTGAGGAATATTGTGTCATTTATAGACAATGGTTTAAACAAAAACCAATTTAAAAACTAATTAAATATGATTACCCTTAAGTATTAAAAAAAAAACAATATTCTTACCTCAAAATGCATAAATCGTTGTTCTCATATCTCAAAGGCATTTGTAGTGATAGAAGTATATGATTAAATTGTCAGTGTTCTACAGTATAGCGCTTTTAACATGGGATGACGATTGTTTATTTCCCACCCTCCCCCACCCTATTATTTTAAGCGAAGTTTTTTTGAAACATGAGCTTAGCTTCAGGAATGGTCCATTTACTAGGCCTTTTCCAAAATTATAAAATCGTCAAAGTATTGTTTAAAATCTTAATCGAATTATTTAATATGTCAACATTTTAAGACATGTGTGGCGAAGTGTCCCTAATGGGCTTCAAATACAAAACGACACTTCTTTAGGAAACAACTTCAAACATAACAATTTTTTAATAAATCTCTAAAGATCGATACAAATCGGATTAAAAGATGATAACACTCATCGAATTAAAAATGTCCGTTCGAATCGCATTTCTAACAATAATTTATTTGTTTTTAATGTTGAATGTATATTAAGATATGTGTATATATTTATATATATCCATTTTAAAATAAAATAAATAACGATTCGTTTCCCTTGAAGAATTAGTCAAGTTATGTATGCCTGTATTCGAAAAGTTAACCCAAATCACAAAGAATGCAAAGATGGACAAGATTAATTTAATTTAATTGTTATCATTATAAATATTCACAACTATGATCATTTTTTATTCGAATTTAATTCGTACCGGTTTTGAATTCTTGGCCTGGTTGTGTATTATTTTCTCAGTTGACCGAATTGAGAGATGTGCTCCGAAACTGTCGAATTTGAATGATTGGGCGTTCTCGATTTTTTCGAGTTTTATTGGTGAAATTAGGTTCATACGTATTTTCAATACATTAATTCATAGATGCTTTGATTTTACTTATTAAGAGGGAACATATAAAAGCAAGTCAATCAAACTCAAAGTGTTTTTTTAGTAGGAATTCCAACACATCTATCAATTCCTCTTTTTTGTTAATTTGTGTTACAATCCGATTGGAATTAAGCACATTTAAACTTTTGAACCAATTTTTTAAATAAATAACATTTGCCCATTTTGATTGTCTCGGTATTGCATGTTTCTGGATATAGAAAGTAAATCTTTCTTTCGTCCGATTACTACCAGCTTCATAAAATTCATGGAATTTTTTCAGTTGTTTTAAAATTTGTTTGTCAGAATTGAAGTTTTAAGTTTTTATACAATGGAACTTAACATTTAGGTATACAGAGATCTTATGTAATTTTCGATTGGTAATCTGGAAGTACTCTCCGATTATTTGCAACCGCATCATTCATCTCATCAAAAGTTTATTACGACGAAGATCGTTGAAGTGGATAATATAATTTCTTTATTCAGTTTTTATCAAATTTGTTAATTATTTTAGCTTATTTCGTTTAATTGATACATATCCGTTTAAAACAGCAACTATGCAATACTCTGCAAAAAACCGATGGAAAAATGCATGGATCAGATATGTTTTCTGATAGATAAGGTGTTTTAATTAGGATATAAGTCTTATCGGAGAAAATTTCTGGAGTTTCAACAATAAAAGTAATAATCGTAGTGTTTGATTTCATCCCATTAAAAAAAGTCGTTTTGGAGTTGCGCGCAAGTCCTTTATAACTACAAATAGTGAATGGACCCTAAAACGATTTCGCTTTTGTGTTACCCTTTAAGAGTATTGTTAAATACAAGTGCCAATTTACAATTACGTTAAAAACGTTTAGCTCAGTTTACAACTATGCGCGGAAGCTAAAGGTAAATTGTAATTAGATAGCTGTATAGGTTATATTGTCAAAATTAATTATTTCAATTTTAATTTTATTTAATTTAAAACCCGGATATCGATATTAACGATATATCTTCGATTTCTATAACTGTAAAATATATTCGTTATAGGGAAACAATCACATCATACATTTAGTTAGTATAGAATATCGAATATAGTAAAAACTATTTTGATGGGATTTATGGAGATCCGAAGAATAACTACTATAATATTCAAATGTTAATTATATGTTCATATATATAGAAGGGAAAATTCAAAGTTAAATAAGTGCATGATCAATACATAGGAAGATTAAGAATATTTACAGTAGTTTTGCCTCCCAATTGGACATTTTTACTGTCATCAAAAAAAAATCTTTAATTCTTTAGCTGGCCGCCCCGAACTGCACAAATTTTGTCAGGTATTATTTGAAAATATTACAGAAATAAGCTCAAACACATTCACTTATAAATAAAACTGATGAAATTCAAGTCAAACGTACGTTTTTTTTATGCATTGTACTTCAAACCATGGTGTGTAAAATGTTCTCTAATCTATCCACTATCTATTAAAATAATGTGCCTAAGGTCTTTTTTTTTGGAAATGCAAATGTACCTCTCAAATAAAAAATTCATCAACATCAACATTGAGAATATGTGCTAATTACAAAATTTTGATTTTATGTAAAAAAAATTCTCAAGAAAAAAATTGAAACGCCAATGGCGACCCAAAAACAAAGTGTGCTCATTTTGATTGTGATTGTTGACTTATAACAACCAACTACACCTTAATCATAATTTCAGCCCCATGTAAAACTATGCTACTTGAAAAATCCATGCACATATGAATTAAACGATCCCATTGGTAATGTGTCAATTGTTGAAATGACACCGAGTATAAGTGAGTAATCCTCTTGTAGATATTCTGTTTAAAAAAATTTGTGTTTTCCTGTAAATATAAAAAAGTTCAAAGAAAAGAAATGCAATAATAAATACCTTCCATTTCATCATCATCCTTTTAAAAAAAAAGTGCGGCTGATGTTAACTCGTCAATTTCCATTAAAGTTATCCATATTTTACAAAATTAATTAGAAAGTAAGAAGACTGTATTATGTGTGTGGTTTCTTTTTGTCAGACGCACGTTCTCCAAATGCGTCTATGATATCTTTTTATAATATTTAAATGTGGATGAATGGTAAAACAGCTTCAGAATAAATCCATAATTTCCGATGAGAAAAATGTAATTGCAACAATACAAACAACTGTCTTCAATTGCACTTTGTACAGTGCGAACTTAAGGGAACCAATATGCAAAAACATCGAACAATGCAAAGGTTTTATTTTTCATACTATGTGTATTGTATTTCTATGCAATAAGTTTCTTATAAACTCGGAAGTAAATCAATAAATATCAGGCATCAACTAAGACCTAAGGCCTAGCTTTTGCAAACACTTTTTGCGAAGGATATTTTTTTCTATTATTTATTGGAAGAAATCCGCCAACTGCGAACGGCATTGGGTATTTGTCAGACTTTAGAATTAACCAAAGGGAAGGAGGATTTGAACCTGGAACGCCTCAATAAAACACACTTTTGCAAAAGAAATATCATTATCATTAAAAGTACTACCATTATCAACACCAGAAAAATTTAGTGGAATTGTTTTTGGTTCAATATTCGCAATAGTCGCAGTGATATTATGCTTGTTTATAAGCGAGAACAGTACTTTTTTTATGAAAATAATTAATATTCTAATTTTCTTATTTTGCCAAAAAATGTGCTTTAAATCAAATGCATATGTATGTATGTAAAAATAAATAAATATTAAGTGTAAACGGGCCGATAGGATCTAAAGCCTAGCTTCTCCAACCATAGTGTGTTCGAATTTCTATTTTTGATACGATGGGGGACCTACAGTTTAATGCAGATTCCGAACGGCAATATATTTTTGAGAAGCTTCTCATGACATTTCTTACTCTTGGACGTTTGTCAGACGTTCGCAAGGTGGTACGGGCCGGGATTTGAACCAGCAACCCCTAGCTTAGTGGTTTAACGAACTTAACAACTAAGCCACTGCACCCACATGTGCTGCTTATTTATTTTTGACGTTAAATAAAAACTGTCTTACCAATAACATAGTAAAGGTAAGGATTAAATTCGAGGTCCCGTTGTTTCGTACTTTTTTTTGCATAAGTGCGAAAGAGACGACAAATTTAAATCTACATCAAATTTGTTATTGGTCCCGGGCAATAAGTTTAATATACGTTAAGTGATTAACCCTTAGACTGGAGTTAATGGTTTAGAAATGGGTACAAAGTATACACATATAAAAAATATCGCGGTTTAGTTAAACAACTACCTATTATCTACTTATCAAACATCTATAATGTCCGTTTTCTCCGTTTTGCCTCTTTTAATTAACAAAAAAATATATATAATATTTTGTTAATCTCTTCCTTTTTTTTACTCAAAGAGTACGTGGGTCAATGTTATTACAAATAGGAGTTATGTAGTTTATTACAGTTTGGAATAAAAGATTTACGCCATTTCAATTCAGCAATTTGATATGCATTGTTGGTCGAAAAAAAAAAATTGTCGCCATATATTCACGATAAGCGGTGATACAATTTCACATTCATAAATTTTTTGTTCATTGTTTGTCTCATGTCTTTTTATTCTAAAATGTAGGTGGGAGAATACGAATTATTTGATCTCGTGTTCTTGATTTGATTCTCTAGGTACTCTCGATGTTAGCAAATATTGTTATTTACAAACAACGTAAAAGACTTATTGGAAAAATGTTAAGGAGCTAAATTGTATATATGTATATATATGTATATCTCAGGCTAGTGATTGTTAATTAGAAATAATTAAAACGGCAGCAGCAATTGCCATTCTGTATTCACGTCTATACACAATTCGTCATTCCAAAAGAAACGCAGATAATTTTCTTTTTTTTCTTTTTGAATATACGATACTCGACAAATATAATCGTTGTTGTAAAGCGTATGCATTGAACATTTAGTTTTATTTAATTAGATTGATGTTAGTTTAACGTTATGAAACTACCACGAGAGAAATTACTCAAACATAAATAATACAATTGCAATTACAAAGTACCAATTGATACATTTTGTGCAATTTTTAATTTGTATTGGGATTTTGGAATAATCAATTTAGTTACACAATGTGCCTTGCCAATAACAAACGTAATGTAGAATCTACTTTTTTTTCTTTATACATAGGAATATGAGTAAACAAAAATTAATTTTTTTAACACACTCGGCCCTAGCGAGGTATCCGTCGGAACGGAAAATTCTCCGATTTCCTACGATTCGGAGGATTTTTGCTTCGAGGTATTTTTCGGAACATCTGTTCGGAACATTGTTCCGACAGCAAAAAACGCACAACTAATGATCTGCGTTGCAGTGCGATGAAATGCATTAGCAGTGACACTTGTGACAGTTGCACACCATTTTTTGTCCGATCTCCTCCGACAGCAAGTGGTAGCGGAATATTTTTCCGATTTTTGGATAGGCAGTTAAAAAATGTAAGCAAGTATAAATAACAAAATTAAAAAAAAGTATTAAGTATGAAATACCTCCCCCCCTGTCAACATAAACAGATTTAAAGTTCTGCAAATACAAATATGGGTCGACATATATCGGTACATTTTATACATCTCTACATTTGTCGCATGTCAGATCAATGCGTCGTCGCATTTTAATTATTTTTTTCCGAAATCGGATACCTCGAATGTTATTAGGGTTTCCGACAGAGTATGCGTTGCGGAGAATTTTCCGTTCCGACGGATACCTCGCTAGGGCCGACTAATTTTGCTATTGGCGTGCTCAAAATTTAATAAAATTTCTACTGACTGACTACTAAAATGTTTGACTATTGACATTAAACATAGTGCACATTGGAGTAACATGCGTCAAAAATATTGTTGTCCGCGAACTTGTTTCGCCTTTTTTTCAATTAAATTTCGGATGCTTCGTAGCGTCAAACAAAGAAAGGAAAAAACTTTAATTATAGATTTCGTCGCACCATGATATATGATATCATAAGGTATAAATTTGGGCTAGATAACGCTAATTAAAAATGCTACTGAAATTAAATAATGCTATTTTTTATACATATGTACTAACATTTCCACGACTACTTTCCCTTTTCATATTTATAGTATCAAATATGATCAATCCAATTACATAATACAGACGAAAAAGTGTCCAGTATCATAAACAGTTACGACGCGCTCAAGGATAAAAATTGTTTTAACCAACCACTAACCAGCTCATTAACTCCGCTATTGTACAAAATTGCATGTTATCTCAAACAAAAAAAACAATCATACTCCTCCGTCATCTACCAAAGCATAATGCAACCAAAATTCATTTGTTCATACATACACGAGAGTTGAGTTAGTTCAAAAATGCAAAGGCATTTCAAAGAATGCTTCCTAAACAAAAATTCATAGAATTTTTTTTATGAATTATTTGTTTAAATTACATTTGAAACTATTTAATTAATTTTTTTATAAAACTATAATTTATGAGAATTTGGAAAAAGAAAGAAAGAAAGACACATTGTTTCTTGTAAATACACAGTAAACATATATTGTAAGTTTTGTTCCACTTTATGTGTGAATACAATTGTTTTGAATTTACATACAATTTTTTTAAATACCGTCTTAAAATAAAGTACATTAGAGAAATGTATTAAAATCAAGCATAATGTATATTTTAATGATTAATTCATTATCATTTTTGCCTATGATTTGTCTAAATTATGGTTTTATTATATTCGGTTTTATATGAAAAAAGAAGCCCTTAAGATTAAGATTAAATATATATGTAGGTGTAAATTAAATTTCTAGTGGTCTATTACGTATAATAGATTCTAATATATGAAAGATAAACTCATACGCATTTTGTAATGCGTAAATTGTGAATTAATAAAGACGACGTCACCATGCAATTATCTTTTCCATTAAGATAACGTACGCATTTTAACGACATGCCCGTAATGTAATCATTGTAAGAAATGTGTGATTTATGGTTAAATAGTTATTTAAAAACGTCTCCTGCGTTCCCACGGTTTATTATTATTATTTCCGCCTCCGTTTCCACGTTGGTTTCCTGGACCTCCTTTGTTTTGATTTTGTTGATTATTACCAAATTCGAATGGACTGAACTGATCCTAATAACGGATGAATAATGTAACAAAAGAATTGTAATAGAATCGTAATCATAGATTCGTATCATAGATACCCCAAAAAATGTTAAACATTACACTAACAAAAAAGATCCTAAAGTATATCATTGTATCTAAGTTTGTGCAAGAAATATCAAAATTCTTGAAATATGAATTAGTAAAATGTATTCCAGCTTGGCCAATACAACTCAGTAAACCTTTTCGTAAAAGTGAAAGACTAAATATATGAAGGTACACCATCCCATCGAACCCAATACATAAAATGTTATATTATTACATTACTCCAAATATTTTGCCATTTCCCTCCCTTTTTTTGATATTTAGTATGTTTAATTCCATAAAAATGTTGAATACAACTGATATCTTTCGTCATCTTGGTTCTTAATTTTTGTTACGAACCTCAACGAACGGTTCAATTTATTTGTAAAACCGCTCAAGAAGACTGCCATCACTACACTTTCTTAAAAACAAAAACACAATTCATGAAGGGTCAAAGAACGATGTTTTAAAATGTTTGTTGAGAAAACTCAGTGTGTATTTTACATGTTGTAAAAAAAGGAGGTGAGAATGCGACTGCCGAGCTGTTGAGGACTATTTCAATAAAAATGAATTGAGTCGGTTTTGTCGTACCTGTGACTTCACTTTTTTTCTGCGGTTTTTTTTTCTTTTTTGACTAATCAAAAACAAAAATAAAACAAACACCGAAGCAAAACAAATTGTATGCTTTTTGTATTAACAAATTAGACCCGAAAAAAACGAAGGACGAAATAGTATACATAGTTTTACTGAAAAAAGCACTAAAACTATCGCAGCCAACCAAAATATATTTACTGACATTACCAAAAAGTTAAAGACGAACAAGGTAGATTCTTATGTTATATTTTTTTTGTTCGAAAAGCAAAAGTTGTGAGTCGTCTTAGAATCTACTATAAACAAATGTTTTACATTTTCTACGACGGTTATCGAGGTGAATGTATGTATGTACTTTTATTTAAGTTTACACCAACCCTCTAAGGGGTTTCCATTACACAATTTTTTTCAATAAGAAACAAAAACATTGATAAATTAAATGATGTACACGGGACTTTAGAAATTGTCCGTTAACGCATCCCTAAAACGTCTCTACTTACAACTAATTAAATTTTTGGTTTAAAAACATGTTCTTTTGAGTGCAAATTTGTTTATATAGAGATTGCTGTTCTAACAGTTTTTTTTGTGTGAACTCCCAATCTATTGTAAGCGGATAAAAATAAATAGTAACGTTTTGCCAAATTTAGAACGAACCATAAAACCCGTATTTAAATGTCTTTAACTTTAGTCTATTCTCCAAATTTACTAGAGCTCTACCAATTTATTAATTCAGAAAAGCAATTTGGTTATTATCACCTCCAGAATATAAAAAAAATAAAATAAAGTGGACAAGTGTTGAGACAGAATTTTTTTACTCAATTTAACTCCATATTTTTACTCAAATTAACTCAAAGGATTGAATGCCTTCCAAGAAAATGGCAATGAAGGATGAAACGAACTATATTATCATATATTATATTCAATGAGAAATTCGAGCCACACCACAAAAAATGCTCGCAATGAAAACAGACCATGAAAAAACATACAACTTATATTTGCAAAGGTTAAAATTTCTCGAATCAAGGGCGGACTTGGAGCGAAAAACTAGTAGAGGAATTTCCGTAATTGTATGAACAAACATACAAAAAAAGTTACCACCACTCTGCTTAAATTGAAAATCTGTTAAGCTAAGGTTTAATCTTTCAATTATTTTTAAGAACAAAAAATAAACCAAAAGACTTCCCCAATTTGAACATTTTAGTCTCAGATTATTTGTTGACAATGTCTGAAAATATTTACTGCCAGTACCACTTTCTTAAATTTAATAACTATTCGAATCCAGAGAGTGTCCGACGGATTGCTTTTGACGTCGGATTTGTATTTGAAATGAATTAATTGAACTGTTTTGTTAGCGCATTTATTTAGAAGAAAATAAAAAACGAATAATAAAGCTATAAAATGAACTACGCTTATCATTAAAATGGTTTTTGTCTTTCACATTATATTAAATATTAAATCCTCATGAATAATGAATTGCAAATTTTAGGATTAAATCCCTGCGTATTTGATGATCGAATTCCGGAAATGGTTTTATGAGTATGCATGTATTTGACAGAATTATGTTTTAAACAAATCAAATGTAACGATGAGTTTAACAGAGGTTTTAAAAATAACTAAAATACTTGTATTTTTTAACACATTTGCAATAATACTAAGTTCCTGTTGTGGTAAATCCAGCATTTTAGACTAATTATCACATTTTGGCTCATTATATCATTATGTTCGTCACTTCTGTAAATTGAGAATACGCAACATATTGTTTTCTAAAAAATATCGTTTGTATAAAGTTCTTTTACGTAAGCCTTCCATTAAAAAGAAAATCATTCTATTACTACTGAATTCAATATTTTCCCCATGACCAACCCGCATTATATTTATATAAGAAAACCCCTAATGTGAACAGATTATACAAATTCCTTTTAATATGTCCACAAATCCAAAACTGAATGCTCATCGGCATTTTATATCAAACAAATGTTATTTACACTTTTACAAAAATAGGTTTATCTGAGAGTACAGAAATAAGCCAGATAGAATACATTTTTCTACATTTTAATTTCGACCAATCAATCAACTGAAAACGATTGCATCCAAAAATGTTTTATGTCAAAACGCCTTAAGACAATTTGAAGATTAAAAATAATTCATTATTAGGTACATACTTAAAATTATTATATTAATTTAAAAAATTGAGATTTATGAACATGATGTCATAGACTAATACTTATATTTCAGTTATAGGGAGAAGAATTTTTAGAAAAATCTGAGATACAACTCAAAGATTTCCAAACAATCAACAATTTCATATTTATTTACAGAGCCATCGACGAAGTCTTAGAAGACAAGTAAGATTAAGTACCGTAATTTCCCATATAAATGTTGTCGTGTTGCTTTATTTTAAACAAAAAATCACTTTCGAAATTAAATTTTGAAAATTGCGAAAATATTTTTAATGCTTTGCCTGTATGCTATTTTAAAATCAAAAGTTATATTAGTAAAGCTTGTAAATTGAAATATGTATATTTTATTTTAAGGAAAATAAGAGTATCATTTTTAAAACTTTAGTCGTTTGAATTACAACGAAATATACGGTTATAAAATCCAAATTGCACATTACATTTATTTTAAATGAAAACTTAATGTAAAAAGAGAGTATGCAAAATGCTGATGCTCTAATGGCATTTAGTTAAAAAAAAACCTGTTTAATAAACTTGTTAAAAGTTTAATACTTCAGAAGTTCAGCATTTGCTGTAATTTGTATTTTGGTAAAAATTACGCTTAAAAAAATATATTTTCATCTTAAGAAAAAGGTTCTGTCTGTTAGTGAGCAGAATTGTGAGGTTAAAGACGAATTCACTTCTTTTTTTCCCCGGCGAAGAAGTTATTATCTCTGTCAGAGCAATCATAACCCTCCAACTTAACTACATACCTAATGGTCCGCCTGTGGTTTTAACCGGATTAACCTTTAAAAGGTTCGTAACCATTATTAAGTGGGTCCAATTAAATACCTGCATTTTCTGCATGTGGTGCCCCCACTTTTTCAATTTTTGGAAAATGCTACATTTGGATTCGGAAAAATTATTCTATTTATAGAGCAGATGTGATGAATGTCCCATTAGACTCTTAAAATGACCATCACTGCTCTGATGTTGATGCGAGAAATACCAATGTTAGTATTTAGAATTTTAAACGACTTCAACAGTGCGCTAAACATTAAATTCGTATTTAGTTTCTTTAGCGCACGCTAGAATATTTATGTATTTCTCCTTGTGCTCTACATATTTGTTTCGCTGTGATATTATGTTAGGGAAATTACGGTTAATCAACGTTGTATAGAGGACTCTCATATCAAAAAACAAACAAAATACAAATAAACAACTAACATTTAAATAAAATAAATAATCGAAATTAGAAAGAGCTCAGGCGTTGCTGTATTCGTGTAGTTAGGTTTTTATTTTGCATTCGAATGTCAATGTTTAATTATTGTTATTATCAATTTCTTCTTTTTGTTGAAATGAATAAAATCTGAGATAAATAGATCACATAGATGGATCATAAAATGAGTCATTTTCAGCTATCAATTTAAAATCGCCCTGGTTTGAACATGTTGAAAAATGAACGTACCTGTTGGTTATTTGGCCCACCACCTGCACCGCCAATATTTCCGGCATTTCCCACATTGTTGCCTGCAAACGCGGACAGTGCATCTGCAAACACAAAGGCATAAATAAAATGCGTTGGGAGATAGTTGTCAACAATAGTTAAATTTACCTCTAAAATCAAATGGACTGTTTTGATTGTTAGCGTTGTCAAAGCTATCAAAGTTTGGACCATTGCCTCCTGCATTGCCACCACCATTACTTGGTGGGCCTTGTTTGCCTTCCTGTTGATCCAATAACGAATTTAACTGCTGAGCTTGCATAAATAAAGTATTTTCTTGTTGACGACGACGCATTTCCTCCTCTTGGCGTAACATACGAGTCTGCATTTCAGATTGTTGACGACGAAGATTTTCTTCATCTCTAATTTTCAATTCTTCTGCCTGCTTTTCTCGCATTTCCCATTCCATCTTTTTACGCTCATTATCCTGCTCCCGTTTACGGAGTTCTAAAAAAAAATATAAGAATTAAAAAGAATACTCGCCATTTAACAACCACTTTAATATTACCTTGGCGTAGCATTTCAGTCTCATGCTCATAACGTGCATACTCCATTTGGGCCTCTAGCTTATCTTCCTCCATTTTAAGTTCACGTGTGAGAGCTTCCTGCTTTGTTTTGTACAATTCATACAGTTGCTTCCACCTTGTTCCATATTCATGCTCGAAAGAGTCGATTTCGGCAAAACGCGGACCAATGCCGCGTTCATGATTAAACTCTTGTGTTTTCTTATTCAAACCTTTATCTGGCAAACCATCGGCATCGTCATTAAGTTCAAATGGTTCCACAACACATGGTCGTAGCGATGCAGTTAAGAAGAAACATTTATCGTTGCACAAACGAAGCGCTGCATTTGCAGATGATTTTTTAGCGAATTCAACAATACCCTCGCCGGTATGTTTTCCACGGTCATCAACGACAATGATTGCCCTTTCAATTGGCCCAAATATCTCAAACGATTTGTACAACAACTCATTTGAAACAAATGAATTAAGATTTTTTACACGAAGAATGGTTGCATTCGGAGCAAAGCGAATACGAAGTGTTCGTCCCTTACGCATTGTTCCGTCTAATTCGCGTTTCGCCTTTTCGGCATTAGTGTGATAGTCCAGTTTTAGGAATGCAAAATTTTTCTCCGGATTAGAGAATACTTCACCAATCTCACCGAATGGTTTGAACAATTCACGCAATTCTTCTTCGGTTATGTCACTTGTCAAGTTGCCAATATACAAACGATTACGCCCTGAGAATTTCGTTTCCTCGCTTTCAAGTGGTGGCAATTCATGTGTTGGTCCTGTAATACTTCTCAAACGTTGGCCAATAAAGAAATCTTCGTTGCGACCACCTCCGAAACCTCCACCACCGCCGCCAAAGCCACCACCTCCACGACCACCACCACCACCACCGCCGCTACGACGGTCATTCATGTTACGGTTGTTTTGCATATCAGAATTGCCACCACCACCGCCGCCCATGTTACGATTGTTGTCATCTCCGCGCATATTGTTATTATTTTTATTATCGCTTGGCTGTTGAAGAAAAAATATTTATAAACATTTAATAATAATAAAATAAACAAATTTAGCACGCCAAATAAGTATCTAATTTTCAAGTATATTCTGTAATCATGTACAATGAAGTATGATTTGTCTATTATTTGCACTCAAACGAACAAGTGTATTGGAAAGTAGAGTACCATTACATAATTCCTGAATTTGTAAAGGTAGACTTCTTTCATTTTATTCATACATGTGGGTGCATGCTTTGAAAACGCTCAATAATCTTCAAGTGAAATGAGTGATACGCAAAACTTAAGATATCATACATTTTTTTATTGCAAAACGATAATCTGTAATAGGGCTCAAACACCACACATGCATGCGTGAATCTGATAGTAAATGTTCTGTTCAAATTGAGGATATTTCGATCTGTCATCAGTCTGCAGTTATGCCGGCAATAAACGGCTAAATCCTTCTCGGTACGTGAGATGCGTTTTTGAATCCCTTCAAACAGATTGGAAACATTTGACCCACACACCAAATTTATATTAATTTTTTAAAAATGCGATTTTCTCAAAAACAGCTCTAATGATTTTGATCTTATTCTGCACATTGGACACTTTTTACATAATTGTCGAAAATATCCACAGATAGTGAATGCAGTGGCTTGATGATTAAGTGCGATGGGCCACTAAGCGAGTGGTCGTGAAATACAGTCACCCTTATTATACCTGGCGTTTATTTAAAACGACAGTTGTCGTTTTTTGAAATCGGTATAACATCTGGGTTTTTTTTGTAGTCATTTGATGTCGTTAAACACAACGAAACGTTTTCCTAGTGTGAAATGTAACTTCTACATACATAAGTATTCTACAAGCCGATTTGTTAGTCATGTTCCATACACTACGAATAAAGAAGTGCCGTACGGCAAAAATCGTACCGTATGAAATATAACTTAGCAAAATACGATAAACGAAAAAACGATATTGTTACGTTTAAATTTAAGTATACATGTCTTAATAGAAGAAATAAAACGTATTTTAAAGTCACTGAGCATCAAGAGACTACATTTTTTGAACACGAAAATTGTATACAATTAACACAACTGCAAAATCATATAACCACACAATGCTAACAATCAATTGCCAGTTTTGTATTTGTTTTTTTTTTTCGTGTAAATACAGGCACCTAATGTATGCTGCCAAGCTTCCGCCAAATAAATATCAAATGTTTGAATGAAACAACATCTTGTGATTGCCTCCACAAACAGTAAAAGCTGAAATTAGTTCTTTCACGGCTTTTCACGGACTATCACAGATTCTTTGCATAACTCCGAAAAAATAAAATTAACTGACACATATAATTTCAATAGCCCTATGGTGCTAATAATAAAGACTACTACTACTACTACCACAAATATAATTACTTTCGGTGTTGAAAAAATAGTTCATACACAAATCGAACATCACTTTGAAGTAAACAAATTTTTACTGAAAAAAAGTTTGAATAAAAGTGTGAGATTCTTCTTAAAATAAACAGCTCCTTTCAAAGCATGCATGTAATTGAAAAACTACTTAAAGATGTCAGAATTTATTTTTGAATCTTTACGTGAACAATTTGTATGTATGTATTTAGATAGGCAGATGCTCGCTTAGCGAAAGTTTGCAAGGTCAACATGTTCATATTGTGCGGGAATGCAAATATCTTGTCTACATCACGTTCAATATGAATATAAACAAGCACCTGAAAATTAAATTAGCCTATTTCTATGAACAATTTGTGACTGAAGCTCAACCATCGCAATATATTGTATATTACTGCAAATTGAGTTACCAATTTCAGAATATAACGTATTTTCTGGCAAGTTGTACAACCACGATCACGATCTTTAAAATAAGAGATAACTGATTAATTTAAATTATATACCGCACTGCTCTGGGCTGCCTAAAAGAACATTACGTGTTCCATTATTAGTCCCATTCTTAGCCAGTTTAAGGAAAATTTTGTACAGAAAAATACATAAACAATTTGTTAATTCAAATAAGTAGATATTTATCGTAACGAAGTTATATATATGTCAATCTGGTAGACGGTCTTAACTCAAATTAGACTAAGAACCTAAATTGTAACCAACATTTTTTTTATCGCGAGTTGCGAGCACAAAAAAGACGTTTGTAAGTTTTGGACATTTCGTTGCAGAAATATTGAAATCATTTCATTGATTGTTGGATTTCTAACCTGCATTTTGATTCCTTAATAACTATCTAAATTTTATAGAAGAAAAACCTCAATGAATGATAATTGGATACCTATATTCGAATGAAATTAAGAAAAATAGTGCTAAGTTTTTCACCGCTCACGAATTTTTTTTTATTTTTGTACACATCTTTTTCCGCTTTATTTGATCATTGTAAACGACGAAAATGAAACTGTTGTATTTTGTGTTTATCCGAGATAAACAAATTTACATTTGTACTCCGTCGCCGAGGAAAATATAGCATTGTTCAATTACATATTAATATCAATTTAAATACACTATAGCAGCTCGTAAGATCTTACTATATAGTCGAAAAAAGGCGACATATGGATTTGAAATGAATATAAGTTAGATTTTTATTTAAATCAATGCATACTCCCATTTATGCGAGCATCACAAAGATTACAGAAAGATTCTCAATAGAAACAAAATGGCCGCCATAAGTATATATATATATATATATATATATATATATATATTTTATATGATTAAACTATTGGATTAAGTTCACTTTATGCATAATGCTTTAAAAATACGATCTACGAAAGAACGTTATAACAAACGACACGATATATTGAAAAATTAATTATTCTTAATTAAAAGCGACCAAATATTCAAACTTACCTCATTTCTAAAATTTCTGCGACGGTCACGACTTCTACGGCCACCGGCGCCCCCACCACCTTGATTAAACTTCCCTTGAAAATTTCCGCCGCCTTGCTGATTGTTACCAAACCGCGGTTTCTTTTCGACAGGAGCTCCATCGCCCTCAGATTGAGGCTGCTGCTGTTGCTGATTCTGCTGCTGTTGCTGGTTCTGCTGCTGAGAATTCTGGTTTTGTTCTTGCTGATTTTGGTTTTGTTGCTGCTGATGTGGCTTTTGGTTTTGATTTTTTTGATTTCCACCTTTGTTACGTTGAGGTAAAGGACCTCCACCATTAATTGTCTCAGCTTTAACCTCCATCTTTTTTCTCAAATATTATTTTTTTCTTTTCTTGCTTTTTAATAACTTATATAAACCAAACTTCCACGCTGTCTGACGGGCAAAAGAAGAATGGACGAAATAGAAAATGGCCACAGTTCACGAAAGAAAGGAAATCGGCTTGGATTGTTGTTGCACTACACCGATATGCAGATGTCGCATCCCAAACAGAGAGAATGTTTGTAATTCTCCGTAATACCCCGTTTGCATGACATATTAAAAATAAAAAATCATAGCTAGTGCTCTAGATCTTTTATATGAAATTAATACATATTTTTCACAAAAAGTAATAATATTAAAGAAATACTAATTCTTTTATTAATAAATATATATAAATAGTAACTTAAGTTATTAACAATATATAGCACAAAATGCGAATGCAGCTTTTGGTTGAATTATTTTTATGTTTTCTTCTCACTAATTTTTAGATACTTCAAACCAATAATACAATTTTCGCGACATCTCAAATAGTTAACATTTTATTTAAAGGTATAAAGTCCTTATTGGAAACCCAATAATTTAAGAGTGACGGAACAGCCTCATACAGTGTTTGTGTCAGATAAAGTGCCATAAATGCGAAAACTATTATAATTAGTTGTCCGAATTGTTAAACACAACTCAGCTGTTCGTGGAATGTATTTTGTTGCGACTAAGCAGCACATGCTAACGATGTAAAAAAAAGTTAACGCAATGTAAGTGTTTGTGTTTATGCCCTATCCTAAGGGTATATTAATTTTGACACATAGTTTGTAACCTTAATATTCGTCGTAGATCCATAAAGCATATATAATATTTTCATATGCCCTTGTGATACGCAAAAAATATTTAAAAATGGCGAAAAAATCGTCTCAAATGCTGTTAACGTAATTAAAGTTTAATAGATATTTTAAATGAAATGCTTATGAAAAAAAATAGTTATTTAATAAATATGAAGTTGTTGCAATTAAATGCGAATATTTTTTGTGTTAATGTGTTAAGAAATAGTTATCAATTTTTTATCTGCCTTAAAATAAACATACTTG
The DNA here is from genome assembly GCA_963576555.1 of Ferdinandea cuprea. NCBI lineage: Eukaryota > Metazoa > Arthropoda > Insecta > Diptera > Syrphidae > Ferdinandea > Ferdinandea cuprea. The sequence continues at coordinate 86,337,724 of OY754959.1, forward strand.
GGTTATTAAATTTTTTCCATTTTGGTAAATAAATATACATTTATATTATTGTATTATTGCATGAATGTTACTAAATTAGTAATGTTTGGGTGTAAAATATTCATAGTAAATTGTTTTGGATTACTTTTTTATATATATTAAATTCTTTGGTTGTGTTGTTCCTCAACCCAAGTCGTAAAACGCCGGTAATAAATATTGTAGAACGCTTCACCAGTCGAAAGGTTTGAAGACCAAAAAAAACCAAAACAGCCTCACTGGTGAAATACAATTTTATTTTCTGAAATTTAGAGTTTAAATTCACAAATTAACTATTAATATCAGTGTCACTTACATCCGTGCCTTGGGTTGCGAACTTGAACAAATTTAGTGAAAATTGAGTTTTCCTTTTACCTGACATATGAGGTTATGATACAACATGTGGAATTAAAACTATTGGAGACTTATTGAAAGAGTTGCCCTTTGGAATTAGAAAATTATTTGCTTGAACTATATTTGTTAAGCTCGATGACACTCCGGGGACCGTCTGAACACGCAGGGGAAGACTCTAAATCCAAAATGGCGAGCCTACCAACTGCTCTCTTCCGCTTCACGACTCCGCTGGCTAGTCGAACATCCGCAGTGCGTATAACTCCATCTGCACCTGGAAACACTTCAGTTACTCGACCCAACTGCCACATGGAACGAATCTCGTTTGGTTCTAGAAGAATCACCACGTCGCCTATCTCCAGAGGCTTCGAAATTTTATGCAACTTAGATCGCCTAGTAATCTCCGGGAGGTACTCCTTGTACCAACGTCTTGCTAGTTCTGCCATTAGATGTTGTGACCGCCGACTGTAAAGCTTGCTGCAAGCGTCGTTATCGGAAAAGACCCCGGGCGCCGTTATATCCCTATCGTCCTCACCGAAGAGTATTGAATTCGGGGTTAGTGGCTTAGGATCCTCTGGGTCGACTGGGATGTGGGTGAGAGGCCTTCTGTTGATCTGGCCTTGAGCTTCAATGAGGACGTTACGAAGAACATCTTTGCGAGGTATCACTCCCCTAAGAATAAAATCCACGCTTAGATTAATCGACTGGATTAAACGTTCCCAAGCCCCGTCCATCAAAGGAGAGAGAATACGCCGGAATAAATCTTCAGAGAATTCCTTCATAATGGGCTGAGTGTTTGCTGAGAGCAACTTCCATTTCTTTCACAAACGATTTTTAGCACCGATGAAGTTTAAGCCATTGTCACTATACAGAATGCGCGTAACGACTCTGTTAATGAGAAAGCGGCGAAGTGCCATGATGCATTGGTCCAGAATTAAATCATTAAGTAGCTCGATCTGAACCGCTCGGAATGTTAGGCATGTAAAAATCATCCCATACCTCTTCACTGTCCCTCTTCCGTACTTCACAAGTAAAGTTCCAAAGCAGTCAACACCAACGTGTGTGAAAGGCCGATCATTAAAGGCTAAACGAGCCGGAGGCAACTGACCCATCAACGGCATCACCGGCTTAGCGTGAACACGACTAGGCTGAAGCTCATAGTGCTGCAGATCCGGATTGCTTCTCGAGTAACCGAACCGCCTGCTCGATCGTATCGTGGCTATTGAAGTAGTCATCGACATAAGTCCGCTTTGTTAATCCATCCACGGCCTCAGGGCACTCTGCGCGAAAAAGGTTTGCATGATGGTTCTTCACGAATTGAGAACACGTTGGCCAGCATCTTGGTCCAAACATCAAGACTTCAAAGATATACACTGTGGGCTCCTTGGAGCTATCCCCATTCCTCCACAGGACACGTTGACACTGTTGATCCTGATCTGGTGAAACAACTCCTTCACGTCTGCGTTTACCGCTACTTCGCGTTCTCGAAATTTGAAAAGTCCAGCGTGAAGAGGGACAAGGTTGTCAGGCCCTTTCAACAAATGTGTGTTTAACGAGACTCCTATTACTTTGGCTGCTACGTCCGTCAAGACTCGAGGCTTCGGTGGAAACTTGTTGGGGTTGTGGACAATAAAGGTAGGCGCATACCAAACCCGTGGCCAATCTTTACTCAGCTCCTCCGCAGACGCGATCCTTGCGTATCCCTTTCAAACTAGCTGGGTCATAGAGTTGTTTTTCCATTCTAACAGTTCCGGGTTCTTTTTTAATGATCTCTCAAGACTGATGAGGCGATTTAAAGCCATCAGGAAGTTAAACATTTTACGAATCCCAGAGTAGCCCAATCTCGTACCTGTTATCCTTAAACTTTAATGTCTGTTCCATGAGATCCATGGCACGACAGACATCCTTACTCAAAAGCTCCCCTTTCGGGGGCATCACTCCAAATTCTTCGGTTGAAAAATGACGCTTAACTAGGATATGAAGGTCGTCTTCCGTCTTAATTGCATCGTGGAACAGAAGGCGCATTGTCTATTTAGCTGTTTCATTGGGAGAGGATGCCCTGACAGAAGGAGATGAAGGTCCGAAGACAAACCAGCCTAGCAGGGTTTTCAGGGCGCATGGCTCTTCCTCATTTCCATGACGTTGACCATAACCCATCAGAAACTTGGCTTGGTCCAATCCAATTAATATCGTTGGCTTGGCATTCACTAGGTCCGCAAGCGGGTGTCCGCGCAAATGCGGATAAAAACTTTTCAATTTATCCGCTTCGATCGATTGACTGGGTAGTCCTAAGTCCTCGACTGAGTAGACACCCTTGAGGTAGTGGCGCTTGCGACTATTTATGCCAGAAACGGACAGGTTTGTCTGAATAGCGTTTTCAGACCACGAAACCCCCTTGGTCCACTGAACAATTAAATTCTCTGAACTGCCTTCTAAGTTTAGCTCATTAAAGAGATCACGCTCCAGCAACGTTAGACACTAACCATCATCGAGGAAGGCAAATGTGTCCACAAACATCTCATTATTTCCATATATCCGTATTGGAGCGATCTTGTACAAAACAGGCAGGTCTGCTCTGGCATGGGAGGACATAAAGTTTGGTTGAGGCTCAAAAGGAGCAGCTGCAAAGTTCAAATTCTTTACCAGATTCGAAAAAGTCTGGTGCAAAAGCTGATGGTGTCGACTGGTACAGCATTCTAAACCACATATCTTCTTTTAAGAACACGATCTCCAGTCGTGCTGAACAGGACTCAAACAGGTAAAACAGATTCGATAAGCCCGAGTGAACGCCAATCTCTCACTTGGTAACATTGCCTTAAAGTCCTCTCACTGTTCCAAAGAATGTTGCTTGCGGCCACATTTACCACAAAGTGCGTGCGCAGCAGCAGAAGCAACAGGTTGGTGCGTAAGCACTTGGCGGGCCATCTTTGACGAAGATTGTTGTCTCCTAGTACCTGAAGATTCCAGCGGCCTAACCAGATCGGGAGGCAAATCGACCACCTTTTCTATGAGGAAAACTGCGAAGTCACTAAGAGAGGGATGAGAAATGGATGATTCCCTTTTACGCCACTCTTGGTACAAGCCGGAACCCAACTTACAGGCGAGATCTGTAAGAACATACTCGTTATAAAGATCTTCATCCTTCTTCATAGCCTTAATGTCGGCTACAAAGCCGTTAACCTTCACTGCCCACAGGTGAATATTCGGATCGCAACGGGATTTCAATAACGGGAGCTTAAGCAAGTCTGCCGTCAAGCCGTGAACAAGCACATCAGAACGACCAAAAATAGCTCGCAGTGAGTTCATGATAGCGATATCATCTGAAGAGTACTTCAACCGGTCACTTACCAGCTGATAAGCTTCGCGACGTTCTCCTTGCTATTATACTTCCCTTCGATAGTGGTTGACTTAAATACCTCTTCAAAGTAAGGCCATTCTCTTCTGTTGGTAACCGAGAACGATGGCAACTCCTGCACGTTGCCGCGATTTAAAATTTTTAATAAACTTGACATCTCTGACTGTTGCATCGACGAATCCAAACTCGCCGGTTTGGAGGCCCTGTAATAGGAGTCGACTGTAAATACTCGCCTTTATCAGGAATTGAAAAGTTCACAGGTTTATGATAAGAGCCCTTAAACAAGGCTTGATGGTTTGCCTGAATAGTTCGCAGCACTTCCAGCTTCTCACTGGAGAACCTGGCTGCCGTTCGACTCGAAGTATTAGGTTTAACACACAACGCAGGCTCTTGATTAACAGGCACTGAAACATTATTCAGCTTTAATTTCATCTCCTCTAACTCCTTTCGCAGCGTGACAAGCTCCATGTCCTTATGCGCAGCGGAACCTTGAGCGACTACAGCAGCTTCCATTATTTCATCCATAGTAGCTTCCAGATCATCCTGCTCAGGGGCAGCCATACCAGCGGCCTCGTCATGCTGCTGTGGATCTTGACAAACGGAACCATGTGCTCTCACCACAGAACCATGGAGTCGCTGTATCGTATTTACTAGGGTCAAACCTAGCACACGAAAAATGCCACCAACGCTTGCAGCGATCACAACTTACCATGTGTAAATCGTCTACTTTACGACATCTTGCGGCGCTGCAGCTACGAATCTTGCCAGTCATCTTGAAGAAAATTAAGTATTAATTAATAAAATTAAAAATTAAGTATTAATAATAAAATAAAATAATGTTATTCCTCATCCCAAGTCATAAAACGCCGGTAATAAATATTGTAGAACGCTTCACCAGTCGAAAGGTTTGAAAACTAAAAAAAACCAAAACAGCCTCACTGGTGAAATACAATTTTATTTTCTGAAATTCAGAGTTTAAATTCACAAATTAACTATTAATATCAGTGTCACTTACATCCGTGCCTTGGGTTGCGAACTTGAACAAATTTAGTGAAAATTGAGTTTTCCTTTTACCTGACATATGAGGTTATGATAGAACATGTGGAATTAAAACTATTGGAGACTTATTGAAAGAGTTGCCATTTGGAATTAGAAAATTATTAGCTTGAACTATATTTGTTAGGCTCGATGACAGGTTGTTTTATTATGTCTTTATTGAACATATGAAAGATGAACATATCTACATATTCGGAACGTTCAAAGAGCGAGCGAGTGAGAGAATAACTCTTAAATCATTTTTAGACACAAAATTTAAACTTTAGTATTGCAATTGAAAGTAGGAGAAAATAAAATATTTCATTATGATGATGAATAAAAACAGTAATGAATAATGTCATCATGATGAATAAATATCATAACGTTATTATCTTTGAATTGGAATAGTAAAGTTATCATTTTTGTGTTTAAACAATTCTTATAAGCAGTAGATAATGGTCAGTTAAAAAATAAAAGCGGACAGTAAATTAATTTTTGAACGGAAGGTTTAATAAATATTTGAGCAGTGGCTTAATTGCATCACCGCTCTCAATTCTCAGCAAGGAACGACACTTTTGATATATTCAGGTGTGGTAAATTGGTATTGAGTGTGTAAACATATTTTTTTTCTAGATTCATTTTTAATCTTGTGTTTAGCAGATAGAAATTTGTATGGTAAAAATTTTTATAGAGACCGAAAAAAATGTTTAACAAGATATTATTAGATATTGCATATAGATAATATATTTTTCAATATATCGTCAAATACAAAGCTTTTAGCCACGCTCACTTTTTTAGGGGATTTTAAATTTTTTTTTTTTATAAATAAACTTTTATATATAAACTGCTATCCAACATGTTCTTAACGCTTTTTCCTTAAGGGCATATAGGGATATGGATAGGGTTATACTGTTCGCCCCAAACGGACTGTAGCCTTTCCTTAAGTTTTAACTCCGCGTTGTTACGCTAGTAACATGCCGCTCCCAAGTCCGGATAAAGGAGGAGGCAACGGTTATTAACCTATTCTCGTAAAATAACTGCTAATGTACTCTAACCTACAGAAGCAATAGTTCGAGTTCAAAAAAACAAATGAATGGACAATCTTAAAGATGTTAATCCTCCAGGTGGTACTGGCAATTGCCAAAATCCATCTGTGGTCTTTACGAGTGCGGCCGGGTCTCGGATTCGGACGGTATGATATCTCTACGGTTAAACGGGCTCCTGAAGTGGCTGACTTTGAGGTGCACCTTACTAAGCGCAAAGAAGCTACACAAGCTGAAGGTGCAAGCACTCCGGTCGGCCTTTGAGTGCGTCCATGAAACGGGATAGGTCGGTAGAAGTCTCGCAAATGCCTCTTACTACGCTGAACCGAAAGGCAAGAAAAAGCGGCCCAATCTCGTTAAGAGATATAACCTTCCTCAAGCTCCCGTGTCTGTCCGCGCACTGTTTACGAATGAATCCGGTGCTTCTACCACTGACGGACGGAAACTAGTTGTTGTGGATTCACCCATGGGTATGAGTAGAGGAAGTGCACCAATTATTTGGCTGCCCGTGCACTGGTAATGGATAATTCTGTAATTCTGGCTCTGTGATCAATATAGGGTGCAGCACTAGTGGTCAGATTCTTCTCGACTCGAATAGTTTTAATGATAGATTTGCATCTAAAAGACCACGCTTTGAACGCAAAACAGCTAACGTGCGAGTTAAGAAGCGTTTCTACAAGGATGAAGCATGAGTGCTGCAGAGAAATTACTTTTGCAGAAGCTGCATGGACAAGGAGGAAGAGGTTACAATCCTACACCTAGGTGTCTTCTACCATGACAATCTTGAAGATCTGTCAACTACTGACGTTAAAGATTTCTTTCGCTATATGCAGAGCTCCAAATGGTTTAACGAGTAGAGCACCTCTTTTTAGTTTAAGCGAGTCGGCCTCAGTGGCCACTTCAACCTAACCTAACCTGTTTGCGGTGAAGAGGAAAACACAGCAGATCATTTTCTGCATTTTTCTTTCGGCCTTTGCTCACATCAGGTGGCGGATTTTCGGGTGCCGCAAATATAAGCTCTTCGTCACTGAAGCTCCTTCTCATCTTTCTTCGAAAGACGGGATAACTAAGTACATTAATGTAAGCTGTCTGCATGGTAGCACAATGGACCAGTAGTTGTGTCTTCTTTTCGTTTTACAATGCACGTGCACTAACACGTGCATTATAAAACGAAAAGCACGTGCAGATTAACTTGCACCACTCTCAAGTGGCACCGACGACCTGCTGCTTCACGGGCCCGAACTCATTCATATCTGCCTATGAGGAAAAGAGCCCCCCATCACTACTAAGGCACTTGGTACAACACGCCAGCATCACCAGAGCCAACTTAGTAGTAAGTATGGACCCTAACGCTCATCACACACAGTAGGATAGCAAAGATTTTAATAAAAGAGGTGAGTCTGTACTTGATTTTATATTACTCTCCAACCTACATATTTGTAACAGGGGTAATCATCCTACTTGTCACAATAAAATTAGGGGAGAGTTAATCGATCCAACCTTAGCGCTCCTTCTCTGATCATTTCGGGATAACATTCACGATTAACTTTGAATTACCCAAAGAACCCCCCTTAAGGAATCCTGTAAAGACCGACTGGAGTAAATTCTCTGAGCTGGTCGAACGTCTGCTCTTTTTTACATCTTCTTGGAAAGAGCCCTGAAGAATATGACAGATAGAAAAGCTTACACAATGGTTTTGCCAGCGTAAAAGAACATCTTTTCAGAAAAATTGTTGAAATACCATCTGGACCAGCGGGTTTGTGTATGTTTAGATCATGAAGTAGTCTTGCCATTGTACAAGTGCAGAAGTGAATTTGTCTCATTCTAGCCGAGCGGAGATAAAGCACAATCTGGCAAAAGGGTTGCCCAGATCAGCATTGTTCTTGGTGGTTCCAAGAACAATGCTGTCATGTTATTTTTGTTTAGTATTGTTTGGCATTTCATAATGGAAAGACTTACGCGTGAACAACGTTTACAAATTGTTCAACTTTATTATGAAAATTCACGTTCTGTGAGGAATGTGTTTCGTGCACTTCGCTCAACTTATGGTCAACAAAATCGGCCTACTGAGCGTACTATTCGCAACACCATCACCCATTTTGAGACCCAGCATTCATTATTGGATAATATTCGACCGAATAGACCACGTCCAGCACGCTGTGAAGAAAATATAGCGGCCGTAGCTGAGAGTGTACACGAAGACCGTAGAGTCGATTCGGCGCCGTTCGCAGCAACTCGGACTGACGTATGGAACGACTTGGCGCATTTTACGTCAAGATCTTAAATTGAAAGCGTACAAAATACAACTTGTGCAACAACTGAAGCCGCTCGACCTTCCCAAGCGACATCGCTTCGCTCTATGGGCTCTTGAAAAGTTCCAAGAAGATCCGACGTTTTCGAGGCAAATTTTGTTTAGCGATGAGGCCCATTTCTGGCTCAATGGGTATGCCGCATTTGGGACGAAGAGCAACCTAAAGAGATTGAAGAACTGCCACTTCATCCAGAAAAAACAACGGTTTGGTGTGGTTTGTGGGCCGGTGGAATCATCGGTCCATATTTCTTTAAAAATTATGCCGGTGCGAACGTAACCGTCAATGGCGACCGTTATCGTGCCATGATAACCGACTATTTGATGCCTGAAATTGAAGCTCGTGATCTCGGCGACATTTGGTTTCAGCAAGCCACTTCCCACACATCGCATCAATTAATGGACTTATTGAGAGAACATTTCGGTGAGCACATAATTTCACGTTTTGGGCCGGTCGATTGGCCACCAAAATCGTGTGATATCACACCGTTAGACTTTTTTCTGTGGGAATATGTAATGTCAAAAGCTTATGCCGACAAACCCGCTTCGATTCAGGCCTTGGAGGAAAACATCACGCGTGTCATTCGCCAGTTACCAGTCGAAATGCTCGAACGAGTGATCGAAAATTGGACTCAACGGATAGACCATCTGCGACGTAGCAACGGCCAACATTTAAAAGACATAATCTTCAAAAAATAAATGCCAAAGAATGTTCTTTCAAATGATAATAAACATTCTCCATTAAATATGAATTTTCCGTGTTTTTTTCTTTAAAAAAGTACGGAACCTCGAAATGGATCACCCTTTATAATAGTCGATATTACAATTTTAAAATTGTATTTACATGCCTACTTATTATTAAAATTGTAATAAAATTATAAAATAGCAAAAAACTACCATCAATCAATGAAGACTTGTCAGCAGTAAAATGCAGAACAACTGTAATTGCAGCAACCTTAAAGAAAAACATAAGGAAAGGCTACAGTCCGCTTGGGGCGAACAGTATGATACCCTATCCTTATCCCTATGTACCCCAAAGAAAAAAAGCATTAGGAAGATGATGGATAGCATTTTATTTCATTCTATGAAATTTAAAGAAAAAAATTTTTTTTTTGAAAAAACGCCCCCAAAAAGTGGGCGTGGCCAAAAACTTTGTATAGGCAATATATTGGAAAAAATATTGGCTAAATATATTGTTAAACATTTTTTTTCGATTTCTATGAAAATTTTCAAAGAAAACAGCATTTTAGTGAAAAACGCCCAAAAAAAGTAGGCGTGGCAAAAACTTTATATGACAAATTTAAAAAGGTAGGCAGTACCTACATATCTTGTGAAGGTTTTACAACTTAAGCCTTAAAACCGTTTTTTCTAAATTGTAGGCGTGGCAGTGGGCGGATTTAAAAACTTTTAACACTTTACCATTTCGGGACCCAAAGGAGTATATGCTCTAAATTTCAGCCTCCTAGCATAACTTTAAAGGCCTCAAAAGTTGATACGGACGGACGGACGGACGGACGGACGGACATTGCTAAATAGTCTTAGGATTTGGTCCTGATCATAAATATATATACTTTTATGGGTCTACGACGAATATTAAGGGGTGTTACAAACTATGTGTCAAAATTAATATACCCTTAGGATAGGGTATAAACAACTTCAGGTCATGTGGTGACGTGAAATATTGTGAGTGTTATGAAAACGAACACTTGATATAGCCAGATTTAAAAGTTCATTTGGAAAAATGAAAAATATATGTTTGCAGAATTTTGACGAAAATTTAAAAACTTATCAAATCAAACGAAAATCGAAAATAAGTATCTACATATGTATCAAATTTTTGCACGGAAGCAAAATGTATCCAAATTGATACAACTGTATCCTTGTGGCAACGCTGAATATAAGTACATAAGAATAAGCGCACTAGGAAGCGTTATAGAATTAATTGTTGCTTTTGCGTTAGATAGGGATGATATTATCAAGCAAGTTCATTTTGTTGATAAAGTTTAGAAAGAGAAAACTAATTTTTGTAATTATTAAAAAGAAGAAAAAAACAAGTTATTTTATTCATGGTTGTTTTATAACAGTAAACTGCTTTGCGCTATATCTGGTGGCCACTTCTTGAAATAATAATGAATTGAATTGAATTTTATTGAGACTATAAATTATTACATAGTTTGATTGTTTGATTGTTTGAGTAAAACTGCGGCTATAGTGTATTGTCGATTACAATAGAAATAAAGGTATGCCACATGGCTATCTGTTAGGTGAATTGCTTGATAAACAAAACAAAAACATATAATGACAAAATATCATAAAATCAACTTAAAAACTAGAAAAAAAGGAAAGGAATGTATACGCAGTATACAATTCGGCTTACTTCTATGGAACGAGAACTCCAGTGGCGATGAATCTTAGGAATTTTACATATGTCACGACACGAGTAGGTAGACGGAGAGGAGTAAGAATAGTAGCGGAGCGCCTTAAATGATACTTTAAAATCACAGAAATGTTGTTTTTTGTATTTTTCGTTTGTTTTCATTTTATTGTTTTTTCTTTAGAATTTAGCTATGGCCCTATGCGTATATTTTATAGTACGTGTAGGGTTAGTTTAAGTTGTTTTATACATATTTCCTTACTTACTTCTTTTTTTAAGAGTTTTTTAATAATTTTTTTTTGCTTAATTTGAAATGTTCTTTCAATAAATACTGGTTATTGGGTATGTAAGTGGACTAGGTTTTAATTACATTTGAGATTGGACTCTCTATCGGCGAGGACAGGTTGTCAGGGATGATTCTTTCAAAGAATTTGCCAACATTGGAAAGGAGGGAAATTCCGCAAAAGTTGTTGATATCAAAGTTGTTAAGGCTTTTAATAATCGGCAGGATTTTCATGCTTAAGGAAAATAGCCATTGTTGATGCAGTTGTTACATAGAATTGTTAAGAAACTGATTTCTGAGAAGAAAATCTTTTTAATCATGTGGTTAGTAATAACATCCGGACGTGATGATTTTGTTGGCCTTAGATGACTAATTTTACAGTGAACCTCTCTGTATCGGTGAATATGTGATTGGCATCTAGACATAGGGCCGTTTAAAGTTGAAGTCAGTGTCGCTTCTTCTGTGACCCGAGGGTAGAAATTGGGAATTTTTTTTTCAGTTGGTCGTTCAGCCAAATTTTAACTTTGTCATCAATTATTTTATTGAGAAGGGTGATTTGGGCGGATAGTTCCCTGTATGGTGGATTAACCCTGTTCTAAGAGCTGTGAAAATGCTTTTGGTCATGCCATCTCTGAAAAATTGGAGCACGACCGACTCAGTTGGTATTGTCATATTCAAAGGAGGGATACTACGAACCCCGTCAAAAAGGCAATAACAATCAACGTCATGTGGTGACGTGATGTGATGACGTCACACAAAAGCAGAAACACCGTGGCCTCAATGATGAAGTGATCCAAAATCGGGATGCCTGCAGATTATCTGTTGAGGTTGAACCGGCGAACCCCACAGGCGGACCAGTAGGAATGCAGTGAAGTGGGAGGGTTATGATCCCTGTAATCCTGATCATAATCTCGTCATTAACTGGATAGCAGAAGAAGAATTTTTTAGGGCTGTTCTATATCCTCAGGGAGGTTTCGGTATTTTTTAAAATGTTGGGTCTAAGGATTCATGGAAAGTTTCATTGAAGCAGTCAATGTATGTGTTGATGTCTAAGTTGTACAGGAAAAGGGTGTGTCAAGGTATTAATTAAAGGCGTCCCAGTTGGTATCCTTAAACGACAGATTTTTGAGGACTCCCGAAGGCAGATGTCAGGTTCATTCAAATTGAGCTAGAGTGGAAAATAGTCTTTAAGGAAGGGAGCGTTTGTACGAAAAATTTCTGAACGGCAAGGATTTGCAGGTGTCACCCAGGTCGGGCTTCTCGCATTAAGGTCGCCCCCAATAATGACGCCATCGAATGAGTTGGCTAAAGTGTGCAGATGAGGGGATGTAAATTGACACCATAAAGTTTTCTTTTCGCATTATTAATTTTAAAACGTATGCACCGAAGATTGCAGGGGAACTGCAAGGAATTCCAATCCAGCAACTTGTATTGTACTCTTGGTCATTTTAACCACTAAGAACGTGGTATGAGTCAATGAACACATTGTGCCGAACACTCATGTGTAAGAATGCAAAAGACGAGGTGGTAAATTGGAGAACCTCGAGTAGCTCCAGCCTACTTGAGTGGTTTATTAAGGACTAAATGTTGAATAGGAGAAATTGTAGAATCCATGGCTTGTCGCAAAGCATAAGTTGGTTGACCAAGTCAAGGTAAGCCAACCTCTTCTTTAAAATCAAGTGGAATTTGTCAAGATTCGACATAAAAGACTAAATTTTTCGAATTAGGGTGTTCATTTCCAGCCCGAAGAGGTTCATGCAGCCTTTGAAATTTGCTGTGTAGTTCTCGTCACAGTTTACGCAATTGGCGCAATTGCTCCCCCCGTCCCTCGAGACCGGCAATCCCCTGGTTCATGCTTGTTAGTATATTTGATGCAGTTGTGTTGGTTTTGCGCATTTCTTTGCCAAGTGGCCAAATTGTTGAAAGCGTCTGAAATTGTTGAAAGCGTCTGAAAGCATTTTCTGAATCCTGTTAAGTATACACCTGATTTTTAAAATTTCTTCCCTTCTGTTTCCTGGGAGGAGCCGGACTAGAAAGAGATTATATTGAATTTGATGTTGCTTAGAGAGTAATGTTTTGAATTTTTTGACTTTATCAACGTAGGAATTGTTATTCCTTAGCTCTTCTAGGATATCAGCCTCCAGGTAGTCGGCCGTTAGGCCTCTAAGGACAAGACTCAATGCTTTGTCCTCTTTCTTTGTGAAAGAACTAGCTTGCACGTCTTCGGTGCCTCTGAGTAGTTCCATCAATCTACGATGGACCTCAATGTACACAACGATTCACAACTTTATAGGAAAAAAAACCCGAACTCCCTTTAATGCTGTTTACTAGTTTACGGATGTTTATAGTTTTCATAATAATGGGAGGACGGTTATAAGGGGCAAGTCCTTATAATATGAGGCTTCTTATCCTCGTTTGAATTAAAATTGCGAGTTTCTATAACTCGTTCCACGGTCGATCACTGGTACCTCGTTGGGTGGTGGAGTCGCTGCTGTCGTTTTGACTGGTGAACTTTAAACTTAGCTGTTAGTGAAATGAAAGTTGGTTGCGGGTATTGGTGGGAAATTGCCTCGCTGGGAAAATTATCAAGTTCTCCAAGATGGCGAAACTATTGTCATCGTTGGTGGTGGTTTCCATGTCAGTGCATGTGCGGCTGCCGGTGTAGGGATGCTCATTGAAAAAATACATCGATGTTTTATTCGATGTAATGCATCGAAATATTACATCGATATATAACGATGCATCGATTAAAAACATCGACTAAGAACACATTGTGTTATATGAGTCTAAAATGGGAAGTAAAAAATTAATGGCAGACCTTGCATAGCATGCACTTTATCTTCTTATTCGTAATAGGGATGTTTACGACAACGTCAGTATCAAATGAGAGCGAAAAAGCGTTGGAGGGAAAACAAAAAATATAATATTAATTAAGTGTTTTAGTTGCACTGTAACAAAATCGAGCAACCAGTGCCACAGATTGTCTAATTAAATTCAAATGAATTGGTAAAATTCTCGGGAAGTATTGTGGCGGCAAATTGGTTTTTGTATGTGTTTTACCAAAATTGGTAAAATAGCTAGGGCTCCGAAATGGTTTAGTATACAAATTTTTTGAATACGCCCACTGCCACGCACACAAATTAGAAAAAAAATCGTTTTACAGCTAAAGTTAGAGAGATAGAGTCTTACAACCTTCACAAGATATGTAGACATATAAAGTTTTTTGACACGACTACTTTTTGTGGGCGTTTTTCACTAAAATGTTGTTTTCTTCAAAACATTTCATAGAAACCGAAAATAATATTTAACAAGATATTTTTTTCCAATATATCGCCCATACACGTTTTTGCCCACGTCCACTTTTTTTTATAAATTTCATGGAATGAAATAAAATGATATCCATCATCTTCTTAACGCTTTTTTCTTTGGGGCATATAGGGATATGGATAGAGTATCATACTTTTCGCCCCATGCGGACTGTTTTTTATTAAATTCAGCGGGGGCAATATATTCCGTAAATGTTTTTATTAAACGCGTAGAAATCGAATTTCTCCAACAAAAGCGGTATGAATTTCGGATAAACAAAGAATTCACTGTAGAAAATATATTGCCCCGAGTTGTTTGAGTTGGTGTATTTATAAAGTAATTAGGTCAAGCTCGATCGTTTGGATGAACATAGGTTACTAAATTCATCGGAGAACTTCAAAAATCCTTCCTGAATTGAAATTCCTTATTCCCTAAAGTGTACCACCCAAGCACCATTATTATCGCTCTTCGAATTACTCATCGCACAGTCCGATTACATGTGGTTCATCTGTCCATACATGCCGCAGACGACCCACCCAAGCTTTGTACGTGCTACAATCGAGCCCTTGATGGAGGCACAAACTTGATAGGGTGGTGCTCCTAGGTCGCTGTTGTCGAGTCCGATAAGGATTTTCGGTCTTTTTCGGTATATTTTTTACTGTATCCGATGAGGGAAATTACCAAGTTACCAAGTATATTTGTTGTTTTGCATTTTAAGCAAGTTTTGTGATAAAAAGGATAAAACAAATTCCACAATATATTAAATTTTGTATTCCGAAAAAATTGATAAAAAATAAAGAACACAAAAAACAGAAATATATATTTATTAATTCAACTTCAAAACAAAAACCAACTAAAATAATATTACTAAATACATAATATGAAGCAGCGGTTCATGCAAAAACAAAAAACATTCAAGCCAATAGATATAGAAACTACACTGATGTGCGCACTGGTGTTATGACACCGAAACCAAAAATTGAAAACCTTTGATTTTAATCGATCGGTGTCTGTCATCGAAAATGGGTGTGCGCAAATGCAAAATATAAAATCGCCCAATAGTAATCTCATCGTGATTGAAAATGAAATTGAATGAATAAAAAAATAACGTAAATTGCCAATTCAGGATTTGTTCAAAATACAAAATATTATTAAAATCGTTATAGCGTTTTTGAGAAATAGAATTTTATTAAAATTTAAAAAAATCCTTACATCTTTCTTCGGCTTTATAATAACGCACTTATTTTTTTTTTGAGTTCTCTTTATTAGTTTTCGAGATATTGGCGGTTTTATAAATTACCGTAAATCCGTTTTTTTTTTTCAAAAACTGGGTATGCAATAGTTTTGGCCCAATCCCAATTGGGACTAAAATCCTTGGAACCATTTTCTAGAAAAGTAGTGATAAGTGATTTTCACAAAACAAATTGTATGGCAGGTACCGTTATTTCAAACGATAAAGCAAAAAATAAAAAGACGCCACGAGATGTAACCCCAAAAACTATATATACGAAGTTTGAAGCAAAGCCGTCCAACCGTTTCGCCATACGACGCCGACCGGACAGTCAGACAGGTAGACGGACAGACTGGTCAAAATGGATGCAAAGAGAAGTAAAGAGATCTGGAATTTGAGCCTATCTTGACTTAGGATGATGGTCAGTGTCTTGTCTGGATGTGTATGTGCGATGGAGAATATTACACACATATTGTATGAATGCGGGGCGATCGCTTGGAAATAAATAAAATTAGATGTAATGTAATAGGTAAGTTGATCGTATATTTTCGGCAGCAGCTAAATCAGCGACGAGAGAACCTTTAATAGTGTTCTACCAATACCACAAAAAAAACACTAAAAACATATTCATCGAAAACTGGAAGTACAAAAAAAGAAAAAACGCCTGGACACATTACAACCACACATACAAAAACCTCAACCCTAATGGCATAAAGCCAACCTACCCCTACTAAGTTTGTTTTTTTGCCAATCGGTAGTCAGAACTGATGTTGGCACTGATAAAGAAACAAGTTTTTATGCGAATATATTTATTGGTTCTATAAAATTCTTAGACAATTGTATTTGTGCTCCGATCACTCATTTGAAATAGGAATGTATTCGCTAATTGAATTCTTTGGTTTAAATGATATTAATGTCAAAAAAGTGATAAAATAGATTTTCAATCGTTGATATCTCCTAATCTATGCGAAAACGAGAATGTAGTTACATTTTACTTGTGCTTAATTCACCTATATTACAAAGTTGTTTAAAAGCTTGTTGCCTCGGAAACAAGTATTCCTCTACTTAACCAATCATTGTAGCTCAGCCTCACCCATACGTTATTGTATTTAAGTTCCCAAACAGGAACAGCCTTATGTAACTAAATATGTTCATTTTATATACTGGTAAAAATAAATAACCTCATGATATTTTACTAATTATTATATTTCTTCAGAAATGTATTTAAATACATAATAATAAGTACATAAATATATATATTTTTATCATGTATTTAACTTCTCCACCCGTTCACAGGAAAAATCGTTTGAACCTCTGAAAAGTGTTCGCAATGAAAGCTTAATTTCTCCATTTTTCTCCATCGAAAGTAATTCTAAGGGCAAAAATATGATTGTATTCCAACTTAATTTTTAAATAATATATTTAGGTGACCAACCTTTGTGTTCATAAGCATCTAACACAATCTTTGGGTTTTTTAATTCTGCATTTCTAGACGTAATCCAACTAGAAAGTTCACCCATAACTGTGGTATCCTTTGGAATACAGATTGGTTTAGTAGTTTTTTCAACATTTGATCCTATAATAGGCAGGTGACTCCAGCAATACCCGAGGGTGGTTTCAACTGACCATCGATTTTTTCCGTAAACACTAATGAGGAGCTGTGGCCCTAATAAAGTAAATCATTGATTACAATATTTTACAATGTTAAAATATTTTCTTACAACCAAAAGGATTTGTGCTTTTGTATATGCATTCAAATGGTATGTTGAAAACAATTTTATCTTTAGAGTATTTTGGCATAGCGGCCTGCGAAATTCCACTTGTTATTCCAGATACCAATTCCCAGTTACTTCCCGACACAATTTCAAAGCGACAGAAAATTTGACTACTTTCTGGCCCAAGGGGAAATGTAGCCGATTCAATTGTCCCAGTTGCAAATATCACAAAAGCATTTTGTTCAACAATTTCTGACATGTTTTGCTTCTTTTTTTTAAATTTATTAAATATTTTTTGAGTCCTATCTTGAAAATTGTGGACTTATAGTAAATTTGAATTATTTATGTGGTGGCTTAAATTTTCCATAATTGTAGCTGATGTGTGGTAACTATAGCAATAGACCCATACGCATACAACACCGGCCCAACTCAAAATGTTGTTTGCTAATGCTTATATCGCTTCGAGGTGTAAGCATTGAAATGAGTTTAAAACAAATTTAAGTAATTTTTTAATCCGCGTATTGTTACATGTTACATGTAAAGTAATCAATCTAATGGTATCTATCCATAAGATAATGATAAACAAAATAACAATTTTATAAAACATATTTCAAATATTTGATAACGTCACTTTTATTACTTTATAAATAGTATTACATACAGTGCCTCCGAAAATATCATATTTTAAGCAGGGATGTGATCAAAAATGAAATGGTACGCTTGAAGATAGTTTCGGATAACGAAACCCTAGTTCGAAATGGTATGAAGCTCGGGCACTTACAGCTGTACAAAACTAAATCCATACAGTGGGCCTCAGTTAGGGGCCTGTAACAGCTAAAATTAAAACGCCCATACATTTTCGTTTCCGATTTTAAGAGGATTCAGCAAGCAATGCTGGCCTTAATTGGTATCAAAGTAAACCCATAACGCTTCCTTTTAGAATTCCCGCGGCTATGTTTTTTTAATTCAAAGTATTCGTTTCATATATTTGCTTTGGAAAGACTAATTTTTGCTTATTATGCCATACTTTATCTGGGAGTCGTCAAAAAAAAAACGAAAAGAACATATTGTTTTTTCTCCTCGAGATCTTTTCTCTTTCTATTAATCGACGGTCTTCGATAATGGCATGTAAAATTTGTTCAAATACTTTTGACATAATTGGTAAAAGAGATATTTGTCTATACAATTTATTGTTATATGGGAATTTTCTCGGTTTTGAAACCAGTATGACTTCAGCAAATTTTCTAAATCCTTTTTTTTTGACGAATGGAAGAAATTATAAATTTCATTAATAACTAACAACAATTTCAGTGCCAATGGAATTATAAAAAAGAAGATTATATTTAAGACTTGATTTGAAAAGAAATGCTTGGGTACATTGGTCAATAGGGGCGGTTTATGTCGTTAAACAAAAGTTTGGATTAAACCAAAATATCTGAAACATCGGCCCAGACAGTTTATCAACCGCATTGTTCTAAAACGATGAAAATCACCCAAAACCAATGTTTTCTTTTCTCCATAACTTTTTGCAGTTTCTCCAATTCGTTTAATACCGATAATGCGAGATTACAACGTTCTTTATTCTGCGACATTTCCGCGATTGCAATATGCCCACACAACATTTTATGACATGATATCTTTATTTTTTTCTATTCTATGATATCGATTCAAGGAGACGCGTTGTTAGGGACCTGACCCGTTATACTATAGAATTTTGTATTTCATAATAAAGTCCAGACAGCTATACGCTTTTTATTTTGGAAATGGCAGGTAATCCGGCTAAGACCGTTTCCTTAATTAACTCTTGACCATCGAAGTCCTGCATTTATTTGGGCCATTTTCTATTTTTTATTTGGGGCTATTTTTCATTAGGACGTGTTGAATTTGAGGTTAACAGTTTTCAAATTTTTTAAATAAGTCGAATTTTTGGTTCGGGGTCATTTTTCATTATGAAATTTCACGTTTCCAACGAGATTAAGATTTATCTGCCCTTAATCTACTTTAAATCTTAAGATTTACTCTACAAATGTTAATATCCTAAACACAAGTTAAAAGTAATCTTGAAAGAAACCAGGTTCACATGTAGGAATCGGCTTGTGAACACACTCAATACCAATTTACAATACCTGGATATGTCAAAAGTGACGTTGGTTGCTAAGAATTGATAGCGAGAAAGCAATTTGACAACCAGATATTGGACATTTTGTGCGTAAATTTGAGAGCCAGAGAGCAGGTTGAAAGAAAATCCCTATGTTAATCTCCCTTTTGTTCAGTGCAAATTGTTAATCTTTTGGTGGAAATGCAGCACAAAATAATGAAAAATGGCCTCAATTCACAATAATTTGGTTTTTATATAAATTTGTTAGGGCATTTTTTATTGGCTCAAGATCGTACGCTATCTTCTAATCTGACCGCTATTGATAAAAAATCTTGGCTGTTATCGATATCACATAGAACTAAAATCTCTTGGCTCACAGCACAAGGTATGTCTCTACTGGGTTCTTGGACACAGGCAAGATAAAACCTCCACCCTACAATCTTAGAGAATGGCTGGAATATCAATATCAGAATGAATGCCAATAACAGATAATAATCTAAATAACATGTGAAATATCACCGAAACTATGTCCAGAATATAATTAAAACCGAAATAATATGCTTTTATAGGACGAGAGAGTATCGATGTCTAAGCTGGTAGGTGCAACTTTTCTTTCAAAGAAATTATTCTTTAGTCCTTTACGAAATTCATAACGCAGTGTTTCTATTTTTCTGAAACAAAATGTTGAGAATTTCAACATGCGTCTCCATGTCGATGGTTGCAATGAAGATGTCATCAATATACACAATAACTTTGACGCTTTTATATAATGAAACCCTTCCCTCAAATCTGGCGTGGTAAAAATCGTCTTCGATTGGTGGGAGCGGAAAGTTGTCCTTACAGTATGTTTGTTTAAGGCTCGATAGTCTACGCACATCCAAACCTCCCCATTCTTTTTCCTCACTAGTACTAAGACGGAAGCATTACTCGGTCTGACTATCCCTTTCTCCAACAACCGATCGACAATATTTTGTTCTTCAGTGCATTCGAAGTACGAAAGTCGCCGCGGCGAACAATATATTGGCACATTCCTGGTTAAGATAAGTTTCATTGAATAATCACTAGCTTTCGATTTAACTTTCGACTTAAGGTAGTGTTCGACCGCTGCCTTGACAGCACTTGAATGAGCTTCTGGCAATTGTTCATTTCATTTATATATTTATTCGTCGTTCTCGATACAAGTCCCCACTGCGTTCACTAGCCGACCTAAATCAATAAAGTTTACCATACCTCGGTCATCTTTCAATTATATTATCTCTACTTCGCGACCACCCGAAACATGTGAAACACCTTCGGTCGAGACTTCACAATTTGTGTTTACATTTTCTACAGTATTACTTATTCTAGTTAATTCTATCGGGTCACTATTATGTACAAGATTGAAAGCAAAACTGACATATGAGAATAGAAAGAGAATCGAACACATCACATGACAGTCGCTTAAAGCCAATATTGTTTGCTTAGTCGTTTTAAAATACGAAAAAAAAAAAATTTTAATGATGCATTTCAATGATAGCTATAACTAGCCCCTTAATAAAACGCATAATACATTTCATTTTCAGTTGGTACTTTTGAAGTATAATAACGCAGCAGCAGACATTAAATTGGAACCTCAACCATGTGCTCGCGATGTTGTCTAAATGCAGCTTATAATTGAAATGTCTAATAGAATTACTTTTTGTTAAATGACACCAGAATTCATTCTTAAAATTTCTATCTGTGAATCGGTGAATACGTGTGAACCACCATAATAATGCTGCATTTCCACCAAAAGATAAACCGAGATTAAAAGCAAAAGATTAACAATAAATCTCTACAAGCTTTCTCTGAACAAAAAGGAGATTAAAATAGGGGTTTTCTCTCAATCCGTTCTCTGGCTCTGAGGAAATTTATTTAAATATCTATGGACATAATAAAATAATAAAAGGTCCGTCCCCCGCGCGGTTTGGATGGGGTTTAAGGCGAGAGCATAATATTAACAAATTAACAATATATGACAGCATATAAGCTACATCATTTCTGAGTAACAGAATTGCTGTATGATTACTTAAAAACTTAACAATTGCATGAGTTAAATGATCTGAGAAATAGGCTCAGGTCTAAATACAAAATGCATTTCTGTTGCCATACTAACAAATTCGACAACTCGGCTATATAGAAAAATAAGCATCAGCTGTGCCCAATAATCCTGATAGATGTCGTGAAGGTCGATTTGATGTGTTTCATTCCCATGCGAACAAATAATTCACAATGAGGCTTTGGTGTTGTTAATTCAAATACAAAATGGCTTTACTGCATTTATCGCATGTATCTTACGAAGACGAGTTGCAAATAAATTGTTTCTGGTGTTATTAATAAAAAAATAAACACTTGTTGTTTATTTAATTTAAAAGAAAGATTTAAAATTGATAATTGGTTAATTGTGACATTGAAGCAACTACATGTATGTATTTAATTCAATTGGTGTAAAAAAAGTCTCAATGTACATTGGTCATTGTCACAATGTTTGTGTTTTTCCAAGAATTCAGTGTGTCAATTTTTATGCTTAAAACTGAAATCGTATATACTTTAAAAATATTCTAATATTATATACATATATGAAAAACGAATTTTAAAAATACCTGGGAAAAGTCTATTTGTGTCGATAAACTAGACAAAGAATTTCAAGTGAAAAAATTTCCAAGGATTCCAAGAAATTTGTTTTTAGAATTCCCACACGTCTACATTTATTAGATGATAATATTATATGGCTTAGAAGTATGTACATTTTGATGTGCAGTGATGCTCTTATCTGCCATAAACAAAATATTTTTTTATTTACTTCGTCTTAAGATTAAAATTCAGTATTTTTGTTTAAACAAATAAGTGATTACGTGGGTTTGCAAACAACTGATATATATTTGTTGTAAGAAATATATTTTGTTGTATCTTTGTCAACATTTTGGTACACAGTTTTAAAAAGTGATATATTGTCGTTGGCAGCAGAATAAACATGTCGGCGTTTAGACGAAAAGAAAACAGCTTTTTACGGTAAGTTAACCTACATACATTTTGTATTGCCTGAAAATGAATTTATAAGTACATTTTTAGTTATTCTGCTATCTATGCAGGTTAGGTGTACCAGTAATACCCCGCCATTTAATATTAATAATATTAGTAAATAGCTTAATTTATAAATAAAATAAATAATACGTCTTCGTGACTATTGTTTTAAGCATGTTTAATACAAGCCATCAGAAAGGAAGAAAATATACAAAAGTAGTTGTTTTGAAAAAAGAATATGTGTACTATACATACTTTTAAAGTCCCGTAGAGATACGCGATAAGAATAAAGAGGTGTAATCAAATATAGGAAATTGAAACACCCCCAAACGAGCCTATTAACTCCTCGTCGGTTAAAACGTTTTCTAATGCAATCGCTGCCGTGAATCCATTAATAACGCATTTACCACGATAACATCCTCAGAACCAAATATTAAAAAATAGTTCAGGTAACCCAGCTGTCATTATGACTATTAACGTCACCGTTGGTTCCTCGATGAGAATTCATCAGCCGAGCGTTCTTCGGAGGGCTAGTTTTTCTTTAAAATTCTGATTAGCCTAGTGTGACTTTTGACGACGTTGTCATTTGTATCTATATTTGATAATAACACTAGCAGAGGAAATTTTTTTGGTGTATCGGCACTAAATAGTTCTCTAAAGAATATCTTCCGTCTAATACAATATATAGCTAGACATTCATATAAAATGTTTTCAGCTATTTTGTCTTTTAAGACAAAGGAGCACTCCGGACATTCGACTATTGTTTAATAGGTGAAAACTTCAACCGCTGTGAACTGGGAGGTAACTAATTAAATTATTGATATGAGGCCAACTATTGTATACAATGTAATAGCAAGATCCTGAATGCTCATAACTTTAAATAGTAATATTGGCTGCTTATATGGGGTAAGTGCATCAGAAGGGTTCAAGTATGTTAAATGGAGTCCTCCCTGGTCAGTTCATCGGCTTTTTCATAAGCTTCAATACACTAATGTCCAGGAACACACCATAGTTTTGTTTTTTTCCTGGATCATGGTTTTTGAAGGTCGTGGAAGCAGTGGAAACTGCTTGGAAGCAATGGTACCTATGCGAGTTAGACTGGGGTTATTGCAACCTTCATAACAGAGTTGTAAATACGGTGTTGGTTATGCTCACACATGATTCGAGTCATAAAGTTTGTTTTGGGGCGGTCTGCTGCGCTAGGCTTATAAAGCTTTGGTTAGCTTAGTTATTTTTTTGTTTAAGCGAAATTGAAAGTCCCAGTGTTATCTTTAAGTAAAACTGTAGTGTCCTAACCGTAGTTGTTGTTTCTTCATTTAGTAAATGGTAGTATGGCAGCCTCACTTACAGAGAGTTTTTTCCTGATGCACAAGTAAGAGCATTTTTCAACTGACTTCGCTAGCCTCTTTGACCCTAATGTTGTCGACTTACTTACTTAACGGGCTCCCGACCCGTGAAGAGTTCCTGCCTGAGATACGGCAGCCATCCAACCTCTGCGATCCTGAGCACGCTGCTTCCAGTTGTCCAGACCAAGCGCTTTGGCATCCTTGCCGTCTCGAACCTAGGGGCTGGGATTCGAAGATCCTCTTGGCTGGAGTGTTGTTGTCCATTCGCTCGATGTGGCCGAGCCAACATCCACATCTTGGTACAGCTCCTAGAGTTCGCGGTTGTATCTTCTCCTCCATTCGCCCTCCTCGTGGGTTGCTACTACCTGATGCAGCGCTCAAACACAACTACTACTACAATGGACTGTACTTCCATGCATACACCTTACAATAGTTCACTTAGTTTTTCCGTCTTTCAAAGTAAGATGAGAAGGATCTTCAGTGATGAAGAGCTTAGATATTGGGCACTCACAACGTCAGCCCCGAAAATCTGCCTCCTAATGCGAGCAAAGGCAGTTCAACAGCAGAGGAAGTGTTCCGCTGTGTCATCCTCCTCAACACAAGTGGTTTCGTTCTAGCTTGGTTCAAGCCTGAAACCGATTACGTATCAGACCCCAACACAGACTCAAAGGTTCGGGTCCTGAGAAAACTTTTTGTGAACCTTGCCTAGCAATCTCATCAGAGATCTCATATTCCTGGTTGCCAGTGTGATCTGGAACCCAGACAAGATTCACCGTGTTTAGCCTTCCGACTAAATTCAGAGAAAGCTTGTTCGGCGAAAGCCTGTTCCACCAAACAACCGATTTGTATGAGAGGAGTGGTCTAATATTAAAACCCTTAGGTATTTAATTTTGGTAATGAATGCACTCAACTCATTCTTCACACGTTGGCTAAAGTGTAAGAAATGAAAAGATTTTACTTTGGCATACAAATTTTATATTGCCTATAGAAAGAATGCTTAGCTCGTGGTAAAATATATAAGTGATTGAAGTCCTAAGAAATAGGTTTTCAACCCTTGATATCTTTTAAACTACAATGGACAACTCACAAACACACATCTGAGCTGATCAATGACGACACTTCAACTCGTCCCTATACGAAAAATCTCCAACGCGTTGGGTGCACAAATTTGAAAGCTTCATATATTAGTTTAAATTCAGAAACGTCAAACATTTGTGCAGTTGTACACAATAATACTAATGTGATTCTTCTTAAAATTTAAATCTATTTCTTGATGTTTAATTATGTTTGCGCATCAGTTTACATAACAATGCAATAATGAACACTCGACGTTGAAAGTGATGCTAATATTCGCATTCATGAACATTTTACTCCATAAGCATCATGATGCACACACTTAGAATTGAGTGCTCTGAACATGATATTTATTGACGTAGTGGCAATGGAAGGGTCCATAGTCGAACGGCATTATCGAAAAACTCTCGCTCGGATACTATGTATGAGTAGCGTATGGGCACAGTGTCACAGGATCTATTAGAACGTGGAAAATTAAGTCTATTGTATAAGTACATAAGGGACAATTAAGCAATTTGTAATAGATGGGGTCCTCAACACCCCATTAAACATTGGCTATATATCTCGGT
Source organism: Ferdinandea cuprea (assembly GCA_963576555.1). Taxonomy (NCBI): domain Eukaryota; kingdom Metazoa; phylum Arthropoda; class Insecta; order Diptera; family Syrphidae; genus Ferdinandea; species Ferdinandea cuprea. The sequence goes on from OY754959.1 coordinate 86,362,869, forward strand.
TGTAAGACCTATATTCTTGTATGGAGTTAACGTTAGGACTACCTTATACATTACGACAAACTCTGCAAAGCTTAGCGATTAACTTGTCTATGCATGAGTGGTGCACGTATAAAAAGAATCCCAGTAAACCGAGAAAGTAGTATGCACCTCTGCTATTCTAAATCTATTTAGAACCCTTCTTAGAAACAAAGACTACACGACACCTCATCCACCATCCAGATCTATCTGCGAGGAAAGTGATACCGTAGATGAATCGATCCACTTCTACACCGATGGATCAAAAACTGATGAGGGGGTTGGTGGCGGCGTTTTCGCTTATGGACTAATTCTAAGTGTCTCGTTTCCACCCAATCATTGCAGTGTGTTTCTGCCGGAAGTCTTGGCGATTGAAGAAGCCTTATCTTGGCTGAAAAGAAACGTGATATCCGCTAGAGATATTCGAATCTTCTCTCACAGCCAAGCGGCCTTAAAATCACGAGACTCAGTGGCCGTAGAATGCCGATCCTCTTTTAAAGAAATGTAGAAGCAGTTCAATATTCATCTTTGCTGGGTGCCGGTACATAAAGATATTCTATGGAACTGCAAGACTGAAGAACTCGCAAAGCATGAAACAACATTGCCTGATGTTTCTCATGATATAGGTTCCCAAATACAAACTAATCCTAAAATTGGAACCCTTAAATGGACAAGTGGCCCAACTTGTCTAGCGACTAAGCGGATTTGACCTAAGTTGTATCTGAAATGCTCTAACAGCGTTATTCATAAAACATAATCAACGACGAATTAACTCTGATTTGCCTTTAATTATCCTTTAGCACACTATTTCTTATTCATTAGATATTTGTTTCACTAATCAACGTTGATCAACCCATCATTAACTTAAATGCGGAATTCGGCATTTTCTTATTTAAATACTATCGATGTGGTGTGTCCTCAAATGACTTGGCTGCATGGATGAGAAGGGAGAGGAGACAATGCACCTGTCCTGCTCTTTCCCAAAACCGTAAGGCCCACCTAGGAACTTTCTTCGATGACAATCTTGAATATCTTGTTAAGCACTCACGTTAAAGATCTCTCACTATATCCAGAGCCCCAAACGTTTTAACGAGTAGAGTAGCAACAATTTAGTTCTACGTGCTGTCATAACGGACCTCTTTTTGATCGAAATGAGTCGCCCTCACCAACTGCCACTTCAACCTAACCTATAAGTACATAAGAGTTACGACATTGAAGAATTTTATGAAGCATGATTATCGTCCGAAACTTTAACATCCTTCGAAGGTAATGCCATACGGCATAGAAAGCGAAAAAAAATGTTTAACAAGATATTTAACCAATATTTTTGCCAACATATTGCCCATACAAAGCTTTTAGCCAAGTCCACTTTTTGGGGGCGTTTTTTCAAAAAATATTTCTTTTTTTTAATTTAATAGAATGAAATAAAGTGCTTTCCATCATCTTCCTAATGTTTTTTTCTTTGGGGCATAAAGGGATATATATATAGGGTATCATACTGTTCGCCCCAAGCGGACTGTAGCCTTTCCTTATGTTTTTTATGATTTAAGTAGGTATGCATAGTTTGAACATTTTAACTGGATTAAATAAATGTGTAAGACACAAACCCATTTTGCTGCTGTCGTACAGTGGTACCTAGGTAATGTGAAGTTCTTATAATGCATTACATTTTCATATGTGAACATGTTAAATGTCCAACTTTGGGCCACGTATATGTATGTTGATATTGGATGTTATACGATAAATGCAAAATTTCTTTAAATCCGGACTCTTTAAGTGCAAAAGAAACTTTGCATGCACGCAACCTTGCACCCAATCCAATTCCTATAGTGTGCCCAGCAAAATAAAGAGCGAAAGTTGAAATAAAGCATTACCGTGTCTCACTTAAGGTGCGTATGATCAAACAATGAAGTGCACAGCAAATTACCCATCTAATAAATTTAAACATTTGTAATACAGTTGCCATCCTCTTTCGATTCATGAGATACTCACTAGTACTGACGTACTAAGCATAGGTTTAACGAAACGGGAAAAAATAGGGCTACTAAAAGAGTTGTTAGGCTTACGTTAATGTTAAAATTGCCTAGATGTGAAGATAATTTGCTGTTAGTGGCGGTATAGGAATATTCTTATCTCTATTGTCCCTGCAAGTGAGGTAAACAGTTAATAGATTTAATAGAAATAAAATTCAGTATGTATGAACTTGAATTAATGAAATATAATTTTTCTTTTGCTCTACTCTGACCCGTACCACGTAAATATTTTGTACTCATTGCCTTACATCTTGTGAAAGTCTGACAAACATCCAAGAGTAAGAACTCTCGTGAGAAGCTCCTAAAATTAAATTGCTTTTCTAAATCGCCACTAAACTGTAAGTCCCCTTCATTCTTGTCAAAAAAATATTTCTTCGCACACAAAATGGTTGGAGAAGGTCTTGTATGTGTCGTTTGCGATTAATATTTTTTTTACACCTCTGCTCTTAAAAAAAAATTTCGTTTCTTGATGTTACTTCGATATTTTTTACATCATGCTACCAAGGGCTCTTTCTCTGGGGTGGCAGGCTACTCGGATCTTGCAGATATATATGAAATTATATGGGTTTTAATGACCGCTCCCTGAAGTCTCATTTTCAAAGCAAACTCGTCTATTTTCGTAAATACCACCAAACAAACGTTAAATCTCTGACTTACACGTATTCACAGATAAAAAATAAGAGAAGGATTTGGCGACTAATATTAAGTTAATATTTTGTTTTTGGGTTATGCAGAGTTGTCAGTTGAGTATCTGTATAATTAATCATATGTGATTCCTATAAAAGTTAAGCAACTTCGTGATGTCTCGATTACAAACGGGGGTTTTTTAATTTTCCAAATTGCACCAAGATGAGAGTTGTACTAAAGTTTATAGCGAATAATAATTGGAGCCTCATCAAATCAAATAATTGTAAGTTTTTAACTTCTAAAGATAAAGGATTTACAGTGCAAAAAAATTGAGAAGCTGAGGGCATCGAGATGATATCATTTATAAAATGAGAAAGAGAGTCAGAGACAAATCCGAGCCTTAGTAAACAGTAGCATTTAAATTTGCAGACTTGAAACCGTCCAAAATAACTTCCATTAAAATGTAATTTCTAAATCATTACAGTCTAAATCCAAATGCACGCACTTTCGACAAAATACGCATAGTCGCAATAAAATAAAACAATTAACATAATACTTTTATTCTTCTTTATAACTACAATTTCATTTGAATTATATTTTCAGGCATTTCTGGGTTATCCTAACAGCATTTCGCTTAACATCAACGTTAGTGTTGGCAGAGTATATTGGCAGTGAGTATTCTTAATAATTCCATCTCCATGCGCTTCTTTAGAATCACTTACATACATTTCTTTATAAAAGTGAATCCTATACCATAATATCCATTATTTAAATCCTCTTTATGGTCATACATCTATCCATCCATTAAAGCAAAAACAATTCCATTAAACTGCCATCATTCGTTCCGCTTACGCTTCATTTGTGAGCTCTTTGAAAATATTTCCACTTTCAGATACCTACCCCCGTCATGCCGAGATCTTGATCGGACGCGATGTCAACATAACGTGCCGCTTGAATACAACTTATTTTAATGAGACCAGCTCCTGTCTGACGTTTTCTGAAATGTATAGCAACACAACGATTCCGAAGGAGCACATACATGTATGTATATCTCTATTTGTTCGTCTTCTCTTTAATTTCTCCGTTCATTCGTATGATATGTCTATCGAGATATATTGTTTTTTCAGTTTTTGTGATCCCCTGTATTGGAAATTAATTTCATTGAATTTAAGATTTCTTTAGAATAGCGCGCGCGCAACGTTTGCTCGCTTTCTTCTTCAAAGGAAATTTATTTTTACTTCGAAATTTGGGAATGGAATAAACAAGCGGATTGTGATATCCCGTTAAATAGTCAATTTACATACAGATCATAACCTCATGGGCAAAGTACGAAAAAGAGTGTACACACACATTCCACAGTTTTGATCAAAAGTATTCCTTCATTATTACCAAACTCGTTTAGACTATGTTCCTTAGAGATTAAAATGTGTACTTATGTATTAAGAATTTGCATAATTAACTTGAGTAAAGAGAGTGTGTTCATATCACCCCGATTACAGTTGTTGTTTCCGTCTCAAAAATAGACGACTCTACCAAACTTTTATTATGCTTGTCTTTTTCAGCCAACAAATCGGATAAAAATGCAAACGTCTGTTTGTATTAGGTTCTTCGTTTATATAAGAAAAGGGAATAGTTCGCTCAGAGAACAGTATGATACTCTATCCATATCCCCATAAGTATGCCCTAAGAAGAATGAGTATGTCATGATGGATGTAATTTTTTTTTTCGATTTTTATGACTACATAATCCATATCCCTATATTTATGCCCCCAACAGAAAGGCGTTAATTATTATTATTATTTATTAATGGATAAATTAAGCACTAGCTGCAGCGGCTTCCGGTTGTAATATGTTAGTCTAATTATATTAAAATGTTGCAAAGAAGTTCAGAAGTTGATTTTTTTGATGTTTTCCAGTTTGCTGCCGTTCAGAAATTCATAAAGGGTCCGCCAAAAAACTTTTTTTTTTTAAATGCTATAAAAAAAAAACTACTGAATATTTTCTCAAATTCCTTTTTTTATTTGAAAGTACAATCCTTCCAGTTAATAATGGAAAATAATTTCATTCAAATGGCTGCCTCGGCTGGCCATGCAGTAGCCTACACAATCGGTCCAATTTTTAAGCACATTATCGATTGTGTCCTGTATTTCACCAATGGCTTCACGAATATTGTCCTTTAAAGCGCCAATTGTCTCTGGCATGTCGGCGTAACACTTGTCTTTTACGGCACTCCACAAATAATAGTCCAATGGTGTCAAATCGCAGCTCCGCGGTGGCCAAACGACATCAGCTCTGCGGCTGATAATGCGATCTTCAAAACAGAGCGCAAAACATCGAGTGTAGCTTCGGCTGTGTGGCACGTAGCGCCGTCCTGTTGAAACCAAATGTTGCCAATATCCCCATCTTCAATTTTTGTGAACAAAAATTCGTTCAACAGGGCCCGATCGCCATTGACTGTAACGGCCACTCCTTGCTCATTTTCGAAGAAAAATGGCTCAATTATGCCTCTGGACCAAAATCCGCACCAAACAGTAACTCGTTTTGGGTATATCGGCTTTTCAATGTATGCGTGCCGGCTTTCTGTGCCCCAAAATGTGACAATTTTGCTTGTTTACATACCCGCCAAGATCAAAATGAGCTTAATCTGAAAAGATGATTTTTTTTGGCAAAATCGGCATCTTCTCTAAGTCGATCGCAGGCCCACTTAGCGAAGCGAAAACGCATTGGATGGTCAGTTGGCTTCAACTCCTGAACCAATTGGACTTTTTATGGCGTCATAGCAAGGTCTTTATGCAAAATTCGTCTCAATGCTCCGAAATGTTCAATTGTTGAGAACAACGGTGAATTGATGTTGATGGCGCTTTACGCACACTTTCTGCCACAACAGCAATTTTCTCGGGTGTACGCGCTGCTTTTGACTTTTCACGCTTTGGTTTATCGATGAGGATGCCAGTTGTTCCTAAACATGGAACACATCCTTGATTCCTGATTTTCTCTTTAAACACGACTAGTAATCAACTTAAGAACAACTTTACAAAATATTAGACAATTAAAGGAAACTTAAAATTCAGTATTAAATTATAATACATACATATATAAATGTGCAATAAATCGAGCAGAAAGCCTTTGCATCTAGTGCTCCAAAATATTTATATTAACGTAATTTTTTTCATGTCAATAAATATTAATAATAATAATAGTACGTAGATAAGATATCAATCTTGTTGCATTTAGTGCTGTGTTCAACTTCAACTTCGGAAGAGTAAGCTCGTTATTGCCAGCTCACAAAGTTCCTCGACCTCCAATATCTGTTCACATTTTAGTCGCAGCCACCAATTTTTCATTGCAGGGGTTTAGAATGCCAAATGGGTCAAATACATTCGCCGTTATGATGTTAATAGGAACAGGCTTTAGGGTTAACTGACGAGGAATGCAGCTATTTCGTTCGGGCACTTACGATGGAAGTAAGGCCATCAGAGGATGAAGCTATTCGCAATATCTCGATCGCCGATAAGTTTTATCACACGATTTTGAATCCTGTCAATTAGCTCAAATATGTAATTGGTGCACCGGACCAGATATGAGCGTTCTACTCAAGTTTTGGGCGAATAAACGTCTAATAAATTCTAGCCAGATCAGAAGGGTGAAATATTTCACTTGCATCGCTTGAGGAAACCTAGACATTTCCCAGCGCTCTTGACGACTTCTAATATGTGGTCATCCAACGAAGTTTATCATTAACGCACATACTGAGGATTCAAAGTCGTTCGGTTTCAGCTTATAATCAGTCTCAATATTGATGTTTTATATATACATATTAATAGTTTGTAAGATTTCACATAACTAATTTTGCAATTTTCTTCGCACTCTTATTTTAGATTTTAAATGAAACTTCAATTGTATATATGATTCGCAATGCAACGGAGCAATCCGCCCGATATGTTTGCAAGTGTAATAAAAGTGGAGTGGATGCCTCAAATGTGGACGTGGGTAAGAACTTTATGCAAAATGTATAAGCTCTCCAGGGCTTATGGAACTCGTAAAACTTGCCTTGAAAATTCGTTCCAAAAACTGTTATCTTTTTCTTGTGTTAAACAATTGATTTTTGTAATTTATTTTCTTATATAATCTATTTAAAGGTACAACCCCAATCAATGTAACCGATTTTCAATGTCGGGGATATGATTTCTCTTATATGACATGCAACTTTACTATTCCTGAAAATAAGATTTTAACGCACTACAAGCTTAGCTTTACAACAAATTCACCGGTAAGCGATGATTAGAAATAAATCTATGTATGCAAAATTATTGTGAGTCCACTAATGTAAATATAATCAGTCTTTTTGCTTATATATTTTTGTGTGTTAAAATTTAAAAACCGAAATTTTAAGTGCTTATGTTTTTCCGAGGCTAAGCAAATAATTTTAAAAATCCTAGTACAGAATATAGGGTGTTTTTTTTAGAGGTATAAAACTTTGAAATGGAATAAAGATGATTTTCTTAGATTGACATAAAATTTACTTTATTAGAAAGATATTCTTCTGGCATTATAATTTAAATATGATTTCTGGCATATGATCGCCACGGCTGGTTCGGAAGTAGTCTAATCTGGAGGTCCAATTTTCTATGACTCTTTTCAACATTTGTGGACGTATATCCGCAACAACGCGGCGAATGTTGTTTTCCAAGTGATCAATAGTTTCGGGCTTATCGGCGTAGACTAGAGACTTCACATCAGCGTTGCTGTTTGGCCCCTTTAGGGGCCAAATCACCCCTTTTTAAGGCTCGGAACCCCTGGGCCTCACTTTTTCAAATATTAACAAAATGTTCCCTTTTTCAGCTTAAATCAGATTTTATTCTTTATTGCACGAAAAATGAAAAAGTACGAAACACTAATAAATATCTGCAGTATTAATGTACTGAGCGCTTCCCGTTTTCTTTTAGAGTTGATAAACGCACCCGCGTTACATCACTGAGATCGATTTGCAAATATTGGTCAATTAACATATAACTATATAACTGGAGTTTTGCAAAGATGTAAATAAAATTCCTAAGCATTTAGAGCATGTAGAAGTATAGTGTTGGACTTGAAATATGCGTATTTTAAAGCTCTAAGGACTCTTATTTTGTGGAATTAGGCGAAGGAAAAGTTCAATGTTTTTTGTTCAAATTCTAATTATTACTTGGTCTTTCAAACTTAAAATTAAATATTTTTAAATGCACCAACCTGCTTCTTGTGAGTGTCTAATCATAAAAATACTAAAATCCATTCATTCGTTCCGTAGGTCCAGTCAAAGGAATTACAACTATGTTTTATATAATTAAATGATTAGTGATACGTTTTTGCTGCCGTTTTTGTTATTTTTTTGCTTTATTGGTATTTTATCTGCCCCTTTTTTTAACCTCGGGCCATTTTTTAAGCACCTTTATGAATATTTTCAGCGGCAACACTGTTCACATAATCCCACAGAAAAAATCAAGCGGCGTTAAATCGCTCGATCTTGGAGGCTAATTCACGGGTCCGTAACGTGAAACTATGCATTTACCAAACGTGTGACATGTTGCGCCGTCTTGTTGAAACCACAGCTCCTGCAAATCATGGTCATTCAATTGATGATTGAAAAAGTCAGTAATCATGGCTCTATAGCGGTCACCATTCACTGTAACGTTCTGGCCAGCATTGTTATTAATGAAGTACGGACCAATTATTCCACCAAATCATACAGCACACCAAACACTCAGATGTTGATGCACCGTGTCTCAACATACACTTGAGGATTATCATCACTCCAAATACGTCAATTTTGTTTATTGGCGTATCCATTCAACCAAAAGTGAGCTTCATAGCTCAACAAAATTCGTAAATACGTATTTCGAACAGAACCATGATTTTCAAAATAAATTGGAAGCGTTGTTCAGGCGTCAGTCTATTCATGTCGAAATGCCAAACTAAATAAAAAATAAATCACTTGACTGGTGACAAAATGGCCACCAGTTAAAATAGTGTTGCCAACTTAAAGTTCTATGCTTCTAAAAAAAAACACCCTTTACATTGCTTAGACCCATGTGCCAAATGAAGTGTTTAAATGCTTTAGCATGGCCATTGGGCAATTACATCTTAATCTTGAGCGGATTTTTTTTTATCCATTATTGAATAAATGTTCGCCATGCTATATTCTTAATTATAATTCCTGTATGTATAGTCTGCGATACTCCATATTAATAATAAATATTAGTTTTAAATCATTAAATACTAACACAATTTTTTTCTTTTTTATTTATCATTTGCATGGGTTTATTTTTACTAACACCAAATTTATATTCACTTCTAACAATGAACCTCAAACCCAAATAATGCATGCTTGTACTATGCTTTACCCAATTTTGGTAAATATGTAATATCGTATGGGAAATTAAAAAAAAATATATACAATGTATACAGTACCGGGTTTGTAAGCGTACCAATGACCAAAAAGTATGCCAAACTAAATATTTACAGGATTATAAAAATGACTGCAAACTTGAAAATGGCGCACTACCATCGGAAAGGATTTGTAATATTACAATGGATAGTAACGGCGGCGGTTATCGTATTGTTCACCAGTATTACAATTTTAAATTGACAGTAAATAATTCCCTTGGCAATTTTACGCAATCTATTCCAATAGATCATCACACCAGAAGTAAGTAGCAAATACTTTTTATTTATATACGTATATATTTCTTATTTTATAAAATTTTCAGTTGTACCAGCAAAGCCGGCTGTAGAAATTGGAAATATTACTGCACATGGCGTCACACTATCTTGGATAGTTACTAAATTTAGTCACTACGGCAACACAAATGGCCTGCATTATGAAATACGTTTGCGGCCGGATAAATTTGATTGGATCGATATTGATACCAAGTCACTGGTGCGGTCAAACGGAAAAGACTTTTCAACAGAAATAAATAACCTTAAATACGCTTTTCGTCGTTATGATGTTGTTGTTCGAGTAAAAACTGTGCGAGCACCTAACGATGGTACAATGTGGAGTGAACCATTTGTTGGTTCATTTATAACAAAGCCTGAACCCCCATTAAATCCACCAATAGTAGATGTGGGCAGTTTTTATATTGATCCTACTGAGCAAAATCTTCGTTTATATTGGCAACAAATACCAGAGTGGCAGGAAAACGGACCGGATTTTCAATATGTTATTACCGAAATTCGAAAAGATGGCAATGTTGTGTAAGTACATAATTTTCAATGTTGTTACAATGTCCTGTTTATTGTATCAAAAAATATAAAATGACTTATGTCGCTTTTTCGATTGGGCATGCAAAATAAATCCTTTTCAGACTTTTCGCAGCTGTTAGAGTAGTTTTTGATTTTGCTTGTGAGCGAAAAAACAATATTTCAGGGCTTAAATCCTTTTTTCAAATTTTAATGTAATGTCATTTGATATTTGCATTTCGCAGTGTTTATTTTCGTTGGTATTTGTAACGTACAATTCTTTACAGCAATTTATCATTGAGTTAATCTTCTTTAGCCACTTTTGATGTCATTGGATTTCTGCAAGATTACAGAGAACAACTCGGGCTACTATTTACCCTTTATTGTATGAAAGTTATTGCGATCGTGCGGAAATTCCGAACTCAAACTGAGTATGAGGGATGATATTACGACTAGAGAAGTACAAAAAAGTAGGTCCGCCGGTCTGTCAGTCTTACGGAAGCCTGTGGCAAAACTGTGTTCAAAGTGTGTGTATAAAGTATTTTGGGATAACATCTCGCGGGGTTTTTTTATTTCTGATTTATCGTTTAAAATAACGGTATTTGCCATACAATTGTTTTTGTAAAAATCACATCATAATTTTTTCAAAAATGGTTCCAAGGATTTTAGTCTTTTTTGTACTTTGGATACTTGGGATGAAACAAAAAATACTGTATACTAAGTATGAAGTAAATTTAATTTATAGAACCGCTGATCCACGTACTTTGATTTTTAAAATACATTTTTTTAAATTCCTACTCAGCTGCTAAAATAAGCACAGTATTTAAATTGAGTGCTGATAAGTCTGCACTTTATAACTCAACGTCGAAAATGACTTATCTTGTGCAATATGTGTAACCTCAAAGTAAAAGAATATGTTTTTCATTTTATTGCTATTTGATTCTTTGGATCAACCATCATAGATGAAGATGAAGCAATCCGCATTTTAAATGGACAGCAAGGATGGGATTTCTTAGCAAGGATAGCGCTTCGCTATAGAAAACGTATTATCGAGGGGAACTTTTAAATTACCTACATAGTTAACATAATTAACTTCTTATTTTATATATCTAGTATGTTTATATTCAAATTACTGCCAATCTGGGAGACGGCCATCGGCCATGCTAAAAATGACTTCGAAATTAATATTTTTATAAATAACTTATTATGAAATAAAATTAATTTAAGATTAAATTTTTACTATTACATTTTTTTATAGAAATATTGTGCCAACTCACAAGGATGAAACTTCTGTTACGTATAAATGGCAAAGTACCTCTGACTTTGAATTTAAAGTGAAAAGTCAAAATCAGGTTGGTCAGTCTAGCAAGCAAAGCGTTTTAAGAATTGCACCAAGTCGTAAGCGTTCTATGGAACTTCAAAAAATTCCAACAATTACAAAGGTATACCACAACCAAACATACACAGTATCATGGTGGCATCCCAGAGATATGCAAAATCTTATTGATTTTACGGTGTTCTGGTGTATTTCGAAAATGGAATCACAGAGCCAGTGCAAGGTAACAATATTTTAAATTTTATTTAAATAAAGTACTAATGCACATAGTCTTTTACAGGGTACAATAAATTCTCAACATTTTCATAAAAATACATTTAACTATACAACGGAGCCACAAAATCATACTTTGAATTTTGCTGTGTCAGCCAACTATCGTAACTATAGCACAGGAATGATATGGGCAATGTGTACTGCCGATGTTGCTGCCGACTTGACCAAAATGGAACCCGAATCAACAGCGATAGCATCCGATCGTATTAAAATTCAATGGAGTACAGAGTGCCTTTACACCGCAATTTTGAAGGGATATAACTTGACGTACTGCAAAGTTGAAAACAATGTTTCAGAAAAAAATGGTGACTGCATTAGTGAAGAACAAAATGTAATTATTTCGATGCAAGCCAAGGAGTACATAATAACTGGGTTGGAGCCGTTTACAACATACAAAATATTGATTTTTATGTATTCCGAAGTAAAATCTGGACCCATAAGCAATCCTATTTTTGAAACTACTACCGAGGATGGTAAGAAAGTTTGTATATTATTTGCATAACTTTTTGTAATGTGTATATTGCTTTAATTTTAGCGCCAACATCTCCAAGAAAAGTTAAATATGACAATGTTACCAGCAAGTCCGTAGTTATATCATGGTTACCCCCAAAACACAGTAACGGAAATTTACGATTCTATACAATTTGGTATGAAAATGGTTAATTTTTTATTTTTATTTTCACTTAACATGTTTTAATTTCAGGCACAACTCAGATAACCAAACCGTTTATTGTACAAATAACGATACTGAAAGTTTAATTACATATAAATTGGAAAATTTAAGAAGTTTTTCGGTTTACAAAATTTATGTAACTGCACACACGGTCAAAACTTCATTGCCAAGTAATGATATCGAAATTAAAACATTGATTGGAAGTAAGTGATTTATTAATCGAATTAAAATATTTTTGGGTCACCGAAAAACTCACCTATTTCTTGAGTATTACTGCAGTACGAATACTAAAACAGGTGCCATTGCCGCCTGTTCTCCTACAAAACAGACGAATTAAAACTGAACTTTAATAAAACACAGCAGCGAGAAATCCGTCTATACACATCAAATGGGTATGTCCTGACACTGACTGACTCCACAGCGCACACTCTTGGAAACTTAGAAACTCGGAGTGCTTATTCCTGTAACTTTGTAGGCGCGCACTTTAATAAATTATTGGGTATACAATTGAGGATTATGCAGGGACAAGTCTATGTTTGTAGCAAGTCCTAATTTCAAAACATTCGTGTAATAATTAATTTTCAAAGAGTTTTTTTTATTTTGATGCAAGATCCTCAATTGTATACAAAATAATCTATTCATAGTGCCCGCCTACGAAGTTACAGGAATAAACACTACGAGTTAAGTCCAAATTAATGCCAGATTTTCGAAAGCGGTGTGTGGCGAATAAAAAACTTCCGAGGTTTTACGGGTCGGATTTAACCCTGGGATCACTGTATATGAAAACTATGGACTGGAGTTAATCGAACATTTATTTTTGTTTAATGTGTGAGAAAAGTACATGCTGTTTTGAGAGAACAAGAAGATTACTGCATTGGGACGGTTGAAGTTATGAGAGGGATAGATTTGACTAACAGATAACATGTCCTTGCCCCCGAGCTTTTTAAAAATCAGTTGCGTGCTATATTTTGACACTACAAAAATATTCGAAATGTTCCCAACAGAAATCATTTTTCCAACAGAAATCATTTTTGTTTCAGATTTCAGCGCTCCCCGTCGTTCAAATTGCTTTCATTCTTATGACGCTTTTTTGTGTGTTTAGCCACGACGTTCATGGGTATGTCTTTAATTCCCATGAACGTGTAGCCAGGCTCATATTTTGACAGTACGTTCCAAGTTACACTAGCGCCACCTTCCTACACTTCCCCATGTTAAAAAGAACTACTCGCATCCATTTAAAATGCTGGGACTTAACTACGCAGCTAGAGTAGCCATACAGCAATTTTTGTCAGATGGTCCCTTTTGAATTAAAAATAATTGATGTTCATATATGCACAGGGAAAAATATTCTTGGTCGGATTTACTTAAGGGCTTAGGTGGGTTTCAGACGTTCAAAATAAGGGTATTTTTACTATTTTAAATATATAGGTACAATCATATATTATATTTAAACAATTCAGCATATCAAAGATACATATTTAAACAGTATTTTGTGACATATTTAATAAAAAAATTCCGAAAACTCAGCCATTGGCACCTCATCTACATCGACGTCACAAAAAATGCTCTTGCCGTGGACAGCATAACTCATTATTGGTTCATCTAAAATCAAAAAACCAAAAATAATAGTATATGGATAAATCTCGTTATTGGACGAAAGAAAAAAAAAGAAAATTTGAATTTTTGACAGACTTTGAACAAAAAAACACATTTTTTGGTCAAATTTTCGCCACGTATTTATTTTGGAGAATTTTGGAGAAATACAATCTCCAAAATTTAACCAATAAGAGTTTTCAACATCACCTTCCTCATTCAAGGGGAAATTTCATGATTTTTGCAAAAACATTTAGTTTTGAAGTTTCCCATTTATTATTTTTTATTATTTTTATCTTCTGCAATTCATAATATTTTTAGCATATTATTTTATTGTAATCAAGTCTGTAATGAAGTCGGAATTTTGTAATTTTTTGGTATTTTGTCCGACTGCATGCAAGTCAAAGATTTATTATTATAATTTATTTGTTGTTTTTTTTATATAGTCTGTAAATGAATTATAATTATGTATGTATAAAATATTTTATTTTAACTCTTTCAGGGCCTTCACCCCCACGTTCTTTGAATATGAATATGTCTGACAAAACACTCGTTTTAAGCTGGGACCCCCCAATAGTACCATCTGGTCGTGTTGAATTTTACGAAGTTGTCATTCTTATACACAGAAACAATAAAACCGAACCTACTAAAATGGCACGTGTTGTAAACAACGATTGCAGAATTAATATACCCTCATGTTATGATCCAAGTTATACATATAAGTTTTATGTGCGAGCTGTAAACGTAGCAAATAAAAGCGAAGTGGATTATAATAAATTCTCTAAACGCGATATATCACTATATGCAACAATTCATCAAGGTGCGCCAAAACGACGTCGCCACTCTAATGCTGAAATTAACTCTTCGATAGGCGGACCTTATTCAATTCATGAACCATCCGAAAGACATGTTCGCCATCGACATGAACGTGAAAACTTAAAAATTATATCAGCTTCTACAACTGAATCTTCTAAGTCATTAGAAACGACATGGGTTATACCACATTTATTTGAAATAAGGAATGAAATGCATTATGAAACCAGCGAACAATTTGTCTGCATCGGTGCAAAACAAGTTCCACAACATTACAACGACGCTGCTAATAAATACGAATTCCTCAATTCAGAATGGGAAAATGGCCAATCCTATGTTTGCGGAGACGCTCAGTTGAGTAAAATAACAGTACTTGTTTTGATTGTTTGTGTTATTTCATTAATAATATTCGCCGCACTTTATTCCGCCCGCAAAAAATATTATAAAATGCGTAATATTGGAGTTACTCTCCCTGAAGGTCTGGGTGAAAATAAGCACACACCAAAAGGAGTTGACAACACAATCGAACACGATGAAATTACACGCAGTGATGAGCTGCTATATGTAAAAGAGCGTTTGTTATCTAAAATTGGAAATGATTCTGGTATCTTAAATAGTGCACGAAGTCTGCATAAAAACGGTGCTTATGTATGCAGCGATCATCATGATAGTGAAAAGAGCTCTCAAAGTACTGATTCAGTTGAGCTAAATGATATAACAAGCTGTTCGTATACATCTTCACCGTCACATAGTCCAAATGCCAATGTGAGGGAAGCGGCAGCAAATGAAGAAAAATTTACTCCCTCCATTATTAAGCCGATTTCCGTCCAATTACCACCCTCCGAGAATAGCTACTTCAAACCAATGATAATGAGTAATGGCTATGTGCAACCGCAGGCTTTCCAGAAGGTAAGACAAACATATTTAGACAAACTTTACTATATATTGAACTTATTTTATCGTTTTATTTTATAAATTGTATTATATTTAAATACGTTTTTTAATTACGTTTTTACTCATTTTGACGCCGATTTTGTGACACTCCTTAATAATTGTCGTAGATCCCTTAAGATATTTATATATATATTTATGATCAGCAGCAAAAGTTATGATTGCACAATGTCCGTCCATCCGTACCCAATTGTTAGGCTTTTAAATTTTAGTTAGGAAGCTGAAATTTGGAGCATGTAACGAAATGGTTAAGTGTAAACAATTTTTTAATACGCCCACTGCCACTTGACACATGAGTGCTCGTGTTATTAGTAAATTTTTTATATGTATTTCTATTACACAGGTGTTTTGCATTTGTGTCTGCCCACAAACTCACATGCATATGCCCGACAGTTTTAAGATGTGGCCTTAGGATCACAAAGATTTTAATAGCCTGGATGTGATTTCTTCCCTTCTCGCATTTAAATTATTTTCTGTGAGAGCTAGTGTACACATGCGCATTCGATAATTCGTCACTGCTGTGGAAAATTCCTTTTTTTAAAACGCCAGAACCCAAGGTATATATGCTCTAATTAATAGATGGAATTGAAAATTATCTTTCTTTTAATAACTACTGGTTAAGATGTATCAAAAGAAAACGTATTTCCAATGCATGCGATATAGCTGTATACATTTTACGAAAAGATTTGTGCCGTTCGGAAACTATTTAGTCTAACAGCTAGGTTCCAGAAATCGAGTGAAATCATTTTCAGTGTTCTATATTTCGATCGATTTGAAAACAGGTGATATCTGTCATTTGACACATTTTTAAAAGTGTTTTTATTTTGGAAAATTGTTTGCTGGTAAATTAAATTAAATTATAATTAATGAGTGCTGTGTTGATTGCTGCGAGATATTAGACTGAAAGGTTTAAATACTCACAAGAAAAAAAAAAGACAAAGGCTAAGGATTTATCTAATCCCTTTGATCGGAGAGGCTGCGTATGTTGTAAGCTAAAAACGAAAGTTCAATTGTTATTAATTATGAAATTAAATATTTATATACTTTAAATGACCATTCATAATGGTTGTGCAAATTGTGGAACCTCAACTTGAGCAATCTTCAGTTCCTGTGACGTTGCAGCTAGCCACTAGAAGATCTTCATATTCCTCAGACTTGTTTAAAATTTAATTTCTTACTCTGTTTTCACCATTTCACTTCGGATCACACAGATCGATTTAAAATCACTTTGAAATCAACAAAATCGAATTGAGGAACAGAACAATTTCACTGGGTTTGATTTAAAAAAAATTTGAAACGAAATCGATTAAAGTGAAATGCAGAAAACACAAATTAATTTTCGATCGATTTCGATTTTATTCGAGTGAAAGTGAAATGTGGAACCTAGCTGTAAATGTAAGTAGATTACATTTATATTCCTTTAGATGGTGGCGAACAGGATGATACCCCATCCATATTCCTATATTCTCCAAGCAAAAGGCGTTAAAAACATTCCCCCTATCATGGTATCCATTCCGAGAGGAAAATTCTCCGATTTTATACGAATCGGACAATTTTACTTAATGGTAATTGCTCTGATCACCTGTTCGAAAAAATTCCACGACAAAACGTAACGCATACCGTCAGTATACATTTCATCGCGTAGCAGTAGGAAAATTTTATTTTTGTTCAAGTACGTTCGGAAAACGGATACTGTGAATGTAAATTAAATCTCCGATTGTATTTGCGTTGCGGAGAAAATTCCTCTCCGAACGGATACCATGATAGGGGGGATTATGAATGACATTTCATTTATATCTTCATAAAATTCATAAAAAAAAAAAATTCTGAAAAAACGCCACCACGAAGTAGGAGTTGACAAACGTTTTTTAAATGAAAACTTGTTAAGGCAAACTTATCTCTTCAACTTTAGCTTTAAAACAGGATTTTTTTCTTTATTATTGACGTGGCAGTTGCCGTAATTTGAAAATATCATATACACTATCATTTCGTGAATCGGTTTCCACTAGTTATTATATACCTATGTAGTAATTTGAAATATACCAGTATTATATCTATCTACTTATTTCTTTTCAGTTACAAGCACCCTCCTTTAACGGATATACTACACTGGATGCTATGGGAAAACCAATGTTCCCTCACGTCTCCGCAACTGTCGCTCCACCAATTGCAGATATTAGTTTTGGCATAGATACCAAAACGGTTAGCAATAAAGATATCCCCATTCCACAGCCCTTGAATGGGAATATATCTGGATATGTAACATGTAAACAGCTCTCCGACTTTGGCCAAAGCCTGCAGTAAGCCAAGAAATGGTTTAAAAAGAAACTGTCATTGAATTAGATTTTACTTTTTCTTAAATAAGACTTATAGTGTTAAGAATGGCGCTCTATTTTATTATAGATTTTTGTACTTTGTTTTCGTAAATGTTTTTAGCTTTATTGAATTAAATATTTGCAAATAAATATTTTATTTTATTATTATATGTATATGAAAAATTTATTCATATATGTATACATTGTGAGGATAGTTTATGAGAGATAAGAAGAATATTAATTCGAAATAAAAAGCTATTTATAATGTATGTATCAAAAGAATGCATGTACACATATGTATTTTTTATATTTAATAATGTAATTTTGCACATACTTTGGAATTTTAAATATATTCACGAAAACTGCAGTATAAAAAATACAACTGAATACAAATTGGTTTCATGGTACTGAGTGAAAATTGGAAGTGTAAGAATTTATTTTACAGAGATGAGTCACAAAAACCTATTATCTATCTATGCCTACACAAAGCATAAATAAAAAAAGGAGAAAAAGATTAGTGCAAAAGAAACTTTTTGTGATTTTTAATTCAATTATATATAAGCCATGTTGAACAAACCCTAGTAAAAATAATGTGTATACATAATTATATAATATTCGTGTTTAGAAATATATACATACATGTATGTATGCATATATATATACATATATAAATATATATAAAAGTTTTAACAAAATGTGTATTGTTGAAAACATTAAATCATAGTAAGTGAAAGAATTGTTAATAATACTGTTAATCCAAATGTGTGTTGTCATTATTTGAAATGTTTAAAGTACAATTTTTGAATTTCTATTGTGTAGCTATCTACAGAAATATGGACAAAATAAAAAAGTAATATTTTGTTCTAATTTTATTCAAAATTCTAATTCTGACGATATTCTGTTATTAAAATGAATGAATTTTTAAAGCTATGTACATAGATTTATTTCATTATCACATGATTAAATTATTTATTTCATCAGTCCTGGGATTAATGTCTTCTAACATTTTTGTAAAGAAAAAGAACTATACATATAATATTAATAACATGGATTCTAAAAATGTTAACACTACGATTGCATTTATGAATAACTAAAAAGCAGCTCTGCTATAAGGTAGATTTGTCTGCATTTTTCAGATTTTCGATCCAGCTTCAAGTGCGAAAATTTCCGCAGTTCCTTAAAAAATATGTTTCTATAAAATTAATTATTTCTACACTTCTTTTCCACTTGTCTTCGCTGTATGCTATCATTTTAGTATTCAGTCTGCGAGGATAGGGTAAGTTCTGACAATAAAACATGAGTTTGATTTCGTAGCCCTTCTCGATTTTTACATTTCATTACAATATTACATCTTATCTCTTAAGGTAAGGTAGCCCTAAACGACGAAGGTGCTCGCCGAACTTGCTTGTGCTTGTTATATATTTGTCATGTTGGGGCTGGTGATTTTTGCCGTGTAGGTGATAACGCAAACGAACAAGTTCGTCTAGTGCTTTTCAATGTTGTCAGTTATTCGGTGTTTCTGTTGCCTCAAGTTTACAAGCAATACGTTACTGAATTATCTCATTTTGGCATTACTGCTTCAGTTATCGAGCATGGTATAACAAGATTAATGGTTCCACGTTTTCTAGTCAGTGATCGTGTGTTTTTTTTTCATTCGACAGATCTGAAGGTGTCGAATTGGGTATAAAACTTGGGGCTAACTATGCACTTCGACAGCGAATCGCAAAATTTGCATTTATGAATGCATTTATCAAAGCATTTATCGCATTTAAAGTCGATAAAATGGCGTCCCCATTTGCATAATTGCACTAATGTTATAGAGCGAAGAGCGATAGTTTTCGCCCGCGAAATGAATAGTAGAAATTGCGAAATCGGAAAAAATGCGCCGGAAAGTAATATGGCCAATTTTATAGCTGTGCACTCCGATCTGGCGAGAAATATTTTCTCAAACTTTTCTCCAGAAGATTGAAAGACGAAAAATATAACAAAATGTCCATTTTTATCGATAAAGTTTATTAACTCGTTTTTATTTTTTTGAATTTCAAAACACTCAACTGAACATAACTCAACTCAACATAAAAACGCGAATGACAGAATAGAAATGGCATTATCTTCATACAAGACTTAATGTACTAGAGTTTTTCTAGTACAATCACAAAGTGCGTTCTTAACGTAATGCAAACTTTATCAATAAAAAATGTTGTTGTTAGCTTTCCCATAGTCTAGAACAGGTCACCTTTCCTTGAGCATATGGACTTGTTTTACAAAATGTTTGTCGGCTCCCTGTGGAAATTAATTCCAACAGAGCGCATTCTACTCGTCACACCCTTTCATTTGATACCCATATCATGGGGTCCGTGTATCAAGGGCACTATTATGTACATATGTAGGTATGGTGAAATGGTTATAATTTAATATATGTGTCGATATAGTAACTGTGACTGTAAACTGGCTTTTACTTAAAAAGTACTTAAATATGTACTTACACAGTACTGCAGTACAAATGTATTGCAATACTTTACATAGAATGGGTGCATTACCCCGAGTACACCGAATACTTTGAGTCCACTCATTTCTTGATTTCCGGTTGTTGGGAAGTAATATTGTAGGATGGCGGCATTGGAAAAGTGTATTATTCTTAAAAATAAAATTATACTTAGTTTCATATGTATTTTGTTAATACGTACTCACTTTTATTTTTTTCGTTTTTTTTTCAAAATATATTTAGATTTTCTTCTTTTTCGTTATAAATATCAGTTTTGTCAAAATTTGAATTCAAAAACATCATTTGTTTAACTAGAAGTGAGTCATATCCAATCAAACTAGGTTTTTCGGAAATTAGTTGCATGGCCGAGGAAAATATTCGTTTTGAAGTTTCACTACTTGCGGGAGTAGATAAAATTTTGCTGCTAACCTTAAATAGGTGGAAATTCTGCTTGATGCAAGTGCCACCATTGTAAAACATTAGAATCTTCATGGAAAACTACATTTGTATTTTCATATGCGCATAGCTCGTTATTCACATTATCAGTAGAATTTACCACTTCCACAGGTTGAATAAAGTCAATTAATTTATTTGCGGGGGGAAACAAAAAAATGTATGAATTATTTTTAAATGTTGTAACACAATGGAATCCAAAACCGATGAATATGTACGATTGTTAAAAGAAGGGTTGCATAATCTTCACCTTCTAATTTTTTTGATGTTTCTTCAAAGGGCTTTTAAATTCTGATCATAGCACTTACACAATTTAAATTGATACTGTTTATTCTCTGTATTTCATTTTTATACCCTATCCTAAGGGTATATTCATTTTGACACATAGGTTGTAACACCCCTTAATATTCGTCCTAGACCTATAAAATATATATATTGATGATCAGGAACAAATCCTAAGACTATCTAGCAATGTCCGTCCGTCCGTACGCAATTTTTAGGCCTTTAAAATTAAGCCAGGAAGCTGAATTTTGGACCACATATTCCCTAGGGCTCCGAAATGGTTAAGTGTAAAAAAAAGGGCCCACTGCCACGCCCACAATTTAGAAAAAACCGTTTTAAAGCTAACTATAGAGAGATACAATGTTACAACCTTGACAAGATATGTAGGCACTGCCCTCCTTTATAAGTTTGTCATATAAAGTTTTTTGCCACGCCTACTTTTTGTGGGCGTTTTTTAATAAAATGCAGTTTTCTTCAACAATTTTTTCTAACATATCGGCTATACAAAGTTTTTGGCCACGCCCACTTTTTGGGAGCGTTTTTCAAAAAAACATTTTTTTTAATAATAGAATGAAATTAAATGCTGTCCATCATCTTCTTAATGCTTTTTTCTTTGGGGCATATAGGGATATGGATAGGGTATCATACTGTTCGCCCCAAGCGGACTGTAGCCTCTCCGTATGTTTTTCATTGAATTTCTGTCCAGTTTATTTCTATGGATTCGAATAAATAAAAAATTGTGTTCCACTGCTTGCAAGAGTACTTTTTTAAAGAGGTTTTTAAATTACTGTTAATGCCGGATTTCTGAAAAAAAATTACGACTTTGGTGCAGATAATGGGGATACTTTAGTTTCCGAGGCGACAAGATTTGAAGATGCAACTATATAGATCTCAATGAAATAATCACAAGTTAATATGTAACAACAGTCTCGTTTTCGCCTAGTTTAGGAGAATATCAGGGTTTTGAAAATCGAATTTTTAGTATGAAATCTCTATGAGATGACGTCACTTTTTTGCCAATATTTTCACTTCAAAAATATAAAAAATTACATTCATTAAGGAGTTTAGACAACAATTTTTTCCACCATTAAAAGTAAGGTGAGCTATTAGGTGTGCTATTAGGAATTAATAATCTCTCATTTGTATTTTATTATAAAGGGTGATTTTTTAGCTGGTTTGGTTTTGGCAACACTAGTTTTGACAGCTGACGTGTGTTTAGTACCTTGTGTCACTGTCAAACAGCTTCAGTTTGGTTTGCAATTTAACCATGGATCGTCTTACAAATGAACAACGCTTGCAAATTATTGAATTTTACTATCAAAATTCGTGCTCGGTTCGAAATGTTCATCGCGCGCTGCTTCCATTTTATGATCGGCATTCTCGACCTTCTGAGCAGTCTATTCGGAAGATTGTGACCAAATTTCGCACCAAATTTACTTTGTTGGACATTAAACCACCAACACGTTTACGTACTGTGCGTATTGAAGAAAATATTGCGGCCGTATCAGCTAGTGTGACAGAAGACCGCGAAATGTCGATTCGGCGCCGTTCCCAGCAGTTAGGCCTTTGTTACAGTACTACGTGGAAAATTTTGCGGAAGGATTTGGGCGTAAAGCCTTTTAAGATACAGCTGGTGCAAGAACTAAAGCCAGCCGACCTACCACAACGCCGAATTTTTGGTGAATGGGCTCTTGGAAAGCTGGCCGAGGATCCGCTTTTTTATCGAAAAATTGTGTTCAGCGATGAGGCTCATTTTTGGTTGAATGGGTACGTAAATAAGCAAAATTGCCGCATTTGGAGTGAAGATCAGCCAGAAGCATTGCAACAGCTACCACTGCATCCCGAAAAAGCCACTGTTTGGTGCGGTTTATGGGCCGGCGGCATTATTGGGCCATATTTCTTCAAAGATGATGCGAATCGCAGCGTTACTGTCAATGGTGAACGCTACCGAGCGATGATAACAAACTTTTTTTTTGCCCGAAATGGAAGTTCTTGACTTGCATGATATGTGGTTTCAACAAGACGGTGCCACATGCCACACAGCATGCGAAACAATGGCGCAATTGCGAGGCGAGTTTGGTGAACAGTTAATTTCACGTTTCGGGCCGGTCAATTGGCCGCCTAGATCGTGCGATTTGACACCATTAGATTATTTTTTGTGGGGGTATGCCAAGGCTAATGTGTATAGGGACAAGCCCGCTTCGATTGACGCACTGGAAGCCAACATCCATGCATTCATTCGTGAGATACCGGCCGATATGTGTGAAAGAGTATGCCAAAATTGGACTCAGCGGATGGGCTACCTGAGACGCAGCCGCGGTCAACATTTGCATGAAATTATCTTTAAACATTAAATTGCAAGGTTCAAACTATCGATTCAAATAAATATTTCATTCATTTTTTCGAATTTTTTGTGTTTTTTTTTTAAAAAAAGTTCTAAACCTCTTAAAAAATCACCCTTTAATTTAGTTTCTTGATTTCTTTAACTATAACTATATCTTTTCGTAGTGCATATCTTGCGCCTATTGATATTAAAAATTGTGCAGAATGCCTCAAGCTCCACAATTCTAAAAGGTCGGCAATTCCTATAGCCCACTGTGTTATAACGCGTATACTATTTTGATTGTCCTTAATTTCCACTTCGATTTCTTGTGCGGTATTTTCACTTTTTACTTTTTGTAGTACATAACACTTATGTTTGACCAAATTTGAGATACTTTTGATACTATATTTAAAATACTAAATCACTTCCTGCGGGCAACTAAATTTTGAATTTTATCACCAAATTAAATTGAATCCTTCAAATTGAATTTAATTATTAGTGAGAATATGCAATTATTTTGGAAAAAAAATTTACTTACATTATGGACTAAAATTTTGTAAAGTCATCTAAATTACATGATCAGTTATTGCATTCTTTCAAGTGGGTGAACTAGTTCAAATGAGTGCCAGTGTATTTTTACGATAAATGCAAGCACCCACTTGAGTGCACTTGCAACCAAACAGTGTACTCATTTTGGTATCAGGTTATCGAGTAGTCTACAGTAACTATCTCTTTTAATAAAGTGTGTTTTTTTTAGAGGTATACAACTTGAAATTGAAATAAAACACAAGAAAATCGTGTTAATGTCCATCAATTTGGCTTTATTGGAAGGATAATTTTATGCCATTAATGCTTAAATATGATTTCGGGCATGTGGCCGCCGCGGCTGCTTCGAATAAAGACAAGTCTAGAGGTCCAATTTTCAACCACTTTTTCAAGCATTTGAGGCTGTAAGTCGGCAATAACGCCACGAATGTTGGCTTCCAAGTCCCCTGGTTTGTTGGCGTAGGCGAGCGACTTCACATATCCCCAACGAAAATAATATAATGGTGTCAAATCACACGATCTTAGTAGGCAATTGTCAGGTGACAGGTTCCGCGAAATTATGCGCTCATCGAATGTTTCCTTCAATAAATCGATTGTGACGTGCGCCGTGTGGCATGTAGCGCCGTCTTGTTGAAACCACATCTCATCCACATTCATGCCATCCAATTCGGGAACAAAATAGTCGGTTATCATGGCTCTATAACGGTCTCCATTAACGGTAACTGACTCTCCAGCATCATTTTGGAATAAGTATGGCCCAATCACTCCACTAGCCCATAGACCACACCAAACAGTCAGTTTTTGTGGATGTAATGGCGTTTCAAGGGACTCATGTGGATTCTCTTCACTCCAAATGCGGCAATTTTGCTTGTTGACGTAGCCATTCAACCCAAAATGAGCCTCCTCACTGAACAAAATTTGGCGATGAAATTCAGCATCGATACGACGCATTGCATGGTCTCGCGGCTTTAATTCTTGTACAAGCTGGATCTTGTAAAGTCGCAAAGAAGAGATCTTTGCGCAAAATCTTCCATAAAGTTGATGGACAAATCTCCAATTGCTGTGCACGGTGGCGAATCGATTTTGTGGGCGCATTATCCAACAACAACAGAACTTTGAAGTTCAAATTTAGCTTTTTCAAATATTTTTCTACTTCTGGCATAAAACAAAGGCCAAATTTTTAAAAACAAACCATTAACACGATTGAAAATTACAATCACCTATGGTATTTAATCTCCTACCGTCCAGTCCTCGTCAACAGAAGACTGTAAGTGAACAATTTATCCTCAACCATTTATAATCGCGTTGGCACATTTAATATGGGGAAGACTCTAATTCAGTGTTCATATTCTTAATGCCTGGCTACACGTATGAAGTCATTCCCATGAACGTCGTGGCTACACACAAAAAGAAGTCTCATAAAAATGAAAGCAATTTGAATGGCAGGGAACGCTGAAATCTGAAACAAAACAAAATTTCTCTTGGAAAATCGAATACTTTTGTGCTCTCTAGTACCTGCATTCGGTCTTCACTCTTCCAACACAAACCTCAAATGAGCTTTTCTGTCAAAAGTGATATGGTTTGGAACCGAAGCGCCCACGCCGAGAATTCAAATCGAAAGAGGATTTTCGTGGATTCTTGGTGCAATCTACCTTTTTCTTTCTGACACACATAAAATCTAGCTGTCTCGTGCGACATGACATGGGAATGATCGTCATGTCGCACGAGACAGGTAGATTTTATATGAATTAGAAAGAAAAAGGAAGATTTCCCCTCCCCTCCATTCAAATTGCTTTCATTCTTAGTGCCTGGCTACACGTTCATGGGAATGACTTTCATGGCTAAACACACAAAAGAATGAAAGCAATTTGAATGGCGGGGAACGCTGAAATCTGAAACAAAACAAAATTTCTTTTGGAAAATCGAATACTTTTGTGCTCTCTAGTACCTGTATTCGGTCTTCACTCTTCCAACACATATCTCAAATGAGGTTTTCTGTCAAAAGTGATATGGTTTGGAACCGAAACGTTCATGCCCACGCCGAGAATTCAAATCGAAAGAGGATTTTCGGTGGATTCTTGGTGCAATCTACCTTTTTCTTTCTGACTCACATAAAATCTAGCTGTCTTGTGCGACATGACGTGGGAATGTTTGTCATGTCGCACGAGACAGGTAGATTTTATATACTTTTGTGCTCTCTATCAAATCAGAAAGAAAAAGGTAGATTGCACCAAGAATCCACCGAAAATCGTCTTTCGATTTGAAATCTCAGCTTAATAGAAAATTCTGTCCAATTGAGTCAAATAAATAAACGCATTTGTAATTCATAATATCAAGCATTTGTAGAGCCAATGTATCTTCGATAAGGTTTTGAGCAAACAACGAATAATCATCGGAATTGAAGATCCTGAGTCTAAATTAAAGTACATGCGAAAGGGTTTGAGCATAGAACGAATCATTGTTGAACAAGCAGTTCCATTTCGTAATGCCCTATGATCTCAAGATTACCAGAAATTCGTTTGGGGAAAAGTTTGTTTTCAGATGTAGAATTATATGACTATATTAGCTGATATAAATATATGCAAAAATTGTATGTACACATATTTTCGTGAGCAAAATGCTTCTATTTACTATTAATAATAAACAAAGTAGGTACATTTAAGTCTGCTCTGTGATGCCCTTGTCATGGTATACTCACTACAGTGTGTATTTTTCTTTTAACAATTTAGTGATTACCGGGTTCTGTATGGAGCTGATAGCTTTTCTGCGAATAAATATATTTAGGATTTCTATAAAAACAAAATATTGTGACAACTTTTGTGTTTTCTGTCGCCAGTGCTAGAAATATGAAGACATCTGGATATAAAGAAAAAGAAAAGAGCTTCTTAGGGTGAGTGAAATTAAATAAATACATATTGTTTTGATGTTAATATTTTTTAAATAATCTTGCGTATATGTGCCTTGTTGGTGGTTATGGAAAGATTGTTTTATTTCAAATTTATTGAACATGTAAATTTTGAGAGAGTGATAAAATGATTATTTTAATACATTGACAAGTCATCTTAAATTCTAAAAACTTAAGTTTATGCTATATATTATTGATTGCATATTGTTAGATACAATTTAGTGTAATATATATACGCGTAAATCGAAATAAACATACCACATACAAGTATGTTTTTTTCGATTTACAAGTAAAGTTTTATTATTTTAAACAATATTGTACAGCTTATCAATCTTATATGTATGTAGACTTGGAACGGAATTAGCGATTCGCATGTGTAAATGGTTGATGCTTTGATACCGAAAATATGTTAAAGTCACAAGCTCTGATAAGATGCGATAAAGGAATCCTACCTCTGAAGTGCAGTATTGTGTAGGTTTTGGGTTATTCATAAATGACACAATACCAATTTCTTATGCATCGCGACAAAATGTCCTATTACCTAAAAAATATATTTGTATCACATCAAAATTTGACACACGCAACGTATGTATTAGTCTAAGAGCTACCGAACGATTTGAGTACGTAACGTGTTAACTACAAGGCTAAATATTTGTTGATAAGTTATTTGGGACCTATTTATCAAGAAAATAACGGTCTGGCAGGCATTCGGAGGGTGCGTCTATGTAATAATAATTATTATAATGATAATAAGAATAAGAATATATAGGAAGTAGTACACTTGTGGTCTACTTATACCTTTTGTTTGTTACCTCTTCTAGAGCTCCCTCACGGCTAAATTCACCAGAAATTATTTTGTGTCTATGCTCTGGCTTGAGCCTTAATGAAATCCTACTTACGAGCACCAGTCCAGTTTCTTTAATGAATCTGAGAATGAGTAATGGATCCATGGTTGGTAATTTGTTATCTCGAATTTGGTTTTTTCTAAACATTGATTGGCACTGATTCCTCCGCCCAGCCACCAATTTACTTTTAATATAATAGATTTTTTAAATTCAATAAGCTATTACTTTTGTTTTAATTATTACCATATATATATAAGCTTTACTCTATATTAATAAGTTTGACCCAGTGGATGTGTTTTGGGCTGGTAAGCGAGTTCGATTCCTGGAAGAGCCTAAGTTATTTTTCAATTTAAATAAATTTATTTCCTCTTCAAACTTATAAAAAACTTGACACTTTCAAATGATGGAAAGTATTAATACGAAAAAATATAAGCAAAACATGTAATATGTGCGATTTTTTTTTATTTTGTTAAGATTTTCGTAATAACTTCTGTAAGTCATTAGCGTCAAAAGTGATTGCTTTTATAGAGCCTGTGAGCAAAGGTCTTAAGGAAAGTAAATAACTTCGCTAAAGTGCGCCAATCGGTTTCAATAAGATCTCTTTCAGCTGCTATGGAAAAAAGAAAATAGCTATCCCTTATGGAAACTAAATTGCTACTTGGGCACAGGATTCCAGTATGCGATCTGAAGTTTCGGGGGTCTCATTGAAAACCTTCATCTGAAGGGTCTTCCTCAACTTTATAATGCCCCATGAGGAAACCAGTGACCACAGATGAGGAATTAACCAGATAGTCAACTCGAGAGAGAATATCTCAACATACCTACAAGCTAAGTCGAACTGATTAGCCCCACATAATTTGCACTTATATGGGCTTTTACGTGCAAATCAAATGGGAATTACGCACACATAAATCGAATTATATGGGGGCTTATGGTCGCGGCCAAGAAATGTCATTTTTCATAGCAAGAAGTTAGGAACAGTTGATGAATTTCACCTCACAATTTGGGTGTGTAAAATAAACATGCAAAATATGCGTTGAATATGGATTTATAAAAACATACTTACCACACAACTAATAACATAACAAAATAATATAATATTGAGAATATAGCTATGTTTTAACAAATTTATTCTATCAAGGTTTTAATGGTTGCATTGGCCGGGAGAAGTCGCATATACAGAAAACACCGCCGTCAGTGCTTAATGAATATTGGGGTAGCTAGAAGGAAAATTGCAATTCAAAAAAAGATATGAGACATGTTGAGAGTAGGAGAGTAATGTAGAGTCGTTTAGAGTGTGTTCGCAACCCGAATTTTGATGCAAACGAAGTTTATAACCTAGATTTATTTTTAATCTTGTGTTTAGCAGATTTAAATTTGTATGGTTAATCTTCAGATTTAAAGTGGATTAAGGGCAGATTAACCTTAATCTCGGTTTAGTGCTCGGTTGAAACTTTGCATTACACAATCCGCCGTAACCAGCTGTTTTGTTGTTGCGATTTGGATATGTTGCAAAATTGCCCACACTTGTTTTGGCGGGTAAATAAGCAAATTCGATCTAACTTCATGTGTCTGGCTCACACGTATTCACAGATAGGAAAATTATCCAGCTCCAACTCCAGATTCCATTTTTGATCTGTCTGTGCACCAGACCAGAATTCTCGGATCTATAGATGGAACACCGTTAGCCCATTTGGAGCGGTCCAGTATTTCAACCACGAATAGTTTCCCAAAACTGTATTCCCTAACCATAATGTCGGGGATACAGTAAAACATATCCATGTTTAGGATTAAGTTAAGTATACTCAGGTGACCCACGTAGTCTTCTGATACGAACTTATATTCGAGTTGCAGCTTGATGGCGCATCTTGCAGCTGTCTTCTTAATGAAGATCTGTAGTGGTGAAAGCCCAACAATGGCTTCTAGTGCTGTTGTTGGGCAGGTGCGCATGGCACCTGTGATGCCTAGACACGCAATACGCTGCAGCTTTTGCAGCTTATTTGTCGTTGTCCGTTTAAGAGTTTTGAGCCACCAGACGATAGCCGCATAGGCAATTATGGGTAAAGCCACAGTATCATTCTAGGGTTAGGGCCCCAAGTCCTGCCATACAGGCATCTACTGGCCCATATGGCTCTAGTTGCACGCTCCGTGGCGGACTTTATATGAGAATTCCAGTTGAGTTTTTTATCTAAGATAATTCCCAGATATTTGACTTCATTGGAATAATTCATTGAGGAACCTTCCATAGAAATAGTTTCAAGATCAACCAGTCTTCTTCTAGTGAACGTCACTAAAATGGTTTTGCTAGGATTAGACCTTCCTTTTTGCACCATTCTAAGACGTGTCGCAATGCATCATGCATGTGACTAGCACTAAGCTTGCCATTAATAATAATCGCCAGGTCATCAGCATAACCTATGGCGCTATAGCCTAGTCTGTCTAGACTGACTAATAAGTTGTCAATGACTAGTGACCATAGGAGTGGGGATAACACCCCTCCTTGTGGACAACCTTTAATTGCCGTCACTGACACTGACACTGACACTCCTCCATAGGTGGAGGTAATGATTCTACTTTCCAACATGGCTCATATCTAATGGTTGGTCGAATCCACGACACCTTTACGGGTGATTGCCCTAGCAATTGCATCGTATCCGGTGTTATCGAATGCACTCTCAATGTCTAAGAAGACACATAATGCAATTTCCTTTGTCAGAAAGGCTTTTTCTATCTTTTTAACAAGATAGTGAACTTACCTTTCCTGTACGCAAATTGACTTGAGTGAAGGGGATTAGTTATTTTAGTTATTTTATGCGATACATTACATCGCAAAAAACATCGATGTATTTTTTCAATGAGCATCCATAGGTATAATTTTACTTCATCTGTGATTAGGACATTCTCCTTACTTGTGCATTTAAAGTATTGAAAACCTTGCTCAGCGTTCTTCTCATTTCAGCGCATCCAGGTTAATGATCACTGCGCAAACCACTGAAAATTAATTTTCAATAAAAATCAACAAATCACCTGGGTAGGGGAAAGAATATACCCGAGGTAGGCATGCCTGTCGTAAGAGGGGACTAAAATCCAACCTCCGTATACCGAGTGTATAGTGTATACAAAAAAATAAGCAATGAACAAAACGAAAAGATTAACTACCCCAGGTGGCAGTACAGCTTTACTGGAAAATCCACCCTCTTCGGAGGTCGGCTCTATGGATTCTGGGGAGAGCCTCTTATTGCAATCCATTGACCCTTTTTTTAAACGTTCAAGGGTATCTCGATCTCTTACATCAAGATCGAATATCCCCGGGAAAAGAAGTCCGCCGGGAGCGCGTGAAAAACAGGACTCAGTGAAAGATACAAGTTTTGAGGATGAAAATAAAGTACTCCGAATCAAGCTTAAGGAAATGGACCTACTCTATCAAGATCTTAAGAAAGAGATAGATCTGTTAAAAGAAGAAAATAGGGTTCTAAGGAACAATCATTTGCAGAAAGAACGCGAATGTACTCCACCATGCTTAGCTAGTCGGAAATACCACACCGACGAAGATGAGCTAGCACGCGAAACGAATCAGGTCCCTAAGAAAAGACCTAGTAAGAAAAGAAAAGCCGGTTCTTCGCCCGAAGTCGAGCCCCTAAAAGAACAAAGGCGTAAAGAACCGCAAAAAAAAACAAATTCGAGCGTAAATTCGTGCACCGCCTCCAATAAACGTCGTTGGGGTTACGGAATATAATAAGTTGCATAGCCTCCTTAAAGGAACGATAACATCGAAATTTAAGGTTACATCTTTAAGGAATAATGCGTGGAAAATTAACGTCGATAACCACGATGATTACCGGGCAGTGTCTTGAAAGCTAAATGCCGATAAGATCCAGTGGTATAATTTCGAAATAAAGTCAGAAAGGCCACATCGTGTTGTAGCAAGGGGACTCCATCCCTCATGCACCAAAGAAGAGGTTATAAACGACCTCCAAGCCAAAGGGTTTAAAATTCTTGATGCCAATAATATCATCAAGAAGGAGACGCAACAAACGGAAGCCGATAAGGATGTCCTGGTAAGGCGTGCACTTCCGCTCTTTATACTTACATTCGATAGGTCAGATAGTATCGAAGATATCTACCGAATTAAAACAATATTGAATATCGTGGTAAAAATCGAACCCATGAGTAGAAATGTAAGAATAATTCCACAGCGCAAACGTTGGCAAGGATTTAATCATACACAAATGTATTGCCAAAAAGATCCGCGATGTGTCAAATGCGCCGGAAATCACCTCTCCCAAGACTGTGGAGTAAACAAACAATCCTCCCCTACCTGTGCTAATTGCAAGGGAAAGCACCCGGCAAATTATAGAGGCTGTGAAGTAGCTAAGGAGCTTCAAAAACGGAGAGATGTGCTCCTTAAGCCCCAAAATGCTAAATCGAAACCGCTAACTAAGACAAAGCGTAAGACCTCTCAGGAGATAGTAGGCAATCTAAAACCTCCGGTTCCTGAACGTAAAAATATCAAAGAAAGAGAGACAGCAGTAAAGCCCTTGACCTCTGCTGTCAAAAGAAGAAATTACCGTCAGGAAAGCCATCGAATAATGGCCTTCGGACAGCCAGAGTGTAGACCTACGCTCAGGCCGCGGCATTCGAAAAACCAAAAAAAGTTGAAACTTCACCAGACCCTGTTTTCTCAGTTATTCTCGAGAAACTTGAAGAACAAAGCAAAATAAATAATATTATTCTCGATCAATAATAAGAATAATTCAAGGAAAACGCGTACTTCAAATGTAATATGAATGAAAAACCAATGTTAAAAATATGTACTTGGAATGCAAACGGACTTTTGCAAAAACTTGACGAATTGGAAGTATTCATGCGCGAAAAAGATATTGACATTTGCTTGATTACTGAAACCCACGTAAAAGAGCGATCAATTTTGAAAATAAAAGGCTATAATGATTTCCACGCTTGTCACCCATCGGGAAACGCGAGAGGTGGATCATCATTGTTTATTAAAGACTGTATTGAACAATACGAAGACTTGAAGATAGAGCTTGAAACTATGCAACTATGCACGATTCGAGTAAAAAACAATCAGCGTACTCTTAGAATTTCATCTATCTACTGTCCACCACGCTACGCGCTTGAAAAAAGTGATTATACTAACTTGCTTAAATCGCTCAAACCAAATTTCATTATTGGCGGCGATTTTAATGCGAAACACACGTTCTGGGGTTCTAGATACATCTCGCGAAAAGGCAGAATGCTCTATGGGGCAGGTATGGAGTACAGTTGTGATTTCCACTCGACGGGCAAACCGACCTACTGGCCAGCTGATACCTCAAAAATACCTGATCTGATAGATTTTTTCGTCGTGAAAGGAATATCTACCAACCACATTAAAGTTGAAGAGAGCTTTGATCTGTCATCTGATCATTCACCGGTTATTTTAACATTGAGTGTAAAACTAGTCAACAACCTAGAGCCAGCGAGATTAACTGGTAAAACAACTAACTGGGAAGGCTTTAGAAATTGAAGAGAATGTTGAACTGAGCGTTCCACTTATGAACTTGAAGCTGAAGTTGATCGCTTCGTTGAGGTCGTTCAGCTCGCCTCCTGGAATAATACGTCTAACCCAAGGAAAACGCCGGCCAAATACGGTTTACGATATCCGCCCGAAATAAAAGAATTGGTCAACGAAAAACGGAAGGCGCGTAAAAAATGGCAACAGAGTCGCGCTCCGCAACATAAAGCACATTTTAATTATTTGTGCAATTTGTTGAAGACAGTTATTAAGGATTTTAAAAATCGTGCGATAGGTTCTTACCTTGAAAGTCTAACAGCGAAAAAAGATTCCAATTATTCACTTTGGAAAGCTGTAAAAGGCGCCAAAAGGCCTAAAATCCCCGCGCCGCCAATAAAAATAAATCAAAATGAATGGGCAAGGGAAGACAAAGAAAAAGCGGACGTTTTTGCAGCCCATCTCGAAGAAACCTTAAACCGTATGATGGTCAAGCGGCTCACGACAGTACCAATAGTGGGACGGAATTACTATTTGACGAATTTACACTCACGAATGCAACACTAAGGGAACTAAAACGTGAAATCGAATCTCTAAAACCTAAGAAAGCTCCTGGTTATGATTTGATCACCGGAGAAGTTCTCAAAGTTCTGCATAGAAAAGCATTAATTAAGCTTCTATATATTATAAATACTGCGCTCAGATTAAAACACGTGCCGAGCCAATGGAAAGTTGCGGAAGTCATTATGGTTTTAAAACCAGGAAAACCGCCAAATGAAGTAAAATCGTATAGACCAATTTCGCTTCTCCCAGTCATATCCAAAGTTTTCGAGAGGTTATTACTAAGGCGTCTACAACCGGTTATAGAAGATAATAATCTCATCCCTGACCACCAGTTTGGGTTCAGAACCAAGCATTCGACAATTGACCAAGTGCATAGAATTACTGACGTAATCGAGAAAGCATTTGAGGAAAAAAAGATATGCTCAAGCGTATTCCTTGACGTCTCACAAGCCTTTGATAAGGTGTGGCACGACGGCTTAAAATTTAACTTACGACAAGTTCTCCCCGTTCGGCTATATGATATTTTAGAATCATATCTCGGGAATAGACTCTTCCGTGTTAGGCATGGAAGCGAATACTCGGAGCTTAAAGAAATTTCGGCTGGCGCACCGCAAGGAAGCGTCCTTGGGCCGCTTCTCTATCTGTTATATACTCGCACTCGCACTGAATAAAGTAAATGAATGGACGAGGGACTGGCGGATCGCCCTCAACGAAACTAAATCTGTTCACGTGAATTTCACGTATAAGTAAACTAATGACTTGCCAATATTTCTAAACATGGCCCGAATACCCTTTGCAAACGAGGTCAAATACTTGGGAATGACACTCGACGCAAAGCTGAAATGGAATTCGCACGTAAAAAACTCGATATCAAATATAGAGAAATGTACTGGTTACTCGAAAAACATTCGCAGCTCAGTACCGAGAACAAACTGCTTTTATACAAGCAAGTGCTAAAGCCGGTGTGGACCTACGGTATACAACTTTGGGGTTGTACCAAGAAAACAAATGCCAATATTTTACAAACTTTTCAAAATAGAGTGATTAGAGAAATTGTCCACGCTCCGTGGTATATTAGAAACGACGATATCCACAGGAATCTCGGAATTCCTACAATCGAAGCTGAAACTAGTAGCATCGCGCGAAAGCATAGAAACCGACTAATCGGACATATCAATAATACAGTCCGACACATTTTGGATGAGAATAATTTATTGCGCCGACTACAAAGAACGAAACCTTTCGACTTGGCAAGATAAGGATTAACCGCGTCCTAATTGCGGAACATGCAGGATCTTTCAGTGGAAAGTAACCTGTCAAATGTTTTTTATTTCGCGATAGAAAAATTGCTTGATAAGTTATATCTTAGTTGCAGTATCTAACATTCTATAGAAGGGTGGTGTTTTTAGTCAGTAAAAATCTGACACTACTATGAGCACGCGCTTGCTATCCTCATAGTGTCTTTGGAAGATTTTCACCTACCCTCGGGGAAAAAAAAAAAAAAAAAATCACCCGGGATGTTCGCCTCACTTCAGTGTACCAAGGTAAAGAAAATCTGCTTATAAAATATTTTGCCAAAAAAAAGAACGACGCAATACTCATTATGGCTTCATCAAGCGCACCACCGCACCAAAAACCATCACCGAAAAGTTAACTTTTAATGAAAAATACCAAACATCGCATCGATGTATTTCATTCGATGTATCGATGCTCTATACAAGGTTTTCAAATTAAATTCCTTTCATATGCTCTTTTCTAATTGTAACGTAGTTTGTAAAACACAAACGAAACCGGCTACGCGTCTATATGAGAGCAAAAGAAAAGAAACAAGAAAGTTACCAATTACCAATTAGAAGATAAAACGCGTGCCATGCTTGGTCTGCCATCTGCGCCTGAGGCAGAAAGAAATCGATTGATTTCATTTATTGATACATGCAAATCAAATGGGAACCGTGCACACATGTATCGAATTAAATGGGTTTTTATGGGGGCAGCCATTGAAATGGAATGATATGTCATTTTTTATAGCAAGAAGTTGGGAACAGTTGATTTATTTGAGCAGTTTACACCTCACAATTTGGGTGTGTAAAATAAACATGCGAAATATGCGGTGAATATGGAGTTATTCGCTCACAATTTAGAAAAAAAAGCTAAAGTCAGAGAGATAGAGATAACAACGTTTAAAAAATCGCAATAGCAAATCACAGAAAATGTTACTAGTAAACAAAAGATGTGTTTTTAATTATCTGACGGCAAAATGGACAGAGTAACTCGTTTTTATTAGCTATTGCTTCTTCGTTAATCTTCTTGCAATGGTTGCTACGTCCTGTGACGTGGTAAAATCGATAGTGGATTTCTATTCTTCGTCAAATAAACTGCAAAATTAAAAAAATTACCATACTTATGCTATATTTGCCTTAATTTTTGATTATATGCTTCAAGCATATGTACTTGTAGTTCGAATAGCTTTTTTGTATACCGAGAACTGTTTTGATGGGTCCTGGAAAAGTAAAATTAATTTCAAACTAAATAGAGGGATTTTGTTTTTTAAAATACTTTACAAACTCGGCATATTTATATGCTTTTATTTCCAGCAAATTAAACGCTTCTCTTATGGTTTAAGCGAGGGAAAAACAAAAAACTTATGAAAGAGTTTTAAACGTTCCTTCTCCTTCCGTAAAGTTGCCAAAAATTGCTGGTTTTTGCAGCCTTTCTCCTAAGTGCGCTTATGTAAAAGAACCAAAAGCCTCTAATCTCAGCAGAAGGATATTTTTTTTGAATTGCATTTCGGAGGCTCTCTCTTAATTTTTGATTATATGCTTCAAGCATATGTACTTGTAGTTCGCATAGCTTTTTTGTATACCGAGAACTGTTTTGATGGGTCCTGGAAAAGTAAAATTAATTTAAAAGCATAAGGAAAGGCTACAGTCCGCGGGGGCGAACAGTATGATACCCTTTCCATATCCCTATATGCCCCAACGAAAAAAGCATTAAGAAGATTTTATTTCAATCTATTAATTAAAAAAAAAATTTTTTTTGAAAAAAACGCCCCTAAAAAGTGGGTGTGGCCAAAAACTTTGTATGGGCAATGTGTTGGAAAAAATATAGTGTAAATATCTTGTTAAACATTTTTTTTCGCTTTCTATGAAAATTTTCGAAAAAACAGCATTTTTGTAAAAAAACGCCCACAAAAAGTAGGCGTGGCAAAAGCTTTATATGACAAACTTATAAAGGAGGGCAGTGCCTACATATTTTGTTAAGGTTGTAACACTCTATCTCCCTAACTTTAGCTTTAAAACGGTTTTTCCTAAATTGTGGGCGTGGCAATGGGCGTATTCAAAACAATTTTACACTTAACCATTTCGGAGCCCTAGGGAATATGTGGTCCAAATTTAAGCTTCCTAGATTAATTTTAAAGGCCTAAAAATTGCGTACGGACGGACGGAGGACGGACGGGGATTGCTAGATAGTCTTAGGGTATGGTCCTGATCATAAATACATATACTTTTATGGGTCTACGACGAATATTAAGGGGTGTTACAAACTATGTGTCAAAATTAATATACCCTTAGGATAGGGTATAACTAAATGGAGGGATTTTGTTTTTTAAAATACTTTACAAACCCGGCATATTTATATGCTTTTATTTCTAGCAAATCAAGAATCACAAGCCTCTTATGCTTTAAGCGAGGGAAAAACAAAAAACTTATGAAAGAGTTTTAAACATTCCTTGTCCTTCCATAAAGTTGCCAAAAAATGCTGGTTCTTGAAGCCTTCGAAATCGGTTGTAAAGGCAGCGGAACGAAAACGGAACATGTTTGCTTCAATAAATTGAAACATGTTTACATATATTTTGTCCGACTTACTACTCATTATCGAGTAGAGAAAGGGATACACCTGAATTTGAGAAATATTTTTTAATTGTAATTTAAATTTTCATTAGAAAAGAAACTTATAAAATTATAGTTTTTGAGGATTCGAGAAAATAAAACTTAAATGTATCTACTTACATGTTTAGCATGGGCTATATATACAACTAATAATTCCATGGATCCACAGGATGGAAGAACATTGTAAAGGGTGATTTTTTAGCTGGTTTGGTTTTGGCAACACTGGTTTTGACAGCTGACGTGTGTTTAGTACCTTGTGTCACTGTCAAACAGCTTCAGTTTGGTTTGCAATTTAACCATGGATCGTCTTACAAATGAACAACGCTTGCAAATTATTGAATTTTACTATCAAAATTCGTGCTCGGTTCTAAATGTTCATCGCGCGCTGCTTCCATTTTATGATCGGCATTCTCGACCTTCTGAGCAGTCTATTCGGAAGAGTGTGACCAAATTTCGCACCAAATTTACTTTGTTGGACATTAAACCACCAACACGTTTACGTACTGTGCATATTGAAGAAAATATTGCGGCCGTATCAGCTAGTGTGACAGAAGACCGCGAAATGTCGATTCGGCGCCGTTCCCAGCAGTTAGGCCTTTGTTACAGCACTATGTGGAAAATTTTGCGGAAGGATTTGGGCGTAAAGCCTTTTAAGATACAGCTGGTGCAAGAACTAAAGCCAGCCGACCTACCACAACGCCGAATTTTTGGTGAATGGGCTCTTGGAAAGCTGGCCGAGGATCCGCTTTTTTATCGAAAAATTGTGTTCAGCGATGAGGCTCATTTTTGGTTGAATGGGTACGTAAATAAGCAAAATTGCCGCATTTGGAGTGAAGATCAGCCAGAAGCATTGCAACAGCCCAATGCATCCCGAAAAAGCCACTGTTTGGTGCGGTTTATGGGCCGGCGGCATTATTGGGCCATATTTCTTCAAAGATGATGCGAATCGCAGCGTTACTGTCAATGGTGAACGCTACCGAGCGATGATAACAAACTTTTTTTTTGCCCGAAATGGAAGTTCTTGACTTGCATGATATGTGGTTTCAACAAGACGGTGCCACATGCCACACAGCACGCGAAACAATGGCGCAATTGCGAGGCGAGTTTGGTGAATAGTTATTTCACGTTTCGGGCCGGTCAATTGGCCGCCTAGATCGTGCGATTTGACACCATTAGATTATTTTTGGTGGGGGTATGCCAAGGATAATGTGTATAGGGACAAGCCCGCTTCGATTGACGCACTGGAAGCCAACATCCATGCATTCATTCGTGAGATACCGGCCGATATGTGTGAAAGAGTATGCCAAAATTGGACTCAGCGGATGGGCTACCTGAGACGCAGCCGCGGTCAGCATTTGCATGAAATTATCTTTAAACATTAAATTGCAAGGTTCAAACTATCGATTCAAATAAATACTTCATTCATTTTTTCGAATTTTTTGTGTTTTTTTTTTAAAAAAAGTTCTAAACCTCTTAAAAAATCACCCGGTATGTGCCATCAATTAAAAAATGTCGTTCTGATTAATGCAATGTTTTAATTAACTTGACGATTGACGATTGATGACATCTAATCATTAATATGGTGTACCCAAATTGGCTTTCTAAAATCGACATGCCATAGTTTGAAAAAACTTTCTTATTTACAAATGCTTCCTTTATTTCCAAAAGACTTCGTGTAGGTTTTGGTATAATTTCACTTTTTAATTGATTCATGTGGCGCTTCATAGAAAAATATGGCACTAAGAGGGCTGTATCTGTCATTTTCAAGCGTTTGGGTCGAAAATTTCTCTGGCCGTTATTTTACCTTTGCCCGAAACGCTTTTAACAGAATCCAAAAATTTCATTTTTGTCATCATATCCTCCTGGCAGGTGGATTGACATCGCTTGCTTTTATAATTTTATTTAAAGCATTATCTAAGTGCTTTACACGATTTTATATACCATGTGTGTAAAATGCTTTATTGTATTTTGTACACACTTTTTATACTTTATCCTAAGGGTATATACATTTTGACACATAGTTTGTAACACCCCTTAATATTCGTCGTAGACCCATAAAAGTATATATATTTATGATCAGGACCAAATCCTAAAACTATATAGCAATGTCCGTCCGTACGCAATTTTTAGGCCTTTAAAATTAAGCTAGGAAGCTGAAATTTGGACCGCATATTCCCTAGGGCTCCGAAATGGTTAAGTGTAAAAAATTGTTTAATACGCCCACTGCCATGCCCACAATTTAGAAAAAACCGTTTTAAAGCTAAAGTTCGAGAGACAGAGTATTACAACCTTCACAAGATATATAAGCACTGCCCTGCTTTATAAGTTTGTCATATAAAGTTTTTTGCCACGCCTAATTTTTGTGGGCGTTTTTTATTAAAATGCTGTTTTCTTCGAAAATGTTCATAGAAAGCGAAAAAAAATGTTAAACAAAATATTTACCCAATATTTTTTCCAACATATCAACTATACAAAGTTTTTGGCCACGCCCAATTCGTGGGAGGCTTTTTTAAAAAAAATATTTTTATTTTTAATTTTAATACAATGAAATAAAATGCTCTCCATCACCTTCTTAATGCTTTTTTCTTTGGGCCATATAGGGATACCCTATATCATATTGTTCGCCCCAAGCGGACTGTAGCCTTTTCTAACTTTTTTGGAAATATAATTGTTTTCAGTTTTAATATATAAAACAGAACAATTTTTT
The DNA here is from genome assembly GCA_963576555.1 of Ferdinandea cuprea. Taxonomy (NCBI): domain Eukaryota; kingdom Metazoa; phylum Arthropoda; class Insecta; order Diptera; family Syrphidae; genus Ferdinandea; species Ferdinandea cuprea. Next base: position 86,403,228 of record OY754959.1, read on the forward strand.
CTGAGCCCTGGAATGAACCTAAAATAATTAGCATTATCTGTGTTTGCAATCTCACGTTCCATTTTTACGATATTAGCTGACAAGATGAAAAACTGGAAACTAAGATTCCAATTACTGACCAATACCAATTGATTTAAGCAAATTGTCAGTAACCGTATTTTTGTTGTAGTTATAAGTAGGCTTGCCATACGTCCCGGTTTGACCGGGACAGTCCCGGTTTGAGGCTGCTGTCCCGGCGTCCCGGCCGGTTTGGCATTTGGTCCCGGTTTTTAATTTTTTTAAGTACAAAAAATTCCAAACAGTCTGGAACTTCACCGTGCGTCTAGCTCTACATAGATTTTTCCTTTTCGCCAACTAAAAACAAACATGTTATTATGTGCTAATAAATATTTTTTTTTTATTTTTTTATTTCCGAATTGTTTTGTACTCTATCGGCATTCCTCGCCTCCTAGGTTTTCGTAGTACCTACCTTCTCGGAACTCGCAGTACTCGCTCATTCTTACGTTGTTTTTCAGTATTCAGTACAGTCAGTGCTGATTGTGTATTGTTTTCTTTCACCAGTGTCTTTTCGAGTTATCTAAATTCTGAATCTAGTTACACTCACTAAAATTGTTCATTTAGTTTTTAGTGCGCGCTTTACTCTTTTGTTAGTGATTGGATTTATTAATCAATATGCCTAAACGTACATGTAAATTTAATAGTGATCTCGAAAAGGAATATCCTTTCTTAAAGAAACTTTGTTCTAGCTCTGATCAAGGTGAAAGGGTTCGATGTGGGCATTGTAGTGCAGAGTTTTCTATTGCTCATGGTGGTCGGTCGGACATTAAAGACCACTTAAAGTCGAACAGACATAAAAATAGTCTTTCAGCAGCTGCTAGCTCTTTCAAGGTTTCATCATATTTTAAGTCTACCAATCCGAATGACATGAATTTAGCGCTTGCAGCCAAGGAGGCAACTTTTGCGTATCATACAGCAAATCATAACCTTAGTTTTAATTCAAATGCGTGTTCTTCTAAATTGATATCAAAGTTCTTCGAACCTAAATTTGGTCTTGGAAAAACTAAGAGTGAAGCCATTCTTGTTAGCGTCATTGCCCCGTTTGCTGAAGACGAAGTACGTAAAGATCTCGAGAAAACAAACTTTGTGACCGTCAGCATGGATGCTTCTAATAAAAAGGAAGTGAAACTAGTTCCTGTGGTAGTTCGATATTTTCAACCGGAATCCGGAGTGCAGATCAAACTCTTAGACTTTAAATCAGTTCCTGGGGAGACAGCAGCTATCTTGACAGATCATCTAATATCAATTCTAAAGAAAAGTAATTTAGAAAGTAAAGTTGTAGCTTTTTGTGGAGATAATTGCAACACGAACTTTGGTGGTGTTCTTAGAAGAGGACAAAATAACGTTTATGCATTGCTTCAAAAAGAACTGGGAAGAAACATCATTGGTATTGGCTGTGGTGCTCACATTGTGCACAACACTATTCAAAATTCTGTGGATGTTCTCCCAATTGAGATTGAAGCGTTGGTAGTAAAAATTTACAAATACTTCCATATTTACACTGTGCGTGTAACTCAGCTCAAGGAGTTTTGTGATTTTGCAGGGATAGAATACAGAAAACTGTTGCAACATGGGAACACACGGTTTCTATCCTTACTTCCAGCAATCGAGAGAATATTGCAAATGTACGAAGGATTGAAAGAGTACTTTTCTTCCCTGGAACTTTGTCCTGTCCTAATCAAAAATTTGTTTGATGATGAGCGGGGTGAAATCTACATGTGGTTTGTCCATGGCCAGCTTTCACTATTCAATAAAGCTGTGCTTTCAATGGAGAAGGACAAATCTAGTGCAACTGATGTTGCGAGTGCCCTCCAAAATTTAAAAACAATCCTTCAAGAAAGGAGGGACAACAAGTTCATCCCTAATGGTGCAAAAAAACTATTGAGAACTCTTGCCGAAAAATGTGAAACTGAAGATAGCTTGTCCAAAATAAAAGAAGATTTTAGAAAATTTTACGACAGGTAAGTTTTGTTCACAAAAAAAAAAATAAAAAAATATATACTGGGTGTTTAGTGTATGTACCTATTATTTGTAGCAACAAAAAATAATAATTGTCTCTTTTACAGGTGCGTGTCATACATAGAACTTTGGGAAAATAGTTTCGGAGGTTCATATGAATTTCAATGGATAAACCATACCTCTTTTGAATGGAAAGATGTAGAGAAGACTGCTGAGAAAATAAACGAGAGCCTGGGAAAAGAAGCTGTGAACACAGATGAACTATTTGATGAGCTTGTCGTTACAAAGAAGGTCTGGAAAACTCTGACTGAACAGAATAATACGGAGCCAAAGCTTACACGCGAAGAGATGTGGTCAAAAGTCTTCTGCCACTGCAAGGAAAATGACGTTCCTGTTCCTAATCTCAAACTCATTCTAGAGTATATCTTCTGTCCGCCAGGAACTTCAGCTCCAGTTGAGAGAGTTTTCTCTCTCATGAACAATACTTGGAGAGATGACAGAGGTCAAATGCATGAAGCAACTATGAGAAGTCTGATTCTGTGCAAAAATTAACATAGGGCTTGGTTGCAGCGACTTTCATGACAAGATACAAAATAACAAGAAATTTCTTGAAAAGGTCCATTCCAAGGAAAAGTATCCACAGCAACAGCAATCGATGGATCAGGATGATGACTAAATCTAATAAATACCTACTATCCTATAAGTTACTAATCACTAATCTAGATTAAAAAATAAATACAAAAAAATTTTTGACTTTAAAAATTTTTTTTTTTTTTTTTGTGGTGTGTCCCGGTTAGTCGGTTCGAAAATATGGCAAGCCTAGTTATAAGTAATGCGTAAAACCAAACCAAGATAACAGAGCCAAAAAACTTGTTTGGCTGACTATACATTCTTTTGCGTGCTCTTCATTGAAAGTACTCTAAGCTTACTCCGAAAAGTAAAAGTTGGGACTTTTGTCCCTGCGCATGTGGGAAGTCGTGAAATGAGACGTTATATATTATAGGAACGGGCCCAAAATTGAGCCCTGTGAGACTCCCCTGTCAGCTGTCATTCACACATGTGTTAGACTTTGTGCCTTGAATTTTTATAAAGAAATATCTGTTTTTCAGCAAATTTCTGGGAAGGTTTTTACATTTTTTAATTGCGATTGGGATCCTAGCAGAGCGAATAGCCATTGAACCTTAAAATGAATACATACTAGGCGTAAACAGTCGATACAGGACAAAGTATGGGCCCAAAGTCTAGCTTCTCCAACCACTGTGTGTGCGAAGATATATTTTTTGACAGTATATGCCGATTCCGAATGGCAATTAATTTCTGAGAAACTTCTCATAACAGTTCTCACTCTTGAATGTTTGTCAGAGGTTCGCAAGGCGTGGGGCAGCGAATAAAAACTTTCAGGTGGTACAGGTCGGGATCTAAAGCAGCGACCCCTCGCTTAGTGGTCCAATGCACTTAACAACTAAGCCACTGCACCCACAGCCATTGAACTATGGGGAGTATCCTCTCTGAATGCATCCCAATTTGTACTTGAATGCCCTGGCATGAGCAGGTTCTTGAAGGCGGATATTGGCGTCTTCTGTATGGCGTTTTAAGAGTGGACTGAGAAGGTTGGGAGCGTTTGCAATTCGAAATTGTGTTCAACGTGGTGCGAAATCAGCAAGTGATCGCGATAGGGGGAGCTTCTAGGAGAAGAGGGCGTTGTCGAGGTGATTTTCGTGAGTCAAAGATTATGCACTTGGAACCAGGACTCCAAATTTCTGCCGTAAATGTTTAGCCAGGAATCCCCCAGTTAGAACTTCTGAGTCACTTGAGGTCATAGCGCCGTCGAAGGAGTTAGCTGGGTTATCTATTTTGTTGCGCTCATTATTAAGTGAAACTGAGGAACTTGTCTAATCAAAATAGACTGAGCCAATTAGAATTGTGTTTGAAATGTTTTGGTTTTGATGTTAATGCTTATAAATACGCAGGGGAATTGAGCGGAGTTGTAATCCTTACACTCGAAAGAGATGTTATATATATTTTTTTTTATAACGTACGCACACTAAAGGGACTTTGATGATGTGACACAGTGCGGGCATTAGGGAAATGAAGAATTAGAGAAAGGGAGAAACCGATGCACGCTGGTTTTAAATGTCTGTAAACTATAATGTGTAGAAAAAACAGAGCGTGGTACAGCAGTCCTAGCATGGGGAGTATTGCGGTTAAACTGCTGTAGGGGTGGAATGCAACTGGCTATTTCGTTTGAACACTTATGATTATGATGGAAGTAGCGATAAAACAAGGATAGGCAAGGGACATTACGTCGATGACAAAGATAGTCAAGTGATTTTGTGATGTCTCGACCGCCAATAAATTTTACCGCACGATTTTGAATCCTGCCAAGTAGCTCCAAATATGTAATTGGAGCATCGGACCAGATACGAGCGTTATACTCAAGTTAGGGGCGAATGAACGCTTTATAAATTGTTGCCAGATCAGAAGGGGTGAAATAGTTTGTGCATCCCTTAAAGAAGCCTAGATATCGGCTCGATGGCGACATCGAATATGTGGTCATTCCAACGAAGGTTGTCATTAACACACATACCGAGAATGGAAAGTGGTTCGGTTTCAGCCATACAAGTGCCATTCATGGATAATGGCAGAGAATTAGGGTCTCGCTTTAATGACACCAGACAGCATTGCGGTTTCCACGCTGTTGGTTTTACCCCAGATGAGGGGCGATGCCCAGGAAACGAATATGTAAAGGTGAGGGTACTGACTTCGGTGAAGGAATAAATAAGATTTCAAGTAACAGAGAGCAGATCATTTATAAAAATGAGAAAGAGAGTCGGAGACAAAACGGAGCCATGGGGAATACCACCATTTATTTGGTAAGTTGCAGACCTTAAATCGTCGAAAACGTCCACGAAGCAGTTCACATTTTGTACAATTAATATCTTTTTTTAAAAACGGACTCTTTTACATTTTATATACGTTGACACAAACACTTTTCTAGGCCAAAAAAAATACCCGAGCCAGGCCTTTGATAGAGTTGGTAAAATTTGAGTTTGCTGGATGATTTCAGCTTTGTGCTACTAATTACGCATTATGTTGTTACAAAATGCAAGTTTCAACATCTCGGCCACGTTTTTACAATGAAGTCATAATCAATGAAGCAATAATCTGTTAATGCCGCGCATCCAGTTGGAATTGCGCCGCAAATTGTCGGAGTATGGATTAAGTTAATTTTATTTGCTTTTATTTTCGATTTTTTTAAAAGATTTAAAGACTTTGGCTTCCCTGATCAATTTTTTTAATTTTTATTTGCGGACTAGGGAGGAAAAGCATGTGATCTCACCGACTGTCAGTAAATCGAAGAAAAAATGTACAGTGGTAAATGAAAATTAGTGACTTTGATCAAAGTACCAGATTTACCAAAATCAAAAATTATTTGTATGGATTAATCGTTAAAACAATTCACAAAAAAGTATGCCCTTTTTTTTCAAAATAAATCCTCAATGCTTCAAGGATCGTAATCTTAAACACATGTAACGGGTGATCCAAGTAGAGATGCTTTTTTCAATAGCCTTTTTTGACAGATCACGTGTGAGTCGTGTCATGCTGTCATGTTATTTTTGTTTAGTTTTGTTTGGCATTTCATAATGGAAGGACTTACGCGTGAACAACGTTTATAAATTGTTCAACTTTATTATGAAAATTCACGTTCTGTGAGGAATGTGTTTCGTGCACTTCGCTCAACTTATGGTCAACATAATCAGCCTACTGTGCGTACTATTCGCAACACCATCACCCATTTTGAGACCCAGCATTCATTATTGGATAATATTCGACCGAATAGACCACGTCCAGCACGCTGTGAAGAAAATATAGCGACCGTAGCTGAGAGTGTACACGAAGACCGTAGAGAGTCGATTCGGCGCCGTTCGCAGCAACCCGGACTGACGTATGGAACGACTTGGCGCATTTTACCTCAAGATCTTAAATTGAAAGCGTACAAAATACAGCTTGTGCAACAACTGAAGCCACTCGACCTTCCCAAGCGATATCGCTTCGCTCTATGGGCTCTTGAAAAGTTCCAAGAAGATCCAACGTTTTCAAGGCAAATTTTGTTTAGCGATGAGGCCCATTTCTGGCTCAATGGGTATGTAAACAAACAAAATTGCCGCATTTGGGACGAAGAGCAACCTGAAGAGATTGAAGAACTGCCACTTCATCCATAAAAAACAACGGTTTGGTGTGGTTTGTGGACCGGTGGAATCATCGGTCCATATTTCTTTAAAAATTATGCCGGTGCGAACGTAACCGTCAATGGCGACCGTTTTCGTGCCATGATAACCGACTATTTGATGCCTGAAATTGATGCTCGTGATCTCGGCGACATTTGGTTTCAGCAAGACGGCGCCACTTCCCACACATCGCATCAATCAATAGACTTATTGAGAGAACATTTCGGTGAGCACATAATTTCACGTTTTGGGCCGGTCGATTGGCCACCAAGATCGGGTGATATCACACCGTTAGACTTTTTCCTGTGGGGATATGTAAAGTCAAAAGCTTATGCCGACAAACCCGCTTCGATTCAGGCCTTGGAAGAAAACATCACGCGTGTCATTCGCCAGTTACCAGTCGAAATGCTCGAACGATTGATCGAAAATTGGACTCAACGGATGGACCATCTGCGACGTAGCAACGGCCAACATTTGATACACATAATATTCAAAAAATAAATGCCAAACAATGTTCTTTCAAATGATAATAAACATTCTCCATTAAATTTGAATTTTCTGTGTTTTTTTCTTTAAAAAAGTAGGGAACCTCGAAATGGATCACCCTTTAGTTATGCATTAGTTGAAATCATGGCACGAGACGATAGTTCTTATTATGGCAGACTGATCATCGTTGCATTGTTTGATTTTTATTTCAGTGGCAATTCTTGTGATTAAGTGCCATGAGAGTATCTTTTGGAACCATTGTAAGAAAAATAAGGTCTAGCATAAGGCTTATACTAAAAATTTTTGTTGAACAGAGTATATCGAAGACATGTGACACATGAGACCGATGCGACCTTTGTGGCTCCTTTTTGCAAAAATGTTTCCAGGATTCAATTTTCGTGGGTGCCGTTAATGGAGACAAAGCTTATCTTCTGGATTAATAATTCTTTGGAATTTAAGAAACTGAGAAAATTATTAAGAATGGGCAACTGGTATGATTAGAACAGGCAGTTAAAATTAGATTATTTTAAGTATAAACGACAAATTGTTTTATTTTAATATTATCGTTTTGGGTTTACAGGGTTACGGGGTACAAATTGGGTATAGTGGTTAACATGCTTTTTTTTAATTTTGTAAGTAAAAGGTGATTTTTTAAGAGGTTTAGAACTTTTTTTAAAAAAAAAACACAAAAAATTCGAAAAAATGAATGAAATATTTATTTGAATCGATAGTTTGAACCTTGCAATTTAATGTTTAAAGATAATTTCATGCAAATGTTGACTGCGTCTCAGGTAGCCCATCCGCTGAGTCCAATTTTATACTCTTTCACACATATCGGCCGGTATCTCACGAATGAATGCATGGATGTTGGCTTCCAGTGCGTCAATCGAAGCGGGCTTGTCCCTATACACATTAGCCTTGGCATACCCCCACAAAAAATAATCTAATGGTGTCAAATCGCACGATCTAGGCGGACAATTGACCGGCCCGAAACGTGAAATTAACTGTTCACCAAACTCGCCTCGCAATTTCGCCATTGTTTCGCGTGCTGTGTGGCATGTGGCACCGTCTTTTTGAAACCACATATCATGCAAGTCAAGAACTTCCATTTCGGGCAAAAAAAAGTTTGTTATCATCGCTCGGTAGCGTTCACCATTGACAGTAACGCTGCGATTCGCATCATCTTTGAAGAAATATGGCCCAATAATGCCGCCAGCCCATAAACCGCACCAAACAGTGGCTTTTTCGGGATGCATTGGTAGCTGTTGCAATGCTTCTGGCTGATCTTCACTCCAAATGCGGCAATTTTGCTTATTTACGTACCCATTCAACCAAAAATGAGCCTCATCGCTGAACACAATTTTTCGATAAAAAAGCGGATCCTCGGCCAGCTTTCCAAGAGCCCATTCACCAAAAATTCGGCGTTGTGGTAGGTCGGCTGGCTTTAGTTCTTGCACCAGCTGTATCTTAAAAGGCTTTACGCCCAAATCCTTCCGCAAAATTTTCCACGTAGTGCTGTAACAAAGGCCTAACTGCTGGGAACGGCGCCGAATCGACATTTCGCGGTCTTCTGTCTGGTGCGAAATTTGGTCACAATCTTTCGAATAGACTGCTCAGAAGGTCGAGAATGCCGATCATAAAATGGAAGCAGCGCGCGATGAACATTTCGAACCGAGCACGAATTTTGATAGTAAAATTCAATAATTTGCAAGCGTTGTTCATTTGTAAGACGATCCATGGTCAAATTGCAAACCAAACTGAAGCTGTTTGACAGTGACACAAGGTACTAAACACACGTCAGCTGTCAAAACCAGTGTTGCCAAAACCAAACCAGCTAAAAAATCACCCTTTATAGAGGGTGAGCCATCTAGTGGTTTCTTTTTAAATCCTTGGTTATTTTGACACTGACAGATGTTTCCCGCTCGAAATCTTAACAGAAAGTCAGTATCATAACTCTGCGGAACGAAATGAGTCGCTTTATGCTTGAACGACATTGGGGATTTTTAAAAACTTATTTCCAATGTGAGTTGTGTGCAGCGAGCCAGTGCGTTTGAGTTTGAAAATAAGTTTTGACCAAAAAGAAGCACCCACTGCGCCTGCTGTAGGCAAGTTTGTGCAAATAGTTCGTAAGACTGGTATGCTGCTGGACAACACTCATGGTCCCCGTCATCGTACGGTGCGCACAACGAGAATGTGGTTGCTGTAGCCGAGAGTGTGCGGATTGTGGGGTGGTGGTATCACTTCTTGGAAAATAAGGCTGGGTACAGCGTTTCGGTCAAGGGTTGGCCTTACATTGACAACCCATTTTGTTTTTTGATGGGTTTGGACGACCTCTGGTTCATGTACGCCATGCCACACATCCCATGCCACAATCGATCTTTTGAGCACTAAATTCCCAAATCGTGTTATCAGCCGTCTCGGCGGTGGAAATTGGCCGTCTCGGAGCAATCCGATAGCTACAGCCCTAAACAATCCAGAAGGTTTTGGAAAATTGGAGCGACAGGATGCACTACCGTGAAGCCAACCAAGGCAGCCACTAGAACGACGTTGTCTTCCATAATTAACGGAAATGTTTGCTCTTAAAAAAACATGGGAAAAAATTAATGATGTTAATCAAATGCATTTTTAATAAGAAACTTGTATTTGGCCCACCATGTTTATCGTCCCCCTAATGTCAAAAGCATTAATGTGCAAAAATGAAAGTGTTGGGAAATAATGTATGAATGTTAATTGGTCTCACAGAATTAGATAGTTTGGTTTCAAAAACATTGTAAAATATTATAGTTTTCTTGTACACATGTCATTCCAGATTTTGGTAAAAACATGCTTCTGGCATGAGGGGGACGATATAACAGTTTTATTTTAAATATGGAATTTTTTTTTTTTAATTTTGATATATGTTTTTTGAAAACATGTTTCAAGCACCCTTTTTTTACTTTATGTTGAGTTTAAAAAAAATGTTTAATATCCCTTGGTCTTTACTGAACACAAATTTTGAATTCATATATTTCATTCAACATTTACCTAGAAGCTCAGCTGCAATTATTTGGAGCTGGAGAGATTTGATTAGTGCAAGTCATTTTGTTTTCAAACTTTTTTATATTACGTTTTTTTTATTAATCCTTTTCATAAAAACATAGAAAAAATTATATGTTTTATTATTCACAGAAGCCGAATGTCTGTTTTATTATTTAATTCTTCTTTAATGCTTTTAAAACACCTGCAAAAGAAGGTGAAGAAATAAGAGTATTATTGAATGGTTTCTCAGCCAAAAAGTACAATTTGACGCAATTCCAAAATATAAAATATGGTTGAAACAGTATTCAAATACCTAACTAGGTGGAAGTGCCGAAAATAATTTCCCAATTTTAAAAATGTACCAGTTAAATCCGACACAAACTTAATTACTTATTTTAATATATTAATTGATATTGTAAAATGTTTTCAAATATACGTTTGACATAATTTAATTTCATTTTTATTTGATATTTTCAGTCATTTTTGGGTACTTCTAATAGTCTTTTATGGGGCTTCAACATTTACTGGGAGCTTAGGATATGAAATCGGCAGTGAGTTATTCGTTACGTTCCTTTTACTATACAGTGGTGTGAAAATTTAAAGGTTTAAAATGCTAGAGAAACATTTTACGGTATAGATGTATTAAGAGCAAACATACAGCAGCAAATTTCTTACAAGAAATATAATTCTCTATTTTATATTTTTATTTAAAAATGTTTAATGCAATTTAAATTACAAAAGAAATAGAAAAGAATAAAAATAAAATCCGCAGACTTCGTATATAAGTTACAAAATTACCTTAGATTATTCTACAATATTTGTTTTGATTAAGTTAAAACATTTTTTTGTTGATATAACTTACATACTTAGAAATTTAAGGATTTTTTGAACTATGGATAATATAAAATGAAACTAATTTTTAAAACTAATATGTTTGCACACCGCTGTACATACATGCTGACTTACATTATGCTTTTCGTCAAGTTCAGCTTACTTATTCATGTATATTTCTATATCTATTGTTTATTCTCATGCATCTATCCATTCAACGAACAAAAAGTAATCCCATAATTTCGTTCCCAATGGTAGTTTTGGGAAAAGAAATCGGATTATTGTGTCGGTGAAGCGAGTCCTTTTTTTGAACCACCTAAACTTAATCCTTAACTAGTTTTGACTAAACAACAAATTATTGTTAATTAATTATGAAGTGAAGGTTTCACGATCAATTACAATGAAAGCAATCATATGTCTTTGTATGTGGCCTATTTAAATATGCGAACTATTATTTTCCCTTCTAGGTGTCTATCCCAGTAATGCAGAGATCGCGATCGGAAGCGATATCAACATAACGTGCCAAATGAATACAACTGCTTTTAATGACACCAGCTCCTGTCTAAATTTTCGCGAACGTGAGAGTAACTCATTGGTGCCAAAGGAAAACATTCACGTATGTTGTATTTATAAGGATAATTTAATAGAATAATATTAAGAACAATAAATAAAACTTAACCTTCCTATAATGGTGCGATCTGTCAGATATACACCCAGATTTATTTTGAATTTATATTGATTTTTTAAATTTAGTTCAGTTTTATTTTTTTTTTTAGTTGGCGTGATTGAGTATAGAAGGTTTATGAACAGACTTATATCGGTTTGCATTGGGCCATCCAACAACTATCAGAAGCTAACCATTTTTCTACATATGCTGACATAATTTGCTTTGCATTCGCTGTTGTGTCTAAACTTCCATGGTTTACAACAATTAAAAGAAAAATGAATTATGTTCATTATGGCAATCCAATAATTTTAATAGCAATTTTTCGTCGTGGACACCAACAATAAGCATACGGTTTTTGTATGCAATTGCATTTCGAATTCCATTACTGATTTGGTGAGATTTTCTAATAAGGAGAGTTTAGGATTTACAATTTGACCGAAATTATTTCAGTCAATTCTTGTTGGTTTTCAACAGGAGATCAAAGAAAAAAAGAACGATCGCGATACTTTGCAACTGGAAACAAAATCAACGTCCTAATCAGAAGGTCAACCAAGAAGTGACAGCCCAAACGTTTCCTTTGTTAGCTCGGGCGGGATTCGGTTCACACATTCATATAAGGGTGTTTTTTTTTAGTTCGAATTGAAATAAAACACAAGCAAATCGCTTTAATGTCCATCAATTTGGCTTTATTGGAAGGATAATTGTATGCCATTAATGTTTAAATATGATTTCGGGCATGTGGCCGCCGCGGCTGGTTCGAATAAAGATAAGTCTAGACGGCCAATGGAACCACATCTCATCCACATTCATGTCATTCAATACGGGAACAAAATAGTCGGTTATCATGGCTCTATACCGGTTTACATTAACGGTAACTGACTCTCCAGCATAATTTCGGAAGAAGTATGGCCCAATGACTCCACCAGCCCATAGAGCACATCAAACAGTCAGCTTTTATGGATGTAATGGCGTTTCAAGGGTCTCATGTGGATTCTCTTCACTCCAAATGCGGCAAATTTTGCTTGTTGACGTAGCCATTCAACCCAAAATTAGCCTGATTACTGAAAAAAAGTTTGAAAATTTTGAAAAAAAAAAAATGTTGAACCATTTTTTTCGAAATAAATTTGCACGATTTGCAAGAGTTGTTCATATGTCAACCTGTTCATGATGAAATGGCGAACCAAACTGAACATAAATGACATTAGAATTGCCAGATTTGATACAAAATGTCAGTTTTATCTCTATTCGAAAAACCAACCTCTAAAAAAACACCCTATTTGCCTATATATAAGTTTATTTCTTTATTTATCCTTATTTCGAACTATTTAATTATCCTTCTCTGTTAAATACTATGTTACAGTTATTTTTGTTATTTAATATACTTTTTATTTATATATACATTATTATTAGTAAAAATGTTACTTATTTATTCATATATTATTGTTAGTAATATTATTAATTTGTTTTCCTCCATTTTCAAGTGCATACAAATTATTTAAGAAAAGAAAGAAATATACCCATAGTTTTCAATTGTAGTGTAGAAACAACCCAATATAAACACTGTAACACAAAATGAAAGATGAATCTATATATCTTAAACTTTTTTTTTTGTAGATTATAAATGAATCTTCAATCGTATATATCATTCGCAATGCAGCAGAGCAATCTAGCAGTTATACCTGTAAATGTAATGAAAGCGGAGTAGATATAGCGAATATTTACGTTGGTAAGAATTGAAACCATTGTGTTTTACTATACAGATACATTGGGATCTGATTCATTGGATGTAGTGAATGTTTCATTTAAATACATTTTTAATTTATTCAAAATGTTCATATATTTCAAAAAATATTGTTTTTAATTATTTCCGCTTAACCTCTTATAAGAGCTTCATAGATATGTAACCAGGGTTTATGTAATGTTAAATGAAAAAACATGTTGCAAACAACTTCCTTGTAAATTATATCTGTTTTGTTCACACTTTATAATGGCTTTATATTTATTTTTCTTATCTCAAAAGTCAGACCAATTCTAGGCCGATTTAATTCTATAATATTTCTTTAGGATTCAATTTGTAAATCCTGTTCTCCTGTAAAATAAAGGCGTCTCAATAAACAAATTGAATTGATATTTAAACAATGATTTAAATTGTTTAGAAATATTTAGCGCTATAAAATAAATAAACATAACATGAGTTCAACGGGATTCTCGCAAAAAAATGAAAATGTGGTTTTACCACGCCGGAAAGGAAAAATATAGAATTAAGAAAATGTCGAATTCAGAAAAATATAAAATGCAAATGCATATCTGTAACGGATTCTGAGTGTCCCGCTTCCGAACGGCAGTTTTATTTTCACTTCTAGGTGTCTATCCCAGTAATGCAGAGATCGCGATCGGAACCGCTTCCGAACGGCAGTTTTATTTTTGAGAAGCTTCTTATGACATTCCTTCCTCTTAGATGTTTGTCAGACTTTCGCTGACAAAAAAATAAAAACTTTAAGGTGGTAAGAGCCATGATTTGGATCAGCGAACCCTCGCTTAGTGGTCCAACACACTTAACCACTTAGCCACTGCACCCACGGTGCACCAATATAGATATTGTGAAAAATCCAAGAAGATATGCTCCTTTCATAACATGAACCAATGAATCATATCCCAAAATATTTTTGTCCCAAACGAAACCGCCCTATACATATGTATATTCCAATGCATTTAGGATATTCATACAACGTCTTAAAACTTAAAACTTACTACGTTGGATAAATATCCAAATTGTGTGAATGAATTTTATGATAAATTATTTACTTACAGGTACACCCCCAACTAAAGTTACAGACTTTCGTTGTCGAGGATACGGTTTCTCATACATGACATGCAAATTTACGGCTCCCAAAAATTCAATTTTCACGGATTACAAGCTAAAGTTAAAAAATACATCGGTAAGCGATGATAAAATGAAATATATAAGAAAAGAAATTATGATCAGTTTCATCTTTTTCTAAGTGTACCTCGTACCTATAAAAATTTTGTTTCGACTATTATAACCGCAAATTGTAAGATTAAGAAACTCTGCCCATTTGGAGGATGCAGCTCAACATAATAATATGGGATAAATCCCATAATGAAATAAATGGATACTCGTTTAAGGTTATTTAGATTTTGTCGAATTGATTGAGATTATGATGGATTTAAAGGAATCAACAAATCATATTGAGGATGTTAGGGAGTTTGTATGACATTAAACAGCTTTTCAAAAGAGTCTGGAAGGTCGTAAACTTTCAACAAGCAAACTACGAGTGAGAAGTACCGGAAAGAAAACAAATTAATGTTTTTGTAATATTTGTACATCATTTGCTAATCTTATCACCGTATACCATCATGCAGTGTCAATACGGTTGGGAAATGTTTTTTTTATGTCCCTATCCAGAACATTTTCCAGATTTGGCACCGAACAATACCTATAACTCCCAATTTTTTAATCGCGATTTTAGTATTTTTGTATGATTTTAAGTATTTGTATCTAAATATCTTAACAGTCATTCATTTTTCAAACAGAACGAAGTTATTTGTGTTGTTGAATTAAAATACGAATAGTTACGTTAATGACTTCCTCTTTCTGTCATAGATCCCATCCGATATATCCGTTTGATCTCCATTGAAGAATGGGACATCATCGTATCCGGGGTCCATTTTGTTTCGTCGGAAGACCATTTTCTCACCGCGCAAAGCCAAACATGGTCAAACCTCGATATACACGTGGAATCTATCCTCAACGTCAAATGAGTTGTGGCCACTGTCCCCGTACTTGAAGTAACCAGCCCGGTACAGCTGCATTCAAAATCGGGCCCGAAAATTTTTTTTAATAAACGATTTTTTTCTGATATCCGCCATGGCATGCTTGATTGCACAAAAGCTTGATATTTAATTGATCTAACATATTATCTAAAAAAACTGAGTCTAAATATTTACAATTACAAAAAATTTCCCGCGAATTGAAAAATTCTTGCTGCGAACTGTCACTCTTTATTCACAATCCACATAATACAGACGCAATCAATAAATCCGCGAATGAAGAATTCGTTCGAACATAATCTTAAAATTGACACATCTTGCTGCTAACATTTACAAATCAGATTCGCGGGTACCTGCGACCAAAAACAGTTCTCATGTGAAAAAAAATGTCAGAATTTACGAATATTCACCTGATCGCAGTTCGCGGTTCGCTCTCATGTGAATGATCCTTTATATTTATCTTTTGCATTTATACTTTTGCTCTATATTTATTACATAATATTTTATGTTTATTTAACCCACTAAATATTTACAGCTTGTTGTACATGAATACGAATTGCAGTATAGTGACAAACCATTCGAATGGATTTGCAACATCACAATGGACAACGGATATCATATCGACTATCCAAATTACACTTTCGAATTGACATCATATAATTCCCTTGGTATTTCCACACAATCTATAGTGGTGGATCATTACGCCAGAAGTTTGTTCTTAACTTTTTTTTTATTTTATATTATTTATTTATATTACTTTTAATTTCAAGTTGTACCGGAAAAGCCGGCGGTAGAAATTGGAAATATAACTGCACATGGCGTCACTTTCTCTTGGATAGTTACTAAGTTCAGACACTATAACTCCACATATGGCCTACTTTATGAAATACGTTTGCGGCCGTTCAAACTCGATTGGATCGATATAGATACTAAGCTTAAGATTCGGTCTAACGACGAATACTTTTCCACAGATATAAATAACCTAAAATACGCTTTTTGGCGATATGATGTTATTGTTCGTGTAAAAACTGTACGAGCTTCTAATGATATCACTATGTGGAGTGAACCATTTGTTGGATCTTTTATTACTATCCCTGAACCCCCAGAAAATCCACCCGTAGTTGATGTGGGCGGTTTTTATATTGACCCCATGGAAAGAAATATACGTTTATATTGGCAAGACATACCAGAGTGGGAAAAAAATGGACCGGACTTTCAATATATTATAACCGATATTCGACAAGATGGAAATATTGTGTAAGTGATTAATAATATGTATTATCTAGTATTATTGTAGAAAGGTTTTATCCTAGTAATTGACTAGTCAAGGATTTTGGTCTTTCTTTGTACTGAGGATACTGGGGATGGGGCCAGAAAAACAGCATAATCTTTTTTTGCCAAACAATTCGAATAACGGTAATTTATAACACCGACAATATCTAAAAAACTAATAAAAGGAATTCCGAAAAATTTTACTACTTTTTTTAAGTTTTTAAGTTAATCAAATCTGCGGCCTTCGATTATTGAAATAATTTTTTTTGTTCATATAACGATTTTCTTAAATATAAATTAAATTTGGAGAAAACGAAACGGCTCTGACGATTTTAATAAATTTTTGTATTTTGAACAATTATGTATAAAGTATCCAATGTGAAAAGATGCCAATATATTCCATTTTTATATTTGAATAAATAAAGATACAGCTTCTATTTTTACTATTATATTAACGAAATAGGAGAAGATTTGCAGTCAAAGTTTTCTTCCACGGTAGTTATACCTAGATCTCTGTGAATATCAGCGTTTCTGATATACCACGGTGCATATACGATTTTACTTAAATCTTTATTTTGGAAAGTCTTTAAAATGTTAACATTACTTGCTTTGCTACAACCCCAAAGTTGTTTACCATACGCCCATGCAGAATTTAACACTTGGTTGTATAAAAGCAGCTTGTTTTGCATGCTGAGTTTGGAAAATCTTCCAATCAGCCAATGCATTTGATTATCTGAGAACGAGCTGCTCGCGTTTCTTCTTAACATTGGATTTCCAATTTAATTTTGCGTCTAGTGTCATTCTCAAGTATTTAGCCTCATTTGCGTACGGAGTTCGTAACGAGGGTTAATGGGTATATTGCTTAAATTTCTGTAAGGAAAATTAACTTGCGTCGATTTTGTCCACAATAAGTACAATATGCCAACTTTTGTCCAATTGGTTTTTAATAAAACCCCCATACAAATTTTATTTTTAGATGGTGTTTGTTGCTATGATCAGGCTGCAGCAGATTTAAAAATGGAAGCTCATCCGTGTGTTCAACATTATGCTAACTGCAGCTAATGATGTCTAGGATTACAGATTTTTTTTAGCTGATAATAAATATATAAGTACGGGAGGTATACTGGCTGCAGTATAATCGTTTATTGCTGGTTAGGCTGTGTATAGTTATTAGAATGCTATTATAATCGGCTGATCCATATAGAATATTTTCAATAATAAAAAATGAATAATGTATTTAAAACTCTAGATTAATTTTTGACTGCGATCGGTATAAAACTAACGGTAACTAAATCTATACGAGATGCCCAATTTAAAGATGACCATAGATATAAATTTTGCTAACCACCTGAATAAATTTTTCGCTTTATCGGACACCGATAGGATACGTGATAGGATTATTTCATTTAACTTTGTTTTAATAGATTAATGTTTTGTATCCCTATTTTCAATTCAATCCAATGGAATATCACCAAATTTTATACGACTACTTCTTCCTGTTTTTAGTCACATTTTACAACATTGACAACTACGGTTTAAACAACTCTTGTTTCTAATAGAATTTCTCAACGCATTTTTTTAAAAGAAATATTCTCTGTATCAATTTTTCTCTTCCAAAAGTATTTTATCACTAACTGAACGATCGAAAAACGAGGAAGCGAATCGTAGACAAAACGGAGCCTTGTTTAATGAGTCTGTTTTTGACTTAAAATTTACAAAAACGATTTAAATTGCTGCACTTTTTCTTCAAAATTACGTAGTTCAATTTATTGCACATATGCTAAAAATACATTATCTCTCGGTCACATTAAGTACAAAGTGCTTCGTCATATGGTGAATGACCTATGATAAAGGGTGATCCATTTCGAGGTTCCCTACTTTTTTAAAGAAAAAAACACAGAAAATTCAAATTTAATGGAGAATGTTTATTATCATTTGAAAGAACATTCTTTGGCATTTATTTTTTGAAGATTATGTCTATCAAATGTTGGCCGTTGCTACGTCGCAGATGGTCCATCCGTTGAGTCCAATTTTCGATCACTCGTTCGAGCATTTCGACTGGTAACTGGCGAATGACACGCGTGATGTTTTCTTCCAAGGCCTTAATCGAAGCGGGTTTGTCGGCATAAGCTTTTGACTTTACATATCCCCACAGGAAAAAGTCTAACGGTGTGATATCACCCGATCTTGGTGGCCAATCGACCGGCCCATAACGTGAAATTATGTGCTCACCGAAATGTTCTCTCAATAAGTCTATTGATTGATGCGATGTGTGGGAAGTGGCGCCGTCTTGCTGAAACCAAATGTCGCCGAGATCACGAGCATCAATTTCAGGCATCAAATAGTCGGTTATCATGGCACGAAAACGGTCGCCATTGACGGTTACGTTCGCACCGGCATAATTTTTAAAGAAATATGGACCGATGATTCCACCGGCCCACAAACCACACCAAACCGTTGTTTTTTCTGGATGAAGTGACAGTTCTTCAATCTCTTCAGGTTGCTCTTCGTCCTAAATGCGGCAATTTTGTTTGTTTACATACCCATTTAGCCAGAAATGGGCCTCATCGCTATACAAAATTTGGCTCGAAAACGTCGGATCTTCTTGGAACTTTTCAAGAGCCCATAGAGCGAAGCGATGTCGCTTGGGAAGGTCGAGCGGCTTCAGTTGTTGCACAAGCTGTATTTTGTACGCTTTCAATTTAAGATCTTGACGTAAAATGCGCCAACTCGTTCCATACGTCAGTTCGAGTTGCTGCGAACGGCGCCGAATCGACTCTCTACGGTCTTCGTGTACACTCTCAGCTACGGCCGCTATATTTTCTTCACAGCGTGCTGGACGTGGTCTATTCGGTCGAATATTATCCAATAATGAATGCTGGGTCTCAAAATGGGTGATGGTGTTGCGAATAGTACGCTCAGTAGGCCGATTATGTTGACCATAAGTTGAGCGAAGTGCACGAAACACATTCCTCACAGAACGTGAATTTTCATAATAAAGTTGAACAATTTGTAAACGTTGTTCACGCGTAAGTCTTTCCATTATGAAATGCCAAACAATACTAAACAAAATCTGTCAAAACACGTGATCTGTCAAAAAAGGCTATTGAAAAAAGTATCTCTACTTGAATCACCCGCTAGCTAACTGATGATGGTGAGAAAAAACGCGTCGTCTATTAGCGTTGGGTATAGAGCAGCAGTTCCTAACGTTTTCTTTAGGAAACGGTGCTACTAGTAGCTATTGATGGAATTTTTAGTCTTCAGTATAAAAGCAACAACAGGCTGTGAGAACATTAACAAAAAAATGTAAGGTTCTCAGGAGACTTAGTCTCAATATGTTAGTTTTTTTATAGGAATTATTGTTTATTTGGTCCTGTTCTGACGGTAGTAACATGTAGCAAATATTTTTTTCGAAAAATTAAAAAAATTTTTTTGCTAATATTTTTTTTTTATCAAATTTGGCTTTGCTTTGCTTATTTTGTTTGATCAAAGATAACAACTTAATAGCTTAAGTAAAGTATCTGTTAAATATTTTATTATTGTAGGTATAACAGTAATATAATTTTTTAGACACATTTTTCCAACTTCAATTACTGATACTTCAGTAAGTTTCAATTGGAACAGCACATCCGACTATGAGTTTAAGATAAAAAGTCAAAATCAGGTTGGTCAATCTTTCAACTCAAGTGTTTTAAGAGTTCCCAAAAGTCGCAGCCGATCTGCAGAACGTGAACGAATTCGAACAATGACCAAATTATATCCAAATCAAACTTACACCGTATCATGGTCGCCGCCATTCAGTATTCGAAATGTTGTTAATTTTACTGTGTTCTGGTGCATCCCTAAAATCGAATCACAGAGCGAATGTAAGGTATATGCGAAGTATTGTACTATTAATATTATTTGATACTAAACCTTTTTCATTTATAGGAGACCATAAACTCCAAACATCTTCATAAGGATACGACCAACTACACAACTCAACCTCAGAACCACGTTTTGAACTTTGCTGTTGCAGCAAACTATGCTAACGATAGCACTGGCATGATATGGTCAAGGTTTACTGCCGACGCTACTGCCGACTTGCCCAAAATAGATCTCGTAGCAACGGCGATATCATCAGATAGTATTAAAATAAAATGGGATATTCCATCCGTATATTTCTTGATTTTAAAAGGATATAACTTAAATTATTGCAAAGTCAAAGACAATGTTTGGGAAAAGTATAGAAATTGTATTAACGGACAAACAACTTTAAATATTTGGAATCAAACGGAAGAGTACATAATAACTGGTTTAGAGTCTTTTCAAACATATAAGATAACCATTTTTATGTTTTCCGAATATAAAGTTGGACCCTTGAGTTATCCTGCTTTTGAAACTACTAGCGAGGAGGGTGAGCCAATTTTAATTTAACCCTTAAACGCAAAACGTACGATAAATGAACCATTACTTACAAGTTATTTCCTTTTATGTAAATATCCACTAATTTTCATTCGTTTGCTTCTTTTAACCGCTCGAACTTTATAAAGAAAAAAATCCATTTGATTTATAAGCCCAAAAATAATACTAAAATAAAAAATATCGCTCATTTTCGTGTTAAAGTATAGTACATGTGTATTAATATACTACATATATATCTTGTTTCCATTTCAGCTCCAACACCTCCTAGAAATCTTAAATATGAAAATGTTACTAGCAATTCCATCACTATTTCATGGTTACCCCCACAAAAAAGTAACGGAAATTTACGATATTATACTATTTGGTATGAAAGATATATAAGTTGGTTTTCTTCTTTGAAATCATGTTTAATTTCAGGGAAAATACCGAAAGACACAAAGTTTACATAACAAAAAGCGATAATGTAAATAAAATTACATTTAAATTGGAAAACCTGAGTAGTTATTCGAATTACGAAATTTATATTACTGCTCACACGGTAAAGAGCTCACAACCAAGCAATGGTATTCATATCAGGACATTAATTACATGTAAGTGATAAATCTATTAAATTTTATATTTGATCCTTATTTGCGATGGTTCCGGCAAAAATGAACCTGCACGAGGTTATTCTCATCTAGCTAGAAGTATTATAGCTGAAGTATGTTCTTAGAGGCTATATTCGAGTTGAGCAGCGAAAACAAACACATGTTTTTTGTGGTAGCTCGCATTTATGGTAGGCACATAGGTAAGATTAGGTTAGGTTAAACAGGGATGTGGTGAAACCGAAAAGCATCACACAACACAAGGCACCAAAACGTGCACATTGAAAGTCGTATTAACATTCAAGAAAGTCTCTCTAACATTTTCAGAATTTTCTAAAGTCTGAACAAGAGAAAACTTGGTGTTAAACTAATTTTAAAATGAATCAAATAAAACACACTTTTACTTTTACATTTTTCTTTAACTTCACCCCATGTCCAAAGTTCGTCGGTAACGTTTTCATATTTAAAATCTTTGAGCATATCATGACGGGTTCAAACTTCTAAATAAATATTTTTAATTTAAATGTCTGCCATGTTTATTGCTTGCAGCTCAGCACAGCATAACAATAGTAGAACAGAATTGAAGACAACCATACGTTTACAATTTATTTGCCGCTTCGCTTTCTGTCTGCATTATAAATAAATAGTATAGTAAAATATTACTATAAATACTATATATATGTACACATTTTTGAAACCAATCCGTTAAACCGTTTCGTCATACTTTTTTAGATCATCCCTCATACTCAGTTTAATTTCGAAATTTTCGCATAACTGCAATAACTTTCTCTCAGTTAACTAAATTTATACGAAAATGTTAAAAAAGCGTCGCAAGGCGTTACAAGGCGTTACCCAAATAAAACTGAAATAAGAAACAAAACTTCAATGGAAACAAATTCCCAGAACCATTTGGCCATAAGAAAGTGACCGATGCGCACAGCACAGGCCCCAAATGCAAAATTATTTTTATCAATATAAATTAAAAACAAAAGAAGAGGCTACAGTCCGCCTGTGGCGAACAGTACGATATCCTAACCATATATGCCAGAAAAACAAAACACATAGGACAATAGGAACATGATGGATAGCATTTTATTTCATTCAATGATATTAATTTAAAAACAAAGACCCCAAAAAGTTAGCGGCGGCCAAAAACTTTGTATTGGAGATATACTAGAAAAAATATTTAAATATTTTTTTTAAATATAAAATATTTAAATATTTTTTTTTTTGCAAAAATGCACTTTTCGCTTTATTTGAAGCCAACCCAAAAACTACTGACAACTAACTAGTGTAAAACAATGATCTGATCAATGTGCACTCAGAATTAGCACAATAATCATGCAGTTGAATAGATCTAACTGTAGTATCCAGTTGTCTTTTTTGATTTCCTTTATTTATTTCTTTTAACTTTATGCCAATCATTCGTTGGCCCCTATTTACGACTTACTGGCCTCATTCTAGGCCTTTGAGTAAGAAATTTCAGCACGGTTGCAATTACTTTCTCTTAAGTATTCGATACTAAAATAAAGCACATTCGCGTTAATGGTAGTTTTCATATACGTAGTATATACATATACCGCAATTTGTTATTCGCCTTTAGGTACCTTATCGTACAACCAGCAGGACACTTACCTAAGGGCTACAAACTAATAAATTTATACGCTACGTGATCGAAATTTTAAATGCACGGTCCCCTGCCTTTCATTTGTCGACTGTATAAAAGAACGCAACACGGAAGTAAATGTACAGTAATACTTTTATACCCAATATGTACATTAGCACCGCATCACTAGCGTTTGCGTTTCTCTCCGCGGTCCGAGCGACAGAGCCTGAAATTTTATTTCCACCACAATTCACAACCGAACGCATTGTTGGTGGTGAGCAAGCTCCAATAGGACTGGCACCATACCAAGTATCCTTGCAGTCCATGTCTGGGCGGCATTTCTGTGGAGGAGCTATAATCGATGAAAAGTGGATAATCACCGCATCGCACTGTGTTGTATCGCAGCTTCCCAAAAAGATAAAGATCCTCACAGGTACACAAGACCTAGAAAGTAACACGACGGCCAAGTACTACTATCCAGACAAGATCGCCATGCACTGCAATTACAATAATCCAGCCTATGCCAACGACATTGCGCTGATTAGGGTTAACGAATCCATAACATTCAATAACATCACCTCCATGATTGAGTATGATTACGTATCGTTGAAAGAAGATGATGACCTGGTATTGACTGGTTGGGGAACTCTCTCACTGGGTGGATCTGTACCAACGAAGTTGCAGACTTTAAGGGTAAAGTACGTGCCGTATGAGATATGCAAAGAAAAGCATAACAATAGTTCGTGGGTAGACATTGGACATGTATGCACTTTCAATGACAAGGGTAAGGGTGCTTGCCACGGTGATTCTGGTGGGCCTTTGGTGCATAACAGCAAGCTTGTCGCTTTAGTCAACTGGGGAAGACCTTGTGCGCAGGGTTATCCGGATGCACATGCAAGGATTTCGTATTATCACGATTTTATTAGAACTACCATCAATGGGTGTGAAAAGGGAAGCGAGGTGGAAGAGGATAAACCTTCATGTTAATGACCTATTTAATAAGTTTCATACAAATAAATTAAATTGTTAAATACGTACTTCGGTTTTAAAGATTTAGAACTATATATATTTTTTAGCGGGCGATTGACCTCATGCATCCTTTGCTAGTTGTCAATTACAATTTCTTTTAATTTATTTTTTTCAATACCATCTTTTGTTAAGGTTAGTTGGTATTTAAACTAACAATTTTCATCTTCAATTTCAATCTTCAATCTCTTGTCGAATCTTATATGTGAAAAACCAAAGGGAATGTAAGAGTTTCGCTCCTACAACTTTAATTTTATTGGGTGTTATAAGTTTACTTTCAGAGACTTACTAACGCTAAATGAGCCACTAAAATTTAATTTGTATCTTCCAATAATACTTTTACTCTTCTTCAACGAGCTAATACCAAAACATTGCGTATTTTCTTATAATATGAATTAATTGCATGACTTCATCATTTTTTGAATTGCATCTATATTGTTGTATATGGTACAATCGCATTTAAAATTTATAAATATTGATTTTTTCAATAAAAAACAGATCAAAATCGTTTAAGCCGACTTTGAGGAAACGAACTAAATTTAAATATATATGAAAAAAAAAAATATGTTATGGTAAGGAGAAATTTTAAATTGAATTCGCTTTATTCGTCTTTAAGATATTGGCGGTTAAGTACAGCTACTTGTTAACTTTCTCGTATAAATTAGTATACTAAAGAGAAAGTTATTGTGATCGTGCGAAAATTTGTAACTCAACCTGAGTATGAGAGAAGATATTACGACTATAGTGGGTCTGTCGACTGTCTGTCCGAACGCCGAATGGCCTCTAACGATTTTGATAATTTTCTGTATTTCGAAAAATTATGTTAAAATTGTGTAATGTGCAAAACTACATCAAAATTGTAGGTGCCGTTTTTCAGAAAATCTAATTCTTCAAAACCTAAAAAGTGATTTGAATAAATCTGTCACCATTCATATTCGATTCAAAAATAAATCTCATATACCGAGAAAGTTTCGTATGACGCAGTCATGCACTTTATTTTTGTTTCGAAGAACTGAGCAGGACAGTGCGTCAGAGACATTTTAGACACTGTCTACGCAAAAATAAAGAGGAAAATAAAACTATAGATCGCATTAATTATATATTGCTATAAAGCTACTGTTTCAAACAATACATATTGTATCAACTAGTAATAGTTGATGACGAGTATTAACAAAATTTTTTTAATAAAACCACAAAGCTTATAATAAAACTAAGAGAAACATTTGTTGAAAAGCCAACACGCATTTCCGTCTTGCCTACACTCATCTTTCCTCTGTTTTCTCTCTCTCTCTTCGCTTTAAGCGCTTTAACTCGTATTTTCAGATTATTCAAATTATAAACCTCTTTCAAGGAAATGCATTAAAATTGAATCGACAAGGTAGACACAATCCAACACAGATGAGGAATTTACCAAATAGTCAACTCTGCAATCCCATATCACTTTCAACCCGCAAAAAATATTTAATAAAGGCCGCAAAATCCTCTCTCAATTTTAACATCTGTGAATACGTGTTAGCCAGACACATGAAGTTAGATCTAATTTACTAGATTACCCGTCAAAAATAATTGTGGGGAGTTTTGCATATCCAAATCGCAACAGCAAAACAGCTGTTCACGGCGCATGTGTTGGTAAATAGGAAATGCTGCGAAGTGTTGAGTTTATGTGATTCAACTTTTATAGCTATTTTAAAATAAATGTTTATAAAGAAACAAAAAATTAGTTACCCAATAAAGTTGTTACAATTTAATTGGAATATTTTTTGCGGTTATAAGAAACAGTTCTCTATTTTTTATCTGCCTTAAAGTTAACATTCTTGGGTTGTTATACTTTTTCCATTTTTTACGTTTAGTCAATCAATTTTCTTAGCTGTTTCTTTTCTTAAGCGGTTCTGTAGATTTTTTATATAAGTTAATATGGTTTATTTTAAAATTTATAGTAAGTGATAGACAGAAGAAGGAGAACAGAAGGTAGCTGGAATGCACTGCATAAATATATTGTTGGTGCATTTTTCTATCAAAAATGCTTGGTGGTTGAGTACAACTCATAAATAAGCATGCACATTATTTACATATATATATTGAATTAATTAGAAACTCTTTTTAAAAGAGGACTTTATTTGTTAAGTTAATATGTTTTGTAACTTTTTTAACAAATTTTTTTATGAAAATAAACACAACAATTTACTACTACTAATACTAGTAAGTGATTGCAAAAGTTGTAAAAAAAGTGTTTTCACGTACCAAAAATAATATTTGGATCACGTTATATTAAAAAGCGTTTTAAACCAGTGCCCAATTGTGTAATGCAACGTTTGCACCGAGCACTGAACCGAGATTAAGGTTAATCTGCCCTTAATCCACTTTAAATCTAAAGATTAACTATACAAATTTTAATCTGCTAAACACAAGATTAAAAATAAATCTAGGTAATAAACTTCGTTTGCATGAAAATTCGGGTTGCGAACACACTCTATACTACTCTGTACTACTCTCAACATGTCTCATATCTTTTTTTGAATTGTAATTTTCCTTCTAGCTACCCCAATATTCATTAAGCACTGACGGCGGTGTTTGCTGTATATGCGACTTCTCCCGGCCAATGCAACCATTAAAACCTTGATATTGGTTTGAGGAATAAAATGGTGTATTTATAATATTATCATTCTTTTTCCACTCATTAAACTATAGCAACCAAATTTAATTTTATTTTCGCTTTGTTTGATGTTGAAGAAAAACATATGTTCTCTTTTGAAATGTCAATTACGTCCTCAATTTTAAAGCGAAAATGCGATAAAGAGAGCCAAATGTCAGATTAATCTATTTTCTTCGGTGGAAACGCTAAAAGATTAATTTTTTTTGCTTAATCTCGGTTTATTTTTTTTAAATGCTTCAATATAACCATCCATAACAAAATCCGTGTTTGTAAAGTTATACTTAAATTTATTGTCAACCGAAAATGTATGATCGCTTTTTAATATAACGTGATCCAAATATTATTTTTGGGACGTGAAAACACTTTTTTAACAACTTTTGCAATCACTTACTAGTATTAGTAGTAGTAAATTGTTTTGTTTATTTTCATAAACATTTTTTTTAAAAAAGTTACAAAACATAATAACTAAAAAGAGTTTCTAATTAATTCAATATATATATGTAAATAATGTGCATGCTTATTTATGAGTTGTACTCAACTACCAAGCATTTTTGATAGAAAAATGCACCAACAATATATTTATGCAGTGCATTCCAGCTACCTTCTGTTCTCCTTCTTCTGTCTATCACTTACTATAAATTTTAAAATAAACCATATTAACTTATATAAAAAATCTCCAGAACCGCTTAAGAAAAGAAACAGCTTAGAAAATTGATTGACTAAACGTAAAAAATGGAAAAAGTATAACAACCCAAGAATGTTAACTTTAAGGCAGATAAAAAATAGAGAACTATATCTTATAACCGCAAAAAATATTCCAATTAAATTGTAACAACTTTATCGGGTAACTAATTTTTTGTTTCTTTATAAACATTTATTTTAAAATAGCTATAAATGTTGAATCACATAAACTCAACACTTCGCAGCATTTCCTATTTCCCAACACATGCGCCGTGAACAGCTGTTTTGCTGTTGCGATTTGGATATGCAAAACTCCCCACAATTATTTTTGACGGGTAATTTAGTAAATTAGATCTAACTTCATGTGTCTGGCTCACACGTATTCACAGATGTTTGAGAGAGGATTTTGTGGCCTTTATTAAATATTTTTTGCGGGTTGAAAGTGATATGGGATTGCAGAGTTGACTATCTGGTTAATTCCTCATCTGTGAATTCGACTTAGCTTGTTGGCAAGGTGAGAGATTCGCTCTCGAGTTGACTATCTGGGTAATTCATCTGTGCAATCCAGCCTCTGGTTTTTGAGGGCTGCAGGAAATAAACCCCCAAGAAATTAGCTTGTTTGACTCATGGTACCTATTCTTTTCATTTTATACAGGAAAATTAAAAAATTGTAAAAATGTCCAAAAAAAGATATAATATATATAAGTTTTTTCTGAATGGTAACATTTGATAAAAAAAGGTATTAAAAAAAATTTCTTAAAAATGGCCACTCATATTTTGATTTATTTTTGCATATCGTTAGAAGAAAGAAAATATTATTTTGTAATATATTTTTTTTTTTTGAACTGCAAATTTGTTTGTAATCTCCTTTATAAATCCTTTGTTGCTCTTCGTATTTACCGTTATTTGACAATATTTTAAAACAATATTACTATGCAGAATTCTGCTTTAAACATTTCTCGCCAACAACACTATTCGAATGTTCCAGAGAATCGAAAAAAGCCCCTTTTTTTGAAGTATCAAAATAACACATTTAGCAGTAGGTTAGTTTGTTTGATTTTTTAGTACCTCTGTCGGGCGCCGACGTTTACAAAATATATTAATTTATGTATGAAATTTTTAACAATACTAGTGCATGAAAAAGTTAGAAGTGAATTGATATTCGTAATTTTTTTTTTTTTTTGCTTTGTTGTTTAAAATAACGGTACCTGCCATGCATTTTTTTATATAAATATCAGATATCACTAATTTCCTCAGAATTTTAGTCTTATTTTCTACTTGAGATAGAGTCGAAAATACTGCATAATCAGTTTTTTGCAAAACCTTCAGATGAGTGTGATTTATAAAACCGCCAATATAAAGGGAATTCCGAATTTACTACTTTTTGTTGATGTTAAGTTAAGCCAATCTGCGTACTAGAATTTTTTAAATATTTTATTTTCATATAACGATTTTTATTAATTTTCGTATTTTATACAATTAGGTTAAAGGTGTTCAATGTGAAAATTACATCAAAATCGTCAGAGCCGTTTTTGATGACACCTCATTTTTTAAAACCAAAAAAAAGGAATTCAAATACACTTTTTATGTGATTAAATGTTTCCATTTTATTTGAGGAGAATCAAAAATATATTTCATGTTTATATTTATATTTCATCGTTATTTTGTTTTGTTTTTATCGTATACTTTCGAATTCTATAGAGAAAGTTATTGCAGTCGGTCTGAGACTTCAAACTCAACCTCTGTAATGCATTTACTAAATTGTTTTACTATAATTTTAATTTATTTACTTAGTAACTCTATTTTTGAACTTTATTTACAACAATTACATATAGAGTTCGCGGTTGTATAATCTCCTCCATTCGCCTTCCTCGCACACAGAGCCATATACTCTTTAAACACAGTTTAGTGTCTGCTCACCTTTCCGTATCGTCTAGCATTCAGCACCATAAAGCAGATCTTGGAGAAAAAGGATTTTATAGAACTTACACTTCATCCTTCGACATTTGAACCCATTCGTTTTCCCAAACCGAAGTGGCGGCGGTTTCCAAGGGTAATTCTTCTTTGAATCTCCACGTTTGCGGAGTTGATGTTAACCCGAGTTAGGTAAACTCTTTAATCTCCTCACTGTTTTTGCTTTCAACAGATTCAATAACTGCACTTTGAGAGTGGCTAATGATGACGACTGTAGTGTTGTTTGTTATTAATTATCCGTTGGAACTCCTTTATTTGTTCTCAAATAGTCCGTTTAAATAAAACACGTCCGGTCTCATTAAATACTTTATTAACACTGTATCGAATCTCTCTCTCTCTCTCTCTCTAATTTATTTTCAAGCCTTATCTTGTAACTTGACCAATAATGCCAAGTTACTGAAACATTACAACGACATCGTCCGCATACCCAAGTAGCTGAATGGATCTGTTGAAGATAGCGCCTTCCGTTTTGTTTCAGTTACAGAAGTCACATGCTGGAATTCGGTACATGTTTGAAACAGTTCAGACGAACTGCAGTTTTCCCGAACCCCAAATTGGGCCATCGCTATGAAGACCTCCTAACGATGAATGCTATCATATGCTGCTTTGAAGTCGATAAAAAGATTGTGTTTCTCGACTTGAAATTCAATGATTCTTTAGATTCTTGTAGAACATCGGGATATTTTTTCGATCTCGGAGCTCTTCGATTTCCTACAGCTGGAAGACTGTGGATAGCAGTTCCCCTTTACCTTAAGCAGGGTTTTCGTCTCTTCCTTTATCCTGGCTCGAGGCATACACTTCATTCGCTGCTCTTGTATTGCGCTGCCGCGCGGCATTACCGGATATTAGCTTTGTACACCCAATGCCCTCTGTAGGTTTGTCTGTCTAGAGTACTGCCAACAGTACTGCATACTCTGATTTTTGAAAAAGAATCGAATAAACAAATTAAAATTGTTTTAATCCTGAACAAATTTGAATTCGATTATATTTTTTAAATTTTTTCTCGAAAACGGCTCTAATGAATTTAATATGCTTTTATGTTTTGGATAATTAGGTTAAAAGTTAACAAACTGCAAGATTACATCAAAATAATACTTACAACCGTTTTTGAGGAAATGCGCTTTATTTATTTAAAAGATCACCACTAGATGTCTCTATATTTAACATTGGATATTATTTTATATTGTTTCAGCTCCTTCTGTCACCCACCTTCTGACAATGCAAAAATCTGAGGACTCGCTCATGTTAAGCTGGGACGCCCCAATAGTACCATCCGGTCGAGTTGAATTTTATGAAGTTCGAATTTCGAAGTACAACGAAACCGGACAATCAAAAGTAGCTAGAGTGGCCAGTAACGACTGCAGGATAAGTTTACCCAAATGCAGTGGTCCAAATTATATATATAAATTAACGGTGCGAGCAGTCAACGTAGCGGAAAAGAGCGAAATTGATTATAAAAAATTATTACAGGGTACGATTTCACTATTTCTTGAAAGTTATTTATTTATTAAGACATATTTTCTTAAAAATTAATTACAAAAGAATAATCAATCCATTTAAAATTTCTTAATATCTCTAAAGCCTGCTTTCTATAATTATTCGTAAATTTAAAGCGATAAAGCGATGCGAGAAGCGTTTACATGCGATAAAACTGTTTACATATTTGCTTATGGACGTCGCTTTCTCAGTTTATTGTGTGCGAAGAAGAAACATATTTTAAGATGCGATTTATACGCACAGTTACTATGGATAATACAGTTTATAGTATGTCGTGTCTTTTCATTCCCCGTCGTGTTATAAGCCGCCAAAGTCAAAATACAGTTGGAACTTCAGAAACTCTGAATCCCCCCTCTTACCGCTTGAATTCTTAAACGAGAAATACTCCGGGTTTTTATCTCTTACTGTTGATGCAGGCAAACGGATTACGACTAATGGCGTATCTGCTTTCTGCCAATGTAAAAATTTGGACACATGAAAAATGGTCAAAAAATCTGTAGTCTGTCGGCAGATACTGCTCACGGAACTTCAAAAAATCTGTAGTCTGTCGGCAGGTACCGCTCAGGGAATTTCGTTGCTCCACTCGGTCTATGTGCATTTCGTCAGGCAGGCGCCTAAGTCAACAGTACCTGTGTAGACCGCTGTGCAGGAATATGAATTTTAAATTTCACCCCAAATTAAAAATTTAAAAACTGCCCCAAACGAATTGACATGGCCCATACTTTCGTTTTTCGTAATAGATAAATAAATCGCATAAGTTTCTTTGGATTAAAGATATCAAGTATACGCGAGCAGCGTCCCACCGAACAATCGAAGCGGGTTAGAATGGAGTTGACAATCGCGATGTACAAACAGTCCTATTTTGGTACCTTATATTTCCTACTAAACAGAATACATTTTGTCCTTTTGGATTTAGCCGTAAGACATTTAGCCAACTAAATAGTAGGAAAACTATGTCGTCCGCATAGACAATCTAATTGTCTTTACTCGAACAATGTGCTTTTAAATTAAGCTATCCTCAAGACTGCCGTTAATAACACTGCTATTGAGCATTGTTTTAACCCAGTTTGTCAGAAAATTAGCTAAACTAACTTTCTTAAGTGCGGAGGTAATGATTTTAGTATTTGGATTGGTGAAAGTTATCCGATGGAATGAACCCAAGTTTCAGGCAACCTAAAAAGATTGACTGGGGTTGAAAAGAGTTCAAATTGATTGTCAGCTGACCAATAGTACACCAGACAGTTTCGGGTGGCCGGCTAATGGTCGTTGGGAAAAGATTAGCTGTTTCATTGATCTGTGTCGCGTCCGACATTTTGACAAGGTTTCGTAAAGGAAGATCTTTGCGCGATTCAAAGTCAATAGTGAATGCATTGCAAAATTGATCTGAATACGATCATTACGAGGAAACCATCTAGTCATTGACCCTACCTCCCCACCTCTATCGGCGATACTACTCTCTTAATTTGTTATGAAAGCCAGAATGCCTACCCCTGTTAAAAATGCAAAGATGTTGGAGAGTAAAAAAAAATCAAGTATAGACTAACTTTTATTAATATCCTTACATAGAACTGGTGGTTCTGGTAGCTGCTGCAAAATCTGTTTGTTGTCGTTTTGTGCAGGCTGTACTTACCAACTAACCTACTAAAGGTATTTTTCTTTCCAAATTTAGCATTGAAATTTCTGGCAAAAATTTAAAATCCTACTCCGGGCAGGCTCTGTTAGCTTCATCCAAATTTGTAAGAGTTCATACAAATTCTTCTTTATTCAGCCTCTACGGTATTGATATGTGCATATATAAGGTTAATATTTTGGAACGTGCCTTTGATGCGCATCACAGCAAGGCGATCACTTATCGGCTTGTAATCAATACATTTTTACCTTAGATGCATCTTAACACATGCAAACTTTTAAGGCAACTGTAGTATTTTTCGCAATTATGTCTTTTCATCATACCCAAGGGCTCCTTACTTACCCCAGCTTTTAATTTATCCTCTCTCTGAGTTGCTCATATAGATTTGCCTTTATGAGTTTAGAAAGTCCAGTCCCGTTGGAAATGACCAGTATCCGGGAGACAAAATAAGCACAATTGATGTGTAGACACATTTGCAACCGTAGGTATCGTCAACTTAATTCCGCTCAGTAAATATGCTTTTCTTCAACTAACTTGTGAGTCCTTGGGTGGGGCATAGGGCGGCGACAAACTTCCTCCATCCTTCTCGATCTGCGGCCAGATACTTCAGCTTTGGCCACGTTTTACGCTGTATTGCTGCTTCAGCCAATACGGTGGATTTCCACGTTGTTCTTGGTCTAACAACTCGTAGTATATCGATACTGTCGTTTGGTCTTCTCAATGTGTGGCCCATCCAGCGCCACTTCCGCTGCCTAATTTCAATATAATTCAAAAGCTTTTGCGCCACAATTTGCGGCCATCTGATCTTAAGAATGTATCGAAGGCAACGGTTTACATATGCCTGCAATCTTTTCGAGATGGAGTTAGAGACTTTCCAGGTTTCACACGCATACAGCGGTTTTGACATTGGATTCGAAGAGCCTTAACTTGGTGCGTAGGGATATTTGTCTCTGAATAATCGGTGATGTGCTGAGCGGCCGGTGTGCATTATTTTGGTCTTGTTGCAATACGAGCCATCTCTTAATTCACTTACAGTGATAGGCACATCTGGTTCATTGTATCGTCAGCATTTCTTTCTAAAACACCTAACTATAAAACTAAAAATAATTAATTTGTAATATATTATTTATTCACATGTTTATAATAATGAGTTATTTAAAATTACAGATGAAAATCGCAATGAAATTAATGAAGAATTTTTTTGCATCGGTAGTAAACCAGTTCCACAACATTACTTCGACGATAAATATATTTTATTGGCATCTGGATGGGGAAATGGTCAAATCTATACTTGCAGTGAAACGCTTTTGAATAAACTGACAGTGTTTGCTCTGATTGTGATTACAATTGTGTTAAGTACGTTATTTGCAGTTTATTATGCTCGCCGAAAATACTACGAAATGAGTAATATTAATATAATTCTTCCTGAAAGCATGTATGAAACTAAAACTCCAGTAGAAGGCGTATGCATAGATAAGTTGTTTGACGAGAAAGAAAGTCATAATCTGCTATTAACTGAGATTGGAAACGATTCAGGTATTGCAAAGTGTGCACGAATTCACCATCAAAAGGATAATAAAAAAAAGTTGCAAAGTGCTGATTCATTTGAGCTAAATGATAAAGCCATATGTTCGTGTACATCAACATTGATAGAGAAACCAAATCGGAATTCCATGGAAGCGATAACGAATGATGACAAATTATCTATATGCAAAACTCAGCCGACTTCCGTCGTAATCAGTAATCGTTATGTGCATCCGCGAACTGTAAAAAAGGTAGTTTATTTTAAATTCAAATGAACAAAATGTTCATACAAATTATTAAATTATTATATTAATATATATACTTAAAGATATACACATATAAACTCGCCCCCTCCCCCTTCCCACCATTAATAAGTAGCTTCCTAGTAATAGTAGCTTGTTCATTAATTTTCGGCACATACTTTTAAACACTCGTAAATATTCGCTGTAGACGTCAAAAAGTAAATATATACATATATTTATGATCAGAATGAAAAGTTATAACGATTTAGAATGTCCGTAAGTCCGTTTTTCAACATTTTGTAGACCTTAATAGACATAGAGTCCCAAAATGATAGAGTGTACACATTTTTAATACTCCCACTGCCACACATCACAATTTATAAGTAATTCTTCCAAAATTTGGTGTTTATGTTATGAATTTCATAGAAAAAGAAATAAAATTTCATCCATCATGTTCTTAACGCTTTTGTTTTGCGGCATAAATGTAGCGGACAGTTGCCTTTACTATATTTCATTTATTAGTTTGCTTTATTTATCCATACTTGCATGTACGGACAATTTGAATTTTTAGGTATGCAAAAATGCATGAGTAGTTTGAATTTGCGTGGTAGCAGACGAATTTAGAGTGTTTAGTCTGTGATCTCACTCATAAGTCTTTAAAATCATTGATGGTAGAGAAAATAATCTCTTTCTTTAATTTCGTGCAAAAATTGCATACGTCTACGTAAACAAACCATATATGTTCGAAAAATTCGCGTGATCATAGTTCAAATTATCGGTAAGCTGAACTTTAGGTGACTTGCAGTTGACTAGTAACATAATTGAAAATCTGTAAACTGCTTGTCAACTACTTTGTGGAACTTGTAGAATGTGTTGTGCGCTTGCTTGGACAACCTCACAATTGTAACCAGATTATGAAAAGGTTTCATCAATACCTCACACAACAACGAGATTTTGAAATCTGAAAAATGTATGGCCAAACTCCTGGTTGTTGTTGTTTGGCTTTGATCAAATCTTAAAATACAATTTTTTATGTCAGTATTGTGTGTTTTCAAATATCTTCTACATTATTGGTAACGGTCCACCAAAACTTACTAGCAAAAGAACTAACTGGGACTCCTTTAGAAAAGACTGCATAAATAAAATCGATCTGAAAGCATACCTTCGAACACCATATGAACTCGAAGACGAAGTGAATCATTTCATCGATGCCTTGCAAAGTTCAGCGTGGAACAATACTCCTCATAAAAAGAGAGTACTTACAAGTAACGAATTAAAATATTCCCGCGAAATTACTGATTTAGTAAAGGAAAAACAAAGAGCGCGTAAAAGATGGCAGCAATCTCGCGCTCCGCAGGATAAAACAATTTTAAATAATCTTTCCAGTAAACTCAAAAGAGACATTCGGGACTTTAAAAATCGTGAAATCTCTATGTATCTCGAAAGTCTAACGGCGGATAAAACTTCTAACTATTCGCTTTGGAAAGCTATGAAAGGCATGAGAAAACCAAAGATGCAAGCGCCACCCATTCGGAAAAATAACGGGGAATGGGCGAAAGAAGACAAGAAAAAGGCCGAAATATTTGCCGAACACCTTGAAGAGACGTTTAAACAATTTGACGGTGAAGCGTTGGTAGAAGATACTGTTCCTACCACGGTATCTGACAATTTTCAAATTAGACGAGTATCGCTGGTCGAACTCTGTTTTGAAATTAAAAAACTTTAATTAAACAAAGCTCCTGGATACGACCTAATTACGGGACAGGTCCCTAAAGAGCTGCCCAGAAAAGCAATACTTAAATTTGTTTATCTCATAAACGCTTCTATAAGACTTTTGTACGTTCCCCGGCAATGGAAGATAGCTGAGGTGATAATGATTCCTAAGCTCCAAATGACAAAAAATCCTTTAGACCAATATCGCTTCTGCCAATAATATCGAAGATATTTGTCAGTATTGTGTGTGCGAACATATATTTTTTGACACGAATGGAAGGGACCTACAGTTTAATGCCGCTTCCGAACGGCAATTCATTGTTGAGAAGCTTCTTATGACAGTTGTTACTCTTGGATGTTTTTCAGACGTTCGCATGAGGTGGGGCAGCGAATAAAAAATTGCACCTCTCACTTAGTGGTCCAACGCACTTAACCACTAAACCACTGCACCCACAACATTACATTACACCTTGTTAATTATATTGCGAAATTTGCAGTAGCTTAAAAAAATCTAATATTTAGTTTTTGTTCAATTTACCATTGCATTAACTTATTTTAGAAGACATAAGACCCGGGTTTGTTGAAAGTGCCCGGGATGTAAACGCATGAACCAGATATAGTGTGCTTCTTAACTTTATGAAAACTTATTGAGTTATATTAATATCTGACAATGAGAAGAAAAAATATAAGAAGCCAACAAAAATAGAAAATACATTTTTTTAAAATATTTGAAATTCGAGGGATGAAAGTTGGTCGTTCGATACCTGGGATGAGTGTAAAAAAAACAAACGCATTTATTTCCGAGGAAGAATGACCTAATCGTGCACTTTATTATAATTTCAACCTTATTACAAACTTTGCAAATTTAATTCTTATCTGTTCTATAATTTCAATTACAGGATAGCGAGTATAAGATAGTGGACGCAATGAAAAAACCTATACTGCAATACATAGCAAATGATGATCCTCTAATAGATGGAAGCAGCCATGTCATAGATTCCAAAGGAGACAGCACAAAAACACATCCCGTGAATGGAGATATATTTGGATATGTTACATGCAAGCAACTCTTCGAGTTTGGACAAAATGTTAATTATTGAAAAAATTAATGTTTGGAACTATGGAATAAGATTCCATGTTTATGAATAATAAAAATACAGCACTACTGTAGAGCATTGTTAAGAATTTCTATTCATCTGGTTGTTTATCCTAACTAATTGTTTACCGAAATTCTAATTAATAATCAATTATAGGATTGGGTATTGTAATGGGTTAAGAAAGTAAATGTCATGACAGTGCCGGATTGAGCCAGCGCGGGGCCTGTAGCAAATTCTACAAGAGGACCTTTGATTGCTTTAGGCTATTAAGTTTATGGTATCAAATTAAACAAAACGGTTTCAAACAAACATTTCTGGATTTATATTTGGGTACATTTATAAATGTTGAGAAAGATCGTTCACCACTGCAGTCGATGGGTGATGATGAGAGGCAAATAAATGCTCAAGGAAATTTCAACATTTAGGAAACAAGATTGTGAAGAATTATTGAGCAAAACTTTTATAAAATTGCAGTTCCAGATTTTTGCTGTCAATAATTCCAGCAGTATCAGAATTGAAAAATGCAGTGAACTGCACTAATTCTTCACAAAGGCTGTCTTCCAAATCATTGGAAATAGAAGTTGAAAAAAATGGGAGCATTTTATACATTTTGCTCAACGACCCACTAACTGACCGGCCCTCAAGCATTTTCTTGGATGATTAGCGAGACAAAACTCGAATAAGTGATAGTGATTAGTGGTAGTCACTATAACACTTTTCAATTAATCATATCCATTGGCGGAAAATTGAGAGCTATGAGCACTTGCTTGGTGCAAACTTTGAAATATATTTCTTTTAAATTTCGCGACACGAAAGTAGAATAATGTGTTTTCGTGGTATCGTGGCATTGGAATTTTTAAGAGAATGATTGAAACTATACATATTCTATGGGGCACGTTCTATACGTGAACGTCAAGATTTTACTCGATGCAATCCAGGCGACGAATTCTACGGATTGGGCCCTCTATTAAATATTAGGGAACTCTCCTGTTAGTTTTGCAGTACCGCCATAAAAAACTATTTTGTTGTGTGACCAGCGCTCACTTTTTCGTCGAAACCGAAACATCAATATATAATTTACTATGAATTTCCGACAAATAACGAATTTCCGAATTTCCCTTTGTTATTCACCTTTGGCCGCGACTTGTAAACTCAGCATTCGTTTAGTTAAGTTCCGATAGAGATAGACAGATTCAGATGGATTCAGATGATTCAGTTTCGCTCTTTATTAAAGTTGCAGATCAAGATATATAAACCAGTTGCACGAGAAAAATATTTACTCTGTGAACGATTGATATGTGGTTCTGTGATTGCAATAGCCAATACATCATTGTGATCGGGTCAAAAAAGACACAGCTCTAGTGCGGTCATACTTTTGCAAAGCACTGTATAGTTAGAGGTTTGCTGAAGCAGGAAGGACCAATGAACACAAAATATGATAATGCGTAAAGGACTCAAAATATTTTATAAATTATCTAATGAAATTAAAAATGAGTCAGTCAGAAGAAGATTTAAACAATTACTTGCTAATTATGTTTCGAATTTAACTTTTTTATCAGTATATTATTTTTATAATATTATATTAACTTTAAATTAAACTTAGTTAAACTTTTAATATTCAAATACATGTCATTAATACTATTATATACAAAAAAAAGGTGACGTGAAATAACGCCAAACGGATTTAAAGCCAAATTCAAAAAAATTGGTATTATTTTCATTAAAAAATTGAAATAAGACCAAATTCTTGGTTTGGCTTTATTTCGTTTCAAAAACCCAAATAAAACCAATTTGGCATTATTTCGTTCTAAAAATTATAATTCTTAATGATTTCGTGATGGTTATAAAAAATGGGGGGCATGCTGCCCCCTGCAACCCCCCTGCATGGTTTCACTATTCGATTTGGAGTAGACACGAGGTTGGCTTTATGGAAACTTTCTTAAAACACAATAAATCTTTGCATATAGGTACCATTCCATACATTCGATATTTTGCTTTATTTTCATTAATTGTTTGGCATTATTTCGCTTTGTGTTTAAAAATAAAGCTAATTTGGTTTTATTTCAATTTCATTTTGCATTATTTCACGTCACCAAAAAAAAGGATGATAATGGCTAGGGATGTGACTAATATATTAATATTCCCAAAGATATTACTGAAAATATTCAATATCACTAATAGTTAATTACATTCCGATAAAGTTAATATAATATATATATATATATATATATATAAATATATTATATTATTAATATTTAAATTCCGAAAAGTTAATATAAACCTAAATATTTTGGTAACCCCAAAACCATTACCGAGGCTCATTTACTTACTACACAAAAATATTATTTCTCCTAACACTAACTGACACTAATACCGAAAATATAACGATACAAAAATATTAGCATAGCATGACAGATATTATGTACCTACCTAAGACCAAAACCAAAACTTATTATAATATTAACTTCGTGCTTCGTCGCTCCCACATATGAGTTATTATACAGATAGTAGACTCAGCATACCCATGTTCCATGGAACACGCAAACTATTTTTAAAAATGGCGAAAAAGTCCTCTCTCAAATTTTCTATCTGTGAATACGTGTGAGCCAGCCACATAAAGGGAGGGAGGCGTTGGTGTGTCAAAAACATGTCATTAGCGCGGGCAGTTTAGCAAAAATTCCAAATGGCAACCAAAAACAGTTGATTATAGCGGATGTGTTGGGGATGTGCTGCACAGTATTAAGTTAACATAGTTCAAGTTTAATAAATGAAAAAACAAAAAAAATCTTTAAAAAAATACGAATATTTTTTTTTTCTCTACCTGATTTTAAAATAAAATGTAGACGTATAAAAAAATGATAGGACTTAATATATTTTTATTGTATTACTGAGATTATTAAGATAACGTTATTATCTTTGAATTGGAACAGTGAATAGCAGTGAATTAATGAAGTAATATGTTTAGTTATTGAAATGGTCAGTTAACTGATCACGCGTTACTAATAAATTTCATTCATTGAGCATGTATTTATTTTACGTACAATTTTAGTAATTTTACGGAATATTTCATTAATTCACTGCACAAATATTTATCACACCTTCCGTTTAAAAATTATTTAATTTTAGTTATTTTACTCGATATTCGATAAATCAACTAACAAAATTATGTTGTTATTCTGACCATTTAAAACTGCTAAATTAGTTTAATTACCGGCAAACAAAAAATGGTACTCCTCATTTTATTTTTAACTTGAGTAACTGCCAACATATTTACGAAACTGCTTAACAAATTTTACCCAAAAAATATGTTTGTTAGGTACAACTTAAATAATACATAATAATTAAAAACATTCAATGTAATTTTATTCTTTTGCAAATTCACCATAAATAGTGGCATATTATTACGATGTTATTAGATACAGCCCAGTTTGACTTTTAATATGTCAACATGAGATTTTTTCCAAAATGCACAGAACTTCAATTGTGTGCGTGAGCTGACTCAATTTGATTTGCATGTAAAAACTTTTAAAGACACAGTACTACGCTTTTTTGAAGAAAATAAGAAACGATGGGCGAGAGAGCTAAAAATCCTCTCAGTCGACTATCTGTATAATTAGGTACTCCTATGTGGTCACGTCACCACACTACTATCACTTAAACAAACAAAAATTCTACACGGGTTTTTAAATTAAACTGAGTATGAGGTATGATATTACGACTATAAGAAGTCCAAAAAATTGGGTGCGCCAATTCCGTCCGTCGGTCTGTCTGCCTGTCTGCCCGAGCGCCGTGTGGCGAAACGGTTCGATGGATTTGCTTCAAAGTTCGTATATCGTATCTCGCGGTTTTTATACCCTATCCTAAGGGTATATTAATGTTGACACATAGTTTGTAACACCCCTAAATATTCGTCGTAGACCCATATTTATGATCAGGACCAAATCCTAAGACTATGTGGCAATGTCCGTCCGCCCGTATGCAATTTTTAGGCCTTTCAAATTAAGCAAGGAAGCTGAAAGGAAGCTGAATGGACCACATACTCCCTAGGGCTCCAAAATGGTTAAGTGTGAAAATTGTTTGAATACGCTACGCCCACAATTTAGAAAAAACCGTTTAAAGTTACAACCTTCACAAGATATGTAGGCACTGCCCTTCTTTATAAGCTTGTCATATAAAGTTTTTTGCATTATTTTTGGCATTAGTTTCATTTGGCCGTAGGTAATATATCTGTAATCATAATATTTAAGGCATTAGTATCAGTTTCGGACGCAGCTAATAAACATCCGAAAAATATAATTAGGGAACTACGCGACGGGTCATTGAGGATCGGTAAAACAAACCGATGTTGATAGCAGCAACTTCGAGTTAGTTGAGGAGTTCATCTAGTTCGGAGTAAACATCAACTCCACAAATGACATCTAGTGGAGATCCTTCGAAGGAAACCGCTGCTACTCCTGATGGGTTCAAAACTCCTGACTCGAAGGACAAAGTGCATGCTCTACAGAACCCTTATACTGCCAGTTCTGCTATACGGCGCCGAGTGCTGGACGATATGCAGGAAAGGAGTGTTAATACTGGGATCCTTTTGATATGCAAAAATATACAAAAATCATTAGTTCTCGATCAATTCATAAAAAAGTCTTAATATCTTGAGGACTACTTTTTAATATGGTAATTATAATGATTACAAAGCTTACGGAGCTTTTTTGTAAGGTACTTAAACAGGCATAAGTACAGACATGTACTATATAAGTACAAAACTAAGTGTATGGATTTTTTAATATTCAATAATGAACGTTGTAGTTTTAAACTACTTTTTAATTACATAAATACATTTTTTATTTAAACAAATTTATTTGCTATTGGAGAATACTTTATTAATTAAATTGTTTATTTATGTCGGATTACTTAAGGGCAACGGTACATTCGATTAATTTTGTTAATATCATTTTGTGAAGGTTTGTTCAATTGGCCCAATCTTGTATACGGATTATCCTTCCCTTTTCTTACACTTATAGTTGGCTTACGAGGATCCCTTGAGAAAGCATACTCCGAGTAGTGCATTATGCTACCGTAATCATAGGGTGTGTCGTAGGGCTTTGCATATTCAATAGGAATCTTTATAAAATTACGATAGTTCCTCATATCTATATTACCCCAATCGATATCGATATACTGGTCACGATCAGATCGGCTTTGTTCATGGAAAATGCCCATAACATGCATTGTCTCATGCTGTACGGCACCAGGAATGGTCAGGCACAGTGGACTCATGTAGACATTGTGAGTTCTTGCTGGTATGGCCTGATATCCCACTCTAGTACCGCATCGGTTGCCTTTAGTAGTGTACATAACAATTCGTTGATCACTTGAATCAAGGGTGCTGTTTCGTCTTTCAAATCGTACACATGTGTTTTCATTAAAGTAAGCTAAGGCTTGATCAACAACCTCCCTCTGAGCGGTTGAATATTCATCAGCGAAAGTGTATGGAATTATTCTATTCGGCCATTTCTGAACATCCCATCGTATGGCACTGCGAGCGTTAGGATTATCATTGTCAGAGTCAATTTCTTCATAGTAATTTTCAAAATATTCCTCAGCGATACTGCAGTGATAAATAAAAACGAATAATAAGCAAACCAAGCGAATAATAAGACCCATTGTAAATTTCTTGAGGCTATTTAAAAAATGTATCCTTCTTTTATATAGTTTTTAGAGGTTAGGCAATCACAGAACATTATCAAGTCTGGAACACGCATGTATTTATGTACGGTACATAAATTACAGGTGATATACAATTAATTACATATTCCTTGATAAGCGAATATTTTGATTTTAAAATGTAGTTGATCAGCAAAATTTCAATTAACAACCTTATATCACTCTAATTATTGTGCACCCGTGTTCTGCAATCATGTCCATGCATTGGAAACAGAAACATTAATTATTATCTCTGTAAAAGAAAATTAAATTCAACATTGTAACAATAATTGTAATTGGTCACATTCAAATAATTTGTTTGATGCCTGATGCCGTTTTGATACCACCACTCATGAATAGAGGGTTGGAAGTATTGCAGAAAAGCTCAGATGCACCCGGTGGAATTCATAGAGAATTGATTAAGACGGGCACCCGCATAGGAGATGTAATACGGATTCAGTTTCATTAACGTCATCGCAACTACGGCAGAGGGTGTTATAAGGTTTTCCGAGGCTGTCAGCGGGTGTACCTACTGCCCAGTGGCCCGTAATAACGGCCACCATCTAAGCGACATCTGCGCGCATTCTGTGAATGAGGTAAAGGGTTCTAGGTTTATTGTATTTGGGCCATATATTTCTAGTAATGACGCAATTAGTCAGGTTCCTCCACCTAGACTCTGCCATCGCTGCGAAGTGTGAGGTGATTATCCGCTTTACAAAACCTAAAGAGGGGTAAGCTCCGTTCCTATCTATGTTTCTATGCCCGGGAGCCCAGTAAAGA
Source organism: Ferdinandea cuprea (assembly GCA_963576555.1). Lineage (NCBI taxonomy): Eukaryota > Metazoa > Arthropoda > Insecta > Diptera > Syrphidae > Ferdinandea > Ferdinandea cuprea. Next base: position 86,446,650 of record OY754959.1, read on the forward strand.
GTGATTCTTAACCATTGGCTCGCCATGGCTATTGTCATGACCCGGCACTCCTCGACGAGTTTGGACGTTGTTTTGGTAGAGATGAAGGCCTTAATCGTAGCCTGGCTTTCGACGAAGATAGCTGTGTGGTTTTGAGTTGACGGACGTCAAGACTTTACCCTGGAAGATGCTGGGTGAGTTCGGGAGATGCTGGGTGAGATCCTACACCCAGGGTAGTGAATAAAGACTATTTAAATTCTCGTAAGATCTTGCGGACCAACAGGCGGCTATTCGCAGTCTTACTGCGCAATATCCTGTATATCAAAGCAAATTTTGAGTAGCTCTAAATACATGTAACAAGTAACAATGACAATGTGAAAATGATTTAAAAAAAATCTAAATGCCAATTCCTGTAAAACTACAATATATTCTCATATATTTTGGTAGTATAGGAACCTTCCGCGTTTTTTGAATATATAATATATAAATATAGATTTGTGCATGATGCGCATCTTGCGTGATAGACTTGTGTGATACATGGTCACCAACCAAATTAATTACACATTTTTCCGAGATAAATGGATTTATAGCAAAAAAAAAAATAATTGTTTGTTTCAAATCTCATCTCTAAAATGAAACTGAGCCTAACTTGTTTGCTCTAAAATGAATGCACTAAAAGTAATAATATAATAAGATAAACAAGGCGATGACTTTTTTTTCCTGCTGAGAGTCTTCGTTAACGTTAAGGGACAAATGAGTAATTATACAGAACAGATAGTCGACTTCCATATCCCCTGTCCCCTTAAACCTCTTAAACCTCATTTCTTATCTGTGAATACGTGTAAACCACAAAGGGTGCTGCTGTTTCACATTAATGGTGCATACATGACATTTTTTCCAAAATAGTTTCCATGTCGCAACACTGTGTGTGAACTGGCTCAATAATTTGATTTGCATGCAAAAACTTATACCGACATGGTTCTACGCCTTTTTCTGTGAAATGAAAAAGGCAGGGCGAGAAAATCACAATTCCTCTCAGTAACTCACCTACCCATATACTATGATTAAAGACTAAAAATCATATAGCCTCCCTCATATCAGTTTTAAGGGCCACGATAAAAACACTGGTCTGGGCCAGTTTATTTTAAAATATAAACATACGAATAAACATTTCTTAATTGGTTTCCATTCAAAATTATATTACTTATATTATATATTATAAGACTCTAATTTTCATGTCTTTCAAAATCAAACAACTTCAAAGCATAATGTGCCTACATTAGTAGTAACGCTTTCTTGCACCACCAAAGCAAATACACAAGTCATTGGTCATCAAATTTGCTTCAATATAACAACATTGCCCACTGATGTTTCCTCTGTTCAACCAGCAACCAACAACCTAATTTGGAAGAGGCTCACCGCTCTCATGCTAACCATTATCTATCTACTACACTCTACTTGATTATTAAAAGTGAGAGTACCCAGATGAGTTTTGCGACAACAACAACTTGGTGACCAATTGATCCCATCGCTGCAGCCACCACTACTTTAATATTAAGGTTTTGTCGTCCAGTAACTGGTTAGTTTAAATTAAGCTCACGTATTGCAAGGCCATGGTCGCTTATGGGTTTATATGTCTTTTCATCTTTCCAGAAGTTTATTATAAATTTGTTTGCGCGGTGTCTGCGATTAAAAGAAAGTTGAACATCGAATTTCTAAAACATTAAGACAGTAGTACCTACGCTCAGTTTGAGTTTTTGCACTTCACACAGCAGACGTGTTAATGAATTTCGTGTTAAATATAGTCAAAACTAACCAACAGTAAGACGGCTGCTGATAGGAGTAAATAGATTTGTTTGATAATTTTGATTTTGTTAAAAAAATTAACTCTTTGAATAATGAATATAATATGGTTAACTGCAGCAGTCATTTGTATTTGCGATCTTATTGTTTTTTCGAATGGTGAAAATGGTAATTCCAGTAATAGTTTATTAAAAAGGAACTGCAATAATTCCATATACATATCTATATTTCAACCACAACTTCATACATGTGTTCAGAACTTTGGGTGGCAGAGGAACTGCCAATTGGAAGGCAAAAGTGCATACTGCTAAGCGTAATACACATAAACATAATACACAAACCGATTTTCGGAAAATAGCTCTTTATAAATTGCCACTGTGCTGGCTCAGTAGTTAGTGAATTGCCGAAAATCCTAGGCTTAAGTTCTCTAAGTACAACTAATAGATATTTTACTTTCTCACTTTTTGTGAGTGAATCGCAAAAAAAGTATCAAGTGGGTGCAGTGACTTAGTGGTTAAGTGCGTTGGATTACTAACCGAGGAGTCCCAGATCCAAATCCGACCCGTATTACCTAAACTTTTTTATTCGCTGCACCTCTTGCGAGAATCTGACAAACATCCAAGAGTAAGAAGTGTCATGAGAAGCTTCACAATAATAAAATTGTGGTTCGGAATCTCCACTAAACTGTAGGTCACTTCCATTCGTGCCAAGAATTATGTCTTCGTTCACAAATCATATATCACAAATACTCAAGATAAAAACAGTAATATGACATACCCCTATAAGTAACAGCACTGGCGAGGCGTGGCTTCAAAATGTTTACTTGCGGTTTAGTTAACTTTGCATATGTTAATAATTTATTCATTAAAAATTACATTATTATACTAACCACTCACAAATAAACAGACACAAACTTAATTAAAAGTAGTTCTCTGCAACATGATATACGTTTTATAAAAATAAATGTTAATAAATTGTCAAAATAAGACTTTACAATAGGCAAAGTAAATGCATAGATATGTAGAAGAATCTCTATGAATAAAGAAAATTAAGATTTAAAGGCCAAAGGACGAATGTGTCTATCAGAATCAAAAGTATTGCATTCCAATTTTACTACATTCGAGATATTAAAAAAAAATGTTTCTTGATCTGCTGCCTAGCAATATTAGGAACTAATTTGTTTTAATATCAAAACATAAATTTTTTTATTTAATTCACACAGTTTGGTATTGAAATTAAAGTCGTTTGGGTAATACTGCCAATCAATTTTGGAATAGAGTAGTTAAGAAAGTCGGTATCTGGAATAGATGCGTTGTGAAATTTTCGGTTTGGAATACATTGCTTTTGAAAATAAAACAAACATTTTTGGATTCGGTTTAATTTATTATTTATTTGTAGGTACTAGTTAACTAACAAATTTAAAGTAAAAAAAACAAAGGGAATTCATAAATTATTACAATAACGACAACAAAAATAAACAAAACTAGAAAATGGCAGGAACAGCGATGTGGAAAATTAAATTCTAATGGGAATCAGATGTGCGTGAAACTCACAGACAGGATCCCCTTCAATATGTATTTCCTCGTGTGCATGATTCATTTCCAAAATGTCTTTGTAAAATTTTATTTCCAGTCACTCCCAAAATGTTTACTTAGTAAGCTATTTATATCATTCAGCGTCGCATCTTTTATGTTGTTTCTAATGGCAGTTCGGAGCCATCTACGAAAAGTGTGTGTGTTCGATTTAGATTCCCCAATATCCGACTTGTAGAAGGTTTCACCTCGCACACCAATCACGTTATATTTACCTCTCTTTAAAATGAACCTTCTTGACGGGTTTAAATGCGTTTAAATTTAAAATTCCAAGCTTCGTGAACTTCAGAACTTCTTCCTTAAGTCCAAAACGGGACATTCATCAGCCCCTAAGTTTATTACAGTGCCGTGTTCTTCATAAATGGATAGATACTCCTTAACAGCCATAGTCGTTTCTCTTGCCTTAACTTTTTTTCAGTTTGCGCAAATACTCTATCAAGGGGTATATAGGAGTGACCAGGAATTGGGAAAATCCATTCCATCGTATCCACATGACGTGGTGCTTTGTTTGCCAGTCAGAACTCACACATACCTATCATAATGGATTTTTTATTTTTGCTCTCCACATCCATCAGCAACGAGACTAATCGTTCTCATGCCTTGAAGATTTGTGTGACATAGCTGGTGAAACACTGCAGACGCAACTTCGTTGGAGCCTTTGTCTCTGTTATTTTCAGTCTAGTAATAAAAGAATACATTATCTTTGGTGAGGGATGAATGAGAACTACCTATAACGAGGCCGAAAAGATGCAAATATATCTGCCGACTATAGTACGCTGCTTGATCAGAAACTTTAGGCAGTGTCATATTTTTCTGGCATTCGAAAGACATTGTCAGCAAATCATTCCTTTCTTCACTTAAAAGTTCGAAAAATGCTTTTCCGCTTGGCTATGGATCCTTAATTTAGTCATCAGTTCAACCTTATTTTCATCCACTTGTTCAATTTTCAGAAGTTCCTTTAGCTGTAGACATGTCGACCAAACATCTGATGAAGGAGCTTTAAATCCAAGATTGAAACACGTATTGAAAACCACTCAAAAGTAGCTTGATTTAACTAGGTTCAACAGATGTCTTTCATTAAAAACCGTCCACATTCTATTAATCGACAGCTCTCCAAACAGGTATTGTCGTTTTCCTGTCCGATAGCGGTAGTAATGCACTTCGATAGTTTTATACTGCTTGATGTTGATAAAGTTAATGATCGGCTGTTTTGATTCTGTTAGTTTAAAGGTTTTTCGGTTACAACCGCGATTTTCCTTCGAGACCGTACTTGCTTTAAAGTGAGTATTACAAATAATCCGTACACGACCCTGTGTAACTCCGAGTATATTTAAAAATCGGAAAAATATAGTGCATCGCAGGTCTTGAGTATTTGACATTTATAACGACCATCTCTATAACGGCAAGTTGGCATTATTGAAACTCTCAATTGCAGCCAAAATAAGCTGTTAACAAAACGAACTCAAATTCACCGCTAACTCAGTTTTTTTGAAAAGTGAAATACATTACTTTTGATTCTGATAGACGCAAATGACCCTATCGGGTACTTTTTAGCGACGCTTATACACATTTCTTATTTCCATTCATTTTATTATGCTTTCAAGGGATACACTTCGTTGCCGAAAGACTTAAACGAATAGAGTAGATACAAACATTTGTGGATTAAGAAAAAAAGGCTGTGGCATGTAAATTGTTTTTGTTTTGGTAAACTAATGCATAAAAGGAATGTTTGATTTGGAAAAATGGGAAATATAGGTACCTATTGTAATGACAAATTTAAATGTGAATATTTTGTGTATGGCTTGGTGGACGCGAAAATTCAAACAATATCATCTGAAAGTTATCTTATTTATCTCTTCAACTTCAGCTCTAAAGTGATTTACACTCTTTCAATTAGGGACTCTATGAAGTACATTCTGTAAAAAGGTTTTTATTTTTTTAATTGCGGATGTGGAAGTAGGCGTATTAAAAAAAATGCATACTCTATTATATTGGAACTCTAACTCAAGAGACTGGAAATGGACCGATGGACAGACATTGCTATATGCTCTTAGTTTTTGATTTTTATCATAAATGTATATACTTTTAGGTGTCTTCGTCGATAATTAGGTGGTGTTGCAAGGAATGTAGTAGTTTAATAAAAATAGAGATGTCCTTAACCTAGGATTTTTGTCTAACTCGTCGTTAAGTATGACCATACTCACACACAGGTTGCAATATTGACTTATTTTTAACAATAACTGCGAAGGATATAGTGGAAAAAATCCTTTCTATTATTTGATACTCCCTGGCTTCTTCAAAGCATCTGACATGGTAAATTAGTCAATACTTTGCGGAAAGCTTTCAAGCATATACAACTTTTCTACTAGATAACTTCTATCTGCCTACAGATACAACAAATGTATTGTATTTTCCATCATTCGTTTTAAATGGCTCTCGTACTACCTGTGAAAAACGTAGTTGTTGTTTTTAATCGCTATTTTGCAGTTGGTAATACATATGGCGACCTTCGCTCATTTGAAATTTTAATACTACCTATGTCCACATACGGCGATTTTATATCGTTTGCAACTCGGACTTCAAAAGCAAAAGAACTTACGATTGCATTTAACTGTGCAATACGACATGTTCAGGACAGGGTCTCACAGCATGCATAACGTTGACATCACTTAAAAAAAATTTAAATTTCTTAATTATTTTATTTCATTAGGTTTATATTTATAGTAGGTACCATTATTCGACATTTCTTTAAAAAACGGAGGTATTCAAATGCGAAAATACAACAATGCTTGATAAAATTAAATTTGTTGTTCATATTCAAAATGTTTAATAGATCCATTTCTTTGAACAGCTTTAATTATAAAATGTCAACCTCTTTATAACAAAACAAGAACCTGATGAAATTTGTATCCGTTCATAAATAAATTATAAATAAGTATTTTGTTATATTTTTTTTATTGTGGTACAACATGCTAAATAGTACCTACCTCTATCTCTTTCTGGCAAAATAGTTTACATATTGATGGCTACACGCAAAGATTTTTTTTACAGAAGATAGTTTTATTGGTTTGGAATTTGATACCTACTTTTGCAGTAATTTAGACATTTATTTGTTGCATGATAAAATATCTGATGTTTGACCAACTATAAACTTCGTGCAATACTGAGAAACTATTCTCACAACCGTCATAGGCCCCTAAAAGTAAAAAGTATATCTTATGTATGTATATGACATGCATCAAATTTTATGAAGATATAAAATTATTACATTGTCCGTCGCCAGTTTTAAACCCTTAGATTTATAACTAGATAGCTTAAATTAGGAACATATGTATACTGTGTGGTTAAAGAAAGTAATAATTTTATACTTACTTATTTTAAGTTACGGGCTTCAGACCCATGTAAAATCTCTGCTTGAGATATGTTTTCGTGTTTCTTTCCTGACTTACTGGTTTCGCCTGATTATCAATCGGCGTGAAATCATCTATTATACAATTAATATTTTTATTATAGTTTTGACGTTATATGAAATCACTCAAGTAAAATAATAACTTTAAAGGTCACTACTACCATCGACCACCCTTATCACTTAGCATATAAAATAAAATAGAATAGATAAAAACGTATTCTCAGACCTACCAAATGTACATATAAAATTTCATCAAAATCTATAAAGCCGTTTCGGAGCAAGCTGTGAAACAATAATTTCATATATTAGATTTTACTTTTTTTTTAAGAATATAAAAACAAATTCATTTAATAAAAAACAGAAGAAAACAAAAAAAAATGTTACTCCTTCAAACTATGGGTATATACAAACGTCTTGTTCCATTTTCTTCAGTTTTCAATTAAATAAACGATTGAAATTTTATAATTCGAATTATTGCGACTATGTGTGACATTTCCTTACGACTATGATAATTAGTCTTGTCCCCATTTACTTCACAACCAACTAATTTCGCATGTTCTTCATCATATATCATGGCGCGTTAAAAGCGTCCGATAATGTCAATAGCGTCAGCATATCCCAGAAGCTGGGCGGATCTGTTGAAGATAGTGATGATTACGCATCACCTAGCCAAAACCTTGTGCGTATTTGGAGGAGTTCATGCTATGCTGCCGAACTGCACATTGCACCACGTGTTCTCTAGCATCACGCGACACAGTTGGATATTTTTACCGTTATCCCGAATTTAGCTATGGCCATCATATAGCATCATTATCATAATACCATTAACTAGTGGTTTCGTCCGCTCTGATTCTGTCGCGATTTTTTTTTAGCATTTTTTGTGAGAGCTGTTATATCACAATATTTACCGCTACTATTAAATCCGTCAGGGAGAACACATTCGCTAAAATCGATCATTTAAAAATCTTTTTTCTCCATACAAATGTGGTTTTTACCTCAGGGAAGGCATTACGAATATAATATAGGATTTAATAGGGATAGGGGTGATTCTATTTTCATATATACTACACATCATACATTATTGCCTCAAGTTTTTCAGTGGCACCTGGGTTGTAGGGTTCACATTCCAGGTTCAAACTTTCATGTTCGTTTTGTTTTATTATATCTCACATTGAAATACAATGCCCAGAATATAAATGAAGGATTTTTATTTTTTCTATTTAAGCTAACACTGACATTGCATACGAAGCTATTAAAGAACTGGGCACACTCAACGCTGACTTAAATAAACTTTATGCGGAAGAGGAACCTAGACAAATTTCTACATCACCCAACCCTTTGGGTCAACTAGCAGGTCGAATACCATGTTCGTGTGACAAAGGAATTTGCAAATGTTGCACATGTAAGACTAAGAACTTCTTAATTAATTAAATGATGCAATTTGACATTAAAAGAAACTTAAACTTATTTAACATTACAGCAATGCTATCACTAATCGGTATGAACGGATGTATGGAAATTGTTTACAAACCGGAGGACTTTGCTTTTGATATCCGTATGAAGGTTAACAACCACGTCTTATTCAAGCAGCGCGTCTCTGGAAAAAATCCACCCCCCTTCTGTTTTCGGCCACCACGGTTCGGTTTTGTTAGAGCTTGCGTAACATTCTATGATGTGTACTTCTTTGGACGAAATATGCACGTTTGTATGGATTTAGCGGGATATTTTCAGGGCTATGAACTTTTTGAAAGGCATGTTAATCATTCTATAAATGCGTGAAGCAAACACCGTTTAACAATATATTTGGCCCTAGAAAGGTATCCTTAAGAATGGAAAATTCATCGGTTTTATACGAATTGGTAGATATATTTTGTTAGGAAAAATACCTCAAAGCTGAAATCGTAGGATTCGTATGAAGATTTTTTTTTTACATTTATGGAAAGAAATTAAATAATAAGGAAATGGTTACAATTTTGGATATTGTGTTTGCTTTACGGATCATTACCATTAAAGAATTTTATATGGTCAAATTTCTAATATTAATATTTAATTTTCTATAAATATTGAAGTAAAATACTAATTCTAAAACTGTTTTTTTATATATAGATCATATGATTGTTTGCAGTTTGGTGCGAAGGGAGTGAAAATTGTGAAGCCAGAAGAAGGCTACCCATTAAGCCCGTCAGATGTGGAAATAGATGAAGGAGACGACGAGATTGAGGATTATGATGAAAACGTTGTTCGAAGCGCCAATTAGTATCAATTAAATAATATAAATATAATAGACTAATTTTTAGGCTAAAGTACTAGTGCTTATTTATTTTTACTATTATCTTAAAAACTTGTTTAACGATATTCGATTTTATAAAAGTATCAACAATTTTTAAATTACATGATTTGCTGTTATTCGAGTGTTTAAGTTTTGCCAAAGAGGACACTAATTCGACGATCTGCAGTGTTGTATTATTTTTTTCAAATTGTATATTTTATATTAAGCACTACCTGGACTATAGAAAGTTATATTTTCATGTAAGGTTTTTTCAACGAAACATAAAAATGATAGTTCAGTGAGGAGTTTGTGAGGAGGTAACAAACGGACAACGAACTCGATTCGTCATTCCCATACAGAATGTCAGTGCATTTCTCAACATTTGTTTATTGAAATGAAGATAAAGATTCAGCTATAGTACTTGTTATAAGATAAATCAATAAATTAGTAAAAAGTAGTAGTAGTAGTATATATATATTTATTAGTATTTTAAATACTTTATAATTTCATTTATAATTACAATTTTTCTATATAATTTCATTTTTACAGTAATTTTTTAAATATTTCTTTTTACATGTTTGATACATTTAGTTTTAAAAATTCTAAAATTTTCTTCGGTTTTTTTATATGTTGGTAACATGTTAAATAGCCTGATCCCCTTGTATAGTATTGTCTTCTGTCCATCTGCTGACATTTGCAAATTCAGTCGGAAATCGTTCGCATTTCGTAGTCTGTAAGGTTGAGCTTCACTTACTAGCCTAACTTCCCGTGTTAAATATGCTGGTGCTTCGCCATACTTTATTTTGAAAACGGTGAGAAGTGCATTCAGTTCCAGTCTCTGCTTGACATCCAACCATCTCAGTGCATCCAACATCTGCCTTATAGGTGTATATCGATTGCATTTCAGGATGCTTCTCATACCCTTATTTTGTAGTTTTTGCAATCTTTCGATTTGACCTTGAGTGCAACATGAAAACAAAATTGTAGAACAATATTCAAAATGTGGTTTTATTATAGTGTTGTATACATTAACCGCTGTTATATAATCCATTCTTTTTCAAATTCGTTTAAAAAATCCAATCTTTTTCCCTATTTTTTTACATATAAAGTCGACGTGCTGTTCCATTTATAAATTTTTATCTATTATCATTCCTAGATATTTTATGCTTTTAACATTTTCGCATTTTCGAACGCTCTTTTAAAATCAAGAAAAAGTGCAATTATTTTCGTCTTCTTTGCACAATTTTTCCATTCATTTATTAAATGGTTTACTGTAGTCTCACACGAATATTTTTTTCGAAAACCGGATTGGTAAAATGATAAAATATTATTTTGTTCAATATATTCCATTAGTTGTTTTTTAACTATTGCCTCTAATATTTTTTCAATTGTCCTTAAAGTATTTATTGGTCTAAATTCTTCACATTTGTTGGTGTTTGAAATTTTTTCAACCGGGGTGATCATTGAATCTTTCCATGAACTAGGAAATTCACCAGTTAAAAGTGATTTATTTATTAATTGCAAAATGGTGTTACTTAAATTATTCCAGTTGTCGAGTATCATTATAGGGCATACTTTATCGAAATCAGCTTTATTTTTTAATGATTTGCATATTGTTCTTAAATCTTGTAACGATATTCGGCGAAATTTGAATACGCTATCGTGTCGATCTAAGTGATTTCTAAATATAGTATTTTCAATTGATTTACTAATTACTTTTACACTTTCTATAAAATATTTGTTGAATTTGTTAGCTATTATTGTTTCATCATGATATTCTTCATTTTCGAATATTACATTTTTTATGTTGCTTTTATGTTTTTTCAATACTAATGCTTTTATTTGCATCCACATCTCTTTCTGTCCATTGCATTTGGCAATTTTGTTGTTTATATATATGTTCTTTGCAGTATTTAATTTAACCTTGTATCTGCTTCGTATAAGTATGTAATCTCGCCAGCTTTCATTGTTGTTAAGTATTTTGGCTTTTTGATATTTTTTAATTTTTTCATTTTTCAGAGTTTTTAGTTCATTGTTGAACCACCTATTTTTTTTTGATTTGTACTACTTCTTATGGTGATAAATTTAGCTGCCGTATTCTTCATGATTATATTAATTTTGATAGCATTTTCGTTAAGGTTTCTTTCTGCATCATATTTTGTATCCAAATTACTAAGTTCCTGTGCGAAACGATTTTTTCTGTATTTACATACTTCAATGGTATTTCCATATGTCTTTATTACACTTTCCGTTTTTATAACAATTTCAATATTTTCATGGTCCGATATTTTATGATTCCTATCTGCATATACCGTCACATTTTGCATGTTTGTTATTACATAATCAATAATAGTTTTTGATGTAGGCGTAACTGTAGAAGTTGCATAACAACATTGGTAGGCCAAATTCACCGCATAATTAAAGTTAAGATTCAACGAATTCCATACGGATTAGGGGTACGACATATTTTAAAACGAGAAAATTGATTTGGTATTACAGATCTCATTTTGTAAGTCTTTAACGCTCTTTTGTGTAAAACGTGTCGTAGATTCTATTTAATTACGGCGTTTGTTAAAATGTTTGTATGAAAATTTTGTTTTAGGAGTTCAGGGTCTACATATTTTGTGAAGTTCTTAGAGCTTAATTCCATCAGCTTTCGGCTTAAAACAGTTTTTTTCTTAATTGTGGTCGTGGCTAGGGAGTATATGTTCTAAATTTCAGCTTCATAGCCCATGTACTGAGCACTGAGTGCCCAAAGGAGTTTTCAAATCAAATTTTAATATGCATGCAAAAAAAGATAGGATTTTTAGGGCATAAAATGCCATAGTGCATGAAAATTTCCTTTACTATTTTTGGAAGTAGATATACATAATTTAAATTTAAATAAAAAAAAATTGTTTCTCTTTTCAAAACAATGCAATTTTCTTCCATACGTACTTTGCCCATGTACTCGATAACTTTAAATTTTACAGTACACGGGGGTGGAGGGTTGAAGGCATATATATAGGTATGATCATAGTCTTTAAGGGGTGTTACAAACTATGTGTCAAAATTAATATACTCTTAGAGTAGGGGAATAAAAAGAAACGTATTCACAAACAAAAAGGAATTCGAAACCACCGGAGGAGGTGCGTTTTAAACAAAAAACATTTGGCGGACTTTAAAGAAATCATTTCAAATATGCCTTCCTACCAGACGTTAATAAACTCAAAGGGAAAAGTGGTTAGTCCAAATCATAACATTTTCAAAGCCCGTTTCTAATTTTTTTCTCATTTTTCATCACATTTTAGTTGTAGTAAAGTTTGTTTCAGATTTCAAAATTCCCCATCTGCTAAAATTGCTTTCATTTTTATGTTGCTTTTTTGTGTGTGCAGCCACGACGTTCATGGGGATGACTTTCATATGTGATATATAAGATGTGTAATGTGGACTCTCAAAACACGTGGAACGTCGTGGATGTTACAGAAAATCGACACCACACAGATGACGCCATTGGGAATAGGGGTGTTTACATATATATTCATGTTCCTCGGCGCTTATCAAACTTGCGGCTACGTGAAAAAACATAATCATATACAGCTTGAGCTTAATGTTCTGGAAACTCAGATCGAAGTAGCTTTACCATAAACGCACCATGAATCATTCTCATGTGTACAGATCTTCATTCAAAATAATTCTAAATGAGATATTCATTGTTTGTAATATGTATTTTATTTCCTTAGCTTAGAAAATGATTTCTTTTATTCAGTTATTTTTGTATTTAATAACATAACCATATTTATAGTGTTACATAATAGTATTATTACTGGTAAATGGATTTACTTACTAAACAGCTAAATATTTTTTCAAAAAAAAATGTATTCATTTTTATCCGCTAATGTTTCACTACTACTAATTTAATAAGCTTCGCATTCTAAAATTAGACTATTACACAAATAAATTTTCAAAAACTGTTGATACAAAAGCACGTTAATATGTATGAAATGGTAACAAATAAATAAGAGTGGTTCTTTCCCACAATGCTTAAAGCCGAAATAATTAATATAAATTAAATTCTATACACTTCCTTTTACATACAAACATAAACACCTTTTAACGGCAAAAACGAAAAATATTCGTAACGACGATGATAGTGATGATGGCAATGATAAATATACAAACTATTAATGAAAGGATGTGACGTTAAACTTAGTCAAGAAAAAAAAAATCGGTGGAATAAAGGATCGCAATTTTTTTTTTGTTTTAATCAATAGAAATGCAAAAACGTAGTTCTTGCTCTCGGGCTGTTGCTACTGGTTGATGAAGCACTTACAGCAGATGTGGATGCAACTAAACGGCGGGCGCCGATCGCCGACCGTGTAGGCGAATGCTAGTCTCTGAATATTCCTCTAGCTTTGGCAGAAATCTTTCGCACACGACCCCTACTGCTGACGCTTACTCGGTGTTCATTATTATCACTTTCTGGTTCGTCTTCGTTACTGTCTGCGGCAGTAGATGCCATATTTCCATTGGCGTGCCTCAGTGGAACTCTTCGCCGTACACGCGCATCGGCGGCATCATCAGAGTCCTCATTGTATCTCGGTCGTTTCTGATTGCGGGTGTTACGCGATCCACGCTGCTGCGGTCGGCCATGATAGTCATCGTCATCATCATCGTCATCGAAGGCGGGGTTGTTATCATCTTCACCTGAGTTGATGTGTCGTTTTCTTTGCTGTGGCATGCGGCGGAAGCTTCGACTGGTACTCGTCGTAGCTTCTGAACGTTGGCTTGGGGGTTGTTCTCTACGTGAAGAGACATAAGACGTAAGCGGTTGATTGTCATCAGAGTCAGAGTCTTTAGAACCGCCGTCAGTGCCTTCATCAGAGCCACCTGAATCCTCTTCACCTTCTTCTGCTGGTGTCGCATGATCTTCTTCTCCAATATCTGTCGCACTGGTTTCCTGACTATAGCGAGATCTACCACGCCGAGGAATTATTTCTGCTCCGGATGGTAGGTCATGATGTGTGGTACTGTTCACACTGCTACGCATCCGCAGACGGGATGATACACCTCCAAAGAGAACTGACATTTCAAGTGGATCCTCAACCAAGTCAAGTTCGTCAGCGTTACGTTGATGACGTGAGAGAACTCGACGAGTGTTACGAATTGGTGGCACTGGCTCACCGTAATTGTGATCAACTTGAACCTGATGCGAACTGGTAGAAGTATTACGCAAAACGGCCGAGGATGATGTTATTGCATCCCGACTACTGGTGTGTGATCGGGTGCTACGCAGAGTTGCTGCTATCGGCATGCGTAAACTTCTAGTCGATGTACCTGGTTGTGCCTCGGCATCTGAAAATCAAACATATAATTCAATTATGGTTGCAAATAGTAAAGTGATAAAGCAAACAAAAAAACATATATCTTATCGCCACCCATATCAGATCTCTTGGTTGTCTATCAAATGCTTCAAGGCAACCAACACCATTTGCAAATCCTTTAATCGAAATATAATATTGTTTCGCGTATCTCGATAAAAATCATTAGCCAACGGGACTCGACTTTTCCTATGTTTTTCACAAGTTCAGCTCGGTCTGAGCATTGTCGTGCTCTTATTCGTGTTGTTTTGTCGCAGCTCGTGCATAGCAGTAAGCAAATAACTGTTTGAACAGACGCCCAAGTACTGCTCAATAACTGAAATATGTTCCCAACCTGTATAAGGTAGATATTACCGCGGTCTAGTAGATACGTTGAATAGGTTCACGTACATATTTTCCGATGAAATTGATAAACATGAAAAACATTATCTTACCCAATCTTTGTCTACGATGACCCTGGCTGGAGGCAAGAGGTTCATTGTCACTTTCATCGTCATCATCGTCCTCCGATTCAATATTTGTGTTGCGATTTGTTCTCAGCTGGCGGTTAATTAAAGTCGTTCCACGGCTTGTTGATGCAGTACTAGCCGTTCCATTTAGAACTACGACTCCTCTATCTAGACTTGAATCAGAACGCTTTTTTAACACGCGAGAGCTTCCGCGAGAAGGTACAGGAACAACCTAAAACAGTTATAAAAAGTTATTAGATTTCGCAAAATTAATATCGTCATTATATCCTTACCCCTTCATCATCGTCAGCGACATCTGCATCTACTTCGTCTTCGTCAGCGCTTCCGCGAGCCCATTCTAATATAGCTCGGCGTGTGCTTGATCTTGTGGGTCTTGCGACTTCATGCTCAGTCTCTGAATCCGCAATGACATTGCGTACATTTCGCACCGGTAAATGGTAGCTGTGATCTGTTTCAGCTGCTGTTCGTCGACTACTTATTCGAGTGGCTCTAGAAGGGCTTTCATTTTCAGCTGGAGCAGAAGCTACTGCTGCTGCTGCTGCTATTGCTGAAGCAGACGTTGAAGGTTGCTGAGCAATTTTAATGGGCCGACCTGCGCGTTTCTTTGGTGTTTGCTGGAGTGGGGGAACAGCTATTTCATCTGCTTCATAATTTTCTTCCGAAGTGTTTTCCTTGAGGATATTGTTTCTTTTATTGGTGCTACCACCTACTCGTTTGCTGGTTCCTTTTCTTCTTCTCTTTCCTTTCTCAAAATCGTCATTATCATCATCATCGGAGGCAATTCTACGAATTGCTCTCTTCGATCCCCTCTTGTTTTTCGGCATTTTTCTTCGCTTTGTACTTCGCCGTTCGTTCGGCTTATAGCTATCCTCGGAATCATTTCCTTTATTACGAGATGATGTACCAGCCCCACCTCCTCCAGCACTTCCACCTTTTCTCGGTGATCGAATTTTGCCCTCGCCACCTTGATTATTATCACGATGATCGCTATCATCATCTGAAGATGATGACGTACCACTCGTCAGTGTACTAGATTCACTTGAACTTCGTCCATCGATTTCTTGACTATTAGGACGGGATGCATTACGACGTAGGTTATGGCCACTTGGACCCGGCAGTGATTCGTTTTGATTGGATGATGTGACCCTATTTGAACTAAAAGTTGTCGTCGATGAAGAAGCGGTAGCATTTCGAGCTAAACGCTTTCGGTTGCTGCTACGGTGCTTTATACCGCCATTAGTTGCAGATCGATGGTTAAGTTGAGTACTTTCGTCGCCATCATCATCGTCATCAGAACTATGGGGATTATTTGTTCGACCGTTTGTTGCTTTTGCACGCGTTGATGGACCAGAACGATTCCGACTTCGGTCAGGTGGACTACGTTTATTAGCAGTCTTGTTTGAGCGCCGACGAGCTGTTTTCCAATTGGAAATAACTTGTTTGATGTGTGTTTCAAATAAAGCGCTCAATCGAAGTGTCATTGAATAAATCTGCAAAATATAAAAAGATTTTATGAAAGTTTATTAGTTTTCTTATTATGTCTCGTCATATTTGTATGCGATAATATTATCCTTTAAGAAAATGATGTATAAGTTTAATAATTACTAAGCATACGAGCTTGACTAGTAGATTTTATTACTGTTTTCGATAATGTATTCATAAACAAATGCATGTGTTCATAAGGTGCAGTGGCTTAGTTGTTAAGTACCACTAAGCGGGGGTTCGCTGGTTCTAATTCCGGCCCGTTACCGCCTTAAAGTTTCTATTCGATGCCAAGACATCCAAGAGTAAGAACTGTCAGGTGAAGCTTATCAAAAATAAAATTGCCGTTCGGAATCGAATCGGCATTAAACTGTAGGGCCCTCCATTCGTGTCAAAAAATGTATCTACTCACACACAATGGTTGGAGAAGCTAGGCTTTAGGTATGTATGGCCCGTTTAATCATAATATTTATTTTTTATTTATAAACACAATGTAAAAACAATATCATGCAGAGTCCTTGTAAAACAACGTTTATAAGACAAAAAGTTATGTTAAATGTGTTCCCATTAGCCTTCCATAGAAAGAACATGTGTGCAGAGTAGGAAATAAACACTACTAAACAAGCTGGCTACTTACTGAATATAGCAACAACTCTCTTAACCGAGATATGAACCAAATCGTTTTCATCCATTACTGATATATATATGTTTGTGGATATTTAAAATATGAATAACTTCAATAGATAATAGGCTTACTACCGTTTTTTAAAAATACAACATTAAATTGACATTACTGTTGGCGTTTTGTAAGTCGTTAATGACATTTTGAATGGAACATATTGCGGATTCTAACACGACGTTTGTCATATAAAAGTTTTCACTGTTATTCCTAACGCTGATTTCATTAATTAAATATATTTTTTACTTCATTAAATTTAATATTTAGATATTTCCCATTTTCATATTTCCAAATTCCGTTTTCATAAATCTCATTTATAGAATCGTTGATGCGTCAAATCATCCGACCAATTGACTTCATATTACATAATAACATTATGTTAGTATTTTTTTTTCTTTTACATATACTTGAATCGGTGATTGTTAAAACAATAAAAGGGAGGCAAAAAAGTAAATAAATTAATTTGGAAGATCTATCTCTGTAATATGTCAAAGTTAAAACAAAAATTCTATACTTATGTTGTTTTAGCAATCATCTATTCAAGTTAGTCAAGTATTCACATTCAGTATTCTGAACATGAAACTTGTTTTAAACGGCAAAAGGATTAGACTTTATTAGTTTTATACATTTTTTTTAAGGATCAGACTTTTAACCTTTTCTTCAGCAGTTATCTACAATTGAACCTAAAAGTAAGGTTCACTAACTTAATGCTATAGGGTCAATGTGGGTAAATGTAAACAAATTTATGACGTTTGAAAATTATTGACTTTAAATTTTTTTTTATTTTCCTAGGGAAAATCTAAAAATACCAATATAAAAGTATTGTAATTCATAATTAAGAGTTGAAACATTTATTATGAAAATATAAAAACTACAATAAATTATAGTATTTTTACATTTCCCAATATTTTTTTTTCTAAGTAGGGTGGTAAAAGTAAACAACGATTAAAGTGTATATAAGAGATACTCAATATTCCGTTAGGATGGAATGGAAACGATGGTGATACGGCTATGTCCAATTTGCTGCAATGAGTTTCATCTGATCTTTATTCTGTTATATATAACGGATACTTTTTCTCCATTTGCCTAAAGTCATTGTTTTTATTTGTACATTCTTAACTGCTCTGACAACATCATCTATTAAGTAATGAGAAAAATGACACCGTCAACTGAAATCGCTATCTTTATGAATATACGAAATGTATGCGAAACCATGGAAGCTACATAAAAAATCCGGAAATTGAGTTTACGAAATGCGACTTTCCGAAGAATATTGCAGATTCCATGGATAAACACGTGTGAGTTCATAATTGTAAATTATATAACTAATGGTTAGCAATGTATTTATAAAAAAAAATTATATTAAGACATAAACTCGGAAAGCATCCGAAAAGATTAATTCCAAAGATTTTTGTTCTTGTTCAGTCCTATGCAAGATAATATATTTAATTTCATATTTTAAATGCAAAATAAATATTTTTATGTATATTTTCTTTTATGAACACAAATGTTGCCGAACTCCTACTCCTGCAATAATAATGTACCACTTTTACATTTATGAACTCGACCCACCATATCTAACAGTTGAGGTCCTGTCACGGATGAGATAGAACGATCTCTTGAAAATACAAAAAAATTAAATAGCATGAGGAATAAAAATTTTTAATTACTAGTTGTAAGCTTTGAAACCTTTCAATACTACACCGAAGAGTAAGTGGCAATGGGTCATATACGAAAAGAAAATTGAATTGCGAAATATTCTATGCAATGGAATCTTAATAAAGCAGGTGACGGAGCATGACGCTCTAGGCAAACTTATAGTGGAGAATTCAAACTCTGACTTGAATGAAACGCCTAGAGAAAGAAATGTAGGTTCTAATAATGTAACTTTACAGATAATTATCATCATAGCATCTAGCATTGTCATATAGTTGCTTAAGATATTTCCTTCACCATGTAGAAATCATTATTTAAATACTTATATCGCGGAAACTGCATGTTTGCAAACCAGCTAACATTTTTTGGGATTGGTGAAATTAAAATAAGTTTTTAGGAGTACATTTATATGCGAAAGCAAGTCCAGATTTTATTATTATCGAACATATTTTCTAATCAAATAAAATACTTTTTTTTTCTACAACTCTACAATCCACTAGCGGATACAATTATTTTTGTTTCAATATCGCGGTGAATTTGTTTTCCAAATTGATGAGAACATAAATCAAATAAAGTATTCTACTTATTTATATTCAATGTAGGTTTAATTTATTAAAATTCCAAAAAGTATTTTAACAGACAGAATTTAGGATATACTGTCTACTGTTTTCAATGTATTGTTATCTGTCTAAAATATATATATTCGTTTAAGTGAGAATTCGAAATCAGGATTTTTTTTTTAGAACAATCGTATTTTTACCGGGGATATAAAATAAAATTTAAATGTTTGAACCGTGGTTCACAAAAATTTAGAAGATCTCTAAAAATGTATAGCTTGAGGGTACTTTTTATTTCATCTTGATGGTATCTTTTTTCACAAAGACACATTTCTTAACAAAAATACAAAATTGTTCCCTTAATTTGTT
This sequence comes from Ferdinandea cuprea, assembly GCA_963576555.1. Lineage (NCBI taxonomy): Eukaryota > Metazoa > Arthropoda > Insecta > Diptera > Syrphidae > Ferdinandea > Ferdinandea cuprea. Next base: position 86,466,275 of record OY754959.1, read on the forward strand.
TGAGTAGTATACTTCTGTTGGACTAATTATTTTAGAATACGTTGCAATGTAACCCCTTACTTTAAAAACAAATGCATCTATGTTTTATTTTAATCGATAACTACAATCCCGCCAAATCATGCTTCTCACGAGTAAGACTGAATCATTGTTCATAAGAATTCTCATTCAGAAAATTTCGTTGAAAAAAAATCGAAAGTACTCTTAAAATATATTAACAATAAAAAGTAAGATCAACGAATGCAAACGAATAATTTTAGTGTGTAAAATAGAACATATTTGTATCTTACCATCGACTGGTCCTATATACACAACGATAACAGACAGACAGGAGGAGAAAGCATGAATGGAAAGGGAGGAAGAATTTGTTTTCGTGATGAATTAAAGCGAACAATGTGTGACGAGCAATGAGGTGTGATTCCGCACGAAGGCAGACAAATTAAACATCAAACACTCAATACTCAATGCAAGTGCGTTGGTATGTCATTTGAAAATTACTTACGCGAGACCTCTTATTTGTGTTGTAGTTCCTAGAATTTTGAAATATCAATCGTACATCTTTTGCAAAATCATGTGGATCCTCATAGTTTCCGCCAAGCAAATCTTCTTTTACAGTACGCAAATCCATTGGAGTATCAATTATTTGTAAATAGTCTGAGAATTGCATTGTGTCAACAGGTTCGCGGAATGGTGTCGAATCCGGACGTAACCACATCATTTCCAGGAGTTGTCGACAATCTGCCCGCCAATCGCAACTCGTACGTGTACGCTGAGATCTATATTACATACAAAATATATAATAGAAATTCAAATAAATTTTCATAAATTTAACAAGTATTTCAAACCTTCTGCTGCTTCCATTGCTTTTACGAGGTGAAGCGGACGAAGATGGACCAGCTGCGCTTGTGGATGGACCAGGCTCGTTTTCATTGTCATTTTCCGATTCAGAAGAAATATATATGTCAACTAATTGATGGTATACGGGCGCAACATCAATGTCATTTTGTTCCCTAACATTAGTTCGAATAGTTATTTTTTCTGTTCAAATGATTTAATTGAATAAGGGACATACCTTATGATGCGTAGGCACAGATCTGTAATGATTCGGGCGTGTCGCACTATGTTGGTGTGTTTTCGGTTAAACTTTTCTGCATTAGTTGCCAAGTATCTGACATCAAATTGCGCCGAAGTGATTCGTCTATAGAAATGATTTTCGAACCGTGCCTTAATCGTAGTCAGATCAATTGGATATTCGATCAAAAAAGCATAATTTGGGTAAATGTTTAAATCGACCGGAGCAAGAAAAGGCTCAGCGATTGATAATCGCATCACTTGCTCTAGGCCGTTAATAATTCTACGACAGGAACCGTCCCTATCGCCACGATGCCATTCTTCTGATTTTGGTTGATAAAGTGTGGCGCGAATTTCCTCAGGCAGAACTGAAACTGCCCCACCTACCTCATCTGGTAGACGGTTTTCATCGATTGGTTCCATGTCCCATGGACTCATGTATTCATATTCTCCGTTGTCCCATCGAACGCGGAAACACATAAAATATGAGTTTGGATATTCAGGTGAGAGTAAATGCCGTGATTCAATTTGTCCCATCCACCATCCATCGCCAATCATGCACCTGGAAATTATTTGGTTATAGACAAGTGTTACACATAAATTTAGTTTTCACTTACCTAAACCTATCGCCAATTCCCCAATTCCGCTGTACAGCTAGATCAAATGTCTGTCGCAATACAAGAAAATCTAATACATCGGGCATGTCATGATATTTAATTTTAAAAGTCACTCCAGTCATGTTGCCATCTTCATCAAGCATTGCCAGTTTGAGGCAACACAACCTGGGAGGACGTATTTCATATTTAATTCCAATAACCCGAACCAGTTCATGCTCACGCAAATCGCGAAAACTCCATGGCTCGGAGCTGTGAGTAAGCTTGTATGCCTTTTTGGAACGCACGGCGTCCAAGTAACGATGATGACCCTGCCGAAAATAAACTACTTCATCACCCATTTGTGGATAATAAGGAGTTTTTCTAGGTATTACTTCAGATAACCATTCAGGAGGTTTATACACCTCCGGAATTTCTCCAGTAATGTTTTCTGGTATTGCCACACGTTTTCTTCGGCTTTTTGAGATCGCCGCAGCGGATGTGTTTGGTTGCGATGTATCATCGCTACTACAAGAAGGACTTCGTCGTGAGATGGGTTTACGTTTTGAACGTTTCGGGGGCTCTAGATTTGGACCTGGCTTATCGGCAACCCAGTCCGAGTAATCAGAAGATTCTGAATCGGTTGTCGATGTTTCCTCCTCTTCACTGAGATTTTCTTCTACATTGGAATAACTGGTATCGCCAGAAGAATTACTACTTTCCTCTTCCTCTTCGTCCTCTTCGGGAGGTTCTTCGACATGTTCCTGTCCGCGCACAGCTCTTGTTCGGTATGCTGGGCGCGGCCCACGACGTATAGTTCGAGCTCCTCTCTGACGGTTGGATGCCTGTAAAGCTGTATTTGCATTTGATGTATTTATCATAATAGGTCGACGTCGCATCTCTCGTTTATACTGATCCATTTCATATTGGCCGGCAGCAAACACTGTCTGCCTTAAATTCTGCAGCTGTGAATATTTCATAGGTCGTACATAGATTCGACGTATAAACTTGAAGCTTGTCTCTCTTTGCCAATTTCCACTACTCTGGCGGACTCCTTCCACATCTCCAGTGCGTCTTGCAGCAGCTAAAGCTCTTCCTATCGAACCAGAACCGGCCCCGCGTGGTGAATTGCCGCTACCATTATTGAAACTATTATTACGATTACGTTCATTAGAATCTGGAGCAGCATCTTGTCCCTGTCTGTTTGCCAATGCTTCAATGAGGCGATCGATATGCGAAAAGATACTATTATCATGAATTTCGACGCCTTCCATTCCCATTGTTATATTTGGAACCAACTGCTCTGATGGACAATTTTCCCTTCCTGGTACTAGTCTCTGATACGCTGGCGGATGGGGATTTCCATCTACATCCACTAAGAATGGCGGTGGCATTAAATGTGGCATAATCTGAGTCTGTTCATCGACAACGTAGTGCTGTGCATCTCGAAGAAGAGGACGATAATCGGTATGGAAAAAAAGCTCCGTTGGCAGCTGAAAAATGTAATTAAATTTTTATTACTATTATTTTTTTAAGTTTATTAAAATATGTACAAATTATTAATTAATTAGTAATATTAATAAAAACAAACCGAAAAGTGCTTTTTCGGCTATAATTAAACTATTAGGTATCAAGTATAATTTTAAAGCTTAAATTCTAGTATTACATTGTAAAATTTGTTTAAATGCGTTTCGTTAATTGAAATCCTAAAGAGAGTATCAGACGATTTGTGCATACACAAATATTTTTGTATAATTGTCAAACAAATACACAAATCGTCTGAACCACAAATTGTATGTACACAAATGGTATACACAAACGATTTGTGTATTCGATTCTGATAGTCTGATTCAATAAACAAATTAATTTATGGCTACTTGTGGATTTGTGTATAGCATATGTGTATGTCAATTCATTTATGTATTCCGAAAATTGATGATTTCGTTCGAATGTACAAATGGTTTTGATTTGTTGTGAATAAAATATTTATCGTTTTTCTCAATACAGATATACAAAATTGGTATTTTGATACATACGTCGCCCTAAACTTGTTTTATGATTGGTCAATATCAAAACGGCAGTCAATGTTTGCATTTTTAGCACGGTGAAGTTCTTGAACTGAGTCGGTGGTCGCAAATTTAAAAGCCCAAATTATGAAAGCATTTATTGAAGCTCATTTTCGGGTTAATGGCTTCGAGCACAAAGCGAAATTCCACCCACAAATAGTGACCGTGTGGTCATTTCATGCTGAAGGCGTGATTGAAACTTATTTTTTCGTCCATTTAACACCATATTACAGTCAATGTAGTTTGCTTTTGTACCATGATGGTGGACTTGTTTTTACAAAATTGGATGGACTCAACTTTAGAGATATGAGGTTCCCAACAAGATGCTGCTACATGCTAAACAGCTGGTTAAATAATTGATATATGTAGGTAGTAATGATGCGGTCGAATGGCCACCTTTCTGGGTGGGTTTTATATGGGGTAAAGCCAAGTCGTCGATACGGCAACAAGCCAACAATGCCAAAGGAGCTCAAAAAAATTATGCAATGCGGAATTGCCAACGTTGGAGCCGATATGTATGTAGGAGCTGTGCAAAATTGGTTCCAGAGATTTGATCGGTGCGGTGGTAATGACCATGTAAACGATTCTCTAAGCTTATCAAAAAAAAATATATATTTGGTGAGACATAAGTCCCGCATTAATTTTTCTTTCCTCTTAAGTTGGACTTAAGTCCCGAAAAATTAATGCCCCTGCGCCAAGTTGGCCACGTAGTGGACGACCGGCATTATGCTTGTCCTTTTCAACCGACAAAGGTCGGAAACATTTGCAACTAGCTTCTATTGCAACGTCTATTTGTCCTAGATTTATAGTCGACTCCCGACTTTTGCTTTATTATCCAATCGAAACCATAGGCGACCTTTTTTTTATCGTTTGGTCCCAACTCAGTCCCGAGTTTTTGAGTTTATTCAGTAAAACTATACAATGTCGTCATTCGTCCTGTTTTGTAGGTCATTGTTTTCAGTTAGTTTCAGGTAGCCAAAAAACAGACATATCGAACAATTACGTTATTTAAGATATATAAAACGAAAACCCGAAATTCGCATTCGGACATCCGTTTCTAACTCATCAAACCACTTCAATTATCAACCTTCTTTCAACGTTTCAACTCGAAGGACAGGGGTGCCGAGTGCTGGACGATAAGCAGGAAATAAGGGTTTAAACTGGGCTCCTTCGAATGAAAAATTCTTTGAAGGGTATTTGATCCTGTGTACGAAGGGGGCGAATGGAGGAAAATATACAACTTCGCCTCTATGATCTGTACCAAGATGTGGGTGTAGTACAACAAAGCCCAGCCCCCAGGTTCGAGTAGACAAGGAAGACCGTATGGACTTGAGTGTCCTCTTACTTTTAAGCTGGGACACTTGATGTATGTTTATGTGGCTTATGAGGCTATGAAGAGCTACACGAGGACAACCCTCAGTATAACTGTCACTGCCCGGGTCTCTTTCACTTGAGGAACAGAACACTTAAAAGCTTGTTCTACTTACGCATTAAAGAAATGCTATATGTCTCACTCTCTAATCTTTACAGGTTTCTGGAGACATCAGGATGGCTTGATAGAATTTAAGTAACATCCAGCGCAGAGAAGGAACCACAAGGAAGCCCACAACACCTCTTTTCACCTACTAAAGGGTATAACAATGGGTCCACAAAAACCAAAGTGTTACGAGCAGGAGACTGATCTTCCATTTCGACCACTAAAGGTTATAACAATGGCTCCAATAAATAATAATAACCTAACCTTACTCAACACAGTCATCGAGCCGAAAATATGACATCAAAGTGTGCAACTGAACGCTAAAAACCTGTAGAGGTAGGTTACCTAGATGACATCATGATACGAGAATCATGAAGGAGGCTCTTGGGTTGTTCCAAAGGTATGGGGGCTCCCTATACTTGTTGTAGTACATAAGAAAGCGGCGGTTCAATTTTAAACGTTCTGGATCAATATTAAATTAATTAACGGGTATTTGGATAGCTCAAAACATTAGGACTTTAAGAAAGGGTACTTACAGATTAAGAATAGTAATCACCCAAAACCCTAAAGGCGCAACTGGAAAAAAGTTCGCTACTTCCTACGATTCTTATACCTGCACCTCCCAAGCCCCGTGAAGCCAAAGTTAAGGACGTACGGGATCCAAAATCAGAGACAAACATAGCTGTCTACGTACAATTTCCAATGTATATACCGGGAACTATAGCTAAAGGATTAGGCTTAAATATCGTGTAAGATTAATCAATGTTAACATATATAACAAGGACTAACTTCTTCAGGTCAGTCCTCCAAACTAGGATCCCTGGACTAAATTAGCTACCTCTCTTTTGAGCACTTTAAAATCAATCACAAATTTTTAAAGAAAATTGATAAATTACTTACATTTTTAAATCTGTCTAGACCGACTCCAAGGCCAAAGATAAGTATATGTCCATGGGAATCAGTGGCGGCAATCATTGTTCCATCTGGGGACCATTTAGCATCAAAGACACCTCCATGGCCTTGTCCATCGATGTGATTTACAAAGTGGGCTACGGAAATTCCCTGTTCAATGTCCCAAAGGAAAACCTGCCCATCATGACCAGCGGAAAGTAATACGTATTCATCTTTCGGATTCGATTCCAAAACGTACAATTCGTCTTTATGGCCACGGAGAACGCAATGAAGTTTACCCGTTTTTGCGTGCCAGATTTTTATCTATAAGCAAAAGCCAATTAAATAAATGCAAATATGTACGGCTAAAGTTTTTCATACGGTAAAATCATTAACTGCAGTGATAACATATTTGTCTGAATAGTCCCATGCTACCATTGTCACCTTTAACTTTTTACCCTCTTCTGGCTCTGGGCAACTGAAAGAATTAACACTGTTATTTAAATTCAAATAATATATATTAGTTGAATTACGTTAGTAATCTTTCGGTCATATTTAGCTTTAAGCTTTTCCACTGCTGAGATTCAAAAGTCCAAACGTGTGCGGTACCGTCCTTACTACCAGATATAAATTTAAGACCCCTATGTGCCCATTGCACAGAATCAACAGCATCTGTGTACGCCTCTGTTTCCAGTATCCTTTTTGGACCATCTTCTGACATAATATATACCCTCGCATGATGATCTGCAGAACCAGCGGCTAAAAATATTCCACCAGGTGAAAAAGAAGTGCACATCATTTGTGCTTGTCCAGGGCGCAATTTTTCATGGTACTGAATTGGTTTCGGAGCAAATATGGTCTTTCCAGCTCGCGGTGTAGTATACTGCCAAAATGCAATCGATCCATCTGTACTTGTTGTCACTAAATACTTTAAATCGCCTCGTGGTGAAGGACAAAAGTTAACTGATGTGATCATTCCTGTGTGGCCAGTAAGTACTGCAATTGGTGAAGTGGTCTGTAAATCCCAAACTCGAAGTATGCGATCTAGAGAACCAGCTGCCAACATTGTATTGTCTAAGTTGATAGCAATATCAGTTATTTCCGCGGAAGCTCCACGAAGTGTCGCCAAAAGACGTCCATCTATTGCACTCCAGATTTTTATTAGAAGATCATCGGCGCCCTAATATTTAGTAAAGGTATCATATATTTATTGAACAAAAAAAAAAAATTATTGAGATCTTTACCGTTATTATGTACTGGCCGGTCCGATCAAAAAGGACACAGTATACAGATGATAAATGACCCACAGTGCGACGCAATAAGCGTGTTTTGCTGTATAAACTGGTTGGAATGACAAGTTTCCTTCGAACAGGGCCTCCATATTCTCGACCAATTAAAACTTTACCTTTAAAAGCAACCAAATATAAATAAATTCAAACTCATTTTTTGTCAGATTTAAATAATTTAACTCGGATTTACCTATATTATGAATTGGTTTAGATACAGCGGAGTCAGGTAAAGATACACCATGCACTCGAGTGCAGTAATCTACTAAAGATCTTGGGCGAAAAATGCTCTCTTTCGTGCGCAGTAAACTTTGACGCCCACTGCCAAGTAAAGAAATAATACCAGGAACTGCTGGACTGAGCTCATTGTCCAGAATAGGTCCAACACGACAACATACTTCCAACAAATGATTGGGTCCAATGTGGGAGTACTTTCTCTCCTGTTTAAAAAAAATGAAACAAATAAATTTTCATAAACGAAAAGTGAAGAAGTTATAAACCATAAAATGTTTTTATTGCCTCATCTATATTGCTTCATTCGCATATATAATGTTAAAGTACTATATTATTGTGCTATTATTCATTCGCATGCGCATATTCGATTCACAGATTCCGAATCCAAACGGAAATTAACTTTTGAAAACCTTCAGGTGGTTCGGGATTTGAACCAGCGACCTCTCTTTTATTACTATTCGCAATAATTCCTTTATATGTAGTATTACTACATACATATGTACATAATATGTCCTTCATTAAAACAACGAGTTCTTTTCCTTAAGTTTGACGTTTCGATTTATTAACTCTCATCGCTAAACAGCCATTATACTTAGTTTTTCTGCGAATTATGTCAAATAGACTAAAGTTGTCATCCAGTACAAAAAAAATAAACATTTACATTTTTGAGGAAGAATTTAATAGCGCAAAAACTTGTTCTCAACATTCATTTTATATCAGCTGTTATAGTTCAACCAACCAACCAGTTTATAGGTTATTTTCGAATCCAACATGGCAGTAAAAAACGTGTTTATAACCTATCCTAAGGGTATTTTATTTTGACACATAGTTTGTAACACCTTAATATTCGTCGTAGACCCCTAAAAAGGTATATAGGTATACCAAAACCTATGACTAATTAGCAATGTCCGCCCGTCCGAATCAACTTTTGAGGCCTTTAAATTTAAGCTACAATATATGACATGAACAACATATTCCCTAGAGTGGTACAGTGGAAACATTTTGATAGGTTTTGGCCACGACCACTTTTTGGGGGCGTTTTTTCAAAAAATACTTTTATTATATAAATTTTATAGAATGAAATAAAATGCTATCCATCACGTTCTTTAAGCTTTTTTTAGGGGCATATAGGGACTAAGCGGACTGTAGCCTTTCTTTCTTTTTTTTATATTTTTTTTTAATCAATATTCATTTTTATTATTTTATTAATGTATTGCATACGCAGAAGCTACATACATTAAATATTTAATTAATTTTATATTCTTGTAAGTACATATAAAAATAATTTTGGTACCACTATGAATGATTAGGTACTTGTATAGGTGGGTGGCCATAACTGCAAGGTTGCTATAATTTTTAATAACTTTTCAAAGTTTTATTTAAATAAAATGTAAGCATAATGTAAGCAGAATTATTCCAGGCATTATTTAAACATAATTTATTTCAATCGGTTTTACCCAGAAGTTATGAAATCTTCGAATCTAAATGCTGCTTAAGGATAGGTACTTTCCCTTATTTTAACAGATCTCGTTTTATTTTTGTTATGATTTGGTTTAAGTCTTACTAAATAAATTGAAATAAAAAAAATCACTTGAAATTAAAAAGTTTTGCGTAAAAATGTTGTTTAAAAACAAAAAACCTTAATGTTTGAGAATCTCTGGTACGTACATATTTGTAAACACAACACAATTTCAAAACAGATTTTGCAGGCGAAGCAGCTACAGAAGTGCTGTTCGTCTCTTTTTCGCCACAAAAAATACTTGCATATAAAATGGCTACCCTACCCATAAGTGTTCAAAAACAACAAATGAATGATAAAATAAATTGAACCCAGTTGTACAGAATTTTGTTTTCACGATTTCTTTTGAAATAAACGTAGTAAACATTGGATAATAATGAAATATGGAACATAAATAATTCAACAACAAAATTAATCCGAATCAAAAGTCTATTTAATGTTCATAGTAAAGAAAAATAAGAGTAAATAAAAAAATTATTCCCAAACTTAAATAAATTTAATATATTTAATCCGAATTATGTATTATGTATCCTACTCGAATTCACACAGAAAAATAATCAACCACCAAATACAACATGGCGTCTTTGGTACAAAGGCTTTTGCCCAGCAAGCACCATTTTGCTTATATAATACGATTGACAATCTCGTGAAAAACAACAAATTTCTTTTCATTCACATAAATGTGCTCGACAAGGAATTCAATAATAAAACTAATTAGACCAGCAAAAGATTTGTTCAATTGACCCAGATAGAGGGCTAAGTACATATGTAATGTATTGGATATAGGTATCAAAATGGCTGCTTCTCAATTTTAATATTATGTATGTATGTATATAAATTTCAGTGCAATTTTTTTCTTTTGCAATTTTGTCACTATTAAGACATCTAATCGTATTGATAAATAATTTAAGTCACATCATTATCGATTAACCATAATAAAATCCAAGCATCACTCAGATATCATAATAAACATTTTGCAAACATAAACAAGAGCATTGTTATTTACGATTTTGTATGTAAACAGTAGCTAGCTAAGTGACATACATAAATAAAAAGAAATTGCATGCAGTTGTACTTACCAATTCATCAAAGGACTGGTCATGTTCGTTGCCCAACCAGTCGGTGCGTTTCGGCAGAACCTGTGAGAAAGAGAGAGAAAAAATGGTCATGGTCATACACTTGTCTTCAGAGCGCATCTAAATGGATAGGTAATCAATTCATGCACCAACTAATGCGGAAGGAATCAAATCCTTACGAGCCAATGCGTGTGCCTGGCTGACCGCTTAGAGGATTCTTTCCGGACTTGAAAAAACACATATTAGGACGAACAAAATTTGTTTTTTTCTCGTAGAAATTCTTTTTTGTAAAAATACGGGAAAATATGAGTCGAAAGCACGTGCTAAACCACAACAGAATATTCGATTCAATTTTTAGTATAGTTTTAGACTTTGAAACAAGTAGACGTCTCGTTTGGGACAGAAGAACGGAAAAAAAGTTATAATTTTGTTCCCGAATCGTGATTTTGTATGCAGCAAATCTAGAGTGATACTTTCACGAAAATACTTTTTGTTTCCGAGCACTTATATTACGTACCTTTTTCTGTTCCAGCTCCTGAATGAGGACCTGTAACCGATAAACAAAAGGATATATTTTGTTAGTTTCGCCATTTTCACGCAACATTTCAGAGGTGTAAAATTGATTGATCAAAGGCGACATAATAAACTAACCTTTGCAGTTTCCTTTAGAGGTCCGGCTGCGAGAAACTTGGAAATCAGAAAGTATAATTCTGTAACAAAAATATGACACTCCATTATTTCAGACAATTGCATTAAAGTTGTTAATTTGTTTGACGGAATATAGCAAGACAAAAAAAAATTATTTCTGGCACATAGAATCATAGGTTTTTTGCAATTTTCTTGTTTACCTGGAACCACTATATTTTCGTTTGTTAATTGTTTGTTATCCATTTTTATTCAAAGGCTATGGGGGCAAATTAATTGAGTGCATTTATATTGTATAAATTTTCCGATTTTTCAGCTCGAAATTGAAAATATTTTGCTCTTTCACATTACACAAAACTATCGACGGAGTCCGTCGTCAGCCATTGCTTTTCGCTTTTTCCTTCTCCCATTCTGTTCGTTGATGTTTTTTTTCTGTCAACCTTTTTTATTCAGTGTTTGAGTAGTCTTAAAACTGTAAATAGCAACTGGGGCTTCTAAAACTGTAATATGGTTTTTTTTATAAAAATTCAACCCTAGTTTTTTTTAAATTATTTGTAAGCAGGATTGTTAGTTAATTTAGATATCAATATTTCTTCAATTGTCAAAGGTTATTCAGTCCGGGCGGTTGCCATTTGACAGATGAAGAGCTGACAGAATTTCGAACTGTATCTTTGATTTTACAGCTGAACCATAGCTTACAAGAAGCTTATGTACGTAAAGAGTTTTGTCGATAGCGATGCGTCTTGTTCGTGTAACAATCAATCCCGGCGATTAAACGGGTATCGTTTTTTGTAGCTTCACGTAAGAAAAACAACTGTCGAATTTTGTCCATAATATAATAATAATCGTGCGATCAAATACATTATTAACCCAATTTCTTTGTTCGTGTTTATGAAAACAATTACAATAAAAGTAAATTCACTTTAATACAAGGTAGCGCAAAATTAATTGCTATCTAGAATGTAAGTTATGGTTGACAAACGACGCTATTTGCATAAGTCATAACATCTTTCGATAGGGTGATTAATTTTGCGCCACCTTGTATATAAACAACGTGGCAAATTAACAAATGTCAACCAAACAAAGGTGGACAACCGTTCACATTATTTTCCAAGTTAGCATAGCAACAAACAAATACAAATTTTCTATTGCGCGCTGTTAAACTGCCACCATCGACCGAAATATGAATGGGAAAGTTAGGCAACCATTTTTATGACTGGTGTCTCCTCAATACGATTGAGTACAAACTTCATTTGTACGCCACGGATATCGCTTCTTTCCCGAGAAACGGTGCTTTCTTGGACTTGGCCTTAACAAACGCAAGACTTGAACTGACAAACGCGGATCGACTCACGCCGCCGCATTTCGGATCCCGAGCGAGCAAAAGATGCAAACACGAATCAGTGTGTTCTTTCGATTATGGAAGGGCACGCTGGCCGCACTTCTCCGGGTTGTTAAAACGTGAAATTCGTTTGAGTGGGATTGATCCAGCAACTAACGAAAACATGACGAACATTGATATCGATCGTCATCTAGTACAGATGAATGATGTCATTAAACGAACAATGGAGCGGACTATCCCTCAGATAGTACGGTCCGACGACGACCAGACAGAAAAGTACAGGAACGCTACAATTGACGCACTTTACAGACAAAAAAGCAGACTGCTCTCTAGGCTTAAACAGCTTCATGGACAGTTAACTGAACAACTGAAAACAGACAGACACTACTGACTGCAAGCATAAGGCCAGAAAATGTTGCTTCGACCGATCGGCGGGAGTTGATGGTATCCCAAATATCGTATTGAGACACCTGCCCCTAGAGGCTGTGGAGATTTTCACAACGCTGTTGAACAATGCGCTGAATAATGCATATTATCCGGCGCATTGGAAAATGGCAGTGGTACATCCAATCCCGAAAAAGGGAAAGGATAATACTAACCCTGCTATTATCATTAGTCAATTAGTTTGCTTCCGAATATTAGCAAGGTGTTTGAGAAGGTTGTTAATAGAGCTCTGCTGAAATTGGTCGAGGACAATAAAATGATCCCGGACAACCAATTCGGTTTCAGGGCGAGGCATGACACTATTCATGCCGCGTCAAAACTGGTTTCCGACTTTCAATGGAATAAATGCAAGAACCAATGCACGGGTGCTTGTCTGGTTGACTTTAAAAAGGCCTTCGACACCGTATGGTTAGAGGGGCTTTTATACAAGTTGATCAGACTGGGAATGCACAAACCCTTGCTATATATAATTTATAACATGCTTATGGAAAAGAAGTTCGTGGTCAAATGTGGCAACGTAACTTAGAGCAGAGTCTATAATATCAAAAACGGTTTGCAAAAGCGGTGAATTCTCCGATCCTGTTTAATATTTATCTGGTACGTTCACTCAGTCATGCTATAGCGTATGCCGATGATTTGGTCGCATAGAGATCAGGTCCTAAGGTCGAGGTCATCAACATCCTTCTGCAGCGTAACTTCGAGCAAATTAAGGGATATTGCGACGACTGGAAGTTGAAAATCAACTTTAGGACATGTCTCGGGTTGTTTCGAACACCTGAATCTGAGTACATAAAATATTATCCCAACACGGCATTATATGATGGGAATAGAACACTTGAATAGGATTGACAATTTCCTCATTAAGGTGACTCGAAGGCACGTTGCGAGGGCGATGACCAACGATAATAGCCTGATCTTCGGGGCATACTACCCCAATGAAGCACACATGGAGAGAGCGCTCCGATCTGGCTTTGTTCCGCCCGAGGCTTTTCCCCATATTGATAAAAAAGGGCTGGTACAGACGAAGGATGCTATCCCGGTACTATACCACCGCTACCGCAGAGCGACTGATAAGCGGCTCGACTACGACGGGGACGTCGCTAATGCTCCCGAGCTCCTTCGTTTAATACCGCGATAGGGGGGAAGGGATCAAATTGATACGGACACGCAATTCACCGAATACTGGTGGCTTGCGGAGGGAACATTGGAACCAGCCTTTCCAGGTCGGTGCGTTACCTTAAGGTAACTCATCTTAGTTTTTAAGTTGCATAAGTAGGTTGGTTTGTGCTCTGCATGCCGGCTGCAGGGTATGGTGACATTTTCCCATTGATAATCCCTAAAAATATTAGCCACATTTACATTTGAATAAATAAAGATACAGCTTCTATTTTTGTTTATAATATGATTGTGTATGAATGGAAAAGTTTTCCTGCGATACCTGGTAGTCTTAAAAAACAGTATTAAATAAGCTAATGCAAAAAAGTGTAGTTACGAATGTAATACTAATGACTGAAACAAATGTGCAGCAGGGCTGCATGCAGTATAGCATCTCCACACACTCTCTCGCTCACAGTGTGCGAATAGTTAAAAGTAAAATTTATTTAAAAATAGGTAAAATCGTACTGGAGTAATAAAATCAAGACTTGCTTTTGCACATTTATGTCTAAGAACATATTAAAATTGCAAATTAAATTCCATGAAATAAATTGATTGATAACAGCGCCTCTGTTTTTGGGAATTGTCTATAAATTCAATTGGATTCTCATTGGGTCCGGGGATTGGCTATGAATTCATATTGGATTATTCAATGATTTAGTTGGGTTTTGCTCTAAAAAGTGATAACAGCCGAATAATTGAAGTTTAAATGGTGTTTGAAGAGATACGTTAAGATTAGAGTCAGGGGTCCCAGTTAGTTGCTACTCCAGTGAGTCTGGGTGGGACTTCCTTTTCAGTGGGATGCCGCTAACTGTTAAAGTGACAGGCGAGTAGTCGAAGAGAGATCGAAACATTCCATAATCTTAACAAAGTTTCCGGATATCCCTTTTATAATATAAAAATCTATAAGTTCTGGAGTTTTTGCCGTATCCGTATGCCAATTCTTCGGTTGCCTGCCGAGTAAAATCATACCGGATAAGTAGAGAATTTTGGCTTCTGGTGAATTACATTTCGAACCCCAGAGGTCAGAAGTCGTGTTTTGCAATAAAATAAGAATATGAATGCTAAATTGTGAAAAATAAAAATAAAGCCGCTCCGCACTAGCCCTTTCCGAATGCGTACTAGGCACTATTTTCCTTAATTTTGCACTTGATTCGTCCGTTAGGTAGGTTTCGGTTACCAAGCATAGTGCCGATATCATTTGTGCGAGTACAAATTTCAAGTTAGCATTCAGCTATTTTTATTTTTAAATATTCATATTCTTATGCGATGAAGCCAGCCCCGAAGTTATCTTCGAGCTCATAAAACTTTCAAACATGGTTTTTAATTCGGTTCTTTTTCAAATCTAACAAGAATTGCAGAAAAATCTTCTGTGACTGGGTCAGGCGATATATTGATTTTCTGATTAGCTTGGAACGGCGCTTCAGCGTATTTGGTTGGGCTTTATCTTCAGTTTTATCTGGATAACTAATTATTGATACAGAAATGTTTATTCAGCAACTATTAGTAAATTTAAAAAAGTTTGCTATTTGGTGTAGTGGCGGGGTGGTTGGGCCTGTGATGAGTATGTAAAAAGCAAAATATAAAGAAATTAAAGGACGTAGATTTGTTTATTTGTTCATAATGTTCATGGAATTTCCTGAAACCGTTTTTAAAATACGGGAATTTATTTTAAAGGAGCCTTATTAATTTTTTTTTCAAAAAACTGAGTACGCAGCATTTTTCCTCGCACTACATGTTTTTAAAATAGCGAAACTGATTAAAATCGGTAGAGCAGTTTTTGAGAATATGTATCGATCTTTTCAAGAATGACGGATGCAGGAGCGCTGGGTCTGGAAAATAGGAAACAAAATGCCCAGCATTGCAGGCGATGGAATGCTACTTTGTCTCAGTCAGAGACTTTTCGTTAACCCTCTACTGCAAGAATTATGACCCACTTGAAAAAAAAATGTAGGATTTACTTTTTATACCCTTTTTTAAAGTTATTTGTGACACAAAATTTCTAAAACATAGGCCGGTTTTCAAATAAAACTACAGCTATGCATCAAATAAACCAAGAAACACTATTTATTTCTTCCGTTAATTTAATCAAAAATTAAAAGCCATATATGGTCTTGTATGCGGTAGAAGTTTAAGTTTGTAGTATTGTACTATTACAATCATTACACATTTTTTTGGAAAATAATTTTACAAAAAAAAAGGGTATTGGGAAATTTTTGTAGGAATTAATAACAAAACAATTTTCTTAAGAGACCGCTAAACACTTCACACATATTCTTAAATTTAGTTATTTAAAAATGTCAAGTAGCATTATATTTTTTTTATTAATAACATTTTGCCCGTTGTTTTTATGTATGTAAGATGTAATGACAATTAGCACAGAAAGAATGATTTTGACTAACTTTATATATAGGGTAGTGACATCTATTCCCGGACGACCCAGTTCTCGAATACTTTTTGGAAAAAGCGTTATAACTTCGTTGTTATTCCAATATTCTCCTTCAGACCAAAACAACTATATATATGGCGGCACATTCCTTCTGCAATCCCAAAGATTTTTTCACGGATAGATAAATTTTGCACAGGAAGCTTTCGGTAAGTTCCTTTGTTAAACAAAAAAAAAAATAAAATAAATTTAAAGAATGTGTGGGATACTAAAAATTTGTTTAAGGAAATTGTTAACGTAAGTACTTGTAAGTGTCTTATTTTTCATAAAGATGCATTAGTTTTTAACATCTGAAGAAAATTTGCAAAAAAAACTTAAAGTTTGCTTCTTTTTTTAGTGTTTGAGATTAGGAAATGCAATTTTCTACAGTTTCCTTGTTCCGAACATTTGAGTGGGAACTGCTTAATTTTTATTTTTTTTTTTAATTTTTTATATGAATTTAAAGAAAAGTATATAGTTTTGCATTTTGTGTAACCAAAACTGCGAACAAAATTAGTATTCCTATTTTCGAACACCATTATGAAAACCATAATACCATATAAATAGCACCAACGAATAAGTGTTCGAAAATAGAAAAGAGGGCAGTTTTGTGGTTTTCTATATTCGAGCAGCTTAATATCATGTGGTTTTCATAAAACAAATAGGAAAAGTCTTTATTAGAACCGAACCGACCGCAACTCTCCATGATATGGTTAACAGTAGGGCTCCTGATAAGCATCAAAACCCTGAACTTGCAACTTAAACGTGAGTTTCCGCAAAAATAAGTTTCTAGACATAGTGCTAACATATATGCGGAAAAGGAAGACGCGCCATTTAAAAACGAAAGGTCTGGGAAAAAATTGTACAACGGTTTTCTGAAAAACCATAACGTACTCCTAATGTACTGCTGAGACCAATGATAACACCCGATCAATAAAAAGAACAGACACCACTCGTAAATGGTTCACCGATTTGGAAAAATATCTAGGAGAAGAGGACGCTAATATTGAAACCCGAAAAAGTTATTGGCCCAAAAGGGTATCGGAATTTATACGAGGTCAAATGATCTGACGGTTCTCGTGGTTTTCAGTGCAAGTGGTCAAACATTCCCTCTTGTGGTTATTTTTTTCTTATCAGAAAATATGTTCCAAAATAGGCTTTAGGTCCTATATGGACCTTTTATGCTCGAAATATGGAAACCCTGTGCTTGGGTTTGGGAAACAAGTTTTGTTTTTCAAATAAATTAACTGGTATGAGGCATAAAAACATTTGAGTTTCTCTTTCAGAATTAATTTATAATATATTTCTACTTATTTTTTAGAACTTATTCAGTTTTAAGACTCGGTAAACTGTGCAAAAGAATGACCGAACTTGATATAAATAGAATAATAGTTTTATTTCATTGGAAAAAAGGTTAAACAAGATTTAGCAAAAAGTAACTTCAAAAGTAATATGACTTCAGAATTTATTTAAAGTTAGCAAAAGTAAAGCAATTGATCCGCTCTCTTCGAGTTCACAAGTCACAACATCATCGTCTTAGCTTTCCGTCAGTGTTGCCGTTGACAACTTTCCGAGAACTGGTGCCACCATAATTACTTTATACATGCATAGTTGGTTTATTACAAGCAACTTTTACGAACAGAAATTTGCCGGTAAATTTAAGATTTATATTGTATCACTTTTGATGTATGTACCTACATCCAAAGTGAAGAACTTATAAAGTGAAATCCATCCAGAAAAATCATCCTTGTTTACATAATTTCATCCAGTTTTGTTATTTTACCTCTCATGCACACTGTCACGTTACCGAGTGTTAAAACTTTTATTAAATTTTTCTTTTCGCTTTCACTGTGGATAAATCATCGGATCGATGAACGGCTCTTTCATCAAATGGAATGTTGGAATTGGCATGAAGTCGATCAGTATCAACGCATACTTTGGATGAAATAAAAATAAATATTACAATTATTTCTTTGTATGATTCTTCCAAGATAAGCATCCAAAGAGATGCGTAGAATTTCCACTAGTTTAATACATTCTTTGCCCGAAGGGGAAGATTATAAGAATGTATTTTACGGCTGGTTTACATGGCCGCACACGTCTATAAGTGGGATAAGCGGGATGCACAATACTAAAAAGTATACTCCAAGGAAGGGACAGCACTACCAAACATGCAAAAATATGTGGCACGTATTTTTCTCGGTAATGTTTTTTTGCGTAGACGAAAGTAGACTGCCTGATCTCTGATCTCACTCATGCATCCTTAAAATCATTAACGGCAGAGATCTCTCTCTAATTGTGTGCAAAAATGCAAGCGTGGCCATGGAAGCCAGCCATTATTCGATTCTAATGCATGATGTAGTGCAAAGTCGTACGTTAAACAAAAACGTATTCAATTTCATGTAAATGTAAGCAAGGTATAATGGAACTACATACTATCCACAGATGTGAAACGCCTGGAATGTTTTATTTGCTGTCTATTAACGTCATTCGGAATTGATTCAAGTGTCAAATGGTCTGTCACAAGATTGAAAAACTTTTTTCGATTGGAAATTAAAATGTTGGTAAATTGATGGTAATATTTTTTTTTAAATGAGCTGTCTTTTTTTTAAATAGTAACTAATTCAAGTTTATATTAAATTTTATTTACAGCTTTGAATTAGTGTACTTGAATTAAAATAATTTATAATACCATAGAATTCATGATAGTGTAAAACAGCTCTGTATACATAATTTGTAATTTAAATGTCTTGGGTATCGGATTATCAGTACCGATGGTACGAAACGTTCGTCATGAACATTATACGCTGCGGGCGTGTGCCACGCCATATTGCTGTCATAATGGATGGCAACCGGCGTTTCGCTAAGTCGGAGCATATCGCCAAAATCGAGGGTCACTCTAAAGGATTTGAAAAATTGGCTGAGTGCTTACGATGGTGCCTTGATGTTGGCGTTCAAGAAGTGACAACATTTGCTTTTAGCATAGAAAATTTTAAGCGAACAGAAGACGAAGTAAATGGTCTTCTCAACCTGGCCACGGAAAAGTTTAAAGAATTAATCAATGAGAAAGATAAGCTCAAACAGCACGGTGTTCGAATTCGTGTCATTGGAAATATTTCTTTACTACCGCATGAACTTCAAGAACTTGTCGCAAGGGCCATAATCAGTACGGAAAATAATAACAAATTGTTTTTAAATATTGCATTCTCTTACACGTCTCACGATGAAATGACTCAGGCTGTTGAGACTATCTTACAAAATGGTACTGATTTACAGTTGAATGACGTCAATGATCGAGTTCTGGGAGAATGCATGTACACAGGACAATCGCCTGCTCCAGATCTTTTACTTCGAACGTCTGGCGAGAGTCGCATCAGTAATTTTCTTATGTGGCAGGTAATATTTATCTGAGATAACAACCGCACGTTTTGATGTAATGCTGTTATCAGCAATTTAGTCATTATCAGTACGCTCATGAAGAAAACTCTTATATGTGCATATATTTTCAGCTCTCTACAACAATGCTATACTTTACACCCATTCTTTGGCCCCAGATAACAATTTGGAATTTTTTAGCCGGTATATTTGCATATCAGAAAGCTGCATGCTATCTAGACAATTTGAAGGAAATACAATGCCGCGAAAAAATGCATCTGATAAAAACGAGCAGTTTTTTTGAAGATCGTGTGAAGAACTTTCTTCATAGGATAGAGATGTACAGGAGATCATACCTTTTAAAACTATCTAAGTTGGAGAGATAGATGTTAATACGTTCTATAAATTATTAAAAATATATAAAAATAATATAAAAGACATTATTAATTCTCCTATTATATATATTGTACAATAAAAAATTGCCCTACTGACTGCTTGGCGAAAAGCATCAACGCTTAGCGGAGCAACTAGTTGCATGAGCAGTACTTACTAGAGTGCACAAAGAGATTGGCGAAACGGAGAAACTTTTTATACTATTAATAACATACAATATTAATAGTATAAAACATTTTAATACGTCTTATTGTTTTAATTTTACAGATTTTAACACTTGTTTCGAAAATTGTTATTTAATCCATATATGTACATAATTAATTTGACCAAAATCGTACGACGCCTCGTTCCCTCACTAACACATAAATTTTTAATACCTATCTATTGGCAAATATAGCTTTAGAAATATTGCTACAAACTCGTTCAAAGTTCTGATTCTGGAGGTTAATTCCATCATATCTGGAGGATAATAAAATGCAACTAGTTTTTTCAGTCAAAATTAAACTGTTGACATTATACTTAAACAAAATTTACGCGCACCATTACTCACATGTGGTTCGAACCTTATTACAAACTACAAACTCCAATCAGAGTCAAATAACTCCAATTTTGAGAAAGAGTATATACTTGGCCACTGCTTTTTTTTGGGATCTATTTCTTTTTTCTACACTGAAAAATTCTTTAGCCTAGCCACCACATCAAAGTAAAAGGCAACATTTTTAATTCAATCGAATAGCACAAAATAATGCCCATCGCCACTAAGGACATTTATTTAAAATACTTGTCTGCACCGCTATATATTTTCATTTTATTTTTCTTTTAAAAAAGGTTCAAACTTGTAAATGTATATAATGAAAATGTAGTTATTATGGCAATTAGGTAGTTGGCATTGAAGTACGGCAAATAATTTCACTAGATTGGATCAACGGCGTTGCCAACGGTCATGATGGCAGATACGTTACGTGAGCTTCTTCGACATATTTAGAGCCGAGGTCTGTAAGGAATTTTCAGGACTAGTCAGGGTTGTGAAAAAAATGGTGACGGATGAGCCCTTCTTGGGTCTGCGGCAGTCGAAGTGGGTTACTGGCACCGGAATTACCGGCCTGCTGTCTTAGGGTCAAAGCCATGTCCTGGCCCTCCAGATTGGGGGTTGTGCCGTCGGGTTAACTTTCCGACCACGTAAAATTAGTTCGCTGCATGGCTTTCGCTGCACATCTGTTTCAGGCATCAAGCATTACAACTCAATGACAAAAAAAAACTTAAACCCTATTAAACATTTGTGGGATGCAATAGAAAAGCAATTAAAAAAATATGACATTATTAACAAAAATGCACGTATTCAGAAATTTCGAAGTAAAATTCAATAGAGCCAGATGTCACAAAGGAACTTGTTGGTAGAAGTATGAAAAATCGTTTAATTGAGGTCATTAGAGAGAAGTCAGGCAACACAAACCAGTAACCAAACCATATAATGTTACTTTGAAGTTTTTTCCCAACTGTATGGACATTTTTTTGGCATTGAGTTGTAAAATACTAACATCAGTGTACCTGGAATGTACACTTTATATACCAGGCGCTACTCAAAAACTTGAGTCTACTTCACGCGGTAAAAGGCAGATATTACCACTATCCAAGAGATACGATGGATAGAATCAGGTGTGATGTAAAGGAAATATTGCGACATAATACAACTGCCATAAAACATTGCACTTATTAAGATGTGGATTTGTCGTGGGATTAGGCTTAGGTTTAGGTTAAGTTACCACAGATAACGGCTATCGACTAATTGTGCTAGTCGATGCGATACAGGCAGCGTTTTTGTTTGGCACCTTTAGGGCCCAATTTGAACCTGTTAACAACATAGGCCCTTATTAGTTAAAATAAAATGTTATTCTTTATTGGAACAAAAACGGAAAATGCCGTTTTTTAGTGTTGATAAACGCATCGGCGTTACATCACTGAGATCGATTTGAAAATCAAGAAAATTAAGATCATATAGAAATATAAAGTTGGACTTGAAATATGCGTATTTCAAAGCTCTAAGGTCTGAAATTAATTTTATCAAAGTAGCCGAAGGAGAAGTTTCAATTTTTTTTTGTTTCAAAGTGTAATTATTGAATTACGTGATCTTTCAAACTCAAAATAAAATATTTTTAAATGCCGGAACCTGCTACCGCTTAACCATTAACCATTAAAAAAAATATTAACATCCATTCAGCCGTTCGTTGAGTAAGTCCAGTCAAAAGAATTTCATCTTTGTTTTATATTATTAAGTGCTTTATTAATATTTTATGTGGACAACTCTTTTTTTAGGCTTTTTTAAACCTTTTTCTGAAAATTGTCAGCCTCAATACTGGATGCAGCCATGTAATATCTTGAACGCGCACACTTACCGAGGGGCAAACGTCACATCCAGTCAATGAAGAATCAGTCCCGCCACATAGTATAGGAGAGCTTGGCTTAGCTACCTGTAGAGTTCTTCAAATACGGAGGTGATGTTTTGGTAGGGCGCATGCACCAAATCATAAATCAAGTTTGGATGGAGGAGAGTATGTCCGATGGCCGGACCATCAGCTGCATATAACCCATCTATAAGAAAGGCCACCATATGTCTTGCATGAACAAGATATATGCCTGCTAAATGTCGCATATAAAATCATATCCCACGTACTGCGTGAACGTCTAAAATCATTCTGCAGAACACTAATCAGCACGTACCAGTGTGGCTTCCGGCCCGGAAGATCAGACATATAACAAATTTTCACACTTAGGCAAATCCTGGGAAAGAGAAACGAATTTCAAGTCGAGACATACCATACCTTTATTGTCAATGGGCATCCGCAATTTTCACGGCATAAAACTGGCTTAGTAGCGAAGGGTTGCACGTAGGGAAACAGCTAAAAATCTCCAACCGATTTTAGGCCGTTTAACGATATGGAAAACTTATGCATACATACACAAGTTCCACGATTTTTGGTTTGGAAAAGTGTATACATACATATGTCATGCGACCCTCTAATGCGCTTTGTGAGTCGAACAAGTAATAATATAATATGTAAACACAAATAACCTGACTAGCATTTGTCAGCATGTTATATCAAGACTGTTCGTTTGAAATACTACCCCAATAAAATGAGGTTAATGTATACAAGTTCAGCTGGGAGAAATAATCCAGTGCAGAGACGAAAGATTCCGTGTGGTTTTATGCCGGCGGAATTAGTTTCGTGTTGGAGGCCCAGTGAACCGGCCAGTTTTTTTTTTTTTCAAAAATCCAATAATTGACTTAAGTGCAACCAACAGATGAGTAATTAACGATAGTGACAGCTAAATAAGAAGCACACATTTTCTTTTACCTGCGCAACAAACATTTTTAAAGAAAAACAAAATTCATCAACCAGAATCCAGCCACAAGACCGCAATCACCCGCCAGACAACGGCCAGTCACCAGAACCAACACAAGCCGAAAAGCTCCCGTCCAGCGAAGGAGTCCACTCATCAGTAGTATACGACAGAGCAGATTTAACAGGGGTAAATACTGTTCTCCCATTATTATGTCTAATGTAAATGTTAGGTATTTTATTTCGGATTTTAAAAGGAAAATAAGGGGCACTTCAGTGTAGGCGTTGGCATTTGGGCAACAACTGCGCGAATAATTACCATTTCTCCAAGGATCTCCTTTGCATTGTCTTTTTGGCAAACCAGGTAATAAAGGCCATCAACCTTCAACGCAATCATTTTAAAAAACAACATAGCTGACGAGCCTGGAATAGTTCTCCACGCTGTTCCCATACCTTTTCATTAGCTGTATAATAATATAAAATTTAATAATATATGTAGTTAAATAATTATCTTGGGTCGATTTACTTTTCTACCAACAGTTCCACCATTTCACTTATTATTGAGTTGACGAAGATTGACATTCTGGTGAACTCCTTTGATGGAGCCTTTGGTTTCTGGAAAAACCTTAATGGTAAGACCCTGAAAGCATGGTTTCAAGCAGTAACATAGCTTCTTCTTTCTCGAGTTTTCCAAGAAGCTCTTCATTCCTGGATAATTTTGTCACCTCTCGCCACCTGCTGAACCATATCAACCATCATTTTTCCAATTTTATTTTTAAAAGTATAAAATCCTCTCTGGCACATTGAACTACTATTCAAAACCAAGCGCCACTGGCAAAGATAACTTAAAATTATATGTCACTCCTCGTATAACAGAATTAACATTCCTTACAAAGAGCTCTCCGCCAGAATATCATTTCTGAATAAAATTGTTCACAATAGTATTTAAATCCTATTAAACGGTCAATTTATTGACAGAATATCTAAGATTCAACCCGGCCCTAGAGCATTTGAGCCAGTTGCATTCCACCCCTACAGCAATTTAACCGCCATACTCGCCAAGCTAGGAATATCATCAATATCAGTTCACCCCTGCGCCTATATTTGGACGGACATTGAAATACAATACATTTAAAACCAACGTGAATCTCTAATCCTTCATTTGCCTAAAAGGAGGTCTTCCGACTAAGAGAAAAAACAATTATCCTGCATTAAAGATGTTGTAAACAACGCCGCCCGTCTCATACGGCAGTGTAAACCTTAACGCATTTTTATCTTTGGCCCTGAAAACACTTTTTATCTATGGCCTGTTGCGTCACATCTCTTTACGGACATCTAGGACGTGGCGTGCATTATAAATCAGCTCAAACCAAAAAAAATCTGCCGGACCAGATGGTATAACGAACTTTGCCCCCAAAAAACATAGGTTAAGTTAGGTTATGTTGAAGTGGCAGCCGGAAAGAAGTTCGACTCACTTAGACCTAAGTAAGGTACATTGTGATACCACGTGGATCTAAAGTTCCTGCCTATTCGTTGAACCAATTTGAGCTTTTTATAAAGCGTGACAGACGTTTTGGGTCGGTCGACTTTAAATCGTTAAGATCATTGTAGAAATAAGCTCCTAGATTGAAATTTCGTTTCCGGGAGAGAGCAGGGCATGCGCAAAGAAGGTGTAGAGTTGTCTCTTCATCCCCCTCATCAACACAGCTCCTGCAAAAGTAGTTCGAGTAAGCGCCAAGCCTTGTTGCATGGCTGCCCTACAGACAGTGTCCAGTGATGACACTTATTGTTGCACTGATGTGCGATCTATTGAGGGTAATTAAGCTCAAGTGCCATTATGGATAATGGCAGAGTATTGCGGTTTCGCTTTAGTGTCAGTAGACAGCATTGTTTTTTGGAAGCATTAAATTCTACTCTATTGGTTTTACCCCACTTAAGAATGCTGTCAAGGTGAGAATTTAATGAGCTTAACATAAGTTGCCATTCCAGCTCCACACCCGAAGATGAGGGACTTGAATCCCAAAACGAATATGCGAAGTTAAGGGTACTGTCATCAGCGAAGGAATGAATTGGATTAGAAGTGACAGAGAGGAGACCATTGATAAAAGTAAGAAAGACAGTCGCAGACAAAACGGATCATTGGGGAACACCAGCATTTTTTGGTGAGTTTCAGACTTGAAGCCGTCCAACCAAAAAAACTTAAATCGACCGGCCCGAAAGGTAATTTCTAATCCATTGAATAAAGTTATCATCGATTCCAAATGCACGCATATTCGACGAAAGCGCTTGTTGCCAAACTCTGTCAAATGCCTTTGAAATACCAAGCGCAACGACCTTACATTCTCCACCATGGTGAATAGATTGATAAGTTCCATATTTCGGTTAGATATGTCATCAGTGGACCTGTTGCCGCGAGAACCTTACTGCCGGTCATTTAGAAGTTTCAAGTATTCAAGGAGGAAAATTCGCCTTTTTTTGGGACTGGCTGAACAAATGCTGTTTTCCATTTTCTCGGAAAGAGCCCTGAGGAATAGGAGAAATAGAAAAGCTTACGTAGTGGTTTTGCCAGCGTGGAAGAACCCCTCTTTAGAACGATAGGGGAAATACCACCTGGACCAGCGGATTTATGTATGTTGAGATCTCGAAGAACTCTTGCCAGTGTACCAGTGCGAAAATGTATCCATAGTATATTCTACGCGCTCGAATGCAAGGGACGATAAAGCACAATCCTGGAGCGTTGAGCTGCAAAATGAGCAGAAAGCATATTGGCATTATCTAAAGAGCTGACAGCTGGAATGTCGTTGCAAATTAGTGTCAGGATAGATGAAGAGGCCGAATTCTTAATATTCTTTACGAAAGACCAAACGTTTTTAGTATTTTTCCAATCTAGCGGCTTCAAAGCCATAATTTTTCCAAGTTACATATTCAACATAAAAAATTATAAATTTTGAAACGCGCCGTAATATTTAATTTAATTAATATTGTGTTAACCTATTTTTTTACATAATAAAACAAATACATATTTTTTAAACAGTACATTTTATTTATTTACATACATACACATATGTACATATAAAAAACTTGAATTGGCTATTTCTATGTTATGGAATTTCGTTACCACCGATGTAGGGTAGAAGAATGTTTAACGGAATTTACTTTGTTTCAGAAAACCATTTGTTTAACTATATCGTCATTTCTTAATTTAATTAGATGCGATGTGATTTACTGCAGCTTCAAATGAATAATTTTTCCTAAATCCTGATTGATAGTCTGAAAGTATATTTTTGCTCTCCAAATATTCCATTAGCTGTTTCTTTACCACTAATTCAATGATTTTCTCA
Organism: Ferdinandea cuprea; assembly: GCA_963576555.1. Lineage (NCBI taxonomy): Eukaryota > Metazoa > Arthropoda > Insecta > Diptera > Syrphidae > Ferdinandea > Ferdinandea cuprea. Next base: position 86,492,943 of record OY754959.1, read on the forward strand.
ATCGTTTTCAATGTGTTTATGGGTCGAAACTCCTCACTTCTTTTGGTTTTCGTCACTATCTCTACTGGTGTGACCATCGAGTCCTTCCATGATGTAGGGAATTCTCTCGTTAAGAGAGATTTATTGATTATATCTAATATCGTGTGCCCAAATAGATTTATATTATTCTGAGTTATCCTAGGACTTATTTTATCAAAATCATGTTTGTTTTTCAATGATTTACATATTATTTCTAGTTCAGACATTGTTATAAGACGAAATGTAAATATATTTTTACTTTGGCGTATTTCATTTCTATATTCAACATCATCTATTGAGTCAATAATTTCATTCACACTTATTTGCGATTTCCAATCCATTACTGTATTCGACTCCTTGAAACTTTACTTTTTTAATTGTGTTTTCCTTTTGCTGTTTAAGTACTAAGTTTTTGATTTCTTTCCACATTTCTTTTTGTCCACCTGCTCTTCTGATTTTGTTGTTAATATATTGATTTTTTGAATTTGTTATCTGAACTTTATATATGTTTTGCGCTGTTTTGTATTCTTGCCAGCATTCGGTACTGTTAATCCATCTTGCTCTGTGGTATTTTTCCCTTTTCTTGTCCTTTAAATATTTCAACTCGTTATTAAACCATTTGTTTGTTTCGTTGTCTTTTTTACTCTTTCCCTTTTTTATAAATGTCAGAGCTGTGTTTCTAAATATATCATCAATTTGTTTAGCATTTATGTGTAAGTTTTCAGTTTTTGTATATGTTACAAATCTTTGGCTTAGTTCACTTTTGAAAATTTCTTTCTTGTAATTAAACCTCGTAATACCGTTTTCTTTTAGCTTTCTATAGCTGTTTGTACTTATTTTGATTTCAATATTTTCATGATCTGATATTTTATCATTAGTGTTCGCATATGCTGAAAGATTATGCATATTTGTTATAACATAATCTATTAAAGTTTTCGATGTTTCAGTTACTCTTGAGAATTCTTTCATTTTTTGAATTAAATAATTATCATTTAAGATTCTTTCAATATCTCTTTTGTATGTATCGTTTTTTCTCCAGTCTATGTTAAAATCTCCCGCTTTTCAGCTTTTTTGCTTTTTCAGTCAATTTTCCAACATTTTCTTTGAAGAACTCACAGAACTCCCTCTCAGAACTGTTTGTTGATCTATAAACTGCAACTACATTTATGTCCATGTTTTTATATTTACAGTTGCATGCTATTAACCACTTCTTAAAAACTACCGATTTTCATATAACATTAGAAACACTCCATTTATTTGCAATGTATATTGTTGTTCCTCCAGTTCTTGTTAAGTGGGAAAGACAAGATATATTGATGAATCCATTTATATTTATTTTTCGTTCATTTATTTTTTTAGTAAGATGTGTCTCGGATAATATTATAAATTCATATTTATTATTATCTGCCAATATCTCAAGTTCTCCGAAATTAAACCTTGAATATTGATGAAAATGCCTTTGATTTCATTTGGTTGCTAATATCCAATCCTTTTCTTTTATCTTAAGTTTTTTTTAAATATACTGGGCATATCCTACTTAATGTCGTATGGTTCTCATCTAATCTTATATTTAGTCTATCGTTGACTCGTATCTCATAGTATTTAATTCAATTTAGTTCACTACTTGTTATTACTTCATTTTGTTTTTTAAATTTTTTAATAATTTCATCTTCCTCATTTTTAAATCTCATGTTTGATAAAATAATCTTTGAATTCATCTTATTTGGAACTTTTACTTCATATGAGCTTAAATTTTCTTCAATTGCTGTTTTTATTTTATTTCTTTCCTCTATATTTTGACTCTCTATAACAACTATTCCACTGTGTGTATTTTCGATATTTGTAATTTTTAAATCTTTTGGATCCACCTTTCTTTCCCTGACTTTTTTCGCTGATATTTTTGACAACATCTGTGTATGGCATTTGATTTTGAACCGCTTTCTCATCCACAATTTTTTTTACTTCTTGACAAAGAATGTTATTGTTTTTTAGTTCAGTGCATATTTTTTTATTTTCATCTTTAAAATTTTCAGTAATTATAAAGTAATCCGCATCCTATCACATGCAATCTTTTGTAACAGCTGTAATAAATGTCGCAATTTTTCTTTTCATGATTCCTGATCCTATCCATCGTATCGCGGATCGCGGTAATGTCGGCCTTGTACCGCGGGAGGACAGACTAAAGTTTTTGAGTAGCACCTGGAGTGTAGAGTGTCCGCACATTCCAGGTAGATACTAGCACGACCGTTAACGTTCCGGGTCTGGCTGCCGTTTGAAGAAAATTGTTATCCGAGGCTATCCCTGTCTCTCTCATAACTATATTTTGTTCACATGATCGGGAAGTTACCCCGACGGCATAAATCCCACTTCGGGGATGTGAGTGCTGCCGTTGGCCCATCAAGAGCTCATCCGCCATCAACTCTTTTCCAACACCCTGGCTTAGTATTGGAGGTCCCTATAGACCTGGGCTTCAAATAAGCCGAAGCAGCTCATATAGGAAGATCACTTGTTCCACCTAACTGGAACTGTGGACGCCGCCGTCCGGAAACAGGAGAAGTGCCTTAGTGAGCTAGCACTCCTCCCCCCTCTTTCGTCAACCGCCACCAACAACCTTCACAGGGATTGGTTACCCCATCTCCAGTCGAGGTACTATACTCTGTCCAACATATATTGGCAGTACAGGGAAGATAGGAATGTTTACCTCTCATTCGCACTGTTTTGTTTTCCGTAAGGTGCTATTCTAACAAAAGCTCTTACAGGGTTTCCGTATTAAGGATTTTAAATCGACAAAAACCTAAAAGAATATTATATTGGGTTACCATGCTTTTTTTTAGATTGAAATTTTTATTTCAATTGTTTTATTTATAAAAAATAAAACAAATTTATCTTTATGTTATGATGCCAGTTTTTTCCAAAAGAACACTCTTTCGCTGACGATGGACAAATTAAAAACTCAGTTTAATTTTTAAAACCGTATGCAGAGAAGACCTGCTAATTTAAGCGATGTTTGTATTGCGTCCTAACATATCCAGCATCGTAAATTCGTTATTTCACTGGTGGGTAAACACTTTATACGGGGTTTCTTTCAATTTAGTATGGTAGAAAAATATGGCACGCTACTGATTTCTAAAAAGCTTCCCTATAAATGCTTAACTATATTCGGCAAAAAGTGGAGTACACACACGGAAATGTTTTTTCTCTTTCCACACCGTTAGCAATTTGTATTTTTCTCTCAACTAGTTACTGATCTTACGCTTAGATGACACCACTGATGCAAATGTTTCTCTCTTTCGTTTGCAAATTCTTCCTGTTTTTGTTTATTCTTTTTTAGAGCTTTTACAAGTCAAAAATAGATTCTTAGTCCAGTTTCTGAATACGAGGGAACAGCAGCGTGTGTATGTGAGCTTTGAAAAAGTCACTTTTTGCACTTTTTACCGAACTAAGTTAAGCCTTAAGACGTGTACTCCCAATTTATGTTGGACAGAGTATAGCCACCCAGCAGTCACTACGGAGAGATGAGAAGTAGGAGTTGATGGTGTTATGCTAAAGTGAGAACGCCTGTGTCAAGTTTTAGTCCTTTAAATTCAAGCAAGGAATCTGAAGCTCTTTATATGCGCGCACTGCCACGCCCACAATTAAGAAAAAAATGTTGACGTAAGTTGATGGAATATAGCACTAATCACTTAGCAAATTATGTAGACACTGACCTCCTTAACAAATTTTCATAAACATTTTTTTGCACGAATACTTTTTGGGGAAATTTTCAAAACAAAATGCTGTTTCCTCGAAAATTTCCCAAAAAAAAAGGTATAACAAAATATATAGACAATACAATTCGCAACATTCAACCTATACAAAGCTTTTAATCATGCCAACTTTTTGAGGGGTATTTTTTTTTAAATGAAAAAATTTGTCTAACAAATTGTTTAGAAAATATTAAAATATTCTTTTTAACATTTAACCCGTACAACGTTTTGAGCAAAGTTTGTGTCATTTTTTGAGGGCGTTTTTCGAAAAATCTTTTTTTACGATTTTGTAATAGAAAACCAAATTAAATGTCATCCATATGTTTGATATGCCTTTTTCATGGGGAGTGATATGAATAAAATAAGCTTTGTTCAATGAGAAAAAAGGCAAGGCAGAGCAGAATAAATTTGTGGAAATTGTCAGATCAAAGGTAGAACAGAAAAATACAGCCATATGTTAGTTGTCAAAAATAACAACTTCATTTTCGATTGTTGGATAATTATTTGAATTAACAAGTTTAGTATAAATCGCGAATTAATGAACATTAATCATGAACTTACTGTTAAATACTTTTACAACAACCGATTGACCTTTATCAGAAGATTATTCGATTTCTTCTACTTAATTAATCAACAAACAACTTTTCACTTCGACGAAAAAACAATTAATTTGCAACCACAACTGATTTTTACGTTTCTCATAAATCTGTTCTATCTCAAAAGCAAGTGCAGAAATTCTGTTCGGAGCAGAGTCCAGGCAGAGTCATTGAACAAAAAGCAAACATGAGCTGGGCAGACATTTTTCTCATTGAACACGAAAACCTGTAATTTACATGCTTTGTACTGAGCTGGACAGCCTCATTGAACAAAGCTATACTGTTCTACATATTTTTTCATTTCGATTAGTTTTGGCCGCTCGCATGAAATGTCATTTTTAATAGCAAGAAGTTTGGAACAGTTGATGGATTTGAACAGCTTACACCCTACAATTTTGATTCGTAAATTAAACAATGTTATAATAATTAACCTTATAACATTAACCCTCAATAGGGCATGCAATTTTACTAGACTAATCACCTTACACAAAATATCTGGTGCATGAAAAAATTTTTTTTTTAAAAAACACTTTCATGCAAGGAATATTTTCAGATCAAAAGATTAAAAAATTAAATGAATACAAACACATTGGCTTCGCAATTTAAAAGTAAGCATTCAAAACGTAATGTTAAATGCCAAGGAATCGTATAAACAATATAATATACTATTAATGATTAAGTATGTCAAACTTTTTAAGTTTCTTGTGCACACATTTAGCCCTGGAATTAACAATTATTATTTTTGGCACGAAAAATTACACCTTAAAAAATATTTTATGTGGTCTTCAATCGGACTTGGAAGATTAATTTGGTTCGTACAAAAATTACAAATATTTTTTAGCAAATTTTGCTCGTAACAATGAGTTTCTAAAAAATATTGTCTGATTTTATTCGGAAAACAAAGAATTATGGCACTCTAAGCAAGCAATTTAAAAATTGAATATTTAATCGTTTCATTTAAAATGCATTTCTTTCGAAATCTTTACTGCAGAATTATCTTGTCTTTTTAAACAGTTTCAAGACAATTTACCGAATGTAACAGTTTAAGCAAGAAAATAGCTTTTGAATACGTGATATGCGATCGAACCATTGTAAATTGCTTAAATTGCAACAAAACAAGTACCAAAACGTACCACTTGTTTTAAATTGTTTGCTCAAATGATAAACGATAATGTGCTACCATCTTTATTCACTGAAGTAATTTGATTTTATATAAAATGAAAACTAACTAACTCTGCAAACTGAAATGGCTCACAAAAATCTTCAAATGGGTTCGTTTCTGAAATTAAAAAACGACAGCACTGCTTTGAGCTTGTCAAAAACAACAAAACGGGCATAACACTTGTGTGCATTCAAATATCGATATATCCAGCCGTTGTGGAGTTATACTCTGTCCAACATAAATTGCCAGTACACGTTATATGCGGATTTTTTTTTTAAATCAGTAGCGTGCCATATTTTTGCGCTATACTATATTTAAGGAAAGAAACCCCTCATAAAAAGTGTTAACCCGCCAGTGAATTTCCAATTGCATCTAAGTTAGGTTAGGGTGAAGTGGCAGTCGGATAAAAGTCCGACTCACTTAGACCTATATAAGGTCCATTGTGATACGACGTGGATCTGAAGTTCCTGCCTACACGTTGAACCAGCACCTCAAGCTTATAAAGCGTGAGAGACATTTTGGGTCGGTTGAGTTTAGATCATTAAGATCATTATAGAAGAAGGCCCCCATATGGAGATTTCGCTGTCGGGAGAGAGTAGGGCATGCGCAAAGAAGGTGTAGAGTAGTCTCCTCCTTCTCTTCATCCATACAGCTCCTACAGAAGTTGTTGGAATAGGGGCCAAGCCTTGTTGCATGCCTGCCTAACAGACAGTGTCCAGTTATGACGCCAATTGTAGCACCAATGTGCGATCGATTAAGGGTAATCAAGCTCCTTTAGCGTCTTAGATCCAGCCTAGGTCAAATCTGCTTCGTTGTCAGACAAGTAGTACCATTTGTCCATCTTTGGTTAGTTTTTTCTATTGCATCCAGTTGAAACAAGAGTTTGCACGTGGAAACTGGTATGCCTAAGGAGCCCTTTTCAGGCAAGATTGAGAGGGTAGTTCCAAGTTTGGCGACTTCGTCAGCCTTGCAGTTACCCGGAATGTCTCCATGCCCCGGCACCCAGCAAAGGTGAATGTTGAACTGCTAAGCCATCTCCTTTAGAGATGATCGGCAATCTAGGGATACTAAAGAGTTAATAGAGACAGAGTCCAGACACTTGATGGCGGCCTAACTGTCCGAAAAGATTCGAATATCCTTTACGGAAACCACGTTATTTTTTAGCCAGGACAAGACTTCCTTTATCGCCATAATTTTTTTTTTTTTTTTTTAAATGCCTTCCTCTGGCAAGGCATCCTCCCAAAAGAATCTAGGGGGGATGGATAGCTATAAGTTTTTGAAGACGGAAGTAGAGACTGAGATTCAGTCTGTCTGAGAAGACACCTCCACCCACCCCATCATTTGTTTTTGAACCGTCCGTGTAAAAATGAATTGATTCTTCCTCCGGCAAGGCATCCTCCCAAAAGGATCTAGGGTGGATGGATAGCTGGAAGTTTTTGTCGAACAGCAGTTGGGGTGTGGTGTAGTCTATATTCCTAGAAGGGATTCTGAGTATGTTCAGAATTGCAGAGTGGCCGATTTCACTATCGGTGCATTGAGAAGTTGCTTTGAGGCGAGTGGCCGTGGTCTGACTGCTAAAAATTTCAAGGGGTATTAAATGGAACAGAATGTCCAGTGCAGCTGAGGGAGTGGTGCGAAGCGCTTCACTCATGCATAAACATGCTGATCTCTGGACCCTGCCTAGTTTATCAGACAATCGTTCCACATGTTAGTATCGGTCTTACAACCGAGATATATAGCCAGTGAGTAATTCGAGGTTGTAGTCCCCACTTTTTACCAACAGCTTTTTTTGCAAGAAAAGAGTGCCACCGTAGCTTTCCGGACTCTTTCTTGTATATTAGATTTCCAGCTGAGCTTCCTATACAGGATGAGACCTAGGTATTTGGCCTCGTCAGAGAAGACTAAGCTGGTACCCCTGATTGAAGGGGGGACGGCTCGTGGGATTTTGTATTTGCTAGTAAAGAGGACAAGTTCGGTTTTGTAGGGGTAGACCACAATTGTCAGCCCATCTTATTAGCTTGTTAAGAGCATTAAGTAATTCGAGGTTGTAGTCCCCACTTTTTACCAACAGCTTTTTTGCAAGAAAAGAGTGCCACCGTAGCTTTCCGGACTCTTTCTTGTATATTAGATTTCCAGCTGAACTTCCTATCCAGGATGAGACCTAGGTATTTGGCCTCGTCAGAGAAGATTAAGCTGGTACCCCTGATTGAAGGGGGGACGACTCGTGGGATTTTGTATTTCCTAGTAAAGAGGACAAGTTCGGTTTTGTGGGGGTAGACCACAATTGTCAGCCCATCTTATTAGCTTGTTAAGAGCATTTTGTAGGAGTTCTTTTAAGGTGTTAAGGTGCTTCCCCGACACGGCAATAGCAACGTCATCTGCATAGGCAATCACTTTGCCACCCTCTCGTTCCAGGATAACAAGCAATTTGTTCACCACAAGAAGATTTCAAAGAAGTGGGGATAGGACTCCTCCTTGCGGGGTTCCTCTGCTGACAGATCTTCTGGCGGAGGTCACACCCAGCTTTGAGTTAATAGTTCTACTGGTTAGTAGTTGATTAATGAACTCGCCAAGTGTGTCATCCACTTTCAGATCCGACAGTGCAGTTGAGATCGCGGACGTGTTGACGTTGTTAAAAACGCCTTCTATCTATTCGAGGAAGGTTACCATTGTATACTCCTTGTGGTGAAGGGAATATTCAATTGAACGTACTAACGTGTGTAGAGCTGTTTCTACAGATCTGCCTTTGCAATAATCAAGTTGGGAGGAGCAGCCTTTTGTCAATGTTGATACGAATATGGATATCTATCAATCTTTCTAGAGTTTTTAGGAGAAATGATGATAGACTGATGAGTCTGAGATCTTTCGGAGTGACATGGGAATATTTGCCAGCTTTGGGTATGAAAACCACTTTCACTTCTGTCCATTACAGCGGAATGTGAATTAGTTCAATACAACTTTTCAGAATTAACTGTGTAGCGCCCAAAGTAGCCTATCCCTAGTAATTGGATCGTGAATGTTGGTTATGTGAGTCCTTACCCTGTTTGGGTTCGCACTACTTATAACATGGGAGCTACCTGGGAATTGGGTATCTAATTGCAGATTAAGCGCTTCCTCGCTAGACGTAGTCCAAGAGCCATTCGCTTTTTGAGACAGCTGGGCATCGTTGGATTTGTAGAGAGGATTTTCCTTAGCATAGAAGCTTCTGAGGTATCCTCTATTTTGCTGCAGAAGGGTCGCCACGATATTCTTTTGGCTTTCCTCAATTCTTTTTTATAGGATTTGAGGGATACTTTGTAGGCATCCCAGTCGGAATCTGTTCGTGTGGCCTTGGCTTTATTGAACAGTTTTCTGCAGACATTTCTAAGTGGGCTCAATTCCGATGTCCACCAATGCGGCTTTCGCTTGCCTCTCGGTCGAGTGAGAGGACACAAGGAGGACAATGCTTTATTTAGAGCCATAGTGAGTTCCCTAACTTTATGATCAAGCTCGTTAGTGTCATGAGGGGAACATAAAAGCATAGAGCTCACTGAATGCCATAGTGAATCTCTGTACAAGAGTCAATTTGTCTTGCGGTAGTTCCTGAAGGTTGATTGGCGGGGAGAGTCATCATTTAGACTGAAATGAGTGTATCTATGGTCCGAAAACGAGTAAACAGACGAGACTTTCCAATTACCAATCAATTCAATGATGAAATCAGAGACGATAGTTATGTCTAAGACCTCTTGTCGACTTCTGGTTATGAAAGTAGGTTTGTGAGATTTGTGAACAACTTCCACCACGGTCTTATCTAGGCCCTCCGATTCCGAAGATGAACCAAGAAGTTCATCCACACTAAGAAGAACCTTGTTTAGGCAGTCCTCCGTCTCCATGTCCGACAAAGTGTCAGTAATAGAGGCAGTGAACCTGGTTGGAGCCGCTTGGTCTGCGGAGACATCGTCTTCCATGTAAGGAAAGGATACCGATGTACCCGGGTCAGGGGCTGCGGAATCGGAGCCTAAGGGGTGAGGAGGCAGTTTGCCAGTCTTTAACGCATCCTTTTTATAGACGCGCAGAGTGATTTTCTCCCAACCAAAACTTATCATGCCCTTGATCTGCGCCAAAGGAGCAAGGGATTCCTGGTTGATTACTAGAACAGCAGATCTATAGGCATCCCTTCGCTCTTCCAGCTTAGTGACATTCCACTCATGGGTGGGTAATGAGGGATTGCAGAGCTGGATGACTTCCAGGACTTCATCCGCGGATGGTGGTTCGATGAGGATCCAGGTGCGAGTCGTAGGTCTGCTAGGGATGTTCTCCTTTGCTACGACCTCGAGCTTAGCACCCGGCCAAACCTCTCCTAGGCTGCTTACAGCCGACTTATAAAGATCGACAGATCTTGTGTCTGCGCAAGCGATTAGCTTGACGTGTCCTTGATGCCAACCATCATCTTGAGTGTTCGGTGGCGGTCAAGGGGTTGCCCTGATGAAGGGTAGAAATCTACTTAAAAGCTTCAGTTTGACCGCTTGCCACCGTTCGGGAGATATCCTGCCGTCGCTGAAGGACCTGAGAGGTTTAACGGTGGAGGTGATGGTGTTGTGCACCTTGGGGCGTTTTGAAACCGGAGCAGTTTCTTCCACCGACCTCTGGCGCTTAGACGTAAAGCACCGCTAGTCTCCTTGTCCTTGGTCATGAAATTTTCGGCCCATTTCAGTTTGGAAACCTGCTTCGGAGTTCTGTTAGTCTCCAAATTCCTTCAGAGTCCGGATTGCCTCACGTTGTTGTTTATAGTACGACCTCGAGGGAGTGCGTTGTCGTAAACTTCCACTACGAGACGTACTAGGGGTGTTAGTGCCAGCAGTGGAAGGGCCATGAAGTGCCACAATCCTACTACTGCTAGGGAGAATACCTTCCTTTTGCTCAGGAGGATAGCTGCTGTTACCAATACGGGGTGGACCACGAGTAGCCACAGTCGTACCACCGCTCGGCGTAGCAGGAGCTGCACCGGTAGACAGTTTAATCACCGTACTACCGCCCGGTTTGGAAGGGATACCGGTCTTGATTGTTGGTTTATGTTTTTGATTTTGTTTGTAATTATTCATAGTAGGACCCACGAGTGGCGGAGAAAGGAGGTCGATCTGTACAGAGATCCGCAATATACAGACAAGGCTAGCAAAATCCGGAGGGTGCCAGGTATCCGGACACTCCGTTAGCGACTGGGCTTTTTGACTGGGCCCCAGCCAGGTTGACGCCCGGCACGGGTCATATGACACCGTCGTCCGGCCCAGGGAAGAGGATGTCGACTAGGAGGGAAAGGAAAGGAGAGGAAGAAAAAGGGGCGAAAACACAGGGAAGAATGTCCTTTGGTTTCAGGACTCATCTAGAGAAAAACTTCTCGGGAATCATTGACCTTACTCAGCCCCTACAACTCGGCAAGTTCGACGCTCGGAGTAGAGGTGCATCTAACGTAGATTCAACATATTTTGGTCAGCGCACATCTGATTGGCTGAGGCCTGTGGCTGCTGCTATTCAACGCCAATTTAGTTGTATGCGTTCAGCTTTTTTCCTTGAGATTCTGTTGAGTAGCTTTTGGTTTTCGAGCTTTAAAAAAATTGGTAAGTTATCGTGGGGATCTTTTGCATTTCTTGTAATGTGTGGTAAATACGTTAAAATGGATTTACAAAATTGTATCTTTGAGGAAAAAAAAAATATGTACGTAGGTTTTCGTAGCACGCGGTCAGTTTATGATTTTACATCTAGTTTTGTGCAATTTGTATTTTTAAGTCGTGTATTTTTTGCTTAGATAGTAAGATAGTTGTTAGAAATGACTTCAAAACCATTCAAAGACTTAAGTACCGCCAAAAAAAAAATTTTTGAAAAAATATTTTGTAAATGTTATCAATTAATAATTAAATTATATTTTTTGTTTGTTATACTTGTTTATTTACTTCTAAGCTAAATTTATCTTCATGAATACATTTCTTATTTTTGTTTGTTTTTTATTTAAAAGTGATCAGGCCTACTGGGGATACCCTTCAAAAACATGGCTTTAGTGGTGGGGAAAAAGATATTTTTTTTTAATTTTTTAATTAAAATTAAAATTTTAGTTTTAAAAAAAGCATGGTAACCCTACATCATAGCCTTTAAGTGCGTGAAAGTCATTCCCATGAACGTCGTGGCTACACACACAAAAAAGTCTCATATAAATGAAAGCAATTTGAACGGCGGGGAACGCTGTGTAGCGAGGCACACGTTCATGGTGCCTGGCTACACGTTGATGGGAATGAAAGTCATTCCCATGAACGTCGTGGCTACACACACAAAAAAAGTCTCATAAGAATGAAAGCAATTTGAATGGCGGGGAACGCTGAAAAATGAACGTGTAGCCAGGCACATGGGAATGATCGTCATGTCGCACGAGACAGGTAGATTTTATGTGAGCCAGAAAGAAAAGGGTAGATTGCACCAAGAATCCACCGAAAATCATCTTTCGATTTGAATTCTCGGCATGGGCATGAACGTTTCGTTTCCAAACCATATCACTTTTGACAGAAATCCTCATTTGAGATTTGTGTTGAAGAGTGAAGACCGAATACAGGTAATAGAGAGCACAAAAGTATTCGATTTTCCAAGAGAAATTTAGTTTTGTTTCAGATTTCAGCGTTCCCCGCCATTCAAATTGCTTTCATTCTTATGTGACTTTTTTGTATGTGTAGCCACGTATGTCGCACGAGAAAGGTAGATTTTATATGAGTCGTATATCAGAACTGGCTGGATAAGGGTTTTGTAGAGCATACACTTTGTCCTTCGAGTTAGTAGTTTTCAACCCATTTGCTTCGCCAAACCGAAGTAGTATCGTTTTCCTATGGTAATTCTTCGCCGGTTCTCCACTAAGATGTCATTCGTAAAGTATTAATGTTTACACCGAGGTAGGTGACTACCTCGAAGTTGCTGCTATCAATAGTGACATTATACCGTAATCGGTAGACAGATAGATGCTTGTTTGTTGGTATCAGTATTTAGTCTCATACTCATATTGCAGTCATCGGCCATGCTTTCGTCGACGTAAAATGACCTCGGTATTTGAAGAACTCTGCAGGTAGACCATCGGAGTCGCCTTGTTCTTCTTAAGCTTTTTTATAGCTAAGCCAACCTCATCAATACTGGGTCGCGGGACTGGTTCCTCATTGACTGGACGTAGGTTTCCTTCTTGCCCTACAACTCTCTCTTCATGTAGCCCGCTTAGCAGCTGCTGGAAATGCTGACTAGCTTTCCTGGCTGCTTCGAAGAGCCTGCATTCCGGTTTCAAAGCCAGCCAAATCTCCAGATGTTGTTTCAATAGCGAGACTCTTCGATCTCCTTGAACTGGAAGACTGCGCACTCTCTTTTCTTTCTATGCAGGATCTTCTCCCCTTTCTCCTGGCTCGATACTTTCTCTTCTCTTGCCTCGCTGCCCTCGTTTTACGCTGCAGCGTGCATCTCCATTTTTATACCGATAAGTTCTACAACACCGCACCACCAATTAAATCTTAATTTACCTAATATGTAAAAGCTTTTTGAAGTTTTATATTATGTGTATGTTAAATTTTCATGGTATTAAAATCATTTTGAGTTGTTAGGATTTCCAGTTAGTATACAGTATTAAACTGTAGGGAATACAAAATTTGATCTTAAATATGTTAAGATAAGTTTCAGCCTGACTGTTTTTAGCCAGTGATATTTTACTTTAATTTTAAGGAAATTGTAAATCTTTATTGTTCTTAAAAATATATAACTGCATATAATATGTATCCATATATATCTGTAAAAGCTTAACATTGTTCTTATTCAAACGATAGTAAAAATGTTAAAGTAAACTCTAAAAAAGGCACATGTTATAAGTAAAATAGCCCATTTCAGTTCAGCTAAACGGCACTACATTAAATCAAAAGAAATAATTTAAAGTAAATTATCTTAAGTAAATATTTGCTCTTCAGTTAAATCGCATTTAATTCTCATCAGATGATGTCGCTTTGAATGTATCACGTGCGATTTTTTTTAGATTTTCAGCATCATGATTACCGGTCGCTTCCACCATTTGTCTTAGTAATCCGTTTGGGTTTTTTAATAATATATACGGAATGTCAAATTCCTTTGCAGAACCGGCATCCATTACTAAAATACGATCTGAGTCCATAACTGTATGAAGGCGATGAGCAACGGTAAGTACAGTACATTGCTTAAATTTCACACGTATTGTACGCTGAATTAATGCATCGGTTCTAAAAAATAAAATTAACATAAAAGAAGGTACATTAGTTTAGAAAGTTTAAATTAAATAAACCACTAAAAAGAATGCATATTTTGATAAAAAACAGCATTTTCTTAATGTTCTATAAACAGTGAACAGTGCACATCAGTCTCATCTGTGGTCGCTTGGAGAGTACTATTATTTTAGGATTTTTTTCGACTTACTGAGGATCAACATTGGCAGTAGCTTCGTCTAACACCAGGACTTTGTTATTACGTAAAATAGCACGGGCAAGACACACCAACTGTCTCTGGCCAACACTGAAATTGCTTCCTCGTTCAGTGACCATATAGTCTAAACCTGGTATGGCTTGCTTCAGCTCAACCTGTCAAAATAAAAATTATTTTGTAAAACTAGGTTCAATTTTAGCGGTAAACTCAATATACCTCTTCCAAAACTTTCCATAAATCAGCATCAGAATACAGTTCGAATGGATCTAAATTGTAGCGAATAGTGGCCGAGAAGAGAACCGGATCCTGCGGTATAATTGATATCTTCGAACGTAATATTCCAAGTGAAATAGTTCCGGTTTCAATATCGTCAATGTAAATTCCACCATCGATTTTGGATAACCGAAAAAGTGCCCCAATTAGCGATGATTTTCCGGCACCAGTTCTTCCAACAATTCCAATTTTCCATCCAGGATTAATGGTTATATTTAAGTGCTTTAAGACCGCGGCACTTTGTGGATCATAGCGCAGTGACATGTCCTTGAACTGAACTTCTCCTTTCTTGGGCCACTCAGTGGGTGGTTTCTTGTTCATTTCTGGTTCCTGCTCCAGATCTGTATACTGAAGCACGCGCTCTACACTTGTCATTTGCTGAAGAGATTCAGCAACTTGTCGTACTCCGTATTGAACCATTCCAGTAAGAATCATAGCTTGTGATATAGCAAGACCAACGTTACCGCTATACGTTTCTACATAAATATAACCAAATCAAACTCAATCGTGTAGCGTTAAAAAGTTATTAGAATGATTACGATTGTGGAGAACAATAAAACTGAAGGTCACTGCCGAGAGGAATCCACAACTGACACAATCTAGCCAGAGTCCAAGAGCAGTATTCGCTGACATCGTTAGCTGCCAAACAGCACTATGGACATCCTGTAAATTATCAAATTCTCTAGCTACGACGTCTTGCAATCCTCGCGCTCTAATTGTCGAAATACCTGTCAGTGTAGCTGAGAGATGAGAAAATACCGGGCTGCGACCTAAAATACAATAATAATTGTGGTTAACTGGACAATACAAGTTTTTAAGAACTCTTACAAATTCCTTCTAAACGCTTTAAATCTTGCGAAGGCCTCAAGTAGATTTTCAAAACCAAGAGGTACACAACCACCGCGATTGCCAATGCCAAGAGAAGAATTGGATTCACGACAGTAATCAAAACAAGAATACCAACCATAACTAAAGCGATTTGGATAGAGTCCATCATAGCCTTTGGCAGGAACTCGTCAATAGCGCCCATATCCTTAGAAAATCTATTCAAAATTCGACCAGATGGATTGGTGTCAAAAAAACGCATTGTTGCGTGCAGAATGGACCTAAACATACGATCATGTAGTACCTTCGAGGCATGCATGCATACTTTGAAAAAGAGGTATCCGCGTATAATTGTCATCTAAAAAAAATGCGATGAAATTGAACATCATACAAATTCTACAATAACTAACCAAAACAACGCCTAAAATCAGTGCTCCATATATATAAAGACACTCCTTAGTTGATAGCCACGTAGTTTCATTTAACATTCTAAGGTATTCCTGTTGTGTCCAAATGTTCACAAAATAATCTGAACCACTGCACACGATTTGAGAAAACAGCATTACGAACACAAGAACGCATAATGCAGGAATACTAGCTCCAGCACGAAAATATTCCCACCAAACTCTGCCGGAAACACCACCTTCAGCTTGATCTTCAGCAAATTCTTGTTCTTCAGTGATATCTTTATCGGAACTTGTCTTAAACAAAAATAATCTTAATTATTATTATCTGTTTTCTTTGATAAAAGCTAAGAGAATTTACCGATCTTCTAAATGAACTGTCACTGGATGGAGTACGTTGTCTTAAAACTTGATAGCCTCGCGCACCATCTATATACGGAATATCATCGTCTTCATAAATTGTTAGATCTTCGCTTATTCGATCCATATTAGAATCAGAATCTTTTTCACTCTCTGCTCTTTCTAATAGTTGAGCAAAGTCTAGATCACTATTGGCAAGTTCATTATAAGTTCCCTGTCGTGAAATGCGGCCATCTTCAATAATTACAACCCAATCCGCTTCAGTTAGAAAATGAACTTGGTGAGTTACTAGGACACGGGTTGCTTTTTCATTTGCTAAACGGCTACGAGGGCCAATAACTTCATCAAATAGATGTTTTCCAACGTGTGCATCGACGGCACTAAGAGGATCATCAAAGAGGTATACAGCAGCTTGTTTATATACCGCACGTGCTAAGCTGATAATCAAAAAAATTGTAAAATTAATATAAATGTATTGTTATTGAATGGGGAATGAAAAAAAAAATCGTTTATTATATAAAATACTAACAGAACCCGGCGAACGTTATTTCACTCTTGCTTTATTCGTAAAGAATAGGTTTTCCTTTTATAAGTGGATGCAATGGCTAAGTGGTTAAATGCGTTGGACCACTAAAAGAGGGGTAGCTATTTCAAATATCGCCTCGTACCACCTTCAATTTTTTAATCGCTGCCCCCTCTTGCCAGTCTGACAAACATACAAAAGTGTGAAATGTTATGAAAAGCTTCACACGCCTACAAAAAGAAGCAAAGCAGTGTCCACATATTTTGTGAAGACGATGATTCATATTTTCGGTATGAATATGGTATAAGGGTCTAACTCCGTTAATAGTTGCATTATTTTTAGAACAAATAATGTTCTTTAAAACTGCGTTTACATTTTACATCAATTACATCAATATCTCATATGAGTTTTTAAATACCTTGCACTTTTCTTACCCACGCAGATAAAGAATATGCTGACTGAAAGGAATGTTTCTTATAACATTTTTTTCTATGTATCAATAAAATAACTGCTTAATAAATGTTCCTTTTAAACGTTTCTTAAGGTGCATGAGCAATGTTTCTTATAACCGATTCTGTTTTATATCTATATGCTATACTATACAGCCTTTGGTGATATCTAATATGGAACTTAAAATGTCGTTCATGTTCGTCTTCATATTTGCTCGCAGCCGTCGCTCGTCGACGGAAACAAAGATGAAGTCGAGATTCCTTGAAGGGATGCGTTGAAGAGCTGGCATTAATCAACTAACACACACATATCTAAGTTGAACAATGGTTTCCTGCCACTTAAATACAAATTTTAAATTGTTGCCACACAAGCATGCGTCCTGTGTCCGAATAATCTCCAAAGGTCTATCGACAGTGCTTTTGAGTGGATAAAGACTTCGCGTTTTGTCCTTAATGAAACAAAATCTACGCACGTTAGTTTTACTTACAGAAAAGGTAATACGCTACCCTTTTTCATAGACTCCGTAAAAATTCAGTATGCAAATAAAGCTAAATATTTGGGACAGACATTAGACGCGAAACTAAAATGGAAATCGCACGTAAAAAAGAAACGGGAAGAGCTGCATATTTAATATAGCTGCATATATATATTAGTATGGATAACATGATGCTTTTATACAAACAAGTTTTAAAACCGGCTTGGTTATATGGTATACAACTTTGGGATTGTAATCAAAGCAAATAACATCAATATATAGAAATAGTGATATCAAATCCTTGAAGAGATCTGGATGTGGCTGGAAACCGTCGAAAATGAAATAAAATCATTTGCCCCGAAGCAACTACTAGACAGAAAATAACCTATTTTTTATAAAGTAATTTGTAGGGAGGTATATTTAGTGAGTTAGAATCTCACACCATTATGAGCACGTGCGGTCGGTACTCATACTTGAGCTTTTGACAGTTCTTTATCTATGTGTCTTAGAAAATCTTTTCTGACTATTGGTTTGGTAACCATTGCTATTTGGATTTATTTTGTAGTGAGTCTTCTTTGACTTGGAGAGCATTGAACGGAATGAAATTGGTAGGCTTCAAAATTGTCGTCTGCTATTTTAATAAGTTCTTCTGCTTTAAAACTTCAAGATTAATTTGAATGAAATTAGAACAATTGAAGTTTTTATAGTTCCCATATTTAGATAGAAATTAATTTGAGATTGCGTTTACCAAATATGAAATTACCCTGAGGTAAACACAATTAAAAATGTTCTATATTTTAGCGAGAGGAACAGAAACATTTATTGTTTTTTGGCAGATAATTTTTAAAATATT
The DNA here is from genome assembly GCA_963576555.1 of Ferdinandea cuprea. Lineage (NCBI taxonomy): Eukaryota > Metazoa > Arthropoda > Insecta > Diptera > Syrphidae > Ferdinandea > Ferdinandea cuprea. The sequence goes on from OY754959.1 coordinate 86,511,067, forward strand.
TAAACGAAATGTAAATCTGCAAGGTTTAGGAATTTATTATTATTTTAGTAGTTCTGGACATTTCCAAAGAAAAACCTTTTAAGAATTTTATTTCAAAGTACACACCTGATTCGTGCTCTTTGTCCACCTGACAATGATGCTCCACGTTCACCTACAATTGTCTTATCTCCATTTGGCAATTGTTCAAAATCTGTTGCCAGTGCACAACACTTAGTTATTTCATGATATCGTTTTCTATCATAGTTTTCACCAAATAAAATGTTATTTCGGACGGTTCCGGTGAAAAGCCATGGTTCTTGAGACGCATACGAAATATCGCCGTTAATAGTAACAGTGCCATTGGCAATTGGTAATTCACCCAGCAGCAGTTGCAGAAGTGAACTCTGTAATATTATGATTATTATTTATATAATTTAAGAACGTTTTTCTGTATAGTAGCAAAACTTACTTTTCCCGCTCCAACAGGTCCGATGACTGCGCAAAGTTGACCTTTTCGAATATCAATATTTATATTTTGCAATGTTATCAAATTTTTTGTGTTATCCCAATTGGCTTGGACTTCCTTAAGTAAAATAGCCTTCGAGTCACTTTCAATTGTAGAACTATCAGTCTTTTGAGTTAAGCCACGGGTATTTTCATCGTGACTTTCCATCATAAGGAATCCTTGAATTCTTTCAATCGAAACAAGAGCCTCTGCTCCAAAGGATACTGCAAGCGGGTACCAAATAGCGGCAACAAGCTGAAAAAATAAAGAGCATATTCAGAACAAATATTTTCTTATGATTCTTGTCTTTTTACCTGGAGAATGTTGTAATACTGTGCCATTGAAAACACAACGTCTGCTGTTATCGACTGACCAATTAGGACAGCTGCTGCAATCGTAATGTACAGCGTTGAACGTTCAGTAAAAACCATTGTACTTAAATAAAAGCCGCGTAAGTACGATGCGTATCGAATCTGTTTTATTTCACGTCGTCTGGCTTCGGCTACAACAGCTTGAAAAGGCTTCTCCCAAGCGTACATTTTAATCACCTGGATGCCTTGTACTATTTCGTTCATGATACCTACACGGCCATCAGTTCTGTGGGCAATTTTCATTCGAAGTTTTGAAGAGAGTTTACTCAGGCCTGTTTGTACGGGAACAGTCTTAAGAAGAAGGCCCAACACACCAACAAGTGCTGCAATTCCAATTTTCTGCCATATAAGATAGCAGATAAGGACAGACTGGAACGGAAGTATCCATATCCAGTGTACAAAAATGAATCCGTAGTCTAGACGATTAACGTCATTGGAAAGAAGATTAACCAGATATCCAGCCGGAGTTGTTCCTGCAGTCTTTTTAGACAGACAAAGAGTCTAGCAAAGACAAATTAAAAATATGTATGGAAGTACGTGTATAAGAAAGTACAGTTAAATGAGTTGTAAAATGTATGGTACAACAAAATGCTTAACCAAAAGACTCAATGAGTATAATATTATGATTTATGATAATTTTGAGGTCGTGGACGATTGTTTTTTCAAAATAGCATAGGCGAAACAGTTAAGGGATTTAAAACGCATAACAAAAAAAGGTTTAAATATAAATTTGCAAAACAATTTGGCCAAACTTAATATACCCTTATTAAATATTACGTACATATTATGTATGAATGCGAATTTATTTAAAACAAACCTTTCTGTAAATCAATGAACAGCAAGCGATTCTCATTCGAGCGCCCAAAAGTCTCTGTCGCAAGTCCACATGATGGTTTAAAAAACACCCAATTATCGTAGCAACAATCAAAATAGATGCTAAGCAGTATACGTCTGTCCATATAAAATCAATTCCTTCAGGGTTGCTATTATCAATCGCTATGGTACTCGATTTGTTCGTCTTTTCGTTGGCATCTTCAAGTGCATTATTTCCTACAATAAATCACAGATTGACACAAATCATTATACATCAAAGAGTTTATTTATACAGACGATTTCAAAGTTATTCTTAGGTCAGTTGCAAGATAATGTACAAAGATGTTACAATTGCGCATAGTGGTGATGGTCAGATAACAGTAGATGCATTCAATTCAAAATTCAACGCTACGTATTATAAGTGTATGTGGTCTTTGATTAAAACCATTTTTTTTTCTTCTAATGACACAAATTCCAAACATATATGTATACCATGTAATCAACAAATTGATATTGCAATACAAATAAAAGCATTTACTTTGTAAAGGAGGGCAAGAATTGAATAAGTATAACTACATATATGTCGTGGTGTGATTGTCATTGAAAGCAAAGGAAAAGAAAGAACATTCTTCAGAAAGTGCATAGTGAAAAATTAAATGGAAGACTTCACTTTGACCATAGTTAGTGTAATTTCAGGAGCATAAATATAAAATCTAATAATTTTTGGATGGATTTATAGGATTTGTGGAAAGTTCAAGTTATGAGCCGTAAAATTGTTAATTTACGATTTGGAGGTAGTGTTTTTCCAAACCCTTGACCATTTCGGCCCTCTAGAGAGTGTATTGATCAAAACGACATAAGTCTTTTTTTGGTGAAATCGCACTTGGTATGCAGAAACATTCGGATTATTGTTTCGATTTTTCGAATTTTATTATTAGATGGTTCCATATCTTTTAAATTATACTATTATTGCATAAAAATATGACTTCACTATTTAAAACAGATTTAGACACACTATCTATTGCATTTTCAAGTGTCATCATCTTAAAATTTCGACTGTGGACATATGTCGTTTAGATCAGACTCAATAGATATGTTCCACATGTTTAGTTTTATAGTTCAAATTGTATGGTTTCAAAATTACTGTGGGTTTCAAACCATGTACATACGTATGTATAAAAATTAAAATACTCTTAAACTGGGATAGTTTATTTAACGAGATGGGGATTTATTTGTTGTAAATAGGTATGCAAGAGCATAAGACAAATTTAGTTCAACAAACTTGTCACTAAATCAATGTTTGACATTCTTCTTATAATATCTACTTTTTCTATTTAACATTTGATCTAATTAGTATATTATTCCACAAAAATTCTTAAAATTTTAATATTTTTAAATAAAATTCAATTTAAACCAGATTTAAATTTTTGTTCATTAGTTTTTAGCAAAAATATTTGCATATATTTAGTAAAGTGGCTTTGCTTTTTTTAGCTGCAAAATGTTTTCAGATAATTAAAAAAATCTGACGGGGTACTTTAATTGACTTTCATACCGCGGCGATCGCGACATGAATCTTTCAGTCGAAAGATATTCTATTCTAATTTCTTTACACACTTCGAGTGCGATATTCTGTGTAGATTATTAAGACCTTTTTAGGCGTAAAATATTGTACAATATTTCATATAATTAAGAATTTCTTATAATTGGTACTTTTTCAACAATTTATTTATTGTGGAAAATAAAATTTGATAGCTAGCATGACGTAGGTTAGGTTAGGTTAGTTGGGTCGACGGGAAGATCAGTTTCCTCCTTGTCAAATTACATAGATATACGAGTAAAATATGTATTTTTATGTCATAAGTATGTACTTCGTTTCTGAGAACTTAAATTAAAACGCGAAAAATAAATATATCGCTATCGCGGTGGTGTGTGAAAACCTTTGTTTAAAAAATCCCGATTTAATTTCTATGCCACTTGAATAATGACGCAATTCTAATAACAAAACAAGTTTCTTACCCCCAATGTTGTTTATATCCGAAATGCTTCGCCCTGTGCGATTCAATAACAGATGAGAATGCTCAAGTGAAATTCCCAAATTGCCCTGAAGATCAATTGGTATTATTGGCCGTTGGAATTGTAGTAACAACTGAGCTAGTACTGCTGGTATGGTGGATCTATTAATAAATGAAATAAAGTAAATGTGATAAATTGTCATTAAGATAATTTTATATACGATTTCTCTTACTTCAATATTATATATATCAAACATATAAGTCCATCGGCAACACATGATGACCAGAACGTTCTAAGCATTGCATTGCGAAGGAGTGGTGATCTTCCTTTGCGAAGGGCACGTGCTACTTCTTTGAACCATTGGCTAGATATAAGTAGATTATACATACAAAAATGCACTTTTATGAACATATTTTAAAGCCATTCTTACTCTTCCAGCTTGTTACCGAGATCTTCCGAGCAATCTTGTTTAAGGCTTTTAGTAAGATCGTCTTGTCCAAGGCCTTTTTTTGTACCTTTGTAGAGTATTGGTATAGACCAAAGAAAAAGTAATTGAGAAAAAAAGTTTGCATGTTTCCGCGGGTTTGGCTTGTCTGGCTTTTTTGAGCTGTCCATGGTTTGAATTGGCAGTGAATGTTCCTTATTTATGTATTTTTATGCTTTCATGACATAAACTGGTAAAAGTGTTATCTAAAAATAAAGAAAATGCGTTGAATATAAATAAAAGAACTTATAATGGTTCGGTTCTCGTTTTTTCTACAATATCCTAAGAACACATATGTGCTAGAAGGAAAAAAATGCCAAATAATTGTCTTGGTACCGATGGACTAGAGCGCCTTAAATTATATATAAATTTAATACATAATATATCTAACATTCCTTTATAATAGTCGTAAGTCCCTAAAATTATATTAATACATTTGTGTTCCTCACTCCTTAGTGTATATCAGATAAAGAATTATTATAACAAACCGTAACTACCATTACTAACTCGAAGGACAACAGTGAATTCTCTAAAAAACCTTACTAAATTAAATTACGATGGAGAAAAATTAATTTTTAACACACAAAGAGTCTAGGGCTTCGCGATATACTTGGGTATATACATATAAATCCAAAATAGATCGGCAGTTATGGTGTCTTCCATTGATTTGATATTTTTCGTGGCGGATGGAACAAAATTTTAGATATATTCTTGAAGCAAGCGTATAAAACAATAAGCAATAAGTATAGTGTCTAAGGCTTTTGCCTATGAATGTCTTTTTTGAAAAATGTATCGGTGTCTTTTCATTTAACCAATACGACATTCATTGCTCGATTGGTGTTAAATCTTTATGCAAATAATTTACGAATGTGCGAATTGGAGGCAATAGTATTTATTTGTACTCGAAAATTATATTAATTGTAATCATTTATAGAGTTTTTTGGAAACTATTCTTCTTGTAAATAAATAGAAAACGAAACATATAATACTTTCAATGTTAATTGATAACGGATTATTGTTAATAAATCTATTAATAGACAGAAAAAGGTTCGGCACAAAAACGAGATTTTCATACTCCTATTTTCCACATTTTATAACTATGATATTATTATAATAGGAGTGATAATATGAACAACACTTAAGAAAAAACATACACTCAGATAAAAGCCTGTGCAAAGTTAGCCTAGGTGGATGTACAACTGGTGCAATGAAGACCACACCGACTGCTGCACTTGAGATTATCCTAAACATCCCACCACTTCATCTAGATCTCATGAAAGAAGCTATAGTAAATGCCTACACGCTCATCACAGAAGATGAAACTAATTCCAATCTAGTTCATCCTGCAATCTTACAGGAACTCAAAAAACACGAACTACTCGGAATACATATAAAGGACAAATGTTTGACACGTTACAACTTCCAACACAACTACAAGGTTGCATTCCCAGAACGCCAAAACTGGAAACAGAACAAACCAACACTAACCAAGAATTCCTACGTATGGTATACAGACGGATCCAAAACAAATGACGGAGTTGGAGCGGGAGTATGCGGTCCTAGTACTAATATTTACCTATACACCAGTATGGATATTAACAATAGAACTCTGCATACAAAAGAGTCTAAACAGGTTCATTACGAAAAAACCCTATGAACACTATAAAAAGCTGTATCAAAACATGGTTAAAAAATAAAAAGCTACATTTCTGGAGGGAAACCGAAGGAAACAGACAAGCAGAAAACTATATGTCAAACAATATGTGATTGCAACTGCCTAATACAAATCCATCAACGTTGTTTAGGTAAGTTCTACCTTGAAACAGCGGATATAGCTGCCAGCTTACTCAAAAAAATAGTCGCCTTTATAACTAACTGCGGCATCAGTGATGATCTGTAAATGGAGAACATCACAATAGGCCCATATGAGGCCGCAGTGATTTGGGATATATTATACCACCTCCAGCACTCAATCTAATCTAATCAAGCCTAGGTGGGGTCCGGGATCCCATAGTCATGCGGTTGATCATGTTAGATATTCACAGAATATAATTGCAGCTTAAGAAAATCAATTCTTCAGTCTGGTTAAGGGGCTAGTTAAAGCTATCATTGAGATGCATCAGTGGAGCAGATATTTCATTTTGTTGACAAGTCAGCTATAGCAATCATTTAAAAATTTCTGTCAGTGAAAGGCCACTGGTATAGGTTTTAGGCCGTAGTTATAGCTATCATTGAAATGCATCATTTAAAATTTTGTTTTCCGATTTTAAGACGACTAAGCAAACAATATTGGATTAAAATGGTATCAAAATAAAGCTAATCACTTATAAAATTTTTTTTTTACTTAATTCTGTTCGTTGCCACAATCGTTCCACTGATGTGTTTGATTCTCTTTCTATTCACATCTGTCGGTTTTGCTTGCAATGATCAACTATATTCTGGCCATAGTTTCACAGGTGGTTAAAGATTTCCCCCTAATGTTGGCTTTTATTTTGATCTTATATTGCACACATTCTCTGAGGTTGCAGAGTGGTGCCTTGATCGACTAGTCAACCATCTCGTTGCCGGTTATGTCCCTGTGTCCAGAAACCAGTAAAGAAATACCTTGTGCTGTGAGCCAAGAGGCTTAAACTCTATGCGACAGCGGTGAACCAAATTGGATTTAATTTCAATCGCATTAACGGCCTTAAAGGCTGCTTGACTTTCAATAAAATAGGTTATATCATTCCGTGGTATGGCCGACATTAATACAGTACGGGCCGTTTCACGATTGCCAGAACCTCAGCCTAGAAAACACTACTATGATCAAGGAGTCTGCTGGAGTGGTGTATATTTAATTCCTCTGAGAATAGACCGGCACCTGTTCCACATCCACAATCCATCTGTGTATATGTATATACATAGATTTCATTTCCGTCATCCTATTTCGTGATATATTTGGCTCATCCTCAAGGCGCTGATTCGTGCAGGTATAGATCCAAGGGAAGCAAATTTAGAATTACCTCCAAAGCAGCTTAGGTGGTGTTATTGTAGTTCTTATTGCACAAGTTATCCTTGTGCAGTGTTACCCTAGTTTCTTTTAATAAAGCACAAGCACAATAGACACCAAAAAATAGACAATATTTTATGGTAAGTTTTCTTTTGCTACATAAGCAAAAATATTTATTTTTAATTTGCGTCATATTATCTATTATATATGAGGAAATTTGACAAAAATATGCAAGTTTATTTACATTTATTTTTATTCGGGTGAAATAAACTGATAATCAAATTTAAATCCAATGATGTTCGGTGCAATGTACGCAGTTATGTTATCTACGATATATCGTGGCACTGAACCCTGTATTATTGCTAGCTATAAATTAAAGATTAATAAGCAGCAGTTAAGTATTAAGCGTATAAGCTTTAATGTATGCGTTTCGTTCGTTGATACATACAAATCTTCCGTTTGAAAGAAATGGAAACCTGATGTTACTTTTCTGTTCTTTCCCTTTTCATAGACGACGTATTGATCATTGTAGGCGATTTACGACGAAATATTACAGCAAAAACGCCTTTGCCAATTGATAATTGACCAATAAGAAATTTCTAAGTGAACATTTCATACTACATATACACTGGAATAATACAATTTTATTAATGTAATGTATGATAATCAATTTGTTGTATGATGTATGTAATATATGCGATGTCATTTTGGCAAACACTTTTAATTGTGTCTTTTTATCCCACGAATATTTCATTTTTTATTTATTTCATAGAAACTGATCTATCACCTTTACAGATCTTATAGGGCAGTAAGCAAATATTACTTATCAGTATTATTTTGAGGTATAAGTACAATGTCTTATTGTTAGCTTAGTTGTATACATTGTATATTTGGTCTACCAAACCCTTTTGAACAACAATTTAAACAAAAATAGTTTTTTATACAGCAAAGAAAACTTTATCTGAGGAACCAAAATCAAATAATCATACAATGTATGTGCTTTAAGTCTGAGAACTGAGGACAGAGCACGGATTTCCCTCTACATGTTTTACTTTGTTTTTTCTTAAAAAATTTTCGGACTATAAATACTGTTTACATCTCTCTCTACACTTGAAATCTAATCACGTAATTTGTCTGGGTGGTCTTTGACATATCAGATATTCAGTTGCTTTCAGATTCCTTTTTGTTTTGTTTTGGCAGTACGGCGAATAATAAATTTCCAAAACGATTGACGTCAAGAATTCGGCCGTTAACCATAAAATGTGTCTTAAAAAAAAATTATGACCGATAGATGCAACCCCAGTATGTACCATATTACACGTAGTAGATATATTTAATTATGTTAGCAAACCGCTCGTTTTCTTAATGTTTTAAAGAAGATCTTATCAGCCAGCGTCATAAACAAATAAAGTATATTGTCAACAAACTAATTACCTCTTATCGGGTGGATTTATGTCATGCATCTACATCTTTTAAGCCAAAAACACATGCGCTGAATTTGGCATGCACACGAAATAAAACCCACACGTTAAAGTAAACAAGAACAGATGGTAATGCTGCATGCAGCGTAGTTTTGCACGTCGCTTTTTCTATTTTTTCCTGCAAACACACAGTGGCCAGATCACTAAAAACACTGATTTTGAAGTTGTTTGGCATCATCGGTTAATGTGTCTATATTTTGTTAAAATTTGTTTCTATTTTTTAAAAGTATCCTAATATGTATTTGATAATTATTGTTTTCTCATTTAAAATGAGAAAAATGCATTATAAAAAAGTGATTTTAAAAATCTGGCACAAACCGGATCTTCTATTATTGTTGTAGTCCATGCATTTTTTAACGCTCATGCAATTCGAAACAGATCTGCGTGCGGGATCAAGGTTGTCAGATTGGGTCACACAGATTGGTTCACACACCAACGCAATTTTCTGTTATATATCGATTTATTTTGTGTTAATTTGGTTTGTTTTAGTATTATTTAACTCAAGATGTAATGAATTTTGAAAGAATTAAAAAGAAGAATTTTCAGTGAATTCAATAAAGATCATAAAGATAATAATATGTAGGTGCCTACAATGCTTTCAATAATATCAAATAAATTGCCGTTCGGAATCGGCATTAAACTGTAGGTCCCTGCATTGGTGTCAAAAAATATAACTTCGCACACACAATGGTTGGAGAAGCTAGGCTTTAGGTCCTGTATGGGCCGTTTACGCCTAATATATATATAAAAGCCATTGTGATATTTTCTTATTATTTAATTAAATAAACGCAGGAGATACATGTTTCATATAAAAATACAAGAATCAAGTTTTATTTTCAACGATATTTGGGAAACTTTGTGGTCTACGATATTGGGCTACGATCTCTCAAGCTTTGGGCAAAAATTCTGGTAACCCTGTGAGGGATAATAAATTGCGACTTTATTGAAAATTTATAGCTACCCAAAGACATAAAAACGTCGAAGCGATCTCGTCCGATTAGTTTCATTTAAGAGGATCCCCAAACACATTTTCAAGGTCTAACGCAGAAAGAGAAGCTGTTCCTGAAATCAATTATACTTTATCTTGAAACATCTGGATTTTGAATAAGGTGTGTTTTTTTCTTCAATTTTTGGTAAATGATCACGAATTGCAATTGGTATTTTTCTATTGAATTATACACGTGATTTAAATTATTACTAACTGATTTTCTGGAAAAAAGCAAACAAAGTTGAATTTAATTTTGTAGGACTTAAAACATAAAATATTTAATTCGTTTTACAATAAATGTATTTTTTTGTGAATCGTAAAAAAAAAACTATACTAACCAAGGATTTTTAAGTGTTTGCTTCCTTGTTGCAAATATAAGAATTTAATTTGTTTAGTTTCAATATTAAATATTAAAATGGGAATATTTTAAGTTTTGCTAAAGTGGATAATGAAATTATTTTAAGAAAGATTTCGAAATTTACAATGAAGTATATTGAATAGGAGTGACTTGAATCACAATTAAGCTATCGCAGACAGTGTACAATGACTAACAACGTAATAGTGATACATGTAGAAGTATGCAGACAATGCATTGTTATTAGTTAGATATGAGGATCTATAATTGTTCAATATGTATGTTTTTTTAAAGGAAATCCAAATAATAGAAGGCTGTCAAGCGAAAGTAGTGTTTTTAAACCCTATAATAAGGGTATATTAGTTTTGACACATACTTTGTAACACCTTAATATTCGTCGTAGACCCCTAAAAGTATATACATATATTTATGTTCAGGATCAAAACCTAAGACTATTTAAATTGGACATTGCGTCCGTCCTTCCATCAGTCGATATCAACTTTTGAGGTCTTTAAAATTATGAAAATGGTTAAGTTTTCAGTTTTATTAAATTACCCCTGTCACGACCACAATTTAAAAAAAAACCCGTTTTAAGGTTTTAGTTCAAGATATGAAGGGTTAGAATCTTAACAGATATGTAGCCACTGAAGTAGACCTACTTTTAAGGGCGTTTTTTTAAAAAATATGTTGTTTTCATCGAAAATGTCTATAGAATATTTATAGCCAATACATTTTTTAATACCTATATAATCCATACAAAGTTTTTGGCCATGCCCACTTTTTGAAGGCGTTTAAAGAAAAAAAATGTTAGGCTTTTTTTATGTTTGGTTTAGTTATTCGAAAACTAGATGTTGGTCGATTCTGGACCAGTGGGTTATTTGTTTTAGCGCTCAAAGTCAGATATTTTTAGATGCACCTTGGCAATACCCAATTACCAAAATATAATTAATTATTGAAATCCGTTCAGAAGGACTGTGCAGGTCCTGGCAAAGAAATTTCATAGTTTTTGTATATTTTTAGGGATTTAGTCCATGACGTTAAATCATATTTAACAATAAAATAAAGAAGGCAAGTCTAGCAGGACGACACTCCTCTGTTTCCAAGGAAACAAATAACGGTATGATGGAGGATTTAAATTGAGAATAAAGGGGTGTTACAAACTATGTGTCCAAATTAATATACCCTTAGGATAGGGTATACAAACTGAATGAATATTAAGATTTTAATTGAAAATGCATTAAAATGAGTTCCATTAACTGTGCTCCTTTTCTTTATTATAAAAACAACACAGCGGACTATTATATAGATATGTATATATATATATATATATATATACATATATATATATTATATATATATATTCGACAACATAGTATATCGTGTGTAGTTTTATTACATACTAAATATAACTTAGTCACGAAAAATGTTTATGGGAATGCATCCACTGATCTGCATAAGACCGTTCATAAAAAAATATCTAATTTACCTACCACTTAGCTTTAAATTGTTTATAATTCAATTGTTACATTTTAAGCACGGAATCACATTTGATTCTTATGGTAAAAGTATTTTTTTTTTTCAAATATTAGACACATCTCTTTTTAATTTCAAATCACTACTAACAAGATTTGTATTATTTTAATTTAAATGTAACTTCTTGTCACCGTATCGTCACTGCGTTCCTTACTCGAGTTTCCAAATACAGCTTTCGCATGTTAAGTAACTTTAGTGAATCTGCGAACATACCCGTTGAATTCGAAGATTTTAAGCAACAAATTTACTGCCCAATTTTATAACAAAACATTGCACATATTATCATCTTTCATCCAACTTAATGCACTAATTTTACTATTTTGGAGCTTTTCTTTTTAGACGTTTCCTTTATAGTTTAGATATTATACTATTTCATGCTTTTTAATTTTTTACTTAGTTCGACAAAAATTGTTTTGTGATTGCTACTTTTCAGTTTTGCGTCTATTTCGACCTTAAACAATTAATTATTCTGAATTAACCTCTCATGTCATTAGTTCATAAAAAAAAAGATCGTTTATCGGGCTTAAAACATATGCGTTATATATATGTAGTTTTCAATTTATTACTTAGCTCAAGAGAAACTGTTTCGTAATTGCTAATTTTTAGATAAATCTAAAAAGATAAATTTAAAGTAATTTAATATTCGTATTAAACTATTTTTGTCATTCTACGTAAAAAGAGAGATACACCCTGATCCGCTAACTGATCTATTACAAGGAAATGTTAAATTTGTAATTATTATACAGAAACAGAGTCGATTTCCAGAACTACTGATTCTGCGTCCTGCTCCCAGATGAGTAATTATACAGATTGTCGACTGAGAGAAATTGTGGTTCTCTAGCCTATTGAAATATCAGGTGCAGCGGCAAATTGCTTCTTAAATTTGATAATTAAAGAAGTTAGTACATAATTTTTTATAAAAAACAGCTAATGCAAAAAGTGTAGTTACGAATGTAATACTAAGTTTTTATTTTTAATAGAAATTACAATCTTAGAGCAGTCTTCCTGTTTTCTGAATTATAAATCCTCTAAAATGCAATTATAAACATAATAATATATACACTTTATTTAAATTAACTTTATTAAAGTCACCAACGTTATGTAATAAAAGTAACAAACTGATATGACAAATATTTGCTTACGCATTTCATACTTTGTTTACCTGGGGCCGAATTACCGCATCAGTTAACGAGCAATACGTCACTGAATTATCTCGGTTTGGCATTACTGCTACAGTTATCGAGCATGGTATCGAGTATCGAGTTTTATTGTTTGACATTTTCTAGTCAGTTATCGTGTGTATTTTCATACGTCAGCTCTGGAGATTTCGTATGGCGATAAAATGGCAGGAAAAGTGTAAGTTTCATTAATTTTTGTAAAAATGTTCTCAAAATACAAATTTAAATTATTACAGAATAAATTTAAATAAAATAAATAGTAGCCAGAAAAATATTATGTCCGATTTTATGGCGGTGTACCCCGATTTAGCGAAAATCATAGCAACAGATTGTGGGAAGAATTGCCTAGAAGAATCGGACGACGAAAATAATAATAACATATCCATTTACTAAAATTTATAAATTTTTTAACCGTTTAATTAAAAAGCGAATGACAGAACACAAAATGGCAGTATACTGGTACAAAATTTAATGTACTAGAGTTTTCCTAGTCCTAATCCGATACGTGATGCTTCGTATGACATAATCCCAATGTGCATATTCGGTAGTTCAGTAACGTATGGAAGTTACTCACTCGTTAACTGATGCTGTAATTCTGCCCCTGATTTGTATGTGTGGTCTACCAGTTCAATTTATTGAAATTACTCATATATTTGACAATATGTATTTTTAAATGTGAAATGATCTATTTTTCAATAAATTGGTTCACTTTTCAAACATAAATACTTCAAATTTACTTCATGAAAAACTGATGTTTCTTTATGGAAATCCCATACAAATTAAACAACTGTCAAACTTGTATAGGTCGCAACATATTATTTTTTTGACAACCAGGTATCGCAGGAAACCTGGTTCATCCATAGGGTTATTTGCGACGTCAGTGTCAACTGAAAAAGAAAAAATAAGTGTCAAAAAAATCATTGGAGGGAAAACAAAACTTTGCAAGATTGTGTGGCAGTATTCGATAAACTAAATAAAAGTTGAAATAGAGTGGTATTCGTTATTGTCAAAGAAATAATATAATATTAATTAAGAGCTTTAATTGCACTGTAACAAATTCGAGCAATTAGTGCCGCGGATTGTCTAAGTAAATACAAATAAATTGGTAGAAATTCCCGGGAAGAATTGCGGCGGCAAATTGGTTTTTGTATGTTTTGTTTAACTAATAATTTATGATGCAAATTGAAAAAATGTGTAATTGCCAATATAAAGCAAACAGTTTATTCGATATATATAAGAAACCACAAGTGATATTAACATCCACAATAGTGAAAAGAATTTTTTATATTGATATTTTTTTATTTTTAGGTTAGGTGAATGTACACTACACATTTAACCGTGTTAAACCGTATTAAAAGTTGGGTACACGGTTCGATGTACACTACTATCACCTAAACAAAAAATCTCCTAATTTTTCCGCATTGAATACCACTTAATGTTTTCTTTATTTTGTAAATATATTAATTTGCACTATAAATTATTATTGAAACAAAACATTCAATAACCAACTTACCGCCACAATATTTCCGAGAATTTTCCATTTACTTATACATGTATCCTTACAAAAATCCGCGACACTGATTGCACTGACTGTAACTGATTTTATAACTGTAAAACTAAAACACTTAATTAACATTAACAATAATAACTACCAATCCATTCGAACTTTTAAAAAGATTTAAATCTACGAATTATTCCCGCCGGAATTATCTTGCCACTTTTATTTTCAATCCGTCATTTTAGCTTTCAATTTTTTTTGTTGCTTTTTTTTCTCACTGACGTTTTCATATTTCGCGAACAACCCTATTCGTCAATTCTCTATGGTTTACGTTTAGTGAACTTGTTTTGCGTTTTTTCATCCGTCGCACAGGTGAAGTTGTTTACGAAAATTGCATAAAAGGATTCTTAAAGTCTATATTCTTTTTTATATTAATCGGGATGTGACATAATGAATAGCCTAAATTGTAAACCTAAATAATAAAGTAAACATAATTGTACAATACCCTTTGCACAATACCTTTCCGCACTGAATTCTGAGGTATCCACTAAACAACTTCGAAATCTCGTTAAAGCATTCACGCCGACTAATACCTGGGGCCGAATTACTGCATCAGTTAGCGAGCAATACATCACTGAATTATATCGGTTTGGCATTGCTGCTTCAGTTATCGAACATGGTATCGAGTATCGAGTTTTATTGTTTGACATTTCCTAGTCAGTTATCGTGTGTTTTTTCAAACGTCAGCTCTGGAGGTGTCGTATGGTGGTAAAATGGCAGAAAAAGTGTAAGTTTAATTATTTTTTGTAAAAATGTTCTAAAAATACAAATTCAAATTATTACAGAATAAATTTAAACAAAATAAATGGTAGCCAGAAAAGTGTTAGGGCTGATTTTATGGCGTTGTACCCCGATTTGGCCAAAAACGTATTAGCCAAACCCTGCTCAAGGAAAAGCAACACGCAACAGATTATGGGAAGAATTTCCCAGAAGAATCGGACGACGAAAATAATAATAACATATCCAGTTAATAAAATTAAATTTTTAAAACAATTTCGCATAAAAAAGCGAATGAAAGAACACAAAATGACAGTATACTGGTACAAAATTTAATGTACTAGAGTTTTCCCTAGTACAATCACAAACTGTGCTCGATACGTGATGCTTCGTATGACATAATCCCAATGTGCTTATTCGATAGTTCAGTAACGTAAAGAAGTTACTCACTCGTTAACTGATGCGGTAATTCGGCCCCTGGGTTTTGTTTGACTTTTCAGTCAGTCATCGAAAAATAAAAGCGAATAAACAATAACTGCGTTCAAGTTGCAAATGCACTGTAAGCTAACAATGCCTGTATGCTCACATAATTCGCTTGATCATCGTTCAAGAAATCGGTAAGACTGCAGTCGCAGTCATAATGGAAAGACTTACGCGTGAACAACGTTTACAAATTGTTCAACTTTATTATGAAAATTCACGTTCTGTGAGGAATGTGTTTCGTGCACTTCGCTCAACTTATGGTCAACATAATCGGCCTACTGAGCGTACTATTCGCAACACCATCACCCATTTTGAGACCCAGCATTCATTATTGGATAATATTCGACCGAATAGACCACGTCCAGCACGCTGTGAAGAAAATATAGCGGCCGTAGCTGAGAGTGTACACGAAGACCGTAGAGAGTCGATTCGGCGCCGTTCGCAGCAACTCGGACTGACGTATGGAACGACTTGGCGCATTTTACGTAAAGATCTTAAATAGAAAGCGTACAAAATACAGCTTGTGCAACAATTGAAGCCGCTCGACCTTCCCAAGCGACATCGCTTCGCTCTATGGGCTCTTGAAAAGTTCCAAGAAGATCCGACGTATTCGAGGCAAATTTTGTTTAGCGATGAGGCCCATTTCTGGCTCAATGGGTATGTAAACAAACAAAATTGCCGCATTTGGGACGAGGAACAACCTGAAGAGATTGAAGAACTGCCACTTCATTCAGAAAAAACAACGATTTGGTGTGGTTTGTGGGCCGGTGGAATCATCGGTCCATATTTCTTTAAAAATTATGCCGGTGCGAACGTAACCGTCAATGGCGACCGTTATGGTGCCATGATAACCGACTATTTGATGCCTGAAATTGAAGCTCGTGATCTCGGCGACTTTTGGTTTCAGCAAGAGGGCGCCACTTCCCACACATCGCATCAATCAATGGACTTATTGAGAGAACATTTCGGTGAGCACATAATTTCACGTTTTGGGCCGGTCGATTGGCCACCAAGATCGTGTGATATCACACCGTTAGACTTTTTCCTGTGGTTATATGTAAAGTCAAAAGCTTATGCCGACAAACCCACTTCGATTCAGGCCTTGGAGGAAAACATCACGCGTGTCATTCGCCAGTTACCAGTCGAAATGCTCGAACGAGTGATCGAAAATTGGAATCAACGGATGAACCATCTGCGACGTAGCAACGGCCAACATTTGATAGACATAATCTTCAAAAAATAAATGCCAAACAATGTTCTTTCAAATGATAATAAACATTCTCCATTAAATTTGAATTTTCTGTGTTTTTTTCTTTAAAAAAGTAGGGAACCTCGAAATGGATCACCCTTTACTAGTAATTGATTGCAAATGTTGTTAAAAAAATGCATTTTGGTCCATGTTATATCAACAAGTGTTTTAAACTAATTCCACAAATTGTGTAATCTGCGCTCAAATTGCTATTTTTAATATCATATCATATCATATCATGGAGGGGGCCATTAAAACCCATATAATTCCATTTATGTGTGCAAGGTTCCCATTTGATTTGCACGTAAAAATAAATATGTGCAAATTATGTGGGTAAACACAGCTGGGCTTACGCTTGGGTGTAAACTGAGAGATTCTCTATCTAGGTGGCTATCTGGTTAATTCCTCATCTGTGCTTGCAAGTTGACGTGTAACTCAATTAAAAATCGGTCAACTGCTTGTAAACGGATTTGTGGAACTTGTAGAATGTGTTAAAAGGTGCGTTTGCTTCGACAACCTCACCATTAAAAGAATATTTTGAGGAGGTTTGGTCGTTCCCGCGGGATTAACTTTAAGCCCGCAAATGCATTGCCAATAAAGTATTCAGCAGAGCACATCAACCTACAACAATTCCTTCATTATTTAGTAGTAAAATTAAAGAGTTATGTATGTATCCAACATCTGCCATTGTGATATTGAGATGTTTTTTGAGATGTTCATTATTAACAACGAAAGTTAACAAATTTACAGAAACAGATAAGTTTCTTTAGTTTTAACAATTTATCTCTTCAACTTAAACATTTCGATGGACATTGCTTAATTATAGGCATACGACGAATATTAAGGGGAGTTGCAAACTAAAATGAATAAACCCTTAATGCCTGGCTACACGTTCATGGGAATGAAAGTCATTCGAATAAACCCTTAATGCCTGGCTACACGTTCATGGGAATGAAAGTCGTGGCTACACACACAAAAAAGAGTCATAAGAATGAAAGCAATTTGAATGGCGGGGAACGCTGAAATCTGAACCAAAACAAAATTTCTCTTGAAAAATCGAATACTTTTGTGCTCTCTAGTATCTGTATTCGGTCTTCACTCTTTCAACACAAATCTCAAATGAGGATTTCTGTCAAAAGTGATATGGTTTGGAACCGAAACGTTCATGCCCAGGCCGAGAATTCAAATCGAAAGAGGATTTTCGGTGGATTCTTGGTGCAATCTATCTTTTTCTTTCTGACTCACATAAAATCTACCTGTCTCGTGCGACATGACGATCATTCCCATGAAAGTGTAGCCAGGCACTTAGGGTAGAGTATAAAATATGGAGTGGAGCGAAAGTAATTATATGAGGTAATTGGACCTTATCATTCGAAGAAAAGAATGTTTTAATCAGATTTCTCTGCTTTTAGAAAACTAACAGACTAAAGAAAGTGTAAAAAAGATGTACTTTTCTGTTTAATAATATAAATAATATTAAGGTCATTATAATTCAAAAGGTTTTATCAAAATAAGTTTCAATTGAACTATGTATGTACATATATATCTTTTTTACTTTAGCCGTACACAAAATTTTTAATATTTTCAAACTTACTTTGTCTGAAACTTGCGATTTTCTTTTTGAATTTTCATTCATAGCTTTCCATCTGTCACTTTTCAAAATGAGAGGAGATAGAATAATACGAAGAAGAGAAATAACTTCGTTGCATTGTCGCAGTAGCAAATATACCTATATATTTAACAAATACTTTAATTTTTTTCTTATATTCTGAATTTTAAAATTTTCAATAACTATTTACAAATTTCTTCGAGGCTATGGCAGATTTGAAAATAATTATCCGATGTTTTTTTAATTCATTTAAAATTGTTTTTTAAAAGAGGACAAATCGTTTAAATATAGAACTTATAAGCAAAAACACATACCCATATTTATAAAAATAAAGCTATATGATGTGCATTTTTAAATCGCCTTAAAAAAGAATGGTAACGTTTGATCGCATACAAATTTATTTAAATCACTTTTTAGGTTTTGATAAATTTGATTTTCTTAAAAACGGCACCTACGATTTTAATGTAATTTCGCACATTGAAAAATTTTTAAATAATTGTTGAAAAAACAAAAATTGATCAAATCCGTTAGTTTAGTTTAGGTAGAAAATATTAGTATGAAACATTTAATAGAAAACTCATATTTATATACGATAAATCTGCTTATAAATAACACACATAAAGGTGAAATCCCAAGAATGGAGAAGCGCTTTTAAACTGGTTCCTGATTTAATATCTTTTGGTAGCATCCTCCAAAAAGTGTCCAAAAACTTTGTGTGGGTGATATATTAAAAAATGTATTGGCGAAATATCTTGTTATAAAATTGTTTTCGTTTTTTATATAAATTTTCGATGACAACAACATATTTTTAAAAAAACTTCCTCAAAAATTAGGGGTGGTAAAATACTTTATAAGCCAATACGAAGGCTTTCAGATACAGCTTCAAAAGGGTTTTTTATAAATTGTGTGCGTTAAAGTGGGCGTAATTACATTTTTTTAACATTTTACTATTTCAGGACCGTGGGCAGTATTCGTTCCAAATTTCAGCTTTCTATCATAAATATAAAGGCCTAAAAAGTTTGGTAAGTATCCTTACGTTTTGGTCCTGGGTATAAATACTTTAGGGGTCTACGACAAATATTAAGGTGTGTTGCAAACTATGTGTCAAAATTAAAATGCCCTTAGGATAGGGCAAACAATGAAAATCATGATTTTTTGATTCTTTTATGGGTTTAGACACAAAAGCTAATAAAATAAATATATTTAGGTACCTATTTACAAAAAATAAACTTTTATTATTATTTCAGTTCAAGTATTTAAGTAATTCGAATAAAAAACTTATATTCGCAAATTATAAGGGCTGATAAATTCCTAATGAGATATGAACAATTATTTTTGTTTACAAAATAACGACCACAGTATTGCTCGAATCGAACATATTGATTTATATGAAAAAAAAAGAAACAATTCCCGTTATAAACAGTCATTCTTTCCATTTTATTCCTTTTTTCAAGCACAACTCTTATTACCTACTATTTAATAATTTGAACACAATTTTCTTTGTCATTATAATTAAATTGTTTTTAAAATTTGTTGACAAAAAATGCAGCGAATATATGTAAATGTTCTCGTCATAGAAAATTTTAGTCATACAAATCGATTTGGTGTTTATGTGGTAGAGAAACGTGCTAGTTTTTAAAACGTTTGTTTTGATAATAACCATTACACATGTCGTTGACTGTCAAGTGTGTTTTTTTTAGGTGCATACGAGAATCTATAAAATATTTAATATTATTGATAGTTTCTCTTCGAAATAACATTCTTATTGGACGCCATATCCAAATTTTATTTTGCAAAAGCAGCGTTCTAGGCCTAAACAGAGCCACTAACACATTTTGTTGATTTGTTGTTCTTATTTATAAATTTGTGTGTTGGCGTTTATTTGCTAGTAACTATTAGCAGATAGCTTAACTGTTGATGAGTTTTTATAACTGCTATAATGTGGTACTACCTCATTCAATGCAAAAATACAAGGTACATATATATATACATGTATGTTCTTCATTGTACAGTGTACAAAGGGGGCCGTCTTCGCACGAATGTTTAAAAAAACTCTCAAGAAAACTTTAAATTTACATCCTTTTCCAATGAAATATTCTTATAAAGTCGATTGGGTTGCTCAGGAAATATGAATGCAGTAAACCAATATTCATTTACCCAGTTTACAAATACATATTTTTTGTGTCACCAAAACAACCCTCCAGAAACATATATTTTATCAGCAGTGTGACCATTAGCTCCTCTCAAAAATATTCTACTTACTCCGAAATATTTTTATAGTCCACTTCAGAATTTTTATTTTATTCCGCTTTTATATTCCACTTAATAATAGAAATAATATTCTTATTAAAAAGTTTAAAGCTTTGAGAAAACAAATCATTTTCTCCATCTTCACCTGTATATTTTTGAAATGAACATTTAAAACGATTGAATATTCTTTATTATTCGCGCAGCACAATTATTAAAAACTTACACCTACTTAGAAAATAAGAGGTTGTTAAAGCCTTGATACGAATGGCGGTTATGTCACTAGTTGGATTGTCAATTTATTTATTTATTATTTTCGGATTTCAAGTACATAAAATGCATTTTACCTATCAATGATATGAATATTCACAACTTCAATTGTGAATGTGTAAACGACAACAAATGAAAAAATTAAAAGTAAGACTACTTGCAACTCATGCAGGTAACAACTCCATCTAGATATAGATAGCATTTTGATATTATACTAAATATTTACCTAGCAGCGTTTATCTTAGTTTTGGCGGAAAGAAATGAAAACTAATGTCGCTTAAGTTTGGCGCGAGCAGGATACCAGACTATACTAAACACAATTAATATCAACGAAACTACTAGGTACCCATACTTAATCTTTTAACTCACTGTATGTACTTATGCAAATTTCGGAAATACGAGCAGCTTTTTAAAAAAATATTTCGATACACAGATTGAAATGTAGCAATTGTGACTGTAATCACATTTTATGCCACTGTTTTAATATCACTGCTAATACTAAAGAATGCCGATACACAGAATATGCTGACGATTTAAAAGTGGAGAATTAATTACCGAATTTGCCGAAACAGATAAATCGAAATTCTACTTCACTTTGCGGTACAAATTATGCAGTAACATAGATATACACACATATTAGGTATTCATTTTTACACTGAACTATCTGTTACGAAATAGCAAGTAGGCAAATAATTTATTAAAAAATAAACAAACGAAATGGGAATGATAAGATCTACGAAAGCAAAAAAAAACACAAAACCGTGACTACCCTACATCCGCGTATCACTAAACGAAAAAATAAACTTCACACGAATCACAAACAAGTGGAACTGATTCTTTAATCTTTTTAACAAAAAATATGAACCCTCTACTTCTAACAGAATGACAGCAATTTGACACTTGATGTTTCTTTTACAACTCATTTGACAGCCACGTGCTGTAAAGTTAGCGTTGCCATAGTACAATTTTCAATCTTACTGTGACATCTGTCAGTTTGCTTCGAAATTTGATCCACTGATTGTATTTAAATTCAATTTTCTTATCGACATGAATATTTCGTTAGTGAAAAGGCAACTTTGGTTTAAATAATTAAAAAGTAATTTGTTTTGTTTTGAATCACCTTCTGAAGTGATTCTAGTGCTGGAAAATATTTGAAATAAAATTTTTGTTTTAAAAAAAACCATAAACACTGCGTTGTGAATTTCGCAAAGGATTCACTAAGGAAGTTGGTTCTTAATTGAATATTCCATGACTTAATATTTTTATACAATTATTATACCGTCGAGTTTTAAAAAGTAATGAATTCGATGATTTCAATAGTTGTTCGATGCAGCTCTTCCAATTGGTTTTTAAGCCACTGACTGCAGGAAGAGACTGAAATACTGTTTATGTCATTGCACTATTTTGGTAATTTTGTGTTCAATTGTAAATTAACTTCCGTTTCTGACAATCACTCCCAACTAACAATATACATCCATATATAGGTCCAATTTTTAAAATTTTAAAAGCTGCAGATTCTATAGAATTGTCTTAAAGCTTATTTACTGATGCTTACCATTTTTCAAAATATGTTTCAATATATGTAGTAAAAGTTTACATAAAGCATTTGCGAAAAAACTTCACAAGATGTACAGAGAGAAACAATTTCGAAGTTAGTTGGTTGAAAACTAAAGAAATAAAAGCTTCTTTGAATCTTGTTATTCAAAGTCAACAACAAGATCCTTGTGAAAAGAAGCATAATTTATTGTATAAATATTATGGCGTCTTGAACCTGGGATTTCTCATTTAGTAAAATAGAGTAAAATAAAATCAGTGTTGATTTTTTCAAAAGTGTAAATTATTTTCTAATTTTTCAAAAAATGATAATAAAAGAATATTGTTCATATTGATTGACTGATAAATGAAAATAAATATAGACACGGATGTGTAAATAAAATTTATTTCCTTTTCAGAAAAACTTGATGCATTCAAATTATAGAAATGAAAAATACGAAAAAATACAATCAACAAAAGTAGAAGAACAACATAAGGAAAGGCTACAGTTCGTTTGGGGCGAACAGCATGATACTCTATTCATATCCCTAAATGACCCAAAGAAGAAAATTAAGAACATGAAACGGAATTTTTTAACACTACAAAGAAAATAAAAATAATTTGAATTAATTTTTGTTCACATTAAAATCTGAAATTACCAATTAAATATCCGAAAATCTGCGAGACATATTTTGACTGTACACGTACATATGTTTTGAGAAAAATAAATTATTGGGAGTTTTAAAAATGGTACAACTGTATAGAAATCAAAATATTTTAGTCAGATTAAGGTAAATAAATGGTAACTCATTGCCTGAAACTAGGTTAAGTTAGGTTAGGTTAGGTTAAAAAGGTTGTCGGCATAAGACCGACATTCTTAGATCAGTATTGGTCCGTTGTGATACCACAGGGATCTAGAATAACAAGCTCCTCCCTACCCGTTCTATTGACGAAGTGTTTTGGAGAGAGCAGGGCAAGTTCAGAGTAAGTAGAGGCTATACAGCTTCTGCAACATTAGTATGAATAATAAAATACGCCAAGTTTTGTTGCATGTCTACCTATAAGACATTGTCCGGTTATGACACCCATAGTGGTGCTAATGCGCCTATAGTGGTTAGAGTCGTCTACTTAGAGAGATCAATTACTAAGACCGTTTTAAATCCAGCTAAGGTCAGGTTTGTTTCGTCGCTGTGATGTGATGTCATTAAATTATTTTCTAAATTAATTCAAATAATAGAAATTGCATAAAATATCCTCATAATGTTACTATTTATTAGGATCACGATATAGTATATCTGAAAATTTGTTTTACTTTTACCATGCATTATAGTCGTGAGCAAGGACAAGGCATTTCGAAATTTGACAGTGTTTGAGTGACACAACAAAATCAATTCCCGTATGTGTATATTACTCTACGTTTAAGTATTCGTAACAAATTATTTTTAATCTTTCCTTTTTACTTTTTACTTTAGTATCAAATATGAGAGAGTCGATCGCTCGCATCTAAGATGTTCAAAAAACAAACGTATGCCGTTATCCTATCTCTGTCTTTCGTGTGCGACATAAGTTTTGTTGTTGCTAAAATATTTTTTGAAAATAACATCTAACTTCTTCAACTTCATAATAAATGATTCGTTTGGCTAACAAAAACCCGCTTCACTATAACATTTGTCCATGCAAAACCTCAGGTTTATCGCTTTTATCAGCAAGAATATCTATGTTTGGTATATTCGGTTGTACAAAACTCAGTTAGAATGTCTGTAACCAGGTGAAACCTCCAGGGGGTGTCATATCACAATCCTGGTGGGTGCTGGGTATTAATAAAATCCATAATAAGCTTACAAAAATGGGTATAAGTGACATGGCATATGCAGATGACCTGGTCATTAAAGTGCAATCCCTGGAAACTGGTTATTTTTATTGTTATTATACAAAATATCGCAATTTAAGCTCCCAAAACTTAATGGAGTGGGATTGTCCCTTTCAGAGGGTGCGAAGTATCTGGGCGTAATTCTAGTTAGAAAATGGAAATGGAAACTTAATGTTGCGGAAAGAATTAAAAAGGCTTATAATACTTCTTTTATCTGCAAAAGAACAGCGGAAAACATTCGGGGTTTAAGACCTACTTTGGTTCACTGGCTGTATACGGTGGTATACAGAAAAGAAAACGATATGCGGTAAATTAGAGTCGGTTCAAAGGACGGCGTGAATAGCCGCTCCGTACCACCCCTACGGCAGCATTGGATGTCTTTCTGAACCTAACATCGCTTGAATGGGCCACTTTAAGAGTAGTAGCTTCGAACATGGTACGGTTCTTTGGAAGCTACTGCCAGGCAATCCAATCATAACGATCAGCTGACTTCCGTATGATGTAGTACATATGTATATCCGGAGAGGGAAGATTGGCAAAGAACTGCAATTATCAAATCAAACGAAATTGCAATTTTTACAGATGGCTTGCAAACGAAAGAGGGATTGGGATCTTCTCAAAAGATCCAGAACTAAGAATGTCTATAAGACTACCGAGCACAAGCACCGTCTTTCAATCAGAGGTTCAGTCTGTAGTTAGGGCCGGGCGGCTGAGCTTTTGAAAAAATAGATGATAACTTTTCGATAGTAAAATTTCTATAGAGTTAATAAAAGTGAGCAGGGTTAAGCTTAGAGCATTAATAGGAATTCTCCGGCGGAAACATGCAAAGAGGATCGGATTATCGGATACAGATTACTGCGGGGATCTGCAAGCATGGTTAGGAGGATATACGACATATATTATGTGAATGTGAGGCAATAGCGCGTAGTCGAAGAAAATGTTTGGGGAAATACTTCTTTGAAAACTTTTTGGTTTTTGCAGGGAAATTGTTTAGGTTTTTCTGCCTTTTGAATTTTGAATTCAGCTGGTTCCCGATGGGCCAGTTTTGGACCCTAGTGTTTTGTGATGGTTTTCATTTTCACCACACCTTTTTAAACGAACTTAAACTATTTTCGATTTATAACTCCTTACATCGTACTTTACGTCTGACATTTTTTCTTCATTGCTTGAAACAGTTTTCCGCTGGTCCACGTTCACCGAGATATAGTTTAGGTCAATATCCATTTGAACTTATTCTTCATTAAATGACTCTACTTTTGAAGAGTCTGATATTTTGCCTTCATTTCGACCGAGTAAATAGAAACCTAAGCGGTAGTGCGTAAAGTCCACCTTTGGCACGTATCTCCCCAAATAACATTTCCAAGAGATCCTAATAATACAATACCTTCAGGTAATGAAAGAGCATTTTAAGAGTAATTATGCCCATTAAAATTCCTTGCTGGAAAGGTAACAACCCAGCATTTTTGCCAAATCGCACCCTTAACTCCATGCTTTTAATTTTATCGACGAAATCAATGTTAATTCAATAAGTCGCGTTTTTTGGTCGAGAATATAATCTTGGAGCTTTTGAATTAAGAGCGTCGAACCACGCAACAATCAAATTTATTTTGTCTCTCTGCCCAACTTTTGCCACTGCTAAATCTTTCGGAAAACTAAATAATTTAACAAACTTTATTTTTGTATTGTTTGCTTTACTTGTTTTTGTTGGTATCAAAACTGCCATATTCATTTATTTAGCAAAATTATTCTTTTTCAAACACAAAAAACCCGGTAATGAAAAACGGAAAGTGAAGCTGTCAAATAATATTTACAAATTTTGATGACGTACATGAGCAGAGACATAGAAAATATTTTGCGTAAATATACTTTACTCCTTTATTCTGTATAATTTTGATTCGCACCTACCCGCACATATTGGAATAACAAAACAGAAGAAATGGAAGGAATGACTGCAGTCTGCTTTTGGTGAACAATATGATACCCTATCTATATGATAAATTCATATTCAAGAGCGACTGCATCTTGGCAAGCAAAAATAATGGTTTGCGTTCCCAGAGCGCTAAAGCTTAAGCTGTGAATAATAATTGCGTTATTTTTAGGTTGCTTCATTCGAATTGCGCAATAATTCTGTGCAGTTATTAAATGCGCCAAAATGATTGCTGTTAGCAATAAGGAAACTCTGGCTACATTTCAATTCTTATGGTTTACATAACTTTCAAAATATTTTTGAAAAGCTGTTTAATGACATATACAACCGCCTTAACATTCTCAAGGTATTATGTTAATCCCGACAGAAGAATGAAAGAAAGAAGAAACTCACACGAGTTTAACTAATCAAAATTCTGATGCAACAAGGCAGCCTTCAAACCCCTGGATCACATACAAATTATACGAACAGCTTTCGATTCGCCTAAATCAAATTTGGAGGCAATTGGTTCAACATAGTTTTGGTTGCTAAATAGCAACTTACTTACTATAGTTAACGGGCTTCCGACCCATAAAGAGCCCCTGCCTGAGATACGGCAGTTTTCAACCCTCTGCGATCCCGAGAACGCTGCTTCCAGTTGTCCAGACCAAGCGCTCTGGCATCCGCGATGGCCTGGTCATTACAACGGAGGTTCGGTCTTCGTTGTCGTCTCGAATCTGGGGGCTGGGATTCAAAGATCCTCTTGGCTGGAGCGTTGTTGTCCATTTGCTCGATGTGGCCGAGGCAATGTAGTCGACGAGGTTTGGCTTTCCGGACTACATCCACATCTTGGTACAGCTCATGGAGTTCGCGGTACTATCTTCTCCTATATTCGCTCTCCTCGCCCACAGGACCAAATATCCGTCGAATCATTTTTCTTTCAAAGGATCCCAGTATTAACTCTCCTTTCCTGCTTATCGTCCAGCACTCCTCGCCGGATAGCAGAACTGGCAGGATAAGGGTTCTGTAGAGCATGCACTTTGTCCTTCGAGTTAGGAGTTATGAACCCATTTGTTTGCCAAACCGAAGTAGCAGCGGTTTCCTAGGGTAATTCTTCGACGGATCTCCACTAAGATGTCATTTGTGAAGTTGATGTTTACCCAGAGGTAGATGAACTCCTTAACTACCTCGAAGTTGCTGCTATCAACAGTGACATTTTGTCCTAGTCGGTGGACAGATGATTGTTTGTTTGTTGATAGCATTTATTTAGTCTTGTCCTCATTTACTTCAAGGCCAACTAGTTTCGCCTGTTCTTCAATAGCCGTGAAAGCCTCTATCACGGCACGCTGAGATCGACCGATGATATCTATATCGTCCGCATACCCCAGTAGTTGGACTGATCTGTTGATAGTGCCTTCCGTGTTGACACCTGCCCTGCGTACTATCTGCTCAAGAACAAGATTGAAGAAATCACACGATAGCGCATCTCCTTATTGTTAATAAAAATATTAACATATATATATTTTTAGCCTACATTTCTCTGATATTTTTTAGCAACTTTAGGAAGTTTATTTAGTCGAATTCAACAGGTGCGAACCCTACATGTTGACCAGAAGGCAGGCGGTAAGCAGGAGGGCTATGGTCCCTTGAAGCTTCAATAGTTATTCGTCCATTAAATGAAAGAAGAGGAAGCTAATTATAATCTATCCACAACGCACCACAGTTATAACTGCGAATACAAATTAACGACTTAGCTCATCTCTTTAGGGGAAGTAGACAGACTGGATTGTGTTGATTCAATTTCAATATATTTTATTAAAACAAGTTTATAATTTGAATAATCTGAAAATAAGAGTTATATTTTTATGTGGTGTTTAGCGAAGAGAGAGAGCACAGTGGAAAGATGAGTGTAGGCTAGGCAAGACGGAAATTCGTTTTGGGTCTTCAACAAATTTTTCTCGTAGTTTTATTATATGCTTTGTGATTTTATTTTCTTATATATAAAATAGGTAGACAGTTTCTAGAATGTTTCTATGACGCACCGTCACTGCTCATAAAGCGGGTGCTCTTCGCCGACGAGTTTCTCAAGCTTAAGCCAGCAGTGCCCATACATTTGTTCAAGCTGCTCATCGGTCTGTTGGGCTGCAATAACGATTTCCGAGTCCAGAATTTTGGGGATATAGATAGTGTTGATGCATAATACAGCGACAAAATTGTCTTCTTCAGTACTATGTAGTGTGTACAATCTAAGGTTGCAAGGACAGTAAAGCGATCCGAAGTGATAAAACTATTTACTTTTTTTCTTACGCACGTGCGCAAAGTAAAGCGAGAAAACCCGTACATAAGAACCCATTATCGCTTCTCGTATTATATAAATCAATAAGGAATAAATAAATACAAATTAATGAAAGGCTAGTCAACGTGGCCAGGAAAAAAATTAAGAAAAAGACAAAGTGACAACTGAGGAAAAGAAAATAATATTAAAAACCGAATTCTTTCAATCTTAACTTATACCACACAAGTTACAAGTTGAACATGATTTTTTTGCGTTCAGAAAACACATTCAAGGCTTTTGAGGGTCACAAAAACAATAGCCGTTTTTTATTATCAGAAATGATCTATATGGATCTTGAATTTGTATGCACTACAGCAAATACACATGATCTTACTATTTATCGAGATCACGATTTGTGATCTGGAAACTTGTTTTACTATTTACCACTAGGTGCCTCCAGCGTTAATAGGAAAAGAATTTCCCGTTACGATCCATGTTGCCATACTTAAATTGTAAAATCATTGTTAATCGCAAAGGAAATGAGACATTTTTATAGCCGATTAAATAACGATACAGCTTCTATTGTTATTGATTAATATGGCTATATATTATACTGAAATAATAGAAGAAAATTCGCAGTCAAAGTAAGTTAATCGAATACGCTTTTCAGAATTGGTTGTTAATAAAACCCGCAATTAATTTTATTTTTAGATGCTATTTTTTTAGTATGATAACGCTGCAACAGTTTTAAAAATGGATATTCAGCCATGTGTTCAATATTATGCTATCTAACTGCAGCTAATGATTGGCATAACTAAGTTTGCAGAAATAGTTTTTGTTAGCTGAAATTAAAGCAGCACGGTGAGATATACTGGCTGAAATACAGACGTTCACAGCTATGTTAGGCTGGGCAAAACTATTAGAATGCTGTCAGTGTTTGAAGATCCAGAGTGTTTTATTATCATCGTCTGATCTATATAGATCATTTCCGATAATAGAAAACGGCTAATATATATGTAGGTATTGTTATATGCTTCAGAGCAGATTTTTTTTCATATGAAGAATATTATAGTAGTTTTTAGTGCAAATAATTAAACTGACAATAATAAAAGAAGGGTGCATAAAAATAACAACTTAAAATTATTTATATTTATAAGTAAATAAAATAAGAAATGGTAAAGCGAATCCTTTTGTTTTATCACTTTCTATTTCAATAGTCGTTTTTTATTATCAGAAATGATCTATATGGATCTTGAATTTGTATGCACTACAGCAAATACACATGATCTTACTATTTATTCACAATCCACACAATACAGACGCGATCCACAAAGATTCGCGGGTACCTGCGATCAAAAAAAGTTCTCATGTGAAAGAAATGTCAGAATTTACTAATATTCCCCGTTTCGCATTCATGGGAATGATCCTTAACTACCGCTAATGATTGACATAACTAAGTTTGCAGAAATATTTTTGTTAGCTGAAAATCAAGAAGCACGGTGAGATATACTGGCTGCAGTATAGTCGTTCCTAAATGGGTTAGGCTGGGCAAAGTTATTAGAATTCCGCCATTTTTTGAAGATCAGAGTGTTTTATTATCAATCGCTTACTTAATAATCTTTTAGCGTCTCCAACGAAAAAAAAAAAGAGATTAACATAGGGGTTTTCTCCCAACCCGCTCTCTGGGACTCAAATTTGCGCACAAAATTTTCAACTTATGGTTGTCAAATTGCTTCCTCGCTCTCAATTCTCAGATACCAACGTCACTTTTGACATATACAGGTATGGTAAATTGGTGTGTTCACCAACCGATTCCTACATGTACACCCAGTTTCTTTCAAGATTATTTTTTACACACAATAGCAGCTCTGCGCCTAAGAATCCATTTTGAAAACGATCTCATGTTGACATTTTAAAAGTCAAACTGGGCTGTGTCCATTAACATCGTAATAACATGCGACGATTTGTTATGAATTTGCAAACGAATAAAATTTCGTTGAATGTTTTCAATTATTATGTATTATTTTAGTTTTACCTAACAAACATATTTTTTGGGTAAACATTTTTAAGCAGTTGTTTACGAAACTTCTTGGCACTTTTTGGCACTTTCGCAAGTTAAACATAAAATAAAGATTATCATAATTTGTTTGCACAGTAGTTTACTAATTTAGCAGTTTTAAATTGTCAGTAATAATAAACTAATTTTTGATTTATCGAATGTCGAGTAAAATAAGTTAAACCAAATAATTTTTAAACGGAAGGTTTAATGAGTTATAATAGTATTTCAGCAGTGACTTAATGAAATATTCTGTAAAATTATTAAAATTGTAGATAAAATAAATAAAAGCTAAATGAATGAAATTAATGAGTACCGCGTGATCATTTAACTGACCATTTCAATAATTTAATTATTGAAATGGTTTAATTAAACCACTGCTCCAATATTTATTAAACCTTCCGTTTAAAAATTATTTTACTGACCGCTTTTATTTTTTAACTGACCATTATCTACTGCTTATATGAATTGTTTAAACACAAAAATGTTAGCTTTACTATTATAACTTAAAGATAATAACGTCATGAAATTTATTCATGATATGAAATTATTCATTATTATTTTTATTCATCATCACGATGAAATATTTTATTCTCTTATACTTCCAATTGGAATAATAAAGTTTACATTTTGTGTCTTAAAATGATTTAAGAGTTATTCTTTCGCAGTTTGTCAAAAAAAAGATAAAAAAATTGAGAACTATTTCCTCTAACTACACAAAATATTCGCATTTAATTGCAACAACTTCATATTTATTACATAACAATTTTTTTTTATAAACATTTCAATTAAAATATCTATTAAACTTGTCATTTGGAATTCTTGCAAAACTGCCAGCGCTAATGACATATTTTTGACACATCAACGCCACCGAATTTTATTTGGCTGGCTCACACGTATTCACAGATAGAACATTTAAAAGAGGATTTTTTTCGCCATTTTTAACTGAGACCTTATGTTTGTTTAAGTACACGTATTCTCAGATACGAAATTTCAGGAAGAATGCCACCATTTAAAAAAAAAAAAAAATTGCGGGCTTAAGGGATTACGATTATCTGTATAAATACTTATCTGTAGTTGACTATCTATCTGCTACTCAAAAACTTGAGTCTGTCCTCTCGCGATACAAGGCCGACATTACCGCGATCCAGGAGATACGATGGATAGGATCAGGTACTATGAAAAGACAAAATTGCGACATATATTACAGTTGTAACAACAAATTTGTTAGGATGCGGATTCGTCGTGGGATATCGGCTTAGATAAAGTAATGGACTTCAAGCCGATAAGTGATCGCCTGGCTGTGATCCGCATTAGAGCTACATTCCAAAACATTAGCCTAATAAGTGCACACGCCCCTACCGACGAGGCTGAGGACCCTATCAAGGAGGAATTCTATGACCTCTTGGACGGAGCTTACGGAGCCTGTCCGGAGTACGATATCAAAATTGTACTCGGGGACTTCAATGCTAAAGTCGGCAAGGAAAACCTCTTCGGCGGATTAGTTGGTAAGCACAGCCTCCCCGAAACGACAACAGATAATGGCTACCGACTAATTGACTTTGCAACAGCTTGTAATACGGTGATAAGTAGCACTAGGTTGCCGCGACTTAGGATCCACACAGCAACCTGGCGCTCTCCAGACAGTCGAACCGCCAACCAAATCGACCATGTGCTAATCGATGCGAGGCACGCATCTTGAACGTGCACACTTACCGAGGGGCAAACGTCTACTCTGACTATTTTCTTGTTGCAGCTAGATTCAGAGCTCGACTGTCCAACGAGAAGAAGCTGCGAACTGCCCAAAAGAAGAAATTCGACGTTGGACGCCTTAGCACATCTGGAGTCGCCAGAGACTAAAAAGAGCTCCTGGGTGAGAAACTCCCCACCGTGCATTCACCTACCACAGACGCGAACAACCAATGGTCTCAGTATCGCGACATCATCAAGGAGGTAGCCGAAACCACTCTAGGATACCAGCCACCCCAAAGAAAAAGCCCATGGTATGATGATGTATGCATATACCGGAAAAAGGTGACAAAAGATGCACACATTAGAACGCTGCAGAGGAAAACAAGGGCAGTAAGGGATGAGTACCGAGCCAGGAGAAGGGAGGAGAAGAAGATTCTGCGTAGAAAGAAAAGAGAGCACGCAGTCTCCCAGCTCAAAGAGATCGAAGAGTCCCGCGACCGAAACAACATCCGGAAGTTTTATAAGAAAGCCAAGCAAATGGCTGCTGGCTTTACGACCGGAACGCAGGCTCTTCGTAACAGCGATGGAAACCTAGTCACCGACGCGCAGGGAATAGTAGATGTATTTAAGCAGCACTTCCAGCAGCTGCTAAACGGACAAAATGTAGAGAGAGTGATGGGGCAAGAAGAGAACCCACGTCCAGTCAATGAAGAACCGGTCCCTCCGCTCAGTATAGAAGAGGTTGGCTTAGCTATTAAAAAGCTAAAGAACAACAAGGCCGCCGGCTCTGATGGTCTACCTGCAGAGCTTTTTAAATACGAAGGTGATGTTATGGTAGGGCGCATGCACCAAATCCTCAACCAAGTTTGGGTAGAGGAAAGCATGCCCGATGACTGGACCATCAGCTCCATATGTCCCATCTACAAGAAAGGCGATCCTATGTCTTGCAAGAACTATCGAGGCATATCCCTGCTTAATGTCGCATATAAGATCCTATCCAACGTACTGTGTGAACGTCTCAAACCTTTCTGCAACACACTAATCGGCACGTACCAGTGTGGCTTTCGGCCCGGCAGATCAACTGTAGACCAAATCTTCACACTAAGGCAAATCCTGGAAAAGACCAACGAGTTTCAAGTCGAGACACACCATCTCTTCATCGACTT
Organism: Ferdinandea cuprea; assembly: GCA_963576555.1. Classification (NCBI taxonomy): domain Eukaryota; kingdom Metazoa; phylum Arthropoda; class Insecta; order Diptera; family Syrphidae; genus Ferdinandea; species Ferdinandea cuprea. The sequence goes on from OY754959.1 coordinate 86,544,387, forward strand.
TAATGCCGCATTCATCGTCAGGAGCTTTTTGTGGCGATGGCCGAATTCGGGATCCCGTCAAAACTGATCCAGATGTGTCGCAAGACACTAGATAACACGCGATGCAATTTGCAGTTTGACAGCAGCTCATCTGAACTCGTTCAAACATGCACCGGATTTCGGCAAGGAGATGCGCTGTCGTGTGATTTCTTCAATCTTGTTTTTGAGCAGATAGTGCGCAGGGCAGGTGTCAACACGGAAGGCACTATCTTCAACAGATCAGTCCAACTGCTGGGGTATGCGGACGATATAGATATCATCGGTCGATCCCAGCGTGCTGTGATAGAGGCTTTCACGGCTATCGAAGAACAGGCGAAACTAGTTGGCCTTGAAGTAAAAGAGGACAAGACTAAATATAAACAATCATCTGTCTACCGAGTAGGACAAAATGTCACTGTTGATAGCAGCAACTTCGAGGTAGTTAAGGAGTTCATCTTCCTTGGGGTAAACATCAACTCCACAAATGACATCTTAGTGGAGATCCGTCGAAACATTAACCTAGGAAACCGCTGCTACTTCGGCTTGGCAAAACAAATGGGTTCAAAACTCCTAACTCGAAGGACACAGTGCATGCTCTACCGAACCCTTATCCTGCCAGTTCTGCTATACGGCGCCGAGTGCTGGACGATAAGCAGGAAAGGAAAGTTAACACTGGGATCCTTTGAAAGAAAAATCCTTCGACAGATATTTGGTCCTGTGTGCAAGGAGGGCGAATGGAGAAGAAGATACAACCACGAACTCTATGAGCTGTACCAAGATGTGGATGTAGTCCGAAAAGCTAAAACTCGTCGACTACATTGGCTCGGCCACATCGAGCGAATGGAAAACAACGCTCCAGCCAAGAGGATTTTAGAATCCCAGCCCCCAGGTTCGAGACGACAAGGAAGACCGAACCTCCGTTCGACCAAGCCATCGCGGATGCCAGAACGCTTGGTCTGGACAACTGGAAGCAGCGTGCTCGGGATCGCAGAGGGTGACATCGAAATGACTTTATAGTATTACGAAGCCACGAGCGGGATTAAAAGAACACAATGAGATCACATCAACGTGTTATTCCCTACTGAAGAGTATCAAAATGAATCCATTTGGCCTGAGTGTGGGGAGAAGGAGATAGATTTTCTTCGAGTAAACAAAAAACGTATTCGCTATAACCATACTAAAGATAAAGTAAAAGAAATATTAAGAAAAATGTTACATATTTATATTTTTTTTGTACTTTAAAATGTTAGCATTGAGAAACTGTGACTTAATGTTTGCAGTTAAATAAATATATTGTCTATTTGCTAGATGTAAATGAATTAATGTAATCGAAGTTCTTTGGCTTTTTGGACAACCACAACATCTTGGTACAACTCGCGATTGTATATTCTCCTCCGTCTGCCATCCTCGCACACAGGATACAACACTCTCATAAAATTCCAGAGCAATTATAATAACGCAAATTATCTTTATCAAAGGGGGCAAGATCTTCCGGTAAGGGGATCAGGGAGCGAAAAACTCCTAAGACCGTCTATACGTGGTGGAGAACCACTTCCTGCACGAGGTGTCCCTACTGTAGACTGAATATGGCGGATCTAAAGAGGCCTTCTCCAGAATCCGAAAAGATCTTGGAACCTAGTAAACCACGTGAGTGTGTACTAAAAACCTCGTCATTACCCTTCCCACTTCCCTTACTCCTCCCCCTCCTCACCATTGGGGCTGGGTTAGTGGTGTTAACCGTACCGTGCCGTTGACCGTCCAGGCTGAGGGCCCCTTTAAAATATCTCAGTCGCTAACGGTGTACTCCGGAACCAGGCGACCTCAGGTTTTATATAGCCTGATCTGCGTATGCGGGGCTCGCGCGAATGGACAGTATATACTACTAGCTACTCGTGGGAACAAAATTAATCCTCCAACAAAAAACAACAAACAAATTGATGGAGATATGGACAATCCTATCTCTTTCTGTCAGCCTGTGGCTGAACCATCTCAAAGTGATGGACGGACAGACCGTCGTGAACGAGAGATTACCGACAGTGACATTGAATCCGTCGATACTGTGAGCTCCGTGCCCACGAAAGAGGCCTACAGGAGCTGATCTGACGAACATAGGGGTGGAAGATCTGTCCCTAAAAAGGAAATGACTATCGACCTGCAACAAGAAGAAGCTCAAGCGTCTTCCAGCAGATGGTCTCTCCTACAACGCGGCACTGGATAAAATCCTCAAGGAACCAGCTTCCAACGAGGCACACACAGCCAACAAGCGTCCTCGGTCTAGTACCAACTCACCTGCCGGACCGAACAAGAAAGCAAAACCAAATGCTACCTTTTTCGCTGATGTGGTGGGATCTCTTAAGGTAGGAATCCTACTAGATAACTTCCCAGATGGTCACCTCGAGTCTGTACACCAAAAAGCGGTGGAGATTGCCATCATTAGAGAGCTCCCGAGGATGGCCCACAGATAAGATTTCTGGGCTGCTCCTACAAGCCTGGGTGGCGTACTGTTAACTGTGCTGACGCTAACACCAGAGACTGGCTAGCCAGTATTTTAAATAAAATTGTGCTTTGGAAGAATGCTAAGCTGCGGATGGTGGAAGGAGATGACCTCCCCAAACCCCTCGTGGTGACGGCGTACTTCCCTGGCACCGCTCATTCCGGGGACGACATTTTGCGGTCAACAAAGTTCTACCCACCAAGGACTGGAAAGTTCTTCGGAAGGTATCGAACTCCCAGGGTCTTGCCTTGACAATTTCGATGGATGAGTGTTCAGTGAAACTACTTGAGGACCTAAACTGTCAACCGTTCTATAATATGAACCGGGTTCAGTTCAGGATCAAGAAGAATCCTTAAACTAAGAAGTCACCAAGCACCACAGAGTCTAACAGCACCGAGCATGTGTCTAAAGAGACTGATCAATCGCTTCCCACCTGCTCCACCGCTGATATTTCAAGAACTTGTGAACCTATCAGTTCGGAGTCAAGCCCCGGAGTTATGGTCTCCTATGGGAACGGTAACGCCTATTCCTACACCAGCTGTTAAACCCAAAATGCAGCAGACGGGAAAAGATGACAATAACTCTTGTGCTCCCTCTGCCAGGGAGCCCACACGTCTGGGTCGCAGACAAACATTGTCTGTCGCCACTGCCGGAACTGACAAAGGTCCTGCCCGTAGCCTTCTCAGCAGGAATCGGCTCGAACAGCTCAGAGTTCATCTCCAGTGGCCTCACGGCAGCCATTGTGAAGATCAACAACACCAAATAATCATGGCATCCGCCTATTTCCCTGGTGACTCATTCGAAGTAGAGAACCTACTCGACTTTGCGAAACGCTCCAGGACAATATCACACAATATGGGGCAGCTCGGACATAAATAAAAGAGGTGAGTCATTACTTGATTTTATCGCATGTAACAATGTAAATATATGTAATATCGGAAGTGAACCAACCTTTATCAACGCAGTTAGAAGAGATGTACTGGACCTTACCATATCCACTTTTCTGTCTAACAATCTTAACTCTAATCGGCACGTGTCATCTGTGACCTCATGCTCAGATCACCGGCACATTCGATTTGATATGGTTAAAGCTAACCCCATTCATATGTCATACCATCTAAAGAGAAACACTGACTGGCTCTCGTACAGAGAGCACCTAAGTCACACTCTCAATGGAATAACACCTCGAATTTATACGAAAGACAGACTAGATTGTTTTGCCGACCTGGTCAGATCTTCTATTGTTTCTGCATTCGAGGAAAACTGTCCCCTTAAGACCAAAAACATCGAAAGGGAAACCGTCTGGTGGACCCCTGACCTTTAAAAGCTCAGATCCGGAGTAAGGAAACTATTTAACAAAGCCAAACGCAATGGAGACTGGCAGTCGTACTCTAGTGCTCTCACCAACTATAAAAAAGAAATCAAAAAGGCGAAAAAGGAATCATTCAGGCGGTTCTGTGAAGATATATCTGACATACCTTTTTAACTGCCCACTACATAAAGTACTTCCCTCTGACAGAACCGTCACATTAGGTACACTCACTGATGAAAACGGCAGTTTGACACAAAATAAGAAAGAGACACTTGAGCTCTTACTTAAAACATACTTTCCTGGATTAATTATTATTGATTCTCTCACATTAAACCTATCTCCCAAATCGAGCGGATATTCCTGCCGACAAGAGAAGACTGCAAAAATGCGAGAAAAAACTTCAATCCCAACGCCATAAAATGGGATATATCTTCCCTGAAGCCATACAAAGCAGCAGGAGAGGACGGCATATTTCCGGCATTACTACAGCAGGGAGCTGACACGCTAGCACCCATTCTGTCAAAAGTGTTCTGCTGCAGTCTGGCCGACGGTTACATACGGAAGGCCTGGCGAAAAGTAACAGTCAAAAATCTACCCAAAGCGGGAAGAAATGCGGACTCAAGTCCAAAATCCTTACGTCCTATCAGCCTCATGTCCTTTATTCTTAAAAGCAAGGAAAAGCTGGTTGATAGACATATTAGAGACAAAGCTCTGCCGTATTTTCCGCTTACCAAGTCTCAACATGCTTATCAGCCGGGTAAATCCACTGAGTCAGCACTTAATGACTTAGTAACCAAAAGTCAGTCGATCCACCATCAATCGAAAGGAAATCTGTCTTGTACGTTTCCTGGATATTGAGGGTGCTTTCAATTACACATCCTTTGAGTCCACCTACAGGGTTCTCAACAACATGAATCTGTCAGCAATGATAGGGAGATGGATAATGTCGATGCTTAACGGAAGAATAATCCAGACCCGTATCGAAGATTTCGAAATCTCAGCACTAACAACTCGAGGGTGCCCACAAGGGGGCGTCTTAGACCCAAGATGATTTACTGGCTCTATTCGCTCGTGGTTCGACCCGCGATGGCCTATGCTGCTATGGTCTGGTGGACGAAGACTAATGAGGTCACCACAGTGAAAAACCTAGAACGAGTTCAACGTATAGCTGGAAACTGTATGACAGGTTGTATTCGTTCCACCTCTACCTTAGCACTTAATGTCATATTGGGTCTAACACCCATACAAACACACATTCAAATGGAGGGAAGACTGAGTATTCATCGACTGTTCCATTCGAATAACATTAACCCCTACTGCTACGCCGGAAAGCTCATTCAGCATGCTTCTTGACGACATGTTACCGAAATACGGCTTCCATAAAAACTTCTCTATCGTCGTCCCACCAAGGGAGGACTGGGGAAAATATAAACCTAAACCATCAACACATGATCTCCTCTGGTAATCGGACGGATCCAAGATGGAGTCAGGGACTGAATCTGAAATCAATGGAGAGTCGCCTCAAGCGATCTTTTCAGTCAGCCTTGGCAAGAACTGATTCATATTCAAGGCAGAAGTCTTTGCCATTAACAAGTGCGCTAGAATTGACTTTAGTTCTAACACAAGAGGTAGAAGCCAAGCAGCCATCAAATCTCTTGACTCATCTGTCATAAAATCCTGACAGGAATATTCAGTGGTCATTGTCTCCTGAAGAAACACCTTCACCGCATTGGCCTCTCACCGACATTGGCTAGGGTTCCGGAATGGTTAAGTGTAAATAGTTTTTTAATACGCCCAGTGCCAACAATTTAGAAAAAACCTTTTAGAGCTAAAGTTGAAGAGATAGAGTGTTAAATCCTTTTAAAGCACCAGTTCTTCAAGTTTTTGGCCACGCCCACTTTTTGGTAGCGTTTTTCGAATATTGAATATAAAATATCATCTACCATGTTTTTAAGTAAACTCATATCCACCCTGTGGAATTTAGGAATGTGAATAATATCATTGAGACCCGTACCAGATCCGGGCACCTGTATAGGAGGTAAAACACGGTTCCACTTCAATTAGCGTCATCCCAACTACGGCAGTGGGTGTTATGAATTATGTCGCTGCCAACAGTGTCCGTACTTACGGCCACCAGTTAAACGACGTTCGACCGCGTATGAGTTTAAGCGTTTCAAGTTTGTTGTAAAGATTTGGGCGAAATCTTCCTAAAAAAGTCTCTAGCGTGTGCAAGGCAGTTCCCCAGAAAGTGAGTTGTTGTTTCCTTTCCTTGAAGTCTATGAAGCTCCTGTGGAAGTCATTATACGGTACTACCATTTTAATGGCATGTTTGTCTTACTGGTAGTGGCTGGTGGTAGCTGTCAGCAAGAAGTTTATATTTGCCTAACTTGTAATAACAAAAACCCTCCCAAAATCTTTTTTTGCATTGTGGAAATAAGTTTTTAAAAAATTAGACTTTTGAATTACTTTTAAAATTTGGATTTTACATATGATTAGAATTACAAGAATAATCGAGAACGTAAAATCGGAATATAAATAAAAATACTGCTTATTTAAATAACATTTAAACAATCCCATCCTGAAAGTAACGTCTCACTTTAAACGTGTTACTCTATTTGCAGACCAACACATTAATTGCCTTTTGTTTAGGGGCTGTTCGAGACAACCTTTTTTTATACCTATCCCGCTGTGTGTGACTAATCTACAGCCAAGAGTGAAGTGCAAGTAATGTGTTTGGTGTTTAATATACAATACATTCAATCCAGACTGAGAGATATCAAGGCGAAAGTAATACTGACGATAATACCAGACCACACAAAACAATCATCAACAAACTGATAAGTAGCTACATAAGAAGGCGACGAAGAAAGAAAATACTAAAGATGATGACGACAACGACCGCAAAGCCAAGACCCGCTGATCAATAATGGTTGTCGACAGTGACGCTATCATCGTTTGCCAGAAGCGCCGAATCCATTAGAAGTTCTTTCAATCTCATCGCGGAACAGTCATGAGCGGCAGTGATATATTTCTGCTCAGTTATTTGCGCGGGCTACTTCGTCTTACATGCGTCTTGCTTCGTACTATTTGGTTCTCGGTATGGACAAAGCAAACACGGAAGAAATTTCAGTGTCCTTTGTTTTCGGATTTGCTAGATGAGAAGATAAAGCTGAAATCAAAAGATAAACCATGTGTTGATGGACATGAAGGCGTGATAAAACGTTATGAGAGTATTCCAAAGGCGAAAGGTTGGCCACTGATTGGCACAACATTGGACTTAATAGCTGCTGGGTCTGCTCCAAAGTAAGTCGATTGTTATTGATTATTTATTGTAAATTTTTTTTATATGTATATGTACATCTCAAGAGTGAATGAAATTATTATTTAGGTATGCAAAGTTCAACCAAGTTCATAAGCTTAACCAGCGCGCGCCTTTATATTTTTTTTTTCTTTTTTTTCAATTAAAAAAGGAAATCCAGATTTTAAGGCATCGTTAAGGTAAAAGTCTATTAAAACTACCAAGCACAAATCTTAATTGTAGGTGAAGTGTTTATAGACATAGGTATATATGAAATAAGCCATATTAGCAGCAGGCATATTATACACTAGTTCCGGATTGTGCATTGTGTAATTATTTTGTATCCACTTCTTCACGTGTATAAATATATACAACATAAAGTGCACATTAACCAGCTTCCAGAATCGATGAAGTGCAATAAAGTTGTTTATCTACGTCAAATTTAAAAGCCACGCTCCTAAACACCCTAAAATAGAATTTGATAAATACATTATTATGAACAAATACAAACATATACCTATATTATAATCGCAAGAAGTTTCTTTATACATAAAAAATACATATTACGCAGAGTAAAAACTTGAGCTTAAACGTAGATTGGGATATACATATGTTTTTAGTTGCTGTTAAGAATAACATTTAAAACAAATGTAACCTTATCTATTGCTTACTTTTATCGAAGAGAAAAAGTGCCGAAGCTGTTATAGTCTAATATTACTGTTGTTGTTCTGACCAATGCGCCCTAAATTCAAACCCCCCAGTTAAACCTCAGCATTTACCTTTTGAGAAAGTCAAACAAAATAAAAAAGCTTTAATTTGCTTTGCCCAATTGGCGTAAAATTATAGATTCATTTCATTCGTGCTAAATAAATATGTAAGTAAATATACATAGGTTCGAACAATCGAATGTTAGAGTTTAGTTTAGGTATATAGGTACTAGGTTTTGTGTTTCCTAAAAAAAATAACATTAAATTTGACCATAAAAAAGTTCAGAGAATGACAGACAATCAAATTTTACCATTGGCAGTGACGTGCTGTACCAAAATGTCTAGAGTAAAAGAGATGACGTTGAAGGGATCCCCGTGCCATTTAGTTCTAACGACGTACCTTTTCATTTCACGCTAAAAATTAAAAATTGACATATACGTATAACGGTTTGACTGTCTGGGAAAACAACGAACATATTCATCAGCTTTTTAAATTTAGCTTGTAAGAAAATATGGATGTATATTTAAAACTCTCAGAATGCAGCAGCTTTATCCTTATTAAAAGAACTTAAATTGGTCCGGATGAAAATCGTTGAATTAACGAATTTTTTGAAACTAATTCTAACTACAAATTCGCTTTACATCTGCAACCTGGTGTTCAATAGGAGCTTTTTTTCTACAGAAAAACGAATAATACTGGTATACAGGAATAAAAGAAATTAGTTTACTTCTTTAGGGAAGCCACATTTTTTTAACACATACATACATACATAAAGTCATTCATTTTGAAACTTTTGACTTTTCTTACAATATCGTTTCTGGATTTCCATTTCTGGGATGAATTCTGGGATGAATTCAAGAACATAAGATAAAATAAATCAAAATCTGTAGTTACAATTTGGAATTTTATGGCGTTTACACTTACTTCTGCTTCTGATATTGTATCTAAACTATTATCCGGATACAGCGTCATGCGAAGATTTGCGCCTTCTAAAATCGTTTAACAATATGTTTCATATTAAAAGGAATGAAGTTAACTTGATTTGGTAACTTCCTTGTAATAACACTTATCCTTTGCGACACATTTCATCTCGTGTCTTGATTATAAAAATTCTCAGTACGCATAATCTCTCCATCTGTGTCGACATATTTTATAATTTCTAACTATGTCCATATTTAAATTGTTTTAGCATATATCTCCTAAATTCCAACAATATTGTAATTTTTAGGGTGTTGAGCAAGTAATAAACTCATTGTGGGTGTAGTGGCTTAGTACTTAAGAGCATTTAACTACTTAGCGAGGAGTCCCAGGTCCAAATCCCGTACCACCTATAAGTTTTTATTTCTTGCGAAAGTCTGACAAATATCCATAAGTAAGAAGCTTCTAAAATTCGAAATTGCCATTAAACTAAAAAATAGGTATATTGCCGAAAACATAATGGTTGAAGAAGCTAGTCTTTGTATACTATATGTATATCTTTTAAACATTTTTGAAACACAATTTTCCGTACGTATGTTAGTATGGATAATCGTCAGTGCAATATTCCTTCATTTAAGAATAGTTTCTACAGATGATGACATTTTTAAAGACGAAAGATGTGTTAGCCAAATTATAAATCTTCGGACTACGCGAGAATATCAGTTTAAAATTTTCAGTTGTAAAGGTTAAATCAGGCTGTAAAGTTTAAACCCTAAGGCCCCAGTTATAGCCATTTGAAAAAAGAATTAACAATTAAAGTCAAAAGTTTAACCCAATCTTTGTCTCAATTTGCAACCCGAAATTATAAAAAGAAATACCAAATCAAACAACAATTTTTCTTTTGGAAAAAATTTTTGTTTTTAGCTATGAACCAAATTTCCTGTTTCATTTTTCAGTGAATTCACAAAAAGCAAAGAAATCATTCTTATCCTATGATATGACGTTTGGCTATAACTGCGGCCAACAGGTCATACATTTTCTATTATAACTTCATAAAACAAAACATAATTTTCGAAAAAAAACTTTCCCAAAAAGTAGGCAGAGCCAAAAACTTTGTATAGTTTAAATGTCAAGAAGAAAAATTAAATTTTATTAATATTATTCCTAATTCCTAAATATTATTTAAACTAATTTTTAAGAGTTGTGCGTGGCTAAAAACTTTGTATGGTTAATTGTTTTAAGGAAGTCAGTTTCCACATATTTTTTGAAGTCCTTTAAATTTAAAAAAATACAACATAAAACATATACTCCCTATGTACCCGAATTGGTAGAGTATACATATTTAATTTTTGTTAGGTACGCCCCCTGCAACGCCCGCACTTGAGAAAAAACTGTTTTAAAGCTAAATTATAAATGTTTTATTCCGCCAACTTGAGCTTTAAAACACTTATTGGAAAAAAACTAAATGAGAAAAATTTTAAAAAAATTTTGTAACAAAATAAAATGAATAAAATGTAATTGAATCTCTTATGTTTTATCAAATACGAATAAAAACAGTACACAAATTAAGCTCAAATGAGATTTCAAATCCGTCTGCCAGAATACAAAAACCTTCACAAAATCAATGTTAACTCTCCTTTAAGGATTCAGATGATTTTCTAAAATCGGTCTGTAAGTTAGTAGCACCGACCCCGACTATGGCCTACATTATATTAAATGCATAAAAGTAGATATTTTTTCAGACGAATTGATAGCGCAGTGCTCAAAAGAAGTTAATCATAAGAATATAATATCTCCTTAAGATATCTCAGTCAGACTAATAAACGCATAAAAAATGAAGCTGTAATTTCTTCTTGTAACTTGATCTTTTACTCATTTTTGTTTTCCTTTGGGTTTATGATCTGGGTTTTGTTAAGTAGGTAGCTCATAATATTTTTTTCAAGAAAACTTCATCAATCTTCTTTAAATAATTTCAACTAGACATATCGATAATGTAAAATACATTCAAACACAAATAAAATTGTTTACCCAACAGCTTGCATAAATATATCGACAACCGACATCAGCAATTTGGTCACATATTCCGTGAACGTCTGGGTACGCAAGAAGCAGTATTTGTCTCATCAGCAAATCTAATGAGATCGGTATTCCTTTACGAGGGGCAATACCCCACTCATCCCCTCCCGGATTCATGGATTTTGTATAACAAGCTTCACAATTGCCAACGCGGTTTGTTTTTCATGTAAGTATGGATATGTATTCCATGAATTTGAATATTTTACCCAAATAATTTTAGGGACGGACCTGAGTGGCACACAAATAGAAAAATCATGAATCGTATCTTACTAAACGGCCATCTGAATTGGATGAATGTACATATTGACTACTGTACAGAAAAGCTGATCGAGAAGTGGAGGATTGCTGCGGCTAAGGTGGATGGATATTTAAGAATAGACAACTTTGAAAGCGAACTCTATCGGTGGTCCATAGATGGTAAGTTTCTCAATTGAAAACAAATGTATTTAAGAAATATTTTTGTCCGGTAAGCCAAGGAAGTGTCTCGAGTCACATTTTCGATTTCTGCAATACGAAATTAATACTGAATACTTTTACACATAATGTTCCGTAATATAATATATATGTGCATATATAGGGTCCCCCAAATAACTTTTTTTTTTAAACAGGGCGCAAAACATCGAGTGTAGCTTCGGCTGCAATTTTTGTGAACAAAAATTCGTTCAACATAGCCCGATAAAGATCGCCATTGACTGTAACGGCCACTCCTTGCTCATTTAAAAAAAAAATGAAAAATGGCCCAATTATGCCGCAATATTCGAGCGTATACACAACCATATTCGTTCAGCAGTATAGCGGTATATTAACTGTCAAATCAGACATGAGCTAAGTGTTACCATTTGCGAAATAAGCACTAGTTGAAAAAAAAAAGTTATACGGACCCTTTAGTTAGCCGAAGAAAAATTTCCCAATTATGTCGCAATATTTCCCAGCGTTGTTCAAGCGTATACACAACCTTATTCGTTCAGCGGAAGGATAAAACTAATTTTCTGTCAAATCAGACATGAGCTAAGTGTTACCATACGCGAAATAAGCACTAGTTGAAAAAAAACGTTAGATGGCGGACCCTATATTATCAAAAGAGAGAAGAATAACATCTTGTTTTTCAAACGGCGTACCTACTTCTTGGAAGTATAGTATTTTTTATACATATGTCGGGGATATGTTGAAAATATTATATTTTTAATATTGTAAGACTTTTACTTACTAAAAATATCTCGTTTCAAAACAATTTATGCTACAACTAGGAACAGGGCGAACCAATTTCACTTGGTTCTTCTTGGCTCATTTTACTATGCAGGTCTCTTCAACTTGGATGAGACTGGGAGTGTATTTTGTTTTTCTCTTGAATCCTCTCCCTACGCAATCGAATGTATCTTAATTTAAAAATGCTATTATTCCTCCTAATTTTTTCTTTAATTTAATATTATGTCTGACTGCACAAACATATATTAAAATGAATAATATGTAAGACATCACAAGTATTACCGATCAAATTGTTATATGGCACCCAAGTTGGTTCGGCTTTATCGATTTTGTTCTGTTTTTGTATTTTGGACAGTGTTAACAATGTGTGGTGGTCCAATGTGCAAAATTAAAACAGAATAAAATCATTAGAGCTATTTTTGAGAAAATCTAATATTTTAAAACTTAAAGTGATTTAAGTGAATTTAATAAATTTGGTATCTATGTGATTAAATGTTAGAATTCTTTTTTAGGCTATTTAAAAACTCATCTCATGTAACGGTAAAGTTTTGTATGACGCAGCCGTATACTTTCTTTTATTTGTTTCGGAGTTTGTACTTCAAATCCTAACTGAATTACAGAAAAGAGCCAATTACAACGCTTACTAAATATACAATAAACAATATTTAATTTTTTAAAAAATCATAGTTGAACGTCTTTTTGGGTAAGTTAAAAAAATAGGCTGCTATCACGCCCCCTGGATGGAAAATCACAAATGTTGGATTTTTCCTATTACTGCAAATCAGGATTTACTCGTATTAAAAAGTTGAAATTTGATATGGTACCTGCTTCTGTGCGTACCAATAAATTCTGAAATTTTATGACTAGCTTTATTATAAGAAAAGTCAAAGGGGGTAAAAATTGCCTGCGTTGGTTTCTATAAATAGAGGTGTAGTGTCAAAGTTGCTAAAGGATTTAGCAAGGCACTACCGTCCCCCTTGATCATGGTTGAACTAAGAATACTATTCGATATATTGTATGCAGATGTAGGTAATATTTTTCATAAAATAATAAAATGTATGTTTCTGTTTATTTGGCTAGTTATTTGTGCAATTATGTTTGGATACGGCACAGACATTGCCTCAGATAAATTAACTACAGCTTTGGATGCATTTTCAAAAAATGTTCAAAAAATATTTGAAAACAGCGCTCATTTGATGAGTTTTCCACCGAAATTAGCTCGAATACTACACATGAAAATTTGGAGTCAATTTGAAAAAGATGTCACCGAAGTCTTGCAAATGGGATCCAATGTAATTAATTTCTATATAAAACAAGATAAAGAGAAGTACGAAGACGATGGATTATTTGCTAAAATGTGTCTCGCTGGCATGTCAATGGATGTTATCAAACGAATTTTTGTTGATCTTATTATAGCAGCTGGCGATACGGTAAGTTTTAAAATCGGATATTAAAAAACACTTTGATTACATAACATTCATAGACAGCGTTTTCTAGTCAATGGGCCATTTATCTTCTTTCACAAAATAAAGAAATGCAAAAAACAATATGTGCGGAACACGGAATCCATCAACGCGAAGAGAAAACCGTGAATGGTCTAATTAGAGAAACTTTGAGACTTTACCCTGTCGCACCATTTATTGGCAGAATATTACCTTCAGATGCTGTTATAGGAGATTATGAGATCAAAAAAAATGTAAGAAAATTTCTACTGAATGACCTTAAGAGTATTCTAAAAACAAAACATCATTAGACAATGGTCCTTCTTTCTCTTTACACATCCGGTCGAAATCCAGATCATTTTCCGGATCCATTAGCTGTGAAGCCAGAGAGATGGTTTCGTGATTCTTCTAATGGACAATTGAATGGTGTTCTACAACCTCATGGTACACTACCATTTGCGATCGGTAGTCGCTCTTGCATTGGCAAGAAAATAGCTTTATATCAAATGAATTCTTTGCTATCGGCGGTGAGTATATTTTTCGTTAGTTTTGCTCACTTAAAATTAATTTTTTTTATTTTAGATTGCCTGCAATTTCGATATCAAGTGCTTTAATAAAGAACCAATAGATATAGTACTTCGATTAGTTTCTGTGCCTAACCAACCACTAGACATGGGAATAAAACTGAAAAAGGAGTAATAACACACGACTTGGTTGTTTTTCTGTTAGAGGGCATTTATAATTTTTTTTTTTTTATCAAAACTATTGCTTATAAATAAAACAAAACATATAGGAAAACATGTAGTCTTAATTAATTAACGCTAGCATAAATAAATATATTATTATCAAAAGTACTAAAGATAAGAGTCCAAAACTAGGCGCCCCCCATAAAATGTGTCCCAAAAGAAGTGATGTGCCTATAAAAATCAGGGTTTTGTATGAAGCCAATGGGCGAAGGCATAATCTTGGTGGAAGATGATTTTCACAAAGTTGGCTAACTCCTACGTAAATTAAAAAGGCATTAACAAAAATAATAAAAAGATTTTTTTTAGAGGAACTAACCCCTTGGTTTATCGAACCATTGTGCCGTCATTGGAGGACTCAGAATTTGCCGAGAGAGTTTACCCCAAACATCCGAACGATTCCAGATATTTTTCATTTCTTCGGAAAACTGAAAAAAATAGACTTTCAATAAGTTAATTGTTAAGAAAAACATTGATTTAAGTAAACTTACCATTTCGTTTAATTTACAAGAAACCTGGTGTAAGAAACGTACAAGGATTGTACATTCCTGACTTTGAATGGGCAGTAGCGCAGGGTCAATTGTTGTTTTAATATTTGCAATGTTGCTTCGCATCTGCAAATAAGTAAGTAATAATATAAAAAGGAAATTCAGTTACTAAGCTCAACTGTGTAAAAATAAATTTATATAAAAAAAATTCTTAAAAATTAATTCACGGATTAAGATTTATAATAATAAAAAAGAATGTTCATACAATAGCTAATTGAAGTTCTATTACAAATTGTACTAAACTCTGCCATTGCATTCATAAAAATAAGTAACTCTGCTTTCAAGTTCATTATCAACGAACATTCCGTCGTCGTTCAATGAAAACTCTCAAAGTCCATTTTTATCAAAACGAAGATAAATAGCTAGTTTTTTTCAAATAACAAAATCTGTCCCTTAGTCCTAAGTGCCCCCATCTTCATTTTGATAGATACTTTAAATGCAGAATATTTCTAAACGAATAAAATTGACTTAGGGAGTTTCCATCAAACGACGACGATTTGTAATTTCATGTTGATTTCACAAAAATAATAAGCCATTTTCATTATATTTTAATAAAATTTATAATATACATAATATGATATAAAAACACAACAATTTAAATACTTTTTTTTGCTAAACTTCCAATTTGGGTGAGTTAAATTTACTAACAGTTAATAAAGGTCAGCAAGCACATAACTAATTTTTTGATAAAATTTCGCATTTAGCATTTAACTCATGAGTTATATTATACCGGTCGTCCACTACTTGCCCAACTCATCAATAACATGTTCACCACACTCAATTCGAATGTATGAGGCCGTATTTGTCAGTATTCTTTCAATCTTTCCATTTCCCAGAAAGAAGAACGCATTAACATAGCTAAAATTGGATGAGCTATCCTGTGACTTTTTCAATATCATTCGCAAATAGTGTCAACATTTAAAGCTTTAATTTCAACAGATTTTAAAAAGGCTTTTTATGTGTCATCATCAATTTCTGGTCGCTCGTTCTGCTAGACAATTCACTGATTTGTATGTATAATTACCAATTCATTGCCTCTTGTTCTACTGAATAGATAAATTTGAAAGCGGAATGTTAAAAGTCTATGAAAGTTTTGTTATTCCAAATCTTCAGCACAGTTGTTGTAGACTCCAGGTTTACAGGTTTGTAAAGGGTAATTTTTAAGAGTTAAGCACTGGTTAGTAATGGCGTCCAAACGTCATCTGTCACAGTGAAAAGTTTTAGTATACCCTGCCATTTAATCATGGAAAGATTTACAAACGAGCAACGATTGCAAATTATTGAAATTTGTTATCAAAATTCGTGCTCTGTGGAAAATGTGAAAATCCGCTGTTTTATCGAAAAATTGTGTTCAGCGATGAGGCTCATTTCTGGCTTAACAGATACGTAAATAAGCAAAACTGTCGCATCTGGAGTGATGAACAGCCATATGTCATATGAATTACCGATGCATCCCGAAAAAACGACATTTTCGTGTGGTTTATAGGCTGGTGGCATCCTCGGTCCATTTTTCTTCAAAGACGACCGTGAAAGAAACGTTACCGTCAACGGCGAACGATATCGAGCCATGATACGCAATTTTTTTTGCCCCAGTTGGCTGAGTTGAACTTGGTTGACATGTGGTTTCATCAAGACGGTGCCACATGCCACACAGCTCGTGAAACAATGGCAATGTTGAAGGATGAATTTGGTGAGCAGCTTATCTCTCGAAATGGACCTGTGAGTTGGAGGCCAAAAACATGCGATTTAACGCCTCTTGATTATTTCTTTTGGGGTTATGTAAAGTCGTTAGTCTATGTGGACAAACCGAACACGATTGAAGCCTTACAGGATAACATAACAAGCGTAATTCGTAGAATGCAGGCCGAAATGCTCGAAAAAGTGATGCAATATTAAACCTTCCGAATGGACCATTTGAAACTGAGCCGCGGACAACATTTACATGAAGTTGTCTTTGAAACGTAAATAGCAAAGGCATAATTATCGATATAAAAATTTGGAATATTTGGTTCAAATTTGAATGTTTTATTCGATTTTTAAAACAACTAAGCTTTAAAAATCACCCTTTATAAGGAACAGTTGAATGCCGATTCTTTATAGTCTTTTTTAATAGAACCTTCTCATGGCAGTTCTTATTGTTTTTATGTTTGTCGGACTTTAGAATGAGGTGGGACAGCGAATAAAAAAGTTTTAGAAAGTACTGGATTGGATTTGAACCTGGACACCTTCGCGCTTAACCACTAAGTCACTGCAACCATCATTCTTGTATAAATCGCAAAGAAATAAATCTCCCGAAAAATATAAATTTAATATGAAGTAACAAACCTGTATGGGAGATACTTTTGAAATGTCCAAGTACTCGCTGTTGTCGTAAACGGAAAAGTTCATGTGCGAATAACTCTGCTCTCTAGGTTCGAGTTGTTCAATTGAAATTTCTGGAATATTAACCTACATAAAATACATAACGGTGAAAAGCAGTGCAAAGTAAAAAAAAAAAAACAAATAATTTAGATAGCATACTTACATCAAACATGATACCCAGGGATCGCATTGCCAAATCTAAGATATCCGGTATCTTAATAATTTCTTGTAATTTCAATTCCGCTGGGGATATATCTTCAAACAAATTTTTAATTATTCGTGTAATGAAGCCCATATTGTTTTGTATTTCCAACTTATCCCGTTGTATCATTTTGATTTCCTGCTGTACATACATTTTTGCGAGGTGCACTGATTTGATGAAATGCTCAATCTCACATTGAATAGCTGAACCAAACATAGGAGTATAGCTGTCCTCATTGAAGAAGGAGTTCCATTCACCTCCTGAGGTATCAAGACGTCTGTTATTGAATGAAAATGATATAGTAACATTCTGTTTTGCTAATGCAATATATACCGATAGTGTCGAGTTATTTGCGGAGAGTCAAGAGACATTCCGAAAGCACTATTTCCACACATAGATTGCTCGTAATTGTATAGCTTTTGTGGTAATGAAGTTTGACTGAAAACCTTCAAGAAAATGACAAAATTTTTATTAAAAAAAATATTATTAGCGAAGCGAGTATCTCTACCTTGACTAAGCGGTGTAACATTATTACGTTTCTGAACGTCGTAAAGTCCAAACGTTCGAACCGTGGAAGAATATGAATAAAAATCTGCGTGTAAATAGCGATATTGTCCTGGATAAAATTATCGAATCGGCTGCTGATGGGTATTTCCAAATTAGCATGGCTAAATCGAAAAAGTAGAGATACATAAATTTATCTAATTACAGGTTTTATATGCAAACATACCTATTATTCTGCCACTCAAAGTGGTATCTCCACGGTTGAATATAGCTTAGCCATAGTTCTAAAACGACTGAAAGCGAGCTATCTAAAGGCCATCGGCCAATAATACTCTTTAAAAAGGGATATATTCTCGCCTTCATCATCGCCTGTGACATTTTTCGTAGTGTGGACATTGGGGTAGCGTCCAGGTAAGCACAATTTGAAAAAGTATGCGTTTGCTTTACTAAAATGCGCACCACACGAATAAATTCGCTGCTAGGAAGATCCTTAAAAGTCCCAAAAATATTTATATATATTTAGGAATATATACTTTTAATTCGAGTATAACTTACCCTTGCTTCATCCACGTCATATCGCAGCCAAGAGTCAATGAATAGATGGAGAACTGATTCAGTTCTCCAGGCATAAGTTCGAGGTGATTCTGCGGTACGAGCAGCTTGATTGTTGGTCGGTGAATAGGTGGAAACATTTGGAATTTTCAAATACTTCGGTGATCTTGTTGGTTGAAGTGGTTGAACGGGCATCGGTTGTGGAGCTTTTACCGTCGCACATATATTGGTTGGCATCACAACCTGATCTGGACTACCCGGCAAAAAAGTACACAGATACTGTGCCGAAAGGTAGAAGTAAACCGTTTTCATTCGCTCATTATGTACTTGCAAGGCAGCTGCGAAACGCTTGTGTAAGGGGAAGGTCCCATGTATTGCAAAGTTCAAAATGAAATAGTCAAAGGCATTAAGAGAGAGTGCTTGAACACATCGTCGAAATGGATCAACACTAAGTAAATCCGAATAAAACATAGAATACTGCCCACTTTGTAGCATTTCTCCTACTTTGTGCTAAAGGAAAATTTGTTAAAAATTATAAATAATAAAAAAATTGAGACGATAATGTTCAACATTACCGGTAGCAAGTCCATGCTGAATTCAAATTTGATCGCGTCATTGAGTAGTCGATAGCACAATCGGAACATTGGGCCATGTGGAATAAAGAAATCATGAAGTATGTCAAAGGCATGTTGTGAATTTTCTTTGGTAGTAGCACGAAGTCCCCAGCCAAGACCGCCGGTTGTCAGATCAAATATTGCATTAACTATAGTTGGAAATAGTTCCTGCATCTCTCGTAGACTGCAACGATCAAATAACAAACCAAGTTCGGGGCATCGTTCCACAACCGGCTGACTTAAAAGTTCAAGAATTCGATTCTGGAAATAAATACGTATGGATATGTAATGCATTTTGGTTTCGAAATGGGTTACGCGAGACAATACTAAACTTACACCAAGATTCTCGTTGTAGAAGCTCATATTTAAATGGTATTACGCTTAAAGTAGTTATTGTCATTCAAACAATAAATAATTGAATATTTTAATAGCTACTATAATATAGCTCTTTTATTATTGAAAATACTAGAAATATTTACGAAGTGTTGTTTACAAAAGACTTTGGCGCAAAAAAAGGTGTCAAAGCTGTCAAATGTCAATTCCAAAGAAAGAAGTGGAAAGATAAGCAATGCCAGATATACTTTTTAATAAAGTTTTAATAACTTTAAGTAAAGTAAAGTTGAAAATCTAGATGGCGCACACTTAGTGGTTTAGGTATGTCGATTTCTATTCGAATTTGAATTTGTAGTCTGGTCCATAAAATCAAATTTTTTTAATACCAATGGATAGTAACAAAATGGTTCACACTAGCACACAAATAAATTAGAGTTCTTTTGGCCAAGAAATTCTACATAATTGACTGATGTGTTTCATCGCTATTTATAATTTTATCAATTAAAATATGTTTCACTTTATGTTCGCTTTTCTATAAATATTATAAACTAATTCAAAGATTAGATTATTTTCCTACATAAAATAATTATGAATTTTGTAGCACTAAATAATAATAAATAAATGTAAATGCAAAGCGCGCACTGTTTTACTGCGTATCTGAGACGAATTCCCTGACTTTATAGTATTGAGCTCCGGTGGACATGCCATCTTAAATGATTTGGTCAAAAGGTTGGTAAAACGTTTATGTGAGAATACAAGCGTTCTCACTCTAGCCTCTAACCATCAACTCCTAGTACTCACCTCCACGTGGAGACTTCTGGGTGCCCAGTACCTCGCTGGAGATCGGGTAACCAATCCTTGTAGAAGGTCGTTCGTGACAGTAGCCGAGAGACGGGGGGAGGAGTGCCATCTCACTAATGCACTTTCTCCTATTTTCGGACGGTAGCGGACGAATTCTAAAGATGAATCAACGGTGGCGTCCACAGTTCCAGTGAGGTATAACTATAGTAATATACATATATGAACTGCTTCGACATATTTAAATCGCAGGTCTCCAACACTCACATTCCTAAAGTGGGTTACAGGCACTGGATTTACTGGCCTGCTGTCCTAGGGTCAAAACCAGGGCCTGGCCCTCCAGGTTGGGGGTTGTGCCGTTGAGGTAACTTCACGACCATGTCAAAAAATATAGTTATGAGAGGGATTTATTTATTTAAAGCAGCTTGATAAATAGTGTTAGAATTTTCAAGCACAATATTAGAAGTGGTAAATCCGATAAATATTTCGATTTAGTGGTAGATCTACCACATTGTGGTAGAAGTGACAACACTGGTCAGAAGTGCAATGATGCTAGAGAAGATTTAGCAATATGTGCTTTCCTTATGTTTCTTAAATGTCAAGATGTATCCCAAGATACTTTACAGAGTGTTCGTACAAAATTTGACTTCCATGTAAGGAAAAAAGCAAGATTTACAATTTTTTGTAAAAAGATAACATGTATTTAGCTTAATAATTAATTTTGAATAATATGACTCTTATATTATATTTATTTTGACACATAGTTTGTAACACCCCTTAATATTCGTCGTACACCCATAAAAGTACATATATTTATGATCAGGACCAAAACCTAAGACTATTTAGCAATGCCCGTCCGTCCGTACGCAATTTTGAAGCCTTTAAAATTAAGCTAGGTAGCTGAAATTTGGACCACTCCATAGGGCTCCGAAATGTTTTAATTTTCATAGAAACCGAAAAAAAAAATGTTTAGCAAGATATTTAGCCAATATTTTTTCCAATATATCGCCCATACAAAGTTTTTTCCAAAGTTTTTTTTTTTTAAATGTATATTTTGTTTTAACAATTTAATACAATAAAATAAAATGCAATCCATCATCTTCTTAATGCTTTTTTCTTTGGGGCATATAGGGATATGGATAGGGTATCATACTGTTCGCCCCAAGCGGACTGTAGCATTTCCATATGTTTTAAATTCGTCTCAATGGTTAGACGGAAACACATGTGACGATAATATTTCCGGATCTTCAGAATATATTGTAGTTCAACAATCTGGAAGATTTGGGAAGTCAGATGTATAAATACTGTACAAAACTGATCCAAGGACTTAACCTTGTGAAATTCCGAAATAAAAGTAAATTCTATAAGAAAAATTTTCTTTTATTTCGACATTCATATATTTGAAATTCACCAAACTTAAAACACAAACATATTTGGTGTTTTGCAATTATCAGTAAAAATCTATTTCATTCTTCGCTTTCAAGCAAATCCTTTGAAAATAAAGGGTTACCATTTCTGCAAAGAGTCTTCTTTAGGTGAAAGACCTAAACAACAATGAATTTAAAATAATTTCAGTACACAAAAGGCGCGAGAAGTACATACATACATGGGCGGGATTGAGGGTGGATTAAACAAAACATTCACCTAAAAATGCAACCAAATGGAAAACCACTCTCCTAACACTTTTTAAAGTAGAGATACAAAAAAAAAACTATTTTATAGCAGAATACGATGGGACACTGCTAGGGTAGACCGAGTATATGTACGTATACATAATGTACGTTGTTTATGTATGTATATAAAAGCTAGACTTCACCATCATCCTCTTCATCATTCAAACGGAGAATTTTAATTATTTGTAAAAGGGTCTTCCACATTCTCAGTCGGATTGTGTTTTTGCCATTGGGTATAATATTGCTTTTGTCAACGAGTTCAACTTTTCCATAACACAACAAATGATATGGTCTGAGTTATTTGTACCTGTTAGCAAAGGCTGCGGATGAGGATGAAGATGCAGAGGAACATGTAATAGACACCTGGCGGAACGCAGTTTTTTAGAAATCTATTTAAAAACTCTGTATGTAGGTGCCTATACATAGTTCAGCGGGTTCTTAGACCCAGATTCTCCTTGTGTCCCACATATTGTAACACCGTCATTTTTAATTTACTTTTGTTTTAGGAAGCCGAATGAAAACATATTAAAGTTTATTTTCTTAATTCTATACATTCTTTTAAATGTACAGTATATACCTAGTTCGAATATAAAGAATTTGTTTCAGAATTTCGTTTTAACACCCTACAATGCCAAACAAAATGCGTGCTATATTCCTGTTTTATTCGGCCTTATTGGAGCTGTTTTTGAAGGAAATACACCGAATTTCTGAAACAAATTCTTCATAAATGTAAATTTTACACAATTTCTACAAAAACAATCGGAACAATAGATGCAAGTGACAAAAGTAATAGAGGATGCCGTAATAGTAGCTTTCACGAAAATTTAAGAGCGGGTGAATCTGAACGAACTGAGTAGGTGAGGCTAATATTATTATTTTAAAGCTGGGCCTAAATATATATTTTCAAATTTTTGGCGGTATGAAATTGCAAAGAGAAATAGTACACAGTTTAGGGCAAATAGTCCACAGTTGCCCTCAAACGTAAACTCAGCTGTTTTTACCCATATAATTCGCACTTACATGGGCTTGTTAGTGTAAATAACATGGGGCATATATGCACGCATATAATGAATAACATATATGGGTTTTAATGACCGCCACCTTTAAATCCCATTTTCAAAAGCAATATAAGCAAAAGCAAAAAAAAAAAAAAAACATTTATTTGTTTTCGTGTTTACAACTCTTTATACCCTATCCTAAGGGTATATTAATAGTTTTTAACACCCATTAATATTCGTCGTAGACCCATAAAAGTATATATATTTATGATCAGGACCAAATTCTAAAACTATTTAGCAATGTCCGTCCGTCCGTATTAACTTTTGAGGCCTTTACATTTATGCTAAGAAGCTGAAATTTAAAGCATATACTTCTTAGGGTCCCGAAATGGTAAAGTGCTAAAAGTTTTTAAATCCGCTTACTGCCACGCCCACAATTTAGAAAAAACCGTTTTAAGGCTAAAGTTAGAGAGATAGAGTATTGGAACCTTCACAAGATATGTAGGCACTGCCCTCCTTTTGTGGGCTTTTTCCACTAAAATGTGTTTTCAGCAAAAATTTTCATAGAAACTGAAAAAAAATGTTTAACAAGATATTTAGCAAATATTATTTTTTCCAATATATCGCCCATACAAAGTTTTTGCCCACGCCCACTTTTTGGTTGCGTTTTTTCGAAAACTAATTTTTTTTTTATAAATTTCATAGAATGAAATGATATTCATCACCTTCTTAATGCTTTTTTCTTTGGGGCATATAGGGATATGGATAGTAGGACTGTAGCCTTTCCTTATGTTTTTTTGTGTTTAATAAAATATTTTAAAATTTTCAATAATTAATACATAATTTTTAAATAAAATATTTGTAATAGACAAAAAAGGTATAATGTTTGTATATGAGATGCTTTATTATGAGATTTCGAGTGGAAGTTTGTGAACCATGCCTTAGATAAGTTAAGATTGAGCGCCGCCACATTGAGCCTTATGTGATGTTCTCGTTCATATATCTATTTTCTATACTACAACCCCATTCCTAAATATACTCCGTCCAACATAAATTGGCAGTACAGAGTGATGTTTGCCTCTCATTCGCACTCTTTTGTTTTCCGTAAGGTGCTATTCTAATTAACACTCTTACAAATTCCCGTAGTAATGATTTTAAATCAGCAAAAACCTTAAAGAATATTATATAGGGTTACCATGCTTTTTTAAAGATTGAAATTTTCATTTTAATTGTTTTAAAAAGTAGGCGTGGCAAAAAACTTCATATGACAAATTAATAAAGGTGGGCAGTATCTACATATCTTGTGAAGGTTGTACAACTTTATCTCTCTAACTTAAGCCTTAAAACGGTTTTTTCTAAATTGTGGGCGTGGCAGTGGGCGTATTTTGAAAATTTTAACACTTTATTTCAGCTTCCTAGCATAATTTTAAAGGCCTCAAAAATTGATACGGACGGACGGACGGACATTGCTAAATAGTCTTAGATTTTGGTCCTGATCATAAATATATATACTTTTAGGGGTCTGCGACGAATATTAAGGGGTGTTACAAACTATGTGTCAAAATTAATATACCCTTAGGATAGGGTATAATAAACAGTAATAAGAAATGTATTCATGAAGATAAATTATTATCATGAAGCTTAGAATTAAATAAACAAGTACATATAATAAAAATAATTTAATTATTAAGGATAATATTTACAAAACATTTTTTTAAAATTTCTTTTTTTGTCGGCACTTAAGTCTTTGTATAATTTTAATTCTAAGCACAAACTACATGACTCAAAAATTAAAATTATACAAAACTAGATGTATAATCAAAAACTGACCGCGTGCTAAGAAAACCTACCTAAATAATCTTTTTCCTTAAAGAAACAGCTTACAATTTTGTAACTCCAAATATGTTAATTTTCCACATATTAAAAGAAATATGAAGATCAAAACAAGAACCCCACGATAAGACTTACCATTAAGAACTTGTTTTTAAAGCTCGAAAACCATAAGCTGCTAACAGAATCTCAAGGAAAAAAGATGAATGCATACAATTAAATGAGCGATGAATAGCAGCAGCCATAGGCCACAGCCAATCAGATGTGCGCTGAACAGAAGACGTTGGATCTATGTCAGATGCAATTGGAAAGGGGTTTATTTTAATTTAGTGTTGGGCAAAAATATGGCACGCTACTGATTTAAAAAAAGCTTCCCCATAAGACGTGTACTGCCAGTTTATGTTGGACAGAGTATAGTAGTTCTCATTTCCGTTTTTATACACGTTTGGCAGGCATATCTTGTTGCGCTAGTTCAAATGGTTTTATCCGTTGAAGTCGGCGCACTAAAATTGTCTCGCACAAAATTTGTAGCATTTCGTTATTGCAATGGCCATAAAGGCGAGTCTGTTGCTTACGGGTAAATGTTTTTATCTCGTCTTCGATGGTAGTTATACCTAAGTCTGTGGATATCACTATTTCTGATATACCACGTGGCGTTTACAATTGTTCTTAGCGCGTTTTGTTTTTAAAACGTTTGTAAAATTTGTATGTTACTTATTTTGGTACAACCCCGTTTCCTCTTTATGTGCAATTTCCATTTAAGTTTCGCTTCTAATGTCATTCCCAAATATTTAGCTTCTTTTGCGTACGGAATTTGTACGGAGTCTATAAGAATAGGTAGCGTATTTCTGTAAGTAAACTTAACGTGCGTGGATTTTGTTTTGCAGCTTAATTGTTGCCGATTCAACAGTATTACTCACGGCTAAAATAGCTGTGTCATCCGCAAACGTAGCTACAGTCATACCTTCTTCTCGTGAAATATTCATTTCCATGCTTTACACGAAAAAGTATGTCCTCAAAATAAGAACTGAGTATCTGATATATTTGCTTCGGAAAGGCTTATTTTAGCTTATGTTTCAATCCCGTATGTGACTTTATCAAAACCCTGGGAGACGTCGAGAAAAGCGCCAGAACATATTTTTTTTCTCTTCACGGGCCTTTTTAATTTTATTGGTTATTCGTTAAACCTGAACCCGAATTGGTGACCAGGTATTAATCTACGCTCTTCGATAATCGGATTTAACCGTTTTAATAAAATTTTTTTCAAATACCTTTGGCATTAAGCGATATCGGTCTGTACGATTTCTTGTCATATGAGGATTTTCCCGGCTTTGGAATCATTATGACATGAGCTACTTTCCATTGTCATGGAACGTACAATAAACTAAACGAAGCATTTATGAGATAAATGAACATGATAAGTGCTTTCCTATTCAACACTTTAAGGACCTTCCCCGTAATCAAATCGTCTTCCAGGAGCTTTGTTTAGTTTCAATTTTTGAATTTCAGCCAGCGATACACATTTAATTCTATATATCTATATTGTCAGGTATTCCGGCTAAGAACGTATGCATCTTCGATTAGCTCTTGACCGTTCAATGGCTTAAAGGTTTCTTCTAAGTGCGAGGAAAATAGTTCGGTTTTTTCTATATCTTCTTTCGCCCATTCGTCATTATCTCTTCTGATAGGAGCTGCTTGCATTTTTAAGTGCACCACATAGAGGATATTTAATTTAGCTTATTGCTTTTTTCATTATTTTGTAAGGAGTATTATACCAAGCCGAGCTTTGTATGACTTTAATAAATTGATCGACTTGATCCTGATTTTTGGAAGAGTTCAGATAAGCTGCTGCCAAACTGCACATTACACCGCCCACTCTACAACATTACGGCACAGTCAGGTCAGTTCCCGAATTCGGCCATTGCCATGTAGTGCCTATTGTATAAATTTTCACACTAAAGCAAATCCTGGAAAAGACATTCATCGTTAGAAAAAATCTTAGCAAATGCGAAGGAAATGCATTTTATAGAATAAGAATTATTTGTAGGGCCCAGTCGTAAATTTCATATTTTGTTAGCGTAAGCAAGACCGTTTCGTTGCTGAGTTAATATTTGATAAGCGGAAGTCGAGAAAGCTTCACTAACAGCTTTGTCATCAACAGAAGTAGCAACTGCTGTAGGAAACAGAATTATGGAGTAAAATTAATAATATTGCAAACCTATATTCCTTGGTATATAAAAAAAAATGATATACAAATACACCATATACTAATATACAAAATATGCACTCTTTTTTGTTACAAACTTGGTTTCTATTACTGCAGATAGGTTCTTACCAATATTAAATTTTGAGCCCACTTTGGGATACAATTAGTATCTCTTTAACATTTAGCCTGTGTATTCCTACAAAAATATAACGATGCATGGCAATGGATAGGAAACTCTAGATCACCCTCGTTTCCCGGCTATTTTTATTCACATATTTATTTGCATATTCATCTTGTATTACAAGAGAATGATGTACAATCTGCAAGCCAGTCGCGTTGCTGCTTCATGTCTGGCCGTTAACATATTCAGTACAGCGTCACCAAATACAAACAGATACCTACGAGTGAACATATTGTACCTAGCTATC
This sequence comes from Ferdinandea cuprea, assembly GCA_963576555.1. Classification (NCBI taxonomy): domain Eukaryota; kingdom Metazoa; phylum Arthropoda; class Insecta; order Diptera; family Syrphidae; genus Ferdinandea; species Ferdinandea cuprea. Next base: position 86,571,649 of record OY754959.1, read on the forward strand.
TAGATACACTGGAGTTGTGATTGAAATGATCTGAAAGATTGTGTTATCTGTTATGTTTCCGTTTTTAAATTTCCAACACCGTTTTTTAACAGAGAAATCATTTTTATTACGCGTCATTATGAATGTTAACCTACTTTTGATGTAATGATAACCCCGGTGCAATAATTGGAAAACACTCGAAAACACTTTTCCGTTTTACTTTTCATACCATTAATGTTCTGAGAGCAAACGGAATACTTTAAAGCGGAGATGCATTTCTGCCGTAGCAAAGCAAAACAAGTTTTTGGAAGTCATATTATAATTTCTAGCATACATTACCTACTCAGGAGAAGGTCATTTACCCCAATTTCCGACGGCTAAATGGAAGTGCAACCGAATATTTTTCAGTTTCAATTGTTAGGAAATCAATATCAAACATAAGGAAACGCCGCTTGGGGCGAACAGTATGATACCCTATCCATATCCCTCTATGTCATTTCCCTCAAATATTTTGGCTAAATATCTTGTTAAACATTTTTTCCGTTTTCTATGAAAATTTTCGCTGAAAACAGCATTTTAGGGAAGAACGCCCAAAAAAAGGCGTGGCAAAAAATCTTATATGACAGACATATAAAGGAGGGTAGTGTCTACATATCTTGTGAAGGTTCTAACACTCTATCTCTCTAACTTTGTGGTGGGCGGATTTTAAAACTTTTAACACTTTACCATTTCGGGACCCTAGGGAGCATATGCTCTAAGTTTTACCTTCCTAGCATAAATTTAAAGACCTCAATATATATATACTTTTAGGGATCTGCGATAAATATTAAGGGGTGTTACCAACAATGTGTCAACATTAATTACTTAGAATATGACCCAAAACTTTGGGAAATTTAAACTTTGCTTTTAAATTCTTTTACTCAAACAGGGCTCTAACGATTTTGATAAATTTTTGTATTTTGAACAATTATGTAAAAAGTGTCTAATCTGCGAAATTACATCAAAATCATAAATTAAAATAGAAAATCATATCTTTTTGAGGCGATTTCAAAACGCATCTCATGTTCCGATAAATTTTCCTATGACCCAGTCGTGCATCTTATTGCTATCGATGTAATCACCAACTATCATCACATCACCATCACAGAAAATAGGTAATGTTTAAAAGGTGGCTTAAAATTAGTATGTTACAAATGTACCTATAATGCCTTGAATTCCTGTTTTGTTTCTCATGCACAGAGCAGTTGCCTTTTTTGCTTCTTCCGTAGGCCATCGAAAAATACAGTCGCAAAGATTGCTAATAAAACATTTTACTCTGTTTATTATAAAACACACATTACCGAGAGCAAGCATAAATCGGTCAGCAATATTCATAAAGGAACAAGCGTCATGACCAGCAAACCACACGAATAGGGCTATATGCATTTCTTCGGAAAAGGTTCTCCGGGTCTCTAGCTTGTTATATTCCTCCGATGCAGAACATTTAATTTATACAAAAATGCGTTATAAACTCAATTTTAGTATAGGAAGAAACTTCCTTCAAAAATGGGGCGATACAGTTCCTTTTAATCTTTGTATTGGCTTTTTCTCATTGAACTGTCTCTAGGATTTGTTTATTGGAAACTGCAAGCGTTTGAAAACACAGATGAGGAATTCACCGGATAGTCAACTCGAGGGATAATCTCTCAGCCAACCCCCAAGCGCAAACCCAGCTGGAAAAAATAATTTGCACTTATATGGGCTTTTACGTGCAATTCAAATGTGAACCGTGCACATATGAATCCAAATGTCATTTTTAATATAATTTGAGCAGATTGCATCTCAAAATTTGTTTTTTTTTTTGTAAAATAAACATGCAAAATATGCGGTGAATATGGGTTTAAAAAATCACAATTACCACACAACTAATAACATAATAAAATATTATAATATTACGAACCAATTAAACCAATTTATTCTAATTTTTGATGAAAAATAATTAAAATTATATTGATTAACGTGATTAATATACAATAAATAAAATGATCACACATTTTTGGTTGACAATACATTAAGGAATACCTATACAAACACTGATTTCGTAGGTAACTTTTACACTATTGGGAACTGGTTTAAAATGCTTGGTGATATAACATGACCTAATTCTAACAAATATTATTTTTGGTACCTAAAAAGCATTTTTAACGACATTTGCGATAACTTACTAGTAGTTGTAAATGGTATTGTTTATTTCATAAAAAAACCATAAGGAAAGGCTGCAGTCCGCTTGGGGTGAACAGTATGATACCCTATCCATATCCCTATAAAAAAAAATATAACAAATTTTTGAAGCCGCCTAAGAAAACAAACAGTTAAGAAAGTTCAATGACTAAACGTACGAAGTTTGTAACATAAAATACTTCAAAACAATTAAAAATACTTCTTTCCCACTTTCTTTTCTGTTAATGCACAGAACCCGAATATGTATACACATTAAATTTCATATGTTGAATAAAAACATAATAAAACAATCAATGAATATAAAATGTATATATACAAAACCAATCCCAACATTACGAATTTAGTAATATTTATGCAATAATACAATAAACTATTTTAATTTCTATAATTTTGTTGAAAAAAAACAATCCAAAATGGAAAAAATAAAGCAAAGCAAGTATATTTATTTTAAGGCAGATAAAAAACATAAGGAAACGCTACAGTCCGCTTGGGGCGAACAGTATGATACCCTATCCTCATCCCTATATGCCGAAAAGAAAAAAGCATTAAGAAGATGATGGATAGCATTTTATTTCATTCTATTAAATTTAAAAAAAATAAGTTTTTTGAAAACAAAAAGTGGGCATGGCCAAAAACATTGTATGGCCGATACATTAGAAAAAATATTGGCTAAATATCTTGTTAAACATTTTTTTTTCTGTTTCTATCTTTACTCCCATTCCATCTCGTTTGCTGCTGCTTCTGACTGACCACACTTAATACTAATGATGTGTCAACTCGAGTTAATAACCCGGTTCAACCCGAGTTCCAGCTAAACCGAGTTAAACCAAATTAAATTACCGAGTTACCAAAACCGATGGAATGAACCGATGCCAATTTAATGCCACCGTGTTGAACGATTCGGTTGTGGTTGGTTTCGGATAAGAATAAACAACTCGAGTTGCAGCCCGATTTCATTCCATACCTATTCGAATTGGAATTCGGTTTCGGTTCGGTTTCTCGGTTAACCAATTTAACTCGATTTGAATGTACCCTTTCATAAAATCTAATTGGAAAACCGAGCCGAGTTGAAAACTGATATATATATTTATTCTGATCTGATTTAATTGGTGTTCGGTTTAGTTCATTTTCTTATTGTGGCAATTGGAGAATGTGTCATCTTTCATAGGTTTTGCTTGCGGGTTTTTTTTTCAAGTGTTTGTATAAGACAATTTTACGAAGCAAATAATGCCGGGCCCAAAAAAAAGGTCTATAGTGTGGGAAGTTTTTAATAAGCAGGAAAAGTTGTCATTAAAAAATGTTCTACATTATATAAATATTCGGGAAATACGAGTACATTAATGATGCATATTAAAAAAAAAAACACCCTGGTAAATTCCTGGACATTGTTGATGGTGGGTTTAAAACTAACGAGAATGAGGATGACATTGACGATATTATTATCCCAAGTACGAGTGCTCAGCCTTTAACTAATCAAGCAGTGGGTGAACCTCCTTCTAAGAGACTCAGACAAACGCGATTATCAGTACCATCAAAAATTTGCCAAAAAATTGGAGATAATGCTTTGCTTGATTTTCAGCCACTGCAAATAGTCGAAAATGAAGGGTTTCGAAAATATTCAAAAGCGCTGAACCCTGATTATTATATTGCTTCACGAAAAAAAGTAGCAGAAATGCTTGAAGAGGGATATAACATTGAGTCTAGATTCTTAAAGCAGAAATTACAGGATATCGATTTTATAGCTTTGACATCAGACATTTGGACGTCGGACAGCAACAAATGTTTTATCAGCATAACAGCTCACTACATAGAAGGAGTAAGTATGAAGTCTGGTTCTACTTCTGAGTTAGAAGAAAGTCATACGGCTGAAAATATAGCTAGCACGTCACGAAAATTATTGGACGAATGGCAAATAGGTGCTAAAGTTTTAAGCATTGTCACAGACATCAATGAAAAAAGCTGTCAATGAAATTTTAAACAAACGCAATCATTTCTGTGTGGCACATACACTGAATCTTGCCGTTTAAGACTGCATTAAAAAACCAAATTTAGAGCATTTTCATGTCGATGAACAGTTGTTATCAATGCCATATATTTTAAACAAATGTAGGGGCATAGTATCGCATTTTAAATATAGTGCGAAATCCTCTTATGCCTTGCTAGACACTAAAATTAAAACAAGATGTTCGCACCCGATGGAACAGCACATTTATATGCTTAAACGTTTATTGAAAGCAAAAGTGCCTCTTTCCGCTACGTTGCCACTTTTGGATCGTCCCCATCTAATCTGGATTTTAACGGATGGAATTTGACAGAGGATATGTGACACTTCTGCAACCATTCGAAAAAATAACAGTTATTTTATCAGGAGAGTCATACCCCTCATTATCGAGTATCATTCCACTAGTGGTAGGACTGCTAAAGACAGAGGCGAATAAAAATCTAGGTACTGAGGCGGCTAAACTTTTGCAACGAAACTTACTAACTGTCATAGAGAAGCACCTTGGTGTTTATGAATATAACAGGACAGCAGCGAAGTCAACATTGTTGGATCCGCGATTCAAAAAAGGGCTTTGGTGTTGAATCAAATGCCACTAATGCGCAAATGTGGATAATACAAGAACTGCAAGATCGCCTGACTTCAACTTCAATTGCTCAATTTCAACCTAGCACCTCAAATGAAGGTATATTAATTCTTATTAACTTTTTTGAATTAGCATTTATCATTATTTTATTTTAAAATATAAAATGCTTTTTATGTATTCCTACTATTACTCTAGTAACCACCGAAACAAACATTGAAGATGATGAAATCTGGGGAGTTCTTGACAAAAAAGTTTTGGAAACACAAACTACCATGACGCCCTTTTCTTCAGCAGCAAGTATGGTGAAACAATACATCGATATGCCATATTTAGATCGAAACAAAATCTGCTTGCGTTTTGGGAAGAGAAGAAAAGTTTGTTTCCACCCTTGTTTAAGCTGGCACATAATGGCCCGCTACATCGGTTCCATCGGAAAGGCTATTCTCCAAGGCAGGTTTATTATGTAACGAAAGACGGAATCGTTTAGCTCCCAAAAAAGTTGACCAGATATTGTTCCTTAATACCTGCAAGAAATTGTGATGATTGTTTTTTTTTCAATATTTTATAAAGTAGGTATTTTTAACTAATATCGACTAAGAACCATGAATGACCGAATATGAAGTTCCTTTTTTTTATTGCTTTTTTTTTTAACATGAATTCGTTTTTAATAAATTACTTTATTTTTATTCGTTTTTATTTTTCTTTTAAACATAGAATGAAGGAAAATTGCTCAAATTATTTTATTCCAAACCGAGTTAACTAACTCGGTTTGCAACTCGGTTTACTAACTTTTAAATCGGGTTAACTTGGTTTGAAAAATTTTCAGTTTGGCACATCACTTAGTACACAGTGATTCATATCATTTGTGTATTTTTTATGGTTGGGTAGGCGTAGTAACTGGCGAATAGCGGGTCGTATGTGTAAATTTTTGTTAGTAGACCAAGGCAAATTGCTGTAAGGGCGTAACACCTGCGGTTATTTGTTTTAGTAAGCTTACATAGAATTTACATTGCACGGCTTTGCTTAGGTAGCGTCAGTGTTGAATTTTTTGTGTTTGTTTTTTTTTTGTAATGTTTAGCAGCTTCAGAGTAGATGTAAGTAACATCTACAGAGCAAATCTTTTTTCTCTGTACGCCCATGTTTCCCAAAACAAACAAGCTGTTTTGGCACTGAGTGAAACTCAGGTTAGCGTTGATTCTGATTCATCGGAATTTAGTCTACCTGGTTACAACCTAGTGCCATTATTCTTTTCCCATCGTGGTCTCGTCGTTTATATATGTAGTGATATAGCCTACCAACTTCAACCACAATACGGCCAATGTTCCAATCCGGAATTTAATTTTATTTGGCTTAAATTCCACGTCCGTAGGCAATTAATCCACTACTGTTTCATTTATAGAAGCCCAAATTTGGACCGTAATCTTACTTTTAACGACTTTGATGAGTTGTCCGATTCCATTACACGAATTGTAACCCTTTATCCTCACACTGAAATCGTTGTTGCGGGTGATTTCAATGTTCACAATTCGAATTGGCTTCGTCGCTCTGGACAGACAACACTCGAAGGCGGGTACCCTGAGATCTTTGCTAAGGTAAACAACCTAACCCAGCGTGTAAATGAGCCGACACGAATTCCGGACATTAGAAGTCAAACCGCCAACACACTGGACTTGTTTCTCACCTCTCACCCAGATAAGAACACCATAAATGTATTATCGCCTCTATGTTCGTCAGACCACTGTGTCATATCGCCCAATTTCTCGTACTCCAACCACAAAGTTAAAGAACAAGCTCCTAAAAGAACAGTATGGCAATACGAGAAAGCTAAATGGAAAGAATTAAACGGTTTCTTTAGGATGGCGATCTGGATGCTGCTGCCGATATGATAACAAACATAATTAACATGGGTATGAAACATTTTAATAGGATTAAAAGTATCAAACCCAAGATGAACGCATGGTGTGACTTGAGCTGCAAAGAGGCTATCAGGTTAAAAGAGGTGAGCTTTCGGTCTTATAAGGCCAACCCAACTGAGGAAAACCGAATAAAGTTTAAACGAGCCAGAAATGACTGCAATGCCCACATTAATCATGCGAAATTCTCCTACGACCAAAAGTTGAGGCAAAAAATACTACAAAGTCCCACTGGTAGTAAAAACTTTTGGTCGTTTGTTAAGAACATTAAGAATTCGGCCTCAACATCAATCCCGACACTCATTTGCTATCACATTCCAGCTGTCAGCTCTTTGGATAAAGCCAATCCGCTTGAGGCTCATTTTGCAGCTAGCTCAATGCTACCAGATTGTGCTTTATCTCCCCCTGTACTCAAGCGCGTAGAATATAAATACTATGGACCAATTCATTTTCGCACTCGTATAGTGGCAAAAGTTCTTCGAGATCTCAACGTACATAAATCCGCTGGTCCAGATGGTATTTCCCCTATCGTTCTGAAGAGGTGTTCTTCTCGCTGGCAAAACCACTGCGTAAGCTTTTCTATCTGTCCTATTCTTCAGGGCTCTTTCCGAGAAGATGGAAAACAGCATTTGTCCAGCCTGTCCCAAAAAAGGCAAATCTTCCTCTCCCTCCTCTTACCGACCAATTGCACTTACGTCCCTTCTTGAATCGCGGAAACTTCTTAATGACCGGCAGTAAGGTTCTCGCGGCAACAGGTCCACTGATGACATATCTAACCGAAAAATGGAACTTATCAATCTATTCACCATGGTGGAGAATGTAAGGTCGTTGCGCTTGATATTTCAAAGGCATTTGACAGAGTTTGGCACCAAGCTCTTTTGACGAAAATGCGTGCATTTGGAATCGATGATACCTTTATTCAATGGATTAGAAATTACCTTTCGGACCGTTCAATACAAGTTGTTTTGGACGGTTTCAAGCCTGCAACTTACCAAATAAATGCTGGTGTTCCCCTAGGCTCCGTTTTGTCTCCGACTCTCTTTCTCATTTTTATAAATGATCTACTCTCTATTACTCTCCATTCATTCCTTCGCCGATGACAGTACCGTCAGTTTTACATATTCGTTTCCTGGGCAACGCCCCTCATCACCGGGGGTCGAACTGGAACGGCAACGTATGTTAAGCTTATTGAATTCCGATCTTGACAGCATTCTTAAGTGGGGTAAAACCAATAGAGTGGAATTTAATGCTTCCAAAACACAATGCTGTCTTCTGTCATTAAAGCGAAACCTCAATACTCTGCCATTATCCATGAATGGCACTTGCATCGCTGAATCCGAAAGACTTTCCATTCTCGGTATGTATGTTAATGACAACCTTCGTTGGAATAACCACATATTCGACGTCGCCAAGAACGCTACGAAGTGTCTAGGCTTTCTAAAGCGATGCAAGAAATATTTAGAATCTACAAGGCGTTTATTCGCCCAAAACTTGAGTACAACGCTCATACCTGGTCCGATGCACCAATTACATATTTAGAGCTACTTAACAGAATTAAAAAACGCGCGATAAAACTTATTGGCGACCGAGATATTGCGAATTCGCTTGACCCTCTTAGTCATCGTCGTAATGTCTCCTGCCTACGATACTACCATTACAAGTGCTCAAACGAAATAGCCAGTTGCATTCCTCCCCTTCAACACTTCAACCGTTATACTTGCCATACCAGGAATGCTCATCAGTTCACCCTAAAGCCTATATTCGGTCGAACTGTGAAATTTAAGGATTCGTTCCTCTGCCGTACAACACGAGTGTGGAATGCTCTGCCTCACTCTGTTTTTCCTGACCATTACAATTTACAAACATTTAAAATCAATGTGCATCGGTTTCTCATCCTTTCTTCTAATCCCTCATTTCCTTAACGCCCTTGCTGTGTTACTGTAACATTATAAGGGTGCTAACAATCCTATTTGCACGTGCAAATTATAAAAAAAAATTAACATACACGAACACAAAATACGCGAACAAAAAAACATTGAAATTAAAAATTACATTATTAAATAAATTTTCAAACTAACTAAATCTGTTTCAAACTGAACTTAATATAAGATTTTTATTATCACGTAAACTTGGCTGAATTCCTAAATTCATAGTTACCTGATGCTTTTTTATGCTTTAAAAAACTGCGTTTAAAAGCCAAAGGTAGAGAGATAGAGTGTTGCAACCTTCAGAAGATATGTAGGCACTACTCTCCTTTATAAGTTTGTTATATAAAGTTTTTGCCACGCTTACTTTTTGTGGGCGTTTTTCACTAAAATGCTGTTTTCTTCGAAAATTTTCATAGAAAACGAAAAAAAATGATTAACAAGATATTTAGCCAACATTTTTTTTTCAATATATCGCCCATACAAAGTTTTTGGCCACACCCACATTTTGGGTTTTTTTTTTTAAAAAAAGATGTTTTTTTTCTTTGGGGCAAATAGGGATATGGGTAGGGTATCGTACAGTTCGCCCCAAGCGGACTGTAGCCTTCCTTATGTTTACAATATATGTATGTACTTAAATTAATGCAGGTTTGCATATTATTAAAAAGAATTATGCATATCAATGACATAACATAAACATCAGAAAGATTTGATTGAACTGAGCTTTTATTAAATTTATAATTTAGCGACAGAAAATCCTTTTTTTTGTGAATTATTAATATATTACAAATTGCATACGTAAAGTCTTAAAAAATAATAAGCGGATTAATTGCCTTACTTTGAATATGATTACAGGTTACACAACCTGCTATGTGTACTTGCAAAACGAAACATTTCGTATCTGTTTATACCTTATGCTATTAATTTTGACACATAGTTTTTCGCACCCCTTAATATTCGCCGTAGACCCCTTAAAAGTATATATATTTATGACCAGGACCAAAACGTAAGGCTATGCAAAGTGTTAAAAAAATACGCCTATTTCCACGACCACAATTTAGAAAAAAAACCGTTGTGATGCTGTTGTTGAAGAGACGAGGGGTTAGAACCTTAACAAAATATGTAGACACTCAACCCCTTCACAAGTTTGCCATATAAGGTATTTTACTACGCCTCCTTTTTGAGGGCATTCTTTAACAATATGATGTTTTCATCGCAAAATAACTATAGAAATCAATGGGTCTGAGTGAACCAAAGGAGATAAATCGATTTTTTTCTACGATTATGCCCGTAAATCATATTCTAAATTATAAATCATCAATTCTGTAACACCTGGTATATCTACAGAATTAAGTATTATTGTTTTGACTATTCTCTGCCCTCCTCAAACTGAAGCACGTATACAATATCTTAATAGAAACTCCACTCCGCTCCATTTAAAAAATACCTGAAGAACTTTAGAGCGAAACTCTCGGATTAGCTAGTGCGTAAAATAGAAATATCTAAATTTTATATTTCAAAGAAAATATTTATAATCAAAATTATGTTATTCGGAAATCCAATCCTTAAAACATCAATTATTAATATTATTGTTTACTACTATGTATCTTTACTGGAATAAAGTCGTTCAAGACAAGAGTCGTATTTTAAATGTATATGAATGTCTTTAACTATTTGGATATAATATCTATTACGTTTTAACTCAACCGTTTCCAATCTTCCAATTGGATTATAATTTGCAATGACACTTACAGTCTTGAGCATCGTTGAACAATTAGGCAGATATTGAAAAATTATATAACCTGCAAGTCTGCTGAGCGTTCTATTCATTTCAATTTCACACTCCGAATTCACACACTTGTGTGATGACATTATGTAAAGATATTCCGAAAAAATTTCCCAAAGTGCATTTTAGAGGCACAATAGAAATTGGAAACTTTACTTTATATTACACATATACATATGTAGCTACATTTGCACTATAGAATCAATATAAGGATTCCCTTATTCTACAAAGTGCAGACGAAATCTTATATAAATTTTCAAGAATTCAAGTATATGCAGTGTCAGTGCATCGGGTCGGAGTTATTTGTAACGCAGAGATTTATCCTTATATCCTGCCATTCACTATTTAGCTTTCTGTTATATGAAAAGCGGCAAAAGAACTTACAATGTGCAGACATAGAGGACGAATTAAAGTTTGTCGACTTTATATCCATCCGTATGTGCACATGCAATGTATGTGTACATTGATAACCGGCTATACGAATGTTCTGCAGCCTGTGTCTGCTTAAAGCCAAAAGGATTTTGTGGTTTTTGTATTTTGGGAACAATTGCTTAACCCATTGCTATCCACTTCTGCCCACATTTCAAAAGTTTTCGGCTTTGTGTTTGGAATTCAAGTATTTGAAAGGACCTCAGATATGTACCATATATTGTATTGAGTTCTAAGCATATATCCATAGGTATATCTGCAATGAACACATTAATGTGGGAGTACGCTTCTGGTACAGATTTCTATTAGCTTTTTAACTTGCTATAGTGGAAAAGCAGCGGATATGGTACATTGCTTGCATTCCAAATGTCGGTCGTTTAGTAATTGCATTTGATATTTATATGTTGAGCACATTTATATCATATTATATATGAATTAAAGAATACATTGCATTGCATTGTACTATGTGTTTTTTTTATTTTTAATGAAGTTTGCCAAAAGAGATCGTATTAAGTAAGGTTTTGCCAAATTAGTAGTAAAATATTGTTTCTTCTTGTTATTATCTTTCGTACTCGGTTACAAAATTGCAGGTTTTCTTATGCGGTGCTAGCTTATCCTCTTCAATAACCTAATGGTATCAAAAGCTTCAAGGTGTTAGTTCATTATTTGTTAATTAATGGTACCACAAAAACATAATGAGATTTTAATTAATAATAATTTGCCGAGGATGGCCGAAGGTTTAATTACAAAGAAAGTCCGAAGATCTCAGTAACAAATTGGGTCCTTTTCGTCTAATTTGAAAATCTAATATAGGGAGTCCTACATTTTATGTACCCATGGTCATACTTAGTCGACTTTGAAATTCGATTTACACTTTTCACGACGTTGAATTATGAACAGACAAATCTCTCGGCTTTTAATGTCATTTATAAAGTTGGTTTGCTTTGCAGTTGGAGAGTAACAGTCAGGAAGATATTATGGCGAGATATTTATGTTGAAACAAATTTTAAGGGAATTATTTTAGTAGAAGCAAGAGAAAATATTTACTTTTAGAAGGGTTGTTGTTATTTTTTTACCCGGAAAATCATTGTCACACTTTATGAATAATAATCTTTTTGATAAGGGAAAACATTTAATTCCTAATTTTCCCTTTTAGGGTGGTATAATTTCATGAATTATAATGTATGAAATTAGTCAGACCATATTAAGGTATTTACATAATTGCTTTTAAACGAACTACATAGTTTTTGGAACAGTTAACCAAAAACTATGTAGTTCGTTTAAAGTTCAGTTTTAAAATTGTTCTAAATTGGGTTATAATCGCGCAATCCAGCCTACATTCGTAAGAAACTAGTTCTATTTTTTCATATTTTACTAAATATCGGTTGAAGAATTTTTCTATCGCTAAGAATTCCCTCATTGTTTATACATATCATCTACATTCGGCGGCGACATAAAGTATAACTAAATGGATAGGTGTTCTGTAGAGCGTCGTCAAATCAGCAGTTTAGATACAATTTGTTTTGCCTAGGCCGTATCTCTATTATGTTATCAATCTTGAAGTTGTTCGAAGTATCTCGAAGTTACAACTAATTTAATTTTGTCCTCACTTGCTTCAAGACCAACTAGTTTCGCCAGTTCTTCACTTTAATACGTCACCCTAAATTGATGTCAATTCAACATACCCTTCAAGCCAAAAAGACTCTTGAAAAAGTCGGAAAAACGGGTAATCCTTCCGGTCAAGAGCACTATTAATCCTACCAACAAGGTTTTATGGAGCGGTCTACCAGGATTTTCCGCGCTGATATGCATGTTGCATCTCAGATAGAGGATGTGATCGAAGAAGAACTTTGCGCAAGTGCAGCTCAATCAGTCTCTCCAAACTTTTCAGAAAGGAAGACAGGCTTATGGGTCTGAAGCTTTTGGCAAGTGTATAGTCGCACTTACCAATTTTTGGTATGAAAACAATTTAAACCACACGCCAGGGGGAAGGTATATACACCAAAGCCAAGCTCACAGTGAAAATTCTTTTCAGCGTTGGCAAAAGCTGACTTAAACCTTGTTTCGGCATAGCTGGGTAAATTCCATACAGTGGCTTTTCTCGTTCTCGACAGTTCGTTTTTCTCGGATTTCTCCTCTCTTGCGAAGGTGAAAGTTCGCAATAGATTTGAAATTCGATGTATCTGTGATCTGATAAGGTGCTATCTGACGATACCTTCTAATTTATGATAGACTTCAAATGCCTGTTAGACAGGGTAACGTCAATTACTTGCTGTCTTCTGGCTGTAACAAAGGTAGGTTAATGACCTAGATTGTTGATGGTAATATCAGACGATAAAATGAAGTCCAAAAGTGTAGCATCGCAGCACAAGACAATTCCCAACCTTTTGGATTCACAGTACTTTACGAGCTCTGCAACAGCCTTTGCTGGAGGAGGGGCTAAATAGGCATAGGTAAAATATGCAGATGCAAAGGTTTCCCAATTATCTTGTGCGTGGTAAGTTATAGAAGCAGCAACCAAATCTTGGCTAAAAAAGCGTTTGATCATAGTAGCTGTGTCGGTACAATAAGACAAGTCCTAGGTCTTTCGCATTGATCATCATTAGGAACGTGGTATGAACCACTTAAGCAGGAAATCGAAGATTCAAGCGATCGGAACAATATCCAGTTGTTTTACATGAAAGTCAAGCATCTGGCTTTATTATAGGTAATTATTTTATTTTAATTCAGCTTAAGTTTTGTTTTAATTCTTCGACATTCAACTTTTAGTTATAGGAAAGGGCTGTGGAAATACCCAACCCATATCTGTTATTTTGCTGTGCATATAAATATGTATATACATATGTGTTGAGATATAGGAAACGATACATTATCAGAGTGCGCACGAATTGGTCTTCCTTTTTAATATTATTAATAAAACGCTAAAGCTGAAAGCATTTATTATTACAACACGTAATACGTGTTGCCATTCAACGAGTATCTTCATCTGTGAGGAGTTCATTGTCCTCAATTTCTTGTTTGCACATCGGATATGGAGTAAGAACTAGAATCTAGAAATGAACCATAGTCGACTGTATACCTTTTTTCACGTTATACAAGTTATTGTCCAAACAAAATTTACATGTTAACTAGGCTAATCATGTATAGGCTACACACAAAAAAATACTCTGACGATGGATAAAAGAAGAAAGCTCTCTTGCGTAAAAGCTAACAAAAGAAGTGCAAAGAAATTACTAAACAGCAAAGTCAACCTCTCCACGCGTAACAAACTCAAAGAACCAAGAAGAGAATCAAAACAACGAATTCAAGTCTCTAAAAAAAGAATGTACATAATAAGCAAGATAAACAATGGAATGGTGATTTTGTGAGGGTGGATGAGGGAATGACAGTGAATTTATATTTGGTATTTCGCGAGTCCAGAAACCTGGCTTAAATGAGAATTATTATACACAATTATTTACATTACATATAACTTCTGTATATACTGAAAACCAAACGGATAATTTAAAATATTCAACTTAAATTTATGGGGTTAATGGACGTTATATAAAAGACATGCATTGAAGTTGGAGTTAAGCGTACTCCGAGCTAAGAATTGAAAGCGCATGATATGACTGCTATCTTTCACCTGAAGTCAACATACTGTTTTATGCACATTCATTTTAATTCTGCTCACGTTCTATCTGAGAGAGAGAGAGCGTGCGAAAAGTGGAGGTATTTGTGATTGAAGAATTCATTGCAAGAGTTGCTTTCGTATTGTGGCAACTGGCAACCAAATGTTCTATATACATAGTATCTCTAATAATAAACAATCAACAAGTGGTCAGGTTCGAAGACCCTGAAATTCAGTTGAAACAACTTTAGAACCTATTAAATTTGCTAAGTAAATTGTTTGGAATGTAAAGAGAATTGATGAATAGGGAAGAACGTAACTAAAAATTTAACAGTGGCGTTGCGGCGTAACAAATACTGTAGTTGATATTTAACCAGTTTCGATTCCATACTCCCTATAACGTATTGACGTTTATGCTTCAAAACTTATGCGTTTGATATTAAGATCTTATTTTGCTTCGCTTTATCATTTTAAATAACGAAACCGACCACACAACTGTTTTTTATACACTAATTTTCTAAAAAAAACGGCTCCAACAATTTTGGTCTGTTTTAGTACTGTGCTTGGAAGTTTCTGGAAATAATTTTGAATAACGGAACTTCTCAGAAGCGAATAAAAGAATTTATTATAAAGGGTGATTTTTTAGAGGTTTGTTTTTCGAATAGAGATAAGATAAAACTGACATTTTGTGGTCAAATTTGGCAACTCTAATGTCATTTAATTGACATTTTGTGGTCAAATCTGGCAACTCTAATGTCATGTATGTTCAGTTTAGTTTGCCATTTCATCATGAACAAATGAACAACGCTTGCAAATCATGCAATATATTTCGAAAATAATGGTTCAGTTCGCGAAGTTTACCGCAAGCTCCGTTCATTTTATGGTCGACATAATCGTACATCAGAGCAATTAATTCGGTTAACCATGGATCGTTTTCGCACTACGCTTACTCTATGTGATAATACGCATCCACAGAGACGTCGAACAGTGCGCACCGAAGAAACAATTGCCGCTGTAGAGCAAAAGTGTTGAAGAGGACCAGAATGAATCGATTCGCCACCGTGCACAGCAATTGGAGCTTTGTCCATCAACTTCTTACGACCTTACAAGATCCAGCTTGTGCAAGAATTAAAGCCGCGACACCATGCAATGCATTGTGAATTTGGTGTATGGGCCGAAAATGAGATTGAGATGCTGATTTTCATCGCAAAATGTTGTTCAGTGATGAGGCTCATTTTGGGTTGAATGGCTACGTCAACAAGTACAAAAAATACCCTGTACTATCACACTGAACAAATCTTTATTTTTCATATTTAACAATTTTCTTGAATTTTATTTAAATTGGTTTTCTCAGAAAACCTTTCTACCAATTTGGTCTATGGATAAATGAATTTTGGATAACTAGGTTTCAAGTAATAAAAATAAAAATTTTAGAGCTATTTATGAGAAAATAATTTTTTCTCAAAACTTAAAAAGTGATATAAATTTATTAAATTAAAATATGAAAATAGTTTTATTAAATCTTAAAAGTAATTGAGACTGAAAAATAGTTATATGCTAACATTAAAAACTTTAACTTTTAAAGGAACAATTACATCCGTGCTGACAGATAAGTACAAATTGTCTTCTAACAACAAGATCATTATTAACCCATTTCAACGATTAAGAATGAAACCGAAGAGTCTGTAACTTATTTGGAAGCAAGTTGTGTTGAACACGCTCAAAAACTTTATAAAAGTCGGTGTGGACTAGAGATTTGCATAAATGCACTAAAATACTTCGGTTCTCAGTAGCGCGCAATGAATATTGAATATAGATCGAACCAACATTCTGAGTACTCACTGTATTAAGTGTGTTTTTTTATATGTAAATAAATTTATTTGTACAATAATTTTTATATTTAAGAAATTAGAAATCTTAACTAATTATTATATTTGTCTGTGAGTGTTTGGTTTTTGTGTCGTTGTTAGTTATCAGCTTGGAAACATTTTCAATTATTTTGATTAAATTTGATTAAACTGCAGGATTTTATATCTAATTCTACGGAATCTACAGTTTGGAGAAGCTCAAAAATTTTAAAAATGCTTCTTAATGGTGAATATTGTTTTAATTTAAACAAAGTATAACAACAAAGTCAGCAATAATTTTAAAACTAACTGATTACATTGGATATTTAAATGGGACAAATAAATACAACGAATCAAACATTGTCGAACATTCATAAATTCGTAATTCGCACCCTACTCATTTGAGTGGTGTACCAAAATTACCATCCACATAAAAATGGAAATTTATGCTAAAGTAGGTACCATTATAATCTAATATGGTAAATATTTTTTGTCTGCAGTCCAGTTCATCCAAACATATTGAAGCAGTGGTGTTAAGGGTAAATTAGGATAATTTCCTGCTTCTGTGCTGTGTACGTAATTTTTTGAAATTTTCTCAGATCTGTTTGCCAAAATAAATATGGCTGCTTAAAATTAAATATTTAAAAAAAAAGCTATACTTCACTTAGGAATATTTGTGGGTGGAAATAATTGCTGTTGTATGTAGTACCGTCATCTTGTTTTCGATCCGGGGAATCAATGAAACATACTAAACTACTACAATAATCGAAGAAATATAATATACCCCCTTATCTTCAACTTCCCCTCTATAACTACTTCACTGGTTATTATTTTGATTTGTTTTGCCAATGAACGTCATAGGCTTTAGACTTGCGATTCTTTATACATTACCTGCAGTTCTGCATATCAAAGTCATTTTCAATCACCGTGTTGCGTTCATGCACCAAACTTAATGGCAGTATCCAATAAAATCGACGCATCGTGATCTGTAAACAAGTTCTATAACCCCCATAGCGATACCTTTAATGCTTTGGAATCTAGCAGCAGCCAATACAGCTGCAAACTAGGTATATCTTACTATCCGGTCTTTCCATTCTTCTTGGACTTGGACTTGAGGTTTTGTGTGAGGTCTTGTGATATTCATAAAATTCTTTCACCTGGTTTCAATTGACTCATTCGGTGTTGAGATTTCATTCTGTTCGCATCGTAAAATGGAATTTTTAGCCAGTAAGTTTTGGATATCTAAAAATTGTTTATTTGTATATTGTATATTACAAAAAAGCTAAAATAGGTGAAGAGTTGATTGTGTTAAGCGTGCGTGTGTATTAGAAAGATGCAGATAGTACTTTGTGTAGCATTAATAAATTAAAAAAAAAATTGTGTGTCCTATATAGCCGCTGAATTATGGTTAAAGATATACATAGTGTAAATGTTTCTAAAAAACATATTATTAACGAAGTTTATAAATGATCTAAAATAAAAAATAAGAAAGTGTTTGGAAAAGTGTTTGTTATATGAGGAGGAATAATGCTTCATGTAGTACATACGTAAATCTATTGGATCTATTTCAAATACACCAAGAAAATATGTTTATATTTTATAATACATAATTATATAAGTGCCGGTGCATTTTCTATCGAGTTTTATATTTTGAATCTTTACTTAGTTTGTTTTTTGACATAGATACACTCACGAATTTGCATTCTGTCAATTCAAAGGATCGCTTCAATAAATTATGTTGTTATTCTTCAGGGTATTCAAAAGAAGAGAAGCTTAAACTTAAACGAGGTATCAAACTTATTTTGATGTCCAGGCGCAAAATACCATCAGAACCATTTAAGGAACGCTAAACAATAATGCAACTTTTGTTTCTTCGTCTGCTGTTTATGCCATATTCCTTTTTTTTTATAAATTTGTTAAAGTATGTATTGCAATTACATATGTATATGCATTTTGTATGGGTAGATTTTTAACCGAAAAGTTTGTGGTATGAAATGTGATGTTTAACTGCTCCCGTCATCTTTTTGCATAATAGTCTTAAGCATTTGCTTCAAAAGCATTAAAAAACGGCAATGTGAAACTTGTTGTATTGCATGGGTTTTTGTTTTTATATTTTCCAGAATTTGCACCATAAATTTAAAAGCTTACAAGGAGAAATAGTAAATTTGCTTAGCTATTAATTAATAGATATAATTAAATGTCAATTTCGATTTCGATTTCATAGCGGTTTGAAAATATTTAACATATTTCGGTTTAAAGGATTGTAGACCAGATTTGTAATGCACCTTTGTACAAGTCTACATATGTTTAATGATGGAACAAATTGTAGGAAAAAGGTCGACTATTGAAGCTTTAAACGTAATAAAAGGCATTAAACATTTCACAAACTGAAATAAAATAAACCTCATTATATGCCATATATAGAATATATGAAACGATATTTGAGTTTGTTTGAAATGATAGCATTTCATCACATGCCAAATATTCCTCCTATAGGGGAAAGGTGCGAAAAGTGAGACAAATTGATTTTTTTTCCACAGATATGTATGTGCATCAAGGTTGCCATATTTAAATTCGGGACCCAGAAGTATATTTAAATTTTAAATTGAAAAAGAGAAGTACTGGGAAGTACTCCAAAGTGCCTATGGTATTTTTTTTTTAAATTACTTGTTTAATTACTATTTCAAATTACAATTAGATGAATACTTATTCTATTGCTTGAATCAGACATTCTTAGTATACAACCGTTTTCCTACTTTTCAAATTCCTTCCTTGTAACAAACCTTTGGCTAAATATTTGTTTACATGATTCATTCGGAATGGAAATAATCAGGTTGACTATTGTATCCATATCACAAATTTCACCGCAATTTTTTAAATATCATTCATTTTCGGTACCAAGGTGGAATTCCAAATCCCTTGAAAAACGCTCTAGTTCAACATATACATACATAAATATTCCTCATATGGATCATCAATGGCTTTTATTTTCAAATTATTTATTCAATACTACATCCAGCTCTTTCGTTTGAAATTAAATTGATCATTCATCCAGGTTGTTCATGAGGTTGTGCATATCACGAAATCTACATATTGCTTTACGCATTCTCTTTGATAGTCTCAACATTTTCTGATCAAATGATTGGCTCCATAGGCACTTGCGTTCGTTGTAGATGAAACTGTTTGGAGAAAATCATCGCTGTTTTCACCTGAGTTGACTGAAGGTGCATCTGATAGAACTTCTGCACATGGGAAACATTCTGTACTCTTTTACAGTCTCAGCTGATTTTACCATGACTTCGCTTGCGTTTCTCATTGTCACTATATATTCGGATGGTTCAAAATTCGATTACAATTGTTTCTCCTTGATCTGCTGGTTGATAAATACACAAACTTCTACTTCGATTTTACTTGGCTTGACCATATTCCCTTCTATTTATTTTCTCGGTCTCATATCATTCACGTAATTTTTCTTCATGCACTTGTTTTAGGCTTGTAACATCTGATTACATTACCTACATTGTAACATTCTACGATTTCACTTCAAAACGGATTCTACAATTGACAAAATTTAAATGCATTCAAAATGCGCAACGGAATTTAATCCAACAATTTCTGTAAAATTGCACTAATTTCATTCTGCTCAGTATAAACGCAGGAGCGAATTAAATCCAATGCCAAACTTAACGAAAATTAATGAGTCAAACATTAAAAACAAATTGATTGTTCTTATCAATTTCCTGTCTACAGGTTTTTCGATTCTTGTTTCTCTTCTTTTATTTTTACCTCGTCGTTCTTTTGCTGACTATCTATCGAATCCTTTTTATTTTATAAGTGCGACATTTCAATAAATAAAAATATCTCGCCGCCAACACCATTTAAAACAATTATAAGCACTTTGAATTGTTCATTGTGACACCTTTTCGCTGTATTTTCTAAATCTTATGCGGACCCTGTGTCATAATATCCCTCAGGTAAAGGGTGATTTTTTAGCTGGTTTGGTTTTGGCAACACCGGTTTTGACAGCTGACGTGTGTTTAGTACCTTGTGTCACTGTCAAACAGCTTCAGTTTGGTTTGCAATTGAACCATGGATCGTCTTACAAATGAACAACGCTTGCAAATTATTGAATTTTACTATCAAAATTCGTGCTCGGTTCGAAATGTTCATCGCGCGCTGCTTCCATTTTATGATCGGCATTCTCGACCTTCTGAGCAGTCTATTCGGAAGATTGTGACCAAATTTCGCACCAAATTTACTTTGTTGGACATTAAACCACCAACACGTTTACGTACTGTGCGTATTGAAGAAAATATTGCGGCCGTATCAGCTAGTGTGACAGAAGACCGCGAAATGTCGATTCGGCGCCGTTCCCAGCAGTTAGGCCTTTGTTACAGCACTACGTGGAAAATTTTGCGGAAGGATTTGGGCGTAAAGCCTTTTAAGATACAGCTGGTGCAAGAACTAAAGCCAGCCGACCTACCACAACGCCGAATTTTTGGTGAATGGGCTCTTGGAAAGCTGGCCGAGGATCCGCTTTTTTATCGAAAAATTGTGTTCAGCGATGAGGCTCATTTTTGGTTGAATGGGTACGTAAATAAGCAAAATTGCCGCATTTGGAGTGAATCAGCCAGAAGCATTGCAACAGCTACCAATGCATCCCGAAAAAGCCACTGTTTGGTGCGGTTTATGGGCCGGCGGCATTATTGGGCCATATTTCTTCAAAGATGATGCGAATCGCAGCGTTACTGTCAATGGTGAACGCTACCGAGCGATGATAACAAACTTTTTTTTGCCCGAAATGGAAGTTCTTGACTTGCATGATATGTGGTTTCAACAAGACGGTGCCACATGCCACACAGCACGCGAAACAATGGCGCAATTGCGAGGCGAGTTTGGTGAACAGTTAATTTCACGTTTCGGGCCGGTCAATTGGCCGCCTAGATCGTGCGATTTGACACCATTAGATTATTTTTTGTGGGGGTATGCCAAGGCTAATGTGTATAGGGACAAGCCCGCTTCGATTGACGCACTGGAAGCCAACATCCATGCATTCATTCGTGAGATACCGGCCGATATGTGTGAAAGAGTATGCCAAAATTGGACTCAGCGGATGGGCTACCTGAGACGCAGCCGCGGTCAACATTTGCATGAAATTATCTTTAAACATTAAATTGCAAGGTTCAAACTATCGATTCAAATAAATATTTCATTCATTTTTTCGAATTTTTTGTGTTTTTTTTTTTAAAAAAAGTTCTAAACCTCTTAAAAAATCACCCTTTAGTTCGAATGTTGTCGCTTTTTCTTATCTTACTAATCTTTTTTTTAAGTCCCAGAAGTGATGCATTTTTCATATACTCCATTTAGGAGTTTTATACTGGTTTGTCTTTGCCTAAATGGAATAATACTCATAAGTTGATTAACTATTTTACCCAGAGATCTACCTCGACAATTGGATCTTTGGCACAACTATATTACACATCTGTTACATGCTTTGTATCACAGCTAATTGAAACAATTCAAGGTCAACAATAAGTCCATGGGAGGTAGCGCAAATAAACATTTGAAGTGCGTTTAAATCTTATTGTTTGTACATCTGCCAGTACCATTTGTTCGTCTACCTAATATGAAGTAATGCTGGAAGCCAAATGGTTTAAATCGAGATCGAGATCGTTTCGCAGTATCAGATCCTTAAGCTAAAATATACGGAATAACACAAATGTGAGGTATAACCAAAATTATATTTAGCCTACGTAAGCAACGAAAAAAAGGACGCAATTTCACACTTGTTACCACGAAACGTTATAAGCATAAAAAGACAGATGTCTGAAATACAAATTTTTATACTCACCAAATGCCATGCTCCACTGCACTTGGAAGGGCCAAAAACTTTCTCTTTCTGGTTCACTTAACCTAGAGGACGATCGGTGCTTTTTGGACTTAATTTGAAATGCCGAACCGTATGGCCAAAATAATTCTTTTCATTGAAATCGCACAATCGAGTACTATGGGTCTAAGTGATATGAGATTTATTACCATTTTAAACTGGAAAGTTTCATTTCTGTCCTGTGAGGTTTCTAAACTCGTATATTTCGTGAATTGAATACAGTTCCTCCTATTTTCGTTTATACAGTAAAATTGTTTTATATAAAGTCAAATATATTGAGTAAATGTAATAAATCCCAAGACGAATGAAGTAAAATCTTTAAAATTCCTAAAGAAATCCACCCTATTCTTCAGAATAACTCAATGAGTATACCTAGATAAACTTAGTTCTATTAAAATATTTATTTGTATTTATTAAATATTCTTCTGGTCTACTGAAAAATGTTGAAAAGGGACAGCGAATTAAGTTTAAAAAACACATTTTTCGAAAACGTATAAGTAATATCATATAATAATAAAATCTAGTGCGGACTTTGTTCTTAACTTTTTTTTGCATATTGAAAAGGTTTCCTGTGCTGCTTAATTAATGCGCAACTACATAAAAATGTACATGGCATGCAGAAAATTGTTTTCATAAATGTATGTACCTACTTAATAATTTTGTCTCTTTACATTTTAGCACTGTATTTTCTTCTGGTAACAATCGCTAGTTGTTTTACCCTACCGACTGACTCGAATCTTCAAAATGATTTGAAATCAGATTTGCAATATGCCAGTCGACTGTCCCAGCTTATAGCGACAAATTTGCTGAAGGACAACATGGAAATTGATGGCAATAATGCTTATTCACCACTGGGTGTCGCCACAACGTTAGCTATTCTAGCGGAGGCTTCTGATGGAGAAACATACAACGAGTTTGTAACTGCTCTTAATACTCCAAAATCAAAATCGATTCTTCGGCAGTCTTTCAAACGTATTTTGACAAATTTCAAAGCACCAGTTACAGATACACCACAAAATCCTTCCTTCAAAACTTGGTTATACATTTATCGTAATTATACAGCATATGATGAATTCAAGCAAGTACTTACGAATAATTACTGCGTTGAAATAAAAGATATCAACCGTAGTGAGTACGACTGGGATGTACGCAGTACTTCTCTTAATTCCTTATTAGAATCATCTAGTGCAAGCAATAGCAAGGACGTCATTGGATTCGAAACACTTAAGAAATTAAATATCGATGAGCAGCAAGACGATGAGATTGCTAATATAGAAGCCAACAAGGAGGCGTCTAAGTTTGATAAATTTGTCGATGATAAGCAATACGTTGAAGCACCATTAATTAGAGAGGAAATCGGGCGAGAGAAGTTACAACAGCGACCAGCAAGTGAAGCGGAGGAACTCTCGACTACTGCCAGCGATGATGCCATGATTAATGACAAGCTCGAAGTAGATGAATCAGCGAAAACCAACTTAAACGTCTCAAAACGCGACGAAGAGATTAACGTACAGGAAAATGAGACCGTTCAGGATGAGGAAAAAATCGATGCAATTCGCAAGAACTACGCCGGAGTAGAGGAAATTTCACCGCTACCGGTCGATCCAGAATCCAATGAACCACAAAAAGTAACCATTCCACTACAAAAACTCGAGGACGGGGGCAGCGAAATAATGCAAGCACTAGAATCTCACTTTACATCGAGAAGGGTACGTTTCGCTGCCCATGGTCCCATTAACTTTTTTATTTCATACACGTTCTTTTGTTTTCTTTTCCCTTCCAGCTCAGTGGAGCAAGAAGTCTTTTCCGCAAGGATGACATAACATCGGCGCTTAGTGCCAATTCAATAACTGGAAAGGAGACTGGTTCGCGGACAAAAATGTTGCTCTTTAATGGTTTGTACTATCGCGGCAATTGGGCGTATCCATTTCAAGAATTGCGTTCTGGACCAAATGAAATCTTTCATCTGACTTCTGATAAAGTCCTTCAAACACCAATGATGCATTCTTGTGGCAAATATATTGTAGCCGACTTGGATGCACTAAATGCCACTGCAGTTTCATTTCCATATGAGGTAAGAGCTAATTTTTAACAGCTACCTAATATTCAATTTTGTATTTTCCTTAGAATAAACGTTACTCCCTGATTGTTGTCTTGCCTAAAAATGTGGAGGGACTTCACAATTTACTTGAAAAACTTAGCCCAGATATTTTCTCTTCGATGAAAATGCTTTTTAGAGAGAAGGAAATTTACATTAGCCTGCCAAAGTTTCAAGTCGAAGAGACATCCCGATCCGAGTCTATGTTAAAAGGTCTAGGCCTGCGTAGACTTTTTACGCGTGGTTCAGCTGAATTAAGTTTACTCTCTGAAGATGCTGATTTACATGTTGACGAAATTGTTCAATTCGTAAGCGTACGGGTTGACGAAGGTGGGAGCTCAGAAAATGGGCTCTCAGCAAGCAGTAGTATAGGTGGAAGGATAATGGATGAGTCAGTGGATCAGAAGATTGAAGTTAATCGTCCATTTTTATATTTCGTGGTGGATAATGAAGAAGATTTCGTTATTGTAGCTGGAAAGATAACAGCTCCAGAGTTTAAGGATGAGTTGGGAGTTGACTTGGATATCGAGTACACTCAATCGTAATTGAATTTGTAATTTTAACGTACGTATTCATAAGGTAAGGCAATTTGCATACAAGCAGGCCTAAGACTGGAAAAATACCTTTGCATTTTATAAATAAAAAACAATGATTATAACTCGATATGCATTTTCTTTCCGAAGGATTAATACAAGAGCTAAATCATAAGCCTTTATTATTCTGTATCCACTTATTAGGTTTGCTTTCATTGCATATCAGCTTTAATCTCTTTCCTGAAGATAGAGATGTGAAGATAAATTTAGGCATGCAGTGCCACAGTTTGTTGTATAATATTTGCCTCAACCTTCTCATATTTCAAGTTAAAAAGAGTTTCATTTATATTAAATTCAATTGTTTGTGCACAGTTTAGTGTTTGTTTAGTTTGCTGTTTCTTAGCTAAAATTAATTATAAAAGCTAGTTAAATCATTTTCGCAAAAGTTTTATTAAAACGGATCTGTTGCCATTATATCGCTTTGTTACTCTGCACAACTGCTAGTTAACTGTGTTCTTAAGTAAGTCTCTGTTATTTTTATTAGGTTAATGACCATGATCAACATGATTAAACATAAATTATATGATCGCATGCAACGAGCTGAAATTAAACTTAAAATACAATTTATTTCAAACTATAATGTGGTTTGAAGCGAAGGACCTACAAAACTGGCTTTCGGGGTACTGTTAAATAAGGCCAAGTGAAATAAGACCTACTCTAAAAAAAGTGTAATAAACTTAAAAAAACGCAAAATTATGTTGGGAAAATGTACCATCTACCATATTTGTCTTTTGCAAAACGAATTATTAGTAACTCTATGTATTATTAAGCTTTAAGTAGGATACAGGAGTGGAATATGCTGAGAAATAACAATTGTCACTTATTGGGTTTCCCCTGACATTTTGTGTTTAGAAATTGGTATTAATGATTGAAACTGGTTCGCATTTCGTTATCAATTGATCACAACATTTCAGTGGACACAACGGGCGCATATTATTTTTTTGGCTTAAGGTGCACCTTACCTTAGACGAAGCCATTTTTTATGTTGAGTTACGTGCAGTTGGTCAGTTGTTAAGGCCGCCGCCAAATTAAGGTAGGTAGTATAAAATATTTATGAATGCTTTATTTTCAGTAAAGATAAAATGAAAGTAAAGCGGTAAATCTCGAGACTTGGGACGGTTTAATTTTAGTCCAGAAAATAATCATTAGAAACATATTGAAATTGGATTCCTAACAAGGCGTGTAACCACAAAAGCACCTATACAGTCGGAGCCTTTTGCGTCTAGTCCTGGCTGAAATATGTATGTTCAATAAACAGTATTAATATTTCCTTGGAAACTAAAAACTGCGGTCAATAGATAAATTAATTGCCGTTCTGAGTCGGCATTAAACTGTAGGTTCCTTCCATTCATGTCAAAAAATATATCTTCGCACACAAAGTGGTTGGGGAAGCTAGGCTTTGG
This sequence comes from Ferdinandea cuprea, assembly GCA_963576555.1. NCBI lineage: Eukaryota > Metazoa > Arthropoda > Insecta > Diptera > Syrphidae > Ferdinandea > Ferdinandea cuprea. The sequence goes on from OY754959.1 coordinate 86,597,927, forward strand.
ATCCCGAATATTCCGTTTACGCCTAATATTTATTTTATTTTAGGGATTCTGGAAGTTGACCGTCTCATTCTACCTCATCTGTGGTATTGTCATTATGGTTCTCTTAATAATATTTGCTTGATAGAGTAGTGAAGAATATAATAAGCACAACACTTCTATAAGTTCACAATATTCCTAAATATAAGACCACCTGGACGTCCATGTTTTCCAGTTTACAAAAAAATACTTAATTTACGCGCATAAAAGGGTTTTTGAATAGGTACCCTTATAATGAAATGAAACAGTAATGGCATTAAGGAAGTAGTGGATACGAGAAAGGCAGATGCACATTGGTTTTAAATGTCTTTTAGTGGTCCTTAAATGTCTGTGAAGAAAAAAACAGAGCGTGGTAGAGCATTCCAAATTTTTATTTTGTGGTTAAGAAACGAATCGTTGTATTTCACTTTCCGTCCTAGGCTTATGGGTTAGCTGATGTGCATTCCTAGCATGGCGAGTATTGCGGTTGAATTGCTGTTAAGGTGGAATACAACAACGAATTTTTTCGTTAACGCACATACCGAGGATGAAAAGCCTTTCGGTTTTAGCGATGCAAGTACCATTCATGGATAAAGGCAGAGTATTGGGGTTGCGCTTTATTGACAAAATACAGCATTGTGTGTTGTCCTAAAACAAGTTGAAGCAGTAACCAAAAACAAATATCGAATATCCAGTGTACAAATTTTGATTCGATTTTATTTTCTGCAAAATATATTTGTATGTTAACTAAAAATTCTCTTTGAAATTAAGGTTAAAATACTTACAAATATCTGAATAGAAAACTTAAATAACTCCAACCTGTTCTTAAGCAAAAATCTGTAATTCTTAATTACTAAATTAAAGAGGATAAATATTATACATATAATAAAAATGAAGATAAATTATACCTTCGAAAATAGCTAAAATATCCGATCGCAGTCGCAAGAAATAATCTTTTCACCTTATCCAGAAAATAGAAGCTTGAGACCAAATGCACGCGGTTTTTTATTCCCTTACTATTTTTATCTTTTTCATTAGAAAGAGATGAAATTATAATCATGAATGACAATCTAAATTTAAATAGGTGTTGCCGATGCAGAAGAACTAGGTAACAAATATATATATGAATATAAAAATTTATATAAGAATGTATAATATATAAGAATACAATATATATTTAAATAACCTCGATGACATTGTGTTTTGAAAGCATTAAATTCTACTATATTGGTTTTATCCAATATAAGAAGCTAAGGGAAGTAAATTCGATAACGAATATGGGAAGCCAAGGGTACTGTCATCAGCGAAGAAATAGTTCGGTGTAGAAGTGATAAATAGGAGGTCATTGACAAAAATGAGAAAGACAGTCGGAGACAGAACAGAGCCTTGGGGAACATGAGTGAAACAAATTCAAGAAGCTACCGATTTTTTTTCTTTCTGGTCAATGTTTGAAGTCGAAGTGTATTTTCATGTCCCGTGCACAAGATACAAATTATATATGATGACGGTGTATTGTCATATAGCTAGAAGTGTAGAAGTGATAAATAGGAGGTCATTGACAAAAATTAGAAAGACAGTCGGAGACAGGACAGAGCCTTGGGGAACATGAGTGAAACAAATTCAAGAAGCTACCGATTTTTTTTCCTTCTGGTCAATGTTTGAAGTCGAAGTGTATTTTTATGTCCCGTGCACAAGATCCAAATTATATATGACGACGGTGTATTGTCATATAGCTAGAAATTACTTACTTTTAGTGGCACTTACCGTCCGGGGTGGACCATGGCCTCAACCAACCTCAACCTCACTAGCTGCCTTCAGTTACGCACATTAAGTTGGTTTAGGTCGTTCTCCAATTGAGCGTGCCACCTAAGGTGAGGTCTTCCTCTGCTAAGTTGTCCCTCAGGGGTGGATTCGAAGACTTGTGGAGCTGGTGCGTTGTTATCAATACGCTCCAAGTGTTCCAGCCATCTCAGCCGTTGTATTTTTAGCTTACTGACCAGCTCAGCGTCGCTGTATAGCCTGTATAGTTCTTCGTTGAATCTTTCTCCACACTCCTTTTTTCTCAAAGCATCCCAAACGGTTTTCATACGCTTTTGACAGGGTCCATGATTCTGCACTATATAGCAGGACCGGGATGATTAAGGTCTTATATAATATCTCCTTGGTTCTATGAGGCAGGGCTTTACTTCTTAGCGCGATTCTTCGCTTAATCTCTGTAATTTAGTTATAGTGGAGCCCAGGTAGACAAAGTCTTTAACTATTTCCACGTTGTATATGTCCGTCGTGACGTTTTGTCCGAGTCGCCGATGTTAAGAGTCCTTTCTCTTTGACAGCATATACTTCGTTTTGTCCTCATTAACAGCCAGACCCATCTTCGCCGCCTCCATTTCTATTGTTCCAAAAGCGCTACTGACAGCTCGCCGCGTTCTCCCAGTGATGTCAATATCATCAGCATAGGCATATATTTAGTTGAACGGACTTTTGAAAAATTTTACCTCTAGAGTTGGCTTGTGAGTTTCGTACAATTGCTTGAAGAGCGATGTTAAAGCATGATGACCTTGGGGGTTTTCTTGCCGACTTTGACGGAGCAGCGAGATTTCTCCATCGTCATCCTGCACAAACGGACGTGTTTGGCATTGATGCCATTACTTGACATGGCTTTGTGTAATTCGCTTCAATATACTCTAACATAGTCGATAAATAGATGGTGTGTATCGACCTGTAATTCTTGGGTTTTTTTCCAAGATCTGTCGGAGTGTGAAATTTGGTCGATGGTTGACCTTCCAGGACCAAACCGCAGCATTTACACCTTCTAATTTGTGCTACATAATTTTGTTAAGTAATGTCTGTATAATCTTAAATAAATTTTGTTTAATATCTACATATATCTATATTATAAGTCTCAATTATATCTCATTGGGTACTACTATTCTTGCTATGAATATTGGAGTTTTGCTGGCAGTCTCGATAATCACAGCAATGAAAGGTTTGTCGATCACATACTCTATAGTTTCAGGAATTGCCGCACTTAGCGGTACAATGAATGAGGCTGTCGCTGATGTCGCAATTGTTCCATTTTCATCTACTTCCAAGGTAGATTGTTGTAGTATTTCACTAACTTGCAGCGCCTTTTCCGAAAATAGGAGTTTCGAAAGCTTCGATTTAGATGATGAGAAAATATCGACTAGCCCCATCTACGGAATATCTCAAAATAGTAAGCTGTCATTGAAAATTGTATAGTTTATACACACATACCTTTTGAAGTGGCGAGACTAGGGATGCTCTTGATGAGATCTTAAACTTGGGCATTAACAAATGCACTTTGTTATTTAACAAATCATCAAGACTACGAATTAATTCAGTAAATGTGTTGTGGTCCATGTTATTGATAAATTCTTTTAGAGTGATTCCGGAGCCAGGAACTAATAAAAGCATTGAATATGTATTATCCTATAACGATTAAGGTACATTTAAATTTTTTCAATTTCCGGCAATATAATGTAGAAGTTAACGTCATACTTTATATGGTAAGTTAATCATAGAGCCACGGACATTTCTTCTCAATTCAATGCTTTTTGTTTTAAAATACCCGTTGACTTCCATATAATCTGTTTGCTTGGCATCATTGAAATATTTGTAGAAATTTCTTGGTGTTGATGACATAAATTGATACTTCCAAGTACTTCTAAAGTAGATAGCTGAAGCAAGTATTGCTCTTACCGATGATATATCATTTTCTAAGAAATAATAAAAAAATGATATTTGGTATTCACGTGAATGTGTTCCAATAATTTCTTACCTGGGCTGAGGAGTCTTGGTATATGACCATTTGTAGCATTAGAAGCCCATTCATTGATTTTACTTTTTGCCAATTCGGACTGCTTTTGTAATGGCAAGGCATAAACATCGCCACCCATTTTATATATGTATAACGACACATTTAAATTCACTTGTTCATTATCGTCGACAAAAATACCATTAGCTGATTTTATTTCCGAAGACATTTCATTGGGATTGAGAATATAGTATAGTTGGTTAGGGCTTACGTTATTAGTAACTGCTTTAATTTGTTCCCTGGTTGCTCCATCCGATGCAACTTCTAGTACCGAAAGTAAAAGTTGAATTGAAGTCGGACATAAAATAAAGTTTTCTGCATTTCGATTGGATGATTTAGAATTGCGAAAAAGATTCCAAGCAAACTCATTGTTAATTATCGGTGAAGACGAAATGTATGAATTTTCCTGCGCATCAATACAATCAAGAATGATGAGAACAGCAGGTATAATGAGTTGTGCTAAAATTATAAAGAAATTTTTATTTAAATTTTGTTATCCATTATTATCCATTAATTAAGGTTTATTCTGTATTTGAAAAGATTATATCGATAAATGAAAAGATAATAAGATAAGTACAATAGTACTTTTTGTTAGTGTTCTTGACCAAAAGGCTTTAATATTACTTTACTGCATTAGTCGATTATAAATTTATCAAAACAAAAACGGCTGAATTCATTTCAATAGGCAGCTCGTCTTCGTGCTGCCTTAAGGTTTCAAATACATCTAAAAGAAACGATTTTCTATTTACGAAGTTCTGGGAAGTCTTATGTTCATTTTATAGAATGCGTAAAGCTTTAGACCCTGTATTTATAGGTATAGGTACTGCATTATTTACTGAACTTTTTTTTTAACGAGTTTGGTTAATAGTTGGTACTTCGGTACTTGCTAACAGGTGTGCTTTCGAACTTATACCCTCGCCAATAAACTTTCTTCTTCTGTCTTTCTTTTACCGACCAGTCTATGATTAGAATTAGGGAGATCATAACCCTCCCACTTCACTGCATCCCTGCTAGTCTTCCGTGTATAGAAACGTTTATTAACATGGGGGTTCCTAGTTGGTGTGGCCTTTGAACATGGCAATACCAACTGAGCCGGTCGTGCTCCAAGTTTTTCGTGGTGGGTACTTTGACGTGAATGCTTCCTCGCCGATAAACTGTATTCGTTAAAAATCGAATTGAAAAAGGCGTCGTGTGAAATCCTGTCTCGCATTTGATATTTCGGAATGCACGTATCAACTAAAAATGACAGACAATCAGACTCACAGTTTCAGTGAGAAAGTTAAAAATTAATATACGATTTGGGATACAATGTTGTAAAATAGTGTTTTAACTATTAACGTAACTAATTTGTTAACAATTCACTAAGGTATTTATAACTATGTAGGCACCATCTTTTCATTGACGTTAAACTCGCATATGACAGCATTCATCGTCAAGAGCTCTTCATGGCTATGGGCGAATTTGGGATCACTCTGACTCTGTGTAACTCCAGCAGTGTAGCGTGACCTCAGAAAACACAATAGGCAATGTGTAGTTTGGCAGCAGCTCATCTGAACTCTCTCAAACATTCACCGTATTTTGGCAAGGGGATGCACTGTCGTGTGATTTATTTAATCTTGTTCTCGAGCAGATAGTGCGCAAGGCAGGTGTCAACGCGGAAGGCACTATCTTCAACAGACCAGTCCAGCGGCTGGGATATGTGGACGATATAGACATCATCGGACGGCAACGTGCCGTGGTAGAGGCTTTCACAGCTATTGTAGAACAGCGAAACTAGTTGGCCTCGGAGTGAATGAGGACAAGAGAATTATATGCTGTCAACAAACAAACAATCATCTGTCCACCGACTAGGACAAAATGTCACTGTTGAAAGCAGCAACTTGGAGGTAGTTAAGTAGTTCATCTACCTCTGTGCAAACATAAACTCCATAAAATTCCACGGATGACATCTTAGTGGAGATCCGGCGAAGAATTACCCTAGAAAACCGCTGCTACTTTGGTTTGGCGAAACAAGTGGGTTCAATACTCCTAACTCAAAGGACAAAGTGCATGCTCGAGGTGCCGAGTGCAGGAAGATAAGCAGGAAAGGAATACTAATACTGAGCTCCTTCGAAAGAAAAATTCTTTGAAGGATATTTGATCCTGTGCGCGAGGAGGGTGAATGGAGGCGAAGATATAACCGCGAACTCTATGAGCTATGCCAAGATGTGGATGTAGTCCGAAAAGCCAAAAACCATCGACTACACTGGCACTGCCACATCGAACGAATGGACAACAATGCTCCACCTAAGAGGATCTTCGAATCCCAGCCCCAGGTTCGAGACGAAAAGGAAGACCGAACCTCCGTTTTAAAGACCAAGCCATCGCGGAAGCCGACGCGCTTGGTCTGGACAACTGGAAGCAGCGCGCCCGGGATCGCAGAGCCGGAAAAGTAAGTTTAGTTTAAACTCCATAAACTCAACACTTTTTGAAACATTTTGTACGAGGTTACCAGATCAGCAAACGTCACACTCATTAGAAGATATTAAATTGAACAAGAAAATCCACTCTTATTTTCGCCTTATTTTATTTTTTAGCGGGTTTAAGGGGCATTAAAATGGGATATTGATAGTTTTTTAATTTCATAATAAAATGCTTACCTAAAACCAGCTAAAGAATCAATTACTTTATGCGCGTTTCTAATTTTTTTTTTAAAATTTCGATCGATGGTCGTACTAATGGATGTTGTTTCACCTAAGCTGTAAGCATCATACATACTTACAAATAATATCTTTAAAAAGAGATGTTAGTTTGTAAATGTGTGTATGTGTTTGAAAACATTGATTTATTTTTAAATAGTGAAAATTAATGTTTTTCTTATTTACCAATTTTGGGTTTCCTGAAGTATTATAAGATCTACGCGTTTCTTTGCACACTTATTAATAATCAAGCATTAAATGCGGCGAATTGACTGGAGTGGAAACTCATCAGATTCACATCCCTTTACTTATAATATCATAAAAAGCAGCGGATATATCACAATACTTTTTTGAAAAGCAAATTTCAATTCCGACACCTTAAAGTTTTTATTCGCTGCGTCAGCTCTTGCGAAAGTCTTACAATCATCCGAAAGTAAGCAATGTCATGGGAAGCTTCTCAAAATAAAATTGCCGGTCGGAATCAGAATTAAACTGTAGGTCCCTTCCATTCATGCCAAAAAATATATATTCACACCACAATGGTTAGAGAAACTGGACTTTAGGTTCCGACTAGGTCGTTTACGCTCAATATTTATTAATATTTCAAGATTCAATTGGTTTTTATTTATCTAATTGGAAGAAAAAAGGAGTGGTAACACCAAGCGCATGCAAATTAATAACAAAGTACAGAATTTATACGACTATTCAGACGATTTTTGGGGCCATCATGGAATTTCCCCAACATCATCAGTAAAAATATATTTATCTACATGTTTACACACAATCCCCGAATACATAATGCATTAGAAAGGTAAAGCCAAATGTGTCACTAAAATCTCATACTTTTTACTTTTGGGCAGATTACCTTAAAAGTTGATTCTTTTGACTGAACTTGGGGGTACAAAAAAAATCTACTATTTTTTTTATACTATCGACTCTGAAAAATTGCTTGCTTGACACGTCTAGAAAATTCTCACCAAATTGAGCTCTTAATTCCATGAGAAAAACTCCGCATTACAGTTTTTGTTTTATTAAAATCTGTATGGATTAGGTTGGTAATTAAAGCAAAGTAAATAATATGCTGTTATTAGATAGACCATTACCATTACTTCAAAATAGATTTCACAAAGTATCTAATGAACAATTGATCTGAAACACCCTTAGCTGCGGTACACAAACAATTTTAAAAAAAAATATTTTTGTGTGGAACAGAGACTCAATTCACTTTGTTTTTTTTTAAACTCATCCCTAACAAACAAGATCATTATTATTAAACGAATTATACTAATTGTAGCTTCATTCACTGCAAATAATTAAAAGTAAATGTTAACGCAAATGGTGAGGTAATTACTTCGTTTTTCACTAGACTTTAATTATCAAACCGCAAATGCAAATTATGCACTCTTAATTCGGGAATCGCACAACTTAGAAGCAACATTTCGTGCACGTGCAGCAAATATACATATATTCGTATTTTTTTTTAATAAATATTTTACACTTTTCAACACACTTTTGGTACACACCTTTCATGTTTACTATTTTTTATTTACGTAATTTGTACACCTTAAAATATTTCGTTAAAAGTAAGAAATATAATTATTTTTTAGATACTTCAGACATTGACTTTCATTAAACGACTGAGTACTGCATTGTATTTAAATAAAGTTGAGACTGGAATCTTTATCAAAGGCCATCATGCTTGACGCTTGTATATATGATTTTCAGATGCGTCATAATGCTTTGAGATTTTTCACAAAATGAAGGTATTCATTTATGGGCTCAACTTAACAAATTTATGTATTCATTTTGCTGTTTATTTTTTTTCGGCAATGAGTTTGAGTGGGTTTTGGTCTTTAAGGATCTACCGCTATAACGTCTCCAACCAATTAGTGTTTCTACTAAGAAAAACTAACTATATTCTCTTGAGCGAACACGTGATATTCAGCAACCGTTCAAATTTTAACTCATCAGTTTCGTGTTTCCCTTTTTTAGTACTTTAGTATTTGACATTGTTTCTATTTTTTATGGGGCAACAAGCGTTGTGTATTGCTAATTTGTAGGTATAATATGTATAGCTCGTCTATAAATGCTGTTACATTCGACCTTAAATTGGTTAAAAGATGACTACTATCGTCGATTACTTATCTGCTTACTTGCAAATGCTTACTTTTTATATATAACTTGAAAATTTCCTTGACCAATTTATCAAAATATGTTTGTTAAAGTGTTTAAGATTCATCTTCAATCGTCTTTACTTAATTTCAAATGCATTCAAAGTTCTTCAGTCAGCCGACAACTGTTGTCATAGAATGCAACGTTTCTTCATTTCTTGAAGTCCGCTTGAGAAGTACATAGGTACTACAAAGAACCAAACTTTGGTATTTTCTCAGCGGTATCAAATCAGGTTATAGTTATAAATACTTTAAGCTAACCCCGCTCTGACCATATACTGTTTACTAATCTAGATTCTCGTGCGCACACAACCTCATTGATCATTGATTTCACCACCTATTGATTTATCATATAAAAGACAACAAGCATCTTTGATGAAGACGAATTTGGGTTTTCTCATTATCAAACATTAAATTCGGGTTCCCTTGTGCAGTTTTACTATTTACCAGGAAAGCGATAATTCAAGAATGTATGGAACTTTAACTAGAATCAGATGAGTCATGAAGTTGGATGCGTAGATGATCTGTAAAGATTTACCGATTACAATGATAGAAAATAAAAATTAAACACGTTTTAAGAAATCAAAATATATATGTGTGTATACAAAAACATTGCGTTAGACTGTGTCGTCAACGGATTTAACGGGGCTTCACCCGAATTACCATGTGATTTTGTTTAAATTTTTTAGGGGATTTCCTTAATAAGATTCAGTTTTATTTTTATTTGATGTTGTGATAGACATTATGTTCCTATATGGATATTGTACATCATATAGATACTTTGGGTTGTTGCAGTTGTTTGAAGTAATAACTTGAATAAATTAAATTTTATTTTGTTAATAAGTCATAAAACAAATTTATTCCAATAATGAAACTGGCAGTGACTCTGCCTACAATAAAACTTAACTATGTTACTTAATTTCTAAACCTTAAATACTATTTTTCTGCCTACTTCATCACGGATACCCACGACGTTGAGCGATGCACACAGCAAGGGTGTTGGTTTCCTCTAGATACATCGTCAGCACTTCTACACATTGTGATACCAATGATATTCTAATTAATTCGATAGATCTTGAAATGCTATTCACCATCCGAAAACATTGACACAGATGCATCCGTTCGATTAGCTTACTTGATACTTTGTACTGCGGTACTGGTTGATACTTTTTCTGCATTTACTGATATAATGTTATTATATAGTTATTTAGTTATATTATAGTTAATTTAATTTAAAAACATAAGGAAAGTCCACAGTCCGCTTGTGGCTAACAGTATTATACCCTATCCATATATATAAAAAAAAAAAAAGCATTAAGAAGATGATGGATATCATTTTGTTTCGTTGTAATATTCTATCTCTCCAACTTAAGCTTCAAAACGGTTTTTTTTAATTGTGGGCGTGGCAGTGGGCGTATTCCAAAAAATGTTTACATCTAACCACTTTGGAGCCCTAGAGAATATATGGTCCAGATTTCAGCTCCCTTAATCCAGCTTAATTTTGAAGCCCTAAAAATTTCGTACTGACGGACGGACGGACATTGCTAAATTAATGGTGATTTATTAAAAGGGCAACAGTCACATTTTTTCGATTTTAATATTTTGATCAATTATTTACCTATATTAGAAGATCTTTAATTTGATGCAGTAACAAAATTTTTGTATCGTTTATTAGGCGCTCAAATATTTAGAAATTTGTTTAAAGGGCATGAGTCCCTGACTGTCTCAGAGGAGTTCAAGATTAGACCAAGGAACGAAAAAGTTTTCTTCACTATTAGCAGATTGTACCATTTCGTGTACCAGAAACATATAAACTTATATATCCATATCTATAAACTGCAGTTAAATAATTATGTTCCCTAACATTTTTTTTAAATAAAAATAAAAAAAATCAATATATTAATTTCATGGTTTTTTTATGTGTCATACGCATCTTTGTATACACGAAAATACTTTAGATCTATATAGATCTCTATAGATACTTTCAAAATTTTCAGATTAAAAGCCAATGTCCATTTAATTATTAAGTTTTCATAGGATTAAAACTCGAAATTTGTTAAAAAGGCATAAGTCCTTAATATTTGAAAATTCATAAAAAAAATCGGGGAAATATCCTAATCATAAGATTTTTATAATCCTCATCCTCATCCTTGGAAAACTTGGTCATTGTGACTTATGCCCTTTTAACAAATCACCATTCAAATAGTCTTAGGTTTCGGTCCTGATCATAAATATATAAATAGTGTCCGCCATCCAACGCTTTTTTTCAACTAGTGCTTATTTCGCGAATGGTATTTGGTTTCAACAGGACCGCGCTACGTGCCACACAGCCGAAGCCACACTCGATGTTTTGCGCCCTGTTTAAAAAAAAAAGTTAATTGGCGGACCTTATACTTTTAGGGGTCTACGATAAATATTAAGGGGTATTACAAACTATGTGTCAAAATTAATATACCCTTAGGATAGGGTATAAAAATACAATGTTGCCAGAAGATCACAAAACTAGAAATCTGGAGCTTTAAAATGATTGTTAATACATCCCGATGCGTCCATTGATTCTGACAAGATACAGCTCCTTAAAAAACCCATACAAAAATTTAAAAATTTGAGTTTTCTTTCAACTGTTTTGAGTTAGTTTATAAAAAAGGACAGTATATACGTGAAAAAAAACACCATTTACAATTATTCGCTAAATATATGAGAATTCGGGTACATTATCCGTTCCACCCATCGAAATTGCGTTGTTATATTTATATTCATAGATATAAGTATTAGCTGATCAGGTAAAATGAAAAGTTTAACGATAACTCTTCTTGTAGATAGTAAAATCCCGCATATTACGATGTGTCCCCTATACAAAATACAAGTAATAAGTTGTAGGGGAAAGTGGGTACGCAATTAACAGTTGGTAAGTTGTAACACTTAATTTTGTTTTTTAAATGCACAATTTTATTCAATTCGGTGGCGAATTCTCCTGAAGAACCAAAAGTTGAATATACATCCACGCATCTTATTAAAGTTAAATAGGGGAGGCCGGGGCTAGAAATAACAGGAGTACAAAAAAACAGATTTCCTCTTACAATTAGAATAAAGAACCACGTGAAAGAGAAAAATGTTAGTCTACTCCACAGCTACCCGTGTATCTACTTAATCTGTAGATTGGACGTTAGCGAAGGAAATTCTACAATTGGTGCCAAAGAAAAAACAGCCGGTTTGTAACTTATTGTAATTTTTGAATATTTGATTTAATTTGATTCTCTTCACATGGAAGAAGTAAAGTATTGAGTGTGTCTTTTTGCTTTTTGACCATGTTAAAAATCGTATATAGTTTTTCTTACATACATAATTAATTTATACAGTGGACGTCCAATATACCGAATTTGCCGTTTTTAGAGGGGTGATGTGAGTGGTACAGAGGGAAATGGGATTAGGTACTTTAAGGGTTTATTACACGCGCGGAGCCAAGGGCATAATCTAAACATAGATTGGGAATAAAAAAAATTGTTTCTTTCTTAGGCATTTTGCTCTTAAAAAAATTGTTTTCTTTAACCTGTCAGTCTTTTTGATAACATTTATTTAAAGCAGCATTAACCGGCACAGTAAAAAAAGAACCCATAACTGCAGCTGCAGTACGTATGTCCAAATAAAGTCAGCCGCTCTCCTATGAGTATGAAATGCACCATACTGACTTCATTTTGCATATGCAAAACTGAACAAAAGAAACTTTATGTAAACTTACACATAGTACCTATAAAATAAACAAAATTATTTCCATGACTCTCGACGAGACAAAGATATAACAGAAGTAATATACATTCTTAAAAGTTAAGAAAATCCATTAGCAAAATTAAAAATTCTTTGTCTATTTCGAAGTCAATTTTCATTCAATGCCATTGCCACTGAGGATTCCTTTTAAAGGGTACGCGAATAGAAAGCTTAAACAAACAAAAAGAAAGATGGGGAAAAAATGCAATAAATGAGGAAACTTTTCATCCGAGTTATTCTTGTACTCTTCATATCATTCCACTGCCTAAGAGGAAAAGTGTTAACTTTAAGTCAAATAATTAGAAAAGTTTTTTCGCTTTTTAAAGTTTTTAAAAAAATGAATGAAAATTCCGCAGCAAAACTAAAGATTGAGAATAAGTGCAAACAAAACAAAATGCATTTAAAGTTTGCCTGAAATACCGAATGTTAATAGACACATTTATTTGTTTAATTTGATATATGTATGTTTATCGTTTGATATAGGAGTCAGGCGGCTTACACTCTGAACCGAGGATATGTAAGTGGTTAGGTACCAACATTATACCTATGATTAGTTTCTTATAAGTAAGTACCTAAGTATACTAAGGAAAAAACTACGAATAAATAAATTGTATCTCTCAATTCCGTATAAAATGTATGTACAATTTATGTAGTGTTGGTCTAATATCTATTGTCTAGGGCACTTTATAGTGATTTATTAATTAATTAAGTGTTTATTATAAGCACCTTCATATGGCTACAGTATCTGGGTGGCCAGCTTTCAGGGTTTACGGAATTTCAACTATTTTTGTGCATCCGGCAAGTATCGCTTAGACAAATTCGTTGCTCCGCTAAGGCTATGTGCTATTAGCCGAGCCTGAATTACGAAAAGCGCATACTATGAGCAGAGTTGCGTTTTGCTCCCTAGAGTGTACAAATTTATTTAAAAAGCATATCGACCGTAGACTAAATTTGCACGTTCAGGCATATTCACACACACCATCGTTTTATTCATTTTAAAGCTTCCTATATTAATATGTACGACGTCTTCAGTAGCTTTACACGGCGTTGGCCGACGCGGGACGCCGGTGAACGCGGTGCAATGCGCAGGGCGTGTGTCAACCCGAAAGGTACTATCCGATCAGCTACTGGGATATGCGCACGATATGTGCATCATCGGACGCTTCAAACGTGTGGTGATAATGAATGAGGACAAACAAGCTTCTGTCCACGGATTACGACAATACGTATTTAAGGTAGTTAAGAAGTTTATCTACTTCAGTGTAAACATTAGAGTCCAAGAATTACAACTTAGTGGATATCCGAAAAATAATTCGCCTGGAAAAATGCTGCAACTTCGGTTTGGCGAAGCAAATGGGTCCAAAACTCTTAACTTAAAGGACGTAGTGCATATTGTAAAAAACATTTATTTTGCTTGTTTTGTTACAGCGAAAAGTGCTGGGCGAAATCCAGGAAAGCTGAGTTAATACTTGAAAGAAAAATTCTTCGACGGATTTTTGTCCTCTATTCGAGAAGGGAACGCGTGGTGTTAATTGAGCTGTAAAGAAGCTATCAGGGCTAAAGAGGTAAGTTTTCGGTCATTTAAGGCCAAATGACCGAAAAAAGTTTAAAGGAGCCAGAAATTAATGAAATGCCCGCATTAATCGTATCAAATTCTCCTACGACCAAAAGTTAAGGCAAAAACTACTACAAAGTCCCACCGGTAGTAAAAACTTTTGGTCTTTTGTCAAGAATATAAAAAAGTCGTCGTCTACCCCGACACTCATTTGCAATGACATCCCAGCTGTCAGTTCTATTGATAAAGCCAATCTGCTTGCTGCTCATTTTGCAGCTATCTCAACGTTACCAGATTGTGCTTTGACTCCCCCTGTACTCAAGCGCGTAGAACATTCAATGGGACAAATCCACTTTAGCACTCGTAGGGTGGTAAGAGTACTTCAAGATCGCAACATACATATATCCGTTGGTCCATATGGTATTTCCCCTATCGTTCTGAAGAGGTGTTCTTCCACGCTGGCATAACTACTGCGTCAGCTTTTCTATTTGTCCTATTTTTCAGGGCTCTTTCCGAGAAAATTGAAAGTAGCATTTGTCTAGCCTGCCCCTCCTCCTACTGACCAATGGCACTTACGTTCCTTCTTTCCAAGGTCATGAAAAAACACCGATAAACCGTCTGCTTATGAAATATCTTAAATCCCGAAAACTTCTTAATGAGCGGAAGTGCGGCTTTCGCAGTTTTAGATCCACTGGTGATTTGATGACATATCTAACCGAAAAGTTAGAAATTACCTTTCGGACCGTTTAATACAAGTTGTTTTGGACGGTTTCAAGTCTGCAACTAATCAAATAAATGCTGGTGTCTCCCAAAGCTCCGTTTTGTCTCCAACTCTCTTTCTCATTTTCACCAATGATCTCCTGTCTGTCACTTCTATTCCAATCCATTCCTAAGCTGATCATTGTACCCTTACCTTCGCATATTCGTACTGGGATTCACGTCCCTCATCTTAGGACGTGGAACTGGAATGACAATGTATGTTAAGCTCATTAAATTTTGACCTTGACAGCATTCTTAAGTGGGGTAAAACCAATAGAGCAGAATTTAATGCTTCCAAAACACAATGCTGTCTACTGTCATTAAAGCGAAACCCCAATACTCTGCCATTATCCATGGATGGCACTTGCATCGTTAAAACCAAAAGGCTTTCCATCGTCGGTATGTGCGTTAATGACAAACTTCGTCGGAATGATCACATATTCGATGTCGCCAAAAACGCTGCCAAATGTCTAGGCTTCCTCAAGCGATGCAAGAAATATTTTACACTTTCTGATCTGGCTAGAATTTATAAGGCGTTTATTCGCCGCAAAGTGGAGTACAGCGCTCATATTTGTACAGGTACACCAATAACATATTTGGAGCTACTTGATAGAATTCAAAAAAACGCGATAAGACTTATTGGCAACCGAGATATCGCCAAGTCGCTTGACGCTCTTAGTCACCGTCGGAAAGTCTCCTGCCTGTCATTGTTTTAAAGTTACTTTCATCATAAGTGCTCTAACGAAATAGGCAGTTGCATTCCACCTCTTCAACAATTCAACCGCAAACTCGACATGCTAAGAATGCACATCAGTTTACAGTTTATTTAAAGATTCCTTTCTTAACCGTACAATACGAATGTGGAATGCTCTACCACGCTCTGTTTTTTCCTTACATTACAGTTTACTGACATTTAAAACCAACGTGCATCGGTATCTCCCTTTTCCTAATCCTTCGATTCCCTAATTCCTGCACTGTATTACTTCATTATGCGTGAAGTGCGTGTTTATTATAAAAAAAAATAAAAAACATGGTGTACTGAAATATGAAATATGGTGTAGATGCAGTGGTTAAGTGCGTTGAAGCACGAACTGTACCAAAGTTCAAAGAACCGCTTGTATAGCCATTACGGGTGCGCTTCGTACCACCCTTACGGTGGGATTGGACACCTTTCTGAACCTAACACCACTTGATTTACATATCAGAAAACTGGCTGGCGACAGTGCAATACGACTCACTTTTTTGTGTCACTTTAAGAGAAATAGCTTCGGACATAGTACGGTTCTTTCGAAGCTACCGCAATCATAACGATGAAATCCCCACCTTAGTTGAATTCGACATTCCGTATGATGTAATATATCAGGAAAGGGAGGTTTGGAAAATTGCTCTAATTATCAAATCAAACGAAATTGCAAATTTTACAGCTGGCCAGAAAACGACGGAGGAGCTGGGACCTTCTTAATAGATCGAGAACTAAGAATGTGTATAAGACTACCGGGCACAAGCACCGTCTTTCAATCAGAGGTTCTGGCTGTTTTTAAGTTGGCTGAGTAAATGCAGATGAGATCGATATGCAGATGAGATCGATATGTGGATCTATATCGACAGCCAGGCCGCACTTCTGATATTATCAGGAACTGTCGCACGGAGACTGTGCTGAGTGCCAGGACACTACGGTATTGAAGAGCCAAAAGCTCTATGGCCACTTCCAAAAGCTCTATGGCCACTTCCTGACTGTAAGAGTTCCAGGATATGTATAAAGCAGGGATAAGCTAAGAACATTAGTAGGAGTCCTGACAGGGTATTGCCTCTTGCGAATACATCCAAAGAGACTCGGACTGTCAGATATAGACATCTGCAGATTTTGCGTTGTCAAATCTGAAAACAACATCTTTTCACAATAATTTTGACACATAGTTTGTAATACTCGTTAATATTCATCATATATATATATATATATGATCTGGACGAAAACTTAAAACTATTTAGCAATGTCCGTCCGTCCGTTCTTACGCAATTTTAGGGACTTTAAAATTAAGCTACGAAGCTGAAAATTCGACCACATATTCCCTAGGTCTCCGATATGGTTGATTGTTTTTTTTAATAAACGAGATAGACTGTTATAACCTTCACAAGAGATGTAGGTACTGCCGTGATTTATATTAATATAAAGTTTTTAGCCACGCTCACGTTTTGGAGACGTTTTTTAAAAGAAGTTTTTTTTTGTTCTAAATTTCATAGAATGTAATAAAATGATATCCATTATGTTTATCATAATGTGCATATAGGGATATGGATAGGATATCATACTGTTCGCCCCAAGCGGACTGTAGCCTTTCTTAATGTTTTTAATCTGACAACGCATCTTCGAAGCTAAGAATCCCAGCCCTGCTCTATGGATCCGAAGTAAAGACCCTTTCTAAAGCTCATTAAAGTATATCTTTTTTCTATCTATATCGGAGCGCACAAGTTGAAGGGACCCCAACCAGCTTAGAGTATGCAACTAGTTTTACCAATTATAAACACCTCTTTTATAAATATGTTATTTTCTTCACATTAGTTTTAGATATTAGCATGTATTTAAAAAAAAATAAACTGCAAGACTGCCTCATACGAAACTTTCTCGGTATCTGAGACGCGTTTTTGAATCGCAAAACGAATGGTGACAAATTTATTTAAAACACTTTTACGTTTTGAAAATTAGATTTTCTCAAAAACGGCACCAACGATTTTGATGAATTTAAGAAAATCGTTATAAATATGAAAAAAAAAATATTTCAAAAATCAAAGTATGCAAATTTATTCGTCTTAATAATATTAAAAAACCAATAAAATTTTTGGAGTTCGCTTCGTTAGTTTTCGAGATATTGGCCGTTTTATAAGTTTCCGTTAATCGTTTTTTTTTCATAAACTGAGTATGCAGTGTTATTGGCCCAATCCCAAGTGTCCTTAGTAGAAAAAAGTTTTCTAGAAAACTAGTGATAAGTGATGTAAACCCAAAAACCTTATACGAACTTCGCAGCGAATGCCATTCGGCGCCCGGATAGACAGACGTACAGACCGACGGAAGGCATTGGCAGACCTACTTTTTGGGACTTCTCTATAGTCGTACTACTTCATTCTTAGTTTGAGTTCGAAATTTCCGCACGATCGCAATAACTTTATCTTAAGTATACTAATGTATACGAGAAATTTAAAAGTATTTAAACAATTTTTTTCATTTATTCCTCATTATTTATTCATCATTTATTTAACAATGGTTTTGAGGGGTTTCTTTCGTAAGTGATTGTAGCTTCAGAAAACCACCGCTCACTGAGCACTGAGTTTACCACGATTGGTAAGTACTTCATGGACAGTTTATGTATGCATGGAAATATAGGCTTTATCTTCATGACAGCATCTCTTTTTATTGGAATTACAGGGAAAAACACAAATATTTGAAACTCTATTTCTGGTTTTTGATTGATTTGTTGTTATAATTTCTTATGTTATTATTCGTTAATTCTTTGTGTCAGCTACATATGTCACTTTCTCCATTTTCTTTAACTTCAGACTCCTCAGAATAATTAGATAAGATGAGACTACATGAAAAGTGGTAATATAATTGGCATTTCTGACAGTTTTTGCTTGCAAAATATTGACCAATTGGTATGCCACATAATCTTACCTTCAGTCATTAAACTGCGTGGGAACTAACTCAAACAGAGCTTGTACTGGCGGGAGCACACAACTGGTTCTGTGAAAACAAAAACAATGTAAATAAAAACTTTTTACACTCTGCAAACATAGCGGTACTATAAAACCTGGTTCACCAAGATCGAGGATATCGATGTATCATCTGCACATATATGTAGTGATCTCCCTATATGAGCTGCTTCGACTTGTTTGAAGCCCAGATCTATAGGGATATCCAACACTAAGCCAGGCTACTGGAAAAGAGTTGGTGGCGGATGAGCCCTTGATGGGTCAACAGCAGCACTCACGTCCCTGAAGTGGGTTACTGGCACCGGAATTACCGGCCTACTGTTCTGAGGTCAAGAACAGGGCCTGGCCCTTCAGGTTGGGGGTTGTGCCGTCGGGGTAACTTCCCGACCACGTCAAAAACATTTAGTTATGGGAGTTATGGGAGAGGCAAAATAGACCCGGAACGTTAACAGACATGAGAGTGTGTACCTGAAATGTGCGGACACTCTACACTCCAAGTGCTTCTTAAAAACATAAGTCTGTCCTCTCGGGGTACACGGCCGACATTACCGCGATCCAGGAGATACGATGGATAGGATCAGGAACTATGAAAAGACAAAATTGCAACATATATTACAGTTGTAACAAAAGATTGCGCGTGTTAGGATGCGGATTCGTCGTGGGAAATCGGCTTAGATCCAAAGTAATGGACTTTAAGCCGATATGTGATCTCCTGGCTGTGATCCGCATCAGAGCTACATTCCAAAACATTAGCCTAATATGTGCACACGCTGCTACCGACGAGGCTAAGGACTCTATCAAGGAGGAATTCTATGATTCCTTGGACGGAGCCTGTCCGGAGCAGATAGCGGCTGCCAACTAATTGACTTTGCAGCAGCTTGTAATACGGTGATAAGTAGCACTAGGTTTCCGCGACTAAGAATCCACACACCAACCTGGCGCTCCCCAGACGCTCGAACCGCCAACCAAATCGAACATGTGGCAAAGCATGCATCCAACATCTTGAACGTGCACACTTACCGAGGGGCAAAGGTCGACTCTGACCATTTTCTTGTTGCAGCTAGATTCAGATCTCGACTCCAACGAGAAGAAGCTGCGAACTGCCCAAAAGAAGAAATTCGACGTTGGACGCCTTAGCACGTCTGGAGTCACCAGAGCCTATAAAGAGCACCTGAGTGAGAAACTCCCCACCGTGCATTCACCTACCACAGACGCCAACAACCAGTGGTCAAGGAGGTAGCCGATACCACCCTAAGATACCAGCCACCCCAGATAAAAAGCCCGTGGTATGATCCCAGAGAAAAAGCCCGTGGTATGATGATGTATGCGTATACCGGAAAAAGGTGACAGAAGATGCACATATTAGAACGCTGCAGAGGAAAACAAGGGCAGCTAGGGATGAGTACCGAGGCAGGAGACGGGAGGAGAAGAAGATCCTGCGTATCCTCAATCCTCAAGGAGATCGAAGAGTCCCGCGACCGAAACATTATCCGGAAGCAACTGGCTGCTGCTTTTAAGACCGGAACGCAAGCTCTTCGTAACAGCGAAGGAAACCTAGTCACCGACGCGCAGGGAACAGTAAGAACAGAGGTTGGCTTAGCTATAAAAAAGCTAAATAAACAACAAGGCCGCCGGCTCTGATGGTCTACCTGCAGAGCTTTTCAAATACGGTGGTGATGTTATGGTAGGGCGCATGCACCAAATCATCAACTAAGTTTGGGTGGAGAAAAGCATGCCCAGTCATCTACAAGAAAGGCGATCCTATGTCTTGCAAGAACTATCGAGGCATATCCCTGCTTAATGTCGCATATAAGATCCTATCCAACGTACTGTGTGAACCTTTCAAACCTTTCTGCAACACACTAATCGGCCCGTACCAGTGCGGCTTCCGGCCTGGCAGATCAACTGTAGACCAAATTTTCACACGAATGCAAATCCTGAAAAAGACCAACGAGTTTCAAGTCGAGACACACCATCTCTTCATCGACTTTAAAGCCGCATATGAGAGCATTCATCGTCAGGAGCTTTTTGTGGCGATGGCCGAATTCGGGATCCCGTCAAAACTGATCCAGATGTGTCGCATGCGCTAGATAACACGCCATCGCGGATGCCAGAGCGCTTGGTCTGGACAAAGTGAAGCAGCGTGCTCGGGATCGCAGAGGGTGGAAGGCTGCCGTATCTCAGGCAGGGACTCTTCACGGGTCGGGAGTCCGTTAAGTGAAGTAAGTATCTGCATATGTATATACATATGTAACGATATGGGTAGGGTATTAATTATACTCTTCGCCTTAAACAGGCTTTAGGCTTTTCTTATCTTTATTCTATATTTATTTGAAAACCTGCCTTCTGCATAAAAGTGGGTGGCTAGGACGCCCCCTGAATGGAAAATCACATTCAAGATTTTGCGATAGTTTGAAGTGGTACAGAGTTTCCATAATTTATCAGTGAGTCATAGAATCAGTGAATCAATATGTTACCAGTTTTGCTAATTATAGAGTCTTGTAACTCAGAGAAACATGAGTAACATGAGTAATTTGTAATGTTAAGCAATTACAATTTTTAATGTCGGCTGTTCCATTTTTTCCCACTAAAAAAAGGACAAACGGAAACTTCCTTTAAATCAATATATTTTATTTTATGAAGAGAAATAAACAAAATTTCAAATTTCATTTTTAGAAATATTTATTAATATGTCACACACATTTAAGCTTGCTTTTATTTGGTTCTGTCTCTGATTTCACATGATAAACTCAAAAAACATTACGATTAACTTGACTTATCTGCTAGCCTAGTATGTTCTCTTTCTTCTTTTTCGTTACATAACATCTTTATTTTGTTATTATATAATTTTTTGGTTTATTTATTAACTTAAGACTTAAATTTATCTGATGTTATATTCTTTTATAAATTTGTATATTGGTATAGTATTGGATATGTTTTGAACGTTAAACTTTTAGTTTACCTTGTAAATGTTCATTAATAAAGCAGTGTAAAACTTAATTCATTTATATGAGAAATATTTTAATTGATATTACATAAAATTAAATATATTCGCAGAATGTTTATTGTTGTTCCTTCGCTTCTGTTAATAACAAAAAGAAATTATATGAATTACTAAGTAATCGGTTATTTACATAACTAGTTAAATAAATATATTTATTGTTAACAAAATATATAATATGTGAGTATATATTTATGTAACAATATTAATGTGTCAACTACAAATTATGTAATTATAGGTATTATGTTTTTTTTAATTATCTTAACAACTTTTTTTCAATGACCATATATATTTTATTGTTTTATTTTACTTTTCGATTAACTAAAATCTGCAATTTGTTAACATATACAAAAATAATATTTACATGATATTAATTAATTAGACTAATAACAATTTTACCAAATCTAAAACAAAACACAGATACAATTATTTGTTTTATTTTTATTTCTTATTAATTTTAATGATATTTGCTATTTTTGGTATTAATATGAAACTTGTTATAGAGTAGTTTTACATTTGAGTTCTATTAACTTATTAATATTTCCATACACTTCAGCAGGAATTGATTAAGGTAATTATTTGCACCAATATAAACCCCTTAATTTCTTAAACCAATGTTAACAGTGAAGAATGACGTATGTATCTTTATTTTGGTTTTATGCTCTTTAATTGAAATATATAATTATAAAATGTGTAGGTATCTACTTTAAATTTTATTATGCAATTTTAAAGTGACTATCTACTTGAAGATACTTCTTAATCATTTAATTACGTCTTGTTGAGCAAATAAATGTATCATGTTGATATTTCTCACTCATTTATACAAACTCACTAACACTAACATGCTTTTTTCATGTTTATGGACAACAAAGATGTGAATGAATTATGTATTATGTCCACTAGATAAACGGTTCAATTTGAGAACAAAGAAAATTTATCAATATATTAACGATAAAATAATTTGAAAGAAAAATTATAAATTGAAAACAAGTTTTTCTAACCAGTGATGTGTTTAATTAGAGTTGGAATATATTACAAAATTAATATATAAAACTTACAACAATGGATTTTTTTCGAACTGTCGCAAGCGCTGTAGAGGTATATTCTTTTGTGATTGTTCTTCCAGTAGATTCTTTATATATTCTTTAAAGGATAATGCAAAACATGGTTATGAGTATATATGTATACATAAAATGGCGTACATACACACTATCGATAACATTGAGGTGACCAAAATCTAAACATGTTAAATAAAATTCTACTGCTATATCTGAGATAAACAATTTTACACATATATTTATATAGGTCATTTCTAACATATTTGGAAGAAATGAGAAAAGGTAGTCCTTCAAATCGAATCCGCAGGATGCAAGGCGTGTTGATGAATTTGGATATTAATATACAATTTGTTAAGATGTTGCCGTCCTTAGTCACTGCCTGTAGTAGATCGGACAAATTATGGATTGATGATTTATGTCGCATTCCGGTCGACCGCTAGTTTGTTTAGTTCGAATGTCTGTACCAAAACGAAAACACTGGCCGTGTGAAGCATGTCAAGAACACTTTTTTGCTGGTATCTAAGTGAGCTGACAATCGCAAAATTTCAAGATTCTGCTATGATTGGAAGCGCTCCTTAGTATTTATGAAACGATTGTTATTATATGTGATTCAGTTTCGCTTTACGCCAATTTAAAGGACATATAACTCAACTGTTGGACAATTTTTCTACCATTGTTGTTCGCGAAGTTCGAACGCTTATCTGTTCACAGATACGGAAGTGTTGAAATAAAATAGAAAATTAAATATATAATAAAGGACAAGAATAGTAAAATAAATAAACAGCGAATATTGGTTGAACCCCACGAACCGCGATTTATAGTTTTATAAAACGTTTCACCTTTCTTCCAATGAGTTTTAGCAGTTTAAGTGAACTTATTTGGAAGGAGGAAATAATTTGATGATACGCTTATCCAACCGTTTACTAACGCTATTCCATTTTATTTTTGATAGCATTGATTAGGTGTCTTTAAAGCGCGATTGTTTCAATACAACGATTTTCTGACTATTGATATTTTTACACCAACCAATAAAACATAATCTTTACTCAAAACAATATGACACTATTTCAATCATTGCTGAACGCCAACCTACTCAAATGTACATAATATAGGTACCAAGTTTAAATGTACATAGTTGGTTCACTTACATTTCCTGAGCCTCACGATTACTTGGAAGTTTGGACGAATGTAAAATAAACAAAGGTCGTGCTGTGCAAGGGAAAAAGTGGAATATTCACAAGTGCTGCTACGATTACGACATCGAAGATTATGCAAAACAAAAGAAGAAAAATTACCTATTATGAAGCGCATGAATGTATGTGTACCTGCGCTTTTTCGTTTGTTCGGTACTGCTTTTCAAATGTGAGTAACCCATTAAACTTTGAAGGGATTAAACCTGTAATTAGTGGATGAAATTATTATTATATTAGAGTTCTTATTTTAAAGTTTGTCTAAAAGTTGTTGCTGTTTTTGGTTTGGGAATTTTTTCTCTTCGTTATTTAAACCTATAAAAGTAGGTAGATATTTATTAATAAAAATTCATTATGATAAATGATGTATTAGCACCTAACACTTTGTGTCGACACATTAACGAAATGAATCGCATACGATTCGACAGTGGTTGCAGATTTTTGGACTGTATTATGGTTTATTTTGATATATCTGAAGATAATTAAAGTAGGATTGTCTAATGTAGACAGCCTTGTAATGAATATTCTTTTTTTATAAAACATGCAATATGCACATATATAAAATTTTGATTTTAGGATTTCCATTTTAGAAGCTTTTTATAGTTTGGCTTACTATATAATAGGGACATATATTCTATGGCTGTGCTAATAATCGCCCAAAACCCAAATTAGATAAAGCAATAATCGCCCAAAGAAATAACTGAATATTTGGCCAAAATTGAGTTTTGGGCGATTGTTCATATTTATAAAACTGTCAATTGAATAAGTATTGGAAAAATAGGCAGCTGGCCTGCCCCCTGCTTGGTTTTACTGTTAGATTTTGAGTAGACGCGAGTTAGGGTGAATGTAAGCTTAGGTTATACCCAAAAAATTGTTGCATATATCAAAAGCATTGCTTATGAATTATGAACAAAAAAAATAAAAAAAATTTTATTAGACGTAAACGGCGTATACAGGACCTAAAGCCTAGCTTCTCCAACCATTGTGTGTGCGAAGTTATATTTTTGACACGAATGGAGGGACCTACAGTTTAATGCCGATTCCGAACGACAACGATTTTTGAGAAGCTTCTCATGACATTTCTTACTCTCGGATGTTTTTCAGACGTTCGCAAAAGGTGGGGCAGGCGATTGTTCATTTTCGGATTTCAGGCGATTCCGTCTTGACAACAGATCCAAATATTTGGGTGATTGTTCATTTTCGGATTTCGGGCGATTCCGTCTTGACAACAGATCCAAATGTTTGGGCGATTGTTCATTTCAATTTTTGGGTAAAAGTTCATAATTTTTTGGGCAATTATTTTTTTTTGGGCGATCCTTCATTATGAATAACTCCCCCATATTCTTGGGCGATTATTAAGTTTTTGTTTTTTTGCGGTTGTAACTTGGGCAATTATTCGCACAGCCATATTCTGTTCTTATCCAAAAGCTATCTCGACTATGTTATTGGTAAGACCGATGATTTAAAGAAGATTAAGTTCATGAAAGCGAAGTGAAAGTTTGACGTTTAAACTTTTATGGGGCATAAATATTAAGTTATTAAAATTAAAATTTTGTGGATGACATATTTTTCTGAACATTGTTTTTTTTTAAAGCATGATAGTGTTGAAAGCATTCTTATTGAATAAGAATTATGTTTCACTAAAGCGACCTCAACCGATCTAAAATCGCTATGGTGAAAATACTCTTAAACTTCGAAGCAAAGTCGCTAGAACATTCGCTAAGCATTCCGCTTGCAACGCAAGCTGTCCTGCTCCCAGTGGTCCTATTTGCACTTGAGCCAATTCTCTGAAACTTGAGGCAACATCATGTACTTTAAGAACAATATTTCTCGTTTGCAGTGGTGACGATGTATGTCTCGTCATGTCTTGTGTTAACTCAGTAATCCTTCGTATCGCTGTCAAACATGAAGTCAAATGTTCGGGCAGTGATGCCAAAGTCATATCAGACATTGCTACAACCAATAACTTTGATGCTGTAACAAGTGCCAAAGTTTGTTCTGTAAGTTCATCGCGGGCTCTTTGAAATTTATCTTCGTTAATGCTGGAACCTCCGCCAGCAGCCTGAGCAGCGGTACATTGGGCGGCAACTTGATCTAATTTGACCAACAAGCCAGCCATAGCTACATCAGTTTTAGCTAGGAGAGCTTCAACATCGATAACGTAACCATTTTTGGTGATTAATCTATCACTGTGGGTGGGACTATTGGGAAATTTACGAGACATTTGTGGGGAACACAGTAGAGAGAGTTGTGGTCTATTATCAGGATGAGGATTTTTTAAGCAGACTGGGGGACAATCGCTGTTAGATCGGTAGTGACCATTGGAGCGACTATGCTGAAGTGTAGCCTGAGTAGCACTAAAAGCACTGTCGATGTCACGATAGGCGTTCAGGTTACGGTGGAGATGCGGGGATCCGATTCCGGCCAATTTGACTGGGGAACTGCAATTGCTTGGGACTTGTCGGGTTGGTGATGGTAATGGCTGTGCCGCACGTAGGATAGGTCGAGCAGCTAATGGAGGAAGAGGTGGTTTCTTCGGTGGAACACTCACCACTGGTGAAAGACTGCGTTCATCACATCGAGGTGGAAGTGTTGGCGGATATGGACTATTGGCTTTCGGCGTGATGTTGTCGGATCTAACATCAGGTGCAAACGAAATTTGCTTCTTCGGAGAGTAACGACTTTGAAGTTCAGCGCTTTTAGGGGGACGTGCTGGAGGTATGCAATTCTCTGAGTGCGTGCAACGACGTGGAGGTAACGCAAGTTCTATATTTTGTGGCATTATTTGCAATTGCGATTCGGGCGCAGGAGTCTCGCTGTTACTAGACTCTTCTTTTTTGCTTTTAGCGCAGCAGGAAAACGCACCCTTTCGTTCAACCGTCGCGTACTCAATGACATGAGCTACTGTGGCATGTTTGATGGTTCCATTGTTAGTACCATTTGTTTTACTTTCCAAAGACACTTCTTTTGAGTTGCTGTAAATAGATTCCTCCATACCACGATCGAACTCCATACTGTTTCGCTTTTCTTGTTCTTCAAGATTAGGTGGAGGAGGAATAATAAATGACATAATCTCCTCTGGTGTAAGCTCCTTTGCTGGCGTTGCTTTTTGGGTTGGAGGAGCTATTATTACTTTTGCTAAGAACTTATCCAAGTCACCGTCACCGTCTTCGCTACGATTGCTGCTACTGCTATCGCCAAATCCTCTTGGAGCTGCATTTAATATTGAAAGAGCGTCTAGTTCGTCCGGCGTCTGTGGTGGTGGTATAGCTCGTAAATCTATTAAGTCCGGGTCAGTCTCTATGAATGTGTCCTCTCCTATCTCGAAGCCATAAATTTCAGACAACTTCTTCGCTGCCAGATCGGTGTCCTGATTTTTGCTATCTACTTTGCTGTATTCCTTTAGTTGCTTGAGGTACTCCTTTAAGTTATAGTCCTTGGCATCTGTTCCCATAGAGCTACCATCAGGGCTATGAAGACCAAAGCTTGTTCTATACAGGTTTTTCTTGTTCTGCTGCGTTTGGGGTGGCCGTTTATGCGTTGGTGACGTACTTGGGGTATGCACAGACTCTGAGTCGCTCTCACTTTGTGAACAATCATGACCCAAAGCTTGTAAATCACTTAAAAGCTGACTCAAACCATTCATCTTTCTCGATGGCTTAGGCGTCGACTCACTTTGACTCACCACACCACTATCAGATCCTTGATTGTTGCTACCTGTAATAGAGTTTAGACCTTTTGTAATGCCACTAAGATCCTGATTAATCGCTTCTGCGAGCAGAATCAACGAATCGCTATGTTTTAAAACGCCTGCTGCCGGTGCGTCTTCGTTCGATGATACTTTACTGCTATTCAAACTATCACAATCACTGTCTACGAATTCAATTACACCACCACCCACACTTGGATTCGGTGAATAAGCACTACTCTCATTCCATCGCGATTGCATCCCACTATATGCTCCTTTCGTCATCTCTTCGTAGTCCTCGTCGACCAGCTCGCCATTCTCGTTCAAGTATTGTTCAGAATTTTCGACCATTTTTTGCATCTCTGCCACTCGCCGAAGAACCTCTTCATTTCGCGCTTCAATTAATCCATTCGAGGAGGGACAGTACATCGCTGAGCTGCTACCGCCACCACTGCTATCACTCAACCCAGAGTCCTTCGCGTCTTCAAGTAACTCCATTGCCATAACACTATGAATGTCTAAGTCCAGAGTGTGTGGCACAGGATGCCCACCCGCTCTTCCACTTCGTCCTTCCATTTGGGGAGATTTGTGATTGTTGTTGGCCATAGCCATTGTATTCATATTTCGGTCGCATTGATTGCCGCCAGTCACACTATCGGCACCCTTCATGGGACTAGATATTGTTGAAACAGCGGTATTGAGCGTATTCGCTGATGTTGTATTGGTTGATGACACAGTGAAATGCTTTACCGAGTGGTACGGTGGTGGCAGCAAAAAGTTAATGCTATGTGCGCGGTTATGGAATGGCAGAAGATAGCTCCACGTTGCGGGGAGCACAGTATGCTGGGCGAGATATGAGGGTGCATTATCTTCGTCGTATTTTTCTCGCTCTCTATCCACAGGCAGTTCTCTTCCTATTTTAAAAACGGAAAAATTATATAAAATGGATTAAAAAAAGTTCTTTTTTCTTTCAGTTTTAATTGCATTAGGCTTACCTGTTACTAATCTAAAGTAGCCCGCGAGTACTAAAGAAAATTCGCAGGCATCACGGTCTTCCATCGAGAATTTCGCAACCCGATCACCAAGCATGAAAACACCGACAGCACATGTGACGTCATCTTCGCGGTTTACAATCACTCGTGTAAAGTCCTCGATGGATGAAATCGGCTGTGGCTGAAATAAGTAATAAGCGAATTTTAGCCTAAATATTTTTTTTTAATTTAGTTTAAGATTAAAGGCCATATTTCAATTTCAAAAATGAATGTTATCCAGCTGCAGGAGGAATACTACTAGAGTATTAATTTGATGTAAAAATACACCAATTGGTTGGCACAACTACACAAATCTTAAATTCACGACGCGCTGTATTCGGAACTACCTCTTTTCGTTTCAAAAATCATTACTTCTTAAAAATATTACTAAAATTACTTACTGAAAATAAAAATAGCACTAACATTTTTAGATTAAAGGAAATACGCAGGGGTATAAAAGAGAAAATTAAAGAAAATAAAAGAAAAAGCGTGGCGTTTTTCTCGTTTAGAATCTTTGGCCGAAGTATGATTTGTTGATAAAACTATTTAACAGAATGTTTTAGTTGAAAGCAAGTTCCAATCATTGCACATCTTTGGACGAGGTACCCCCTTCTATGTACGACGTTCACCCATTTAAAGGAGCCACGGTTATAGATACGTTATTAGCGTTGAATGGGCAACTAGTAAGATGCAATGAGGTTCCGCTTACATATTAAAGTGGGCAAAGGCTTGGTATATTGTTCTTAATAACACAAAATCTACACACCTTAGTTAATCAGACTTGACTTATTCAATTTTCATTGTTTTTTTTATAAAGAACCGGAATAGCTTGTTATCAGATATAGTCAATACTACTGGTAGATTTGCCCAACTCATCTTAAAGAACTTCTTTCGAAGAAAAACGAGAAGGAGCTTCAGTTTAAAAGATTAATGAAATATTGAAATTTATTTTAACTTAGCTTTTAATTGTCCAAAAACCCATCTGAGCGTAAAGAAAATACAGCCAAAGTTCGATTGTACCGTTCAAACTATTAGCTAGTTCACTTATTTTCTATGACATTTATTCGATACATTAACCGAGTAAATTGGAATTTTGCAATATCCACCACGTTTCGTGGTGGGTGCTCTTATGCGATTTATTCAGACCCCTAAACAATTTCCTTTTTATGCCGATAACATCGTTATCGGCGTTGACTTTATGACACTCACAGGACCAATACTCAGAAATTTTAGATGGGCTAAATGAAAAATCGATTTATTCTCTTGCAGCTGAGGAAATTGATTGTGTGACCACGCTATACCCTGAACACGGAAAGTATTCCAAATGTTCGAAAGAGGAAAAGGACTCCATTTACTCGCAGACTCTAAATATACATCCCTCATGGAATTTCCCTTGAAAGAAAAAGGTTGAGATATTATTAATGGTTCACCCGCATTTCCAAACAATTTCAATCGATTCACGGAACCTGCTGTTCCCAATTTTCCCAATTAGTTGCAGTGAGTGCAAATCATCCAAAAAACACCATGACCAAGGACATTAGTTTTGGAAGGCGGATTTTGGAGATTTAGGCATCATCGTAAGCAAGCGACCAATTTGTCCATGATATCTTAATTACTTTCCAATATTTGAGGCCGAAGCAGGTAATTATCGGAAGGAACGGAACAAATTGCTTTGCGGAGTTTTGCGACAGAGAGCTTTTCTATGTAATTGTGAGTTTATAGAGGAAGCAAATGGTGTAATGAACTATGTATATAGGGTTAAGCTTGATGTATATAAATATATTGTAATATATAATATATTAATATATAATCTGAGTTTGTATTTCAATATGCATAAAAAAGGTTCAATAAAGTACGTTACATTTTGAGACATTTGCTAATCAAAAAGGACGTGTGAGAACCTCCACAAAATCCATTAATAAGAAGAACGTATCGTGATAGAATCTTCTTGGCAATTGAGGAATTGGTGAATTAAGTTAGTCTTTCTATGTACATGCTTTCAACAAACTAATAAACATTTTGCCATAGGCCAGGAAAAAACGCAAGTGTTTATAGCAGAGTTGGATTGCACTTTATCTACTTCGGTCCTAACATCGACTCCGCTGACGACACTTTTATGAAACAAAAAATCGCCCTTGTATACCGTTTGCCTTTTTAACGAATGTGTTTTGCTCTATTAAACATTGGTGCTCTTAATTCTGCTCTATGGTGCTTAATGCTCGATGATGTGCCAGGAAAGGAGCACTTCACTTCTGAGAAAAACATTGGGCAAGGCCAGCGGGACTATAAATTGTACCAAGATGTGTGTCAGGTCGGAGTTCTGCATTCGATCGGCCACATTGAGCAAATTGCGTGGCTAAAAACATTGTATGGGCGATATACTGAAAAAAAAATTGATTAAATATCTTGTTAAACATTTTTTTCGGTTTCCATAAAAATTTTCGAAGAAAGCATCACTTTAGGGGAAACGCTCACAAAAAGTAGGAAAACTTTATGTGACAAACTTATGAAGGAGGGTAATGCCTACATATCTTCTAAAGGTTGTAATACTCTATCTCTCAATTTGTAGCTTTAAAATGTTTTTTTTTCTAAATTGTGGGCGTGCTATTTTTTGAAACTAAATTGCTAAATAGTCTTAGGTTTTGGTCCTATTTTACCCTCGATGTAAAATGAACGTAATCGCAAATTCTTGTACTCTGATTCTGCACCGTTTTTAGTTTTGCAATTCTCACACTTTCTTTTGTTGATTACTGCAACTTATAAAAACAATCGGCTGTCATTCTTAACAAGTTATTATTTCTCATAACAATGTCATGCATAGTAGTAATAGTTTATTTGTCGAAAAATGTAATCGATATACGAAAAGCATACTAGTAATTGTACATCCCGTTGTAAATTTTCCTCAATTATTAAATATGTGAAACCAAATTCAGTCTCATTTTGTCACTCCTTCTCTTACTCCTTCTCTTTCTCCTTAACGAAATTGCTGCTTATATCTGTAAGAGTCTACATTCAACCGATCGTTAATTACAAATTCAAATAAATAACATAAACTTCATGAATCGACCGCAAGAGTAAGAAATTTCTCTATTATTATACCCTATCCTAAGGGTATATTAATTTTGACACATAGTTTGTAACACCCCTTAATATTCGTCGCAGACCCCTAAAAGTGTATATATTTATGATCAGGACCAAAATCTAAGACTATTTAGCAATGTCCGTCCGTCCATATCAACTTTTGAGGCCTTTAAAGTTATGCTAGGAAGCTGAAATTTGGAACAGATACTCCCTAGGGTTCCGAAATGGTAAAGTGTTAAAATTTTCAAAATACGCCCACTGCCACGCCCACAATTTAGAAAAAAAACGTTGTAAGGTTTAAGTTAGAGATATAAAGTTGTACAACCTTCACAAGATATGTAGACACTGCCCACCTTTATTAATTTGTCATACAGAGTTTTTGCCACGCCTACTTTTTGTGGGCGTTTTTCACTAAAATCTTCGAAAATTTTCATAGAAATCGAAAAAAAAATGTTTAACAATATATTAAGCCAATATTTTTCTCAATATATCGCCCATACAAAGTTTTTGGCCGCGCCCACTTTTTGGGGGCGTTTTTTTTTTCAAAATATTTTTTTTTGTATAAATTTTATAGAATGAAATAAAATGCTATCCATCCTTCCTAATGCTTTTTTTCTTTGGGGTACATAGGGATAAGGATAGGGTATCATACTGTTCGCCCCAAGCGGACTGTAGCCTTTCCTTATGTTTTTTTATTAGCGATTAGGACTTTAGCGTATCAACCTGTCATTTTTCAAATATTATACGATTTGATATTACTTTCTTCGATCAAAATTAAATTAATTGAGCTAAGTAATAAAGTTTCTGTAAATTAATTTTGTTACGTTTTAAATTCGTCGACACGCTCCTAAATATCTGTGATCCTATCTATCTCCCATTCCCTGGATCTACTTCAGATTTAATTTTGACATGTAAATATCTGAATTTTCATTTAAATAACTGCCTTGTTTTGGATTCAAAATACCAAGTAAAGAAAAACTGTGCGCTATGCTTTCCCAGCGAAAATAAAAAACCCAAAGCCAGGCATTTGCTTTCTGAGAAGTTACGATCAGACACACACAGAAAAAATAAAGTGCACGACTGGGTCATACGAAAATTTCTTGCTACATGATGTGTATTTTTAAATCGCCTCAAAAAGAATGGTAACATTTGATCACACACACAATTTATTTACTTAACTTTTTTAGGTTTTGAAAAATTTGATTTTCTCAAAAAACGGCGCATACTATTTTGATGTAATATCAAAATACAAAAACTGATCAAAATAGTTAGAGCCATTTTTGAGAAAACGGCCTTATTTTGATTTTAAGAAAATCGTTATAAAAGAAAACAAAAATAAAAAAAATTATTTAAAAAAATCGAAGTACGCATAGTTGTTCAACTTAATATCATACAAAAAATATTAAAATTCGGATATATCTTTATTAGCTTCAAGACATAGACGGTTTTATAAATTACCGTTATTCGAATATTCGCCAAAAACTGAGTATACGTATTTTTGGCCTCATCCCAAGCATCCTTAGTAAAAAATAAAAACCAAAATTCTTGGACCCATTTTCGAGAAAAATTGTATGGTTATTCCAACAATAAACCAAAACTAAAAAAAGGCGGCAAGATGTAACCCCAAAAACCTTATATACGAACTTTGAAGTAAATCCGTCGAACCGTTTCGCCATTTGGCGCCCGGACAGACAGACCGATGGTGTGCGGAACCACTTTTTTGGACCCTATAGTCGTAATATCATCCCTCATACTCAGTTTGAGTTCGAAATTTCTGCACGATAATTATTCTTTCTGAGAATTTCGAGACTATATCTATCAATATTTTATATTTTTAGTGATTCTACAAGTATAGACCTGTTTACTTTCGAAATCTTCTCTCAATGTCAATCAACGTTACAATCGCGTAAAAGGGGCAGGCCTAAAAACTCCTGCATCACACAAATGCAGAAACATTTTGATTGGCCTCAATGATGAAGTGATTCAAATTTGGAAGCGCGCAGATATTTGTTGAGGTCGAACCGGCGAACCCCAAAGGCGGACCAGTAGGAATGCAGTGAAGTGGGAGGGTTATCATCCCTGTAATCCTGATCATCTTGTCGTTAAATGGATAGAAGAAGGTATGTCGCATAATCTGGCAAACCTTGATGGAATATTAGGGGTTACACTCTGATATCAACACATGATTTCAATTGGTTTTAATTAGCTAAATTGGAACGGTTGGAAACTGGAGAGTCGCGAGTAAAAAGAAAACCCTCTGGGAAACGATCCAGGGTTACTCCCAGGCGTTTACATACGCCACGAACCTAACTCAAGAAATGTCCGCTAAATGGCTAAAAGAGATGAATTGCAAAAACATAATTGTATCTGAATTATTACTTACCACTGAATTCCGCACTCCGGCAATTTGACTCAGACCAAATCGAGGACTAACCAATAGTACTCGTTCAACGCCTTCCCTTTGGTTTGTGCTGAAACACTTTGCTCCATAGCTGGGCAGGCCAGATATGATATCGAGGTAATGAATTTTTGCCTATAAATACAGGAAAAAAGTATTGTGTCAATCAAAAGACATGTACAAAATTTTTTTTGCCGTAAGCACGTTTCAATATATTCTTTAGCAAATTTGCTCTTTCAAGGAAGAGGGTTTTATCACTTTATAGGCATATATATTAAATGCCATAACATGTGAAGAGGTTGATTAATTGTCTTCATAGAAGGCTTGAAAAGATTCTTCGCGCCTTTTGAATTAAGAGTTACTTCAGACAGGCAGACAAAAGAGCACGTAGGAAGAGGGTTGAAAAAATTCATCGCAGACAGGAAGTAAAAAGCGATTTTGCTTACACATCATAAAGTCTTCTTCGATGCAAAATCTTAACTTACAGAATGAAGAGCTATCCAGATGCTGTGCTGAGGGAAGTTTTTTTTTTCGTTTATTAAGTGAATGCATAAATCTACCTGTAGCTGTGTCAGCATTTTTGTCGACGATCCAGTCATTTGGGAATTTAATTTTAGGAAATGTGCTATCAGACGTCTCAACTCCTTTCGTTTCATTCCTTCAATAAGTGACGAAGGTACAAAGCGCTCCAGACCGAATTCTCTCCTGTATATAAAAGACGCTGCATTAATGATTCTTTTTCTATTAATAACATTTTGTTTATCTGAGCTTACTCGACAACTTTAACAGTGAGTTTTGCTGGGGATACGTTATTGGCTAGCGCATGTTGATGCATGTGCAATGCAGCAAGACGTAAGGCTACTTCTGGCTGTAATTCTGGTGCGAAACGTTCTTGTGTAACATCATTACAACACTGCATATACAAATAGTCAAGCGTATTTAGATCTCGTTGAGCCAACTCTGCTGCTGAAATCGGCACAAAAGTAACACGAAAGAGACAACGCAACTTATGAGCACCTGGACGAGCTGCTATCTGCAATGCATAAATGTAATTACAGAGTTAGTTGCATAAGGATGTATAAGAATCCTTTTTTTTAATTAATAAAACTTATATATCTACTAATGACTGGAGTAAAATTAAATTGCAAAAATCAATGTATAAGAATGAAAAATTTGTGAATAAATTATCATAAATGTATTTATAAATTAACGAAGAGAAAAACTATTAATAAATAAATAAAGAAATATTAATTTATAAATAAAAAAACATTTCAATGTTCAATTTATATATGACATTGAAAATAATACAATGATATGAAAAAAGTTGGTCGATTTTGAGTTCAAGTTGAAAAAATTCAAAGTTTGAAATATATGTCATTATTTCAGTACTGCTGGCGCTGAGTAAGTTTTTGAATCATTTTTGTTGTGGTCAAAATGAGAACGATCTGGCTGATGATTTTGATGTTTAGTATAAGTACTCGTGGATTGATATAGCAAATGGAAATTGTTTTCATTTACAATTAAAGAAAGCAAACTATCAATCGAATACAATGAATTTCGATGGTGTTTGCGAACAGCAAGTTGTAGGTATTAAAATAGCGAATTTTATTGGTGTAAGTGTGTCACATGTACTACTTATAATGTCATAACTTTTAATATAAAACTATAAATGGTGTAAACAGTACCAAGCACTAGAAAACTATGTAATCCCTCTTTTTAGTTTAATAACGAATCAATTAAATTATGTATAAAGAAACCAGCACATACGTATCGCATTTCTTAAGTATTTTTTACCACATCAATTGTGTTTTGTGTCTTTTTTTCTCTTTCTCTATTTGGTGACATTCGTGTTGATTTAGGATCTGCAGAGGAATCCCCCACTTCTTGATTAAGGACAAAGTTTTATTTAAGAACCAAATATCAATTCCTCACGCATTTCAACTTCATCCTTTTTCAAGGGGACGAACGAAGTCAAGAAATTCCAAAACAATTCAGAATCAATGTTTAACAAAAGGACTGAAAACGAAGTACTTTTGCTATCCGTTCACTTTTATCGTATGCCTTCTGAACCAAAACCACCTATTTGGAAGGATAAGCGCTTTAAGAATGTCTACTTAGCATCTTGAGAGGACGGAAAGTTTTAAAATTCTTTTGAGTAACTTCATTTATGGTAAATTACGTTCATAAGACTTTTTTGATTTATTGCGTGAATTGTCGTCCTTGATACAGAAAGAAAAAAAATTTAATGTACGACTCTCTTCTTTGCCTTTCGAAACAAAGTATATATGTACATGCATATATGTAGAGATGGGCTTGCAGTTGTGTGCTTAAATGATGAAGAGTGGCTATAGCTATATCCATTTATATTTAGTTTTTTTTTTGTTTTTTTACATGATTTTATTTAGCTGACGCGTGTTATCAGTGCTTTTCAGAAAGTACTTTGTACGAAGAGGAAAGCAGTCAATTTTCTGTACAAATTATGATTATATTGAATAAGGGTGCGGGCGGAATTATGTAGGCATGTAATCAGTTTTAATTTTATTTTGAGCCCCGTGCTATACCGGAATTTTTTGTTATTGTTTTGGTTTAGATGAATAGAATTAATAAAGAGATGATTGGTGTTAAAAATGTTGTTTTATTAATTCCTATTAGTTAATGATTTTGTTTCAATTAATCGGATATATAAATCAAGATTGCACTTGTACCAAATTTAAATTGCCTTAGTATTGCTGTAAATTGCCAGCATTGATTTATCACGAAAATAATTCTATCCTAATTCCTAAGAAAAATTAAACAGTTTAAAAAAAAAACAATTGCCAAAATCATAAATAATTTAGGTATTAATAAATCGTTACCTATAAAAAACAAAAAAACAATTAAATCAATCAAAAATTTCTTGATCCTTTTTTGAAAAAAAAACATAAGGAAAGGCTACAGTCCGCTTGGAGCGAACAGTATGATACCCTATCCTTATCCCTATATGCCCCAAAAAAAACCTTAAGAAGATGATGGATAGCATTTTATTTCATTCTATAAAATTTAGAAAAAAAAAATATTTTTTGAAAAAACGCCTCCAAAAAGTGGGCGTGGCCAAAAACTTTGTATGGGCGATATATTGGAAAAAATATTGGCTAAATATCTTGTTAAACACTTTTTTTCGGTTTCTATGAAAATTATCGAAGAAAACAGCATTTTAGTGAAACTTATAAAGGAGGGCAGTGCCTACATATCTTGTGAAGGTTATAACCCTCTATCTGTCCATCTGTAGCTTTAAATCGGTTTTTTCTAAATTGTGGGCGTGGCAGTGGGCGTATTCCAAAAAATTTTACACTTAACCATTTCGGAGCCCTAGGGAGTATGTGGTTCAGCTTTCTAGCTTGAATTTAAAGGCCTAAAAATTGCGTACGGACGGACGGACGGACATTGCTAGATAGTCTTAGGATTTGGTCCTGATCATAAATATATATACTTTTATGGGTCTACGACGAATATTAAGGGGTGTTACAAACTATGTGTCAAAATTAATATACCCTTAGGATAGGGTATAAAAAATTAATATGCAGCATTGTTGATCTCTTTTTCTAAAAAATTAGAAAAAGATTCATTATCATTCTTAGAAAAAGATTCTTAGAAAAAGATTCATTAGCATTCTCGAAGGGACAAAGGACAGGAGGCGTCAAGCGGGCTTTCGTAGTAGTCGGTCGTGTGTCGATCACATCAACACTCTTCGTATAACACTCGAACAGTCAACCGAGTTTACGTTACCTCTCTACCTTATGTTCGCAGACTCTGACCGAGTCAACCGCGAGGTAATATGGAAGTCTTTAGATAGGAGAGGTATTCCTCCGAAGATTGTTGCTGTTATAAGGAGTACGTTACCTCAAATTCTTACTTTTTTGTAGGAGAGTCAAAAAAAGCAGTTACGAATAAATTAGATCTTCAATTTGTATACCCTATCCTAATGGAAACATGTATTTGACACAAAGCTTGTAACACCTCTTTATATTAGTTGTAGGCCTCTAAAAGTATAGACATATATGATCAGCATCAAAACTTATGACGATTTGACAATATCCGTTTGTTCGTAAGCAATTTCTTAATGAGAGAAATTGGCTCTTCTGTAACATTTATGTATGTGTTAGATAAGGAATCGGTTGCTGGGCTTAAGATTTTAACTTACTCGTAAATGATTCCAATAAATTTATTTCTTTTGTTTACTTTTGACACTTGAAATGGGGAAATGTTATTATTTAATTTATATCTCAAAAACTAATGAAGGGAATTCCCAAATTTAATTGAAATATTTTTTTTTCATAAAAAATGTAAAACTAAAAAAAAGTGATTTGAACAAATTTGGTATGTGATGAAATGTTTACTATTTCACTTCACTTTTGAATGTCGGAAAGTATTACGAATTGAGAGATATTATTAAGAGATAAGTTCTTTAATCAATTACATTACGTTATGGTAAGTAAGGGACTATTGTCATTTTTGCCAAAGAATGAAGTCGTTAACATTTACGTTAGGAATATTACATAATAACATAATGATTTTTGACCTCTAATCTTTTGGGAATTTTCCTACTCACTACATTATATAGCTTTTATTCGCCCCTATCATGCTATCCACGCATCAATTAAATATTTGGTGCTACATTAAAGAATTTCAAAGCACACCATAAAACTCATTGGTATAGAGGCTTTGAAAAATCGCATTATAAGCCTCAATGTTTTAAAGAGCTATAACATTCCAATAAAAACTTGTTTTTACTTCTATACTATTATTTTTTTTATTCACTTTCCTTTACAGTTTTAATAATATATAAACGTAATAGCAACATAAACACTTCACTTTAATACCTATAAGTTGCAGACAAAAGCGTTTTTTCTGTTCGCCATGTGTTTACCTCGTTACGAGTGCTACTGTTAAAGACGGAAGATATAAAATGTTGGCATAAAAAGTGCCTCAATATTTGCGTAATAGACTGTTAAAAACCTTAAAGAATAACGTACCATATCATAGAACTAAATCGGTGTATATTAAAAAAAAAAGTATAGTGGAAGTTAATCTACCAATATTCGTTAATTTCTTCCTGACTTTAGCTTTAAATCCATTTTTTGTCAACTGTGGGCGTATCAAAAAAATTATATACTTCACTATTTCGGGACTCTAGGGCATAGAAATTTTGATGAATTTTTTTAATACAGCTCTTGTATTACAGCTGTTTGTAATAGAGTAAGTATTTATTTGTAGTATTCCCGAAATATTAAAATAAAGTTTAATTATTTTGTATTAAATTATAATACCTTTGCATTAAATTTGAAATTTGTAATACGAAAAATATATGAATATGTAATTCGCAGGATTGAAATGCAATCCTTTTTACACTAAAATCTAAAAATACGTACGTAACCTAGAAAAAGTTTTGAATTCTGGCAATAATTAAATTAAATTTAATATTCCGTAGTTACTTTCTAATCTTTTAGTACTAATTTGAATATAGAATTTTATTACAAGCAGAGAGCGTCTATTTTCTATACAAAAGTGATTTAAATACAATAATTTTGTATTAAAATAATAAGCTTATATGTCAATATAATTAAGTTGAACAAAAGTAAGAGGAGACATTTAAAGCTGTTTTAGGGAACTCTGAGGAGACATAGTACTATTAAAAGGTTTGTTAAAGTCATTCTTAAATCTTTATATTAATTTTTATTGTAACCAATTGAGAAGAAAAGTATTATACATAATTTTAATAAATAATTGATAATTAGTCTTATTATAAATAGACAAAGAGCACTACTAATATAAATATACAAACTTACCCTCGCCAGTGACTCGTCTGGGTCCAAAAGTGTGAGTTTATTTCTTTTTAGACTTTTCACGTGTTCTAAGACAAGACTGAAGTGCTCCCCAGCCGACAGGCATAATTTGTCATAAAGGGACGATACGACATCCTGCGAATTTTATGTTTATAAGTTCAATTTAAATAAAAGAGTATGACATTTTTGTAAATTGTTTTGGCTTTATGAATAGCATTAAAATTGTTAGTTTTTGTTTAAGTATTAAAATTTTAAGTCTAAATACCTGTACAGTTGTTGTGGCATCGTACTTGAAAGATTTCGTCTGGCCATTCTCAAGAAATACTTTGAGGACATTTGCCATTGGCGGCACACAGATGTCACCTAGTGAAAATGCAGAAGGCTAAAAGAAAAGAGCATTGTATGTTTTATGACGGTTAATGCATAAACAAATTACTTAAATAAAGATCTAATTCTATAATATATGTATGCGTATGACAGCTTTATGTTTATATAATATATATACTCATTCATGTGCCAATACAAAGACTGAATTCCTAAATGCAGTACTGCTGTTGTACTGCAACGGCAAGCGTTTCTTAATGCAATATTAATGTAGTGTAACGTTTCAAATCGCAGTGTAAATAAATGTACTGTGCAAAAAAATCATTTTGATAATATACATTTAAATAAAAATGTAACAGCAAAGCTGAGAAAAAAATGCCCAAATTCGTTTCAAAACGT
Source organism: Ferdinandea cuprea (assembly GCA_963576555.1). Taxonomy (NCBI): domain Eukaryota; kingdom Metazoa; phylum Arthropoda; class Insecta; order Diptera; family Syrphidae; genus Ferdinandea; species Ferdinandea cuprea. The sequence continues at coordinate 86,638,402 of OY754959.1, forward strand.
TAAAAATTTCAATGTCTCACGTATGCTTTGCAGTAAAAAAGTATTGTTTCAAAGCATAAAAAAATCATCAGTTAACTATGATGCGCGTTTTTCATATTTTGGAATTAAGCCAAATTTACGTGATAATACAAATCTTACTTAAGTGCAGTTTGAAATAGATTTAGTTAATTTGAAAATTTACTTAATAACGTAATTTTTAATTTCAATGTACATTATAGTTTTTTTTGTTCGCGTATTTTATTCATTGTGAAAGTGTGTTACAAAATAAATGCAAACTGTTTCAAAATAAAAAAAGGTATGTAATAGTAGGTATGTTCATGTACGTTCATTTAAATTAAAGCCAAACGGCGTGGCGTGAGCTTTGAGCGAATCTTCCCAACACTTCTTTTACAATTTCTTCTTCATTTTCTTTACCAGATTTTCTGTGGACACTCAACATGCATAAACCTATAAATTGAAACATTCCCTCACCTATCTATCATTTCAAATTTTTAGATTATTCAATTACTATTCAAACGATTTTCAATCATGGTTGAACGAGGCCAAGTTTTTTAATGTGCAGGGTAAAGCTAAGGAAATATAGAGAGCAAGTTTTGTTACTGGAAAAAAATGTCTGCTTCTTGACATCATGAAACTCCCTGAAAACCTTGCAATGAGTAGAACTCGATAAAGTTTTTTGAACTTGTTTTGAAATCTTGAACATTCATTTTTAACATATTCAATGGACGTAACAACAAAAAATTAATATGCTGGTGGGGTTACCTCCGGAAATCTACGTTCAAGTGCCATAATTAATGAATCTAAATACGGAATCTTATTCTGCAAATAATTTTGAATCCAACATAAGTTTATCATTTTCTAAATCAATTTGTGCGCGATGGTCTTTTGAAGTACAAGCTTTTTACATGCAAGTATGTCTAACTTTTGTGATTGTATGATATTCACAACTGGCTCAAGGTATACACAATATTTCGATAATAGAATAAGACATGTTATAAACGTTGTTTGAGTGACAGCACTATGCAGCTGGAAAGCGAGTGTTTTTGTAGCAAGGGTCTCGTGCGACATGACGATCATTCCCATGAACGTGATCAGAATTCACAACAAGGGCTTTTCTTTTGTCTTTTCTCACAGAATTTTAAGATTTTGTTTCTTTCAAAGATTTTAAAAACAAATTTATGAACGTGTGTTGTGTTGTGTTGTATCTAGGTTATTTTCTTATTTTTTTTATTCCTTATTATAAAATGCTAGAATGCCTATTTTGAGAAATGAAAAAACATTATAAATTTATTAAGAAAAATTTGTCTAAAGTCTTGGAATTTTTGATTTGAGAGTTTTTTTTGGAAAAACTAAGTATGCAATAATATTTTCTATGCATGAGTCTATCTAGGAAAATATTTTTTATCAAAATCATAGGAACAGTTTTTATAATTAAACATAATAATAGAATTATATTTTATTTCTAATGAATGTATATGTAGGTTCTGTGACCGCCAAAAGAAAGAAACAAACAAATAGAACAAACCAAACATGTAACAAAAAAAGGAACACAAAAAAAGACTACCGGTCGATCAGCAGGTAGAGGAAAATACATAAAAAAAACTTAGTTTGTTTTAAGCGGTCGGACGTATGCAAAAGTTGTACTCAAAAGTTTGATTAAATACATTAAGAATAAACTTGACTTTTATTTATTAAAACTATTTCCTTTTGTACAGTGCCACTGACAGTACTGATATGAGAAAAACAAAAAAAATGTTGGAAACTTTATAATCTTTAAATATTTCATTTTATAACTAATTCCTTAATAAAAATAAAAGTTTTTATGAACACAAAATATTTGCAGGGAGGGGGGCAACTGCCCCTTGCATACGTATGTATGTGCTTTCCACGAAATGATAAGCAATTTAAAAACGAATTAAAAACAATAAGAAAAGCTTACAGTTACAGCCTATTTGTGGCGAACAGTTTAATACCCTATCCAAATCCCTATATGCCACCAAACAAAAAAAAAAAGCGGTTAGAACATGATGAATAATGTTTTATTTTATTTTCAAAAGTAGACGTGACAAAAACTTTAAAGCCAGAGTCTGTTTTTGCTTTTAACTGTCATTAAATATTATAAGCGGCAACAAGACTTTGTTCAAATTGAATACCTATTATGTCTTCGAACTGAAACTTGCATAGACATATTGTTCAGTTCTTTTCAGATGGTGAAAGTGTTTGGCTAAGTTGTTAATCAAAAACATATTTCAAGTGATTTAAAATGTAGATATACATATATTAAAGCTATTTCTTATCTAAGAAAACGTTTGTTTCAACTTCTGCATGAGTGTTTCTATTATTTAAATATAATTCTTCGAAATGTCTTGGTATAGGATACATATATATTTAATTTTTCTAAATATTATTTCTTTTCGTCCTCTTTCTTTAGATCGGTAAGGATTTTAATATTCTTTTTTTCATTATTATAATGTTTTAACGATTTTTATTATTTTCTTCTTATTCACTAGTAATATAATAATATGTTTTCATTATTTTCTTGTTTCAATGCGGATTCTTTGTACAATTTTCTTCTGTTTTCATCAATTCTTGTTTCCTTTCAGCTGTTTATATAATAATAATTTAAAAATAATATAATATTAGATACCAAAAATAAATAATAATGTATAATAGGGTCAATGTGGGTAATTGTAAACAATTTCATAATTTTTTTTTAAATTTGAACTAAATGTTTTATATATTTTTATAAAACAACTTTACGGAAATCTCTTAATGACAATATGAAAGAATGATATTTCTGTGGTATAAAAATACACAAATATTTTCGAAATTGCTTAAATTATTGTTGAATATAGTATGTTTACAAATACCCAACGATGTTTTTCTTTTTTTTGGAAATTCGGGGGTAAAAGTAAACGGTGATTTAATTTAATATGCAAGATAATGAAATCTGACATAGAAAGCGCAGTTTTACGTCCTTGTCGGAATTTGTCCATGGAGTTTTTTCTCCTTTTGATTCTGTTATAAATGACGGATATTGACACTCCATATTCGTCCTGAGCTGCTCTGAACGTCATATATTTGTTTTGAACGTAATTAATCGCTTTTGCGACGTCATCCACTGAATATGATGGCGGAGGCTTCTTTAAAACGTAGTTACGTGGCATATCTAATAACAAACCTATTCATTTTATTTAAACCAATAATTTTATTAAAAATATGTGTTTACCTTTACCCCACGAATGATGTTCACATTTGCCCATATGAAATCAGTTCGTGGGGTAAATGTAAACATACAACAATCGACATAAATTTCATTAATTTTTAAGATATTTTATTTCACATAGAATCTACATCAAAAATTATAACTGTCAAGTATTTTCAAATTATATTTACCGATTTGAATCTGGGAAAGGAAATAATTTTTCTGAAACTATAACAACTTGTCTTTCACTTTTAAAAATTAACTTTTAACGGAAAATGCGTCTGTCAAATGAATTGGCTTTAAACAACAATGCGTTTGACGTATGCGGTAAATAATGCATACCTCCGTCATTTCTGTTAATGTATATGTATTAAAGACTTAAGTGGAGTTCAATATGGGCCGTGTTTATATTTCCCCCAGTTTACATTTACCCACATTGACCTGACCCTATAGGGATTAAAAATGTTATCCAAATTATCATCGAATTCATTTATTTTACTAATGTTTTCATCATACTGACAATATCCATTTTCATTATTAAAATTTGCGGTCGTTAAATTAACAACTGCGTTCATCACTATGGTTTTCAATACGAAATTTTTAATATTCATATTCAAATATGCATACAGTTGATGAACGGTATTTCTTCATATTTACAACTGCTGTTGTTGGCTCAAAACTTTTTCTTCAAAATGACGAACTTTGTTGACAATATTACGTACCTTTTTTGGTTCAGTGCACTTATCGCAGTTTAAATAAATTTTAGTAAAATTATTTAAGAAAAAATTGAATAAAAGTAAAGAAAAGCGTATTTTTGCAATTACCCAAATTTGACCCATGAAGTGCTTCAAGGACCGATTCTTCATTGAAAATATATTTTCATGATGTTGAAAAAACTGAAGTGGCCAACAACTTATTAAGGAATATAATTTGCAGATTTCAAACACAAAAAAATGATTTCCGGGGGGATGCACCGGTATTACGCTAGTTAACGATACATCGAAAAATCAACAAATGGGTTGAAAGTTTTTCATTTTGTGTTTCACACAAATTGCAAGAGTTTCTAAAAATTTAGTGATTTATTATTGTAGTACACAAATTGGTCAAAAAACCGAACTTTACCCTTTTTGACGATCAGAAATGATGGGGTTTGAAATTATGTTGCTTGGGTCATTTTACTGACATACATAGATTTATGCAGAACCAGTCTATGTTCTGAACACTCTTTTAGTAAGAGTTAAGGCTTACCTTTCAATAATGTGTAATATATTTCCAGGGTATGCAAAAGCGTAGCGTGTGTTTGATCTTGTTTGAAAGAAGTAATTTATGTAGGTTGTATGGAAAAGGAAATGTTGATTAGCCTCTTTTATGTATTTTCTTGCTACACGTATTTCACCTTTGTTGACATTTAAAAGAAAAACATAGTTTTTTTTATTATACTACCGCCATCACTCACCCAGCTGAACATAAAAGCATTATTTCAGCAAGAAAATTACCACTTCATATAATTCATTCTTTAGTGTTGTCTATCGCTGCTTGTTTGCTTACCTAATTATCCTTATTTGACGCTTGGCGCATTTCTTAACTTCATAGGAGCTCCTCAGCTCATTGTATACACATTCTTAACTTTAATTAGGATAACGACACAAAACCGGCAGAAAGAGCCATGTAATTTGCCTTTTAGTGCTTAATACATTTAATAAATGAGGAAAACAAACAAAAAGAAAAAAAACAACATCACTCTTATCCCTTCATCTCGCATATTCAAAGAACAATAAAAAGAACGAACATCATATAAACAAAAGTTAATTGTTAATGAGAAATTGTACCCCAGCGCAGTACTGTCTATTGCCGAGGCAAAATGGAAAACTATTTGCCATTCTTATTTGAGTTCCTTGCAGCTGTTTAACTTACCGGAAATAAAGGAGCCCCATTTACGCAAACACTTTCTGCGAAACGAACTCTACTTGGTCGAGTTCGCAGCTTAGCACGTTTGCCCGCTGATAGTAAAGTGGATTTGCGACCAGGGCCATGATTATTAGTCGGTTGGCATACTAACAGGGTCACTTGAGACTCGCAGGCACGTACTAATTGGATGACATGATCTCTAGGGGCTTCTTTTACATCTTCGCCATTGACAGCGAGAATTTGGTCACCCGGTTGTAGCTGAAAGTAAAAAATACATGATAATGTTATGAATGTACCAACAATTTTAAAATCAATTAATTATCTAAAAAATTAGAGTAATTAAGTACTGACTAAATCCTTGAATCTTGTTCAGATACAATAAAATCATATAGAAAGAGTTATACGGAAATATTGTTTAACTTATTTTCAAACATGCGTTTTCAAGATCAACATAATTAAAATTTACTGGTCCTACTTGATGAAAAAATATCCGTCGTCACTAGAAGGTATTACCTACCCCCATCCAAACAAAACAGTAAGTGCTATAGGCAGTATTTACCTAAGTATAAGGATCAAAATGGAAATTATCTTGATTCTTCATACATACTTTAAAAGAATTACACATGGTTGGTTCGTTTTTAAAAAAGCATTCGCATCGCCTACATGACAGTAGGAGTAACAATGTTTGATTGAGTTAGATTGACATTGAAATGTTTAAATGAGGTACTTTTCGAAACCCCGTCAGAAAGGTAATGTCAGTCAACTCCTGTATCGCACATATGCAGCAATACCTGCTTTTGATTAGCCTGATGCAGTAGTGAAGTGGGACAGTTATGATCCTTATAATTCATGATCTCCTCGATAAATACATAAAAGAAGAAGTTTTCAAAATTCGCTCAGCACCGACGTTTCTACGCCGAGAACTTTTCGTCTTGCATGCGCCTTATAAAATAATAACATAATATATTGAGTAGAAACACCTTAAGTTCGTAGGTTGACACGACCGGATTTCACAGGAAACAGCAGCATTCGCATGTAAAATACAAAACAAATTAACCTCAGCAGAATAGGAACTACTAATCTATTTATAATTGTGATGTTTTCTAGCACCTTTAGAAAACATCAAATGTTTCAACTCGTGAAACTAAGAGGTCGTGAGTTGAAACATTGCATGTAAATATTAGTCAGCGCTGGAAGCGATTATGGGCAGATTTGGATATCTTATGATATCTAGATGATTTCTAGAACAAATATTATGATATTTGTTCTAGAAACAAAATGTCATGAATGCCATTATGGGAGTGAGCGAACTCGTGAATGTCAGTTGATGGGACTGCATGTCAGAGTGGGCATTCGTGCGCGCTGCATTTCAAGATTTTTCAAATTCCGCTTCCAATACAAAAACCCCAACCATTGAATCCAACGGATTGACTACTGTGGGACTTCATCCGATCCGCAGCCGTTCTTTTGTGGCATTACAGAAACCGGAGGATGAACTGCGTTATCGATTGCATTATAGTCAGTTGGTTTGCTATCACATAGATTTATAATTGGAAAAAGAAAAATATTTGTAACACAAGGCGTCAACTCCGCCAGAACGGGCTCCTGAAGTGGCTGCCCAAAGCACCTCACTAAGGGTCAGCGAAAGAGGAAAAGGAAGCAGCTGAGCGATCAGCGGCGCAAAGAAGCTCCACAGGCTATGAAACGGGATAGGTCGGTGGAAGTCTCACAAACGGAAGCTGACCTGACCCCTTCATCAGGCAATGCCCCTCTTCTGCTGAACCGAAAAACAAGAAGAAGCGACCCAAGCTCGTTAAGAGATACAACCCTCCTCAAGCTCCTGCGTCTGCCCACGCACTGTCTCCAAATGAAGTCGGTGCTTCTACCAGCAAAGGTAGTAGCATTGATGGACGGAAATTGGTTGTAGTGGACTCATCCTTGAGTATGAGTGCAGGAAGTGCACCTATTGTTGGTGCTGCCCGTGCACTGGTAATGGATGATGCTGGTGTTGTGACCAATACTGGGTGCAGCACTAGTGGACAGAACTTTGTCGACGCGGATGACTCTGATGGTAGGTGTGCATCTAAAAAACCATGTGTTGAAAGCAAAAGAGCTAGAGTGCAAGTTAAGAAGCATTCCTATAAGGATGCTACTGTCTCCTCTTTAGCAGTTCGCATTGGGAAAGCGAGCAATGATAAAAGCATGAGTGTTGCAGAGTCCGAACTAGGACTTCATCTTTTGAGGTCTACAAACCACCCAAGCTTACGCGGGCTGTCTGCTGGATCCTTGGGAGACTAGGGAAATCGACGGATGTGCTAAAGCGTTTGCAAACCCAGAATCCTGGTCTCGACCCTAAAGCCTGGGTTGTCCGTCCACACAAGAAGAGTAAAAACCGCCACAATGAAGGTGGTAGTTCTCTTGTTGTGAGTATAGACATGGCTGCTGCCGAGATCATCAAATCTAGTGCATCTTGGCAGGATCCACTTCCATTTCAATGTCAAACAGTGCTAATAGTGGACGTTACCCAGAGTATTCATCCATCTTGTTTACCCAAATTAACCTACAGCACTGCAAGGCTGCTACCGCCCGATCGACTCTTGGACTTCATTCATCAACCTACCTTTGTTACAGCCAGAAGACAGCAAGTAATTGATGTTACCCTGTCAAACAGGCATTTGAAGTCTATCATAAATTGGAAGGTATCGCCAGATAGCACCTTATCAGATCACAGATCGAATTTCAAATCTACTGCGAACTTTCACCTTCGCAAGAGAGGAGAAATCCGAGAAAAACGAACTGGCCACGGTTTAGAGAAGAGCTTGCCAACTCTGTCAAAGTTCCACTCAAACTTGGACTGGAGAGGTCTGCTCTTGATCTGAACAATTTCCTCACCCGCTGCTTTGAACTTTCGTGCCCTGTTTCTAAGCCCGCAGAAAATCAGTACCCTGGAACTCCGAACTGCAGTATCTTCGTAAAGCAACTAGGAAGCTACTAAATCGTTCTTTAAAAACCATCTTAGTGGAAGACTGGAATCTTTATCGATCGAAACAAAAAGTTTTTAAGAAACTTATTCGCAAGTCGAAAAATGACTCCTATAAAAAGTTTTGTGAAGAGGTCGAATAGTGCAACTAAAGGGTGATTTTTTAAGAGGTTTAGAACTTTTTTTAAAAAAAAAACACAAAAAATTCGAAAAAAGGAATGAAATATTTATTTGAATCGATAGTTTGAACCTTGCAATTTAATGTTTAAAGATAATTTCATGCAAATGTTGACCGCGGCTGCGTCTCAGGTAGCCCATCCGCTGAGTCCAATTTTGGCATACTCTTTCACACATATCGGCCGGTATCTCACGAATGAATGCATGGATGTTGGCTGCGTCAATCGAAGCGGGCTTGTCCCTATACACATTAGCCTTGGCATACCCCCACAAAAAATAATAATAATAATAATAATAATGGTGTCAAATCGCACGATCTAGGCGGCCAATTGACCGGCCCGAAACGTGAAATTAACTGTTCACCAAACCGCCTCGCAATTGCGCCATTGTTTCACGTGCTGTGTGGCATGTGGCACCGTCTTGTTGAAACCACATATCATGCAAGTCAAGAACTTCCATTTCGGGCAAAAAAAAGTTTGTTATCATCGCTCGGTAGCGTTCACCATTGACAGTAACGCTGCGATTCGCATCATCTTTGAAGAAATATGGCCCAATAATGCCGCCGGCCCATAAACCGCACCAAACAGTGGCTTTTTCGGGATGCATTGGTAGCTGTTGCAATGCTTCTGGCTGATCTTCACTCCAAATGCGGCAATTTTGCTTATTTACGTACCCATTCAACCAAAAATGAGCCTCATCGCTGAACACAATTTTTCGATAAAAAAGCGGATCCTTGGCCAGCTTTCCAAGAGCCCATTCACCAAAAATTCGGCGTTGTGGTAGGTCGGCTGGCTTTAGTTCTTGCACCAGCTGTATCTTAAAAGGCTTTACGCCCAAATCCTTCCGCAAAATTTTCCACGTAGTGCTGTAACAAAGGCCTAACTGCTGGGAACGGCGCCGAATCGACATTTCGCGGTCTTCTGTCACACTAGCTGATACGGCCGCAATATTTTCTTCAATACGCACAGTACGTAAACGTGTTGGTGGTTTAATGTCCAACAAAGTAAATTTGGTGCGAAATTTGGTCACAATCTTCCGAATAGACTGCTCAGAAGGTCGAGAATGCCGATCATAAAATGGAAGCAGCGCGCGATGAACATTTCGAACCGAGCACGAATTTTGATAGTAAAATTCAATAATTTGCAAGCGTTGTTCATTTGTAAGACGATCCATGGTTAAATTGCAAACCAAACTGAAGCTGTTTGACAGTGACACAAGGTACTAAACACACGTCAGCTGTCAAAACCAGTGTTGCCAAAACCACACCAGCTAAAAAATCACCCTTTAGTAGGCTTGTTAAAGTCCTCCAAAGGATCAGAACAAGTAAACTGGATGCAATCCTAAAACCTGATGGGACGTACACTGAGACAAAGGCGGAGACTTTCAGTCTTCTACTTGAGACTCACTTTCCGGGAAATCTGGTTACTACTTGTTCTTCAGCCCTTCAAACGAAGGTGGCTACATTTCAACCGACTAATACCACGCGGCACAGCTGGTATTTTGCATCGGGAGGCGTGACTGATGATGCTATCAAATATGCTATTGCATTTTTTGAGAGTTTCAAGTCACCTGGTCCGGATGGAATTTATCCAGTTTTGCTGAAACAAGGTTTAAGTCAGGTTTTGCCAATGTCGAAATGAATTTTCACCGCGAGCTTGGCCTTGGCCTATATACCTTCCCCATGGCGAATGGTTAAAGTGGTTTTCATACCAAAAATTGGTAAGTCTGACTACACTCTAGCCAAAAGCTTTAGACCCATAAATCTGTCTTCCTTCTTACTGAAAAGTTTGGAAAGACTGGTTGAGCTGCATGTGCGCAAAGTTGCTCTTCGATCACATCCTCTCTCTGACATATAACATGCCTCTCAGCGCGGCAAATCCTGCGAGACTGCGCTTCAAAACCTTGTTGGTAGGATTGATAGTGCCCTTGACCGGAAGGAGTACGCGTTGGGCATTTTCGTCGATATTGAGGGTGCTTTTGATAATGCGACCTTTGACAGTATGTGTAACTCATCCAGACAGCATGGTGTAGATGAAACTTTGGTGTTGCGGATGAAGATTGTTGCAAGTGCGTCATAACCGGGGTAAATAGGGGCTGCCCTCAAGGTGGTGTTCTGTCTCCCCTCCTATTGTGTATGGTGGTAGACTCTCTGCTTACGGCTCTTAATTTTCCTGGAAACTACACTCTAGCTTATGCGGATGATGTCGCCGTTCTTTCTGTCGGTTCAAATCTAGGGGCTGTCTGCTCTCAAGCGCAGAGATCCCTGGATTTGATCGATATCTGGTGCACCAGTAATGGGCTTTCAGTGAATCCTCTTAAAACCAAGGTTGTTCTCCTTACGAGAAGGAGAATCGTCACTGGTCTGTCCCATCTCGTGCTTAAAGGTGCCTCCATCCCTATTTCCGATAATGTCAAATATCTGGGTGTAATCCTCGATAAAAAAACTTCTATGGTCCAAACATGTCGAATCGAAAACCGATAAAGGGCTGACTTTCTGGCAGTGTAAAGGCGCTTTTGGTAAGACATGGGGCTTGATTAGATGATTAGACCGCTACTCTGATACGCATCAGTTGTTTGGTGGAACAGGCTTTCGCGGAAACGTGTTACTGCTTCTTTTGCCAAACTCCAAAGAGCGGCATGTCTCGGCTGCACAGGGGCCTTCCATAGCACCCCGGGCTCTGCTCTAGATGCTTTGATGAATCTTCCTCCCCTTGATTTATATATCATGGGGTGTACGCTAAAAACCATCTTTCGCTTAAAGAGAGGTGGTTTTTGGTACCATGCGCACTGGAATTTTGAAGAACTTGCTCGTGAATTATCCTTTGACCCCTGTCTTATGGATATTCCGTCTGATGCAATGACACCAGAAATCCTTCTGCGAAAAAACTACCACGTCAACTTTCCACAGGTAATGGAATGGCTTCGGTCAGACTCTGAACCATGGATTGAATGCCATCGTATTTTCACGGATGGCTCCAAAACCGGGCAGGGGTATGATTCTGGAGTCTTTGTGGAATGCGATGATATACGACTTTACTACCCCTTGGGTAAACATGCATCTGTTTTCCAAGTGGAGATTTTTGCCACCCTAATGGCTATGCGCTATATTGAGAACAACAGGTGGAGGGCCAGAGGCATTTGCATCTGCAGTGATAGCCAAGCTGAATTAAAAGCGCTGCTAAACCCTCTTACCTCGTCCAAGTTAGTGCTAGAAATCAAGCTTTCTCTGAATTTGGTCGGAAGACTGAACACAGTGAATCTTGCCTGGGTACCAGGTCACACTGGCATCCAGGGAAATGAGATCTAGGCAAGGTTCAGAAGAAGTTTTCTCAGGACCCGAACCTGTGTTGGGTCTGTCTGCATCTGTAGTCATGTCTTCTATCGATTCTTGGGTTTCTCGTGAACACAAGATTCGGTGGCGCGATTGCGGTGGATGTAGACAAACCAAACTACTGCGCCCGGACATTTCCAAAAGGTCAGCATCTTTTCTTCTATCTCTGAGGAGAATCGACTGTAGGCTGCTTGTAGGCGTTCTTTCGGGCCACCAAGCTGTTGCTAAACACTTAAATGTGTTGGGCTTAAGCGACACCACTACCTGTCCTGCTTGCGGTGAGGAGGATGACATAGCAGAACACTTTCTCTGCAGTTGTCTGGCCTATGCCCGCATCAGGTGGCGGATCTTCGGGGCTGACATGGTGAGTGCCAAACATCTTAGCTCTTTATCACTGAAGCTCCTTCTCGTTTTTCTTCGAAAGACGGCAAAACTAAGTACATTAATTTAAGGTGTCTGGATGGTAGTACAATGGACCTGTAGTTGTGTCTGAGCGCTCCATCGGACAGTAGCAACCTCCGACAAAAAAAAACACAAGGCGCGCACAAAGAAATAACAAAATGCAGGATTTGCACGTAGGCTGCTTGTAGGCGTTTATTGGGATTTTTATTTATTTATTATTGGGAGACGATTTCTGGGCCGACCATGGAATTTTCCCAACTTCATCAGGACAACAAAATGTTTGATATAGATACATATAAAACTTGTAATACCTATCACAAGTTCCCTTCGGAGAAATTCTCGAATGAAAAATTCAGCTACGAACTCCGAAAAAAAAGCAATCAACAGATCCGAACGGATTTAAAAAAAGCATTGGTTTATTGAAAAAATTAGTTTCCATTTTCAAGTCAGCTGATTTATATCTCAATTAGTACTCGAAACAATAGAAAGAAAAATCACTGAACTAAAAAAAATTCCTTTAATTTTCACAAAATATTTTTTTTTACCTATTTTTATTTTCTAGTAAAAATTGAATTTTTGTGATTTAAATGAGTTCTTCTAGATTTGTAACATTGACTAAATTTTAAATATATATGTCATGAACAATTTAACTGTTGAATATAATAAAATATTTTTGCCTTCAAGTTAAAAATTCCCGAAAAAGGATTTTTGTTACCTGGTCCCTGAGTACTGTCCCATCTGTCAAATTTAAATTCAAAACTAGTTTGTCGCGCTTATTTTCGTTTTTTAAGTTAAAAAATTATAATTGATGGAATCAATTGTAATTGCTATCGCTGTAATTCATAGAGAGGCGACACACCAACAAAAAGAAAATTCAATTATTTCAATTGGTTCATTTCATTGGTATCTTTCGCAGATTTAGAAGAAATTTCAGACTAAACAAAGACTCCGTCAAGTATGTTCTTCAAGCACTTCTACGACAGAAAAAACTTGGTGTAGAGAAGAACAAAATAATTCAAGGTTTTTCCGGGGTGGTGATATCAAATTCCCCGAATTTCGAATTTCGTAGTAGTTTTTCCACTACGAAGAGAACTTGTGATAGATAGATTCGGGATCCGTAGACATTTTTCTATTACGACGTAGCTGTTGATAGGGGTGAGTATCTACATGTCTTATCAATATACATAATGCATCAGAAACGTAAAGCGAAATGAGTCATTAAAATCTCATTCGTTAATTCTCATAACGAGTTATTGCTTCTTATGATTCTGACTCCAATAACTTGAAATTACACTAATTAAGTTGCGAATGAAAACACGAACACTTGTATGGACTGCGAATGGTCTACGTTTTCAATGATACCTTCTTTTAAACACTATCTTACCAACTAAGCGAAAACGGCCCATACAGGACCTAAAGCCTAGCTTCTCCAACCACGGTAATGCAGGGAACAAAAACGGTTTTTAGGTGCTATGCGGCGGGCTTCAACCTGCACGCCTAAAATAAATGGATAAAAAATTCAAAAATTTATGAAGAGCACCCAACAATCGCTTAAATGTTTGTATCATTTCCTAAAATCCATTAATAAATAATTGGCACTCAGGTAGACTTCGAGAGACGCATAAGCCTGAGAGAGAAAGAGATTTAAAATCCCTTAATCCCGCGAACCAAAATTTATCCTATCTTAAACTCGGTCCAGTTAATATGCGTCAATAGCTTTAATATTTGATTAAGTATATAAATAGAGCGCTTTCGAAATTTAATATATGTTACATCTATAATAACCAAAATTGATCCTACTATAAACTTGGTCCAATTAGTATGCGTCAAAAGCTTTAATATTTGATTAAGTATATAAATAGAGCGCTTTCGAAATTTATTCAATGTTACATCTATAATATCCGCGCAAACATACGGCAAGTTGAATTAATAACCGTACTATGTATATATGTATCTACATGGAAAAAAAAGTTATTTTTAATTTGATTTTTATTTAAACAAACGTACTGCGTTGGAACATAAAATTGATTTCTTTTATTTATTGACAGCATTTAATAAGCAATACCCACATTCTGTATTAATATTAACACACCCTACACTTTTTGCTAACCATATTTTTACACAGCCTTAAGCTTTCATATTTCACATTATGTTTTACCCACAAAAAAATCACTTATAACTCCCATAACCCTACCCTATTTAAATCACAAGTAATTTGGCGCCTCATTTTCCATTAAACATGCTTTCTTTTTCTTCCCCCAATAACATAGCCATAGAACGTGCGTCCTTAACGCAACAGTCAACAGGAAGTTCATTATATCCCTGAGAAATTCTGCCGGCAATTGAATTTCATTATTTTACATTGCCTTGTCAGCCTTATAATACTCACAATGTTCCCTTCAAAGTTCAAGCACAGAGTTAGGCGTTGTTCAGATGTTGACATTGAGGAAGAAGAAAAATATCTTACATTATGGCACATGAATATCAAACGTTCCACATTCACATACCGCACATCAAACTTGATAACGTAAAAATAGGGACATGTTCCCACTGATGACAAAGGCTTAAACGAAGTGGAAATTATAAAAATAAGTTTGAATAGATATATACCAATAAATTTTATATAATTCTTATTCGATGCCTCTTGTCAAATAGATATTTAGCTAAAATTATTTATATATAAAGCATAAGCAAGTCAATATAAATTACTGTTTAAAACTTTATCGGGATTGAAAAGAAGAAGAGAGAGAGAGAGAGAGCGAGAACACTTTATTGGAGTTTCATTTGTAAATAACTTGCGGGTGTGAAATGTGAAAAATTCGATGTGGTATGCATTTCCATTTTTTTTTATTCAATAAGCGGGTCGCTTTTATAGTTTATACCCACACGTACACTACGTTACGAGAGGATAAAAGAAAATCCGTAGAAGTATTTTGTTGATTTTTTTTCAACCATAATCCTATGAGTACCAACTTCAACGTTGCAGGGCCGGAAGAAAAGATTTGAGCGGATTTATGTATGCATATAAGTGATAAAAGATGAAGTTAACATTTATGTTCAGTAAATGGTGTTAGCCTTAGCATTCATCATACACAAGAATAAAAGGATGTAGCTGGTAGTTGAGGAATGGTGCTAAGAAAGGATGATAATTTACAAGCGCTTGTTGAAATTGATAAAAATGGCAACGGCAATGCACAGACAGGCAGTCAAATCATTTTATGAGAAGATATTTGTCGCTGGAATAAATTTTTTGTTTGTTTTGTAGTTGTTAATTCTGATTTTAAGCAAATTTACTGTAAATGAAAAATCTCTATTTTATATTTATGTTAAATAATGAGATATGGAACTTCCCAAAGTTAAAGTACCGTATTTGAAAAAGTGAGCAGCTTTTTTTTAATATATTTTCCGAATAGTTAAAGCTATATCAATACTCAAATTCCATTATAATTCTATGTAAACAATTATTTTCAAAATTTACGAGGCATGTGGTTTTTACCGTGAATTCATTTTTGGAGCGACAAAAGCTTAAATAAGGTTCTTTAACCCATATTACATTACCGTTTCGTGAAGTTTGGATATAGAGAGCATTAACGGCAAACAAAAAAATGTTACATATATGATTATTCAATTATATTTATTTTGCAGGCGTTTACACCAAACTATTTACCTATGCCTCCCGATTATATTAATTATAAAAAAAAGTCACTCAAAATTAAAAATTTATTGAGAAAAGTAATATTACATAATATTTATTACATACAGTGAAACTGTTAAAATATGTTAAAGAGAAAGTTATTGCTGTCAGATTCGTATGACGAAACATTTAGACGGATTTGCTTAAAAGTTCGCATATAGAAATTTTGGGGTAACATCTTGTTTTTTTGGTTTGCTTAAGAAAAACACCAATAATAATAAAAATGGTTAAAGAAATTAAAAAATGAGTTGTGAAATTTAGATGAATATTAAACGATATTCTCAAAAACGGCACCCGAAGATTTTTTAAATTTTTATATTTTGAATCTATTTAAACCAACCAACATTATTTTTTTCATGTATTGGAAATATTTTGACCATGTGTGCATCTAACATCAAGAACGTGCACGCTTACTGAGGGACAAACGTCGACTCTGAACATTTTCTTGTTGCAGCTAGATTCAGAGCTCGAATGACCAACGAGGAGAAGATGCGAACTGCCCAGAAACTCGCCCGAAACCACGCTAGGTAACCAACCACACCAGAGAAAAATTCCGTTGTATGATTATGTATGGAGATTTCATAAGAAAGCCAAGCAACTAACTGCTGGCTTCAAGACCAGAACGCAGGCTCTTCGAAACAGCGATGCAAACCTAGTCACTGACGCACAGGGAAAAGTGGATGTATTTAAGCAGCATTTCCAGCAGCTGCTAAACATTACACATTTAGAGAGAGTGATGGGGCCAAAAGAAAACCCACGTCCAGTCAATAAAGAACCAGTACTGCCACCCAGTATAGAAGAAGTTGGCTTAGCTATAAAAAAAAGATTAAGAACAAAAAAGCCACCATTAGCCATTAACCATATGCATGCCGCATATGGTAGTATTCATCGTTAGGAGCTCTACATGGCGATGGCCGAATTCGCGATCTCGGCAAAACTTATCCAATTGTTTCGCGTGACGCTGGAAAACAGGCGATGCAATGACCAGTTGGGCAACAGATCATCTGAACTCTTCCAAAAATGCACCGGATCTCGGCAGGGCGCTATCATATAACTTCTTCAATCTTGTTATCGAGCAGAAAGTGCGCAGGGCAGCTGCCAATACGGAAGGCACTATCTTCAACAGATCCGTCCAGCTACTGGGATATGCGGACGAAATTGACATCTTTAATTAAATGAGGACAAGACTAAATACATGCTATCAACAAACAAACATCTTTCCTCCGAATAGGACAAAATTTCACAGTTGATAGCAGCAACTTCGTGGTAGCTGAGGAGTTTATCTACCTCGGTGTGAATATCAACTCCACGAATGACAACTTGGTGCTGATCCGACGAAAAATTACCCTAGCAAACCTGCTACTTCGATGTAGAGGAGAAGATAAAACTGCGAACTCTATGAGCTGTACCAAGATGCAGATGTAGTACAAGGAGCCAAAACTCGTCGACTATATTGGCTCAGCCTACGTTTTAAAGACCAAGCCATCGCGGAGTACAGAGCGCTTGGTCTGGATGATTGAAAGCTTGCCCGGGATCGTAGAGGATGGAAGGCTGCAGTGTCTCAGGCAGGGACTCTTCACGGGTCGGAACCCCGTTACATGAAGTAAGTAAGAAATTTATAAAAAATAAAAACGCCTACAAAACTAGAAAAAATTATTTTTTGCCGATGAAAAACATATTCAACTAGAGCTTTAAAACGATTTTTCCTAAATCACTTTACCATTTCGGGACCCTTGGGAGTATATGTTCCAAATTTCAGCTTAATAAATTTAAAGATCTCAAAAGTTAATACTGACGGGCGGATATTGCTAATTAGTCTTAGGTCTTGGCCCTGATCATAAATATTTATATATACTTTTAGAGGTCTACGATTAATATTAAGGGGTGTTACAAGCTATGTGTCAAAATTAATTAATTAAGTATAGATAATAGTCATAGTCTTTATATTAATTAATTAAGTATAGATAATAGTCATAGTCTTTATATACGAACTTTGAAGCCAATCAGACCGCCAGACAGGCAGATAGGCAGACAAACAGGCTGGTGGACCCACTTTTTTGGACTTCTCAATAGTCGTAGTATCATCCCCCATACTCAGTTTGAGATCTTTCTCTCTATTATATAAATATATAAAAGAAAGTTAAAAAATTAACAGAAAACCGCGTATAATCGCAAAATTAAGCAGTTCACAATGAAACCACCCAAAAATGGCAGTAAAAGTTATGAACTTCATGTTCTCGGTGACATAAATGAGTGATACAGATCCCTTTATATTATATCCTAATGCACAATCAACTGTCATTTCTATTTTGATAACCCTTTTTGCGTTTTTTCGTCCTTTTGTGCGTCCTTTGACACTTGACTTCTAATTCAGGGAAAATAGTGCTCTGTTCCGGTTACGGTAAGTCATTTGTTGCCACATACCCTAAAGTGGTCAATCGGTACAAAATGTATTCATTGATGTAGACTTGAAATCAGTGTTTACAATGTTAAATGAATGTAGGGTTCAAATTAGTATTGGTCCAGAGTATGGTCGAGAGTCAGCACAAAGGGACACAACTAATAACCATTTGACCCATATTGAAATTTCTTTATCGTCAAAATCGTTCAAAACAAAAATTTACTGAATAAAGGGACACATAATCCGAATAAGGGTTTCACGGACGGATGGCTATTAAGAAGCAGTGAGCGCGTTATCGCAGTAACAAATATCCACTTGAATGAATATATACAAAAAAATTAGTTTTTATTTCGAATGGTTTTTGGAAGTGCCTTAAGATATGGGGACTTCAAAGGTTTTTGTTTAACGTACCTTTTTACAAAATTTGCTTTTTTTATACCCTTTTGTGTGGTTTAAAGATTTTATTATCATCAAATTCTATACAGTAGATTCCGTTAAAGACGCTCTGCAATGGCAGAAAATTCGATTCCGAGCCGCAATTTTTTGTCAGACTTTAGCAAGAGCTGCAGCAGCGAATAACAACTTTTAGTTGAAAGCGTTCGGATTTTAACCGGGTACTCTTCGGTTTACCATAAGTTCAACACACACACCCACCACATCACATTATTAATATATTGTGAATTAAAAGTTATGACCATCGCAATGGACAAATGTCTCCAATGATTTAATTACTTTGTAAAACAGCAAAGATCACGATTGATTGATACTCAAAACCGAAACAAGTACGTGAAAATTATCAATTGCGTACAAGCCCGGCTAGCTGGAAATTCGAGTGCCACGAGAACTTTCAAATGTTTTGATGGTGGTGTAAAACTTTTTTAAATCTTGGGGTTGATCAAAATATAAATATTCAAACCAGATTTTTCAAAGTCAAACCTTATAGATGGCGCTCTAGTCGTGATATTTCGATTCTTTTTATTTATGTTACGATATAGCTTAAATTCACAAAATAAATTTCTTTTGTATAAAAAAAAACACAAAAAACTCGAATTCAGTTAATCACTGCAGACCATTTTTTTGGAGACTAGGCTTTTATGTCCGGTATTCATTCCTTATAGGGGTCCCGATAAGTTAAGAGTCCCTGCCGGAGATACGGCAACGGGCACTCCCAACTTCCCTCTACTTAAATTAGCCGCTCTGGCATCCGCGATGGCTTGGTCTTTAAAACGGAGGTTCGGCTGGGATTCGAAGATCTTCTATGCTGGAGTATTTTTATCTATTCGCTCGATGTGGCCAAGCCAATGAAGTCGACGAGTTTTGGCTTTTTGTATTACATATACAGGTCATTACTCATGTACCAATTATCTGCTGAAGAATTTTTCTTTCGATGAAGCCTAGCAATCACTCTTCTTTCCTGCTTATCGTCGAGCTCTCGGTACCGTATAACATAATTGGCGGGATTCTATAGGTTCTTTGCAGCTTGAATTTGTGTAAACATAAACCATACTAAACCAGTTTTTGTTAGTCTCCACCTACCGGTTTTTATTTCTCAACTGGGACAGCTTTATATATGATCATACAATTATGGACATTACATACTGGAAAACGACTTATCCCTATTTATTTGCTTCCACTGTATATGCACATACGTAAAGTTCAAATTCGTCATAATCCTTTTTCTAGCTGCCAGCGATCTTTTGTTTTCATTTCATTTGAATCCTGTTAAATTTTACTTTAGGTTGGGTTTCCACAAGTAGGTTTTTGATGTTTAGCTTGAAGGGTAATTTTTCCACATCAGATAACAGGAATTAGCTTTTGGCTATAATTTTTTAAGAGATTTGTTTTCCACTCTAAGGGTTTTTTCATTCTCTATTTGTATTACGTTTTTTATGTAGGTTCAGTAATTTTTTCTCCTGTGTAATGCATGTAGTAACAAAATTCGATACTAGTTTTATTGTTAAAGCTATAAATTTGATACAGCTCGTAATCGATTTCCACGCATGCAGCAGTAAATCAGAATTGGATTGACCTTTTTGTGTGTAAGGCAAGCAGCACAAGAGGTTTTATTACAAATTCGAGGCAATACTGTAAAATAAGTTTAATTGGAATAGCTATCAAATGAAGGAATGACTTTCCAAGCAAGCAATATATAAATAAACATAAACAAGAATTTAAAAGATATGTTGACATTATGCATGTTTTACATCGATGTGTATAGATAAGATGCGTACACACTACATTTATACAATTACTTCTATTCACATCGATACGAATTAATATGCATCCTCATATTGCCGTCAGATTTGCCTTTGTGCTAGAGGCCTGTACAATTACGCGTGAAAACTTCAAAAATTGTAAGATTGTTAAAAATACTCCACAAGTGTGAAGACAAATGTTTAGAAAAGTTATTCATCGATGACAAGGGAAATAAATATTGGCAAAAAGCTGACAACTTTTTCTTTCATATACTTCTCTAGGAAAAGCACAAAAGCTATGCTAAACAATTACCAAACATAAAAATTCTATAAATTAATACAAAAATAGATTAATTTAATATGATAATTTCTAAAAGAGAAACCAATTTTTCTTAAACTGAATTGCAATTAACGTAACGTCTCAAGTTCATACAACAAAAGTCTATGAAGGGACTGTATCGAAAGCTTAAACGAAAATATATTCGAGGATTGCTGATATGAATCGGAATATCTAAAGCTACTCAGAATCACAGATGAGTCCTTGCATTGTGAAAATGCTTCTTCTTCTCAACAAGGTTATTTATTTGCGGTATGCATAATGCTGCCATCTATCCTTTTTTCGCTGGATTTTTTGTTTTTTAAACTCTCAAAAACCTATCTCAAGAACATTTTCTAAGTCATTTAAATATTTGATGTTTTGAACTCAATTTGTAGCTAGCATTAGCCTGAACACTGAAAACATAAGTCGAAATATCATGCACGGGTAGATATCATATGCGTGTAACTTCTTGTTAAATTAGCTGCGCGTCAGTTTTATTTCACTTTCCATTGGATTTTTAAGGAACTGGCCTGAGAGTTCACATTTTTCAGTACCAATAGATGGTGACGGTAAGATCAAAATAAATAAATAAATATGAATACACAACCTAAAGCCTAGCTTCTCCAATCATTGTGTGTACCAACATTTATTTTTCTGACCGAATGACGGTTAAATGCTACAGTTAAATGTACTTCTAATGTTGCTTCTAATAAAAGTTCTTATTCTACACAACCTAAGGCTTAGCTTCTCCAATCATTGTGTGTACCAACATTTATTTTTCTGACCGAATGACGGTTAAATGCTACAGTTAAATGTACTTCTAATGTTGCCTCTATTTAAAGTTTGTATTCTTGGATGCTTGTGAGACGTAAAAGGTGGTGCAGTGAACAATACGGGTCGGATTTGAACCGCAGACCCCACGCTAAGTAGTCCAACGCACTTAACCACTGAACTTACAATAAGTTAGTAAGTTAAACATTTCACGTTTCAATTTAATTTGCAATTCACAGTTATGCAAGATATGTCAAACTTTTTGGTATTGTGCGAATCTTGAGTTTGCTTTAAGATTCGTAAGAACTGGTCGGAATCTAAAAATAAGCATTTTTACTGGGCGAATAGAAAGACAAATTTGGGTCACATTTGTCTGTTCGCATCAGTGCTTAGCTAATCTAAAGAAAAAACATAAGGAAAGGCTACAGTCCGCTTGGATCCAAATCCCTATCCAAATACCTACATGCCTCCAAGAAAAATGCATTAACAACATTATGGATGGCATTTTATTTCATTCTATAAAATTTATAATGACAAATATTTTTTGTAAAAACGCCCCCAAAAAGTGGCCGTGGCCAAAAACTCTGTATGGGTGCTATACTAGAAAATATGTTGGCAAAATATTTAGTTATATAATTTTTTTCGTTTTCTATACAAATTTTTGAAGAAAACCACATTTTATTAAAAAAAAACGCCCACAAAAAGTGGCATGGAAAAAAACTTTATATAGCAAACTTGTGAAGGAGTTCAGTGTCCACGTATTTTGTTAAGGTTCTAACACTTTATCTCTTAAACTACAGCTTTAAAACGGTTTTTTTAAAATTGTGGGCGTGGCGGTGGTAGTATTTAAAAAATGTTAACCATTTCGGAACCCTAGGAAGTATACGTTCTATATTTCAACTTCGTAGCATAAATTTAAAGGCCACAAAGGTTGATGCGGATCGATGGACGGACGGACTGACATTACTAAATAGTCTTAGGTTTTGGTCCTCATCATAAATATGTATACTTTTAGGCTTCTACGACGAATATTAAGGGGTGTTACAATCTATGTGTCAAAATTAATATACTCCTAGGATAAGGTATAAAAAGGGTACAAGCCGTCAAAACAAGCTACAGTTTTGAATTTTGCTAACAAAATCTTTAAAATTGATAAATTTTCCGGTAAATACAAACGAAAGCTATTCTCAAAGTGAAAAGTAATTTGACATATTCATGCGCAGATATCAACCACTTTTTATTTCCCACCAAAAGTGATCCCAAGTATTTGAAGTTCTTCGTACCCACTCTTAGTTCTCAACATACCAAATGCCTGACGTTCTTGGTCCCATTCTTAGTGCTCACCATTAAGCCTTTTTTCTTATGATCAAACAGATAGACGGACAGCAACACCCATTTTTTTACTTTTCTGTAGTCCCACTCGAGATTTTAATTTAACCTTTATTATTATAAAGTGACTCCTTGTTATGTTTAAATTCCCTTTTATAACGTTATGTTATATTAAAATTATGTTATGTTATAATTTTACTAAGAACAGCTAACAAATGAGATCAATGGAAATCAAAAGTTTCTTAAATCAACAACGAACACTAAAATGAATGCGAAAATTAATTTTTTCTCAAAATTGCCTGAATATTCTGGTAATTATGTAACGAACGGTCTAACTTTATTTATTTAAAATTCAAGATACCTTACCTAGCTATGAACTTTGGGAATGGGGTCATTGATTTATTAATTATGCTATAACCAGAAATTCGTTAAGAAAACTTCGTTATAAGCAATTTTGCATCTTAAACGAAATTTACTCACTTAAATGCTTTTATCCATTTCATCATATTATATTAAATTATTTAGGTATTTACTTTTAAAAGGATTTTGGTAATTTGTCTTCCTTTAACTGTCCTTTAATCCGCTTTTCAGTATATAACCTTAAAGTATGAGAAAAATATTAGTGCAATAGCTGTTTAGATTTTTATTAATGTTGTTCCAAATCTTTGAATATTCACCCAGAAATAGAGATACGTCTACTGGTTGGGGAGGAAGAAATAAAACAAGTATCCTTGGAAGAAAAACATTTTCTTTTCACTATACTATAATGTAATAGCTGACAAAATAGACATAACAAAAACAACTGGATAGGATGTGCACATTTTTAAAATTGCTTCAAATTTATCTCTTCCCTGAAACCGAAAACAGATAATTTTTGAGAGATACTGCTTTCAAGACTACCTCGGAAGTATACCTTGTACCAATCCTGAAAATAGCAATTTCCTTTCAATCTTGCTTTAGTTCTTCTTCGTAGATATATGAATTTGTATTTTTTTTTTGCTGCAAGTTAGTGGGATATGACAGGGACAGGACACACATTAATTTTGTCTTTCAAAGGACCATTCAACCTATAATGCCAGTGCAGACTGCAGATGTTTTCTTTAGTATACATGCATGATTTGTTTTTTGAAATCTTTTATGTGACGTATTAGTCGCACATGACAAAATTTTACGTGCAAGCACTGACAGTAACATTATAAAGGTTTTTTTTTTTTTGCAAACGAAAAACGATATTTCTTTTTTGTTTTATTTAAAAAATTAAAAATTTAAATTGTTACTCATTAACAACCAGGACATTGTATTATCAGCGTTGTGATTTAATATTTTAAAACAGAGTGGATACAAACAATTGTGTTGCAAATTATATTATCCAAATAATTTATTAAGAAATCTGTTGTTGTATTTTGTTTACTGTTTTTGGGAAAATGTAGAATAGGCATACTATATGAAAACGCCAATATCGCGAAAACCAATAAAGCGAGTTCAAGCAAATTTTACTGCAGGTATTTTTGTTTACTAACGGGTGATCCAAGTAGAGATACTTTTTTCAATAGCATTTTTTGACAGATCACGTGTGAGTCGTGTCATGCTGTCATGTTATTTTTGTTTAGTATTGTTTGGCATTTCATAATGGAAAGGCTTTCGCGTGAACAACGTTTACAAATTGTTCAACTTTATTATGAAAATTCACGTTCTGTGAGGAATGTGTTTCGTGCACTTTGCTTAACTTATGGTCAACATAATCGGCCTACTGAGCGTACTATTCGCAACACCATCACCCATTTTGAGACCCAGCATTCATTATTGGATAATATTCGACCGAATAGACCACGTCCAGCACGCTGTAAAAAAAAAATATAGCGGCCGTAGATGAGAGTGTACACGAAGACCGTAGAGAGTCGATTCGGCGCCGTTCGCAGCAACTCGGACTGACGTATGGAACGACTTGGCGCATTTTACGTCAAGATCTTAAATTGAAAGCGTACAAAATACAGCTTGTGCAACAACTGAAGCCGCTCGACCTTCCCAAGCGACATCGCTTCGCTCTATGGGCTCTTGAAAAGTTCCAAGAAGATCCGACGTTTTCGAGGCAAATTTTGTTTAGCGATGAGGCCCATTTCTGGCTCAATGGGTATGTAAACAAACAAAATTGCCGCATTTGGGACGAAGAGCAACCAGAAGAGATTGAAGAACTACCACTTCATCCAAAAAAAACAACAGTTTGGTGTGGTTTGTGGGCCGGTGGAATCATCGGTCCATATTTCTTTGAAATTATGCCGTCAATGGCGACCGTTATCGCGCCATGATAACCGACTATTTGATGCCTGAAATTGAAGCTCGTGATCTCGGCGACATTTGGTTTCAGAAAGACGCACATCGCATCAATCAATGGACTTATTGAGAGAACATTTCGGTGAGCACATAATTTCACGTTTTGGGCCGGTCGATTGGCCACCAAGATCGTGTGATATCACACCGTTAGACTTTTTCCTGTGGGGATATGTAAAGTCAAAAGCTTATGCCGACAAACCCGCTTCGATTCAGGCCTTGGAGGAAAACATCACGCGTGTCATTCGCCAGTTACCAGTCGAAATGCTCGAACGAGTGATCGAAAATTGGACTCAACGGATGGACCATCTGCGACGTAGCAACGGCCAACATTTGATAGACATAATCTTCAAAAAATAAATGCCAAAGAATGTTCTTTCAAATGATAATAAACATTCTCCATTAAAATTTGAATTTTCTGTTTTTTTTTCTTTAAAAAAGGTTAGGGAACCTCGAAATGGATCACCCTTTATTAAGATGAACAAATCTGGGTGTATCAATTATTGAAATAATTTCTTTAAATCCACATATATCCGTTTTCTCAAAAATGGCTCTTACGATTTGGAACTGTTTCTGTAATTAAGGCAGTCAGTTTTTTACAATTTTGTTTGAGGCGATTTGAAAATGCATCTAATATTGTGAGAAATTTTCGTATAATACAGTCCTGTATTTTATATTAAGTGGCCTTTGGGATATTTGTTGTTAAAATATAACCCCCATGTAATATATCAGAGTTAGTGAAAGTGAGCGGTTACCACTTCCCCCTAGATGGAAAATCATAAATGCTCCCTACATTTACATCACGAATCCTACTATGCCGCCAAATTTCATTGTTCCGTGATGATTGTAAATGACCCGTAGATCCGATTGTAAGAGCTCCAAAGTTGTCAGTAAGTCAGTGAGTTATTTTTTGTTTTTTTTTTTATTTCGGCTCTCTCTGAATCCGGACTTATAACTGATATTGAAATATTGAAATGTTGGTCTTAAAATATTTTAAAATATTTTTTGGACAATGCCATTCAACAACGCATTTTACATATAAAGCGATAAAGTTTCGTACGACTGCCATTTGATTGTATTAGTTGTATTAGTACAAATTGTTTGAAAATTTATAATATGAAATTGTTTTGAAGGCCATAAAAATAAATAATATTAGAGTAGAAAATATGGTCACTAAATACTGGTGCCCAATTTAAAGTAAATTTCAATTATCGACCATTATTTATTTATTTATTTACCTACAAACATTAAGTCACAGTTATTCAATATAGACATTAAGTACCAAACAAATATATGTAAATATATTGAATTTTTCTTAATATTTCTTGTCCTTTATTTTTTGTAAGGTTAAAATCCAGAATGTTGTTATATTTATTGAAATCCCTTCTCAGGTTGGCTATGGATCCGTTGCTACCATAGTTACATCTAGACGTATCTAAATTATTCTCGACGGGTGTTAATTTTGAGTGATTTAAGATCATAGGTGGAGTATATGTTACCGGTTAGAACACAAAACATAAAAATAGCGTTAGATATTTGTTTTCTTTTTCCCAAAGTTTGAAGATTTAGTAACTTTAAGCGGCTTGTATAGGGTGGAAGTCGAATTTCTGGGTTCCACGGTAAATAACGCAACTCAAAAAATAGAAATTGCTTCTGTATGCTTTTAATTCTTGATAGCCCAGATTCATACCCAGGCTACCACACAGGACAGTATTCTAAAACAGGTTGGGCAAAAGAACAATAAACATAGGGTATTGGAATTCTTTGAGAAATCATTTTATGATTCCCAAGAAGCCTTCTTACCTTGCTCACTACAAAATGTAAAAAAAAGTTAAAGTCAAGCTTTCGTATCAAAGCTAACTCCAATATCTTTAAAGCGATCTATATTTTCAACTATTTCGCCATCAATAAAATAAGTTGGTTGATTAAGGTTGTGACGTGTCGTGAACGCCATGGATTTACGTTTCTTAAGATTACGAACATTGAGTTTTCATTACACAATTCATACATAACATCAATATCATGCTGCAAGTAGTCGCAAGTTGTTGTGAGTCGGAATATGAGTAAAACAGCTTAAAGACGGAGAGCAATGATTATTTTGTCAACAATATTTTTAAATTTTTATTTGGTTGTCGGGGTCGTATACATCACAAATATGTAGTTCTGCCGAGCCTGCTCCGGGCGTTTGTAAACTTGTAAAAAAATTAAAAAAAAATTATAGTGTCAAATCTAAGATTTTGCACGATGAATCTCGGTTACGCTATTTTTGGTGTAATTGGCAGAGCGATAGGGTAGGCGTAAAAGCGTGGCATAACCCCCGAAACATGTCGCAGAAATGTAAATTTTCAACTCATTTTGTCAAAGCTGAAATTTTGGTATATCATTACGTATATCCTGCTTAATTATAACTGACAGGGCAAAGCAACATACCGGGCATAACATATCGGCGGAACGAGTTAAAGCAAATTTTAAGTAAATAACTTTTTCAATGACTTCTAAAAGGAATTGATCCATAAAAAACTATAAGCACGGCTAAAAAAATTACAGTTTTTTAAGCTTATTGAAAGCTTATTTAACTTAAAAAAAATTTCATGCGGACAGTTATACTTTTCAAAATATTTGACTTTGAATCTCAACATTTTTAAATGACCCAAAATAGTATAGGTTTTTCTTTAGGTTGACTAAGCTTTTAAAAACTGTACTGTTTTTTAGCCGTGCAGTGGATCGTTTACCTTAATAAGAAGAAATCTATTTCAAGATCCATTTAGAGAATTTTATAATTAAAGTTTTTTTAACTGAATAACATGAATCACTTTATCAAACGCTTTACTAAAGTCCGCATAAAAGACAGCTGTTTGTAAGTTATTTAATTTGTCACAGTTGGCTTTTTTAACAAAAGCCATATTGTAAATCAGTAGGTATATCAAAACATTACGACAATGAAATTGCACATAGTTACAAATAATTTTCTCAAAAAGTGTTGATATACAGGATAGTTTAGCTATTCTTCTATAATTCTGAATTATTGAAATTATAAACCTTGTGTTCGGCCACTGCAGAACATTGGGATTAGTATATGCCTATCTGTCTCTTGAACTGCGATTCAATTTTTATTTTCAAATGTAGCATATTACATAATTTTTGAAAAAATAACTATGTACCTATGCAATAGTGATTTTCGTAAAAGACGATAAGGGATATACCAAAGTATCAATACCAGCATATGATAGGACTTAGTAAAAAATTACGAAACGTGTAAGCGTGAAGACAGACATGCAAATAATTAAGTATACAGTATCCGCAACATAACCTCAGCAATTGAATAACTACATTATTTCTTTATTATCAAAATTATCCACTGTCCACTTGGTGGTTCACCCATCTAGCAAGTGTAAAGGAATTTTTTTTGGAGAAAATCAAAGTGACGTCTTCCCTCTCGGAATCATATTTTGCAAAATCTGTATTATAGATAGCGAGTATTCCAACATAGCCAGACGAGAACTTACGCTTGAAAACCCCACATCTCTTTTTCTCTAGTTAATATGCATTTCGTCAGCTCTACAATAAACAAGAAAGATCGGGCTCGACGCATCACTTGCTACAATTTGTTTAGCGTGTGACGCGAAATAAAACTTGTGATTATTAGCAACGATTAGTATTGGCGCTAATTTAGGCTTATTCATGAATAATATTTTTTCTACTTAGAAATAGAGTAAAGTGGCGACTAGAACACTTACCCTACACGTGCAATTTTTGAGTACAAGAATTCATTTTAGAAATACAATCCGTGATATTTTAGATATCAGTTTGGACTAACCCCACTTGATAAACTCATTTCACTATTAGTTTAAGATACATTCATATGTCTGTCATCTTCTCTTTACATAAGTTTAAAAAAAAATATTTTGCAGTCTGTTCCATGTATATTATTTAATCTTATATAAATTTGTACTATGAAGTAACGTAACAATATTGTAATAATAATATTTATGTTTATCTATTTATCTGCACCTAATTTCCTATTCTTTAAAACTTATTTGTTGTTCGAATATAAAGCTCTTCAAATTGCGAACAATTACAAAATTAATTTATTTAGTTCTTGAGCTCTATATTCCATTTATACAAAAACTTCAAACTCGGTAAGTCAAAACACTCTTGGATAAATTCATTTCGACTTTTTTCTGATATTTAATTTGCTCAATGTAACCCCTTGCTGTCAGGTGCCACTAAAGTTTGAACTGGAGCAAACTGGAAAGTGGAGTGCATGATCTGATCAAAATGCACCATATACCATATAACATATTCACGAGAGGCATGGAATTTACACATTAGTAGATATAGAAAGCGTGTAACCGCGTTAAAGTTATCCTCAAGTTTGCTGTCGTAGGTTGCCTGATAAAAGCATGCATATATATATGTGTGCAATATGTGACGAGACAGTTTAAGATAAATCTCCTTGGTTGTCTCATACTCTTACGAAAGGTAAATGACAATTTCTGTACGTAAATATATTTATTTTTTTTTGTCATTTCTAACAGATTAACTCACCTTGTTCATGCTTGGGCCACCCTCCGTGACAAAACGGACTATCACAGGTCGTTCACTTCCAGCAACAAAACCGAAACCCATATTTGGGCTTCGCTGAAGAACCGCCACCTTCGGCTCAGGCGGATTTTCATCCCATCGAATACAGTCTGGTGCTTCATAGGTTGATGTCTTATTCAGGTGGCTGAAATATTGGAATATATGTTTGTATGCATATACGGACCAGGTTGTATGCACGTTATTTTCATGTGTTGATGTTGATAATAATGAAAATGTTTTAGATGATGATGAGATAAGAATTCTTACTTTATAAAATAAGGACGACCTTTTGAGTCGACTGCTCTTTCCCATCCATATGGTAGGTCATCGCATTGATTCCAACTCTCACATGGCGGTAGCCATCCAGCTGTTTGCGTGATGTGACTAGAATAAAAATATTGAAGAATTGTAAAGTTTTAAATTTGTGGAAAATTTTTAAAGCATGCAAACTATAGTTAGCCCATACATACGCATTTAAAATTTTTAATTAATGAACAGAAGCAAAAGTTAACTTATATGTATGTATTAGGTATTTATGCATTTAAATCGACAACACTCGACTATCAACACTTTTTAGGCACAAACTATGTGCCAAAATTAATATAAATCCAAATTATTAGTTTAGGAAAAATGTATCATTGAAAACAAAAATGCAGGCTCGCAAATAAAAAGAGGCAGATTGGGAACGAATTAACCCAAGCTAAAATTCACATTCGAAAAGTATCCACGGCAAGTCCCCTTCACCACATGTCAGTTGGACTTGTACATGGAATTTGCTTCAATTTTAATGCGTTTTGACTGTCTTCGGAATCAAAATCTACGTCAAGGCTTTCAGGAGGTTCCACACAGTCTTTGTTAATATATTATGTAAGACTGTTTTTAAAATAAGACGGCAATTCCGAAGGATTTTTCGATAGGATCTCTTGTACGTATTTGAGATTCATTATACAATTGCTCTGGCGCACAACGGCAATTGAGTAATGGTACCATCATATACGTTTTCTGTGTATAAGCGGCATCACCTAAGATCGAATCAAACTGCATAATCTGCGTCAGTCGTACGAAATCTTTTACAAATCTAAACACAGTCTTCTAAATCTGGAATCTATGACTTGGCCCTTGTCAGTAGACATCAGTAAAAATCATGTTTGCAGTGAACGCCGATGTTTCCTAAGATTGAACAAGGCCGTTCTAGGGCTGTATCGATTTTCTCTCGACAATGTCTTTAGTTAGCGAAATCCTTTGTAAAAGTGAAGTGCACTAAAGCTAAAAAAATTCGCATTTCTCTCATTAATATGCCGAGGAACGCCAACTTTAATAAGTTCCAAACCATCTACACCGTCTTTCAAATAATCAATTTAAATTCAATTTGTATTACTTGAATTTCGATTTTATCAAGAACTTATTTTGATTTCGCATTAATTCACTTAAATGTCATTGTAAAACAAAACCTCTAAAATTGCCTAAGCACAACTAAAATGAACGCTTTATGGCTTAACATTTTCCCAAAAAAAGTTCCACTTAGATTATTTAGTTTTAGTGCTAACCAGCTTAGTAATATATGTAGAACTTAAATCGTTGTGTGTGGTATGCATCAACAAGCAGGCCTTAATTGTTTCAATAAAGCATATATTTAAAATTTTGCCTTTTAAGGTTATGTTTCGATTGTCAATTATGATTTGATTACTCATTGCCCTGAGTAAACCTGGTAGCTCTGGAAAAACTGAACGAAAACATCTCTGAACATCACTTAAACATGAAATCCATAGATTTGAGTTGTCATTATTTAGGCTCTCTTACCTCCTAAAAAAACGAGTTGTTCTATTTACTGCTAAGATCTCTAAAACAAATTACCCGAGTGCAGGTAAATCAAAGCGAACGAACGAATTCACCGATATAAGTTATATTTATAAATTTGTTTTTCCGAGACGATGGTTCATGGTTATGAAAGCATCCAATAGTTGCCACTGTTGTCAAGTTACTAACATATTACATATATACATATGAACCAAATGACTCAAATTCATATAAAGTTTAATGCCAAAAAGGGATATCACAAAACATGAAAAAAGACCAACAAGGGGACACGTTGTTATAATCGACAATTATTTCATAGCCAAATTCAAGCTTATATCTTCAAACCTTACATAACTAGATACACTTAAATCTTGGAACCAGCAACCGACTAGTAAATTTTTTCTTTGTCTGCTGTTTTAATACTTCGGAGTAAAAAGCTTGACACACAAGACCTAATGCATGTGATGTAGTCATACATTTTATTTAAAATTGTTCTTTAGTTTCCATAAATGTACTGCAGTTTAATTGCATGCATTTCGTGTCCTTGCTAGCCCCATTACAGCAATTTTTTACACATATATGTACATATCTATACATAAAAATGTATGTAGATTCACATGTACAAGTAGGTGCACAAAATGCACATAATAATTAAAGCACATAACAGAAAGTGGGGTATAACTCCTTCAGTCACCGTCAATTTTACAGAAAAAGGAAATCCAATCCACTGTTTCACCCAGAAACTCTCGGTCGCTCTGATGAAACAAACATTAAAATTAATCAAAACAAGTGCAAAACAAGCACAGCACGGAATAGAGTTTATTATAGTTGCCTCGACACATATAGGACGGGTACCTATCGTGTGTGACTGTGAGATGAATGATTTTTTTTTAGTGCAAAGTTTTGATTTTTCCTGTTATTGAGAATTCTTGGTCGGTTGAATTACGAAGACTACGGCGAATAAAATTTGAATAAAATGATTTGTAGAAATCAAGGCAAAGAGGAGTAAGAGGACGACGAGAAAGACACAAGAAGTCGGCCATGCAACGGCAGCTGTTCTTTCAGGATATATGCAAAGTTTTTGTTATTCCATATTGACATTTGTTTAGAAATTCGCTTTAAATTGAATCGAAAAAGTTGGCAGGAAGTGTATGTGCAAAGTTGACGTGTTGGCTTCGATAATATGATTTCATATGTCAAGGTGCCACATGTGGCTGATATGGATTCTTTGTTTCTTTGATCAGATTACTAGTTTCTACTATTGGGTAAAGGGTGATGTGCTTGCGTCGTAGGTACATACATCTGTAGTTGACTACACGATTTTCGAGTGTATGTTTTTTCACATGAACTTTCAACGATGCGAACATGTCATCCGATGTTATATGATACTGCGGAAAATCGAGCGAAGTCTTCGGTGGGACCTTATTATTCGGATGACATGCTGTACAAAAAATTTGGTCATCCAGTCCCAATAGCGATGACAAGCGATCACACGGTTAATCAAATCAGTCATATAAATGACATAGAACCATGTCATTTGGTATGTCATCAGGTTGAAACGTTCAATGACATGCCGGGTGACAGGCGATCACACGGGATTATTTAGGACAAATTCGACGCCACAGTGATAATTATTTACAATTTATCGAGCATTGGGCAAACGGTTTACCTGGACTTAAAAAAACATATTTTTTATCAAACTTCTGCAAAAGATACCCCTCCCTCAACGTAGAGTCTATTGTGATATGGTGTTCTTATAGCAGCTTATATCTGGTCATATTGATGCACCTGATTTGCTGTCTTCAATTTAATTTAACTTTCGTTGAGGTGCTCACAACTTACGATGTGTAAATTTATTATTCAGTCCATATCATAGGACAAATTATGGCAGTAATGAACCTATTAGTCGTATAAGTAGAATTTATAAACTTAAAAATATTTTGCGTAATCATGTCTAAGACCATTTTGTGTCCGTTGTGTTTGTGTTAGCACTTTATACTTATACTAGCTGAATGCTCAGCCAAGCCCGTGTTAAAATAAATTTGTTTTACTATCCAACCAAATATACTATTTTAAGTCAGAAAATATATATTTGTATACATCGGTTTACTCTGTTGTTCATTTAAATGAAATTTCGGATTAAAATTCATACTTTTTTTCATTTTGCCTCATAATGGGAGAAATAACAACGATGATTTTGGACCAGTTTTTTTTATAGTTTGGTTCA
The DNA here is from genome assembly GCA_963576555.1 of Ferdinandea cuprea. NCBI lineage: Eukaryota > Metazoa > Arthropoda > Insecta > Diptera > Syrphidae > Ferdinandea > Ferdinandea cuprea. The sequence goes on from OY754959.1 coordinate 86,672,050, forward strand.
TGCGGGAACAGCAAATGCGAAGAGTATCTTCAAGGTAGGCAATCTTTAACGATATTTGTTCTTCAAAAAATTTAATTTTGAAAAAGATCCACATATTTATGTCGAACCAAGCATAGTACCAATTTTCATACTCTTCTGGATATATTTGCAAGGAAATATCTTCTTCCAATTCGATTATTTCCTTTTGAAGTGAAGGCTTTGAAAGACTGAATAACTTTACAGCCACGTCAGTCCATTCTGCCGCTTCCCCATTTCTGCAAAGACTTGGAATCGTGCAGAAAATTAATTTCTAAGAACAGAGTTCTTCTTTTTATATTTAGGAATTGTGGGGAATGAATAAATTCTTGTCTTGCAATACATTTTTAAAATATTTCGAGCTTGCGACGGAAATCAAACACACTTATAATATATTAATTTCCCATTTGCTTCTAACTCGCGGATGAGCGCAGATAAATATTTCAGAACATCTTTAAAGAAAAGAAGCCACATTTACCACATTGCGCTCTTTTTTTATGAATTCCAAGTGCTTCCCTATTTCCTGCGTTTCCAAGTTTTGAGAGAAGGAGATGACTTTGTTATTTATTAGCCAGACACCTTCCATAACTTGGCCTTTACTTAACTAACCAACACTGTTGCGTTGCAATAAGTCAGAATAAGCCGAATCACATTCAGATTCAATAAAACTCATTGAGCTGTTGGTGCTGAAGAGCTATATATATACTTTTATGGGTCTACGATGAATATTAAGAGGTGTTACAAACTATGTTTCAAAATTAATATATCCTTAGGATAGGGTATACAAAAAATTGCATTGTGTTAGGGCAGTCCCATTCATCCCACTCCCATTCTATCCCCATCACCCATCTATAGCAATTCATTATACGGGCATAACACCTGCAGTGATTTGTTTTGGAAAGCTGACGTCAGCATTTACACGGTACGGCCTAGCTTAGTCAGCGTCGGAGTTAAGTTTTTTGTGTTTGTTTTTTGTTATGTGTGGGAAGATTTGATTGGACGTGAGCAACATTCGTGGGTCGAGATCCAATTTTTTTCACCGTATGACCAGAAGTTGAGGCAAAAAAAACTACAAAGTCCCACCCGTAGTAAAAACTTTTGGTCGTTTGTCAAGAATAAAAAAAATTCGGCCTCGTCATCTATCCCGAGGGTCATTTGCAATGGCATCCCAGCTGTCAGCTCTTCAGGCAAAGCCAATCTGCTTGCTGTTCATTTTGCGGCTAGCTCAACGCTCCCAGATTGTGCTTTGACTCCCCCTGTACTCGAGCACGTAGAACATTCAATGGGACAAATCCACTTCCGCACAGTAGCAAGAGTGCTTCTAGATCTCAATATACATAAATCCGCTGGTCCAGATGGTATTTCCCCTATCGTTCTGAAGAGGTGTTCTTCCACGTTGGCAAAACCACTGCGTAAGCTTTTCTATCTGTCCTATTCTTTAGGAATCTTTCCGAGAAGATGGATAACAGCCTTTGTCCAGCCCGTCCCAAAAAAGGCGAATCCTCCTCTGTCTCCTCCTACCGACCAATCGCACTAACGTCCCTTCTTTCCAAGGTCATGGAAACGATGATAAAGCGTGAGCTTATGAAATATATTGACTCCCGAAAACTTCTTAATGACCGGCAGTACGGCTTTCGCAACAACAGATCCACTGGTGATTTGATGACATATCTAACCGAAAAGTGGAACCAATCTATGCACCATGGTGGTGAAAGCAGGGTCTTTGAACTTAATATTTCATAGGCATTTGATAGAGTTTGGCATCAGGCTCTTTTGTCTAAAATGCGTGCATTTGGAATCGATGATGCCTTTCTTCAATGGATTATAAATTACTTTTCGGAGCGTTCAATTCAAGTCGTTTTGGACGGTTTCAAATCTGCAACTCACCAAATAAATGCTGGTGTCCTCCAAGGCTCCGTTCTGTCTCCGACTCTTTTTCTCTTTTTTGTCAATGATTTCCTTTCTGTCACTTCTAATCCAATCCATTCCTTCGCTGATGACAGTACCCTAAGCTTCGCATATTCGTTTTACGATTCACGTCCCTCATCTTCGGGCGTGGAGCTAGAACGGCAACGTATGTTAAGCTCATTATGCTTCCAAAACACAATGCTGTCTTCTGTCATTAAAGCGGAACCCCAATACTTTGACATTATCCATGGATGGTACTTGCATCGTCGAAACCGAACGACTTTCGATCCTCGGTATGTGCGTAAACGACAAACTTCGTTGGAATGACCACATATTCGATGTCGCCAAGAACGTTACGAAATGTCTAGGCTTCCTTAAGCGATGCAAGAAATAGTTCACCCCTTCGGATCTGGCTAGAATCTACAAGGCGTTTATTCGCCCAAAACTTGAGTACTTGACAGGATTCAAAAACGTGAGGTTAAACTTATTGGCGATCGAGACATCGCGAAATCACTAGACTCTCTTAGTCATCGTCGCAATGTCTCCTGCCTTTCATTGTTTTATCGGTATTTCCACCACAAGTGCTCAAATGAAATAGCCAGTGGCATTCCACCCCTACAGCACTTCAACCGCAATACTCGCCATGCTAGGAATGCACATCAGTTTACCCTCAAGCCTGTATTCGGACGTAGAGTGAAATACAAGGATTCATTTCTTAACCGTACAATACAAATGTGGAATGCTCTACCACGCTCTGTTTTTCGTACACATTGTAGTTTACAGACATTGAAAACCAACGTGCATCGGTATTCCTTTTTTTCTAATCCTTCACTTTCCTAATGTCCGCACTGTGTTAACAAAAAAATCATCCAAAATCCCCTTTTTTAAAAAAAAAAAATAAATAAAACCCACAGTAAGGTTATTTCGTCATTACGTACCTAGAAACTTTTGTAATAATATAAGCCGTTCCACTCTAAGCAAAAGAGCCATTACGGCAACGCTGCTCGTGTGTGTGCTGTTTTGTGTTTGTACGCCGTCGTTAACGTTATAACACCAAAACAAAATAAATGTTAAAGAACAGCCAAGTTCTCTTATAATCGATTTTGTTTACAAGTCAGCCACAAAAAGTACTGAGATAACGCCAAGTTTGTATTGTAATTGTTAAAAATTTCGAAAAGAGTGTTTATATTTTTATACTTGGCAAGTTTTCCATTTAGAAGTTTTGAAAAGATATATATATAAAACACATGTGTACGGAGCCCCGATTTTTACGAATCTTAAACTTAGGTATGCTGCCTGCTCCTGTGCGTCACAATAAATCCTGAAAATTTAATGTCTCGTGCTTTGCTGTAAGCGAAGTTAGGGGAAGTGCCAAAGTTGCAAAAGAACTTGGCTGGCACTACCGCGCCCCTTAATCCTTATAGTTCCTTCCGAATTATGCATGTATTTGAATTTATTGCTTACTAACCTGGCAATTTTCAGTACATTTGTATACTAAAATACCTACTTTAGGTACCATCATAATGAACAACCTGCTTCGAAATGTCAATTTATACTTGTATAGTTACAACTTCAGTACAATAAATTTTAACCCCGCGGTTTTGACTAACCTATAAGGTGACTATAAGGTGAGAAGATTTTTATTTAAGCATTCACTAAATGTGATTATTAGTAAGGCCCATAGTTTAAAAAAAAACGCGTTCAAAGTTTTATCATCAACGCTCACGAGCTTCAGAGAGCCCAGTGTTCAATGTTGCATAACACGTTTGAGTAAAGTATTAATCTGATTACCTTGAAAAAATGCAAGAAAAAAAATAGCTTTTTTTAAAATTCTGACTGCGCATAAAGATTTTCTTAAATTTAAATTAAATTGGTTTTTTTTTAAAGACGACTCTAACGATTTTGATCTGTTTTTTTTTATTTTGGACAATCAGGTTCAAAGTGTTTTATGTAAATTTAAAAATTTCGATTCTCATCAAAATCGTTACAGCGGTTATTGAGAAAATCGATTTTCATAAAACTTAAAAAATGATTTAAATAAAATTGTTATTAATATGTTTGTTAAATGTTTCCATTTTGTTTTAGGCGATTCAAAAATGCATTTCATGTAACGAGAAAGTTTTATATGACGCAGTCGCACGACTTCATTTCCAAATACTAAGAAAGAGGAAAAAAGTGAATTGACATTCATTTCTTAATATTAAACAGCTTTGAAATCTATACGATATTTTTATCTTTGCAACATACATTCGAACATATCATTATCATTAGGAATAAACAAGAACACCTTCGTGGACTTTCATAAATACATTTTCTTTGGCTGCAATTTGATAAAATTATGTCTATACGTACTTGCAATAATAAAGTCGTCCGTCCTTTCCCGTATGTGCAGTCCACCCATCTTTAAGCTTTTCCTGCAAGACGTCGAGATACCTTCCGATTTCATTCCAATTTGACGCTGAAAATGTGGTCACTGCTGTTATATTCTTTCTTATTGGTCCTTCTCCCAGTATTGTGATTGCGTTTTCCGCAGCTGTACTATTTGTATGTTGTTGTGAAAAAGATTGCGACTTTGATTGTATTACCGGTGGTGCCTTAGCCAGACCATTTTCGATTTGCGGCGAGGATGACGATGGTAGTGGCTGTGCATCGTTAGTTGTATGCCCCGAAGGCAATAGCATCTCGTTGGTACATCCGCTTAGATCTGTAATGATGCAATAAGAAACCGTAAAATACTTTCTGTATGTATATAAATATTATATAAATTCGTATGAATGTGTGTATAATGGTATTTATATTTCCAGCAAAGTTTGAAATCTAAAGATAAGTAGTAATAATTTAAGGAATAGAAAATATTTCTATATTCATTCTTTGGTAAAATTATTGAGGAAAAATGCGAAAGGTTGTTTATTAGAAATCACTCCTGCATATTCTTGATAATTTGATCGAATTTCGCTCAATATGACCGAAATATCTTTACTTTCACCAGAGTTAATTTTAATTTTAATATTCGGTAAAAACTAAAAGTTTCTTCAACTTATATTAGATACTATAGATAAACATTATATTCCAAGATATGCAATGGATTTCGGGAAGGTGATGCGCTATCATATGATTTCTTCAATATTGTTCTTGAGTAGAAAGTGCGCAGGGCAGGTGTTAACACGGAAGGCGCTATCTTCAACAAATCCATCCGATTTCTGGACGATAAGCATGAAATTAGAGTTAATATTAAGCACCTCCGAAAGAAAAATTCTTCGGCAGATATTTGGTCCTGTACAAACGCGAACTCTATGAGCTGTGCCAAGATGTTGATGTATTCCGAAAAGCCAAAAGTCATGGATTATATAGGGTCTGCCACCTTGAGCGAATGGACAACAATGATCCACCTGAGAGGATATTCGAATCCCAGCCCCCAGTTTGAAGCCGACAAAGATGACCAAAACTCCGCTTTATTGACCAGGCCATCGCGGATGCCAGAGCGCGTGGTGTGGACAACTGGAAGCAGCGTGCCTGGGATCGTAGAGGATGGAAGGCTGCCGTGTTTCAGACAAGGACTCTTCACGGGTCGGGTTTCCCGTTAAGTAAAGTAAGTATAGGTTTTGCTGATAAAAAATCTTCATGGAAATTAACCCAAGTGTAAATTTATTTAAACCTGCTGACAAAAATTCATATGTAGGTGTGAGCCAAGCTTTAAGGTTAAAGGGTACTCGATTTCAAAGCGCAAAGTATTACGTTCATTATTATTTTTTTTCAGTGAACACATTCTTCAACGATACTGACCGTCTGTTTTGTAAGCATTCAAAATTTTGTTTTTGATTGTTCACAAAACCTATGTAATTTTTTTTTAAAATTTGTAATTGCCTAATGAAAGTATCATTAAATCAGATTATTTCAGTTTAAAAGATTTAAGTGAGAACAGATTTTACTTTGATGCAACTGTAGAAACGCTCTTAAGATGTGCTTCCGGTGATGTTGCTGAAGTGATCTTTAATGAATCCTTAAATGCTACCTTCATCAAAAAGCTAGCAAATCGATTTAAAGAATACCAACCTTTAATAGGATTATACTATTTCATACAAAGAACAATAACTCAACCAAACTCAACGCAATTCCACACAAGCTTTAGGAAATATCGATCGTTGATTTACAAAGCGAACACACGAAGCCCTGTTATAGACTATGCTTACTTTAAATATTAAGACTTCTTTAGCTCTATTATAAGATACATCTAATATATACCTACCAGTAAATATACAAAAAACGCGGCAACACAAATTCATTGCACTATTCATTTGTTTGCATTATATATTTCTCTGCTTTGGTTGTATTTTCTTAAAACAGATAGGTACCTACCCTATTGCACCATACCTATAGACAGTAAAAAACTTACTCCAAATAAAAGTAATCACAACAATTTATTCACAATGATTTCTTGAAGAAACGAAGTACATAGTCCCTTCTTTGGAAATCCTTTTCCAATTGTGTTTGTTTTTCTTTTATTGTTATACAGCTTATCCTAGAAACGCATTCACTACGGAAAAAATCAGTTTCATTGCAAAGGGACTTGTTTTAAATTGCAAAATATTTACTTGCCTGCCTTGACAGAAGAAAACGTGAGTCTGTTTTATTTTTTAATTTAATTTTACTGACCGAAAATCAACAAAGAAAATGCTTGTTATTCTTTCTTGTTTACATTCTCTACCTCCTATTTTATTAATTAAGATACAACGTGAACTTATGATAACACATATTTTGGATTATATCGAACGGTTGAATAAAAAAGCTTATTAGGACTTTTACTTAAAGGGCGTTCCACTTTAACACTAGCCAGATCACATATGAGTAATGAGCAGTGTTGCTCTCTTAAGAGGTCGTGAGTGTAGTACCGGAGTAAAGTGTAGTACAAATGTATATAAGAAGAAGGCAATATTTACAAAATTGATTATTAAGATTATTTTTAAAAATTAAATATTAACACATGGCGAGACTAATCGCTTGGAAATTAGAAACCAAAAATGCTTATATGTATAAATGCTTATATAATGAACTACATTTATAATTTGTAATCAGTAGCGTTGATAAAAAGTAAAATGTTTACTTTTTAAACATATACCAAGTTCCACTTCCGAATCCTTCTGAGATCTCCCATAAATCAAATATACAAGATTTCGAGTTTCATTTGTGTGTGTTTTGAACTATGTATATAACTTGTGTTCGAAATGTTTTTATTTCAGATATTCATCGTTGCCGTGGTTGTTATCATGACAGTATTTTAAAGACCAACACGGCGAATCATGGCTGGGGCGTCGTTATCTTGTATATCTGATTTATAGTGATCTAAGAAGGTTCTGTAAATGAAACAGATATTTTTCGGAGAGATCTATGCCGAATTTCTTGGATTCGGTTTTTTTTATATTGCAATGAAATCAATTTTTCCTGGAATGAATACGTTTTAAGGATAAGCAGCATGACAATATATGAGAATAGGATTCAAAACAAATGGAATAGCATTCTGAACAAGAAACTATGTACTTTGTATATTAAAAAATCTTTGCGAATAAATTATTGGGCCTTACTAATAAGAAATCTTAGTCGTTCAGTAGCTATTAGTAAGTAGGCAACTTAAATTTTATTTTACAGATTAATAAAAGTAATACTAATAACTGATTTAACCCTTTGTGTTGTTAATGGTAGCTTTTCATTCATTCTGTTAAATTTTATGTCTACAAAAGTAAAAAATAAATTATACCTACTTAATATTAAATGGGTAAATAATTGTACACCCAGAAGAAATTATCCCCTTAAGTGTTCCAAAGAATAACCTTGATTTAATAAGATGAACAGTAATACCAACTATTCGCTCAGCCACCTGTATGACGAAAAAAAGGCTGTAGAACAGAAACTAGTAGGGTCATGAATATTTTGTTTTTATATAAAGGGTGTTTTTTTAGAGGTTGGTTTTTCGAATAGAGATAAAACTGACATTTTGTGGTCAAATATGGCAACTCTAATGTCATTTATGTTCAGTTTGGTTTGTCATTTCATCGTGAACAGGTTGACTGATAAACAACGCTTGCAAATCGTGCAAATTTATTTCGAAAATATTGGTTCAGTTCGCGGAGTTTACCGCAAAATTTTGTTCAGTGATGAGGCTCATTTTGTGTTGAATGGCTACGTCAACAAGCAAAATTGCCGCATTTGGAGTGAAGAGAATCCACATGAGACCCTTGAAATGCCATTACATCCACAAAAACTGACTGGTTGGTGTGCTCTATGGGCCAGTGGACTTCTTCCGAAATGATGCTGAAGAGTCAGTTACCGTTAATGGAGACCGGTATAGAGCCATGATAACCGACTATTTTGTTCCCGAATTGGATGGCATGAATGTGGATGAGATGTGGTTCCAACAAGACGGCGCTACATACCACACAGCGCACGTCACAATTGATTTATTGAAGGAAACATTCGATGAGCGCATAATTTCGCGGAATAGACCTGTCAATTGGTCATCAAGATCGTGTGATTTGACACCATTGGATTATTTTCTTTGGGGATATGTGAGTTCGCTCGCCTACGCCAATAAACCACATACGTTAGGGGACTTGGAAGCCAACATTCGTACCGTTATTGCCGACATACAGACCCTAATGCTTGAAAAAGTGGTTGAAAATTGGACCTCTAGACTTGTCGTTAATCGAACCAGCCGCGGGGCCATATGCCCGAAATCATATTTAAACATTATTGGCATAAAATGATTCTTCCAATAAAGCCAAATTGATGGACATTAAAACGATTTTCTTATGTTTTGTAATAAAATCAAAGGAATTCGGTTTTTTACTACATAGTATTGATATAATTATTATTAATACGACACACGAAGTGAATTTAATTAGCATATTTTAAGGCAAGTACATACTATTGCCCTATAAATTGATTATATTGATTTTTCAAACCTTATTTGTAATGCGTTGCCTAAGTTCAATGTGGACAACATATGAATTTAAAAACATTATACAACATATTGTCTAAAATTAGGCACGCAGCAAACGTTGAAGCTGAAAAAACTATTGATTTAACCGAATTTGACCTTTTAATATACATATATACCACGGACTATTATTTTAAACATTTCATGCACTCAACTCAAAGCAATTAAAAAAACACGCAATTTTTATTGTTTTTATGTTGTCTTTTTTCGGAGAGCTGTACTCTTGTGAATAATGGTCCCATCGAAATGTTTTTTTCTTCTCTAACTCACCTACCCCCAAATACTTAGTTATGAAACTGTATTCCAGACATTTGAATAAAAAAGTAATTTCAAGCGCGGAGAGTTCAAGTATCTGATATCTAAAATCAAAAATGCAGTTACTGTTTATGACGACATCAATCAAAACAGTGTGGGTGAAATACAATTTTTTTGTAAAGATGCAATAAAATGAAAAGAAATAATTTCTTTCAAAAAACCCACTGTTTGGCCTACACAGCACTCACTTTGAAAATAAGTTTTCAAGGTTGTTCAAGTGTAAAACGACCTATTTCGTGGCCCTACGAACTAAGTCCCAAATGGAACTAAATCCCACTAGCCAAATGAACTAAGTCCCACCAATTTTGCAGTGGGATTTAGTTCATATGTTTGGGATATACAAAGTTCGTAGTTCATTATCAAGTTCCCAATGAATTAAGTCCCAATTTGAGAAAGTGGGAGTAAGTTCATTTAACTTGTTTCGAAAAAAAAATAATTCTGCTTAAAGTGGGAGATAGTTCGTTTTGGCAAAAATTGTGCTAACGAGTTCAAATGTAAATCAGACATATAAATACGGTTTATAGATTTTGTGCAGTACACACATATGTTTGCATTATGTACCAGACATAGACATAGTGGGTGTAGAGGCTTAGTGGTTAAGTGCGTTGGACGACTAAAGGAGATGTCGCTGGTTCAAACTTGTACCACCTGAAAGTTTTAATTGACTGCCCCACCTCTTGCCAACGTTTGACAAACATCCAAGAGTAAGAACTGTCATGAGAAGCTTCTCTAGAATTAATTGCCGTTCGGAATCGGCATTAAACTTTAGGTCTCTTCCATTTGTGTTAAAAAATATATCTTCGCACACACAGTAGTTGGAGAAGCTAGGCTTTGAGTCCTGTATGGACCGTTTACGCCCAATATTTATTTTTCTATTTTTTACCAGACATAGACTTCACACGATTTATTTGCTTTCAAAATGGTTTCGTTATCATAATATTTACCTTTTCAAACAATATATCAATATATATTATGAGGAACATAATATAATATGTTCCCTTGTGTAACAATTTTGAAGGTTCCATCTATTAAACATTTACTGTTGAACATAGGAATAATTTATATAATAAGCTGCGATATCGTTTCGGAACAAAATATGCAGTAAGAAAATTTGTCCTCATTTATGCATGCTTAAAAAAATGGATTACACTTCGTGTTTTCCAAAATTTTCCCATATAAGTTCCAAATGAAATGCTTTAATAACGTCAAGTGCTTGTCATTTTTCCATGCAAGCATATGATTATTTGCAGCGAATGAAGGTTCTGACGATGGATATACTATACATGTCGTTTGTGCCGCATAAAAATCATTGATATAATTCACTTTTACTTACAATCAATATTGTATTGTATATGTATTTATCCTTTTATTTTGTAAAAAAAAGTATATAGGTACCTACCTATGCTGGATTAAACATTTTTGGGACTTAGTTAATTTCAAATCGTAAATTTTCGTTTTATTTTAAATGATTTTGGAGAATATAAGAATGAATTAAAACCAAATATTGGGACTTAGATCGTAAAGATCTATATTTAGACTTTGTTCATTCTTAGTTGGGTCTTAGTTCCTAAAAAACGTGGGTGTTAGTTCATATGAACTAAATCCCAAATTTTGTGGGACTAATTTCGTTTTGGCTAGTCGGAGTTAGTTCCAGTTGGAACTTAGTTCGTAGGGCCCTATTTCGTTCCGCGGGGGTGTGACACTGACTTTCTGTAAATATTTCAAGCGAGCAACAACTGACTGTATCAAAATAACCTATGGTTTTAAGAGAAACTACTGGATGGCCCAGCTTTTATATGCGTGAGATGGATAAAATGGCTGTTAAGTTTTGACATATTGTGTGATCAAAAGTTTAGCTGACAGGAAGGCGCTTATATGGGAACGTTGATTGAAATTATGTTCCTTGATGTTAAGTACTGCTGAGATCATTAAAATTCGGTCAAATTGTGTTGCTCTTGCTACGCATCTATGGCAGCTGCTAATTCGGTGCTCTCGCACGACTGCCAGATGCAGATCCTTCGCATGGTATCACGATTCGAGTTTGATCGAATTTCAAAGATGCAAGCAATTCTTAACGTCAAAGAACACAACTTCAATCAACGTTCTTATGCAAGCGCGAATTGGACAACACCAGCTAATGGTCATACGAGAGGTCTGTAGACATTTTTTGACATCCAGCAGGTGAATGACGGACAGTAAGGTATGCAGTAAAGTGGGAAGGTTATTAAAATAATGCCTAATCCTATAATCCTGGTCAATTAAAGAAACGAAAAGGTGAACAAGACAACTTCGAGGTATTACCCATTCGTAAACCATCTTTTTATCGACTTCAAAGCCGCATATGACAGCATTTATCAGCTCTTCATGTCGGTTGCCGAATTAGGGACCCCATCAAAACTGGTCCAGATGTTCGTAACATGCACCGGATTTTGGCAAGGAGATGTGCTTTCGTGTGATTTCTTCAATCAAGTTTTTGAGTAAATAGCGCGCAAGGCAGGTGTCAACACGGAAGGCACTATCTTCAACAGATCACTCCAGCTACTGGGGTAAGCGGACGGTATTGACATCATAGATCGCGTGACTTGATAGAAGCTTTCACGGCTATCAAATTAAACGGCATCAAATTAAAATTTAACAAATCTCAAAAGTCTCTTATGACAGTTTATACTTTTGCAGATAGAATAAACCGGCCAAATAGAATTAAAAATTAAAATGTAAGTATTTTATTTTTATAGAAATTAAAGCCCTCAATACATTCTGTAATAAACACCTGTTGTACAATATTCTCAGCCAAATATGAATTTTTCCTTGCTTTCGCATTACAAATACACAATATGTTGTTATGTAGTACATATATATATATGTATGTTGTAATTAAATTCCTGCCATGGCAGTAACAAGGGAAAGTAAATTGACACCATACCATGGCGAAACGTTTAATGAAGAACAAGACGAGGGAAATGTTCACATGAAATCCAAACTCGAAATAAACACAAAAGGGGCAAAATGTCTTACAATTTAAAAACAGAGAAAAAAAACTCACACAACGATTAAGGAGGCAATGTTGGGCGCCAGTCGGCAGTGCGTGCGTCTGTAATCAAATCCAAATTAAATACAAATCTACACTCCCGCACACCTTCTGGAAGAATAGAATATGTACCTATTTGAATAGAAAAGAGAATTGAAATTCATTTCGTTCTCCAGGCAGCAACATGTTAGTGTGACGGTTGAGGTGTGAGCTCTTAAAAGCACTATAGGCATGCATGTGCACATTAAGCAAATTAAAGGGATCAACGTCAGCCAGTGTTAATGTCTCTGTTTACGAATTAAGCTCTGATTCCATTATACACATGCACGCTTGTCTGCTTTACAGCATCTATCTCAAGCCCAATAATCTACGTTTAGTATAGGTAGGGTTGAACCGAGAATGAAGTATTGTGCCTCTTCCCTCATGTGTTTGATGTGTCTCTATCTTTATGTGCACACAAAGCTTACTGTTTAAGATGAAAAGTTGTTTTGTACCTGTAGCCTGGAGAACGATGAAATATTGGTAAGATGCTGATACATAATAAGAAGCGAGGAGAAACTTTTGTTTAAGTCCTTGATTTGCTCGTCGTTATCATGCAAATACACATTAGGGTAAGTAAAAATGTAATTACACTTATCTCTTAACAAAGTTTTTGCGACACAGGTTTCAAACACTGTTGTTTAATTTAATTACCATTATTGAGAGATTCGGTTACGACGAGGTATTCGACATGTATACCTCTCATATTCATTATACATAATTGCGATAGAAAATGATTTTATTTAAAACTATTTTAACTAAAAAGCTACGGGTTTGTTTTATCTACACTTTAGTTACAACTGATTTCTTAATTTACTAGCCAAATAAAAACATATTAGCTAGATACCGACATGAAATTAAGTAAACTAACACTCGTATAGATCTTGTAATTGTTTGTTTGCGTTGCTAAACGATTATGATCGTACACAAAATCATATATTCAAAAAAAAAAGTATATAATATTTTGTAAAATTAATAAATTAATTTCGTCCACTTAAGCTTTAAAACAGTTTTTTTCTCTAAATTGGAACTCTAGGGAGTATATGATAAACATTTTAGCTTCCTATCACAAAATTCAAGGCCTCTAATCAACTGACTTTGTAAAATATTAATAAGTTACTGGCGTTACAAATATTAATTGTTTTGGTGTTATTCGGAAGTTTTTATCTAATGCACGAATCGGAGAATGGTAGATAAACGGGTTTCCCTTGTGATTTCACAATTTTGAGCTTTCATGCACATTTAAACTAGAGCCTAAGATGTTGACCGTGTACTTAGGAAACGCAGATACCCGTATTCCGGATAATTAATTTCGCCAAATAAAAATACGGATTCTTAATATCCGAATACCTTTATTTGTTACTAAAATGTACTTCAAATCACATATGTAGGTACGTTCACCTTTTTTTAACCAGCTAAGGAATAGGCAGTTTAATTATACGGATTATTAAATATTCGGTAATTCGTGTATTCAATAATTTAATATAAAAATCTGTATAATTATAATTATACGGACTCAAATCCGGATCCATTAAGAGTCCAGATATCCGTGTATTTAATTTCCGGATAATAGGGGGCTCCAGTTAAAACCAATGACCAAACTGAGATGCCAAAATATTCCGTGGAAACAATATTTTCACTATGATAAACTTTACGAATGAACAACCTTTAGAAATAAATAAAATGTGTTGATTCGAAGTAAATAAGTTATTGTAATTTGCATACCAACATTGAAGTCCCTTCTGGCACTTTTGTAAGATTATATGGCAACACTTATTAATTTTCGATGAAGATGTCCGATTTCATCACAAAACCTCCGCGGATTTTAAGCTAAACGGCTTCGTCAGTCAACAAATCAAAATAGAATATATGTACATTATTGATCAGATGAGAAAAAACACAACATTCAGTCAAGAAAATATACTCATAATCAAACATAAGGAAAGACTACAGTTTGATGGCCATATTGCCTGATAACCTAACTATATATATAGATCTCCTTCAGGCTTTGGGAATTTAGAACATAGGGACATTAATAGAAAGCTTAACGAGACGAGGGAGTGGGTGCAGTGGCTTAGTAGTTAAGTGCGTTGGACGACTAAGGGAGATGTCGCTGGTTCAAACCTGTACCACCTGAAAGTTTTAATTGGCTGCCCCACCTCTTGCGAACGTTTGACAAACATCCAAGAGTAAGAAATGTCATGAGAAGCTTCTCTAGAATTAATTGCCTTTCGGAATCGGCATTAAACTGTAGGTTCCTCCATTCGTGTGAAAAATATATCTTCGCACATACAATGGTTGGAGAAGCTAGGCTTTAGGTCCTGTATGGGCCGTTTACGGCTAATATTGATTTATTTATTTTACCGAGACGAGAACATTTTAAGCAAAAAACTAAATTTTCGCTTCAACATAAGTTGCTTTAACTTAGGACCACAGATTTATTCTTACGCGTATGGCAATCTTTCAAGTACGAGTCAACAGAGAAGTGCTTGTATTTTGGTATAGAAATGGAATTAAACATCACCCAGGACTTTGAAAAGATACAACTAAAATCTTGTCTATGTGGTCTTTTCCGATCAATTAGTTCAACAAATCAAATGGAAACTGGAATGTTGTCGTCTAACAAAAAAGTATCCATTGCTGTTTTCGATCACAAAACGTTCAGAGGGGTTGTTTAATGAGTAAGAGGGTGTCACGCCATTACAATGTCCATTGGAGTGCAAACATTTTTTCATTTGTTGCCACAATTACTCGTAAGTGGACAGGCCATTAGTGAACAAATTAGGGCGGAGGAAATCGATTTTTGGGCAGTCATAGTTGAAACAAATTATTGCGTGAAACAATTGAAATAAATTTCTAAGAGGCAAACATGCAAATACCAAAGAGATATATGTATGTACATGCTATGCACATGTAATAGATCGAGCTACGGCAACCCAAATCTGTACCCGTCGAGTTAAAGGAAAATTTAATATTATTGGGTAGTACTTGGCTGCTAATTAATACCAACGAAAATTGGTCTGGTAGCCCCTCTTCTGTTGCGATTTGTGTGAGAGGGCGTTTTTTAGGTAATATGGAAGGGTGCACATTACCCATACGGTTGAAGGATATAATTTAATTTTTGTAATTGCAATTTAATAATTGCAAAAATACCTTCTTGGTATGGGCAGGCCATTGATGCATTTTTATTTATCAATTTAAATTACAACATTTACGCCAAAGGTAACACTTTAAAGCCTGGTGGGTTTTGATAGCTGTGCGAGCAATCGACCAAAACAAAAAAAAATTAATAATCGCTTAAGAATATGGGGCAGTTTTTAT
Source organism: Ferdinandea cuprea (assembly GCA_963576555.1). Lineage (NCBI taxonomy): Eukaryota > Metazoa > Arthropoda > Insecta > Diptera > Syrphidae > Ferdinandea > Ferdinandea cuprea. The sequence goes on from OY754959.1 coordinate 86,687,667, forward strand.
TATGACACTGAAGGATAGCAAAAAAATGCAATAATCGGCCAAAAAATTATGAACATTTACCCGAAATATGAAATGAGCAATCGCCCTATATTTGGAACTGTTGTCAAGAATCAAGATGGAATCGCCCGAAATCCAAAAATTAACAATCACCCAAACCATTTTGTTTGGGGATTTTCAACTTTCTTTCTGCAAGCGGCTGGCAATGTTAATAATCGCACAAAGTAAAAATGAACAATCGCAGAGCGTTTTTTTGGGCGATTATTCAAAATTTAGTTTTGGGCGATTGTATCTAGGGCAATCCGGTTTCTATGGCCAACCAAATTTATTCGTATAAAAAGATAGAGCATCATCTTTTAAGGCCTTTAAGTTGACCTAGAAGACTGAAATTAGGAGCACCTATTTATAAGAAACAATCAAGGGTTATGATTGTTAAATCTGATCTCTAATGTTAATCTACTAATACCATTTCAAAAAGAAGGCAGTAGTTATTACGAAGTAGGAAAGTTCGGGAAACGACAACGCTTAGAGTATGAGAGCACGAAGTAGTAACCATTTATGTAGTTCGTTTGAGTAATTATTGCCGCTCGTCTAAGCTTTAAAAGTCGTTTTGAATATGTCTGCAAGAAGACATCAAAAACTGTGCACTCTCAAAGCTGATGATTAACATCGGGAGCCGGGACTGCCACGCCCACAAATTAGAAAAAACCGTTATAAAGCTAAAGTTAGAGAGATAGAGTGTTACAACCTTCACAAGATATGTAGGCACTGCCCTCCTTTATAAGTTTGTCATATAAAGTTTTTTGCCACGCCTACTTTTTGTGGGCGTTTTTTTTTTACTAAAATGCTGTTTCCTTCGAAAATTTTCATAGAAAGCGAAAAAAAATGTTTAACAAGATATTTACCCAATATTTTTCCAACATATCGCCCATAAAAAGTTTTTGGCCACGCCCACTTTTTGGAGGCGTTTTTTTTTTTTAATAATAGATTGAAATAAAATGCTACCTATCATCTTCTTAATGCTTTTTCCTTTGGGGCATATAGGGACAAATTTCTAACCCAGGAATACACGTGGGTTCTGTGATTCATCCGTTAAGGATCTCTGAAGGTAAGCGTGATCATGTGAAGTGTTTTGTGCCATAACCTAAAGATCTCCTTTTTTTTGTCAGCAGTGCGGATAGTTCTTTTATTGCTTGCAGTAATAGAGTGTTCCGGTGACCCATATAAGTGGTTGCACAAAAACTCAAGGGCACTATAAACGATCAAAACTACTTACTCCAGCAAAAGGCATCCGCACCACAAATTGACCCAGTTCCCTCTAAATTCTGATCTGCGAAGTGTTTAATAAAAAATGTCAATTTTACATAGGTAGAGTAACGTTTCTTATTTTATTTATATATGTATATATATTGAAACGCATAATACCAACTCAAATTGCCTGATTTCGATCCATAAAAACTTACAATATGCTTATTTAAATTTATTAAATGAAATTCAAAAAAATACCTAACCTTAAATCTAGACTTCAATCTAGCCTAACAAGAATTAACCAATTATTGTTTATAAATGAGTTAAATTACAAAGCCAAAGAAAATAACTAAATTCAACTTAGTACATAAAGAGTACAAATAGATGGAGCAGCGGGAAATTTGTGCACAAAATTCAACGCATGAGAGCATCGTAATCAACATTAATACCAAGTAAGTACATATTAAATATGTAAAAAGATGTAAAAGTGTTGAGATGTGTTGCTGATTTCTTATTAGCATTGAGGAGAGAGTAGTCGTGGTGCAATGGCACTTGCTGCCCAGATGTAAGGGGAGGGTTTCTCTAGGTGTCAAAACACCCACGACACCACAGCTAATAGGAAAATTTATATAAATCTTTAATTCTTCTTTTTTTTTGTTATTAAATATAATAGTATCAATGGCAATTGTGCAATTGATAACCTCAGATGTGCGAGGCTGTATATTCTACTTTCACTAAAATCATTTAAGATTATTTTTTTTTGGCACGATAATTTTTGTAGCTTCAGGGTAGCCAATGAGCAACTAAGAACCACCCCACCGTCGAGCTAATGCCGTGCAACCGCAAGCCTGCCAGCCCTCACCTGTACCCGTCCATAAGGGACACACCGGCTAAAAAACACACCTGAACATAACAAAGATAACATGAAAATATACCAGCAACCGATTTATGGATTAAGCGGAAGGATGACAAAAACAAACTTTAATCTGACCCAGTGATTAACGGGTCGTGGGTGTAACAAAAAAAAATGAAAATTGGACCATAACGCAGCGATACTCATCGATCTTAAATGCTTAGAGCGCCAACGGAAAGCAAATTGTTCCAATAATAAAGTAACTAAGTTTTCATAACCTACTTCCGCGAAATAATGCCTTACGGCGTTTCCGCAGGTTCCCCCGGGGGACACAAATTGGCATGTTCAAGTAAAGTTGATCCAGTATTATTCGTTTTCATTAAATGTGAAATAAACCAACTCTTTTAATTTTAATAATAAAACAGAAAAGGATATAAAAACGCGCTTTATTTGGCAGCCAAAACCTTGCATATCTCAATTACATATACAAATTACGTTGACGGTAGTATATCAACATTTTTTTGGATGTGGTAAGTTAACACCACAGCCCAAGGCCATGATCAAAAGTTCATGATAGCAAGTCATGCGCATTGGCTGTGTCAGCATATTCATGTCTGAACCTGTTCCCACAGTTTCAGTGCATGAGGATCTTGTTACGAGCGCGCCATTGCCACCGGATACGCGTGCAGTGGCCTATTTGACGAATCAGCGATTCGCACCGTGGGAGCAGTGGCTTCCTAACGGGAGATTAGGATAGAATAAGTTAGTTCTAAATTGACTGTCGAAGGAGAGCAATAAATCCATAGCGGAAGCAAATAAACGGTTTTTTTATTTTCTTAAGCTAGTAAGTCGAACAAGTGGGCACGCCTCCTAGTGGGCGTGCGTTCGCGTTTTTTTATGATCACCCGGATGTGATCCTTTAACTGGCGCCCGAGCAGGGACCGGCATTAAAACATGTGTCCTTTTTGTCCAAGGATATGTGCCCACTACAATGCGCTCTATAGAGTGAATACGTCACTGTATCCATGAGAACACAGCTGACCATTTGGTAATCAAGGGCACAAACATTCCACATACCCATGAGAACATATGGATATCGCGAAGGACTAAAGGATACGGTGGTGATGGTGATCGTGCCATTAGTAGGTTGCTTGCAACTAAACGGGACGAACACGACACCTCCCGCATTGCCGGTTCCCAACAACGGTTCAACTAACATAGCGTTCTTTCTTTTTCGTAGGACATTTGCCAACCAGTGAAACATAAAAATAACAATGCTGAAATTAATGAAGTTATTGTGAGTGTTAAAAAATAAAATTACTTGCTAATTAAGCTAAACAAACCGGTGTTGCGAAGAAAAATTCCGCGCTCCCGAATTTGTTAAAAAAATAAAATTACTTGCTAATTAAGCTAAACAAACCGGTGTTGCGAAGAAAAATTCCGCGCTCCCGAATTTGTTATAGAAATAAAATTGCTTTATAAGTAAGCTTTACAAACCGGTGTTGCGAAGATAAAATTCCGCGCCCCCAAATTTAACGAAAAATTACTTGCTAATTAAGCTAAACAAACCGCTGTTGCGAAGAAAAATTCCGCGCTCCCGAATTTGTTATAGAAATAAAATTGCTTTATAAGTAAGCTTTACAAACCGGTGTTGCGAAGATAAAATTCCGCGCCCCCAAATTTAACGAAAAAAGAAAAATCAGTGAAATCTCGCGAAGAAAAATTCCGCGATAGATCGAATATCCCATTGAGGGAATATATAAAAATTATAAGAATTGTGAAGAAGAAATTAGCGATACTGCTAGTGTGTGAGCATCCAGAAGAAGCGGTATAATTTAAGTGAAAGTTTTTGTAAATTAAATTAAGTTAATTAAGGAAAATAGTGTAAGTGGCAAGCTGCGCGAAAGAGGGATTTATTAAGGATCATCTCTCTGACTGTAGCACGAGGTTTTATAATTTTCGACTATAAGACCCCAATAGTCTCAATCAAGGATGGTCACGGTTGGATAATCGATGGCTATTTTAAGCTGGTTCACGTCATAGACCTTGGCAAATTTGAACATTTGGTAGACGAAATAACCACAGCAGTGAATGCCAGTGTCAAGGATCAGGAGAAGAAAACAATAATTGAATTTCACTTGCAACAACTGAACGACCGATTAAATATACTAAAGGGAAAGCCAACGAGGAAAACAAGATCCATCGATTGGATTGGCTCAGCTTGGAAATGGGTGGCAGGAAGCCCGGATGCTGGAGACTGGAACAAGATCCTTCAAAGCGAACAGGAAATAATACAGAACAATAACCACCAATACAAGATAAACGAACGTATCTTCGGGGTAACGCAGGACATTACTCGCAAAATCAACCCGATGATTTACACGTTCAATCATGAAGTCGAAACGGTTGATGCAGAAAAATTCGAACAGAACGTAATTAATCAGATATTGATTATTAAGGGAGAGATAAACGAAATGGTTCGCGCATGCCAAATGGCTAGAAGTGGGACAGTGAACACAAACCTATTGGACAAGGAGGAGATAAATAGGATAATAAGCGAAATCGAAACCCTCCCTTACGAAAACGAAATCCAGGCTATAGAATATGCGACACCTTCGGTCTATACCAACGACAGGAAGCTTCTGTACATCCTTGCAATGCCTAAAGTAAGGATGTCGGAATTTAACCTATTGCACACAAGAGCGGCAATAAACGGAGATACGCAAATCGAGCTTGAGTTTAAACAGATGCTCGTAAACCACATGAAAACCTTTGGAATAGTTGGTCATTGCCTTTCCATAAGCAATTCGACAATTTGCGAAGAAAGGGCATTACAGAAAATTCCTGAGGAAGACTGCATAGCAAAAGTCCTGAAAGGAGGTTCCGCAACCTGTAATTACCATACTAACCTAAATAGGGTTATTGAGCTTGTCAAGGATGACACCATATTTGTGACCAACTATAAGGGAGAGTTGGTATCAAAGAATACTTCCAATCACCTTGACGGTACCTAAGTTATCCAGTTGAATAACGAAACAATTCAGTTGGACAATAGAACATTTTCTAGTCTCATAGCTACGAGCTTGCAGGTTCTTCCTCCAGTGCTAACGGGGGCTATCACTAGGAACCACAGAGTCGATATAGGCTATGTACATAAACTCAGCCTAGTTAACATTAAAAGGTTAAAGGACCTTACCACGACACTATGGATTTCCTACGGCACCAGTGCTCTAATCTTCCTGATGGTGACAGCCGTGGTCTTAATGATATGGCGTAAGGTCAATGTCAAATTGGACATCCCGGCAGTTAACATGCCCTACAGGACGAACCAATTAGAGGATCCAATACCCCACCAGCGCGAAACTTACTCTGCTGGCTCTGACGTCACTCTTGATCTACGGGACGTAGATTTTTAAAGGGGGAGGAGTTAACACCACAGCCCAAGGCCATGATCAAAAGTTCATGATAGCAAGTCATGCGCATTGGCTGTGTCAGCATATTCATGTCTGAACCTATTCCCACAGTTTCAGTGCATGAGGATCTTGTTACGAGCGCGCCATTGCCACCGGATACGCGTGCAGTGGCCTATTTGACGAATCAGCGATTCGCACCGTGGGAGCAGTGGCTTCCTAACGGGAGATTAGGATAGAATAAGTTAGTTCTAAATTGACTGTCGAAGGAGAGCAATAAATCCATAGCGGAAGCAAATAAACGGTTTTTTTATTTTCTTAAACTAGTAAGTCGAACAAGTGGGCACGCCTCCTAGTGGGCGTGCGTTCGCGTTTTTTTATGATCACCCGGATGTGATCCTTTAACTGGTACAATATGTACACAAGAATTTCCAAACAAAGCTGATTTAAAAACAAATTCTTAAAGACAGATCTGGAAGTCTTAACTGTGAACTATAGGTTTCTACCAACCACACTGTTAGTTTATCGGACATTATCCTTTCAACGGTAAAGAACAAAGAAATTTCTACGGTTTAAAACAAAATTTGATATTAATGTCACCGCATATGTTCCCTTAAATTTTCTAACGCAAATTCATTTTAGTCACGTAAAACGTGCATTTTCGTTCTGGACGAACTAAAATACAAACTGACAGTGATGCCGGGACAATGATATTGTTTGTTTATGCAAAGGATAGATTGCATTTTTGGATACAAATCATAAATCTTCTCCGTCAAAGCTGATGTCATGTCCTGTACGATGGGCATGTGTCTATCATACCAAGTCACGCGTGCAACATTTGGCTACTGTCTGTCTACCCAGGTAAAGAGGGTATTTTTGGAAAATTGGATATATTATTTAATGAGCGGTTCTTGTGTGTGGCTGCTCTAATATCCATGGCAGCAAAAAGTACACTTTATTTTTTTTAAATACGCAATCTAATAATTTAAAAAAATACCAAATGTAGGTAAATTTCATTCAAAACAAAACATTGTTCCTTTTGCGTCATTTTCCGTCTTCTTCATCATCATCATCATCATAGTACTAGATTTTCAAAACTGAAAACTTTTAAAAGTCTTTAAGCGCCCATCATATATCTACTTTTTAACATCAGGAAAAATTGAGTGGTTCGGATTGGAAGTTTGTATTAAAATTTACAATTTTAAGTAGACATAACCACCAACTTCTCGTAAGGGTTGTGGCTGAAACCTTTTCATGTCACTCATCTAGCAGTTGGTTTTAATGAGAAATGAAATCGGCTAATGGTGTTGAACAAAATTACGGTTCTAAGACGTTGGGGAAAACTACATAAACTTGATATTTCATTAAAAGTAAAAGTTGTACATTACTTTCGGTTGGAATATTATATGAAATGCTTTAGATATATGCGTTTATCTGGATGTTCACACATTAATAGTTCGTAAAGTCGCTATTCTTTGCATATGTTATATTTATTGAGAAATTATGGCCATATAAACCTAACCCTATTTACATATTATATGAACAACCGATTAACCTGCAAAAAGAATCGGCTAACAAATATTCTTTTTCAGTAACAATCGCGTTTTTATTTTTTTATGTAAGTAAACCTTTTATTTCAATACAAAGAGGAGTGCAAGTAATGGGCGAAATAATTTCCTACTCCTTGATATTCGAACATTAATTGTCAAGATATTCTTAAGCAGTTGCATTGAAATGATAGTAGATTATCGACAGTGTCTATTAAAAAGATCTTTCCATCTGTGTGTCCATTTGAGAGCTAGCCAGTTGAGATAAGCTCTTATAGGTTTAAGGTAGCACTCGAGAATAATTTCGGTGGGATGGTAAAGCTGACCTTTCATTTAAATACTGTGAGAGTTTTCTAAATAATTTTTTTCACTTGTCAGTTAGCAGCCAAAGTTGTCCTATGCACTTTTTGCAGATAATTTCAAAAGTGAGTTGCAATAGTAAATACAAATATATTTGTATATATAAATAATAAGTTTTATATTGTTCATGTGAAAATAAATACTTTCGAGTACATTAGGCTGTTTTAGCTAAATAGAATTAATCTTGATCAAATGTGGTATCTTGAAATAGTTTTTTTTTCCTATTTTTATATGCATGGTTCACATCAGAAATCGTCCTTTTTCTTCTTTTCCGGGAAAACGCTGCATATCCCAAAAAAATCCGAAATGGATAAGTGTAGAATTTTTAATACGCCCACTGCCATGCTCAGAATTTAGAAAAATGTCTAAGAAAGACAGTGTCTTAAAGCCTTCACAAGAAGTGGGCACTGCCCACATTAGATATTAAGGGAATACAACGGGTGATTTTTCAAGCGTATTTTTTTTTTTAAATCGAATAAAACCCTCAAATTTGCATCAAATATTTAAAATTTTTCTTGTAATCGATAAATAGGCCTTTGCCATTTAAGTTTTAAAGACAACTTCATGTAAATGTTGTCCGCGGCTCCGTTTCAAATGGTCCATTCGGAAGTTCTAATTTTGTGTCAGGTTTTCGAGCATTTCGGCCTGTATTCCAGGAATTAGGCGTGTTATGTTATCCTGTAAGGGTTCAATCGCATTCGGCTTGTCCACTAGACTTTACATAGCCCCACAAGAAATAATCAAGAGGCGTTAAGTCGCATGATCTTGGCGGCCAACTCACAGGGCCATTTCGAGAGATAAGTTGCTCGCCAAATTCATCCTTCAACATTCCCATTGTTTCACGAGCTGTGTTGCACATTTTTCACAGAGCACGAATTTTGATAATAAATATCAATATCAATAAATGCAAATTTAACATTTTATTTCGTTTATTATGAAATTATTAAAACAAGCATATTTGCAAAAATTTACCAAAAAATAGGGCGTGTCTATAAACTTTGTATAGGTGAAATTATTACTTTCTTCGTTTTTCTACAAAAAAAAAATGTCCACAAAAAGTAGATATTGGAAAAATTAACTTTTCATTCAATACAGATTCTTATCAAGAACTAAAGTCATTTTCTACATTAATCATGCATAAATTATAGTATAAATAATAATTAATAAATGTCTACCAAGTAATGAAACAAATTCAGTTTTTTATCAAACATCAAGTAATTTTGGAATATATTATTAGCAAGAAAATGCATGCTGTAAAGTATATGGTCGCAGCAGTAATCTGAAAGAGATTTTCGTTTTGGATAAGCGCTACTACGGAAAGAACCGAAACCGAATTGGCATAAACGATGAATCGAAGATGAAGATGCTTCGCTTCACAACACACTAGCTATAATCTTTAAAGTACCAGTTAACACATGTTGTACTTACTAAGACTAAAGACTTTTATGTCTTATTCTAAACTAATCGAACAAAAAACCATAAGGAAAAGCTACAGTCCGCTTGGGGCGAATAGTATGATAACTCTATTCATATTCCTATATACCGCTGTTAAGAAAAAAGCGTTAAGGACACGATGGATAGCATTTTATTTCATTTTATGAAGTTTATAAATAAAAAAAATATTGGCTGAATATCTTGTTATACATTTTTACGAGATCTATGAAACGTTTTTTTCTAATTTGTGGATGTGGCAGTGGGCGTATCAAACATTTTCTTACACTTGACTAATTCGGAACTCAAGGGAATATGTGGGGGTATCTACAAATAGTTTAGAAACTGTAGCATTTTGTTATACATATTATCGTCGCAAGACTATACCCTAACAGGAGTATTAGTACAAAATCACTATTCTCTCCTTAACACAAGTTTTAGCTTGCATATCTTGGTACAGCTCATGGAGTTCGCCCTCCTCGCATACAGGACCAAATATCCATCGAAGGATTTTTCTTTCAAAGGATCCCAGTATTAACTCTCCTTTCGACGGATCTCCACTTAAATGTCATTTGTGGAGTTGATGTTTACCCCAAGGAAGATGAACTCCTTAACTACCTCGAAGTTGCTGCTATCAACAGTGACCTTTTTTTCCTATACATATGATTATTTATATTTAGTCTTGTCCTCATTCACTTCAAGGCCAACTAGTTTTGCCTGTTCTTCAATAGCCGTGAAAGCCGCTATCACGGCACACTGGGATCGACCGATGATATCTATATCGTCCGCATACCCCAGCAGTTGAACTGATCTGTTGAAGATAGTGCCTTCCGTGTTGACACCTGCCCTGCGCACTATCTGCTCAAGAACAAGATTGAAGAAATCGGGTGCATGTTCAGATGATGCTGATAAACTGTACATTGCATCGCGTGTTATCTAGTGTCATGCGACACATCTGGATCAGTTTTGACGGGATCCCGAATTCGGCCATCGCCACAAAAAGCTCCTGACGATGAATGCTGTCATCTACATTAAAGTCGATTAAGAGATGGTGTGTCTCGACTTGAAACTCGTTGGTCTTTTCCAGGATTTGCCTTAGTGTGAAGATTTTGTCTACAGTTGATCTGCCGGGCCGAAAGTCACACTGGTACATGCCGATTAGTGTGTTGCAGAAAAGTTGGAGACGTTCACACAGTACGTTGGATAGGATCTTATATGTGACATTAAGCAGGGATATGCCTCGATAGTTCTTGCAAGACATAGGATCGCCTTTCTTGTAGATGGTACATATGGAGCTGATAGTCCAGTGATCGGGTATGCTTTCCTCCACCCAAACTTGGTTGATGATTTTGTTCATGCGCCCTACCATAACATCACCTTCATATTTGAAAAGCTCTGCAGGTAGACCATCAGAGCCGGCGGCCTTGTTGTTCTTTAGCTTTTTTATAGCTAAGCCAACCTCTTCTATACTGGGCGGAGGGACTGCTTCTTCATTGACTGGACGTGGGTTCTCTTCTTGCCCCATCACTCTCTCTACATTTTGTCCGTTTAGCAGCTGCTGGAAATGCTGCTTTAATACATGTACTATTCCCTGCGCGTCGGTGGCTAGGTTTCCCTCGCTGTTACGAAAAGCCTGCGTTCCGGTCTTAAAGCCAGCAGCCAGTTGCTTAGCTTTCTTATAAAACTTCCGGATGTTGTTTCGGTTGCGGGACTCTTCGATCTCCTTGAGCTGGGAGACTGCGTGCTCTCTTTTCTTTCTTCGCAGAATCTTCTGCTCCTCCCTTCTCCTGGCTCGGTACTCATCCCTTGTTGCCCTTGTTTTCCTCTGCAGCGTTCTAATGTGTGCATCTTCTGTCACCTTTTTCCGGTATACGCATACATCATAATACCGCGGGCTTTTGCTCTTTGGTGGCTGGTATCCTAGGGTGGTTTCGGCTACCTCCTTGATGATGTCGCGATACTGAGACCACTGGTTGTTGGCGCCTGTGGTAGGTGAATGCCCGGGGGGTGTTTCTCACTCAGGCGCTCTTTGTAGGCTCTGGCGACTCCAGATGTGCAAAGGCGTCCAACTTCGAATTTCTTTTTTTTGGGCAGTTCACAGTTTCTTCTCGTTGGACAGTCGAGCTCTGAATGTAGCTGCAACAAGAAAATGGTCAGAGTTCACGTTTGCCCTTCGGTAAGTGTGCACGTTCAAGATATTATCGCATCGATAAGCACATGGTCGATTTGGTTGGCGGTTCGACCGTCTGGAGAGCGCCAGGTTGGTGTGTGGATCCTTAGTCGCGGAAACCTAGTGCTACTTATCACCGTATTACAAGCTGCTGCAAAGTTGGTAGCCAACCAACTAATCCGCCGAAGATGTTTTCCTTGCCGACTTAAGCATTGAAGTTCCCGAGTACAATTTTGACATCGTACTCCGGACAGGCTCCGTAGGATCCGTCCAAGAGGTCATAGAATTCCTCCTTGATAGGGTCTTCAGCCTCGTCGGTAGGGGCGTGTGCACATATTAGGCTAATGTTTTGGAATGTAGCTCTGATGCGGATCACAGCCAGGCTTGAAGTCTATTACTTTGGATGGACGATTTCCCATGACGAATCCGCATCCTAACACGTGCAATCTTTTGTTACAACTGTAATAAATGTCGCAATTTTCATAGTTCCTGATCCTATCCATCGTATCTCCTGGATCGCGGTAATGTCGGCCTTGTACCGCGAGAGGACAGACTCAAGTTTTTAAGTATCACCTGGAGTGCAGAGTGTCGCACATTCCAGGTACACACTCGCATGTCCTGGAGGGCCCTGTTCTTGACCCTAGGATAGTAGGCCGGTAATTCCGGTGCCAGTATCCCTATAGACGTGGGCTTCAAATAAGTCGAAGCAGCTCATATAGGGAGATCACTTATTCCACCTTACTGAAACTGTGGACGCCGCCATTGATCCATCCATAGAATTCGTCCGCCGCCGTCTGGAAACAGAAGAAGAGCTTAAAAGAGGCGGCACTTCTCCCCCCCTCTCTCGTCAGCTGCCGCCAACAACCTTCACCAGGGGTTGGTTACCCCATCGCCAGTCGAGTTACTAGGCACCCAGCAGTCACCACGGGGAGGTGAGAAGTAGGAGTTGGTGGTGTTATTCTAAAGTGAGAACGCTTGTTTTCTTATATAACCGCAATCACCATCCTTTTAAAAGATGTACAGTCAGTGTCAAAAGTGAGCAAAGGTTTTGCATATATCTATTTGTGTTAGGTAAGCTTATACCAATTTGACAAATATTTTTGATTGAATTATAAAGAAAAATACTCATAGATATTAATTCCTGAAGCTCAGGCGAGAAAAATGTGATACAGGAGAGGTTTCTATCATCACCGCAACTCAAGTTATATCAAGTTAAAATGAATAGCTACTATTATGAGGTATATATAACTACTCTAAATGATATAACTTTTTGAAATATTAGATGTAGCTAGAAAATCCACTTAACATATTTGGTAGACCTCGTTGGTATGGTATGGAACGGATAGGTATACACTTTTGTATATTATATGTCTTATGTAAGTAAGCATGTTACAAGGGATATGCATGATTTTGATCAGGGGGTGGCAAACTCTTTCAAGAACTAATACAGATTAAGGTGATACCTTAAGTTCAGTTTGCAACAGATTAATCTAATATAGTAATTTTTAATTTCAATATACATTTATTGATTTAAACCCAATTCCTTAAAAATTAAGAATCTTCCACCCCTCAGGCCAATGAGCATGTATATAAATGTAAAGAAATTGTTAAAAATATTTAATGCACTTTAGCTACATTGTATTGTCTTATATAAATACAACTCCTAGTTCTTTTATTTGATCTACTTCTATCTCTATTTTTGTTTTACATGTCGATTTTCCATCTGCTCTCATCCACACATTATTATCAAGGATAATGAATGGGATTTAAATCCTTAAATACATTACAATGAAAATTGCGAATTCAAATATACGCGCGAGGTAGAGACATACAAATTAAATGAACAATGCTGAAGGTACAAAAGAAGATTAAATATAAAAAAGCTCTGTGGTTTTCAAGTTTCCTTTTGCTGTCAGGAAAAAAGAAGGGAGTGATAACTGGGTTTTTTCAGAGCAATTCGTTTAACGGAAATAAAATGAATTAAACGCCCTATAAATTTGCATTGCTAAAGTAATGGTACCTACCTAACCTAGATAGGTAGAATATATTTAAAAAATTAAGTCACTAAACTTACTTACTGAGTTTAAAATTAAAGAATGTGACTTTCCTTTCATTGTGGCTTAAGGAAATGTAAAATATATGTACTCTATCCTAAAGGTATATTTATTTTGGACGTAGCTTGTAACAGACCTAAATATTTGTAAATAAATATATCTATTAATGATCATCATCAAAAGCTATAATGATTTAGGAATGTCCGTCCGTTCGTCCGTCATCACTTTTTGGGATTAAATTTTGAGCTAGAAAGCTAGGGTAAAGGCTCGTCCGATTTTCAAAATTCTTTCAACTATTTTTTTAAGTACTGAATGAGACTTAAAAGGGCTATCGCTGGAAAAAGTATGCCGATTTTACAATTATAGCGAACTCTTACCCGATTGATATTTCACCTGAATATAGACGGTATAGACACAGTCGCAACATAGGCAGTTCTATGTACCTTCGCCAATTTCCCTTGCATAGCTTAATAACGGCTAAGGGCTAGGGTAATCTTGACTCTGTAGAGCTTTAGCATTTTAAAGGTAAGTATTTTGTACCTTCTGGTAGAAAAAAATGGTTCCGTTTTCTCTGGGTTAACGTTAAGTCCACAATCCTAAGAGTTTTTAAAGGATCGTCTTATTACTTACACTTTTTGGATATAGTATTTTGTAGCTTACCTGAAACGAGAGAGAAAAAACAGTGTTTAGTTGCTTGCTTTGCTTTTTATATCTACTAAAGTAAAAATAAATATTAATTAAAGAAAACAGTAAAAACAGCACAGAAAAATAAATATATAAGTAATATCCGTTAAAAGAAGTGCATTCCCTTAAAGGAAAGATTTAAAGATTTTTAATTGATGATAAAACCATATTTGAACATGCATATAAGATAATCGACATTTCAAGAAGCTAATGGTCAAGCAAATAGGACGAAAGTGCTGAAATTGTGGGATCCACATTCATTTACTTCTGTTTGTGGCCTTATGTCCTTAAAACGAGTATTTAAAGATGTCAAATCAGCAATGTACAGGTTCATGATGCAAAATTATGTGTTCATTGAATTTTTACTTCATTACGAAATTTATATCGTTTGCACGTAACGCCATGCTGCCAGAACCACATTCATGCTGTTTAATCGGGGAACGAAAATGTAATTCACCATGGCTATATAGTGAATACCGTTGACCGAAGCATGCTGGTTAGTCTTATTTTTAAAAATAACACAGACAACACTTCTTTATAAATAAAGAATAGCTATAAAAAATTGATTTTTTTTCTTTAAGCACAAGTACTATTACTTCCACTCTTTCCTTTAAAGAACACTTAAAAATATTACTTCTATTACGAACTGTTACCATAAACGAATAGCGAGTTCCAAATAGACAGTCATTAGGTTATTATATATATTATTTAGTTACTAGGACATTTTAGATATTCATCATTTATCATATAAACATTATATTTTCATATCGCATTATAAAAGTTTTCAGAAAATAGAACTATTTAAGTGCAACCGCAAAGCTTTTATGGTCATAATTTTAACACTGACTCATTAAATTTAACCGCATTATTTTAATGGAGAAAAGTCAGTTATACTTCGCATCTCTTTTGATATACATACATTCAATTTCGTTTATATTTAACTACATTTAACTTTCCTCTATTGCACCCCCAAACAATGACCTTTTCGTTTATATTCTATGTATTTAACTCATCTCCAGCGAAATATAAGCACTTTGAAGCTTAAACCATGTCTGCTTCTTTTTTTATGACTTTATTTCAATCATTTTCCATTGTTCCAGCAAACGGTCTCAGTCCCCAAAGTCTATCTTCTCGCGGTCACATCATCCAGCCATAATGTCCTTGTCAGTCTTTGGCCAGATGAAGCGGTGGCATAATTTATTATATTGGCGCAATAAAATAGCGATAATGGGATTTCCCTTTAATCCATTATTTCATTTGCTTTTAAGAATACACAACAACTAATTAAATAATATCCACTTCAATGAAAATGTTGAATTTCTTTGCAAGGGAATAAATTATTTAACTAAGATATTGATGAATAAAAAAAAAACGGTGTGGATAGTTTTTGCCAGAATAGGATTTCAGGAGAACATTTAATGATGTCAAAGGACCATTCCATAAGATTTAAGAGTAAATAACGTGGGGTGCCATTAATAGACTTGTCAGTGCGCTTCACAGGACATGTGCTCTTTTTCTTGACATCAATGTTGTCGCTATGTGGTTATGTATGAATGTGTGACAAGTGCTTCATTCGCCTGACTGTGCTGTGATTCCAGTAGAGTGCTAAAACCATCATTATATCCCCAATATTGTGTAAGGATGTAATGGATAATATCAGTGGTAAAACGATATTTCCTTGTTTGTATTCATTGGTCGAAGGAATTCTGTTTCATTCGCAATGGAGTGTCAGGGTAAACAGACGAACATTGTTAAGTTACTGAAAGGAGAGAGGATCCTTTGCTTTAGAAGTAAGTAGGTGGTTTCCTTTCTATAGAAATCTCGATGGAATGTCGTATGTTTTCAGACATGTTTAATAGAATTGAATAAATTCTTCTTGACAATGACAGTGATGACACATGAAAGATGTTCATTTATTTTGGGAAAGCTAGCTACTTTGTTATTGACGACTATAAGGATACCCGCATACAGAGAACAAGTGTTTTCCGTTGCGGTAAGGATGGTTTTGCTTTTTTTTAGCCCTTGGGTATTTGCAATGGTATATATATCATTTTATTGCTCCCATGTATTTACACTGTTTCAGTCATAATATGATTTATGTAAAGGAAATAAGGGGGGCTCATTTCGTTTCTTCAAGGAAATTCATTCGGAAAATTTTGTAATTAAATAGTAGTAAAAAACTGACAATACAAAAAGAGAAATATCCGATGATGGTCTTTAAAGAGAACTTACACATTTGCTGCTTGTGATGTAGGTACACATTTTTATAATAATAATTGATGAAGGACCGACTATTGAAGTGATATTTAAGACATTGGATATGGGTTACAACTCTCTCAGTGGCCTTATTTAAGGCCATATCTGCATTTTATCAATGTTTCTATTTAAAAACCATATCCAATTTTTAATATACATAAATTTTTGAGCAAACATCTTTATAGAAACTTAAAATAACCGTTTGTTTGGAAAAGTTGGTGCTCATCCCTACTCATACAATGAAGCGACATTTGTTAGTTTTTTGTGGCGAACTGATTAAGTTTCACCATGTTACAATATTTTAATAAATGCAGAAGACTCTGGTAAATAGAACATGATATCCGAAAAGTTCTTATACAAAACGAAACGCTTTTGAAGCTCAAATTCTTACTTGGAGGAATTTCTAAATCCTTGACCGCCAATACCAGATATACAGTTTTCTATGCATCCAAAAAATTTAAATTATGCAAATAAAAAAAAAAATTACTAATGCATTAAAACCGCTTGGCAAATATTTTAAGTATATGTTTGTATTCTGCATAGGGACTGGGTGTGTGCAGTGACTTAGTGGTTAAGTGCGGTGGACCACTAAGCGGGAGTTCGCTGGTTCAAATCCCGACCTGTACCCCCTGAAAGTTTTTATTCGCTGCCCCACCTCTTGCGAATGTCTGACAAACATCCAAGAGTAAGAAATGTCATGAGAAGCTTCTCAAAAATAAATTGCCGTTCGGAATCAGCATTAAACTGTAGGTCCCTCCATTCGTGTCAAAAATATAACTTCGCACACACAATGGTTGGAGAAGCTAGGCCTTAGGTCATGTATGGGCCGTTTGCGCCTAATATTTATTTTTTTAGGGACTGGAATAATTTCTTTAGATAGCCTATTAATGACACTCCAACGTTGTTTACTCTCCTAATATGTTTAAAAAGTGTTAACGTTGTGAATATTAATTATAGACCAATTTCTAAACTTTCATGTATTCCAGAGCTTTGTGAGCAAAAAACAGTGTCTGCCTCCCATTCCGATCTGGACGAGAATACTGCAGAGACAGTTTTCTGGAAGTTAAATTTGGCTGTAAAGGGTAGTGAACCACAGCTACTACCGGCTACTCATAGTCTTACTGAGCTTCAAGATACAATTGATTTTATTTGCAGATCAAGTGGTAGGATGCCTATAATCACATTGAGTGCTTGCGTCGGGAATGATCGTAGGCCGCCTGACCGCTTGCAGCCGTTCTCTGAGCTTGGGGATGTTATAAGCTTTACTTAAGGGGTCCCCCTAAGGGACCCGTGAGTGAGAACAGCTTTGTACATCCAATTGAGTAGAGAAAAAACATATTATCCGTCTGTTGTAATGTAAATTGTAATGGCTAACTTAGTTTAAATAACTTAGAAGAACATAGGTACAACTATTTAACACCACATAAACATCCCTTATACAGGCTTAAAAAAAGGCGCTAAGAATATGGCTGACATTTAAAATGGTTTTCTATTACATCTATTGAAAAGCAAAGAACTTCGTTCAAAAAAGCCCCCAAAGTGTGCACAAAAATATAAGTCAAACTTGTTAAGAGCATCAGTAAATCCATCAACTTTGGATAAATTGTGGGCGTGGCATTAGGCACATTTGGAAAATTTTGCATACGGTGTATTTTTCCCCAATTTTAGTTTCCTAGCTCAAAATTAAGTGCCCTTAACCAGTGACTGATAGACTGGCTAAGACACAACTGTTTGTTTGCTTTTAGAGGTATACAACAAATATAACAAACTACGTGCCAAAATTAACATAAATCAATTGGAAATGGTAAATTAATATTAATGTCTTTTGAGTATTTTCAATTAACTTTGAGTACCAATCAGCAGTACTTCCAATGTAACCCTCAAGTTGTAAGGTGAATAGGTAGGCCAAACAGGATACAAAGGTCAACTACTTTAACTGCAGTTCTGTTCCAATCGGTCGTGGACACAGCTAAAGTAGCTTGTTGTCGCCCTATGCTCCATGAGTTAAAGTGTTGCTGCTAACAGCAACTTCCGGAAAAGAAGATAAATAATTATCGGCATTATATCAGCAGAAGCGTCCGTTTAAACCCAACTCCGCGTAATCTAAACACGGTCTATGTGACATTTAATTTTAATATTTATATGTATTTCCTTTTTTAAATTTCCAAAAGTTTCCAAAAAGAATTAATGTGTTTTGTACTTATACCCTATCCTATGGGTATTTTAATTTTGACACACCTCTTAATACCTCATCGTATATTTGTGTATATATTTATGATCAGCATCAACATCTTAGTCTATTTCGCAATGTCCTTCCGTCCATACGCAATTTTAAGGCCTTGAAATTTAAGCTAGAAAGCTTTTTTTTTAGAAAAAACCACTTTAGAGCTAAGGTAAATGAGATAGAGTGTTATAACCCTTACAAAATATGTAGTTCCTCCTTCATAATTCCTTCATATAAAGCTTTTTGCCACACCTACTTTTTGTGGGCGTTTTTTCGCTCAAATGCAGTTTTAGTCGAACATTTTATTAGAAACCGAAAAAAGTGTAAGAAGTTATATATTCAACATCACTCATACAAAGTTTTCGGTCACGCCCACATTTTGGGAGCGTTCTTTTTTCAAATATTGAAGATTTTCTTATAAATTTTGTATAAAATGGAAAAAAATGTGATCTACCATGTTCTTACTGCCTTTTTTTAGGCATATAATGATACGCATAGGGTATCACACTGTTTTCCCTAAGCGGACCGTAGGCTTTCCTTCTATTTTTTACTAAAATGCATCAGCTAAAGTTTTTTTTTAAAAAAAATACATAGGTACGCTTGTGACTTTTTGTATTACTATGCACATATCAAATTTTGTTGCTCGATTTATGTTAAAAAGAATACTTATTTTATTAGATAACCGAAAAAATGTTAAAAACTAATTCTGATACCATCAAAAAGGTAAGAACAAGTCACTTACCGAGACTCGAATGAATTAAACAATTATTCTCACATTTTCGAGGAGCAAGAGCTCGGCTTCACACAGCTTACTGTTCATCATCTATCATACATTTTCCATTCAATGTGCAATCAAAATGTCCTTCAAACTTAACCACATGTTTGTGAAGCCATTGAAAACCACAAAATTTAATATGCCTCAAAATTCAATTATCGATCTTCTAGAAATGCTCGTTCCTATACAGCATAAAAAAACACGAAACGGATATCAATTTTCCCACATACATGGAGATCTATACGTACATATAAGTGGTTGAGCATAACAAAATATACACTCAGCAAATCAAATTTGTGTCCGTTAACTCCCACTCTATCGCCTGCTGCTTTTCCATGCAGCATTGAGGGAACCAAAGGAAATCTAATGGAAATTGATTTGATTACAAATCCGTGCACTTGCAGATACTGGCAAACACATTGATGTAAGGATAAGTAAGGATACAACTGGAGATACCATCAGCAGACATCATCAATACTTTTTGCGCTTGAAAATTAGTTGAGACCAGATATAGAAAAGCGGAGGGGAATGTTCCGATGTTGCTTGGGCAAACTTTTATACATATTATTTTTTTCTGTCAGTTAACTTGTCGATTGAGGCGGATATTTTCATTCATTGTTCAGTTTTCCGGTTTTTGAAATTTCTTTATGCTTCTCTTGTCTTCTCTTTTAGGAATCCGAATGTTCTTATTGTGTTATAAAGAAATCAAATGTTTGGACTAGTTTTGTTTTTGATTTGATTGATTAAATTTAAAGCGTACCTATTGATGAAAGAAAAAAGTGAACTTTTTTATTTTTTTTTAGTTACATTTGGATATTTGCCACAATCGATGTGGATTTTAAGTTATTTTAAAATATAAAATTATCTGAACTTGAGATAAAGGTAAAATAATTGTAAACAAAAATATAAAGCAAAATCATAACTGAATCATGTTAAATTGTGGTATATATTTTTATATGACCAAAATAAACGCATGCAGTTAGTATTTATTGTTTGTTGTTATTTTCAAGGTTGCTGCAGTAAGCAATTTTAACAATTTCTGTTTCATCAAAAGAGAGCAAAATTTCAACAACTGTAAATGTTTCAGAAACTTCAACTTCTGTATTGCTTAGTTTAATACAATGGCAGAAAATGTTGTAGGTATTCTGCTGTATACCTTCAAGCTAAAAAACGAACGTCTAACTACCCTACTCCTTGAAGAAAGCAACTTTTGCACGAATAACTAAAGACATAATAACAACGGATACCTACCCGCGTCTAGCTGCCTTTATGTTTTCAGCTATTTTGGAAAATGTTCACATATACATTTAAACTAACTTTGTTGCATCTACATAGGCATACCATGTCTCTTAAGGCTTTTAAGGTCACTGATATGCAGCGGTTCAAGATTTTAACAAAATTAAAAAAAAAATTGCGTTGGCCCCTACATCCGCCCACGGTGGAAAAAAAAACCTTTAAGATGGTCGTGGCTGACTAACATTTTTTAATAAAGGACTCTGTTGTTGGGTAGAATGTTTGAAATTTACAGAGACTTTTTTTTTGTTAATGCAGTAAGAGCACTGCGAAAGTTGTTGTTATTGTTGTTTTGCAGAATTAAAACAAACTCATTCTAGGTTAAGTGGGACTCTTCCGTTGTATGCAAATCCTGATAGATGGAATGGGGCTGTAACACAATTTGAGAGTGTGTTTTTGTGTAAAGGCACTTGTATCTATACTAAAGTGAACATAATACAGTGCTTCCCGTATGACTATTTTAGATATTGTTTATGGTTGTCAATGCTCTCATCTCATGAGCGTCAGACACAGATTTTATATATTTTATATACAGTTAGCCTGTATTTTTTAAATATTCACACATATGTGTAAGAATTGTATTAGTTTAGTTTTAAAAAGGAGTGATAAACAAATCTCTTGTAAATCACCTAATCAAATAAAATCTATATATAAAAGATATAAACTATTTAAAAAAAAATAGAAATTATTAAATTATAAAACGTATGTTAAGCTCATTAAATTCTGACCTTGACAGCATTCTTAAGTGCAATAGAGTAGAATTTAATGCTTCCAAAACACAATGCTCTCTTCTGTCATTAAAGGGAAACCCCAATACTCCGCCACAAACCATGGATGGCACTTGCATCGCCGAAACAGAAAGACTTTACAACATCGGTATGTGCGTTAACGACAAACTTCGTTGGAATGATCTCATATTCGATGTCGCCAAGAAGGCTGCGAAATGTATAGGCTTCCTTAAGCGATGCTAGAAATATTTCACCCCTTCTGATCTGGCTATCTGGAATCTACAACGCGTAAATTCGTCCCAAACTTGAGTACAATTTTCATATCTGGTCCGGTGCTCCAATATCATATTTGGGGCTACTTAAAAGGATTTAAAAACGTGCGATTCAAATAATTGCCGATAGAGACATCGCGAAATCACTTGACTCTCTTAGTCATCGTCGCAATGTATTCTGTCTATTGTTGTTTTGCTACTACAGCAGTTCAACCGTAATACTCACCACGCTAGGAATGCACATCAGTTTACCCTTAAGCCTCTACCACGCTCTGTTTTTTGCTATACATTACAGTTTGCAGACATTTAAAGCCAACTTGCATAGGTATCCTACCAAATTCGGATATTTAACATCGCGCTCGGAGTTTTTGATACAAATATATGTTTTGTTTTTATGTGTATTTTTTTTTATTAATTTTTTAAGCATACCAAACTCAAACAATTAAACACCTTAATCAAAAGACCTGTTGCAATATTACTGACTCGATCCAAACTCGACTCGATATATGCTTGAAATTTAATGTGGATTGAACCCCTCATGTAAACCTTCGATTTATTTGTATATTTATAGGTATTTATAGGTATGAGTTACGATGGAGCCAGTGTTATAACATTTTGTTCAAAAGTGAAAAATAGAAAAAAATTTATTTGAACTATACTGCCTTGCCTTTAGATAATTGTCATTTTTTTTTCAAAAAAGTATGTAAAACAGTTAATTGAAATAGATGTTGACCCGTTCTGGTTCAAAATCGACAAGAATGAAAACTTCAACAAAGAGAGAGTTTTCCTAAATTTGTCTAATCTAGCAACTCTCCCGCATGCTAATGCTTATGCTAAAATTATTTTTTCCATCGTAACCAATATACATACATACAATATTGTGCGTTCTTCTCTGCAAGAAAATAATTTTAATACAATTAAAAATAATAGATACTAATATGCAAAAATACCAGTACTGAGTACAATAAGTAAAGAAATTTGCGGGGTTTCAGCGTATGACAATTATGTTTACCCCATATTTTTCGCTCTTAATTAACTGCGACAAAAATGTAAAAGCCTTTCGTTTCAAAGTCTTGCATCATTGGAGCACGAAGAATGGAGTACTCTGGTGTGACCTTTTGGATTTATTTTTAAAGTTTACCATTGGATTTTGGTATAACTTAATTTTTTGTAAGCTGCGTCATCGATATGAATACTTTGAACTTTTTTAAAGAGAAATTTAAGTCCAAATTCAATATTTGGTAGGTAATGCACCAGGTACTTTGCGGGCCAAAATATATATTTTACAGATTGACTTTTTATATACTTACACCACTCTACAGCTAAAAGGGGTGGCCATGCAATGTTTTAAAACAAAATACCTTCGTTTAAACTTAAGTTAGCAAAAGTTTTCGAAACTTTTATTTTAATCAGAAGTCTTCAACATGTAATGTGTTTGAGAGTCTTTTTAAAATATCTACCGAAAAGTATTTGTTATTAAATGCCATCAGTGTCGGAATAACTTTATCTCGTATATAATCCTTTAATATATACCCACTGTCAGCTGTTAAATTGATGGCTAATAGTATCAAAATCCAATACAATTTATCATAACAATAAATTCCATTCAATTACCACTTTTCCACATTAAAATATATAATCCATCAGCTGCTTATGTTATACGAGGCAAAATATGTTAACATTTTAGGGGAATACAAATTTGAAACATAAATTCATTCCACTTTATATATAAGAAGCGTATATAACACCTTCCACTATTCAGAAATAATTTGAACGACAGCATCGTTCATTACCTACAAAGCAGCGTTCGCCTACATGTTCAAATAACCTTTTGTGTCAACGGTACTACCCCTAAACCATTTTCCATCCTTGGCTCCAACGTTCGAGCCCAGTGGCATATTTGTATTTCTTGTCTTTTTCTAAACTTTTGCTATGGTATGTACACAGTGTGGTTACTTACTTATTTCGCATCTCCTTCTATCATGCAGGAAAGACCGACATACTATAACAACACCGGAGAGTACAAAAAAGGAATATTGCCAAAGGATGGAAGCCAAGGACTTTATACGACTTTACCTTGAACGCACAGGTAAAAGCAGTGAACACATGGCGTAATATGACATCTCGTCGATACGCTTTTGAATGTGAAATGTTGTTATACCTCTTTTGCCACTTTCCTTACATAGGTACATTATCAGCCAAAAGGATTAACTTTTACTTTTACGCCCTCATTTTCACTGCGTGACCTGATTTTCCGGCCCAATTCGATCGGTAGGGCTTCCTTACAGCCTTTTTTAGTTTTGTGATTTTCTATACAGTAAGGTTGTGAGGGGTGGTAGCCCGCTGGGGAACAAACTGTGGTTGTTATAAAGGTCAGATTATGTGACAGAAATCCCGCATGGCTGATGATATTTTGTACTCCTTTTGTAAAGTTTTTGTTTTCAGTATCTTTTTTTTATTCACTCGAGTGGGCAATTTTTGAATACGTTCACCCCCTAGCCAGAGAACAAGCTATTTAAAAGATTATGCCGGCAGACGATCCCAAGTGGTAATAAATCATGCATTATGGCCATCACCAGCGCGCTGTGGAGATGATGATAGCGTGCCGGATTCTGGCGCAGCCCCTTTCCGTGATTCTGTTCCCCAGTGTAATTCAAATTGTGTGCTGAGTGAGAGGGTTTAGTTCAGACACAGTGTTCTGTGTGGTGTCAACAGTAAAATTGAATTTGTCTTGTTATTGTGAAGCAAGCATGTAATAAAATTCCTCCCTTTGTCATGAGGGAAATTTTAACTGAATGCACGAATAATATTGTTTTATGATATCAAAATTCGATAAATTATCATATTGATGTGTCCGATGTGGCAATAAGCTTTAAAGCGATCAATCTTCCGGTTCTTTTAAAACCAACCAACATCAGAACTGCCTTTATTTTACCTCAGATTGAAACGACTAAATCCAGGAAAATGAATTCATTGGTGGACAAGTTCAACTACACAAATCCGTCTACCCTAACGCTTCCAGTGTCTCTCAGTTAAAAGTCCTTCCAATCAGAGAGCCGGGCGGAGTACAAAAATGTTCTATTATTGTTAACAGTTTTTCACGATCAAGGCTATTGATTCAATTGCGACTTTAAACTCGTTGAGGAATGAAGCGACACACTGTTCAAGGCTTAACGTTGTTCTATAAAATTACTCTCATCCTGATTTTTGGTCATAGGAATGGAGTATTATATGAGATAGCCGAAGTTAGGGGTACGTCATGAGGAGAAAATCTATCCC
Source organism: Ferdinandea cuprea (assembly GCA_963576555.1). Classification (NCBI taxonomy): domain Eukaryota; kingdom Metazoa; phylum Arthropoda; class Insecta; order Diptera; family Syrphidae; genus Ferdinandea; species Ferdinandea cuprea. Next base: position 86,712,248 of record OY754959.1, read on the forward strand.
TGTTAAAATGTCGGAAGAGGAAAATCTGAGACACTGTTTATGAGTTACCGATAATTAACCAAATTTATTCATTTTTATGAGTGATTTAGCCTTCAAAAAAATAAATAAAGAACACAAAACCTCATACATAAAATGCATGCAGAAAGCTTCGCTAGGATGTCTTAGGCATTAAACTTAACAAACTAATTTATTTCTTCAACTACACAAACTTGTTTTGAGTTAAGTGTGTTGCCCTCTTTTTTAACAAGTTCAGATTGGCGGTTTTAAGACTGTTTCTACGCGCTAAATGTGTTTCTCTGGTAGATATATAAAACAAACGATATCTGTTCAAGCCCATAGCTTCAATTATAGGTCATCAAAAAGGTCTGTTAATATCGCAGTCCATTTACCAACATAATTTTCTAAGAAAATTACCCAAAAACTACACCAAACTAAAACTCTTTTTCGATGAATAGGTTGTTTCAATATTTTTGTTAACAGAACTGGAAATGATGAATGAAACATAAGGAAAGGCTACAGTCCGCTTAAGGCGAACAGTATGATACCCTATCCATATCCCTATATGCCCCAAAGAAAAAAGCATTAAGAAGATGATGTATAGCATTTAGTTTAGAAAAGTTTTTTTGAAAAAACGCCCCCAAAAAGTGGGTGTGGCCAAAAACTTTGTATGGGCGATATGTTGGAAAAAATATTGGGTAAATATTTTGTTAAACAGTTTTTTTCGCTTTCTGTGAAAATTTTCGAAGAAAACAGCATTTTAGTCAAAAACGCCCACAAAAAGTACTTTATATGACAAACTTATAAAGGAGGGCAGTGCCTACATATCTTGTGAAGGTTGTAACACTCTATCTCTCTAACTTTAGCTTTAAAACGGTTTTTTCTAAATTGTGGGCGTGGCAGTGGGCGTATTCAAAAATTACACTTAACCATTTCGGAGCCCTAGGGAATATGTGGTCCAAATTTCAGCTTCCTAGATTAATTTTAAAGGCCTAAAAATTGCGTACGGACGGACGGACGGACATTGCTAGATAGTCTTAGGATTTGGTCCTGATCATAAATATATATACTTTTATGGGTCTACGGCGAATATTAAGGGGTGTTACAAACTATGTGTCAAAATTAATATACCCTTAGGATAGGGTATAAAAAGGAGCTTGATGACCTAAAGCCGTACGAACCTCACGAAACGTTTCCTCCGTTTTTGTATTGAATCTTCGCTTTCTCAATACGAATGTGTATCTATAATCATTACAATGATGATTTAAAGTTGACAGTTCAACAATGGCACAACATTTGATGTGACACCTTTTGTTGGATGGCCACATACAAAATCTGTCAAGAAATGTTTATCGCAAAGGTTTGTCATAACTTACTATTTATTTTTGATTCTGAATTCTTAATAAGTTTTTAGGATATCGACATAAACAATAACAACAAACCAAAAAAAACATACAATTCCAAATTCAACATTCAATGACGTTTAAACTTAAATTAAATTGAAAAAGAAGGAAGCTTCCCTAAGTTTACTTTAATTTTACTAAAAGTAGCACATCTTTTTTGAGCTATTGTGAATGCATATAGAAAAGTTATCAGAAAATGAATAAATTTGCTTTTCATATAGATAATAATTAAAATAAATTAATTTTCAATTTAATATTAAGAATTTGCACAATTATTTTCTATCCAAAGTACCTATATTTATTAGCAAGAACAATCCTGTGATCCCTCAAGTAAGAAATTCAATTTCCTTCGCGCTCACACAAGGATAATAGGAATAATAATATTCACTCAAGATATTCTGCGTTCAATTTATAGGAATTCATCAGACTGGAATGAATGGATAAATCTACTCCGCCTAGTGCTCCTCCCTGCCAGAAGTGTTTTCTATAGGAATAACTAAGGCCAATCGTAAGTAATGAAGCGTCTTTTAGAAGCGGAGGGCATGCTATTTTCCCAGTGTGCGTACATATATATTTATAGCACTTGACTTTTACATCCTTTGGGGCATTTTGTGTGTTCTACAGATGATGATGAGGATCTCCCCAACCCCAAAGCTGTTTGTTCCTAATGATGGGGTACGAGGTTTGTATGTATATTCAACTTTTATGAAGTGGATTTTGTTTCGATGGTGCAATCATAGTTACTATTCTATTTCTGGCTTTTATGTGTTTTTCTCTTCCGGTATTCTATCGATACAGGTCCTGGTTAAGGTCTGTTTCTGTGATTCGGTCTGCATATGCGATATACATAGAGATTGTATTTGCTTTAGGCCTCTGATGTCCTACTCCTGATTATATAAATTGAAATTCGTAGGCATTGAAAAGGTCCAAGGGAAAGATTTTTTCATATATTGAGTCACATTATAAAAGGTATAGAAATAAACTAACCAATTGGGGTATTTTGGCCGGAACCCTCCAGGAATATACTCATATCTCCAAAAATACCGCGGCCCCCAGTATAACGTTTTTATATTTAACCATGGAAGTACATGCTTAAATTTAGTACGAAAAGGACATGCTTAGTCGAATCGACGACGGCACTATTCAAAGTGGTCATGCAGATGACCAATCTACCTAATATCATCGAAATCGATTGTTTTTAATTATTTAGTTCATATATCACAAGTAGATGTTTTCTAATAATATTTACATCTAAAATTAATTTTCCACAGATTTAGTTTATTTGCCAGAATGTAAAATATAAGAGACACAAAGCTGTATTTTGTTTTATCACAAAGTTGTTTAGAGGACGAACATGAGCTGCAAGTCCGTATACACCATCCGCTTGACCGCGACTACCGCTGTACAAAAAACGAACACAAACCAAAGAGTAAGTAATAAGGAAGAAAAACGGTAAAAGGTGAAGCTTGTAGGTTATAGAATTCGGTACTAACAATTTTTGAACAGGAAATCACTTATTTTAAAAGTAAACTGATTGCAACGCAAAATACTATACTATAGCTTACTCTAAAGAAGTCGCAAGACATTTTCAGTATTAACGCACAAGAAAAGAAAAAATTTCAATTGTATAAAATAATTAATTCCTAAGTCATAGCTCTTTAAAATAATAGTTAAAATAACAACTGTCATATACACTATATACTGTCATATATATAAAACGGTTGTGCAATCACATCATAGGATTTTGAAATTTGGCACAGTTAAAGCTTTTGTTTTGCTATAATTAAACTTGGCGATCATTAGTCTTTAGACATTGCACGTTGGTGCAAGCGATTAAATATAAATGTTATTTAAGGTTTTAGGTATACAGTAATGAGATTGTTTTGATGGTCGGCAAGCCACGAAAAAGCACCCAATCACAAGTTCCTATGGTTTCATTAGAAATATTTTTATATACCATATACGTATATAATTTTACAATATGCTGAGTCAAGATTGTATTGAAAAAATATATTTCTACAAGTTCAGCCACAAAAAGCACTGAGATCTAAAAAAAAGAACGGAAGTTTGTATTGTAATCATTAAAAATTTCACAAACAGTATTTAGGTACATTTTTATACTTGGCAATATATATATATATATAAAACACGTGTGTTTAGAGCCACAATGTTCACGATTTTGAAAACTTGCCAAGTATAAAAATGTATTTGCTATTGTAATGCTATTATAAATGCTATTGTAAATGCTATTTGTGAAATTTTTAATAATTACAATACAAACATGGCGTTCTTTTTAAGGTCTCAGCACTTTTTGTGGCTGACTTGTAAGGCAAAAGCGATTTTGTATAAAAGAACTTGGCTATTCTTTAACATTATTGTTTTTGGTGTGATTTCAATACTTTTTGCAAAGATTTTTTTATACAACGAAATTTTGTAAAATTTGAAAATTGTAGGGATTTCGCGGGAACGTAAACGCCCTCTTTTAAAGAAAATACAATTTTATAACTTTCCTTGTTTGCCTTTAAAAAAATTACCGACATATACGATTTCATAACTATAGAATGAGTTCAATATTTGGGTGGTTGCCACGCCTCTTTTCTTGCAATATACACAAAGTTTGTGTCTATTCTTCAAATCCTTCCCCCAAGTATAATTTCATAGCTCTAAGTCTTTTGGGTGCAAAGTTAAAGAAAAGGGGCGGCTATCACGCCCCATAAATGGAAAATAAACAATATTTTCCCGTGTTTGTTCTTATAATCTAACCCTCATGTAAAAAATCATAATTGTAGGTCTTTTAGAGGCTGAATTAAAGAAAACGGGCGGCTACCACGCCCTCTAAATGGAAAATAAACAATATTTTATTTTTTCCCTGTGGGGACTCTACAAATGTTAGATTTTTCCCTGTGGTCTCTCCGCAAACCCTATTACTGTGCAAAATTTCAAGGTTTGATGATCTGACAGTAAATCAGTGCGTCAGTGGTTACTCATTTTGCTAATTTTGGGGCCTTATAAATAACTCAGGAACCGCTCATGTAAAACAGTTGAATTTAGGTATGGAGTCTGCTGCGGTCGAAATGGCCTAAGTTACTTACTTTACTTAACGGGCTCCCGTCCCTACCTTCGATACGGCAGCCTTCCACCCTCTGCGATCCCGAGCACGCTGCTTCCAATTGTCCAGACCAAGCGCTCTGGCATCCGCGATGGGTTGGTCTTTAAAACGGACGTTCGGTCTTCCTTGTCGTCTCGAACCTGGGGGCTGGGATTCGAAGATCCTCTTGGCTGGAGCGTTGTTGTCCATTCGTTCGATGTGGCAGTGCCAGTGTAGTCGATGGTTTTTGGCTTTTCGGACTACATCCACATCTTGGCACAGCTCATAGAGTTCGCGATTATATCTTCGCCTCCATTCACCCTCCTCGCGCACAGGACCAAATATCCGTCGAAGGATTTTTCTTTCAAAGGATCCCAGTTTTAACCTAACTTTCCTTTCCTGCTTATTGTTCAGCACTCGGTACCGCATAGCAGAACTGGCAGCATGTTCTGTAGGGCATGCACTTTGTCCTTCGAGTTAGATGTTCAGCCAAACCGAAGTAGCAGCGGTTTCCTAGGGTAATTCTTCGACGGATCTCCACTAAGATGTCATTTGTGGAGTTGATGTTTACCCCAAGGAAGATGAACTCCTTAACTACCTCGAAGTTGCTGCTATCAACAGTGACATTTTGTCCTAGTCGGTGGACAGATGATTGTTTATATTTAGTCTTGTCCTCATTCACTTCAAGGCCAACTAGTTTCGCCTGTTCTTCAATAGCCGTGAAAGCCTCTATCACGGCACGCTGGGATCGACCGATGATATCTATACCCCAGCAGTTGGTATGCGGACACATTGCATAGCGTGTTATCTAGTGTCATGCGACACATTTGGATCAGTTTTGACGTGATCCCGAATTCGGCTATCGCCACAAAAAGCTCCTGACGATGAATGCTGTCATCTACATTAAAGTCGATTAAGAGATGGTGTGTCTCGACTTGAAACTCGTTGGTCTTTTCCAGGATTTGCCTTAGTGTGAAGATTTGGTCTACAGTTGATCTGCCGGGCCGGAAGCCACACTGTTACGTGCCGATTAGTGTGTTGCAGAAAGGTTTGAGACGTTCACACAGTACGTTGGATACACTGAACCAAAAAGGTACTTAAATATATAAAGGAAAGGTTCTTTATATTAAAGTATTTTTCATTATAATTCAGCCGATGAACATGTTCTTTGATCCAAAGAATAGTCGTTCATTAAATAATGAATTATTCTTTGTATTAATCAAAATCAGTTCATTGATTTATGTACTTTATTCATTAATCAACGTACTCCGTACATTGAATCAACGAACTTTGTTCTTTGTGTCAACGCATTGGGATCATTACAACAATGAACTTTGTTCATCAATGTATGTTTGTATTCATTAATCAACGAATTGTGTTCGTTGACTTAATGTATTATCTTCATTAATATATACATATATACTATACAACATATATAGTTCATCATTTTAGTTAGTTTAGAGTTAAAATGCTCACCCGTTATTCCATACTCGTCTGAAATTATTTAACATTTATAAACCACAAAATAAATAAAAAACTTAGAAATCGAATAATAATATTTATTTATTGCTCTAATAATAATCACCATATAACATTAAATCAACATAAAAATAACATAATTAATAAAAAAATATAAAATAAAACTGTAAAAAGAAAAGAAAAGAAAAAGTAGAAGCTACCAAGCGTATATACGGAGAAAAAAATTCTTTCGTCACTGATATTCAGTTCTTCATTTTTAAGCTAGGAAAATAAACATATATGAGAATTATAAAGTGTATACGTAGAAAAGCGACAATTACCAACTCAAACTTTTCAATTTAATAAATAATGGACTTACCTTTATTCTTTCTTTATTTTTTCCGTTTTATTCTTTTTATATCAACACTTTTAATGTTCTAAGTTCTTACTTTATATTAAATAATTTAAAAATGTAACTTTCGGCGGCTAACGTCATTGAAACTTACTTGAAGAATGGCCAAATCTTTTAAGTTGTCAATCTAAAATATACATTCAATTTTCCAGCCAACCTTGTTAATTCGAAAAAAATACAATTAACTTCAGTGAATTATGAGTTGTTTTAATGAAAACCGTTCATTGGTTCAATGTATCGTACATTAAGGTAGGAACGGCGGCCATAGCTTATTTTTTGACTCCACAATAAAATTAAATACTGTACGATATTCGTATAAAAACTTCCTAAAAATTCTTATAATATGTTTACTTTGTTTACAAATTTTATGATGGAAAAAATGGCAAGTTTTTCCTGTTTTGGAACCATATAAAAGGACGTTTCTCTAGATCATTTAAATTTCTAAAAGTATAAAAAATAATTCTTAAGAATAGAAATATATATATATATATATTTTAATGTACAGTTCTGTACAGAAAGAAACTGTTCATTAAAAATAATTAGTAATGTTTGAACAATGTTAAAATATTAAAGAACATACATTCATTGAATTAACGAACTGTTCATTTAACAAACATTTTTTTAATGAATTTTTACATTGAGCCAACGAATTTATTCATTGAAACAATGCATTTTACCTAATGAACGAAAATTCATAATTTTATGAAGAATATTATTTGCAGTGTAGGATATTATATGCGACATTAATCAGGGATATGCCTCGATAGTTCTTGCAAGACATTGGATCGCCTTTCTTGTAGATGGGACATATGGAGCTGCTGGCCAGTCATCGGGCAAGCTTTGCTCCATCCAAACTTGGTTGATGATTTGGTGCATGCGCCCTACCATAACCATAATGGCCTGAGTTGGTTCGTGTAAATAAGGGTGTAGTGCCAAAGTTTCTAAAGAACTTGGCTAGGCACTACCGTGCCCCCTGAATCTTAATTAAATAATGTACTTCGTATTAGAATGATGCACTAAGATAGCAGTGAACTTAACATATTTTGAATTTTTTTTGGGGTCAAGGCAAATTAAATTTTATCCGAGCCTAGCCCTCGTAGGAGTTGGTAACCGCGTTCTAAAATTACTTAAACTCTTAGAACATGAACAATTTAAACGTGAACGATTTCTTATATATTTATGTATGCTAATGTATGTAACAAAAGTAAGACTCAATAAAACATAGTCTGTGTTGAGCTTCTATCACATATTTGGCTTATAAATATTCAACAGAAATCAAGAGAAGCTCATCTTATCGAATAAAGAAAGTGAAGGCCATTAAGTGACAATAGAGCAAAGAGCCCTTCTTATGGCAAAAATTAATCGTTAATGTGACAAGTGTATTGCTGCTGTAACTTTTTATAGTCACTACGAAGGAAGACCCCTGGAATATTTATTTGATACTTTTCTTTTTTTTTTCTATGACAAGTTCATTGTTTTGTTGGTGGTCGATAGCAGGCATATGCTCATAAAAGCTTTGGTGTAAATGTATCTTCCGCAAGTTAGTGTTGATTTAATTTGTTTGGCCCTGCAGTAAATAGATTGTCCTTGTATCTCCGAAATAAAACCTAAAATAAGAAAATTTCCGATTCAAAATATATGTAGTTTGTATATAAGTTATGTTTGTTTACTAATAATTAAAGTATGTAGTGATTTCATAAAGCAACAACGTCCAGTGATGAAGCGCAAGTAACCGAATGAACCAATTGAAGAATATAGACACATTTTTTAAATATATTTTGATTACATTATCAGTCCTATTCTGCTACCCATCGGAAGATTTCTTTAGGTATTCACCAATCACAATTTTTTTATCCGAAGAGGTGAATCTAAGTGTCGGGACTGAAGTGTTCTTGTAGAGCGTGAACGCATTAATCCGATGGAAAGGAAAATTAATGTTTTCAGTAAAATAACCAATATGCGATTTACTGAAAGCAATATAAACAAATCATGTTTATATTATAATGCACGACTCCACTTATGTGAAAACTCCGCTTGATTGAAACAAAAATGTTGCAGTCAAATAAACACATTTCCGACTAAATGAAACAGTTTTAAATGGAACGCTTCCATTGCAAAAAATCCAAAGAAAAAGATAAGAAGGTGCTCATAATTGTAGACAATGCTGCATACCATCTACTGAATGGTACAGTTCTGGAGAATGTAAAAATTGAGGTTCTCACCCCAAACACAACATCCCCTATTCAGCAATTAGACCAGAAAATAATTCGATCTTTGCAATCGCAATACCGGACATGCATAATGAGGCAACAGCTTCTTTACTTAGATAGTCGCAAAAGAATATACTCGCGGCATTAAAAATGGTTAAGAAAGCCTGATGGGAGCCCAATAAACTTCTCGCTGAAGAATCAAATTTATTGCCGGATGATATAAGGCAAAGGATTGATTCTCTGATAGATTTAGATATTAAAATACCTTGCTTTGGAAACATGACTGACGATAATATAGTGAATGAAGTTCAATCTGCATCTACTTTATAACCTGCTGATAATGAAATGTTAGTGTAAGTCCCCAGAAACCAACCCTGAAGAGCACGTACGATTCTATTCGAATTCTAAAACGGTTTTTGCTGGAAATTTAGATGTTTCAGATATAATAGATGATTTTGAAGATGAGCTGTCACATCAAAATATGCGGAGTCATCATAAATCCGCTTATATGAACCAAATTACTCCTAACTCTTAATTGTCTGTAATTATGATGTTTTAGTTAAGCGGAGTCGACGTACTTCCAAAAAAAAAAGTTTTTATGCTTAAATGTCACAAAGAGCCTGACGCGTGAATTTTATTTTTAATTAATATATTATTGTTATGTGGTCATAGTACATTCGGAATTTGATAAACGTTTTCGTGTAATATAAATAAGTTTGAGTTTTGCAGAACAGATTGCATTTCATAATAGAAAGACTTACACCCGAACAATATGCTTACATATTTGACTTTGAGATATTTGACTTGAGACACGAAACACTCGTTAGCCTATCAAAAAGCAAAACACTGAAAAACCATGTGTGTTTATAATAATAATCAAACACAAGATGTCATTGCACCCTATTAATTTAAAAACAATTAAATTTATTGCGCTTCTGGGTGCACCACAATCGTTTTCAAGCCCACGAACTCAACGTCGACGAGTGAGTACCTGCAAATAAAAAATTTCTACGAATGATACCAAAGACATGGCCACAAAATCACCAACATTTATCTTCTCAAGTCCATTCACGTAAAATGCGTGCCACAACGCCGAGACACGCTCCAAGGAAGAGAGAGGAAACTTAAGTCTTCTCTTTCTGGTTAACTGAAAAGAGTACGAAATTAGATTCAAACTTCATGATAGCCAAGACGTGTTACATTTCTCCCGTCAACTGCACCCCATTTAGAAGGACTGGGTGGTACTTACGAAGAATATTTTAGTGTCCGATTTCTCAAAAGTAATATAATGCAACATGAAAAATTATGACACATTCGATGATGGTGATTTGGGACAATATATCGCATACTAGCTATGGACTGCGTGTTATAGTCGCACTGTGTAGCCATATACAAATCTGTGGGCACGTAAATTTGTATACCTAATATGTACGTATGTTTGTACTTTATTGGGTAAAGAAAGAAATTCTTGCACGGGATTGTAGGTTGTCATCAACATATGGATTGCCTTTTCCAAATTGGTACCACCAATGAAATTGAGCACATATCGTTTCCTTTCAAGAATGCATTGTGTGTGATGGGTCGATTCCGATTAGCATATCTACCTATGAGATAAATTAAACATATGCTCAGCTGCAGAAATAAAAATGCCACTTTTCATCGATCAAGAGATTCATAGTTTAATTTAAGAGCATAATTTCTTAAGTCTGCAAGTGTTGTATAAAACATAATGTATTAAGAAGAAATGACCACCAGATTGAGTAAATTAAATGCCAATAAAAATATATATGTTAAAGAAGACCCAAGTTCTTTTATGGAAAAATCGATTTTACCTTGGTGGGTCTGTTAGCCATTAAAAAAAAGTACTGAGAACTAAGAATAACTCCAAGTTTTAAGTTTGCTTGAAATTATTAAACACAAGTCAATCTCAAAGATAGGGTTGTTATAGATTACTCTATTTGTAGTTATATTTTTTTAATTGTCTCTTCTTTAACATTTATGGTTATGTTCTGATTTTTTTAACTTGAGAAAATCATGTAAATATTTAAAATCGTAGATAGTTTGGTCCATAAGATATGTAAGTGGTTGGCTACCACTTCGTTTTTATACCCTATCCTTGGGCATATTAATTTTAACACATACATACATTGTTTGTAACGTCTCTTAATATTCGTCGTAGACCCCTAGAAGTATATATATTTATGATCACGACCAAAACCTATGACTATTTAGCAATGTCCGTCCGTTTTTAACGTTTTAAAGCTGAAGTTGAAGAGAATATGTAGACAGTTAAAATGTAACATATAAAGTTGTTTGCCATGCCAACTTTTTGAGTGCTTTTTTTACCAAAATGTTGTTTTCATCGAAAATTTTCTATAGAAAGTGACAAAAATTTTAAAACAAGATATTTAGCCAATATTTTTTCCAATATATTGCCATAAAAAGTTTTTGGTCACGCCCACTTTTTGGTTTTTTTATAAATTTCATAGATGAACTTAAATGTTGTACATCATGTTCTTAACGCTTTTTTCTTTCGGGCATATAGGAATATGGATAGGGTAACCTCAAGCGGACTGTAGCCTTTCCTTACGTAATTTTTTTTAAGGAAAATATGGTGTTTATTTGTGAAATATTTCCAACATCTAAAATTGTTAGAGACTGTGTTAGAGAAAAGGGGTGGGTATCACCTCTTAAATGAAAAAATACACAATATTCTTAGTAATTTGTCGAATTAAGGGTCACGGTAGTGCTCAGCCAAGTCCTCTAGCAACCTTGACACTACACCCTTATTTACAGGAACTAACTCATCATATTTTAACCCAAGGGGGCTTGATAGCCACCCACTTTTCTAAACTAAGCCTCTAACACAGCTTTGATTTTTTACATTACAGTTGTTTTTTTTAAGTACAAACAGGGAATTGTTGTTGTCACCCTCTTTCTTTAAATCAGAACCAAGGTAACTTTTGTAGGACCCTGAGCACGCAAGTCAATAATCGTCGATCTATTTCTATATATCTAATAAAAGCAGCTATAGCCCACAAGATGTTGCCACGATATCGTCATCTTAAGTGGTCTAAGCCTTTGTCTATTCTGAATAATTTATTTTGTACACCTTACCGTATTGGCAATCTAAGTAATGTTTCTCATTGGGTTCCGCTCTATTTTAAGAAAAATTACATACATTTTCAGTTATCAGTTTTACTAAATTTTATTTTTTAAATAGCGACTAATATATACTTATCATTTGCTCTGGCACGGAAATTCTTCACATGCAAAATAAAGTGCGCGACGCACGACTGACTCATGAAAAATGTTCTCACCATATTAGATGCATTTTAAGTTCGAATAGAATCACAGACCAAAACATCTGTAATTCTAGCTGGATGACGCCAAAAGCCTTCGTCGTCGCAAAATGTTTGAGAAAAGGCGACCGCGTTGAAGAAGGAGAAGGACCCTACGACTAGGTAGCATCATTTTTTCTAAAGCCATATTGTTGAACGAATATTTGTCGAATTCAACTAGCAGCGATCTAATTTAAAACAAAATAATCAATTTAATTTGATCGTAATCTACATATATCAAGTGCGAAGGAATTCCATTTATTCCAATTCCATTGCTGCAAAAAGTACTTTCATTTCAAATGATTCTTTTTCCGAATTCAACAACCAATATTAACTTCATGCATTTAAGTATGTATTATTATTTTTATTATCCAAAGCTAAATAAGGTTAATTATTCGATTATATTTACGTAATCCAAATGAAAAAGTACAACCGGAAAAACAGAAGAAGAAATGATTCAATAAAAGCAAAAACGAATAATGCAAGGAACTTCTGAACGCAGAGTACATAAGAGTAAGATAATAGCAAAATGCGTTCAACTATTTACTACACTCAGTCTACGAATGCAAGTACCTACGTGCATCTGCTGCTTCATACGAAACAACTCTATAAGTAAATTGATGTTTGGTTTTCGCTCTCTTAGTCATGCTACCACCAAAAGTGTCTCCCCACTAACCCAGCACTCTTGTGAACTAATGATGATGTTGCAGTGTTGGATGCCAAATAGCGAGCTATGGGAAGCCCGACACCGATTTACTGACGCCGCGCCGTCTTTGTCCTGCTCTGCTATTGTTCCTCGCTTCTGTTGTCTTTTATTTGCCCACGATAACAATGGCATCAGCAATGACAAGACTTTGGTTGAAGAAGTCGTCTTATGTATTTCCCCCCCCCCGCCCCCCCCCCCCCCCCTCCGGGATCCCCTGACTAGCTTCTGATTAAAGTGTGCAAATTGTCAGTTGCGCAACTTTTTGTGCGACGAAACTTAGAGATGTGTTTCATGAGACGATGTGCTATGTGATTATGGGTACCAGGCGGTTCCAGATAGTTGCGGGTGCCTGTCACCGCGTTTTATGTAATAACTATAACACATGTGACTTAGATACTGCTGTACATATCTAACAACGTTCACTTCAAATACCCACCTTACATAGTCAGAGGAATAATCCACATTTGTTATGTTTGCATTGTTTTGTGCTTGCGGATATTTGTAAGGAAAAAATGCTACTTGCGTGCGAGAGTGATGCATTTACTTTCACTTTTAATGCCTTGTGAGAGTTGAAATCAAAAAGGTATGCACATAATGCGCTTCGTCGCAATCACTTTCAAGAGTTGATGAGTTATTTTTAAGCATTTTTACTTTCATTTTTGGTAATAAAAATAAATAAAGGAAGTCATTATGAGTTATAGAAGCAGTAACTAGTTGAAATATCTCTTCAAAAAGGACATAACAATTTGGTATATAAATAAAACACTGAATTATAGGGACAAAGTTAGAGAGATTGAGTGTTGAATCTATACAAGATATCTAGGCACTGCAAAAAGTAGGCCTGGCAAAAAACTTTTTATTACAAACTTATGAAGGAAAAGTTTGTAATAAGAAGTTTGTTGCCAGCCCTACTTTTTGTAGGCGTTTTTCACAACAATGTGGTTTTCCTCGAAATAAAATGTTAAACCCTAGAAAGATAAACTGCACCTCGGAGGCGCCCGCAAATTATATTTCTTTGCTCTCTTTTTTTAGGCGACGTTCATACAAACTTAAATTTCTAAGCCAATTATGTTTATTATATTATTTATTTATGTTTCACTTAATTTAAAGTATTGTAACAATGAAATGAACTAATAACAAAAAAATCTCTACTCAATTTTGAAAAAAAAAAATTATTTTAATGCAGCGCCTGTTTATTTTTTCAATACTAAAAAGTAAGTTTATCTTTCTAGGGTTAACAAGATATTTAGTCAATATTTTTTTTGATATTTTTTTATTAAAAACATAATATGAAACAAAATGCTATCCATCATCTTCTAAACGCTTTTTTCTTTGGGGCGTCTCTGAAGCTCCTATCGAAGTCATTCCACGGTATTTCTAATCTGATAGCTTGTCTTCCTTTCAGACAGTGATTGATCACAGCACGAATTTGATATTTTTTATACTTATTGAAAGTTGTTGATTGGTTCTTTTACATTTACAACTTAATCCAGACTGAACTTGATTATGTGCAAATGCTAATTACATTCCACGTAAGCTCAATTCAGTACGTAACTTAATTAAGTACATCTCTGTCTTTAGATAGATACTGTCTGGTGCCGTATTTGGCTAGTTTATCCGCCCAGGAACTCACTGCAGGAAGAATTCGAATCTGTCGGTAATCTCGTTCACAGATTCTCTAAATTTACCAGTTTAGATCTTATTGGTGGCGATTCCAGAGCATTGTTGACTACTTGATTGTCTATAAAGATCACGAGAGTTTTACCATCAATCGGTTTACCAAGTCCAACAAATTGTTAAATGGTGGTCAAAAGGATTGCGATTAAGGTGACAAAAGATGCACACATTAGAACGCTGCAGAGGAAAACAAGGGCAGCAAGGGATGAGTACCGAGTCAGGAGACGGGAGGAGCAGACGATTCTGCGTAGAAAGAAAAGAGGGCACGCAGTCTCCCAGCTCAAGGAGATCGAAGAGTCCCGCGACCGAAACATCTTTCGGAAGTCCTATAAGAAAGCCAAGCAACCTGCTGCTGGCTTTAAGACCGGAACACAGGCTCTTCGTAATAGCGATGGAATCCTAGTTACCGACGCGCAGGGAATAGTAGATGTATTTAAGCAGCATTTCCAGCAGCTGCTTAACGGACAAAATGTAGAGAGAGAGATGGGGCAAGAAGAGAACCCGCGTCCAGTCAATGAAGAACCAGTCCCTCCGCCCAGTGTAGAAAAGGTTGACTTAGCTATAAAAAGCTAAAGAACAACAAGGCCGCCGGCTCTGATGGTCTACCTGCAGAGCTTTTCAAATGCGGAGGGGATGTTATGGTAGGGCCATGCACCAAATCATCAACCAAGTTTGGGTGGAGGAAAGCATGGCCTATGACTGGACCATCACCTCCATATGTCCCATCTACAAGAAAAGCGATCCTATGTCTTGCAAGAACTATCGAGGCATATCCCTGCTTAATGTCGCATATAAGATCCTATCCAAGGTACTGTGTGAACGTCTCAAACCTTTCTGCAACACACTAATCGGCACGTACCACTGTGGCTTCCGGCCCGGCAGATCAACTGCAGACCAAATCTTCACACTAAGGCAAATCCTGCAAAAGACCAACGAGTTTCAAGTCGAGACACACCATCTCTTCATCGACTTTAAAGCCGCATATGACAGCATTCATCGTCAGGAGCTTTTTGTGGCGATGGCCGAATTCGAGATCCCGTCAAAACTGGTCCAGATGTGTCGGATGACACTAGATAACACGCGATGCAATGCGCAGTTTAGCAGCACCTCATCTGAACTCTTTCAAACATGCACCGGATTTCGGAAAGGAGATGCGCTGTCGTGTGATTTCTTCAATCTTGTTCTCGAGCAGATAGTGCGCAGCGCAGGTGTCAACACGGAAGGCACTATGTTCAACAGATCAGTCCAAATGCTGGGGTATGCGGACGATATAGATATCATCGGTCGATCTCAGCGTGCCGTGATAGAGGCTTTCACGGCTATTGAAGAAACTAAGTTGGCCTTGAAGTGAATGAGGACAAGACTAAATATATGCTATCAACAAACAAACAATCATCTGTCCACCGACTAGGACAAAATGTCACTGTTGATAGCAGCAACTTCGAGGTAGTTAAGGAGTTCATCTACCTCGGGGTAAACATCAACTCCACAAATAACATCTTAGTGGAGATCCGTCGAAGAATTACCCTAGGAAACCGCTGCTACTTCGGTTTGGCAAAACAAATGGATTCAAAACTCCTAACTCGAAGGAAAGTGCATGCTCTACAGAACCCCAGCCAGTTCTGCTATACGGCGCCGAGTGCTGGACGATAAGCAGGAAAGAAGAGTTAATACTGGGATCCTTTGAAAGAAAAATACATCGACGGATATTTGGTCCTGTGTGCGAGGAGGGCGAATGGAGGAGAAGATAAAACCGCGAACTCTATGAGCTGTACCAAGATGTGGATGTAGTCCGAAAAGCTAAAACTCGTTGACTACATTGACTCGGCCACATCGAGCGAATGGACAACAACGCTCCAGCCAAGAGGATCTTCGAATCCCAGCCCCCAGGTTCGAGACGACAAGGAAGACCGAACCTCCGTTTTAAAGACCAAGCCACCGCGGATGCCAGAGTGCTTGGTCTGGACAACTGGAAGCATCGTGCTCGGCATCGCAGATGGTGGAAGGCAGCCGTATCTCAGGCAGGTCGGGAGCCCGTTAAGTAAGTAAGTAGCAAATTGTTACTGAAAATCTGATGACAAATCATCAAATCAAATGAAAACAAATGGGTTCAAAACTCCTAACTCGAAGGACAAAGTGCATGCTCTACAGAACCCTTATCCTGCCAGTTCTGCTATATGGCGCCGAGTGCTGGACGATAAGCAGGAAAGGAGAGTTAATACTGGGATCCTTTGAAAGAAAAATACATCGACGGATATTTGGTCCTGTGTGCGAGGAGGGCGAATGGAGGAGAAGATAAAACCGCGAAATCTATGAGCTGTACCAAGATGTGGATGTAGTCCGAAAAGCTATAACTCGTCGACTACATTGGCTCGGCCACAGCGAGCGAATGGACAACAACGCTCCAGCCAGGAGGATCTTCGAATCCCAGCCCCCAGGTTCGAGACGACAAGGAAGACCGAACTTCCGTTTTAAAGACCAAGCCATCGCGGATGCCAGAGCGCTTTGTCTGGACAACTGGAAGCAGCGTGCTCGGGATCGCAGATGGTGGAAGGCAGCCGTATCTCAGGCAGGTCGGGAGCCCGTTAAGTAACTAAGTAACAAATTGTTACTGAAAATCTGATGACAAATCATCAAATCAAATGACAAATAACATTCATTAAAATTCATAAAACTTATGCGGACGCTTAAAAAATCGATAAACAATAGAAATGTCATTGAGTCCATAGTAACTGGGAGTAATTTGAAACCATATGTCCTTAGAAGTCAAACGAAGAATAGCGCTTGCCAATCGCTGTTTCTTTAAGCTGACAATGTAGTAAAGCTCGCTTCCGAACTACTAAGATAACTCTATAAATGACTCTTGTAATTCATGTACCGCTATTTGGTTTCGAAGCATGGATGAAGATACATGCGTTAAAGAGTTACATTCAAAGAGAGATGATTCAAATATGAACTATACGAGTGTTGCAGTGACATCGATCTTGTCAAAAACAAAAAAACTGCGCATTGTGTGTTTGAGCTGACTGAGACATGTAGAACGAGTGAATTTTAATGATCCAGCCCGCAGAATCTTCTATTCTGAGCACAACTCAATAGAGAAAGTCCGCACATTTAGAGAAGCTTATTGCTTAAAGCCCGGGTTCACCCCGAACATGGGAATATACAATTTCCGTCATCTTATTCAAATTCAAATTTAAACAAAACATAGTTTATTTTGCTGTCAAAGAAGCAGACTTTCCTAATTTGGTCAACCAATGAATAAAGGCAGAACAAATGATCAACAAAGTAACAACAAACCAATTACAATTTTCATGGTAATAGATAAAGATATTTATGAAATATTAAGATATTTTCCAAAAGCGTCGCCTCGAAACTTTTTTCTGTATCCGACCCTGATTGAAGTTTTAGAATGTTTATGTGTATTAATCAAACCGCTATGATTGACGTGTCGGCCAATCTTTTGCTTTTTCACTGAAGCGCTTTATTTTTACACAAAATTTGTATACCCTATCTATATACGCTTATATTAATTTTAACACATAATTTGTAACAGCCCTTAAAATTCGTTGTATTCCCATAAAAGAATGTATATTTATGATCAGCATCAAAACGTAAGACTATTTAGCATTGTCCTGCTAAAATTATAGCTAGGAAGCTGAAATTTGGAAAATATTGTACTCCCTAAGGTCCCGAAATGATAGAGAGTAGACCATTGCCTCGCCCACAATTAAGAAAAAACTGTTTTAAGCCTAACTAATCTTCGAAAATTTTCATAGAAAACAAACAAATATGTATAACAAATTATTTAGATAATACAATTTGGAACATTCTAGCCATATATAAAGATTTTAGGTACTCCAACTTTTTAAGGGCGTTTTTTTTTAAATGAAAAAAAATATTTTACATAATATTTAGAGAATATTCTTCTTAACATTTAACATTTATACACCATGCACACTTTTTGAATTCGTTTTTTCCAAAAACCGGTTTTTTTGATTATATTATAATTTTATTCTATATATATTAATTATTATATATGCCTTTTTCATCGGACTGTAGCCTTTCTATATGCTTTGTTGTATTCTTGGGATGTTAGCCGACACTTAACAACGCCACATACCATGTGACCATTTGAGAAACATGGGAATTAAAGATTGTAGCAAGAAGTCCATTGGTGATTTGATTGTATATCGCATTGAAAAGTGGATACAATCAATGGATTTCAGATTTGCTTTCTGATAGTTCAATACAAGTTGTTTTTTGAATGGACTCCGTTTTGTCTCTTCTTGTCTGCAACCTCTAATCAATCCACTTATTCGCTGATGAAATTATCCTCAGTTTCTTATATTTAGAGGATACCGCCATATTTAGACAGAATGGTCTGTTTTAGACGATTCTCTTCAAGCGATTGGATTGGGTGGACATTAAGTAAGAATGTTTATGTTTATATTCGTTTACTGCAATCATTTTCTTCTTAATTTATGCATAACTATAAATGAAAGAGTTTGGGTAATATTTTTACTCACCTGGATGTTAAAAACTGCCAATATGAGATATCTCCCCTTTAGTTGCCTTTACGCTATTATTGGGGGTGGCGCTGCGGGAATATTCTTCTTTATCCCGCCCCCACATGGGAGGAACTAATTAAGATATATGAACGATTTCCACGCTCCTGTTTGTAATATAAACTTTTTTTTTTTCATGTTCGTTTTTTCAAATACCTCCATTTAAAAGTGCGACACATTATTCTATTCTTTAGATCCATGATTGGAATTTAACAAATTTTTAATTATTACTTGTGCTGACAACGTAAATTCTATTGATGATCATGTGAATGAGTAAATATTGGAATCCCTATCAGTGTGAATGAGTCAGTGAGTTAATCAAAAGATACTGAAGTTGAACAATGTATGGTGCCTGTTCGATGCGCGAATCACCAATCTCAGAAAATGGTACGTTATTAGCACTAGCTTGGTTGCAGCAGAGTTAGAGGGAGGGACGGATGAAAGTGACATAAGATGGGTGTTACGATCCAAAATTGCCAGAAAACTCGGCTTAACATTCCAAAATTGCTAGACAAATTGTCTTGGAAAAACCTTCTACGAAATAAATAGGTGCCTACGTTGGCAGTTTTCAGTATTATAAAAACTGATATAGGTATAAACTGTTAGCGACCCTTACAATTATATATAATATGTTATTAAATCCAAAGGTGTGCCACTTTTCTGGATAAATATAATGCCCTTTTTGTGTGCAGAGACCTTTTTGAGGTTTCAAAAAACTCATGTACTAAAACATTTTAGAAATGTCCGCATACCTATCCTATTGTTAAATAATTTACAATTTAATCTATAATTAGCAATTTAAATTAATCAATTAATTAATTGAAATTAATTTTAATTTATTGAAGCCCAACATTGCCTACTTCATTCATTATTGATGCACAAAATGAATTGATTATTGATGCTCCTCAGTTTAACTTTAACTTTTTCTATTATGTATGTAGGTAGACACTGAGGAATATACGTAATGTACGTGGGTAAACTTAAATAAGTGTATCTACTCTGTGAATAAATATTTTTTTCTGCCTCTCTGTATTAACTAGTGCAATAATTTCTCCAACAAGTAGGTATCTTATTTTTGTATGCTTTAATGTGGAAGTAAAACTCATCTCATGCTATAGTCTTTTTTTAGTCGGGAGTATCTATTAGGTGTGATTTAATATGAGAATCACGTTGAGTAAATTGAACAGATTGAAGTTGTTATATAAAAGCAATGAATATAATTCAGTATGCCGTGTTCCTCATAGATAAGAAATCTCAACTGAATGCTGTAGATACAGAACCTACTTAATACGAGTACATAAATCTTTGTTGTTAGCAATTTAATGTTTTCCTTGTGCACTCATTATTTCTTTCGTAATCACCATGAGTGCCAATTTTCATTGTATTTCTCCCTCTTCTCCTGCACTTAAAACGTTACGTATTAATTTTTTTTAACGTTGATGCCCAAGCCATAATGATACAATAATTGAATTCTGCTCAGAAGTGCTTTATGCATTTTGTTATCAAGTGTGGCCAGATGAAAATATCGAGTCAGTTAAGTCAAGTTTCTACAAAATCGGGTGGATGTTAGTTTCGATTAAGCGAAATTTAAATGTGATCGATTTAATTTCACACTGTGAAAGGATATGTGGACAATATATATTCTGAACAAAGTTATCTTCAGTAAGGGTCTATCTTTAAAGAGTACTCCATCCCAAAGGGTAAGGCAGCACTATTTTAACTGGCGGCCATTTTGTCAGCTGTTAAGTGATTTATCTTTAGTTTCGTTTGGCATTTCAACATACACAGCCTGACGCTTGAACAACTCTTCCAAATTGTGCAAATTTATTT
Organism: Ferdinandea cuprea; assembly: GCA_963576555.1. Lineage (NCBI taxonomy): Eukaryota > Metazoa > Arthropoda > Insecta > Diptera > Syrphidae > Ferdinandea > Ferdinandea cuprea. Next base: position 86,732,938 of record OY754959.1, read on the forward strand.
TGATTTATTTAACCCCCAGGTTAAAATCCGCTCCAGTATCACTTGAAGTTTTTATTCGCTGCTCCACCTCTTACGAAGTCTGATAAACATTCAAGCGTAGAATCTTCATGAGAAGCTGCTTCAATTTGGCGTTCTTAGTCAGCATAATATTGCAGGTCTCTTTCATTAAGAATATGTAAAAATGTATATTCGCACAAACGATGCGGCGTGGCAACCGCCCATTAATTTTTTTAACTCATTCTACAGTTATGAAATTTTACATGTCGGTAGTTCTATTAAAGGCAAACAAAATGTTATTTTCCTCGAAAAAGGGTGTTTACCTTTCATCAAAATTCCTTCGATTTTAAAAATTTCATGTATAAAAAAATCATTGCAAAAAGTATTGAAATCACACAAATTTGTTGACTTAAATTTTTTCATTTTTATTCGAGGAGGAAAATAATGAACTCCGCATTAAGCTCGAAGAACTCTACCAACAGCGAAAAATTAAAATCGATCAGCTCAAAGTCGAGAACTGAGAAAATCGCTAAAGGAATCTCAGCTCAAAAAGCGTCTGAAGTTAAAACAATTACTATAGTTCATCGTGATTACTTATAGAAGAAGAAGAGCTAGCGCCTGAAACAGATCCCAATGCGAAGAGGCGACCAAACAAAAAATGGAAAGCTTGTTCCTCACCTGTAATCGAGATCGTTGAAGATGTAAAGCTTAAAAAAACTGTAAGCAAACAAAATAAAAGGCACGAACAATTATTACATAAAAGCTACATTCAAAGTCACATCTATGAGTAATAAAGCTGCGCAGTCTCCCAAAAGCCTAATGTGGTACACGTATAAAAATAAGTCAGAAAGGCCACATCGAGTAATTGCCCGAGGCCAGCATTCTTCGTGCTGCAAAGAAGACGTTTTGCAAGACCTTAAAATAAAAGGCTTTACATTTATCGACGCAGTTAACCTTATTAAAAAAGAACAGCGAAAAAACCTAGTCAAGCATGGACTTCCGCTATTCATGTTAAGCTTTGAAAAGTCGGAGAATATTGATAAAATATACAATATTAAAAATATATTGAATATTGTAGTAACAATGGTAAAACAAAAATAAAGGACAAGACTAGTCCACTACAACGCGTATTGCAAAAAAGAAACCGATTTGCGTCAAATGCGCCGGAAGACACTTATCGCAAGAGTGCGGTATGAATAGAAAGGATTTACCAACCTGCAGATTTACCACCCGGCAAACTATTGCGGCTGCGAAGTAGCTTTACTGAAAATAATATTCTTCATAAAATTATGAATTTTCGTTCATTAAGTAAAATTCATTGTTTCAATGAATAAATTCTTTGGCTCAATGTAAAAATTCATAAAAAAAATATTTGGTAAATGAACAGTTCGTTAATTCAATGAATGTATGTTTTTTAATATTTTAACATTGTTCAAACATTACTAATTATTTTTAACAAACTTTTTCTTTCTTTACAGAACTATACATTAAAATATATATATATATTTCTATTCATCATAATTATTTTGTTATACTTATAGAAATTTAAATGATCTAGAAAAACGTCATTTTCTATGGTTTCAAAACAGGAAAAACTTTCCCAAACACAATTCGTTGATTAATGATACATACATTGTTGAACAAAGTTCATTGTTTTAATGAAACAAATTCGTCGACACAAAGAACAAATTTCGTTTATTAAATATACGGAGAACGTTGATTAATGAATAAAATACAAGCAAGCGAAGCAGCAAAGCGATACAACGCCTGATCCAGTCGCTCAAGTTTTCTCCGCAATTCGTGCTAGACTGAAAAGAGTCGGTTGAACAAACGAATGTTTGATAAATTAGACGTGCTCGAACATAAATTTCAAAGCACACATCATACTCAATATATGTGAAAGACGCAAAAATTCAAAAAAAAAAATGTTACATGGAATACAAAAATTTTAACCGAACCAAGTTTCTGGATTTAATTTGATTACGGGGCAGGTCCATAAAGAGTTGCCTAGGAAAGAACTAATCATGTTCGTCTATCTAATAAATGCTTCATTTAGGTCATTGTCCCAAGACAATGGAAATAGCTAAGGTCATAATGGTTACAAAGCCGGGAAAACCTGAGTGCGACAAAAAGTCGTATAGACCAATATCGCTTTTACTAATTATGTCAAAGGTATTTGAATTTTTTTTATTAAAGCGATTACAATCGATTATCAAAGAGCAACGCTCAATACCTGATCACCAATTCTGGTTCAGAATTAAACACTCAAAAAGCCCTAGAGAAGAAAAAAATATATCCCAGCGATTTTCTTGACGCCTCGTAAGCCTTTGAAAAATTATGGGATTGAAATATAAACTAAAATTTGTTCTTTTAAGGTAATTATATGAGCTACTAGGTTCTTATCTAGCGGGTAAGCACGGAAACGATTACTCTAAATCGAGTCAGGAAGCGTTATGGGTCCGATTCTCTTTTTAATTTATATTCGAGATAGTCCTCAAGAAGATGGCACAACTTAAGCGACGTTTGCGGATGAAACAGCTATATTGGCCGTGAGTAATGCGGTAGAATCAGCAACAAACAACGGGCAATAGAGTTTTTGAGTGGACAAAAACTTTGCGTATTGTCCTCAACGAAACAAAATCTACGCACGTTAATTTTACCCCTGAAATGTAAATACGCTACCCATTTTTATAGACTCCATACAAATTTCGTACGCAAATGAATCTAAATATTTGGGAATGACATTAGATGCGAAACCTAAATGGAAATCGCAAGTAAAGAAGAAACAGGAAGAGCTCGTTATTAAATATAATCAAATGTATTGGCTGCTCGGTCGATTTGCCAAACTCAGCATGCAAAACAACCTGCTTTTATACACTAAAGTTCCAAAACCGGTTTGGACGTATGGTATACAACTTTGGGGTTGTACCAAAACAGGTAACATACAAATTTTACAAAAATATTTGCCCATAATAACGCTATGCTACAAATTCTAAATGAAACACATCTAGTGCGCCGACTACAACGGATAAAACCATTTGAACTAGCACACTAAGTTGTAACCGCGAGCAATTGGCGGTATTAGCAAGTACTTCCCCTAGAAAACGGAAATTAAAACTACTATATAGGGTATAACCTAGTTGTAGTAAAAATGATTTTGAAGGGAATGACGCTATTTTGAGCACGTGCGGCCGGTCCTCATAATATCTCACGAAAGAAAAAATTAAATTAAATTCGTTTTCTCAACAGCTTTAACGATTTCATAAATTTTTGTACGTTAAACAACTATCTTAAAAGAGTACAAAATGTGCGAAATGACATAAAAATTTTTAGAGCCGTTTTTGAGAAAATCTAATTTTTCAAAACTTAAAAAGTGATAAATTTGGTATGTGGTCAAATGTGGCTATTATTTTTCAGGCGATTCAAAAAAGTATGAATTTCGTAAATGAAATGAAATGAAATTTCGTATGATGAATTCGTCCCCTTTATTTTCCAAAGATTTTGCACAAAACGCAAAATAAACACTGTTTTAAAGTATTTAACATTAAATCGGTAACACCCTGTATAACTTTCTTTATTAACAATTTCCTAATAAATCTGATGAATGCTCTTCATTTGATTGTTGTTTGCGTCATTTTACTGTTCCACTGTTTGATGGGCACCACAAAGCAATTTTATATCATAAATTAGATACAATCGGCCTAAATTAAAATCTGCAAGTAAATATTATAAGCGACTGATCTCGCATTATAAAATAAACGGCTTATAATAGGCGGGAATTTGTTGAGATTTTTAATATACATACAGTTACATTCTACAAAGCAGCTAGCTATCTATGATGCGCATTTTATATCTCAGTATACAACAAACACAAACCAATTTTCGACCAGCAGAGTTTTGAAAATAAAGTGGACATCAATAGAGGATACAATCTATTGAACTATTTGTTCAGCTACGATTAATGACAATGACGGTTCAACGGATAAAATGCAAAAGATTGGTTCGTGTTCGGATGGATAGTTGGTTAAAAATGAGTAGGTAACTGAATGTAGTGCTGAAATAAATTAACCCATACTAATGACAGTTGAGCTGGTAATCACTTCAGCGGAATAATTAATTGATTTTCTGCTGGTTTCTGTTACGGTTGCCTATAATTGTGCCATTGGTTGGTTAATTCTTAAACATGAAAATACCTCTGTTTACGGATCTAAAGTGCTATTTTGTATACCATTAATATACAAATAAAAACAATAATTGAATTTTTAAAATAGGATTGTTTGAAATATATATACTTATTACGCAGAAAAACGTTAATTAAATGTTGTACTTTAATTGGGTACATATAAGTATTATGTGGTCTCAGTCAGCAGTAATTTTTGAAATTCAATTCAACATGAATATTTTTTTATTGCAATGAAATAAGAATGCAGAGTACTTAAAGTTACTTATGGAGGGACCTTTGAACACTTTCAATTATCACTAAAAATGTTCCTCTGTCCACCACCTTATTTCATTACATATATATTATTATCATATAGACTACCATCAGCAAAAAAGACTATTTCACAATGTTTTAACAAATTGCTTTAATCATTTAATCTAGTAAGGGACTATCCCAAGTTTATATGCAGTGGTTCAGATAATTTATTATTAAATTTAACAGTATGTTATCTGTTACATATGTATAAATCTACCGTTTACGCCGTATCCCTGCAGTTTTTTTAGAAGAAGATTATCATATTCATAAATATCGTTTGAAATTTAAATAGCTTTCTAGCGGCTCCACAATTATGTGTATAGTATATATATGTTGTATATATGTCGAGCTTTTAACTTCATCCATGCTATCCTTGTACCTATTAAAGTGCTTCTAATTTCTGTTCAAGCAGTTGCTACTGAAACCTTAGTATATTTATACTACAGCTCTAACATTTTGTTGAAAATTATTATAAGTCTTATGAGAAGAAGCTGCAGAAAAGTTCGCATGGGGAGCTCGGATAAAGCCCCAAGGAATATGGTATTTGAATATAGATAGCAACGATATTTTAAATAAAAAATAATAATATTTTATCCCACAAGATTTAAAACAGTTGACTGATTACTATCTAAATCAACAACTGTCGTTGCTCGGACATATGAGACACTGAAGGTTGAGATTTTTGTTTCCAATAGGACTTAAATAGGCGCTCCGCATTATTTGTCTTTGAACATCATTCGAATACAGCAATAGCCATAAATAATTTCCTCACATACCATCACACAAACCACCCACATATGTATCAATTTAATTTTCCATCAAAGAAATTTAAAGTTCTTCATCGTAGCGAATTTCGAAACTTTCGAACAACCATTTATCTTACCAGCGCACCTATAAATTTCATACAGAGGCACAATAAGTGACAACTTGGCGTTAAACATCCGGCCGGATGTAATAATTTTTTTTTACTAAAATGTAGGTTGATTAAAAGCAAATTGGGTGCGTGCAGAAATTTCTGCTACCAAATTAGAATACTTTGAAACCAAAATAACAGAATATTGACGCTTACATCAATCAGCGATACACCCTAATGTATCTTTGCACGTGAAAGTGACACTAAATTACTTTTTGCTGGGCTCGTAAATAATTCCAGACTTTGGCAATGGAATATAAAGTGTATATAGCTATGTAGTAGGTTTATGTAAAAAATAAAATGAGAGAAGTAATAAATCACAAAATTAAAATTGTTATGAATTCATATTGAAGGCGTAAAGCCGCCATCATATTTCTTATGTGTGTACCATGTAATATTAATAGATTTTTTATATAGTACACATTTATTTAATTTAATTTAATAGTAGTAAAGGGTGAAGTTGGTATGACGTCAACGAGGTATTTTGAAACAATTCTTATGCTTGATAGATACTTTACGGAATCAAATATTTTAAAAGTTATAATTGCATTGAAGGTATACATGATTAAACTTAAAATGCTGTACATACATATGTATATGAGATGACAATTACTTACCTTGATCATATGAATTTTTTGGGTTTTAATATCAATACAGTTCTGGAAGAAAATAAAACAATATATGTGAGTTTTAATACTAAAAATTAATTTTGTACGTATGTTATATTAATAATAATAGTATATTTTATACAACTCCGATTTCGTCGAAAAAATATTGTATGCTTGCTAAATCAATCCCGATTGAAATTATATCCTGTAATAACATAAACTTGTAAACTGTTTTAGCTACATAACAATTTTGTACATTTTGGGGACATAATTTGCCAGCATTGAGCTTTTATTTTTTTATATTTATTCAAAAGCGTGTATTAATTTTGACACATATTTTCTAAGGTTCATTAATATTTTTAATGATTCTTTTAAATTGACTTGAAATTTACTTCTCTTTTTTTTATAATGATGCACGTTGGTTTTAAATGTTTGTAAATTATAATGCAAAGGAAAAACAGAGCGTGGTTAAGCATTCCACATTCGTATTGTACGGTTGAGAAAGGAATCTTTATATTTCGCAGTACGTCCGAAAACAGGCTTAAGGGTAAACCGATGTGCATTCCTAGCATGGCGAGTATTGCTGTAGGGGTAGAATGCAACTGCCTATTTCGTTTTAGCACTTGTGGTCAAAATACCGATAAAACAATGACAGGCAAGAGACATTACGACGATGACTAAGAGAGTCAAGTGATTTCCCGATGTCTCGATCGCTAATAAAATATTTTTTTTATAACAAAGCTTGATCGAATTAGAAGTTTCAGAATCCGAGCAAGCTTTCACGTCAAAGAACCCAACTCGAAAAAATTGGAGCACGACCGACTCAGTTGGTATTGTTATGTTCAAAGGAGGGATCCTACAAACCCCGTCAAAAAGGCAATGGCAATCAGCGTTCCCTTACAATCGCGAAAAAGACGCAGCCTAAAAACTCCTGGATCACACAAATGCAGAAACTCCAGCATTTGATTGGCCTCAATGATTAAGTGATTTGAAATCGGGAGGTTGAACTGGCGCACCCCACAGGCGGACCAGTAGGAATGCAGTGAAGTGGAAGGGTTATAATCCATGTAATCCTGATCGTAATTTCGTCGTTAAATGGAGAGAAGGAGACTTGAAATTTACTGCATTCGAAAGATAATATTCTGGCATCGGACTTAGTTTAATCTGGAGGTCCAATTTTCAATTACTTTTTCCAACATTAGTGGCCGTATATCGGCAATAACGCGGCGAATGTGGTCCTCCAAGTGGTCAATCGTTTCGGGATTAACGGCGTTAACTAGCGACTTCACATATCCCCACAGAAAATAGTCACGCGGTGTTAAATCGAACGATGTTGGAGGCCAATTCACGGGTCCATAACGTGAAACTATGCGGTTACCAAACGTTTCCTTCAATAAAGCAATTGTGGCACGAGTGTGATATGTTGCGCCTTCTTGTTGAAACCACAGCCCCTGTACATCATGGTTGTTTAATTGGTTAACGAAAAAGTCAGTAATCTCGGCAATATAGCGGTCACCCTTGACGGAACGTTCTGGCCAGAATTGTTTTAAAGAAGTATGAACCAATTTTTCGACCAACCCTTAAAGCACACCAAACAATCAGTTTTTGTGGATGTAACGGTTTCTTGAGAATTATCATTACTACAAATACGGCAGTTTTGTTGATTGATGTATCCATTCAACCAAAAGTGACATTCATCGCTAAACAAAATTTACTTATTAGAAAATTCGAACCAAACCATGAAGCGTAGTTCAGGTGTCATTCAATTCATTTTGAAATGCCAAACCAAACTAGAAATATATCACTTGACAGCTGACAAAATGACCGCCCGTTAAAATAGTGCTGCTAACACAAAGTTCTATACTTCTAAAAAAAAACCCTTTATTTATGTATAAGTCACATCATAATAGGTATAACAGTACAGAAGAAACATCTTTAAGGGTTTCTGGAGTTCCGACGAATAAAATATGGTAAAGTAGACCGGTTTATTAGCATTCATATTTAAGTTGTAAGCTGTCAAAAATGAAATTTATGATTTGGAGATAGAGCTATTTTAAATCCTATAACTTCTCAACTATTATTGGTACCAACAAAAATGTGTTAAGAACTTTGTATGGGTAAAATATTACATTTTTGTAATTTGTACATTTTTAACTTTCTCGTATACATTAGTATTTTTTTTTTGTCGTGGGTTGCTACTATCCGATGGAGCGCTCAGACACAACTACAGGTCCATTGTACTTCCATTCAGATACCTTACATTAATGTACTTAGTTTTCGCGTCTTTCGAAGAAAGATGAGAAGGAGCTTCAGTGATGAAGAGCTTAGATCGGCACTCACCACGTCAACCCCGAAAATCCGCCACCTTATGCGAGTATATGCCGGGCCATAGCATAACTGTAGAGAAAGTGTTCTGCTGGGTTATCCTCCTCACCGCAAGCAGGACGGGTAGTGGTGCCGCTTAGGAGGAAAGGAGGCCTACAAGCAGCCTACAGTCGATTCTCTAAGAGATAGAAGGAAAGATGCAGACTTTTTGCAAATGTCCGGGCGCAGTAGTTTGATCTGTCTACTGTCCGCAATCGCGCCACCGAATCTTGTATACTAAAGAGAAAGTTATTGCGATCATGCGGAAATTTCGAACTAAAACTGAGTATGGGAGACTATAGAGAAGTCCAAAAAAGTGGGTCCGCCAATGGCGTCCGTCAGTCTAGTCCGGAAGCCGTATGGGGAAACAGTTCAACGGATTTGCTTGAAAGTAAGGATATAAAGTTTTTGGGATAGCATCTCACGGCGTTTATTTTATTTTTTGATTTATCGTTTGAAATAACGGTACCTGTCATACAATTTGTTTTTGTAAAAATCACTTATCACAAATTTTCTCAAAAATGGTTCCAAAAATGTTGGTCTTTTTTGTACTTTGGTTGGATACTTCAGATGGGGCCAATAATATTACAGACTCTGTTTTTTGAAACTCGAATAATAGTACCTAATTTATTAAACCGCCAATATGTCAAGAACTAATAAAGGAAATTCCTAAATTTAAAAAAATTTACTATTTTGTTTATGACGTTCGATTTATGCGTAAACTTATTTTGAATATTTATAACGATTTTCTCAAATTTAAATAAAACACGTTTTCTCGTTCAAACGACTGCAACTAATTTTATCTGTGTTTTGTATTTTGGACAATTAAGTTCAACGTGTATGCAAAATTACATAAAAAATTGTTAGAGAAAATCTAATCTAAGAAAATTAAAAAGTGATTTTAATAAATTTAATATGTGATCAAAGGTTTCCATTTTGTGGCGATTCAAAACTGCATTTAATGTAGTGAGAAAGTTTCGTAGACGCAGTCTACCATTCATGTTGATGACTACAAACTTTGAGCTGAATTTTCTCGAAACAGAATTTTCAGTTGTGTTTCCGACTTGCTTTCACAAAAATATATATACACCTAATGAACTTATGTTATCCCAACGCTTAAGCACTATAAAACATTGGACATATTTATATTGTTTCTGATTTAAAGAAATGCTTCATCTACACCTAAAGATGAATGTATACTATGAGAAAGCAATATAGCCCGTTTAATAAGCAGAAAATCTGTGACGACCTTTTAACGAACATTTCTTAAGTTTTCCCCATTTCATGTCCCAGAGGCTTTTCGACATTGGAGTATGTACTTCTAATAAGAAACCACAAGAAATGTGTAAGTATATTAAAAGTCTTTGTTTGTGTGGAAGTACTAAAATTTTACGAAGTCTTTCGAACAATACAACCCACTACTCAAAGTTCCGCAGAAAAGTAGTTCGGAAACTTTAAAAGAGATCTCCTTCAATAGAACTCTAATGGTGGAGAAGAGAATAATACGAAAAAAAAAATTCTTATGTCTTAAAAAAAAAAACAAAAACACTTTTTCTATAACGTCACTTCGTTTCATGCCACTTGTCACAAAGAAGAAGTTTGAAAAGCGCGGGTTTCTAGCCACAAAAGCTACATAACACTTCTCTGTTACATTTCAAACGGATATATACAGCTCTTAATGCCACTATGTAGTCGTCGCTCTTCATTTGGTAGGCATTAATTTGAGATATATCTTTGATGCTTGAAAATTATAAACAAAGGATTTAATGTTTTGCTGATGGAGATTTTGCGGATGCAGTCAGTGCGGTATGCAAGAGTTTGATAGACAAAGGAAAAGGGTATTTTTAATCAAAATTTCAGAAAAAGACAGAAACGACAACAAAGAATGACACGGTATAGTTAAGATAGCCATTATAGCAGTAGAAGCTAGAGTTAAATAAGGAAATGCTAATATGTATGCTTTCACTGTTTTTTTTTTGTTCTCATATAACGAGGTACCCAATGTATTATTGAAATGGTATGCATAATACAACGTACATGTGTTTTTAAAATCCAATCTTGCTGTAATGGCATTTACACAATTTTTTCAAGGTGATATTTTTTTTTTCATTTAATCAATAATAGGTGTGGTCGCATGCAAATTTGCCTAATAATTACTGATAGATAAGCTTTTCTAGTTTTGCGACGCGATATGAAATGCAACTTTTTGTTATTTATATATTAATATATACATCTTTCTACATATGTATTTACCGTGGGTGCAATAGCTTAGTGGTTAAGTGCGTAGGACTAATTAATTAAGGGATCCAAGGTAGGAATAAATCCCCTCCGTACCACCTTTTGCGAAAGGTTGATAAATATCTAACACTTAAAATTGTAAGCTTCTCAAAAATTGTTCGGAATCTGCATCTAACTATAGGTTCCTTCTATTCTTATCAAAAATATATTTTACACTCAATTGTTGGGAGATGCTAGGAATTAGACTGAGTTGCTAACTTGCTTTAGAGTCAGTGATCAAATTATTACGGCCATTGAAAATTGTAGAATTTTTGTCAAACAGAAACTCATATCCCTTTCATGTATCTATTATACTTATACAACCAAGTTTGGGTGGAGGAATGCATGCTCGATGACTGGACCATCAACTCCATATAGAAAGGCGATCCTATGTCTTGCAAGAACTATCGAGGCATATCCTGCTTAATGTCACATATAAGATTCTATCCAACATACTGTGTGAACGTCTCAAACCTTTCTGCAACACACTAATCGGCACGTACCAGTGTGGCTTCCGGCCCGGCAGGTCAACTGTAGACCAAATCTTCACACTAAGGCAAATATTCAACACGGAAGGCATTATAGACATCATCGGCCGATCCCATCGTGCGGTGATAGAGACTTTCACGGCTATTGAAGAACAGGCGAAACTAGTTGGCATTGAAGTGAATGAGGACATATGTTATCAACAAACAAACAATCATATGTCCTCCGACTAGGACAAAATGTCGCTGTTGATAGCAACAATTTCGAGGTAGTTAAGGAGTTCATCTACCTCAGGGTAAACATCAAATCCACAAATAACATCTCAGTGGAGATCCGTCGAAGAATTACCCTACAAAACTGAAGCTACTTCAGATTGGCAAAACAAATGGGTTCAAAACTCCTGACTCGACGGACAAAGTGCATGCTCTACAGAACCCTTATTCTGCCAGTTCTGTGATGTTTGATGTTTGATCTTTATTCATGGAATATTTGTTGGAGAGATTCTAATTATGAATTCCTCTGAAACTTTTTTTGAAAAAAAGTATTACTTAAATAGATCGATTTCCTCATAAGCGGCTCGAAAGGTTAAAGTCTGTTTTTCCATTTTTTACAATTTGGAAATAACCGCTATAAAGTTGTGTATGACTCAATCGTGTAATATAATTAAGTTTTGTTTCCAGCAGCATCGTTCTTCATTGGCCCACCAGTAACTTCATATAAGAATTTAAAGCATGGGAGCATCAAATGTATATATCCCAATCGAAAAAGGATAAGGGCTCTTCAGACCTTTGCAGATTCTACCTAGAATAGCTTTAAACGGCAGAACATATCTGATGTGAGTGCCCTACAATCATCCAGAAGAGGCTTAAATGTTTAAAAAAAGGACTAACCGAAACTTATATTGACGCCAGACCAAAGCACTCATAGCGGGGCACAAACAATCTTCCTAGGTCGTGGTGCCTATCATCCCCAACTCCCTAATAATAATAATAATTACAATAGCGTAAACAGCTGGATATAATGTCGCATATAGCATTTCAAAATGCAGTTTTTTTTTTGACAATCTGGCATCACAGCATCACGAAACGTCTATACTAATTTCAGAGTGCTTATTTCGTCATCCTTAGGACTCGATTTTGAGAATTACAAAATGTATGTATGTATATACATTACGTTTATGGCATGAAAGTATGGGTCTTATTCGTATTAAATTGTAGCCCCCTTGCATTCGGGTCAAAAATATGTCGTAAGTGTATGTACCGTTAACGCAATATATTTACTTATTTCTATCTAGGAGTCATTTTCCTCATTTATGTTAAATTAATTAAAATGTTTGGGAGAACTTTAAGTATCCATAAGTGTTTTAAACTCTTTCTCAATTAAACTCCATCAGTCTTATTTATAAACTTATTTTAAAGAGTGTACAAAGTTATGCACGCTTTAAAATGCCTCTAAACTCAAAATCGTTACTTATAAAACTTATGCAACGTTTCATAGAGCTTGTCTAACTTAAATGCATTTGGAGGTTGTTTAGTATATCGCTTAAGTATGTTTTGTATAGAAATGTCATTTTATTTTTCTACTTCTCTTACCAATGTAAAAATTATCAATTTGGATATTAAAGTGTATGTGTCACCGATAATGAAAAGTAAGAAAAATAATTTGTGTGGCAGGGATACACAGTGTAGGAATCATTCGTGTGCAGCTCGAAGTTAAAGTTGCCGTAAGGATTTGGTGACGGATTGAATGATGCATGTTTCTTGTTTAGAACGTGTACGAAAAATGCACAACCATTTACATTGTATTAAACAACTTTTATTTCGTTTGCATGTAACGCTTCTAACAAAATTTCCATTTGTTTTTCTACAAACAGATGAGTTGTGTTATAAAATTCGGAAATAAGTCATGTATAACTAAAATGGATGCGAAAATGATTTATGCAACGTTTCATTAAGGTCGCTTAAATTCTTCGACCCTGTATAGCTTTAGAACAGCTTAGAGTTATTTAAGAGAATTCTAATAAATTAAGCTTCATGACTGTAAATCAGACAGATCTTAAAACTCCTGTACAATACAAATTCATATAATTGGCTTAAGGGACAAGGTGATAAAACCAACGGACCTATTTCTTTGTTGATTCAAACTCGCAAATCACTAGATGGGGATATTCATCTTGCACCACACAGGTCACAAAATAATAATAAAAATGGGTACAAATTAATAAATTTATATTTTTATACAAATTTTTTTTATTTCCTATGAAGAGAGTCATTACTTTGCAAATAAACTCACTAACACCTCCCATGTCAGTTGTGTAAGACTTTTTAGATGGGTAATTTAAAATCCATACATCCCACCAAACACTTCAGGCAACTAACCTCGCATTCTTCTTCCGCAAAAGTTACAGCTATCTGCAGTCTATCTCAAATACCTGGACTCATTACATCACTGTCTGCCGAAAAAATGATAAATGATCGAAATTTATTATTTAAAAAGACACCATCAACAAACAATCAATTTCATTCAAGAGCATATAACCATATCAATGGCCTCATGGCCTCACAGGGATTCAGGATTGCCAGAATTTCCTATTCTCTTTATTCAGTCAGAGACAGTCTCCAAATATACATACCCCTATACATACATTATGTATCACTGTATTCGTATTGAGACAATATTGATTTTGATGGAGCCCGAAGAAATATGCAAAAACGCCGAAGGGTAATGCTCGACCCGTATTATTTGCACATTAATTGAAAGGTCTATCAAGTCGATATCAATATGGATGTCTTTAGTAAATCCTTTCAAATTGAATATCTGAACACGAATAAGACACATATATATATGCACCAAAATATTTCATTCATTGAGTAATCAACGAATGGTCTCTCTTTTGCTTCTCTAAATTTGGTAAATAAGGATGGTATTTGTTTTCACGCACGTTCTCTCACAATCACAAATAAACGTTCGAAAGGAAATGACTACACTTCACAACTAACTTAAAATCTGTGTCACAACGCATCCCCTGATGTAGTATGTGATTGGGAAATTAATTGAAACTCCTAGAGTTAGTGCAAACAACCAAAAAGGGACAATTTGTTTTATGACCAATGTAAGCGTTTGCGGTTAGTTAAAAGGGGGAAGTGGAAAAGTCTTTATTGCTTATTTGTGTTTTTTTTTTTTTTTTTTAACGAGACCCATCCCAAATTTTGATAGTACATCTACAGAGGGCGACAAAGGAATGAATATCAATTTAATTTTATAGGATAAACGCAAATGTCCTTTACAACATCCACAAGATTGTCAGCTCTTTATTTTTTAAATGAATCACACTGTAGTAAGCAAACTATTCAACATTTGGTTTGACTTTAAGTTGTGTCTAAGGGATCCGTAAATGGAGTTGGAAGAATGTTGATAAATCGTTGGAATTTTCGTCTTATGCCATTTCCTTTTGATGGGGAATTAAGGGGGAATCAGGAGTAGCTTAAGTCAATAATTCCGACTTAAGCTTATTTTTCCTCATTTTTGTGTTTTTGTTAGAATTTCTGACTACCGACAAGGAGAAACTTTTTGAAGAAATGTAGTAAATAAGTGTTTAGCCCTGAAAATGTCTGACATGATGATTGGATTAGATTCATTTTAAGCGCAATAGAACATTAAATTGGCTGTCACTGTTTTCGTTTTCTTTCTGTTTTCTATTTTTCAGAAGGATTTAGAGTTGCCATTGAATTTGATTTTATACTGTGAAGATTTGCAAAATAATTAAGGAATTATTACTTACCAAACACTTACGAAGTATTGCATGAGAACAAAGTTAAATAATATTAATCCTGTACTGAAAATATTGACATATATAGAGAGTGTTAAAGATATTGGAGTGTTAAGATACTGAGTCGCGGGCTGTACTGCGCCGTCTTTCGGGATTAGACTCGAAGTTCTTCCGTGCTGGAGCATTGGTGTCCATTCGATGTTATGTCGATGTCGCTAGGGAGGAGTATTTTTCTCTCAAAGCAGCCAAGACCAACCTCACCCACTTTTGACAACAAAGTTGGTGAACCAAAGAGCAGGACTGGGATTATTTAGGTCTTATAAATGGTGACTTTTTCAAGAACGAGAATTGCTACTGTTTTCTTAGTCCAAAGAAGCAGGGGTAAGTGAGCGTTTGGGATTCTAAAACTAGACAGTCCTCTATATATGCTGTCATACGGGGTGGGGTAATGATTTGAAGAATCTTTTCCAGTAGTTTATATATTTGAACAATGGTGGACTTTCCTTGCCTAAAGCGGTTTTAGGCTTTCATACGTTTCTTTCTTTCAGCATCGATTCTACTAAGATGTTCTTTTGATTGCCTTTGCAGGCTTCGGTTCGCGCTCTGTTGCCTTGATAGCTGGCGGGCAGCCTTCTATGCAGTAGCGCCGCTTTGCATGCATGCAGTTTAGCTGCATGAGCTTGCCGGCACTCGTCGTTAAACTAGCAGTTGTGGCAGGGTAAATTCCGATAGATTTTTAGTATTATTGCCATTTATCTTCGATACTTGGTGTTGCCGGCATAGGACCATTTTGGAGATTAAGAGAGACGTAATCGGATCTTTTTCACTAACAGCCGTCCGACGTCGAACCTCTTCCCAGTATTTCCTTGTCTTGGCGGTGTTCAGGATATCTACACCTTGGCTATAACAGGGTAGTATAGTATATCCATAATACTGGAGGATAGCGTCGATGTAAATGTGGTTAGTCTGGTCGACTGTTGATTGATTAGGAGATCGCCATGTTCCCTTGTGAATATCGAGATGCGGCAACTGTACTGGCTTTGACAACATTTCGCCCAGCAGCGACGTCAATCAGCCTAAATCCGTTATCGGAGGTGATGTCGTACTATCAAAAATGACCTCTCTTTCTAGTTGAAATCCTTTAATAAAATTTTAATGTCATAGCTAGGGCACTTTGGGCACGTTTGTTTTTTTTAGTAACTCGTAGAACTTGTCTTTAGTGTCGTTGTCCTTTTCCTCGGCGGGGCATGTGTCATATGCATGCTTAATTAAATGGATTAAATGGATTAAATTTTGAGTATGGGCATAGGTTAGGTTAAACAGGGTTCTGGTGAAAACGAAATACGCCACACAACACTAGGCACCATAACGGATCCATCGCGATTCCTGTGAGAACCATCTGAATTCAAAATTCAAAATTCAAAAGGCAAAAAAACCTAAACATTTTCCCTTGTAAAGCAACCAATTTCCCTGCAGAAATCTAAAAGCCCTTGAAGCCTTTGCCATCTATTTGCTCTAAGTTTTAAAAGAAGTATTTCCCCAAAAATTTTCTTTGACTGAGAGTTATTGCCTCACATTCACACAGTATATGTGTTATGTCCTCGCCAGCATGCAGATCTCCGCAGTATCTGCAGGTATCTGTATCCGCTAATCCGAGCCTCTTTGCATGTTTCCGCAGGAGTCAGTGCCCTGTCAGAATTTCTGTTAATGATCTAAGCTTAACCCTGCTCAGTTTTATTAACTCTATAGATCTTTTACTATCGAAAATTTGCCATAGAGCCTTAGATACCCGGTGTCCCTCAAGACTTTTCCACCTTAGATTGGCAGACCTGATACTTTTTTTCTTAATCATGCCCTTTATTATGCAGAGGGGAGGTTTGATATCAGCAACCTCACTATCAACAAGTAGCCCTTCTATTCTCAATAGCGCAGTGTCCTGGTACTCAGCACAGTCTCACTCGGTTCTGAATGTATAATGCCTTAAGCATTGTGCGACAGCTCCTTACTGTATCAGAATATAGATGTTGGTTGATTCCATTGCCTTGAATCTCGCATCTGCATTAGCTTAGCCGTCCTGAGGACAACCAGAACCTTTGATTGGAAGACACTGCTTGTGTCCGGTAGTCGTATAGACATTCTCCGCCCTGGATCTTCTGAGAAGATACCAGAACCTGTTTCTTCCGCTGTTTTCGAACAATTAATACAAATCGCAATTTCCTTCGATCTGATTATTGCATTTCTTTGCCAATCCTTCTTCTCCGGATATGTAATGTCATATGGAATGTCAGAGTCGACAAAGAAAGGGATTTCAGCCGTTATAGTTGGATTGCATGGGAGTAGCTCCAATAGGATCATATGGTATCCAAAACTATTACTCCTAAAGAGTCCCAAATTAGTGAGTCGTATAGCTCTGTTACCAGCAAGCTTTTTGATCTGTAGATCGAGCGGTTTAAAATGCAGAAGGGTTTCCAGAGCTTCCATTGGGGTGGTTTCTCAGCGCACCCGTAATGGCTATACTGTCCGTTCTCTGAACCGCCGCTAATTTTCCGTAGATCATTTTCTTTTTGATGGCTCTTCACCGTACAAGTGAGCCGTATGTAAGTACGGGACTTACGACCACCGTATTTAGCAAGTGCACCATAGCAGGTTCTAAGCCCCAAGGCTTTCCTACCGTTCTTTTGCAGATAAAAAGAGCATTATACGCTTTTTTATTTAGTATGGGCATACAAGTTGCAGTTATTCAAACAGAATGTTTGGTCTTACCGTATAATTAGAAGACTTTTATCTCATAGGTCTATGCGAAGGCCGTAATACCGAATCAATACTATCCATTCAATTTGTCAAAGTTATACTAATACAGTTTCCGCTGTTTTATAAACGCCCTATATTGTTTTTGTAGCTTTAGTTGTTCTTAAATTATAGTAACTATGGCAGCTGTGCCTCACTATAAATATAAATATAAATATAAATACAAATACAAATATAAATATAAATATAAATATAAATATAAATATAAATATAAATATAAATATAAATATAAATATAAATATAAATATAAATATAAATATAAATATAAATATAAATATAAATATAAATATAAATATAAATATAAATATAAATATAAATATAAATATAAATATAAATATAAATATAAATATAAATATAAATATAAATATAAATATAAATATAAATATAAATATAAATATAAATATAAATATAAATATAAATATAAATATAAATATAAATATAAATATAAATATAAATATAAATATAAATATAAATATAAATATAAATATAAATATAAATATAAATATAAATATAAATATAAATATAAATATAAATATAAATATAAATATAAATATAAATATAAATATAAATATAAATATAAATATAAATATAAATATAAATATAAATATAAATATAAATATAAATATAAATATAAATATAAATATAAATATAAATATAAATATAAATATAAATATAAATATAAATATAAATATAAATATAAATATAAATATAAATATAAATATAAATATAAATATAAATATAAATATAAATATAAATATAAATATAAATATAAATATAAATATAAATATAAATATAAATATAAATATAAATATAAATATAAATATAAATATAAATATAAATATAAATATAAATATAAATATAAATATAAATATAAATATAAATATAAATATAAATATAAATATAAATATAAATATAAATATAAATATAAATATAAATATAAATATAAGGCTTTTATTTATTATTTTTTCTCTGTAAATATGTAAACATTGGATTTACACCCTCACCGTAGAACGAATTTTTGTTTTTTGTCGGAAACACCCTGTAGGTATATATGTTCACATTTTATTTACTTATTTTTAAATCGCAGTGCATGCAATAAAGCAAAATTAATCACGTCGCATAATCCCCTCCGCCTAATATATATATAGATACGTCATAAGAGCTTACACAAGCTGATAATTTATTGATCCAATTTGTATGCCCAAATCCACTAACAAATCTTTTACAAAATCTCACAGGGACTTTCCATTGATGTCTCTAAAAATATACCGTGTATAAATTGTTTTTATTGGAAGCAGCTTGAGGACATTTTTTTTTTGAGTTTTAGATATCCATGAGATTACATTTTAGTTAAATCTCGAGGCACACATTACAAAATTTCTATTTTAAAAACATGAATGTATAATACTAGTACATAACATGGGAAAATTCTCAAGGGATAGACGATACACATACCTACCACCTGAATAAAATGTCCTTTAACTACGATTATCTTAAATTAGTATTTAAAGTGTAAATCCCTATTCTTATTCGAATCAAGTGCTGAATTCTTATCTAAATTCATAAAAAGACTATCCTACTTGTACCTAGATATGTGCCATAACAAAATTTTAATTTCCATACGTTTACTGTTAAAATTGCTACATACGATCTAAACACAAATAGAATGGTATCACATTTAAGTTACATGTTAAGCAGGATGTTAACGTCTGGTAAATGTCTGCACTAGCGAAACAAAAAATAGAATATACATATATGTATACCTAAGAATATCCCCCTGTAACCCTGTAACCTAGCATCAATCGACAAAGACGATAACAATAATTCCCATCAGAACATTACCAAATCCCAAAATAATTTCTTAGAAAATACTGAATGAGAGCTCGTTCGTACTCGCAATTTTTTTACAAACTGGGGTTAAAAAAGTAAATAATATAAATTCCCTTTAAACACTTTGATGATATTTCCGTGCGATAAAATGTTTTCCCGCCATGCCATAGCTACATTCTTTCTTCTCTGTTCAATTCACTTGGAGAAGATGATGCCCAATCAAGTCAAGTGAGGAATGGGATATAAAAGAAGTCAGATACAGCAGCAGTGCAATGCCAATATCTAAAATTAACATAACGACAACATCCGACCGAAGACGGCGATGAATCGTCGATATACAAAGCCCTACACGAAGAGTTCTTTTTTATACATTGAACTCTTCGTGTAGGGCAAAAACAACTCAGGGATGTTGACGCGGTGCGCGTTCTATTGAACCAACATGTCGGATCACCATCAAATCTACATTCGAATGGAGAAGAAGAGCCCTAGACAGCACATTGACATAAGTCGCGATTTCCTTCATAGAAATATTTAAAGAAAGAGCTGACTATTCCCTTATTATTCGGTCTATTTTGATTTTGCCGTTTATCCTGTTTTCTGGCTTTCGTAATTTACTTGCGTTTTGTTTTCATTGCTGGAATACGGTGCTTTTAGGCAATATAAAAAAGCATATCTTTATTATGAGGACAACGTACGATCCAATCAATTTCGGATTACTATCACAAAAAAAATATAGAAAATAAAATACTACAAAAATACTATGGAAAAGTTTTCGAAAAGAATCGATAAAGAGCAAAGTAAGTATACGTATTTTTTAGTCGAAGTGCGTTATTGGAACATGTTTAAATACATATGTGTATCCTTTTAAAGTACTGAATTTTCAATATATAAAGAATGGATGGTCACTTTTCGAATGGGTGTCTAGAGAGTTGGATAGAATATAAAGTGCGAAATTCTATGGATTCAACAGGTATATTGGTGACAGAAGTTTTCTGTCTGAGACAAAGCATTTAAAGTTGGATAATAGTAGTTCCGTTTCGAAGCTGTGCTGATAAGACCAACGGATCATCATATTTCCAAGTGCATCCAATCCAATGCAATGCACCTATGTGCATTTGAAAAACAAATTCTATAAAAATCTAAGTACTTATCTAAAACGATTTCCAAGTTCTTTTTTTTCGAAGAAAAGCAAAACAATTTTAATATAGAAAAATTTATAAAACGCTGAGTAGGTACAAATTTTATATTCGATAAATTGTATTTTTTAGTTTTCAGTTTTTAGTGCATTTTTATGGCCCTAGGGAATAAGGCCCCAAGAAATAAATCCCCAAAATAAAAATGAAATATGGCCCTAAAACAACATTTATGAAAAAAAAAAATATGGCATTATTTCCACATCAACATAAAAATAAAGCCACTTTTTCCCATTATTAAGAATCGTCGAAAAGAATATGGGAGGCCATGCTCCCCCACTGCTTGGTTTTACTAGATTTGGAGTAGGTACGAGGTTAGGTATATGTAAAGATGTATTGGATATAAACGAAGCTCGTATATAGCCAACCTCGTGCCTACTCCAAATCTAAGAGTGAAACCAAGCTGGGAGGTTGCAGGGGGCAGCATGTCACCGCATATTCCATAATAATCACGAAAACATTAAGAATTTTAAAAACGAAATAAAGTCCGGCGGCCCTGCATCACGTACGGGATGCAAACAACTTAACCGATAGATACGTGATGACAGTATTACTGACAAAAAGATTGAAATACAAAAATGAAATAAGACCCCAATAAAACGAAATACATAAGTCCCCAAAAAAATTAAATAAGATCAAAATTTTTTTAAATAAAAAGTTTTTGTTGTTTCGCGTTTATTTGTTTGGGGCCTTATTTCCTGGAGCCTATTTTTATATGAACTAGCTGTTAGTGATTTTTTTTATTTCTATATAATAAAATATAGATAAGACCTAAACAAATATTAGAAAGTGTAATTTTTTATAAATATCTCGACTCCAAAGTGACATAATGTAAATCATGGAAGACAAGGGTGGAATAGCTATTAAAGCAATTACGTCGTAGACTTAAACAACAATGAGTCCAGATATGTAGCTCTCGGACAGTCTCAGCACGCTAGCAATTTGGACCCTTAACACAACAAAGCAGGAAATGATTGAAAGCTCATACCTAACTTGTATGAAAATATTTGAATGCACAGAAGCAAGATAACGACTTCTTGAGGAAAACTGAGGGTGATAGTAGAGTCGCAGGTGACCTTAAAGCCAAGGCAGTGCCCTTTATGGCATCAAGAAATATTCTCAGCTTAAAAAGAATTCCAAAGGCTCTAGAGACAAACTTCTAGGTGGGACATAGCTTAGAACAACAAATAATTGCAAACATCTCTACCTGTGAGAAAATATGCTATTCTAGAGAGAAGGGGGAATATCGTACGAAGAACGACGTAAATTAAAACACTCTTCTCAGCCGATTGGTCCTATGCTTACCACGGCAGAAAAAAAAATTATGAAACTGTAGCTTGCGGCAGTCTACAGATCGAATGCTATCCATACTAGAGATAACAAAGAAGAAGAACTTGCTCTTGCTGTGGGAGTGGTGCTCCGAACATTCGTAGTAGCTCAGCCCATCTTTTGTGATGGAGATTTGTGCGACTGTTGTCAAAAAGTGGTATTCAGATAGCAACTCGCTTTGATAAAGAGAAAAAGCGCCCTGAGAAAAGCAGGAGCTATAGTAAAGTCTCGAGACCGCGCCTCTCGAAGTTTCGGAAAAAAATAATTCTCATGTAAAAGTGACAACAACTAAAGCAGACAGTGCAGTTGGGCAAATGTTGAACAAGATAGTGATGAATAACTGTTTGGTGCGGATATATTGGAAGCGGCTACATAACTTAGGCAATAAGTCTTAGGGTATTGTCGCGCCAAAATAGGAAGGTGGCACAGTAGCAAAATAAAACTAAAATATCAACAAACAAGCATTTTCCTATTTGATAGCAACTATTGTGTAGTTATGGTTCCTCTCCTTCGGATGATACATCAGCTCTACGAATGACTACTTAGTAAGAGCCGGCATGGTTTCACAAACGTAAAAATTATTTTGTAGTTTTATTCAACTTTCTTTCACGTTCCGGCCAGCGCCAAAAACCGTATTTGGTAGCATGTTTTACACTAGGAAAGCATAAATATCTACTAATTAATCTTTCTTAATTTTCAATATAATGAATGTGAGTATGCATAAGCTAGGTGCACAGAACACCTGCAGGAGACTATACCCGGGTATGTAAATTCAATTAAAGTACCCGCCCTCTCTTTGCTTACGAAATTTTCTAATTAGCCAAATAAAATTTGCAATTTGAAACTACGCAATTCTTTGGTACTTCTGTCATCAAACATACGAAAGATGGAACGAACAAGCCAGCAACGACAATCTAATTGCATCTAATTAACTTTGAACTCCCACTCAACCACCTCAGGGTTCTCTTAAAACAATGGTCCACAAATTAACCCTACCTCACGACTATTGTGTTTGAATTTACATAGCATTTAATCGCAGCCCTTATTTGCATCAATGAATTAAAATGCAAATCATTTGCTGGCAGAACAGTTAGTTACCCGATCCAAAATAATTTGTGGTTTTTCCCTTTCAGCAGAGAGACAAACAAAATGAAACAGCGCTCTTCTCGCGCACACTTGAAGTGGTGTGTACCTATGTGCTGCACGGCAGCGCTAAATGTGTGTGGTCCCCTAAAAATATTTATTCTATTAAAAAGTAAGTGCTTCCATTCAGAACATCCGAAACTGGCCGGGATATAAACAAAGTGGCACGGCACTGGAAAGTCCTCCGTTCCAACAATGCGCCTGGGTCCTTAATTTCGAGGGGATATCATTACCGAGAGCACCCTATTTGACGCGAGACAAATTCCAATCCGGACTGCACACGGTATAGTACCCATCCTACACATGTTAGTACAATTATGTAAATTTAATTTTATATTTTTTTGCCTTCAAAAACAAAAGTAGGGTAGCAGCGGTGTTTCCGGAGCGGAAATTTGCAACGCCACCACTGTGACCAACTTCATTTCGGTATACTTTTCGATTGAATTAATTTTTCATGTTTTTCCATTGGATACCAGCTTCTGAGTGGTTATAATATAGACGGTGTTCTGTTGATGTAACTTGGTTGCAAAAATATGTCAACAACGCTTTGGAGAGGGCACTTTAACGCTTCAGCCCAAGTCTTTTTCTTTCGTTCATTGCAACACATAGAGGGGGAGTCGAATTTTCTTTCGTATATTAAATATTTTGTATACCCAAACCCAGGGTATATTTATTTTGACACATAGTTTGTAACACCCCTTAACATTCGTCTTATTTGTATAAAAGTAAACTGTATAAAAGTAAACTTGTGATCAGCATAAAAAGGTATGACGAGTTAGCAATGTTCGTCCGTCGGCCTATTCGTTTCATTTCAAACTTGTAAGCTGTAATTTGGAACACATAATCCCTGGGGTTCCGAAATGCTAAATGTACAATATTTCTTAATATTGTCACAATTTAGAAAAAGCCGTTTGAAAACTAAAGTCGACAGAAGATCTTCACAAAATATGTAAACACTGACGACCTCCCTAATAAGTTTAAAGTATAAAGTTTTTTAAAATGCCATTCATCGTGTTCTCAACGCCTTTTTGTTGGGGCCATATAAGAATACGGATAGGGTATCATACTATTCGCCCAAAGCGGAATGTTGGGGTTTTTTATGTTTTATTTTTAATAAAACCCAAACCAAGTAAAACCGGCAATGAAGCTATAACATATTTTCATTTTTAATAAAAATGCTCTGCCAATGATGGTTTTTAATTGGCATTAAGTATTCCAGCACTTCTGTCATTCACTGATTTTGCATCTAATGCAGTGGAAGTGGTTATAAAATAGTTGATACGATTTGTCTTCCACTTCAGATATAAGGTTTTATAAAAAGCATGCATAACAAACATTTACTACATTCGCTTGTTAATTATTTATCAAGCTTCTTCAATAAATTTTTTTTTTCAATGTTTCAAATAAAAAAAGGAGAGTACAGTAAGGAAGTTAAGATAAAATATTACTGCATGGAGCTAAAAAAAAGCCTACAATTCAAACTTGGACCATGTGACATGTTGTTTTAGGCCCCGAGGTTGTGGCTCGACCACTATTGATAAAATCAAATTTTCGGAACTCTCGTCATTACCATTGTCATCCCTAGCTTTTACAATGTCAGAATTTAAGAACGATATAGGCGCGGATACAGGCGGGGAGGGGAGGGCAATGGGTGCTATTTGAGGAACTAGCTTATCCTAAAACTGGTGACGAGAAAACTACTTACTGCCGAAAAGAAGTTGGATGGTATTTTTACACCTAAGAAGTTGTCCTTAACTGGTAAGGCCCTTTGCCAAATTATATTTTCGCAGCTAAAAAAAAGGCTGAAACTTCCGCTTGAACAGTGTTTGGGAATAAAAACAGAATGACGAATGTGCCGTTATGCTTTCTTATGCTTGAAGTTCAAGGTGACTCAGAAGGAAGCCAAAAAGCTGTAAAGACATCTGCTACAGCCAAAAACTGAATAACTCCATTTCGGAAATTTTTAAAGTACCCGCTGTTCGAGATGCTGTTTAAAGAAGGTAATTGCTTTCTTCAAATCTCATACAAACGAAAAGCCTTCCTCCTGGCCGCCTTGGAGTGCGCACTCAAATCGCTTTGAAAGACCACGTGCGTAAAGCGACATGAAGGTGCTGATAAATTGGATTTTCAGCTGAAAATTACTCGAAATCCTAGTAAGCTATCACTTTTAGTTGTAACAAAAAATATTATAAGAAGGGAAAACGTTATATTGAAACGGCAAACACTTAATGCAGACCTCAAACTTGGTGAGATTTTTCAATGTTTCAATGTGAAGAATGAAAATTTGCTTGCGCACCTAAAAAATAAAACTTTTGTCGCAATTTTTGTACTGTCTCTACTTATCTTCTTAAAATTAATTCATATATTATTTGTTTATACCTTTGTTTATACCCTATCCTAAGGGTGTATACTAATTTTAAGATATACAAAGTTGGTTATACCCTTTAATATTCGCCTTAAACCCATAAAATTATAAGTCTATACTTATGGGCAGGACTAAAACTTAAGACTTAAGAGACTTAAATTTATGCTAGAAAGCTAAAATTTGGAACCTAGGGTCCAAAATGGTAAAGTGTTTAACAAATTGATATACGCACACTGCCAACAAATTAGAAAAAAAAAACAGCTGCAAAGCTGTAGTTGAAGAGATAAAGGGTTAGAATTTAAAAAAAAATATGGAGACACTGAACAGCTTCACAAGATTGCCAAAAAAAGGCATTTTTTTAACAGTATGTTGTTTTCTTTGAACATTTCTATGTAAAACGAGACAAGATATTTAGAATAAAATTTTTTCTAGTATATCACTCATACAAAGTTAAATAAAATGCTTTCCATCATCTTCTTAAAAATGTTTTCTTTGGGGGATATAGGGAATGGTGCGAATAGCAAAAAAACTCATTAAAAATGTAATACATAATAACACTTGTATGTTGTTTTTGTGTACAATTATAACTGCCAAACGTTTTTTGTTATCATCAGTGCAAACAAATAATCCACAGAAAGTCACTCCATTTACCCACATCTCATAACATATACCATTATTTAACTTAAAACATTGCAAATCATCAGCGTGCTAAATCGTCCCCACATCTGTCACATACACACACACATCGAGTTAACCGACTTTAACATTTGCGGAACTCCACCTTAGGCACCTGGTGTGGTACCCTTAAAACAGCTCATACCGCACCGCACAAACTTCGGATAAATTCAACTCACACGGCAGCAATTATAGAAATAGGATGTATTCAGGTGCTAAATAGATCCACAAAGGTAATGTACACCTACCCCGCCATACTCCAACACCATTTCGGGTAACCGCAGAGCGGAACACTAGCTTCTAAGGCAGTCCAATAGAATGTGAGCTCAACAGGGGTTTTTTGGCTACCATACTAGTAACTTACATTGGGCAGTTGGTTACTGTTTTACCCGCAGTAGGCATTTCATTTCAACAGAATAACTGGCAAACATACGATAGGAATTGCGGAATTTTCTCTTCTCCTTATTCCCAGCTAAACTCGTTCTTGTGTGGCCACAGCATTGCTCATATTCGGAACTAGGTATGTTCCAGTCTGTTGGAAACCTGTTGCCCATCAGATTTAGATAAAGATGCAGGTTCGTTTCGTAGTTTAAAAGCAATAGAGGAACAAAAATAGTAAAAGTAAATAGAAAAGCGATTGAAATATGTTCTAATAACAGTTAATGTGCGTGCCTAGTGGCAAAGAATATGCATGCCATAGAGTCATGAACGAATCTATTTATTTGAGATCGCTGTCCTGTCTACACTGAGTACGATTAAAAAAATTAATGCACAATTTAAGACATTAAAACATTTTAAAATTATAGACGATATAATTAACTTGGGGTCTCAATTATGATAGTTTAAAGAATTTTACCTGAAATTGAAGTGTTTAGATATTTGTATTCTTTTTTATGCATTGGAAGATCTCATAGAAATAGTCTGCGCGCTAACTTGGGCAGTATTTTCAAATAGATAAAAGGAAATGGTACTTTCCGCTTGGAGCGAACAGTATGCTACTCTGTCTACATCCCTATATTTCCAAGAAACATATGCGACGAACATAATGGATGACATTGTATTTCGTTTTCTATGAATTTTTACATAAAAAAAAACGCTCCCAAAAAGATGCGGTGCCAAAAACACCGGTGCGGTGTAAAGGTATTTTGTGATGGCTCTAACATAATGGGTTTTATCTTTACTTTCACCCAAATTGTGAGCGAAAAAGTGTGCATACTAAAATAAATGTTGCACTCTCCCATTTCGGGACTCTATGGGGATACTTTGAAAATTTCAACATCCTAGCTCAAAATTTTAAGTCTAACAACCTTTGACGGACAAACTGACGGGATATAGGGGTATTAAAGTATTCCCAAACAAAAAAATACCTCCAGTTACAAAAAGATACTTAAGTGGATAAATATTACTAAATCTTAAACAAAATAATATTTTTTCAATTTTCAACGAACATTTTGAATAGATAGATGCATGGTATCTAATAAAGGGTTATTCATCGAGGATTGATTTATAATGAAAACTAAAACACATAAACTTGAAAGTGAACTTAAAAGATTTATTATCGGTTAAAAGAACAATTCATTGCATTTACTTTTTGAAAATGATATCATGTAAATATTGGCCACGACTACGTCTGAGGTGGACAATTCGGAAGGACCAATTTTCAACGAACATTTTGAATAGATAGATGCATGGTATCTAATAAAGGGTGATTCATCGAGGATTGATTTATAATGAAAACTAAAACACATAAACTTGAAAGTGAACTTAAAAGATTTATTATCGGTTAAAAGAACAATTCATTGCATTTACTTTTTGAAAATGATATCATGTAAATATTGGCCACGACTACGTCTCAGATGGTCAATTCGGAAGGACCAATTTTGGGCGCCTCGTTCGAGCCCAGCGAAGGGTATCTCGCGAATATCACGAGTAATTTTGGCTTCCAAAGCGTCAATCCAACCTGGGGTAAACATAAGCATAGGGTGTGATATCGCACGATCTAGAGCTCAATTTGCCGTAGCAAAACGTGAAATTAAGTGCTCACCAAAATGATTTTTCAACAAGTCCATTGTTTCACGCCCTGTATGGCTCATAGCGTTTCACCGCGACTAAGCACATATTCTGTTGACATGGCGCGATAACGGTTACCATTGACGGTAAAATTCTTATTTTTGAAGAAATATGACCCAATGATTCCACCAGCCCATAAACCACACCATACAGTTTTTTTTAATGGATCTAACGGTAGCTCTTCGTACTCTTCGGGCTGCTCATCAGCCCATAAATGCCAATTTTGTTTATTAACGTATCCATTGAGCCAGAACTGGCCTTCATCCCTAATTTTCATTTAGTTTTTCCAGGGCCCATTTTCGTAACACAGCTGAACAATTTGTCATTTCAATGATGACATGACAAACGATACTGAACTAAAATGACAAAGCAATTTAATAGGAGTCACGCGTGATCTGTAAAGAAAAGCCTATTGAAAATCAAACCTCATACAACGAATCACCCTATATAATAGGTGTAATTATTTTTTCAGTACGTAATATTGCTAAATATAAGACCATAAATAAAAGCTTATGATATAAATAAATAAACCTGCCAGGACTACCACATACAAATTGGCGCAAAATTAAACACACTATCAGAAGATGTTATGATTTTTGCAAAAATCGTACGTCAATCATATTTGACTTTTGTGACCTAGACAGCTGCAGTATACAAACAGACAACACCTGCTGACCGTCAGTCGCGACAATGACCAAATACAAGCCATTCTCAATTTCAACAGCTAAGAGAATGCACCATGCAGTGGTGCGGTGGTGATTGGGTTATTTTTTTGAGGACGCCATCGGTAATACGCCGATCAATCACTGTTACTGGCGATCGCTACAGGAGCATAATAAACGTATTCTTACTACCGGAATTAGATGAGCGCGCTTGGTTAACATGTGGTTTCAACAAGACGGTACAATCGCACACACATCATGACACACAATAAATATTTTAAAGGAAACGTTTCCTGGTCGCGTAATCTCCCGTTTTCGCGATTTGGCAAGGCTAGCAAGAACGACGAATTTAACTATTCCCGACTTCTTTCTTTGGGGCTACTTGAAGTCACGAGTTTATGCCAATAAGCCTCAGACAATCGCAGCCTTGAAGGAGAATTTTCGACAGGAATGCGAACAGTTATCACCGAAAATCTTACGGAAAGTCATGGGAAATGAAATTAAACGAACACAAGTGTGTATTAACACTGGCAGCAGTCACTTGATGGATATATCATATGAAACAATTTTAAATGTTTCTAAAGATTTCCATCACTCAACATTTTTTTTTAGAAGTAATTCAAAAACAAAATTTGATTATTAATTTTTCGTCGCCTTGTAACGGGTGATCCAAGTAGAGATACTTTTTTCAATAGCCTTTTTTGACAGATCACGTGTGAGTCGTGTCATGCTGTCATGTTATTTTTGTTTAGTATTGTTTGGCAACAACGTTTACAAATTGTTCGACTTTATTATGAAAATTCACGTTCTGTGAGGAATGTGTTTCGTGCACTTCGCTCAACTTATGGTCAACATAATCGGCCTACTGAGCGAACTATTCGCAACACCTTCACCCATTTTGAGACCCAGCATTCATTATTGGATAATATTCAACCGAATAGACCACGTCCAGCACGCTGTGAAAAAAATATAGCGGCCGTAGCTGAGAGTGTACACGAAGACCGTAGAGAGTCGATTCGGCGCCGTTCGCAGCAACTCGGACTGACGTATGGAACGACTTGGCGCATTTTACGTCAAGATCTTAAATTGAAAGCGTACAAAATACAGCTTGTGCAACAACTGAAGCCGCTCGACCTCCCCAAGCGACATCGCTTCGCTCTATGGGCTCTTGAAAAGTTCCAAGAAGATCCGACGTTTTCGAGGCAAATTTTGTTTAGCGATGAGGCCCATTTCTGGCTCAATGGGTATGTAAACAAACAAAATTGCCGCATTTGGGACGAAGAGCAACCTGAAGAGATTGAAGAACTGCCACTTCATCCAGAAAAAACAACGGTTTGGTGTGGTTTGTGGGCCGGTGGAATCATCGGTCCATATTTCTTTAAAAATTATGCCGGTACGAACGTAACCGTCAATGGCGACCGTTATCGTGCAATGATTACCGACTATTTGATGCCTGAAATTGAAGCTCGTGATCTCGGCGACATTTGGTTTCAGCAAGACGGCGCCACTTCCCACACATCGCATCAATCAATGGACTTATTGAGAGAACATTTCGGTGAGCACATAATTTCACGTTTTGGGCCGGTCGATTGGCCACCTAGATCGTGTGATATCACACCGTTAGACTTTTTCCTGTGGGGATATGTAAAGTCAAAAGCTTATGCCGACAAACCCGCTTCGATTCAGGCCTTGGAGGAAAACATCACGGGTGTCATTCGCCAGTTACCAGTCGAAATGCTCGAACGAGTGATCGAAAATTGGACTCAACGGATGGACCATCTGCGACGTAGCAACGGCCAACATTTGATAGACATAATTTTCAAAAAATAAATGCCAAAGAATGTTCTTTCAAATGATAATAAACATACTCCATTAAATTTGAATTTTCTGTGTTTTTATACCCTTAATTATGACACATAGTTTGTAACACCCCTTAATATTGGCCGTAGACCCATAAAAGTATATATATTTATGATCAGGACCAAATCCTAAGACTATCTAGCAATGTCCGTCCATCCGTACGCAATTTTTAGGCCTTTAAAATTAAGCTAGGAAGCTGAGATTTGGACCACATATTCCCTAAGGCTCCGAAATGGTTAAGTGTAAAATTTTTTTGAATACGCCCACTGCCTAGCCCACAATTTAGAAAAAACCGTTTTAAAGCTAAAGTTAGAGAGATAGAGTGTTACAACCTTCACAAGATATGTAGGCACAGAAAGCGAAAAAAACTGTTTAACAAAATATTTACCCAATATTTTTTCCAACATATCGCCCATGCAAAGTTTTTGGCCACGCCCACTTTTTGGGGGCGTTTTTTCAAAAAAACTTTTTTGTTTTTTTTTAATTAAACGAACTAAATAAAATGCTATCCATCATCTTCTTAATGGTTTTTTCTTTGGGGCATATAGGGATATGGATAGGGTATCATACTGTTCGCCTCAAGCGGACTGTAGCCTTTCCGTATGTTTTTCTTTAAAAAAGTAGGGAACCTCGAAATGGATCACCCTTTATATTAAAACTAAGACATCTTAACGTTAAAAATATTTTTTTTATTTTTGTTGTAAAAAATTACACAAATTTGTAAAAAATTAAACAATTTCTTTTTTGAAACCGCAGCAAATTTAAACCAAATGTAATAACACGCCAATAATGTAACGAAGGAAATTTAGAGCAGTCTTTTAAGTCTGTTTATATTGGAAGAAACTTACTAGTTTTGAATAATAAGCCATCTGCGTAAATTGTCGCAACCCGAAATTCATCGCCCATAATATAAAATCAGTTGATTGCAATGAAACTAGTTTTAAATAATATAATATGAACCGGTAAAGGTATTTTTATTGCCATGTACTCACCTGTAGATAGCAATTTAATTTCCACATCGAGTCAAGTTCACCTTATAGCACATTTTTGCATACGCATGTGTGTTTGTTTCTACCTAATATTACATTTATACGTCTTTTTAGTTTGAACAAATAAAAATGGATTCACTGGTGTCCATATGTGATGGAGTTATTTATTTCTACTTCATTTTAAAGATATCCTCGCCAAACATGGGTTATCATTGTTTCCGCTAACGAATATAGAGCTTACATACACAAAATATAATGTACCATGTATACTTCTGTATCTCGAATTGTTATACACAGTGAAAAGATAATTTGTAATGGAGAGCTGACTACTCGTATTCGTGATTGCAATATATAATGAAGAAAAAATATTTCAACTCTCACTTTACCGTCAGGCTCATATTGTGCCAAATTGAGTAAAGACTATTTTGGCAGGCTGGCCAGTCGATAACTTTTGGAATGTGATCAATAGCTTTGAAAACAACATATATGTATATAATATTTGTAATACTGGGAAAGTACAATGGCAAATGCGATTATTTAGTTATTTTAACATGAAAACTTTAAAAACCGCAGAATGCTACTACCATCATGGTAAGATAGGTGATGGCATTTTTATTTACTTATTACATAATTTTTTAGAGATGATTAAAAAACAAAAAATGTATAGCTAAGATCTTTTAAATATGCGAAAATTTCGTTCAATAGGATATGGAAATCCTGGAGGTACTTTTGTTATACGTTTATAACCTGTATATATCAAATCATCACAGCAACACTTATTAATTTTCACCTATCACATACCCATTTCCACAAATGGATAGGAAAAATGTATGCCTAAAGACTGGACCATCAGCGGCGTATGTCTTAAAAACTCAAGCAACTATCCCACTATCATGGGCCAATGATTTCCCGTTGTCTTGACTATTTACCCCCATCAAAAACTTACTGTAATATGTTCAATTGCAATCTGAAAAAAAAGTTATATTAGAAAATAAACTCATATGCATAGTTAATATTTTATTAAAAAATATATTTTAATTAACAACCCACAAAGGACATTCGTAATGACCCTCTAGTCATATTTTAGAAAGCACTAACGTCTCTCTGATGCTCTAAATAAATGTAAAATATCGTGTTCTTGCGAAAGTCCGTCCTATCATCTTAAACGCACCTAATATTGGTTAAGAAACATATTTGTTTTCACCATCCTGATTTTTTCTGTGCAAAATGAAATCTTTTTGAGATGTCAGAGTGTCAGAGTGAAAGAAACACATCTCGAACATCTTGAGTACAGAATTTAATTATATGTACATATATAGTAATATGTGAGCAGGTTTTATTTTAAGACTTGAGCTAAGCTACAAACAGCGTACAGGTAATTTAAAGGGAATTTCCATTCAGAGAACTTATTGAGTGAATTCCACTACAAGAGTGAATTTCTTTCAGTTTTATTTTTGTTTTCCATTCTCGGTGGCGTATGTGTTTAAATGAGTGTTTAAATGAGTTTAGTAGTTCAAGAGACTAGAGCGTTGAATATACAACGTTTTTGTTGCTCTTACATGATCGTGTAATTATGGGCGTAGGATACCAAAAGGACATATACCGCAAAAATTCAAAAGGAAATACATACACTCCTCATTAGTCCAAATGCTTGTTTCTTTTAATTTCGTTTTGTCTATGGTACAAAAATATTTATGTGAATTGCGACACATGACAAATGGATACACTTCTTTGGAAAAGGATATACAAATTACAAATAACTTGTTTCCATGTCGAATTGGACGAGGTATGTAGGTTTTGTAGCATTCATTATTTGGGACATTTTTTGTTTTTTTGTATTTAATTACAGGTTTCAATGGTTGGCTTTGAAATAACTAACTGCGTTAATTTGCAGGGTGCTTGTTTTAGGAAAATTTTTCCTCAGAAACGCACATCCCAATCGCATATTGTACAGCAAACTCGGTGGTAGACACGCAATAAACATTTTTTTACAGAATTTATTTCTTTTTGTTTGGCAATAAGTTATTTACTTTAGACAAAGGTATGTGTCCTTTGTCTAAAGTAAATAACTTATTCGAAGAAGGAATAACAAATATTATTTCGACACGGAGTATGAAAAAGGATTTTTTCATAAACGCGATAAAGACATTGTGAAACAATTGATTTTATCAAAAATTTGCTTTTCCATAATACGATTTTTTATATTTAATAAAATATTTTTTTTAAAAAACCGTATTATTTAAGATTATTATAATTTAGTTTATAGAAATGTGACAGATATAAGATAGTAAATGAAACATTACAGATCTTATAGGCCTGACACTTTTATATCTTGAACTTGCACTCTTACCTAGGGGTTAACGTCGACTCTAAACATTTTCTTGATGCAGCTTGATCTAGAGTCTACGCGGGATTAAGGGACTAACATTTTAATTTATTTTCTCCAGGTGGTAGGCAATAATTAAGTAATTTTGTTGCTTATGCTGTGAATGTTTGTTTAGACAAATAATATTTGCATAATGTTCTGCCATAACCTATATTATATGATGATTTGTGATCACTTCTTTCCTTCCTTGACAAGTTATACTGCATCGCAATCCAACAGCAATGACAGCCGGACAATCATCCATAACCAAAATTACAAAAGTAATTTCGAAGATTATTGCAGTGGAATTGCATAATTCCGCCTTTTCGACTCGCATACTTCACAACTTAACAAACAAAACCAGGAACCGTAGCAACCATAGGATAGCTTATTGCCGTAAACATTGCTTCCGTCCGCAAAAGGACACAGTATATGTATAGTGTTTTAATAGTAACCATGGGAATATGGATTATTATTTCGGATAAACGAAGAGAAAATATTTTCTCGGTAATGGATGAATGCCATGTTCTGAAACGTCACAACAAGCAGTTAGACGGTTGAACAATTTACGCTATAGGGTGGATCAAAAGAAAATAAATTCTAAACGAATGTTTATAGTAGTTAAAAACTAGTTTGGTTACAAAAATAAATACATCATAGTGGGTTTGAAAATGTCAGAGTAAAATTAAGAAACAACAATCTAATGTTATCAGTGTCTAAAAACATTAAAGATTTACATCAATGCCATAACATTTTAAAGCCACAATATTTTACTCTAATTTCATATTTCAAAAACAAAAATTATCTCAACTTCAACTTGAGACATAGTTTGAAAACGTATAAACATACATACATAAATATATTGAAATTTCAAAATATATTTGCAATAAATTAATAATAAAGCATGTGTTCTGCCATGTTCTCCTAAGTCTGAACCTACATTCTAACTACCAAGCCATCACGGATGCTGGACTCTTGGTTTTCATTCCATACGTTTATCTAAATCTAGAAAAATGTATGTGGATTTGTTAAAAATGCATACACCCTACTGTTTACTTGGCTGGGACTTATGTGAAAAATTGGTCACGTCCACACAATCATTTTGATCTCGTCGTCGAAAAGGAATTTCATTCTCCATCCTTCTGCAAATGAGTAGGTAATACAATACTCAATGAAAAATATCTACTTAATCCGATGAAATACGTTTTGTGGAGTTTTATTGTGCTGCCACTGTGCTGAATTCCTTAAAGAATAGCCCATAACTTGATAGGTCTTCTTTGCGGATGAATATTTATATGTTTTCAATGAAAGTCTTAAACATATTATATACAAAATCAATCCCGTCGAATATATTTTGTTCATGCTTAATAATCAAGGATACTTATGTATTTTTGGTTTAAACGCTTTAATAATGTATAAGCTACACGTTAATTGTTTTCATGTAGGTTTTTTTATGAATAAATTAATGATTATTTTTATGGTGAATAATGTCCATGCCTGCCGATTCCACATCGTTCTTAGGAACTCGTTAAGTAACAAAAAACACTGGATTTTTCATTCGGACTTAAATGGAACTAGAAATGGGAGAAGAAGAATTTATGCCAAACATCCATGCGAAGCTTCTCAAAAATAAATTTGCAAGTTCGCAATCGACATTAAAATGTAGGTCCCTACCAATCGTTTCAAAAAATATATCTTGGCACTTACAGTGTTTGCAGAAGCTAGGCTTTAGGTATAAAGTTATGGTTTCCTATAAAATATGACAAAGCCAAAGACATACAATTTATTGGGGAATCCATACCAAATTTCAACTGTTAAACATAAGCAGTTCCTGAGTTAAAAGGCCCCAAAATTAGCAAAAGTAGTTGCTCACTGATAGATCATCAAAACTATGGAGCACTTCCAATCATCGCAGAACCTTGAAATTTGCCACAGTAATAGTTTGAAGGGGGAAAAAAAGGTTAATTAGGCTCAGTAGTTGCGACAAATGGATGCAAATAAAGTGTCCGCCATCTAACTAGTGCTTATTTCGTGAATGGTTACACTTAGCTTATGTCTGATTTGACAGATAATTAGTTTTATCCTTCCGCTGAACGAATATGGTTGTGTATACGCTTGAACAACGCAGGGAAATATTGCGACATAATTGTGCCATTTTTCTTCGGCAAACTAAAGGATCCGCCATCTAAGGTTTTTTTTTCAACTAAAGCTTATCTTGCGAATGGTAACACTTAGCTCATGTCTGATTTGACAAATAATTAGTTTTATCCTTCCGCTGAACGAATATGGTTATGTATACGCTTGAACGACGAACAACAACAACAACAACAACAACTAGGAATGGCCGTTACAGTCAATGGTGATCGTTATCGGGCCATGTTGAACGAATTTTTGTTCACAAAAATTAAAGAGGAGGATATTGGCAACATTTGGTTTCAACAGGACGGCGCTACGTGCCACACAGTCGAAGCTACACTCGAAGTTTTGCGCCCTGTTTCAAAAAAAAAAAGTTATTTGGCGGACCCTATATTAGTTGCGGATTCGTCGTCAAAAATTGGCTAAGATCAAAGTCAATAATTGATTAATCACCCAAAACTCAAATTAAAGCAAATTCATTTCTTGTTTTTTGGGCGATTTTACATTACGAACAATTAACCAACTTTTTCTTTTGGGCGATTAGCTATTCATTTTTTTGGTTTTAATCAATTGTAACTTGCGGATTGTTCGCACAGCCAATATCCAGTTAGCACATGCAAATTGTAGAGATGTTGGGAAAGACCAACGAATTCCAAGTCAAGACACACAATCTTTTCGTCGACTTCAAAGTCGCATATGGTAGATAACATTTATCGTCGCAGAACTCTATACTGCGATGGGTGTATCCATCTAAACAATTCCTCTGAAATACAAGCATGAATGGTTTCGATTGATTTTTCGACAAATGGTTTCGTGGTCAGTTGATATATTTTAAGATTAGGACAATTTATCTCGGTTTGTGTGAGACCTACGCACTGACATACATATACTTCAGAAATTGTATATACTAAAAGGACTAAAAGCGCTTTTTATTAATATTTTGTAAGATGCATGTGGTTAGGTCGTTTTTCTTAACACTTAGTTTGTAAACATTAATTCGTTCTGGGTGTAAATATATCAAAAGGCAGTTGGACAGTAGAAATCGCACTATATAAAAAAACTGTGTGATGATGATGATGCCTATAATAACAATAAAAACGATTATGAAGATTACAATTAAATGATACTGTTGTAGACAACTTTTATTCTTAAAAGCAATGTTTGTTTTGACTAAAATTCAACCAGACTGTGCTACTTAATCCAGCAAAGTATGCGGAAACTACACAAAACTTCTCGAGAAAACTCATTTTTATTTAATTACATAATTATTTCCATTGCAAAATTGTAATCAATTGCGTTCAGCTACAATCATTTAACTAGGAGAAATCATCCCATCGTATTTGCAATTTTAATTTGAAATTTGACTGGGAGCACGTTCCTAGCCAAAGGCCTTTTTGTATCCCAAAATTAGTTTCCCAACATCGGTCACTGCACATCGTATTACTTTCCTCATATCAATTACTCGAGCATAGTTTTCCTTTCGCTAATCTCTTTATCGAATGAAAGGAATCTATGTATGTAGTTACATACCTATGGGTAGCAGCTAACTGCTGTCCAATTCGTTTGAAAATCAACGGCAAACAACTGGGCTGTAGGTTTGGTTTTGAATTACATTTTCATGGTATACCTTCATATTCACACAAATGTATGGGTGTTTGTTATTCGTTATAGCTATAGAGCTGAGGTTGCGTGGTCTGTTCAAAAGACAGTAGAGAACTAGGTATAGGTACGTACATATATCCACGTGTTCAAGTGGAACACAGATTCGATGTGTGATGCTACTCAAAGTGCAATGAAAGGATAAGCGACAATGATTGAACGCTCCGAGTGGTGGTGGTATCATCACTTTTGGTTTTCCCTATTTGTATGGTTTCCGAGATAGAAATAGAAGTTATCAGATTGTAGTAGCAATGGAATCATATTGATATATAAACCAATATCCAAGTTCTGTGGTGTGTGATGGAATGTCAGGAGAATATGAATGTATCTGCCTTGATCTTGATATTCAAAAGAATATGAACACTCGTATCTATGTATATTAAAATTAATAATTTTAATAAATATATGGAACGGTTTAAATATTGTATACATTGGTTTAGTTAGACCACGGAAAGAAAGAACTTAATGTTCTTTTTTAATTCACACATATTTTTGCGGGCGACTTGACATAAATTATATTTAAACGATTGCATAATAATACTAGGCCTATAATACGTGTTCAATGAAAACTATTGAACCAGATTGTCTTCTTCAGATATGATAAAAATGTCGAAATATTGTTCGAGGAGATGGATTGCAGAAAAGCTGTTTGAAGAACGGCAACTAGAAACTTAACGAACGAAACATGAAAGGCAACCAAAGCAAAGATACAATTAATCCAGATCTACGAATACGTCTAGGGAGTCAATCCATCCCCTCTAAGATCAGCTGATTCTTAGCGACATTTTCACATTTATATATTTCTATATCTACCAAGCAACTCCCCGTTGAAATTGTAACAATAGGCCAATTTTTTTCTGTAAGTTTTAAATAAAATAATTAATTAATTGTTGAAAAACCATAAATAGTACATTATCTAGAACTAGATGTTACTACAGAGCGTAACAATCATCATTGTTTGGCAGCAGTCTTAAAAGCAGTTACGCCGTCTGCGTAAAAAACTCGAATGTTTCTAGTTACTCGTAGATACTAAATTATTTATAAATAAAGTGAATAAAATAGTACCCACATGATCGCCTTGTGGTACTCCACAATTAACTTTGAAATAATTCGATGAACAACCATTAAATATGATTGAAAAAGATCTGCTTAATAGATACATACCACCCAACCAAGTGGTCAATAAAGTCATGATAGGACAGTCAATCAAACGCATTGCACATTGCAGAATCTATTGAATTGCAATTAGTGTTCTCTGGCCATGAGGTTGAAAAAACCCACTCCTGCGGAATTTGGCGTCTTAACATGGTTTCTTATATTTTATAAGACGAAGTAAAGACTAAATGCATATTTGGCGTATATAAATAAATAACATATACATATCAGCCTAGCATCTAGCAAAAAACGTCACTATTAATAGCAGCCACTTGGCGGTAAGATAAAGTAGGTTTATATCAAATATAAAAATGTATTTAGTTACATATTGATTGAAAATTCAATACAAATGTATAACTCATCCTTTCTACTTTTAATACAACTATACATCTCTGTTTGTACATAATATATTGTTAACAGTTTAATAACCCACTAAACCGAAAACAGACACGCCAAAAAAGTTTTATGTATGTACGTACAAGCTCAACGAACTCTATACTATGTATGTTCCAAATACTTACATTAATCTCGCAAATTTACTTGTAGCCGTTGTTTGCCTGCTCATACCACCAACATCAAATAGAAATAGCTTCAAAAACCTCTTCACACAAAGGGCATATGTATTTTTATTTCATTCTTATTAATTTACTTTTTTTCTTTGCTGATAAAAAAAAGTACATACCTATACCTAAATCTTCTTTGATATGTCAACGAAAATAATGTTAAAAAGAAAAAGATACATTGTACCTAAATCAACAAAAGAAAAAGAATTTAGAGCATGTGTTAAAGAGTGAGTGTAGATGACGGCGACAGAATTTGATCAAGATGGGGGGAACATTTTTTTTTGTAAAATCTACAACCAACAAATTACCAGAGAAACATACAGTTTATAATATGTTTGTGTATGATGCTGGAAACTAAGGGGAACAAAAAGGAACCTAGTATATGTTATATGATACCAAATATGGAAATGAAAACAAGAAAATATGATTTTGGCTGCCAAATTGCCATGACATTAGATAATTAAAGTGAAACATCTGGAACGCTAAATAAAATTTTAAATTGAGCATTCTTAAAACGATACCCCTTTCTACCATTAGCGGAAAGTATGCACATATGTTCGGTG
Source organism: Ferdinandea cuprea (assembly GCA_963576555.1). Lineage (NCBI taxonomy): Eukaryota > Metazoa > Arthropoda > Insecta > Diptera > Syrphidae > Ferdinandea > Ferdinandea cuprea. The sequence continues at coordinate 86,773,194 of OY754959.1, forward strand.
AAAAGTCTGGTTTATGACCTGAATTTGGTTCTAACTAGTAACATATGTATGTAATTTTTTTCGCGGAATGATTTTGCTTGTCGGTGGATAATTTATGAAGCATTGAATAAATATTAATCCATGGGCAATGTTTTGATGTTGTCTTAATAATATAATTCCGAATTCACATTTTTCATGACCTGCCTTCCATCCTCTGTGATCGTACAATAAGAATTATACCTATTTACAGCGCGTGTTTGTACATATGTTGGAAAAGTAAAATTGAAGTTGCAATTACATTCCTCTAAAGTTTTTGGTGGTATTACACCAACAATTTTTTTTAATGATTAAAGCTTGACTGCCAATTTATACACGGTGTTACCGGCTTATATGTTGCTTTGGGATATGAAATGCGGAAACTCTGGGGTAAGAGTCTAACTCCAATTCTTACCGCAGTTGCCGAAGATTTTGGGAAAGTCCTACTTTGATGTATTCTGATATTGACCCACATTAGTGCAAATAACCAAACTGCTAAAAAATAGTAAAACAATTTTGTGAAAACATAATTTTGCGATATTTTCATTATTATTTTACTATTTCCTCCAGGTTTTTGCAATTTTATATTATAGAACACATGAATTTCTCTTCATAATTATAAAAACATATGTTGGTTATTATTGTTAGTTTTATAAAATAGATCAAACAGAAGGATATGTTTATTACCCAATTTTAAAATAAAATTGTTATTTGCATGGCAAAAATTTACATAGGTTTGAAGATCATAAATGGTTATTATATATTACCCCCATATAAATAATGTAAATATATCCAATCCATTCCTTTATTCAGACGTGTGACGTCTCTTCAAAAACGATTTAATAAAATTTGGGTAAGCGCTTACCTGATTTAAATCCAAGTCAACCAACCCGTGGCAATTTGATGTATTTTGAATTCATCTTCAGCGTTAACTGCCAAGCATAAAATTCACGTAAAACGTAATATGCAGTTTGAACTCGAAGCAATGTTACTCCATGTGTCCATTCGTGATATAATAACACTTTTTTTCAATAGTATTAACGTCACTACAGACACACAAAAGACATAGGTAGCTAGGGTTGCTGGGGAATAATAAAACATACAGTAAGTACATTCCTCAATATGAAATTTTTTATGTACTAAAACTATATTTTACAGAAGGGACCTCAGGTTTTGAGCCTTGATTTCGCCTTGACTCGCTTATACCCATTCAATCTCCCTCGAAATTCTAGGAATGCGTGGAAAAGAGCCGATTATATCGTACGTTCATTTAGACCATGACATTGCCTCGAGAGCTGATTCCTTCGGTCGATTTTAAAGCAATATCTTTAAAATTTGTGCTCATTGCAAGCATTTTTGAGGTAAATTTTTTCTCATAGAACCCCGGAGCCCTGTTTATATTGTCTCCAAGTATCTATAGAAGGAAGTTTTCGCTCAAGGAGAAGTTACAGCGGTTGATAGCCGTCGCGTCGTAACGTCAAGACCTACAGTTTTATTATATGAAAAAAAACAAAAAATTTGCAAAAAAATATTAAATTTTAACAATTTTTAATTATTTTCATAAATAATTATCAAACTAAAATAACAATTTTGTGTATTGAAACTAGAGCTTAATTAACTTGTTAATACTATACTCAGGAACCACCCTGTTTAAAGCCAACTACAGTGTCTTTTAATTTAGAAGAATCATATTTAAGACCTCTATGTAAATTTCTTATAAATACTTTAAAGTACTTCTTATTGTTGGCAATGATTTCACCATTCAAAAGAACAACCGGCATATAAAAATATTGTATTGTTAACAACTTAATACAAAAAAATGTTTATGCGCTCTAACAAACACTTAGCGCACAGCTAAGAAACCAATAAATGTGTTACTTGCCAGTACACCGAACTGGCAGACAAAACGAAGGTCAAGCCATGCGATTGCTCTCGAGCAGCAGTTAATTGAAATGCGTTACACTTCTATAAGCACATTTATGCATTTAACTAAATGCTTTATAGAAGTTAATGTCCTCTTTACAATCTCCTATTTCTTGTACATCGTTTTTCTACAACAGAACAGACTAGTAAGAAGTAAACGCCAACAAGCCATATGGTGCAGTTCGCCGCACAAACTAGGTCATAACTTATAGTGGTTCACTGAGTTTGCACTGCTTACGTTTTGGTATGTATTTGAAAAACCTTGATTGGAATTTCGCTTGAAGGTGAGTTTTAATGACAGCCAGATTTGGAGTTTTTAATTTCAATCATTTCGGTAATTTTGTTTTGAGCTTTTTATAAAAACGATCTGGGTTAATAATGGTAATATGAATGTACATTATACATACTTCATGCTTTTCCCAAGATAGCCATAATAAATTATATAGAGTGAAGCTTATTAAATTTATTTAAAAAAAAATAGCTGTACTTGGAGGCATTGCATGTTGCTAAACTATAGCGGTTGTAAATCTGCGTGGACTTAAACATAGGACGACAATAGATAAACTGTCTGGACTCTGTCTTCTCTAGAAGTAAGCCAACAGACTGACTGATATTCTCAGATTACTATGCCATATCCATTACGGACATATTGTATGAATGTGAAGCAGTTGGTCGTCGTAGAAGAAAACAAGTTAAAAGTTATGTATAGGATATATCATATTTACCCATTTGACGCGGGAATTAATTGTGGGCACATTAAATTTATTGTTGTCATATCAATTATGCATTTTGAAATATTTAGCTCAAATAAGTTTTGAATAATGGGTTTTGGAAATTTACATTTAAATGTGCTACAATAAATGATGAAGATAGAATACAATAATGATTTTGCTGATTTGGTTTTACGTCTATTGTGGACTGTTTGATACTGTCTTTATGTGCATCTACCAATTTTGATGTAGCTTTATTTCAATAGATTTATTTCTTATAATTCGATTTTTCTTCAAAAACACCTCCAAGGGGCATAGCAAAATCTGGCCAAAAATGGGCAATAAGCATACAGTATCATTCCTGCACGGTTAAAGAAAGATATCGCATCCACATTTTGTGATCAAACTACACTTCATTTCAATTAACTTTGTCGGAAAGATTATTTAACATGCTCGTTCTCATTAGTATTCCAAAGTGAAAGTAATTGCAATCTTAGTGAAATTTCAACTCAAACTGCGAATGAGGTATGATATAAAGGGTCCGCCATCTAACGTTTTTTTTTTTTCAACAAGTGCTTATTTCGCCAATGATAACACTTAGCTCATGTCTGATTTGACAGATAATTAGTTTTATCCTTCCGCTGAAAGAATATAGTTGTGTATACGCTTGAACAACGCTGGGAAATATTGCGACATAATTGTGCCATTTTTCTTCGGCAAACTAAAGGATCCGCCATCTAACGTTTTTTTTTCAACTAGTGCTTATTTTGCGAATGGTAACACTTAGCACATGTCTGATTTGACAAATAATTAGTTTTATCCTTCCGCTGAACGAATATGGTTGTGTATACGCTTGAACGACGAACAACAACAACAACAACAACTAGGAGTGGCCGTTACAGTCAATGGCGATCGTTATCGGGCCATGTTGAACGAATTTTTGTTCACAAAAATTGAAGAGGAGGATATTGGCAACATTTGGTTTCAACAGGACGGCGCTACGTGCACACAATCGAAGCTACACTCGATGTTTTGCGCCCTGTTTCAAAAAAAAAAAAAGTTATTTGGCAGACCCTATATAAAGATGATAATGGTATGATATATAATCTATCCGATCTGGCTATTTATCTGTCTGTACAGAAGTCGTATGGCTAAACGGTTCGAAAGAATTGCTTTCGTATTTAGAGTTTTGGGGGATAATATCTAATATAATTGGATTAATGTTTAAAATAACGATACCTGCGGCTAACTTTTTTAAAAAATCTATAATCACTTATTTTCTCAAAAGCAGTAGATTTGGTTTCGTTTTTGTATTTTGGATAATTTAGTTCAAATAAGCCATAATTGGCAAAACTAGCGCTTCAAAACTATTTGTTTATGGTAGATACGGTTATTTATATCAAAACAAACAATATTGGCACGAGATGTTATACCAAAAGCTTTAAATACGAACTTTAAATTAAATACGAGGAGCAGTTTCTCCATATGTCTTCTGGACAGATAGACTGTCTACTTTTTTGACAGTCATACACAGTTTGAGTTCAAAATTTCAGCACGATTGCAATTAGCTATGCATATAAATTAGAATCCGAAACAGTTAAAAATAATTTTGTACGTGGTTCAGTATATCTTGATTTTATCCTAATTACCCGTTTTAAAAGCGGAATCCTTAAACGGATTTTTACTTAAAACTCTATACCTATGGACATTGCTGTTCAGCTATTCGACCCTAACATAGTATCCGTTCCAAAAGGAAAATTCTCCGATTTTATACGAATAATAAGAAGCATGTTCTTATTATGTTTGGTCTTTTTAATAATATTTTTGCGATTGTTGTTTTCCTACAACTTTTTTTGTTCAATAAATTATCTATTCAAATATTTACGCTTCTTGCAATTTTTCAACTCTTCCAACTATTGTTTGTATAGAGAATTACTTGAAAGCTTAACAATGACAATGTTTTTATGAAAGTAATTATTATTTCCTTACCAAAAAAAGACGTTTATTAAAAAAATCAGACTCTGATTTGTTTCCTTGTGTAAATTAACTGAAAACTGAGACAGAAAATGTGTTCCGTACGTAAAAATAAATAAAATATTTTAGTAGTTTGTAAATTAACTGCACCAAACTCTTTTCTTGACTATTTCCTTTTCCATTTTATAAGCTCCATTTTAAGACATGGCTTTTTTACCAATACATTTTATGAACCCGTAAGAGCAAATATATTTTTTACTGCATTTTATAATAGAGCCTAAGTCAGCCAGTTAAGATAAAATCTTCCTATAAGTAAAAAAGGAACGACAAATTGAGATTTTTCGAACAATTTGAGTTATACATATTTGAAAAACACTTAAAGTATTTAGTGTGTTTTTTATTAATAAGTGAGTGTGACCTCTGGGAAGCCTTTTCTATACATAAATAAACAATGATTTTGAAGCCAAATGTTATATTGAAAATAAGCGTTTAGGTAAACGGTATCCTATAACTGAATTTAAATTAATTCATGAATACGAAGATTCACACAGACAATCTTTAAATCTGTTTTGTAATGTATTTGTGCAATAAATCCACAGAAACCCTTTTCATCCAACAAGAGATAGGTATTCTAAAAACTCAAAACGAATTTAAGTAGAAAACTATAACATAACTGTGTAACAAACCTTTTTGCTAAATCCCGGAATAAATCCTTTTCCCACAAATCACATGCCATTTAAATGCCAAGGAGTAAAGTATTCCTTATCCGTATGAATAAAGTGCACGACTGGGTCATACAAAACGTTCTCCCTATAATAGACGCGCTTTGAAATCTCATCATAACAAAATACATATTTAAAAAAATATGAATTGGTACATGAGTTTGTTCTAAATCGTAGGTGGACGAATTTTTTTATGTGGCAAATGTGGTGTTTTTCCATTTTAGAAAAATACAGCTACATTAAAAATGGTCCCTAAAATTTTACTCTTTTTTCCGAATAAAAAATGGCTAAAAATAAAATGAAAATAGAAACAGCGTGCAAATGCATAAATGATAACGATACTTGAGTGGCCCGATTTTAAAGCCTTAAAAATTGTGCGATATTTCGAACATAGTAATGGTAAGGGTTTGGGGACATTTCTTATTGGGACGTAGTTTTTTTGGGACATTTTTGGAAATTTCATGCCAAACTTAAAAATGTCCCCCATACACAACAATTTTGGTGTTGTTGTTTTTCACATACATACATTTAAATATTAATAAATATAAGGCGAAAGATCTACAATTTATTGCCGATTTCGAAAGACAAATTTGATAAACTTCTATTGCACTTGACGTAATCAGGGAGGCTTTATGAAACTGCAAAAATTATCGAATAACAGTACTATTTTAAATATCTGTATAAACCTAGATACATATATATTGAATGGAAATAAAAAAAATAGATTTTTATATCGAACAAATTTCCGTACATAGAGTTTGGAAATAATTTTTCCAAAATATTTTTTTTATACATATTTTTACCATTTTTTTACAAAAAAAATAAAATTGTGATATTAGTCATGTATTGTATTTTGGACAAACAATTTTAGTTTTAAATTTTAGCACGATTGCAATAAGTTTCTCTTTAGAACGAGATAGCAAACTTTTAAAACCTACCCAAAATACCAACGCAACTAACAAACAGAATAGAAAAGAATAAATCAATATCAAGCAACATGCAAAAATATGAAAATCGATGTTCGATTACTTAGTAGCAACTTTTACTGAACCCTTTTCTTTTGTCGCAACCCGCCAACATCTATACACTTTCCAATATTTTCTATTTTTAAGGTGCTAATTTTCCTACATTATCTTGAAACATTTTCCACTTGGCCAAGCGCCAAAAGATTTTTTGTTTCTCGCTTATTCCTATAGAGAATCATGTTCATCCCTTTTTGCTAAAAAAAGGAATATAAAACACTTTCGCTCCTATGTCGACATGTGAATATACATAATGATATATATGTTTGTAGGTATATCAAGTGTTTTATGCTGGCATTTGCATGTGAAATACATTGTTATTCACTTTAAAATCTCGGAAATGCTCCCATATACATACTTCTCCAAACTAAGAAATAAATAAAAATTTTTGAAGATATGTCGCTCTTATATGAAAGCATATCAACATCATGCAAAAGATACTTTTGTATCTTTTTTTAAAACATAACCACATAGTGGATATTTAAAGCCATATCGTATTTATAAAACAATGTTATGGTTCCTACCTTATAGGCATCATTCTGAATTTTTTTCTTAGATTATGAAACCCCCAACAAATTTCAATTTTATGTTGATGTGAACTACAAGTAAATTTGTAAGAAGATTGCCAAAAGGAACCCAAGGCGCGGCGTGTCGCACATCTTATTGATGGATGTGTTGAGTGTAAATTTTCGCCGCGTTGTACATAATTGGTGGAACTTTTTGTTTTCTGCTTTCATAATGAAACATCTTATTACGATAATAATATGCATGAAGTAGGCGAGACGGATGATAGATAGCCTTCCAGTGCTACAAACGTCTTTTTGTTTCTTAGTTGGCATGCTCCCTTGGGTGAAATATCAGGACTTATTCCCTATAGTACTTGAGTATCTACTGCAGAGCTTAATAAAAGCGTTGTTAGAAGATTTTTATTTGGTTATACATAAATAGAACGTCAGATTTAAACACAAAATATATACATAGCTATATTTTTGTGATTTTTTTATGTTCTATGAATAATAGCTGGTGGAATGTAAGTGTCCCAATTAGTCATAAGTTAGACATTTTTTAGTGTTAATATTTGTTTTATATTTCAACAATAACTTTATGTAATCAATGACTTTTTTGTAAGTTGCACTTAGGTTCCATTTCAATATGAAATTCAATAGATAAAAATATAAGTTATTCAGTTTCATAAATATCTTACTTAATTACTATATTGTAATCGCATAGTTGACTTTGTCTGCCTTCATTAATTAGTTAAACAAAATTCGCTAAGTCTACTACTTTGATATTTATCAACAAAAAAAACTAAGTTTGTCCGGTTTTGAATTTAGAGTTTCTGCCTTATAGTCTATATACTTATATATAGTATATAAATTTTGAGAAAAGGTGACGAAAGTAGCATGCTCTCATTATTCGCTGAACTTGTAAGTTGCTAACGTTGAACACACAAATTTTATGTTTATACAAAATCCGCGAAGAAACCTCGTGAAAAAAATAATAACGACCCTGGTCAGATAATTATAAAAAGTTATTAAAATTTTATATTTTTATGCTTTATGAGTAAAGTTTTAAGAAACCTTAAAATTGTAGTTTCCTACATTTGTATTTAAATGACTTAAAAACTTAAAAATTAACAACTTGTTAGATAGATTATATTTTGTTACAAATAAAAAGTCGGCTCGCCACTGTCGATTATCAGATCCCTATTTGTTATGCTTGTCTTTTTTTAACTTTCTCGTATAAATTCGTATACTAAAGAGAAAGCTATTGCGATTGTGCGAAAATTTCGAACTCAATCTGAGTATGAGGGATGATAATACGACTATAGAGAAGCTCAAAAAAGTCCGCCAATGTCCCTCGGTCCGTCTGTCCGTCTTTTAGTCTCGTAGCCGTATGGCGAAACAGTTCTACAGATTTGCTTTAAATTTCGTATATAAAGTTTTTGGGATTACATTTCGCGGCTTTGATTTGACGTTAAAAATAACGGTACCTGCCAAACAATTTATTTTGTAAAAAAACACTTATCACTAATTTTCACAGGTTCAAAGGATTTTTTGCTTTTTTTTGTAACACTTGGGCACTTGAGTTAGGACCAAAAATACTGCATACTCAGTTCTTATCGTGTTAAGCACGGAAACGATTACACTGAATTCAAAGAAATCGAGGCAGGACTTCCCAAAGAAAGCGTTCTGGGTCGGATTCTCTTTTTAATTTATACTCGAGATATTCCGCAAGAAGATGGCACAACTATAGCGACGTTTGCGGATGGTACATCTATATTAGTATCTACAAGTAGTACGGTAGAATGAGCAGCGAACAAGGTCCAACGGGCTATCAACAGCGTTTTTGAGTGGACAAAAACTTTGCGTATTGTCCACAACGAAACAAAATCTACGCACGTTAATTTTACCCCTGAAATGTAAGTACGCTACCCATTTTTATAGACTCCATACAAATTCCGTACGCAAGTGAAACTAAATATTTGAGAATGACATTAGATACGAAACTTAAATGGAAATCTCACGTAAAGAAGAAACGGGAAGAGCTCGTTATTAAATATCATCAAATACAACGCCTGGTGGTGCAACAAGGTGCTTTTATACAAGAAATTTCTAAAACCGCTTTACAAACTTTTCAAAATAAAGTACTGAGTAGAATTGTAAACGTAGTATTTCTGATAGGGTGATATCCACCGAGACTTAGGTATGGCTACCGTCGAAGATGAATTAAAAACATTTACCCGTAAGCAACGGACTCGGCTTCATGGTCATTGCAATAACCCTATGCTACGAATTCTAAATATAACAAATCTAGTGCGCCGACTACAACGGATAAAACCATTTGAACTAGCGCACTAATATGTAACCGCGAGCAATTGTATTAGAAGGTACTAACGCTGGGAGGCTGAATGTCTCATGGAAGATTTCTACCTACCCTCGTAAAATGGAAAAAAAATACTCAGTTTTTTGATCCATTACTATCTTGGGTCTCTCCAGTACGCCGATTGCAAAACCACAATCGGCCGATGCAAATGCTGGAACAGCACTCTAACTCCAGCCTTCGCTTCACATGGTAGTAATTTCTTGTTGTTGTTCATTTAAAGCATTCAGACCTCTTATCGCTTTAGATTTCTAGTTCATGAACTAGGTTAACTAAAGGGAAAGTTATCGCAAACGTACTAAAATTTCGGAGTACTAAGCGGAGTGGTTTGAATGCATAAAACCCTACTTGGACCCCGCCCCTGCCCCCATAAATACCACTTGTCGTAAAAGCACACTGATGAGAGATATGACGCTCGTTAGCAAAGAAAAGGGCCCTTTCTCTAGGGACCTTAATTAAAAATTAATATTCTTATAACGGAAACTTGAAATTAAAAATATCTTTTTCTACTTAATTAAATCAGTTTGTCAAGACAAACCATTTTATAATCAATAATCGCTTTTAAATTAAATCAATATTACTAATAATAAAATAAATGTAATTTTAATTGAATTTAGCCGTCTTATTAAACTCTTTCGGAAGCGTAACGTGGTTGAATTCAGAATTATAATCCCAAATTAATTTTTTTTTAAATGACAATAAAATATTAAGGCGTCCATCCGCCTTCCTTTATTAGTTGCCAAAATATACTTTTAAACATTTGCGGAACTTACTCCATTTAGCTGAGACATAGAAACAGGTAAAGGTTTCTTGTTTGAATCGCCAAAATACCCTCTACGTCCTGCGTATTTCAATTCAACAAAGTATATCTAAAAATTTGAAACCAATCGCAGCTCAAATATTTATTAGTCTGTTATACCAAGATTAATTTATGTAAAATGTGCAGTAAAATAAAACAAAATTGTTAAATCATATTACGTAGATACTACGTCAAATCACTGAACCCGCAAACTAGTGTTGGGGGTATAAACCATTAAAAATATATTATATATTTATGGAAGTTGTTTTTTTTTTTTCTAGTCTTTTATTTAACGTATCTCTTCTTCCATATGGAGTAAGTATAATTTCCAACTACTGCAGCTGACGTAAGCCCTGTGAACTGAATCATGTGCTGGGTATCTGTGTGTACATAAAAAGGTACCAGTTACAAGTATGTGGTATTATACCAACTCACTCGCATGTTTACTTCTGCTGTTCCACTGTTTTTTAATTAAATTATTATATGTACGTACAACGTTGCTCGAAAATAAAAGTCTGAGGTCTGAGCAGAGAGTGAGCAAAAATGTAACTTTTACTTATTATTGCAACGATATACCTACTGCGATACAAGATGGGAGAAAAGTTAAGTCGCATGAGCTTACAATGAGTTTCTATGAAATGAAATGCCAGCAATGTAATGAGATGGCCCCATCATATTCTCTACAAATGGTTAAACTCAGTCGTACATCAATTTTTCTCTTGTAAACCGCGAAATGGTGAACAGAAAATATCATTTTTCAAGACGTTCACAAGAGATTAAAGTTACATTTTGTTATATTTTATGTACTGTCACGTTTTTTATTTGATTGAGAAGAATCTATAGAAAGTAACTTTATATATTTAACAATGGGGAAGAAGCGGCAAAGTAAACATTATGAATTTGCGAGGACTAAAGCTATAACATGCTCTCCTAATTTAAAGTTATATAATGTAACAAATTATTGGCACCCTTAAGAACATATTGACTGTAAAAATAATTACACTGTTATGTGTTAACTTATTAAAACGATTTCACATCAACGTATTCTTTAAAAAAATATTTATTAATTTTTTAAATAATTTAAATAATCAATCAATCGATTGAATGCGTCGACAAACACATATATGTACAAAAGTGGGAATAAAAAAACATTAGGAAAGGCAATTAAAACCATTTGGAAGATGATGGATAGCATTTTATTTCATTCTATTAAATTTAAAAAAAATATATATTTTTTTAAAAAACGCCCCCAAAAGTAGGCGTGACCAAAAACTTTGTATGGGCGATATATTGGCAAAAATGTTGGCTAAATATCTTGTTAAACATTTTTTTCGGTTTCTATGAAAATTTTCCAACAAAACAGCATTTTAGTGAAAAATGCCCATAAGAAGTAGGCGTGGCAAAAAACTTCATATGACAAACTTATAAAGGAAATTAAAAAATGTTCAAAAAACGTTTACACTTAACCATTTCGGAGCCCTAGGGAATATGTGGTCCAAATTTCCCAGATTCCTAGCTTAATTTTAAAGGCCTAAAAATTGCGTACGGACGGACGGACATTGCTAAACAGTCTTAGGATTTGGTCCTAATATATATATACTTTTATGGGACTACGATGAATATCAAGACAAACTATGTGTCAAAATTAATATACCCTTAGGATAGGGTATAAATATCTCTACTCCATCGTACTTCAATTTATCATAACAAACTTTGGTTTGCATTGAAGACTTATATTTTTATGTTTTAATATAATATTAAAATTTATAATATCTTGATAAAATATAAAGTGCAAGACTGCATCATACGAAACTTTCTCTGTACATGAGATGCGTTTTTAATTCACCAAATGGTTCGGAAATGAATGGTGACAAATTTATTTATATCACTTTTTAGGATTTTAAAATGAAATTCATTTTCTCAAAAACGGTACCTACGATTTTGATGTAATTTCACACATTTGACACTTCTAACATAATTAATGAAAAGACTAAAAATTATTAAAATCGTTACAGCCGTTTCTGAGAAAAAAATCAAAAAAATTATTTCAAATATCGAAGTATGAGTTTTTTCGAATTGATAGTTTAAAAAAATGAGTGAAAATTTTAGTTTTCGAGATATTGGCGATTTTCTAAATTACCGTTAATTGATTTTTTTTCTAAAAACTTAGAATGCATTATTTTTGACCCCATCCCAAGTATCCTAACTACTAAAACAGACCGAAATCCTTGTATGGTAGATACCGTTATTTCAAACGATAAAGAAAAAAATAAAAAGACGCCCCGAGATGTAACCCCAAAAACCTTATTAACGAACTTTGAAGCAAATCTCTTCAACAGGCAGACGACATTGGCGGACCCACTTTTTGGACTTCTCTATAATCGTAATATCATCTCTCATACTCAGTTTCGAGTATGAGAAATTTCCGCACGATCGCAATAACTTTCTCTTTAGTATACAAATGTATAAAAGAAAGTTAAAAATTGTATCAATAGTGTCGCATTTTGCATTCATTTGATTTTTTATAATATCAGAAGTTAATTAAGGCGCTTGAAGGCATTTTAAAAAGGAGGTGGTTGCATTATGTTCATGTCATCACAAGGTAATTAAGGAAATATGTACCTAATGTGTGTTATGTACCTAACCGACTCTAGAGCTAAAGACCAGATTCTGTTTTCAATATCATTCGTTTATTGGGTAAAAAAAACAAACTGAATAAATAAATCTCCGGCAAATAATTTAGCTTTCATTTTATATCGCATTTTTGCACATACAAATTTAGTTGTTGCTGGAATTTGCAATTCGTACCAGGTTGTGGACAGGAGAGGATATCACCAAAGTTATTTGTCCTAAATCTGTTATTTCATTTGTGCGATCGTGTTCGAGCAATTACGTAATAAATAAAAAGAATAGTATGTATGCATATCGCATGCGTAAGAAGAAAAATTTGTTTATTTCTAGTCTAGAAACACATGCATACCAAACAATCCGCCTAGCCTCATGGCCCATGTAAGCGAAGTAAAATAGTGGGATTGGCTTATATTTCACTCACAATTATTCAAGGGCAAACAGCTTATAGTAGATATCGTTTTTTTTTTTTTTATTGTAGTTTAATTTGTTGGCGTCAAAAGTGGAATTTTCTATATTGGGTAAAACTATAAAACTTGTGTGATTATTATCAAATTTTCGTGTATGAGCAATTTTAATTAATTTAAGAATGGCTAAAAAGTTTGTATTGCTCATGATTTAAAAAGTATGATAAAACACAAGCAAATACTACAGTCCACTTGGGCAAAAAGTTAAGAACCTTATTCATATCTCCAAATGCCACAAGAAATAGGCGTTAAGAACCTGATGGTTCACATTTTATTTCATTTAATTTATTTCATAAATTTAGAAAAAAACATAAGGAAAGGCTACAGTCCGCTTGGCCGAATGATGGATAGCATTTTATTTCATTTTATTATTAAAAAAGAAAATGTTTTTTTCCAAAAACGCCCCAAAAAGTGGGCAAACTTATAAAGAGGGCAATGCATACATATCTTGTGAAGGTTGTAACACTCTATATCTCTAACTTTATCTTTAAAACGGTTTTTTCTAAATTGTGAGCGTGGCAGTGGGCGTATTCAAAAACTATTTCCACTTAACCATTTCGGAGCCTTAGGGAATATGTGGTTCAAATTTCAGCTTCCTAGCTAATTTGAAAGCCCTAAAAATTGCGTACGGACGGACGGACATTGCTAAATAGCCTTAGGATTTGGTCCTGATCATAAACATATATTCTTTTATGGGTCTACGACGAATATTAAGGGGTTTTACAAACTATGTGTCAAAATTAATATACCCTTTGGATAGGGTATACAAATATAAATTAAAGACAAAACGTCCACGTATCATCCATACCAGAAAAACTAATGGCTAAATATATTTTGTTAAGGATTTTTTTAAAAATTTTTTATGGACATTTTTGAAGACAACAACATAGTGAAATAGTCATGGCAACAAAGATAATGCAGCAAATGTGCTCAGTGTCTACATATTTTGTTAAGTTTCTTACCCTTAACAGTTTTTAAACATTGTTGACGTAGCAGTGGGCGTATTAAAACGTCATAATTGTTATGCTTATCATAACAATTATGCCGCGTATATGCCGCGTATATATGTGGCAGTCATTGAGTCGGTTAAAACGACTACATTCTCTTTATTTGATTAGTTTCTTCACATAAGAAGGTTTAAGAAGGAAAGACGGACAAAACGACTGTTAAATCACCTCATTTGCTAGGACTCTTGACCGTCGTAATAAGCGACTTCTGCTATACCATATTTTACTATATTAAGCGGTCTACGACAAATATTAAGGGAATTTATAAAATAAATATGCCTGAATTTAGGGAAATCTAATTAGTTCTTGGTATCCACAATTGAACTATCGATGCCTATTAAAGCTATTATGTTTTTCTTTCAGGCCCCTTTTAAGCACTTGAAGGTCTGTGACTTTCTAATAATGACTTCGTTAAAAAAAAATGTACTACTAAAACAAGGAGAGGCTACAGTCCGCTTGGGGCGAGCAGTGTGGTAGCCTTTCCATATCCCTATACCTATGCCTCAAAGAAAAAAGGATTAAGAACATGATGGCTAGAATTTTAGTTTATTCTATAAAATTAAAAAAAAAAAATTAAAAAATTTGTATTGGTGTCTTGATATATTTTTTTTTCGTTTTCGATGAAAACCACATATTGTTAAAAAAAAACTCCCTTAAAACTTGTAAATGAGTTCAGTATCTTCACATTTTCTTTATCTCTTCAACTAGAGTTTTTAAACGGTTTTTTTTTTCAAATTGTGGGCGTGGTATTTAAACCCTACTTTATAGGGATCTAAATTTCAGCTTCCAAGCATAAATTTGAAGGCTTCAAAAGTTGATACGGACGGACGGTTACAAACTATGTGTGAATAGAGCATACAAATATTTAGCTAGCAGCTGCAATAACATTCAGAAATTGTTTGATGCTTATAATAATATAGCTAAGCGCCGTCCATTATTTGTCAGAATTTCGAACTGTCTGATTAATGAATGCATATATATTTGCATATATATTAATATATAAAATATATATTTATACATATATATTTTTTGAACCTGTAATGCTGGTCAATTTTCATCGATCTATTTATGTGTTAAAATACTTAATCATAGTTCCAACTTTGGAATTATTTGTTTGATATCACCACATCTGCACAAATTATACTATTAGTCTTTCTGCAGGCATTTATGTTATGCCGCGTTCACATATTCTGCACTGTAGTACATTTGAGTACTGCATTGATTTCAATATAATGAGATGATATGATGTAAACTAGTCTTATTTACTTGATAAATTTGAGCTTTTTATTTCTACTTCGAAGTTATTGTCAAGTGGCCGTTCTCAAATATTTATATTCCTGCTGCTACCCTAGAGCACTGAAAGGCAGCCCCTGAGACAGACAGCTAAGTATAAACGTTGCACTTAAGCAGAAAAACCTGGTTATTCTATATCTATAGTATATTTCTTGGCAGTATGTTATCGTTATGCAACAGTTACACGGAGTATTGGAATGTTGTATTGATGAGGATAGATTTTTTATGGTTGGTTTTTTTATCGTATTGATTGATTAGATGCAGATGTGGTTGGGGTAAGTACTTTTCACGCTTCATGATGAAAAGAGGATATAAAGTGCTTCCAAGATTTATTCAATGCTCTTATGAATGAAATTGTTTTTTATTAGAATTGTGTAAATTCTTCTTTTTTTTCCAACTCTTTATTTTCCTCACAGAATAAAACCTATTGGAAATTATTTTTCGGTAGACCTTTTTCAAATGACTTTTGAGCTATCAATATTAAGACAATAATATTACACCAATGCAAACAATTCTTTCCTTATGTTTTTCATCTACGTTAATTTATTGTGGGACGTACAGGGTATTGTGGGATATACAGGCACTATGTGCATACTATGTTCTAGTATAAACATAGAACTTTGATATCTTAAACACCAGCAATAATTGATAAGTATTAAGTGTACTTATATGGTATTAAAGGACCAACGTATAAATAAATAAACAATTAAAACTCCACCATTTCAATTAAACTCAAAGTGCCAGCAAAAAAAGTGAAGGCCATTTGAAAAACTTGTTATGCCTTGTCACTTCACCCTAGAAGCTCTCAAATAAAAGTGAAGTGTATCTATACGACACGGTATAGGCAAAGGCATCCCAAAACATAAGGAAAGGCTACAGTCCGCTTGGAGCGAACAGTATGATACCCTATCCCTATCCCTATATGCCCAAAAAAAAACCTTAAGAAGATGATGGATAGCATTTTATTTCATTCTATAAAATTTAGAAAAAAAAAAACATTTTTTGAAAAAACGCCCCCAAAAAGTTGGCGTGGCCAATATATTGGGGGCGATATATTGGAAAAAATATTGGCCAAATATCTTGTTAAACACTTTTTTTCGGTTTCTATGAAAATTATCGAAGAAAACAGCATTTTAGTGAAAAACGCCCACAAAAAGTAGGCGTGGCAAAAAACTTTATATGACAAACTTATAAAGGAGGGCAGTGCCTACATATCTTGTGAAGGTTATAACCCTCTATCTGTCCATCTGTAGCTTTCAATCGGTTTTTTCTAAATTGTGGGCGGGGCAGTGGGCGTATTCCAAAAAATTTTACACTTAACCATTTCGGAGCCCTAGGGAGTATGTGGTCCAAATTCCTAAAAATTGCGTACGGACGGACGGACGGACGGACGGACATTGCTAAATAGTCTTAGGATTTGGTCCTGATCATAAATATATATACTTTTATGGGTCTACGACGAATATTAAGGGGTGTTACAAACTATGTATCAAAATTAATATACCCTTAGGATAGGGTATAAACAAATCTAATGGCTCTCAAAACTTCAAGATCGCAGGTGGGCAATTCATTTCTATTGTATTTAAAGATTTATTTCGCTTCTGACTGTCTTATAACCTTTAAAGTTTCGTTTTTAAAAAATAACATCGTTGCCTATCCGTGGGATGGATATCTGTGATTGCGAAATATACAAAGAACAATAATAAAGGTAATAAAAGCAATGTTCCATAGAAATCTCGCACAAGTGAGGGTCACAAGCACAACCATTATCGTACTCATCTGACCCACTAGGTGTGGGAAGATGCTTAAGTATCTATTCTTCAAAATAGATTTTGCTTTGGTTATAAAGAGTTCCGCACAGTTATGTGAGTAGTGGCTTTCACGTAATGTGTTGAAATCTGGTCATTGTTATGTGTTACAGAAATGCAATTTAAGTCAAGCAAACAATAAAAAGGTTTTCTTGGCCAATTGTTAGCCTGTATGTGTGTGGCGCTACACCTACAATAGTTTGGCCATTATTAGGTATATTGCTTAGTTGTCTACCAAGTAGGGAATTTATCCACCTTTCGCAATAGTTTTCTTAAACGTTATTTGCCATCGAGGTGCAGACATTTATATCCATCACCTACTACAACAGCTTTAAGATAATGTATTCGATACGAGAGGAAAATATTTTGGTACATATTATAGATCGGCCGTGACAGCTCTGGAATTATAATTATTCTTCGTGGTTTCACTCAAGCCATTCGATGTAATAAACAGATCGAAATTGCGATTTTTATTGATGGTTTGTAAACAGCAGAAGGTTCTGGTATCTTCTCAGAAGGTCCAGAACTAAGAGTGGCTATATGACTACCGGACACAAATAGTGCCTTTCAATCAGAGGTTCTGGCTGTCCCCATGGTGGCTGAGATAATGCAAATGAGTTCGGTATGCAGAAGAGATATCGCCATCTGTATTGATATAAAGGTGATTTTCTAAGCGTAGTATTTTTAAAAATCGAATAAAACACTCTAATTTGCATCAAATATTCAAAATTTGTTATTGTAATCGATAAATAGGCCTTTGCCATTTGCGTTTTAAAGACAACTTCATGTAAATGTTGTCCGCGGCTCCGTTTCGAATGTTCCATTCGGAAGGTCCAATTGTGCGTCACTTTTTCGAGCATTTCGGCCTGTATTCCACAAATTACGCGTGTTATGTTATTCTGTAAGGCTTCAATCGTGTTCGGCTTGTCCACATAGACTAACGACTTTACATAACCCCACAAAAAATAATCAAGAGAGATAAGCTGCTCATCAAATTCATCCTTCAACATTTACATAGTTTCGAGAGCTGTGTGGCATGTGGCACCATCTTGATGAAACCACTTGTCAACCAAATTCAACTCAGCCAACTTGGGTAAAAAAAAAATCGCATATAATGGCTCGAATGACGATTTCGAATGTCAAATAATTTTTGAGAAGATTCTCATTACCACCATCTTGATGAAATCAAGAGGCGGAATTTCAATCAGCGACCTCTTGCTTAGTGGTCCAATGCACTTAACCACTAAGCCACTGCACCCACGATCTGGGAGATATGAGGTGTCCTATATATGTGAAAAGCTTTACAAAGGACTATTTTTGTTTTTTTTTACATGAAAAGAAATTTCTGCTGTTATATGTTGTTTTTGCAGTGATAATAAAAACAAATTAAAGTTTATATTTACACTATAATAATAAAAACAAAATAAAAAATAAACCAAATTGAATAAAAAAAAAGCGTTTACGTTTAACGTTGTTATCAGAATTTCGGTTGTCGTCACAAAGAGCTAACCATTGGTCTAGGATGTAACTTATAACTTCATCTATGAGATAATCAGCACATTTCTTAAGGAAAACGCTCATATTCATGCAAATTAATAAACGTGCGATTAATTGTCGCATATCTGGTACACAAAGTTTTTTTACAATTAAGACCATTTTGAATCGATGTCCTATATCTGGGACATGATATGACATCTGTTTGAAATCTCAAATAGCATTTAAATGTGGTTGCTTTGTTAGTTCAAACAGTGATTATTTAAACCTTATAAGTGAATAAAGTGAAAAGAAGCTTATTTTCCTTCAAAACGCGCTTTTTAATATTGCCTATATAAGGGACAAATTTACTGAAAGTGTTAAATTGTACATACATCATTTTTTTTTACTGATAGACATCCGAAAACCCAAAGCTGCAAACAAAACATGTATAGTCATAATATCGCGAATTGTTATACAGCCAACTGATCAAATAAACCAATGTAAATATTTGAATAATGCCTACTTATTGAAGCCCTTAAGCTATCTTCAATACAGTTTATCAACAAAATTGCTGTTAACATTTATTTCACTACATACATATGTATTTCATACGTATTTACATAATAAACGTTAATAGATAGCTAAAAATAACTTAATGCAAAAGCAGTGGCTTATTGAGCAAAATAAATATTTTAAAATAAATAAAACAACAGTCCTCGTTAAATATTTTAGCAAATCCTATTAATAGATGCATTAAAACGCTGAAATAAATTCAGATAACGCTAAATCCAATCATTCAATGGATTATACTTTTTAACTCGCCCACCATTTCATTCCAACCAAATCGATGCCTGTATGACATCACAGTCCCATATAAAGCGCGGTTCCAATTGCTAGCAGTCCATTTCAATATCATAGTAGGTATACAAACTGAATAAACAAACAGAAAAAAATATCAAACTAATTCACAGCATATAATTTCGTACATTCATTGATAGTCCCGAAAACCAAAGGCCACAATCGTCAAGTATATGTATCGCTACTCGCACTTGCTTTCCATCAATTAATTAGCTCGGTTAATGCTCAACCCATCAATTAATATGGAGATAACAGAAATGCATCTTATACACTCTATTTAGAAATACAAAACAAAAACTCCTATCGAACGGAAATCCGATGTAGGTCAATTCCAGCCAACGAAAGTGGGAGAGATTCTTACGCAATGATTGTACTTAAGTTCTTGTGTATTGTGTGTATTTTGTATATGCCATTGCCATGTGATTATCATGTAATGAAGCGCATCGTAGTTGTGAGTATCTCCTAAACTCCTACTCCACCCTCGCTAACAACATAAATATATTTCCTTTGTCAACGCTGATTTTTGTTTAAAAGCTCAATCCCACACTTCTTTTGGTTTTCTGTCCCTCGCCAAACATACGAAATATGAAAGAATAACCCGGAAAGCATTGTAGGTAGGGAAACCGAGTGAAAAACCAAAACTGTTGTCAAAATTTATGATTGCCACTTCTAAATAGGGAGGTATACCATAATATGTAGGTTTTCATGAAAAACTTGTTCCAAAAATAGAATTTTTATTAGTGGTGATATATAATTTACATATACAAATGAGAAATAATACGTCTAGCGAAAGTATGTGTTTTGTTTATTTTTGTGGATAAATAGCCAAAGTGCGACACCGGTGACACTGCTATGCTACAATATCTATGTATGCACATTAGTCTATAGAATGAATGAATGCAAATTAGTGTACTTTAGTAAAGTATGTACATAAAAAATACATGTCAACAAAGTTACCTAAATTTCATAAAAATTCTAAAGAAGACTACTGTCGCTTGATTAAAAGAAATTACATATTAAATAGTAATTAAGTGCTATTGATCGTGACTTTATTGTTGACAATTTGCACAGTCCAAAATAGAAAAATATATTTTCAAAAATTTTAGCTATTATAACTTATAAGTGATGTAAAGAATATTACAAAATATAGGGAAAGGCTACAGTCCGTTTGGGTCGAATAGTGTGATATCCTTTCAATATACTTAAATATATGCATGCAAAAAAGGGCGTTAAGAACATGGTGGATGACATTTTATTTAATTTTCTATGAATATATATATATATAATGGTAAGAACATTAAGGGGGTGTAAAATTGAATCATAGATTGCGCTCTGAATTGTTATTAAGGAGCACGTTATTGTCCAGCTATGTTCTGTAGCTACTTTGGCACTACACACTTATTTACAGGAACCAACTCAAGCAGTTTTTAAAACCACTAAAATAGAATAGAAAATAGGTGGGTGCAATGGCTTAGTGGTAAAGTGCGTTGGCCAACTAAGCGATGGTTCAAATCCCGAATTGTACCACCTAAAAGTTTTTATTCGCTGCCCCACCTCTTGAGAACGTCTGACAAACATCCAAGAGTAAAAAAATGTCAACGGCATTTAACTTCCATCCGTGTCAAAAAATATATCTTTGCACACACAATGGTTGGAGAAGCTAGGCTTTCGGTCCTGTATGCGGCCGTTTACGCCTAATGTTTATTTATTTATTTTAGAATTTGAAACTGACTGATCAAAAAAATGGTTCACTTTCAAAAATCGTAAAATCTTAAAATTTGGTACAGAAAGGACAAGTAGGTGAGTCCATTTAAACTCTCCGAATTTGATGATATTTTTAGTATTGCTACGTACCGGTTGCTGGTTGGAGGTGAAGATAATCTTTATCCCCCAAAGCCGGAAGACCAAGTAGTATTACTGCGAAAGATTTTAGTACAGTAATTCATTGAACTTTCGTCCTAAAGTCTTTCGAGCTCTCTGAGCTCAAGCGATATATCTGCGCCATAATATGCTTTACTGAAAGCACACATGATACATGATATCGTAACGATACATGATATTGTTATTGTGGAACTTCCCTAGAACTTCTGTAACTCGAACATTTTCTGTAATTAAAATTTTTTTACGGACACTGATTTTTGGTCGCATTTTTCATATGTTCTTCTCTCCTAAACTTGAATTTTTGTAACAGGTCCAGTCTATGGATGTATACGGTGATATAAATCGCCACTTCTTTGGTGGCAATCCACAAATAAAGTTACTCACCTGAAAAAGATGACAAAGGTACTCGACACGACTAATGAAATGAGAGGTAGCTCAACAGCGAGTCTGAAATTCATCCTCCATTTACTATGTTTGGACCTACAGTACCTATAAGCAAAAATCTGCAACTATAGTTTTTACTTATTTTTTTCCCTTTTTTTTAATTAAATTTATTTTTTTCACTATGAGATTGATAACAAAAAAACAAAAATTATCGAATCAAGGATAGGGTGAAACAACATCCATTAAAATGTATTATAGGTATATTTCGTTACCTGAAATAGATTTTAAATCAACCTTCCTTAAAAGGAGAGAGAGAAAGCATTAAATATCGAATGGTAAACCGGATATTATCTCCCAAATGGTGGTGTAAAACGATTGGCTTAGAAGAAGGTGTCAGAGGATCAGCTCAATAAAAGAGCAGTAACTAGATTAAAGTACTTGTGTAGGGGTTGCGGTTATCAATGATATTCTCTGGCAATACGCTGGTACTTAAATGTCAGGTAAAGTAAGTTGAAATGAATAGATAGACACTCCTGAGGCTTTAAAGGGAAAAAATTTGTATAATAGAGGTACCGTGTTCATAATTTATTGACAGTTCAGTATTAAGACGTAGGTAAACATAATAATTCAATGTATGTAGGTACATCCACGGGAACTTGTTGAGTATCAAAAAATATATTTTAAACTTTGGTTCACGCATTGCTGCATGTAAAGACTCATTCATCATCACTCCATATTCTATACACATACGACCCATGCAAATGTAAAGGGTGATTTTTTAGCTGGTTTGGTTTTGGCAACACTGGTTTTGACAGCTGACGTGTGTTTAGTACCTTGTGTCACTGTCAAACAGCTTCAGTTTGGTTTGCAATTTAACCATGGATCGTCTTACAAATGAACAACGCTTGCAAACTATTGAATTTTACTATCAAAATTCGTGCTCGGTTCGAAATGTTCATCGCGCGCTGCTTCCATTTTATGATCGGCATTCTCGACCTTCTGAGCAGTCTATTCGGAAGATTGTGACCAAATTTCGCACCAAATTTACTTTGTTGGACATTAAACCACCAACACGTTTACGTACTGTGCGTATTGAAGAAAATATTGCGGCCGTATCAGCTAGTGTGACAGAAGACCGCGAAATGTCGATTCGGCGCCGTTCCCAGCAGTTAGGCCTTTGTTACAGCACTACGTGGAAAATTTTGCGGAAGGATTTGGGCGTAAAGCCTTTTAAGATACAGCTGGTGCAAGAACTAAAGCCAGGCGACCTACCACAACGCCGAATTTTTGGTGAATGGGCTCTTGGAAAGCTGGCCGAGGATCCGCTTTTTTATCGAAAAATTGTGCTCAGCGATGAGGCTCATTTTTGGTTGAATGGGTACGTAAATAAGCAAAGTTGCCGCATTTGGAGTGAAGATCAGCCAGAAGCATTGGAACAGCTACCAATGCATCCCGAAAAAGCCACTGTTTGGTGCGGTTTATGGGCCGGCGGCATTATTGGGCCATATTTCTTCAAAGATGATGCGAATCGCAGCGTTACTGTCAATGGTGAACGCTACCGAGCGATGATAACAAACTTTTTTTTGCCCGAAATGGAAGTTCTTGACTTGCATGATATGTGGTTTCAACAAGACGGTGCCACATGCCACACAGCACGCGAAACAATGGCGCAATTGCGAGGCGAGTTTGGTGAACAGCTAATTTCACGTTTCGGGCCGGTCAATTGGCCGCCTAGATCGTGCGATTTGACACCATTAGATTATTTTTTGTGGGGGTATGCCAAGGCTAATGTGTATAGGGACAAGCCCGCTTCGATTGACGCACTGGAAGCCAACATCCATGCATTCATTCGTGAGATACCGGCCGATATGTGTGAAAGAGTATGCCAAAATTGGACTCAGCGGATGGGCTACCTGAGACGCAGCCGCGGTCAACATTTGCATGAAATTATCTTTAAACATTAAATTGCAAGGTTCAAACTATCGATTCAAATAAATATTTCATTCATTTTTTCGAATTTTTTGTGTTTTTTTTTTTTAAAAAAGTTCTAAACCTCTTAAAAAATCACCCGTTATAACTTACATAAAAATAGAATACTGATAAATACAATCATTTTGTACTTAAGTCATTTTTGGAATACTCAACTACCAAAACTAGTTTACCTCCATTATAGTTCAAAGACCGGCAATCCCAGTTAAAAGCTGTATTGTAAACAAACAAACAAATTGTGTAGGAGTGTATATACCTACATATACAAAAAACTAAGTAGGAATATGTATCTAAAGTAGCCATTGACATTGAAAAGTGTTAAAAAAGTTCACTGCCAAATCAAATAAGTCTCAAATTGGAAATATGTATAAAGAAAATAAAAATCTGAATTATGTACGCATAAAAAGAAAGACGCATCACGACGGTAATGGAAAAATACTTGTCCTAACACAGAAACATTATCACATGTTCCACAGCGTGGAGCGTGGAGATATCGTGGTGCTATCCAACCAAACAATAACAAAGCTCAATTATTTTCTCACATTTTATTGTGTTACTAATAAGGAATTGCGCAATTAGTTTAATATCTTTTACAATTATTATTTTTTTATTTGTCAAATAATATCAACCACACAAAACAACCCATGCGAGTACTCTAATGTATGTACATCTCCTAGCTGTTCGTAGTCGATTTATTGAGTTTGATATGTTTTTCTGCTTGCAAGCTAACTCTGCGTCGTATAATTGTAAGTTCATGTTCACGTCGTGTCGCCTCCAACAATAGCCAACGGCAGCAGCCAGAACTCGAGAGGCCATATGTGCTATATCTTGCCAACATCTATTTTAATATGTGTGTGACATACGAATAGGCATTAGGTAGGCAAATGGCATAGCGCACACAATATTTAAAAATAAATTTTGTCAAAGGCAAACACAGCAAAAAAGAAAAAAAACGTTGAAACAGGGGAGATATGTACACTTATCGTATCTCAAAGCTGTTGTGTTTGTCCGCTGCTGATGAATATTAGGTACATACCTATAAAATTTCATATGAGGGGCTCGAGGACGAAGAGAGAAAAGCCTAGTCAGGAAATGAGTTATTGGAGGAGGAATTCTATGTTAAAAAATGTGGAGTATTTTTGTTTTCATTTGGTTTGGAGAATTTTTTTCTTTTTTTATTTCAGTGACAAGTTGAACGATATAGTAGAGCAGTTTTTGTGATCTTTTGATTAATGTCATATTGAAAAGCCAACCGTGATTACAAAAGGAAACACTTTATTTTCAACTGCCTGTTTTAGTTTCCCAACACAACAGATGCACATGTTAAGAAAAGATTTAAAAAGCTGTAGAATTTGTTGTATATACATTTTTCATCGTTATTCTAAAAAAAATCAACTGGGGGTAGATATTTGTAATATATTTACAATAAACACATAGTTTGTGTAGAACTACAATTGGCCATCATTGAGTCTAGGATTTTTATTTCCTTTCCTTTTTTTTGAAAAGGAAAACCTTCTAAGAGATAGAATCGGCCGGACCGTTGGAGAAGAAGAACTAAACCAAGGGGCGTTTTCCCAAATATATATATGTATAAATTTTAAAGAACGAAGTAAAATGCTATCCATCATATTCTTAATACTTTTCTCTTAGCGGCATCTATGGATATGGAAAGGGTATCATACTGTTCGCCCCATGCGGACTGTAGCCTTTGCTTTTGCTTTTTCAGAGGTATAGAACTTTGAAATGGATTAAAACAAAGATAATTCTTTTAAATTGATTTGAAATTTAAGATATAAGATAACTTTCTGGCATTATAATTTAAATATGACTTCTGCTATATGGAGGTCCAATTTTCGATGACTTTTTTCAACATTTGTAGCCGCATATCGGCAATAACGAGGCGAATATTGTCCTACAAGTGGTCAATCGTTTCCGGCTTATCGGCGTAGACTAACAACTTCACATATCCTGCCCAATTCACCGGTCCGTAACGTAAAACTATGCGGTTATTAAACGTTGCCTTCAATAAATCAATTGTGGCACGAGCTGTGTGACGTATTGCGCCGTCGTATTAAAACCACAGCTCCTACACATCATGGTTGTTCAATTGATTAACGAAAAAGTCAGTAATCATAGCTTTATAGCGGTCACCATTGACTATGACGTTCTTGCCAGCATCGCTTTTAAACAGGTACGGACCAATTATTCCACCAACCCATAAAGCACACCAAACAGTCAGTTTTTGGTGGATGTAACAGTGTCTCAATACGGCAGTTTTATTTATTGACGTATACATTCAACCAAAAGTGAGCTTCGAACAAAATTATTAATTCCAAAATAAATTTTCACAATTTGGAAGCGTTGTTCAGACGTCAGTCTATTCGTGTTGAAATGCGAAACCAAACTAAAAATAAATCACTTGATAAATGGCAAAATGGCAGCCAGTTATAACAACTAAAAGTTCTGTACCTTTCTTAAAAAAATACCCTTTACATACATGATCCACACACGATTTGACCCTGTTATCAAACATGCTTCTTCTTTTTTCATTCGATGAGGTTATGATAATAACTTTTGGCACCGTAACCCTCGCACTTCACTGCATCCCTACCTTCCAACATCCAATGCATCCAATGGTTGACAGGGTTTGCAGGGTGTCTCCTTTAAACATAGCAAACCAACTGTAGTGTTGTAACTTTTTGGGGATGTGTTCATTGATAATTTAATCATTATTATCCAAAAATTGAATAAAGCCTCTAAAGGCCTCGAGAAAAAACTCGAATAAGGTTTGTCGCAAGTAAGCCTAAGAATAAGAAGTCAATTTATAATTATACTAATATAACAGCTTTATGTACATTTTAAATTTTAAGTATTATATTTTATTATATAGGAATAGGTATATAGAGTAAGATTCCCCCCTAGATTCACCGAGGAGTCCACAATCGGACCCTAGTTGCCTGATAACGATGGATTGTTTAAAAGCGATCAAATTTCTCTCTAAGAGCACTTGATGTTTGGATAGGAATGGGTATCGCAGTAGCCCAAAAATACAGGGTATCAGAACTGCCAAATTTCTGATCCATTTCGACCTATTCCATAGCGAAAATTCGAAATACCTTTGAAAAGCGTGAGGGAGTGATGGAAAACTCTGCTATATTTTGTGACCGAAAAATGTTTAATAAAGGAAGGATACATATACATATTGCTCATTCACACATATACTGTTATAGGACAATTTACACCAAAAAGAATTAGCCCTCCGGAAAGCTTCTGAATCCCAAAAATGCAGCAAGGCCAGCTTCAATGACGAAGTGATATGAAACATATAACCAGCGAGCACCGCGGACCAGGAGGAATAAAATAAAGTGTGATTGCTATAAATTTGTTTAGCCTGATTTTATCCTCAGCGATTAAGAGAGAATCGAAGAAAGCGACAAAAATATGTAGCAGCAGTATGCACGGAACTGTATAATATGTAAGAGATGTTTTTAAGTCACACAGCGATTAAACTTTAAATTATTTTGTATCGAATTCATTACCAATAAAATGAACAGCATGTGTATAGGTACACATTATACATTTAATTTTATTGACGTTTTGTCCATGTGACAAGGAAAAAATATTTATCAGCCAATGTTTTTAAGCAGTAATAACTTGATGGTTTTTTTTTGTTTTAACCTTATCGTTATTTCACGAAAAACTATTTTTTTTATTATTTGAACACATTGACAGTGATATATGGAAGAGTATGGGTAAATTCAAAAATTAATTTTATTTATTCAGTTAAATGGAAGATTCAGTAATTATAATGTATATATGAATATAGTCCATCGATCGAAGATAAAATGTGTCCATACCCAGACATGTGACATTTAAAAAAATATTTTATTCTTTTATTAAATTAAATTTAATTTGCGAACCTTAACGTGTTGTGTAATGCGAATTTGTGGACTATACTCTATTAACTTTAAATAACAGTAAAAGTAATAAATAAATATTATTACCATTTCTTTGATAGCCGTTTTTAAAATAACACGTTTAATATCCTATATTCATTTTAATACATAGTTCGTAAAAGTGTCTATAAAACATCATAGTACTATATATATTTTATACATATAAAATAACGTGCACACTTACCGAGGGGCAAACGTCGACTCTAACCATTTTCTCGTTGCAGCTAGATTCAGAGCTCGACTGTCCAACGAGAAGAAGCTGCGAACTGCCCAAAAGAAGAAGTTCGACGTTGGACGCCTTAGCACATCTGGAGTCGCCAGAGCCTACAAAGAACGCCTGAGTGAGAAACTCCCCACCGTGCATTCACCTACCACAGACGCCAACAACCAGTCGTCTCAGTATCGCGACATCATCAAGGAGGTAGCCGAAACCACACTAGGATACCAGTCACCCCAGAGAAAAAGCCCGTGGTATGATGATGTATGCGTATACCGGAAAAAGGTGACAGAAGATGCACATATTAGAACGCTCAAAGGAAACCAAGGGCAGCAAGGGATGAGTACCGAGCCAGGAGACGGGAGGAGAAGAAGATCCTGCGTAGAAAGAAAAGAGAGCACGCAGTCCCCCAGCTCAAGGAGATCGAAGAGTCCTGGAAGTTCTATAAGAAAGCCAAGCAACTGGCTGCTGGCTTTAAGACGGGAACACAGGCTCTTCGTAACAGCGATGGAAACCTAGTCACCGACGCGCAGGGAATAGCAGATGTATTTAAGCAGCATTTCCAGCAGCTGCTTAACGGACAAAATGTAGAGAGAGTGATGGGGCAAGAAGAGAACCCGCGTCCAGTCAATGAAGAACCAGTCCCTCCGCCCAGTATAGAAGAGGTTGGCTTAGCTATAAAAAAGCTAAAGAACAACAAGGCCGCCGGCTCTGATGGTCTACCTGCAGAGCTTTTCAAATACGGAGGTGATGTTATGGTAAGGCGCATGCACCAAATCATCAACCAAGTTTGGATGGAGGAAACATGCCCGATGACTGGACCATCAGCTCCATATGTCCCATCTACAAGAAAGGCGATCCTATGTCTTGCAAGAACTATCGAGGCATATCCCTGCTTAATGTCGCATATAAGATCCTATCCAACGTACTGTGTGAACGTCTCAAACCTTTCTGCAACACACTAATCGGCACGTATCAGTGTGGCTTCCGGCTCGGCAGATCAACTGTAGACCAAATCTTCACACTAAGGCAAATCCTGGAAAATACCAACGAGTTTCAAGTCGAGACACACCATCTCTTAATCGACTTTAATGTCGATGGCAGCATTCATCGTCAGGAGCTTTTTGTAGCGATGGCCGAATTCGGGATCCCGTCAAAAATGATCCTGATGTGTCGCATGACACTAGATAACACGCGATGCAATGTGCAGTTTGGCAGCAGCTCATCTGAACTCTTTCAAACATGCACCGGATTTCGGCAAGGAGATGCGCTGTCGTTTGATTTCTTCAATCTTGAGCCGATAGTGCGCAGTGCAGGTGTCATCACGGAAGGCACTATCTTCAACAGATCAGTCCAAATGCTGGGGTATGCGGACGATGTAGATATCATCGGTCGATCCCAGCGTGCCGTGACAGAGGCTTTCACGGCTATTGAAGAACAGGCGAAACTAGTTGGCCTTGAAGTGAATGAGGACAAGACTAAATATATGCTATCAACAAACAAACAATCATCTGTCCACCGACTAGGACAAAATGTCACTGTTGATAGCAGCAACTTCGAGGTAGTTAAGGAGTTCATCTACCTCGGGGTAAACATCAACTCCACAAATAACATCTTAGTAGAGATCCGTCGAAGAATTACCCTAGGAAACCGCTGCTACTTCGGTTTGGCAAAACAAATGGGTTCAAAACTCCTAACTCGAAGGACAAAGTGCATGCTCTACAGAACCCTTATCCTGCAAGTTCTGCTATACGGCGCCGAGTGCTGGACGATAAGCAGGAAAGAAGAGTTAATACTGGGATTCTTTGAAAGAAAAATACATCGACGGATATTTGGTCCTGTATGCGAGGAGGGCGAATGGAGGAGAAGATAAAACCGCGAACTCTATGAGCTGTACCAAGATGTGGATGTAGTCCGAAAAGCTAAAACTCGTCGACTACATTGACTCGGCCACATCGAGCGAATGGACAACAACGCTCCAGCCAAGAGGATCTTCGAATCCCAGCCCCAGGTTCGAGACGACAAGGAAGACCGAACCTCCGTTTTAAAGACCAAGCCACCGCGGATGCCAGAGCGCTTGGCCTGGACAACTGGAAGCATCGTGCTCGGCAACGCAGATGGTGGAAGGCAGCCGTATCTCAGATAAGGACTCTTCACGTGTCGGGAGCCCGTTAAGTGAGTAAGTAGCTATATAAAATACAACGTCTGTCTGTCAGTCCCTCCATCTATAACTCCTTCTATATATCTACATATATGTGATCAGCATCAAAAGTTATGTCGATTAAGTCAATGTTCTACAGTACGTCCCTTAATAGCCCTTTAATTTAGAGTTGGCAATCTGAAATTTTGAACATATACTGCCTGTAAACCCAAAATACATATTCCAAAGTAAAGATTTTTTTAGATTCTTTCACTGCCATACAATTAAAAACATGAAAAAATTTCACCGTCTTAATAATTTCACCAAATTATTTTGATGCATATTTTGTTAGCGAAATGTGTTTTACAAAAAAATGTATTTAAAAAAAATAAAGAATTGGTATACTTCGCAATATAACTTTATGTATATAACGAAACTGCATCTATAACAAAACAATTTCTTGTATAGACAGTAATTTAATCGCATCACCAAATCTTAAAAATAATGCAACTTATTTCCAAATCCATTTTCCAACGCAAAGCAAAAAATGTTTTTAAAAATGTTGGTCCTGTTAGCTGCCAATTTAAAGACGACAGAGTATTTTAAAGGAATAAATCTCGAAAAGCTGCTACTGCCGTAACCTTCTGACAATAAACTTTTTCACTACTCTGATATTATGATGAATCATCGTGTATAGAATTAAATGTCTGACCTTGACCCAGAGGTATTGTTACGAGTTTTAAATTAATATTCAATGTCAAGAATTTTTTTCAATTAATTTCCAAAGTTGTTGATGCTAAAATATAAATCACAGATTTAAATATTGAGATCTACCTCAATATTGCATGTCTTCACGTTGGATACCTAAATTTTAATAAAATTATAATATTATAATATAAATTATTAATGACAATCATCAATGAGTTGTAGTATTAAGAACCAAGAAAATTAACATAATACGCCTATACATAATACCGATTCGGAATTCTCGAAGGTTGAGGTTATTTTAACAACGAAAGTAAGGAAATGTGTAAAAGAACGCGTTAAAAAGTTGTCCAGTTTTGACAGGTTAATATTTGCTGCTTAAATTGTGTTACCTAATATATTAAAAATTTCCATTTTAGTGAAGATGGAATGTTATCCCTAACACTACGGAAGTTTACACAAAATAAAACGCAGATGGTGGGTTCGTCCACTATACCAGGAATGCGAAATCTGTTGCTGCTTGTAAACTTTACGAAGCAAGCTATGGAAACTGCAGAAATACTAATCTAATAATATGCTTCTCCATATTCTTTTCTTCATTCCTGCAAAGGATTGGAATTTTGCCATTTCTACGATGTCTTTTTAATTTGAAAGGCTTCAATAAGTTTGGCGTTATAAATTATGCAAATATAATAAAAATGGTAATTGCGGCGTCTGAATTATAAAATATTCAAGTCCAAGCAACAAATAAATAAACATAAATAAAGTTGATCACGAAGATGCTTGTATCAGTTACACCCCGTGCTCGTACTTACAGCACAACATGGAATTTATCCACTTGCAACTTAAAAAATGTTGTCAAGTTTATGCTTAGACCTTATTTTAGTTCTCTAACTTTTAGCATTTGAAAAATATTCCTTATTTTGTGCAAAAAGATTAAAAACTAACTTCTTTGATGTACATACGATCTTATTTGTATTCAAAGTCAACTCTGTGCCTAAAAAATAAAAAATCTTTTGTCGATTTGGACTAAATGTAACTAACGGAAGGTGCAGACAGAAAAAGTTATTGCGAATTCAGCTAGTGTACATATACTCTAATACATATATACAGGTTAAGAAATTGCTTAAAATTTTATTGCACTTATCACAATAAATTTTCTAAGTAAATGTTCCTTCATCGGGAACACTTACTTAGAAATGGCCATAAAAATATGAATTTAAACATAAGGACAGGCTACAGTGACGGTTGCCACACGCGAAAAAAAAAATCCTATCGAAATTCCCAATAAAACGTACCAAATTTGATGTTCTAAAATGACGGTAAGGCTTTAACTATCCAAGTAGTATGTAGGTACATACTTATTTTGTTTTTGAAAAAAACAGAAAATATGACGAAAATTTATTTTCTTTTATAATGGGTGCGCCATGTTTTATGTCGGTATGTAAACATTGACATAAAACTGGCTGGCGACATTAACAGACCAGCCAGATTTAGATTTAGAAGCGACTCCCGGCATACTTTTTGTGGGGTTATTTGATGAAGTATTGATGAGCTCCATTCAAGCATTCGGGCCGAAATCATCGCTATACCGCCTGAGATGATCGCAAAAGTGATGGAAACAAAAGGTGGTAAAAACTAAATTTCACAGCTCATGGTTGTCATATTTTACCTAAAAATCTTAGAAGACATGTTTATCACATGTTTAATCAAAAATAATATAATACAGTCTGCTTGGAGGAACAGTATTATAATTTTTTCCAAAATCGTAGACTAAAGCAATATTTTCTTTTAAGATCACTGGCAAAAAAATATGATAAGGAAGATTTTGCCAAATGTCTTTTTCAGTTCCACAGAATAGTACCTAATTATATAAATAGTCGATGATTTCCATATCCCATATCTGTGATTACGTGTGTGTGACACAGTGCAGTAGTGAGCAGGAATGCTCTCTGTGTGAGCATAATTTGCATACAAATTGCATACAAATTCATTCACTTTTTCTTTTAAAAACACCTGGTATAATGACTATTCTGTGGTCAGAATAAAACTTGTCCGAAAACTATTTTCCAAACATTTAATTTGGTTGTGATCCTCCCTGACTACGGCCTTGCTCGTGCCTATGACACTTGGTAAGAACTTACACTTTGTGCTGTCGCGGTTTTAATGGAGATCATATTGTTAAGTTGTTAGAATTGGTCTATTTTGGAACATGCCGGAAAGAAAAATTAAATGTCCCTAACGGCCAAAGTAATATTTATTTGAAATATTTATTTAGATAGGTGCGTAATTATTCTCTGCGTTTCATGCATAACTACATAATTGATAGTAATACATTTATATCTTTTATTCAGAAACCGGTTTCGCTGATCAAAGGTAGGTTAAGCATAGGTATGTATATATGTTCGTATGACTGTATATGCACAATTGACTGTATGTAAGTATTTTTTGTTTCGTTCATTACTCTACATTATCTAACAACAATTCGCAATTACAATAAACAATTTCAATTGCTTTGCACTTCAATCGGTTATAATTACTTCACATGTCTGATTCACCTTTCAAACACACGAAGTTTTTTTTTTGTTTTACTTAGCAAACTTGTTTTACAAAAGAAAAAAATCTAAACACATAAAAATAAACAATTGCTGAGATCACTCACCGTCTATGTTACTATTCCGTTGAATTTGTTCAGGTTAAATTTAAAATACAGCAAGCAAGTTGAAAAGCTTCGATTCGATACGTCGGATGTGGTCGATTCACTTATTTTATTTTATTTTATTTAAGCATAACACTGAACAAGTAGATTATTAAAAAATTATTTGTAGCGAAACCAAAATAGCTATCGACTTAAATTTTCACAATTTTTATTTATTCCTTAAAAATATTGGAAATTTTATCCACAGAAAATTCAATGGTTACGTATTATTTAACAAGTATTATTTTTGGCGCGAAAATATTGTATAAATAATTTGTTTTATTGATTAACATATACATATAGTATATCTACCCTGTGTAAACACAATTTTTTTTTAACTTATGCTCCGATTTTCAAACAAAAACAGAATTAAAACACTTTTTGACATGAAAATATAAAATATATTTTCTAAATTTTTGTTACGCCTTTTATCAGAATATCAACTTTAGGTAAATTTTTATACAAACAAAAATATTTATTTAACCACTCCAATTGCATTTGAGAGAAATAATAAATTAACACAAACCCGTTTTAGCAATAATTCTTAAAAAACACAACCTCTTGAAGAGTATCGGTAAATATTTGCTGTAAGTGTTGCCAAAAGTCGGGCAACAGGAAATTGATTATAACAGTTGGTAGTTTTAAATGACAAGTGGAACGCGCCCACACGACAGAAATACAAAAACTGCGAAAAACTAAATTTTACGGATGTCCGACGTTCGAAACTCTCACAAAAAGACTAAACTAAATGCAATATAAGAAATTTGCTGTGGTATGCTCCATGGCTCCACTATATTGGCATGGTACGAGCACGTCAGTGTATATGTTATACAACCGTATACAGATACAGAATACAAAGTTGTTGTTTTTTTCATGCGAGAGTAGAAGAGCTTAGGTTCCACAAGCTCTTAAATATACACTACGCCGCTACACTCTGACTGTTGCTTAGGCAATTTGGATTTTGTTTTGACTGTGTATAGCATGCATCGGATATAATGTGGGAGTATTATACAATAGATACAGTTATTTGATTGTTGATGTAACCAGTAACAACACTATCGTATCGTCTCGTCGTATATTTTATGTTGATGTAGGTTGAAAACACGACCAACAAGTTTCAGTTTAGTGTCATGCGACATTGCTACGAATGCATAGGAGCTTTCATTGCCCCTTTGAAATATCGTAAAAAAATTGTTTTGAGGGGGAAACTCTCGTGGACGTGGTAGCGGTGGGTAGGTGGTTCAATATATTCCACATACAAAAATATTTTTTTAGTTTGAATTTTTGCTGCACATATTTTTGTTAGAAAACATATTGCACTTACATACTGCATTTACATTTCGTTCAATCAAAATAAAATACGATAATAACTAAACTATTCTTAGCTATGCATATGCTAGTAACTACTTGAATATATATGTAACATGTACCTACTACGACATTAACCGTGCGTAGTTTCTCCATCCGGCATCCTAACCCTCACCATGGTGTACATCTGGTATGAATGAATGAAAGGTAGATGGATATACTATCTTATCTTTCTATATACCTAATAAGACACCCCTGCAACGACCGAGACTGATAAAAAAAAAAATACTAAAAACTTGAAGAAAATTTAATTCACGAAATATTTAAATTTCAATAACACTAATTAAAATGTAAAATACAAAAAGCATTTTCACTTGAATTTTTGGGTAGCTACAAACGGGTCTGTTTTTGTACTTTATCCTAAGGGTATATATTTCTCCATAGACCCATAAAAGTATATATATTTATGATCAGCATCAAAAGCTAAGACTAATTATCAATCCGTTCGTACCCACTTTTTAAGCTAGGAAGCTGAAATTTTTAACATTGTACACCCTACAGTCTAAAATTACACAATAGTTTTTTTTTTTACTAAAAAAAATTTCCTAAGATAACCAAAAAAAAAAATGTATAAGATAATATTTATATACATTTGCACCCACACAAAGTTATTAACCAAGCCCACATTTTGGAGGCGTTTTTTAAAAAAATATGTTTTGGTCTTGAAGTTATTTCTGTTGAGCGTACTTGCACTGACTGATGTCAAATTCATGAAACTCGGGTTATTTTGTTTTGCTAGTCGAAAGTTGGTTGACTGAGAAACCAAACATTTCCACCTTAGCCTTTCACTCTCGTTACTTACCTCTTGGGTTGGCTTGGTTTGTCCGTGCAATAGCGATATATATTATCTAAGATTTTCCCGAAACTGTAGAGTGGCTACCTCCGTAAGAAAATTGTTTGATATTTCGTTCCCTAGCTCAAAAACTCAAACTGAACGTTTTTATTGGCTGTCCCACTTCTTGCGAAAAGTAAGAACTTTCATGAGAAGCTTCTCAAAAATAATATGCGTTTCGGAATCGCAACTATATTGGTTAAGGAAGCTAGACTTCTTTGGCCCAAAAAATTAAAATTATTTTTCAAAATGTAAAATGGTCCCAAAGGTATGAAAAATGGCCCCAAAAATGTATATGGGAAACAACAATACGAAAATTTCTGTGATTTGGCTTCATATTTCATTTTATTTGGGGCCATTTTTCATTTTTTAGTTTGGGGCCAAAATTCATTATGAAACATAAGGAAAGGCTACAGTCCGCTTGGGGCGACCAGTATGATACCCTATCCATATCCCTATATGCCCCAAAGAAAAAAGCATTAAGGAGATGATGGCTAGCATTTTATTTCATTCTATTACTTAAAAATTTTTTTTTAAAAAACGCCCCCAAAAAGTAGGCGCGGCCAAAAACTTCGTATGGGCGATATGTTGGGAAAAATATTGGGTAAATATATTGTTAATCATTTTTTTTCGCTTTCTATGAAAATTTTCGAAGAAAACAGTATTTTAGTAAAAAAAAACGCCCACAAAAAGTAGGCGTGGCAAAAAACTTTATATGACAAACTTATAATTACAAAGGTTGTAACACTCTATCTCTCTAACTTTAGCTTTAAAATGATTTTTTTCTAAATTGTGGGCGTGGCAGTGGGCGTATTCAAAAAATTTGTACACTTAACCATTTTGGAGCCCTAGAGAATATGTGGTCTAAATTTCAGCTTCCTAGCTTAATTTTAAAGGCCTAAAAATTGCGTACGGACGGACGGACGGACATTGCTAGATAGTCTTAGGATTTGGTCCTGATCATAAATATATATATTTTTATGGGTCTACGACTATTAAGGGGTGTTACAAACTATGTGTCAAAATTAATATACCCTTAGGATAGGGTATAAAAATGACTTTGGGAAAACATACCACTTTTTCCATTGAAAGTTATTTAAATTATAAAGAATAGTCGCATTTAATTTGGGGCCATTTTTCATATTTTTGGGGCCATATTTCATTTTGTTTGGGACCATTTTTCATTATTTAGTTTGGGGCCAAAATTCATTATGCAAAATGACTCCAAACTTTTTTGCCATTGAAAGTTATTTCAATTATAAATAATCGTCGAATGGAATATACATATCATCCTGAAACCCCCCTGCTTCGTTTCTCTGGTAGATTAGGAGTATGTGTTGGAGGTTGGGTATATGCAAAGATTTATTGAGTACAAACAAAGTTTGCAATACCCAACCTCGCGTCTACTCCAAATCTAACAAAGAAAACAAGGGGGGGGGGGTTGCATTACCCATTACCATCACGAAATCATTAAGAATCTTAAAAAAAAGTCATAAAGCTTGGCTGCCTTTATTTTGCAGTAGTTATAATTCAAATAAGAATTTTCATTGGAACGTAACACAACGTGGGCCATTGTTAATTTTTGGTTTGGGGCCAATGGGGCCAAAATTCATGTAGCCCATGAAGTCAGCTTCGCCAAGAATTTGAAAAGGAATTTGAAAAGCTAAATCTTAAATGTTACCTCGATAAGATGAGACGACTATATGAATCATTATCTTTTCTGTTCCATTCGCACTCTTCGAAAACATAATCCAATTATCGTCAATGAATTTTTCGTTCGAAATAGTCCAATATTAACTCGCCTTTCCTGCTTATCGTCCAGCACTCGGCGCCATAAACAGAGATGGCTCGATAAGCGTTCTTAAAAGCATGCATTCTGTCTCCCGAGTCTTTTGTATTGCCACACCGAAGTAGCAATGGTTTTCCACGGTAATTCTTCGACAAATCTCGACCAAGATGTCATTCGTAGAGTTAATGATTACCCCCGATTACCCTTAACTATCTGGAAGTTGCTACTCTCAACAGTTACGTTCTCTCCTCGGTAAGATGTGGACCGATGTTTGTTTATTGATAAAATGTATTATTTTGGCTTGTCCTCATTTATTTTTAATGCGATAATTGATAGGGCATTTTTATAAAAAATGAACCGGGACTAGTCCTGAAAATTCCTTACTGACCTTAGCTCCAAATAGTTCGAAGTAGCTCCCCTAAGGTATCTGCCACCAGATACGTGGTATGATGACAAGTGCGTCCACCGGAAAATGGTGACAGAACTTGCACATTTTCAAGCGTAAAACAAGAGCAGCAAGGAAAGAGTATAGAGCAAGGAGAAGAAAACCCTGCGTAGAAAGAAGAGTCTCAATTTTCTTTAATGAAAAAACAGCCTAAAAATTTTTGGAAAAAATGCCAAAATTCTTTGCAGTTATGCCAAAATATTTGGGCGTTTTTTCCTAGCCACAATTTAGTATGGAGATTTTTGGGTTTTTTTTCCATTTTAATTTTTTTGGCATAATTTTAATTTATATGGTGTAATTTCAGGAACCTTGAAGAACATTGGAAATTAGTTGGTAAAACCTCTGTTCCATTTCTGTTTATGAGGATAAAACCATCTAGCTGGCACACAACGTAACTGTTGAAGGCAGAAACTTCGAAGTGCTTCCTAAAGCCATAAATAATAGTCAGATGGAAAAAAACCCTCATCTATAACCCTTTTCGATTTCCATCTCACATTCCGTCCACTCTCACTAGATCTGCAACAACAGCAATCACCAAACTAAGTCTTGGACATACCCACCTCACCAATATTCATCTAATCTATAAAATCTCAGCCAACATCTCCTGTTAAACGCTTTTCCGAACTTCCAACCAGTTGACCATAGGATCAACCTTACAGATATAATAAAACATCCTAAACTTAAAAACTGTTCAAAATCCTTGAATCCTAGAAAACATAGGGAACAGTTTTTTTTTTTTTTCAAAATCATCATATAGCGACAATTAAAACTCAGATGTCGAAATTGCATCCTGAGAGCATTAATGGATTAATACTCGTCAACTTGAAAACTTTTAAAGAACTAATAAAGGTCGATATATGTGATGAAAGTGTACTTTTCACGTCCCAGCATGCGTACATAAAGGGAAATGGATGAATAGTGCACTTGATGAAGTCGTTGGCACTATGTATAGACACATTATTGGAATTCAAAGAATAAACACTTGTGTCTAGAAACACATTGAAAGAGGATTCAACAGTGTCAAATCAGTTAAAAGAACAATACAAACTAATATAAATATTATAATTAAGCTTACAAAATGAAAGGAATATAAAGGCGACGCTGACTCAAAAATTTAACCTCAAAGAGGTTCCGTCTCTCTACTTATTTGGGTGCTTTTCGTCAAAGAAGAACTCATGAAAATCAAAAACAGAAAGGTTAAGGTAATTGCTTATCCAATCCAAACTCTTATCAACCATAAGCGAGTTGTTAGAAAACGCGTTCAACCCTCAGAAGAACGATGTTATAAAAGAAGCAAACCACAATTCGAATCTCCCGCTTTTGAGGGAACTGCTTTGTAAATTGCGGAAAGTTAGAAGATTCATAGGGTTATTATTAAACGAAGACTAAATTGCCACAAGTACACGGAAACTGTACCAATACTGCGACCAATTCTCAAATATGGCCGTCTAAAACAACTGCTCTTAAGTCTATAACAAAAAATATACGCATATGTTCGTATTTCAGGCCACCCCTGATCACAGCAGTGTTTCCAAGGTGACATCCTGGAACTCCATGGAGCTATACGCAGACAAAGGTTGGTCCACCCTCCAGAATATCTCTTTTCCACCACAGATTAAAAGTGAATCAGTTATTAAAATTAAGATCGAAAATCATATTACAGTATACTCTGAAAAAAAAACAGTGTGAAATTTACTAAATCGAGGTATAAGCCACCTAAGATCTAAAGCAAATTTGAAGCTGCTTATTCCTGAGTTTAATTGCCTTAAATCGCTAAGGTAAATCAGATTCAGTAAAGTTATATTAGTTCTTGCCAAAACCTAGGCTAACATTTAAAATAAACAACCTTATTGACTAGGTAAAGTTACCTTATTCCCGACGAATTGCCTTAGAAGCTTAGGTAAATAGAATACATTTTACGTACGTTTATCAGTAAATTTAGCTTTTACCCGGTGAAATAAATCTTAGAAACTAAGGTAACCTAGCTGTCTATTTCTAGCCGTGAATTTCCTAAATTTAAACAATTTTACCTAAAGTGAGCACACTTCAATTTTACATAGTTTACGGCATTTCATATAATCAGTTTTTACCTTAGTACTAAGGCAGTTATAAACAGTGGGTAGATGGTTTTAGGCAATTTGCATTGGAACATCACTATGTTGTATGCAATTTTATCCCATTACTAAGGCAATAATTACACATAAG
This sequence comes from Ferdinandea cuprea, assembly GCA_963576555.1. Taxonomy (NCBI): domain Eukaryota; kingdom Metazoa; phylum Arthropoda; class Insecta; order Diptera; family Syrphidae; genus Ferdinandea; species Ferdinandea cuprea. The sequence continues at coordinate 86,813,388 of OY754959.1, forward strand.
AAAATTGCCCTTTAAAGGAAGCAGAGATTACCAGATCTAACGTAATTTTACAATTATCAATTGTTTCCAAATATCAGCTTAGTTCTTAGGCAAAGTAACCATTCTTTATAGCATAACCTTTGTGTCTTTCATGAATTAACATATTTTTTTGGTCAACTCTTCTTAGCACTTTAAGTAAACTTTACGTATTTACCATTACCTAGCATAATTAAACCTATTTCTAGGCTGCTATTTACTTGTCTGATAACTTCCATACATTTTTTTTAAATAAGTCGGATAAGGCAATTTTACACACTACTTTTCTACGGACGGATGGACTGACATTGCTAAATAGTCTTAGGTTATATTTTTACGTTTACGACGAATGTTAAGGTGTTACAACACTATGTATCAAAATTACTTGGGTGTAAAAATTGATATCCTGCTAGATTGATTTTCTTATGAATGGTCCAAACCTAATGTCGTAATAGTATTATTTTTGGAGTACTAAAAAACATAGTTTATAAAAAAAAAAACAAAATACTTTCAAATAAAGAAAATTGAAAACCATGCATTTTGCTTAAATTTGAAGACGGCATACTTAATTTATTTTCCTGTTACTAAAGATTTATGTATGTCAGTAAGAGTATTGGGTTAGTATATAACTTTATTCAACAGACTACAACCATGTGTGAAACCACGTTACCACTATTTTGTGGCATAAAGTAATTTAAAAGCTTAACACGCAGCAAAACGACAAAACAGATATAACAAAAGTAACACCAAACTCCGAGGAAATAGATTTCCCTTAATGGATATGTTCCTGCCAACGGCTTTTGGTTTCCCTTTTGTCCTTGTGGATTATTGTAGAGATAAAAAAAAAGTAACACTGATACTGTTCATGGTCATTTCATTGGCGGTCGTAGCAAGTTTAAATTTTATGCAAACGCCTGATGGTAACAGGAAACAATTTATGAGTATTTTTTTTTTAAATTGGACCAACTAACGGCCAGAACAAGATTTAAAATTTAATTCTGAACTTTGCAGGACACGGGACTAGGACTTATCGATTCAGCAAGGATATACTGGTCAAGTGAATGCATTTTAGAACAATTAATACCTAACTGAACGTTATTACTCATTTATTTGTTAATTCTTAAAGTGCTTTCATTTTGTATAAAAAAAGCATTTTTGATTATTTTATTTAATGAATGTCATGTGAGAGTTTAAATTCAGGTTTTTGGTTAAAACTTCCGGTGAAACGTTTATTTTATAGTACTAATTAAGAGCTCAAAAACTTTTAGTTTTAAGTGAGGCAGAACAAGCCTTGAATAGGAACTTTCATCAAAAGGTAACCAGACCCGCAATGTTATCGGCCATGAGAGTATGTACCTATAATGTGCGGACAAAAGCTTGCCACGATCCAGTAGATACGATAGATAGGATCAGGTGTAATGAATTATTACAGCTGGCATAAAAGTTTGCATTTATTAGGAAGCGTATTCGTAGTGTGAAATATGTATTCAGCTTAGGTCAAAAGTTATTTACTTCAAGCCGCCAACGCAGCATTCGAAAACATTAGCCTAATATGTCCACACGCCCCTACCGAACGACGCTGAAGACCCTATCAAGAAGGAGTTCTATATACTCCGGCCAGAGCCTACGAGTTTCAATGCTAGTTTCAATACCAAATTGATTTTGCAGCAGCTTGGTTTGCTTCCACCGCCAAGGACCCATATAGCAAACTGCCACTCGCCAGTTGGTTGAACCGCTTACCAAATCGACCATTTCTGATCGATGCGAGGCACACATCTAATATCATAAACGTGCACACTTACCAATGAGCAAACGTCAACTCTCAACATTTTCTAGTTGTAATTAGTTTCATTCACCTACCACAAACGCTGACAACCGGGGGTCGGAGTACCGCGACATCTTCAATGATTAAGCCAAAACCACATCTAGGTTACCAGAGCTACACCAGAGAAAAAGAAAATTATAGATGGTGCACAGTGGAAAACATGGGCAGCAAAAAAAGAATACTGAGCCAGGAGAATGGAGGGAGAAGAAGATCCTGCGTAGAAATCCTCCCAGTTCAAGGAGATCGATCGCGATTGAAGCAACATAAGAGACCCAAGCAACTGATCCAGTCCCGCCACCCAGTATAGAAGAAGTTGGCATAGGTATAAAAAACGTTATAACCCCTTCGCTAAGAGTAGATATGTTTTCGAATGTGTCATCTGCTCTAGGGGAAGGCTGAAATGGGCAATAAGCTTCTTTCACAATTTTAAGTCTCCATGTGTGGGTGGTATTATGCCACCTCTACTACAGTGGGTCGAAAATGTATTGCTACCACACGTGGTGAGAATATCAAAGAGTGGTATTGCCTGAAGCTACATACCACTACAATGGAGACGAGCAAAGACTGTGTTCATACTAAAAGTGGTGACAAAATATCCGACACAGCCAAAATCAAACAGACCGATCACCCTAAGGTCGTTTTTTTTTCTTAAATAATAGAAAATTGCTTTGCATAGTTATCTGAGGGCTGAATTACTAAGTTTGTCGCTCCTGTACCATCGTTAACATGCATACAAAACGGGTAGATCGACGGAGGCACCCCTTTAGCAAACAAAAATTATTCAAAGTTATGTGTGCTTTCCTCGATTTTGAACAAGCATTTGACAACACCTCGTGAAGACTATTAAACGACCTCTTCAACAAAAAGGCTGCTGAGCACTAGATCAGCGGAGACACAAACAGCGGCTGGAACTATTAAGTATAGACACTATAAGCAAATGTCCCCAAGGATGAGTACTATCACACTTAATGTGGAGTCTAGTATGGAATAGCTACCGATGACATAGCATTAGTTGCCAGAAGAATGTCCGATGTCTCTGCGACATCACAACGAGGTCTGAGGAATGATGCCATACGACTGTGCTCAGCATAAATCCGGTTAAGAGTACGAGAGTATCATTCACAAGAAAGGGGAGACTCAAGGAAATTCAATTGACAAGCATGATACTGACACCGGTCAATGAAGTAAAGTATACGGGCCTGAAACTCGACAACAAAAGAACAATAAGGTACAAAAACTCGGGTGCCTGTGAAACACTGGTGCAATGCGTACATGCCCAACGGCAGCAATCAAGGTGCTGCTGAAATTGACATCTCTTTTCTTCATGGTCTCAGAGACGCCAGACAGAACTATCTGAGGGATGGTAAAAGAAGAAATCGGAAAGGGGAAATGCATCGAAGATTATGACGCATTACATAGAAATCTTCCACCCTTAGCTATTTCCAGAGATGACAGCATAAGGAATTCAGTATTAAACAAATTTTTTAAGCAAACTCAGCAACAACAACGGATGGAGCGATAAATTCACAATTTATGGACTGAGCAACCCGTGATATACATACAGACCGTTCGAGAACTGAACAATATACTGGTGCATAAGTGTTTGGGCCAAGGACAACATTACCACCATCTTTCAGGCAGAAATATGTACCGTAGAAAGATGCGTTCGAATCAATCTTAAGAAAAACTATAGAGACTGTAACATAGCAATAATGTCAGATAGCCGAGCAGCCATTAAGTCACTGGTCGTTGTCATTAAATCCAGGCAAGAAAAATGTTAATAATAATAGTATCCGTCTGCTTAATTCCAGGCAATATGGGTATTTTTGGAAACGAGATGTCGGACTCTCTAGAGAGACAAGAGGCAGCAGAATAGTTCATAGGGCCTGAACCGTTCTGCGGGATCTGGTAACATGCGCTAAGAAAAGAATTCTGGAAATCCTTAGGCGATAAGCTGGAAATGAAAGAAGATACTAAACCCATTAAAATGGAGGAGACGATACAACCGCTAAAACACGTCAACTACATTGGCTCAGCCTCATCGAGCGAATGGACAAAAGTGCTGCAGCCAAGAAAACCGTTGAATCCGATTATCCTGGTTTGAGACCAAAATGATGACTGAACCTCTCTTTCAAAGACCGGGGATGCCTGAGTGCTTTGTCTGGATTACTGAAATAGTGTGCCCGGGACCGTGGAGGGTGGAAGGCTTCTGTATCTGAAGCAAAGATACCTCGCGAACGTCTGACAAACTTCCAATAGTAAGAAATATCATGAGAAGCTTCTCAAAAATAAAATTGCTATTCAAAATCATTAAACAGGTTACTTCATTCCTGTCTAAAATATATCTTCGCACGCACAATGGTTGTAATAAGTAACGAAGTAACGATTAATTATTTTTAAAATGCAAATCGTCTCGTTTCTGATAAAATTAACTTATTTGGAAGATTTTTTTCTGAATCGTATGATGCAGTTATACTAAATTTACCGATATCTTAAATTAAGCCTTTGCCATGTGATGCTAAAGTCGATGATTCGTTGGTCTTTCATATATCTATTTTCTGATTGATATGCTGGGGTGAAAGCATAACAGACCCAAAATGTATGAAAACTTATAACTAGTTACCTTCATCGACAGTCCAATATATATCCGTTCATCTTGAGGGTTATTACTGCAGTTTTGCATATTTTATTGCCTCGTATGGAAAGCTTGGGCAATATGGACCCGATAGAATACATCTTCGTCTAGATAATAAAATTTAACTTTTTCGGTCAAACTATTTTTAATGTATTTAGAGTATTACTTACTTTACATACTTTTGAAAAGAATCGCCGGAGAAACTGTTAATTTTAAAGTGCTGTGAATTGTTTCAAAACTTTCAGAGAATTTACATTGCCTACTTAAGTAATGAAAATGAACATTGCTCCATTTTCAAATTAATGAAAATTAATTTAAGGAAACAAATTTAAATAAAAGCGAAAGACCAAACTTGTACAATAAGCTTAATTTTACTCAGAAGTGTGTAAATGCGAAGAAAAACTATGCCATCCAGTGGAAAATGTATCGCACATAAAAGACTGGATTATAATATCAAATGTAGTATTATGTTGTATATTTCGAGATGATAAGGATAAGTGAACTCGAATTAATTATGTATTTTGGAATTAAGGTTTTTTCTTTTCTCCCCGCCGACCGACATACCACTTTTGTATGCACACAACGACAATGTGCATTCTATATTTGGATCTGTTATTTGAAAGCAAAGAACTATGACTGTCAGTTGAGAATTATGATATTTGCGTTGCAGAATCGATTTATGCAAATTTTGTATGCACAGTTGCTTGCACTCGGATGCTTCTTTATTCGGTTTTATGGAATTTTAAATACTTAAAAATGGACAAGACTTTATGTTTGAGATTTAAAAAACAATTCGTATTGTTTGTTTTTTTTAATACGTTTTATTAACGATATATATTATTATTTTATAATGTACCAATTTCTATGTACCTACGCTTCCGTAATGTAATCTGTAAGGCTCATGAGTGACTTCGATCATCATGCAATGTAATTTTGTACCTCCTTCTTCTTTGGATTGTCGAGCAGGAAACATAACTGATAACATTTATAAATATAAATATTCTGTTTATTTGTTTTAACTTAGACGTTGGGTTCTGCAGTTTCGTAATTGGACTTAAAATTCTTTGCTGTTTTTATCGAAACTTTGAAAATAGCAACCGGACTGCATAACGACGACGATCCTATATCCGATCCGATAATCCTATGTATTTTGGTACTTTTGGAGGTTCCTCTTCCGAAGATTATATGCTTAGGCTGACTTCTTGGATACCACTTCGTTCGTACTCTTGCTTCCATAATAAGGAATGGTTAGAGGCAAGCGCGCAAAAGTCACCATACCTCGTCCGAACATTTTTTAGTTACATTATGAAAGTTCATCTTACCTTTGGAGCCATTTGAGTACTTTTTTGTACAGCAATGAGAGCTCTGCCAACTGCCAAAGGAAAAATTCTGCCCGTAATGACTGAGAACACCGAATACGTTCCCTTGGAAGGCATCCCAATTGCTGTCTCAATGAGCACTGTCGTTGACGAATGCAAGCTATACATTTAAACACCAATCGATTTCTACATCCGTGAATACAACATTTTTGTTTTACTACCGCAGCAAATTGGAAAACTATTGGAAGCAGATGCTTTTATAAAGATGCATTTTTATATGCGTATAATTAATGAAAATCTAATGAAATTCTAATCCAGGAATCTAGGAAGATACCAGAACCCGTTCCTTCCGCAGTTTTTGAACCATCCGTAAAAATTGCAATTTCGTTCGATCTGATTATTGCGTTCCTTGCCAATCCTTCCTCTCCGGATGTGTTAAATCATAAGGATATGCTATACCATACGGAGTCGTATTACACTGTTAGCAGCAAGTTTTTTGATCTGTAGATCAAGCGGTGTAAGGTTAAAGTCCCAAGCTTTTCTCACCGCTCTTTTTCGATTTGTTTTTAAAAAACTTCATTGAGTTTTGGGAGCTTAAATTGCTGATCGTCTTTAGAGCGACGTCCATAAACTCACTTAAGGTCTTCTTCTCTCAATTTAACGACGAGATTATGATTAGGATTACAGAGATAATAACCCTCCCACTTCACTGAATTCCTACTGGTCCGCCTGTAGGGTTCGCCGGTTCGACCTCAAAAAATATCTGCAGGCATCCCGATTTTGGATCACTTCATCATTGAGGACAATCAAATGCTGGTTCTGCATTTGTGTGATCCAGGAATTTGTAGGCCTGCCTCTCTAACGCGATTGTAAGGGAATGTAGATAGTCGTTGCCTTTTTGAGGGGGTTCTTGAACCTGAACCATGAACATGAACCAACTGAGTCGCTCGTGCTCCTGTTTTTTTCGAGATGGGTTCTTTGACATGAAGGAACTTCTAATTCGATCAAGCTTTGTTTATCCTGCTGTCATGCGAATCATCTTCATCTCAGCCGTTTTCAACTTGCCCTCATACTTTTTGTACATTGTGAATCGTACGTGAGCGCCGGATGCACAACTGCGGTATAGAGCCTTCCTTTCAGCTTAGGGGGCTTTTTTCGGTCACAGAAGATGGCAGAGTTTTCCTTCCATCTTCATCCACCCTACGCTTACACGATGATTAATGACGTCATCAACGGTTGCTTCGCTGTTGATCATTGATCCCAGATATTTGAGCTTTTCACACTTGGGAACCATCACCCCATTCAAATAAATGTCTGAAATGGGTTGGCTTGGGTCAGAGAATTGGCAGTACAGATACTCTGTTTTTTTTTGGCTAATACGATACCCATTCCTTTCTAAAACATCTACCCAAACATTAAGTGCCCGCTGCAGGGAAGTCTGATCATCACTTATGATGGCTCCATCGTCAGTAAGGAATAACTGATGCACTTAAGGGTCCTTCACTTCACAGATAATCTAGGACTGTAATAGAGAGCAAAGGACTTGTAGTTTATTCGGGGAAAAGAAGTTATATTTTCAACAATTTATTTTTATATAAAAAGTAAAATATTTAACTCAAACTTTTTACTGTCTTAAAGATATACATTTGAAAAAGAATTTCTGAAATTTTAAAAGGAAAATATACAAAATTTCGCAGCTGCTAAACGGACAAAATGTAGAGAGAGTGATGAGGCAAGAAGAGAACCCGCGTCCAGTCAATGAAGAACCAGTCCCTCCGCCCAGTATAGAAGAGGTTGGCTTAGCTATAAAAAAGCTAAAGAACAACAAGGCCGCCGGCTCTGATGGTCTACCTGCAGAGCTTTTCAAATACGGAGGTGATGTTATGGTAGGGCGCATGCACCAAATCATCAACCAAGTTTGGGTGGAGGAAAGCATGCCCGATGACTGGACCATCAGCTCCATATGTCCCATCTACAAGAAAGGCGATTCTACGTCTTGCAAGAACTATCGAGGCATATCCCTGCTTAATGTCGCATATAATATCCTACACTGCAAATAATATTCTTCATAAAATTATGAATTTTCGTTCATTAAGTAAAATGCATTGTTTCAATGAATAAATTCGTTGGCTCAATGTAAAAATTCATTAAAAAAATGTTTGTTAAATGAACAGTTCGTTAATTCAATGAATGTATGTTCTTTAATATTTTAACATTGTTCAAACATTACTAATTATTTTTAATGAACAGTTTCTTTCTGTACAGAACTGTACATTAAAATATATATTATATATTTCTATTCTTAAGAATTATTTTTTATACTTTTAGAAATTTAAATGATCTAGAGAAACGTCCTTTTATATGGTTCCAAAACAGGAAAAACTTGCCATTTTTTCCATCATAAAATTTGTAAACAAAGTAAACATATTATAAGAATTTTTAGGAAGTTTTTATACGAATATCGTACAGTATTTAATTTTATTGTGGAGTCAAAAAATAAGCTATGGCCGCCGTTCCTACCTTAATGTACGATACATTGAACCAATGAACGGTTTTCATTAAAACAACTCATAATTCACTGAAGTTAATTGTATTTTTTTCGAATTAACAAGGTTGGCTGGAAAATTGAATGTATATTTTAGATTGACAACTTAAAAGATTTGGCCATTCTTCAAGTAAGTTTCAATGACGTTAGCCGCCGAAAGTTACATTTTTAAATTATTTAATATAAAGTAAGAACTTAGAACATTAAAAGTGTTGATATAAAAAGAATAAAACGGAAAAAATAAAGAAAGAATAAAGGTAAGTCCATTATTTATTAAATTGAAAAGTTTGAGTTGGTAATTGTCGCTTTTCTACGTATACACTTTATAATTCTCATATATGTTTATTTTCCTAGCTTAAAAATGAAGAACTGAATATCAGTGACGAAAGAATTTTTTTCTCCGTATATACGCTTGGTAGCTTCTACTTTTTCTTTTCTTTTCTTTTTACAGTTTTATTTTATATTTTTTTATTAATTATGTTATTTTTATGTTGATTTAATGTTATATGGTGATTATTATTAGAGCAATAAATAAATATTATTATTCGATTTCTAAGTTTTTTATTTATTTTGTGGTTTATAAATGTTAAATAATTTCAGACGAGTATGGAATAACGGGTGAGCATTTTAACTCTAAACTAACTAAAATGATGAACTATATATGTTGTATAGTATATATGTATATATTAATGAAGATAATACATTAAGTCAACGAACACAATTCGTTGATTAATGAATACAAACATACATTGATGAACAAAGTTCATTGTTGTAATGATCCCAATGCGTTGACACAAAGAACAAAGTTCGTTGATTCAATGTACGGAGTACGTTGATTAATGAATAAAGTACATAAATCAATGAACTGATTTTGATTAATACAAAGAATAATTCATTATTTAATGAACGACTATTCTTTGGATCAAAGAACATGTTCATCGGCTGAATTATAATGAAAAATACTTTAATATAAAGAACCTTTCCTTTATATATTTAAGTACCTTTTTGGTTCAGTGTATCCAACGTACTGTGTGAACGTCTCAAACCTTTCTGCAACACACTAATCGGCACGTAACAGTGTGGCTTCCGGCCCGGCAGATCAACTGTAGACCAAATCTTCACACTGTCGTGTGATTTCTTCAATCTTGTTCTTGAGCAGATAGTGCGCAGGGGAGGTGTCAACACGGAAGGCACTATCTTCAACAGATCAGTGCAACTGCTGGGGTATGCGGACGATATAGATATCATCGGTCGATCCCATCGTGCCGTGATAGAGGCTTTCACGGCTATTGAAGAACAGGCAAAACTAGTTGGCCTTGAAGTGAATGAGGACAAGACTAAATATATGCTATCAACAAACAAACAATCATCTGTCCACCGACTAGGACAAAATGTCACTGTTGACAGCAGCAACTTCGAGGTAGTTAAGGAGTTCATCTACCTCAGGGTAAACATCAACTCCACAAATGGCATCTTAGTGGAGATCCGTCGAAGAATTACCCTAGGAAACCGCTGCTACTTCGGTTTGGAAAAACTCCTAACTCGAAGGACAAAGTGCATGCTCTACAGAACCCTTATCCTGCCAGTTCTGCTATACGGCGGCGAGTGCTGGAAAGAAAAATCCTTGGAAGGTTATTTGGTCCTGTGTGTGAGGGGGGCGAATGGAGAAGAAGATACAACCGCGAACTCTATGAGCTGTACCAAAATGTGGGTGTAGTCTGAAAAGCCAAAACTCGTCGACACATTGGCTCGGCCACATCGAGCGAATGGACAACAATGCTCCAGCCAAGAGGATCTTCGAATCCCACCCCCCTGGTTCGAGACGACAAGGAAGACCGAACCTCCGTTTTAAAGACCAAGCCATCGCGGATGAAAGAGGGCTTGTTTTGGACAACTGGAAGCAGCGTTCTCGGGATTGCAGAGGGTGGAAGGCTGCCGTATCTCAGGCAGGTACTCTTCACGTGTCGGGAGCCCGTTAAGTAAGTAAGTGTGTTTGAAAATAAAAAAAATCCGTCGTCCACGTCCTCGTGAATTGTATCTCGAAGGCCTGTGTAAAATTTCATGAAGATCGGTTAAGTGGTTTTCAACTTTTGACAACCGACTTTGAAAACACAGTTTCGACAAAAACGCGTTAAAAGTTTGGATAACCTCGAATAAATCTCGTGATACAATAAAGAGCGCACCTCCCAAGGCTGTATCTCCGAAACTTTTATTCGGAATGACTTGAAAATTCAGGATAATATTGTCGAAATGTTGTAGAAATTAATAAGACAATAAAAAAATCGATTTTTTGAAGCTGTGAAACCCATGTTACTTCTTAAGACACTTCCCTGGTGAACACCGACTTTTATTGGAAATTAATCGGTTAATCCTGCGGGACATCTGACTTTTGTCTTCGCTCCCTCGAACATGTCCATGATCGTCTGAGCGTAGATTTCAGGAACTCCTCGTTGTCTTAGCGCTACCCATATCAAATCTCTTGGTTGTCTATCGACTGCTTTTTCAAAATCAACCAGAATCATAAGCAGATCCTTTAAGAAAACACGATGCTTTTCCATTATGATCCTTATACTTTGAATTGCATCTGTGGTTGATTTACCCGCTACAAATCCACACTGGTCGTCAGACAGCCGTATTATTTGCCTCAGGCGGCGGTGTGTGGCATCAACTTAATGGAACTGTAATTATCACAGTTTCGCGTATCTCCCTTTCCTTTGTGCAAAGGAAGAAGATAAATTTCCATCCACTGATTGGGCATTGGATCACCTCTCACGAGTTTTGATATAAGAATCATGAGCCATCTGACCCCGATGTCTCCCATCTTTTTTAGAACTCACTGGGTATCTCATTCGGCCTAACCGCTTTTTTCTTCTTGGAGCTCTTGACCGCTTTCCCAACTTCTTCGACTGTTGCGTCGGTCACTTCTTCATTGTTGGGTGCGGCTCCTGGAAAACATAGCCGGGGAAACTGTTCGTTTAATATATCGTTCCCATAATCTCATTTATGGTATTTAAATATTTTCCCTGTACTATTATGTTCACGTCGTCTGCATATGCCGTGGCAATTATAAAAATTGTTCTTAGCTTTTTGAGGATGTTATTAATAACTAGCACCCACAAGAGTGGTGATTTGACTCCCCCCCTGCGAGGTTCCTCTGGTTACAGGCATTCTAACTGAGCTTTGTCCAATGGAACAGTTTATTTTCCCTTCTTGCAAGCATGTTGGGAACCAAAATTTGTTATGCCCTGTTAAATGTTGGCGTCTACTAGAGCGCTGTTGAAGACTCCTTCGCTATCGAGGAAAGCCGACAACCACTTCCGGCAGTGCGGTTTCCAAAGATTTTTCTTTGCTGCATCTGTTTCTAATATGGATTTCCAATAATAGCTCTAGGGTATATATTCCGGACCTGGAGCTTTATACGGCTTAAGGGACCGAATTGCACAATAATTTTTTCATATTTATGAGAGCTCTTCGGAGAGAGAGATATTCATGTTCTCTATATGCCTTAGTGGCCCAGAGTCATCTGATAATATGGATCCAGAGAAATGGTTTTCCGCCAATGTTATCAGAACCTCTTGGCTACTTTCATCCCAGGTTTCAACATGCTCTGTGGAAACTAGGAACGCTCGCCTCTATAGAGAGGATATTGCGTAACATCGAAGCCTCATCTGTTACCGTTATAGATTCTCAGTACTTCTGCCATGAAGCCTTTTTGACTTCCTTACTAAGTACTTAAAGTGTTTCTTACATTCATACTACTCACTCCATATGCTATTACTTCTAAGAAGCTTCGATCTATTGTAGAGTTTTCAAACCTCTTTTCTCCTTGCACCAATTTCCTCGTTCCGTCACTTTGACTGAGCCCTTTTAGGCGTTCTGTTAGACGGACAGGCTTTCTCGAACGCCATCATTTGCATATTCCTTTACTGACATAATCGCTTTATCTATGTTTGCAGTATCATCACAGGAGATGGATTTGGTATTGGGACAAATATACAGAAGTGCTAAATATAAACCTTCGCTTCTCCCTCCATCCCTTAATTCTAGCCCTTCTGTATTTAAAGGAAGGGTGATATCTAACATCACCTGCCTATTTCTCACCACAAAAGTTGGTGAATTGCCTCTATAGCAAGTATTGAGATTGGAATATATAATAAAATCATACCCACACTCACCTCTTGTGTTAATATCACCGCCTCCTCATTGTGACGGATGGACTTTTGCAGCCCAGCACCAGCATCCAATCATTCTGCCTTGCCAGTTCCTTTAATTTCTCCAAGATAACCACCTCAGAGTCGTAAGGGAGGTACGCCGAGTTCATACGTACTGGTTTACCACACTCCCTTTCACAAGTTACCGCCGTCTGATCATCGGAGTTTTAATTATTCAAAAGAAATGCCTTTATTTGGTTTTAAATTAGGTTACAAGTCCTGATTGATCTTTCTGTATTGTAGAACAACGTATAGTTTTTTTAGACTCAGGCCCTGGATTCATTGTTGTTGTTAAACCTGAGCTCTTATACGAGTACGGCTGTGACGCCCGGTTCCAGCTCATTTATGACAGCTACCAGAAGCTGCTAGTCCTTCGGATCGCTTTGCTTACGACGCATTGCGGGTGAAGTACCAGCCTTCACTTTTTTCTCATAGTTCGGCTCCGCGTCTTCGGATGTGCCTCTCTTGCTGGTAAAATCGTCTCTACCTCCAGAGGCACTAGGTTTCTCTTTTAATATTACCGCGTAAGAAGTAGACGGCGCCTTACCGGCCTCCACTCCCTTGCAGCAACATCTCCCTTACTTGCCACCCTTTAAGTATGCGTTTTTTTTATCTTAATTGCAAACAAAATATAAATATAAGCTCAGAAATAAATGGTTTTATTTTAATTAAGCACATTAGGAAATAGCCATCTATACTAATATACAAAAATTCAAAATTACCTTGCAAGGGCCTAAGTTATCTGGCTGAACACAATTTAATATATTTTTATTAGTTGATAAGTTCATATACAAAAACGGTTATAATTCAATTTGATTGTTACGGGTTGACTGAAGATCGGTTAAATAAATTGTTGTATGTGTAACTATTGGTTTAATAAAAAAATATTAACTATACAAGGCATGGCAAGATGATCGATGATGAATGACTATATTTTAATCTTCATAAAACAAAATAAGGTAAATGTTTCTATCGAAACCAATAATAAGGTTTTTCAGAAATAGCTTGTTTGGAAAACCTTTAATAGAACATTACAGAAATGTGAGGAATAGAGTATTTACTTGTTAAATATTTGGGCCTGGTAGATATTAAAAAAACCATTATTGGGGTACCAATAGTTGTAGTCGTTACGCACATTGAAATGTAAATACGCTACCCATTTTCATAGACTCCGAACAAATTTCATATTTGAACTAGTGCAATAAGATGTTTTGGCATTTGAAGTCTATCATAAATTGGAAAGTATCGCCAGATAGCACCTTATCAGACCACAGATACATCGAATTTCAAATCTACTGCGAACTTTTACCTTCGCCAGAGAGGAGAAATCCGAGAAAAACGAACTAGCCACGGTTTAGAGAGGAGCTTGCCAACTCTGTCAAAGTTCCACTCAAACTTAGATCAAGACAGGGAGTGGATCCCGCTCAGGACCTGAACAACATCCTCACCCGCTGCTTTGAACTTTCGTGCCCTGTTTCTAAAACCCCCCGCAGAAAATCGGTACCCTGGTGGAACTCCGAACTGCAGTGTCTTCGTAAAGAAACTAGGAAGCTGCTAAATCGGTCTTTAAAAACCAACTTAGTGGAAGACTGGAATCTTTATCGATCGAAGCAAAAAGTTTATAAGAGACTTATTCGCAAGTCGAAAAATGACTCCTATAAAAAGTTTTGTGAAGAGGTCGAATCTCTAAGTGCAACTAGTGGGCTTGTTAAAGTCCTCCAAAGGAACAGACCAAGTAAACTGGATGCAATCCTTAAACCTGATGGCACGTGCACTGAGACAAAGGCGGAGACTTTCAGTCTTTTACTTGAGACTCACTTTCCGGGAAATCAGGTTACTACGTGTTCTTCAGCCCTTCAAACGACGGTGGCTACATTTGAATCGACTAATACCACGCGGCACAGCTGGTATCTTGCATCGGGAGTGGTGACTGATGATGCTATCAAATATACCATTGCATCTTTTGAGAGTTTCAAGTCACCTAGTCCGGATGGAATTTATACAGTTTTGCTGAAACAAGGTTTAAGTCAGGTTTTGCCAATGTTGAAAAGAATTTTCACCGCGAGCTTGGTCTTGGCCTATATACCTTCCCCATGGCGAATGGTTAAAGTGGTTTTCATACCAAAAATTTGTAAGTCTGACTACACTCTAGCTTTAGACCCATAAGTCTGTCTTCCTTCTTACTGAAAAGTTTGGAAAGACTGGTTGAGCTGCATGTACGCAAAGTTGCTCTTCGATCACATCCTCTCTCTGAGATGCAACATGCCTATCAGCGCGGAAAATCCTGCGAGACTGCGCTTCAAAACCTTGTTGGTAGGATTGATAGTGCTCTTGACCGGAAGGAGTACGCGTTGGGCATTTTCGTCGATATTGAGGGTGCTTTTAATAATGCGACCTTTGACAGTATGTGTAACTGTATGTGTTCTGTCTCCCCTCCTATGGTGTATGGTGGTAGACTCTCTGCTTACGGCTCTCAATTTTCCTGGAAACTACACTCAAGGTTATGCGGATGATGTCGCCGTTCTTTCTGTCGGTTCAAATCTAGGGGCTGTCTGCTCTCCCTGGATTTCTCTTTACGAGAAGGAGAATCGTCACTGGTCTTTCCCATCTCGTGCTTTAAGGTGTCACCATCCCTATAACCGATGAAGTCAAATATCTGGGTGTAATCCTCGATAAAAAACTTCTATGGTCCAAACATGACGAATCGAAAACCGATAAAGCGCTGTCGACTTTCTGGCAGTGTAAAGGCGCTTTTGGTAAGACATGGGGCTTGTCTCCGAAACTGGTCCTTTGGATCTATACGGCCATGATTAGACCGCTACTCTCATACGCATCAGTTGTTTGGTGGAACAGTCTTTCTCGGACATGTGTTACTGCTTCTTTTGCCAAACTCCAAAGAACGGCATGTCTCGGCTGCACAGGGGCCTTCCCTAGCACCTCGGGCTCTGCTCTAGATGCTTTGATGAATCTTCCCCCCCCCCTTGATTTATATATCATGGGGTGTACGCTAAAAACCATATTTCGCTTAAAGAGAGATGGTTTTCTGTGCACTCGAATTTTGAACGTCAACTTTCCACAGGTAATGGAATGGCTTCGGTCAGACTCTGAACCATGGATTGAATGCCATCGTATTTTCACTGATGGCTCCAAAACCGGGCAGGGGTCTGGTTCTGGAGTCTTTGTGGAATGCGATGATATACGTCTTTACTATCCCTTGGGTGAACATGCATCTGTTTTCCAAGCGGAGATTTTTGCCATCCTAATGGCTATGCGCTATATTGTGAACAACAGGTGGAGGGCTAGAGGCATTTGCATCTGCAGCGATAGCAAAGCTGCATTAAAAGCGCTTCTAAACCCTCTTACCTCGTCCAAGTTAAGCTCTTTATCACTGAAGCTCCATCTCCTTTTTCTTCGAAAGACGGGAAAACTAAGTACATTAATGTAAGGTGTCTGAATGGTAGTACAATGGACATGTAGTTGTGTCTGAGCGCTCCATCGGATAGTAGCAACCTCCGACAAAAAAAAAATAAGATGTAACCGCGAGCAATTGGTGGTATTAGCAGGCATTTTCGCTGTGAAGTTGCATGCCAAATGTGTATAAAACCGGCAATAAGAACTACAAGATAGGAATAGCCTACTTGTAGTATAAAGTATTTTAAAGGGAGGTGTCTATAGTGAGTAAGAATCTCATACTTCTATGAGCACGCGCGGGCGTTTCCTCATAATGTCTCATGGAAGATTTTCCACCTACACGAGGTTAAAAAAAAAAGTTACGCACATGCTTTTATATTTACTATATAGCAGCAGAAAGTTAAAAGTTTTAATATCAACCATATTTACCACGAGCCAAATGTGGGGGTCGTATAAAATATTTTGGTAGGTATTAAAAACCAACAAGCACTAAACATTTATAAGTTTATATCTAACCAATAGCTATTGGATGTCAAGAACAAATTATATGAATTAGAAAACACTATATTGGATACTATATACAACTTGGGAATTACAGCTTAGAGTTACATGCATCAAAGCAATGGTACATGTGTGCAAACACATTATTCACACTCTTCTGATTTTATGTTTTCGCAAGTAATTTGATCAGTTAACGAACAAGTTCTTCCAAACGTTACATAAATGAATACAACCAAACGAGAGAGAACTTTGTACTTATCCCTACAGAACATGTTTTTGGTTATAATTACGCAATAAAAGCAAATGGATTCATCAATTTCATACTTTTTGCCTCAGTGTGACATTGCTTCCTTTCTTTTGGAATTTCAGTCACGTATTTTAGTTCTGGTTGTGCATAATGTATGTGTGAAATAAAATTGGCACGACACAAAAGTTCATAGGAAATACACACTGTTTCATTAATTGTTTATATGTGGTAGAACTTTATCTGTTGCTTCACTTCATCCAATCAATGCCTCCATCAATTTATTTATATTTGTTATTATTATCTATAACATTTATCTATACGTTTTTTTAAAAATCCGTTTTTGATAACACTAGTTCAAAAATGTTCTTCGACAATCTATTTTTTTAAAGTTACATATGACATTTATATTTATATTATTTTTAAATTAATATTAACATTTTTTAACCAAAATAAAAAAAAATTATTTCTTTCTTAGAGTTCAAGTCCAACATCAATGAAGTGTTGATATAAAGGACAATACAAAATGATTACACCCCCAAAATCGTATATTTTTGAATATTTTCTTAAAGTAGAAGTTCTTGGGCGACATAAAATTAATAACCGAATTTCGGAATATTAAAAAATACAATCATAAATTAAATTTAAACATTATAAAGCATTCAAAAGGACATGAGATACAAGAGAACTCTTTCTTATTTTAAAACTTATTTTTTGCATTAGACATAAAACGTATATTAAATTATGCTGCCATCTTAAGCAAAAAAAAGCCCTTAGCGCCAAAAGGTTTAAGGGTCTGATTAGAATGCACCAATTCTTTATTTTACTGCGTTTTTAAAGTTTTGCATTGCCCCAAAACCACTAACGAAAAAGTCACACCTCCAAATAGTTCATGTTTGTAACGCACAAAAATACATATGTACGTGGCATTTGTTACCAAGACAGTTAGTCCATTAGTCCTTAGAAAAAATAATTGGAATTTAAGTCAAAACATTTAAGAAATAGATAGAAATAGCCCCAGAGATTTTGTATGTAGAGGAGGTTTTTTTGCAACAAAAGTATCACAATTGATATAACTATTGTAAATGGTATTTTTTTAAGGGCGGAGAACTTGAACTTGGCACCACTGCTTTCTGTGGTAACCAATTTGACAGTTTTCATTTGATTGAGATTATAAAGGGTAATTTTTTGAGAGTTAAATTTTTCAGACCTACAAACGAGCAACGATTGCAAATTATTGAAATTTATTATCAAAATTCGTGCTCTGTGGAAAATGTGAAAATCCGCTGTTTTATCAAAACATTGTGTTCAGCGCCTCATTTCTGGCTCAACGGATACGTAAATAAGCAAAACTGTTGCATCTGGAGTGATGAACAGCCACATGCCATACAAGAATTACCGATGCATCCCAAAAAACGACAGTTTGGTGTTGTTTATGGGCTGGTGGCATCATCGGTCAATTTTTATTCAAAGAAGACCGTTAAGAAGAAACGTTACCGTCAACGCCGAACGATATGGAGCCATGATACGCGACTTTTTGTTGCCCCAGTTGGCCGAGTTGAACTTGGTTGACATGTGGTTTCATCAAGACGGTGCCACATGCCACACAGCTCGTGAAACAATGGAAATGTTGAAGGTTGAATTTGGTGAGCAGCTTATCTCTCCAAATGACCCTATGAGTTGGCCGCCAAGATCATACGAATTGAAGCCTCTTGATTATTTCTTGTGGGGTTATGTAATGTCAAAGGCCTATTTATCGATTACAATAAAAATGTGTTTAATGCAAATTTGAGTGTTTTATTCGATTTAAAAAAAAACTACGCTTAAAAGTTACGTTATGCAATTACACACACAGATGAGTAATTATACAAATAGGCAACTCCGAGAATGTCGCCCAATTCGACCTCAAACAAACTGAGCTGTTTGAACCCATATAATTTGCACTTACATGGGCTTTTACGTTTAAATAAAATGGAAAGCTGACACATATATAAGGAATTAAATATGGGTTAAAATTTATATGGGTTTTAATGGGCACCTGTATGAAATGACATTTTCAATAACAATTGCGACCATTTTTGTATCTCTGACTTACACCTATTCACAGATAATATTGCATTCATTTATTTTGACGTTTTTGCCGATCATATTCAAAAATGAGCGGCATCAAATCATATGTCATATTTTTATGTTAATATGACATGTCTCAATTCATATTCATCAATAATATGTATCTAATATCTATATCGTGAAGTATTTAAGCAAGTAACACTAGAGTGTTACTGTTTTCGTCTTCTCTCCATTTAACGACGAGATTATGATCAGGATTACAGGGATCATAATCCTCCCACTTCACTGCATTCCTAGTGGTCCGCCTGTGGGGTTCGCCGGTTCGACCTCAAAAAATATCTGCAGTACCCCGATTTTGGATCACTTCATCATTGAAGCCAATCACATGCTGGTGATTCTGCATTTGTGTGATCCAGGAATTTTTAGGCCTGCCTCTCTTACGCGATTGTAAGGCAACGACTATCAGCCTTTTTGACGGGTTCGTAGGATACCTCATTTGAACATGACAATACCAACTGAGTCGGTCGTGCTCCAATTTTTTCGAGATGGGTTCTTTGACGTGAAGGCTTCCTCGGATTCTGGAACTTCTAATTCGATCAAGCTCTGTTACTCCTGCTATCATGCGAAGCATCTTCATTTCAGCTGCTGTCAACTTGACCTTATATTTTTTGTACATTGTTCAGCATTGTGAACCGTATGTGAGCGCCGGATGCACAGCTGCGGTATAGAGCATTCCCTTCAGCTTAGGGGACATTTTTCGGTCACAGAAGATGACAGAGTTTTCCTGCCACTTCATCCACCCTACGCTTACACGATGATTGATGTCGTCATCAACGGTTGCTTCGCTGTTGATCATTGATCCCAGATATTTGAACTTTTCACACTTGGGAATCACCACCCTATTCAAATAAATGTCTGGAATGGGTTGGCTTGGGTCAAAGATTGGGCAGTACAAATACTCTGCCGTTTTTTGGCTAATACGATACCCATTTCTTTCTACCAAACATCATCCAATCCAAATCTACCAAACATCAAGTGCTCGTTGCAGGGAAGTCTGATCATCACTTATGATGGCTCCATCGTCAGCAAAGAATAACTGATGCACTTTAGGGTCCGTCACTTTTCCCTCAAGCAGATAATCTAGGACCGTAATAAAGAGCAATGGACTTAAGACACTTCCCTGGTGAACACCGACTTTTATTGGAAATTCATCGGTGACACCTGCGGGACATATGACTTTTGTCTTCGCTCCCTCGTACATGTCCATGATCATCTACACATAGGTTTCAGGAACTCCTCGTTGTCTTAGCGCTACCCATATCAGATCTCTTGGTTGTCTATATATATTTTTTAAGAACTCACTGGGTATCTCACCCGGCCCAACCGCTTTTCTCTTCTTGGAGTTCTTGACCGCTTTCCCAACTTCTTCGACTGTTATGACGGTCACTTCTTCATTGTTGGGGGCGACTCCTGGAAAATATAGCCGGGGAAACTGTTAGTTTAAAAATTGCTCGCAATACTTTTGCCACCTGTGTAAAATTTTATCGTCGTCCACAACTAGTTGGCCTTGAGCATTTCTTCTTCTCTGTGCGGCAATCTTGAAAATTATTGTTCTCATGTTCGTGTTTTGTCGAAGCTCGTGGGTTACCTGGTTCCTATCAGCAGGCGATGAAGATACCTCCTCCAGCTCCTGATACAGATTCTCCATGCACTTAGCTTGAATTTGGGCACACTTTTTCTTCGCGATGCTTATGCAACGTCTGTATTCCACTTCAAGGCAAGCTTTTTCAACTATATTAGTAGAGGGACACTTTGACCAAGCTTTGAAAGCCACTTTCTTTTCCTTTATTGCAGCTTGAACTACCTCTGTCCACCACCAAGTTTCCTTTCCGTGCTTGTACTGATCCTTCGAGGCTCCAAGCAGTACTTTAGCTTTCTTTAAGCAGGCTCGTGCGCTTGTGCGCTGCAATATTCATCCTCAACTTCCATGTTGATAATAAATGACTCGCCTTTTTCTTTGTCCAGGTTGTACCAATTGATTTTCGCAGAAACCTTCGTTTGTTTATTTTTGTTCTTAGTGACTTGAAACTTGCTAAAAAATTAATATTTATTTATTTAATTTATATTTATATAAACAAGTTTTACTGCAATATCTTAAGGAGTTATTCGCATTAACGTGGGCCTGCGTACATAACCCAAACTAAAATCCTCAGTGAGTGAAGTGTTCATTTGATAGTTGATGTTAATGATAGATGTCACATTTAGAGTTTTTACCTATTAACGGTAGGTTTTTTCACAGACACCTTTGTTTGTTTATTTTTGTTCTCTTCTCCATGAATATTTCTTTCAGGAGGAGACAGTGTTGCCCGGTGATTGCCTCTCCCAAGATCACAATCTTTAACTCTTGGCTTCATGAAATGAAATAAATAGTGTCACTGTTCTAAAGTAATAAAACTGATTCGTCCTATCATATGCCATTTGCTATCATTTATTGCAATTGTGTCAAATATATCATGGAAATAAAATGTACAATGCAAACACATCTACATCGAGAACAAAATATTTATCAATATAAGCAAGTGTTGGGTGGGAGTCCTTATTTTAGATTTTAAACAAGAACAATTTGATTCACACATACATTATACACGTAACTACATCCTTACATGCATGGTACTTCATATCATTTGCTACACGAACTCTCCTTTGTAATAGTGAAAGACAGTTTTTTCATTTAACACTCTTTTATTTACACAAATGATATATTAACTTTATCGACTAGATGTTGTCGCTATGTATCTTTGGCAAGTACGTATTCGTATCCATGTATACAAAGTGCTAGATTGAGGACACTAGCACGACAGCTGACTACAATGATGCAAAAAATGTAAGAGTTGTGTTCGCTTCCCTTACTTACAGGTCCTGAGAACTAGACAAGAAATATAATGTACCTTTGTTTGCCCTGAGTGGCGCATATTTTTGTAAAGTATGACATGATCCCGTTTTGAAATTGAATATAGAAATATACAAAGTAAAATGAAAATTCTGTGTGGTGTGCAATATTAATTGTTCTACGTTATGGAATTATTTAGGTTAAGTTGATAGAAAATGGGTATTTTATGCTTATTGGAACAAAACTATTTAACTAATAGTGCAATCTAAATTATGTTAGAAGAAAAATCGTATCTTACCTTATTTTAACTGCAAAAGCAATCAAATCTTTAACAATTTTTAATATACATAATTGGCTTCAGGGTGAACTGATGAGCATTCTTGTTATAATCGCCTAATGCGACTTATTGCAAATAATCGCCTTATAAATAAATACCAGATCAGAAGGCGTGAACATTTTCTCGCAGCGATGTAAGTGTCATTCATGGGTAATGGCAGACTGTTAGGGTTTCGCTTCAATGACAGCAGACAGCATTGTTTTTTGAAAGTATTAAATTTCACTATATTAGTTTAACCCCCCTCAAAAATGCTGTCAAGATCGGAATTTAATAAGCTTAACATAATTTGTTCCAGTTTAACGCCCGGTGATGGGGGAAGATTAACGGAGCCTTGAGGAACACCAGCA
Organism: Ferdinandea cuprea; assembly: GCA_963576555.1. NCBI lineage: Eukaryota > Metazoa > Arthropoda > Insecta > Diptera > Syrphidae > Ferdinandea > Ferdinandea cuprea. The sequence goes on from OY754959.1 coordinate 86,835,738, forward strand.
TTTATTCGGTAAGTTGCAGACTTGAAACCGTCCAAAACTAGTTGAATTGAACGTTCCGAAAGGAAATTTCTAATACATTTAAGAAGGGTATCATCAATCCCAAATGGACACATTTTCGACAAGAGACTTTTATGCCAAACTCTTTTAAATAGTTTGTTTTCGACCATTCGGAGTTCTTCCTAATAAAAGAGCTATACATATATGCATAATATAGTTATCGATTTAACATACTAAAGACGGCTGTCGAGAAGTTACACTATTCTAAGAAGTTAACGAAGAAATCCATAGAATTAATTATATTTGAGAAAACCTGGAGCTTAATATCTATACTATTGTGTATGTATATTCTGTGTACATATTTTTTGAGTGACTTAAAACTTGCTAAAAAATTAATATTTATTTATTTATATTTATATATTCGCATTAACGAGGGCCTGCGTACATAAACCAAACTCAGTGAGTGAAGTGTTCATTTGATAGTTGATAGATGTTACATTTAGCGTTTTCGATGAAAGCAATTTTGGACGTTTTATTAAATAAACGATTTCGTCCTTTGCGTTTTTAATTAAGAAATATGAAAATGTGAAGTCGACTATCTATTAACGGTAGGTTTTCAATAGCTCTAGAGCGCACTGTTGGTTGATTGTTGTTCATTAGGAGGACGACTGCCAGATGATATTTAGCTAAAACTCGAGTATAAGATGAAATCAGAAGACCATGTTGGGGTCAAATATAGACATGTTTTACTGCATCCCCGACACGATGGTTAGGGATACAGTTTTGGCAAAAAATAACGTTTTGCCTACAAAAATATTGTCTAGGCAGCTGGGAAAGTGTTCTGGGTTTCAGATAACACAAGACCTTAAGGGGCCACATGGGTTTCATGGGGTTCTTATTCGTGGAAATAAGTTATATTTTCAAAAAAAATTTTTCAATAAAAAATAAAATATTGATTCAAACTTTTGACTGTCTTAAAGATATATGTACATTTGAAAAGGAATTTCTGAAATTTTCAAAGGAAAATATTCAAATTCCCCGGAAAAAAAGTGCGTCCGCATTGACAGTAAAACCCATGACAGGATCATTAGAAGTGAAAAAAAATTCGTGTCTTAATTAAGACCATAAACTAGAATTTGGACGAAGGGGGAAAAAAAATTGAATTTTTGGCAGACCTTTTTACAAAAAATGCTAATTTTGGTAAAATTTTCTCAAATTTTTTTTTTAATAGTTGTGTTTGAAAAAAAAATAAAATCCTTGGTCCAAGTCCTCGTGAATTGTATCTCGAAGACCTGTTTAAAATTTCATCAAGATCGGTTGAGCAGTTTTCGAAAACTTTTGACAACCGACTTTGAAAACACAGTTTCGAGAAAATCGTGTTTAAAGTTTGGATAACCTCAAATAAACCTCGTGATTCAATTGAGTGCGCCCCTTCCCAAGGCTGTATCTCCGAAACTTTTGCTCGGAATGACTTGAAAATTTAAGATAATATTCTCTAGATGTTGTAGAAATGCATAAGGCAATAAGAAAAATTAAATTTTTTGAAGTTGTGAAACCCATGTAACCCCTTAAAGTTTGCAGTGTCAGCCTATTTTGGAAAGCGAATATTTAAAGCAAAAAAAATTCTGTACAGAAATATTTATAATGCATAGTTTTAATTTTCTTTTTTTTCTCTCTTTTATCTCTTCTGCAATTTAATTTGGATGCCATTTTCAGACTTGAGCGTTAGCACTGACGACAAAATTGCATCATATTTGTTTCTTGGTTCTTGTGGCTCATATCCATCCTTCGATATGAGGTAATCTTCAGGTGGAAGAATTTTAAATGTTCTTATAATTTTTGCAGTTACAGCTTTCATTTCCATCATTGCGAATTTTTGTCCTTTAAACAAGAAAATACGATTGCAATTTATTACAAATATTTTATTTATTTCCATACCTATGCAATTTCTAGGACCCGCACTAAAAGGCGTAAGTTCGTATGGGTTTGCTTTTACCCGTGTTTCCTGATTGAATCGTTCTGGATTAAATTTGTATGGGTCTGGAAAATACTTTTCGTTATATCCCATGGCAAAAAGAAATATATTCACAGTCGTTCCATCGGGAAGAATTGTTCCATCTGTAAATTGAATGGTAGATTAATTTTTTCTTTTCAAAAGTGATTTTATGAGTACGAGAAGCTTACTTAAATTATATGATCCTTGGGTTATACGACCAATTTTGGGAATACTAGGATAAATGCGTTGCGCTTCTTTAACTACCATATCCAAATATTTCATCTCCTGCACTTCATTAAATGTAGATTGTCGCATAAGATCCCCGTTGAAGATTTGCATTTGTTCTTCAAAAACCTTGTCCTGCAGTAAAATAAAGAGCCTTGTTAGCATACTATTTAGTATAGGTACGTTTAAGAAGACGAGAAACCTGTATTTTTGGATGTCTTGATAATAAATATACTATAAATGATATTCCAGATGTTGTAGTGTCATGACCCTATATATGATGAAAAGTAAACAAAAAATTAACAAATATTTAGAATTCGCGCAAACAAATTGCATTGTTTGTACATATATGAAAGCGTTTTGGTATGTGATATAATTTTTTCTTTACCTCAAACATAAATGTTGATACTTCTTCGTAAATTTCTTGGTTTGTAAGTGGTCGGCCGTCAATTGTTGATGTAAGAAGGGTATCAAGGAAAGCTTGCTTTCGACGAATATTAATATTATCATCCACATCATCTATTATTTCGCTGGATTTACTGTCATTTTTCATTAATTCGCGACGTTTAGCAATAACCTTTGACGATGATTAAATTAGTTAAATGGTAAGTTGAAATACTTTAATAAAGTTTAGTAAAATTCAAATATTAATTTAAGCATCTACATTGTGTGGAACAAAAATTAAATGTTAAGCTGCAAAAAATTGTTTGGGTTTTCTTTGACAGACTGTTAAACGGCGAAAACAAACAAAAACCCGCTTTCATGCATTTATTGAACTTTAGTCAACTTTAAGTCAACAAGTTTATTGTATGTTAAGGTACATGAAGCTGTTTATCTTCTAATTTCCATAGAGTTTTATGGAATTTAAAGATACCAATATTTAAATTGAATCGTTATAAAGTGTTTTGCAATAGGTAATGGTCGATGATGTTGATATTATGTGACGGTCATTTTTTTTTTGGCAGCGTCTGTCAAATCTGGGGCCGAATTACGACATCAGTGAGAGGGTTAATAACTTCCATACGTTACTAAACTATCGAATAAGCACATTGGGATTCTGTTTTACGAAGAATCACGTATCGAACGCACTTTGTACTTCAGTACTAGGAAAACTCTAGCCTCGCCTACCAAAACAATGCCATTTTGTGTTCTGTCAAAAGAAATGTTTGCAAAAAAATTTGATATTGATAGTATTGACATGACCTATAAACTATGAGAACTCTTAGAGCCAACAAGAACTTATAGCTCAATCGAAAAGTTAAACAATTCAAATAAATCAACGAACTAGACACATTTTGAGTTTATTTTCATTGGTGACAGCTTTAAAACCTGTTATTAAAAATACAACTACATGGAAAAAAGAAGCGACAAAATTTAAAAAAATATATATTTTTTAAGCTTGCCTGCCTTTCGTACTATTGTGAAGCAAAATAAATTACAAAAAAAGAAAAAATGAAAGAAACATTAATAAAAAATAATTTCAAAAGTTTGCAATTTGTTCATCTAAAAAATCAATTAATAAATTTAAGGCGTAAATGGCGTAAACAGGACCTACAGCTTAGCTTTTTAAACCATTGTGTGTGCAAAGATATAGTGGTTAAGTGCGTTGGACTACTAAGCGAGTTCCCCGTTCAGATCCGACCCTTCCCACCATCAAGTTTTATTCGCTGCCCTACCTCTTGCGAAAGTCTGACAAACACCCAAGAGTAAGAACTGTTGAAGCTTCTCAAAAATAAATTGCCGGTCGAAATCGGCAATAAACCGTAGGTCCCTTTCATTTATGTCAAAAAATATATCTACGTACCACAATATTTGATGAAGCTAGGCTTTAGGTCTGTATGGGCGCTATACGCCTAATATTTATTTATTACGTACCGTTATTCAAAAGGATAAACCAAAAAAAAAAACAACCATATCGATTAAACCAAAACGATAGCAATTACTTTCTCTTTAGCAAACTAATATATATACGAGAGAGTTAAAAAATATTCATTTAAAATTAATTTATCTATTTTCAATTTTTTCTGTGAAATTATGTTTAAATTTTTTGTACTTATAGATTACACCAAATAACTAATTTAAATAATATTATTCGAACTGCATTTAAATTAAGTAAAATAAGTTAATGACTGCTCAGCATACTTACATCCATTGTAAAGTCCATTAAAGTTTTCAAAGCATGCTTGTACTTCTTGTACTCGGGAGCGAATTTAAAAAGGAATTGATTCTTTTTTATTGGACTGAATCCACGCATTTGAACTGAATAACACATGCTTATAAAAAAATAACCAACTTAAAATGAGTATTAATATTAAATTTTCATGTGTGGAACTTACTATTGAAAAGCTTTTACTATAGGTGAATCTTTGTTATCCATTGCATTGATGCTAACCCCCATAGCAGTTTCTATTAAGAAAGATCACATCTATCATCAAAGCAAAACTTAATTTCGAAATCTTATTAATCATTACATATATTAGCAAGTCAAAAATGATATGAAATGAGGTCCGTTAAGGTCAGAATACAACTTATGTGCGAAAGGGGTAATATTCAACTATAGGTATGTACATATTTAAGCTCAGCTGTTATTTAATATTTTTCATGCTTACCGCAAATAACATCCAAAGTAAAATAGCACACCAAACTCTGGATGTCAAATATAGCTTGATCTTTAGAAATTTCATGTAATTTTTCCATAAACTTTGAGGAATTTTTATTCATAGTTTCGAGAAAATCAAAAAGGATCTTAAAATGAAAAGATGGAGTTATCATTTTGCGATGACTATGCCACTTTGATCCAAAAGCCGTCAAGAGTCCATCACCCAACCAAGGATGTAGTAACGTATAAATGCCTGATTTCTTAAGAATTTGTGTGCTCGAAAGAACATTCTGAAAATAAAATTTGATAAAGTTAATTCAATTAGTATCTTGTCAATATAATAATCTACCAACAATTTTTAAACTCACTTCAATATCCTTTGGATCCGAAATATACACATGTGGCTCAGTTCCTATCCATACTCGGTAAATGTTGGGACCATATGTTTTCCACCAGGTAAAAAGAGTATTGAGGAGCCCTAGAAATATAATTTCATACATGTAAAGCTCTCGCCTGAAAAAGTAAACCATGTTAAATCGACTTAAAATATTCGATACGAGGTACGCTTTTAACATCCTGAACGTTCATACTTATGGGGGATCTAACCTCGACTTTAGAGACCATATTAACTAAAGTATTCAAAGAGGTGGTCCACCCTAGGATATGTTATAGAGTCAAGAGAAGTGAGTAGAAAAAGATGCAGCGTAGAATAAAGAGAGAATAGGCCGTCTCCATGCTCAAGGAAATCGAAGAGTCTCGTAATCGAAACAACATCAGAATGCTTTATAAGAAAACCAAGTTGCTGGCCCAAAACCCAAAATGCAGGCTTTTCAAAACGGACAAGAAAAGAAAACCTAGTCACCGATTCGCAGCGTATACTAGCAGCATTTCCAGCAGCTGCTAAACGAGCATCATATAGAGAAAGTGATGGGACAAGAAGAGAACTCACGTTTAGTAAATGAAGAACCAGTCTCGGAACCAGGTATAGAAGAAGTTGGTTTAGCCAAAAAAAAACCCTCCAGCAGAGCTCTTCAAATACGGAGGTATTATTGGGTGCTTGGTAGGGTGCTTGTAGAAAACATCAACCAAGTTTGTCTGATGATTGGACCATCATTCCATATGCCCCCTCTTCAAGAAATTCTTGCAAGAACTATCGAGGCATATCGCTGGTGAATGTCGCATTAGATCCTATCCAATAAGTTTGAGTGAATCTCTCAAACCCTTCTGCAACACACTAATTGGAAAATACCAGTGAGGCTTCCGGCTTCGACCGCTGACGAATTTTACACTGAATCTTTTCATCGAATTTAAGGTAGCATATCTTTAGGAGCTTTTTATGGCGATGACCAAATTCAGATCCCAGCTGGGTCGCGTGACCCTCGAAAACACGCGGTTCAATATGCAGTTTTGCAGTAGCCCGTCTGAACTGTTTTCAACATACAATGCATTTCGGCAAGAATGATCGAGCGCAGGGCAGGTGTCAACACGGAAGTCACTATCTTTTAAAGATTAGTCCAGCTGATAAGGTATGCGTGATAGAGTCTTTAACGGCTATAAAAGAACAAGCGAAACTAATTGGCCTTGATATTAAATGAGGATAAGACGAAATACAGTTTGTGGCAATATAATGACAACCCTTCTTTCAGTACGCAATATTCCTTAATATAAGACCAAAATTAACTTCAGGGCTTTACGGTGAAGGTAGATATTCCTAAAGCTTAGACGAAATAAAAATTGGTAAAGTATTGGGGTATACCATCACCCCAATTAAGTTTAAGTGAATATTTACAATTTTACTTCAAAAATACCGTCCGCGAAATTAATGTACCACATCGAAAATAGTAAAAAATTATGACCAAACTTTTATTATCCATGACTCTTAGTAAAAATCTTTACATGCATAGTTTTTAGTAAGTGAGAGAGTTTATCTCTGTATACAATAAGAAAATAAAACTGATTCCTAAGTAAATAGTTTTCCGAAAAACACGATAATGGAAAAAGGAAAGTACTTAACAGTGGAAGAACGGTTTTAAATAAACGTGGTGAATCCAACAAAGCTATATCACGAGAAATTGGTCCTTCTGAAAAAGTCATAAGAAATTTAAGAAAAAACGATAATCTTATGAAAAGAATGGTGGTCGAAAATACTCGAGCAAAATAACTCGAAGAGAAAAAAATCGGATTATCATCGAAGCAACCAAAAACAAAAGGACAGCTGGCCAAATTGTTGCTCACCTCCATTTGCCCATAACAAAACGAAGGGTGCACAAAAAGCATTTGAAAAAGCCTCTTCCGGAAATCCACCATAAAGCAGCCCGACTGTCATTTGCCAGAGATTATACGAATTGGATTGAGCTTGAAAAATGGACTACCTTTTTAATTTTCTGATGAAAAAAAAATTTAATTTAGACGGCCTAGATAGTTTCAGTTATTATTGGCATGACTTACGCCACAAACAGCCACCAAGATGATTTGGGGAGCTTGTTCTTCTTTTGGAATAGCGAAATTGTGTTTTATTCCAACGAAAATGGATGGAGACCGATATTTCGTTTTCCAACAGGACAACGCACCAATACATGTTTCTCTGTACTGGCTAGATTGGTTCAGGAAGTAGTTCTGACCTAAACCCCAGAGAAAATCTATGGGCACATCGGATATAATAAGCAATGAAATCATTTTCAACCTCATTAACTCTATGCCGAATAGAATATTTGCTGTCATTCAAGATGGAGGACACACAAAATATTAGTTTCTATTTTTAAGACCACAGTACAAATTTTTTATTCTGTTTTTTAATTTTTTTTTACTTTGCCTATAAATGAATATCGCTGTGAGAAACTTTTTTTGTTAAAATAAATTATGCTATATATGTATGATTGATTGATTTTACTTTATTATCGAAGATCAATAATTAGAGCATCTTTTTCACTGAAATATAGACCTTTTTTTTCTACTTCTTCATAGAGAAAACCAACAAATAGCAGGTGCGTATAAACAGATTTCGCGGACTGGACAAAAGATTAAAAACGTCGTTTAATTTCATAACCCCAGAAAAAAGTAATGGCGTCTTAAGTATACCTACGCAATGCATTCCAAATGCATTTTTCTCAAGAACACAAAAATTTTATTGTTTCGAAAAATTCATCGAAAATTAAGACATTATTATACAATATTTTGAATATATGAATGTGTTTTGTAGAACACTTATACTGCCAGTTCTGCTATACGGCGCCGACTACTGGGCTGGAATATTTGGTCCTTTGCGCGATTGGGGTGAATGAATAAGAAGATTCAACCGCAAACTCTATGAGTTGTACCAAGATATGAATGTAACGGGTGATCCAAGTAGAGATACTTTTTTCAATAGCCTTTTTTGACAGATCACGTGTGAGTCGTGTCATGCTGTCATGTTATTTTTGTTTAGTATTGTTTGGCATTTCATAATGGAAAGATTTACGCGTGACAACGTTTACAAATTGTTCGACTTTATTATGAAAATTCACGTTCTGTGAGGAATGTGTTTCGTGCACTTCGCTCAACTTATGGTCAACATAATCGGCCTACTGAGCGTACTATTCGCAAGACCATAACCCATTTTGAGACCCAGCATTCATTATTGGATAATATTCGACCGAATAGAGAGTGTACCCCGTAGTACTCACCGTAGCTGAGAGTGTACACGTAGAGAGTCGATTCGGCGCCGTTCGCAGCAACTCGAACTGACGTATGGAACGACTTGTCGCATTTTACGTCAAGATCTTAAATTGAAAGCGTACAAAATACGGCTTGTGCAACAACTGAAGCCGCTCGACCTTCCCAAGCGAAAAGTTCCAAGAAGATTTGACGTTTTCGAGGCAAATTTTGTTTAGCGATGAGGCCCATTTCTGGCTCAATGGGTATGTAAACAAACAAAATTGCCGCATTTGGGACGAAGAGCAACCTTAAGAGATTGAAGAACTGCCACTTCATCCAGAAAAAACAACGGTTTGGTGTGGTTTGTGGGCCGTCGTCGGTACATATTTCTTTAAAAATTATGCTGGTGCGAACGTAACCGTCAATGGCAATCGAACATTGGACTCAACGGATAGACCATCTGCGACGTAGCAACGGCCAACATTTGATAGACATAATCTTCATAAAATAAATGCCAAAGAATGTTCTTTCAAATGATAATAAACATTTTCCATTAAATTTGAATTTTCTGTGTTTTTTTCTTTAAAAAAGTAGGGAACCTCGAAATGGATCACCCCTTCCATAGTCCAAAAAAAACCGAGACACGTCGACTGCATTCTCTGATATATCGAGAGAATAGACAATAGTGCTCCCGTCAAGAGTATATTCGAGCCCAGCCCCCAGGATCGGTACCCAACCCACGTTTCAAATACCAATCCATCGTGAGCGCCAGAGCACTTGGCCTGAAAAATTGGAAGCATCCTGTCCGGTTAATGACAGGATAGATGGCTGCTTATCTCAGGCAGAGACTCTTCACGGGTGTGAAGCGCGTTAGGTAAGGTAAATATAAAAATTAATATACAAAAGTTAGCTATAGGAAAACGTGTATTTTGCCTATTTTGACCGGCATTTTAAAACAATTTGCCTGAAAGAATTTGTGTACATACAACGAATTCGATGTGACACTGAAGAAGGTTCGATTGCGGATTATAAACGTTAACCATATTAAGAAACTATACCGTATTAAGGAACACAAACAACGCCTACATATTCGTTAATTGCAACGTTTATAGACGTTCACACATTCCCACAAGCAATGACAAAGTATTAAATATGTTATGTTTGGAATGTAAAACTGCAGCAATATAATTTGTTATGCAGAGCTCGTAGGTTTCTGCTAAACTTTTAATAAGACTATGAGGTGCAGAAAATTGTGTAAATGTTAGTGTTGCTAAGTTGCTTGAAATTTAAAACTATAGTCAATAATTAATGGTAAGGTATTGGCTTTAACATGTGCAATAATAAAATTTTTATTTTGTTTTGCTTAATATTGCTAACGAATTTATATTAATATATTACATTTCTTGTGTATTTTGGTAAAAAAGAAATACTCAATGGCACATTGGAATAAAGACAGGATATTCTTTTAAGCATTTCCCAGTTTTATTTTTCTCAAATTTAACAAACGACCGATTGTGCCATATTTTACATTTTCTTGTGCAAAGATTGCTGAACACTTCTAGCATTAACACGAATATCCAATAAACAGCCGTACATTACTGTTAGCCGATTTTTTTTTTATATTGCTTACAAGCTTTAAGTAAACACAATTAGATCAATGCGAGAACAAATAAATTATAATCATAGTATTCAATTTCAAATATAAAATTTTCTATAGAAAACAAGAATAAGAAAATATTTAAAAACCATTTACACTAAAGTTGGAATGATAACGTTGGGCGGGCAATTACAATGAAATTATCATCAATTCTACATCAGTAATTCAATTAATCAATCTCAATGACGTGAGAGAAAAAAAATTGTAATATGTTGTTCTCTATTGTATTTTTATTAATATTTCCTTAACGACCTTTTAAAAAAAACTTCTTTTAATTCTAAAGAATTTGGGAAAACTAAATATAAACACTACAAATGGGTTTACATTTGCAACACTGCTTCAGCACATTATTATGTACCTACGTATATTTTACCACTTTCACGTATTTCTCATATTGCCAAATACAGAGTTAACAGCATGTGCATATTTATGTATGTACACTGTAATTGCACCTACTTGATTGAATTGAGCAGCTATCCGTAAAAACCTACTTAGATACTGTACAATATCAGTGTTTAGAGATTTGTAAAATAAAACAATGTAGAATTTTCCACAACATAAGAAATAAAATCGTCACTTAAACTCTATTCTAGCATGATATTTATCTAGAAAACTGCACAATTAAACATTTTTACTCAAAGCCGAACATTTGGACTAATATTTCTTAAAGATATTACCCTTTGGGGTATTTCCGATTAAGTGAGCATTCCCCACAAAAGGTAAGGTCGGCGGTCCTGGAATTTTATTAATAGTCCTCTGAAGTGTCCTATACGTTAGACGGTAATATGTTAACAAAAAACTTATTAAAGCTACGACTACAAGTAAAGTAATCATGGTTTTTATTTTTGTTATTTTTTTCGTTCTCGTCACGAACAGCAAGTAAATGAAACTCGTACTCCTCGATAGAGTGAATATAGCAAACTGAATGAAAACATAAACTGAAAAACTATTATAGCTAGAGATAACCGCTAATCTAGATTAATAATATTTATGCAAATTTTATTAAACAAGTCGCACTCGTAGTATCAGCTAAAATTGGTTTAAATAGATATGTATGTTTACACAAATTGAAATGAAAATGAAACTGCTTATGTGGCTTCAAATTTAGCTCAAGTTTACCTTCAGGATTTAATTTATAATAATATCAATAATTTTAAAATATATTAAAATGGCATTACTTCCAATTAGTTAATTTACTATCTTAAGGGCATATAGATTTTGACACAAAGTTTGCGCATCACTGAAAGCCGGGGACCAACAATATATGTTTATGTGATCAGCATAAAAAGATATGCCGTTTTAGATATATTTCCCGAAATTTCGATGCTCGAAATTTTGAATGTATGTTTACATACCCATTGAGCCAGAAATGGGCCTCATCGCTAAACAAAATTTGCATCGAAAACGAGCGATGTCGCTTGGGAAGGTCCAGCGGCTTCAGTTGTTGCACAAGCTGTATTTTGTACGCTTTCAATTTAAGATCTTGACGTAAAATGCGCCAAGTCGTTCCATACGTCAGTCTGAGTTGCTGCGCACGGCGCCGAATCGACTCTCTACGGTCTTCGTGTACACTCTCAGCTACGGCCGCTATATTTTCTTCACAGCGTGCTGGACGTGGTCTATTCGGTCGAATATTATCCAATAATGAATGCTGGGTCTGAAAATGGGTGATGGTGTTGCGAATAGTACGCTCAGTAGACCGATTATGTTGACCATAAGTTGAGCGAAGTGCACGAAACACATTCCTCACAGAACGTGAATTTTCATAATAAAGTTGAACAATTTGTAAACGTTGTTCACGCGTAAGTCTTTCCATTATGAAATGCCAAACAATACTAAACAAAAATAACATGACAGCATGACACGACTCACATGTGATCTGTCAAAAAAGGCTATTGAAAAAAGTATCTCTACTTTGATCACCCGTTATATCTATTATAATTGCTTTCCCATTTATCAACTTGTTTGCTCGTTGAAACGCCTTTATATATTTCAGAAATGCAATGGTTTTTTTCCATTGCCAACGAGGTTATGGTCGGGAATGTAGGACCAGACATTTTAATGCATTCCTACTGATACCTACTGATGATGGGGTTCGCTTGTTCGACCTCAAAAAGCTGCGGCAGGCCTTCGAGTTTCAGATAAATCACTGTGGCCAAGCCAATCAAATGCTGATATTTTTACTCAAATTTTATTTAGGGATTCATTCACTGCCACTATTTCGCGAATGTGTTGACTTTTTTGATCCAATGCCGCAATCGTGAAGGCTTATATAAATATTTTTATCAGATGCTGTACTATTCGATACATTTATTCATTCTGCTTCTGATCGTAAGTGTTAGTAGAGTGTGCGAAAATAAAACAAAATCGGTTCTTGTCTCAACTAATCTTGTATAGGTATTTATATAAAAAATTACTGTTCCTTCACCATACGATTGAGTAGAAAATTCCGTATTGCGGAATGTTATGATGTGAGAAATGCATGTAAATCAAAAATATTAATAATCTATCATTAATAATAATCTATGATTGAGCTAACAAGAATAAAGTAATTGAATTATATCTTGCAGTTTAAAAATAGTTAATTATTGTTAAAACCCATAGTATTTATTTGCACACTTGTTCATTCGACAATTGCCATTAGTGTACAGTACATACATAGGTAATGATGATGAGTGAGTTGGTAACAGGGCGCAGGTATTGCTAAAACCGGCACTGTGTAGATAATATGTGTAAATATTTATATGGATTATTCGCTTCCTTTTTGGTCGTGCTTATTTCTTGACATTTTTTTGTAAACTTTTACTGACAAATATGACTGTATTTATTCTAGCTATTGTTTTTCTTACATTTAAAAAAAAAAAACAATTACGCAAATATCAAAAGATTACAAGGTCATAATACACTAAACGAGAGTAAATGTTTATCTCTATACAGAACCGTTTTTGCGTTAATGCCGTCACACTCTGGTGGGGTTTCGGTCAGGGAGATATGCTTGTAGAATTATAAAAATACCGCTGATAGCATTTAAAGAGAATCTCTATAGTTATGAACTTATTTTTAATTTGTTTGACGTAGTATGTTATATATATTTTAAATTTCATCGAACGTTTGATGCTTTCCGAACAGGTGATGTAAGGTGATAATATAGAATATTGTCGGTACACTATTATAACCCAAGGGTAATGCGCGTGCAGAGGGGAAATGATAAATTCTAGATAGATTTTATTCACATGTACTCCCGAAGGTCTCGAAAAGGTAGAATAAAACTTTGTTGATACGCCCACTTTTTGGGGGTATTTTATAACAAAATACAGCTCCTAAAAAAAATAATGTATAACATGATATTTAGACAATACAATTATCAATACCCACAAATATCAATGCCAGTCACTTGGGAGCGTTTTTTTTATATAAAAGAAAATTGTTTAATGCTTAGACCTATACAAAATTTTTGGCCAGGTCCACTTTTTTAAGGGTGTTTTTTCAATAAAGCTCGGGTGAAATCGGCTAAGGTGATAGTCGAAAGTTGGTAATCAAAATCATCGCTTTTGCTCCATATAATTGGTAAATATACCCCTATATCCTAGGGGTATATTTATTTTGACACATAGTTTGTAACACCCCTTAATATTCGTCGTAGACCCATAAAAGTATATATATTTATGATCAGGACCAAATCCTAAGACTATTTAGCAATGTCCGTCCGTCCGTCCGTCCGTACGCAATTTTTAGGCCTTTAAAATTAAGCAAGGAAACTGAAATTTGGACCACATATTCCCTAGGGTTCCGAAATGGTTAAGTGTAAACAATTTTTAAATGCGCTCACTCCCACGCCCACAATTTAGAAAAAAACGTTTCAAAGCTACAGTTAGAGAGATAGAGTGTTACAACCTTCACAAGATATGTAGCCACTGCCTTTCTTTATAAGTTTGTCATATAAAGTCTTTTACCACGCCTACCTTTTGAGGGCATTTTTCACTAAAATGCTGTTTTCTTTGAAAATTTTCCGAAAAAAAATGTTTAACAAGATATTTAGCCAATATTTTTTCCAATATATCGCCCATACAAAATTTTTGCCGAAGTTAAATTTTTGGGGGCGTTTTTTAAAATTTTTTTTTTTTTTTAAATTTAATAGAATTAATGAAATGCTATCCATCATATAGGGATATGATGCCGCCCCAAGCGGACTGTAGCCTTTCCTTATGTTTTGATATCGATTGCGTGTGACAGCTATTTAGGTGTCGCATTCATACATTTGGTATCAATTTGCATTTAATTTTGTTAAAATTTAAATATTAATAACTAGTTAAAGAGCAATAAACAAATGTAGTAACAAATATAGTCGACAAGTTTGCACTGAATATTTACAACAAACATTTTCATGGTGTGTTATTTTCAACTACTTGTGCTAACCGCAAAGAGTGATATCTACTTTTTAAATTTGCATTTGAATAAAATAATTACTGAAATATTTCTAATATTTAAGAATCGAAAGTAAAAATTTAGAATCTAATCTAACATCTGTTAATTTGATTGAAATGGCACAACGTATAATTATGATCAGGACCAAAACCTAAGACTATTTAGCAATGTCCGTCGGTCCGTGCGTAAGAAACTTTTGAGGCCTTTAAATTTATGCTAGGAAGCTGAAATTCGGAACACATACTCCCGAGTTCCGAAATGATGAAGTGTTAAAATTTTTCAAATACGCCCACAATTTAGAAAAAAACATTTTCAAGCTGTAGTTAAAGAAATAAAGGGTTAGAACCTTGACAAGATATCTAGGCACTGCCTTCCTTTATAAGTTTGTCATATAAAGTTTTTTACCACGCCTACTTTTTGTGGGCGTTTTTCACTGAAATGCTGTTTTCGTCGAAAATTTTCATACAAACCGAAAAAAATGCTTAATGCTTTAATATTTTTTTTATAAACTTAATACAAAATGAAATTAAATGTCTTCCACCATGTTCTTAACGACTTTTGTTTGGTGGCAAATAGGGATGTGGAAAGGGTATCTATACTTGCCATTCCGTATTATTTATTTCTTCTGTATGCATTCAATGGATACATTTCGTAACGAGTTGGGTTACACACTTTGTATGCTCGGAAACAAAAGTCTGTGGCAGGTAGTTTGTTTTTTGTTTTCTTAAAGTGGTGCACAATAAGAATGCACGAGTTGGAAAATAGGTAATAGGTAGGGTAGAGTAGCCTAATTGCGGCCTCTTCCAGTTGCCGGCCACCTCTCAGAAAAGTCGTTGTAACTAGTGAAATCGTATATATTTCTCTTTCTGAGTTTTTTTCTTGTTGCCTTTGCTTAGTCGCTCTCGATAAATCAACTCATTTGCCTTGTGATGTATCAGGAAGGGTTTTTGGATGAATTTACTGCCAAAATCGTTAGTTAAACTCCTGTTGGAATTAGTGTTTTCTAAGAAAATGTTGGGGGAAACTGTTTTCAAATGTTATTTTCTTATAATATATATTATTTTATATTAAAATTAGCTTTTAAATGTGCAAAACTTTTATATTTATTGTTAAAAAATAAACGTGGTTGCCTATCCCCGGCCGGAGATGTAGGACACACGGGCGCAGTGACCTGAGGAGAAGTCAGTTACGATCTTAGCATCACGCTTTCTTATAGAAAGGATCTGAAGAGGCAATGAATTTTATTTTAAGATAATTAAGTGTCCTGTGAGATCACCCTGTTTGGTTTTTTTCACGAAGTGGAGTTTTATTGCGCTTGAAGCAGCGACCTTCTTTATTCGTGCATGTAACGGTGGGAGGTCAAGGAGTGCCTCTAGAGCAGCGGATGGACAGGAGTGCATGACACCCGTGATCCTATGCTTGCTAGTCTTTGTTTCCTTTATAGTGCTTTCCAGGCAGATAACAACACACTAGAACAGAATACGTAATGGTTGGTAAGTCTTAATGGTTAGGTAGGTCCTATGTATTATTTTTTACATAAACATTTAGCATGATCATAATATGGCAGTGGATTTAGTGTGCGTTCTAGATGAGCATTTCAAGAAAGCTCATTATCAAGTGTGATACCGAGATATTTTACTTTCGTTGAGAATGGTATTGGATTGTTGTTTAGAGATATGGTCGGAATTCCTTTTCCGAGTGAGGCGAACAATTGTTGTTTTTGAGGGGTTAACATTTAGACCTTTGTCTTGACACCAGTTTCATACTATTGTTAATGTGATTTGCATGTGATCTGATGTGGTTGGACCATGTTTGCGTCTTATCCCTTGAACTAAGCAACTAACTAAGACGCTTGAAGCAGTAAAAACATGATTTTATATGCACTTCCGCCAAACAAAATCCATATCCTTCAGCCGGCGGGTTTTGGTGATTTTAAAGTTCTTAAGTCGGAGCACAAACAAATATAAAGCCATTTATTTACTCGGTGGCCAAAAATGGGACACAACCTGGTTAGAAATAGGAAACAAGGGGTCGGCCGCTGTAAAGAATTACCTTTTTTACAAAAACATAAATCAATAATTTTTTTGTAAGAATAATTAATTAATTTTTTATTTCACCGATTAAAGAATAATTCACTTCAACAATTACTCGAAAATATTAATAATTGTTGTTACTGTGCTATTTTGAAAGACGAAAAATCCTTCAGGGGCCGGCAACTAGCGACTTATCCTATGTATATGCATATAAAGAATGATTGAAATAGGGAGAAAATTAACTTAAAGGAGTCATATAGGTTTACACTATTAGATTTTGACCAATCTTATCATAAACATCAGTTGTTTGCTGGATTAACCTTTCACTCTTATTTCACATTAACAAGAAAGATATGCCCAAAGAAAGATATGTTTAAATTGCACTGTGGGCTTTCTTGGCATACCCGACTCTGATGCATCTTTCGGTTCTTTGTATTTGGCGGTTTTTGGTAAAACTCATACTGAAGTTTAGACGACACTGCGGGAGAAGTATGCAATGATTCCAGAACCCCGGGTACGTACAAATTTCATAGTCGAATTTCGCAAATGGTTTCGGTCAGGATCTGGGCCAGGGGAAGGATATAATAGCATTCTCACGGATGTTTGGAAAACCTGTCTAGCTACATACGTATGCTACTTGCATAAATAGCTATGCGTTATATTGTGAAGAACAGTTGCAGGGGTCGAAGTATATAACAGAACATTTGAAAGTTCTTGTTTGCAACATATTGAAGAACTTCCAGATTTGTCCATTTTCTACGGATGTCGGAATTGCTCGACAAACTTGGATGACCAAAGAAAGAGGCGAAAGTGAACCATAACATCGACTATGAAAATACTAGACGGTTTGTACTAGATTCCTGCTTTATTATCCAAGAAAATCCGACACCACAAACGACTTAAGAACGTCTTTTTTTGTCGTTATACTTTGTAAATACAAAAACAAATAAATTGTGTTCTGTAAGTAGTTCTTTCGAAGGAGCCAACAAACAACAAAATCGACCATTAACGATGTTTAAGAAATAATTTGTGCGGAGAAATAAGGGGTGCTTTCATAAATGCATTGTTGCGCAAGTCTGACCAATGCATAGGATTTCAAATGGCAGCCAACACTTGTCTCGCTTTCATAAATGCATAATTGTGATCATTTGCTGAGCAACTACACAAACGTTAAGAATGAGTTGCGCTTTTATATTCTGACGTGAAACTATTAATTGCATGTAAACAAACAAACCATGCATTTATGAAAGAACCCAAGATCCGGGCGTTTTTAATTATATAAACATGTTCCCGCCGGCGGATTTAATAATAGGGGTGCTCAATTTTTCTTATAACAGCTATCAATAACGAGTTCCGTTTTACTGCTCGTTCTAAAACATTTGTTTGCAGACTACCTTGCTTTGCGGAGTTCTTCCAATGATGCCAAATTTTTATGTGATTTAACCTGTGATTATGCATAATTGTGATCATTTGCAGTGCAACTTCGCAAACGTTTCGAATCACTTGCGCTTTCATATTCTGACGTTAAACTGATTGCATGTTAACAAACAGCCATGCATTTATGAAAGCAACCATTCTGAAAATACAATCGACTTCCTGAAAATGTTTTCAAATCGAATTCCGCAGCATTTAGAGTAAAAGACAGAAAATATGTTTGAAAAAAATGTTTGAGTGAATGACTCAGTTTTTTATATTTTCACCTTAAGTGTACGCTCTTCTTTTTCGTATTTTCTCTTTTTACTTTTTTATCGTTTTATTTATTTTTTGTTTTCTTTTTTTCGATTTTTTTTTATTTTTTTTTTCGAGAATAGTATATTTTGTATGAAAAACTTGCACTTTTATATTTTATTTCAATATTATTTGTTTCTATTGTTGTTTTCTTTTAGTTCATTTTCTTTTTTACAATATACTATTGTATGAATGTTTTATACATAATTGATACATATAAGCCAAATAATTAAAAAAAAAATACATTTACAAAAATAGGTAAACGTTTTACATGTTAAGCAAAGAATATCTCATTTCTAGGTAGATTCTATTGAACAAATGTGTTATAATTATGTAAACATAGAGTTAAAATTATTAATGTTGATTAAAGTAAAACAAGAAGTACATAATGTTTCAATACGACTTTGTTCAGAATTTCATACGACATACTTGTATTTTTATAATATGTTGTTTTTTTTTTAGAAAAAGAATTGCATTACTTTATAGACTCTATGTGTATATACGCTACCATATATATTTCAGTTATTTAGTTATTTTCACTAAAGTATTATTATCTAAAAAATGATTTAATTTACAATTACTTCATAATATATAATGTACTTATATTATATCTCATAGTTAGGGGTTTTTGCTTAGCACGCTTTCTTCTCGTTATCTCTTATGCTCTGGCATTCATTATCATCATCTCTTTTAATATACTTTATTTTATATTTATAAAAGCGCTTAACAGTTATATTATTAGTTTTGTAATTCTTTCATTTTATAAAAAGTATTTAATTAGGTTAGTTTTGTGTAAGACATTATTTTTTGATTTGCTTTTAACAGTCACGAAGAAGCTGCTTGACTGCATTTTGTTGAACCTATGAATAAAATGGTGATTTTGAATCCTACGTAAGTGTAGGGGCAGAGCTATCAACGGCGCCATGAGCGATCCTCAGACTCATCATCTTCTTCTTCATCTTCAAGACGAAGTTCTGGCAGGGTATCGGTTGCGTCCATCATTTCACTATTGCCATTGTTGTTGGTGGGCTTGATTTCAGGTATGTTATTGTTCTCCGTTATAGATTTATGTTGAAGCTGTGATGTGGGAGACTGAATCACTGGGGCCCAAGCAATCTTAAAAGAAGCGTAGGTAGAAGTAAGTTCTTCTTTAAAAGTTTTTTTTTTGTATTCAAGTACCTGTAATCGTTTATCTTTGAACACCTTTCCGCGAAGAACGGCTTGCTCAGCATTGGAACGAGTAGCGTAGGTGGCGATCAGCTGCGGAATAGACTTTTCGATATCGTGCTTGATAACCTCGCCAAAATTCTATTATAAAGCAAAAATTATTATTTTAATTAAAAACTTAAGACAATTAAATTCTTGAACAAGCAGATTAGATCTATGCATAGAACCTAATGTTACATGATATATTTTTGAGTATGTTTGTCACAAATATAGGAATACCCTACAATTTTATGCCGATAGGCAAATTTTGAAGCATCTTATGGCAAGTTACACTCTTTGTGTCAGACTTTCACAAGAGGTGGAGAAGCGGCATAATATAAAGAAGACAAGGTATTTTTGACGCCGAGTCTAAAAAAGGTATGCTTCATTTCACTGGTCCACCTGTAATGTTTATTTTTGATTCGCTTATCAATCACTCTCGAATATGTCACACGAAAATTAAAATGGAAAGTCGACCAGTGACATGAAACAAAGAGTGGAAAAGTCCAAGCAATACATTGAAGAAGATTGGATATCTGTGCTCAATCACAGTGGATGCCCGGTGTTATTTTGGCCAGTTGCTCAAATATAAAGCTATTAAAACTATGCATATAATACTTCTTATAATATTTCTTATACAAATTGAGATTACCGCTGATCATTCCCAAAGTCGTAATTAAAGATATTTAAAACAATAGAGTACTTACCCTGAAGTGAGCTAATACATGATCGCAATCTTCACTGGCAAACCCGGTGACAACAATAGATTTAGGCCGTCTGTCGACACTAGTCGACCCGGCTGCTGGCAACGTTGGACGAATGTGTTTGTTTGGCCTTGTTCCACTCAGTGGAAAATGCGGTTTCGCACCGGGTCCAATACCCAAACTACGCTGTAAGTCTTCCAAACGCTTTTGTATGGCAGTGGTGTCGTTACCTTCTTGTTGTTGAGCAAAAAGCTCTAGCTCTATATCAAGTAATTCCTTCTTCTGTTGCTCCTTGCTTTTCTTTACAGGCGGTTGTTGATTCTGAATTTGAGCAGCCATATGTTCTTGTTCGGCAGCAATCTCTTTTCGTAATTTATCAATTGTCGATTGAAGAATTTTGATGGTTTCAACCGTTTTCACCCGCTGTGGGTCATTAGGCTCACATCGTTCTACGAGTTCTACAGCAGATTTCATTTGTTTTAAATAGCCTTGAAGCAACTCGTGCTTTCGCTTGCGCAGGCCATTTGCCAGTTGAACAACGGCTTTAGCCTGTTCCTCTTGTTTCTTCCGTATGATAGCTGTAGTGGCCGGTGTAACACGCTGCGAGTTGTTCTTCAAACGAAGTGATGGTGGTGGAACATGAGCCGCAGCAACGATTGTTGGTGTAGTTGAAGCTGTCGTTGTTGGAGTTGTTGGTGTTGCTGGAGTGTTTGGCATTGATACTGGTGTTTTAGCTGCATCAGCAGCGGGTGTGGGCACAGCAGGAATATTACTAAGATGATATTGAGAGTTTTTTCGTCCTCCACCATTAAGTGGAGAAGAAGCACTACTATCATCCTTCATTAGGTTTGTCATCTGCGGATTGCCACCGAGAGAAATGCCATCTTGCTGGCTGTGCCAAAACACTTTTATGAACCTGTTGTTAAGAACAGCCTCTGTACTACGATAGGCAACGTTGGCCTCAGCATGGGTAGAAAATGTTACAATGGCAGCCTCTGGATCGCCATCATAGGATATCTGAATGTTGACTATCTTTCCAAACTTGGCGAAGTGATTATTGAGATGGGCAATCGTGTTCATTCCACGTGGTACCTTGCGCAGTTCCAGCGAGCAGTTGTTTTGAATATTCGGAATTCGTGGTCCAAGGCGGCTAGAAAGAGGCAACTTACGTTTTGTTGGACCCTCTGCTATGGCAACGGAATCTTCGAGCTCAAAACGACGTTTTGACTGTCCAACAGAAATATCACCTCCAGATCCATTTGCGTCAACCACTGGCACTGGAATTAACTCTCTTTGCAAAGGCGTAGCAGCGGAATTCAGCGGAAACGGAAAAATAGGAGCCGTGGGACGGAAGCCTGCTCCACCAGCAGCTCGGGGATATGCACCCGGAAGAGCTCCATTTCCACCTTTATGCGGAAAATTTCCTCGTGGTCCAGAACTGAAGGGGTTACCACCACTAGAAACACCTCCTCCATTTCCACCATTGCCCACTGACGGTGCAACAGCAGAAGATGATCCGCGTGACCAAAGATCTGGAGCATCCGGATTATACTCCCTTAATGACATGCTTATCAATTGAGAATTATTTATTCCCTCAAAAACAACTGGATTTACTCCATGATCCCATGGACAAGTCTCGCCACGAACGCAATAGCCCTTTTCGTCGAAGTCACGGCAGCGCTGTCTTTTTGAGTTTTCGTTGTTGTACACCGGTGATCGAGTAGTAACACCTCCTACTGGAGATCCTTTACGCCTTTCCACCGAAGGCGATCGGCTTCGCGATGCTGAGTTTGTTCGATTTTTTGCAACGAAACCCATTCTGGGCGATCTTTCGTCATTCATATGCTGTCCGCGACGACGATCTGGACCTCGCCTATCTCGTCTGTCACCATGTAGAGGTGGAGATTTATTTCTAAATTGTCGTGTGTTTTTCTCTCTCTCGTTTTGACGACGATCTCGAGACCTCGATCTTCGCGATAGTCGATCATTTGATCGTGATCGTGAACGCGATCGGGATCTCAATGATGCTCTGCGGCGGCGGGACTCTCGAGGTTGATTTTCTTTATCAGAAGTTGCTTTAAACGGACTTACACTCTTGGCAGGACCCATTATAAGTGGTGGAGGTACTATTGATGACAACGGTGATGATAATATGGCTGTTGTGTTGGATTCTACCACGTTCTGTGTGACGGCCGTTGACTGATTGCTGCTTTCCTCAATTTTATTATATAATTCTTTGGTTTTAGTCTGCAATAAGAGTGTGCTGGGGATGAGTATCGTGTCATCAGGGAGACTGTCATTACTCACATCATCAAGGGGTGGTGTCAGTTCTCTGTCCGTGCCAACTATGGCTACGGCAGGAGCACTCTCAGCAGCATTTTCAATAGCTGTTGTGGGCACAATGGGGGCTAGATATTCTTCCGATGCAATTGCATTAAATAGACGCTCAACGAAGGGCTTTGTCTCTTCGGCTAGGAAGACGTCTAATTGCTCAATCATGACTCTTTTTAAATCTTTTACGGGTTTTTCTTTTTTAAGTAGAGCCAAAACGTATCGTGCTAGAGCGGATGAATCAGCATCACAACTATGAAAAAAATAAATAAAATATTAGTATTATTAGTAGTAGAAATATAGTATTTACAAATATGTATATCTTTTGAACAGAGTAATTTGTATTTATTTTGTAAATTTAAGTAATACCATAAATGTCGCCACATAGAACACCTCAAAGTGTTCGTTATGAGACAGGTTAATAAAAGTGGGTAAATATGTATATATATTCACATAGAAAGTATGAGTAGATAAAGAGTATAGAATGCAATATCAAACCTAGATAACTGACCTCATTGGCTTTTTACCTTAATTTTCTGCCTGAATAATTACACAACACATTCGTAAAAAGTCGAATTTTACATCAAAGTTTTTGAACAGTGGGCGTTTTGTTTACAAATGTAGGAGAATCCGCTTTAGTAGGTAATTGCTTATTTCTACATTTTCTGACTTTTTATAGTGATTCAGAACAAGCACACGAAAAAAAAGCACCCAAAATACGAGCCAAAATAAATGAAACACAAAGAAAACGCTATTCTTGTCAACGGTAAGCAACGATTAAGACATGCTGGACTTTTTCTGCTAGAAGCTGTTCTAAAATCCCCGGAACGACCCAACGATTCTGTTATGTTCTGGGTATGTTTCTCTCCAAGTAGAGTGGAAGATTTGGTTCGAGTGATTGGAAAGGAGTCATACAAAACAATATTGGAAGAAAACGCTTTGTCCTCTGGACTAAGATTAATAGGCGAACGATTCATTTCAATATTTTAACAGGACAACCACCTCACCACACGTCAAAACTTTGTTAAGTGGGAAGATGAAGAAACCTTACAACGGTTAGGTATGGTATGGTATCTTAAACATTAAACCCTATATAGCTTTTGTCAGAGGACTAGGAAGCATAGAAGGGCCAATGCCCATCTTCTGAATCTATGTTGTGTAATATACTAAAGTTTTGCTGAGCAATATACCGCAGGCAACAATTCAAAAACTGATAGCTAGAATTCCAAGAATTGAGAAAAAAGCCACATTTTCATAATTTTTCCATCATTTTAATAAATTCCCTTATATTAAGAACAATTTGAAAATATGTTTCTTCTTATTTTTGTTTCATATATGAGTTTTTTTCTATGTGTTTTTCCTTCGTGCAAATGAGGCGCACTCAAACTTTTTGCTTGCAGTGTACGTATGCACTTGAATATATTAACGCTCTATTTTAAGAAGGCATTCACATATCTGTAAAATATCAAAAATGTTTAAAGTGTTATCTCTTTATCAGATTGTCTGAGTATGATTCAATCGTCACCATATTGAAGAAAATAAAGATTCTGCAAAGTGGTTTAAATGTTGACGTAGGGTATATTAGGTTAACAAATTTTAAATTGGCGATCATCATCATACTCCACCAATATGCTGGACATATATGATGAAAAACAACTTTTGCTGCCTAGCTACGTGTACAAGAATAATCAAATAATTAAAGTTAAATATCAGGTTAATCTATTTGCAAGTGGAGCCCATTAATTTAACCGCATTAGTTAGATACATATGCACATAAAAATATATAATTTTATAAAAACCTACCCAACAACTTGATTCGTAATACAAAAACTTGGTGCTCCGCAGTATACAATTGGAAAAATAAAATTATTTAACCCACACGATTTAGGACATATATTTATACAGTTATTTTTTTCAGTGTCAATCCATTTACTCGCACAACATAATGACTAGATTCAGTTTGTAAATTGTAGGCGAAGAATTTCAGTTTTATTTCTTGATACAATTGCAAAATTAACAGTTGTTTAATTAATATTACAGAACGATGGTATACCTAATGTAACGGATAAGAGAATGATATCTGCCACGCCGATTTGACACTTGTTGCTTACAAATTATATCGGTAAGGTAGTCTGAATAACACATGTTCTATTCACAATCGTACTTATTTAACAAGTTAATCTATGTATGTAAATACAAAAATATTTTTATTTAAAATGCATACAGGTTTAGGAATTGTTAATGAAACTGGAATGTTAAAATGTTTTTAATGAAATATTTTGTGTGTATCACTTTTATTCATAGTTCTTTCATTTTATTGCCATAATAAAACTATTAATTCATTCTTACATACCCCAAAAAAAAATTAAATACTTGAACGTTTTTTCTTTTCTATTCCTGACGCGAAAGATATAAAATTGCTCAAGAATAAGCAGATATATATTTTATTTTAGATGTCAATATTCATTTAAGCAGTCGAAAGGCATACTCTCACTTAAATTATGCGAAAAAACAAATATAGAAATCGGCTCACATAGCTAAGTTTCTGTAAGTTTTCGAAGTGTGTACGGAGGTTTATTTATTTTGGTTTTTTAAATTAAATTATTTATACATGTTAACGCTTTAACAATGATTTATTTCTGACCAAATATATTGAATAAACGCAAGCAAAAAATAGGTGTACAAGCAGAATGCATTTAATTTATTTCCCTTTATAAATTACACTCAGATCTGTTTCGTGATCTGAAATTTGCCGGCACAAAAAGTGTTCCCACAGGCTCATCACTTAGTGCAAGTATTAGTACACACATCTTTTATAAAACATACACAATGACTGAATACATACACGCTAACACAAATACAAAAGATAATCAAAGGGTCTATGTCACCAAGGCATAATTACGTAAAAAGTAGTCACATGGATATTTAAATTATAATATGCCGTAGTTGGTCTTATGAAAAAGACTTAATGAAAGATAAACATGGCGTAATGTGGGCACCTCCTCGGAAGTTGAAGGCAATGGAAAACAGCAGATCAGGAGCATCTATATGCCCGGATAAAAGCTGCTGAAAGAAAACTATATCACTATCAAGTCTTCACTAAGAATGTGTGTGTCATTTCAAGATACGCTGACTGTAGGGATGTTGAATGGTTTCTATTCGATTGTATGAATGAATATTGTAGTACGGATTCCAGACCTGTGAAGCATACTCTAGATGCGGACGGACGAAGCAATTGTACAAAGACTGAGTAACATAGGGGTCGTCAAATTCTTTGGACTTCTTCATACATTCTTTGGACTTGTTTATATGCGGTATGAATTTGAGTTTGGGGTCAAAAGAAACTCCGAGATCTTTAAGACTGTCAGTCAACATGATAAAGCATGTGTTGAGATAAGGTATATTGAAAACTAGAGGGAATACGCCTTCTTGAGAATGTCAACTGTTGGCATTTAGATTCCGTTCCGTTAGAGCCCGTTCTTAGCACACCAAATGTCAAATGTCAAGATTTCTGTCATCATTTTTATGTCGTCAGCGTATATCAAGATATTGCTGGTTTTTATACATGCTTTAATATCATTAATAGCGAGAATGAACAAAATTGGGCAGTGACTTCCCTGAGGAACTTAAACAGCGTTCCAAAATGATTTCATACGTGTGTTGCTTGCTTCTACGCATAAATAGTTTCCTATGTATTTATGAACGTTTTTTGGTATGTTTTTAATGACTGTCTGATTTTCAGGACTACCAAATGGCAAGGGTATCCTAATTAAATTTTACATTACTTAAACGAACTGCTGGCCTTTAAATACACTTCATTATTTTGTAGAGAACAAGGTTTAAATAACAACCTTGGACAATTACATTCCAAAAGTCTTATTCCACACCTTTAAAAACTAAAAAAATATTGTTACAAGAGCAATCAGTAAAAGTGTTAATTAAAAAAACAGCTGAGTACAATCGGTCACTGGTCTTAACCATAGACAACTTTTATAAAAGCTTTAAAGAAATGTATGATAGATGGACAGTATCTACGTCTCTTAAAACACGCATACCCCCAGATGTGTCTGAAAAGCGAGATCAATTCATATTATTAATTAACCCATATAAAGGCATTCCAGCAATAAACTAGATGTAGCGCAGAGATCACTGGAAAATAACGAGGCTGGCTTTTCGAAAGACTGTGAAATTGGCTAGTAATTTACAAGTTATAGAATTTTTAAAATTTCCACATTTACTTCTTATATCTTGAAATCTTGAAAAACATCATGCCATGTTTAATTCGTCGGAACTAAATAAATTTTTAACATCGTTTACCTTACTCAATTTTGAATTTGCAATCTTCAAATTGCATTAACATCCATAAAACTACTACTACCAGCAATTTTGCTTTGTATGCCTGGCGGAAGATTGGTGGACGGAAGAGGTGTGTCTAAAAAATGATGCTGTTTGGTTTATTTAAAACTGCACATTCATGCAATGATGTTTTAATCTACAAAGATATAAAATGCCGTAACTACTTTACTTAATAAAAAATAAAACATTACATGAGTTGAATTATTAATATCCATATTTTAAAAGCTTTTAAGTCACCCGACATAAACGTGATTAGTAAAATAAACAATACGACACCAAAGCTTATTTATGATAAATTAGTCACAGCACAGTGATTGTTTTATATTCTAATTTCTAATATAAACTTTTGTTAATCATATTACTAAACATATTTGTATGAACATTTTTGAAATGTAAGGCATGCAACAGTTTAAAATTATGTCCCAACAACATGTTTACAATATTATGCTCAGGCGTTATTCAGCACATGGTGTGTCCCACTATATTTTTTTGAATAATTATTCTACTCAAAATGTTTATATTTAGATGAGTTTAATATTTTTAGATCTAAGTGGGTGCACATTTGTTTAGTTTTATGTACAATGAGAGATAGAGAAAAAATTGAAAATATATATATGTATAATAAAAGAGAATAGCGATGAGGTAAAGCAAAGTTAACACAAATTATTAAATTATTGAATGGTTAAAAGTTTAAAATAAATATAACTTAAACGACGTCAAGACTTAAAAGACGACAGATAAAATAATATGTGTGATAATGACGTGACTTTAATTTAGTTGTGCATGACAGAAAATATAAACGAACACAAACTAGTTCGCCAATTTAAGACAAATCACGAATTATTTTGTAGCATTTGCTATGCATGCAATAAAACAAACTGATAAGTTACGATATCAATAGTCGTGTAAGAATGCAGTGGTTGAAGTCGGAGCAAAACCCAGCTATCTTCAATGACCGACAATTACCCCCTAGGCTAAAAGAAATGCTCTACACCACAGTTTTTTATCCTGCGCTCACATACAGTCAACAATGTTAATGCCAATTGGCAGCAGCTGAGAGGAAGATGCTTAAGCCTTTACTTCAATAAAATCATTAACTTCAATGAACTCATCTTTTAAAAATTGTCATGTTAAACCATGTACTTTACGAACCTCGCTATGTCAATCGTGTCTATACAATAAAGAAGAAAGGCAGGCATTTAAACTTCTAGGCTTTCATCTTCATGGCGATACTTTATACCAAACGTGATCCCTATAATCTATCAAGTCTAAGCCGATGAGATTGATCTTTTTTCTTTAAATGTTGAGACGCGTATGTTGCTAACATTTATATAAAAGGCTACAAATACTTCTGTGACGACAAGAAAATACAACATAAGTCATCAGCTAATGGTACCATTTAATTCACCTGTATTCATTTTAAATTCTACATTTTTTTCATTGCGATATCTCAAGTGGTTCAAAAGTTATAGCAACACAAATCCAAAACTTAAAATGTTGTCCCCTGAAAAATGACAAAAAGTGATTTATGCTGTTTTTCTTTGAGATGTATATATATATACGAGATAACAATACACTCTTTTAGTTACTTCCCCTAGTACACTTGACATCTATAGATCATCACATACATATTTACACACATTACAAAATTAAATTATATACATTTATTTATATACTTACAGCGGTTCCAGTATTATCACAAGCCAATTTTTAAGCGCGTCAGGGTTGTTTATAAGCATTTTGTTTTAATTGTTTTTTTGAATTTTATCACACGTATGATTAGTAAACTCTCCCAATCGATATAAATTAAGATTAAAAAATCTTTTGTACGACGAGCGTAGTTCTTGAGATCTTAAGATCTCGTGTAGGTTTTCCACCCTTTTTCCCACGTGTGGATAGTAGATTTTTCTTATGTAGCGCTTATATGTTTTTATTTTTTGTAAAATAAAATTTGTACTAATTTTACGTTTTTTTTTTCTTTTTTGTTTTTATTGTTTTATAGAATTGTTGTGTCTTTCCAAAACAAAAAGAAAAGTGTTCTCGTTATATCCCTAGGAGAGTGATTCGGCTTCTGAAAATAGAAAGAAATGTATATTAAGTACAATCTGTCCGGGTGGTTTAAATGTGATCTGGTAATCTGTTTTTTTTTTTTTTTTTTTTTTAAGTGCCGACAGTGAAGAGTTCGTATATTTAGTTTTTTTTGTAATATATACATATATTGACAAAGTTATAATTTTCAATTTGATTTATGGGAGTGTGTGTTTGCTTCGAACGAAGAAAACTTTATAGGTAGATACTGATAACATAATTAAGGGTAAAACAATTTTAACGCACAGAGTAAGTGCTCATAACTTGAGCTTCATCTAAAGTTTTGATTGAAAATAATTTGCTTCAAAATCTCGATTGAAATATTTGCTTGCTTTGCTTTGCAAAACATTGAATAGACAGCAACAGAAATGAGATCCTACTCAGAATTTGTTAAACGCAAAGCGATCATAGCCCTGCCAAAGACACCCATATTTTTCTTGTTTGCTTTGCTTAACTCGTTATTTTGTGCACATTGGTCAAATCTGCATTATGGCTTATTTAGATTGCTTTTTAATAATTTTATTTTAATTTTTTTAATATTTTTTGTATGGGAATTATGCAGAAGTCCAAAATACTAAACAGATATTGGTCAAATTTACAAATAAATTTTAAACTTCAACTATCAGAGCTGCTCTCACTAAACAGCAAAAGCATCTTTGATAGTACTTGAAGCTTCTGAAATTTGTGGCATGGGCCAATGGGTAGGTATATCAACGCAGTTTATAAATAACACTAACACTAACAACATTTGATTATTGTCGTGGCACATGCACTTTTTTGGTATTTTTAAGTGTTGTCAGTAAGAAACTAAGAAGAAATTTAAACTTTTTTATGATCTTTATGTGATTTATATAGAAAAAATCAGAAACATATATGAAAAATGTGAATAGCTTCCAGTTTGTCCCTCTTGATCGCCCAGCAGAAGTCGGCTGACATCGTTGGGGTCCACATACTCTGATAACGCGTCATCTTTGTTATTTTCTTAATGAAACCTTTCTTCTCATCACTTACAGCGCCCAGATTTTCTGCACAAAAAATACACATGCGAATCCTAAAAGTGAATTTTAAGGCAAAACCTTTTTATGTCTGTCTCTATTGGAGTTAGAAAAAAATAGCAACGCAAAACATTATCTGTAAGTTCAGTCCAAAAGATGGGTATATGGCATATGAGGTAAAATATTTGACACATGTTATGCAAGAAATAAATATATACCTATATGTATTATATTATGAAAATGTCGCCTTTAATTTCTGACAATAGTTAACCAGAATTAGTTAGTTAGTTAATTAAAAATGTGACGAAACTAGATATATTCGCACAAATGAAATATTGATATATTTATTCTTTCTTCGTGTTCGTTCTTATGTATTTGTCGCCAAATGCTGAAAATGTACGCAAGAAAACTGTGGGTTATCAAAAGGTTTAACAATTACCTACGTATTGAAATATTGTCAAAACACAATTATCTTCCAGAAATCATCGGTGTTATAAAAGGAACTTGTCAAATAAAATTGAATCTGCTTGATTTTGCCAGTAAATTTGTATGAAAGAAATATGATAAAAAATGAATTCAAAATGTATAGGTACATTCAATATTCATATCCAAAATAAAACTTTTCGATGTCGCAATAACGGTATCTTATTTAATGCAATAAAAATAGAGTGCAATCTGTTTTTCTAAGGCCTTATGTCACTTAAAAGGAAAAGTTCTGTAGAGATAAGGGAAGGTGCAGTGTCTTATTAAATAAATTCTGACCAGTTTCTGGGAATCTCAAACCCAACGCAAGATTTACACCTACTCGCACTTAACCCTACGCACCACTAAAAAAAAATATTATTCAGAAAATAATGCGTGGAATTATACAGAGGACGAAGTGGATAACATGACATATCTTTTTTAATATTTTATAGAAATAATTGTATTTTGGAAATTACATCAAAGCCAAATAACAAGCCTTTGAAATGCCAGCTTAAAGGGACGAAATAATTGTCAAAACCTTTGGTGGTAGTATGAATATTAAAAGATATTATTTTTCAGAGCAATTTCTCCAAAGTGCCTAGTTTTTATTTACTGTCCCACCCAGGAGTAAAAATTGACATGAAAAGCTTCTCAAAATTCGTGTCAAAAAATATATCCTCGCACACACAATGGTTGGTGAAGCTAGGCTTTAGGCTCTTTATTGAACTTTTATGCTTAATAGGTATTTAAATTTTAAGAGAAAACTCTGAAGATGATGAAGCATATGCCTAAGGATTTTGTATCCGCCATCATAAACACACAAAAGTGCGCTATACAGTTTTCTATTATAAATCTATGTTTTATAATGCCTCTATAAGGTGCGACGTGAGTTCATACCGGTATTCAATGAGCCGTATAAATGGAACCATAATGACTTTCCGTCTGCCAAGAGCATAAAGACCGAAAACGAAGTCTTACACCACTAAACACTTCGTAGGATGTATAGTTTAAGTGATTGAAAACCTCACAGGATTATCCGTTTTCGTGTTACATGTAGCATCATAACCAGCATCAAGAGCTTCAAACAATATGTATGAGACGAATCAATCGAAAATAACTTTTATCATCTGATTTAATCATAGCGAAGAAACAAATTATTATGCGAGTATTGCTTATCGCACCAATCAACCAGCCATGACTCCTAATTTGCTCTTGAATCACGAGTAATTAAAATAATAAATATAATAAAATGAGTGTTAGTTATATATTTTTTTTTTTTTGATATATCTTGTCCTGCAAGATACTATCGCGCTTCAATGACTCTAGAGATAAAACAAAAACTACGGGTGGAATTTTTAAACAACTAACTAAACTAAATAGCCTCGTTCCATTTTCATAGAATTAATGGTCGCATTTTAAGACAATTGCAACAAAATATGATCAAAGCGAAGGCAAATTAAAAATGACTTCGCTCTCCAAGCTTTGCTTGTGGTTATTTAGAAAATACGCCGTTGATATGATGAATTTAATTACTGCGTTATATAATCTTTTCAAATAAGCTCATTTCATCACGTAAGTAAACAAAAACTTTGAACACGAGGTGTTTTTTTTATAATAATCCGAAAAATTGAATTGTATTTTTCTTATCTGAAGTGGTGCTCGTACTGAAGGACTCGTCATCGGTTCACTCGGGTATTGAACTTTCTCACAAACGCTAGCGAAAACCCAAATCAAACGATACCTACTTCATTCGAAATTCGATCCATGTCTGGACAATCCTGTTGTTATTATTTACAGACACTTTTTATTCTGCTGCTGACCATCTGCCGCTTCAAAGTACATAGCACTTTGTTAGCAACGACACTAACTCACCAAACGGCCTCGCGCGTTAAA
The DNA here is from genome assembly GCA_963576555.1 of Ferdinandea cuprea. Taxonomy (NCBI): domain Eukaryota; kingdom Metazoa; phylum Arthropoda; class Insecta; order Diptera; family Syrphidae; genus Ferdinandea; species Ferdinandea cuprea. The sequence goes on from OY754959.1 coordinate 86,868,069, forward strand.
TAAAAATTAAATTCATTTCTTGTTTTAGAAAGTTTTGTATGCACGGCTACCATGCGACCCACCTCCCCGGAGTAGTAGCAGCACCTATTTCCACCAATGCTTCTTGTATTTCGCACCACTTGGCAAGTACAGCGAGCTCTGATTACGAAAAAAACACGCCTGCTAGTTTTTCCACGCGAGCATACAAAACATTACTTACATATATGTACGTAAACCAAAAACAAAATTTTGTGATTATTTACATAAAATTTATTCTGGAATATAATCCGCAACATTAGTAAATTGATTTCCTCTCTTTTTTTACAATAATTTTTTCATTCGGAAAATTTGTCGAAAAAAAAATAAAGAGGAAAGAAATAAAGATGGAGACCATGACCATTAGCAAAAAGAGACAGAAGGATACGTTTAGTCTCGTTCGTTCTCACTGTACCACTCGCACACACAATTACACATACTCTTTGGGAAGCCCTCGACACATTTCAGCACTTATAATTTTTTTTTCTTATATTTTAAACGAACAATTTATGGATTTTAACTCACTCTTGAGGGTGTAATTTGATTGTAATATATTGAAATTATATTTTATCACTGTTTTTCCAATGGAAAATTATTTCACAGCACTTCTTTGCAATGTAAAAGCAATTTTATTTTCTTAATGTTCGTGAACGACCTTTTGCTCAGCGAAAAATCTATCACGAAAGTGACGTATGTGACGAATTAATATGATTGTATTGGTCAAATATAGTTTTTTCGCGTGTTCGACGCTTGAGGTCAGAGTCGTATACTACCAACCACTAGATGTCACTTAAAACAAATAAAAGTAGTAGAATAAAGCAATATTTAGTACCGTAAAACAAGCGCATCTGCATATTTTTTGCTTTGCCTGGCTGATATTTATCAATGCTTTTAAATTATTTATATCCTATCCTAAGGGCATATTAATTTTAACACATAGTCTGTAACACCCCTTAATATTCATCGTAGACCCCTAAATATATATAAATTTATGATCAAGACCAAAACCTAACACTAGCAATGTCCGTCCGTCCGTACGCAATTTTTAGGGCCTTAAAATTAAGCTAGAAGGCTGAAATTCGGATCACTGCGTAGCAATGTTTAAGTGCAAACATTTGTTTATACGCCCACTGTCACGCCCACTTTTAAAAAAAACCGTTTAAAGCTAAAGTTTACATACTTCACAAGATTTTTATCCACTGCCCTCCTCCATAAGTTTGTCATATCTTCTTTTCGTGGTCGTTGTTTTTATTACAATGCTGTTTTCTTCGAAAATTTTAATAGAAACCGAAAAAAAATGTTTAACAAAACACTTAGCCAATACTTTATCACATACAAACTTTTTGTCCACGTGGTCACGTTTTTTCATAAAACTGTTTTTTTTTTAAATATCATAGAATGAAATGAATATTCTTATCGCTATTTTTTAAGCGGCAGATAAGAATATGTATAGGGTATTATACTGTTCGCCCTAAGCGGACTATAAACCTTTGCTTATGGTTTTCCTTTCGGAAGTATCTCCGCTTTTTTATAGTTGTCGGTTCGCTCCATTCATAGGTTAAAATCATATGAACCGGCTTGTTGTCAATCCAATTCACGGCACTAACCAGAACTTCAACTATCATAACAATTCTTTCTATACAAAATCTACGTCCATGTTTTTTAGGAAATTTTCTGAAGGCATTTCAACATTGGGGTTGAGACGCATATCAATAGGTACCCAATTGTAAAAGTCCAATTTTGTGAGATATACTTGGATATCTTAGGTTATTAGCCTTTCAATGCGTACAAGACTATATAAAGGGTGTTTTTAGAGGTTGGTTTTTCGAATAGAGACCATTTGTGTTCAAATCTGGCAACTCTAATGTTATTTATGTTCAGTTTGGTTTGCCATTTCATCATGAACAGGTTGACAAATCAATCGCAAAATTTTGTTCAGTGATGAGGCTCATTTCGGGTTGAATGGCTATGTCAAGAATCAAAATTGCCGCACATTGGAAGAGAATCCACATGAGACCCTTGAAACGCCATTACATCCAAAAAAAATTTATTTTTGGTGTACTCTATGGGCTGGTGGAGTCATTGGGCCATACTTCTTCCGAAATGATGCTGGAAAGTCAGTTACCGTTAATGGAGACCGGTATAGAGCCATGATAACCGACTATTTTGCTCCCGAGTTGGATGGCATGAATGTGGATGAGATGTGGTTCCAACAAGACGGCGCTACATGCCACACAGCGCACGTCACAATCGATTTATTAAAGGAAACATTCGATGAGCGCATAATTTCGCGGAATTGACCTGTCAATTGGCCACCAAGATCGTGTGATTTGACACCATTGGATTATTTTCTTTGGGGATATGTGAAGTCGCTCGCCTACGCCAACAAACGAGAAACGTTAGGGGACTTGGAAGCCAACATTCGTGGCGTTATTGCCGACATACAGCCCCAAATGCTTGAAAAAGTGGTTGAAAATTGGACCTCTAGACTTGTCTTTATTCTTTATTCGTCTTTATAACCAGCCGCGGCGGCCCGAAATCTTATTTAAACATCAATAGCATACAATTATCCTTCCAATAAAGCCAAATTGATGGACATAAAAATGATTTTCTTGTGTTTTATTTCAATTCGAAGTTCTATACCTGTATATGGTCTCATACAAAAAGAAGTAAAAAATACATTATATTTTCACAAAAACCGGAATCAAAGCTTACAATAATAATAAGACGAGAGAATATTTTATGTGCAGTAAATTTTTTGTTTATGAGAAATTTATACCACCTTTGTATGGAGAAAATCGATTTCTACGTGTTTAATAAGAAAAGTTGCGGAATTTAATCATACAGATAAAGCAATCAAATAGGGATGTGAATATTAATTGCAACCAAAATCATACGGCATCATAGAGAACCATAAGAATACTTATACTTACATCACATCGCTGATTAAAAAACTTATTTATTTGTTTATAAACGCACTTTAATGCACTGAATTTCCGAAATTCATGTATGGAATGCTGCTAACAAATTGTTTGTTTGGCCACCACGTCGATTTGACAGATAAAAAAAATTATGACAGTTCTAAATTTAGCTCTATAAGCCACTGACGTATTACGTGCCTGACGAATTAATATACATATATGTATGTATATGGAGATGATAAATTGCTGCTGAGAATTTATTTTGATCGTATTAGTAGGTATGTATTTTTCACCATTTTTCTAGAAATATATGCATTATAAAAAGCAAAAGAAGTAGCAGAATCGGTACCTACCACATGCAGAAAGAGAGTTAATTGAAATCCTTTAAGTTCACATAACGCTCAGCCGTTGTTAAGTGAGGGATACGGAAAGCATTTTTTTTAAGCCAGTAGAAATATTTTTTTTGGATTTTGAACACCACAAACGAAACAAGGCACAAAGTTTAATGATATTTAAATAATAAAAATATATTATTAATTAAGGCCGAAAGGTAATAGGATTAAGTGATATAGTTAAGTTTAGAGTAAAAAAATTAAAGGCACAAAGTTTTCGACATCTATTTCAAGCGTTTGTCCGCCGTATGTCCTCAATAATATGAACCGAAATATGTTAGCTTTTAATGCGGCGACTAATATTGGTTTGTCAACGTCGACTGAAGACTTAACTTTTCTCCAAAGAAATTAATCTACAAACCTCATATCGCAAGATCCGTGAAGCCAATTTACAGTTCCATTCGCAAAATTATACGTACATACATACATAGAATGTTTCCTTCATCAAATTAATTATTTCGTTTGCTTTACGGCACGAGGCGCCATCCTGCTGAAAAAACTTTCCTACCACATTCATGCTATTCAATCGTGGAAAGAAAAAGTAACTACTTATCGTTCCAGAGAGAGAAACGTTAAGCGTATTGCGCTGATTAAACTCATTTCAGAATGAGATATTTTAAGACGAAATTATGAATTGCAAAGTCTGCACTCTGTTTTCGCAATCAATTCGAGTGCGAGTTAAATGCATTTTAAAATGCGAAAAACCTAGGTTTTGCTTATACACATACAATTGATCATTGGGCCTGCGTACACGAGATGAATTCTTCCGGATGAAAACCCTTTTTTTTTGAAGAGGGATGAGAAGTGTACGGAATGAAATGGAGCAAAATCTTCCATCAAGTTTAGAGTGGAAGAACGAAGTAGAAAACTAATACATACACAACTTTCTACATTTGAGGTAAATTTGAGCAAAATGGCTAACACAATTAAAGGAGGTTCATGTACATTTTGTTTCACCAAAATAATTCATCCCGTGTACGCTCGAAGTAAAGCTGAAAACCGTTTTTTCTCCTGGAGGACAGACATCTCGTATACCCAGGCCCATTTTGAGCAATTTAATTTTAAATTTATAAAGATGGCCCACACAAATCGTTCGTTACCAAAAGTCTGTTGGGTAAAGACGACTCATCAGAGGTCTCCACTTTAGTTCGTGGGCGCTTTTTAACAAAATGTTGTTTTCATCGAAAATTTCTATATAAAACGAAAAAAATGTATTTAGTCAATATTTTGTATAGTTTAAATACCAAACAAAACCCATAGAAAGGCCACGCGCACTTTTTAAGGCGCGTTTTCCAAGAAAAAAAAATTGAATAGAATGAAATAATATCTATCCACCCATAATGTTCTTAACGCTTTTTTTGGGGCATATTGGTACTGTTCGCCCCAAGCGGAATGTAGCATTTGCTTTTATTCTATATTATTCTAACTTAATTTTGTTTGATGAAAAATTTCTTTTATTACATCTGTTGATCGTATGTAAAAAAATGTATGATATAATTTTTATGAAATATTTCTAGGATAACAAATCCAAAAATGATTGAAAAATAAAATGTATTTAAATTAAACAAAATGGAAGCACTATTTTTCATAACTTTGAGTTTAAGAAGCGCCAGTATACCTGTATGCCAGTGAGCGCCACTAAATTGTCTTTCTAAAATGTACAATGCTATTTATGTGCCCGTACAGTTTTTGTTTTTACAGTTCAGAAGTTCTAGAAATTTAAAATAGTAACACCTACAGATTTTTCCGACAAAAAACGGCTTTAACTACAATCTGTTGATCGAATGTATAAAAGTTGCTAAATATAATTTTTATGAAAATGTGTTATTTTTGTTTTTGCACTACCATCACAGAGCAAAACACAAAACACTACGTTCTCTAAGTGTAAGCTCTTAGTGTCGCTTTAAGCAACGGTCGTTTGATGATTAAGAACATGGAGAAAACACATGGCGGAAGATTAAGTTTAGCTTCTGAAACTTAGGGTTCGCAGAAAAAAAAAATGTTTATTAAAAATTTTTGAAAAACTACGAAAATAAAGAACAACAAATTTTGTGTTTAACGACCCATTACCATTTTGTAGCTGCACAGATGTTAAGTTTGCTTAAAGTCAATCAATGGTGCAACATTTCATTGTCAAGGAGGCAAAGGCATCCAAAATTTTAGATTTCAAAGGATGGTGGAAGCTTTTTACAAAAATACAAAACAGTCTCAGAAGAGTCCAAGATTAGACCAAGGAAAGAAAAAGATTCTTCACTATTAGCAGCTTGTATCATTTCGTGTACCAGAAAAATAAAGACTTATAAATCCATATCTATAAACTGCAGTTAAAAAAGTATGTTCCTTAACATTATTGTTTTTTTTTTTTTTTAATAAAAATAAAAAAATCTTAAAAAACAATATATTAATTTCTTCGTTTTTTGTATGTGTCATACGCATCTTTGTATACACGAAAATACTTTATAGTACAAATAGCCGATGAAACATATAAAGATACTTTTAAAATTTTCAGATTAAATGCCAATATCCATTAAAATATTAAGTTTTCATAGGATTAAAACTCTAAATTTATTAAATTTTATTTAGTTCTTCGATGCCAAATGTAATGGATGATAGTAAAAGCGATTGTTCCCTTAATACAAGTACAAAGATCTTCAGTCATGTAACAGAAGCTTTATAATACGCTAATCGCATATCTCCCTTTCCTTAATACAATTTATAGACATCGGGTGTCAGACCAAAACTATCAATATCATCTATTCGGATTGGAAAAAATAAGTGGATACTTGGAATTTAGCTCAAGAGAATAACTGTTTTAAATTTTTAGTTTTAATTCGTTTTTTGCCCGTTCTAATATGTACCCTTTATTTTTGTCTGGCGAAATAATAATTTTTTATTCTTGTTACAAAAGTATGTATCTGTAAGCAAATTGATTGCCTGCAACTATTCATAATTAATGAGAGCGGTTTTGGTAATTTTTTTTTAAATATATATATTTTGTTTTTTTGCTTTGTTTTATTTGTAACTCACATTCTTTTCTTTTTTTTCTACACAAGTAAAGTTTAAACCAAAAGTATATATTATTTATTTTAAACAATTGTTTATGAATTGCTTACTTTACAAAATAATTGAAACACCTTATATGTAAAGTTATTACTATTTAAACGAAAATCAAACTTAAATTTCTGATCACGGTGAGCAGTAAATTTATGCTTGTAAATAATTCAAAGTATATTGTATTAGAATTTCTCTTGCTGTAACTTGTTTGTAAAGATTTAATTTTTTTTAAATATTTCAAAGAAAAAACGAAATTTATTCTAACTAGCATGTTAACTAATTTTGTATATAATTCCATTTTTTATAAACACCTTTAAATATCTTATAGTTTTTTTTATATTTATTATAGTCTTCTTCATAAATAAAACACTAAATATATGAGTGTTGTTTTATTTTCTTGTTATTGACGCAAAATTAAAATTATCCGTTGATTGTAAATTTAATTAAAGCATTTTTATGAAAAAAAATAATATATTATTTTTTCGTATTTAAAATAAAATAAAATCATACGTTATTATATAAGAGAGAATTGAACTAAATGCACGAGTATATAATTATATAATTAAAACTACAGCTACATTTTGTTTACATTTTTATTTTTCGTTAAGGAGACAAAAATCTACTGTTTTTGTTTTTTAAATAAAGAGTTAATTCGATTTTTCGAGGTTAATTTGGCATGTAAGCAGAGTTTTTCATGTAAAATAAAATTAAAAAATAATAATAAAACAATAATTATTTACAAAAAAAAATTGTCGATCTAAACATCACGACAAAAATAACGTGTCACAATATTCAGGCTCATAATTTAAAAATAACAGTTAAACAATAATTTTGTATAAAATACACAAGTACGAATATTTAAGTTTTGGTTTCGGTTTGAAAACAAATAGTTACACTTAAGATTTAAAACATTAAAAAAATATCGTTAGTAGGTAAAATGAGGCTAAATCAATACCAAACAATTTTCTTTTTCTTTTGTAATAGTTGTTGGTAATTTTAATTACTTCATTTCGATTCGACCACGTAATTTCGCCCTTGCATTCAAATATTCGGGATTTACATGACCTTCGATTTCTTGTTCTTGACTCGCAGAAATATTTTGCTTTTCCAGCTTTTGAGCTCGTTCCATAATGACACGATTAAGTTCACCTTTCAATCCGGACTCAATCTTTGCCGCTTCCTGTTGCTGTTGCTCAAGGAGAATTTGTCGTTCTCGCTTTTTTTCGAGAACTCTTTGTAGCTCTGACTTTTGGTTGAGGACACTTTTACCTCTGAAAAGATAAAAAATAGTAGAGAGCCGATGTTGAAATCAAATTTTATATTGTCATATATTTCTGGTGTTAATTTAAACTAATTTGTAATTATTGACATGTTTTTTTCCCTGTGCGATTACGAAATTAAATTTGATTAACTTAGATATGATTGCAAGAAAGTTTTTAACTTGCTCGTACCTATACGAAGTTAAATTATTTACAGCCATTGGTTTAAATTGTTTTACAATTCTCTTAATAAAAGGTTAAAGTGCTTGGGCAACATTTTATTATCGTATATATTCTACGTATATGTATAAGCCTAGGTAACTAGGTATCAATTTATAATTGTTTTGTTTTCCATTAAAAATAAATATGTAGAGAAATATGTAAAGGAATACTTTGAGCTCAAATTCTGCGGTTCATAATTTCTACGAAATTACTTCGACAAAATAAGGTCTGTTCCATTACTTTTTCAAGTAACTTCCCAAATTTCAAAGAGTTGGAATGAAATCTCTCAAATTCTTTAAGAAAATGCTCAACTTACGAAAATGTAAAGAAACGGTTTTGTAGTAAGTCGAAGTAACCATATTACTTGACAGGAATAAAATATATAAGCGATTGATAGGAGAAAAAAACATTTCCGTCCTTTTATGGTTTGTAGTGCACGTAGCTTGTAGCTCTAGGGAATTGACAGGGTTTCCAAATTTGTTTACAGCGATTTTATTTAATGACCAAATGGGAGCGACAGACAATGTTAATATTTGAATATTGAAGTTAGGCCTTATATGTTGACACCTGCCCTGCGCACTATCTGCTAAAGAACATGATTAAAGTAATGACGATGAATGCTATAATTATGAGGCCTTGAAGTCGATGAAAAGATAGTATGTTTCGACTTGATTTTAGTGTGTGAAGATTTGTGTGTCTTTTGTGGTTTGGAAGCAAATAAATTTAAGTTAAGATTGAATTATTCTTAGCATCTATATCTCTGAACACGATTTTGCTCATAACATGAAACCATTAATCAGCTCGCAAAATTACTGTCTCCCAAATCCCAAAGGGACAGAAAATCACAGACATGCCTTAATTTCAATATTACGGGAGAGCAATGCTTTAATTATCTCGGTGCTAATAACAAACTGTTTTAATGCTAGGTGTAATACCAGTTACTATATACAATAATGACCAATACAATAGAAACAACTCTTCTTTCAGTACGTAATATACATAAATAAAGGGTGCTTTTTTTAGAGGTTAGTTTTTCAAATAGAGATAAAACAGACATTTTGTGGTCAAATCTGGCAACTCTAATGTCATTTATCTTCAGTTGGGTTTGCCATTTCATCATGAACAAGTTGACAAATGAACAACGCTTGCAAATCGTACAAATTTATTTCGAAAATAATGGTTCAGTTCGCGAAGTTTACCGCAAGTTCATTGAGGCTCATTTCGGGTTGAATGGCTACGTCAAGAATCAAAATTGCCGCATATTGGAAGAGAATCCACATGAGACCCTTGAAACGCTATTACATCCAAAAAAATTAATTTTTGGTGTACTCTATGGGCTGGTGGAGTCATTGGGCCATACTTCTTCCGAAATGATGCTGGAGAGTCAGTTACCGTTAATGGAGACCGGTATAGAGCCATGATAACCGACTATTTGGTTCCCGAATTGGATAGCATGAATGTGAGATGTGGTTCCAACAAGACGGCGCTACATGCCACACAGCGCACGTCACAATCGATTTATGGAAGGAAACATTCGATGAACGCATAATTTCGCGGAATGGACCTGCTAATTTGCCACAAAGATCGTGTGATTTGACACCATTGGATTATTTTCTTTGGGGATATGTGAAGTCGCTCGCCTACGCCAACAAACCAGAAATGTTAGAGGACTTGGAAGCCAACAGTCGTGGCGTTATTGCCGACATACAGCGCCAATTGCTTGAAAAAGTGGTTGAAAATTAGACCTCTAGACTTATCTTTATTCGAACCAGCTGCGGCGGTCACATGCCAAAAATCATATTTAAACATTAATGGCATAAAATTTTCCTTCCAATAAAGCCAAATTGATGGACATTAAAACGATTTTCTTGTGTTTTATTTCAAGTCGAAGTTCTATACCTCTAAAAAAAAACACCCTGTATAAGACTACAGTTTACAGTTTTGTAGTTTTAACCAAAATGAATTTAAAATGAAAAGCTGAAAAACTTTGTTTAATAATTTTTACTAAGGGCGTCATAAATTTTTTTCTGTGCTTGTAAAATCATCAACATTTTTGCGTTTTAAATTATGTCTATAAATATTTTTTTTTAAGTATTTAAAAAACCCCATGTCGAGGTTCTTGAAGTTTTGACGAAAAAATATGGTTTGATAGGTGGATCAATTTGTTCACTCCATTTCAAGTTATAAATCCTTGTATTTAGTTCAACTTTTTTATATTTTAAATACTACAAATTTCACCATAGTAAGTGAAAGAAAATCAATATCGATTCGTAAAGCAAAGAGTTTTTCTTAACTAAATTGAACAAAAGTTTTAGGCTTTTATATTCATTGTTGAAGAGAGAAGCGATAACAAAAACAGCAGCAACAGACACAAAAATTAAACACACTTCGTTATTCGTGTATTCGTGAGGCATTAAATCAAAGTTACTCGCTTCTTGCGTTGCTATACGGAGATCAGAAAATCAAAACCCTACACAAAAATATCATAGTAATCACTAACTAATTATTAATTGATTAGTTAATCATGAAACTGGCCAAAAGATATGATCATTGGGACTAGGTAACAATAACAAATTTAAAGTTGAGTTAAATTTTCTGTATATTTTAGATTTAATACGAACGTAAGGAAAGACAATTTAAGACTTACAATTAATATTTAATTGTTATGATAGGTACATTGTTTTGTTTTGTGTTTTTATGCTTTGTCGAATGGGTTTGCATTAGTGTCATTGTCTTTTTAAGCCACTTATTGAAAGCGATCTTAAGTTTCAAAGAGGTTTCAACCCGATATATTGTATTACCAAAATTCTCGTAAATCAGGTAGATATTTAAGTTTCTTTTTTGGTTTTTTGTTTGTAACTGCCTTTTCTGAATCTGAACTTGTGCACAACTCAACATTTTCGTCATCGATGACGGAGAGTGATTTTAAAGGTTTATTTGTTTTCATCCTTAGGACATATTATACTGATTCAATCAAATATTTAGCCCCATTTTAAGATATTCAGTTACCAAAAGAAACTTCAGTTTAGCCACTAAAGTGGCCCAACTATCCATGGTTTCACGAAATGATCGGTTTCTTAGCGTCAATGCTTTTCAAAATCAACATATACAAAATGTACCGTTTTCAGTTATGCATTTGTATTCTGTTGGCTTATATCAAATTTATTTTTGCATGAATTTGGAAATCAATTTTATTTCGTTTTGTGACTTTAAATCTTTGTTTAATTAGAGTACGTTTTATTGTTAACTGAAGCTAACATTTGTTAAAATGTAAATTTTGATATACTCGGAAGAAGCAGAGAAAAAAGTGCGTATAGATTAGATATGATTTGTGGTAATCCACTGATGATCCTACTCCAGTGCTCCAGCCATTAGTCATTTTATGAATATTTTTTTTCAACGCAAATAATTTTTTAATAAATTTTCATGTTTGGTAAAAAATTATAGCTCAACGCAAACAGAAAGTTAAAGGAACATGATTATTTTATTTATTTAAACACAAATGAACATAGGCAAAACATTACCAGGGTTATATTCAGCTGAAGCATTTTTCGTTTAACATTTTAATGTATAAAATAAAATCAGCTTAATGCTTTTTTGTAGTGCATTTTTAATAATTCCATGCGTTGTTGAAGTGTGATGACCTCAATTTTAGTGATAGTGTTGTTTTAAATTGACATTGATTGCATAAAGCTAGCTATTCAAAAGTTAAACCCCGTTTTAATAGATCTTAACAAATTATATGGTCATTCCCAATAACTGTAATATAGTTTGTAACGATTGGTCAAAGCTCAATTATGGAAGAAAAGAAGTGTGAATAAAACAGACAAACAATATAAAGCGTTTCGATTAAGACGTGATCTAACTACAGAGTGTCCCTAATAGCAGTTTTTATTTTCCAGTTGATACATTTTTTCAACACTAACCCTATCTGACAATTGAACATATCATTACATTATAAAGGGTGTTTTTTTTGAGGTTGGTTTTTCGAATAGAGATAAAACTGACATTTTGTGGTCAAATCTGGCAACTCTAATGTGATTTATGTTCAGTTTGGTTTGTCATTTCATCATGAAAAGGTTGAAAAATGAACAACGCTTGCAAATCGTTCAAATTTTTTTTCGAAAATAATGGTTCAGTTCGCAAAGTTTACTGCAAGTTCCGCTCATTTTATGGTCGACATAACAGTCCATCAGAGCAATTAATTCGGTTAACCATGCATCGTTTTCGCACTACGCTTAATCTATGTGATAATACGCAATTGCAGAGACTTCGAACAGTGCACACCGAAGAAACAATAGAGCAAAGTGTTGAAGAGGACCCGAATGAATCGATTCGCCACCGTGCACAGCAATTGGAGCTTTGTCCATCAACCAAGATCCAGCTTGTGCAAGAATTAAAGCCGCGAGACCATGCATGCGTCGTGATTTTGGTGTATGGGCCAAAAATAAGATTGATATCGATGCTGATTTTTATTGCCAAATTTTCAGTGATGAGGTTCTTGGGTTGAATGGCTACGTCAACAAGCAAAATTGCCGCATTTGGAGTGAAGAGAATCCACATGAGCCCCTTGAAACGCCATTACATCCACAAAAACTGACTGTTTGGTGTGCTATATGGGCTGGTGGAGTCATTGGGCCATACTTCTTCCGAAATGATGCTGGAGAGTCAGTTACCGTTAATGGAGACCGGTATAGAGCCATGATAACAGACTATTTTGTTCCCGAATTGGATGTCATGAATGTGGATGAGATGTGGTTCCAACAAGACGGCGCTACATGCCACACAGCGCACGTCACAATCGAAACATTCGATGAGCGCATAATTTCGCGGAATGGACCTGTCAATGGGCCACCAAGATCGTGTGATTTGACACCATTGGATTATTTTCTTTGGGGATATATGAAGTCTTTCGCTTACGCCAACAAACCAGAAACGTTAGCGGACTTGGAAGCCAACATTCGTGGCGTTATTGCCGACATACAGCCCCAAATGCTTGAAAAAGTGGTTGAAAATTGGACCTCTAGACTTGTCTTTATTCGAACCGAACCAGCCGCGGCGGCCACATACCCGAAATCATATTTAAACATTAATAGCATAAAATTTTCCTTCCAATAAAGCCAAATTGATGGACATTAAAACGATTTTCTTGTGTTTTATTTCAATTCGAAGTTCTATACCTCTAAGTTCTATACCTCTTTGCATTTGCCTTCTCAGTTCGTATTCGTATCGAATTGTAATGAAGTATATATACGAGACTTAAGACAAAGTAAAATAAAATATCGCAATCTTGCCACGATCATGTCCTGGAAATAAGCGCCGCCAAAGTGAACAAGCTAATCCATATACGAATACTTCATATTTCTCACATAAGTATGTTCAGAACGATGCGTTTCTAATTATCTTTAACAAGAAGTTTAGCAATTTATATGGTTAAAACAATTAAGCATCTGTGAGTCTTTAAGCTAAGACCCCTTTAACCCCACACTTTATATTCGAGCTATTAATTATAATACTAACTGATTATTTGAAGTACTACAATGGTAGTCAATTTCAATATCAATCAGTCAAACAGAAGCCGAGTACAAAAAAAAATTGAATATCTTCACCGCTTAAGAGCAATAAAACAAAACTTTTTAAGAATACTACATATAACTTCCTATTCATTACTACTCTTTCCAAAAATAACTTCGCTCTTCAAATAACTACGCCCTAGGCTTGCATACTTCTGTCAAAAATGTATGTACCTACATATTTTTTTTAATTAAAAAAAAATACTTCAGAGGGCAAAAAATATATTTAATTTGAATCCGACTAACTTGTAAAGGGTGATCCATTTCGAGGTTCCCTACTTTTTTAAAGAAAAAAACACAGAAAATTCAAATTTAATGGAGAATGTTTATTATCATTTGAAAGAACATTCTTTGGCATTTATTTTTTGAAGATTATGTCTATCAAATGTTGGCCGTTGCTACGTCGCAGATGGTCCATCCGTAGAGTCCAATTTTCGATCACTCGTTCGAGCATTTCGACTGGTAACTGGCGAATGACACGCGTGATGTTTTCCTCCAAGGCCTGAATCGAAGCGGGTTTGTCGTCATAAGCTTTTGACTTTACATAACCCCACAGGAAAAAGTCTAACGGTGTGATATCACACGATCTTGGTGGCCAATCGACTGGCCCAAAACGTGAAATTATGTGCTCACCGAAATGTTCTCTCAATAAGTCCATTGATTGATGCGATGTGTGGGAAGTGGCGCAGTCTTGCTGAAACCAAATGTCGCCGAGATCACGAGCTTCAATTTCAGGCATCAAATAGTCGGTTATCATGGCACGATAACGGTCGCCATTGACGGTTACGTTCGCAACGGCATAATTTTTAAAGAAATATGGACCGATGATTCCACCGGCCCACAAACCACACCAAACCGTTGTTTTTTGTGGATGAAGTGGCAGTTCTTCAATCTCTTCAGGTTGCTCTTCGTCCCAAATGCGGCAATTTTGTTTGTTTACATACCCATTGAGCCAGAAATGGGCCTCATCGCTAAACAAAATTTGCCTCGAAAACGTCGGATCTTCTTGGAACTTTTCAAGAGCCCATAGAGCGAAGCGATGTCGCTTGGGAAGGTCGAGCGGCTTCAGTTGTTGCACAAGCTGTATTTTGTACGCTTTCAATTTAAGATCTTGACGTAAAATGCGCCAAGTCGTTCCATACGTCAGTCTGAGTTGCTGCGCACGGCGCCGAATCGACTCTCTACGGTCTTCGTGTACACTCTCAGCTACGGCCGCTATATTTTCTTCACAGCGTGCTGGACGTGGTCTATTCGGTCGAATATTATCCAATAATGAATGCTGGGTCTCAAAATGGGTGATGGTGTTGCGAATAGTACGCTCAGTAGGCCGATTATGTTGACCATCAGTTGAGCGAAGTGCACGAAACACATTCCTCACAGAACGTGAATTTTCATGATAAAGTTGAACAATTTGTAAACGTTGTTCGCGCGTAAGTCTTTCCATTATGAAATGCCAAACAATACTAAACAAAAATAACATGACAGCATGACACGACTCACACGAGATCTGTCAAAAAAAGCTATTGAAAAAAGTATCTCTACTTGGATCACCCGTTATTATTGGGGATTGTTTTTTATTTATTAGTAACAAACTTTACCACTTAAACAAATTTAAGACCACTTAAAATATTACAAATAAATATAAGATACTTACATTTTATTATTGAACATTAGTTCCCTATGGAGATTCTTTCTATCCGATGATTCCAAACAAGGATTCATAATTTTCTTCGGCAGTATCAGGCCATCGGAGTCAGTCTGAACGCCGGGTGGTGGAGTTGACATCATCATACTGTTCCCCGGAGAGCCTTCACGCGATATATACTCGCGACAATCGTCGGCACAACTCTCTGAATTTTGGTCTGAAATTCAAAGGGAAAAACAAAAAATAATAAAAAAAATTATTCCAATCAATAGTAAACTGTTTTTGAAAGGCAACTAATACCACCTATGAAGGCATTAATTATCCATTGTGAGGATATAGACAGATAAAAAACCAATTGATATCCTACCATTTTTACTGTCCTCTTAACTTCACACGAGGGCCACTTGTTCGAAATTATATCAATGAGAATTACCTCAAGTTGAAGTCTATAGTTCAACAATAATCATAATCCCAAAGAAAATTTAAGGTCACATCGCGACGTTCTAAAAAACTAAATTGGTAAAAAAAAAAGTTATAGTTCCGTATCTAATTCATCTTCAGCTGGTGTAATCTGATTACTATCAGGACAGATAATGCTATGAAATTTCTCTGAAAGAGATGTTTTGTGCTTTTACCAACAGTCAACAGAGAATAAATTTAATGCGATACAATCTTCATTGGAAAAGATAACACCTATTGTAGGCTGATGAACTTGAACATGTTTGTCAATTTAAATTCCGATTTCGGTGTTGTTATTTCTGCTGAAAAGACTACAGGCAATGTTTCGCCAATTTGTAAAAAAACGAAAACAAATCACACCAATTGCCCAGAGTGACTGTCTCAAATTTAGATGGATATTATTGGATATTATTATAAGCGGGCAGCCTTAATCTGCAATTGCGTATGTGTCCCATGAGACATGTTTATATGGTGTAAAGTAGAAGGTGTAGGACAAATTTTATAAAATTTTGTTACTTAGATTTCAAAACATTTGTGTTTATTTAGGAGTACCTGGTTCCGGAGTGCTTAAAATTAAAGAAATCACATTATGGAATCACTCTTTTTATATTGCAACTTGTTAGAGCTTAGAGTAAATATTGTTTATTTTGGGTACATACAATTCATGGGGAATACATACATAACTGTTTTTATTTTGTACTACAAATATCTGTGCTGTAAGATAATTATTTGGAAGTTCACGATTGCATAACTTTTGAAATGAAGACAATCTAAAGACAATAAAGCGTTTTAAGTTAATTTAATTATGATTTTATTTTATTATTACAAAGTGTATGGGATTTAACATTTATAAAGTGAAATGGCAATACGTCACCATGCCAAGAAATCTTTGTAAATCAACTCAATTTTTATATAGTTTGCACGCAAGAGTCACTTAAGAAAAAAATAGGTTTATTATCATTATATTATATAATTTAAATATTATTACTAAAAAATAACTTCCTTTAAATTTAGCTATGATAAAATAAAAAATTTTTTTTTAAGAAGTTTGTACATACCTGCAGTCTATTTTAATGGATAACCTATAACCTGACAGAAGCCCTACTTTTTGTTAAATTACAACAACAGCCAATTCCTGTTCCTCTACTAAGCACTAGTAATACCACGGATGTTCTTATATTTAGAGATCAGCTGAAGTAAATGTGAATGGTTAAAGCTTATCAAAGATTGTTTGAAACTCTTTTCATACTAAACACTTCAAGGAATTATAGAAAAACAAGTTGTAGGTTAAACAAATCAACCACGTACTTGCATATTTTGAAAATAAGATCTGAAGTAACCTTAATTAGATCTTTTAGTAAGAGATGAGTTCACCTTTCAGGTAATTGAATATGTACTTCATATTCAATATTAAATTAAATTAGATACTATTTCATCGACAGACTAATTGAAACATTAATTTCTTTACATAATGGTTTGATTATGTCATGACACAATCATTATGCTTCAAATCTTATGATAATAAGAAAAACGGTAAACTTACACATTTAAATTTATTTTAACGAACAAAAAAACGGTTTCAATATATAGTTAACACAAAAACTCACTTTCAAAATATTTCATCCTTTCGGATATATTTGGTGAAATATGTGATCTGCTCATTTGGTTTAAATCGTTTCTAGAACTTTTTTGGTATTGGTATTTTGGTAAGATAATATTAAATAGCTTTATCCGAAATAGCAAAATCCATTTACAAAAGGTAATTGATTGCACTTGCAATCAACTGAAATCAATTGCACTAACTGAATTAGGAACAACAAATTTATTTTGCCCAAGAGAATTCATTCAGAAACCTTTTTTCTCGGCGCATATAATGTCTTATTTGCATGGGGTGCGAATTTTGCATAACCTCGGCACAAAGCTTGCCCACACTACACCCAAATAGCAACCACCTGCCAGCATATTACAGATGTGTGTGATGTGGAGAATGCGCGTTGCATCGACTGCATCAATATTCACAACTTTACTGGACAAATGCAAAGTATACGAACTTTGTTCTAGCTAGAAGTTGGCTATTCAGCCAACGGAAATTAGCCTTTTCTATTTTTAATCCATTAAAAAAGTAATTGCATTAACAAATAGACTAACCCAACAATCGACTTTGGGTTTTGGCTTTTGAGTTCAATTTAAAACATTCTTGGAAATCGACTTTTGTCGATTTTAATGATATTTACATTTACCTCTCTAATAAAATTAATTAAAATTATTTGCGAAGAATAAGCCTAGTCTGGTATACTTCCACTTTCGCTTTTGTGTAAATAATATCACAACAAACCATAAACGTTTGATAGGAGCTTTTATTTTTTGCAAAAAATACTTTTGCTAAGCAAGAATTTTTAAAATTACATTTGTAACGAAATTGAAACAACGCTGAAAACTTATGTATGTAATTTTTAAAGATACCTATTTGGCAAGAGAATATAGCTCTTCTGACTGAATAAGATATATGGATAGTTGCCACGCCCCCTTTCTGGAATATACACAGTTTCTGATTTATTTCCTCATAACTCTTTTGTGGGATGAGTTCTACCAAAATGCTACCATAATATCACCCCTGATTAGCAAACCGCACTTAAAAAACAGAAAAACAGTTTCAAAAAGGATACTCTGATTATCGCGACTAATTTAAGGTTTATTGTTTAGGAATGCTCTTGTACAGGCTAAACAAGAGCATTCCAAAACATTCTAGGTGAAATTTTACGGCTTTCTGCTTCTTTCTGTAAAAGGTTCTTTTGCAGTTTCACTTACATTAAGGCTGTGCGTTTGCATAACTGCTTACTTGATCATCATCATTCAAAGAAAAGAAAATGATTTGCCCCTTTTGACCCGGCTACAATTTACAAGACTATTTACAAGACCTCATACTTGAGTGCAATAGCCAGATCTGACCAAATTCACAAATTAGTTTCTATCGCCCTTTATGCAGAAATTAATTTGTCTTATTGTAAAGTTCAGCTAATTACTGTACATTAAATGTCCGAACTCAATAAATATTGATTAAAGCTGTATTTGCTTCCTCCGCATAATTGCATACTCTACGCTTGTAGAGAAAAACTTAAGTAGGGAAATGAAATCACCTGCATCAAACGCTAGCTTACTATTCACTACCCACATTTATTTTTCAACCAAGGTAGGCGGTAGATAGGTCATTTCAAATTTCCTTATTTTACATAATATGAAGTATGTATGTCCCTACCGAAGTCCAACTAACTTGATTCTTTTATAAAACGGAGGCAAAACAAATGCTCCTACAAGCTTTAAAGCAAATCAGAAAAATAAACTAACTAACCTGTAATAAGGTATATGCATTCGATCGAAAGCGAAAGCACATAATAAAGGACCATAGCCCAGTGACACACAAAATACAAAAACACAACAACAAATAATTACGTAAAATAAGCGCGGTACAATAGGCGATGTACGAGTGAGAACATCATGGGAACTCTCACTCAGCCAACAAGGAAGCTAGCCAAAGCAACGATGCTTCAAATCAAACAAAGCTGCTGCTACCTAACTAAAAGTGGAAGTTGAAAAGCTTTTCGATAAACTGTTTGCTTTCTAGTGGGGCTTTGTGTTGTAATGCACAATTCCGGGGTGGCTGGTGAAAAGTAAAAGTAAGTTTTTCCGCATTCCTTTGTATAGCATGTTCTCAACAGAGGGCTAGGGGAAGCGGTATTATATACGTTATAGAAACTTGCACTTTCGGTGCACATACTTTAGTACATGTGGCCCATACCAATGGGAAAACAAAATTTCACAAGCAGTTATGAAATGAATTTGCAAATAATAGAGAACTATCATAGGGGATTTGTACAGAAATTGGTCGATATTTTTATGCAGGTCTATAAGTGCAACAAAATGTGGGTCGAACGTTTTTTCCTGCTGGTCGATAGATTTCTGCTGAGTTCACATATAAATATGTACTTCTAAAAGCATAATTGTAGATGTAGGCTTCAGCATTCAAAAATCATTAATTGGTATTTGCCTTAAGGAAGCTATGAGCTTTTTCGAAGCTTCCCTATCAAACCATTCCTTATATAAGCCTGTTATTCACCTCGAAATAAAAAGTTTACGTTCTAATGCAATAATTAGTAAGAAGCTTGGTTTGATTGAAGTGAAAGTGTCTATATTTATCAGTTCATTATACATCGTTTCAGCAGTATAATAAAGTTTCTGTCTTGAAAGTAAAGTATTTACTAGAGAATAAGAATATCAATAAGCGCAGAAAGTGTGGGAGTGTGAGATACGCACACTCTTATTAAGGTTGTCAAAGATCGATATTTGATAAACGATACAAGCTAATTGTGGGTGCAGTGGCTTAGTGGTTAAGTGCGTTGGACCACTTAACAAGGAATCGCTTGTTCAAATCCCGACCCGTACCAGTTGAACATTTTTATTCGCTGTCCCATCTCCTGCGAACGTCTGACAAACATCCAAGAGTAAGAACTGTCATGAGATGCTTCTCAAATATAAATTGCAGTTTTGAATCGGCATTAAACTGCAGGTCCCTTCTATTCGTGTCAAAAAAATATAACTTCGCACACACAATGCTTGGTGAAGCTAGCTAGGCTTCGGGTCCTGTGTGAGATGTTTACGCATATTATTTTTTTTTGTATACAGTTTATCAAACCATCGAAAGATTTTTATCATGAGTGTCAACTGATAAATTGAACAAAGATAAAGATTTGTGGGCGGAGCCCTTTCAGAAGTTGTCGAGAAAGAAGTCACTATGTATTGAGGCCTACTCGGAAAACTGCAGCAGCTTTGAAAGGCTGGAAAAACAGTAGTTTTTTGTATATTTTTTTACGTCGTTTTTCCTCCCGAGTGTAGTTGAATTTTATTCATTTAGGACAGAGACGCCTTACGGAAACTCTCGATGTCGGAAATTATATAAAAATCAGAAAAAATTGACTGATCAAGCAACACAAAAAAAAAAATACCACTTACATATCGTACGCCTTATGCTTTATTATTTGTATATTAGCTTGCCCTACTATATTTCTCGAAAACATTTCTCAATTTCTTTTTCTCCGCAAAAATCGGTTTTTGACATTTTGATTCCAAAATATATTTTTTCTTATAAACCATCTCTCAAATAATTTTTGTCAGCGACACATTTGTGACCATTTGAAACTTTCTCTGTACATGAGATGCGTTTTTAAATGGCAAAATGAATCGACAATGAACGTTGACAAATTTAATTTTATCATTTTTTAGGATTTGAAAAAATTAGATTTTCTCAACAACGGTACCTACGATTTTAATGTAATTTCGCCCATTGGACACTTTAAACTTAATTGTTCAAAATATAAAAAAATTATCAAAATCGTTAGAGCCTTTTTTGAGAAAACGAATTTAATTAAAATCTAAGTTTTTTCAAAAGCAAGTTTGTTCGACTTAATAGTATAATATTGAAGTTCCCTTTGTTAGTTTTGAGATATTGGCGGTTTTATAAATTAACATTAATCGATTTTTCTTCCCAAAAACTGAGTATGCAGTATTTTTGGCCCCATCCCAAGTATCCTTAGTACAAAAGAAGACCGAAATCCTTGGAACCGTCTTTAAGAAAATTAGTGATAAGTGATTTTTACCAAAAAATTTGTATGCCAGGTTTCAAACGATAAGGCAAAACTAAAAAGATGCCCCTAGATGTAACCCCAAAAACTTTGTATACGAACTTTTCTTATTGTCTTATTAATTTCTACAACATCTCGAGAATATTATCCTAAATTTTCAAGTCATTCCGAATAAAAGTTTCGGAGATACAGCCTTGAAAAGGTGCGCACTCAATTGAATCACGCGGCTTATTTGAGGTTACCCAAATTTTAAACGCGTTTTTCTCGAAACTGTGTTTTCAAAATCGGTTGTCAAAAGTTCTCGAAAACCACTCCACCGATCTTTTTTACACAGGTCTTTAAGATACAATTCACGAAGGTGTTTGGTTTTTTTCAATCCCCACTATTTAAAAAAAAATGTTGAGCAAATTTTACCAAAATTAGTATTTTTTTGAAAAATGTCTGCAAAAATCCAATTTTTCACTTTATTTTTTTCCTTCGTCCAAATTCTAGTTAATGGTCTTAACTAAAACACGATTTTTTGTTTTCCGAGAGATCACCGGAAATGGCGTCACAATGACGGAGTTTCAAATATTTTCCTTTGAAAATTTCAGAAATTCTTTTTCAAATGTATATCTTTAAGCCAGTAAAAAGTTTGAAGAAAATATTCTATTTTTTATATAAATTAAAAAAATTGTTGAATATAGAACTTTTTTTTCCCCGAATAAACCCATGTACCCCCTTAATAAAGGGTTTCACAACGATTAACGAATTTGTTGAAGGAAATGTTTTTAATAATAGCCTCTTCGAATGTAAGAAAAAACTTGACAAAACTTCTAGACAAAGTGATAACTCTATAAATCACTGATTCTGTTAGGCGAATGATTTTCAAAAAATAAGCTCTAATATGATTAATGAGAGCAGGGCATAAACTGCGAACAATTTTATACATACATAATTGTAATTCACAGTGCAAGTCCGACGATGCCCTAGATTAAGACCAAAACACTTGTGTTTTTATTTCGTTATCAGTTTTAAGCAAACACATCACATTTTTTACAATTACTTTCAACTTTTAAGAGTTGCGATCACGCATTCGCCTGTGAAACGCATGGATTCGATAAGATCTCCAATAACATAGCCGCCAATATGGGTGGCATATTTACAGAGCGTTTTGTATTTGGCAAGCTAACATCATGCAGGCTGCGGCAAACGTTTTGAAATCATACGATTCGATTTGTAGATTGCTATGGCCGAAATAATGTTAACATAAATAGTAGGTACCATAGCGGTAGTAGATGCCAATGCGGCTAGTTGCAATGTTTATTTCCTCATGTATGCTCTTTTCTTTTCCATTTGTTTAACTTAATATGTACGCGCCAACAGTCAGTGACCCAATTAGGACATAAAGCGTATTGTAATTGCGTGAAAAGTCATTGAGGCGTACGAATGAAATAAGAATCAAAATTAAATTATGCAATCGATCTTAGTATGGATCGGATGTAAGCAAAGAAGCTAACGATTTAAAATGGAAAAATCGTTTAAATGAGTTGCTTACATAAGTTTCTGAAGAAACTTATCTATTTGAGTGGCTAGATTTTGCACTTACATGTTTTATTGCAAAATGTTTTCATCTAAAATTGCCGTGTTTCCTAAATAGGAGTCAAAGCGATTGTAGTAGTGTCATGGGGCTCACCTACACATTTATGGGTATTTGTTGTAGCGTTTATTTTTATTTAGTAAATAAATGAATATTGTTTTTTATTAACCTTCAATCTTGCCTTGTTGTAAAAGTAATAGTGCGTCGAGTACCTAATTGCCAAGAACGTAAACAAGATGTAAGTATTCGTGACTAGCATGTGTCTATGCTAATGTGTAAATATTAGCACATATTGCATTCAGAACGTTCCGAAAAATGAGAATTATTGCTTCGAAAGCAAACAATTATCTAATTGATTAATAACCAGACTTTTTGAAAACATAAAAGGAAACCATAATCACACAAGCACTGTTAGTCTACGCATATAATGAAAATGTAAATTAAATCTAACTTTCAGAAAACATTCTCTGCAGAATTTTCGACCAGAGCATAACTATCTTCACTGACGGGTCCAAAATGAATTGTGGAGTAGGAGCGGGCGTTTTTTCAGAACAACAACTGCATACGTCCTTATCTTTCCGGCTCGCGGACTCATCCAGGCTGAGGTCCTGGTGACCAGGGAAACGGGTCAGATACTCTTAAATAGTATGCCAACCAAAAACAACATAGCTATATTCGTCGACAGTCAGGCTGCGGCCCTGATCTCAACCAAAACAACTTTCAAGCTCGTCGAGGAGCGTAGGGAGATTTTGGCAAGGGCAAGCCGCGGTTTAGGATCACTCTCACCTGGATTCCCGGACATTAGCAAAATAGACGACGAGATGGACAGACATTGCTCCTCCCTTACCGAATCTTGTGCTGAGCCCAACTCAGGCCAAGGCTAGACATTGACCGCTTGGAAAACCATTCTTCATCCATAATCACACAAGCACATTCAGACATCTCAGATATCGGCCTTTACGATATCATCACCTTCATAAACTCAACTGGGTGGATTTGAGCGTGATTTCCCTCTTACTACCCTCACTATTTTATCCATAGTTTCACATGAGTTGTGGTTTCAAAACGGATCTATAGCAACTTTTTTTGCCAATGGACTTAAGAACCACATGAATGTTTTTGATTAATTCTTGTTTGTTATAAAATACTACTGCGTTTGTTCAAAACACACAGTAATCAAGGGGCGTGGTAGTGTCCAGACAAATTCTCTAGCAACATAAGCACTACACCATTATTACCAGGAACCAACTCATACAGGAACCAAATAATATATACTTATACTTGGCATAAGAGAACTTGGCTTTTCGTTAAAATGTATGCTTTTGGTTTGAATAAATTCACTGAAAATACAAAGTAACCACCTGCTGTACAGAACAATTTGTATAGTTTCGTTACCTTAAACAAATTATAAACGCCTGATGTTTATTTTTAATAACAAAAACAATTAATTTTAATTGACATTACTTTATCGTTTACAAATCTTTTTAAAAATAATGTAAGCACAATAATACATACAAAATCAAAGTGGAACAAATTGATGAACACAATCACAAGAAAATACATTGTTCTACTTAAAATGAAGACGCACAATATGCCGTCTCAGATAAGACATTGTGACAATGAAATTTTGTTTCAATTTTATCGGAACGGCAGAGTTGTGTATTGTAATCTTTGCGTCAAAGGTTTGTTATCTTGGAAGGGCAACACTACTTCAAATATTATGTATTCCGATAACTTAATTTAGAACTCTGTAGGCGTTTCTACAGCTGCTGTACTTAGCAACGTTTTAAAAAATAAAAGTCATCAAGCGCGTGCTATTGAATAAATTAAATCATCTCTAAAATTATTTAAAAAAAAAATGCGCTTACTGGCAGAAGCAAGTGACTTTATGTCCACAAATTGTCTATCACAATGTGTTTGCAACTCATTTGAACTGCGTAAATGCTGAAATTGATTGCTATCTAAATTTTACAAGACCTCAAGTCTGATTGGAAGTATTGCGAAACAGTTAAATTGCAAGAAATTAGCAACAGTATTATTAAAAAAAACGATTTCGAAAGGCTTTTCCGCATATTTGACAATAGATTAATCGTGTGAGGAAACTTTAATGCTAAATACAAATAATGTTGTTCCAGATTAACAAATACCAGAGAAAGAGCACTATATGAAACAACTAAAGAAGGTGGCGGCAAACTCAACTCAATGGGAAAACGTACCTATTGGCCAACAGACAGGAATAAAACCCCCGATCTTGTCGACTTCTCTATAACAAAAAAAATCTCTTCAAATAAAATAAGTGTAGAAGAAGGGCCAGATATAGAAGCGGATCACTCTCCAATACTTTTAATGCTTGACGAAAAAAAAAAACAAAAGAACAAAGCTCAAAGCTTGTTAATAGGCTGACTGATTGGAACTACTTATGACTTTCAACTATCAGCAGATATTCTAACAGAAGAACAATTAGAAGAAGCAGTGCAAAAATTAACACTTAATATACAAAAAGCTGCATGGGCTGCAACTCCCAAGCTAACTCAAAGGATAAAGCAAAACTCTTATCCCCACGAAATATGTATATATTGCGGAAAAGAGAAATGCTAGAAAACGTTGGCAATAGACAAGGCCGCCAAATGATACAACGAAAGTAAACCAATTAAATAATAAGCTCAGGAAACCTATTAAAGAATTTAATAATGAGTCATTACAAACATAATTTAGCAACCTGACGAACGATGCTACAGAATACTCGCTATGGAAGGCAACAAAGAAAATGAACAGGCCAATAGCCCACATTGGCCCAATAAAAACCAGAAAAGTTAACTGGGCAGCAGCCAAGAAAAAGAAAATTGATTTTTGATCTCGAAGGCGTTTTCCAACCTTATGAAGATAAAAATTATGAAGGAACGGAAGAAACGTGCGAAGGCGAAAGCCCTATTAGGTTATTGCTAATGACCAAAAAAATGCTAAAACAAATCCAATAAAAGGATTAAAAAAACTAGCGCAGGTTATAAATGCCACATCCAGGTTTAGGTATGTCTCGAGCATGTGCTCGAAAAAGCATTTGAAGAGAAACAGATTTGTTTCACAAGAAATGATATAGCACAAGCTTTTGAAGTATGGCAGAAAGGACTGTTCCACAGCAACTGCCGAAGCAGTATTCCAAGATTCTTGAGAGTTATATATATATCCCAACGGTTCTTAGAATTAAACAAAAAACAGAATACTCATCTTTAAAGGAAATTAAATCTAGTGCACCACAAGGAGGTGCACTGGGTCTAGTATTATAACTGTTATTTACCAGCGTTCTCCCAGAAAGTGAAGAAATAACTATAGCAACTTTTGCAGATGATACTGCTATACTTGCTAAGAAAGTATTGAAGTAGCAACAAAAAAGCTTCAAAAGGCAGCAAATAAGATTTACAATTGGACAACAAAGTGGCAGATGACCTTCACATTAATGAGAAATAAATAATTGAATGTACCACACATGCCAGTGTACATGAATAGCAATGAAGTGGAATATGCAAGCACATTTACAAAAACTCAAACAAAATTGCTGATTAGTCTACGACTTTAAGACGCTAGTCAGCCTTTGGAAGGTTTTTAAGATTGGGTTAAAGTCCTTCGCTACTGCTCATGGCTCCCTTGCGTATAAACCTGCTGCAGTATGATTTTTCCTTTCATACTTGATGGTTTAGTTGAACTTTATGTAATGATGTAATAGCACTCCATTTATCTAAATATGCCTCGCCACTTTGGAATGGACTTACAAAGTTTTTAATAAATCTTTAGAAACTGGTGTTTTTTTTCATTAGAGAAACTTGCAATGGTTTCTTGGTTTGGTGTAGCTAATGCACATCATTTAACTCTTTAAAACTAGTTTGCAAAATTTCACAAACTAATATTACAATCTTTATAAGATAGATAAAAAATGGCCAATTGCTTGGAGGTAGTATTTGTATCGGATTTCTTCAATGCCCAAGTTTATTAATTATTTTTTTTTGTTTTTTTTTTGTACACCGTGTGTAGAGCCGACTGTCATTGGCGGCAGATATGAACTCTTGTTGATACGCATTTTTAAAAGAGATTCTCGGATGAAATACCTTATTTCCTAAAATGCAGATTTTTACTATCAGGAAAAGTTAATTTTTAGATTGCAAATCGTAGTTACAAAGATATATTTTAAATTTCATTATTGGCTAGACTCATGGAGCAAACAGTGCAATGCATTTACGCTCCAAACAGCTAAGTCGATTTTCTTATTCTTTGAAACTTTAAACTTAATCGAATCGTATAAAATCTAGTAACTTGGTTTGCTACTTTTGTCTAAATAAATCTTTTTGTTGAATCTTGAGCAACCAATACAGCATAAACTGCTTTACACCAGAAGACAATAGAAATGTAAACAAAAGCGTAAGTAGACAAAGCAATTTAATTGTATGCTTGACCGAAACAGATAATAAAAGTAAGTTGTTCAAGTACCGGAACACAATTATGTCAACGATGCTAATTTGAAAAACAAAGAAACCAAAATGGAAATATGGATGCGACCCAATAAAATAAAGTAATATTAAAGAAGCGGTCTTTTAAGTTGAGTGGAATGATATGTACATATATGGAAAAACTGGGTTATGTAGGCAAATTGAAAGCCAGAATCATTTGCAAACCAAAAATATATAAATCAAGAAAAATATAAAGTTTGCGCCCCTAAACAAAATTATAATTCATCGTTGACCGCTTTGCCTTCGGCGCGGTTCCAACCTGTACTGCCAAAGGCAAAGCGGTCAACAATGGAATGAAAACTAATAATCAGACGCTGGTTAAAGTAGAGAATGTTACAATTGAACTAGGCTGATTCGTAAAACAAATGATTAGTAATTTAAAAACAATTTGACCCAAATGTGCTTAAGAACTTGATTTTAAAGTTTGTAATACTGAAAATGTTAAAACGTGTATTAATTGCTCGCTAAAGTTTCTAGATCTATAGGTTTAGTCTGGGCCGGTTTTAAAAATTACCGTTAATCGATTTTTTTTTTCAAAACAAAACTATCCTTATTAAAAAAAAAAACTAAAATCCTTGGAACCATTTTCTAGAAATATAGTTAAAAGTGATTTTCACAAAAAAATTGTATGACAGATACCGTTATTTCAAACGATAAAGTAAAAAATAAAAAGTTGCGCGAAATGTAACGCCGAAAACTTTATATACGAACTTTGAAGCAAATCCGTCAAACCGTTTCGCAATACGGCTCCCGGACAGATAGACAGACAGACCGACGAACGGCATTTGCGGACCCACTTTTTTGGACTTCTCTATAGTCGTAATATCATCCCTCATACTCAGTTTGAGTTCGAAATTTCCGGACGATCGCAATAACTTTCTCTTTAGTATACTAATGTATACGAGAAAGTTATAAGGGATAAGACAGTTATACATATATAGCCCGTGCATATCTGCTCTCTTCAATTAGGGTCTATACATTTATGGCTGATAGATGGCAGCATAATCGTTTGGTGATTATTTTGCTTTAATACAAACAAAATCTCTTTAAATTCCATCAAATAGTTCGCGAGTCTACAAAGGGCATACGAAGACAACAGATTTTTATATATGTGCGGCACCGCTGGAGTGTAATAATATCCATTAGAAATTATCCCCATTTTACCCCCTCTAAGGCCAGAGAGATAATAAAATCCCAGAAAAAAAAAACAATTTGAATATCCATACATTGACATCAATATGCATCAATTTTCAAAAAATGTCCAAAAATACAACTTATTAAAGCATCTAGAATGAAATGAAGAAAGTGCAAAATACGATTTACTAAAAAACTGGTAACCATTGAAAAATCTTTCGAACCTACAGGAATTCTATGTTCCGAAAGCCAACATTTCCTAAACTAATGATCCTACACCAGCATATCTGGGCAAAATGGCTTTGAAACGAAGTTCGCTTATATTATAGGTTTATAATAAAGGGTGATTTTTTAGCTGGTTTGGATTTGGCAACACTGGTTTTGACAGCTGACGTGTGTTTAGTACCTTGTGTCACTGTCAAACAGCTTCAGTTTGGTTTGCAATTTAACCATGGATCGTCTTACAAATGAACAACGCTTGCAAATTATTGAATTTTACTATCAAAATTCGTGCTCGGTTCGAAATGTTCATCGCGCGCTGCTTCCATTTTATGATCGGCATTCTCGACCTTCTGAGCAGTCTATTCGGAAGATTGTGATCAAATTTCGCACCAAATTTACTTTGTTGGACATTAAACCACCAACACGTTCACGTACTGTGCGTATTGAAGAAAATATTGCGGCCGTATCAGCTAGTGTGACAGAAGACCGCGAAATGTCGATTCGGCGCCGTTCCCAGCAGTTAGGCCTTTGTTACAGCACTACGTGGAAAATTTTGCGGAAGGATTTGGGCGTAAAGCCTTTTAAGATACAGCTGGTGCAAGAACTAAAGCCAGGCGACTTACCACAACGCCGAATTTTTGGTGAATGGGCTCTTGGAAAGCTGGCCGAGGATCCGCTTTTTTATCGAAAAATTGTGTTCAGCGATGAGGCTCATTTTTGGTTGAATGGGTACGTAAATAAGCAAAATTGCCGCATTTGGAGTGAAGATCAGCCAGAAGCATTGCAACAGCTACCAATGCATCCCGAAAAAGCCACTATTTGGTGCGGTTTATGGGCCGGCGGCATTATTGGGCCATATTTCTTCAAAGATGATGCGAATCGCAGCGTTACTGTCAATGGTGAACGCTACCGAGCGATGATAACAAACTTTTTTTTGCCCGAAATGGAATTTCTTGACTTGCATGATATGTGGTTTCAACAAGACGGTGCCACATGCCACACAGCACGCGAAACAATGGCGCAATTGCGAGGCGAGTTTGGTGAACAGTTAACACCATTAGATTATTTTTTGTGGGGGTATGCCAAGGCTAATGTGTATACAAGCCCGCTTCGATTGACGCACTGGAAGCCAACATCCATGCATTCATTCGTGAGATACCGGCCGATATGTGTGAAAGAGTATGCCAAAATTGGACTCAGCGGATGGGCTACCTGAGACGCAGCCGCGGTCAACATTTGCATGAAATTATCTTTAAACATTAAATTGCAAGGTTCAAACTATCGATTCAAATAAATATTTCATTCATTTTTTCGAATTTTGTGTGTTTTTTTTTTAAAAAAAAGTTCTAAACCTCTTAAAAAATCACCCTTTATATACAAAACAACAGTTTCAAATAATAATGTTGATCGATGCAGCAGTGAAAAAGCTTGCTAAAATTAAAAGTTCAAAGATCATTGGAACTTATTTTAAGTACGATTCATTTATGACTGACGAGTCCTACAGTATGGAAATAGTAAAGTGGGAGATGTTTCTTCCTTCCCGATCATAACCGCACCGCTAACAATGTGGCGCGATAATTTATTAAAAGTTATTAAATAAAATATGAAAATAAACTATTTAGATGAATTAAAAATAAATACATAAATTACTTAGCAGCCACACCTTCCATTAATATCAGCATAATTCCGATCGAAGAATTGATGCGCAGTATTGTTAATCAGTCAGGCACATCCTGTACTTGACAGCAAACTGACTAAATCTAAGTTGGGCCTGGTAATATAATTGCTCTTAAGATCTACTCGTTCTCGAATAAAAGAAAAAATAGAAACTTATAAAGACAATTTTCTATCAACTTAATTTGGAAGCAGATATTTTCATTTAAAAATTTAATTGACTTACCTAATTCAGTCTTTTTGTAAACTTCCTGTTTCTCTAAAGCAATTTTTAAGGCCTTTGCTAATATATCCTCAGTCTTTTCCTGAAACAAAAATTTTTAGATAAGTAAATGTACGTACGAGTATTTGTATATAATAAAATAACACTTAAAAATAATTCATGATGTATGATTTTATGCACTGTTAGGAAACGCTTAACATGACATTATAAAACTTACTTATGTTTCAACATTTCGGAAACAAGCTATTCAAACAAAGTGAATGCTTTTATACTTTTTTTACATTTGGGAATTCGCGGAACAATCCGAAAGAAACTTTCTGAAAGATTTGTTATATAATGAGTCTGATGGGAGATAATCGATATGAAATGTAATAAACGCAGTGCATGAGGAGATCGCTAGTTCAGGTTCGAGACCGAGGGGGAAAATTGTTTTTTTCTAACTTAATAAGCAAAAATATGATCGTCGGTGGTAAGACGTAAAACAGCGGTATTACCAGCCCTAATTTTGTGTGGTGGCAATAACAAATTGTTGTTGTTTCGTTCAACAATTCAACATAAATACTAGTAAACTCAAAAAAGGGGAAAAGGTGCTGATATTTTGTTAGCACAATTTGGCAATAAGGAAACTTCAAATCTCTACTTCTGTCGAAAACTTTTAAATACTGTGAATAGCAATACCAAAGCATTATTATTATTATAGAAAATATGTGATTAAAAACAGGTTTAACAGCTTTATTCATAAAAGAACATTTTAAAAATACCAGAAAACATTAGCGAAAATAAGTATAAACAACGAAATATCTTAAGCCTGTTGTGAGAGTGCTTATTTAACCATTTGTTCAGCAGATACGGTTGGATACTCAAAACGATAACATCTATAAATAAACTATGAGCCTCACAGGCTGCACTCTTTAAAAGCACACCACAACAATGAAACGTCAGTGGGTGCCAATTTTTGCTAAAAATCAATAAATAATAATAATCAGTGTTAATATTATTTGTTTACAAATTGTACTTTATTCACTTCGTAAGAATGTTCAATGGTGTCTTTTAAATGTATCGCACAGTTTGGAACATTTAACACATTGGCTGCCATGGCTATCATATATGGTACCCACGGCAGCCAATGTCTTAAAGAAAAAAGTTTAAACATTATTTTTCGATTTTATCATAATAGTTCAACATAAACTATTGTCTGAATAACATTGTTTATTCTAGTCTTTTTCAAATAAATTATGATAATTCTTTTATAATCACTGTGACAATAAAAAAAAAATAAACAAGGCAGTCTAATTACATTTTCACTTTAATGAATAAACTCTTATTGCTAATACATTTTACTATGTTCACTTTCTTAGCATTATCTTTATTAGTTTCGCACAGAGTAACTTATTTCCTTTTTGTATTAAACTAGCTAATGCAGATATTTTGTTGCCGCATACATTCGTTACTCTGTAACAGTCTACAAAGACTTCAAATCATTTTAAAATGGTAACAACAACTATAGTGCAACTGCTTATGATGACGCCGCAACAACCAGGAGGTATCGCCGAAAAACAAAATAAATAAGCTTGGTGACAATATGAATGCGAAGAAAAAAAATCATGCAAATATGAGACAAGAAAACAAAAACCGCATTTATTTTTTGGATTTTCTGTTGATACACGATATAATATAATGTAACATATACCAGTTGTTAAAAGATGTGAAATTGTAGCACTCTTTTCCTTTTATTAAAAAAGTGTTAATAGATTAAGTTCAAGTAAAGTTAAGCATAATGCTTAATGGTTAATTTCAAACGAAATTATTTCATAGGCTGAATCTTGTGGTACCAAGTAGTATTGTGATTACAAATGCCGTTCATGCCAAAATCATGCCCAGATCATATCTATTGTCATGCATCAGTTATTTACTTTTCTGCCTTGTTAGTAGTTTGAAATTTTGTTTGGTATAACTCAAGATCACTAACAAAAATAGTCACATACCCAAAAATGTCAAGTTCCTTACGCTAGAAAGGTACCAATAAATAATTTAGGGTACGGGCTTTACTAGTACGAAGTAGTTTTTTTTTTGAATCTGTCAATCTATTTGTCAAAAAATCTAATATTGTTTTCACACCGAAGGTACTTTGAAAAAATGTGAACAAATTAAGTAACAAAAAATTAATTAAGTCGGGACAAAGATATTTTTATGGATCTGATGCTAGTTGACGAATCGGTAACCTCTCGATGATGGAAAAATTATAAAAAACCAAAAAACCCATTTCGAAAATATGACACAATGTGACTTGTGTTGCCATTGTGTTAGTGAATTAATTTTGTTAATACCTTTTAGTACATTTTATTTTTTTCGAAATCTATGTTACACTGTGCTTGTTGGTTTTGTGTAGAAAACAAATGTTGCAACATATGAAATTCTGATCGGATCAAGTATGTTTAGAAATAACTTGTCAAATTTGGAAACCCATTCGGAAAGGAAAATGTACACATTTTAGGGTAAGTGTACTTCCAGTTAAACACAAATTTGTACAAACTATTTAAATTTGTGGTGAAAATTCACAATTTGTGTCCTTTTCCTGCGCTAATTGGACTATTTCTTTATGCTTTGAATTTTCCTTATATATTTTTATTTAATTAAGCCGAACAACAAAAATCGTACCTAAATGCTCCGATTAACAATATTTTCTCCAAAATATATTGCTATACTTTGATTTGATACAAAAATAAATGAAAGCACGGCAACATTTCTTTGCAGAATAAATTATGACGGAATGAAAATTAGAGTTTATGTAAGACATAAACATGGCTCTCTGGACATTAACATTTAACCCT
This sequence comes from Ferdinandea cuprea, assembly GCA_963576555.1. Taxonomy (NCBI): domain Eukaryota; kingdom Metazoa; phylum Arthropoda; class Insecta; order Diptera; family Syrphidae; genus Ferdinandea; species Ferdinandea cuprea. The sequence continues at coordinate 86,901,407 of OY754959.1, forward strand.
ACAGTTAAGGATTATACGAGAACTAAATTTGTTTATTGGTGCGGGGATTTAAGACAGTGTATAGACTTTACGTTAGCGGCCAAATTTTATTATTGGTACGGCCGATTAACTCAATCAGGCTACGATGTCTTTCCATATAAACAAGAATGTGTTGGAATGACCACATATTTGATGTCGCCAAGAACACTTCCTAAAGCGATGCAAGAAATATTTCACCCCTTCTGATCTGGCTAGAATCTACAAGGCGTTTTTTCGTACAACGCTCATATCTGGTCTGGTGCACCAATAACATATTTGGAGCTACTTGACAGGATCCAAAAACGTGCGGTAAAACTTATTGGCGATCTAGACATCACGAAATCACTTGACTCTCTTAGTCATCGTCGTAATGTCTCCTGCCTGTCATTGTTTTATCGATATTTCCACCACAAGTGATCAAATGAAATAACCAGTTGCATTCCACCCCTACAGCAATTCAACCGCAATACTCGCCTTGCGAGGAATGCTCATCAGTTTACCCTTAAGCCTGTTTTCGAACGTACTGTGAAATATAAAGATTCCTTTCTCGACCGTACAATACGAATGTGGAATGCTCTACCACGCTCTGTTTTTCCTTTGCATTATAATTTACAAACATTTAAAACCAACGTGCATCGGTTTCTACCTTTCTCTAATCCTTCATTTCCCTAATGCCCGCACTGTGTCACTTCATTATAAGGGTATCCAAAGTCCCTTTAGTGCGCGTACATTATAAAAAAAAAAAAAAAAACAGAGAAACGAAAGAAATTAACACTTCTAAAATATAGAGTTACTATGTTGTTGCGATGCCATACGGAGATGTGGTAAACGGAAACAAAAAAAACACACGGCAATGCAGAGCCTACACAGGGAATCATAAATCCAAACGTTTTTGTAACCATTAAAGATTAACCAACTACTTATTGATTAATTACTTGCTTAAAACGCAATGCATAAAACGAATAACAAATTTAATGTCGAGTCAATTTTCCTGTACAACTTATTATTAAAAAGAATTGGAGATAAGGCAAATTTAAGAATTAGACTTAATTTTTTATTTTTACGGAACAATGAAAAGAACGAAATCTTCGCTGGATTAAATTCATTTATACAGGGTGTTTTAGAGGTATAGAACTTCGAATTGAAATAAAATACAAGAAAATCGTTTAAATGTCCATCAATTTGGCTTTATTGGAAGGATAATTTTATACCATTAATTTTTAAACATGGTTTGAATAAAGAGAAGTCTAGAGGTCCAATTTTCAACCGAGTCTTCCGAGTCTCCCAACGTTTCAGGTTTGTTGGCGTTGGCGAGCGACTTCACATATCCCCAAAGAAAATAATCCAATGGTGTCAAATCACACTCAATTATGCGCTCATCGAATGTTTCCTTCAATAAATCGATTGTGACGTGAGAGGTGTGGCATGTAGCGCCGTTTTGTTCGAACCACATGCCATCCAATACCGGCCTCCAATAACGGTAACTAACTCTCCAGCATCATTTCGGAAGAAGTATGACGCAATGACTCCACCAGCCCATATATCACACCAAACAGTCACTTTTTGTGGATGTAATGGCGTTTCAAGGGTCTCATGTGGATTCTCTTCACTCCAAATGCGGCAATTTTGCTTGTTGACGTAGCCAATCAACCCAAAATGAGCTTCATCACTGACAAAAATTTGAGATGAAAATCAGCATCGTTATCAATCTCATTTTCGGCCCATACACCAAAATCACGATGCATTGCATGGTCTCACAGCTTTAATTCTTGCACAAGCTGGATCTTGTAAGGTCGTAAGAAGAGATCTTTGCGCAAAATCGTCCATAAAGTTGATGGACAAAGCTCCAATTGCTGTGTACGGTGGCGAATTGATTCATTCGTGTCCTCTTTAACACTTTGCTCTACAACGGCAATTGTTTCTTCGGTGCGAACTGTTCGACGTCTCTGCGGATGCGTATTATCAAATAGAGTAAACATAGTGCGAAAACGATCCATGGTTAACCGAATTAATTGCTCTGATGGACGATTATGTCGACCATAAAATGAACGGAGCTTGCGGTAAACTTCGCGAACTGAACCATTATTTTCGAAATAAATTTGCACGATTTGCAAGCGTTGTTCATTTGTCAACCTGTTCATGATGAAATGGCAAACCAAACTGAACATAAATGACATTAGAGTTGCCAGATTTGACCACAAAATGTCAGTTTTATCTCTATTCGAAAAACCAACCTCTAAAAAAACACCCTTTATATGTACATATGTTTTTCAGCTAGGGGTCTACTTTTGGATTTTTCGCCTTTCTTTCGCATTGTATTATTTCGCGAAATTTTTTGTCTTGAAATCTATTACAGATTTACAGTTATATTAACAAAAATAAATAACATTCGTAATTGCATTTTCAAAACAACAAAATTCTGTCTAATTATAATCGAAATGGAAAAGCTCGGAAAAGCATTTCGGAATGATCACGTTCCAAGTTAAATCAAACACCATATGCGAATTTTCGAAACAACTGTTCGAGCCTAATGAAATTTATATTGATATATCAAAGTAAGATTTGCGAAATGAAATTTTTCGAATAGACAAACAGACCATAGACAGTAAAAAGTTCGTCGTTTTCATTGCATCATTTTCATGATGCATCATGATCCAAGAGATTGAAATTGGAATCAATTGACTTGATAACAATCCTTTTCAATAAACATATCCCTTGCGAAAGCCTAACATCATTCAATGAATAGTAATTATCACGACCAGGCACTCAATGTTTGCCTTTGTTCGCTCTTTCATATACAAACGAATGTTAAGTGTTTGATACAAGAGTAATTTTTACTCTGATACTTTTTGAGAGAAGTATTCTGGCATTAACAATTTAATTGGATAAAAAATTTGATTTTCGTTATTTCTTATAAAAATAAAGTTCGGGTCTCTAAAGAGTATGTTCCAAATTTAAGATTTAATGCCGCTTTGGACACCCGTCCTTATATTTGAAGGGTCAAAAGCCAATATTTGGGTATATATTACATATTACGTATAAAAGTGAACAGAACCTAAAAATCTGAAAGTACTCTAGCACTGAAGATTTCACTGATGCCTTGACTTATACTAAATTCCATGGCTCCTAAGCATAGAAATTGACCTATCAAGCCTGTTGGTGCGAGTTCTTTTCCAAACATTTTACAAACATAAGTATTTACTATTTTCTATTTATACATATTAATACATAAAATATAATATATTAACAACCATTATCATAAATAATCCCCATGACCTTAGCTAGATCACTGCGACTTTTACAGCTTTTCTGACATTAATGTTCGTTATGGCTAATAAACAGTGATTATTTTCCAAGCGTTCTTCGGGTTAATTTGTACATTTGTTCTATTGTTGTTAATATCATCTTTATGATTTTGCTATTTTTGGCATACACTTCCATTCTGAACTAACTCAAGTAGGTAACAAAATGAACAAATAAAGCTGCGAGACCACAAACCGTGTAACCGCGAAATATGGAAACATGACCCTCGCTACGCACTCATCACCCTCTGTTTCCTTTTCAAGCACAGATGAAATTTCACCTGTTGTGTTCCAATTAATTTCTCCAAACACGACGTATGCACTGATATCCATCAAATATTTTTTTAGCGTAGCTAAGTCGTTCACTTAATCATCTAGAAGTGATCATTACTCATATCTTGCCGTCATAATCGCGATGGAAAATGAGACCTATTAAGCAAACATTAAATAAAATCAAAAAAAAACCCGAGTCAGATTGACGTTTAGTCTAGTGATCTTGTAATAGGATCGCCCATTTGCCTTACCGCACTATTGTTGACAAATCGTCTGGCAGCTTTCAACAACAAAATCAACACTAAAACAACATCAAATTGTGGCCTATCTCCGCCAACCACATGCTATTGCGGATTGAAATGGTAATTTACCCGATGGCCCCATCTATTTGTTTTGCCATCTCGCGTCCCATAGTTATCGGCCGAAGTAATCTCTAATTCTATTGAATTAAGTTCATAGACTTCAATGATTGCTGGCAATATTGAGTGAGCGACAATTTTTCACTTTACTGGCGTAATTACGTGTCCCCTGTGTTTGTTTCGTGTGTGCGAAAGTGAAAACAATAAGCGCAATAGTTTCAGCAACTACGACGAAGTTTATTTCCCCCTCAAGTGAGTTTATGAACGAATTATGTGGGTACGACGTAACGCCGAATGTTTCCGGGCTTAATGCGCTTAGGAATGCAAATGTATTTCGTAAAAGCACGGCGCTTTGCGAATGGATAGTGAATTTTTAAAGACCACTTTTATTTCTGAACTTGGGGTGACTTTGGAAAAAATACAATATATTAATTTGTTAATGCCGTTTTTGCAAGGGACTTAATAGGCATTCACTTTTAATATAAAGTTCTCAAAATATTACTTAATTTATTGTTTTGTTGACGAAAGGATCAAACGATTTTTTGCAATCCGGTGTAATTCCTTATTTTCTTGTCTTTAACTGTACTGGTTAATATAACTATACTATACATTAGGTACATATATCATCTTTTTGCTTCATCCAGAAGCTGAGCTACACCATACATTTCCTATCCGCGAAACACATTTGCTTTTTACCAATCATTGTTTCTGTTCAGTTCTTTGAGGCGGTGGTGGGCATATAGCATATAAGTAAGCAGCATTTTTTTCAAGGCTTCCATTATACTTTTAAGAATATTTTTTGAGAAAAATGCATTTGAATTGAAGAGCTGAAAATCACACAAATCACAATTCTTGCGCTAATAAATGAGGTCTACAAAATATATGTTAAGTGGTTTTTATAGCTATATATAATATTTCTGATGTTAGTTATTCATTTTAACTTGATATAACTTAAGTTGGGGTGATGATAGAATCCTCTACAGTACCACAGACTACTACTGTAGATGTGCGAACTAAATTTATTCCGGTATATTTTGCACCACACTGTACCTACACTTACATATTTAAAATAATTTAAAAGTAATTGTTACCTTAAAAATCAACTTTATATATGCACGACTATCATACCCCGCAGAAGAGCTCTTTTCTAATTGAATTTTAAGCTAAAGCATTTGTATTCGCAGCGATTTATTGAATCACTTCTCATTTTGGATGACACAATTCAATCTAAAATTGAGTTAACAAATTCTATTAAGAAAACATTCAAGATTCCTTTTAAGTGAGAAACTTTGAACAGCTCTATGTCGTTATCCTTTACGGACAGAAATTGTCTTGAATAAAGTTGTTAACAAAAAAAAAAAAAAAAAAAACAAGGCACAACTTTCATTCGCTTAAATCAGGTATTCAGCGATAGACAAAGGACTCATTTTTATACACTTCTTCACTCCTTGAAATATATGCATCGTTCGTTGATACACATTATTTCTACAGAAAGCAAAACAAATGGAGCTAATAATGTTCCCTCTTTACCCGACTTTCATTGTAAAACGCAAAATCTCAAAGGATAAAAAAGGGCCAAGAGAATATTCTACGCACAATTCCATTCAAACCAAAATGTAGACATGATTGTATACATAAAAAATAGAAAACAAGACAGACCTAATAAGCAGATAAGATACAATGAAGTATTATATATCTGGGGGTTTAGATTAAAGAGTGGTTGTGGTTTGTTTTATAACCCACTTTTTGTCTGGATTGTTTGTAATTTTATTAAAAGAGAATAGGAACCTCTAGAATTGTCGGTGTCTGGTGAATTGAATTTTCAACTTTATTTGCTATAAATTCTGTTGACTTTTGAACTTGCTGCTGTGTTGGATCCACATAAAAGTCACTTTCAATCTTGAATGACCTTGGGAGAAAATGAAGCAGTTATGTACTTTTCATGCAACATGAAAACTAAATAGCGTGTCTCAGCCAACGTCACTGGAAGAAAACAAGGAAGAATAAATAATTAGCTATCGTGTTCGATTTGAATTGGTTATATATCCGTGACCTTCCTCATTAAATAACATCATAGACAGCTTCTGCTCTTAGCACGTGTAAAAAAACACGCGGTGTTCGTCGAGTATATATAGTCCTATATGTAAAAATATATATATATTAGTTAATGTATAGAAACAGAAAGAATAGAAATTAATCCTTTTTTATGCATTATAGCTGTACAAAAAGAGTATTCTCTGTATTTTACTGGTATTGATTATAAGCGCGAGGGAAAAACCGAACTTGGAAGAGCATTCTACATTCGTATTGTACGTTTAAGAAATTAGTACACTGTCTGTCCGATGCATGGATAATATTGCGGTCAGATGCAAGTGCCATTCATGGATAATGGTGGAGGATTGGGGTTTCGCTGTAAAGACAGAAGACAGCATTGTGTTTTGGAATCATTAAATTCTACTTTTTTGGTATTACCCAACTGCAATGACATTTTTTTCAGCCCCTCGGTAAGTATGGACGTTACAGTGGTTTCTGGCTCGTTTAAACTCTTTTTCGGTTATGTTAGGTTGGACTTATATGGCCGAAATAAATGATAGCTCAGTTAAGGCTGAAGTCGCACAAATGTGTTATAAGGCCCCAAAATTCGCAAAAATAGTAACCATTAAGTCACTGACAGATCATCAGAACTATGGAGAAGTTCCAATCATCGTTAAACCTTGAAATTTGGCACTGTAATAGGGTTTGCGGAAAAACCCCAAGGAAAAATCTAACATTTGTGATTTTCCATCCAGAGGCAAGGCAGTCGTCGCAAAAAATATTGTTTGTTTTACATTTAGGGGGCGTGGTAGCTGTCCACTTCTCTTAACTCAGTCCCCAAAAGACCTACAATTATGATTTTTTTACAGAACGGTGGGCTCTTAAGAACAAACACGGAAAAAAAATAAAATATTGTTCCATTTAGGGGGAGTGGAAGCCATCCCTTTTCTTTTACTCGGCCCCCAAAGACTTACAATTATGATTTTCTACATGCGGGTTGGCTTTTAAGAACAAACACGGGAAAAAATAAAATATTGCTGATCTTCCATTTAATGTGAATGTGGTCTTATATTTATGAATAGTAAGTATAAAAATCTTATTATATTAGCCACCACTGTATGTGTTATAAATATGAAGTTAATCGGTAGAATGTTTTAGTTGTATGTAACACACAAAAATGACAAACAAAATTGTTAACTGAAAAAAAGAAATACATACTGTATTGTTGTTTTTCTGCAGGCTATTGCAGACGAAACAAAGAATATTACGTATACAACACCCCCCCCAATTGTTTTTGGGTTTTTAGCAAAAAAAAATTACGAGTATTTGACGGTACCATTTTTGCAGCATAACATTACTGCACAATACCAGACCTAGAGAAAAAAAAATTACAGCAATAAATTGGATTCAAAGTCAGGCAGACATTTATAATGATGAAACTTAATGCGCGAACAACTAACCACTCATTCGAACGCATTAAGGTCACTCGCTTAGCCGCAGCTACATATGAACTATTACAAAACAAAAAATATAATTTATTTTTTCTGCATATAACATTTTTTTTCCTAAATAGTGAACATTAGCTATTCAGGTTAAAACAAGGGAAAAATTAAGAAAACGATGTCAAGTTTAAAAATGCATATACTCTTGCGTTGCTGTAGTCAGTTTGTCATTCTAATTACCATCACACGGGTGCGTATAATTAAAAGCAAATAGCTTCACAAAGCGCACGATTCTCTAGCCATGAAAAAAGAAACACTTGTGACAGTGTTGAGACGACGTGTTAGAAGAGGTATCCTTTCTGGTTTAATGTTAAAAAGAAATGACACTTTAAGTTTGCAGAGTGCAAGAGAAAAAATGAAACAGACTGCAATGAACAAATAGAAATGAAATGCATGTTTTACCTACGTCTGCTTATATACTTTGCTGGTAATTTTATGCTGAACGAGGAAAATAGATACGGTTATCCAATTAAGTAAATGTACCTTGAGGATTATGTAAGTAAGAACACTGTGCTAAACACTTCAATTAATTACAGTGCAGAATTTTATGCAAAAGCATGAATGGATGTAAAAAAAAATCCCAAAGAAATAATAATTTTCTGAAACACGAGAAACAAAACAAAAATAAAATTGAATATATGTACATATGTATTTTGAAGTTTTGAATTTAGAATATCGCGGTAGAGTGCATTGACCGGGTGCAATACCCATTTCTACAGTAGCTATCCAAGTAGTCTGCAGTTAAACACTTCATTAATTTCTCTAAAAATAAGTAAACATTTAAATATTTAAACGTTGAAAAGAATTACATAGAAAACTTCAACTATTTGACCATGTGCACGTGGACATTAAATTCAGAGTAGACAAATGTAAGTGCTGGTCGTTTTTATTTTAGATAGCATTTCAGATACGGGCATTTACGATCCACTGCATCAAACAACTAATTACGTGGAAAGTTATTTTCTACTGATTTTCCATTAATTATTTGTGGCATCATTCATAATTATACAGAAGGCCTTTGGACGCATTTTATCGATGAAACGTTTAATCTGCTACTAGACACCCATTTAAAAGCTTGATACCAAAAGATCTGATTATTACAATTTTTAAGAAAAATAGCAGACCAAACAATTCTCCATAGGACTAGACGGCATAACTGTATATTATATTATATCAACATTACCGCAGATCCAAGTAAAACACCGATTTTGAGCTGAGTTTAATTTTTAAAGCTGAATTTATACAGAGACGAGCTATACAGTCTCGGTGCTTCTGACAAACTCGTCCATATATGAAGAAATAAATTTAAGCTCGCAGTTTGGTCAATATCGTTTTGTAGTTTTTCACAATGTTAAAAATTTGCATAAACGCAAAATACTCAAAACTGAAAATACTCCAAAGTAACGCAATAAAATCCCCCAAAGGGACAGGGTAAGCCATATCAAAGAATACCTTATTGAATGGCGTCTACAAAATTAGAAAAGATAGAGAAAATACACTCCAAGTTTCAAAACACACCATTTGCGCGTTTCTGATTCAGTCAGGAGAAACGATTTGGAAGTATTGAAAGAATTGGATTTTTTATATAAATGTTCCGAACTATGCACTGCAACCGGGACCATTTATGTTAAACAAGTTCTTTGTAGCAGCATACAACAATGGTAACAAAATCAGCTGAGGTTTGCAATAACAAGTTAACGCACATCAAAATCTTCGAAAATACAAAAATCTACACAAACTTGCCCAAATAGTGGCAATTACCAAAGAACACTCTTTCTTGAGAGGCTTATTTATTTAGGCTCCAACCAGAACTACAACGCGTACGTATTGAAAGAGTTATCTTAAAAAAAAAAACATTTTATATATCTTAATTCTATTATTTTTAACATGTCAAATAAACTTTGAACACAAGATTCTACTATAAAATATTTACGTAACAGAATCGTAGGCTAACGAATTTTTCTGGTACAAAGATAAATTATACACATACGATTATAAGAAAAGTAAACATGCAATATGAAATGAATCACTAAAAAAGAAAGAAAAAGTATTTTACCAAGCACTTGTAATTCTCCATGAATGATGACGATAATGATGACAATTACGTAGAAGAAGGGCTAAGCACCTAAAAGTAAACACTCACTTTATCTATCCACATGCTAATTTTTTTTTATTTCAAATATCCTTTTGAAAAACTAACGAATAGAATTCCTTTAAAATTATTCGCAATTGCCAGTACAAGCTCACATCACAATTTGAAATTTTTTGTTTTTGAAAACTTAATTTCAATTTCTTTGCATCATCAAATATTTATTATAAACAAAATCACACAATCAATGTAATAGATTCAGTAACACCTTTTATTGGAATGGCAACGACTAAATATATATCCATAGATTTGTTGTATATATTTTTTATTTATATTTACAATTTGCAAGTGATACAGACACGAGCAGAAAAAAACTACAAAATCTGGGAAATATAAGACTGTAAACACCACGCGACCAATAGAGAGCAAACTCAAAATCCTTCTAGGACCAAAGGATAACCAGAGGTAAACATAACCAGATGAAGAAAGAGCTTTCAGTAGATATCACACGATATGTGGCTTTTGTTGGCTCTCGGTGGCTGGCTTGCGTTTTATTATTCTGTTTCTTTTCAAGTTTGTTTGTAAATATTGAGAAAGGGCATGAGCAGAAATAAGAAGAGAAAAAGAGCGAGCGATAAGTTGATAGACTAGGACAGGCAGCTTCTATTGCATGAACTTTTACATAGCCTTGAAAAAAGATTTAAGTCCTTGTGATGGGAGTTCTTTTGGCACCCTTCGCTAACTCATTCCACTCGCAGTCTTTTGTTTACATTCGAACTTCACAAAAGCAAAAAAAAAGAAAAAAATTTAGATTATTTTTCATCTATCCAGAACTGAGAACTTAGCTCTGGCCATTGAGAAGGGAGATTCGACTCGAAGGCGCATGTCACCCACCCGCAAGAAAGCATTTTTAAAACATCAAGTGTATGCAAGTAAGCGACGAATGATAACACTGCCATGGCCATGAAAACATGACCAGATTCATTTTCTCTATTACAAATAAGATGCAGCCATATCACGACTGCATTCATGGGTGCGGGATGAAAGAGAGTATAAAGGTTGTGGAATGAGAATATGCTTGTTCATTGTGTACAAAAGATATGTAATGATGAATCGATATTTGTTTTTTGCGTCTCTAAGCTTAAAATAGTGGGACGCAGTACATTTCATATATACTAAAGTGCTGATCCGCGCGTCTTTTTTCGTCGAACATTGGAAAAAAACTTCGATATTAGAAATGACAGTATAGAAATAAAAAAAATAGTTTTAGGTTGTTGTGACGTAGTTTGCGTCAGTATTTTTCCGCGTCATTTCTTAGAACGCCTCCTTCCCCATTTGTATGGCGTAGTTGAAACAAGGGAGATATTCTTCCCATTTGGTTTACAGCCTTGGCAAACAGTTAGGTGACGGGATTTTGTACAAGTTCGAATACTTTGTTGGTTCGTGTTGATGGTGATGGAGAAATCGTTTAGCCTTGGATGAAGGTCGTTGGCAGTGGAAAGAGTTGTTACTTTATTTATTTACATATACATACAAAACATATAAACAAGCATACTATTTATGTACATTTTAAACACATTTTCTACATGTTTCAAACAATAATACGATTTTCATCTAGCCAAATCTGTCGCCGAAACTTACAATTTTATTTTCTTCAGGTTTTGATAAGCGATTGTATATTAGGGAAAGAGGGTATTAACCACATACACCACATCCCACAATTTAGTGGGATTGGGTAAAATGTGTATTTTGAACGTTTTAAATGACTTCAAAGGTACTTGCTGATATATGTTTCGCATCTCGTTTAAACTGCGGTAGAAAATGTTTAAAAATATCGGTCAGCTTTTAGATCCCAGAAGATGAGTGTTTTTACGTATTTAAGGCGCTATATTTTTGGCACGTTTCTTGTAAATAAAATTCCGTAAAAGTGGTAGATCCCAAACGTTCACTGCCTCAGTATTCATGCTGTTTCCAAATTGTACGTTTATGGCAAAAAGGGAATTTTTAATAAGATTAAAAAATATTTAAGAACGATGACAACTCTAGGGTATACATAGTGTATATGCCAAAGAAGCAGCATAATTAAAGAGTGTCGTTCGGAATTTTTACGATAAAAGAACTGATTGCAGTAGGTTAACTAAAGGTGTTGATAGTGACAACAGCAGCAATAAATCTATAGCATTGAAATCCAGGACAAAAGAAAAAGAAACTAGCTGAATGTAATGCCATAAGAATGAATATGAATGTACATGATAATACAGCTAAAAACAGGATATTCCTTCAAGAAGCATACCTCCACCTCTGAAAAACGTCAACCTCGATCTGTGACCGAAGCAAGACTCATTTTCAAAAAACGTCTCATATATTTCTCATGCACGAATGAGATTTTTCGTCAACGTACATTGGTGTGCCCCAACGGGGGTGAGTCGATACGAAACGCACACTCGCGTGCGTGAGACGTTATAAAAATGTAGATAGCGAACATCTCATGAAAGCGTGCGCAAGCTCGCGAACTGCTCGTGAGCTTGCGTTTCCGTACCCTTCACACACAAATCTGATAGTGTTAAACAAGAGCAAAAAACTGACATATAAGCGATAAAGCAAATTTGTATAGGTACACATAAACATAAAAATCCATCCAAACAACCAAATCCTATCATTGCTTTTCGATATTACCGGCTATACAAAGCCCGACGCATTTTGGAGGACCTCCTTTTATACCAAGCTTCTTCAAAATAAATTGCAGTTCGGAATCGGCATTAAGCTATAAGTCCTTCAATTCGTGTCAAAAATATATCTTCGCACTCACTATTGTTGTACAAGCTTTAGGTCTTGTATAGAATATGATTATACTTAATAAAAATTAAATAGTGATTAACCATGCGAGACATTAGGCCCTCAGGATAAGTGAATAGGTCAAAATTTTGACTAGTCTCTGAATAATTCGGCTACTGAAAACGGAATAAAATGTTGAAAAGAAACGGGATATGCACCTTCACCTAAAAGCGACAGAAAAGAATACTGATTGAATTTAAATCACTAAAATTAATTAGTTGTTATAGGTTTTAAGCTTTTAAAGGTTAATTTTTTGCAAACACACACATCAATGCGAATCAATTATGTACAAACTTTGCAGTTTATTTCTTATCAATGAAATGTCTAAGCGAACTATAGTTACAAAGGCTTTACACCAAGATGATGTGGATAATGCGTCGATCATCATCCACAAAACACATCATAACTATACGCATTTTTATCAAGACCACAACATGCGAAGTGGTGTTATAGAAAACAAAATTTAACCGCAAATACTACGTATGCGTATTCACATATACGTATGTTTCACATATTATTACTCTAATTTGCTGGTGCAAAGAAAATTCCTTAGTGTAACGGAAATGGTTTAATTTTAGTTTATTTTCCTTTGCATTAAACATTTATTGGTGGAACGCTTAGCCTTAATTTTTTAAAAACTTGCAGCGTTACCTAACTTAGCAAATTAAAATGCTAGTGGAACCATACATTTGAAAACTAAAAAACTAAATGAAAAGTTGCAAGCCCATGTATGTATACAGTTTTTATTCTAACAATAAGTGCAGAGATAAAACTGAACTTAGCTTTCGTAAGTTCGTTTTTTCATTACTTTTTACTAAGTAGTAATAAGTAGTTGATACAAAAAAGTATTCACCCTCACTCAACTAACATCAATACTCAAAAGGGATTGAATAACTTTAATGCATTTTGTAAGCCACATCTACAATCTTGCCGCATTGGAACACGAACATGTTCACAGTTTTTCGTGTACACAAAAATTTACTTTTGCAGAATAATGTTTTTTAATTGCTCTCAGTTATTGGTATTTTGAAATAGGATCAGTTACCCTTTGCTATCGCAGTACTTTGCGATCTTGGTCAGCAAAAAACTTTTCTTTTTTATTTATTTTTATATTTCGGTCAATCACAATAAGCCCTTGTCACTTTTATATTCTCACCAGTGTATAAGGAATTGAAGATAATTGATATATATACATTCACGTTGATTTTTCATTTCGTTTCATCTGCGCAAATATCTGTCAATATATCGTTGGGAGTTTATTCTAAAATTCAAATATAATTCTTGAAAACTATAATATAATCTTTCTAAAAACACTAGCCCTATACCGTTTTTTGAATAAAAGATAATATTTTTCATTTATTTTTCAACGAAAGTGGTTTTGGGTTGATAATTTCCATTTTTTTATTTATGTCAAAAAGTCATATTAAACATAAGGAAGGGCTACAGTCCGCTTGGGGCGAACAGTATCATACCCTATCCCTATATGCCTCAAAAAAAATCCATTAGAACATGATGGACAGCATTTCAGCATTTCATTTCATTCTATAAAATTAAAAAAACAAAAACATTTTTTTGGAAAAAACGCCCCCAAAAACTGGGCGTGGCGAAAAACTTTGTGTGTTGTATATATGGTCACAATGAACCAATGTCCAGAATACAATATGAATATTTTCTTTGACTTTAATTTCAGTAGAGCCACGATTAGAAATGCTTCCTACTCCTCCTAAAGCCCCCCCTCCCTGCCCCTCTCACATCACGATATCATCTTTAATTAGTTTTTAAGTTTACATTCATTATCTGTTTTAAGGTTAAGCTTTAAGCAATGCTCGTATTAAATTTAATTAAATAAAATAAATAGAAATATTTAAACATACATAAACAAATCCTCCGAGAGTTAACGTCTGGAAAATATCAAAAAAAGTGTATGCAGCTAGCCAATTAAAATATGACGTATGCAAAAAATGCACCACTTTATTCGCAACAAATCGATTTTAGTTTTTTTTCCAGATCCAAAACGATGATAACCAAATAAAGTGCTCAAACATATCTACAGAGAGTTAACGCTTGTTATATATAACAAAAAAGTTTATGCAGCTACCCAATTCAATAACGACGTATGCAAAAAAATTGCACGACTTTAATTGTAACAAATCGATTTTAGTTTTTTTTCAGATCCCAAATGATGATAACCAAATAAAGTACATTATCTTGTCGTGAACATTATAAAATGTGCAAAGGAAACATTCACATGAATAAAAAGTTAGCACTCTCTCAACCATATTCAAGCCATGCATATTTTTTTCCTTGTTCGAAATGTAGGTCATTCTAAGCTTGCTATCATTGCATCCGACGAGTCAGGATGATAACGATGATGTAATTGGGCTGCAGTTTTTTTTTAATTCACAGGACACAAGAAAAAGCTGTCTGTCCTCATTCCATTTGAGTAAGTAACATTTGCCAACAAAAATACTCTGCTTACAATGTGATAAATAAAGGTCCTACGCAGAATTTATAGCCAACAATTAGTGCAATTCAGGTCAAGTTCAAATGAGCAGTAATGGCATGAACTTTTTTTGTTTACATACTAAACTATTGCTTTTGCGCATTCAGTCAGAGTATAAACATATAATTGGAATTACTTATACAGAAATAAATGATTACCTCATGGCACAGCTTCAATTTGGCAATAAGTACAAACACTTTGATTTTAAAATCAATTTTTTCTTTATTGTGAATTGCTAGTTTTTCTGAAAGCTTATATTTTTCTTACTGTAATGCGTCATCAATTTCAATGTGCGTTAACAGAATTTTTATCTTTTCGAGCAAATTAAAAGTTATTTTTAAACGTTCGTATAAAATTTTTGCGATTCAAAATAAACTTTAGAGTTTAAAACGGATACATAATTTGAGGATAATAAATAATTTGGGAATCGACCACATGACGATAATAAAAATCTAGAAATATCGATAAGCAAGGATTGTTTGGGAATTAAAGTGGATTCGACAATGGAATTTTGACCCAATTTATTTATTTTACAAAATTAAATTTCGTACAACATTGCTAATGGCGAATGGCAGTCTAAAGGACTCTATAATAGTTTGGAAGATTTAAAGGTATAGGTATATACCTGCTTAATGCTCGGCGGTAAATATCTACTGTATAGCAGAGTAATATTTTTATATAAATAGTTGTTAAGGACAGAACTTTGATTTCACTTTGATAGTAGAGTTCAGGTCACGGAATAGCATCAAGAATATATTAGAATGACTAATGTTCGGCTGTCTTTATTGCTGAGAGTATCACAGTCGCATTGCTTAGCTGGTAGCTATTTGCTTACCCATGTCCATGATGGAATAATCGCACAGAAAAACGCTGGGCGCATATTCAAAATTGGGCGATTATTCAAAAAGTAATAAATGAATATTTGCCCAAAATTGAGTTTTGGGCGATTGTTCATATTTATAAAAATGTCAATTTGTCCCGAAGTTAGATTGGTGTTGAATGTCAGTTTTTGATGGCCCGTTTTTAAGCGAATCAAAAAGTCAACCGTACAAAAATACCTTTTGTAAAAAAAAACAAAGTGCACGACTGCGTCATACGAAACTTTCTCGGTACATAAAATGCGTTTTTGAACCGCAAAATGAATCGAAAATGTAGTTAAATCACTTTTTCGGTTTTGCAAAATTAGATTTTCTCATAAACGGCACTTACGATTTTGATGTAATTTGGCACAATGGACACTTTTAACATAATTGTTCGAAATACAAAAAATTATTAAAATCGTTAGAGCCGTTTTTGAGAAAACGAATTTAATTTAAATTTAAGAAATGAAATTAAAATTCTCTTTATTAGTTTTCGAAATATTGCCAGTTTTATAAATTTCCGTTAATCGATTTTTTTCCTAAAACTGAGTATGCAGAATTTTTGACCCCATCCTAAACATTCTTAGTACAAAAAAATACCGAAATCCTTGGAACCACTTTTGAGAAAAATAGTGAAAAGACGCCCCGAGATGTAACCCCAAAAACCTTATAAACGAACTTTGAAGCAAACCCCTTCAACCGTTTCGCCTTACGACGCCCAGACAGATAGACCTACAGACAGCATTGGCGGACCCACTTTTTTGGACTTCTCTATAACTGTAATATTATCTCTCATACTCAGTTTGAGTTCGAATTTTCCGCACGATTGCAATAACTTTCTCTTTAGTATACTAATGTATACGAGAAAGTTAAAAATTAAGGGATTAATATGATATCAATATAATGAATCATGGACAATCATAACTTTTCGTAAATACCATGGTACCTACGATATTTATAAATGCATACCCTCGAAACAAGTTCTAACTTACTTCGGTGAAGTGAAAAGAAAACAACAATGAGGTAAAAATAATAATTAAAATCTTTCGAATTATAGTTGCAAAGTCATCTAAATTTATTGTCTACTCTACTATTAAAATCTACATCCAGTACATGCTACTGTGAGCATACAGATACAACGCTTTGTCGAACTCATCTTTGGACGTAGATTAAGAGTGAAATGCGAACTATACTCGGTCCAACATAAATTAGCAATGCACGTCTTATGAGGAAACATTTTCAAAATCAGTAGCGTGCCATATTTTCCAACATACTAAATTGAAAGAAACTCCCAGTAAAAAGTGTTTACCCGACAGTGAATTTCCAATTGCATCTGACGTAGACCCAACTCGTCTTATTCAGCGCACACTGAGTGTGTCTGTGGTCCGTGGCTGCTACTATTCAACGCCCATTTAATTGATGTACATTCAGAGTTACCAATGTCCGTTTGGTAACTCGTTCAGCTTTTATTCTTGGGTTTCTGTTTTAGAAGGAGCTTTAGGTTTTAGAGCTTTGAGAAAAAGTTCTTAATCATAGGTGTTATCGTGGGGATCTTGTTTTGATCTTTGACATTTCCTTTAATGTGTGGAAAAATACGTTAAAATGCAGTTACAAAATTGTAAGCTGTTTTCTTTACGGAAAAAGATTATTTGCGTTTGTTTTGTTTGTTAGAAATGGACTCAAATTCATCCAAATACTTAAGTCCGAAAAAAATAAATTGTTGACGCGACAAAAAAAAATCATACAAATACGAAAAATAAAACAGTAGACGTGAAGCAAGTAGGTGATATTTTTTATGTGGGTAAACGAACAATTCACAGACTTCTTAACGAAAATAGTAAAAATAGTACTAAAGGCCACAACTCCCCCCAAGCAGAAAAACCGAACTGATTTCAAAAACAAAGTAGATGATTTCGATAAGTGTGCCATCAGGCAAATTGTGCATCATTTTTTTCAAATAGCTAACTTCCGGTGCTGGATAAAATACTGCATGAGGTAGGACGCAATGCAAACATCACTAAAATTAGCAGGTCTTCTATGCATACGGTTTTAACCAAAAAAAAAACTAAGTTTTAAATTTCCCACCGTCAGCGAAAGAGTGTTCTTTTGGAAAGAATGATAACATAAAGATTAATTTGTTTTATTTTTTATAAATAAAACAATTTAAATAAAAAATTTCAATCTAAAAAAAGCATGGTAAACCTAATAATATTCTTTAAAGTTTTTGCAGATTTAAAATCCTTAGTACGGAAACCCTGTAAGAGCTTTTGTTAGAATAGCACCTTACGGAAAACAAAAGAGTGCGAATGAGAGGCAATCATCCCTATCTTCCCTGTACTGCCAATTTATGTTGGACAGAGTATAGTTAGTTCCCCCCCCCCCCCATTTTTTTTGTAGATAAAAGCAGTTGCTAGTATACATAAGTATCTGAGGCGGTCAAAATAATAGTATTTATGCATTAGTTCATGTGTTTCTATTAGAAAACCTTTAAAAATCTCGGAATAAAATTTGATGGATTACAAAAATCGAGAGTGCTCTGTATATTATTTTAGAAAATAATTTTAAGCTGTTATAGTTTAGATTCTGTCAAGTTGAAACGGTCCATATGAAAAGTACCGAGTTTAATGAACTTTGTAAGGGAATGAAGGGATCTTTCTAATATTCCTATGTTATTTGTTTTTATTTGATAAATAAATGTTTATAAGTTATTTTTAAATTTAATAGAATCTGATGTCTGCCAGACATCAACATAACATGAAACGCCATCATCATCACATACTGCATTCTATTAATGAATACATAGAAGCAGTTTATGTGTTAAATACCAAGAAAATGTACACACCACTCATCGGAAACGCAGGAGGATTGAAATATCGCCAACCAAAAATGAACAATTAGGTCAGCCAATATATTTGTTCTTGATTTCATTTACTATTCGTAAATATAGACTTATTGCAGTTCAGAAGCTTTTCTTGAACGATGAAAAAATTGTCCGGTATGTAAACCAGAAGCCAATATAATATCCTACAAGATCCATACAGGCAATGAAAATTTCATACGTGATCGGTAATTTCGATAAGATAATGTTTACATGTTCTCGATAAATCTTTTTAACAAAGAAATTTATTTTATGTTCGCTAATTCCATGGAATTTTCTAAACACTGCATGTGTATAATAAAACGACTCAAAATAATTCCAAGAATTTCTCTTTTAATCACATTAATCAAGGCGTTTGTATAAATTTGCACACGAACAGGAAAGCAGGTAAATATCACTTATTACACATTGCAACTATCCCAAGTGCTCATCTTGTCGATAAGGTATCTAGTCTATCTGGCAACGATGTATGTAAACATTTCTAGTTGTCAGGTAGAATAGGTGAAAATAGGATTTGCTTCCACATTCCCGAAATTCTTCATTCCATTAACAACTTATTAGTATTGTTATCAATTCGGTTATGATATTGTTTAACAAGAAGGCATACACTTGACCATCACCGCTCTAATGAACATTTTTATCATTATAATTGTCGTCATCATCGCTTCGATGATGCCTCCACAGCTGAAGCAGAGAAGTCATTAACTTTTTTATGACACTCGACTTGATCCGAAAGTAAATATTGAAGTTGTGTCTCGGAGTTGTCGGGCGTCTTCCCCAACGCTGGAATGTATATATACACTAGAGTCACGGTTTATGTTTTTATTTGTTTTGTTGCCTTGTTGCGCATAGCAGGGTGTATGACTGCTTATTATTGTTGCACTATAAGCTGGATGGAAAATGTAAATTTACCTAGTGCTCGTTGCCATGGTCAGATGATGATGACGCTTGTCATAGATAAATGGGGTTTATATTGGCAGATGAACCTCCATATTTTGTTTTTTGAACTTTATTTAACCGATTAATGATTGTATATACTACATACCTAACATTTTTTGCTAAGCACAATAAGAAAATTTTGCGATGTTTTTATGTTTACATACATATGTATATTAATTTCACATAATGTCTCTGATTAATGATACATAACAAACGAAAATAGATTTGAATTCAAATATTATTGACCGCAATTAATATAATAATGTATATACAACATTTCTGTACATGACACGTGTTATTTTTGTAAAAATAACGCTATGCTATATATTTGGCTATATTTCGTAGGGCGTTATTTAACGTCACCGTAACTTTCATATACAGAACTCGGATGATTGCGCTTTGTTGAACTCGCTACCTGATTAATTTGGTTAACAAACATTAAAGCTGTTTGCAAATTCTCATGCTAAATACCCCGATTTGGTATCATTTCGTCAACATTTTCTTAGAATAAAAGGGAAATGGTTTAAGACAAATGTAGTTCTTAAACAATAAATACAGCTTCAAAAGACCTAATGTTGCACATTCATATTTGGCGATTTTTCATATTTGGCCGAAGAATTTGTGTCTTTTGTGTTCTTTTAAAAGAAGAAGAAGTTAAGATAGCTCACAATAAAAAGCGCAAATGGGTCCATCCAATTTGATCATCTATTCCACAACCTTTTAGATGACGAACAAAAAATGTTCGATTACTTTTGAATATAACGTCAATATATTACTTTTTATTCGATTTCATTTCGTGCAGGAAATAAAAATACGTCCGTCTTCGTAAACATTTCAATGAATAGTGGTGGGCCGCGGCTCTATGAGAGTGTTTCAAGTAATTCCTTGAATTACCGTTCCGCGCTGTTTCCATTCATTGCAATATTTCCGTTAAATTACTTAAGATAAGTTACCAGAAAGCTTTTAGAAAATTGTGATACATGATCATTCCTACGTTACCCGTAAATATATTCTACGAATCATTAAATGATACTTGCAGTTGACGTTGAGACAAATAGTCAATATTACTATGAACAAAATTTACTGCGTTTGCGTCACCAACTTATATTAAGCAGGATTCTTTGCGGTCCCGTCTTAATTGCGCTGAATCGGAACAACAGCTTACCAGGATTCTTTAAAACATTCACCGAATTTCGAAAAGAAGATGTGTTTTAATGTCACTTCTTTAATCTTGTCGTGCAGATAGAGGATATCAACACGAAAAGGTCATCTTCAACAGATAAATTTCGTTCCTGGGGTATGCAGACATCATCGGTGGCTGGCCTGCCATCATAGAAGCTTTTGAAGAACAGGCGAAAAATGAGTACCAAATGGGTCAGAAGACCCGTAAGTAAACAGTAGCGTGCAATATAATAGCAACAAATCGTGTTTACTATGTAATATCGCTAATAGTTCTGTGAAAAAGTGAATCGAATAAATCGTTTTCACATTCACGTTCACGTATTGATTTCATTATTTCATTTAACACTATAATAAAAAACGATTCTCGTTTAAGAAGTGGAAATATCGTAGTGAATTTAATATTGTAGACTGTAAAATTCCTTTATATGTTTTGCTTTTTTATGTTGTTTCGTCTTCAATCCGCATTCACGTATTCACGTTTTCACTTTGAACATTCATTTTAGGTTTACAAAAAATGATTCATATGAAAATGTTTGTAGAACGAGAATCGGAATCGCGATGAAATGGTGAAAATATTTTGATTTAAGGTCTTCACGGAACCAGAATTGGCCGCCTGTAAGTTCTTGTCTGGCAGTACTTTTACCCTAACTCAAGTTATACCAAGTTATGTTAAAGTGAATATTGAAAACGACGTGTTGATATGAGATTGTAAGCTACTGTAAGTAATTAAGAAAAATGTGACACTTAAAGATTTAAATTTGAGAATACATATACGAAAACATAAATACGCATAGTAATGTTTGGTCACTTACATTTAATTCCTTGTGGCTTGAACTCTGAAATATAATAAAAAAATAATTTATTTACTGCTACTAGTAGATATAATTATTAAACATAAACTTAAGACTAAATATAACAATAAACAACAAATAAGTTTCAAAGTCTCATAACATAGAGTCGGGAAGTGTTTTTACCAACGGTTTTTAGCCAACTTTGAGTCAATGTTGAACCACCATATTTATTATAAGGAGGGCATTTAGAATCATTTAAAAAAAACAACAAGGTGTCATAATGATTTTCTCTATTTTGAAAAATAAATAAATATTGTTTGCATCAATATTACTGTAAGATATTTTAAAATTAAGACTTGAGAAGTATTCAAAATTAATAATTATTTGAAGTTATCTTTCACATACATCCTGTGGGCTCTTATAAAGGGTGTTTTTTTAGAGGTTGGTTTTTCGAATAGAAATAAAACTGACATTTTGTCTAATGTCATTTATGTTCAGTTTGGTTTGCAATTTCATCATAAACAGGTTGACAAATGAACAACGCTTGCAAATCGTGCAAATTTATTTCGAAAATAATGGTTCAGTTCGCGATGTTAACAAATTAAATTTTGTTCAGTGATGAGGCTCATTTTCAGTTGAATGGCTACGTCAACAAGCAAAATTGCCGCATTTGGAGTGGAGAGAATCCACATTAGACCCTTGAAACGCTATTACATCCACAAAAACTGACTGTTTGGTGTGCTCTATGGGCTGCTGGAGTCATTGGGCCATACTTCCGAAATGATGCTGGAGAGTCAGTTACCGTTAATGGAGACCGGTATAGAGCCATGATAACCGACGATTTTGTTCCCGAATTGGATGGCATGAATGTGGATGAGATGTGGTTCCAACAAGACGGCGGTACATGCCACAAAGCGCACGTCACAATCGATTTATTTTAGGAAACATTCGATGAGCGCGTAATTGCGCGGAATGGACCTGTCAATTGACCACCAAGATCGTGTGATTTGACACCATTGGATTATTTTCTTTGGGGATATGTGAAATCGCTCGCCTACGCCAACAAACCAGCTAGAACATTCGTGGCGTTATTGCCGACATACAGCCCCAAATGCTTGAAAAAGTGGTTGAAAATTGGACCTCTAGACTTGTCTTTATTCGAACCAGCCGCGACGGTTGCCCGAAATCATATCTAAACATTGTCGGCATAAGATTATCCTTCCAATAAAGCCACATTGATGGACATTAAAACGAATTTCTTACGTTTTATTTCAATTCGAAGTTTTATACCTCTAAAAAAACACCCTGGCCCTAGCTAAATGCCATGTTGCATACATTAACATGCATTTAAATCTTTATGAGAAATAACCATAAATATAAGCTATGCTTTAGATTGGTCTTTAAAAAGGATCTTCCTTGTCGGCTCGAACCTGGCGTATGGGATTGGCGATTCCCTTTGGCTGGAGCACTATTGTCCAATCGAGCGACGTAGCCGAGCCAATAGGCTCGGTGCTCTGATCTGAACGAAGAAAGAATGTGCATTATATTTTGGATTTTGGAACTACATATCTTGGTACATCTCATCAAAATATGAATTACAGTAATTGTACCTGTTTCGGAGTTTTCAACCCAACTGTTTTGCCAAACCGAAGTAGAAGTGGTTTTCTAAGGTAATTTTTCGCTGAATCTTTACTAATTGTAAGCTGTAGTTTGCGGCTTATGTCGTTCACTCCGGACATTGGATAAACATTAGATGTGATATTAAGCAGAGGTATGCCTCGATAGTGCTTGCAAGATATAGCCTTTATTATACATGGGACATATGAAACTAATGATCCATTTAGTCATCGGAAACTTACAATAGTTAAGTTACTCAGCCAAAATTTACCAAATAAATTCATAAATTATGATATCACATAAGTAAATTTACCTTATATCTTGTCCCATTATGCTTTATACAGTTTTATAGTTCTATTTAAACATCCAAAATGTACATAACCATTTTGGTAGTTATAAAGGGTGATCCATTTCGAGGTTCCCTACTTTTTTAAAGAAAAAAACACAGAAAATTCAAATTTAATGGAGAATGTTAATTATCATATCAAATGTTGGCCGTTGCTACGTCGCAGATGGTCCATCCGTTGAGTCAAATTTTCGATCACTCGTTCGAGCATTTCGACTGGTAACTGGCGAATGACACGCGTGATGTTTTCCTCCAAGGCCTGAATCGAAGCGGGTTTGTCGGCATAAGCTTTTGACTTTACATATGCTCACAGGAAAAAGTCTAACGGTGTGATATCACACACCGGCCATCTTGGTGGCCAATCGACCGGCCCAAAACGTGAAATTATGTGCTCACCGAAATGTTCTCTCAATAAGTCCATTGATTGATGCGATGTGTGGGAAGTGGCACCGTCTTGCTGAAACCAAATGTCGCCGAGATCACGAGCTTCAATTTCAGGCATCAAATAGTCGGTTATCATGGCACGATAACGGTCGCCATTGACGGTTACGTTCGCACCGGCATAATTTTTAAAGAAATTTGCCTCGAAAACGTCGGATCTTCTTTGAACTTTTCAAGAGCCCATAGAGCGAAGCGATGCCGCTTGGGAAGGTCGAGCGGCTTCAGTTGTTGCACAATTTGTATTTTGTACGCTTTCAATTTAAGATCTTGACATAAAATGCGCCAAGTCGTTCCATACGTCAGTCCGAGTTGCTGCGAACGGCGCCGAATCGACTCTACGGTCTTCGTGTACACTCTCAGCTACGGCCGCTATATTTTCTTCACAGCGTGCTGGACGTGGTCTATTCGGTCGAATATTATCCAATAATGAATGCTGGGTCTCAAAATGGGTGATGGTGTTGCGAATAGTACGCTCAGTAGGCCGATTATGTTAACCATAAGTTGAGCGAAGTGCACGAAACACATTCCTCACAGAACGTGAATTTTCATAATAAAGTTGAACAATTTGTAAACGTTGTTCACGCGTAAGTCTTTCCATTATGAAATGCCAAACAATACTAAACAAAAATAACATGACAGCATGACACGACTCACACGTGATCTGTCAAAAAAGGCTATTGAAAAAAGTATCTCTACTTGGATCACCCAGTATAAGGCTATGTATTTTAAATACTCAACCTCCAAATCGCAAATCGTTACATATGCACACCTACTATACGATTATATTTTTTCTGAACTGTGACACTCTGGTGTTAGCAATCGCAAAATTTGAAGTATTTTTTTATTCAGTTATTTAAAAGTTTACTGTTTTAAAACAGGAGAATTTAATGCCTCTATCTGCAGTGGTTTCGGCTCGGCGACGTCACACACTAACTACGATTGACCTTGCGATCGATTCAATTTAAACATTCAGACCATTCTCACTTTCGAACTTTCATATGGTTATCGCTGCTTCAATCAGCAGCATTTTAAGCCAAAAAAAAGTAAGCGTGGCAAAAAACTTATGAAGGAGAACAAGATTTACCCTACAATAATCATAGCCAACGTACATACGTCCATTCTGATACATACATCTACCTTGGAAGTCCAAATTATTTTTACTTAAGAAATTTATTTTGTTAATTTGAGACAAATCTTAGCAAGCATTCGAAAAATGAATACACCACGACTACAGAACCACCAATCGGTATTAAATTTAACAAATCTTTCTGCACACTTAACTAATATTGTTTACAGATATTTTCACAGTTTTATGTCAATCGGTCCATATTAAAAATCTCCAATTAATACCCCAGATAGCGATGATTTAATGAAAGCCCTACTTCAGTGTACCCTAACCCACATTAATTCAAACATAAAACTCCGTTATAGGTTGCATTACGTAGGGCTTTGTTTTTAATAGTTAATAATAATAATCGTTGCAACACCGTTTAAATTACATAAATTTTTAATTTGCATGTCACTTTCCTCAAAAAAAATTGTAATGAACACAAAGTTTTGTTTGCTGTTTCTGTATTCATATGTACTCAATAAGAATAGAGAAAAAAATATTTTCATAAGTTTGCGGAGAATAGATTAAATAAAATTAAATGAAAATATCGCAATATTATCCAGATATGTAATATGTAATAAGAGAACGATTGTTTTTAAGAATGCTCTCATGTGCACAACAAAATGGACACGCCAAAGTATTGAACGTTAAGTCGGTAACACCCAGCATAGATTTTTTTCATAAAAAATAAAGCTGCTATGGTTTTAAAACATTTGTTGTATGTTGGTTTTTCATTTACACGAGCAAATATTTACTGTGTATATAATTTTTTGCTTACAGAAATTTTCTGTGATTATCTACCAAACAAATTGCAAATTGGCATGAATTAATTGATTTAAGGCAAATTTCAGAAGCTCCTCAAAAAACATTATAGACTTTCGCAAGAGGTGAGACAGCGAAACATGTACGTGGCACTGAGGAATTCTAAGCCCTTGGACAATATATACTTTAAATAAAAGCAAAGTTTCTAAATAGATGAGTAGCTAGAGCTATTTGTTAGTACATTTATTAGTTTTGATTGTAAATAACCACACAACCACACAACACAAGATATCTATAGAGAAGTTGATGTGATAAGTACGTAAAATTTAAAAATAAGTATAATGTAAAAAATTGTAGGTGTACTAATTTTAAACCCCAGTAATACTTCTGTGTATTTAACTTTCGTGAGTTTTGAAAAGAATCAAGCATGATTTAGTTAAAAACACGTATCAATAAATATATATGTTAACGCTCTGCACTTATTATTATCTACATTCCATTAACCAAGCAAATGGATACAAGTAATTAGCATTCCAATCATTTACTGTGGATATATTTGGTAAGTCAACACTCATAAATAAGAATATCACTTCCACATGATGTCTAACAAAACAATATAGAATATAACAGAATTTGTCATCATTGGAATACCATAAACCACAAACAAGACAATGGAACTATCACATTATATAACAACAACCGCCACCACTTAATGCAACAAACATAGAAGAGACGATACAAATTACCCGTAACATTTTACTTTTACCCCTACCTCTTCTGCCGTTCGCTTTCGATCGCTTTGACTAATTTGTTTTATTTTCGACAGCGTGTGGAGAGCCTGCGTTCATCGCTTCAGACATAAAGTGCTAGACCGTGATGACATTCATAAGTGTCAAGCGATGTGACATTTTGACGCTTACCGTTGATTTGACGTTCCTCAAAGGCTACCGCCGCTTTCACAGGTTGTGGCTTATTAATATGCGAAATGCTATCTGCTTAGTTTTTTTTAAAGTATTTTTACTTGATCATGATCTATTAGCCTATTATATGTCTTATTGCAGCATATCTGGTATTCTTAATGTAGAAAAAACTTTAATTTGTCTGTTAATCTAACAACGTTATTCGAGATTTAATTGACAATTACGCGGAGGTAGTTCATAGATAACCGAAAAAAAAACATCTTAACAGCTATACAAATGATGATGGCTTGATGGATTGGATTGACAGAGATGGTTAAGGCAACAAGTAGTGCGATAAATTTTGCAGATGATGAGGAGGCTGAGAAGTATGACAATTATGGACGGTTCCCTATTCGGTTGATTGCCCTTTTGCGGAGCGCAGTCTGTGTTGACGGCAGAAACCAACCAGTCAGCCCTCTGAAATTCAATTTCGGATGCCTTCCGGCATGAAATAGCTCTAGTTATACATTTTGCTTCCTTAATAATTGCATTTACTGAGGGTAGGTGGCGCGCAGACAGGATACCAGACAGATGTTAATATAAATGTTTTTCTGATAGAAACACACCTAAACACACTTATATTTGCAGGAATTTTACAATTTGTATCTTTTTTATTACCAAGATTTAGATATACTTGAAATGTGTTAGAGAGAGAGAGAGAAATCTGGTAGATGCCGGTATCTGTGCAATGTTTACAGTTAAAAAAGAACAGATATATAAGTGCCAACGACGAGGTGCTAAGTACACAAGTACACTGATGGCGAATTTTGTTTGAAGATAGAAGATGTTGTGCAAGTACCATATTCGTTGAGAGATTATTAAAGTGTCAGGTAAAAACGATTTAGGTGTTTAATTGGGATCACAATGTAACAGCTAGAAGAGATTAATTAATTTGAAGACGCTGTTAAGTTATTTTACAAACTGTCACTGTATTATTTTATATGTATGTGGGTCGAGTGTAGCGCTTAGAGATTTACCTGATCTCTGACCCACTGACACTTTGTATTCCATAAGTATGAATAATGTATTAAGTAGGTGGACATGCAATTTAAAAAAAACTTAGTAAAGCGAATTTCATATCACTGGATCGTGCTCTTTGGTATTTAATTTGACACACCTATGTATATGTGCATGTATTTTTTTAAGCATTAAATGAGAACAAATGTTTTTTTTATAGATAAGTATCTATGTAATTACATTTCGAATGCAGCGCCTTGACATAAAAGTAAAAGTACTTGTAGTTAACACTACTAGGGATCAGGGCTGTCGTAAAAGAAAGATTTAAAAATATCGCGAAAAAGTTAGTGTAAAATGGAACCCAATCAAAGATTAGTTTGAAATCGAACCTGCTTAGTTATTTGATACTTTCCCTAAGACTTAAAAAAGGGATTTCTCTTAAGATATTTTTCATAGATGGCGTCAAGTGCGAAACAAATTTCGTGAAAAATTAAAAATTTTAGTTTAAAAATTATGTTATGTTATGTGGTTCCTAAACATGCATTAAAATGTAGTTTTTGTATAAAATAAGTTTTATAAGAGCAGGCGATGTATGTTGGCTTTTAAGTGTTTTTAATCTGTTTCAAATTCCTGACTCAAAAGTCAAAATATGGCATCATCAAATAAATATACATACAGTGTGTTACCGACTTCATGTTCAATACTTTGAGATATGATTTGGTGGACGTACTCTAAGATAAAAATTATTCTAGAGTAAAAATGAATCTCTTTCCAGTTACAGAAGGTTTAAGGAAAGCCCTACTTTACTTACCCCGCCTGACCCACATTAATGCAAATATGTCCGTTAGTAGAGACTTCAGAAACTTTGCAAAGGCTTTGTTTTTAGAAGAAATAATGTTCTCATAGCTGCGTTTAAATTATGTTCATATCTCTAAATATCTTAAAATATTTAATGTTTAAGCCACCTGCGATTCGCTTACCCGTGCAAATTTTTGATTTGCAGATCACCTCTCTCAAAAAAATATGTAATAAGTATAAAATTTGTCCTTTTTATTAACTTAATATTAAAAAACCAAAAGTTTTTTTAAAAGTTGAATATAATCTTTGGGACGCCCTTTATATTTACCTTCATTAGAGCTTTCGTTTTGAAAAACTAAAAACTAACTTTCAAAGCAAAAACTCTCACTAACTAACCAAAAATTCGTGTGAGTAAAGTTACATAATTTAAATTAAGAGTTTTTTAATAAACATATCCAATGAAACATATGTCTATATTTTTAGAATTCACATATCAAAATTACAACTGAAATTGTGTTTCAAGTAAGCGTAGGAATCAATCAATTATAACCTATTTATACACTCTTCACATACCACCTCAGATGGTTTATAAAACTAGTTGCCGCTATTGTCTGTGCTACAAAGATGGTGTTTAAATTATCTAATCTACTTCAAAAGACATAAACACGAAAAAAAACAAAAATCCTCGGTAACTTGTCGGGAACTTGATTATATGGGATACGTTCTGCAACAAAAACCTTTTATCGTTGGTCAGACAGGTTTGTTGTGGTCGTTATGCACACTATTTTGAAATAAAGTAAGATATAAACATGTTGCGTTTATTAACCCAAGAAATAATGCGGGCAAAAGTGACAAACCAAAGCGTTGCATGATCTATAAAAGATAATTAAGGCTTAAGTACGTAGTTTACCATTTAAGTGAAAACACTTTGTGTGCGGAAACTGGTTTGTTACGCCTTTGCGTAGGTAAACAACTTTATCATTGTATTAATAGAAACAATTAACAATTACAGAATAAAGATAGGCCAAACGAATAGCTGTAGTAAAGTAAACTGTATAAGATATAGCATTTTTTGATGTAAATCAAATAGATGGTCAATGGAAACATCCTTTGAATCTAACGTCTTTTTATTGTTACATACAATTCTGTTAAATACTTTCTTCTGGCCTATTCCTATTTTGTTTAATTTAATTTTTGTGTTTTCATTTTAGTTTTATTTTATTTTATCCTTGTTTAATTTTTATCTCATTAAATTTGTACTAACTTTCCAAAATAAAAGCAAAAACCCGCTGAATGACAGCTTATAAGAAAATATTATAAATTAGTATGAGTATATTATGTTTGCGAATTGTTTGACGTGATTTTCAGTTTGTAAAATTATTCAAAGTATACTTTACTTCATGCTAAACTCATTCGTTGTGTAACAGTATCAGCTCCAGATGGCAGAAAATTACCTCTAGAATAGAGAGCTACTATAGGACACCGGATAAGGGCCAAGCAGAAAACAAAACCACACAGTTGCAGAAGATCCATTTTCGGCACATACCTATGAAACATAGAATATGATTGAATCCTTAGAAAGAAGGTGTCTGAAGATTAATGTATGGAATTATAACCAGAAGATATATATATATTAATAAGAACATGTCATTTTCCAAGTCGGTTCCAACAAGACTGTAAAATATTTGGTTTTGAGACCGAATACAAAACTCATATATTGGCAGCAAATAAAGGCAGCGTCCGAAAGAGCTGATAAAACAACCAACATATTAAGCAAGTTTATGGTTAAGGTCGGAGGACCAACAGCTAGCAAAAGACCGCTCATGCCAATCAAAAACACCATTCTTCTGTTAGGCCTGGTGGGTGTAGTGACTACTAAGCGAGTGCCCTAGGTTTATTTACGCCACGTACCACCTGAAAGTTTATTATTATTCGCTTCCTCAACTCTTGCGAAAGTCTGAGAAACATACAAGAGTAAAACCCGTCATAAGAGGTTTATCAGAAATAAAATTGCTGTTCGGAATCGGCATTAATCTGTTCATCCAGTCCTTACTATTCGAGACAGGAATGTCGGAGGACCAACAGCTAGCGAAAAACCGTTCATGCCAATCAATTACACCATTCTTCTGTTAGGCCTGGTGGGTGCAGTGACTACTAAGCGAGTGCCCCAGGTTTATTTACGCCACGTACTACCCGAAAGTTTATTATTATTCGCTTCCTCAACTCTTGCGAAAGTCAGAGAAACATACAAGAGTAAAACCCGTCATAAGAAGTTTATCAGAAATAAAATTGCTGTTCGGAATCGGCATTAAACTGTACATCCAGTCCTTACTATTCGTGACAAAAAATGTATCTTTGCACACACAATGGTTGGAGAAGCTGGCTTAGGTTCTGGACCGTTCACCCATAATTTATTATTATTATACATACTTGTTATTTTGATAGCATTTTCTCTTGCTGATATTTTATTTTAAAGATTTTCTCTTATCTACCTTTTCCACTGTTCCAATGATCGGCTTGACTTGGGTTAACAATTTACTATTTTATTAAAATACAATAGTTGAAAGTGGGACCAACTAGTTGCTGGATACAAAATCAACGCATATAAGTGGCTGTTACGAACATAAAAGATATAATATATATTTACTAAAAGGCAATCAAAATGCACTATAATCAAAATTATCCATGACACTCTACACATTGCGTAAATCGACCTCTAAAAAACGACCTATGCATTTTATGTTAAAGCCAATGTTCAATCAATTAGACAATCCCCTACTTTCTAATTTCATTCGTATGCATACTTTTTTTTCAGTGGTATTTCTTTGCCAAATAATGTTTAATTCAAATAACTATACTCGTAGTTGTGAATACTTCATGTTTAAGGAACTTGGCAATCCATCTGTGTCAACCAAATCACTGTAGATTGCAATGAACGCACTAGTAATAAAAGTTAGTATAATAACTACGTTTCACATCATTAGAGGAAAAGCAGGAAATGATGTGAGTATGGTGCATAGTGGAATAAACTTCACTTAACAAAATAAGATATAACAGAAAACATAGAGAGAAGACTTTTGAAGTCGAGGAATGATTCCGAAGGGGGACATGTTTCGAATATATGAAACCACTTTCTTCTTTGGCAAAAATCTGTGTGCGTCGTATGCGAATTGCGCATCCTCAAGATGTTTAGCTGGTGGCTCGTGCGAAGCCAACACAATATTACAAAGCACTGGATTGATCAATTATTGTGATCGCGTGTATCCGCACGGACATCACTCGTGATCTGTTGGAGCATGTGCAACTACTAGCATCACTTTCGTTTATATTTCTGATTAATTACAGCAATAAATTTTGACAATGATAATGGCGATTAGGAAAAGGCAGCAGACTTCGGACTAAGTCCGCTGTCACAATTAAGTTGCAGTAGTTTTGATGGGAGTATATGTGCATATGAGCAGAAAAAAATAGTGCCTCAAGAGCCAACATTATAACCGTTAAGTACATGCGTTGAAAAAGCAGACGAGATAGTAAAAGGTAAATACAACTTTGATTTTAGTAATTTTTTTCGGTATTTTATTTAAAAAATTAAATGATTGTTGGTAGCGGATAAAAAGAGTATTTTTCCATTTATCAAAATTGTCAAAAGTTCGATTTATTCGGATGTATGTTCTGTTAAGTGTTAGCTTAGAAACAAAATGAGGTATGCAGAAAGAAAGATTTTTAGTGTCTTGGCAATGGTGTGAATATATGCTTACTATAAGGCGAGGCAATCAACAATGAATGATTACTTTATTTGTATCTATGTATAAGAGTTGGGTAAATGACTCTTTTGGTATGCACTTTAGTCGAAGATAAGTAGGCACCTACCGCCCACCCTACCTGGGTGGAGTAGTAACTATTATTATATACATTAAACTTAGCTGTTCATTTGAGCGTTAAAATCTCGAAACCTAACTTTGGTTGAGCTGAAACTTAAACAATATATGTATGTGTCAGTATATGTCAGATGTTTCGGTAGATGGCGCTGAATAATTTCTTAACGACTTAACCGATTTAAGTCAAGTTCACATGATATGTTTGAAAATAGAAAACTTGGAATTGATTGTTGGCGCTATTGTCTACTATATTCATTTACATTACAAACGATACACAACAATTAGTAAGATGCGATTGTACATAGTTTCTTAATCTTAACCAAGAAACTAAATGGGTTAAAGAAATCGAATTGATCGCGCCACCTAGCGGAAAGGAATGGACATTTGCCAGAACAGCTTGGTCAAACATATATACAATATTAAATAGAAGATATAAAAATAAAAATTAAAACGTTTTATAAGATGAGAGTTTAGTGAACTATTAGTAAAAAAGTCTTTACATTTATTTTTTAAGATGTTTTTTTTTATAAAAGTACATGTCAAATGTACATTATTAACGAAATTAAATTCGTTTTTAGAAAGATGTTGATATTATTAAACTCAGGGTTCACAGGCTATGCTCTAAAGGTTGAACTTTCTTCAAACAGAAAGTGGAGTAATTCCCAAGACCACACGCGAAACGGACAACTAGTTATACTAGTTATAAGTTTATGTCAAAGAACAGAAGAGATAATAAAAATCAGGTTGAAGATATTGTCAGTCATTTCTAGAATAAATTTCAGTGAAAAAACATAAGGAAAGGCTACAATCCGCTTGGGGCGAACAGTATGACACCCTATCCATATCCCTATGTGCCCCCAAAGAAAAAAGCAATAAGAAGATGATGGATAGCATTTAATTGCATTCTAGTATTAAATAATATTTTTTTTTTTAAAAACGCCCCCAAAAAGTGGGCGTGGCCAAAACTTTGTATGGGCGATAGTTGGAAAAAGTATTGGCTAAATATCTTGTTAAACACATTTTATTGCTTTCTTTATCTATCCATCTATTTGTCTGACTTAAAACTTTTTGAATACGCCCACTACCACGCCCACAATTTAGAAAAAAACGTTTTAAATCTAAAGTTAGAGAGATAGAGTGTTACATCCTTTACAAGATATGTAGGGACTGCCCCCCTTTATAAGTTTGTCACATAAAGTTTTTTGCCACGCCTACTTTTTGTGGGCGGTTTTTACTAAAATGCTGTTTTCTTCGAAAATTTTCATAGAAAGCAAAAAAAAAATGTGTAACAAGATGGTTACCCTATATTTTCCAACATATCGCCCATACATAGTTTTTGGCCACGCCCACTTTTTGGGGGCGTTATTTCAAACAAACTTTTTTTTTAATTAATGGAATGGAATAAAATCTTCTTAATGCTTTTTTCTTTGGGGTATATAGGTATATGGATAGGGTATCATACTGTTCGCCCCCAGCGGACTGTAGCCTTTCCTTATGTTTTTTTTATCAAATTTCATGAACTATTTTATAAATGGAAGAATTTTACTGTTTCTCTTCTTTTTTATAAAAACCCAGAAAAAAATGGGTTGGTGCCGAATGTTTTCATTCAGCTGATAAAATTCATTTTCTGTACCTACATACAAAAATTATATTCTTTGCGAAGTTGAGGGAAAAAATTTCTATCAATTAGATCATTGTAATATTCGTTTCATTCATTTGATATTTCTTGTATGACTTTTCCTATTTTTATTGTTTAATGGTTTTGAATGAAACAAATTCGGACAAAATCTGCGAAAAACGCAAAAAAAAAAAAACACGATGAAACAAATACATAATTAGAGAATAATAATATAAATTTGACATTGTGACAAAATTTATGGGAATTTTATTTTGTTAGTTTACGATATATTAGTTCGGAAATATTTTGTTATTTCTTATGAACTACAACAATATATTTTGTAAGCTGATTAGTACCAGACCATATTGGTCTCAACAAAATGATGAAGTTGAAAGATAAAATTTAAGAATACTTATAATAAGCCAAAACACTGAACTAATTTAGAAGTGACTATTTGGCCATAAAGTTTGCATGTTAAGATTCGTGCAGCTCGCGTGCAAGAAGGGGAAAAACATATTCGAGCAATGCATTAGTTAAAGAAAAGATGGCACGTCTGAAAAAATCGCTTTCATTACAAGAGCGATTTATATAGTCTTAACATACTACAAATTATAACTAAACAGTTTTTGATACATCTAAACCTTCAAATTACATTTTTAAACACCCTGTAGCTCAGTGAGACCTACGATTTTTATCATAACAAGAACCAATAAATTAGAAAAATGTGCATCACAAATCGGACCGCCCTGTAAATATGTGTATGTTTAAATTTGTGCAGCTCGGGTGCAGGGACGTGGTGCAGCTCGTGGTACATACTCCAGCATTGCTTATTTAACACCCAGATGAGCCTAGAAACACATTTAAAATTGTTGGTTCTAACGAACAAATTTTCATTTGTGGCTGTGGGTTAACTCTGGGGGAGATCACCGGTGCCCTGGAAACAAAAATAGCAGAAGCATGCACGTATTGAGTTAAAAATCGCAAAACATTGCTGGGTCTTAAAACCCTGATATTACACATATGTAACAACACCTGCAATTTGATTAACCTGATGTATTCGAAAATTGGAGGGAGGCCTACCAACATTTTTGAGGTCGAACTAGCGACACATGCGTACCATCAAATATGATTCCTCATTTCTGATCATAAACTCAACCAAAATCGACTAGGAGGAGCAGAGAAAATGTAATTTTAAAACTTTCTGCCATAAGTTGAATAACCCAAAACTTAGGCCTACGGTATTGTATATGAACAATATTCCTATATATTACAAACTCCGAATTCATATCTTTTGTTAATTTATTTGTTTATTTTCACTTCGAATTCAAATTCTAATTATGAGGCATTCATTGGCATCGTACTTGGTATCGTAGAAAAAAATGTGTGTACGCAAATATTTAGTCATCTAGAAACCATATGTACGCCAGAAGAAAAATAAGAAAAAACATTCTACGTGTAGTTCGAGAAGTCATATTGAAAATTTGCTCCTTGTAATCATAATTTATTTGCGAAAAAAAAAATTACGAAACAATTCAATTCATTGTATTTACCATGTGTGTATGAGTTGATTGTTTTTACAGTTTTCAAAGGAAATGATGCTTCATGATGATTTCAATTTCATTTG
Organism: Ferdinandea cuprea; assembly: GCA_963576555.1. Classification (NCBI taxonomy): domain Eukaryota; kingdom Metazoa; phylum Arthropoda; class Insecta; order Diptera; family Syrphidae; genus Ferdinandea; species Ferdinandea cuprea. The sequence goes on from OY754959.1 coordinate 86,937,083, forward strand.
GGATGCATAACATAATTAGAAACATTACAAGTATGCGAAAAGAGACATAGAGGGAAAACTAGAGTAACTTTTTCCAAGGAAAAGTCGATTCAAAACACATATAAATTTTCTTTTGCGGTTAATTGAACTTGTAAATAGCAGCAGCGAACTGAAAGGCACAAGTTCCATTTGAACTCTTAAGTCGCAGTTGAAATGGAAATTTTGCTATCGCTTTCGTTTGCTGCAGATAGTTTATTAGCATGAATGGAGTATCTGTACTAACAAAAGTGTTTCTGTCTTTTGTCTGTTTACAATTGCCATACATACCGACGCAGATTGTCAGAATAAAAAGTGAAATGAAACTACGAGATTCGTAGAAAGATTATACCTCTTTTAATTTAAACTGTACACAGTTATTTGCAAGATGTACATATTTTTTATTAGTCTCGATAATGCAATTGCAGTTAGGGTTAATGCATCCTTTAGATTAGAAACGGCTCTTGTTATACTCTTGAAGTGAGTAAACGCATAATGTATTTTCGATGGTCGACAAAGTCTATGTTATTAAAAAAAATCATATAATAATATGCTAAACAGCTGCAAGAGCTTGATATTGATGTAATCAAACTGGTTTGGAAAAATGTTGACTAATCAGAGTGACTTCACAATTAAAACCACTTTCATCTGATAAACCAAAAAATAAGTACTTCGTTGATTTCAGATTGGTTTTAAATTTTTGTTTAATTTTTTAATTTTAGTAATTAGAGTATGTAAAAATTATGTTATTATCAGAGTGCACCCTTTAGAGATCTCTTTTTAATATGAAGTTTCAAGTTTGAATTTCAGTAAAGATCGTTATAAGCTTTGTAAAGGCAATGTACAAACTAGAGCAGACTAGAGTACTGGTTTATAGAAATTAAGTAGTGGGTGAAGGGGCTTAGTGGTAAGTGTGTTGGACTGCTGAGAAAGGAGTCCAGCTATGAGTCCTTTATCACCTTAAGTGTAGAATAATAATAATTAGTTTGTAAGAAATAAATTTTCTTTAAATATGGGGTCTTTTTGTCTTCCCACTTAGGCTCTTTCTAATTGTAATCAACAGAGTCGTTCAAAATTCCAATGTACCAATGATTGGTTCATGCTTCCGACAAACAAAAGACAAACGAATTTCAAATCAAGAAATTTTTTCATTGACTCTCAGGAGTCAGGAGCTCTTTCAAACATGCACTCGACTTCGGCAAGGAGATGCACTGTCGTGTGATTTTAAGGCGCAGATTTCTGGTCCAAAAAGGCAAGACATATCGACTACATTGGCTCAGCCACTTCGATCTATTGGTAAATAGATCTCCAGCTAAGAGAATCTTCGGACTCTAGTCCCCAGGTTCCAGGACGACAAGGAAGAGCAAACCTCCGCTTAAAAGACAAAGCCATCGCGGATGCCAGAGCCCTTGGTGTAGAAAATTGGAAGCAGTGTGCTTGGTATCACAGAGGACGGAAGGCTATAGTGAAGTAAAGTAAAAAGTTCTTATCAAACACGTTCATTATTCTAATACACGGATCTTTTCGTTGACGTTTGTTTGTAAATGTTTTTTATAACGTAGACACTTATCACAAGGACCTTATTGTTGAAATATAATTTTTAATAACTATTTGCATAAATAATTATACTCATAAATGAATGGTGTCAATTCATTGCGCCAACAAGACGTTCCCTAATCTTTAATTATTTTTTCAACATTATGTGTTAATATGGCAATTAAAAAAGAATTTACCATCACTTTCTCCCAAAACCATGCGGTTCATTAATCATAATTTTTCCGAAATAAATGAACCTACTATTTAAATTTGAAATACATAGCGCTACTACTGTATTTATGTATCAATTTTTTTTGTTCCATAGAAGGAGTTCATTGCCGGAAGACCACTTACAACTCTGACTGCCTCTTTAAAGTTGGCTTTTAAGAAAACAGAATTGCCGCTATAAACCAACCATATACATAAGCTATGATTTAATTTCAAGTCAACCACTGACTCCGTATCTCACTGGGTTCCATTAAAAAGCAGCCGCGCTGTGACGGAGGGTATAGCCTAACCTTTCATTTAATCCCTCATAAGTTGGGAGTTGACAAAGGTCAAAGAAAGTCGCTGTGGTATGTACTTAAATATAAAATGGTAGTTGGGCCCTAACTCGATGTTTGTTCTTATATTTACTTTAAAATGTTCAGTCACGTTTTCTCGTATGTGCACATTTGTCAATTGGAACGAAGAACATCAAACAATTTCGTTGCAGATGCTGTGAATAGTCCTGGGCATGCCATTTGTCGACGTACTCGTACGCAATTAATTTCATTAGTTAATGTGCTGCTCATTGAACCCAGCAGTGAGTGTTTTTTTTACGATAAAAAATATGCATTACTTCAAAAACAGTATGTTTGACAAGATACCGCAATTCAAACTTCCAAAACTCAACGGAGTAGAACTTACCCTTTCGGATAGTGCGGAGTATCTGGGCGTAATTCTATATATAAAATTGAATTTGAATCTTAATGTTGCAGAGAAAATATAAAAGGCTTATAAGGCTCTTGTATAGCCATTACGGGTGCTCTCCGCATCACCCCTACGGCGGCATTGGACACCTTTCTGAACCTAACACCACTTGACTTACATATCAGAAAACTTTCTGGCAAAAGTGCAATATGACTCACTTTTCTGGGTAATTTGAAGAGTAGTAGCTAGTCGCACATCGTACGGTCCTTTCGAAGCTACTGCCAGGCAATCATAACGGATGAAATCCCCACCTTAGTTGACTTCGACATTCCGTTTGTATGACGTTATACATATATCGGGAGAGGGAGAATTGGCAAAGAACTGCAATTATCAAATCAAATGAAATTGCAATTTTTCCACATGGCTCGAAAACGACAGAGGGAACACGGGCTGGGATCTTTACAAAAGATCCACAACTAAGAGTGTCTATAAGACTACCGGCTGAGCAAATGCAGATGAGATCAATATCCGGAAGAGATATTGCTATCAACATCGACAGCCAAGCCGCACTGAAGTAAATGGAATCAACTAACATCAATTCTGATATAGTCAGGAACTGTCGCACAATGCTCAAGGCATTATGCAATCAGAACCTACTGTGCTGGGTGCCATGCCACTGCGGTATGAACAACAAGGGGTTCTATTGAGGTAACATCCCCAAGGACTGCCAACCAAAGGTAATCAAGTCTTGGGATGCACGCGGTGTCAAAATTTCTTCTCGACTGTAAGAGTTCTAGAAAGTCTATAAAACTTAACAGGGATAAGCTAAGACTATTAGTAGAAATCCTGACAGGGCATTACCTCTTTCGAAAATATGCACCTGTCAGATACAGACATCTGTAGATTCTGTGGTAATCTACAGGCTGTTGAGAATTGTATGTTTGAGTACAAATTCAGCCGGTTCCCCATGGATCGCGATGGACCCGCTTCGGTGCCTAGTGTTGTGTGGTGACTCTTATATCACACCCCTGTTTTAAACCTATTTCATTACCGCCTGGTTTGTTGAATGAGGTTTTTTAGTATTTTTTTGAGTTTTAGCATTTAACTATGTATTTGGTCAATAATATAAAAAGCAACACATCAGTCAGGAGTTGCGGTTGCAATGTTTACACAGCAAACAACTTTATGAATTATTAAGAATAACATTCGTTATTTAATTTTTATGTTATTTTTCGTCATGACTCGACATGACTTCGAAATTACAGTTGTGAAGTCTTAAATAATTTTTTTTACAGTTCCAATTTTATTACAGTTAAAATATGTAATAGAACTACGGAAATTAAGAACTTGGAGTTCTCTATTATAATTCACTACATATATATATTTCTATCTGACTTTTTGGGAAAAAATTTTTTTTATATAAGAGAACTTGGCTTATGTTTATGCTATCCGATATCCGCGTTATGCAGAGTTCTTAGTACCTACAAATTTTATCCCATAACAACAGCCTAAGCTTCACTGTTAAGTACCTTCTTTTTAAAATAGTTATTTTATTATATTATATTTCTGTATTATTTCTTGCACAACACACTATGTAATTTATTACAAACTCCCTGATTAAATTTATTTGCGCGGCTCTATGCCGGCATTCTATACGATTTTGTGTATGCAATGCACTCTATTGTCATTATGATTCTTTTTTAGCTGAAAAGTTAACCTACTTTCCCGCCAAATAATGTTTCCACGTTGTATTTTGCTGTTGTTATTTATTTTTTTTCTTTTCTCTCATTGTTTATATGACATATATTTATACGAAGAGTTCTCAACTGGCGTTAATAACGGATGTTTGCGTTGTCTCTGTCGATGACTGTATCGCTATATCTCTTTGAGTTGTGCACAATACGGCCCTTTTGACACAGTCCCAATATAATCGAAAGTCTCTTATTCTGTTCCCATTCTTTATTAAACTTCGGTATATGTTTTCAAGGTCAACCAAGTACTTTTATTTAATCTGTTGACACATGCGCTTCTTCTTAGTGAAAAATTAGGGGAATCTTATAAATTAATTCCATATCCAGATGCAAATTACCATTTTTTTGTATTATTTATAAATTTAGCACATTTTATGTTATAGAGTTTATTTATGTTACTTTGAATTCATAATTTGGTAGATTTTTTAATAATGCAGATAAATTTTGCAACTGACATTTGAATTTTAAATTAATAAAGTACAAGCAGCGGAAATGGGTTTTGCATAATTTGATTTATTAATTCAACAAGATTGTGCATATAAAATAATGTTGATGAATAAATAAATCAAACTATTTAAGTTAAAAAATATTGTGTAAGCAAAACATAAGCGGCCAAAAGTCACGCGTTTGAAGTAAAGAAAATTACCGATTTGTATTTTATACTTCTTAAATGGCAATACATTGGAAAATTCTGATTAATTGAAAAAAAGTGGGAACATTGTATCAATACATACTTTGAGAAGATCTAACTTAACATTTTGAAAAAAATTTGTTCTGCAAAAGCCTCTTAGTATTGGACAAACGGACACTAAAGTACATATGTGAGGCAATTCACGATGACTCTGCGACCTTTTAATTAAATACCAATATATTAATTTTTAGAGTGTCGCAAAATTCTCACAAGTATGTATACGTTCATCGGCTCATCACTGTAGTTTGGTGCGAATGAACATCGTTCAACAACGACAGAAGACACAGGTCAGACAATAGTCAGACGGTAATAAAAAAAAGTAAAAAAACCCAAGAGCAATAAAAAGTGAATTCCTTTGAATTCACTAATAAAAAGTAATAAAACCCCACCCGACATCCGAAAATATACCTGAGAATGGGTATTAAAGAAAAAATTAAGGTCGCCAAGGCAGGTCTCCTCGAAAAGATCCAGCAGGAAGTCAACTACCTCCGTAACCTCTACGGCGAAGAAGCCTCGCAAGAGTTTTCGGCGACGTTCGGGTACCACGTGGACGATTTTTTAAAAAATCTCTGTCAAGAAGAGATTATTAATTCGGCACCCAAACCGGTTGATGACAACGCCGATTCCACCGAGGAAGAGGAAGCTCCTAAGCGGAAGAAGCTTGCTTCTGCTGAGTTGCCAGCAAGCGCCATCGTTTTAGATGATTTAAGAGCTGATGGTAACGATGGATTTACCAAAGTTACCAAGCAGACGAAGAGGAAAATAGCGGATCGTCCCGGAAGGAAAGAAGCCGAGAAAGAATTTCATCCAAATACAACACCGAAGACAACACCAAAGACGACATCTGAAGCTGCCCAGGAAAATAAATCTGTGCAACCGCCAATAGTCTGTTTCAATCTGGCTACAGCGGCAATGTACAGATTCTTTAAAGCCAAGGATGTGACTGTGAAATATACGATCGTAAACATAAACAAAACCAAATCTATTGTGAAGACTGCATGCAGAGAAGACCACCTGGCTGTAAGGGATTACCTGAGGGCTCAGCAAATCCAACACCACACCTTTACCGCGAAGGAAGACCGGAAGTGTATTATTCTTTTAAAAAAAATACACCATTCGCACGCCCCAGAAGACATCATCAATGGACTGCCCGAAGCTGGATTTAAGGCGCTGAAGGCAACAGCCTTCAAATCACCAAAAAACAAAACCGCAATATACAATGCCTTCGTTATCGAGTTCGAGAAGGGAACTACTGTAATGGAGGTGGTCAAAACGAAGAACCTGCTTGGCGAAGCAGTCGTATGGGAAAGACTTCTCCCTAACGAAGTGACACAATGCCGGAATTGCCAAAGCTTTGGCCATGTCAGCATCAACTGCGACATGAAACCGAGGTGCGTCAAATGCAAGGACGATCATGAGCCCGGTCAGTGCAAACGTACAGACGAGAAGGAAGGAAAGCCGTACTGCGTTCTTTGTAAGACAGAAGGCCACCCAGCGAACTACCGAGGATGCCCAGCGTATAAAAAAGTCCTAGCAGCGAAGCGCGAGAAGGAAGACCAACGCATTAAGAAGAAAGATGTCAACAGCGCAGCAATCAAGTCCATGGTTATTCCGGGTAAGTCATTTTCTGATATAATGAAAACAAAAACATCCATCCCCACTGCCACTCCTAAGCCCAACCCCCAAAACAAACCAACAACTACAGCCCCAAAAGCCGTAAGCCCTCCAACAGTCGCCAAGGCAGCAAGTGGTTTCAAATCCACAAACTGCTCCTTCCTGGGTGATTCCCAGAAATTCTTTGGCTGCGATTTCCTGTCGCTCATGTCAAAGATCTCATCTTTCCTTCCTCTCTATGAAGCATGTCCCGATGATATCGGCAAAAAACACCTCTACCTTGAATTCTGTTTTAAATTATGTCTAGGACAATAAGAAATCTAAACGTTATTAGTTATAACGTAAATTCATTAATTTCACATCCTAAACGGATAGCCCTCCAAAACTTTTTGATTAAAAATACCCCAGACGTAGTATTTCTATCTGAGACGAAAATACAGCCTAAACACCGGCCATCTTTCGATAAGTATCGTCTTTTCAGAAGAGACAAGCAAGGACCCGGCGAAAGCGGGACTGCGGTTCTCGTACGGTCCTCCTTTCAAGCAAAACCTCATCGATTAGAGGGTTTTAGAACTTTCGAAGTTACTTGCGTAACTATCCCGTTGGAGAATAATAACAATCTCATGTTAATATCTCTCTACAACCATTGTACGGCGACTAGCTCAGACATTAAACATGACCTTGACGTTCTGCACAACTTCTGCAAAAACTACACCCAATTTATAATTGGTGGTGATTTTAATGCTCGCCACCCCTTGTGGATGGACTCACAAATATCACCACCTGGTATGGCTATAGCCAACTGGCTTCAAGCCAATTCCCACCAACATTCTTTCGAGATAGTCTCTCAGCCTGGTTTCACGTTCCCTCGCACCCCCTCACTTATTGACTTTTTTATATGTTCCTCTAGTCTTGTCTGTAAAATTCCACATCTTGTGAATTATAGATGTGCGACCATTTTATCAGACTCTGACCATTTTGCCGTTAATATGAATATCCGATTAAAAACCAGTATTCAGGCCTTAATTTCACCCACTGACCATTTCACCAATCTTAACAAAATTAACTGGGAAACGTTTCAAGAGTCCTTAACGGAAAAATTAAGAAACAACATCCCAATTTCTACCTCAAATTTGAGTAACCACCAAATTGATTCAGCAATCTTAAAAATTGAAAACTCAATTTCTGAAAGCATTGCAGAGCAACCAACTTGCAACAACATTCCGTCCAAATACAAAGACCTTCCTGTACACATTCAGAATATGTATAAACACAGGCAAAAGCTTCGGAAAATTCTGCAACGAATATTCCACCGCACGCTTAATACACACTGCGCTGAATATCAGAGTGTTCTTTCACAATTAAATTGTTTAAGCACGCTGATTAGTGAGAACACAAAATCCTTTGTGAATTCTCAATTCAAAAAGAGACTGAACCTTATCAAACCAGTCCCAGACACCTTTAAGAAAATAAACCAAATTGTTGGAAAAAAGTCCCTAGTCACTGAACCCCTTCTATCAAACGGTTCATTGGTTTCATCAGATGCCGAAAAATCAAATGCATTTGCAGAGCATTTTGAAAATAATTTTCAACCTAGTCCCCCACACCACCTTCCGGAGTTTTTGAACAACGTTCGAGGTGAAGTAACTGGACTAACGGCTGAAATTCCTAGCCCAATTACCCAGTTTTCAGAAACAAACTCATCAGTCTACACTCTAGTTGATGAGTCTTTCACCAGCCCTACTAACCTATCGGCAGCAATTTATACCAGTAACGCGAAAAAGTCTTCAGGTCCGGACAAAATTTCCAACTTTGTCATGAAAAGACTTCCCCCATCAGCAATAATTTTTCTCACAATTATTCTCAATAATTGTATTAACAACTGCTATTTTCCAACCAAATGGAAAATTGCGGAAGTTTTTCCAATCCCAAAAAAATTAACTGCAAATTGCATTTCAAAATTTAGACCCATCTCTCTGCTCTCAAATATAAGCAAACTTCTAGAAATGTTGATTTTAAACAAAATCAACTCGGTCTGCACCGAACTAGAAATAGCACAAAACAACCAATTCGGATTCAAATCCAATCACTCGACATTTCACCCACTGCTGAGGCTGCACGCCGATGTTAGTATTGGGTTAAATAAGATAGAGACCACCGTTGCTTGTCTACTTGACATTGAAAAGGCATTTGATTCCGTTTGGATTGAAGGCTTAGTCTTCAAACTCAAGTCCCTTAACTTCCCAACACATACCATAAGAATCATACACAGCTTTCTGACCAACCGTAAGTTCTATGTGCGAATAGGGAACTCCAAATCCAGTATCAGGGATGTCAAAGCAGGGGTAGCCCAGGGCTCACGCCTCGGCCCCACCTTGTTTAATCTCTATACTTGTGATCAACCACAAAATGATTCTAGAACAGAGACTCTACTTTACGCAGATGACTCTATCACCTACTCTTCTTCCCCTTGCCCTAACATTGCATTACGCAGAGTCAAGACACACATCCTCAAACTTTGGGAATACTACCAAAAATGGGGAATCAAAATAAACTCCGCTAAAACGGAGCTTATAACATTCCGAAATCCCTACGGCACTGCTCGCAACAACACTGTAGCGAAATGTAAAAAGCTAACTCTTACCCTGCCCGACAACTCCATAATACTGCCAAAACAACAGGTCAGATATTTAGGGGTGAACTTTTCAGAACGTTTCAAGTTCAACCGTCACGTAGCCCTTACCCTTCAAAAGGCAAACTTTGCCTTATCGTTAGTCCTGCCACTTATGCGAATAAGAGGCGGACTCGAGACAAGGACCAAACTTCTTCTCTACAAGCAGTTGATACGTCCAATAATAACCTACTGCTTCCCCATCTGGTACACTATCAGTCCCAGTTACATGAAAAAAATACAAATCTTCGAGCGAAAAGTGCTTCGGCACTGTACTTCGCTCTACCGAAACCCTCACAACAACCACTATTATAGAACAGAAGTCCTATATGAAGCCGCCAATCTTATCCCCATTGACCAATATCTGTGCTCGCTTTCAACGAAAATGACGCGCAATATCCTATCCCATCCCAACCCTTTGATTCATATCATTTCAGAGACTCCATCAATACAGGATTACTATCCCCACGTGATGGCTTTAATTGAACCAGATCTTGGAATAGTCCAAGAAGATTCATTCGAAGACTTCTATGTGGTTGCTGGAACGCGATACAACAGTGGTTAACGATCTGCCGGAAAGCAATGGAAACACAGACACGCCATCTAACACCAAGAAGAATACAAGCCAACGAACTAAATCTCCAACCCACCCCAACAAACCACACCAATGACCGTCGGCGCCACTCACGCTGTACGACAAATAATCAATCAAAAAATGTAAATAAATTTCAAAAATAATTTTTAAAATAAAAATGTAATAATAAACTATCATTTGCACAACGCAGAGCCCCATCAGTGCTCGCAGAATATTAGATTTATCCTAGACTTAAGAAAAACAATTGTATAAATATTGTAAACACACATTTTTTAAAAAAGAGTAATAAATTGTAGATAGATAGCTGTAGTTTGGTGCGGGAAACCAGTGGGATATGTTTCTAAACCAGAATACACTGAGCGGGTAGACATTTTTTTAAGAATGAGGTAATCCAATAATTAATTCAATTTTATTTTATTTCTTTTGGATTTTACTTTATATATTAATAATGTTTTCTAGTATTCTGTTGTTTAAAAATTAAATCAGCACCAATCGACATTCATTAAATTCGTGGTTTGTAGAAATATTTTACACAATACATTCTGAGTTTAAAATTATACATTTTACGAATTACAAACTCTCGGAGTATCAGTCATAACAAATAAAGTCAAAAAACTTAAATTTTATAGTTTTTATATGGTGCATATACGCATATCGCATCAATGCATTTATGTTTTCTGTTTACAATTTAAAGATGTACACTTGTTCCTTCTCCACATTCAAACAAATTTAAACGAATCAACTGGTATAGTTGTTCTCGATATGGAAAAAGCTTACATTTCCTATTTTTTCGGCATAAATATATATTTTTTTCTAGCAATCAAATTATTTCATAGTTATTTGTCCTATACATTTTTAACAGCCGAAGTCTCCAAGGATCTGTTTTCGGACCCTTGCTATTTATTAAATATGCCTCATAATTTCCTGAGCTGCAAAATTACCAATTTGCTATGTTTGCTAAATGGCATGGACAAATATTTATATTCCAACAATGGAAACAAAATGGGGATATATTTGGATAAAACAACTAAATTTAGGTATCATAAGCAAAACATTTAAGAAAAACGACATATTGCGGCCAAAATGTTTTTAATTAACAAAAGTTGAGCACATCATTTCGTTAATATTAATTGTTGCCTTTATTTCTGGAACATCAATACTAACCTTGTCTCTCCTTTCTATTATATATAGGGTGTAACCGACTTAATTTTCAATACTTTAGGATATGATTTGTGGACATATCCAAATCGTGCCCCGTACCACTTTAAAGTTTTCTTTGAAACAAAGAGATCGATTTTAGTACATGACTCTACTCGGACTGGTGTTGACAAAGTTACAACTTTTTTAAAACATAAGGAAAGGCGACAGTCCGCTGGGGGTGAAAAGTATGATACCCTCTTCATATCCCTATATGCCCCAAAGCAAAAAGCATTAAGAAGATTTTATTTCATTCTATTAATTACAAAAAAAAATTGTAAAATTTTAAAAAGTGGGCGTGGCCAAAAACTTTGTATCGACGATATGTTGGAAAAAATATTGGCTAAAAACTTTATATGACAAACTTATAAAGGAGGCCAGTGCCTACATATCTTCAAAAGGTTATAACGCTCTATCTCTCTAAGTTTCGCTTTAAAACTGTTTTTTTCTAAATTGTGGGCGTGGCAGTGGGCGTATTAAAAAAAAATTTACACTTAACCATTTCGGAGCCCTAGGGAGTATGTTGTCTAAATTTCAGCTTCCTAGCTTAATTTTAAAGGCCTAAAAATTGCGTACGGACGGACGGACATTGCTAGATAGTCTTAGGATTTGGTCCTGATCATAAATATATATACTTTTATGGGTCTACGACGATTATTAAGGGGTGTTACAAACTATGTGTCAAAATTAATATACCCTTAGGATAGGGTATAAAAAACACATATTAAAATCTATACAATTGTTTTGAGTAAAAAAGTTAAAAAGTTTTAACGCATAGGTTTGTGTAGATGCGCTGCAGAAAGTAATTTAAAAAACATTAATTATTGTTGTTTAATCCATTGATAAATATTTGAAGTGACCTTTAGATATCATAGTTGTTTTGAGTGGGGTCCAGGTCAAAAAAAAACGTACATATATAGTCGGCATAGAATGTATATCATCTTTTAACTGCAACTGGCAATTGTAGAGAGAAAAAAATTATACAAAAACGATCTAAAATATGATTTGTGGTTGCAAAATATATTCTGCATTTTTCAATAAAAATTATTGAACCTAGTTGTGATTGATATATTAGTTTACTTTATAGTTATGGGTTCTACTGTTTAACTCACTGAATTGAATGTTAATGGATTGATTATACCATCAGGTCTTCCTTTTTTAATAAATATGATGTAAATGATATAAATGCTGTAAACCGGTTTTTAAACCTTAAAAATAGCGATATGATTTATATTGTAGGTATTTATTTACCTATTTCCGAAAAAAATCCAGTCAAATAATCCATGAAATGCACGATTCAAGTTTTATGTTGATTAATAGTTTTTTTTTTCATTCCGTTTGTTCAACCGCTATAACATGCGTGAGAAAACCTGTTTTTACTGAAGACAAGGTAACTGTTGTGTATTTATCCTTTTCTGATGCTCTAGTGCACGAATCCTTCGTAACCAGCATCAATTAATTAATGCTAAAAAAATCATGTTAGGTAGATACCATTATTTATTTATTTTTAGAAATCTGGTTTTAATTCGACTGTCAGGCAGAACGTTAAATCCTATTGATTTGAATAATATATTTTTGCTGTATTTTATTACGGGTTTCATTTAATCAAAAGTAACATTCATGTTGTAAAACAGTTATAACTTGGGAATTTTGCTTGCAAAAGAAGTCTGTAAGTAATAATGTGTGGTGAACGAAACTACCGTTGTGCTTATATAAGTTTTAACTATATATTTAGTAATGGGTATTATTATAGATAAAAATGAAAAAAAAATTGATGTAAGGTTGTTTGACATGAAAGTGAAAAGTCTTCATCAACCGGAATGAATTTAATGACAAAGAAATGAGTTGTGAACGAGTTTTCCGGAAAAGTGAATCTTTTTTTTGCACTCTGTAGCATGACGTGCATGTATCTTCTCTATGGATGGTGTAATTCGTTTGCCGTGAAATTTGCAACAGTATTTTGTTAATGTGAAATATGTTTTTTTATAAGCATGTGCTACTATATAAGAGAAAAGGCAGTAAAAATCTCGTATTCAAATTGTTTTCCGTGAAAATTTATTTAATTACGATTTTGACGGTTTGAAGCTATATTGTCGTGAGACTTGACTTTACACGTATATTACATCATGTTAAAAGTATGTTGGAATAGTATATTGAATATAGCAGTTTCTAATGAATACGATGACATACGACTTTACTACCCCTTGTGTAAACATGCATCTGTTTTCCAAGCGGAGATTTTTGCCATTTTAATGGCTATGCGCTGAACAACAGGTGTAGGACTAGAGGCATTTGCATTGATAGCCAAGCTGCATTAAAAGCGCTGCTTTAAAAAAAAAGCAGACAACCTCTACCTCCTTCGAATTTAATGAATCGTTACAATCATACTTCGGACAGGAATATGATTGGCTTTCTAAGGCTGATGAAGCTATTTTTGGTCATGATCTAATTGAATGCGCGGAGGTAAATTACATATGACAGACGACATAATGAGTCTGCCATTCGTCGAAAACCTTAAAATAAATTTGGACGAGACGTCTAAAATTATTAGTCGAACACAAAAATATTAAAAATTTGCAGTGAAATATTATTCTCCAATCTGAACAGTTATTTAAATTCTCACGAATTGCGAACCAGGAATTCGTTCTAACAATATACATAACCGATTTGGGTACTTGGTTTTATGTCAAGAAATAAATGAAAATTAAATTATAGGACAAAATGAATTACATTAAAATACAGTGAAAGCACTCACTTTGGAACTAAGATTTTATTATTTCCCAACGTTGTTCAAGTGTAAAGTGACTCATTTCATCCCGTGGAGGTGGGATACTGATTTTCTGTCAAGATTTCGAGCGGGAAACAGCTTTACAATGTCAAAATAACCTATGATTTAAAAAGAAATCACTAAATGAGCCACCCATTATTTACATGTTTATGTAGGTAGCTTGTTAATAAATTACTTATTCAAGTATGCAATAAACACAGTGAATTCAAATTCAATAGAATTGAGTAAGAAAGTGAATTCGTGGATTCATATTCAATGGCAGATGAAGACTAATCATTATATTATCTTATGTATAGTGGAATCATAATGTTTATAATACGTATGTATGTTCAAGCAAATATTTATCATAAAACACTTCCAAACTAAGCTAAGCAAGCAATACAAAACGATCATTTGACTTTATCGTTTGAGTAGATAACTTTTTTCGAACTCCTACTTTTTTTGATAAGAAAATAAATACCATTCAAAATAATTTCATCATGACTACAGGCAAAACTATTCTTAGAGAGTAGAAAACCTACGCATAATGTAGTTTAATGTAGGTATGAAGCTGAAAATTTAACAAACAATTGACATTTGTTTAGATTATTTTGATAATAATTTAAATATGTATACGATTCTTATTGCAATAAAAACACAGCAACCTCGAGCTAGTTTAAGAAAACATTTTTTTGTCATACAAAATTATCTTTGTACACCGTTAGGTAAATTGATCAAATAAACAAAACACGAAAGCACACGAGCTGCTCCGTATGCAATACGTATTTAGTGTTATTTTGGAAAACAAGATAACTCACGACCTGTAACAATTTCTTCTTTAACGGCACCTTTTATCTTTGAACTGGGGCTACAATATATTTTAACCAATTTTTATATTTTTTATGTTCGTAAACGTTCACAACTCAACCGAAATGCATACAACAAATTAATAGTACACAAAACTACGTGTTTAGCTTCTTGTCACAGTTCGATCCTTAAACCATTGAGCCAAGTCGAACAAGGACAAATTCATCCTTCGAGTTAAAATATTAATTATTGTTTTATTTCAAACCCAGCATCTTATTTCAAAGTTCAATTCGGATGAACTAATTTAAATACAGAACCGGGTTAAACTACCGAACGCTGAAGTAGTTATACCTCAAAATCGGACATTTTCACTTTGAAGGATTACAACTTGCGTTGGGGTGAACAATACCATTTGGGGTTTACTTTTTTGATGTAACAGAACACCCTGGTGGTAATATAATTATCGATATTAAATACTAAAACGGACTTGTTCCTAGTATTGGCCGACACTGTATTTATTTATTCTAATAATATCTACATACATATTAAGTAAGTTTATCATCCAACATATATTCTAACTATTTAGAGGCAGCAAAAAACATTGGGTTTATGTGTATGTCACAATTCAAGCGATAAGACGAATTCTGTACACTAAATTGCTTACCTACTTTAATCTTTTTTGAACCAATGCCAACGAATAGATGTAATCAAATTCTAAACATTTGGTGTTACTCAACTTAACTTAAAGTTTGTTAAATTTGAAAATATTTCGACGTTGCTTCCATTTTCACAAAAAAAAACCAACGACAATGGGAGTAAGGAATGGTTATAAAACAATCTTTCTCAGTGTTATGTTAAATGAGAAGTGATTTAAATAAAGGCCAACAATGCAAATCAAAGAAAAAACGTTTGATGTCGTAAAATCAGTGGTCGAAATTAGCCCACTAGGTTACCTACCTTTTTTTTAAAAAAAATTCAACAGTTTTTTTCCAACATTTCAGTTCTAAGCATTTTCTTGCTCATTTCTGTTTACTTAGCTACATATATATTAGACTGTACATATAGTAGCCCACATTCGTTGGTCGGAAAGATGTGCATGGGGAAGATAAACTACAACTAAGGCTTGTACCACAAACCTTCAAGTGTAGACGAAATTAAACAAACTTGTTTAAATACGTGTGCGGGGAGTGCGTACTATTTAATAAGAAAATGTGTTTAACAACATTCCGTATTGAAAGTTTATAGAGCCCGTTTTAGCTTTGAAAGTGTCCAAATACATTTACCGAAAAATTACGCGTTACTCGGATATTAACGATTGATTAACATCAGGTCAAAGTTCCTCAAATAAAATCCTATTAAAACCGCGTAACTCATTAATATAACATTTTTATGGTACATATTTTGTTTTTTTTTATTTATAAAATACATACTGCAATTTTGCTTTGTGGCATCCCATCGCCACTTTGCTGATAGTGATTACCAACTTAATGAGTGATATGTAATTTTATACAGATTGATTGATTAGTTTAACCGATTAATTTGGGTAACCATCGTTTTATAAATACCATTTTATAAATTATATTAAACATATCTAAAAGGATGTTCGATTTTTTTATTTGAACTGAAAACCAGTTCAGAACTTTAACATATTGTAATTTGAACTTGGAATAAAGAAACATTTTTGAGCTATTAAATAGAAGGCAGTTTCCAAAGGCAGAATTGAATGAAAACTTACGTGTAAGAAATTAGTCACCGGGACCACGAATTTAATCATTACATCTATTTTTTTTTTGTTATGCCCCATTGTAAAACAAATTAAATAATTCGGTTCTTAAGTAGGTATAAGTCTAAAGGTACGATCAGACGGTCTACCAAACTTGGCAATCGGATGACATGGTGACGTCAGAAAACTTGTTTATTTCAGACGGGGTGAACACTTTAGACTAAATTCTACGTCATAGTGACGTCTGGGTGTCATCCGGATGACAAGTTTGGATGACCGTCTGATCGTACCTTCAGAGCCTGTTTGTAATATATTTACTTTAATGTTACTTTGAGGCCCCTGTCTGCCGCTGTTCTGGGTTTGGTGTGGGACTATTTCCTGCGACGTTCACCCACAAGGACCTCCGGCGATGAGGTTATTTTCTTAATATTTACATTTTCTTCTTTTCTCTTTTTAGATCGACGAGGTTATGATCAGGATTATACGAATCATAACCCTCCCACTTTACTGCATTCCTACTGCTTTCACGGTTTCGTATAATCTCGTCAGTTCGTCACTAAGGCCAATCAAATAATTATGTTTTTGCATATTTAGTTTGTATTCTATGTACAATTGGTAAACTATTGGCCTTATATTAATATCAGACATCTTAATTTAAAAGGTATTTGCTGCGAAATACATTAGCCGGGTATAACTGAGAATAAATTTGTAGGTACATACATATGCCAATAACTTTAAAATTTGCCTTCACATCTTTTATAAACATTAAATTCTCTCCCGGACCTCTATACATGTCTGCTTTGGATCTATTTTAAGACTATTGGCTGCGAAACTTTCGAGTCGCCAATAAAGAAATTTTGTTTTTACAATTTTTGCTAAATTCATATTTCAGTAGGAACCTATACAAATTTTGCATTCATTTTAACGGCGTAATCTTTCTGTTTAAATGGCTTAAAGTGAAGTTTACCATCAGTCGAAACTTACTAACTGGACTTAAACCTACATAATAAAAGACGCCTATTGTTTACGTTTACGATGCTGCTTTGTACTTACCGCAAATAAATTTCCTTTCCTATAAATTAAGGACACAAAAATCCAAACGACTCGGTGAAAAAAATGCAAAATCTTTTAGCAGCAAATTTAATGAACACACATGAACGAGGCAAGCAACCGGTTTTCCTGCTTCTCCTTAAATTGATGCTGCAGTAGAAAACCAGCCAACAGTGGCAACAAAATGCGACAAAATAATAAAACTTGCCCACAAAATAACACAAAACACTGAACAAGAGAATCGACTTCAAAAATTTGTTTATGGTAACCGTACCGATAAAATTTGTTTGCGTAAACTTTTTACCAAAATATTTTGAAAAAATGTGCTATTTTTTTACAACGTGATACTTAAAACACTAATTTTGTTGTCAAAACATCAAAAATGACAGTTGGCAAATTCAATCAAAATTACCCGCACACACCACGCCACAGCTAAAAATTCAAAACAAACTGACTACTTGCATTTCAAATCTACGCGACGAACCGCGATAACTTGTTGAGTTTGTTTTGTTTGCTTAGTTTTCCTTCATCACAATCATCATACTTTCTCGTTTACGCTGCTGTAATCATTACATAGTTAAGTGAGTATAAGTGGACGGTATGGTGTTGGTGAATATATATTTTTCGTGTGCATGCGATGGGTGTGTTTGAATGTGTTGTTATTTTCATATTTCTTTTAAATTTTTTGTTTTGATATTGAATCTGCTGCGCTAGGACTAGGAACACGAACGAACCGAACTGCGATAAAATGCGAAAGCGAATGTGTAAAAAAATGAAAAATATGGGAATTGGGGAGAATAAAATAATGAAATAAATGGTAGAGATGCGCAAGGTGAGATTATAAACTTGGGACTTATAATATTTGTTTTCAAATTGTAATAGATCTAAGAACAAGACACTTCTGTATCTATGTAACTCTCATAAATACGCATATGTTATATTATAACAATTGAGTAAATTATACACATTGTAGAAATTCCATCATACCATTCGTTACTTGCTTCCCAAATTTACGTCGACCATGCACTATTTATTATTCCTCAATTGCCAAAAGTTCAATAAAGTACATTTTTTTTGCTTTATTATTAGGTACAACTTTTTAGGCAAATTGATACAAAAGCCGTTTTTTTTATTATCGGAAATGATCTAAATTGGTTAGCCGATGATAACAAAACACTGGATATATTTGTCAATAAAAATAAAAGCTGTATCTTTATTTATTCTAATATAAATATGGCTCTTTGGATTAGGTATTAATGATTCTAAATTTTAGGGCCCTGGTTATAGCCATCATTGAAATGCCTCATTGAACATTTAGTTTTCCTATTTTAAGACGACTCAGCAAACAATATTGGCTTTAAATGAAATTAACATAAAGCTTATCACTTATACAATTTTTCTACAAACAAAATAACTTTATTCTGATTAATACTTTTCCTTAAATCTATTTTTATTTAATCACTGATTGAAATCGATTTCAATGAACAATGAACACAATCGTTTCACTGATGTGTTCCATTCGCTTCTGTCAGTTTTTAATGATCAACTGTAACGAATTATAGATCCATATATGTAGATATTTCTTATAAACACTCAACGTTTTCGATCTCAAACTACGATATTAGCCGTTTCTTATTATCAGAAATGATCTATACGGATCTTGAATTTGTATGCACTATTTTATGCACAGGAAACTGGTTTTACTATTTACCACCAGGTGCCACAAGTGTTAATATGAACAAAATGTTCATTTACGATCCATGCTGCCTGCCATACTGAAACTGTAAAATCATTGAAAATCCAAAAAGGAATGAGTCATTAATAAATAAAGTTACAGCTTGTATTTTTTATTGACAAATAAAGCAATTTATTATAATGTTTTAACGTCTATTATGAAGTAAAAGAAGAAGATTCGCAGTTAAATTGAATACTTATTATGGGCTTTTCAGAATTGGTCGTTAAGAAATAACTCTACTGCCAGTGTTAGATGATCCAGAGTGTTTTATTATTATCGGCTGATCTATGTATACCGATCATTTTCGATAATAAAAAACGGCAATTATTCTATATACATAGTTAGGTACATATTACGATGTAGAGACTTCGATATTATCCTATTATCCGACGTTAAAACATTTTTTTCATAACATCGATGTATCGTTCAGATTAACCAGATAGTGAGCCCTGCATACCCCTGGAACCACAAAAAAAATTTGAATACGTGTGAACCCCAGACGATACTACTGACTGTCAAAAATGTGGTGTTGTTGCCTCTCGTTTGACATTATTGATAATCACATGAAAGTTTTTCCATAATTGTTACGTGGAACAAATTTTGGAATAATTTTGTCTTTTTCAAGCAAATAAGAAAGGTAGGGCGAGAATGCAAAAATTTCTCTCAGTCGACTGTTTGTATAATTACACATATCTCAACTCATTTATAAAAATCGAGGCAGAATTCTCTCTTAAATTTCGTATCAGTGAATACGTGTGAACCGCCCAAGAAAAAATTTCGGTCATGGAACACGAAATCCTGTACTTTTCTGATTTTGTCGTTAGTATTTTGTGCAGCTCTAGGTTATTAAACATAGCTAATAACTTTGTCTTTGGCTTCCTCTCAAAGTTATCTGTGCGGTAAATTGGCCTCGTAGATCGTGCGATATCACACTATCACATACATAACACATATTCCTATGTGTTCAAGTAATTCATATAATAATAGTTATGTTTTCTTATCTCGCTCGATTTTTTAATATGGTAAATCATGACGCACTCTGTGGTGAGCTACGAAATCAATTTAATTTTTCAGTTTCGTCGAGAAATTTAGTAGCATCTTACTTAAGTCTTAGATCACAGGCAGTTATTGTTAATAGCTCCACATCTGATTTTATTCCACTTATTTCAGGTGTTCCCCAAGTCTCTTTTTTAGGTCCGCTATTCTTCCCCATGTACGTCAATTTCCTTCTTGAATGTAATGTTGACTCCTCAATTGATATGTACACTGATGATGTGCAGGTGCAAAATGTGTAAATTAAATGCATATTAAAAACAATTTGTTAAATCTGTAAAAAATCTCGATACAGTAAATGACGCTTATAAGAAACTTCCAAATGACACAATTTTTGTTTTTTTAAGCTTGTCCTTCTTATATCCTAAACACGAATATAAGAATAAATTTTCTTCAAAGGAAAACACGGATGTAAGAAGCAGAAGTTTCTTATAAAAAATATTCACTTTATATGTACAGTTTAAAAAATAATAAATATGTAGGTATACCGCAGTAACTCCAGCAGATTTTAGGTAGCTATGTAACTATGAAACGTAAGTCTCTTCTAAATATCGGTCAATGGTGGTTTGAGGAAGCTCTCACTTTGTTTGAAAAGAACGGAGCTTATAACATTTCGAAATCCCTACGGCACTGCTCGCAACAACACTATAGCGAAATGTAAAAAGCTAACTCTTAACCTGCCTGACAACTCCATAATACTGCCAAAACAACAGGTCAGATATTTAGGGGTGAACTTTTCAGAACGTTTCAAGTTCAACCGTCACGTAGCCCTTACCCTTCAAAAGGCAAACTTTGCCTTATCGTTAGTCCTGCCACTTACGCGAATAAGAGGTGGACTTGAGACAAGGACCAAACTTCTTCTCTACAAGCAGTTGATACGTCCAATCATAACCTACTGCTTTCCTATCTGGTACACTGTTAGTCCCACTTACATGAAAAAGTTACAAATCTTCGAGCGAAAAGTGCTTCGGCACTGTACTTCGCTCTACCGAAACCCTCACAACAACCACTATTATAGAACAGAAGTCCTATATGAAGCCGCCAATCTTATCCCCATTGACCAATATCTGTGCTCGCTTTCAACGAAAATCACGCGCAATATCCTATCCCATCCCAACCCTTTGATTCATATCATTTCAGAGACTCCATCAATACAGGATTACTATCCCCACGTGATGGCTTTAATTGAACCAGATCTTGGAATAGTCCATGAAGATTCATTCGATGACTTCTACGTGGTTGCTGGAACGCGATACAACCGTGGTAGACAATCTGCCGGAAAGCAATGGAAACACAGACACGCCATCTAACACCAAGAAGAATACAAGCCAACGAACTAAATTTCCAACCCACCCCAACAAACCACACCAATGACCGTCGGCGCCACTCACGCTGTACGACAAATAATCAATAAAGAATGTAAATAAATTTCATAAATAATTTTTTAAATAAAAGTGTAATAATAAAACATCATTTGCACAACGCAGAGGAACATTTGGATTGAAATTTTTTTTTGTGTCATACAAAAGTTTCTTTTACACATCATATTTCAGAGGAAAACTGAGAATAGGTGTTATAAAAAAAATGCTTAATATCAGTGGTTTTCTTATAAGGTACATATGTTTTTTACATTAGTGTAAATAGACTCGTAAACGGTGATTTTGTTCAGGTTTCTTATAAACGTGCTTTTCTTATATGCGTGTTTCTTATTAGCGTCATTTACTGTATAGTGTTTAATCGAGCGCCTACTTGGAAAAACCAAAAACCATATTAAACTGGCTCTGGACAGGGTGTGTGGTTATGATGTTTTAAGCAATAGGAGAATAGAACGAAATTTGTTCTATTATATCAATATAATGAATGTCCTAGTGGTACCTAATCAGTTAAACATTTTTCCGGATCACATATTGTAATATGTAGTAATAATTATAAATAGTAAGATTTCTTACAGTTTTGTAATGGTTTGAAATTAAATTCAATTAATTTTAGTGGGGGCTAAAGCCCCCATTTATTAGGCCTATTACAAGCTTATAAGTAATATAGCTTAAAATATATACTTAAAAAATAAGATTTACGAACTAAAATGGAAAAAATTGGGAAGGAGAACGAGTTGGAGACAGGCAGTGCTGCGGTTGAAATCAAAAACGGTAAGCTTTGTGTTTCCCCTTCGCAGCATACGGGAGCTTGGTTCGTTGTAGCCATAAGAGGTGCGGTGGGTTGGTTAATAAAAAAGAGGAGGATAACGTTAATTACGAGGGTTAGTGTTTAAGAAAATGGATTTCTAAATAGACCCGAGTTCGACAGAACCTGAGAGGAGTCGATAAATGAAGAGAATGTCTGCTACGTCCCTGTTCTTCAAGGGTGTATAAGTTTATAAGTTAAAGGCGGTCTTGATACGGAGGCAAGATAATAGGGTGGAGCAAATTGAAGAAAACGACGTTGAATGCTCTCGATTCCGGAAACATAAACTCGCTGAAAGGGCGACCACACTTACCTGGCGTATTCGAGAAGAGTGCGAATAAAGGAAATGTAAAGAGATCTTGTCACGTAAGGGTTTGAGACTTCTTTGAATTATCTATATAAGAATTGTCTCTTATGTGTGACCGGAAATTTGGCTCCCTGTTATACAGTATACCAAGATCGCGAAGAGATTGTATGATATAGGCTGACCAAGGAGACGGTATATTCGCGGTGGAAACTGGAATGCGCTTTTGAGAAAATGTAATTGATTGACTTTTGGCGATGTTAAGCTCTAAGAAGCAATTTTTGAGGCACCAAATCGAAAAATTATCAAGGTCTTGTTGACTATGGTTTTGGGGTGATGGTTTTGAAAAATTTGGTATCGTCAGCGTAGAGGGAGAGGGGGGAATGTTTAATGACCCGCTGAACATCGTTTATAGTAAGGATAAAGAGTTTCCGACCTAGATGGCTACCCTGAGGGACACCAGAGGTTGGCATGAAAGGTGCTGAGAGGAAGAATCTGAAGCGAACTCTATAAGAACGGTTTTCTAGGTATGAGGATACCCATTTTTAAAGCCTGGGGCAGATAATTTGATGGGATATCCTATGAAAAGACTTACTGAAATCGGGTCGTTTCCTTCTCTAAGGCAGAGAGGGAAAAGGAGACGAACTCGACAAGATTCGTAGTAGTTGATCTGCCTTTCAGGAAGCCATATTGGCAAGGGGAGATGATGGACTTTGAAAGCTATAGGCTTCGTATAAAATACTTTCAAAGATTTTGGGTATATAGGAAAATTTAACAATGGGACGAAAGTTGGTTACTTCGTTCCTTGATCCCTTTTTATGTGGGTATATAGGAAAATTTAACAATGGGACGAAAGTTGGTTACTTCGTTCCTTGATCCCTTTTTATGTGTTGGAGTTTTAAAGGAGGTCTTCCAAACTCGAGGAAATTCTCCGTGTGAAAGAGATAGACGAAAGAGGTTAGAAAGGGGAAGCGAAAGGTTGTAAGAACATTTCTGAAGAAATATGACGGGAACACCGTCTGGGCCGGGTATGAATTCATCTTTGAGATTTTGTAACTTATATCAAAGTAGGATCAAAGCTTTGATATAGAAAAAGGCCGAAGAAGAAGTTAAGTAAGTATTTGAAATAAGAGGGGTCCGGTACGAATGAGTTATCGGCATAAGATTGTTTGAAAAGGGGAGCAAAAAAGTTGGCAATGGTGTTGATGATTTTATTTCGAAGGAAAGGGTGGTAGGGTATTTGTCAGATTTTCTTTTATAGTTGACGAATTGGTAAAAAGACTTGGGGTCATTGATTAGATTGACTTCCGCATTTATAAGGTAGCGCTCGTAGAGAGAGTTATAAAGTTGGGTAAATTTAAAATAAGTACCGATATAGTTAGAATAGTCAGAAAAAGAAGGAAAACTGTCCCTAACTTATTCTTTTTTTTCTGTAGGGAGCGAAGTCTTCGATTATACCAAGGAGGGGATTTTGTGAGGAGAAAAGTTAATTAAAGAAATAAAATTCAAGATCTATTTAAAAAATATGTAATACTGCAAAACTGTTTTATTCTACTAATGTTAGCATATAATACACAGTTTATCTTTTCCGCTCTTCAGAATTGAGCTGGCAACTGGGTATAATAATATTAATATCCTTATTTTATTATAGCCTCAGATCTGATCAAAATCTGTTGTTGTTTATTAAACAACGGACTTCACGAATAATCTGATCGCAAAATAGATTTGCAAATCTGATTCGAAATCCCGTTCTTATTGTGTTAAAAAGTTGTTCCTTAAAGCAATAAAATCAGAGGCGATAATAAATGATGGCTTATGTTCTAATTATTTACGTTTTGGCTAGACTGTAAGCCAAAATAAAAAAAAAAGTATTTATGCTTAGCGAATTAAAAAACTACATAGTAAACGTAAGCGGTCACCAACAATAAACTGGAATTATTTGATAGCCCAAAAATGTTTGTTATGCTACCCCTCATCAAAACAGAAAGACCATTGGCAACGTCATATCGTGAACTCTGTTTATGGCGTTTAATCGATTTTAATGAATAACTCCAACTATATATGTCTGCAAAGGGTAGTTTACATACATATATTTTTTATATTTATTTACGGCACCCTAAAGTCATCGGTTTTATGAAATAGATATGTGTAGATTCACCCTTAACACTTTGTACATTGGAAAACGTTGGTATGAGGATTCAATTTAACCCACTTTCAAAGAAATATAATAAATATAATAATTGTATGTATGGAAGTACTTACGTTAACTTCGTTGTGTTCGTGACCATCGTCGCTGCTGCCGGTGCCACCAAAATCTTCTGCCTGAAAATTTAAATGCGTCTCCGATCTCGATTTTCGTCTTGTATGTACCGTCAAGTCATATTCGGAATTAGATAACGGCGAGGAGAGTGGAGTATCGGGAACATTTTTTGCAGTAGAAGAAGACCGTGCAACCACTTTTCTCAGAATAACTTCTTGGTACAATTTATTTTGCTGAGCCGGGAGGAATATACTCTCCAGGCTTCGATTACGGTCTCCCATTGACAGAGATAAGTTGATGTGGTCCAAATTTTGGCCGAATTTTTGTGCGGATGATTTTGATTGTGCGGATTTCATTTAAAGCTTTAAATTTCACTCAAACCGAATTGATTTGGTTTTATTTACGAAAAATTCAACACTTCGTTAGTTGTTTGAACACACTGAGGTAGACTACGATCTATTAATTCTGATTCAACTTTGTAATTATTTTAAAACTAGTTTTATTTGTAGGTATTATAAAAAAAATAGTTTATGAAAAGGCACAAAATACTATTAAAGATTAATTTGTTAATTAATAATTCGAATTGATTGTGCGTTAGTCTTTCTGCAGGAAAAGCAAAAAATAAAGGCAAAATATACACCCGACCGAGTTGGTTTATTATTGTTATTGTACTGGGGCGTTGTTCTAGGATTTGTGTATCGCATGCACTTAGGGGTTGAAAATCAATGGTGTATGTCCTCGTTCAACTGTCATTAATGTCTCAACTCATTGTCAGTATTTTTCCTACTCTATACTAAAACGCATGCGTTTGTTTTGAATATTTAAAAAGAACATGTCTAGTAGATATACCAAAGGAGTTACATATTTTGCAGGCGATTTCAACCCTGGTAGTAGCATTTGTTTTTAATATAAACGACATCTGGCGGAGAACTGTGTTGAAGCTTGCGTTTCAACTATCACACAGGTATTTTTTTAAATAGACCAATTTTTTTTATAGAAAAGATTATTTCTAGGCAAACATTATCAGTGGTCTTTGTTTTCCAAATATTTGCTTCGGTAAATACGTGCATATTCAGACCCATATATTTATACCCTATCCTAAGGGTATATTAATTTTGACACATAGTTTGTAACACCCCTTAATATTCGTCGTAGACCCATAAAAGTATATATATTTATGATCAGGACCAAATCCTAAGACTATTTAGCAATGTCCGTCCGTCCGTCCGTACGCAATTTTTAGGCCTTTAAGTTCAAGCTAGAAAGCTGAAATTTGGACCACATACTCTCTAGGGCTCCGAAATGGTTAAGTGTAAAATTTTTTTGAATACGCCCACTGCCACGCCCACAATTTAGAAAAAACCGATTTAAAGCTACAGATGGACAGATAGAGGGTTATAACCTTCACAAGATATGTAGGCACTGCCCTCCTTTATAAGTTTGTCATATAAAGTTTTTTGCCACGCCTACTTTTTGTGGGCGTTTTTCACTAAAATGCTGTTTTCTTCGATAATTTTCATAGAAACCGAAAAAAAATGTTTAACAAGATATTTAGCACATATTTTTTCCAATATATCGCTCATACAAAGTTTTTGTCCACGCCCACTTTTTGGGGGCGTTTTTTCAAAAAATGTTTTTTTTTTCTAAATTTTATAGAATATAGAATGAAATAAAATGCTATCCATCATCTTCTTAAGGTTTTTTTGTGGCATATAGGGATAGGGATAGGGTATCATACTGTTCGCTCCAAGCGGACTGTAGCCTTTCCTTATGTTTTTTATTCAAATTAATCTAAGCTCTCGCAGCAAAAAAACGTTAACAAACATTGAAACAACAAGTTACACCCGGATACCTACTATTTTATTATACCCTATCCTAAGGGTATATTAATTTTGACACATAGTTTTTAACACCCCTTAATATTCGTCGTAGACCCATAAAAGTATATATATTTATGATCAGGAGCAATTTAGCAATGTCCGTCCGTCCGTCCGTACGCAATTTTTAGGCCTTTAAAATTAAGCTAGGAAGCTGAAATTTGGACCACATACTTCCTAGGGCTCCGAAATGGTTAAGTGTAAAATTTTTTTGAATACCCCCACTGCCACGCCCACAATTTAGAAAAACGTTTTAAAGCTAAACTTAGAGAGATAGAGCATTATAACCTTCAGAAGATATGTAGGCACTGGCCTCCTTTATAAGTTTGTCATATAAAGTTTTTTGCCACGCCTACTTTTTGTGGGCGTTTTTCAATAAAATGCTGTTTTCTTCGAAAATTTTCATAGAAAGCGAAAAAAATGTTTAACCAGATATTAAGCCAATATTTTTTCAAATATATCGTCCGTACAAAGTTTTTGGCCACGCCCACTTTTTGGGTGCGTTTTTTCAACAAATATTTTTTTTTTGTAAATTTAATAGAATGGGATAAAATTCTATCCATCATCTTCTTAATGCTTTTTTCTTTAGGGCATATAGGGATATGGATAGGGTATCATACTGTTCGCCCCAAGCGGACTGTAGCTTTTTCTTATGTTTTTTAATTTACGTTAGAAATAAACCTTAATCCTCAATGAATTGTGAGTGCTTACTGTTGCGCAAAGAAAATTAAAAAGTGAAATATTCAAAACCGAAAAAGAAATCTCCCATTTCTATAAAAAAAAAACAGGTAATTTGTCATAACCAATCAGAAACCAACAATATTTTTTCATGCATTTTCAGCATGAAGAAACATTTTTCATCAATTAACTACACTTTTCAAGTGTAAAACTAATTTTTTTTTTTTTAATTTGGGCTTACCACTTATGAAATTTTGGCACCACTTCATATGCCATTTTTCAAACTTTGGGGGCGAGCCACGCCCAAACTATAAGAGAGAGAGCCAATAAATGTTTCCGGATTTGAATTCAATGCATGAAAATGAATAGGATTTCAAAATTTTTTTGATTTTGGAGTGTTCCGGCAATATAAAATTTTGCCTTAATTTTTTTTTCAAAAATATTTAAGCAAAATATAAATGAAAATGTTGTTTGTATGAATGCAACAGAAAAATTTATAAGATATGACATTTGTGTATAAAGCTAAGAATCTCAAAAAACCCCGCAACATTAGAACGATAAATAAAATTTTTATTTGTAGAGCGAATTTTCATTCATTATTATTAATAAGTAGGTCGGTAGGTAATATATATTCCTAATTCTTACTGATTAAAAATACCTTACTTTATACTACAACTAGGAACTTCCCTATCTAGTAGTTTACATTTAATAATTTATATTTGCGTTTACTAGACAGCTGAGCTGCTCATCGAAGACAGCTGCTTGAACCGCCAACAACACTCGGTAAAATCTTATTGCGCTAATCCAAAAGGTTTTATCCTTTGCAGTTGGCGCACTAAATTTGTATCCTTCAAAATTCATAGGATTTCATTGCTTATGGATTCTACAGTTGTCACATTCAAGTCTCTGTGGATATAACTATTTCGGATATACCACAGGGCGTTAACAATTCTTTTTAGCACTTTATTTTGAAAAGTTTGTAAATTATTAATGTTATTTGCTTCCTTGTGAAACTCCCGTCGCGATTTAGATTCGTTCGATTTTTTTGAATTCCGAATACTCGTTTCCATGCTTAACATGGAAGAGTCTGTCCGATAAATAAGAACTTATATTAAATATATAAGGCTTTGGAAAGGCTAATTTTAGCTTATCTTTCATTCCTGTATCCCATACTTTATCAAAAGCCTTACATTGTTGTCAATGAGATATTGGTCTATACGATTTTTTGTCAAATTTCTCTTCTTTCCAGGAGAGGAACTGTCATTTTACAACCGCGCCACTGCCAATGTGATGTAATGACGATGAAGAGGTAGGAAGAAAAACAAAATTAGCTATTGAGATATGTTTATTGTTTCTTTGTTTGTTTAATTAAATTTGGTTATAATTTCCACCTAATCTAAGAATTATTAAGTGCATCAACAACAATTGAATATCGATTTTCAAGTTTGTTGTATTAGTGCTTCTGGTTTTGATTCTGAACTTAAAGTCAGAAGCGAATTTCTCTTCTTTCTAGGAGAGGAACTGTGATTTTAGTACCAAACGAACAGTTTCAGAAAAACCGGAAGTCTTCAGGATTACTAAACGAAAATGACATTAAATTATAACGGGTAACAATTTTTCTGTCGCGTCTGTTTAAAAGTTTTTTAGGTACTTCGCAGCGGCGATAGTTTGCCGGATGATTCCCTTACACATTATGCAGTCGGTAAATCCTGTCTTTTTAGAACGTTTCCCGGGGCATTTAGCGAAACGCGGATCGACAATGTGCGTTTGTCTGGTTATACCCTAGGCAACGCTTGTATTGAGGGTCTAGTCTCGTCGTCTAGTCGTTTTAAAGCATCGACTCATTTTTTACTTAAATGTTGAAGACACTTTTTACATTGAAATTCTGTTAAATATCTTCTGACTTTTCGAAGCTCAGTATGAATAACGGAAGACCGCGGTTAAATAAATTTCCCTATGTTTATCAGTTTTTCGCTTCTTTTCTTATTCGAAAATATCACTCAACAAAAAGTGTAAATAGTAATAAAACTTAAACAATAAAAAATTCAAAATATATAAACAATACAAAATTCGCGCACGACATCATGGGTATAGAATAAATAGTAATCAATTCATTCTGTATTAGAATCAGAGGAGTTCGAAATAGCTTTCTCGAACATGAGAAAATTGAACGTTCCATTTTATTCAGTTCACCTTTTATACCTTGTGCCGGTAATAATTCGACTCTTATCTCGAATTATTAACAACACACAGCAATAAAAAAACAGCATATCGACAATATTAGTTCATTTGAATATTCCAAAATCAACACTTTTTTTCTCCAAAAGCTTTGTCTACACGTATTATAGATATCCGTATTTAATCAAACAAAACATATGCATCGCTTAAATCACTTAAAACAAAATATGCAACTTCAAACTTTGTAAGTACATTTTTTATATATTTTATTATGATGTTATATAATTTAAGTTCTTCGCCAAAAGTTTAAAATGTACGTTAAACGGTTAGATAGTTTTAAAAATTTTATGTGTATTATTTGCTTTTGATATGTTTGTCTAAAAAATTTCAATTAATGAACATAACAAACACCTTTTAGCCTTTTTTGGCGATTTACCATGCAAAACTATTTGTGAACTAAGAAAAAAACATTTATCTGAAATAAAATCTTACATTTTGCCTTGTAATATAACGAAATTCAAACATTACCGATTAAAACCTCACAAACGACATAGTTAGGTTTTTGCAGTTGGATATAATTTGAATGTTAGAAAATCGTTTTTATTTAGGTCGTAACTTCTTCAAAAAGCCTACAAGTACGAAATTTGTATCGCTAGCCTAGATGTATACTACCCATTGTTAAGATATCTGAAAACAATTTCAATTCGAGAAATGATACTTTAATTTGGGACAATCGATACTTACCAATACAATAGTGCATCCAATACTCACAGTGCAGCCAATATTCACAGTGCAGCCAATACTCACTGGTGGTAGGGCGCGTGCAAAGCGGTCAATCACAAATTAATGACACAAATACAAAGAATTACATGTATAGGGACAAACTATACCAACAGCTGGATATCACGGAAGCTCTGGCCAGAATATAACTGTGGCCGCACCATCAAACTTTTTCACTTTGACAGGACATCACTGTCTAAGCTGGTAGGGGCCCTTGCTTCCTAAGATAGATGATGATATATGCAGAGGTTGTGGTAACGAAGAGATCTTTGAGGACACTTCTCAGAGACTATCCGAGTCTCTGTCACTTGAAATTAGAACACTTGGAAGCAAGAACTTCCATAAGAACTTTCTGATGTCTCATTTTCTGATCTTCACAGGGTTCAGAGGATATCGAGATGGCTGGACGGCTTCGGATAAAGGGACATGACGACTTTTCATCTCTCACACAAATGGACAAAGAGCAAACACAGCAAAACGCCTAGGAATCTTTTAACAAATTCAACTATAATCCTGAAAAGAGCTTTCATAAACTATAAAAGTGAAGACGAAGTGTACAATTAGAAAAACCATTTTATAGATATTTATATGCCATTTCATATATTTAATAAAATATTTTCATATAATATTCGTCACAATTATATTAAATTAAATCTAATATTAGTTTAAAAAAAAATAAGAAAAATTCAGCCGAAAATTTAAGATTTATTTGAAGGGATAACCTTTTGCCAAATCTAAATAAATTAGGATTGTGAGCTTAGAGCGGTAGCATTTAATTCAAATGAGCAACTAAAGGCTCGCGCAATGTCTGTGTGGCGTCACTTCTCACTTCAACATCATGAGTTTGTGTGGTGGATTCAATGCAGGTGGGAGCTGCTGCTTCATTTTTAGTATGCGACAGACTATGTTCTGTGTATTCTAAAATGTTGCTAAAACTAATCTTGCAAATGTGGCAAGGAATCAACTTGTTTGGAGTACAATAGACTCCAGAGTGGGCCAGCTTCTTTTTCATTTTATTTAACGAAGGTGGTGGCATTACCGTATCGCCTGATTCCGTTGATGCACTTTTTGCTTCTGGCTGGGTGTGATGGGAAAGCTGAGTTGAATTAGAGGCGAGCGAATCACAGCTGGAGAAGTTCGACGAGGATTTTGATGGCAATTTGGAGTTGCAAGTTTGTTGTGGTTGAATCAATGATGGGAATAAGAGTTTTTTTTTGTCGCCCGGTGGAATTTTAGTGCAGTTTTGGATGAGATGATTGGACAAAGCCTTTGCAATAGCGAATTTCTTATCGCAGTAACGGCATTGTTTGTCATTGTCTAAAAACGTTTGCTTGGAAGTTGCTGCAGGAACTAAGTGTGTTCGCTTGTGAGCTTCGAAAAGAGAAAGAACTCTGAACTTTCTTAAGCATACCTCGCAGATGTATTCATCTTTAAGAGCACTTGGTGGCTTCTTTGCCATAGTGAATTTTTGGCGAGGCTCCTTAGACTCTGGAATCGAAGATGCAGACCTGGGAGCCATGCTCTCTCGAGAAGCTGAAACTTTTGATGTTGTTCCTTTTTCTGAAATCATACTCTTCCGTGAGTTCATGGGAACAATTCTCTTCCTAGGGCTAGTCACAGTGGTTGGCAGCATACTTTTGCGAGTGTTAACTGGGTTTACACTTGTCCGGGGATTCGCTGCAATTATTGGAGCAATGCTCCTGCGTTTGTTAATAGGAAGAATACTCTGTCGCATTGAATTTCTTACTAATTGGGAGGCGATAGATTTCCGTGAAAGTTTTCTGGCTGGGCTATTTAAAGTCGTCTTTACAATCGACATTCGTGTAGCTTTACCAATCAAATGGAATGGTTTTTCTGGAATTCCAAATGATTTTCTCTTTGTTGGAAGTGACATATCTTTTGAAATCTTTAAAATAGAACTTATCATTTTGGGTAGCTCATCTGCAGTAAATTCATTTGCGGGGTCCGTCGGAGCTTTCGACGCTATTGACATTCTCTTGGGTCCAATTCTCGATGGACGGTTGGCAACCAAATCGGGTTCACATTGGGGTACAGTGCGGGGCATTTTCGGTGTACCACGAATGTTACTATTGCCAGATCCTTTTAACACGGGTAGGTTGGAGAAACCCACCCTCTTTACAACAGGTTTCTGTTCCTCTTGCGTCTTCTCAATCACGGAAACTATTATATTTTCAGAGGAAGATTCAGAGTAGATTTCCTGAGATTCCTGTGGAAGGTTCTCCTTATCTTCTGATTGAACCACATGAATGCTCTCTTGAGTTGCATCCATGAAAGTCAAACCTAAATCACAGATATCAGCGGTTGGCGCCGATCCCCTGCTTATTTCTACACTTCGCAACAATTGGACTTTTGTTGGAGTTGATGAAAGCGCTTTATATGCTTTTAAAATGTTCTTTGGAATGGACTTCATGGGAGATAGGGCAAATGATAATTTTTTTACCGTTTGTAATTGCTGACCATCGGCTTGAACTCTCTCTGCCTCCAAAGTAATGTTTTGCTCAGCGTCTTCCGCATCATTTCCAATAAAAGATATTTCGGCACAGTTTTCCAACGCTTCTACAGTTTTATTAGCAGTTGTGCTATTAAATGAAAAGTACATTGATGTAGAACTATCATCAACAGTCACTTTCGAGAGATTGTCCATTTTGCCTATTAAAAAAAGATTTAAAAACTTGTATGAACCCAAATTCAGTTAAATTTTATTATTCTATACCTTAAAATTTACCAGGTAAATTGCGTTGATTATAATGGCCTCTAATAGACTTTTAATTACACTTTTTTAATATTTAATAATTCACTCTCCGCAGCACAAACTTTTTCACTTCTTGTTGGACGCTTTGAATTGAAAACAGTTGACATATTTGAATTTAACTGCTGTATCGACTGAAAGCGGAATTAGCATCGATAAGGTAGTTCAAGGTGGGTGAGTTCAGTTAGATTTCCACGACGGTTTTTATTGAAAACACAGATGGAGCTAAGGCTTAATTTACATGGCCACGCATACTTTAATATGCAATATCATAGACAGATCCGTTTCACTGCAGTCAATCTTATGAATGTGAAAGAGGCTATTAGAAATTTATTATGCACCAAACCAAATTTATTTTGACACACCAAACAACTGTTTGTAAATTCAATGTTGTTATAATTTTCCGCGACGGTGGGGTTTGAAGTTGTATTGCTCGGGGTAAACTTGGAAATTACTTACACTCATCTTCGGTAAACTGTATTTTCTTGTTCAATGCATTTGAAATCTCTGTACTTGACTCGGTATTTACTACGCAAAAGAGTAGAAAAGCAAACACAAAATACATTAACTTTTTTTATAATGAATAAGTAGGTACCTACAAGGACTTGTGTGCAACAATATTCTTCCACGTTAATGAAAAATTGTAACCATTGCTTTAGTAAATAAATTGAAAAGTTCTTGGTTTTTGCTCTATAAATATAAATTTGAATATAATTTTTTTGTACCAGCAAACTAGTTTATTTTCCAGAGAAGCAATGAAACCTTTTTTATACCAGAATTTAACATAACGTAACAAAATTGCGAGAACCATCTCTTCAAACAATTGCTTCCACGAAAATTAAAATTGCCGATCAAAATATTTTGCATGATTGGTAATCCTTTACTTACAGTAGACTTTTTAATATTGTGCATACCATTTATCTTGTGTGGCCACTTAAATGGGAACTTAAATTATTTGCAAGATTTAAATGTAGTACAGAGCTTTGATAGAATTCAAGCGATTACCATTTTTACCTCTTCATTAATTAACACAGGCACTTATTTCAAATTTACACAATTTTCATCAAATCAGCAGCTGAAAAAAAATAGCATAGATAATGTAAAATTTTTCGCATTGTCCCGATATATAATTTGACAAAATGGGAGCAATATTGATTGAAGCTGACATCTGACTAAGCTGCATTACAGTCACTTTGATTGCTTCTATACCGCATTTGTGTCCGATCCTCTATCCCGATCGTCTAGAATGGATATTCAATGGGTGGATCGGCCCTGAACTAGGTGATACTATATGAAGCTTCTACGGAGGGAACATTGTTTTAAGGAGCTTGATATGTAAGCTGATATCAAAGCCTGACAGACATTATTTATAATGTGCTGCTCATTTATTTGAAAGGCCAAATGACTAATTTTATACATCTTACATCTACAGACAATCCTGCATCATACAGACATTCAAAATTGCTGGTTGGTGGTCGATGGTCAGCAAATCTTAACATGTGGTCGTCCTGAAAAGAGCATCAGGTTAAACAGTTTCTTTAATTTTTTTTTCAAAAATACTTGATGGTTGTTTTACATGGCTACTCAAACCTACCGCGCAAGATGAGTGAGATGTACAATTCTAAAATGTCTTCTGCCAGTGAGGGACAGCACTACCGAACATGCAAAACACGTACAATGGTCGGTAATGTTAATTTACGTGGTAGCAGCCGATTTTGGTGTGCTGTGATCTCACTCTAACAACTTTAAAATCATCGGCAGTAAAAAAAACTGATCTCTCTCTCACTATCATGCAGAAATTGTTAACCAGCCATTATGGCCACACAAGTCGACCACGCAGAATAAGTGGGATGCACAATACTAAAAAGTATACTGCAAGAAATAGACAGCACTACCAAACATGTAAAAATACGTTGGTTGGTAATGTTAACATGCGTGGCAGCAGCCGAATGTAGATCTCACTCTTACATCTTTAAAACATTGACGGCAGAGATCTCCCTCTAATCTCGTGCAAAAATGCATGCGTGGCAATGTAAACTAGCCTTTATACTACATCTTATTACGCTAATTCAAATGGTTTTATCCGTTGTATCGGCGAAACTAGATTGCCTTCATTTATAATTTACGGCATAGCGTTATAACAATAACCGTTAAGACGAGTCGGTTGCTTAGGAAATCCGTTGCGTTCCAAAAATAATTTTAACTAGACAGGTGGTTCAGGGATTTAGGCTCCGATCAAAAGTTGTAGTATATGGCTAATTTTTGTAGTTTCACAGAAGTGCAATTGAACACTTGGTCATAGGTCTTGTTGGGTTGGGATGAGCTGAATCAAATATATATGAAATGTTGGTATTATTTTATTGGTCATATTTGAAAATTGGTAGGTACGAAACTATACGAAATAGTTGCCAATGGTTCCGCTGATTTACACCTCACCGACCGAATAAGTCCATTATCACATGGATCTACTGCCGATATTATGTTATAGTATAGTACATAAATTTGATTAAAAAGTACAGTTAATTAGAACTTTAACAGATTGTATGCGAAACTATTCAGGATAAAGCTGTATTTCGCTTAAAGTTGTTTCCAAACACTTAGTTATTTTTTTTTTGGATGGGGCTGATAGTTCAGTTATCGAAAAAAGTAACCATCCACTCACACTTGGTTTGCCACATAGCCATTAACAAAATATTAGACGTAAACAAAGCCGAGCTTTTCACATAAAAGGACCTACAGTTTAATGCCCATCCCGAACGGCAATGAAAACGGTTGGACGCTATCGTTTCGACGTTTTTCTCTCTATCATACGATCTCGTTCGTTCGTTTTCATTTCACATGATCTGGTAATAAAAACTTTTAGATGGTACGGGTCGGATTTGAACCGACTTTTACTATAACACTAAGCCACTGCATCCACATATCCACATTTAATTTAATTTAATCGCTTCTGATATATCATAATTTTGGTTTGTTATTTTAAAACTTGTTTATAGCTCAGCTAATTTGTTTAGGAAAGATCTTTTAATAACTGATCATGGTTTGGCTGCAAATAAGTAAGCAAAAGGACCTACACCAAAGAATCAAAACGTCTAAACGTATAAAAAACATATACATATGTAGTTTACAAAAAAATATAGAAATCTTTATTTTGTTTGTGAACTGCATACACCTATGCGCAAATTAATGAAATCAAATATCTTGGCATCAGCAATATCGAAACTACAACATCCTTCAAGATTAATTATCAGATTTAACGGAGGGAAATAAATTTAATGGCGTGCAAAAAAGGAATCTCCTCTGAATTCATGCGCCTGAGCCAGCTCGCAGCCCAATGGTCAACAGCTGATCGCAGGGATTCCGGTTATCAATGGATCCGATGCTTCATAGAATTTGTTTTCCCTTTTTTACATTTCCACTTCTGCCAGCTTGCCCACATGGAGTGCCAATTTAATACCTAGTAGTAATAAACGCAAAGCAACGCAAAACGTCATTATATCAAAGGAAGGAATCGGTCGTAATTGCAAGGTTACTTCCCCCGTCAAACCGCCCCAAACCCTGCCGCCTCCACCACCTCTTACAAACCAAAACCACCAATTATGGTACACTGGTCGATGGTCTCTATTGAGCTGCCGATCAGTTGAATACGAGAATAGCGCGCGATCGGTTGCATTTCAAAAAAAAAATTAATATATTAAAATAAAAATTTGGCTTACGAAACAAAAAATATTAAAAGAAAAATCCATAGTTTACATTTTTGTGCATCTGAGTTAGTAGCAGCATGCAAATATAAATACTATATTTAGGTAATATAATGATGGAATTTTTTTAGAAAAGGATAGGAGCTACATATAACAATTTCTTGCTTAACATTGACATTGCCTGCTGGTGCTCATTTGGTTGATTTATGATTAATTAAACGTATGACCAGCGTTTATAGTGAGTGAAAAGGTCAAAGCAAGTTTAATTAGACTTACTTCGGGAAAGCAACGAATGGGTTGGTACCGATCATATTTGACGCATTTTATTGATTTCTGGGAATGTTGGATGATCAATTGCGTATTTGAATATTTGCTTCGAGATATGTATGTATCAGAAAGTGGATCGATTTTTAATTGGCTTTTAACACTCACAAATTATGACTTAACGGTTTAAAAGCAATGCTCTTTTCTTTAGTGGATCATAGGTTATGTTAATTCATTTCATAAATTTGTTTTATTTGGTATTTAACACACAAAGTGATTTTAATTGTCATATTTACTTGTTGAATTTTAAATTTTGTAGGATTTGGTTGTGTATACATTTACGAGCATTCTTGTCTATTGAAGCTGCAATTTAGAAGGTGTTCCTGAAGGCTTTCTTGAAAAAGTTATTATGTATTTGAGTTAACTGATCTATTCAGAAATCAATAATGTGACTAAAGTGACTTTAGTTCTAAAATAGAGGTACAAATGAATGTACTTATCTACGTTTACCTTTTGTTGAACAATTTCATAAT
Organism: Ferdinandea cuprea; assembly: GCA_963576555.1. Classification (NCBI taxonomy): domain Eukaryota; kingdom Metazoa; phylum Arthropoda; class Insecta; order Diptera; family Syrphidae; genus Ferdinandea; species Ferdinandea cuprea. The sequence continues at coordinate 86,974,726 of OY754959.1, forward strand.
CTCTTTGAAATTTGAAAGGCAAATTTCCAGTGCCTACACAATTTTTAAGATTGTAAAGTAGGGCAAACAGGCTTTCAAGTTTATTTGAGAAGTGAAGTTGACATATTTTGTGTTAATAATATTCATTGTTGAAAATGCAGATTCGTATAAATAAGTTAAATTGAATATTGCTGTTAAATTATCTGTACATATGTTTCACTTTTCTTCGTTTACAAACTTCTAGAAGTTTTCCTAGGTATTCGAATTTCGAGCCTTACAGTGCACATACCTTACTTTATTTCAATCTAGTGCGAATATTTTAATACCTTTTCTCGCATCTTCATTGATATTAAAATTTTCGTGTTATTATCCTTGTCACAAAAAAAAAACGACAATATTTTAGAAGAAGATTTCGGAGGTGGGCATTTCTAATATACCTATCCCAAGGGGGTATATTAATATTTTAGCAAAGAGTTTGTAACACATCTTAATAATTTAAAAAATTCGAAAACATTTTGTGAATACTGCCACGCTCATAATTTAGAAAACTTTTTTTAAAGCTAAAGTTGCCAAAATTTAGTATTAAAGTCTTCCCAAAATATTTAGACATGGAATTTCTTGACAAGTTTGCCATTTTGTTGCCGAATTCTTATCATAAACAGGCTTTCAAGTTTTTTTTTGAGAAGTGAAGTTATCATATTTGGTGTGAATAATATTCATTGTTGAAAATGCAGATTTGTATCACTAAAATTAGAAAAATTTAATTGTTTGCAGCACAGAACTTGCTGGTGAATTATGGTGGTACCCCCAGGTAAGGTCATCCATTTCTTTCCGTACTTGAAAGTTCCTCATTCTCGAATGACAGGACAATAGATTATATTTTCGTATTTCATAATTCCGCAAACTTAATTGGGGTTTACTACCACCAAACCAATTTCAGTATTCTATTTCCATTTTTATGTATATGACCAATGCGTTGGGGCGTTTCAGTAAAGAATTAAACTTAATGGTCGAAACACATAAATTTCCAATAAAAGAAGTAAGGTAGAGTACTAGAGGGGTCAATATTAGTCGTTGAAGTTTAAACTTACGGTTTGGAGGTGTACTACTGTAGATGGTAGTTGGGTGTGCAGACGCTGTATTGAAGTTTCTTACTATCGCTTTATTCATGCGTTCTAGATGAAGTGGTGGGATGCTAAGGATTAACTCAAGTGCGGCTTTCGGTATAGTTTTCATTGCACCAGTTGCTCACATACAATCTAGTCTCTGTACTTGGTTTAGTTTAGCAGAGGTCTTCTGCACAGCTTTATACCACCAAACAGAGGCCGCATAAGTGATAATTGGTAGTGTTAAGTCCTCAATTGTTACCCAGTAGATTTTATTGGTCCGTAATGAGACCCTGGTTTTATCGATAGTCTTGAAGGTGGGTATTCCATATAAGTTTTTTTTATAGTCAACTCTATTGTTTCACAGAAGAGTGTACCATTTCTGGGACTTTCTAGCTTCGTTCTCTTGGTGAAGTTGCATGGTGCTTTTCTTATGATTGACTTAAAGGCACTACTTCTTTAACATGTATTATTACTTAAAAAAAGAAATAAATTCTGAACTATAATAATTGTAATATGTAGTTATATGTAAATTTTGAAGACACAATTTCATAAATAATTTCATTTTACTTTACTTTCCCGTTAATATTGGTAAATTAATTGTCAATAGATGATGTAAATAATGATGAAGAAAATAATAATCATTTGAAAAACTCTTGAAAAAGTCGGGACAACTAACAGCATGGTTTTTTTTTCTAGATTAACAAATTCTCGCTATGCTTTAAAAGAAGGAAAGGAATCTAAAAATGGCCTATAAACTCTTCTGTTTTATTTTTTTTCTCATTTGTTTTCGTCTTATATCTGCTGGTAGCGGTAAGAATCGATAAGAATAAAAATCATTATTCTTTACTAATAACGTTCTCATTACAGTTTGCAATGAATTTGACATCAAGGACGAGAAAGATTTGTATAAGCTTCGCGATTGCACAATAGTAGTTGGGCATGTACGACTTTCCAATTTTCGAATTTCTAAAAGTTCGGAGATTGCATCGGCTTTAGAAGAGGTTACCGATTATCTGCTCGTATATCGAGTTGAAGGCTTAGAATCATTGGAACTTATTTTTCCAAATCTTACCATTATTCGTGGCCACCACCAGCTTTTCGACAAATACTCATTAGTGCTCTTCGAAAATCTAAATATTCGTGATATAGGCTTGAAATCCTTGTTAAAAATTCGAAGCGGTTCAATATTAATTGAATCAAATCCAGTCTTGTGCTTCGCTGATACCGTGAATTGGGTATATCTCGTGGAAAATCATTCATTGCAGCACTATTCAATTAAGGTACGATTTATTATTTAACTTATTGTAAAAATAATTTTACCGCTTCTATTGTAGGGCAATCAGGATCTAAATGAATGTGCCTTATGTTTAAGAAATCGGACAAATTCTGAAACAGGATATTTAGAGACAAGTTGCTGGAATATCAAGAATTTTCAGCGCAAGAAACATATTCCTCGTACTACTGATTGTCCAGAGAATTGTGGTTCGAACGGCTGCTCGTCCGATGGTGAATGTTGTTCAGCCCTATGCCTTACAGGATGTTATGCCGAAAAGTGTCATATATGTAAAGATTATAAGAATCTAGAAGGAACTTGCGTTGAGTCTTGTAATGTTCCCTATTATACTGTAAGTTATTAATTTTTTTTATAGAAGACAAAGTGCTAAAACATTAGAAATACTTAATTCTAATAGCTCGCAGCTGAGTGTATCAGCGAAAGGGAATGCCGTCACAAAGGTCTTATTCCTCACGCAGGATCTTGTACAAAAACTTGTCCGAAAAGCTACCATCAAGATGTAGTAAATGGTATAGTTCAGTGTAATTTACTTTGCGAAGGAAATTTTACCATTCGATCCAAAGATGATTTAGACAATGTCAGGGATTGTGTTAGTATTCGTGGATCATTGCATATCGAACTAAACGATGACAAAAGTAAGCAACAATCATTAAGTAAAAATCTAAAATCCAGAGATTTTATGTTTATATTTCAGCCGAGATAATCGCAGAGCTAGAAAATGCTCTTGGGGGAATCAAAGAAATTTCGGGTAGCTTGAAAATTACAAAATCACCCCAACTTGTTACCTTGGGTTTTTTTAAGAAACTGGATACTATTAAAGGCGATAAGCTAATTGATAACGAGTATATAATTTCTCCATTTCATCTTTCCATAAAATATTCTAAAATTTTTTATTTCAGAATCGCATTTTATGTGGTTAACAATTTTCATTTAGAAGAGATTTGGCCACCTAATCATAAAGTTGCAATTCTGAAAGGTCGCATCTTTATCCATTTAAATCCAAGACTATGTTATGCAAAGATACTAGAATTGGTACCGTCAATCAGAAATTATGATGAACTTCGAGTAAGAGATGCTTCACGAAACTCGAATGGCGAAAGAGTTATTTGTGTGTAGTTTGTTATTATATAGATGCAACTAATATATTAGGGGTTGATACATTATAATATTTAGGTGGAAACAAGGTTCGTGCACTTTATCCAAAGATTGAGGATTTCAATGCAACAGCTGTCCGAATTAAACTGGATCCATTACAATCTTCTGACAAAGAAGTTGTTTTAGGTTATCTTCACTACTACAGAGAGGCACCAGTTAAAAATGTGACCATGTTTGGTGGTCGACATGGATGTGGTCGTGATAAGTATGGAATTGGACGGTCTTGTACGTTTATAGCCTAACCTTTGAATTTAATTTCAGCTGGCAAATGGATATGACTTTAAACCGGAATATCCGACATGTAATCTCAAACTTGAAGCCATACACGCAATATGCATTTTTTGTTAAGACTTTGACTATGGTTGATTATCACATGAAGATGGATTGGTACTCGGATATTCAATATTTTAAGACGTCAGCAATGAAACCTGGTCCTGTACAAAAAATGTATTGCTTCGCACTTACAGCTAAGACAATAGTAAGTAGATATATCTATCTACCTGCGTATGTCCTTTAAAAAATATTATGTTACCACCCTTTTTTTTCAAAATTCACTAAAGAAAATCGAATTATATATAACGAATATGTGGTAATAAGTTTGTAATAATATGTTCTATGTTCTGTTCTATTCTATCAAGTATCACACTTCTGATATCAACCTTCAAGAAATAGTTCGGGGAGTGGGAAAGTGACGACATTGGGTCTGGGGAAATATTTTCGGTGAAATACAACAAACACGCAATGCAACACAATATCTTAAACTTTGATTAATTTGATTTTTTTACGAAAGTTTTCGGGTACTTAGGAGCGAGATGAGAGAATACTGTCATAATTTTTTAACATTTGACTTATTACATTTGTTTACATACCTAAATAAGTGTTAGGCCCAGCGACAGATTTCGAAAAGAATATATTTCACGTTTTTTCTATTCATCACAGGTGGTTCACTGGTGGCCCCCCCGAGATCCAAACGGTGTCATTGACAAGTACCTACTTCGGTATGAGTCCGTGAAACACCAAATCAGTAAGTACAGCTGCTTAATATAAGACCTGTTCTTTCCACAACTCTTTACAAATCATGGTTCTTCTCGTACATAATGTTATCAGTTGAGTATAATTAAAAATTAGTAATAACACATAATTTGATTCTTGGTTCACCTGATCTCTTTGCTGTTAATGATGATTTATAAATGAGCAGTGGAATACACATTAAACTTATTAACTAATAGACTATAGATATTTAGTTTGTATAAACTGTAATTCTTACAGATCACTCGCGAATAAATGCATATGCGGAATTCGCAAAAGGCAAAAATTGTGAATGTGGGCCGCAGAAAGATAATCGTATTATTCGTGGTGCTCCACCCGACGATAAGAACTATTATAACCAAAATCAAATTATAGTCGATGAGGCTATTCCAAATTTAATTTTTGTTTCGGCGTAAGAATTAAATCGGATCTTAAAACCAATAAAATTAAGACTCATAATCCCTTTTAAATGTTAGCGACACAATTCGTAGACTGGAGGAGGAAAGACGTATTGAAGACAACACAAGACGCAAACGCGAAACCGATAAATCAGCAAAAGAAAATACAATCGCAACGATCGGTAATGAGTCAAAGAAAAACATATCGGCCGAGGAGCAGGAAAAGATTGACAAAGAAAAAGCTACCGAGATCCTATTTAAAAAGCATTTAGAAGACATTGAAAGGAAATCGCTGCTTCAACAGGATACAGGCATAGCAGAATTTCCTATTATATCACCTAAACCTATTTGCTCAGTAACCAATCCATCAAACAAATATCAGTTGGAACACAACTGTTCTGAGCTGGAGCATTATGAGGGAATAGAAATTCCTGGTAAAATGCATTCGTATATTTTGGATGATCTCGAAGCCGACATGATTTACAGAATTTTCATTAGAGCATGTGTGGAGGGATTAGAAAACGCATGTGGCCCTGAAAAATCAATTGATGCAGAGACCGTCAGCAAAAGTATGGAATATTTCCTCAAAGGTCCATAGAGTTGGATATCATATTTTATCCAAATTCTTTGAGAATTTAACTTTAAGTAAATGTCGGAATATTTATAAAACTTAAATTTCTTTTGTAGGTAAGTTCTAGCTGATCTCCGACGATTTTTATCAGAGAGAGAATTCGCCAGTATCGACGTAGTAATGGTATGTAGATATGGATGGTATGCAACGTAATGGTATGCATTCCATATCTTGATAAAATTGATTGTAATCCAAAGCATAATGAAAGCTTGCTCATTTTTGGTGGTGAAGTAGTTATTAAGATAGTAAGAAATTGACAATAGTAAAATATGTTACAGTATATTTTTTTATATTCATACATATTATATTTTTTAAAAAAAATATTTTGTAAGAATATTGTACGCATATTTTTTAGTTTAATCATACTTATACATTTCATACAATGATAAAAATGTATCTTTTGTCCTGGATCCACGTATAAGTATATTCATTAGTTACATAAATGTAGTAATTGCAGTAAAAAAAGTTTTCTATTAATTTGAAGAACGAAAGTTGGCAGAAAATGTACGCTCCGATACATACTATTTTGCATTTAATAAAAAATTGACAAAAAAAAACTTGCTTTTACAAGTCTACAATTTTAGTACGTTTTAAAAAATAAACATCTGGCAGGGTTCTGGCAGATGTAGTGCTAGCCAGACGAGTGTATAACTACTGCTTCTAAAGAATTGTTTTTCTAAGTGCAATATTTTTGTGAATAATAACAATCGGTATGAAATAAACAACGTTTTAAGACCCTAAGATACTAGTTTTGAAATCTCTTAGCAGAATATTCTTATGATTTATGGTTATTATCTCAGTTAAAAAAAAACAAGTAAAACAAACATTTTCGAATCGGAGGTGGAATTACTGCTAATTAATTCCTATGATTGCGAGTATTACGGTTGAAGTGCTGAAGGTGAGGAATGCAACTGCCTATTTCGTTTGAGCACTTGTGATGGTAGTATAGATAGAACAACGATAGGCAGGAGACATTACGACGATGACTAAGAAGGTCAAGCGAATTCGCAATATCTCGGTCGCCAATAAGTTTTATCGCACGTTTTGATTTTAATACTTTTCGTAGCTTTTTAGAGCTAGTAGTACGAGCTCGTATCCACAGTGAGACATTTAAGATGAAGAAACTTCGCGTTTTTAAGATATGATTTTTTTACAGTGCCGCAAAGCTACATACATTATTTAATATCATTTTATGCTGCGGAGCGCGAGATTGTTGCAATTTTTACAAGCTTTTCTTTTCTCTTTTTCGGTTATTTCCCGAGGATATTTTATTATGCTTTTTTATTATTTTTTTATGGGGCTTTATACCAAAATGAACTTTTTAAAAATACGATTAATTGATTGACTTCAACTTCAAGTTCAAATGGCGTTTGAAGAAATACGTTAAGATCGATTTTATTATCGCTGTCTTTAAATGAGTCCCAGTTAGTTAATATTCTTTAAATCTGGGTGGACCCCCCTTTTTCAATAAGCAGGCGCTAATTGTTAAAATGATAGGTGAGTGGTCAGAAGACCGATCGAAACATTCTTGAACTTTAACATAGCTTTCGGAAATCTCTTTTAAAATGTAAAAAATCTACAAGATCTGCAGTTTTTGCCGTATCCGTAGGCCAAGACATCAGTTTGCCCGACAAGTAATAGTATACTGCATATTGCATAGCGGATTCGTAGAGAATTTTGCCTTTTGGTGAATTGCATCGTGAACCCTAGAAAGCGTGTTTTGCATTAAAATCACAACCGACAACAAAATTCTGTGCGAGTGAGTTGAAAATACTCGCGAACTCAATTTTCTTTATATTTTCCTTTGGAGGGGTGTATATAGACGCAATATCATCGCGCTTGAATTCAATTTACACGTATGGAATGCGCATCAAAATATTTTAGCGGACGTAGCGCAATCTGTGTCGACATTCAAAAGGAAGTTAACAGATCAATAGTGACAAACCAAAGGAACACATCTTTCAGTTTTTTTTTTACGTTTCATGTTTTGTCTTTCAGGCAAATCTTGATGGGATCTTATTTCCCATTCGAGTTGAAAAAACCTTAAAAAAAAAATACCAACCGGTAAAAATAAATCTAATTAGAATTTCAAAATATTATAACGATTGCTTTAATTCCCAGGTGCTTGTTAAAAACTGCAATGTTGCCCTTATCATCGATGCCGCTCCAAAAAGAGAAATGCAAATAGGATTTTTATCCAAAAGAATATTGCGGAATATGTTGTCGTGTTCAATGTATTGCCTGAAAATTGCGCCATAAAGCCAATAAATAAGGTAATTGACATTCCTTCCTCCATTTTCCATGCCCAGGTTCAGGTTTAAACCTGCAATATTGCAATTTAGCAAATTACATATTAGCTACAATCATTGCAGCCACAATTTTACCGTCCACAGCCAAGTCATACACATCGCCTTCGCCTTAAAAACAACACCCTCAAGCCGACTCTTTGAATGATTTGCCTAGATTTGGAGAGCTACCAGAAGAGTAACCAGCATTTAGTAACTTGTACAACGAAATGACAGGACACGTGGTTATACCAAACTAGAGAATCACTGCGACAGCAGAAATGCCTATAAAGCGAAGAAAAGCATGTAGTTAAGGCGCTATTAATTTACTCTAATGACTTCTATAATTAAAAATGATTTCGCCCATTTCTGAAGGAAAATTAATAGAAATCGTACCACTCGCTGTCAAGGCCAAAGGCAATTTTTTTTGGAAACATCCAACGCCACCCAGCACTTCAGTAATCCATCCATGCTCGATGAGTTATGTTTGAAATTGTCTTTTAAGATGCGGTTGAAATGGAGACTAATTAAAACCACATGCTACTCTGCACCATTTTTCCAAATTCTTGGATTAAGAACTTCGTAAAGGCAACGACATATTGTACATACTTCATCTAACTCCAAAAAAGCGATAAACATTATAAACCAAACTACTAAACAAAACGGTTTCTGGTATGAAGCAGGACTTCTTTGGAAAACGGATGAGTTTGACTTACCTGAAAGCTTTACAAAGGCCCTTAAGAGACTAGAATTCATCGAAAAGAAGATATCAAAAGATCCTGAAATTCAAGCAGCGTATAGAAGAAAAACTGTTATCTATCCTTTGAAGGCATACGCATACAAGAAAGAATTTAAGAAATGCACTGGGATATTTCAAGAGACGCATTGGTTTTTTCTCTAAGATTCAACGAAGTTTTTCTAGACATTTTATCTGGTGTACTCCAACAAAACAAAACAAAGAAGAGGGTGTGTCAAATTGAATTGCGAAAATGCGTATGCTTCCGTTGCTTACTGAAGAATAATTGTCAGCGGTGGAAAAATTAATGTTGCATTTGTAGCCGCAAAATCTCGATATTCTCCAATAACAACGATGAAAATTCCTCGCGTGGAAGCATCTATATTGGGTGTCCACCTAAAAGCTTTTATTTGAGCTAGGCCATAGCAGAAATATGAACCAAATATATTACTGGAGTGATTTAAAAACAGTAATGAACCGCATCAATTCCAGCAGTTTTTGTTTTAATCAATTTGTAGAGCATAGTATCTCCGAAATAATTAAGTGAACAATCACAACGTCTTGCCACAGTTCCTCATGAGGCCACTCCTGATCGGTTTCCAGTAAATTTGAACCCCAATTCAAAGTGTTTTCTTGGTCAAAATGTCTTATATATAAACAAAAACAATTGGCCTCGGGAAAAAAATCGATGTGAGTGATGTAGAACTAGAAGAAAAGTAAGAAATCAGAGTCCATCCGTGCCGTCGTCATCCTTAAACTAATTGCCATTTGTAGATTTTTAAACTTTCATAGGCTTAAGAGAAGCATTGCTAGAGTTTTTCGGTCTGTTTCAAACCGATCTGTACTGAAATAAAAATAAAACTGCCGCAAATGTAAAATTATAATGCCTCCCTTACCCAAGAGTCGAAAAACACCATAGTTGCAGTGGTTAAGAGGCAAGGTAACTAAAACTTATACCAGGGTAAGATGGTATAATTAGAACAGTCGAAGTCACCAATGGAAGTGGTGACTTCTCCAACTTCTCGGTTGGAAGTTTTTGACGTCGAACGACATTGCAGGGAATCCAAATAACCTGCACGCTTCACAGAGGTGGAATGTCGACCACCAAAAGCGATCGAAAGCGACACATCCTCAGATTATTTAATTTTTTTCTTATACGTTGGCTATCGTGCAATTTCCGTCTTCCATTTATCGAGTTCTTATGGCTGGTTTACAAGGCCATACAAGTCTACAACGCAGGATAAGTGGAATGCATAATACCACTGCAAGGAAATGCGTGACACGTATTTTCGTCGGTAATGATAATCTGCGTGGTAGCAGCCGAATGTTGACTGTTTGATCTCTGATCTCACTCTTAAATCTTTAAAATCATTGACGGCAGAGATCTCTCTCTAATCTTGTGTAAAGATGCATGCCTAGCCATGTAAAGCAGCCATTATACCATTTGAGTTGAAGTAAACTTTAGAAAAAAATAATACGAGTCTAATAGACGTAGGTTTTCTTTCTAAAGTTAAAGTACACATTTATTTTGTTTTGCTTCCAAGTTCCAAGCTAAAACATTGCGTAAACATTGAAAATACGTTATTTTGTTTTTTAATAATTTAGTTTTTATTTTTAACGACTTTCAAAAGGATCCAAAGCCTAGCTTCCCCAACTAGCGTGTCGGAAGATATATTTTTTGACATGAATGGCAGGGACCTACAGTTTAATGCCGATTCCGACCGCCAATTAATTTTTGAGAAGCTTCTCATGACAGTTCTTACTCTTCTATGTTTGTCAGAAGTTCGCAAGGTAGTGCAGCGAATAAATACTTTCGGGTGGTACAGATCGGGATTTGAACCAGTAAAAACGACTTTCAAACAAACAAACAAAATCTCCCGGCACCATTAACTGACGTTGTTTTTGTACCGATTTTTTCGTTCCGGTTCAGTAATATGGGTATTATCGGTCGACATGCTCAATAGAAATTGATACTACTGTTTTAAGATAAATCCTAATCGTAAGCCGCTGCCATGAAAAAATATTGTATATCAGTGTAGATACGTTCTTATTCCTCAATAACATATCTGTCGAAATTTGCCATTTGGATTTGTCTAAAAAATGACGTCGCAAGTCACAAAATCCCGACGGTGATATGTCAACTTTCTGTCATCTACCGACCAGCGCCAGAAAGAAATTCAAAGTTGAAGTAAGTACTTGTGCGTGTAAAATGTAGAGAATTATATTTATTTTAAGTGTTTTACAAAAAAAATTAAGCCCCTCCGACTAAAGTGGCATATTAATCATATGCATACGACATAGATGTTGTTATTTACGTCAGAAAAACCTTATGTATCCAGAAATAAAATAAAGAATTTATCTTAAGAACGTAATATGTGATGTTTTCTAATAATATACATTCGTTAGTAAAGTGCAATAAACAAAATGATCGGACAATGTGTGGCGTGAAAGCCTTTGCAGAAATGTCCGCTATAATATAATATGATAAAATTATACATTTTACTTGTTAAAGAAGTTCGTTGAGTTGTATACGTATCTACACAAGAAAATACGGTTAAATAAATTTCGTTACTTTTTTTATCGTCGATAAATTAGTATTAACTATTTATCTCGCTAGCCACTGTATCTATTATTTGCGTAGCATTTCTGGCTTTGCAAATATTCGGTGTGTATTCGTTGAAATGTATTTTTTGTTGTGCAATTAAGTCAAACACCGGCGAACTTTATAACTCGCCGATATGATATGCTATGCCCTATTTTTTGTTGGTAAGGTGCATGCCCACATTTTGCGCATAGGATTTTTATCTAAAAGAATATTGCGGAATATGTTGTCGTATATAATGTATTGCTTAGTTTTGCCCGTTTAATAAGATTGCGAGGAAAAATTATTTTGGGCTCTTTGCTTTGAACCAATCAGCTTTTTAAGTGGTTATTTTAAAGTGTTGTTATCGGCTCCTTCATATCATTTTATAAATATGTGAATGCTGGTCATTAAAGATCTAAGTTCCAATATCCTGACTGTAAGAGAGTTTATTTCAACTGCCGGCCAAGCTGACAACACATGTATATTTTCTACTCACTTAATATTTAATCAAAAAATACATACATTTTAATTGCAATTTAATTTGACAGGGACTAAAAGTCCCCCGCACAATTTAACATCTCGAACGACCAAGGATGTCCAACCCTTTGTTAACAAATCTATAATAATCAAATGCTCCTTCTTGGACCAGAAAAGCTGTGAAATGTAACCTTGTCTATGATTCCTGGTGCCATATCGTGATAAGCGTTTGTAGCGGAGCCAAGGCAGACAGATTCCGTAATTATCTTTAAGTCGTAGGTGGATATTGTTAGAAAGTCACATGACTGCTCAAATTATACTGTAATATTGTTTCGTTTGTTCGTCGTCATAATCTTACCATCGCTTAATCTAATTCGTTTGAGCAGGGCTGACAAAACATACATGCCTGTGTATAGTCCTCCATAAATAATTCTATCGTAAAAATGTTGCGTTTTCATTCATCAGGTAAACTTTCTTCGTACTTTGAGTACATCTTTGAGTGTTGGGGTGTGCTCCATATCAATTCACTACCAGTTGCAATACTCATTTTATTTGGTTCAGGTTGGTCTAGGACTTGGATTTGAATGTTCGAATTGAATGTTTTATTTTAGGTGATCTTTAACGTTTTACACACTTAATATTCTTTTTGTTAATATCAACGCTGATTGACGATATATTTTAAGATTTATTTATTAATCAATATAATAACCTTATCGCATAAAAAACAATGTATTTTGGTTGCCCATTTTTGTGACAGTTTTCCCAATTCAAACGGTATAGTTAGTAAGTGGATTTTTAAGTTAATTTTTAGTGCTGCAGTGAGTGTAGTTCTTATATCCCAACCGGTGCAGACACAAACGCTTGGTTTGTGCAGGACTTTAATTTCTTTTACACCGTAAAGGATGTTTTGCATACATTGAAATTAGTCTCGCTATGGCAGTGTACTTCTATGATTTTAGAATTTATTAATAAAAAGATTTCACGTCTATGGTATTGGAAATGTAGGAATTTTATGTAAATCGTTCGTCTAAAGAAGCGCCTAGACACTTGACTTCCTTGGAGACATCTATAGATTCACCAAATTTTTTTCTTCTTAGATTTTTTTCGTAGTTATTTGCGTTTAGGCCAACTTCTACGTCCCATATTGTTCATTTGGTTCAGTGCCCTCTCAAGGCCTTTTAAATAATAGAGGTATTTTTTCTGAACCACTTATTCGATATTTTATTGAATTCCAAACTAGTTTCCATTGTTACGTTAATTTGTTGACATTTCATAAGAATTCATCCTAAAAGTTTACCGGAAACTCTTAAAATGGAATTGGGAAGATGTAATCTATAACCGCTAAGGGCCTGAGCGGCGGTTACTATCCTCTCTAAAGTTAGAGTACATCTGCGAATTTTTTGTTGTAAACATGCGTACTGGAAATAAGCGTATATGTCCTTGCACAAACACTCCCTTGAATTTACATGATTAGTATTAATATGATTAGGAAAATATAGTAAAAAAGTAAATACCTCTTTTTCCCGAGAAAATCTAATATAATTTTCGAAACCTAAAAAAAGTTCAAAAATTCGGTGGCACTTTTCAAATCTTAAAATAATGACAGAAAATGACAGTGTGAAAAGTCACTTCAAAGCAGCAACACTGCTCAGGAGCAGTCATAAATTACAAGGAGATAGACAACATTGGGCGACTCTCTAAAACTGTTCTGAATTTGAAAATTCGTTCCTTGCACCATCTAACATTATGTGTCTAAATTATTTGAATTAAAATCAATTTGGAGGCCCACAAATACTAATTGTAAAACATTGGTTTACGTTTAACGGAATGACGATAATTGCTAAGCAACGTGCCATTAGTATACTATTTTTGTTGTTGGGGTGTGATTTTAACGTGTTCCTGGACAGTGATTTAAGACAAGAAATTAAATGTAAGGAAATAAAATAAATTTGGAGGTTCGATGAGAAAGGGAACACGCACAGACTGCAAATAAGATAACACCTTTCCTAAAAAAATCTTGGCTTGGTGTGTGAGTATTTTATAAAAAAATAAGTGGTTGGTGGGTGCAGTGGTTAAGTCCGTTGGACCACAAAGCTGTCCAACCTCTTGCGAACGTCTGACAAACACCCAAGAGTAAGAAGTGTCATAAGAAGCTTCTCAAAAATTAATAGCCGTTCGGAATCGACATTAAACTGTAGGTTCTAAAAAAGCTAGGCTTTGGGTCCTGTAAGAGCCGTTTACACCTTATATTTTTATTTTTATTTTTAGTTCCTTTAATAATAAGTAAAGTTAAAGAATTAAATATGATGATTAATTGAAGCATTTTAAATCAATTCCAAGCAAACAAATTTAAATTGTAATGAAAACAAATCACGTGCAAAAGATTTCGGTTTTTATTTGACTCAATAGCTCAAATTTCTGAGCCAATTTATCTATTCGGTTTGAAGTTGCTTCACGCCCACTGCGAAAACTTGTAACTTTTTCACAAAGTTTTCATAATTTTATCAAGTTTTGTAAGTAGTTTTTTGTCATGACAAAATAAAGAATTATATAAAATCAAATGCATATATGTACATAACTTATACAAATATATTAAATCAATGACGGATAGTTGATTTTCAAAAAATCCTTTGTTTCCTCCATCCTTTTTTTATATAACAGAAGAACGGATAAAAGAAAAAAAAATATAACATTCTCATTATTCATCATTTAAATAAAATTAAACTTGTGATGATCATGACTTGATCATCATCAAATGAACCTTTGAGTAAGGTTACTAGAAAAAAAATCTCTGTTTAAACAAGTACATAAAAATTCACAGCAACTATTAATAAAAAGATTATTAAACTCAAAATAGTACTTTGTGAATGAAATCGTCTCGATTAACATTTCGATTTATTGGCATGTAATATGCTTCTAATTGCAAGCTCATTAAGGTTCCTTTATGTACTTTTTAAGTTTTATACTGCACATTTTTTTTTAGTACAGTGTATTAAATCCACTACCATGGATAAAATGTTGAATTGTTTTGTTTGTATTTCTTAATTAGGTTAACACTTAACATAAAAGTACTATATCTTCCGGTGGTTTAAATTATTTTTTGTACGTTGTATCTACATTTATACATATGCGTATGTATTTGTCTTTCAAAGACAAAATTAAAGGCTGCGCACTGCGCTTAAAAATAACTCTGCACAGTACACAAGATAAGAAACGAGACCGCAACAGGTATTTTTGTCTGTTTTATTAAATTTTTAAATATGTTTCTCGAAATCGCAAATAGCACTTTTTCACAATATCTAATCTACACAGAAATCGCATTTCGTATTGTATTCCTTGTAAAATGGATACTTAAAAAAGATCCCCAAGTCTGGGGTACTTAACAAAGAATTTATCATTATTTAACCATCGGGGAACTCCGTAATCTTAATTCACAATGTTTGTTTGTTTAGAAAAAAAAATTAACACAAAAAATAAATGTTGGCACGCGTGTACAGAGAGATATATGTATACTATAATAGACTATGTATGTGGGTGTTATGACGTCAATATTCACATTACCAAAAGCTATTAATGACAGTTTTTAATAATCCAATACTATGGTAGAAATAGCATAGAACAAAATAAAACAATAAATAAAAAAATAAGTCAAGTGTAGGGTGTAGGTGTAGGAGCGCTTTTACAAGTAAATATTATATATTATAACATTTTCCACATTAGTTTTATTTTTTTTTCTCAATTACATCTTTGGGGTAAACCATATCTATGGGCTATAATTTTTTTTTCATTTAAAAAACATTGTTGCTTATGTGCAGCAATGTAATCGGAACAGAAATGGAACGATTGAAAACTAAACTTGTCTTAGTTCTTAACTAAATAGATGGTATATTATCGTACTGTGCTGATCCGAAACTATTTCGTGCTAATTAATTTCGCACCGTACCGGTTAAGTACCAGTTTCCGATCACTAAACACCGGTAGGAAAGTGGTAACACTATACTATTGTATATGTACTTTTATATATGTAAATTAAATATTGCAATGAACGGATTGAATATCAAATGAACAGTTTGCCTTAATAACTAAACCAAAATACTCCAATGTTTTTGGATACGAGTATTATGGAGAAATATCGTTTCTTGGCTCTTTTTTTTAAGCTTACTTCAGAATAGGGTTTTGGTTCCCCTTTTAGTTTTCAAGGACTTAAACGTTAAATATATAAACCATGAAGTAATCAGCTGACTTCTTCAAAGCTTTTAAGAAATGCGCTTGTTGAATTAAAAACAATTTTGAAGTATATAATAAATACTAACTTAACAGGCTTGTATCCTCTACGATCTACGATCATTGAAGTCCCCGAGCACAATTTTGATATCGTTATTTTCACTTTGAAGGGCTATAACTTAAGTTGGGTACAAAGTAGACCCCTCCATTATATCATTTTCTTGGCTCTTTTATTATTTAAAAATTAAAAAAAATATAAAAAATTTGTGTGTGCGAAGATAATTTTTGGACACGAATTGAGCGACCTACAGTTTAATGCCGATTCCGAACAGCAATTTTATTTTTGAGAAGCTTCTCATGACATTTTTGCAATCTTGGATTTTTGTCAGACGTTTGCAATAAATGGGGCAGTGAATAAAAAAGTTTAAGGTTGTATGGGCCGGGATTTGGACCAGCGACCCCTCGCTTAGTACATAGGTTTATTCCAACAGGAGCTCAAACTATCACCAAACTGTCAGGAGCATGTGCAGTTTAGTTTTGCCGTTCCAACACGATACAAACGCAAACTCAAACTATCATAAGGCTGTTCCAACACGATTTCAAACAATCAGCAAACTTGTTTCTGATAGTCAGAACAGTCAGGATTTTTTCGGATTATGCAAAAGACAAGCGCAATTCGTTAAATTCTCTATCAGTCTCAGTTGTCGTTTTCAGTTTAACTTAGAAATTAGTTCGTACCTTCGTTCTGTGGAGGCGGATGCTTATGAATAGGTTATAAACAAAAATGAAAGGTTTGTTTGCATTTTGTTTACTATGATTTTTTTTTGCCGCAAGGACATAATTCCCAATTTTTGTCTTTTGGGGCTCTTGTTTATTAGTTATACATGGAAGTGAGATGTTTGTTTCTGTACTTCAATTAAATGAGGGAACTTAAACTTATGTTAAAGCATTCACTAGCGTCTCTCGGACTATAGACACGTACTATGTCGAATTATTGTTCGGCTTATGGACAATTTATGGACATATTTTACAAAGCAAATCATTCTAGAGTAGGGTCTACCTCCTCTAATACCTTCAGTATTGTATTCTTTGATGTATACTTTAAGGTGTGTAGGGAATTTCCAAAATATGTCATTGAAACCTTAAAAAAGGACTAGGTAATACATTCGTTACGTTTCGAATCTTCCAAATCTATATCCATTTTCAGGACTACAGCGTACAACTAAACACGATTGAGTTGTAAATAATACTAATCTTTCAACGAGAGTAACACTCACTTAGTAATCAGAGAACTGCAAAAAGCGTTCTAACACGCAAACAAATTTGTGATTGGGTAGTGTTCGAGCATGCGCAGTAAAAAATTACAAACTAGATTGTGATTCGGTGTTGGAACAAACCTCATATATTCACATTTTAAATTAATTTTCGTCGGAAGTATTGGACGTTATCTAAAATTATTTCAAACAATAGATTACTGACATCCGATCTCAAACTACGAACTCATTGAAAACTTGTCACCTAACCTTTATCACTAAACTTCATTGAACTTCATTGTGAAGAAGATCCGAGCCAACATATTGGCAGAGGGCGTATTTAAAAAAATTTTACATTTAACTAAATCGGAACATTAGATCAAGCTTAAATTTAAAGGCCTATAAAATTGATATGGGCAGACGGTCGGACATTGTTATATCGTCTTTGATTTTGATCCGGATTATAAGTGTTTATACTTTGAGGGGTCTACCAGGAATGTTAAGAGATGTAAGAAACTGTTTTCCAAAATTAATATACCCTTAGAATACAATACAATAAAAGCGATGTTTCAAAAGTGCATGCCTAGTATCTACGAGATAATCAATTCATACAGAAGGTTTACCGCCAGAATATCTACATTGCAAAATAAAATTTTAACCAATCCTAATTCGGAATTTCCAAAAAATGTATGCAATTGCAAAATTCAATAGCACCGTAATTCGCTTTTATAGAACGAAAAATTAAGAAATAAAGGACATTTTTTCGACAGAATTCTTTCAAACATGTGACACTTTTCTTTCCCTTTGCGCACTCGGTTATCATACGACTTTTAGTTTTGAATGTGTACATATCTATAAAATACATATTATTTCGAAACGAAGTTGTTATCGACATGACGCAACCAGACTAATCAGATAAAGTCACGTAGTAAATTATCTTAGATGTCATGTTTGCCGAATACGATTGACTTGAAGATCAAGAAAACGGAAAATATTTCACGTGCACGATAGGCAGATTAGTGACTTAACATAGTCATTTGTTGATACTTTATATTCTTCTCATATCATAAAACAATACTATAATGTCAATAAGATATTGACAAATTACTTTGTCTTAAACTAAATAAGTCGTAGCTCAGTAGTATGTACGTCAGATTTTACTCACCCATTGTGAAAGTCTAACAAAAATGCAAAGTTGTATTTGAAATTAATAAAATTATTATAAAGTAATAGGTGTAATTGAAATGCACTTTTAAGTCCCATCCATTCATTCCAAAATAGAGCCTTTCGCGCACATATTTATGGCCCTGTTTCCCGGCAGTTTTGTGATCTGGGTTAAAGGATCTTAACTTAACCCTTCTTGTGAAAGTTTTTTTTTTTAAATTAGGTTTTTTTTTTCTCTGTTCTGAAACGGATTTGCTTTAAATGGTTGTTTTAGATTTAGATCGAATTTAGAATTGTAGAAGATACAATTTTTGGGGTGAGATAACCCTAGTGAATACATTATAAAATTAGACTATAAATAGTTACAAAATTATAAACGAATTTAAATTTATTTAAGTTACATTAGCATTTAAGTATGGAAATTAAAAATTGAATAATACATATGTCTAGTAAAGCCCCTAAATCAACAGCTTTTCCCTTTTTGTCTTATCTTGCGGTGTATAGTGCCGATGCACCATTGTCGTTGTGCTCCAGCTGACAGCTTCGGTACACTGAGTGGCCCGATACAAAGAGGTTGGGAGACAGTTTGATGGGTATGACCAACGAATATAGAATTGCGAAGAAGTATTAACTGCCTTTGAAAATTAAATCGAACACGAAAAAGCTATTTCTTAAATAGCAAACATATCTTCGATCCTCATCATAGTTCATCAAAAACAGATTATACAGAATATTCTGTTTGTATATGTGAGTTTTTCTGGATAGACATAAAGATTGTATATATACTTCCGACCTCCGTCGATGGTGTAGTGGTACTGTGTGTGTTGTGTGTTGCAAAGGATTTAAAAGTTCTTGATAAAGCAAAGCAATAGCAAAAAATGTGAAAGCGGGTAGCGATGTTGGAAATCTTCATACAAAATTATTGAGTGCAAACATTTGTCTGATATGCGTCTTCATGGTTATTCTGTTTTCTTTGGTGTGACGTAACATGCATATATGTTACTCGAGTTCGATATTCGTATCACTTTCAACGAAGTATTGTCCATTTAATTTCGTTTCCATTTAAAATTTTGAGGACGTCTTCTGACAAACAAACTTGAAACACTTAACTCCTCCCCCTTATCAAATAAATCACATTGAAAAGTTCAATAAGATTTGTACATGTATTTGAATGGATTAATATCATCATTTTTGTTTGCATTCAATTAAATATATGTACATACAAATATTTATTGACTTAACTAACAAGAAGATATGATGTTAAGAATTAAAAAATAAATTAATAAATTTGTTTTGATAAGTAAAATAAATATTAATTTAGCATAATTAAATAAGATTTTGCGAGAATAATGCATTGCCACATGATTAAAAATTGTCTAAAGATTAATTTTTCTTTACAACACTGATAAGAAAACTCATGTATAGCAGTTTAATTGGCGATGACTATCTACAAATGATTAATACGTTTGCATCAGTCACCTTCAGTATCATTGTGAACACAAGATAAAAACATTTTGCTCTTGAACATTGGATCACTTCTTCATATTCTGAGTAACTTTGTACCGATCTTGCACACATTTATAGAATTTTCATAATTCTTTTTTTTTTTTGAATAAAATAGGGAGTAGAGAATTGCTATGTTCAGTTCAGTTAGCGTCGTAACTTGTATGTATTAACTTTCGAAATAAGCATAGTTTAGGACTATAATATTATTTTTCTTAACAAAAAAAAATCTGTGTAAATAAATGAATGATGAAAAGAAGGCAATAGTTATAAATTAAAATATTTATTCTTTATTGTTCGTAGTCTATTAATCTGTTACAAGTGTCAAGTGTTTTAGCAAATTCTGAAGCAGTAAAAAATGCAGTCTGTATGCTACTTTCTTCAACTGGACGTCCAGGATTAAAATCTACAGTTAGGCTAAAAAAGTGTACACTTCACAAACCAACAATTATTCATTATGCAATACGAGATACGCAAACGTAAAGAATTAAATTGAAAAATAAAATACTTTTGTTCATGGTTTTAATCAACTTTATTGCAAACTTAAATGTATAAAGCTTTCTCACGAAAGTACCAATAAATAAAAAATCAATTTTGAAAGCCGGAACAACGTTCAAATTAAATTATAAATAGTATCTCATAGTATGACCTCACGAAATTAATAGATACTGTGATGTGTAAAAAATTGTAACAATTTATTTTCCGATTCGATTAAATTTACTTATTTTCAACAATGTTACGATTTGTACTGGATCATAACATAATAACGGTCATACGATAATGAATATTACCCGTTTGAAAACGCCTTGTTGCAATTATTCCTCTAACAATATCAGCTGTGCTTAATAAACCTGAGTTGTTCTTTTGAGGTAAAGCAAGTGCGTCACTAAAGTTCTGTAATTTTACAGCCCCATTAATAAAAAACCATTTACTCATCTCTAAGGGTAACTAACGCTCTTCAAGTTTAAATGTAAACTTATTTTTATTTTATTTTCTCTTTTTTTTAATGTAACCTTAATTGAATTTAAATTAAAAAAATCAGACGAATATAAATGGAATGTAGGTCCGATTATTCATATTATATTGCAATAATTTCCTTAAGAAAATATTTTATTTAAATGTCAGAATTTGCACTTCAAGTACTAATTGTGATATATGATGTACTTTGGATAGGTCATCAACAAAATATACAAAATTACTCAGAGCATCTGCGTAAACTTAACAGTTTTTTCTACATATGTTACGATAGAAGTTATTTTCCAAATGCTTATTTCTACAACGAGATAGATCTCTGATTATAGAGAAAGCTCTACTATTAAAAAAATTTCGAAAATCATCAATATGTTGTTTCATATCATAACATGTATAATAAGTATATATTTTTCGTAAGTATTTAGTTAGATAGTCTTTGATGATATTTTTTGTTCTTAGATTGTTAGCTCCATGTAAATTATGCATAAACTTTTCCAATGAAATATGAATAATTTTCAGGTGATTTTACCTTAAAAAGAGTAGTTATAAAGACATATCGAACAGTGCACTGTATTGCTGTGATGTCTTTGCAGAAATATAATATGACACAAGGAATAGTTCATTTGCGGTCATAATCATTCCACATGCGTATATGTTTTCCGTTGAAAAATAGTATATACAAAAGTGAAATTATATATATCGCAGCACCGCATAGCATGAACAATAAGCTGATCTAACCATAACATAAATTGTAGAACAAACTATGGTATACTTTCACTTTTTTGCTGGTAGTATAGATGAATGAATGTTAGACAACATATAACCACATAAAAAGAAATTGATAGTGTCGTGTTGCTGATCACGGACTAGTATCATGAACAACGAACAAATTAAATAATAATGTATCATACGATTGTAGAAGTGTCTCTTAAGAAATTAATCTTAGTGTTATCAATGAATTAGTCTGTCTACCTTTTCTGACCAATATCCCAAATTTTTGATTGAAAAAACTTGCCCTAAAAACAATGTTATACGCATTAGGTATAGTATGACCATTGCATTAGAGTCGTCTTGACATATTTCATTGCGTTTTGATTTTGACGTTTAGCAAGCATTTCCAGCATTGGCATTAATTACAAGCTTCTCGTGACAAGTTATGCTTTTGGAAGTTTCTCAGACTTTCGCAAGAGTTGGGTCAGCGAATAACTGGTACTGGGGAACTTGAACCTGGAGCCTCACGCTCAGTAGTTGTCACGAATTATCAATGCTAACAAAACTGATTAGTGTCTGCTCACAAGTTATTTTTAGCTGCATTCTTAAATACAATGTTTATCTCAATATCGATTAAAAGTTTTGAACGTCTCGTTTAGTGTTATTTAATGTGGGAGAATAAGCAATATTTCAAAAATACTATATTCTAAAATAGCAATCCACTTGTTTTTTCTTTGGTTACGTATGTATCATCGTATGTTTTCAGTAATTTGTTTTATGTATTAGAAAAGATTTTAGCAGTTAGATTAGATTAGTCACTGATCGCTATTGGTTTTTTGATGCCCAGTGATGTAACTATATTTTAACTACCGGCTACTAGCCTTATCTAACCGGACGAGCACTGTTAGACTTATAAGCGCGATTGTTGAACGAGAATAAAATCAAAAATTATTGACTTGATCCCGGCTGTGATCCATATCAAAGCAAAGTTCCAAAACATTAGCCTATGTACACGCGCCCCGACGACGATGAAAAAGACCGTATCAAGGAAAAGATACAATGTCAAAATCGAGCTCTCGGATTTTAGTGCTGAAGTCGGAAAGAAAAACGTCTTTATAGGTTTAGTAATGTTAGTTTGTAAGCACAGCCTCCAGGAAACTAGAGCAAATAATGCCACACAACAACCAGGCACTCCGATGCAAGGCAAGCAACCCCACAGGAAAACCCCGTGGTACGATGATGTAAGCGTTTACCGGAGAAAGGTGGCAGAAAAAACATATACCCGGTGCGGGCACTGTTATAATTAAATCTAATGATAATTGAATCTAATGAAGAGTTATTAGAATCTTATTAAAACAATGTAATTCATTTTGTTACAAAAAATGGGCACTTGTGAAAGAGGAAAAATCACAGTGTTTAGACTACCTAAGATTAACTTACTTCTTTTACTTTCCCTCTTTGTTCGAAGAGGCTATAATCAGGATTATAGAGATTATAAACCTCCCTCTGCATCCTCCTGCATATTTTTTTTAATGAAGTAACACAGTGCGGTATTTAGGGACAGAAAGATACCGATACACGTTGATTTTAAATTACTGTAAACTGTAATGTGAGGGAAACACAGAGTGTGGTAGAGCATTCCACATTCTGCAGGCTATCTTCAAATAGATGAGACTATATTATAAACAAGTGCAAAATTCAGAATATATAAAATTTACCTTTTTTTTATATGTACTTTGCGAAAAATGTTCGTATGACGCACTTGTGCATTACATTTTTAAAAAAAGTAATTTTGTTTCAAGTTATTTACAGTCGTAGTTATAAATATTTTGTAGAAAAAGATGAGCAGGTAGTACACTCAGATTATAATATTTAGTAATAAGGGGGAACATTCAAATGGTCTAGATTCTAATTGTTCTAATCTAACTTTTATTTTTATTTTAGGTGAAACACAACTGCTACACAAACAAAAAATAGTATTAATTTAATCCTTAAACCAACATAAAACTTGCTGTGATATTGCAAAAGTAAAACGATTTCTTTCAAAGAAGCGTTCTTGTTTTATGTAAATTAAAAAATAAACGGAAAAATGTCACAGAATCAATCGTATTTCTGGCAGACAACCAGACGTAATGTCTACCTGAAACGTTCCGCCAAATATCACTTGCTTATGGTTCTTATGGCGATACTCACATTCTCAACAGTATGCCTCGCAGAAATAGAACCGAAATTTAACGATGACAATGGAGTATTGCAAACAGACGAAGTAACCGTAAGTTATATATAGTAATATATTAAAGAAAAAAAAACAGTATTTTAACATAAAACTTTCAGAAAATGATGATACAAGCAGATAACGTATTTAACAATGCCAATGAACCAAATGTAGTTGATTCACCGAATGAACCAAAGCCGGAAGCCGCCAGCACCAAGGGCACAACTAGCAATGTTGGCAACCTTGGTTTCATTCACGCATTCATCGCATCCATTTCAGTCATTTTAGTTAGTGAATTAGGCGATAAGACTTTTTTTATTGCTGCCATAATGGCGATGCGTCATGCAAGGCTTACTGTTTTTACAGGAGCTATTGCCGCATTGGGTCTCATGACTGTACTATCGGCAGTCTTTGGTATGGCAGCAACTATTATTCCTAGGATTTATACATACTACATTTCGACGGCATTATTTGCTATATTTGGTTTGAAAATGTTAAAGGAGGGTTATTACATGAAGGCTACGGATGCACAGGAGGAACTGGAAGAAGTGCAATCGGATTTGAGAAAACGAGAGGATGAGGTAAGTAAAACGTTTGGTCTTGCCAAGTGCAGTCAAATTAAACACTATCATAGAAACTGTGTAGAAGTAGAAATAACAGCCATTGATGTCGAATTAGGACTCAAATTCTATTTTGCTGCATTTGTAAATTTAATTTCATGTTCATTCTTGTAAACTTTTATTATTATTATTTTTTTTTTATATCTTTTTTTTTAAATTTTTTATTTAGTTGCTTCGTAAGTTAAAGTAATTAATGCTAAGTATAAAAAAAAAGCGATCACTGTTTTTATCGGTGCGTTGTTGTTGTAAACAAAACGTTATAAAAATAAATACAATTAAAGTATCTAAAAAACATATTATCTAAAAAAACTGAGTCTAAATTGATTTAAATAGCAATATTAAAATTACAAACCGCGAACCGTCACTTTTTATTCACAATCCACATAATACAGACGCGATCCCCAAATCCGCGAATAAAAAATTCGTTCGAACATAACCTTAAAATTGACACATCTTGCTGCTAACATCTACAAATCAGATTCGCGGGTACCTGCGACCAAAAACAGTTCTCATGTGAAAGAAATGTCAGAAATTACGAATATTCGCCTGTTCGCAGTTCGCGGTTCGCTCTCATGTGAATGATCCTTTAGATACTCTATTAACAACTTTTTAAATTTTATAATTGCCAGGCAATGACTTGTGTATATTTTGCAATTGAAAATAAATACGAAAAAATATTTATAAATTTTTATAATTATCGAATTTTGAAACATAAAGTTCTCCATTCTTTTCGCTGGATTTTGAAATAACAAGATTATTTCCGACTATGTTGGTATATTCATATACCTTGAAGCCCGAATTGCAAAAGTTGTCATGTTAAATACTATGATATACCAAATAACAACACGTTGGTTGACTATAATAATTACGTGCGGTATTTTGAAATAACACATATACACTGGAGAGAAATGTCTAAACGCGCGTACTCATTTTTTAACTCCTTTTTTCCTCTTGCCGCAAAGATGTCGCAAGAACTATTAAATTATGTGTTTTTAAACCAAGTGGTTATTCATATTACCAGTATTTGACTTAGACTTCTAGAAGTATTCATATAATTTGTAAACATCATCGAAAGTTATTTCGTTCTTGCCACGTCATTTCGTCATCCGTCCGTTGCTTGTTTTTAGACCTTTAAATTTAAGCTTAAACGTAAGGTCGTTTTGTTACTAATACTATGGAGCAAAATATGTTATGTCCTTGTTGATCCTCCGACGATTGATTCTACCCACCGGAGCGACTCGAAAATCTCGAAAAGATTGTTAACTTCTCAGAAATATACACTACTACTTACCATACTCTTATTGTGTGCCGTCATCGAAACAAATGCTGGAACTCACATGTTTGCCATCATCTGCCTGTTTGTTTGTAGAATGCATAACCTTGCAAATATTTATATGAAATTACAAAATATTTACAATACATGTTTAAATATTCGAAATTTTACATTTCTATGCTCTTTGTTGAAAGAATGTGCAACAGTCAATTAGCAAGTAATCGACGCATTTTGTATGGATTTTGCTTAAATAATTATCGGGTTTGTTTGATAATCAATTCGATTTCAAACAAAGAAAATCAAAAGACTGATATTTGTTGATATTTGTGTGCTTATGCGTCAGATTATTCCCATAATAGTTACATATTGTTTCATCCACATAATTAAATGCAATCATATGTAGAACATACATACAATATTTCAACAATATATAAAACACTTTGCCCGGTACGTATAACAAATTTCATGTACAACTTTAGATTTCACGTACTTTTAATATTTTGTGTCGGTGTGACAGATCTTACGCGCCATTTTCGCTTATGGAAAACCATTCTCGCATATCAACTATTCGTCAATAATTTTTGTGGTCTCATAAATTTAAAACAATTTTATAAAAAAAGACAGGTTGTTTCACAACATTGTCAGTTTAAACAAAGTTATTAAAAATACTTGCTTTATTATATGAATATGGTGAAGGAATAAAAGGGAGAAAAGTTCTTCAGAAAATCTTAGATAATGATTGATATACCATCGCTCCAAAGGAAAGAAATAACGAGACTTTGGTCAAAATTCAAGTAAAGCCATTCAACAGTACAGAGCTTTTGCAACAGGCATTGTTGTTTGGAAGACAAGATAATCCATAAAAAAGATGTAAGAAGTAAGCTCTGATAAAAAAAATGTTTAAAACTATAAATAAAACAGGATAGCGTTTTTAGCGCTACAACCCTTAGAGAATCAGCTATTGCTATTGCAAAAAAAACTAAATTCTCTTGGGTAACGGCGTTGTTTTGCTGTATGAAAACAACTTTTAATGACTGATTTAAGCAAAACAATATGACAATAAGATAATACATTTTTGGCAAAAAAATTATCAGCCGTATTGATTAAAAATCCCTATTCGCTCCTTAACACATGTTGTAGCTGGCATAGGGATAGAAAACTTCACTGTTTGATAAATATTCTTATTAATAAACATATCTTTTCTCTTTTCTCTTAACTATCAAGGCCCATTTATACATCTCTTCCATAAATATAGTGGTGAATAGTAGTGTATAGTTTATGCACAATTTGCTGTATATTACCCTGCAAAATATTGTAAGTTGACACATAAACAACCACGTTTGTGGTGAATTTTAGTATATACACATATCAATTCAAAAAGTAATCTCCCTATTTCAAAGAGATATCATCTTCTTATACACCAAATTCAGTGAGTTAAGTTATCCGTCCTTGTTATTAGTCAGTAAAAGCTAACGCACATTTATTAATGAAAATACCAAGTTAATCGACGTGTTAGTGCTAACTCAACGTTGTTCACTGTTTATTAATGCGGGGCTATATGTACACTATGTTGATGAAACTAAATTTGACCTTTTCATTTGGTTGTCTTATACATATTACAAAGTTTAACATGTTTTACTTTTCGTGGTTTTCAAAATTAACCAAAAAGTGCGCAAAGGGGCAGAGACGATCAAATCCAAAAATGCCTTTCTATTGAGAGTCTACGCAGTCAGAGTTGAACTAACATGCCCTTTAGACCGTGTTATGTTAAATCTTAAATAAAAAATAATGCATTCCCTAAAACATTCCTAGCGTCAAAGCAAACATTGTAAAAGTTGAGTTTCTAAATCTAGTTCGATAATTTTTCGTGCGTAAAAGTAAAAAGTGATTTTAACGTGCGATGTTTTCTTTTTACTCATTTATTAGTTTGTCATTAATGCTGAATTTTATTGTGGATTCGATTAAACTAGACTTTGGGGTTGTATAACGTATAAAATACCGCGGATCAGTACAACCTCAGGTGGGCTTATTGCTTCATTGTTAAATTATTTTGTTAAATTTAAAATTAATTTAGTCGATTAATATTTGAATAAACATGTGTGCGTTATATAAAAGCTGATTGTATCTAACCGGCAATTAAAGTTCTGATTAACCTTCTAGTTGGTTGAAGCATCAAATAGCACTGCTAGCTGACGATTAAGTAAATGTTCTTACTTATCAACAAATGCAAAAGGCATGGGAATGAATTGCTATACGTTCCATAGCTTCTTTGTCTCCCTAGCCTAGTCAAATCTCTCAAAATGTTTAATATGTTAATTTTGACCTGCGCAGACATTTGTTTTGTGTAATGGAACGAAACGAGTGCTTGTAAGTTATGATTAGCTCCAGAAGGACAAACTACATACCGATCTGAGAACATTTGAAATGCATCTTTACTTTTCGAAAATGCGCGTAGTCATCTCTCCTTGAATGAAATATCATAGTAAGGCTTGTTTTACATTTCGGTTGTCAGGTTATAATACGCAATGTTTTTATCAGCTCCCACTTATTGGCGGCAAACCCAATACCGTACCGAATAAAACCTGTTAAATGTGAAAATAGTCATATATAATTGAAATTAAAATATACACTCTTCAAAGCATGCTTTAGTATACTAATGGAAAAATATAAAACAAAAACTATTTTATCTTTAAATTGCACTACAAATATTTTATTATCACTGCATTTTTCCAAAATACATGCTCATTTATATAATTTTGTCATATATTTTAAAATAAAAGTGATTGTTTTTATTTTATTTCTTCTCTATATCTTTTTTTAAATTTTTTATTTTTTCCACAAATACAATTGGCTCCCGCTTTTATCCACAAAAAACACATATTCATTGAATTTATGAAAAAATATGATTAAAAAAATAAAAAACAAACCATATCCACAATCAAAACATAGCTCAAGCGAAAAATGCATGGGGGTTACGATGATACTGATGCCAAGAGTAAGCGTAAAAATAGTAATGCCGATAGTACGACCGATGCTATTGGAACACGACTCGCTTCCAATTCAGAAATGCAGCACCGTCAACGCAAGCAACTATCGTCTTCTATTTCTACTCATAACAATAATAACGACGACGAAAGCGATGATGAAGATGAGAAATCCTCTCAGCGACGTGCAATGCTTCCAATTTCAGCCACTACAACGATTAATGAAACGAACGGAAAGACTCCAACAGCTTTAATGCCTTCTTCCAATAGTAGTCCTAGTTTGTCTACAGGATTGGCTGTTACAACTGTTACGTCAAATCAAAATTGTGATATTAGGACATCGGGTGATGGTGGTAATGTAGTTAGCGACGATGGGCAATTGAATGCTCAATCTGTTGTCGTCGATCCCGGTGTACACTCAGCTACCTCACGCTACTCAATAGACCTGAACGCAACAAATAGTATTAGTAATAATAGTCTAAACAAAACTAACGCTGCTGGTCAGTCGAACGGTACACTTAGCAATGGCGATCTCAACGCAAATGGAATGGAATTGAAACAACTTGGCAGCAAGAAACGGGTTAGAATTGGATATAATATAATTTTCTGTTGCAGTTAATTTTCATATTCCCTGACTGTGCCTATATGTATATGTTAAACAAAAACAGCAAAACAAGCTTTGTTTTATCCCGAATGCCACAAAATTAAATTTCATTTGTTTCTTCTACAAAATTGATTTTCTTTTGTTTATTTCATTAACCGTTTTTGCCTTTCTTTTAACAGCACTATCATTTTGTTTTCGAACAATTCATATTTAATTAGTTTGTCTTCATTTAATTTTAATGTTTGTTTGTCCCTTTCACTGTTAAATATAATATTTTATTAAACATGAGATTCTGTCCACTTGACGTATTCTGAGGACTCAACTGCGATCGCTTTTATTTGGGATGTCACACTACCTTCGCTCCACAGCTTTTTCAATAATAATTTTACTAACTAAATGGTTTTTCGGAACTGCACTGATACGTTTATATGAATATATCCATATATGAGAGATTAGCTAAAAACGCAAACCTTTTAATGCTAAACTTCCAAATGCAATATTTACAATGATTGCTAAACGTTCATATTTCAGAGTAAATAAGTATGTATGTATTCAATTCTGATAGATAGCTAGTATGTACTTTATTTTTAAATTGAGTAGTTAATATATTGAGCTAAAACTTTTACTACACTGTTTATTTCGATGCAGTTAATATTTTTAAGGCCAACATTTTGCGATAGGTGGTGCTTCTCAACAAACTTTTTAAGAAAAAAACTTTTGTTAATCAAATAAAAATAAATAAATGGGGCAACGAAGCCTACTAGGGCATTTGCCAGTGAACAAAACTTTTGAAGCACAATAATAGTGCATGCTTTGTCAACATCATGTTGTTTCTTAATTGTCTGTGTACGAGTTCGAGTTTCGATTGCAAGAATAAAAAACAATATAAACCCTGTATATGTGAGAGTGCAAAAAGCTGATGCTCGTTTTGTTCATATCTTTGATTTATTTATGTATGTATCGATATAATTGTTTAATTTTTTTTTAAATAGTTATGTATGTTATAAGTTTTGACTTACGTATTTAAAGTGGTAAGGTTATTATTATATCCATTTAAAAAATTCAAACACTTATTAGGTTATCACGATTCTATTTTTATGACACAAAACATATTTGTTTGCATCAGCATGTGTATATTTCATACGCCACACTACTTTCGACATGGGAAATGTTTTATCATTCAAAAAAATCATGATTATGCGTCTTTTCTGCGTACAAGTTGAAATGACCGTTATTTGGTGAATCAGAACTTGCACTGGATTAATTTTAATTTGGTACATACATTATGATTGCCAAAAAACAGGTGTATGGTTTTTGCTTATATAGTATACCTTTTTTAGTATTAGAGTATTAGTAGTGATAATACTGTGATATGTATTAAAATATGTATTAAAGCTAATTTATCAAAGTAATCGCATTTACGGTTGTTATTTTATTTATTTGCTTATATTTTTGGTTTTTTATCCATATTTTCTCGAAGTTTGTTTTATTATTACTAAACGTTTACTATTGAATGACGCTTTTTAATCCCGCTTGAGAATCCCTACCCTAATTATATTTGTTTAAATGGAAGATTAAAGTCTTATTAAATAATATCTTTTTTATGACAGCTGGACCGTGAAGTGTCTTCCTCTTTGGTTCAAGATCCGGAAAGTGGGGTTATTCGTAAAAATGCCAAACGCTCGGGTGCATACATGGCATCAAGGATTTTTATGCAAGCTTTTACAATGACCTTTTTGGCTGAATGGGGAGATCGTTCACAGCTGACAACGATTATTTTGTCAGCTCGCGAGGTAAGTTATTTAAAACGCTAAGATGTTAAATGATTCTAACGCAGTTTAATTTGCCTGGTAAATCTTAGTGCTCATCGCGGTATCGCCTCTTGGTTCGTCATTGTATCATATCGGCGAATTTCTCGTACTTCAACCACACAGTTATGACAAAATGAGAAAACCAATTGGGAACCTTTATACGGTTTCCTTGCTGATGGCGATATGATTACAAATATAATTCATTTGGGTATGAAACCCCAAGTATTAAAACCGAGGTGAACGTATGGTGTGACTCGAGCCGCAAACAGGCTTCAAGGTAAAAATGGTGACCTTTCGGATTTACAGTGCCAACTCAATTGAAGTTGAGACAAGAAATCTCTGCAACTGACCAAATAAAGGGATACCGGAAACGGCTCTGTTTTGTGTCCAACTCTCTTTCGCATTTTTCAATACATTCATTTGCTGATGACAGTTTCCTTACCTTCTTAAAAGAATGCTGTTTTCTGTCATCAAAAAGAAACCCGAATACTCTGCCATTATCAATGAATGTCACTTGCATCGGCTTTTGTCCTCGGTATATGCGTTAATGACAAAATTTGTTGGAATGACCACATATGCGACGTCGAAAAGAACCTCTTCACCCATTCTGATCTGGCTAGAATCATTTTGGTTTCGTAAGAAACCCAGGACTATCGTCCTATTATTTTTAACATGCTGCTTCGTATTAAGTGATATTATGTACTCAAAATCACCGCGCCTCTATTTTTTCTAACACTGTATATTTATAGTGTTCTGGGTTTATGGAGATAACTGCAGCATCCGATGAGAATATACTCTTGATTTGGAATATTTTCGATGTTCTTCATTTTTATGTATTCGAATCATACAAATCGAATAAGTTCATAACCACAAAGCAAGAAACAACGTTGTTATTTGGCAATTCTTTGGTCTACCCTAAAAGAAGATGCAGAAAATATTGTTCACACTTTTCACTGTCCCTTCACTTTTGGATGAATCATCAGATCGATAAACGACTCTTTTATCAAAAAATGGTAGGGTGTCAATATTTTTCATCTTTTATATTTTTATATGCTAGAGCTAGACGCAGATAGGTATTTTTTTTAGAAGGGAGTCGCAAAAAGAAAAACACATTATAAAAGGAGTCGCAATATAAAATTAATAAAAAATTCTATAGAAAATTTTGTGAAATTTTTAATGTGGCAATATTGTTAAAATAAAAATACAGTATGTGAAATCTTTTAAATTTACATAAGTTCTTTCATAACCCAGTGAAAGACAACATATTAAATCTTTAACAATCTTGCGGAAACTATAAACGTGCTGCACTCAGAGGGGAATGAAAATGGCCTGAGTTGGTTTCTGTTAATATGGGTGTAGTGCCAAAGTTACTAGAGAACTTCGCTGGGCTTTACCGTGCCCCATGATTTTTACAACTAGATTTAAAAAGAAACTTAAGTTACAAACAAATTAAATTAACAACATGTGTATTTATAATTTTTAGGATGTCTATGGTGTTATTGTCGGAGGTGTGCTTGGACACTCTATTTGCACTGGCCTAGCCGTCATTGGAGGACGTATGATTGCCCAGAAGATTTCCGTGCGCACGGTAACAATAGTTGGTGGTATTGTTTTTATAATGTTCGCCATAACATCACTCTTCATGAGCCCAGACGAAAATTCTTAAATATATTCTACGTGACAACATTTAATCCTGAACTTTAAACATAGCATCAAAATAAGAAAAGAAAGATTTTAATTTTTTATAGTGTTTCAAAAAGGCAAATTGGCTTTGCGAAAATAGTTTTGATAAATTCAAATTTAAAATTTTGTCTTAAAGTGCCTTCTAATAGCAAATAATATTTCTCTTCACACATTGGTCAACTCCATGACAATATGTATCCTTAATTTTTGAGCAAAAAAGTGACGAAAAAGAAGTATATTTTTATTCATATATATAGTGGTTATTGTTTTTTAATTTTGAATTATTAAATTTCATTACTGCAATGGTTAGCAAAGTCAAAACACAATTTTATGTCGTATTCTTTTTTATTTCTTATTCTGAAATTGTATTATATTTTTTTTACTATACACGGCACTTAATTGATTTTAATATTATTTGCTATTTAAATTTTGCCAATATACTTAATTTTGTAGTTTTTTTTTGAGAAGATTTGTATTTTAAGAAAGTTCATTCATTCTTAAAATGTTGACACTGCATACAATTGATATATGTTTAGTTGGATGTTGGACGTTGTACATGTATTCCCAAAAAAGAAATATATTTATTTAATGACCAAAATAGAACAGTGAAATGGTTATTTATGTTGTTAAGAAAAAAATGCCACAGAAAAAATTGTAAAATAAATATTATATAAGCTTGCAAATGAACATTTTATTGTTTTACTTTTGCAGCGTTTTAAGCTTTTTTTCATTTCCTGTACGGGTGCGAAGTAATCCTCACACCTTTAGCCATGTACTGGTACTATTCCTTTAGTTTCCTCACATTGAGCAAGAATAATTTTCGATAAATTCTCACTACTCACAATCACATAAATTCTTTCTATATAATATTAGGGCGAATCTGTGTTTGCTACACAGATAAAATGCAATTAGTTAAACAACTTTTAATTACACTGTTCTCTGAACCTCTCAAATTTCCCTTATTACCTTTTAAATTTCAGTCCATGAATATGCGTATATCACAAGCCTTAAAAATTTGCAAAGTGCACGTAACTTAGCGGCCCATTCACATTCCATTAACCTACTTATTTAAAATAGTGCGTTCGAGTTTTCGGATCCATAAATGAAATTAACCTATATCTACACAGAAAGTTAGGTGGTTACAGCTAATTTCTTGTTGTGTTTCTCTCGAAATTAAACTAAAGTTACAGTAATATGCTGCTAATTAAGCATTGTGGGAGAATATTGTTCCAATTATTGAATAAATAGGTCTGTATTTGAATACGACTGTTGTTTATTTGTGTTTTTTTTTTGTCGTTCACTGTAATATAATAAAAAAAAGTGCTGTCATATTTTAATAACTAAAAATTGAATAACTAACTATATATGCTGCCCTCTTTACGAGACGTGGTGTGTCCAGTCGAATTTCCTGGTAGCTTGTGCTGCAATAAATTGTATTAACAATGTAATTTAATTACTTATTAATATAGTATATAATAATAATAACCCCCACCAACCACAGCCATTTTGGAAGAAGAGAAATTTGCTTCTACATAGCTTTGAATTCAGAATCAAAACCAGAAGCACCAAACACCACAAACGTCAAAATCGATAAATATAAATTGTTTTTGCTGATGCATTTACTAATTTTTCGGTTTCGACTACATTCGCTGTAAATTATAACCAAATTTAATTAAACAAATAAAATACAATATTAGGTATAATATAAAAATATGTCAATAGCTAAGATTCTTTTTCTTACATTCTCTTCATTGTCATCAGATTGGCAGTGAGGCAGTGGGAAATACATACACACAAATCCAACAACAAATACAACTTGAATTCAAATGTATGATTGGCATCCCGGATCGGAGAGCTCTCCCGAATTACCACAACTAAAACGATATTAATGTTTACACTGAGGTAGATGAACTCTTTAACTACCTCGAAGTTGCTGTTATCAATAGTGACGTTTTGTCCTAATCGGTGGACGGATGCTTGTGTTTAGTGATAGCGTGTATTTAATCATGTCCTAACTAAGGCCATAATTATACCCGTTCTCAAAAGACTTCTCATAAGAAGTCTTCAACTAAGCTACATTCCAAAAGCCTGGCATAAAGTTACGGTTGTTCATTTCCAAGGTAAAGAAATCTGGCCACACCAATGCCAAGGACTTCAGACCCATAAGTCTAACATCATTTGTCCTAAATACTTTTAAAAAATTAATGCACATTTATCTACATTCGTGACAGACTTGATAACAGTGCACTTTCTAAATTTCAGGATGCATACATTAAAAGCAAAGCCGTGGAAACTGCACGACAAAGAATATACGGTAGCAGCATTTCTAGACATTGAATGAGCATTAAACATTGTAAAACTATGCGCAGTAAAAAGAAAATTGCGTGATTCTAACATGGATAGTACTTTCACTAATGTGATCATCAACCTACTGAACGAAAGGAATATATATGCAAAACTAGGTGACGCTGACCTACAACACCCAAGGAGGTATGATTCTCTAATACTAGGGGATCCCGGATCGGGATAAATTGAAAGCAGACGATGTTGTGTTTCTTGCCGCAGGCAAATTCTTGTCAACTATAAGCGAACTATTAGAAAACTCACTACGGGCACTAAACGGGTGGACAAAACAATGTGGTTGTGTATAAATCCCCAAAAGACCGAACTTGTGCTCTTTACCAATGTTCACCACAATTCGAACTACCAGCTATTGAAGGAATCCCTCTAAAGATGGCGGAGAGTGCGAAGTATATAGGTTTTATCCTTGTTATTCATAAGGAAGGCAGCAAATGCATTTTATGCATGCAACTACAACTTCAGTAGAAAGTGAGGACCTAAACCCAAAAAATTGCTGTGGATGTACACGACCGATACTCACATATGGCAGTATAGCTAGGGAAGGCCCCTGCCCCTGCAGCCGAGACATGTCGTTCTTTGAAGTTTGGCAAAAGAAGCAGTAACACGTTTCCGCGAAAGCCTCTTCCACCAAACAACCGATTCGTATGAGAGTAGCGGTCTAATCATGGCCGTATAGATCCAAAGGACCCGTTTCGAAGACCAAGCCCCATCTCTTCGGGCACTTCAGTCGATTAAACCGCCAGTCTGCAACTTCAGAGAACGAGTTAAATACAAGATCAGAGAGAAAGGCAACAATAGGTGGAAATCTTTAACCACCTGTGAGATATCACGGAAACTATGGCCAGAATATAATAAAAACAGAACCAAAAAGCTTTGGTGCTTTAACTGGTCATTATTTTCTCAGAAATTACATAATGAAACTAAATTTAAAGGAAGACGGCATTTGTGTTTGTCATTGCTGCGGCGATAAGGACCTCCACGAGGACACCCTTTATTATCTCTTTCATTGCCGGGTCTTTGTCACTTGAGGAACAGAACACTGAAGTTTTTTCTCCCAAGACATTGAGGAATTGTTGAAGTTGAGTGCGTTGGACTACAAGCGAGGTGTCGCGAGTTCAAATCCCGGCCCGTACCGCCTTAAAGTTTTTTTTCGTTGTCATGAGAAGCTCCTCAAAAATAAAATTGCCTGTCGGAATCCGAATTAAACTGTAGGTCCCTCTATTCGTGCCAAAAATATATCTTTGCACACACAATGGTTGGAGAAGCTAGTATTTACGTATGGGCTGTTTACGCCTAATATTTATTTTTTAATCATTGGTGCACCCAATCAGGATCTATTATCTCCTGATAAAAGCAAGCATTTACATATTCGAAATAAAAGAAATTGTCCCAATTTTGATATTTATCTATTACCATTTAAAATCCGAAATGTAAAATTGCAAACTATTTTAGGCAATAGCTTTGATGTCTTCAGACCGTAGGTACACATATGTGTACCTGAAATAAAACTTCTTTTTACCCTTAATACTGGTAACATACCACCATAGGATTTACCACTTTATCACCATTCAAAAAGAATTCCAGAACTAAGGAAATTTGCACACAAATGTTCTATAAAATAACTGACTAATGCAGAAAAAATTTATGGGATTTCATCTATACAGATGGATCCAAATCTGACACTGACACAGGACTCGCAATCGTATCAGAGGCGGACAATATTCTATACAGTACAACACTACCTTACTATCAGAGTTGTAAAAGAATGCAATCATTTGGTATTGCATTCTTTAAAATGTCACTCAATGAATTCAAATATATGATTTAAGTCAATGAATTCCCATTCTTTTTCGAGCATTCAATATAATTCAACCATATGAGTGCATTCTTTTAAGATTTCACTCTACTTTTTAACTCAGTCGAAGTCTTTTGCATTCTATAAAGCCCTTGAAGTCTTTGAAGCCTTTTGAAGTCTTTGAATTCTTTGAAGCCTTTTGAAGTCCTTGAATTTAAAATACATGCATATGTTATATTCAAAATGTATGTGTACATACCTAAAGGTAAGGTATTTCATCATAAATTACTTCAAACGGCTTCAAAGACTTGAATGCTTTAAACACTTCAAAAGACTTCAAAGACTTTAAAAGACTTCAACGACTTCAAGAGCTTCAAAGAATGCAAAAGACTTCAGCTGAGTTAAAAAGTAAAGTTAAAAGAATGCACTCATATGGTTTAATTCTATTGAATTCTCCAAAAAGAATGGGAATTCATTGACTTAGTAACTACTTTTTAGTTTTCTGTACTGAGTGCTACGCAATCCATAACGCGACATCCGATAGCCTGTCTTCACTCAAGGTAATCAGCAAAATCCAAAACTACTCCTCAACCATTACTAAGATCCGTTACAATATTCTGAAGAACTAACAAAAAAACTATGCTACTTTGGGTTCCAGTTTACTCAGAGTTCATATTCAACGAGTTAGCAGCTTCCAGCTTCAGAACAATCGAATACACTTTCAATATTTCCGACAAAATGATCTCAAAGTGATCAACACCTACTGGGATAATACATATGAGAATGGACGAACTATTCCAAATGGGTGTGCCGTCCATCGTGGTAGGTCTACCTCTTTCTAGGTCTTTCTCGATACATAAAATGCATTTTTGAAATTTATTTAAATCCCTTTTTTGGTATTGTCAAATTAGATTTTCTCAAAAACAGTTCTAACGATTTGGATGTAATTTTGCACATTGGACACTTTTAACCTAATTGTTCAAAATACAAAATACAATCAAAATGGTGAGAGCCGTTTTTAGAAAATTGATTTAATTTAAATTTAAAAAAATCATTATATTAAAAAAAAACTTCCACTTAAAATTATAAAAAAAATAGTACAATTTTTAAAAATTCCCTTTATTAGTTTTTGAGATTTTGGCGCTTTTATAAATTCCCTGTATTCGAATTTTTTTTCAAAAAAAAAAGGTGTGTATGCAGTATTTTGGTACTGTTATTTAACACGATAAAGCAACACATTTAAAAACGCCGCGAGATGTTACCCCAAAAACTTTATATACGAACTTTAGAGCAATTTCGTTGAAACGTTTAGCCATACGGCTCCCGGACTGACAAACAGACAGCCAGACTGTCAGAGAGACAGCCACTTTTTTGCACTTTTACTCTATAGTTGTAATATCATCCCTCATACTCAGTATGAGTTCGAAATTTCGGCACGATCACAATAATTTTGTCTTTAATATACTAATGTGTACGAGAAAGTTAAAAATTTAATTAAATCACAAATGACCAAAATGTAGATGTGCGTGAAATGAGGCCAAAGTGACATTATATCCAAAGAATCTTTGCATATACCCAACCTTGCACCTATTCCAAATCTAACAGTGAAACATGCGTTTTTATACTCTATCCTAAGGGTATATTCATTTTGACACATAGTTTGTAACACCCCCTTTTATATTTATTATCAGGACCAAAACCTAAGACGATTTAACAATGACCATCCGTATTACAACAAATATAATAAAAAATAATCAAAATAAATCAAAGAATTAAATGTTTGTATGCGCAGAGGCACGTCTTCTTTATTGAAAATGTGAAATACATTTTGGATCTGCGAGAGCGATCCTGTATGTATACCACACACACAAAATGAAAATGTTAGGTAAGACCCCGGTCGGTCCGTTCGCTCCTGCAGTGATGTGTGTATGTATGTGTAAGTGCATGTTGGCAAATTATATTTCTAGATATTTGAAGAATAACGATCATGGTTTAGTTTTTTCTTGTAAGAATTCTAAAAAAAAAGGAAAATTCTTAATTCAAATCCACAAGTAATTTTTCTTTGATTTTTTTAGAAAAAGAACACTTTTAGAAGACCTCAAAAGGCTTCAAAGCAAAAAAGAGGGGAATATATAGACAAATTGATTTGTTTTTAAAGTTAAACCAATATCAAATAATTTCCGCTTTATTATGTCCTTTAAAATGTCAAATTCTGTTCTGTTTTATATATGTTTATGTAATATTAAAAAAAGACAAATAAAATAAAATTATTAATAATATAGTACATATAATTTAATTAGATCATAAAATAATATATAAAAAATAATAATAAACACTTGATAGATTTTATCGAATAACAAAGTTATTTAATTTATTGAATCATCTGTAACCGATCCCAGACTCATTGTAATCGATCAATATCACAGACTCTGTGGGAACTAGGTTATTACAAATCCATATGTACAACGAACGAGAGAAAGATAAAAAAGTGTTTGACGCGAAATTGCATATATAAAACAAGTAGATATAGTGCTTAGCCTAGGCGCTTATTTCTGTGTCATTGGATCACGGTATATGCCCGTGAAAAGTATTGCCTGTGTTGTATGATCGTAAATCAGGAACAAAAATGGATGATTGCATTCAAACTTAGTGGGCTCAACTGGACGAGCTGATCGAAAACTGAAGAGTACAGTGGCTGCAGCAGCCGTGCTGCCTTCTTCATCGACCTTGATTTTAGCCACATGTTTGGCGTCTCCAAGAGAAAGTTGTTTGTCCACAGAGAAACCACTCAAATCAGCTTTGCCGGTAAATAAATTGTTGATGCCCATTTTGTTCAGGATCTGGAAGTAAATTTTATAAGTTAAAAAAAGACATAAATTATAAATATATAATAAATGTTTGAACACTTACAGGAACTAATTCTAAATTTTGCTCGAAGTCAAATTTCGGAAGCGATACATCAATTTCACGTGCCATGCCCTCTTTTAATGCTTGATTTAAGGTATCTGGAGTAAGCTCCTTCAAAACATCTTCCAAACTATTTGGCCCAACTGGCGGCAGAATAATAATCATAGATATATCAGACACATTTCCCGTCAAGTATGGCATCTCAAGAATATGCGCACGAAGACGTTCATCAATAGCCAAATTGTATGTTCCCCGCTTGTGCATCATATCGACAAATGTGTGCTTGTCCGATGAAGTGTAGAATACATCTTTAGTAGTTTCCGATGTATCGAATTTTGACTCCCATTGTCCTTTAAAATATGCAGCATTGGCCAGAACCAAATTAGTTTCGGCTTCAATGTCTCCAGGACTAAGCATCTCTGGAATTTCGTTCCTAGTTATGTTAGCTATCCATTCGTTAATTTCTGCCCTACATTTTTCTGGATTTGAATGGAAATCCATCGTTTGTAGTTCCTCATAAAAGAGATCTCGCATACATTCATGAAGTGTAGCATCTTGTGAAAAAAATATTTTGTCGGCAGAGGCAAAATCAACCTCGCTGCTAGAAGACCGTACCCTACGTTGAACTTTTTCGAACCGGTAAGCTGTTCTTACATGGTTCTTGTTCTGTGCCCATTGAAGATTAAGTGCTTTTGTAAGTTCAGCTTCAGTGTCACCTCGAGCTCCAAAGTAGGCCAGCAAAAGTGCGTGATATGTGCTGTAAGGTGAGAAAAATATATTTTCGCTGGGTGTAGCTTTGTTGATGGCATCGAGCATTTTTACTGTAAAGGCCTGTTGTCCTCGATATAAATCTGACCGAATGTTTGGAGGGAAATTTAAATCATCTACATTAGAAAGACATCCGGCACATGAGATATCTTGCGCAAAGCTAACGAGCGTCACAAGAGCAAGTAGAATTATATTTAAGCGTTGAGACATTGCGGATTTCTGTAAATGAAATAAGTTAATTAATGAGTATTTGATATTTGTACATCAGGTATCGAATAATTAAGATCTTAATTATAAGCTCTTGACTACATATAGTGTTAATATTTCAATGTAATGTACTTGTAACGTACAATATATCAGCTAAAGTTCGGTTTCACGTACAGATACAGGATACAAATCCAGCGCTGTTTCCAATAAACACCAATAAAAACCTATGACTAAAGGTAGGATTAGATTGAATGCCAAATGTTCAAATAATGACCAATTCTCACAGTATCACTGTCAAAATAGGGTCATGGAGTATAATGAGCATTTCTTAAATGACTTAATGGCCATGTCAAAGCATAAATTTGACCAAACGCAAGCAGTGCAATCCGACACTAACCACGTATGCCATATGAACGTATACAGCTTTTTGAAATTTGATGATGCATTTCTGACATTATGTATAATTTAATTTGTTCGCACATTTAAAATCCGGGTAGCAATTTTTTTGGCGTAAATTGTTTAATAAAATAATAAATTGTTCATTTATAAATAGTTTTTTCTTTTCTGCTATTGTGTCTGTGTATTTAATTAACAGCTTGTCACCGATTTCCGTTTGCTTTTGTGATTAGTTTTTTTATTCACTTTGTTATGATCATTTCATTGTTTAATATGGTGTGTTTTTAGTTTATTTTTAACCATATTTTAAGTTTATTGTTCTTTTTTTTTATAATAAAGAATCCTATTGATTACAGCAAATCTGAGGAAGAAGCCGATGAATCAAGTTGGAGGTGAATGGTTGGATACACGCTTCAAGCAATTGCAAATCAACGAATTTAAATAATACCTCTTGTTTTTTTGTATTCGGGATTATATATATTCAAATATTTACCTCTTCCAAACTTGCGCTCATTTCCATTTACAATGTTAACTAAATTTAATTTATAGAATAAATAAAAAATGACGTAAATGACCTTTTTTGTTATTTACGCAGTCTAACATACAACCTAGCAATGCTAACTTTTCCGTCGTTTGACAGATAGT
This sequence comes from Ferdinandea cuprea, assembly GCA_963576555.1. Classification (NCBI taxonomy): domain Eukaryota; kingdom Metazoa; phylum Arthropoda; class Insecta; order Diptera; family Syrphidae; genus Ferdinandea; species Ferdinandea cuprea. The sequence continues at coordinate 87,016,499 of OY754959.1, forward strand.
CTGGTCATTTACCTGTAGTTATTCATATGCACAATTGGCATGCAATCTAATTTTAACTTAACTGACACACCCATACCATGCAGACCATACTTAATTATGTAAAACAAAGTTAAAATTATTTTGCAATTTCAAGAAATTGGAGTACGACGTATAACAGTTATACCGACAACAAAAACATAGAACATTTTTATAGAAAACAAACAACAAATATTATGTTCCGAATTTAAAGCTTCAGAGAAAGATGCATTTAAAATGAAAAGCTGAAAACGTAGTTCTTTAATTTTTACTTAAGGCGTCATAACTTTTTTCTATCCTCATAAAATCACACAACACTTTTAACATTTCTTGCGTTATTAAATTAGGTCTAAAAAGTGTTTTAAATAGTTTTTGTAGCCAAATTTAATATAGCTATACCTCAAAATAGTAGTTATTAACTTTAACTTAATATAACTTTTAGTTTGGGGTGATGATACAACTTTCTACTAAACCACATTTTTCGCGTCTGATCTTCATAAATATCTATCGATATAAGTGTTTTTTAATAAATCAACCAAAAATATAGATAAATCAATTTTTCTCCCCACTGTTGATGTGCACACTAAATATATTCCAGTTTGTTTTGCACAACAGTGTATGTACAATTTTGGGCGTCTAGGACGAATATTATATTAACATAAAATGCGAACGGGTTTCTATAAAAAAAACATAAGGAAAGGCTACAGTCCGCTTGGGGCGAACAGTATGATACCCTATGTACCCCAAGGAAAAAAACCATTAGGAAGATGATGGATACCATTTTATTTCATTCTATGAAATTTATAGAAAAAAAAATATTTTTTTCAAAAAACGCCCCCAAAAAGTGGGCGTGGCCAAAAACTTTGTATGGGCGATATATTGAGAAAAATATTGGCATAATATATTGTTAAACATTTTTTTTCGATTTCTATGAAAACTTTCGAAGAAAACAGCATTTTAGTGAAAAACGCCCACAAAAAGTAGGCGTGGCAAAAAACAAATATATGACAAATTAATAAAGGTAGGCAGTACCTACATATCTTGTGAAGGTTGTACAACTTTATCTCTCTAACTTAAGCCTTAAAACGGTTTTTTCTAAATTGTGGGCGTGGCAGTGGGCGTATTTTGAAAATTTTAAGACTTTACCATTTCGGAACCCTAGGGAGTATATGTTCCAAGTTTCAGCTTCCTAGCATAATTTTAAAGGCCTCAAAAGTTGATACGGACGGACGGACGGACGGACATTGCTATATAGTCTTAGATTTTGGTCCTGATCATAAATATATATACTTTTAGGGGTCTGCGACGAATATTAAGGGGTGTTACAAACTATGTGTCAAAATTAATATACCCTTAGGATAGGGTATTATTAACGAGCTGGAGGTATTCATTCGGACACATGAAAAGGAATATGAATTTGCCATAGTATTAATGTTTGAAACCTATATAACGAAAGAAAAAGTACAAAAATGTAGTAATATAACATCTATTACGCAAATAACGGACGTAATAGGTGCTAGAACCCCAGACCTCATCAATTTTTATATCGAAAAGAGATGGCCGGAAGCAATGTTAAGGATCGCTCTGACCACTCGCTAGTCGCACTTATTCCTATGGAAAAGCAAGTTATTAGGACCCATTTGAAAAAAAAAAAAAATTTGTCGGACTTACTTTTCATACCATTTTTTAAGTTATTTTTGAAACAAAATTTCTTCTATTCTTAGTTATTAGTTGCTTGTTTAATTTTCTAACTCATTAGTTAGCTTATCTCCAACTCTAATGACAATAATCACGCATATCACACCCAATTTTATTTTTGGAAAACTGACATGCTGTGTAAAATCCATTTTAATTCATTTTATGATGACATTCACAAGCAATCTGTAATGCCACTGCCATATAAAAATGAAAGAAATGTGTGACGTCTAGAGATGCCATAAGGAATGTTCTAGGCACAGATGAGGAATTAATTTTTATTAGTTAATTCCCCATCTGTTACTTATAGCTACTGCACGTTCTGAATACCTGATTCACCCATAGATATTTTATTTCTTTGACAAATTTGCAACTGACACGAGAATTACCGAATGTCAATTGAATATCAGCAGAAGGAGCATCAAAATAGTTATCTGAGCAATGATTGTCTTAAAATGTTAAATATGTTTTTTTGTAAGCAATCTGTATGTTCATAAGTATTAAGATTATCTAAGCAAAATATAATATAAAGGTCAGCATATAAATAGGGCTATTCAATACGAATATTTAAAAATTCCTATGATTTTGCGGAAACTTTGCTGACGCATTCATGACACTGAAAGTTCAGTTAAATAAACCCACATTTAAAAATTCACATAACCAATTATGTTAATTCCGTTAATTATGATTCATGCTATGACTGCGGTGTCATAAATGCGCAATAGAGTGTCGAAAGATACATCTTAAGGCTTCATCACACAGTTTGCGTTTTACCGCTCGTTGTATTACATAGCCATTCATAGACCCTATCACACAGTCACGCTTTTAATGTCTCATGAACGTACACTATATCACAGGTTGATTTCGTTTATTTTTTCATTGGAAAAACTCATTGATTTGAAATATGTTTAATTATATATAAGTTCGATATTATAAAAACGGAAATTTAAATTTGTAATATGTAAACGACAATTACAAAAGTTTTTATAATGTTAGCTTTAGCGACGGATAAAATAATGTCAGGATTTGTTCGAGTCTTGTGCGGTTCTTGAAAATAAATCTTTATATTTAATATAAAAATTGTTTTAAAAACTTAAGTAGGTTAACTTATATTTTTATGACCACAACGTACATGGATGTACAACGCCATTTAACTAAATAGCTAAAGCTATTATTCACATTCTTCAAATGAGTTATTTTTAAACATCTAGTCACATATGTTTTGCATGAAATAAATGGTATTTATGAAATATATATGGTAAATTATTAATTTAACATTAGGCATTGACTATTAAAACAGAGATGTATGTTGATTATGCATAAACCTTTGATGGATATAATTTCAAAGTGGTCGTAACCCCGTAATTTCCTACCCTTTAGCAATCAGTAACGCTCAAAACCTCGAAAGGTGGGTATAAATTAAATAAATAATCCACTTAATTGAAATGAATTAACTAAATTTGTACACTTTTGTAGCAAATCATACATTTACAATTTTTTTTTTTTGATCTACATTAAAATTTTTTATCATAGCTAAGGCGAATGTAGCTATTCTGTAAAATCTTCAGACAAACCAACCTTATTACATAAACTTTAAACTTAGCTCGAATCCACAATGAATCTTCGTTGAAACTACATAATAACAAAACATACAAGTATACACAACAGAAGTAAACAAACAAGAAAAGTGAAAGTGAACATTTCTTCATAACGCTGCAACGAATTTCCAGCGGTTAAACTAGCTATATTCCGAATGAGTAATACGAGTATGTACTTAATATGGAGTGATATGCTGTTGTTATTTTTGCAGCACAAGCAGTAACAATGAGTCACTGGAAGATGATAAAGAAGATCTGCATTTCTGCTTTCCATTGTTAACAATAATGCCCAACTTGTTTTGCAGTTTTTTGCATGGTGTGCAGTGAAATAAAATAATTGGCTGGGAGAAATTTTATTCCCATTTGCTTAGGTTTTTTTTTTGTACACTTGTCTCAGATAAGTCAACTTTTCATCGCAATATGCAAACTAAGTCTGCTTCTAATTCATTCTTACTACAAGCAATTCAATCTTTTATTAATTTATTTATTTAGGAGCTACAGATTATTTTAAATCTTTTTTTTTAAGAAAATGGTTTAGTTCTTTGAAACACACAATACAACTCTGCGCTCAGATAAGTGAGGGTGATGTACCTGTTCCAGATTTTTCCAATTATCCTTAAATCTATGGCTTTTCAAATTTATTAATTAATTATTACATGAAATGCTAACATAAAAAAATTAAATACTAAAATTTAAATACTACATTTTTTTTAATCACTTTTTAAATTTTGAAAAATTAGATTACATTGGACACTTTTAAACTAATTGTTCAAAATACAAAAAAAGATCAGAATCGTTTGAGCTGTTTATGAGTAAACCAATTTAATTTAGATTTAAGAAAATCGTTACATGAAAAAAATTATTTAAAAAATTTAAGTACACAGATTTCAGCTTAACAGTTTAAGGAAAATAGTCAATTTCCGAACGATTGCAATAACTTTCTCTTAAGTAGGTATATCGACTAATGTATCGTCTACAAACGTTTGAAACAAATAAAACATAATTAAAAAAACTCTTGGCCAACGATCTTGCAAGTCACAAAACAAAGGGAAACTGCAGGAATTACGTTTTCGAAAATTTGTTCATAGTCATTTGTTCTTCCAAATTAATTGATTAATTAATTAATTAAAAAAAATGCTTACAACTTTATTGAATCCTTTACACAAGAAAGGTCTCCTTAAGCTGACTTCAGAGAATGTACTTTCATCGAGATCTATAAAATTACATTTTCAAACCTCAGAAATCATCGAATTCTCTACTATTGTAATTTGGATTTTAATAGTTTGTATTTAAATAATTGAACTATAGTATTAAATTTAAAAAAAAAATTATCCACAAATTAAGACTAAGTCGGGGGCCTAAAGTATTAAAAAAATTTATACAAAAATTGCGTGAAATTTTTACAGGCACTACGGTTACCACAACCAAAACTTTCATTTTATTTTAAGATAAACATTAGTTAGAAAGTAAAACCAAAGGATAACCTTATACATAAATATAAGTATTGTAAATAGTGTATAAATAGTGCTGAAATCAAGTTGATTGACAGCATCTCAGTTATAATAATTGATTTAAATGCCAATACCAATTTGCATTAGCAGTACAAGGAGATTTCTTTGGTATCCAGTATCATTGTTGTATAATAACAATAATCCAATGTTATGCCAAATGTGAAACTATACAACACCCTTACCAACTCTTATGTGTTATTGAATCGGATTAACCTTACTAACCTTGTCTCATATGATTTTTTTTCATATGCAATGTTTCTGTGCTAATGAATTACTTACAAGATATAAGCTTATCTAAGGCTTTTAATAAATTACGTACGGTACAGTTCATGTACGCAGTAAAATTTATATTTATTTTGGTTTTAATCAATAAACAAATTTGAATATATTCATTCAATGTGGACTGATTAGTTGAGATAACATTAAAAAAAAACACGACATATAGTTATGTAGCCCTTAAATAAAGTGGGTGGCGATAGTGTAGTAGTTAGTGCCTCGTTTCGTGAATCGAGAAGTTGCAAAATCCAACGTGCATGTCACCCAACCCACCACTACACTAGAAACGTAAATTCAGCTTATAAGCACAATGGATAATTGCGCCTAAAAATAAATATAATATGCTCTTTCGAACCATCAGCTATCGAGGCATTCTCTCTAAAAGTGGCGGAGAGTGCGAAATATCTATGTGTTAATGAACGAGTAAGTAGGGCAGTTTTTGCATTTTATGCATGTAATCGCGTCTTCGGCTGAAAGTGGGGACCAAAACCCAAAATAATTTTGTGAATGTACATGGAAATTGTGGGATCAATACTCACAATTTGGAAGTTTAGTCTGGTGGCAAGCCGCAAACAAATCAACCAATCTCCTGCTGGTAAGAATGTACTACCCTTTGACCTATACTCCTTCCCGAGTAGGGAAGAATGGAAGATGAATGAACCTATGAAAATTAAATCTCTATCCTTATACCCAAATGGATCGAAGATGGAATGTGGAACAGTTGCCTAAGATCACCTATGAAATATCACGAAAACTATTTGCTACTGCAATCCTCTAAATGAAAAAAAAAAAAAATGTATTTGTATTTTTTCCCACTATATCGTACATTAGAAAGCCTTATAACATATTTTAAGTCATAACAACTTAAGCTTACATACTACTCATTCCTTTTTAAAACATCAAAATTTGCTAACGGTAACGAATGTCAGTTATATACAATTATTGAACTTGAGAAAAGTAATTATTTATTTCAAGTTAATATTGTAGGTTTTGTTTCTTTAAACTCTGTTTGTATTGCAAGTAATAGATATTGACTGTTTTTTTATTAACAGGGGAAGGCCATCCCATAAATTTAGCTTTATTGCAAAATGACTTTAGGTATTCCCCGACTAATATGGATAAATATATACACATAGGACTAGGACTACTAACAATAATAAATTGAACTGTTAACAAAACACTCAGCTAGCAGATTAGTATAAAGACACCTCAATCTTGAGAGCGCAGCTTTTTGTATATTGCGGCACTAATCATAATTGAAAGTCACCTCTAACAACTCATAAGAAAAATATTCTATTTTCCTAAATGTGTATTTCAGTTACTTAGACCAATATGTGTGCATTTAGGTTATTATTAATACTATTAATCTAGAACATCAATTACAATGCTATTTCGACAGTCAATTTATTTTGGTTCTTGTTTTTTATTAATTTTTTATTGAATTATAAAAAAATATGACGAAGAAATTGAAAAGGATACATTGAAAAAGGATACGGTGAAAATAATTTTTCTTTTAATTGTTGTTCCATTTTAAAGACAAGAATACATGTTTGTAAAATTGTTTTACTTTATCACATTACAAATTTAAGATCTTTTAGGCTAGGATTTATGAATTTTTTTACGAATAAAACACGGTGTTGTAGGTGGATATAAGTATTCGCATTCCCATTAAAATTTAAGCCTTAAGTGTGAACATTTTTAATTTTCAGGTATAAAGGTGCGATCAGACGGTCATCCAAACTTGTCATCCAGATGACATCCTGTGACGTAGCATTTATCATAAAGTGGTCATCCCATCTGATAGCACCTTAAATACTCTAAGTGATATAGCTTCAGAAATATTAGGTATAGCTGCAAAAAATACTTGATATATTTTGTAGACATAGTTTAAAAACACGAAATATGCTGAAAGCGTCGTGTGATTTTATACGCCTAGAAAAGAGTTATAACGCCTTAAGTAAAAATTAAAAATATACGTTTTTCAGTTTTTCAATTCAAATGCATTTTCTTCAATAATGCTCAATTAAATAGGTTTTTTTTAATTACTACCTACACTGCAGTGGTAATTTTTTCCCACAACAAAACAAAACCTACTGTTTAGCACTACTTTGTCTTCTCCTGGAGACACATCTAAAACTTCTGACAAAACAACAAAAAGACTTCCCTGTGGATAATATTCCAGGAGCGGTGTGTAAAAAAAAATTCATAGAAAACGGATTTATTCAACATCTCTTAAAACCAAATTTGTTTGCCTATTTAATTATTTTGTTAACGAATTATTATGCGAGCTTGCGTGGTATTCCAAATCCAAGGTCCAATGCCATTGCGTGTTTTTGATAGTAATTTTTTTTTCTTTGTTACCTGCTATCGCACATAATGCAAATTTACCTTCGGCAATTGTTATGTAAAAAAAAATCGCATTTGATTAGGTAAAGTGACTAGGTATGTCTGGCACTAATGAGTCTACAAGTGTGGGGGGAAACACAGTCGATAATTGCAGATATAAACGCTTACAAATAATTGCACCTGGCGTAGGAGTTACTGATCTACTTTGTTCTTGTTTACCTCCATTATTGCTACAGATGGAAACGTTTCAATATGCTAGATAAAATCAAAAAATAAACATCGTATTCATTAATATACTTATTGATTAATCTAACCGAATAATGAAAGCTGTTTACGATATCAAAATTGTTTCTTCGATATCTGCTAAATTTAATTACATTCCAATCGACAAAAGAATTGGGCTATAAGTAGTTCATTTTCACTTTGGACGATGGATGGAACTGAAATTTGGGGTATTTGTTTATAAACAAAAATCACGCAAATTGTAAGAAATTAATATTTCCCCAAAATGTTTGGCCAAGAAAAAAAATTATACTAACACGATCTGCTAGGTGCATTTGTTAGTTTTAAATCCACAAACTTTAAATTTACTTTAGAAACTATTTTCCCAGCTGAGAGACAAAAGCAAGCACCACAAAAATGATTTTGATGATCGGCCTTGGCAAACAACGATATTGCCTTGACTTTTAGTGTGGCAATTACTGACTCATATCAGTGTACATTTTTCTTTGGAGGTAGGAGATGGAGTCATGACTTTTTACAAATTTAATATATAAAACTGTTTTATTAAACTCCAGATTCTTGATTTGATACAGAAATAGTACCTATAGAAATTTAAGAACTTTAATAAAAAAATTCAATTAGAAAAAAAAACAAAACTTTTAGTTTGCTCTTTTTCCATTTTCTTACCAACGATTTAGCATTTAAATATACTTATGATATACAACGACACTTGCTGCTCAGAAATCGAATAAAATATACGAATTTCAGAAATAAACCATAATATTACTATTAGGCGTAAGCGGTCTTCTTTTCATTATTACGCGAGGTAGGTATGTTTTCCAAAAAAAATTTTGTTTATTTTTCACAATAATTATTAATTTTTGCTAAAACAATAAATGTTAGGAGTTTTTGTACATTGTTATGCGACCTATTGGTAAGGAAGTTGGAAATACGGACAATTACAAGGATTGAAATAGTGGTAGAAGTTGCTCTGTGCAATCAGTTTCATCCATTTACTAAAGCTACATACGTTAACGTTAACCATTAATATTCTCAAAGAAGAAGACTGATATGATTTTAAAATTGCGTTAATATCTTTTTAGAAATGTCCACACTTATAATTTATCTACCAGTTTTAAGAAGATAGATCAAAGAAAAAGGCATATATTAGAATATATAGCTAATCATTTTAACAAATCATCCATGTAAATGTTAAGAAATACATAAGTTTTTTGACTGTTTGCTATCCAATACACAATGAGAGAGTTTATTTCTTTCAAAAATGTTATTGTTGGTTCAATACATCAATTACTGAGGGAGCTCTAAATGTTCCCAATAATCTTAATATACGCTAATGACATCACATATGTGATTTCACACATATGTGATTTCATTCGATTTGCCCTAAGAGGACTTACGTGAGAAGATCCCTATAACATTCCCCCCAACAGTCAACGTATCAATACTTTTCCCGAGAAGACTTAGTGGTGATATGATTTATTAAAGCATATTTTATCTATCAATACTTTTCCCGAGAAGACTTAATGATGATATGATTTATTACAGCATCTTTTATTCGGGCATAAAGATGCTGTGATTACCCACAACTTACGCGGTGTGGATCTTTTATTTAGTTCTTTTCATAAGACCACTGTAAGAACAAGTAGATGAGGAACAATGAGACAGATAGATAATCACAACAATCATTGAATCTGGCGGATTGAGTACGGACCGACTTGCATTGGTTTTTTACATTCTCACTATCATACAAACAGACCATCTGCATTCCGTACAAATGTTCATGTTATCAATCCGCAACTAAATTGGTGCAGATTGAAAATTGGTTTTATTTATTTGAGTCAAAATCATACAAAGCACAGATTTGTAAATATACAAATAGCCAACTCCGCATACCGTCGCCTTGAACACGCAAACATATTTTAAAAAATGACCGTCAATCCTCTCTCATATTTCCTATCTGTGAATACGTAAGTCAGAGATTTAACGTTTGTCTATTGGTATTTATGAAAATGGATAAGATTGCTATTGAAAATGACAAAGAGGCAGTCATGAAACCCAGCTTTGATTATAAACTAGGCGTAAATTAAATAGGCATGGTCTCCTTCTATAGAGGCTACTATACACTGATAACATAGCAAACTGCAGTGAGGCTCTTAAAAAAAAACATTTTAGACATTTTATTTTTTTATAAACCATTCTTTGTTCATATAAACATCCCGTCAACTAAATCAATACATTCATAAAATAATAATTCATGATTTATAACAAACCACGGGAGTTGATATGAATATAAAGGTTATTCGATAGGAAGTCATTAAAATTATTCTTTGCAATAAGAATGTTTAATTATGAAATGTCAGACTGTGACAAAAAAAATATATAAATTTTTTATTAAATGTCGCATTTATACCTTGAAATTAAATATGATACGTGTTGATTTCACAGAGTAAATTATTTTCGTACTACAATTTAATGAGTAAAGTATATTCAGAGTGTGATCCATTCGTTAATTAAACTAAACGGTGCATTTTTGTTTTTTCCAAAAACGGGAATTGACCCGCAATTGTCTAAAAAATTCTCTTAAAAAAACCCAGAAATATTTTTAATTTACAATAAACCCCCTATTATTATTAGTATCGGAAATTCATAGGACTCACATAAATGAATTATTTTGTTAAATTATAAATATTTCCAGCTTAAAAATTCAGTTAAAATGTGAAGATGCAACAGAAGACAATACATTTATTGTTAACCAAAGAAAAGGGCAACGAAACAAGTGAATCAAGGTAATGTGCATTCGATTATTAAACTATGTATTTAAAATAAATTAAATAACTAAAATATGCATTACATTATGTTGGATTTTGATAGATTAAAAAATATTTTTATATATTTTTATATTCTTAAAGCAAAAGAAGGTTCTTATACATAATTATAAAATTAATACGTTATCATTATTCAGTTCTTATCGGTTTATTATATTGACATGTTCCAAGAAGAGGGCTCCCAAGCGACTATATTTTCTTATCACATTCTAGTCAATATAAATAAAATGAGAAGAATAAAAGGTCAAAAACAGACAAGATACATATTTGTTTTTGTTTGTTACAATTAGTTTTATTACAGAAGTACGAAAAATATTCTTAAAATATAAATCCATTTTTGTATGAAAAATACACTAAAATATGTTAAAATTTCTGTTGCATGAGAATATTTTAATCTGTTTTCGGGTCTTTTTATTATGTTTTCTCTCTGCAAGAGCTTAAATCAGAAGAGTGACTCAATTGTAGCAAATGTAAGGTTTGGATTCTTTTATTTTCCACGATTTCAACTTTTATATATAGGAATTTGTATACTAACCAACGTCATAAGACGCATTCGCTTGATTTCTTTTAAATTTTGCAGGCATGCAAACAACTTTGCAATCATTAAAACGTGATTTAATTTTTAATTCGGAACCGTCTCTGAGCGAGACACATACATACAAACAAACTTAATGTGTATAAAGAAAGAAAATGGTACTCCGGGAAAAACCTAAAGTAAAGTTAGCTCAGAGACCAATTTACTTAGTAGCAAACCATACTACTGGAATTTCTACAGTCTGAAGATTGAAAAGTTAACAAACAAATTAATCAACCGGTTTATGTGGTCTTTTTGTATAGTATGCAAGTTCTTGAACTTGAACATTCACCCATGAAATTCATTTCAAAAAGTAATATAAAGTAAAAACATCTCTATACACATACACAATATTCCTTATATTTATGTATCACCTACGCACATATATTTATCTATTCTCGTTAATGGCTTGGTGAATGCAATTGAATAAAGTTTGATTAAGGGGCCCGGGATTAATTATTTGAGACCGGCCTTCTGAAAAAATTATCGAAGAAAAAGCTCTAGGAACAAACTAATAATTTAGCTTTAAAAATAATCACTGCTTAAAGACTGAATTAAACCTCTTGTTAACTGAGCTGGAAAGCATGTATAAAGAAAACATGAGATGAATAGATTATAATACATAGAAAAACATATTGGATTTGTGAGGGACTCTTGTTTGTCAAATTACAATTTGTATTGCCTTATAAGCAAGTTCTAAGATAAAATGGAATGAACAAAAACACAATTCAAAAAAAGTTGTTCGGAACATCGTCCGTGATTCGTGGTAGAAATCTAGAATTTAAAATTGTTATCGATAAAATAAGGAATGTTTCCAATAAAGGTATGATTCAACTAATGAATACTGACAATTTCACTAGAAAACTGATACTATATACTAAAAACGTACGTGCAAGAAAGCGTCAAACGAAAATTTCCCGTTGTATTTGATGAGTTTATGTGATATTTTTCTAAATGGTAACATTTGATTACATACTGAATTAATAAAAATTAGGTTTTTCTCATATCAAAAAAAAAAACACGAACTGAAAACTAACTGAAAAAAATAACTCTTCCTAAGGCACTGAAATTTGCTTTAACTCTGAAAGCTGCGGCCACGTAGTTAATCATTCAGGTAGCTCTGTACCAAGTCAACATTTGGGGAATGTACTCCACATCAATATACAGGTACTCAAGTAAAGAAACTTTTAGATGGAAACTCTTAGGACGATTGTTAGTGAGAACGAGATCTTATCTTCTTATTTAGAGATACTTATTCGGACGAAGCTTAAAGACTCTGATTCTATCTGATTGAACCGGATTGGAACAGCTATTATCAGACCTACGTCGTAAAAGATGTGCTTTTTAAATTGAAAACAATATGTTACCTTTAAGAATCTTAAATGGAGAAAATATAATAATCGAGCTACAGCAATGACAATTATTTCTGATGTCTGTAATGACTAAGTGCCTTTAAAAAATTTCTCCAAGAAAGACTACTGCTAAATGACCAACAAACACAACTATGCTGAAAAACATTTACCCAAGTACACCGAGAGCTGCATCAGAAGCAGATAGACTAGTCAAAGAATTCGCTGAAGTGTTCGCCTTGCAGGACGGTGACTATATTGACGAACACATTCAGATCCAATACAACACCGAATAGACACTGCAGATGCGAGATGATTACCAGTACCTAAGCAGACGGAGTGGTATAAATGTTTTAGACAATACAAACAAATTAAATGACACATTTTCCATCACAAGCCACAAAATAAGAAGACTTTGAATTAAATAAAAAGACACACACAGCAATATTCATCCGTAACTAAACACCATGTAATTTTTTGTTCTTCATATTGTGGTTAATCCCAAATTCAAATTTTTACACTTAACCATTTCGGAGCCCTAGGGAATATGTGGTCCAAATTTCAGCTTCCTAGCTGGAATAGGCCTAAAAATTGCGGACGGACGGACGGGCATTACTTTTATGGGTCTACGGCGAATATTAAGGGGTGTTACAAATTATGTGTCAAAATTAATATACCCTTAGGATAGGGTATAAAAACAAATAATCGGGTAAAATAAAATAAATATAAGGCGTAAACGGCCTATACAGGACCCAAAGCCTAGCTTCTCCAACCACTGTGTGTGCGAAGATATATTTTTTGATACGAATGGAAAGGACCTACAGTTTAATGCCGATTCCGAACGGCAATTACTTTTTGAGCAGCTTCTCATGACAGTTTTTACTCTTGGATGTTTGTCAAACGTTCGCAAAAGGTGGGTCAGCGAATTAAAACTATCAGATGGTACAGGTCAGGATTTGAACCAGCGACCTCTCGCATAGTGGTCCAACACACTTAACCACTGCGACACTGCACCAAATCTGGTAATATATTTGCACTAAATACGGGCGAAACCCGGCAAGACCTTCAACCAAAAATAAATTATTTAATTTGTTTAGATTTTACACAAAAACATGTGCAGTTGGTTATTCTCATCAGAAAAAAAATGTATACTAAGTTTTTATTTAATTTTGAATTATTCCGCAATTGATCTTTGTGTCGCAATAAAGAACTTTTTTGAATTTATCTTTCAATATTTATCCGATCTTTGACATTTTAACCATACCAAAAGTACATTTGATTACGTGATTCGAATGTATTAAGATATGTACACATATATATATATATATATATATATATATTTTATGTAGGTAAATTCAAAACCTAACAACAATAACCTGTTCGACACCGACATTTACTCACCTAATTATATCACAAGTCTAGGTTTTATTCTCGTTTAACAATATTTTTGCCCGATCAAAAACTTTTGTCAATTTAATTATGAACAATGAAAAATTTTGTTCTGCACTTTTTTTTAAATTTTAATTATAAAAATATTAAAACAAGTTTTCTTCTTCAAATATACAATAACACAATGAAAATGGAAACTTTTACTTTTCTTGTTATATTTTTTTTTGCTTATTTTATTCGCACTTTCAAAACATGTTATAGTGTGTTTTACTGTGTGTTTGTGGTTTAGGTAATGGTCACTAAAGTCACCTGTTGAGCTACAACAATTATATTTTTTAGATACACTCACGTATGCTATTAATTGAATAAAAGATTTGGTAGGTTCACTAGGTTATTAGACAAGTTTAGCTTATCAGTTTAGTTCAAAGAGAGATAGTCATACTTATTAAATTACTAACAATGTGTAACGGCAAACGCAGCTGTTTTGGTATATTTCTCTGTAAGTATCACTCGCAGCGTGATCTGAACCGCCTTCGTTCGATTCTCGATATGGACTAAAACTTGATGTGAACGGTAGGCTTTGACTGCGACTTGGACTGTGGAATGGAGCTCTTGCGATGATGTTCATTTTCTTTTGAGTTAATCATTTTGGGAGGGGATTGTGATATGAAATTACAATGCTGTTTATGATTTTAATGAAGTTTATTCATTTGTGCGGGAGTTAACCGCATTTGTTTTATGTATATATTGGTGTATTGTTCTAGAGAGGGGGTGAATACAATATAGTTGGGACTTGTAGGGGGCTTAAAAGCATATTTTTCTTTTTCAGTGATTGGATTTAAGGTGATAAGAAGAATTGTTATAGCGAATAAATGTTCGTATTTATGCAGATACTAACTACATAAAATTGTAGTCGAATAAATTGCACTTTAAAGTTACATAGTCGACATAGTGTCCACTGATCTATTATCACCTCAATGTCCAGGACATAAATCAATTTTGCTTTCCGTCGACGATATTCAGTCTCCCTGAACAAGGACATCGTGTGGGATCTTCGAATAAGCGAGATTATCTAAGCAACATTTCCAGCAGCTGTTAAACGGTCATCATATATATAGAGAGTGAGAGGCCAAGAAAAAATCCCACGTCCAGTCAATGAAGAACTAGTCCACAGTATAGAAGAAGTTGGGTTAGCTATGTTATAAATATTAGCCTTTTTGACACGAATAGAAGCTCCTCATGACATTTCTTACTCTTGGATGTTTGTCAGACTTTCGCAAGAGGTGGGGCAACGAATAAAAACTTCCAGGTGGTACGGGTCGGATTTGAACCGGAGACCCCTCGCTTAGTAGTCCATCCATGGTGAACTATGTTATGCCTTTTGATTGCGTTTTGTATTAATCTATTAGTAATAACGCAGATCGCGCTGTAATATGGACTGAACCTTGGCCTCAACCTATTTGCTTCTTAAGATTTCGCGTTCTTTGAGCAACTGCTTCAAGTAGTGACTGCTTTGAGTAGTGATCAACTAATACTTACGAATTTGGTGTTTAAATAAAAATAGTTCAATTGATACATATACTTACTTAAGGTGGCGCTACAGTCCGGGGTAGACCTGGGCCTCAACTACAAGCGTCTCCTGCCAGCACGATATTTGGCCGGCTCTCTCCAGTCACATACTTAGTTGGTTAAGGGCCCCTTTTACTTGCGTGCGCCACCTGAGTCGTGGTCTTCCTCTACTGCGCCGTCCCTTAGGTGTGGATTCGAAGATCTTCCGGACCGGAGCATTCGTTTCCATTCGATCTACATGACCCAGCCACCTCAGTCGTTGGACCATCACTCTTCTGGCTAAGTCGATGTTGCTGTACAGCCCGTACAGTTCGTCGTTTTATCTCCTCCTTCATTCACCGCCTATGCAGACGGGATAAAAAATTACTCGAAAAATTTTTCTTTCAAAACAACGAAGAGTGGCATCATCCGCTTTTGATAGAGTCCATGTCTCAGCACCATAGAGAAGGACTGGGATTATTAGGATCAATTAAGTTGTTTTAAATACGGCTTTGCAACTCAATTGCTTTCTTAGCCCAACGAAACAGCGATTGGGAAGGGTTATTTTTCGTTTAATCTTAGCGCTGGTATCATTGCGGAGCCTGAGACTTGGGGTTTGCACGGATAATGTTCGAAGCGCTGCCGTAATGCGGACAGAGGAAATCCCTTAAACCCGCGAAGCGAACCACACAGGTACTGTTGCCATATTATTATAAATTTAAGGTTGAAAAAGTGGGGTTAAAACTAAAAAAAAAATTTGTTAACGATTTAGGGGGGATCCTTACTTCCACTGTCCTGAAAGAAAGTGGCCCCCAAAAAAAATAAATATTTGGTGATGATGTCGGGACTGCACAGCGACTTTAGTTATACTTTAAACAATAAAATGATTATTTTTTGACGATCCTTTTGACGTTTTCAAAGACTGCTTAAAGGTACAGTACACTCTCGGTACTGGTACTCATTATCGAAAAAATGTAAGTCATCGATTATTAGTTTTTTAAAAGCAAAATAATGATAAGTTGTAAGAGTATTTAAGTTTTACAATTAACAAAAATTTTTTTTTTACTTTTATTTTTTAAGCAATAGCAAAAGAAACCCCGAAAAGTTAACATAATATTTAAAAAATACTAAAAATGTAAATATTCATGTCCAATACAATAATGTTTGTACATACAAATGTACAAAATGTTCAGTTTGCAACATTAAAATAATTTTTATTTTTACTATGCCTTTGCTTGTTATGCTTATTCCTTTGTTTACATACACACAGTGTAAATCATTGGCTGAACAGTTACAGTTACTATTTTTTCTTGTTAGGACAATAAGAGCAACTGTTCACGTTGCTGAGAGGTTCGTAATCACGTTATTGGATAGCTAATGTAAAAATTTGTGTGTTTCGCGTTAGTGGATGTTTTACGTTTCGAATGTTCACGTTATTGCAAGTGTAAAAATGTGTGTGTTTCGCTTTAGTGAATGTTTTACGTTTCGAATGTTCACATTACCGCAGGTGTACTACTTTATAGAATCATTATCATTGAGTTTTTATCTTATATGTACATATATCAATTGGTTATCCGGAAGAGCTCTCCGATCCGGGATCCCAATCGAACAAGCAAACACATTACATTTGAATTTGAGGTATATTTGTCGTTGTATTTGTGTATGTGTATTTTCACCCGCCTCCCTTGCAAACTGATGATGGTGATGGGGATGAAAGACATTTTTATATTATATGTTTGTTTTATACCTAGTCTTATTTCTTAATTTGTTTAATTCAATTCGGTAATAATTTTCAGCTGATCTTGTCAGAATTGAAGAATTATCAAATGCTTCAGCAATAAAATTAACATTTATCGGTTATGACGTTTGTGTCATTTGAATTCAATGTCAGAAGTAAATTTATTTTCTTCCTAGGAAAGGAACTGCCATTTAAGTTTCAAACGAAAAATACATGAGAAATGCTAGAATAATTAACTAAAATAAGGGGAAACTAGGAAAATAAAGTGCACGACTGCGTCTCATGTACGAAACTTTCTCGGTACATGAGATGCGTTTTTGAATTGCAAAATGGATCGAAAATGAATGGTGACAAGTTTATTTAGATCGCTTTTTAGGTTTTGAAAAACTAGATTTTCTCAAAAATAGCACTTACGATTTTGATATTATTTCGGACATTGGACACTTTTAACATAATTGTTCGAAATAATATTTTACCGTTTTTGAGAAATCGAATTTAATTTAAATTTAAGAAAATCGTTATATGAAAAAAAATTATTTCAAAAATAGAAGTAAGCAAATTTGTTCGACTTTAAAGTATAAAAAAAACTGTAAATTTTTTTGAAGTTCCCTTTATTAGTTTTCGAGATATTGCCGGTTTTATAAATTACCGTTAATCGATTTTTTTTCCGAAAAACTGAGTATGCAGAATTTTTGACCCCGTCCCAAATATCCTTAGTACAAAAAAGACTGAAATCCTTCTAACTACTTTCGAAAAAAATAGTGATAAGTGATTTTCACAAAAAAAAATTGTATGGCAGGTACAGTTATTTCAGAAGAGATGTAACATAACCTTATATACGAACCGTTTCGCCATACGGCGCCCGGACAGACAGGCAATCCGACGGACGGCATTGGCGGACCCACTTTTTTGGACTTCTCTATAGTCGTAATATCACCCCTTTTACTCAGTTTAAGTTCGAAACGATCGCAATAACTTTCTCTTTAGTATACTAATGTATACGAGAAAGTTAAAAATGAAAGTAATTTTTTCACGGGATTTTTATATAGATACTATACATACATATATTTTTTACTCGAGCGAAGACGAGCGTGACAACCGTTGGCTATAAATCTGTGTATTTTTTTTTTACAAAAAACTAAATGGTATGTAATATTCGTTGATGACAACTTACAGACAACTATAGCAAAAATAGAAAATAAAGTATATAATTTCACTTAAAAAATTTGCGTAATTTTGTGTATGAGTTTAGTTTGGCAACCGAAAACTGTTGTGGTGCGTTCTATACTATGCGGAAGCGGTGCATACTATGGAAGAATATTGATAAAAAAATACAAATAAACAAAATAATCTTAGGCCGTATGCTCTGGAATACTTCTAACACGAATTAGAGGGTCCTGCGATTTCGAAAAGCGAATTCAAAGAGCTAAATTTTAATTTATTTTATAGTTAAAAGGAAATCAAAATCCAAATGCTTCAAGTATATGTCCTCTTTTTATACCCTATCCTAAAGGTATATTAATTTTGACACATAGTTTGTAACACCCCTTAATATTCGTCGTAGACCCATAAAAGTATATATATTTATGATCAGGACCAAATCCTAAGACGATTTAGCAATGTCCGTCCGTCCGTATCAACTTTTGAGGCCTTTTCATTGAAATCGAAAAAAAATATTAGCCAATATTTTTTCCAATATATCGCCCATACAAAGTTTTTGGCCACTTTTTGGGGGCGTTTTTTCAAAAAAATATTTTTTTTCTATAAATTTTATAGAATGAAATAAAATGCTATCATTCGCCCCAAGCGGACTGTAGCCTTTCCTTATGTTGTGTTTAGTGTTTGTAGGAACAAGATATTGTTTGTCTTTCTTTAATAAATAGGTGGCGTGCATGTAGGTATTGAACCTGCATCTCCCGAGTCACAAGACAACACACTGACCTATATACCGTCACCACCTAATACAGCAGTTGTTACCTTTGGATGCTTTTCAGACTTGCGCAAGGGGTGAGCGTGTCTCATCTCAATAGAGAAAAACTTTAGATGGTACTGGGGCGTTTAGAATATTGAAAGATAATCTGCTTTCATAAATGCATGGTTTTGTTTACATGCAATCATTTGCAATCAGTTTAATGCCAGAATATGAAAGCGCAAGTGATTCGAAACATTTGCGTAGTTTCACTCCAAATGATCGCAATTATGCATACAGGGGTGCCAAAACTAGATGTTGCTCTGTATAGCTGGTCTCTATAAATGCTGTCATAGGCGGTCTTAAAATCGATGAAAAGGTGGTGGGTATCGATTTGGACTTCTTGGGTTTTCTTCAAGATCTGCCGTAGTGTGAATATTTCCTGACCTGAGGCTAGATGAGTTGGAGCATGATCCTAACTAAGTCATCGCCTACCGCTTTGAATAGCTCGGCGGTTAGGCCATCTGCTTCAGCGGCTTTTTTTGACTTAAGCTTAGATATGGCTATATTAAATAATTATTATCAACGAAATATTTTTACGATTTTTAATATTAGTGACATTAAGTTCAAAAAAAAAACAGCTACACCAACAAAAAAGAGGATTTTTTATTAGAAACCAATGAGACAATACCAAGTCTAAGTGCTTCTGGGATTAGAATTTCCTCAAATTTCGATGGAAGGGATTTTACAATATTATACAAAATTTATAATTTTTTATTGGTTGGCGTTAACACATATACATATTTAAGTGCTTACATTCTCAAAACTGAAGTTGAAATATTACAATATTGCGGCAATTATATTCATAGGTGCAAACAATTAAAAAAACAATTATGTCAAAGTACATTTGGTGGAAATAAATCCCGAGAGTAATACCAGTAACGATTTAAAATGGTAATGTTATATCATCTTAAGAGAATGTATGAAAAACAAATTTAAGAAATCGGAATATGTTTTGTTCAATATGAAAAATTTACAAAGGACTTATTTTATATGTTATGCACAACACAGCTTTTATATAAGTATAAATTATTCAATAAATCTAAGCTCAATGAAATGAATAAGCGACCTATTATTTCAATGGCGTTTCACCCACATGTAGTGGTGAAGCATCATCACCACAAAACACATCTTGAGCATAGATACTTACTACCTGATTTTTTTGCGTGTATATAAAAATGTACTGTTAATAAAATTAAGAATATAATAAAAATATTTTCTTCATGATTTACCGGTATTCTTCACATTTACCAGTGGAAGTGGCTAAACTTATATTAACTTATAAAATAGACAACAGTTATTAAATCTAACTTATAAATATTAGCTAGTATAAAATTAAAAATTAATTTTTATATTTTCTCAGAGGTCAACGGGAAAGGTTGAGTCTTTTTCAGTGAAATCATTACAGTAGTCACTCAGCTTATTAATTCAGCTGCGATTTTGGCACGAGTACGAAAACTTTGGCGCTGAAAAAATAACTTGAACCCGCGAGCTACCCAAGTACTGTTGTAAATCAAAAAAATCATTTCATTTCAAAATCACTTAATTTTGGCATTACAATTTCCAATCCATTTACAGTAACAATAATGTTAATTTTAAAGATTAATCCTACTGATTTTCTTTACTGTTGGCCCTTTCATCTGAAAGAAAAAATGTAAACCTCGTTAATCCATTTTTTGAAATTGTACAGGAGAGTGATTTTTAACTTTATTTAATTGCCAATCGTTTACGTTTAATACATTTTGTATACCATGCCATTAATTTCATGCCATTAAGGAATTTCAAGGTTTTCTTCTTTCAAAACGTATAGGAAAGTGGCGATTTGAGTGGCTTTCCACAAACTTAAATTTGTTTTAACAGCATTTTGTAGATTGTATTTTATAAATGTTTTCTTTATTTATTATCTCAAAACTAATACATATTAAACAAGTTTTAATTTAAGGCAATTTAAGAAATTCAGAGATTCAAGTTGTTTAAAATGTCCGATAACTTTTATATCCATTCTTGACCTCTTCCGAAAGTTTGACAAACATCCAAGAGTAGATGTCATGAGAAGCTTCTCAGAAATAAAATTGCCGTTCGGAATCGGCATTTAACTGTAGGTCACATTCGTGTAAAAAAATATATCTTCGCACACACACAGGGGTTGGAGAAGCAAGGTTTTTGGTCCTGCATAGGCCGTTTAACGCTAAATAACCGATAGTGGGGTCGCATGTTCAAATACTTACAAAGCTAACTTCTTACTTTCCTACCTCTTGCAAATGTTTATCGGTTTATCGCACATCCAGAGAAAATTCACAAATCGGTAAACAAAACAAAAAAGCTTGGGAAAGTGATGTAATTTTCCATGTAAATAAATAATGCAAACCCTTTAAAAAAATTATAATATGAACTTTCGGGCGTAAACTTCCATACACGATTTAGGTCCTGTTCTTACTTAGACTTGAACTGGGACTAAGTGTTTCCGATTAAAATAAAAAATTATCATGATATTTCCAAAAAATCATGAGATTTAAAAAATCAGATGTTCCCAACATTTCGATCCGACTCTAGTATTCTCTTTTAGCCTTCTATCGTAAAATAAAATGTGTTCTACTCGGGCGTGTTTGCTTCGCGTTAGATACATTTCAGCCAATCAACATTAATGAAATGTCCGTAAAAAAGGGAGAAAACAAAAGAAATTTGAAAATTAAAATAAAAAGGCAAAGAATGTAAACAAATTGAGCGTAGAAAAGCGCGATGCGAGCCCAAAAGAGAATTAAGAAGTTTCTTAGGACAAAAATTGTAGCATATACCTGACAAAGCAAATACAACTTTCGTATAGAGTTTGCATTCAATTTATTCAAAATTAAAAAAATATATATCTAAGCAAATATCTATGACAAAAACATTTTTTATTATCTTCAATTATTTATTATATTTTTTACCTACTTCTTTAAAAATACTAAGTTTACTTTATTTCAAAGGTATCAACATTTCATATTTTATATTTAGGTTTTGTTTTATGGATTATACGATTTATTCAATTATTTATCAGTGACTTTAAAATTAAAGCATTTCTGATTTTTTTATAAGATCATCCAAATGCAAAAGTCCAATAATGAATTATCCCTTATTTTTCCTCACTTTTGTAAGAAATATTTTCAGTATTGACTGCGGAATGCCAAAAGTTTGTTCAAGTTTTCGTAGGAAGCCCTATGATATTTGAAATTTGTTACGAAAAATAAAAAATTATGAAATTTTTAGGTAATTCATAATTTCATGATTTGAAGCAAAAAATCATGAGAATCATAATAAACCATGAGATTCAGCAACGACAATTTGACTCCCTGCTTATTAGTTCAACACACTAACCACAGACCACTTCACAAACACATAAGCAAAAATATAGCCTTATGACTGCATAATAATTACACATACTTTTCAAGTATAGTAATGTAAAGCATTAATTGAAATTGACGTGTTATTGAAAAAAGTCCTTTTTCATATAGTTTTGAGTAGAAGAACTTTTTCTGTTTCGATCTCTGAACCAATATTACATGGCATTTTTATATTGAAAAAAAAAAATTGAGTACTTAACGAAGTAAAGCACGTATATCCAGATATATATACATACATACAAATTTAATGTAGGTAAAGAATATACATTAAAATTAAATTGTTCTATAAATATAGCATTGCATTGTTTAATTTCTGTGTTGAAGTAAAACAAAGAGAAACAAATCGGTTTTTTCACAACGTGTTTTTTAATCACTCCTGGTATGCACTTGCATTTTTCTTGCAACTGTGTCGTTATGCGTGGTTTTTACACTTATAAATGAGATAAATAGTTTTTTTTGACGGTTTGTTATACGATATTATATAAACTGTATTTATTACAAAATCAAAAAAATTGTCTGTTCTGTTTCCGGAGGCCTACCTACTATCTATCTTCTTCAAATTTCTTTTAAAATACATAGAAAATGTTCATCAATAGCATCATCATTGACACAAACCAAAATCCAACAACCGCTGTATTCAATTTCTTCTGTCAAATTTTGAAAATGTCTATATTGAAGCCAACTTCATAAAGTGAAAATATGTATTGCAAAGTGTTGTGTCAAAAGTGTGTCGCTGCCTAATTAAAGTAAAAAAATGCATTTAAACTAACGAAATTTCTACAAAAAATATCTCCCAATGGCTACTCAAAAGCCCGGTGAGTGGGCAAACTCATTACTCGCTCGATTTGAAGACCAGGTAAGGCAATATCTTAAATTAAGAAAATCCACCCAAATGAAAAACGCATAAGTGCTGTCAAAATTTGTTCCCTATTGATCGAAAAAAGGACCGAATCGTGCGAGCGAGTACGCCGTACATGAGCGTGATAGCAGCAGTTTGTTTTGATTTTGTTAAGAATGAAAACTTACGTTTTGTTTACCTTTCACCGGCATTGCAATAGTAGGGTTTTTACGATTTAAATTTTATGAATGGAAAGGTGACCCATGAATGACTTATATTTACTAAATGTGACAAGCGAAAGTTCATTCGTGAAATTTCGAAAGAAAAAACTTGTTTACAAACATTATTTTCGTTTTAGCTTCCGAATAAAATTGGTATATATGGCACACAGGCAAGACTTAGTCAGGATCAATTGATTAACTGTCTAATCCAAATCTCACGTTATCGATTTTCTTTGGTAATTTCTGGGCTTACAAAAATGTTGCAGCGGGTCAACGAAACAGCTGTAAGTACGGTGCAATTTCATCTTAGCATTTCAAATTATTTTTTTTTTGATTTTAGATTGCGCAATTTCGCGTACATGAAACGGAGCGATTTTACTATGACTCTTTGATTATTATTTTGACAACTTTGGAAAGATGCCTAACAAATCAGTCGAAGGATACTGCTAGATTTGAAGAAGCAATGAACGTGAAGCTGCTGCTGCGGGAGATCTCCCAGTTTATTGATGTCCAAAGTGAAACCAATCCAAATGCTGCACAGCTGAAAGCGTTGGCTTCAAAAGTGTTGTTTGCGTTGTCGCAAAATCACTTTTCAGCCGTATTTAATCGAATATCCGCAAGAATACAAGAGTTGACCGCATGTGCGGAAGAAAATCCTGACTACAGCGATATTGAATTGATTCAACATATTGATATGGATGTAACAAAACTCACAAAGCTTTTGCAAGGTTTGTAAATAATATTTAAAAAACGTAAGTTCAGGCAGCAGCATTTTAGTTACCTGCAACAGACATATTTAAAAACGCCGCTGCTATCCTTTGTTGTCTTAAACATTGCAGAAATTTAGCCATGGCTGGAGCAGTTTAGCCGTCGTGATTTGGATTTATGGTAACATCCAACATGTACCAGATCTGTTAATAGCAGTGTTTTATAAAGCTTTCAATTTGTCTCTGAGTTAGGAGTATTCAACCTACTGAGGTTTAATGTATGGAAATAATGTTTTTGTTTCGGTGGATGTTTGACCTACATACCATCTCTCAGGGTATCTTTCATAGTGCTTTTCCATCCTCTTTCTGAAATTTATTATTCATATTAACGTGGAAAATCAACTGAAACCGAGCCAAACAATTTCTTATTATCATTGTTGTATTAAGTAAGTCCTTGCGCTTTTTAATGAGGATGGCAACCTCTTCTTCTAGCAGATTGTTATTTGTGAAGTTTTTCGCGTAAGTTAGATCTAATGGCAGAGAGATAGATACATTGAATTAAGTAATCCAAGAGTTGTTTCAGCTGCTTTATCATAAATTGATCAATCCGAAGATAATTATTGAATCTACCTGCATTAAGTTATCCAGAAAAGCCAGGCAGTTTGAACTGTATTTTAAAGACGTGCTTAATTATAGCTAGTCCGGTAGCTAATTTACAACTTTCTCGTATACATTTATATATTACAGAGAAAGTTGTTGCGATCATGCGGAAATTTCGAACTCAATTTCTTAAGTCTAAACTAATTTTGTTTTATCAAAAATGGCTCTAACGATTTTGTTCAATTTTTATATTTTGAACAATTATACAAACAGTAATGTGGCCTTGGTCCACATTCGCCATCCAAACGTCTAATGTGTAAAATTACATCAAAATAGTTTCTGCTGTTGTTGAAAAAATCAAATTTTGTATTTGATCAAGTGTTACCATTATTTTTGAGGCAATTTAAAAATGCACAACATAGAGCGAGAGAGTTTAGTATGACGCAGTCGTGCACTTTATTTTTTTTTTCTTAATTCTGACAAATGTTCCCTATCTAAGCTTATTGTCGAAAATTATGCACTGTTTAAAAATGTTATTGTAAAGTGCTAAAATTGTTTTTTTTTATCTTTTGTGGTAGCTCTTTTAGCATTGGAAAGCAAAAAGGGACAAAGCATGTTCTTTTTCCTTTGACAGAGAGTTGAAGCTGCTTTAAATTTGGAGAAGTTTGGAGTTTGGAGTTTGGAGTTTTAAATCTTTGGCGAGAAGAAACAGCTTTTTAAATAGTTAGAGCAAGTTTTTTTTTTTAAGTTTTCACATTTTAAGGATATAAGGGAATAGAAAAAAGGTTTCCGGGAATTTTAATTGAAAGAATGGCATATGGAGTGAAATTTCCTGCGTGGGTTTTTGTACAACCATTTGGTGGTTGACCCAGGATTTCTGCTGACAGTCAATTTTCGACTTTCTTCCAAATTGCAAAATCCTCTCTTAAATTTCCTATCTGTGAATACGTGTGAACAACAGAGTGTGCTGTTGATAGTCAAAAATATGGTGTTTGAAGACCATTTTGAAGGAATCCAAATGGATTCTTTGGCGCAGTACTGCAATTGAATGCGTGAGCTGGCTCTAATTTGGTTTCCATGTAAAAAATTATACAGGCACAGTTCTACGCCGTTTTGAATCAAATATAAAATGCAGGGCGAGGGAACCAAAAGTTCTATTAGTTGACTATCTGCATTATTACTCATTTATGGTTTGCATTCATCACATTTGAGAATTTTTATTGTAAAACTGGAATTGCTTTTGAGTCCTCAGCATATTTAAACAGAGAGAATAGTCATCGGACAGTGGAATGGCAACGTTTAGGTTTTGCTTTTAAGATTAAAAAAGCGAGTTTGTTGGTGTTGGTTTGGCTTGCAAACGGACGCAACAGTCATGTATCCCATAAATATTCATGCTGCTAGCCAATATAATGAATCTTTTGAAATGAGTTAGATATAATTCTATTACTGTAGTTTGGTTGGTTAATAAGGTCGCGCTATCGCTGCGAATTCTAAAAATACAGATATTTTTGGAGATTTATTCAGTTTCTTCCTTTATGTTTCCGATGATGTTACGATCAAAGATGGTTAAGATCAAGAAGGAGAGATCAAGACTTTCTGTTTTTACTGCATCTCTACTACTACCTCTGTGAGATTCACCTGTTCTACTTTAATAAATTTCGTCAGGCCGTCAGGATCAACATAACATGTGTTAAGGAGTTTGTATGTCATTAAACAGCTTTCTAAAAAAGTTGACAGCGATATTCATATCATTAACTGCGCCTTAGGACTATTGCGCGATTAGGATTCAGAAGGCACAGCGTGCTTAATAAGCATTCTTTAAGAGTGAGTGGGATATGTAGACATTTTGGTGCCCCACGTCACTGCTTGGGTTATTCTTTCGGATGCTTTACAACATAAATACCAATTAGGCTAAAGACTTTTTAAAATCAATCAAAAGAACTGATACTTTTTGTTTAGGTGAAAGGGCTGAGGTTACGATTTCGTTGAGAAGAATTAGGGCGTCGTTCGTGCCTATCTGGTTTTTCTTTAAGCAACTTGTCGGCAGTCAATAAGGTTTGTTTTTAAAGGACCCAGAACAATCGCCTGAATATTTTGTCTAAGACTTTCTGTATACAGCTTTTTTTGTACTTCTGGATACCGACCAGAAGCAACGTCTTTATTAGGTTTACGAATCCGGACAATTTTCCATGCATGTAGAATTATACTATCGTTAAATATAAGATAACTTTTTTAAAGTTTGCGCAACCGTTCTTTAGTATGGCATAGGAAATGCGATCAAACCCTTTCACTAAATGCAAACTTTGATCCTTAGGATCATCCTTTTGGACCGATATACCGGACCGCTCCTACTCCAAACCCTTCTTTAATGTTGATCGCCTATCTTTAACAATATAACTCAGTAGAAGAAAATATTCACATATAGAGGTAAGAATGTTGAGTACTCTCATGTCAGCGTAGCATTATTAAGTGGTCAATAATTCATTGAACGGCAGTTAAACTGGTTCACGATTTCGCAAAGATCACCAGGTTACATTACATACCACTCTTGAGCTCTATCGGTCTAAGAAGAAACCTGAAGTTACCTGAAGTTTTTCTTATTTAACTTAAAAATTAAATTTGTTGTTCTGATGTTTCTAGTCAATCCTCAACCGCAAAGTGAAATTTTATTTAAATAGTCATGCCTCATCTGCCACATAAGTTTTTTACATACATCCGCAATATGGTCTCAATGTTTTCGGCTTATGTGGATTTTTAGACAGGGCTACTTGCCTGTTGGTACTGATGGTACTTTCATTCGTTGTTTTCGGAGTCTGATTTTGCTGGTTAAGTCCACTAGCTATGCACAATAACATAAATGTTAATTCTTAATTTCAGAAACAATAACGAAATTTCGTTCCAAAAAAGCTCCACCACTAATTCTTCTAAACTCACTTGAAAAAGCGATATGGAATTGGATAGAATATCACCCAATAGAGTTCCAGGACTTACAGAGAGGAGTAAACAGAGACATTTCAATGTAAGACAAATAAATTATGTATTTTATTTTCTTTTTAATTTTTTTATTTTTACCTAGGTGTTGGGAACCCCTCCTTGATTTCGTGGAAGCCTACAAAGCCGAAAATAAAAAAAGCAAAACAACTGTGTGGTCCCTGCAGATGCTCTTGTTGATCCTTAATCCCGTAATATATTTGATTTTTCTTTTATTTTAGCTTGTTAATGTTTTGATTGTAGTCATCCCTTGAAGCGACTGTCAATGAACTACAACAAATGGATAAAGAAAAGGACAAAGATAAAGATCGTGTTCAAAGTAAAGTTCCAACCTCTCGAGATAAGGATTACTCAGCAAAACAGTTTATAGAAAGTGTAAAACGTGGCCTTGGTCCGCATTCGCCATCCAAACAGGTTACAGAATCTGCAGCAATAGCTTGTGTGAAGCTTTGCAAAGCTTCAACTTACATTAATATAAATGATTCGAATAACGTGATTTTTAAATTAGTCCAATACATTATCAATGACTTGAAAACCTTACTATTTAATCCGGTGAAGCCATTTTCTCGAGGACAGGGATATAATTTCGCTGATATTGAACTTATGATTGATTGCTGGGTTTCATGTTTCCGTATAAACCCGCATAATATTGAAGCATTAAAAGTCTGCTTAAACCTATCGTCACCTCCGGCCTATCACTTTGTAATCGTGTGTGCATTATTGAGGTATGTACCCAAATTTTATTATTTATTTTGTATAATATATAAAAAGTTTTTTTTATTAATTTATTTGTTCACAGGCTAGCCCATATCTACGTTGACTTTCGAATGCCTAACAAGAATCCATTTAGAATAGTTAATCAGCCCCGACTTCCTTGGTGGCCGCAAACTGATGTAGTTCACTATCGATCTGCGGAACTAAGAGCATTATTCACAGACACTCTTAATAAAGCAACACAGGGTTATATTGCTCATACACCCCTACGTATGATTACTTCACTGACACTAAAATCAAAGGACGCACAAAAAGGCTTGACACGAGCTGAAGAAGGTCCAGCTCACAAAATGCTACTGCTTCTTCTTGTCCGCCTTATCCACGCAGATCCAACTCTTCTTTTAAATGTGAGAATAAATTACAAAGTCATTTCTACATGGATATAATTTTATCAACAAAAAAAAAAACATTTTCAGACACAGGGAAAAGTTGCCCACGAAGTTCAGAGCTCTACTTTGGAACTTATTAACGGGCTTGTCAGTCTTGTCCATCAGCCAACAATGCCTGACGTCGCTCAAGAAGCCATGGAAGCTTTACTAGCACTACATTCACCTGAAAAAATTGAAGTCTGGAATCCAGAGGCACCCATTAATACTTTCTGGGATGTTAGCTCACAAGTTCTCTTCTCTATCTCGCAAAAACTAATACAGCACCAAATCGCAAACTATACAGATGTTTTAAAATGGCTACGTGAGATTCTTATTTGTCGAAATACATTCCTTCAAAGACATAAGGACTATGCTCACGTTGGCAGTCAAATTGCTATTTGCAAACAAGCTCATATTAAACTGGAAGTGGTGTTCTTTATGTATTTGTGGTCAGTGGATTTAGACGCTGTGATAACTTCGTTATCTTGCCTTGGGCTTTTAGTTGAGGAGGCCGAAATACGTTATGGACAGGATGAGATGGCAGTTGGTTTTGTTATGCCAAATTATCATATATACCAGGAATTGGCACAACTGTCAACGGGTAAATACAATTAAAAATTAAAGATATTGATTGTGGGATAAATGTATTTCTATTGTTGCAGCCAATACTGATACTCGGTTTTCTTTTTATGAGAATGTTCATGGAAACTCTGTTTTAAGTAGGAATCTAATAACTTGTGATAAGCTGTGATTATATTGAATTATTTATTTGCATTAGGTCGCATGGTACTTCAGAAGCGGATCATGCTACTTTTGCGTAAAATTGAAGTATGTGCCAATGGCGTTCAACCAGCATGGGAGGAAACATTTAGGTATTTGTTAGATATAGTCTAGCAACTGAATAACATTTTTTTTATCAAAAATGCATTTCAGTTTGGTTCTGTAATGTTTTTTTTCCAATTTTTCTTTGTTCTATATTTGCGAATAATTTTAATGAAAATTTGTTTTTAATAGAAATTGGGAGGCCATCAGCAAAATCCTTCAATCTTATCCCAAATGTAAAACTGAAGATGGACAAGCTGAGGTATTCCATCGAGGCATGGGAAAACGACGAGCCTCGCACCAAAGCTCTGAGCACGATTTAGAAGAACAAATTACAGAATGGGCAAATATGACATGGTTTTTGTTGGCTCTTGGTGGTGTGTGTTTGCAGCGACCACGTTCGCTGCGCCAAACTGTTAATCCAAATCAAAATATTCAATGCAATCAGAATAGAGAAAGCAATCAAAGTAATTCGAGTAATTCAATTATTACTCACAACCAACTTCACAATTCAAATAATCTGCACAGCATTAACAATCCAAATCTATCACATAATCCAACCATGCCTCTTAATCCAAATATCAGTGTATCGTTGGGTTCATTGGCCCAGAACTCAGTCAACTCTGTATCGAGTTCAGTGAGTTCCGGACGAGGTTCCCTTCACCCAAGCACAATGTCATTGGTGAGTGCCACTATAGTGGCACCATCACCACAACAGGAAATTCAATACTGTCCAGTTACACAGTAAGTTTTAAGATTTAGGCTTTCGATCAAGTTCATTGATATTATATTTCCATTTTAGATTCATTGGTCAACTGTTACGATTGTTGGTCTGTAGTAATGAAAAGATCGGTTTAAATATTCAAAAGAATGTTAAGGAACTTGTCGGAGAAGAAATGTCTCCACAGCTCTATCCCATTCTTTTCGATCAGATTCGTGCTATTGTTGAGAAGTTTTTCGATCAGCAGGGACAAGTAAATGTCACCGATATAAATACACAATTTATCGAACATACGATCTACATAATGAAGTCGATACTGGACCCCAAACCGAATAAGGACCAAAACGATCAACCTGCTCCTTCTGAACACTTAGGGGTTACAAGTATCGAGGGCATGATGTTAGGAATCGTTCGTTATGTTCGACATTTGGATATGACCGTCTATGCGATTCGTATAAAAACAAAACTTTGCCAATTAGTAGAGGTGATGATGAAACGGCGAGATGACTTAGCCTTTCGACAAGAAATGAAATTTAGAAACAAACTTGTCGAGTATCTTACGGATTGGGTTATGGGAACATCGCATCAAATTGCGCCACCCAGCTCTGCCGATGCTTCAATGATGACAAAGTTAGATATACATTCTTAGCAAAATGAACAATTTTGTAATAAATTTTCTTTTAGCACGTCTCTCATTTTCCGTGATTTAGATCAAGCCTGCATGGAAGCGGTTGCGGCATTGCTTCGAGGACTTCCGCTTCAGCCTGAGGAATCGGATCGTGGTGATCTAATGGATGCGAAAAGCGCTCTATTTTTGAAGTACTAAAACTCTATTTTTTTACATTCTTAACTTATATATTTATCTTTTCTCCAATCAAGATATTTCACACTCTTCATGAATCTCTTAAACGATTGTATCGATAGTTCGGAAGCTGAGAAGGATCTTCAAAATTCCCAAATGCTGCCTCCACGACCACGAATGGCAGCTGGAAAGCTAACAGCTCTGCGCAACGCCACTATTCAAGCAATGTCGAATTTGTTGGGCGCCAACATAGACTCCGGCTTAATGCACTCAATCGATCTGGGTTATAATTCTGATTTACAAACTCGTGCCGCATTTATGGAAGTTCTTACACAAATTTTGCAGCAAGGTACAGAATTTGACACACTTGCTGAGACTGTTTTGGCTGATCGGTTCGAGCAGCTGGTACAGTTAGTGACAATGATCAGTGATAAAGGAGAATTGCCCATCGCAATGGCACTTGCTAATGTTGTCACTACATCACAAATGGATGAATTAGCCAGAGTATTAGTTACGCTATTCGATGCAAAACATCTCTTAGCACCTCTCCTGTGGAACATGTTTTATAGAGAAGTGGAAGTATCAGACTGCATGCAAACTCTTTTTCGTGGCAATTCATTGGGCAGTAAAATTATGGCGTTCTGTTTTAAAATTTACGGAGCTAGTTATTTACAAAGCTTGCTAGAGCCACTTATCCACCCGCTCTTGGACGATTCAAATACTAGTTTTGAAGTTGATACAGCAAGGTATTGATTGTTTGTTTTCCTAATTTTGTATTCAATAGCTAAATATTGTGTATTTTCAGGTTGGAACAAGCCGATGATCTAGACAAAAATCGTTCGAATCTCATAGCTTTAACGCAAAAGGTATTTGACGCAATTATAAACTCAGCTGATCGTTTCCCACCGCAATTGCGTTCCATGTGCCATTGTTTGTATCAAGTTCTAAGCAAAAGGTTCCCGAATTTGTTACAAAATAACATTGGAGCTGTTGGCACTGTTATATTTTTGAGATTCATTAACCCAGCTATTGGTGAGTTCGTTTTCAATGTGGTTACGCAAATATAAATTGTTTG
The DNA here is from genome assembly GCA_963576555.1 of Ferdinandea cuprea. Classification (NCBI taxonomy): domain Eukaryota; kingdom Metazoa; phylum Arthropoda; class Insecta; order Diptera; family Syrphidae; genus Ferdinandea; species Ferdinandea cuprea. The sequence continues at coordinate 87,048,874 of OY754959.1, forward strand.
TGTGTATTTTAAAAGTAGGTAAAATATATATAGACATATACATACGTTAACTAAAGACAAATTTGATTAACTTAAAATATCGATCGCAATTCAAAATAGGAAAGAACTTAAGCACAGTATGTTGCACTAAAAGGTCCCAAAATACGCAATTACTTAGAACGATTCTTCTTCTTTTTCTGAGAGGGAAATAATTAAGAAAATGAAACCGCAAGGAGTAACTGACGTTTATAAATTTGTATCTACACTAACTGCAGTCATTAAAATACATAGTAACACTCCGATTATCGTAGCCGTTCGGGACGAATCAATAAAATATCAATAAAATATAGACGCTGCAGCTAAAGCAACAGTCTGGGAAACATTGCTAACGTACTTTGTCTTCAACAGGAAATACATCCGGAACCATATTCAAGACTTTTGGAACATAACATGGAAATAGGAATGGGACATGTATTCCAATTATTATAAAGCCATGAATCCCGAGTGAATATCACCAACATTTATAAATCAAACAAAAAGTATGACAAAGGTTCTTATCCGTCTTCGGTCCGGTCATACTAAACTCACCCACGAACAAAGGGCATAACTCTTGTTTTTAAAAGTCGTGGAGACGCTTAAAAACAGCCAGCTTCTTAAAGAGCCCTTCAATTACCAGCACTATAGCAGTAGTATAGTTACTGTAGCTCGCCAGTCACTTGCAGCCGTTCAATTTCGCTAAATCGCTGCGTCATAAATACCTCTATATATACCAATGAAATTTACCGCTAGCAACGAATCGCATCTCATCGCGCGACGCGAATACATTCTTCCAAAAACACAGTCAAATCGATAATACAAAATATTCCCGCCGCGCAACATTTAACAAATATCGCTTCTCGTAATAGCGAGGAGGATAGCATTAACATACAATATTCTGCCAAGCACTTCTCCTTTGCATTAGTGGCATATTAAAAAAATCGCATTCTTTAAATCTTAGTAGTAGTAACAAAACTACATTTCCAATTAATTTAGCCATTCCATCCCACTTTTCCTAATATAAGTAAAACGTGTCTTATGAGTTACTTCGCTTCCCCAGGATTATAAATACCTAAAATAATGCACCTCCTACATATATTTCTGTTACAATAGTTTTTTTACTGTTCTCTTTTGTTATTTTAGTTTCCCCACAAGAACTTGGAATAGTTGGCAAACAAGTACCAAGCTCTGCAAAGCGTGGCCTAATGCTAATGTCTAAAATTCTTCAAAATATTGCCAACCATGTTGAGTTCTCGAAAGAACAGCATATGCTCTGTTTCAATGATTTTCTTCGTGCTCACTTTGAGTCTGGACGACGATTTTTTATTCAAATTGCTTCTGACTGCGAAACAGTTGATCAGACATCTCACAGCATGAGCTTTATATCAGATGCTAATGTATTGGCTTTGCATCGTTTACTTTGGACACATCAAGAAAAAATCGGTGACTACCTGTCCAGCAGTCGAGATCATAAAGCAGTTGGACGACGTCCATTTGATAAGATGGCAACGTTATTGGCATATTTAGGTCCACCTGAGCATAAACCTGTAGATTCACAGTAAGCTAACCATTCTTTGTGGAAAATATGTTTTTTCTTAAATAATTATGTATTGTATTTTATTTTTAGTATGATGTTCTCGTCATACGCACGATGGAGTTCCATTGACATGTCATCGACTAATTTCGAAGAGATTATGGTTAAACATCAAATGCATGAAAAGGAGGAATTTAAAACATTAAAATCGATGAATATATTTTACCAGGCTGGAACGAGCAAAGCGGGATATCCAGTTTTCTATTACATAGCAAGGCGATACAAGTAATGCTGTTGTTGCGTTCTCGTTTAATCGATATTGTTATATGTTTTTCTTTCAGAATCGGAGAGACTAATGGAGATTTGCTTATTTATCATGTTATTCTTAGCCTTAAACCCTTCTGTCACTCTCCATTCGAAGTTGTCATCGACTTTACTCACACTTGTTCTGATAACAGATTTCGAACTGAGTTCCTTCAAAAGTGGTTCTACGTTTTACCAGCTGTGGCATATGAAAATGTTCACGCAGTGTACATCTATAACTGTAACTCTTGGGTGCGAGAATATACGAAATTTCACGACAGAATTTTGGCTCCTTTAAAAGTAAACTTGCGCAATTTTACAAAAGTTAAATAACAAAATTAAATGGATTTATATTATATTTTCAGGGAAATCGCAAACTTGTCTTTCTTGATTCACCCAGCAAACTAAATGATTTTATCGATCCCGAGCATCAGAAACTTCCCGGAGCGACACTTTCTTTAGATGAAGACTTAAAAGTATTTAGCAATGCTTTGAAACTAAGCCACAAAGATACTAAAGTTGCCATAAAAGTCGGCCCAACTGCATTGCAGATAGCATCGGCAGAGAAAACAAAAGTTCTAGCTCACTCGGTCTTACTGAACGATGTTTACTATGCATCTGAGATCGAAGAAGTGTGTCTAGTGGATGACAACCAATTTACTCTGTCTATTGCCAATGAAAGTGGACAACTAAGCTTTATTCACAATGATTGTGATAATATTGTCCAAGCAATCATTCACATTCGCAATCGGTGGGAGCTGAGTCAACCAGACTCGGTTACTGTTCATCAGAAAATTCGACCAAAAGATGTGCCTGGAACGTTACTTAACATGGCACTTTTAAATTTAGGTTCCTCTGACCCCAATTTGAGAACAGCTGCTTACAATTTGCTATGTGCTTTGACTGCTACTTTTGATCTTAAAATCGAAGGGCAACTATTGGAAACTCAAGGACTCTGTATACCATCGAATAACACAATATTTATTAAATCAGTCAGCGAGAAACTTGCGACCAATGAACCCCACCTGACACTGGAGTTTCTGGAAGAATGTATCCAGGGTTTTCAGCGAAGTACGATTGAACTTAAACACTTGTGCTTGGAATATATGACACCCTGGCTAAAGAATTTGGTTAAATTCTGCAAATCAAATGACGACTCAAAAAAACTGAAAGTCTCTCAAATTTTGGATAAACTTATTTGTCTGACAATTGAACAAAAAGAGATGTATCCTTCAGTACAGGCTAAGATTTGGGGTTCCATAGGTCAGATTCCAGAGCTCATCGACATGGTCTTAGATAATTTTCTACACAAATCGATTACATATGGCTTGGGGTCACCCCAGGTTGAAATAATGGCGGACACAGCGGTAGCTCTAGCCTCTGCGAATGTTCAGTTGGTCTCGAAGAAGGTGATAACGCGAATGTGTCGTGTGATGGACAAAACTTGTGCAAATCCCACTCAGTATTTGGAGCAGCATATGATGTGGGATGATATAGCAATTCTAGGGCGCTACCTACTCATGTTGTCGTTTAATAACTGTTTAGATGTGGCTACACATTTGCCATACCTTTTCCACAACATCACTTTTCTAGTATTAACTACATAATAAATAAACTTTGTAGATACTTCTATTAACGCATTTCTCTCTTACTATAGGTATGCTCGGGATCGCTGTCCATGCGTGCCTCAACTCATGGCCTTGTTATTAATATTATCCACTCACTTTGTACCTGCACCAAACCGTCATTCTCTGAGGAGGCACAGCGTGTTCTTCGTCTCTCTTTGGATGAATTTTCCTTACCAAAGTTCTATTTACTATTTGGCATTAGTAAAGTTAAATCTGCAGCGGTTACTGCATTCCGTTCGAGTTGCCGTCATCCACCGGATAAGTGGCTGGGTAACGAGCGAGTTTCGCAACCTCTACCAGCTGACCGAGAGCGTTTGTCATTACCATCGCTTGAAGTTATAACGGATGCTTTGCTTGAAATAATGGAAGCTTGTATGCGAGACTATCCGGATTGCGAATGGCTGCAAACCTGGACATCGTTGTCAAGAAATTTTGCATTTTGTTATAATCCTGCATTGCAACCAAGAGCGCTGATCGTCTACGGGTGCATTAGTAAAAGTGTCACTGATCAAGAAGTAAAGCAGCTGCTTCGAATTCTAGTAAAAGCGCTTGAATCTTTCAATGATATCATTCTCATAGAGGCGTTGGTTATGTGTTTAACGCGAATTCAACCCTTACTTAGACCAGTAAGTAAATTCATTGACATATTGAAACAAAAAGCATTTATATAATTTTCTGAATTAGGAATCACCAATCCACCGAGCACTCTTTTGGGTAGCCATATCAGTTCTACAATTAGATGAAATAACATTATATGGAGCCGGATTAGCTCTGCTCGAGCAAAATCTTCATACATTGAAATCACAGGGTTCTTTTGATAAGATGAATATTTCCGATGTAATGCTAAGTACTCGGGAACCACTCGAATGGCATTTTAAGCAACTGGATCACGCGGTTGGGCTTTCGTTTAGAAGTAATTTCCATTTTGCCCTAGTTGGTCATCTGATTAAAGTTTGTATTATATTGTAATATATTATATCCCAGAAGCTTTAAAAAAAACATCTTATTTTAGGGTTTTCGTCATCCAACACCCACGACAGTGTCTCGAACAGCTAGAGTTCTTACAATGCTTCTCGGTATCATCGCAAAACCTGTTCGTCGTGATAAATTTGAAGTTACACCCGATAGTGTGGCTTATCTTACTGCTTTGGTTGCAGTTTCTGAGGAGGTCCGCTCAAGGTGCCACGTCAAGCATGCGTTACCAAGATGGCCAGCTGAACTCGGATCAGATAATACGGATGGTGGAAATGCTATTCTGCAAAATGTTTGTACTTTAAAACGTCCGAGATTATTTATTTCATTTGGGTTTTGTTGCAGCAATTTGGAATGCCACTTTCAAGGAGACAGAAATCATGGGATATCCTGGATCAGTCCGCTATATCGTTTGCGCGTCATCACAAAATTCCAGCACATCAGGTATGTTTATAAGGGCATGTTGAAATCTATGTATGTAGCGAAAGACCATTGATTTAGTAATAGAAAATAAACAGTGAATTGTCGCAATCCAGTGGTAATTGATTTATTATCCATTTTTAACATTTTTTCCATTCGTAACATACACAATACATTTCTGTACTGTTTTGTGTACAACTCCCAACAGTTAATCCCATTTATCAGGAGTTATTGTTTTCCAGTAAATGTATGTAGCAACACTAACCCAAACATCACGAAACACTTTTCTGATACAATCAACTTTTTTTTGATATGTCGACTTTCTTTGTTTGCGAATGTTATTATTCACATGTATTTATACCTCATTTACAAGAAAGGGGACCCTTTGTCCTGCAAGAACTATTAAGAAGATCCTATCCAACGTACTGTGTGAACGTTTTAAACAATCGGCACATACAAGTGCGACTTCCGGCCCGACAGACCTTCACACTAAGGCAAATCCAAGAAAACCCCAACGAATTTCAAGAAATATGTAGTTTGCTCAAAAAATTCATTAGCCGAAGTATAATTCACAAAACTCAAGGCCAAAATTCTAGTGAATGACGACAAAATACTACAGAGGTTGACGCTATACTTTCGCCCCTCCAAACTACAAAGATGTAACCGGTCAAATAGCGAGTTTTGGAATAAAATGGACGACATCGGGTCCATGATTAATAAATCTGAGAAAGTAGTAGATATTAGTCGCTTCTGTGTAGATTGTCGAAACTTTTCTATGTAAAGCAAGGTATTAGTTGGGGAGAAAAAAGAGTCAGATCTACATGTGTTAAGGGGTTATATTTTGGGGAATAAGTGGGGCTACCCCTTTTTCTGATGGAATTACTTACCGGGAAACTTTAGAGGGGGGGTGAACATTGTCTGTGAGTAAGATGGGGTATTCTGGTTATTAAAGGTTAATTTCGTTAATTTGTGTTAAATTGATTTGTGTATTAAAAGACCTACCTATACCTGTGTTGCATTGTTGTTTGTGGATAAATTGTGGAAGTATGATTCGTATCGTTTAGGTGCTTGCTTAAGCGGTTGGCTGACAGCTGAGATTCGTGTAATGAAATAATATCAGGTTTGTGCTTAATAATAAAAAGTTAAAGTTGGTGGTAATTATTAATGTACCCATAAATAGCCCACTGGAGAACTTTAATCAAAGATATTAATGGAAACCTGACTTATTTGCTTATTTACAATATTCGCAGTGTTATTTCGAAAGAAGTGAATACATAAACGCCCTTATTGGTCCGGAAAATTTGACACCTGAGTCAAGGAGTCGGGTTTTTGGTTGTCATTGTTAAACATCATCTTAATCGTCTTCAGGTGTTTTAGTATAGTAATTTATATTTAACGAAGTGGGTGAACGGTCATGGTCGGTTTGATTGGAGGAAACGTTTTTTTCTTAGACCTCGGATCTATATCGAGACCGTCTATCATCAGTTTTTTTTTTTTTTTTTGAGGTGCTTTTCCCCACCGGACCTCGACCAGACTAGCGAGCTCTTCAGGCAAGTAGGCTATGTCAAGTCAAGTTTTATAATATTTAAATTTGTTTGTTCTAATACGTGCCATGATATGTCAGCACATGCCTGTGTACCAAAAATGGCTATTAGACATGCATGCTGGAATGGTGTCATTGTCATGCACATATGGTATAAACTTACCTCATCTTATGTTAGCATAACCAAATTAATGTATCTCTTCCTTGCGGTGTAACATTTTGGGTAAATGTTTTTATTTTGCTTATACTAACAATATTTATCCACAGCGCTACTTTCCTTACCCACAATAGCCTTAAAACTTATGCCGCAATAGTTACCTAAGCGAATCTTTTTTGAACAATAAAGTGATTGTTCTGCAAAAAAGTCAATCATCTTGGTACTGGCTTTAGGAAAGAAACGAAACGAAACGAAACACTGATTGCAGCACATATGCATACATAATGTATACAATGTTCTGTACAAGATCCTATACAGGATGTTGCAACACACTACTTCCATTGTGCATAGTAGCGCACTAACAGTAATTTTGTCGTCAATAAAATGTTCAAATATGTTATTCATTACCAACGTACTCAGTGCCAGCAACACAGAGCACTTTTTGAGATACAATTACATAGTATTCAGGAATGAAGCTGCAAAATGGAAATCAAAAAATTTAAACATCGTCGGTCTCGAGTGTAAACCGTCTCACTACATTCTTATGATATGTAAGATTATTACATCATAAGAAAGGTGAAATCAAGACACCTGGTTTGATATAAACAATAAAATTCAGTTCGAAAAAAAAGTGGTTTAAATCGGATAATGAGTAAAACAGTTGAATCCTTAACATTCAAACTAAACTGCTTACCCTATCAAAACTAGAGAGGTTATACACAAAAACTTTATCTGAAAAGGAAGAAGAATATTTATTGTGTAGAATAGAAATCATATTTTGAATTTTATTACAAAGAGGCAAAAAGTGTTTTGGTGTATTTTTTTTTCCTTTCCCTGTAAAATTGTCTTTTACGGAATTATCAGTTAAACACTCTTAGCCGACGATATGATGTATTATAGCATTTAAATAAAAATGTTTTTTTTTTTTTGTTATTTTAATTCTATTAACATTTAACTCTTACTACATGTAAAAAATAAATGTTTGTAGTAAACACTTTGAGAAAAATAAAAAGTTGTTATTTTCAGTTTAAGGTACGAAAACTTTTCAAGATATCATTCAACAGTTTCTGCGTTAGTAAATTGTCTCCCAAAAATATTAAAAAGTTTTATTTTGTAGTTATAATAGTTTGGAAGTTATAGGATTTTTAGTAGAGTACCTCCAAGTCGTCAATGTACACTTTCACGGCTTAAAACTTAAATGAGAATCCGAATATATCCACCTAGTATAACGTATGGGCTTCCATAATCTCCCATGCTAAAAATTCGTATGTATGTAATGCGATCATTCCCATTGCACTTGGTTTTTTAGTGACCTTCAATTGTAGCCTCCTGTCGTATATTTGCAATTCATAATGTGAAGTTGTGAATCGATGCATGTATTTGCTTTCACTCATAAATCAAAACAACGTGGGCTGATTTTTATTTACTTCTCCAGAGTGTTTTTTTTAGGTAAGGTCGGTTTTAGTAAATCGTCGCATAAAACGACTGCGTTAAAAAAAAAACTCACTGCACTAAGTCGATGGTCTTTACGAAAATAAAAAAAATAACTGAACTAAAGTTAAAACAGATGATCAAACAAAATTATGTTTTCACTTGATGTATATTAATACGTGATGATGATGAATAATCAATTAATATTTATACAAAATACTAAATTATCGTAATTATATTTTTTTCTTTTTCTCTGTTTCGTTCTAAATCTAATTTCGTATGCCTGCTGATTGATGCTTGCATTAAACTATCCTGGGTTTCTAAAATCAAAAAATAAAATAAATTCATCTAATTCCAAAACTATACTTAACACTCATATGTGTTTAATGTTTAAATATCTATTTTTTTTACATTTTTATTTCTCCATTAAATTAAACTAATCATACCTATATATAATTATCATTGATTTATTTGCCTATAAATGTGTTTATTTATTTATTTTATTAATTGGGTGTATTATAAACCAAATTGTTATAACTATTATATGTGCATGTTTTCATTCATCACACCAATATTTTTTGGTTATTAAACATATGCGAATAAACATAAACTTAAAATTGATAACAAAATAAAGAATGCACGAGTTTTGTTTAAAACTCAACGTTCGTTCTCTGTACCGACGACTAAAGATCCAAATAACTCGAGTGGAATCGATGATCGACAGGTATTTGAAATATTGAACCTGTACAATTTGTTTCAAATTTCCCCTTAATTCACCTTTTTTTTATTTTTAAAATATACGTAGTGTACATTTTAATTCCTTAAAAAATAAATTTTGCTCAAGTCAAACAATATCAAAGCACTACATTGCTTTTTTATAATTCGAACACAGATATATAGTTTGTATTAACTACACAAAAGTTATTTACAGTTAATTTTAAAATGTACCTAATATAAGGCTTCAGTTATTTTATATTTTTTAATTATATTATTATTGAATATATTTGATTATGTATTTATATTTATTCTAAAACTATTATCAGTGTTTTTTAAATTATGTTGATATGTACATATGTGTTAAATTACGTACCAGACATTTTTTGAAAACTTAAGATTAGTCTGATTTTTTCCATAATATTATTAACGTATACAAATTGAAAAATCACTGGGTTTTTTTCCTATGATCCCTTCACGCTCAGCCACACTCACATTCGTGTACACCAATTGGAATTCATGTGATTCCGCAATGCTCTGTGGTAGGTCTTTGTACGCTGTTAAAAATGCTTGGGTAATCAAGACTCAGGGCTTTCCAGTTTAAATAAAATACATAGAAGGTAAATAGATATTCCTATATTTAATCAGAAGAAAAAAAAGTTGTACAGCAGTGGGGTCTACCATCACCCCAAATCAAGTTATTTCAAGTTAAGAAAAATATATTTTTGATTTTGAGGTGTAACTACGTTTTGGGCTTTTTATTTCTAATCCAATTTTCTCAAAACGTTTAGATTGGTTGAGAATAAACCATTTACATTCAAATTTAGAACAGAGCTTTTGCCTTTTGCCCTTTAGAGGCACTTATTTTATTTTGCTAAAAAAATTGTTTTTCTTTGATCGGGAACTCTATTCCAGGTAGTCCTTTCGATCGCTTTGAAGACCATAAAATCTTAATTACAATCTCATTTTCGAACATGCGGAACATGCGAACATGCGGCTAAGGTTACAGTTTAATTCTAAAAGTCAATTTCAATGTTGAGAAGTTTCGCATGGGAGTTCTTACTATTGGATGTTTGTCAGACTTTCGCAAGAGGTGGGACAGCAAATAAAAACTTTTAGGCGGAACGCTTCGGATTTTAACCTCAAAGCGAAGGGTTACCGCTTAGTTCAAACGACAAAGCCAATGCACCCACTTTTCATTGGGATATTTAAGCCAAATTTGTGTAAACTCTCCGTTTAGCTATCAAGAAGGGAGTTAGCACCGTTTTCCTCTAGGCCTTTTTACAAACCTGTAACTTTGTGTGATTAATTCGTATTGACTCCTGAACATGAATATAAAAGTTCAAACAATTAGACAAATTCACCTTATTTGAACAAACTCATTTACGACATATAAACACAACTGCCAGTCATGCTAGATGTTCTCCGGTTTAATACCTCCGCCCAAAAGCCTTAGATGTTTGAACATTGAAGACAAAAGCTGACATATAAGCTTTATTACTTATCAGCATGTATAATTTTTGGGTATTGGATACTCCTGACTGGCAGATCTGATTGATTTCCACTAAATTTGACAAATATTATTATATATTGAACAGCAATTTTTTTTTAATTTCGATAAATGAATGCGATACTTTCTTACTTCTCCACCCCAAGTATCCAAAAATACAAAATCGAATTGTCTATAATTAACAATTGCAATAACTTTCTCTTTTGAAAAACTTAAGTAATTGCAATTAAAGTCTACAACAAGAGCTTCTATTTATTTGCACGCTTTTAGCTTGTCTCGAAAACCAGCAACGAAAATGTTAGATTAAAATCAGCAGCAGAATTTGAAATAGTTTATAAAATTTAAAATTGGTAAGTGATCCTAAGTCGCCTAGAGCCGTCAGATGTTTGCTGCTTTTTGACAGTTTTTGTATTTTGGATATCTGGAATGTGTGTTCATATGTTTTGAGTAACCAATTTTAACTAGTTTTCTATTTGTAAGTCCCCAATGCATAACCAATGGAATATATAAACTGAATATGTAAACCCCTATATAAGTATTTATGATCAGCATCAAAAGCTAAGAGCAAAATTTTGTTTTCATCGAAAATTTCCATAGCAGGCGAAAAAAAAATGTATTACAAAATATGTAGCCAATATTTTTCTGGTGTATCACCCACAAAAATGATGTGGCCAAGCCCATTTTTTTAAATATTGATATATTTTTTTATAAATTTCATATAAAATGAAATAAAATTTCATCCACCATGGGCTCCGAAATGGTTAAGTGTAAAAATTTTTTGAATACGCCCACAATTTAGAAAAAACGGTTTTAAAGCTAAAGTTAGAGGGTATAGTGTTACAACATTCACAAGATATGTAGGCACTGCCCTCTTTTATAAGTTTGTCATATAACGTTTTTTTGCCACGCCTACTTTTTGTGTGCGTTTTTTACTGAAATGTTGTTTTCTTCAAAAATTTTCATAGACACCGAAAAAAAAAGTTTAACAAGATATTTGGCCAATATTTTTTCCAATATATCGGTCATGCAAATTTTTTTTTAAATTTAATAGAATGAAATAAAATGCTATCCATCATCTTCTTAATGCTTTTTTCTTTGGGGCATATAGGGATAAGGATAGGGTATCATAATGTTCGCCGTATCATAAGCGGACTGTAGCCTTCCCTTATGTTTTAATGTAAAATTAGACCAATTTTTGAAACTTGGCCTACTTCACCTACCGTACAATGTGCTTAATATCTTCCCTTGGAAATTCTTTTGAAATATTGGATGTAGTAGTTATCCAATGAACCGTATAAGCAATACCTTATTTATTAAAGCAGAAATCAAATACGAATAATTTATTCAAGTATTTATGTATATATGTATATATTATTAGTATTAAATTAATGTACATTTAGAGCGCATTATGACCCTTAATTTAAATTAATGTGTAAGCTATAACCAACATTTCATAAGTTATAAACAAACACTGATTTAACAAATAACTCAAGGTTGTTAAAACTTACAATCGATAAATAAAATTTGATTCGTCTTAAATGAGCACTATTACAGTCATTTGCACAACACACGCATGTTTGTAAACTTGAGAACCTAATTTTTATTAATTTCATTAGATTTAATTTGTTTATTTAAATGAAATTATTTTATAGTAGTAGGAAATCAGTACTATAGTGTTTTATTTTGTTTTCTTAGGAACGTGGTTCTCGATCGTCTGTATCCAACGAATCGAATGTACTTCTTGACCCCGAAGTTCTGCCAGACCTCTCCATTCAAGCACTAGTACTTACAGTACTCGCAACATTAGTAAAGTATTCCACAGATGAAAGTGAAACAAGAGTTTTGTATCAGTACCTGGCGGAAGGATCTGTAGTATTTCCCAAAGTCTTTCCCGTGATGTAAATGCTACGCTAATTTATAGTTAATTATCATCTAAATATGTTATTGCTTTCTTTTAGTCATTCCCTACTTGATCAAAAAATAAACAATATTCTATCGGTGTCGCATGACCAAGTTGTTCTCAATTCTGTGCAAAATATAATTCAAAATATGCTTGCAAGCGAAGATCCTTCACAACAACAATTGCATTTCCTTCAAAGCTGCGGATTTGGTGGACTTTGGCGATTTGCTGGACCATTTACCAAAGTAAGTTTTTATATACGTTTTTCTTTTACTTATTTTATTATTACGAACTAATTTTTTATTCATAGTATAACATGATGGGGGAATCATCAGAACTATTTGTAAACTGTCTCGAAGCAATGGTTGAAACATGTCTCCCTGGAGATGAAACAACTCCAGTGCCACCATCCCCACGACCATATAACCTTAGCTCGAGCTTAAGCAGCCTAACGTTGGGATCACCTACAGACAAAGGTTTTTATGAAACTAATTTATGAAACTTAATATCAAAAACAGTAACGTAGATTACGTGAGCATCACAGCATTATTTCATCACCATTCCACTCAATTCATTAGAATGCAATATCATATGTTTTCCCATCGTTCTTAAATTTGTCTTACTTTTTTCTATTTTCCCTTGTTGCACATAAAACAACTATAATTCTATTAAATAAAATAAACAAATAAATTTATTAATAAATCTACACTTATAAAAAATCGCCAAAAATGTCTACGAAACAAAATTTAGCTTTCTCATCGGAATCATTAGATCATGATAATTTTGGTGGCAGTGTTAGTTCTCTGCGCCGTGCATCATGCAGCAAATCACGAGCTAAACATCGAATTACCGATAGCCCATCTCATTAGAAGAGTGACTATATTAACAAAGATCTACTTACTTATTATCATTTTATAGCATATTTTTTAATACATATTTACATAAACGAAGAGGCAGTTGTTTGTATTAATATTTTGTCATAGAAAATGTTTAATTTTTTGGTGTAAATTTGAAGGCTTTTATTTCATATCGATTTTTCGTTTAATAAGTTACTAAGCCGATAATATAAACTGTAGGTATATTTGTATACATTTATATTTTAATATAATGTTTTCCGTTATTCATTTTAATGAAAGCGTTACAATTCGATGCTATTGGGGCTTTATTTAAACAATTTATGATAGGTTTGTTCCAACACAAGCTCAAACTATCAGCAAATTGTCAGGAGCATGCGCAGTCTAGTTTTGCCGTTCCAACACGATACAAAAGCAAACTAAAACTATCATAAGGCTGTTCCAACACGCTCTTAACTAGTCATCAAACTTGTTTCTGATAGTCAGAACATAGAACAGTCAGAGGATATTTTGCGGACTAAACATCTGAGGCTTGCTCAGTTCGTAAAATTCTCGCTCACTAATCAGTCTCAGTTGCCTTCCTTGTTGTTTTCAGTTAACAGAATTCAGTTTGTGTAGCTTAGACTTAAGTTCATGCCTTCGTTCTGTGAAGGCGGGTACTTATGAACAGCTAATGCATGAAAATGGAAGGTTTGTATGAAGTAATTTTCCTTCATTAAAGCATTTTGTTTACTATAGTTTAGTCTATAGCATCAGTCCTTTATTTTTCTTTTACGACTTACGTATGTAAATTATGCATGTAAGTAAAATTTTTTTCTACTTCTTTTGGCCATTTAGCTTATGGAACTTAAGGAAGCGTTCTTTAACGTCTCTAAAGCTCTCTGTTTGGTAACTCACAAACTGTAGAAATATCTACGGATAATAACAAATAAAATATAAATCTACACCTACACAGGACTTATGGTTCAACTTTTGGACAATTTGTGGACATATTCTACGAAGAAAATCATTCCAGTGTGTCTACCTCCAATGTTTAACCCAGTTACCGACAATTGAAGGAAAACCCTTCAGAGTTGCATTTTTTGATGTCTTAAAAACGGACATCGTAAAAAAAAGTCCTTTGATTACAAAACGTTTCGAAACTTACAAATCTATATCCATTTTCAGGACTTTAGCGTACAACCGCACACGATTGAGTTGTAAAGAATACTAAACATTTAACGTGAGTAGTAAGAGAACTGCAAAAGCGTTCCAACACGCAAACAATTTTGTTATTAGGTAATGTTCGAGCATGCGCAGTAAAAAATTACCAACTAGCCAGAACCAAGTTTTGATTTGGTTTTGGAACAAACCTTATATTTATTAACTGCTGTAACTTGCTCAGATTTCACTTCAGTTCGGGTGGATCTGGGGTTTAAACAATAAGCATACCAATAAAGGCGAGGTCTTCTTCTCCAGATTGAAATCAAGCCATTCGTTCCTCATAATCTAGCTTAATTTTCTGACACATATGATGTTTCTGTACAACTCGCATAGTGACTAAGCATCACATGTAAAATGTTTTCGTATCTGTTTATTGTAAACGTCCTTGCGTCTGATTAAGGAGTTAGGTGCGTTAAAGATGTTCAAAAAAAGGGTATTTTTACTATATTTTTTTTTAAATATATAAATACAATTATATGTTTTATTTAAACAATTCAGCATGTCAAAGATACATATTTAAACAGTATTTTGTGAAATTTGTATTTAAAAATTACGAAAACTGAGCCATTGGTATCACATCTCCTTTGACGTCTCAAAAAAAAAATGGTCTTGCCGTGGACAGCATAACTTATTATTGGTTCATCGAAAATCAAAAAAACCAAAAATATTTCGTTAGTACATGGATATACATGGTTAAGGGAAGAAGAAAAAAAAATTAAATTTGAATTTTTGACAGACTTTGAACAATTTTTTGGTCTAATGGTCAAAAAAATGAGTTGTAATAAAAAAAACCCTTCGTTCAATAATGTTAGATAATGTTAATTCAAAGAGGAGTGCAAAAATCGCTTCATAACTTTTCGAGAAATCATGTCTTAAAAAATCGACTTAAAAAATTTAGTTTTGAAATAAACGCGAATACCTGCGAAGCGCTGCACTGTCGTGGCCTGCTGGGCGGAACTTCTGAAGGGTCTATCTCTTAGAATTTTACTCGGATCGATCGAAATTTAAGGAGAATATTTAAAACATATTGTTCTATTTTATAAGACAAACAAAAATTGATTTTTTTTAAATTTTCAAACCCACCTAACCCCTTACTAACGCAAATGCAATATCTTTAAAAGTAAAGAAGTTGATGTTCATGTGGTCATATAAATAGGGATATAACGTGATGAAGAATTACTTGCTTCTGTTGTGTTACATGCGACTGTACATTTGGAACTCACAATTGTAGTCTACGTACCAGATTTTACTTCTGAACCCCAATTTTCTGATGTGCAGGTGGTCTTCGACAGGGTGCCTTTTTTTCAATAACTTTTAAATTAACTACAATTTTACAATCAAATAAATTTTATAAGTTATATTTTATTGATTGGTTATATTATCGATTCAAAGGTAAAACTCATAAGTACAAAATTTATTTACGTTTTATAACTAAAAAAATAAACGACAATTGTCATTCATACAATTTTTACTGGATACACAAAGTTATAATACTCAATAAGTCCAGGCATTTTGAAACTTAAAACAGTTCCTTTTGTCTGTTTTGTATGCTAATGAGTTTTACCTTTGAACAGACTATATAGTCTTTAACGTTATGTATGGAATATAATAACGGTTAAGTGAGCTCCTTGGCCGTGGCACAAAGGCTAACTCTCTTAAGCACATTTTTCATAACAATTTGCCAGACTACTGGTCGAATTTCAGCAACTTCGTTATACCCTCCAATTCCGTCATCAGTGTTGATGTTGTGGCGTTAGATGCTTCATAATAATTTTTTGTCTACCATTATCGACCATTATGAATTGTATTTAATTTAAAAGTTATTAAAAAAAAATATCGACCTTGAACATAAAACCCTGTATTTAGGGATATTTTGAATATCCTGTAACATTTTATAACTGTTTTCCACGCTCACTGTATGTTACTCGCTCTTTATTCTTGATTTCAGTAAAATTATTGTTCTTATACCTATCGTATATTATCGGCTTAACGTATTTTATTAATCTTCTAACAGAATCCAATATTAAAGCAATGTATATATTAACATTGCACGTCTAATTGATCATTATTATGCATGCAATTGAAATTTAGGTGCACAAAATAATGCAAAATTATCCAAAATATGTATATTATAATCAATTAGAAACAACTAGACATTTTAAATGGAATTTATCAAATAAAATAATTACTATTTTTGTTAAGAGCTTTTAAGAAGAATACATTACATTTTTATAGGATCAATTGAAAAAGTAATACAAATTGAATACACACTTTGTTAAAATGTATATATGCACTGCCATGATCGTATATACAATAATGGTTTTATTTTGTTTTCTCTGTAAAGTACTTTTTTATTATATTGATTCTGATTTCGATTTGTTTTTTATAATAACTGTGTAATTGTTGTTAAATATGCGTAGATAGTGTTCTTGGTAGATATCAGATTGCTTTTCAATGAATATTCATTTTGTTCTTTCATTTTGTGTTGCTAAAATATATACATTTCTACATAGCATGTTTCACGTTACTGCATTGCTTTTATAAATCAAATTAAAATGGTAGGCAGATGTGCTCTTATTAATCAATGTTGAATTTCGAATAAAGCAGAAAAGTTAACTATGCTGTTTGTTAAAATTAAGTCCAAGAGGAAAAAGTAGACGAAAAAAGGGAATGTAGGTAGCTATTTTATAGTGATTTGTGACGTAGCCGACTGGACGAAAGCGGCAACAGGCATTCAGATTATTTTAGATTGAGAATATTTTATTAGTTTTATTGTTTTTTTTTTTTTTTATTAATTTCGTCTGCAATTAATAAATGGACTGTTAATTTGACAGAAAATTTAATAATGCTGTCACTCAATATAAACAGTGACATGTACTTAATGCACTTGTTGCCGTTATTCTAATTCTAATATTGATGGATAAAAAAACTTGATTCATTTGTGTTTAATATCCCATAGTCGAATACATAGCTCTATTGGCTGAATATGTATTTATGCACATGTGTATGAATATGTATTTTGCAAAAATATAAGGTTAAATAGTTTAATGCACGGCTCATTTTAATGCAGCCGTTCCAATTCGACGAAAGAATCTGCTAAAAGAGCAGTTTTTATTTTGGTTAAGATGGTAGATATCTCAGACCACATGTGGCTAAAAGAAAACGTACTCGCTAGGATTATCAGGATTTCCCATTTGGAGATTCGTCTCAAAGATTGTGTAAGCTCCGGAAAATTTTCCCAGTTAGCTAGACGAAGTTGATGTTCCCAAGGGTTCACTCTTAAAGCGAACCTGGATTCTGAACCATCTCTCGGTAATTAGTCGCCTGCAATCCCCTGGTGGCCGGTGACTTATTATCATTTCATAAAGTCCATAGAAAATCATTTGAGTATTCCAGTAATTTTAATAAAAAGACTAAATTTTGAAGTCTTAAGACTACGTTTAAATACTTGGAATTCAATATTAAATTCTCAATGTCTTTGAATGCATGCATTCTTTGAATGTCCTTACAATTCCATACATTCATTTAATGATAGTAGAATTTTAAATGCATTCGATTTATTGACTTCTTTTGGCTGGTTGAAGTCTTTTAACTGGAATGAAGTCTTGTTACTGGTTGAAGACATTCAATTGATTTGAAATCTGTTATCATATTTATTACAAATAATAAGAAACATAATAAGACTATTGCCATTGCTAATAAACGAAATTATGTTCTCGTATTTTGTTTCGCACATAGTGTACGACCAGCATTAGAATTGATTATGGGTTTAACCATAGCCATTACATTGACGCTTAATAATAGATCAATATGCATTGGTTCAATCCGCATAGAAAAAATTGTGTTTCCATGAAACTATCCAAAACCAAAAGCTGATTGAACTGATTATTTGATAAATTAGATGACAGATGAGGGAATGCTGAGAGCGCGAGAGATCAAAATGTTTCAATCCGATTACAAGTGTTTATATGATATTTCAATTTAAACAGGATCCACCGAATGCGGATCGAATATTTCAAAAAGGTTTAAATTGATGTCAATATGAGCGAATTGAAGGAATGTGTATTAAACTGTCATATAAACGAGTGGTGGCCAAATGATATAAGCTCTGCGGGTGATAATGCGATCTTCAAAAACAGGCCACAGGGCTGTGTGGCACGTAGCGCCGCCCTGTTGAAACCAAATGTTGCCAATATCCTCCTCTTCAATTTTTGTGAAAAAAAATTCATTCAACATGGCCCGATAACGATCGCCATTGACTGTAACGGCCGCTCCTTGCTCATTTTCGAAGAAAAATTACCCAATTATGCCTCTGGACCAAAATCCGCACCAAACAGTGATTAGTTTTGGGTATACCGGCTTTTCAATGTATGCGTGCGGGTTTTCTGTGCCCCAAATGCGACAATTTTGCTTGTTTTCCTACCCGCCAAGATCAAAATGAGTTTCATCTGAAAATGTTTTTTTTTGGAAAAATCGTTATGTCGCAACATTTCCCAGCGTTGTTCAAGTGTATACACAACCATAATCGTTCAGCGGAAGGATAAAACTGATTATCTGTCAAATCAGACATGAGCTAAGTGTTACCATTCGCGAAATAAGCACTAGTTGAAAAAAAACGTTATATGGCGGACCCTATACTTACGTACTTAACGGGCTCCCGAACCGTGAAGAGTCGCCGACTGAGACAACGCAGGCTTCTATTCTCTGCGATCCCGGAAATGCTGCTAGTGTATAGTAGGGTACGCAATTGTCGAAACCCTATCTATATGCTACAGCCTCCATGATTCCTAATGAGCAAATCAACAAAAGAATGCATCCTTAAGTACATTAGTCAACCCCTATTGATTGTCTTTTTTTTCACCTGGTTTTTGAAAGCTGGAAACTATTTCTGCATTTGGCTTTACAACTTCACCGCGTTTAACCAAAAACTTAATTTCTGTCGAACTTAAGTGGAGTTTTGTAATATTTTGACAGTTTATATTATCGTTTCCACGGTTTTTTATACATTATTTTGTTCGACTGTAATAATGCGATATCATCATAATTTTTTTGAGGCTTTTTATACCCTATCTTAAGGGTATATAGGGACTCATAGTTTGTAACACCCCTTAATATTCGTCATAGACCCACAAAAGTATATATATTTATGATCAGGACCAAAACCTAAGACTATTTAGCAATGTCCGTCCGTCCGCCCGTCACCAATTTATAGGCCTTTAAATTAAGGTTAGAAAGCTGAAATTTGGAACATATACCTAGGGTCCCGAAATGGTAGAGTGTAAAATGTTTTTACTACCACGCCCACAATTTAGAAAAAACAGTTTTAAGGCTAAAGTTAGAGAGATAGAGTGTTGTAATCTTTACAAGATATGTCGGTACTGCCCACTTTTGTGGGCGTTTTTTCAAAAAATATTTTTTTTTTGTAAATTTAATAGAATGAAATTAAATGCTATCCATCATCTTATAAATGCTTTTTTTTTTTGCGGCATATAGGGATATGGATAGGGTATCATACTGTTCGCCCCAAACGGACTGTAGCCTTTTCTTTTGTTTTTAATTTAGTTTGTGGCGATATTTCTATTTTAATAGGTACACTTGTTTTATTTTTAAATAGAAAAAGTTCAAATATCTGAGGCTTTTTTTTATTTATTTAAAAAGTTTGGGCCTATATTTCATATTCATATATAAAAATGAGCTTCAGTCAACTCAAACAAATTTAAAGCCTCATACCTATACTGTAGGTTGTTCGTTATTTATCCATTACTCCACCCAACGTTGAACAGATAAAGTGGAGCAACGCACTATATCAGTTTTTCCCAACGCACCCAGCTCCTTAATTTTAAGTTCAACTCCTTCAACTCCAACGTGCGAGGTTCTTAACAAAGAAATCATTGATGATGGCTTTTATTACAGTGCTCAACGCGTTGCTCTGCAAGTGTATGGGTTGTGAGCAATCTCGTTCAATCAATCTCATTGGCAGAACGATTTCAAAACTATGTGCAACGCAATTATATTTTCTTCGCGTTTTTATTTTTTTTTTATTCTTCATTATTTCGGGTTATATCAAAATTGCGTTACGCAAAAAATAAATAACATTGCTTCTTCTAACGCAGTTATTTGTATAAACGGGGTTAGAGTATATACAAAAAAATCCTTAAGTGCTTGGTATATAGGGTCTTAGAATACTATTACAAATCATCTCCCAAAGTAAAAAGAAAATTAAAAACTTCTAAATGTGATTTAATTTTGTTTATTATTTGAAAACTTTTCTTTTTGTTTTATTTTATATCTGTATCTTTCAGCTGCATGAATAACAACAACACCACGCACTAGACGTACAATATTCGAAAGAATTTTTCGCTTCTTATCTTTTATAAAGAGATGTTTTTAAGGTAAAAAAAACAACAACTAACAAATAAAACCAAACGAGAAACAATTTTTAAAGCAAATCAATATTTATATATTTCAAAGAAATACATTTTTCACAAAACAACTACAAAGCAGAGATATATTTAAATGTGAACAATATTGTTATGTTTACGAAAGAATTTATATTTATATTTTCATGTTTATATACAAGACATTTGAATTGATATCTTACGGAGTCCTTCCTTACCTATATTAATAATATTTTTTTTTCATATCTATTTTGATTTAATTAATTTTCACTTATATAAAAATAAAAAATAAATTGAGTGTGTAAAAAGCATTGTACATCCAACTTTCTCTTTATCTAAAAATGTTTATGTGTTCTTCTGTATATGTATACATGTGTACATTTGTATATGTGCCATAATTTATTTATATATCTATGTGTAAAGAATTGTTATAGTCTAAATGTATGCTGTCCATTTATCCATATCACTCGTTGCACTTTTACTTTACTTGATAAGCAAATAAACTTATTCTGCATCCCGCATAATTACACATTCAATACAAAACAGCCTGAGTGCAAAATAAATGCTTTCTTGATAACGTGAATCTATGTGTCCTATTCAATGTACCGATAGCTAAATATTTTATTATATATTAAGAAAAGTAAATAATGTATATTTGCTGTTAAAATTTTATAAATGTAAATATTTATTGAATCAGTTTTCGTTTAATAAAATAGAATATATTTTGAAAAAAAGATGGTGGAACGGAATACTGATGTTTGATAAATTTGCAACTTTCACCCGGAATCCGAAATAATTGATGTCATTTAAATTTTTTAAACCTTATATATATCACAAACACCGACAACCACTTAACAAACAAAGATTTAGCAGTATTTTGTTAAAAAAATTTGTTGTGGTTGGTGCATTAAGCTAAAAAAAAACTTTTTAACCAGCGAATTTTTGTCAAAAGTATAAAAACGAAAATCAGATTTCAACTTTCACAGCAGTTTAGTACACTGCGTAATTGGATTCTCATATTTGCCTTATAGGAACTCGATTATCCAGTTTTTTTAATGAAACTAATAAAATGGTTTGCATTTGACTCGTAACTCTCGTCTCGTGATTCCTAGTAAGGGACAAATAAACAAAATATAATTGTGCTTCACAAAGACCGCCACCAAGTATAGTTAAGAAGCAATAAAACAACCCTGGTTTGTTTGGTAATGTTCGAATATTAAATAAAGAATTATATGGAAAATGTCTTAAATTGAGATTATTTATTTATCAAACCTTACGTTAATGTCACAATGCAATACTGCACCTCAGGCAAAACCACGATATAAACGAGATTGTAATTTTTTGTTCAAATCTGATCACTTTTATTAAGTAGTATATTGAAGCGAAAATATCTGTTGCAGTCAAACAATGATTTTGCAACAATTAACCTCCATTTCTAGGGTAATACAAAGTAGTGTATACTTTATAAGGATTTTACCTATGGAATTGCTGAATCCACAAACGAATATTCAAACAAAAGAATTCCTCGAAAATATTAGTATTTATTAACAAACACAACTTTCCGTTCGGAGTCATCTTTTACAAAATATATAAAAATATTAAATTTGTTTTAAGTGGCTTTTAAGCTTGTTTTAACCATGACTAAACATCGAATTTCTATGGAGCGATTTTTACATTGTTTTTATAATTTTGTTTTCTATAGACATTCAAGTAAAAAATAAAATTGGTAACTCTGAAAAAAACATATATGACATATTATAATCTAACAATAGCCTAATGTCTTCCAGAATCTCCAAACGAAACTTAATTTGATTAAGCTTAAATCACATGCATGTGAATCAGCGATGTTTTGTTTTTATGTATGTTTTATTTTCAAAAATCATTAAAACAACAATACTGTTTTAGTCAAGTGATATAATGAAATACCATGTTTCCTTACATATTAAAACAAAAATATTTATATAAAATAAAATTTATTTGTGAAAAAATAAAATACATTTTTAAGAATCATTGCAGAGTGATAAAGATGTGTATTTAATGAAAGAAACGAAAGAAATAGTATATAAATATATATTTATGTATCATTTGCACGCACTACAGTCGTTTAAAACAATTAATGAATGTTAAATGCAACAAAAAAAAACAAACAAATAAAACCAACATAATGTTAAATGCGTTCATTAAAATGGTAATATCTAAGCATATTTAATTATTATAATAAATGTACTTAAATTAGAAAAAAAATGCTGTTTATTTTGTCCCACTGATTCCCTGACAAATTGGAGCAAATAACATATTTTTAAATCATTTAGAAATGCTTCAATCCGTGTGGCCGGATCAATATGATACCCTATACGTATTCCCTAAAAAAATGGCGTTAAGAACATTATGTGTTAGATACATTGCATCATTTCATTTTCTTTGAATTTCATACATCGAATTGTATTGGCTTCAGCTCGCAGTCGTCGAAATAATGAGAAAAAAATTGTTACACCATTTTTGGCAAAATTTACATTTTAACGCTACATTTTAAAAACTCGCTTATATGGAAAACCTTGTAGCTCCTTAATAATTTTGAATCTCATAACAACCATTTTGTTAAAATCTCGTAACTCCAATGCAATCGTAAATTTAGTCGAAGTTCGTAGGATAATGCATAACTCCGACATATTAATAAAGAGAAAACCTTGTAACTCCTGCTTATAACAATAAAAACTCGTAACTCCACTATAAGCACAGGTATATAAATCCCCAATTATTTCAATTCCAACTGTCTGTAAATATGCAATTATATAAAGTCTAATAATTCTACGATCTACTACAAAACAAAATTGGTTGTACACAATTTTACCCTTTACGATATAAAATCAAGAGACGGATTTAGTTTCCCGTTGAGTAAAACTGAGTTACTGAATGTAACTGCTCTATAATTGTCCACAGTCTTTAGCAACTTTATTTCCACACAGGTAGAAGTGGTGGTCTTAACACATTTTATTTTCAACAACGACGATGCACTGCTCAAAAAAATCCACATTGCAATGCTCAATGCTCTACTTTTACTTAAAAGGGCCAAACCCAAATGGAGGCAGACTGTATGCATTCGTGTATTGGACAAATTGTAACGAAAACTGACATTAACTTTCCGGCTGATTACACCCGCAAGAGATAAAAAAAGGGAGATCCCTGTGTTACTGATATAGAAGCCATAAAATATTTCGAGGGAGATATTTTCTATAAATCGAAATTCAGAGCTACGAAGTTTTCTTACTAAAGATGCGATCAGACGGCCATCCAGATGACAAGTTCGCACCTTAAGTCAACTGAAATATATGCATTTATTATTTACTCCATTTCAATTTTATATCGAGTAAAAGTGATATATAAAACCTAATGTATAAAACCTAATGGATGATAGACACCCTTATTACGGTAAATACCAAATACGTTAAACTAAGGTTGAACTACCAAAGGTTAATAAAACCAAAAAATTAACTCAAACATTTTTTTTTTACTTGAGCACTCGATATGGTTGGCTTTAGATTTTTATAGAACTTCTGATTTTCGAACGGAACTTTCGTAGATGTATTAGCGGATGTTGAGCGTTGGAAACGATTACAGAATTGACATGGTCGTTCTCAAATTCAACTACACACGGGAGGAAGAACGACGTGCAAAAATATATATACTAAATGAAGTGAACACTTTTTGTACATAAACCAAGTTTGTTTGAACATCTTTCATGATATTTATAATACTTTCGTAATATGTTTCCTGTGCCAACGTCTGTTTTTCTAGCAATGTCATTCGGTAGTTATCATTTTTGTCTTTCAAAGCTGCTGTAGTTTTCCGAGTAAACCTCAATGACTGCATACTGACTTCCATCTCGACAACTTCTGAAAAGGTCTATCCCTAATTCAGCACCATGAATAGCAGCAACTTCGAAGTAGCCAAGGAGTTTATCTACCTCGGTGTAAAAATCAGATTCACGAATAACAACTTCGTGGAGTTCCGACCCTAGGAAACTGCTGCAAAACAAAAGTTTGGCGAAACATATGGGTTCAGAACTCCTAACTCGAAGGAGAAAGTGTATACTCTATAGAACCTTATCCTGCCAATTCTGGAGAATTGATACTCCTTCGAAAGAAAAATTATTCTACGGATATTTGGTCCTGTGTGCGAGGAAGGCGAATGGCGGAAACCATACAACCGCTAACTCTGTGAGCTTTACCAAGATGTGGATGTAGTCCAAAAAGGCAAAACACGTCGACTAAATTGGATCAACCACATTAAGCGAATGAACAATAATCCCTGCCACCAAGTTTGAGACGACAAGGAAGACCGAACCTCCAATTTAAAGACCAAGCCATCGCGGTTCAGAGCGCTTGGTCTAGATAACTGGAAGCAGCGTGCCCGGGATCTGTGTAAGTATTCACGAATTTGAAAGAATTGTATCTCTACTTACGAACAAAAAATCACATATCAATTCGACAAATTTTTCAGAAGTAGTTTAAGTAGTGGATGAAATGTTACAGCTAATTTTATTTTGGTGCTTTGTATAAAATGCCAAAATATCACATTCTCCAAGTTACAACAAATGTAGTCTGTATTTGAATTTACGGTCCAAAAAGTTCTTGTCTGATTGGCTTGTTTTGCTAGTTAAATAGTGGGAATTAAAATTAAAATGCCGTTGTTGACGCTAGGGCAAAGTGGCCGCCCGAAGCGAAGATGATCTATCTTAGTGTAGACATTGGTGCAGTTAAATAAAAACAAGTCCATGGAAGTGTATGGAATTAAATCGAATATAAACAAAATTAAAAAAAAAAGTAAATGGGCTCAACCGGGATTTGAACCCAGGACCTCTCGCACCCAAAGCGAGAATCATACCCCTAGACCATTGAGCCGCTTAAGCATCGTCATCCAAAAACCAAACAGTATTCCATTTCATAATTAAATTGTTTAACAAATTTGAAAACACATAAATACATTTACATAATGTTACTAGCGCATTTTAATTTTTTTTAATAGAAAAAATACTTTGTAACCACAATCGTACAACAAAGTTTTATTAGGTAACTATTATGGTGGAACGCAGAAGGGGATGTAGCTCAGATGGTAGAGCGCTCGCTTAGCATGTGAGAGGTACGGGGATCGATGCCCCGCATCTCCAAACATTTTTTATTAATGATTATGTTTATATTAAACAAGAACAACACAAACCAAATTTTGAACGAAATAAACTAAAAATTTACAAAATTTGTTATTTTTCCGTGGAAAAATAGTTTATATAATTGTTTAATCTTCTGTTACTTATATATATGTCTAACATTTTTGGTGTTTGTCTAAGGGCTTTCGTTCGCAAAACTTACAGAGTCTGATTGAACTTAACCTTTCGAAATAAACTGTACAAGTACAGGCAAAGGTTGGGGCTGAACTTTTATATAAGGTGTTAACGTCACATACAGAATTATAATAGGGGGTACCCAATAGAAATTTATAAAATTTTAAAAATTTTTACAGTTTAGCCACTAAAATATAAAATAATTCTTTGAGAACTAGAATCTTTACATTGTCCTTTTGAAACTCAGTATATGGGCGAAGGCAGTTTATGCACAAGACGACTTGTTTTTTGTATGCCCTATCCTAAAGGTAAGTACATTAATTTTGACACATAGTTTGTAACACCACTTAATATTCATCGTAGACCCTTAAAGGTATGTATATTTATGATCAGGACCAAAACCTAAGATTATTTAGCAATGTCCGTCCGTCCGCCCGTAAGCAATTTTTAGGCCTTTAAAATTAAGCTAGAAAGCTGAAATGTGGACCACATATTCCCTACGGCTCCGAAATGGTTAACTGTAAACATTTTTTTAATACGTCTACTGCCACGCCCAGATTTAGAAAAAAACGTTTTAAAGCTAAAGTATAGAGATATAGTGTTACAACCTTCACAAGATATGTAGCCACTGCGGACTGTAGCCTTTCCTTATGTTTTATCATTGATTTTTTTTTTGTTTGGTATTTAAGTAAAACTGAGTTTCAGTTTTCAATGCCTTATCCTTACCCTATCCTAAGGGTATATTAATTTTGACACATAGTTTGTAACACCCCTTAATATTCGTCGTAGACCCATAAAAGTAAATATATATATTTATGATCAAGACCAATATACTCCCTAGGGTCCCGAAATGGTAAAGCGTTAAAAGTTCTTGAATCCGCCCACTGCCACGCCCACAATTTAGAAAAAAACGTTTTAGGGCTAAAGTTAGAGAGATAGAGTGTTAGAACCTTCACAAGTTATGTAGGCTCTGCCCTCCCTTATAAGTCTGTTATATACATTTTCTGCCACACCTACATTTTGTGGGCGTTTTTCACTGAAATGCTGTTTTCTTCAAAAAATTTCATGGAAAGCGATAAAAAATGTTTAACAAGATATTTAGCCAATATTTTTGCCAACATATTGCCCATACAAAGTTTTTAGCCACGCCCACTTTTTGGGGCGTTTTTTCAAAAAATATATTTTTTTTTAAATTTAATAGAATGAAATAAAATGTTATCCATCATCTTCCTAATGTTTTTTTCTTTTTGGCATATAGGGATATGGATAGTGTATCATACTGTTCGCCCCAAGCGGACTGTAGCCTTTCCTTATGTTTATTTGTATAATTCATTTAATCTTACATCTAGGCAAAAATGCTTTAAACTAGCTTAACTATGTTATTAAAGTTTTAACTTAAAATAATGGTACCGTGTTTACATTTCCTTTTGTTTGCTAAGTATTGAAATAGATAATGAGGCGATTGACGAGTTATGTTTCGATAAGAATTAAAGATTTATTGCAGAACTTTACGTTATAAAGGTTGTGGAAAGAATGACAAAAACAGAAAGTGGAGAGATAACTGATATGATGACAGAAGCTTTACATTTTGACATGTTTTAATATTGTTAAGTTGGGAACACAATTTATTCATTGAATTCAGTAAAATATTTTAACACTCCTCCTTAGGAACAGCTTTTGCAAGAGCATCGGAGACCATGTCCTCGGTTGGTAGATACCTTAATTCAATAGCTCCTCTCTCACGAAATTATACTTGTAGTGCATATGCTTTGTTCTCGAGTACTAACCTCCATACTTCGTATTCGTGGCAGTAGATGTCAATCGGTTTGTCATATCCGAGTTACAGCTCTTTTGGTGAAAACCGAAGGGAGTGAATTTTTTTAATGCTTCCGTAAGGGCCATATATTCCGCTTCTGCACTGAATGTTGCTACTATTTGCTTCTTCTTCGACCCCCAACTGACGGCTGTACCTGCAAGTGTTAAACAAAACCACATTAAAATTTACAGTCATTAACGTCTTCAGCCCAATTGGAATTTGCATAACCTATAAGACGCAATCCTTTTTTCTAAATTCGATTCTAGCATGCTTAGTTGTGTTAAGATATTGAAGTAGCTGCATTGCTCCATTCAGATGACGCTTACAAGGACTTTGCGAAAATTGAGGGAAGCTGCTAACGCTGAATGAAATATCAGCGTTACTTAAAACAGCTAAGTGCATAAGCGAACAAATAGCTCTGGGTGTTTTAAAACTTCAAAAGTGATCTGTTCACCAGGGATGGACGTATTTAACAAATGTTACACTTATCTATTTTGGGAATATACGTTCTAAATTTCAGTAAGAAAATATAAGTAACAATTCATTGGTTTCAAAAACAAAATCGTTATTGAGATAAGTAACTAATAATAAGAATTAGAATATGTTTATCTAATATGTATATTATTATGCTTATATGGTATTATACCTTGTCCAACATGAAGTGGCAGTACACGTCTTATGGAGAAGTTCTTTTAAAATCAGTAGCGTACCATATTTTGCCACCATACAAAATTTAAAGAAACCCCCAGTAAAAAGTGTTTACCCGCCAGTGAATTTCCAATTGCATCTGACGTAGACCCAACTCGTCTTATTCAGCGCACATCTAACAATAAGCGTGGCTGCTGCTATTCAACGCCCATTTAATTGATATGCATTCAGAGTTACCAATGTCCGTTTGGTAACTCGTTCAGCCTTTTTCCTTGGGTTTCTATGGAGGAGCTTCAGGTTTTAGAGCTTTGAAAAAAAGGGTTATCATGGAGGTCTTGTTTTGATCTTTGGCATTTCTTTTAATGTGTGGAAATTACCTTAAAATTCAGTAACAAAGTTGTAAGCTGTTTTCTTTAAGGAAAAAGATTATTTGCGTATTTTTTTTTAAGTTTACCGCAATTTATTATATGTTAGAAATGGCTTCAAAATCATCCAAAAACTTAAGTGCCGAAAAAAAAGAAATTGTTGACGCGACAAAAAAATTTGAAAAATAAAACAGTAGCTGTGAAGCAAGTAGCTGATATTTTTTCTGTGGGTAAGCAAACAGTTTACAGATTTCTCAACGAAAATAGTACCAAAGCTGGGAAGTAGATGATGTCGATAAGTGTGCCTGCCAGTCACAGTTTTTGTCAAATGACGAACTTCCGACGCTGGATAAAATAATGCATGAGGTCGGACGCAATGCAACCATAACAAAAATTAGCAGGTCTTCTCTGCAAACGGTTTAAAAAAACTAGCTCTTTAATTTGCCCATCGTCAGCGAAAGAGTGTTCTTTTGGAAAGACCTGACATCATAAAATAAAGATAAATTTGTTTTATTTATAATGAAATTTTCAATCTAAAAAAAAAATGTTTGCTGATTTGAAATCTTAAGTACGGAAACCCTTTAAGAGCTTTTGTTAGAATAGCACCTTACGGAAAACGAATGCGAATGAGAGGCAAACATCCCTAACTTTCCTGGACTGCCAACTTATGTTGCACAGAGCATACCTACCATACGTACCTACCTAGTTTCGTCCTCATTAAAAACACATACACGTACCAAGTATAGGCCATATAGGCTCTGCAAAATGTCTCTAAAGTTTTTCTCTAGGTAGGTATGTATGTATGTAGGGAACTAAAACTCATGGGAATCTATGGATAAAATGGTGAGGGTTTATAGAAGGAAAGCAAACTCAAGTCCTCCAAGTGGAGTTGTTAAGGTAGGTGGTGATATCGTTAAGGCCGATATTTAAAATATCTAGTCTTCGCCAGATGCGGGCACGCGCATAGCAGTTGAAACACTGTTTCTCTCTCATTGACGTTATCACAACAGCGGCAGTGGATGTTATGGGGTATGCTGAATCTAGCAGCGTGTGTGCCAAATGCCCAGTGGCCCGTGCTAACGGCCACTAGTCTAACGACGTCCGCGCGCGTTCTGTGTATGATACTAGGGGTTCTGGATTAGTTGTGTTTGGGCCAAGTTTTTCTTGAGATGACGCAATTCGTCAGACTACTTAACTCTATCTTCGATGTTAGGTGCGAGGAGATTATCCTCTTCACAAAACTTAATGCGGCATAGGTAACCTCCGCACAGGATTCGGGAGGGGAGGAGCCATGTCCGGCCAGCTCGTCGGCTATCTCACTCCCGTCTATTTTCCTACGTCCCAGATGATAGTGATTCTGGTCTGGCCAAAATCTCCCTACACTCCTCGACGAGCTTGGAAGTTTTCCTGGTTCAAATAGGGGCCTTGATCGCAGCCTGATTGTCGACGATGTAGGTATGTTGTTTTCAGCTCACGTATTACTTAAGAGTATCTTACCCGCTTCCCTGATCACCAGAACCTCCGCCTGAAAGACGCTGGATGAGTTCGCGAGCGGAAGGATAAGGACGTATATAGTTGCTCTGAAAACCCACTCCAAAGTCTACTTTGGACACATCAGTGAAGATAGTAAGAGCGAACTCTTTAATTGCATTGTTGACCTCCTATCCCGCTCTGGTCGGGAATTTTGGAGAGAGGGTCCAGAATGACACCCAAGTATTTAGCACAAGGGGACAGTGAGATAATCTGTTTATTTAGACGGGGGTTTTTCTCTACTAAATAGGCCTCCAAGTCATTACATCATTTCCTAATATATTCTTAATTTCTTCAGTTATAACGGCTCTAGCCAGTAACTCGATATGCTTTTTCATAAAATTTTATGTAATAATTTTGTCCCGGGTCAATCACATTTAGTGTTCGAGAACTAAGGGTGTTGCTGTGCCTACCTATCTAGCTATCTAACGTTCCAGAAATTAATAACTGTTTAAATGGTTAAGTAAGATATATATATAACTTAACAGGTTGGATTACTTTGTTAAAAAACCATAATAACCTGACTCTCCTTAAACAGCATCACTCATTAGCACAAAAGGAAGCGAGTACCTATTATAAAAAGAAACTGAAACTTACAACAATAGTAACTTCCTGCTAGCCAATATACACTATACACTTGTCTGTGTCGAATCACCGCGCCGCCAGCCGGTAAGTTTCTTCAATACCTTACAGACCCAATCTTGTTGGGTATCCTCCATGTTTCCCACATTCTCTTTCTAACCATAATGACCATCATTCAGGTAGCAAACCCATGCAGTCTTTGGCTCAAGTCGCGCACGCATCACAATGTCCATTTCGTTGGATTGTGTAAGCAGCAATCCAATAATGTCAAGCACCCAGTAAACCCCATTCCACATACTATCACTCAATTTCCATGCGCACACTTATGTAGCTGCGTGTCCATCGCAATGCGCCGAACTATGTGTCCGCAAAGAAGCGGGCGCAAAGAAAACAACAACAAGCTCGAATGCGGCAACAGCTGCACACGCTTCTCTTCCCGAGAAGCGCACCAACCCTTGGCTACTGCGTATTATTCGAGGGGAAGTAATCAGCATTACGCTTACATGTTCCTTCTTTTTTTGTTAAGTTTTTGGGTGCAGGTGACTCTAGGGATATCTTCTTCTTCGTTCGGGTGTGGGAATTGCGACAGAGAAGTTTCTCACGATACTCATTGGATTGCTGCTTTCTGGGGTTGTTGTTGTTGCTACTATTTCTGTTGAATGACGGTTGGCTGGTTGACTGACTAACTTGATCTACGAAGAGGAACGAAAATAAAGGAAGAGTGAACGACAGTGTTGTCACTTTAGAAATATTTTTTTGCAGCAGATTCCTTTAAAAAGTAGAATAGACGTATTAAACCAAAAAAAATGTTGGGTTTAAAGCAAAAAAAAGCAAAATCTTTATATGCTAAATAATTAATGCGAAAATCAAGTAAGCAAGAAAAGATTACTTAGTAACTTCCATGCTTGCAATGTTAATCTGCGAAATTTGTAGGTACTCAACAAAGAATGCTACAAAATATATGAATTTAGTTTAATCAAAAATGTCACTTAGGGTTAGAAGTGCCGCTTCTGTACTATGCTACAATGTTTTGCTTGTTAAATTTGCAATTTTTAGAAATCCTTTTTATACACAAATAATTATAGTAAAGTGGTAACGCTGGTGACGAAAACAACCACTGCACTACAGCGATAGATTGATTCATGTGCAGAACATGCCATGTATGTGCGTGCATGCCATGCGTCCGGGATTGGTTTGGTTTGGTCATGAGCATGAATGGGATGTGAGAAGAAAAGCGTCGCATACGTCCTCCAACTTAAAAATGAAATAGTCAGGCATTCTGTCGTGTAGTTGAAGGGAGATGGATATTTCACAAAGTGTGTTACTCTTGTGCGGGAATTTTATTTCTGAAGTGACTTGCAATACATACAATATTCTGGAAATTGAAGCAGGCATAGCTCATATGGGTTGGGCAGGGGAAGTGGTGCTTCAGAATTTGTCATTCTTTGTTTTCAAACTGTTATTAGTTTAGCTTAGGGTTCTGTGGGGCATGTTTTGAGCACACATGCAAAGTGCACGGCAGAACCTAAATGGGTATGGTCGAATTTTGAAATTTTCTTCGCTGGGGGGACGTGTGAGGTCTGAAACAATGTTACTGCTGTTTAAACGTAGGTACAAACCATCTAATTTTGATTAAATGTATCAAAGGATATAGGTATTTCAAGTTATCATGCAGCTTACAGCTGTTGTGCCCCAGTTTTGGCACCAGCGCATGTTTTCATTTGTTCAACCTGCAAAGTCAACTTATGTCGTTTTCGTTTGGTAATCCGGAAGAGCTCTCCAATCCGGGATGCCAATCGAACAAGCAAACATATTTCATTTGAATTTTTGTTTATTTAAATTTGGTAATAACTTTCAGCTAATCTCGATAAAATTGACGATTTATCAAATGCACCAGCAACAAATATGAATTTATAATGTTCTATCTGTGAATACGTGTGAGCCAGCCAAATAAAGTACGGAGGCATTGATGTGTCAAAAATATGTCATTAGCGCTGGCAGTTTTGCAAGAATTCCAATTGGCAACAAAAAACAGCTGATTATAGCGGATGTGTTGGGGAAGTGCTGCGAAGTATTTAGTTAACGTAATTAAAGGTTAATTGATATTTTAATTGAAATGCTTATGAACAAAAAAATAGTTATATAATAAATATGAAGCTGTTGCAATTAAATGCGAATAGTTTTTTTGTTAAAGTGGTAAGAAATAGATCTCAATTTTGTATCTGCCTTAAAATAAACATACTTGGGTTATTATATTTTTTCCATTTTGGTTAATAAAATGAGATAAAATGTATATATTATTGTATTATTGCATGAATATTGCTTGTTTGGGTGTAAAATATTCAGAGTAAATAGTTTTGGATTAGTTTTTTATACATATATATTAAATGCTTTGTTTTTTTATTATGTATTTATTGAACATATGAAAGTTGAATGTATCTACATATTCGGAACGTTCATATGAGAGCGAGCGAGCGAATTGACAATTTTTAAACGGAAGGTTTAACAATTAACGGGTGATCCAAGTAGAGATACTTTTTTCAATAGCCTTTTTTGACAGATCACGTGTGGGTCGTGTCAACTGTCATGTTATTTTTGTTTAGTATTGTTTGGCATTTCATAATGGAAAGACTTACGCGTGAACAACGTTTACAAATTGTTCAACTTTATTATGAAAATTCACGTTCTGTGAGGAATGTGTTTCGTGCACTTCGCTCAACTTATGGTCAACATAATCGGCCTACTGAGCGTACTATTCGCAACACCATATCCCATTTTGAGACCCAGTATTCATTATTGGATAATATTCGACCGAATAGACCACGTCCAGTACGCTGTGAAGAAAATATAGCGGCCGTAGCTGAGAGTATACACGAAGACCGTAGAGAGTCGATTCGGCGCCGTTCGCAGCAACTCGGACTGACTTATGGAACGACTTGGCGCATTTTACGTCAAGATCTTAAATTGGAAGCGTACAAAATACAGCTTGTGCAACAACTGAAGCTGCTCGACCTTCCCAAGCAACATCGCTTCGCTCTATGGGCTCTTGAAAAGTTGCAAGAAGATCCGACGTTTTCGAGGCAAATTTTGTTTAGCGATGAGGCCCATTTCTGCCTCAATGGGTATGTAAACAAACAAAATTGCCGCATTTGGGACGAAGAGCAACCTGAGATTGAAGAGATTGAAGAACTGCCACTTCATCCAGAAAAAACAACGGTTTGGTGTGGTTTGTGGGCCGGTGGAATCATCGGTCCATATTTCTTTAAAAATTATGCCGGTGCGAACGTAACCGTCAATGGCGACCGTTATCGTGCCATGATAACCGACTATTTGATGCCTGAAATTGAAGTTCGTGATCTCGGCGACATTTGGTTTCAGCAAGACGGCGCCACTTCCCACACATCGCATCAATCAATGGACTTATTGAGAGAACATTTCGGTGAGCACATAATTTCACGTTTTGGGCCGGTCGATTGGCCACCAAGATCGTGTGATATCACACCGTTAGACTTTTTCCTGTGGGGATATGTAAAGTCAAAAGCTTATGCCGACAAACCCGCTTCGATTCAGGCCTTGGAGGAAAATATCACGCGTGTCATTCGCCAGTTACCAGTCGAAATGCTCGAACGAGTGATCGAAAATTGGACTCAACGGATGGACCATCTTCGACGTAGCAACGGCCAACATTTGATAGACATAATCTTCAAAAAATAAATTCTTTCAAATGATAATAAACATATTCCATTAAATTTGAATTGTCTGTGTTTTTTTCTTTAAAAAAGTAGGGAACCTCGAAATGGATCACCCTTTATTTGAGCAGTGGCTTAATTAAATACTATGTTAAATTATTGAAATGGTCAGTTAACTGATCACGCGCTACTCATTAATTTCATTCATTGAGCTTATATTTCTTTTACCTAAAATTTTAGTAATTTTACAGAATATTTCATTAATTCACTGCTGAAATATTTATTAAACCTTTCGTTTAAAAATTATTTGATTTTAATTATTTTACTCGACATTCGATAAATCAACCAGAAACAAATTATGATAATCCTTATTTTATGTTTAACTTGGATGGCGGACCCTTTAGCTTCAATACCATGAATGTTTAATTGGTAGTCTTAGATCCAAACTAATAAAGATTGAGAAAGTATTTTTCTCCAGAACTAGCCGAAACCTTTTTTTCAAGGGCAACCCTTCGCCCTCTCCTATAACATTGTTTTGCTTACGCAGCAAGCAAGCAAGGCAAGGTAGGTCACCCAACGGAGAATCCTTGATTTGGCTCCCTAACCTACTTTAGGTTCCGACTAGAACAAGAGGCCAACGGCGGAGTCGTAATTTGAACACAATAAGCTTCGGTTTGTTTTCTACACCAATATTCGCACTTCACACATCGAATCTGATTTATTGATTCGTGCTATGAAAAAATCGTTTAGAGCAGGGTCTATATTCAAAACAATTTCACATTCTTTAATTATATAAATATATGCATTATACAGTATGCAGAACATGCGTTTACGATAAAATATGAATATATACACACTATTTTAAAGGAAATTTCACGATTGGTAAACATAATTAGTTCCCTTGTGTCTAAAGTTTTGCAAAAATGAACCTATTTAAAACTTCAGTTCATATTTTCAGTTTTGTAGGATGCAATTTTGATTTACCGAAAGGGTTTAAAAACATTAATAAAGTACCTACTTAAGGGATAAAAAAAAGTACTTATGTACATACATATGTGGCATGCCTAAATCTATATTACCGAAATGTATTGCGCAATTAGCAATTACTAAAATCATTTGTACCCTTTAAACCATACAACATTTATTCAAACCAAAAAAATCCAAATATCCGTCCTTTTTCCCAGAAAATTTATTTATTGCATATTTTAGCCAACAAGTAAACTACGCTTGTATCCCAATTGTATTAACATGCATAATACTTTTTCATCCTTTACTCCAAAAAAATATAAAACTTAACGACTAATAAATAACGCAAGGAAATGCTACAGTCCGCTTGGGCGAACAGTATGACACTCCATCCATATCCGTATATACCCTAAAGAAAAAAGCGTTGAACATGATGGAAAGCATTATATTTCATTCTATGAAATTTATAAATTTATAAAAAAAGCCACAGACAAAAATTTTGTATGGGCGATAAATTGGAAAAAATATTGTCTTAATATTTTCGAAGAAAACATAATTTTATTCAAAAACGCCGACAAAAAGTAGGCGTGGCAAAAAAACTTTATATGTCAAACTTATAAAGGTGGGCAATACCTACATATCTTGTAAAGGTTGTTACACTCTATTTCTCTAACTTTAGCTTTAAAACGCTTTTTTCTAAATATGTTAACACTTTACCATTCCGGAACCCTAGGGAGTATATGCTCATAATTTCAGCTTCCTATCATAGATTTAAAGTCCTCAAAAGTTGATACGAACGGACAGACATTGCTAAATAGCCTTAGGTTTTAGTCCTCATCATAAATATACATATATACTTTTAGGGATACTAAGGAGTGTTACAAATTATGCATCAAAATTAATATAGACCTAGGATAGGGTATTAAGATACAAAAATCTATATAAAAAAAACAGTCTGCGCGAGTATAGAAAGGTTAAGGAAATTATTTAAAATATATTGCGTCATACGAAACTGTCTCGTATACCAAATTTATTTATATTACTCTTTGGTTCTAAGAAATTAGATTTTCTTAAAAACGGCACCAAAAATTTTGATGTAATTTCGCATATGTGACACTTTTAACATAGTTGTTCAAAATAAAAAAAAATTATTAAAATCGTTTTATCCGGTTTTGAGAAAACGATTTTAATTAAGATTTAAGAAAATCGTTATATGGAAAAAAAAATTTAAAAAAAATATTTCAAAAATCGAAGTATGCAAATTTATTCGCCTTTATAGTATAAAAAAAAAGTCAATTTTTTCGGAGTTCCCTTTATTAGTTTTCGAGTTTTTTTTTCCAAAAACTGAGTATGCTGTATTTTTGCCATCCCAAGTATCCCTAGTACAAAAAAAAGACCAAAATCCTCGGAATCATTTTCGAGAAAATTAGTGATACTTGATTTTCACAATAAAATTGTATGGCAGGTACCGTTATTTCAAACGATAAAGCAAAAAATAGAAAGATGCCCCGGGATGTAACCCCAAAAAGCTTATATACGAAGTTTGAAGCAAATCCTTCGAACCGTTTCGCCATACTGCATCCAAACAGACAGACAGACAGACCGACGGACGGAATTGGCGGACTTCTGTATAGTCGTAATATCATCCCTCATACTCAGTTTGAGTTCGGAATTTCCGCACGATCGCAAAACTTTCTCTTTAGTATACTTAAAAAATTTAATTTTATACCTAAAAAAATTAAGCCAACAATCTGTATTTTTTTTAATTCTTTTTGACCTAAAGAGACCGATCTGCTTCCCCAACCCATAAACTTAACATAATCCTAGTATATACTCTACAATAAAATCATGAAACGTATGTTTTCGCATTTCCCCAAATTCGATACAAGGCTATCTAGCTACGTCTGAGTTTAAGGCTTTCAAGGGCCTATTTCTCATTTGGTTAGTTAGAGTATGTATAAAGTTATTAAACATAACAATTATGACAGTAATACAAAATACAAATCTCAAACACTATTTCAATAAAAAACTTGTTTCTGTGGCGAGGCATGCGTAGGTATTTT
The DNA here is from genome assembly GCA_963576555.1 of Ferdinandea cuprea. Taxonomy (NCBI): domain Eukaryota; kingdom Metazoa; phylum Arthropoda; class Insecta; order Diptera; family Syrphidae; genus Ferdinandea; species Ferdinandea cuprea. The sequence continues at coordinate 87,086,453 of OY754959.1, forward strand.
GCTAGTTTTCTGTTAACCTTCAACACCCCACTTTCGTCGTAACCTAAAATTTAGGGTGGTGCATTCTGTGAAAAGAGTACGCACGTCGTGCCGATGAAATTAGAACGCCACATTCCCCACTATCCTGTCTTGCGAGTAATGCATCAAAACAAATTAAAAACCAGAAAGTCAAAGTGATCTACATGATTTATTATAATATCTTAAGTGCATATAATGAAAAAATTAAACTAACTATAAGGGTAAGTGGCACTTATCACTTATTTACGTACCGTACATATTATGGCAATCGATCTCTGACCGCTGACGGTGTACATTTAAGGTTTGCACAAAAGATTCGTGTTTTTTGACACTATGCAAGACTATGTGCGGGTCATCAAAACCCTTAAGAAAGGGTATAAAAATTGTGCCTAAATGTTACTATTTATACGTGGCCCTAAGGTATACTAAATCATACTTGTAGTAGTAATGAGAAAGAAGTTTTGTTTGCAATTCATAACACGACATCCCAATCCCAGGATGAAAGATTATCCAATGAGAAATTGTGAAGAGAACGCACTTTCTTACGCACAGGCACAGTGAACCTGTAGTTGTACACATGCTCACTTTCTATTATACAACACTGTAACCGGAATCGGGTAGATGACAGCGTCAGACAAGATTGTATTGTCGTATTTTGTATACCCCACACATACTTGCATACAGATTTCCTCTAACGAGGGTGGTTCTTGCTCGTGCTGCTGGTGTTGCTGCCATATACGTACTCTCTGCTTGTGTCACAAAAATGCCTGTGCATAGCATACGCATGCATAGTACAAAAAGGATCGACTCACCTTAATTGATCGGCATTCAAAGTTTAACTCCTGTTTGATGAACATCACTTGTCGGTCGTGAACTTAAATTTTTTTTTCTGTTCTATAAATAAGTCGACGTGCAAATTGTGTTTGTGGTATAAAATTGTTAATAAAAGGCAAAAAAAAAACATTATGGCAATTGAAGGTCAACGGCTAATGTCAAAAACTCAACACTATCGCAAAGTTACGAAACCGCTTTTGGAAAGGAAACGCCGGGCTCGAATGAATCACTACTTGGATGAATTAAAAGATTTAATTGTTGAAACAATGGAAGCGCAAGGTGAACATGTTACAAAGTTAGAGAAGGCGGATATTCTCGAAATGACAGTTCAATATTTAAAAACAAAAAAAGTGGAATGCCACCCGGAAGGACCGAAGTTGAACGCTGAAAAATTCCGAGCCGGGTACACTCAGGCAGCATTCGAAGTATCCAAAGTATTTGCTTCGTTCCCAGGTTTAGATGTGAAGTTTGGCACAAAACTTATGAAACATTTGGGCTATCAATTGAAAGATATGGAGGTTGAACCAGTATCACCAACAACAACAAGTACTTCGCTGTCCGCTCCATCTGCACACATAACTTGTCGTTCTGAGCAGTCACCAGAAATGCAGTTTATAAGGATCTCTACACCACATATCCCAAAGGCAGACGAGCAGGAAGGAGGAGATGTATGGCGACCATGGTAAAACATTCGAAAACACATTTTAAAATCGATCTCAAACGATGATGTATTATCTCAGGAAAAAAAGAAGGATTATTCCATACAGATATAACGAAAGCTTTATTTTTTTTGTAATTTTGCACTTCCATTAGTATTCTAAGTTAAACTAAGTATCATACTTACGTACACTCATCAACTCAATCACCACACAGCTTTATTAGGTTAAAATAATTAATAAGTTTATTTTGTTTTATTTGTGTTTTAAATAAGAGAAAATTTGATAACATTTAAAGGACACGATTCCTTAAAATCTTCCATTTATCATAATGCTCATTATTTTGTAAGCGGTTTTTTTTAGTTTGTGATCGGACTGTGATAAAAGGAGGTTTATATTAGTAATAGTTGCTTCCAGACGAAGTTAGTTTTACTATTCTTGTACTTTGACTCATTAGCATTTTGAGACCAATAAACAATAAAAATTATTATATGAGTATCGAAATAATTATATTTTTTTAAATTTCATTGGATTTCCGAAAGAGAGAAGTAAGTATATATACCTACATTTAAATACTTTGTAATAACAGTTCCAGAAGTTGTGTAATATCAACTTATCTGGTCCCAAAAACTACAAATTACAATCTTAAATTGTAAAATCTACAGGTTTAACAACTTTTCTTCAGGTTAAGATTTTTTTACATGTGAAAATATTTAAAAGATTAATAAAAATTTGCCTAAAGAATTGTTGTACTTCAATTTAACTCACAAGTCTACATTTTTAGTTTTGTAAAACGCATGCTAAATATTCAAATTGTAGTTATAAGCGACCGTATAGAAAAAAATTAAACTGAAAATACCTGTTTCACTTGCTCCGCAAATCCCATTCGTTTGTACATATTTCGACACTTTTCCGGCATAGTCGAAAATTGTCATTTTTGAGATAAATATAAAGAGATTATGAAATAAAACTAATTTTGTTTATCTAATCGTTACTATTCTACTTCTTCTAGTCGTGAAGAAGTATCGCATGGAATTTCTAAGTTCTATTTTAAACTTACAACACAAATACCATATTTCTTAAAGTGATGCAAAACTTTAAACGGCTCTTCTGAATATCAGTCAAATTCGACTTATGTCACTTTGGCGGAAAAGCGATGATTTGTACAAATACCTCCTTGCAAAACGGCGGGATTTTATATTCGACTTTATGTACACATTTGAAGTTATTTATGTTTTCTATCATATTAAGTGTATAGTAATAGTTTAATAAAAACAGTTTTTCACACACTTTAAATATTAATTCAGAACATTAATCGGGTTTGCCGGTTTGACCTGCATTTATTAATTGTATTTGATCCTAATTTTAAATATCTAAATTTGAGCCAGTGCCAATTTCGAAGATTTCAGCGATTTGTTTTACCGAGAAATATGTGTAATTGTAATTAGGGATGCAACATCGCCCATAGAAACATCGATATATCGTTCGCATCCCTTATTGTAAGTAATAGTAGTGACGATAAGATAAGGGCACTTCATCACTTTCTTTTTGGGTTGATGCTGCTCATTTTTCTCGAAAAAATACTTTTCTTCCGATCTAAAACCAACGCTGATTGGAATTGTAATGTTTTTTTTTATTTTGCAGTGTATTTTGTGTTAATTAAAGGACATCTGAATTAGGTACCTAGTATAGCATATGCTATTTTTTTGTGAAATCTTTGTATACCCGCTGACGCGGTCAGATCTGAAACCGGTTATTTGTACTTCAAGACGGACACCTACCACCTTTAACGTTAGTAATTTACCCGAATTTTTTAAATATCCGAGAAAGCACAGATTTTCAACACTCACCATGTCAATACCTACAGCCTGTTTGACCTAGTTTGACCAAAGGCGGTCTAAATGCTATGCGGTGTCCTTACCTTTTAAATAAGCGTAGTGGACCATTAGGCAGACAATCGGTCTGCCTTGTTTGTTCTGTTTGCACCTCGTGTACCATCGAATATTGTGCCTATAGGAGATCCAGTCATCATTGGAGGCCGTTAATTAAGATGTCCGCAGACACAACAAAGGTTCACGTCCAAATAATACTTATTCTGTCTTCTTCATATTTAGTCTTCTTCAAAGAGTTCTTGAGTTGGAATACTAACTTTAAAGGTTTTCAGCAAGGCCTTATTAGCACCTTCGCAGTCACTACAGATACAAATTCTTGGAGCCCTCCACCTGTTGTTCACGATATAATGTGTAGCCATTATGATGCGTTTCCATTTCAATTCTCCTCGTTAGGCATACAAATGAATCGGTCTTTCAAAAGGAGATCTATACTATTCCAATGGTGCGAGTTGATAGTTGTTTTATTCTTAAATTATAGATCTCGGCTTGGAATACCGATGAATGAATTGGTAAGGAGAAAAGCTTTAGGATCACATTCGATGAAAGCACTACCACTTAAGCCCTTATATGTTTTAGAACCATCACTTCTTTTTAAACGAGAAATAGCCTTCTGAAATATGAGCAATAGTGAGACTGTCAATGACGTATTTACGTGAAAACTTCTCCCACCAAACAACCGATGCATTTAACTTCCCTGGAAACCTTCAATGTGACGCTTTTTCTACTGGTTGAGAAAAATTCATTCTTGTAAAGAAAACAAGCTTGGTTTTAAGAGGATTCACCGAGATCCTATTTCTATGAGACTAATCGGCGATCAAGTCCAACCCTGCCTGCGCTTTTGCTCAAACTTTCGCTTGTTCTGATTCGACAGTAATAACAGCGACATCATCAGCCTGCGGGTAGAGTCTAGAAACGTCGAGTATTCGACCATTACCATGCACCATAACACTAAGGTACACCGCCTGCTCTTCAACATTGCTCGGATCCACGCGACAAGTAATTCTTTTACAACATGTTGTTTAGCTGACCTAAAGTGTCAAAAGTCGTATTGTCAATGATATATGCATCTGAACCATGCTTTTTAGATGGAAGTATGTTAGACTAATAGGAAATTCTTAAACATGAAGCAACCATCCTTACACTATAAAACAGCTTGTTTACCATACTGCATCATACCTGGAAAAATTGTTTGGTGGTTCAGTATCATATTTGGAAGCTTCATTTGTAGCCGCAATAGGAGCCAATGCTCCAGCCATTTGTGAACACCTAGAAATATGGTTTACAGAGAAATGGATCTTAAGCAGGAAACTGAAAGTTTCCCCTTTTATTTTGGAAAGGAATCATGGGATTCCAGTCTTTCCAGTCTGAAAGAATCAATTCGCATTATACGATTTTTGAATAAGCATCTTTAGTCTTTTTATTTCGATTTGTAAAGATTTGGGTCGTCCACTAAATTGATCGTGAATTTCGTACCATGGATCCTACATCCTGTGCGTGAAATTACTAACGAGATATAACAGTTAAAACGAGCTGGTAAAGGTACTGACGATTCAGGTCATGAACAGCTTCCTCTATCTTTTGTCTCAACCTGAGTTTAGGATGGGTCTTGAAAACTGTTGTCTAGTTCTTTACCAAAGCTCGTCCATTTTGTTTTTCTGGCTTTCTTCTTCCCTGAGAGGTTATGGCCTCGCATTAGAGTTGAAATTCGGTGTCCTATGGTATGACATCGAAACCTTCGGCCTGCCTTTCCACTGGTAACCGAGTTTAAATATCTACTGGATAAAGAAACAACCTGTCGTCTAGCTGTAATAAAGCTAGGCGTGGATTCAACGTTGCAGCGGTAAGATGCGACGATAGTAAGTCTTTCGTTATACTATATTTTACATAAAAAAAACATTAAAGCAATTAAAGGAGGCAAGTACTTCTTGGAACTTTTTCGAAAACATTTGCTGTTATATCATTGCAATGACCCAAAAGTTTAGGCAAGTAGGTACTTAAGGTGAATACAAACATATACGTTTCTATTTATTCGAAGTAGTTTACCTATCTGTGTGTTATCTACATTACAAAAATCCAATTGCACCCAGAATTAACCCTTCTGTCTTTGGTATTGTACAACTGTCAATAGGTCCACCCAGTGTTTCATGTTTCAAAATGTATAAAAATCACCCAACCTTCGTTTTCACTCGACCTAAGGCACCAAGTACACAGAAATATGTTTTACAAGTGCCAACCATATTGAACGCTTATCACGATCCTAAAGAAAAACTCCAATGTACCTACTTCTTTAACGACACGGTACTGCGACCCGAATAATAACGGCGATCTTATTGCATATAAGTACTTCTTTTAAAGCGGAAGAATCCAATTTAAATAAACCCCAAGTGTTTCGCTGCAACTAGGTAGGTATCTACCTACCTAACTCAGAACTCACTTGTGTTTCCCAAGACTCACGTTCGTTCCGCGTGGCAACACCAATCCAAATTATCTACCTACAACCTAACAAGAACTTTTTGATTCAACGCATCCATATAGCCATCAGTCGTAAGTGTGTCCAACTCACGGCTCATATTCCTTCTCGCATATTTCTACACTAATCACAGGAAAGAAGTGAAAGGCTGTAAGGAATCCCCTAAGAAGTGAAGAAAACACGAAACTCTTTATCAGTGCCCACAATTCAAAAGTGAATCGAAGTATGTGAAAAAATCGATATTCCCACGGAATTTCCGCAGCAAGGATGTTGTACTTACAGCACACACAAAAAGTAGGGTCGATTAAAAATTCTATCAGCTTCAGCTATCATGATCCTGTATCCAAATGCCTTTTTTGCGATATTCATTCCTTATAATACTAACAAGAGCATGAAAAGAAGAAGGTAAACAGCACACACACACACTCACCCAGTTCACAACGAACGGTTCCTTGTGCAAAACGAAAAAGTAGCACAGCTGCGTCAAAAATCCCAGACCCAAATACTACAGTTGGATTCCTCTGCATCTTTTCGGGGTAGATTCCTTCAGTTTTTTCTGGCAGGTGGGCATACAAATCGTGTGAGAAACGAACTCAGAAAGTGTTTCCCACGATTCGTGTGGTTCGATCATTTTTCCTTCTTCCCTTTTGTCGAATGCCAAGCTAAGACACGCAGACCGAATGCTAAGATACCTTTTTTTGGGCAAAAGTACGAGTGCAACGGGGGAACCAAAAAGCAAGCACAGCGCACACATCGCATGAGGGATGATTTTTCCCATACGACCGATACCAAGGGTGAGTCGTTGTGTGTGAGTGCGTGTACGTAAGGATCTCCTTCCTATATTTATTTTTAAAGGAAATCGTTACGCTTAGGTAGGCCACATAGTTTTAGTGTTAGAGGTATAAAAGGCTGAGGATACATGCAGACAACAAGCATTTCGTCTTAACATTTCGTAGAGTGAACAGCTCTCTTAAGATCTCTGTGATACAAAAATCGTATATAGTAAAGACAAAGTTTTTCTAATAATGTCTGTCAAAATGGAAATGTCAAAGACTTACCAATACCGCAAAGTGATGAAACCAATGTTGGAACGTAAACGCCGTGCAAGGATTAACAAGTGCCTGGACGAGTTAAAGGATTTAATGGTCGCTACTCTCGAGTCAGAAGGAGAACATGTTACACGATTGGAAAAGGCAGACATCTTGGAGCTAACAGTTTCTCACCTACAGAAGTTAAAACATCAGCGAAAACTATCTGGCGATGCTGTCACAACTCTTTCTCCCGCCGAAGGATTTAGATCTGGATACATCCACGCAGTTAACGAAGTTTCACGAAGCCTTTCTGAGCTGCCTGGAGTAAACGTAACATTCGGCACACAATTGATGACACATTTGGGCCAACGATTAAATCAACTTCAACCAACTATTAAACCTCCAGTAGCTCTGACATCTCCATTGTCAGTACAAATTACCGCTACAAGTTACCGAGGAAACTATTCAGTTCCACTATCCCCAGTTTCCAGCTACGCCGGAAGTCCAAATTCATCGGCCGTAGAAGTAAAGAACGTGTCTTTATTAACATGTGTATCACAAGCACATCCAAACAAGATTGAAGAGGAAAATGTTTGGAGACCATGGTAATTCCCGAATTAACCCATAAATCGTACAAAATACGTCTTCCAGGATAAAGGATACCTACGTTTGATATTCATAAATTAATTTGGTACAAACAAAAGCTTTAATAGTTAACTATGTGATAAATACAATTGTATTTTATTTTTATTGAATAAGAATTTGTTAATATTTGTAGTAGAATTATCATAATTGAACCAGTTATATTGATTGTCAATTAATTAAAAAAAAACAATATACATATAAATACAAAAAAAATTGATAACACTTAAAACTTTGTACTTTTAATTCATTAGCTCGTATCCCATTGAAGGTTGTGACATTTTATTAGCCAAAGAATTTAGTTCAAGAATTCGATTGTCATTTTCAATTCGAATTGGCAACAACTTTCTTAATTAAACTTTGGGTGCCTTCATAAATGCATGGTTGCGCAAGTCTGACCAATGCATAGGATTCATAATTACAACCAACAGTTGTACCGCTTTTATAAATGCATAATTGCGATCATTTGCAGTGAAACTACGCAAATGTTTCGAATCACTTGCGCTTTCATATTCTGGCGTTAAACTGATTGCAAATGATTGCATGTAAACAAAGCAACCATGCATTTATGAAAGCATACTATCTATCAATATTCTAAACGCCCCAGTACCATCTAAAGTTTTTCTCTATTGCGACAAGCTCACCCCTTGCGCAAGTCTGAAAACCAACCAAAGGTAACAACTGCTGTATTGGGTGGTAACGGCATATAGGTCAGTGTGTCGTCTTGTGATTTGGGGGATGCAGGTCCAATACCAATGATGCACGTATTTATTAAAGAAAGACAAACAATATCTTGTTCCTACAAAAACTAAACAAAAAAGAGGACAAATAATAATTACTTGGAAGCATTTGAATTTTGATTTCCTCTTTACTACAAAAAAAAAATGGTGTCAAGCATTTTTATATTTTATTTATTTGTATTTGTATTATTTTTCAATATTCTTCCATAGTATGCAACACATCCGCATAGTATAAAACGCACCACAACAGTTTTCGGTCGCCAAACTAAACTCATACACAAAATTACGCAAATTTTTATAAGCGCAAATATATACTGTATTTTCTATTTTTGCTATAGTTGTCTGTCAGTTGTCATCAACGAATATTACGTCCCATTTAGTTTTTTTGTAAAAAAAAAATACAAAGACTTATATGCCAATGGTTGTTACACTCGTCTTCGCTCGAGTTAAAAATATATGTATAATATCTATACAAAAATCCCGTAGAAAAATTAATTTAATTTTTTTCTTAGTTTCCCCTTTTTTAACTTTCTCGTATACATTATTATACTAAAGAGAAAGTTATTGCGATCGTGCGGAAATTTCGAACTCAAACTGAATATGAGGGATGATATTACGACTATAGAGAAGTCCAAAAAAGTGGGTCCGCCAATGCCGTCCGTCGGTCTGTCTGTCTGTCTCTTTTGAAATAACGGTACCTGCCATACAAATCTTTTTGTGAAAATCACTTATCACTATTTTTCTCAAAAGTGGTTTCAAGGATTTCGGTCTTTCTTGTACTAACGATATTTGGGATGGGGTGAAAAATTCTGCATACTCAGTTTTTTGAAAAAAGAATCGATTAACGGTAATTTATAAAACCGGCAATATCTCAAAAACTAACAAAGGGAATTAAAAAAATTTTTACTAATTTTTTTATGCTATAAAGTCGAACAAATTTGCATACTTTGATTTTTGAAATAATTTTTTGTATTTCGAACAATTATGTTAAAAGTGTCCAATGTGCGAAATTATATAAAAATCGTAGGTGCCGTTTTTGAGAAAATCAAATTTTGTTAAACCTAAAAAGTGATTGAAATAAATTTCTCACCATTCACTTTCGATTCATTTTGCGCAGTCGTGCACTTTATTTAATTAATTATTCTAGCCTTTTTTATGTCTTTTTCGTTTGATACTTAAATGGCAGTTCCTTTCCTAGGAAGAAAATAAATATACTTCTGACATTGAATTTAGAATCAAAACCAGAAGAACGCACACAGTCAAATGACACAAACGTCATAACCGAAAAATATAAATTTTATTGCTGATGTATTTGATAATTCTTCAATTCTGACAACATCAGCTAAAAATTATTACCGAATTCAATTAAACAAATTAAGAAATAAGACTAGGTATAAAACACACATATAATATTAATTTTCTTTCATCCCCATCACCCTTATCAGGTTGCTAGGGAGACGTATGAAAATACAGGTACACAAATACAAAATCATCCCGGATTGGAGAGCTCTTCCGGATAACCAATTTATATACATATTAGATAAAAACTCAATGATAATGATTCTATAAAGTAGTATAGTACACTTGCGGTAACGTGAACATTCGAAACGTAAAACATCCACTAACGCAGAACACACAAATGTTTACATTAGCTATCCAATAACGAGATTACGAACCTCTCGGTAACGTGAGCAGTTGATCTTGTTAACTGCGGAATATAAATTTTGTCTCAAATTTTTGTCTCCTATCCTAACAGGAAAAAAGAGTAACTGTTACTGTTAAGCCAATGATTTACACTGTGTGTAAACAAAAGAATAGAATGATCTGTGCAAAACTAACAGTCAAAACAGTAAACAGTAAAAATACAAATTATATATTTTAATGTTGCAAACTAACTTTTATTGTACAAACATTATTGTATTGGACATGAGTGAATTTGCATTTTTAGTATTTTTTAAATATTATGTTAACTTTTCGGGTTTTCTTTTGCTATTGCTTAAAAAATAAAAGTAAAAAAAACTTTTAGTTATTAAATTTTAATTATAAAACTTAAAAGCTCTCACAACTAATCAATATTTAACTTTTAAAAACTAATAATCGATAACTTAACTTTTTCGATAATGTGAATTAATAATAAAAATGGGTAGTTCACATTATCGAAAAAGTTAAGTTATCGATTATTAGTTTTTAAAAGTTAAATATCGATTAGTTGTGAGAGCTTTTAAGTTTTATAATTAAAATTTAATAACTAAAAGTTTTTTTTACTTTTATTTTTTACCGAGAGTGTACTGTACCTTTAAGCCCCTTCAAAATTAACGTCAAACAATCATCATTTTATTGTTTTAAGTATAACTAAAGTCGCTGTGCAGTCCTTTTGTAGTATCTCAGGCAGGGACTGTTCACGGATCGGGAGCCCGTTAAGTAAGTAAAGTAAGTAAGTCTATTAAAAAAGGGTTTCTTCGAGATTAAGTAATTCTTAAGCATCATGTATTATTCTATTATTGTTGATAAATAACAATTAAATTTATCAGCAGTTCTTAGTGACTTCTAGAACATTGTCACAAATCAAATTAGACTTTTTATAAAAATACTTTTTATTTATGAAAATTATAGTTATATTATGCAAACTCAAATGCTTTTATTTCTTTTAAAATGGAAATTATCTAGGATTAGGATAGTATGTCTTATTGAGTCAGTTTTCCTGATTTTATTTTGGGTCTGCGAACTTATAAACCTATCATCAAATTGTCGCCAATTCCAAACAAATACTGCACATATTTTGCACATAAAACAGAGTGATATTCAAAACGCCCATTTAAAATAACGCATGTTAATGACCATAGCAAGTGAAATTTGTATAACACTAGACCAATAAGTATGTGTTTACAAAATACGACATTCTTTACAAAGTCGCAAAAGTCACGAATTTAACTACCTTTAATCTTTAAATGTTCCTCCCTAACATAATAAACCTTTAACGAGAAAATCCCTGACGTACATCTAATAATAGATCCAAAACACCCACTTCCTTTCAGAGCAAAACATTCGTTAGTTTTGGCCTGAAATACCAAACACAAAATATTAACAAAAGAAAAGAACCTCAAATGATAACAATCCATCTTTCACCGATCACCGAAAACGTGATGTCTTGTAAGCATCCTATAAAATAAAAATAAAAATTGTTTTGGTAGCCAATTGAATCTGGAGATAAATGAAAAAGTAAAATGATAGTTCAGCAGGAAATGGTCGCTATTGTACATTATATTTATAGAATAAGAAATCTAAATACTCCTTTGGGAAATTATCCTCTAAATTAAAGCAATTACGTTTACACATATTTTTTTCCTACAGCTATTCGACATGCCCAACTTGATTACTACCTTATAAGTTATAACATAGACAGGATCATGATCATGATCATGAAGAAATATTGCTAAGAAACAGGTAGAAAATTCATGACAGTGGGGATGACAATCAATGTCTTACTTTCAAGGTCTGATTTTCTGGATTTCTGATTGAATAGCTTCGGTGGTTTAGCCGTGATGGTGGACGTCCCACCGTTTTTGGACATTCGTGAAATTTAATATTATTCAATTATAATCAATTTAATATTTTATCAAAGACGCAAAAGTTTTTTCTACGCTTATGCTAGGTTTGGTATTAAAAAATAGTAAATAGTTTATTGTATATTTATTGGAAAATATAAGCAATAAGCAGTATTCCCAAGCAGTTTTTTGTGATCAAGTTTTAAGACAAAGCTAAAATGAAAAAGAGCGTTTTGTATCAGCTTAAAGTGAAATTGGTACGCAAACAATCTGTCACTAGGTTCAAAATGACAAAAAATAAAATAGCAAAAAAACATTTTTAGTGCCGTTAACACCCACAGTCGTTGTTGCCAATGAGATTTGGCATTTTCATTATTCTTTATTCTACTTTACTTTGAAATCAGTTTCCACCAATAAATATATTGTATATTTCACATTCCTGGTTAATCTTGGACTTTATTTTTTGGAAAAAGAAATTGTTGCAGTATGTTCAAAGACACTTCAAGGAGATTTGATAATAAAACGGACTTGTGGAAACCGCAATGAACTTCGTAATTTGAATTTTAACAATTACGAAGTTCAAAGGACTTCCTTTTTGGACTCTGCACCAATTCTGATGCGATGATTGTTATATTTTGCTTAGGTGTCCTCGTTTACGGTACCTATATGTAGTTGCTATCGATCATGTAGTCAAAAAGTTTAGGACTCCCCTTTTCAGACCTTACTTACATATATTCTTTAGAACGGTGCTAAGAAATCCATTTTATCGATACCACACAAAGCATATTGGACTGAAAAACAATCTCATTAAAACATTTTTTGTTTGGTAATTTTACGGCACTTTCTGAAATTTAGTGCCTCCGAGCTCTAAGTCCCCGACCGATAAGTCCAAGCACCGACTTCGATTTTTTTTGTGATGAGGAGGGAGAATCGACATATTCGGGAGCGAGGCCGGAACGCTATGAAATTTTATTGGGGGCTATTGAAAACGGCTGAGCGAGAAACGAGATATTAATGTCTTCGTTGGAGAGAAGCATGTCGTCATTTATAGATACCCCAATAAATCTTAAACCGAAAAGGAAAAGAAAGGGACATGACATTGAAAAGTTGTTTAAGGCTGCTTCAAAAAAAAGTGAACGAGGTCTTAGAAACGTACCATCGGAAACTGTCTGAAATAAAGCAGGATATTCGGAAAGCTAAATTTAGAAATTTCTCCTTAGAAGAGGACACTAAGTAAAATAAATATATATAATAATAATCAATGTTTTATTTATGCTTGCTTTTTGGAGCAGATTTAAGGATGATATGAATTAGAAAACAGATTACCTGCCGCGACTTTAATGGGGGTTTTTGTAGAGTTATTAGAAACAAAATTGTCTTGGTTTCCTTAGCGCAGCACCTTCTTGTTTCCCTCACAGGATTTGGATTAGTTCCTCACCTTCGTAGTAGTCTGTTATAATTTCAATTAAAAGTTATAATTTCAATTTAATGTTATCAACACGTAGAACATAAAACTTTAATTTCCGCCAAGTATACTCACCTTAAGAGGATTTAAGTGGATTAGCACATTTTATCTCTAGTTGCTGCCTCATTTCAATTTGAGTATACCGGTCTTCTCAGCTTTGTCGCGCTTCAATAAAAAATAGCTTAGGAACTCCGTCAATGTGATCACTTATGTATATCTTCCAAACCTTCGTCACAGCCGGTGATACCGGAAACGTAAAAATTGTCCAATACATTCTGAATTGCGCTTTTATTTCTAAGAACCTTGTGCTTTGCTGGTGCTGAAAAATAATGTTTACCCTCATCAGGAAAAATCAAATTATATGTTGCTATACGGCAAAAATTATTTTCTTAAAAAGGTAGCTCTAACTTTGATATTTTTAACTTTCTCGTATACTAATTAGTATACTAAAGAGAAAGTTATTGCAATCGTGCGGAAATTTCGAACTCAAACTGAGTATGAGGGATAATATTACGACTGTAGAGAAGTCCAAAAAAGTCCGCCAATGCCGTCCGTCGGTCTGACTGTTTGTCTGCCGGGCACCGTATGGCGAAACGGTTCGACGGATTTGCTGAAAAGTTCGTATATAAGGTTTTTGGGGTTACATCTCGGATCATCTTTTTAGTTTATGCTTTATCTTTTGAAATAACGGTACCTGCCATACAATTTTTTTTGTGAAATTCACTTATCACTCGTTTTCTAGAAAATGGTTCCAAGGATTTTGGTCTTTTTTTGTACTAAGGATACTTAGGACCTAAACCTAAAACCTAAAAAGTGATTTAAATAAATTTGGTATGTGTTCAAATATTACCATTCTTTTTAAGGCGAAAAAGTTTCGTATGACACAGTATGCACTTTAGTTTTATTATCGTTAAGAAAGATATTTCATTTAATTATTTTTTATAAGTCTAATAAGTTATAAACTATAATTGATCTTTTTATTACGGATTAATACAATAGAACCACGTACTTAGTTATTCACTTAAAATGTTTACTTACCTGTCATTTGTTGCTTTCCGGCGACCGGGTCAGGTGTCTTTAAGATAATAATATGAAATTAATTTTAGAATTATGTTGGACTGATAGAATCTGTGAGAACTAAGTGCTGCCACTGTGTTTATACCCTATCCTAAGGGTATATTAATTTTGACACATAGTTTGTAACACCCCTTAATATTCGTCGCAGACCCCTAAAAGTATATATATTTATGATCAGGACCAAAATCTAAAACTATTTAGCAATGTCCGTCCGTCCGTATCAACTTTTGAGGCCTTTAAAATTATGCTAGGCAGCTGAAATTTGGAACATATACTCCCTAGGGTTTCGAAATGGTAAAGTGTTAAAATTTTCAAAATACGCCCACTGCCACGCCCACAATTTAGAAAAAACAGTTTTAAGGCTTAAGTTAGAGAGATAAAGTTGTACAACCTTCACAAGATATGTAGATACTGCCCACCTTTATTAATTTGTCATATAAAGTTTTTGCCACGCCTACTTTTTGTGGGCGTTTTTCACTGAAATGCTGTTTTCTTCGAAAATTTTCGTAGAAATCGAAAAAAAATGTTTAACAATATATTATGCCAATATTTTTCTCAATATATCGCCCATACGAAGTTTTTTGAATAAAATAATTTTTTTTCTATAAAATTCATAGAATGAAATAAAATGCTATCCATCATCTTCCTAATGCTTTTTTTGTTTGGGGTACATAGGGATATCATACTGTTCGCCCCAAGCGGACTGTAGCCTTTCCTCATGTTTTTATTACTATTTGTACCGAAATCAATTGGTATTTCCCCAAGAAAGAGTGTTTTGTTGACAAATACACAAAAGAGCTGAAAACAAGAGTTTTCCAGAGGCTATCGATAAAACCAAAAAGTTCAGAAAAGCAAACGTCGCTTGCATGGTAAACTGATGTTTCAATGAAAAAGAGAATATCCAACTACCACAAAAATGAATATATAATTTGTAATTCATTTAGAAACATCGTCTAGAACGAAAGCTGAATATACATATAACTTTATCTTACATAGTTAAAGACACAATTTGCAATAGTAACATGATGCTGAGTTGTAATTACACGATAGACATACAATAAACATTTACTGTGACAACCGAGACACAACTTTCAAGATAAGGCCAAAGAACGGAACAAAGCGACGTAAGCTGGCAATTAAGCCAGCCGATAACAAGCTCTTTTATATGTACATACAAGCTCTTTCACACTTAACTCCTAATCCGATATAGCAAGCAAGCTATCCGAAATTTTCATGAATCATCTTCTCAACAATTTAAAAGATAAAAGTTGGGGTGTTTCCATTTTGTATATTAAAATGTAGTTTTTGATAATAGATGTAGATGTTTTCCTTATTTAGGAAAATCAACAAGCTGTCTGTAGAATAGATCAAGTGCTTTAGATTTATCTGTACGACTGTTAGCATTGTTAGTATTGGTGGTGTGGATTGTTTGGACCATGCGTTTGGATGATCTCGATCCTCATGTCCTCCAACAACTTGTTGGTATCGTCAATTTTACATATGAAGCATCAAAGAGTATACGTTTTTGTTGTGAGTGTCCCCTGCCTTAATGAGGCAGTTCGAAGACATTTTGCAAACCTCAACATAATAATATCTAAACAATATAACTCATTTTATTTTTTTCTATTCTATTTATAGGCAGTCATATAGTTCGTCATATAGTTCGTGAATTAACTGGAACATAAAGCAGTAGGTATTTCATGAAACGTATGAGAACAATTTTTTATATTAATAAGTAAAATAAGAAATGATAAGGCGAACCAATTTTTTTTAAATGTTGAGAAAGCTTTTTAAAGTTCTTTGCTGATTTTAAAAAAAGCTTTTGTGTTAGCTGAGCGCCACCAGACCGTTGTGAGTTTTTTGAAAGCTTTCTTGTAAGGATATTCGCAGAGTACGAATAATATTATCGGATCACAAAAACTACACAAGAATTAAACATTACAGCATTTTGGGCCATCACAACAATAGAATCAGTATGTTTAATATGTATGTTTAACAAGCTCTACGTCCTTTTCTTTTCATGCACAAATCAACCATATATGTGTTGTGTTGTTACTTGCTCAACATAGTGTGCTTAATTGATGGTGTTTGGAAGTAGCTCACGGGCAATTCTAATTGCAAAGGTCTTCGACGATTACTCAACACGTGTTCGTCCAACGAAACAAAAGAGTAAACCGTCCCAAAAAAAATGAAGAAAACAAAATCGAAAATGAAAAACATAAAATCACCGTACAAAATTAAATTATTATGGCAGTGACCCAGGGGTAGCATTTCTTGCGTAAAATGTACCCCTATATCTTTTTGTTTATCATCACGAATGGGTACAATAACCCAAAAAATTTAAACCAAAAAGGAACCTATAGTTTTTTAATACAAAAATATGAAAGTGACGAAGAGCGAGAAAAGAAGAAGACATTTTATGGATGATGTCGATGTCGATGTGTAGACAAAATCATCAGACAAATCTTGACTCACTTTTATAAATTTTAAATGGGAATTATAAACACATACACATCTATACAAAATTCCTACCAAGATATTTTATTTATGAAAACGCAAAATTGTATGGGAACGGTTTTTTCCCTTCTTTGTATTATTCTTTGTTTATTGCTTGTATCGTGTGTCCTTTTGTGTTAGGTTTCCTTTGAATTTTTTAAGCACTAAGCCTCATCTAACCATTAGACACAGGGGGCAAATACAAAAGTCGATCACATAAATGGATAAACGAATTTTTGTTCAGGTTTTATGATGTCCTAGTGTCGGCACGTGCGCACACAATTTCATACATACAGTATGATGGTTAGTCTTGTAGATGCTTTGTTATGTTATTTTCTTGGCTCTTGACAATAGTTTGTCTAATGTTGTAGGTTTATACTCGCAATCGAAGACAAAGCAATAAATTATGTCATTAGTCGAGAAGAAATTTGATCTCTTCAAGTTGCGGTTGCCTACCTGCTAAGTGTTTTTTAAAAAATTGCCCTTTTTTGCTTCCCTTAAAGTAATGTGTTTGAATTTGGATTTTCGTGATTAAATATACCAACAATTTTTTTTATTGATTGGAAAAAGAAATACTGTGAGCGTCAAAAAAAAGTTTACACCTCTGTGTTTCATGTTCAAAATTCAATCATCATTTTTATTTGAAGTTTATCTTGTTTAACATGTTCGTTTATATTTTAATTCTTAATCGAACGACATATACATAGATATTATTTGTCTTAAAGATTTTCCTTCTTCTTTAAATTTCAACACACGTTTTCGGGTTTCAATAGTCGTTTGCTTACCCATTCTAACAACACTTTAATTGTAAAACGCTATAGGTACTTCTTTTACAAATAAAGAAACAATTAATGAAATCGAAAGACAGCCTTTGCCATAGGGATCCACCAAAATAAAGAAAAAGGGGAAAATACATGTAACGGCATTTTTCGCATTCCGCAAATCACAATTCACAGGGTGTAAACTTTCTTTTGACGCTCACAGTAGGAGAGACATAACAAGCGATATTATAAGAGTGGAGGAGTCTGAGATTCCCGAGGCCTCAAAAAAAAAAAATAAACAAATAATTTATACTTAGACATAACAAGCGATATTATAAGAGTGGAGGAGTCTTAGATTCCTGAGGCCTCAAAAAAAATAAACAAGTAATTTATACTTATATTGAACAAAAATATTTTATTTTTTAAAACTTAAATAAAAAAACATAAGGAAAGGCTACAGTCCGCTTGAGGCGAACAGTATGATACCCTATCCATATCCCAATATGCCCCAAAGAAAAAAGCATTAAGAAGATGATAGGTAGCATTTTCTTTAGTTCTATTAATTAAAAATAAAACAGTTTTTTTCGAAAAAAAAACACCCCCAAAAAGTGGGCGTGGCCAAAAACTTTGTACGGGCGATATGTTGGAAAAAATATTGGGTAAATATTTTGTTAACCATTTTTTTTCGCTTTCTGTGAAAATTTTCGAAGAAAACAGCATTTTAGTAAAAAACGCCCACAAAAAGTAGGCGTGGCTAAAAACAGTATATGACAAACTTATAAAGGAGGGCAGTGCCAACATATCTTGTTAGCTTTAAAACGGTTTTTTTCTAAATTGTGGGCGTGGCAGTGGGCGTATTTTGAAAATTTTAACACTTTACCATTTCGAAACCCTAGGGAGTATATGTTCCAAATTTCAGCTTCCTAGCATAATTTTAAAGGCCTCAAAAGTTGATACGGACGGACGGACATTGCTAAATAGTCTTAGATTTAGGTCCTGATCATAAATATATATACTTTTAGGGGTCTGCGACGAATATTAAGGGGTGTTACAAACTATGTGTCAAAATTAATATACCCTTAGGATAGGGTATAAAAATGGGAGAGGAAATATTTATAAGTTAATTTTATAATTGTACAAAAGTCTTTTTTATGGAACTAAAATTCTTCAATTAATTTTACATTATGCATTACAAAACCATCATGCCTACAAAGAAACCGGCTTGTTAAATACAAAAACAACTCATAAAATGGAAATATCGCTGTGCGATACAAACAATTATGTCAGGATGGGGGGAGAAAACCAATTAATGCAGAGCGTATGACAGCTTCACAAATTCGTTCCGATTAGAGTTTTCCAATACTGTCAAACATGACAGAAAGATTTGAAGTTCCAACGACACACCAGTTTCCAGTGGAAACACCACAAGAATTCAAGATTTTCATTCCCAGAAAAGTACACAAACTAATAGCAGAAGGTGCTTCTCAGTGAAGAAAAAAAGTTCAAGTGTATATTTGAAGACATCAAATGTAATGGTGGACATACAAAATGTTAAATTAATTTGTTTTCCTTAAACTTCTATGAACTCATAATTACTACTTTCATTTAAATAATAATATGTACATTACTGAAATAGGATTTAATCTACTCAATTTGTTTCTCTAATTTTTTAAACAAACGAAATCATTGTTCGTTTTTTGTTTATTCGTTATTACCACTATGCACTCATAATTATTTACTCCGCTATGCATAAATAAACAAAATACATAAAGTAATGACTAGTTAATAATAAAAAAATTGAAAACGTACATCATGCAAGTACTTTGAACGGTAAATATAATAACAAAAATAAATTGTATTTGATTAAACACAATTGTATCGAATTCGATCAATTATACCGGATTTTCCATCCCTTGTTGGTTTTAGTTTTAAATCAGGTTTTCAGTCCTGTACATCAAAACTTGCTTAGCTTTTTTTTTGTATAAAATATCATTAAATCTTAAAACTTCTGTAGTATACAGTTTAGAACATATTTGCAATGATTCATTTGAAAATGTGAACCTCTTGGTGCCTTTTTGTTAGCGAATAAGAAGTTATTTATTGTGAAAACTCTAACTATACATATCCTTCTGGTGAAATATTTTCTTAACCATAACTGACAACTGATGTCCCTTACACTTTTTTAAATACGTATTTATCAACCTATGGGCAAAACAAGTTGCAAATTTCAAATTACAGTTTAGGCTGTTTCAACAGCAATATTATTTCCATAGCCAAACACGAATATTGATCTAGTGCTACATATTTCTACAAAACACCACTAATTAAGTTGAGTTGTTAAAGTGCAAATGTTCGTATCCCATCGTATACTTAAAAGTCACTGTAAGATTATTTCAATTGACGTCAGAGGTTATAATGACAGTCGGTATTACGGTACGAGTATAGCAGCAATTAAAAGCAGTAGATTTAAATTAAAAAAAAAAGTATTTAACACGCCATAACAAAACCTGATAAATAAACGCCTTATATTAACATTGTTACGAATTGTGCGAAATAAAAGCAAATCAAATTCTCTTCTAGCACTTATGTTATGTTTATAGTATATAAACTACAGACCACTGCTATTTTCATGTTTTAAATACTAAAAGACTCACTTTATAAAGCATACATTTCGTTCCTAATCATGAAACAGACGAGCCTAATAATGAGTAAAAAATAAGCATGTCTACTTTGACTTTGAGCAATAATTAATCATAGATTGTTTGACCTATAAAAAAATTTCATTAGGTCAAAAGATCCACACAGGATTTCAAACGCACATCTTTAGTTTACTCTGAATGCACTCACCAAAAATTTCAAATTATATTCGCTGGTAGCTATCGGCTGGAAAACTTCAAATCGACAAATTGGGGACAAGTTTTGTACTAAGTCTGAAAAGCCAAGGTATTATTGAGGTTTCTCCTACTGTGTGTTTTCCGATTAGTTATTATTATGTGCAGCAGATTCCGCCGGTTGCAAGTTAGAGGAATAAATAAAAATGAGAATCCCCACGTAACAGGACCTGGGCAAACCAAAGCTTGTAAGTCATTATTTTCATTATGCTGGTTATAACAGTAAAACTGTTTAAAATACCACGCACTATATCTAATATCATTCATTTATTTGTTTTAAAAAGTTTTTTTTAAGTAATATTTCAAACAGCGGTAGCTATTTATTTTCCGGCAGCGTTATTTTCAAAGGTTTGGAACTTTTATAAATGTTGAGCTGCTTACGATTGCGAGTGAATTACTTAATAAACACAGTAGGTAGGTGGTTTTGAGAAACTTCCCAGCGGGAAATGTAATGAAAATAATCAAAAATAGCCAAGTATGGATTGCCATCTCATTACTTAACAGCAATTATTAATTATTACAACTCATTTTAGCTTTAATGCAGCCACCAAGTTACTGTGCCCTATTCCCCAGATGCCCCACTTTTAGGTAGTTACCATTTTATAAAACTGCCATAAGTTGATTTCAAAATATGTTTTAATTTTTCAATAGATCCGGCCAAGGGAGAAGCAGCTGACAATTTAAATACTATTTTCAATATTATAAGTTTGTAAATCATATGAATTAAAAAAAATTTTGTTGAATAAAATGCACTTGTTTTTTCTCTTGAATTTTATTCTAAGTTCATCCTCACAATACATTCTGGATTCATTTGGATGCATTCTAAATACGTCTGCCAGATTCATTCTGGATTGATTCTTGCGATGCATTCAGAAACATTCCGAGTCAGGTGTTCTAGATATTTTGGAAACCAGTTTTGTATTGCTTCCGTCCGCGGACATGCCTTAATAAAAAGGAAATTATAGGCGCAACCTAGGGGAATGCATTCTCTGCTTCCTAGGATTGCTTCAGAATGCATATCGGACGAATCTTTTTCCCGCTGGGTTACGATACATACATATGTAATAGCTTCATATTTTGAAATAAGGAATGTGTTATAAATAAGTAGACCAAAACTTTAACTATCCCATTTCCCCTTGTAAAAGTGCTACTGCGAATATATGTAGGAAATTTATTGCACATCTGGAAGGAAGATCAATTTTACGAGCGGCGCATGCTACATCCGAACCGACCCATAGAAACGCAAAGTATGTTCGTAAGGGGAAAATGCAAGAAATCGCAATAAGCCTCACTCCTAAAGATGCATTGCATAGCAGTTATCGAACGGAAAACATTTCATATTCGGTGCATGCTACAAAAGGCGACAATGAACGGGCATATAGCGTATAAGAAGTGCTTATTAGGAGGTCTTCCATCGGGTACCCTCCGATTTTTGTTGTTGTATCGCAAGCCTTTAGTATATATACAAATTTATAGATGCACATAAACATACATACCTACGTACACACAGCACAAGCACATCATCATTATAATCGTTAAGACAGCGTGCCACACGGAGTGCGCCCGGTCAGCTACCATTCATTTCCATTCCCCTGCTTGCTGGCAATCAAAGCACTCAGCTCTAAGCCTTTTGAATCTTATTTCCTTTTTTATAGAGTTAACCCCACTTCATGACTATGATGCCTGGCAGCAGCCCGCAGCGGTGGGTTGCTATTGCTTCTGTGTAGCCGATCTACACGGTCAACCGACGGCGGCGTGGCACAACAACAATTACCATGAATCCGAAGACGACGAGAAGATAAGAGAGCGAAAAAGGAAGAAAAAGAAAACGTAACGATCGTGATCTTATGGAAAAAGGGCAGGTGTGTCGATCGTGTGAGAACCACGTTCCAAAGCATTTTCTCACGATCATCTTGGGTCTTTTGTTTGAATGTTGGGATTGTGTTTTCTTCGGTTTTGTTGGCTTGTTGGTTTTGTTGAATTTTTTTTTTATTATTAAGGCCTTACTCTTTGCCTCTTTCACCACGTTCGTAACGTTAACGATCTTCTTATCCCCTTTCCAACCCCATGACATTTTTTTGTGGGCTTCCAGATTGGGTTCGTTTATGTTACCTCATAAATATAATAAAAACAATGTTGCCAGAGCCACAACTATGATTTGTTGATTTAATTGAACATTTTTTGAATTTTTTTTTAACTCTTCAGCCAAGAGAAGAGATACATATGTTTTAATATAATAGTATGATCAGGACCAAATCCTAAGACTATCTAGCAATGTCCGTCCGTCCGTCCGTCCGTATCAACTTCTGAGGCCTTTACATTACTGCTAGGAAGCTGAAATTCGGAAAATATACTCCAGTGGGTTCCAAAATGGTAAGCATTAATAGTTTTTAAATACTCCCACTGTCACGCCCACAACTGAGAAAAACCCGTTTTAAAGCCGTAGTTAAAGAGATAAAGATTTAGAACCTTAAACAAATGTAGATAATGAACTCTTTTACAAGTTTCCGATATACAGTTTTTTGCCACGCCTACTTTTTGTGGGCTTTTTTTTTAACAAAATGTGTTTTTATTCAAAAATTTGTATAAAAAACGAAAAACAAATTATAACAAAATATGTAGCCAATATTTTTTCCCACGCAAAGTTTTTAGCCACCCACTTTTAGGAGGCCTTTTTTTCAAAAAATAGTTTTTCGTTATAAATTTCATAGAATGAAATAAAATGCCATCCATCATGTTTGTAGCCTTTCCGTATGTTTTTTTATTCAATATTATACAAAAATTGAGAAAGAACAGCTATAAATAATCAAACACAGTAACTTCATAAAGCGGAAACATATATTCTTAAAAAAATGCACTATGTATTTGATAAATATTTTAACTACAATAATAAATGCATTAATGTAAATTGGGCGTACATTCTAATAACGAGTTCATAAATAGCTCTGGCAACACTTTAATAAGTGGGTTTTCATCAGGCGAAAGATCTACTACCTGTTTCTACTGCTGAATTACAAAAGTTTCATTCAAAATGCTCTCCTTGGCTGTGGTTGGGGTATGGAGGGGTAGCCTTTGGCGTGCGTATGGTTGTTGAGACGGAGAAGTGGCATGCGGCCGTTGCAGCAGACGTTAGAAATCCAACCGAAGTGATTTGGACCGTCAATGTAAATTACTACTAGCTGGTACCTATCTTGATCTATAGTATCTTTACTTGGCAGGAAATTATTTTTCTTCTGTTCACACAAAACTCATTGGAAGAAGCCCAAAAGCTGCTCCGATAAAATGGCCCATTACCTAGTGTACTCGATGAAAACTGGTGTCCACTCTAACACAAAGGACAAATTAAAAGGGGTTGATTATGTACACACTGCTTTGGACGACCAGTCTTATCTGGCGGATATGATCTTTGGTTTGAAATTTTTTGAGGCTTTTGGTAAGGTGATTTTCAGTAGATAAGAATGAAGAAAATTAAATCTAATTAATTTCCGTTTTCTTGTTTTTTCTCCGTTTAGACTATTTTGGGTTTATGTAATCACGCAGTTGAGGAAAGGCTTAATTGAAATTCAGGCAATTATGATGAATTGAGGAGGACTAACAACCTCTTCTGGCAATTATAAACTGAGAGAGCGAGCGAGAGAGAGACAGAGTGTATACTGAATTTTGCCGTTTTACAGGTAGTTGCTTGCCGTCATCTCAACGGTACCGCGGACTGTATCGAATGAATGAATGAATGAAAAATGTTGTTGTTGTAGCCACGTATTTCAGGATCTGAAACATGAATTGGTTTGAGTATTTTTTTTAAGATTATTGATTTAAAAAAAAAAGGTTTTAATTATAGTGATTCCTTCCGATTATTTTATTGAGTGCTAAGTTAGTCTATTGTATAATGTATTTCGTACGTCAAACTTATTTTTATTGATCTTGAAAGTGCCTTAATACTCTTACCAATGTATATAGGTAGGTAAGTACATATCAGATCCTCTCCGTAATATTTACAGTGGATGGGTCATTACTAAAATTACCATGAGGGTGGCGAATAAAATCTAAATGGATGGCAATACTACCTAAAGTATTTAAGTTATCGAAAATATCGAATGCATATCGCGATCGACCTGTGAACTAGCATCAAAGATCCTGTCATTGATGCATTTAATTTTTTTCTTGACAAACCCAAAACAATCGATGCATAAAGAACTTAACCAGTAGGTATTAACTGTGCAAATTAATTCTTCGACGATCAAACGAAAAATATGTATATTGTTTAAAAAAGGTTCGTGGACGAAAATGTATGTATTAGAAGGATATTTGCAAATTTTCTATTTTATCTACTACTTCTACGCTAAACAATTTTACCTACCCACAAGGCAAAAACAGATCTTTTTGAAAAATATTCCAGTTAACCAAATCAGTATAATTAAGAAAGCCAAGTTGAAATGAAATGGTTGTGGAAACCCTATGCACACGATACATATTTTGTTACGTTATTTTATCGTACTCTAAAGAATTGGTAGCAAAAATAAGTGCGAATGTGGTATAGTTATTACGTTAATATAGGTAATATAGGTACCTACCTAAAAATAATATAATTAAAATACAGAATAAAAAACATTCGCCGACTAAAAATCCAAGAAATTTTATACTTAATTAAACAACTACTAAAACCTTAAACCTATTATAATCGAACACAACAAGGAGCGTATTTAATACGATTATGCTTTTCCTAGCACATATATAGGTACTTACCTTTGAACACACAGTGATGCGGACAGGTAGTTCTGGAAGAAAAAAATTCCAAGCGAGAGACAAAAGATCATCAAAATATCATCTACCTGTTGGATCATGTTGACCGGAAGCCAACAATTAACGAGAAATGTAGAAGCAATATAGGAATCGGACAAAGCAGGACTTTGGACCATTATTAAGCATTTGAACATGGCTGCTGTTTTATGATACAATTTTCTAATTGTAGGAAAAAACTGGTTTGCATTAAAAATGAAGCGGTTGAGTTACAGAAACGGACAAAAATCAAAAGAAAACATAAAAGTACCGAAATACCTATGTAACGGAAATTATGTGAAAATAAAATGTTAGTTGGTTGTTAATTGCGTCACGCTTTACGCATCCCTACTTGCCTACGGATTTTTAATCATTGAATGATGCAAATAGTTGCCTATTGAATGCAAAGTTTTAATTCGACAACCATTATAGATTGGACTTACTGCCTAATTGTATGTACGTTTCTTATTTTTTGGAAGGATGTTGCTTTAGAAAGAAATACTTTGAAATTCAACGACGAAGGTTTTAGGTAATATATATGACTTGAAGACAAATTTAAATGTTGACTTTAATGGATATGGGATGATGAATTAAACGACTTTAGAATATGAATATAGACTCAAAGAAAAAGCAAGTTGTAATTATATTTAGAGATTGAAATAGGATACAAAATGTACGAGTACCTATGAATTAAATTAATCTTAACACAATTGCCTTATAGATGTGGGCATATAAAAAAATAAAAATGTTACCTACAGTTTTGTGCAAAGCAAACCGGAATAAATTTAGTTCGTACATACATTGTGAAAAATTGTTTAATCTATATTTTTGGTTAATTTATGAAATCGAAATACTTAGACACATAGATAGATATTTCTAAAGATCAGACGCGATAAATATCAGACAAATTCAGAAATTTTTTCACAAAAGCTATTTAATACATTTTGTAGACCTTATTTAATAACGTAATAAATGCTAATAGTGGTGTGTTTTTATAAGCCCCGAAAATAGTTATGTCAACTTACGTAAAAATTAAATATACTACTTTTTTCAGCATTCATTTCAAATGCACTTTTCTTACAACTTAACTAAGCTAAACTCTTAACACCAATCATTTTGACATCGCATCAATTAACTAGCCTTGAGGATTATTGGGCGATTAGGAATAGGATGTGAAAAACATGCTCAAATTCAACAAGCGCTCTAATACCTTTGACACACTGCACACTTTAGGATTTATGCGGGTTTATTATGGGCGCCCACATAAAAAGTAATTTTCAATCGTTGATCGTCAAACAAACAGACGTCAACTCTTCGCCTCACATGCATGCACAGATGCATAGAAAGTATGAGAGTTGATTTGGGGGCGAATGCAGAATTGATTAAATAAGTAAACGGCCTACACAGGACCTAAAACCTAGCTTCTCCAACCATTGTGTGTGCGAAGTTATATTTTTGACACGAATATAGGAACCTACAGTTTAATGCCGATTCCGAACGGCAAATTTATTTTTGAGAAGCTTCTCATGACATTTCTCACTCTTGGATGTTTGTCAGATATTCGCAAGAGGTGGGCCTTTAAATTTATGTTAGGAAGCTGAAATTTGAAATATATACTCCCACTGAAACTGAACTCTTTCACAAGTTTTCAATATGAAGTTTTTTGCCACGCCTACTTTTTGTATGCGTTTTTTAAGAAAATGTGTTTTTCTTCAAAAATTTGTATAACAAAATATTTAGCCAACGTTTTTTTTAGTATATCACCTATACAAAGTTTTTGTCAAAAAATGGTTTTTCATTATAAATTTTATAGAATGAAATAAAATCCATCATGTTCTTAATGCATTTTCCTTTGGCGCCCAAGCGGACTATAGCCTTTCCTTATGTTTTTAAGTGAAGTTAGCCTAGTAAGTGGGTAAGTTAAGAATAAAAAATGCAAAATCTCCTAGTTTTGTTGTGAAACTTTTTTTTCGAGAGAGAATTTTTTTCCTCCTCGACAAATTTGCGCATTGTTAAAAGTAAAATACCTACATAACTAATAAATGAGTGCTGTAACTACAAGATTACAGTTTTAAGTTATTTAAAATTTATTAGATTTTTACAAAAGTATAAAATATCCCACTCCTCGCACTATTTCATTAGACGTGTGTTAGATTTACAAAACGGCAAAATAACATCTAAAACTCATTTTCTAAAAGCACGTGATGATGGCAAACGGGTTTTGCATATCCTCTTTAGTCTATTCCCTGTTTCATAGTTTCTAATATATCTATGTAGGTATATCGAGGTTATTAGCAGTATCGATTACTTAGTATAAAAAACTTTATAGTCATCCATACTCCAACTTTACGGGTAACATCTATTACAAAAACACTTCTTTCAATTGACAAGTCATCAATAATGCCATTACCTTTAGTAGGAACCCAAACACTCAAGGAGGATTAGCGGTTATGTTATGATTTGCGCAAGAGCCACAAAAAAAAATTTTGCGGAACTGATACGCAATCGATCTGGAAAAAGGTTACTCAACTACATATGAATTGGCCTAGAAGATATTCAACAAATTATTTACGAATTAACAGTATTATATAAGCTCATTTTATGCCGCGTGCCAATCACTTCCATCGAGGGTAGTGTTAGTCAGACACACGTTCATTGCTTGTTATTGAATTAAGTTCCGTTTGGGATTTTTTTCAATAGAATTTGCCAGCACAATATAATTTTTGTTTTAGAGCGCTTCTCACGATTTTGTTCAATTAAGATCTTGGGTTCGTGTTTTGTGGAGATGAGGCTATTCGTATGAATTGCAATCGAGCGGGTGTAATGGGTCTTTATTTTAATAGGTATATGGGCAAATGTAATATAATCCGTTGGACTTTGTATACCTATCTGAATTTGAATAAATTTGCCATCATCATATTTTTTTTGTTTCACTTTGAATATTAATGCACTGAAATATTATTAGACAAATATATACTTTGCCCCTGAAGGTCGAATAAGAACTGTGTTGGGGTTCCAAAATAAGGTGTGCTAAAAAAAATTCCGTACCAGAACGAAGGTGGTTTTCTTTAATGATTCACGACAAACAAAAACTAAATGTTTTAAATAAATTTACAAATAATATACTTATGTGTCTTCACCTTCGTTTAAAAGTTGTATTTTAATTAATGCTAATGGGTGTTAAATAATTTAAGAGCATGTGTGTATAAGAATGTCTAATGAACTACTAATATTATAGATGGAACCTCATTTTTGAGAATCAAAGAATATCACATGACTTAACTGAGCTTTAACAGTGAAAAAAGCACCATTATGAAGGATCACTCTTCAACACTTTGCAGTTGTTATCTGAATAATTTTTTTTTAGTTTTGAGTGTCCTAAGGTAAACGATATGATGTTATATGAAACATGTGATGGTATGTAATGAGATAAGAAAGAGTCTGCGAAAACAAGTTTAAGTGCACACAGTACAAATATTGATACGTAAAGGAATTAGGCTATGACTAGATATGACCAATTACAAAATTCCTTGACTAAAATTTGTATAATTGAATTTTAAGTGCAGTGATGCTATGTAGGAACTTCAATGTATATCAATATTAACTCATTATTCTCTACTTTAAAATATTTACTATCTGATCTCTTTCCATTGTTCTTCCAGCTCTAGCAGTTAGCTCTGCATCAAGAGATATCTAACCTTAAATCTAAACTTAAATCAAGGGTCAACCATAATGAACTTTAGTGGGATTGACCGCTGAACTTTATTTACTTAGCCTGCTTCCTTTAACATAACATCTTCTCCTTAACTGAAACAAGTCTAATATAGTATCTTAGACACGGAACTCTCTAATCTAGAGTTTTTGGTTTACGAAAATAATTGTCCTGTAAATGTACTTTATGCGATGGGAGGAGGTGTCATCATCGTAAGATCGACTTTCCAATCAATAATAATATTGCACTCACTTCTATAAAAATTACGTTAGAATAAACATTTACATGTATGTTGTTAATGGTGGGTGCAGTGGCTTAGTGGTTAAGTTCGTTGGACTACTAAGCGAGAGATTCCCCGTTTCAAATCCGATCCGTACCACCTAAAAGTTTTTATTCGCTCCACATCTCTTGCGAAAGTCTGACAAACATCCAAGAGCTATAACTGTCATGAGAAGCTTCTCAAAAATAAATTGCCGTTCGGAATCAGCATTAAACTCTACGACCTTCTATTCATGTCAAAGAATATATCTTCACAAAGACAATGGTTGGAGAAGCTAGGCTTTAGGTCCTGTATGGGACGTGTTTACGCCTTATACAGGGTGGGCAATCTATTCGTTTATTTTTAAATCATAGGTTATTTTAACACTGGCAAGTGTTTCCCGCTCTAAATCTTGACAGAAGGTCAGTATCATACCTTAGCAAAACGAAATGAGTCGCTTTACGCTTGAACAACGTTGGGAAATACTAAAAACTTATTTCCTAAGTGAATTCTGAATTGGGCTGTTAGCCCAAAAAATTCATTTTTTTAAAATGCCAAAATGATGTGAGACTGGTATGCTAGTGAATAACATCCGCACGTTATTGTGGAGAAGCCAAAGCATCCACAAAGAGTGACAGTTTGGTGCGGATTGTGGAGTGGTAACAGCGTTATAGAGCCATATTAATCGAATTTGTTTTTACTGACATTAAAGACATAGATTTGTACGATCTCTGGTTTATGCAATATGGTGCGCCATGACACACATCGTTTGCCACAATCCATCTTGTGCGCACGAAATTCTCAACCGTGTTATCAGCCGTCTTGGCGATGTCAATTGGCCGCCTCGGAGCTACGATTTGAACCCTACTGCTCGATTATGTTTCTGACATATCTTGTTGTAACAGCACTATTTTATTACTTGGCGATTTTATTTTTCCTCATTTAAAATGGTACTCTCTTGTGGATCAATTTTATTTCATTCTCTCTATTGACTTTGCACAAAAAAAGCTAATGTTACAAGTTAATTCTGTTAGTATCTACTTTTGTTTTAGAATCTCTCTCCAGTATTTACTCACATATACAAATATCATCATCCTCTGGATGTTTCTGTTGATCGCAAATAGTAATTCGTGTAATCGTTTGCACTCTTTTGACTTTCAGACAGAAAATTTTCAATCAATCTCTGTCAATTTGATATTGAACAATATTTTAAATATTTTAAAAAGGAAGTGCTCTCTTAGAATTGACTCAAAACGTTGTTGGGGTTCATAATGGATTCGGGTTCACAATTTTGGACTCCGTAAAACAACATTCACTCAAATCGAAAAGAAGCCATTCCACGGAACTATATTCGATTTAACCGTCATATAATGATCATGTGACAAATCTGCATGGTAATAAGCTGAAACTAAAAAATATTTTCCGGAAACAATCTAATCGTGTTGTATTTAATAACTTATATCATTTTGTGCAACTCGTGGGAGTTTCACAGAAGCACTGTAGGAGTACTTTTTGTACCAGCAAATTTCTGCTTGTGATAGTTGCTTGCAATCAAGACTCCATTTATCTAGTTACCCATAATGAACTTTAGTAAATAAGGTAAACTTTTTGTCTAGTAAGAAACTAAATTCGACGTAATTTTATAGGTCTCGATGAATGATTTCTCAAGGCCTGAAAATCTATGAAATTTCTAAAGAATAACTATTTTTAATTTTCATTTTAAATGAATGTGCACTTTCTGTATGCATATACGCGGAAATGAATAAAATTTAATTCCAAATAAAACTAAATTCTACAATTTGCAAATGCAAAAGTCTTATATCAAAAACTAAATCCTTTTCAGTTTTGATTTTTTTATCAGAAGAGTTATAATTTATTTATCCACGTATTAAACTGGGAATTAAAGTTTGCATTGAATACAAGGTAACAATGATTTTTCAGATCTAATTTGTAGTTGTTAAACAAATAGAGAACAAAAAAGATCCAGGCAGAAAAAGGAAGTTTAATGTCATGAGCAGCACCGTCCCAATGAAAATCGACACTAAATAGTGATATCAAGTTTGGAATTTTTTTTCTTTTTTTTTCTGAGAGCACTCTCAGACTTTGTGGAATTTTTTTGTTTGGAAGGATTTGTGAAAGAATGTTGTCATACAAGCAAAAGGTTACCAGCATCTTTTTTAGTTCGAATTGCTGTTCTGTGAGTTTCAAACATGCAAAGGTTTATTCCAATGTTCCAACGACCTCTAGTTGAAAAACATATTTGAAAAATGTCCTTTCATTGGAATTCATTGACATTTTGGTAAGTTCCAAAGACGTGCGGTAAAAATTTGTTGTCTGATAATTTTCAGAATATATTTCAAGACTGTCTTGGACTAAGTTTGTTATGTTGCGCATTTGATTCTACTCTTCGAAGATTTTTACTAGATGTCCTTACATAATGCAGCTGTGAAAAATACGTTAATCCACCATCTTAATAATTCCTTAACAAGACTTACTTAATAAGTTGGTTGATTAGATTATAGTGAAACTAAAAATCCAACAACGGGTCGTATACGCAACTAAAAACGTAGTCTTTTGAAAAATAAATCAAAAATCTTTAAAAACATAAGGAAAGGCTCCAGTCCGCTTGGGGAAAACAGTATAATACTCTATCCATATGCCCCAAAGGAAAAAGCGTTAATAACTTAATGGATTGCATTCTATGAAATTTATCAAAATAATATATTGGAAAAAATATTGGCTAAATATCTTGTAAAACATTTTTTCCGGTTTCTATGAAAGTTTACGAAGAAAACTGAATTTTAGTGAAAAACGCCTACAAAAAATAGGCATGACAAACTTACAAAGGAGGGCAGTACCTACATATCTTGTGAAAGTTGTAACACTCTATCTCTCTTACTTTAGCTTTAAAACAGTATTTTCTAAGTTTTGGGCGTGGTGGTGGGCGTATTTAAAAATGTTCAACACTTTACCATTTCGAAGCCCTAGGGAGTATATGTTCAGCATCCTAGCATTAATTTAAAGGCCGCAAGAGTTGATACGGATGGACGGACATTGTTAAATAGTCTTTGGTTTTATTCCTGATCATAAATATGTATACTTTTAAGGGTCTACGATGAATATTAAGGGGTGTTACAAGCTATGTGTCGAAATAAATGTAACTTTAGGATAGGGTGTAAACAAATTCTAAGGAGGTGTTTGTAAATAAAGGTCATAAAAGCCAAATTTACCTCAAACTTGGATGGGCATTTGACATATGCAGAAATAATGGGGTTTTGTAAGCCACATGCGTTAAGAAGAAAAACTCAAAACGGTTTTGTTTAGAATTAAAGCATACTTAACCATTTATGAGTGTGAAGTGAAGTTTGTGAAAACAAAATTGTTTAAAAATAACTCATTTCATTGGATTGTCCTTAGACTGCTTACCTACTAGTTAGTACAGTTTTCGATATCAAAGAAATATTTAAGCAATAAAATAAGGGTTATTAAATATTTTACACTTATTTTATTTTCATTTATTTCATTGAATTTTATTACTTTCAGTACCTAGTTTTATCGGCGGTCTTGAAAACGTTCCTGTAGTTCGCGTGTGGCACACATCGTTTGTTTCTTGCCCTTGGGATTTTCGCGTTTCAGAAGATCAAAAGAATAAAGTTTATAATAGGTGACGTAAGCGTCTGTGAACGAGGACTAAGCAGCGTACTTACAATACAACTTAAGTCAGAATTTAAAACAACTGTATATAAATAACATTAAGACTAATATATGAATAAAAGGAAGTAAATGCTTTTACAAGTTAATTTCTGGAGTATTAACTCATTTCGATATGCAAAAAATCTAAGTAAATGGTCAAAAACAATTTTTTACTACAAGGCATAATACTTACTAGCCCTTAGGTACTACTATTTAATTCGGTTTGCATAAAAACTTTGTTTTGAGTATTTACTATGAATGATTAAGTTTGTAAAAATATGTATTTATCTTTAATGCCAAGGCTAATAGCTATCGTTGTCGAAACTATGTGCTATTGTTAATGATAAATTAAACTAAGATCGCTTATACTTTTTCTTTTTATTTATTGGGACAGTTGGTTATTTTTACACTTTATTGGTTGTTTCTCAAAATCTGCAGAAACAGTTGGTAAGTACATAGGAAAGTACAATTTGTTTTAACAATATAAAAGGAAATCCAAATCCTAGATTACCGAACCTGAGTATGCCTGAGTGGTCGAAGAGATCATAAGAGAAAGGCTGATCTAAGGCTTTGTTTGCCTACCCACAACTGAGACTGTATCTACATATTATGGGGATTGCCAAGTTTATATGCGACAACCAGTGCGAAGGGGCGATTCTCCAGCGCCGGGCTTTAATAAGGGAGCCGGAAATTCGAAACAAAAAAATTATTTTGTACCTAATTTTTTATAAATTTTAAAAATTTAAGGTACTTCATGGTTCATTTTTTCCCATAAATCGTCTCATAAATCTCTCGAATCTATGACCACGAATTTGTTTCCATTGCAAGAAAAGGACAATCAAACAGCCACTTCGAAGAAAATCAAGACAACGAACCAACCGAATTAGAAGAAGAAACAAATTTTAATGCAGATCAGCTTCCGATTGAAGTATACGCATTTTCTCAGTATTTATTACCAGTTTTTGATGAACTGGTGGTATTTACTTGAATGAATCCAGTATTTACAGTATTCATTTAGGCAAGAATAAACTTTTTTTATAGTGCTATTATAAACTTTAACGTTACACTTTTAGTGAATATTTTATTTTTATGCATATCACCCAAAATCTTATTTCTATAATTTTAGGATATTTATAAATTCAAAAAATATATGGGATGGTTATCCATTCTCTTTCCTTCAATAATCAATCATCTGAATCCTCAATTACAATAGATTGTAATAGCTTTTGTTCAGTTAATGAATCTAGCGTAGAATAGAATTCCTTCAGTTATTTTTAAGAACATCATAGTCCTATATTCAAATATCAATATTGAAATTTCTCAAGAAGATACTTTAAAATTTTAGTTGGAGTTAAAACAGGCTTTTAATGCTTTTTAACATGCTTTCTCCGGATAACTTCAGAGTTTTTGAAAAACTTATTTTAAATCTCGGTGGGCAATAACCAATTTATCTCTTGTAGGTTTGGCGAATTTTATTTCAAGTTTGTATCTTTAGTATATATCTGCAACTCAAAAACGGCTTTAAGACTGATTCGAAACCTGTGATAAGCAATGAGTGGAATATAAGTTATTATTATTTTAGTTTTGGCTTATTATTTTTATTGATTTGACTTGGTTAACTTATTTTAACATTACTACGGAGGCATAGTGAGACGCAATACATGTATATCTATTGGAGCTTTAACTCATACCATTCAGAGCTCATTCTCATAACATTGAAACATATATGTAATGTATGTAACTGTGTCATAAACCAAGCTTAAGTTCACAAAAATGTGATTTAAGTCTTAGATATATCGCGTTTTCCATACCACCCTTTAATTTTACTTTCAACATAAGAGATATGGACGAGATTTTATGTTACACAAATATCCTTATTTCACGATAGTGTTACGAATATGGATGTACATATTTGAATGTTGCACTTCCGTATTAAATAACGATTTTAGAATAAGAGAAACATGTAGGTATTCAGCTGCTTAGCAACGTATTGACCTTTTCAAAGTCCAGTGACCGTTTGATGTCTCTCAAACTGGTGATTCAAGGCGAGGCGTGGAATATTGTCAGTGCATATGCTCCCCAAATCGGGTGCGAGCCGAGGGAAAAAGAATAATTCTGGCTTGATTTCCACAACCTCATCAATCATATCCCGAAGGATGAGCTTTTGTTTGTTGGCGGAGATTTGAATAGACATGTCGGGAAGTCTAACGAAGACTGCCATGGAGGACTAGGTTACTGAACTAGGAATTCTTCTGGTGAAGACGTCCTATGCATGTGCAAGTCATACGGTCTGATCGTTTTAAATACAATGTTCATCAAACAGAGCCGGCACTTGGTCACTTATAGCAGTGGCGGCAATGAAACCCAGATTGACTACCATTTGTTGGCAAGTATCATGAAGCCTAGGGTTAAAGATTGCAAAGTGACCTTGGGAGAGGCAATCGCCCGGCAACACCGTCTCCTCCTGATAGAAATATTCATGGAGAAAAAGAACAAACAAGGGACCAACAATTTGCAATATTGCCGCACAGAGAAGAAGAAATGCTCAGGAAATTCGTTCGCCGAAGTTCATTAACAATGCTCAAGACCAACTACTTGTGGACGACGAAAAAATTGTGCACAGGTGGCGAGAGTATTGCGAGCAACTTTTAAACCAACAGTTTCCCTGGCTATATTTTTCAGGAGCCGGCCCCAACAATGAAGAAGTGACCGACATAACAGTCGAAGAAGTTGGGAAAGCGGTCAAGAACTCCAAAAAAAGATAAGCGGTTGCGTTGGATGAGATACCCTGTGAGTTCTGGAAAAAGATGGGAGACATCGGGCTCAGATGGCTTATGATTCTTATCTCCAAACTCATGAGAGTTTGAGCCCAACCAGTGGAGGGAAAGTTATCTTCTTCCCTTGCACAAAGGAAAGGGAAATACGCGAAACTGTGATAATTACCGTTCAATCAAGTTGATGTCACACACCATGAAGATCGTTGAGCGCGTATTAGATGGTCGCCTAAGACAAATAATACGGCTGTCTGATGACCAGCGCGGGTTTGTCGCTGGTAAATCAACCACAGATGCAATCCAAAGTATAAGGATCATAATGGAAAAGCATCGTGATTCCTTAAAGGATGATTTAGGTTGATTTTGAAAAAGCATTCGATAGACAACCAAGAGATCTGATATGGGTAGCGCTAAGACAACGAGGAGTTCCTGAAACCTACGTTCAAATGATCATGGACATGTACGCGGGAGCGAAGACAAAAGTCAATGCCCCGCAGGGGTCACCGATGAATTTCCAATAAAAGTCGGTGTTCACCAGGGAAGTGTCTTAAGTCCTTTGCTCTTTATTACGGTCCTAGATTATCTGCTTGAGGGAAAAGTGACGGACCCTAAAGTGCATCAGTTATTCTTTGCTGACGATGGAGCCATCATAAGTAATGATCAGAATTCCTTGCAACGAGCACTTGATGTTTGGGTAGATGTTTTAGAAGGGAATGGGTATCATATTAGCCAAAAAACTCAGAGTCTCTGTACTGCCCATTCTCTGACCCAAATCAACCCCTTCCGGACATTTATTTGAATGGGGTGGTGGTTCCCAAGTGTGAAAAGTTCAAATATCTGGGATCAATGATCAACAGAGAAGCAACAGTTGACGACATCAATCATCGTGTAAGCGTAGGGTGGATGAAGTGGCAGGAAAACTCTGTCATCTTCTGTGACCCAAAAAATGTCCCCTAAGCTGAAAGGAAGGCTCTACACCGCAGTTGTGCGTTCGGCGCTCACATACGGTTCACAATGCTGCGGACAATGTACAAAAAGTATGAGGGCAAGTAGATAGCAGCTGAGATGAAGATGCTTCGCATGACAGCAGGAGTAACAAAGCTTGATCGAATTAGAAGTTCCAGAATCCGAATAACCTTCACGTCAAAGAACACATCTCGAAAAAATTGGAGCA
Organism: Ferdinandea cuprea; assembly: GCA_963576555.1. Classification (NCBI taxonomy): domain Eukaryota; kingdom Metazoa; phylum Arthropoda; class Insecta; order Diptera; family Syrphidae; genus Ferdinandea; species Ferdinandea cuprea. Next base: position 87,123,359 of record OY754959.1, read on the forward strand.
CGACCGACTCAGTTGGTATTTTCATGTTCAAAGGAGGGATCCTACGAACCCCGTCAAAAAGGCAATGGCAATCAACGTTTCCTTAAAATCGCGTAAGAGAGGCACGCCCAAAACACAATCAGCAGGAACACCAGCATTTGATTGGCGTCAATGATGAAGTGATCCAAAAACGGGATGCCTGCAGATATCTTTTGAGGGCGAACCCGCGAACCCCACAGGCGGACCAGTAGGAATGCATTGAAGTGGGAGAGTTATGATCCCTGTAATCCTGATCATAATCTCATCGTTATGGCGAGAAGAAGTGCATAGGTATTCAGTTGCTAATGAACTTGATGATTTTTGAACTTCGATGAGTAAACCAAATATCTATTTATGTCATATTCGCGCGACATATCTTTAACAAACACGAATAAATACCGGAGTTCGCGGAAAACAATAAAATTTAAATTGCAGATTAAAAATAAAATTAGCATAGATTGCTGTCGTCGCACCCAAGACAACGATCGGCAAGGGTGTTGGAGGCCGACGACGCGACGGTGAGCTTTGCATTTCCCCTTTCATTCGCAACCACTCATTTACCGTTTCCACCATCGTCTTAGGCAAAAGTGTGAGAAAATATTTCTTAAGAATTTCACGAATCGATTGGCCCAAGTGAACACTCGTGTCAAATGTTGTTGATACTTTTTGCTGTTTGGATGGATGATCACGTGCGATTTAAACGTCTGACTAACCACCGATCAGATTGATGTATTCATGGTTCGAACGCAACGGTTGGTAGTTTTTCGAATTACATATATACATATATTCGTAGGAACGTTCAATGGGCAAGATGTGGGCAAATGCCTCTTGCTTTGGTTATTGTTAAGTATATGTACATATTGGGTTTGGTTTATTAAAAACGGAATATGTAGGTGTGGAAAGTCCATGCGAACGGCCTATGCCCAATATTTTTGTGTTATTGCTTTTGTCGGTGCTTTTTTTTTGTATTCCTTTCTTAGCTGACGACTTTGAGAAGGTCGACTGAAATGAAGGTCTTTGAATGTTTTATCGTTTCGCAATTGTGGGACGCAGCTGGTTGTGAATATTTTTTCCACGGAAAGGCTTGCGCGTGAGAATTTACTGGGCGTGTAATTATTAGGTAGGTAATTACGGAAGTTACGTTTCTCCTGAATGTAAATTGAGTCACTTTTATGGGAACTGTTCATAACAGATAAAAATATAGGTTTGTCAAAATTATGATTTGACGGAAGTTTTTGGTCTTAATCCTTCATCACAGATGAAGTTTTTGCATTTTTGACCAGATTTATCAACCACCTCAGCTGAAATTCCCCATGACTAACCTTCGAATTATACATTTTCTCTATGAATTCTCCAGAGTTTTTGTTTAATGTAAAATAAAACATTAGGAAATGGTGTCGACCGCTTGGCCCAAACAGTATGATATCCTATCCATATCCATACATGCCTCTAATAAAAATGTGCTGACAAGGTGAATGACATTTTCTTTGAATTTTATAAAAAAAAACTATTTTAAAAAAAATAAATAAAATAAAAATTGGGCGTAAACGGTCCATACAGGACCCAAAGCCTAGATTCTCCAACCCCTGCGGAGATATATGACATAAATGGAATGGACCTACAGTTTAATGCCGATTGCGAACGACAATTAATTTTTGAGAAGCTTCTAATGACAGTTCTTACTCTTGCATGTTTGTCAAACGTTCCCAAGAGGTGGGGCAGCGAATAAAAACGTTCAGGTGGTACAGGTCGGGATTTGAGCCAGCGACCTCTCGCTTAGTGGCCCAACGCTATTAACCACTAAGCCACTGCACCCAGTAGTTTAATTAAAAAAAAAACGTCTTCAATGGGCATGGCAAACAACTTTATATGACAAACTTATGGAGGACAGTGCCTACATGTACCTTGCGAAGGTTGTAACACTAAATCTTTTTAACTTTAACTTTAAAACGTTTTTTTATAAATTATTCACAATCCTTGCATGTGGTAAATAGTCTTTGATTTTCAACTGATTCTAAATACATACAGCCGTATTCATTAGATTTCCTTAAAACACCTCTCAGAGGTTGCTTAGTTAAACAACACGTATGTTTTTACGCAACGAGGTTTGTGTCTAAGTAATTAAGAACACTTAAAAAACTAGTACCAAAAACATACGATTCTACTACATTTTGTTTTTAGAGTGCAGAAACTCAGCTGCATTTGACAGATTTTTATTTATTTATATTGAAATATTTTGCGTAGCATGATGAACTAAAAACTAAAAAAGAAAAGGGTCGGAAAATTGGGATTCCACTGCAGTTTGTTTGTGAAATATGTTACAAAGGCACACATATATATAATCAATTATACGATTTGCATTATCTCGGGTTACTTTGTTGGCTGAAGAAGTTAATTAAATCGATATCCTTCACGAAAGCCACGAAATCAAATGGCATTTTTATATCTTTTTATACCTTTTTCGACTTTTTTGTATTAATTAAAATATAAAAATTACATTTGCAATCAAAACCAAGTTTTACACATACCTTACGTAGCCTCCAAATGCAAATTTTGGTGTTTAGGTTACGCATCGCTTAAGTTTTATAAGTAATGTTGTGCTGCGTAAGGGCAGTTTAAGTATTGTGTAAAGATACGCTGGCCTTGAAATATGTTTATAAATAAGGCTGATAGACTGTTAGGTATTTACGACGAATATTAAGGGGTGTTACAAACTATGTGTCAAAATGTATAGGTATAGGGATACGTACAAGAAATCAATTTTATCAGCGAGGTCCCAAAAGACGAAGGAAATGAAGTTAAAATCAAAATTGTAAATCGAGTGAATTTATTTTGAGTTTTCAACGTTTCGAACGGCTTACGATTTTTAAAATTCAGTTCCCCAGGGATCGCGATCGGCTAACTTTGGTGCCTAGTGTTAAGTGATGATTTAACATCACACCCCTGTTTTAATCTAACCTGAAAAGCTCTCTATAAGCAATTTCAACTTTCTATTTCAGATATAGAACGAATCGAAATAACATTTCATGTATGAATTACATTTTAGTTCGTTACACGACTATTTTATAACAGGAAAGGATAATTTTCGTTGAAAACAATAATTAAACTACTTCTAATAACCATGTTTTAGCTTAAACTTGTTTTAAAGAAAAAACTATATAAAAGTGATTATTTCTCTTGCTAGCTTTTCTCTAGAGCACTTCTTTCTTACGCGCTTAAGGGATCCTAAAGTGCTTCTGTGACAATACGATTTGCTTTCACAAATCCTTAAGCCAGATCTATGGTTCTTCATGAAAAACAATATTGTGCCTCAATATTGCCTCCGTGTCTACTCTGTATATTTTAATAAAAACAAAAAACGAAAATTATATCACAGTTAAAGCAAAAAAAAACACTAGTTAAATTTCAATGGTAGCCTTATTATTAAAAAAACATAAGGAAAGGCTACAGTCCGCTTGGAGCGAACAGTATGATACCCTATCCCTATCCCTATATGCCCCAAAAAAACCTTAAGAAGATGATGGATAGCATTTTATTTCATTCTATAAAATTTAAAAAAAAAAAAAACATTTTTTGAAAAAACGCCCCCAAAAAGTGGGCGTGGCCAAAAACTTTGTATGGGCGATATATTGGAAAAAATATTGGCTAAATATCTTGTTAAACATTTTTTTTCGGTTTCTATGAAAATTATCGAAGAAAACAGCATTTTAGTGAAAAACGCCCACAAAAAGTAGGCGTGGCAAAAAACTTTATATGACAAACTTATAAAGGAGGGCAGTGCCTACATATCTTGTGAAGGTTATAACCCTCTGTCTATCCATCTGTAGCTTTAAATCGGTTTTTTCTAAATTGTGGGCGTGGCAGTGGGCGTATTCAACAAATTTTACACTTAACCATTTCGGAGCCCTAGGGAGTATGTGGTCCAAATTTCAGCTTTCTAGCTTGAATTTAAAGGCCTAAAAATTGCGTACGGGCGGACGGACGGACGGACGGACGGACGGACGGACATTGCTAAATAGTCTTAGGATTTGGTCCTGATCATAAATATATATACTTTTACAAACTATGTGTCAAAATTAATATACCCTTAGGATAAGGTTTAAACATAAGGGAACAAAGTAATGAATAGGAACTTATAGCTTAGAATTTACACATTAACTCAGTTAAGAGTAATTTTGATTTTTATACCCTATCCTAAGGGTATATTAATTTTGACACATAGTTTGTAACACCCCTTAATATTCGTCGTAGACCCATAAAAGTATATATATTTATGATCAGGACCAAATCCTAAGACTATCTAGCAATGTCCGTCCGTCGGTCCGTCCGTCCGTCCGTCCGTCCGTCCGTCCGTCCGTACGCAATTTTTAGGCCTTTAAATTCAAGCTAGAAAGCTGAAATTTGGACCACATACTCCCTATGGCTCCGAAATGGTTAAGTGTAAAATTTTTTGGAATACGCCCACTGCCACGCCCACAATTTAGAAAAAACCGATTTAAAGCTACAGATGGACAGATAGAGGGTTATAACCTTCACAAGATATGTAGGTACTGCCTACCTTTATAAATTTGTCATATAAAGTTTTTTGCCACGCTTACTTTTTGTGGGCGTTTTTCACTAAAATGCTGTTTTCTTTGAAAATTTTCATAGAAATCGAAAAAAAAATGTTTAACAATATATTTAGCCAATATTTTTTCCAATATATCGCCCATACAAAGTTTTTAGCCACGCCCACTCTTTGGGGGCGTTTTTTCAAAAAATGTTTTTTTTTTCTAAATTTTATAGAATGAAATAAAATGCTATCCATCATCTTCTTAAGGTTTTTTTTTGGGGCATATAGGGATAGGGATAGGGTATCATACTGTTCGCTCCAAGCGGACTGTAGCCTTTCCTTATGTTTTTACATTCATTTTACCCACAAAAAAGAATATTTTCTCCGTTTTTCCCTTTCATTCAATATTAAACTGGGCTTTTCTAAATTGTGGACATGGGCTAGTTTCTCAGGTAAGAACTAAAGGCTTAAAATTTGGCGACAGACGGATGGACCTTCAGGGGTATAAGGATGCCAAATTAATATACTCTTAGGACAGGGTATAAAAAATAATATTATATATTTAACTGCTTTCGTGCGAATAAAAGTGGTAAAATAACTAAGAGCCATTTTTTGGTTTAAATATACATGTTAGATTTTGCTTTCCTAAAAATCAAATTCCGCAGTTAATCTTCTCTAAAAATAAAGCAAAACACCGAGCGAAATGAGGAAATCGTAGTCAAACGTGAATTTCCGCTGTTCATGATAAGCTTAAAAAATTCGGCAAATATTAAAAAACATTTAAAATATTACAATATTGTGGGGAAAATTGCATCGTGCGACAAAATACTCGACTCGTTACTCAGTGTAAGCTTTGCCAAGGTTACACTGCCGCATATTGCCAAAAAGAACCGCGTTGCATAAAATGTAAAGGGCTGGTACACACTTATCGAAAGAGTGCGGTTTGAATAGAAGCGATTTCCCAATCGCGTATAAATTGTTACTTATGCTTAATGCATTCCAAAAGAATAAATTTACAAACTGATATCTGTAAATTCAATTTTGTAAGGCCTATAAAAGTAATGGTAAGTATTTAAAAGTACCTAAGTTCCATTTATTTTTCCTTAAATCGAGTCTGATTATCGATAACATATTATTATGTATCCCATTGTATTCTGGTGTTATATTTTCTGCATTTTTGTGGTGGGATATCTATGCATACCCTGTCAAAGTAAATACCTTAAATTCGTTTCAAACTCATACTCATTCTTATAGCTTGACCAGGAATGAGAAATTGGTAATTGATTAAAGTTACACTGTTACAATTCACAAAAAAAAGTTACAATCATATCTACATGTCTACAATGCATATCTAAAAAATTCTTCTTCAAAAAGTGTGCGCAGTGGAGGTACGAACCACGTATTCCAACTTAAAAAATATTTCTTTCGGCACAGTCCATGATATTGATTGGTCTTCCGAAACTGTGAAAGAAGATTTCCATTGTGAAGACAGCGCTTTGTAAGGTATATTGTACTAAGCAGAGTAAAAATTCGTTTGCCTCTCAGAAAGAAATATATCAAGTTTGAGCTACCAAAATAAGTTGACTTCTTACAGCTAGACTCCACACATTTCACTTTCACTCGAAATGAAATCGAAATCGATCGAAAATGTATTTGTGAGTTCTACATTTCACTTTAATCAATTTCGATTTCAAATTTTTCGAAATTGAACCAAAATGAAGTGAATTTCAAATCGATCTGTGACATTCGATGTGAAATCGTGAAAACAGAGTAAGAAATAACGTTTTAAACAAGTCTGAGAAATCTGAAGATCCTCTAAGAGGATTTAGGAAAAGAGATAAGAGATCGAGTGTCACAGAAGTTTTATGGGAAAATTTGAGAAAAGATGTGAACTGGCATGGTCCACCACAGAAGGACACGAGTGGATGGAAAAAACAAATTCTATTCTCTCGCGGCGAGCTACACTAAGTGACAGGAATTGAAGATTGCTCAAGGTTAGGTTCCACAATTTCCAGAAGTTAATGTCATTTATTTAGACGGTACTATATAAATATTTTATTTTACAATTAATAACAATTGCACTATCATTTTCAGCTTGTATAACATATACGCAGCATCTCCAATTTCAAAGGGATTGTATATATCTCTCAGGCTTCGTCCTTTTTTGTTGTGTGTATTTAAACAACAAATAACACAGCACTCATTAATTATACTTTAAAATGCGTGAACAACAAAATTATTTACCAGCAAACAATTTCCCAAAATAAAAACATTTTTAAACATAAGGAGAGGCTACAGTCCGCTGGGGGCGAACAGTATGATACCCTATCCATATCCCTATATGCCCCAAAGAAAAAAGCATTAAGAAGATTTTATTTCATTCTATTAATTAAAAAAAAAAAGTTTTGTTGAGAAAAAAAAAACGCCCCCAAAAAGTGGGCGTGGCCAAAAACTTTGTATGGTCAATATGTTGGAAAAAATATAGGGTAAATATCTTGTTAAACATTTTTTTTCGCTTTCTATGAACATTTTCGAAGAAAACAGCATTTTAGTAAAAAACGCCCAAAAAAGGTAGGCGTGGCAAAAAACTTTATATGACAAACTTATAAAGGAGGGCAGTGCCTACATATCGTGTGAAGGTTGTAACACTCTATCTTTCTAACTTTAGCTTTAAAACGGTTTTTTATAAAATGTGGGCGTGGCAGTGGGCGTATTCAAAAAGTTTTTACACTTAACCATTTCGGAACCCTAGGGAATATGTGGTCCAAATTTCAGCTTCCTATCTTAATTTTAAAGGCCTAAAAATAAAAATACGGACGGACGGACGGAGTCTTAGGATTTGGTCCTGATCATAAATATATATACTTTTATGGGTCTACGGCGAATATTAAGGGGTGTTACAAACTATGTGTCAAAATTAATATACGCTTAGGATAGGGTATAAAAAGGTGTCAAATGACAAGTATCAGCTGTTATCAATTTCACGCGAAGTGATTTCGAAAAAAATTCAAAGTTACCGAACTGGTCGAAATAGAGAACACTGAAAATGATTTCACTCGATTTGCAATATCGATTTCGATTTCATTTCACTCGATTTCTGGAACCTAGCTGTTAGGAAACTTGACACATTTTTACTTGTGTTGCGATACATATGTTATTATTCATTATAATCAAACTACAGTAACGAAGTAAAACATGTTAAACGGTAACCACGTATTTCAAATAAATTTGTGTTTAAGTAAGCATGGACAATATTTTATTTTATATTTCACTCCGTTGCAACAAATGTTTTATATTACTACCAAAAGTTTGCTTTTTAAAAAATTATAAAGAAGATGTTTTTATCCCAATCATTCTGGGAGGAGAATGCATTCTTAGAGGACATATCGATCTATTTTTAAAAAGGACGGATTAGAATCTTGTAAGGTGAAGTGTTTTCTCTGACAGACAAATTCTTAGTCTCTCCTTCAGTCTTCCCGATCATTGCTAAAGAGGAATGTGATAGGATCGGTATTTTCTCGGACAGTCAAGCTGCAATGAAATCCTTGGATTCAGTCACGGTAAACTGTACAGTAGCCTTGGATGGTGTCTTTAGGAGGTGGCGGAATAGTTCAATATCCAGGGCCATTCCTGGGAACCACACCTATCTCACCTGGAAAGGGGGAGTTAGGTTTACCAACTAGCTAACTGTCGCTAACCTGGCTGGTAGACAAAAAAACATTAGCTGGACAAGTGGAATCACATGTCTAGCGACGAAACAGATCTTGCCTAAGCTAAATTTGAAACGCTCTAAAGATCTGATATCTCGAAGCAGACTACTAGCATTATCACTGGATTCTTCTACGAAGCAATAAGTGATTTAACAAACATTGACATTAAAAGTCTCCTTCGCTTTGTTAGAAAGTCCAAGGGGTTCAACCAGTAGGGAGGAACTTTAGCCTAGATCCATGTGATGTCACAAAGTACCAATTACACTGGTGTAAGTGTGTCGGTCTTATACCGACAGCCACTTCAGCTTAATCTAACGTAGCTGCGGCAGTGAAATTTAAACGCAGGAGAAGAAAATAGGTAGAAAAACTTCGTCTTCGGACGCATCAAAAACTCATTTCTGCGGTCGAGCTTTGACAAATATTGTATAATATAAGGAATTTTGCTTACCGTTCCCAAAGACCGATACAAATGAATTTATTTAAATAAGCAGGTCGCTTGCAGAATTGCAAGAAAGTTATTCGGAGTCCTCACTATGCAAGTATTTCATTTCTAATATGAAATAGTGCTTGTTTCTGGACGATATCTGTATAAACCCGATTTTTCCATGTATGACATTATGTTATTATATGCTCAGTGATAACATTTACAAAAGCAATCACTATTTTTCTTGATATGTAACGTTCCTCGCCTTGGTTTTCTGTAGAATGTTCACATTTTTGACTCCATCTCTTATTTAATACTACCTACTAGTATTATGTAACTAATCGACTGGCTTAGTTCCTTATCAGTTCTTACATTGTCCAGAACAACTCCATGCCTTAAAATCTCAAATCTCCAAGAAATTGCATTTCTCACAATAAATCCTAGAGTCGGATTTAATGAGAGTGGTCAGTATGATCTCAACCATAACATACCAACACAGAAAAGTAAATGCATTAAAGAGTTTCAAAATAAAAAGAGAATAATCCAGTGCGACCTTCTGTAATAAAAATAAAATTTAAAGAAAAACAATAACTAATAAATTTTGCTTTGAGTTGTCTTTTTTGCCAACTTGTTTTTATTTATTTTCTTTTCGTTTTTGTTAAAGCATTTTTTTTTGGTATCACAACGTACAATTTTTACTCCTTTGATCTAGAGAAAACATTTATGTACAGGGAGTCCATGTGTTCACGTCACTTTTCTTCTCCGGTTAGCCCCGAAACTTGTTAGCGATTCTCTACAAATTTACATTGATTGAATGATCTCCTAACTGGAGTAACACTACATTTCACAATCATTTCTACCGCTGGCATTGTTCTGCAGTTTTTTTTTCAACATCTTTTTAAGCTGCCACCGCCAATTGTAAATTTCACCATGGTCGCCAAACACTGGAAGACTCACTTGGAGTTGGACTGCAACTTCCACTGTCACTGCTGCACTCAGAAGGTGGCGGTGTTATTATTACAGGACTTCTGCTACTTTCAGCTTCATAGAATCCACCAACAAGAGTAGCCGGTGCTCCGATGGGGAAAACCACTGCTGGCGATGTGTTAGATGAATTTACCGTCGGTACAACAACTTGCAAATAATTCAGTCGGTGTCCAAGGTGGCTCATGAGTTGTGTTCCCAAGTCCACACTAACACCAGGTACTGTGGCCAATGTTTTTGAGACTTCATTAGCTGCGTGTACGTATCCAGCGCGAAAACTTTCAGCAATGGTGATTTTCGAATCCTGGATGCCAGCACTACCGCTTCCTAAACGTAACTGCTTTTGGGCGCGTAACTTCTTCATATGTTCGACAGTTAATTCGAGGATATCGGCTTTTTCCAATCGCGTTATATGCTCCCCCTCCTGTGTTAGGCACTCGACCATAATATCCTTTAATTCGTCCAGACACTTGTTAATCCTTGCGCGACGTTTGCGTTCCAACATTGGTTTCATCACCTTTCTATACTGATATGTTTTTGACATCTCCATCTCGAGAACCATTATCCACACGTAAGACAAAATATCACAATTTTTTTTTTAATTTATAAAATTCGAATACGAGATCTACTCTCCGCAACGACTATGCAATGAATGAGTCGACTTGCCCACTTTGCGATCCCTTATAAAGGCTTCTCCATTCCCGCACCCGCCGCAGCAGACTTACTTCTTCGGGGCTTAATGTGCCTGCCTGGCCTGCCTGGCCTGCCGATCATCGCCGGTCGCGTCGGATACTCACATAAAATAATAAAACAGCTCACAGAGATTGTTATACCGTGGGAAACTATTCCGGAGTCGATTTCTCACAGTCCTCCAGAGTGCACACACATTCAAACTTGAACATTTTGTGTGCGCACATGCCTCTGTGCCACTCCACATAACAAGACGTGTTTTTTTATAAAGTGGTCTGCCTGCCCTTTGTCTCTTCCTTCGTCTTGTGTAGTTTCTTTTGATTTGATTTTTTCTTCTTTCCTATTCGTCTTATATTTTTTCTTTCTTCTTTGAATAATGCTTTGGATGGACTTGATTGTGTGTAAAAGAAGAGCCCGCTTTTGTCGTACCCGTGCTATTTAGGTACCGCTCATTACCCGCTGATCCCGCCTGGTGCTGCTGCCGTTGCCGCTGCCGCTGCGTGCCGACGATCATCGTTTGTCTTAGTCATCGTCTTCGTGGTCGCAGTTGTCGTTCGTTGATCATCTTGATCTTCGTCATAGTTTCGTGCGACCTTAAGAAGGGTTAAGAGGGGCCTGGGGTCTCTCTTTGGATACAACTGCCGCAGCAGTCCATGGGTATGTATTGTTAGTTTGTAGTATGACGATGTATGCGATATTATCTTTTATGATGGTTGAATTGAGTTAGCGGCGGGTGGTCAGAAGTGGTGATAGTTGTGGTGGTGGTAGTTGCTCAATGCAGTCAGCACGATGCGATAGTTTGATCGCACTGCCAGACTGCTGGTGGCACATTTGAGCTAAGCTGATGAGCTTGGAATGCGCCAAACAAAGCTACTGTACTTTACACGTGGAGTACTGCAGCCGCAGTCGCAGTGTGCTGTTGATTATCTTATTTGTTGCACGCTTATGTTCACTCATCGGATGCTGTAGTGTGTATAAACTCAATAAAATGCGAATTGTGTTTGATTGGGGTGTGGGCTCAACTTGAATGAATCAGTTTTTTTCCAGATAATAGGTAGATAGTTTTGTAGATACTTACCTATGTATTTACACACATGCATAATAGTATGGATCTTTTATACAGTATGCATTATTTGCTTGTTTGTGAGGTTTGTGAGGCCTAGGTACCTACATAACACAAATGTACGTACATTTATTTATAATTTATATTGGCATACCTACCTATGATGTTACAATTCCGGTGCTCTGATGCATTATAATTTTCAATAATGCAAAATATTCAAGAGTATTCTTTATTGCAAAGTAGAACGAAGCGCAAACATCTTAGTTTGGTGGGTAAGAAGTACAGCAAATTTTCTAATAACATGCAAGACAAGTAAATATAATGTTTTAACAGTTACCTATTTAGAGATGTTTATTTTTTCTTGAAAAAAAATTGCAAAGCTCAAGCATCAACACCTGAGGCACAATCTTTCAAAACTCGCTAACCGCTGGTTCTTTGGATTAAGAAAGCAATTGAGAAGCAAAGCTCTTTCTCGAGTTACTAAAGTAAGACGCTTTGTAAGACATCACCCCAATCCTGTTTGATGGCGTAGAAGCATGGACATCAGATGAGTCAACTCTGCAATTCTGCATGCCTTTGGGCCCGCAAACTTTTTTTAATAATGACCCCCAAATCCTCTCATATTTCCGATATGTGAATACCTGTAAGTCAGGATTTGACGTTTGTTTGGTGCCATTTATAAAAATGAACGAGATTTTTATTGAAAATGGTATTTTATCGTGGTATTGATCGTGAATCATTAAAACCTTTCTAGCAAACCATTTTCGTCTATTACTTTTACAATGAGAATTTCGTTAGGTTTGGAAGACCTCTTTCATAACCCCGATACACAAATAGAGAGCAAAGAACGAAGTAACTTGGGACTATCGTTCCATTGTTAAACTTTTTCATATACCTAAGCACTTAGAAAGGATTTTATACGAAACCTTAAGCTTTTAATGTGGCTTCCTGAAAGGCAGCTCAACTACTACAAACCGCGTCAAGGTCGACATCTTTCCCTCGATGTGGATGTAATTGTAACCGATTTATATTGATATCTCTATCTATGCATCTAATGCATCTATTAATCATTTTAAAATTGTCTGCCTTAGTCTTTGATTTAAACCCATATTGTTAAAATGAATATCCTCTTCCCTAAAAAACCGATTTTATATTGTTCGCTTCAGATCTGTCCTCTCGGCTCCCTTCTTGACAACCACTGGTGTCCCACAAGGCAGCCATCTAGGTCCGCAAGCTTTCCGTTTGACTTGCACGTAAAATTTCATATAATAGCAAATCATATGGGTGAAAACAGCTGAGTTTGATTTTCTGTCCCGTCTGCATAGACGGTGAGTGAAGGAGGAGATACAACGTGTTGTATAGCGACATCTACTAAGCCAGAAGGGTGAAGGTTCAATGGCTGAGATTTCTTGGTCATGTAGAGCGAATGGACACCAATGCTCCTAAAAAATTTCAATATTTCAAAATGTTCTAAAAATTAATTGATATTTTCGATCAGCATTGCATCGGTACTAGTTTTGCATCACAAATAATCGCAAATGATAGACGTCTCTGGCCACAAATTTTGTTAACAAGGTACTTATACATACCTTCATACTTTTTCCAACTTAAAATTATTGTGTTGCCAATATATTTAAAACGCAAACATTAAAATACTAAAACAAACATAAGAAAAGGCTACAGTCCGCTTGGGGCGAACAGTTTGATACCCTATCCATATCCCTATATCCCCGAAAGATAAAAGCATTAAGAAGATGATGGATAGCATTTTATTTCATTCTATTAAATTTACAAAAAAAATATATTTTTTGAAAAAACGCCCCCAAAAAGTGGGCGTGGCCAAAAACTTTGTATGGGCGATATGTTGGAAAAAATATTGGCTAAATATCTTGTTAAACATTTTTTTTCGCTTTCTATAAAAATTTTCGAAGAAAACAGCACTTTAGTCAAAAACGCCCACAAAAAGTAGGCGTGGCAAAATAAACTTGATATGACAAACTTAAAAAGGAGGGCAGTGCCTACATATCTTCTGAAGGTTATAATGCTCTATCTCTCTAAGTTTAGCTTTAAAACGGTTTTTTCTAAAATGTGGGCGTGGCAGTGGGCGTATTCAAAAAAATTTTACACTTAACCATTTCGGAGCCATAGGAAGTATGTGGTTCAAATTTCAGCTTCCTAGCTTAATTTTAAAGGCCTAAAAATTGCATACGGACGGACGGACGGACATTGCTAGATAGTCTTAGGATTTGGTCCTGATGATAAATATATATACTTTTATGGGTCTACGACGAATATTCAGGGGTGTTACAAACTATGTGTCAAAATTAATATACCCTTAGGATAGGGTATCAAAAGTATATATTCTCGTTGGCAGTAAGTTTTCCTGGTTTCTAGGTTTTTTTCTAATCTAGTATCAGCCACTAAGTACCTATAGTGATGTACTCTTCTAAGTACCCTGGACACAAAAGTAGTCAACAGCTTGTCAACAGCTAAATGACTTTCAGAAGTCAATAAAAATGCACCTTTTATGTATGTTTATATATATAACATCAGTACATATTTTTTTTCATGGACATTATCTATCAGAATTGTAACTTCCGATTGCGATTTCCATTTTTATTATGCTATTCGCTTTGTTGCTTCAATATGAATTGCATATTATGAGACTCTTGCCAATACTTCTAAGTGGGGGATGTTGCCATCACGACCAGTAGACATGACGTGGATGGAATTGCATTGCATGGATCTGTGGGAATTGTTTCCAACAGAATCTGCTGCTTCATAATTTCATCAAGATTCATTTTTTTTCGTAGCTAGTCATGCAATTGCAATGGGTGTTGCGAGTTATTATATGTTGCTCAGTCAGCGAAGCGCTACTTTTGATCATAAGAGCATGTACTTGGAAGTTGTGCATTTTCCGATAAATTGGTTTTCAAATTGTTGTCCCCAAAACGCTAACAACTGAAGGTATCATAGATAATTAGTTGTGAGCGTCGAAAGAAGCCTAAGGCTTATTTCGCTGTTTGTTTGTCTTCACTTGGAATTATGCAAGGCAACCATAATAACATATCAGATATATCAGAATGTATTAATCAGATAATTTAACAATTTGGTAAAGAATGGATGCATTTGATTTTAAAGGCTATAAACTTAAAATGATAGATACAAGAGATTAAGGCAACATTGTTTGCCGGGGTCCTCTTCGTGAAAAACTTTAATTTTAAGAATTTTTTGGGGCTTATTAATAAAAGTGTTTACAAAGTAGGGGTTTCAAGCAGTGCAATAATGCACTGGTCGGACCAGTGGTGTCCCAAAATCCAACATTTTTGTTTCAAAGATGAGCAGTAAACGCAATACTGTCAAATCAACCTTGCTTGCACAGATGATTTGCCAATAAAAAAAATTAATTTTGACTCTGAAATATAGTTATAAAAGTCTGTTGTCATCGCCATAAAAGCCCCCATGCGTAAAGCACATTCCCCGAGCGAAGCAATGAAGCTGCATAAGCGTTTCCTGCCGCCTGCCAACAGAAAGTTGAAAGCCCTTAATTCCACCAAGGGGGGCAGCCAAGGCCATGAGCCAGGGGAGCGATGTTATCCCATTTTTACGAATAGTTCCAAAACCTGCGTGACAACGTAAAGCTTTTTTCCTCGTTCCGAATATGCACATGGATCGAACTTCAAACTGGTTATAGTATTCTAATGGTTATGCATTATTTTGTAAAGAAAATTTGGAGGTATCGACTTGTTTTTGTCTGTAGTGACAGCCAAGCTGCAACAATGTCAAAAAAAAAGGACCAATTTCGGGTGTATAATGTTCGAAATTTAATACAAGTAACTGCAGTGCCTTTAGAACGGAAAATCTAGTTACCCAAGAATGAATATATACTACATGGATGTCACAACAGCCATTACAAAGTTAGAAGTCCAATCTTAAATTATACCTATACTCATGAGTTTGCTTCCCCCTGATCAAAATCCTGCATACGCCCTTGGGAACGTTGTCACTGAAATATAAATAATAAATAAAATAAAGTATACATAAGATAACAGAACACATGTGCGGGCTACAGAAAATAAATCAAACATTTGGTTCTGCGGCATGAACAGACTTGTTTCTGAGTGTATCTTGTAAATCTTATATTATATCTAAAGTAAGGAAAAAAAAAAGCTAAGAGTGTAGCCCATATCTTATACTATATCTTATTATATTATATAATATTATAATCAGGGTCATACATTTCCTATACCTTATTATATTGTAAATTGAACTCAACTTTTTGCGGGGTATGTTCTCGCGTATATGTTTGTATGGTGTCTGTGCCCTTCACGAAGAATTCAGTGTATACAGTAAAATTCTAAATTCAATATTAATTATTACTAGAAAAGTTAAATAAGAAAAATAAACAAACAAACAGATCTATTGCGTAATCTGGAATTGAGGCGAAGCATTCATTAGGGGCATCCTTCAATTATGTGAGCTCCAAATTGGGAAGAAGAGGGAGGGGTCCAATAAAATGTTTACACAGTAAGGAAACCATTTTTTTTCGT
This sequence comes from Ferdinandea cuprea, assembly GCA_963576555.1. Classification (NCBI taxonomy): domain Eukaryota; kingdom Metazoa; phylum Arthropoda; class Insecta; order Diptera; family Syrphidae; genus Ferdinandea; species Ferdinandea cuprea. The sequence goes on from OY754959.1 coordinate 87,139,350, forward strand.
TTTCTATACAAAATTTTGGAGAAAACCATATTTTGTTAAAAAAAACACCCACAGAAAGTGGGCGTGGTAAAAATTGTATACGGCAAACTTCTGACGGAGTTCAGTATCTACATATTTTCTTACCATTTATCTTTTCAACTACAGCTTTAAAACGGTTTTTTTTTTAATTGAGGGTGCGACAGTTGGCGTATTTAAATTTTGTGAACACTTTACCATTTTGGAACCCTAGGGAGTATATCCTCCAAACGTTGATAAGGACGGACGAACGAGCGGACATTGCTAAATAGTTTAAGGTTTTGGTCCAGATCATAAATATATATAGTTTTAGGGATCTACGACGAAAAAGAGGTGTTACAAACTATGTATCAAATTTAATATAACTATGCTCAGCGTATAACAATTAATTATTAGGCGTAAACGGCCCATATAGGACTCAAAGAGCCTGTGGGAGCCACTGCACCCAAAGCTTGGTCATTGGAAGACGAGATATGTCACATCTATTTAACTTTATTTAACGGGTTTCGCGATCCGTAAAGAATCTCTGTCTGAGACAAGACAGTTTTTATCATTTGCGATCCCGGGTACGCTGCTTCCAATTTTCCAGACCAAACGCTCTCGCATAAGCGATGTCATACCTCGGCAATTTTAACATCCAGAACACAGATCAGTAATTAACCAGATAGCCAACTTCGAGAGTAGTCTATCGATTTACCCTCAAACGTAAACTCCGTTGTTTTAAGCCAAAGAATTTGCACTTATATAGGAGCTTACGTGCAAACCAAATGGAAAGCCGGCACACTTACAAGGAATTATATGGCATTTAATTGAACAAGATTAGAAGCATGCTTGTGCTTTGTTAAAAATTTTAAAACTTTTTTGATATCGGCAAAACCCACGGGCGGACCAGTATATTGATGTAGTAAAATTGGAAAAGTAATGAAAGAAGAAGATATTCAGTTGATATATCATTTTAAGTAAACATTAAAGTTACCCTGCCTAATAGAAAATATATATACATGTATTTGCGTATTGTCAACACCTTAATAAACCTTATCCAAATATAAAAATTTTATTTCGATAAATTTTGCAGAAATGAAAATATTGTTTCTTATCCCATTCGTTTTCAGCACTCTCCTTTTATTAAAATTTGCTTATATCAAACCCTCCCGTGGCACGATATACTTTTGCGTACCTTATTTATATAAATTTATTATTAACTGTGCCACCGCTCTAGTAATTAATTTCAATTTAAATTTTAAATCTTGATCGTAGAAAATATGTTAATATGTTGAAACCTCCCGCACATTTGCATATAAATATTCGTATAGCTATCATCGACGTTGTTATTAATTTCCTCTGTGTCAATAAATAAAAAAATCTCCATATAACCAACGACATCAAGGCGGCATCACTTAGATATACATCTTTGTTTATGGCCTCAAATTGCGATAGTGTATCCGTTAAACCGATGTTTATCGATGACGGTTCCTGGTATGGGACCAAAGCTTAGCCAGTGTCAAAATAATGGTCTTAACAATAAAAATGGAACACGCATATGCTTATAATTAATAATCAAGCACGAGCTTTGTCTCTTTCATAACCAATTGTAAGAAGAGTAAATCAATTTACTATTTTGTTGGTTACCTCCCTTTGCCATATCTGGCCCACCCCAGAATTAAAATTCGTCACTTAATAACAATCTACAAATTTTACTTTGTTTTCTATAACGCTTAATAGTACAAAAGTTATGTGCGTTCTGTAGGCAAATAACACACATTCAACCAACATTGTAAACTCATATGTTGTTCGTTTTTCTTCTTCATAAAACATAAAAAAGGGTTTTGTATATAACATTAGTGTCAATGAGCGCTCTTAAAGTTTCGACCACCGAATCAATTCGATAGTAAGTTTAAAAATTGTTTAAACTTTGCTCGTTCAACTTCAATCTAAAACGAAAACTTTGACTAACGTTTTGAAGTTAACTGATTTAAGGGTGCCACTGATTAGATTAGGCTGATGATATCTCTAGCCATAGAATTTATTTTGAATACTTTGATATTATAGTTATCATGTTACTAATATCTGAAGGCAGCTGCACAATAGGTACACTTGAAGTTTAATCGTATTCCGAAATTGAGCAAACTGCGCGGACGTGTCTGTCTATTCTTCGGGGTAACCTGATACCGCCTAATATTGCCCAAGTTATTTTAAAATATCAACTGGTGAAAATACGTCATATTATTGAAGAAAAATTACTAGTTTCAAACTATCAACTTAAGTTTAAATAAGGGGTTGCCGGTGCATAGAATTACAGAAGAGATCGGAAAAGTATTTTAAGAGAAAAAGATATGCGACACTATATTTCTTAACATATCGAAGTTTTCGATAGAGTTTAGCATAAGGAACAGATCCATAAATTATAAAACAAACTGCCGAAAAACTCCATATAAATTCTTGAGTCTTATATGTGTATCCCAACTTTTTTTTTGAAATTAAACAACAAATAGAGTAGTCAGCTTTAAGTGAAATTAAATCTGATATACCACAGGAAAGTGCACTAGGTCCAGTACTATTCCGTTTATTTACTAGCGATCTCCCAGAAATCGATGAAACCTAAACATCCTTTTATATTAGTATTCAAATAACTACAAAAACTTAAACGCAATAGGATTAGGTGCAACACCTTTATGCCAGATGCTAGAAAGACTTCAGTAGGTCTTTTTTTTATCGGGTTAAAGTCCCTCACAAAAAAACATAAGACAATTACGAAGTTGTCAACATTTTTATTGTCAAGGAAATTTATTCCCACCACAAGATACCTACAGTAGGGATGCAGTTCTTTGACGTTTTCAATTCATTTGGTTTTTGTTTGTGAAATCGAAACCTCAAATGCAAGTTTAAAATAATTAAATAGTAGTGTTTTCCTTTATCTATAATCAAACTTTAGTAATGGTACCTTATATCACCCAGTATGTAACACCACAAAATGTGCTGAAATTGATTTCGCAAACTTTAGCCGACTTAAGAGATCTATTCAACATAAACAATTGTTTTAAATTAAATTTAAATTTATAGCGTGCATATTTAGTAGGTTTTGATCGAACAAATTATATGCAGTGTCATTATTTATCTATTTTACTTATAGCGTGAAAAATTCTTAGCACACTAAATAGATAGAGTAGGTATAGCTTTAAATTATATGTGGCTTCGTGTGTATATTTTTTTCAAATCGGTTAACAAATTTAAATTCAATCGAAATCTATCTCTGGGAAATACCTAAGAATGGAATCATATGACGCCAGAAATCATGCCGGATAGGGCAAGAGTGAACAGAAGAGTATACCCCCTCCCCACCTACGCACACACAACAACAGACCAGACCCACTGAGTTTCGAGAACATATGAATTTAAATCTATTTATGCAGGTCAACAACTACTTATGTTGTGCCGGCCGCGCTGGTTACTCGTCAACCAGACAAAATGCTTTTGCTATCGTTGTGTGCTACCATTTGCGGCAGCTCTCTGGAGTGGCTCATTAATAATTTCCTACCACTACTGCATTATCATGCCTATCGAGAGAGAGCGAGTGCGGTCGGTCACACACAATCTAAATCCGATCCAAAACGCGTTGCTGAATTAATTTATCACCACCGCATTCGAATAATAAAACGAGTCTGTGCCGCATGCTTGCTTGGCACGGCCCCTCTCCTTCGACGCTTCCCTTGTAAACACTCGCATGAACAATAATCGCACAACGCGATCTTGCGCGCGCGTTCAGACCGTGGGAAACAAACTCGTGCCGAGCAGTTAAAGTGGGGTTTGAATGGTGTTTTCTTTTTCTTTTCATTGCAATCTTTCTTGTTATTTGTAGATTGTTGTTGTTGTCGTTTTTTTAAGCAACCCCCTTTACATCTCCATTTCCGCCGCACGGATCACTGATCTGCTGATCTTTGAAGTGAAGTTTGGGGCAAGGCACTCGCTGTCGTTGTTGTCTGTTTCTGTCGGTTGTGTTGATGCTGAGAAATGTTGACGGTGATTGTGGAACATGGCTCGTGTGGTCTCAGTTGAATGGGATGTGGCGGAGCACGAAGGGTGTGGGAGCTGTAGTTGGTTGTAATAAAATTTAAAAGTCGCACAGGCACGGGCGCAGCGCCAATTGACATTTGTCGTTAGCTTTCATGCTTAATGACTCAGTGAATGGAATCTTTGAAGTTTGACTATTTGAATAGGTACCTTAGGTCATGTGTATGATTTTGATCAATTGTTTTGTCTCAGAAGCGGGGATGTAAAGGATTTTCATATTGTATTTAATTTTATTGCTTAATGACATATACATGATGACTACTTGAGCGGTCGTAATTAAATTGTCAATTGTTTTTATTCGTTTATTCTTATTAGACTGTGAAACATGCCTTTGTGGTTTTGAAAATCCGGGTTGATTTGCGTCACAGATTTATCGCTTTTATGCGATTCATCGAATAAAAAACATATGTAGATAGATGCATGAAAATAAAAACATTGAGGTATATTTACTACGGATTCACATAAGTGTATTTATGACAAAAAAGCGACTTTTTTAATTTTGTTAGTGTCAATGGGATTTATTTATTTATGAATATTAGATGTTCGGTAATTTTTTATTTAAAATGCAAACACAGTAAACGTATGCAAATTTTTGTACGTGTGTATTTTGTTTACTATGCAGTTGGTCCATGCAGTTGTACATTTGTATAAACCTGTCATGGTCTAGGTAGAACCCGCCATGGCCTTCGGCCCTAAAACCTCATATTTCATAGAGTTATTTTCTATTCGTACCCAAGACCAAACGAATAAGTTTCCTCTTAAATAAAACTGTTTCCTTAATATTTAATTCAATTAAAAATATTCACCCCAATCATTGAATCCGGCGGAGGGAGTAGCACTTGGTTTGTGCCTTCGTTCAATCATTGAAAATGCCGAATAAAAAGTGAACGGATATCGGTAAAGAAGTTTTCGAACATAGGTATTAATTGCATATGTTTTCATTCAATGAGAAAATTAAACAATGAATAAAAAGTAAGTCAAAAAGAAAAATTAAATTGTGTACATTAAAAATAAAAATAAATACATTTAATAAATGTGTATTTTTATTCCACATTTCTTAGTGATGGTGAATCACATGAAAAAAATCCTGACATCGCTCAGAATCTAACAAAAAAGATCCTGGAATAATTCAAAAGTTTTGGGAAACTTTAAGAAAGGAATTGAACTGCTTGGGGCTCCTTCTAAAAAATACGTTGATCGAACTTGTATGTTCGAAGGACTGCGTAGAGGGGTCGCCCAAAATAAGTTGCTATGGTGCCCCAAAAGCTCAGACAAGTACCACCGAGACTATCCTCGAAGACATCGAGTTCACCGAAAAGTGATAACTATTTTTGATCCAGAGAATAATCAAAATTTATTCAATATTCTCCCCCCAGATAGCATAAAACTTCTAAGGAACAAACATTGCCTAAGCCGTTGAAACTTCTTTACGAACAAATAAATGTTCAAAACCAATTGTATGATAAGATTTTTGAAGGCCTTGCAGAAATGGATTAAAAGATTCGGAGATACAAATGCCACTATTAAAAAAATGTATCGTTCGTTGAATCAATTGGGCAAATACCAAAAAAAGGCAAACATGATTCATCAATCTTTGGTTGATAAAACCAAGAGTCATAATGAGTGCATGGAACGTATTGCAATGGCAAAAAATGCTACAAAAACTCAAATGTTAGAATTGCAGCTGGATTAAATATAAATTCGGAACTGTAAGAGGCTGTTTTTTTTGTTTAACGTAGATATTTGTTAATTTTTAATACAATTTTTTAAAAAATTTTGTAGAATTTCATTACGAATTTGATTAGCTTCTTCTAAATACGACTGAGATTGTGTCAAATCTCCATCATTGTCAACATCAGCGTCTTCTGCTTGGTACTCTAACTACTTACTTACTTACTGAACGGACTCCCGACCCGTGAAGAGTCCCTGCCTGAGATACGGCAGCCTTCCACCCTCTGTGATCCCGAGCACGCTGCTTCCAGTTGTCCAGACCAAGCGCTCTGGCATCCGCGATGGCTTGGTCTTTAAAACGGAGGTTCGGTCTTCCTTGTCGTCTCAAACATGGGGGCTGGACTTCGAAGATACTCTTGGCTGAAGCGTTGTTGCTTATTCGCTCGATGTGGCCGAGACAATGTAGTCGACGAGTTTTGGCTTTTCGGACTACATCTACATCTTGGTACAGCTCATAGAGTTCGCGGTTGTATCTTCTCCTCCATTCGCGCTCCTCGCACACAGGACCAAATATCCGTCGAAGGATTTTTTTTTTCAAAGGATCCCAGTATTAATTCTCCTTTCCTGCTTATCGTCCAGCACTCGGCGCCGTATAGCAGAACTGGTGGGATAAGCGTTCTGTAGAGCATGCACTTTGTCCTTCGAGTTAGGAGATTTGAACCTATTTGTTTTGCCAAACCGAAGTAGCAGCGGTTTCCTAGTTGATGTTTACCCCGAGGTAGATGAACTCCTTAACTACCTCGAAGTTGCTGCTATCAAGAGTGACATTTTGTCCTAGTCGGTGGACAGATGATTGTTTGTTTGTTGATAGCATATATTTAGTCTTGTCCTCATTCACTTCAAGGCCGACTAGTTTCGCATGTTCTTCAATAGCCGTTAAAGCCTCTATCACGCCACGCTGGGATTGATCGACGATATCTATATCATCCACATACCCCAGCAGTTGGACTGATCTGTTGAAGATAGTGCCTTCCGTGTTGACACCTGCCCTGCGCACTATCTGCTCAAGAACAAGATTGAAGAAATCACACCACAGCGCATCTCCTTGCCGAAATCCGGTGCATGTTTGAAAGATATCAGATGAGCTGCTGCCACGATGAATGCTGTCATATGCGGCTTTAAAGTCGATGAAGAGATGGTGTGCCTCGACTTGAAACTCGTTGGTCTTTTCCAGGATTTGCCTTACAAGGGGAGTATCAGACATGGGAATCACGGATTCCGATAATTTTTACATATGTTGTAGGCCAGCTTCCCCTGACTAACAGGGTAAAAGGATAAGACGCACTTCTCCCCCCTTTTCGAGAAAAATCGCTTTAAAGTTTTGGTAGTAAGTAAATATAAATAATTTTTACAACTTGTAACACAAGCAGCGTAGATCAGTGGAAGTGTGCCCAATCAGCTAATCGCATGGTTGCATGTTCAATGCATGCCCGACACACTTTTTTTTTGTTTTTTTTTTAATTTTATTTTAATTTTTTTTAGAGTTTTTAAAATTCTGCCAATAACTTCTTAATGCCAGAAATAATTAAGGCAAACAGGAACGCGCAGGCAACTTCGATTATTTTTCGCTTTATTCACTTTCCGTATCAAATTCCATTTCACATACACATTCATCTGGATGATATTTATCAACATAAAGTTTTGTCACACACTGCACATTATTTAAAACTGGTGTTACTACAATTACAAACATTATTTGTTGTTGAGACTCGATAACATTCATAAAAAAACACTCTCTCATTTTACAAAATTAATTAATGAGAGAGAAATTATGAATGTTAACGAGTTGTGTTACTCGACAACTATTTTAAAAAATCTTCGCAATTGTAGTAACACCAGTTTTATTAAATGTGCAGTGTGTGACAAAACTTTATGTTTTCATGCTTCTACGATAAATATCATCCGGATGAAAAATAATCGAAGTTGCCTGCGCGCTACTGTTTGCCTTAATTTATATTTCTGGCATTAAGAAGTTATTGGCAGAATTTTAAAAACTCTAAAAAAAATTAAAATAAAATTAAAAAAAAAACAAAAAAAAAAGTGTGTCGGGCATGCATTGAACATGCAACCATGCGATTAGCTGATTGGGCACACTTCCACTGATCTACGCTGCTTGTGTTACAAGTTGTAAAAATTATTTATATTTACTTACTACCAAAACTTTAAAGCGATTTTTCTCGAAAAGGGGGGAGAAGTGCGTCTTATCCTTTTACCCTGTTAGTCAGGGGAAGCTGGCCTACAACATATGTAAAAATTATCGGAATCCGTGATTCCCATGTCTGATACTCCCCTTGTTAGTGTGAAGATTTGGTCTACAGTTGATCTGCCGGGCCGGAAGCCACACTGGTCCGTGCCGATTAGTGTGTTGCAAAAGGGTTTGGATGAAACGTTCACACAGTACGTTGGATAGGATCTTATATGCGACATTAAGCAGGGATATGCCACGATAGTTCTTGCAAGACATAGGATCGCCTTTCTCGTAGATAGGACATATGGAGCTGATGGTCCATGCTCGGGCATGCTTTCCTGCACCCAAACTTGGTTGATGATTTGGTGCATGCGCCCTACCATAACATCACCTCTGTATTTGAAAAGCTCTGCAGGTAGACCATCAGAGCCGGCGGCCTTGTTGTTCTTTAGCTTTTTTATAGCTAAGTCAACCTCTTCTATACTGGGCGGAGGGACTGGTTCTTCATTGACTGGACGTGAGTTCTCTTCTTGCGTTGGTCTTTTCCAGGATTTGCCTTAGTGTGAAGATTTGGTCTACAGTTGATCTGCCGGGCCGGAAGCCACACTGGTCCGTGCCGATTAGTGTGTTGCAAAGGGGTTTGGATGGAACGTTCACACAGTACGTTGGATAGGATCTTATATGCGACATTAAGCAGGGATATGCCACGATAGTTCTTGCAAGACATAGGATCGCCTTTCTTGTAGATAGGACATATGGAGCTGATGGTCCATGCTCGGGCATGCTTTCCTCCACCCAAACTTGGTTGATGATTTGGTGCATGCGCCCTACCATAACATCACCTCCGTATTTGAAAAGCTCTGCAGGTAGACCCTCAGAGCCGGCGGCCTTGTTGTTCTTTAGCTTTTTTATAGCTAAGTCAACCTCTTCTATACTGGGCGGAGGGACTGGTTCTTCATTGACTGGACGTGAGTTCTCTTCTTGCCCCATCACTCTCTTTACATTTTGTCCGTTTAGCAGCTGCTGGAAATGCTGCTTAAATACATCTACTATTCCCTGCGCTTCGGTGACTAGGTATCCATCGCTGTTACGAAGAGCCTGCGTTCCGGTCTTAAAGCCAGCAGCCAGTTGCTTGGCTTTCTTATAGAACTTCCGGATGTTGTTTCGGTCGCGGGACTCTTCGATCTCCTTGAGCTGGGAGACTGCGTGCACTCTTTTCTTTCTATGCAGAATCTTCTTCTCCTCCCTTCTCCTGGCTCGGCTCGGTACTCATCCCTTGCTGTCCTTGTTTTTCTCTGCAGCGTTCGAATGTGTGCATCTTCTGTCACCTTTTTCCGGTGTACATATACATCATCATAAAACGGGCTTTTTCTCTGCGGTGGCTGGTATCCTAGGGTGGTTTCGGCTACCTCCTTGATGATGTCGCGATACTGAGACCACTGGTTGTTGGCGTCTGTGGTAGGTGAATGCACGGTGGGGAGTTTCTGACTCAGGCGCCCTTTATAGACTTTGGCGACTACAGATGTGCTAAGACGTCCAACGTCGAATTTCTTCTTTTGGGCAGTTCGCAGCTTCTTCTCGTTGGACAGTCGAGCTCTGAATCTAGCTGCAACAAGAAAATGGTCGGAGTCGACGTTTGCCTCTCAGTAAGTGTGCACATCACATCGCATCGATTAGCACATGGTCGATTTGGTTGGCTGTTCGACCATCTGGAGAGCGCCAGATTGCTATGTGGATCCTTAGTCGCGGAAACCTGGTACTACTTATCACCATATAACCAGCTGGTGCAAAGTTAATTAGTCGGTAGCCGTTATCTGTTGCCCTTTCGTGGAGGCTGCCAACTAATCCGCCGAAGATGTTTTCCTTGCCGACTTTAGCATTGAAGTCCCCGAGTACAATTTTGACATCGTACTCCGGATAGGCTCCGTCCAAGAGGTCATAGAATTCCTTCCTTGATAGGGTCCTCAGCCTCGTCGATAAACAAAGTCGAATGGGAAGCTCCTCTGCGTAGCCCCACGAATGGCTAATTTTCCTATCCCGTGTGTACTACTCAAATTCACAACACTCACATTTACAACTGAATAAATTGTCGGCACTTGACGGGGACGTTTCGTATTCCATATCTTTCAATAGGTACATATTTTCCCGTCATTTTAATGTCACAAAATTGATGTCATTCGGTCCGTCATTTTTCTAGTCAAAATGACGTTATCCTAAAAATGGCGATCACACATAACGACATTAAAACGACTGCTTTTAGATCACACAAAAACATATTTAATTTAAAAAAAGCATAGTCAAAAAAACGGTCTTGCCATCAAATTTTGTTTTGGTGAATGGTTTTTCCTTCAAAATGCAACCTATATGCAAAAGTCCCGAACATATGTGACATCTTCATCCGTTCCAACACTAGCACAAGCTTCCAGCTCAGCTTTCTACGGCGATCTTGTCAATATTGCCGTTTTTCTTCGCCTTGTCTTTCTCTGAGAAGAAATTCTTTTTCCAAAAAATAACTAAAGAAAATCTTTTGAAGAAGATAAAATAGAGGCTGTTGATGTTGACAGAGTTTTGTCAATTGAAAAAATATCAGCTCAGATTTTCCAGCTATTTATTTATAATAATTTTTGCTCACCGGTGGCTATGTTTGATATGGCTGTCGGCATAACTACCACTTAGTTACTAACACTTAGAACAGTGTTGATCCGTTGTGATATCACGGGCACCCAGGATAAAGTTTCCCCTACTCGTTAAGCCAATTGGAGCGTCTGACTAGGAGAAGTAGATGATCGATGTCAATGCTTGTAAGATTACTTGTATCTTCGTAAAGATGGAGATGGAGATGAAGATGGAGATGGGCAGTTCATCAGCCTCACAGTACGCAGGAATGTCCCTGCGCTCCGGCAGCCAGCAAAGGTGATTATTGAACTGTTCCGACATCTCCTGAAGAGACGGTCGACTAGGGCTACAACAGAGTTTACAGAGACTGATTAGAAGGGCTTGATTGCCTACTGACTGTCGGATAAAATATCGATATCCTTCGAGGATATCACGTTCCTTTTTAGCCAAGACTTCTTTTATCGCCATTATTACTACCTGGAACACGCTACAATGATCACTAGTTTTTGATCCATCGGCATAAAAGTGGATCGCTGTGTCCTCCAAAAATGCATCTTCTTCCTCTTCCCAGAATGATCAGGTGGAATGGTGATATGGAAGTTTTTTTTTCGAATGAAATTTAGGGAATGATGTAATCGGTTTTACTAGGGATATTTTCTATTTTATTTAGGATAGGAGCATGGCCAGTAGCGTTGTCGGTCCATTGCAACTTATCTTTAAGACGGACTGTTTTGTTGTCTTTTCTCGTCTAAAAATATAGATTGGTGTCGGTCGAAACAGGATGTCCAAAGCGTCGTTTAAATAATAAATTCCCTCAGTATTACATTAAAAATATGTTTTAAATATTGACAGAATGTTAATAGACCCGACCCGTCAAATATACTCTGTTTTATTCGTCGGAACTTCAGAAATCTCATTCTAAAAGAGCTCTAAACTGTGATATTCTGATGTGACTTTATGCGATAGAAAAAGAGATAGTACAAAGTAAAATAAAAGTGGAAATGGAAACGCACGACATTAAAGCTTTAGCTAACCTATGCTGTGAAACCTTTTTTCAAAAATATGTAATTTTTGCACTCTATTTCAAAGTATCTGCCCTTTTTTATCCTCTCTAAAAAATTCTAGAATAACTCGCAATTACTGGGAAAATATTTTTTTATGAGATTTTTTTTTTATTTCAAACGGCATTACAGCATCTGTTCTCCTAATTCATTACGTAATAAAGAGTGAATGCAACAAAAGTAACCTGCAAGAGCAGGTAAATGAAAATTCAGTTGAATTTTCCAAATCCCAACATGAATTAGTTTCCTCCAGATTCGGTATAAAAGGAAACCACTATCAAATGTACGATCACTCTGATTCTATTCTCTGTGAAACTAAGGATACTCGAACATCGCGATCATGAAAAACATTCCGAGAGCACATTTTATAAATGAAAAAAATCCCAAATCTTTTACTCGTATTGAGAAATGTCTGGGTACCGTGAAACGTTTATTTTCCGTTCTTCAAGGTGATAAAAAGATCTTGTGTGCCGAACAATTTAGAATCCTTGAGGCAGCAACAATTTTTTTAAGGGATAGAAAATGTTCAAATCATTGCCGAAAACAAGTGCAAGTGCCAAAAGAAAATTTTTGCAATGGATACCGGAATGCTGCCAATGAAATATTCCGAGCAATGGCTTCAAGCAATGCAGTCAGTGTTGAGTTCGGAACAACAGTATTAAAAAAACTTTCTGCTGAGTTTAGTCGACTTCAGGAATTACAACACGAGACAAACACAATTTCAATTTCATATGATGACTATAATAAAAACGATCGCTTTGCTGTACTACACAATCAATCAGATTTAAACAACACGAATCCTTCAGGACTGCGTTAAAACCTCTAGTTGAATGTTAATGCGAAGAGTTGTTATGTTTTATTATTAAATGTACTATATTTATGTTAAATAAATATAACTATTTATTCAAGTTTTCTACTATGATCTTTTTAGTATATAAATAAATCCATTACTTACAACATTGCTTTTTATTTTTATATTCTGAGCTCTCGATAAATATTTCACATAAACTTTTTTAACTGGTGAATGTAATAGAACAGGACTCTTTAATAATTGATTTATTTAGCACTTTTGTGATTGTGAGTAAACGATCAGAGAATATTAATAAAGTGTTATTTCTAAAAATTCTTCTAGGAAATATTCGAATGCTAAAATTGTCAGAAACTCAAAAATATAAGGAGTAATTTTTTGGCCAAGCACTATAGCGCTAGTACATATAAACATATAACATATAAACGAATGTTCGGATAAATGTGTGTGCGTGACAGGCTACGAACGACCTTTCTCATTGTTGTGCATGCGGATTGCCAAATTTTATCAGATCGCACCATCAAATCTGCAACAAATTCGGACCACACACAACAAATGAAACATTCGCTCCCAAGTAGCTGTGGTTGGGAATGAGAACGGGGTTCCAGGCAATCTACCGTAAAAACAATGAAGTAGGTATTAGAATATATTTAGTTATTACATTTACGAATGGTATTATGTATAAAATGGATATATTTTGAGTTACAGCCAAGGGTTTTTTTTGTGTATGGTTTGATATTCGGTATTCGGACGAATATGACGTACTATTGGGCCGATTACCAAATATTGAAATAAGTTGCCGAATAGGCTGAGTATTGAATAGTTGCCGAATATTGCGGCATCTGTAGTATATATGTATGTACCTACGTGTTTGCATTCGAATTTCGTTTATATTGATTTCTATTTAACTTATATGTACTTTGTGTTGTTTTTTTAATTTACAGCTATTATTGGTGCAGTGGCTTAGTGGTTAAGTGCGTATGAGCCCCTTTGCAAACTATCTTCCACCACCATGTTTGTTATCAGGAGGACATGCCCTATCGTTAAAAAAACGTAAGGTGTTGTCAGTTTTCCTGTAAGTTGGCTATGGCCAAGGTTTTAACATAGTTTTCTGATAACACTGTGCCTGCTTAATATTTATGAACTCAACATAATCATGCAGGACTTTCATATTTTAAAATGAGCTCTGCATAGGTTTTTTTTGGAGGTTAGGCGGAAGGAAAAATTATATAGTACGCAAGAGAGCAATAGTGAGGGACCTTAAAGCGATCTATAAAAAAAAATCCCAGAGGACTGACTTGCGTCATCCCGAATGAAAATGCACCTAGTAACTCGAAAAAACGGCTATTTATTTTAGAAGTATTTTAAATTTCAAGAAGAAAAGTTCGCTGTTTATTGGTTTTTCGGAACTTTTTTTTTCTTGGGATCTTACAGATCGAAGGCTTTGCCCGCCCTATGATAATTCTGATAACATTGTCAGTATTTAACAGTTCTTTTATTTTTAGATTTATGTGCTTGAGTATCCTACTTCTGTGAGTTGGACGACTGCTCTTATTTCATTTCCAATCATTCCAATATATGAGTCTGTACGTAGATACCAAGGTGCATTAACTATGTTCCTCATTAATTTGCTTGGGAATGCTTGAATTAAACCCCGTAGAACCATACCGGTTTTAGAACTTGATTGTACAGCAATAGCACTTCTGTTTAACACGTGTACCAAAAAATATTTGTGGCCTAACAGGTTTAACATAACGATTTCATTGTGGGTGTGGCGTCGCAGTGACTATTTTGTTTTTAAATCTCCTTACAACAGTTTGCAGAGCTTAGGTAAGAGGTGAAATAGTGAAAATCTTAAGGTAACAATGTGTAACAGAGATTTTCATTGTCGGCGTTGGCATTGGGTAATTTGAGGTTTACAAAATATATTAGGTATTTTTTTTATAATTCGAATGCTTTTATGGACAGGTGGTCATATGTCTAGGAATGTACACTGAACCAAAAAGGTACTTAAATATAAAGAAAAAGTTTTTTTTGATGAAAGAATTTTTCATTAAAATTCAGCCGATGAACAGTTCCTTGAATCAAAGAATGTTGAGGTTTTAATTTTTGAGCTAGCAAGATGAACACGTTGATATTAAAGTATGTATTGTATACGTAAAAAAATAGACTTGCCTTTATGCTTTCTATAGTTGTCAGTTTTTCTTTTTTAAACAACTTTTTTTATTTTCCACGTTTTTAAAAATATCACTTTATTATTATATTTACTTAAATTTCTCGGCTAACCTCACCAATATTTGAAATTTACCTGAAGACTGACTCTGTCTGTACGTTAAGTTACGAACATAAATGATGCAAAAAGTGCCCACAAAATAATACTTTGTCTACATAGTTTATGATGATAACAAATTATAAGTTCAAGTGTCTGAAAAGACGTCTTTAAACCATAGAAAAGAAGCTCATATAAATTCCTAAGAAGGAATAGAAGAATAGAAATATTAATATATTTGATAGTGGAGGTTAATGTACAGTTCTTTAAAGAAAGAAACGGTTCATTAATAATAAGTAGTTACGTTTAAACTATGCTAAAATATTTAAGAACACACATTCTTAAATTTAACGAGCTGTTTGTTCATTGAGCCAAAGAATTCGTATATTGAACCAATGAATTTTACTTAATGAACAAAAATTCATACGATTACGAATAATATTATTTTCAGTGTAACGTACTGAAAGAAGAGTTGTCTCCTTTATATTGCTCACCATTTCAAGTCTACGGAAACTCTAAGCACGGGCTATTTTTATATCCTATGCCAAAAATAATTTTGACACATAGTTTGTAACACCCCTTAATGTTCTAGACCCATAGTTTTTACACATAGTTTATATTATTCGTAGAACCATAAAAGTGTATATATTTGTGATCAGGACCAAATCCTAAGACTATTTAACAATGTCCGTCCGTCCGTCTGTCCGTACGCAATTTTTAGGCCTTTAAAATAAAGCTAGGAAGTTAAAATTTGGACCACATCTCCCTAGGCCTCCAAAATGGTTAAGTGTAAAAAAATTTTTAATACGCCCACTGCCACGCACACAATTTAGAAAAACAGTCTTAAAGCTAATGTTAGAGAGGTAGAGTGTTAGAACCTTCATAAAATATGTAGGCACTGACCTCCTTTATTTTTAAGTTTTGCCATATAAAGTTTTCGCCACGCCTACTTTTGGGAGCGTTTTATTAAAAATTTTTTTTTTTATAAATTTCATAGAATGAAATAGAATGGTATCCATCATCTTCTTAAGGTTTTTTTCCTTGGGGCATATAGGGTGAAGGATAGTGTATCATACTGTCCGCCCCAAGTTGACTTTTGATATATTTTTTTAAAATGTTTGGTATGAAGATTTCGTCTACCTTGGAGTGCTAAAGCAAGGAGAACATCCTAATAGGTAATATGTTAGGCATGTTTATTGAAAATGTACTTTTCGGTTGGGGTCGGTCGGTAGTGTGGTAATAATTGCGATCTTTTTTGAAAAACATTTTGGATGCTAAAGTGAAGCAAACTTTCTAGGGTGATTTGTTAGATATTATTCACTTTTATTTTTTGTTTATACATTACATTTTGTTTATACATTGCAAATTAAAAAAAAATATAGGTTGTGCGGAGAACACCTGCACACCTTTGAATAAACGTCATTGTTTCTAGTATATCACAGCTTTTGCCACCTTTTGGTGAATTTTTTTTAAATACAGCCCCAAGCATTTCCTTATACCTTTTCTGGTTTTTCAAACCACTACCCCAAATAGTGGAATTTTTTCTTGAGTTGATTTGCAATGTGCTATAGGATTTGAAAATTAAAGATTTTTTTTTACTGACTTGCAAGGCAGGAAAAATTTGTTCAGAAGGGAACCTGGCTCTTCCTCAACATGTATGTTTCTTGTGAGTTTTCAATTATAACCAATTTTTTTGAAGTTTTCTAATTTTAAACATACATTTTTTAGCTCTATTATTTAATTATCTTAAGGTGATATTTTTAAAAACTAATTATTATATTAGGAATACATTTTTAGAATATACCTTTTATTCATAAACAAAATTATTATTCAACTTCATAAACACAGAGAAATGGGTCCGAACAAATAGGATCGGACACATTTCAACGTATACAAGTATGAATGGATTTTATTAATCAGACGTTTATCTTTATCTCTTATGCTGCGGATTTTTATTTTTCTATATCACACCTGTTGCGAATTGCGGCCACCCATTTATTGCTCATTAAAGACGATGAAATCTGTAATTAATTTCTTAACCTTGGCCAAGCATTCTTTGTCTTGCATGCAAATTAGTTTGTACGTGAGTCTCCATGCTGTGCATGCACTGCTTCAATTCACTCGGATGTCACGTATTCGCCATGTTAACCCTCACATGGAACAGATAGCGAACTTTTGACTTCTGTTACCATTAATTACGTCGGCCGACAGTTGAAGGCGAGAAAAAAAACACAATTATCGGATAAGTTCGCTTAATACCACTCATAGGTGTGCACTGCAGTTCTCTGCGGTGTACTGGTCTGTCACTGTGCCTTTTTCTTATTTTTTGTATATTTATTCTTTATGCACATCCTCGCATTGCATTTGCTGTCCTTAAGTTACCTACCGAACAATTGTACCAGACAACAGGGGGTAATTTTCAGTTGTCTCCTCTAATTAACCATAAATTGGTTAAGCTGCACCACAATTACTTCGTTGATGATGCTTGCTCCATTACGGTTGCGGTATGAAGGACTGACTGTCAGTATGTTCCGGGGCCACAGGCTCCCAACTTTACTGCGATAATAACGGTTATTAAGTGTTGATTGTGATTAAATTAAAATAAGTAGGTATCTTAAGTACAAATCTGTTTTTCATTTATTTTAATAATGCCGGTTTTGTTCTTTTTATGGGCCCTTTTTTGTTTTTTGTGTTTAGGTATCCCATTCGACCGGATGTTAATTTACGATGACCTTCATGTCTTTAAAACTGAATGAGTGCAATTATACTCAATCATGTTAAAATCTGTTTATGAATCTGAATTTTTTGCTTGTTTTATGAAAGTAAAAACAAGAATTGTATGCGAACTGCGATGCAAATATTTCCTATGAATTATATTCGTTAAATCTGTTTTACATATCCTATCGTAAAACAATAAAGCATGCAACGAAGAAGATTGGGGTTCTACACATACATTTGTTAGCAGTTATGTGCTCTCATAGTGCCTCGCATAATAATAAAACAGTTTGATCACCGGTATCCAGAAAGCCTTTAATAATATTTGGCGTAAGGGGTTATTATGCAAACATATTTCCTTAGGTTTGCCAACTTACCTAACTCGAATTATACAAAGTTTTTTTTGCGGACAGATTTACCTTTGGACTTTCCGGTGTGACTCGATACTGAGCCCAATACTATAGCGAGGATCATGATCAAATTAAACCCGAAACTTTGGAGGAGAGAAGTATACAATCAAACCCCAGAATTCCTAATTAAACCACCAAACCAAAGTACGCTGCTCCACTCAAATATTAAAAAGAACAAAAAAGATTTAGACAATCATTAAGGAGGTTTCAGATATTCTTCGCGGATTTTTCATAAGGTTTTCGTTATAAACTTGTTCCTTTCTTTGACTGCTTTTCTTCGTAAGTTTTAAAGGGGTGCAGTGGCTTAGTAGCTAAGTGCATTGTACCACTAGGCGAGAGGTCGCTGATTCAAATCCCAACCGTAACCACCTGAACGTTTTTATTTGCTGCTCCAAATCTTGCGAACGTCTGACAAACATCCAAGAGTAAGAACTGTCATAAGAAGCTTCTCAAAAATTAATCGCCGATAGGAATACTCGTAGGTACATACAACTTGCAATATATTTTTGTTTTACCTTTCCCCATAAGGTATAGACGGAGTATGTGTTCCTAACGCAACTGAATTTTCATAATTGTTTAAGGGTAGGATATGGCTTAATATGGTGCGTTTAATGTGGATACCACACAGACATTGACCTTTTAAGACAAGGCTATAATTTCATGTTCCTACGGCTTTTTTTTTTTACTAGCAAATATTTTTTGAGTTTACATAATAAACTTGTACAACATTTGTTCACTCAAACATAATGGTATATCACTTTTTCCTTGAGTTTTTAGTGGCACGTGTAATGACTTAGTTTGGATTATGCAATAACCACCGGAATACAACTTAATGCTTGCTCAAACGATTGCGAACGCGAATGCCTAATGAAAGTCTTAATGAAAGAAAATAAAACAATAGCTCAAAAAACAATAACAATAACAATAGCTTTGCTGGAATAAAAGACACTGCACCAGGTTTATGCGCAATGGACCTCACCCTGAACAGTAGTGAGGGTTTTTAACCCGATCTAGAAAACCTCCCGAAGACTGACTAACGTCTCAACGTATTGTAATTTTAATTTAGAGTATTTGTAATCATATTGAAATCTATTTATTTATGTATCAAAATTGTTTAGTAATTGATCAACTGAGAACCGCTGGGCCGATTTGGCTGGAAATATTTTTTCAGATGGTCGAAATTGTCACACGATTTTTACGAAAGAATATTATTGGAAAAAACTTCGAAAAAGTCGGGGAGAAGGGAAAAATCGAACATTAATTTTTTGTATGTAGTTGTTCCGGAACGGCTTTTCAAATGGAAAATTTTCGAAAGAGGGGAATGTTTTGTATAGAAAGTCCGGCGAAGACCGGCTAGTTTAATGTAAAAACCTACATAGGTCATATGTTTTAGTGTGGCAGCAGCTCATTTGAACTCTTCCAAACATGCACCGAAGTTCGGCAAAGTGATGCGCTATAATGTTTCTTCTTCACATGATGTCTTGCAAATAGATCGCGGGACAGGTGTGAGCACGGAAGGCACTGTCTTCAAAAGATCCATCCAGCTACTGGGATATACGGACGATATTGGTATCATTGAACGCGTTCAACGTATCGTGGTAAAGGCTTTCGCGGCTATTGAAGAACAGACGAAGTTAGTCGGTCTTGAAATAAATGAGGAGAAGACTAAATACATGCTATCAATAAACAAACAAGCATCTGTCCACCGACTAGGACAAAATGTCACTGTTGATAGCAACAACTTCAAGGTAGTTTAGGAGTTTATCTAACTCGGTATGAATATCAACTCAGATGAATAACAACCTGGTGGAAATCCGACGAAACCGCTTCGACTTCGGTTTGCCAAACAAATGGGTTCAAAACTCAAAACAAGGTGTATGCTCTACAGACTACAGACTTCCCTGCAACGAGCACTTGATTTTTGGGTAGATGTTTTAGAAGGGAATGGGTATCGTATTAGCCAAAAAAAGACAGAGTATCTGTACTGCATTTATTTAAAAGGGGTGGTGGTTCCCAAGTATGAAAAGTTCAAATATCTGGGATCAATGATCAACAGTGAAGCAACCGTTGATGACGACATCAATCATCATGTAAGCGTAGGGTGGATAAAGTGGCAGGAAAACTCTGCCATCTTCTGTGACCGAAAAATGTCCCCTAATCTGAAAGAAATGCTCTACACCGCAGTTGTGCGTCCCCAAATACGGTTCACAATGCTGGACAATGTACAAAAAGTATGAGGGCAAGTTGACAGCAGCTGAGATGAAGATGCTTCGCATGACAGCAGGAGTAACAAAGCTTGATCGAATAAGAAGTTCCAGAATACGAGGAAGCCTTCACGATTGGAGCACGGCCGACTCAGTTGGTATTGTTATGTTCAAAGGAGGGATCCTACGAACCCCGTCGAAAAGACAATGGCAATCAACGTTCTCTTACAATCGCGTAAGAGAGGTAGTCCTAAAATCTCCTGGGACACACAAATGCAGAAACACTAGCATTTGATTGGCCTCAATGATGAAGTGATCCAAAATCGGAATGCCTGCATATATTTTTTGAGGTCGAACCGGCGAACCCCACAGGCGGTCCAGTAGGAAACCAGTGATGTTGGTGTTTTATGATCCCTGTGATCCTGATCATAATCTCGGCATTAAATGGAGAGAAGAGAAGAACGTATATGGCAAAACAACGTTTACCGAGTCAGCTCGTTCTGTTATAGATTTTCTCAGCCTTTATTTAAATTGTTCACTTTGGTTTTATCATTTGGTGCCTTTGTCTCTTGCTTGGGAGTTGCAGCCAATGCAGCATTTTGAACATTAAGTGTTAATGTATGCACTGCATGTTTGCATCATCTTCGTCTGTTAGAATGACTGCTGATAGTTGGATACTTTCTGCCAATTCCGGTCTATAATAGTTCTCATCAATCAGTCTATTAACAAGCTTTGGACTTGGTTCCTTCGTTTGATTTTCTCACCAAGGTGAAGGCGAGAACATTTTTTTTTTAAAACGACACCAAAAAGTGGGCTTAGAAAAAAGACTTTGTATGGGCGACATATTGGAAAAAATATTGGCTAAATATCTTGTTCAACATTCGGTTTCTATAAAAGTTTTCGAAGAAAATAGGATTATAGTGAAAAAGTAGGCGTGGCAAAAAATTGTGTATGACAAACTTTTAAAGGCGGGCAGTGCCTACATATCTTGTGAAGGTTATAACACTCTATCTCTCTAACGTTTTAAAACGTTTTTTTCTAAATTGTGGGCGTATTCAAAAAATGTTTACAATTAACCATTTCTGATCCCTAGGGAGCATGTGGTCCACAATTGCGGATGGACATTGCTAAATAGTCGAAGGATTTGGTCCTGATTATAAATATATATACTTTTATGGGTCTACGACGAATATTAAGGGGAGTTACAAACTATGTGTCAAAATGAATATACCCTTAGGATATATTAATTTTGACACATATTTTTCATTAAAAAAAGCGACCCCAAAAAGTTGGCGTGGCTAAAAACTATATATAAGTAGAATTCTGCAAATTGTATCATCTAAATGTTTTGTTATACATTTTTTGCCCAAGGAAATTTTTTAGGAAACAGGTTTTTCTTAATTGTGGGCGTCGTAGTGGACGTATCAAAAAATATGTTACACTCCACCATTTCGAGACCCTAGAGAGTATGTGTTGCAATTCAGCTTCCTAGCTGTAATTTAAAGGCCTAAAAAAGTTCTAGATTTTGATGCTAATCATAAATGTATGTATATACTTTTAAGGGTCTACGACTTTCGGACCTCAGTATCTGAGGAGCTTTCTTTTGGGGGCCATATTTTTACGCTTTTTATTTATATTCCCATTTGACGACGTCCTTCTGTTTCATGTCTTAGTTCTTCTTTCTTTCTTTAAGGTCTTCTACCTTACCTAGTAAATATTCTACATCCCCTATCCCGAAGGGCGACTAATCCCAAATTAAAATCATTATTTATCACTCACTAACATTTTATGGTGTTCTCTATGTTGTTTGTATTCACTGCGAAATAGCATTTATGCCGCATTGATACACTTTTCACCGACTATTCCAAGTGTCTTTGTATAGCGATTATGAAAAATGCGCATAAATAGATTTAAATAAAATAATCTTTCATAGTCGATTGCTAGCCATGCTCTAGTAAAAAAATCCGTTTGCATTAAACGAATATTCGCACAGGGCAGCCGCGAGTAGTTCTCTACTGCAACGGTTTCTCAATTTTTTGGCCCTAATTGATCTTGCTATTTTTCGCACATCCTTTTTTATGTAGTTTAAATACACTACGAACAAAATGCTAAATTTATGCGCCAGTGATAAAAATCGAGTTTTCTTAATTGTACTGAAAATTAAAAATAAAAAGACGCCGCGGGATTATACCCCAACAACTTTATATACTAACTTTGAAGCAAATCCGTCGAATCGTTGCGGCGCCCGGACAGACAGACAGACCGAAGGACGGCATTGGCAGACTCACTTATTTGGACTTCTCCATAGTCATAATATCATCCCTCATACTCACTTTGAGTTCGAAATTTCTGAACGATCGCAATAACTTTCTCTTTAGTACATAATGTATGAGAAAGTTAAGAAGGACGGTACATTTTACTTGTAAAATAAGTCTTATTGACGGATAGTAACTTCAGCCCAAGTACATATTATAGGCTAATCCTTATATACTCGTTTTCAAATCACTTATTTATTACAAACTGATTTCCCACTAATTCACATTTTCAATTTCTTTTTTATCTCCGGCCTATTATAAAATGTCGCACTTCCTTTATTAAGGTATGGAAACCAATAATGTGGGCCGCGTGTCAGGCGCTTTTACTCGTGCCAAATTTAGCCCCTATATTGAGTCAAGGTAGCAATATTTAAAAATAAATGTGGCGACTTAGTCCCTACAACAGCGCCCCTAACCATTAATAATAGAAACAAATATTGTTTCTTCAAATATATATATACACATATAATGTATCTCTTCACTTAACCATATATTCATTTCACTCTTTTTGTATCCTTTATCTTAACTTCTTCCTTTATCCTTTTTCCATTGAACTAAGTTTTTAAAAAAAGATAACCCATTCTGAAATTGTCTCGCTTGTTAACTACGCAACCATCGGCAATGAGGCAAGGAGGCAACCGTTTTTAACCTATCCTCTGTAAAATAATCCGTTAGTGTACTTTAACCTACAGGAGTAGTAGTTAAAACTCAAAATATTGATGAATGAAGAACCTTAAGGATGTTAATACTCCAGGGTGTACTGGCAATAGCCAAAATGCATCCGTGGTCTTCTCGACTACGGCTGGGGCTCGGATTCTGGAGGCCCCAACGTTCATTGAACCTACAAGCGACTCTTGTGGCGACATAGGTTGCTACCCACTGCACCGCCGTTGACAGCTTGACCCATGATATCTCTACGGTTGAACGGCCTCCTGAAGTGGCTGGCCTTGAGGTGCACCTCACTAAGGGACAGCGGAAGAGGAAAAAGAAGCAGCTGAGCGATCAGCGGCGCAAAGAAGCTT
Organism: Ferdinandea cuprea; assembly: GCA_963576555.1. Lineage (NCBI taxonomy): Eukaryota > Metazoa > Arthropoda > Insecta > Diptera > Syrphidae > Ferdinandea > Ferdinandea cuprea. The sequence goes on from OY754959.1 coordinate 87,162,772, forward strand.
CACATGCTGAAGGCGCAAGCACTCCGGTCGGATCTTCAGTTGCGTCCGTGAAACGGAATCGGGTCGGTGGAAGTCTCACAAGCGGAGGCTGACCTGACCCCATCATCAGGCAATGCCTCCTCTTCTGCTGAACCGAAAAGCAAGAAGAAGCGACCCAAGCTCGTTAAGAGATACAACCCTCCTTAAGCTCCTGTGTCTGCCGACGCCCTGCCTCCAAATGAAGTCGGTGCTTCTACCAGCAAAGGTAGTAGCATTGATGGACGGAAATTGGTTGTAGTGGACTCACCCTTGAGTATGAGTAGAGGAAGTGCACCTATTGTTGGTGCTTCTTGTGCACTGGTAATGGATGATGCTGGTGCATAGGTTCAATGAATTTGTCGACGCGGACCGCTCTGATGGCAGGTGTGCATCTAAAAAACCACGTGTTGAACGCAACACAGCTAAAGTGCGAGTTAAGAAGCATTCCTACAAGGATGCTGCTGTCTCCTCTTTAGCAGTTCAAATAGGGAAAGCGGGCAATGATAATAGCATGACTGATGCAGAGTCCGAACACTGCAAAAACAGATGGAGGGCTGTATGTTAAAGGACGGAACCCTCATAGTGAAGACCTCATCACAGAAAACCTCTGAATGGATTAGTAGTATGGTGCCGAAAATCCCTCCGCTTAGAACTTCATCTTTTGAGGCCTACAAACCACCCAGGCTTACGCGGGCTGTCTGCTGGAAACTAGGGAAATCGGCGGATGTGTTAAAGCGTTTGAAAACCCATAATCGTGGTCTCGACACAAAAGCCTGTGTTGTCCGTTCACACAAGAAGAGTAAAAACCGCCACATAAAGCTGGTAGTTCTCTTATTGTGAGTATAGACATGGCTGCTGCCGAGATCATCAAATCTAGGTATAACATGCGTCCCTATCTGCATCTTGGCAGGATCCATTCCCATTTCAATCAAACAGTGCTAATAGTGGACGTTACCCAGAGTATTCATCCATCTTGTTAACTCAAATTAACCTACAGCACTGCTTGTGGCTTGTAGAATAAAATCAAACATAATATCCATCCAGGAACCATGGGTGTTGAAAATCGCATCTGTGGTCTTGGTTGTGAATCCAAAAGGTTGGGTCTTGTCTTGTGTTGCGATGCTAATGCTCAGAACACTGTTTTGGGCAGCAGCAAATGCAACATAAGGGGAGATCGACTCTTGGACTTAATTTTATCGCCTGATATTAACATCAACAATATAGGTCATCAACCTACCTTTGTTACAGCCAGAAGACAGCAAGTAATTGATTGATGTTACAAAAAAATTAAATACGCCCACTGCCACGCCCACAATTTAGAAAAAAAAACCGTTTTAAAGCTGTAGTTGAAAAGTTAAAGGGTTAGAACCTTATCAAAATAAGTAGACACTGAACTCTTTCACATGTTTGCCATATAAAGTTATTTGCCACGTTTAAATTTTGTGAGCGTTTTTTAATAAATTGTGGTTTTCTTCAAAAATTTGTATAGAAAACGAAAAAAAATTTATTTTATTTTATTTAATTCTATATTTAAAAATAAATTTTTTTTTCTAAGTGCAACTAGTAGGCTTGTTAAAGTCATCAAAAGGAACAGACCAAGTAAACTGGATGCAATCCTTAAACCTGATGGCACGTACACTGAGACAAAGGCGGACTTTGAGTCTTCTCCTTGAGACTCACTTTTCCGGGAAATCAGGTTACTACGTGATCTTCAGCCCAAAAAAGTATCTTCGGTGAATAAATTCATTATAATAGATAAATAGAATGCCAATAAGCGTCCGTCGTCTGTTATCTGTGTCTGGTAAGTCTGACCTCAACACTCTGTCAGAAGTTGCAGACTGAATTATGGAAAACACTTCAAATGCATTTAAAAAATCGAATAATCTACGATTCACTCACCATTCTGGTCAGCAAAGGACTTCTGCAGCAAGCAAACACCTTTGGCATCTCGACTATCGACACCCAAAGAGACTTCAATGGTATCCTAAGTCAATTCATCAGCATTATAAAACCTCAAGCTATTCCCATTTCATTATCAGACAACAGGCGTGTATTCCACCAACTAATCACTACCGGACATCCCATAGCTGAACGCCCCCGGAAACTTTCCGGCGATAAACTGCGGGTCGCAAAAGCTGAAATTGAATTCCTCCTTCAACAAGGAATAATTCGTCCATCCAGTAGCCCATGGGCTCTTCTAATCCACTCTTTCGTCCATTCATTCCCGCACCACTTCGACGAACAGCTTTAGACGTTGTACATTGCTGTCGATACAGTTACATCAGCCTTTTTCAATAACTGGGTCTGCTTCTTTGGAACACCTATGCTGCTAACAACGGACCAAGGTTCCCAATTTTAAAGCGCTCTATTTGCTGGAATGGCAAACACTATCAGTGCCAAGCGCATTCGAACGACTGCGTACCATGCGGCCGCAAACGGGATGGTTCAACGTTGGCACAGGACACTCATGGCTGCATTTATGTGCAATCCGACCATTCCATGGTTCGACCTGCTTCCGTCAGTGCTACTAGGAAGTCTTTAAAGAAGACATCGGTGCTTTACCAGCAAAAATGGTATTTGGTGCTCCACTACGCATTCCCGGAGATTTTTACATTTGCACAGATGAACCAGCAGATCAACTCTTTCTAGAAAAACATAAAGAACACAGGAGAGCAATTCGGCCAACTCCTATAAGACTTCATTCAAAAGGAAAAATGTTTTTACTTAAGAACATCAACGATTGCTCATACGTTTTCCTACGTCATGAAGAAGTAAAACCTCCACACAGGGCACCATATTCCGGTCCATACTTGGTGAAAAAGCGTATCGATGATCTAAGATTTTTAATATGCATTGACGGAGACGATAAAATAATATCTGTGGAAAGATTGAAACCAGCTTTCATTTCAAAATCGGACTCTGATACTTCACATCAACAACAATCAGCTGATTCAAGAATTAACATCAACAAAAAAGTTACATATCCTTCCGTAAATTCAATTACGTTTCTGGACGAGGAGTAAATGTGGCGACTTAGTCCCTACAACAGCGACCCTAACCATTAATAATAGAAACAAATATTGTTTCTTCAAATATATATATACACATATAATGTATCTCTTCACTTAACCATATATTCATTTCACTCTTTTTGTATCCTTTATCTTAACTTCTTCCTTTATCCTTTTTCCATTGAACTAAGTTTTTAAAAAAAGATAACCCATTCTGAAATTGTCTCGCTTGTTAACTACGCAACCATCGGCAATGAGGCAAGGAGGCAACCGTTTTTAACCTATCCTCTGTAAAATAATCCGTTAGTGTACTTTAACCTACAGGAGTAGTAGTTAAAACTCAAAATATTGATGAATGAAGAACCTTAAGGATGTTAATACTCCAGGGTGTACTGGCAATAGCCAAAATGCATCCGTGGTCTTCTCGACTACGGCTGGGGCTCGGATTCTGGAGGCCCCAACGTTCATTGAACCTACAAGCGACTCTTGTGGCGACATAGGTTGCTACCCACTGCACCGCCGTTGACAGCTTGACCCATGATATCTCTACGGTTGAACGGCCTCCTGAAGTGGCTGGCCTTGAGGTGCACCTCACTAAGGGACAGCGGAAGAGGAAAAAGAAGCAGCTGAGCGATCAGCGGCGCAAAGAAGCTTCACATGCTGAAGGCGCAAGCACTCCGGTCGGATCTTCAGTTGCGTCCGTGAAACGGAATCGGGTCGGTGGAAGTCTCACAAGCGGAGGCTGACCTGACCCCATCATCAGGCAATGCCTCCTCTTCTGCTGAACCGAAAAGCAAGAAGAAGCGACCCAAGCTCGTTAAGAGATACAACCCTCCTTAAGCTCCTGTGTCTGCCGACGCCCTGCCTCCAAATGAAGTCGGTGCTTCTACCAGCAAAGGTAGTAGCATTGATGGACGGAAATTGGTTGTAGTGGACTCACCCTTGAGTATGAGTAGAGGAAGTGCACCTATTGTTGGTGCTTCTTGTGCACTGGTAATGGATGATGCTGGTGCATAGGTTCAATGAATTTGTCGACGCGGACCGCTCTGATGGCAGGTGTGCATCTAAAAAACCACGTGTTGAACGCAACACAGCTAAAGTGCGAGTTAAGAAGCATTCCTACAAGGATGCTGCTGTCTCCTCTTTAGCAGTTCAAATAGGGAAAGCGGGCAATGATAATAGCATGACTGATGCAGAGTCCGAACACTGCAAAAACAGATGGAGGGCTGTATGTTAAAGGACGGAACCCTCATAGTGAAGACCTCATCACAGAAAACCTCTGAATGGATTAGTAGTATGGTGCCGAAAATCCCTCCGCTTAGAACTTCATCTTTTGAGGCCTACAAACCACCCAGGCTTACGCGGGCTGTCTGCTGGAAACTAGGGAAATCGGCGGATGTGTTAAAGCGTTTGAAAACCCATAATCGTGGTCTCGACACAAAAGCCTGTGTTGTCCGTTCACACAAGAAGAGTAAAAACCGCCACATAAAGCTGGTAGTTCTCTTATTGTGAGTATAGACATGGCTGCTGCCGAGATCATCAAATCTAGGTATAACATGCGTCCCTATCTGCATCTTGGCAGGATCCATTCCCATTTCAATCAAACAGTGCTAATAGTGGACGTTACCCAGAGTATTCATCCATCTTGTTAACTCAAATTAACCTACAGCACTGCTTGTGGCTTGTAGAATAAAATCAAACATAATATCCATCCAGGAACCATGGGTGTTGAAAATCGCATCTGTGGTCTTGGTTGTGAATCCAAAAGGTTGGGTCTTGTCTTGTGTTGCGATGCTAATGCTCAGAACACTGTTTTGGGCAGCAGCAAATGCAACATAAGGGGAGATCGACTCTTGGACTTAATTTTATCGCCTGATATTAACATCAACAATATAGGTCATCAACCTACCTTTGTTACAGCCAGAAGACAGCAAGTAATTGATTGATGTTAAAAAAAATTAAATACGCCCACTGCCACGCCCACAATTTAGAAAAAAAAACCGTTTTAAAGCTGTAGTTGAAAAGTTAAAGGGTTAGAACCTTATCAAAATAAGTAGACACTGAACTCTTTCACATGTTTGCCATATAAAGTTATTTGCCACGTTTAAATTTTGTGAGCGTTTTTTAATAAATTGTGGTTTTCTTCAAAAATTTGTATAGAAAACGAAAAAAAATTTACTTTATTTTATTTAATTCTATATTTAAAAATAAATTTTTTTTTCTAAGTGCAACTAGTAGGCTTGTTAAAGTCATCAAAAGGAACAGACCAAGTAAACTGGATGCAATCCTTAAACCTGATGGCACGTACACTGAGACAAAGGCGGACTTTGAGTCTTCTCCTTGAGACTCACTTTTCCGGGAAATCAGGTTACTACGTGATCTTCAGCCCAAAAAAGTATCTTCGGTGAATAAATTCATTATAATAGATAAATAGAATGCCAATAAGCGTCCGTCGTCTGTTATCTGTGTCTGGTAAGTCTGACCTCAACACTCTGTCAGAAGTTGCAGACTGAATTATGGAAAACACTTCAAATGCATTTAAAAAATCGAATAATCTACGATTCACTCACCATTCTGGTCAGCAAAGGACTTCTGCAGCAAGCAAACACCTTTGGCATCTCGACTATCGACACCCAAAGAGACTTCAATGGTATCCTAAGTCAATTCATCAGCATTATAAAACCTCAAGCTATTCCCATTTCATTATCAGACAACAGGCGTGTATTCCACCAACTAATCACTACCGGACATCCCATAGCTGAACGCCCCCGGAAACTTTCCGGCGATAAACTGCGGGTCGCAAAAGCTGAAATTGAATTCCTCCTTCAACAAGGAATAATTCGTCCATCCAGTAGCCCATGGGCTCTTCTAATCCACTCTTTCGTCCATTCATTCCCGCACCACTTCGACGAACAGCTTTAGACGTTGTACATTGCTGTCGATACAGTTACATCAGCCTTTTTCAATAACTGGGTCTGCTTCTTTGGAACACCTATGCTGCTAACAACGGACCAAGGTTCCCAATTTTAAAGCGCTCTATTTGCTGGAATGGCAAACACTATCAGTGCCAAGCGCATTCGAACGACTGCGTACCATGCGGCCGCAAACGGGATGGTTCAACGTTGGCACAGGACACTCATGGCTGCATTTATGTGCAATCCGACCATTCCATGGTTCGACCTGCTTCCGTCAGTGCTACTAGGAAGTCTTTAAAGAAGACATCGGTGCTTTACCAGCAAAAATGGTATTTGGTGCTCCACTACGCATTCCCGGAGATTTTTACATTTGCACAGATGAACCAGCAGATCAACTCTTTCTAGAAAAACATAAAGAACACAGGAGAGCAATTCGGCCAACTCCTATAAGACTTCATTCAAAAGGAAAAATGTTTTTACTTAAGAACATCAACGATTGCTCATACGTTTTCCTACGTCATGAAGAAGTAAAACCTCCACACAGGGCACCATATTCCGGTCCATACTTGGTGAAAAAGCGTATCGATGATCTAAGATTTTTAATATGCATTGACGGAGACGATAAAATAATATCTGTGGAAAGATTGAAACCAGCTTTCATTTCAAAATCGGACTCTGATACTTCACATCAACAACAATCAGCTGATTCAAGAATTAACATCAACAAAAAAGTTACATATCCTTCCGTAAATTCAATTACGTTTCTGGACGAGGAGTAAATGTGGCGACTTAGTCCCTACAACAGCGACCCTAACCATTAATAATAGAAACAAATATTGTTTTTACAAATGTATATATACACATATAATGCATCTCTTCACTTAACCATATATTCATTTCACTCTTTTTGTATCCTTTATCTTAAATTCTTCCTTTATCTTTTTTCCATTGAACTGAGTTTTTAAAAAAAGATATCCCATTCTGAAACTGTCGCTTTTCAACTACGCAGCCAAAAAGTATCTTCGGTGAATAAATTCGTTAAATATATAAATTGTGTCTGTATTTATTTTATTTTGTACTACATATAATATCTAAGACTGTATCCTTTATTAACTGGTTACATACCATCCATCAATTACATTGAAAATATAAGTTATAAAATCAAAATTATTATATAACATCAAACTATGAATCTATGTTTAGCAGGTGCACAAACCTTCTAATAATTACATAGAAAATATAGGTTATTATTGTTCAGTATCGATAACTACTCCAATATAGATGGCTTTTTAAGCTTAAATTATTAATAAGTCGCCTCGGCCTTGAAATTAAGTAAAAGAAATTTACTCCTGCACCTTTTTGAGCCATGAGCTTCCAGTATTCCAAATTTCAACTTCGTAGGCTTGCCAGTTTCCGAGTAATTTTGGGTCCGACTGAAATTGAAAGTGCAAATGACAGTAAATTTACTTGATTATTATTATATGGATAGACAAAATAGAACAACTCCGCAAAATATTAACACCAAATTGACACGTAAAGAGTAGCAAAGTTTTGCTTTTAATTTTAGATTGCACCGACAAACTTGTCCGTTGTGATACCACGGGAATCTGTGATAAAGTTCCCCTCTACTCTATGAACTAATTGGAGCTTCTGACGAAGTGAAGTAGACTTTTGATATCAATATCTTTGAGATCACATGTATCTTCGTAGAAAAAGGCTCCGATATGGAACTTCTTTTCTCTGAGAGAGCATGGCATGTACAAAGCAGGTACATGCCATGCTATCGTTTCTGCCTCCTCTTCGTTCATACAACTTCTGCAAAAGTCCTTCGAGAATGAACCCAAGCTTGTTGCATGTTTACCCTTCAGTGTTCACCATGATAGCTTTAGTAGCGCTAATGTTTCGTTTGCTTAGAGAGATCAAATTTTTAGAGCGTTTCAGATCTAGCTTAGGCCATATCCGTTTTGTTGTTAGACATTTCATACAACTTATCCACCAAAAGTTTGTTTCCTCCGTAGTGGCCAGCTATACTATCTGCAGTTAAGAGCTACTATAGAGTAGTATTAGTATACTGATATCCTTCGAGGATATCACGTTCCTCTTCAGCCAAGATAAGACTTCTCTAATCGCCATTATTTCCACCGGTAACTCTTCCTGTTGTTGTACATTTATTTATTTATTTATTTATTTATTTATTGATTTCTCCTAATTGCATTAATTACATTACATATTATATTAACTTAAACGTAAAATATTTATAAGTAATAACTTACATTTATTTTTATTCATGACCAAATCAATATTTCCGTTATAATACAGTTTAAAAAATTTACAACAATGAGAAATATGTTCACACATACCATAATAAGTTGAATGCGGAACATTAAGAAAAAACTGTCTTGGCCTTTAAGATCTATAGGGACCATAAATATTTCATAAACTTAGTAAGACAGTACAATCAATGGTCCAACAGAGAATATCTCGAAGAAACATTACACTAAACATACTGCGTCTTGAAGGGACTCACAGTCGAGCAATAAGCATCTACTATTATAATTTAAAGTTAAATCACTATTTAATGAAAATTGTTTGATAGCAAACCTTAAAAAGTTCTTTTGGACTCTTTCCAACCTATCAATAAGTTTTTAAGTATCCGCATTCCACACTACGCAACAATACTCTAAAATTGGACGAACCAACGAACAAAAGAATGCCTTTAAGGTATAGGGATCTTTGAAGTCCCCTGAATTTCTGGAAACATGACTCCACCACCTCTCTCATCACCAACGTTGTAACGATCTCGACGAATAACAGAGAACTTGGAGACATCAAACAGCTCTTTATTTGTAATTTTGTTATACAGCCAGGTTTCAACAAATGCAAACGAATCATACTCCAACGAATCAATGACTCTTATTCAACCTATATTTTGAAAATATAAGGAGAATTCAGGATTAGTATTATGATTCTCTGTTATTATATTTAATTTAGTGTTGAATAGTATAATATCACTATGTTTTAAAAAAATAAACCCACAAAACACATAAATGTTATTTTGAAATATTTTTAATTAGTGCAGTGACTTGATATACTTATTGTAAGAACATCGTTGCTGCATAACCACCAACAAGAAGTTCTAATTGTAAAAGGATCAGTCAGTAAATAAAATGTTCAAATGTATTACAACCGCGTGAACTTACAATTTTGTCTAACAATATTTGCAGAAAAGTCATTTTCCGGTAATTTTTCAGACGGCCATAGAACAATAAAATTATCAGTATTCTGCCTATCGTGTAAACACACAATTTAGTCATTGTAAGACCATTGTCAGACCTTTAGCTTTAGGACATTTGCAGACTCATTTGCAATTGTCAGATGTGCATGTGAGATAATTATTTTCATATTTGAACAGAAAAAAACAAATTTTATTGCAATTCGACAAGAAATCACAATTCATATTTAGATGGCTTAGTACGACTCGAGTGGTTGAAATCAAAGAGTGTGCACAAGGAAGAAGCTGACTCTTAATGTTGCATCCAACGTAATGCCATTGACACATTTACAAGTAGTTTCTGCACAGGTCTGTAGAGCTATTTCCCATTTTTTTAAGATGATAGTTCAGGCCGCAGTTAAGATCCCTACGTCAGGTTTGTTTAGAGAAGGGATTTGAAGAGCAAGAGTTTTGTTGGCGCATCCAATGAATTTTTACGTGGATATACGCATTTGGTGTTCCCATGCGTTGAAATCTATTTTGATGCTACTGGTGGGCAATCCAAAAATGGGGTCTGGGCGAGTGCAAGGAGATGCAGAGCCTTTTCGGGCTAGCTCTTCAGCCGCTTCATTATCAAGGATTCTTTCGTGTCCTGGGATCCAGCAGAGAGTCACTCTGTTAGGCAGCTTCAAACGAGTTGAGAATTCGACTTGTGGAAGTTAAGGGCTTTGACTCTCTTAGAGAATCTATGTACACTTAATTCTGTTTTTACACGATAGATACGTTCCCAAATAATTTGTGTAAAAATAATTCGTATAAAAAAAGATACGGCATGGGATGATAACATCAACATTTTGTATTAAGGCTCGTATATAAATACATATGTACCTGAATATACCTAATAGACCACATAAAATATGTACGTACATGTGGATACAAAGAGTTAAAACTTTGTATAAATACATTTATTTTAATTTATCAAAAAAAGAAAATAAACAAAAGAATCAGTTCATTAATACAAATTAGCAATACAAAAAAAAAGCAATAAAAGAAAACAAACAAATTATTCGGTGTCCAGGTCTGCCAAAAGATTTGGAATTTCGCTGCTCAGGGTAGAAATAAAGGGTGATCCATTTCGAGGTTCCCTATTTTTTTTTAAAGAAAAAAACACAGAAAATTCAAATCATTTCGAGGTTCCTTACTTTTTTAAAGAAAAAAACACAGAAAATTCAAATCCTCCAAGGAGAATGTTTATTATCATATGAAAGAACATACTTTGGCATTTATTTTTTGAAGATTATGTCTATCAAATGTTGGCCGTTGCTACGTCGCAGATAGTCCATCCGTTGAGTCCAATTTTCGATCACTCGTTCGAGCATTTCGACTGGTAACTGGCGAATGACACGCGTGATGTTTTCCTCCAAGGCCTGAATCGAAGCGGGTTTGTCGGCATAAGCTTTTGACTTTACATATATTCGCCCATTTTATTTCAATCAGCATATACACAATTCATGCACATCCAACCGTGCACATTATTCTGCAATAGGCATTGCCGCGCATACGAGAATATGAGTAAAATATTTATGTGTAATGACAGGTACTTACAACACTGAGCATTGCCAGGTTGATTTTATTTCAATCGGCATATACACAATTCGTGCACATCCAACCAGCAATTCTACTAACACAGCAAATAAATCTGCGGCAAGTGGTACCTACCTACCTAATTGAAACACGCGTTTCACACATGCAGTTCCGTTTAACAAATTCATATTAATAATAACCTCACGGATATATGAGCACCTTTTTATTATCTTATTACAATATGAAACTTCTTGATGTGACATTGTAATCGTGGGAAAACACACAAGGTGTTTTTAAAGTGAGCCCAAAGTGCTCCCAGTCACAAGTCGTTAAAGATTCGTTCCCACGATTCTATCTCATTCAAAAACCATATGCGTAGTATGCCAGACATCTGCTACCTTCTTTCTTGCACTGCATACCTACTGCAGCCGACAAACAGGATGAATAACCTGCAAACGCAGGTAAAACAGAAAGAGAAAGACTGTTCCAATAGGATCTCACATGCGTCGAGTATAAAAGGACTGTAAGTCAGTCACAAGGACATCATTCTGATTCTTACCGTTGTGGAAGAGTGTACATTCTGTGATAGAATTAAATTTTTTGGAAAGCATACGAAATGGAGTACGTATCAAAAACGCAACATTATTTAAAAGTAAAAAAACCCCAATTGGAACGTCAACGTCGTGCACGGATCAACAAGTCCTTAGATGCAATAAAAGACATCATTGCTGAGTTGCAGAATGACGAGACAATTTTGCGTATGGACAAGGCTGAGATGCTGGAAGCCACTATCGCCCATTTACGTCAAACGAAAAGCACTCGTCCGAAAAAGGAGCAAGTGGACGGTTTTCGCAATGGATACATCAACGCTGCTAATGAAGTTTCACGAGTTCTGGCTTCAACTCGAGGGATGAACGCTGAATTGGGAAAAGCTGTCATGATTCATTTAGGTTGTCAATTTAACCGACTTCATGAAACTCATCATCATCAGTTGTTGTTGAACGCTGAAAACTGCAAAACAAAAGCCATGTTACCATTGCAAATACACACCACCACAACAGCACCATTGAGTCCGACTTCCTCTGGTTATCACAGTGATTCGGATTGTAGTATGGCTTCGCCAGCTACAACCACAATGGTATGGCGGCCATGGTAAAGCTGTCTGACTGGCAAAGCTTTATGTACTCAACACATGTACCTGTGCCCTGTGATAAACAGCTGTGATTTTATAATTAAGAAAACTAAGAAAATTATACATACAAAATAAATATAAGAAATAATTTAAATTAACTTTCTGTTTTTCTTTTGTTCGAATTTTTTAGTTTTATGTTCAAAGTCATATTTTTAGTTGGCAGAGGAAAATGAGTACAGCGTATTGATTCGCGTCCTAGACTACAAATTTTGAACAGATTACTTCTGCACTTACTTCTTATCTTTTACATTATAAAATATTTTGTTCGGTTTGGATGCTTAGAGTCCAAATTTCAGGAGCACCTCAATTTTATGAAATTTTAAATTCAATTTGTTTACTGGCTACATATTGCCACCCGACTTTTGGCTTAGATTTATACTGCATTTTTATTCAGTAAAAGTTTAAGTTGCTTGAAGTGAAGGAGACATAATAAGTGAGGACCAAACGGCCTTGTAACGAGCACTAAATGTTTGGGTGGATGTTTTAGAAAGGAATGAGTACCAAATTAGCTCAAAACGCTTAAGCTTCTTATGGCAGTTCTTGTTCCTTGATGTTTGTCAGACCTTGATTGGGGCAGATAAAAACCTATGACCTCTCGCTAATTAGTCCAACCCACTAACCACTGAACTCACACTGTTTGAATGAAATTCCTCTTAAAATTTACGAAATCAGTGTTGTGTGCTGCGAAAAATAGAATATCTGATGGGAAATATGAAATGGATTTGACTTAAAACTTTTAAACTTTTAATTTAAATATTCTACAGCAGAATTATATATTTTAGAATTTAACTAAAAGTGATCAAAGACGATCCTTCATCATTTAAGGATAATTTTGCAGTAAATATTTTTGCGGTTTGAATCAAAATTTGTAGTAATAAGTATAATATATATAGTAATACATGTTTATATTAAAAGAATGAAATATTTAACATCAATATTTTACAAACTTTAAAAATTAATTGATAAGAAGAATCGCCACGCCGAAGAAGATCGTGATTATTGAATTAAGAAATGTCATTTATGTTCAGTTTGGTTTGGCATTTCATCATTGTTGACAAAAGAACAACGCTTGCAAATCGTGCTAATTTATTTCAAAATACTGGTTCAGTTCGCGAAGCTCCGTTGATTTTATGATCGTCCATCAGAGCAATTAATTCCGTTAACCATGGATCTTTTTCGTGCTACGTTTACTCTATATGATAATACTCATCCGCAGCGATGTCGAACAGTGCGCACCGAAGAAGCAATTGCCGCCGTAGAGCAAAGTGTTGAAGAGGACCCGAATGAATCGATTCGCCACCGTGTACAGCTGCTTTGTCCATCAACTTTATGAACGATTTTGCGCAAAGATCTCTTCTTACGACCTTACAAGATCCAGCTTGTGCAAGAATTAAAGCCGCATTGTTCAGTGATGAGGCTCATTTTGGGTTGAATGGCTACGTCAACAAGTAAAATTGCCGCATTTCGAGTGAAGAGAATTCACATGAGACCCTTGAAACGCCATTACATCCACAAAAACTGACTGTTTGGTGTGCTCTATGGGCTGGTGGAGTCATTGGGCCATACTTCTTCCAAAATAATGCTGGAGAGTCAGTTACCTTTAATGGAGACCGGTATAGAGCCATGATAACCGACTATTTTGTTCCCGAATGAATTGGATGTCATGAATGTGGATGAGATGTGGCTCTACATGCCACACAGCGCTCGTCACAATCGATTTATTGAAGGAAACATTCGATTAGCGCATAATTTCGCGGAATGGACCTTTCAATTGGCCACCAAGATCTTGTGATTTGACACCACTGGATTATTTTCTTTGCGGATATGTAAAGTCGCTCGCCTACGCCAACAAACCAGAAATGTTAGGGGACTTGGAAGCCAACATTCGTGGCGTTATTGCCGACATACAGCCCCAAATGCTTAAAAAGTGGTTGAAAATTGGACCTCTAGAATTGTATTCGAACCAGCCTCGGCGGCGGCCACATGCCCGAAATCATATTTAAACATTAATGGCATACAATTTTCCATCCAATAAAGCTAAATTTATGGACATTAAAACGATTTTCTTGTGTTTTATTTCAATTCGAAGTTCTATACTTCTAAAAAAACACTCTTTATTTGGTATAGGTAAGGAGTTTCAAGACCCCTGTTAGGCATAAAATTGACAATTTGTTTAACCATCAAATATGTACCTAATGAAATTGGAAAACACTTTTGAAGATTTGATAGAAATATCTATTTTTTCCCGTGCTTACAAACTACACCCTTGTTAAAAATCAAAATAATACCTAGGAAGGTAAGTAGGTGACTTAGGGAAGTTGAGTTAAAAAAATTCACCAGTTACTTCAACCTGCTGCTGCAAAAAAGGGTATAGGTCCTTAAGTTCCTAGAGAATTTCGCGATGTGCATTTTGCAAGTAGCTTACCCAAAATTCATAGAATTATAGCAGCTATCACAACACAGTAGCCCGGTTATATGTACATATGTAAGTACCTACCACGTATCACCACGGCTCATGCCGTCAATAACCTGAGTCTATCAATTTCCAATTAATTGATCGACTGACTCGTGCTATGCATGAGTCCGGCACAACTTGGCAATAATAGTTTAACGAAATCATTATTATTGAGACGTATCTATTCACGCACACGCCCGTTGCAATCATGATACGAATACTTCTGTCCAGCACACACCCAAGTTACCTACCACTCCTCATTCTACGCATTCTTCTTTCTCTTTACATTTTTCTTTTCTATGTATGTATGTACCTACCAGATTATCAACCTTCATAATGTGTATGATTATATGTCAACACACCATTGCTTCAATAACTATAAGAAATGACTAAGAAGGGGAACCAAACAAAATATTAAAATGATATCGACGACGATCATAGTAAGCTCCTCAACACTTGGTCATCATTATAATGAAATCGTGCCATATAATTGCTTCCGTCTGCTGCCCATTCACACATCAAGCAAGCCCCACTCACTCTGTTCTACCCCATTCTCTTCAAAACTCACATGAATGGACTTCCATTCACTAAACATCCTCAGAACGTGGGAAACTTCAAGATAACGAGTGCTTGGATATCCTTAATTTCATTTTTAAAAAAACAAGACATTTTCTCCTTTGTTGTATGTTCGCCTTCTATTTTGTTTTTGTGGGTAATATACGGAACAAAGTATTTGGTATCCTAAGATCCTGTCGTCTCACGCATGTGATGGCATTTTAATTTTTTTTTTGTCTGCATGAAAACACTTAACAATTGATGGTGGTGCGTGGGAATGCCAGAAAACTTTACTTTCCCACGGAAATTTCGTTTGTGCATGTGCCCTTATTTTTAAAATACCGTAAGCCCATCCCGTTTCTTACCATTGCTGCATGCTATGCTACCATCCCTCTCAGTCGTTTTGGAAGCCGAAGAACAAACATTTTTGAAACACCTGCCATTTTTTATGCATAGGATTTCCTTCTATACTTACACTTGAAACGCCAGTGCACCACACACCACAGCATAACACAACACTTCAGCGTACAGAACATCTACAGCTCCAGCCCCGAAGGGTGATCCTTTTACACAATTTCTTTCTTTCTCTCTCTGTTCGTATCGCATTCACTTTCGGGGTTTCTTATCGAACCTGTGTATTATTCCTACTTGTTTTGAATTTTTATTCATGTGTGCGTGTCATTTATGTGCGTTATTTTGGCTCCGTTCGAACGTATAAAAGTCGGTGGCAGTTCGATTCTAGAGATATTCTGAATTCGTTCACTATTGGAGTAACACGCACAACGTGGTTTCATTATTATATTTTCAATTTAATACATTTACGCAAAAATGTGCATCGCAATGCCAGAACAACAACAAATCGTATCTGTATCGAAGAAAACCGCTTCGTACAGTATCAAGAAGGTGTTAAAGGCGATCTTTAAGAAACAACAAAAACCTCAAAAAAATAACCAATCCCTGGAATCATTGGAATCTCTGGAAAATATTCGTAATTCACAAACTGAAGTTTATTACGCTGAGATTGAAGATAATTCGGCAAATGAAAAATTGGCTCACATCATGGAAGACGGAGGACAGTCGCAGGAACAAGACATTTATGTACCCGTTCGCTTTGCTCGCACTGATGTTGGAACATTTTTCTGGACAACAAATTTGCAACCTGTTATGAGTATTGTTCCGGTAGCCGATGAGGATTTAGTGCAACCAGCGTATTGTTACAGCAACAGTCAGTATCCGCAGTTGCAGTTTGGCGATCGATGGGCACAAGCTTAAGATATTTATTAACATTGGCAGAACAAAGACAGTGTAACAACTGGTGAAGGAAAAGCTTTAAGAATATTATTATTAGATTGTGATAAGAATGAAGAGATGGTTTATTTTAATTTTATTTTAAATGATTACTATATTAAGTATAACAAATTTTTATGTGATAAAAAAGCTTTACATGTTTACAAGAAAATATAAATTCAAATATTTTTATATACAATAATTTATATCTGTTTTTTATTGACCTGATTTGGGCTGTTATTTTCTACATTTCTTATGATGGGTAGTTCGAATATTCACCACTTTCACCGTAGTCTGCTGTCGGAAACGACTTTTTGGCTTTATTATGCAACGCACACGGCTTAATTCAAATCGGTCAGCACTACAATTTGTAAAAACAATAACATTTGAGGAATGGTCAAAGTGTGGAATGCAGTGGTGTAGTGTGTTGGACCACTAAGCGAAGGTTTGCTTGTTCAAATTCCGCCCCGTACCACCTTAAAGCTTTTTATTCACAACCCCACCTTCTGAAAAATTCCGACAAACACCCAAAGGTGAGTAATGTAATGAAAAGCTTCTCAAAAATAAAATTGCCTTTCGGAGTAGGCATTAAACTGTATCTAGAGATCTTCGCAAACTCATTGGTTGGAGAATACAGACTTTATGTCCTGTGTGGGCCGTTATGGCAACAATACCTAAGGAATTTCAACCCTCTTTGCTTGTGGACCTTATGTCCTTTTACTAAATAGACATAATGTCCATGGAACTTTATATCCATTAGAAGCAGACGTTATGGACGATGTCCATAGACATTATGTCGTGGAACTTATGTCATACCGCAAATGATAACATCTAGCATAATAGGAGTTTGGAAGAGTCGTACAACAAATCCATTCTTATGCGTATGTATAAGTCACATCAGAATATCACAGCATAGGTAGGTAGATGGTTTCCCCGGATTTTTAAGCTTACAATTAGATCGAAATTCTACTTGAAACTCATCTCCATCTTAGCTGCTGTCTGTCAATTTACTCTTATACTTTGTGTACATTGTCCGGACGAACAACTGCGGTGTATGGCATTTCGTTCAGCTTGGGGGCATTATTTCTTCACTTTATCCACTCTACGCGTGCACGATGATTGATATGGACATTATTGGTTGCTTTGCTGTCGATCATAGATCCCAGATATTTAAACTTTTCGTACTTGGGAATTACTTCTCCATTCAAATATAGGCTGGAATAGGTCGAAGAATGCGCACTACAGATACTCTCTCCTTTTAGGGCTAATACGATACCCTTTTCCCATATTCCACAAATATAACTGATATATTGAAGGTAGCCTGGTTCATATCAGCAGGCAAAAATATATTTCTTCCAGTTCACGATAAAAGCTCTATTAGGGAGAGTTTTGCAACGTTATTATGTATTCCAAACCAAGAGAGCGTTTTCTAATATTGCACTATGCACTTGGGCATTTTGACTAAGCTGTAGATGTTGAGTTATTGTCACTTATTACTGCATTTTCTTCGACTTTCCGCCACTCTGAGTATTTGCTGTGTGAGCCCACCTGTCTTATCATCCTTAACTTCGTCGATGTTTTATTGAAGATAGTTTCGCGTGATCGCAATAACTTCTTCGCCATTTTATTTTACCAGGTTGTACCAATTGATTTTCGCTGACGGGTGATCACTTTTAGTCTTAAGCCCTAGACTTCATGGCTACCAAATGGTAGTTAATCAAGGTTTCATTATAGCCACTTCTATAAGTGAACAGGTTCCGACTTTGCTTGACAAACATGGTATTTAGCACGATTATATCGTAGGACTTGCACATGCTTAGGATATCTTCAACAGAAGAATTCCTGGTGCCGTATTCTATTCTTCGTAGTCCTCGTTTGACTTCTCAACATGTCATTTTAAATAACAACCGTTTAAATAAATAACAAAATTTCCCCGCTACTCGCACCCTGCCTGAATAGCATATGCACTGATAATATTCCACACCTCATCTTTTAAATATCACCAGTTTGAGAGACATAACTGGACTTTTAAATTCTTAATACGTTGCTCAATTATTTCTCTTTCTATCTATCTACAATTTATTACTCTTTTTTAAACCAAAATATTGCGTCTTTTTACATTTGCATGATCCTGATATTTACACGTCTATGCATGTTTGCAGAGATATTCATTACTCGTACCTGCACGGGAATAACTGTATAGCAATATATACACTAATTCATTTTAATCATAATCACTTAAAAACTTTGCATGACCAAAACTACTTGCTAACATTTCATAGTCATCGTTCACAATATTACACATACAGTTAGATATACAGCAAGAGCACTTTTTAATAATGCAGTATGGTATTAAACAATTAATTTTTATTAATTTTAAATAATCAATGCCACTTTTCAAAGCATTTCAACTTTTGAGCATTACATTTAAACATGTTTGTATTACTTTAGCTTAATTAATGCGTCCCTTGAATATTTTTCATACATATGTTTAATGTAAAACACAGGAATGTACTGTCTGGATAGCCAAACTCGGTACGAAGTTCAAGGCAATGTATTGGAAGTATAGGTACATATATAACATAGTTTACAAATTTCGATGTCTTCGACAACTTTCGTTACAATTTACAAATTCTTTATTGAGCCTTTAAAAATTAACAACTAGATTAATTTTGTACTTTAATAACCTAATGTATACAACTGAAAAAAATACCATGTTATGTTTTTAGAACAAATCGTTTAACCCGCTTTATTCGCACAAAAATCATTCCATTTTAGTTTACAAATTTTAAGTTGATCTCACTAAACATAGTATTTAATAGAAATGGTTAATATACCCTTGTTATATCAAAATATAGACTAAGTGTTTAAAAATACCATTCACGATATGTGTTGAATAAAACACGTGTTTGTCCAAAATAAACATGTTTTAGTATGAAATTAAAAAAATTAATCTAGTTGTGTAGAAGAATAGGGCTATAGGTACCACTGCAATATATTGTCTGTTCAAAAGGTAACAAAGCAGACAGTAGGGGATAATTTAATTTAAAGACAGTTTTATGTTTTAAAATGCCTGCACTTACTGAGTATTATAATTTTGTGTAACTTGTAAAAAATTCAATTATAGCTCGTTCAATTTTTCCTGTTATAGAACGTGAATAATTATATTTATATTCCTAAAAAAATCAAATTTTGAACTTAATGAGTTTTTACCTTTGAACCGACGATATTTTTATTTCAAAAATAGTGTATGGCGTATGAGTGTTTTAAACACGAAAGTAATAAACTTATACATCCAGACAATTTTGGCTTTATATTTGCTCTGGGTTCAATAATATTAAAATTAACTGAAAAGATCTGAAACATTGCGAAATAATCAAATCTAACATTTTGTACCTGTTTGCGGACCAGGGACATAAGTTCTAATTCAGTCAGTTTCAGCTGTAAACTGGGCAATATCTTAAAAAAAAACTCTTTTAATTTCTTGTGATGATTGTATGAGCAGAGTAGAGTACTAAGATGTAAGTGCATTAAATTAACTTCACTTTCCTGATAATATCGACTTATAAATGTATTAGATAACGAAGATGTCCACTTGGAAAATAAAGGCTAATGTAAAATCATGGGTAAAAAAAGTGCAAGAAGTGAAACTTATTAATCATTAATCAACCAGTCTAATGTTAAAAGGCAGGAATGACCTTAATTGCTCATTACTAAAAAAAAGAACCACTAATAAAATTAAAATAAGTAGAATAGTAAAAATGAAAAACTGGATGAAGTAAAATTTAGATTGATCAAAATGAAAAAACATCGTGATTCCTAAATATATTTTCATTTAGTGTCGATTGATTTAAAAAAACCATTCGATAAACAACCGATCATATTCATTGTCGTGACAATGTCCATTGTGCAAAGAGTTAATGTCTTAAGTCCCCTGCTATATAGTAAAGAATATCATCATCAGTTATTCTTTGCTGACGACGGACACATCCAGAGTTCTTATAAAACACATGTCGATTTGGAAATTAAAGTGCGAACGTCATACTCGGGAAGGTTGCATGTCCATTTCGGAGAAATGTGTTTCAAATTCAACATTCAGTCAGAGTTATTACCTATTACCTACTAATTAATATAATAGAATTAAATCATATGTAAGTTAGATATGATTCTAAAAACATAACTGTTAAACAAAAATAGTGTTGATGGAAAATAGAAAACATTGCATTTTCATTTAGTGTCGATTGATTTAAAAAAAACCATTCGATAAACAACCGATCATATTCATTGTCGTGACAATGTCCATTGTGCAAAGAGTTAATGTCTTAAGTCCCCTGCTATATAGTACAGAATATCATCATCAATTATTCTTTGCTGACGACGGACACATCCAGAGTTCTTATAAAACACATGTCGATTTGGAAATTAAAGTGCGAACGTCATACTCGGGAAGGTTGCATGTCCATTTCGGAGAAATGTGTTTCAAATTCAACATTCAGTCAGAGTTATTACCTATTACCTACTAATTAATATAATAGAATTAAATCATATGTAAGTTAGATATGATTCTAAAAACATAACTGTTAAACAAAAATAGTGTGAATGGAAAATAGAAAACATTGCAAATATAATAAGGCTTTACTGATTGCATATAACAATTACAATAGTTTTGGCTATGGCACCAATATACATATGTATGTTGTAGTTTTACACAAATGCACGCAATACCTACATTACAAAAAGAACCGAACATAAAACATTTTGTGTGTGGACTGTAGGAACCTTAGATCATTTTGCCAGTGTTACGTGCCTTTAGAATCACCTTGATAATGATCATAATCAAACCATCAACCTTAGGTGGTTTATGCCCATTACCAAGCGCACCTTTTCGTTGTGATATTCATCAAGTATTCTAGAAGTGACGCGCCTAATAATTCTTGAAAAACTTAATTGGTTGATCAAAAATATCTCCAAACCCAAACAGGCGCATTCTTTAGTAGGCTACAACTGTCAGTAGGTTCATCAGTAATTCCATCCACAGCAAAGCCAAGCAGCAAACGATCATTCTTCTTCTCAATCACCATCACAGTGCATTGACAATAACAATAATTTACTTAGCGCGCGTATGGCATATCACACACAGATGCGACTAAATTAACATGCAATGCAATACGAATTAATTGTCACCATTCGAGGTGATTTTAAAAAGAAATACACATTCCAAGGCACAACGATGCTCAACGTCCTCTAAAAACAACCTATTCGCAGACAAACGCACACAGTAAAAAATAAATTCTAATTAAAACCGATTTTAAAATGCACAATAGCAATGGCCACAAAACCTTATGCCACTAACAATACAGCGCTAAAGTGCATAGGTTCTTTAAAATCCTATCCGCATTCTTCGCCCGATGGATCAAAAGCTGGTCGACGTCAAATTTTAAATTTAACAGTGTAACAAATCAGAGGCACGGTAAAAGAACAACTATTACTTTTCGTAAAAAGATAATTATGTACGCAATGCAATTGCTGAAAAGTGTCGTTTGAAGTACAAGCTAACATAAGCAAATTACGATTTTTCTTTTCCTGTGTAGACTCTGTGTTGCAACGGAGTGTTGCATTATGGCAATATAATAGAGCAAGATCGAAATAATGCCTTCAAGATAGGGAAAATTCTCGCCAATATTTCAATCACTAGGCAAACCGTGATTAATGGTAGATTGGCTTTCAGGTTTTTAGAATAGAAACTACCATTTCAAAAATCAAAACCCTTTCGAAAATCACATAGTACGAAACTTTCGTCTGCGGAGTTCACAAAATTAAAATATATAAATTACCAACTACAACCAGCATCTGAATATTTTTGACATGATGAAAATTACTTACTTATGTATGTCGATTTTCATTCACCCATTCACTTAGTTCGAAGAGTACTTGCAGAATAGCTAGAGCAGAACTGACAGCAGTTGGAACAGTTCCAACGTAGCGAATGGGTGAATGAAAATCGACATTACAAAAACAATTTATTCAATTAATTACAAATTGTTCAACTTTATTATGAAAATTCACGTTCTGTGGGGAATGTGTTTCGTGCACTTCGCTCAACTTATGGTCAACATAATCGGCCTACTGAGCGTACTATTCGCAACACCATCACCCATTTTGAGACCCAGCATTCATTATTGGATAATATTCGACCGAATAGACCACGTCCAGCACGCTGTGAAGAAAATATAACGGCCGTAGCTGAGAGAGTACACGAAGACCGTAGAGAGTCGATTCGGCGCCGTTCGCAGCAACTCGGACTGACGTATGGAACGACTTGGCGCATTTTACTCAAAGATCTTAAATTGAAAGCGTACAAAATACAGCTTGTGCAACAACTGAAGCCGCTCGACCTTCCCAAGCGATATCGCTTCGCTCTATGGGCTCTTGAAAAGTTCCGAGAAGATCCGACGTTTTCGAGGCAAATTTTGTTTAGCGATGAGGCCCATTTCTGGCTCAATGGGTATGTAAACAAACAAAATTGCCGCATTTGGGACGAAGAGCAACCTAAAGAGATTGAAGAACTGCCACTTCATTCAGAAAAAAACAACGGTTTGGTGTGGTTTGTGGACCGGTGGAATCATCGCTCCATATTTCTTTAAAAATTATGCCGGTGCGAACGTAACCGTCAATGGCGACCGTTATCGTGCCATGATAACCGACTATTTGATGCCTGAAATTGAAGCTCGTGATCTCGGCGACATTTGGTTTCAGCAAGACGGCGCCACTTCCCACACATCGCATCAATCAATGGACTTATTGAGAGAACATTTCGGTGAGCACATAATTTCACGTTTTGGGCCGGTCGATTGACCACCAAGATCGTGTGATATCACACCGTTAGACTTTTTCCTGTGGGGATATGTAAAGTCAAAAGCTTATGCCGACAAACCCGCTTCGATTCAGGCCTTGGAGGAAAACATCACGCGTGTCATTCGCCAGTTACCATTCGAAATGCTCGAACGAGTGATCGAAAATTGGACTCAACGGATGGACCATCTGTGACGTAGCAACGGCTAACATTTGATAGACATAATCTTCAAAAAATAAATGCCAAAGAATGTTCTTTCAAATGATAATAAACATTCTCCATTAAATTTGAATTTTCTGTGTTTTTTTCTTTAAAAAAGTATAATGGATCAACCTTTATTAAGAAAGCCGATGAACATGTTCTCTGCTCCAAAAAATTGTCATTCATCAATCAATGAACCTGTTCATTAAATAGTGTACTATTATTTGTATTAATTAATATCTGTTCATTGATTTGTGCATTCTTTTCATTAATCAACGTCTCCGGAAGATGAAATCAACGAACTTTGTTCTTTGTTCATTGAAGCAAAGAATTTTGTTTATTGCAACGTATTTGTTTCATTGAATCAACGAACTTTGTTTATCAGAGTACATATGTATTACATTCATCAATCAACAAATTATGTTCTTTGACTGAATATATTTTGTTTATTAATTCAATTAACAATAAAACGATTAGCAAATTTAGTAAACAATATTTTGAATAAACGTATTTTGCTCATCGTTTTATTAGAAAAATTTAAAAAGCTGACCCCTAATTCGATACTCTTCTGAAATGAAAAAAACTTCAAATTCTTTTAATAATATTTATTTATTCTGTTGATGGTTTAATAATAATCACAATTATAACCTAAAACCATAATAATAATACAGTAAGAAAATAACTGAAAATATAATATATTTTATTATATGTTATGAGAAAGGCATACAAAAAATATCTATAAATAGAATAAATAAAATAAAAACAATGAACACTATTAAAACATAATACTTAAGAAATAATGGACTTACTTTTAATATTTCTTCCGTTTTCTGTTTTTTTTACCGACACTTTTAATTTTCCACGTTTAAATTAAATATCTAATTTTTTTCTGGGATAACCGCATTCGTTGAAATGTACTTAAAGAGTGACCGAATATTTTCGGTTTTCACTTTTCAACCTAAGAAAATATATTAAATTTTTTCGCCAACCTGTTGAGACACCGGGCTTACAGGTCAATGCGTTCATATCGTTGTTCTGCAAGAAACGATTTATCGGAGTGATAGCCATTGCCTTAGATTCGCTACCAGATCTGGGGGGAGCAGCATGCCCAACAGCATTTACACTCTCTACACGGGTTGACTGAGTTTGGCTCTCAGGAATGGTTATAACTGTCGATTCCTCGCTTATGTTACGCTGATTGACCTGCCCAACAGCATTGCCAGTCGAAACATTTTCTGTCACATTTTCGGACACATTACCGGTTGTTGTGGTGACTGCTACACTACTCCAAGGGGTGCCCTTAGCGGCAACCGGATTCTTATCGGTATTTATACCCTATCCTAAGGGTATATTAATTTTGACACATAGTTTGTAACACCCCTTAATATTCGCCGTAGACCCATAAAAGTATATATATTTATGATCACGACCAAATCCTAAGACTATCTAGCAATGTCCGTCCGACCGTCCGTCCGTACGCAATTTTTAGGCCTTTAAAATTAAGCTAGGAAGCTGAAATTTGGACTACATATTCCCTAGGGCTCCAAAATGGTTAAGTGTAAAAAATTTTTGAATACGCCCACTGCCACGCCCACAATTTAGAAAAAAACGTTTTAAAGCTAAAGTTTGAGAGATAGAGTGTTACAACCTTCACAAGATATGTAGGCACTGCCCTCCTATATAAGTTTGTCATATAAAGTTTTTTGCCACGCCTACTTTTTGTGGGCGTTTTTGACTTAAATGCTGTTTTCTTCGAAAATTTTCACAGAAAGCGCAAAAAAATGTTTAACAAAATATTTACCCAATATTTTTTCCAACATATCGCCCATACAAAGTTTTTGGCCACGCCCACTTTTTGGGGCGTTTTTTTAAAAAAAAAACTGTTTTTTTTTTCAATTAATAGAACTAAATAAAATGCTATCCATCATCTTCTTAATGCTTTTTTCTTTGGGGCATATAGGGATATGGATAGGGTATCATACTGTTCACCTCAAGCGGACTGTAGCCTTTCCTTATGTTTTTGAGGATCAGTTTGATCTGACCGAACCTATAAGAGACTTTCCCCTTGAGTTCGCACATACAAAAATAATCCACCCCGATTTTAGATATGAACCTGAGAACTTGGGCCATACGCCGCAGTTGCTCAGTTCAATCGAGGTGTCGATAACCGCCTCTTGGACTAGAGCCATTTGCTCTGAGGAAAGGGGTTGTTTAGCCAAGTCGGTAGGAACGATACCCAACCTTACAAGGCTCGTCACCTGGCTAAAGGTGGGGACCTCAGATATGGGACCTTTCTTGACCTTCTTGGGAGCCGATGCAGGGGGAGTTTGATCCAAGGTCTTCTCTTTAATGGCGGCTTTGGCTACGGCAAGAGCACTTTCTCTGTTTAATCCATTCCGCAAAGCTAATTTGAAGCGTCTGTTTTGGAAACCGCTTAGCTTCACATATCCACCTTGTTTGATCTGCAGCCCCCCACGAGACAGATCCCAATGGAAGTGCAACCCGACTTTTTGGATGCTACACTGCAGTTATCAATTATGGTGGATGTGTCAAAGTCGGGGGTAGACAGATCCACTTCTCCTTCTCTGCCACGATCACATATGGAGGGGGTCCACATGACATCTCCTTCCATATTTTGATTGGGGTTCGGTAGCCCAATAGCTGACCGAGACGTTGAGGCCGTATTGTGCTCTGGAGCACATAGATTAACGGCCGTCGGGAGCCCAACAGCTTCCTGACTGGAGATACCCTCTGATTGCCCAACAGCAATATCGGTTGATGCGATTGCAGAGGCCGGTCTGTTTGTTTTTATTTATTTGAGAATTAATTTTGCCCCACGAGTATCCGGGAAAGGAAGGTCGCCCGTTCCGGGTCCCGGTACAGCACGGGAAGGCTAAAGTTTAAAACCGAATTTCGCCCGGTATTCGGAGTTCGCATACTGACTTCTAAGCACTCTCTTCACGCATCCCTCAGCGTGTGCCGTTCCACCTTGGAGTTAGAGTTTTGGTAATGAGGTTTGCTCCTCATGGGTGGTTCTTAGTTGGCTGCTGGTCAATAGCCTGTCTGCCATGGGCGACCTTTCTGAAGACAAAAATCCTCGACAGCATAGCCCATTGAGTCAATGCAACATTAAGCCTCCGCACCGTCGCCTTTAAAAAGACGCACACGTCAAGGTGCCCACACCTAGCGGTAGGTGGTCCAATGTATACATTAAGCTACGAACGGCGGCTATAGCCTTTTATAGAAAGAAACAGTTCATTAAAAAGAAGTTTTAATGTATGAACAATGTTAAAAAAATTAAAGAAAACATATTCATTGAATCAACGAACGGTTCATTTAACAAACATTTTTTTAATGAATTTGTAAATTGAGTCAAAGAATTTGTACAATGAACCAATGAATTTTACTTAATGAACTAAATATTTAACAGTTTATGAAATATATTATTTTCCGTGCATATTACCACTCTTCTTGCCGCCACTGACCGTTTTGTTCACAGCAGTTCAAGTAGTTACTTTACTTACCGTCCGAACCTACCAGTTGGCTTTCTTTTGAAGAGTATATATATCTATGCTCACAATAACACGTGTTTACTTTAGCTGTAGGACAGTCTCAAACAAACAAACGTTCAGAAATAAAAAGCAAACAATAAATGAATTATATACGTTCTCCGGTACAAGACTAAAAAATCATCATTCCGCATTTTGATTATGTGTTTGTGCGTAGGTTCATCATAATAATAAAAGGAGTTTTTTTTTTGTATTTAAAGGTCGCTTGTGGGGAATACCCCACATGAATACTTAATCCCTTTTTTAAGTTGTTTGGGTTAGAAGTGAAGGCAGCAATCAAGCAAAGTGTGAGACGCATACACAATTGGAGAAGCGCACACAAGTGGCCGTTGGAGATGCAAAGATAAAGAGAATTTATCCGCCTTAGTGCGGGAGCACGTTCTAACTTTCCCACAGAATTCCCTCATGCCAAGCAGGCGCGCAGACACTTGGTTGTGCGCTAGCTAGCAGGCGTTGATGCTGATGGATAATTTGATGTGATGACACGAACGCGGATAATGGCGCTGGCATGCATACAGTTAGGGATTTTTTTTTTCAATATAATGAGGGTCAGACATATGATGGTATTTCTTGGATGGAATGGAAAACGTAGCTTGAATTTTTGAGAAGGCGACACAGAGAATTTTTGGTTAAAAGAAATTCATAATGTTGGAGTCCGTCCGTCCGTACGCAATTTTTAGGCCTTTAAAATTAAGCTAGGAAGCTTTGGACCACATATTTCCTAGGGGTCCGAAATAGTTAATTGCAATTTATATGCTAAATCCAGGAAAAAATACTTTTGTAAATCTAAGATCACTAGTGATTAACCATCACGCAAGAAGAAAGACATCACGAGACACTGGTCAGATATTCAAATTTAATTTGCTCTTCTTTATTAACTAAGAAGCTGTGATAAGAAATTTTTAAAGCTTAAAGTTAAAAAAGATCCCAAGCAAACTGTAGAAGAATTGAACAAAAAATAAAGAATAAACTATTCGTAAAAAAAAACCAAATTCTCCAAATGTTGCCAGGAAACCACGTTTACCAAATAAAAAATTAAAAAAAAGGCTGTAATTCGCAAAACATTGTAACAAAAGATATTTATGACAAAAAATGTGTGCAAACAATTTATGTTGATGAAAATAAATTTCAATTTTGTTGTCTAATATTATACATAGACATCAAAAATATGAATAAGATATCAAAAAGAAAGATTTTTCATATTACGAATAAAAAAGTTGCACTGAAAAAATGTGTGTACGAACAATTATTTTCGCCACTGTATGTTTCATTTGAAATATATAAAAATAAAGCAATTCAAAAATTCATTTAAAATAGTAGGTATAGTATCGCACTAATGCCCTTGGGAAAGTCAAATAATATCGAATTCAGTACAATAGTACAGCTATGCTATATAGAGACAACAGAGACACTCAAACAAATTTTAACTGACCGCAACGTTAGCTTCTTCCCAAAATTAAAAATGTATTTCATCAGTTGGTTGTTATTAAAAAGCAAAAAAAACAAAAAACAGCAAACGCATGTTACCTAAGGGGTATTATCGCATCCCACAAAGACTACAGCACAGAACCCCTGTCCCGTTTTGGAGCCATCTGTAAAAATACGATGCCAATCATTCCAGGGTTCAGAGTCTCAGCCATTCCCTTACCTTAGGTAAGTTGACATGGTAGATTTGTCACAGAAGGATTTCTGTTGTCAATGCATCAGACGGCATATCTATAAGGCAGGGGTCGAAGGATAATTCTCGAGCAAGTTCTTCAAAATACCATTGCGCCTGGTACAAAAAGTCACCACTCTCTAAGCGAAAGATGGTTTTTAGCTTGCACCCTCTGATATATATATCAAGGAGGGCAGATTCATCAACGCGTCTAGAACAGTGCCCGGCAATAACACGTTTCCGCGAAAGCCTGTTCCACCGAACCGATGCGAATGAGAGGAGTGGTCTTATCATGGCCGTATAGATTTACAGGACCCTTTTCGCACACAAGCCCATATCATGCGAAAATCTCCTCTATATAATGCCAGAAAGTCGACAGTGCTTTAGCGGTTTTCGATTCAACATGTTTGGACCGTAGAAGTTTTTTTTATCCAGGATTAAACCCATATATTGACTATAAGCACGATTTGGGACAGACCAGTGACGTTACTCCTTCTCGTAAGGAGAACACTCGTTACTAGTTACATTACTATTTACTAGTTCACCAAACATCGATCAAATCTAGGGATCTTTACGCCTGGGTGCAGTCAGCCCATAGGTTTGAATCGACAGAAAGAACGGCGACATCACCCGCATAAGCTAGAGTGTAGTTTCCAGGAAGATTGAGAGCCGTAAGCAGAGAGTCTACAACCATACACCATAAAAGGGTAACAGAAAACCACCTTGAGGACAGGCCCTATTTACCCCTGCTATGACGCACTTGCCACAACCTGCCTCCGTTACCAGCGATCTATACATTAGTAATGCTTTGATTGGCATCATAAAATTTTATCTACACCATTTTGTCTGGCATCTGTGTAGCATTCTCTGAAAAAAAAGTCGAATTTTTAATCGATTTGCAGGGCGGGTGTTTTAAAGGTAGCCTCGTAACGCACTAATCATATTCATTTAGTAAATATGTGCTTAATTTTTATTATTACACATTCTAAAACATTGAAAGGAAGCACAATGTATGACGGTTTTAAGGCCGTGAAAACTTCTATATGACAATATTACTTAGCCAATTATGTGAAATGTATTTTAAACGATTCAAGTCCAGAACCAATTACTCCACAATCGACCAGGTTTATCGAATGACCAAAGAATAGAAAAAGTCCTCGAGAATAAAAAATTGTGTTTAATAGATGTGAAGTGCATACTTTCAATAATAATAGATTCTAGGTGGTGGTGCTAAGTAGGTGGCATTTACTGTTGGCAGTAGCTTATATATACATATATCT
Organism: Ferdinandea cuprea; assembly: GCA_963576555.1. NCBI lineage: Eukaryota > Metazoa > Arthropoda > Insecta > Diptera > Syrphidae > Ferdinandea > Ferdinandea cuprea. The sequence continues at coordinate 87,192,560 of OY754959.1, forward strand.
GTTACAAACAGGACTCAGTGATTTCATTCATTTCAATTAATTTCCCTCGTGCTAACAACTCGCACGTCTTCCCATAAGTAAGCTAAGAAAGCTATATATCATGCCGAGGGGTTACTACACAGGTTACAGTATTTTAACCAAATAACCATTTCAGCATCTTCCTTATTCATTGTTTTCAAAGAAACAATTCTGCCCTTCCATTCTCTTTATACCCCCATGAACCAAAAACAAAACAAAATAAAAATCGTCGACACCGTAACCGATGATTATTGCTTTGGGAAGAGGAAGGATGTTAAACCAAAACGAAGAAGTGAATGACTTCGGCTTCTTTATCTTGGAGCACACAACAAGAGTCGGTTCAACTACCATAACCCATCTGAAGCATAAAAAGGTGGTGGCCCTAAATTATACGTCCGTATACGGATTATGAATTCAGGAGGAGTGTACGGATTTCTTTTGTTTCGAAAACTTTCCCAGGCAATCAGTTGAATGACTGAAGCTAGCAATTCGTTTTTATTTTCGTCTCTACTTGATCGTCATTTTCTCCACCATTTTTTTTATAAGTAATATGTTTCATCCGTGATTATGAGTTGGTTACTATTTTTTGTACGATTTCTTATTAACGATTGAAAAAGGTTCAGTAAATGGTATTTCACTATAAATTTGGAGCATCTAAGATGATGAAAAAACTAAAAGATCGACAAGAAAGGGGTTTAAATTTTCATGAACAGAACCTATACTATTTTCAATTCTTGGAAAGATGTTTAATCTTTTAATTTCAGTTTGGACCACACAGATTCATTTCTTGTCGTGTTCTACAAAAAAAAAAGATAAATAGATTAGTGTGATCTCATGTTTATGTTACCGAATAGTATCGGCCAATTGCAACGATCAGCGATGGTAAATAAAAGGAAATCCCATATATTATCCGATGCGATGTCATCCCTAAAGAGAAAGAATAACATTGATCTTAAACATAAAGTCAAGAAATAGATCAGCTTTTAGTTAATATAACTAGATAGAAGCTTTGTGTAAGGTTCAACTATTAAATTCCGATTACTGAATCATGTGGGAATCAAATTGAATGTATACAGAGTACTCTTTCCTTGCGGATACGTCTTATAACTCATACCCCTCATATCCGGACAAATTTCAAATAACGGGCAAAAATGTGTGTGTTTCCATATCAATAATTATCCCAAAAGCGGACTCGCTAATAACCGGAAGCCGATACAAATTTCATATCCCTTGATTTTGCGATGTTTTGTCTTGTCTTTTGTTCAAAAGAAGAGAGTTCTCTTCGAATTTGATAACATAACTTTGATAACTTTGCTAAAGCACTGCCGTCTCGACTTCGCTGGCAGTGCTTTAAGTGTCCAATATGTCCGGCAATAGCGTATCGAATGTTGGCCTCGAGCTTGTACCAAAATTATTAGTTTGTTAGCGTCTAAGTCCTAACGTCCATGTCCTAATGGCGAAGCCCCAGAGAAAATATCGATTTTTTTCAAGCCTCATGATCGCGGCATCTAATCGCTTGTTTGAACCACAGAACTGATATATAGCCGTTGTTCATGGTCGTCAAGCTTTAATTCTGGCGTCAGCACAATCCTATACAGATTTAGGCAAAAATTCAACTTCATTATTTTGACAGCTGGATGTTATTGGTAACTTTAACAGCTTTTGAAACATTACAATTGGGAAAACCATCATTGCTTGTTCTGACCACCCTAAATTGATACAAAATATTAAAAAAATTATACAAATTTGATAATAAATAAAATAATCCGTTTTACATACTACGTTCAGCCTCCAGAAAGTGATTTAAAATTCCTTAAGTTCGAATATCGTGAAGTTTGATTCGCATTTAGTGTTGCTTTAAATATTTTCGAAATTACATATAATATACCAGATAACCTTTTCGGTTTCGCCTGAGTTCAAAAAGGATACCTAAAAATGGTAAAGAACGGTAGGATACCACATATTATTAACTCAATGAATTCCATCATAAGCATACACTATGGCAACGATTGCTACTGCTATTGTATTTTGGATAGACACTAAAGTGTCCTAAAACAGTGGCCCTCTTTGTTTATGTTTTAAACTAGCTTTCCGCAGCAATATGACAATATGAAAAATATCCATAATATACAATGATTTTGTTGTTTTTAATGTAAATATTTGGGGTCCTTTTTCTTTGGGGCGTGTCAAATGTTTGGGGCGTTTTTCATATTGTTTGGGCCATTTTTCATTTGAAATTGTGGCTATTTTTAACTTTCTGGTATACATTAGTATACTAAAGAGAAAGTTATTGCGATCGTGCGGAAATTTCGAAGACAAACTGAGTATGAGGGATGATATTACGACTAAAAACAGTCCAAAAAAGTGGGTCCGCCAATGCTGTTCGTTGGTCTGTCTGTCTGTCCGGCGCCGCATGGCAAAACGGTTCGATTGATTTGCTTCAAAGTTGGTATAGAAGGTTTTTGGGGTTACATCTCGCGTCGTTTTGCTTTATCGTTTGAGAAAAAAAGAAAAAGTGAAAATCACCTATCACTATCTTTTTTTTAAAATATAAAGATTTTCTTAAATTTCGTATTTGGAACAATTACGTAAAAAATGCGAATGCAATGTGCAAAATCACATCAAAATTGTAGGTGCCGTTTTTGAAAAAATCAAATATCTCAAAACCTAAAAAGTAGTTTAAATAAATTTGGTATGTGATCAAATGTTACCATTCTTTTTGGGGCAATTTTTGGTTTTGGGGTTATTTTTATTGGGCCATTTTTCATGCTCTGTTGGTGTACTGTCGATTTGCCGGGTCGGAAGCCCGCAATACACTTGCCGATTAGTGTGTTGCAAAACGGCTTAAGTCGTTTACAAAGTACATTGGATTGGATCTTACATTTGACATTAGCAGGGATATGCCTCGATAGTTTTTTCAAGACATATGTTCGCCTTTCTTGAATGTTAAGGTATTTACTCGGCTATAACTTTTGACTCACTTTAGGTATGGCAATGGATAACTTATAGGATTTGAATTGAATGCAAGAGAATCACCATTAACTCATTTTCGACATTAGTCGATTAGTCTCGTCGCCACAGAAATATTTATGAACCTTTATAGACCCCAGTGATCTTCTCGCCTATTAGAGAGTTAAGTGTATATAAAATAATAAGCGAGAAGGGGAAGTACTTTGTTCGGTACGCAATCAAACAGTACGACAATCGTGTGGCGTGCTATGCTGAATAAAGAGATTTTAACTCCTTTCAACTTACGCAACTTCCTTACTGCACTTACATTGAAGTTAATTGAACTAAAAAAAATGTAAACAACCTGTATGTAATTCACTCAAACCGGACTACCCTGGGTGCGCACTTCAATAATCCCGTATCGTTGGTTCTGAGTCATGCGAAGAAGATTCCTATTATTTTCAAAATAATGTTTTTCTACGAATTGTCCGCAATCTATATCAAGTTTGAATGCTTAAAAAAATATCAACTTAATAGATAGATAATCATTCTGAACCTAATTTTTTTGGAATTATTTAGTCATTGTAAATATTTACGAAAACAATACACAATTAAGGAAACTTAAAATAAAAACATAAGGAAAGGCTACAGTCCGCTTGGGGCGAACAGTACGATACCCTATCCATATCCCTATATGCCCCAAAGAAAAACGCATTAAGAAGGCGATTGATATCATTTCATTCTATGAAATTTATAAAAAAAAAATATTTTTTTAAAAAAAAACGCGGCGTGGCCAAAAACTTTGTATGGGATATATATTGGAAAAAATATTTGCTAAATATCTTGTTAAACATTTTTTTGAATTTCTATGAAAATTTTCGCTGAAAACAGCATTTTAGTGATAAAAGCCCACAAAAAGTAGGCGTGGCCAAAAATCTTATATAACAGACTTATAAAGGAAGGCAGTGCCTACATATCTCGTAAAGGTTCCAATACTCTATCTCCCTAACTTAAGCCTTAAATCGGTTTTTTCTAAATTGTGGGCGTGGCAGTGGCCGGATTTAAAAACTTTTAACACTTTACCATTTCGGGACCCTAAGGAGTATATGTTTAAATTTCAGCTTCCTAGCATAAATTTAAAGTTGATATGGACGGACGGACGGACGGACATTGCTAAATAGTCTTAGGATTTGGTCCTGATCATAAATATATTTATATACTTTTATGGGTCTACGACGAATATTAAAGGGTGTTACAAACTATGTGTCAAAATTAATATACCCTTAGGATGGGGTATAAAGATGTGTTGTGCAATGTATTTCCATCGTTCAATAACACTTATATGACGTAACAAGGAAATTCGCCGATACTACATAGAATCACTAAACACAGATGAACCATTAGGTTATTGTTTACAAACTGTTTTGCTTTTCCCCATTTATGAACACTACAAAATAAATATTAATTAACAAATGGGGCTAACATGGTTTGGCAATTTAGAATGAGTCAATATTCGATGACTATAACGCGCAGACGTATCATACACAATATTGTTGAGAGATAAGGCGATTTCATACGTGGTGCTTGTGGTTGGGTTTTCTAATCTGAAAATCGATTAAATTGTTGCGGTTTGTTACTATATAGGGAAACGGAATCGTGCAGCACAGTCAGTCATCAAAATTTTACTTCGTATAACAAATAAGCAGAATGAACAATTTAAAAATTATCGTATTGACGATAGCAGCTTTATCCGCTGTTACAGCTATTCCGGAAGAGACCCTAGAATGCCCTCTCATCTGTCCGGACTCGTATGTGCCAACTTGTGGCACCGATGGAACCGTTTATGTTCAGTTTGACAACCCCTGTGCTTTGAATGTGTTTAATTGCAACCGCCAACGATCAACTTTAGCCAGTAAGTTAACATATGAAAACATTCCAGTATCCAGTACTAGAATATTTTTTTTTTGCGCAGCTTATTTCGACACTGATATCGACTGGTGTACTACAACTGAATTGAACGACATCGATTCAGGCTTTGCAACCGATCTAGAGGAAGCTGATACATCATGCATAAGACCATGCCCGATGATTTATAGTCCAGTTTGTGGATCAAATGGAACCTACAGGAAAATGTTCAGTAACGAATGTGAGATGAATACCTTTAGTTGTCTATACAAAGCCAAGGCTAAGAGCAGTAAGTAGAAAACTTGAGATATAATAACAATATAATATTATTTTGCTGCAATTTAGGCTGGAGATTACTTAAGCACGGTACGTGCTTACAAAATGATTTTGAAGAGGAAGAATGAACCAGATAACAAAATGGGAATAACAGAATTAATTGTAGATTAAATCAAATAAAGATACTGTTTGTAATATTTTATACGGCGGCTGCGTTTTATTGATATTGGTTAGGAGATAACCATCGGCGTCTGGTATGGGGTATTTTAAAATAAATTGCTTTATTATTTTAAACTAAATCAATAAATAATAGTAAATAATACAAAATAAATTGACATAAATTCGTATTTTCCCAAAAATATACTGCTTTTGTACAGCGGTAATAGTAACATCAACAGTTGTATTTGTATCTGTATCTGTATTAACATATTAAATTAACATATCGATTCTTAATTACTATCCAATTGTACAATAAGCACAAATTAAATTCCAATATTGTCTTGTTAACAATTACTTACTCAACGGGCTCCCGACCAGTAAGTTTATGTGAAGAGGAAATTCATAATGAATTAAATTGGAAAAATACTTAGCCTTGTCCAGGATTCGAAGTCGAAACCATCCGCGTGCCAACCCAACACGCATCCACTGGGTCAAACTGATTAATACAGAGTGAAGCTTTAAAGAAGCTATTGCATTTCAGACCTCAACCAACTAACTTCGAAAGGCCTTATAGCCAACTGGTTAAATAAGAATATCTTTCCCTTCTGTACAGCTTGTGAAATTGTTTCCCAAGGCTTTAAGGAAACATTTTCTGAAAGTATATCTTTAAAAATAGTAAACATCTATAAATAATCCTTATGACTTACACTAGAAGCAATAGCTTAACAAATTTAAAAAATTGGACCTTATAGAAGGTTAATTGTTAGTTGGGTGGATAGGATATTATGTACGACATTTAGCAGGGATGTAACTGCTTGTAGATGGGGCATATAGTCAGTCATCAGGGATACTTCCTCCACCCAAACTTGATTGATGTAGGTAGACCATCAGAGCCGGCGGCCTGGTTGTTTTTAAGCTTTTTTCTAGCTAAACCAACCTTTTTTATACTGAGTGGCGCGACTGGGGCTTCATTGACTGGAAGTGCCCCATCACTCTCTTTCTACATGTTGCCCGTTTAACCTGGTCATAGTGTTGAACTAAATTGTAAACAACCACTACCACGTTCGAGGAATAAAGTCTGCGCACTACTGCACTGTATATATCATACAGAGGAACAGACCTAAGTTGTCTAGCATACTAGTGAAACTGAGTCTCAATGTACTTTTACCCTCTAATTTCAGCGGCCGATATATAACGGTATCGAAACTGGAAGCGGCCAAAGCCACATACTGGCTAGCGTTGGTATATGTTGCCAACAGTAACGTAGAACGGCTACGTGAATTTTGAACCCAATGAACAATGGCCCCAAACCAAAAATGAACAATGGCCCCAAAAATTAAAATTATTGTTCAAAATTAAAAATGGCCCCAAAGGTATGAAAAATGGTCCCAAAAATGTGTCACGCCCCAATGAAATAACAAGTCGGTTATAGCAATCATTGAAAAATTTCTGTCAGTGGAAGTACCTGTCAGTGAAATGAAACAGATATATGTAGTTTGTTATGGTCGCTGACTATAGAAAACCGCATATAAAAATTTATTCGGGAGCAAGTGAATCTGTGTTACAAATTATGGAATTGTATAAAAGAAAAAAGCTTTATTATTACTGAGTGCGTTCAAATTAATTGCAAAAAGAAAATGTTATAGTACGCGAAGGCGAATGCATCCAGTGCATCCTTTGTATCGTGCCCGGAAACTCCACAGCGAATATTTTACGTTGATGCACCTTTTGGAAAAGTGGGCAATAAGTTCTACGAATACTTTCGAATGAACAAAGAACAATTTATTTTATTTTATAAAAAAAATCGTAATGATATAAAGGCCAAGAACAATTTATTCCGAAATACAAAAGACTATATCAATTCAAAAGAGAAACTTTGTTTAACTTTGCGCTAAAGTGAAAATGTTTTATTTTTTCAAATGTACATTAATTAATAATCTCCTTTCAGATTCCTTGCAACTGGTGCTAGATTTGCCCACTTATCATTTCGCTTTTTTAAGGGAAAGCAGACCAATGTTCGGAAGTGTATAATCCAAATAATTCACACGTCCACAGCTCTGAGCCCAAAGGATTGGGAAGATATAGCAGATGGTTTTGTTGAAAATTGGAACTTTCCTCATTGTTTAGGTGCCGTGGATGGGAAACACATAAGAATGTTTGCTCCTAGCAACTTGGGAAGCTTACATTTTAATTATCAAAGATGTTTTTCTACGATTCTCATGGCTGTTGTCGATGCAAACTACAGATTTATATGGTAAGCAGCGGGGCCCATGGTTCGAACGCAGATTCGACTGTTTTTTCCTCCTGTTATTTTGGAAAAACTTGAATAAATAATCCAGAAGAACTTAAATTACTTGATAATGCTCCTTTACCGAACACAACTGAACCTTAACCTTATATCCTAGTTGGCAATGAGGCTTTTGGTTTGAAGTATAATATACTAACACCATATCCTGGATCTGGACTGAGCAATAAGCAGCGAATTTATAATTACAGGTATTTACATTAAACCGATTTCTTAAAAATCAAATACATTTATGCAACTTGTTTCAGGCACTCCAGAGCTAGAACATAAGTCCCGAAAAATTAATTTGGGACTTATGTCCCTGCGCCAGAAAAACTGTAGAAAGTACCTTCGGCATTATTGCTCATACGTGGAGAATACTTTTAAAACCGCTTGAGGTCTAACCTTTAATTGCCAAGCCTTTAATACTGTGCTACCGTATTTTGCATAATTATTTGCAAATTTCACAAACCAAGCAAGAGCCAAATGATATTTTTTTTTTTATAATTTGCGCGTGCAAAAGGGATTTTTAGCACCCTTATAATGTTAGTAACACAGCACGGGCATCATGGAAATGGGGAATTAGATGAAAGGATGAGAAACCGATTCACATTGATTTTAAATGTTTGTAAATTGTAATGGTTAGGAAAAACAGAGTGCGGCAGAGCATTCCACATTCGGGTTGTACGGCAAAGAAAAGAATCGTTATATTTCACAGTACGTCCGAATACAGGCTTTATGGCAAACTGATGGGCATTCCTGGCAAGACGGGTATTGCGGTTGAAATGTTGTAGGGGTGGAATGCAACTGGCTATTTCGTTCGAGCATTTATGGTGGAAATAACGGTAAAACAATGACAGGCAAGAGGCATTACGACGATGACTAAGACAGTCAAGTGATTTCGCGATATCTCGATCGCCAATAAGTTTTACTGCACGTTTTTGAATCCGATCAAGTAGCTCCAAATATGTAATTGGTTCACCAGACCAGATATGAGCGTTGTACTCGAGTTTGGGGCGAATAAACGCCTTATAAATTCTAGCCAGATCAGTATGGGTGAAATATTTCTTGCAACGCTTAAGGAAGCCTAGACATTTCGCAGCGTTCTTGGCGACATCGAATATTTGGTCATTCCAATTAAGGTTGTCATTAACACACATACCGAGTCGTTCGGTTTCAGCGATGCAAGTGCCATTCATGGATAATGGCGCAGTATTGTGATTTCGCTTTAATGACAGAAGACAGCATTGTGTTTTGGATGCATTAAATTCCACTCTATTGGTTTTACCCCACTCAAGAATGCTGTCAAGATCGGAATTTAATGAGCTTAACATACGCTGCCGTTCCAGTCCAACGCCCGAAGTTCTTTAACTATGTGGTTGGAGTACGATAAATTCGCCGATGTAACACAATGGTCTGACGAACCTAGAGGCGATAATAAATTTATGGTGCACTTATCGGGGTGAGAGGTGAGAAACAAGTCCAGTGTGTTGGCGGTTTGACTACTAATGTCCGGAATTCGTGTCGGCTCATTTACAAGCTGAGTTAGGTTGTTTACCTCAGCAAAGATGTCAGAATACCTGCCATATTGTCTGTCCAGAATGTCGAAGTCAACTAGAATTGTGTACATTAAAATCGCCCGCAACAACGATTTCACTGTGAGGATGAAGGGTTACAATTCGCGTGATGGAATTGGACAGCTCATCAAACTCGTTAAAAGTAAGATTTCGGTCCAAGTTTGGGCTTCTATAAATGAAACAGTAGTGTATTAATTGCCTACGGACGTGAAATTTAAACCAAATAAAATTAAATTCCGGATTGGAACATTGGCTGTATTGTGGTTGAAGTTGGTAGGCTACATCACTACGTATATAAACGCCGAGACCATGATGCGGAAAATAGTGGCACTAAGTTGTAACCAGGCAGACTAAATTCCGATGGATCGGAATCAACACTAACTTGTTTCAGTGAGTGCCAAAACAGCTGGTTTGTTGTGGGAAATAGTCTGGAGGCGTTTTTTCAAAAAAACTTTTTTATACCCTATCCTAAGGGTATATTAATTTTGACACATAGGTTGTAACACCCCTTAATATTCGCCGTAGACCCATAAAAGTATATATATTTATGATCAGGACCAAATCTTAAGACTATCTAGCAATGTCCGTCCGTCCGTCCGTCCGTCCGTACGCAATTTTTAGGTCTTCAAAATTAAGCTAGGAAGCTGAAATTTGGACCACATATTCCCATCATCTTCCTAATACTTTTTTCTTTGGGGTATATAGGGATAAGGATAGGGTATCATACTGTTCGCCCCAAGCGGACTGTAGCCTTTCCTTATGTTTTTTTTTAATAATAGAATGAAATTAAATGCTATCCATCATCTTCTCAATGCTTTTTTCTTTGGGGCATATAGGGATATGGATAGGGTATCATACTGTTCGCCCCAAGCGGACTGTAGCCTTTCCTTACGTTTTTTTATTTTAATTGTATGTATCACACAAAAACAAAACTTTTTCAATTTGTTGTCGGCGCGGAGAGCAACTACGAACACGTGTGCGCGCGGCGGCTGTCAGATCGGAACTTCCATCCGTCTCAACCACTTGTTGATCACAGAACATGAATGCAACAACCAGCTTCAAACGCAGTAAATATAAGGAATAAACTTGCTGATTGGATGGTAAATGAAGGAAATGTAGAGTTTCAGTACGAAAAAAATTGATTATTGTATCGATATTTTTATTATAATAAATTGTATAAAGCTAGAAGCAAAAAACTAGAAAACAAATATAAAAATTAAAAGAAGATGGAGCAACTACGAACACGTGTGCGCGCGGCGGCTGTCAGATCGGAACTTCCATCCGTCTCAACCACTTGTTGATCACAGAACATGAATGCAACAACCAGCTTCAAACGCAGTAAATATAAGGAATAAACTTGCTGATTGGATGGTAAATGAAGGAAATGTAGAGTTTCAGTACGAAAAAAATTGATTAATGTATCGATATTTTTATTATAATAAATTGTATAAAGCTAGAAGCAAAAAACTAGAAAACAAATATAAAAATTAAAAGATCATATATAACAAAAAAAGAAAAAAAATTCATTGACATTACAAAAACAAAATTAAAGTTACAAATCTTCCGCAAAATCTGTGCCCAGCATTTGCAAAATCCTTTGCTGAAGCTCGATTTGTTTTTTTTGGAGTGAAGTGTTCCACCTGCTTGGCTAAGACTTAAAAAAAATAGCTCCATGGGTTTCTTGGAAGAGATGGGAGAACTTGCGGTTTTTTCAATGGCTTCCAAAACCTTTTCAAGTTCATCCTCATCACTTCCCTTCTTTTTTTTCCTCTGGTTCCGGTTGGTTACCAGGTATTCTCGCCTTTTTCCCAAAGTTTTGTTTGCCTCCTCTGTTGGCTTGTCTATAAAATTCTTTTCACATTCTTCTGGGTTTTCTTTGGAGTAGTTACCACAAATACGTACTCTTCCGGAACCTTAATATAAAGTATTAAGAGATTTAACGCCTCAAAATGACCCCACTTCGGTTTTACTGTTGAGGCTGACCCGCTTGGAGTGTTTAACTCTTCCCTATAATTAGAGCGGAAGCAGTCTTTAAGAGAATTCCATTTCTTTTGGCATTCATTAGCTAAAAATATACTTTTGTTTGGTAAAACTTAAAAAGCTAACAAATATCTACTTACCCCTTCTCCCCAAAACAAGAGCAATGTCCACCCAAGCATTTTCGCGGCTCATTCGATTGATATATTCTGAACTATCTTTAGCATAAATACAGATGTGATTTTTAACTTCCAACACTAATTTTGTTTCGAAGTCTCGTATTTCCATTTTTTGTTGATTTTTAATCGATTTTGGCCTAAAGCAACATTAAAATATTTTCAAATATATCGAATATAAATAAAAAGCGGCAGATCGCAGCACCATAGTAAAATACACATCCATATATTAAGTCGGTAATATGATAGGTATTAGTTCTAGCAAACATTTTCACATACCTACCTAGTTTCTTTAATTTCCAATTAGTGTCTGCGTATGCCTATATTTTTTTCTTCACCATAATTGTCTTTAACTTGTGGAAGAAATAGCCCTTATTATCATGATACATCAAAACCAAAAAAAAAACATTTTGCAACGTCTAAAATGACAGATATCAGCTGTGTTCAATTTCACAGTAGGTATATAAATAAGTGATTTCAAAAATTTTTCGATATACATAAGTAACACATAGTAAATCGGCCGATATGTGTAACACTTCAAACAAATTCACTCGGTTTGCAATTTCGATTCCGATTTTTATTCACTCGTTTTCTGTAACTTAACTGTTTAAACGAAATATGAAACTCTCAAACGAAAACATAATAACTAAGGGTGTTATTATGTTTTCGTTTGAGAGTTTCATACATTACGGTTGACAAATACCGACACAATAGATGACAGTTATTAACAAATTCGTTGACTCGGTATTACAGTGATCGAACATACATTTTTTTGATCAGCTGCGAATTGTAGAAAGTTTTTAGGTCTATTGTGAACAGTTCTATCGATAAAATTGGTCAGTTGTCCAAAATGTTTATCACTGCCGTATTTTCAGTCAGTCACAAATTTGGTGCTGAAAAAAATTGTTAAAGAGTTTATTGATTAGAAAAGCAATGTTTTTAAAGCTAAATATCAACAATAAGATATTCAGGCCTGCCAGAACTTCCCTTCGGAGAAATTCCCGAATGAAAAATTCCGCTGCGAATCCCGAAAATAAGCTATCAAAAGATCCGAAGGGATTCAAAAAAAGCATTGCCTGATTGAAAATATTAGCTTCCATGTTCGAAGTCAGCTGATTTATATCACAAATAATACTCGAAACAATAGAAAGGAAAATCCCTAAACTTAAGAAAAAAATTCCCTTAATTTTCTCAAATCAATTTTTTTTTAACCAATTTTTTTTTCTGTAAAAATTGAATTTTTGTGACTTAAATGAGTTCTTCTAGATTTGTTACATTGACTAAAATTTAACTGTCGAATATAACAAAATATTTCTGCCTCCGAGTTAAAAATTCCCAAAAAAGGATTTTTGTTACCTGTTCCCTGAATACTGACCCAACTGTCAAATTCAAATTCAAAAATTTAAAAAATTATTTTGTCGCTTCTATTTTGGCTTTTTAATTAAAAAAAACAATTTGGGTATAATGGAATGAATTGCAAATGCTATCGCTGCAATTAATGAATAGACGATACAACAACAAAAAATCAAAATTGAAAGAAGGCGGCTAAGGGACGCATGTAATTCCTTTGACTTGGATGAAATTCTGTAAGTTATTCTTCCATTTACTTAAATTTTTTCATTTTATCATGATATCTTTCGCAGATTTAGAAGTAATTTCAGACTAAGCATAGACGCTTTCAAATACGTGCTTCAAAAACTTGAAGCGGAGCTGGAGCCAGGGGTGTTAGCATCATCTTTGACACCAATCTGTCGATTGCTGAGAGTTATAGCTGAAGGCGGCTACCAGCTTGGCACCGGGAACGACTATGAAATAGGTATGGCCCAGTCAACGTTTTCCATTAATTTAAAGAATGTGTTAACATCTTGGAACGAAGACTCTGCCCCAAGTGGATTAAACTTGGGATGAGTGACGCTGAAAAACTAGAAGCCAAGAGGGAGTTTTTTTCAAAGGCTGGTTTCCCGAGTGTAATTATGTTTATAGATGTAACCCACATCAACCTAATTGCGCCGGCAGATGAAAAGCATTGTATTACAATAGAAAAGGAAATTTCAGCATCAATGTTATGCTGTTAAATAGTAAATAGAATTCAGTAAACATATAAATTATAAACAAATTATAAAAATAAATTTTGGCATTTGACAAGTTCCAAATATGTGAATCGTGGTTTGATCCGGGGAATCTGGAATTAACGCACCTTATTTGCATTTTGTCATCACAAATTTAAATAATTTCATAAAGCCTTCGTAGAGATGAACAACATACTTCGGTTTTTTTCGGGGGTGGGGGTGGTACCAAACTCTACGAATTTCGTAGCAGTGTTCCACTACGAAGGGAACTTGTAATAGATTTTTCGGGATTCGTAGAAATTTTTCTATTACGCCGTACCTCGTGATAGGGGTGATTGACGGAGAAAATAAACTGGGGGATGCTAATATACGAAGAGTATTACGAGATGCAAAACCCATTAAAAACCCAGAAACATGAATGTGCAAAAATGTTAATAGTAGAATTGGTATGTGAAACATTGTAAAATATAATGTTTCTTTATGCCAAAGCTTAAACTACGGTTGAACTACCGAAGGTTAATCAAACCAAACAATTAAGTCAACGTTTTTTTTTACTTGGGCACTCAATATGGTTTGGCTTCAGATTTTTACAGAATTTTCCACTTTTGAATTTTTTTCCACAACGAACTAAAGAGGTTTAAAAAGTCAGCAATCCATATCGAATATTTTTAAATTAGTTGCTGCTCTAAGGTTTTTAGTATAAGGGAATTATCAACTGAGCGTTTGAAACGATAACACATTTGGCATGGTTTTTCTTAAGGAAGTACTAAGAGCCTTAGAACGGCGCCTCTGCCATAAATGTATAAAAGGTACTGCACAGGGGAGGAAGAACGACGGGCAAAAATATACTAAATGGATCAAACACTTTTTTGTACACGAATCAAGTTTGTTTGATGACATTTATCATACACATTGAACATTGTTCCGACAGAAAATAACGCACGCCTACGATCTAAGTTACAGTGCGATGAAGGGCATTTTCAGTGACATTTGTGACAGTTTAACAACATTTTTTGTCCGATATCCTCCGACAACAAATTGTTGCGGAATTTGTAAAATGTAATTTTTTTGCATTTATGGGCAAGAGCAAATAAAAAAAACAAACACCAGGCAATATGAACTTCTGGTAATGTTTTATGTAGGAGATACCAGAAGCTTTTGCTGTATTTTGGAATGAAGTTGCTGAATAACTAGATTTTTTTTGCTTTGCTTTGAGTTGCTTTTTTTATTTATTTATTTATTTAATACAATTTATTTCTCCAAGCAAGCTAGTCTTTTTTTTCATATAGACTTGTTAAAGGGAAAGATTATTTTTAAATATGTAACTAAACTCTTAAGTTTTCCAAATATAAGATCTATAATAGGATAACTTACGCCGCATCAGCCAGGTAATTTATCTTACTTTATTTTTTTATTTTGTGCCTTTAATGCTTTTAATTCTGCTTCCATAAATAAAGCTGCGATATCAATTCTTGTTCTAGTTCATTTTGAAAACACAAATTTTTATTTCTGGCACTAAGTTATTTAAAATATATTTAAAATATAGAGATGGTTATTTCGAAAATATATCGATTCAATATATGTTGAATGTGAATATCATAAAATACTCATAAATTGGTTTCTAACTTACGCTAGCACGCTTATTGGCAAAATTTCTTATATTAAGTATGAAATGCCTCCCTCCTCTCGTCATATACAAGTTTAAAGTACTGTAAATACAAATACGCGTCGAATTATATAGGCTTTTCGATATATTGGTAAATTTTGTACATCCCTATCAGAATCTAACATTTGTCGCATGTCAAATCAATGCGCTGCCACATGTGGATTGACACAGAATCAATGCATGAGGAGACTTATAGCTTCTTCGGTATCGGTTAGATGCTGTATACCACCAGTTGCATTTTGTTCTGCAAACTCACATTTTCTAAACGAATTTATTGACAAAATAAAGGAAAAGGAATATGCGCAAATATCACCAACCAAAAAGAAAATAATATAATAATAATAAATAACAATTCCAAAATTCAAACGTCAAACGTAATTAACACCCATTCGCAAATCCTTTTTTAAACAACATTCAGAATAGGAGTACAATTCAATATCAATTGACACTCATAATACCAAACTTTCGATTGTTTGATAAATTGTATCGTTTATCAAATATCGATTTTTAACAACCGTAATAAGGGCGTAAGTCAAATTTTTACAGGAAGCTAATTGATTAAATTTAATAAGAGCTCATCCAGTTCCTTTTTTACAAATAAAGATATTTGCAACTAGTAGCTACCTTTTATGCATATCACCCAATGTATTTTGCCCTAGGTTTCCTAAGTATGTATAGATAAACTAACAGCACTCGTACGTTAATCATGGCGAATTCCACACTTCTAAGTATGTACTCACTTATATTCATATCAATATATACTAACGAGAGTGTACATTGATAACTATATGAGAATTTACTTCTTTAGACATTAAAGTTAACATTCAACAACTCCAACAGGATATGCAAATTGTTGTACGCATATTCACAGGCAACGGAATAACCTGTTTTGATGATAGGTATAGAATAAATTCAAATTGAATTTTCTCTTTTTTGTCTACAAGTATCTCTATTAGGTTCAATAAATCGGGAATTTCTTTCACATCCGGTTCCCACGAGAAATCTGATACGATATAAAGAGGGATTCCCCAGACAAGTGCAGCAGGTATTTTACATGTCAACCAAAGTGACAGTTCAATGACTGTAAAAAGCAAACCACAGCTGACAGGCAATAACAACGACAATAAAAACAATTACCAGTTTCAATTTTTTAAAAAAGTACATATATATATATTTTTTGTTGTCACTTACTTAAAAACATTTTATCTTTCGATCACAACATTAAACTTAGTTTAAACATTTTTTTTTATAAAATAAAATATCACGAACATATTGCAAACAGACATACTAAAAAGCTAATGAGATCCCTGAGTTGTTAAAAATAACAGATGAACAACTGTTAAAAACTAATAGAGTAGTGCTCGATTATCCCACTGTGCTTGCGCAGGTTGCCGATGAGAATTATTACAAAGCATTGGTTCCATTAAATCCTCATCCAGCTTGGTCTGCTCGGCTGTCCAAAAAAAAGTTCCATTGTCTGTTCGCACATAATGCACTGGCACAAAACTGTCGTCACTATTTGTTTCTAAAATAACTGGAATTCGACAGTAATCGTTGTATTTTTTGAACTCTCCATGATATTGTTGACAGTTGTATCCATGTGAGCAACCACAAGCTGTCGCTGGTTGTGATTTTGAAACACTGCAATCTAGGGCGTAAGGTGTGGTATCACTGAACGCATGCTCTGCGAAATAGCTTTGTAGAAATTCTTCGTCTTTAGCGACCTTTCGAAAGACAGCGGCGTAATCTTCGTATGAGGAGTGGGTGGCGGCTGCGTGTGCTAGTGCTTCAACCATTGTGGGCGCTATAAAGCTTAAATCTGTGCAATTATTCAAATTAACGTTGTTTGGGTGGGCGATAGTTCCGGCGCTGTTGCTGTTGTTATTGTTGTTTTTTGCTGTTTTCAGAATGCGTAGAAGTGGTTTGAAGAGCTTATGAAATTTCCCTTTCGACTTGCGACTTTGTGCCACTACAGTCATATCCAAAACTTGATTCGGTGCAAGGTTCTTAATATCAGTAAACATGATTGCTTTTGTTGTTGTTAAATATTTATCCAAAGTGTGTGTGTGTTACGTACTCCCGCTTGACGAATAGAAATTTGAAAATATTAAACTTTTTTTGCTTAGAGTTTGTGTTGCCTCGACGACAGATACCTTGAATCTGATGCTGTTACTGTTCCGGGCGCACAGTTTTATAACCGAATGGTTGTTTCGCCGGAAGACCTAACAGCAAAGCAGCAGGTAGGCGCTGCGGATACACAATAAAAACCCCTGAGAAAAAATCACAAACTGAAGAGAGAGAAAAGCGAACCAAAGAAAGAGGGAGCTAGGGTAGGGAGCCATGTGCGCACACACAGAAAAAGTGTGGGAACCTTTTTCCGTTTGGTTTCGGATTGCAACAAACATCCTTCCGGGCACCAGTCACTCAGTCAACCAGTCTCTGTTCCCTGATTTTCAATAAGGAAACAGGGAAACCGGTCACTGGCACAAAGAGGAATGGTCAGAATCTTATAACAGCACAGAGAAAAGCACACAGCGCACATGGAACAGGTGGGTGCTGTTGCAAACGAAAAGAAGTGTGGGAATTCCTGTACGCACCAGAAATATTTTTATTCTCCCTTTTGTCCGTTGTTCTTGACGATTCGAAACTTAGATTTCCCGAAGGAAACGCATACCGGTGCATTTAGTGTATTTCCTTTGAGCACAGATTGTGCGTACATATTCCGTGGGAATAAGGATTTTTTATGAGTTCCCACGCAAGGATGTTATTGTTCTTACTTTATTTTTAAGAGATTTTTGAGACTTGTTGTCTTGTTGTTGGTGTTGTTATTGGGATCTTACCGCACTAAGTGATTATTTTCTGTTTTGTTTTGGATCTTGTTTGGTGTTTAGGAGTACGGGATTCCCACGAACATAGTGATACCTGAGTTTGAAAGTGTTCTTCCACTTGCTCTTTGATGCATAGGTACGCGTACTTAATTTTGAGCAAAGCAAAGGAAAACCATTGCATGGGGAGTGAGCTATGTGTTAATTTGAATGTTTTGATGTAGTGTTGTGGGAAAGGTCGGAGGTGCTAATTGTTTCGTTTTTAAAACACAGGTATGTTTTTGTGACTGACCACACCCATGTAAATACAATTACACTATTTTAGGTTAGTCTGAAGTGCTTGCAAAATAAGCACGAGTTTGAAGTGTGGATAGATACCTGAATCTATAGCTATAGCTAAATATGAGACTCAATTGTTTTTCGCACAGCACTTTACAGGTGGCAAAGGATAGATTAAATACGGGAAGCATCTTCAGAGATATTAAGGGGCATCACACTATCTTAGGTTAGTCTGAAGTGCTTGCAAAATAAGCACGAGTTTGAAGTGTGGATAGATACCTGAATCTATAGCTATAGCTAAATATGAGACTCAATTGTTTTTCGCACAGCACTTCACAGGTGGCAAAGGATGGATTAAAGACGGGAAGCATCTTCAGAGATATTAAGGGGCAAGTGCATTACTTAAATGTGGAGTTGATAGTTTGTTTATACCTGAATCTATCTACACCTAAAGATGAAACTTTATTGTTTTTCGCACAGCACTTTACAGTGAGTCAACACTCCAAACGCCCGAGTTTCTAAGTCTGATAGTTTTAAGATGCTCATTGAGAGGATTGAAACCGGTGGTTAAGGATTGTAAGTAACTTCTTTTTAGTCCTAGTATAAATATTAAGATCTTCCAAATTTTTAACCATCAATCAACAGCTTTGAAGTTTGAATGTCTGCATGATGCGAGATCATGACAGTATTCGGTGTGTTGCTGACGTAAAAGATGTTTGGATGTTTGTGGGCTAACATAGGCTGACAATGGCAAGAGGGTCAGCTCTTTTATAACGGCCACAATATTGGAGGTATTCGTAGCAGCAGAGCAGGTTTTTTATCAGCTTGGCTATCTGAGCATATGGATATAACACTCGTCTGTCTGTAAACTCAGAGAACGAGTGGAATACAAGATCAAAATGAAAACCAATGCAAATCTATAACCACATGTGAAATATTACGAAAACTAACCAGAATATAATAAAAACCGAGCCAAAAAAGCTTTTAGAGTACCGTCGGTGTCTAAGCTAGATGGTGCTTAAACTGGCCATAATTTTTTAAGAAAACACGTGATGAAACTGAAGCTCCACGAGGATACTCCTCACTATCTCTGTCACTTCCCGGGTTTCTGTCACAACACCGGTTTTCCTCCAGTTCCTTCGCCTATGTAGGTTACGGGGTCAACTAGAATGTTCCACAATGTTAACCCCCCCCCCCCCCCCCTGAACAAAACCTTCAACAGTTCTAATAAAACTGCCTACAACAACTGTAATTTCACTGACTTTAGGCATCTCAAAGATCCATTCCACCAGTGCAGGTTAAATCTTTTTAGATCTCAAAGCAGCAATTCTACAAAAGGTGCGATTGTCAAGCGCACTCTCAATATCCAAAAAAAGCATGGGACTTCGGTGCCGTCTAAGTGGATTTTACTTTTTAATAGGCATGCTGGCTGACATGAATACCCAACGTAGGTGGGCTTCAAGGCACTGTGGAAAGCACTTTTAATTCCACTCTGTAGTGTGTCATCAGCCCTATTCAGATCAGTCCGCCTATCTGTCTCCGCACCTCCAATGAAAAGACGTCCCAGTCAGTGTGCCGCACATTCCTGGTTTTGCTTCTAACAATCCGGTCTCAGCTTAATTAAAAAAAAAAAACCTGGGATCAGATCCCTTGAGATCCTTCACTACCAAACCGTACCAGAAACTCCAGTGTTGGCAAATGTGATATCGATTCCTTGGCGCCTCTGTCATGTGATTCGCCTCTACCATTTGCATTAGTAATTCCTCAGACACGTTGATGCGCGTTTGCGTCCATACTGATAATCTTGTCGAGCAAAGTCAACAAGCCTTACTAACTCTACCGAAGGTGGTGGAGAGTAGTGAGAAAGTACTCCTATCTCTCTCTCTTACTTTTGTCTGCTTCTGTTGTCACCAGAGACCGACCTTCCAATGGTTTGGTTACTAAATGTTTGGTCTAGAGGTCACTTAACTTGTGACTACTTAGAGTTTAGAGGGAGATGTTAATGCCAGAGCGCTTGTATTTTTATTTAATCGTATCAGCGCTTTTAATCGACTAACTAGCCAGCCAAGATATCACATTTGAGGTCCTTCGAAAATTAAGCATGTGTGACTATAGCTGAATGTGCTATCAAATGATAAATTTGCTTTTAAGGTAAGAAGTTGAAGATAGATGTGGACGACGTTAGTATTCAACACATCGACGCATTATGGGCGCAGATGACCTATTGATTCTTAAAATATTGTACTATTCTGTCACTTATAATGCAGTACAAATTTATCTAAAATTGTTATTTAGAATGTACCTATTGTGTATCAAACAAAAAAAATCTACGCATTAAGTCTAAACATGAAAATAAGAATACCATATATTTAAACCTTTAATAGGTAGGTAGTTATTAAGTTCTTTCATAGCCGAGCCATGTCTCAATGTCGCTACAAATAAAATGTTAATTTTCATTCATTTATTTGTTCAGAGAGAGTTAGAACTTTGAGATTAAATCTCATTGGTAGCTCTTAACATATTCAAAAATAAACGTTTAACAAATTCTATACGGAAACTACAAATTTAGCATTGCATTCTAGATCTCAGTACTTTTTGTGGCTAACTGAAAATCGATTTTTGTATTAGAAAACTTGGCTCTTCTTTTACATTATTATATTCTTTCAGCAATTACTTTTTTATATATAAAATTAATAAGAGGGAAATGATTAAATTCGAAGACTTCTAAGCGTTATAGAAGTAACTTCGGGCGTTTCACAAGGCAGTCCTTTAGACTCATTGCTATTTATTTTACATATAAATGAAGTTCATGAAATCTTTAAATTCTGTAATTTTCTAACTTTCGCAGATTTTGTTCTACTGATTCGTTTTCAATCAGATGACTTTCAATTATCGGTGTGGTACAATTATACTGCTGTGAAACTAAACATTTTTATATGTAAATTTTTTTCAGCATTTCGTATTAGTAAGTACATAAATTTTGCATAATTAGACTTCAAAGCTTGATATAAGACTTCGACGTTTCTTGGTGTCATATTTGACAATAATTTAAGTTTCTTTTTGTATTATGAGTATGTCATTGCCAAGTCTAACTCATTGACCTTCAACTTTTTAATGTACAATTTAATGTAATAGCAAAGACTTTTGAGACATAAATAGCCTTATAATTATGTATTGCTCGTTATTTAGACCTTATTTAAAGTATTCATCAGTAATCTAAAATAATTACGAATGAACAATTTAAACTAGGTATTGGGCCTGCTGCTGTGCGTCTCAACAAATCCAGAAGGGTGTAGTTCTAAAGTTGTCCCTTGATTATGTAACAATAAAGCAATTTCTGCATTTGAAAATATTGGAGGCCATCATAGCAAAAAATGTGAATCTACTCAAACTCATTAAAGTGGCCATATCACGTTTATGCTTTAACTGCAATGCAAATTTTTGATGTTGTTGTATTCATAGAATACTATGATGCATTAAAGATTTCAATTACAAAACTACAGAACGGATATTCTTAAAGTAAACAAAAAGGCAATACGTGCCTACTCTGAAAGTCTGAACGTGGGAAGCAGAGAGTTAAAATAATTCCAATCCCATTAGTATGCTAATTTGTCACGCAGTTAAAAGAATGTAGGAGGTAGAAGGTAGAAGGTAGAAGGTGGTCAACACTCAGTAAGGTATCTAACAATTTTATTTCTCTTAGTATCTTGTAAATGTTAACTCTAATATTTGCCAATCATGTTAAATTGACTATAGCGCATAAATTAAATATGTTAATTCTAGTTATTTCTTACCCTTAATATAGGAATTAAAGTTCCATTGCTATTTTGTACTACTTTATCTAAATATATCTCCGTCTAGACAAGACAAACAAAAATGATAACTGCGCCATGAGAGAGACAAATCATTCAGACAATCGGAAAAATGTCAATTTGAAATTGACTATGAAACCCCAAAAAGTAGTAAGTTCGAGTCCTGGGGGCACACATGTGGCACTTGACTTAATGTTTGAGTTAATGCACATGTCATCAGTAGTCATAAAGAATCTCATGGAAATACCTCCCACTTGGAATGAACACATTTAAATAATTCTTGTAGCAAGGGATGAATGAAATGTAGCGATAAAAATATCAAGATTTCACTGTTTACTGTAAAAGGGTGTGTTTATATTACACTCCAATGAATTGTAATAGTTCCTAGAAAATCAAATGAGAAACAGATCTATGCAAGTGTTTCTTGTTCCTATATTAAAATGTATATGTATATCTGATATTTCAATAATGAGATTCATTAAACCCTTTGAAGAAATTTGAGAATATGCTATTGAAAAAGCCTATATACAAAGTTGCGTCAGTACATTTGATTCCAGTTTACTTATGGTGTTTTCGTTTGGTAATTTTAGACTTTGGTTAAAAAAAAATTTCGTTGCAGCGAACAAAACACTATTTAAAATATCTACATCTTTTTCGAAATGCCACAGTTGAAATTTTGTTTGCATTTTGTTACCCTATCCCAAGGGTACATTCATTTTGACACATACTTAGTTTGTAACACTTCTTAATATTCGTCGTAGACCCCTAAAGACTATATATGACAATGATAATGTCCGTTCATTCGAACCTGAACAAAATATTTAGCCACTGAACTCCTTCATAAGTTTGCCATGTCAATTTTGTTGTCACCCCTACTTTTTGAGGGCGTTTTTTTAATTTCATACAATGAAACAAAATGATATCCATCATGTTCTTAACGCTTTTTTCTTTGTGGGGGTTATTTAGGGATATGTATAGAGTATCATACTGTTCGCCCCAAGCGGACTGTAGCCTTTCCTTATGTTTTTTGCAATATTTGAATTATGTTGAGTTATGAGTCAGCTGAATAGTTACTACATAAAGGAATAACATATTACAATTGAACGAAAAGTGACTGAAAACTGTGCAATAGAAAGAGAATAACTTATTCTTTGAACAAAATTTGAAACATCGGTAGTAAGAGTCCAGTCTATATGCCCTGGTCCAGACGACGTCCATTCGATACGAGTTAATTACCTATAGGTAAGGTTTTACCGATTTTTTTTCACGCCTACTACTTGCTGTTACTAATCGAACTCAAGAGAAAACTTGAATAACGTATGTGAATAACGTCGTAAAAACGTAAGCACGAAATTTCTCAAATCGTAGCGACTAGGGTTGCCACAAAGATACAATTGTATCCATTTGGATACATCTTTGCTTCCGTGCAAAAATTTGATACATAGATACATTTTTTCGATTTTTTTTCAATTTAATACGATTTTAAATATTCTTCAAAATTCTGCAAATTCTATCTTTTGTTTGTATATTTTTAATTTTTTTGAAAAAAATTTTAAATCTGGCAACATCAATTGTTTGTTTCCATACTACCTATTCAGAATATTTCACGTACAATCAGTACGATCTGACCTAAAGTTCAATTTCTTCAATTCAAATTCCTTGGTGCAGTTACTGTTGCTCTGTATGTTACTCTTAACAAGTTGTCATTGATTGGTGGTGATTACACCACAATTTACAATTTTGAGAATAAATAGGTATGTAAGCATAATTTTTAAAATTCTAATATGGACTATTAAATACAAGTCATTTGGTAGATTTGTCATATCAATAAGTTGACCCAAATATTACCAAGGAAAAAATAGTTCGTGATGATTGTCCCTATGCTTGTGAAGCGTGAGTGCGTTGTTATATTCCAATAATTAGATTGAAAGGGTGTTTCCAAGTACAAGATGAGCAACCCTTTTGTATATACTTCAAGAAACTCTAATAAACCTCATTATCCATCTTCAGCGCCGAGAGACTGCGGTCGAAACTACAAAAAACTATAAACCTAAAATGGTTAACTAAAAATTAGCAAAATCATTTTATTCGTTTTGATAAAGTTGATACATTTAGATAAAGATACGTTTGATACATTTCGGTCTGTGTACGGCAAAATAAATTTTGCCAATACGGGACTTTATACAATACTTAAAAGTGGGGTCTCAAACATAAAATGGTTCTTTAGATGTACACAGTTGTTGTGCGCTATCTTCGTCGATAGCCAGGCGGCTATTATGGTCGTCATCTCAACAAAGATAACGTTCAAACTCATCGCGGAGTGCTGGCTAGGGCGAGCCGCCGGTTTAGAAACACTCTCATTTGTAATGAAGATTTTTTATAATTGATTTTCTTTTTTTTAAATCAGTACAATGATTTAAAATACATACACTTATCGAAATACCCAAGACAGGTTCATAGGACCCAGCCGTGCGGGAAAACAATTGATTTAGACCAATTCGGTATGCTTCACAAAGTTCAAATTTATGTTTTCGAGTTTTAACTTATGGCGTATGAATAAACAAGTAAAGAAGTAGAAGTAGTTTGTTAGACGATACCTACTAAAATGTTGTATTTATAGGACTTACAGATTTTGCTTGAGTGTATGCAATGTACATGTTAAGATGTGTACTTATAGCTTAACTAAGTTAATTCCGAAAGTATTCCGATATTGACCCAACATTAATATTAATATTTGGATGTGGGTTTTATTCATGTCCTATAATTGGTAACCATTAAGCAGCTGCTGGAGATGTTACTTAAATACGTATACTATTCCCTGCGCGTGACTAGGTATCTTTTGCTGTTTCGAAGAGCCCGGGACATGGTCCAGGTTATACTCTTCCCTTACTTCCTTCGGTTATTTTATATTGGTGATTGTACGGCTTTAATTTATGGTAACCCAATTAAGATTTCAGTTTCGATACGTTTCAATAGAGGATTACCTTTAGTTTTGCAAAAAATTCTTTTAAACTTTCGCCTCTGATACGACTTCTAGTAGAATTCTAATAGCTCAATAACAAAAGCTTTATAGATGTTTACATTCTAACTAAAGAAGCTTTTGTAAAGGGAACAACTTCGGAAAGTGTTTCATATTTATTCGTTGTGCATTAATCACACTGATTGGAATTTTTAGGCCTGAAATGATTTATAAAACGTGATAACAAATATTACAAAATCATACCATACCAGACACTTAATCATGTGCGCTATCTAAAATATACATCTATAACAATTACGGGTGAAGCATACTCTTCCCCTTCCACTCTTTCATTGCAAAGTGGATAGATTTACATGAAAATAATTAATTTTGAATAGGCTTTCTTAACTTATTCGACAGTTTCGATAAATCCTCACAAATCTCCCATTTCTCAGCCTCTAAAAACACTTCTTATAAAAATTTTATAGCTTTATAATAAATACAGTGGACCCCCGGTAATCCGGCCCTGTCTAATCCGGCACCCCCTGCAATCCCACGTGTCTATTATTATAGAATATTTGACACATCATTCGAAATTTTGACAATCTTCGCTAATGTATATAATTAATGCATGATTGACCACTATTGTACTCGACGCGTAATCTGTGGGATTACAAGATACTCTTTAAAATTCCGGGGACTTAGGGTGTATTCTATAATCCGACAAATTCGATAGTTCGACACTGCTCTGCAAAACGTTAGTAGAATTACCGGGGGTTCTACTGTATATGGTTTCACTTTTGTTCCAGTAAAAAGCAAAATTTTTTTAATACAGTATTTCGCATTGCTAAAGCTGAGCGGAGGTTTTGATTTTTGTTAACGCCTTCTTAATCGGGGCTACGGCTTTCAAAGTAATGTTTCCTTAATATGTTTAATCTTTACATTAATACATCTTAAAGGCTTCGATTATATAGTTATGCAAGCTAAAAAACAGATCTTCCATCTAAAATCATTTAATAACTATTCGAAGTTATATAAATGTTAACACTAAAAGAAATAATGCTTAATAGAAGCAAAATGGAAACACCAATTCCGAAACTTAGTCTTATTTTTCTTTTTAAAATGCCCAAAATGAGTAGTAAAGTAAGTCAAGACTTCGGTAAAGAGGTTGCTTCTGCTGAAAGCTTTACAGAAACTCTAAGGAAGCTTTGGACTGTCGAACCTTAAGCAACTGTTCATTAAGAAAATTGATATGTAAGTCTCTCGTCTGTAAGGTTCGATCAGACGGTCACCCAAACTTGTCATCCGGATGACATCCTGACGTCACTATGACGTAAAATTTATCCTAAAGTGATCATCCCGTGTGAAGCATATCATCCGGATGACAAATCATTATCAATCATTAATCAAATTGCCACCACCGATGACAACCAAATCTTGATCAGTAAACAAATTAAATGGTAAACCGAACACCCTTCAATCATCTGTCTTTCATGTAAACTTATCATTGAATGTCGATTATATAGGTAAGTATGTATTTGATAAACTCCTACTCGCAACTATATATTTATCTGTGTACATGAAAATTGTTTCGCAACCGGTTTTGAAAATCCAAGCATCATTGATGATCACTACTAATCCCATCCCCATGTACGATAAGTCGCCGGGCTACGGTTTATGCATCTAAGTTTTGGCACCGTTTCTTGCCAAAGCGAAGTAGAATGCACGACGAGAGATGGTGGACTGTACCGATCTATGAGTTTAGCAATTTTATTTTTTTCATTTCCCCACCTCCTCCTTAGTAGACTCACAAGATCGACGCTAAAATAAAGCACATTGGTATCTATTCCGTTATACCCACATGATCATCAGCTGCCTACAACGGAGGCCGACAAATCTTTTTTTGATGCAGGCAAAGAGAAACTTATAGCCCGTGCCAATCGCGTGTTTAGGGTACGCGGCGAGTAGCTCGAGCTCATTGGTGCGACCAGCACTCAGCGGTGGTAGCGAAGTGATCAATCTCCGCCAATTCACGATCGTTTGTGTATCTTTTATGCTTACACACTATTCTCGAATGTGGCTCTTTGTGTTAGGTACCTATATCTTATTTATTTTATTTTATATTCTCTTTTTATGCCTTCCTACATTGGGCATCTGAAATACGACGATGACGATGAAAGTGGAGTGTGTAATCCCATAAATGGTCCCGGCATTCATGCATTATTCAAGCAAAGGAATACAAACATGAAAATATTCAGTTTACGTTCACACGGTTCGGTTTCGATGGGCTTTTTTTAAGATTTTTTATGTTTGCTACTTCGGTTATGACCCAGCAATAAGTCCACAAGAAAATATAACAAAGCTACTTGAGAAGAATATTATGACCATAAGTAGGTAGGTAGGGAGGTACCTACCTAACTTAAAAAATTTTTTGACCCACAGATTTATTCGTCTTCCGCAATGCGGGTTTGATCTCGCGCGAGCTGTTGATTAAAAAAAATTTAACTAGATCGATCTCTGAAGTCAGATAAACAAATGATGTTAGACGAGAAAATGAAGTGTAAGTTTGAATGGCAAATGGGACATATTTCTTCTTCTTTTTTCAGTACCTGAGTATACACGGGGTCACATGTTTGATTAAGTGCTCTTAAAACTTGGAAAATTATCATTAGGAAACGTGGTTTCATGCTTATTTATGTAGTGGCGCTAATTATGTTAATTTATAAAAAACGGACATCAGGAATAAGCAAAGTCAATGCATACTTGCAATCACTGTAGGAGTAGTAGGTGCCCATACGAACTGACATTCAAAATTTTTGTAGGGTGGTGTCTTCCAAATGCGAAGTTTCCAGAACTGTATATCAAATGAACTTGTTTTTATATTTCTGAAATTCCGGTAAAAGCATTAGTATTAGCAATTAACATATTTCTTAACTTAAATTTTAGATAATTTTATTTCTAAAAAAAGCTATAGCAATTTAATAGGAACAGTGTTTATAAAAGTATAGAAAGTCTTTTAAAATATAACACACTCAGGGTTACCAACTCCAGCTAGATATGTACAGAAGAATGAAAGTTGAAGTTCCGCACAAAAGGTAAAACTTGACGGTGTTGAATTTAATTTTAAAATGTGACAATGAAAATGGACCGGTTCTACGTATGACAATACTATTTTCGATCATGAAAAGGAGTAGAAAAACCAACGCCAAGTTCATATTTTACGCCCGAATTTTAATTGTAGCAAAACTAAAACAACGCTAGGTTAACTGCGCCAAATTCCAAGATTCTGCGATGGTTGGAAGCATTTCATAGCTTTAATTATCTGCTATAAGTCAGTTTTTATTTTTGCTTATAAATATAAGTCCTGCAAATAAGGAATTAAATATTTTTAAGCAATAGAACATTCAAGTTAAAGTACCAAAAACAAGCCATTGCTTACTGGTACTTACCGTGCTCGTTTTTAGCGGATGTCTGAGTGCTTGATTTACTATACAAGATTAGAAATATGCAAATTATTAAATAGGCAACTCCGAAAGAGTCTCTCAATTCACCCGGAAACGTAAACTCAGCTGTTTTAAACACTTATATGAACTTTTACGTGCAAATAACATGTAAGGAATTATATGGGTTTTAATGGCAGCCGCAATGAAATTCCATTTTCAATAGTAGGGAGCAGTTGATGAATTTGAGCAGGTTACGAATCAAAATTTGGGTGCGTAAAATAAACATCTAAGGTATGCGGTGAACATGGATTTATAAAAACATACCTATCACACAACTTATAACATATTAAAATATTATAATATTAAGAACAAATAGCCAATTAATTCTAATTAATAAGGAAACAAAATAATCAAAATTATATTGATTAACCTGACTAATATATAAGTAAGTTTATCATACATTTTCGGTTGAAAATAAATTTAAGTAAAGCGCTTTTTTTTAATAACATTTGCAACCACTTGATATACATTGGAAGATACAGCATAACTTACATAAATATACAATTTTCATAGCTGTTATTACTACTTTTTTTTTATCGAAGCACAGAAAACGAAAATATATATATTCAACACCCAAACATTATTAATTTAGATATATTTATGCAATTATTCAATAAAACATACTAATTCCTATCATTTTATTATACGCTTTTATCCATATATATATTCGCATTTAATTGCATCAATTTCATACTTGCTATGTAATTAATTTTCTTACAAAAATGTTGCGGGTTCATGGGGGCAGGGGTATGCAGAGTTATCTATTTGCTTTATTTCTCATCTGTGGTCCAAACGCTTTTTCTAGTATCCGGACATGTATTGACAGTTTTTTATGTATTATAAGTTTACATAATAATATACATAAATATGTAGTTGGTAGGTACTGATAAACAATTATATATTTAAAACTTTTTAATAACTATGTATAAGACAACTAAATCAGTACAGCGATCGCTCGAACAACAACCCACCACACAGTAACGAGCTTCTTTGTTTTATAGATCCAAAGATACAGGCACACTTGAATGATAGATCACTAGGCCCATTTTAAAGTCAATATCAATCAACGTTCCCACGCAATTGCGAAAGAAATATAGGACTTAAACTAAGCTTGATAGTCCTTATTGACTAAGTGATCTGAAGTAGGGAGGGCCTTCCGATACTCTTTGGGATACGAATGAGTTAATAGATACTTATCCAGATACAAGTTTCCGTGTAATTATTCTTGCACCGAAAAAAATCAGTGCTAAAATCACAGCAAAATTTATATATTTCGATAAAAAGGTGTGATAAAAGTGGCCCAACATTAAAAATATAGGTTTTAAAATAAATAAATATTAGGCGTAAACGGCCCATACAGGAATTTAAGACCGGCTTATCCAATCATTATTTGTGGGCAGATGCGATGAACCCCCTAACTTTCCTGTATATATATTATTGTACTATTATATTTATATTTATTAACTTATTAATGGAATCATTCTTTGCCAATCCCTCATTGTTTCTCTTAGTAACCACTTCTCCGCCATCTTTGAAATACAGATACATACATTCCTCCTTGGATTCGATTGGCAGAGAGGTTATTACAGATATGGAATATCAGATGAATATAAAATGTTTTTGATAATTCCTTGAACGTCTTATTCAGTAATCACAGTATATACATATGTGTATACGTATGTACTTTTGTTTGCGAAGTGGCCAGTGGCTTCAAAGTCTCTTTATTTTCTTTCGGTAATAAGCGTTTTCAAAACCAACAACAGTGCATAAAAACATACACTGGTGGCAAAAATAATAGGGTCAACTCTTTTTCAGTAGGTATGTAATATTCCTAAATAAAACAACCTATCTACTTAAGGATTTTTTTGTAACTGGAAATCGCTAACGTACAGATGGTCCTTTATTTAAGAATATTACATATTGAAAAAGAGTTGTCTCTATTATATTGCCCACCAGTGTATGCTGTGAATGCTGAAAGTTGCATTCTTTTGCCGCCTAAGGGGCATATTTGAAATAAGGGCTGCGTTTCACTTCCAAAATTTTCAGCGAGACTAATTGGTCTCTAAGCCTACAAAACTCTTATTACAATAAATAAATCACATTGTGAAATGAAAGCGTTACAATTTATTCGCTAGCTACCGCTACACACACTTACCTATACAAAGTTTCGAAGAACCCCATAACATTCTCTCATCAATTTATCTCATCCTGTTTTGCATGTCAAACCTCTGCCACTCTGACAAGCAAAATCTTTATCACCTAATAATCATTAACGCGCCCCCATAACTCGCCAATTCTCACATATCACACATCCTCGATCCTGACAATGACAACTTCACATAATATATTCCAATCAACACGTTGCGTCGTCAGTGAATGAGTGCTGCGCCCAGATAAAATCCAAATCGAAAAACTAGGGTTGTTGTTCCCAACTAACCCAATCAACACCACAACAGTAACAGCGTAACATTCCACTAAACATTTTGCATACCGCAACAACAGCCCACGCACAGCCCCAACTAAGCTGCTGATAGCAACCAACTCAGCCTTGTAGTTTGTTGGGGTATGGACAGTCTCTTTGTGGTATCCCCACTCCACTTGATTTCAAATTACGTGTGATGTTCCGCTACGTGCATGCGAACGAATTAACCACACCACGTTGTTGCTGATGATGATATGCCAATGAAACCATCACCGAAACGTTGTGTCGGTCGTCGTCGCGCCGATGTCGAGCTACTGCACTATAATAAAAACAAACATACAAACAAAAACATGGCATTGCCGAACCACCCGGGGGCAGGTAGTCGGTAAGTCGTTTGTTGGTAGCATAGGAGCGTTTGCGAGGCGGTCCGACAATAAGACCAACACATTGTCACATAGAAACCGACGCTAGCCGCTCCACCCTCCACCGAACACCACGGCACACTGTAGCACAACCAACGACCTCCATGAACCGCGATAATCGCGTATAACTTGTAATATGCTGTCACACAAATGTGGTACTATTCCCCATGCCCCATGCTTAGGCCATCCATCCAGCCATTCCGGCAGTCATCCATCCATCCATCCATCCATCGTGTGGGAAACACACGACAAATCTGTTTCCCACGGTCTGAAAAATTTATCTGACAACAAAACCAACAACAACGATGCAGTATATTATTCTAGAGCCGCCGCGCCGTTGGTTTGGCGCATACAAGCGGGCGGACGCGGACGGACAGCTCAGCTTGCTTGGCAGTCGTTGAGACTCTTCTCCTCCCCCTCCCTCTCACTCACACTCACTATTTCTTTCCACTTAGCTCTTTATCTGTTTTACTCCGGATTTATTTTATCGCCACCATTGGCTGTGACTGCGATACTTTCTTTATAAAAGGAGGATGACAAACATGTTTATGGCTCATTCCTAATTCAGAAGCGATCGTGGATACACGCCAGAAACATAGCGTAGATATTACCGTACCGGCGACGATCTATGTATATCGGAACCCGATTTGGATACAATCCTCGATCTCAATTTAATTGGATTATCAAACGGATACACACACAACATGGTTATGGAGATGTCGAAGACGTATCAGTACCGCAAGGTTATGAAGCCGCTGCTTGAACGAAAACGACGCGCGAGAATTAACAAATGCTTAGATGATCTTAAGGATTTAATGGTGGAGTGTCTCACACAGGAGGGGGAACACGTAACAAGGCTGGAAAAGGCTGACATTTTAGAACTCACAGTTGAACACATGCGAAAACTGAAGCAGCGCGGAGCTCTCTCGCTGGCCAAAACCCAAACTACAAATCAGTTGGAATCCTTTCGTTCGGGATACGTGCATGCAGCCGATCAGATCTCCCAAGTACTGGCCGCAACTCCAGGAATGAATATGGATGTAGGGTCCAAAGTGATGGGCTTTTTGGCAGATCAATTAATACAAATGCAAACGTTGCAAAGGGATACATTTCACTTACCGATGATCATGGCGCCAACAATTAGAGGAGGTGATATGGAAGTGCTGATTGATGTTATTAAGGTGGAGTCAAAATCTTCTTCCGTGACAACCGACGTTTGGAGACCATGGTAACTACGCGCATGCGATTCTGAGAGTAAAGAAAAAGAAAAAGACTGCGTTCACTGACGAGGATCTTGTATATACTATTAAATCAGTGGTCTTCCTATAAGTTTTTATTGTCACCAACTCGAATAATTGTTATTCACTGTGATATAGTGTACAATAGATTTTAAGACGATCAATTAACAAAACCGGTTAACAGCTTTAAACAACAACAAAAAAAAATAAACCAATAATTGTATTAAAAGTAAAACGGATTGAGTTGTTTGTTTTATTTTGTGATATTGAAATTTTAAGGCAATGGTTTTAAGAAAAAATTGTCTTGAACGGAATTGTATGTATTGAGTGATTGGCCCTTACCAATTAAAAATGTTGTGTTTTATTTAAGACAGTTGTCCCTTTCCTATAAATGATATTTTGCACAGGAGCATAAGCGATGATAACATGCGCATTTGGTAAGTGTCCTTCGTGAAACTTGAACACTTACTTACCTGCATGCTGATATTTATAAAAGTAAATGAAAAAACTTTATTAATCGTATGTTGAAAGTTTGGTACCAAACTGTGTCGCCAATGAACTTAAACTATAGAAAAGCTGGCACTGATGACCAAGAGTCATATTAGTAACATAATTTTTGTACAAATATGGAAATTCAGCTTAAATTATTAGACTTCCCTAAAAAACTTTTAAACGGTAGTTAAAAATTACATCCTTTTTTATTGTTGAGTAACTTAGGAGTAATGAAGCTGAATTGAATTAAAATTTCATAGATTCTAAGAAGGCCTTACGTCAAAGAACACATCTCGAAAAAAAAATTGAAACATGACCGGTGGGGTTGGTTTTGCCATTAAATAGAGGACCCTACGAACTCCGTCAAAAACGTATGTCAATCAATATCCCTATACAAGCGAGAAAGAGGGGCAGTCCTAATACACAACACAAACTAAAAAATGCCTTAGTGATACGAAACAGGGATCTTGCAGTTATTTTTTGTGGTTACATCAGCGAATCTCACAGGAAAATTCGAGTGCTATGGTCATATAATTCTAATAATAACCTTGTCGACTAAAATGTAATAAATATGGAGGATCCCATGCAAATTCGCAAGTCTGTTCTTACACTTTAAAATGTGTTTGATAAGTTGTCTGGTTGGTTAGTTAGTTTTGATTAAAATTTATATTTCATTTAAGCAACAATATAGACAAAAAATTATTAAATTAAGGTAACATACGGATAACAAAGTTTTTGCTAGTTGGATCTTAGTTAAATATTGGGTTTTTACGTGGCTCTCACAAAAATTCGAAATGTTTGAAGTATTTACCATGAATTTTTCAAGTTCGCAGAAATCAACATAAACATTTAATAGTAAATACTTAATGCTTGATGCTTCAAGCAGATATTCACGACTTTAAATTGACTGCTACATTCGTGCAGTATTTAGCTGGTTAATTTTTTCAGTATTTTTGGTTGCAATGCAATTGCATCAAATAAAAATATTTTTTACAACTTTATTGAACTGCAATTAATTCGCCTGTGGGGTTTGCCGGTTTCATATTGCTCCGTCATTGAATCATATGTGTGATTTTAGACTTTTGGGACCTGTCTCTCTTTCGCGTTGGTATAGCAACGTTCATTAAATTTATTTTTATTAATTCATTTTCTGCATGGCGGGATATGTAGAAACCCTCGTTAGAACATCCTGAGATGTTCGCTATCTACATTTCGATTTCGTCTCACACATACAAGAGTGCGGGTTCATAAAAACTCACCCCGTGTGCGCACACCAAAGTCTCATTCGCGTCCGCGAGACATATATGGGAAGATTTTCGGACTCTTGGCGCACACGATTCTTAACCTTACCTCTCAAGTTCGCACAGTAACAAAAAAAATTAAATAAATAAATATTTGACTCGCACCGCTCTTATAATCCGTAAAGCCTAGCTTCTCCAAACATTGTGTGACAGGAATGGAGTGGACCTTATGAAACGCAAATTTGCGAAACTTCTATAAGGACGGTTCTAACTATAGAATTTTTGTCAGACTGGTGGGGCACCAAATGCAACTTCCAAGTGATAAAGTATTGCTTTAAAATTATATCTTTATATTCAAAATAATGTCAGAAGGAAAATGGAAGAGCCGTTATAAGATTGAATTAAATGCATTATGATGATTCGATTGTAAAAATCTTGTGGTATATTATAAACATTGATATCTACGTAGATTTTCACCTACCATCGGAAAAAAAACTCGAAGTTTCGAACATAAAATTTGAATCGTATCAAATTGAAACCTGAAAATTGAAACCTAGCCAGTATTAAGGAAATACATTAATGTAAAATATTTAAATTTTTCACTTCGGAATGGTATATGAAATTCCTTGCGATAGTAATGCTTACCAATTACTAGGACTTTTATTTTCTTCTTTTCTTTGTTGACGAGCGCATGCTCATAATTATATTTTTACTAAAAGACCTTTTAAAGTAAAAGGTTTTTTTTAGAGGTGGAGAACCTTAAATTGAAACTTTTAATTTAAACTTAAAACAGAAAAATGTTGTCATGGATATTAACCATGAATTTGGCTATTGTTGACAGATAATGTAAAAACATTCAAGTATGAATATGATTTCAGGCAGGTGGAGAGTTCATGAAGTAATCTGAACATCCAACTTTTACTCTTAATCTGTGTAGCTTCTACTTACTTACTTAACGGGCTCCCGACCCGTGAAAAGAGTCCCTGCCTGAGATACGGCAGCCTTCCATCCTCTCTGATCCCGAGTACGCTCCTTCCAGTTGCCCAGACCAAGCGCTCTGGCATCCGCGATGGCTTGGTTGGCGAAGCTGGGGGCTGGGATCCGAAGATGCTCTTGGCTGGAGCGTTGTTGTCCATTCGCTCGATGTGCCCGGCCAATGTAGTCGACGAGTTTTGGCTTTTCGGACTACATCCACATCTTGGTACAGCTCATAGAGTTCGCGGTTGTATCTTCTCCTTCATTCGCCCTCCTCGCAAACAGGACCAAATATCCGTCCAAGGATTTTTCTTTCACAGGATCCCAGTATTAACTCTCCTTTCCCGCTTATCGTCCAGAACTCGGCGCCGTGTAGCAGAACTGACAGGATAAGGGTTCTGTAGAGCATGTACTTTGTCCTTCGAGTTAGGAGTTTTAAACCCATTTGTTTTGCCAAACCGAAGTAGCAGCGGTTTCCTAGGGTAATTCTTCGACGGATCTCCACTAAGATGTCATTTGTGGAGTTGATGTTTACCCCGAGGTAGATGAACTCCTTAACTACCTCGAAGTTGCTGCTATCAACAGTGACATTTTGTCCTAGTCGGTGGACAGATGATTGTTTGTTTGTTGATAGCATATATCTAGTCTTGTCTTCATTCACTTCAAGGCTAACTAGTTTCGCCTGTTTTTCAATAGCCGTGAAAGCCTCTATCACGGCACGCATACCCCAGCAGTTGGACTGATCTCTTGAAGATAGTGCCTTCCGTGTTGACACCTGCCCTGCGCACTATCTCCTCAAGAACAAGATTGAAGATATCACACATGTGTGAAAGAGTTCAGATGAGCTGCTGCCAAACTGCACATTGCATCGCGTGTTATCTAGTGTCATGCGACACATCTGGATCAGTTTTGACGGGATCCCGAATTCGGCCATCGCCACAAAAATCTCCTGACGATGAATGCTGACATAGCACCTGGTGTGTAGAGTGTCCGCACATTCCAGGTACACACTCGCATGTCCGTTAACGTTCCGGGTCTATTTTGCCTTTGAGGTACATTTATATCCGAGGCTGCCATAGTCTCTCCCATAACTATATGTTTTTGACGTGGTCGGGAAGTAACCCCGACGGCACAACCCGTTTTTTTTTTCTTTTTTTTTAAGGTTTTTCCTATAGTTTTCCTTCAAAGCTTCTTAGTAATTTTTCCAGAAAGCATGTTTGAACCAATTGTATTTGTCAGTAGTAAGGCATTCACCATATCTCTGAGCAAGCTGTGCTACAAAAAGAATGTAAATATTTACCTATAAAGCAAAATAAATCTATCTATCTATCTATCTATCTCTCAAATACACCCGCTTACCATTTATAAAAAAACATTTTCAAAGATGTAGTTGAAGAGATGAAGGCTTAGAGCCTTAACAAAATATGTAGTCACGCCTGCTATCGCTATCCCTATATGCCCCAAAGAAAAAAATTTAAAAACATCTGATCACACCTTTACATAGCTTTTCAGAGCGAATAATCCGATAATCCGAAATAAGTTAGGTGAAATTAAGTAAAGTTATGACAGCTGTGCTGTTATAAAACCAACTTTAAAAGTCGTCAGAAAGACAAACATATATACAAAAACTCTTTTTATCTAATCTGGGCCATATAGCCTTGGATACCCTGCTTCCATCTTTTTGGCCTGAGTATTTTAATAAATTTATTGAAAACGTTACAGGGAGCTTTCCGGCCGTAGTTCACGGAATGCTTTTTTGGATGAGGGGGGCAAAAAATCATATGCTTTCCAAATTATAATAACAATTTGCTTAGCGTTGTCACAACAGAACAAATGCCTCTTTAATTCAGTATTGATCTTTTGCGAATTTTTCTGGTTTTGCAAATATCGTTGAGCTTCAGCTTTTTATACCCTATCCTAAGGGTATATTAATTTTGACACATAGTTTGTAAAATCCTTTTATATTCGTCGTAGACGCATAAAAGTATATATATTTATGATCAGGACCAAATCCTAAGACTATTAAGCAATGTCTGTTAGTCCGTCCGTACGCAATTTTTAGGCCTTTAAAATAAATTAAGGAAGCTGAAATTCGGACCACATATTCTCTAGGCCTCTGAAATGGTTAAGTGCAAATATTTTTGTAATACGCCCACAATTTAGTAAAAACTGTTTTAAAGGTAAAGGTAGAGAGATAGAGTATTACAACCTTCAAGAGATATGTAAGCACTGTCCTCCTTTATAAGTTTGTCATAAAACGTTTTTTGCCACGCCTACTTTCTGTGGCCGTTTTTCACTAAAATGCAGTTTTCTACGAAAATATTCATAGAAAGTGAAAAAAATGTTAAACAAGATATTCAGCCAATATATTTTCCAACATATCGCCCATACAAAGTTTTTTGTAAAATAAAATGTTATCACTCAGTTGGTATTGTCATGTTCAAAGGAGGGATCCTACGAACCCCGTCAAAAAGCCAATGTCAATCAACGTTCCCTTACAATCGCGAAAGAGAGGCAGGCCTAAAACTCCTGGATCGCACAAATGCAGAAACACCAGCATTTGATTGGCCTTAATGATGAGGTAATCCAAAATCGGGATGCCTGCAGATATCTCTTAAGGTCGAACCGGTGAACCCCACAGGCGGCCCAGTAGGATTGCAGTGAAGTGGGAGGGTTATGCTCCCTGTAATCCTGATCATAATCTCGTCGTTAAATGGAGAGAAGAAGAAATAAATTGCAATGCTATCCATCATCTTCCTAGTGCTTTTTTTACTTTATTCGCAGGTTTTTGAATCCTATCCAGTTGCTCCAAATATGCAATTGGTGCACCAGGCCAGATGTCAGCGTTCATATTGACCACAAAAATCTTCATATTGAAGAAAAAGTTGTTATTTTTGAGTCAACAACCGCAGTTGTCATCCATCTATTTATCTACAATTTATTACTCTATTTTAAAAAATGTTTTTTTACAATATTTAGACAATTGTTTTTCTTAAGTCTAGGATACATCTTTTATATTGCGAGCACTGATGGGATTCTGCGTTGTGCAAATGTTGTTTTATTATTACATTTTCATTTAAAAAATTATACATGAAATTTATCCGAATTCGGCCATGGTTATGTAGAGCTGACGATGAAAACAATTATATTCGCCTTTAAAGTCGACAAAGAGGTTGTAGTGTCTCGACTCCAAATTCGTTGGTCTATTCCAGGATTTGCTTTAGTTTGAAAATTTGGTCTATGGTCGATGTGTTTGGCAGAAAAGTTTGAGACGTTCACACAGTACGTTGGATAGGATTTTATATGCAACATTTAGGAGGCAAAAGCCTCGGTAGTTCTTGCAAGACATAGGATATATACGGAAAATTGTACATGGATTATTTAATTATGACGGATCTAGTCTAGTTAAAGATTTGGATATAAATTATAGGCTGATTTTTCTCATAGATGAAACCTTTGAAATCGTTCCTCTAAGTCGCATTACGAGGCAATTATTTATTTGTTAGTGTTCTATGTTTAGAAATGTCATAAGAAATAAAATTTCCGTTCGGAATCGGCATGAAACTGTATGATCCTCTATTCGTGTCAGCTAGGCTTTAAGTCTTGTATGGGCCTTTTGCGGCTCATGTTTATTTATTTTTTCTGTGTTTAGTTTAACACTTAAAAACAATAATAATCGAATTTGAAAAGTCAAGAGTTTCGGCTTGTGAAGAATATTTGTTATCATGAAGCTTTAAAGATTTATTAAATTCAGACCTTCGTTAGGTATATACGTTGCACTTGCTTCGATATATATTGTTATTCAAGTTTCTTGGAGTAAAACTTCCAAGATTCATTAATAAAAACTTAATGGAATTCTTGTGTTTTGACTTGAATAATTTAACCAGCGTAGTCTTATAGATGTTAGAATAGAAATATTCAACAAAATTTAAAGAAAAAGTTGTTTCATTTGCCGTATATAAATCTAGCGAAGTATGATGATGCCAATAATACAAAACCTTAACTCGGATTTAAGAAACTAAATGAGCAAACATTATAGCGCTTACCGAAAGGAAAGAAGTTATGAGCTTCACTATAAAGGCAAAGCAATATGCAATAGTATATGAAACCATCCGTGGCGGATAAAATTTATAACAGAAATTTGAGCCTTTAAAAATCACAAATCAAAAGTTTCGTTGAGTGGATAGAAGTGGAAGTATCTATAGAACTTTTATTATTGATAGAATAGTTGTGATAGAAGTTTTCGCTTTTCGGACGTTATCAAAATTTCTTAGCTTATTTGAAAACTGAAAGTTGGGTATACTTAAATTAGTTGGGTATGCGATCACACTGGAGTTTAGTTAAACAAGATTGGCCGAAAGTAATTAATTTCATATTAATATATTTTACAATGCTCCTCCTGTAGTTCATATAAAAGGTTTTAGCAAAGCTTGTTTCTGATATAGAGTCAAGTTTTAACTTCGTAAGAGGTATACTGCAGATAGGCAGAACGTCCGACTCTGACGCTGGAGGTCGTCAGTTCGAATTCCGTGTGTGAGTACACAATATTTTCTATAAAAAATTTATTAAACAGTTTTGTTACTACTTTTCATGAAGCATTCCCAGGCCTTAAAATCACAATTAGATTGAATTTATTAATGCCCAACGCAATGCATGAAACTTTTTATTTACAGAAACTTTGTTCGTGTTTATTTATCGCTATTAAATTTAACAGCGCCTGCAATAGCGGCTTAACCGAAACTTTAGCCATCATGTAGTCACACCCAGCCTTAAACAGCCCTAATTAAAATAGTATTTTAGTGGAATAGAGGCAGAAGCATTTAAAAAGCTGTTATTATTCAGCTATTTAAGTTCTAATAGATATTTTTTAGAAGCTTTAGAGAAAAAATACCATCGATAAGTGTAAGGCTTTCGGACCTATCCGAAGCTTAAGATATTTTTTTTAGAAGCTAAAAGTCTCGTTCTATTCAACCTTGTCGAAACTGAAATGTTAGTTCGGACACTATTAATTTTGAACGAAGCGATAATGGAGAGTTACTACAAGTTGGTACATATAGAATAGTTTATTAATCTTTAAAATATTTGTTTTTAACTTTTCTTATTAATGCTATCACAGTTTATTACAGTTACTTTTCTGTAAGTACATAAAGCTTTAACTATCACAGTGCGTACTGATTCAATTACAATTGTTTACCAAGGTCGCCATATATTTGCAGGCTTGATATTCGAGGCATCAAGACTGTCTACGTCACTGTAATAACCCGATGAATATGGACTAGGTGGGGTCGCCGATTTGCCAATAACCAAAGTTGGCACATAATTTGTCCTGTTTGTCGTCACCTCCTGAAGTTTAATGAATTGACAGCCCAAATGTGTCATAACAGATTTTCCCAGCTTGGCACTCATTCCACTTGTTCCAACCAAAACTCGTGAAACCTCATTTGCAGCGTTTATATATCCATTGCGAAAGCTTTCCAATTGTTCCTTTTGCTGATTAAGGGATTTCGTCTGACGTATATACGCAATGGTGGTTTCCAATATATCGCCTTTGTCCATGCGCAAAACTGTGTCGCTGTTTTGCAATTCTGCCATGATGTACTTCATCGAATCCAAACACGTATTAATGCGTACACGCCGTTGACGTTCTAAAAGTGGCTTTTTTACTTTTAAGTAGTGTTGTGTCTTTGATATAAATTCCATGTTGTTAATGTTAAAACTAATAGTAAACGGAGATATGCCACCGAACAGGCTATAAATATAAATGATATCCTTATGACCCGTTCACTGTATTTATATACATACGTACTCTGTACAAGTTATGTCTGATTGGAATTATGTTTTCTTTATTCTTTTACCTGCTTTGCAGGTTATCCTGTTAGTCCGCAAGAAGGATATAGCTGATGAAAGCAGCAGATGAGCCGCATGCTACGCATACGCTTGAAATTTAATCGTGGGAAAAGATTTTTAAGGATTTTGGGACTGGCATCACTTTGAGCTCACTTCATACCACCACCTTGTGTGTATTCCCACGCTCTTCATTGGCGGTAAGAAAGATACATCAAAGCAGAAACACAAATCTTAAAAAAGAGCTAAGTTCTGCTACATAAAACATGAATTTATCTAAAAAGTCAGCACGTGCTTATCTCATAATAGTGTGAGATAATAACTCACTTAAAACACCTTAATTCACACGAATATAAAATGTGTTCTGTTTCTAGTACGACTTTAACATTTGTGTACGGGTTTGGCAGGCAGCTTACTAACATATCTTACCTCGTCATTTAAAATGATCAGGGTGAAAATTTTTGAGTTTACATTCAAATTTATATTGTTGAGAGTAACGAATTACAAAGCTAATAGGATTAACCAAGCTTATTCGAATTTAAAGCTCAAATATCAAAGAAACCCATCACGTCCAAGATCACATCTGAAAGAAATTGGAGCACAACCAGCTCGTTTTGTATTGTAAATGTAAAAAAGCTGGACCTGACGACCTCCCCAAAAATGCAAATAAGGTGTTCCTAAAAACTCCCAAATTCTAAAAAAACAAAATTACTAGCATTGGCCTCAGTGACGAAGTTATACGAAGCTTGAACTCCAGCAGATATTTTATTTTTTGAAGTCAACAATCAAATACCACAGTAAAGTGCGGGGTTGTGATCAATATAATCCGTATTAAATCTTGTTGACTAAAATAGAACTAGGCTGGCAAAAACACTGCGTTAGCTTTTCTATCTGTCCTATCTTCAGAGATCTTTCCAAGAATCTGGAAAAAGGGTTTTTGAATTTGGTTTCTCGGCTACAGATCCACCGGTGGTTTGATGACATATCTCACCGAAAATTGGAACCAATCCATACACCACAGTGGTGAAAGCAAGGTCGTTGCGCTTGATATTTTAAAGGCATTTGACAGAGTTTGGCACCAAGCTGGGTTGATGATACTCTTCTTCAATTCAAATTGTTTCAAATTGATGGTTTAAGTCTGCAACTTGCCAAATAAATGCTGGTGTTCCCCAAGGAACAGATTTTTCTCCGGCTCTCTTTCAAAATTTTATAAATGATCTACTGTCTGTTAATTCTACTAATCCTATCCGCTCCTATACTCAGCGTTAAATGTTCAGTTCCTGGGCAATGTCCCTCATCTTCGGGCGTTAAACTAGAACGGCAACGTATTTTAAGCTTCCGATCTTGACAGCATTCTGAGGTGGGGTAAAATCAACAGAGAGAAATTTAATGCTTCTAATACACAATGCTGTCCCTGCAACGAGCACTTGATGTTTGGGTATATGTTTTAGAAGGGAATAAGTATCGTTTTAGCCAAAAAAAGACAAAGTATCTGTACTGCCCATTCTCTGACCCATGCCAATCCATTCGAGACATTTGTTTGAATGGGGTGGTGTTTCCCAATTGTGAAAATTTCAAATATCTGGGATCAATGATCAACAGCGAAGCAACCGTTGAAGACGACATCAATCATCATGTAAGCGAAGGGTGGATGAAGTGGCAGGAAAACTCTGCCCTCTTCTGTGACCGAAAATGTCCCCTTAGCTGAAATGAAGGCTCTACACCGCAGTTGTGCGTCCGGCGCTTACACATGGTTCACAATGCTGGACAATGTACAAAAAGTATAAGGGCAAGTTGACAGCAGCTGAGATGTAGATTATTCGCATGAGAGCAGGAGTAACAAAGCTTGATCGAATTATAAGTTACAGAATCCTTCACGTCAAAGAAGCCATCTTGAAAAAATTGGAGCACGACTGAATCAGTTGGTATTGTCATGTTCAAAGGAGGGATCCTACGAACCCCGTCAAAACGGCAATGGCGTTCCCTTACAATCGCGTAAAAGAGGCAGGCCTAAAAACTCCTGAATCACACAAATGCAGAAACACCAGCCTCAATGGTGAAGTGATTCAAAATTGGGATGCCTGCAGATATTTTTTGAGGTGGACCCGGTGAACCCCACAGGCGGACCAGTAGGAATGCAGTGAAGTGGATAATCCTGATCATAATCTCGTTGTTAAACGGAGAGAAGAAGAAAACCCAATGCTGTCTGAGTCTCTTAAAAGCATTTGCAATATTGTAACACTTAAAAAATAAATAAAATTGATATTATTCGAAAACGGTTCAAAGGAATGGATACTAATGGAAGGAACCTGCAATTTAGTGCCGATCTCAAACGACAATTTATTTTTGAAAAGCTGCTAATCTTGAGTCACCGAAGAGTTTCCAATCAAAGTCGGTGTGCCCCAAGTGAGCTTCTTAAGTTCTTTACTCTTAATTGCTGTCCT
This sequence comes from Ferdinandea cuprea, assembly GCA_963576555.1. NCBI lineage: Eukaryota > Metazoa > Arthropoda > Insecta > Diptera > Syrphidae > Ferdinandea > Ferdinandea cuprea. Next base: position 87,236,072 of record OY754959.1, read on the forward strand.
CAACTATCTGTTTGAAGGAAAAGTTACGGAGCCAAAAGTACATAGTTTTTGACGATGAAACCATTACAAGCGAGAACTAAACTTCCCTGCAACGAGCACTTGATGTCTATGTGGAAGGGAATGGGTAACTTATTGCCGAAAAATTACAGGTTATCTATCTGTCTGCCCATTCTATGATCCACTCTGTTGCAGTTCAAATATTTGGGATCTAAGATCAACAGCGAAGCAGCAACATTTATCATCGTGTAAACGTAGATTGGATGATGTGACAGGAAAACTGTCAACTCCTTTGAAATAAGAAAGAAGCTTCCCCTGATAGTTCTTACTCTTGGATGCTTGGCAGACTTTCGCAGGAGGTTTTCGCTTAGAAGTCCAGCGCACTTAACCACTAAGCCACTCTAACACCCAAAAAGCGAATGATATGCTTTTTAAGCTTTGAATAATCTAACTTAATTTAGTTTTGCTATCTGAACTGTTTCATGGATTGTTTACGGTTTCATAGAATGAATGAATACCCTCATCGTCATAAAGAGATTAGGTTTGTACCTGGCATCTACAAAGATCCTTCTTTGAATGAGGATTTGTGTACACATTTCGAATTCGTACCGTACACAAACACTATATCATACAGATTTTTCATGACTTTTTGTGTATGTGTGTTGCAAAAGTAGGTTGTCGATGATATAAAAGAGCACGAGTCCAGATGAAGTCAGCATTTCATCAGTGTTTAACCAGCAAGCACAGTGTGCGGTTCATTTTTTGCTCCGTGGAAAATCAATTAAAATTCGTAAAATAAATATTTCAAAACCGTCATAAATAAAAATATCAACTTGGTCAGGTTTTACCTACCTGTTGTACCAGCAAAGGGTGCCTACCTGCACTGAAAAAAAAAAAAAAAAAAAATAATAACAAGTGAAAGTGCCCTAACGGGAAAAAAAAACAAAAAAAAAACAAAAAGACAATTGTGAAGCCAACACAAAATGGGCAAAAAGGAAAAAAGAAAGGATGACGTAAACGAGGTACTATCAGGCCTCGTTGACAAAATCAAGACGGGAGTAGCAGAGCATGGAAATGCTTTCCTAGCCTCCCTACACGAGAAGCTAGGCATAGTAAACGAGCTCTATGTTGACCAGCCCGCAAATGAGGAATACGACGACGCTGAGGAGAGAATGGAGGACAACGAACTCCTATACGAAAGCTCAGAAGAGTCAGACAACGACACTGACAGGGAGCAAACATCAGGATCTGACGCCGATGCCGAGCGAGAATCGGCAATTGATGACGACTCCTCCAGTGATGAGGATGTAACTCTGGTTGAGGAAGTGGAATTCCAGCCGGTGCCCTCCAGAAAAAGGAAGAAGCTGGAAACCCCACCACCTTCACCTATTCCTACAACAACACCCAAATCATCAACACCGGTTGCAACATATTCACCAAACGCAACAACAACTGCATCACATTCACCTGCTGCATCCATAAAATCACCAACCCCATCCACTTCGGCTAATCGGGCAGTCATAAAAACAACCGTTGCATTGACATCTACCAAGCCACCAACACCTGCAGCATCCACAAAACCAACAACACTATCCAACCCAGCTAATCCGCCAGCAGTTATAAAAACTACCCTGATGCCACCAATTATCTGCTACAAACTTAATGTTGCAGACCTGAGCAAGCACCTTAAGGGATTACAAGTCAATTTTAAGGTGCACAATATAAACAGCAACAAATCAATAATTACAACAACTACCAGGAAGGACCACACCGCAATTAGGGATTTCCTTAAAACAATAAAAACGGAATTCAACACGTTTACCTGCAAAGAGGATAGAAAAACCCTTTTGGTCCTCAAGGGAATCCATCACAGCTACCAGGTAGATGAAATCAAAGAGGAGCTTATAAGCGTAGGGATAAAAGCTATTCAGGTAACTCCTTATAAAACCACAAGGACTGACCGTAAGTTTAACAACTTCGTCGTCCACGTGGAGTCTAACAGCGAAATTTCTTCTATTTTTAGCAGAACTTTGCTGTTAAATCAAAAAGTTTACTGGGAGAAATTCCAAGCCAGTGGCATTACGCAATGTAAAAATTGCCAAAAATTCGGGCACGTTGCCAGCAACTGCGGAATGAAATACCGCTGCGTGAAGTGCAAGGTCGAGCACTTACCCGGAAATTGCCCAAGAAGCATCGACAACAAGAAGGACGACTCAGTTTTTTGCGCCAACTGCCAAGTAATTGGACACCCAGCAAACTACAAGGGATGTCCCAAATACAAGGAGAAGGTAGCCGAAAAAGCTAAAAATGCTCTGAAAAAGAAGGAGCAGCACAAGTTTGCCTTGAGCTCGGCTTCGAAGGCCATAAAATCCGGTCTGAGCTATGCCGCCGTCACCGCCCTTACCAACACAACAAAACCACAGGTGAAGCCAGCTGCTAAACCACTCCCAAAGCCAGTTGCGAAGGCAACCACAAAGACCACCGCTGCACCAACACCAAAGACCACCGCTGCACCAACTACAAAGACCCACATAGCATCAAATAAGAGCTCGTCGAATATCTTCGAGGATACAGAGAGGTTGTTTGGTACCGATCTTTTGACCCTTCTCCAGAAGGCTAGAAAGGTTGTTCCCAGCAACTACAGTAGCCTCGACGATAGAGCAAAAACAATGATACTAGGCAAACTTATCTGTGAATTATGTTCACAATAAATCTGCTTAGTATTTTAACATATAATGTAAATTCTATTTATTCCACAGCCAAACGGAGTTCCTTAAGCTTATTTATTAAGTCTAAGAAACCCGACATTCTTTTCTTACAGGAAACAAGACTTAACAGCAAAAACCCCTACAAACCAGATGGATACAAGGTTTTCCGAGAAGACAAAACCAATGAAAAAACTGGAACTGCAATCATAATCAAGAACTCATTCCGAGGTGAGAAAATCCAAATACCGGGATTAACGAGCATGGAAACAACAGCGGTCATCATCAAGGTGACTGAAATAGAAACTCTGCTGATTGTATCAGTCTACAACCGATGCAGCGCCACAAGAGGAAACATACTTCAAGATCTGACGACCATCAACAATTTGTGTAACGAGCACACTTATTGCGTAATTGGAGGGGACTTCAACGCCAGACACCACCTATGGGGGGATGATATTGTATCACCACAAGGAGCAACTATTGTGGAGTGGCTGCATGGGAATGCACACCTGCACTCTTTAGTAGTAATTTCCCAAGCCCAGAAGACTTTCCCGAGAACACCATCATTGCTGGACTTTTTCTTGGTTTCGTCGAACTTCGTTAACATCCTCCCAGATTTTCGGAATTACTCTTGCCTTGCGCATACTAGTGATTCTGATCATCTGGCTGTGGAGCTTCGAGTTCGGCTGAACCAACCAATTTTGCTGGAACTGCCTACCCCAGAGACGCACATCAGATTCAACCGAATCAATTGGAACCGCTATCAGGCAGACATTGAGAACAGCATTACACCGCCAGCGGCGGAAAAAAATCTCAGCAATTTGGAGATTGATGGAGTCATCAACCACTTCGAAGCCATAGTAAACGCAGCAATAGACCAACAGAAGACAACCAGGACTAGCAAAGACCGATATGGACACCTACCCCAACACATCCAGGCAATATATGCCCACAGGCAACGACTGAGGAAGAGACTGCAACGGATTCTCCACAGGACATGGAACACCAACAACAGCGAGTACAGAAGTATACAATCCCAACTGGAGTGCACCAATGTGATGTTTCGCAGAGCAATAAATCATCACAGGGAGAATAATTTCAGGCAGAGGTTAGAAGAAATAAAGCCAGGACCTGATGCTTTCAAGAAGATCAACTCAATAGTTGGGAAATCAAAGTCTATGCCTGAGAACATTAGACATGGACTGGATACAGCAACCACCACAATTGAAAAGGTTGAAGCATTTGCCACCCACTTCGAAGCGAACTTCACGGATCGACCACCGTCCCATATGCCTGAGTTCCTGGAAACAGTGGAAGAACAGGTGCAAGAGGCTACTTCATCAAGAAGCATCATCACAAATTTCAACGGTGAGAATCCATCAAATGATCCAACCAGTGATGAAATCTTCACAAATACAGAGGAAGTTGTTGACATCATCCACAGCGGAAATTCAAAGAAGTCATCTGGAACGGACCAAATTTCTAACTTTTTGCTAAAATTAATTTGAATTATTCGAAGATATTCCAAATGCTAAAGCAAATATTGACTGCGAAAACGAGGAAACGCATTACATCAGTTCATGCTCATCTGGCGAATCAAATTATTCTTCTCAGGATCAAAGTGATGAGTTGTTTGTTCCTGTACACTTTACCCGCACTGAAGCAGGCACATTCTTTTGGACTTCAACAACTTCAACTCGTCGTGCTGATGCTGATTTAATTAAACCTTTGCACTGTAACACTTACAATCAAGTTGCTGTTCAACAATGCCACGATCGATAGGCCCAAACTTAGATATGGAATTGTATTAAGCTGGATTAAAATACAATATTCAATTATTTACGTTTCAAAAGCTTAAATAACAATAACAATCATATGTGATATTTCGTAGAACTTTGTAAAAGGTAGAAAACAAGAAAAATATATTTTTTTAAATATCAATAAATCAAATATTTGTAAATTTATACAAGCAAATTACCTTATTGACCTATGAGCTTTCTCTGCCACTGTTTGCTTCGAATGGACAGCGAAAAAATCATGAGCATTAAAAAATAATAATAATTCGCTTATCGCTAACACACTAAATTTCTTAGTCCCCAAACTAAAGCACATTTGAGGACATTGTGTAGATAACATTCAAAGCTGTATAAGTTTTTGGTTTGCTTTTTTAATTTTGCAAGTCATTCTTTTCAATAAAGACCATAAATGTAAAACCAAACTTAAAGTCTTTAGTTACCTGAAGAGGACTGTTTGAAAATATCCTATCTTTTGTTTTATCACCAGAGAACATTTTATAAAAACTTTTTTGGATCTCTAACAAAACGGTTCCAGCTAAATTGTCAACTGAAGACTTTGTTTCGGCAAATATATTATGAAAACCATTTGTTTGACTTTTTTTTTAAGGAACTCAATCTAATGTCGATTTTCATTCACCCATCCGCCATGTTGGAACCGACTCAAACTGCTGCCAGTGTTGTTCTAGCTATTTTGCAAGTACTATTCCTGTTCTCACTACTACCAACACGTTTGAAATTTGTCGCTTGTCAGTTTTGATTTACATACCCTTTCCTAAGGGTACATTAATTTTGACACATAGTTTGTGACACATATTCGTTGTAGACCCCTAAAAGTATATATATTGATGATCAGGACCAAAACCTAAGAATATTTAGCAATGTCCGTCCGTTCGTATCAACTTTTGAGGCCTTTAAATTTATGCTAGGAAGCTGGAATTTGGAACATTTACTTCCTATGGTAATTGAATATTTCCGATTGTTTTCGAAGTTAATTCAAGAAACATTAAAGGTAAATGTTATTCAATGTATATTAACATTCCATTTTTTAATTCATAGATTCCGTGGATACCCGGTAGCAGAAAGAGTCTCTCCAAATCCATACAAAAAAATTAATAGGTATTTACATTTTTCTTTCTTATTCTTTAATATACATTATATAATTCACAGATTTCATAGCTTCAAAAATTCAGTATACTAAAGAGAAAGATACTAGAGAGAAAGTTATTGCGATCGTGCGGAAATTTCGAACTCAAACTGAGTATGAGGGATATAACGACTATAGAGAAGTCCAAAAAAGTGGGTCCGCCAATTCCGTCTGTTGGTCTGTCTGTCCGGGCGACGTATGGCGAAACGGTTCGACGGATTTGCTTCTTTTTCTTTCTTATTCTTTAATATACATTATATAATTCACAGATTTCATAGCTTCAAAAATTCAGTATACTAAAGAGAAAGATACTAGAGAGAAAGTTATTGCGATCGTGCGGAAATTTCGAACTCAAACTGAGAATGAGGGATATAACGACTATAGAGAAGTCCAAAAAAGTGGGTCCGCAAATTCCGTCTGTCGGTCTGTCTGTCCGGGCGACGTATGGCGAAACGGTTCGACGGATTTGCTTCAATGTTCGTATATAAAGATTTTGGGGTCACATCTCGGGGCATCTTTTTTTATTTTTGCTTTATCCTTTGAAATAACGATACCTGACATACATTTTTTTTTTTGTGAAAATCACGTATCACTATTTTTCTCGAAAGTAGTTGCAGGGATTTCTGTCTTTTTTTGTACTAAGGATATCTGGGATGGGGTCAAAAATTTCGCATACTCAGTTTTTGGGACAAAAAAATCGATTAACTATAATTTATAAAACCGGCAATAGATATCTCGAAAACTAATAAAGGGAACTTCAAAAAAAATTTCCATTTTTGAACAATTATAAAAGTGTCCAATGTGCGAAATTACATCAAAATTTTAGGTGCTGTTTTTGAGAAAATCTAATTTTTCAAAACCTAAGACATGATTTAAATAAATTTGTCACCATTCATGTTCGATTCATTTTGCGATTAATAACGCATCTCATGTACCGAGAAAGTTTCGTATGACGCAGTCGTGCACTTTATTTTTAACAGATTCCTATTAAAAATAGATTTGGATATAGTAAATGTATTGCTTTCTTCATCATCATCATCGTCGTCATTGTGCTCCTCAAAGTCATCGTCTTCATCGTCTTCTTCATCATAATCATCCAGTTCGGCAGAAATGTTCCTGGCGCTGAAAAATTCATTTTTAAAACCGAGAAACATTCGGTGCAAAATTTAGTCGACGATGTTGTAACAAATTATACGGACGAAGAGGTGAGTATTTTTTTAATTTTTGATGTAAAGAACAGAGCAAAGGGTTTTGATTATAGTTTCGTCTGCATTTTAGGGTTTCGCGAAAAACAGCAGCAGTTTGCTAATTCAATGCATTACCGACAAAAACGTTTCGGAGGAAGAAAAGCCATCAGCGCCCAACTCAATGTCTAGCATTTTTATTGTATGTTATTATGATCTAATAAACAATTATTTTTAAAAAAAAGAATAAATCTGTTTAAAAGTTAGCTGGGATCAATTCGTATCGAGAAGTCTCAAATCTGTTTAACATTACATTGTCTAGTGTATACAGATTTTAGACTGCTTTTATGCAAACAATAATAAATAACAAGTCAAGAGTTTGCGAAGGTAAGGTGTATTGCATAGAATTATTTATTACAAGACATAATAAAATTGTCATAATTTTTTTATTTAACACAGATTGCTGCTTTAATATCGTTTTGGGATGCATTGATGGATGTTATATATATATAATAAGCCCTGCAATCAAAGTACAGTCAACGTATGTGAACCCTGCATTGTTATGAATTACTTTCCATGATACAGACAAAAAGTTCTTGGATGTTTTTGTTAGACTCACGCAAGTAAGGTGCACAAGCCGCGTGCTTTTAAGCAGTCTAATATAGCGAAGAAAATTCTACTAATTTGTGAGGAGAGGTACCTTCTTCTGGCCGATGCTGCATATCCATTAAGGCAGTATGTACTTACTCCATATCGGGATTACGGTACCAACCAGCAAAAAAATTACAACACAAAACACTGCCAAACCCGAGTCAAAATCGAAAACTGTTTTGGGTTGTTTAAGCAGATATCATGCCGAAGTTTATGATGGAGTACTGTGTGCCGCACAATTTGTGTATCGCTGAGGGCGATATGTGGCAGGAAGAACACGATGGCGATGATAATAACTCTGTTACAGTAAGTAGGCGCTGTGGAAAAAATAACGGAAACAGAACTAGTTTCATTTCACAAAGGACAGTTAAAAAGATACCTAATTGCGAATAGTTTTTAAGGTGAATGTATATAATAACTATAATATTAGCTTTAGAATTAATTAAATATGAGTTAACATAATTAAATTCAATTTATTAATAAAATATATAAAATTAATGTACAAAAACAAAATGAAATGTTTTAATTACAATTGACCGTGAGAGAGATATTTATTTTCTAGGTTAAGGCCACACAAAATCAAGAATTCGCCTTATAATTTGTTGATGGTCATGGCGAATCGAAAAGCATATCGTTTGAAATCGTTTGAATTCTCGAGGTGAGAACTTTTTCACCTTTAAACTGGACTTTGGGTACCATCGTTTGTTAATTTCTTGTTTTTGTCGTGTAATAGACATGGCATTGAATACGACCCTTAATATTTTGTGATTTTCTAACTTTTCAGTTAAGAAGCGAATAAATTCATCAAAAAAAAATCATCAATATCAATAATTTCTCGAGATATCGAGATAGCCTTTCACAAATTAAATTAAATATGTTAAATATTATTTTTTATTAAGGGTTTATACAAAGCCAATTTTTGCTTATGAAGTTCCATATTATAAGTATTCTTCATAGATTTCTGTTCTGGTTTTCCCTCTTCTTTTCTAATTTTCTCCTCTCTTTTTCTTTCTCATTTGTTTTTCTTTCCTCTTCTTTTTCCTTTTTGGACGACGGGGGCACATCGGACGACTGGGGCGAAGTGGAAATTGTTGCCGGGATAGGAAAAGAATTTATCTTCCTATTCACCTCACACGGCGACAATCTAGTGTCGAATGTAATGGAGTCATCCATCTCCAAGATTTTTTGCATATTTTCCCCAAATAGTTTATGCATAAGTGCTTCTTCACTGTTGTTCTTGTTGTCCAGTTCTTTCTTTGTAAGTCGGATGACAGACTTATACCGGCTTTCAACTTGCATCGGACTTAAGCGGATACCAAATGTTTTCTTGATCTTTTCTATTAAATGGGCCCACTGCAGTTTCTTAGTACGAAACTTTTTAAGTGGGCCTACAGAATTTAGAAAATCTTTGCAGGAGTCCAGCAAAAATCTGGTCATCTCTTCCGTCCACTTGAAGACATATCAAATTAATAAAAAATATAAAGGGTTACATAATTTAATCATTTATTTTAATTGAATTGTATTTACTTGAGGAGGTCACCTCTCACTTATGTCTTCTCCCAAAGACGATACCAAAACAGGTGCCAACTGCTCCTGGTATAAGGGCTCCAACCCCATAGGGTACCCAAAGACGCCTCTCGATTTCTGATCAAGAAACCAACAATAACCTTGATGCTTAAGGACAACGTTAGAAACGATATAGCTGAAATTACACCAGAAGTCTAAAAAAATGTAATGCAAGATATGCAAAAACGGGCTCGCCTTTGCTACATGGCCCGAGGCGCCCACTCAACCGACATCATATTCCATAAATAAATTAATTAAAAGTTAATTAAAAGACTTGGAACATAAAACGCATATCACTTTAATATTTTCTTATTTTTAATTAAGTAAGTTATTACATATACTAAAACTAGCAGATAGGCAAAAAGATAAACAAAGATTTCCGTCTATATTCGAGGCGTTTTTGAATTGTATTATAAAACTTCGTTAGCAATTTTGTACATTCACCACAGGTATTCAAAAAATAAAAAAAGGATAATACGAATAACCGTCTTCAATGGACTTAATAGAGTAGAATTGACCTTTTGGACGTTTTTAACTATGCAATTTTGAAATACAAATGATTCCCCTTCTGTCACCTCTAATACAATACATTGGACAAGAAGACTGCTATTTTTTAAGTCTTTTACCTAAACCATGAAAGATATATTTTAACCTCTCTGATTTGGACTAAAATTTATGACAATTATTGTAATTATTAATTTGTATTTCTAATAACTTGAATGGCCCTCAGTTAACCCTAAAGCCGGCATTAATGCTTTCTTTTGATAAAGTATGACGGTTAAAGTATACGGGCTAGAAACATATTTGCTTTCCAAAGCAAATATATGAGATATTAAGTTTTTATTTAGCCGACAGACTCTTGCGTCTTAACGGAAACGAATATTCCGATTCCATTTTTAATATATACTCGAGATATTCCGCAGAAAGAAATCACAACTATAGCTAGGTTTTCGAATTATACCACTTCATTGGCCGTGAGTAATACAGTTGAACCAGCAACGAGTAAACTTCGATTTGCAAAACAAACTGATTTTATGCAAACAAGTTCTAAAACAGGTTCTAAACAAGTTCTAAAACAAGTTCTAAGAAGAATTGTAAACGCCCCGTGGTATATCCGAAGTAGTGATATCCGTAGACATTTTGGATGTGGCAACCGTTGAAGATGAAATAAAATCATTTGCCCATCTGGGTCAATGCAAACACGAAATGCAATATATTTTGAACGGTAAGAATTTAGTGCGCCGACTTCAACGTATAAAACCATTTGAATTAGGACACTAAAATGTAACCTCTTGCATTTGGCGATGCAGGCAGGTGCCTCCGATGGGAAGCTGCCTGGTAAATGAGAATGTACATTATTTAATCTAAACTACTAGATAGGAAATAACCTAGTCGTAGAATAAAGTAGAGTGCGTAAGAATCTCACACTATTATGAGCGCGTGCGGTCGGTCCCCATAATGTCTCATGGAAGATTTTCCACCTACCCTCGGGAAAAAAAATAATGCTTCTGAACATTTGGACATTATATCAAATTGTTCAAATGATTGGTCCTAGAAAGTATACATATCAGTATATATATTACTGATATGTAGGTAGGTCTCCTGAGGCTATGATCAGAACAGTCCCACAAACGCATCCCTACATATGACCTGACTTTGAGGTATACTTGTATAAGTCTATATCTGTTTTGTTTTATTATTATCACATCACTTGATAACATTAATTGTAACTCTGCAGTGTACCTCTCTTATTATATCTACCTTACTATTTTTGTCAATATAAATCGTCGGAAGACAAAAGATATTATGAAGTGATCTAAAAGTGCTCCCTACCTACGTATTCGTAAAAATCCGTTCCCACGCTCCTCTTACAGGCATTTATGTGTAGTGAAGTATACCATCCATCTGCTGACATCAGCCACATCCTTAGAGCGGGCTAGCAGGACAGAAAAACCTGCAAAAAGAAAAATAAACTCCAATTGGATATTGCTTGCGCAAAGTATAAAAGGCAGTGAGTAAAGTAATACGAGATCATTCTAAGCCAAACCATCTTCGGAGTTTTATCTTACTGTGATACAAAATATTTAACAGGCCGAAAATGGAATACGCTTCAAAGACACAACACTATTTAAAAGTAAAGAAACCACTATTAGAACGTCAACGTCGAGCACGTATCAACAAGTGCTTAGATGCGATGAAGCATATTATTGCTGAGCTTCAAAAGGACGACGCAATTCTTCGTATGGACAAGGCTGAAATGTTAGAAACCACCATTGCTTACATACGTCAGACGAAATCGAGTAATCAACAAAAGGAAGCAATAGATAGTTTTCACAATGGATACATTAATGCTGCTAATGAGGTTTCACGAGTTTTAGGCAAAACTCAGGCAATGAGTGCGGACGTCGGAAAATATGTAATGGCACATCTTGGGAATAAATTCAATCAGCTTATCGACATCAACCACCAATCTGCAGTGATTCATCATAGTACTAATTATTTGACTATCGCAACCGCGTCAGCACCTCTAAGTCCAACTTCTTCTGGTTATCACAGTGATGTGGACAGTCCTGCTTATTCGTCGTCTACAAATGAAAATGTTTGGCGTCCTTGGTAAATCCTATAAAACAGGAATTTTTGGGAAATATTATACTGTGATCTATTCTATGCTTTAAAAATTTTACGCACATCGACATCAACCACCAATCTGCAGTGATTCATCATAGTACTAATTATTTGACTATCGCAACCGCGTCAGCACCTCTAAGTCCAACTTCTTCTGGTTATCACAGTGATGTGGACAGTCCTGCTTATTCGTCGTCTACAAATGAAAATGTTTGGCGTCCTTGGTAAATCCTATAAAACAGGAATTTTTGGGAAATATTATACTGTGATCTATTCTATGCTTTAAAAATTTTACGCACATGTACCTGGAAAGACAAACTGTGATTTTATTGTTAAAAAGAAGTTAAATAAAAAATTAAACAGAAATAACTTTTAAATTATTATTCTTTTTTATAAAACTCTTTGCTGCAGATAATTTTGTTCCTTTTATGACCCTGTATTTGTTTTTCGCGACTTTTTTTCTATTTGGGGAGAGCTGTTATTATTTAATTTACTTTCATTATCAGTCCGAATTCGATACAAAGTTTATTTTTTAAAAAATAAATTTAAATAAAATTTTGGTTCATGCAATAAGGCAAATAGTTGTAAGCAAGTTATTTTTGTTCAATTTTGTTATCATAGAAAACGGCGGATGAACTGCGTTACCGGTCCACAAAACCACTTTATGGATTGTGTTGTAATTGTAGTCAGCTGGTTTGCTTCCATAATACATTTTTGGGATGCAAATTCCGATTGGTTTTTAATAATGTTAACAAAAATGTACTTGGATTTATTTTATCTAAAATTGGTTGAAGAAAAATAGAGTTAACACAAAGCGGATGCAAATAGATAGCAAAATGCAACATTTATTGAGTAACTTTGGAATTTCTCCCACTTCATCGAACATTTTGCTCCACATACAAAACTTGAAATGGTATTTATGTTTATATGCAATATACGTATTGCATTAAAAAGGTAATGAATCATGTATATGTCACTTAAATTTCATCAATTACTTTTAGGGAGTTTACCTTAAAAAAGTCCCTATATACGGCAAATGTTAGCATTTCTTGAAAATTAATTTGAATACCTGTTGCTGGATACATTTTTAGCTAACTCTTTTCTGCTTCTTAAGATTTTGACTCTAATTAATTATATACACTTTTGAATCCCCACCAATTTAGTTGTGGATTGAAAACGTGAACATTTGTATGTACTGCGGATGGTTTTCAGTACTTCCTTAGCGATATCCGCACACTTACTATCTGACGGTTTGTATGATAGGAAGAATGTAAAATGCCAGTGCAACTCCCTCCACAATCAATTCGCCAGATTCAATGATTAGGGAGATTAAAAATTATTGTTTTTCAATTATTTATGGAGCATACGAATTAAATGAGTACTGAGTTATTTTTAAGAATAAATTGAATGAACGCTTAGAATTTTGAAAATTTTATAAATCTGACTGCAAATTTCCCAATAAGAATCACTCTCATTTTGTACTCCCCTTACCTTTTTTTTAAAAAACCAAAAGCAATTCATTTCGAAAACATTAATATATACCTACATTTTGTGTAAAATTATTTATTTTCTCTTTTGATTAACCGATATTCCTGCAGTTGAAACTAATTTGAACGACGCTGATGCCGTATTGACTTTTATGAAGAACAGTTACTGCAGTTCACCTAGGTTAGAATGACTTAAAATCTTCCTTAATGAACGCGCATAACGCAGTTCTTAGTAAGTTTGACATTAATGAATTGACCCAAACATAACTATATCGTTTGAAAAATAATGCACTTATATTACACTGAGACCTCTGTTGGAAGCTTTTCGTAAATAGAGAAGTATCTCAATTGTATATAACTTATGACAGTTGTCTGCAGTTTGTAGAGTTCATTTTGAGATTTTCGCTGAATTTGGTCGATCTTTCCATTACCAATAGGGGTCTTCAAATCTTATTCTTTCCTTTTATCGGCGATGTTATGATTAGAATTATAGGATTCATAACCCTCCCACTTCGCTGCATTCCTAATGATCGGCCTATGAGGTTCGCCGCGGGTAGTGAAGTAATTGCAAGTAAAAGTATTTAAAAACCTACAAGTTTAAAATTATCAATAAAAACAGAAAATTATTTATCTTTAAATGTGTTTGTATATTTTTTAGTCTATAGCTATATTTTTTTTTTTTTAATTTATAAATATCACAATGGTTTTCAATTAAAGCATCTGAATTATGAATCATGGAAGACATTCTGATTGTGCTGAACTCATAACTTTTTTTCATCCTCTCCTGCTGGTGTCAGCAAATTATGCTTGAGCCCATCGATCGTTACACTGTTGGATGGCAATTTGATTATCAGTGCAGCAGTACAAGGGTTCAATCAAATCTGCATCGGCTGGAGTGGAAGATGTGGCAGTCCAGAAAAATGTGCCATGTTCAGTGCGGGCAAAATGTACTGGAACATAAACTTCAGCTTCATTGTATTGTTCGTCTGAGGTGATGCTGGATCCACAGGAAGAGGCGGCATAGATACGTTCGTTTGCTTCGTTTTCACTTTGAATTTCAGCTTCAGCATTACGAAGATTTTCCAATGATTCCAGAGAATCCTTGCAAATAATAGATTTTGTCTTCTCCTGGTCTGTCTTTTGCTTTTTAAAGATTGCCTTTAGCACTTTCTTCAAGCTATATGACATTTTCTTGTTGTTTACGTATTCCATGTTGTTAACGATTTCTACGCACATTTTATTTTCCTTTTTTTTTTTTGTTTAAAATTGAGAGAACTGGGAGTTGCTATCTAAACGATTGCTTGCGATTGAATGATGCTGGTTCAGTATACCCTCGCCCTTTTATACAAAATTTGAAAAATCCAAACTCCTACACCATGTTGCAGGTTACAAAGAACCGAAGGAAATTCCTTTGCACGTGTGTCTCAACTACATCGACAAAAAAGGACCTTTTCCAATTATTGCCTCACACTCTCCTTCTATAAGGATAGAAAATCCATATGAAAAAAATGGCAGGTGTTCAGTAGTTCACTGGATTATTATGGTTGGTAAGATTTTTTTTTACTGATTCGGTTAAAAACCTGCGTCAGTTGGTTGGATCTTGGATCTTGGACGTAGGAATACAACAAAAACAAGGATAAAATTCAAAATACTTAAGGGAAAAGGATCGTGGGAAACGAGAGTTTCTCGTCGTTCCCACACTTTTGAGCAGGATCAGTGCCAACTTTTTGTTATTAGTATTGTTTAAGGGTACATCAGATCCTTTTTTTTTGTTGTTCTTACTTATATGAAAATGTACTACAAGGAGCAGATAATGTTCTACCAAAAGGATACACTAGAAACGAAGCATTTTTAACACGTGTGCATATAAGGATCGTGCTGATCTTGTTGATTTTCATTCAGATCGTGGGAGAACATTTTTAAAATAAAAAAAAAAATCCCTCATAAACGAATCGACCTATTTGGAGGTGTGTTTTACTAAGGAAGACCTTCTTTTCTTCGTCGGGTTTTCTTAAATAGGAAGAAAGGGAAAATGCATTAATAGAATGGTTTACCAAACATTTAGTGTTCTAGGATCGTGAGAAACCAAATAGAATCTATTTTTACGGTTTATTTATGATCTGTCACATAGCCGGGGGACATTGTACGTGCGTCATTAAATGGATCAAATTGTTGGCGGACGTATATTTCTATATGGCATTAGTTAGTTGTTCGTGTGTCATCATGGCGTAAGTTGCACACGAGTATGGCTTGTAGGGGATGCGTCATAAAAGAATGAAAAAACTAATGGTACATGAGGAGTGAATTGGGAGCTGGTATTGTACTTACCTAATTAGGGCATTGATATACATATGTACATATGTAGGTACCTATGTCCTTTTTTATTGGAAATTTATCAAAGATAGTATGGGTAGCGTTTCCATCTTGTTAACAATTAGGTTTGGTTTAACATGCGTTTTTAATGTGGGTTGATGATTAGTTATTTTGTGTGCTGCCTAATTGCGACGGATAATTATTATTATTATTATTAATAAAAGTAAAAGCCCGTACTGCGGATGATGTTTTCTTAAGGTCTGACTTTAGTCCCTCTTTGAATTTTATAGTCTTTAATGGGGAAAGCCAATAAGTTTCGTGAATTAAAAGTCGGCTTTAATGTGAATTGTATGCTCATTTGATGTGTATTTAAACCCCAAATTGAACTATAAACTAAATCTCATAGTGTGTGAATAAAAGATGTGGACTTAAGATAAGTCTCATTTCACGGTTATTTCACAGTAATTAAAAGATGCAAAAAAAATGCTATATTTGGAGTATGTCCCCCATAGGTACAAGGCCTAAAGCCCATCTTCTTCAACTCTTTTTTTGACACGAATGAAATCGATTTGATTCGCATTTAAACATGAATACAACCACTAGCTGAGTAGTCCAACGCTCTTATCCACTAATTCATATTTTACCTTGTGGCTATTAATGACATAGAAAATGGCAACAAAGTAGACGAAACCAAAACAAAAATCGAGTTATTTTAACCAGTTCACATTATCCAGGGACTACTGTATTATTATATAATATGTGATCGCTTAGGTAATGTGTTTACTGCAACAGGTAGGTAGCTGTCTACCTGTTTGCTATTTTCCACACTAGTCTAGACTTCATAACCCTGAACACAAAAGGGTCCCTCTAAATAATCCCCGTTGTAAATAGGTAGGTTGGTGTTTTTTTATTTAACACCAAAAGAAAATAATGACGAAGACCAGTATTGTCTGAAGTCAGGATTCAGCATTAATTCTTTAACGGAGTTATTATATTATTTTAACTGTCATTTAATATTGCACGTGTGCACACAATTGGGATAAAATTGAATGGGAAATATCTACCTGAAAATACGGAACCGTGGGAAAGACAAACCCAATTTGAATTATTTCTGGAGTTTGAAATTGAAAATCAAATCAAAAAAAGAAAACCAAACTCTTGAGGGTGCGCAAACAACCGACCCTTCGGGGGTTAAACACAATACAGTCAATGATCTGATCACAGCATGCAGGTAAGCCCAGGCGTATACCTACGTAACTGGAAATGAACACCTGAGCTAAGAAGCGATCAAGTGTCAAGGGATTGCTTCCTTGCTGTACCTTTTTTGTTCCCCCTCTTATGTTCTGTGCCACTGCACAAGTGAATTTATGTTAAATCTGAAATCGCGTTGCCAGTCTGTAGGTTATGATATGAAATAAAAATATTGTTTTGGGATATTAAATACAGTCACTTGCATCCTAATTGCGTGGTAATCGGATACCACGCATCGCATTTTTAAAAATTAACGACGTCGAAGTTTAGTGAATTTTTGAACAAATGTGCTGCACATGTGCGCATAACCGCGTACATCACTTGAAGCATATCTGATGGATGATGTGTTATTCAATTCGGGATCGTTAACAAAATGATTTGCCTTTATACAAAAAAAAAAATTAAAACAAAACAAACCAACAACGTTTAACCGAACAATATCGGAATATGAAGTGCCCACATGTGATACACAAACGGACCGACTCTGTTTTATAAATTCTTCCGCATGAAAACGGATTCATTTCAATTTTACTTGGAATTGGAACCTATTTTCAAAGGTTGTCGTCGTGATCATCATTCCATATTAAAGTATTACGAGCTCATACATACATATTTGTATTTTATGTTGCTATGTTTTGCTTGCATCGGGTTGCTGAAAGAATGCAGTTTAATGGCATAATAACCGCATGTGTGGATGGGCGAAATATTTTGAGGCTCGTCTACTTCCTGTTTTTGAAATTCTGTAATGGTCAATTTGTCTGGTGGACCACCATGACAGATCGCCGGCGCGGCGCGGCTTGACAGTAGCGGTGTGGTTACCTAAGACGTTTACTTGGTATTAAATTGTGTATGCATATGTAGGTATGTATGTACTTATATGCATTAGTGTCCGTTGGACGAAACTAATTTTAGAAGGTACATACATATGTTTTTGGGTACATCATATCCTTTCTACCTACGAACCTCGTAAATATTCAAATTTCGAGTTATAAACCTTCGAATGTCCAGGTTCTGAGACTGTACGTTACTATACAAAGAAGTGCGAAAGAGAAAGCCTAAAGCCGTCCATTTATTGACGACTTGATCCGAAGCCTAGATCACTCCCTGGAATTGGAGAGTTATCCGTATGATACTGATCATCTCGTCGAAAGAAAGGGATCCAGACTTGACCAAAGGGCTCCATGGTTAAAATTCCGGTTGTTCTTTGAACTCAGTTTGGTGAGGTTGTATGCTTATTTACTGCGGCAGGCCACCATATCAGGCACCCATAAGTTAGAATAGGAAGTACCACGGCGTTGTACATCCAAAGAACGATTTTTGGTTGAAAATACAGGCAAAGATATTTGGAATTCTCAAAGATTCACAAAACCGATGGATGGGAACGAGTGTTTTCTGATGGGTCTAAGACCCCAATCGGCACCGTATTTGCAGTTGTAGATGAAAACAGATCGCCTCTTATTAAAGGAGTGTTACCGCACATGAGCTCAATTTTTTCAGCCGAAGCACCAGCCGTCTTACGAACCACCTTTCTCCCAAGAAACATTGAAAATGAAATTCGTCGTATAAAAGGCAATGAAGATGCCGATATCGCAGCCAAGGCCTCGTTAAAAGAACCTTTGCTTACGTCTTCAATAAAAATGATATTAAAAATTATATTATAGCCTTCTGGTTCGAACAACACCAACGAGATTTGAAAACCTTTACCCTTTAATATAAGTCAAACAATCACGACGCAAAACCACCGAGGTTCTATGTAGTAGTATCTGTCAAAAAAGCTTACTAATAATAATAACAATAATCTGAACTTCTTCGGTTTTCTCAAGGATCTGCCATAGTGTCAATATTTGATAAATAGTGACTTACCGGGCCTAAAACCGGTTCGGTTCTAATCAAATCGTTGACAAATAGTTTTAGGCGCTCGCACAACACGGAAGACAAGATTTTAAATGCGATGTTAAGGAGACCGATACGTATATAGTTGGCGCAGTCAAGGGGCTCTCCTTCTTGTGCATTCATATTTTATTCACGTTTTATTTACTCTTGTTTTCGTATTTTTCGCAAAGTTACATAACAAATTATTGCAACCTATTCATTTACAAATATTTAATAACAATAAACGCCGTACTGAACTGTAGTAGAATAAACATTCTCATCAAAGAATGATTTTCTTTCAAAAAAAAAGTAAATTCAATGTTCCATATAATTACTTAGGCTTCTGAAAATTTTCAGCAACAAAGTCCTTAATGATTTGGTTCATCTCAAGAGCCAGTCGGCGATAGGCACCATACATCATCGTTCTTCGCATCATTATCGTCATCGATTTAACGCCACTGAGATATTTTTTAATGTTCAAAAAAGTGCACACATACACAATTGTGAGTATACACGAAGGCAGTTAATGCCTTCCGGCTTATTGAAGAGCAACTAAAATGAAAGCCCAGAGAAGAATATTGTCTTTTCGTATGGCTGTGCTAACGCAACACCACAAAATTACCCATGTCACATGTCACCATTCCGCAAATGATGATGATGGGCCCGTCGTGGCCAAACACACACAGAAAATATACCGGATGCTGGACATTTAATGATTGAGATTCAAATTGTATGCACTGCCTGCCCAATTTTCGACTTCCCAAACCCAAGCCGTCGCATCGTCTTGGTATGTATCATTATAATTTAATCATGCGAATGACTGAAAAAGAAAAGTCGAATGAAACCGCGACTTCAGAGTTCCTCAAGACAACGAGTCTTTGGTTCGATGCACCATTCCACAGTGAAAGAAGATATGTAAGGATTGATTGCCTTGCCAACCGTCTTGCGATTTTGACGCAAAAATGATTACTTAACTTGCTGATAGCAAGTAGCTACTGCTTTGGCACTTAATGCAATTATGATGTCGCGAAAAGAAGGCGAACAGTCCAAATAGCTGACATTTTGGTTATGAATAGTGTATGCAAAAAATCAACGGACATAAGGGCGGTGGTTAATAAGCAAGTTTTACATATACATATTTAATTTAATACAGACAGATCCTAATAACAAACTTCAGAGACTTATCAAATCTAAAAACAGTTCGAAAATAAAATTAATACGTACACACTTCAAAAAACAACTTAAAAATAAAATGTTAACTATTGAATTGTAATTAGGTTAACTCGATTTTATACACGGATATGAACATTACATTCATGTGCATTGTAATTGCTAACCAACCGAAAACGAATCATATAGTCAAGTTGGTTTAGTGCAACTTTGAAATTTAATAATTCGGTTCCTTCCATCAGTTTCTTATATCATTAGCCTGACATATATCATTAGTCTGACATATATCATTAGTCTGATATAAATTTAACTCGGTCTAGCTTGATTTAGCTGTAACTCGGTTTTAACCAGCTAATAGACTCAAGTTAAAACACATACACATTCCATTATTTTCGATTATAATTTTTTTAATAGAACATTAATTATGTATATGTAGATATAAAAAAAATATTTTAAAAATGACAGCAAAATCCTCTTTTAAATTTTCTATCTGTGAATACTTGACATTAGTGATAAGATAGATATAGTTTGACATTAATGATACCTACATGAAATATTATCCAAAATAGTGCGTGAGCTGGACAATTTGAATACCTTCATGCAAAAACTTATACCGATTAAATTCTGCGCCTTTTTATATAATATAATATTATATTGCCGTCCCACTAAAAAAAATTTTTTTTAGCGAATGTTGAGAGTTTGTTTAAAAAAGTAGGGTTTCCTTGTGATCACAGATATGAAATTGGGTCTCCCCAGTAGGCCGGATTAAACTTCGGCACCACAAAAAGAGATCTAATAGTCGGCCTTGGCAAATATTGAAACAGCGCTGTTATTGCAGGCTTCGCTTCACATGGTAGGTATTAATTACTCGTTGTTCTTGTTCATTCAAAGGAATCAGTACTCTTATCATTTTAAGCTTTCTAGTTTATATTAGTAGGTTACTGAAGGGAAAAGTATTACAAACGTTCTCAAATTTCAAACAATTTATGAAATCTACTTCAGACTTTTAGGCAACAAACACAATATGTTTGTCAAGACTATTTGTCAACAAACGGAATATTATTGACAGTAGATTTCATTAATTGTTTGAAATTTTAGAACGTTTGTAATACTTTTCCCTGTAGTAACCTGCTAATAGTATTATATATATATATATAATAGTATTATATATATATTTATACAATTCCGAAAAAATAACTGTATGGTGTAGTTTTTATGCCGGATGATATTCAAAATAAAGTGAACTTTCTCGGTACATGATATGCGTTTTTGAGTCGCAAAATGAATCGAAAATTAATAGTGAGAAATTTATTTAAATCACTTTTTAGGTTTTAAAAAATTGGATTTTCTCAAAAACGGCACATACGATTTTGATGTAATTTCGCACATTGGACACTTTTAACATAATTGCTCGAAATACCAAAAATTATCAAAATCGTTAGTGCCGTCAGATGGATGAATACTCTGGGTAACGTCCACTATTAGCACTGTTTGACATTGAAATGGAAATGGATCCTGCCAAGATGCAGATAGAGATGCATGTTATACCTAGATTTGATGATCTCGGCAGCAGCCATGGGTATACTCACAACAAGAGAACTACCACCTGCATTGTGGCGGTTTTTACTCTTTTTGTGTGAACGGATAACCCATGCTTTTTTATCGAGACCAGGATTCTGGGTTTGCAAACGGTGTTTTAGTTTCCCAGGGATCCAGCAGACAGCCCGCGTAAGCTTGTGTGGTTTGTAGACCTCAAAAGATGAAGTCCCAAGCGAAGGGATTTTCGGCACCATACTGCTAATCCATTCAGAGGTTTTCTGTGATGAGGTCTTCACCATGAGGGTTCCGTCCTTTAACACACAGCCCTCCACCTGAATGCAATCATTTGTTGCAGCAGCCAGCTTCAAAAGCTTTCCCAATGCGAACTGCTAAAAAGGAGACAGTGCTTCTTAACTCGCACTTGAGCTGTTTTGCGTTCAACACGTGGTTTTTTTAGACGCACACCTACCATCAGAGCCGTCCGCGTCGACAAAGTTCTGTACACTTGTGCTGCACCCAGTATTGGTCACAGCACCAGCATCGTCCATTACCAGTGCACGGGCTACGTCAACAAATAGGTGCACTTCCTCTACTCATACTACAACCAATTTCCGTCCATCAATGCTACTACCTTTGCTGGTAGGAGCACCGACTTCATTTGGAGAACGGGCGTGGGCATACACAGGAGCTTGAGGAGGGTTGTATCTCTTAACGAGCTTGGGTCGCTTCTTCTTGCTTTTCGGTTCAGTGGACGAGGAGGCATTGTCTGATGAAGGGGTCAGGTTAGATTCCGTTTGTGAGACTTCCACCGACCTATCCCGTTCTATAGACGAAGAGCCGACCGGAGTGCTTGCGCCTTCAGCCTGTGGAGCTTCTTTGCGCCGCTGATCGCTCTGCTGCTATCCGTTTCGCCATACGGCGCCCGGACAGACAGAGAGACTATATAGTCGTTATACCATCCCTCATACTCAGTTTGAGTTCGAAATTTCCACACGATCGCAATAACTTTCTCTTTAGTATACTAATGTACACGAGAAAGTTAAAAATAAAAGCAGATAAATAAAATGATTTAAGAGTTATATGTAAATGTTTCATTTAGAATTTATTTTATCCTTTGGATAAAATCTCCGATCTCCGAGTGAGAAGGAGAAACAATATTGTTCCTATTCCAACGTTTGGAACTCATTTAACGGGAAAGTCCCATTTTAAGTTTTAACCATTTTGATAGTTAAGTTATAACATTATTTGATAGCAATAATTCGGATTGGGGTTTTTCGTCATATTGCAAATATATTCCTTTCATCCAATTCATCCAACAATTAAAGAAACTTTTGAAATTTTATATCATCGTGAGGTTGGATTTATAATGTAAAATAAAACACATAAATTTGAAATTGAACGTAAAATTTGTATTATCGGTTAAAAGAACAATTCATGGCATTCACTTTTTAAGAATGATAACATGTAAATGTTGGCCACGACTATGTCTGAGGTGGTCCGTTTGGAATAGCGACTGGTATCTCGCGAATAATATGCGTAATGTATTCTTCCAAAGTGTCAATCGTAGCCGGCATATTTCTGAAGCCCTAAGACTTCACATATCCCCAGAGAAAATAATCCAATTGACCGTAGCAAAACGTGAAATTAAGTGCTCATCAAACTGATTTATCAACTAGTATATTGTTTCACGCGCTGTGTGGCTCCGTCTTGTTGAAACCAGAGCTCACCGAGATCATGGACTAAAATTTCAGGAAGCACATAGTCCGTGAACATGGCGCGATAACGGTTACCATTAAGGGTAACATTCTGATTTGTCACATTTTTAAAGAAATATGGACTTATTATTCCACCAGCGCATAAACAACACCATACCGTTGTTTTTAATGGATGTACCTTATAGTAGCTTTTAGTACTCTTCAGGTTGCTAATCAAATACGGCAATTTTGTTTATTAACGTGTCTATTGAGCCAGAAATGGGCTTTATCACTGAACAAAATGTCCTCGAATCGCACGAAAAACATTTCTCACAGAACGCTGATTTTCGTAATTCAGCTGAACAATTTAGAGACGCTGTTGCGGGTTGAGAGTTTTTCCATGATGACTTGCCAAACGATATTAAACAAAAATGACAAAGCAGTTTGATAGGAGTCACGCGTGATCTGTCAAAAAAAGCCTATTAAAAATCAAACCCCTTAATGAATCACCCTATACTTTCCCTTTAATAAGCTTAATAGATTGTTTCTGCAAAATTTCGCATGGGTACATTCAGAGTAGGTATTACGGTACTTGTATTAAGAAATAGGAATGCAAGCCCCGTCTTGTTACGCCAGTAGAATGCCGGTCCCAAGGCCGGATAACGGAGGGGGTGTTGGAGGCAAGGGTTTTCAAGCTATCCACTGTAAAATAATCCGTTAGTGTACTCTAACCTACAGGAGTAGTAGTTAAAACTCAAAATATTGATGAATGAACAACCTTAAGGATGTTACTACTCCATGTGGTACTGGCAATAGCCAAAATCCATCCGTGGTCTTCTCGACTGCGGCTGGAGCTCGGATTCTGGCGGCCCCAACATTCATTGAACCTACAAGCGACTCTTGTGGCTCTATGTCTTTGAGGTGAAGCTCCACGGAAGGACGGAACCCTCATGGTGAAGACCTCATCACAGAAAACCTCTGAATGGATTAGCAGTATGGTGCCGAAAATCCCTTCGCTTGGGACTTCATCTTGTGAGGTCTACAAACCACACAAGCTTACGCGGGCTGTCTGGCTTATAGCTTGTAGAACAAAATCACACCTAATATCCATCCAGGAACCATGGGTGTGAAAAATCGCATCTGTGGTCTTGGTTGTGGATCCAAAAGGTTGGGTCTTGTCTTGTGCTGCGATGCTAATGCTCAGAACACTGTTTGGGGCAGCAGCAAATGCAACATAAGGGGAGATCGACTCTTGGACTTCATTTTATCGCCTGATATTACCATCAACAATGTAGGTCATCAATCTGCCTTTGTTACAGCCAGAAGCCGGTAAATAATTGTTGTTACGCTGTCAAACAGGCATTTGTCTATCATCAATTGAAAGGTATCGCCAGATAGCAGATTATCAGATCACAGATAAATCGAATTTCAAATCTACTGCGGACTTTCACCTTCGCAAGAGAGAATAAATCCGAGAAAAACGAACTGGCCACGGTTTAGAAATGAGCTTGCCAACTCTGTTGAAGTTCCACTCAAACTTAGATCAAGACAGGGAGTGGAAAGGTCTGCTCAGGATCTGAACACCGTCCTCACGCCCTGCTTTGAACTTTTGTCCCCTGTTTCTAAACCCCCCCCCCCCCGCAAAAAATCGGTACCCTGGTGGAACTCCGAACTGCAGTGTCTTCGTAAAGAAACTAGGAAGCTACTAAATCAGTCTTTAAAAACCAACTTAGTGGAAGACTGGAATCTTTATCGATCAAAACAAAAAGTTTTTAAGAGACTTATTTGCAAGTCGAAAAATGACTCCTATAAAAAGTTTTGTAAAGAGGTCGAATCTCTAAGTGCAACTAGTAGGCTTGTTAAAGTCCTCAAAAGGAACAGACCAAGTAAACTGGATGCAATCCTTAAACCTGAAACACTAAGACAAAGGCGGAGACTTTCAGTCTTTTCCTTGAGACTCACTTTCCGGGAAATCAGGTTACTACTTGTTCTTCAGCCCTTCAAACGACGGTGGCTACATTTGCATCGGGAGTGGTGACTGATGATGCTATCAAATATTTTTTTTTTTTTTTTTTTTTATCCCGAGGGTAGGTGAAAATCTTCCAAAGACACTATGAGGATAGCAAGCGCGTGCTCATAGTAGTGTCAGATTTTTACTGACTAAAAAAACCACCCTTCTATAGAATGTTAGATACTGCAACTAAGATATAACTTATCAAGCAATTTTTCTATCGCGAAATAAAAAACATTTGACAGGTTACTTTCCACTGAAAGATCCTGCATGTTCCGCAATTAGGACGCAGTTAATCCTTATCTTGCCAAGTCGAAAGGTTTCGTTCTTTGTAGTCGGCGCAATAAATTATTCTCATCCAAAATGTGTCGGACTGTATTATTGATATGTCCGATTAGTCGGTTTCTATGCTTTCGCGCGATGCTTCTAGTTTCAGCTTCGATTGTAGGAATTCCGAGATCCCTGTGGATATCGTCGTTTCTAATATACCACGGAGCGTGGACAATTTCTCTAATCGCTCTATTTTGAAAAGTTTGTAAAATATTGGCATTTGTTTTCTTGGTACAACCCCAAAGTTGTATACCGTAGGTCCACACCGGCTTTAGCACTTGCTTGTATAAAAGTAGTTTATTCTCGGTACTGAGCTGCGAATGTTTTCCGAGTAACCAGTACATTTCTCTATATTTGATATCGAGTTCTTTACGTTTCATTTGCACGTGCGAATTTCATTTCAGCTTTGCGTCGAGTGTCATTCCCAAGTATTTAGCCTCGTTTGCAAAGGGTATTCGGGCCATGTTTAGAAAAATTGGCAAGTCATTAGTTTTCTTATACGTGAAATTCACGTGAACAGATTTAGTTTCGTTGAGGGCGATCCGCCAGTCCCTCGTCCATTCATTTACTTTATTCAGTGCGGTTTGCAGTTTTGCAGTCGTTTCTTCGATAGTATTACCGACTGCAAGGATAGCGGTGTCGTCAGCGAACGTAGCGAGGGTAGTGCAATCTTCTCTTGGTATATCGCGAGTATATAACAGATAGAGAAGCGGCCCAAGGACGCTTCCTTGCGGTACGCCAGCCGAAATTTCTTTAAGCTCCGAGTATTCGCTTCCAAGCCTAACACGGAAGAGTCTATTCCCGAGATATGATTCTAAAATATCATATAGCCGAACGTCGTAATTTAAATTTTAAGCCGTCGTGCCACACCTTATCAAAGGCTTGTGAGACGTCAAGGAATACGCTTGAGCATATCATTTTTTCCTCAAATGCTTTCTCGATTACGTCAGTAATTCTATGCACTTGGTCAATTGTCGAATGCTTGGTTCTGAACCCAAACTGGTGGTCAGGGATGAGATTATTATCTTCTATAACCGGTTGTAGACGCCTTAGTAATATCCTCTCGAAAACTTTGGATATGCCTGGGAGAAGCGAAATTGGTCTATACGATTTTACTTCATTTGGCGGTTTTCCTGGTTTTAAAACCATAACGACTTCCGCAACTTTCCATTGGCTCGGCACGTGTTTTAATCTGAGCGCAGCATTTATAAAATATAGAAGCTTAATTAAAGCTTTTCTAGGCAGAACTTTGAGAACTTCTCCGGTGATCAAATCATAACCAGGAGCTTTCTTAGGTTTTAGAGATTCGATTTCACGTTTTAGTTCCCTTAGTGTTGCATTCGTGAGTGTAAATTCGACAAATAGTAATTCCGTCCCACTATTGGTACTGTCGTGAGCCGCTTGACCACCATACGGTTTAAAGGTTTCTTCGAGATGGGCTGCAAAAACGTCCGCTTTTTCTTTGTCTTCCCTTGCCCATTCATTTTGATTTATTTTTATTGGCGGCGCGGGGATTTTAGGCCTTTTGGCGCCTTTTACAGATTTCCAAAGTGAATAATTGGAATCTTTTTTCGCTGTTAGACTTTCAAGGTAAGAACCTAGCGCACGATTTTTAAAATCCTTAATAACTGTCTTCAACAAATTGCACAAATAATTAAAATGTGCTTAATGTTGCGGAGCGCGACTCTGTTGCCATTTTTTACGCGCCTTCCGTTTTTCGTTGACCAATTCTTTTATTTCGGGCGGATATCGTAAACCGTATTTGGCCGGCGTTTTCCTTGGGTTAGACGTATTATTCCAGGAGGCGAGCTGAACGACCTCAACGAAGCGATCAACTTCAGCTTCAAGTTCATAAGGTGTCGTAAGTGGAACGCCCAGTTCAACATTCTCTTCAATTTCGTTCCTAAAGCCGTACCAGTTAGTTGTTTTACCAGTTAATCTCGCTGGCTCTAGGTTGTTGACTAGTTTTACACTCAATGTTAAAATAACCGGTGAATGATCAGATGACAAATCAAAGCTCTCTTCAACTTTAATGTGGTTGGTAGATATTCCTTTCACGACGAAAAAATCTATCAGATCAGGTATTTTTGAGGTATCAGTTGGCCAGTAGGTTGGTTTGCCCGTCGAGTGGAAATCACAACTGTACTCCATACCTGCCTCATAGAGCATTCTGCCTTTTCGCGAGATATATCTAGAACCCCAGAACGTGTGTTTCGCATTAAAATCGCCGCCAATAATGAAATTTGGTTTGAGCGATTTCAGCAAGTTAGTATAATCACTTTTTTCAAGCGCGGAGCGTGGTGGACAGTAGATAGATGAAATTCTAAGAGTACGCTGATGGTTTTTTACTCGAATTGTGCATAGTTGCATAGTTTCAAGCTCTATCTTCAAGTCTTCGTATTATTCAATACAGTCTTTAATAAACAATGATGATCCACCTCTCGCGTTTCCCGATGGGTGACAAGCGTGGAAATCATTATAGCCTTTTATTTTCAAAATTGATCGCTCTTTTACGTGGGTTTCAGTAATCAAGCAAATGTCAATATCTTTTTCGCGCATGAATACTTCCAATTCGTCAAGTTTTTGCAAAAGTCCGTTTGCATTCCAGGTACATATTTTTAACATTGGTTTTTCATTCACATTACATTTGAAGTACGCGTTTTCCTTGAATTATTTTCGAGCTTAACCAACCGATCGAGAATAATTTTATTTATTTTGCTTTGTTCTTCAAGTTTCTCGAGAATAACTGAGAAAACATGAGAAACAGGGTCTGGCGAAGTTTCAACTTTTTTGGTTTTTCGAATGCCGCGGCCTGAGCGTAGGTCTGCACTCTGGCTGTCCGAAGGCCATTATTCGATGGCCATATTTCCGATGTTTGAATAGAGTTTCCTATGACAGCAGAGGTCAAGGGCTTTACTGCTGTCTCTCTTTCTTTGATATTTTTACGTTCAGGAACCGGAGGTTTTAGATTGCCTACTATCTCCTGAGAGGTCTTACGCTTTGTCTTAGTTAGCGGTTTCGATTTAGCATTTTAGGGCTTAAGGAGCACATCTCTCCGTTTTTGAAGCTCCTTAGCTACTTCACAGCCTCTATAATTTGCCGGGTGCTTTCCCTTGCAATTAGCACAGGTAGGGGCGGATTGTTTGTTTACTCCACAGTCTTGGGAGAGGTGATTTCCGGCGCATTTCACACATCGCGGATCTTTTTGGCAATACATTTGTGTATGATTAAATCCTTGGCAACGTTTGCACTGTGGAATTATTCTTACATTTCTACGCATGGGTTCGATTTTTCCCACGATATTCAATATTGTTTTAATTCGGTAGATACTATCTGACCTATCGAATGTAAGCATAAAGAGCGTAAGTGCACGCATTACCAGGACATCCTTATCGGCTTCCGTTTGTTGCGTCTCCTTCTTGATGATATTATTGGCATCAAGAATTTTAAACCCTTCGGCTTGGAGGTCGTTTATAACCTCTTCTTTGGTGCATGAGGGATGGAGTCCCCTTGCTACAACACGATGTGGCCTTGCTGACTTTATTTCGAAGGTATACCACTGGATCTTATCGGCATTTAGCTTTCGAGACACTGCCCGGTAGTCATCGTGGTTATCGACGTTAATTTTCCACGCATTATTCCTTAAAGATGTAACCTTAAATTTCGATGTTATCGGTCCTTTAAGGAGGCTATGCAACTTATTATATTCCGTAACCCCAACGACGTTTATTGGATGCGGTGCACGAATTTGCGCTCGAAGTTGTTTTTCTTGCGGTTCTTTACGCCTTTGTTCTTTTAGGGGCTCGACTTCGGGCGAAGAACCGGCTTTTCTTTTCTTACTAAGTCTTTTCTTAGGGACCTGATTCGTTTCGCGTGCTAGCTCTTCTTTGTCGGTGTGGTTTTCCCGACTAGCTAAGCATGGTGGAGTACATTCGCGTTCTTTCTGCAAATGATTGTTCCTTAGAACCCTATTTTCTTCTTTTAACAGATCTATCTCTTTCTTAAGATCTTGATAGAGTAGGTCCATTTCCTTAAGCTTGATTCGGAGTGCTTTATTTTCATCCTCAAAACTTGTATCTTTCACTGAGTCCTGTTTTTCACGCGCTGGCGCTCCCGGCGGACTTCTTTTCCCGGGGATATTCGATCTTGATGGAGGAGATCGAGATACCCTTGAACGTTTAATAAAAGGGTCAATGGATTGCAATAAGCGGCTCTCCCCAGAATCCATAGAGCCGACCTCCGAAGAGGGTGGATTTTCCAGTAAAGCTGGACTGCCACCTGGGGTAGTTAATCTTTTCGTTTTGTTCATTGCATATTTTTTTGTATACACTATACGCTCGGTATACGGAGGTTGGATTTTAGTCGCCTTTTACGACAGGCATGCCTACCTCGGGTATATTCTTTCCCCTATCCGAAGGTATGCTATTGAAACTTTTGAGAGTTTCAAGTCACCTGGTCCGGATGGAATTTATCCAGTTTTGCTGAAACAAGGTTTAAGTCAGGTTTTGCTAATGTTGAAAAGAATTTTCACTGCGAGCTTGGCCTTGGCCAATATACCTTCCCCATGGCGTATGGTTAAAGTGGTTTTCATACCAAAAATTGGCAAGTCTGACTACACTCTAGCCAAAACCTTTAGACCCATAAGTCTGTCTTTCTTCTTACTGAAAAGTTTGGAAAGACTGGTTAAGCTGCATGTGTACAAAGTTGCTCTTCGATTACATCCCCTCTCTGAGATGCAACATGCCTATCAGCGCGGAAAATGCTGCGAGACTGCGCTTCAAAACCTTGTTGGTAGGATTGATAGTGCTCTTGACCGGAAGGAGTACGCATTGGGCATTTTCGTCGATATTGAGGTTGCTTTTTATAATGCGACATTTGACAGTATGTGTAACTCTGCCAGACAGCATGGTGTAGATGAAACTTTGGTGTTGTGGAGTAAAGCAATGCTAATGTACAGGACGTTGGTAGCCGATGCATATTGTGGCAAGTGCGTCATAACAGGGGTAAATAGGGTGTATGGTGGTAGACTCTTTGCTTACGGCTCTCAATTTTTTTGGAAACTACACATCCGCTTGACTTATGCGGATAATGTCGCCGTTCCTTCTGTCGGTTCAAATCTAGGGGCTGTCTGCTCTCAAGCGCAGAGATCCCTAGATTTTATCGATGTCTGGTTCACTAGTAATGGGCTTTCAGTGAATCCTCATAAAACCACGGTTGTTCTCTCTGCGAGAAGGAGAATCGGCACTGGTCTCTCCCATCTCGTGCTTAAAGGTGTCACCATCTCTATATCCGATGAAGTCAAATATCTGGGTGTAATCCTCGATAAAAAAAATTCTACATGTCGAATCGAAAACCGATAAAGCACTGTTGACTTTCTGAACGGCATGCCTCGGCTGCACAGGGGCCTTCCCTAGCACCCCGGGCTCTGCTCTAGATGCTTTAATGAATCTTCCCCTCCTAGATTTATATATAATGGGGTGTACGCTAAAATCATCTTTCGCTTAAAAAGAAGTGGATTTTGGTACCATGCGCACTGGAATTTTGAAGAACTTGCTCGAGAATTATCCTTTCACCCCTGTCTTATGATGCAATGACACCAGAAATCCGTCTGCAAAAAAACTACCATGTGAACTTTCCACAGGTAACGGAATGGCTTCGGTCAGATTCTGAACCATGGATTCAATGCCATCGTATTTTCACGGATGGCTCCAAAACAGGATAGGGGTCTGTGGAGTCTTTGTGGAACGAGATGACATGCGACTTTACTACCTTGGTAAACATGCATCTGTTTTCCAAGCGGAGATTTATGCCATCCTAATGGCTATGCGCTATATTGTGAATAACAGGTGGAGGGCTAGAGGCATTTGCATCTGCAGTGATATCCAAGCTGCATTAAAAGCGCTTCTAAACCCTCTTACCTCGTCCAAGTTAGTTCATAATTTGCACTTCCATATATGGGCTTTTACGTGCAAATCAAATGGGAATCACGCACAAATAAATCGAATTATATGGGGCTAATGGCCGCGCCCATGAAATGCCATTTTTTATAGCAAGAAGTTGGGAACAGTTGATGAATTTCAGGAGATTACAACTCACAATTAGGGTGTGTAAAATAAACATGGTCAATATGCGGTGAATATAGATTGATAAAAACATACTTACCACACAACTAAAAACATAATAAAATATTATAATATTAAGAATAAAGCTGTGTTTTTACTAATTTATTCTAATTTTTAATGAAAAATAATCAAAATAATATTGATTAACGTGACTAATATATATTATGTAAGTTCATAATACATTTTTGGTTGACAATAAATTTAAGTATAACTATACTAGCAAGGATTTCGTAGATTATGGATGGTTATATTGAAGCAGTTAAGTAACTCTACACAATTGAACACTGGTTTAAAACGCTTTTTAATAAAACGTAATCCAAATTCTTACAAATATTATTTTTGGTACATCAAAACACTTTTTTAACAAAATTTGCAATTCAAATAAAATTACAAAACATTATAACTTGACATATAAAGTCGGCTGTTAAAAAGAGTGGCTAATTAATTCAATATAATGTGCATGCTTATTTATGGTATGTACTCAACTACCAAGCATTTTCGATAAAAAAATGAACCCCCAATATATTTATGCAGTGCATTTCAGCTACCTTTTTTCTCCTTCTTCCGTCTATCGCTTACTTTAATTTTTAAAATATAGCATATTAACTTATATAAAAAATTTCCGGAAATTTCGGAACCCGAATATGTACATATATTCATTAAACTTTCATATGTTGAATAAAAACAATCAAATAATAAATAAGTAATAAAACAATCAAAGAATTTAATATATATATAAAAAACCATTGCAAACTATTTACTACAAATATTTTACACCCAAACATTACTAATTTAGTAATATTTATGCAATAATACAATAAAATACGCATTTTATCTCATTTTATTAACCAAAATGGAAAACTACAACAACCCAAGAATGTTTATTTTAAGGCAGATAAAAAATAGAGAACTATTTCTTATAACCGCAAAAAATAATTCAACTAAATTGTAACAACTTTATTGGGTAACAAATTTTTTGTTTCTTTATAAACATTTATATTAAAATAAAATAAAAAGTTGAATCACATAAACTCAACACTTCGCGGAATTTCCTATTTCCCAACACATCCGCCATGACCAGCTGTTTTGTTGTTGCGATTTGGATATATTGCAAAACTCCACACAATTATTTTTGGCGGGTAATCTAGTAAATTAGATCTAACTTCATGTGTCTGGCTCACATGTATTCACAGATGGGAAAATTGAGAGAGGATTTTGCGGCCGTAATTAAATATTTTTTGCGGGTTGAAAGTGATAGGGGATTGCAGAGTTGACTATCTGGTTAATTCATCATCTGTGGTTCTAGAACTCAAGATTTCTCTGAATTTGGTCGGAAGACTGAACACAGTGAATCTTGTCCGGGTACCAGGTCACACTGGCATCCAGGGAAATGAGATCTCGGATGAGCTTGCTAGGCAAGCTTCAGAACAAGTTTTCTCAGGACCCGAACCTGTCTGCCTGCATCTTTAGTCATTTCTTCTGTCGATTCTTGGGTTTCTCGTGAACACGAGATTCGATGGCGTGATTGCGGTGGATGTAGACAGACCAAACTACTGCGCCCGGACATTCGCATAAGGTCAGCATATTTTCTTCTACCTCTGAGGAGAATTGACTGTAGGCTGCTTGTAGGCGTCCTTTCGGGCCACCAAGCTTTTGCTAAAAACTTAAATGTGTTGGGCTTAAGCGACACCACTACATGTCCTGCCTGCGGTGAGGAGGATGACACAACAGAACACTTTCTCTGCAGTTGTCCGGCATATGCTCGCTTCAGGTGGCGGATTTTCGGGGCTGACGTGTTGAGTGCCGAACATTTAAGCTCTTTATCACTGAAGCTCCTTCTCGTTTTTCTTCGAAAGACCGGAAAACTAAGTACATTAATGTAAGGTAAGGTGTCTGAATGGTAGTACAATGGACCTGTCTGAGCGCTCCATCGGATAGTAGCAACCTCCAAAAAAAAAAACTGATAACATTGTTACCACACGTTATTACCATATTTCTATTGCTAGGAAACAGTGATGCTAATTTTTGGAACACACTGTGAAACTATAATGTGTCAGCAATTTGCGCTAAATTCGAGTAGCAACTTGCCATTTACGTTTGTCGCGTATGTAACTACCACAACAAGATCATTTCCCACAACAACATCAATGGGCGTTAAGCTGACGCCAGGCATCCATCTATCCACGTTGCAATTCATCAATCCGTCCAACTGACCAATTTATACTTCTTTCGTCATGCTCAAAAGAAACCTCCACACTCCACTCCAATCCAATGAGCAGTAGTAATACAAAAAAGTGAAACATTCAACATAAAAGGAAAAAAAGAAAAAAAACCAAGCACTGCTCCTCTACTTGTAAAGGCTACAGAAGCGTTTTCGATGAGGGCAAGAACACACAAGCGCACACAAAGCGCACACAACTTAAGTCAAAATCCTATTGCAATGCAAAGTCACTTTAAAAGTCGGGTACACAGTACAAATACACCTCTTTGCACCTCTTTCATAAAAGTTAGTGGGGGCCTATATAGTTATCGTTGACTTCAGGCTCATAATGACCAACTTCAGGTCGAAGCACGTTCACAGTGTGTGCCGGATTTTTCGAAACCGTGAGAACCGATTTTGTCGTGTGTTTCCCACGCGATCCGAACACCTGCCTTTTTTTGTTTGACTCGTATATTTCTTATCCGCTCTTCGCCATACACTTCGTCTTCGTCATCGCGGTCATAGCTAGACGCCTGAGGAGGTATTTGGATCGCTTGAAGAGCCGTGGTAGCAGAGATATAGCTTTTTGTGTATACCCTGTTTATTTACTGATGGTATAAGATGACGAACGATATGTCGAAGTGGTCGCGTCGTCGAGTGGCTAAAATGACCGTGTATGACTTTTTCAATTCCATCGCGTAAGAAAAGAATACAATCAAGACATAGTGCTGTGGCACAGTTGTTACCACTGTATAGCTATCATTGTCTTAAGGAGAACTATAAATGCCACAGTATCTGGTTACAAAATGGGGGGCCAGTCGAGTGGAACCAGCAGCAAAAGATTACTGCGGCTCCCGCTCCCTGTGTGCCCCTTGGGAATGGCTTCGTTAGATGGATCGCCCTCTGTTCGCCCGATTTCGTGGTTCGTGTGGCTGATCGTATCATTCAACCAACCGCGGAATGGGGCGGCAAATGGCTCCTATCCATGAGTGTATTTAGTGATTGTGCTCTTGTGTGTGGAGTGGGGTAGTAAGATTGACACGTCTTAGCATGTCGATTCATGTTTGCACAGCTATTTGCTTTAATTTTTTGTATAATTTTTTTTGTGTTTTACAGCGGAAGACTTGGTGTAGGTATGTAGTATGTGGCTTCTTTTAAATAGAACTTATGGGTAATATTTACCTCGCAGGTTCGGCAATGAATATTACATGAATCATATCAATCAATGATTACGTAATAGGTGAGTGAGAAGTGCATGTGATTCCTGAAATGCCCATGTACATACATATATGTATGTAAACAGAAGCTTGTGGTGCTAAACTTGGTATCTACAAGACTGATTGTATCGTAAGAGGTTTGTTCCGTCACAGAATAACGATATGTAACTTACATAAACACAACTTAAAACAGCATCAACGAAAAAATGTGGAAATGTTAATATCCATGCGGTTTCGTAGGATATAGGACTTTTTGGGTCAATAATTGCCATTTGGGATTTTTTTGCTTAACAAACAGGGCATTTTCGGACGTGGTTCTAATTTCTTTTTTTATTTTGAGGCACTTCCAGACAAAACTTTGAATATCTGAAAAGTCAAAAAATTGAGTATTGGTGCGAGTATTTGTTCTTTTTTTTTCTTGAGCACTTAATATGATTTGGTTACAGATTTTTGTAGAACTTCCGTAGATGTATTAGCCGATATTAACAGCGAATTATAAAAAGACAGCAATCCATCCCGAATGTTCTTAAACTAGCAACTCCTTTAAGGTTTTTTGAACAAGTTATCAACTGTAGTTTTAATTTTTGTCTTTTAAAGCTGCTGCAATTTTCTGACTAGGCCTCAATGATTGCCCCTCGACAACTTCTGAAAGGGCTCTGCCCACAATGTTTGAAAACTAGCGTCTATCTCGAATGAAGCACCGGGTGGATTGAAGCATGAATCATAATGTATTCTATGAGTTACAGCTTCTTCAGTGTCGGGTAGTTGCTGTATCCTATTTAAGCTACCACTAAATATTTACATTTTCTAGCCGAGTTTACCTATTGACGAAATAGAAGTTAAGGAATAAGCACAATCAACGCCCACCACAAAGAAAATAATATAGAAATATTAAATAAGAACTCCAAAATTCAAACGTCAAAAGAAATTAACACCAATTCACAATGCCTTTTTTACCCTATCCGAAAAGTATATTAATTTTGACACTAGTTTGTAACACCCCCTAATATTCGTCGTAGGCCCCTAAAAGTATATATATTTATGATTAGGACCAAAACCTAAAATTATTTAGCAATTTTCGTCCGTCAGTCCGTACGCAATTTTTAGGCCTTAAAAGACCAAGCTAGGAAGCTGAAATAAACACATATTCCCTAGGAATCCGAAATGGTTAGGTGTTACCAAAAATTTGATACGCCCACTGCCGCGCCCACAATTTACATATTTATAGAAAATGAAAAAAAAGTTATAACAATATATATAATCTATAACTGCAGTCAATCGAATAACAATTCGAAATAAAGCTAAGTATACACAAAATACATATAAAAGCAAAAAGCGTATTTATAAAGCTTAACGTTTGTGTTAAAAATTAATAGGAAAAACATATAAAATAGAAATATGACTCAAAACTGCATCACATAAAGTCTGTGTACAAAATAAAATGTTTTTTAAGGACATCTTCGAAAAAAACATTATAATAACAAAAAAACAAGTTCGCCACTAATTAAGGAGGTCAGTGTCTGCACATTTTGTAAAGGTATTAATGCTCTATTCCGTCAGCTTTTAAAAAAAATTTCCAACAAAAAAAATTTACACACTACCAATTCGGACCCTAGAACCTAATTTAAAGGCCAAAAATGTATGACGGACGGAAGGACATTGCTAAATCGTCTAAGCTTTTGATGCCAATCATAAAAAAAATATTTGTAGGTGTTTATGACAAATGTTAAGGGGTGTTACAAACTGTTTGTCAAAACTAATATGTAGTAAAAGGAATAAAATTACTTGAAGTAAAATGTCTTCACAAAGTGAGTGATTGCATTCTTTGAATTCTTCTCGACTATACTCTAAGTGGGTTACATTAAAGCCACAGACTGTCCCTCCAGGTTGGAGGTTGATCCGTTAGAGGAACTTCCCGACCACATCACAAGCTTTTAAGTATTAGACAGACAATTTTAGCCTCGGGTACAAATTTCCCTCGAAAACCAGACCCAGAACGTCAAAGGATATGACCTCGAATGTGCGAATACTCTACATGCCAGGTGGTACTCAAAAGTTTTTCCCTAAGCCGTACATTACCGCGATCCAGGAGATTCGATGGATGATGGATGGCTTGATGAAAAGGCAAAATTGTGCATATGTACCTATATTATAGCTGCCACACAAAACTGCATGGGATCCACCAAACCCAAACATTATCTTTGTATTAGAAAATTTGAAACTGATCTATAGCAGAAAAATGATGTATGAACACTCTTAAATGTACACAACCTCAACTACTTTTTTATTTTATTGGCATGTGTATAGAATTATTGTCAAATCTGAAAGTATTAAATATTCATGATTTTATCAAGTACCATTTAGTTTACCTAACTTAACCTTCGTATTCAAAAAAAATATCTGCTGGTGGACCATCCTTAAGCGACCTTGTTGTTCTTAAGCTTTTTTATAACTAAGCCAACCTCTTCTATGCCCTTACACTCTCTACATGATGACCGCTTAGCAGCTGCTGGAAATGCTGCTTAGGTTACATCTACTATTTCGAGAGAGTTGGTGATTAGGATTCCTTGGCTGTTTTGAAGAGCCTGCTAAAAACATTCAACTTGGAAAACATTTTTGATTGTTTGAAGGGTAAGTTTTTATTCATATACAGTGTAAAGCAAATGCCCAAAAGAAAATCACCAAAAGCCTGTGTAAATAGAAGAGGTGTTTTCTTATACCTAAAGAATTGCAATTTTACATCGAGAGAAGCAAAAATAGGACATGACTGGATGTATGTATATGTTGCAAGCAGAAAAGCAAAACATATAAATTTATCTTGGATTTTTCTTACGAGTTGAATTGCGTGAAAAATTATTTGGAGAAAATCTGAGGTAAAGTCTGTTACGAGTCGCCAATTTTTTTCACTAAAGACCGTTTAAATCTAATTTGAATTAAATTAATTTCGTTTTAATCGTTTTTATTAGTTTGGAATCGATGATGAAACGTTATCTGTGCCGACAAAAGTCGGGGATTGGTTGCAAAATCATGCAAGCCCCTCAACTGAAAGTAGTTTTTTAGGTGGAATCCTAAGTAAGGTAAATAACCCATTCCAACATTTACGTTAGGTATTTTATTGCATACAAAAGTATCTATTTAGGATTTAACTGAACTCTTAAACGAAACGTCTAGACTATACTCTAAGTGGGTTACATTAAAGCCACAGACTGTCCCTCCAGGTTGGAGGTTGATCCGTTAGAGGAACTTCCCGACCACATCACAAGCTTTTAAGTCTTAGACAGACAATTTTAGCCTCGGGTACAAATTTCCCTCGAAAACCAGACCCGGAACGTCAAAGGATATGACCTCGAATGTGCGAATACTCTACATGCCAGGTGGTACTCAAAAGTTTTTCCCTAAGCCGTACATTACCGCGATCCAGGAGATTCGATGGATGATGGATGGCTTGATGAAAAGGCAAAATTGTGCATATGTACCTATATTATAGCTGCCACACAAAACTGCATGGGATCCACCAAACCCAAACATTATCTTTGTATTAGAAAATTTGAAACTGATCTATAGAAGAAAAATGATGTATGAACACTCTTAAATGTACACAACCTCAACTACTTTTTTATTTTATTGGCATGTGTATAGAATTATTGTCAAATCTGAAAGTATTAAATATTCATGATTTTATCAAGTACCATTTAGTTTACCTAACTTAACCTCCGTATTCAAAAAAAATATCTGCTGGTGGACCATCCTTAAGCGACCTTGTTGTTCTTAAGCTTTTTTATAACTAAGCCAACCTCTTCTATGCCCTTACACTCTCTACATGATGACCGCTTAGCAGCTGCTGGAAATGCTGCTTAGGTTACATCTACTATTTCGAGAGAGTTGGTGATTAGGATTCCTTGGCTGTTTTGAAGAGCCTGCTAAAAACATTCAACTTGGAAAACATTTTTGATTGTTTGAAGGGTAAGTTTTTATTCATATACAGTGTAAAGCAAATGCCCAAAAGAAAATCACCAAAAGCCTGTGTAAATAGAAGAGGTGTTTTCTTATACCTAAAGAATTGCAATTTTACATCGAGAGAAGCAAAAATAGGACATGACTGGATGTATGTATATGTTGCAAGCAGAAAAGCAAAACATATAAATTTATCTTGGATTTTTCTTACGAGTTGAATTGCGTGAAAAATTATTTGGAGAAAATCTGAGGTATGTACGAGTCGCCAATTTTTTTCACTAAAGACCGTTTAAATCTAATTTGAATTAAATTAATTTCGTTTTAATCGTTTTTATTAGTTTGGAATCGATGATGAAACGTTATCTGTGCCGACAAAAGTCGAGGATTGGTTGCAAAATCATGCAAGCCCCTCAACTGAAAGTAGTTTTTTAGGTGGAATCCTAAGTAAGGTAAATAACCCATTCCAACATTTACGTTAGGTATTTTATTGCATACAAAAGTATCTATTTAGGATTTAACTGAACTCTTAAACGAAACGTCTAGAGGAGAGGCAAAAATTGGAAAAGAAACATTCCACATACGTCAAAGGGACTTACTTAGGAGGCCTTGAGTTTCTAAAAGCATGGGCAAAGTTGTCGGACTCAAGAGCCTCAGATTTGGTAATATACTACTTAATTAATTTAAATCTTTACCATGTAATCTTTTTCTTTCATTTAAATGTTTAGATCAATATTGACTTCGATATAATCTATCCATCAAAAAATCATTTTTTGTATTCGAAATGGGAAATGTTTAAAAATAAAATACGTACATTTTATGAAGCCAATATTCACAACGATTTTTCCAAGCAATTGTTTTCAAAGTATCGTCGAGTAATATAGGTAAAAAATAAATTTATCAAATTGCCTGCCTATCTTTAGTTTATACAACAATGTTTTTTTATGTATTTATAATTTAGATTCTCAGGACTACATACACACCATACTTCTAAATTCAATTTTACCATCACCAGTAAGATTTAGAGACACCTCTGGAAGAAAAACCACTTTGTGACTTTGGCACAACGTGAATTTCGTCGCAGATTTTCTAGCCGTCCAACGCCTACTGGTGAAACTCTGCGACGTTTAGCCGCTCGCCTCGAAGAGACTGGCACAACACGAGATGCTGCCAGGTGTGGTAGACCCCGGAGTAGCCGTTCTGCAGAGAATATTGCTGCTGTAGCCGAAGATGTCATGGAAGCGCCGTCGACATCGACCAGACGACGTGCCACGCAAATGGGTATCAGTCGACGGTCTTTACAGCGAATTTTGGTACAAAATTTGAAGATGTTTCCGTGCAAAGTCCAGACGGTGCATCAGCTGTTAGCTGCTGACCGCCAATCGCGTCTAACATACGCACAAGCCATCCTTAATCACCACCAAGAGGAAGATGATTTTTCATCAAATAGCGGGTGAGTAAATAAGCAAAATTTACGCTTCTGGGGCACTGAAAATCCGCGTGTAACCAGCGAAGAGCC
Organism: Ferdinandea cuprea; assembly: GCA_963576555.1. Lineage (NCBI taxonomy): Eukaryota > Metazoa > Arthropoda > Insecta > Diptera > Syrphidae > Ferdinandea > Ferdinandea cuprea. Next base: position 87,276,419 of record OY754959.1, read on the forward strand.
ATTTCTGTTTTCGCTGGAGGAGTCATCGGACCTTTTTTCTTCGAAGACGTCGCGGGCCAAACGGTTACTGTGAATGGTGAGGGCTACAAAGCAATGATCAACGAGTTCTTTTTGTCGCAACTTGATGAATTGGGATTGGAAAACATGTGGTTCCAACAGGACGGTGCAACGGCACACACTGCACGTGCCACAACCGATATGCTGAAGGATGCATTTCCCGGGCGCCTAATCTCCCGTTTTGGCGATTTGCACTGGCCAGCAAGATCGCCTGATTTGACCGCTCCAGACTTCTTTTTGTGGGGCTTTTTGAAGTCGCGGGTTTATGTCAGCAAGCCTCAGACTCTTGCAGCTCTTAAAGACAATATCCGTCAAGAATGTGAGGACCTATCGCCGGAAGTTTTGGCCAAAGTGATGGAAAATGCCATAAAAAGGGCTCAAATGACAATCAACTGTGCCGGCGGCCATTTACGTGACATCATATTCTCGACTTGATGTAAAAAAAATTAAAAGACCAAATAAAAATAATCCACAAGAAGAATCAAAGTTTTTCATTTTTTTTTAAATTACAGCCAAAAAACATCGGAAGGTTATTTTTGCGCCACTTTGTACTTCGACAAAAATTTACTTAAATTTAGTTCTTTTCTGGAGGGGTTGGTTTGTCATCACTGTCATTAGAGTACATTCTTTCAATCCTTTGAAATTGGTGCATTGAAAAATAATTTCGAAATAAAAATATTATCTGATTTCACAAGTCCACCCCTACACCTTTATCCTCTAAATAATGGAAAGTACAATGTAAATATTTTATAAGTTAAGTTAGAAATGGTATATTGAATAAGAAATTGTTTCTTTTATTGTTGACTGAACTGCATGGCTTTCTTTGTTCTTTTAATATATATAATATATATTCCCTTTTTAATTTTCATAAATACTGAAAGTACAGATATGAAAAAAATAAAACCCAGATATTCTTGATCTAAGGTTTAGATCTTGAATACTTAAAATAAATTTGTTTCAAGTATAATTTAAGAACCACATTCTTAGAATAATCGCGAAATATTATTGAATTAAGAATGTTAAGCTAATTAAAAATGAGCTTAAAATTAGATTTTTGTACTTGAGTTAAGATTTTTTGAGTTTACCAGACTTTCGTCAACGAATAGGCTTGAAATATCACTGATATTCTTTGATTTTAGCTCGTTTTTTTCTGAGTGTAGTTATTTGATTTACAAAATCTCCGGATGTTGTTTCGATCACGAGACTCTTCGATCTCCTTGAGGTTGCAAATTCTTTTTCTTTTAATGCAACTCTTTTCTCTCCTGGCTTTGGTGCTCTTCTCTTGCCAAAAGTGTGCACCTTCAAGATTTTAGATGCGAGCCTCGATGGGTGTTCCGACCGTCTGATCAGCGCCAGTTTTCTAAGCTGATCCTAAGCAATAAAAACATAGTGCTACTTATAACCGTTTTACAAGCTGCCGGTAAATTAATTATTCGGTAGCTGCTATCACTTTTCGTTTCGTGGAAGATTTTCGACCTTAGCATTGAAGTCTCCGAGAAGAATTTTCACGTCATACTCCGGGCAGGCTCCGTAGTCTCCTTATTCTCCTCAGTCTCGTCCGTATGGCATATTAGGACAATCTTTCGGAATGAAGCTTTGATGTGGATCATAGCCATGTTTAAGTCGTAACTGTAAAAGTATAAATTGAAATTTCGAAGCAGGTGTTAACTGTTGTACAATATGGTGGTACCTAAGGCATGTATTTTAGTACACATGCGCACAAAAAGAGACGATCATCGCCGGAAGGGGTTCTTTAGGATATTTTGGCTCCATTGCTTAGAGCTAGACTCCCTAAAAATCAAAACAGCTCCCCAAATTTTTAAAATTTTAGATTTTCATTTCAGCAACATTTTAATGCTAAACAAAATTTGCACTCTATTACGACTTCATAACCAATATTCGTTGCATACATACATATTTACATATATGTATAAACATCTCTATTTTGAGTACAAAATGCACTTCTCTAATTCGAATGGAAGTAGGTACTGCAGTGTTTTTTTTTAAATAAACAGAAGGAAAGGCTACAGTCCGCTTGTGGTGAACAGTATGATACCCTATCCATATCTCTATATGCCCCCAAAGCAAAAAGCATTAGGAAGATAATGGATAGCATTTTATTTCATTCTATGAAATTTAAAAAAAATATATTTTTTGAAAAAACGTCCCAAATAGTGGGCGTGGCCAAAAACTTTCTTAGGGCGATATATTGGAAAAAATATCCTAAATACCTTTAGGCGTGTAAATTATAAAAAAAAAAACATTATTTTTCGGTCTCTATACAAATTTTTAAACAAAACTGCATTTTAGTGAAAAACTCCCACAAAAAGTAGGCGTGGCAAAAAAACGTTGAATGACAAACTTATAAAGGAGGGCAGTGCCTACATATCTTGTGAGGGTTGTAACTCTCTTTCTCTCTAACTTTTGCTTTGGTTTTTTCTAAATTGTGGGCGTGGCAGTGAGCGTATTCAAAGTGTTTACACTTAACAATTTTGTAGCCCTGGGAAATATGTGGTCCAAATTTGAGCTTCTTAACTTAATTTTAAGGGTCTACAAATTGCGTACAAACGGACATTCCTAATTAATAATAGGTTTTGGTCCTGATCATAAATATATATGCTTTTAGGGCTCTACGATGAATATTAAGGGTGTTACAAACTATGTGCCAAATTTATATACCCTTAGAATAAGGTATAAAAACGGATAAGTAAGCTTCTTAACAATTTTTATTTCTTTTGAAACCAATTTGTTCATTTAAGATTTTTACCTTTTTTGGTGGCTCCTCTTTTACTAAAATGGCTCCCGAAAATCTTCAAATGGGCTCCTCTTTCATATTGAAAAGAAAGAATATTGATATTAAATAGTATATATTTAATCCATATCAAATAAGTGGTTCAAGAATAGGTTGGGTCTTAGCATATGTCTGGATTTGATTTTTGATCAGAGCAGTGTTCATTGAACATGGGAACGAGATTCGAAAATAATACCCACTTGAAGAACTTTATTAGACGATGAGTGTCCTTTTGAGCAATCTTATATACGCTTACCAAAAAAAAAACACGGCTAAAGGACCTATAGCCACTCGGAACTCATCAAATGAAAGGGTTCGCAAAGTATAATGCGAGAATCTTTAGTTGGAAATCAAAATTAACAGAAAGTTTCTAGGGACGTTATGACGAAATAACCTTACAGAGGGTTTTCTTATGTTTCAAAGCCTGTCAAAGCCATTCATTTGATGACCATGTCAATGGGGTCACGTGGAAATCTTTTTAATTGCCTAACAGAATTCAATTGTTAATCAATTATTTAATTAATTAGAATATTATGAAAGTAGAAATGTTTTAAAAACATTACACTAGGGTATCAAGAGCAATAATATTAAGTGCTTATATGCCTATTACTACTACCACACGGTACTACTTACTGATATCCGAAGGATAAATTATTACCAATCTCGACTAGATTCATTATTTCGTTAGAAAATAACTAAACAATAATGAAATTTTAAAATGGTTATGCAGATTGATTAATTATTTCAAATCGGCAAATAAACTTTCGTCAATCGAACGCATTTTAATATTCAATTTTGCAATTTTTTTGAGATCTACACAGTGATTTTGATATTTAGTGTTGTTTGATAACAACTTTGATGAAAATTGTAGTAGATTGAAAGAAAGTACGAAGGTAACTTAAAGAATATGTGAACTCGTTTATTAGTAGGATTCTAATAAAGTTCACTACTATACTTTAAACTTGCAAATAGCAAGTAGTCGTCAATTGTGTCTGATTATTAGTAAGGCCCAATAACTTTTCACATAGGCCGATTTCCCACGGCGATTTGGCATCCTAACGCATACAATATTCAGCGTTTCCATAATTTCTGATCTTATCCATCGTATATGGATCGCGGTAATGTCGGGCTTCAACCGCAAGAGTCCAGACTCGAGGTTTTAAGTAACATATGTACTATAGAGTAACCGCACATTCCAGGTGCATACTCTCATGACCGTTAACGTTCAGGGCGTGGTTACCGTTTGAGGAAAACTTTATTCCCAGCCTCTCTCATAACTATAGTCTTTCGAAGTGGTCTTGAAGTTTCCCTGATGGCACAATCCCCAACATAAAGGGTCAGGCCCTTGATGGCAGATCGGTAATTCCGGTGCAAGTAAGTTGGCTTAGTGTTGGAGATCCCTATAGACCTGGGATTCAAATATGTCGAAGCAGTTGGAGGCCAATTCAAGGGTCCGCAACGTGAAACTATGCGGTTACCAAACGTTTCCTTTAATAAATCAATTGTGGCACGAGCTGTGTGACATATTGCGCCGTCTTGTTGAAACCACAGCTCCTGCATATTATGGATGAACGAAAAAGGCAGTAATCATGACTATATAGCGGTCACCATTGACTGTAACGTTCTAGCCAGCATTGTTTTTAAAGAAGTACGGACCAATTATTCCACCAACCCATAAAGCACACTAAACAGTCAGTTTTTGTGAATGAAATGGTATCTAAACATACACTTGAGTATTATCATCACTCCAAATACGGCAGTTTTGTTTATTGACATACCCATTCAACCAAAAGCTTCATCGCTAAACAAAATTCGCTTATAAAAATTGGAATCCATTCACCGAATCTACGCCTTGCTAGGTGATCCTGTGGCTTTAGTTCTTGCACGAGTTGGATTTGGTAAACACGCAAACCAAGATCCTTCCACATAATCTTTCATAAAGTGGATGGATACATATCCAATTCCTGTGCACGATGGCGGATAGTTTGATTCGGATCTTCCTTTACGCTATACTCTACAGCAGCAATGACTTCTTTTAAACGCACTGTACTAGGTCTCTGTGGATGCATATAATCATTTAGAGTAAACGTGGTAAAAAAAGGGTCCATAGTTAATCAAATTAATTGCTCTGATGGACTATAGTATATAGTAGTGCGCGCTATCTATTTCGAATAAAACCATGATTTTCAAAATTAATTTCCACAATTTGAAAGCGTTGTTCAGGCGTCATCACTTGACAGTATACAAAATGGCCGCCTGTTGAAATAGTTTTGCCAACTTAAAGTTCTATGTCTCTAAAAAGAACACAAGGAAAGGCTACAGTCCGCTTGGGCGAACAGTATGATAGCCTATCCATATCCGTATATGATAAGGAAAAAGCGTTAAGAACATGATGGATAGCATTTTATTTCATTCTATAAAATTTATAAATATAAAAAAAACGTCCCTAAAAAGTGGGCGTGGGAAAAAGCTTTGTATGGACGATATATTAAAAAAAAATTGGCTAAAATCTTGTTAAACATTTTTTTTCGGTTTCTAGAAATTTTCGGAGAAAATAGCAATTAAGTGAAAAACGCCCACAAAAAGTAGCCGTGGCAAAAAACTTTATGTGGCAAACTTATGAAGGGCAGTGCCTACATATTTTTTAAAGGTTTCAACACTCTATCTCTCTTTAGATTTAAAACGGGTTTTTCTAAATTGTGGGCGTGGCAGAAGGCGTATCAAAAAAAAAACCCTAGAGAGTATATGTTCCAAAATTAAACTTCCTAGCTTTAATTTAAATTCCTAGAAATTGAACACGGGCGGACACACGTACATTGCAAAATATATATAAGTTTTGGTTCTAATCATGAATATATGTCTATACTTTTATGGGTCTACGACGAATATTAACGGGTGTTACAAACTATGTGTCAAAATTAATATACCCTTAGGAAAGGGTATAAATACCCTTTATATGTCACATCAAAATACCGCAGGTTAGAAGAAACATATCTTAGGATGGGATTTCTGAATTTCTGAAAAGAATAAAACAATAAGGCCAGCGTTTTGTTAGTATTTTTTGTCGTTGGCAAACAATGAAACAGATTAGATGCGCCACGCAAAAATGAGCCCCTATTTACGCAAAGAAAATGCTTTTCATCAATCAAAAAAGGTACACAATGCAACTGTGGTACAGAATTAAAATAATGTCAGGGCTTCTAACAGAAATTTACTATTGAGATAACCTGTGTTATTAACAGCCTCAGCACGCGTTGTCATTCACTTTAATGGATTTACCTACTCCCGAATCTTCTGAAACACATTTTCAAAAGAAAAACCAAATCAATGGTCAATGCAGTTAGTTCATAGTTGCAATGGTGCGGTTTTCGAAGAAAACGCACGTTTTAAAACATTCTACAAGTTACACAAAGCAGTTGACCGATTTTCAACTGTGTTACAAGTCAACTGCGAGTCACCTAAGTTCGCGCGCACAGTAAAGCGATGCGAAATGCACACGTGCATAAGAAAACATGCAAACAGCTTTATAGGGACCAGGTAACCTGCCACCTAGCTCACATAGTTTGAATCAGTAATGTGTCTACAGTCCTGTCAGTTGCTGTCAATTTGTGTTGAATTTTTTAGATTTTCAAAACTATCTGAAATAAATTTCAAATTTTTACAAAACTATTGTGCGTATTCAAAAAAATAATAAGTGAACAAAAAATAACAAATACTTAAGTTCTTTTGACGAAAAGAAATTTATAATAAATCAACCAGTACCGACTATAATTTGCTCAATTGTGATTTGTAATATGTGCAAAAAAAATTATAGTTTAACATTTATTTGTTTATGTTAATAATTGCATTTGTTTGTACATTTATATGATTATATAGTTGGAATAAAACGCCAGCCTTACAAAAACACACATATTTCCATTCGCTCGGATCTAATGCCAGATGCTTCAGGCCACTTCATGTGGCCTTTCATTTATTTTTGTCGTTTAAACAACGTAGCTAATAATTGTGTCTTTGTGGGACAGAGCAGTGCCTATAGAGTATACCCAACCAGCATCCACCAAATCGTAATGATCGCATACTGTCCTTAAAATATGTAACAATTTTGTCCGTATAAAATTTAAAAATGTTGCTCCATCGTCTTCAATGTCGCTATTGTTGTTTTTGTTTGATGTTCTTGATGTTATATTAATATCATCAAGAATTTAAACGTAAAACATCGAAATATACAAAAATTATGCTACACAAACGCGGTTTGTTTACATATTTCACATTTAGTTTAAACCGAAGCTTATTTACAAATTTATACTTCTTTCACTGTTTCTATACACTTACACATTTTCCAAAGACATTCCGCAAAAAAAATGACCACGTTTCATTTAGAATTGTATTTAAAATGTGAATTGCTTTCCGATTATTTATTTTCATATGCAAAATACATTGGACCGACCCGCTGTCAAAGTATGTAGACACATTATTGTTTCATGAAATGACCAGCAGATGTAGCGCAAAGCAGTTGACCGGGTCCCAATAGAATGTAAAAGCTTCTCGTACGCCAAGAACGTACTGGAGCTGCAAGGATTGCCACTATTAGCAAAAAAATAGCATATACATATATATATATATATTTTGTGTATACAATTCTTTTTGTTGACTTTATTTCACTTTTGTTTTGAAATAAATAAGATACTTTTAAATGAAAATAAAGTCTAATATCTGGAAGGAAATGGCGGTTTAAGCCACATCACCATTACCCTATTAAGAGAGGTTTAAACCTCGCCTTAGCTCTCCTGTAAAAAGTTAAACGCGTACAACTGCAAAAAGTGATTTTTGAGATAAGTATGCAGCTACTACTGTATTCTGTATATACCGTTAAAAATTGAAAGTTTTGCAAAAATGTAATTGCACACATTTATTTATGCATTATGAGGAAAATATGTAAGTCTCTTGTCATTGAACACACATCTCTATACCTAGATAGATTGCAACGACAACGTGAAGAGTGTCGACTTTGCAAAAAACCGCAACCTTCTCGTGGATACCTACATAGGTACCTATATTTACCCCTATTTATACCCTTTCCGCTTCTATTGACTTAGCGTAAACCCCATTACACAATAACTTGATAATGTAATTAGCACGACGAAAATATGTATACATAACTCGCTGCCCGAATAAAAATGCCTTCATCAGTTATTCCAACAGTCATGTATAGAAACATTACACGACCACTCTTAATTGCAGTTCACAACAATTAACAAGAAATCAAGTGCCTGCCTTCCGTGCAACAAACTCAAAATGCTATTAATATAGATGATTACCTACTTCACCCCGGATTCGTTTCATCAGGACATCATCATTAAGGCTATCAGTTTTTTCCCATTATCATCTACCCAAGACGTCTTTGAAACTGCATATCACATTTTTGGAATCATTAAAATGCGTCCACAAAGAATTTCAATTTTACAATCTAAAATGAACCTCAAGTCGTTGTTATACGCTGCGATTATGAATGAAACGATGCCTGAAGCGTTCCAAAAACGAGGGCACGATGAGACAAGGAACTGCCAATAAAATCAGCCACTTACTACCCCGCACGACGGTTTACATGAGGGTCGGTGCAGCGAAATTCTTTCCCACGATCTGACTTTCTTGTATCCTATCTCCTCTCCTTCCACAGATAGGACATTGCATGAATGTGTTTCAGAAGCAAGTGTATCCACACACGTTCAGCGCAAAAACCATCCCTAAAATAAAAGGAACAAAATGCTGAGTGTTCGCAATCCGCAAACATCTGCCACGAGTAAAGAACCTGAAACCGTGGGATAGTTTCTCAGATTCAAATTAGGGACAACGACAACAGCACACATGTGATACACTGCATTCGGTCCGTGGGCAATGGGCATGGGTGGATGTCGCAGACCTCACGTCACACACTTCTCGTTCTCACATCCTTTCTCTGTGAGTAGCGTTCCTGTTCGATGGGAGTATGGAAGGGCTGGTTAGGGGTTGTTTACATTAATTTCATTTCCTTCTTGTCTTTTCTCTCTTTTTTGCAACACGTGTGTGGTTTGTGGTGGCACTGTACACAACTATAAAGCCATTGCTTCTGTAAGTATAAAAGCTAAGTCGATTTGCAACAGTTGCACATAATTCGCTGTTTAGTGGTCGGAGGTAGACATAGAGACTATCACAAACTTATATTCCAGAAAAAATGTTCGTGATCAAACGTAAAAGTTGTGGAAAAAGACTCTCAATGACGTGCAAATTTGTAAAGAAATTCCTCATGGCCCTACTGGTCATTCATAAACGTCAGCAAGGAGGCATGGACGACAAGGTGCTGAGTGGAGCTAAAGCTAATTACGCGCTATATAGTGAGGAGATTGCAGAGAACGAAGCCAATGAAGCCTTGCTTACCTCATTAACCTATAGTGACGGATCATCAATTGACGACGCCGCAGAGGTATTTCAGTACCCCGTGCACTGCATCGAGACTGTTGACGGCTGTTTTTATTGGGACGATAGCATGCAGCAATTTCCTGTTGATGGTGATTTCATTGATGTTTGTCGTTCAGCTCATTCATAAAGTTGTTGGTGACAAGCAGTGGAAGTGAAAGGTTTTATCAGCAAGTGAATGTTAAATTCAGAAATTTAAAGCTTTATATGATATTGAGAGAATTGTAAGCGTAACAATCAATGAAATGAAAACTGTGATATCTTGGAAAAGAGACATGAATGTCTATAGCTTTAATTCTGTTTAATTAAAAATTAATGAATTATGTATTGTATCTATGTAGGTAGTAAATAAGTGAATGTAAATGCTTCAATAAAATTTGATTTATACATTACAACAAATATAAAAGAATTGTGGTTTTATTTTATTTCATGTTTAAGCTTATTTAAATAATAATTTAATTTGTCTTAAAGATACGCGAGTACTTACCTATCTTTTTCGCCAGTAATTCGTTGCTGTTCTAATCGACTGCCATATGGAATCATCGGGGAACCATTTAACATAAATACAACGTTAACCATTCCATACCTTTTTTTAATACAGCATGTTATCCCACTGTGTTTTAACAATTTTATACGTTTGCGTAAAATTAGCAACCAAAGAATGTGCTGCATAGGGCATATGCCCTGCAACACTGACAAACTTTTGGTTTACACATCCATAGTAAATCACGCCAAATGAAATTATCGCAAAACAATCATAATAGTTTACAAATGCATCTATTCCTTCTTTTTTTTGGCTTCAGCATTTACGCACATGGCTGTATCTATTCTCTGTTAGGTGGCGGATGTAAAATACGTCTGACATTAACGGAGCGTTTGTTTACATTTTTTTACTGCGCCTTCACTATGAATTATCGGTACGGGGAGCGACTCTTTCATAAAAGTTGGTAGGTTGTCAATATATTTCAACGTTCATTTTTAGTGTGCACTTTGGACGAAATACAAATGAAAGGCATATCTATTAGAGGTCTGCATGAATCTCATTTGCTTTCTCTTAACTAGTACAATACTTCAGTGTACTCTATTTATTGTATCATACCAGCAAATTTACTGTACAAATTAGTCCTTACATTAAAAGAGGCAATTATTGTACACTACTCTATTAAATTATTTTACTATTGATCCAAGTTTTCCCAATTGTTATGAGATCTGTGGGTTTCTCTCCCAACTTGGAAAACAGTTTTTGTTTAATATTATTAGGGTCCTAAAATAAAGTAAACAAGATGATATATTTATTACATATTGAAATAAAGTTTTCGATGTACCTAACTATTAACGGATTTTTTTGCATTAGTGTGGGTCAGGGTACTCAAAATTTTCTTTAAATTTAAGGTAAAAACTTTATTTTCTTGGAATATGTTCACAAATCATATGCCAAAGTATTTAACATCAAGTCAGTAACACCTTGTAGATTTGTCGCAATTTTGCTTTATCAATGTGTGACTAAGTGACACATTAATAGGTTTAGAATAAAGGAGGGCAGATAGGGGCACATTTTTCTTTTCTTCACATTACTGTTAAACTAAGAACTAAAACGCAATTTACATTTTAACAGCAGCAAACAGCGCTAGTAGTCAAATCTCTCATTAAACATGAACATTTTTTTAGGTATTTCTGAAATAATTTTAATTTCTCAATTGGCTTGAGTTAGAATGTAACAATTGTTTTTATTTAGAACGCAAAACCTATAAGCTTTTCAAAAATATATAACACTTAAGTAGTTACATTTGCGGTTACATGGAATGAAGGAGATTCTGGGCTTTAAGTCCTGGATGTACCTTTACGGCTTATATTTATTTGGCATATTACAAGTTAATAACATCGTCATCACAAAGATTGGGCAGTACAACACAGGCACGTACAAAATGGTAAAGATTCTCGATGATTCTCAAGTTGTAGAAATAAAGTCTAAGGTTTGTTTAGAAAGGTCAAATAAGTGTTTACTGTTCAATAACAACCTTACGATCCCCTAAGGGTCCGATTGAAATTTTCTTATAAGCTCAGACATCAGGACCTGCCTTTTCAAAATCATCGAAATAATGTCCCCTTTCCAATCATGAGCGTTCGTTCACACATATAATAAAATAGGTATATACGTTAGATATGTACTTAGATACTGTGTGACTATAGGTACTATTTATTTGTTAAGCTATTTTTATAACTGTTCCTACATAACGCAAACAATCGTTCAAATGGGAAGAACATTACCTAGGTATATTTTGCGTCTATCTTTCTTCGTCCAGAGACATCTGAAAAACTTAGTGCCGTTATAGGTATAACTACGATTAATTAATTGTTGTCCACCACTCTACTCTACTTCAATATACATATGTATGTTTGTACAAGTGTTCATTAATATGAACACCTAAACAAAAACAACACAATTCACTAATGATATTTAATAAGTACCAAAACTAAAAAGCTTCCTCCTTTACGCTCCAAAGCCAAACCTCCATAACATATCAATCGATCAATTAATAATCTACTTTCAACATCTTCAAAACAGTCCACCCATCCACCCAAAAAAAAATCGCGTGCCCAACGCGTGGAGTTTGCAACTCCTAACAACGCGACAAACCAAAAGCAATCCGAAAAGTGTGTCCAGCATCAACCTAACCGCTCGCCGCTCGCTACTGAAGCACTCACGGCAGATATTACTAACAAAACCACCTATTCGACCTACCTGTGCTGTGTTGCACCACCCATACTGTACTTAATCTAACTAGGTACCCTATAACCCAGTACACGGAAAGTCAGCATGAAGAGAAAAAGAAAATATCATGAACAAAAAACCCGCGCACAAGTAACCAAACCACCAATCGGTGCATAGTCAACAAACAATTTCTTTCATCATTTTAAAATCCATACGTCCTTCCTTTCGTATCTGTTGTACAAGTCCAAGCATTGCTGCACGTGATCGGAAAACCATATGAAGCGCAATGCCCTTAATTCCCCCCGCAATCTTCTCAACCTTAAAAAAAAACTAAAGAAAAGATTGCCATGCACGCTTGTCTTGTCTCGCTCTCGCGCTGATAAAAGGATTGTAAAGTATTTGTATCCTATATTTGAGTTAAATAATAACAACAACAGCTGCAACCACGAGTTTCTCACACTTTCCGATGGTCTCGCTTTGCTCTCCTGGATGGATGATGTTGATGAGACGACGATGATGATGACGAAACTCATGCACAAATCCTCCACAGAGAGCACGGTAAAGTAAGTGCATTTAACATAATTTGACGAAGGGCAGGTGGCTGCTGCTCCTGCCACTGCTGCCGAATAATAATGGAAACGTCGTGTGGGAAACTCATTTCGAAAATGTTTCCCACGGATCGTCGAGTCGAGAGTGTAGCATGGAAGCAGCTTGTGGCACGCAGGCTGCTTAGCCCGGGGATTGAATTCGTCATCCCACCACCATCATCATCGTCGACATTGCTTGAACAGCAAGCACCACACCATCGCAAGCACCGAGCGGAGTCGATTACACCATCCATCCTCACACACAGTGTTTAATAGGCATAGCAGTGCTTATCTCTTCTGTTCTTCTTCACATGGTTAAGGAACTATTCCTCTTCTCCCTTCTCGCACACATACTATAGGGCGAAGGGTATTTTAATACTTATTTGAATTCCGTGTGCGTGCGATGAACACGTGCAGGTATATAAGGGTGACACGATCCCTTTGGTAATCATTCTATGTTCAGTTACCGAAGAACGCGGTTCAGTATTTCATAATAACTTTTCTAACATAATTTTTTTACGTAAATTCATTCAATTAAAATGAGTACTTCTACATACGAAATGTCAAAAACTTACCAATACCGCAAAGTGATGAAACCATTGCTGGAGAGAAAAAGACGCGCCAGAATCAATAAATGTTTGGACGAATTAAAGGATTTGATAGCCGAGTGCATGCAACAGCAGAGTGGCGATGCAAATGTAAAATTGGAGAAGGCAGACATTCTGGAATTGACTGTTCAACACTTGCGAAAAATAAAAAATGTCAAATCGGAACCGATCTCGGATGGAAAAGAAAGCTTCCGAACTGGATATATTCAAGCTGCAAATGAGGTTTCTCGTTGCTTGGCAACTCTACCGAAAGTTGACATTGGTTTGGGAACAAAACTTATGACACATTTGGGCCTTCGCTTAAATCAATTGGCAACATCAGCTCCTTCTATAAAGCCTAATGTCGCGTTGAATGTTTACTGTGAAACAAACAATTCATATCATCACCAGTCATCAACAATGCTTAGTCCAGTGTCTTCGGGATACGGAAGTGACAGTGAATCTTCAACATCTTCATCAACGTCGTCATCAGGATTACTAATGAAGGTCGCTACAGCAGTTGAAAGTGGAAGTTTGGTTTGGAGGCCGTGGTAAAACAAAATATGTGCAGAGACATCATTGCGGCTGCTGGGAGGCATTTTAAACGAGTCAGGCTGTGCTTTAGTAGATTCTAATTGTTAAAAGTTAAAAAATATATATTAAAGTCTGTGATAGGGAAAAAGCTTTAAAACATACATTTTACAGTATTGTTAAATTATTTGTTTTAGTATAATTGAAAATAAATAAAAACAAATATCTAAACCCAAACAAAATGCATTTTGTTACTATTTTTAATTCTTCTTAATATATGACCACTAGATACGAGTAAAAGCGTTTGTCATTTGATATCTGCTCCACATAAAATGTAAGTTCCTAATACAGTACATAATACCTCTAATAAAGGAAAGTGATTAATACCTATTCACTCTTTGTGTGGAAACTAGTGAAAACTGAATGAATACCTATTTTGATTTGTTTGGACTTAGTTAAATAAATAAATTATTAAGCGTAAATGGCCCATACAATACCTAAAGCCTAACTTCTCCAACTATTGTGTGTGCGAAGTTATATTTTTGACACGAATGGAGGTACCTACAGTTCTATGCCGATTCCGAATGGTAATTTTATTTTTAAGAAGCTTCTCATGACATTTCTTACTCTTGGAGGTTTGTCAGATGTTGGCAAGAGGTGGGGCAGCGAATAAAAAGTTTAAGGTGTTTACTACGGTACGGGCCGGGATTTGAACCAGCGACCCCTCGCTTAGTGGTCCAACGCACTTGACAACAAAGCCACTACAATTATTGGACTTATTTAGCCAATTTAATTAAAGCCTTCCTTAAAACCTCATAAAAAAAACCTGCCTCAGAAAGTACTGCGACGATATACATGCATATCCTTTTAGGTGTTGTGGTCTTACTTAGCATTAAATTGAAAATGTTAGTTATCCGGTCGTTTTTGGTGGGTGACACCACACGCTATATTTCTGTATTACAATTTAAATTTGACGGACGAATTACCGAACAGATACACACATGAACCACCGGTGCATACCGTCGATTTGTTTTTTTTTTTTTAATTTGATTTGAAAGTTTATATTCCTAATAGGAAGTAAATACATATGTACAGAAAAAAAAATAAAATAAACAAATCTTGAAATTATATCGTTCTTTTCAGCCGTTTCCTTTGTATGCTATTTTCAAAATAAGTATACGTACCTGATAAACAACCTAAGCCATAGCTTCGATACAAATCTATGTAAATATAAACACATATTTACATAGGTACTAATATAATGCTCGGTGCCAATAACAAATTTGATGTAGAAAAAACGGGTCCACGAATTTTATATTTATATTTTAATTGTTAAACCTAGCTAAATAGCGATTATAATTAGCAGTGATTCATATTTTTAACAAACAAATAACAAATAACATAAACAAACCTACTATGCAACCATAATTCTCTTCCGACGAATACCTACTTTGCTATAGAAGAACATATCTCATTTCTCGTGTGATAAACGCAAGCGAAAAGTGTGGACCTATTAGGTACCTATATACACACATATTATCAATCAGTATTACCACGCAAACTTTAAAGAATATTTCCTTTTAACCGTAAGTCTTTTGGTTCTCTTAACTGAAGAAATTTCTTCAATTTATAATTACACTTCGAGTAAGGGTTGACATAGGGTAAATTACCAAAACACAAAAGGATCACATTATCCGATCTGATTTCTTAAACGGACATTCCCATGCTGTTCCCATTACAAATTCTACTTTTCCTGTATGTCTATCTACTTCCATTTGCATTATCACAGCACACGCCAGCACGAGGGCATTCAAAACTCTATCCTGTACTAAAACTGTTGGTTTTCAAATTCACCTTCTCGCCTGAGAACCGTGGGAGTAAAATCCAAGTGTCCTCAAAAGAATCCACTTACAAAGAAAGAATCGGCAAACAACGACAGCTGCACCCCAAATTTGTTCCATACAAAAAATTATATGCACATCCACTAATAAAAGAATCTGTTTACACTCTAAGTAGGTATTCTTGCGTGTAAGCCTAATGCAGTAAGGGGAAGGTTAAGAAAAAACAACAACAACAAAATTAAGCATGTGTCTCAAAATTCCTGTGAGAAACTCACTTTCGGTTCGGTTCCCACGGCCACGAGCCATACGGCCATTTTTCTCTTCTCTCCTTCGATCCTTTCCACTTACCATATACATATGTACTACGTTGGTCTGTAGTTGTATGAGTCCTGCGTTGCATATTACAACAACAACAAAATAACGTTAACAAAACCAGGAATTTGTATTCATACATAGATAATGGGGGTTGATTTTGCTGCTCCTGAAATAAGTATAAAATGCTCGGGGTTAGATGGCAAGGACAACATTCTCAGTTTCACCATCCAGGAGAAAACATCTCTTGTGATACTTCAATAAAGCGTCTGTCTACCTACAAATTATAGAAATAAAAATGGAATACGTTTCACGCACTCAACACTACCAGAAGGTAAAGAAGCCACTACTGGAAAGACAACGTCGAGCAAAGATTAACAAGTGTTTGGATACGCTTAAGCAAATGGTTGCTGAATTTCAAAACGACGAAACCATCCTTCGAATGGATAGAGCGGAGATGCTGGAAGCCACTCTTGTATACCTGCGTCAAAGCAAAGACATTGGACAACAAAAAACCGAACAAGTGTCAATGGATAGCTTCCGTAACGGATACATGAATGCAGTGAATGAAGTTTCTCGAGTATTGGCTTCAACCCAAGGAGTTACTGTGGACTTTGGAAAATCTGTTATGACACATTTAGGATGTCAATTTAACCGTCTTCAGCAATTTAATCAGCAGCAGCAAACACCCACGCCACTTCACAAAACACCAAATCACATGGAACCACTAGTGATTAGCACATCATCGGCGCCACTGAGTCCTGCTTCGTCAGGTTACCACAGCGATATGGATAGTTCTGCATGTTCTCCCATTTATGTGGTTGATACAAAAAAAACTACAACTGTTTGGCGTCCCTGGTAAGCTACTTGAGTTCAATGAACTCGATACAGGAAATGCTGTCAAGAAAACAGTGCGCTAAAAGTTGTAGCTGTAATTATTGGAACCCAGCTGTGATGTCAATAGATGTGATTATAGTTAATAGGAAAACAATTGATGTACAAAAAAAACATTTATAATTTAAAATATATTTACAAAGATATTTACACAAGCATACAAAATAACTTTTTCATTTGATATATGGATTTATTTGATTTAACATGTTATTGTCTATAAGTAATATAATCGTCCTTGCTTGCCTTGCCCATTGTTTGAGTGTATTGACCGCAGATTTCCAACTGGTGTAATTGGAACTATAGTAGTACCTACCTACACTAAAAAGAATTGGAAAATATGGCTCATGTTGGTAATATGCTGCCATGTTAAGCAAAAAAATCTTAAACGCCTGAAGTCATATATTGAGTTAAGAGAAAATATTCGGCCCTAGCGAGGTATCCGTCGGAACGGAAAATTCTCCGCAACGCATACTCTGTCGGAGACCCTAATTACATTCGAGGTATCCGATTTCGGAAAAGAATAATTAAAATGCGACGACGCATTGATCTGACATGCGACAAATGTAGAGATGTATAAAATGTACCGATATATGTCGCTCATATTTGTATTTACAAAACTTTAAATTTGTATTTGGGGAGGTATTTCATACTTAATACTTTTTTTAATTTTTTTTATTTATACTTGCTTACATTTTTTAACTGCTTATCTGAAAATCGGAAAAAATTCCGCGACCACTTGCTGTCGGAGGAGATCGTACAAAAAATGGTATGCAACTGTCACAAATGTCACTGAAAATGCATTTCATCGCACTGCAACGCAGATCATTAGTTGTGCGTTTTTTTCTGTCGGAACAATGTTCCGAACAGATGTTCCGAAGAATACCTCGAAGCAAAAATCCTCCGAATCGTAGGAAATCGGAGAATTTTGCGTTCCGACGGATACCTCGCTAGGGCCGATTAATGGAAATCCGACGAAAAAAAAAATGAAATGGCAGTGGGATCTACTATCATGCAACCGCAAGTTATAGGTATCCAGTTACATTGAAAATGTCCGATTTCGAAGATATGTGATATAACTTCAGAACTATTTCCAACTTATACCTACAAAATCTACATAACATATTTTTTAGACAATATTTTTACGCGTCGTGTGATTTTATAAGTCCAAAAAAAAATTATGATGCCTTAAGTTAAATTTAAAAAAATACGTTTTTGAACAAAAAGCATTTTTCTCCAAAAATTTACTCCATCAAAATGTAACTCTATTAAGGAATAGTTGCTTTGATTAATTCTCTATGAATTTTTTGAAAAAATCAAAATTTGTGATCACAACTTTTACTACTTTTGAGAAAAATGCATCTATATATATTAAAGAGTCCGTGTTGTGTTTGTACTCATAACTCGAGAACGGATCGTTCGATTTTCACGATTTTGGGCTTGATGTATTCGTATTGGCTTAATGAATAACACTATGGAGAAAATTTAAAAGGAATTTGAATTGCAGGTTTTAGTACATTTGTTCGCAATGGAAGCCCTGAAAAGAACGTTGAAAGATTTGCCAAATAAGCAGAAAGCGACAAGAAGATTTATATAGAATGTAATCTTACAGTTCGAATTTAAGGTATTATTTATAATAAAGAATTAACAGTATTGCATGCAGCTAGGAATTTTTTATTTAGAAATAAATTTAATCTTCTGTATTTCTGTGCTGCAAATATATCGAAACCTTTCTCAGTGTTAAATCTCAATTTGTCGATGAACTGACTAGTCTTTTTTCACCGGTAGAATTTCTGAGGTAAGTTTTTACGCCGTTTCAATTTATAAAATGTTCTTTTCGGTGTTCATGTTGAAACCGTTGTATTGAGAGGGTAGTTTCAAGTTTGGCGAGTTCGGCAGCCTTGCAGTTACCCGGAAAGCTCTATGCTCCATTACCCAGGACAGGTGAATGTTGAACTGCTCAGGCAACTCCTTTAGAGATGACCGGAAACTTCTGGTCAGCCTGTTACCATGAGATGTTATCAAATATTAATGATTAAAAGGGATTAAAATTTAGGTAAATCTAGAAAAAAAGTTTAAAAAAAAATTGCACCGCGGGGAGCTTCATAAAATTGCAGTTAGAATCAGTAAACAAATGGTTGCAAAAGCTACTTAGAGAAGCTTGGGAAAGTTATAAAATTGACTGTGTTAATAAATAATGCAAACCGTTTAAAAAAAATTTAGAATACATACGAAACTAAGGTCCTGCCTGCTACATATGTTATAATTTATGCAGAGGTAATAATTATTAACACCAATGTCCTTCATGATAGTTCTTACTCGGGTTTAAACTTGGGACTTCATGCTTAGTAATTTAGCACAAGCAAAAAATATAGCCTTATGACTGTATAATAAATACACACATTTTTTTAAATACGGTATGTTAAACATTCATTGAATTTGGTTCCGTTTTTGGCAGAGTTTACCCAACTCCCGGATCTTATCTTCCGCCACTTTGTATACAAATCAAAGTGCATTAATAATAACACGAAAGAAATACTCGTACATTCTTTTTTTATATAAAAAAAATTAGTAGATAACAAAGTAAACCATGTACGTACATATATCCAGAAAAACATGAAAACTTAATTTACGTTAAGACTATAGCATTTAAATTAAATTGTTCTCTAAATTGAGTATTATATAAGTTTGCCTTCTTGAGTTAGAACACAAAAATGAGAATAAAATATGTTTTTTAACAACTAAATTACGTGTTTTTAAATCACTCTTATTATGCGAAGTTTTCACACTTATAAATGAGATATATGGACTTAAGTGATTTTTCTTTTTGGCGGTTTTTGAGCATTATATGCAACATATACCCATTTTTGTTTAATGGTGACGTACATTTCAATGCCAATATGATATAAATTAAAAAATCTCATTTTTGGCAAAAAGTGGACTCACGTGGTTTGCATCTTTAGCCGACGATATATCGCCCATACAAAGTTCTTGGCGCCACTTTTTCTGAGGGCGTTTTTCCTTGGGGCATATAGGGATTGGATAGAGTATCATACTGTTCGCCCCAAGCGGATTGTAGCCTTTCTTTATGTTACTTGTTCTTGTGTTCTTTTTCAAATTTTTAAAACAGATATTGAATCAAATGTTATTCAAAGAAAGGATTCAAATGCTTACATCACTGAAAATAAGTACCTACCTACTCACCTAAAAGAATTTTTGACTTTTGTTTAAAAAATAATAAAATAAATTGTATTATTATGGCTGCTAGGTACAAACGACCGATTCGCATTAAATTTCAATAGTTATACATATGTTGTTTTCGTCTGGTAATCCGAAAGAGCTCTCCGATCCATCCCGGATCCAATCGAACAAGAAAACATTTTTATTTTTAAAGTGTACATGACGTTGTATTCGTGTATGTGTATTTCCAAACGCCAATCTAATGTTGATGAGGGGATGGAAGATTGCCATTGTAATGATGTTTATATTATACCTCATACTATTTTTTTATGTGTTTCATTGTATTTTGTACTAATTTTCAACACAAATTAAATGTTTAAATGTGATTCTGAATTCGAAGCCAGGAGCAATTTTTCTCTATAATGTACAATGTAAATTTAATACGGTATCGATAACTTCAATGCGTTTATAAGTTTTTTCAATTAAACGGTTTCTGATTAAGATTTCTGGTGTTAAACTTAGTTTTCGTAAGGTTGTGGGTGCAATAGCTTCGTAGGTTTACTAAGCAAGGGTCCACCCGGACCACCTAAAGGTTTTATTCGTTGTCCCACCTGAACTGTCGTGAGAATCTTCTCAAAATTAAAATTGTCTTTCGAAATCGGCATTAAACTCTTCGCAAACACAATAGCGAATAATATCTGTTATTTTATTTTATTAACTAGAGCTCTTGAATCAATATTTTCACTGCAATAATGCGAAAGCGTTTTTTCTTATTTTTTTTCACTGTCCGTGAAAGAAGATGGAAAGTGTAACTCGCGCAAATTATTTTAATTGAATTGAAAAGGGCAATAACTTTATAAATAAAAACCGAAACCAGTGTTACTAACAACAGCTAGTAGCTATTCAATAAAAATAAATGACTTTAGAGAGCACTTCGCTCATAGTTTGCAACACCTTCTCATATTTTTCGTAGACTCCTGAAAGTATACCTTAACATTTTTTTTCCTACATAAAAAAATCAACAATTATTTACTATTGGTGCGATAACGCACCAGGCTAATTTCATTTCTTGTTACATGTTTCAAAAATACATTTATTGTTTTGACATATTTGGGAACATTTAAACGTTTTAAGGTAAAAGTTGAAGAGATAAAAACATGTAGACACTAACCTCTTACCAGTTTACCATATAACGTTTTTTGCCATGCCTACTTTTTAATGGCGTTTTTTAATAAAATGACATCCATACTATTTTTATCGCATTTTTCTTGGTGGCATATGGGGATATGAATATAGTTTCATTATGTTCGCTACAAGCGGATATTATTATTATATTAATATTTCTTCTGTTCTTTATATTAATTCAAATATTATTAACACATCAGAGCTGGTAGTATATATACATAAATATTTAACCAACTTATGATCCAATGTTTTTTTTTAGCAAAATGAGCTATTAACTACAAAATCACAATTGTTTATGGTACATAGCCAATTGGACTTATCCTCAGTACCTATACATATGTGTTTTTCACTAAGGCTATGACTAACATGTTCAGTTATTAAATATTTTAGTTCAGGTAACATTTCTTCAGCACTCATTATCCTTCCCTTAACTGGAAATTTAATTTTCGCTAGTTTCCATTCATCGCCGTTATAGGAAATCCCATCAGGAATCAGGTATGAAAGGTTTGTGCAATTATATGCCCACATTCAAAAATTAAGTACAAATTTGTGTAATCTAATTTTGCTTTATTTCCTGCAACGAGGCCATATATTTTTCTTTTTATTTTGATCCTAATCTATGGCTTTATTATTTAAATACGCAATAAGTCCGTGCGAAATGCTTCCTGTGATCCGTAGCTTCTTTTCTGCTATTCATTAGTGATTTCTTTGTTCTTTGCAGATCATGATCACAGACGAGGAATTAACAATTAACTTTGACTATCTGACTCCGAGAGAGTCAATCAATTCACCCTTAAACGTTAGTTCAGCATTTTTTTTAAGCAAATCTCGTCCATTTTCCTAAATATGTACCACCAAACAAGGGTCAAATCTCTGACTTACACGTATTTATAGATAGGAAATATGAGCGGATTTGGCGGTCATTTAGTTTTACTATCCAACTAAATATTAAATATTTTAAGTCAGAAATATATATTTCTATACAGCGGCTTACTTTATTGTTGTCTGATTGAAATGACAGATTGGTTTCATTTCATAGAATACGAAAATATTTCGTGAAAAACTACATTTAAAGTAAATATTCTGATTGATATTAAGTCAGTCGAAACCTACGAAATCGTTCGTATATAAACCAAAGGTCGTGGACAATGTCCTTAAAGCGATTTCGACTTATTTGCAAATTTAACATATAACCATGTATTTGCTTTCTTCTCTGAAATTATATATGTTTCTCTCACTTTAATACTTCTTCGTCATTAATAATGCAAAATAATTCACAATAAAAACTGATGTCCCACAAAATCACATTTTGAATTATTTATCTCCAGCCTATTATAAAATTTCGCACTTCCTTTCGTCGGTTCTAAGGTAAAACTCATTGAATAAAAAGATTTGTAAAAATGATGTTTAATGAATATAAATATAATTATTCACTTTCTATAACTGGAAAAATTAATGATGCCAGTTGCCATTTTTAAAATTTTAATACTCAGTAAGTGCAGGCAATTTGAGACCTTAAACTGTCTTTAAATTAAATTATCTCCTATTGTCTGTTTTATTAGTTAATGAGTTTTACATTTAAACAGACGCTTTATTATTTTATGAAAATCAATAATGTTGTGCCGCTTTTCAGGCGCTTTTACTCTACTTGAGTCTAGGTGGCCCTATTTTTTATGTATAACTTGGATTAATGTTACTTTTATGGATTTTCATGTTTCGAAAATAATGCCTTTATATAATATCTAAGAATGCCTCCTCCTCCATTAATTACATTGAAAATATATGTTAGAAAATTAAAAGGATTGGAACATTGATTAGCAAACACATTATATAACATGGAAGCATGGATCTATTTTTACCAGGTACACGAACCTTCTTTTAAATACATAGAAAATATAGTTGATGTATCCATAAATACTCCAGCATAGATGGCTTTGTAAGCTTGATGTTCTTATAAGTTGCCTCGGCCTTGAAACTTAGAAAAAATATAATTCTGCATCTTTTTATGCCTATATTCCAAATTAAAGCTTTGTCGGCCTTACAGTTTCCAATAATTTTGGATCGGACAGAAAATTGACTTGGATATTATTTTATGAAGGATTGTTTGCGGGTTCAAGGGGTATGCGGAGTTGACTATCTGGTTAACAGAGATGGCCAATATTATACTTTCTTGGAATAACTACATATGTTATGACGGCTTCGTAACAAGGGTAGTTAATGTAGTTTATGTAACAAAACGTAGTTAAGGTAGGGCTGGCTGTCCAAATATAGTTATGTTAAAGAAGTCAGTTCAATCAAACGTTAAAATAACAATATTTTCCCCAAATTAAAGTAAAGAAATTGTTTTTTTTAATCGCAGCTCTAGCAGCATATAGGTACATATGTACATTGTACCCAAGTTAACTTGGCAAGCATTTAACTTTAGAACAATAAGTCCAAGTGACTGCATTTAATTGAGTTGTTCTCAGTTAATACTTATGAGTAATGACATATTTATTTAAGATCGAGGAATATTTGCAGTATTAAATAAAAAACTAAGCGAGTGTGGTGATAGTGGCGAATTATGAAACTTTGTTGGGTCCTGGTATAATCTATGCAATACGTCTACTCAGTATCCCAGCATCAACTGCGACAATTGCTTAAATTATTAAATTCGTTTTCTACATGTAACAAATAATCTAGGTAGTAAATGAAACAAATCAGGCGCATAGTTAATTCGATTTACTACGCGTAGTTAATCGAGTAGATTACCTCACGTAAACTACTCTGCCAAATCTGCTCATCTGTGATCATGATTAAGGCTCTCATAAATTGTTCCATCTACACCTACACCTATAAAAAATTAAGCTTAAAATATAAGTGCATACAGTGTTGCCTGAATGTATTCTAAAGTAGTATAGAACCCAAAATAGAGTAGTCATTTTAAAAATATAGTAGTGCAGATAAGTATTTCTTCGCTAAAATTCTTTCAAATAAAATTGATTATTTACAGTAGCAATATGTTTAGCTCTTAAGTTTTTTAGTTAATTTTAGTTGACTCAGAAGTTGCCATATTGATTCTTCGTTGTTGTTGCTTACGTGAATTGCTATTCAGTTTTACAGAATGAACAGTATGGTTTATTCTCTAGAAAAATCAACATCGTCGGCTCTTATAGCAAGTAATTCATGTGATTTTTACACTAAATTTGCAGAAACAGAAGCATATGTACTCATTCTGATTATACATAGCAACGTTTTCGACATGCGTGTGTAAGATATAGTAGTACTTTCGGCAACAATGATTGCATTAGGATCATCCATATCTTTGTTAACTGAATGGGCATTTCTTGATGTAAATATTTTACTTCTGTTACTTACAATAACTTATTCGAACCAGGAGAACCTAAAAAATGTAAATATTAATAAAACACACACAATATGTAATAGCAAAATTTTTAAAATAACCTTCTAGCAACTTGGAGAGACAAGTTTTATCCATAACTGCAGTCTGAAAATAGTGAAATTCCCGAAAAAGAGGGGTATGAATTAAAGCACGAATATAGGCCCCGATTTTGGCCTTCAGAGGCCTTCAGAAAGAACGAAGGGGAGTGATATCGGTAGCTGGATCGAAATCCATCAGAGAACTCCGACTGGCTAGGACCTCATTGTCCCAAGCGGAATCCGTCGTGTTAAAAATCATTTGTCTGACCAGCTAGTTTTCCGAACTAGCTAGTTAAGACATGCTTTTCTTTATGGAATAAAACGTATCTCATGAGTGAAATGATGCTTGTTTCATTGTAAACGTTTATTTCTGGTTTCAGAATTTTTACTCGCGTAAAGGCGAATTATTTTTCTTTCCAAATGTTGAGAACCTTAATATTTGGTTTAATTCATTGTGTCTTAGCGCATATAGGATACTTTCCTGCATTTTTGTGTAAGTTTTTTGTATTCTTAGTCAGATTTTGTGCATGCATAAGTAGATGGAAACAAAGTATTTAGTATCTTATGCACGCCGCAAGGTATCTTTAGACTCAACCGATTCTTGTCAAATCAAGACGGTCGTTTTGCTGAAAGGATGTAGCATCTTTTAGTATATTATTATTGAAACATTTTTATGGCCATTTTAGGAGCCGTTTTGAATCGAAACATATAGAATACCACGCGGCTCCGTTCGTTCACATTTTTAGATCCCTTAGACTCTTATCAAATCAAACCATCGTTTAGCCGGAAGGATAAAGCGTCTTTTAGTGTATTGGACACCATGGAAGCATTTTTATGGCCTTATGACACAGATGCGCCATTTTGAATCGTCAAATAAACGCATAGAATACCTCCATCTTTCACATTTTTTGACCTTGATTGGTTGATGAATTTTAAAAAAAAAATTGAAGTTAATTCCCAAATATTTCAATTATTTCTAACTTGGATGACAGAGCTATTGATGCTAGGGCGGGCCTTTCGCACTAGCGTTACGGAAGCAAAAGCAATGTGTTTATGTCTGAATTTACTGATAGTTTTTGCTGTAAGTTTGGCGTTTTCAGTTACATATATAGGGGTAATTTTTTTGTTAACTGATATATGACTTAAGGCTGCGACTTTTCTACAGAAGAATTTTTTTCGTCATCATTCTGAAAAGCTCCTTAAAGGCTCTAGGGTGGATTTAAGAAAATCTGACGCTGAGTTGGATTTCAAATATAGTTACTTTGTACTAAGCCCTTCCCCTCCCCCCTCACAAGACAACATTTTATGTTTCCTTTTACCTTTTCCAAAAGTTGTCCAAAAAAGTTGGTTCTAGTTGTTGATGAATGTTTTGATTTTCCAAGATGACGAAGTGATGCGTTTCATAGGCGGTGTGATGTTTACTAGTACCAGTCACACGTGGACGGGACTAACCTGGCTAAGAGTAAGAAGATGGTTGGCGGCAGACACTCGTTCATCGTCATTACAATATCCAAAATGAAGATGGCACTGGCAAAGGCGAAGGTAATGGAAGGTTGAAATTGATTTGAAGGATAGTTAACTAGCAAACAACCAGCAATCAACCTACTGGTCCCACTACTGGAAAAGATTATTTATTCTTTAGTGTTTAATACATTTAAAAATAAATGAATATTAGGCGTAAACGACGCATAGAGAACCCAAAGTTTTACGCAAAGAGAACCCAACAGTTTAATTCCGATTCCGAACAGCAATTCATTTTGAGAAGCTTCTCATGACAGTTCTTACCCTCGGATGTTAGTCCGGCGTTCACCAGAGGGCAGCGAAAAAAAAAATATTGGTTTTATATTGCATATATAATGGCTGGTTTACATGGCCACACAAGTCTACCACGCAGGATAAGTGGGATAAACAATACTAAAAAGTCTACTGCAAGGAAGGGACAGCACTACCAGACGTGCAGAAATACGTGACACGTATTTGCTTAGTAGCAGCCGAATGTACACAGTTTGATCACTGATCTCACTCTTACATCTTTCAAATCATTGAAGACAAAGATCTCTGTCTAATGTCGTGTAAAAATGCATACGTGGTCATGTAAACCACCCATAATGCGTTTAATATGTTTTAATTTCAAAGGAGAAAATAATTAAATTAAAGTTTTATATTAGGTTGGCTTACATTGTCACCCAGGCATATTCACCTCCATCGTGAAAAACGCCGTATCTGAGATTCACTTCACTTACTCGATTCACTTTCACTTGCCGCATGCATCGTGGAATCCCTATCGACGTGGATTTCAAATTCTAAATTAGTCGGTAAACAGCTGTTTTGTAGTGTTTTGTGTAATGATTTAAAATAAATAAGTAAAATAAATCAAATCATGGACAGTATAGGCATATATATGAATATATTTAACAGTCAGGATGAAGCATCCTGCGACAGAAAAAAATGCGTTTTTTTGAGAGCAACTGCAGAAGTTTTAGTGGATCTCCCAGATTCATAATCTAATCTTTGAAAACGGAGCTTTATACTAACTCGTTATCATCTTCACTGCTTGCTTGTTTACGATTCTTTAGCGGAGAAAATTTTGCATAGCACAGTCCAACGTTTATGAAAAATTTCGAATCCCAGATGTGGTAATTTGCGTTTATGGAACACATATTATTATTACAACTCCATCACAAAATAGACATTTATACAATAATCGTAAGGGATATTTCATTCTCTAAAAATTACCAATATTCTTGCTACCTATAATAAAATATTTTCTGAAAATAAATGCATAGAATACTTACATTTTAGAAAAATCAAATTGAAATTGCAGCCTACAAGTACCAAATACGAAATGAATTAGCTGCGTATCTGAAATGTCAAAGATTGTATGGCGAGTGTTCCCTGGTACGTTTTCTACGATGGTGTGAAACGCGTTCACTTTGCCGACAGATGAATGTTTCACCTCGAAAGTATTCAACGATGACGATTTATGAATTTGAGTGAAACGTTCCTCCCGGCGGATTCCACGATAGGGTTGATTGATACTGACGACAAATCTTTGGAGTAGACTTGTGTGCCTATGTAAACCAGCCATAAGACACTAGGAGGAGCGACCGGACCTCCCTTCAAATAACTAATACTACAACTAGCTTATTTCCTATCTAGTAGTTTAGATTCAATAATTTATATTCACGTTTACCAGGCAGCTTCGAGGTTGGCTATATGCAAACTTTTTTAAAACCATAATGACTTCGATTTGTTTGGCTTTATTTCCATTAATTTTTTGGCATTATTTCGCTTTCCGTTGAAGTCGGCGCACTATTTTTTTGGGTTTATTTCCATTAATTTTTTGGCATTATTTCGCTTTCCGTTGAAGTCGGCGCACTAAATTATTGTATTGTTCAAAATATATATCATTTCAATGACCACGAAGGCGAGTCTGTTGCTTATGGACAAATGATTTTATTCCATCTTCGACGGTTGCCGCTGCGGATATCACTATTTCCGATATACCACCAAATTGTTCTTAGCACTTTGTTTTGAAAAGTTTGTAAAATTTTGATGTTATTTGCTTTGGTACAACCCCAAAGTGGTATACCATATGTCCAAACCGGCTTCAGAACTTGCTTATAAAAAAAGCAGCTTGTTTTGCATGCTGAGTTTGGCAAAACGACCAAGCAGCCAATACATTTGATTATATTTAATAACGAGCTCTTCCCGTTTTTTTTTTGTACGTGCGATTTTCATTTTAGTTTCGCATCTAGTGTCATTCCCAAATATTTAGCTTTATTTGCGTGCGGAATTTGGAAGGAGTGGTGACGTGACATAACGTCAAACGCCAAATTCAAAAAATTTGGCATTATTTCCAATTCAAATAATACCAAATTCCTAGTTTGGCTTGGTTACGTTTCACGTAACATTATTTCGTTTTTAAAATTCTAATTCTGAACGATTTCGTGATGGTTATACCCCCTGCTTGCATTCGCTGTTAGATTTGGAGTAGGCACGAGGTTGGCTATATGCAAACTTTTTTTAAAATCATAATGACTTCGATTTTTTTGGCTTTATTTCCATTAATTTTTTGGCATTATTTCGCTTTGTATTCAGAAATGAAGCCAAATTGGCTTATTTCAATTTTTAGATCTCATATATTTGTTTGGGAAAGGCTAATTTTAGCTTATGTTTTAATCCCGTATGCCATACTTTATCATACTTTTAGCCTCTGAGACGTCGAGAAAAACGCCAGAACATATTTTTTTCTCCTCAAGGGCTTTTTCCATTTCATTGGTTATTCAATAAACCTGGTCGATTGTAGAGTGTTTAATTCTGAACCCGAATTGGTGATCAGGAATTAATCGGCGCTCTTCGATAATCGGATGAAATCAATTTAGTTAAATGTTTTCAAATACTTTTGACATAATTGGTAAAAGAGATATTGGTCTATACAATTTCTTGTCATATGGGGTTTTTCTCGGCTTTGGGACCATTATGACCTCAGCTACTTTCCATTGTCGTGGAACGTATAATAACCTAAACGAAGCATTTATGAGATAAACAAACATAATAAGTGCTTTCCTAGGCAACTCTTTTAGGACTTGTCCCTTAATTAAATCGTATTCAAGAGCTTTGTTTAGTTTCAATTTTTGTATTTCATAGCACAGTTCAGCCACTTTTGATTTTAAAATTGTAAGATATTCCCTCTAAGACCGTATCGTATTAGCTCTTGACTGTAAAAGGGCTTAAACGTGTCTTCTAAGTGATAGGCAAAAATGTCGGCTTTTTCTTTGTCTTGTTTCGCCCATTCGCCATTATTTTTCTGATAGGAGGCGCTTGCAATTTTGGCTTTTTGATGCGTTTTATAGCTTTCCACAACGAGTAGTTCGAACTCTTGTCCGCGGTGAGACCTTCAAGATATGAAGAAACTTCGCGATTTTTAAAGTCCTGAAACTTTTTTTTTAAAGTGCTGCATAGATTATTAAATATCGTTTTATGCTGCGGAGCGCGAGATTGTTGCCATTTTTATGTGCTTTTCTTTTTTCCTTTACTAATTCGGTTATTTCCTGAGGATATTTTGTTTTGCTTTTTGATTTTGTTATCCGTTTGTAAGGAGTATTATACCAGGCTGAACTTTGTTTGACTCCTATAAATTTATCGACTTCGACTTCAAGTTCAAATGGCGTTTGAAGAGACACGTTGAGAGCGATTTTATTTTCGCAGTCTTTTCTAAAGGGGTCCCACTTAGTTGGTACGCTAGTAAGTCTGGGTGGGCCCTCCTTTTTCAATAGGCAACCGCTAATTGTCAGAATGACAGGCGAGTGATCAGAAGACAGATCGAAACATTCTTCAATTTTAACAAAGCTTTCGGAAATCCCTTTTAATATGTAAAAATCAATCTATCTCTTTTATAAAAACCACACTCCGCCTCTTGCTCTTTCCGATTAGGTGAATCAGTTTCGCGCTCTAACTCTTCTTCGTTTAGCGAAGCGTTTCTCCTACAGAGTGCTTTTGTGTCAAAGATTCTTTTAGTGCCTTATTCTCGACTTTAAGCTGGCTTATCTCGATTTTCAGCTCAATGTAGAGCAGTTCGATTTTATTAAGCTTTGTACGGAAGTTATTATTTTCCTCTTCGAAGCTTTTAGTTTTCGTTGGGTCCGGGGTACGCGCGGAAAGTCTTTCTGCGTCGTATCACTTCTTTTTGATTTTCCAGTAGAACTGGTCTGCCACTTGGGGTATTATATCAGGGTAGTATATGAAGGAGAAAAATGTAACTGTTGTATTTTTAGGATTGTTCCGTTTCGGATTTGTCTTAATTTTCAAGTTACAGTTTAAGTAAAAATATTGGCAAAAAAAGTGACGTCATCCCATAAAGATTTCATGCTAAAAATTCAAATTTCAAACCTTGATATCTCCGAAACTAGACGAAAACGATATTGTTGTTACATATTAATTTGCTATTATTTCATTGATTTCTAAAAAAATTCATTTTCATTTCCGAATTATACAATAGGTATAATAAAACATTTTCAACTCCTCGAGGAGTGGAGTAAATCTTGCCTTTGGTTTGAGATTCGCAGAAACTGGTTTGAATCTAAACACTTCCTGGGTGTTTCCATTCACAAAAAACTGGTCTGAAATCAGTAAAATTCTTTGAAAAACATGAATTGAATTGAATTGAATTTTTATTGAGACTTTTATAAATTTATACAATTAATTTTATACGATAATGATAAGAAATAACTGCGGCTTTAAAGTGTTGCCTGCTTGAACTGATTGAGGAAAATGAATTTTGAAAAACAAGGTTGACAAAGTTTCGGTGTCTAAAAAAAAGCTACTTTACAAATGAATAGTTCTCATGAATCGTCCACCTATTGCAAAGTAGAAATCATACATCGAATATTCTCGTCGATAATACAGAGCGACGCCATTTTCAGTATTCATTTTCGAAAATAATTAAAGTTTCGGTGACAAAAAAAATCAATTATCCGCCATATTCTTTTCATTGCATTGAAAAAGGCTAGCCGATAGTTTCATATAATTGAGTTTAACAAAACCCGAAATGAAAATTAATTCAGTTATTGCTTAAACATTAACAAATAAATGTCAAATGATTTCCTGTGAAGTTTGTGAATAAAATTTTTTTACTCTGTACTCATTCGCGTGTTAATAAATCAATTTCTCTATATTCAACCGGCTGTGAAAAATTCTATTTCACCCAAAAGATAAGAGTGACGCTTTTGGGATAGTGCTTTAAAAAACGTGTTAATTTTAATAACCATATAATATATATTAAAAGCGAATGATAATGGATGCACCACCACCAGCTGGAGTAATGGGACCACCGCCACCAGGACGCGGTGGATTCCGTGGTCGCGGAGGACCCCCAATTCGTGGCGGTTTTGATCGTGGTCGTGGTCGTGGTATGGGTCGTGGGCATTACATGGGTATGCGAGGTGGAGTAATGGGCGGACCACCACCAATGATGCCTGGAAGCAGAGGTGGTATGCGTCCACCAAGAGGAATGGGTTATCAAAGGGGTGGATATATCCCTAGAGGAGGACCACCCATGCGCGGAGGAAGACCACCTATGTATGGACAGCGTAAGTTAAATTAAACACAAATGTTTTTTTTTTTCTAAACAACGTAGTTTTTTGTTTGTATTTGCTGTGACTGTAGCATAAAAACTGACGTGGTAAGAACATTATCCTGTGGATGGAAAAAATCGATAATTGTGAAATGCGTAGATAAAACTTTTTGAGCAGATAAATAGCAGTCGCGTTTTAACGTGCAAATTATGTTAGCCTAAGCACATGAATATAGGTATTCAATTTCACACTCTCACAGTCCATAACAGTAAGTTGAACGTCGTAAATGCAATTTAAAGATTGGTGTTACCAGCTATGGGTGGAATACAACGATTGTTATTGCCAGTTTAGCGCATTTAGTATTTAAGTTCTTCATATTTTTTTAATTCTGCGTTCATATTATTTTTGGCAAAGTTTTTTGTTATAAGATTCTACTCTAGCCATTTTACCGATTGCTTCTAGTCTTAGTTTCCAAACTTCGACTTTCAAAAAGTTGAACATCACTACCGATTTTGAATCACTTTATTACCGAAGCTGTGTTGTTCTTATGAGTGTTTGTTTGGTTATTGATTAACGTTTATTCATTATTTTACCTAATAATATATATTTATTTAAGTATGTGGATAGATAGGTAACTTTTAATTTATTACGGGTTCGTCTTGGATTAGGTCAATTTTGATTAAGCGATTTTGATATTTTCTTGGTAGTCAACATACAAGTGTTTGTTAGATTTTAGTTTAGTTATATTGATATTGCCTTTCAA
The DNA here is from genome assembly GCA_963576555.1 of Ferdinandea cuprea. Taxonomy (NCBI): domain Eukaryota; kingdom Metazoa; phylum Arthropoda; class Insecta; order Diptera; family Syrphidae; genus Ferdinandea; species Ferdinandea cuprea. The sequence continues at coordinate 87,308,806 of OY754959.1, forward strand.
TTCAATTTGAATTTGGATCTGGTAAGAGGTAGCGTATTTTCAAAAATTTCAATTTTATTTCTGAATTTAAAAAAATATTAAACAAGAAGTCATTCACGCAACGTCTTTTTTTTGGAAACGTGTAGGGATTCGGATAGAGTATCCTAATGTTTGCTTTAAGCTGACTGTAGACTTTTTTTTGTAACGCGTTTCAAGCCCCGTACACCTGGTTCATCAATTTTTGAATAACCTCCTACACATAGTTCCTCAACGCTTTCAATTGTTGAATAACACCGTACACATAGTTGATTAACTGGTTTAATTGTGCATTGGTTGTGCATTGACTTGATAAACGCGTTTATACCCTCGTACACTAGAGCAAGAATCGCACGTTGAGCAGACGGACAGCTGTAGCACGCATTTGATTGTCAAATTTAATTTTAATTTATTTTGATTCATTCGACAGTTTATTTTAATAGAAAAGAAAAGAAACATGGCTGCCGTGTTGATAATATTTTCCAAAAAATAAACAGTACATTAAAAAAAGCAAATTTGGTTTTGGGCCGGTAATTTTTTTTTAAGTGACAGAACACTACTGATTATCTCAGCTGTGTGTGTGTGTGTGTTTATCAATGGCGGCTCTTCAAATCCTTACGGCGGGCATATTTTACGCACTTAAACAACGAAGAATTAAAGAAGTTGAGAAACGCATTGAACAGATAATGATTTGCAAATGTTGGGATTCGTTGCTCAATCCGATGCGCAACTGTCTCCAAAGAGCTACACGAGCTCGTCCACTACCCGTATACTTGTTAAACAACGCGTTGGTTGAACAAACTTAAGAGCCTTGCAAATTAGAATCGAATGCGTTGAACGTGAAATTGTTTAGCTATGTACGTAGTGGACGACAGGCATGATTCAACCCAACTTATTGTTGACGCCGTCTGTAAACTTGTGAGAAAAGCATTGTCTCAAAATCTAGTAAGTAGGTTCTTTTTTTACTGATTGATAGATGGCTTCCGGAATCTCTGCATCTTTTTCCTTTCTTTTGGGCTTCTTTGTCGACCATTGCGGCGAGTACTTTGTCCGACTTCTTAGCAAAAATAAAATGTATTGTCGGATATTATTTATTTTGCAGTGTGAGCAGAAGCCGCCAGGATTTACACCCAAACACTATTGTCAACATTAACTGGTCCTAATTGGGACATATGACTAGAATTTATTTTTCAATGATGAGACATAAGTCTAAAGCTTTGTTAGTAGAATAAACGAAAAAAAACACGCATTAATATTATGTATAACAATATTGAAATTGTGAGATACCAAAAACATAATAAAAAGGCATTTCAACTCTGTTATCGAACGACATTCGTCCTCACATGCAGGTGATCAGGGAGCGAATTATTGAGATTATACTGAATTTATTTATTAAAAAATATATATATATATGTGGATCTATAACTTAATAAAACTCATCACTTTAACTTTATTTCTAATGTTTATTTATAATTCTATTTTAACTTCCGCGATCGACCTGCCAGTTCGTAAGTTTAGGATGGACTAACTATTCTACTATCTTGCTGGATTTTATATTTGGAGGGGACGATCGCGCTTTGTCTTGTTGTCCCGTTTGTCATTATGTACTTCGTTTTATGGTTGGTCGCGTCCTGTCTGCTGTTAGTCCCGTTGCTCTATGTACTTAAGTGTTTTGGTCCGTTGGTGTCGGCTACCCATCCCACAATCGGCTATCCTGACGACTCATTCGTCCCGAATGAAGGGTTCCATGGTTTCATGTTCTCCGCCACGGTTGTCGTCTTGTTTGGACCTTCGTGTACGCCGACTTTCACAACATCGTACCTTCCGTGATTTCGCCTCTCCACGACCTTGTAGGGTCCCAAGAATTTTGGCCTGAGCTTCATTCCTTATTGATTCTCTCTCTTCCTGCATTTCATGGATTTCTGCTTCATCCAGCCATTCACGCATGTTTGGGTATTGAGGAATACGCATCTCTAGCCCTGTTAGTATCCGGAACGGGCTGAACTTAGTGCTTCTGGAGGGTGAGTTATTAATAATTTGCTGCACCCGGTCCACATGTTTGTACCAATTCGCCGCATTCCCCATACACGCCTTTGCCAGCATCGGCACGACAATTCGATGTACTCTCTCAACCTGTCCGTTTCCGCGGGGTACACCCGTTGCGATCACTAGGTGTTGGATGTCTTCGTCCCTGCAGTAGCTCTCAAATGCTGCTGACGTAAACGCCGTACCTCTGTCCGAAATTATGCGCCTCGGATTACCAAATATAGCTGCCTGTTTCGTTAACCTGTCCACTACTTCCGCTGTTCCCGTACTCTTCGTTGGATAAAGCCAAACAAATTTAGAGAAAGCATCGACAACAACCAAAATGTGGTTGTACAGTTTGTGTGTCTGCTCCATTGGTCCGACGTGGTCTACGTGGTAAGTCCCTAGAGGTTTATCCTCCTTGTTGATTGGTGTAAGCAATCCCTCCTTCTTTCCGGCTTTGGACTCGGCGATGAGGCACTTGACACATCCTCTTACCGCATCGGTCACCTTCCTCTTTGCATCTGGGATAAAGAATGTCTTTTCCAACATGTCCTGAGTCTTCTTGATGGAAAAGTGTCCCTGTTGATGCGCGATTCCAATTAGCTCCCTTTCCATATCAGTCGGTATGACTACAAGCTCCTTGTTGGGATCCTTGCACAACACTCCTGCTTTCATAAAAAAGTCTTCGTATTCACCCTTCTCAAGAATTTTTCTTACTGCCCTCGTCCAGCTATCCTTCAGCTGCGCTTCCCTTATTCGATGGTTTAATGAATCTTCGACCATGAGACAATAAACTCTGCTTAAGGCATCTACGTGCTTCATCTTTGAGCCAGACCGATGTTCGATTTCATAGTGAAATTCCTGTAAGAACATCGCCCATCTAGCTACTCTGAGAGGAACATCCTGCTTCTTCATTGTTTGCGCGAATGCATTGCAGTCAGTGATGATTTTAAACTGACTTCCCAGCACATACACTCGCCATTTCTTTAACGCTTCGACAATCGCTAATACTTCCAACTCGTATGAATGGAATTGCTCTTCACACTTACTGGTCTTCCGGCTCATATACTGTACCGGATGAAGTAGCTGATCTTCCGTATCTCTCTGCAATAACACCGCACCGTATCCGAATCTGCATGCGTCTGTGTGTATTTCCGTCTCTACATGTGGTCTGAACAGTCGTAGTACAGGCGCGTTGACTAACGCCGCCTTCAGTTGTTCAAAAGCGACTAGTTCCTCTGCTCTAATGACAAACTTAGCATCCTTCCTCAATAGGTCAGACATCGGTTTAGCCTTCATTGCATATCCCTCGATGAATCTCCGGAAGTATGACGTCAGGCCCAAGAAACGTTGAAGCGTTTTCGGGTCTCTCGGAACTGGATACTCAGCAACTGCTCTAGTCTTCTCTACGGACGGCTTGATGGTGCTATTCTCAATGACATAACCCAGAAATTCAATCTTCCTCATCAGAAACTGACATTTCTTCCAATTTAAGCGCAACCCGTACCTCGCAGCAACTTCTAGCACTAGCTTTAATTTATCGAGGCCTTCTTTCTCGTTCTTCGATGGTATGATGAGATCATCCATATACACCTCCACTACCCGCGCTTGGATTAATGTCCTAAAAATAGCGCTTATGAATCGTGCGAATATAGCTGGCGAGTTCGAAATTCCGAACGGAACATACAAAAATTCGAACTGCTCATCCTGTGTGACGAACGCTGTATATTTTCTAGATTCGGGGTCCATCGGAACATGGAAAAATCCGTTCACTAAATCCAGCGTGGTAAACACTTTCGCCCCTTGAAGACGCTCTAGCACCTCATCCATATGTGCCATTGGAAAGTTATCTCGGGTGATCTTTTCATTTAACTTCCGATAGTCACAGCACAACCTTTTTGTCCCGTTCTTCTTTGCTACCAGCACAATCGGCGACGCGTACTCGGATTTACTTCGTTGTATAATCCCTTCCTTTAGCCACTCATTTATCTGTTCTCGTACCAGAACTTGATCAGCGTACGCCATTCTTCTCGGGCGTTGAAAGACCGGTTCCTCGTCTTTCAAGACTAATTTCATCGTAACAGGTGATGGTTCCTTTCCGACTGGCTTATATCCTTCAATGATTGGCTTCAACACCTGGCGTATGTTGACGTCTAGGTGACTCAGCTCCAAATCCCTGGCAAACATACCCTCCTCCGCAGCTAAACAAATTTCGAGAAACACCCCCGCAAGTTCAAGTACTTTGGATCCCTGATCGTGTTCCTTGCCCCCCTTGCCCCTTATGTTCTCATTTCTATCGACGTCCCTGACGTCCGCACGTGCTCCCCTTTCGGCACTCACACTATTACGTACTTCGCTGTCAGTACCCTTACCATCACCCTGAGTCAGTGACTCATCCCGTATTTCTCTCGAGCTCTGCTTCTGTATGAACTCCACGCCTTCGTCGGTGATTACCAAATCCACCATTTCGAGAATATCATTCCCTATTACCGCCGAATACTGCATGTCATTTTCTCTAATTACATGAAAATTTATGTCCATCCGGATTCCATCTACCTCTACACTCATCACCACGTTACCCATTGTCGTAACCCTATTTTGCCCAATGCCCAACAGACTCCTCTTTTCTCCTCTAAGCACCGTAAAGTCCATTGAAGCTAAGCTGTCATACCTCAAAAGACATAAGTCACTACCGGTGTCCAGAAGTGCGGAGAGTTTAGAGCCTCCCACTAAAATATCTTTGAACACGCGGTTTGTTCCGACCGCTAAGTTTATCCTGGCCTCCGGCAAAGAATTGTTTCGAACACTTGTTGTTGCAGTTTGTCCGCTTCGATTTTCCACTCGTCGTTGCGTTGGTTGCACATCTGATCTGCAATCGCGAGCCCTATGTCCTGGTTGGTTACATCGGAAACATTTCATCGCTGCCTGACATTCCCTGGCGAAATGTGTAGTTTCCCCACACCGATAACACGACTTCGCTTTCTTTTCGTCTTTGACCTGCGCTTGAACAGAAATGTTACTGCTTGGTGCGTTAGCATATCGCGGGTTCCTTCCCGAGTTTGATGACTGCGAGACAGAGCCCTTTGCCCTTTCGTACCCCCTAATCTGGATCTTCAGCTCCTCCATTGTTGTTGCTTGGTACAGCATGACTTTGTTGTATTTTGCATCGGGTATACCTTCCACAAAGTACTCGATGATGCTTTCGTCGTCGAGCGCAATAAGTTTCCCGATTTCCAAGAGTCCGTACAAATACTCCAACAATGACTCCGACGATCTCTTTTGCCTCATTCTCAACCTACGATGGACTTCAGCTGAGGACAACTTTGTCCCGAACTCCTTGATGAGCATTCCTTTCAAAGTATCCCAGCTTCGAATTCCCGTCTGGCCCCGTATGAACAGTTTTGCGGCACCCCTCAGCAATTGCTTCGCATAAATGTACATCTGGATCTCGTCCCATCCCACAGCGATAGCATTCTCCTCAAATTCCTGGATCCACAGATTGATGTCCGTGCACCCGCTTCCGTCGAAATGCGTTAACGAATCTTCGATGTCACGAAGAGTAAAATTTCGCGTTCTAACGGCTTCTTGTCTTGACCCTGATGCACCCATTGCTTCCTCGGATTCGTTTCCATCATCATCTTCGCGCGATAACCCAAAGTGCGACAGTAGCCTGTCCTGTAGCGTTCGTTTTAGACCCGTCGTAAGTAGATTTAAGTCAGTGAGTTTGTCCCTAAGTCCGTCCACTGTCAACGCTAAAATTTCGTCCCTGTCCATTTTACTCTACCACAATTAATTTTAACAAAATCTACCAGCTTTTGAATTTAATGAAAATAACAAAAATGAAAACTGGCAACGGTCGTCGCTTACCCTTTTACAATAATTTTTCGTCTTCTTTGGCTTCTTCTTCTTCTGCTTCTTTTTTTTCTTCTTCTTCTTCTTCTTCTTTTCTTCTTCTTCTTCTTCGTCTTCGTCTTCTTCTTTAATTGCCTTGACACGGCACCCCTCTCTTTTCGTTTGCCTTGACGCGGCACTCTTCTCACTCGTTGCAGCAGGCAACCACGGTGACTTTTTTTTTTGTGACTATGTACCCACTCAATGCACTGTGGTGATTTAAAGTAAATGCACGCCGCTTTGCAACGGTTCCTTCCGTTTGAACTTGCAATTTCTGGTTGCCTCAAATTAGCTTAATGGCTTGCATTTGGCGTTTTTTCGATTTTAAATCAACACTTTCCCTGCCACTCAATCACAATCGCTAAATTCACTGTGGGTTGATGCCCTTCTGTCTTTATTTTTTTTTTTTTTTGTTACTTCACCAGTTTGTTCGTTTGGCTACGTTAATGCGTGTTCATTTTATTTTTTTTTTATTTTTTACGTTGATGCGTATTGTTCTTATTTTATTTTATTCCGAGAACATCCCGGTTGAGCCCCCAATTTGTGGATCTATAACTTAATAAAACTCATCACTTTAACTTTATTTCTAATGTTTATTTATAATTCTATTTTAACTTCCGCGATCGACCTGCCAGTTCGTAAGTTTAGGATGGACTAACTATTCTACTATCTTGCTGGATTTTATATTTGGAGGGGACGATCGCGCTTTGTCTTGTTGTCCCGTTTGTCATTATGTACTTCGTTTTATGGTTGGTCGCGTCCTGTCTGCTGTTAGTCCCGTTGCTCTATGTACTTAAGTGTTTTGGTCCGTTGGTGTCGGCTACCCATCCCACATATATTTGGCATATCAAAATGGGACAGTTTGGGTTGAATTGTAAGAGAGAGTTTTATATATGTTTTCTGTTTATGTGTACTTAAAAAAAGTCAAATACTTGAAACCACCCCTCATTTGAGGGGTGAGTTCACATTTTAAAATGAGAACCTCGTACAAACACATACAAAATGTGTGTTCTATCTAGCACTACTTTATGTAGGACTTTATTTTTAAAAGAAATGTTGTTCTTTGAAACTTCGTTTAAATTATTTCAATATCTCATGTCAATAATGAATTTCAATTTTAAAGCCATTTGCTATTTGTTTACCAAGTGTACCAATGTAAACTTTGACATGTAGGTTTCTTTCCTTAGCTTTGGTTGCTTTATTGTATGAAACTTAAAATATTTAAGAAAAAATGTTTTCATTAGTTTGCGGAGAAACGTATAGAGATCAGAATTAACAAAGCTAACGTTTTCACAAAAGCGCCATATGTTCTTCTTACCGTCAATTTTTATTTTAAGAAAACAGAGGCAATTTTTATATGGCAGGTGAAATGTCAGGAAGTGTGGTAACGTGCTTTTTGATCGACCATTGTAAAAGTGGATAGATTCATCTTCCGCGAGATCACTTTCGTACCAAAATAACCTGTATGGAATAGTGACTAGAATTTTGTTGTTAAACTGAGGCTGAGGTGTGGTGTAATCTATGTTTCTAGGAAGGGTCTTAAATCGATTTAGAGTTAAATTGATTTAATTTGGCCACTCAAATTCTTTCTCGGTCCACTGAGACGTCTGCTTAAGATGTCGAGTGGATTTAAATGAAACAGGATGTCGAGTGTAGACAAAGTGTAGTAGTACGAAGTGCACCACTCATGCATAGACAAGCTGATGGCTGAATTTAGCTGAGTTTGTCGCAATGTCCACCAGACCACCACACCGTACATGAGTATATGTCTTACAACCGAGATATATGTAGCTAACGCGGGTTTGAAGACTCCATCTATAACCTATTGTTTTCTTGCATAAAAAAAGAGCAACTCTTGCTTTCCTAACTCTTTCTTGTATTTTAGGTTTCCAGCTTCGTTTTTTTATCCAAGATTGTACCTTGATATTTCGCTTCGTCAGAGAAGACTAGGCTGGTACGGGAGTACGGGATGGTACGGGATCGAGGGAGTATAATAAGAATTTTGTACTTCCTAATGAAAAGGACAAGTTCGATTTTGTGGGGGTTAATGCCAAACTCCGAACGGTCTGTTCAGCGTGTAAACTTGTTAAGATCATTCTGAAGGAGTTCTTTTAAGGTATTTAGATGCTTTCCTGAAATGGCAAAAGCAACGTCATCTGCATAAGCCACCACTCTACAACCCTTCCCTTCTAGACCTATAAGCAGCTCGTTCACCAATAAGTTCCAAAGAAATGGAGGACCCTACCCCGCGGGATTCCTCCACAGACAAATCTACTGGCAAATGACACACCCAGTTTTGAGTTTGTTACCCTGCTTGTGAGCAGAAGCTTTATCAACTCTCCAAGTGCGGCATTAACCTTCAAACCTTATAGTGCAGTTGTGATCACAGATATGTGTTCATTGTTAAGCGCCCTCTATGTCCAACAATGCTACCATTGTATTGTGTACTTTTTGTGATGGAAATGCAGTTTCTACAGATTAACCTTTACCATACGCATGTTGACCCGTATTCAAATACTTCTTTTTCCCAAGTTATAAACAATGAGGTCGGTACTTAAAATATAATCTAAAGTGACTCACCTCTTTCGTTAACATCAGAACTGCCCCACATAGAATGGTGAGCGTTTGCATCGCATCCAAATACGAGTCCATTGTTTTGTTTATCCGCTTCCTTGATCAATCTCTCAATGTATAAACCAGGTACCGATCCCACTTGGTCGTGCGCAAGATATGCCGAAACTGGCCAAACGGTGCCTTTGGCAGTCTCTAGCTTGGGCGCGGTTACATCTGGATCGCAGAAGTTAGGATGAAGATATATTTAAACAACTTTTAACTAGAATGCAAATTCTAGGGTTACCTTTATCTGACGCATATAGTGGATAGTATTCAGGAGTCCTGAGTCCGCTAACCAGGTTGTTAACAATCAATGGCTCTTGCATCAGGACAATATCTTCTCTATCTTTAGATAGACGGAGAAGATGAGATTCCGAAGCCGTTTTAGAGTGTTAGATGGTAATCTGGACTAACTGCAGCAATTTTGCTACAATCAGACAGAAAAACTTGCCTTTCCTTAATTTTTTTTTTTTTGTCAAAAATCGCAAAATTTATAGGCTGTACCTTTTCTATGGGGTGAACGCCGCAACGTTATTATTAAGAATGTGTTGTGTACACTCTTTCTTAGAGTTTAAGAGTTGGATTTTACTAAGCTTAATGCGGAATAATGTTCATTATTTTTAGCCTCGATGATTTACATATCTTTGAGTCTCAGGATACCCGCGCAGTCCTTGGGTGCGGTATGACTTATTGTAGGGTTTATTTTGGCACATATCCCTTTGGTAGTGTTACTCTAGTTATTTTGTTACTGGTACTAACCAATGAATTGCTTTTCCAAAGATCCGTAGAGCCTGCCTCCAATGAGTGTAGGATTTCGCAGTAAAACGTAGGTTTGTTTTGTCCATTGGTTATTTTGCCTACTTTAGGTATATTCTAACAACAACCCGAAGAGAGTATCTGTTATATTCTATTCTCTTTACCTTTATATAATAATTTACTTCGTTTGTTTTTCTTATAGAAATGTTATTTAAACAATAAAATTAATGTTTAGTGTTCTTATCTTTTTGAGTAAGATGAGGAACAGGAAATACGTAAAACATGCAAAGTCATATACCTATATATATATCTCTACGAGATACATAAACCTTAAGAGGTGAGCTTACCCCTGAATAAAAAGTTCACATAAATAACATCAAATAAAAGAAGAAGTCGATAGGAGTCTCGCGACACAATGCACAAAACTGCTTTACTGTGCAAAATTTCTTCATGAATATTATCACTTTCTCGCGACACTAGGGAGTAGTGGTGATTTTTTTTGCCACTATTCATCTTTTATTTTATTCCAGTTTTGAGTTTACTATCCTCTTGTAAAATGACAAAAATATATATAATGAGGGGAACTGCTCTGTACGTATTATATAAATATGAAGGATTTTCCCGCATTTCCTACGGTAGACCACTAGGGATGTTGGTAAAGACACGGATGTCGCGATTCGACTTTGATGTCATTAAACTAGTTTTCGTCTAAACGTTACCTCTTCAATATGAACATCTGGTGCGAAAACAGCAATATTAAATAAAGGGAATAAAGAACAAAGCGAGCTTCTGCATTTATACAAACAAACTTACTTGCGCTACATGGAACGGCTTTAATACTTTTAGAAACTGGTTATATTTTGCTTTAAAACGGGGTAGTGACATACTTATATAATGCCTTTTTAATTGTAACAATTCTTTATTCATACCTAATTCAGTACCTATTTAATATTGTGATTTGCACATATAAAAAAATACTTTTTTTAAAAATTTATTTCTACATTAAAATGTGAAATATTAATTTAATTTTGTTAAATTCGATGTAGCTCCCAAACAACACACTGGAGCAGAAAACAACAAGACAGTGACTCCAATCTCAACAACACCTACGCCTACAAGTCCTCCTTCTGATGCCACAACATCTCAAGCAACCACGGCGCAAACAACTACAGCACCTGTATCGTCCAATGGTATGCCACCATCAAGAGGAATGCCACGCGGGCGTGGTGGACCTCCCGGAATGCGAGGTGGGCGTGGCAGTTACATGCCGCACTCAAATGGATCTACATTTGGTGATCCAAACGGTATGATAAGACGAGGTGGTCCACCACGTGGACGTGGAGGCTATGGCCAGGGAATGCCACGTCCACCAATGTCACACAATGCTAACACTCAAGTTGCGCCCGTTCCAACATTGAAACGTGGTGCCCCAGGGGGTCCTCCAGGGCCTAAACGTGGACGTTATGATTCTGGACCATACTCTCAGCGGCCTATGGCTCCAAAGTATCACCAGGCTGCACAAGCAGCTTCACATTCAAACTCAGGCTACGCAACACCTCACGCATCTTCTCAAGGGTAACTGTTATGACAATAATATTTACCAAAAAAATGTCTCTAATTTGTTTAATGCTTTAGCCACCACTCTTATCAAGATCCATCCCAAGCAGTTGATCCGTATGCACAACAGTACTCAGCACCTGCAGCTCAAACGTCATATAATGGTTATGCGCAGTCGGGATACGGAGCCACTTCACAACCTAGCGGAGGATATTCACAGCACGGCGAATACGATCAGAGTCAATACTCTGGCTATAGGTACACAAGGCAATTATTACATTTTTATGTATTTTTTTAATATCAACTTTGGTATTTTTAATTAAGCAACACTGGGTATGGCAGCCAACAGGATACAAGGTATCAGACTTATGGTCAAGATTATACACAGACATATGGGGCTCCAGCTGTCGATTATAGTGCACCTTCGTCTGATTATTCACAGCAGGGGCAGTCATATGATGAAAGGGCATATGCTGGTTATGGTAAGTCGTTCTTTTTCGTTAGTACGTATACAAAAGACTTAAGTTTACTGCGGGCAGACCTACGTTTCTATAATTCTACCTTCTCGCTGTTTTCAACACGTAGGTTATTAAAATAGTAGGAATTGCAACGTTTTGTTCCATTTTTATTCAACATTTTCGTTTCACAAATATATTCAGTACTGACCGTGACCACTACAAAACAAACAAAAATTTACTGCCAATGCGTGTCAACCGATCGACTAACTTCAACCTAAAATAATCTTCATCACAAATATTTATTAATGTGAGATTACATATTAAGATTTATTTAGTTGTTTACTATTTTATTTATTAATTTACAACGAGCTTAGACGCCTGATATATTTATTACATGTAAAACTTTGGAACGCAGCTCAAAAGTGCAGCGCGACCGTGCATTGTTTTTATATTGCCTTCCTCACTCGAATTCCACCCCAAAGTACGAGTAAAATCTCTTATTTTCTTAACGTTTGACCAACGTGTGAAGAATAAGTTGAGTGCATTCATTCCCAAAACTGAAAAAAAGAAACAGTTAAGAAGCATTAAGTTCTTTCTTATAGAGATAGTAGTCAATGGGCCCAATTTCCTTGAGAAAGGGGTATTCTTTTTTTAAACAAGTAACCTTGTGTGGAATTATAGCCTTCCGCTATCTGAGGTTCGACCAAATTTTCCCTGGTGAACATCGCTTCACGGTTGTTAACGTCAAAGTTAACAACCTATTGCATTTCACCTCTTAAAAAGATGATTATGATAAAGGAACTTATATGAATTTTTATAAGTTCTTAAATTGAAATATTATCTTAATCTATAATTCGAACTTACAATTCAAAAACAACACTTTTTCAGATTATATATAACCTTATTATTTTAACATATATTCAACAGATACTCAAGCATACCAACAGGGGTACTCTAACGCAGCTGGATACTATTAAATGATTGCCGATAAGGGGGTAAACCCTTCGAGAACATATTTAAATAATAAGCCTAAAGTTTTAGAACTAATGTTTATAATATAAACATTGTAAGATGAAAACAACAAAATTTTAATAACAAAATAATTATTTTTCAATCTTAAACAAAAAAGTATCAAGTCGCATAAAAAAAATTGCAAAACAAAAAGACGGAAACACTAATTTCCACATTTTAAACTCAAACCAAATTTAAATAAAATACAAAACAAACAAAATATCTATTATATTAGCGAAATATATTTTTGAGCAGCAAGAGAAACGCAATTTATTTACAAAGCAAACAAAAACTGTTAAAAACAGAAGAAACAATTTTATTTTGACTTATCAAATTGTAATATAATTTTTACAAAGACAAGTAAATACTTGTACTTATAAAATTGTCATTTCATTTTTATGTTGATAACAATTATATTTTACATTTTGACATTTTCCTATACAAATCTTTCATGGCAATTTAGGTAAAAAAAAGAGTGAATCTATTATTACAGTATGTACTCTTTGTTTGTTTAACCATTTACATTTTTTCGTGCACGTCTTAAAATAATAATTTAATTACAATTTCAAATTTAAATTAAAGACGCTCGTATTGGAAATAACAAAACAAAAAACCTTTAGCACTTCACAAAAACAACAAAACAAAACTAAAATGTGAAGAAAATAATTTAAGAAAACTTATTATTGTCTAGGTGTGTGTCTGAAAGTGTTATTTTTTATTTTGTTTGTTTTTTTTTTTTTTTTTTTTTTTTTTCTGTTTATGCAGGTAATGTCTTGTTAGTTGAGCGAGCTTTTATTATGATGATTAATAACGAAAACACGAAAGAATATACTTTGTAAGCTTACATATTAAATTTATCTAATTTAAAAATATTTAAATATTCTATATAAATATAACAAACAAACAAAAAAAATAAATTTCAATAAAAACAAATTGAAAAGAAAAAAAAAACCTAAAAACAAGAAATTAGTCAATTTATTAAAACTATTTATTTTTGATTTCTTTTGCTCTGACAAAAAGTTATTTACCATTTTTTTAATGTTTTATTTAATACATGCCATAATGACCTTTTCAATGGTGTTAAATGTGATAAAAAAACATGAACCTACTGAACTGTGATATAAAGGAGACTGAATGATAAGTGAGACAAAAAGTACTGCTTATTGAAACTATATTCTCATTTGATACAATTAATTATTAATGCGAACCACACCATGATGAGGTAATACCACAGTATTAAAAAAAACGATAGCATACAAAAAGAAAACAGAAAACCATAATGATTTCTTTCAAGTTACAAAGTTTGCATTTTAATATTCGCTTCCTTTTCTTTCTATGTATAGAGTTGAGAAATTTAAACTTACTTTACAAAAAATTGAATCTAAATAAGGAAAAGTCAAATGATACACAAATTCATAACGCAAGATTAGAGAAATTAATTCAATCCATGCTTCAAGCATGCAAACATAAAATACGAATGCATATAAACATATAATTAGAATGAATGAAAAAATAGATTAAGTTTAATAGTCAAATTCCAAATGATTTCGATTTGAATGGTTTTTTAAGACTATCTGACAAATAGATTTTAAGAAAGGCTTAATTTATATAAATTATTTACCTATAGTAAACGAAAAAGTATGTCTCATAGTAATATGGATACCTAATCTTACCTTGAATAGAGTTGAGCTCAAAGTAGCTATGGACTTAACATAAAAATATAGTTAAACATGCACACAATGCCAAAAAAAAACCCTCTATACAGAAATTAAAGAGCATCGCGGAGGGCTGTTGTAGCGTCGACTTTACTAGGAGAATATAAATTCCAATGCCAGTACCACAATATCGGTTGGCTGTGAAATGTTGCCACGAATATGAGCCCTTATTTAGTCAGCATTTTTTAATATGAACATGCAGATGATATGTCTCTTTAAAAGTTTTTGATATTTAAAGGCATTAAAAATGCGATAGTGTGGTTCTTTCATAACAAAAATGATAAGGCTCGGCCAAATAAATAAAAATGATGATGGAAAGTAATTTTGATATTGTCAGTGCACTTTCGACTTACACTTTTAACTAATTTTTAGAAACTTCATATACTAACAAAATTACGTAGAGATTAAGCGAAGTATTTGTCAAGCCCCATTAAACTGACGCGTTTATGTAGCACGTTCCGTGCTTTTGACGTTACAAATGCTTTGACATATACATATACATATTTATATTTAAAATTCAAATGCATGTATACATAAAATTAAAGTAAATGAAAAAAAGTAGAATAAGTTTAATAGCCAAATACCTTTTTCGGTTTTAAGGTTTTTTTACGCTTTCTGAAAAATAGATTTAAGAAAGACTAATTTATATAAGTTAATAACCAAAAGCTAAAGAAAGAGTCTGTTATATAAAAACACTTACCTTGAAGCTCAAAGCAGCTATATACTTTAAAATGCACACAATTCCAAAACATGTCCTGAAAGAATATTGAAGAAAATGAGTTGAACATCATCGCCGAGGGCTGTTGTAGAGTCGAGTTTGCCGAAATCGGATGCCAGTATCATACTATCGTTTAGCTTAAATGTTGCTCTGAACACGAGTGTCCAATACACATTTTAACTTTGTCGTATACCAAATATAAAGTAATTAGTGGTAGAGAAATCCAAAAAAGTTGGTTTTTTAATTCCTTCCGTAGATCAATCTGTCATTGCGAAACGGTTCAATGAATTTGCGTAAAAGTTCGTATCAGAACTTATGGGATTTATAATTTTAAAAAAAAACCTGACCTACCTACAAATTGTTTATTAAGCAGTCATTTTTGGATTATGGAGAGTTTTGTTGTATTTTTGAAACTTGGACCAAGAATGTTGCATACCCAATTTTCCAATATCTAAAAATCGACAGAGGCAATTTAAAACAAAATCTGTATACTATGTAGACTAACAAAACTTACATACTTCAACTATTAAAATATTTGTTTTTATTCTGGTTTTTAAAAAACAAATGTTTCGTATGCCGCAGTCGTCCATTTTATTTAACTTGAACTAAGTTGTCTTACTTCTTGTATAATCAAGACATTCAAATTCATAGTTGTGGTTTTATATGGCTATTTTAATTTCAGCATTTGTTGACGGCCAACATGCTCGACATATCGGCTAAATACAGAATCAAAGTTTCCAGAACTGTAAGAAATTGAGAAAAACAATTTTTTTTTCTATTCATGCTTTAAAGTACCATTTTATTGTTTAAGTAAAATTTAGTTTTGATTCCTTATAATGTATGTACATAACTTAAATATTTTTTTAAAATCTCTACCATTTATGATGTCATTTTTAGTTAGCTTTGAGCCAGTCGTAGATATCGTAGCTTACAATGGTATGCTGCAAACTTAACCATACCTTAGCTGCAAGATTTCAATGGCAATCCCTTCCAGTTTCAGCACTGTTGTGCTCAGACAACTGAACCCTTGAGAGAACACTTTATTATATTGAAATAATTAATTTATAAACTGTTGCAACTCGAAACCCTAAAAAACACTCCTGTTAATCAAAGTTTCATTTACTTAACATATTTGTTTGAAAACTCGCACCGAAGTATTAAAATAATAAAAATTAAATAGGCGTACACGATACAGGACCCAAAGCCTAACTTCTACAACCACTGTGTGTGCGAAGATATATTTTGTTGACAGTTTAATGTCAATTCCGAATGGCAATTATTTTTTGAGAAGATTCTCATAACAGTTTTTACTCTTGGATGTTTGTCAGACGTTCGCAAGGGGTGGGACAGCGAATAAACACAAAATCCTTTTAACATGGCATTATTAACTTGGTCGGTTGTGTTCCAAATTTTTCGAGATGCATTTTGTGACCTGAAGGCTTCCACGGATTTTTGAATTTCTGATTTGAACAAAGTTCGTTACTCCTGTTGAAGGTAGTCATCTCACCTGCCGTCAATTTGTCCACACTGCGAGCCATATAAGCTTTGTGGGTATATTTCGATCACAGAAGAAATCAGTGTTTTCGGCCGCTTAATCATCTACCCCACGGTTGTTTCTCTGTTGATCTTAGATCCCAGATATTTCGACTTTTCGCACTTGGTAATCACTTTTACATTCTTTTTTGTTCAATCGTCAACAAAGAATAATTGAT
The DNA here is from genome assembly GCA_963576555.1 of Ferdinandea cuprea. Classification (NCBI taxonomy): domain Eukaryota; kingdom Metazoa; phylum Arthropoda; class Insecta; order Diptera; family Syrphidae; genus Ferdinandea; species Ferdinandea cuprea. The sequence goes on from OY754959.1 coordinate 87,325,280, forward strand.
GTTGATATTTACCTAATAAAGTTTTTAGGTTTTGCGAAAGATATTTATCAAAAGTACTGGAATGACAGTTATTTTCCACATTAGAAAATATTTTTTTTTTGGATTTTAGTTTTAAATTAAAAGCACACTCAATTGCGTTATTAAATTATTAAAAAATGTTTTCGAATCCTCCTAAATTCAGCTTGTTTCAAAGCATATAATATTTTAAAACACATGACATGAAAAAACTATTTCCGAACACGTTCCAATTCTTATTGTTTTTTTTATTTCGAAACAAAAAAGATAGTTGTTTTTGTGTTCATATAAGGCCTGTTCGCGTACCGATAAAGTAGCAAACAAAATTAATAAAAATATAATGTAATTTATTTTTATTAAATCTTTTATCTAAAATTTACAAAAATAACTAAATAAAAAAGATGCTATTAGTTGATTTTATGGAAGCTCTAAACAAAAGTAAATTTGTATTTTTGTTTCTCTCATTTTGTACTGTCCTTTCTACCCACCAATTTAATCGATTCAAGCTTTATTTTTTAAGACAATATTAGGAAAAAATACACCTTGTTCATGTTCATGAGTGTCTTGCAACTTTTGCTTGACATAGATTGCAACACTACGCGTAAGTGTTGATAGATGTCTACAATCTCTAAATACCCGGTTGATTTTATACTTACATTTGCACTTAAAAGATATGTCTTTATCATCCTGTTCTGTTGTACCGATATGTTAAGATGTCACCAGTATGTTTAAAAACAACTGGAAAGTAATAGTTTTGTGACATAATGCTATTTTTCTAGATTCAGGCGACGAAATATTCCATTTCTGATTGGTTAAAAGAAAACAAGTAGCTGATTTATATATAGTGCGCGCGAAGCCAAAAAAATTGTTTTAACAGTTAAAGTTCACATATGTATTCGATATATATATTTGTTTTTATTTAATTATGTACGTATAAATCATTGCAAAATTAAGTTTGAAAAAATAAGAACTTATAGTCTTTGATATTGAGTTAAGTAAAGAAAAAAAAATCGGTTTGTAATAAACAAATTAAGCATGCGCAATGATAATTTGCTTTTTTCTAAAACTATACTATGCATATATCATATCATGATGGCTATTTAAAAAAAACTCAACTGAGATTACGAGTAGAAAATGTTCTTGGGGAACAAGAGAAAGGTATTATTATTGAAAATTTATCAATCGAAAAATTAAATACAAAATGTAAAAGATTTACATACGTTAAATTAGATTTAGTTTACGTTAATTTTTTATTTCAACTTTGTATTTATTTGTTATTATATATTTAATTATTACTTGTCCCCATTACATGAAAAATTTCAAATATGTGGGATGAATTAAATAGGTTAATTAATTCTGTTTAAGTTAACAATTCGATCAGTAAATCCGCTGAGGGGGAATACATCGGTCGACGAAATTCGAACTTTGAAAACGCAGGGTGTTAAAACTCCAAAAAAAATGAAAATGAAATTTTTCAGACGCAGCTAAATTGTTGCGAATTGGCATACCCTCGGCTAATTAAATAATATAGGTAAACATGTTTTAAAAAGATTTCATTGATATGTACATGAAAATTAATTCGTGTTAACAATTTAAACTTTCTACGTGGCCTTCAGAATGAAAATCATATAAGTAATATTGGTATAATTTCTATATATTATTAAATGCTACAAGATAAGAACAAATGAAAAGATTACGGTTGATGAATGTAAGAAAATATATAGTACACATTAAGTAAAAAGGAACCAACAAATTCGACAGTGAATAATGGAAATCAATATACATAATATACAAATCAAATAATAGATTTAGAATTCTAACAAAATATGCAATTAATAATACCATAACAGTTATTAAATTACATATACATAGGTAAATATTGCATACAATAAATACAAATAATGGTAAGTTAAAACTCCAAACAAACACAAGTGAATAAACTGTGATCATATCTAGTAGGAAACCGCAAAAAAAAATATGAAGACAAATTTTCAATGGTAATTCTGAAAAAGACTGCAAATAAATCGATTATATATTTATCACTTTAACAATATGCATATCGAATAATTTTATAATTCCAGGGAATGGATATTCCAAATGTTAAACAGGAATCGTTCTCAAGCGAAAGGATTTACATGAAAAGATACTAACTTTGGTAACAATAGGAAAAACATTTTTATACATATACATATATATTTTTGTACATTTTTAATTTTGGCATATTGAGTATATACATAATATATATAGTTTAATATGTTTTTTTTACATTATTTAAAATTAAAAATACATAACATAATAAATAATAAACTGGATCTATCAGTTAAATTAATACAAATAAAAAAATGAATTTGCAAGAAAGTGACGAAAAGAATCATGAAATCGTTCTAAAAAAAAATGATAACGTATACTGTAAATTTGAAAATTCACTTCAAATGCCATTTTAAAGAACTCTATTAGATGTTAAAAACCGGAAGAGTACATATACATATATAGAAATCAAATTGTATGCAAGCAGTTAATACAAAATTAAGTAATTGAGATAAATAGAAAGAAAAACAGCCATAATAAATTAAAAAAAAATACATAAAATTAAACCCATAAAAGTTACAAATTTAAAAAAAGCAACGTAGTTTTAAAAGGCATTTGATCATAGAATATTGTAGTATAACGAAATTATTTTGAATTCAACAAATAATTGCCACATCTATATTTTCAGGACACGGAAATTGCAAACAAAGCTAAATACATATTATGATCTAAAACGTTAATTAAATTGATGCTAATAATGCAAATGCTAAATGAAGAAAAACAATACAAAGCTCATGAAACTACATATTAATAGTTTTATTTTTTTATATACATTTTAGGTTACTCTTTTGTTGTTAATTTTTTTTGTTTTATTACTTTGAAAACTAAAAAAAAAGTATTATTTATTCAATTTTCGACACATAAATATAAAATAAATAATTTTTTCGAGAAGCGTTTGATTTTGTTTAGGGAAAAGTAAGGTAAGTTTATTGTTTTGTCATAGTTATAAATAATGTATTTATAAATGCAACGAGTACATTGGACACCAACAAATGGCCGTGGTTCGATTCTTCAAACTTTTTCTAGAAAATTAAGCGATTACAGAAAGCGCGGCGGATCGCTTTAAAAATATTAAACGACATTTACGGACCCACCCGAACAGAAAATTATTTTATATTACGAATCAGAGGATTATTGTTTCGAATGATACATTTTTTCTTCCGATTCCTATGAAATCGGCAATTTTTTACCTCTCTAGGGCCAGGTCCCACATATTCAAATTTCCAGTTTTCTCATTTGAATATGCTGTTTCTAAAATATGGCACTCGTTCCCCAAAAACATTTTTTTTGTGTTCTAACACAAAGAAAAATTCTCTTTTATTGTAAAAAAAAGTGTTGTTTTATTCATATTTTTTTTTATTCTAAGTTGTTTATGTTCCTCGTACGTGATTATCGTACGTATGTGATTATGGCTCCTTAATAAGAAATAAATATGTATCGAACTAACAAAGCTTTGAAAAGCAAAATAACACTACTATATAAAACCCTTCACTATGTGTATTTACCTTAAAACTAAATGTCATTTTTTTGATATTCTCGCTTTTCTAGAGTACGGTCTTTGTGCGCTTCTGTACCCCATTTTATATATATAATGGCCGGTTTGTTTACAGCTGTTTAAATATGTGGTAATTACCTATAATGGCTGTGATTTGCAAAATGCGTTTGTTTTTTACTTTGGTCACCAAACCATATTCTGCCAAACGCGTAACAGCTTACTTCTTAATTCCCTTGTAAAGCTTAATCTTTGGTTGGGTGATTTTTTTTTGGTGAGTATTTTGTTTGTTTTATTAATTTATTTCTTTAATAACTAACTACAAAATATTTTTGCAGTGAAAAAATGTCGCAACCGAAGCTATAAACAAAAATCACGAATATTGTCTACCATCTACTTTTCTTCGAACCAAATCGATTGCTTCAACGAATGGCTCGTGCATTTGCTGGAATACATTGAAAACAGTGTTTTCTAAATATGCAGTTTCCTTAGAATTATTCGTTGCTAATGTAAAACTATATATAAAAACTTAAGTCATTAAAATGATGACAACTTTTTTGTGAAGTCATATTCTTAACAATTAAATTAATATTATAAGTATGGTGCAAAATTAATGTTTGGTATATGTTAGTATGTAATTGAAGCATATTAAAATGTTTGGTTAACTACAACAAATCACGGATAAAAAAATAAAATTTTACTAGCCTCTATTCTAACATTAAATAAAAAATAAAACAGTAATAAATAAGTTAAAACAACATAAACGGAATTACATATCAATTTCCATCAATGTCTTTGAAGTCATATATCGTTAAAATTAGTTAACAACAATTTCTAATTTTAAAGTCTTTTTGCAAGTAATAAGGAGCTTCAGGTTTCTTGATTTATTTTTAGTGTAGACATTAATATAAGTTATAAACTTTTAGTATCATCCGTAAAATACTATGGTAAATAGTGTCTTGTTTTTGCCTTTTATGGGATCAGGTTATGATCAGTGGTGGAATCGGCTAGTTTAGTATCGTTTCTGATAAACAACTTTTCATTGCTCTCTTCAAAGTAGAACCCCCTATTATACGGATATCCGGATTTGAGTCCGATACATTATAGTTGCCTCTGGACTGGAAATTCAAAGAATTTCGTAAGCGGCCAGGAAAATTTTGATTTTGAAGCATTGATTTTTTTCACAATAAAATAAATTAAATATGTATTTCGTTAAACTCTGCCCACACTTTTGCGCCAAAAACAAAAATCCTTTTTTCCGAAAAGCTGCCCACCTAGCTACCGTTATTAAGTTTGAAATATCCCAAGAATCTATTTGTTGATGCATTGTGGACTAACATATAAAACTAATTTTAACTGACTTAAAACCAAATTAAGGCATTCTGATCAAATGAAAGCGGACCAATTTGGTGTTATGTATTTCGCTTTGCTGAAGTAAAATAATGTCAACGTTCAAAAAATTGGTCTTATTTCACTTTGTAAACGTGCAATAAGGCCAAATTAGGAAAACTCGTTACACCTGCAAAGTGTGCCAACCATGGTATTTTTGCCAATAAAAATGTTGAGATAGGAATTATCTAATATCGCTTAAATAGCCAAAAAATTCAAATTTAATAAAAAAGTGGTTTTTTGTAAATTTAAATTTTTTCAAAAACTAGAAGAGCTAGAACTGTATGGTTTTCTTTGTTCGATTAGGTTAATCATTAGGGACAGCAAATAAAAAAAGCAAATTTACTGTTTGTTTTTTTATTTTATTTTGAATTTGACAGTAATTTTATTAAAGACTATTGATGGAACTTAATTTAAAAACAAATATAAAAGAACGAATTCCTGGTTTTGAAAAATGCTATTGCACTTTGTAAGTGTTACCTTGTGTTTTAAAACACTTTTCCATTTTGATCCATAAATTGACCCTTCCGCCTAAACCGGGCAAGATAGAAAATACAAAAAAGCTTGTGTTTACCTTACAGTTATCGTACTCGTGACCAAATAAACTATTCAATATAATATGTACCTCTACCTACATCTCAAAGAATTACCATTTTTTTTCATTTGGTCAGGGAAAACTTTAAAATTAGCCAGGGAAATTTAATTTGAAGATATAGGCACGAAAAGCCAGATATGTATTTAATTGATTATCTGCATATAATAATCTGTGTAATTAAACCATCCATTCCTTTGCTGGTGTAAAAAAAGGCGCCGTTCGTCTTTTTTGACGTTCCAAGAATTTATGAAAAAATCACCGAAAATATTCAAGTAATTCGAAGTACATTTTAGTAAAATGTCCTTGAGACATTAAATTATTCAAGTTTCCAAGGACCTCATGGTGAAAAAAAACCTTGCTATCGAAAATAGTCAGACGATTTAAAGGACATTTTTGTCAAAATCAAATCTTTGGAGAGCTCGGAAGACAGTATAATCAATTGATATTTATTGACAAACATTCTAGCATTCCCAAAAGATAGTTTCGCAAATACTTATGTCCACTAACAACTTAATGAACATTCATATTCCTTTTTAAATATAAGTTTTTAACTAAATCCCCCATGTCAACATATGATATTTTCAATAAAACGCATTCCTTACAGCTTTCATTATTCATTAGCTCATCACATGCTATGCCATGTCGATAGTTTTAAGGACCTTGGAGTTTATTTTGACCCCAAACTCATGGCATAGGACATATCAATTTCATTGTAAATAATAAGGTTAAATATGCTTTATAAAGAGGTGGTCCAAAGAATTTTATGACCCTACGTATCATAAGTATGCTTCACAAATTTGGACTCTGTAATGCAACATTCACTTAAATCGAATAGAAGACATTCAACGTAGCTTTATCCGAATTGCTAAGATCCATATCAAACTTCTGCAAATGATACTCCTCTCTCAGCGTGGAGCCAAAGCAATAGTGATATGGTTTTTACATAGTTTTTACAGCAGCTTATATCTGGTCATATTGATGCACCTGAGTGATTGCTTACCATAATCACACCACAACTATCTAATAGTGGCATATAAAATCAATGCAATTCTCTTAATCGTTCAATATATCGAAAATAATAATTCGTTAAACGTAATAGAAAATAAGAATCCGTATATTCAAAATTCGTATATCCGTATAATAAAAAACGGGGTTTTTACTCAGCGAAATGAATTATGCGGAATCCGTGTTTGATAAATTTTGGACTGATTTACAATGCCATAAAATATGTTCAGAATTTTACTTTGGATTCGTCCATTTTAGAAATATTTCAGTAATTATTTTATTTTATTTACTGAACAATGAAGAAGTAATCTTACTTTCCAACTAGGTCAAACAATTGGAATAACACACATTATGCTAATGGTGATTTCGTTTGGTAATTTCAGATTTAAATGTTTTGCGTGGCCAAGAAAATTTGAAATTTCCAATTTAAAATGCGGCCAGTTGAGAATAATTTATACAATTTTAATTTTAATTTTGTGTTTCAAGGTTGAACATTAATAGTCGGAGTAATAAATAATAATAAAATAAATAAAAATAAAAAAAATTACATGGAGCAAAAGGGATATTTTTGATTATCAACTGTCACCTAAACTGATTCCACCCCAGCATTATAGGAATCATAATCCTATCCCTTTACTGCATCCCTTTTCTACTTTTAACCGCGTTTTGACACCAATAATTATCTGCAGCATTCACGGTGAAGTGGTATATACATATGTGATTCATGAGCCGGAAAATTAAAAATGAAAGAACCGATTCTTTAATGCCATAATATGTTTTTTCTGTACAATCTGTTTTGCAAAAAAATTGCTTAAAGTTTTCAATGTATACACAGCTAGGGTCTAATAAGGTGGAGAACGAATAAACTTCTCCCAATGGCAGAGAGATTAGCTGAAATTATTACCAAATTTAACTTAACTAATAATAGATTGGCAGTGAAGCGGTTGAAAATACAACGACAAATACACTTAAAATTCAGATGAAATATTTTTGCTTGTTCGATTGACATTTCTGATCGGAGAGCTCTTCAGGATTACCAAACGAAAACGACATAATTCTATTAAGTACGGCACCTACAATTTTGATGTAATTTCGCACATTGGACACATTTAACATAATTGTTCAAAATTCAACAAATTATCAAAATTGTTAAAGCCGTTCTTAGGTTTAATTCAAATTTAGGAAAATCGTTATATGAAAAAAAATTATTTCAAAAATCCTTAGTATGCAAATTTATTCGACTTAAGAGTATTAAAATCACAGTAAAAATTTTTAGAGTTCGCTTCGTTAGTTTTTCCAAAATCGAATTTTTTTCCAAAAACTGAGTAAGCCCACCCCAAGTATCCTTAGTAAAAAAAAAAACAGAATCCTTTGAATCATTTTCTAGAAGAATAGAGATAAGTGATTTCCCCCAAAAAAATTGTATGGCAGGTACCGTTATTTCAAACGATAAACCAAAAAATAAAAAGATGTCCCGAGATGTAACCCAAAAAAACCTTGTATACGAACTTTGAATCAAATCCGTCGAACGGCGAGCCCGACGGACAGCATTGGCGGAGCCACTTTTTTGGACTTCTCTATAGTCGAATATCATCCCTCATACTCTGTTTAAGTATGAAATTTCCGCATGATCGCAATAACTTTCGCTTTAGTATACTCATGTATACGAGAAAGTTAAAAAAAAGTATTGGAATGGACTACATGGAAGATTCCGCTATCTTTCTTCGGCGCAACGCAAGGGAACCTTCTGCAAAAGCGAGGGACTGATCTAAAAATCATCCCGAAGACGTGACTTATATCGCACGTTGTCATTAGACTATTCTGCAATTTATTGTCTGTATAATATTAATGAACGTTTCTGTATAAATTATAAGTGATTTTATTCCTGCTGGCTAAAATTACTAAATGTGTTGCATTTTTGATTACAATTCTGTATTACACTCTAGCCCGGTAAACAAATCTTTCCTTTTTGACATTGACTGACGAAAAAAGGTTAAGTGATTGCCACCCAGCTTTTGTTAGCTTTTTTAAATTTCGCCCTTACCACACCCAGTCAAATTAATACCCAACAAGGATTTTCTGCAACGAAGCAATATGATGTGAATTCCATGAGCTGTTAATGGTTAGGCTTAAAAAATTTACCGGATAATGTACTGTTTATGAATAATAAATGTACATTTTCAACTAATGGTACATTTTGAGCACTAAATTATCAGTTTTCCAGAGGGAGCAAGTCACCCGTTATGCCGGAATGTGTTACCAATATTACAATTTTTGTGTGCGTACATACATTAGTTAAAAAAAGGTTATTTAAAATGTCTAGACTGCTAAAGAACTTTGCTAAAAAGCATAACTATCTTCTCGAGTAATTGATTACGAAATTCGATATCTTTTGTTACAAACTCAAAAAATTGAGCTTTTCCATTTTATTTGCATATATATATATGTGCAAAAGAAAACCGGTCAACACTTTTTTAATTATTTTCGCTTACATCTAGCTACTGAAGGTGTATACCACAGATGGGTAATTTAACAGATAGTCAACTTCGAGTGAGTCTCTCAATTCGCCCTCGAACGTATACTCAGCTATTTTTACTCATACAATTTGCACTTATATGAGTTTAGTTGTAAATCAATTTGAAAGCTGAAATATTTATAAGTTATTTTATGGATTTTAATGGTCGCCCCTATTAAATATTATTTTTAATACCAATGACGCAATGTTTTGAAAAAACAAAATCATACTTATGGTCTTGAGCCAATATATATATATGACTTAGCACTAGTCTAAGACTTATCTGGCTTTCCATAAATTGTTTTTTATTAAGAGTTGTACACCAATTTTTGGCACTGTGAGACCAGTTTTGTCTTTTCATCCACCCAGAAAAATTTGTATTTTTTAAGATTCATACCAGTTTCAGCGAATCTCAATCCATACCGAAAAGCGAAAACCAATCGCACTAATACCAAAACATTTCTCATGTGTTACTTTTGTGTTTACATTTTACGGAGTTGTACAGTTTTGATGACATGTATCTATTAAATAAAATTCTTTACGAGTAAATACAAAACAGTAGACATGAATCAATACTAATATATTGTGATACTACCTAATACTAATATATTAGTTTAAAACTATTATAATATTTAAACCGATACAAAAATATAACTAATATTTTTCTGATTACAGTCAGTAGGTACATATTACATAGTCGGCCCTAGCGAGGTATCCATCGGAACGGAAAATTCTCCGATTTCCTACGATTCGGAGGATTTTTGCTTCGAGGTATTAAAAAGTATTAAGTTTGAAATACCTCCCCCCAGTCAACATATACAGATTTAAAGTTCTGCAAATACAAATATGAGCGACATATATCGGTACATTTTATACATCTCTACATTTGTCGCATGTCAGATCAATGCGTCGTCGCATTTTAATTATTCTTTTCCGAAATCGGATACCTCGAATGTAATTAGGGTCTCCGACAGAGTATGCGTTGCGGAGAATTTTCCGTTCCGACGGATACCTCGCTAGGGCCGAATGTCATGTTATAATATTGAAATTCATAATTGATGGTTTGTAACTAGCGGCGTTTAGTAAAAAACTAACCATACCTACCAATAACTCTTGTTTTACCACATAGATATCAACAATCACCACACTACGTTGCTGTAACAAGGGAAAACCGACTTAACTTAACTTGTGTCTAACCTGCATTTGCATAACATGCTAAAATCGCAGGCGGCCACGTAATTTCAATTCAATTTCTGGGCATACGTCTAGGAACAAGAATAATAAATATTTCAAAAAAACTTAACAGCTTTCAATACAGGTTAATTTTTAGTTTTATATTATCCTATCTAAAATATTATTATAAAAACTATTAGCATCGTCCGAAACAGATACTTATACTGAATATTTTATGAATACGAAAATATTAGCTATTAGCCGCAAATACTATGAATACAAAAATATTAGCATCGGCCAAATGATACTAATACCTAAAATAATAGTAATACAAATATTTTAGCTTCCCCCTACTTACCAGCAAAAAGAATAGTACACATACTACTCATAACATCCATACTGATACTAATTTCCATGTAATATTTTGTATGAATGGATTCGTTATATTTTGATATCAACGCAGTATGGCGGCGTTGGGTGTGACCTAAATATGTAGGTATATATAAACTTTTCGGAATTTAAATGCATATCGGAATATTATAATAACTATGATATTAGTATTAGTGATATTGAATATTTGCAAATATATGTAATATCTTAATGAGTACTAAAATATTATTCACATCGGTACAAAATAGTTATTATTGAATTGATTTTTTCAAAGGTGACCTCCTCCCCTGTCATTATTCAATGCAATTTCGATACATTTTCAGATGAAAAATACTTAATTTTAAAAGAAAAAGAAGTTTGGAATTTATTTGGATTTTGAAGACGATGAAGTGAGTGCGCATTGTAAAACCACATAAGTGCAATTAGTATTTTTTTGAATCAAACAGACTTACATGGATGGTGCATGTACAATGTGTTTACTCAGAAACAGTAAGGCATATATTTCTGAAGTTATATTTTTTAGAGTAGTTATCCCTCTGAATTGTTAATATTCACTTTAACTCGATATAACTTGAGTTCGGATGATATTAGGCCCCATTACTGCACATTTTTTTACGTCTAAGCTTTAGGTTTTTTTATTTAGGTATATTTAGGTATTTTTTTGTAACTGGAAAGACGACGTACAAGTGGTCCTATATATTAAGGAATATTACAAAATGAAGGAAGAGTTGTACTTATTACTTATTGGCCACCACCTTATGTTTTAGAGTACATGACTTTGTCCCTGCACATGCAAACACGGATAAGAACATGGTATCCATTAATTCAATTAAGCGACATTAAATTCACTGTTCTTTTTATCCGGATACCTGTTTTGAGACTTCAATCGGCTTTTTAATGCACCGGCTCAGTTTCTACCCAACTAAACCTTTCAAAAGGGCTATGTCAATCAAATTTACAATACAAGCGCAAAAAAGGTCAGGAATAAAAACTCAGAATTTGATTTGCTTTAGTGACGAAGTGATACGAAACCGGGAGGCCTACATATATTTTTCAAGATTGAACCGGCGAACCCCGCAGACTGACAAGCAGTGAAGTGGGAGGTAATGATCTCTATAATTCTGTTTTCAACCTCGTCGATAAAAGGAAAGAAGAAGATTAAATAAAAATCACCAGATAATATCAAAGGGTCCTTCAAATAAAAAAAAAACGCTTTTTCAAGATCAGTTGAGAGAATGTAAATTTTATTTTAACACCTAATGCTGTATGTATATATAAATTTATTTGATTTGCTTACTACTACAATTCATTATTTAATAGGTACATTAATCTAAATATATAAAGGGTTTTTAATCATTGCTACATGTATAAAATACATCTGTCTGTCCATACATAACTTGAAAACAAAGTTCATCACTTTTTATGCTCATATAATTTATTTGTAGCCTCATACAAGTATTTTTCTAATTACACCTCATATTTTCGGTAAGTGCACTCATTAAGGCTAAAGACTTGACCGGTGTCAACTCTATTACTCCCTCTCCCTGTTCTCAAATCAGTATTTGAGTTATTTAACATTAAAAATTTTGATATAAAATTCAATGCGAAGCAGGTAACAAACATAAAGCAATTGGAGTTTCTGGTTTAATTTATGGAAACTAACCCCGATAGAGGGAAGGGAGTTTGCGTAAATACACAAGCAAAAGGGCGATGGGAAATGATAAACGCAGATCTATGCAATGGACCTCCCGTGCGTTCATTGGAGAAATGGGTGAAAGTAAAGGAAATATCATAATACTCTCATTCTTAATTGTTTTCTTTTACTATCAACCCAAATAAATAATTGTAAAAAAATATCCAGAAGAAAATTAAGGGGCTATATTGTTTCTTAGGGAGAACCAAACACGTATAACTGCGAGACGATATTTCACAATTTCCTTCTGTCCTTTGAATCTGACAAATATTGATAGAATCAATTGACAATTTCTTATAACAAATATATAAATAAATTCCCAAGAGTTTATGCTGCAGATTGCAAGTTTAACACTTTGATGTTCATCAGCCTTTTGTAAGAGATGGAAAGAGAACCACTTAAGATGATACTGGGGAGCATTTAAACGTGAGACTCTTCGCTCATTCGTCCAACAAACTAAACACTGGGCCACTACACCCATAATATCAATATGCGTAGTTAAAAAAAAATTTAATGAGGCAAAATACATGTTTTAAAAATAAGAACTAAATAGTATAACAAATATTTTAACAAACAGTTTTTTAAAAAAAAAGTATAAAAATAGAGTTTGTAACAAAAAATAACCTATAACTTTTTGTTGTCAGTTGATGCTCCAACGTTCTTCCTTGCATTCTGATTTTCATCTTTAGAGCTATTATTAAAATGTACTGACGATAGCCGACTTTCACCCGAAAACAATTGAACTGATGAAACACCGCCTTGCGATCTACTTGTTTCTTTTTCAGAAGACGTTGACTGCGATGCCACAGGTGTAGATGTTTTATGGCGTTCCAGGTTCGGGCAAGCTCGATTAATTTGCTGTTGTGAGGACGCATTCATTGAGCCGATAATAGAACGCACAAATGAACTTGCTATTGACTCGTCACTATAAGATAATGAAGTTGGAGTAGTTGTCCGTTTAAGAAGTTCTTTGGTGAGAAATTCTCGAAGGTTCAGCAGTCTGCCACCCTCTTCAGTTTGCGTTGTTTCAAAAGATTCCTAACAAAACAATTTATACGGTTAGACCATATTTAATACTAAAAAAAAAAACAAACACACCTTATGTAATGCAGTTTCTGTAGCTTGTTTCAATGGTTTTCTTCTTGGTGTAAATACTGGTAATCCGAGACTGGATGAAGTGCTACTGCTAAGAGCTTGAGTTTCCATTGTACGTTTTTTCATCTGACTTGGCCATTTAATCCCCAATAGTTTAAGATCATTCTCAAAATTATCCGACTGATCATCGGTTGTAGTGGTTAGCAGCCTAATGCCGGAAACATCTCCAATGTGTGTTTTTTCTTGCAAAAACTTACGAGGCGAAACTGTAGCCGATGTTGTATTTGAAGTTTTATCATGTGATTGTGCATTTTGCTTAAATGAACGTGTCAGAATGTGTCGCAGTTTAAGTTCCTCTTCAATGTCCATAAGTGATTCGGTAGAAGAACCAATGGTATTGATATTTCTACTGTCTTCTGTTTTCTCCAGACTACGAGAGTCCAAAAGATCAGATGTCGAAACACCAATTTGATCTAAATATTCTTTTCTAGTGGGAAACTTTTTAAACGCAAGATTAGCTAACTTAAGAGAAGCTATAATGTCTTCTGTGGCTTCCTTATCATCGCCAAACAAAGATTTTGCAAAATATTTACTGAATGAATCAAATTGCTCGTAACCAGTAACACCACCCTGTTTCGCAAGGTTAATGAACTCTGTGAACTCTTTTTCGAATTGCAAACTAAACTCTGGATCAAATTGGCTCATGTCCAATCGGTTGAGTCGGGCATATTCTTCAAATGTGGGAAACTTTTTATATGTTATTTTCTCAATTCGATCATCTAAATGAGATTTCCCACCGAGATCCTGTCCATTATTGGCGTGAATCGATGTATTGATTCTTGACGTAGCTGGAGTATCAACCTCAAAGATTGTAGACAATTCATGAGGTATGTCTTCAACTAGTTGTGGACTGTAGCGCGCGATCGAAATTGGTGGCTTTGGCTTTTTCAAAGACAAAGACTCAGCTGAAGAATGTGCCTGTAACAAGTCCTCTGTTGGAGTGTCGCGTGTCTCCTGCACAGTTATTGGCCTAGACTCCGATATCCCACTATCTCTGCTGATTCCGATAATTTTATTTTTTTCCAGTTGTTGTATGTTTTCCGTCGATTTCGTTGAAAGATGTTCGTCGGACTTTACTAGTTGTGAATCTAATATTTTACTTGTTGATTCTTCACTAATGTTGCGTCGATCTGGAAGGTCCAGGTACTCAGTTGAGTTTCGTCCAGTTTCACTTGCCGACGAAAGGGTTGTTTCCAGGATTTTTTGCTTTTCTTGACGTACTTTGTTAATCATTTCCGTCAACTCGGCTATTCGTTGAGTGCAGTTGTCTGTTAATTGAGTCGATTTATCTACTAGTGTATTTTGTTTTTTTTCTGGGATGTAGTCTGGATTCGTTTTTACGGAAGGCTTTTTTAGCACAGATTTTATGGGTTTTGCACTAGCAGCTTGTAATGCTTGAAGTGCGTCTTTTTTTGCTTGTTCTTTAAGAGCTTTTCTCCAAATAACTTCAACCGTTTTTAAACTGGAATCTGTCGAATTCGATTGCCGAATAGATTCTTCCAGTTGACCTATGAAACTATAGTTATCCTCGATGAATTTTTGTACATGTTCTAAGCGATTTGAAGCTAGTCTGTCCGTTTCTGCGGCTGATACATTTGCTGTTGTGTTTATTATTGAGTTTGACGGCGTGTCAATATCGGAGCTGCTTACACCAAGAGCATTTATTGAGTTTCGCGACATACCAAGCAGCCGCTGAACATAATGTGCCATTAAAGGGTTAAGATTGGAACTCAATTTTTGGTCCTTATTCTTATCACCTTGCGTTTGTACTGGTGGTTCTTTATCATCATTCGGTATTTTGGTTACATTTTTTAAAATTTTATTTACATTGTTATGGATTGTAGGTGGGAGACTTCTATACGAGGTAGAACTTGATTCGTTCGATTGAGCGACATGCAGTTTCTTTCGGCTCTTTTTAGGTGTTGGACATTGAATTAATGTGCATAGTTTCCTAGGGCTTTTAGTTGGCAGCTTTTTTTTCTTCTTTGATTTGGCGTCTTCTTTAAGCTTAATCACGATTTCTACTGGCTTTTTGCCTATGAAAACATTTCGTGTCTCAGTATACTTTTCTCCTTCACTTGAGTCATCTTGTGAACTATGGTATTGATTATCTTTATCACTTTCTGACTCCGTAGAATCACTTCTTGGGTTGTCTCTTTTTTTCGCTTCACTTTGACCACTATTTGTATATCGCTTCTGTGATACAGTTTGTACATCCTTACGATCCAATTTAACATCTCCCATAGGAAGCTCGTTTGCAGGTCTGTTTCGTATACGATCAGGTGCTTTATCCGACCATCCCTCTTTATGCGGTATTGTATTTTTGACATTTTCATTTTTCTTCGAAGCCTTTTGAATTTCATAAAATTCTCTTAATTTCTTCTCCAAAATAGCTTCTTTCTTCTTGAGACTATTTTCTCGCCTTGAAATAGAATCTTTTGTATTACTATCTATCAAGATATTTTCACGTTCTTTTCTAAACTCACTAATGGAATCCATCATGTTTTGAACCGTCTCCTTGGTAGTTGTTGCAGAAGCTGAACATTTTTCAAGCTCGTTTATTAGGCCTCCCCGTAGCCGATTGATTCGGCTCAGCAAGTCCTGAAGCTTCTCCGCCTTCACCTTATCAGTATCTCCGTTTTGTTTGTTATACTTTTTGATATCGTCTGCAATTTGTTTACTTTGACCGTTCACATAGCCCAAGAGTATAGAGCAACAGCTATCTGAAGAGTTCAAATTGTTAAAGTCATCGCGCTTAAGAGCTGATCCCAGATTTAAGTCATTATCATTAGCTCTAGGGCCAATGTTGGATGAAGTACTGTGTTCAGACTTATGACGATTAACTACAGGACATGTTATAACTGCCGGTCGCCTTAGAATATCTTCTACTGCATTGTTTAATTTAATTTCTTTTTCTACAGCGACTTGTCCAATTCGATGAGATGAAAACTGGTGATTCTGTAACAATTAAGTATGCAATATGTATTTTTACAAAGTTATAAAAGGGAAAATAAAATCTCACATCACATTGCAAGACCTGACGTTGTTTGGTCATAGCATCTAATTTAGCAGTCAAATCTTCGCAGGCACGTCGTACTTGTTCTCTCTCGATAGCTTTTTGACATCGTTCAGATGATTTTTGTCTAAAATAAAAAAAAAACATATGAATACATCTAACTCAATAAATTTAAGTCCAAAATTTCAATGATCTCAACAAGACCCGTTTTGGAAAAATTGAATTTTTCAAAATTTAAAAACCCATTTAGGAATAATTTAGCTTAAAAAAATAACAAATATGATGTAATTCAAAAACATCTAACGTAGCGATAAAGTTATATAACGCATTAGTGGGCTTTAGCATTTTCATCATCATCATCATATAAATAAAATTGATTTACATTGATTCCAAAAATTTGGCATTATTTCAATTACAAAATTGAAACATGACCAAATTCCTAGTTTGCCAATTTGGCATTATTTCGTTTAAAAATTGTAATTCTTAATGATTTCATGATGGTTATAAAATATGAGTGGGCATGCTGCCCCCCTGCTTGGTTTTACTGTTAGATTTGGAGTAAGCACGAGGTTATGTGCAAACTGTTTTTGAACCCGATAAATCTTTGCATATTCCCAACTTCGCACCTACTCCAAATATAACAGCATATAGCAGAACACGAGTTTTTGCTTTCGATATTTTTGGCTTTATTTCTATTAATTTTTTGACATTATTTCGTTTTGCATAGTGAAATAAAGCCAAATTGGTCTTATTTCGTTTCTGGCTTTATTTCGTTTGGCGTTATTACAGGTCACCTAAATATATATGTATAATTTTAGGGTCTACGACCAATATTAAGGAGTGTTACAAACCATATTTCAAAATTAACATACCCTTTCCTAAGAAAGGATATAAACAGCCCCAATAATATTTTTAGGAAGATCCGTGTCTACATATTTTGTGAACGTCTTAATGCTTTTTTCCGTCAACTGTAGCTTTGAACAGTTTTTTCAACCAATTTTTGTGATCGAATCGGAAAACCGGATGTAAACACGAATAGATAATAAGAAAAATGTATTTTAATGAAAAGCTGAAGAAGCAAATGCAAAACGTACTTTGTATGTATTGAACTTTTTTGATTAATAAAATTTGTAAAAAAATGAAACAGTACATTATACGGTAGAGTTTTTAAACAACATACATAATACTCTATGAAATTCACACCATATTGCTTGGCAATTTGATTCTCTACAGGCTTTGTAATGGTACTATACTAAGAATTCGACTGGATGTGGTAAAGGCGAAGTATAAAAACAAAAGCTGTGTGGCAATCACTTTAATTTTTTCACCAGTTAAATGTCCCTTATGATAATTCCATTAAGTTCCTGCGCATAACCAAATTGGAAGGGTCAACAATTAGAAGTATTGGGGGCTCGAGGGTGCACATAGTATATTTTTGTGTTTTATATATCAAAATATATAAATTATATAATATATTTGAGTATGCATAACTTAAAATATACAATGTGCACTTACGGTTTTGCATGGAACCATCGATATATAGAGCTGTCCCTTCCATCCTCTGCGATCCCGGCCACGCTACTTTGAATTGTCCAGACCAAGCGCTCTGGCATCCGCAGTGGCTTGGTCATTAAAACGGAGGTTCGATCTTCCTTGCCGTCTGGAACCTAGGGGCTAGGATTGGAAGATCCTCTAGGCCAGAGCATTGTTGTCCATTCGCTCGATATGGCCCAGCCAGTGTAGTCGGCGGTTTTTGGCTTTGTGGACTACATCCACATCTTGGTGCAGCTCATAGAGTTCGCGGTTATATCTTCTCCTCAATTCGCCCTCCATTCGGACCAAATATCCGTCAAAGAATTTTTCTTTGGAAGGAGCCCAGTATTAACTATCCTTTCCTTCTTTAGTCCAACACTCGACCAAGATGTCATTCGTGGAGTTGATGTTTACACCTAGGTAGATGAACTCCTTAACTACCTCGAAGTTTCTGCTATTAATAGTGATATTTTGTCCTAGGCGGTGGACAGATGATTGTTTGTTTGTTGATAGCATATATTCTGTCGTGTCCTCATTCACTTCAAGACCAACTAGTTTCGCCTGTTATTAAATAGCCGGGATTGCCTCCACCACTGTACGCTGGAAGCGTCCGATGATGTCTATATCGTCCGCATATCCCAGCAGCTGAACTGATCTGTTGAAGATAGTGCCTTCCGTGTTGACACCTGCCCTGCGCACTATCTGCTCAAGATAAAGAAATCACAGACAGCGCATCTCCTTGCTGAAATGCGGTGCATGTTTGATAGAGTTCAGATAAGCTGCTGCCAAACTGCACACGACACAGCTGGATCAGTTTTGAAGGGATCCCAAATTCGGATCGCCATAAAGAGCTATTAACGATGAATGCTGTCATATGCGGCTTGAAAGTCGATGAAAAGATAGTGCGCTTCGATTTTAAATCTAAGAAGATTAATGTTCTGAACTTAATTAGGTTATCGAAGCTAAGGCCCATTATTTGCAGAGAGTAGATGGATATGCGGATATGGACTTCAGGAGCAACATCTTAGTTTTAACAGGCAATGAACTTTATGTGGACCATAGTAACCGGAGACAATTGCATACTTTTCCGATCGTAACCGCAACATATAACTTACACCAAATTACGAGTCTTGTATTCCAAAGATGTCTGTCATAGAAAAGTTGATGTATCTAGTGTCTGCTAATAAGTGCAGAGGAGCTTTGACTTTGCTGGATTAAGTGATAAACTATTTGAGGGCCCACTGTTGAAGAAAATCCAAAATCATACAGCAGCAAGAGAAGACAGAAATTTGATGACAAAGACGCTGACACTTACTGAGAATTAAGGACATTATAATCAACATCAGCGGGTACAGTTGCCAGAGACTGCGGACTGCGTTTAAGAGTTAAGGAAATATTCATAGTAGTGACGTTTTTCGGCCCTTATATGAAGAACGACAAGGTTACAAGCGGTTCAATAAGTTTCGTCAAGAACAGAGAATGCTTCCAACGGGCATACGCAGAATCACGATATTTTATCAATTTAAATATATGGGTATTAAATTAAAGGAGGAGAGTTGGGTCTTGGAGACCTTAATTTATAAATACATTAAGATTTTAGTTACTGCATACACATTATTTTTACTTTAAATATAATTTTTGCAAAGCAAACGCAAAACAGGAAACGCCGAGAAACATAAAGTTTGGGCTTTGGTTCCAGCTTTTTCAATAAATTTGTTTTACATTTTAAAAGAATGATTCGTGTTGAACGCAATAAGCAATGGGAATGATTTTTTTTCCTCTCCGTGAATTGAAATTGCTTTCCGTACTTAAAAATAAAAGAACTCTTTTTTGTAGAAAAAAATGCTTACCTTAATTTATCCATTTCTAGTTCCCTTGCTTCCCTTAACTTATCAGCTAGCTTTGCTTGTTGCATGGCGTCCATTTGTAGTCCATCACTTAACAGGTCGTGTGTTTTAACAGCTGTTGTTGAATGCTCATATTGTTTTTGAAATTTGTTATTATAATCGTAGAACTGTACTTTAGCGTTGGGGCACCTCTGCAAATTATTTGAAGTACTTGACTTAGAAGTAAGGGTTCCTCCTGTTTGTGTACTTATTGGGCGAATAGCTAGCGACTTTGTCGGCGAACTCCGCACACCAGAAGTCCACGATTTCATTGATGCTGCATTTTCATATTTAGACTTTGTTGGTGAAATTTGCATGCGGACACCGCCGCAGCTTTCAAGCGGCTGAGAAGCCTCCGCTTCATCACTCGTATTGTGTAGACGAATAATGTCACTTATCTGAGTAAATCTTTTTTTTGCAGCTGCAGAAGTTGACGAATGTACTGGTTCCTTCACTGTAGATCGAAAATCTTCACTTTGACTCATCGATTTAGATTGTTGCGTGTTCGGAGTCTTACGAGAGATCACTTGACTAAAATATCTATTCGACTGCTTATGGTGATCTTCAATGTTTGGCGTATCAATTAGAGAAGTTTCACTTTCTGGTTGTACCTCCATTAGAACGGGAGTTGTTTTGTTAAGTTTAGTAATTTGTTTCCTGCGCGTATTCACCGTTTTTTCGGATATTTCATCAGAATCAGATAACGACGATGTGCTGCTGTGCAAAACATTTGAAGAAAATTCAGTGGTAACCAATGTTGAGTTTTCATCCTCACATACTTTTTCAAACTCAGAAGTGGAATCAGTTGTCAGTTTGTTCAATGTACCAAAATAATTATTAGAGCTTAGTGTAGCTGAAGGTTTCGGATAGTATTTACAAGTGATATCAGTCTGAACGTTTGCATCTTTAGAAACATTTTCCTTGCCCACGGTTGAGGAAATGGTTACATTCTTATGGAGTTTCACAATATTTTTACATTTTGCTAGGGTTTTTTTCTGTGCTGCTTTCGAATTTTCAGCTTTCGCAGCACGGTGTGCTGTTCCTACTTGAAAAATTGCAGATCTTAAATCTTTTTCTTGCTGTAAGTTTGCATTTTGGCGCCACATTTCCATTTCTTGAGCTTTAATCTCTTCGATTTTCTTAAGTTGCCTCTCTTTTTCAAATTCGACGTCGTTTCTGACTTTCCTGGCCATATTTTTGGATGCAGCTCGAACCTAGATAATTTATTTTACACATTTAAAGTGCGTTGTTGCTAATCGTGTAAACTTACCTGCTGTATACGTTTTTTTCTAAGTTCATTTTCAGTTTCTTTTCTAACTTGTTCGGGGTCATTGAGCAAATTGTGTCTCACAAAACTTTTAGTATATTTTCCATTAACAGTAATATTTACGGACATTGCACATACAATACACAATCATTTAATTGTTTCCCTTAATTAAAGTTTAAAATTAATCCGAACGTAATATACAAATTTTCTTCGGAAACGACGGTTTATTGTTGTGGCAACTTTGACAGGCTTTAAAAATTATTATTTTTTAATTGTTGTACAGCGGCTCGATGATGTTTGAAAGGCTCTTTATTGACGAATGGAATAGTTTTCCTGCGATAGCTGGTTGTCAAAAAATTAATATGTAGCGACCTATACAAGTTTGACAGTTGTTTAATTTATATGGGATTTCCATAAACACCAGTTTTTCATGTAAGTAAATAAAGTATTTTATGTTTGAAATGTGAACCAACTTATTGAATAAATTGAACTGGTAGACGACACATACAAATCAGGTAAATAAAGTGTGAAATGCGTAAACAAATAATTGTTATATCAGTTTGTTACTGTTATTACAAGACGTTGGTGACTTTAATTAAAGTAATTCAAATAAAGTGTATTTATTATTATGTGTATAATTGCATTTTAAAGGATGTGTAATTCAGAAAACAGGAAGACTGCTTGCTCTAAGACTACAATTTCTATAAAATAAAAACTTAATATTACATTCGTAACTACACTTTTTGCATTAGCTTATATAATACTGTTTTTCTTTAATTAAATATGTACTTACTTCTCTAATTATTAAATATAAGAAACAATTTGCCGCTGCACTTGATATTTCAATACAAAAATCAACGAACTGTCAAAATCTATGGCAACCTACCGGTGCGAAATTTGACCGCCAGGGGTAAGCCAGTAAGTTTGTGAAAAGGAGAACTGTTGTAGATATACAAAGATTTCGTACGATATGATATGCTGCATAATTGAGAACAGTTATAAATATGTAAAAATCGATAATCGTGAATTATTTACTTGTGAATTCAGCAACTATTTCTCTTTCAGAACACATCTTTTTCAACATGATTGTTTAATGAAGTAATTATTGGCAAAAAATATTTTTAAACAGCAGTTTTCTACTCTTGGATGCATGTCAAAATTTCGCAGAGGTGGAACAGCGAATAAAACTTAAGATGGTACGGGGCGAATTTGTACTAAAGTAAAGATTTGTTGAGGTATGGGACAGAGATGAGTAATGAACCACATAGCCAACTCAAAGAGAATCTCTTAATTTGGCCTAAGCGAAAACTCGTCTGGTTTTACTCATATAACTTTCACTTATATACTAGCTTATGCTACGTTTTCACCAAGCGCTTAAGTGAGATTAAGATTAAATCTTAAGATTTACCATATAAATTTGAATCTGCTAAACACAAGATTGAAAAATAATCTTTAAAAAACTGGGTTTGCATGTAAATATCGGATTGTGAATACACTAAATAACAATTTACCATACCTGAATATGTCAAAAGTGATATTGGTTGCTAGGAAGCAATTTGACAACCAGATGTTGGACATTTTGTGCCCAAATTTGAGAGCTAGAGATTGGTTAGGGAGAAAACCCTTTGTTAATCTCCTTTTTTTCGGTGGAAACGTGTTAAGATTTACTGTTAATCTGTTGCCTTTAATCTCGGTTTATCTTTTGATGGAAATGCAGGATTATGCCGATTCTCACATGTGAGCCTAGTTTTTTTCTAGATTATTATTTTAATATAATATTTAACAGATTAAAATTTGTATGGCAAATCTTAGGATTTAAGTAAGATTTATGGAAAGTATTCATTTAACTGGAAGCTAACGAAAACCAGAACAGGCCCCGGGATAAGAAACTTAATCGAAGGATTTTACGATCAACACTGCGGCTTATACAAATGCATTTGTGTTTCCGCAACCTCCTTTAACACAATCTTTAGCTTACTACATCCATTCGGGTCTTAAGAACAAAGAGAAATGATAGTGGTATATGTTTCATGTTACACTATTCATTTTTGTAAAGGACACCTTTTCCCAATTGAACAACGTGATTGACACCTTACATTGTAAGCAAAACCAATAAAAACTTTCCTTGAAAATTCAACATAATTTGCAAACTCAAATTCTGGTTTCCACACGCGCCAAATTGGCACACCCACCATTTCTTAGTTGAAGAAAAGTTTTTAAGTCTCTGGTGCATAACATTTATATTTTATGAACGCATCCGATCAGCCTGATATCAGCTGGTTGTCAATTTTCACTTGCATAACCTTATATCTAAGAAGCACAATGCTAGTAAGTAGTAAAAATTTATTTAAAATGTTTTATATTGTTTAAAAATGTATTAATACAAATATTTTAACCAGGCAATAAGGCATCTATTAACTTCTCGAGTTGCAAATAGAAGTGGTTACTGCGCCAGATTTGCGGCGTTTTCAACAGAAGCTGTTACTAATGCCGTACAAAACAGCAGTGATTCTACGGCCTCAAATTTACAAATTAATGCAAGTGGTGAAAAAGACAAATTGTACAGCCGTTTGGAAATCGAACTACGAGGAATTGATCCAGCCGTTTTAAAAAGTTATTCTTTGTTTGCTACAACTGCTGCTAACCACTTGTCAATTGAAATTGGAAACTGGTATTGTTATTCTGCTACTTGATTATTGTCAGTTAAATAATGTTATTTTTTTAGCTGGGCGCCGCGGAAAGCCCATCATGACAGACTAACACTTTTAAAGTCTGTCCATATCTATAAAAAGCACCGCGTTCAGTATGAAATTCGAACGCATTTCCGATTCTTAAACTTTCACAAGTTGACCGGATCTACATTAGACTCGTTTTTGGAATATATTGAAAGAAATTTACCCGAAGGAGTGGCGCTCAACGCGACTAGGGTGGAAATTCAGGATATACCTGAGCACTTGAGAGAACCACCATCTGAGGAATAAATTATTAACGCAAATACTACTGTGTATTCTTTACTTTCAAAAAAAGAAGTTAATGTTAATGGAAAATAAGGAGATACTATAGTTTCCACGGTCACAAGATTTGAAGATGCAACTTATAAATATCAATGAAATAATCACAAGTTAATATGTAACAACAGTCTCGTTTTCGCCTAGTTTCGGATATATCGAGGTTTGAAAATCGAATTTTTAGTATGAATTTTTTATGGGATGACGTCACTTTTTGCAAATATTTTCACTTCAAAAACATAAAACATGTTACATTTTAACTTGTGATTATTTCATTGAGGTCTAAAAAAATTCTTTTTCATATCTTGTCGCCTCGGAAATACAGTACTGCCGAAAATAAGAATGTGGTTGAGTGAATGAAAAATAATTGTGAACGAATTTTAAAATGATAACAGTTGGGTTTGTTCATCAGTTCCCCATATATGTAAATTTAGAATACAAACTCTGTTCGGATACATTTTTTCGATAGGTTTCAGAACTCAAAGAATATGTTTTTTGTCATTCAACCGTTAAGAAAAGTCATATCCGACATATACGAGATATTTTTATTTGAAAACTCACCCCTTTTAGCTATCCTCTACTAGTTTCAACTTCTTTATGCCCACATAGGCGACATTTACGTGATAGTCAATCATCGTATGAATCGGGACTGTCGAATGTTGAGTGTATTTTGAGATTCAAATCGCATGCTTGTTCATACATATTCTTCTGGCGTGTATATTCATTGAACAGTATCATTTTGTATTAATTAATTGTTGCTAAAAAATTTGTTAGAGCTAATTTTTTTAAAGTTTACTCGATATGTTAACAAGAAAAGCCTTCGGGGATACTATAGTTTGCGAGGCGACAAGATTTGAAGATGCAACTTTATAGATCTCAATGAAATAATCACAAGTTAATATGTATCAACAGTCTCGTTTTCGCCTAGTTTAGGTGATATCAAGGTTTGAAAATCGAATTTTTAGTATGAAATCTCAGATGACGTCTCTGTTTGGCCAATATTTTCACTTCAAAAACATAAAATATTACAAATATTAAGGTGTTCAATCACCGATATTTTTCACCATAAAAAAAGTAGTTTTTAATATCTCACTGAAATAAAAGGACAATAGTATGTAAAAACAGTCTCGTTTTCGCCTAGTTTAGGAGATATCGAAGGTTCAAAATTTATTTTCCAGTATGAAATGAAATCTATGAATACATCTTAAATCTACTGAATGGTTTCAGGTGTTTACTATGAAAGAAAAAAATGCTGCATAGATTTAGGAGTTCACCAGCAACATTTTTTTCAGTGGAAAATAAGGTATGTTAGCAGGAGTTTAGTATTTCTTGGATGTTTGTCAGGCGGAAAGAAAATTTACCAACCATTAAGGTAGAGATTTGACGTTTGCTTGGTGGTATTTACGAAAATGGATGAGTTGCTATTGAAATTTGATGCCATAAAAACTAGTGTGCAAACTTTCCATTTAATTTGCGCGTAAAAACCCATGTAAGTGCAAATTATATAAAAAAAGGTATGTTAGCAGGAGTTTAGTATGCCTCTACAATCTTATCCAGCTTACTGAGAGCCTCTGCTTGCTTGATATACTACCGGAACACTCTACCGGAACACCCAGGTAACAATTATCCAGACCTATAATCAATACCGGTCTCGCATTTCCGTAAGGCGGGGACGTCTCTCAGGTGTGGGAAACTTTCCTTGTTTAATGACTGATTAGGTAGACTTAAATCCTTCACTGTTCGTACGTTTCGTAAGCAAAAACTTTGATTTCCTTTTCCGACACCTTGAACGTTGACAGCAACTTTTCTTGACGATTGTGTTGCCACCTGTTCTTCATACCACTGTAGATTATGTGGCTGCACCTGACCTTTGACATACACATCACAAGGATCGAGACACCGACACTCAAAAACTTTTGATTTTGCACGCTTGGTGTCTGACACCGAAAAACGGTGTGCGCACCAGCCCACACACAGCACAAATTTGTGTACACCGGCACCGGTGCACCTTCAGTCATTGCTCCGCCTTTTCTAACGGAATATTATAGTCCCATGACCTCGTTTGTTACATGAGTAACGTAGATGCTTATTCTTAACAAGCTTCCACCGGTCGTTGATAACTAAGCCTCTAAACTTCAAAGATCTAGAGATTTTCCCCACAGCATACACATTGTGTGGGTGCAGTGGTTAAGTGCGTTGGACCACTAAGCGAGAGGGTGCTGGTTCAAATCCCGACCTATACCATCTAAAAGCTTTTATTCGCTGCCTCACCTCTTGCGAACGTTTAACAAACATTCAAAAGTAAGAACCGTCATGAGAAGCTCCTCAAAAATTAATTGCCATTCGGAATCGGCATTTAACTGTAGGTCCCTACCATTCGTGTCAAAAAATATATCTTCGCACGCACAGTTGTTGGAGAAGCTAGGATTTGGGTCCTATATAGGCCATTAACGCCTAATATTTATTATTTTTTTTTACACATTGGCCTCTCGTTGTATTTCGCAATTCCTCACATAGTGAAACATTCTTTAAGCATGTCGGACTTGACTTTTGGCAACCGACCTTAAATGTTAGATTTTTTATTTATTCTAATTGAAACATTATCATATGTAGGTAATATCACAGATGAGGAATTAACCAAATACAAACCAAAACGTAAACTCGGCAGTTTTTACCCATGTAATTCGCACTTATATGGGCTTCAAATGGAAAGCTTGCACACAAGGCATTATAGGGGTTTTAATTGCCGTCCCCATAAAATGTTGATGAATTTGAGCAGGTTACACCTCACAATTTGGGTGTGTGAAATAAACAACTAAAATATACAGTGAATATGGATTTATAAAAACATATGTACTTACCATACAACCAGTAACATGATTAAATATTATAATATTGAGTATAAAGCTATGTTTTAATAAATTTATTTTAATTTTTAATGAAAAATTAGCAAAATTATATTATTTAACCTGACTAAATAAGTTGATCATACATTTTCTGTTGAAAATAAATTTAGGAGTAGGTACTCAGAACCAAACGGATGACTAATATCTTATTATAAATTTTTTTTATTTTGTTTTAAATTTTCGGTGATTTTTCGGTTCATTTTTTTTTAAAGAAAAACCCCCTACAAAAGGTAACTTTATACAGCAAACTTGCGAACTTTAGCTTAAAAACGGGGTTTCTACATAATGGGCATGACAGTGGATGCCACGTTTACACTTAACCATTTCGGGGCCCTAGGGAGTATATGCTCCAAATTAAAAGGCCTTAAAAGTTGATACGGACAGAGGGACGCACTTTGCAGAATCTTTATAGCTTCTGATGCTTATCATAAATATAAATGTACACTTTAAGGTGTCTACGACAAATGCAAACTGTGTGTTACAAACATAGTTTCAAAATAAATATACCGTTAAGGTAGGATATACGAATAGCTGCGTTCTTTAATGCAAATAATCTATACACATAAAGAGGTGCATTTTTAAAGTGTGAGCAATTGAAGAGAGTAGCTCGTGGACTTATTACCCATTGCACCTCATTTATGTCTGAAAATTCTTCATATCTGAAGAAATAGATAGAGACAAAAACGTCGAAACGATATCGTAAATAGAACCAGTTTCTAAGTCAGAGTGCTTTAGTAGATGTGCAGAACTACTTACATATTCTGTACAGTAGATGCATATGATGCCGTGCATTTGAAGTACAGTGGAGCACATAAGGCAAATTGAGGAACCAAAGTCTTTATTTCAGTCGAGATTCTCTAATGTTGATTTACAAAGCCCAGTTCGAGGAAAAATTATACGAATGTGTATATGCTGCTGAATGTGTATATGCTGTTCGTGTTCCACGAGTCAAATCCAATAAACTTTGGGGTGAGATGTAACATTTACTGCAACTACAAGGTAATCTTACATATTGCTTTGCAATCGGTGCCTAGCTACATATAAAACATAATTGGTGATAAAATTATATTTGTAGTTCAATAACAATGTTATCTATGATTACCTAGTAATACGTTGGGGGTCTAATTGTAACTTACTAAGATATCTAAATATAAACAACTGCACTTAGATTGTCGGCATTTCTACTTCAGCTACTGTCCCCCCGTGGTATCGCAATTCCAAATCACATATAAATAAATATATACATCTTGATAACTTCACATGGTCGAAAACTGATAAGCTAGTACTACGAGTGGAACAACAAAACGTTTTGAATATATTTCCAAATATAAAAGTATTTTTATGTCTGGCTTTTGAACAAAACAATAACACTTAATTAATCTAACTCGTCAAGTAAAGACCTCCGAAAGAAGATATTTAAGAAGTAAAATGAAGATAAAGTTTTCAAGTGTTTTAGCACTAATCCTTTTGGTTAGCTTGAATCCTGTGCAAGCTGGTCTAGAGGATAATATTATTCAGTTATTAGAAAATTTTCGCATAAGAATGTGCCATCCTATTCCAAAGTATAATATTCCGGCTTTGGATCCTTTTCATATCACACATGAGGAAATATATTTGGATGATAATATATTTAAAGAGTAAGTTTCAGTAATTATCCTGATAGAAATCTATTAATTTATTAAAATGGCTTAAAAGTTTTTCAGCTTCCATCACAAATCTCAATGTTACTGGACTCTCGGATTTTATTATAAATCAGGTTAAAGTATCAACTCTTACGCAGAAATTTACTTTTGATTTCACTTTTCCAATGACAAGTAGCGAAACACTTTATACGGCGCAAGGCTCCATGGCATATGTTCTTAATTTGGTGGGAGATGACACAGCGATGTAAGTTTTACTTGAATGTTAAGAAACTGCATTGTGTAGTTTTCTTCAAGTTCTATATTTCACAAAAAATGTACAAGATAAACCGATGAAACATATTAAGTACATTTAATATTGTTTAGAGGACGCATTGATGATGTTCGCATTATTGCCACTGGTGCCCTTAAAATAGGACTTAATTTTGGAATCAAAAATCTTAAAATTCAGGTAAGCGTAACTGAAAAAGTAAGAGCGGCAGTAGTTCTGTAAATGTATTTTCCGTTACAGATATATATTGGAGATCTCTTAGTAGAACTTGGACAGTTGATAGAACACGAAAGATTAAATATGTTTATTCATAATCTTATAAATGACTTGTCAATTGAGTTATTTGGAGATTTTTGGAATGACTATGGGGACTCAATTTCTACAAAAATCGAAAATGTGTGTGTAATATATTTTATATTAAAATGTTTACTAATTATATTTTACTAGGGAATTAATGAGAACATGTCAGGATACTCGCTGAAAGATGTAATAGCAATTATTTCGGGATCAGATTCTATTTTTGGGGATGATCCACCAGGTGATTGCAAGGACGATGGCAAACTTAAATTAGTTGATCCTAGTGTAACTTTGCCGCATAGAAATTAAATATATTTGTGTGCAGATATGCTGTTTTTAATATGCCATTGCTTAAAATCAAATTAAAAAAATGCCGATGGGCTACAATGGTGCAGTCTTTAACTGTTTAATTTGTTCTTCTTCTCGTTTATTATATTCGGTTGCAATAGCATTGAATAAAAATATGTTTTAGTGTTTATATTTACAAAATCCTTTTATTGATTAGGTTAGGTTATGATCAGGATTATAGGCATTATAACCTCCCACTTAACTGCATCCCATCATAACAAAATGTAAGAAAGAAACTGCAACAGTTGAATTAATACATTAAATATTGGGTTAATTGTATGGCTTAGTTGGCAGTATTATTGTTTCGAAGGCGACAAGTTCTGAAAATTCAATTTTTTAGATCTCGATGAAATAATCACAAGTTAAAATATAACAATAGTTCTCATAGAGATTTCATAAATCTCATAAACTAGGCGAAAACGATTTTTTTTTGTCGGAGGTTGCTACTATCCGATGGAGCGCTAAGACACAACTACAGGGTCATTGAACTACCATTCAGACACCTTACATTAATGTACTTACTTTTCCCGTCTTTCGATGAAAAACGAAAAGGAGCTTCAGTGATGAAGAGCTTAGATGTTTGGCACTCACCACGTCAGCCCCGAAAATCCGTTACCTGATGTGAGCATAGGCCGGACAACTAGGCGAAAACGATTTTTTTTTGTCGGAGGTTGCTACTATCCGATGGAGCGCTAAGACACAACTACAGGGTCATTGAACTACCATTCAGACACCTTACATTAATGTACTTACTTTTCCCGTCTTTCGATGAAAAACGAAAAGGAGCTTCAGTGATGAAGAGCTTAGATGTTTGGCACTCACCACGTCAGCCCCGAAAATCCGTTACCTGATGTGAGCATAGGCCGGACAACTGCAGAGAAAGTGTTCTGTTGTGTCATCCTCCTCACCGCAAGCAGGACAGGTAGTGGTGTCGCTTAAGCCCAACACATTTAAGTGTTTAGCAAAAGCTTGGTGGCCCGAAAGGACGCCTACAAGCAGCCTACAGTCTATTCTCCTCAGATATAGAAAAAAAGATGTTGACCTTTTGCAAATGTCCGGGCGCAGTAGTTTGGTCTGTCTACATCCACCGCAATCGCGCCACCGAATCTTGTGTTCACGAGAAACCCAAGAACCAATGGAAGACATGAATAAAGATGTAGGCAGACCCAACACAGGTTCCGGTCCTGAAAAACCTTCTTCTGAAACTTGCCTAGCTGGTGCCAGACAAGATTCACGGCGTTTAGTCTTCCGACCAAATTCAGAGAAAGCTTGCGTTCCAGCACTAACTTAGACGAGGTAAGAGGGTTTAGCAGCGCTTTTAACGCAGCTTGGCTATCACTGCAAGTGCAAATGCCTCTATCCGTCCACCTGTTGTTTACAATATAGCGCATAGCCATTAGGATGGCAAAAATCTCCACTTGGAAAACAGATGCATGTTTACCCAAGGGGTACTAAAGTCGTATGTCATCGCGTTTCACAAAGACTCCAGCACCAGACCCCTGTCCGGGTTTGGAGCCATTCGTGATGGCATTCAATCCATGGTTCAGAGTCTGATCGAAGACATTCCGTTACCTGTGGAAAGTTGACATGCTAGTTTTTTCGCAGAAGGATTTCTGGTGTCATTGCATCAGACGGCATATACATAAGACAGCAGTCAAAGGATAATTCTCGAGCAAGTTTCTTAAAATTCCAGCGCGCGTGGTACCAAAATCCACCTCTCTTTAAGCGAAAGATGGTTTTTAGCGTACACCCCATGAGGCGAAAACGATACTGTTGTTATATATTAATTTGTGATTATTTCTTCGAGATCTATACAGTTACATTTTCAAATCTTGTCGCCTCAGAGACTATAGTATCCCTATAGTATCTTAGTGACTAATTTAAATTATTATAAATGGCTTGAGGTATGTAACAAACAGAGATATCACATAATTATGTAGGGCTACCGTCAACGATAAAATAAAAACGTTTGGCCGGACGTTTCACCTTCACGGTCTCGCATTCACGATCTTTATTTCTTGCATTGTAAATCTAATAAATAATTCAAAAAAGAACCAATGAAATGAAAAATAATATTATATAATTACAATAACAATAAATAAAAAATGAAAATTATAATAATAAATATTAATGAAATACTAATAGAATAAAACTAATCAAAAAGCCTAATAAATATGAAAGGACTCGTTAGTCTAGTCTTCGACTTCACATAACCCCACAAGAAATACTAAAGAGGCGTTAAATCGCATGACCAAAATTCATTTGGCTCACCAAATTCATCCTTCAACATTTCCATTGTTTCACGAGCCGTGTGGCATGTGGCACGGTCAGGATGAAACCACATGTCAACCAAATTCAACTCAGCCAAATGGGGCAAAAAAAGTCGCGTATTCGCCGTTGACGGTAACGTTTCTTCCACGGTCGTCTTTAAAGAAAAATGGACCGATGATGCCACCAGCCCATAAACCACATCAAACTGTCGTTTTTTTTGGGATGCATCGGTTATTCTTGTATGGCATGGCATGTGGCATGTCATCAGTTCACCAGAAATGAGCCTCATCGTTAAACACAATTTGTCGATAAAACAGCGGATTTTCATATTTTTCACAGAGCGTGAATTTTGATAATAAATTTCAATAATTTGCAATCGTTGCTGGTTTGGAAGTCTTTCCCACAGATGAGGAATTAACCAGATAGTCAACTCTGCAATCCCCTAGCACTTTCAACCCGCAAAAAATATATTAAATAATGGCCGCAAAACCCTCTCTCAATTTTTCTATCTGTGAATACATGTGAGCCAGACACATGAAGTTAGATCTAATTTACTAGATTACCCGCCAAAAATAATTGTGGGGAGTTTTGCAATATATCCAAATCGCAACAACAAAACAGCTGGTCACGGCGGATGTGTTGGGAAATAGGAAATTCTGCGAAGTGTTGAGTTTATGTGATTCAACTTTTTATTTTATTTTAATATAAATGTTTATAAAGAAACAAAAAATTAGTTACCCAATAATGTTGTTACAATTTAGTTGGAATATTTTTTGCGGTTATATGAAATAGTTCTCTATTTTTTATGGATTTTTGCATGGATAAAAAAAAGTGAAAAAGAAGTATTTGTAATCCTTTTTAAATAATGTTGTGTTACAAGATTTGTACGTTTAGTCAATCAATTTTCTTAGCTGTTTCTTTTCTAAGGCGGTTTTGAAATTGTTTATATAAGTTAATATGCTTTATTTTAAAATTTAAATTAAGCGATAGACGGAAGAACGAGAAAAAAAGGTTGCTGGAATGCACTCCATAAATATATTGGGGGTGCATTTTTTTATCGAAAATGCTTGGTAGTTGAGTACATCACGAAAATGCTTGGTATTTCAGTACATATCATAAATAAGCATGCACATTATGTTACATATATATTGAATTAATTAGCCACTCTTTTTAACAGCCGACTTTATTTGTCAAGCTATAATGTTTTGCAATTTAATTTTATATGAAAATAAACAAAACAATTTACTACTACTACTAGGAAGTAATTGCAAATTTTGTTAAAAAAGTGTTTTGATGTACCAAAAATAATATTTGTAAGAATTTGGATTACGTTTTATTAAAAAGCGTTTTAAACCAGTGTTCAATTGTGTAGAGTATCTTAACTGCTTCAACATAACCATCCATAATCTACGAAATCCTTGCTAGTATAGTTATACTTAAATTTATTGCCAACCGGAAATGTATGATGAACTTACTTATTATATATTAGTCACGTTAATCAATATTATTTTGATTATTTTTCATTAAAAATTAGAATAAATTAGTTAAAACACAGCTTTAGTCTTAATATTATAATATTTAATAATGTTATTAGTTGTGTGGTAAGTATCTTTTTATCAATCCATATTTACCGCATATTGACCATGTTTATTTTACACACCCAAATTGTGAGTTGTAATCTGCTGAAATTCATCAACTGTTCCCAACTTCTTGCTATAAAAAATGACATTTCATGGGCGCGGCCATTAGCCCTATATAATTCGATTTATGTGTGCGTGATTCCCATTTGATTTGCACGTAAAAGCCCATATAAGTGCAAATTATGTGGGGCTTATGTTCGACTTAGCTTGTAGGCAAGGTGAGAGATTCGCTCTCGAGTTGGCTATCTGGTTAATTCCTCATCTGTGCTAAAAACTTTTCAATTGAAAGATGACGTTTGGACGCCATTACTCCCCACTTGATCGAATTTGTGTTCAAAGAAACTTTTTGAAAAGCAAAAATTATTTCAAATTTGGTTTTCAATTTTTAATGAGGATTTTTAAATGTTTGTGCAACCGATGATGAATTATTTGAAAAATAATCTTTCGTATGGCAGAGATACGACAGTGTAGGATGCATTCGTGTGCAGTTCGAAGTTAAAGTTGCCGTAAGGATTTGGTGACGGATTGAATTATGTATGTTTCTGGTTTAGAACGTGTACGAAAAATGCACAATTATTTACATTGTATTAAACAACTTCTATAAGGTTTGCATATTAACCTTCAAACTAAATTTCCAAGTCTCAACAAAATAGGTATATTCACAAAATACATACATACATAATCTGACATAAGCCCTGTATAACTAAAATGGATGGGAAAATGTTTTATAAATAGGGATTTATGCATAAAGGCCGCTTAAATTCTACGACCCTGTATGTTGGTCCCTGTTCATCTACAGGACAGTTGTGTGAATGTCGGCATTTAAGATTAAACAGTATTTACTATTAATATGTTCAAGTTGGTTTCTACGAACTTGTGAATTCGTAGTATAATAATAGTGAATAATAATTTTTACTAATTTTTATGCATACCAAATTAATGGTCGGCTTACATGGCTACGCATGCTATCACGTGCACCAGACAAAGCCAATCTGTTTGCTAATAACTTAATAACTTGCTAAGGCTCCCAGGTTGTGCTTTGACTCCCCCTCTACTCGAGCGCGTAGAACATTCAATGGGACAAATTCAATTTCGCAACCGCACTCGTAAAGTAGCAAGCGTACTCCAAGATCTCAACATACATAAATCAGCTGTTCCAGATGACGAATCTTCAGCTAACTGCAATTACGACCCTTCCTGCCAAGATCGTGGAAACGCTGAGAAATCGCCAGCTTATGAAATATCATAAATCCCGAAAACTTCTTAATGACCGGCAGTATGGTTTTCGCAGCAACAGTGATTTTATGACAAATCTAACCGAAAAGTGGTTACTTTCAAAGTGGTGGTGAAAGTAAGTGCGCTTGATATTTCAAAAGCAATCGACAGAGTTTGGCATCAGGCTCTTTTGTCGAAAATGTGTGCATTTGGAATCGATGATACCTTTTTTCAATGGATTAGAAATTACCTTTCGGACCGTTCAATAAAATTTCTTTTGGAGGGTTTCAAGTCTGCAAATCAAATAAATGCTGGTGTCCCCCAAGGCGACACTCTCGTCTGCGTCTCCGACTCTCTTTTTCATATCAATGACCTCGTTTTTTTTCTTCGTTTGACAGCCGCACAGAGCACACGCTCCCATCCACCGACCGCAGATAAAAAGTTAAAGTGTATAGCAATAAAAATAAAAATTAAAGCGCCTAAAAGTGTAAAAACTACAAAAATAAAAGTGAATAAAGTGAATTAATTTCATTTACTGACAATCCCAGGCCATATTTTTCCTGGATGCTACGGCATTACCGGATTATTTCGGGATTAACCTCAATAGTGTAACGTGGCCAAGACCACTAAATTTGGACATTTGCATTCTGTGCTATATAATGCAGAACAATGCGTATCATTAATAACGCAAAGTCGAAACCTTCGACGAAACTAAAAATTACTCCATGTGCCAGCCCCAGAAAGGTAGCTGCAGCACAGCAACTGCTCCTACTTAATCAGTCCACCAGCGACCAGCAGCGACAATCCACCACCGACCAGCAGCGACAGATGCCCAACACCTCATCAGCAACAGACTCCAGCACAATGGAACCCTCCACCGACTCCCTGCCCAACCACAGTTGGCAGAAGCCTAACAAAAAGCATACTGCTCCGGCCTCCGGCCACCTCAACAGCGAAATGGAAGTTTCTCCAGCGAGCGATGACAACCAGTTCGCCATTTTACGGAGCCTGGTGGTACAATCATCATGCAAAAAAGCAACCAGTCTCAACACAACTAGACTACCGGTGCAGTCCACCATCTGCAACGAGACCAACGATAGTATCCAGTCCAACGCACAGCAAACCGACCAGGAAGACAGCAGAGCGGGAATCTCCACCAATGAAGCGGGGAATTTTAAAATTAAATTTGCAAATTCAACAAACCATGATGTATTAAACAGGGTTAAGTACTGTCCACCCATTGTAATGAAAAACGTAGACATCAGAAAATTAATCTCTGATTTTAGAACAAATTCTGTTAAATTTTCTTATGAGATAATAAATCGTGGTAGTATTAGTAGACTATATGTTAACGACAGTGGGGTCCATCGTGTGTTGATGGATCTTTTAAGAAGCAACGACGAAATACAGGCATACTCTTGCATTTTGCGTTCAAAACTGTGCTAATACATATAAGTGTGTCAAATGCACTAACAAACACGACCCAGGGAGTTGCCCGGTCATAAGAAGTGAAGATAGTCAAGCTGTCTGTGTCAACTGCGGGGAGAACCATACTGCTAACTTTAAAGGTTGTAAGGCCTATAAAGACTTCGATAAGAGAAGGAAATCCGCTTTTAGGGAAGCAAGGGTAAAGAAAAACAACTCTAGGGTACTTTCCAACCTAATACCTAATGGAAACCTAGTGGCCCCAGGGGTCTCCTACGCAAGCCATTTTAATAAACCTCAACAAAGTACAATCACTCCAAAAATTCTAAATTCCAAATCGGTACATAAGCCTGGCACTAGTGCCCTTAACGAGTTTATGGAGTTATCCAACGAATTATTCGGAATGGACATGAACGTACTTATTAACAGAATCGAAGTGTTTATGTCAAACATCGGAAACCTGGGGTCCATTACACAGAAAAGATTGGCCTATCTCGAGCTGGTTAATCAGCTAATCCTTAGCGAAAAATAATGTTGTTACAAGTCCTTCAATTTAACATTTCGTCCCTAATCCACCAGTCGCGGAGACTTGAACTTCTCAAGATTCTCCAGTCTAGCAAAGCGTCAATTGCACTCATTCAGGAAACGCATTTAAACAGTCGTCATAAAGTCCTTCTGGACTCATATAATATACTTAGGAATGACCTACTCCAAGGAGTGGCAATTGTTATAAAAAATAACTTCTCATACGAGCTCTTGGACTGGAACTCCCTTCAATTCCCCGGCGTATTTATCAGCATAAACATTAAAACTCACAATATTCCAAAAAAAATTCTTATTGGCTCAGTTTACTTTCCACCGAAAAGCTCTTAAAGCTCAATAACGAACGAGCTCTTCAAGATTGACAACCTAGCGAACTCCTTTGAAGCCGCTGTTATCGGGGGCGACCTCAATGCCAGAAGTCCTACCTGGAGAGATTCCTGTCGAAACCTTAACGGCAGATCCCTGGAGTCTTGGCTTCAAGTGTATAACCCCTCACTCACGAACATCACCTCGCCTATGCCCTCTTTTCCTAGGAGCTCCTCCTTCCTAGACCACTTCCTGATCTCAAATCACCTTCTTAACCACATCGACTCGAATTTTGAGGTGCAAACGCTTCCAACATTCTCAGACCACTTCCCTCTTTTGTTAAAGCTCCAAATAGATGACGCCAATATTTGCGTTCAAGAACCTGCTTATTCCAGGTCATTCAAAAATACAAACTGGGATGCATTCAGAGAAGATCATGACATGGCTCTCAATGACCACTCCCCAAGTCAATTGACCTGTCTTTCCAACTCGGACATTGAAGACTACGTAACCCACTTTAATGATACTATCAATAGTTCAATGGCCACCCACTCCACCAGGATCCCTATCTCAACCAAAAAATATAAAAACCTTCCCAGAGACATAGAAGCTCTTTATAAAACTAAGCACCAGTGGCAAAGACGCCTTAAGAATATTTTCCACAGCCATTACAACAGAGTAAACGTGCCATATAGGGAACTATCATCCAGACAACGGATCTCTAAAATTAAGCCCGGACCGAGAGCCTTCAAGGAAGTATTTAGGATCGTGGGCAAGACCAATAAATTCTCTTGCGGGAAGATCACAGTTGAGGATCAAACTCTCACGAACGAACTTAATATCGTGACGGCCTTCGAAAATCATTACAAGAATATCTTCGAAGAAAAAGTTCCAGACTTCAACCCAATGGTTTCTAGAAACGCCAAAATTTCAGCTCAACAGATCAATCTCTCCAAGCCAGAACACATATTTTACTTTAACTCGGAAAATACCTCCCTGAGGCCCTTAGCTTCTCACGTCTTCACTGATATTGAAGATGTTTCATGCATAACCAACCAGCTCAAACCTAAAAAATCCGCAGGACCCGACGGCATACCTAATTTCATTCTCAAGAAAATCTCACACACCGCACTAAGTTTTCTCACCATCCTCTTTAACAATTGTATTAATAATGGGTACTTTCCTAATGCTTGGAAAATTGCCAGGATACTACCAATTCCTAAAAGTCCCCTCAACAGTGACATAAACAATTTCAGACCCATCTCACTCCTGTCCAACGTCGGCAAAATACTAGAGAGAATAATGCTGAACATTATTACCTCTCCCTCGGAGATCCCCATCGACCCCATACCGGAATACCAGTTCGGTTTTCGGAAAGGTCACTCTACCGTTCACGCTCTTCTTAAACTACAAAATGACATAATTCTGAACCTCAGGCAAAAACGATGCACAGGTGCATGCTCATTAGACGTTGAGAAGGCTTTCGACTGCGTTTGGAGGGATGGTCTCCTCTCAAAAATTACTCTACTTATCTTCCCGCAACACATTGTCAACCTCCTGGAAAGCTTCCTGAAGAACAGACATTTCTTCATTCAAATTCAGGGCACAAAGTCTAACACATGTGCGAGTGAGAGCGGAGTCCCTCAGGGATCGATTTTAGGCCCCTACTTATATAATGTCTTTCTTCACGACTTCCCACATAACTTCGCTGAAGATAACTTAACCTCCTCCGGCCTGCTATACGCGGATGACACAATAGCATACTCTAGCCACGATTACCCTCTCATTGCCCTACCGCATTTAGAAAACCACCTGAAAGTCATAAGCGACTATTAATAGACAAGGCAAGGTATTAAAATTAATATACCAAAATCGGAACTTATATGCTTCCGCAACGATAGCGGAAAGGGCCCAGTTGGGGTACCTGGGGAAAGCAAACATCAAACATCATCCGCTGGCCATAATCGCGGTTAATTCTTACCTCATTATTTCACTTATCTACCTAACATTGGCTGCCTGGAAAACGCAATGTATGTCTTACTGAAAAGATAAAAAAAAAAAAAAAAAAAAAAAAAAAAAATATTCTAACATAACAAAACAATATCCAACAAAAGATAGCAAAAAAAAAACATTGTAACACGTTTTTCAATATAATGGGTGGGTAGTGCTCACCCCATAACCTTTATCTTTGCTCTAAAAGTTTTTATATTATTTTATATATATCAATTTTCTGTAATATTTATAATCCATTCATCCTCCTT
Organism: Ferdinandea cuprea; assembly: GCA_963576555.1. Classification (NCBI taxonomy): domain Eukaryota; kingdom Metazoa; phylum Arthropoda; class Insecta; order Diptera; family Syrphidae; genus Ferdinandea; species Ferdinandea cuprea. The sequence goes on from OY754959.1 coordinate 87,364,623, forward strand.
TTTTTATATCATTTAATTTCATCACAAAAATAACAATTGTAATAATTAAGCAACATGCCAAGAAAAAAAGAAATGAAGAGTCGAGTATATTATATGTATCTCAAACTCATTGACACATCTTCATGTATCAAAAAGAATAAAAAGAAAAAAGACTATATTGTCTCTCAATATACTTAGCTCTCTCTCTCTCTAAAAATTCAAAGATTCAATCTCATAATACCTAATGTGATCTCACTCACTGTACAACTTTTAAATGTAACAAAGTGCGCTCTCGCTCTCGCACCACTCAAATATATATGTAAATACATTCACTGATGTATCCGTACCTGAAAGAAGAAATACGTCGTCGTATACTGTGTATACCCTCGTCTCTCTTCTTCGTTTTATCTAGTTTTAAGTTAGGTTAAGTATTCTAAATGTGACACTCAGTCACTAATAAAGTTATAAAACGCTCCGCGAGCAAGAGCAGTAAATCTATTTTAAAAGACAGCCAAGTGGCATTTACTATAAAAAAATAATTAAAAGCTGGCAATACATTATAGCCGCTGTATATCGCATTGTACATTGAAAACTATTTGTAATCGCTAATAAGTCTCAATAAATTCAATTCAATTCAATATCAATGACCTCCTATCTGTCACTTCTAATCCAATCTATTTATTCGCTGATGACAGTACCCTTAAGGATCATTCACATGAGAGCGAACCGCGAACTGCGAACCGGCAAATATTCGTAAATTCTGATATTTCTTTCACATGAGAACATTTTTTGGTCGAAGGTGCCTGCGACATTCACATTCACTTTCTAACTTCTACTATTTTGTGCTAACCGCAATGCACTACGAAAGGATATAGTTATAGTTATACACCCGTATTAATAAACGCCAGTTACCCTTAAGTCAACACTCCATTCCAGAAATTTTGGTACCATTTCATAGGCCATTTTCGAAACTTTGGGGGCGTGCTACGACCAAACGGTAAGAGAGCGCCAAAATGCAGATGCAGAAGCAACTGAAATACAAAATTTGTGCGATTTTGGAGCCGGGGCAGTAAAGTAAAATCTAGCCAAAAATTTCTCACATTATAAAAATTTTATCTTTTTTTCCTAAGATTTTAGTTTCAAATCGAGAATTACTACGTGAAGGGATTTTTCTCTACACTTAAATCACTGATGCAAACCAACATCAACTTTTTTGATTGTCACACATTTGTCAAAAAATTATGTCGCCCATCGGTAACACTGGGCCTATAGCCTTTAATTTCTTCAGGTGGCATGTTTGTATTTATTGTGGTTAGTCATTCTCTGTGCGGTGTTTTATTTTATTTTGAGTTCAATCTGAGCATATCCCATATATTCGTCTGCACTTATCAAAGAAAGAAATCTCCAATAATGAAGGCAGTGGTGCAAAAAGTAACAACAGCTAAAGTAACTGGTAAATATTAAAATGCATAACTTGTAAAAACGCTTATATTTTTATTACGCATAGTTGGAGATGAGGAAGTAAATAGCATTGCAGCCGGTCTATGTGTTTTTGTTGGATTTTCAAAAAAAGACACTGAAAAGGATATTGATTACATGTAAGTAGGTAACTTTGTACATATATTATATATGTGTGAATGAAAAAAATTACAAAAAATAATCAATTGATTCATTGTAGGGTAAGAAAATTGCTTGCCCTTCGTCTGTTTGAAGATGAAAACGGAAAACGGTGGCAAAAAAGTGTTCAGGATACCAACAATGAGATACTTTGTGTCAGCCAATTTTCACTGTATAATAAGCTAAAAGGAAACACACCCGATTTCCATCAAGCTATGCAAGGCGACGAGGCTCACACCTTTTACAACAATTTCCTACAGAAATTGTCAAACATTTATTCGGGAGAAAAAATAAAAGGTAGATACTGAGTAGTAGAAGATTTATTCTCCTTGAGTGATAAACAAGTATTCTGTCGTAGATGGTCGGTTTGGTGTGAGGAGAATAGTGCACATTCAAAATGATGGACCCGTTACGATATCCTTGGAATCTCCAGTTTCAGAATAGATATCCATGTATGAAAATGAATAAAATGTTTATTAATTTTACAAGATGATGTGATAACAAACAAAAATAAATTAAATCCATTAGGGTGTGCAAGAATACATTTCAAAATGTATTTCTTATCTCTCGAATGTATGTTATCTTTAACAATTAAAATACCGGAGGTATGTGGACTTCCTTATTCTTTTGACTTGTATACACAAACATTCCATAATTTTATTTATTATGCTATGGATTGAAATAGGATAGGTGCAGGATGTAGGTACACGGCAAAGTCAGTTGCCTTTTTAATAATCGGAAGTGATCTATATGGATCAGCCGATGATACTATAACAATCTTGGATCATCAAACACTGGCAGCATTATAATAGCTTTGAAGCCTATCCTAGCAATAAACGACTATCTAGTTAATGATTTTAATGATTTATGATTTAAGTACGACAACCTGAATCGCGAATTAAATTTGTTTTCCTAACTAACACTGGGAAATATAGTAAAACCTGTTTCCTGATCACAAATCGTAATTTCAATATATATAGTATAAGATCCGTATACATAATTTTTACACTAAAGCAATTCTGAAAAAGACCGAATTCGGAATCCCGGCAAAACTTATCCAATTGTATCGCGTGACGCTGGATAGCACGCGGTGCAATGTGCTGTTTGGGAACAGCTCATCTGAACTCTTCGAAACATCCACCCGATTTCGGCAAAGTGATGCGCTGTCATGTGACTTCTTCAAACATGTTCTTGAGCAGACAGTGCGCAGGGCAGGTGTTAACACACTATCTTCAACAGATCCGTCTAGCTACTGGGATATGCGAACGATATTGACATCATCTGACGCTCCCAACGTGCCGTGGTAGGAGTAAGGTAAGGAGTTTATCTACGTCGGTGTAAATATCCGCTCCACGAATGACAACTTAGTGAAGATCCGACGAAGAATTAGCCTAGAAAACCGCCGCTACTTCGGTTTTTCGAAACAAATGGATTCAAAGTTTCTAACTCGAAGGACAAAGTGTGTGCTGTATAGAACCCTTATTTTGCCAGTTCTGTTATACGGCGCCGAGTGCTGGAAGAAAAACAGGATATTTTGCCTTGTGTGCGAGGAGGGCAAATGGAGGAGAAGATACAACCGCGAACTCTATGAGCTGTACCAAGATGTGGATGTTGTTCAAAAAGCTAAAACTGGTCGACTACATTGGCTCGGCCACATCGAGCGAATGAACAATAATGCTCTAGCTAAGAGGATCTTCGAATCCCAGCCCCAGATTCGAGACGACAAGAAAGACCGAACGTCCGTTTCATATTCATTCAATAAGAGTAACAGTCCTCCACAGCGTAATTCTAATTGTAATTGCATTGGAAAATCATTGTAGATTGGTATGGTAGTTACAAGATGCATCGCAAAGACGACGTCGTTCGTTTTTTTTACGCTATGAGAACTGGCTGCAGTGAGGTCGTTCAGTGCTAGGTTAAGCTAGATCTGTTGCTTTTTTATATTCGGCTGATCCATATAGATCATTTTGTAAAAAAAAACGTCATAATAAAAATAGTCATTGCGGTTTAACTATGCATAGAAAGAAATTCGTACATATACATAATGTGACTTTCGTTGAATTTTGACGATTACATATGTTCTCAGTGTAAACTTTAGAAAAAAGGTACAGGTGGCTCCACCTTTGATATGTTAGTGCATCAACTTTCAACCGTTAAGCTTTTGTGAATTTCAATGCGAAGCTTTTAGGAAGAGTCATTTTAACAGCTGTCAATGACATTTCACAATAAATAACACTGAAGATTCACCGGTTAAATTGATTTTTAATAGAAAACGATTCTAAAATTAGATGAAGGCTATAATACAAAGGGTTACATCTGCTAAAGTAACTGGTAAAATTGAAAATCACGAACAAAATTTACAAAATATTAATTCAATTTGATGTTTTCAGTTGGTGATGAGCTAGTAAGCAGTATTGGGCGAGGCTTTTGCGTTCTAGTTGGTATTTCGCAAAATGATACGGAAAAGGATGTGGACTATATGTAAGATTTAATACTTTATTAAAATTAAACTTACCTGTTTCTTTCTCGTGTTTAAAAAAAAATTTGCAGAGCTCGTAAGCTACTTAACATTCGCCTATTCGAAGACTAGTCTGGAAAACGATGGCAGAAAAATGTTCAAGATGAAAAATTAGAAATTCTCTGTGTTAGTCAGTTTACACTCATTAATCGACTTAAGGGAAATAAACCGGATTTTCATTTGGCTATGCAAGGAAATCGAGCTCAGGAATTGTACAAACGTTTTTTACTGAAATTGGGACACCAATATGATTCAAATAAAATTAAAGGTAAATAATAATTGTACAAAAAAAAAATTGGACACGGTTATCAAGCTGCAGTTAATGAAGTTTCTGAATTATAGAAACATACTAATTGATTTAAATGCAACTATTATTTTGTAATTGTAATTACTTCAAGGGCAGAACCTATTAGTCCTAGATTACTAGGCGACCAAAACTGATAATGCAACTTTGTAGATCTCGATGAAATAATTACAATAAGTGATAGTATGAAGTCTCATTTTCGCCTAATTAAGAAAATTAAGGGCATTTTTTAAAGTTCTGAAATGTAGCTGCAATGCGGATTATAGGTAGGTGATCACTTATCGTCTTTTTTACCTAAGTCGATCTCTGGCATAATACACAGAATATACAGAATTTTCTTAATTCCTCCAGAGTAATGAACAAAATGTTGGCAAAAAAAACAAAAAATTTAAAATAAAATAAGTTGGCCTAGAATATAATTTTTGGTGCCATTTTTCGAAAAACGTTTGTGGTGTAACTAGCAAGTTTTGAAAAAACAAACATCGTATTTCCTTGATCGCAGAAATGTTTGCCTAGTACCGCCTAAGGAGTGAGGACAGCTCAAATTTTTGAGCACCACCTAGGATGTAGATGCACATTCAAGGTACAAGTTCCTGTTCTCTAAACCGTGTGAGAAAAATTTGTTTCTGAGGTTAATTTGTCTTTCTCATTAATAGATTATTTTGACGTGGTCAAAAAGTTAGCCATGTTAGACGGCAAACCCCAATTTAAAAGGCCCGGTAGGCCCACAATATGTATAAGATGCCAATATTTCTTTACAATCCAAAAATAATAGATAATGCAAAAAATGCTTTGACGTCATTTTCAGATTTAAGAATGCTATTTTCTCTTCAACTGTCTGTTGGCAATTAATTGTTGTTTATTATTATTATTATAATTATCATTATGATTTATTAATTATAATGTGTGTTATCTAAGCTTAAATTTTAAGTTTATTGTTTACATTATGTAAATTTGAAAATTATATAATTTTGTTTTTTGTTTGTTATTTTTATGGTTTTTAAGAAACCTACTTTACCATCCGTGAGTTGTTAAACATTTTATTTTCTATTATAGATGGTCTTTTTGGCGCCTATATGCAAGTACACATACAAAATGATGGACCTGTAACAATCGAATTGGAATCGCCTACAAATAACGACAATCATATCAATGGCGTATAGAAACATTAATTTAATAAAATTAACAATGCAAGTGAAAAATGTTTTCTGATTGACTTCGCTTCCTTTTACCACTACTTTCTTAAAGCGCCTGGAATAAAAAAATAGTTCAAATTGATTCCAGACAATACTTTGGTTTTATCTTTTTCCTGTTATTCAACTAGGTTAGGGTTATAGGGATCGAAACCCACTCAATTTACTTCATCACTCAATGAGCTGAATCCAATCGAAGACAAAGTTCATATCTAAAAACGGATTCAGAGTCAGAGTTCCTTAAACTGTCAGAGTTTAAAACTGTCTGGACATGGTGTGAAAATGTTATTTGTTCGAACACAGTTTCGATTTATCATAGCGTTTGTTTGTGACTTCTACATAAAAAATTACCTTGTTACAAAAATCAATAATGCCGTGCAAAATTTGTAACTTAAACGTTGACAGAATTATCAAAAACAAAGTGGAATGCTTTGACCATTGACTAATTATATGTTGATGTTCTATGGACTGCTAGTTACCGACTTCGTCAATTTTCGGCATATTCAAAAAGAATTTAGTTGAAACATAATTTTCTCAATATTTAATAAAGTCAAGAGTGGTTTTATATTGAAAAATATTTTGGAAATAAGTTTAAGGCTGACCTTAGACGCTCAATATATTACACAATATTATTGGCTAGGCGCCATAGATGGTGCAATATTTTTCCCAATAATTTATGTTGTTTTCGTTCCCCTCTCCGATCCGGGATACCAATCGAACGGCTATGCGAATAATCGCCTAAGTTACAATCGCCTAAAACCAAAAAGTGAATAATTGCCCGAGAATATGGGGCAGTTATTCATGATGAAGGATCTCCCAAAATTTATGAAATTATATACCTAAAAGTTGAAGTGAACGGTCGCCCAAACATTTGGATCTGTTGCCAAGACGCCCGAAACCAAAACATTTTTTGTGGGTTTTCAATGGTAATGGAAAATGGGAGGCCATGCTGCCCCCTGCAACGCCCCTGCTTGGTTTCACTGTTCGATTTGGAGTAGGTGCGAGGTTGAGTATATGCAAAAATTTGTTGGAGTATAAACAAAGTTTGCATACACAATTCAATGTATGTATGTACAATCATTCCCATCCACACATACCCTCGGCGCTACTAAAGGGAGAGCATAGATAACACCTTTAGATATGGTCTTCTGTTTTTAAAAAAGATTCAACAATTTTAAGCTTTTCAAGAAATAAACATGAAGTGTAAACGAAACATAAGAAAATACTTTTTAAAGGGTGTTACAAACTATATGTCAAAATTAATAAATCCTTCAAATTTAAGCTAGGAAGCCGAAATGTTGACCATATATTTCATAGGGTTCGGAAATGGTTAAGTGTAAACAAAAATTGAATACGTCTACTGATATGTCGCGCCCCACAATTTAGAAAAAAAAACCGTCATAAAGTTAAAGATAAAGAGATATAGTATTTGAACCTTCACAAGATATGTGAGAATTGCCCTCCTACATAACTTTGTCATATAAAGTTTTTTGTCACGCCTTTGTGGGCGTTTTTCACTAAACAATGTATGGACATTAATGTTTCTTTGAACATCGACTGCCGAAAACCTTGCGACTTAGAACGCAATATGGTCTCTACTTCTCGGTCTGCTGCTTCTTAACAAAATGAGCTTTTGCCCAGAGACTGAATGTCGGTTTTGTCTAGAGGATGATGAAACTTCGGAACATATCCTTGAATTCAGAAGCTCTGCAACTAAGGAAGTTGTGACATTCACTAGGAAGTCACTCGTATCTTAGGCTAACATCCCCTTTTTGATACAATAGACCTTTGAGGTCGCAGTGTCAGCCATGCCCGACATCACGACATCATCTATGGGGGTAAACATTTGTGGTCAAGTTCAGGCCTAGTCAGGTCGCCTTTATGCAATTCTCAACATGCCTACCTCAGGGCTAGATCGACTAAGACAGCCCTGCATGAATTTGTCCGTACGTAAGTAAAATTATGAAAAGGGTGCTGGGTAAGATTAGCCCTTGGGCCACAAGGTGTGGTTTTCCCGTTATTCCAAGCAACACAGAACTGATGCTCTTCACCAACCAAAACCAAAATACTAACCTTCCGACTTCCTCGTCTAAAAAACCAGACCCTCTCACTATCTCCCAGTGCTAAATACGTGGGTGTCACTTTAGATTCTAAGCTCAACTGGAAGCTGAATATCCAATACAGAGTGTAAAATGATTCTTTGAATGTACACAGCTGTGGTACGCCCAATTTTTAATTACAAGTCTCTGGTATGGGGGCCCGCCCTGAGCAAAGCTTATAACATCACCAAGATAAGTAAAGTCTACACAACGACTGCAATTGGGACCACGGGAGCCCTACGGTCAAGGCGGACCGATTATGTATCGCAGTAAGATTGCAAGTACCCGGCTGTTGGTCCGCAAGACCCTATGCAAGCATTGCAATATCCCCTATTTACTACCCCAGATCGTAGGATCAATAGCTGCTGACAACATTACACCAGAAAATGTTGTCTGTACATAATTACCGCCCAGATACAATTGGGTCAGGTACTGCCATCTCTTCGCTCTAACAATCTTCACTGACGTGTTTAAAATGAGCTGTGGAGTGGGCGTTTTTCGGATGAATTACAATCGTCCTTATACTTCTGGCTTCCAAAATTATATAGTGGCAGACTCCGAGCGTTTGGGTAACAATTTTTTGACGACATTTCTGACATCTCAGATATCGGTCGAAATTATATCGTTGTTTATGAGTCGGATATGAGTTTACTCAGGTACTTAAACCGTCTATTCGAAAGACCTCATAAGTGGTGCGTTGTAGTATTTAAACAGCCCTAATTGCGTGTCCTGGCTTAGGCAATGACCACTTTACCTACCTTCCTACGCAGTTTTTCAGCTCAAGAAAATCAAAGAGTATTGCGATGGTGACAGCATCCGGAGGTTATATAAAAAAGCCGAACAGCCAAGGAAAACTAGTCACCAATGTGCAGAGATAAAAGACGTATTTAAGCACCATTTCCAGCAGCTGCTAAACTGGCATCATATATAGAGAGAGAGATGGAACAAGTAGAGAACCCACGTCCAGTCAATTAAGAATCATTCCGGTCACCCCGTTGAGAAAAGGTTGACTTAGCTATAAAAAACCTTAAAAACAACAAGGCAGATTGCCTGTAGACCAAATCTTCACACTAAGGCAAGTTCTGTCGAATTTCAAGTCGATACACAATCTTTTCATCGACATTAGAGCCATGGCCAAAACTTATTTAGCTGTGTCGCGTAACCATAGAAAACACGCGGTGCAAAGTGCAATTTGACGGCAGCTTCAAGGCTTTTGCAGAGCATGTGAAGTTAGTTGTTCTTGAAATACATAAATGAGGACAATTTTAAGTACATGATGTCAACAAATAAACAATCTTTTGGCCGTCGTGGCAGTTAAGAAGCTCATCAACCTTGATGTTTCAAGACTACATATGGACATCTTAGTGGAGATCCTGCACAGAATTATCGTAATAAGCCGCTGCTACTTCGGTTTAGCGAATCTTAAACTTGTGACTCGAAGGACAAAATGAATGTTCTACCGTTTTTCCATGTCTTTGGAAAACAAACTTTCTTGTTCCACTGATAGTATCTCAAATACCGGTATTAAAAAATTTTGATAGGTACATAGTAAATGTTTTGAGCTATTGAACTTTAGTTTTAGTTGTGACGTATGCTTATATGCTTGTAGCGTTAAAGGGTACTGAAGTTTTTACTCTTAAAAAAACGTACGTACGCTTTCAACCTTCATTTATACATCTCCGCTTGGAAGACCGATGCTAATGTGCAGATAATACCTAAAGAGGAGAAAAGCCTTACGTCACATTCAATATAAGCACCAATCTTAATGGCTTTGTCCATAAGCAATTGTGCGTTTTTTGAAAGCAATAAAACCCAAATTTTCTTCAAGCGATTCCGTTGCATCCAGAAAAAGTGACTGTGTAGAGATATGTGAGTATGGACCATGGACCGATATGTGTGAAAGAGTAGTGCGAAATTGGCTTCAAAGAATCGATCATGGCATAAATTTTGTATGAGAGTGCAAAATATATTAGGCACGCAAATACATACTTTACAGATGTAGGCCATGTAGACATTTTACAAAGGTTCCGTTAGTTATATAATACATACGATTTTATTTCTGTACGAATTAAAAAAAATACACAAGAGGTGTTACCACTATAAACAGAAGCAAAAAACCACGATTTTAAAAATTGTGTCCACCTGTATGTTTCATGTTTCAACACACATAGCAGGGTTTACGTAGTTGAATTTCATATACTCCAACTTAAAATCACATCGATTACTTAAAAATACACCACTCTTTCAAACTCCTGTTATGATTGTCATTTTCAACCGAAAGAAATGCAACAACGGTAAGATACAACATTTTATAAGATTCTTATATCGTTTCGATTGGTAATCCGGAACACTTCCGCACTCTTCTGAAAGTGTTCGTTTGCTAATTAAATGACAGTTTCTCTCCTAGAAAGAAGAGAAATTTGCTTCTGACTTTGAATTCAGAATCAAAACCAGAAGCACGCACACATTCAAATATGACAAATGTCATATTTGCTGCTGATGCATTTAATAATTCTTCAATTTTTACTAGATTAGCTGAAAGTTATTACCAAATTTAACAAAACAAATAATGAAATAATATTGGGTGCAATATAAACCTATTATAATGACTAATACTCTTTGTCTTCCATCCCCTTCTTCTACATCTGAGTGGCAGTAAGGCGCTTGGGAATACATATACACAAATACAATGGCAAATACACTTTAAATTCCAATTTAATGTGTTTGCTTGTTCAATTGCATCCCGGATCGGAGAGCTTTTCCGGATTACCAAGAAAACTACATAAGAAATGTAAAAAAATCTGAAATTTGTATTCTCACATTCAACTGAACTGATTATAATCATTAAACCACTTCAATTATTATCCCTTCTTAGATCGTTGTTTTGTTTTTTAAACACAAAATCTAGTAAAAACAGCCCTTTTGAGCGATTGAGTCGTGATCAACTACAAATGAAAAGTGGCCTGAGGGTTGCACAATAAAGAAAAAAATCCCACACGACTCAAGATCCGACAGCCAACAACGGTAATCAAGGTGAATAGTGTATCTTTTATCTTAATCTGTCGCTTCAAGTTATCGTATTTTTGTTTGTTTTTTTTTAAAACAGTAGTAAAACACAAATTTAAGTTTTCTATTAATAATTATGTATTTTTATATTCTAAATTAACTGGCATTGATGTTCTCAATTTTTTGTTTGTGTTATAATGTGAAGTTTCAACTAATCTAAGTCTTATAATTTTTAATCTTTTATTGTTCACAGTAATGTTTTTATGTTTTTGTTTTACAAACATGGTTTAATGGTTTAATATTACTTTAAATTTTACCTCTCAATGTTTTTAAGAGACATATCTTTATTATTATTATTTTTTGTTTTTCAAAAGGAGAAAAAATGTGTAACCCAATATTAGAAAATATTAAGAATATTGTTTGTTTTGTTGGTTATACTGAAAAAATAAATAAAAGCGAGTATATTTTATTATGGCAGTTGCATGTTTATTAATGTATGGTATCATAAGTTTTTTTAGAGTTAGAGTATTACAGTGATTTGTGTAAAGAATATTTATCGAAATGAGTTATAAACAACTTTTACTTCCAACAATTTTCAACTGCGTAGATATTTTTTAACTTCAAAACAGTTGGTTAGCAATAGGAAAAACACAAGATAATTCAAGCAATAATTTTGTTATCTAATTGACGAATTTATGTATCTTAGTTTCAAACATATTTAAACTAAAAGATAAGTGAGACCAATGAAAAACGACATAAGCTATGCTCTTTAAGGTGTTCTTTTTGCACTTCTTAGTAACAACTCAGTTTTTATTACAGGTAAACATTTTTCACGATAATTAATTTTTAAAATAAAAGAAGAATAAACAATATACGACCTTTATTCTAAGTTTTGATGGATAAAATGTCATTAACGTTTACTTTCCCCTCAAAATTACCAGAACATAGCGCGATTCAAATCGACTCCAAGATCAGTTTTGACCTGATTATTCAACTAGGACAGAGTTGGGCTTTTGCAAATATAGTATCATACTCTACGATTCGACATTTTGAAACCGTGTGTCATGCCTTTGGTACCACATTCGTTCCACGTAATTTCTTATTGTCGAATGCATAGCATGTGTAAGGATAAATGTTTGCTGTCAGCAATCGCCCAGGGCGATTCGAGATAGCTCCATTATATTGTATCTCAAGAATATCTTGTGTTTGTGAAGATGACATTGTTCTAAAGAAGTTATAAATTTCAGTGCGTTTTTCGAAAACTTAAACACGTCACAAATACAAATTTTATTTTTATTTATAAAAAAAAACTGCGATAACGTTTCAGAATTTTGGTGAACGTACTTTACTTTAACGAATGTTGCGAATAGATACAAGGAGTTGGTTTTCAAATATAACACGCTAACACGAAGTCATCGTTAAATTGTGCGTACAGTTTTGTGTGACTTTCTTTTAGCCTATACAACAAACACTATCGACTAGAAAACAAGTAAACGCTGAGCTCATTTGAAATTGACGGGATTGAAGGAGACAAAATCTACAGAATCAAGATTTTTAAAGAAAAACCACATGCAAATATGTATGAACCGAGCGAGTTAAAACGGTAAAGCATATTGATTTTGTTACACTACAAGAATAAATTTGGATATGTCTACAAAATGCGCATCGGTGCAACATCACTACAAAATACGCAATGCAGGAAAACATGACGAGGAAGTCAAAATTATATGGGTAAAAATAGCTGAGTTTACGTTTGAGGGCGAATTGAGAGCCTCTCTCCGAGTTACCTAAATGTATAATTACAAATCTTGGCCATGGCGTTTACAGAAATAATCGAAAAGGTCATATATCTACGAGATGAAGCAAATAACAATGGCATTTCTTAAGAAACTTTCTTTTTGTCCAAAGTCAAAATATCAAAGGCATTTTTAGTAGGCAACATACCAAACCAGATTGATTGAACTTATAGTTTCTTGGTACGTATTAGTTATCTGAGATTTGCAGGCATTCCCAGAGGTAAGACATTATATCCCTGCAGATTTAACATACTTTTATGACAAAGTACAACTACAAAGCCAACTACAAACGAAAGAAAATTTTTAAAGAATTGTTGACTTATATTTATAATTGTTCTATATCATTTTCGATCATCATAATAAAAGTTTCACAGCATTAACATCGTTTTCATCTCTAAATTATATCTACCGAAATACCGAAAAGGGCATATCTGATACATAGAAAATATATTAATGTTTATTTGTAATGGCAAACACTTTTCATTACAAATTGACCCCGATATATAACCCAAACAAAATTTTAGATATTTTTTAATTTTGCACTATAATTGGCTTTTATTCAATTACTGAATTTCGAAATTGTATATTCACTCGAATAACAAACTTCTTCACGAATTGAGAATAGAACGAAAAGTCCACATACAGGGTGCGTTTTATGGTTCACGTCGATTTTATTTGGTTGACTTTTTTGTGTGAATAAAATTTGTCAGATGGAATTTGACAGTCGTATTGAGCGGTCGATAACAATTTTTTATGGAGCATCTAAACCCGCAACAACGTGTTGAAATTATTAAAACATTTTATTTAAAAAATTGTCCAGTTGTAAATACACTCGCCTTTCATAAGTTTTGTTATGTATATCTACATCGATATCTTGGCGATTGGTAATATTTTTTCCTAGTACGCCGTAAATGATAAGAATACTTTATTGTTTTTATTTTGAAGGAAATTAAAAGAAATTTGTAAAATACAACCACCCTTTTAACACTTTTGTCATTATGTAGAAATTAAAATGATATAAAAGCTAATAGAGAAAGCCTAATACTATTTATGTAAACAAACAAAGTAGCTATAGGTAGTTTAATAATGAAATGAAATAAAAACAACATGCTGGTATTTTATTTAAATAATTTTTTTTATTAAACAAATCGATTTTGTTTTATTGAGAATATTTTACAATATAAATGTAAATGTAATGTGTATAGTAAAAAAATGTATTATATTAAAGAAAATGAAAATGAGGCGAATGATATCAAATATTATGAAAATATTTGATAACAAATAAAATCGTTCAAGGTAAAAAAGGACAAAATGTATAAAATGATTAAAAGTTCTACACAATTACATTTAGGAAAGTGAAAAAAAAACTGCACAAAACATATTAATTATTTAAATCTTGCCCGGTGCCTTAAAAACGTAATAGAAATGAATTTGATGAAGAACTAATGCAAATTACAAAATGAAAGTATCGTGATTTTAAACAAAATTAAATTTAGTAAAAACTAATTTACACACGGAAATATGATTTCAATTTCGTTTTATAAATTTTGAGCAAACTTTAAGTATAATTTTTCTTAACTATCATATTTCCTTTAAACAAAATTTCAATTAAGGTCTGAAGAATGATCTTTTATTTTGTTTTGTTATTATTAACGTATGTCAGTCGAGTGTAAAAAAAGAAACTATGTATTATTTAATATAAGATACACTTCTTTTTTTCGTTTAGTTACTAAATATATAGATGTGGTAATTATGTATATAAGAAATTAATATATTAAAAAAATTATGCAGATTAATAATCAGAACAACTAAATTGCTTTTCCTTTTTTTTAAAATATTCCTTTGTCCATATTCGTTATTTCATTTTTGCTTTTTATCGATTTTGTATTTTATTTATTTATTTTTAAAATGTTGTTCTGAAATTTAACAGTTTAATTTTATATTTAATTTTTTTATAGAATAAAATTAATTGTTTACATCTTTTCTCAGAAGATGAGAGCACGAGTGTGTTTCGTTTAATTTTAATTTTTTTATTTGAAGTAAACAAACAAAATTTTAAATCGTGCACGCGCCTCTGTTTAAATTATTTTAACTAAAGTAAATTAAGTGAAACATTTTGATGTTTAATTTTATTTTTTGTTTGAGTTTCAAAATATTTTTTATCCTGGATGTTTTAATGATCTTTAATGTGTTATATTTTTCTAAATGCATTTTCGCGATTTTTGATTTGGTTTTAAAAATATTTTGTTGGTTTTAGCAAATGTTATTTATTATCATTTAAATTATCTCTTGTTTTTTTTGTGACAAAATTGATGATGATTGCAGCACTTAGCAGTCAATCTACCAAAGTCCAGAAGAAAAACCACCAGGTGGAATGCGATTCTTATTAATCACTTGGTTGGCACCATTTAGACTTGGGATGGTTGTGTTTATTTCTCCGCCAGCTGGTTTGTAGCCCTCTCCAGTAACTGGATTGCCATCTAAAAAAAAATAAATAGAAATTTATATAAAAGTAAAAAAACATATATATATTTTTACTATGAAGTTTGAAACATTTCAATTGAACAGAAAACGGGGATATTTATACATACAAGTGAGTATGTTAAAGTGCACAACAAATATAATTTAAAAACAAGTTAACATTTTTTAAATATTTCTAGAAACATTACAAAACAAGCATTTTTGGGAATTAAAATCTTCAAAATCTTTGTCAACTAAAAATGAAAGTCTAATCTTAAAATTTTCTTAAAATATAATAGTATTTTGTTAAAAAGAGGTATTTAAAACAACAGGTTAAAGTGTGTACTTCTGTATTACCCGCTTCTTTTATGCCGACGAGGGATTATAATCCTTCCATTCCCACGTCAAAAAGTATCGGAAAACCCACCGGTTGCGAATTATTCGTCACTAAGGCTAATTAAATAAATTGTCTTTCTTTTAAGACATCGGCCATCTTTGTGTCAACCCACGGACTCAACTCGCATGTAGATTATATTGCAAACCATGCAATTCTTTGTTCTCTAGTATTAGTTTCAATATTGGTTTTTTAAGTTTAATTTTTAAAAATTTTATAATCTTGACGTTTTTTATGCAAGGGAAGCCTGTAATGTAAGATGGACGGCAAGGTGAGAGTGCAAGTTCGTATAAAAGATGAATATTACAAATTTTTGCAACCGCCTATTTTTACTTAGAGAACTTTACTATATCAGTAAATTTTTAAATTGCTGGGCATCTATAGTCTGCAAAGATATAACATACAATCTATTTTATTTACACCCAAAATTTTTGCTCCTTTGAATTTACTTCATTTTTGCAGTTCGAACTTAAAGGCTGCCAACTTTCGCTTCTACTTTCAAACTTGTCTTACTCATCAAGGGTTTTTTTTTGGGAAAAGTGTATTTTGTTTTACTTTTTTGAGGTTAGCAACTCTATAGTTTATGTGAATCTTATTTTTATGCTACCGTTGTCAAAAAGAGAAATACCTTTTAAAAAAATTTTCTTAATAAAAGAAAATTAAATTACACTTAGATTCGGTAATATTCTCTTGTACTCTCAGGCGGAAATCGCGTGCACTAATCACCTCCTACTGAAGTTAAAATCATGGTAAAGAAATATTAATCTTTCTTACAAAGGGTGTTTTTTTTAGAGGTACAGAACTTTAAGTTGGCAACACTATTTTAACTGTCTGCCATTTTGTCAGCTGGCAAGTGATTAATTTTTAGTTTGGTTTGGCATTTCAACATGAATATCCTAAACAACGCTTGCAAATTTATTTTGAAAATCATGGTTCTGTTCGAAATACGTATTTGCAAATTTTGTTTAGCGATGAAGCTCACTTTTGGTTGAATGGATACGTCAATAAACAAAACTGCGTATTTGGAGTAATGATAATCCTCATGTGTATTTTTCGAAACCGTTACATCAACAAAACTGACTGTTTGGTGTGCTTTATGGGATGGTGGAATAATCGGTCCGTAGTTCTTTAAAAACGATGCTGGCCAGGAAGTTACAGTCAATGGTGACCGCTATAGAGCCATGATTACTTACTTTTTCGTTCATCAATTGAACAACCATGATGAGCTGTGGTTTCAACAAGACGGCGCAACATTTCACACAGCTCATGCAACAATTGTTTTATTGAAGTACATGTTTGGTAATGTTGGAAAAAGCCATCGAAAATTTACCCCAGATTAGACTAGGTCCGACCCAGCCGTGGCGGTCATAGGCCAGAAATCATATTTAAATTATAATGCCAGAAGATTATCTGTCGAATAAAGTAAATTTCCTGTCAATTTAAAAAAATTAACTTTGTTTTATTCCATTTCAAAGTTCTATACCCCTAAAAAGCACCCTATATCTGATATTGATAAAGTTAGAGGCTAAGGCTCCTGTGCAGGGAAGGGAGAGATGATAGAACGAAAGCCTGCACCTTTTTTTGTACGTGAAAGGTAAACGGATGAATCTTCCGTTAAATTTGTATTGCAATTGGTACAGATTTTGAGAGACACATTTACAAAATGATACAGGCTTTCATTCTTATTAAAGAAGCTGGTTGGTCTTGAACTAAATTCGGAAAAGGCGAAATACATGCTGTTAAGAAACATCTGTTCACCGCATAGGACAAAATGTAACTGTTTACAACGGCAACCTCGTTGTAATCAAGGACTTCATCTATCTACGATTGATATCTTAGTGGAGATGCGACAAAGAATTACCCTACTAGTCGTAGTTGTGGCGTGCGTTAATGCGAAGCGATTCTTATCAATAACTGATGGGTAGCTACAACATTCAATTCATCAAATCCAAATGAGATTTTCGTTTTCAAATAAAAACGTTTCATAAGTAAAACAATAAAGGAAACGAAGAAAGGAGCTTTCACAAATTAAAAATGATAGACATTATTATCTTCTTGAGCTTAAACTTGTACAGTATGGACATTATCCTCTTATCTTATACCTTAGTGATCAACAGTGTATCAACTATACAAAACTTATCATTTGAATGTTTACCATTTTCATGAGCTGCTCAAGGGCATAAATTACAAAAAGTCAAAAATACATACCATACCATAAGGTGTAGGATATGTCAAACCAAAACATGGTGCTGTTCATGTTGGCCTTTTCCACCCACTATGAGCGACGGTTAAATCTAAGCAACTTAGTAGAGCCACGGTAGAGTTGTAAAGGATTTGTCGAAATAGCAGTTGATTTTAAATTTAACATGAATTCTACTTATAAATGTGGTCGCATGCAAAAATTCAATTAACTGAATACTAAACGAAGGAAATAGTCGCATCCGTCAAAAATAAAACATATCGACTGTAAAAAGTATAAAGAATAATTAAAATACCTCTGCGATTAATATTTCGACGAGCTCTCTGACCATCACCTCCCAGCCCCAATCCTGTGATGGGGTTACGTGAGTTTGATTTTTCTGATCCACTCGTTGCACTAGTGGTCTTCTTTGAAGACAAAGTTGAATTTGTCCCTTCTGATCTTGTATCTTCAAAACTATTCACAGCTGTGCGTCGTGGTGAACTACCATCAACGTCTGTTTTCTCAGATAATTTTGATGAAGAACTTCTTGCTGAAATATTATCATTGGATACTGTCTTTTCAGCTTTTGGTTTTCCATTTTCAACTACAACAGGTCGAGGTGAAACAATAGAGGTTTCATCAAGTTCTGCAACATTAATCGTGGTGTGCAATCAGAAGAGTAAACTTAAAATGCGTACTTTGGGGTCACAATGTACTCTTTATTTTTTTTTTAAACAAGTTCAAGTTTTCTTATATCAAATTATTTCTTTAGAAGTAATCTTAACCCCAAAGTAATAGAAATGCTTTTCAATCAGAACTTGTGTATTTATTGTATTTAAGTGCCCAACAATGTTATTTGTGTAATTGATAAAATAAAACAATAATTTATCCACGAATTCAACCAAATAAAATGTTTACAAAAAGCAAAAACAAAAATATATGCGAAATTTTATATGAACTTGTTTACTTACTACCACTCATCTTTCGGTAGAATACTTGCGGCGTGCAAAAGAATGTTTAAATTGTTAAATTTTTTTGATTGTGCGTTATTGAATTGGATTTAGAAAAAGCACAGCAAAATAAATTGTAGGTATATAAGATAGAAAATTGTTTACAATAAATAAAAAAAAAAAAAAATATATTTTTCAAATATGTAGATGACAAATATCGCGAAGATTGTTTATATATAAAAATTTGTTTATTCGTTTTTGAAATGAGTTTAAGGTGAAAATATTTGTGTTTTATGAAGTTTCTCATACGCTTGTTTGTCTAAAGAGATAACGTCTGTTTTAGTAGTATTTCAAAATCATTCCGTTTCATTCCAAAGCATAACAAAATTGTGATATGTTGTATTTAGAGCTTGTATTTGTTCAAAGGGTTTATTGAATATTAATCCAATAAGGATATAATATTTCACGTATATTTTGGAAAATGATAATTGACGAAGAACAATTACACTGAACTTTTGTATGGAGAAACTTTTATACCTATGTATGCATGTACGGGACGGTGCTGTACTGTTTTAACATTGCTACGATTACTTTTCCCAGTCTGGAATATTGCTCTACTTACACTTTTTATCTGGTTGATTGGTTGTACCTTAAATCGGCAAAAAAACCGCTGCCGATGTGATTACAAATTTAATTTACTTGGGTATCCCTAACAGGATAAAGTGTATCAGACCTAAGGAAAACGCGTGGTGTAACTTGAGCTGTAAAGAAGCTATCAGGGCTAAAGAGGTAAGTTTCGGTCATTTAAGGCCAACCCAACTGAGGAAAACCGAAAAAAGTTCAAACGAGCCAGAAATGACTGCAATGCCCACATTAATCGTGTCAAATTCTACTACGACCAAAAGTTGAGGCAAAAAATACTACAAAGTCCCTCCGGTAGTAAAAACTCTTGGTCGTTTGCTAAGAATATTAAAAATTCGGCCTCGTCATCTATCCCGACACTCATTTGTAATGACACTCCAGCTGTCAGCTCTTCGGATAGAGCCAATCTGCTTGCTGTTCATTTTGCAGCTAGCTCAACGCTCCCAGATTATGCTTTATCTCCCCCAGTACTCGAGCGCGTAGAACACACCATTGAACAAATCCACTTCCGCACCCGTAATGTGGCAAGAGTACTTCAAGATCTCAACATTCACAAATCCGCTGGCCCAGATGGTATTTCCCCTATAGTTCTGAAGAGGTGTTCTTCCACGCTGGCAAAATCACTGCGTAAGCTTTTCTATCTGTCCTATTCTTCAGGGCTCTTTCCGAGAAGATGGAAAACAGCATTTGTCCAGCCCGTCCAAAAAAAAGGCGAATCTTCCTCTTCCTCCTACCGACCAATTGCACTTACGTCCCTTCTTTCCAAGGTCATGGAAACGCTGATAAACCGTCAGCTTATGAAATATCTCGAATCCCGAAAACTTCTTAATGATTGGTTTTCGCAGCAACAGGTCCACTGGTGATTTGATGACATATCTAACCGAAAAGTGGAACCAATGGTGGTGAAAGCGAGGTCGTTGCGCTTGATATTTCGTCGCCAAGAACGCTGCAAAATGTCTAGGCTTCCTTAAGTGATGCAAGAAATATTTCACCCCTTCTGATCTGGCTAGAATGTACAAGGCGTTTATTCGCCCAAAACTTGAGTACAACGCTCATATCTGGTCTGGTGCACCAATAACATATTTGGAGCTACTTGACAGGATTCAAAAACGTGCGGTAAAACTTATCGCGAAATCACTTGACTCTCTTAGTCATCGTCGTAATGTCTCCTGCCTGTCATTGTTTTATCGGTATTTCCATCACAAGTGCTCAAATGAAATAGCCAGTTGCATTCCACCCCTACAGCAATTCAACCGCAATGCTCGCCATGCTAGGAATGTAGATCAGTTTACCCTCAAGCCTGTATTTGGACGTACAGTGAAATACAAGGATTCATTTCTTAACCGTACAATACGAATGTGGAATGCTCTACCCCGCTCTGTTTTTCCTACACATTATAGTTTACAAACATTTAAAACCAACGTGCATCGGTTTCTCCCTTTCTCTAATCCTTCATTTCCCTAATGCCCGCACTGTGTCACTTCATTAAGGGTATCCAAATCCCTTTAGTGTGCGTACATTATAAAAAAATTGAGATCTAAATAGCTAAAAATTGATATTAAATTCACAAAAATATAGGTAGTTATCTTCTATTTCATTTTAGAAGCAGCCCTTAATTTACGGCTTTACTTTAAACTCATTATGTACAAGTAATGAAATACATTTATTTTTGCATTTTCCCAAATTCGACTCAGCAGAGAGAGCTGGGTGGCAAGGTGAAGGCCTTCCTTATTTATGGGGTATTTTTTTTCTTGCCGTTTTTAGGAAGGGGAAAATAATTTAAGACGGATTCCCTTGGAACTTAGCAAATATACTTGAGAATTAAATACAAAAAAAGAATTCTATCTATGAGGGGTTTGAAGGTACCTTCTCCTGAAAGAGACATTTTCATGATTTTGAGAGACATTTTCATGATTTTGAAAACATTTAGTGGGAAATAGGCAAGTCAAATGGCGCTTATTCGAAGAAAAAAATTAAAAGTCTAAAGTTTAAAAATAACCATGACATTTTCGCTATTTCAATTAAAAAATTAATTCCATACCAAAGCACGGTACTTTAAGTGGGCAACACAATTATAACTAGCGGCCATTTTAGCAGCTGCCAAGAATTATTTTTTGTTTTGTTTGGCATTTCAACATGAACAGACTGACGCTTGAACAACGCTTTTAAATTGTGCACATTTATTTTGATAATCATGGTTCTGTTCGAAATACGTATGGCGCACTACGATCGAGCGATGAAGCTCAGTTTTGGTTAAATTGATGCGTCAATAAACAAAACTGCCGTATTTAGAGTGATGATAATACTCAAGTGTATGTTGAGACACCATTTCATCCATAAAAACTGACTGTTTAGTGTGCTTTATGGGTTGGTGGAATAATTGGTCCGTACTTCATTAAAAACGATGCTGGCCAGAACGTTACAGTCAATGGTTACCGCTATAGAGCCATGATTACTGACTTTTTCGTTCATCAATTGAACAACAAGACGGCGCATCATATCACACAGCTCGTGCCACAATTGATTTATTTAAGGAAACATTTGGTAACCGAATAGTTTTACGTTACGGACCCGTGAATTGGCCTCCAAGACCGTGCGATTTATCGCCGCTTGACGGGGATCATATGTCAGAAAACTTCATATTTAAATTATAATGCCAGAAAATTATCGGTCGAATAAAGTAAATTTCATGTCAATTAAAAAAATATCATCTTTGTTTTATTCCATTTTAAAGTTCTATACCTCTAAAAAAAAAACACCATATACAACTTCCCGCTCTAGTAATCCATCAATTAGTTAATATTATTTTTGTTAACTCATATTAAATACATTTTTGTTGTTTTTTTAAAGTTATATTATTTAATTTTTTTCGAATGCAATATTTAGTACTTCTACAAAGGATACGTACATATTTATAAGTTTCCAGTTACCGAGGATTAATGAAAAGCCCCTACTTTGATGTACCCTAATGTAAATAACTCCGTTATTAATTGCATCAAGCTTAAATAGATATAGAACCTTACGATGTACACATATAACGATGTTTTTATTAATTCATATTACAAAGAAGTAAACACCTTGTCATCTTCGTCGTTCAGCGTCCCTGAACTTCAAGCCTGAAGTTAAACGAAGCTGCCTAAAGCTCTTTGTATCTCATAAGCGAAGTACCAAACCCGTTTCTTTGGCTTTGGCCTATTATTTTCCACGAGAAAACAGATAGTAGAGTATAAAAATATACTAAACAAAAGTTCTCAGTTTCATAGTCAACGTAATACGGCCTATACCCCACATGCATTCACATGCATGCTAACTGAAAGTGTATGGAATCTGGCATAGTGTAAAATCGTCTAAATTTTTGGGCGATCTGATTTCCCATCGTCACGGAACCCTATCCAATTGTAACAATTGCCTAAGTGATGAGAGAGAAACAATCAATCACAATTAATTGGGCAGCTTTATTTGAAGTCTTTTAAGAGAACGACAGTCTCTTATAATAAAGACTGATAGTAATAAAAAGATAGATAGCAACCTGAAAAAATTACAAAATTGTTCGTTTGATTTTGCAGTTACAATTATCTACCGTTTCAAACCCAAGTTCTAAATCCAGACTTTTAAATCATTTCAATAAGAAACATAAATGGTGCTACATCAGTGTACTATTATTGTTATTAATTTGTAGAATAATATTACCTAGAGACAATTTAATTTAATTTTCTTGAACTATGAATGATTGTGTAAACAGCGATTTTAACCGCGCAAATGGTGAATTGCCATTTGCAACTTATCGAATATATACTACCTTTTGAATATTTCCCAATTTACATAATATTTAAAATGCACTCACCAGTCTTTGACAGACCATTCATTTTTAAGTTCTCAGTGGAAGAAGAAACTGATGATCCCGAAGATGACGAGCCACCATTCTCCAATTTACCATTTCTACCATTACTTGAATGAAGTCCATTACCGTTTGATGTGCCATTGCCATTACCATTGCCGTTGTGGGCAGCAGCGGCGGCAGCACCAGTACCACCAAATGGAATGCTGCTCTTCTGGTGGTTCTTAGCTGGTGTGAATGGACGATCTGTTTCACCGAAAAGACGGCTGTATGAGTCTACATTCTTTTGAGCACGACGTGGCTGATCACCTGAAAAAAAAAAAATTAATTTCGTTAGGCGTAATGCATCTGCGAATCGTTGGAACACAAATAACTTTGTCAATAATTGTTGCATGCATAATATAGCTTTTTATTGTACGTTGTGACTATAAATCTGGTGGATTTTCAAAAGAAATTGGTGCTAAAATTAGTTACAAAAATACAGCAACTCGCCGGGTAGTGAAACGAAAATGAAGTTTTAATTTTCATCACTTGTTATTGTGCTGTACTTGTAAGATATAAAATTTCCTTTCGTATTGTTGAAGCCGCACTATTCACTTTTGGGATTTGGTTTTAGATGCCACCGATGCCATATTATAGCCCACAGGTGCTGCTGCCCGGTAGAGATAGTGCTTACCATTTTGGTTGTGCAAAGAAATAACCTAAACGAATAAGAGTGAAAAGCCCTCAGCATTGATTCTGCATTTATACAAAGCCATACCACTAGTCAAAGTGTTTTGAGAATTTGTGATTGAGTTTGCCGCCGAACAATAGTGGTAGGTCATACTTTCGCCCGGGATATGTATCGAGACCCCTTCAGCTCCAGCTCCAACTCAAACCATTCTCTTTAACACTTTCATGTACGAACAACGTACACAGTTTGTGTCCAGTCGTTTGTTGAATTTCTAAGCCAAGAACGGAGTGTTTAGATTGTATTTCGCACTCATGCTTTTATAGGCCACTTAAAACGCTAACAATGTTCAGTTGAGTTGGGCGTTATTATATCGTTTGGGCACTCGCATTTTACGGACGATGGATAAAAGAAACTATATTTTGTGGAAATTTGATTAATTTAACGATCCACCAAGGTGATAAGAATATTGTTGGAAACTGTCTTTACTAAGACTGGTTTGTTACTGAATACAATCGCTTTAGTAGTAGATAATGCAACTAACAAAGCTGTTACTCATATAAAGAGTGTGTAGATGCAATGTACATTGCTGTCATGGTTTACAAACAACTTTGAACTATTTTTGTATATCTAGCTACCTAGAGTGGGTTGACAAATACTGCAACTAACATTTAAAAAACGGCGTAAAATGAATGTTAATCGTGAAAAAAATAGTGTAGTCGGAATTAGCCGTTTAGAACATACTTAATTATATTTTATTCATTCATATATTAAAAAATTAAAAATTAGCTATAGTTGAATTCAAAGTATCCTGGTCCTGGTTAAAAGATTATAGGGAAAATTATATTAGATTTATGTGGCTTTTCTTTGGACCCAAAAAATTGACCATGATTTAGATCTATTTTTGCTGCTTTAGTCGGAAAAGCGGTTTGGAAGAAACAAAGTGAAAAATTATATGCAGACAGACGACGAACTGAGTGACTTTTCTTTTGCGCAATGGAAAACCACATAATATCACTACTTAAAAGAAACAAAGATTGATTTACAAATTAATATTTTATATTTCCCTACAGAATTTTATTTTGGGAATTTCATCACAACAAAACTTCGAAATGCAAGCTAGAAGGAAGCTTGCCTTCGAGATCGACGTCTCTCTTATTCAATAGATTAGAAATTTCCTTTTATGTGAACTCAATACAAGTTGTCTTGGATGGTTTAAAATTTAATATTCACATATAAATGCAAGCGTTGCTCAAAAATTCGGTTTGTCTCCGACTATATTTCTTATTTTTATTAATGACCTTCGGTCTGCAATTTCTAATTCAATAAACTAATTCGCTGATAAAAGTTCTCTCAGTTTCAAAACCTCTTTCGAAGCTCCCGTCCTTGCTTCGGCTGTGCAAATGAAACACAGTTGTTAACTAGACTCTAGTAAACCTTGCAGACTCGAATGCTTTTAAAACGCAGCGCCGTTTTTTACCATTAAGGCGTTACATGGGTTTCACAGCTTTAAAAAAATCGATTTTTTTTACTGTCTTATTAATATCTAAAACATGTCGAGAATATTATCCTAAATTTTCAAGTCATTCCGAATAAATGTTTCGGAGATACAGTCTTGTCAAGGTGCGCACTCACTTGAATCACGAGGTTTATTTGAGGTTATCCAAATTTTAAACGCGTTTTTCTCGAAACTATGTTTTCAAGTCGGTTGTCAAAAGTTCTCGAAAACCACTCAACCGATCTTGAAGAAATTTTACACAGGTCTTCGAGATACAATTCACGAGGACTTCACCGAAAATGACGTCACAAAGGTGAAGTTTTGAATATTTTTCTTTGAAAATTTCAGAAATTCTTTTTTAAATGTATATCTTTAAGACAGTTAAAAGTTTGAATAAAACGTTTTATTTTTTATATAAACAAAAAAAATTGTTGCAAATAGACCTTTTTTCCCCAAATAAACCCATATAACCCCTTAAAACGAAACCTGAATAATGCGTCAATGCGTGCAAGGCTGTGTTTACAAACTACATGCCAAAGATGTTTTTTTTCCGACTTCCGAGCACAACTTTGTCATGGTACTCCGAACAGTCTCTTGTTGCCATTTGAAGGAAATTAATATTTCAGTTCAGTACATATTAAATAATTTAATTAAACTACAACTTAAATTAATCAGCAACACAAGAAATAATTTGTATATCTATTAATAATATAACAATATTTTGACATAGTAATATCAACACAGGAGTCGATTATGTACTATACATGTACAAACATATGTATTCATTTTAAAAATCCCATTGTATGTACATCAACAAAGAGTTAGATCGTTAAATAACCTCTATCAGCGTTAAGACAAGCGACTAAAGACGCTTTTTGAAACCTTTTGTTTATAGCGACCACCTTTTTCAAATATCAATATATAATTTATTGTAAGAGCAAAGACCGGTTTTTTAAACTCGGTATCAAACAAATGTTTGGTATCAATTATTGTGACTGTGTCGAATGTTCCGTATATAATTTTCCTTTCCTTGTATTATTACTCGCGAAACGAAACCAAACAACTTAACTTTCAAAGGAAAACAATTCACTGGAAAAGTTCAACATATTAAATATAAGAAATAGAAAACTTGTAAAAATATGTTCACTGTCACCATTTTTTATATAAATTGTGACTTAAGAAATCGATGAAAAAAATAGACTTGTTTTCCAAAAATGTATGTCAAGCAACGTCAAATTTTCTTACCAAAGAAAATAATGAAACATAAACTGCGATATGCAACTCAGCAATTTTTTGTTTTAAGTGCTTGTTTTGTGTAAAACCTGGTTCTCTACATGACTTGTATTTTTAAATGCAAAACATAGAAAGTATATTATACTTTAAGCATAAAAACAGCAGATATGCGGTATTGCAGATATGCATAGCATTTAAATAATTGTTTAATAAATTAATAAACATAAAAAAACGTCTTTGTAACTTTGGTAAATGCAATATATTAAAAATTATTTCTTTCTTTTGAGGATAGGCATTCAACATTGGTCGGTCTCATGAGCAAACCTTGTTACTCATCAATAGCAAACTTTACAGAAAGCTGCATAAAAACGTTATTTAAGCTTGTTAAGAATTTTCGAAAGACGTAGTTTTCAACAAATAACATATATGTTTAAATGTGGTATTAAAAAGTAATTTAATAAAAAAAGAATAAAGTTAACCCTGGTTTGTCCGTTGGGCTAGTTACGTGGTTCTTTATGGGCATTATGATAAATATTTTTTCTGTACTTACATATCCCCCTCTTAGCTTTTATTCTAACAAGAAGTTCGACAAAGTTTATTTACAAAAACTAGACTTTTATGTTTCACAAACGCGAACATAATGCTGTTTAAAAAATGTTTCTTTTTATAAAATATGGCTATGTCAATGCACTAATCTGCCTCTCTAGGCAGCATTTTATAATAAGAAAGCTTCATCTGGTCTACACTTCTTATTCTTGTTAAAAAGTTACTAGCGATTTAAGCAATTTCTTTTGTGCATCAATATATTCAATTTCAAGTGTAACAATATTTGTTTTAACGTAAAATTTGTGCGTTGGTTATTCAATACTACTTAAAAATATAATTAAGTTAAATTAGAGATTAACCAAGGGGGAGTTAGTTTTATTGCGTAGCTTTTGAGTGAAATATATACGATTGAAATGTGGATGTTTTTTTGAACATGTGATTTTTAAAAGTTATTTTTGTTTTAACAAATATCTTTTAAAAGACAACACAATTAACAAAATATGATTTTGAAATATACCAATAAAATAGAATCTGTGAATTCCTTGCCGGACTGCAAAAAATAAAAGAAAAATAGAAGAAAACAAAGAGAATGGAAAATTTAGCATTATTTTAGGTATCTTCTTAAGTTCGGAGATACATACATATACTTAGCATTATTAGAGTTTAAATATTTTTTTTACATATTATTATAATTGAAATAAGCAACTGTGAAAAAACATTGCTTCTTATATAATAATAACCCTTTAAGCTTGGAATAAAATGTACAAATACTTTTTTTTCAAAATCGGGTGCAAAATAATATGTATATACCTTTTGGTTTTATACTTTGCTTTCTGTCTCAAATCAAAATAAGAAACATAAACCATTACGGTTAAGATTAGACTTTTTATACATGTCAGTTAGTATTCAATTACCTATTTATCTTATTGTATTTTCGGGGAAAAAGCATATTCGGTAAAAAAGCAAAATAACGTATTCCTACAATAATCAAACTCGGACTTGGTTGCATTTACGTTTTCTGACAAACTTAATTTCAGTTCACTGCAATTTGTCGAAAACTTACTCGATTCTGTTTTTTTTCCTTTAATTAATTCTCATTTATATCAAATATTGCACTACAGAAATCAGTACTTTAGTGGAAAATGGGCACCCACATGCAGTTCTTTGATCTTGCTCTTTTATACATTCCCCCCCTTCCTGCAGTAAAGTTGTATGTGGCGTTCGCCAGGATTATCCATATTTTCTTCGTGCTGCAATTTGTATGAGATTGTTCTTTAACGTAAAAGCTTCTTCTGATATATGAACTTAAAATTGTTCACTACTTATTACTTTAATTTTCATTACATCAAGTTACAAAGTGCGGGCGCTGAGGGAATGACGTTTAAAAGGAATTCACATTTGACTCGTACGGCATACTTTGAATATAAATAGCTCTGAATATCTAATTGTTTCACTCGATCAGATATAAACATATTATTTAGGTTTGGAGTCAAAAAAAAAGTGTTATATCTAGAAGAAGTCTAAACAATAATGGTTGCAGAGTATTAGGGCCATTTCTGTTGGAATACTGAGCCAGGATTCCCAGGTTCAAATCCTCCACTTTAAGTTTTTCGCTGTCCTGCACCTTTCAAAAGTCTGACAAACAAAAAAGAGAACATAAAGCTTGTCATGATCTTTTCAATTCTTGTCCCCAAGTTATAGGTTCTTAGGGTATGATAGTGTTAACTGTTTGTTAATTATTATTCTGTTTGTATTTCATTTTACATAGATATCACTGATTTTACTTTTGGATTTAAAGCGAAACTTCCCGATCCACCACCCTCAGTCAACGTGTATATTTACATGATCCTATTAATCCTTATAAAGAAAGACCTAACGAATAATAATGTGTATTCTCCGCTTAATAGACTACATATAGCCGATTCTTCACTAATATTTTCTGAAGACTTACCATTATTTTTTACTGAACCTTTTTCACATGAAAAAATATTCGACTGCATGTGATTTTTAACACTTCTCGGTGTGGAAGGGACATCAGAACCAAAAATGTCACTGGAACCGCCACCTGGTGGTCTCAGGACCCTGAAAATAAAATAATAAAACTATATATGTTAATAATGGTAGAAACATAATAAATTTGCGGTTGTAAGTAGCACAAGATAAATTAAAATAATATTCTACATATAGATTACAAGTTTAGAACACTAAAAAATCAATATGGCGAATATAATGCAATTTTTAAGGTGGCAACGACAATCAATTAACCCAGCTAATAAATTAAGAAACACTGTCGAGGTCGCTGAAGATTTATTTAGGTTTATTAACGACAACTTTCTCTACAGTGAACAATGCGTTTCAAACCTAAATTGTTTTTAGAAAACAACATCTTTAATGAACACTGTTAACCTAACACTCGTTACCAACTCGTTTTCTTCAGATCTCTTTTAACTCGAATATAGGTTACGCTTGCTTGCTCGTATGCAATCCTCTTTAGTCATTTAATTGTTAATTACCTGCCTCAAGAGAACGAACAACAAATCAAGAAGCGTAAAATGCACTTCTATACGATGAATAATTCTCTAGTCAGCTTATCTTTTCTTAACGTGGTTGTGGTAAATAGATAGAGAAAAGTTATTATGACCAGGTTAAAACTCATTTTTAATTGCCAATTGCTGTTTCAGAGTTACAAACCATATTACTCTGCGTGTTTATTTTCCACTGAAACTATGCCACAAGTAACAAAAAGCTAGCATGGCTTTTGAACATTGATCACCATCAGACAATTGCATAAAAATATTGTTCGTTGTCTGACAGAATAAGGTTAGAATATTATAATAATGCTGCAGCAAGTTCATGTCTTAAACTGAAGGTTTTTATTTTTAGACACTTTTCAAAAATTGTAAATCTATATCGATTTGATATCGGAATAGAGGCTGGAGATATATCTTATGAATGACACATAGACTTGGCTAGAGATAGCCCGTGCAATATTATAATACATCTGTATTTTATTGGGAACAAATCGCAGATGTAAACATAAAACAAGTTTAAATACATTTCAAAGTTAATCTTGTTCAATACATTACCCCCAATTAATCATGTGCCCAAACGATTGGCATGTTAATAATGTATTATTAATTTCCACATTAAATTTTAAATATGAACATTTCCCATTGACGCGTCATCAGAGATAAACTCTCATATGCATGTTCGCGTTAAGCGCACATCATGTCTGTCATTATGGCGCTCATATGTTATACATCACACCTAACATGAGCATTGACATTGAAAAATTACATGAAAGAATTTCACCTGTGATGCCAATAAAAAATATCTCAAAGTCAAGGTAGTTTCAACAAATTGGTAATAAAACAGCGAGGTACAAATCACGGACACTTCAAACTGAGTGGACTTTTCACACTATAAGTACGCATTCAGCACGCGCGCTACTCGTTGGCGACGGATAGTATCTTAAACTGGGTTGATTTTATTTTCTTTTGCGCTGTAAATCCTGCAACTGAACCACGATCTACTCAAGTGGTAAATTAAAATAATTACTTGCGGAATTTTTTTTTTACTTTTTTTTTTTTGCACGCTCACAAGTTAATTTGTTCATAAAAACCGCATAAACACAATAACATATTTGCCACTTAAAAAAAAACATGCAAGAGATGGCGATTCCTAGAATTTTTTCGGGTCCTTTAATCCGTAAACAAAGTGTCAGAGTTGATTTTATGATCCACTGCTCAAAACGAATTCTGAAATGCATTTTTAATCCTTGCAAAAAACACATACATAGTTCTTGGCTACATAGTGCGCGGCCAGAGTAGAAAGAACTATCCCGTGTGCAGAGCAACAGCTTCATTAGAAAAAAAATGTATGAAGTTTTCAACTTATTACCACTTTAGATGCATTGCTTTTAAAGCCCGCAAATAATTATCTTATTTTTATATCTATCTGTTGAATATGGTCAAAGTAAGTTGTGGCCGATCGTGTTGTAATTTACCTACAATTTGGACGTGAATCTAAATTAAAATCAAACGGACGTTGCTATTCCAAGCATGCATAGATTCATCTTTCAGATACTGTACAGAGTACATTTTCTTGCATGCATTGCTTCGTGCTGTTTCATGAATTAGCCATCTGAACGGTTTCATCTCGTCACAGAGTCTTAAACATAACAATTAAGAATAATGCGAATGTGCAACAAAAGAGCCAGACCGAACCACAAATGGGTGTGGAAGGAACGGACGAAAAATAAAATGAACATGTTCGCTTCTAACACATATTATGTTTTTGTAGAGTATTGTTGTTTCGTTTTTGTAATGTCATGTTGCCACTGCACAAAGTTAAAACCCCAAGAAAATTCTGTACAATCAACATACAATTTTTTCCAACCTAATATGTACTTAATTATGACACTCCTTTGTTCTGACTGACAAAGACAGACGAAGAATCATTTTCAGAGAAAACTTAGTTTTAGTTCTACTACCCTAATAAAGTCAATAAAGTTAATGGAAGCATTTCTTTTGTTGAAATCGTTGGAAGCAAATGTTAAATATAGACATACTTTAAACGACCTCAGCGAATTAAATGCATTCAGTGAAATCAAAGTAATAAATTCATTTATACAGTACGAGCAATATGTTCTTTCCGGTTTCAACATTCTATTTGCTGATTGCCATTAAGCGGTTACATGGGTTTATTCGGGGAACAAAATTATATATTCAAAAAAAATTGTTTTATATTTATTTTTTATTATTATTTTTTTTTTATATATACATTCCGGTGATCCATCGGAAAAAAGGTGCTTCGCGTTGACAGTAGAACTCGTGACAGGATCATCAGAAGTGAAATATCGTGTTTTAGTTAAGACCATAAACTACAATTTGGAATTTGAATTTGAAAATTGGATTTTTGGTAAAACTTTTTTACAAAAAAATGCTAATTTTGGTTAAATTTGCTCAACATTTTTTTCATAAATAGTTGCGATTGAAAAAAAATCCTTCGTCCAAGTCCTCGTGAATTGTATCTCGAAGACCTGTGTAAAACTTCATCAAGATCGGTTGAGTGGTTCTTGAGAACTGTTGAAAACCGACTTTGAAAACACAGTTTGGAGAAAAATGCGTTTAAAATTTGGATAACCTCAAAAAAAATTTATGATAATATTCTCGAGATGTTGTAGAAATTAATAAGACAATAATAAAAAAATCGATTTTTTGAAGCTGTGAAACCTATGTAACCCCTTAACACGACTTAAAAAAATGTGTGACAAAGTCTGACATAAAGTTTTCAATTGAATCATGTTTCGGTTCAATTAATAAAATTGTATTGAAAGATGATTGCATTATTTATTTCAAAACCATTATTTCGATAATCGATTTTATCAGACAAAAGGTTGAATTCTGTAAATTAAAAATGTCATTACTTTACAGTGCCAAACGTATTAGTGATACTGAACTCTGTGCAGAATATTTTTCTATTCGATTTCTCCACTATTCCAAGCACATAATCAATATGAAAAATCTTTGCACAATCATGTATGCAATTTTTCTCTACAGAACTTGAGTCAAATTATACAGAAAATTTACAATAAACCTCCCAACTACACCCATAAATTATCCGAAACCTAATTTGCATTCCAATCCAATTTCACGTAGAAATACTACCATAATATCTCCATCCATTTATCAGATAATGATCCTGATAATGATATTTTAATCAAAGAAACAACATAGCGTCCCATACCAAACGCTATGCAACGCCGTCATTATGAACACACACGTTATTAGAAAATATGCAGCAGCCGTTCAACCTGAAATATAAATTTAATTTCGCACAATGTTCGTGTGAAACTAAGATGCAAACGAACAACAACAACAACCAAACATTCAAAACTGACAATTATTGAGATTCCAATGTCCAGAGCGTTAACTTCTTCTTAGAAAGGTAAAAATTCAGCCACACTACAAGAGGACAAGGTATATAACTACTGTACTCGCAGCTCGTATTACTGTCGCCGGGCTAGGTGCAATTGCGACATGCAACCAGCTTTAGCTTTCCTGATCGTGCACGGTTTTATATGCAATCCAATTGAAGAAAAAAAAAATCAAAAGCATTTTCTAAAGAATTGTGTGCAGACGTGTATAATCTGCGAATTTCAATTTGTCTTTGGCGCACGAACGCGTAGGAAAACGAAATGTAAAATTCAGTCAAAGATACCTCTTCATATGTATGTACTTATATAATAAATATATGTACGTCAAGTGTGATCGCTAAGTTATACTATGAGTGCAAGCGCGAGCCGAATCAAGAATCCATTCCAGCACATCTGTTGGTAAGAATGTATTGTATTTTCTATGCAAAAAAATGATAATCGTTTTTTTTTCTAATCTACACTGGTTGACTCGGGTTCGTAGGATCCCGAACCCCTTCAAAAAGGCATTAACAATCAACGTTTCCTTACAAACGCGTAAATATGACATACAACAATACTAAATATGACATACATTATTAGTGGGATTACAATGGTTCGTTTCGGGTTCAATCAAGTTAATTTAGTTTCTTTTTTGTAAGAGTCAAACTGAGTGTCAAACCGGTCCCAAAATATAACAAGTTTTAAAAATTAAGAAATATAAACTAAACTGGCACTAAAGGCATTTAATTAAATGGCGATCATAAACGGTAAAAATATGAGAAGATAGTGAAGAGCATATAAACCTGAAACCCCCTCGCTCAAAGTCAGATTTTTTTAATTCTATGTACCATTAGGTATTTAATAGAATGCCTACTCGCCGAACTCGAATTTTAAAATTTGCTGAAAAATCTTATAAACATAAATTCATATAGACGAACTTAGAGCGGCTTAGCGAACTATTGCCAAACAAATTGTATTTTATCTGACTGGCTGGCTAATCTATATCACATATAAAAAAAATTTAACCCAATTGTAAAAAAATATTCAGGATTCATAATTGTGTTTGGAAAGAAAATTTTATCTGGAATAATAAGATGTACAAGCGCGAAAGAGAAAAATGGAAATTATATCCAGCTGGGCGCGTCGTATTGCATATACATATTTTGTTTTTTTATTTGAGTGTACATCGGGCATATTTGTTTATTTAATTTCGGTACCGGTATCGAAGTCTTGTCTAACGACACAACTGACCACAGTAGCCAGTACTCTTCAGGCAGTCGATGATCGGTGGAAAACATAGCCGTACACACAGCCGAGACACAGTACTACCGCTCGAAGTGAAAGGTCGGTCTTGGGGATTGAAAACTAAAAGAATTAAATTGAATTCATGAACTCATCTTGTTTCAAGTCTCTTGTCTATAGTGTCGGACCGTTTAGTAGAAGTTGCAATTGGTTTGGTACATTTGTGTTGCATCGGATTCGTTTGATGTGTAGTGGCAAACCCAGATAGAGGAAAAACAAAACAAAAACCCACCAAGAGGATTGAATTTTTATAATGGAAAATTGTTTGATGATCATAATTTGTATGGTTGCGGTTTTTACTTTGTGGTCTTGCGTGGTGATGATGTGCAACTATGAATTGAAAGAAACTATTAATTGAAATTTTATTACTGGAACACACCCCGGGAAAATAAAATAATAACATTGAAATATGATGACGACTTTCTTTTTATGTGGCGTTCATTTTGTGAGGCGAACTGCATAGGGTAACAAATACAATGATTTACCTTTATAAACAATAAAAAGCAAATATTGATTATAATTGTTAACTCTATAGCTTTTTGAATTTCAGTAGAGGCTTAAGTATATAAACAGTTCATGAACAGGAAGGATAAACACAATTTGCAAATTAATTTTAGAGTTTTGATTGGTTACATTTCTATTTAAGCAAACAGCGAGAATAAAGAATGCTGAGACTATGAGTAGATGCACTGGGGTGAAAGAAAAAGTTTCTGCATTTAACCACGGTAAAAAAAATAATTTGGGTAAAGTATATCTTTCTCTGCAAACTATACAAACAGCATTCCAATAAATGTTAGACGAAATTGTACCTATTTTTACTTAGTAGTATAACAAGATTTAGATTAACAATCCCCTGTTTAAGATCGGTGTTATGCCGATGCCCTTGAAAAAATTCAGGCACTATTATTGGTCATAGCTTTCCTAATAAATATCACCAAATCATCAACATTTATTTATTGTGAACTAAAGACTATAACAAACTGTCGTTTGATTCATACCAGTCAAGAATAATAAATAATAATAAAATTAAAAAAAAATTAAGTTCACGACAGCGTCATACGAAACTATCCCGCTACATGTGATACATTTAAAGCGCCTAAAACAACATCGTGGAAAATGATGATATGCTAAATAAAAATGCACCTTTTTATGTGAAGAATGTCAAAAATGAAGTTTGCAGATTTGTTTATATTAAGTATGTCTTTTATAATTCCCTATATTAGTTTTTAATATTTTGGTTTTTTTTGTAAAGTACCGTTATTTGATATTTAAAAAAAATAATAATAATAATAATATGCAGTGTTATTGGTCCCACCACAAGTATCCGAAATACAAAAACAGACCGAAATCGTTTTTCGATTAGTGGTTTTTCCACAAATAGCAAGCAGAAAAAAAAAGATAAGAGAAATCCACTTTCTTGGACTTCTCAACAGTCGTAAAATCATACCTCATACTCAGTTTGAGTTTGAAGTTTTCACAAGATTGCAATAACTTTCTCTTTAGTATACTAATACGAAACTGTCTATGAGGGGAAGAAAAAAATGTATTACGAAATTTATACACAAAACCTAAAATAATGTTCTTTTTTTTACATTCTTTCTATCTTTCGAACAATGGATAATAATGTTTCCAATTCAAGATGCTGCTTGATTCAAATTAATAAAAGTTATGTTCTCCAGCTCAAAATGTTAAGTTATTCAAAAACTTCAACACATTAGAAAAAAAAATACTTTAAAGAAAGCAAATTCCTTTACTTCTATATTTTAATACGACTTCCGTCATAAACGCCTTTACTTTACACTTAATATTTAGTCAGTGTTACTTTCTCTAAATGGAAACAAATTCAAAGAAAGCAACATACAAAACATGGGGAAAATGTTCACACCGAATGGCCAGACGATTAAGTATTTTGTTGTTATTGTTTCCCACCATGCATGGGTAAATTTTTCAAAATCACTTGTTGAGTTGGATACTCTTCATTTGCGTAAATTTCCCAAATCTCTTTAGTCATTTTATTTGTCAGGCTTTAAACACGGTAAACGTTTATCTTCATTTTCAATTTGGTTAAGTGATATGTACATATGTGTAAAATGGATCCGAATAACCTCAAAAGCAGATACATCTCATAAAATTACAAAAAAAAAAACACTTACTTTCACTAAACATTTTTAGTTTCTTTGATTAAATTTTCTTGTACTCTCTTAATTAAGTAATATAACAAATTTATTCTGCTATTTATTTTGTTTGTTTAAAATTCATTTCGATGACACCGGTGATCTGCAGTCATGTTAACTAAAGGACTCATATGCAAACTTGTGAGCTAGCATTTAAATATTTATATATTATCCTAAAGGCTCACTTAATCAATCACTTATGATAATAAAAATTGACGAATTTGGGCCAAGACATTCGTAATTTCAGTTGAAAACTCCAACGCAGGGACGGGAGGGAACGATAACACATTTAAAAATATTAATGCTACCCCGTAAGTGAGCATGTGTGTCTTTGGGTGATCACCGGTGTCGTAAAAGGAAAATCAAACGAAAAAATCCGAACCATGGAATATCCATGGCAGGTCTAAAAACCACTGGATCACATAAATGTAAGAACACCAGCGATTGACTCGCCTAAATACAAAATTTTGCGAAACTTTGTTGAGGTTGAACCGTATGAAGGAAAGTGGAAAAGTTTTGATTCTTAATTCCTGATCATAAACTTACCTCGTCGGCAATGGAAAGAAGAATAATTTCTGTTGAAAACCGATTTTGTTTCGCTTCGCTGATGTATGAGTAGGACTTAACATAGTTTGGATATACGAGAAGATGCATAAATCTTAGAGGAGTATCACGAACTTTTAATTTTTTAATATGAAAATTGAAACAAAAAAGGTTAGGAAAACGTAGGGAGACTTACATCTAGTCTGTCTCCTTCAACTTCTTTATCATTCGTTTTAGTTCGCCGAAGTAGTGGTGGATCTACCAAGAAAGTTGATCATCGTAGTATTCACACCAAAGCACAGCACAAGCACACGCTTAGCACCACGAATTATTGCTCATTTGTGTTGAGGTTAGTAATTTTAGGGGTAAATTATTTCTAAAATTTTGAGAATATTTAGAACAGTTTAGGCCTAGGTTATACAGGAATGTGACAATGTGTAAATAGATAATATCTATTAAAACGTTTAGCAAAGTCTGTGAGAAAGACTTGCATTCACTGCATGTATGTTTGTATTTATATTACAAGGTACGTCCCATTCGTTTAATGTGCAAGCTAATTCTTTTGTAAACATTATTTATGGGTTTACTGCGAGCATGAAATAAAAAATTTGTAAAACTCATTATTAATACAAACACCTATTTGGCTCTTTTTATTTCTCGTCATTAGTCGGGCAGCAGGTCTGGTGGATAAATATACTTTTTTGTTTGACCTAAAAAAAAAATAAAGGGGCACCCTACACATGGAATGAGCAAATTACTGAGAACAATAATACTGTTAATTTAGCTTTTAAGCGATTATACCACAACTTACACTTCCGTCTTCCAGACCTTTAAATGAAAACCCAAGCGTATAGGTGCCACCAATTATTTTTATAATCATTTACCACAATGCAAGGGGTCAAAGAACAGCAATAAACAAAGTCACGTGAGTGTCCACTAACATCGATTGTAGATTTTCACAAAACAATTGCGGCAACAAAGTAATAACAATAATAACTGTTAACTTTAGATACAATAAAGAGCCAGCAACAGAAATCAGACAATAATGACTAGTGGCATAGTGGCGCTTAAAATGCTTAATATATGGGAGGTAAATTATCGGTCAGAAGCATTTAGTTAACATTGCGCGACTACGTTTTGAAACCGTCACTAAGAGCGCGACAGAGAACAGCATACACAGCAATTAACCAAATTTAAACCTTGCGAGGAAGTTGACTGTATATCAGAATCACACACAGATTTGCTGTGCGAGTGCTGAGATTTTTCGTGAGCAGCAAGCAAGCGGGCAATTTAATTACTCCGTTGTCAGTCTGTGGTTTTTTAAGTGCGGTCTTTCTTTTCAGACCGCGACTAACATTAGTGGTTCTTGCTAATTGATGATTCCGTTCGCTATAAGAGGCAGTGTGCATGCATAACGAGGAGTTGCGTTTTTCCAATTCTCTATGGATTATTCAAATGCATACATAGTTTAATCGGGGGAAAAAAGTAGTGGCGAAAATTACGGTACTCATATGAAAGTAGGGGAATTAATTAGTTTATACACACAGGTGGTAGTAAAAGGTTGAACAAGCACGAAGATCCAATCTTTGTTCGGATGCAGTGTAACAATCTGATTTTTCACACGTTGTTGATTTTGTATGTTTTTGCGGAGAAGGCAATCTAAGAAGAGCTACGAATGTGTGATTGGTGAATCCTTTCATAAAATCTCAGATGTATGTACTCACTAGCTAAACTAAGAGTTGCAAAAGCAAATATAGGTATTATCAATGTTGTTTGGAAGGTGTAAAACGGATAAAAAAAAAAGAGTTAAAAGCTACCTTAGGGCATTCGAAACTTGTGTCAGATAAACTTACATGGTAGGATTGAAACCAGTACTAATTATTCACACTACAGTGACGGTAACGACATTAATAAGACCTTTGATGTTAAAATAGGATGAAAGCACACAGTGGTTTAAAAGTGACAACAGTTCCCACTTGTTAGAGTTTATGCTAACTAGTTGCTTGGCTAGTTGTTCTCGTTTTGTGGTACAGTCCGCAGAACAAATTTGTGTTGTTTTTAAGTGTGACTAATAAACAATTCCATTTAATTCAGTGACAAAAAACCGGATAGACAAAACTGCGATGTTCAACTTTAATGCACATTGTGCGTTGGTATGAGCTACCATCCTACTACCTTGTTGCAGTGAAGGATATTTCAGAAGCCATAAAAAAGAGGAAAAATGATGAGCAGATTTAACGTTGCAATCGCAACAAGCCGCCAGAACATTTGCTGGTCGCGTTTCCCTTTACCTTTAGAGAAGATCTTTGCAGCCAGCATCAAGTGCTGAAGACCAGTGGCTTAAATGACGAGAAGTCATCAGAAACTGCGCCTCTATAGTTGGCTCGGTTTCCTAAACATCGCATATAAAATTCTGTCTGTCGTATAGTTGTGGGGTTTAAGGCCCGGCAAGTCCACAATTGATCAAATATTCACACTACGGCAGATCCTGGAGAAAACCCAAGAAGTTAGATTGATACGAGCTAAACACAGTCTATGTCTAGTTTTGGCATACCTTCCAAACGCGTTTTTTTATGCAAGATGATGATGGAGAAAGTTCGCTGCTCGCATCCAAGAGTAAGAACTGTCATGAGATGTTTTTCATTGCCGTTCGGAATCGGCATTAAACTGTAAGTCCTACCATTTGTGTCAAAAAATATATCTTCGCACACACAGTGGTTAGAGAAGCTAGGCTTTGGGTACTGTATGGACCGTTTACGCCCAATACTTTTTTTTTTATATGCCAACACATGAGGTGGTACAATCTTTCAAAGTCTTGTTTTATAACTTCCATACGCCGACGATATTGTTGGTAGAACGATCAGAGTTGCCATTGGAGCATTTGCGAGTATAGGAACAGAAGCGGAGAACCGGTGTTATAGCGAAAAGCAAAGAAGTATATGCTGTCAACAAGAAGGGACACCCAAAATCAACGATTCGGCGAAAATGTCAATCGACAGCTATAATTTTGAGTCTTAAATTAGCACAAGAATACCGACTACATTGTAAATAATAAAAATTATGTTGCCCTGTGATAAATCAAAACGCTTATAATATGTAGGTATCAATAATGACACGTTTTTATTCTCAAAAGACACATGCACATGTTAATACTTTCACCATAAAAACGTATCATGTCCCACGTTAAATATCTAGTAGAAAATGCAATAAAATCATCATAAACTCTTTCGAATTCCAAACTCAAATTTTGTTTTCCACATTAGATCGTAACTCCTACCCAAACATTATATATTGTTAATGCGCTCAGTGCTCAGAGCATAGTTTCAAATTATTTATCTATAAAAAAAATTAAATTCTTTTGATTTTCAATTCATATTTACAACGCGACACAATCATTTTGTGCCCTTTTAATATATTTTTTAGCACCCATCAAGAATGATTACTGTTCCGCATGCTTGTGCGTTTTTATTTACACCTACCAATATAAAATGGTAATTATTCACTCAATTGCATCGCACCCAAAAAATGTAAATAGATACGTGTGCTACGTAAAATACTTGGTGTACACTTCATTTTAAATAATAATCACAAGATTTTGCGTCTTTCACTTCGCTTTGTATTTGGATTAATTTAACGAAATTAAAAAATAGTTTTATAGCCACCATTAATTAATACACTTACTTAAATTTGTGAGCACGGATTTTTCAAGTTTTACAGCTTGACTTTTCGGTTTCCCCAATAGTCTAATTTAAAATTAGTATGCTTTCAAATAGTCTTCAATTAGAAAGAAATTTAATAGCTCGTCGTTGCTTTAAAGTCAAAGATTTTAAAAAAATAATTTGATTAACAAAACATGCATCTAATTCTTTTTACACGCATTTGTATTTCTAATAAGTTTAAAGAAAATTAATCATTATCTCACAAAAATTAGCCAAAGAATTTATGAAATTATGACTAACGTTTTAACTGGTTCCATAGCTGTATAGCGTTATTTAGTTATTTTACAAATTAGTGATGTAAAAAAAATTAATTGCTTACCAACTAGAAACAAAACGCTGGTTTGCAGCAGCAACTTTAACATTATTTTAGAAATTAATTTCAATTTGAGGACAAAAACTTTACAGAACGCTTGGTCCAGATAAGTGAAAACAGCGTAAGCGGAATTGCAGGGAATGAAAGGTACCTATCTCGTTTAGAGCAAATATCCACAATCTAGTGGAGATACGGCAAATGGATTCAATACTCAAATGGACAAAATAATTGCTTTATAGAACCCTTATTCTACGAGTTTCGAGGGAACATACTGGGTACATACAGCATCGAAGAGGATGAGTTATTGCACATTCTTACAATTGGACAAATGCACTTCAAAAGTCGAAAACCCAATATTAAAGTAGGTATTAAATATATAAACTACTTTTAGGTAGGTACCCTAAGTAGTTTGTTTACTACTTAAATATTTAATAGTGAAAATTATGTTCGTGAGTTATGAAGTATCTTCAAGTAACATTTACGTTAGATCCTCTTTCAAAAGCGATTTAACCTCATGGCCAATTATTCACCATATAACACAATCTTTAAATTATATAGAAAATCTCAGATCGTTGTATTAACTGCGAACGATGAGCTTAGAATTAGGTAGAAAATATCTCTGATGAAAAAAGTTTGATTTTAATGGTGATGGAAGTTCACAACTTGTTGTCAAGTTGATAATTCTAAGATGAACTAATAATTGTGACACTTAATGACACAATACATATTGAAATTAACAACAAAAGTTCCTGTATGGCACAAGACCCATTAACCACAGTCGCGAATTAAATCGTGCGCTAATCGCTTTTATACTTTATATAGGGTGATTTTTTAAGAGGTTTAGAACTTTTTTTAAAAAAAAAACACAAAAAATTCGAAAAAATGAATGAAATATTTATTTGAATCGATAGTTTGAACCTTGCAATTTAATGTTTAAGGATAATTTCATGCAAATGTTGACCGCGGCTGCGTCTCAGGTAGCCCATCCGCTGAGTCCAATTTTGGCATACTCTTTCACACATATCGGCCGGTATCTCACGAATGAATGCATGGATGTTGGCTTCCAGTGCGTCAATCGAAGCGGGCTTGTCCCTATACACATTAGCCTTGGCATACCCCCACAAAAAATAATCTAATGGTGTCAAATCGCACGATCTAGGCGGCCAATTGACCGGCCCGAAACGTGAAATTAACTGTTCACCAAACTCGCCTCGCAATTGCGCCATTGTTTCGCGTGCTGTGTGGCATGTGGCACCGTCTTGTTGAAACCACATATCATGCAAGTCAAGAACTTCCATTTCGGGCAAAAAAAAGTTTGTTATCATCGCTCGGTAGCGTTCACCATTGACAGTAACGCTGCGATTCGCATCATCTTTGAAGAAATATGGCCCAATAATGCCGCCGGCCCATAAACCGCACCAAACAGTGGCTTTTTCGGGATGCATTGGTAGCTGTTGCAATGCTTCTGGCTGATCTTCACTCCAAATGCGGCAATTTTGCTTATTTACGTACCCATTCAACCAAAAATGAGCCTCATCGCTGAACACAATTTTTCGAAAAAAAAAGCGGATCCTCGGCCAGCTTTCCAAGAGCCCATTCACCAAAAATTCGGCGTTGTGGTAGGTCGCCTGGCTTTAGTTCTTGCACCAGCTGTATCTTAAAAGGCTTTACGCCCAAATCCTTCCGCAAAATTTTCCACGTAGTGCTGTAACAAAGGCCTAACTGCTGGGAACGGCGCCGAATCGACATTTCGCGGTCTTCTGTCACACTAGCTGATACGGCCGCAATATTTTCTTCAATACGCACAGTACGTAAACGTGTTGGTGGTTTAATGTCCAACAAAGTAAATTTGGTGCGAAATTTGGTCACAATCTTCCGAATAGACTGCTCAGAAGGTCGAGAATGCCGATCATAAAATGGAAGCAGCGCGCGATGAACATTTCGAACCGAGCACGAATTTTGATAGTAAAATTCAATAATTTGCAAGCGTTGTTCATTTGTAAGACGATCCATGGTTAAATTGCAAACCAAACTGAAGCTGTTTGACAGTGACACAAGGTACTAAACACACGTCAGCTGTCAAAACCAGTGTTGCCAAAACCAAACCAGCTAAAAAATCACCCTTTACTTCATCATTACATTCCATCAGGATCTTAAATAACAAGCACAACTGTCTGGAAAAAACAGGCACCTTGTTCCAGTATTCGCATCAATAACTAGACTAACATCACTGCACATTAACTTACGAAGTCAAAGCAAAGAATGTACTGTGAATAGTTAACAGTAGCAGTAAAAAGATTTACGCAGGGTCATTAACTCAATTTAATTGCACGGAATATGCTGAACATATTAGTAGGATGTGTTGGTCCTATATAGCCATGAGTTGTGAATATTTATTTTATTTGTATTTTAATTTACATTTAAGAAAATACTTTTTTTTAACATGGAGCTTTGTAAAAAAGTAGCAGAAAGAGCTACTTTCATATGTATGTAGAATAATAGTTTTACTCTATTTAATAGTCCAAAAACAGTGTGATTACTTAATATGTACATTTAAAATAAAAATAAGTAAAGTAAGCGCTTTCGCCTCAAAAATAAAAAATGTGCGGTGGGAGTAACTTTCCCACCACGTAAAAAAAATAAAGTTATGAGAGAGACAGGGATAGCCTGTTTCCTTCAAACGGCAACTTGACTCGGAACGATAACAGACATTCGAGTATGTACCTGGATTATGTGGATACTTTGATTAAGTCTTTGATTAAGCGTTACAAGGTGACATTAACACGATCCAGGAGACAAAACGGTAGATCGACCGTAGAGTAAATTTTCAGAAATCTACATGGCGGTGGAGCAGGAAGGCGATCGAAACACATCGACTACATTGCCTCGGGCACATCGAGCGAATGGACAATAATGCTCCAGCTAAGAGGATCTTCAAATACCAGCTTGCCCGGGATAGCAGAGGATAGAAGGCTTTCGGGGTTTCAGCCAAGGACTCTTGACAGGTCGGTAGCCCGTTAAGTTTATTGTTTACATCGTCATTTTACATTTTTACCACTGCAAAATTTAACATTTCACGAAAAAAATTAAAATTAAATTTTACTGTTATATCCTACTTAATTTTTAACATTTTATATAACACTAAATGCTTTATACTTCTTTAAACTCCCTTATGCTACACTTAGTAGACATTTTAGAATAAAAAATTGTTTCAGCGTAGTGAATACAGCAAACAATTTTTTGGCCAACACTTGAAAGTAACGTGCTGACATTGCTGATAGAATCTGAAACTCAATTTTGAGATTTGTTAAACATTTGAATAGAAATTTTCAATTTCGGCTCTATTTAGACGTACTGTAAACCATAAATATAAACCACAGTATAATTTGTATAGTCCTTTCACATTCTAATTTTTTTTTGTTTTATTTATAAACGCTCACTAAAAGGATTTTGTATACCCTTATAATAAAGTAACACAGTGCTTGATCTTTTCGAGTACCTTCTTTTAATGTGAAATCAAGAAAGCAAATTATTTTTCTGTACCTATTCTTCACAGAATCTACATATGTAATTAAGCTTTCTATGTCTTAAAGTTTTCAAGTAATTTTGGGATTGACTAGATGGCAGACTCGTCGCCATGCTGCCTGAATAATGGCATCGTCCAACCTTGTGCGGACCGTGCACCCGACTCTCCTTA
The DNA here is from genome assembly GCA_963576555.1 of Ferdinandea cuprea. Taxonomy (NCBI): domain Eukaryota; kingdom Metazoa; phylum Arthropoda; class Insecta; order Diptera; family Syrphidae; genus Ferdinandea; species Ferdinandea cuprea. The sequence goes on from OY754959.1 coordinate 87,409,213, forward strand.
TAGCTCAGTGTACACAAAGTAATGAAAGATTTACTTTAAATTCCGTTTTTGACGGGATTTTTAATTTTCGCAAACACAAATCCTTTTCTAAACTTTTTTAGCTAGCCACCACCAGTGGCATTTTTTTTGTAGTATTTCGTATGAAAATATTCGGCGTTAGATTTCAAAACTTAAAAAAACTTTAGGAAATAAAACATAACCAGCTAGAGCATAAAGATATGAGAAGATACATGCAAGAGACAAAAGCATATATAAAAATATCAGATAGCTAACTAACTCTCGCATATCTTGCATAAATTCGTTTTATTTCGTTAAAACTTGGAGAAATCAGTAGTCCGTTTTCCTTATATTATAATTTCTTACATCGAGCATTCGTAAATCTGGTCGTTTCTTTTATAGAATGACACTATCATAACCCTCTCCTGAAAAAATAAGGCGGATTTTTTTATAAGACTCTTGATAATTCATTCCAGCTCTATGGGTCTGAGTACTCTATCTAAAGCAAATGAAGATATCCTTAATTGTTTCAATAGACAAAATCTTCATAAGATATTTCGCCACTTGAAGGATTCTGCATAGGTCTGATCATAGGGACGGTTACAAAAAATGCAGCCCTACCTTGCTCTAGAAACGGCCATGTGTTAAAAATAAAAACTGTTTTCTTCATTGAACGAATTGCATAGCAACGCCTTATTGTATCCTGCAACTGAAATAACTTAAAATGCCTATTATCCTTGCACTATTTTACTACATTTGTTATTGATCTAACCTTAATGTTTTTGAAATGTAACATATTTTTGTTGAATTGCATTTATATCATCGTAAAGTATTGGAAGTATTTTAATTTAATAATTAGTGCCGATTTTGCTTTCTAAAAATAAGGTATTTGAAATTAATACAAACATAGTTATAATTTAAGTTTGTAACTTATTTGGGTAAAAAATAAAATAATAACAATGACACCCCGATTATGACCTAGTTACACAAGTACTATAAACATAAACAACACTGAGCTCGTTCTATTGAACTAGCTTAAGTGCGAATTTTTTAAAGTTATGTGAGAAAAGAAAATTGCTCAGAGTTACACGGTGATGAGTGACAGTCTGTTACGATATGGTACATATGGGAAAGGCACAGCGCACTAACAATAGTGCATTATGAAATCCTAGGGGTAACGTTCGATTGCTGGGGACGGAATTCAATTGTGATTGTTTGAAAAAGTTTCTTCTTGATGTGAGAAGTGCGAAGAGTTATGAACTTATGAAATTTTGTGAGATACTTTGTCAATAACAGCATGTAAAAATAATAATTTTCCCCAACATGTAGATATTATTAAAAACTGTACTTTGTATGATGTACTAAGATGCAACGTTGGCATAGTTATTATGCAGTATCTGAGACAAAGGTTTATACTATTAACTATAAATTCTAGTACAAGTGATATTGATACATTTTTAGGAAAAACACAAATTCACAATCCTTAAATACAATCTAATCTTTTCCAACGCAATAATATCAATCTTATTCTTAATATAGGCAAATTAATTTATATAGGCAAATTCCGTGACATATCTATCACAACCTATGTAGTATCATCGGTAAAAAGAAAATAATTTCCCAATTAAAATTAAAGACATACAATTTGGAAAAAAAAAGAAGTGAAAAGAAGGGTCCGAAGAAAGAAACACAAAAGAAATCATTTTCTTAATTTTCCGCTTTATGGTTCAGTGTTACAACCGCACAGCTGATGTTCCATGTCAAAACTAATGAAAACCGTTCCTTCTATAATGGAATTACAATCATTACTACCTTTTCGCATTTCTTTTTAATCGTGACGGATGTACCTACCTGTACAGTTTTTCATTTTACAAGCCATATTCTCATCTCATGCCTGGAACTACAATTTTCCATTAACAATAAAAGGGTTAAATGTGTTTTTAAGTAATGGGCTGATGTAGATGTACATCTCCTTAACACTGCCTCAACCAACTACCAACCAACGATTATTGGAGATGCTGCGGTAAGGTTAACATTTTTTTGAAGGCGGACTCTTACTCAACACCCACAGAAGTTCATATATCACTGAAAGGATAAACAGATGGGAATTACCTACCTCTTAGCCCATCCCAAATCCAAGCCCATATTGCTAACCAAGCATTCAAAAATATTGTATATATGTAGCTATACACAAAACAAATTTAAGTTCAGGTGAAGTTTATGCACTTTTACCGGAAGGCCCATAAGTTCTGGTGTGGTTGTCTCTATGTCTCTATCTCTCTTCGCGGTAACGGTGCGATCATAATGATCAACAGCCGAAATAAAAAAAAAAAAAAATTAGGTACGGTAAAAGAATTTTCGATGGCACACCTGATTGCATGACAGTACACACAACAACTCCAACTTCCTCAACCGCAGTTCATTTGATTTGAGAGTTTCGATTGGAGTCCAATTTTTTTCGCTTGACTTGCTTGTTGCTGCTCCTCGCTCTCACTTACTTTTTTTTATTTTATCTTGCACCTGTGCAATGAACTTTACAATTGCCACAGCAGTAACAACAAAAAACCGAGGGTCATGGTTACGAATGAATAGATACTGCACTTCGTTTGGAGATACATAGATACATTATGGAAGATTTTGTGCCTGTGCACTCCACTTTCACTTATATTGTCATTTTGAAATGTTGAACATATTGCGAATTTTGACAACTACATGATCGAGTGATAGAAGTTTGAGGTTACACTTACACCCTCCCTTCTTCGTATACATTTGTGCTTCTACATTCAGCAATAATTTTCCATGTTTTATGACAGGCTTCGTCGAGTATTTATTCAACCGGTTCAGAGAGCTGCTCATATAGTCAATGTGTAGTGTGTGTGTGTGTGCAATAAAAAGGATAATGATAGTTTTGCCAAGTTAAATAGGCTCTATACAGCTAGCGATACGGTAGCAAGTTTACTCCGCACACTATCACCACTTCATCAATTAAGTTTGATTGGTTCAATAATGTTTTCAATAGATTGGCTACCCCGCCAGTATGGGTTTTCATTAGCTCAAATGGCATCGATTCGATAAAGAAAAATGTAATTAACATTGAGTGGCAATTTAGGGTCGTAGGTGTTTCGAAATGAAAGTGGGCAGAGGATCACCCAGAATATCTCATCAGATCGGGAATCGATTAAGATCATTATAGAATTCAATACGATCACTATATGTATGCATATACATGTCATATAGGTTTAATCTGCATTTGCATTTAATGCATGATTACGATCAGGATTCATGCAGGTGATCATATAAATGAACACATTTGAATGCAAATTTGGTTTATTATATCAGTATGCATTCGAATATGCATTTTATAGTTAAAACTTTGGCAGTTGAAAAAATTATAATAAGGGAAAGAGGAAAATTAATAATTCAATTTACATTTTATGTATTTTGAAACTTTATTGTATCAATCTTCCTTCCCTCAACATTAACCTTTATTTCACTGCTATCTAAATACCACGCATAATTATGTATACCAATACCCAAAGCAACCACATTTCTCTTATTGCCGCCTTTCGATTTTTCGCTGAATAATTTTATCACTTTTCTTCACACACTCAACCTGAAAATGTATTACAATTTCTAAAAGAAAACAAAAACAATAAGTACAAGAGCACAACTATCCGATCACTTTAGGCCCAGATAGTTTGCCAGAGCGCTAGCACTATGACTTAACAAATCAAAAATCTTCGTTTTCGTCCATTGCAGCCGCACAAACCTTTCACATACTGGTACTAGTACAGCATTTACCTGAAGTGTTTGTATATGACCAGGTTACTAGACCCACAGTTTCTTGAAGTTAGCATTGATTGCATGTTTAGGGCAAGCAATATAGAGGCCTTACTTCCTTCGACTTTCTAGTGTCTATATTCTGTGTGTTCACATATTTTTTCCTGTCTCTCTCACCAAGGTAACATAAAAATGTTTTTTTTTTTTTTTTTTGCATTTGTTAATTTTAAATTTAGTGAAAGCAAAAAAAAAAAACAAAAACAGATAAATTTTATAAAAATGAAAAAGAAAAGAATCATGGGAATTAGCTCTTATTCATGTACAGAGATTCACAATAGGTTACGACCATGTTAATGCTAATCTTTTCTTGTGACGAACTTTAGAAAATATGGTGGCTTAAGAGAACGAATTGATAAATCAACATGTATATTTTGTTCACAGTTAAATACAAAATATATGCAACAAGAAGACACTAAAATACATTTTAGATAATGCATAAAATAAGGTCCCAATGACTTTTGACAGATATCATCGCGAAGTTCATTTAAATATAAGGAGCGTTTTTTTATCGAACAAAATTCACTAGGCGACGCCGAATTTTCGACAAGTCATATTTAGTGACAAAGAAACATTTTATAAATTGCGAACAAAGCACTCTGGATGTCTAAGCTCGTAAGAAACGAAGATGTCGTAATTAAAACCAGCATATGTGTCCACAAGTATGAAGCTCTGAAGCTCTATTCCAAAGCATATACTCCCATAATAGGAGTATATTATTTTTTTAAGTACATTAATACATGAATTTGGGTCGCTAATTTAGGTCTCTTTAAGATTAGTAGTTTCGGATATGGATTGGTCCAAGCAATCCAATTATAAAGGATGAAGACTCTTCCTTTTTTGACTTCGACATTCTGTATTATATAATATATAGGGAGAGAGAGATTTGGCAAAGAAACGCAATAATCCTAACGAAATGGTTGGAAAACAGCGGAAAGAACAGGTTCTGTTATCTTCTCAGAAAATCCAGAGCTGAGTGTCTATACGACTACCGGAAACAAATAGCGTCTTCAAATCAGAGGTTTTGGCTGTCTTCAGGGCGGCTGAGCTAATGCAGATGAGATCGGTATCCGAAAGGGATATCGCCAACTACATCAATAGGCAAGCCAGGCCGCACTCAAGGCAATGGAATCAACAGTTAGGAGCTGTCGCACAATGCTTAATGCATTTTGAGAGACACAGTGTACCTAAGGCTCTGTGGACCCTTTTTCGGATAGAAAAAGATCTATTGCTACAGGGCACTTTCTTCTCCGGAAACTCGCAGAGACTCGGTTTATCGGATACAGATGTCTGCAGATTCTGCGACAAAATTTTCTTGTTCTATGTTATACCAAAATCTAGAATGCCGGGTGTACAAGAAAACACTAATATTTTATAATGTTTCAAAAACCAAACATTCAAACGTGATTTCCCAATATTTTCGTTATTTCACATTCATGTTTCTAGTATAAGCGGGAGACGATATTCGATCAGCACTGAAGGAAGGTTATGACGATCTGGTGTCATAATTTTGTAGTCTATCCACTGACACACTTAGTGTTTCAATCTCTTTTTAGCACTTCATTTTTAGATAAAACGTTGGAGAATATTAAGCTAACAGTTCTTTCCCAGTATATGAACGTTAAGTGAAATTACATATCCTTCTAAATTAGGAATAAAAGTTTTTGTACTAAAGTATTTTTTTTTTAACAATAGATATTTTTTTATCAAAAATTTACGAACCGAATTGTTTTCAACAAAAAACGAGTCTATTGTAACCGAATGAAGTTTGAATAAAGTTATAAATTAAGACAAATTAAAATCTTTTAGTTGTGTCTAAGTTTTGCTGCTTATTGATAAATATGATATTTCATATGATTTTAATGACATCGTCTATAACCATCGTCTATCCACCCCATTTATGACCTCAGGATGTGGTCAATGTTCTTCTTCGTTTATCTTTTCTCAATATTCCTCGCTTGAACAAATTATGGCCATAAAACACAGTGAAAACATACCTTAATCAAGATGGACAACAGAGAAAAAAGACATGGTAAAATGAATCACCACAAGAAATGAGTTCAGCTAATGATTTCCTTCTCTACCTTCTTTTACCCGCTTTCCATCGCTGGCTTTACTTCGTAGGACGTCAAACAACCCACAAGCCTAACCATGGACAATGATGTAGCTCTTCACTATTCCTATTATTGCACTCTACTTAGTACTAAGTAAATATTGTGCATTTAAACTCACATAAAGCCGCTACGGATTGAATGACAGTCGTCTTCTCGGCATTGAGATATGGTAAAATGTTAGACAATTGTAGATTGCGGACAACGTCATTGACGATAGCAAGTAATGATTATGTAGACACACTTTTTAAGATGATTATGCAAAAAATCGTTTAAAGTCGCATCTGTATGTAAGTACAAAGTATAATCCTAATTTGTTTAAGTCTACCGGCGGGCAATTAAGAATTTCGTGGCGAGTCTTGAAAAAAAAGCACAAGGAAAGGCTAAAATAGTCCGCTTGGGGCAAACTTTTTGGTATCCTAATACGCCCCCAGGAAAGAGGCGTTGAAAACAAGTTTGTATGGTTCTGTTGACATGTCAGGCTGAGTTAGAAAAAAGTGCCTGAAGCGCAAATCACGAAAGTATTAGTATTTTGGTATCAATTTTAATTTTAAGACATCAATAGCATGAATTTCAAAACCCTAATTTTGCCGTATATGCCCAGTCCAGATGGCTCACTCAGTGGTGGATTTAATTTGAAAGTTAGTGGTTTTATAACCATCACATCGCCATACCATCCTAACTGTGTAAATCTGACAGATTTTCCCGCAAGTGTCTTGATTAAAACGAAATCATTCAACACTTTGCAATAAAGCTCAGTTTTAGGCAATCCTTGTGAGACCTATTTGTTTAGTTACATAGATTTAATTGATCAACACTCTTCACAAAAATGGATAATCGTCATACAAAATATGAACAGCTAATTTCTCAGAAGCTCTATAAAACCGAATTCTTTTTTCACAAATTAATTAATTAATTAATTCCCTGAAAATTACCAAATCTGAACTACTGTGATTTCTTATAGGCTGTCGTTTGCCCGATCAACATGCAGTCGTTAACGCCATTGTCCTTATAGAAAGTTCTTATTATATTCTTCACGCCAAAGATTAATAGCCACTCGTAGATGAAATACAATTTCAGCTGAACTAAACAATTTCTTTCGACATAGACTGCATACAAATCAATAAATACAATCGAGGCCGAGAAGAAGACAAATGTCTTTCAATTCATACACACATGCGCAAAATGCATCTGTCGATCCGAAGACTCTCCTCTCTCGACAGTGTATACATATATTTATATATTATACACACATAATTTAACAACAAACTTTTTTTATGATGTGTTATTATTTTTCAACAAATTTTCCTTGTTGTTGTTTTGTTTTACTTTTCCCGTCGATTGGGTGTCTGTATTGGGAAAAGCTAGTAATTTATATTAATCAATTTTACATCTGCATTGTCGGGAGCGAAATGTTGAAAAATAAAGTGTCTTGAGAAAAGAGAAAAATAGTTTTTTTATGAAAGATACGAACAAGATAATTACAAATTCCACAACTACAACAAACCGATAAGTAGCTGAATGCCTTATAAACAAGATTGGCAAACAAATCCTTGCGGCTGACAGAAGTGAATGCAAAAAATATTGCAAAGTCAAGGACATACTTTCGTATATAGTGAGATGACACTTAGACAACTTAATCAATAGATATTGATGACTCCTAAGCCACACACCCCGAGTAGGCGAACTATCAATTTATGATGCGTGATCGTATAACCGGATAGGCAGAGCCCGGCGGTCAACCGATTGCCAGTTCCCTCGAGAGTGTTGTGATATTTTAACATAAAAGACGCACCCAATTGTCAACTTGAACGATTAAGCAGCCAGAAGTGTGATCGCTTAACGACCAGACTTTCTGATAGAAAATTGTTGATAGTGCGCAATGTGACTGGATGGCTAGTGATACTCGGAATATGGTTCATTCAGTTTTGGAAATTTTTATTTTAATAAAATATACAAACTTAACACCAGTGTTATTCGTCTGATTAAATTATGTTGAGATTAGGGCAAATGATTTCCTTACCTGAAAGAGAAGAAAAATATGGGTAAGTATCTGTTGCTAAATAAGATATATTATTTTTTTTTTTTTTAAGAAGTCATACAAAAATAAAATTATGTAGTACTATCTCTTCCAATGCAATTTTTGGCAAAAAAAACTGTCGAATAACATAGTTAATTCTTGTAAAACCTTTAAGAAATTATCCTGAGAGACTTTTGTGGTTCCAATGAATAGAATAGAATTGAGCGAATATGATATTGGACAATTAACTTTTTTAACTTTAAAAAAGTATACGTAATAGAATTTTCTTAGCTAGAAAGTATTTTTATCGTACCAAAGATGAAAGATCCTTAACACTTCATTTAAAAGGCAACATCAATAAACGATTGCATAAAACTGTGGAAGGAAGGCTTAGAGCGGACAAACTCACAACTGCACACATGCGACTACGACAGTATTTGATAAACCTTAGTGAAGGAGAGCCATCGGAATATTTTTATGATTTAACCTATCCACGTCAAAGCCGGACCAGCATGTTTAATTTTGTTGAACGTTCAAAGTTTACACTCGAACTGTTGGCAAAAAAACATGCAATTAATGAGAAATGCGTTAAAATTCCTTCCAAAATCCCTATTTTTTTCTTTACAATAGTACCTATGAGAGGAGCATATGCGAAGTCACCAAAATGAGCCTGTCTGTCTCGAAAAACATAGAAAGGAATTGGATGAGGTTTTCACTGGTAGGATTTTCATTTTTCAGGAAAGATTGTTTATCTTTCTTTTAGGAGCTGTACATTATAGGTCTAAGCGGCAGAAAATGGGGTTTAAATCGAATTGATGTATATATTAAACAGCTCTAATTCTAACTCTAAGCCGTATGTCCTTTTGATGCTCATCCTGTCTATGCTGACAGTTTTTACATAATACCCGCAACAAAGCCATGGCAGAAACTAGCCGACTATGGATTAAATGTATCGGTTTTTTTTTAACATATTCCTTTCTAATACACTTACTTTATATATATTAACCTAAGAAATACATATTTTCTTGAAAAGCCAAAAAAAACTGTATATGCTTATAATAAATACAATGTATCTACACTCACACTTAAACTTAGGTGAAATCCTTTCCAAGTTTTCACTGTTATATTGCTCCCTTTTTGCATATTCTACTGTTTTCGATACATTCACTATGTATTCCCTTGTTAGAGTTCACTCAAGTGCAAATCCTATTTTGTAGACATATACTCCCATTTGGGTTTTTTTTTAAATGCCACTTTGAAGCACCACTGGGACGATAATAGGATAAGTTTGCATTATTTCTCCTTAGCTTCCCACAATGTTGGTGCAAGTGACGTGTTTTTTTCATTGTTGTTTTCTGTTTGCCTTGTTTCGTTGTAGTTAATAAAAGGATAATGACCTCGTACAATGTTAACCACCAATGATTCTCATTATCTTAATATTATATAATATACATATATATAATAAGAGGAGATGGGTGTGTTAGCGATAATGTTGTATGACAAGGTGTGAAATTTTATAGCGCACGTAATTTAACAGGTAAATATATTGGATTTGAAAATCAAAGGTAAATCCATATTGGTGTTACGGATGCGGTGATTTCAATTGAACACCTCAGTCGAGTGCATACAGATATTATATGGTTGGGCGCGGACAAAGGTTGGAAAGAAGATATCGGTTTTGTTTTAAACTCTGCTCTGGCACGAAATGTAGAAATGGGTTTATTGCACTCAGTTTGTACATAGTTGTATGAAGCATAGTTTTTGCCTGCAGCATAGGTAATGGTGTCGACGTGTTGTTAAAAACCTTTGCGGAAGTACATAAACTAATCAAGTTAGCAAGTAACTTATTAGACACGAGGGTTATGACATCGATTTGGGTTACTTTGTTTTAAATCGATAAAAATGGTTAAAGTATGAAATCATTACTATTTTTTGCGATTACAGGTTGAGAAATCTCCTTTTTTTCCAACTGAGAACAATGATATATGTTCAGATTATCATTTAGGTTTAGGTACGATAGGCTCAGGTATGTAGAAAAGATTACAGATGTCATAAAGGGATGGAAATAATAGGATGTTGACTAGTTGTAAAAAATTGGCTTCCATCAAGTTATTGATTTTAAACCGATTAGCATTTTACACATTTTACAGCATCAGATTTATATGTGTACACGATTCTACCAATAAGCCGAGACTCTTTCAATGGTAAGTTTATGACCTATGGACCTATCCGAGCCTGTGCGGAGTACGATGTCAAAAACGTACTCGAGGATTGCCAACGCTAAAATCAAAATCATATTTGGTAAGCGCAGCCTTCATTAAACAACAGCTGATGGTTAATAGACTTTGCAGCAGCTTCTAAGCAGCACTGATAAGCAACATTAGGTGTCCAACACTAAGAAGCCACAAATCAGCCTGGCGCTCTACATCTGGCATCCCGACAAAAACAAACTTTGATTCTATACACTTCCTTGTGGCGTCTATATTAAGAACTCAACGAAAAGAATCTGCGAATCGCCAAGAAAAATAAATGTTACGTTGGTCGGATGTTTACTTAACATCTACAAATGCGAACCAGTATCGCAACAATATCAAGGAGGAGCTGAAAGCATCGTAGGTTATCAACTGCCCCAGAAAAACATGTGAAAAAGCTACAGTCCGCTTGGGGCAGTCCACAAAAAGTGATCGTGCCCAAAAACTTGGTATAAGTGATATATAAGAAAATATCTTGTTATACATTTCTCTTTAAATTTTTGAAGAAAACAACATTTTGTTGTATTGCCGAAAATCTTTATGCGGCAAGGTTCAGTGTCTACAAATTTTTGTTAAGGTTATCTTATTATCTTTTCACCTTTAACTTTTAAAACAGGCAAAAAGGGAATTCGCATCCAGTCAATGTAAAGAAAATCCTGCCCCAGACTATTCTAACTGAAAAGTTAGAAAAGAAGTCCGTTGCCTTTGTTGGCCTACCAGCGGAACACTTAAACCATCGTTGTAATGTTTTGGTTAGGTTCACGCACCAAGTCATCAACCAAGTAGCGGTCCTATATATATAAGATCCTATCTAACGTAATAGCCGTTTTGCAACACGCAAATATCAGTCTTGCTTCTGGGACGGAAAATCGACAATATACCAAGTGTTCACATAAGTTTATTTTTAGTCGTGGATCTCCAATTAATATCTCAAAAGCATTCAATATTATTTAGCTTGAGGTCTCTACAGGGCTGATCCAGCTTTGTCGAGTGACGTTAGCGAACATGTAGCTGTTGATAGCAGTTGATATACCTCGGGGTTAACATTAACTCCGTAAACGAGTGGAGATTGAACAAAGAATTAATGAATTACAGATACTGAAGTAATTAAATAAAAAATTCTTCGTTGTCGAAAGAGCCAAAACACGTCGGTTATAAACATTAGCTGAACACAAGTAACTACTATTTGCTTCCCAAAAACTGTCAAAGTCGTCTGCCTGACGAAGAGCACCTACCCCGAGCAGAGCAACGTAGTTTCGTGAGGTGATAGACCTGCGGAAAGAGAGTTTAAATCCCTAACTGCCGAGGAGCGGGCCACCACAAATATTAAAAAAGAATTGTAATGTAATCATTTCCCAGGAATTTATCAAGACTGCTAAATGACAACGCACAACTTCTAGAAATGCGACACTACCTAACGAATAAGAATTGCACAAAATGTATGTGTCCTAAGAAAAAGTACATATATATTACTACCCAGTATAAAGCCATTCACCTTGGGTATTTTAATGCATTCCTTCTTGTCTGTTCTAAAACTCATCGCATTTTACTCTGACTAACTGCGATAAGAAGGCCATGAGAAACTCGCCATTCAAGAGCACTGTTATACTAATACAAGATCTCTGTCCACACCGAATGAATGGAAAGAATGGGGAGTAAAAATATTGATTTAAAGGATTTTCTTTATAAAAAACGTACACGTATTAAGCTATATGTATTTGAATTCGTTCCTTCTATGTCCTTGTGTCATTCGCTAAATCTGTTTGTGATTTCCTTCGATTTTTCAAGTTGACTAACAGCAATTTGTTTATAACATGTAATATTTAAGTCCCAAAGTTGCGAAGTAGAGGAATATAATCTAGAACAACTTTCCTCAGTAGTCGTGCCAGTCACGGACAATAACAATTTCACCCAAAAATACCCTCGTTGGTTTGGCAAAACTTTAGTGTCGTGTGGAAAACGTAAAATGTACCTTTAAGAAATGGTAATTGTTAAATCAATTCCAATGGAAATACCTTCCCAGAAAGAAATAACTACACATACATACATTTCAATAGCAGGAAACGGTAAAAAAAAAGTTTGATGCGTTTGGGAGCCATTATTGTGCCTATCCTCTGGCTAAATGTTTAATTAGGAACGGAGAACTGAAATTGATTTTTAGCGTACTGTAGTTGCTGATGATTGTTTTATTATACTTAAAGTGATTTAAGTTGGATTCAATTACATTTTGTGTGATGGCGGCAGTTAAATCGAAGTTTGCAAATGTTACATAAATACATTATATGTGTACACGCAATTAAAGACTTTTTGTCCTGGTTGTTGTGAAAAACCAATGAATACAGTTTTATTGTTTTTCCTTTAAAACAGTGTTGTAGAGAATTGACGTAATTTAACACAGATATGAAATTTAGATATAAAGGGTGATTTTTTAGCTGGTTTGGTTTTGGCAACACTGGTTTTGACAGCTGACGTGTGTTTAGTACCTTGTGTCACTGTCAAACAGCTTCAGTTTGGTTTGCAATTTAACCATGGATAGTCTTACAAATGAACAACGCTTGCAAATTATTGAATTTTACTATCAAAATTCGTGCTCGGTTCGAAATGTTCATCGCGCGCTGCTTCCATTTTATGATCGGCATTCTCGACCTTCTGAGCAGTCTATTCGGAAGATTGTGACCAAATTTCGCACCAAATTTACTTTGTTGGACATTAAACCACCAACACGTTTACGTACTGTGCGTATTGAAGAAAATATTGCGGCCGTATCAGCTAGTGTGACAGAAGACCGCGAAATGTCGATTCGGCGCCGTTCCCAGCAGTTAGGCCTTTGTTACAGCACTACGTGGAAAATTTTGCGGAAGGATTTGGGCGTAAAGCCTTTTAAGATACAGCTGGTGCAAGAACTAAAGCCAGCCGACCTACCACAATGCCGAATTTTTGGTGAATGGGCTCTTGGAAAGCTGGCCGAGGATCCGCTTTTTTATCGAAAAATTGTGTTCAGCGATGAGGCTCATTTTTGGTTGAATGGGTACGTAAATAAGCAAAATTGCCGCATTTGGAGTGAAGATCAGCCAAAAGCATTGCAACAGCTACCAATGCATCCCGAAAAAGCCACTGTTTGGTGCGGTTTATGGGCCGGCGGCATTATTGGGCCATATTTCTTCAAAGATGATGCGAATCGCAGCGTTACTGTCAATGGTGAACGCTACCGAGCGATGATAACAAACTTTTTTTTGCCCGAAATGGAAGTTCTTGACTTGCATGATATGTGGTTTCAACAAGACGGTGCCACATGCCACACAGCACGCGAAACAATGGCGCAATTGCGAGGCGAGTTTGGTGAACAGTTAATTTCACGTTTCGGGCCGGTCAATTGGCCGCCTAGATCGTGCGATTTGACACCATTAGATTATTTTTTGTGGGGGTATGCCAAGGCTAATGTGTATAGGGACAAGCCCGCTTCGATTGACGCACTGGAAGCCAACATCCATGCATTCATTCGTGAGATACCGGCCGATATGTGTGAAAGAGTATGCCAAAATTGGACTCAGCGGATGGGCTACCTGAGACGCAGCCGCCGCGAACATTTGCATGAAATTATCTTTAAACATTAAATTGCAAGGTTCAAACTATCGATTCAAATAAATATTTCATTCATTTTTTCGAATTTTTTGTGTTTTTTTTTTAAAAAAAAGTTCTAAACCTCTTAAAAAATCACCCTTTACAATCTTTGTTGTGACAATATTAAGCCAATAGCTATGGAACTTTGTATCGGCGGTTAAATTAGGGTTGATGCTAAGGTTCCTTTAATGATTTTAGGTTTAAAGTTTTTAAGGGTGTGGCAATTTGATGTATGTTTCGTATCTCACCAATGCGAATAAGGTCACTATTGATTAAATTCTACAATCGAAGATATATCTCTAATAGAACAAGTGAAATCAATTCGCAGGCAAATATGGCGATATAGATTTTCTCATTGTTCAGAAAACAGAAAACTTATAAATAACTTAAGTCCCGTCAAATAAATTCCGTGAAATCGTTGACAGATTTCGAAATGGGCACGCGAACAAGATTTGAAAAACAACATCTAATATTTTACTTTAAACACCAAATATTACTTTCTATAAATATCCAATTCTGGAAAAGATTTCTCTTCATCTTTCATGCATCGCAGAGAATCAATGACGCATAAGAATACCTCTCCTCTTTCCCAGGTGTTCGGAAAAGCATAGAATGGTTATCACCTTTGGCATGATATTTCCAATTCCTTCAGAGTTTATAATTTTACTGACACGTTTGGGGATTTTAAAAACACAATTTATTGGTCGCACGAAAACTGAACGTTGATAGTGAAAATTGTTTTTTTTATTTTTGTTAATTTCCACTTCTATCCTATTTATGGTTTCTTATAATTAAAAAAAAAAAAGCTTGTATGATAAGAACTGCGAGTGTATATGTCATACAAAATAACAGATTGGATTTACACAGCGTGTTCCTGATATAAATGTTGTTAAACGGAATGTTGTTTCATTTTTTATACAATTTGATATCGCTTTAGAAAATACATGGGTGCTTAATTTTGTTGTATATACAAACGTGTTATTATAAAAGGGTAGTTTTAATAGATCGTTGTTCGATTTATTATTGCGAAACAGTTTTTGTATTCTACAAGGATTATTGGAAAATAGTTTCTTGTTAACAAGATCCTATTTCTATTATTATTAATTTTTTAGCATAAAATTAAATTCTTAAGCTAATACATAAATATGACTACAGAGATTTTAGGCTCTAAGATCTTATCAATTGAGCCACGAACATAAGTTAAAGACGATGAGTCTGATTTAAAAACATTTAAATTAAGTATTGCTTGTTTTCGCGTTATGAAAGAGTGTATACTTAACCTGATATCACGCACAAATATAGTCGTACCTCTTACTTCTAAAACATAATGTATTCAGATTGGTTTGGTTTGGTGGGAAAAAGAAAGAAAAAATAAACTGGCTAATTTGGAAAAACTGAATTCCACCGAATAGAGAAATATAGTGTTTTTTAATACCACTATTTTGTTTTGTAGATTTTACCAAATTATTTGTAGGTTATGGATATGGCTTTAAGACACATGTACATTGAAACCTATCTTGAGCAGACCTTAACGAGATTTAAAATATTTTTCGGAGTTAACGAGATACCAAAATGCCTTTTGTTCAACATCTGTTCCAAAAACAAAAAACTAATTGCAAATGAAATTGGGAAAACCCTTTATGACAACGAAGGAAAATTAATTACGAAATGGAGTTGCAGTTATTGCAGGGACCAAAGGTTTTATAAATTCTATTCCAAAGCTCCTGCTAGTGTACATTTAAGAAAGGCATCAGTGGTTGTAGGTATAATGCCCTTATAGGAGAAGACTAGTATAAAGATATGGATGATGACCAAAAATTCAAAAGACGTTCACTAAATAATATCGACTGCAAAAGGATTTTTGAATTTCAAACATCTGTTTTAAAAGTAGATGGCAAAACGCGTGAATGAGATAAAAGCAGTCTTAAAAAAAACATTTAGAAAGTGTAAAAGATTGGAACTAATTCGAGTAATAGCACTTAAAAGCTCAGATCAATAACAACCAATAACAAATATAGTGTATGTCTTTAATTTGTCATCTCTAACACTCCTATGCAAATTAAAACTTCCAGAAAAGGAACCACTTAGTTGAACTCGACATTACATTTGTTATTTGTAAGAAGCTAAATAATAAGCGATTAAGTCAACCTCTGGTCTGACATGCTTTGGGGCATTCGCAAGAATTTCATAAGCCGCAAGTCATATTTGTACCAAAATAAAATTAAACCGTTCTCACACACATTTCGTATATTTAAAGGCTTACGGAAAAAGTTTTTATACGAAAGAAGTAATATCATTAACCCTGAAAACCCCAGTTGTAGTCATTATTGAAAATTAAGTGGGAAAAGAAACATATCATAAGCAACATAATAAAAACAGACCTTGTTATTCTTTCAGCTTTTAAACACACATCACATTAAAAGTTTAGCAAATTGCAGAATCCAAATAAGAAAATCAATGAACCACAAACCACCCACATTACAATGGAATTACGTCAAATTTGTCATTGAATTTTCGAATTATCAACCCATCCCATTTGATATTACTTTTCATTGTGTAATTAAAAAATATTTTTATATGTCGACTTTTAGAATTCCCCTCGGAACTCAAATATAAAGCATTTAGATTAGTTCACAATCATTCAACGCACCCCTATCTCAAAAACTAAGAAAATACTAACAGTTTCTATATATTTTCCCGGAAGGAAACCAAACCCAAAGGCACCCCAATCTGGAATATCCAATTCCTCCACATAATAAAAACTAAAAATCATGTATAAAAATTTCCGACCCGGGAATCTCTATGTAAAACAAAAACAAAGAACATAAATACAAAAGAATTCAGTTGGGGTTGCCGACAGTAGTCTGGAGAATGACTTCGCGATAGCAATAGCCGCATTGCAGGTCATTAACATAGCTTTAATTATTGTTTAATTTGAAAACAAAACAGAAATAATATGTATTAGCTTATGCAATAGAAAAGAAAACACTGGATGGACTTACCTTTTCTTGGTTTTGCCAACATTGTATAGTTCAACGTGTTTGAATGCAGCGTATGTTGCCATTTTGTTTTGTTATTTGATTTGTATTCTAAACTTTTGTTTTAACTATAAAATCCAACTGCACAGGTAAAATATATTTTCCCTAAGGGGAAAAAAAAGGAAAAAGAGAAACAAAATTTATTTATTTTTCAAGGATTTTAGGTTCTTTCCTTGAGAAAAACAAACTGCACTCTCATAAAAGACACAAAAACGAAATTCGCTGCTATGTGAACTTAACAATTGCATATGTCGAAGGATCAACTACTGGATGTGTAGTATATAAATACACAACAAACGGTACAAAACAATTTCCTTTTTATTTTTTTTTCTATGTGAATGAGTATCCTTTTTGCTGCTGCGGAATGCATCTCATAGCAACGCGTGGGAGTTTGAAAAGCTGCAGTAAGAAATCGATATTATGAGCAAACATGTAATATTTCAAATCACAGATGTGACTAGTAACCGCATAGGGAGTCGAGAGATGAAGCTTCGAAAGAAGCTTCCTTTCTTCCTCCCGACACTAATGAGATACACACCAAAGCAACTACAACAACAACAACAAAAATGAACACTCATAGGTTATATCTTTAAAAATTAAAAAAAAAATTCGTTTTCACATCCTTTTGTTATTTGTATCTTTTGATAACAAAAAACAGTTATCACTTTTTTCGCACCCTTTATAATAGATCACGTTAGTAGAGCTTATCAATACGAACAAAATAATTAATATCCGTCAGATACTTCGAGGAAAATATAACTGAACTGAAGAACTCTGCTCCTTTTTAAGAACGTGTTGGTAATTAAAGTACAGCAAATATGAACAATTTGGTAGTGTGCTATCGGTTTGGAATTAAGCTTTCGACTGAACTCAACCCGGCGCAATGGAAAACATTTTATATCGATCCAACCTGCTGAGTGTACGTGTGGTGGTGGTGTATGGAGTATCTTTTGGATACGCGATGAACAATACACACTAAACAAGACACTCTCTGCTCAGCACCGTAAAAAGAACCAAAACCAAAGTTCCAAAGAAGATGTCTTCGTCATAGCTCATAGACAAGGAGAATCTCACCATTATTATTATCATTGGCAACACAGAAGAGAAATGGTGAAGTTTTTTATGTATCTATTTCTAGATGAGTCAAATGCTCATGATTGAGTATAGTACACTAAGATAATATTTTTCGATCCGTTATGTTGCAACCAACATGAACGATTTTTTTCGCGCAATTGCAGCATGATACGGTTGTGGTCTGTGGAGTGGAGTACATTTAGAGTGCACTGGAGCCTAAAGCATGGTGTGGTGAGTAGCTGAACAGCTGATATTAAAGTTGTTGTTTGTGTTGGATTGGCATTGGACAAATAGTCAGAAGAGAGAATGTGTAGAGCATTCCCAAATTATGTATCCAAAAGTAATAGAATAGAGAAAGACTTGTAAAATGCGATATCAAGATTTTCTCTGACTCAAGAGAAAATGTATTGAGTTGTCTTTCATTTTTATGGATACATAGTATATGAAGGTGGTAGACCGAATATGAATATTTTAAGGAACACAGTCGAAACTCGAAAAAACTTAAGTAGTTGGTTTTTTTGTACGTTAGCTTTTCGAAGACACTGATCCAATTTTAAAAACAAAAATGTTTTGAAACAGTTAAGACAAAACTTAACTTTTTAGAGCCACCCGTGGACACTGAAAGTATACCTTTTCCGTATAATAGTCAATTTTTAAATGACGTATTGGGATCGGAATATGTAAGACTGATTATGAAATCTAACACAATTAAAAATAAAATCAAGTTCTGCGACGTACAACTTATTTTACCGAGGTGATTAGTATTCAGGCCCCAGATCACGTAAGTCAATAATCGTCCGACGATAACGTTTTATCTATAGCTGTCTTTATCACATCAATGCAGAAAGATAAAGACAGCTATTGCCAAAACGATATCGTCAGACGATTACCGACTTACGGATCTGGGCCCAGATCGATTAATAAGATAGTGAAGGTTTAAATTGAAATACATTTTTTAAATGGATAAATATTTGTAGATAAGGTTCTTGTGGAAATTTGTTTTGTGGCGAACTTGATATTTTGTCCTATACTCACGCATAGGGTCTGTCAGAACGGCAACGACATATATTTGTAACTTTCTCATTGTTCTATTTTATTTTCGCGAAACTTAACGCTTACTTAACGCTTTGAATCAATGAATCCTTTAGCGAGTAACATGACGATGATCAAGTGTTTTCCACGCCACTTCCGTCCTCCTAACTTTTTTTTGGGCTTGTATCGTCGATAAGCGAGTCGTTTACTCATAATATAAAGTTTGCTTTCAAATTTAAATAAACATTTATTTAAACTTCCCGGATAATAGGAATCCATGTACCTTTCATGTGTTTAAACAAAAATAAAAATCATTTTAAGCTATTTAATATAATGTAATTTAAAGAAAAACTATAGGCAGAAGCATTGCGATGAAGACTACGACACGAAACAACGTAATGTAATACAATTCCGCTCCAAAGCTGCGAATTTAAAAAAGAAACCAAGGGTTTTTAATATTATTTTGAAAATAAGGTATAAGAATAACCGAAGACAAAAAATACATATATTGTTATGTTTAATATTTGAGGAAAGGCTTCATCATCACATATGTTTCCACGATTTTAGACTGGAGATCCACCGGTGAAAAGAAAGATCAAACAATCAAAATTAATAGCAAGGCCATGTTTGTGCTAAATAAAGTAGGCGGCAGGACTAAGGGTGCGCGCTCAGTAAAGCGAGAAAGCAATGCGATGCCAGCAAAGGGTTTACATGCTATAAAACTTTTTACATGTTTTCTTATGCTCATGTGCACAGTGAAGCGATAGAGCAAAGCTCTCGCAAGCAAACTCTTCTGACCACTTTTTAAAGCGATTACAAGCAAAAAGTAGTCATTATTTTTGTTGCCTTTAATGGGATTTTATTTGTTTTGAAAGATATCATAAGAATAAGAAGGAATTAAATTCCCAATATATTTTTTCTTGTATTATAAAATACATATTAATTTAATTACGAGTGTTATGTGAAAAAAAATAACTTTAAACAATTTATTTCCGCATTGATTTTTTATGTGGATCTAGCGGCTTAGTGGTTAAATGCGTTGGACTACTAAGGGAGGGGTCTCAAGCTTAAATCCGACTAATATCCCCTTAAAGTTTTTATTTGCAAAAGTCTGATAAACATCCAAGATTAAGAACTGTCATGAGAAGCTTCTCAAATATAAGATTTACGTTCGGTATCGTCGTGTCCCCTCTTTCATTCGTTTCAAATATATTTTCGCACACACAATGGTTTGAGATCCTAGGCTTTATTTAGCCTCGGTTTGGGCCGTTTAAGCCTTATATTTTCGACGGCTATAAATACAAAGGCTTTATTATAAACAAAATATTTAAGTACTTGTCTAGAAGATGTTCTGCTGTTCTGAAAGATAATATAAAATAAATACGGCTTCTAAGGTACAAGGTGAAATATATGACAGTTTCCTTTTACTTACATTTTTCTGACTTCATTAGACATTATAATTATTATATTATATGATCAAAATAATATTCCCTTTTCAGTATGTTTAACCTTTTTTTAACGCTTAACAAATAATAAATTCAAGAGTTGCAGCTGTTATCAAGAGCGAAACTCAAAAACATCGGTTAATAAAATTATTATAAAATCTGAAAAGTTTATAAATTTTCAAACAACTTTCATATCTTCAAATCAGTTAATTGAATGAAAAATGAACCTTTACTGCTGATATACGGTCATAACCTCAGTTCACAAACGGACCGAGTTGTATGTAAATCATTGGATCTACAGTTATCAAATTTATAGTTTATTTTATTCGAAATTAATATAGTATATCTAGGTAAGTAACATCTGCCAATACCCATTATAAAAAAATCCGATCTACTTCAGATGGTAAAAGGCGAACCTATCAAAGTAAAGTTTGAATTTATGCGTGCGACGAAACTCGGCGACACTAATTACGATTCAGACTAATCGCGGAGCGCATCAATATAAAAGAATCAACTGTGGTATTTAAAATTTAATTAAAAATCCAACAAACTGAATCCACAGTTTTCACCTCCCAATCGGTCGCATAGCTTGTTTATTTATGTATTTTTAGTTTTGTTTTGCATAAGATTAATGACACAACACGTCATATTGCAATTTGGACATGGGGTGCTGGAGTTCGAGAACTTGATGCACCCACCGAAGCGAACAAAAAATAAAATAAATAATTTTAATGAAGTAGGAAAAAACTCAGAAATATCAGAGGAATTCCAGCGATGTAGATCATGAAACGATCTAATGATGAAAGTGATTTGTCCAGATGCAGTAGAGTAGGTAAAGTGATAGACTACGCGTGTACAGGGAAGTCTTGTTTTACTGGGTTAACAAAAGTACCGAACTGTAGGTACTATACAATTCCAGCGGCACAGTTGAGGGACACAGTAAAGCGTCTACCGTAGACGTGTTGTGTTGCTTGCAACACGCTCACCGGAGCATAACTGAGAAAAAAAAGTGATATCTGAAGCGGGTAAGTGAATCTAAATACGATTTCAAATGGCTTTTTCCTTCTGAATTGACGTTTGGCTGAATGTTTTTAATGAAAGGTTTGACAGGTGATGTTTTGATTGATTACCGGTAAGAAAAACAAATATCGCCTGTGATTAAAAAATAACAATATTCGAACCATTGTGAGTGCGAAGATACAGTCACATTTGTGACTTTTGGATGTTTGTCAGACTTTCGCAACAGGTGGGGGGCGACGAATAAAAACGGTTATGTGATACGTGCAACTAAGGCACTTCATTTAAAACAGTAGACCTGCTGACCTAATAATCTCTTATTTGTATTACACGCTCAAATATTAAAATCTTTTAACTTAACCCAACAATATTTTCTTTTCATCAAGTATTTGGAGTGTAATTTTGGATACGTTCAAGCTCGCCCACACTTTACTTCTTCAGCTGTTGTGGAAAATCAGCATTTACTATTAAATTCTATTTCTTGGCATATACTTTAGCATAGACGCTATTTTTACTCCTTCGAAATATTCACTGAATGCAGTTCTTCACAGGAAAAAGAACGTAACTACATAGGCACCATAAACTCATATACTACCCTCGGAAATCGTATAGTGCAGCAATATAAGGAGCACACACAATTAGCTTACTGCTGGCACGTTAGCAGATCCCAATTTAAGGGTTGAATTATAATCATAGGGAAACGCATGTGTAAAAATTACACATTACAAAAGGCTTAACCTGTATTTTAAAACTGGGAGCATGGAAGTTCTCGGAAAGATTGCAAGAATCACATTTGCAACAACTTTAAGTGGATTTTAAAGTTCGCAAGTGTAGCAAGCAAGTGCCATCGGAAAGCCAATGACCGATATAGAGATGTTTCACTCTATGTACATATCATATATTTATAGAAAAAACAGTGACTTATTATTTACAAACCCTGTTTTATGTGGGTGTGTTCGATGTGCAAACAGTGGTATGGTATTCGTTTTATTTCTTGATGTTTTTAAAGATAATTTACGTTAAAGTTAATATTTGGAAACTAAATGACACATTTAAGTGTCATTTAAGCGGATTTATTTTCACAATCAGATCATAAATGTATCGACATTACAGCCATGCACAAACGACTATTTTTTCCTAAAAATGTTGTACATTTAATAAAACTTCAATTATTTAGAAATTACGAGTTTCAAGAAAAATTAATTTGGAAAAAACCAACCACTAAACTTGCTGGTTTAGGGCGACATAAATTGATTGAGTTCATGGAATCGCCAGAGGTGTTAAACAAGTTCTCAAAATTTACTTGTAGCTATAACAGATCAATTATAGCATGTTAATAATGTAGTTGTATCTCCAAACAACGGTCCCAACTTGAAACGGTTCAATAGATCCCATTTCGTCTGAGTCACTACCTACCAAACTCACGGTTTTATCTGGAACACTGTTCCTTCTGATTTGCACACCAATATAAAACTTGTAAGATATTACATCTCAGGAGAACAGTTTAGAGTGTTTATTTATTGCTGCGGTTAATGCCTGGCGGTTAGGTTTAGCATTGTTCTAAAGAGCTATTTTTAATAAGCAGAGATCGCAGCAAAAATAGCTTCTCGAAATAGCAGCTATTGAATCACTCTTTAGTACCCAGATAACGTCAGAAAATGTTCATAAAATGTTGTACACTGTTTTGAACCAAACTTATTTGGTTAAATTTATACGCAGAATCCAAATTGTTCTGTTCGTAATATACATTTTTCATCTTTTTCAGCATCCATACATAACAAAGAACAGACAACAGTGATTACTGAGCATTTAGTGTTTCTAGGTTCTCACTTCCTCGGTTAAACGCTATTAGCTTTATTGAATATGAAAAACATAATGCTTGAAAAACCAATGAGCATATAAGAGAGCATTGTCTCAAATCTCAGTTAAATAATTGTGTTCATTCTTAACTTATTGTTCACTCACTAATGAGTACATTGTTTGTTGCTTATTTTTTTCTTTTTTTGTTTGCCTTTTGGACTTAACATTTAATTAATGTTCATATGTGTGGGAAAGGGAATGCATATATTCACGTTTTATAACTGGGATACTTTTCATTTTTACAATTTGTACAGGATACACAAAATTATGATACCCAGTAAGTGCAGGTATCTTGAGACCTAAAACTGTCTTTTAATTAAATTAAACTTTTCTATTGATCAATTGTTTTACCAGGTATGTAAGATATGAAACCATCTTGTTGAAACAACATATCGTCCCCTTTCTGCATTAACCACTCAACTAAAGTTACTTTTGAAATTTTGCTGAGTAGTTCTTAGTTCTCACACGCTCTCAAATTTGTATATGTAAACAAATCAGTTAGTAAAAAAAGTAGTTAAGTGGTTAACACAGGAAGGAGATAGTGATATCGAATATTAATTTCATCCAATTTTGGCTAAAAATAGTCGTCTAACAAGGAACGATAGCAAACTCAATTGACCTTAACATTGCGTTAATCACGGCATAAAATTCGCACCACAAGTTCACTTTTTGTAGAGGCATTAAACCATAAATAAGTTTCATTCATCATTCACAATTTTTTTAATTAATTCACGATTTTCTTTAAAATTTTGCTGAGATCAATCGGAAAAGTTTCTGCGCTTCAATGATCAAGAGGCTTTAGTTCTTGAGTTAATTTACTCTTGTATGAGGGTGTAGGCCCGGATATTTTAGCAAAATCTCTCATAATGTGAATTGAGAGATTCACAACTTCTGTGAACGGTGTGGATTTACTGATTTGAGTTAGTTTGAACTATATCACTTACTTCCAGCACCTCGATCGGTGCGGAAAATTAAATAGTTAATATGTTCAATGGAATTTATCCGCTGCAGTACGCACAGCCTGTCACGTGAAAAGATTATTTTAGGACAGAATTTTTGTAGTCATAACAAAAATGTAGGCCTTGACTACTGTTTGACATTCACCCACAATATTAAATCCGCCGGAGGGAATATATACATGAATTTCGATCATTAAAATCACGGCGATTTTATTTTTGATTTTCAACCCGGGTGATATACAGATCTTAAGTTAAAGGTTACATTTGTACGCTTAAGATACAAAATTGTTATGTCCTAATTGAAAGTAGGATGTAACAAAAATATTTTAAAACGATAATGAATGAATTCTGTTCCAACTCGAATAATTCGGGAAGGTTTGTAGCCACAGACCTATAAATCGAAGTCTAATTCAATAAGGTTTTCATTATTTTTTTTTGTTACAACACCTGATATTAGTTCTTTTCAAATCACAAAATTAATCTCTTGCAAGTGACATTTATTAGAAAATAAGACATCGTCGTTGGTGAAATATGACTTTGGCCCTACCATTAAGAATTAAACAAATGCTTCGAAGTGACTTCACGAGCTTTAGAAATATTTGAGAAAAATACCTGAATATAGTTAATTTAAGAATGATACCGGGCTTCACAGAAATAATAATCTAAATAATATCACATAGAGGCATTTAACATTTCAAACTTTTACTACTACAATTTCAATTTAGAAAGAGCAAACATTTGAAATCGTTTTCATAAAAAATATTTCAAATGGCAACCATTTACTAATTTACATTGAGCGAAGGTGCTCATCAATGGAGGTCTCACTTCAATTCAAAACAATAAATACTAATTTATTTTTTACTGAATTATGAAAACCAATTAAATCTTAATAATGTAATTTTAATGCAAAGACAAATTACAATCAAACAAACATTTTAACAGTAAAGTGGTCTGCATAACAAAAAAAAATTGTTTGGTAATGGCAATCATCATTGCTTTTAAGAATGGAGCATGCCGCATTTCAAAGCATCATATCAAACGTCATGCTAAGCCCATTAAGACTATTTGTAGAAATCTGAGAGCACAAAGACTATAGCAAATGACTGAGCTGTTAAAACAACAGTAAAACATTATTATAATCATCTATTGTGAGCTGACTTTTCTTGGCAAATTGGATTTTGTCTTTAAGTTTTTGCTACGCCATGATGCAAGCTGAGCAAAATTACTTTACCAACTAGGAGACGCCTAGTTCAGTATGCCATTGTCTTTCAGATGACCGACAGACAAACTGAAAGTGCATAAAAGCAATTCCAAATTTCTATAACAAAACGAAATAGCGGAAAAATTCGAACTAAAAGAAACTGTGACCAATTATGTTCGATAAACCCATATTTTTCTTTCAATGTTAAAATGTGGAACAAGTTCATGGTATAAAGTTCAAGATTTGATCGAAAGAGGTAGAGAGAAATTGATATGATCCTTTCATGCACTAGAAAAAACTTGAAATTTTGCTGATAAGCAGTTTTGTTCCTTGAATTTTATTTTATTAAATAATTAAGATAATGCGCTAAGAAGATCGAGCGAAAAGCAAGCGATTGGATTTTTACTTTCTTAGATTTAATTTATATAATAATGTAAAAAAAATGCAGTTCTTTGTTATACCCCTTTTTCATTTCTCCTAGCCTTCACCCGGACAGGACCCACCCAATTGTCAGTAACTAACTTTTTCGTTTTGTTTAAATAATATTAGTACGATATCACAATTAAAGACCTTAAGTCTGTTTACACAAAACAGAAAGAAGAAAGTGCATAAATTGAATCAAAGTAGTGACAGTAATGCCTTCATATGCGCTGATTAGATTTATGGCATTTCACTACTGGTTTAATTAAACTTTTTGACGTACTTTATGCTAGTAAAAGGGACGTACTTTGTACAACGTAGGCGTTGTAAAGGGTCATTGCCCAACTCTTGTTCTAAAAAAAAGTCATTAGATTTTATCGCACTTCTGGAGTAGCATCGCTTCAATTAGCATTGCAAGAGATGTTGCAGTACGTAATATGTTATGAGTGGCGCTATGATCAAATGTTTTCAACTTAAACGTTATCTTTGATCTCAAGAATAAATGATGATCAAATTTAATGAAATAAATACTACTGAAAAACATAGTGGAGTGGTTTCATAAGTTTACGTCCGCATAAAACACATCAAGTAAGACAAAGAAAGTATTTTAGAATATTTAGGTTTTTTAGATATTCGATTTATATCTTGACTTGATGCAATATTGTTGCCAATTACTGAATGTACTTACTTATTTGCTGATTCATTGTGTCAAAATATAGAATGAGAACTTACCTGTAAAGAAAAGATGATTTATGTTAGTTTACTTTCAATGAATATTAGTATGGTTGAAATTATGTTTTTAAATATAACTCTCTTATCTCAGTAATATTCTAATTCCAAACCTTTAACAATAGTTTTAATTTATGTTAGTTATTTATAAAAGGGTTTGTTTAAAAATTGCAAATCATGTCACTGTGCAAGCTATAATTGCAGAGAAGAAAAAGAAACATTAAAACATAGTGTTGAGAACAACTAGCATTAAATAATATATTTTATGTAATCTTATTAGAGAAAAGGAGATACCGATGCACGTTTTTTCTGGGTTTATAAAATCACTCAACACTGTTAACATTTCTTCCGTCAATTAATTATTAATTGAGTAGTTACACCTCAAAATTGTAAATATTTAGTTTAAAGTTAGGGTGATGGTAGACACCGCAACTATACCAATTTTTTTTCGTGTAAGCTTAAGGAATATTAATTAACTGAACTATTTTTTTGTAACTGGGAAGCCGTAACTTAGAGGGGCGGGGCTTTCTCCATCAGATATTATTATTTTTTTTACTTTATTTTTCGAGTTATAATATAACATTTTTGAGGGGTAAGACACCAATTATGTTACAAATATATGAATCCAATACAAAAATGGCACACGCTAATGTTAAATTTAGTGTGTTAAGAAAAAGTATCATCTGTGTGAATTTTATCAGGGTTATAATAGTAATAGTACGGAATTAGCGAACAATTTAAAACTTTAAAATATTGACGAAGTACATCTGGCTTCGGATTTATAAGTGAACGACAAATTCATAAGGTTACATTTGTTCGAATCGTTCGACTCCAAAGCCTATCATATTATTATTTGCCTAAAGTACATTTAAAGCAGGTCAATGGCCATAACATATATGATGATCTACTTTGCTTTTGACTTGTTAAGTTATCCATGAAAACAAGCGCACCATAATTTCAATAAAACACAATTGAACTTTTTTAGTCAGAGATAAACAGTACACAAAAAAGTAATTATCTAAACATTGGGTCTTCGGGTTATTTTTTCGCCATCGTAACTGTTAGAAAATCTATAGTGCATGAAATAAATAATATAGCGACAAAACACTGTCACTGAACTCAGTTGAATTTGTATTTAACTGCTGCACATAAAAGGGGTAAAAATGAGAGCGATGGTCAGTAATTAAAAAAAAATAATATCTGACTCATCTACATTTTTGATTTCTTTTACGGTTTGGTAGGCTTCATAGCTCCCAGCACTATTAACTCGATAGAAGTTTGGGCTTAAAAAGGTGTATTGTGTTCGGGGCATGTATTTATTTACACGTTTAAGTGTCACGTTATTTAGAAAACTATTTACATGTGCGATTAAAATACACGTGGAACAGAAATAACATAACGAAAGTCAGGGCTCCCATTCCAATTGCCTTTAACACTTGTCTAGCAGTATGATAAGAAGTACCGTACTGTTGGAAAATATAGTCTCCCCAACTAAATTAAAGACGTGATATTGATGGAAGAAGCACTTCTTCCTAAATGTTTTTGTACTTAGGAGCTTTTACCATTCCATTGACAAGATGTAAATTGCCCAGACATACACCCCATACCATTGGAGATGCTGGAAACTTGTCATTGACTTAAAAGTCCAGTTTGTCTGTTGTTTGGTCCACTCTAGTCGACTTTTCTTCTGCTTAAGGTTTAAATGAATTGAGTAGCTTTATTTTTTGTTAAGTGCAATAAACCTTGTAAAATTAAAATCCCATATTTCTCAACGTCCGATCATAAGTGTCTAACGAATTACACTTTTAAATTTGTTCCTCTCCATTGGTCAGTAATTGCTACAATCAGTTGGACCCCGGCTTTCTTCAAAATTTGGTAATCACGACGTTTTGATACCGGTGGACTTTATCCTTATCGTTTTTTTACTTATCTTAACATTTTCCCAATTTTTGGAACAATTCCGTTTATTGATTTTCTAAGGGTATCCGTGATAATGCGATGACATGACCAATAGACCAACTATTTTGCATTTGTATTGTAGATCACTTGCACCATATTACACCCTACATAATCGACCATCCAATGCCGCCATTCGCTCCAAAATAATCGATTCTACGTCGTTCAGAACACCAGGGTTTTTTACGTCTGCTTTATGGAAAACTATAGGTAAATTTCTTGTTTTGAAGGCCTACAAGTTTAAAGGCTTACCAGATTCAGCTGAATGGCCATCGTTTGCGTTAAAATTTCTGAATAAAAAATTACAATTGTTAAATTGTTCCCAATTAAAAGGTTCTACGATGATTAGAAGTGCCTCATAGTTTTCTTGATCTTTCAGTGAGTTAGTATTTTTGCTAATTTTGGTGGCCTATAACTTAGGATCTACTCGTATTAAACAGTTAAAATTTGGTATAGAGTCTGTCGCTGTGCATCCCAAAATAAATCCAGATGTTGCAAGCGAGGGGGTGAGCTTTAAAAATGGACTAAGTTGAAATAAGAGTGTGGTGCCAAAGAGGACTTAGCTAGGTACTACCGTGACTCTACAATAATACTTAATTCTTTGCCAATTATTTTATTTCCTTTATCGACTAAATCTATACAAACCAAATAGTAAATTAATTTGGGAAATATAATATACAGGGTACGGTAAGTGTCAGTAATTAAAGTTTTCGCTAAAAACTTAACATAAATACTAGTGCAATGTGTATACAATAGCAGTTCTCATGCCACAAAAGATCTTATGTTAGGTATAGGTATCTATGGGAACATTTTACGCGTAGGTATTTTTTAGAAACCAACAATCGCTTAAACACATTTAATAAAATAAAACTACGTAGGTATATGCAAGAGTATTTCATAGTTTACATTTTAGGATACATCTTAGATAAGCAATAAACGAAAAAACATAATTACACAGCTTAAAACAAAAAAAAAAATTGTTTCATCAGTGAAAGTCTTTTATGACAAATGCATTCATCCGATGGAGAAATGAATTATCACAGCAGCGGTTTGAGTTCAAAGCTTACGAAGAAAAACGCACTTAATAAAATAAAAAAAAATGTACAGAACTTTGAAATAAGGTAAAGTAATGAATCACTCATGCCCTTAGCACACGATGCAGAATGATTAATTAAAGGTCTAACAAAAATCAAAACAACCGAAAGTACGTAATAGAAATGTTTTCCAGGTATGTGCACTTTTTGGGTTGTTTTGATAAGTTCCGCCTCAATCAAGACTACTACAAAGGCATATCATCATTAACTTTACGAGTACATAATGTTAGGCTGTGAGTTTTTCCAGAACTCAAGTTCATACAAATTAGATTTCCAACACTGTGCTACGGTAAATCGTGTTTATCTTTAGCTTTTAATCTGATACAACATAACGTATGGTGTTTTATTGCATTTTTGAGAGTCACGTCAGGATTGAAGAAGTGAAAGAAAACAATTAGTGTTTCCTATTACATAATATGATGCTTCCCATTGGTTGGGTAATTTGATATTACTTTTTTCCCATTTCTTTTGAAAATATAATTTGATTATACATATTTAAAGCTTAATATTGTTTCTTTTTACGCCCAACGAAAATAATAGATATGATGGAACAATGTTATCGGTTATGTTTTATCCAGCATGAACATTGATATGACTGAAGGGCTTAAGTGGATCTGTAATCATAATACCGGAAGCATTAAGCTACGACGGTGAAGAGGTCGTTAGATTATTGAATGAAACTGTAGGAGAAAATGAAAACACAAGAACAATTTAATGCAATCTGCTGCCATACGCCAATCTAAAACACCTAGATCTCTCAATTCAAGACTGTGCTGCAAACAGTGCTCAGCGGCTACGTCAAAGTGGGTTTTAGAAACTTAATCTGAAGGGATACGAACATATTGTAAGGTATTGGCGGTGAAAAAAGCTTCTAGGATGAAGGTATGTTAATTTTAATTGAAAGAAGCCGGAATCAAATAAACGTCTGCCATAGAAAACAAAATCGGAACTTGTAGGTCGCTGTCGTGAAGAGATGTAGGCACTTGGCGCAGAGCACAACTTAAGACTAGTAAGAAAGTGATCATGATCATTAAAGTGATTAACCAATAACCTTCAGTATTAGATAGGCGACTGTTATATGAGTATATTAAATATTTTTTTGTCTTTAAAATATCATTCACTCTTATGGCGTTTAAGACCATTATTGACGTTTTGTGGTAAATGTATTTTACGGCGAATAACGGTAGCGAAAACCCCGCATTTTCGTTTTTTAAGACGTTAACGCCATTTTTAGTGGAACGTATTGTCAACTTTCATATTAAGTACGGCAAGTGTCATGTGATGTGTTTCACTTTTATAAGATACTTAAGGCTAATTTTCCTGCTTCCTATTCGACGACAGCAGAAACACTTTTGCAATTAGACTGAATTCGGTTTTTTCTTCAATTTACTGCAGTGAAAATTAAATGCAGTGACGGAAGCAAAATACTGATTAAATTTAAGCTCCGATTCGGTAGAAATAACTTTTACAACTGCTGCTTAACAAGTCACTTTACAGGTCAGGTCTAATGCAATAGATTCGTATATTCTCTTGCAGAATAAATACTCAAATCTCAGTTGTTGTTCCTCATCTTTAACCTAAGAAGAAATTTAATTTTAAAACAAATGAACAAAGTTAGGAAAGTTTCGCGTCTCAGCATCTCAAGGGATGTCCTACAGTGGCAATGTAAACCGTAGATCTGCTTCCAATCGACAGGATATCATATGTTTATGCTATCTTTCCTTCAATTCTATAGTCTACAGATCGAAGTAATGTCCTATACAAATCATCACTAATGGGTCCAAAACTCAATATATACTCATTGCCTGTTTCCAAACACTCACTTCGAATTCACCACACAACAATACGCTGGCAAAATCTCATATCCAGCAATTTAAAATTTAATTATTATGCCGCATGTCTCAGTTTTAATTCACCAATTGCGAATTCCAATTATAAAGCATAAGAGCTGAACATTTTGCTATATGTAGTGTAGGCTTGGTTAGCGATTAGGCATGCTCTACACACCGACTTTTGCCGAAGATTCGCAGACGATCTAAACGATTGTAAGGTGCCATCAATAACTTGAAGAATTTTAAAAACAAAATTAATTGGTTCCAGAAGCTGACAAGGTGACTCACCTTCCTCATAGCTGCACAATGAACATATGTTTCTTGATCTAACACCAATTCATACAAACGAACCAAAAACGTAAAGGGTTAGATACTTTTAAAAAATACATGACATTTCATATATTTGTATAACAAAAAATATAATATGCGCTAAACAAATTTATAACAATTTTTAAGACATTACTACATATCAACACTTCTAAAAACGGACCCAAAACAAGTCAGCGGAAGACAATTATCTTTTTCTTTCAATCAAACACTTCTCCCTTTTTTGTAGATATTATTTTAACTAATAAATAATTCACATGTATACACTCTGACGCGGTCAGCGATGCATTCCGTAAAAAAATAAAACCTAATAAAGGCTTTCAGCTCAACGTCCGCATCACATACATTTTACAAAGTGTCCATGCTTTTGTGCACCTGTGACAAATTTCATCTTCAATTATTTATTGTGTTACCCAGAATCATAAAATCCGCCATAAAATCTTATGTATGCATTCTATTATCATTGCTGTCACAATTAAAAGAAATCTGATTGTAGTACCGTTTCTGGAGCTTCTTTTTCCACACACAAACAGCCATTAAACGCCCCTCGTCATCACAATTTCAACTTCTGACATTGCACTTCTTTTAGTTCTGAATTAACGCTTCTTCGCGCGCTCATTCACAGATTGTGATCAGTCAGCGTAGTTCTGTATCATAAAGAATAAAAATTTAAAACGTGACGATTGCGGGTATAGATTAAAGAGAAAATTGCCTTGTAACAAAGTAGCAATAGTTGCAGCCGCAACAGCACTGTAGTCATAGACAATCTCAATGGACAAAGTACATTCGATGTAATTTAATCCCAATTAAATGGAACCCTAATGGTAATGCTCCTCTCTTCCATGAGATCGTATGTATAATCCTCATCATCATCACTATTATCGCCATCATTGACGGTGGTGTTAAGACGCCGCGTCGCTGCACCGTCTCGTCATCTTTCACTCTTCTTCGTTCAATGACAAAATCATTTTCGAAAGCGCTAATGCCTAGGATATACTCCGGATGAAAGAGTGACTTGGGTAAGAGTCTTTATCTTGCCACTACCAATCAATTGTTGCATCTCTATTGCCACTGATGTTGCGAAGCGATTCGACGCTAAGAACTAATTACGTCAGTCGATTCTATATCCCAGATAAAGTCCAACTTCAGCGAGATGAGTTCCGTGACGGGAACAAAGGGCCTTACTGTATCTTAAGTCGTATCTTCAGAAGAACCATGGCTTAATACAGAAGAATGATGTCTACGGATTAAGTTGGCTTTTCACTTCTAGTAGAATTTGTACGAAGACAAAAAGGCTTTGTGATGCAGTCTCTACTCGTGTGTCCTTCTTTTTCTTATATTTTCTTGTTAATTAAATGCATTTTCGAGTATTCTAGTTGATTTATGATTCATTTTTATATATAACTGGATTTACTTTGTGATGTTTGTGCACATGTGGGTCAGATAAAGATTTTGTTCAAAAAAAAATAATTTATAAGGTCGTGGAGGTTGAACTACTTATTTTCTACCAAATCAAAGGTTAAGTTCAAGTTAATTTGTCTTAAATACTTTAGTTTTTTTTTAAACATATGGACGGCAGCAATGCGTTACCAGATTTCATTTTGTTAGTTTCAGTCAAAATTTAAGTTCATATTTTAACTAAATATAAAAAAAGTTACACATAATATGATCTTTGCTTTTCCCTTTTGAGGGCGGAGGCTTTTGCGTAATCCTTTTAAGAAAGGGGAAAATGCAATTGCCTCTGAATCTCTTGGAAGTTTTCTTTACTATTCTCGATTTTTTTACCCACGAGGGTTTTTAAAATCCTCCTACTCACTTAAGGGGCATTTTCATGATTTTGATTAGATTGTAGTGGGCAAGAAGTTATACTAAAATTAACACTTATTCAAAGAAAGAACTGTAAATTGTAAATCTTAAGCACCATATTACTTTTCCACTTCTTAAAAAACATAAATAATTTTTGTAGCGAAGCAGCCTTTAACCAAATCGACCACTTATAACAACCATATTCTTGTAGCTTAATTTTTCAAAGCAAAGAGTACAAAACAAGAAGTTCGATGTTAAACAACTTAGCGAACCTGGAATAGCCAGAGAATATAGAGAACGGCTAATTGAGAAACTCTTCAACGGAAATCACTAGGTCACCAGTTACCACAGAGAGTGGACCTACGATATGATGAATGAATACACCCAAAGAAGGGACTTTTGTAATTTTGACTTTTGCAAGAGGTTTGACAGCAAATAAAAACTCGAATTGATAGTGAGGAGAATTTTCACCTGTCGCTTAGTAATCCAATGGACCTTTGTTTACTACCAACAATGTTTTACCCGATATGTTACCAGATTTGTATATAAATTACTGTAGCTTTGGGTCCAAACAAATAATTATAACCTACATAATGTTATTTTCACGAAAAAATTAGGCCTTCCTTGATTCATGTCGATGCGGTGGCTTCGTAGTTAAGTGCGACTACTACTAAGCGGTGGGTATAAAGCACTAATCGGAAACAGTATCACCTAAACGATTTTATCCGCTGTCCCACCTCTTGCCAAAGTTTGACAGACATCAGAAGAACTGTTATAAAAATCTTCCCAAAAATTTGTTATTCAGCATCGGCATTCAACTGTAGGTCCATTCCATTCGAAGATGGCGAAGCAAGGCTTATACCTAAGCCTGTATAAGCCATTTACGTCTTATATAAGGATTATCATAAAAAATTTAATTTACAATTAAAATTAAGAAAGAGTAAGTACTCGAACTGCTGTTTTTTTCTTTTGTTGCATCTAAGATTTTACTTTTGTCAAAATTCAGCCATTATAACATTTACAATATTATCAACAAAATACTTTGTTAAAGAAAAAATTATCACTTAAATTAGTCATTAAAACAAGTTTCACCTGAAAAGAAAAAAATATTAATTTTATGCCTCAAGGTACATAGACACATACATTGTGTACTCTCGTCTAAAAACAAAAAAGAAACACCGCCGTGAACTGTTGGTGGGTTTTATTAGAAATCTCCTTGGCAAGCAAACTGACACACTAAGTTTCATCTATGTTTAGAGAGTACCTACATACTCCAAAAAGAAAAACTATCATTTTTCCACTTTTATGTTACAGCACACAGCAAGAGCCGGCAACAGATCACAGAGTATCTGTGACAAAAAAGAAAATATTCTCATTCTCCTATCATGGGTTAAAACTTATTAAAAATACGTTTAGAAGTGTTTTCATTTTCATGTGTTCCACAATCCTCCATTAAGCACTGTCTTTTCTCTCTCATCTCTTATCTATATTAATCTTTTGCACAAACGAAAGGTGTTAGAATAAGATACATATTCGCAACTATTGTTGTTGTCGTCAGGTTTTGTTAGAGAATTAGGGGACAGCAACTAAAGCAAATTCTGTTAGTGGGATGACCCAGTTTTAGATATCTCAGGGAAGATAATATCTTTAGTTCAACCAACCCGCATGCGTATTAAAAACGCAGGTAGAATTTATCTTTATGATGCATAAGACAAGATTCAAAATCCCGTGCCACATAGTATCAAATATCTTGTCTATTGCTTTTGCCCTATAGTGCAATTTTAACAAATTCCTAAAAAATCTTTCTAAAAATACTAACAAGACAACTGCTTAGCGTGTGGCTTCCTTTTTGATTTTTTTTATGGTAGGCGGTTGCGGCTCGTTTCCAGAAGTAAAGTAACGAAATATTTGTTTGCTGTTTGCTGCATGCAGCTTCTCCACAAGAGTTGACTTTTTGTTTAGTTAGAGAGCTTATAGAATTAGAATTTGTGTTTTGTTTTTTATTTAAAAAAAAAATGTTTCTGTATCCCTGACTTGGTTTAATGTCTTCCGTGTTGATGACGGCGGCGACGACGTCTACGACGAAGATGTTATTTTTATGAAATTGTTTGGGATGGCTTGCTGCTGCTGTTTTTGTTAAGGGGATCTTCGAAAGTACTTTAACACAATTTTCACTATGGAGTGTTTATTTGGTTTTACATAACGAGAATGACTATTTTGAGTACTGTTTATTGGTTGAAGCGCTGGCGATGCTGGTGGCAAAGTTTATGCGTTTTTGTTTTTAGTTTGTAACAGATTTTTTAGTTTGTAACACATTGATGACTAAACATCTCAACAGAGAAATAATGACCGGGTATTCATGTTTAATTTTTTATTTAATACACTAAGCGCGCGATTGCAATGATTATTTTTATGATCACAATAAATCGGGTAGATAAGACTTTTCCATTAGTTTTGCATGCTTTATTTTCTTTTGATTCTTCACAATGTGCGTCGCTGTTATGTCTGTAGGCTTAAGGTGTGTTCACACCAAAAAAAAACATTTCAGTAACTTTGTAACAGAAACTTTTATGAAATGATTTTTAAACGGTTCTGAAATTTTTCTTTCGTGTGTACACACTTTTAGAACACTATAAATGAACTGAGTGATACTCTGAAATATGACAAGCAAACTAAATTGGAAGTTACATTTAACATGTACATTAAAATCTCCCAAACGTGATCATTCTCGGTCCGGTTAAGAAAAAATAAATTAAAATAGTATATTCAATTTCAAATTAATAGATAACATCGAAACTCTTCCTTTGGGTTGTCGAATAATTAAAAAAAAACCTTTGGTAAAGCGTGCATGGATAGGTTTTATGGCTGTGCGAAGAATCGACCAAGTGATAATCGCCAAACGTTGGGCGTTAGTTCATTCTTACTTTGGGCGATTGTTCGCATTGTATCTTTGGGAAATTGTTATTAATGAAAATCACCCAAAAAGTAAATGAATATTGCGTTATTCATTTTTAATAAAAATTATCAATTTTCAACGAAGATTGTAGCTTTAATTACATGAATGTATAAATGCAGGTGGTTGCATTGGCGCAGCTTGGCCCTCATATATATTCCATTATTTATTCGTTCAGAGCTCCAATTTTAGTTTTTTGTAAAATAGTGTGGTGGTAACTTTTATTTGTCCACTACTGTATAGACAGAAGAACAGATACAGTGCAGGAATGCAGGTTTAAAACTAGGCCGGGACTCTGACTCTAACCAACCAATTGTCGCCTGTCAAATTTATGACAATTACTACCTTTTTGCTAGTGCGCTGGCAAGCTAATTTGTATTAGTTAAAATACAAAAATACAGACTTCAATTTAAATTTTTACTCAAAACGCCATTGATCAAAACGTATTAACATTAATAATATTAATATGTATATTTATTTTAGAAAAAAAAGCAAATAAAAATCACGTTATTATTTTATTTAGTGCAAATTCAAGCCCATGCACACGTTCGTTGTTTTTCAATTAGGCTTGTAATTCGGTCGAAATTAAACACTAACACATGTGCTTGCCCATTATCGTTTATTATATATGGATATCTAGCTTAAAGAATGTCTTAATAAATTGCTACGGTTATAACGCGGATTCAAATGTGAAACCCCCCCCTTTTTTAAGTCCAAAAAGCAAATAAATTACTTTTCTTTCCGAATCAATAAAATAAGAAAGAAGTGTATATTTATAGCATATTTTGGCAACTGCCACTTTAAAAGCGTGAAAATTGTATGGACAATGTTTAAGTATTTTTGGCTAACTTAATTACTTAAAATAATTACATTTTCATCAGTTATTTACTAAATGTCCACTGCACTCATATTATATAAAAACTTCACCTCCCTTAATTTTCTTAATCAAGTATCTAATCACATGTATTTTATTAATAACGACATGCATTTAAATTATCATCAATCATTCAAATATTTGATTTCTTTGCGCTATTCGATTAACAAACGCAAACCTGTACAATGTAGGCGAAATTTAACAGAAAAAACATTAACAATTACTTTCATCTCATCATTGCTGCAAGAGTACACAGTGATTAAACAACACGATACTCAGTTGCAGCCTGACATCCAACTACAACCACCATTATTCCTCATGAATATGGTATGTTGACTCTACGAAATCAGATGCGTGGTCTAGGTGAGTTGTAATTATTAGTAAAATGCGTGATGATGTCTGCCTTTGAAAGACAGCAAAAGATAGGTCTCTTTTTGTATATACTACTAGTGTGACATAAATAATTGGCAAAGTGTTCATGCCAACACTGTAGTCAAACGATTAGCCACTGATTCCATTGAAATGCAGTTATTTTATGACGCTTTATGATTTGAATGCATGATTTTTTTTTGTTTGTCTTGTCGAACATGGTGAGTTCCCAGGCACCACCTTTTTGTCGACATGTGCAAAAGGCTGGACAGCTATTCAAGCACCATCTACCATGGATATTTTTTTTTTTGTGAATTTTGTCACATTTCTTGGCAAACGGTTAAAGACTTGAGTTTGGTATTCATTAGTAAATCGAATGGAAGCCATGATAAGTAATTAACGAAAGAAGTGTGTATCCAATCTGTTAGCTTTTAACACCCCAACCGTCTTGCATACATAAATTCAATATTACCGAAACATTTGACTAGATTCATTTGTTTATAAAAAAGATCAGTCCTTACCTGAAATTTAAAGAAAAAAAAACAAACATTAGTATTGAGTAAATAGTATTTAATAAAAAATCAAATAAAAACTCAAGTGCTAATATAACATCTAAGTGTATTGTATCATAATTAAAATCAATTGAAGAAACTTTATTGCAACAATTCTGTTAAAGTGCATTCTTTACATCGCTTGTGGCTTTGCATAGAAAGTAAACCATTTGAATATTCCATTTGAAAAGATTGTGTGTAATAATGAATGTTCGTTGATTGATTGATTTGGAGAGATTGCAGTTTGAAGCGTTTCCTGGTATCTTTTCAAGTGAACCTAAGTCTTATGCCGACAAGTCAACTGGAAATTAAGAGATGTGGTGGTATTAGGGTAGGAGATTTAAACAGAGGTTATTATTCATCATATTAATTTTTATTTATTTTTTAAAGAAGAGAGAAGTGTTATTGATGCTATCGATTATTAATAATGAAAATACATAAATTGATAAAAAAAATCAAAAGAAAAAAAATAGAAAAACGTTTCAAGTTTAATTTGAAATGGAAAAGGGATTGATTCAAAGTTGTAGGTTTTTTTATAGCCTGCCATTCGTGTAAACTTATCTATCTTGTTGGTATTGCTAGTCTGTCTTAGTTTATGTAGAAATCTTACTAATAAAGTATTTATTACTACTGGCCATTGGTACAATCTTGTTTTATGTTGTAACGGCGACTGCAAAGAGTTTACATCTGCCAAAACAATTTCTGTGATATATTTTTTTTTCAAGTTATGAAACTCCTCTTCTTCTAACTGTAAATAAGATACATATGAAGGGTAGGTTTAAACTTATTATTAACTAAGTGAATTCCAACTCTAATTCTTGGAATATGTATCGTTTGCGAGAAATAAAATCGTTGCAAGAATTGTCAAATTTCTCGCTATTAGAAACCAACAAACAATTAGTTTCTTGGGACTATTGTTAGATTTCGACAGAGGAATTTAAGAGGAATATTGGACGGAATATTGAGTTTTAACAAAGAAAAAAAATTGTCATTCTTTTCCCTCTTTTGTCAGAAATAAATCTTAAAGAACGCGAAGACTAATTTAATCCATAGCTGCAGTCTTTATCGATCTAAGGAGAGCATTTGAGACCGTGGATAGAGACATCCTGCTGATGAAGTTGGAAAAATACGGAGTTAATGGGGTTGAAAAGAGATTGTTTGAATCCTACCTACACTCACGTACGCAGAGGACCCGGATTGGAGAAGTACTGTCGGAAGCAATAAAAGTCTGGGGGTCCCACAAGCATCAGTTCTTAGTGCTTTGTTATTTATAATTTATGTCAACGAGATGCCGAGAGTAGTTAAATTTACACAGTTGAGATTGTTTGCTGACGACGGGTTACTCTATACTTCTGGTAAAAATGTTGATGAATGTGTTAATAAATTAAACCCCGATTTGAACAACCTTAGTGAGTGGTTTAAAAGTAATAAGCTAAGCTTAAACATTGGAAAGACGATATTAACGGTGAATCAGTACTGAGAATATCATTTAATAATGAAATTGTAGATTTAGTTAATGAATTAAATACTTGGGAATCGTCATGGATAATAAATTAAAGTTTAAAGAACATATAAATTACATATCTAAAAATATAAGCATAAAAGTAAGTAAATATTTATTTAATGGCTGAGTTGCCAAATAAACAAAATAATAAAAAAAATCTCTACAGTAAAGTTTCTATTAAAATAATCCTAAATGTCGTTAAGAATGTTGAGATTGAAGTTTACACTGATTTCTTATTTGCCAATTTGCCGTTTTTTTCATATGTCACACAATTGCATAAAATGTGTAATTTGAGTTTTTTAAAGCCTATCTTATTCTTTCTTAAAAAGGGTTTAGAGGTAAAGAACTTATTTAAGTTGGCAACACTATTTTAACTGGCGGCCATTTTGTCACCTGTCAAGTGTTTTATTTTTAGTTTCGTTTGGCATTTCAACATGAATAGACTGACGCCTGAACAACGCTTCCAAATTGTGCAGATTTATTTTGTAAATCATGGTTCCGTTCGAAATACGTACCGAGCACTACGCCCATTTTACGGTCAACATAATCGTCCATCAGAGCAATTAATTTGATTAACTATGGAACGTTTTCGCACCGCGTTTAATCTAAATGATAATTTGAATCCACAGAGAAGTCGTACGTGCGTACAGAAGAAGTCATTGCTGCAGTAGAGCAGCGGAACTTAAAAGTACGGATGTGGGAGATGTTTATGAAAAAATCTTAGCTCTATTGCAAAAGAAGTTTCCTAACCGGAAATGATGGCCTAAATTTACCACTTAACACCCTTGATGTACTTCTTCTTTATTGCCAAATATGCGATAATATTATTGATAATTTCTTCAAAAAAACATAAATCTACAACAGCGGTGGTGATGGTCATTTGGCATATATTGTTTTTCGTTATGTTAATGGCAAACTTACTACTGGTATAAAATGGATGGTATACACGTATATTTTAATAATTTAAAAAATAAAAAAAATATGAACCGCTGATTTAGTATATGATCTGGCACAATAATTGATTGGTGGTAACAAATTACTAAGTTATTATATACTGGAATTTTAGTTGTTTTATATGCTTATTCCTTAAAGTATTTTGTATTAATGTTTTATTTGAAATCCCAAACAAGTTGCAATATATTTGATTTATAGAAATGTAAAATTCAGCGACCTATCTGCATCGGTTTTCAGTCAATGAGACCAAATCTACGCGCCTTTATTTTACTAACAGAAATGTAAACAAGCGCCTATTCATTTGTAGACTATAAAAAGTTCGTTCGCAAAAATTTTGGAATGAAATTAGATGCTAAAATCAAATGGAAATCATAATTAAGAAAAAAACGCAAGGTTCCTTAAGAAATATTTTAATAAATATATTTATTGTGGATTTTTTAAACTCAGCTGGCATAACCGGTTTGGACGTATAGTACATAACTTTAGAGTTTTACTTAAACAGTAGAAACATTTTTTTTTTTTGCAATAACGTCATGCTACAAATACGGTGCGCCGATTAGAACGGATAAAACCATTTAAATTATTAGCAGGTGTCTATATTACATTTAACTTAGACTTATTTCCTTTCATTAAAACTTTTCTTAACGCTGAACAGAGATGCTGTTACCAAACAAATTATACATTATATATTTGTTGAAACCATCGATCTACTGATATATTGATAATTCATGCATTTGCACAATCAAAAATCGTAATGCATGTAATTTGACATCAGCACAAACTTAAACATTTCAAAATAAATGGACAGACATGTACATTATTCTCTTTGGCCTAGCTTTCATAAAGAAACCTCTTACTTACCATATAGCAATGACATACACCAGCGAAAAAGCTCTCAAATAATATTGTTTGTGTATTCTCTAGGCAGAATGTGGTGAATTTTAAACAAAAGCTGAGGTAGAAAAATGTATTCGCTAAAGTACAAACACTACAACACAGTGGCTCCCCTCTGCATCTGTACGTATGTGCATACTAAGAACAACTTTCAAGGGTTTACAAATAAGAGAAACTTGGGCGACAATTCTATATACGCTGTTTTTTGCTCTGTCTAGTCGATTGGCTGCATGCAACGTATTTTCTGGACTGAAGACTTTACAAGGCATACAAAGCCTGCGCACAATGGTGAAAGTATATTCAAATATAAATTGTTTTTCATATTCATATATAGTAATAAGAAGTTTAACAATTTGTCTCGAAATATGGGTGCCGTAGCTGAGAAGGCTACTTTACCCTACCCAGTCGAATTTTCTCAAAATAATATTGCAAAACTGTTTTCACCACAACAAATTCTATGGTATCGGCAATCATGTTGCCATAAAAAAGCACCACTCTTCAATTAAGAGGAGAAAAAATGCAAAAAGTATAAATGCACATTGTTCTACTATTTAATCATAGATGTCAGCAAGATCTCTGAAAAGATTTGCACAACGGTGTGACCCGCATAAAATAATTTTCTTTTTGGCAGTAGATGGCAATTTAGTAAATAATGACATACATATCTCAAGTAATATTAATACATTTTTTTTTTATTTAGCTTGTAAAGGACATTTAATTAAATAAATTCAGTTATTATTTTTACAGAAAGAGTAAAGAGCACAGCCTTGTCGAAATCATAGAAAAACATACGCTGCTGCCGATACTGAAAAGTGTCAGGCATATTGGCCTTTTATTTGGTCTAACGTCCCTATCTTTTGAATTTGAATCTGAAACATAATTAAGGCATTCTTTGGTTTTTTTGTTATGAAATGTTTTTGCATGGCTAAGAAAATGGAACATAACTTAAAATCCTTTTATATCAAGACTTATAATGATATTGACTTCATTTAAAAAAAACAGTGAAGTTTTAGCTGCAACAATTAACACGGAGCTCTTGAGTGGACCGGGGTAAACTAAAGTACGGCTTTTTTAAATAGTTAATAAATGGGGTACACATTCAATATAGACCCTTGATTTCTTAAAATATTAAATATTAGGTCGGTAATATCTGTTCTGAATTTACTCTTCATAAAGCTGTTGGAAAGCTGATGTATGTTGTAATAAATACATCCAATTGCGCAAGTATTGTGTGTGGACAATATTAAACATATTGCATCTAAGGGATTAAAGGGTTTCGAAAATATTAGTATCTGGGGTTTGGGCGAAGTATAGATAGGAATTGAAGCAAGGTGGATGTGTTAGTCAGCAAAAGCTGATATACTGAGAAAAATTATAAAGTCCCTTCACACAGCACCCAAAAAAAATTATGCTTTCAGCTTTCATCTCAAATGAATATTTATATTCATGTCCTAATTATTCATTTATGGTAAACATAATATACCAATTTTCCCTTTTTGAGAGCAGGGAGAATTTCGGAGGGAGTATAGTGAATTTTAGGTTTCACATGAGTTTTTTTCTTTTTCTTATAAAAATACATATTAAATGAATTAAAGTAATATAAATATGATCGGAGATAATAGAGACTGACTTCAAGGACTTGATCACAGTTCGGCTGTCTGAGAAGATCAAACGTTTTTCTTCAGTCAAGATAAGGCTTATTTATCGCCCTCATTTCCGGGTGGAAAACACTAACAGATATCTAACAATTCTATGGAATTTGTACGACGAGATTAATTAATTTATTTGTATTTATTATATTTAGCAGGAAAATAAACA
Source organism: Ferdinandea cuprea (assembly GCA_963576555.1). NCBI lineage: Eukaryota > Metazoa > Arthropoda > Insecta > Diptera > Syrphidae > Ferdinandea > Ferdinandea cuprea. The sequence goes on from OY754959.1 coordinate 87,452,758, forward strand.
AACAATTTTCTTTTCCAAGTGATAAAATGTTGTACCACATATGTGGGTCTTATTTAAAATCGATTTTGCTATTTGCTTTCCATTGACAAGAGCACATTCAATGAAAACACAACAACAACAATAAGCGAAATTGAATGACTCAACTAAAATGTCTGACTACCAACCACTCCCAAAGAAGCATCTTGATAGATTTTTTTTTTCAAATCTTGTTACAAAATGTGGGTACATAAATTTCAGGCGCCCTTATCGAAGAAACAAATACGGCGACAAAAGGCTTTGCTTGTATTTATACTTCCGATTATTTCCAAGATAATTATTTATACTGGAAACCACTTTCCCATTAAGCTATTTCAAATTCTTTGTCATTTCTGTCAATAACAAATCTGTGTTTGGAAGAAGTCAGACAGAGTAGATACATATATATAGATATATTTATATGTATGTATATGCCTAATTGATGCATCTGCGCCTCACCCAGTTGTTGCTGGCTGACATTAAGGATTTATGTACACGGTGCACCATGTGTATGGGTGTATATTAAATTGCAACCAACCTTATTCCTTAAATATTTTTAAGCGAAATATAAGCAAACACCAGACATCCCTTTTGTCATGTTTGTTGTGAAGAGCTGGAATAGGATATGGATGACATGATGCACGCGATTGCATTGTATTCGGTAGTTATCCCGTGATGGTCGTGCTGATGTTACGGATCAGTAAATTTGATATACGTACACCCTTTGGATAATATAGTAGATATCCATTGAAATGAGAACAATATTCAAGCTTTTGGAATGATTTTTTTACCATTTACTAATTTTTCTGGATTGTCAATTGATGATATATTAAAATTCTAAAATTAAACATAAGAATATAGGATTTGGTTAATTGATGAGAATGTTTTTTATTGGCTTTTCATAAATAAGTGCGCATACTTTTGCAGTAACATTTTAAATTGAAAGCATTACATACATATAAAATTAAAGTAAAGGCTACAAAATGAGTAAACTATTGTCGTTTATTTTATTTTTGCTGTCTTGACTGCCTGCCTGTTTTCTTGGTGAGCATTGTCTCAAGATGTTAACTTTCTTCAGTTGTTTAATTAACGTTTTCCTCGATGACTGATCTGTCACTTGTAATGCTCGCTGGCACTTGTCATCCATAAAGTGCCTATGCGTACGTTTTGTTTCCTTTCATTTGAGCTGATATAAGACTTGGAATACACTGGAATACACATTGTAGAGAATAATATTGTCAAACATATGTAGGTTTTATGTACACAGTTTGCTGATTAATGTTACTTTATCTCTTATGTTTGATACTATTAGATTTGTTTCACTTATGGGCAGCTGTGATTAGCTTGATGTATGTAATCGTAATGTATTAATAAATTTATAGAAAATGCCATTAGAAAGTGCCTATTGTCATATGTATACTTTTTACCACTTTGCCCGCACTACCTACCTTAATAAAATACAAGAACGATAATACTGCATAAAATATATCTGATTATAAAATACTATCTACACTTCTTGTGCTACGTTTTGATCTCACTTTAATGCAATGTATCATCTAAAAGCAACGGAAAGGCAAGATCGATAAGACGTGCTGAAAATAGGATTAAGTTTGATTGGGTGTCCGCTATTTATTGACGATTTAGTAAAAGCCTTACTTTGGTATACCTTGAACAACGTTAATACTGCAACTTTCGGCTCGCGGCTTAAAAAAAAAAGCTGTTCAAGTTTAATTTCTTTCTTTAAATTAGGGGATGACGGACAATTTGATGGGTGTGTAAATGTTGATTTAATGCAAAAATATTTCTTGAGAAAACCAAATGATTATTTTATTTAGGCATGAATACAAATTTCATTTTTACTTGGCTATGTTGTGAACACTTGCTGAATTTCTTCAATTATATCAGTATTCCCAGAATCGTGAAACGCAAACTGTGAAATATACAACAATTTAGGAAAATATATGTCGGAACCTTTTGAAGTGCGGTACTCCTAAAGTGCTTATAGGAAAGAACCTCACCGCAGCATGAGCCGTCATGAGTAAATTAAGTTGTTATACGATACAAAGTAGATATCTATTTGAAAAAGAAATGTCTCTGATTACGAATAAATTAAGTTGTTAAAAGGGTCAGTTTTCGATGACACATCGGCAGCAGTACCATGGCATCAATCAGCTGCGGATTCAAACAATCAATTCCAATAAAAGCAATCAGTAATGAAGTCAGAAATTTGTTCGTGTGCATTATATTTGCGAAAATGTAGGAAATTATAAAAATAAAAAAAACAGTCTATAGATGTCAAATCAATGATAATAAATTAATTTGCTTCAGACACAAAACCACAGACTTTTCGGAGTAAGTGATAATGAATTCTGTTATCAGTATTGCATTAAGTGATAATTAAATTAAACGTGCAGAAAAGTAAATTACATTTTTAACGAATTGTATATTCCAATTCTTTAAGAATAGAAAAAGAATTTCGATTCTTTAGTAAAAGACATTTCTATTTTATCTTTATGTATTGAATCATCTGAAAAACAAATAAGTCATATATCAATATAGGCAATTTCATAAATATCAAGTTAACCCGTCGTTTTGGTGTCAGTCAAACTGGCAGGCAAACTGATTCAAAGAAAGCGACACATAACGGAATCGTCCGTTAAAACAAAAATATCCGGTGAAATGATGCTCTCCTATGTGATGACGATTGGAGAAGTTTGGCTCAAATGCCAAATTACATCGAATACAATATAATAACTGTTAATACAGCCAAGTGGATCTTTGATTAACATATTGTGTGTTTAAGGCCAAACCCCCTATTAACATCAAAGCTCCTCTTACAGACGAAGCCATCGACAAAACATATTATTTAATATTGTCAGTCTCATTAAGCTAACACAAAGTCAATATGAAAGGCCAATCAGAAATTTATGCAGTTTTGGCACTGAAAGACCTAAAGATCTAAAAAATACTGTCTGAACACCCTCGGCCAAAAAGAATTTTCTATACTTAATGAAATATGAAATATGAGCACCGCAATCGCTTTTTAAGTGAAAGTTCAATCTGGCTACATGAATAGAAATTCATTCATTGACACATTCTCTAGCAACTTTGGACAAGATTTAACTCAGTCTATAACATCAGAGTTCATACATTACTTAAAATTGTTTAAAATTAGTAGTTCTGGAGACAAGAGGTCATTTCAATTGTCACATGTATTAACAGACTACAGACTCAGTAGGCGGTTTTTTTTTCAAAGCAGAGAACTAAACAGAGTCTAAGCTCCTCTAAACCGGGCGTGCACAGAGCACTCTGATTTATTTATGAAACACATTTGAGCACCCAACACTAAAATAAAGTCAATGCACAGAATATAATTATTTTAATAGTTAGTTAAAAATTTAAATTATATTCTGCGCCAGATAAGCAAACTTCAATCTCCATTTGGGTACTTTTGTAATTACTTTTTGTCAATTTGACTTTCGCTAAGAGTGAGCTCTGATCATGTTCTGAACGAAAAAAAGAGACAACATTTCTAAGCTCTGAAGTGTCAAAGGTAATAATGAAATGCTCCTTTTGATAACTTAGGTTCTGCTTTGAACTATGTAAACAAAAAGTAAAACCCGCTTTTGGATCACTTCATCATTGAGGCCAATCAAATGCTGGTTTTTTTTTGGTGTATTTTTGTGATGCAGGAGTTTTTAGGCCTGCCTTTTTTACGCGACTGTAAGAGAACGTTGATTGCCATTGCCTTTTTGAAAGGGTTCGTAGGATCCCTCCTTTAAACATGACAATACCAATTGAGTCGTTGTGCTCAAATTTTTTCGAGATGGGTATAATAATAATAATACCAATAAATTTAACAATAAGGAAACGATAACATTTCCAGACATAATACCTTTTATTTTTACCTTCTGTTTCTATCCCTTTTACAATTGTTAAATCCAACAAGTCTTGATACGTGAGATTTCATAGTAAAAATAATTTCATTGACGGGGCAGGGACGAATTAAGACATTCGCACGAGTTCACTACAGGTTGTGCTGTACAAACATTTTGTTGAGTCAGCGCATATTACTAATGAAGAACATACATACTTTAGATAAATACACTATACGTTTTAACATGAATCCGTATTATATACATCTAATTAGATATAGATCAAAAACTAAACGGTGTTTGATCACAAAACGTTAAACTGCAACGCAAATGTTGTAATTAGTCACAAGATTAAGGATAACGGCAAAATAGATAGAAATTGAAACCCTTCTTTGCTTCGAGTATGGTACAAAAGGTTGTCGGCTTTTCATTACAGCGGCCATGAAGTTCACTCCTTTCTTTGGTTACAACAAAACCATATTCGCATTCAAGTTAAAAAAATACAGTCGACTAAGCACCGCACCCGGATCCCATTATTCTGAAGCAAGGCACATCTATGGATTCGAGAATCAATAAATGCATTTAATGTCTCATGTACATTACTTGTAATTGGTGTTTGTGATTGTAATGTCTATTCGCTTTGACGTTGTTTGTTTTCACAAAACTGAACATGGATTTAAATGAAGTAAATATAAAAGAGACAAAAAGAAGTGCCTTGACGTCCATCTTGTATGACATTTGATATCTCTCTTGAGCAATGCTGCCCATATTAAATACACCATACGTGCAGTCATATTGGCAGTGAAGACACTTTGACGAAGAATTGGAAAACGGTGGCACGTACAAGGAAGAAAATCAAATAGTGAGGATGAAATTATTGTTACATTAACTGCGTAATATTTTGGTAATATGTATGTTTTGTGACACATTTTTGGTATCTTTTCTACGTAAGAAACAAATTAAAGGCATATTTTAAGTCTTAAAATAAGTTCTTCAGGAGATTCTTTAGAAGATCCTAATGCATGCATAGTAGGTATATGATTTTATACATATTGGGGAAGATCTATTTATAGTAATGTTATAACAGTTCGTATCACAATTTTTATTCCATGCACGCTGCTCCAGGCTCACCCCTAGCGTTGAAATCTAATAATTCAAAGTTTACTTTTTAACCAAGCAGCCTTTTCCCACTGAATGACTAACATAAAAGTTTTAAAGGCAATCTGCATAATCGCAGATTCTATCACGTGCGCAATACGCGTGGGCACCGCATCTTAAAAAAGGACAAAGCTTTTGCAGCGGCTTGAAAAGCGTAGGAAACTTCTTCAAAACAAAGGGCAAAGAGCAATAATAAAACCCAAACTGTAGCGTTGAGCTAACTATAAAGTGAAGAGCAACCAAATCGGCTTAGTTGAAGAACTCAAAGCTGGAATCAGGGTTATCTTTCGAGGATCTAAGTGTCAATTTGACACCTTTCGGATACTACGACTACAAAACCTATTTTAAAATAAAATCGATTGCGGAGACTTTTTTGGACACAATTACTTCCTTAATGTGCACAAACATTATGAAAGCCTTTATGTATGGATATATATACCGGCGGTGAAATTTAGTTTATTCTTAAGTATTCCACAGTCCATTCTACAGTCTTGTTTTGTTGACTGTGTGATTGAAGTTGACTTTTCGTTGCTCTACAGAAAAAGAGATGAATAATCTGCAGGTAGGAAGTTAGGTGATTAGGTTAGTTGCAGTTAGGAGATAATTACAAATTAATTTAGTGAACTAAGAATATATTTATTATAAGAAATTTTATTAGTAGCTTAATTGTAACAACTACCAAGAATGTGTCATTGATATCACCATACATAACTCATGCACTAAATTCGCAATCTGATTCAATTTATGGTTTCAAAATTCCTTCGCAAAAGGGTAAAAAAAAACTGGTACAAATCCCTCCGCAGTCAATCCGACGTATTCAATGATTGGGGCGATTACCAACTTTACATAAAAAATGCCACTTTATGTTTCCCCTATACCAGATAAGTATTTCGAATGTTTAATTAACATTGAAAAAGGAAGCTACATATATATACATTTTTATTAAACTTCATATTTTTAATTGTTAAATATTTATACTTTTAATTTTATTTACTATGTGACCAGGGGCCAGATCACGTAAATAAAAATGATATCTAAAGGGAAATACGACAAAAACGAAGAAACGATTTTATTCAATCGTTTTAATTTTAAGTGATCTGGTCCATCATATATCAATTGTGATATTTTTAATGTTGAACGACATTTATCACCAAAAAATATCAATATCCCCTATTTCGGTTTTCAATTTGAAATTGGTATTTGATTATTTTTCGTTTGTGCTATTGGAAGCGGGCGATTTTCATTGAATATATTTGTTAGTATTATTTTCCTAATTAAATACAATATGAGAATCATCAATACAATCGCACAAATTAAATACTTGCATTTGTTTAAAAACCATAATGGGGTGAATAGTTTACACTACACTACTCAATATAACTAAAGGAACACACGATTTTTTAATTTTTGTATGAGTTGCTTTATCTTTCTAAAAAGTTTGTCTGAACTTTGTTTTCGAATAACAATGAATGCCGTCAATCCGTTTGCCACCAGAAGCTGAGATATACCTACTATTCAAATATAACATATTTTATATGACCAAATGCTACACATCTTATATACTTTTATTTTAATTCGAATTATTTCCACTGCCGAAGAATTTGCTTCGCGAAAATGAATATACCACGATTTTTTCGGTTTACCCTTGAGTTTGCTTGCAATTGTTGAAAAATAAGTTCAAAGTTAAAAAAGCAAACGACATACTTTTATGGTAAAATTATTTGTTGTTAGCTAAAGTTTCGAGCAAGCTTATGGACTTAATTTAACTTTAATGAAATGTGACCTCATCGAAGACAAATAGGGCACTGTTCACTTGCAATAAGAAAATTCTGCTATCAATGTGGAAGCGGGGACAAAGATGCAATTACATATATTTAAAAATAAAAAATATAAATCAGCAAAAAATATATCTTTATTCAGAACGGGTCCAAGATAAAGAAAAACACATGGCTAACCGCAACAGAGAAAACTGAGTGCCCCCATTTAAAATGTATCTTGATTCATTCCCTTTTTCGTTGAACCTGTTTAACGAAACTCAACCACAGAAATCATCCTCGTTGCATGGTCCACATTCGTTTCAAAAATTCGCAACCGCAGAGATAGTTTTCTTTATATATTTATATTTATTTATGTATATATATATTTTTTTTGTGTGCTAAAATGCTATGTCATATCAGTTGTATTAGCTGGCACATGGACCTAAGTCCAAGAATAGCATCATCTGCAAAAGCCAGTGCTCTGCTTCTGGCTGTGGCACTAGCACAAGCAAAGAACACCAGTAAAAAAAGCTATAAGAGCATCCAGCAACACGAATCACTTCGTCAGTGTCGAATGTGAATGAACTCTTGGATTTTCCCGGCTTTCGGAGTTAATTTTTCTTTGGGGTTTATGTTGCAAAATTTTCAAACGTGAACTTTAGCCACATATACACATAAAGATAGTTTCGTTGGAGTTTTTTATTGCATGTAGTTGCTGTTGCTGTCGTCCGCATATACGGCAACACCCCAGGGACATGCAAATCAGAATGCACTAGCTGTAAAGTAATACGTACATCACAGCAGCTGTTCAGATTGTATGGTGGCAGAGGGAAGACACGTTTAGAGGTGTCCTCATGTTTTTGATGTAAAAAAGTGATTAGAATGAGGAAGACAATTTTTCATTTGGCTTTGCGCAAGAGGAAAACTTTTTGATATCTAGGTACGCACATGCGAAAACAGCAGAAAAAGTATGTGGCATATTAATGAACGAGCTAGGAGCTTTGCTAAATTAATAAATCAGATTTAAGTGTTAGATAACATTAAATAATGCAAACAAATTTAAATAGTTAATTGGTCGTCAGTAAGTAATTAAATTTTGTTGTTGTTAAACAATGATTTTATACAGGTTTCCGGACTTAAATTTCCGTTAGTAAGGATTTGAAACAGTTTTATAAAACGATCAATAAGTATTTTGAAAGTTTCTTTTATTAAGTTTAAAATAAATAAATATTAGGCATATACGGCCCAGCTAATCAATAAGGAAGATATATTTTTGATACGAATGGAAGGAACCTACCTTAGATCTCAAAAATGCCAAAAATTGTATGTTTTTAGATATACATAGTAGTTCCAAACTTATAAAAATTATAGTAGTTATACCTCATTTTAACTTTGAAGGACTATAACTTGAGTTGAAGGGTCAATATACTCCCCTACAATACGATCATGTTTACGGCATAAATTCAGGTATTAAAAACTTAAATTGACTAGTTGCATTAGTACTGTCCGATACTGTATATTCGACGAACCCGTTTTTTATTCCCATGCAAACCCAAATCGAATTCGATGTAAAGTTTGTGATTAGCATTATATAGTGTGATAAGGAGTATATAGCTAATATAGAAAAGTCGCAAAAGTCATTCATTTGTGAATGAAAATACACGTCAACAAGACATGAATCGCTATACTTCTAAAGAACGCCGAGGAGACAACTTTTCATCGAAAATCACAATAAGCGAATTGCTATGCCCGACAAGATCGCTTGCTTGATTTTACCGTTTTAGACTTATTTTTGTTGAGAGTTTTTTTAAAGTCAAAACACGCCTCAGACTCTTGAAGCTTTCAAAGGACATTTCCGTCAAGAATTCGAGGACCTACCGAAGGAAGTTCTGGCAAGAGTAATGGAAAATGCCATAAATCGGGCCCGAATGCTAATCAATTCTGGTGGCGGCCACTTATATTTTTTATAATTTACAATATAATATAATTTTTTTAACAACCTTGAGACATCAAATAAAAATAATGAACAAGCAGAACCAACGGTTTTCATTCAGCCAAAGAACATCGGGTCAATACTTTTGCGCCACCTTGTATGAAATTAAATATTTCAGTACTTCCCCTCCACAAGCGGGGTACGAACTTATATTAGCATTTTAAAATTTGTATGCTTCAGTTCTTTATGTAAAACAAATGTATGCTACATTTCCACCACAAGATAAACTTAAATTACAAATAGGCAAGAGATTAATTACTAACCTTTAAGGTTTATGCAAATTTTCTAGAAATGTAAGACGTATATTAGACGTCAGTTTCTATACATATATTAAAAAAAAATGTGATAACGATATTAAAAAAAAATTAATAAATTTAAAGGCTTTATTTAAATTGAATTAATTTCGTTCTTCTATATCGACGCGCCTTTGTTTTATGGGGTATTTATAATCTTGTTTCAATCTGTTTTCACAGAAAACGTTAAAAAAAACTGAAACAATATATTTAGCCAATATTTTCTTTAGTATATCACTCATACAAAGTTTTTGGCCACACCCAATTTTTGGTAGCGATTTTTCAAAATAAATTTAAATTTAAATTTAAATCATAGAAAATGTCATCATCATTAAAGGGATGTAGATAGGGTATTATATTGTTCGCCACAAGCGGGCTCTAGCCTTTCCTAATGTTTTTTTTATTGACAAAACACTCGAGCAATGCCGAACGACTCGATGTATATTCGAAAAATACATTCAATAAATAATTAAATTATTACTATCAACATAATAGAATCATCAAATAATTGCGTTGATCTTAAAAATATTCTACATTCTACATCATACTGAAAGACAAAGTGAAAAGTATTATATTAGAACAAATTGAAATCATTACAATAATACTAATCAAAATAATTATTCAAATTTATTCAAATATAATAGAAAAATAAACAACTAATACCTAAAATAATTAAAATTCACTAGAATAAAATAAAAAACTCACAAATCTCTCAAATATATCTGGGATAAACCATAAAATAATTGCCAGTGGCGGCAAGAGAATCCATTTTAAATGTTTGTAGGTATACAGAACCGTTACAACTATCAAATTTTGTGACAAATAAAATTAGAATGTTATAAAAAAATATATATTCTTCTAATATAATAAAATATGTCAATCATTCGGTTTGCCTGTAGGGTTGGGCAAAACGTTCCTTCTTTAAGACTGTAAAGTCTCGCTGATTGGTGGCCGATATCCGGAGTAAATTTTCGAAAAGATTTCTGCTATCTAAAGACTGATTATAACCATCACCCATGGTTAGGTTTAGCAGAGTCCGAATATTTCATCCATTTAAGAATTTACATCAAATTATGTCTGTCTGTCGGCCAAGTGTAGTAAGTAGGAATTCTACCAAATGAAGGTAATCTAACTCATTATACTGCGCAGTCAAACGTAACCGAATAATAATAACATAGCAGTCCATTATGGTTAGATTGGAATTTAAATTGCAACAACGGACTTTCCAAATGCAGTATTACAGGCAAAAAGACAAGAATTTTCCGCTCTTTTGTTGAAAATTACTAAAAAATTGATATGCAAGTCGCTTCTTACTTATGCCAGTATGTGGTAAGTCTTATATGGAAAAATTATTGTTGAACGGATGCAAAATATATATTTGTGTGACAGTGTTTGTTGATGGTCAATGCTCTGTGTTGTTGCACTACGCGTTGGTATGGTAAAAAAAACACAAAATGCACTAATGTGATAAAGCGAACCCTTTGTATGTTAATCAATCTTTGTGACTCAGCACAGCACTCTTGATAGAGAAGGTTATCACAATGTCGGAAGCTAGATGACGACTAGCGAGACAAAAACGGGTCTTCTTTCATTCACCCTTTGGGTTCCTTTTTCGATTAATTTATTTAACAGATTCTTTATTCATGGAGATATGTCTACCTAAGGGTAAACAAAAATTCCACTTTCTTTCACGGTAAAAAAACAAAATAAATTAAACCAAAGATAACAAAGTATACAACTTTAAAATCATCTTCATTGTTCTTAATAGCAAAATGTGTCACCAAACCAATAAACAGCAAAAATAAAAAAAAATAAACATAACGTCGAATATGTTAATATTTAAACAGATGATGCATATAAAATGTGCAAATTGAATTTATTATTTAGTAAACGCAAATGCAAATTTGAAGAAATCGTTAGGAACCTATCAGTTGTCAATTTTTTTTCCTAACAGGTTTCTGCTAATAAAAATGCTGGTTTCTCCGGTAATATTAAGAATATAAAATAATAAAAGTCAAATTTAATATAAAAAAAACATTTGGACTAATTATTGCAGTGTTAGAGAATAACATCTATATAAAGGATGGAAAATAACCGAACGTTTAAATGCATTGCGCAATGAGCTAACTAAAGATATACAAAGATGTGGGCTTTATAAAACTAGGCAAGAATACTTAACTTAAATGAGAAAATTGGGTTTCTGCTGAGAAAAATGCTCGTTTCTCTAGCAATATAAAGAATTAAAGGGTGATTTTGGTAGCTGGTTTGGTTTTGGCAACACTGGTTTTGACAGCTGACGTGTGTTTAGTACCTTGTGTCACTGTCAAACAGCTTCAGTTTGGTTTGCAATTTAACCATGGATCGTCTTACAAATGAACAACGCTTGAAAATTATTGAATTTTACTATCAAAATTCGTGCTCGGTTCGAAATGTTCACCGCGCGCTGCTTCCATTTTATGATCGGCATTCTCGACCTTCTGAGCAGTCTATTCGGAAGATTGTGACCAAATTTCGCACCAAATTTACTTTGTTGGACATTAAACCACCAACACGTTTACGTACTGTGCGTATTGAAGAAAATATTGCGGCCGTATCAGCTAGTGTGACAGAAGACCGCGAAATGTCGATTCGGCGCCGTTCCCAGCAGTTAGGCCTTTGTTACAGCACTACGTGGAAAATTTTGCGGAAGGATTTGGGCGTAAAGCCTTTTAAGATACAGCTGGTGCAAGAACTAAAGCCAGCCGACCTACCACAACGCCGAATTTTTGGTGAATGGGCTCTTGGAAAGCTGGCCGAGGATCCGCTTTTTTATCGAAAAATTGTGTTCAGCGATGAGGCTCATTTTTGGTTGAATGGGTACGTAAATAAGCAAAATTGCCGCATTTGGAGTGAAGATCAGCCAGAAGCATTGCAACAGCTACCAATGCATCCCGAAAAAGCCACTGTTTGGTGCGGTTTATGGGCCGTTTATTGGGCCATATTTCTTCAAAGATGATGCGAATCGCAGCGTTACTGTCAATGGTGAACGCTACCGAACTTTTTTTTGCCCGAAATGGAAGTTCTTGACTTGCATGATATGTGGTTTCAACAAGACGGTGCCACATGCCACACAGCACGCGAAACAATGGCGCAATTGCGAGGCGAGTTTGGTGAACAGTTAATTTCACGTTTCGGGCCGGTCAATTGGCGGCCTAGATTATTTTTTGTGGGGGTATGCCAAGGCTAATGTGTATAGGGACAAGCCCGCTTCGATTGACGCACTGGAAGCCAACATCCATGCATTCATTCGTGAGATACCGGCCGATATTTTTGAAAGAGTATGCCAAAATTGGACTCAGCGGATGGGCTACCTGAGACGCAGCCGCGGTCAACATTTGCATGAAATTATCTTTAAACATTAAATTGCAAGGTTCAAACATCGATAGTTTTTATATTTTTTATATTTCATTCATTTTTTCGAATTTTTTGTGTTTTTTTTTTTAAAAAAGTTCTAAACCTCTTAAAAAATCACCCGGTATATACATCAAAGCCCGATTTTATATAAAAAAAAATTGAGCTAATTACTGTAACTGAATGTTGCAATGCACTGCGAAATAGGATAATGATATACAAAAATGTCGGCGTAATAAAGAGTGTTTTTTTTAGAGGTTGGTTTTTCGAATAGAGATAAAACTGACATTTTGTGGTCAAATCTGGCAACTCTAATGTCATTTATGTTCAGTTTGGTTTGACATTTCATCATGAACAGGTTGACAAATGAACAACTCCTGCAAATCGTGCAAATTTATTTCGAAAATAATGGTTCATTTCGCGAACTTTACCGCAAGTTCCGTTCATTTTATGGTCGACATAATCGTCCATCAGAGCAATTAATTCGGTTAACCATGGATCATTTTCGCACTACGTTTACTTTATGTGATAATACGCATCCGCAGAGACTCGAACAGTGCGCACCGAAGAATCATTTTCCGCTGTAGAGCAAAGTGTTGAAGAGGACCCGAATGAATCGATTCGCCACCGTGCACAGCAATTGGAGCTTTGTCCATCAATTTTATGGAAGATTTTGCTCAAATATCTCTTCTTACGACCTTACAAGATCCAGCTTGTGCAAGAGTTAAAGCCGCGAGACCATGCAATGCGCCGTGAATTGGAAAATGAGATTGATATCGATGCTGATTTTCATCGCAAAATTTTGTTCATGATGGGGCTCAATTTGGGTTGAATGGCTACGTCCACAAGCAAAATTGCTGCATTTGGAGTGAAGAGAATCTACATGAGACCCTTGAAACGCCATTACATCCACAAAAACTGACTGTTTGGTGTGCTCTATGGGCTGGTGGAGTCATTGGGCTATACTTCTTTCGAAATGATGCTGGATAGTCATGGAGACCGGTACAGAGCCGTGATAACCGACTATTTTGTTCCCGAATTGGATGGCATGAATGTGAATGAGATGTGGTTCCAACAAGACGGCGCTACATGCCACACAGCGCACGTCACAAGGAAACATTCGGTGAGCACATAATTTCGCGGAATGGACCTGTCAATTGGCCACCAAGATCGTATGATTTGACACCATCGGATTATTTTCTTTGGGGATATGTGAAGTCGCTCGCCTACGCCAACAAACCAGAAACTTTAGGGGACTTGGAAGCCAACATTCGTGGCGTTATTGCCGATACACAGCCCCAAATGCTCGGAAAAGTGGTTGAAAATTGGACCTCTAGACATGTCTATTCGAATCAGCCGCGGCGGCCACATGCCCGAAATCATATTTAAACAATAATGGCATAAAATTATCCTTCCAATAAAGCAAAATTAATGGACATTAAAACGATTTTATTGTGTTCTACTTCAATTAGAAGTTCTATACCTCTAAAAAAAAACACCCTGTAAAACCAATCAGTAAAGCAGCCCCTTAACACTATGATGGCTTGCAAGAATACTAAACTTTAATAAGATAATAATTGAACTAGTATAGTTCATATCGTTATTTCTATTTGTGTAAACATTTTATACCAAAAAATATTAAAATTTTAATTCCTTCATCCTTCCATTCATAATTTCACGCACACTGTAAATAACACTGAAATGAGCTTGGATACATAATCGCTTCCAGAAACGACTTTGTCTTCAAAAGTTATTACGGTGTTGTTGGATCGTTAATTTTTAGTGTACACTTTGGATGAAATGAAAATAAAAGGCATATCACTTTGAATGATTCCTCCAAGATTAATATCTCAAGTAATGAATATTAGTGAGGCTTTAGCGACTTTTTGTAACGAAAACAGAATTTGTACAATTAGCCATCAGTGTAGTATTATATATTTTCATAGCTACATATTTCGATTAGCCATGGTAAATGGACACTCATACGAAATTAAAATGCCGCTCATGGAGTTAACATTACAACTTTACCTAGAAACTGCTTGAGATTATTTGGAATTGAAAATAACTAAGCACTGAATACTTAAGCCTAATTGTAAGACTTTTTTAAACATAAGACGCTATTGTAGACATACAATGGTAAGCTACAAACTTTAGTAAGGCATTTGAAAAATCTGCTTTGACTTGTGTTTTTTGTATTCTCATTTCATACAGTGGAATGCAAATTTGCACATTCTTTGGCATTTATTTTTTGAAGATTATGTCTATCAAATGTTGGCCGTTGCTACGTCGCAGATGGTCCATCCGTTGAGTCCAATTTTCGATCACTCGTTCGAGCATTTCGACTGGTAACTGGCGAATGACACGCGTGATGTTTTCCTCCAAGGCCTGAATCGAAGCGGGTTTGTCGGCATAAGCTTTTGACTTCACATATCCCCACAGGAAAAAGTCTAACGGTGTGATATCACACGATCTTGGTGGCCAATCGACCGGCCCAAAACGTGAAATTATGTGCTCACCGAATGCTCTCTCAATAAGTCCATTGATTGATGCGATGTGTGGGAAGTGGCGCCGTCTTGCTGAAACCAAATGTCGCCGAGATCACGAGCTTCAATTTCAGGCATCAAATAGTCGGCTATCATGGCACGATAACGGTCGCCATTGACGGTTACGTTCGCACCGGCATAATTTTTAAAGAAATATGGACCGATGATTCCACCGGCCCACAAACCACACCAAACCGTTTTTTTTCTGGATGAAGTGGCAGTTCTTCAATCTCTTCAGGTTGCTCTTCGTCCCAAATGCGGCAATTTTGTTTGTTTACATACCCATTGAACCAGAAATGGGCCTCATCGCTAAACAAAATTTGCCTCGAAAACGTCGGATCTTCTTCGAACTTTTCAAGAGCCCATAGAGCGAAGCGATGTCGCTTGGGAAGGTCGAGCGGCTTCTTGACGTAAAATGCGCCTAGTCGTTCCATACGTCAGACCGAGTTGCTGCGAACGGCGCCGAATCGACTCTCTACGGTCTTCGTGTACACTCTCAGCTACGGCCGCTATATTTTCTTCACAGCGTGCTGGACGTGGTCTATTCGGTCGAATATTATAAAATAATGAATGCGGGGTCTCAAAATGGGTGATGGTGTTGCGAATAGTACGCTCAGTAGGCCGATTATGTTGACCATAAGTTGAGCGAAGTGCACGAAACACATTCCTCACAGAACGTGAATTTTCATAATAAAGTTGAACAATTTGTAAACGTTGTTCACGCGTAAGTCTTTCCATTATGAAATGCCAAACAATACTAAACAAAAATAACATGACAGCATGACACGACTCACACGTGATCTGTCAAAAAAGGCTATTGAAAAAAGTATCTCTACTTGGATCACCCGTTAGTTGGAGTGTTGTTTCAATTTTTTTTTTAATAGGAAAGAAAACCATGAGAAATTAAACAACTTGACTTAATTGCTTATAGGAACGGGCTTTTCTTTTCGGGTCCGTATATGAAAATTTTACTTTAATACGTCCACACAGACAGCGACTAATCCGAATAGCATTTTCATTCCATTTAAATAAACTTACAATGCATAGAGGCGACCTGCATGTTTCAGCGAATAAACATGGGCTATTCATAAAATTTGTTTTAAGAAAAAATATTTATTATTAAAAACTTCTCGGCAAATACAAATTAAGTGGTATTAGAATCAATATCCAGAAGGCACCTGCCGGAAAGAGGGTTGAATGCAGTATTGTCACTTTTACCACAATGTGGTAGATCTATCAATAAATCGAAATATTTATCGGATCTACCACTTCTACCACTGTGCTGGAAAATTCTACCACTATTTATCAAGCCGCTTTCAACAGCTTTGTCTATGCTTCACAATCTACATACGATTAAGCACAAAGCCTTTCTGATGTCTGAATGCTTTTTTTATTAACCGTTTGTGTCGTTCATCAGCCTAAGATACAATTTTGCAAAGAAAAACTGTGTAATTGCAATTTTAATCACTATTCAGTACAAACATATTTCTGAAAATAGCGTATTGTTAAAAGTTTTTTCAGCCGACGTAAAACACTTTTTTGTTCATATATTGTTAAAATTGAATCAAAATATTGAATTTTCAGAATCAGTTAATAATGTGAAGAACTTCAATTCCCGCAAATATATTATTTATGTAGCTCAATGAGTGTAGAATAGAATATAATTCAGTAGCTATGCTTTTATAACTAATAAGCTGATTGTTGAAACTACATCACTTGATTTTAATGTTTATACAGTTTAAATAGCTTATGCAATAAATTTGAAATCTACCACAATTTTTGAAAATCTAACACTCTTTTTTCTGTTAATCTACCACATTTTTATGTTCTGAAGTGACAACACTGGTTGAAATACCTAAATCCAGTGTAGCAGGCCATCAATTCACCGCAAAATAATTGGTATTACTTATAAAAAGATAAAGTTTTACCAGGGTTCTAGATTTGTCAATAGATTTTTTTTCCAAAAAAATTTTTGTCAATAGATTTTTAAACATTTGTTAGCAAACTAACTACACATGTTTAAAAAGTCCAAAGTACTTGATAGTTTTAAAGAAGCATTCTTGTTTTAAATTAATCAATATACTCGATAAATTTAAACAAACTCACTTGGTTAAAATTAGCCAACATAATTCGTTGCATTTTACCAACCCACTTGGCTTGTGTCCAAAATTACTTGTTAATACATTTGTAGCGACCTTTAGTTGAAAGGGTTTTCACTCAGATGTGGTGGTGTAAAATGATCGGATTATTACAGAACACATCTAATCCATAACACATCTAATCCATAAATTTTACTTATTTACCCTATAGGCAATGGTGAATTAAGACCTCACACAAATCATTTCAACGAACACATAACACTGGAATTGTTTGCCCAGTGTCTAGCTATGGTTAAGACCAAAAGCTGTTTTACACGCGAATATTACCAGTTGATACATTTGTATTATTTTTTGTTCTATTTTTGAACATAATGTTTAATGTGGACAAGAGCTATGTAGAATTTTAACATTGATTTGTTCGATTGAATTTTCTTTTGCAAAGAGGCAAAGCCTAGTCATTGGCTATATTTAAATAATATTCATTGTTTGTTATTAAGATTCTTATAACACTTAAGTACTCCGACATTTTCTGAGTAAACGGGTAAAAAAACCAACCGGTCATGGCTATATTAAAATAACATTGTCATTTTGTTTATAAAAGAGAGAGAATGCAAAATTCTATCAAAAATTCGTTCGTTTGATAAAAACATTAATTTAGTAGGTTCTTATCAACCAAGATACTCATTACAATTTTACAAAAATCAAATTGAAGCTGTTTGGTTAATATCAACTTAGCAGCATGGTCCAAAACAACTATTTAGTGTTATTTTTAATAGTACTCCGTAGTTTTCAAAAACGGAAAATGGATTATTTTCACGAGTTTGGGTTATTTATAATATTTTAAAGTCTGGCATTTTAAGTAGTTTGTTTTCCAACCAATATGTCAAGCCTGATGTATAATTAATTATTTATTCATATTTTTTAATTAACCTTTTTAAACAAATTAACATCAATCTAATTTATTTTGTTTTTCTTCATTTATTTTTGACCCATCTTTATTTACAGCGGAAAATAACGCTGTCTCCTTGTGTGGCTTTCCGCTTCGTTTTTACATGGTGATGTTTACAGATGTTTGCAATGACTCAAAGATTGCACTTATTTAATCGCTTTAAAAATATAGATATGAACCTTTTCGTTGCAATTTTTACTTTGTTTGCTTCCTCATGTAGTAAACAAACTCTTTCAATTTGCACTAAATACTTCCAAAAGCAGTATATACTTTTGAACGGTGAGATAAATTCTCCGTTAAAATCAGATCGGGAAGCACGCTAGCGCACCTAGCAAACTAAGCTGTAATTATTGATACAAATAAAAAAATTAAAAAAAGGTTTTATGGTAAAGCTGTCCAAAGTCAAAGATTGATCTAAACTGATATTGTTTTACTGCTTGTTTTACTATTGTTTAAAGCCATATTGCAGATCATAATTCGAGATGAGCTAACAATTAATCGGCTTTCTATTGACTTGAAAGTAAGTAACAGAAGTGTTATAGGCCGATACTTAGCATTTTTTACAATTTAAAGCGAATCAGGCCACCCATTAAACTATTTAAACGGACGATTCTGCTCTCAACTTTTCTGCTTTTTATACCTTACCCTAAAGGGTATATTAATTTTGACACATAGTTTGTAACACCCCTTAATATTCGTCGCAGACCCCTAAAAGTATGTATATTTATGATCAGGACCAAAATCTAAGACTATTAAGCAATGTCCGTCCGTCCGTATCAACTTTTGAGGCCTTTAAAGTTATGCTAGGAACCTGAAATTTGGAACGTATACTCCATAGGGTTCCGAAATGGTAAAGTGTTAAAATAAAGTAAAAGTTTCAAAATACGCCCACTGCCACGCCCAGAATTTAGAAAAAACCGTTTTAAAGCTTAAGTTAGAGAGATAAAGTGTTACAACCTTAATAAGATATGTAGGTACTGCTTACCTTTATTAATTTGTAATATAAAGTTTTTTGCTACGCCTTATTTGCATAGAAATCGAAAAAAAATAATATTTAACAATATATTTAGCCAATATCTTTCCCAATATATCGCTCATACAAAGTTTTTGGCCACACCCGCTTTTTGGGAGGTTTTTTTCAAAAAAATATTTTTTTTTCTGTAAATTTCATAGAATGAAATAAAATGCTATCCATCATCTTTCTAATGCTTTTTTTCTTTGGGGTACATAGGGATAAGGATAGGGTATTATACTGTTCGCCCCAAGCGGACTGTAGCCTTTCCTTATGTTTTATAGTTAGTTGATGGTAACCTTTATTCCAAGCGGCATTACAAATGACACCAAGCCAATGCGGTTTTACATAATGAATGCATTTGTGAATAACAGATCTCAATGCATCAAATCAAATGCATTTGCATGTGGGTAAGTAATTATAGACCAACAATTATTACAAACAAATTTCAAAAAGCAT
This sequence comes from Ferdinandea cuprea, assembly GCA_963576555.1. Lineage (NCBI taxonomy): Eukaryota > Metazoa > Arthropoda > Insecta > Diptera > Syrphidae > Ferdinandea > Ferdinandea cuprea. The sequence goes on from OY754959.1 coordinate 87,472,301, forward strand.
GCACATACTTCAGGCGAATGAACTTACATTATATTATATATATATGAAAGTACATACATGTTACCTATACATCTATATTTTAAAAGGATAACAATGAATTTCATTGTGCAAATAAAGTGAGTTAAGTGGACGCCAAATAAACTGTTTCAAGGAGAATGTACATGTGAATACGCACACACACACATGCATGGTATCTTACTAAAGTGCAAAACAAATATTTTTTTGTTCTAGACTACACGAAAAGGGCCTCTTAAATCTAGTCGTATTTGAATTTCACCACCACCTTGCTCATGCACATCTTTGACAATGGATGCGACAAAAAACGTTTACATATGCATTTTTCAGACCTCTAATTATCCGGTTTCTGTATTTATATCCTGCACTGCTGCAAATTTTTTGGCTTTCAGACAATATACTTGTTTTTGGTTCAAGGACATTTTGCCGTATTGCTATTCTAACTCTCTTTCCTTTAGTAGACACTCACGTGCACTGTTTTTTTTTTAAGTTTAAGTAGGAATAGATATATCAGTACTTGTACTTCATCGTTCAATAGGCTTTTGAAAAATTAAGAGGAAACACTTGAAAATACTTTTTAAAAACTCTTTTCATTTTAAAACTCATCTTGTCGACAGACTTTATACATGGCAGAGAAAATGTTTTATTTTACAGCGTTTTGTTTTAAACAGGATCTAAAGAAACTAGGCTTCGTATGTGCGTTATAATATCTTTCATAGTAAAATATTCAACAGTATCCCACTCATCCAATCTAATTCAACGTCTAGAGAAGCATCTTTATAATGTGGTGGGGCGAAATGGACTATATTTGAAAACAATGCGCACTATATTCACTATTAAACTATTATTTTTTTATTTCAATGAATTCGGGTGAACTGTTTAGAAGTTATGATATTTTCCGCAAAGCAATACTTATGGAACAGATGACGATACATATGTATAGCGATAACTTTTAATATAATTAATAATTTCTTTTCAAATTTCGGAGAAATGAAGTTTAAACATGACATAATGATTCTACTTTCATAAAGAAAAATTACTGATAAAAAATACCTCTTAATGTAGCTACATAGAACTCATTTTAAATCCGGGTATTTCTATTCTAACAAAATTAAAAAAAAAAAAAACCTAAAAACTATAACATGATGAGTTTGGAAGTTTTTCTAAAAGCTTAATCACACTCGTAGACCGCCTCTCTGTAACACAGAAAGCAGAAGAAATTCTCATTATAATTCCCTAAAACTGGTTTAAATTTGTTAAAGTAACCAAAAACTATCACGTTAGCTTATAAAATAATGCAATGTTAAGGGTTTGTATTCGAAATCTATGAATTGCATTCGTGTGTATATATTTATTTTCTTTCATAATTTCTTGGGTCAGTGCTCTCAATAGAGAATTAATACCTCATGTCTTACCACAGCACAACAGGAAGCAATGCTGATTCACCATTGCCAAAAAATTAAACTACTACCCTCTTCTTACACATTTGCATGTTCCCACCCTGATAAATAAAGTATACTGTGGTTGATCGTGCGTAATACCCAAACAAGATACGTTTGCTTTATATGATATGTAATTGCAAATTAAAATTTTATATTCCACTTAAATGGCAGGCGCCGTGTCATATGAGCGTAAAAGAAGAAAAATAACTCTCAGTGAACGCCTAGCAAAGGTGGAGGTGTGACTCATTTTCGAGTTTTATTTCCAGATTTCTCATTTTCAGTCTTCAAAATGTGAATTAAAATTAATTCCTAACCGCACATGCTTCAAATAATATTATGCCTCTTATTCTCAGCGTCATTCACAACGTCGCGTCGGCCGTCGCCGCAACTGGCCGGGGGTAATATAATGTACCCGCCGAAATGGTGTGCTTATGTCGCCTGCTTCGCAAAAACGTAAAAAAAAAGCCGGCACTTGAACACACATATCACAGACCCCGGCAACGCTTACCTAACAATTCGATCACTTGAACACGAACAGTGAAAGTGAGAAAAAGAGTGAAAAAGGTTAATATATTTAACGACGAGTAAAGTGAGAATTTCTGCCTCTAGCCTCATGAGTGTTGGCGTACTCCTCGCAACACAAACGAAATAATTCCATTTTAATGGAATGCAAAAGCGCTCCTGCAGCTAAGAACAAAGAAAAAATGCTGCTGCTTCTAAAAATAATACGTATGTGGTGTTATAAATGAGTGTAATGCGCAGACATCGTGATGATTTACAAGTAAAACTCGTTCTACAACGTCCCACAACATTTTGATTTTATTCTTGTTTCCTTAGAAAATTACACAAAGATTTTCTATACGAAGAAAACATGTTGTTGTGGTACACAAACCTCCAAAACATTGATAATTTGTCACCGAACTCTTTCGAAGATCATTTTTGAAAAAAAAATATTCTTGTTTAATAGTAAAATGGAAATAACGCCAAAAGAATTTATTTTTCTCAGTAAATATACCTATAATGTTCATTAAATTTAAATGTAATAATATATGAAGTTTGCAACGATCATAAAAACAGTTGACGTCGGATGATTTTCAAAACTATGCATTTACAAACATTTGACATTCCAGTATTACATAGTTTAACAATCAATTTTAATTACTTAATGATACGAAATTCAGTGGTACTTATTGGAAACTAAATTAAAAAAAAATTATAAGAATGTTTTTTCAATAAAATTTGTAAGGGGCACGCACCCATTACACTTTTAAATATGTAATATATTTTTTTGTTGAATTTATTTGAAACTTATAATAAATATATACATTTAAATTTGAACGCTCTATTTGGAGGGTACAAGAAGTAATTTAATGGGACAATGGTTATTCGAAGAAAGAAGTATTGTAAATCTCAAACACACATATAGCTACTACTTTCTTTTATTAAAATTAAAAAAAATTTTGTGTAACGAAGTACGGGAACACAGGTAGTAACTATTAATGAATGTAAGCACAATTCACCTTTACGTATTTCTATATTATACAAACAGCTTAAGAATATTTGCGCAATTTCACTACAGAATGACCATTTAAAAAGTTTATATGTTTACAGATCGTTGCTGTACACTACATTCGATCTTATACATTTATGTAGACATATGTACAAAATGAAAAAGTCAAATGTCATTTAAGTTACGCTTGTAGGTCGTTCACCGATTTTAGAATTAACATTTACCACAATGCAAATAAAAATCGTGACTAAACAACTCTGTAGCGATTTATGAGTATTCGCACATAACAGTAGTTGTAACAGTTTCGTTTTACAGAATCTGACTATTTTTTTTAAATCTTTTACTAGATACATCCTAAGAAGAGGATGTATGTTTGTTTTGTAAGTAATCAAAGAAAACTTCATAAAAGTTTAAAAAAAATTGAGTTGAAGACTTATTGCGCTGACTTGCAAATATTTATTCCAGAAACATGTTATACTAGTAGATATGTTAGTAAATAAAAATGAAAACTGTCTTGTTTGAATTGATTTGTTTTGCAGTTCTCCCCTTGCCCGCTTTGAATGCAGCTGTACATGGACAAACGACACATTATGTCACTGCTATCGTTATACGTCATACTTCAACGCACTTATGTATGTATATGCCATCGTTATTACCTGATCTTGCAGTCAATTACACTGTAGGCGTATCAGACACTCTTAGCCAGTTTGATTGATTGCCGTCAGATTTAGCTACCTAATATGGAGGGACCTAAAATCGGCACACAACAATTGCTAATCATATTGATTTCATCTGACAAATTGATATCAAGGAAGTAAGCACTTTTGTGTCAATTTCTGCATGAGTGCAAAACAAAAAGGAGTACAAAAGTTCGTTGCCATATTTGGATAGAATTTAAAAAAAGAAAAAATTAAATTATAAACAGTGTGCGCGCATATGCTACTTAAATGGAATTGATTCCACTTTATGGTCTGCCAACATCGCTGTCGTTAACCCTGACGCATATACAAGCGCAATATGTTCTCATATATTCGTATTTGTATAAACTACCTGCAATCAGACATCTCAGATATCGTGGTTTCATTTTCAATTGAAAAATTGTTGGTGAGGTCGCGGCTAAATATGGTAATGGTAATGGAAAAGAAAAGTACATATTTTTTATGCAATAAACTGAAGACTCGGTGTGAATACGAAATGATTAAGTGTGCAACGTCGCGCCGTCAAGAACCGATAACAGATGTTTATTTTCTTAAGAATGGGCCCCGAATGAATGGCAATAACAGAAAACTCCCAACACATACATATACAATAGGTGAAAATGAAAACAAACATTTGAAATACAAAACGAAGAATAAGGAAGTTGAGAGAAAAAATTATTGCAACAAATTAAAGATGAGAGAAATGTATACACAAAACTTTAAAAAAAATTATTTATAAACAAAGAGTCCGTACTTTTATATAATGTGCAGAAATATGCATTGATGTAGGAGAGATTAGGAATGCGACAGAGGAAGAATAACAGCAACTTTTTTCTTCATCAGCATCTGCGTAGGCCTCGTCACAAATCAATGCGTTTGCGCAATTTATGTTTATTTTATTTCATTTTTATTTTAAATAACTTTCAATAAACTTTTATAAACTAAATGCTATCGTATTTTGTTAAATATTTAAGAAATGTATTGTCAAACTTTTAAAGTGGCTAAAAAAAGTAGCACTACACAGGAAAAATGACACTTACATTTCGCGACGTAAAGATTTATAAATGGATTTGGGTACCTATGCAATATTATATTCACTACGAAGATATTCATTAAGAGCGGACGTTAACGTACCGTGAATTTATTGAATTAATACAATAAAATAGCAATGGACTGGCCATGTTCACTAATAATCAATGGCCGAGAGGCTGAACAGAGTGATATTTCTCAATCGCGAACATTTGTTTCCAACAAGCGTTTCCTTATAAAATTAAGTGTACAAAACTTTGTCGCTACATGAAATGCGTTTTTTAGGTGCCGTATTATTGACCCTATCCCAATTATCCAAATACAGACCGAAAATCATTGGAACCTTTTTCAAGAAAATTAATAGTATTTTTATTAACTGTATGGCAGGAACAGTTGTTAAAATAATAAAACAAAACAAAAATGTCACGAGATAATACCCCAAGAACTCTAAATACAGACGGACCGAAGGACTTCCCTATAGTCTTAATATCATCTTTTACACTTAGTGTGAGTTCTTAATTTCCGCACGATGGCTTCTTAAATATTAATTTATATTTTAATATTCACTTAAACAATATAAACAGTCGATTTTGTTAGCAACAAAGAGTACAAATTGTGCACATTGACCCTTCTTATTCGTGTTGCTATGACAGTCGCAGTCACATATCACAAATATTCACTCCCAACAATCCATTTGTTATTGTACGCCAGTCTTCGGCAGGCATGGTATATTAAATGTTTTATATTTGCCAAATTTTGACATTAACAATTAAAGCTTAGAAAATCATTTCTACACCTTCTACAGACTTCCTATTTAACAAATAAGTCGCCATTTCTCGCTTAAACAGTCAATAATCCTTCCCTGGCTTACGAATGGTTTCCAGTGAATTCCATCGCATAAGTGCTAACTTCAACTATCATTAATGTTATCCAAGAGAAATATCACATAAAGGCATAACCTAAATAATAGTTAAATAAGGACATGAAATGGCGTGTCCTAAGAGTAAAGTGCTATTGTTTCTTTATTCATTCATTTTACATGTCTGTCCGCAGTCGCTGCGACCATACAGTGGACGCCACAAATAATGAGTCAAACATCAACCCCTGCACGAAGTATACGATAAACCACCCGTTGTTTAAAACCATGGAATGGACTCGTAAAGTGCTGGCAAAAGGGAAAGCACGCGTACTATATGCATATGGTCTAATCCCAGCTGCAGTTTTACTTCCATTGCATTTTACTTCCACTATACACATTTATTTTATTTGTATACTAAGTGTAGCCCCTGGCGAGAATACATTTGAAAAATCAATAGAAGCCCCTCGTCAATCTATGACGCGTCGATTTTGTATATCATGCCGAATGTCATTATTCCTTTGAAAAAAATTGCTCCCAATCTTATTCGTTGTTTTCCAGCTTTAATTGGTTTATGCCAATTTGGCATGCAAGGCCCAACAGTGGAATGTCGGTTGCCACAAGAGAGATTTTCTACTATATATGTAAAACGGCATTGCATTTGCATCGATTAGCTTAATACGCTCCATTTAATAGTACTAATTACTGGACAGCTACGCTAGACCAGAAAACAATTCATGCAACTCTTTAAATTGCTGGCTTTTGGAAAAAAAAACCAAGACAAAACGAATGTATGCAAGAAAGAACTATCTTTCTTGGTTAGTGAACAAAGATTCGAAAGAAGCATACCAATTAAATTTGATCAATTGAGGTTTTAATTTAAAGTCCGATGCACTTTGCGACGAGAATAATTTTGTACAGATTTTTAGTGCAATTTACGTAAAATGTTCGATTGAATTTTCTTTTGCAGGTGGAAATTAAAAGAAAATTGTTCTTGGTTTTTGAAAAACAATAAAGTTTAAGTTTATTAATTGAAATGAGGAATGCTTAAAATTTAATTTGTAAACCAACAATAACAGACGAGCATCTTATGGAATACAAAAAAAGGAGTGACTATTTACACTTTTCTGCTCCCTCATTTATCAGCAAAGCTCTTTAAATACGTAGGCTATGTTTTAGTAGGACGCATGCAAATCATCAACCAAGCACGGATTGAAGAACCCGAGTTGCATCATCAACTCTATACGCCGCATTTGCGTACAAGGCAATGTAGAACAATGGAGGCTTACCCGCGTCTATATATTTTATTATACCCTTTTCAAAGTAATGTTTAAAAGTTAAAAACCGTTCTGCAACGCCGAAATTTGGATAAACATAAACTTGACGAATGAAAACCCGGGAAAATCCGACAGAGAAATACCTACTCAATAATTTTGATTGTCTCTAATTGTCAGTAGCGCAATGGTTTAGTGCTATGAACTACTGAGCGAGCTGTATTATTCGCACACAATGAGGGTTAACGAGTTAATGATTGTATTTCCTGCAAATTTAAGGGCACATATCGTACCAACGTTATCCACTGAATAACTAACCAAGCAGAAATGGCCGGAGAAGTTAGAAACATTGAGCAACGACCTTCACGAAGAAAAGTCCCACTCTATCAAAATCTACATATTTCAAAAGGCTTTTTAATGCATTTACATTTAAATTAATTTCGAGAGTAAACATTCGAGTTAATAAAGCGAAAATAAATAGAATGCAAAGAAATTGGAAACTTAATGTAATGAAAGGAAGATCAAGGATGCCAGTTTCTTAAGAATATGAAGATAATAAATTTTTTTGAAACGTGAAATTGGCTATATAAAGTTTTTGCCAGAAAATAAGAACATTTATAACTACAGTGAGTAACTGTGTATCGAATGGTTCAAACAAACTCGATAACGTGGACACAAAATTTGAAGCATATTATAACTTGCACACATACGATACAATTTTATGTTGTGAAAAATCTTTAGTTCGTCTTAACTATTACGAACTTTTATGAACTTCTATGCAAACGCATGTAACGTGCTTGTCTTTTACAATATTACTTTATACTCAGTGCACTTGTAGTTGTAGTCAGATGTTTATTATAAAAATATATTTTAGATTGATACGTACAAAATTGTTTGCCCTCAAGAAGATAAAAAGAAAAAAGCATTTTGAAAGTTTCAAGTTTTTAACCGAGTGGCCTTGGAACTTTTGATGACATTTTCTTAGAATCATGTAGTGACTACTTGCACTTTTTTACAGAGAGGTCCTTGGAAAAAAAGGTCATAAAAGTCTCAGTCATTTCTTAAAAAATGCCATAAGAAACATTTGACTATTTTCGGTTTTAATGATTTCGTATCGAAAGTTCCTTTAAACCTTCGAAACAACTCATCAATGTTTCTTGAAGCTCTGAACCTCTTGGCATACTTTACAAAAAAACATAAGGAAAGGCTACAGTCCGCTTGGAGCGAACAGTATGATACCCTATCCCTATCCCTATATGCCCCAAAAAAAACCTTAAGAAGATGATGGATAGCATTTTATTTCATTCTATAAAATTTAAAAAAAAAAAAACATTTTTTCAAAAAACGCCCCCAAAAAGTGGGCGTGGCCAAAAACTTTGTATGGGCGATATATTGGAAAAAATATTGGCTAAATATATTGTTAAACACTTTTTTTCGGTTTCTATGAAAATTATCGAAGAAAACAGCATTTTAGTGAAAAACGCCCACAAAAAGTAGGCGTGGCAAAAAACTTTATATGACAAACTTATAAAGGAGGGCAGTGCCTACATATCTTGTGAAGGTTATAACCCTCTATCTGTCCATCTGTAGCTTTAAATCGGTTTTTTCTAAATTGTGGGCGTGGCAGTGGGCGTATTCCAAAAAATTTTACACTTAACCATTTCGGAGCCCTAGGGAGTATGTGGTCCAAATTTCAGATTTCTAGCTTGAATTTAAAGGCCTAAAAATTGCGTACGGACGGACGGACGGACGGACGGACGGACGGACGGACATTGCTAGATAGTCTTAGGATTTGGTCCTGATCATAAATATATATACTTTTATGGGTCTACGACGAATATTAAGGGGTGTTACAAACTATGTGTCAAAATTAATATACCCTTAGGATAGGGTATAAAAACATTGAAAGACACAGACTATCGAAGAATGATTGCATAGACCCCCCCCCTCTGGAAACAACAAGTGACTGCTGGACGTATTTTTTTGGACAGGAGTTACGATTCAGCCATATGTGATGGAAAATTTGATTAAACGATCCTCAAAGGTCAACAAATTATCGTGAGGCCATTTTAGCTGTTTTGTTTTTAAAACAAAATTGTATTAGTATTAACAATATTTTTATTATTTACACGATAAATATTATTAAGGTACATCATTTTAAGTGTCAGATTTGACAGCTGACCAACATATAACAAATTCAATTCAAAATAATCCATACAAATGGTCATTTGACCATATGGCATTATTTGGTAGCTGGGCCGTAATCGAATTACATGATTTCATAGAAACACCCAACCCTATATAATATTACTTATTGAAGGTAAAAAGTGATACCTACGATCACGATCGAAATGCGATCGAACAGTTTCATTGCCCTCTTTTTTTGTGCAGCTGTGAGAAAGGGTATATATCAACTTAAAAATAAATCCCTAACATAAAATACTTTTGTGTTATTGCACTTCTTAACGCTATATAATGTTGTTAGCCCCACACACAAACTGTGTAAAGTGATTACTCCCTAAGAGGGCTGATTTGCTTTGCAATTGCATGTTAACAAGTGAATATTATTTTCTGTTACTTCCTTAAAGCCCAGAGAAGTAGTCCTTTGTCCTCTTTAATCATTTGGATATTCATATAACTAAGTATACATGGCTCGATAAATAAAATAAAAAGAGAAACGAAAAAGTCTATAACAAAGAGAAAGAATAAAATAAATGGGGTGCACACAAAATGACATTTCGGCGTCCATTTTGCTCAAGCCTGTACAATTCAAGGTATATTTTATGTTTTATTTTTTATATTATTTACAATTGTAGTGCCATCTGACAGCGTATTCGAAGCTCACCTCCTATCTATCTCGGGAATAGGGATAACTGGCCCTGTCTGGTAACGCCCGCCACTATGTCGCACGCTCGAATGATTGTTTCGTTTGTTGATTTTTGAAACATGTCGGTTCGCGGGCGCATTTATTCCATTTGTTGACAACGAAGAACCCACTCATCGTTCTTTTTTATTCGTGTATAAAACAATATACACTCCCTTCTCGAATATTCCTTATAGTCGTCTCATCGGCCATCATCATAAGCATCGTTTTCAACTTCCTCGCGCGAGTTTCATTTTCATTAAAGCCCACATGCAGTTTGACGTTGTTGCGGTTACTACCACAGAAAACAAAGGTGGTTTATTTTGTTGGTTTAATCATAATTTTTGTTTTCAGTTGTTCCACAAACCGTTGGTGACTGCTGAAGAAGCGTTGAATGATGATATCCTCTAGCTCTAATTGCAATGTCGTTCGTAACATACCCCAGAGGAGGCATTATATAGCGAGTCATATCTTTTACACAATTGTAATGAGAACGACTATACGTCCTAAAATGCCAAACACAAAGGATTATACATACACAAGAAGTTATATGCATTTCTTTTTTTGCAATCCAGTCAAACGATATAATCGATGACTTGCAAAATCATCGTGTTATCAAATAAGAAGAATCAAATATCATTTTTATTCTTCATATTTCTTTTGTTTGTTATTCATATTATTCTGCTTTCACACTTAACGAAATCGTGAGTGTTTTGTTTTGGTTTTCAGACATCGATGACTATAAAATCTGTCTGCCAATGTCACCAAATCGCATTTTTCAGAAATCTTGGCAGCCTTCAATTTAATTTAATCAATGCCCATAAGCGCCACCATTGAGTCACTCATTGGCAAACAATTGAAATAACTTTAACGCACAACGCCACTGCACATTTGGGTATGCTCAAAATAAATCTCTTTACTTCTTCTCGGGGTCGTTACCCAAACGTATCAAGGATAAATGTTCTCTCAGCGCCAGAGATTTTTTCGAAAGCAATCCCTTTAAAGTTGAACAAATTTTGTTCCAAAACATATCTCAGTCGCCAACTAAAAGCAAAATAAAATCGGAACCAAAGCAAATAGGTTTTCGAGAACATCCAACTTCCACCAATTTCTTTGTATTTCATTTCATTTTCTGCACTTTTACAAACAAACTACACAGAAACGCAGAGAATCAAAAAAAAAGCGAACTAAAAAAAGAAGCCAGGAAATTCCAAAGCGAAATTCCTATCTCCCAACACAAGCACTTGCTTCTGTCCTCCATCAGCTTTGTGTGGCAATATATTTGATTTAAACACGAGTGCAAGTAGGCATCTTAATAGATTATGCACTAACTCTGACTAATCAGCGATTAAGCAAAAACTTTAAAAAACGACAGCGGCGAGTGGTTCATAATTTTGCGATGGCTGTCTTGAATCTTGCTATGGAATTATCTTGCGGCAGTGCTCTTTGCAAATTCTTGAGGTTTAACCATTCGAATATATGACCAAGTGATGCGCGACACAAACCCCGATGAAAATACATAACTCATTAGTGGATTTTCTGTTGTGGTTTCCTTCATCGTTTTATCGTCGTTGTTTAGTGAGGTCTTTGCACTGAAAAGACGTTAATAGATCCGAAAATGAGTCACCATCACTCGTCGACAGCTGATGTTAAGGGGGAGTTCTCGCAAAACTTTGTTGACACGAGTATGATTGTGGTGGGCTATGTGTACGTTTTTATTGTTTTGACTTTGTTTTGGATTCTTCATCATCGATTTGCGAGCTTTTTTATATGAATAGAGCCCATGGTAACCAAACCAAAAATGGAGATGAGGACTCACTCTTTTGCATTTTTATTTTCTTGTATGATAATTTTGTATTTGTTTTCTTTTTATTCGTGAAAAAATGGATCATTCCATGTTATAAAATGATTTTTGTTTGCTCATTTTAGTGTAGAAGACCAACTAGGGACAGAAAATGTGGGCGCGGTTTAACTTACGAAATACAAATCAATGAGGCATTATGGATGAGACTCGTTTGTTCACTTATTTTTTCCAGTAAAGGAACAAATTATCCGCATGAGTAAATTGTATCGATTGGTTTACCTTGACAGTAGGTACGTAACTCTGGTATTTAATACGTAATTGCCTTCCATTCGTACAGCTTTGATTGACTTGCAATCTTTAATAGTATGTTATATTATTAATTTTATATTATAGATAAAAGGATTTTTTTAAAGTTTCATAGCCCATTTAAACGCTTAAAGACCGCGGTTATTTTTTGTACAATATTGTAGAGTGGGAGGGTAACTCATCAATGGGCTTAAATACAATGATTACGAAGACTTAACAAAGCAACCATTTTCAACATTCTATTTCACTTGCGAATTGTGAGTAAATAAGCAGATTATTTTGCAAGACAGCAGGCAGCGAAACATATATATAAATAGGGCAAATAAAAAGGAGCTACAGACTAAGAAACATTATTGAAGATAATTTACGAATCCTCATACGGACTCGAAAACTTTTTAAATAAAAGTAGCTACATACATATGTATATGACTAAGAGTTTTGGTGATTTCCCATCGAGACTGCCGAAATTCTTACTATTAAACATGTATGTAATTTACATATGTAAATAAGCATTACACAATGGATCCACTATTAGATTCCTTAATAAAGAAAATGGACTTTAGGAAGTGATTTTAATTGTATACTGTAAAGATAAAGTCAGTCAAGGCATCACGAATCTTCGCATAATGATAATGAAATATTAATTTATATTTCAATTGCTTAAAATAAAGCAAATTCAGCCAAATTTTAAAATAAAATGAATGAATTATGAATATAATAGGATTTCAAATGCGGCATTTAATTCAGCAGTGTATGAAAACCGCAGTAACCCAGATGTTTTTTTTTCTCGGCAGTGCGTTTCTCAGCTTTTGTGTATATAAAATAAGTTTTACAACAAAGCATATGCATTTTCTATTCACAACAAGGAAAAAACTGTTCCATTTCCAGTCCTTTTTTATTTGAGTACACATATTAGTGAGACTTATTTGTACTTATCGCGGACGAATGTAAAGACAATGCTGCCAATTTTGTTTATATTATATTAATCGCCTTTGATTTTTAGGCGAATGGGTCTAGAGAGTCGACTATTGTGACAAATTCGACTCGCAAATCATAAGAGGGTTATAAATGTTTATATGTTTTTTCCAGTTGTACCTGCGAAATTTGAGTGGATTGAGATAGTTTGTGTAACCATAAATGGATTAAAAATGCGTTCGGGGTCAATAATAAAAGAATTTAATAAAAACCTATTTGCGGAATATATGCACAACAAATATGTGTGTAATATGTACAGGAGGTTAAGTCAACATTTTCACACCTTCTTCTATCAATTGTTGATCAGGAATGTGGCATTATAATTTTCCCACTTTTACTGCATCCCTACTGGTCCGCCTGTGCCTGACCCCAAAAAGTCCCGCCAGCTTCCCTGTTTTGGATAAACCACTCAGGCTAGGCATCTTAATGATAAGTTTATTTTTGACTTCCTAATATTTGACTTACGATCTGTAACAATTGTAGTGTCATATGCGTGGAGTCTTTATTCAATAGTAATGTATGTTCCAAAAACAGTAGGAAAATCCCGAGTTGAGCGGTAGAATTTCCTTAAACGAAAAATTAGCGCTGAGCTTTGGTCGTCTTTTTATTTTGCCCTCCTTTAAAACTGAGAACATTTCTGCAATTTCTCAATGTCCTTATTTTCTATCATGAAAAGACTCATAATTTTATTAAGTGATGCTTTGCAAACACACCGTCCGTGCAGATTAGTCTTGCTAACAGTGGAAAGTGTGCCGGACTACTGAGCCAGAGTCAAAGTAATTTAGTTTGGCCAATAACACTTTTAATGTCTTTTACTGCTCCGCCGTTTGGAAAAGTCTGGCAAGACTCAAAAGAACCTTCTAAAAATTTACGCTTGAGTAACCAAAGAACTTAAGAAGGGATTTAATTTGGATAAAAATATATCATTGGCTACAGAATGTTTTGAGATGGTAGGTAGGTACATACTTACATTTAGGGAAAAACAATCAATGTTGAAGAAGCTAGGCTTTGGGTGCTGCATGGGCCGTTTATCGTTTATTTTTTGACGTATAACACATACTTTTTTAATAAATAAGCGATTTTTTTAAATTTCGTCATTGGTTTCCGTACACTCTTACTTACTCATAAACAATAATTACTCATGGTAAGACAGTAAAAATGAAAAAATAACAGCTAGTCTAATTTGTTGTTGGAAAATGATACACTTAATACACACTTCCCTCAGATGGGACGAAGCGTTAATACCCCTATTATAAAAACTGTTGTCATAGGCGCTGCCTGGCGAAAAGCAAGTATCTAGAGAGGAGCAACGAAGGATTGTGATTGGAATCTTTGAAATTCATAAATCACGCGATTATTGGTTTATTTTATTAACATTAGTTATTGAGGTTAGAAGTAGCAAAATATATGTTTATGCGAACCTTCCCCTATATTCACATCACCCTCTCAAGTTTTGAAGGTATTGGTATCGTCATTTTAATAAGAATCTGAGTAACCTGAAATATTAACTGTTTAATGGTGAATCGACTACCCGCCACGCCTCTATATTTTTACTTGCGTAAGTAAATTCGTATAACAATTTTTGAAAAATTATCAAATTCTACATTCTATCAAAATTAAATTCTTCTCCGAGTGGAGACACTTTTTGTGAATATTTACAGATTTTATAATTATATTTGTATGCATACCTTGTGGAAAAAAGTTTTAGAACATCTTGGTATCTACAGAATTTATTGGAGGTTTCTATTGAATTATTGATTCCTCACAATAACCAACCTATCTACAGAAATAATGATTGCATAACTAGCTCAATTACTGAAGTAAGGAAAACGGGTATCTAAAGAAAATCCGTTCATGACGAATTGTGCAGCCCTTGCATCAGCACAAAAATACAACGATATAACCAAGAAAATACCAATCGATACATCTGAAAAATTGGATGACTACGTTCATGTCTTAATTTTAAATTTGCATACAGAAAGCAAAGTTCAACATACATTTTTGTAAAGCTTTAAAATCTAACCCGCACATGTTTCTCTTATCGCAGATGTTTCGTTCAAGACTTGATGGAAAAGTAGAAAACAATATACAATCTTAGACCCGTATTTTATATCCGCCCAGCGAAATATACGAAATCGGAATGCAGTCGTTTATGCTCCGTCCAAGGCCACATTGTCTACACGATACACATGCATATACATGCAGTAGGGGGTATTGCTACACTCCAACTCGATGATTGATATAAGCTTCTTGGCATTGGAAATCTTACATGACCAGCTCACAGAAGATGAGATCCATCGGAACATTTTTTTGCTAACGGTGCAAAAAGTAATTACATTCTCGAATCGCCAGTGTGAGAAATTGCCGGAAAAAAACTTTCAGAGTGGCATAAATTAACTGCACATTTTGTACAAATTTTCCTTGACTAATTCTATACACCATTTCTTCCCTCATCCATGTGGTAGTTTGGAAAAACAAAAAAAACACCTGAAACAAGCTGTATTTGCAATAATTTTACTTACTTGCTAGATGGCTTGTTGTTGTCGTTAATACCGGCAAAGTTTGACATCATTATTCAGAAAGTTTGAGATTGTTCTTAAGATTTTCCACAAAATTTAAGAAATAGAAAATTTTTAAATCGATTTTTTCTCGATTATTCGATTTTACCAGAAATTTAGTTTATGCACGATCGGATATAGACCACTTTTTTTTACTACAAATTCGATTTGCCGGCACAAGATTAAATTGTTTGATTGAAATATTGAATTAACAAATATTTTGTAAATGTGAATACAAAATTATTTCGATTGCAAACAAAAGAATTGCCTTTACTTCGATGCAAAGTATTGAATTAAATGGAAGGACAAAATACACAAAAATGAAACCTTGCACGATCAAATAAAAGGACGACAAAACACAAAGCTCGACTTGACGGAATCGAATGCGGTTGTAAATTGAAAAGAAATTCCCGTTGGATAAAATTCAAATAGTTCTTCAGCGAGCGAAAAAATTTCTTATGGAACGATTTAGTCAGTAATAGATTTCTAAAACGAACAAAAATTGACAGCTGACAGTATGTGTGGAACATGAAATTTGTACTGGATTTTTACTATTACAATTAATACATGTATCCGTTCGAAATTAACTTGCAAATCAAGTAACATGTGATCTTGGGGAGACATTTTAAAACTGTTGAAGACGAACTAACTTTAATGGTTGGAGTACTAGAACGTCCAATGCAAATAATATAATGGATGTACCTCGTGATTTCGTTCCTATTCTTTTGCAATTTTCGCCTGTGGCTTACACGTAATAGCACGGTTCCATGAAAACCAGACATTCTTTCGAAAATGTTTCCATCATTTGAGAGGAATGTAATCGGTCTGAAGTTATTGATGTTGTTGTTATTGCGCTTCTATGTAAGAGTATCAGTCTGGCACACTTCCAGACTCTCGGGAAGTAGCCGTTCTTTATGCAATTATTATAGAATACGGTTGGGCTAAATAAAAAATATGTTGAGGTATTGACCTTCTGGCCTGTTGGGTTACTGACTGGACTTCCCTATTCAAGGGAGGGTCCACCTTAGGTAGTACCTCTTTGTAGATTCATACAAAGTGGTTTTAAAGCGCTGATACCACTTTTGTTTCACCTGAAATAGATACGTCATTTAAGTGATCTCGATGTAACCGAATCTGTACTTTTTTTTCCCAAGAACTGGTAGGCCTGTTTAAAGGCCTGGCAGCCTAGTTTTATTTTCGATAAGTGAAGGCGAATTTGTTGTTCATCTCTTTTTATACCCTATCCTAAGGGTATATTAATTTTGACACATAGTTTGTAACACCCCTTAATATTCGTCGTAGACCCATAAAAGTATATATATTTATGACCAAATCCGTCCGTACGCAATTTTTAGGCCTTTAAAATTAAGCTAGGAACCTGAAATTTGGACCACATACACCCTAGGGCTCCGAAATGGTTAAGTGCAAAAGTTTTTTGAATACGCCCAGTGCCACGCCCACAATTAAAACCGTTTTAAAGCTAAACTTAGAGAGATAGAGCGTTATAACCTTCAGAAGATATGTAGGCACTGCTCTCCTTTATAAGATTGTCATATAAAGTTTTTTGCCACTCCTACTTTTTGTGGGCGTTTTTAACTTAAATGCTTTTTTCTTTGAAAATTTTCAGAGAAAAGGAAAACACATCCAACACATCGTCCATATAAAGTTTTTGGCCACACCCACTCTTTGGGAGCGTTTTTTTCAAAAAATATTTGGTTTTTTTGGAAATTTAATAGAATGAAATAAAATGGTATCCATCATCTTCTTAATGCTTTTTTCTTTGGGGCATATAGGGATATAGATAGGGTATCATACTGTTCGCCCCAAGGGGACTGTAGCCTTTTCTTATGTTTTTTTGATAATTCTTTCAGTAGTGTTATCCTGTTTTTAACATTATTCGGGAAGGAATGAATATTTTTTGAACTCGGCGGGTCAAATACTGACGAGTGTGAATTGAAGATTTCTGTAGCGAAAGTGGGTGAGCAAGAGACAACAGCTTAGCAGCTTTTACGCAGAATTGTTCTGACTTGATAAAGGAAAGACCTGATCAAAGAAAGTTGTTAGTAGTGAAGTAAAAGATAAGGTTGAAATTAAATAAAGTTTAAATTAAATAAAGTTTACCTAAAACTAAAAGGTATCAATAATTATTTCCTTATTTAAAGTTCAGAAGTGGGATAAGGATACTGCACCCAAATTTAAGTGTTTTTAGTAAAACAAATTAAACTAAAATTCGAGTAAATTCTAAAGACCACGTGGTAGACGTATCTATATATACATATACATCTATAGCAATGAATATATTTATTTTATTTATGGAGCATTGCATTTATCGGGAGTGACTCAAAGCACAATTTTGGTTATAGTGATGTGCTGCGTTTTTGGTATTACTACGTAGTTATTTGATTTAGGAAAAGTGTAATTTTGGTTTACAAATTAGTACATATGTACATATATCAGAATCAAATTAATCTGCGCTCAAATCAATCCCGTAAGTTGAAATATCTGCGACAAAGAGAATAGTAATTTCCATATTAAGATCACCAGGCAACAATTGCGTTTTCGGTGTACGAAAGAGTATAATGTTGCAGAGGTCGATTTATTGGAAATTGGTTCTTCGCCACAAGCAAGTTGAGACATGTTGTTTTTGACCAGTGTGATAAGAGATATATATAAAGATCGCTGTATATGCGACATCCGAGCGTGGTGAAACGAGAAATCATGGAAAATAAACCAGACGTAGTTGAGCTAAATTCAGTGGAGGGAGATTTGACCTTGAGCTCCGAAGTAACAACGTTGAATGATGAGCAACTGAGGGCAAAAGAATGGGACATCATAAGACGTGAAAAGCAAAAGGAAAAAGGAGCGAGATATTTTTAAAAAAGAGCAGCAGTTAATATCAAAACTTAAAGAACTGGAAAATCGACGTGCACCAAATACTAACGAAACACACAGACCGAGAGTGAATTGCACCGTTAAAGAAATTGCTGACGTTTTACCAGTTTTTTCACCAGGAGATATCTCATTAATGTCAGCCGAGTGCTGGGTGAACAGAGTAGACAACCTGACAACAAAATATGGTTGGGATGAGAGAGCTTTGCTACTGGCCGCGGGTTCAAGAATACAAGGCCCTGCACGGTATTGGTGAGATACTACCCAAGGCGTATCGTCATCTTGGATTCAATTGGCAACCGGGCTTTCATTGGTCTGGCCAGTTATTTCCCGGAAGTTCATTAAGAACTTCTCTTTAATTTCCCGGCCATTAACCGAACTCACTAAATTTGCGGATTGCGTGTTTCAATGGGGAAGTTCACAACAGAACGCTTTTGAAGAGTTAAAACGTGGTTTATCGAAGGAACCAGTATTGTACGACCAACAGTGGAGCATGAACTTCACACCGATGTCAGTGCCAAGGGACTTGCTGGAGTATTGATGCACAGTTGTTGAGTCAACATATAGGTTTCGCCAGTACCTTCTGGGTAAACATTTGTAGTGGTCACAGATTGTGGTGCCCTAAAAACTGCGATAGATAGAAAGGAGTTAGTTCCTTGGATTACTCGGTGGTGGCTCAAGATGCAGGAGTACGATTACGAAGTCAAACATAGACATGGCACATGCAGATGCTTTCTCGAGATCGCCACATGAAACTGCTGTTGAGCCCGACATTGTCAATATGGATGTTTTAAAAGTCGATATCGAAGAAGAAGAATGGATCTATACAATGCAATTAAAAGATCCAGACGTTGTGGAGATCACCAAAGCACTCCAAAAAACTCCAGCAAATAAAACGGAACAGCAGTGTCACCAGGACTACAAAATACTCCAAGTTCGGGTATATAGAGCAGTGGATGGAGAACAAAATGTTCGACAACAGGTTGTGAGAAGAAGTCATGACCTGGTGGGACATTTTTCTGAGAACTAGACCATTAGACACCTAAGGAATAGGTACTGGTTCCCTAGAATGACTCAAACTGTAAGAAAATACATAAAAAGTTGTATTCAATTATCGTACAACAAGAATGAAGTGCAACCCAGAGGAGAATTGCACCTAATTCCCAAAAAGGATGTTCCATTCGACACCATACATCTTGACCACCTAAGACCTTTTGTAAAATCAACTAAAGGAAACATGTACAGTCGATGACGGATATAAGAAACACTCATATAAGAACACATTGCATGTGGAAACACCGTGTCTTTTCTCTATATGTTCATATAAAAAAAAGCTTATATAAGAAACACACTTCTAAGAAACATTCGGATGTAAGAAACGAAATACTATTCCAAAGAAAATCTCACGAATATAAGAAACAAATATTTTTTAATTGTTACACTGGATTTAAGTTTTATAGCAAACTCAGCTCAACTATGCATGTAAATGCATGTATGTAAATGCACAGTAGTCAATGCGTACACGCCTTTAAGAAAAATATGAATGACAAGACATTTACTCACATACAAGAATGACAGTAGGAAAAGCCGTGGTGGACGCGTTTACAAAGTATCTTAGCATTAAAGCACTTCCTAACACGAAAACAAAACCTGTGTTGAATTTTCTCACTGAAAACCCGAACACATTTGGAACACCGAAACGCATTATAACTGATAGAGGTGCAGCATTCACTTCAAAACTGTTTCGGGAATATGTCCATAAGCACGGCATTAACCATGTATTGAATGCAACAAATACACCAAGAGCCAATGGCCAAGTTGAGCGATATAACAGAACACTGCAAGCTCTTCTTACCGGGGTGGAAGATAATATTCGCTGGGACCAAAAGGTTAAAATGATTCAATGGGGAATAAATAACACGTACAACGAAGCAACGCAAAAGACAGCACAACAGATGTTGATGGGGTATATTCCAAGTGAACCTTGGCCCAGTCCTCTGTTAATAGGGGTGGATTTAAATAAAAAAAATCATTCATTGGCCAGCATTAGAAGGCATTAGCATTAGATCGAAAGGACACGAAGCAATCATCAAATTACAAACGATGCAAAAATAACATCACGATTCGAAAAATAAACCAGCAAGAAAATATAATGTTAATGACCTGGTGATGATCCTCAATGATGGAGTGGCTGCTTCTGGAACGTCCCGAAAACTGGAACCAAAATACAAGGGACCTTATATGGTAACAGCTGTACTACCACATGACCGGTACCAGATAAAGGATGTTCCATTTGCACCACGAACTCAGAACTCCGAACTCCGTGTCTGCTGCTGATCGTATGAAGAAATGGATCCTAAACTCGACGAGGACGCCGATACAGTCAGGATGGACGAATCTGTAGCGAAAGTGGGTGAGAAAGAGACAACAGCTTAGCAGCTTTTACGCAGAATTGTTCTGACTTGATAAAGGACTTCACTTGAATGAAAGACCTGATCAAGGAAGGTTGTTAGTAGTGAAGTAAAAGATAAGGTTGAAATTAAATAAAGTTTACCTAAAATTAAAAAGTATCAATAATTATTTTCTTATTTAAATTTCGGTTAAATATTGTTAAAATGTTCTATGTGCGAGTCAATTTCGGGGTTCGAGAGACATTCTTGCTCTTATAGAGGCAACGGTATGAGTCTGGAGTAGATATGTCTTCTGAAGCTGGGTCAGCTGTAATTTCTAGCTCCGAAATATTTAATTTAATCGCTAGTGGAAAGTGATCTGAGAATGATGGACAAAGTCATTCTATTGCGTAATTCCGGCAGAGAAGATTAATCAAATTCGTGGAAATTATGAAATGATCGAGGAATAACGCAGCCTTGGGAAGGTTGGACTTGAAGTTGTAAAATTGGAGATAGATTATGCCTAAAAGTAGGTTGAAATTAGTGTGTAACGCCTTGATTTTGATTGAAATAAACTTTTAGGGAAAACTTACATATGTTGTGGATATTTACAGTTGAATATTTTATTATTTTCTTGATGAGCAGGGCCCCTATCGTCACGCAAAATGTGAAAAGAGTCAATGTATGGTTTGTGTCGTCTGTGTAGTCTGATTTCTTGTAGAAATGCAAAGGAGGTTTTATTAGCGAGGAGAATTTTAATGATCTCAATCCTTCTGTTGTGTTCAAGAGTTGTTAAAGTTATTTACAAAATTTTCTATTTTGGCCAACAGGCTCGAAACTCCATTCTAAAGAAGTTTTTCGATATATCAAGAAATTGGTCCAGAAAATGCTCACTTATATTTTTGTTAACGATCTGAACTGTTTAGGGAAAGACCTGAATCCCCCGCTTTTTCATTCGTAGGTCGGCAACTGATACCCCAGCGGTAACCTGGTTGACCGTTGGTAAATGGCATCGTTGGTCTAGAGATGCTCTTTGTTTTTTTCTTTCTTTGTCTTACGACTCACACCCTTTGTAGATGGCTGGATGGTTTTGACCCCAGTTTGCACAACGGGCCTTCGCTTCCTCCCGAGCCATTGTATTAAGGGGGCACACTCCAGGTTGGAGGTTAACATTCTTTAAATAAAACCAAAAATAAAAAATTGGAATAATGGCAGCGACCATTAATTGACACAAAGAAGTCTTTCCTTTTTTCATATTAATGTCTGTTTTACATGGCTACGCATGCATTTTTGCACGAGATTAGAGAGAGATATCTGCCGTCAATTATTTTAAAGATGTAAGAATGAGATCAAACAGTCTGCATTTGACAGCTACCACGCAAATAAGCATTATTAGTTATTAATGAGGCAAAGTCATTTTAAATATGGCTGTTAATAAATAACAATAAATTCTATACTTAAATTCGCAAATTTAATAATTTCTTAAATAAATAAATATGGTCGTAAACGCAGTTTAATACAATGTTCGCACTCAATACTAAGTTTAAATTTAGATTACGTATAATATTTTCAATTTAATTTGCTACAATTCTAAATTTATTACAAAAAATTTACACCAACACAAATCTGCTACATTATTTTCATTTTATTAAAGACAGAACGAAGGTACACGCAGTCCATCAATTTTGGTATTCACACATAAATAAAATCGGAGCATCAGTACAAAAATAAAGGAAAATATTTTTATAAAACAAACAGTCAATCCCGTAATTTATTTTCAAATGCTTTTAAAATAACATATGTTATTTCTTTCTGCTGTTCCCGAAATTGATTGCATTTACCTAAAATGATAAACCCAGTGGCTTCGGAGGCAATATTCTCTGCAACGTATGTCGACAATTACATTGATTCCGTTGAGAATCTTCCCGACGACGTACAGCGACACTTGTCCCGAATCCGCGACATCGACGTACAATATCGAAGTAAGTCCCTAGTTAGAGTTCTGCTCCCATTCGTGGAGAAAAGTCAAAAGCGCCATTTTTAACCTAATTAATTTGCGTAGGCCACCTCCGAGACGCTGATTACTATTACGAACAATGGAAAACCCTTTCGGCCACATCAGAAAACTCAACAAACCGTCGTAATCGAGCAATGGCTCGGATGCAACAGAGCCTAATTTCAGCCCAAGAACTTTGCGATGAGAAGATGCAAATTGTGAATCAACTTCAGGAACTAATCGACCAGAAAACCCGCCAACTAGATTCAGATCAAAAAAACCTAGACTATGGCAAAGAGGAACAGTTATCACACGATACAACGCAAAAAATGACGCGCACTACAAGTCCACTTCCGTTGCAGGCTGCTGTTGCTGCTGCTTCCAATAAAAACGAATCGCAATTTATTTCCACAATTGTAAGTGGAGCCATCGGCGTGGGTGGGCAGGGATCAGGAAACAATATACCAACAGCATTGCAAGCGACTGAACGTCCGAATACAAATCATAACGTAAACGTTAACAGTTCAAATAATTCCAATGAAACGCGCACCAATAAACGTTCGCGAAGACCGCGGAATGACACCATTAGCAACAATGTGATGGACATTGGCGGTAATGAATCAAACTCTGCCAATGAAGGCGGTGGACCTAGTGGACACAAACCAATTGGCACAGTTCAATCATCTTCCTCATCAGCATCGGTTTCTCAAAAAAAATCTTCCGGACAAGGCGTTGGCAGTGGTGGGTCAGGCGGTGGAAACAATTCAAACAACAGCAAAAAAAAGAAGAGAAAAGCTCGAGGACAGAGTGGCTCTCAATCGAACGCAAGAGATACACGTGAAGAGACCCCGCCTCCGGATCCAATTGATCCAGATGAACCAACTTACTGTCTTTGCGATCAGGTAAGATTTATTTTAATTTGGAAAATTAAACAATTGAATTAAACAATTTCTACTTTAGATTTCTTTTGGCGAAATGATTCTTTGTGACAACGATTTGTGCCCAATTGAGTGGTTTCATTTTTCTTGTGTCTCATTGGTATCCAAGCCCAAAGGGAAGTGGTACTGTCCAAATTGTCGAGGTGATCGACCAAATATAATGAAACCTAAAGCTCAATTTCTCAAAGAACTCGAGCGGTACAACAAGGAAAAAGAAGAAAAGACTTAATTTAAGTTAAATTTCTATTTTCTTTTTTACCTACTAATGAAGTTGTTTCAGGTCTTTGATTTCACTTAATTATTTTTATTTAATAAGACGGCGCAGTTAAATTGAACTTTATGTGTTATTTTTATTTCAGTTAATTATTATTTTTTCATGTACCTATTTTCCTTTATAAAAGTGGTGGATTTACTACGTGTCCTTTCTTTTATCCCTATTTCTGTAAATTCACAATCCACAGATGTAAAATAAAAACAAAGAAAAAAAAATACAATTTAGTTTGTACATTCTGTAAATTTTTAATAAAAAGATTCATATTATAAATGTTTTAAACAAATATTATGTGTGTTTACTGATTAATGTGGATATACAAACCCCGTTCTAGGTTCTAACGTCTTATTAGACACTATAGACCAAGATTTGAGAGCAGATTGCAGATATAACTATATTTAAGCTGCATTATAGCAAATTCAGTGGTTTTTTTGGGGTTGGTTGAAAATGTTGAGTTTTCGAGCGAGGAAACTCACCTCAATGCAATGCAGGTCCACCCTTGACCCTATTATACTATAATTTGACAATACTTTGCTTCGCACACGTAGCGTAGAGCTGTAAAAGTAGTAAATAGTAGTAGTAATCGAAAGTTACCCCAAGGTAATATTCGGAATAACAGGTTTGTGGGAGCATTCGGTAGAAGGGAGTTACATATTAGTAGTCATTTTTGTCCGCGTAGTGTTATCGTAAGGGTCAAATGTCAACACTGAGGGCTTTGTAGGCATCCGTCAGACTCAGGTCAGGATTTTCAATTTTGTTGACTTATCGACTGACCTTCTACGCTGAGTAATCTGGCAAAAGAAACTAGAAGATGAGCATAATATTATTTGCTGGTACTGTGCACGATCAGAGCTGGTTATCAAGATTTCGCTGCCCGCGACCACTTGTTATTATTACTTGCACTTGCAAATGACTCCGTTTCACATAGTTTTAAAAAATATTCAAATTCAAATTTGTTTAGTATACTGAGAAATTATTCACGCCATTGTTTTGAGACTTGTGTGGCGGATCAGAGAGTTCTTACGGATAACCACTCGAATACGACATTCGTTTTTTTTTAAACATAAATATTAACTTCGAAATAATTCAATGTTTATAATTCAATAATTTAAGACACGTTTTTTGCACCATAACAAAAATGTTCGGTTATATGAAAATGAGGTATTTGAGTTTGTTCTGAACTCTAACATCAATCACCAAATTCAATAAAAATCACCTTTATAAATTTTGAAAAAGTTATCCCTATTATTAAATCTTCCGTAAAAACACATCGCATGGAATGTATTGCGGATCTGATGTTTCCGCGTAGAGAGATAAAAATGTCGTTTAATAAGGTATTGCTAACAAAAAACTAAATTCGAGTGATTTTAATTAACGGTCACACAAACATCCGAAGCCGTGCTTAAAGAATTCCATCTCTCTTTTTGCACGATGTAACTATAGTACTTTCGTTGATTATTGACCTAATCACTCTATATAAATTATGTCGCTCCATCACACGTGAGATTGTTAGGTGCATAAACATACCTCGTGACTTTGTTCAAATGATAATCACGGAAAATTTATTAATTTGAAAACAGTCGTAGGTTACTTTCAAAAATGGAACAATAAGCAATTTGATTTTACTAAAGTTGCTTATAAACCAACCAATAAAAAAACTTCAAATCACCCGCGTAAGAAAATGATCAACTGCCAACGAGGACGCATTTAAAAGTTTTTCCATTTATAGAACAAGAAATTTGTTGCCTTAAAAGCAATAAGCTTATCAGTGGAGGAGTCACATCTTGCACCCTTGGTGTTGCTCTCTTATACGAATTTTTCTATATACGGCCGGGGGTAAAAATTAGTACTAATTCGAACAGATTTGTAAGTAAAGTAATCAACCTAATATAATAGGAGTGGACGAATGATATAAACATCTGATTATTTAGTCACGAATTTGCTTTAATTTTCGGTTTGCAAAAAGAGAATAAGAATAAAAATGGATGTGATTTGAGATACGGAATCATACTTTCCAACCTTCTGAATTATTTCTTCCATTTCGCTCTTAGATTTAGATGCTGTCGAATCAAAGCGTCAACTTGGAAGAAGCGGATAGTCTTCATTTCCGAAAACTGAATTGAAGCTAACAAATGAAGTGGGGTAATTTTTTTAACAGACCAAATATTTACAAAAACTATTTATATGTTTCACCAATTTATTTAATTTATTATTCACAACTATCTTCTTCCCTTTGATCTTGATCTTGAGCGACCACGTTTGCTTTTTTTGGTCTTTTTCTTGTGTCTTCGCTCATCTTCCGTTGATGACTGAGATGAGTGCCTTTTCTCGCGGCTTTTACCTTTATTCTTTTTAATTTTCTTTGACTTGGAGGACTTCTTGTGCTTACTGCGATATGTACTGAAATCTGAGCTTCTGGAATCATCAGATTTATTTCGATTTCTACTAGTTCGTCCACTGGAGTATTTTTTATGACTTGTGCTGCTCCTGGAATATTCATTAGAGCGCTTCTCACGAGATCTTGAACGGCGTTCTTTCTTTCGGGGGTAGTTCTCAGATTCGGGGGTATTCTGGCGCGAGGAAACCGCCTTCCTATCGAATTTTCTATCCTCCTCATCATCTTCGTTTTTAGTTCGTGAACGTTGACTGCTTTCCGGTCGATGACTATCCCTTAATTCATTTGTTATATTCTCTTCTTTTTTTATATTAATTTGGCCATGTTCATTCTCCATTCTTTTATATTTGTCGTATTTTTCAGAATCTAAAAAAAGAAATATATAAAGCATTTTTAGGTGTTACTTTGTGTGTCAGCTGTGTAACATACTTATGCATTTTGAATATTGAGAGTATTCTTTTTTAGAAACTGCTTGCACCATGAATTCATTAAATGACTCCTTGGTGCTACCCAAAGTCATATTTACAATTACTCTTCCAGCATGCTCATCCAGTCCTTCTACTTGTCCATATAGATCTTTGTGCTTTCCGCCCAGAACACGAACACATGATCCCTTTTTTATTTCGAGAACTTCATTAGCTTCCGGTTGAATTAATAACGCTTTCGGCTTGAGAGCTTTATCTGCCCCCAGACCCATGCCTTTCGGACGCAACATAGGACCTTCATCAACCACGTCACCTTTCTTTTTGGGCTGATCTTTCCAACCCATTCCACGTAGCATAGCCAAACCAAATTGTGTTATGGGAATGGAATCATAGTCGTCAAGAGTCGATTCATTTGCACCATCCAATGGCAGGTCTTCTGCTTTTAGGGGTAATACTAGAGTCGAAGTAATACCTTCAGTGTCTCCCTTGGTGATTTCTTGGAGTAGTTCTCTAGCTGCACGTTTTTCTATATCTTCGATACCATTTTCATTCGTGTTAACTTTGACATTGATATCCGCCAACGTTTTCTCAATAGCTTTGTCCACTGGCATCTGTTCTCCATTTAGAACGGCTTGTCTGGTTTTAAGACTTAACAAAGCTGCTGAGGTTTTACAGTTGTCCTTTAAAGGAATAACCAAAAGTGCTACATCTTTTTTGTCTCTACATAGAAAGTATTGAGTATTAAGATTCCGAGTAATGTTGTATTGATTTACTTACTCAACTAGCTTGATGGAATTACCTTCTAAACATTTTATTAATTCGATTTTATTTTTGTCTTCTTTTGGTATTAATTTGTTAACAAAAACATTGGATTTTTTAGTAATTTTACTAAAACCGAAAGATATTTTTTTCTCCATGTTTGACAACAAAACGTTTTGGAGGTTTTGGATTTGTTGCAGGCTATTTTGACGTTTCGAAAATATTAACGTTGGTAATGTTTGAAAAGAGATTTTTACATTTCGAAATTGCAGGGTGTAAATAATTTGAAAATATTGCTAGATTACCGATATGTTCTTATGTTGATTTCACGTACCGTGTGAGCGTGGCCGCCCACAAAATTTCGAAATTGCGTATACCGTGGCACCAAATATCTGGAGTGGAGTATATGATTCACTCAGGGTCAGCTTTTTTTTCCAGACCTATGACAAAAGTTTCCATTTCCCTTTGGAATTTTCCGTTTTGACATGTAAGAAGAACTTTTAATTTCTACCAATTATTCAAAATACCCACTACATGAATTTAAAATTGAATTGTCAATATTCCGCAAGTTATTGATTTCCAATCAATACATTGTGTGCGAAATGATCCGATGTAGAACAACGGACTGCAAGAAGGGAAGTAGAAAAAAATTCCGCTTATTCCGTTATAAAGTTTTCTTGTAATTTAGATTTTTCCATTTTGAAAGATGAAGTTCATTGAGAAAAAATAAAATTTAACCTTTTTTATTTATTTTATTTTAGGATTTAATCTATACTATGTGGATAGCAAACACACAGAACTAGAATCTGTTCATACTAAGGAGGTCTGAATTTCGGCAGTACTATAGTTTCCCAGGAGATCTCTCTTCTTAGATCTCAATTAAAGTTAATGTTAGATCATAAGTAAGTATAACAACGGTCTCATTTTCGCCAAGCTTAGGAGATATCGAGGTTTATGTATGAGATGACATATAACAGATGACAATATCTTGACAATATTTTTTGCCAATATTTTCACTTGTTAAGCGAAAACGTGACTGCTGTTACTTCATAACTTGTGATTATTTCATTGCGATCTATAAAGTTGCATCTTCAAATCTTGTCGCCACGGAAACTATAGTTTCGCAAAATTTCTTATAGGAAAAAAAAATATTCCTCCCGTCGCATCGCGGCGGATTTAATGCTGGTGGTTTTATATTTAACAAGTACCAAGGTCAAACTTGTTTAATCTATTTTTGAAAGCAAATGACGCACGGTCTAATTTCTAAAATTGAAAACTTATTGAGTTTAACTTTTGTCTTTATGGAGAAAAAATAATAATCGGATATGTGTTGATCAGTGTCTTGAGAATGATTTTTTTTTTATTCCAGAAAGATTTAAAACAATGAAGTATCACCGGACATGTCTTATGCCTTCCTTGTTTTTGCACTTCGAAAACCTTTAGTTGTATTGTTCATACTTTTGACAATTTCGTTTATAGTTCAGTGTATTTCTGAACATAACCTTTCGTCATCGTCAATCGCCGCAGACAGCACGAGTTCTTTATTTCCAGTAAAAATTTTCAATTAAATTGATTTAAATATGTATGGTGGACAACAACCGATTTTGGTTTTAAGTAAGTTATAATATTTACACTTTGAGCAAAACAGAAAGATAAACTATTTCTCAATAAGGCCAAAACACAAAACGGGAATCAGGACGGAAAGTGCAGCTGGAAAACATCAATGCTGGGAAGGTGAGTAATTGAATTTTTTTTATTCGCTTCTAGAACATTTGCCTTTGAGAACGTGCTTCGAAGAGGTAAAAAATTTTAAAGAAGTTTTGAATAATATTTTATTATATTTTTTTAGGCGATTGCTGATGTTATAAGAACATGCTTGGGACCACAGGCTATGTTGAAAATGTTAATGGATCCAATGGGCGGTGTTGTCATGACGAACGATGGCAATGCTATTCTACGTGAAATTACTGTACAACATCCTGCTGCCAAGAGTATGATTGAGATTGCACGTACTCAGGATGAAGAGGTTGGTGATGGCACTACATCGGTTATTGTTTTGGCCGGAGAAATGCTTGCCGTTGCCGAACCGTTCCTGTCGCAGCAGTACCATCCCACTGTAATCATTCGTGCATATCGTGAAGCATTGGAGGATATAGTCAAGCATTTACAAAATGATTTGAGTATTCCCCTGGACGTCAACAATAGGGAGCGAATGGCTGAAGTGGTTAAGGCATGTGTCGGAACTAAGTTCATTGGCAAATGGTCAGATTTAGCTGTGAAAATTGCATTAGATGCCGTTGAGACTGTCACTCTGACTGAGAATGGCCGCATGGAGGTCGACATTAAACGGTTGGTAGATTGAAAATTTATTTTCATAATTCATTTAAAAAAATCACATTTTTTTTTTTAGGTACGCTAAGGTAGAAAAGATTCCCGGAGGTACCCTTGAAGAATCCTGCGTGCTACGTGGAGTTATGCTTAACAAAGATGTAACCCACTCAAAAATGAGGCGTTACATTGAAAATCCTCGTATTGTTCTCTTGGATTGCTCATTAGAGTACAAAAAGGGCGAAAGCCAGACAAATGTAGAGATCGTCGGCGAACAAGACTTCTCTCGAATGCTGCAAATTGAAGAGGAGTTCGTTCAAAAGATCTGTGCTGACATTATCGCCGTCAAACCAGATTTGGTCTTCACCGAGAAGGGTGTGTCGGATTTGGCCCAACACTATTTGGTAAAAGCCGGGATAACGGCAATCCGTCGGCTTCGTAAGACTGACAATTTACGTGTAGCACGAGCTTGCGGTGCTACTATTGTCAATCGTACAGAGGAGTTGACCGAAAAAGATGTAGGTACTGGAGCTGGACTTTTTGAAATAAAAAAGATTGGCGATGAGTACTTCACGTTCATAACAAATTGCAAGGACCCCAAAGCTTGCACGATCCTTCTTCGTGGCGCTTCAAAGGATATCCTCAACGAGACGGAGCGTAACTTGCAGGATGCTTTACACGTTGCTAGGAATCTTGTACTGGAACCTAGACTGGTAGCTGGAGGTGGTGCTATTGAGATGGCTGTTTCCCAATTACTGTCTCGCAAACAGCTTAAAGGACCATACACATCAGTGGCTCAAGCATTGGAAATCATTCCTCGTACCATTGCTCAGAATTGCGGAGCAAATACTATTCGAACTCTCACTGCTCTGCGCGCTAAGCATGCCTCTTACTCCGGCGATGGTGTATGCGCTTGGGGCATCGACGGCGAATCTGGTGAGATTGTCGATATGAACGTAAAGGGCATTTGGGAACCTCTAGCAGTGAAAATGCAAACCTACAAAACCGCTGTAGAAACGGCTATCTTACTACTCCGTATTGATGATATCGTCTCAGGGTCAAAGAAACGAAAGGACAATGAACCAATGAACCCTGCTGCTGCTGCTGCTGCACAGGAATAAGTTGTCGTTTTCATCACTAACCTATTCATACTTACAAAAACACATTATACCGTACTCCACTGCTTGGGAACATAGAAAATCTTTCCAAAAAATATTTGTTCCATTTTTCTGTATTAATCTTTAATTTTATTTCTCATCAAATTAATAAAGTTTTTTTTAAACACCTATTTTTTTTGGTGAATTTTAGTGTACAATCGTAAGTCCATAAGTTTTAGGACCTCTAAACCAATAGAGGTAACATCAGGCTGGAGATATCTAGCGAAGAGTTCTAAGCATTTCGGGTTTCGTGGAAGATAACTTTGGAAAAGTTTGCATATCGGAGGTTTGTGCGAGTGTATGATGCTAGGAACGCTCAAAAGAAACTCCAGTTTTTTAAGTTCGCTAAAATCTTTCCGACAATCTTTATGTTGAGCTACAAATAACACTTCGTAGGGCTGTTTCTGACCATCATCGTTTATTTCTCCAATTAAATCGCCTTCTGTATTTATCTTAATCCAGATTATTTTATGAAAGAGACACAAGTCCCATCGAGGTAGAATTTCTTCGAGCAGTGCCCGTTGATGGTGCGCAGAGTTTGTGCACCAAACGGCAACAATTGAATCGGAGTGTATTAGCTTATCTAGAGGAATATTGCTGAGGACATCCTCATGCATCATCTTGTACCCAAGTTCTTGTTTGGCCTTTTTAATACGTCGAATATACTTGTTTTTCCATGGGGGATCTAAGACCACAAAGTCATATTTATCTAAGCAAGGCGAGATATCTTCGAATTGCACCAAATCGTGATTGAAAAACGTACACCTAGGGGGGATTATGTATTCCTTTTTGTTCAGTATCAAATTATGATAATTATTAGTAGAATTAGCTCCTTTTAATTGTGGAAACACATTCGGTTCTTCCCAAATACGTTGAATTGTTCTTTCAGAATCTTCGATTTTAAAAGATATTTTATTTTGTTTTAGTTTGGCAATTAAGTTGTCACAAGTGTTCCTTAGATCCAATATTTCTATTGGCTGTTTATTACATCCTGATTTTCGTTTTCTAGCTTTGCTACTGGTAGAACGAAGTCTGGGCTTAAAATCGAACAAGTGTTCTTTTAAATGGTAATTACAGGAATTGTTTTCATTGCTATTATAAGCGTCGTCAATCAATTGCTTGTGATCAATATATACCGCAGAATGGCCAGACCATTCTAACCTGATCATATTAATTAAAAAAGAAACTCAAATAAAATGTTTTGATTATTTGCAATGCACCAAGTGTTTTCGAATTCGAAGACAGAATACTGTCAGGCAAAATTTAAATTATAGGTCGGAAACAGAATTGACGAATGGAAAAGTTTTCCTGCGATACCTGGTTGTCAAAAAATTAATATGAACCAACTTATTGAAAAATAGTTCAATTCACATTTCAAAATACATATTGTCAAAAATATGAGTAATATGAATAAATTGAACTGGTAGACCACACTTAGAAATCAGTTAAACAAATATTTGGCGTATCAGTTTGTTATTTTTATTACAAAACGTTGGTGACTTTAATAAAGTTAATTTAAATAAAGTGCATTAATTATTATGTTTATAATTGCATTTTAGAGGATGTATAATTCAGAAAACATGAAGACTACTCTAAGATTGCAATTTCTATTAAAAATAAGAACTGAGTATTACATTCGTAACTACACTTTTTGCATTAGCGTATTTAATACTATTTTTTATACCCTATCCTAAGGGTATATTAATTTTGACACATAGTTTGTAACACCCCTTAATATTCGTCGTAGACCCATAAAAGTATATATATTTATGATCAGGACCAAATCCTAAGACTATCTAGCAATGTCCGTCCGTCCGTACGCAATTTTTAGGCCTTTAAAATTAAGCTAGGAAGCTGAAATTTGGACCACATGTTCCCTAGGGCTCCGAAATGGTTAAGTGTAAAATTTTTTTGAATACGCCCACTGCCACGCCCACAATTTAGAAAAAACCGTTTTAAAGCTAAGGTTAGAGAGATAGAGTGTTGCAACCTTCCCAAGATATGTAGGCACTGCCCTCCTTTATAAGTTTGTCATATAAATTTTTTTGCCACGCCTACTTTTTGTGGGCGTTTTTGACTAAAATGCTGTTTTCTTCGAAAATTTTCACAGAAAGCGAAAAAAACTGTTTAACAAAATATTTTCCCAATATATCGCCCATACAAAGTTTTTCGCCACGCCCACTTTTTGGGGGCGTTTTTTCAAAAAAACTTTTTTTTTTTAATTAATAGAACTAAATAAAATGCTATCCATCATCTTCTTAATGCTTTTTTCTTTGGGGCATATAGGGATATGGATAGGGTATCATACTGTTCGCCCCAAGCGGACTGTAGCCTTTTCTTATGTTTTTATATAAAAAATGATGTACTAACTTCTTTAATTATCAAATATAAGAAACAATTTGCCGCTGCATCTGATATTTTAATACAAAAATCAACGAACTGTCAAAATCTATAGCAACCTACCTGTGTGAAATTTGAACGTCAGGGGTAGGCCTTCATTCGTCAATTGGGACCCGGTAAACTGCTTTGCAATACATCTGCTGGTCATTTCTTGAAACAATAATGTGTCTACATGCTTTTGACAGCTGGCCAGCCAAATGTATTTTGCATATGAACACAAATAATCGGTTATCTCATATTAAAAACAATTCTAAATGAAACGTGGTAATTTTTTTGCGGAATGTCTTTGGAAAATGTGTAAGTGTATAAAAACAGTGAAGCTTCGGCTTATACTAAATGTGAAGTATGTAAACAAACCGTGTTTGTGTAGCATAATTTTTGTATGTTTCGATGTCTTACGTTTGAATTCTTGATGAGTTTAATATTATATCTTAATAGAAACATAAGTAACGGGTGATCCAAGTAGAGATACTTTTTTCAATAGCCTTTTTTGACAGATCACGTGTGAGTCGTGTCATGCTGTCATGTTATTTTTGTTTAGTATTGTTTGGCATTTCATAATGGAAAGACTTACGCGTGAACAACGTTTACAAATTGTTCAACTTTATTATGAAAATTCACGTTCTGTGAGGAATGTGTTTCGTGCACTTCGCTCAACTTATGGTCAACATAATCGGCCTACTGAGCGTACTATTCGCAACACCATCACCCATTTTGAGACCCAGCATTCATTATTGGATAATATTCGACCGAATAGACCACGTCCAGCGACCGTAGCTGAGCGTGTACACGAAGACCGTAGAGAGTCGATTCGGCGCCGTTCGCAGCAACTCGGACTGACGTATGGAACGACTTGGCGCATTTTACGTCAAGATCTTAAATTGAAAGCGTACAAAATACAGCTAGTGCAACAACTGAAGCCGCTCGACCTTCCTAAGCGACATCCCTTCGCTCTATGGGCTCTTGAAAAGTTCCAAGAAGATCCGACGTTTTCGAGGCAAATTTTGTTTAGTGATTAGGCCCATTTCTGGCTCAATGGGTATGTAAACAAACAAAATTGCCGCATTTGGGACGAAGAGCAACCTGAAGAGATTGAAGAACTGCCACTTCATCCAGAAAAAACAACGGTTTGGTGTGGTTTGTGGGCCGGTGGAATCATCGGTCCATATTTCTTTAAAAATTATGCCGGTGCGAACGTAACCGTCAATGGCGACCGTTATCGTGCCATGATAACCGACTATTTGATGCCTGAAATTGAAGCTCGTGATCTCGGCGACATTTGGTTTCAGCAAGACGACGCCACTTCCCACACATCGCATCAATCAATGGACTTATTGAGAGAACATTTCGGTGAGCACATAATTTCACGTTTTGGGCCGGTCGATTGGCCACCAAGATCGTGTAATACCACACCGTTAGACTTTTTCCTGTGGGGATATGTAAAGTCAAAAGCTTATGCCGACAAACCCGCTTCGATTCAGGCCTTGGAGGAAAACATCACGCGTGTCATTCGCCAGTTACCAGTCGAAATGCTCGAACGAGTGATCGAAAATTGGACTCAACGGATGGACCATCTGCGACGTAGCAACGGCCAACATTTGATAGACATAATCTTCAAAATATAAATGCCAAAGAATGTTCTTTCAAATGATAATAAACATTCTCCATTAAATTTGAATTTTCTGTGTTTTTTTCTTTAAAAAAGTAGGGAACCTCGAAATGGATCACCCTTTACAACACAAACAACAAACAACAACAACAATAGCGACATTGCAGACGATGGAGCAAAAATTTATATGGGCAAAATTGTTACATATTTTAAGGACACTGTTCGACCATTGCGAAAATTTGGTAGATGCTGGTTGAATATACTCTATTGGCACTGCTTTGTCCCACAAAAACACAATTATTGGCTACGTTGTTCAAATGACATAAATAAATGAGAGGCCACATGAAGTAGAACTAAAGCATCTGGCATTAGATCTTAGCGAATGGAAATATGTGTGGTCATGTAAGGCTGGCGTGGGGATACTATAGTTTCCGAGGCGACAAGATTTTAAGATGCAACTTTATAGATCTCGATGAAATAATCACAAGTTAATATGTAACAACCGTCTCGTTTTTGCCTAGTTTAGGAGATATCGAGGTTTGAAAATTGAATTTTTACTATGAAATCTGGATGGGATGATGTCACATTTTTTCCATTATATTAGCTTGAAAAACAAAAATATTGCATATGTTAAAGAGTTCAACCGCCAATATTTTTTTCTATGAAAAGTAAGGTATGCCATTAGGAGTTTATCATCAACCAAATATATTAATTTTGCAATCCATTTTATTTGTTCGTATATATTAGTATTATGTATTTAATATCTGAAATCATAAACTTTTTGATAAAAGAGCGGCCTATTGAACAAAATCTTTATACGCTAATTAAATTTGTAAATACACCAATTTGACCTAATTTCTCTTACATTTACGTTCTGCTGACCCCCAAGCCGCGTAGCGGCTCCCTGAGCACCTGCATGTGAGGCCGAAGGCCGTGCGATAGCAGTCGAGGAGACAGGCCAGAGTTGAAATCCCTTTTTCCCGCGAAGCGGGTCACTGTTAGATAACTGTACTGTACTGTACGGTACTGTTTAGATAAATAAATTTAATAAATTTAATAATTTGTCTATTCTCTTTAACTATTCCAACACCGAAACCTGTGGAGGAAGAAGATTAATTTCTTGCAAAAACCTTACCGCAACCTCTTCAGACGAAATAAGTCCTGGCAAAGTTGAAAGAAAGTTGTTTCAATGCTGCATGTAGCCTGGGATGTGTAGCCATTTTTATATTTATTTTAAATATTTAAATCACAGCATAAAATTTTGTTGCTTAAACTATAAAAGCGCTCTCTTTTTACAGACAAATTGAAATAACGGAATGTATGTACTTGATGATAAACTCCTAATGGCATACCTTACTTTTCATAGAAAAAAATATTGGCGTTTGAACTCTTTAACATATGCAATATTTTTTGTTTTTCAAGCTAATATAATGGAAAAAATGTGACGTCATCCCATCCAGATTTCATAGTAAAAATTCAATTTTCAAACCTCGATATCTCATAAACTAGGCAAAAACGAGACTGTTGTTACATATTAACTTGTGCTTATTTCAACGAGATCTAAAAAATTGCATCTTAAAATCTTGTCGCCTCGGAAACTATAGTACTGCCGCTGGCGTTGTATTCCAACCATAAAAACATATAAATGTACAAAGAAATGCAATTATTAACATAAACAAATAAATGGTAAACTATAATTTTTTCACATATTACAAATTGAACAAATTATAGTCGGTACTGGTTGATTTATTATAAATTTCTTTTCGTCAAAAGAACTTACGTATTTGCTAGTTGTTGTCCACTTATGAATTTTTTGAATACGCACAACAGTTTTGTAAAAAATTGAATTTTGATTCAGAAAGTTTTGAAAATCTACAAAATTTAATATAAATTGACAGCAACTAACGGGACTTTAGACACATTAATGTTTCGAACTCTGTGAGCTAGGTGGCAATTTACCTGGTCCCAATATGAATGTAAATGAATGAAGGCTTACTCCTTGCGGTCAAATTTCGTATCGGTAGATGCCTATAGATTTTGGCAGTTGGTTGATGTTTTTATTGTATCAGGGACAGCAGTAAATTGTTTCTTATATTTGATAACTAAAGAAGATAGTACATATTTTTTTATAAAAAATCCAGGAATAATATTCGGAAGTTTTACCAACAGGAACGTGCCAAAGTAACAAGACCCGAACAGAAACATGAAGAGATGAGCAAGGAAACATTGTATTGAAGACTTAGTAGAAAACTAAATTGCAAGAACTAATTTGAAAGAGTGGTGACGTGAAATAACGCCAAACGAAATAATGCCAAATTTTAAATAAGGCGGCTTTGGAAACAGTACCTTAGTGACCCGCTAGATACCGCTCATGCAATTTCGTTGCTCCGCTCGGGGTATGTGCTTTTCGACAGGCAGTCGCCTATGGTAACAGTACCTGAGTGACGCGCTACGCGGTATTAAGGGATTTCAATCCTCTCTCCGCAGGCGGTTAGATTTTAGAATGGAAATAATGCATAATTTTTATTATTTGGCTTTATTTCGTTTGGCGTTATTTCACGTCACCTGAAAGTGTTGTGCATAACTCACAAGTCAACACAAGGGGTACGATATTTTAAAAGTCTATATTCTATTACTTGCATATGCCGACGATATTGATATCATTGGTAGCATACAGCGAGCTGTCACTGTTGCATTTACGAGTATACGAACAGAAGGGGCAAAAATGGGTTCAGCGGTAAACGAGGGCAAAACAAAGTATATGCTGTCCACAAGCATATACAACATCGACGAATTGGTCAGAATGTCACAATCGACAACTATAACTTTGAGGTAGTAAGGGACTTTGTCTACCTCGGCTCTGCTATCACATCTGAAAACGACATCACCTCAAAAATCAAACGAAGAATAACGCTTGCCAATCGCTGTTTCAACTGTTTAACAAAGCCCTCTCCCGAACAACTAAGTAAACTCTACATAGGACCCGCACAATCCCAGTCCAGCTCTATGGTTCCGAGGCATGGGCTCTTTTTAAAGCGGATGGAGATATTCTTGGTCGTTTCGAGAGAACAATTATTCGTAAGATTTTTGTCCCGTTTGTGTTGACTGATTAGAGACGATTCAACGATGAACTCTACGAGCTATACAGCGACATCGACCTGGTAAAAAAAAACTGCGCTTTGGGCGTTTGAGATGGCTGGGACATGTAGAGCGAATGAACAACAACGCTCCAGCCCGCAGAATCATCGACTCCAATCCGGAGTCACAGCGCAGTAAAGGAAGGCCTCGCCTTAGGTGGCAACAAGTGGAAGGGGACCTCAACCAACTTGGAGTGCACAACTGGAGGCATTGTCAGAGTTACCCTCCCAACTGATTGAAGTTGTAACGTAGAGAATTTAAAATTTAGTAAATTGAATTGTACGAAAAAAAGCGAAGGAACTTATTAAATTGTTTTAATAAGAAAGACATTAAGTAATTCAATTTTAAATTCAAAGTAGTTTTAGCCAAAGTAAACAATTTATTAAATAATAATTGTTTTTTATATTAAATCATAGTCATATAATTCACACTTAGTTCAAGCAAGAAACCGAGAAGAAAAGTGCGTATAGATTACATGTGTTTTGTGGCAATAGACTGATCATTTTTATTTTTTTATATTATAAAATTGTAGTGTTTTGCGATTGTACGTTGTGACTTCTTTGGGGAAAAAATGTAGCAAAATCGCCACAATTGTAGCAATGAATTCATCAGCAGAATACACAAATATGTTTCGAGATTTGAGTTAGCGGATTCTCGTGGTTTGGTATGATGCAAGATGATGCGGTTTGCATTTTAGGTTTCCATTCTGACTGCTTTATCGCATCCATTAAATCTGCCAGATGGAAGAAGTATCTGACAATTTTTAAGTATGATAAGTATCGCTGGTCGAATTCTCTCATGAAATACGAGAACTGAAATTAATCAACACTGCCAGGATCTCATCGCGTAAGAAGATTATCGCTCGACGATATCGTTTCGACGACAGTTTTACTTCATTTAACCCTTTAAATGACTATCGACTCAAGGTTATCGTTTTAACGATAGCATTCTTTGCTTTACACAACGGTGAAAACTATCAAACGACGAGTGTGCTTGGACAAGTTGGTGCTTGTATTATTAAAAATTAATTAAAGATATTTAGACATCTGAATATATTGAAAATAGTGATGAAAGTGAGGAAGAAGTGGCATTACTGCAAAAGCCAAAAATACGCATCGGATTACTTAACTGTTTTTTTTCTTTAATGGACTCCCGACCTGTGAAAACTCCCTACCATTTTTCGCACAGATCAGGAGTGAATATGAAGTCAAGTCAATAAATAGGTACTTTCCATAATGAGTATTTTCAGTTTGTATATAATTCGAGCGCACCCTATACTCAATACTCAAATATTGTACTATCGCTATCATATCATTTCGTTTATTCGAATGCAATGTGTAAACAAACAGAATATGTAATTCAAAAGATCTTAACTATTTTTACATGTATGTAAGCGCCCCATGATATTGATGCGGGCATTCCACTGACGTAGTCCTCTAACGATTTGTAAATTCATGATGGGTATTTCTCGAAAATTTCAAAAAAATTTCAAACTATATGTACATGATTTGCACAATCATTCATAAAATCATGCAAACGTGTAAGAAGTGCAAAATTTAGAAATGAGGCACGCCTTAAGATGCTGCTGCTATTTACTCGAAAGAAAAACAACTTTAGCAGTTTGTTGAAGTTTATTACAATATGTATACAAGATACAACCTCAATTGTATAAGTGACCTTTTTTCAATAAACAACGAAAGGAATCTTTGGGAAAGTAGGGAAAACTTGATTAAAGAATTTATTAACAGAAACATAGGGAATATCAAGGAAGAATCTAAAATCCAGATTAGAGAATTTTTGTTTTATAAAACTTTGGCTATAACTGGACTTTAATTTATTTAACTACTAACTAATAAAAGTATGTATGCACTGCTTTTATAAACATTAAAATAACCTGCTTTGGAAACGGTTTTATTGGAATGACGAATATTTGCTTTTAGATAAATATATGTTACTATTGAATAGATTTTGATACCAGTTCACAAGTTGATTGCGTTATTAAAAGCAAAGATTTAGTATGAAATAAGTAGCGAAATTAGGTAAGGCATTTGTAAAAATTATGCACATGAAAACTGAAATCAAAAAAGTAGATCATTTGCTAATAAAACTAGAGATTTCATGAATTCGTAAAAATATTTCAATGTTCTGTTAACATATGTTCATATACAGCTTGAACATATGTTAACAGAATAATTTTCTTCTCTATAAATCCAACAAGTGCCAGATAAATTGTAAAATTGCCAAATTAACAAAACAAATCTTCTCAGTACTTTGAGAATAATACACAATGAATTTAGTTTTATTCGTTTATAGAAATGGGTGAAAGCTCGATAAGGAATTTTCAAATGATACATATATACATATAACACTAAACTAATTGACGCCCTGTGAGGTGGTTTTTCTGTGCATCGCGTTCTGCATTGAACTTGCACTTGAGTTTTTTTCGATACATTTGAAACAATTGGGGAATTTTCCTTGGTGGTTGATATAAAAATTACAATAAGTTACGTCTTAGTCTTGTATTTGCGGTATACGATATTAACGACTTACGTAGTGAACTTTTAGTTTTTAAAATCATTCGAGTTCTTATGGAAATAAAGTCGCTGCTATTAATTCGCTTAAACGTAATGTTCACTTCATATTTTCGTAGCATAAAAAAAAATCCAGTGGTTGGATATGATTTATTAGTTTTACTTAAAAAACTTGTGTTTATGATAACGTGCGCATTATTTGAATGTTAAATTAACGCCTTTTAACTACATACTGGTATGAAAGTTTGGTGCTATGAGTATGTTCCAAAGTCAACATATTTTAATAGGAAATTGAAGTAAGATGGGAGGGCATGCCAAGAGGTCATATAAATGCCATTTCTGACAGTATTGAATAATAC
The DNA here is from genome assembly GCA_963576555.1 of Ferdinandea cuprea. NCBI lineage: Eukaryota > Metazoa > Arthropoda > Insecta > Diptera > Syrphidae > Ferdinandea > Ferdinandea cuprea. Next base: position 87,513,216 of record OY754959.1, read on the forward strand.
GGTCATTTGCAGCGAAATATTTATTATTTGACCAATTGGCATACAATCTCATCTTATATTTACAACTGAAGTTTAACATAGTTTCATACTTAAACCAAGCATATTTAACCAATGTCTGTACCAAGATATAAGTATTTTTGTTGAAAAATGGAAGCGAATTACAATTTAATACCGATTCTTAACGATTTGAATAGAATATTGGATTAGTGTAGATAAAGGGCTTCAATCTCTATTAAATCAAACTGCCATTATAAAAAAATATTTTAGAGATCTTATTTATTTGTTAGTCGCATATAAAATATAATAATACCGGGATGACATGCGAAATATTCTCAGATGTCTACATTACTAAATTACCACTTTATATCTAGTCTCTGATTAGTCACCCACCGCAGTGATTTAGTGAGCTCAATTGGAGAATTTTTTTTTGTTGATGCTTTTTGCGGAATTTTTTTTGTTTTTAAATTACGACTTCTGCAATCTCTCTCACACATGCAGATTAGAACATATATGTATGTACATATACGAATTCGATCCAGGGCACAAACACCATTGCATCGACTGTCTCACATCCCCTAGTGCATCGACGCCAATAGTGCTGATTGAATTAAGTGGCAAGTGCACACGACTTTTTTAGAACTATGTATAACATATGTAGTGTACTTGAATAAAATTTAAGTTCTCGGTCAGTTGCCCGATAAGTTCTCAAAATAACTGTGAGGGAGACACATTTGAGTTTTACTGAGATGCTTTAATGATAATCAGAGAATGAATATAAAAGCTGTATTACCATTATATTTACTCGCCGCCAAACACAAGCTTTGCACCCCTCTGATGAACTATAATACAAGCTAAGTCCAATCTATTGTTAGTCCACCACTGCCTCCTTCAATCTGTATCCCACACACTTATCCATTTGCGGTAATTGCTTTATAAAATCAAATAATGTGCACGTTAGGTTACTTGTCCCGGACGTCAACTATCGGTGTGCCTGTTCCGGGCTTTTTATCATATGGGGTCTATAACAGTAACGCATCTCAATTGTACACGTTTTGTCTTCAGATTTAGTTTGAATGGAAATTGTGAGTAGAGCGGACAATAACAACTTCAACGAGTTGAGTAGTTATAAACATTTGGAGGGACTACGATAACAAATCTTGATCCATAAAATTTCGCCGTAAGTCGTACACAGAAGAGATAGATTGGCGTGCAGTTATTCATTTCCGCGAAAAAAGTGATTCCCTTTAGTGATGTCTGATATCGATAATATTCTCAAGGGCCTGCAGCGGTTTGCATGGCCAGATTACCTTGTGTTCATCTCAATGTTCGTCCTCTGCATATGTATTGGAATCTACTTTGGGTTCCTTAAGAAGTCGCTCTCAGAGTCTGATTATTTAATGGGTGGTAGAAATATGTTAGTGATACCAATCGCATTGTCACTTGTGGCAAGGTAAATTAAAAAAAAGTCGAAATGAAGTGAAATCAGTAAATTTAAAATCAATTTAATGTAATTAAAGTTTTATTTCTGGAATCACATTGCTTGGCTTACCAACGGAAGTATACTCCTATGGAATACAATACATTTATGTGGCAGGCGGTGTTATATTGATGGGAGTGGTAATGGGTGTTTTCTATTTGCCAGTATTTCATGACTTGAATATAACTTCCACATATGAGGTAAGTACATTTTATTTTGTTCCAAAGTCTTTTTTTTTTTTGCATGCTAGAACAATTGCATGGTAAACAATTGAATTTATGATAACAAATAATTTACAAACCTACAGCTAAATAAATGCAGACTTATTCTAACAATTAGTGGAAATCTATTACATTGATTTGTAAGAAATATTAAATACAATTAAGCTGCTTGCGAAAAATAAATTAAAATACAAAGGTACATGAAATCAAATGCAGTGCGAAAGGCTATTTTTATGGATAAATTAAAACTAGGAAAATTGACACGTTGATTAACTGCCATCACTTGTCCTTTTGTACAAAGATTAATTAATGTTAAATTTAATAAAAAAAGTATAATTAAAAACTTCTCTCTGCATACGTTGTTGCTATTACGGGCCAAGCGGGACCACGGAGCCAGTTCTAGTGTTTTTATTTCCATAGCGTATGTGATGATCTTTAGTTTAGCATTAGTATAGCATTAGCATAAACTAAAACTGATATGGGGTAATAATAATGTTTTGCACTATGTACTAAAATTCTAATGCTGAGCTAAACACCTGCTTTCGAGTGGGGAAGAACTCGCATTCCCGAAGCTGTTTGCTTAAGAGATATTTTATTCTAACTTGTTCTTTAACCGCCAGTTAGGCCCCTGATGACTATGAATTGAATGAAAGCATTTATTTCTTTATTTGTTTAAAAATATTTTTATCTAATCTTTTAAAAACTTAAAGAGTTTTCAAATGCATCAGAATTCAAATCCAGAAGCAATTTTCTTCTCTCCCTTCCAGGAGAAGAACTGTTACACGAGTATCTATTCGGTACTTTGAGTAATATAGTTGAGTGCGTTGGAACAATAACAGTCTCGTCCAAAAGATAAACATCCAATAGTAAGAAAAGTCATAATAAGCTTCTCAAAAGAAAAAAATGTCCGTTCGGAATCGACCGTTCGTGTAAAAAAAAAAAACATATCTTCGTTGAAGAAGCTGGACTTTTGGTCTTCCAAGTAGTGCACGGCAATAACTTTATTACTTGAAAAGTCTTCTCCGTCAAAGTCGTCATCAGAAATCTTAATTCATGTCTCCACTAACGGCCTATGGTATAATTCAGACAAATTTGTTTTATTTACTTATATAGTAAAGCATTTATAAGTAAAAAAACCCAAAGTACCAATTTTGCACCTTATCCTAAGAGTATATTCATTTTGACACACCCTTAATATTCTTTAGAGATCCCTTAAAGATTTCTTTAATGATATGACCATTTAGCAATGTCGGTTACCAATAACGGCATAAAGACCATGACCTTTTCATCATATGTCGACTCTGACGTTCTTAACATATTTACCATAGGTTTTGGCATCTCACGCTCACATTCAAAATATTGTAAAGGTAATTTATTGGAATGTATCAAATTTTATATGTTGTCTCTTTAAGGTTAAAGGTGGTGATGGGTGATAGTCGCTTTATTCATTCTGAACCAGCGTAAGGTGATTGTATCATATTTTGAGTGATAGCTATTTTCCAATGTAGGAAAAATGTTTTATATACAGTAACACCAAAATAAACAAATATGTGAGTTTTAATTGAGCGTAAGAAAAAGAAAACAAGCCGGAGTTGACGTTACATATTATTTTATGGCCATCTTATGTAGGGCAAAACGAAGGTATTTAGCACAAATGGCTATTACAAAAATTATTGTTTCCACCCGAGTTTTTGCGTTTAGACCCATTTGAACAAGTGTGTTACTTTTAACAACCTCTATTACACGTTTGTGAATAAAGCTGATTGTTATTAGTTTTTTCTTATTTAAGCGCTGTTCTTACTTTAGTCTATAGCATACTTTAAAGCCTTGAGAACGCAGCTTGAAAGTATTTAGAACAATCCCACGACTTACAATATTATTGTTCTTTGACAAAAATCCTCAAGGCAAGATCAATGTAGAGTCTATTCTCACAGACAAAGTCCTACATGTATAGCGAATGGCTGAACGGATTTTAATAAATTTTTTTTTGTTGTTAATATAAATTTATGATTCTGAGTGCGATAAATTATGCTGAACCGTAAATAAAGTCGCTTACCTATTGTAATAGAATTAACGCTGGAAATTATTATTCAAATAATGTAGGCAATTAATCCACTACTGTTTCGTTTGTAGAAGCCCAAATTTGGACCGTAATCCTTCTTTTAACGAATTTGATGAGCTGTCCGATTCCATCATGCGAATTGTAACCAAAACATATAACATTTCATATAACAACACTGAAATCGTTGTTGCGGGCGATTTCAATGTACACAATTCGAATGGATTCCACATTTTGGACAGGCAACACCCAAAGGCAGGTATACTGAGATCTTTGCAGAGGTAAACAACTTGACCCAGCTTGTAAATGAGCAGACACGAGTTACGGACATTAGTAGTCATACCGTCAAAACACTGGACTTGTTTCTAACCCCTCACCGCGATAAGTGTACCATAAATTTATTATCGCTTCTATGTTCGCCAGACTCGTCACTCTCCAGAACCATATGGAAATAGTAGAAAGCCAAACGGGAAGAATTAAACGGTTTCTATAGGAGTCTTAACTGGTGACTATGCTTCCTCGACGGCGATGTGGATGCTGCTGCCGATATGATTACAAATATAATTCACCTGGGTATGAAACGCTTTATCCATCACATGATAAAAAGTATCAAACCCAAGGTGAACGCATGGTATGGCTTGAGTTGCAAAGAGGCTTTCAGGTTGAAAGAGTTCAGCTTTTGGTCTTATAAGGCCAACCCAACTGCAGAAATACATATTAAACTTATTGTAAGCACGTTTCCTTTTTGTATAATAAGTAATTCTTTTTAAAACTAGTCTACTTATCACTATTTTACAGCTAATTTACTGCCTCATAAATTATACTTAATCATAAATATTTCTTAATCTTAATGCCTTTTGGCCTAAAATCTATTCATATCCTATCCTAAGGGTATGTTATTTGTGAAGTCCTAAAATGATAGAGTACATATTTTTAACCACGTCTAATGGCGCGCCCAAAATTACAAAAAAAAAACCAAAAAGAGTAGCCGTGGTAAAAAATAACTAACCCTTAACTTAAGAAATATTTATGATTAAGTATAACTTATGAGGCAGTAAATTAGCTGTAAAATAGTGATAAGTAGACTAGTTTTAAAAAGAATTACTTATTCTTATCACGGGATTATTAGATACCCTTATAATGTTTATAACACAGCACGAGCAGAAAAAAAATGGAAAAGAATAAAACAGGTTTTTACAAGGATACAATTTTTGACTAGTAATTTTCTACCTATAAAAATAAGAAAATAACGGTCTGGCAGGCACTTGGTGGTTGCGTCACTACGCACTGAAGTTTTGAAATTACAAAAAAATAACCAAAAAAAGAAACGTGCTTACAATAAGTTTAATATGTATTTCTACAGTTGGGTTGGCCTTATAAGACCAAAAGCTGAACTCTTTCAACCTGAAAGCCTCTTTGCAACTCAAGCCATACCATGCGTTCACCTTGGGTTTGATACTTTTTTCATGTGATGGATAAAGCGTTTCATACCCAGGTGAATTATATTTGTAATCATATCGGCAGCAGCATCCACATCGCCGTCGAGGAAGCATAGTCACCAGTTAAGACTCCTAAAGAAACCGTTTAATTCTTCCCGTTTGGCTTTCTACTATTTCCATATGGTTCTGGAGAGTGACGAGTCTGGCGAACATAGGAGCGATAATAAATTTATGGCGCACTTATCGCGGTGAGGGGTTAGAAACAAGTCCAGTGTTTTGACGGTATGACTATTAATGTCCGTAACTCGTGTCTGCTCATTTACAAGTTGGGTCAAGTTGTTTACCTTTGCAAAGATCTCAGCATACCTGCCGTGTTGCCTGTCCAAAATGTGGAATCCATTCGAATTGTGTACATTGATATCGCCCGCAACAACGATTTCAGTGTTGTTATATGAAATGTTATATGTTTTGGTTACAATTCGCATGATGGAATCTGACAGCTCATCAAATTCGTTAAAAGAAGGATTACGGTCCAAATTTGGGCTTCTACAAACGAAACAGTAGTGGATTAATTGCCTACATTATTTGAATAATAATTTCCGGCGTTAATTCTATTACAATAGGTAAGCGACTTTATTTACGGTTCAGCATAATTTATCGCACTCAGAATCATAAATTTATATTAACAACAAAAAAAAATTTATTAAAATCCGTTCAGCCATTCGCTATACATGTAGGACTTTGTCTGTGAGAATAGACTCTACATTGATCTTGCCTTGAGGATTTTTGTCAAAGAACAATAATATTGTAAGTCGTGGGATTGTTCTAAATACTTTCAAGCTGCGTTCTCAAGGCTTTAAAGTATGCTATAGACTAAAGTAAGAACAGCGCTTAAATAAGAAAAAACTAATAACAATCAGCTTTATTCACAAACGTGTAATAGAGGTTGTTAAAAGTAACACACTTGTTCAAATGGGTCTAAACGCAAAAACTCGGGTGGAAACAATAATTTTTGTAATAGCCATTTGTGCTAAATACCTTCGTTTTGCCCTACATAAGATGGCCATAAAATAATATGTAACGTCAACTCCGGCTTGTTTTCTTTTTCTTACGCTCAATTAAAACTCACATATTTGTTTATTTTGGTGTTACTGTATATAAAACATTTTTCCTACATTGGAAAATAGCTATCACTCAAAATATGATACAATCACCTTACGCTGGTTCAGAATGAATAAAGCGACTATCACCCATCACCACCTTTAACCTTAAAGAGACAACATATAAAATTTGATACATTCCAATAAATTACCTTTACAATATTTTGAATGTGAGCGTGAGATGCCAAAACCTATGGTAAATATGTTAAGAACGTCAGAGTCGACATATGATGAAAAGGTCATGGTCTTTATGCCGTTATTGGTAACCGACATTGCTAAATGGTCATATCATTAAAGAAATCTTTAAGGGATCTCTAAAGAATATTAAGGGTGTGTCAAAATGAATATACTCTTAGGATAAGATGCAAAATTGGTACTTTGGGTTTTTTTCCTTATAAATGCTTTACTATATAAGTAAATAAAACAAATTTGTCTGAATTATACTATAGGCCGTTAGTGGAGACATGAATTAAGATTTCTGATGACGACTTTGACGGAGAAGACTTTTCAAGTAATAAAGTTATTGCCGTGCACTACTTGGAAGAAATTTTTGTTTAATAAAAACGTGAGTTCTTTGTCCGATGGGATAAGATCAAAACCATCTATAGCGCAGATAAGATATTCCAGTATTCAACTCAAACACGCGCAAAAGTTTTCAAAAAAACCAAATACATTTTGAAGCTTAAAAGTAATTTGGCTATAGTAATTTTCAGAATCTGATCACATCGTAAAACAAACCAATCTTTACGCGTCACAAAATGCAAAATATTACAAAAGACGAAATCAAAACATAAAGTTATTGTGACAATTTTGTAAACATCATCATAGATTTTATGTTGTTATGTTAGAATTGAGTTAACGAATCCCATATGGATGTTGATTAGCACTTGTGTAATTATGTTTTATGTCTTTCCATCACTGCCAAACTCTTCTAAAAATAGATTAAAAAATAAAAAAAAAATATATATATATAGCGTAAACGGCTCATACATGACCAAAAGTCCAGCTTCTTCAACGAAGATATGCTTATTATGACTTTTCTTACAATTGGATGTTTATCAGACTTTTGGAAGAGATAGGGCAGCGAAAAAAACGTTAAGGTGGTACTGTTATTGTTCCATCGCACTCAACTATATTACTCAAAGTATGTTTCTTTTGGCGTTTTAATTTGAATTATTTTGCTCTTCGAAAAATTACCCAAATGACAGTTTGCGTTCCAAAGGTGGCGATTTTTAATAGTTTATAGAAAAATTAAATTTGTTTATCCCTTTGTTTTATCCCTATTCTATTAAATTTATATATATATGTAAAATATCTTAACAACACTCATAAATACATCTCTTATGGTTTGCATGAACAACAAAATAAATGGTTTAATATGCCTTCATAAGTAAATATTTTATATTTCTCTTATATTAGTATGCATTTATTTTCCAACAAAAAATTACTATACATTTATTTCAGTACCTGGAGAGCCGTTTTGACCGGCGCCTACGAATGTTCGGCTCCGTAATGTTCACAATAATGAACGTATGTATTTACCGATAGCTCAATATACATTATCCTATGGAAATTGAGGTTGATTAAATATATAATCTTCAATTGATTTTTGATTTCAGTTCAATGATTTATTTTTATAATTCTGTTTTCGATTTCTGAATATCTTTTTTTAGATTGGCTATTTACCAATTGTTATTTATGTTCCAGCTTTGGCCTTTAATCAAGGTATGTAATACATTTCTTGAGAATATATCTTTTGCACGCGTATGCTTTGTCCATTATTTTGTTTGTAAGCGTTAGACTTGGCATTTTACATTTTGCTTTACTTGATTTTAATTGCAGTTACCGGTATTTCGGTCCACACAATTACACCAATTGTTTGTATTATTTGTGTATTTTATACAAGTTTGGTGAGTTGCTTAGTAGAGCTTTTCGTTTACGTTATTTAATTATTCTTTGCTGTTATTTTTAAAGGGAGGAATTAAAGCCGTAGTGTGGACAGATGTAGTGCAGACAGTTTCCATGGTTGGTGCTCTTGCTTTGGTTGCTGTTAAGGGTAGTATTGATGTAGGTGGAGCTTCAGAAGTGTTTAAACAAGCATGGGATACTAATCGACTTGAGGCACCAGAGTAAGTTAGTAAATTTTTCTTATGTCTTAAATTAGGTTTAAGTGTTTGCTATTCCTTATTGACATACTTAGGCGTGGCATTATATCTGCTTGGCTTCAGCGGCAAAATGTTTAAACTACTTTGTACCTTTGTCAGATTGCATTGGTATAAGGTTAAACTTAGAACTCAAGCTTGGAACCGATTTCGTTTTGCATGTAAAGGGTGTTTTTTTTTGGTGTTGGTTTTTCGCATAGAGATAAAACTGACATTTTGTGGTCAAATCTGGCAACTCTAATGTCATTTCTGTTCAGTTTGGTTAGCCATTTCATCATAAACAGGTTGACAAATGAGCAACGCTTGCAAATCGTGTAAACTTATTTCGAAAATAAAGGTTCAGTTCGCGAAGTTTACCGCGAAAATTTTTTTCAGTGATGAGGCTCATTTTGGGTTGAATGGCTACGTCAACAAGCAAAATTGCCGCATTTGGAGTGAAGAGAATCCACATTAGACCCTTGAAACGCCATTACATCCACAAAAACTGACTGTTTGGTGTGCTCTATGGGCTGGTGGAGTCATTGGGGCATACTTCTTCCGAAATAATGCTGGAGATTCAGTTACCGTTAATAGTGACCGGTATAGAGCCATGATTACCGACTATTTACTTCCCGAATTGGATGGCATGAATATGAATGAGATGTGGTTCCAACAAGACGGCGCTACAGGCCACACAGCGCACGTCGCAAGGAAACATTCGATGATCGCATTACATCGGAAAATAAAGTAAAAGAACTGGCTTCTCGATTTCGCGGATTGAACTTTTACCTTCTCTTGAAAGCTGTTTCGTTTAAAGTACATTTTTTTCATTGTGGGCTGATAATCTGTATTATTAAAAATAGATAAATATTAGGCGTAAACGGCCCATACAACCCCTAAGGCCTGTATGGGCCGTTTACAAGCGAAGATATATTTTTGACACGAATGGAAGGAAGTTCTTACTGTTGGATGTTTGTCAGACTTTTGCAAGAGGTGCAGCGAACAAAAATGTTTAGGTTGTAAAAGTTAGATTTGAACCGGTTATCTCTCGCTTAGTAGTCCAACACACTTAACCACTAAGCTACTGCATTTACTATTATTATCTATATTATTATCTGTCATTATATCTTACTGAGCTGATATACGCGTACCTACGTTTTTATCCAATAAGAAATCATCATCCATTCAACTTTTTGAAAGTCTTGATGTGGTCTTGAAAATCGTTAATTATCAGTACATTTTTGTCTTAATGGCTTGGGTTATGGCGCTAATATGCTACTAAGTGGGGTAAAACAGAGTATTATTCATCAGCAAATACATATTTCATTAAATTTTACTTGCATTTTATTCCCTGAATTAGATTTAACCCAAATCCAACCGTACGCCACACGATTTGGTCTCAAATAATCGGAGGTGTCTTCTATTGGACTCAAACGAATGCCGTCAGTCAAAATATGATTCAGCGTTACCTAGCACTGCCAACTCTAAAGGCTGCACGTCATGCTCTTTGGATTTTTGTTGGGGGCGTCATTATCCTAATGTTTCTCTGCGGGTATAATGGCCTTCTAATATATGCCACATATAGGGGATGCGATCCTTTAACAACTAAGGTAAAGTTTATTTGTCTAATTTATTTTACTTTTTACTAACTGAATTTTTAAAACAATTAGTTGGCCAAGGCACGTGATCAACTATTACCACTTTTTGTAATGGATACACTAGGAGAATTTCCTGGGCTCACTGGACTTTTTATCGCAGGAGTATTTAGCGCAGCTCTGAGCTCTCTGTCAACATGCCTAAATTCAATGTCTGCAGTTGTGCTTGAGGATTTTGCTAAACCATTTGTAAAGCGCCCACTTTCTGAATCTGCAATAAATTGGATTATGAGATCTGTTGTCGTAGGGGTTGGAGCATTATGCGTTTGCCTTGTTTATGTTGTTGAGAAAATGGGAACTGTTCTTCAATTGACCATGAGCCTAGAAGCGATCACAAATGGTCCACTATTAGGTATTTTCACAATTGGAATATTTCTACCTTGGATAAATGGCAACGTAAGTCATCTAATAAGGTAATTTCAAATGCTATAACGATTCATTTAATATCAAAGAGTGCGCTGGTCGGTGGTGTTATTGGAGTAGTTTCAATGTCATGGATCAGCTTAAATGCCCAATGGGCCATAGCGTCTGGAGCAATGCAATTCGAAACCAAACAATTAGGAGTTGATAATTGCAGTTATGACTTTAATCATACGCTTTCTGTTAGCCCTGGTAATCTTTTAGAATCAAATCCCGCAGAGTAAGTATATTATAAGTTAAGTGTTGCATCAGCAATTATTGGCTTTCGTGAATTGTTTTCTTTAGTGATATTTTCCCTCTCTATCGAATCTCGTATATGTGGTATACATGCTTGGGAGCCTTAATAACGATGGTCGTTTCACTACTTCTAACCCTTATATGGGGTGGCAATGATCCTCAAGACATAGACTTGTCTCTATTGACACCATGTATAAGAAAACGATTTCATTTCAAACAGAAAACTACTCAAATTGTAAGTAAAAAAATATGAAAAAAAACGATGGAGGTTCCAAATTAATTGTTTTCTTCCAGAATGGATGCAACAAAAACATTCCAAAAAAACTACACTATGATTCTGAATCAGCCCTTTAATTTATATTACATTTAATATAATTTAATTGAATAAAACTAAATTAAGTCCGTTTAAGTAAGTTCATGTAATAAATTAAATATTAAAATTCTGGTGTTTTATTCTTTTGGAAATATTTAAAAGGGTGAAATATGAAAAAGAAATCGATCATAGACAACATATATTAAGTATTTCTTTTAATGATACAATACAACACGTCACATCGATATGCATTCAATTAAACTTTAAACAGTGATTGGAAATAAATATATTTAAATCAAAGAAAAGTAAATACTGCTTTATTATTATCAGTATTTAATAATTCTATCTTTACAAAATCAGCTGTAATCATTATCGGATTTTAAAATTAAAGCAGCTCCTCTTATCGCCACTGCGGCTATTATCGAATTTGGGTTGCCCGAGAGTGGAGTGGGAATAACACTGGCATCAATGATGCGCAGTCCCTTGACGCCATGAACTCTGAAATAGACAACAGAGATTTAAAACAAAGGAAACTATGCCAGTTAAAAACTTTACCTCAGATGCTGGTCGACAACACTGTTGGCAGACGTAAGTCCCATTGTACAGGTTCCTCCTGGATGATGTGAAGCTAGCCCCACATACCTTAATATACACTCCAAGTAGTTATCGGATGGCTGATTCCATTTAAAATCTCTCTCAAAAGGACCAAAATTAGAACATTCTTTTATTTTTGGCCAATGTATCTTCGGTTTAAGTATCGCGAAAGCATCCGAGTTAACGATTTTAACTCCTGCACGAATGGCACGAATAGTGCAGTTAACATCATGTGCATCAGCTAAATAGTTAGGATCAATAAGTGGATTCTTTCGAATGTTGGCGCTACGTACTGTAACATGTCCTCTAGACTTTGGCTGATAACAAGTTGAAATTAAGACAAATCCCTCTTGTGTTGAATTATAGTAAAGCGGAAATAACGAGCGAAAGTGTTCTTGTTTAAAGTTCGAAATAGACATAAGAGCGCTCTCATCAATAGCTCCAGCGCCGAAAAACATTACACCATTTTGATGGCTCTGCATGTCAGCGTAACCTATTACACCGAAATTACCAAAGTGTCCTTTCCCTGTGGTTAAGTATTCAAAAAATTCAGTGAAACTAAGTAAGGCATTTGCATTAATACTGGCCTTTTGAGCTATGGATACAAATAGCGGCAGATTCATATGATCATACAGGTTTTTACCAACTTTTGGTAAATCTAATTTAATAGGTATTTTAAGCCGTTGCAGTACACTTTTCGGACCGATACCAGATGAAAGTAGAATTTGCGGTGTCTGAAAGGCTCCAGATGACAAAATAATTTCTTTATTAGCGTTTAAATCAAAATTTAAGTCTCCTTCTCCTTCCTCTCCCTTTACTCCCAAAGTGACAGATTCGGCTACGCCATTAATTATGTTCACTCGACGTACCACTGCGTTGATAATGATTTTTAAATTCCATTTACCAAACACAGTTTGCAAATACTTTTGATATACTCCCCAACGGTATCCTTTCTTTACAGTATATTGAGCTCTTCGAAAGTTCCATTGTTTGTGTTCAAAATCAGTTTGAGCTCTATCAAATGCTTCAGCTAATTTAGAATATTGTCGTTTGACTTCAAAGAGTTCTTCTCGCTTTGGCTTTGCAGCATCCAGATATGGCTTGATATGCTTATAGGACCATTTAGTAAGACCCGATTGCCCCCAACGTTCAAAATCGCTTTCATGTCCATCGAAATGAATCATATAGTTCATTTGAGAAGACCCGCCAAGACCTTTGCCCCGCGGAAGGCTTTGTCGCTAAAAAAAAAGCGAGATTTTTTAAATGCTAAATCAACGATTATTTTTAAGAATCCAACGTTCATTATTTTTAAGTTTCTTTATTATAGCTACCGATAAAAGATTTTAAAAAATTAGCGCGGCATTAACTACATTCAGGTTAAGGTATATATAACAAGCATGTAAAAAGTCCCTGAAGTTTCAACTATTTAACTTTAGAGTTAGTTTTTAAGTTTCTTTATTATAGTTACCGATAAAAGATTTTAAAAAATTAGCGCGGCATTAACTACATTTAGGTTAAGGTATATATAACAATCATGTAAAAAGTCCCTGAAGTTTTTACTATTTGACTTTAGAGTACTCGACGACTGATCAGGTGAACGGAATCATAGATTAAATCTAAAATACACGTTAGGAGAAAAGGATTTGCTGCACTATACATATTAAAATAAGTACCAAACGAACGCTTTCGAAGAGTTCGGAAGACTTCCGGATTACGAATTGAAGACGACATTAGAAAATAGAACATATGATAGATGGTAGTCAGTCAATAATTTACAGTTGACCGTTTACATGAGCATGACAGATATCACCTATTTTTTATTTGGTGTAGAAACAATTCAGTTATTTATGTTACTTAAACTTAGTGTGTGGGGGCTGAACTCTCCAATCAATTTTTAGTGATATATAGGTATAATCTATCACTTATTCTACACCCACGTCATACCTTAACATTTTCAATGTTTTGGTGTATTGGTTTTCCTGGAAATGAGCGTAGAAGAACATCACATCTATACGTGCTTCGGGGTGTTATATTTCCCTGGCTTGGTGCATATTCTATTGTTTTTTAGTTTGCAGTAAGTTCTTGTAATATAATGTTTCTAAAAGATGACTTATTAATGTTTGTAAAAGATGACTTTTTATTGACAGGAATTGATAGATATAATTACTTATGTGATTTTCTAAATGGATCATTGAATATTGAATAAGAAGGTAGTTGTTTTGTTTGCAATGGGCGTGAGTTGACCGATGAACAGCAGTAGCGTGACAAATATTTTAATAGAGATAACTCCGATAATGGGTTTGAAGTTAGGTCATCAATTGGTGAAAGAAATCATCCAATATCGTTATTATCTCTTGCTGTTGATGTGCTAATAATTCGTTAGCTGACAACGATCGAACTTTTGAATACATAATATCTGTTTGCACTTATTCAGGAAATCCATTTGGTACAGTTCGCTGAAGATATGTAATCTAGCAGATCTTTATTTAGATTCTTCCTTATTGCTTAATTTTCAAATAAAATATCAGCTCCCAAAAACACGGATATATCACCTTAATGATTAATTTTATAGAAACAATAAACCCAGTTAAATAAATGGTTATTCTAGGAAGAATAATGGTATGAGTGATTTTTCGTTTGCTGAACTACAACACAATAACAAAAGTTAACAACAATAATAATAATAATAATAATAATAATAATAATAATGAAAAAGGATCGGTAAAATTACTAAAAATATGTAGATGTGAGTCATTAGTGAGCGTGTATGAAGTTTTGTCTAATATTATAGGTATTTATTAATGGCTAGCGTCTTGTGTATAAAATATAAAGATCTAATTTATGGTTAGAGTTGCTACCACTGAATGATTTAAGCCAATATAATAACAGAATGAATAAATTTAGTTAAAGCAAAAGGAAAGTTAACCATGGTAGGTATATACATACGTCAATTATTCAATACTTTCAAGAGTTATGAATTTCTGCGTGTTGGCGTTGGTCTTCATACAGAGATCATATAACAAAATACATTTTATAAATTAAATGATTACGTAAAACGCAAACAATTTCCCGTGAAAACAACAACAGGCTGAAGGGACACTTCATTGTTTGTTTTACCAATTTGTTCAAATATTTGTTTTCCCTATGTAAAAACACACAAATTATTTTCACCACAATTGTGTTGTTTCACAGGCTACATTTAAAAACAAAGATTGGCTAAAACTATTAACTTTAAGTACATCAAAAACTATAACTATAACACTATGTGAACGATTTAAATAAGAAATTAATTTTAAAAATAACCTTATTATTAATTATAGTTGATTAGAAAAATAAAGTGGCAGAATTATCTTATTTAAAGTCAAACAATTCGCTACTAATTATTCATTATATTTTCACTTTCCGTAAGCCAACTCAAGTTCAAGATATTTTCTTAATCTAGTTTAAGCTTATATAAATATTTTTTGGTCTGCCTTAACGTATCAAAGATAAATTAACGGACTAAAATCGTTTATGGTTATTAAATAAGAAATCATAATATGAACAAAATTTTATTGTTTTCGAAAACCCTACGCCGATTTGTTTAATGTGATGGTAAAAAAAATTGTAATATAAAAAAATATACCAATTTGAACTCAGACTATGAAAGAAATATGATATTTCGACCAAAATATCGCAATGTTTTGTCGGTATGTCTGTCCACAAGCCGCACGGGAAACTAAAGTATACGAAACTAATGCATTATGTTTCGAAGTTTGTTTGACCGCGTATATATAAATATTCAATAATTTCTTCGAAAAAATTCTTCGCTCTTGTAATGTAAAAACCACAATTCCTTACCTTGTCATGTAAGCCCCTCGACGAATGCTTTTGAGGCACAGAAAGAAATGACCAATCATTGATACTCTTTTGCAGAAACGTGGTCAACAATGGAATTTTACTCAAAAATCCAAATTTATCCCCTGCTTCAATGAGTAAGACGGTAGAATTGGAATGCTTTGCGAGTAAAGTGGCCAGAACTGAACCTGCTGTTCCACCGCCAACTGTATACATAAAATCGATAAAAAAAAATAAAAAACGTATACGACACCGCTCACCAACTATATAATCGAACGTGTATCCTTGCGACGGTTTTAACTGATTCGGAACATTCTCCTTTAACAGCTGATACAGAAAAATCCATATAAAGCTAAAGATGGCAATTATCACAGAGCAGATAATAAGAACTTCTAAATAGTTTTAAACCATTTTAAATAAATTTATTATAACTAAAACACGCGCTATACAAACTTTCAGTGAAGGACATGGTAATTATAGTTTCAAGAGCAGAATTTTTCACAATGTAACCCAAAGCTTTGTAATTCAAATATAAAAAGTGAAATTGACAGGTAAGTGGAATGAAGGAAAAAAAATAATTTAATTAAGAAGAACTGTGCTGACAGCGTGAGTATCAGAATAATCAATGTACATATTATGTACAAATATGGTTGTTTACTACTACCTGTTGCAAAATAAAACACCGTACAATGTGGAAAGTAAGCTTTTATGTTGTTTCTTGTTAAAGAACAAATTTAATGAAAATTAGGTTTTTAGGGCTTTTAACAAAAATTATTGTCGATGTCCACTGTATATGTATGTAAAATACTTTAGTAATTTGAGGGCAAAGAATTTTACCATAACCACTAACTTAGCTTCCAGAAAAATCAAATTTTGATTTGTTGGGAAGCATAACAACAGGCACTTATACACAATTTCCGTTGGTCAACATAAATAGTTCAAGAATTTCAGGGAGCTCCGGTAAATACCTAACTCCCTAATGAATCAACACCCAAACCTAAAGATGAAAATCTCCTCAAATAGACTCCCCAAAGGGCATTACAAAAATTTAAAAATAAATTTTGTTTGGCTTCTTTTCCCAGGAGGCAGGTTCCGCCCAAGGGTTTCTTGTTGCGTTATGGACTGGGGCATATAACATTTTATATGATATTTAAACGGTAGAAAGGATGTGGCCATTGGCGGCTCGATATCTTATTTTGGTTAAAAATGCTGAAAATTTAAACTGGTGTCTTGTCAATACTCATTTGTTATGCCTAGACTTTGATTGAACCAATTCCAATTTGGCTATTTAAAGATACTACATTTAATGCATTTATATTCTTTCCTGGATCACATTTATGTATTTCGACATTCAAATGAATACAATTTGTACTCGATTTACAAACTCCACTAAAAACTAATCGATGCTTTTAAAACTAAGGGCTTCATTTTGCCGAAATCATTTCCATGTCTTCGTCAAGTGTGCCTTCTTCTAGTCTCTTTTCAAGTTCTCTGGCATCAACGTAAGTAATATTCTCTTCATCTTCTTCCTCCATCAAGGCTGCAGTTTGGGCTTCTTCCTTCGCACGGCGCTCCTTCAAACCAGCAGCAGGTGACCGAATGAGAGATATATTTCTTTGAACATCCTTAACATCCATCTGTATTTCGACTTCACGGCCTTTGCGTAGACGCTCCAAAACGAATTGTCCTTGGCGTTTTTCCTTGATTTCAGTCACCTTTTTAATAGCATCCAAAGTTTTGGTCCATATTTCGCGGTTATATTTAACGGGAACATTGCGACGCTTCTCAAACTCAAAACTAGGATCAATGGCGAGTTCCTTGCCAGCTGCCTTGCGGAAGGCTTTTGTCCAGCGCACCTTACGTGGGTTCTTCTTCCTTTTAAACGCTTTGTGGCACTTTCCACGGCAAAATTTAAAAATCTGTAGGTTCAAAATAATGTAAAATGAAGCATGCATCAAAATGTACAAATTGAAAATTGTTGTTTACGAACATACCTTGCAATCATTTCTGACAAATTGTATTCCATGACCAGGATAGACTTTACTGGAGCAAAAGTAACATGTTTCAATACGCATTTTTTAGCAAATTTTATTAATATAATTAAAAAAACGAGCTAAAAAAATAAAAACAAAACACGTGTGTTTGCTAAAGTGACAGAAGGAAAATTGCTTATCCAGTGATGCCAGGCTCAAGTATAAACAGTGAGACCAATCCATCAATGAAGTTTAAAGGTATGTTTGTGTTAAGAAACAATCTTCCCAAATGTTGGGTGAATACACGCCATCATACGGACAATTTCCGAAACCCAAATATGAAATAATATACTTAACAGATGACTATCCAATGAAATTTCTATATAAAATTCATATATTGTGTTGAAAGATTTAATTTTAATATTTACTTATTTTATTTCACATTGAAATGCCACTACATAGCATAACTAATTCAATCTTTTTTTTTTGAGATTTAGGAATGAATATAATGATTTTAAATCCGTTTTTATGTAGGAGAAATGTGTATCTTGTGTGTAACTGGTTTTGGAAATATAGGGTGTCATCATGTCAGGGTGCCATTTTGGTAAACATTAGTCTTGACAGTTTATATTTGGCAGTCGTGAAGTAGACAAGTGGCAAATTTATTATGGAAAAATATTCGATAAACCAACATGTTTTAATCGTGAAAACATTTTATGAAATCGATTACTTTGAAAATGAGAAAGTTGCGTGCAATTTTTGGGAGAAATGAATGGATATGTGAATAAACAGAATAGTCGGTTCTGGGCAATGGAAAACCCTCAAATTATTCATCAGTCACCTTTGCATCCATTAAAAGTTACAGTCTGGTGTGGAATTAGTCAGAAGTAATCATTGGACCTTACTTCTTTGAAAATGAAAACGGCGTAACGGTAACTGTGAATGGGGAGCGATATCGTGATATGATTGAAAACTTTTTAACGCCACAACTTCATGCTTTGGGCTTGATTAACATGTGGTATCAACAAGACGGCGCCACATCGCATACAGCCAGGATTACAATGGAATTACTGCGAGACCTCTTTCCGAAACAAGTTATTTCAAGAAATAGTGATGTTGATTGGCCACCACGGTCGCCTGATTTAACTGCTCCGGACTTATTTATGTGGGAATATCTGAAATGCAAGATTTATGCAAACAAACCAGAGCAACTCAAACAAAATATTCGTTATGAAAATAATGAAATACTGCGTGAAATGTGTGAGAATGTAATAAAAAATGTGCTCAAAAGGGCTCGCATTTGTGAGACTAACAGAGGCGGACATTTACCTGATTATATTCTATACATAATTGCCGACATTAAATAAAACATTTATCAATATAAGATCCATTCTCTTTCATTTAATCATAAATTAAAAACAAAGTAGTATACCTTCCGACGGACACCATGTACATAAATTTGTCTATGGTATTGGAACTTGAAGATGTGTGTTCAATGTGATAAGGTCATTTGTTCGCTGATTTCTTTGAGTCAGTGCACAATAAGTTGCTAATCTAGTTACGTTATGATTCTTAGTTATGTTATGAGATCGATTTGAAATCTTGGTCAATTAAAATGTTAAAAAAAGAGGAGTCTTGCAAAGATGTTACTAAAATTGCCACGTAGAAACATAATGTTGGACTTGAAATATGCGTATTTCGGAGCTCTAAGTTCACAATTTTTTGGTTCAAAGTCTAAATATTGAATTAATTAATCTATAAAACCCAAAACCAAATATTATTAAATGCACGAATATGATCCTTGTATATCTAATCATTTTAATTAAACTAAAATCCGTTCAGTCGTTCGCTGTGTAGGTCCAGTGAAATAAATTTCAACTTTTTTTTATATTATTAGTTATACAGGAAACTGGTACTATTTTGCCGCTGCTTATTTTTTTTTGTTGCTTAATAAATATGTTATGTGTTAAAAAAACAAGCTCCCAAAAGAACCGTATGGCAATACGAAAAAGCCAATTGGGAAGCTTTAAACGGTTTCTTTAGGAGTTTTAACTGGTCGTTGTGCTTCCTCGACAACGACGTAGACGCCGCTGCCGATATGATTACAAACCTAAGGAAAACGCGTGCTGTGACTTGAGCTGTAAAGAAGCTATCAGGGCTAAAAAGGTTAGTTTTCGGTCATTTAAGGCCAACCCAACTGCGGAAAACCGAAAAAAGTTTAAACGAGCCAGAAATGACTGCAATGCCCACATTAATCGTGTCAAATTCTCCTATGACCAGAAGTTGAGGCAAAAAATACTACAAAGTCCCACCGGTAGTAAAAACTTTTGGTCGTTTGTCAAGAATTTAAAAAAATCGGCCTCGTCATCTATCCCGACACTTATTAGCTTTGTTCAAAGAGGCTGTCCAGCTCAGTGCAAAGCATGTAAATTACAGGTTTTCGTGTTCAATGAGAAAAATATCTGTCCAGCTCATGTTTGCTTTTTGTTCAATGACTCTGTCTGGACTCTGCTCCGAGCAGAATTTTTGCACTTGCTTTTGAGGTAGAACAGATTTGTGAGAAACGTCAAAATCAGTTGTGATTGCAAATTAATTGTTTTGTCGTCGAAGTGAAAAGATGTTTGTTGATTAATTAAATGGAACAAATCGAAATATCTTCTGATAAAGGCCAATCGGTTGTTGTAACAGTAAGTAACAATAAGTACATGATTAATGTTTATTAATTCACGATTTATACTGAACTTGTAAATTCAAATAATTATCCAACAATCGAAAATGAAATTGTCATTTTTTGACAACCAACATATGGCTGCATTTTTCTGTTCTACCTTTGAACTGACATTTTTTACAAATTTGTTCTGCTCTGCCTTGCCTTTTTTCTCATTGAACAAAGCTATTTGCAATTAAATCCCAGTTGTCAGCTCTTCAGACAAAGCCAATCTGCTTGTAGCTCATTTTGCGGCTAGCTCAACGCTCCCAGATTGTGCTTTGACTCCCCATGTACTCGAGCGCGTAGAACATTCAATGGGACAAATCCACTTCCGCACTTGTACAGTAGCAGTAGTACTTCAAGACCTCAATATACATAAATCCGGTGGTCCAGATGGTATTTCTCCTATCGTTCTGCAGAGATGTTCTTACACGCTGGCAAAACCACTGCGTAAGCTTTTCTGTCTGTCCTATCCTTCAGGGCTCTTTCCGAGAAGATGGAAAACAGCATTTGTACAGCCCGTCCCAAAAAAAGGCGAATCTTCCTCTTCCTCTCCCTCCTCCTACCGCACTTACGTCCCTTCTTACAAGGTCATGGAAACGCTGATAAACCGCCAGTTTATGAAATATCACGAATCCCGAAAACTTCTTAATGACCGGCAGTACGGTTTTCGCAGCAACATGTCCACTGGTGATTTGCACATCAGTTTACCCTCAAGCCTGTATTCGGACGTATTCACTGTGGATGCCCTTTTTTTATGTTCATGCCCCTTTTAAGCATCTTTTTGAATTTTAAAGATGCGGATGTCTGCAAAAAGCACGAAAATGTACAAAATCTCACCCACTATATTCAAATACTCAGCCACCCACCTCTACCTGTTAGAAAAAGAACCCCCGACTCATCAGTCAGTGACGATTTTTCAGGACTAGTCAGGGTACTGAAACAGAGACGGTGGCGGATGAACCGCGAAGACCAAGCTAACTGGAGAGGCGTATTGGTTGAGGCCTAGATCCGCCCCGGACTGTACTGCCATCTAAGTAAGTAAACAATAAAAACATCGAAATAATCCATGAATTGCTAACTAAAACAGAATCTATAATTAAGATAATGTTAAGACTAAACCAAATAAATATTAAGACCAAACCAGTAATTTATTGGTTTGTTAATAAATATGTAACAACAATAATAATTCTTGTCATCGGCTTATCCGAATAAATTCCGAAAAAATGCCTTCTAATTCACTTATGTAAATTTGCTGACTAAAAATGTACCCTGTACTGTAGAACAGATAAAGAAAAATGTGTTCTTTTTTGCGGCGAGTTCACGCTATATACGCCACATGACGGTTTGCGATGTCTATATCGCAATGCTTTTAGTGTAATCCAGAGGGCGGTTTCTAAATCGTCTTCATTCCATCGAGCTAAAACACAAACTGTCAAAAAATTGTGAAATCAGAGAACGGATAACGGAAACATCTCGTGAATCAACATTAGAATCTTTATTTTAGATGCCAGCCGATAAAAAAAATATTGTTGCTACAGCCGCTTTTACTGCCGTCAGTGCGGGTCTAGTCTGTGTTGTATTCAGAAATCGTCATAAGATTCTCCAACAGGTCAAATATGCTTTCGATTTTCGTAACCCACTACGATACAAGCAAATCGAAGTAATCGAAAGCACTGAAGATTGCCAACGTATAGTCGCAACTCTTAAAAAGTGGGTATGAACAAAGTTAGCTGTGAAAATATTTACAATTTCTTTATTCTATTTAGACATTGCGCCGAGTATCGAGTGCTTGGGTTTGACTGTGAGTGGGTCACGGTAGGAGGACGACGACGTCCAACTGCCTTGCTACAACTTGCTTCGCATAGAGGTTTATGCGCTTTGATACGTCTCTGCAGTTTGCAGTCAATTCCTAAAAGTTTGCGGGAGTTATTGGAAGATGATAATGTTATTAAAGTTGGGATTGGGCCGCATGATGATGCTGGCAAGCTTGCTCACGACTATGGGGTTGGCGTAGCCAGTGCTTTTGATTTGAGATATTTAGCCGTACTTGCTAATAAAAAACCTGAAGGTTTAGCAAAAATGTCCAAATCAATATTAAACGTTCATTTGGACAAGAACTGGCGCTTGGTATGTTCCGATTGGGAAGCAAAGGTGTTAAGTACAGCACAACTAGAATACGCCGCGAAGGATGCATTGGTTGCAGTCGAGATATTTAAAAAGATGTCGAATATTTTGAAAAAAAGGTTCCCGTTATTAACCTGAATTTTTATTTAAATTTTGAAATCTTTTTTTAGGTTCTTTTGGCAAATTCGTAATTCTAACTTGGAGGATGTCCTTCGGCAATGTGATCCATTTTTAGAAAGTCGCTTTAAGGAAAGCTTTGTAAAAAACAGTACTGTAACAGGCTCTGCTTCTGAATTTAAAAAAAATGCAAAAATGAATATAAAAAAGCCCTTAAGTAGAGGGATTAGCACGAGATCGAAAACTCTTTATGATAACTGCTTGCTGGAAGCACCGGATGGAGAAGTTCTGTGTACATGCGATCAAAAGAAGGCTCAATGGTTTGTAAGCCAAAAAATGTTAACTCTTGATTATTATGTCAATAAAATTTGCAGGTATGTGGTTCAAAATCTTGGAAAAGAAGTCAAAACGGACCCCTACACTGTTCGTTTAAACTTTGAGCCAGCTGGACGAGCAGTTGGTGAAGTAGGACGTTATTATCAAACACCAAAAGAGAACCAATGTGTTGTATGCGGCAGAAAGGATGCGTACATTCGAAAAAATGTTGTTCCCAGAGAATACAGGAAAAATTTCCCAGTTGTGATGAAATCGCATACATCGCATGACGTGTTGCTGCTCTGTCCAGTATGTCATCAAATGAGCAACATATCGGATTTAAAGATACGCACCAAATTAGGAAAACTGTGCAATGCACCCTATCTAAACGAAGACGACGGCCCAAAGGTTGTTGAAATTCCTGAATTAAAGTAAGTTTTCTGTTGAATTATATTTTTAAAGAATTAATTGCAGTATTGATGCTATTTAGACAACTTCGTTCAGCCGCAAGAGCTCTTACCTACAATAGTGATCGTATTCCGATTGCGAGAAAAGAGGAATTAAAGGATATTGTTCTGAGTCACTATCCCCAACATGGGGAATTAAATCCAGAAATACTAGAAGAATCTGCAAACATCGATGTTACGTTCGTCAAAATAACATATTTTTCTCAAATTTGATAATATTAGCAATATAAATTTATTTTAGAGAAAGTATCGATGGCTACGTACCTCATGGACTTAAAGTTGTACGAGAATATCAAGAAAAACTCGGTGGCCTAATTGAGTTAGAAAAACTATGGCGAGAACATTTTTTACATACAATGCAACCAAAATTTCTTCCAGACCTGTGGAATGTTAACCACAATGCAAATAGGTAAGCTCAAAATTAAATAAACATAACTCTTATTTATTGGTGCTTCAGACAGCAGTTTCGTCAAAAGCCCACTAGCGAAAGATTCGCGGAGTTTATGTTTGCCTCAGTAAACTTCTTTATAATAGCGTGTTAGTATATCTAAGGGATTGTTAATTCTTTGTTAATGCTATCGCCAAAAAAAACAATCATGATGGAAAAAAAGTGTTCCGATTATATCGACATCGACACTATAACAGATTCTTATAAGTTTTGCCAATTCTTAATTCGACCATCGTCATATAGATGTTTTGAAGATTAATGAAATAAATGATCCGTCAGTAGTTTGTGCTAAGTATATTTAGTGCATAGAGAAACGTACGAAGTAGTAAGAATTAGAACAATATCAAATTTCAAATATGACAAATATGAAAAATGAAACAATATTCTTAAGCAATGCAGTTTTTATTAAAACTTACTATCAGGCGTTTTCAATGATTGAACGAATGCACAAACGAAGTGCTACCCCCTCCGCAATCAATCCGCCGGATTCAATGATTGAGGTGAATATCTCATTTAATAACTATAGTATCTTAAGTTTAATAAACATATTTTTCATATTAATACTTATGTATATCATATTATTGAGTAATATGAATATACACCAAATAAATAATGTAAACTAATCTTAACCCACAATTGATACCTGCGGCATTCCTAGTGTTGTTTGAATACTACTGGATGATACCCCAATAACTATTATTTTCTAAAATCTTCTATCTGTGAAGTTTCGATAAATATGATGAGATCGTTTCGAACGTCCCTTTAAAGTCAAAAAAGACAGAAACCATAGTTTTTTTGCTGCAAGCTTTCTCGATCTGGTTTTTGAGAAATAGGTTATTATTTTCGAAATAATTCTCCAGCTGATTTTGCTCCTTGACATGTTAACATTGAAGTAATGTCTCTGTAATTTCTATCCTCCTGGTGAACCGTGTATAAGGAATTGTTTGGTTGATGAACGTGAAAAAACTTTTTTAACTCGTTAGCAATATTTTCATCCGCTTTAATGCACGTGCTGTTAAAGAAAAAATATTCTTTGTCCATTGAGTTTGCTGTCGTTTTTGCTCTAACAATTTCTGTTTATACTGATTTCGTATAGAAGGTATAGTCGTAGTTAGACATTCTAAATTCAAAGCATCGGGTTAATATTTGGCGTTTCATCTTTCATTGTCTTTCATTGTACTAACTACTGTCACCTATTACTTTTGTACAAACTTTGTTATTCGAGTTCAACTTAATATTGTTATTGATTTTAAGATGAATCTGATTTTCATATTGTTTGTAGGGTTCGTGTTGGGGAGGGGGTAGGGTTCTGGTTGACTATTTGTTTTTGCTACTGCTACTGCGATGTGAAAAATGTAGGAATAAGATTTTGTTCGTTAAAAATTTGTTTGAATTTTGTTGTGCGGGCTGGGGGTGGAAAATTGCAGTTATCGCAAGAAGCGTTTCTCTTACATATTTTAATTGTATGCGCTAGTAACTGGCAGTTACAACAACGCACTGGTTTGGGTAAATAATGTTAAAACGTTAACGTGAGTGAAATTGGCAGACGGAAAAGGTCAAACATTAATAACACAACATTTGTATGTCTATGTAGTTCATCATACAAATTATATAATATACGTTTTTTTTTAAATTGTGCATTTAATAATTACAGATTGGAAATCCGGGCAAATGAAGGACGAATTGAAAAAGATGATATGGTTATCGCCGGCTTGGATCCATCAACAGTAGCAAACGTTAATATGTGACTTATTTAGAGTTTAAACTAAAGTAGTTCTTTTCCTACATGTGTATAGATTCATATACGATATATATTTAAGAAATATTTTTATATAACACATTTACATAAACACATTGGATATATTTCGTTTTGTTTTGCTTTTAAATGAAGTGTAAGTGTAAGTGTAATAACAAATTTGCTAAATTAATTACAGGTATGCATTATCTACAAAAAAAATCTTTACAGCAAACAAATGTTCAAAAGAACCAAAGAAGTGGTAAGATAATATTATACAAATAAAAATCTTATACATGTACAATTAATTTTTTTTAACTAATACTAAATAAAATCAATT
This sequence comes from Ferdinandea cuprea, assembly GCA_963576555.1. Classification (NCBI taxonomy): domain Eukaryota; kingdom Metazoa; phylum Arthropoda; class Insecta; order Diptera; family Syrphidae; genus Ferdinandea; species Ferdinandea cuprea. Next base: position 87,539,001 of record OY754959.1, read on the forward strand.
CCTTCGTATTTGAAATCTGTTGGTATTCTCTCTTCTGGCAGTAGGATGTTCCCATCAATATCAAAAACTGTGATAAATGTGGAAGTCTTTCCATTCAATTCTTCAGACTTAATCGCCAAAATAAATCTGTCATCACAGCCGGGAATGAATTTAAAGCTAGAAAAACCATGAGTAGGCTCTTTATTGTCAACAGTAACCGTGCGAATTTTTGAAAACCGTTCGTCAGCAGAAATGAGCAGGTTACATCCCATGTATTCGTCACGAGTTTCATTATACCTGATACGAAGGGAATAAATTAATCTACATACAAAAATCAATTTTAAAGCAATTAACTTACTTCTCCTTGGAGCACCTTCTCGGTAAAAAGAACCATCTTTTATGTATATCTGACCAAACTCCGCTTTCATGAATCATATATCCAGGCCATTGGATATTCATTGCCTCTTCTCGTAGTACCTTGTAGTTGAATGACCAATTTATACTGCGGACTTCTCCAGTAGAAGAAATCACTTTCACAAACATTGGATTTTCATTTTCAAAAACCCCATGAGATGTTGTCCACTCTTTACCCATAGAACCAACGTATAACATCTGATCCTTAACGGTGGCCCACTCAGACTTAAAGCCTTTTGTCGATTGACCATTACCATCTAATAATATCACCCACGGAATTGGTTTATCGTTTTGCAATTCATATATTAGACCCGTTCTATCATCGAATGTAAGTAGTTTTCCATTGAAAGTTATCAACTCGGAAAGTTCCATTCCACGGTCCTTAAGCGAGAAGCTGCTCTCTATCACAGTTGGATCCTTCTCGTCCCAAATAATTTTCACTTCTCCCTTTGACTGTACAAATGATAAAAACCCCTTCTTTATGTAACTTCTCCATATGTGTCCAAATTTTGATGATGTATCCAAATCAGCGACCATACCAATTCGGTAAGTTTGGGTACCACGAATAACCACTGGGGGTGTCAATGGGTATGTGCTGTTGTAGCCAATATGATGAAACACTGAGATAGTGCTATCTACATCAAACGATGTAGATCTTAATTTGATATAGAAAAGGACTAGACCGAGCGATAGCGCTCCGGCTATTAACAGAGCGAAATGGTAATTAAAACGAAATGTCCGATTGCCGAGGCGATAGGTAGGTGGTGAGCGAAGCGCTGTTCTCCAATCTCTTGTATACATAACGGTTGCGCTGCTCGGACTCGTAGATGGTTCTGTTGTAGACAATTTACTATAACGATGATTATTGTTTGTATTCATTGGTCAGCTTTGCTGGTGAGCATTTTTGGCGTAGGAAGTTGTTTGTTCGTTGGTTCGACGATTATTTGACGATGTTATATTTAGCTGTGAAAATTTCATTTAGACGCAGGCTAAGCAAGATATACGCAAAAATTGTTTTGAGACTTCTCGCAGTTCCACCTTGTTGACGTTGTGTGATTTAACCTGCACCTAAAGGATTTCGCGAGTTTATTTAACTGACATAAAGAAATGCCTCTGTCTGAACACGTCAGTTTCATTTGATAGTAGAATTATTTATATATTTATATCTTCGAATTTGTTTGGTGTTTAACAGGTATCCTCAAACTCTAAAAGACATGTTACAAACAGGTACCTTCAAACTTTGAAATCATAATTAAGAACCTAATAAAATCAACGCTTTATTTTGCAAAATATGTATTATCAATTCATTTAAAGTATTTAAATTATTACTTTGGTTCAAATTCGGCTTCTTCTTCGCCCTCCCTTTTTTATTTGCTTCAAAAATTCGTAGAACTGTGTCTGGAAAAAATGTAATGTAAGTATCATGATGTCAAACTGGGCTTCAGTCACCATATTTTTGGCAATCAACAGTACCCTCTGTATTTCACTTATTCATAGATAGGAAATTTAAGACAGGATTTTGCGGCCATTTTTATAATTTTTTTCCATGTTCAAGGGGACATGGGTATGCTGAGTTGACTATCTGGTTAATTACTCATCTGTGGTTACAAGCCTAGCCTACCATACTATTCATCATAGACAAAAATGACACAGGAAAATAATAATCGAATATTATCGTCCTACTTGGTTTTTTTGTTGCGCTACGCTGTTCTACAACCAAATGACAATTTGTACTAGATTACTGCAATCTTCACTCTGTTTTTGTGTTGTTTTGTTTTGGTAATTTCAGATTTTGGACTCAAATTTAATTTTTTTCGAGACCAACAAATTTTTTTTTTTGGAATAATTCTTTTTCTTAGTAGTGGTGAAATTGCATGTTCTGCTTGAAACGAAATTTCTGAGTCACAATAAAATACATATTTTTTTTAACAGCTGCTTTGTGTTTACCAATTCGCACAATTAATTGTAATAGAAAGATTAGAATTTTTGGTACTTCATAAGCACTGTATAATAAATCGTCAGTTGAAAATTATATGGTCGTACCTATGTAAACGGATTTCCTATTCACATACGACCTTGTAATCCTCAACTGACGAAATATGGGTTGCAAAATGTTTTATAAATAAGGATTCATGCAACGTTATATAGAGCGGCTCAAATACTGCTACAATGAATAACTAAGCAAATGCTTAGAGGCAATTTTGCGAGTTCGAATTAATTAGGTTGTTGTTGCGTTGCCTCGGGAAATGAGATAAATGGAAATAATATTAATTCTAGTTTTATAACTCAAAATAGTACAACAGTGAGCAACGAGAGTTTTAAAAAACTTGCGTCACAAGTTTCTATCAGACAACTTTTTTTGGGGCACTTTTGTAAAGCAATTATTTAACGTGCTGTCATAAATCAGCCGATATAAATTTAATTGTAAATATTTCCTTGTAAACGTAGAGCAAAATTAAAAAAAATGGAATAACAATCAGCTCAATTGAACTTGGATTGTTTCCATTGTTGTTGTTTTTCTAGCAATTTGGTTAATAAAACATATTTTGGAGAAATTTTAAAAAAGTAGGCAATGGTTTAGAAATTTGCTTTTGGCATTTTGAGTCTCCAGTGAGGCCACATTACAGCTACATGAAAATTAAAGGTATAACTTTTGATCAACATAACTTTTGATGATTATTAACATCTTATAATGTTTTGTTTTCGCAAAGATAAGGTAATCTTTGAGTTTGAGTCATGTCATGATAGCCGATACCATTCAGTTCGTTAATATTTAAAAACAAAAGTCGGGACTTAGCATCTAGTACTTTGACTTTATTATCGGTTAAAATAAACATCATTAACCATTTCAATCCTTCAAGTATGCAATTTCACATTAAAAAAAATGGAATTGCTTGCTATAACAGACAATCAAGGAAGTCCTTCGTTTTCAAATTGTTTCAAAAGTGTACTAGGTATGTACCATCATTTTTTCGTATGATGTTAAAAAAAAACTATGTGAATTTTCGAAATGTTACAAATTTCGGAACTGCTGTCAATTTAAATTTATTACAGGACCAGACGACAACCAGACAAAATGTCATAGTTGTAACAGGGAGTGACTAGCTCCAAATATATTTAACATTAGATAATTGTTCAAATCATTATGTTAAAGTGCATAAATGTTTAAAAATGAAAAATTTTATAAGTTCTACCGACGCTAATAATAATGATTCTAAATTAAAAACCCACAAATAAAGCAAAGTCACTTGTGAAAAGAAACAAAAACAAATATTTTGCATCGATTTTTCCTTCCGCGTCGTGAAAATGGTAAACTTGGCTTCAATAAGTTTAGTGTAATAAATATGTAAACATACATATGCTGTCTTTATAGTTTTAAAAAATTGAACCTGAAGTTCTATATAAAAACAAACTAGGAAAAATACAATATGCCAGAAAATTTGGAGCTGCATCAATTTGTAGGTGAACTGCGTCAAAGTAGCACCTCCCGCCGTTGGCTCACGACTCTGAAGGCGAAGTTTACGTGTCCATATCTAGGAATTATTCTTGCAACGCTTTCTTCACTGTTTTTCTCGCTATGTTCGGTTATTGTTAAAGGGCTTGTCGATGTTAATCCTATGGAATTGGCGTCATTTAGGTAAGCAGCGAAGGAACATAAAAGGTTGAGCAATAAGTATGTAGAAACAACCAAACTTATTCATAATTATTATTGTATTTATTATCTAACATACTTAATATTAACGGATTCGTTTCTTAAACTCAATAAATAATTCGGATTCGTTTATTAAACACAATAAATAATATTATTTAAATCTGTAAAAAATTAATAAAAAAAAAAAATTAAAAAAAATATAACCAAACTGAAAAATTAAAAAAAAAAACCTCAAAAGTATCTGCACCCCTTGAACCCTTGCAGAACCGGCAAGTTCAGTATTTAATAGAGCTAACACTTTGTCCTTTGAGTGAAAAGTTTTGAATCTATTTGTTTTGCGAAACCTAAGTAGCAGAGGTTTGCTATTCTTTGTAAAATCTCAACTAAGATGCCTTTCTTACCGAATTTAGCGTTAAAACCCCGAGTACGAATTTGACATCATAATCCGGACATGCTCCGTAGGCACCGCTCTTCCTTGATTGGGTTTTCAGCTTCACATGAGCACACATTAGACTGGTTGTTCCGTGAATGCGTATTATAATCATCATTTTATGGCAACTCTAATAAATGTCGCATGTTTTCCGCATACCTGAATATAATTTATCTTCTGGACCGCTAGTGAATTCATCCGCCATATGTCCTCTTTTTTTTTGGTTGGGTGTTGTAAAATAAAGTCACTAATCGTTAGCGACTTGGCGATGTCCAGTGATGAACTATATGGTAACACCTCATATAACTTCTTACCTGCTCATATTGACTTTTTAGACTTATTCATCCAGTCGTCTTAGGCAGATCAAGATCAGATTACGATTTTCTTTCTCTTCAACACTCGCGCTTATAAGTTTAGTTAGTAAAGTTCGGTTGAACCAGACCAGTACCTGGTGGTTACCACGGGTAGGCAAATTGGAGTCAATCACTGGACGTCGCCAAGGTTATAATGATAAGTGATCACCCTATTCTGCAACACTCAACTACTCACATGTTTTTACAGCACTAACAAAGTTAATGTCATCGAGGCATTAAAATACCTTTATTCATTACATTTCGTAAATGTTTGCTTTTTGCTATATATATATAAAAATCTTTCATTGTTTAGCCGAAAGATTACTTAAACAGGAATGTTTATTAAATTAGAAAGCTTTGGGGTAACATCTCGCGGTGTTTTTTTTCTGTTTTGCTTTATCTTGCCGATAAATATAGATAGTAGAGTATTTATTTACTTCAAATATTGTTTTCCACGCAATATTTTTATTTTCTATGCAATGCAAACAATCTTTCATTTCAATTCGATTACAAAAATTACAATAATGTAAGCCACTTTTTAGGAATATATATTTTCTGACTTAAAATAGTTAATATTTAGTTGCAAAGTAAAACTAATTTCTATCAACACGGGCTGGCCGGGCATTCGGCTAGTAACAATGCGCTGTCTGATTTTAAGAATTTATCTACTTAGTATATATTTTTTATCTCTCTTATTTGTTTGAAAATTTTACTTTTATTTAATAACGAACAAGGTCGCGGGCACAGCTGGTATGCAATTAAATAATTATAAAGGGATATTTTCTTAAATACAGCAAATTTTCAGAAAACATTTATTTAAAGTTGGAATAATAAGACTAATAAATATCAAATCTTTTTTAATGCATTTTATTAATTATATTAATTTTTTTAATTGCAGATTCATTGGAGTTCTGTTACCAGCCATACCTATTGTGATATATACCAAACAACCAGTATTTCCTGAAGGCAAACGTATTATTTTACTTTTACGCTGTTTTATGGGTACTACAGGGTTAATGTTAAGTTTCTATGCGTTTCGTCATATGCCGCTTGCCGATGCTTCCGTTATTATCTTCTCAACACCGGTGTTTGTTGCGATATTTGCTCGTTTATTTCTTAAGGAGCAGTGCAGTTTTTTCAACATCATAACTATTGTATTGACTTTGGTTGGCGTTGTTCTTATTACACGACCACCTTTTGTATTTGGTGATGCTGCTCCAAGCTTGGAAGTGGAACGTTTTTCTGGTAAACGTTATGATATTTGGGGTCCAGTCGCAGCAATATCTTCTACATTGTTTGGCGCAAATGTGTACATTCTTTTGCGCGCCCTCAAGGGCCTGCACTTTTCCGTGATTATGACGAATTTCGGAGCTTTTGCTCTAGTGTATACATTTATAGTTTGCTGGTCCATTGGAGCGATTTGTTGGCCAGCCTGTGGTTACGATCGGTTTCTTGTTATTATCTTAGCTTTATTTAGTTTTCTGGGCCAAATTCTATTAACACTGTCGTTGCAACTAGAACAAGCTGGTCCTGTAGCGATTGCTAGATGTGCCGATATTGTGTTTGCATTCATCTGGCAGATGATTTTCTTTGGTGAAGTTCCAACTGGATGCTCGTTATTTGGAGCACTCCTAGTTGTAAGTTCAGTGATATTGACTGGTTTAAAAAAGTGGGCGATGTCATTACCAAGAGATTCAACAACAAGGAAGCGTCTTAGACTATTAATAATCGAATAAGCCACATAAAGAGTTCACACCCCGGTGGTTTCTACAAAGAAAATTATATTGAAATATATTAATAAATTATTATATAAAAACTGTAAATGGTTGAGAAAGGAATACACGTGAAAATACTCAATGAAATCGCATGATTTAATGTAAGTTTAGCAATAAATTTATTAGTTTTGAGGCTTAGGCAACTTAATGTATGTTTTTATTCAGTGCAAAGGAAACGTAGATTGTAACACATATGATCTCTCCATAAACACATAGGTACATATTCATATATAGATATTTAATTACAGATAGAGCAATGTATATGATTATGTATATCAAATAACAATCTAGTCATTAACCAGTCTCAATGAGCAAGAAATTTAATTAAAACGCAAACCATCAAACCCTCTTCTACGTCTAGTTATTAATGATTACAAACAAAACAACATCTATGACTCATCATTTACTAAGTCGGTATTATTTTTAGTACAGTAATCCAATGAGTAAAACCAAAGAAAGAAAATCTAAAATGTGTATTTAAATTAAAATATGTATTAATATGAAACCATTTTTTAAATGCTAAACGATAAAATAAAAACAAAATATATTATATTTCATCTATTTGTAAGCAAAAACCGAAGAATATGTCTTTTTGTATTTTTGAATTCATTTTAAACTGCCCAACATTCAATGACAAACAAGTTTTTAAAAGCAAATCATAAATATTGATAAATAAAATAACAAAACTTATTAAATAAAAATCATTTTTGATGCAAATCGGCAGAATTGTTTTTTCTATTCTTTATCCTAAAAAGAAGTGGTCACTACAACCCTAAACACTGTTGTTAGGTACACTTAAATGTCCATTTCGATTAGTTAGGTTAGGTTAGAGGTGCGTATCCATTTCATATTTGATTGGAACTTATAAAAGTTGCTGTGTACTCCAGGTCTTTATATGCGGTCCGTTCCTTTACTTTCAAATTCGTACGAATTCTTACGAATCAAATTCAAATTCAAATTCAAATTTTATTGAGTCTTATAAGAACATGGTTACAATATAATACATACTAGATATAAAAATACAAAATGGCTGACTATTAATTTGTGCCTTGCCAGAAGGTTGGGTTTATATAAATATATTTCGTTTATATTAAACTATAATAGGATGATTTAGGTTTATAATTAGAATTTAACTGTTTTCTCCCGACAGTAAATTACAACAGAGCTCAAGGCTAGGTAAAATAAAAGTACTTAAAACTAATTTGACAAAACAAACACATAAAGTTACAAAATTATTCGATAATTTCGAGAAGCAAATATTGTAATTGTCTTGAGACAAAACAAAAAAATAAAAAATTAATATTGAACGCATTTTGATTTGGCGAACAAAAGAATAACGTTAATAAGAAATAATGGTTAAACAAATAAAAACAAAATAAATTAGTTCAGAAAGTTCATAATTGAAAATAATAGTAAATGGCGGAGATGATATTAAGCAAGATCTACCGCCGATAATTAATTGGCAAAGCCTTTTCATAAAATGGTATTTTGAAAGTAGTGTTTGATGCCTCCACTTCCAACCGAGAAGACTCGTGCAACATATTGATAGGAGAGAGGTAATAATTATTTATAAGAGAATCATTTATGTTCCTGTTGTAAATTTCACGAATACAAGAGTTCTCGTGATACTCAAAGCGACTCAAATGCTTCCTTGCCAGGTTTAAAAGATAGACCAAAAAAGGAGTGACTCTAGTATCATCATAAAGCGTTGAGTTATGAAAATACTTTTGATTTAATCTTCTGTATTTTCCAATGCAGTATAAAAATGTCTAAATCCTTCAAGTTTAGCATTGGTGTTCCTTAACTCAGTCCCATATAGTTTACTGTTGTCGTTGAAATGTCTGATCCAAATAGCTTTCTACCTGTAATTCTATCAATTTCCTTAAACGCGTCAGCGGAGGGCTTGATTTTACCAAGCCTCGATCGAAATGAATTGTCAACGTCAATACGAATTCTATCTTTTATAATTTTACCAAGTCGATCAATCCTGCTTTTAAGATCCTGATATTCACTATTAACCCTATTTAAATAACGATGAAAAATTCTTTTCAACTTCCGTTGCCAAAGGTTGCCTATTTTAACTAATCTCATAGTCTCATCACAAACATTCCGGTATTTAGAGTTGTTGACAGGTAATAATTTTGAATGGTAATGAATACATGATTTTAAGTTATTTGTGATTTCATCGATAAAAAAGTCTATTTCGCTGCTAGATATATTACGATGCAAAGGAATTTCAATATTTGATAACTTTCTATCCATGTCTCTATTAAAAGCTCTCCAATTAGTGTCCTGAAAGGATCTTATGACTAAAGTGATCTGACGGAGCGGCAAGGGTTCTGCATGTAATTGAAGTGAAATGTTCCATTAATGTTGCCGAAACCAGAAAAAAATCGATAGTAGATAAGCTTCTAGGGAAAGTTGGACTATTGGGTGAAATAATATCAGCAGTAATATACCCTTCGTCAAAAAACCACCTGTGAAATAATAAACCATTTCTATTAATGGAAGAACCATCCCATAAAGTGTGCCTGGAGTTATAATCGCCACCTATAATAAATTCATCATACTGTAGGCAAAGGCTAAGTAAGTTATCCAAATTAGAACAAAAGGAGTTGTCAACAATGTTCGGAATATAAATGCTTCCGAATAAAAATTTCTTTCTTTCACCAGAATCATTTAGACAAAAGATTGCCGCTAAAGAAATTGAAAAAGAGGAACAGTTAAAAGATTCAGAAGCATATTTAAGATCTTTATCAATTAGTATAGCAGTACCACGGCCAAAGTCATCTCGAATCATGTTATAGCCTTCGAAACTCGGTTTAAGTCGACTTCCTAATCTGGTTTCAGAAAGTAAACAAATGTGCGGTTTTGTTTTTGGCTTAAAAAAGAATAAAATGATACTCTCTTAGCCATCGAAATTAATGAATTAATATTCAAGGATACAATTTTTAAATTACTTATATTAGGCATTTTAAACTACTATATCCGCCACAAACATTGTTCAACGCCTTATATTTTGGCCAAAACGATCGAATTTTATGAACCAAAACCGAAAACGCAACATTAAAAAGACTCATGGATTCTTTGAGAAACTCACCCACAATACCCTTAGCGTTCCCATCTGTAGCAGGAACATCCACAACAACAGGTTTTGTGGTACCTCTAGTCATATCTGCGTAAGAAACGGAACCAACAGAATTTGGATTATTATTGATAGACAACATAACTGATTGCCTAGATTTATTTGCCATATTTCTAGCTTTTAGAGATAGTTCCATTCTCTTAAGTTTGTACTTTTTATATTCGGGACATCCGCCATAACTGGCTGGATGACCCGACTCACCACAATTTGCACATTTCGGGGAAACTTTACGAGCAGAATCTGATCTGTTTAAATCAATGCAAACGGAGGAATCATGCCGCATTCCACATACCACACATTTTGGTTCACTGGCACAAAAATCACTTGAGTGACCAAACCGTTGACATCTAAAACAACGTAGTAAGTTTTTGGAAATCTTACGCTCCCAAACAATTTTCTGGTTAAGCAAATATTTTATTTTGTAAAGATCCTTTATGGACTCACCAGCTTGAAGCTGAACCCAAAATAGATTAGGTGGGTCTTTAATTTTTTTTCCCTATCTTACATCCTCTTCACTGAGAGGTTTAGGTTTATAAAAAAGGCTTACCTTAGAAATCTTTAAGTTAGGTATTACCTGATTTATTGCACGAAGCACCTCATCGGGAGGAGTGGAAGCATCAACACCCTTCAACATAAGCGAATGCCTTTTCAAACTTTAGGAGCAAACGTGAAGGCCTGCACTTCGGTATCACGCAAAGAAGATATCAATTTAGAGTGAACCCTATCATTATTTACAAATATTTTAGTTTTAAGATAACCAAAATTTGTAAATTTGTATTGCAGGTCATCAACATGACAGGTTCTAGAACAAAGATCAATTAATTTGCGCAGGCCATCACATGTGACCCCGAAAGCAAAAATTGGGGGGCAGAACATCTTAACACCCGACTTTTCATAATTAGAGTTCTTGTTATTGGCAGAGTGCCCATCATTGTTAATGTTTTTTCTTAAATCTACCTTTTCGCCATTTAAATCAATTGAGTCAGCATGATCCATATTTTCGCTTTCATCAAGCAAAGCAAAACGATTTTCCGCTACCTTAGCTGTATTTGCGTGAGCCCATTTACAAGCCGTGTTATTCAATCCACCTCGTACGAGCTGCCACTCATCATCGCGAACGGTATCTACTCCAACGGTGGTATGAACATCATCAGATGTATTAACATCATAGCTTTGTGGCGTGTTTGAATTGTAGCGGGGTACAAAATGACGCACTTCCTCGACACTTTTGTTGCTTTCAAATTCCCTTAAACGGGCAATATCATCCTGAGATAAACTATTTCTCACACTCTTAAACTCAGATTTCCCTAACATTATGGGGTTCTCGTCCAGTTTATTACTGGTTTTTTTTTTTAAAACTTCACGACAGTTTTTATTTTTGTAGTTTAACTGTTCTTTAAAAATACTTCTTCTACTCTTCATCACAATACCGGAAAAAAACACGTCCGACTTGTACGAGTGCCAAAAGAAGACAATTCTTACGAATGTTTACTCAATGTCGTTCCCACAGGTGAGCAATTATACAGATAGTCGACTTTCATATCTCCTGTCCCCTAAACCCGCAAAAAAGTTATAATAGTGGCGGCACGATTCTCTCTTATCTTCGGTATCTGTAAATACGTGTGAACGACAGAGGGTGAGGTTGTCCACGCACACACTCGCAGTACTGCGCCATGGAATCCATTTCGAAAAAAATGTCATGTAGGTATCATCAATGTCAAACTGGGCTTCAATTCACATTTTTGATAATCAACAGCACCCTCTGTGGTTCACACGTATTCACAGGTTTCAAGGGGACACTGTTATGCTGAGTTGACAACAAAGTCCAAAGTCAAAAGTGCAAAGTGGAAAAGTCAGTGAAAGTCGTCTTCATTTGTTCAACAACGACAGAAGACACAGGTCAGGCAATAGTCAGACGGTAATAAAAAAAAGTAAAGAAAACCCAAGAGCAATAAAAAGTGAATTCCTTTGAATTCACTAATAAAAAGTAATAAAACCCCACCCGACATCCGAAAATATACCTGAGAATGGGTATTAAAGAAAAAATTAAGGTCGCCAAGGCAGGTCTCCTCGAAAAGATCCAGCAGGAAGTCAACTACCTGCGTAACCTCTACGGCGAAGAAGCCTCGCAAGAGTTTTCGGCGACGTTTGGGTACCACGTGGACGATTTTTTAAAAAATCTCTGTCAAGAAGAGATTATTAATTCGGCACCCAAACCGGTTGATGACAACGCCGATTCCACCGAGGAAGAGGAAGCTCCTAAGCGGAAGAAGCTTGCTTCTGCTGAGTTGCCAGCAAGCGCCATCGTTTTAGATGATTTAAGAGCTGATGGTAACGATGGATATACCAAAGTTACCAAGCAGACGAAGAGGAAAATAGCGGATCGTCCCGGAAGGAAAGAAGCCGAGAAAGAATTTCATCCAAATACAACACCGAAGACAACACCAAAGACGACATCTGAAGCTGCCCAGGAAAATAAATCTGTACAACCGCCAATAGTCTGTTTCAATCTGGCTACAGCGGCAATGTACAGATTCTTTAAAGCCAAGGATGTGACTGTGAAATATACGATCGTAAACATAAACAAAACCAAATCTATTGTGAAGACTGCATGCAGAGAAGACCACCTGGCTGTAAGGGATTACCTGAGGGCTCAGCAAATCCAACACCACACCTTTACCGCGAAGGAAGACCGGAAGTGTATTATTCTTTTAAAAAAAATACACCATTCGCACGCCCCAGAAGACATCATCAATGGACTGCTCGAAGCTGGATTTAAGGCGCTGAAGGCAACAGCCTTCAAATCACCAAAAAACAAATCCGCAATATACAATGCCTTCGTTATCGAGTTCGAGAAGGGAACTACTGTAATGGAGGTCGTCAAAACGAAGAACCTGCTTGGCGAAGCAGTCGTATGGGAAAGACTTCTCCCTAACGAAGTGACACAATGCCGGAATTGCCAAAGCTTTGGCCATGTCAGCATCAACTGCGACATGAAACCGAGGTGCGTCAAATGCAAGGACGATCATGAGCCCGGTCAGTGCAAACGTACAGACGAGAAGGAAGGAAAGCCGTACTGCGTTCTTTGTAAGACAGAAGGCCACCCAGCGAACTACCGAGGATGCCCAGCGTATAAAAAAGTCCTAGCAGCAAAGCGCGAGAAGGAAGACCAACGCATTAAGAAGAAAGATGTCAACAGCGCAGAAATCAAGTCCATGGTTATTCCGGGTAAGTCATTTTCTGATATAATGAAAACAAAAACACCCATCCCCACTGCCACTCCTAAGCCCATCCCCCAAAACAAACCAACAACTACAGCCCCAAAAGCCGTAAGCCCTCCAATAGTCGCCAAGGCAGCAAGTGGTTTCAAATCCACAAACTGCTCCTTCCTGGGTGATTCCCAGAAATTCTTTGGCTGCGATTTCCTGTCGCTCATGTCAAAGATCTCATCTTTCCTTCCTCTCTATGAGGCATGTCCCGATGATATCGGCAAAAAACACCTCTACCTTGAATTCTGTTTTAAATTATGTCTAGGACAATAAGAAATCTAAACGTTATTAGTTATAACGTAAATTCATTAATTTCACATCCTAAACGAATAGCCCTCCAAAACTTTTTGATTAAAAATACCCCAGACGTAGTATTTCTATCTGAGACGAAAATACAGCCTAAACACCGGCCATCTTTCGATAAGTATCGTCTTTTCAGAAGAGACAAGCAGGCACCCGGCGAAAGCGGGACTGCGGTTCTCGTACGGTCCTCCTTTCAAGCAAAACCTCATCGATTAGAGGGTTTTAGAACTTTCGAAGTTACTTGCGTAACTATCCCGTTGGAGAATAATAACAATCTCATGTTAATATCTCTCTACAACCAATGTACGGCGACTAGCTCAGATATTAAACATGACCTTGACGTTCTGCACAACTTCTGCAAAAACTACACCCAATTTATAATTGGTGGTGATTTTAATGCTCGCCACCCCTTGTGGATGGACTCACAAATATCACCACCTGGTATGGCTATAGCCAACTGGCTTCAAGCCAATTCCCACCAACATTCTTTCGAGATAGTCTCTCAGCCTGGTTTCACGTTCCCTCGCACCCCCTCACTTATTGACTTTTTTATATGTTCCTCTAGTCTTGTCTGTAAAATTCCACATCTTGTGAATTATAGATGTGCGACCATTTTATCAGACTCTGACCATTTTGCCGTTAATCTGAATATCCGATTAAAAACCAGTATTCAGGCCTTAATTTCACCCACTGACCATTTCACCAATCTTAACAAAATTAACTGGGAAACGTTTCAAGAGTCCTTAACGGAAAAATTAAGAAACAACATCCCAATTTCTACCTCAAATTTGAGTAACCACCAAATTGATTCAGCAATCTTAAAAATTGAAAACTCAATTTCTGAAAGCATTGCAGAGCAACCAACTTGCAACAACATTCCGTCCAAATACAAAGACCTTCCTGTACACATTCAGAATATGTATAAACACAGGCAAAAGCTTCGGAAAATTCTGCAACGAATATTCCACCGCACGCTTAATACACACTGCGCTGAATATCAGAGTGTTCTTTCACAATTAAATTGTCTAAGCACGCTGATTAGTGAGAACACAAAATCCTTTGTGAATTCTCAATTCAAAAAGAGACTGAACCTTATCAAACCAGGCCCAGACACCTTTAAGAAAATAAACCAAATTGTTGGAAAAAAGTCCCTAGTCACTGAACCCCTTCTATCAAACGGTTCATTGGTTTCATCAGATGCCGAAAAATCAAATGCATTTGCAGAGCATTTTGAAAATAATTTTCAACCTAGTCCCCCACACCACCTTCCGGAGTTTTTGAACAACGTTCGAGGTGAAGTAACTGGACTAACGGCTGAAATTCCCAGCCCAATTACCCAGTTTTCAGAAACAAACTCATCAGTCTACACTCTAGTTGATGAGTCTTTCACCAGCCCTACTAACCTATCGGCAGCAATTTATACCAGTAACGCCAAAAAGTCTTCAGGTCCGGACAAAATTTCCAACTTTGTCATGAAAAGACTTCCCCCATCAGCAATAATTTTTCTCACAATTATTCTCAATAATTGTATTAACAACTGCTATTTTCCAACCAAATGGAAAATTGCGGAAGTTTTTCCAATCCCAAAAAAATTATCTGCAAATTGCATTTCAAAATTTAGACCCATCTCTCTGCTCTCAAATATAAGCAAACTTCTAGAAATGTTGATTTTAAACAAAATCAACTCGGTCTGCACCGAACTAGAAATAGCACAAAACAACCAATTCGGATTCAAATCCAATCACTCGACATTTCACCCACTGCTGAAGCTGCACGCCGATGTTAGTATTGGGTTAAATAAGATAGAGACCACCGTTGCTTGTCTACTTGACATTGAAAAGGCATTTGATTCCGTTTGGATTGAAGGCTTAGTCTTCAAGCTCAAGTCCCTTAACTTCCCAACACATACCATAAGAATCATACACAGCTTTCTGACCAACCGTAAGTTCTATGTGCGAATAGGGAACTCCAAATCATCCAGTATCAGGGATATCAAAGCAGGGGTAGCCCAGGGCTCACGCCTCGGCCCCACCTTGTTTAATCTCTATACTTGTGATCAACCACAAAATGATTCTAGAACAGAGACTCTACTTTACGCAGATGACTCTATCACCTACTCTTCTTCCCCTTGCCCTAACATTGCATTACGCAGAGTCAAGACACACATCCTCAAACTTTGGGAATACTACCAAAAATGGGGAATCAAAATAAACTCCGCTAAAACGGAGCTTATAACATTTCGAAATCCCTGCGGCACTGCTCGCAACAACACGGTAGCGAAATGTAAAAAGCTAACTCTTACCCTGCCCGACAACTCCATAATACTGCCAAAACAACAGGTCAGATATTTAGGGGTGAACTTTTCAGAACGTTTCAAGTTCAACCGTCACGTAGCCCTTACCCTTCAAAAGGCAAACTTTGCCTTATCGTTAGTCCTGCCACTTATGCGAATAAGAGGCGGACTCGAGACAAGGACCAAACTTCTTCTCTACAAGCAGTTGATACGTCCAATAATAACCTACTGCTTTCCCATCTGGTACACTATCAGTCCCAGTTACATGAAAAAAATACAAATCTTCGAGCGAAAAGTGCTTCGGCACTGTACTTCGCTCTACCGAAACCCTCACAACAACCACTATTATA
Organism: Ferdinandea cuprea; assembly: GCA_963576555.1. Taxonomy (NCBI): domain Eukaryota; kingdom Metazoa; phylum Arthropoda; class Insecta; order Diptera; family Syrphidae; genus Ferdinandea; species Ferdinandea cuprea. The sequence continues at coordinate 87,554,964 of OY754959.1, forward strand.
GAACAGAAGTCCTATATGAAGCCGCCAATCTTATCCCCATTGACCAATATCTGTGCTCGCTTTCAACGAAAATGACGCGCAATATCCTATCCCATCCCAACCCTTTGATTCATATCATTTCAGAGACTCCATCAATACAGGATTACTATCCCCACGTGATGGCTTTAATTGAACCAGATCTTGGAATAGTCCAAGAAGATTCATTCGAAGACTTCTACGTGGTTGCTGGAACGCGATACAACCGTGGTTAACGATCTGCCGGAAAGCAATGGAAACACAGACACGCCATCTAACACCAAGAAGAATACAAGCCAACGAACTAAATCTCCAACCCACCCCAACAAACCACACCAATGACCGTCGGCGCCACTCACGCTGTACGACAAATAATCAATCAAAAAATGTAAATAAATTTCAAAAATAATTTTTAAAATAAAAATGTAATAATAAACTATCATTTGCACAACGCAGAGCCCCATCAGTGCTCGCAGAATATTAGATTTATCCTAGACTTAAGAAAAACAATTGTATAAATATTGTAAACACACATTTTTTAAAAAAAGAGTAATACATTGTATATATATATATATATGCTGAGTTGACTATCTGAATTATTACACATCTACGCCCTTCACTGAGAAATTTACGAATAAGTGAGTAAGATTGGTAAAATTTTCAAAACATGGCCATTGACAGTTGATTTGAAATATATAAATATATTCTAACGCGCTTGAATACATTTGTATTTTATAAAACTAAATAAAATTAACATTGCTGTTTTTTTTATATTATCACATATGTGTCTTTCGGTGAATACAAAGTTTTCCACATAATTAAGACTGAATTCATAGTAGTACTTGCTTGGTTATTAAGCCACTTTGGTGAAATTGTTCCATTTGAAAAATAAATAGGACCAATTGTAGTAGCATACGACTTATTGGTATTAAATTAACAATTTCTTCGTGTTTATTGTTTTTATACACCAAGCCACATATTCACTATTAAAAAAAAAACCTCTTAAATCGAAAACACTCGCAGAGGTAATAGATCTCAAAATCTTTTTTCTTACATCGAACATTTTTAAATTTTACGTTAGTGAAGAAAAATTTAAAATTTTATTATTTACATAGGAAGGCAGGAGGTATTCATTTCAATTCAACTTCCTTGTCATCTCGAACCTGGGGGCTTGGATTCGAAGATCCTCTTGGCCTGGAGCGTGGTTGTCCATTCGCTCGATGTGGCCGAGCCAATGTAGTCGACGTTTCTTGGCTTTTTGGACTACATCCACATCTTGGTACAGGTCATAGAGTTCGCGGTTGTATCTTCTCCTCCATTCACCCTCCTCGCACACAGTACCAAATATCCGTGCAAGGATTTTTCTCTTAAAGGATCCTAGTATTAACTCTCCTTTCCTGCTCAGCGTCCAGCACTCGGCGCCGTATAGCAGAACTGGCAGGATAAGGGTTCTGTAGAGCATGCACTTTGTCCTTCGAGTCAGGAGTTTTGAACCCATTTGTTTTGCCAAACCGAAGTTTCCTAGGGTAATTCTTCGACGGATCTCCATTAAGATATCATATGTGGAGTTGATGTTTACCCCGAGATAGATGAACTCCTAAACTACCTCGAAGTTGCTGCTATCAACAGTGACATTTTGTCCTAGGCGGTGGACAGATGATTGTTTGTTTGTTGATAGTATGTATTTAGTCTTGTTCTCGTTAACTTCAAGGCCAACTAGTTTCGCCTGTTCTTCAATAGCCGTGAAAGCCTCTATCACGGCACGCTGGGATAGACCGATGATGTCTATATCGCCCGCATACCCCAGCAGTTGGACTGATCTGTTGAAGATAGTGTTTGACACCTGCCTTGCGCACTATCTGCTTAAGAACAAGATTGAAGAAATCACACGACAGCGCATCCTTGCCGAAATCCGGTGCATGTTTGAAAGAGTTCAGACTATCTGCTGCCAAACTGCACATTGCACCGTGTGTTATTTAGTGTCACGCGACACATCTGGATCAGTTTTAACGGGATCCCGAATTCGGCAATCACCCCAAAAAGCTCCTGATGATGAATACTGTCATATGCGGCTTTAAAGTCGATGAAGAAATGGTGTGTCTCGACTTGAAACTCGTTGGTCTTTTCCAGCATTTGCCTTAGTGTGAAGATTTGGTCTACAGTTGATCTTGCAGGCCGGAAGCCCCACTGGTACGTGCCGGTTAGTGTGTTGCAGAAAGTTTTGAGACGTTTACACAGTACGTTGGATAGGATCTTATATGCGACATTAAGCAGGGATATGCCTTGATAGTTCTTGCAAGACATAGGGTCACCTTTCTTGTAGATGGGACATATGGAACTGATGGTCCAGGCATCAGGCATGCTTTTCTCCACCCAAACTTGGTTGCTGATTTGGTGCATGCGCCCTACCATAACATCACCTCCGTATTTGAAAAGCTCTGCAGGTAGACCATCAGAGCCGAAGTCCTTGTTGTTCTTTAGCTTTTTTATAGCTAAGCTAACCTCTTCTATACAGGGCGGAGGGACTGGTTCTTCATTGATTGGGCGGAGGGACCGGTTCTTCATTGACTGGACGTTGGTTCTCTTCTTGCCTCATCACTCCCTCCACATTATGCCCGTTTAGTAGCTGCTGGAAATGCTGTATAAATACATCTACTATTCCCCGCGCATCGGTACGCTACTTAAGAGTCATTGGTAAAAATATACATAAGTAACTGTTATCAGCACCATAAAAAGCCCCAAAATCTATGTATATACATATGTACTTTGCGTCACAAACAGCTACTAGAACGATACCAACACAATTTGGCATATTCCAAATGTACCAAAAATCCATTGATATTTTCTGGAAATCACTTTTAGTTGGTTCTATAACATTAATTGAAGTCAGTACGGTCCATAGCACATCGTAAGCTTCGAGTACTATGCTCCGAACGGTTTCTTTTCCTAATTTGAATGACCATGCTTTACTTTGGAGTTCCGATCTGACCACCGACGGGCAAAAACCCACCACTGCTCCGCTGCCTGTGATCGTTTGATACTGCTTCTGTTTGATCGTACTTGGTACACCGTTATTTTATATCATTTGTGTACTTGTTAGGGTTGGGTAGGCGCAGCATCTGCCGAATAGCGGGCCATGTCGACCAATCTGTACCTCTAACTTCTAAGTGACACACTTTGTGAAAAGGTGAGAGAAAAATGTAAACTGCAGATCAGTAACTAATGCAAGCTTTTTTGTGTAAATGTGTGAACCACAAGTGTCACTTAGGAAATTAGATGTAGCCTACATATTGGTTCTTATGACATTGCATGGTTTGTTTTGCTTTTATCCTGGATTTCAATGCCACAGATTCATTGCTGCTGTTGTCACTATCAACAGCTATTTGTTATGTAGAAATTGATAGTAACGTTTTATATTCGCTGGACTTTTTCAGCTTAACACTTTATCATAGTTTCCGGTGCAACTCAATTATTGTTAGGAGTATTAAGACTTAATTAATTTTATTTTCTACTTTCGTAGGCTACTTTTAGCAACTACCCACCGAAAGAAATAAAAACGAATTCCTTAACATTTAAATACTTCTAGAACTGGAGATGGTTGGTACATTTTCAAGTTCTTCTTCGAGTTTTCAATATAAGCCATCTGAAGGTCTAAATTAGTAATTCTTAAAACCTCACTTTATAATGAAAAAACAATGCACCCACTACTAATTTTAAGGAGATATTTACCCAAATCCCGCCTATAAAACCATTTATTTAATACCAGATTTCAACTTCTAATTGTTTTGTACTTGTTTTGCATAGCCATGAATCTCTTCAACTAAATTCAAACATTTTGCAAACAAAAACCACACAACATATTTATTGCACGGACGCAACACTCGAATTGCACAGAAACATGTTTTTTCTTATGTCCATCCAATTCCTTATAAACCACGCGTAACATATCTATTGTCTTGCCGCACCTCAACACTCCAATTACACAAAAAACATATTTTTCATACAAAAATCCAGTTCCTTAATCCTGAAATTCGAATTTCAAAAACGACTCACGAACATTACCTACGCCTCACGTAAAAAATACTTTCATTGAGGTAGAAATATATTATAAATTAATTCTAACAGAGAAACTCAAATACTTTTATGCCTCATCGCAGTTATGTTATTATTATTAACAATTTATAAAAAAATTATGTAAGATTAAAAAACATGTAACCATATTTATATATAAAGGGTGATCCATTTCGAGGTTTCCTACTTTGTTAAGGAAAAAAAAACAGAAAATTCAAATTTAATGGAGAATGTTTATTATCATTTGAAAGACCATTCTTTGGCATTTATTTTTTGAAGATTATATCTATCAAATGTTGGCCGTTGCTACGTCGCAGATGGCCCATCCGTTGAGTCCTATTTTCGATCACTCGTTCGAGCATTTCGACTGGTAACTGGCGAATGACACGCGTGATGTTTTCCTCCAAGGCCTGAATCGAAGCGGGTTTGTCGGCATAAACTTTTGACTTTACATATCCCCACAGGAAAAAGTCTAACGGTGTGATATCACACGATCTTGGTGGCCAATCGACCGGGCCAAAACGTGAAATTATGTGCTCACCGAAATGTTCTCTCAATAAGTCCATTGATTGATGCGATGTGTGGGAAGTGGCGCCGTCTTGCTGAAACCAAATGTCGCCGAGATCACGAGCTTCAGGCATCAAATAGTCGGTTATCATGGCACGATAACGGTCGCCATTGACGGTTACGTTCGCACCGGCATAGTTTTTAAAGAAATATGGACCGATGATTCCACCGGCCCACAAACCACACCAAACCGTTGTTTTTTCTGGATGAAGTGGCAGTTCTTCAATCTCTTCAGGTTGCTCTTCGTCCCAAATGCGGCAATTTTGTTTGTTTACATACCCATTGAGCCAGACAAAATGAGCTAAACAAAATTTGTCTCGAAAACGTCGGATCTTCTTCGAACTTTTCAAGAGCCCATAGAGCGAAGCGATGTCGCTTGGGAAGGTCGAGCGGCTTCAGTTGTTGCACAAGCTGTATTTTGTACGCTTTCAATTTAAGATCTTGACCTAAAATGCGCCAAGTCGATCCATACGTCAGTCCGAGTTGCTGCGAACGGCGCCGAATCGACTCTCTACGGTCTTCGTGTACACTCTCAGCTACGGCCGCTATATTTTCTTCACTGCGTGCTGGACGTGGTCTATTCGGTCGAATATTATCCAATAATGAATGCTGGGTCTCAAAATGGGTGATGGTGTTGCGAATAGTACGCTCAGTAGGCCGATTGTGTTGACCAAAAGTTGAGCGAAGTGCACGAAAAACATTCCTCACAGAACGTGAATTTTCATAATAAAGTTGAACAATTTGTAAACGTTGTTCACGCGTAAGTCTTTCCATTATGAAATGCCAAACTATACTAAACAAAAATAACATGACAGCATGACACGACTCACACGTGATCTGTCAAAAAAGGCTATTGAAAAAAGTATCTCTACTTGGATCACCCGTTAGAAATAAAATCGACGTGTGGGTGCAGTGGCTTAGTGGTTTAGTGCGTTGGGCCACCAAGCGAGAGGTCGCTGGTTCAAATCCCGACCTGTACCACCTGAATAGTTTTTATTCGCTGCCCCACCTCTTGCGAACGTCGGACAAACATCCAAGAGTAACTAATGTCATGACAAGCTTCTCAAAAATAAATTGCCGTTCTGAACCGGCATTATACTGTGGGTCCCTCCATTCATGTCAAAAATATAATTTCGCACACACAATGGTTGGATAAGCTAGGCTTTAGGTCCTGTATCCGCTTACACCTAATATTATATTATATATATTTTAATAAAATCGACGGGCATTGTATTTATAATTTTTTAACGTATTTTCTGTTATGAAAAAAACAACCACAGGAGGCAATGTTTCACCACTCGAACTGAAAACCAAGAGAACCGTCAAATTATTTGAGCTGGTAGGAATTCCGATACCCTTTTCGGCTAATAACGTTCCACGTATTCAGTGCAAGGCTGAAAGATGCTTCGTCGCTGTTGAAAATTAGCATTCTCTTCTTCTAAATGTTTTTCCAAATCGGTAAAAAATTCGCGAGTGGTCTCTTTTCTTTTTATTGATTTGGCCTTTCCCATGGTCTCAGGAGTACCTTATGATAGTATGGTGTTTCAGGAAACCGTTGTACAATTTTTCCCAGTATGTTTGTTCTTCCTGTACGATTTTTTGCACTACATCTAGCAACTCATTTGGTTTCTGCAGAAACTCACATTTTAGTTGCAGGTCCATCCCTTTGGAGCTTATCAGGAGCTCTACCGTTTTCCCTATCATGGTGAGTTATGATCGGAACCCCGAATTCTCTACTGGCACTTCGAATACTTTTCGATTCGGTTCTTATAAAGACTCGTCTTTTTCTTGCTGACCTATGAGATGATATTAAGGGGCTAGTTGTAGCTATCATTGAATCGATTAGAAATTTTGTTTTCGTAATTTAAGACGACTAAGCAAACAATAATATTCACTTATAAAATTTTTCTTCAAACAAAATTACATAATTCTGATTTTAACTTTTCTTTTAATCGATTTTTATTATTTCACTGATTGAAATCGATTTCAATGAACAGTTGATATTTGTTTCTACAATTTGGAACACAATCGTTACAACTGTTTTTGTTTTTTTGAGATACGGTAATTTCCTTTTAGGTAGGGTATTCAAAACGAATTAAATTTTGTTTAAAACCAATATTTGAGTAAATGTGCCCTTTTCTTCCAGATTATTCCGTCAGCTTTATGACAACTTTGACTACAATCTGGACACGAATGCTCCATTGTCGTTTGCTGTATAAATTAATATTCATCATCTCTTGAAGATTATAGTAGAAGAAAACAATCAAGTTGCGGCAATTGACAAAAAAAAATTCAAACGCGTTCAAGTTAACAAACATCTATGCAATGTTGTATATGTTTATAAATAATGTTTTTGCATTTAGAGGCGCTTTAAAGCACGTCTAATTTTATACGCTCTTTATAATTCGTTTAATACTCAAATATATTGAACGATTTTATGTGCAATCCGAACAAGTTAATGTGATTGCAATTGTCAACAGTTAAAACCATACGAATTTTGCATCATACCATTTCATTGTTCAAAAAGAGTTTCTTTGAAAGCTCAAGGGTATATGAGCTTTCAACTTTTCTGGCTCAAAAACCTACATTGTTGAAAAAACTCTTCATTGTTTCTGCAACAGATGGCTTTATGAAACGATGAATTTGAGGAAAAAAACCGTATTTTTGACATACATCAACTCCAATGATAGCTGCTACCACTTATTCAGCATCATAGATGAGTCATTAACCAGGCAATCAACGCTGCATACCCTTTTGTGAAGGTTTTACCTAAAGTTTTCCTTCAAAGCTACTTATGTCGATTTTCATTCATGCAATTTGCCATGTTGGAACAGTACTCACGAAATAGCTAGAACACCACTGACAGCAGTTGGAACAGTGCTTGACAGTTCTAACATGGCGAATGGGTGAATGAAAATCGACATTAGTAATTTTTCAAACGCACATTACACCTAATTGTATTTGTCAGTAGTAAGGTATTCACTATATCTCTATGCTGTGCTAAAAAATGAATATAAATATTTAGCAATACCTATAAGCAACGCATTGACAGTGACGGAGGCCAACATAGCTCAAATTGCTACTCTCTCATAATTTGACAGCCAGGAGTAAAAATATGTGATTGGCTGAAAATTTTAGAGAACGAGAGCATTTGATATTGCAGTCAGCCCAGCCTTGCCATATAAGCAGATTTATCGTAGCTAAATGCGCGTTAACTATTTGGCGTTGTTCAGACTTCAGAGCAGAGCAATGAACAGAGTCCGAGCTCCTCGGGTATGTTATGAACAGCGCGAACGCATATCGCTCTTATTTATTTATGAAGCACACTTGGGTATTCAACAATAATGTTAAGTTCAGACACAAAATATGAATATGTGAAAATTTATTTCATAGTTTTAATTATATTCTGCACCAGAAAAAAACGTCGTCTGTCAATATTCCTATCGCTATGCTCAGACTGCTCATTCAATTTTTTCTGAGCTCAAAGAGTGCACTCTAGGCATGCTCTTAAAGACAAAAAATTACGACATACAAGTTCTAGCAACTAAAGTGTCTGAGCTTAAATTCGATATAACTATTTTTTTTATAAATGCAAGTATACCTTTTTGTTAATGCGTTATAAAACTCTTCATTCAAATAGCAAAAATCAGATTATTTTTTTAATATGGCAATTTTTACGGAGATAACAACCGACGTCTGCTTTCGCCGGGGAAAGTTAATCACTTAAAGCATTATTTTTACAAAAAAGGTAACATATCATTCCCATCAAGTTAGTTTCTTTTTTTACTGCTTCAAGTCTTTACTGGTGCCTAGAACTTTTTTTACTGATTTCAATCAACGACTTATTTTCGTTTGTATAATTTCGAACACAAACGTTTCACTGATGTGTTTGATTCACTTTCTCTCGATTTCGGTTCTTACTGTAAAAATTGTCGGGGAATGGAATTGTGTAATTTTGCAATTCGCTGGAAGCGGTGCAGGTTAACTCAGTGGAAAGCGCTGGAAAGTTTGCATCTGTCATTTAACTATGTCGGCAACGGATAATAAATTTAAAACAAAATAAATCAAACCAGTGCAAGTGTACTTATAACAAAACAATATTTCACCGAAATAAATATTTTTTGAAATCCTATTATTTTGTTTTCGTTAATATAAAGTGATAACAGAGCGAAAACGTTTTTATACCAATCATAAAAATAAATATATTTCCGTACAATTAATTTGGGTGAGTCCTTAAAACCAATACATTTTGCATTGTGATTGTTAAATTAGCTATTATATTTTTATGTTTTCCCAACAAAACAATTGGTTATAAAAAGCATGATGATTAAAATTAATAATCTAAAGGAAAAAAATAGCTGAAAATATTAGAAAAATTGCTAATATTCATTTTTATATCCTAATATAAATTTTGATTTTGCCCGAAATTGTGAAACATTTTTTCATCGAATTTAAAATCCCAAATCGGCCAGAACCGCATCTAATTCAGCCTGTAGACTACTAGCCTTCTCACGAACCTTCGAAATCTCATCTTGGAGATTATCGACATTTGCCTGTAACAGAACATTGCCCTTCTTAAGAGCTGACAATCGGTTTTCATATTTCTTGACGCGTGGTTCGAGATTTAACTTTTTATCATCATCGGACGCATCCTAAAAATCAAATATGATTAAAAATTACTTTTATGCTGTTAAAATAGAAACCAACTTCAGCTTCTGATTCGCTTTCCGTTTCAGATCCACTTTCATCGTCCGATTCATCTGTTTCTGACTCTTCGGATTCCTCTTCAGACTCTTGCTCATCATCCTGTTCCTCCTCGTCCTCCTCCTCTTCATCTTCTTCCTCGTCTTCGTCCTTCTCTTTATCATCATCGTCTCCTTCTTTCATGGATGCTGCCATTTTTTGCACTTCTTTCTCTAGTTTCTTGAATTTTTTATTTTCCTCCCTGAAACAATTGATTTTGCGAAAAATATTAACGGAAACATATATTACGCATTTCCTCACTTTAAAAGAATGTGATTCTTTTTCATGACTTGCTTAAGATTTGCCCTCTCCCTCTTAGCAGCTTCCTGTTTATCCTTAAGTTTGGTCAATTTAGTTTTAAGAATCTTTACTTCCTTAGCCAATCGCCGCTTCTTGCGCTCGGCCTTCTTTTCCTCATCTTCGTCTTCGTCACTTTCAGATAACTCTAGTTCTAGTTCTGGTGAGCTTTCCTTATTCTGGTTTGCTTCACTGGGACGACGTGATCCGTTAATTGAACCGCCACCACCCTTTAATGAATTCATGTACTTTGTAAAGTAATTTGAAATGTTATTTGTATTGTTTTCTGGCGGCATTTGCGCTGGCTGTTACCGTTGAGACAGAAGATTTTATTGGTTAGTGCTTAAGCATAAGCGGGACATTAACTGGTTCTTACCTGAATTTCATTATCAGAAGACGAATGAAAATTGTAATAAATGTCCGTGTCAGTGGGATCTTCGAGAGAATAGCAAAAGCTGAATTGCGGTGTTATATGGTTTATAGCGGGAGGTTGCTTTCAAGTTTTTTGGTTAAAAAATTAGCAAAGCGGGAAAATCGTATTAATTTTAAAAATAGTTTCTAGCAAATAATAACTAGCAAAGTTGGTTTGCCGTTGCCAGATATTTACATAAAAGCTGTATACATATTGGTTTTTCCTATTTAATTTCATTAAAATTTTATTAATGCATATTACTAAATAAATTTCAGTAACACTTACTTACTTACTTACTTAGGAAGCGCTACAGTCCAGAGCACAACATTCTCTCTACAAATAAGCCTCCCCAAGCTGGTTAGGTGAGGATTTTTTCTACTGGCGAGGACTACTGGGTTATCTATCCGGATTCGAGTTGAAGCTTCAGCTTTTTGGAGCTTGTGTAGGTGCTCTACAGCCCAACCATCTCATATGAACAATGCGCAGTTTTTTGACCAGGCTTAAGAATCCATGTTAAAGCAGGACTGAGATTATCAAGGTCTTATATAGAATTTACTTAGTTGCTCTGGCTGATGGGGATTCTTTGATACAGATTGTTCACTCACCGCACCTATTTCTTCGTTCTTTCTTTCGCCGGACTAATTCCACCGCACTTCCTGGATGGCAGTGATGTCTAATCCGCTAATTGTTCGACTGCACGAGACCCATTAAGGAGCTTCTGCAGGTTTAGCTATTGGTTGCTTTGTAACAATAAATTGTTCACGTGGTCGAGCAGTTAAGTGGACCGAAAACGAAACCTGGCACTTCGCTAATTTGAACATTTGACTTTTTAAAGTCAGGCTAGTAAGTGTCTGGAATCAGTCTCTATAAACTTTTAAGTAGTCCTAAAATACCGATCATCTCTAAAGGAGATGACGCAGCAGTTCAACATTTACCTGTGCTGGGTGCCGGGACATAGTGACATTCCGGAAACTACATGGCTGACGAACTCGCCAAAGTTTGCTTCTTAGGCATACCAGTTTCTAGATGCAAGCTCACGTTAAAACTGGATGCAATAGAAAAAAGCTAACCTCATATGGAGAGGTGGTACTACTTCTCTGGCAACGAAACGATGAAACGAACTGACCCGAATTGTTAAATGCGAAAGTTTCAAACCGAATTGAACATACAATCCCGTTTCGGTTGGCAAATCGAGTTGGAATGCAGTCTTTTGTTTTTATACTGCACTGCCCGATTTAATACTTATTTGAAATTCGGTTTTGGTTCGGTTTCTCACATTGTCATTCATTGTTGGATTCTTTTTTTATGTGCTCACGCTTCTACACATGAATCTGAAGACCCAATCTTGACGGAGTTTTATGACCTCCTAGACGGTGCCTACGGAGCCTGTTTGAAGTATGACCAAAAAATCATACTCGGGGATTTTAACGCTAAAAACAGTAAGGATAACATCTTTGACGGATTAGTCTGTAAGCACAGCCTTTACGATACGACAACAGACAAGGGTTTCCGGCCATTCGACTTTTCAGCAGGTCCTAATACGGTGATAAGCAGCACTTAATTTCCAAGACCAGGAGGCATATCCCTGCTCAATGTCGCATATAAGATCCTATCAAACAGACTAATCGACACCTATCAGTGTGGTTTCTGGCCGGCAAATCGACATTAGACCATTTTGACACTAAGACAAATACTGGAAAAGACCAACGAATTCCAAGTCAAGACACACCATCATTTCATCCAATTTAAAGCCGCATATGATAGCATTCTTCGTGAGGAGCTCTATATGGCGATAGCCGAATTTTGGGAAACCGTCAAAACTAATCCGACTATGTCACATGACACGCCGTGCAATGTGCAGTTTGGCAACAGTTGATCCAAACATGTACTGGATTCCGGTATAAACACTGATGGACTGCCTTCAAGAGATCCGTACAGCTAATTGGGTATACGGACGATATCGACATTAGCTCTCAACGTGCCTTGATAGAGGCTTTTATAGCAATTGAAGAATATTTGTCGGTTTCGTCGGTCTTGGAGTTAACGAGGACAAAACCAGAAATATGCTTACCACAAACAAGCAAATATCTGTCCACCGGCTAGGACAAAACGTAACTGTTAGCTCGGGGATAACATCAATTCCTCAAACGACCCGGTTAATTCTTCTTATTCTATATGATATTAGTCGGATTCATGGCTTTTTACAACAACACCCTGATAAATCAATCCCCACAAAAAATTAAATAGTTTAAATTTTTCTTTTTCTAAAATGTCGACTGTATACGAATGGCTTTGATAAAAGGTTTCCTATGTGCGACTACTTGAATATGAAGATATTAATACATGTCGCAGAAAAGTTAGCTTTGTATCTTTGTATCATTATTAAACTCAATAAACTTTTGGTCTGATTCGGATTATATAAGATATTAGAAAAGTTCTATGAATATTGCGTATATGGGCCTTTCGGGGTAGTATTATTGGGCCAAGAATTCCAAGAACACCATATTTTTGACAGTCATTAGCTTCATCTGGGGTTCGCATTCGCAGATTCGAAATTTGAGAGAGAATTCTTCCGTCATCTTATCATATTTATTGCGGGTTCAGGGGGATAGGGTTATGCATAGTTGACTATCTAGTTATTTACTCATCTGTGCCCAGCGTATAGCTTATAGGGATTCTTATTGTCAATATTTTGACAAATAAGAATAATTTTGTAATAAAATAATACGGTAATTTGGAAAGTTACTACTGTAATTTGCTGAACTTGGGCAATCGTGTATGTTCTTCATCGCTAACCTTTTGTTGGTTACTGTAATTTTTAATTTATATTTAATTTTTGAATATTATAAAATTTAGTTAACGTTAATTGGTTCAGTATTTGGTATTTGGGAATTTTAAGAAAATCCCTTCGTTGTTGTACCATTACCCAAATTAATGCAAATAACTGTGTTATTAGTTGCATGAGAAGCCCTCTGTAGGGCTTTAATTTTAAGAAAAAAATGTTCCTTGTTACTTCGTTTAAATTATGTCAATAAATTGTTTCAGTTTTAAAACTTGTATAGTAAATTATATGACCCTAATAAAAATAAATAAAAAGTTTTCATAAGTTTGTAAAGCGCCCTTAGTTGGATGTCCCTAGTAATTATTTATGTTCAGTTCAATGTTGGTATTTAACATCTGTGTAGTTAAAATTGATAACATTTTGGGAGTTACGTCATATTATGTAACTAGTATTAGTTTAGTCAAAGCGTCATAAGAAGGTAGGGAAGATAGTGCCCGAAATTTTGATAACCGTGGCTAAAAATATTCTACCGATATCTCAAGTTGAAGAAAAGCGTCAAAGAACTAAAAAAAAATTTAAATTTAATATAATACTCTTCCTTATAAATGAATATCTGGTAACCGTGGCTAAAAATATTCTACCGATATCTCAAGTTGAAGAAAAGCGTCAAAGAACTAAAAAAAAATTAAATTTAATATAATACTCTTCCTTATTAATGAATATCTGGCAACCGCGAATATATAGATGCACAATAATTAAGTAAAAAGGCACACGTAAACATTAGTTGAATAGAAAAATACCTGTAAAGCTTGTGCTAGCTTCCTTTCCAATTGTGCAATCATTCGCTTTTGTTCTTCAACTTCATTCTTCACAGAGTCTAATTGTTCAGCACTCTTTTCATATTTCTTTTCTAGTTCCTTTGAGGTAGTCCTTGCATCCTCGGCGTCTTTTTTCAAAGATTTCACTAGAGCATCGTCAGCACCCGCTGCATCTGATTTTGATGTCGATTCCTTATTATCCGTTGTGGTCTTGTCACGTTGCAACTCCGCTTCCAAATTTGCTATTTTTGCTAGGAGTCTTTTATTTTCGCGTTCTTGTGCCTCCCGATTTCTTAATTCTAAAGCTAGCATTTGCTTTGTGCTCTGCAGATCATCGCGCAGTTTATCGATGTCATCAAGTTCATCGCCACTTGGTTCTTCGGGTTCTTGTTCTGGCTATATAAAATACAGAAATATATAAAAATGTTTATTGAATGATAATGATCGCAATCTCAGAACTAGAATTGCAATTTACCATTTCGTTAAGTGCTGCTTTCGATTCTGATTTTTGTATTTTCTCTTCGATTGTCATTTGTCGTCGGAATTTCCTTAGACCGTCAAGGAATGGTTTGCTTCTGTCATTGGTTTTGACGGGTTTAAGCATAATGCCACCTTGGATTTGTTTTAGAAGCTTATTGTGGGCATTAGCCTTCTCTGTTTCATAGACGAATTTATCGTCGACTTTTGTCATCGATTTACATGTGATAATTGGTTGAGATCTAGAAAATATGTGATCGTTTAAAAATTGAATTCATAAAAGTTATATATGAAATATTGCGTTAGTATGAATTAATATCATGTAAGCCCCATTCCGAGAACTATTAGGGACGTCTGTTCGTCGGTATTATCATGTTCAAAGAAGATATCATCAGAACCCCTTTAAAAAGAAGATGTCGAGGCTTGAAAACAGCCAGACAAAATGATACAACTCTAGCAACGATATGACGGGAGTCTTTAACATTCATACCTGCTGCTGAATTCCGAGGTCAAAATGGTGACCCACCATACGCAGACTAGTAGAAGTAATGTAATCCTTTTGTCCGCTTTCACTTCATCAAAATTAAAAATTACTTTTTTACTACAAATTAAATTACCTATCATTACACTGCACATGCCGTAGTTTTTTGCCATCTTCTACTTCTTTCATCATTTCCGACCAATCTGGTCGTCTCCGTGGTCGTGTCCTATAATTTACAATTCCACGTATTAAAGCAAAAATTCATTAATTAACACTTACTTAAGTTTTTCGAGTACGGCCTTTTGTTTTGCACTAAGGTCCTTCTTTTCGAAGTCTGTTGGTGCACCTAATGGTGGTGGTGGCGGTGGCGGTGGCTTCGGAATTAGCGACGGTAGAGGTGGTGGTGCAGGAACTATAAAATGTAACCGATGGTTGGGTTAAATATAGGTAAATAGTAACTGAGTTGAAGTTATAAGATATGTGGTTAATAAAGTATGTTGAACGGTAGTGTATAGCTTATTCTTGTGTGTTTTTCCAATAATGTACAATTTTGTGGAGTAGTTTAGGTTCGGTAAGGAGGGCTGTTTTGCGACCAATTTGTACCAAATTTGCAGCAAATTTCAACAGGAGTTATGAAGTTCCATTGAGATTACACAAGTTGTGCTCACTCCAAAATGCTGTTTAGCTCAAACAGTGCGTTTTTCTAAAAGAAGTTTTGGCCGAAATGAAACACCCACCGTGCCTGATATACGTAAGTTTCTGCAAAAAGTTCGTGATACTTGTACGCCATAGGACAACACTCATGGTCCCCGTCATCGTACGGTGCGCAAAGAAGAGAATGTGGCTGCTATAGCCGAGAGAGAGGTGGCGGCATCATTGGACCATTTTTCCTGGAAAATGAGGCTGGAAACAACATTTCGGTCAACGGTGGGCGTTACAGAGCCATGAAAGCCCATTTTTATTTTTACTGAAATTGTAAACGTATTGAAGCACTTAAGGGCAATATTATCGAAGCAATTAACAAGGTCTTGGAAAATCGAGTGATGCGCTAATGCGAAGCCAGCGGAGGCTGCCACTTGAACGACGTTGTTGTTTCATAATTAATGGGAATGTTTATAAATCCATAATACATGGAAAAATTTAGTTTTGTTCATTTTATTGTATTTTTTAATAGAAACTTGAACTTCATCCACCCTGTAGAAAACGAAAAAAAAACATAAGGCTACAGTCCGCTTGGGGCGAACAGTATGATACCCTATCCTTATCCCTATGTACCCATAAGAAAAAATTCATAAGGAAGATGATAGATAGCATTTTATTTCATTCTATAAAATTTATAGAAAAAAACAATATTTTTTTGAAAAAACGCCCCCTAAAAGTGGGCGTGGCCAAAAACTTTGTATGGGCGATATATTGGAAAAAATATTGGCTAAATATATTGTTAAACATTCCTTTTTCGATTTCTATGAAAATTTTCAAAGAAAACAGCATTTTAGTGAAAAACGCCCACAAAAAGTAGGCGTGGCAAAAAACTTTATATGACAAATTTATAAAGGTAGGCAGTACCTACATATCTTGTGAAGGTTTTACAACTTTATCTCTCTAACGTAAGCCTCAAAACGGTTTTTTCTAAATTGTGGGCGTGGCAGTGGGCGGATTTAAAAACTTTTAACACTTTACCATTTCAGGACCCTAGGGAGTATATGCCTCCTAGCATAACTTTAAAGGCCTCAAAAGTTGATACGGACGGACGGACGGACATTGCTAAATAGTCTTAGGATTTGGTCCTGATCATAAATATATATACTTTTATGGGTCTACGACGAATATTAAGGGGTGTTACAAACTATGTGTCAAAATTAATATACCCTTAGGATAGGGTATAAATATTAGAAGGACGTTTTTTTGATTTCTTTAAGGGACTCATATTTACATTTCAAGAGGGGGAATTATTTTTATGTTGGTTTTATTTGAAGCTTTAATTAAATGTATACATTTAAATTTGAAGAGTGGTACAAAATTTATTAAATGGGGCAATTTTTTTTTTAGAAAACGAAGCTAATTATAATTCAAATTTAAATTTAAAACTATTTGATTTGTTTTCTATACATTTTGAAAATCATTGTTCTGTTCGAAATACGTATGGCTCACTACGTCCATTTTACGGTCAACATAACCGTCCATCAGAGCAATTAATTCGATTTACTATGGAACGTTTTCGCACCACATTTACTCTAAATGATAATACGCATCCACAGAGACGTATAGAAGTCATTGCTGCTGTAGAGCGTTTCGTAGAGGAAGGCCCGAACTTCTTTAAAAACGATGCTGGTCAGAACGTTTCAGTCAATGGTGACCGCTATAGAGCCATGATTACTGACTTTTTCGTTCATCCATGATGTGCAGGAGCTGTGGTTTCAACTAAATGGCGCAACATGTCACACAGCTCGTGGCACAATTGATTTATTGAAGGTAACCGCATAGTTTCACCTTAGAGACCCTCGAATTGGCTTTCAAACTCGTGCGATTTAACGCCGCTTGACTATTTTCTGAGGGATATGTGAAGTCGCTAGTCTACCCGATAAGCCCGAAACGATTGACCAATTGGAGGACAACATCGCTAACGTTGCGTTATTGCCGATATACGGCCACAAATGTTGGAAAAAGTCATTGAAAATTGGACGTCCAGATTAGACTATGTGCGAGCCATCCGTGCTCATATGCTAGAAATCATATTTAGATTATAATGCCAGAAGATAATCTTTCGAATAAAGTAAATACATGTCAATTTAAAATCATCTTTGTTTTATTCCATTTCAAAGTTCTATATCTTTTAAAAAAAACACCCCTTGTATGGATTAAAAGTTTTAAATAACAAGCTAAAAAACATCGTTTGGTTTTATTAGTTTTGAGACACGTAACTTTTTGTTGGGTAAATAAAATCAAATAGAATTATTAAAATTTTCAGCGAAATTATCCCAATGGTATACAAAGTGTGTTAGGCGGTTTTTGTAGCTAACAGTTCTGTTATAGCGTTTAGAGTAGTTATACCTTAAAATCAATTTAACTTGATATAACTTGAGTTGCGATAATGGTAAACTACTACTGTGTCATTATTTCCTCATCTGAGCTTTAGGAATATCTATCTACTTAAGTATTTTTTTGTAACTAGAAATCCTTTCCGTACATGTTGTTTATATATTTAGGAATATCATGTACTGCGAAAGAAGAGTTGCTCTTATTATATTGGCCACCACAATATTTAAATGTCATCAATTCTAAAAAAGCGCCATATGTTTTCATAGTGATTGCTGCTCTATTGACGATGGAGAAGGATATGGTAAATAACTTCTTGACTATCAAGTTCGCTAGTATCGCCCTGACATCTATCTGACTACATGATGGGAACCCATAATAGTTTGTTTCCTATTTTCCGGATCGGTTTTTGAGCCTCAAAATGTCCACATGACAGTGTTGATCAATATCGATTTATATTAAAATTAATATTAAAAAAGACAAGTGTGACTAGCGTCGTGGCTGATGCTTCGGGAACACAACGGACTTGCCTTTACGATCTTTGTAATAACGCCATCATGGTAGAGTAAGACTATTCGCTCGTTTTTAAAGAAAGTGTGGCTACTTCATAAATCATCTATTAATAGCCATATTCTGCTGAATCCGTAAGCTTCACCTTAGTAAACAAATATTTTTTCTAAAGATGAAACATTCTTAAATCCTTAGAAGTGGGTGGGTAATGTGGGAAACATGTGTGGTCAAATTTGGTATACCATACCAGATTTCCCGGGAACTATTTTAACATACTTTTATGTGTTTTTTTGTGTATAATATATTTTTTTTAAATAAAATAAGAATCGTCATTTTAACTAAATTTTTAACTAGTGAATAACTAATTACACGAAACTAAGTAAGTAATATATGTCTCCTTGGAAGAAATAGTTTAATATCTCATACAAATTTGGCATTCATATTTGATTATTCATTACCTACATGATGCGCAAATAAAAATTGATGATTTTCAACCAGTTGCAATATTAAAAAAGAAGGGAGATAGGTCTATGCTTGGGATAGTAAACGGTAATCTCCCGAAACCTGGTATTTCGGCAGCAGATACTTATTCTTTCTAGCCTTTTAGGTTATCTTTAATGTTTCGTACAAAAAGTGTTAAAAGTGTGAATGTTAATGTAATTGTATTCATCCAGATATCTGACAGACAGCGCCGGGAGAAGCATCAGACAATCAATTTAGGACAGTTAAAAACGACGTCGAGCCGGTATCATGGCACCTTTCTGTCGCTATATTCTTCGTCCTAGCACTTTTGGTTGCTTGGTTTAAACATTGCTATGGTAAGGTTCAATGACATTCAAGATACAACTTGTTGGACAGTTATATTTATTATGCTCCTACTCATGCAAATTGCAATCTATATATCCACATTTTCTCGACTAACTCGTTTAGCCGGATCAAATGGTTTACCAGTTCTATGTGTTCTGCAAAATCCACTAAATCGCAATCTTTTTTAGCGCTTTTCCTTAAACGGTTTGGTTTAACTTAGCTATTTGAAAGGCAGGGGATCGGATGTCGCATCTTGTGGGGCCCCAGAAACAAACACATAAACACCAAAAACAGTTTTCTGACCACCGCTGCAAATTACACATTTAAAACAGAACAATTATAATAAATTCATAAATTTTTTTTGTTCATAAATTTTAACACAATTTCATTCTATTTTAAATATTGTTATATTTAAATGTTACGTACACCTATAGGATATCTATAAAGGTCTTTGGTCGATAGAGGTCTTCTAAATCTGCCACTGACTGCCTTTGGAATTTGATATTGCACACGGAACAAACTTTAAGTTTTAACGCTATTATTTTTACTAGGGTTCTCCCAGTGGTCAAATTTCGACCATATATCGTCTGTATATTGGTACGTGTAAAAAAATGTCTTACCTAAACTTAACAACAACTTCAAGGGTCTAAGAGATTTAGCTTCACGGTACTAGTATAATGGTGATAATTATATATTTACAAAAATATTAAAATAACTTATTACTTAATTCGAGCACTTGCTACGGAGCTGGCAAGGACATGATAACTACTAACTATTTTTCAAATATCTTGGTTTAAAGGCTTAGAAGATTCAGCTCTTGCAAAAATTCAAACCGAAAGTTTGAATGCACTAAAAATCAACTGTTATGGGAACCACTGTTTTTGTTTATGAAGAACTTCCAGCGATTTTCGCATTTGGGGCAAAAATATTGCACATGATATTATGAAAAAGCCGTTACTACGGTCCCAAAATTGTGCATTTGGACCATATATTTACAAACTAATCAGCATGTTAGGGTTAATGGTATTTGCTATTGCATTGACCCCATGATTAATATCCTTTTCGTTCCCACAATTTAACTTTTTTATTTAAAATAATCATTGCTAGTACTGGCTTAAAAAACGCACTTTCTGCGAAATGACAACATTCATTACCAGGAATCTTATGTTCTCCATCCTTGTTGCAACGGTGATAGTTTTTTTTTGTTTATTACTGGTTGCTACTTGATTCGCTTTCTCGGTGTACATCAATGCTAAACATTTAATTGGTGTTGACTTAGCAAAGTAAAGTATCGTTCCGTTTACTTTAATTCCTCGCATAAGTGAAAACCGCCCCCCACAAACTGCTCACATAAGCCCATAAAAAAAAAATATAAGAAGTCGAATCAGCTTTTGCCTCAAGCATCATAGCCGGTGACGAACACGACACCTTTATGTAATTCAAATTTCACAGAAATAGACGAAATGGGTTTATTTGATTTTTCTGCCTAAAACCAAACAAACAAACATGTGGCAATGAGAAAACACTTTCTCTTCATTTCGATGGTAAACTTTGTATACACACCCCTTCACAACCCTTTACAGCGTGAAGAAGGGCGGAAAATTGTACAACCTTTGATGAAATGGACCTTCACCAATGATGTTGCCACCTCGATGAATGCAAACAAAAAAAAACCACGAAAGACATTTGCTGAAATGTTATTTTAAATTATCAAATTAGTTTGGGAAATGAAAATTGTTTTCCTCAACGACGAAAGAACGCGAATAAAAATAACGTAGAGTGACGCTACTCCGACGGCAGGCATGGCTGGTTCAAAAGTTATTTGTTTTGAATTTTTTGTTTTGCTTCACAGAAAAGGGCTTAAATTAAAAATGAAACTTTCCACTTCTTTTTTTAAGTTATTAACTGATGTGGAAAATCATTCCTTGGCGTTCTAGAAAATGCAAAACGGTTTTGTAGGGGTTAAATATTAAAAACATATATTTAGGAGAATATTTCGCAATAATGGGTCGTATTGTGTTTTTATAGTAAATTCTCTTTTTGCCATATTAATTTTTTTTAGCTTGAAGAACTCCTTATTGCATTGTTTTTAACAATGCGCGAATCCCTAATAAAATAAAATGATGTTGAAATTAATTTGCAAGGATCTACAAAGTAAATAAATAAACGGATTTTTGTAATGTAACAAAGAGCAACTTCCTGTAAAAACATACATTTAATTCTAAGCGCGAAAAATCACGAAATTTATTTACCAAGATCGCTCAATGAGGTCTTTCAAGCCCTATGTAGTTAAATTTCTACGTTTACTGTGAGCTAATACAATAAGAAATTGGTTTGGTTAGTTGGCAATTTATTTTTCATTGACCATGCTCAGTAATTATACGTGTATTTTTCCTCTTTATTCGCTTCATTCAAATTTTGTTTGTGTTTCTGTTTAGTAACAGGTATATTGTATCCTTTAAAGGGTGCTTATTGGTGACGCAAACAATATAATCAGGGTCCAGTGACGATCGCTAATATTGGGTATAATGCACATTGTTAATTGTGTGTCACACTTTAAAGTCTAGTTTTTTGCCCAACTTAATTTGACATTTCTTTGTTTCAGTGTTTGACAAATTCAACCATGGAATGGTAAATAATTTAGCAGTGATATTTATAAGAAAAAGTGTACTTCAATAAGCCAAGAACAATCCAAGAGCTAAAGGATGCGATAATTCGGCACATTAACGCTATTGAAACTCAATTACGCCTCAGAGCCATTGAAAATATGGACCTCGGATATATGTATGCCACCGGATCCGTGGCGAGCATTTGGCCGATATTTTGTTTCAGGCATAATTGTCATAGATCCTTCTACCATAACAAAAAAATATTAAGATAATTCTCTGAAAGCTTTTTGTTTTATTTACAATTAACATCGTGCGTTTTCATTGGACCACCCTTTAGAAGCCGATGCGTGTGTGCATATAGGGCACTGACTTTTAAAAGATAAACCAACTAACTAGAGTAATTTTATATGACGGCAACACTTTTTTTGTTATTTAAAATCGTAGAAAAGAGATAAAAATTGTTTGTTTCCGAAATGGAAGTAGAAAATTGTTTCAACCATACAATATATGTAGCTTTTGTTTTCATAATTATTTTCTCACGGTCACTTTTTGTTGGTGTATCATTTCCAGTTAACCTGACGACGCGAAATGCTCTACTTGTTAACTGGAAAAAATAATTTTCAATGAATGGTTATTAAATTTACGGATAATTTTACTTGTTCGTACACTCGATAGAGCGAAGCTTCTAGTTCATGAATATCGTAGAATAATAATGATTAAAATGTGAAACAAAAAGAAATATAGAAAGTTGAACATAAGTAATACCTACCAGTAATACTCACTATTCGAGTCTTTTCTTTTAGTCACATGTGGGACCATTTTATTTTCAAACAAAAATGATCGGCATAAAAAAATATATTTCAAAATTTTTGGCGACTTCAATCAGAAATCTTAAATTTATATTATAAATTGACTTCTAAAATCGCCGATCATTACAAACCGTGGGTGTCGTGTCAACCCAGTTTCATTCATTAATGGCTTTAGGAAATAAGGCCCCAAGAAATAAAGCCCCAAAATAAAAATGAAATAAGTTTCCAAAATTGGGTCTTTATTTCATTTTGGAATAAAATCGCAATATAAACATAAGGAAAGGCTACAGTCCGCTTGGGGCGAACAGTATGATACCCTATCCTTATCCCTATGTACCCCAAAGAAAAGCATTAGGAAGATGATGGATAGCACTTTATTTCATTCTATGAAATTTATAGAAAAAAGTTTTTTTTTTTTCAAAAAACGCCCCCAAAAAGTGGGCGTGGCCAAAAACTTTGTATGGGCGATATATTGAGAAAAATATTGGCATAATATATTGTTAAACCTTTTTTTTCGATTTCTATGAAAATTTTCGAAGAAAACAGCATTTTAGTGAAAAACGCCCACAAAAAGTAGGCGTGGCAAAAAACTTTATATGACAGACTTATAAAGGGGGGCAGAGCCCACATATCTTGTGAAGGTTATAACACTCTATCTCTCTAACTTTAGCCCTAAAACGGTTTTTTCTAAATTGCGGGCGTGGCAGTGGGCGGATTCAAGAACTTTTAACACTTTACCATTTCGGAACCCTAGGGATGTTCCAAATTTCAGCTTCCTAGCATAATTTTAAAGGCCTAAAAAATTGATACGGACGGACGGACGGACATTGCTAAATAGTCTTAGATTTTGGTCCTGATCATAAATATATATACTTTTAGGGGTCTGCGACGAATATAAAGGGGTGTTACAAACTATGTGTCAAAATTAATATACCCTTAGGATATTGTATAAAAATGAAATAAAGGCCCAAAATTTGGAATAAGAGGAGGCATGCTGCCCCTCTGCAATCGACCTGCTTAGTTTTCATGTTAGATTTTGAGGAGGTGCGATGTTGGGTATATGCAAAGATTGATTGGTTATAAACAAAGTTTGCATATAGCCAACCTCGGGCGTACTACAAATCAAACAGCGAAACTAAGCATATTCCGCAACCATTAAATCCAACACGAAACCATGAAATCATTAAGAATTTTGAAAACGAAATAAAGCCCGGCGGCCCTTATTTCGCAGTAGTCATTGTACCGACAGATACGTTGTGACAGTATTACAAAGAAATAAACTCAAATAAAAAACTATTCAATTACAAAATTGAAATAAGACCCCAATAGAACAAAATAAGTCCCAAAAAAATTAAATAAGACCCCATTTTAAAACAAAATGTTGTTTTGCGTTTAGATTTTTGGTGCTTTATTTCATTTTTATTTAAGAGCTTTATTTCCTGGGGCCTTATTTCCTAGAGCCGTCGTTAATTAAATATGTATCTATCAATAAACAACGTGATACCGCTATAATATCCAAGTGCAAATATGTATCTTAATTTTGAAAAAAAAGTGAAAAGTGTACGAGTGCGTCATACGAAAGTTTTTCACTACATGAAATGCACTTTTCAATCGCCTCAAACAAAATGAAAACATTTGAGAAAATAAATTATTTGTCACAAAAAAAAATGGAAGGCAGGTATCATTATTTAGAATGATGAAGAACAAAAATAAAACAAAACGCCGTGAGATGTAACCCCAAAAATCTTATATACGACATTTTAAGCGCCCGGACAGACAGACAGACTTTTCGAAAAAGTGCGAACAAATAGCTGATCTTTGTAGAACTGAAGAATTTAAAATTAAATCGAAAACATTAGGAATGGCTACAGTCCGCTGGGGGCAAACAGTATGATACCCTACCCATATCCCTATGTACCCCAAAGAAAAAAGCTTTACGTCCGTTCGTCCGTATCAACTTTTGAGGCCTTTAAATTTATGCTAGGAAGCTGATACTCCCTAGGGTCCCGAAATGGTAAAGTGTTAAAAGTTTTTAAATCCGCCCATTGCCACGCCCACAATTTAGAAAAAACAGTTTTAAGGCTAAAGTTAGAGAGATAGAACCTTCACAAGATACGTAGGCACTACCCTCCTTTATCAGTCTGTCATATAAAATGTTTTGCCACGCTCACTTTTTGTGGGCTTTTTTCACTAAAACGCTGATTTCTGCGAACATTTTTATCGAAACTGAAAAAAAATGTTTAACAATATATTTAGTAAATACAGGGTGGCGCACGAATCGTGCTACAAAAATAAAACGTAATAACTTTTTTTCTGTGTGAGTAATCGGCTTATTTTTTTTTTTATTTTGTAGGTTACTATTTAGATTTATAAAAATGGATGCTTGGGATAAGGAGAAAAGAATTTGGATAGTGCAACGGTACCATGCTTTGCAGTCCGTCATTTCCGTCCAAAGGGAATTTAGGCGGGAGTTTGGCGGTAATCCCCCGAGTAGATGGACCATTATGAGGTTTGTAAACATGTTTGCCGAATCTGGAAGCATCGCACGAAGGCCGTACCATCGAGATGCCAATGTTCGGGTTCAGGATACAATCGCAGCAGTAGCATCTGCAATACAGGCCAATCCGAACGTTTCGACCCGAAACTTATCGGGGCAAATTGGAATTAGTAGACGGTCATTACAACGGATACTTCATGACGATTTAAACTTGTTTCCGTACAAAGTCCAAATTACTAGCAAGTTAAACCCTCAGGATTTGCCTGTTCGCCTGGAATTTTGCCAAAAAATGATATCAATGGCCGAAGAAGACAACACATTGATCAATTGTTTGTTCATGTCTGATGAGGCCCATTTTGATCTTAACGGCAATGTAAACAAGCAAAATTGCCGTATATGGAATGAGTCTAATCCAGAAATGCTCCATGAGACGGAACTGCACCCAGAACGAGTCACTGTGTGGTGCGCAGTTTCATCAAGGTGTATTGTCGGGCCGTACTTCTTTGAAGAAAACAGTGTAACCGTTACTGTCAATGGGGACCGTTATTTAAAGATGTTGAAGGAGTTTTTTTACCCAGAACTGCGCCGAAGACGTATACCATTCAACAGCGTTTGGTTTCAGCAAGATGAAGCAACTGCACATATAGCCAGACCAGTTATGGCGGAGCTAAACAAAAAATTCGCAAACAAATTAATTTCTAGGAACTCCACTCTTCGCTGGCCCCCAAGGTCACCTGACCTGACTGCACCAGACTTCTTTTTATGGGGTTATGTCAAGCAAGAGGTGTATAAAACGAAGCCCAGGAATTTAACTGAATTAAAGCAGTCCATAACGACAATAATTGAGGCGATCCCAACTTCAACTCTTCAGGCCGCAATGAATAATTTTTTGACCAGGTGCCGCATATGCGTGGGACAGCGTGGAGGTCATTTGCGGTCTATAATCTTTAAAAACAACTAACTATTTAAAATAAAATTTAATTTTCTAACCAATAAAAAGAAAATAAATGAAATACATCGATTAAAAAAAAGTTATTTGAATTTCTTATTGTAGCACAATTGGTGCGCCACCCTGTATTTTTTCCAATATATCGCCCATACAAAGTTTATGGCTACGCCCACAATTTAGAAAAAACCGTTTGAAGGCTAAAGTTAGGAGATAGAGTATTGGAACCTTTACAAGATATGTAGGCACTGCCCTCCTTTATTAGTCTGTCATATAAGATTTTTTGCCACGCCTACTTTTTGTGGCATTTTTTCACTAAAATGCTGTTTTCAGCGAAAATTTTCAGATACTGAAAAAAAATGTTTAACAAGATAATTAGCAAATATTTTTTCTAATATATCGCCCATACAAAATTTTTGGCCACGCCTACTTTTTGGGGCGGTTTTTTCAAATTTTTTTTTTTTTTTTTTTTTATAAATTTCATAGAATGAAATGATATCCATCACCTTCTTAATGCGTTTCCTTATGTTTTTTTTATAAATTTCATAGAATGAAGTAAAATAATATTTATCACCTTCTTAATGCTTTTTTCTTTGGGGCATATAGGGATATGGATAGGGTATCGTACTGTTCGCCCCAAGCGGACTGTAGCCTTTCCTTATGTTTTTGAATTCAATTCACTCGTTTTTAATATATTGATATACAACTAGGAAAGTACCGTTATTTTTTTTATAATAAAACAGAAAATCGGCCCAACAACTCCAAACTCCGAATACAACTCGTATTTTATAGAAATGTTTTCATCATGTTTACAACGCATATAAGGATATGGGGCCCCAAGCATTTTTTTTTAGAAGTTTCTGACTCGCCGATGCGATAGAGACTGCACTTCGACCTAAAAGATCTTTTGTGCTAAATGTCAGAGATATTACTTAGGAAAGTAGCGCCTCGCTAAGGGCCGGCCACTCGCATATGATGTGCTCTGCGGTTTCGTCTTCTTCAAGACAGTCCATTTCTGTTTGGACTGTAGATACGAGCTCCCACCCCAGAGTTCATTTTTGAACCATCCGTATACCACATTAGGTCGTTTTGGCAATTATGTGGGTTGTTGCCTACCCTTGCTTCTCTGTTTGTGATTTCAGTAGAGAAATCTTTGTTGAAGCATAGTTGTTCGATCTGTTACCGCGCAGATCATGCCTAGTTCGGTGATTTCCGATAGCAGTTGCATTAGTTCTAAATTTTTAGTAATGGTTTGCTCTTTCGGTTGTTTATTATTAGCTTCTATGGCCGCCATGGGACAGGTTCTCATGGCACCGGAGATACCAATGCATGCGAGCCTTATTTAGTTTGTTTATCGTGGACTTTTGGGTGGTTTTCTTCAACAGTGTGGATTTAACTTTGTTTTGGATATTGCGAAATCCTTGGTACACACATCAAAGGATTCACAATAAGCGAATACATTGACTTGGTACATACATATGTATATATTTAATTTTCAGTACATTTTTGATCAAAATTTTATTTAAATTACAAAAAGTCGTAATTTAAACTTAATTAATGTAAAAAGTGCGAATCTTTGAAGAATTATCGGCAAAAATATTAGAGCCCACAATTAACTACTAATTTATAGAGAAATTTTTATGCTAAATTTATGGGTCAAAGGAATCGACGGCTTTTAGCTCCATGTGCTTGGAGAGTTCCATCATAAACAGCATATAATTGGCGTTACTTTACAAAAAGCTTTTTGAGTTCTCGATGCTAAATTTCTTGATTTCAATACTAAGTTCATCGAACTATTATTTCGGATGTGCTATTAGCCTTGGATAAAACAGTATGCATTTTAAAAAATCCTACATCTCATATATATCGTCAATCATTGATACCACAAGGATTTAACAAATTAAAGCATCCTTTCGCGTCGGTCAGACACTGTCAAATTCAGACATACAATAAATTCAAAGGTCAACATTTTTTCAACGGCCAATAAATAATCTTTGAAGGACTTTCGGCCAGGCAAAGAGATCTCACCCACATGTTTTCGTTCATTGATAAATTCTTTATTAGTTGAACTATTTAGAATAAATAATTGAAAGTTATGTCCGAGACCGCCATATTTCAGACACAACAAACAATAGAAAAGTGAAAAATATTTTCGACCAAAACGTAGTATTGTTCTTTTCGTCGACTGAAAGTTGTTAACCGTCAGTATTCACTTTCTATGGTTTTTTTGTATCTTAATTTCATTGTATACATTGATTGTAAAATACAATCTATTTGCAAGCATCATGATTCAAAATTATAAAATCCCACGCATTTGGCAAGTGTTCCATTATGACTGCTTTCATTTGGTCATCGCGACAAATTGATTTTTATACTTGCATATAAAGAGAGAAATTTACGAATATGAGTGTGCGTTGTATGTTTGAGCCATGAAAATTAAAAAAAATCTTTTACAATAGAAAAATAAACAAAATACATCTAGATGTAGTTTTAAGCATGTGGTCACTGCACACGAGAATGTTTGTTTTTAGTCAAATGAATATGTTTAAGGTAAATATTTCAAATAACCTATTGCGATTGTTTAACTTTGAAGTCCTAAATGTGACGTAGTTAAAGCAGCATTCTCTATGAGTTCTTATTTACATTTAATTATTGAATAGGTTTTTTTCTTTTTATTTAAAAATTGGGTTCTTATTTTATTTTTATTTTGCGGCTTTATTTCTTGGAGCCCTTTTTGTTTACGTATTTTTTTTTTAAATTAACTTCTAATGGAATTTTGATTGATTTTTATTTTGAAAGTCAGCATTCGATTATTTAGGAACAATGATTAAATTCAAATTTCTTGCATGTTCGAAATGCGGCCAGGCGAATTTTCACCTCAATGGTAACGTGAATAAACAAAATTTGCAGAATAAAAAAATTAATAAACATCAAATGCACAAGCTAAGATGCACACTATGGTGCGGAACCTCAGAAAGTATTATTGGACCATATAGTTTTGAAAACGGCGAACGAGATACGGTGAATGTGGATGTCCTTCAATGTCGGACAATTATTTAACATTTTTAAGCCCAAAAGTAGACGACAATCCAGACTTGTGGTTCCAATAAGATGGAGCTCACAGCTCGTCAAACTTTTTTGGCATCGCGTTCGTCCGATTGAAACGCTTATGGTCAATATCCGAGAAAAAGTGAGTTCTGTTATTCTAGGAAAAATAATTGAAAATTCGCTGAAAAGAGCACTTAGTTCGCAGCAAACAATGGGGACCATTTGAGAGTAATTATCTTGTAGATTATAGTAATTATTTTCAAACTATAATCTAAATTTTATTAAATGTAAAAGTTAAATAAAATCAGAAAGAAAAGCGCAATTCATTAAATAAATCATGACGTTACTTATATGCCACTCTGTAATTGCAGCTGAAATCAGATAGGGTTCCTTAGTTTAAACAATATCTTATATGAGTTTTGTGATATTATGAATATGGATTCCTCTTTAAATTTTTTTTCTTCTCTAAAAATGTATAATAAACATATGGTTTTTGCGCTCTTTTCTTGCAAATAAATAAAAAATAAATAATATGTTGGTAAATCGGAATCACATAAAAAGGAAACACTCTTTAGTTAGAAAAATGTTTGCACCAAGTCGTTTTTAGTATTAAATATCGATAACTACATGCCCACCTGTACAACAGGTTCTTCGTGTTAAAATGTAAACTGCGACCAAGTAAGTTACGACAAAAACAAAAAAAAAAGTTTTATTTAATTTTTTTGGAAAATTACTACTTTTGATTCTGTGGTATTACTTCCTAATATGCTAAACTACTGTCCTGCGGAGTTTATTTAAGCCCGTCCGTTAACGACACAAGAAGTTACCTGTGTCGTCATAGGAATATTAACAGACCGAAATATCAAAACCAACTTCCTAGAACTGAAAGCATAAGGAAATTCAACTTTGAAAAGAATTTCCTAACTAGAATCAGCAACAAAAAAGAATGAAGCGACAAATCCACAATTTATGGACTAAGCACACACGCGATAAAGTGGTATACAGACGGTTCGGGAATAGAGAAAGGAACTTGTGCAGGAGTGGTTGGGCCAATCCATGGGCAAAATTACCAGCGTCTTTCAAGCAGAAATATGTGCCATAGAAAGATTTGTTCGTATCAATCTCAAGAAGAGCTACAGCAACTGTAAAATAGCAATAATGTCCAATAGTCAAAAGTTTTCAGAGAATTATCATAATATATTTTTTTAATATGAAAGAAGGATCTCTGTCAATTATGTGTGAAACAAAATATCGGCCAAATGCTCGCCACGGCTTCGGTGGCAGACCTCTATCCGATAGTCCATATTTTCAATGACTCTGAGACATAATTGAGGTTCAATGTTGTTAATGTGCCGAATTATCTAATCCTTTAGCTCTTGAATTGTTCTTGGCTTTTTGACGTTCACTTTTTCTTTTAAATAACCCCTAAGAAAGAAGTCTAACTGTGTCAAATTACATGATCGTGGCGGCCAATTAACATCGCCACGACGTGAGATAACACGGACATTGATTTCTCGAGTGGCACTTTCCTGTTGGAAGCACATATCGTCCAGGTCCATAACCTCAATTTCTGCCCACAAGAAGTCCGTTATCATCTTTCGAAGAAGTACGGATGACTCCGCCAGCCTATAAACCGTACCAAACAGTCACTCTTTGGCTTCTTTCTTTGGGGATATTCTTATACCTTTAATTATTATTAACAGTGGGCCACGCCAGCAAGGATTCACAGTAAAGTCAAAGTTAACCTACAAATTAAGTGCAAAAACAATATGTCAGTGTAGACAATTTAGCATTTGTTCGTCAGATGCTCAAATTAAATTCAACTAATAAGTCAAAATAACGTCTGCACCTAATGTGTATGATAAACACATTTTTCGCAAATAATATCGTATAAATCATTTGCTATTCTATTTTAACATTGTTTTTTGTTTGTTTACTTTTGTACATATTTCTTTGAATATAATACATTCTTAACTAAATATTTTAGCAAATTAAAGAAAAATGATATATACCCACATGCATGTATTCAACGTATTTTAATTTGCAATGCAATTCAATCCAACAGCCATTTTTATATGATATATTTATTTATTACTTATTCATTCAATATATCATGTCGATCAATACATATTTATACTTATTATTTTGACCCTCCTTAATATTCGTCGTAGACCCCTAAAAGTGAATATATATATAATCAGTATCAAATGCTAAGGCGATTTTACGATTTCCGTACGTATCAACTTTTGAGGCCTTTAAATTTAAGCTGAAATTTGGAACATACACAAGGATACCGAAATGGTTTTATAACACGCCAAATATGTAGGCACATGCCTCCTTCACAAGTTTTCCGTATAAAGTTTTTGACCACGAGCTCAATATGAGCACGGGAAGAGTAAATTTTTTAACAAAAAAACGTATCGCTTATATTTTGAGATATACATAGTTTTGTGTCTTAAATGTTTTTATATATGTGTACATATCTCTCTGTAAAAATCTTGATATATAACAAAGAAAAAGGTGTTCAAATTCGAATAAATATTTGGTTATTATTTTTTTGTATCTGTATTCTTATGCATAACAAGATTATGCAGGGCTCTTCTCGTATGTAATAATTTCCTTAGTAGCATTATACTGATCCGGATTTTTTCAGCTAGATTGGACAAATTAGATTGATGATTAGACTCTGGACACAGTTAAAAATATTTGGACAATCCTGGCGAGTTTCGATCGTCTGGTAGCCATAGTTTGCCTATTTTAAATCAAAAAATATTTGGAATCCGTTTTCTACCATTTAGAAAAAAAAGTTCACATATTTTCAAAATAATTTTTCGTAAAGGCAAGAACGTTTCGTTTCATCACATTATTTAGTTGTTTCTGAGTTTTTTTTAAATTCTTTTAAAAATGTTAGCAGACTTTAGTATTTGTTTTTTTCACTGCTACACCTCTTTGGAAGTTAGAATCGCCATAAAACTGTGTCCTTTCCATTCGTGTCAAAATTTATCTGAAACACGCAATGCATCGAAAAGCTAGGCATTCGCCATGCATTGTACATTAACCCCTAATGTGGAGCGTATGTATATTTCTAATTACGGAATGAATACACTTGCGCTTAAAAATGACTAATGATAATTGACACCAATTATATTTTAAAAACATATAAGTTTCGAGGATTCAGTGACAGACTTCAGTATGTGCTTTTATTAACTGCTACACCTCTTTGAAAGTTAGAATCGCCATAAAACTGTGTCCCTTCCATTCGTGTCAAAATTTATCTAAAACACACAACGCCTGGAATAGCTAGGCATTTGCCATGCCTTGTACATTAATGCCTAATTTTTTTGTCCCATAGGAGCGGAGCGTATGTATATTTGTAATTACAGAATGAATTCACTTCGTTTTAAAAATGAATGATAATTGACACCAATCATATTTTAAAAACATATGTAAATTTCGAGGCTTCAGTGATAATACCAAATCAAATTAAAATGTCAAGCAATAAAATTTTAAAACATTTTTTTAAATAAACCCTTTTTTATGATAGAAAAAGTCGTACTAAGTTAGAAATGTATTATTAATAAATTGTGTTTTTGTCGAATTATTTCAAGCCAAATAGAATAGTCTCATAGATATCTCTTAAAAATAATTTTTTTTACCATGATTTAAGTAACAAGAATATTTTTAGAATAATTTACCATTCTTAACAAAAATTGCTAAAAGTCCTAATTTAAAATTGCTTGTGATGAAAAAGGGGCAAAATTGGCTTCCGATAATTTAATTAAAGCCCTAATTTAAAATTGCTTGTGATGAAAAAGGGGCAAAAGTGGCTTCCGATAATTTAATTAAAGCCGTCCTACTTTTTGTTTAAATTAATACGTGAATGGCGGAAACAAATTATGTATGCCATCTAAGTGTATTTTTTGTAATTCCTCACTGTCTGACAGGTTTTTCATCTCGATTTGACTTGTCGTACCAATGCTCTCTGCGGGGAAGAACATTTTCTCATTGAAAACTATACCTGTTTAATTCAAAAACCTGAGGACTTCCCCTTATATGTAAACCCCCAAAATTCAAGCCTATTTACTTGTATGATTAGTGCTGTGAGCGGATGCATAACATTCTTAAAATTAGAGTTTTTAATGGATTAATTTAGTCTGTCAATTGATGGTAATAATAACTAATTAGTTTCTTAAAGTACTCGTATTTCCACTTAGAGAAGTAAAGAAAAAGCATGGTTGTTTGCTGTATTTAAAAGTCGTTATAATTATAAGTAATTACTTAATTAAAACATTTCCAACATATAAACCACGTTTGGTTACAAATGCAGTATGAACTTCCATGCTACAAATGTTTTTGTAAAAAAACATACAATTTATAAAAAAAACAATAAATAATTTTTGTAACATTGGAGTTCATATAATATAGTGTGAGAAAAAAATTCAAAAATATAAAAAATATCAGCTACTATGATGGCGATGTGTATTCATTGCTGGATAATTATAAAATACAACCGATGTAAATGCTGCATGCGAAATGCAATTCCCTACAACTGTAGGGAAATTCTTCAAAATTCTCCATGGCTATTGTTTTATGGCGCTTTAATTAGGGAAGAATGGAATCAAGGGAGAACGTACTACCAAGCCAAGTTCTCTAGTAACTTTGGAACTGCTTTATGCTTTTAATTTAATTTATACACATTTTAACAATTAGTCATAGATGCAAATATTAGTTAAAACGAAATGTAACGTTTTGAGAAGAAAAAACATTTTTAGTAATAAATAAATTAAAAAAGTTATTTATTATTTGAAAGCTTTTTTTGTAGGTGCATATGAAATCAGTCGACTAATAGGTCTTCCCAAAATATGAACGTTTTTGTGTATTTAATAGTTAAGGAGTTATAGCATGAGGTAAAAACTGAAAACTTTATTTTCATTGAACCATCGACAGTCTACACCTACCGAATATTAAGAGTGATTTTTTAAGAGTTAAGTTTTTAAAGTTGGCAGCACAGTGAAAATTTTTCAGTATACTCTGCCATTTAATCATGCAAAGACTTACAAACGAGAAACGATTGCAAAGTACTGAAATTTATTATCATAATTCGTGCTCTGTGAAAAATGTGCATCGTTTGTTACGACCATATTATGGTCGACATAATCGACCTGGTGAATGAACAATTCGTGCTGTTATCACCAAATTTCGTACCAATTTTACTTTGCTGGACATTAAACCATCAATTCGCATGCGTACAGTGCGTACCGAAAAGAATATTGGAGTCGTAACGTCCAATGGTATTGAGGATCGTGAAATGTCAATCCATCGCCGTTCTCAGCAATTGGGCATGTATTACTCATCCACATGGAACATTTTACGTGTCGATTTGGGTTCGAAAGCCTATAAAATTCAACTGATTCAAGAATTGATGCCGAATGACCTACCACAACGTCTAATTTTTGGTGAATGGGCCTGAACAGCTCCATGAAAATCCGCTGTTTTATAGAAAAATTGTGTTCAGCGACGAGGCTCATTTCTGGCTCAACGGATGCATAAATAAGCAAAACTGTCGTATCTGGAGTGATGAACACATGCCATACAAGAATTACCGATGCATCCCGAAAAAACGACAATTTGGTGGGGTTTATGGGCTGGTGGCATCATCGGTCCATTTTTCTTCAAAGACGAACGTGGAAGAAACGTTACCGTTAACGGCGAACGATATCGAGCCATGCTACGCGACTTTTTTTTGCCCAGTTGGCTGAGTTGAACTTGCTTGACATGTGGTTTCATCAAGGCGGTGTCACATGCCACACAGCTCGTGAAACAATGAAAATGTTGAAGGATGAATTTGGTGGGAAGCTTATCTCTCGAAATGGCTCTGTGAGCTAGCCGCCAAGATCATGCGATTTAACGCCCCTTGATTATTTCTTGTGGGGTTATGTTAAGTCGTTAGTCTATGTGGACAAGCCGAATACGATTGAAGCCTTACACGATAACATAACACACGTAATTCGTGGAATACAGGCCGAAATGCTCGAAAAAGTGACGCAAAATTGGTCTATTTGAAACGGATATTATATGATATTTTCATACAGTTAGTTTTCCAAAAACAATTATGGAAAAAAAAACATAAGGAGAGGCTACAGTCCGCTTGGGGCGAATAGTATGATACCCTCCCTATAAGCCGCAAAAAAAAAAGCATTACGAACATAACGGATAGCATTTCATTTCGTGAAGGAGTTCTGTGTCTACATATTTTGTTAGGGTTTCTTCATCTCTTCAACTATAGCTCTAAATCGTGGGCGTGGCAGTGGGCGTATTTAAAAAATTTGAACACTTTACCATTTCGGGATCATATGGAGTATATGTTCCAATTTTCGTAGCATAAATTTAAAGGCCTCAAAAGTTGATACAGGCGGACGGACGTACGAACATTGCTAAATAATTAGAGCTTTTGGTCCTAATTATAAATTAGGGCCGACGAATATTAAGGGGTGTTCCAAACTATGTGTCATAATTAATATACCCTTGGGATCCAAAGTATAAGGATCATAATGGAAAAGCATTGTAATTCCTTAAAGGATCTGCATATGATTCTGGTTGATTTTTAAAAAGCATTCGATAGACATAGATATGGGTATCGCTAAGTATGATGATCAGACTTCCCTGCAACGAGCACTTGATGTTTGGGTAGATGTTTTCGAAGGGAATGGGTATCGTGGACTGAAAATGGGCAGTACAGATACTCTGTCTTTTTTTTGGCCTGCAGATATTTTTTGAGGTCAAACCGGCGAAGGAATCCAGTGAAGTGGGAGAGTTATGATCCCTGTAATCCTGATCATAATCTCGTCGTTAAATGGAGAGAAGAATATGTTTCAAAATAACTTAAAAAATAATTGTATACATTAAATTCTCTTTGACTCGTAAGTCAGCCAAGATTTTATTAATTTAATTGATATAATGTTCGATTTAAAAATACGATTTGTGAAATATATATTTAAATACTTGGTACATTAGTTCGTTTACAATCCAGCGTTGTTTTAAATTTGCTACATATGCAATGTTTAATAAGAAGAGATAAAAATATATGGATGTATTTTGCAAAAAAAATTATAACTGTAGACTACAAATTTATTTTTCTCGAATCGGCGTAAATAAAATTGAATACAAAAATGGGCTGCAAAGTCGCGTTTGCCGATGCTTATAACCGATATCCTATCGATATATACAGAACCTATATGACTAAGTATATACATATCATAGATTCGTGTTCATAAGTTAGTTACAGTGGACAAATACACAAAAGTCTGTTTATGGAATAATAGTTTTCTGTATGATTGACTGAGTTTTTTTTAATGCATACGAATACTTTTTCAGTATTATATACAACCTTTTAGAATTGGAGACTTTGCCGAGGGCTTAGTACAAGGAACAGGTTCAGATTTCATTTTCACATCGGGACCGGAGGAATCTGTTTCAGATTCTGATGAATCATCAGTTTCTGATTCAGATTCTGTAGACTCATATTTTACTGAAAAATTGTTATTCGCAATTAATAAAATAGCGGATTAATTCAAAGCTCTGTTATGACTATGCGCCAACTTTACTACCAAGCATTTATGTTGATTTAAAAATAGCATTATTAACTTGGACCAAATTATCGATTATAACTCACCATTTGCCTTGCTGGGATCTTTCTTTATTGGTGTAACTTTTTTCAAAACCTTATCCTTAAATTCAGGTTTCTCTTCCGAAGTCGACTCCTTAATCACATCATCAACTTTTTGAACTTTTTTCAAGACAGGTCGAATTTTATCAAAGTCATCTGTACTTTTATTAAACGATTTTTGCTTATTCACTACGACATGCCGCAGCTTAGGGCGTTCCAATTTAAACCGTCTTCTACGTTCGAGTTCCTCTTCGGTTTCACCATCGTGCACATCATCATCATCGTCGTCTTCGCGCTTTTTCTGTGTACTACTTATAGACTTGTCACGTTTTACAACAACAGGACGTACTTTAGGTTTTTCCGCCTGGAATTTACGTTCCAACTCAGTTTCTGGTTTTTTTGGTGGCGGAGTGTCCTCTTCTTCTGATTCCGATTCACTTTCAGACTCAGATTCAGTTTCTTCTTCCTCTTCCTCGCTCTCCGACGGTGATGGAGTTGGCGGCTTCTTTGGCTTAGGTTTCACTAGTGGCTCCTGTACTGGTTTACGTTTTTCAGTCAAGATGGGAACTTTCACCTCGCGTGATTGCAATTTGGCTTCTGTACGCGGTGCCCCTTCAGTTAATGGCCTTATTCCTGGTGGTATTATTTTGCTAGCTGTAGTTGCAGGTTTTTTTGGTGACGGTGCGGCTTTGGGTGTTTCTCCATTTTTCTTTGTCGACTCATCGATGGAAGTTTCGGCTGTAGTACTTTTCTTAGCCCATGGGGTTGTAGTTTTAATAGTTGTTTTGGGTTTGGTTTCAGGAGTATCTGCCTTTACCCATGGTGGGCGAAATGTGGTTCTGCCACCACCTCCTGGACCACCAGAGGCGGATGGTGCAGACTTATTGCTGTTGCCTGTTGTTGACGTTTTAACACTTCCGATGGGCATTTTTTATTTACGTTTAACACTTGAATTTTCAATTTAAAACACGTGATTGGATTGTTACTTTTGAATAACTTTTTTTGCTACACTTTATTAGTCGTTTTACACTAGATACATGTTCGTTTTGGTAATGATTGTGTACCCACGACTATTCTTTCGTTCGGTTTTTCACACACTTTTCTATGTTATTTTTAGCAGAGTGAACTAAACGAATAAGATTCAAAGAAAAAATAAATATTAGAAAGCATCCATGATAGTTCTCATCACAGGCAACAGCTGGGCTGTATGTGTGTATATTTTTCCCGGTTTCTTTTGGTTTATAGTTTTGAATTGGCGAAGAAAAATATAAGACTATTTAAAATACTTTTTAAATTGTATGTCCACTGCAATGTGTGACTAATCATTAGGTGATTGAATCGGATTCTTTTGGACAAATATGTATTTTAGATTTATTTTCAACATAACAATCCGGTTATGAAGAATGATGTGAAGAAAATAATTTACCAAAAAAAGAATGAAAAGAAATGTTTTTGGAAAAACAATTTTTAATTATAGAAAATGTTTTCGCCTTCGGCGCAGCGTTAAAATAAATAAATAAAATTGTATGTGCGTGGGCGTGAACCGATGAGATGGACTCGTTTGCAGTAGTTATTGTATAAAATGATTATTTTTAAATTGTTATAAGAGGAAATTATAAATCATGAGCCTTGAACATTTTTTTTTTTCTTTTTTGCAAATTAATGATTTAAACATTTGAACATATGTAATTATGCTTTAAATTATTTTTGATAATGATTCGTCTCTTTGAAGTATGAGGAATGAATATACACATATAGAAATAACATAGATAACTGAATACAATTTATACCTTTTTACATATATTTATATAAAACAATGACTAAAAAGCGTTTGCTTTTCTTATACGTAAAATCGTAGGATGATACTAATACAATTGGTTTTAAAATTCGAAAGCTAAACAATTTTTTTTTTTAGGTTTATAAAATTACGGCATAAGCGTTTCTAAATGTGGTAAATATTCTACTGAGAATTGTCAATGAGCAATAAGTCACAGCTGCTTGAAAACAGATCTATATATAACTCAATTTACATACAGTTGTGTATGTTATGTTTATTTACTCAAAAAAAAAAATCCTTGCTCTAAACTATTAAAAAACATAAGGAAAGCTAAAGTCCGCTTGTGTTAGTATGATCCTCTTTCTATATCATGCCCCAAAGAAAAAAGCGTTAAAAACACAATGGATAAAATTCTATTTTATTCTATGAAATTTATATATCGATTTCGACAGTTGTTATGTTTTGTTCGCAAAAAAATTAATTCCTTTTTTAATTTTTGCACAACTTTGCAGATCTTGGTTTATACAAAGATTTACACCCTCAGTTGTCAGTTTGTTTTCAATCGTTTTTTGTTTCATTTTTATTTCATTTGCGAAAATTGAACTTTTGATTAAATAATAAAATAATAATAATAATAAAAAAAAACAATATTCTCAACTGGCCTCCATTCGAATTGGAAATTTGACAGCTACACAGACTCTAGCTAATAAAGTAAACAAATATGTATTTGCAATAGTTCGTTGTTGAACACGAAATATATCAAAATCTGAAATGACAAAATGAAAACGCCATTAGGAAACAGCATACACATGCTCTAAAATCCGGCTTCTCCAACCATTGTGTGTGTAAAGATATATTTTTGTCACGAATGGGAGAGACTTACAATTTTTATACCGATTTCGAACGGTTATTAAAAAAGCTATTTATGAAAATTACTAACTGGGCGTTTGTCAGACCTTCCCAAGAGGGGCAACGCACTAAACACTGAGCAATTTTATATCCATTCAATATATTGTGATTCAGAATTTGTAATGTTGACGGCATTTTCTGAAATCAAAATATATCGAAGGTTCAGCTTTATTTATATGTACGTAAGAAACATCACTATCCTTCATATTTCTCATTACGCTTCTTTACTTTAATGTCGCCAGATGTCATTTGGCATGGAGATCATTGGTTAGTCAGTGTCAATGTCAATATGTTAGTATTTATTATAAAAGATAAAAATAAAGAAATTGTTAACAGCAAAAATGGGCTTTTATCTCAGCTTGTAGGCCATGCAAATTAACTCGCTGATAAGTGAGTGAGTCCCAATATGTCCAAATGCAAAATATGTCCCCATAATTGCATGTAAATGTCGCTTTTTTACATCATTAATTCTAAGAATACGTATCAAGGCTCTTTGAATGATTTATAAGTTCACTTTCCAATTATATAAAATAGTTTAGTGTTTTTAAAAAGTCTGCTTTAAACTTTTACACAATACGCATATCCATATTATAGGACAAGGAGTTCCATCTCATATTGTTGTTGTTTTGTTGTATATTTTTTGCTTATATTTTATTCATCATTTCAATTTTATTTATTTTTATAATTTATTGTTCCAAGAAAAAAAAAGGTATTGTGAAAATATTTATTTATATTTTCTTTTATATTATATATATATTAATAAATAATAATTGAAGGCGGTTCACTTTATTTTTTAAACCGAAATCCGTTTCCACTGTTCGTAATTTTCTATGAAAGGACGTACCAAATACCAGACCGTCACTAATAAACTGAGGAGAAAAATTTATATTGACGAACACACAAAATGTTCTTTCAGAATTTTTCAGAATTTAAATAGTATTTTTGCCAAAATGTGTATTTTTAGTAAAATGGGCGATTTTCTCTCACGTCATGAGTGTGAGATACTTGTTTTTCATTTAGCTTCTTTTTTTTATCCAATTAGTATATGCGTTCTAGTTTTTCTTGGAGACTTTTTTTTAACACTGTGTCTATTTTCACGAAAGAGTGAGTTGTATAGTTTAATAAGTTTTGTGAAAAAATTGTGGTTTCTCTCAGTTTTCTCTTTGTATCTATTATACAGAGGCTTCCTTCCATTTGTAGTGTAGCTCCATGAAAGAAATTATGCGCGCGCATTTAAATGTGTTTGTATTATATGTAGTTTGAAAATGAATGTGTATATATGCAACACCGTAAATTGAATTGTAATGCTTAAACATAATAATATGTAAATGAAAATGCACTCGAAGTACAGAATGTCGTTGGTATTTGTATACATATAGTTAGAGTACAAATTAATTATGATGTGGATAAGTCATCAGCAAAAGGCGTACAATAACTAATTTATATTTTTAAAAAATTGTTTCCTTTTAAGAATATATTTTTAACAGTTGTCCAACTCAAAAATCGACCTTAGAATAAAAGCTGGTTTTACGTAAGAATCATTAATTTCTACAACCTTGTATCTTAAGGTTAGAATAGTTGTAGGGAGGATTTCTGTTTGTTCTTTATAAGGTTTGGGGAAAAAACGTTAAAAAGATTTCGATGGCGATGAAAAATGTCATGGGCAAAACAAATTGCTCCCAAAAGAGTAATGTTTTCGCAATTTCTATTACACCCATTACCATCATGTTGTCTTTCATTTCTTTATTCCAATTCCGGAGAATAAATTTGACTAATCATGGTTAGATAGCCCAATCCGCTCACCATAACAGTCATATTCTTTATTTTCGAGGGAATTAACCCTTTGATTAAATACTTCACCCTCAGTAACATGTTGCGATTATAGACTTCTGGATACTAGTTTAGGATCTTTTTAGTAAAAAATTAGACAATTGTGCTTGTTAACAAAGCCTCATTACTAGGGTGTCCATCTGGGGTCTTAACAAAAACAGAACATTGTCGTTCTACAGCTTAAGCAAAAGAGAAAGAGAAATAGGAAGCCTCGGGAATGGTGAAGAATTCCATATAACTTCATTTGTGCAACTTGTAATCCAAAGGATAAGGCCTTTAAAGCTGAAATTTGGACCACATACTTCCTAGGGCTCCGAAATGGTTAAGTGTACACAATTTAGAAAAAAACGTTTTAAAGCTAAAGTTAGAGAGATAGAGTATTACAACCTTCACAAGATGTGTGGCCACTGCCCTCCTTTATAAAGTTTTTTTGCCACGCCTACCTTTTGTGGGCGTTTTTGACTTAAATGCTGTTTTCTTCGAAAATATTCATAGAAACGGAAATAAAATGTTTAACAAGATAGTTAGCCAATATTTTTTTCAATTTATCGCCTATATAAAGTTTTTGGCCACGCCCATTTTTTTATTTTTTATATTAATAGAATGGAATAAAATGCTATCTATCATCTTCTTTGGGGCATATAGGGATACGCATAGGGTATCATACTGTTTGCCCCAAGCGGACTGTAGCTTTTCCTTATATTTTAATGCTTAATTTTTTCAAATTGGTTGAGTCCGAAGCTTTTAAGGTTTTTTTTCATAAAATTAATAAGGAAAATACCATACGCGCAGAGTACTGGATAATTAGGAGGAATGGAGAGTTAATATTATCCTTCGACAAATATTTAGTCCTGTGTGCGAGAAGGCCGAAAGGATGCGAAGATATAACATTGCCTTTATTATTATTTCCGGTATCCGGCATTGTATACGATTTCTCTTAGTTTTGTGATCACCACTCTCCGCTCTGCGATCGCCAATGTTTGCAATTCAAATTAGTTCTAACAAAACAAAAAACAAACGGTCTTGTCTTGTTGACAGCACATAAAAACTAAAATCCGGCTTACAACTACAGGTCATCAGTGTGGTCATAAGCTTCTCTTAAAAATATTCTTTTTATACCAAAAAGTGGAATATTTACTACGGACGTTACGTTTACTGACTGAACTCAAACTGTAATAAAGTCCCGCAATTCCGTCTGTCTGTTCAGAAGCCATTCAAAGAAATTTTATAGGCGGAGGTCTATCTTTAACACCGACTGATTTAGACGGTGTTTAAAAATGTTTCTTTAGAGAAGTATCTACTCAAAATTATTGTTCTTGTTTCCAAAATACACATTAAACATACATCTACCAGCTTAATTGACAATTTATTAATGCTTTTTAATGTTTTAATCATTATAAGCATATGTGTTTTTTATAGCATATGTGCGTTTTATAGCCTATCTTAAGGGTATATCCGTCAATATTCGTCGTAGACCCTTAAAAGTATATATATATTTATGATCAGCATAAACATTTAAAGAAAGCGGTGTCCGCCTGTTTAGGACATAAATTTGTAGTTAGGAAGTTAAAATTCGGAACATTTTTTTTTAAAGCCCACTGACGGAATAAAGTAATTAGGACCTTAACAGAGTATTTCAATTTCCCATGTAAAGTTGTTTGCAACGCCTACTTTTTGGTTAATACATCAATTTTAGCCATGCCCAATTTTTAGGCACATAGTTTGTAACAACCCTCAATATTTGTGTAGACTGCTAAAGACGATTTAACAATGTACGTCCGAATAAACTTTTGAGGCCTTATTTTACATAACTAATGACAAAGAGATTTGTGTTACCTTACAAGTAAATAGATATAATATTCGAGAGAAAATAAGCCAATTGAATAAATAAAGATTGGTTAAAGAAAATAACTAAGCATTTATCTTGGAAAAGTATTCTCATAATTTTTAGTACTTTTAACTTTCTCATGTAAATACATTAGTATACTGAAGAACATTTTTTTGCAACCATGCGGAAATTTCGAATTCAAAATAAGTATGAGGGATTTATATTACGTCAAAAAAAGTTGTTCACCCCTATCATTAAATCCGCGGATCGAAGATTCACCTCAGACATTCGATTCGCATTCACTAACTGTTGTATTAACTATAACAATTTATGTTTTTCAAAATCAGCTGTTTTGTAATTTTTGACGGAAGCAAAGCTCCAGCAAATTGAGAACAGAATTTTGTTTTATCCAAATGGATGGCATTGCTTATATTTTGAAAGATTTGGAAACATCTGCTAACAAAAGGACAGGACGTGCATATTTGAGAGCATCTGCTGAAAATGTCAGGGATCTCTCAGATGCGTCGTAATACAGAAGATTTTATTGCATCTTTTTGTTTTTGTATAATGAATTTTAATTTCAGTTTCATTAAAAACTTTCGTTTTCTTCTAAGCGTTCGCCACCTCTTTGTAGAAGATCTCTTGAATATTTATTTGCTTCTCAAGGAAATCAGCTTGGGGAGGTCGTTTTCTCAATTTTTTTTCTTCGTTAGCTTTGGCAGGCCGTATTCTTGATTCTGGGAGGGTCTTCAAGAGTGTTGACTTGTGAATCTCTGGAGGTAGCTCTTTTCCAAATGAATGAAAGCCTGAGACCTGTTTTTCTCCCAAATAAACCCATGTAACCCCTTAATTGGATCAACTCCATCACATCTTTCTCGTAGGCAGTAAAGCAGAACTTCAGACATTTTCCCCTGCTATATTCCCGCGGATGAGAAATATCAAAAAATTTGCATGGAGACATTCGATTCCCTCGTTTTTAATGATCAAATGAAAAATACATATACATTACCAATGTGACCATGTTCACTGTGGATATTTTTAATAATACACATGTTCAAATCTCGAGGATATGTTCCCCTCAGGCGGATTAAATGATACGGGTGTTTGTATTTTGGACAATTAGGCTAAAAGTGTTCAATGTGCAAAATGACATCAAAATCGTTACAGCCTATTTTGAGAAAATCTAATTTTTCAAAACTTAAAAAACAATTTAAATAAATTTGTGATATTTTACAAATGCATCTCATGTTCCAAGAGAGTTTATGAGTTATGAAGCAGTCGTGCACTAATTTTTATTATTTTGGTGCGTTTAAATGTTACCTGGGGATTAACTAAAGCTGGGTATTAAAGTTTCCAGGTATACAAATGACTGATTTGCCATATCTTATTCTATTTTTATTTTTTTTATTTTATTTCATTGGAAAGAAAAAATTGTAGATATTTCTTTTAATAGGGTGAGTGGCAAAAAAGCCACTTAGGCTGAGCTCTTTCAATTTGCATCCATTTTTTTTTGTCATAGGATTTGTATTAGAATAACTTTGCTGTTAATCAACAAGCGAACCTATGGACCAATAACAAAACATTTGTATAACATTATTCCGCGTCAACTATGTAAAAATCAAGTTAAGAAAATACCACTTAATTTCCGAATGAAGATTTCTATTGGACTTATTTTTGTGTCATTCAAATTTCTGTAAATATAATTCTTTATGTGAGCGTCAGGTTCGCAATATTTAGGCCTTACACTTAATTAATTTAACTTTTCTTAAGAAGAACTCTATATGCAAACAGAAGTAGATACCAAGAAAGCCAATTTTCATAAAGGGGCGAAGATAATTTCGTTGCAATATGAAATCCAGTTAACCATTTAGTACCAAAAGGAATTTGTAGTATCAAGCCATTTCGTGATGTCTATCGTGTATTCGTTGATTTTCCAATCGTTGCAGTTTAATTTTATTATATACTGATTCACTATGACTTATTCTAAATTATTTCGCCGCGTTTACGTAAAATGAAGCACATATGTAGATACAGAGAATTGGAGGCAAATGATCATTTAA
This sequence comes from Ferdinandea cuprea, assembly GCA_963576555.1. Classification (NCBI taxonomy): domain Eukaryota; kingdom Metazoa; phylum Arthropoda; class Insecta; order Diptera; family Syrphidae; genus Ferdinandea; species Ferdinandea cuprea. The sequence goes on from OY754959.1 coordinate 87,599,959, forward strand.
TGGTTTCAAGTTCTATTTAACTGATGAACATATAACTTACTCTCAATTGTTTTTCTCAATGAGCATTCCATCATCGAAACCCAATATTTAGTAATCTCCACATAAACAATTTCAGTTTCCATGTTTTTAAGACAAATTACAAAAAAAGAATTCACTTTAATGTATGGCCTTTCATAAAACTATGTCAAAGTGTCGCATTAAGTGCCAACGAAGAAAGCATTCAAAACGAAATGTCAATTACCTTTATTATATGTGCAGCAAAAACCCCAACAACTAATTACGCAATCGATATTTACCAGGGCGGTATATTAGCCAGAGGTTGAAGAAAAACGTTGCTCAAAATTGGAAACAAATCCTAATTAAGTATGTTTCTTCTTGCAGTTTAAGTATGTAGACTTCTTTTTGTTCATTAACCCAATTGGCAACCCGTGAACAAAATTCTCCCTCTTCTATTTTTTTTTTTACTTATTTTTGCACTATATCACAGCACGAATAGCACTCACTCGATCCACTCACCTTGTGATAAAAACCATTCGTCAAGAAAATCCATTTTGGCTAGTCGTCCGGATACAGTTCCCTGCACTTCTCTCTTGTTACATTTATCAGCGTCAAATGTGTTTTAGTTTCTATACTCCCCCTTACGCCGTATACCAGAGGATTCTCTCAAATTTTCGCAGCGTAATCAAAAGCAAAAAAGAATGTAGTCATTTATACTTCAATATACCGAGGATTTACAAAAAAACCGACGAAAATATAAAACTAAAATTTAAACCAGTAAAAAACGAAAAGAACGGAAAAAACAATTCTGTTTAAATATTTGTATGAAATACGTGACCCACCGGTATCCGTGGTATAACTCCCATCTCCAGCACCCAATTGAATGTACTGTTGAATGATAAAGTGACGTTGAGGGTTGGTAACAGTTAGATGGGTGGTGGTGAGAATCTAAATTGTTATTTCGGATTGTACCGCATACGATATGCAAGTACATCTATGATCAAAGTGCATCCAAGTGGTGAAGTTGACAATTACACTGTATTCTGTTGCAGAAATAGATGACAAACTAATCGAATATCGAAAATAGATCGAGATGAATAGACATACCTAAAGAAGAATGAATGAGCTATCGAGTTGAAATCGAATCGATAGAATTCGATTTGTTTGTTTTGCTGATGGTGGTGTTGGTCGGAGTGGCTTGACTTTTTGATAACAAAACTGTATAAAGTTACCGTTACGGAAGCTCTATTCAAAGCAAATACCAGTATATTCATACTATGGCAACGAGTGTATGTTTCGAATTCAAATTGCACTGATATTTACTTTTGACGCTTAAGTTTATCACTTTTTTTTTTTGTTATCCCTCATGTGAGTAAGTATCCTCCATGTACAGTATTGTGCAAAACCTAAGCAACTTTTCCTACTCTCATGTAAAAAGTTGTCTCTCACTTTTAAAAATACTTCACGGTAAACTGTAAATATATTTACTTACATATATGCATGTGTCCTCAAAATCACCCAAACAAAGTTTTTAATTTTCATTTATTAACAGTAAATAAAAAAAATAAATCAAAATCAGTTCAAAAAACAGCTTTGCAAAACCAAAGCAATCTGTCAACGGTTTAATAAATTTTCGTCGGATTTGAAGCCAGCGAGTTGGGGAACCGTGGGTACAGTGGCTTAGTGGTTAAATGCTTTGGACGAAAGGTCCCAAATATAAAATTTAAGTTTTTATTCACTGCCCAACCTCTGATCTGTCTGATATGATCTGTCTGATGTCTGATTAACATCCAAGAGTCATAAAAGGCATCTCAAAGAAGTAAACAATAAAAATAATGACCGCACACACAATTGTTGGAGAAGCTTGTGAATATCCGGTCACTGGGTATTTGGCAACTTCATACAATTTATTCAATAGCAGTCAAAATGTAGTTAAGCGTCAATATGGTCTGTGGAAACGTCGGTTTCCAGTGCACGAAATAACAAATATATCGCGATACTGCATAACATGTTCTCTATTAATATTTGAAAAACAAATCCCTAAATCGAAACGATAATCAGACAGACATTTTTTAATCGCCAAAAACAAATTTTGAAAATTGCGAATGATGTCAAAATCAGTATTAAACCTGTGTGTATCAGTATATTTTAAATAAGATTATATGGAATAGTATACCAAAAAGTTATTTATAAGTTTGTATGGGTTTTAACAGGAATACGTACGTATATGGTAATTTGCGGAAAGTAATCTAAAAGTAAAAAAAGTGAATGGATAATTAAACGCAGTTACAATTTTTTTTGCACACCAAAGTTACCCTCGGTAACTGGGTTACAAATTGAAGATAGATCTTTACACAGGATGTTTTTTTTTCTTAAAATATGTCCACTAATTACATCTTCAATATTAAGTCGGTATCACCGTGTATAGGCAAATTCGGTGTCACAGTTTAGTGTAACATTTTTTTAAAAAAATGGTAAGTATATAACGGTATTTTCATACTTGGGGTAAAGTACTTAGGTACCTATAAGCAGTCCTGCGATTGTATACAAACGCGATAACTTCGTTTGGTTTTTTGTAAATTATTTATATAGAGCAACAGTTGACAATTGAGTCATAATTTAATTGTGTCAAATAATGGTGAAAATCTCTAAACTGAGAATTTTAAAATTATTTTTTTCAGTTTTTCCTTTAAAATGTTTTTTTATCATAATATTTACTCTATTGACATTATGTCTTGTTTACAATTCATATAGCATTTGTTAGGGATATAAAGTTAAAGTATAAGAAGAAAATTAATGATGCAAATGCTAATAGCAAATGCAATATTCATTCGAAACGTAAACAAAAGATGTCCAGTTAACCATATAAGGATTTTGTATGTGCAGTGGCTTAGCCTCAGTCAGTAACGTAGCATCATATTGTTCAATTCGTTCATGAACGCCTACATTTCAGATAATACTACATAGGGTCAATGTGGGTAATTGTAAACAATTTCATAATTTTTTTTTAAATTTGAATTAAATGTTTTATATATTTTTAAAAAACAACTTTACGGAAATCTCTTAATGACAATATGAAAGAATGATATTTCTGTGGTATAAAAATACACAAATATTTTCGAAATTGCTTAAATTATTGTTGAATATGGTATGTTTACAAATACCCAACGATGTTTTTCTTTTTTTTGGAAATTCGGGGGTAAAAGTAAACGGTGATTTAATTTAATATGCAAGATAATGAAATCTGACATAGAAAGCGCAGTTTTACGTCCTTGTCTGAATTTGTCCATGGAGTTTTTTCTCCCTTTGATTCTGTTATAAATGACGGATATTGGCACTGCATATTCGTCCTGAGCTGCTCTGAACGTCATATTTTTGTTTTGAACGTCATTGACCGCTTTTGCGGCGTCATCCACTGAATATGATGGCGGAGGCTTCTTTAAAACATAGTTACGTGGCATATCTAATAACAAACCTATTCATTTTATTTAAACCAATAATTTTATTAAAAATATGTGTTTACCTTTACCCCACGAATGATGTTCACATTTGCCCATACGAAATCAGTTCGTGGGGTTAATGTAAACATATAACAATCGACATAAATTTCATTAATTTTTAAGATATTTTATTTCACATAGAATCTACATCAAAAATTATAACTGTCAAGTATTTTCAAATTATATTTACCGATTTGAATCTGGAAAAGGAAATAATTTTTCTGAAACTATAACAACTTGTCTTTCACTTTTAAAAATTAACTTTTAACGGAAAATGCGTCTGTCAAATGAATTGTCTTTAAACAACAATGCGTTTGACGTATGAGGTAAATAATGCATACCTCCGTCATTTCTGTTAATGTATATGTATTAAAGACTTAAGTGGAGTTCGATATGGGCCGTGTTTACATTTCCCCCAGTTTACATTTACCCACATTGACCCTATTCTAATTTTCCTTTCACTAAACCAAAAACAGAATATTCACTCTCTTCTCCTTATTTCAGTTAGTCCTTATACCTAATACCCATTTTCCAACTCTTGTGATGGCCATAAATCTACGTACATTTACTTTAAATTGAAGTATCCTCTCTTATATTTACGTATAGGAATATCGAAGTATTGAAAAAAAAATTTTTATGGTAAAATTAATAGAAATCCAACGAAAATAAAATGGTGTTCTAGTAGAGGCTACTATCACCCCAACGCAAGTTATATCCAGTAAAAGTGAAAATGTCCGATTTTGAGGTATAACTTCTCTAAGTGATATAGCTTCAGAACTATTAGATATAGCTAATAGAACCACTTGCCCAAAAAAAGTTGTAATGCCTTAAGTAAAAACTTAAGAAAAGGATCCGTTTTTCTCAAAAAATTTATCGATTCAATGGCGAAACGAATGTGATTGGTTGTGTCGTCGAAAATCAGGCAAGTTGAGCAACATGCGTTTACAGCACTTTTTACTAAAGTTGGAAAATCATTGCAAAACTTTAATAAGAAAACTTTGTTTGACCTAAAAATATAACTAAATTTCTGAAAGCAGCAGTTTTTTTTTATGAAAGCGTTCGGTTTTTTAACGTTTTCGTTAAGCAGAAAAAAATTAATGTAGATATGTTTTTACTCGCCAAGGTGTTTCATAAAATAATTTAGAAGTAAATACATTTTAAAATTTAAAAATCACACTTCTGAAAAATGTTAAAATCACACTTCTTCATTGTAGCGACGAAATCTACGTACTTAATTTTTTGAAATAATCCCCCCTATCATGGTATCCGTTCGGAGAGGAATTTTCTCCGCAACGCAAATATAATCGGAGACATAATTTACATTCACAGTATCCGTTTTCCGAACGTACTTGAACGCATTAATTTGACATTTGTCAGATTCATCTCTCAAACATATGTTAGGTTTTTTAATCAGGTAAACAAAAATAAAATTTTATACCTTAATGCTCGTCTTTGATTAGATTTTAGATTTTTTTTACGATGCTACTAGCATTTTTTATAAATTATTTCCGCGATGAATATATGTCGGAGAGAATTTGATATACGGCTGTCAAAAACACAGCTCATTGCAATGAAATGTATACTGACGGTATGGGTTTTAAATAAATTTAGTGTGTGATTTCAAAAAAAAAATTCAAAATCGCGTCTAATGTACCGAAAGAATTGTATCTTCTCTTTTATCTTAAGGGTTAATTGAATCACGGAGTTTATTTGAGGTTATCCGAACTTTAAACACGCTTTTCTCGAAACTGTGTTTTCAAGGTCGGTTCTCAAAAGTTCTCAAAACCACTCAACCGATCTTGATGAACGAAGGATTTTTTTTTCAATCACAACTATTTAAAAAAAAAACGTTGAGCAAATTTTACCAAAATTAGCTTTGTTTTTTTTTTTGTAAAATGGTCTGCCAAAAATCGAATTTTCACTTTTTTTCCCCCTTCGTCCAAATTCTAGATTATAGTCTTAACTAAAACAAATTTTTTTTTCACTTCTGGTGATCCTGTCACGAGTTGTACTGTCAACGCGCACGCACCTTTTCCCCGAGGGGTCACCAGAAATGACGTCGCAATGGCCGAGTTTTGAATATTTTCCTTTGAAATTTTCAGAAATTCTTTTTCAAATGTATATCTTTAAGACAGTAAAAAGTTTGATTAAAACATTTTATTTTTTATATAATTTTTTTTTTGAAAATTGACCTTTTTTTCCCCGAATAAACCCATGTAACCCCTTAAAGAAAGTGGCTCTACCGAATTTATTCTGTTTTTGTATTAGGGATACTTGTGGTAGCGCGTAGAATTATGCAAACCAAGTTTTTTCAAAAAGTATCGCATAACAGTACTTACAAAAAATCAATAGCTTAAACTTTTATATAGATTTTTAACGCAAGACGTTATCTGCCAAAATTGCGGTACTTAGCTGCATTTGGGGGAATATCTTCTAATTGCTTCAAACGTTAAATTCTGTTGTCGAGAAAACAAGTTCCTTCTTAGTTTTTGACATTGAATTTCCACTCAAAACTGAAAATCTTGCTCAAAACTAGAGAGGCTTATAAATTAATCTAAACAAACTTATATATTCATTTAAATATATTTTAATTTAAATTTAAGTTTACCAAACCGAAAATGTTCTAGTTTTTTTTTTTAAAGAAAACAAAACAAAGTGAACCATTACATGGCCTGCCAAAAACTAAAACAAACAGTTTTACGTTACAGGCTAAGTTTACCTTCGTCGAACGTCTAATATACCAAGCACTGGGTGGTGCGGTAGGTAAAACTTTTTTGAACAAAGCAGTAGGAACTAATTATAAATATTTATGTTTCATCTACCCAACGCAACAGCAGCGGTTTTAAAATGTATCCGTTGCAACGTTCGTTAACCTGATGGTTTCACCGTACCACTGTCAAAACATTAATCGTTTACTTCTTCTGATAGTAGCCTAACGATGTAATCCGGGGCAAAGGGTATATCACCGGGATATTAAATATCAGATGCGGTGAAGAGAAGGGGTGGTGAAGGAGAGAACTTTTCCAAATAAATCATAGTTGCGAAATAATTTTGAGCGAACTTCCCAACCCCCAGCAACGGATTTGGAGGCAGTTTTGCTCGTTTTATTATTATGATTATTTTCTGTTGGTTCCTTCCTACTTCTGTGGTAACTGGTAACCTTCACTTTCCGAGGCCTCACAGTACCCGAGAAGCACACATAATGATTCCATTTGCCACGGGGTGAAGAAGTATTATGTGGCATGATTTATGCCACCGTATGCGGCATTTAATGCGAATATAGTTTCGTAGTTAGTGACAGTCGCAGAACTGAAAAAAGTTTTTAATTTAGCGCACAGTCCGGAAGGTGAATGAGTGTGGAAAGAGGTAGTTAGCGTGCTACTAGTGAAATCCACATGTTGACAATGATGTACAACATTTGAACAAACATATTTTGTTGTGCACGACAAGGGGTGAGATACTAGAGCAGTTGCAGAGCAATTTGCTTCCAGTCATAGCTAGAAAGTATTTATGATAATGCTTGCGAGAATGCAAAGAATGCATATTTATTTCTTGGTGGAGATGAAGAAGTTTATTTTTAATACAAATTAAAAAGTCATTTTACTGGATTTCATTTGAGAAATGTATTTTTTATCAAAATTTGTTTACTACATTAATAATTATTTATTATTTTAGAATAGGTGAATTGTAAAAACAATGAAAACTCATCGCCTTCAAGCTGCTTTTGCTCGTAAACGTGAAGCGGAGCATGTGCGTACAGAAAAAACAGCGGCTGTCGATCGTTACTACACACATTGGGGCAAAGTGACTACAAAATTTGAAAACTGGACCGGTCCTGAATATTATGAACAGGCAGAGGAAAATCTCAAGCAATCGAAAGAAAAAAAGGAAAAAGAAGAATATCTAAAAGAACGACGAGAAAAATTAAGGGACCTGCTGGCGCGGGAAAAAATTATATTCGATAATGAAGTACAATGCTTACGAAAACCAAAATCACGTAATGTATCAACAGAGATTTTGGAAAAAATTAACAAAAATTTCAAGGCTAGAAAAGATGAAAACCGCAGATTAGAGCTGGAAGCCAAGCTATATGGACGTTTAAGGCATGGCGTTGATGACGAGAATCTTCTGTATGAATCCAAGTCCACTAACCAGGTATTAGCTAAGCTTAACTGGCTAGATAAACAGGTAAGTCAGAGCTCTGGCTATATAAATGAGCGAATAATTTATTTTAAAATGTATTTCAGATAGAAAATCAAGTTCAAAGAGAAGAGGATGAAAAAGTCGCACAAGAAAGAAGCGTCCGGTTGCAGGAAGAAGTTCGCAAAACTGAACAGCATTATAAAGAAAGGCAAAAAATTCGAGAAAAGGAAGTGAAGGAAATTCGTGCTCTTCAAGAAAAACACGTCGAGGAGCTAAAAAAACGTGAAGAAGAAGCAGAAATTCTTAAATCCGATGCAAATCACCTTCAGAATATTCTTGAAAATCTAAGCACAGAGTTGCAGTCAATAGATAATAGGAAATTATTTAATTTAGAAGAATCCACATTACCGCACAATTGGAGAAAAGTAAAAATGATTATACGCAAGCGATCAGATGCATTCCGCGATCAACTTAATGATGACATTAATCTTCTTAGACGTGTTAATGAGGTGTGTTCTGGCGAGATCGCAATATGTTCGCTCATCGAAAAGCTTCAGCGCCAACATGATGTCGAAATGCATAACTTAGTACAAATTGAAAGTATGTATGAATCAGAGGCGAAGGTTAATTTACGCCAGTGTGAGGAAGCCTGGAATAAACTTAATAATGAGCGACATTTAGATATAACGAATTTGCTAAAAGATCTTCACAGTAATCTCTCTCGTAAGTTCTATGAAAATCAAATAAGACAGAAAAACCTAATTGATATTCGAGCAACTCACCTGTCTTCGATTGAGAGCTCGAACGAGCGATTAAAAGTGCTTACTAGGGAGCAAGAAGAATCGTCTGGGCCAATTGTAATTGAAACACCAAGAAGTGAAATGGAACCGTCTAGACCGATTCAAAAAGTAAGCGATTCATTTACAAATCTAAATCTAGATTGCTTAAGCGGTGAAGAAGTCAAAAGTCAACCAAATTCTGCAAGGTCACAAATTCAAACTCCAGATTCAGGGCAAAGACCGCAGTTTGGTCGCAAAAAAATAGCTTGGATGTAAAGAAGAATTATGAAGATAATTGTAATATTTGGTTTTTTTCCGAAATATATTTTGTTCGAATAAATTAACATGATAGTTATAATTATTTTTTACGATAATTTTGTTTTTCAGTCGTTGGTCTGTGATACAGATTGTATGGTTCCATGTTTTATTGCGTACATAGTAAATATAATGGCCGGTTAGGGCTATGCGCCTGCCTGGCGAAAATTACCTTCCACGGAGCGGTACCTGCTGCCTGCGAAAAGAGAGTTGGATGAGAGTTTTATTGGGTTAAATTTTAAGTCTTTATACATTATAGAAGTAAGTTCATATTTGGGTTGTTTTTTCTTTTTAATGCAAAGTTTAGACATCTGCTGTAGAACTCTTTTTCATTTGATTTTTAGGTTTTGTTTTTATTTATTTAGGCTAAATTTTCCAAAAAAAAGTTATTTCCTGCGGCAAATTTAGTAAGGCCATTCTGGCGACGATCTTTTAATCAGCGATATCAAACGGCTCTTTCCTAACGGCTGCTATCTTTTTTGCTTTTACATTTTTGTGATTGTTCAAAGGCACGAAGACCTCTGACCCTCTGAGACAATTCTTTTCCGCTTCGACTCGTTGCATTTAGTCTCGCGTTAGCTACGTCAAAAGCTCGAATTGGAGTCATCTTATTTGCGGCATTGCATATAAACATAAACTTCTCAGCTCAGCTAGAGATATGCGTCGATGTTCCAGGTCGATGTGTACACCTTCTCCTAAGGGTATATTAATTTTGCCACATAGTTTGTAACATTAACCCTGAACCACTTAATATTCGTCGTAGACGATCAGTACCAAAACCTAAGACAATTAAGCAGTGTCCATCACCAATTTTTAGGCCTTTAAGTTAAAGCTAGGAAGCTGAAATTTGGAACATATACTCCCTAGGGTCCCGAAATGGTAGAGTGTAAATTCTTTTTTATACGCCCTATTCCACGCCCACAATTTAGAAAAAAACGTTTTGAAGCCAAAGTTGGAGATATAGAGTGTTTCAACCTTTACAACATATTTTTCCAATATTTCGCTCATAAAAAGTTTTTAGCCACGCCCACTTTTTGGGAAGTTTTTTAAAAATTTTTTTTTTAATTTCATGGAATAATACATACAAGTGCAGTGTGTCATGTGTGTAAAGCTACGAATCGGACACGACGTAGATCCGACAAAGGTCTTTTTCCGACAACGTTAATCGAGGTATACATGTGTAAATTTGCAGAACTTGGGCTCGGAAAACAGATGTATGCGTAAGATTTGATTAAATTTTCTTCTGAAATATGTTCGTATAGGTATTGCAAATGAATATTTTAATAAACTTATCCATTTTGGAATTTTTGCTAAAAAAGCACAGGATAGTAAAGAGAAACAGAAAAAGAATAAGTTAGAGCTCGGTTATAATAGACTTTTTAGAATACATTTGGAAAACCAACTCCAATTTTTTATTCTTTCAATGGAAAAATAAATATATGTATTTGCAAAGACTCTTTTTATCTTCAAAACATAATAAACTTTTTCGAGTACATTTGGGGAACCTACTCAACGAGTAGGAGCGGGGACAAAGTGCATGGTCGACAAAGCCCTGCCAGTTCTGCTATAGCCCGCTGAGTGCTGGACGATAAGCAGGAGAGGAGAGTTAATACTGGGATACTTCCAAGAAAAAAAAGGTTTTCTTCGACGGATATTTGGTCCTCGAGCAATTGGGGGGAGAATAGATACAACTGCGAACTCTACGAGCTGTACCAAGATGTGGATGTAGTCCTAAAAGCTAAAACACTTCGGATGCATTGGCTCGGCTACATCGAGCGAATGGACAATTGTGCACCAGCCAAAAGAATTTTCGAATCTCAGCCCCCAGGTCTAGTCGACAAGGAAGACCGAACCTGCGTTTCATAGACCAAGACGTCGCGGATGTATATATGTATGTATTAGGCAGAACTCTTCACAGGATGGTAGAGTAAAGTAAGTAACACAGTTTTACTTGTAGCAGTACCAGTAGATTGCCTCTCAAATAGTTATTAAGTCTTTTTTTTAAAAAAAAAAAAAAAAAAGTAAGACACAACATCTGTCATGATAAGCTAATAATTGTTTTATTAATATTGTCGATGTATATTTGTATCTTTTTGTATTATATATAATTTCATTCTGATAAATACTTAATTAATTCTTATAAAAATTAGTTTTGTGTTGGTTGAACTATTTTGTAGAGATCAATTTTAAACTGGTATATCATTTTCCGTCGTCGTATTTGATTTTGTTGCAAAATGTTGCCACGAAGAGATCTCTGTAAATAGGCGATCGCCAGGACATTCGGTGTTACGAACTTGTCGATGACCCATCAATTTGAAATTAGGGTCTATATGGCCGTTTTCTACACCAAATCCTATAAGGTCTTTAACTGCTTGTAGCATGTCCGATGGTGGTAATGTAGCTGTAATAAAAAAAACAATTAGTTGAATATTTGTACAAACAAAATAAGAGTGCACTCACTTCTCCAATCGCCAATCAAGCATATTCCTACACTTTTGTCATTGTACTTTGGTGCATGTGCACCAACCACATTAAATCCTCGGCCGCAATAAATCTGTCCATCGCCACCAATTGCAAAACTATAACCAATATCATTCCAGCCACGTCCGATTTGATGGAAGTCCTGCATAGAACGCATCGCTTCCTTGCATTCCTCTGTAGTAAAGCATGCAGGAGGCAGATACGAATGATGGATGATGACAAACGGCGCTGGACCATTAAATTTCTCAATCAGCTTTGGCGGCCTGGCACCCCACTCATCCCGGCTGACCATTTGAGTGATTGCTGGCATTCTTGGCAAAAAACCTATTTCAAAATAGAAAACTTTATTATACATACATAGTAAAAAAAACAAACACTTATGCATTATGCATGATTTGAATGTTGTAATGTAACGAACATAGGTCAATACAATTAGAGAAATGTATGTATGTTCAATTCTATACTTATTCTCTTTTACGGATAAATTTCCTAATTAATTGAAAGTTGGCATACATATGCCATTAATTGAAATGGTAAGGTTGCGTGTAATGCGCTGTATCATGTCATTTGCATATTTATGTCATTGAAACTACCAATCATTTGATATGTGTTTGATTTAAACAGTAAGGGAAACAAAAGGTGCCGTCTGTCACCAAAACTAATTGGTTATTGTCCAAATATAATTGGCCATATTGCAGATGCCACACATACTTGTTTACTTACATAATGTTGGTCGGTTTTAGCGAAAGATGGTAAAATAAAAATCAAATATCATTATGACGAACTGATTAAATATAAGATATACATAGCTGTCATTTTGATGTCCAGCAATTAGGTATGAACTTAATATGCCCCGGCGTAGATATATTCCTCATATACCTAGTCGTTGATGGTAGAGTAAATTGATATATGCACTATGAGTTATGACATTATCAAAACGTTGATGATTGATAAAGCATAATAGTGTAAGACATGTGTACCCAATTAATGAGCGGGACATTATTAATATATTCAATCGATATAATCCTACAAAGAGATTAGTCGACAGATTGCGCCCAAGGGAGAAGCTTTGGTGTTTTAGCTAAAACGGCGACAAACACCAAATTCTCATGAATATTACATTACACAATACGATAAACTACTAGCACTTAAAGTTCAGATCACCTTTTTTTTTACTCGCTGTTTAATGCATTGTTGTGAAAAATGAATTTTTAATCTTAAGAGAGAAATAATGGCTAGATGAAAAATGGCAATAAACATTATACTTATGTATATTTCAAAATGAAAGCTATATTCTAACATTAATTTTTTTTACAAGTATTTTAGGGTTTTAAATGCAGTTCTTTTTGTTAGAAGCAATAGACGTTTTTAGATTTGAGAGAGGCAGGACGAGCCTCGGATAGGAATTTTCCTAAAATGGCAACCAAAACCGAAACGTGGTGGGGGCGAATACTCCCATTTATTAGGCTTATAACAAGCTACAGTACTAACATATATACTAACTTAAAAACTAAGATTTACGAACTAATATGAGAGGAATTGGAAAGGAGATCGAGTTTGAAACAGGCAGTGCTGCGGTTAAAATCAAAAATTGTAAATTTTGAGTTTACCTTTCGCAACATACGGGAGATTCGTTCGTTGGAACCATAAGAGGTCCGGTGGGTTGGTAAATAAAAAAGAGGAGGACAACGTAAATTACGAGGGTTAGTGTTGAAGAAAATAGATTTATAAATAGACGCGAGATCGATAGAACCTGATACGAGTCTATGAATGACGCGAATGTCTGCTACTCCCCTGCGTTCTTCAAGGGTATTCAAGTTTATAAGTTTAAGGCGGTGTTGATAGGGAGGCAGGATAATAGGATCGTTCCAGGAAGCGAATCGAAGAAAACGACGTTGAATGCTCTCGATTCTGGATACATGAACTCTATGAAAGGGCGACCACACTTGACTGGCGTATTCGAGAAGGGGGCGAACAAAGGAAATATAAAGGGATCTTGTCACATAAGGGTTGGAGAATTCTTTGGACTACCGTTTAACAAAACCAGGAGTTAGCTTTAAGACTTATCTCATCAATGTGCGAACGGAAATTTAGCTCCCTGTTGTACAGTATACCAAGATCGCGAAGAGATTGTACAAAGGATATAAGCTGGCCTAGGGGAAGGTATATTCGGGGAGGGGACTGGTTTTGCTTACGAGTAAAGGTAATCGATTGACATTTGGCGATGTTAAGCTCTAAGCAATTTTTGAGGCACCAAATCGAAAAATTATCAAGGTTATCAAGGAGACTAGAGTCTTGAAGGGAAGAAATGGTTTTGAAAAATTTGGTATCGTCAGCGTAGAGGGAGAGGGAGGAATGTTTAATCATCCGCTCCAGATCATTTATTGTTAGGATAAAGAGAAGCAGACCTAGATGGCTACCTTGAGAGACACCAGAGGTTGCCATGAAAGGAGCCGAGGGGAAGGATCTGAAGCGAACACTATAAGAAGGGCTTTCTAGGTAAGAGGAAATCCATTTTAACAATATAGGTTCGAAACCTAGGGCAGACAAATTGAAAATGATTAATTGATGAGATATCCTATCAAAAGACTTACTGAAATCGGTTGCAATTACATCGACTTCGTTTCCATTCTCTAAAGCAGAGAGGGTAAAGGAGACGAACTCGACGAGGTTTGTAGTAGTTGATCTGCCTTTCAGGAAGCCTTGTTGGCAAGGGAAGATGATGGACTTACATTGAAAGCTTAAGGCATGTGAGAAAGTTAGCAATGGGACGATAGTTGATTACTTCGTTCTTTGATCCTTTTTTGTGTATCGGGGTTATAAAAGAAGTCTTCCAAACCTGAGGAAATTCTCCTTGTGAAAGAAATAAATGAAAAGGGTTAGAAAGGGGAAGCGAAAGGTTGGAAGAACATTTTTTAAGAAATATGGCGGGGATACCGTCTGGGCCGGGTATGAATTCATCATTGAGATTTTGTAACTTAAATTCGATAAGAGTAGGATCAAAGTTATGAGATAGAAAAGGGCCGAAGGAGAAGTTAAGTAGGTAATTGAATTAGGAGGGGTCCGGTACGAAAGAGTTATCGGCAAAAGATTGTTTGAAATGGGTAGAAACAAGGTGGCAATAGTGTGTGGATCGGTTGATGAACACTGTACACTCTGTTCTGATGCAGAACAAGGCAGAGATTACTGCGATGCACGATATACTATGCATACTGGAAAGGATTTCTTATGATAGAAGACAAAATTTCGACATAATAGACTTTTTTTTCTATCAAAAATAATATTATATATTCTAAAACTGGCAGCAGTCTAACAGGTTAGCACAGCCTAACCTAGCACTAAACGCACTCAGTACATCACACGTAGAGTGTATCTGTATCTACATCTAACCAAAACCTGACATTTCAATCGTTAGACAGCATCATATGGAATGTATGGTTGAGTTTCCATTTTAATATCTGCTGCAGCGTTATCATGCTTAAAATGTACAATATAAAATAAAATATATTTTACACGTAACGAGAACTTACTTTAGTGTGGCATTTTTATACCGGCAGTTCGAAATAGACCAAATTTTCACACTTAGCAGCTCATGGCGATGGCCAATTTCGGCTTAATATATGCCATCAACAGACAAATAAGAAATAAATCTGTCCACCGGCTAGTACAAAATGTAACTATTAATAGTAGCAACTTCGAGGTAGTTAAGGAGTTCATCTGGCTCCTATAGCAAGATGTGGACCCAAGCCCTTAGGTTCGAGACGACAAGAAAGACTGAACCTCCGTTTCAAAGACCAAGCCATCGCCGATGACAGGGTTGAAAAATTAGATCGCAAAGGACCGTTAGTAAGTAAATATCACTTATATAACGCAAAGCTAGAATATAAAAAGTTGCTCCAAACAAAACTATAAATAAACCCAAAAATATGAAAAATTGCCAAAAATTCACTATAATTTTGTTCATGTTGTTTGCATATAAATTTGTTGGGGCATTTTTCATTGGTTCGTGTCGAATTTTTGGGGCGTTTTTTCTTTCTGTGTGGGCCATATTCATTTTAAATCGGGGCACCTTCTCATTTTGGAAAATAAGTCAAAGTTTTGGGCCATATTTTTGGTTTTGGTTAGGGTAGGTTCGTATTTCATTTATTTTCTAAAAGTCTGGGTTAATTCTTCATAATGAAATTTCATCTCAAACCAAAATATTAAAAATGGACGCAAAGAAATGAGGCCAAATTCACAGCTTAAGAAAATCGTTACATGAAAAAAATATTTTAAAAAATTATTTCAAAAATAAAAGTATGCAAATTTGTTCGACTTAATAGTTTAAAAAAACGGTGAAAATTTTTGTAGTTCGCTTTCTTAGTTTTCGAGATATCGGCGGTTTTATAAATTACCGTACATCGATTTTTTTTTCCAAAATCTGAGTATGCAATATTTTTGGCCCCATTCCAAGCATTTTCTTGAAAATTGTGAAAAGTGATTTTCACCAAAAAAATTGTTTGGCAGACAGACAGACATATAGATGTCATTGGCGGACCGACTTTTTTTGGATTTATCTATAGTCGTAATATCATCCCTCATGCTGAGTTTGAGTTCGAAATTGTCTCAAAGCTGCATTATTATAGTACACATTATTTGTATAAATAACATAACTCTAGATGTTTGCATAGAATTTCAAGAGATTCTTTTGCAAAGCAAACAGTACTAGGGTCACCCGCTTTGCGAGAATAAGCGATATTAACTATATTTCCGCAGGCGGCAGTTATCGCACACATCGGGGTATGTATGCGATTTTCGTCAGGCAGGCGCCTAAGTAAATAGAATCTGATTGTGAGTGGCCCACTGTGCGGGAGTAAAAGATTTCAAATCTCTTTCTGTAGGCGGCAGGTCCCGCTCACGGAACTTCATTGCACCGCTCGAAGTAATTTTTATTTCAATTGTGAATTATTTGAATAATGAAAACTTCAAAGCAGTCAAATAATTTTCAATCTATCTCCCAATAAGGAGGAGGGCGGTGAGCGACATAGTCTAAAGCCGTTTCAGAGCCATGAAAACCATATCAGGAATATTCTCTTGTAGGTTTCTCGACAACTGCGAACATGAATTAAGATTCATTATATGAACACAAATTTTGCTTATAGAAATCAACAGCACACATCTTGCTGTAAAAAAATTAAGTTTCCAGTTTCAATAGTCAAACCTTGAAGGGTAGCTGACAAATTTTTAGCTGAAGCACTACTTGTTGACAATAATTTACCAAAACTTTGTACAACTAAGATGGAGAAAATAAAAATTCACTAAAACTTAACAAATGCTTAACAATTTGTATTGTTTATTATAGGTAGGTACATATCTTAATTGGTTCGTGCGGAGACGTGAAACTAAGTACATTGCTTTGCAATAACAGAAACTACACACTTACACAAACGAGATATAAATTCTCACGGTTTAAATAAGTATTTTTTTTTGTGTTTGCGCAAAAGTAGGTACCAACCGCTGACCCTCCAGCATCAAAAGGTATGCCGATTTAGCAATGTACGCCCGGACAGACAATTAAACACATATGTATGGAAAATAAAACGCGATCAATTATTCACACAATAATCTGTCATGTGTTAATTCACATTATACACTAACACTACGCTTGTATTCTGTAAAAAAATAATTTTTCATTCATAAACTGCGAGCCTGTTGATTTGATTTTACATAAAAAACGCTCACTCATTGCTTGTTATCACAAATAATTTAAACATACTTTGTGTATGCAATACAATACATTACTTCAAAACAAAAGATTAGGTTTCACGTACAAAAATATGACGACTCTTTACTGATACATATGTATATTCAAAGAACATAAAATCAAAACATTTGACAAAAAAACAATTTAATAATTTAATAATCGGAAACCTTGACCTGAACGTTGCGATAATTCGACTACCAAGCCAACCACTACCGCCGTATGGCATCACAAACAAAACTGAAATCAAAGTAAAAACTAAATACTCAAAGTACCACAAAGTAAACATATTTATAAAATGAAATGAACAAAAATGATTCAATAAAAAAGCATGTGTTACATATTTGCAAAAAAAGAAGAAAAGTTTGTGTGTGCCTACCTACCTTCCGTTTGTGATGATCGAAAGAATAAGAAATATCATTTGAATTTAAATGTAATAAAATGTATTCGTGTACCTTACCAACATGTTACGTAGGTAGGCATTGGGATTCTCATTTTGTATATAATATGACGCACATCTTATGACAGAATGCTGAAGTCAGCGTTACCGCATAAACATTTCAAAAAATCGAAAAAAAGTCGCTATTTAAATTTTATTTAAAATATATAAATTAAAAAAGGGAAAAATATCCAAAAAGGGGGTTTTCTTTTAATTTTTATAAATAAAAACAACTTAAAATAAAAGACTGTTTTAAAATTTGATCGTGATTTGCTGAGATCGTGAATGTATCGAATTGAATAAAAAGCTTCCTGAAGATTAACCTTAGTTGAAATATAGATAATTTTGGACAGTTATGAATTCAAAATCAAACTATTTGTAACTGACGAGTGACGAATTTGCGACAAACCATCGCTTAGTCGAAAAGCCAGTTCATTGAATTTGTTAACCAAACAATACAACTGGAGCTGAATGCCGTCGGCGTACAAAAGTACAGTCAAATGCTTTTATTAGATGGCAGGCCATTTATAGCCAGAGCTGTAGATAATCTATGGTTAGCTCTCAAGTGAGATTAAATAGGGTTCAGCAATTCATTGTTTTCGACAGGCATGATCAAATTCTGATTGGTTTAAATTGTCCGACAGAAACTTAAAAAAAGAAAAATTCTTCGTCAGATATTTGGTAACTTATGCGTTGACGGGTTATGGAGGAAACGATTCAAGTGAAGGAGTAACTCAATCAACTTGGAATGCGCAATTGGAGGCATTTAGCCAAAGAGAGCGATTTTTGGAGAGGCTTATTAGTTGGGGCCCAGGTCCATCCCGGAGCACCACCAAAGTAAGTAAGTAAGATCACATATGGCTTAAGCCAGATTGAATGGGGCTTAGCAATTGATGGCTTTCGGCAGGCATTGTAAAATTTTGATCGAGCTGGATTTTCCGAAGAACTTAAATTGACATTTTTTACCTTATCCTAAGTATTTATAAATATAATAATTTTGACACATAGTCCGTCCTTCCGAGGAAGCTGAAATATGAATCATATCGTCCCTAGGTTTCCCAATTGCCACGCGCACAATGTAGAAAAAGCCGTTTTAATGTTAAAGTTGGGAAGATAATAGGTTAGAACCTTAACAGAGTATGTAGACACTGATTTCTTTTACAAGTTTTACATATAAATGAAATGGTTTTAATGGATCTTTTCTCTTGTGTATTACATTGTTTGGTTTCGTTTCGCGAGTATTGTGTTTCTATACGTGTGCGTCCATTAAATCAGAATAATTTAAATGATGTGGAAACAAAAAACACATTCACAGTTATATGTAGATACCAAGCTTACTTACTTTAATAAATTGAAATACATAGCAAATTCGAAAATCCGGTTTTTGCTATTCTAATAAAATCTGAGAAAGGTCGCCAGTTGGTCTCTTTTTAAAAATATAAGTCAACTAGCTACCTTCGTCTCTTAGCGGCGGTGATGCTGGCAAGTCTACGCTTCAAAAAGTTTCAGGCGTTCATTGTACATATTGCGGCTTTCGTTGTTTGGTGATTTCAAAACCGCGGGGCTTTTTGCGTATTTATTTTATTTACTTACTTTTGCCTAATTATTGCATATATGTTTCTACACACATCCCGTTAGCCTTAATATTGTTAGTTGGATGAAAATGTATATGATATTTTTTGTTTGATATAGCATAATATATGGCTGTCGTAGGTGGTTTTATATTTCAACTTCAATTACAGCTTTTATTTAAGTTTTATCGTACAGCTATCTTAACAATTCTAAATCGATTTATATACATATGTATATAGAGTAAACAAATAAATCAATAACAAACATTTTAAAAATACTTCACATTTTAGGCATCAAAAGAAAGTTTACAGCCTGCGAATTATGATTTGCGGATTACCGTTACGCGTGTTTCCCCGCATTGCTTGGTTTGGATATATGCATTAAAGTTAAAGTGGTCAGAGCCCAATAACTGATATGTAAATTTTATTTAAATGTTGGACAATTTGATTTTTACTAATTACCATTTGTGAAATGAAAAAGATACATCCTTAATTATTTACATCAGTTTAAAAGTTTAAATACGTTAATGTATGCATATATACTATTTATATTTATAAGATCAGATAGGGTCCCCCTTCCGCCTATTATGGTAAGCATCTAAATTGTTTGCAGTACGTCTACTAGCGATAGTATACAGATGTGCGTACATATTAGACTAAATGAAGGGGGAATACCCTCTTGGCCTATATTCGCGATGAAGATGTGTGAATAAAATTAAACTACTGTGGATTGGTGAGCTAGCTAGACGGTTAGTTGTTAGATTTTTTCTCTATGATAAGCAGACCAAATTGATGATGAAGAAATTTTGTTTTATTGTGGCTTTCTTTCAACGATTTTAAATAAACCCAGTGAAGTCGGATAGTTTTTTCAGCTCTGGCAAATAAAAATAGAGACCCTTACTTCCGAGAATAAAAATGACTACTAATTCTTCTAGACTTAAATTTTCTGGGAATGATTTATGCTCTGAGCGCCCGCGAAAAATAGTTCTTGGTAAATTTAAGAGTGAGTTAAGTTGATAATGAATCTCTGAGCAGATTCTTCAGTAAAAAAAATAAAATTGAAGAATGTGATGCTTCTGATAATTTTTGAAGAAAATAGTGAAAATGAAGTTTTTGAGAAAAGTGTAACGGCTTTATCGGAATAGTGATGCGGGGCTTGTCAGTTAGTACTTAACAACTCTCTTGTCTCCGTGTATTAACGAAAATAGCAATGAGTTCGTTTTGCAAACCTTCCGTCGATACTGGAAAACGAAATACGTTATTACCTTACAATGCAGAACAACTTTTTGTTAATTAATTATACTTTTCTCAAAGTATACTTTCAAAATGACTTAATTCACCTACTGCTGGCTTGTTTTAAAAAATAAGACTGTTAAACTAAAGCTTTGGTTTCTTTCCTTCTTTATACCTTATCCTAAGGGTATATTAATTTTTACACATAGTATGTAAACCCCTTAATATTCATCGTAGACTCCTTAAACCCCTATGTAGGGCCCCTTAGGGCCAAAACCTAAGACTATTAAGCAATGTCCGTCCGTCAGTACACATTTTGTAGGCCTTTAAATTTAAGCTGCGAAGCTGAAATTGGACTACAAATTGCTTAGGGTTCTGAAATGATCAAGTGTTTTGTTTTTTAAACCCCCCCTGTGCCACGCCCACCATTTAGAAAAACCCCATTTAAAGCTTAAGTTAGAAAGATAAGAGTGTTGGAACCTACACACCATGTTCTTAACGACTTTTTATTGGAGGCGTATAGGCATACGGATAGGCTATCATAATGTTAGCCCAACGCGGACTATAGCCTTTCCTTATGTTTTTCTTAACTTTTGTTCACACACAAATATTATCCCACAAACGGTTGAATACGAAGAGGCTATATGAATAGACCATTATTCGTTGCCATGGGGATATATTATGATGATATATTTGGACAATTTAAGCACAGCAAAAAATTTAACATTAATATTTGGGGACAAAAGGAAAAATTGGAGGACAAAAAACAAAAGCCATGACGAATCACACTTAAAAGGTTATGTCGATAGACGATGAGATATATGAATGAGTGTTATGACGATTATTAAAACCTGGAGCCCCACATTGTATTTTGTTCCTAAAGTTAAAACCATTCAAAAGTTATTTATATATTTATATGATCGCCTTAAACAGTATGTAATATCATTCATTTTGCCACCGCGATAAAGTCAGATAAAAGATCAGTATTCATTCTACAAATAAGAAATGTATCTTTGTTTTACGAGATTGTTCCGCCACTGAAATAGCCAACGAATGAAAAATTAGTAAACTGAAATGTCGTTCTCTAGAGGGAGGACCAGGGCGACTTTCAGGTCAGCGTGTGTTCTCCATTTCAGGAGTCTGCATTATGGATTCCTCATAGAGTCCAAAATGTAGAAAAAAATAGCTATGAACTATTCATCCAATTCAATCTAATCTCTTTAGAAGACCCCAGGGATTCAGAAGGACCTGAAGGAGAAGCTCCCCGTCTAAAGAAGAAGAAAATAATACAATGTCGGAGGTTGATTATATTGTAAAGCCTATAGAGACAGAGATATTTTTAAGCAACTTTATGAGCCACTGCTTAAGGAATAAAATAACCTTAAGCAAGAGTTGTAATAGTTGAAAGAAGAAAACAACAACAAAAAAATGTTTTAAATGTTCAACTTGTCGAGTTCTGAACCAATGAAGAAGAACTAAAGAAGTGCTGGAAGACACATGAGGAATTAAAATAAAAAAGGAAATGGAACTGCAATGAAAACCATCCTGCTAGCTATAGAGGTTGTCAAGTTAAAAAAATAAATACATCTCTCAAAAGAGAAAAAAAAAACCTCAACAAGTAAAAAAAGGACTTACAAAAGAGCCCACAAAAATAAAAACCCGAAGATCACCAAAAATAACCCAAGACAAAAGCCATATTTGGGCCATATGACATATGCTCAGACACCATCAAAAATAATCCAAATACAAGCAGAATAACCGATATTTAGATCACCATCGAATCTTCAAACACAAAAAAAAAACAATCCTCACACATGATTAAAACGGAGTTAGACGGTTTAAAGTATAAGGCGACGATAAGGATTTAGATAATATCTGCTTCCACATCAAGTGTATCAAGATTTTGATACGGTCGTCGTTTTTAATATGCTTCCTCTTACATAATTCTTCTACTTCATTTCATAACACGAATTTTGATTAAAATTTGGTCTCTCAAACATTTTCACGAACACAGCACATTCTTGCCCTTTATGATATTTATCAAGAAGTATGTGGGCACTTTGGAAGAATGTTTCCTTTCTAATATAGAATATAATATCCTGTTAGAGAGCGTAGATTTTCGAGTTCCCAGGAAATCAGAGAAGTAATAAAATTCACTTAAATTCCTCCCTAATACTCAAAGAACTTTTTCACCCAGCAGTAATATAATTGGCACTGGGGTACGTGCTCATACATACATATTATTGAATGATGAGGGGCGGTTGTTGTGCATTGCACTGGCAATTTTATGTACAAGAAAGCCCAATATATATTTTTTATAAATGAGTTAATTTTTCGAAAATATCTTCGATATCTTTTATTATTATTATATTATAATTGCTTTGTTGTTAAAAGTTAAATTTAAAACTTTCTGAGTAGTATTCTGAGAACACTCCAAAGGAGCGAACGGCTTCCTTAGCAACGCTACCAACCGCACTGCCCCTGCTTATGCAAATTTAAATATGTTAAAACCACCGACGGTTGGTTGGACAACTCGCAGGTTGTCTGAAGCACTAATGTCATTGAATGGATTCGGCCTTCGATTTAAGTAGCAACGCTGGCCAGTATTAGTGATCCCTTCCAAACTGATTCAATTTCATACATTAGGCCTGCTATGAAATTATAGTTCTTAACAGGAATACGCCGATGTTTATAGCCATATCAATAATTATGTAGGTATATTTTTAAGGCGAAGTGTATATTTTTAGGAAGTTACTTTTTATTACGATCTTCCTAACTATCTGTCTACATCGTTCCTATGTCGGAAAAGTTGAATAATAAAAGTATTTTCTATGAAATTAACCTTCCCTCAGACCTAAGGATGTACATTAAAACTGTATGCAAAATGTCAATCCCATGCATTCTATTTCATTCAAAAGATTAAAGAAAGCAAATGATGTTAATGACTTTAAGAAGACTTTTCAAATGCAAAATGTACAAGATAATTAATTTTATTAACTCAATTCCCTTAAATTCTTTTAAACTTATACTCAAGGTATAAGCGGTTAAATTAATTGGCCCAAGTTCAGGTTCTTAGTACTGTATAACTTTGAAATTTATCTTGCCGAAACATGAATTGCCAATAGCAATCATTACTGACACACGAATGAACTTTTAATCAAAAATTTACCATAAAATATTTATATATATATATATTTGCAACTACCTTTTAGGGAGAAAGGAGCATTTAATCATATAAAAGACGCGATAAAATACTTTTATATTTACTAAGCGCCCAGACAGTTGCACGAGGGAATTTGAGCACAGAAAATAGCGAACAAACATCTATCTCTCTCTCTTATTGTTTGAAAACAGTTTACCGTTTAAATTGCCACAATTTAACTTCCATTGAAAAGTAAACAGCTAACATATCAAAATTTTCAGCTACAAATGCTATTAACGTGTGGAAATCCCCTAGGAGAAGCACATCAACAAAAGTTAAATATCATTTAATTTTTTGTTTTGTTTAAATACTATCGCACTTACAGAATGACTGTCGTAATAAAAATAAAATTTCACTTAACATTTTTGCACTGTGTAACATTTAATGCTCACCTTTAAGTGTCGTTTAGCATTTCATTTGAGTACACTTAAATGAAATTCGTCCCTGTGGCAGTGTTTTATTACGGACCCTATTTTACTTTCTCCATTTGGCAAAGTGAACTTTTTTGAAAGTCCTTAATATCTCCATGGAGGGTAATTATTCTAGTTGGATTGGATTTAATTTTTCCTCAAAAGTATAAGAGATACCACCCCCAACAAGAACACTCTTCTTTAAAGTATTTCCCATTAGCACTTATTAATGGAGTGTAACGTAGCAAAAAATAAAAATGAAAATTAACAATTAAACTCAAAACTGGCGATCACAATGCAATTATATACAGCCATAAATTTGTATAGTATTCAGTATTCGTAAAACTATGTGTCCATCGGTGGAAAAAAAAATTCTTTGGAAACAATCTGCGGCTGGTGTTGTCAGTGAAATTCTTCGAAGTTTTACAAGTGTATTATAATAATTGATGATTTTTGAAATATTATCAATTATCCATTTATTATATTTAAAATATATTTCTGTATTTTTAATGTGAAATTCCATTTAACTATTCAGTTTGTAATATTTTAATTAAAATTTTAATGCACTTATGTACGAGTATATGAATTTATATGACTGATACTGAAAGCGTGCTGTTAATGTGTGTCGCTAAAATTTAATTAATTAAGATTTTACTCATTATGCAATACCACTTTTTTTTTTAGAAATGTGATAAGAGTAAAATCTATTAACCAATGCTAATATAAACCTTATATACTTCTTAATATTCAAAGCGCCACCGCATTAGTTTACTAACGCACTCTTAGGTTTGCCTCACACGCTCATTTTACTATCCTTGGATACGAGTATGAGTATGAGTTTCGAGGATTTGCTGATTTCAAATAGATGTGCTATATCACGTTGAAGTTAAAGTGAATTTGTAGTTTAGTAGGTATCTACCCAGTTTATGTTATTTGTTAAAGGAGTTTGCGTCTGATTTTGCAATTAGCACATCCCGTATCTACTTTAAGAGATTTATGCTTTGCGTTAATTTAATACACTTTAAGGGGAAGAGGGTGGGATTTGTTTTCCTAGGATAAAGAAGAGCCTATGAATGTGTATACAAAAAATGTATTATGAGTGAAATTTAATGGTGAAAAGTGACATTATGTTTGCTTTAAATTACATTGTGTTTGTTTTTCATATAAAGTTGGTTTGGATATAAGCTTTTCCGAGTATATGGGGAGAAAGATAGATTATACCATGAGAGAGATATATGAGCTGATTTTGAAACTAATTAATTGTATGGTAATTATATTTGCCTAAAAATCAAGTTAATTAAAGTGACAAGAGAGGGAATACCTACACACATACATACATGATCTTGTCAAGAATTTCAGTGGTTGTAGCGTAAGTGCTTTTGAAATGTTTGAGTTTCGATAAATAATGATTTAAATTAATAATGATAAACGTACTTCTTCTTCTTCAATTTTATTCTACGAGGTTTTGGTCTGGATTATGGGAATCATAATCTTCCCAGTTTACTATGTGCCTTCTGGTCCGCTTGTGTGTTTCTCCTCACGCTGGGGGTTTTTCTCGCTCTTGGGAATCACTTTTAAGTTCAAATGAATGTCTGGAGCACGTGGGTAGGAGAATAAATAGTACAAATACTCTGCATTTCCAGACTTATACGATACTGATTACATGCCGTAACATCGACCCAAAATTAAGTGCTCATTGCTATAGAGTTCGGGCGAATTGTGGCTCCATCATCAGCAAATACTAACGTACGTCACTTTTTATTATCTGCTAAAAGAATATGATATAATTGGTGAAAAAATTGACTTCAAGTCAATTATTGATCGCCTGGCTGTGTTGCGCATCAGAGCTGCATTCCAAAACATTAGCCTAATATGTGCACACGCCCCTACCGACGAGGCTGAGGACACTATTAAGGAGGAATTTTGTGTCCTCTTGGACGGAGCTTACCGAGGCTGTCCGGAGTACGCTATCAAAATTGTAACTGTCTGCCTGTCCTGATGGTGTATCTGCAGAGCTTTTCAAATACGGAGGTAATGTTTTGGTAGGGCCAAAAGTTTTAGTGGACGAATTGATTCATTATTTGCCTTAGACTTGGTTTAAGCATGCAAATTATACATATTAGCACATCTTCATAACAGCCACAATACTTTTTAATGATGTAACATCAGTATATACATTATGGTTTAAAGGTTTTCGCTCTACGTATTGTCATAATGATGACAATGGCCACGAAAGAGATGCAAAAGTAGATAAGACGAAAATTGAATTCGTACCGGACCATTTGTTGAAAAGAAAAATATACATATGTTTAAAAGTTCTTTGGAATACACATACTCAATAAAAAATCAGTTCAATACTATTTTAGAATTTTACATTGTCGCAATTTATATTCACTATTCCCTTGGCAGTAAAACACGTTATAGAACATAATATAAAACAACTCACTTAGCTGGTACGTACTAATCTAAGTACCTATACTAGCGGCTCATATATAGCATGTGGATTATTTGTTTACATCCAACATCTTGTTTATATCCGTGTCAATGGCATTTAAAGTGCAGATCGTTACCTGGTTCGTTTTTATCGTGTGGTTTTTTTCTGTTAGACTTAGGTATAATCAGTTGTGTGCTTTTTTGTATTATTTATAAATGTTTTTTAATTTGTTTAGTCATCAAACAACATCGAATCATATAAAATGTGTAAACAGTTCTGTTATAGCATAAAATTTAACTTACCAATTATAGATAAGATTGAGAATATAAATCCTCGCAGCATCGTTTTTTGTAGATTTTTAATGTTAGCAATACACAAAATATTTATTTTAATGTAATTAGATGGAGTTTGAATAGGAACTTTTAATTTTTTTGTTGAATTAAGGAACTATTTGGTACTAATATGCTAACATTTACTTCATCAGTTAAACTCTATTATTTTTTTAAATCACTGAATCACTGAATACGTTTAATTCAATGCCATCATTTGTACAAATTCAAACGACCGTCAAAATCAGCATGACGCCAGTATAGATAATTTTCAGATAGCATGTGCTTTGATTAAACAGTTTACAAATTTCATACATATGCGACAATACTATCGACCATCAACACAGTAATTTTCTAGCTAATCACTTCACTTCCGATTTTATTAAAAAAAAATGAACATATGTATACAATAAATTTGATGAATTTAAAATAAACGGCAAAATAAAATACAAATTTGTGGAATAAATGTTCAAGGTCCTTCAAACAGCCTCTTTTCTCGTTTTATTACTTTTTGTCTAAATATTTTGACCCACCAACCATCAGGTTCGGAAGTCGAGTGGCAAGTATTTGTCGGATACTTTGACGCTTATACTTAGTTCCATATATATACTATCTGTTATGCGGTTTTTTTAGCTTGCCTCTTTTCGATATTCGTTAATCAATTAACAGTATAAAAGTGAAAATACAAAAACAAAAAAAAAATCCCAAAGAGAACTACCCTGCCTAACATGAGTGTAAATGTTTTTTGTTTCAAAGAGAACTATCGCATAAATGCGGATTAAGTGGCGATTCTTTTTGCATTTTATAAAGCACAAACAAGTGCTAAGATGGTCCAAATTCACAAAAATAATCATATAAAGCTGTACATAAAGGTGAAAGGCAGATTTAAACATAATTTTGGGGATTTAGAACTATTGCCAGGTGTTAATAATCATGTTATAATGTACATCTTAGTATTTGTTTACTTTTATTTATTTGTCATTGATTAAGAGCCAAAACACACGTGTTACTGCATGGCACCGCTGCATCACCGCATCATTAGAAATATTCACGTGTGCACTTATAATTTGCAAGCAAAAATGCTACGTTGCGTCGAAGCAAGGGCAGCACAAGTGTGTGTGTGTGTGTATCGCAATTGAGTTGCGTGTACTTTTCGTCGCTCTTTGACACTAACAAGGTCAAGTCATAATACTCCCATTTTAAAAATTCTTGGTGGAACTCTTGCCATTAGTATAGCCAATTCATGGTAATGTTTAGAAAGGGACTGATTTTTTAAAATTCCTTAACATTGCAATAGTGACATCCATCGAATCGATATAGGTGACTTAAGCGTATTATTACACGCTAAGGGAGTCTCTGGCATAGACTAGTCATGGAAATGAATATTCATATGTAATATATATATATATATATATATTTCGTATGAATTTTTTATTTAATTGACTATATCAGCAAAAGATCAATAATTATGACATGCAAAATACTGAAGCATTTTATTTCTTTGTATATTTTAGAAAACATATTCGAATATATCCAATATGTCATAAGTGCTTAAATTGATTCGGTAATAACTAAAAGAAATTGTCCTGATTTGCCCAAAGCTCACTGTGCAAATGGTAAAATTCATCGTGTGCCTTATTTTAAAACTATGTACCTATATTGACGCTTTTGGCAGTTACTTTATAAAGGTTTTTTAGAGGTATAGAACTTTAAGTTGGCAACACTATTTTAACTGGCGGCATTTTGTCAGCTGTCAAGTGATTTATTTTTAGTTTGGTATGGCATTTAAACATGAATAGACTGAAGCCTAAACAACGAGTCCAAATCGTGAAAAATTATTTTGAAAATCAATGTTCTGTTAGAAATACGCATCGCGCACTATATCCATTAACAGTCAACATAATCGTATATCAGAGCAATTAATTTGATCAACTATAAAACGTTGTTGTACCACGTTTACTCTTAATGATAATACCCGTTCACAGAGACATCGTACAATGCTTACAGAAGAAGTCATTGCTGCTGTAGAGCGTAGCGTAGAGGAAGACCCGAATCAGTCTATCCACCATCGTGCACAGGTATTGGATATGTGTACATTCACATGGAAGATTTTGGTTTGCGTGATTACAAAATCCAACTCGTGCAAGAATTGTAGACACAGGATCACCTAGCAAGGCGTAGATTCGGTGAATGGGCTCAAAACCATTGATGGCAATTTACATAAGCGAATTTTGTTAGCGATGAAGCTCACTTTTGGTTGAATGGATATGTCAATAAACAAAACTGCAGTATTTGGGGTGATGATAATCCTCAAGTGTATGTTGAGACTCCGTATCATCTACAAAAACTAGCTGTTTGGTGTGCTTTATGGGTTGGTGAAATAATTGGTTCGTACTTCTTTGAAAACGATGCTGCCAAAACGTTACAGTCAATGGTGACCGCTATAGAGTCATGATTACTGACTTTTTCATTTATCAATTGAACAACCATGATGTGCAGGAGCTGTCGTTCCAACAAAACGGCGCAACATGTCACACAGCTGGTGCTACAATTGAGATATCCAAGGCAACGTTTGGTAACCGCATAGTTTCACCTTACGCACCCGTGAATTGGCCTCCAAGATCTTGCGATTTAACGCCGCTTAATTATTTTCTAGCTAGTCTACCCCGATAAGCTCGAAACAATTGACTACTTGGAGGATAACATTTGCCGCGTTGTTACCGATATACGGCCACAAATGCTGGAAATTGGACCTCCAGACTAGACTACGTCCGTGCTAGCCGTGGCGGTCATATGCCAGACATCCTATTTAAATTATAATGTCAGAAGATTATCTTTCGAATAAAGTAAATTTCATGTCAATTTAAGATATTCATCTTTGTTTTATTCCATTTCAAATTTCTATACATCTAAAAAAACAGCTTTTATAATAAAGGGGGCGTAAACAAACACATGTTTTCTTATGGGAGGTCTGAAAAGCTTAAAGCGGTTGTCATAAGAAAGCACGTATCTCTTATCACCGCTGCTCACCTTTCCGGCATATAGTCCAGCATTCACCACCATAGAGCAGAATTGGCAAGATCAGTGTTTTATAGAACTTACACAGTTAGGAGCTTCCAATACATTAATTTTGTCATACCCAAGTAGCAGCGGTTTCCTAGGTTTCTTTTCCCTGTAAGTACATCATTACCTACTCAAATTGATTTTCTCAAAGACGTCACATACGATTTTGATCTAATTTCGCACATTGGACACATTTTACATAATTTTTAAAAACACAAAAATTGATCAAAATTGTTAGAGTCGTTTTTGAGCTAAAACGAATTTAATTTAAATTTAAGAAGATCGTTATGTTTAAAAAATATTAGAAGAAAACATATTTCAAAAATCGAAGTACGCAGTACCAAAAAAATAATGTAATTTTTTTAATAAATTAATTGCCGGTTTTTTAAATTAACGTTATAAATTAACGACAGTTTTTCAAAAAACTAAGTATGCAGTATTCTCGGCCCAACGCAAAGTATCAAAGAAACGAAAAAAACTAAAATCGTTGGAACAATTTTTTATAGCAGTAGATGTAAAAGATTAATATCTACATACTTTTTATTATTACAACAGTCTTTATTTGATTAGATTATTAAACTATTTACAGTTTAAATACATATTTAGTATTACAATAAATATTATTTCTGAATTTAAAAAGAAAACGTCAAAGTGAAAGTAGTTTTTTCTATTATTTACTATTTCTTCCACTTTTCCTGATACCCAGACGTTTTCGTCTGATAGGATTGTACTTTTTCCCGCAAGTTTGGAGTTAAGCCTAAGAATTTTATACATCATCATCTGTGGAATCGTTGAGACAAATTAAATATTTCTACCTCGATTTAATTCCAAAATTTTATTCGAAATGAGTTTGTTTTTAGCTCTCTACTGTACTCTACTCTCGCCGCTATTGTCACAGGATGTTTTAAGCCTTAGACGTTGAAGCGGTGAGACAGAAGTGTCGTGCAGTATAAAAGGCTTGTGTGCATTGGCACTTAAGGTTCTTAATGACATTTTTAATGGTTTTGATAATAATTACTTTAAGTTTTGTTAGAAGTTTAAAAATACATTTGGAATCGTAACTTATTTTAACGTATAACATTAATTCCCGAACTTACACTTTAGAAAGCAGATATAATAAAGAAGCATTGTGAAATGGTACATTGGAATGTGGAGTAATTTTGAGTGTGGGTATAAGTCAACAGAGACAGCTTAGCATGAGGTAGTTCGTACAATTGAGATGTCATACCACCATCAATACGCTATGGCCACCGTCTAAGATAAAAAGGATATGAACACAAAATCTGTTTAAGAATATTTCATCGAGCTAGGTGTAGTACAATAACTTGGTTTGCATCCATGCTCTACGATCATTAGCGCAGGACTAGGCAACAGCCATACTAACAAATCTGTAAACAGGTTCACCTCAAGGTAGTGTTATTTCTCCCCTCTTGTGGATAGCCGTTAACACAACTTGACAACGACAAAATCAAGGCGGTTGCGTATGCGGATGACGTGGTTGTACTAATTTTTAGGTTGTTTCCTTACGTGATTAGTGAAATCATGAAAGGAATTCTGTGGCCACGGCGTTAACCCAAGCAAAACTGAATTGATGCTTCACCACCAACACTAAAATCCCAACCTTCAAACTTGCTCACCTTAACATTCAAGAACTCACTAAATCCTCCATTACTAAATACTTAGACATCACGTTAGGCCTTAAACTTTGGCATCACGTTAGACTCTAAGGATTTAAAACAGGGTGAGAAAATCTAGCATTGCTTTCTACACTTGCAGCAAAATCTTCGGCAAAAAGTGGGGGCTTAATACTAAGACCGTTATCTGGTTGTATACAGCTGTGGTATGCTCTATCTCTACATATTGGTGAGTACTAAGGTGCACTGCCCTAAGCAGAGTCCAAAGAACGGCTGAAATACCACGACCACGAGGGCCCTTCGAACAAGTCAGACCGAAGCTCGAAATGTGATTATTAACATTACACCCCTGGACCTGCATATCAAAACTATAGTATCGTGTACTCATAGTGCAGTGAGAAGTAAAGAATCTGATTGTTGGTTCGATATATATTACGGACAAAGCAGAATCTTATACTTATAGAGAATCTTATATACCTACTTTGGTTCTATAAAATCCAAACCCACAGACTACATAACGCCCAACCTCAACATTTAGAAAAAAATTCCTACCGGATTACCATCCAGAACGTAGGAAAATGGACTGTGTAGCATTGGCTGGCAAGTCATCGATACAACAACACTCGAACTGGCTGGACGTGGCTCTTCTATTAGCGAATTATCGGCGGAGAAAGTTAATATACCGCTAGATTTTGTAAAGAAAAATATATTCCTGCACTTTACTTCGAAAACGGAGTCCAGGTGGTAAAATAAATTTCTGGAGTAATATGCTGGAGCTACCAGACAACGTATATAAGGCAAACCATTCTTTAACGACCTTTCAGAGTTCTCATGCATTAGTCACCTTGTTGAGCTTGTCATTATCTCTATTGTGTGACAAACCAATTGACATGTGACATGTCTCCTGCCTTTTCCTACATAGAGATTCAAAACCAATGTGCATTGGCATCTCCTCCATTCCTCTTATAGCTATATTTCCTTAAAGGCCGCACAGTGTTTATAAAATTATATGAAAAAAGAGGAAAGGCAACAGTCAGATTGGGCGAACACTATGATACCCTTATTCACATCCACGTGTGCATTATCTACGAAGAGGGTCCTTTGGATCTATACGGCCATGATTAGACCACTCCTCTCATATGCATCAGTTGTTTTGTGGAACAGGCTTTCGCGTAAACGTGTTATTGCCTCTTTTTCCAAGCTCCAAAGAACGGTCTGTTTCAGCTGCACAGGGGCTTCCCTAGCACGCCGTGCTCTGTTCTAGATACTTTGATAAAACTTGCCCCTTTTGATATATGTATATATCATGGGGTATACGCTAGAACCATCTCTCGCTTAAAGAGAGGTTCGAGAATCATCCTTTGACCCCTGTCTTATGGATATGCCGTCAGCTGCAATGACACTGGTCAGACTCTGAACGATGTAATAAATTCTATCGTATTTGCACTGATATCTCCAAAACCGGACAGGTGTATTGTGCTGGAATCTTTGTGGAATGCGATAATGTTAGACTTCACTACCCCTTGGGTAACCATGGGTCTGTTTTCTAAGTGGAGGTTTTCGCCATCCTAATGCTGGAGGGCTAGATGTATTTGTGTTTGCAGCGATAGCCAAGCTGCTTTAAGAGCGTTACTCAACCGTCTTACCCTCCAAGATAGTGCTCGAACCCAAGATTTCTCTGAATTTGGTCGGAAAACTTAACACGGTGAAGCTTATTTTCAAAAAAAACCTTTTTTTATGATTTTAACATAGAAAACCAAATAAAATGTCTTCCATCATGTTTTCGATGTCTTTTACATATGGATGGATATGGATAGGAATACGTTCGCCCCAAGCGGATTGTAGCATATTTATATGTTTATACTCTATTCTAAGGGGATATTAATTTTGACACATACTTTGCAACACCCCTTAATATTCATATTCGTCGTAGACTCCATAAAGTATATATATTTATGATCAGCACCAAAACCTAAGACTATTTAGCAATGTTCGTTCGTACGCAAATTTTAGGCCTTTAAATTTTAGCAAGGAAGCTGAAATTTGGACCAATTTTAAGTTATTATATTTCAATTTTGTACATAGGTTTAGTAAAAAATAGTTTTCTTTAGTCTTAAGTTAAATGTGTATGTAAATATATAAATGTAGTCGATGAATAAGTAAAAAAATAAATATCAACATATAAAGGGTGTTTTTTTTAGATGTATACAACTCTAAGTTGGCAACACTTTTTTAACTGGCGTCCCTTTTGTAAGCTGTCAAGTGATTTATTTTTATTTTAGTTTGGCATTTCAACATGAATAGATTGACGTCTGAACAACACTTCCAAATTGTGCAAATTTGCTTAAAACAAGATTACCGTTGATCCCAATTTTTATAAGCGAATTTTGTTTAGCCATGATGCTCACTTTTGATTGAATGGATACGTCAATAAACAAAACTGCAGTATTTGGGGTGATGATAATCCTCAAGTGCATGTTGAGACTCCGTAACATCTACAAAAACTAGCTGTTTGGTATGCTTTATGGGTTGGTGAAATAATTGGTTCGTACTTCTTTAAAAAAGATGCTGTCAACGCCTAACGGTCAATGGTGATCGCTATAGAGTCATGATTACTGACTTTTTCATGTATCAATTTAACAACCATGATGAGCAGGAGCTGTGGTTTCAGCAAGACGGCGCAGCACGTCACATAGTTCTTGCCACAATTGATT
Organism: Ferdinandea cuprea; assembly: GCA_963576555.1. NCBI lineage: Eukaryota > Metazoa > Arthropoda > Insecta > Diptera > Syrphidae > Ferdinandea > Ferdinandea cuprea. The sequence continues at coordinate 87,633,943 of OY754959.1, forward strand.
TATTGAAGGAAACGTTTGGTAACCGCATAGTTTCACCTTACGGACCCATGGATTGGCCTTCAAGATCTTGCGATTTAACGCCGCTTAATTATTTTCTGTGGGAATTTGTGAAGTCGCTAGTCAACGCCGATAAGCCCCTATTGTGCCTTCCCTGGAAGGGTCCTAGAGCAAATGCTTGACTCCGGAGGAAGTCAGGAAGACAAGCATCTTCTCTGGATGCAGGGTAGCAAGGTATGTTGGTGATGATTTCCTCACCGAGGATGTCCTTCCTGAGACAAAAAAGAGCCGGGAACTCCATGAGTATGTGAAGAGAGGACAAGTCACTCTTTAAACTAAGTCTACATGTTTGGTCCGGTGAGAGGCCATTGCGGTGAAGGTGTTTTTCCAGGAAACAATGGACACTGAATATTCCTGTCAGGATTTTTAGGCTTTTCCTGTCCAGGTTAGTTAGGCATTTGAATTTCCTGGGGTAGAATTTAGGGATGAAATGTTTGGTACAGTTCTGACCATGTAAATTGAGCCAGACTTCATTAGACTCGGTCAGGGGTAGGCTTTTAACAAAGTTCCTGTAGTGATTTTTGCTAACACCACATAATGGTTCAGGGCTTATGGCTACATGCATACATTGAAAAATGCTTCTAAATTATTTATTTATTTTTTTATTTCTTAAAACATTTTGTGGACCTATTTAGGGATTAGTTTTAAGGGTTTATTTCGCACACAGTGGGGCGAATGAGGAGAAGAATTTGTCTCTCAAAAAAGTTTAGTATCTGCTCACCATTGCTGATTATTGTCTATAAATCAGCACCATAGAGCAGAACTGGTGGGATCGATTTTTTATAAAGCTTATCCCTTATCCTTCGAGTAAGGGGCTTTGAACTCCATTTTTTTGCCAAACCGAAGTAGCAGCAGGTGGGTAATGATTCGAAAAAAAACTCCACTAAGGTGTCGTTGGCGGAATTGGTGTTAACCCCGTGGTAAGTAAACTCCTTAACCACCTTGAAGTTTCTGCTATCAACAGTTTCGGTTTGTCCTAGCCGGTTGACAGATATTTGCTTGTTTGTTAAAAGCATGAACATATTTGGTTTTATCCTCTATTCATTAAATTCTACATTGCCAAATATAGTACCATTTTTATACCCTTTCCTAAGGGTATATTAATTTTGACACATAGCTTGTAACACCCTTAATATTCGTCGTAGACCCATAAAAGTATATATATTTATGATCAGGACCAAATCCTAAGACTATATAGCAATGTCGGACTTTCCGTCCGTCCGTCCGTATGCAATTTTTACCACATATTCCCTAGGGCTCCGAAATGTTTAAGTGTAAACATTTTTTGAATACGTCCACTGCCACGCCCAATATTTAAAAAAAAACGTTTTTAAGCTAGGTTTTTTCAAAAAAAAATTTTGTTTTTAATTTAACAGAATGAAATAAAAAGCTATCCATCATCTGGATAGGGTATCATACTATTCGCCCCAAGCGAACTGTAGCCTTTCGTTCTGTTTCTTTTATCGTTTGTAAAACTATGATAACGGTTACGAACTAATAGTTTATTTGTTAATAAGTGATTATTTAAAATGTAATGAATGTATAAAACTTAAGTGATCCTTCTTGCGCCTCTACTAAAAGTTGGTTAATAGAAAACAAATGGATCGTCTCCAGAAGCACTTTTCTCAGAAAAGATGACAAATATTAAAATAAGAAAGGTGTGCAAATATTTAATTCGTAGAACCCTATACGCATTATAGACTTATGGTTGGAGTGCCTTGACATTAGGAGCTTTGTATTCCGCCAACACAGGGAGACGAGACTTTGCATACTCTTTGTTTTATCAACAGAAAGAAAACCACACATACGAACTTTTTACGGTCTTAATGTTTTACATTAGAAGCAAACGAATTTCAATTGGTTGAGTAAATACGAACGCCATTTCTATATAACTTGAGGAATGAAAGAAGCAATTTCTACATTATCATTTAAAATTGGAAGTAGTTTTGTTAGAATTAAGTAAAGCAAAGTAAAAAATTCAGTTGGGTTACAATCACTTATAACCAACAAAATTATACAAAGTTGATCATTTTTGCTTTGGGCGATCCATGCCCGCCTTTATCAATTTACATAACTTTTTACTCAAAGGGGTGTAACCAGAAGCCATCCGCGGTTCTTCACAACAATTTAAAAACCCCTTTAATACGTATTCTCAGAAAAACCACCTAAAAAAATCATTCAACTCAATTCCAAGGAATTATTTTACCAACAAATCAAAGAAATAAAACAAATGCGTAAAATTGGGTTATGGTCGTAAGTGCTGTAGTGCTTGCTTAACTTTCTTTTGTTGATGTAACTCACTCGTATTGTTATTGACATGAGAATAGAAAAGTCCCCTATACCTTTATCATGAGGACTGACTAGTCATAGTGCTCTTAAGCACAAGGGTTATCTTCAAGTTCAATTTATTTTATTTTGATTGATTTTTTGGTTAGTAATTATTTACTGAAAATGTTTGTAAGAATTCTAAGAACAGTTAACATCAGGACTGAGTATAACCAACATGTTATCCTTACAAGGATTACATATTATTGCGTCTATTTGGTAAAACAAAACATTTATGCAAATTGAGGAATATACAGGATTGCCGAAGATCAGTAGATAGCATTAAACATAACCCCAGAATTAGGTTTCGATGAAAAAACCAGTTGAATAATAGTTTAATTTAAAAATTTTTCCTCTATAATCTATCTTTATTGGCATTGGTGTAAAAAAAAATATATCTTCCATATTGTTTAGCTAAAATCGTTTTAATCCTGAATCCATATGAATGTCAACATTGTTCCTTATCTCATCACATAAACAGTGGGTGTAGTGGCTTAGTGGTTCCCGACCTGTACCATCTGAAAGTTTTTATTCTCTGCCCCAGCTCTTGCGAGTGTAAACCGTATAAAAAAAAATGCAATGAACAAAACAAATAGATATAATACTCCAGGTGGCAGTCCAGTTCTACTGGAAAATCCAAACTCTTCGGAGGCAGGCTCTACGGATTCTGCGGAGAGCCACTTATTGAAATCTATCGACTCTTTTAAAAATAGCAAAAAGGTCTCCAGATCACCACCATCCGGATCTGTAATTAAGGAAAACCCTAAAGGAAACCTAACGACGCCGAATGTATTAGCGCGCGTTACTCGGGACTCAGCGCAACCTAAAAGCTTTGAGGACGAAAATATTGTACTTCGTGCAAAGCTTAATAAAATAGAACAGCTCTATGAAGAATTAAAGAAAGAGCTAGATCTAATTAAAACAGAAAATGAATCTCTTAGGGAATCACAACTCCAAAAAAACAGTCGAAGAGAAATCGTGGCAACCAGTCATCCGCGATTATTGTACTGACGACTAGGAGCTCGTGCGTGAAACTGATTGGGTCACGAAGAGGCGACCGAACAAAAATCGAAAAACCGGTTCTTCACCAGAAATTGAGGTTCCAAAAAAAGGAAATTCTAAAACGGTGCTTTCGGCTAACGTTAAAAATGTACCGAGGTCGAAAAAAAGTCAAAACAAGACACACCTTCCGCCTCCAATAACGGTTGTTGGAATTTCAGATTATACCAAAATTTATGATATTCTAAAGGCTATTCTAAAAACAACATTTAAAGTAACATCTCTAAATAACAATATTTGGAAAATAAATGTTAGCGATCCGGACAGCTATCGCGCAGTCTCAGAAAGACTAAATTCAGAAGGAATCCAATGGTACACTTGTGAAAATAAGTCTGAAAGGCCACACCGAGTTGTGGCCAGAGGACTTCATTCTTCGTGCCGTAAAGACGACGTCGTGCAAGACCTTAAAACGTAAGGTTTCAAGATAATCGATGCCGTCAATATAATAAAGAAAGAAAAGCGACAAACTGAAGGAGAAGACGAAGTTATAGTTAAGCGCGGTCTTCCGTTATTCATGCTAAGCTTCGAGAAATCCAAAAACTTAGATAAAATATACAAAATTAAATCTATACTTAATATAGTCGTTAGAATTGAACCTACGCGCAAAAGTAGAAGTCTTGTCCCTTAGTGTAAACGCTGCCAAGGCTATAACCATACGCACGCATACTTGCAAAGTTCAGCGTGGAACAATACTCCTCATAAAAAGAGAGTAACTACAAGTAACGAATTAAAATATTCCCGCGAAATTACAGCTTTAGTAAAGGAAAAACGAAGAGCGCGTAAAATATGGCAGCAATCTCGCGCTCCGCAGGATAAAACAATCTTAAATAATCTTTCCAGCAATCTCAAAAGAGACATTCGGGACTTTAATAATCGTAAAATCTCTATGTATCTCAAAAGTCTAACGGCGGATAGACTTTTGAGATACATACGGGCGAAAGGAGACTATTCGCTCTGGAAAGCTATGAAAGGCATGAAAAAGCCAAATATGCAAGCGCCACCCACCCGGAAAAATAACGGGGAATGGGCGAAAGGAGACAAGGAAAAGGCCGAAATATTTGCCGAACACATTGAAGAGATGTTTAAACCCTTTAAAGGTGAAGCGTCGGTAGAAGATAATGTTCCTACCACGGTATCTGACAATTTTCAAATTAGACGAGTATCGCTGGTCAGAGCTGGACGAGCTGAAATACAAAAACTTAAACTAAACAAAGCTCCTGGATATGAACTAATTACGGGGCAGGTCATTAAAGAGCTGCCTAGAAAAGCACTGCTTAAATTTGTTTATCTCATAAACGCTTCTATTCGAATTTTGTACGTGATTCCTAAGCCAGGTAAACCTCCAAATAACAAAAAATTCTATAGACCAATATCGCTTCTGCCAATAATGTCGAAGATATTTGAAAAACTCGTATTGAAGCGATTACATCCGATCATCGAAGAACGCCGATTAATACAGGATCACCAATTCGGATTCAGAACACAGCACTCTACAATTGACCAGGTTTACAGAATAACCATCAAAATTGAAAAAGCACTAGAGGAGAAAAAAATTTGTTATAGCGTTTTCCTTGACGTCGCTCAGGCCTTCGACAAAGTAAGGCATACGGGATTAAAATATAAACTAAACAAAGCTCTCCCAAAGCAATTATATGAGATCCTAATTATACAAGGAAGTGTTTTGGGCCCGATTTTATTCCTATTATACACTCGCGATATCCCGCAAGAAGAGGATACTATCGTAGCAACTTTCGCGGATGATACGGCTATTCTCGCTGTAGACAATTCGATTCAGTCCGCGACAAATAAGCTTCAACGATCTATCGACAGAATATGCTTGTGGACAAAAACTCGGCGTATTGTCCTCAACGAGACAAAATCCACGCACGTTAATTTTACTTACAGGAATGAAGGCAATTTTTTTTAAATGGGTTATAATGACTCGGTACAAATTCCATACGCAAACGAGGCTAAATACTTGGGAATGACTTTGGATGCTAAATTACAATGGAAATCGCATGTTAAGAAGAAACGCGACGAGCTCATTATCAGATTAAATCAAATGCATTGGCTGATTCGAAGATTTTCTAAATTCAGCATGCAAAACAAGCTGCTTTTATACAAGCAAGTTCTAAAACCGGTTTGGACGTACGGTATACAACTTTGGGGTTGTACCAAACCAAGTAATGTTAACATTTTGCAAACTTTCCAAAATAAAGTCCTAAGATAAATCGTAATTGCTCCGTGGTATATCAGAAACGCCGATATCCACAGAGATCTAAGTATAACTACCGTTGAAGACGAAATACGAAATTTAGCGCGTAAACAACACACTCGCCTAATTGGCCATTGCAATGACGCTGTACTACAGATTCTAGATCAGAGAAATCTTGTGCGCCGATTACAAAGGATAAAACCTTTTAAATTCGCGTAATAAATGTAACCGCATGTTATTGTCGGTATAGGCAGGTGCTTCCGCTGGGAGGTTTCCTGGGTTCGTCCGTCTGCATGTATATGTATGCTTTACAAATTAGGACTCCGTACTAAAACATGCACTCAAATCGAATAGCAGCCATTAAACGTTGCTTTATTTAGAGATAAAGGGGACTTTCATGGTGGATATCTTTATAACCTTCTACCCTATAGTCATAGTATCAAACTTCCTGAAATGATATCAAAGAAGAGTCAATAGTAATATGTTTTCTTTTTTTCATACGAAGTATGAATTCATTAGTTAGTTCTAGAGTAGAACTTATAACTTAAATTATCATATAATTCATTTGCATGTTAGAAAGCTGAAACTGAAAAATATTTTGTGTAATATTTGTCTTAGACCATTTTGAGTCCGTTGAGTTTGTGCTAACCGTATATACTTCTATGCGTGTTATATATGTTTTATATATACATTAACACCTGAACAAAGTAATGGGCATGTGGGAGCACTTTCTGTGCTGGCGAATTTGTACTCGTGATAGTTTTTTTGTAATAAGAACTCCACGAGGCAGATCTGATAGTGGTTAAAAAAACCAATTTTCTTATGACGCAGCTGTGTACTTTATTGTATGTTTTCAGAGATAGCATTACTCTTTGAAGAGGCGAGGTGTATATACATCGTAAGAGCTCTTAATAGCCTATTTATCAGCGTTTCCATGTCCTTGAAGTTAAGAGACATAAAGGCAATTGGTCGTTAGAAATATTCACATTTTTTTAAGCAGGTTTAATAAACTGATTTTTACGTTCTTGAAAACAGCTATTACAATAGATATAACAGCTTACGCAGTCGTATGGAATAACTCCTGATCGTACCAATTGGGTAAATATTTAGTTATCTAGAGATTTCAAAGTGCCCCTGCCACTGTACTATTACGATAATAAATTTGGCCCATAGACTTAAATATGCGATAAAGTACAGTACGAAATAAAGAAAAATCTAAAAGCGTAGAACGGCTGAAAGCGCTGACAGCTGGAATGACAAGGACATTTTTTACCATTGCTACAATACATGGTATTTGAACCCCCCTTTTGGCGTTTTTAACTGAAATGTTTTTTTTCGATCAATCAGTGTAAAAACTATATAATATGCAATTCATAAAAAGTTGTTCCTATCGCCTTGTCTTGGGGCGTATGGGGATGTGGATAAAGCAACATATTATCACTAAGCTAACTAAGCTTTAGCCCTCCTTTATGTGTTTGTAATTAAAAGCAGTACAGCGGGAGGCCGAAGCGACAAAGCATCTTTGGCATCGAAATGTGACTTTCAATTTCATCTTTTGTAGAGTAGAAACAATTTAAACATGGATATGTTTGTAGAATCAAATACGAAAGCGATATTAAGACTGTTCATGTTTAAACTATACCCACATTACATATTATTATAATTCTCGACGTGGACTTGCAATTTTAAAGCTCCAAACGTATCAATGTTGGTCGTATCTAAAAAAATTATTCGATAATCCTGCCACACTTAAGCACACATAATCCTGCCACACCTTATACAATTTTAAGAGTACAAGACCTTAAGACTGTGTACATTTATTTGCCTTAAAATTAAAACTTTGTGTACATTTAATTTTTGTAAAACCAGTTTATGAATGGAAAAATCTTCTTTATCTTCTTTGTGCTTGGAAAGCACATACTCAATAAAGATGATCTCAATCAAATTGAACTAGCCAACCTCCTTAATTTTGCAAAATGCACTGGCAGGCTCAACAAGCCTTTTCTGAAGTACAATGGACCACTAGGTCTAAGTGCTTGTTGACTTATATCTACGATACAATTATTTTGCTATTTATTTATTGCTATTATTTTATTGAAATTAAAAAAAGTATGAGCCGACATCCAAACAAGAGTTTGAGTGTTCAGTCTTGCGAAAAAGATTCAAAGATTTCTTGAGGCACTAACTAATGAGTGGTAAAGGGATTTAGTAAGGTCTTAATTGCAGCTTGGCTGTCACCACATTCACATATACTTCGACCACTTCACCTGTTCTTCACTATTCACTATTTTTGATTTTTAGGTGACTTTTCTTAAAAACTTTCTCGTAATTAAAGTCATGTTAAAATGAATATATAAAATTAATTATACAATTAGTTCCTCTTTATTTCTTAAGACCCTTGGAAAATCTTACATGAGACATTATGAGGACCGGCCGCGCGTGCTCATAATAGTGTGAGATTCTTACTTCCTAAAAACACCTCCCATCAAAAATGTATTCATACTACAACTAGTCTATTTTCTATCAAGCAGTTTTAGTTTAAATTATTCAATCCCGTTTGACAGAAAACATCCCAGCGGAAGCACCTTCTTATACCGACAATAACATGCGATAACATCTTACTATGCTAATTCAGAAGCTTTTATCCTTTGTTGTCGGCGCATAAGATTTCTCTGATCTAAAATTTGTAATACAGCGTTGTTACAATGGCCAAGAACGCGAGTGCATTGCTTAAGCACGAAATTTCGTATTTCATCTTCCATGGTAGTTATACCAAGTTCTCTTTGAATATTGGCGTTTCTGATATACCACGGTGCATTAACGATTTTTCTTAGAACTTTATTTTGGAAATTTTGTAAAATTTCAACATTACTTGGTTTGTTATATCCCCAAAGTTATATACCATACGTCCTTCAAGTTCTAGCACTTGCTTGTATAAAAGCAGCTTGTTTTGCATGCTGAAGTGGAGTCCAATCAACCAATACATTTGGTTTAAAAAGTTACGTATACGCCATACGCTTCGAGGATTTAAATAAGTACTTAAAATTTGCCGAATAGAGATAACGTAGCTTTAGTGGGGGGTACTTTAATCTATGGACCTGTAACGGAGTTTTTATTTATTTCGTTAATGCTTAACAACTGTAAGATATAATATATTAAAAGATATATAGTATTGAAGCTATATACAGAGTGTCCGCCGGGAAGATATACTAATTTGTTTTTGGTAAACATTAGTCTTGACAGTTCATATTTGGCAGTCGTGAAGTAGACACGTGGCAAATTTATTATGAAAAAATATTCGATAAACCAAAGTGTCTTAATCGTTAAAACATTTTATCAAAATCAATCATCGTTTACTTTGACGATGAGAAAGTAACGTGTAATATTTGGGAGAAACAACGTGCCAACAAAACGCACTATTTATCGTGTAGTGAATGATTTCGAAGAAAGAGGGTCTGTAGGTGATAGGTCCAAGCATGGACCACAACGTACTGCAAGATCAGCTGAAAACATCACCGCTGCTCAAGGAAGTTTTCAAAACAATCAAGCGTGGTCTTCAAAGAACAACTTTGGCGACAATTTTGCACAAGGATTTGTATTTGTTTCCATTTAAGATTCAGTTGACACAAGAGCTTCTTCCCCAAGACCATTTACGCCGCCGCACATATGCCAATAGGATGTTACAGCTAGCCCATGACATCCCCGATTTTCATGAAAAAATCATAATGAGTGACAAGGCACATTTGAATTTCAATGGATATGTGAATAAACAGAATAGTCAGTTCTGGGCAATGGAAAACCCTCAAATTATTCATCAGTCACCTTTGCATCCATTAAAAGTTATAGTCTGGTGTGGAATTTGGTCAGGAGGAATCAATGCACCTTACTTCTTTAAAATGCAAACGGCGTAATGATAACTGTGAATGGGGAGCGATATCGTGTTATGATTGAAAAATTTTTAGCGCCACAACTTCATGCATGTGGTATCAACAAGACGGTGCCACATCGCATACAGCCAGGATTACAATGGAATTACTGCGAGACCTCTTTCCACAACAAGTTATTTCAAGAAATAGTGATGTTGATTGGCCTCAACGGTCGCCTGATTTGACTGCTCCGGACTTCTTTTTGTGGGCATATCTGAAAAGCAAGGTTTATGCAAACAAACCAGAAACGCTTGAGCAACTCAAACAAAATATTCGTTATGAAATTAATGAAATACTGCGTGAAATGTGTGAGAATTTAATAAAAATTGTGCTCAAAATGGCTCGCATTTGTGAGACTAACAGATGCGGAAATTTACATGATATTATATTGCCTACATTAAATAAAGCATTTGTCAATATAAGATCCATTCTCTTTCATTTAATCAAAAATTATAAACAAACAAAGTAGTATACCTTCCCGGCGGACACCCTGTATAAAAAAATTTCAAATATTCATTTATATTTTACAATATTATCTACATATTAACTGACAAATGAGATTTTATGGGTTCTTTTATACTTGTTTTGTTTTGATTTTCTCTTATAAAACGCGGTAAAGAGCTCCAAAGACGGATCGAATTAATGAATAGTTGACGTTATGATGTTAAGAATAAGCATTGAGGTACAATTAACTGACAAGATCTTTGCGAGGATCCAATTCTAATTTTTTCGAAGGAGTACTGTGGTTGGCGTGTTTAGAAGCAAAATTAAATAGGAATCACCCTATCAAGGACGAATTTTATGACCTCCTGAGCCTATGGATCCTGTCTGGAGTACGATGTCAAAATTGTGCTAGGTTGTGCTTAGCCTCCATGAAACAACAACAGATAACGACTACCGGTTAATTGACTTTGCAGCAGCTTGTAATACGGTGATAAGTAGCGATAGGTGATGATGAACGCGAATATCGGAAAAAGGTGACAGGAGATGCGTACATAAGAAAGCTGCAGCGAAAAACACGGCAGCAAGGGCAGCAAGTACGGACTCAGGAGAAGAGAGGGGAAGAAAATCCTGCGTACGAAGAAGAGAGAGAATGCGAAGTCTCCCAGCTCAAGGAGATCGAAGAGTCTTGCGATCGAAACCACATCTGTAGGTTTTATAAAAAATCTAAACAACTGGCTGCTGGCTTTAAAACCGGAACGCAGGCTCCATGTTTGGGTGGAGGAAAGCATGCCTGATGGCTCCATATGCGCCATCTACAAGAAAGGCGATCATATGTCTTGCAAGAACTATCTAGGCATATCCTTGCTAAATGTCGCAAATAAGATCCTTTCTAACGTACTGTGTGATCGTCGAAAACCTTTCTGCAACACACTTATCGGCACGTACTAGCGCGGCTTCCGGTCCGGCAGATCGACTGTAGATCAACTTTTTACACTACGGCCAATTCTGTAAAATGCCAACGAATTTCAAGTCGAAACGCACCATCTATATATCGTCTTTAAAGCCGTATATGGCAGCATTTATCGTCAAATCTGATCCATCTGTGTCGTGAGCCTCGAAAGCACTGGCTTTAATGGGCAGTTTGGCAGCAGCTCATCTGAACTCTTTCCAGCATGCACCGGATTTCAGCAAGGGGATGCGCTCTCGTGTGATTTCTTCAATCTTGTTCTCGAACAGATAGTGCGCAGGGCATGTGATAATACGGAAGGCATTGTATTCAACAGATCAGTTCAGCTGCTGGAATATGCGGACAATATAGACATCATCGGACGCTCCCAGCGTGCAAACAAACAATGATCTAGGACAAAATGTCACTATTGATAGCAGCAACTTCGAGGTAGTTAAGGAGTTCATCTACCTCAGTCAACTACACGAATGACGTCTTGGTGGAGATCCGGCCCAAACTCCTAACAAAGTGCGTGCTCTACAAATCTTGTATTCTCCCAGTTCTGATATACGGCGTCGATTGCTTGACTATAAGCAGGAGAGGAGAGCTAGTACTGGGCTCCTTCAAAAGAAAAATTACACTCCGAGATTTCTTGCCGTTTTAACACACTCGATTACAATCGGGGGGAAATAAAAAAGATCTAGAGATTTTATCGATATGACTTGACAAAAGAAAGCAAATTTCTAGCCCATTTTGTTTACACATATGTACAATAATTTTAAAACTCCATAGTTTCAATTACTTTAATGGATCCGATGATGTATGCCATTATTGCGCTAAAATCAATTTCATAGGGATTAAATTTCATTTAGTTTGTTATTTAAATTCTTAAAAAAATAAACCAGGAAATAAGGGCATGGAAAAAAAACTTTGTAAGGGTGAAATATTAAAAAGATTATTGTCTGAATATATTGTCATACGTTTTTTCGTTTACCTACCCTTGATTCCGTCAATTTTAGGTTAAAAGAACTTTACCCTTACAAAACAAAGTAATAGGATGTAATTAAGCTTGAATATATGTACTTTATGTTTCTTTTACTTTTCTAAATCAAATTGTATATATGTACAGTATGTACAGAAATGAATGTATATATGTAAAGCTAAAAATTACTGACAACAAGTTTTTTTCAAAGTTTTAGACTTGGTGGAGAACTTATCAGGCATTTAATGTTGCCAATAGTAGAACTAAAACTGTACTATACTGCAAGATATATTAATACAAAAATCTTTGCAAGGAAAATGACATAATAGAGATTTGTTTAATATCACAGATTCACTTGTTTCATCATTAATCTGAAATCTCAAAAAATATATGAACAAATTTATTGCTAAGGGCTGTTATTAAATGTTAAAAAGGCGATGACACACTAATTTTTTTGAAAATTTAAGTCTGTAGTTGTAAAAAAATAAATTTTGGCTACATGAAATGGAAAACTGAAGTAATTCATAAGATATTTTAAATCTGCCGCAGATAATAAAAAAATAACATAAAATGCATTCCAGTAAGATCTTAAAATTGGTTCGTTCCCTTTGTCCATCCAATTTTATATTCAGGAATGCTTACTGATTTAGATTTTTTTTATAATATCCGCAATAATGAAGACTGTTTCTGTTATCTGCTCTTTCCTGAAACTCTTTTTTAAAAATCAGAATGTTTAAAACCTTAAAAATAGTAAGGAAGTAAAATACCTTGAGGTGAAGTCAAGTCCACTCGGAGAGTTGGGTAATCGTCGTAATCGTATTTATCGTTCAGCATTGTTGCAATAATATTCTAAGCCTATATAACAATTACCTATAATCTTAAAAAATTCTGTATGCATAATGTCGATACTGTAGCAGTACTTTGCTAGTACAAAACGTACTAGCGTCATCAAGTTTTTAGACATTCTATTATCGGCTTTATAATTGAGTGGGTATATTATATAGTTTACTTAAGTACTTAATGCAATAGAATATCATGTATCAACAGGGAAGTAACATTCTATTAAGTGCCACCGTTATTTTAAGTGTAATATAACGAGTATTTACTATCAGAAACTGTTTAACATACAAACATTTTATCAAATGAATTGGAGAGTTAACGAACACAATTTTATGACTCATGATTCTACACACCTGCAGGTCTGATTTCGATAACGTCTATCTATTAATTTATATCGCTAAAACAGCTTATATGGATTTTAAAGCAACTAGCACACACATTTCCATATTTGGAAATAAGTTCTCAAGAGATTGTAATTTTTATAAAATTGACAAACAAAAACACCACTGTTATTTCCTTTAAATGTATACGTATCTACCTATATGTGATAAAATTATTTTTAAATAAAAATCGGTCTGTTATAAGTTTCATAATTAAGTTTTACACGTATCTGTCACGTTTCCTATTAAATTTTTAAGCAGTATATTTTTATGATGGATTTTTTCAATAAGACAAACGTAGTTTTAGATTTGCATATGGTTAGGTTCAATTGGCAGTCGAAAAAAGTCCCAAGGAGCAAGTTCGTCAGCCTTGCAGTTACCTCGAACATCACTATGTCTCGGCACCCAAAACAGGTGAATGTTGAATTGTTCCGCCATCTTCTTTAGAGATGATAGGCAGTCTAGGGCTACTAAAGAGTTAATAGTAACTGATTGCAGACACTTGATGGGTCGACTGACGAGAAGATTCGATATCCTTTACAGATAGCACGTTATTCTGTAGCCAGAACAAGACTTATTTAATTGCCATAACTTCTGCTTGGAAAAACTACAATGATGAGGAATACAGAAAGAGAGACTAAGATTTAGTCTACCTGAGAAGACCAGCCCATCATTACTTTTTGACCTGCCTGTATAGAAATGAATCGATTCTTCATCCGCTGAATGTTTTTATCAAACTGTTGTTGGGGTAATGTGTAGTCTATATTTTTTAGGAAGGATCCTGAGTGTGTTCAGAATTAAGGAGTGGTCGATTTCATTTGCGGTGCACTGAGATGTTGCTTTGAGGCGAATGCCCATTGCAGCAGCTGTCTGTCTGCTGAAGGTACATTGTAGTCTTTGTCGAACCTGCTGTTTGTATATCGGGTTTTGAACCAAAACAAGTGTTAAATTATGTTTTTCGTTTTTCATTTTTTAACTCAGACACTTACAGGAGTTATTACATATTCTCATTTCACACTCTTCTAAAAAAAAATCATCTCAAATTAAATTTTGTTCAGTCTGTAAAATTAAAACTGGATAAAAAACAGAGTAGAAAAAAGCTATGATAAAATCAGCTTTGTAAGAAAGATAGTCCTACATAGTTTTTAATTAAGTTTTGTCTTGAAATATAAAACAACTTCGTTATAAACTAGTCTGAATGTAACGGAATAATTCACACAGAAATTGTCTGATCTGATATCAAAAATGAAAAAGTTCCACACCTCTTACCAATTACCTAGTAAATACAAGTACATGAATAAAACATAAAGTTGAAATACCAAAATTGAAATGTACAATCGCTGTCGTTCTCACACAGATCTGTAAAACCACATAAAACTATCTATCTCTCGAAGGGGATTCACAACAAGTAACCCATCCGACAACAAATAATCCATTTCGTTTCATGTTGCCATTGCACAGTTGTGTGCTATTGTGATCGAAGTGATTTGACAGTTTTGTGGTGTTTGCCCAAAGCATATTGTCTTATCGTCTGAAAAGCGCAAACCATTTTAGCACGCTTTAACATTCTAATAAAATCCCCAACAAAAAAAGAGGAAAACAAAAATATTCTCAAATTTGGTGAGAATTGGTTAGCTAAAATGATAACAACATGAATTTATTTGGGGGGAGTAAACCAATTTGGACATTATCGCACACAATATCGACAAAGTGTTTAGCTGCTCAAACGGGGATCCCCTTGATAACAGATAGTAATTGTTTCGTTTTTGACCTCTTTGTTTACATACATACACATTCTTTGTTTAATTTTGATACAAAAATTAACCAATTTGTTGTTATGTTT
Source organism: Ferdinandea cuprea (assembly GCA_963576555.1). Taxonomy (NCBI): domain Eukaryota; kingdom Metazoa; phylum Arthropoda; class Insecta; order Diptera; family Syrphidae; genus Ferdinandea; species Ferdinandea cuprea. The sequence goes on from OY754959.1 coordinate 87,648,960, forward strand.
ATCTATGCGGCGAACGTTTTTGATCTAAGGTATTACCAATGTTGATATTGGCACACATAATATGTTAAATTAACCCTTAGAAAGTTTGTTAAGTAAAAGAGGAAGTATTTAGATGTGGTGAGGTAAGCCGCAAAAAGGTATAATTTGAATGTAATTAGCGGTTTATTGTAGGGTGCGCATTGGGTTGGACTAAATTTCCGTTGTGGGGATTGGGTATTCAAACATTTAGTTCGGAATTGCTTAAAAATATATTTAATTGACTATTTCGCATGAACATGTAACAGAGGTGTGCGTGTTAGGATATTAATTATGCATTTAAAATGTGAAATTAAACTATTAAATGAAGTGCAAAATTAAATATGCACGCCAAAACGAGAATTGTTTTTAGCATTTATTTAAACTTTAGGTTAGAATAGATTTAGCTATATGTAAAAACGAATACATTTTTTTATCGAGGGTCGGTGGAAAGTATTGTCTAAGGTTATTGCAATGGAGAAGAACAAAGACTGTGTTCATACCGATCAACTTTACGGCGTTTCTCTTAAAAATGATAGAAAAGATTGTGAATAATTATATGAGGGAAAGATTCCATTTTAAACCATCATCAGCATGCCTACAGAGCGGGCAGATTGATGAAAGAGAAAAGTTCGAAGAAACTCTCTGTGAGATCATACAACACGGTCTGAGAGTAATACAGGAATGATGCTTCACGTCTGGGCTTAACATAAATCCGGATAAGACTATCCACTAGCAAAACAAAACTTTAAAGACTCAAGAAAATATTCTGCGAAGCTAAAGGGTGATTTTTTAATAGTTAAGTTTTTCAGGTTTGTAGCACTGGACAGTAACGGCGTCCAAACGTCATCTGCCAAAGTGAAAAGTTTTCAGTATACTCTGCCATTTAATCATGGAAAGACTAAAAAACGAAAAACGATTGCAAATTATTGAAATTTATTATCAAAATTCGTGCTCTGTGGAAAATGTGAAAATCCGTTGTTTTATCGAAAAATTGTGTTCAGCGATGAGGCTCATTTCTGGTCAAAGGATACGTAAATAAGCAAAACTGTCGCATATGGAGTGAGGAACAGCCGCATGCAATATAAGAATTACCGATGCATCCTGAAAAAACGACAGTTTGGTGAGGTTTATGAGCTGGTGGAGGAAACCTTATCGTCAACGGCGAACGATATCGAGGCATGATACGCGACTTTTTTTTGCCCCAGTTGGCTGAGTTGAACTTGGTTGGTTTCATCAAGGCGGTGTCACATGCCACACAACTAGTGAAACAATGGAAATGTTGACGATGAATTTGGTAAGCAGCTTATCTCTCGAAATGGCCCCGTGAGTTGGCCGCCAAGATCATGCGATTTAATGCCTCTTGATTATTTGTTGTGGGGTTATGTAAGGTCGTTTGTCTATGTAGACAAGACGAACACGATCACAATGATCATGTTTGAAAAAATATGACGCATCATTCGGAGCTATTCCCAGAGATGACAGCATAAGGAAATTCAACTTTGAAAAGAATTTCATAACGAAGCTGACCCACAAACAAGAATGGAGTGATGACGCTGACTGGGCAGCTTCACGATGAAGTGATATACAGACGAATCGAGAACTGTTGAAGGAATTAGTGCAAGAGTATTGGGCCAAGGACACAAAAATACCAGCATCAAACGAAAATATGTGCCAAATGGTTGATGCGTTCGAATCAATTTCGAAAAGAACTAAGGAAACTGTAACTTAGAAATAATGTCAGATAGGCAAGTAGCCATTGAGGCACTGTACATTTTGTCAGGAAATTGGAAAAGGAAAAATGGGCAAGGAACATTTTAAAATCTCCAAGCTTAAAAGCTTTAAGTAATGCATCAATACCAGCATCTTTCAAACGAAAATATGTGCCAAATGGTTGATGCGTTCGAATCAATTTCGAAAAGAACTAAGGAAACTGTAACTTAGAAATAATGTCTGATAGGCAAGTAGCCATTGAGGCACTGTACACCTTGTCAGGAAATTGGAAAAGGATAAATGGGCAAGGAACATTTTAAAATCTCCAAGCTTAAAAGCTTAAAGTAATGTATCAGTCTTAGCAAAAATAACCTGCGAATCCTAACTGGTTTCATAACGGGTCTTTGCAGACTCATGGAACACATACAAAATAGGTATATAAGATGAAGGTCTTTGTAGATTCTGCAATAAGTACAATGAAAATCCAGAACGTATACTGGAATCATGTAGTGCATTGACCCAAAAAACGATTGAGCATTTGGGAAAATACCAAATTCAAGATAAGGATTTACCAACCACTGATCCACTACTCATTTTCAGATGCATAAAAGGAACTGGACTGGATGATGTGCTCTGAGAGATTTTGTGCTCATTGTCCGATTTGCATATAGATACGTTTCATTTAGAGGTGGCTTTGCATTAAGCAATCATTAAAAATACTTTATAAATACGATTATTAATATATAAGCCATACAAATTAATTAAAATCTGGGCGGTTTGCTTGCTCCCGACATACCTGAATTAAAGCAGTATGCTTAGATACAAACAGAAAATAACCCAAACAAATCTAATCACGTGTAATTGATTTTAATTAACAATATTAGATATGTTTTTTTCTGCTCTAATATAAACGTAATAAATTTATAAAATGTTTATATAATCAACAACAGGTCCAGCCGCTTAATTTGCAGTTATAACATAATATAGGTACGTACATGAATATTAAAAGCGTGCATATATGCAGGCATTTCAATTAAGTAAGTTCTTTTAGGGTGTGTATGTATGGAGCTGCATATTTTACGGACGATTAAATTAGACTCACAAATGAAGTAACGTAGCTTTAACCAAAAGGGTTAACAATTGGCTTCTACCAACGATATGAGAGAGGATTTTTCATTGTGGGGTCATATACATACATATATATTATAATTTATTAACAAAGTAAATAAATATTTATTTTTTGGCATACATTCGTCAGTTGAAAGAAAAGTGGATTAAGTAGAATTTTATTGCTTAAAATTTGGAAAGCAGAATTAAAAAAGGACAGAATTTTGAAAAGTAGCATTTTTGTGTACAAAACAGAATTTTGCAAAGCAGAATTTTGAAAGCGCCATTTCGACCCACTTCCTTTTTGGATCGCATCCCTGTTTAGAACTCCTAAATAGAAGAATTTTTAAATGCTTCCTTATTGGCTTTCTGGTATTGACATACAGTTATTTTAGGGGCTTATTCTTGAACTGTTTGATTGGAGAAAAAGTAATTCGCCGATATGACACAATGGTCGGCGGATGCACTTCGTTATTGGTCCGCCAAAAATAACTTTATCGATTCTGCTTAGTCACCTAAACAAAAACTTTTTGCATGACTTATGCTAAATGTGCATTGCATGTAGATGTTTTAACTGTATTTTTGAATAAAATAAGATTGCATTTGTTGTTTAATTTTACTAATGATGCAATAACACAACATTTAAAAACAAAAATGTTTCCTTACTAATTAGTTAAAGTTGAGCGTTTTCCCACACATAAGAAACAATGTCAATATTAAACAAATATATACATAAATACATTTGTATAAGTATCAGCTACACAAGGACAATTTTTATTCTAATTTCTTATATCATTTCAACTGGAATGCTTTCCTTCGAAATTCTAGATTTTCGCTGTAAAATTATCTTGATTCAAAAAATTAAATTCAAAAATATTTATACATAATTACACTTCCTTTACGTATAGCTAGCAGATAATCTAAAGCAATTAACAATCAACGCACTCCAATCATATTATGTACTTAATTTCCATAATTAACAAAAACCTCATACTGTTGTGGGATAGTATGTCCTCCAATCCGGTAGTCAACTTAATTCAATTTTTTCACCGCCATCTGTCTGTTCCATTTTCACAAATTACTTTCCATAAAAAATCCGCGTTGAGTGATTTGCACTGATATGTATAATAATAAAGCAATTCCCTCACCACTAAATATGTACCTATACATTCATATATAACATATATTTTGCTGTTGCATCATTCAATGTTTATGTTTAAGAATGGTATCCTATAACAATGCGGTGCTGCCTCATATAACAATTAATTCGGCAAATGTTCACTTTCGTAAAAATAAAAACCAACAAAAAACCGTTTACTGAACTGGCACACCAAAACCAGACAAACGAATAATAATGAAAATAATAACGAAAGCAAGTGAATCCCCGCGCCGGCCGCATATAAATATGTATGAAAAAGCAGGAAATTTATCACCTTAATCGTATCAGAAATTTGATTATGTTAATTATATTTAATTGTTGGTGTAATTAACAATAAAATTTTCCCATTTCCAACTGCTCTGTTGTTGTTGTTTATTTTCACCTTATTTTTATTTATTTGTACTTTTCAGCGCTACATTCCCTTAAGGGCACAGGAAAATCAATTTCAATTTGTAGGTTCTTTTTTTTCCATATGGTTTTGTATAGTAAAGAAATTTTAAAGACCTTTGTAGCTCTATCTGTTTATAATTGAAATTTGTAAAATTAACTCACCATAAAAGTTGAAGATATGCTACTGCCTAACACATTTATAATGCAAGAAAATTGCTAGCTAAATAAGTATTACTTTTTGCACAATGCGATATCGGATCTTTACACAATCAACACAACTTGATAAGAACCTGTAACCTGCGCACAATTTTTTTCCGCGAATTTTTTTATATTTCCAAGAAAAGAGAACTTCGACTTCCAAATCAGTTAAATTTGTAGTACAATTTGTTGATAACTGGGTAGAGCGGATTGTAGGTATTTTTTTCTATATTTTTGGGGGAAATGTTTGTTATTAACTCATATTCAGAATAATAACAACACACCTTTTTGATTATCTGTTCTTTCTTTAGAAGTAAAGTTTAGCAGGTTTAGTGAATGTTAAGTGATTTTTTAATTAGAGATCATTGTACTATGTACCTTACAACCTAAGTTTACATACATACATTTTTTAATCTCATGGATTTTGTATACCCTTATAATGATTTTTTTTAACACAAAGTATTAGAAAAATGGAGATACCGATGCACGTTGGTTTTAAATGTCTGTAAACTATAATGTGTAGGAAAAACAGAGCGGGGTAGAGCATTCCACATTCATATAACGAATCCTTGTATTTCACTGTACGTCTGAATACAGGCTTGAGGGTAAACTGATGTGCATTCCTAGCATAGCGGGTATTGCGGTTGAATTGCTGTAGGGGTGGTATGCAACTGGCTATTTCATTTGAGCACTTGTAGTGGAAATAAAAAAATTACAGGCTGGAGACATTGCGACGATGACTGAGAGAGTCTAGTGATTTCGCGATGTCTCGATCGCCTATAAGTTTTACCGCACGTTTTTGAATCCTGTCAAGTAGCTCCAAATATGTTATTGGTGCACCGGACCAGATATGAGCGTTGTACTCAAGTTTTGGGCGAATAGACGCCTCGTAGATTCTAGCCAGATCAGAAGGGGTGAAATATTTCTTGCGTCGTTAAGGAAGCCCAGACATTTAGCAGCGTTCTTGGCGACATTGAATATGTGGTCATTCCAACGAAGTTTGTCGTTAACGCACATACCGAGGATGGAAAGTCTTTCGGTTTCGGCGATGCAAGTACCATCCATGGATAATGACAGAGTATTGGGGTTTCACTTTAGTGACAGAAGACAGCATTGTGTTTTGGAAGCCTTAAATTCTACTCTACCCCACTGAAAAATGCTGTCAAGGTCAGAATTTAATGAGCTTTACATACGTTGCCATTCTAGCTCCACGCCCGAATATAAAGGACGTGAATCGTAAAACGAATATGCGAAGCTAAGGGTACTGTCATCAGCGAAGGAATTAATTGGATTAGAAGTGACAGACAGGAGATCATTGATAAAAATGAGAAAGAGAGTCGGAGACAGAACGGAGCCTTTGTGGGACACCAGCATTTATTTGGTGGGTTGCAGACTTGAAACCGTCGAAAACGACTTGAATTGAACGGTCCGAAAGGTAATTTCTTATCCATTGAAGAAAGGTATCATCGATTCCAAAAGCACGCATTTTCGACAAGCCTGATGCCAAACTCTGTCAAATGCTTTTGAAATATCAAGTGCAACGACCTTGCTTTCACCACCATGGTGCATAGATTGGTTCCACTTTTCGGTTAGATATGTCATCAAATCACCAGTTGCTGCGAAAACCGTACTGCCGGTCATTAAGAAGTTTTCGGGATTCAAGATATTTCATAAGCTCACGATTTATCAGCGTTTCCATGACCTTGGAAAGAAGGGACGTTAGTGTAATTGGTCGGTAGGAGGAGACAGAGGAAGATTTTTTCCATCTTCTCGGAAAGAGCCCTGAAGAATAGGACAGATAGAAAAGCTTACGCATTGGTTTTGCCAGCGTGGAAGAACACCTCTTCAGAACGATAGGGGAAATAATCTGGACCAGCGGATTTATGTATGTTGAGATCTCGAAGAACTCTTGCCACTGTACGAGTGCGCAAATGGATCGGTCCCATAGAAGATTCTACGCGCTCGAGTACAGGGGGAGACAAAGTACAATCTGGCAGCGTTGAGCTAGCTACAAAATGAGCAGCGAGCAGATTGGCTTTATCCGAAGAGCTGACAGCTGGGGTGTCATTGCAAATGAGTGTCGGGATTGATGACGAGGCCGAATTTTTAATATTCTTAACAAACGTCCAAAAGTTTTTACTACCGGTGGGACTTTGTAGTATTTTCTGCGTCAACTTTTGGTCGTAGGAGAATTTGACACGATTAATGCGGGCATTGCAGTCATTTCTGGCTCGTTTAAACTTTTTTCGGCTTTCCTCAGTTGGGTTGGCCTTAATTGACCGAAAAGTAACCTCTTTAGCCCTGATAGCTTCTTTACAGCTCAAGTCACACCAAGCGTTTTCCTTAGGTTTGATACTCTTTATTCTGTTTGGGATAAAGCATTTCATACCCAGGTGTAGTATATTTGTAATCATATCGGCAGCGGCGTCCACGTTGTTTTCGAGGAAGCACAACGACCAGTTAAAACTCCTAAAGAAAGTGCTTAAAGCTTCCCAATTGGCTTTCTTGTATTGCCATACGGTTCTTGTTTTTTAACTGTTTGGTTGGAGTACGAGAAATTCGCCAATATGATACAATGGTCTGACGAACCTAGAGGCGATAATACTTTTAAAGTGTATTTATCAGGGTGGGAGGCTACATCACTACGTATATAAACGGCGAAAATGTTTCTTCCACGTTATAAGCACAAAACAAAAAATTAATACACTTTTGGTTCCGATTGTATTTCGCATATTATTATATTATATTAAACGATTGCAAAACTCCAAAGCCCCACTGCTAACATATGCCTTCTAAAATTTCGTCTCTTAGACATTTATGCCAACGATGCCCACAAAGAATTCGAAAAATCTATATCGAACTATCCGCCTATCGCAAAACTCTGCTGTGATTTAATGATTTAATATTCTTCCATTGCAAGCCGATCTTTTCTTTACACCAAAACGCATATCTGAAGAGGAGATCGGCAACTATCAACTAACAACATAATCGAATTTGTGTCTGATACCTAATTTTTTAAATTATTTATAGAGCAACGAAAGCTTTTGTTGTGCAGAATCGATAGAAATTCATCCTCAGAAAATTTCGATCCCATATGAGGCAAATTAAAGTCGAGTAGTAGTAAAATAGTGCTATCACAACAAGATATGTCAAAAATATAATCGAGTACAATTTTTATACATATGAGTTAAGGTGCCATCGTGTCACCCAGATGACATGCTGACGTCAGAGAATTTGTGTAATTCGGTTGTTATCTGCATGTCATCTGCGAGCATGTCATGACACCAGATCATACAGTGTCATCCAAGTGTAAGTGTTTTCACATGCACTTTCAACGATGCAAACGTGTCATCCGTGGGACCTTGTTATTCGGATGACATGTTCAATGACATGCGAGATTACAGGTGATCACACTGGACGACCACTTTACTACATAGTGACTTCATTTGGATGACCGTACGATCGCACCATTACATATTAATGTCGAATAGAAATCGATTTTATCAAGATGAGAACGAGCCAATCAACCACCTAGTCCCATCGAATCAGTAATACAACAATCATATCTGTGAGCTTCAAACGCAGGGCTAAAGAGTTGACTGCCTAAAATATGAATAAAAAAATTTTTTTTCAAAAATAATCGTAAGTTGATTTGCTCACCTTAATAAAAATATAAAAAAATTGATATTTTTTAAAAAAAAGTGGCGTGCCGTAAGAACCAATGTACAAAAACTGATTTAAATGTAGGTCAGGACATTTGCTCAGTATAAGGTCCCATACATCACACAAACATGCACGCTCAAACTTGTGTTTGTTTGTGTGCAGTTTTGGTAATTTACGAACTTTACAGATTTTAATTAGTTGCGCGTAACTAAAGTAACTAATGTAACTTATTGAATTAGTTACGTAATAATGATTTTGACAGTTCCCCTTATCAGAATATAATTATAAGCAATAACTCACAATTTTTTTATTCTTTATTTAGGCGTTTTAGGAATCTCAATATGAAGAACTCATGTTTCAACCCGCAGATGGTTCCAATATAAATTCGAAACAAACCGTACGGTATTAACGCTTTAGTTTGTTTCCAATGATTCAATCAATGTATTCCCGTGTTTCCGATGTCCCAATAGGATGACCACTTTAACTCTCGACCCATATACTGTACAATTTTAAGTTATCGTATAAGTCAGAGAACGAGTTACCGGCCTCCAGCCCAGAAACTGTAATTTGGCTCGTCGGGCATCAGTCATAGTTAGCCCACGTGTAATCAACCACATACTTCCTCACATCCCTATCGGCCGAGGATACCAGCCATAGTATAGAAAACCCAATGACACTAGACAATCCAGTGGCAGAGAACACCTACGATAGTGTTCAGACGCCAGCTACAAGCAGAAATCTAAAAGTGACAACAAACAGCCACCGGTTCAATCAGGACAAAATACAATAAAGCTGTCTTTATTCTTGCAAAGAATGAGATGGCTAGTACGGTTTATGAGATGGAATGAGAGGATAACCAAGCGGTAGTTGACGAATAAGTGAAGCACCAAGCTGTGGTTACCAACCAACCAAAAGATAGGGCGGCCACGGAGCGATAAGAATCCGCATGCACCTATAAAGACCGAAGTTACAGCCAATTAACAGCCACTGGTGCAACACCACTCTTGTGTGGTCCTGGGCTAAAGGTAGATAGATCGTCGACGAGTTGGCCAGACGCCGATAGGTAAGCACGCGGCCAAGCTTTGCATTCCCCACGTTCCCAACCATCGCAGGTGCTTTGACGTTAACACATCGAGACCGTGTTTTAGCTAGAGCTAAATATAAAACATAAAACTTAATTATATAATCTTTTTTCTAATTCCATACGCTGATTTTAAGCTATATTCAAACATTGCCTTCTTAAAAGGTGGGAATAAAATGGCACTTAAGCACCAATTGATTGCGCTTTCCAGTATTAATTTTTAAGGCGCACCCTCTTCACCTACCTACCTATTAAATAATATAAGGCCCGCCTTATCCGAACAGTATGACCGACCATATCCGTATCCCTATAGCATGCCCCCAAGAAAAGGATAATGGGTGATATTTTATTGTATATTGTATATATAATTTTATTTAAAATGTATTCATAAACAGCGTTTTAAAACTTTAAAACTGATAGACTTGTGAGGGCGCTTAAAAAATGTTATTTCGCTAAACAATAGAAATCTCATTCAGTCCATGCAGAGTTTGTGGCATTGAAGGCGTATAGCATAGTATGTCCCAGCCACACGAAAACTTTTCTCCAAGCAATACGAAAAAAAAATTAAACGTAAGGAAAGGCTACAGTCCGTATGATACCATAAAGAAAAATGCATTAAGAACATGATGGATGACAATTTATTTCATTCTATGGAATTTATAAAACAAAAATTTTTTTTTAAAAAACGCCCCCAAAAATTCGGGATGGCCAAAAACTTTGTATGGGTGATATATTAGAAAAAAATATTGGCCAAAAATTTTGCTACACATTTTTTTTCGTTTTCTATACAGATTTTTGAAGAAAACCACAGTTTAGTGAAGATCGCCCACAAAAAGCAGGCGTGGTAAAAACCTTTATATGGCGAACTGTTCAGTGTCTACATATTTTGCTGTTCTTACCCTTTATCTCTTCACATACAGCTTTAAAACAGTTTTTCTAAATTGTAGGCGTGGCAGAGGGCGTATTTTACAAATTTTAACACTTCACAATTTCGGAACCTTAGGGAGTATATGTTGCAAATATATAAAGGCCTCAAAAGTTGATACGGACGGACATAGTCCTAGTCTGCTACGAATATTAAGGAGTGCTTCAAACTAAATAAATAAAATAAAAATTAGGCGTAAACGGCACATACAGGACCTAAAGCCTAGCTTCTCCAACCATTGCGTTTGCGAAGTTATATTTTTGACACGAATGGAGGGACTTACAGTTTAATGCCGATTCTGAACGGCAATTTTTTTTTGAGAAGCTTCTCATGTCATTTCTTACTCTTGGATGTACCCGTTCGCAAGAGGTGGGGCAACGAATAAAAACTTTCAGGTGATATAGGTCGGGATTTGAACCGGCTTCAAACTATTTGTCTAAATTAATATACCCTTAGGATACATACCAACCATAATAGCTATCTAACCAGAGTTGTTATTAGTATGGCGTTGGTATTTTGGTGTTCATGAAGTTCCTGATATTTGTTGCGGAAAATAAGGCACTCAAAATTTAAACTGTTAAGTAACAAGAACAAGAGTGAACTTACGAATTTATATATCTAAAAATTTTTATATCTTCTGTAACCACAAGGCAAAACCACTAAATTCTTTTCGTTTCTTTTTTTTAAACTTTTTTAACCATTTATTAGAAACCAGAACAAAGTTAACTGTGCGAAAATATAACCTGAAACAACAATTACGATATACTTACAAAGAAAGATATATATAAAAAAAGTATACGCTTTTTTAAAACCCCAATATCTCAAAAAACTAATATAGAGAATTAAAACAATATTAATATGCATATATACTAATGCTTTTCTTAAAGTTTTATTATAATCGTTTTCTATTTGAAAAAAAGGCTCTAACAAATTTAATCTGTTTTAATTGTGTTTTGGATAATAAGGTATGTCAATATGAAAATTTATATTAAAATTGGGGAATTTTTTTTTGAAACATAAAAAGTTATTTAAATAAATTCGGAATGTGATTAAATGTTAACATTTCGTTTGAGGCGATTCAAAAATGCATCTCATGTTGTACGAAAGTTTGGTAAGACGCAGTTTGCACTTTATAGATTAGTGTAGAGAAATAGAAGCTATTTTATGTTATGACCAAAGAATTTCCATACCTAACGAAGCTCAAGAATTCCGATAGTACACTCAAATCAAATTAATATTACTGACGTTTTAAAATGCGATTTAAAAAACGAATCTTATAAATTCGAGAAAGTAACATGCCTACAACCCCAGTTGTGCACTTCACAATCTTATCATTATTAATCGACGTTAATTTATTTATGTCGATTATTTGATATTAATGACGTACATATTACTACCTTGCTGATAAGTTTTGAAAAATAAAATTTATTATCACTTTCACTATATTAAACAAATATCCTTTTATCACAGGCACAGATATTAAGTACATTATGCATAAGGAAATGAACTAAAGTTTCTCCGAAAATGTATCATTTTGCCTTCCAATGTGGCCACTTAATTAATTCCGAATAGAAAATATTTCCGGGACATTCCGTATCTCTGACTTGTCTATGGCCATACAGTGTGTAATTTGCCGCCACATGACCGTGTTCTACTGCATAGGCAATGAATTGCTGAGCAACTTCCATCATAGGTTTCGGTGGTAATTCCTCTGCAAATAAGAGTTGGATTTTATCGTATTATTCGTCTCACCTCTCAAATACAGTAACATAACGTTCTTACCCATAAAGTTTCCTATTAGCAGCAGTCCAATACTTCTGTTGTTATAGTTTGGGGCATGTGCCCCAACCACACCGAACCCACGACCGACATACACATTTCCGTCCGCACCAACTGCAAAATTGTAACCAATATCTACCCAGCCATGGCCATCCATGTGGTAGTTCTGCATAGACCTCATGGCTGCCTTACATGCGTCCATTGTAAAGCAAACACCAGGCTGGTAGGAGTGATGAACGACGACATACTCTACAGGCTCGTCTATAAATGCCTTACTCCTCGGCGGGCGCGCTTTCCACTCCTCGCAGCTGATAATTTTCCAGGAACTGCCTGCGAATATCACGTAAAGAACAAAACAAACTACATAACATCAGTTATAATCATGAACAGGGGTTATCGGGATTATCTGTATTAAGCTTGTTACATGTTGCCACTGCAGCTGCAAAGATGATGAAGAAAAGTATATAGATACACTTGTTCATGGTTGCGCGTAACTATTACTACTGACCGTGTTAAAGTTTCATTGATAAGGTGGGCGAGGCGTGCTTTTTGGCTACGATATCTAATCGCAATTCAAGTTGATAAAAACCGAATTGTAGCATACATACATATAGAAATTGTATGCATCATACTGGATATGTGGTCTTATACTTAAAAATGTTTCGCTGTACTTGCTTCTGATAACCTGGTAATTAAGTTGGATCAAAGTGGAACCTTTTGCTGAAAAAACAACACCAAGAGCAATTAGTAGATTGTTTTTTGTTTACATCGTTTTTTTTTAAATGTTTTTAATGTTAATAAAAGGGGATGCACATTATACAATTGGCGGATAACGATTGCATCATTACACTCTGGGTAGGGGCACTTCAAAATAAATATTTCCATGTAAATGACCTGCAGTTAGTATCTATATGGATGTCAAGCAACTCAAAATTTAATTTTAATACGAATAAATTGAACAGACGAACATGGACATGACATACATTAAAATATATCCCTACTTCCGGAATGAGAATGAACTGCGAGAGCATAAGGAAAAGGTAAAAAAAAAAACAATAAATAAATATCGGCGTCGGTGTGACAGTGCAAGTTTATAGCACCGACAGTGCAAAAATATTTGTCATATTTTGAGGCGACGTTGGCCGCCTAAAAGCAGTCATTGTAGTTTAAGAGGTTTTAAGTATTTGATTAGGATATGGAATAGAAATAATCATGAACGTTAGGTTTAGTTTATGGGTTGATGCCCACGGTTGCCATTCGTGATTCTTTCAGCAGTACTGTACTTTTTTTTTCGGTCGCTAATTTTCAATGTTCCTTTAAAACAAATTTTCCAAGAAAGTAGGTACACATATTGGTAAATTCATTAGTAAGAATTAATCGCGTTAAATGGTTTTACTAACTTTGCATTGAGATATTTACAGACAAAACTAGACACTATTTACGTGAAAACTAGTTTAATATAAGTGTATACCACTTTTAGTTGGTGTACTTGTGATTTTCTTATTAAAATTTTAATGTATTTGAAAATTATTTAAAACTAAGCAACCCTGGTTGACGGTGAGCAATTTATAAGGTAAGTGAAGAAAGCGTATCACAGGGGGCATAATATTAAAAGAACAAATACACAACTAAATCAGAAGCACTCTCTATGAACAGATCTTTAGCTTTAAAGTGAAACCATTAAAAGTTCACACCCAGAGAAAAACGAAGTAAAATTAAAGAATATTTAAAATTCGCGACATTTATTCAAACAGACAGATAGACGGCAGACCCACTTTAGTCATAATATAATACCTCATTTACAGTTTGAGATCGAGTTTGCCATACTTAAGTATACTTACATGTATGCGAAGAATATAACAATCTAAATTAAAACGTAAGTCCGCTATGATAGTCCTTCGATATTCATATACATATGTCCGAAAAGGAATGGTTCGTATGGGTGATATACATATGTATATAAAATCTTTTTTTTTATTTTCTATGCAAATTTTCGTAAAAAACATTTTAGTAACAAACGCCCAAAAAATGTAGGCGTGTCAAAAAGCTTTATATGCGGTCTACATATTGCGAAGGTTCTAACCCTTTATCTCTTTAACTTTAGTTTCTAAACGGGATTTTCTACATTACGGGCATACATTGAAAAAAATATTGGTAATCAGTATAACAATCGACGGTTGTTAACTGGAAATTGTCATACTGATAAACACAGTTGTCGATATGATGAATATATTGTGAAAACTGCAATGGCATTTAATGCGAATAGTCAATATGAAAAACAGGCGGTAGTTAATTTCTTTTACTTCAAATGATGAATCATGTCGCAGGATTAACAATTGCAGTTGTCAAAATGAATACCAAGATTAGTGCAGTATTTAAAATTTTCATAATTTTATATTGAAAATCGCAGTTTATTTTAACGAAAACTAAAAACGGTAAATTAAAAATGAAAATCAAAACAGCATAGAACATCTTAACATTGAGGAACTCGTTTGTTGTATTGGCAATCAAATTTGTTAATATGACGTATTTTCTTACGTAATCATTATTTTGAATACCGATAATCGTAGTTACCAATTTGAAAATACATATAGGTAAACATTGTTATGTCTTGAAACTAAAACTAGTATTAGCTAGTGGTTATTTCTTTGTTGACGGTGAAAGTGTTAGGTTATTTCTAATGAAGTGGAAATTTAATTGTTTTTAAATGCGATATTAAAGTTATTTCTTATATAAGAAAATGTTTGGTTTTATCAGTTTGAATTCATGATCATTCATTTGAGTATAGAATTAATTATGCTATTTTACTTTGCTCAAAAATTATAAAATAAGTATATAAATAAGTATAGTTATAATAACAAACTTTTATTAGTTATTTTTATATTAGAAGGGACCTTTTTTTATTTTGAAAAATAAAGTGAAATTTTAAAAATTTTTATTTTATTGCTTGGGAAAGTTTAAAAAAAACTGAAATCTGAACAACTTTACCGCGATCAGCTCAACGCCAATATCAAATCACTAAGAAAATCTTAGCTCAAAAAACAGCACAAAGATAAAAAATTAAAGTATACGTATATAAAGATCAATTAATTTGCACGAAGAAAACCTATCACTAGGTATACCTTCCACTTCCAATAAACGTTGTCTGAGTAAAGGAATATAAAAAGTTATAAAAGCTGCATTCAAAGAAACATCGCTGAATAATAATGTTTGCAAAATAAACGTTACCGAACAGCGCAGTTACCTATAATTAGTTAATTATAATTATATGGACTCAAATCCGGATCCATTAAGAATCCAGATATTTGTGTTCTTTATAATCCGAATAAATGGTCTAGTTTGAATACTGTGTCGTAATCTAAAGCGAAGACGTTCGAAGTTAGAGGTGTTAATATTTTTCGATATTTATTTTTACAAACCTAGTTTAGAAAAGTTCTTTGTTGACGGTGAAAGTGTTAGGTTATTTCTAATGAAGTGGAAATTTTATTGTTTTTAAATGCGATATTAAAGTTATTTCTTATATAAGAAAATGTTTGGTTTTATCAGTTTGAATTCATGATCATTCATTTGAGTATAGAATTAATTATGCTATTTTACTTTGCTCAAATATTATAAAATAAGTATATAAATAAGTGTAGTAATATAAACAAACATTTATTAGTTATTTTTATTTTAACATTTTTTGCGGTACAATTCAGTTTGGTGTAATATGGAATTTAAGCCCTCCATTGTGACCACTTCTTGATTTCGGCGTATAAATTGTTTCCGGGACATTCAGTTGCACTGACTTGTCTATGGCCATACAGTGTGTAATTTGCCGCCACATGACCGTGTTCTACTGCATAGGCAATGAATTGCTGAGCAACTTCCATCATAGGTTTCGGTGGTAATTCCTCTGCAAATAAGAGTTGGATTTTATCGTATTATTCGTCTCACCTCTCAAATACAGTAACATAACGTTCTTACCCATAAAGTTTCCTATTAGCAGCAGTCCAATACTTCTGTTGTTATAGTTTGGGGCATGTGCCCCAACCACACCGAACCCACGACCGACATACACATTTCCGTCCGCACCAACTGCAAAATTGTAACCAATATCTACCCAGCCATGGCCATCCATGTGGTAGTTCTGCATAGACCTCATGGCTGCCTTACATGCGTCCATTGTAAAGCAAACACCAGGCTGGTAGGAGTGATGAACGACGACATACTCTACAGGCTCGTCTATAAATGCCTTACTCCTCGGCGGGCGCGCTTTCCACTCCTCGCAGCTGATAATTTTCCAGGAACTGCCTGCGAATATCACGTAAAGAACAAAACAAACTACATAACATCAGTTATAATCATGAACAGGGGTTATCGGGATTATCTGTATTAAGCTTGTTACATGTTGCCACTGCAGCTGCAAAGATGATGAAGAAAAGTATATAGATACACTTGTTCATGGTTGCGCGTAACTATTACTACTGACCGTGTTAAAGTTTCATTGATAAGGTGGGCGAGGCGTGCTTTTTGGCTACGATATCTAATCGCAATTCAAGTTGATAAAAACCGAATTGTAGCATACATACATATAGAAATTGTATGCATCATACTGGATATGTGGTCTTATACTTAAAAATGTTTCGCTGTACTTGCTTCTGATAACCTGGTAATTAAGTTGGATCAAAGTGGAACCTTTTGCTGAAAAAACAACACCAAGAGCAATTAGTAGATTGTGTTTTGTTTACATCGTTTTTTTTTAAATGTTTTTAATGTTAATAAAAGGGGATGCACATTATACAATTGGCGGATAACGATTGCATCATTACACTCTGGGTAGGGGCACTTCAAAATAAATATTTCCATGTAAATGACCTGCAGTTAGTATCTATATGGATGTCAAGCAACTCAAAATTTAATTTTAATACGAATAAATTGAACAGACGAACATGGACATGACATACATTAAAATATATCCCTACTTCCGGAATGAGAATGAACTGCGAGAGCATAAGGAAAAGGTAAAAAAAAAAACAATAAATAAATATCGGCGTCGGTGTGACAGTGCAAGTTTATAGCACCGACAGTGCAAAAATATTTGTCATATTTTGAGGCGACGTTGGCCGCCTAAAAGCAGTCATTGTAGTTTAAGAGGTTTTAAGTATTTGATTAGGATATGGAATAGAAATAATCATGAACGTTAGGTTTAGTTTATGGGTTGATGCCCACGGTTGCCATTCGTGATTCTTTCAGCAGTACTGTACTTTTTTTTTCGGTCGCTAATTTTCAATGTTCCTTTAAAACAAATTTTCCAAGAAAGTAGGTACACATATTGGTAAATTCATTAGTAAGAATTAATCGCGTTAAATGGTTTTACTAACTTTGCATTGAGATATTTACAGACAAAACTAGACACTATTTACGTGAAAACTAGTTTAATATAAGTGTATACCACTTTTAGTTGGTGTACTTGTGATTTTCTTATTAAAATTTTAATGTATTTGAAAATTATTTAAAACTAAGCAACCCTGGTTGACGGTGAGCAATTTATAAGGTAAGTGAAGAAAGCGTATCACAGGGGGCATAATATTAAAAGAACAAATACACAACTAAATCAGAAGCACTCTCTATGAACAGATCTTTAGCTTTAAAGTGAAACCATTAAAAGTTCACACCCAGAGAAAAACGAAGTAAAATTAAAGAATATTAAAAATTCGCGACATTTATTCAAACAGACAGATAGACGGCAGACCCACTTTAGTCATAATATAATACCTCATTTACAGTTTGAGATCGAGTTTGCCATACTTAAGTATACTTACATGTATGCGAAGAATATAACAATCTAAATTAAAACGTAAGTCCGCTATGATAGTCCTTCGATATTCATATACATATGTCCGAAAAGGAATGGTTCGTATGGGTGATATACATATGTATATAAAATCTTTTTTTTTATTTTCTATGCAAATTTTCGGAAAAAACATTTTAGTAACAAACGCCCAAAAAAT
Organism: Ferdinandea cuprea; assembly: GCA_963576555.1. Lineage (NCBI taxonomy): Eukaryota > Metazoa > Arthropoda > Insecta > Diptera > Syrphidae > Ferdinandea > Ferdinandea cuprea. The sequence continues at coordinate 87,666,983 of OY754959.1, forward strand.
GTAGGCGTGTCAAAAAGCTTTATATGCGGTCTACATATTGCGAAGGTTCTAACCCTTTATCTCTTTAACTTTAGTTTCTAAACGGGATTTTCTACATTACGGGCATACATTGAAAAAAATATTGGTAATCAGTATAACAATCGACGGTTGTTAACTGGAAATTGTCATACTGATAAACACAGTTGTCGATATGATGAATATATTGTGAAAACTGCAATGGCATTTAATGCGAATAGTCAATATGAAAAACAGGCGGTAGTTAATTTCTTTTACTTCAAATGATGAATCATGTCGCAGGATTAACAATTGCAGTTGTCAAAATGAATACCAAGATTAGTGCAGTATTTAAAATTTTCATAATTTTATATTGAAAATCGCAGTTTATTTTAACGAAAACTAAAAACGGTAAATTAAAAATGAAAATCAAAACAGCATAGAACATCTTAACATTGAGGAACTCGTTTGTTGTATTGGCAATCAAATTTGTTAATATGACGTATTTTCTTACGTAATCATTATTTTGAATACCGATAATCGTAGTTACCAATTTGAAAATACATATAGGTAAACATTGTTATGTCTTGAAACTAAAACTAGTATTAGCTAGTGGTTATTTCTTTGTTGACGGTGAAAGTGTTAGGTTATTTCTAATGAAGTGGAAATTTAATTGTTTTTAAATGCGATATTAAAGTTATTTCTTATATAAGAAAATGTTTGGTTTTATCAGTTTGAATTCATGATCATTCATTTGAGTATAGAATTAATTATGCTATTTTACTTTGCTCAAAAATTATAAAATAAGTATATAAATAAGTATAGTTATAATAACAAACTTTTATTAGTTATTTTTATATTAGAAGGGACCTTTTTTATTTTGAAAAATAAAGTGAAATTTTAAAAAATTTTATTTTATTGCTTGGGAAAGTTTAAAAAAAACTGAAATCTGAACAACTTTACCGCGATCAGCTCAACGCCAATATCAAATCACTAAGAAAATCTTAGCTCAAAAAACAGCACAAAGATAAAAAATTAAAGTATACGTATATAAAGATCAATTAATTTGCACGAAGAAAACCTATCACTAGGTATACCTTCCACTTCCAATAAACGTTGTCTGAGTAAAGGAATATAAAAAGTTATAAAAGCTGCATTCAAAGAAACATCGCTGAATAATAATGTTTGCAAAATAAACGTTACCGAGCAGCGCAGTTACCTATAATTAGTTAATTATAATTATATGGACTCAAATCCGGATCCATTAAGAATCCAGATATTTGTGTTCTTTATAATCCGAATAAATGGTCTAGTTTGAATACTGTGTCGTAATCTAAAGCGAAGACGTTCGAAGTTAGAGGTGTTAATATTTTTCGATATTTATTTTTACAAACCTAGTTTAGAAAAGTTCTTTGTTGACGGTGAAAGTGTTAGGTTATTCCTAATGAAGTGGAAATTTTATTGTTTTTAAATGCGATATTAAAGTTATTTCTTATATAAGAAAATGTTTGGTTTTATCAGTTTGAATTCATGATCATTCATTTGAGTATAGAATTAATTATGCTATTTTACTTTGCTCAAATATTATAAAATAAGTATATAAATAAGTGTAGTAATATAAACAAACATTTATTAGTTATTTTTATTTTAACATTTTTTGCGGTACAATTCAGTTTGGTGTAATATGGAATTTAAGCCCTCCATTGTGACCACTTCTTGATTTCGGCGTATAAATTGTTTCCGGGACATTCAGTTGCACTGACTTGTCTGTGCCCGTACAAAATGTAGTTGGAAGCCAACCAACCTTGAGAAACGGCATAGGCGAGGAGCTCCTTAGTCTTGGAAATTTGGGCAGCAGTTGGGGTATAAGCTAAGACAAAATGTTATTACTATTCAAAACCACTTTGGTAATAAATGGTAATAAGATACTTACTGCTGTAGTTTCCGATGTACATGATGCCAATTGACTTGCTGTTCCAGTTGGTAGCATGAGCCCCCATAACTCCGAATCCACGACCTTCATAAATGTTGCCATCAGCACCGATACCGAAGTTGTAACCAATATCTGCCCATCCCAAGGTTGTCATGTGATAGTCTTGCATAATTCTCATCTGCGATTTGCAAGCATCCATCGTACTGCAGTAGGCTCCAGCTGAGTGGTGAATGACGGCATATCCCAAATTTTTAGCAAGGGCGGTTTTAGAAGTTGCAGCACGTCCACCCCATTGTGCCTTGGTAATGATCGTGATACCGAAAATTCCCTGCGCGACTGTTAATCAAAAGTATACGAATACAACACTAGATAACTTTTAAAATTTAATTAAATGTTTACTTACGGCAGAGAACGGCGAATAAGGTTAAAAGAGATTTGCTGACCATTTTGATTGTTGACCAAAAGATTGTCTGTTCTATTCAATGTTTTCACTTCAGCTTAAATAGTGAACGCTATTCCCAGTCTAAGTTGAACTTTACTGGCTATCTAATCAGCTTACGCATTTCTTTATTTTGCACTCCTAACCAAACTAAATTAAGCAAGATTCAATTTGTGATTATCTATGATTCTACCAATTACCTACGGCTAATTAAAGGGTATTTCTCTAATTTTCTGTACAAGATGTTGGAATACGATTCATGGCAGAAATTAATAAATAATAAAATTTTTATCTGCTATGCGATATTTTAAATGATACTTACTATAAATCACTGGTGTTTATCTATAAAGATAGCAAATAAATTAGCTAAACGATATTTAGGAGATTGAATTATGCTTCAAATGGCGTCATAAGTTCTATTAAATACAATTTTGTCTAGGTATTAAAACGTCTTAGATCCAAAAACAACAGGTGTCTTAATTCTTCAGATTTCTGTCTCTTTGCAATGGACAGTACGCGAGGGCAGACTTATGTCAACAATAGTGGGATCATACTTTGGATTGACTTTTCACTTCTTCCTCAAATTGTTAGTTTACTATGTCGAAGATTCTGAACGTTTAGATCCAAAACCAACAGGTGTCTTAATTCCTCAGATTTCTGTCTCTTTGCAATGGAGCTTGGTATACCACGTAAGATAAAACAGAGACAGTATGCGAAGGCAGACTTATGTCAACAATAGTGGGATCATACTTTGGACTGACTTTTCACTTCTTTCTCAAATTGTTAGTTTACTATGTCGAAGGTTCTGAACGTTAAGGACATATTGCCGCTCCATTTCTTGTTTTGATTCCACAAGCACAAATTATGCATGAGTGGAACTTGAACAAATATGTATGTTCGATTTGTATTTTTTGATATTACTTAACGGGCACTCGACCTATGAAAATGTTCTGTTTCTGACACTCCTGCCTTGCATTCTCTGCATTGGTTTTGCTTGGTCTGGATCTTTTAAATGGAGTCTTGTTCAAAACTGCCCTGCGCCCTATCTGCTTAGTAACAATATTAATGAAGTTATGATAACGCATCTTTACCGTGCATTTTTGAAAGAGTTCGGATGACTTGCTGCCATTATACACATTGCACTGTATCTTTTCCAACGTCACGAAACACAGCTGGGTTAGTCTTTCAGTGATCATGTAGAGCTCCCGACGATATAATACAGGCTATTCCTCGAAATTAGCAAAAATCAACAGAAAATTAGCTTATCGTTAGGCAGATAGTTTTTTTTGTATCGCCCAATGGATAGTTGGCAACTTGGAATACCACCATCAACACCGTTGCCGGATCGGGAGGTGCCAATGCCAAACGTTCCAGTGGCTGATGTTACTTTTGCTCTACGAACAAATGGCGGACTATTTTGTCAACGATGGTGAAACGTTTTCGGTAAGCCATCTGTATCAACATCAATCAAAAGTCGTAAAATGAATTCACATAATATGGTTGGAACGATGAACTAAAATTTTAAATCTACTAAGGCTAAATGCATTGCCTCAAAAAACCCACAACTGATTTTGACACCCTTTTCGGAACCTTGACCGAATCGCTTAGACGTAACGCGCATGCTTCGTTATTTTGCCCGTCAATTAACCCAAGCAGCCTCATTTCAGCGGCTTTTCTTTCTACATCTGATCCTAACTTCCTAAGGGACACGATATGCCTGTCTCGAAGAGAGCCGAAATTAACCGTCTTATTTGAGTATCCGATCATTCGCCTTTAACTTCCTAAGACGGCCAATTCTACAACCCTTTATATATGGTGTTATCCATAAAATATGTTTGTTATTAACAAATTCCACATAAAATGAAATGATATGAGAAAAATTATTTGTAAATAAACAATGTGTCAAAAAATTGTACAGACAAATGTATTTATTTATATACAGATTTATATAACGGGTGATCCAAGTAGAGATACTTTTTTCAATATCCTTTTTTGACAGATCACGTGTGAGTCGTGTCATGCTGTCATGTTATTTTTGTTTAGTATTGTTTGGCATTTCATAATGGAAAGACTTACTTATTGTTCAACTTTATTATGAAAATTCACGTTATGTGAGGAATGTGTTTCGTGCACTTCGCTCAACTTATGGTCAACATAATCGGCCTACTAAGCGTACTATTCGCAACACCATCACCCATTTTGAGACCCAGCATTCATTATTGGATAATATTCGACCGAATAGACCACGTCCAGCACGCTGTGAAGAAAATATAGCGGCCGTAGCTGAGAGTGTACACGAAGACCGTAGAGAGTCGATTCGGCGCCGTTCGCAGCAACTCGGACTGACGTATGGAACGACTTGGCGCATTTTACGTCAAGATCTTAAATTGAAAGCGTACAAAATACAGCTTGTGCAACAACTGAAGCCGCTCGACCTTCCCAAGCGACATCGCTTCGCTCTATGGGCTCTTGAAAAGTTCCAAGAAGATCCGACGTTTTCGAGGCAAATTTTGTTTAGCGATGAGGCCCATTTCTGGCTCAATGGGTATGTAAACAAACAAAATTGCCGCATTTGGGACGAAGGGCAACCTGAAGAGATTGAAGAACTGCCACTTCATCGAGAAAAAACAACGGTTTGGTGTGGTTTGTGGGCCGGTGGAATCATCGGTCCATATTTCTTTAAAAATTATGCCGGTGCAAACGTAACCGTCAATGGCGACCGTTATCGTGCCATGATAACCGACTATTTGATGCCTGAAATTGAAGCTCGTGATCTCGGCGACAATTGGTTTCAGCAAGACGGCGCCACTTCCCACACATCGCATCAATCAATGGACTTATTGAGAAAACATTTCGGTGAGCACATAATTTCATTTTTGGGCCGGTCGATTGGCCACCAAGATCGTGTGATATCATACCGTTAGACTTTTTCCTGTGGGGATATGTAAAGTCAAAAGCTTATGCCGACAAACCCGCTTCGATTCAGGCCTTGGAGGAAAACATCACGCGTGTCATTCGCTAGTTACCAGTCGAAATGCTCGAACGAGTGATCGAAAATTGGACTCAACGGATGGACCATCTGCGACGTAGCAACGGCCAACATTTGATAGACATAATCTTCAAAAAATAAATGCCAAAGAATGTTCTTTCAAATGATAATAAACATTCTCCATTAAATTTGAATTTTCTGTGTTTTTTTCTTTAAAAAAGTAGGGAACCTCGAAATGGATCAACCTTTACATACAATTATATGCGCAAACATAAGGAAAGGCTACAGTCCGCTTGGGGCGAACAGTATGATACCCTTTCCTTATCCCTATGTACCCCAAAGAAAAAAAGCATTAGGAAGATGATGGATAGCATTTTATTTCATTCTATGAAATTTATAGACAAAAAATTATTTTGTTCAAAAAACGCCCCCAAAAAGTGGGCGTCGCCAAAAACTTATATATATATATATTATAGATATATTGAGAAAAATGTTGGCATAATATATTGTTAAACACTTTTTTTCGATTTCTATGAAAATTTTCGAAGAAAACAGCATTTTAGTGAAAAACGCCCACAAAAAGTAGGCGTGGCAAAAAACTTTATATGCCAAATTAATAAAGGTGGGCAGTATCTACATATCTTGTGAAGGTTGTACAACTTTATCTCTCTAACTTAAGCCTTAAAACGGTTTTTTCTGAATTGTGGGCGTGGCAGTGGGCGTATTTTGAAAATTTTAACACGTTACCATTTCGGAACCCTAGGGAGTATATGTTCCAAATTTCATCTTCCTAGCATAATTTTAAACGGACGGACGGACCGACGGACATTGCTAAATAGTCTTAGATTTTGGTCCTGATCATAAATATATATACTTTTAGGGGTCTGCGACGAATATTAAGGGGTGTTACAAACTATGTGTCAAAATTAATATACCCTTAGGATAGGGTATAAAAAAAAAGTTGTTAGGCAAATGTGCGAACGAATAAAAGTAAACAAAAATGTCAGAAATGCCATCACAAAAGTTCAATAAACTGCGCACCGCATTGTGCTGAAATTCGTGATTAGTGTTCGATTATGGCCCCAAAAATATGAAAAGGGACCATTTTTTATTTTGTAAAATAAAGTGAAAGTTCGAAGTTAGAGGTGTTAATATTTTTCGATATTTATTTTTACAAACCTAGTTCAGAAAAGTTCTAGTTCTAAATCCGGTGATACAGTTTTGCATATTATATACTTCTATCACATTTTTGTCCAAAATACAAAATCAGAAAAAAGCGTTAGAGCAGTTTTTGGGAATATGAATTTCATTTCAATATAACAAATTAGTTATTAAACTCTGTTCAACAAAAATTGTCAGTACAGGAAAGAAAGAATGTTTACCTCTCAGTCTGGTTGCAATGACTTGCATAAATCGGTCAATTTTAAAAGCTCTCACAGGGCTACCGTAGCTTGTTTGATAAATCAGAGAGCAATACTATTAGGGCTACCATCCTCTAATTTGAAATAAAAGTATTGCTGAATGAAATAAATTGCATTGATATTTGGCACATTTGTCAAAATAATCTCTCTTGCGATATTAATGTATACGAGAAAGTTAACAAGCAGGGCCCACCCATACGTAGTAGCGCATTAACTTACTGAGACTTCTTTAGCGGAAGTAACATCGATATTAACGTATCTCTTCAAACAGAGTTTGAACTTGAATTTACTTTTGCAGCATAATATGTCAATATGTACCTCCTTTTTGTATACAGCTCCATTTTACCATCTATAAAAGCCCATTCAATTTACCACGTACGGCCCATCCTTTTTTACCGTTTCATTTCCATTCTATATTTACATATCTTTACTCTCTGTGTTCTTTATTTTCTTTCTAAAAAAATTGCACAGTGAAAAATTAACACACGATCGCAATATTACAATGTTATCCTAATACTTAAGTCCTAAAGAGATAAATTTTAACAAATCAGACCACCCCCAATTTTTGTTTGTCCCTAATTACGGCTGTCATTGGCAGTGTTTGGCGAAAACAGATTTACTGCTTCTTAATATCTTCAACGCACCTGCTACTTGCATAAAATAAATTACAAAATATTTCTCCCACTGACTACAGCAGCAATACAAAGATTGTGTCAAATTTGCCTAATATGCATTAAATTTTCGTTGGAATTGTTTTTCCTTTTGTGTTTTCCATTTCAGCCTATAAAGAGAAAATTCTACGATGTGGGGGTGTTTTGTAAAAGTAATATTTGACAATGTTTCCAAAATAAATCAATCAATTGTCAGATATCGTACTTGTCGTTGTCGTACGCAACACATGACGAAAATTTAAGTGAGGGTAGATATTAGTGACATATTCTACGTGATTGATATTTTGTACCTACCTTTCTACTTAAGGATAAAAAGTTTGTGTATAATGATATATTTGAGGTGGAAAAGTGACATCTCAAGAAATTAAATAGTGGAATCTATATGTACGTATGCTTAAGATATGTGTATGTATACTTCATACATATACACAACGAAACTGAAAGATTTCTTTTTCTTAGTAAAATTTTTTTTTTTTTTATATTGAAGTAGCATTTTTTTCTCTCTGATTAGATTGTCACATTTTTTCCTATTTCTTATAGATACTTTCATCTTTCAGTAAGTAGTTACTTAATCAATCAAACAATTGAAGTGTCACAAGAGAAAAATCTTAATATGTGCTTATTCCATTATTAGCCTGTCCCAACCAAATTTTAATTTAATTTAATTTGGTTGGGGCGAACGCCTCCAGTTTTTAGGCTTATTACAAGCTATATTACTTATATATTATTTTAAAAACTAAGATTTACGAACTAAAATGGGAGAAATTTGGAAGAAGATCAAGTTTGAGATAGACAGTGCTGATGTTGAAATCAAAAACGGTAAGCTTTGTGTTCACCTTTCCTAGTATATTGGTTCGTTGGAGCCATAAGAGGTCCGGTTGGTTAGTAAATAAAATTGAGGAGGACAACGTTAATTACGAGGGTTAGTGTTGAAGAAAATAGATTTGTAAATAGACGTGAGATCGATAGAACCTGAGAGGAGTCTATGAATGAAGAGAATGTCTGCTACGTTCCTGCATTGGTCAAGAGTGTTCAGGTTTATAAGTTTAAGGCGATCTTGATAGGGCGGCATTAAATAATTTTGGATACATAAATTCGCTAAAAGGGCGACCACACTTGACTGGCGTATTCGAGAAGGTGGCGAACGAAGGAAATGTAGAGGGATCTTGTCACATATGGGTCCTAAAATTCCTTGGAGCACTGTTTAACAAAACTGAGTGAAGAATTAGCTTTAAGTATTATCTCATGAACGTGCGAAAGGAAATTTAGCTTCCTGTTGTACAGTATACCAAGAACGCAAAGGGATTGTACAAGAGATATAGGCTGACCAAGGAGAAGGTACATTTCGGGAGGGTACTGGTTGCGCTAACGAGAAAAGGTTATAGATTGACATTTGGCGATGTTAAGCTCAAAGAAATTTTTGAGGCACTAAATCGAAAAATGATCAAGGTTTTTTTGAAGGAAGACTAGAGGCTTTAGGTGATAAAATGGTTTTGAAAAAATTAGTATCGTCAGTATAAAGTTGGGTAAATTGAAAGTAAGTACCGAGACAGTTGGTCCGAAGGAAAACTGCCCATAACTTATTCCTTTTGTTCCTTAAGGAGCGAAACTCTTAAAATCGGGGATAAGATTGGTTTCTGTCAGAGCATAGATATCGAAAGGGAGAGCATGAGTTTGGCTCAAACAGTGGAGATTTTAGATCTAAAGCCCTTTTGCGTTTTGGTAATAAAAAGTAAGAGAATGGCTGTTGGGAAGAGGTCAAGATTGTTTCGTTACTGACAAGGATCTTGAGTTAAGGACGAACAAAATTAACTAGGTCAACACGACCCTGTTAAAGGTGTGAGACTCTTTTGGGTGAACATAATTACCCAAAGCAGCAAAGTTGTCCTTCAGTATTTGAGGAGACAAATTGTAAATCACGAGGAACCTGATGTAAAGCTTTTTGAGCCCGAAAAAGTCTGTAGGCAGACCTTCCTGCTCTATGAAAACCCTGACACTTGTTTTTGTTTTTCCCTCATACCGAGTCAGATTTGTTACATAAATAAGCAAAAAAGAGACAAACATTACTGTATATTTGATTTTATCTAAGCCAGATAGTGTATAACGACATTCTGTGGTATCAATGGTTTGCTGCGTTATAGTATTATAGGGGTAAGGGATGAAAGGTTGTAGAGGATGGATGGATGGATGTCTTAGAGGTGGGGTTAAATATGGGAACTGATGAAATTCGGCTATCTTTGATTTCCTGGATATGTTTACACCGGCATAAGGTTCATCTGCAATAGAGTCGCCGCTATTGAAATTAAAAAGTTGAATCCTTGTAAGACGAAGAATACTAATTATTAGATAAGTATTTTTCATTTTTGTTAAGAGACGACTCTTAAATAGATTTAAACCGCCAAAAAGGTGAACGAGGTAGGAGGTACGATCGACAAAAATTGCACTTTACAACAGCTGAATTATATTAAAATAATAACACTATTATATCAGTTATATTTTCTTTGTATTCTCTTCAAACGTTGTATCTTGTAAGTCATTTTTAAATGAGTAGCATGAAATGGGATGATAAATAATTTCGTAGTTCTTCTTGTTTTACTGTCTTTAAATAAATTCGATTTAGTTGAGAGCTGTAAAGTATTTAAATAATAAATATAATAAATATAATAAATAGTAAAGTATTTTTTACTAATCGTAAGTCTGCGTTTGTGCTGCATGCTTTGGTTTTGGTGTGGTTGTTAAAAACCTGGTGAATAAGTTTTGTTTGTAATTATTTCTGATCCAAATGAACTTTATACTAATTACGTCTTCATTTTCGCAGCAATAAAAATATTAAAATAAAAAAATAAATATTTGCATGTTTTAGATGGGAGCGTTTATCGATGAAAGTAAAACAGCAGCATTCAGTACTGATTTTTTTTGTAGTTATTTATTAGTGTTTCGCATCTTTTCATTTATCGTTCAATTAAGACCTAAACTGGAAAAGATGGGTCCTTTTCCAAACCTTTTGATAACTTTTAAAAAAGTGGGTGTCACGGGTCTTTAGGCTTACAAGTAGGCCCTAATATTAGGTCCCCTAAATGATCCAAACAGCAACGCTCTTGGGGTGTGTAGGGTATATCGTGTATCTATAGAGAAAATGTTTGAAAAAAAAAAAACATTTTTTAGGAGTTTCAAATGCAGACCATCAGCTAAAACAACAATTTTGTTCTCATCGTCTAAAAACATTATAGAAAATATTTTTAGAAGGTATTAAAAAAAACCTATTTACACATAGCACGAGTTTTCCATAGTGATTTCAAGGTTCTTGAAAAGTTCACTATGCGCATCACTAAATCTATTATTTATAATTTGATAAACTGTTTGCCATAGGTGAAATAAAGAATTGGAAGCAGTCGATATTTTACTTGTTTTAGCCATTGTTAGCGATCTATAAATAATTTGATTAGTAGGTAATACTTACGTCTTAGCGTTGCTACTCCAGAAAGAGGGACTTTTTTCTCTTGAAGCTGTTTGTATGCTTTGGCACTTGAGTTATTGATTGCTCTGTAACTGCCGCAGACCAATAAAATTTTTAAATGGCATACTTAAGATTATTTACCTGAACATGTTGTAAATATTTGTAGTATCAATCGTTCCTCCGCCTTGTTACGCCAGTAGCATGCCGGTCCCAAGCCCGGATAAAGGAGGAGGTGTTGGAGGCAACAGATTTTAACCTATCCTCTGTAAAATAAACCGTTAGTGTACTCTAACCTACAGGTGCAGTAGTTAAAACTCAAAACATTAATGAATGAACAACCTTAAGGAAGTTAATACTCCAGGTGGTACTGGCAATAGCCAAAATCCATCCGTGGTCTTCTCGACTGCGGCTGGGGTTTGGATTCTGGAGGCCCCAACATTCATTGAACACACAAGCGACTCTTGTGGCTCTATGTCCGACTCTTTGGGCAAACTGAGCATGAGTAAGGATGCTACCCACTGCACCGCCGCTGACAGCTTGCCCCGTGATATCTCAACGGTTGAACGGGCTCCTGAAGTGGTTGGCTTTGAGGTGCACCTCACTAAGGGTCAGCGAAAGAGGAAAAGGAAGCAGCTGAGCGATCTGCGGCGCAAAGAAGCTCCACAGGCTGAAGGCGCAAGCACTCCGGTCGGCTCTTCGGTTGCGTCTATGAAACGGGATAGGTCGGTGGAAGTCTCAAAAACGGACCCCTTCATCAGGCAATGCCTCCTCTTCTGCTGAACCGAAAAACAAGAAGAAGCGACCCAAGCTCGTTAAGAGATACAATCCTCCTCAAGCTCCTGTGTCTGCCCACGCCCTGTCTCCGAATGAAGTCGGTGCTTCGACCAGCAAAGGTAGTAGTTTTGATGGACGGAAATTGGTTGTAGTGGACTCACCCTTGAGTATGAGTAGAGGAAGTGCACCTAATGTTGGTGCTGCCCGTGCACTGGTAATGGATGATGCTGGTGTTGTGACCAATACTGGGTGCAGCACTAGTGGACAGAACTTTGTCGATGCGGACGGCTCTGATGGTAGGTGTGCGCCTAAAAAGCCATGTGCTAAACGCAAAAAAGTGCGAGTTAAGAAGTATTCCTACAAGAATGCTGCTGTCTCCTCTTTAGCAGTTCGCGTTGGGAAAGCGGGCAATGATAATAGTATGAGTGTTGCAGAGTCCGAACACTGCAAAACTCATCTTTTGGAGCTGGCTGCTGCAACAAATGCTTGCATTCAGGTGGAGTGCTGTGTGTTAAAGGACAGAACCCTCATGGTGAAGACCTCATCATAGAAAACCTCTGAATGGATTAGCAGTATGGTGCCGAAAATCCCTTCACGTAGGACTTCATCTTTTGAGGTCTACAAACCACCCAAGCTTACGCGGGCTGTCTGCTGGATCCCTGGGAAATTAGAGAAATCGGCGGATGTGCTAAAGCGTTTGCAAGCCCAGAATCCTGGTCTCGACACAAAAGCTTGGATTGTCCGTTCACACAAGAAGAGTAAAAACCGCCACAATGAAGGTGGTAGTTCTCTTGTTGTGAGTATAGACATGGCTGCTGCCGAGATCATCAAATCTACGTACAACATGTGTCCCTATCTGCATCTTGGCAGGATCCATTTCCATTTCAATGTCAAACAGTGCTAATAGTGGACGTTACCCAGAGTATTCATCCATCTTGTTTACTCAAATTAACCTACAGCACTGCAAGGCTGCTACCGCCCTTTTAAGTAGCAGCCTTGTGGCTTGTACAACAAAATCACACATAATATCCATCCAGGAACCATGGGTGTGGAAAAGTCGCATCTGTGGTCTTGGTTGCTTGAGTGATTTATACCACGTTCTTTATGATGAGCAATCCGAAAGACCTAGGACTTATCTTATTGTATCGAAATCTTTTACAGCTACTATGATCAAAAGCTTTTGTAGCCAAGATTTGGTAGCTGTTTCTATAACTTACCATGCAAATGATAACTGGGAAACCTTTGTCGCTGCATCGGCTTATTTCCCCTATGACTCTCTAACCCCTCCTCCACCAAAGGCTGTTGTAGAGCTTGTAGAGTTTTGTGAATCCAAAAGGTTAGGTCTTGTCTTGTGCTGTGATGCTAATGCTCAGAACACTGTTTGGGGCAGCAGCAAATGCAACATAAGGGAGATCGACTTTTGGACTTCTTTTTATCGTCTGATATTACCACCAACAATGTAGGTCATCAACCTACCTTTGTTACAGCCAGAAGACAGCAAGTAATTGATGTTACCCTGTCAAACAGGCATTTGAAGTCTATAATAAATTGAAAGGTATCCCAAGATAGCACCTTATCGGATCACAGATACATCGAATTTCAAATCTACTGCGAACTTTCACCTTCGCTAGAGAGGAGAAATCCGAGAAGTCCTCACCCGCTGCTTTGAACTTGCGTTCCCTGTTTCTAAACCTCCCCGCAGAAAATCGGTACCCTGGTGGAACTCCGAACTGCAGTGTCTTCGTAAAGAAACTAGGAAGCTGCTAAATCGGTCTTTAAAAACCAACTTAGTGGAAGACTGGAATCTTTATCGATCGAAGCAAAAAGTTTTTAAGATACTTATTCGCAAGTCGAAAAATGACTCATATAAAAAGTTTTGTGAAGAGGTCGAATCTCTAAGTCCAACTAGTAGGCTTGTTAAAGTCCTCCAAAGGAACAGACCAAGTAAACTGGATGCAATCCTTAAACCTGATGGCACGTACACTGAGACAAAGGCGGAGACTTTCAGTCTTCTACTTGAGACTCACTTTCCGGGAAATCAGGTTACTACGTGTTCTTCAGCCCTTCAAACGACTGTGGCTATATTTGAACCGACTAATACCACGCGGCACAGCTGGTATTTTGCATCGGGAGTGGTGACTGATGATGCTATCAAATATGCCATTACATCTTTTGAGAGTTTCAAGTCACCTGGTTCGGATGGAATTTATCCAGTTTTGCTGAAACAAGGTTTAAGTCAGGTTTTGCCAATGTTGAAAAGAATTTTCACCGCGAGCTTAGCCTTGGCCTATATACCTTCCCCATGGCGAATGGTTAAAGTGGTTTTCATACCAAAAATTGATAAGTCTGACTACACTCTAGCCAAAAGCTTTAGACCCATAAGTCTGTCATTCTTCTTACTGAAAAGTTTGGAAAGACTGGTTGAGCTGCATGTGCGCATAGTTGCTCTTCGATCACACCCTCTCTCTTTTCGTCGATATTGAGGGTGCTTTTGATAATGCGACCTTTGACAGTATGTGTAACTCAGCCAGACAGCATGGTGTAGATGAAACTTTGGTGTTGTGGATTAAAGCAATGCTAATGTACAGGACGTTGGTAGCGGATGCAGATTGTGGCGAGTGCGTCATAACAGGGGTAAGTAGGGGCTGCCCTCAAGGTGGTGTTCTGTCTTCCCTCCTATGGTGTATGGTGGTAGACTCTCTGCTTACGGCTCTCAACTTTCCTGGAAACTACACTCAAGCTTATGCGGATGATGTCGCCGTTTTTTCTGTCGGTATAAATCTAGGGGCTGTCTGCTCTCAAGCGCAGAGATCCCTGGATTTGATCGATGTCTGGTGCACTAGTAATGTGCTTTCAGTGAATCCTCTTAAAACCACGGTTGTTCTCTTTACGAGAAGGAGAATCATCACTGGCCTGTCCCATCTCGTGCTTAAAGGTGTCACCATCCCTATATCCGATGAAGTCAAATATCTGGGTGTAATCCTTGATAAAAAACTTCTGTGGTCCAAACATGTCGAATCGAAAACCGATAAAGCGCTGTCGACCTTCTGGCAGTGCAAAGGCGCTTTTGGTAAGACATGGGGCTTGTCTCCAAAACGGGTCCTTTGGATCTATACGGCCATGATTAGACCGCTACTCTCATACGCATCAGTTGTTTGGTGGAACAGGCTTTCGCGGAAACGTGTTACTGCTTCTTTTGCCAAACTCCAAAGAACGGCTTGTCTCGGCTGCACAGGGGCCTTCCCTAGCACCCCGGGCTCTGCTCTAGATGCTTTGATGAATCTTCCTCCCCTTGACTTATATATCATGGGATGTACGCTAAAAACCATCTTTCGCTTAAAGAGAGGTAGTTTTTGGTACCATGCGCAATGGAATTTTGAAGAACTTGCTCGAGAATTATCCTTTGACCCCTGTCTTATGGATATGCCGTCTGATGCAATGACACCAGAAATCCTTCTGCGAAAAAACTACCACGTCAACTTTCCACAGGTAACGGAATGGCTTCGGTCAGACTCTGAACCATGGATTGAATGCCATCGTATTTTTACGGATGGCTCAAAAACCGGGGATATACCGGATATACGACTTTACTACCCCTTGGGTAAACATGCATCTGTTTTCCAAGCGGAGATTTTTGCCATCCTAATGGCAATGCGCTATATTGTGAACAACAGGTGGAGGGCTAGAGGCATTTGCATCTGCAGTGATAGCCAAGCTGCATTAAAAGCGCTTCTAAACCCTCTTACCTCGTCCAAGTTAGTGCTAGAACTCAAGCTTTCTCTGAATTTGGTCGGATGACTGAACACAGTGAATCTTGTCTGGGTACCAGGTCACACTGGCATCCAGGGAAATGAGATCTCGGATGAGCTTGCTAGGCAAGGTTCCGAAGAAGTTTTCTCAGGACCCGAACCTGTGTTGGGTCTGCCTGCGTCTTTAGTCATGTCGTCTATCGATTCTTGGGTTTCTCGTAAACACAAGATTCGGTTTCGGGATTGCGGTGGATGTAGACAGACCAAACTACTGCGCCCGGACATTTGCAAAAGGTCAGCATCTTTTCTTCTATCTCTGAGGAGAATCGACTGTAAGCTGCTTGTAGGCGTTCTTTCGGGCCACCAAGCTTTTGCTAAACACTTAAATGTGTTGGGCTTAAGCGACACCACTACCTGTCCTGCTTGCGGTGAGGAGGATGACACAGCAGAACACTTTCTCTGCAGTTGTCCGGCCTATGCTCGCATCAGGTGGCGGATCTTCGGGGCTGACGTGGTGAGTGCCGAACATCTAAGGTCTTTATCACTGAAGCTCCTTCTCGTTTTTCTTCGAAAGGACCTGTAGTTGTGTCTGAGCGCTCCATCGGATAGCAGCAACCTCCGACAAAAAAAAAAAAAAAAAAAAAAAAAAAAAATCGTTCCTCCCTATTTTCCGTGAGTAACCTTGGTGTTTTTATAAGATTTTTCCAAAAAGAAAATTGTTTTCTCTAAATAATCTTCGTTTGTAAAGTTGCATTTACATTAAAGGAAACAATTTAACGGGTTACATGGGTTTATTCGAGGAAGAAAAGGTATATTTTCAACAATTTTTTTTATAAATAAAAAAAATATTATTGTCTTAAAGATATACATTTGAAAAGAATTTCTGAAATTTTCAAAGGAAATTCAAATAAAATTTGGGCGACGGGGGAAAAAAATGTGAAAATTGGATTTTTGGCAGACGTTTTTACAAAAAAATGCAAATTTTGGGCTGTTTTATATAATTGTATAAATTTGATCTACCTGTACGCCGCTCCCAATGGCATGTCGCCCTTCTCGCCTTAAGTTTCATAACAGGGGCTGCTGGCTAAAAGACAGGCTCGAAACAGCAAAGGACACCTAATTAACAAAGCATTTAAAACACCTTAATAGGCATAATGTCTTGAGAGTGCTAGAGCGAGAAAGGGAATCCACGCACACTCAACTCAGAACAAGTCCCATCAACCAATAAAGAAAATGTTGGCTTAGCTTTGAAAAATCTTAAGAAAAACAGGACCGCCTAGTCTAATGGCCTACCAGTGTAGATCTCTTTAAATATGCAATACATTATTTCTCCGTGGCTTTTAGGGGACCCTTGAAGAGGTTTTCAAGGCTATTCAAGGACGTGCGAAAATAGTTGCCTTTAAAGTATCTACCTAAATGCAGAAAAAACGGGCACCTCTCATAACCCGACAGATTTAAAATAATGGAAAAATGTGTGTTTTTCCATAGAAAGCAAAAACACATCGATTAAAAAAACATAAGGAAAGGCTACAGTCCGCTTGGGGCGAACAGTATGATACCCTATCCTATCCTTATCCCTATGTACCCCAAAGAAAAAATTCATAAGGAAGATGATAGATAGCATTTTATTTCATTCTATGAAATTTATAGAAAAAAAAATATTTTTTTGAAAGAACGCCCCCAAAAAGTGGGCGTGGCCAAAAACTTTGTATGGGCGATATATTGGAAAAAATATTTGCTAAATATATTGTTAAACATTTTTTTTTCGATTTCTATGAAAATTTTCGAAGAAAACAGCATTTTAGTGAAAAACGCCCACAAAAAGTAGGCGTGGCAAAAAACTTTATATGACAAATTTATAAAGGTAGGCAGTACCTACAAATCTTGTGAGGGTTTTACAACTTTATCTCTCTAACTTAAGCCTTAAAACGGTTTTTTCTAAATTGTGGGCGTGGCAGTGGGCGGATTTAAAAACTTTTAACACTTTACCATTTCGGGACCCTAGGGAGTATATGCTCCAAACTTCAGCCTCCTAGCATGACTTTAAAGGCCTCAAAAGTTGATACGGACGGACGGACGGACGGACGGACATTGCTAAATAGTCTTAGGATTTGGTCCTGATCATAAATATATATACTTTTATGGGTCTACGACGAATATTAAGGGGTGTTACAAACTATGTGTCAAAATTAATATACCCTTAGGATAGGGTATAAACAAGCAGTGTACCCGGGCTCTCAGAGGTCGAGAGGCCTTTACGTAAAATATGTAATTAAAGCAATAGCAAGAGTACAAGTTAATTATTATCGTTACTAAAATATTAAGCCTATACTGTAGTAGACATCATGCATGTTACCTAATTTCATGTTCAGACATTTATAATGATTTGCAAATAAATCAATCAGTATTAATCATCTATAGCTGCAGGAGGTCTGAATTGAAAGCATACATTTTTTTATAACCTGACACATGGCACACATAAAGCTCATAGCTAGCCTAAAATTACTTCATTCTCACTCTTGTCAAGCATGACATAATATCCCACACTATACTAGAGTTGTAGTTAGGCAGAGATAAGAAAATGCCAATCAAAATGTTATCTTCTCCAGCGTCGCGTCGAACCGACTGCCTCTGTCACTCTCTTCTACTTCATAGAGTAAAGCCAGTAATACATAACTGAATGAAATGAAATTTCCCAAAAAAAATATAAACTCCTTATATCTGATACCATTTAATTAGGCGATACAGCCACAAGCACGAGCTGTTCCATCTCGTACGGCATTCAACGTACTGACTTGTGGATGAATCCAGAAATACGGAATGATTTTCAGTCCGCCACCAGCTCAGCTAATGGTGATAGAGGCTCTGAAATGAAACCGAAAATCTTATCAGAGAATTAATTCATTTTCTTATTTTACGTTGTTATTTTGTTTCTCTATTTTCTCGGTTAGTTATCTAATTTGGAGATCACGATGGAATTTTGCTGGTGTGAATGAAATGTCGATGAAAACCCGACAGCATGTACCTAATGTAATAAATCCATAGTTGTCAATAGTATCTAGTAAATAATGTGTTAAGATATTGCGTAAAATAAGAAGGCGTTTATCAGATGACAGTTTAATACAATTAGTCATGGAAAGGGAAATGTTAAGTGATTTCAGAGCTTAAGGTGATTTAGAGCCATAACAGTTTACATGTGCACAGTTAAGAGCGAGGATATTCCAAAGCAGAACACTTTTAGTTTTTATGTGACAAACCCTATTCATTCAGCTTAATAGGAGAAGCTACAAATAAGTTAATATGAATACAACGGACGGCTTAAAACATTAAACTTAAACTAAGATTGGTGAAAGAAATCGAGTTTCAGGAAGTTGGGGCTGGCGAGTAATGCAGTTTAAATGAAACACACAATGATAATCTATCGCTTTAAGTGTCCGTTCTTTTGTCAGATAAAAGAGAAAAGCATGAGAACAACTCAAATTGCGTGGTAGAGTGTTGAAGGAAATGGGGTTATAAGGGAAACGCGTCGTTGAGTGTAAGGAAATGGAAAGCGCCATCAGGCTATTGGTCAGCGATAGTCCAAATTGAAATGAAATCTAAAGTGATTTCTAACAATTTGTAACAAAATAAGTTGCTTTGAAAAAGTGGTGCTGTATGTGTTCTGTGCATGGTTTTTGTTGGCGACTTTTCTAGTCGGTTCTCCAACAGATCTCGATTGGAACCCAAATTTGGTTCACTAGTTACAAACAACGTAAAGTTTGAATCCCCATTTGTGGAGTTTATTCAGAAGGTATTACTTAAGAAAATGCCGAATTTTAGTTGCACACATTTGTTCATCTATAGAAAGCCTTTGCTATAGAGGTATACTTGAAAACCTTTCATTGAGGTGATCAATAACCGGGCGAAGTTTAAACAACCTATAATGTTTACAATCGGCTGTGGGCAAGGCATTTTCATTGTTATTAAAATGTATCCTTTGAGGTGTTTTCAGCGAGTTAGGCCATCCGCACAGGACTCGCATTGTCATATCAAAATATTTTTTGCCGTTTATCTACGATAACAATGCGGCTATTAAACTGTGCGAGATGAAATTTTCAATCGTCAAAGTACAAAGTGTAATGCTACGTCTCCACCGAACACTAAGGAGAGATTTAGATTAATCTGCCCTTTATCTACCTTAAATCTTAAGGTTTACCATACAAATTTTAATCTGCTAAACACAGGATTAAAAAATAATCTTGAAAGATACTGGGTTTGCATGTAAGAATCGGTTTACCATACCTGAATATTTCAAAAGTGACGTTGGTTGCTGAGAATTGAGAGCGAGGAAGCAATTTGACAACCAGATGTTGGACATTTTGTGCGCAAATTTGAGAGCATTGTTAATCTCCTTTTTTTTCGGTGGAGACGCTAAAAGATTAATTTTTAATAATGATATTTTTAAAGCTGGTGCATTTAAAGGATTATGATTACGCCGATATAAGTAACATACTTTATAATAGAACAATGTAAACAAAGTGCAAGCGTACTGTTATTCACGATGATAATCGATTAAAAGTGACGATAGCCTTCATGCAGCATACATGTTGCGAAGATTACGCGTAGCGGACGAGTTTTCGATTCGCACATCGATTTACACATCGCGTCGCATACGCTACGATGAAGATACCATCCATGTGCATATGGCTTAAGAATCTCATTCTATTAAGGACTGTTCACATGAGATCGAATTGTGAATAAGCGAATCTCGAATTTCCATTGCTTCTACCACAAATGCGTTATATTTAATTGATCTAACATCTTCTCTAAAAAAAATTAACTCTTAATTGATTTCAATATCAAAATTTTATATTACAACAATTTTACCGCGAATTGAAAAATTCTTGCCGCGAACTGTCTTACTTTATTCACGATCCACATAAAACAGTCGCGAACCACAAAACCACGAATAAAAAATTCAGTCGAACATAACCCTGAAATTGATACCTCTTGCTAACATTTACATCTCATTTTCGCCGGTAACTGCGACCAATAAAAGTTATCATGTAAATGAAATGTCAGAATTTTCGCAAGTCCCTCTTATATGAATAGTCATTTATGAGAACGTGCGGCCGGAAACGAACTTTTAACAACTCTTTCCAAGCATTTCAACATACGTTTCACTTGTGGACAGAACACAAACAGAATTACGGGATCCACTTTTTGGACTTCTCTATATAGTCGCTATTGCAAAGCAACAAAACCAGTTTTTTGTATGTAAAAAAAACCACAACAACGATATGGTGCTAAGTGTTGTACCAGTATTGTCTCAACCCCCAAAACTGTTTAAAAATGTAGCCTAGTGAATTTAAAACTGTAGCAAATTTAAGTGAACCTTATTCAAAATAGGGAAAAACACATACACAATTGTTTAAATAACAAAAACATAAAATAATTGAACAATACAAATATTTTGCAAATTTAATTAATCTTCTTCTTTCCTTTTATCGGCGAGGTTATGTTCAGAATTATAGGTTACATAACCATAACCACTTCACTGTATCCCTGCTGGCCCGCTTGTGCCGGCCTCCCGGTTTCGTATCACTTCATAAATCAGGCGAATCAAATGCTGGTGTTTCTGGATTTCTATAATCCAGTAGGAACGTTGATTGACATTGCCATATTGACGGGGTTCGTATGACACCTCCTTTGAAAATGGCAATACCAAGTGCTCCAATTTTTTCAAAATTGGTTCTTTGACGGGAAGGCTTCCTCGGATTTTGGAACTTCTAATTCTATCAAGCTTCGTTACTCCTGCTATTAATTTGCCACCATACATACTTTTTATAAATTGTGCAACACTGTGAACCGTATGTGAGCGTAGAACACACAGCTACGTTGTAGAGCCTTCATTTCAGCTTAGAAAGCATTTTTCGGTCACAGAAGATGGCAGAGTTTTTGTCCCACTTCATCCACCCTACGTTTACGCGATGATTGATGTCGTCACCCAGGATTGCTTTACTGTTGATCATAGATCCGAGATATTTGAACTTTTCATACTCAGAAATCACTTTCCCATTAAAATAAATAAATGGAATAGCTTGAAGTGGATTAGACAGTAGGGCAAAAATGAGTTGAATGAAATAGAATGCACAGCCGAATACGTTTGAGTGAGTGAGTGCGGTCAGGTAGAACTCGGACGCACACCATTCAAACCAAAGAAAACGAATTGAATGAGTGGGAATGCGTTGGAATAAGAGGTTGCATTTAGATTCGAATGACAAAACGGGTTTTTAATTGTTGTCTTGTCGCGCATAAAGAAAAAGAAGAAAGTAAAAAACGACAGCCTACTGCTTGGGTCTCTTAAAACGAACGAAATGAATGCACCCATAAACTCGAGTAATTCGAGTGTCAGTGGCTGTGCCAAATTTTTTATTCCGCTTTACGCTTCATTTATTCTCATTCATTTCGCTGAATACCGTCTGGTGTGAGACAAAACACGCACTCACATTGCTACTCATTCGTTTCATTGTGTGCCTCGCACTCACTCAATTCAATTCGAGTCCATTCAATTTAACGTATGTTGTGAGTGAAGCCATGCAGCTCTCTATTTCATATATGTACTTAGTGTCAAAATGTCTCAGCTTAGTCTATTAACGATGCGGGTGGGTCAAAAATCTCATATACATGAGAATTTAAGGGCCAAGCACAGCGTTGTATAATTGTAAAATTGTAGAGTTTGCGAATATTTTTCGATTGTAAGAATTGACTTTTTTGAGGAAAAAATGTAACAAATACGCTGCGCTGATAGGTACTGCGTTATTTGCATGAATAGTGCATGTAAAGAAAGACTGATTGCATATTTATATTGATCCATTGACGGGTTTAGATATAGACTACCTTAAATGTGTAGATAATTACTATGGGTGTAAAAATTCCAGGAAAAACTAATTTGTGTATAACAAAACACACAAGTTACATAACATGTTCACTGCCTGTAATGTATTTCATATCTCCTCCGTTCGCATTAGGCAAATATTGAATATGTAGGTACTTAGCAAAATTACTTAAAATTACCACTGATGTCAATGTTCTATAGTAAGGCGAGCTTAATACATATATGCCACTTGTATTACTTATCAGAGGAATAAGAACAAGACGCACATATAAAATATACTCTAGCTATAAAATCACAATTTCAAATTGTAATCAATACAGTTGAAAGCTTTCAAATGAAAAGAGCGCAAGCTATTTTAGATCGTGTTTTTGCAATACTATTTCGTAAGATTTGTTTTACCATTTTTTTGTTTCGGCAAATACAATTTTGATTGCTTTTGCATACGTCAGGCTTTCAGTGCATCTCACGGTTTGCCATAGCCTTCGTATAATAACACGTCAGCAGTGGGGAGCATTACCTCCTCGCTCACAGATACATCTGCTACATGGATTGAACTATGTCATAATTCATCATGCCTTCATTCCAAAGGCATGCATCATCGCGTCCGAGTGTTCAGAAATATGCAACACATGCATATGGATACAAATGGATGGGAGGACATCGGATACAATTTTGCAATAGGTGGCGATGGCAATGTATACGAAGGTCGAGGATTTGCCGTACAAGGAGCTCATGCAGCAGGCTTTAATAACAACAGTATTGGAATTGTTCTAATTGGAGATTGGACAGGTTGTGTAGATGTATTGTTGTAATTTTTTGTTTTTGATAAGACACCTACATACCTAAACTTTCCTTAGTTAGAGTCGCAGGCATTTAATTGGAAAATTAACATTGTACTCCTTAGGAGATATTCCAAGTAGTTCGATGATACAAAGGACACACGAACTGATAGCTTACAGCATCGAAAGAGGATATATTAGATCAGATTACGAGTTATTTGGACACCGACAAGTTCGTGACACTGAGTGTCCGGGCAATGCATTATTCGCAAAATTGAAACTGTGGCCCCACTGGTTGAGTCGGTTTTGATATTAACGAGAAATTGTTCAAAGATTGTCAGCTCACTAAGGCACTTCTGCTGTTTCCGGACGGCGGCGGACGAATTCTACGGATAGATCAACGGCGGCGTTCACAGTTCCAATTAGGTGGAACAAGTGATCTCCCTATATGAGCTGCTTCGACTTATTTAAAGCCCAGGTATATAGGGATATGCAACACTAAGCCAGGGTGTTGGAAAAGAGCTGGTGGCGGATGAGCCCTTGATGGGTCAACGGCAGCACTCACATCCACGAAGTGGGTTACTGGCACCGGAATTACCGGCCTACTGTCCTAGGGTCAAGAACGGGACCTGGCCTTCCAGGTTGGGGGTTGTGCCGTCGGCGTAACTTCCCGACCACGTCAAAAACATATAGTTATGGGAGAGACTATGGCAGCCTCGGATATAAATATACCTCAAAGGCTAACTAGACCCGGAACGTTAACGGACATGCGAGTGTGTAGCTGGAATGTGCCGACACTCTACATTCCAGGTGCTACTCAAAAACTTGAGTCTGTCCTCTCGCGGTACAAGACCGACAATTGCGACATATATTACAGTTGTAACAAAAGATTGCACGTGTTAGAATGCGGATTCGTCGTGGGAAAAAGGCTTAGATCGAAAGTAATGGACTTCAATACGATAATTGATCACCTGGCTGTGATCCGCTTCAGAGCTACATTCCAAAACATTAGCCTAATATGTTCACGCGCCTCTACCGACGAGGCTGAGGACCCTATTAAGGAGGAATTCTATGACCTCTTGGACGGAACAAACGGAGCCTGTCCGGAGTACGATGTCAAAATTGTACTTGGGGACTTCGATGCTAAAGTCGGCAAGAAAAATATCTTCGGCGGATTAGTTGGTAAGCACAGCCTCCACGAAACGACAACAGATAACGGCTACCGACTAATTGACTTTGCAGCAGCTTGTAATACGGTGATAAGTAGCACTAGGTTTCCGCGACTAAGGGTCCACACAGCAACCTGGCGCTCTCCAGACGGTCGAACTGCCAACCAAATCGACCATGTGCTAATCGACGCGAGGCACGCATCCAACATCTTGAACGTGCACACTTACCGAGGGGCAAACGTCGACTCTGTTCATTTTCTTGTTGCAGCTAGATTCAGAGCTCGACTGTCCAACGAGAAGAAGCTGCGAACTACCCAAAAGAAGAAATTCCACGTTGGACGCTTTAGCACATCTGGAGTCGCCAAATTCTACAAAGAGCGCCTGAGTGAGAAACTCCTCACCGTGCATTCACCTACCACAGACGCCAACAACCAGTGGTCTCAGTATCGCGAAATCATCAAGGAGGTAGCCGAAACCACCCTAGGATACCAGCCACCCCAGAGAAAAAGCCCGTGGTATGATGATGCATGCGTATACCGGAAAAAGGTGACAGAAGATGCACACATTAGAACGCTACAGAGGAAAACAAGGGCAACAAGGGATGAGTACCGAGCCAGGAGAAGGGAAGAGAAGAAGATCCTGCGTAAAAGAAATAGAGCACGCAGTCTCCCAGCTCAAGGAGATCGAAGAGTCTCGCGACCGAAACAACATCCAGAAGTTCTATAAGAAAGCCAAGCAACAGGGAATAGTAGATGTATTTAAGCAGCACTTCCAGCAGCTGCTAAACGGACAAAATGTAGAGAAAGTGATGGGGCAAGAAGAGAACCCACGTCCAGTCAATGAAGAACCAGTCCCTCCGCCCAGTATAGAAGAAGTTGGCTTAGCTAATAGAAAGCTAACGAACACCAAGGCCGCCTGCTCTGATGGTCTTCCTGCAGAGCTTTTCAAATGCGGAGGTGATGTTATGGTAGGGCGCATGCACCAAATCAGCAACCAAGTTTGGGTGGAGGAAAGCATGCCCGATGACTGGACCATCAGCTCCATATGTCCCATCTACAAGAAAGGCGATCCTATGTCTTGCAAGAACTATCGAGGCATATCCCTGCTTAATGTCGTATATAAGATTCTATCCAAAGTACTGTGTGAACGTCTCAAACCTTTTTGCAACACACTAATCGGCAGGTACCAGTGTGGCTTCTGGCTCGGCAGATCAACTGTAGACCAAATCTTCACACTAAGGCAAATCATGGAAAAGACCAACGAGTTTCAAGTCGAGACACACCATCTATTCATCGACTTTAAAGCCGCATATGACAGCATTCATCGTCAGGAGCTTTTTGTGGCGATGGCCGAATTCGGGATCCCGTCAAAACTAATCCAGATATGTCGCATGACACTAGATAACACGCGATGCAATGTGTAGTTTGGCAGCAGCTCATCTGAACTCTTTCAAACATGCACCGGATTTCGGCAAGGAGATGCGCTGTCGTGTGATTTCTTCAATCTTGTGCTTGAGCAGATAGTGCGCAGGGCAGGTGTCAACACGGAAGGCACTATCTTCAATAGATCAATTCAACTGCTGGGGTATGTGGACGATATAGATATCATCGGTCGATCCCAGCGTGACGTGTGATAGAGGCTTTCACGGCTATTGAAGAACAGGCGAAACTAGTTGGCCTTGAAGTGAATGAGGACAAAACTAAATATATGCTATCAACAAACAAACAATCATCTGTCCACCGACTAGGACAAAATGTCACTGTTGATAGCAGCAACTTCCAGGTAGTTAAGGAGTTTATCTAACTCGGGGTAAACAGCAACTCCACAAATGTCATCTTGCTTGTCCGCTGCTACTTCGGTTTGGCAAAACAAATGGGTTCAAAACTCCTAACTCGAAGGACAAAGTGCATGCTCTACAGAATTCTTATCTTGCCAGTTCTGCTATACGGCGCCGAGTGCTGGTCGATAAGCAGGAAAGGAGAGTTAATACTGGGATCCTTTGAAAGAAAAATCCTTCGACGGATATTTGGTCCTGTGTGCGAGGAGGGCGAATGGAGGAGAAGAGGCAACCGCGAACTCTATGAGCTGTACCAAGATGTGTCCGAAAAGCTAAAACTCGTCGACTACATTGGCTCGGCGACATAGAGCGAGTGAACAACAACGCTCCAGCCAAGAGGATCTCGGAATCCCAGCCCCCAGGTTCGAGACGACGAGGAAGACCGAACCCCCGTTTTAAAGACCAAGCCATCGCGGATGCCAGAGCGTTTGGTCTGGACAACTGGAAGCAGCGTGCTCAGGATCGCAGAGGGTGGAAGGCTGCCGTATTTCAGGCAGGGACTCTTCATGGGTCGGGAGCCCGTTAAGTAAAGTAAGTAAGTAAGTTAGGGTATGAAGAGGAAAAACACAATAGAATAGTGATCATTGCGTTTTGTGCGCGAACATTGAATTAATCAAATGTACTATAGAAACTTTCAAAAAGCGTAGGAATATGCTTAAGTTGGCTTTTTTCGGGTTAAGGAATATATATTCAACTTCGTGGTTTCTCATTCTCGCTTAATTAAACGAATCTGTTCCATCATCAAAATCATCATAAAAAACCATTTTAGTCTGTTATTGTACAATGTATACTTGACTTGTTGTATAATGTATAATACTTTAGAAAAACCCTAATATTTCAAAGTGGTATAAAAAGTGTAAACATTTTAACTCATATCACAAAAATACATTTTTTTTAAAATTATTTTCCCTAATAGAAATGGTTTCTTTTAATTAAAATAAAATCTAGTTACTCTAAAATGGTTACAAGTGTCCAAGAAGGAAAGCTTCATGAAGTTTTAAAGATATATATTTAAAACAAATGAATATAGAGCCCCAAGTTTTCACGATTTTAAAAACTTGCCAACTGTAAAAATATAAATACTTTCGAA
This sequence comes from Ferdinandea cuprea, assembly GCA_963576555.1. Classification (NCBI taxonomy): domain Eukaryota; kingdom Metazoa; phylum Arthropoda; class Insecta; order Diptera; family Syrphidae; genus Ferdinandea; species Ferdinandea cuprea. The sequence goes on from OY754959.1 coordinate 87,694,162, forward strand.
ATTTTTAATAATTACAATACAAATTTAGCGTTCCGGTTTAGATCTCAGTACTTTTTGTGGCTGACTTGTAAGGCAAAAGCGAATTTTGTATAAGAGAACTTGGCTATTCTGCAAAATTTATGTTTTGTAGTAATTTTGACCGAAGGTAAACGCGCTTAATCGAGGAAAATACAATTTGTTTTATATATTTCCTGGATTCCTGGGGTTTCTCCGCAAACTCTATTACTGTGCCAAATTTAAAGGATCTACGATGATTGGAAGTGATCCGCAGTTTCGTGTAAATAAGGGTGTTGTGCCAAAGTTGCTAAAGAACTTATTTAAACAAATTTTTAAATTGATTTGCTCACCCACTATATATTGTATTTTGCACACTTTTGACATAGCCATTGTCAAAAGTACAAAAAACTGAACAAAATCGTTAGATCAATTTCTGTGAAATTTGAATTTATTTAAATTTAAGAAAGATACTGGGTATGCAGTATTCTAACTCCAGTATCCAAAATACAAAAACTGACAAAATTAGTTCTGAAGAAACCCTTTATATGGGATGTACCGTTATTTAAAATGAAAGAGCAAATCCATCGATTTAAAAGTTAGCTTATTCACATACGAAAATATATGCAAACTATGATCGTCAAGCCACACATTGCGCCATCTTTGGTTCGCACATATTCACAGCTATGAAATTGGATGAAGAAAAGGCCTCCATTATAAAATATTTTGTCTGAGTCTTAACTGGAAAGAGTTGTTAAAGTCGACTTTGTTCCTACACAGATTCTTGAAGTGGAGCGTGATTTATAAAAAATAATAGTTGGTAGTTAAAATATAAGTAGGTAGTAGGTAATAAAGAACGCAAATTAGGTAACATTTAAAGTCGACACCCACTTTTCACTTTATAAATTTTTACTTTATTTCCTCAATTGTGTAGTACATTAATAATTTGTTTTGGTCACTTATCATGAAAAATAAATCAATAAATAAATAAATAAATAAATAAACAAGTAACAGCTAGCATTCTAGACTCTTCTGAAATGACTCCATGTTTCAATTTCCGCTTGTAAAGCACTTCCAGGACATTCGGTTGCTTTTACTTGGCCGTGCCCATGGAGCCTATAATTCCTTTGAATATGACCCTTTTCGACACCATAATTTAGAAGCTGTTTCATTTTATCCAGCATCTCTTGGGGTGGCACAGAATCTGGTGTGGTGGATAAAATAAAATAAATTCACAATGAAAACAACCAAACTACAAAGAAGAAATGTTTTTGTTCTATAAAATACGAGAAAACAAGAGAGAAGAAATATTAAAAAAAAAAATAGTCAAGAAGCAAAGTACATTGAAAATTAATTTCCGCTTGGTTGGGATATACTATAAAATATTTATTTTTTATGGACTTTTGGTTTGTTTCACGTCTACGTAGTAAGTAGCATTCTAGAAACTATAGCAGTGTAACAGCATAATCATACAACATTCTAAATTCTCCTACCTGACCAATTACCAATTAAGCAGATTCCAATGCTGCGATAATTGTATCCAGGGGCGTGAGCTCCTTGCACTCCAAAACCTCGACCCTCGTAAATTTCACCGTCGCCTCCGATTAGGAAATTGTAACCAATGTCATCCCAACCGTTTACAATTTGATGGCTTCTCTGGATTGACCTTAATGTATTTTGGCAGGCTGAATGTGTGTGGCATGCTGGTGGACTACCCGTGTGATGTACGATCACATATGGGACTGCAGTATTGATGGGTGATTTGTCTTTCGGTCTTGCTGCATTCCATTCGGTACGTTTGATGATTTTTAAATTGGCTGTGGGTTGTTGTGGGATGTTCTCTGTAAGGCAAGTAAAACATGGGAAACGGTTAAAAATGTAATTTATTAAGATTCAAAGCAAACAAGAGCATGTTGTTTTTTGCCTCAATATGTTGAAACAAAAAAGCTTAAAATCGCAGTTGCGATGTTATGCAGTAGCAAAATTGTTTTGTTATTAGATAAGAGGGACAAGCAAACAACAAATTTTTCTGGTAATCCCCACGGCAGATGTTATCAGAACCGTTGACTCTCAGTTCAATGAGCCGAGCCTAGTATTTTGTTAAAAGTATGCTTGTGACTAGTTTAACGAAGGTCAAGGGTTTTCATTAATCATTTAATGGTATCGGCTGAATATGTAGCAGCCGATTTCATAATGAGTCAACGAGCAGTATAAATAAAATTTTAATTTGCTGTATGGTCAGGTGGTCAAGTAATAAGAGGAGTTGGTATAGTAATAATTTTATAGATAGAAACGGACACCAAATAAAACTTAAAAAGTAGTTCCCTTAAATATAAATAAAATCAAACAATTGTTGGTAGAGTTCGTCTTTAATTAATTCAAATACTAATGGACTACCGCGGTCCGGATTCAAAGCCGAACCCAGTAGCATCTAAAGTTTTTTTTTCACTGCACACGTTTTTCGTTTTGCAAGAATCTGTCATGAAATGTTTCTCAAACTTGCGTTCGGAATCAAAGTAAAATTTTAGGTACACCTTCCATCTGTACCTTCCAATATATCTGTACGAATACACAATAGTTGAAGAAGAAATGTTTTACGCATAGAATGGGCCTATGTTCAATACATGTATAAATACGTTTAATATTCATATAAATAGTTCATATGTTAAGTTGTACATAATATGTAAACAACAATATAAACATAACTAAATTCAATTCTTATGCACCCAGTTTATCCCAAATATTATGGATAGTTTTGATTTAAAATTCAAAGTTATTCTTTCATCGATATTTAAAATGAAAAACTTACCCGCCAAGATGAGCATTGGCCAGGCGACCAATACTGCTACAAACAAATGTACTGATTCCATTTTTGGAATATTCCTTTTGTGTTTCTACAGAAAAAAACCTCACTGAGAAATAAAACTTCGAATTGTGTCCTTATTTCTTCTCGTCGACAATTTCCTTTTTTTACTGTTATTCTAGTTATCCTTGAAATGAATAGAGAACACTAGAGACAAATGAACGAAGGACTTGGAAAATACTTTCTGTTGATACTGCAAGATGTTATTACACGGAGAGGGAACGATGCCATCGATAACTGACCCCCTTTAGGAGGAATTGCGCTGGTTTTATACAGAATTGAGATGGGTTCGTAAGTAATGTCTACAGAGCAAGGGGTTTTTCCGCCCCTCTATTATTGGAGCTACGAAGCCATGGTGAATCTTTACAATGCACAGGGGTGAGACCGAATTTGATTAGAGTAGAGACGATGACAACGCTTCAAGACTACGACAGCGATTCGAAAACAGCTAACGTAGAGATATACAATTTCCGATCCGATTATAGATTTGTTGGTCGGTTTATGTGCGGGTGAATCCCAACTACCCCCTGGAATATGTATGAAATGTATCTTCTTCTTCAGCACTTTCAACGATGCTTTCATTTTTTCGCGGGGCATCACCATCGGAAATGATCGCCGTTTGGGGTTTTGTTGAAATCTCATTTGTGAGAGATTTTTGGTTAGGATTTTCATTTTGGGTTTTATTTCATTTTCGCTCTCAATTGTGATTTTTTTTGGATGAGCTATATAATGGACACACGCTAAGTTATCTGCTATTTTTTTTGTTTTTGTTTCATGAAAATGAAAACAATATTTCTTTCTTTGAGGGGATTTCAGAATCTCCGTTACGTCTTATCACGCGATGGTTATCAAATAGGCTGATCGTCGATTTTGTTTTCACTCGAATTAAATTGCGATAGCACGTGTTTCGGAATACCTTCCTTTTCTATAATAATCAAATACCTAATACGGGACAATATATTTCTTCTTTGTTTTTATTTATTTATTATAAACATTCCATTTTTTATTTTCTTTAACAAATAACCGACTTGCTCAAATTTTTGTTTGTATATATAGCTTTTTGTTTGAAAACTTTTCGGAACCAAATCGATCAAAGAAAATAATATTTCGAATTTCAATTCACTTAAAAACTAAATTTTTTTTAATAATAAATTAACCAAATTTCAAGGACCGCGTTTTACGGATTAGAGTCAAATAATTGTTAACCTATAAAAGTTATTAAATGGTTTCAAAAACCCCATTAAAGTGGTTAAAAGATTATGAATATTGTGATCAAATTATAGCATGTTACTTTCATTTAAAGGTCGGTTTTTTAGTTCACTTGTTTTTTACACACTCATTTGGAAAGCGATGGCGCCAAAACGATATTAGTCTGCCGCTATTTTTCCCATTGCTTCTACACATATTAACTTGCATTCAACCAGAGAATCCGGCGCGTGCATTGCGTCGAGTAAGTTGTTGACGACGACGCTTATTATTATGAAAGGAGGTTTCCAATAGAATCCGTTCTAGGCCACTCTCATGTGTACCCCTACACGTTGAAAATACCTTCAATGACGATTCCCGCAGAATCATATAAGAAACAGATTATTAGAAAATATACCAAAACAAAATACGAAATCAAAATCCAACAATATTTTATACCTCGTTCATCAATATCAACACAATTGCTTAAACATTGACAAAAGATAAATCTGTGTAGAAAGGAAGCCTATTGGATGGATTGGAAGTGCATGAAATATGTATATAAATCAAGCAAACTCTCATAACACCGCACCTTGCGAGTTCAGGCAAGGTCCCTTCTATATGTGTTATATATATTTAATTTTTGTATGCGATAAAATATTCCAAGAAAACACGAATTCTTTTTTTTATATTGCATTTAATTTTATGTAGAGGAAAGCGGGACTTAACATTACACTTTTACTTTGAAAATAAGTCAGCCATAAAATTGAAAAGACATGTTTCAGCTCCAAAATCTATCGGAAAGGATTACCAAAACCTGTTCGATTGTCTTAAGATATGGATTTAAAAAAAATCGTGTTGTTTCACTTCTTAATCAAATTCTTACTCTAAATAATAATTCTTTAAAAAACACAGCATTTTGATAAGTTTTAAAAGAGGTTACACCTTACCCCGGAAAAATGTTACATTTAGCCCCAGCAAAACAAACAGTTCTTTGGCACCTACCATACAACTTCCTTTGTGGGTGCAGTTGCTTAGTGGTTAAGTGCGTTGGACCACTAAGCGAGAGGTCGCTGGTTCAAATCCCGACCTGAACCACCTGCAAGTTTTTATTCGCTTGCGAACGTCTGACAAACATCCAAAAGTAAGAAATGTCATGAGAAGCTTCTCAAAAATAAATTGCCGTTCGGAACCGGCATTAAACTGTAGTACCCTACATTCGTGTCAAAAATATATCTTCGCACACACAATGGTTGGAGAAGCTGGGCTTTAGGTCCTGTATGGGCCGTTTACGCCAAATATATATACAGCTTCCTTTGCTGATGACCAGGCTACAACTTAGGTATATATGCGGGTAGCTATGGGGAAGACGCACATTTTTCTCTTTCGCACAATTCATAATCTTCAGAGGAACGGTCCTTTTTAGCTTGTAGCCCCACTCTCCCCTACTCACAGGGGGATGTAAGAAATTTAAGAAGGAATGTAAAAGACCGCTGAGGTTTACTTAAACTCTCAAGTCTTTCACATGATAGCTTCTCCTTGAATGAAACATGGCTTAATGCCAGTATTATAGAGAGGGAACCTTTCAATCCTGAGTTTTTAGTTCATAGATCTTCAAGAAAATTATCTTAAGTGTTAAGAGGAGGTGTCTTGATTGATATTCGTTATAATCTTGACGTCATATAAAATCGACTTTCCATTTGACATTTATGTTGAACTCATTTGTATAAAAATTACATTAAAGAATAAACATTTATATGTTGTTAATGCCTACATTCCGTCTATCGTCTCCGCTCGTTGTGCTCCGAGTTGTCTTTGGTACTCGCTGATGTTTTTGACATATCTATTTGACTTCTTGGCGACTTGAATCTGCCTCATATCGGATGGTAATTTTCTGAGGATGAATCTCATTTCATGCCGTCTATCGACTCTGCACAATAAAATGTAGTTATGTTTGAAATCATTTTACCTTTTTTTCTTCGCTTTTAGAACTATTGTTATAGAATCTCACTCCAGTATTACTAAAATTAATAAATTTCATCCGCCCCTTGATGTGTTTATTGATCTAGGCGGGCATTTTTACGAAAATAGTAATTCGTATGATCGTTCGCACTCTTTTGACTTTCGGAAAGCAAATTTCCATAGGTTTTCTGAATAAATAAAAAGATTTCACTTAAGTTTGTCTCTGATTTCAAATATTGACGGTGCAGTAGAATATATAAATAAAGTTATTACAGTAAAATTAACCAGAAATTGGCAAATGTCACATTCCTGGTAGACTAAAGATTTAAAATTTATAATCTATCAACTTAACTTACTTGGAGGATATATTTAAAAAGTCTTTGTCAATCTGATTTTGAACAATATTAAACTTTATTTTTATAATTTCAAAAGATTATCATTCATACTTTCTTTACAATGACTATTTAAGCAAAATGGAGTGCTCTTTTAGAAACGACTCAAATCATTTTTGGGGTTTTGTGTACTAAAAGAAAAAATCTGATGGGCACCCAGACTCCTCTACACTTTGATAAACATTATTTTAGTTCATTGAGTAATTGTGTGCACAAGTATCGTTTAGTAATTTTTCATTTGGTGTGGACACAATTTCAAGATTTGTCTCTTCTTTAAATAACGACTACTCGTCTGGTCCCGATGGGATTGCACCTATTGTTTATAGAAAATTGCGTGTGTCACACCTGTATTTAAAAACGGTGGAAAGGGTGATATTACAGACCAATCTCAAAGCTGCCTGTGAAAAATTAATATTTCTATATTGCAATGTAGTCTGTAAAGAACAGCATGGGTTGTTGAAAACCGTTCCACTATCACAAGTTTGTTATGTGTCCTGAACACTTGTTCAAACTCCTTAGAAAATAATAATGAAGTCGATTGCATATACACTGACTTCTAAAAGGCTTTCGACCTGTTGTCCCATGAAATAATCGAATTTAAGCTCATTGGTTATGGTTTTCCACTGCTTTTTGATCAATTTGATTAACTCATATCTTAGGCAAAGGGATTATCGAGTCAAATTTACAGATTCATTATAAGAATCTTCCTTCCTCTGCACTGTCTGGTGTTTCCCAAGGAAGTCATTTGGGGCCCATTTTGCTTATAAACTTGTATAATGATGTTAAATAATGTTTTAAATAGCGATATTTTAATATGTGTTGATGATATAAACAATTTTAAACCAGGATGACAGAAATCTTCTCCAAATCGGTAGTAATAGTTTCACTCCTTAACCTATCTAAATGTCAAAATATGGCATTTTCAAGAAAGCGCACTCTTTACAGCTTTCATTATTCGTCAGACATCATATGCCTTGCCATGTCGATAGTTTTAAGGATCTTGGGGTTTATTTTTACCCCTAACCTTTGTAGGACATATCAATTTTATTGTGAATAAGTCAAATTGTATGCTAGGCTGTGCTAGGTGGACCAAAGAATTTGAGGATCCGTATGTTACTCAGGCATGCTACAATTGCTTCGTCCGTCCGCATCAGGAGTATGCTTCACAAGTTTGAACTCAATCACTCAAATCGACTTGAAGCCATTCAATGCAGCTTAATTCGATTTGCCCTAAGATGATTTCCATGGGAAGATCGATACAACCTTCCCCCCTATAGTCAACGCATCAAACTTCTGCAAATGATACCCCTCTCTCAACATAGTATCAATAGTGGTATGGTTAACGACTCGATAGTCGATAGTAACCATGTCGATAGTTTTAAGGATCTTGGGGTTTATTTTTACCCCTAACCTTTGTAGGACATATCAATTTTATTGTGAATAAGTCAAATTGTATGCTAGGCTGTGCTAGGTGGACCAAAGAATTTGATGATCCGTATGTTACTCAGGCATGCTACAATTGCTTCGTCCGTCCGCATCAGGAGTATGCTTCACAAGTTTGAACTCAATCACTGAAATCGACTTGAAGCCATTCAATGCAGCTTAATTCGATTTGCCCTAAGATGATTTCCATGGGAAGATCGATACAACCTTCCCCCCTATAGTCAACGCATCAAACTTCTGCAAATGATACCCCTCTCTCAACATAGTATCAATAGTGGAATGGTTTATATTGATGCACCTGATTTGCTGTCTTCAATTCACTTTTACTTTCGTCACACAGCACAACTTAGGGTGTGTGAATTTATTATTCGGTCCTTATCATAGAACGAATTACTCGCTTGAGTAGAATTTAGAATTTCAATGATCATGTCAGTAAGATGAAACATAAAAACATATTTTGGATAATCATGCTCTATTGTCGAAAACTATTTTGTGGCCGTTTTGTTTGTGTTAGTTATAATTATATGCCTGTTATATTTTTTTAATGCATATTTGTATATACTCCCTACCATATCAATTCACTTTAAAAATCCTGTGCATAGTGACGCACTCCCCGAATGCCTGTCAGACGGTTATGTTCTTGATTACTAAAACCAAATTACTAATTTTAAAATTTTTAGGCTTGCTTAAAATAAAGAAGATGGCCAGGTCTTCTACTATACCTACATATAACCATATACTCAGCACCTAACGAATATCGTATTCTAACCACGTGGTTTCAGCTTAGTCATTACTCAAACAAACCGTATAAAACTCACTTTATCTGCTAATACCCTATTAGTCACTTGACTCCTTTTTGTCGCATTCTAAAACAGGGAATAAATGGATATCCGCAAACATCCCACAAACAAACAATTAATTTCCAAGCATAATTTATGACAACCACCTCAAACAATGGGCGAAATTCTAAATTTTCCTTATATTCAACTAAAACCGTAATAATATACAACTCGAACGCAAAATTCAGGATACATTTAAACAATTGCCCAAAATCCATGTCACATTTGTTACAGATATACCTACAGTCAGTTCTTTGGTGCTTATCGTTCCATCGCATAAAAAGTGCAGAGCAAGGCACTATGCTATATGAAAAATGAAACATGTACAAATCCTTAGGAAAATCCAAAATCCTTTCTTTCTAAGTGATTCAGTTTGTAAGACAAAAGTCATAATCCTTTAGTTATTGTCCTTTTTGTTACATGTTTGTAAGTTTTTATGTTTGTTTGTGCAGGGATAGAAAGGGTGCAATGCTTTGTTCTTAGTGGACCTAATGCCTGTGCTATCATCGTTTCAATGATCATTAACCTCTCCGATATCGTCATAATCATTGTCAACGTTACAATCATCATCATTGTCGCTGCACTCCAAACACCTCACAGTCACGGGGGCCAGTCAATTGCAGTTGCAATGGTAGCGGGAGCCTTTTACGGCATGCACTTCCATTTCGGCTCGTTAGTCCTTTAAGGAGATTTTATGCCAATGCTAGCACTCGTTGGTTAGTTATATGGGTATGTATTGTATATGTTTATCGACCGGCAGAAGTGCTTTCGCGCCATAAAACCAGCAAAGAGTTGTACTTATACGTATTACACTGGAAAGGAAAGAGCATGGAAAAGTCTTCGGTGGTGAAGTGTAGTCATGTTTACCCTGTTTTTATCTAAGCTTCTACGATTTACTTTTGCCCGTAAGCACCCAATTCCAGGAAATGACTGTAATTGCTTCTAGGGTCTTATCGTGGAGTACATACTTTTTTGCAGCTTTTTGGGGGTTGCAATAACCGGTTCCAGTACATTTCCTAACAGAGTCTTGTGCGAAAATGTACACCATCTTAGAGCGCCAATCCGTGCATTTGCGTGTGGTTGGAGCGGCTATATTTCGTTCTACTTCATGTAAATTCTTTTTAATGTATTGTTAGGGAATACAGGAACCGGCAAGGACGCAACAAGACACTTCACGGTCGGAAATGCAATTCCATATACTCGGGAATCCTCAAGTCCGCTTGGGTGTGACCCGTTTGGAAAATTATGGTTTTTTTCTTACCTTCGGGTAAAGTGTAATATCCTTTTGCATTTAAGAGAAAACAAATGTACATAAAGGCACTTCTTACGCATGGAAGGAGTTTCTTCGATTCCGTGTTTAATCAAAAGAAAACTCACAAAATTAACGTTTACACAGAGGAAATAAAAATTGCATGTTAAGGCTGTATTTGTGTTGGCATAAATGTTTCTTTATGAAACTTATCAGTTCAAATAGGAAAATCAATTTGCAATAGTGAAATCGACAAACATTTTTTTTAGTCGAATGTTGGTAGTAAGCACGCAAAAGTGATTTTTGACAATAACCCCTTTACAAGATGCGGGGAAATATCTTCATATTAAATATTATTTCTAAATTATTTATTTAATTATTTACTAAATGAATGTTTCCTACGTTTGGAATGCTAAATAATTAAATAAGGTTTAAATTCATTTTTCTTTTAATAGTAACACTGATAAGGTAGAGTAGGTACATCTCCTCTTATAAGAATTTGGAGAAGGTATGAGCGAGACAAAAGAATAAAAAAAGTTATGATTTTACAGCATGCCCGCTTTTCCATACGCCTGTCACTCGAATTAAGGCCTTAAATTTTGAGCTAGGAAGCTGAAATTTGGATCTTAAGGAGTACTAGGTTGTACTACAATCTCGAAATGTTTAAGTGTAAAATAGGAAATCTTAGGAAAAATGTACGAGCAATGTCAGCCAAAATATAAAAGGAGTACACCTTTGGTGACACAATCGGAAACGGATTTAGGCCAATCGATTTCCCAGCACCCTGTTTCCTCACCTCAATATTCACAGAAGAACATGTTCAAATAGATTGATCATATTGCGATCAACGCTAGTATTTTAGATGTGCGACCATTTCGTGCAATGTACGTCCACAGACATCTCAGACGCCAAAGAAACGGGAAAATAATGTAAGCAAATTTAACGCAACAAACTGCCAGAACTTTCCTATCACCCAGCCTTTGGAGTCCTTTGCACCCAGCATTAATTGCTGAAGACCAGTGGCATAGATTTCGAGGCACGACGCAACTAACGTGCTCAGATTCGTTTGACCGGTTTGCAGGAAATGTGACCTACTAAAGGTCTATATCTATAGGCGTCAACTATAGAGGTATCAGATGGGAAACCACAAAGTTAGGCAAAACATTCCACATGCGTGAGGTTCGGCTCAAAAAGAATTCTCTGTATTTGACAGTACATCCGAAAGAGGGCTTAAGAGTAAACTGAGCAGCATGCGTTGAAATACGAGTATTGCGAGAAAAAATTTAAAAGGCCGGAATGCGGCTGCCTATTTTGTCAGAGCTCTGGCGATGAAGAAGACAATACAATAAGGTAAAACAAGAAACGTTACGACGATGATAAAATGTAAAAAGGCAGCTTTATCTGCATACGAAAAAAAGCGTTAAGAACTTAAGGGATGGTTTGTTTTGTATTCCATGATATTTGTAAAATAAATGTTATTTTTTAAAAAACGCCCTCAAAAGTGGGTATGGCCAAAAACTTTGTATGGGTGATCGAAAAATGGACTCGAAAAAATATTGGCTAAATATCTTGTCATATTCACATATATTTTTTTCGTTTCTGTAGAAGCTTTCGTTGCTCCACCCGGGATTTGAGCTTTTCGTCAGGCAGGCGCCTATGGCAACAATACCTGGATGACAAGCTACGCGGGATAAATGAATTTCTACCATGGATCCTTATGGACCTTATGGACCTTATGCCCATATAGTAAATAGACATAGGATGCATAGAATTCAAAATGAGAACCAACAGTTGTCTCGCTTTCATATATGCATAATTGCGATCATTTGCAGCGCACCTACGCAAATATTTCGAATCACTTGCACTTTCATATTTTTGTGAAGGACAGAGATAGACGATGAAAAGTTTCCACATGACTGTATATGGATCTATCTTTATTATACCCTATCCTAAGTGTATATTAATTTTGACACATAGTTTGTAACATGATCAGTTTGTCCGTCCGTCCGTCCATCCGTACGCAATTTGTAGGCCTTTAAAATTAATCTAGGAAGCTGAAATTTGGAACACATACTCCCTAGGGCTCCGAAATGGTTACAATTTAGAAAAAACCCTTTTAAAGCTAAAGTTAGAGAGATAGAGTTTATTTGGTACAACCTTCACAAAATATGTGTGTACTTTTTGTGGGCGTTTTTCACTAAAATGCTGTTTGCTTCGAAAATGCGAAAAAAACGTTTAACAAGATATTTAGCCAATATTTTTTCCAACATATCGCCCTTACAAAGTTTTTGGCCACGCCCACTTTTTGGGGCGATTTAAAAAAAAAATATTTTTTAAATTTAGTAGAATGAAATAAAATGCTAATGCTTTTCTCTTTGAGGCATAACGGGATATGGATAGGGTATCATACTGTTCGCACCAAGCGGACTGTAGCCTTTCCTTATGTTGTTTTAACAATTGGAAAGCGAATCTTCCGAGCCATATTTATTTGGAGAACAAATTAATGAACCCATTTCAAGGTAATATTTCTTGTACCATATTTTTTATGATTTCTAAACTATAAAAACCGGTATTTTCTAGAATTTTAGGACTTCTATTCGGATATTTTATGGCTGAAGATCCATAAGGAACTTTGGATATGAAATCAAGGCGGAGGAAAGGATTTACACAGAGAAAAGAAAATGCTGGCGTTCTTGACTTTTCAACATGTTTAAGTAATTGGTCTATATATTCGGCTGGAGTTACAGTTAATTTATTATTGATTCTTTAATATTTTAAAACTTAGGAAATTTATTAGGTTATTTATTTATACTTTGTAATATTTGATTTTCATTTTAACCACTAGACTTAACAATATCAGGGCGAATACATTTTGGTAATTTTCTTAAACATGTTGGTAGTTGAAGAGTAACGAATTAGATTGAAGATATGCTACATTTTATAAATAAATTACGATTTTGATATCTTTTAGTCCCGCAAATAGAATTGGTAAATAAAGCATTGGGATGAACTAAGGCTTTAATATTTCCTGTCTTCAATATTTGACCACATGGACCAAAATTGCCAAGAACTTTTCGAAGTAATTTTTTATACATACCGCCATATGACCTTACCAAATGTTTTTCATACTTCTTTTATTTCAGGAACAGAAGACATTTTAATACTCAATTTATTTCATTATATTCTTTCTCCATCCGGCAGGCGAACCACAATTTGAAGTTAGAAGGATCGAAAAAACGGAAGTTCTTTAAGCCAACAACAATAAAGGATTCACAACAACTCCTTATCATTAGTGTCAACGAAGCCAACGATTTAAGTTCCTCATTGGATCGTCTAACAAATAATATGTAAATATAATATTAAAACAAATTTTCTTATGTAAAAATCTTTAAAACTAATTTTACCAGAAAACTTTATCAACATATTCAACTATTCTTTACAAAAATATGATGAGAATGTAATTTTATAAGTAAAATAAAGAAAAAAATTAAATTATTTTAATAAAAAAGCAGTTAAATCGAAAAAGCGTTTTTTTTATTATTTTTTTTTTGTTGAAAATTATAAGGGTGATTTATTGTGCAATTTGGTTTATCCTACAATGGCCGTGGAAAGTAACAACACTTATAAAGGGTGTTTTTGTACAGGTTGGTTTTTCGAATAGAGATAAAACTGACATTTTGTGGTCAAATCTGTCAACTCATTTCATCATGAACAGATTGACAAATGAATACCGCTTGCAAATCGTGCAAATTTATTTCGAAAATAATGGTTCAGTTCGCGAAGTTTGCCACAACTCCGTTCATTTTATGGTCGACATTATCGTCCATCAGAGCAATTAATTCGATTAACCGGGGATCGTTTTCGCACTACGTTTACTTTATGTGATAAAACACATCCCCAGAGATATCGAACAGTGCGCACCGAAGAAACAATTGCCGCTGTCGAGCAAAGTGTTGAATAGGACCCGAATGAATCGATTCGCCACCGTGCACAGCAATTCGAGCTTTGTCTATTAACTTTATGGAAGATTTTGCACAAAACTCCCTTCTTAAGACCTAACAAGATCCAGCTTGTGCAAGAATTAAAGCTACGACACCATGCAATCCATCGTGATTTTTGTGTATGGGCCGAAAATTAGATTGATATCGATGCTGATTTTCATCGCAAAATTTTGTTCAGTGCCGCATTTGGAGTGATGTGAATCTACATGAGACCCTTGAAACGCCATTACATCCAAAAAAACTGACTGTTTTGTATGATCTATGGGCTGGTGGAGACATTGGGGCATTCTTCTTCCGAAATAATGCTGGATAGTCAGTTATCATTAATGGAGACCGGTATAGAGCCATGATAAACGACTATTTTGTTCCTGAATGGGATGGCATGAATGTGGATGGAATGTGGTTCCAACAAGACGGCGCTTTATGCCACACTTCATGCCACAGCGCACTTCACAATCGATTTATTGAAGGAAGCATTCGATGAGCGCATAATTTCGCGGAATGGTGCTGCCAATTGCCACCAAGTTCGTGTGATTTGACACCATTGGATTATTTTCTTTCTGGATATGTGAAGTCGCTCGCCTACACCAACAGAAACGTTAGGGACTTGGAAGCCAACATGCCGACATACAGCCCCAAATGCTTGAAAAAGTAGTTGAAAATTGGACCTCCAGACATGTCTTTATTCGAACCAGCCGCGGCAGCCACATGCCCGAAATCATATTTAAACATTAATGGCATAAAATTATCCTTCCAATAAAGGCAAATTGATGGACGTTAAAACGATTTTCTTGTGTTTTATTTCAATTCAAAGTTCTATACCTCTAAAAAATAACACCCTGTATAATGTTAAGAGCACGGATATTTTTAAACAGGCACAAATAAAATACAGTGTTTTAATTGATCAACAATGATTAACAATGATCATGCTTTCCAAATCACTCACCTAAAGTAATGCAAGCAGAATCATATTAATACTAATGTAAATATTTTGGAACAATAACGTTTATTACGAATTGTGTAATCTTGAAAATAGAAATTCAATGGCGTATTCGGTTTAAACAACGAAAATTGTTTTTTTTTAGAAGAAATTAACAATGGAACATTGGTTAAAATAATAACGACCATTGGTAAACGCAAAAACACACACTGTTTGTAGTTGATTTTTCAATTTTACACAGTAATTGTAATACACAGAATTGTAATCCTACAGAACATCACGCTAGGTTGTATGCAAATTTTATTCATTTTAAAAGCAATGATACACTTTGAAAAAATTGGCTTTTTATATCTATGAGGCAGAACTTACATAGATCTAACAATAAGTTAATTTTACAATAGACTTGCAATATCGGCAATATTGATGAAAGTCCTAACTGAGTAGTTTCTCTACTTCATAAACAAAAAGAAAAAAAAACTGTGGGCACTAGTCTTATCACCTCACATTGCAGTTAAATGAAAAAAGTATCAGTATCGATTGGAATTACATTGGTATATAACTTTATCCAACACATATAAGAAAATGCTATGGTAAATTTACCTAAGCATTTTAAGTAAACCTATTTCACATTACCTAGGGGGAGTATAAATTCGGTTTTTCTAGGCTGCAATTTGCTTGTCTGATAATTTCCATAAACAAATATTTCAGTAAGTCAAATAGCGTATAAAAGTATTTACACAATATTTTTCTCTGAGTGTACGACTACTGCCACTACAAAAGCTTTAGAAAATATAACATACAAATTTAGCTTGTTTCTATACGAAATTCTCCCAACTTCATGCAACAAAACATTTTATTACTTAAACCCAACGCAATTCTCAGCAGCAACGTAAGAATCTACGTAGGAAAAATTTGCCAACCTCTGGCTTCATGGAATATTAAATTTTATTCTTGGCCTTTCTTAGTTTTTGAGCTATTTTACGTGCCATAATTCATGCTACTGCCGTCTCTACAGCTCTGTTCCTTCCTTGAAAATTGATTCTTTTATCCTCACTTCAGGTCTTTTTTGCTCCTACTATTCGTGCACACAATTACACTGCCACCAGTCTGCCCAGCCCCCGCTCCATATATTTTATATTCTTATCTAAAATATAGCCTTTCAAGGAAACAAATGAAAAAGTGTTCACCCATAGTTTGTTAGAGCGAGACTAAGAAACATGCACCGAAATGGCTCATCACTAAGAGCACGAGGGTACTCGTATCCACTTCCCATCTGCCATACAGTCCTCGGACAGCGATGCAATATGACTTCGGGAAACCGTCGTTTTGTTGCTGCAATTTTGTATCATAAATTTTACCAAAAAGCAATTAATTCGGTCGGGGTGAAAAGTGTTTTCGACTGACGCGTGCCTAAACTCCTTCCACATGCAATAGGTTCGCTACGAACCAAGGAAACATATTTTTGCAGTCAGTTAGGCGCGATAGACGTGCGAATGAGAGTGATAAACTCAAGAGGAAGATAAAGGGCGCATGAATTACCACCACCATCCCTGGTGGTGTATGTTTGGCGCCAGTTTATTTATGGCAAGTGGCGTTTAAGCAAAGGATTTGTATTCTCCAATAGAGCTTATCTTGTTTTGTTTTATAGGGTTTTTCTTTGTGTCTATTTATATTTATTTAACATGCCTGTCTTTCAGCCAGCGATTCTCTTTGCCAATTTTTATCTGCAAACTCGTTCAATTTTCACCCTATCTACTTATCCATTGTCATTGAGTGATGTGTTTGAGGGATTTACTTATTTTAAATTGGCAAAGATCATGTCAAAATGTCACACGATATGCTTGCATACACAAGTTCTATTAGGCTTATATGCAAAAATAAACAATGACAGGTGAGCAAGACAACTTAAGATCGATGGTAATGAGGTTGTAATGACTTCTATGTTTCACTCATTTTATTTTATTTGCTTTCAAGAGAAAACATTAATGATCATTATTGCTCTTAATTCTACGTCTGCCCTTTGTAACTTTTAATAAATTTAAATTCGGTAACGTATTCAGTTTTAAAATTCAAATTGTACACAGTATTTCATTAAGATTAAGATTAGATTCATTAAGATTAGTTAATTCAGTATCTAAATTCTGTTATAAATTAATTCAAATGTAATTTTCAATTACATAGTCTGCATAAAATTGTAATATAAGAAAAAATAAATAAATAAATGATTTAATTTCTAAAACATTTGCTCACATTTTCTAATTGCATTTTATATGACTTAAAGGACGTCTTTCTTTTAAGATTATTTTCGCTTTAACCCAGTGACGTTTATTCAAAGGTGCGCAGGTGTTCTCCGCACACCCTATACATTATTTTTAAATTCAATGTGTAAACAAAAAATAAAAATGACTAACATCTGACAAATCACCCTCGGAAGTTCCCTTCACTTTAGCAAGCAAAATGTATTCCAAAACATAAGGAAAGGCTACAGTCCGCTTGGGGCGAACAGTATGATACCCTATCCATATCCCTATACGCCGAAAAGAAAAAAGCATTAGGAAGATGATGGATAGCATTTTATTTCATTCTATTAAATTTAAAAAAAAAATATATATTTGTTGAAAAAACGCCTTGAAACGTGGGCGTGGCTAAAAACTTGGTATGGGCGATATGTTGGCAAAAATATTGGCTAAATATCTTGTTAAACATTTTTTATCGCTTTCCATGAACATTTTTGAAGAAAACAGGATTTTAGAGAAAAACGCCCACAAAATGTAGTCGTGGCAAAAAAATTTATATGACAGACTTATAAAGGAGGGCAGAGCCTACATATCTTGTGAAGGTTCTAACATACTATCTCTCTAACTTTAGCCCTAAAACGGTTTTTTCTAAATTGTGGGCGTGGCAGTGGGCGGATTCAAGAACTTTTAACACTTTACCATTTCGGGATCCTAGGGAGTATATCCTCTAAATTTCAGCTTCCTAGCATACATTTAAAGGCCTCAAAAGTTGATACGGACGGACGGACGGACTGACGGACGGACGGACATTGGTAAATAGTCTTAGGATTTGGTCCTGATCATAAATATATATACTTTTATGGGTCTACGACGAATATTAAGGGGTGTTACAAACTGTATGTTAAAATTAATATACCCTTAGGATAGGGTATAAAAAGATCGCTTTTCAACTTTATCAAGCGCACCACCACACTACCAAACCAACCGCAAACGAAAAGTTCATTTTCAGTAAACATGTCAAACATATTACCCATTTGCATGTTCTCCTTACTTCAGGGCACCAAGGTAGATAAATTCTTTATACAAAATATGTTGAAAACATAAGGAAAGGCTACAGTCCGCTTGGGGCGAACAGTATGATAACTTATCCATATCCCTATATGCCCAAAGGAAAAAGCATTAAGAAGATGATGGATAGTATTTTATTATGTTCTATAATTTTTTTTAATAAAAAATATTTGCTGAAAAAACTCCGCAAAAAGTGGGCATGGCCAAAAACTTTGTATAGGAAAAAATATTGTATGAAAATTTTGGAAGAAAACAACACTTTCGTAAAAAGCGCCCACAAAAAGAAGGCGTGACAAAAACTTTATATGACATACTCATAAAGGAGTCCAGTGCCTACACATCTTGTGAATGTGTTAATACTCTATCTCTCTAACTTTAGCTTTAAAACGGTTTTTTTGCTAAATTGTGGGCGTGGCAGTGGGCGTATTAAAAATGTTTTTTACACTTTACCATTTCGCAGCCCTAGTGGTCCAAATTTCAGCTTTCTGGCTTAATTTTAGAGGCCTAAAAATTGCGTGCAGACAGACGGACGGACATTGCTTAATAGTCTTAGGTTTTGGTCCTGATCATAAATATATATACTTTTAGGGGTCTACGATGAATATTAAGGGGTGCTACAAACTATTTGTCAAAATAAATATACCCACTATATATATAGTTACTCTTCTGCTTTGGACTCACGCAACTGTTGACATACAGTATTGGGCAAAACCTAAGCAACTTTTCCTACTCTCATGTAAAAAGTTGTCTCCCACTTTTAAAAATACTTCCCGGTAAACTGTAAATATATTTATTTACATATTTGCATGTGTCCTCAAAATCACCCAAACAAAGTTTTTAATAAAAAAATAAATCAAAATCAGTTCAAAAAATAGCTGTGCAAAACCTAAGCAACTCTTTTAATATTTTGTATAATATCCGTTATTTTTTATGACTTCAGCACATCTACGAGGCATCGACTCAATTAAATTGAAAATAATATCTGCTGGTATGTTTTCCCACTGTATTTTCAATAAATTTATCAACTCCATTTGGTTTTTGCACCGTATTGTTCCAACGCGACGTTTAAGAATCCCGAATAAATTTTCAATCGGATTCAAATCCGGCGACTGTGCAGGCCAATCAAGAACTTCAATCCGATGGTCTGTTAGCCACTCCTTGACCATTTTTGAAGTATGCTTCGGGTCATTGTCATGTTGGAATACCCAAGAAAGTGGAATATTTCATTCGGTATACGGCAGCATCACATTTTCCAAAATATCCTTGTAAACAAAACGATCCATTATGCTCCCTATTTCATGAAAAGGACCAACACCATCATCAGAAAAGCATGTCCATATCATAACACTTCCACCCCCATGCTTCAGTGTACTTTTACAGAAGCGTGGATTAAGTCTTTGCTTGGGCGTGCGCCTAACTTATTTTATGCCATCAGTGTTCCACAGGTTAAACTTACATTCATCACTGAATAACACACGTTTCCACTTGCCGACTCACCAATTAATATATTTTTTAGCAAAATTCAACCTATAAAGTGTTTTAAAGAAAAGATTATTTCAATTCAAAAAACAATTTTATAAATAAACCTTTTCTGTACATGCTTCTTCGTAACATGGGCTTCTTCAACATTGAATAACTTTTAAGATCAGCTTCAAGAGCCCGTCTTCGAACCGTACTGGAGTCAACGTTCAAATTCAAAGTCGACAATATTTCCCGAGAGGAAATAAAGGGATTTGATTTGATTAATCTCGTTATTTTCCTATCCTCCCGAACAGTTGTTTTACGCGGCCTTCCTCCTACATTATTATTTTCTAAGCTACCGGTAGCTTTATATTTTTTAATCAAACGTGAAACTATAGATTTATTAATTCCGAATATTTTTGCAATTTTTGACTGTGATATACTTTGTTTTTATAGGTTAATTATTTTTAATTTGAAGGTTTTATCATATTTAGCGCGCTCCATATTGAAAATGACTGTGAATGACTACCCGATCGCAATCTCTACCCACAATTGAGCAAAATTAACTTTACACATTGCGTCATGGAAAAACCCACTTAGAAAAAAGGCCCTTAAATTTGTGGTAATAACAAGAACTGTTTTAGCAAACTCGAAGTTGCTTAGGTTTTGCACAGCTGTTTTTTGAACTGATTTTTATTTTTTTTTTTTTATTTACTGTTAACAAATGAAAATTAAAAATTTTGTTTGGGTGATTTTGAGGACACATGCCAATATGTAAATAAATATATTTACAGTTTACCGGGAAGTATTTTTAAAAGTGGGAGACAACTTTTTACATGAGAGTAGGAAAAGTTGCTTAGGTTTTGCACAATAGTGTACATATATTACATGAAACGATTAATTTCTCAATCTCGTCATTCATACCAGACCAGTATAATGTCGACATGGCTCTAGCTTTTGTTATTTCCACTTCAAAATGGAATTCGTGCAATTTATGTAACATATAGGCTCTAAGTATACAAGGTATAAAAATCCTATCATTAAAAAGTAACAACCCGTCGTCTAAAGACAACTCACCCCTATGTTTCCAAAAATATTTTACATTTTCAGGTACCTTTCATTTATTTACTGGTAAATCTGTTATATTTCTTAGTACTGAATTTCTTTGTATTTCCTGTAAAAGAAGCGATTTTTTCTCATCACTTTTGCTAATGGCATGCATAAATTGCAATAGTAACGTTAATGTTTTCCTTCTGACGTATTTTCTCTGCTACCCTCTTTTCTACTTGTTGGGAAATCTTTTGACAGTCAAAACGACCAAAGGTATATATCAGTTATAGATCAGGATCTTTCAGGTGACTTATACCCCTGCATGAGTGAAAAAAAATACTGCTTGCATCGATATATGCTCCCAAAAATACAACCGATTTCATGTGGCAATTTTCGAGTGTTCTTAAATCTGACTGGCAAATACTTATAAAATTCAGAGTCACACTGGATTTATTTTTTAAGCTTAGTTTCTTCAACAATTGTGTGTGTGAAAATATATATTTTTGTCGTGAATGGAGGGACCTACAGTTTAATGCCGATTCCGAACGGAATTTTATTTTTATAAGGTTCTCATGACATTTCTTACATTTGGATGTTTGTCGGACTTTTGCAAGAGTTCGGGCAGCGAATTAAAAACTTTAATGTGGTATGGGGCGGGATTCGAACCAGCGATCTCACACTTAGTACTCCAACGCACTCAGTCACTAAGCCACTACGCCCACAACTGATTCAATGTTTATGAAAATAAAGTGCACGACTGCGTGATACGAAACTTATTCGCTACATGATGTGCATTTTTAAATAGCCACAGAAAGAATGGTAATATTTGATCACATACAAAATATATTTAAATAACTTTTCAGATATTAATACGTTTGATTTTCTCAAAAACGGCACCTACGATTTTGATGATATTTTGCACATTGGACACTTTTAACATAATTATTCAAATACAAAAACTTATTAAAATCAGTGGAGCCGCTTATGAGAAAACGAATATAATTAAAATTTAAAGACATCGTTAAAGAACAAAAAAAAATTAAAATTTTTTTTTCAGAAATTGAAGTATGCAAATTTGCTTAACTTTATAATATCAAAAAAGCAGTTCATTTTTTTTAGTTCCTTTTTTAGTTATTGAGATATTGGCGGCTTTATAAATTAATAATAAATTATCGTTAATCGATTTTTTTCCCAAAAACTGAGCATGCGTTCTTTTTGGCCCCATTCCAAAACCCTTAGTACAAAAAAAGACCAAAATCTTTGGAATCATTTTCGAGAAAAAATAGTGATTTTCCCAAAAAATTGTATGGCAGGTAGCGGTATTTCAAACGATAAAGCAAAACATGAAAAGATGCCCCGAGATGTAACCTCGAAAACCTTATATACGAATTGTGAAGCAAATCCGTCCAACAGTTTAGCCACACGGCGCCCCGACAGACAGACAGACCGACGGACGGCATTGGCGGACCCACTTTTTTGAACTTCTCTATAGTCGTAATATCATCCCTCATACTCAGTTTAAGTTCGAAATTTCCGCACGATCGCAATAACTTTCTCTTTAGTATACTTAAGTTTAGTTTGAAACATTTACAGTTTTAGTTTGCAACGTTATCGAGAGGTTCGTAATTCACGTTACTGAATAGCTAATGTAAAAATGTGTGTGTTCACGTAAGTGTATGTTTTACGTTATCGTATAGTCACGTTACGCCGCGAGTACTCTAATCACACTGTTTACGAACATTGGATAGAAAATGAACGTATATTTTTAACTTATTTTTTGTAGATCTAAGGTTACATAGTTTGCGAGCATTTTATACAATCAGTACTTACGTCGGTACAAAGCAATTTTACACAGTTTACCAGAATTTCTTAAAATCAGTACTTACCTTGGTACTAAGGAATTTTTATTTTACAAAGTGGAAAGATGGTTTTAAACAGTTTGCATTGAAACCACATGCTCTGGGTTTTTTTTTGTTTGCGGGAAGTACCTACAAACACGGTTGTCATTTCTGACCATATTTGGTCATTACTTTTTTACTTGGTCACATTGTCATTATACCCTATCCTAAGGGTATATTAATTTTAACACATAGTTTGTAACACCGCTTAATATTCATCGTAGACCCTTAAAAGTATATATATTTATGATCAGGGCCAAACCCTAAGACTATTTAGCAATGTCCGTCCATCCATCCATCCGTACGTAATTTTTAGGCCTTTAAAATTAGGCTAGGAAGCCGAAATTTGGACCACATATTCCATAGGGCTCCGAAATCCACCTCAGAGAAAGCTAAACGAAGCTATGCAGCACAAAGGGGTGGATTTAAGAATGTGGAAGATAAAGGAAATAGAAATAGTCCTCTTATGAATAAGGAGAACAATTCATTGTTCTGTGTCTTTCGGACCTTAATTATTTTGGTCTTTTCTGGTTAAAGTTGATAATTTTTTTTTCAACTTTGGACATACATTTAGAACGCATCACGATACTATGCAGCTTTATTCTCAAAAAACGAAGTTGTTCATTGTAGATCTCACTTTTAATATCATTCATTTTAATTCTGGGGTGGGCAAGAGACAAGGCCGTATGCTGGATTTTGTTTAACGGTGGGAAGCGTTTCTTAATGCAATATTAATGTAGTGTTACAATGTATAACGTTTTAAATCGCAGTGTAATGCGCAAAAGAAGCAACCTTTGTATCACAAACAAATCTGTTGCGGTGACATTTGGGTTGTTTAAATTATTATTTATATGTTCAAAATTATTTAATTATTATCTATTAATGTGTTTAAAAGTATTATTTGAGTCATTTTGACACAATGTATTTAATTAAAAATGTAACAGCATAGCTGAGAAAAAAAGTTTTTTTTTTTGTTCGCGTATTTTCTTCATTGTGAAAGTGCGTTACAAAATAAATGCTAATAGTTTCAAAATAAAAAAAAGGTATGTAATAGTGGGTATGTTCATGTACGTTCATTTAAATTAAAGCCAAACGGCGTGCCGTGAGTTTTGAGCGATTCCTTCCAACACTTCTTTTACAATTTCTTCTTCATTTTCGTTACCAGATTTTCTGTGGACACTCAACATGCATAAACCTATTAATTGAAACCTTCCCTCACCTATCTATCATTTAAAATTTTTAGATTAGTTAATTACTATTCAAACGATTTTCAACCATGGTTGAACGAGGCCAAGTTTTTACTCTTCTTAACGTGCTAAAGGTCCTTTCAATCATGCTTTCAATCGTGCTTGTAGAGCAGGGTACAGCTATGGCAATATAGAGAACAAGTTTTGTTACTTACCTGCCTGCTTCTTGTAAAACATCATGAATACCTCGCAATGAGTAGAACTCGATAAAGTTTTTTGAACTTGTTTTAAAATCTTGAACATTCATTCTCAACATATTTGATGGATGTAACAAAAACAATGAATATGCTGGTGTGTTTTTCTTCGGAAATCTACGTTCAAGTGCCATAATTTATGAATCTTAATACGGAATCAAGAGTGATAGCTTCCCGAATTCAAAATCATTTGATTAAGGATGATTATGTTGATGACCTATGTTTTTGACGGCTCACCGTTCTAGGCATTTGAAGTTCTACTTCAATTTCTTCTGCAAATAATTTTGAATCTACCATAAGTTTATCTATTCCTAAATCAACTTGTGCGCGATGGATGCAAGGAGGTCTAACTTTTGTGATTGTGTAATATTCACAACTGGCTCAATGTATACAGAATATTTTGATATTAGAATAAGGCATGTTATAAACGTTGTTTGAGTGACAGCACAGGTGTTTTTGTAGCAGGGGTCTCGTGCGACATGACAATCATTCCCATGAAGGTGATCACAATTCACAACAAGGGCTTATCTTGTGTCTTTTCTCACGGAATTTTCAGATTTTGTTTCTTTTTCAAAGCTTTTAAAAACAAATTTTTGAACTTGTATAGTGTTCAATCTGGGTTTTTTATTTTTTTATTTTTTTTATTCCCTATTATAAAATGCCAGATAATTGCTTGGGGGCAAGAGAAAAGAAAACACATTTTAAAATTATTAAAAAAAATTTGTGTAAAATCTTGGAATTTTTGATTTGAGAGTTTTCTTGGAAAAACTAAGTATGGAATAATATTTTCTAAGTATGAGTCTATCTAGGAAAACATTTTTTTTATCAATATCATGCGAACAGTTCTTATAATAAAACAAAATAATGGAATGATATTTTGTTTCTAATGAATGTATAGGTAGGTTCTGCGCCTAAAGAAAGAATCAAACAAAACAAGAAAGTAAAACAGAAAGAAAAAGAAAAAAAAAGACTACCGGTGGATCACTAAATAAAGGAAAATACATACAAACAATTTTGTTTTAAGCAGTCGGACGTATGCAAAAGTTTTACTTTTGTATGAACACAAATAAAATTTCAGGGGGTCGCAACTGCCCCCCCCCCCTGCCCCCTTGCATACGCCTATGGCCAGAGATGTTCTGTGGGACTTTTGATAAAAAAGGAGTTTATACAAGGGAAATTCTACACAAAGGTGTATAAATCCCACACGAAGGTGTATAATTTCTTGGTCAATCATCAGCAATTGGAATTGACGATCAGATTTGTGAGCACCTCTTCGTTTTTAGCCGAGATGGTGTTTCTACGAAATAAAATGTAATTTACGTAGAGTTGTTTTCAATGCTCTTTTTGTTTGGCCGTATAGGCTTATGTTTTTTGTATCATTCTGATTACTGGAAGTGATGATGAATCACTACTAGTTGTTGTTAAAAGTGGAACATTCGCTGGCACGACTTTAATCAGTACATTCTAAAGTGACTTTGTTCTTTTATAGCCCCTAAATAAACATATACAAAATGTTAAAATTGAATTATACATTGAATTGCAACAACCTGTGCTAATTATGTACATGTTGTGTGTACCCAAACATTGGAAAGTTATGTTTTTATTGTCCAATGTATTAAGTTCTATTAGCTTAATTTATTATTTAAATGATCCAATAACCGTTTGTATACACATCAACTTCTTCCAGCCTTGACTTTTCCTGATTCGCTACATATAAAATATTCACACAAAATGCTGGTAATAACTATCCGCCCAGAATTTAATTGCGCTTACATTTGCAGATATATAGAATACATGCAAGGAAACCTATATCGCACTTGATTGACCCCAAAAGACATAAGAATTAATTCCAATTGTTCTAGCTTCGACGGACATAGGTTACAAATGGATTGCATTTCGGGAGGTTAACACAGAAAAAGACAGAGAACGTGTCCACTGTAATTAAGATACCATATAATATCAGTCAGAAATTGTACACGGGTCTGCCTTTTTCGATTTGTTCAATAGAACGAAAATGCTTCCATAATTTTAGGAACAATCGTTTATAGCATTGATATCTAATATGTATCTTCGTGTAGGAGGGTAGTACAAAAAATATAACACATCATTTACTTATTTTTTTTTTCATCCATGTCACAGTCTGTCGTGCGGGTATTCATCCAATTAAGACCCTGCACAGCGCCAGCCGTCGTCTTCGTAAACATGTTTCGTATAATTCTTTTAGATCACATCCTTATCACGAGTTAAGTAACAACCGTTTCCGGAAAAGGTTATTGGTCACGTACGAGCGTGTGATATGCTGAGACAATTTAAAGCTTAAACACTAACCAATAATAAGCATGGAGCGTTCGTGGAGACCTTGCATTTCTCTACTTGTGATAGTGCTCTTAATTATTATTCTCAAATATTTTCAACATTCAATGTTGTAGAAAAGCCCCTCGAGTTGTGAACTAATTTCGTCGCCAGGTAATTGTTTAGTTATATATTTTTGTTCACACTTTATGCAATCCGCTGCGTAAAAACTGTCAAAAACTAACTCAGGTTGTTTAACGAGTTGATAACTTTGAAATATTTTTGCACGACTGAAAAATAAAAGGTTTTTGTGCAAATTATTGTTTATTTAGGTGTTGCAACAGTATAAAAACATAAAAATATCTGTATAAGATCTTTTTCTTTTATTTTGGGAGTTTATCATGCTACGCAAAATATTTCAATATAAATAAACAAAAATCTGTCAAATGCAGCTGAGTTTCTGCACTCTTAAAACTAAATATAGTAGAATCTTATGTTTATGGTACTAATTTTTTAAGTGTTCTTACTTATTTAGACACAAACCTCGTTTAGTTAAAACACAAAGGAAAATCGTTTATAAATCAGAATTTCAACAAAGATGCGTAAATACTTAACTAAGCAACCTCTGAGAGGTGTTTTAAGGAAATCTTATAAATATGGCTGTAAGAGTACATGTATTTGTGATTAGCATCAAACGTTGTGACGCAAGGGCGGAAAACCCTTTAATTCGAAGCTAGAAAGCCGATGTTTTGAACTTAAACTCCTTATCTTATTTATTCATACTTACTTTATTGTACTTGGATTGAAATGACAGTTTGCTTCAAAATATAAATATTGCTTTGCAAACTATATTTAAAGTAATTTAATAGATTATTTTAGTAGATACTCTAGGTTCATATTGATATTAACTCAGTCGAAACCTACTAATTGCGTCGTAATAAACCATAGGTCCTAGAAGATTTAAGTCCCCTAATAACAAAATCAGTTTTTATATGGCAATGATTTGATTAAATAAAAATAAAACCAACGATGTAGATATAGTTAATAAAAAAATTCATAAAAAACTATCTCCGTTTGCATCGTATTTAAAATGATTAAAAGTTATTCTTTTTAACAAAACATTATTTATTCTTTGGCTTAATTTTTCTCTTTATTATCTCTAACTATGAAAATCAATAATATCGTGCCGCTTTTCATTTAGTCTCGTTTTTGTATGCAGTCACTACTGGAGTCTAGATGGCGCAATTTTAGTATATATAATTTAAATTTGGGTCACAACAATTATTGTTTTTGTGTTATAATTATTGTTTGATATTATAAAACTTAAAATCATTTTGAGTACCTTTTTACATAAAATTTAGAAAGCAAGTTGTACATAGTCATCACATCACAGTGGACGTGGCAGTGGGCTTATAAAAAAAACGTTTTAAAACTGTAGTTGAAAGAATGAAAGTTTAGAACCAGAACAAAATATGTTTGCCACTAAACTTCTTTATTTATTATTATATTATATTTTTTCTATAAATTTCTTAAAATGAAATAAATTCCATCGTTGGGGATATCGAGTATTATACTGTTCGCCCCACGTGGACTGTAGCCTTGCCATTTTTAGATAAAGTTTTTGTACATGTTCTCCTTAGTTTTGATAGGATAAGTAGTTTAGTTTGAAAGTTAAGTACTTAACTGTCTAACTCGTCATGCTATGTGGACCACAGACAGACGCCTTGTCTTCATTTGAATTTTCTTATTGTGTATTAGTTTCAAATATCGTAAAAATTGAGTTACACGGTTTACGCTCTAAGCCGACGATATTACATTCAAGTTTCCAATAAAAAACGCATAGTCTCGAAACAGAAAGCAATTGCCCAGAATATACAAAATAAAAGCCGGGCGTATCTAGGCGAAGTAATATTTTAGGCAGGTATCCACTCTAGCAAGATATATTTCAGAAGCCCTGTAACTAGGCCCAGTTTCTTTTGGCACATTAATGGACATTATACTTTCCAACGTCTTTAACACCATTATTATTGGAAATATTTACGTCGGTATCGCATAGTCATGTTATCCTTTTAGAACAAAATCCTTAACACTAATAAGTCTAAAAAACTCAGTAGATGATGGAATATTTAAAACACGCGCAATAAAAAATTTAAATCGGATTTACTTTTTAATTTTTGAAAAAGGGGTCAGAAATTTACATATATATAACATTATTAACCCAATTGTGGAAATTAAACGACCGGACACTTTAAATAAAACCAAGTAAACCCTTGCGTGTGGAAAAACCAAACAATGCACAAATAAAATCGTATCATTTTTGTAGCACATTCATATTAGAATAAATAAACTTCAACAGTACATCCACATGACTTTTCCTAGTTATTAGCAGTACAATGTGATTCGTTTTCCATGGAAATACAATAGACAAGTGTAGATACATAACAAAAGTAAATTAGCGGTATAATTGCGATTTATTGTGTAATTATAGACGTAAAATGTTACTGCCACCTGGTTCAATTCACACAAAAGGGATGTTAATCGTGCTCTATTTTACTCTTGCATGGTGAAAATATAAAATCAGCTTGCACACGATAATTTATTATTTATTTAGGCTTACCGGCAAAATCGATAGATATTCTGATATGTTTCTTAAAAACAACTTATATAGGTATATTGACTAAGTTTGGTGATTTTGTATAAATTATTCCATTGTTAGGGATCGTGACCCTCTAAACGACAAAATGTTTTAACAAACGAGAATATCATAATTAATGAGATCGATGAGTTTGTTCGAAACTGAAACACGTATGTATTTAATGCCACCATGGATAGAGCCTTTTTAAGATATAGTGTTTTCACTTTATTCACAGAGGTAAGAATTGGAAAATGGGATCAATGTTTTAATACCTCTGTTACTAAGCTTCTGTATTCTTTTCGCCGAAAAGCTAAAATATATTCAAATATTGAGACATGAATTGTAAATGATGATGATGTAACGATCAAGAACAGCATTTTTTTCAATTATCGTATTTGTCGATTTAATTTACAGTTAAATCAAAAGAATCCGAATTTCCTTGGTTCAGACGAATGGTGCAGATACTATGTTAATTATTAAACTTGTCTTTTCATTGCAATGTATTGTAACTGTGTATTCAACTTATTGAAATGTAAAAATAAATATATCTCTTATTCGCAATTCGAAGAATTACTTAAAATTATGTTTAAAAAAGATTTTTAATTTATCTCAAATTTTCAAAACCCTCCACACAACTTGTTTAAACAGCTTCTTCACGTTGTCAAATTGTATGGCATCATTTTGAGGCAAGCGCATGTCTGTGTAGGAATGCGTTCTATCCATATTTAACACCATTCTTTTAATTTTACTACCAAGCCATTGTTTTTTTTTCATATAAATACAAAAGATCGTGTGAATTGACACTATTGGGTTATTGTCTTTGGGGATATGTGAAGTCGCTTGCCTATGCCAACAAACCAGAAACGTTAGGGGACTTGGAAGCCAACATTCGTGGCGTTATTGCCGACATACAGCTCCAAATGCTTGAAAAAGTTGGTTGAAAATTGGACCTCCAGTCTTGTCTTTATTCGAACCAGCCGCGGCGGCCACAAGCCCAAAATCATATTTAAGCATTATTGGCATAAAATTATCCTTCCAATAAATCCAAATTGATGGACATTGAAACGATTTTCTTGTGTTTTATTTCAATTCGAAGTTCTATACCTCTAAAAATAACACCCTTTATTTATGATCAGGACCAAAACCTAAGACTATTTAGCAATGTCCGTCCATCCGTATCAACTTTTGATTTCTTAAAATTTATGCTAGGAAGCTGAAATTTGGAACATATACTCCCTAGGGTTCCGAAATGGTAAAGTGTTAAAATTTTCAAAATACGCTATAAAGCTATAAAGTTTTACAACCTTTACACATTTGTTAAATAAAGTTTTTTGCCACGCCTACTTTTTGGGGGCGTTTTCCACTACAATGCTGTTCTCTTCAAAAAATTTTATAGAAATCGAAAAAAAATGGTTAACAATATATTTAGCCAATATTTTTTCCAATATATTGCCCATTTTTTGGCCACGCTCACTTGTTGGGGGCGTTTTTTCAAAAAATATTTTTTTCTATAAACTTCATGGAATGAAATCAAAGGCTATCCATCAACTTCTTAATGCCTTTTTTGTTTGGGGTACATAGGGATAAGAATAGGGTATCATACTGTTCGCCCCAAGCGGACTGTAGCCTTTCCTTATGTTTTTTATGTTATTTTGCCTCGACTCGGTGCCGTTAAGTGAGAAGAACACCCCGATGTGAGTTGCAACCACTGATGAGGAACTAACCAGATAGTCAACTCTGCAATTCCCTATCACTTTCACCCCGCAAAAATTATTTAATAATGGGAACAAAATCCTCCCTTAATTTTGCTATTAGTGAATAGGTGTGAGCTAGACACATGAAGTTAGATCTAATTTGCTTTATTACCCGCCAAATATAAGTGTGGGGAGTTTTTCAAAATTTCCAAATGACAACAAAAAAAACAGCTGGTCTCGGCGGATGTGTTGGGAAATAGGAAGTGCTGCGAAGTGTTGAGTTTATGTGATTCAACTTTTATAGCTATTTTAATAGAAATGTTTATGAAGAAATAAAAAAATAGTTACACAATAAATTAGAAGCTGTTACAATTTAATTAGTTCTCCGTTTTATATCTGCCTTAAAATAAACAGGCTTGGGTTGTTTTATTTGTAATAAAATGAGAAAAAAATGTATATTTGATTGTATTATTGCATAAATATAACTAAATTAGTAATATTTGGGTGTAAAATATTTATAGTAAAAAGTTTTGGAATGGTTTTTTATTATAACGGGTGATCCAAGTAGAGATACTTTTTTCAATAGCCTTTTTTGACAGATCACGTGTGAGTCGTGTCATGCTGTCATGTTATTTTTGTTTAGCATTGTTTGGCATTTCATAATGGAAAGACTTACGCGTGAACAACGTTTACATATTTTTCAACTTTATTATGAAAATTCACGTTCTGTGAGGAATGTGTTTCGTGCACTTCGCTCAACTTATGGTCAACATAATCGGCCTACTGAGCGTACTATTCGCAACACCATCACCCATTTTGAGACCCAGCATTCATTATTGGATAATATTCGACCGAATAGACCACGTCCAGCACGCTGTGAAGAAAATATAGCGGCCGTATCTGAGAGTGTACACGAAGACCGTAGAGAGTCGATTCGGCGCCGTTCGCAGCAACTCGGACTGACGTATGGAACGACTTGGCGCATTTTACGTCTAGATCTTAAATTGAAAGCGTACAAAATACAGCTTGTGCAACATCTGAAGCCGCTCGACCTTCCCAAGCGACATCGCTTCGCTCTATGGGCTCTTGAAAATTTCCAAGAAGATCCGACGTTTTCGAGGCAAATTTTGTTTAGCGATGAGGCCCATTTCTGGCTCAATGGGTATGTAAACAAACAAAATTGCCGCATTTGGGACAAAGGGCAACCTGAAGAGATTGAAGAACTGCCACTTCATCCAGAAAAAACAACGGTTTGGTGTGGTTTGTGGGCCGGTGGAATCATCGGTCCATACTTCTTTAAAAATTATGCCGGTGCGAACGTAACCGTCAATGGCGACCGTTATCGTGCCATGATAACCGACTATTTGATGCCTGAAATTGAAGCTCGTGATCTCGGTGATCTCACTTCCCACACATAGCATCAATCAATGGACTTATTAAGAGAACATTTCGGTGAGCACATAATTTCACGTTTTGGGCCGGTCGATTGGCCACTAAGATCGTGTGATATCACACCGTTAGACTTTTTCCTGTGGGGATATGTAAAGTCAAAAGCTTATGCCGACAAACCCGCTTCGATTCAGGCCTTGGAGGAAAACATCACGCGTGTCATTCGCCAGTTACCAGTCGAAATGCTCGAACGAGTAATCGAAAATTGGACTCAACGGATGGACCATCTGCGACGTAGCAACGGCCAACATTTGATAGACATAATCTTCAAAAAATAAATGCCAAAGAATGTTCTTTCAAATGATAATAAACATTCTCCATTAAATTTGAATTTTCTTTGTTTTTTTCTTTAAAAAAGTAGGGAACTTCGAAATGGATCACCCTATATATTGAATTCTTTGATTGTTTTATTATTTATTTATTATTTAATAGTTTTTATTCAACATATGAAAGTTTAATGAATATACATATTCGGGTTCCGTGCATCGATAAAAAAGTGGAAAAGAAGTATTTCTAATCCTTTTTAAATTATTTTGTGTTACAAACAATCTTAGCTGTTTATTTTCTGAGGCGGCTTTGGACATTTTTTATATAAGCTGATATACTTTATCTTCTAATTAATAGTAAGTGATTGACAGAAGGTATCATTTCAATGGCCGCCCGCATTAAAACCCATATAATTCGATACATGTGTGCACGGTTTCCATTTGATTTGTACGTAAAACCCATATTAGTGCAAATTATGTGGGTATTTTCAGCTCGACTTAGCTTGTAGGCAAGCTGAGAGATTCTCTATCGAGTTGACTATCTGGTTAATTCCCCATCTGTGGTTGCAAACATGAAGTTGCTTAAGTAACTCAGACTTTTACACACCCGTTTGATAAGCTACAAGTATGAACTATGTATAATGAACCGACTATCGACGTCATGTGCGCTTGATAAAGGCTAACACCAAGCCATATAAGAAAAGGGGTAATGAGTTTATTTTTATACCCTATCTTAAGGTAAGGCATAGTTTGTAACACCCCTTAATATTCATTATAGACCCCTAAAAGTATATATATTTATGATCAGGACCAAATCGTAAGACTATTCAGCAATGTCCATCCGTCCGTCCATATCATCTTTTGAGGGCTTTTAATTTATGCTAGGAAGCTGAAATGTAGAAATGTAGTGTTCCGAAGTGGTAAAGAGATAACATTTGTTAAATACCCCCACTCCCACGCCCACAATTTAGAAAAAAACGTTTTAAAGCTGTAGTTGAAGAGATACAGATTTAGAAGCTTAACGTAATATGTAGACACTGAACTCCTTCACAAGTTTGATATAATTTAATTTTGGTGGGGGCAAATGCCCCCATTTATGAGGCTTACAAGCTATATTACTTAAATACTAACTTAAAAACTAGGATTTACGAATTAATATGGGAGGAATTCGGAAAGAGATCAAGTTTGAAACAGGCAGTGCTGCGGTTAAAATCAAAAACCCTCAGTTTTGCGTTTACCTTTCGCAGCAAACGGGAGATTGGTTCGTTGGAACCATAAGAGGTCCGGTGGGTTGGTAAATAAAAAAGAGGAGGACAACGTAAATTGCGAGGGTTAGTGTTAAAGAAAATAGATTTGTAAATAGACGCGAGATCGATAGAACCTGAGAGTAGTCATGAATTAAAAGAATATCTGCTACGTCCCTGCGTTCTTCAAGGATATTCAAGTTTATGAGTTAAAGGCGATCTTGATAGGGTGGCAGGATAATAGGGTAAACCTCGAAGAGCGAATCAAAGAAAACGACGTTGAATGCTTTCGATTCTGGATACATGAACTCTATGAAAGGGCGACCACACTTGACTGGCGTATTCGAGAAGGGGGCGAACAAAGGAAATGTAGAGGGATCTTGTCACATAAGGTTTGAAGTATTCCTTGGACCACCGTTTAACAAAACCAAGTGAAGAGTTAGCTTTGATCATCATGTGCTCATCAATGTGCAAACGGAAATTTAGCTCCCTGTTGTACGGTATACCAAGATCGCGAAGTGATTGTACAAGGGATATAGGTTGACCTAGGAGAAGGTATATTCCGGGAGGGGACTGGTTGTGCTTACGAGAAAAGATAATACATTGACATTTCGCGATGTTAAGCTTTAAGCAATTTTTGAGGCCCCAAATCGAAAAATTATCAAGGTCTTGTTGAAGGAGACTAGAATCTTGAGGGAAGAAATGGTTTTGAAAAATTTGGTATCGTCAGCGTAGAGAGAGGGAGGAATATTTAATGACCCGCTCCAGATAATTTATTGTAAGGATAGAGAGAAGCGGACCTAGATGGCTACTTTGAGGAGCACCAGAGATTGCCATGAAAGGGGCCGAGAGAAAGGTTCTGAAGCGAAAACTATAAGAAATGCTTTTTAGGTAAGAAGAAATTCATTTTAACAATATAGGTTCGAAACCTAGGGCAGACAATTTGAAGATGATTACTTCCTTACTGAAATTGGTTGCAATTACATCGACTTCGTTTCCATTCTCTAAAGCAGAGAGGGAAAAGGAGACGAACTCGACGAGGTTTGTAGTAGTTGATCTGCCTTTCAGGAAGAAATGGGATAGAAAAAGGCCTAAGGAGAAGTTAAGTAGGTATTTGAAATAAAAGGGGTCCGGTACGAAGGAGTTATCGGCAAAAGATACAAAAATGCAATACTAGGTTTTTTGCTCCGCCTCCTTTTTGTGGGCGTTTTTTTTAACAAAATGTGTTTTTTAAAAAAAAATTGATATGGATATAGATAGGGTATCATACTCCGCCCACGCGGACTGTAGCCTTTCCATTTGTTTTTTAAATGTTTTGTATGAAGATTTTATCTACCTTGGTGCGCTGAAGTAAGGAGAACATGCTAATGGGTTATATGTTTGATATGTTTACTGAAAATGAACTTTTCGGTTGCGGTCGGTTCGGTGTTGTGGTGGACTAATGGTACGCTTGATAAAGCGCAATTGCCATATAAGGCAATGAGTATTGCTGTCTTTTTTGGAAAGCATTTTGTTCGCTTAAGTGAAGCGAACTTCCTAGGGTGATTTGTTAAATATTATTCATTTATATTTTTTTATTAAAAACATTGATAGGGTGTGCGGAGAACACGTGCGCACCTTTAAATATACGTCACTGGTTGAGGCCCAGCTGCACCACGGAATGTAGTGCCGCTTAAATAAGAAAGTAATCTGCACGAATGAAGAGCCTGTTTCTGCTCATGATAGTTGCTTTCAATATATACTTCACGAAAACGAATTTGATAGTATAATCAGTTTTTTTTCTACTAGGTCAATGTCGTTGTACAGCACATTGATTTCATCCTTTAATCGTCTCCTTCAGAACCCAAGAACAAAGAGTTAGTTGAATTCCTTTACATATGCATACAAAAAATCGAAATTTTAGGGCCATTTCAAGTTGGCCCGGGGGCAAGGGCCAAAACGCAAAACAGAGGGCCAAATGGCCCTATCGGGCACTTGATGGCAATGAGTGTAATACGAAAAATCCCCAATAATTCCACCCATTACAACAGATATGACAAAGTCTTCAACAGTTACCACTAAGTGCGCGTTAGAAATATCATACGAACAAAGGCTTTGCTATTAACCATCAAGGTTATAAGTTCAAGGTAATATTTTTTCTTCCATTATAATGACATTACTTCATAAACCATTTCCAACGACTAAACGTATTCCACGAAAAGCATGAAAAATAACACAAGTTCAGTTACGTGGAAAAAACTTTTCCTATTTTGCGAAAAGATTTAATTTAAATTTCACGAGAACATACCACGGCTATTTTAATACACCACATAAGTTGTGTCCTTTCATTAAAAAAACATGCTAAATAAGGAAATAAAAAAATGCTCGGGGCTTGCATGGCTGTATGGCGTTCTAAATAAGCACAACCCGTAAAATAAAACATAAATTCACTTCGTTTACAATTAAAATTTTGTTTTTGATTATAATTTCTGTAAGAGCTGACGGCCACCTTAAAGCCCGTGGAATAAATCCATAAATCCATCGAAACAGAGGACACAATTTATGGGAACTTGGGGCGCCATGTACGCGTTATTACAGTACCGCTTATAGCTTGCACTTGGTATTCAATTTCAATGAAGTATTTCCGCACACGTTGTGAAAATTATCTTATTTAGAAATTGTGGCCTATGAACATTTCTAAATATAGACAAAAAGAACACATCAGGTTTCGTTATGTTTTTCCCACATATTTTTATTTTTTTAAATCTTAGCTCTCAAACTATCGACCTTTGATTATTGCGTTGATCTATTAAGGCTCAGCTTCAAATCTGCTATGGTACCACCTAAGGCTACCTTAGGCTTGCGATAGTCTGTCAAACATCCAAGAGAAGCACTCATGAGAAGCTTCTGAAACGATAAGGGTATACAAGATTAATATTGCTGAATTACATGTCATTTGATATGTAGTTTTGTGTATAACAATATATATGTGTATAGCGGATTATCTCGAATCGCTGTGTGAAAAGTCATTCATTAAAAGAGGTTGCTGATTGTATGTACGAAATATCGATGTCCTTTATTTAACCGATGCTTCATCATGAAATGAATGCATTTTATTTTAAGATTTGAAAAAAGTTACAAGATACAACTTGTATCTGCTGTAGTACTGCAACGGCAAGCGTTTCTTAATGCAATATTAATGTAGTGATACAATACATAACGTTTTAAATAGCAGTGTACATGTTTATACTGCGCAAAAAAAGCAACCTTTGTATCACAAACAAATCTGTTTGGGTTGTTTAAATTATTATTTATGTGTTCCAAATTATTTAAATTATTATCTATTAATGTGCTTAAAAGAATTATTTGAATTTTTTATATTTAATTCAAAATGTAACAGCAAAGCTGAGAACAAAATTCCCAAATGTCGTTTCAAAACGTTAAAAATTTCAAAGTCTCATGTATGCTTTAAAGTAAAAAAGCAGTGTTGCAAAACATAAAAAAGGCATCAGGTACTATGATGCGCTTTTTTTGATTTTTGGAATTTGATATTTCAGAATTTCAGAAATTTACGTGATAATAAAAATCTTAGATTTAGTTAATTTGAAAATTTACTTAATAATGTAATTTTTAATTTCAATGTACATTACAGTTTTTTTTTTGTTCGCATTTTATTCATTTGTTTCAAGTGCGTTACAAAATAAATACAAACAGTTTAAAAATGAAGACATAAGGAAAGGCTACAGTCCGCTTGGGGCGAACAGTATAATACCCTATTCATAAGAATATTATGGATAGCATTTTATTTCATTCTATTAAATTAAAAAAAACAATAATATTTTGTGAAAAAACGCCCCCAAAAAGTGGGCGTGGAACATTTTTGGCTGAATATATTGTTAAACATTTTTCTTCTGTTTCTATGAACATTTTCGAAGAAAACAGCATTTTAGTGAAAAACGCCCACAAAAAGTAGGCGTGGCAACAAACTTTATATGACAAGCTTATAAAGGAGGGCAGTGCCTATATATCTTTGTCTCTAACTTTAGCTTTAAAACGGTTTTTCTAAACTGTGGGCATGGCAAAACATTTTTACACTTAACCATTTCGGAGCCCTAGGGAGTATGTGGTCTAAATTTCAGCTCCCTAGCTTAATTTTAAAGGCCTTAAAATTGCGTACGGACAGACGGACATTACTAAATAGTCTTAGAATTTGGTCCTGATCATAAATATATATACTTTTATGGGTATACGACGAATATGAAAGGGGTGTTACAAACTATGTGTAAAATTAATATACCCTTACGATAGGGTATACAAAGGTATATACCTAATAGTAGGTATGTTCGTGTACGTTCATTTTAATAAAAGCCAAACGGCTTTTGAGCGAATCTTTCTAACACTTCCTTTACAATTTCTTCTTCATTTTCTTTACCAGATTTTCTGTGGACACTCAACATGCATAAACCTATAAATTGAAACCTATCTATCATTTCAAATTTTTAGATTATTGAATTACTATTCAAACGATTTTCAACCTTGGTTGAATGAGGCAAAGTTTTTACTCTTCTTAACGTGCTTGTAGTGCAGAGTACAGCTAAGGCAATATAAAGAGCAAGTTTTGTTACTGGGAAAAAAATGCCTGCTTCTTGTAAAACATCATGAAACTCCATGAAAACCTCACAATTAGTAGAACTTGATAAAGTTTTTTGAACTTGTTTTAAAATCTTGAACATCTCAACATATTTGATGGATGTCACGAAAATAATGAATATGCTGGTGTGTTTTCCTTCGGAAATCTACGTTCAAGTGCCATAATTAATGAATCTAAATACGGAATCAAGAGTGATAGCTTCCAGAATTCAAAATCATTTGATGAAGGATGATTAGACCGAAGTTTTTGACGGCTAGGTATTTGAAGTTCTACTTCAACGTTTTCTAATCCTAAATCAACTTGTGCGCGATGGTCTTTTGAAGCACAAGCTTTGTACATGGAAGGAGGTCAAACTTTTGTGATTGTATAATATTCACAACTGGCTCAAGGTATAGAGAATATTTCGATATTAGAATAAGGCATGTTATAAACGTTGCTTGAGTGACAGCACTATGAAGCTAGAAACCGGGTGTTTTTGTAGCAAGGGTCTCGTGCGACATGAGGATCATTCCCATGAACGTGATCACAATTCACAACAAGGGCTTTTCTTGTGTCTTTTCTCACAGAATTTTCGGATTTTGTTTCTTGTTCAAAGCTTTTAAAAAGAAATTTATGAACTTTTGTAGTATTGAATCTAGGTTTTTCTTTTCTTATTTTTTAGATTTGGGCATTTTGAGAAAAGAATTATTATTATTAGGAATTATTAGGAGAATTTGTGTAAAATTTTGGAATTTTTGACTATAAAATTATTAGGAAAATTTGTGTAAAATTTTGGAATTTTTGATGTGAAAAACTAAGTGTGCAATAATATTTTCTAAGCATGAGTCTATCTAGGAAAACATTTTTTTAGCAAAATCATACGAACAGTTTTTATAATAAAACATAATAATGGAATTATATTTAGTTTCTAATGAATGTATAGGTAGGTTCTAGGTAGGGTATAGAACCGCCAAATCCAAACAAATAGAACAAACCAAACATGTAACAAAAACAAGAAACACAAAAACAGACTACCGGTCGATTAGTAAGTAGAGAATAGTACATACAAACAAGATAGTTTTAAGCGGTCGGGTCGGACGTATGGAAAAGTTGTACTCAAAAGTTTGATTAAATACATTAAGAAAAAACATAAAAAAAACTTGACTTTTATTTATTAAAACTATTTCTTTTTGTACAGTGCCACTGACAGTAGGTACTGATATGAGAAACACCAAACAAAATTTTGGAAACTTTATAATCTTTGAATATTTAATTTTATAACTAATTCATTAACAAAAATAAAAGTTTGTATGAACACAAAATTTTTTCAACTGCCCCCCTTGCATACGCCCATGGGCCGCTTGTCTGTTAAACAATATGGTAATATCATTCTGTGGTATTGCCGACATTTATCCAGTGTGGGCAGATTTCGCGATTGCAAAAACTTCAGTTTGGAAAGCACTACTTTGATCATTAAGTCTGATATAGTGGTACATATTTAATCTGCAGAAGAATGGATCTGTAAATATATAAATAGCAGAACCCGACATGCAGCGGAGCTCTATCTTTACTAAAAGAACCTATGTTGTTACAAAGGAAACATGTTAAATACTTGCATTTTATTTAAACTATTCAAAAGTATCCGGAAGATGTTTTTTTAAAGTCATTTCAGATGACGCGAGATACATTCTAAGTAATACAATATATTTAAGAAGACACATTTATATTTTAATTTCCGAACTTGCATAATACGTTATATATTTTGTTTTGTGTTCAGCAAAGTGGTCGTCCTATATATTTTCTAAAACCATTGCATTTAAGTTAAACTTTGGAAGTTATGGAACTTAAAATCATACCGGGAAATTTCCGGACGATTCAATATTGGGCGCGAGTAAAATATGTATTAAAACCATACCACTGATTTCCCAATTAAAGCACAAAATCATCAAGTTTCCATACAACGAACGCACAAAAAATAATACCATGGAGGATTTAAAAAAAAACTGTCTTATCCATTTGCATTTGAGGAAGGGGTATTGATGTAATGCATATACGAAAATCACAGACTGCAAACGTTTCTATCAGCTTTTATAACCGCAATGGACTTTTTTCTTCATTGTCCAGGTAAGTGATATTCTTTCTATTTTAAACTTATATCATATGCTGTTTTTACCCAAGGATGTTGTTGATAGCAACATGAAATTCATTGAAGACTTCGTCGGATATCCAGGCAGCTGTCACGATGCCGAAGTTTGGCACAAGAGTCCATTAAAATGAGCGATAAAAAATTGGAAGTGACATTTTTTAGAAGAGTGTCATATACTTGGAGATGCTGCTTATCCACTGAAAGCGTATCTTACGGTACTATACCGAGACAGTAGTTTTTCAACAGTGGAACAGAAGAAATATAACACAATAATGAGTTTTAATTGAGTTCATGTGGAGCATGTCAAAATTTCGAATTTTAAATCATATCAAATTTAAAAAACGCAACTGGCCAAACATATTATAATTTCCTGTATTTTGTTATATATCATTTAAAATTTTTTTATTAATAATAAAAGAACTATTTACAAATCATTATTTGATATCAGCAGGTTCCTGATTTCTTTCATTTCTTCCACTTTTTCTCTACACACCTCCACCATCTTTGCTACTAATTTCAACTTTTCCTTTTCAAAATAAATTAACTCCCTGAGCATACGCCTGTCCTCAACTGCTTCATCTTTTAAAAAGGTATGTATGAATTATTTCACATCGTCGTCGCTTTTTCTTTGCGATGGTTACGGTGATTACGTTCCAGTTGGAGGTCAGCCACTGGATTTTCTGACAATGTGCATTTTTCATGGGTTAATACATCCATAACATTCCCGAAAGAATAATACAGGTTGTCTCGGGGTAATTTGAGGTCTAGTTCCATACACCCCAGCCGTCACTCATTTAAAAATATTCCCACGAAGTCGCTGCTTCTCCGCTTGTTTTCTTGCGCCTTTTTGTATCCTTTTGTAAGAAACCATTAAATTAAGAAACTTCTTATATACCTCAAACCTCATCCTTTGAAAATTTTAATTGGGCATTTAGTTCCTCAATTTTCTGCAGCACCCTCTGCCCCGGCACTAATGGCTTTTTCGTTTCCCACAATAGAAGGTTTTCATCTGCAACATAATGTTTAAAAGAAGCATTTTTTACGCGTGATTCCATTTTTTCCCTTGAAAAACAAAATAGAATAATCAATTAAACAATGTTAAATAATAATATAATGGAAAAAAACTACTTCTATGGGGACAAAGTATAAAAATGAAAGCTACATATATAAAGCTACATATATTCAGACGATTCTGATAATCTGTCAGTGCCAAAATATGTCCTAAATGTCTTACAGATCTCTATCTGGCAATAACACTGTCAGGTGTCGGTCAATCGTTTAAAAACACACAATTGTATCATTTCAAGACCGTTGTCAAACGTTTAGAATATTTGCATACTCATTTGCTAGTGTCAGATGTGATTAGAACGTCTGAAATTTTTTTCTTTGTCAGATTTTTCAAAATTGCGAAATATGTGTATACGTATTGGAAATAATTCCAAATACGTGAATTCACTCACAATGTTCGCTGGTAGCTAAGTATCGTAGAGTCAACACAAGCCGCTCAGCCGGCAAAATCGGATCGCGAGCTTATTCGTTTCTTGCTCTGGGATATATGGAGTCACCAGAGGAAAAGATCATCGAATTGTTTAGATTCCATACGAAAAAATGTTGCAATACAATTCGGCTCCTCAGGTCTTAATTCCAGGAGTAATTTTGCCTAGCAATGCTGCTGTCGCCGGACAAACTAATCCTTTGTTCATAAACGCCGACGTTTGTGTAGTTATTTATCCTCCGCGGTGCCAATATGTACACGCCAAAAATAATCGCAAGTATGTTTAACTTTTTTGCTCCATTTCAGTAAATTTCAATGAAATTGGCAGTTTGGAAAAAACCTGGCAACAGTGTGCACTGACAATTTAGTATTGTAAGGTAGTTTCCTATTGTCAGCTCATTTGCAGCCTATTGTCAGTACATTGGTAGACCTGACAATATTGTCAGATCTGGTAATCGTCTGAACATAGCTTAACTGCGTGGTTTTCTCAGTTAATTTTAAGAAGTTATGTGGCAAGTACGTCATAACAGGGGTAAATAAAGGCTGCCGTCAAGGTGGTGTTCTGTCTTCCCTCTTATGGTGTATGGTGGTAGACTCTTTGCTTATAGCTCTCAATATTCCTGGAAACTACACTAAAGCTTATGCGGATAATGTCGCGGTTCTTTCTTTCGGTTCAAATCTAGGGGCTGTCTGCTCTCAAGCGCAGAGATCCCTGGATTTGATCAATGTCTGGTGCACTAGTAATGGGCTTTCAGTGAATCCTCTTAAAACCACGGTTGTTCTCTTTAGGAGAAGGAGAATCGTAACTGGTCTGTCCCATCTCGTGGTTAAAGGTGTCACCATCTCTATCTCCGATGAAGTCAAATAT
Organism: Ferdinandea cuprea; assembly: GCA_963576555.1. Classification (NCBI taxonomy): domain Eukaryota; kingdom Metazoa; phylum Arthropoda; class Insecta; order Diptera; family Syrphidae; genus Ferdinandea; species Ferdinandea cuprea. The sequence continues at coordinate 87,736,883 of OY754959.1, forward strand.
CTGGGTGTAATCCTCGATAAAAAAACTAAATATCATGTGGTGTACGCTAAAAATCATCTTTCGCTTTAAGAGAGGTGGAATTTGGTACCATGCGCACTGGAATTTTGAAGAACTTGCTCGGGAATTATTCTTTGAACCCTTTCTTATGGATATGCCGTCTGATGCAATGACACCAGAAATCCTTCTGCGAAAAAACTACCACATCAACTTTCCACAGGTAACGGAATGGCTTCGGTCAGACTCTGAACCATGGATTGAGTGCCATCGTATTTTCACGGATGGCTCCAAAACCGGAGAGGGGTCTGGTGCTGTAGTCTTTAAGGAACGCGATGACATACGATTTTACTACCAATTGGGTAAACATGCATCTGTTTTCCAAGCGGAAATGTTTGCCATCCTAATGGCTGTGCGCTATATTGTGAACAACAGGTGGAGGGCTAGAGGCATTTTCATTTGCAGTGATAGCCAAGCTGTATTAAAAGCGCCGCTAAACCCTATTACCTCGTCCAATATAGTGCTAGAACTCAAGCTTTTTTTGAATTTGGTCGGTGAATCTTGTCTGGGTCACAGGCCACACTGGTATCCAGGGAAATGCGATCTCAGATGAGCTTGCTACGCAAGGTTTAGAAGAAGTTTTCTCAGGACTCGAACCTGTGTTGGGGGTCTAGGATGAATACTAAGTGTTGCTATAAATTATGTATCAAAATTAATTTAGCTTTTGGATACGGTATTGCAAATGCACTGTGAGTAGTTGCTTGAAATGCTGCTTGAACACTTTTACAATTCACTGCGCTTCAATAACCTATCAATCGTTACTTCATAAGCGAAATTCAACTTGACACATTAATTTACATTCCTCTGTATTTACATACGTTTTAATATTTATTTTTACGTATTCCGGTTTTACAGTAAATTTCACTGGTAGGGATATTACAGAGATATGCAATGAAATTTTGAAATGCACACTCATAAAATACTCAAGGTATGGCGCAGAACCTGTATTGCAATTAATAAAACTTTGAATAAGCAATTATTACAAACCACCTTATTTATTTGCATTCGCAAATAAATCGTAAGGGAGTACTGTTGCATCCAATATAAAGTAGGACAAAATATTGGCGCTTGAAAAGATAACACACGGGTGTCCTAGTTACCGTAGTGAGTAAGGTAGGTACTTAGTTTTACCCAGTCGTGTAGGTCTATATGGAATAGAAATTAATTTCGCAGAGCTTTTTCAACAACTTTTGTGTATGTAGGTACGTCAAAATGTACTTGATATACATACATACATATAATGTTCGATTGTATTTAGTATAGGCTTCCACATGAAATGTGCACACTTTCCTCGTTCTAGAGAAAACTACTTTGTAATATTTGAGTACCTATCATCTACATACCTATAAAAGAGCTCGTTATGATTGACTCACCATCTCGCAGCCCAAATCGAAAATTGTAAGGTTATGAAACTTTTGGGGTGGTCAGTAAAGTGATTTTTGGGCATGATGATGGACATAATTTTTTTGTTCATTCTTAAAAGCGGTTACACTCACGATGTTGGACTTGCAGAAAGTTTCTTTGCGAGTTGTAGAAGTATTTAAAGGCTGACGAATTCGTTTACTTCATTATGAAACAAATATTTAGTTATGTTTGATAAAAAGATGAATGTAATGTCATAAAAAGAAAACACTAACCTATTTCGAAAAATCGTCATGCTCGACCTGTGACACAGATGACTAATGCAGTAAATAGTCAACTCGAAATACTCCTGTCACCTTGAACTATCAAACAATTTCTAAAAAATGACCGACATATCATTCTTGGGAATGAATACGTGTGAGCTAGAGATTTGACGTTTGTTTGGCGGTATTCACGAAATTGGACCAGATCAGCTATAGAAAATAAAATTCGCAGGGGTCGGCATTCAAAACCCATATAATTCCTAATAAGTTACAAGATTTTCATTTGATTTGCACGTAAACTTTTACTCGTAAATGCAAATCGTAAATATAAGCAGCTACGTTTTCACTTTGGAAAATTGAGAAAATCTCTGTTCGCTTTATCAATTTCTGATTTAAAACCGCACATTCCCCAGCTAAGAAAAAATCATAATTAAAAAATAAAAAATATCGTAACACAATGGAAATTGAGTTGCGAGTTGATGGGTTGAATTCAGATATCCATCTTTTTCATACACATTATTATACTAAAGAGTTATTGCGATCGTGCGGAAATTTCGAATTCAAACTGATTATGAGGGATGATAGTGTGACTATAGAGAAGTCCAAAAAAGTGGGTTGGCCACTGTCTGTCTGTCTGTTTGCCCGGGAGCCGTGTAGCTCACTTGTAAAATCACTTATCATTAGTTTTTTTCAAAAATGGTTCCAAAGATTATGGTCTTCTTTTGTACTTTGGATACTTTGAATGGGACCAATAATACCGCCAACTTAGTTTTTTGAAAAAAAAAAAAAAAAAAATTGAATAGCGGTTTTTAAAACCGCCAATATCTTAAAAACTAATTCCTAAAAACTTAACTACTTCTTTAATGATTTTATCCTCAACAAATCTGCGTACGTCGATTTTTGAAGTAATTCGTTTAATATTTTTTTTTTTAAGATTTTCTTATGTTAATTAAATTCTTTTTCTTCAAAGCGGCTCAAAAGATTTTAATGTGTGTATGTATTTTTGACATTTAGGTTAAATATGTTCAATGTGTAAAATTACAACGAAATCGTTTGAGCCGTTTTTGAGAAAATTAGATTTCTCATAACAAAATAAGTGTTTTAAATAAATTTGGTATGTGATCAAATGCTTCTATTTCGATTGAGGCGATTGAAAAATGCATTGCATGTAGCGAGAAAGTTTCGTAGTTGTGCACTTTATTTCCTATGTGCCTATGTTTGAAACTTGAAACATGAAAAAAAAGACAATCCGAAAAAGTGGTCGTAGGCCGAAACTTTTATTGGTATATTGTTATAATTTTTTTCCATTTGTTTTGGAAGTCTTAGAAGAAAACAACAACGCCCGGTCATGGTAAAAAACCTTAACTAATCATTTATCGCTTCGACTACAGGTTTAAAAGGTTTTTTTTCTAACACTTTAGATACGAACGGTCGGACGGTCGGACGGGCAGACATTACTAAATCGCCTTAGCTATTGATCACATATGAGTTATTACACAGATAGTCGTTTTTCATATTCTCTGTCCCCTTAAATCCGCGAAAAAAATTCATATAATGGCGGCAGAATTCTGTCTTAAATCTGTAAATAGGTGTGAACCACAAAGCGTCCTGTTGACTAAAGCATATACATGATGGTGTTTACCCAGTTAAAAATTAACGTATATGACTTTTTTTTTAAATGGATTCCATGGCGCAGTACTGTAAATGTGTGCGTGAACTGGCTCAAATTGATTTGCATGCAAAACTTATACAACATGTAAATAAAGAGGAGGGCGGAGGGCGAGAGCCACAGTTCCTCTCATTCGACAAACTGTCGAATTACTCATCTGTGCTTTTGATTCTGATCATGAATATATGTATATACTTTTAGGGGTCTACGAAGAATTGTCCCTAATTGAACCTGACTTCGTACCGTGTCGGCGGTACTTTGGTCCCAAATTTCATTGGGCCATTCTCCAAAATTGCCGAAAATACCACCCGTCTTTTGTTTCTGGTTGTGCCTTAGGTAACACGGTCATTGCGGACCGTCAATTCGATTGGACTCGGGGTCTTGCAAATGATTACCCGCCAAAAATGTAATAAATTGAATCCTAATTCAATTCTATGTATACTGTGTTATCATCACTCTTAATTTGCTTTAATTAAAATGTCTATCCAGCTCATAGTCCCATGAAAATACACACTGTTATTGTTAACTCTCTTCCGTTTCTAATATCGAATTGAATACAATAAGAAATAAATAAATAAGAAAGCTTTATTGCCCAATAATAGTCCCTTTGTTCTCTCTATTGTTATTTTAAATCCTTAGACAATATTTTGTGGCCTTCTAAAACAAATTATTTACATTTTTCGCCACTTCTATTTCTACTCTTGCATTTGAGAGACCCTTTTACTTTTTACTCTAACTTAAATTCGACGAGAATTATGTCGCATTTAGGTGCCAGGGTAATTAAATTAATTTCTATTTCTGTCCATTAGTGAATTAATTTGTAAATTCTGGATTGGAGGATAATACGTTTATTCAATTAAAGAAATTAAAATAACCAAGCGGAATTCTAAAAGCAATAATTTAAATGAGCTGACCATGGGATATTTTGGGTAGGTAATAAATAAGAGTAGATTTTGGGAAATACCTACATTGTCTTCAAGCGAAAATTTAAAATAGTTTCGCCAATGAGTTAATAGTTGTATAAAAGCTTTAAAGCATATGGCTACAACAGAGGCTACAGTCCGCTTGGGGCACATAGTATGATACCCTTATCCATATCCCAGTAGCACCCCTAGAAAAGAGGGTCTTGAAAACACGATGGCATTTTACTTCGTTTTTATGATGAATTCATAAAACAAACCGCATTTTTTAAATAAAAAAACCAATAAGTTGATATGCAATTCTATATGAGTTTATTTTAGTTTGTTTACAAATTTGTTGTTTATTTTTTCAGAGAAAGCTGTTATCTGTTAAAAAACTCCAACAAAATGCAGCCATGGGGAAAAAACCTTTATATGTTGAAGAGATCAGTGTGATGAAGAGTAGATTTTACGCACATTTTGTGTGAATGTGGGGAGATCGCTCTTAGCAGAAGGAAGCATCTGGGCAGCGACTTTTTTAATTACCTGGAAAATTTGGCGATGTTGTGGGTCGATATTGTTCAGTTTTGCAGGGAAGAAAAATGCTTTCAGGAAGGATGTAGGATATGTGAGATATTCCGTTTTTTGTGGTTAGTTGATATTGAAAGAACTCTGGTTTTGGTTCTCCAAGGAATCGCGATGGTTCCATTATAGTGCTCAGTGATTTTGTGACTTTTTTTGCTGCCATAAACTCTGTCTGACCTAAGGAAATCAGTGGAAGTAATTTTTTGTGAAGGTTTTAATCGGTTATTTTAACGTTAGCTTTAAAAAGGTTTTCTTTAAAACAAGTGTGACCAAAGTATTCCACTTACTCCGAAAAGCGGAATATCTATATGTATATATACCACTTCAGTATTTTTATATTCTAGTTTTAAAAGATATATTACCTCTTGGAAACAAAAATAATACTTTATATAATGTTAAACGATAAAACTTTTGAAGGAAGGAAGTTCGCCACAGATTTCGTTGATTTTGATATATTCTGTGAAGAATTTCCAAGCCGCTCTCAAGTTAACATTTCGGAAAACCACTAAAAAAACACCATGATACCAAGTTATTTGTCGCGCGGAATAAAAAAAACTAAAATGCTAACCAAAATAAAAGAATAAACTTCTTTCAACTATGTTTTTATTTTAATTAATCTTTCCATCAATTTCACGAAGTAGTTATTATTCCAATTTTCATTTTCAGCTTCTTTATATATTGTATTTCTCTCGTCCATCGTACTTGATTTAATTCTTTTTATACCCTATCCTAAGGGTATATTAATTTTGACACATAGTTTGTAACACCCCTTAATATTCGCCGTAGACCCATAAAAGTATATATATTTATGATCAGGACCAAATCCTAAGACTATCTAGCAATGTCCGTCCGTCCGTCCGTCCTTATGCAATTTTTAGGCCTTTAAAATTAAGATAGGAAGCTGAAATTCGGACCACATATTCCCTAGGGCTCCGAAATGGTTAAGTGTAAAATTTTTTTTGAATACGCCCACTGCCACGCCCACAATTTAGAAAAAACCGTTTTAAAGCTAAAGTTAGAAAGATAGAGTGTTAGAACCTGCACAAGATATGTAGGCACTGCCATCCGTTATAAGTTTGTCATATAAAGTTTTTTGCCACGCCTACTTTTTGTGGGCGTTTTTTACTAAAATGCTGTTTTCTTCGAAAATTTTCATAGAAAGCGAAAAAAATGTTTAACAAGATATTTACCCTATATTTTTCCAATATATCGACCATACAAAGTTTTTGGCCACGCCCACTTTTTGGGGGCGTTTTTTTTTTAAAAAAAGCTGTTTTTTTTTTAATTAATAGAATGAAATAAAATCTTTTTAATGTTTTTTTCTTTGGGGCATATAGGGATATGGATAGGGTATCATACTGTTCGCCCCCAGCGGACTGTAGCCTTTCCTTATGTTTTTTTTTGTTTGTTTTTGTTTTTTACTGAACGATCTAATCAATATTATATAAATTGACATACATTTTTGCGTTCATCTTCCTAAGAAAATATGATTTTCCTTTTTATTGTGGGGCCTAAGAACCAAGGTTAAATTTTTTTTGATTCTCTAGTTAAAGTTTATATTCTTTTATTACTAAATTTTCAAAGTGCATCTACAATGCAAAATTATTTGAATTGTATTTTTTATTTATCTTGATTTAATATTCGACATTATGTGTCATTTAAAGTTTTTTTTTTTGGTGCAATAGGGGAGTGCAATGCTAGTGATAAGGTGTTATGGAGGTAAGCTGAGGGTACTGCAAGAAGTTCCTCATATGTTCTTTAGGGGATATAGTGAGATATAGCGACGCGGTAGCCAAGTATGGTCTACATTGCTCTTAGCGTGTTAGGTTGTGAGAGGGTCATGCTAGGGATACCATGGCATGATAGAATGTGCGGATGTCCAGCAGCAGATGAAAGATCCTACGCTTCCGTCGAGCTAGTTCGTGCGTGTGCAAGCATGCCTGCCTTCATCTATTTTTTTACCTGCTATTTTTTCATCATTTTTTAAGTATACGAATTCCTATTACCTATTAAGTATAATGAATGAGAATTTTTGATGTACGCTTAATTGTAACTATAATTCATTTAGTTGTGGATTTAGTAGTTTTAGTAAAAAACGAAAAACTAATATTATTATTTTCTGTTTTAAATACTGCAGAGATAGATGAAAAAGGAATATGAATGTCCATTAAGTGTGCAGTGGACATAAGTGCATTATGTATTTATTAAACTTATATTTTGGTAATGCTAGGATTTTAATTAGGAAACATCAACTGTTTACTATATTACGAAGTTTCAAGACACATTTTATCAAGCACCTTTTGCAATGTTAATAAGGACATTTTTGGAAAATATAAAAAAATACTGCTTTCGAAAATGTTCTTAGAATAACCTAACTATTTTCTGTCGCTATGATTTTGTATCAGGAACCTTAAAAAATGCACTGGGGGCCTTGATGAAAGATTTTATACAAAAATGTCATTTAAATCACACAGGTTGTTTAGTTAAGTTTAGTTACGAATGATTCTACGTTTAGGTAGAATGAGTTTTCCTTATTGGCAAAACCACTGCTGGACACACAATACATGGGTGACAGGTTTTGCAGGATTAAGGACTTATAACGACTTTATGATTTGTTATACCAAAGCGCAAGAAAAATAAATTTGGTAGAATGAATGTCGCTTAAAAGCGTGCGCGTAGAGAGATTGACCTCGTTGAATTAGACCATAGTTTTGATATTTACGGAAGGCAGTTGAATATTATTGGTCTATGTTTTTTCATACTTACAAGCTTCTCATACACATATTGCCCGGTACCAATAACAAATTTGATGTAGAGCTTACATTTATCGTCTCTTACGCACTTATGTAAAATAAAATTAGAAAGTACAAATTGAATCTTCTCATGGTGATTGCGATAAAAATATATTATATGGTAAAGTGGTCGAATGAAGACCACTTAATGGAAAAGTATGAAAATCCTCTTCAAAATATTTCGGAAATACTAACGACGGAAACATGGCAAGACGATTACTTATGCAAGTTTAGAAAATTTTAATATTTAGTTAATGGTGTTAAACACGCAGAAGTTTGGAAACTACGCTAAGGCTACATTAACAATGCTGTAATCACATTATGCACGGAAGTATTGTACACAAAATTCTTTGTCATATGGAATATATAATTGGTTCCGAAATTAATTTTGACAATAGGAGAACTGGCAAAAGGGGCTCAAGAAGCCACTGTAATCATAAATTTAAAGAGAGAGAATCAATGAAGATTTATTTCGATTGATTCTGGTATCATAAGACGACTTAATAGCTACATTGAGAAAATAACAACTAAAGAGTGAAATCAAAGATTAATGACCTATATAAATTCGAGCAATTTTTTAAAATTAAATGATTAGTTTGAAAGTTACAGATTTTTGACAATCAAATCGACGATTTTTGCCCCCTGAGCGAAGCGTCGAGTTCACTGTTGAGTCAAAATATAAGACAGACATGCAACTAGAACTTTTTCTTCTACTCGCAGCGGGCGCACGATTTGAAGCTCCATTTTATTTGTGGAGTGAACAACTTTTTCTTTAAAAATAAGACTTCCCGAAAAAAGGGATTTGTGTGTGGCATCAAAAAATTATATTTCTAAAACTATCATGGTATCTTTTTTTTCTTCAACTATGTATATTCCCTTATCATAGCCGAACACACTTATTAGTGCCTACCTAATTTTTAAACCAATTCCAAAAGTTTGGTATCTTATAACTTTAATTTTTCCTTTCAAATTTTCTCAACCCGTACGAAAATATTTACTCTTCCGCCAAGAGTTTAGAAGAAGATTTAAACAAAGCTAAATCAAAACGAATAGCTAGCCGAAATAAAAATAAAAAGCAGTGAATGACTGCCCAGGGGCACAATGAATAATTCAAATAGTAGCAAACAATAAAATAAAATTGATCCCTACTACTAGCAAGAGAATCATAGCTCATACACCTATTTTTATGAGAATACATATAATGTATGTAAATATGTACCTACCTTCATATATAAGTTCTTATAGGATTCATTCATAGGCGCTCGTATTGTTTTTTCTTCACGCATGTTAAATCAACTGTCAAATGAACAAAGCATAGATCTGACACTCATCTAAACTCTCGTATGAATATTTGCTGATGGCATATGGTTTATGACACATGTGCTCTACATATATAATATACACGTAGATATTCATAGGAATGATTCGTCCTTCATTTCATAGTCAAAGAATTTTATCTCTTTGGCGAGGATTGAACAATCGATATTATATCTTTTGAAAATGGAATGGAGGCTATGATGTGAGTAAAGTGTCTGAAATAACTTTAAATAAAGTATAGGCAAACAATTCAAGATTTTGTATGGGTTTGGTTTAAAATTGTGTATTAATTTTAGCCTTGAAAGAATGACTGATAAAATTTATAAGTATTGGACGTTATGAAGGTCAGAAATATTGTATTTATGCAAATACAAAAGGTCGTCAACAATACCATAAAATAAATTCCCCTCTGAGAAGAAACAAATAATGTGTGTTGGTATATAACTTTACTTACTTACGGGCTTACTACTGTTAAGAGCACAGATGGGTAATGAACCAGATAGTCATAACCTGTCACCATGAACACATATTTCCTTACTGTGAATACATTTCAGGCGTATATTTGACGTTTATTCTTTTACATTTTTTATTAATGTGCAAGCTTCCCATTTGATTTGGTAAAAACAGTTGGTTACTCGCTTTAAGGCAAACTGAGATACTCTCTTTTGGTGTTGACTATCTGGTTCATTACTCATCTGTGGTGAAGATCCTTTTCCATGAGACACACCAGCCTTCTATCCCCTTCGATCTCAGACAGGCTGCTTTTAGTTAGCCATAGTAGATGAAAGATTTCTTGGTCTCTAAAGGTTCGGTATCGTCGAACCTGGGGGCTTGCATTCGATGATTCTCTTGGGTGAAGCAGCATTGTACATTTGCTCGATGTGGCTGAGCGTGATTTGCTGATGTATTTTGACTTTCTTTTACTACATACATGCGTTCCCTCGCATTTTGTGTTCCTTCAATCTATGTAAATAGCACCCATAACTCTGAAATAAAGAAAAGAGGCTGCAGGCCCTCAAAATGTAATTGCGGGAAAAACTTAATATGGCAAACTTGTTAAGGTGGTCCTTTGTTCCTATAACTCTAACTTTGAAACGGCTCCTGAGCGTAACAAACAAACTGTTCCACCAAATCAAGCTCAAGCACTTGATAAATAGTCATTACTTTTAATGCTGATCACAAATAGGTATACTTCTAGTAGTTTACGACGAATATTAACGGGTGTTTCTTACAATGTGTCAATATTAATATAGTCTTGGGACAGGGCATACCTTCAAAATAAAAATACGAAATTCCCACCTCCCTAAAAAATTGTATCGTGGCCCGCAAACAATCAACTCTCTTGCCCTACAGCATGTCAGTGGAATACCATACATATACATTCATATAACTGCCCACTTTATATTTTAGTGAATGGTGACAAAGAAGGATACGTTGCATGTTCTCACTTTCAACTAAACAATATAACCCTCTCATAGTTCTCATAGATTTACATTACTATGCCAGTGTATGATATAATTTTCATGTCGCACTTAAGACCACTCGACTCAGATGCATTAAAGTGGTATTGGGTTGGCGTTGGTTGCCACATACGTCTTTTCATATTCACCACATTTAGAATATGCAGAGCACCCCAGAGTACTCATGAAATACAACAAGTTTATTACCCCCACGAGGTTGTGTAACGGTACTATATCATTTGTTTCATTTATTATATCTATGGATGTGTATCTTTATATTCAATATTTTATTGGTACCTATATACATACGTATTTTAATTTTATACCTTTTTAAATTTATTCTCAACTTTCGATTCATCTGAATAGTCCGTATGGTTGAGAAGAGGGAGTGGTGGGAATTTTTTTCATTCCTATTATTGAAAATCAAGAGACAGTCAAGTTTTTATAACCTATCCCAAAGATATATTAATTTTGACACATACGTAGTTTGTCAGCGATTTTTTGGCCTTTAAGCTAGGTTGCTGCAATTTGGAACTTAAATGCTCGGTAGGGTCTCTAAATGGTAGATGTGCATTGCACCAACATTTAGAAAAAAGCTATAGTTTAGGAGATAAAAGGCTGGAACTTTCACAAAATATGTAGACACAAATCTCCTTTACAAGTTTGCTTTATAAAGTTTTTTGACACACCTACTTTTTGTTGGGGTTTTTTTCCAAAATTTCCACATAAAATGAAAAAAATGCATAAGAAGATAAATATTTAGCCAATATTTTTTCTAATGCATCACTTTTACAACATTTTTGGCCAGCCCATTTTTAAGTGCGTTGTTTTCAAGAATTTGTGTTTTTTGTACGTTTTTTTTTGGAAAACGAAATAAATTAGCTTCCTATATGCTAGTGGATAGAATATCATACTGTTCGCCCCACACCTTTCGTATTTTTCATTTATCATATTTAGCATTAAAATCTTAATTACAGAAACAAACTCAGCGCATATTCAAAATCAATCATCGCAGAATATGTATTACAGGGTATAAATCGAAAATATGTGATTTTTCATTCACCTCTATAGAGGACACCTTCTACTTGAACTCAGCCCCCAAAAGACGAACATTATTATACTTACCTACTTACTTAACGAGCTTCCGAACGGTGAAAAGACAAATCAGCCATCCATCCTCTGCGATCCCGGGCGCGCTGCTTCCAATTTGCCAGACCCAGCGCAATGGCATTCGCGATGGCTTGGTCTTTGGAACGGAGGTTCAGTTTTCTTGTCGTCTCGATTCTGGTGAATGAGATTCAACGATCCTCTTGGCTGGAGCTTTACTGTCCATTCGCTCTCTGTGGCCAAGCCAATGTAGTCGACATGTCTTTGCTTTTTGGACGGCATCCATATCTTGTTGCAGCTCATAGAGTTCGCGGTTGTATCTTCTCCTCCATTCGAAGAATTTTTCTTTCAAAGGATCCCAGTATTAATATTAACTCTCTTTTCCTGCTTATCGCACAGCACTTGGCTCCGTATAGCAATACCGGTAGGATAGGAGTTCTGTAGAACGAGCCTTTATCCTTCGAATCAAAAGTTTTAAACCCATTTATTTCGTCAAAACGAAGTATATTATCTCCTCTTAATTGTCTTTCGCAGAGTTGATGTTCACACCGAGGAAGGTTAACTCCTTAACTATCTTGAAGATGCTGCTGAAACTTAAATCTAAATCTGTGCCTCGTTCTATTTTTTATGGTTGCGCAATACCTGTTATGCTTATTAAAATACGGTATGTTAGGGAGGAGTGCTGTTGTAGGCGATACAAAAAGCTATGGAATATGAAAAAGATACACCATTGAAAAGTTGTGTCTGTTTGTAAAAAGCATTTTAAATTTGTTTTTATTTTTTTATTAGCCGCTAGGGGTCGCGCATTGCTCTCCAGTAATCAGATATTTATTTGTATACCCTATCCTAAGGGTATATTAATTTTGACAGATAGTTTGCAACACCCCTTAATATTTGTCGTAGACCCAAGCCCACTGCCACGCCCACAATTTAGAAAAAACCGTTTTAAAGCTAAAGTTAGAGAGATAGAGTATTACACCATTCACAATATATGTAGTTTTTTGCCACGCCTACATTTTATGGGCGTTTTTCAATAAAATGCTGTTTTCTTCAAAAATTTTAATAGAAACCGTTAAAAAATGTTTAACAAAAAAATGTTTATCTATTTAGCCAATATGTCTTTTCAATATATCGGATATACAAAGTTTTTGGCCATGTCCACTTTTTGGGGGCGTTTTTTCAAAAAATATATTTTTTTTAAATTTAATAGAATGAAATAAAGTGCTGTCCATCATCTTCTTAATGCTTTTTTCTTTGGGGCATATAGCGACAAGGATAGGGTATCATACTGTTCGCCCCCAGCGGACAGTAGCCTTTCCTTATGTTTATACCCTATCCTAAGGGTATATTAATTTTGACACATAGTTTGTAACACCCCTTAATATTCGTCGTAGACCCATAAAAGTATATATATTTATGATCAGGACCAAATCCTAAGACTATCTAGCAATGTCCGTCCGTCCGTCCGTCCGTCCGTACGCAATTTTTAGGCCTTTAAATTCAAGCTAGAAAGCTGAAATTTGGACCACATACTCCCTAGGGCTCCGAAATGGTTAAGTGTAAAATTTTTTGGAATACGCCCACTGCCACGCCCACAATTTAGAAAAAACCGATTTAAAGCTACAGATGGACAGATAGAGGGTTATAACCTTCACAAGATATGTAGGCACTGCCCTCCTTTATAAGTTTGTCATATAAAGTTTTTTGCCACGCCTACTTTTTGTGGGCGTTTTTCACTAAAATGCTGTTTTCTTCGATAATTTTCATAGAAACCGAAAAAAAGTGTTTAACAAGATATTTAGCCAATATTTTTTCCAATATATCTCCCATACAAAGTTTTTGGCCACGCCCACTTTTTGGGGGCGTTTTTTCAAAAAATGTTTTTTTTTTTCTAAATTTTATAGAATGAAATAAAATGCTGTCCATCATCTTCTTAAGGTTTTTTTTGGGGCATATAGGGATAGGGATAGGGTATCATACTGTTCGCTCCAAGCGGACTGTAGCCTTTCCTTATGTTTTTTTCTTAATTTTGACGTTAAGTAGCGTTATACAAATAAATGACGTGTTAATAAAATGTAGGGAATATTATAATACAATTATATCCATGTATTATTCTGAAAGAAAAGAAAAACATAAGAAAGTATGATACCCTATCCATATCCCTATATGCCCCAAAGAAAAAAGCATTAAGATGATGGATAGCATTTTATTTAGTTCTATTAATTAAAAAAAAAAACAGTTTTTTTGAAAAAACGCCCCAAAAAGTGGGCGTGGCCAAAAACTTTGTATGGGCGATATGTTGGAAAAAATATTGGGTAAATATTTTGTTAAACATTTTTTTGCGCTTTCTGTGAAAATTTTCGAAGAAAACAGCATTTTAGTGAAAAACGCCCACAAAAAGTAGGCATGGCAAAAAACTTTATATGACAAACTTATAAAGGAGGGCAGTGCCTACATATCTTGTGAAGGTTGTAACACTCTATCTCTTTTTATACCCTATCCTAAGGGTATATTAATTTTGACACATAGTTTGTAACACCCCTTAATATTCGTCGTAGACCCATAAAAGTATATATATTTATGATCAGGACCAAATCCTAAGACTATCTAGCAATGTCCGTCCGTCCGTCCGTACGCAATTTTTAGGCCTTTAAATTCAAGGTAGAAAGCTGAAATTTGGACCACATACTCCCTAGGGCTCCGAAATGGTTAAGTGTAAAATTTTTTTGATTACGCCCACTGCCACGCCCACAATTTAGAAAAAACCGATTTAAAGCTACAGATGGACAGATAGAGGGTTATAACCTTCACAAGATATGTAGCCACTGCCCTCCTTTATAAGTTTGTCATATAAAGTTTTTTGCCACGCCTACTCTTTGTGGGCGTTTTTCACTAAAATGCTGTTTTCTTCGATAATTTTCATAGAAACCGAAAAAAAGTGTTTAACAAGATATTTAGCCAATATTTTTTCCAATATATCGCCCATACAAAGTTTTTGGCCACGCCCACTTTTTGGGGGCGTTTTTTCAAAAAATGTTTTTTATACCCTATCCTAAGGGTATATTAATTTTGACACATAGTTTGTAACACCCCTTAATATTCGTCGTAGACCCATAAAAGTATATATATTTATGATCAGGACCAAATCCTAAGACTATCTAGCAATGTATTTTTTCCAATATATCGCCCATACAAAGTTTTTGGCCACGCCCACTTTTTGGGGGCGTTTTTTCAAAAAATGTTTTTTTTTTTCTAAATTTTATAGAATGAAATAAAATGCTATCCATCATCTTCTTAAGGTTTTTTTTGGGGCATATAGGGACAGGGATAGGGTATCATACTGTTCGCTCCAAGCGGACTGTAGCCTTTCCTTATGTTTATACCCTATCCTAAGGGTATATTAATTTTGACACATAGTTTGTAACACCCCTTAATATTCGTCGTAGACCCATAAAAGTATATATATTTATGATCAGGACCAAATCCTAAGACTATTTAGCAATGTCCGTCCGTCCGTCCGTCCGTCCGTCCGTCCGTACGCAATTTTTAGGCCTTTAAATTCAAGCTAGAAAGCTGAAATTTGGACCACATACTCCCTAGGGCTCCGAAATGGTTAAGTGTAAAATTTTTTTAAATACGCCCACTGCCACGCCCACAATTTAGAAAAACCCGATTTAGAGCTACAGATGGACAGATAGAGGGATATAACCTTCACAAGATATGTAGGCACTGCCCTACTTTATAAGTCTGTCATATAAAGTTTTTTGCCACGCCTACTTTTAGTGGGCGTTTTTCACTAAAATGCTGTTTTCTTCGATAATTTTCATAGAAACCGAAAAAAAATGTTTAACAAGATATTTAGCCAATATTTTTTCCAATATATCACCCATACAAAGTTTTTGGCCACGCCCACTTTTTGGGGGCGTTTTTTCAAAAAATGTTTTTTTTTTTTTCTAAATTTTATAGAATGAAATAAAATGCTATCCATCATCTTCTTAAGGTTTTTTTTTGGGGCATATAGGGATAGGGATAGGGTATCATACTGTTCGCTCCAAGCGGACTGTAGCCTTTCCTTATGTTTAACTTTAGCTTTAAAACGGTTTTTTCTAAATTGTGGGCGTGGCAGTGGGCGTATTCAAAATATTTTTACACTTAACCATTTCGGAGCCCTAGGGAATATGTGGTCTAAATTTCAGCTTCCTAGCTTAATTTTAAAGGCCAAAAAATTGCGTACGGACGGACGGACGGACGGACATTGCTAGATAGTCTTAGGATTTGGTCCTGATCATAAATATATATACTTTTATGGGCCTACGGCGAATATTAAGGGGTGTTACAAACTATGTGTCAAAATTAATATACCCTTAGGATAGGGTATAAAAATATGATAGGTTGCTTGTGTTTTATATTTACTTGACTACTATCTGCCTATTGTTTTTTAAAATTGCAACTCGTGGAAGCTCTTTCCGACAGCTTATTGTGGTCCTTATAAAAGCATCTCAATTTTTTGCGCTACAAACAGATTATGAAGCTTCCGTGACTTATTTAACTGCTCTTTCAACTGCTCGGCTGTGGCATAGAAATTCTTGTATTCTAACGATCAAAGGTCTTCCTCGTTGATATCCACAAGTAATGGAGATTCACTTAAGCGGCATCTTTCGTCTTGCCGCCAATCTACCATTTCAAAGTAGTCATCTGCATCGAACACAAAATTTGGAAGTTGGAATAATCTGACAGCTTCACTCCTAGTTTTGACTGATGCTCTAGCTTTTAGTATGCGACGCAAGGATAACTCTCTTACATTTCGACGTTCGTCAAACAACATTGCAAACAAAATATTTTCGCAGTGTCCAAAATTACCGTTTCGAGATATTACTGAATCAACGATGTTTCTTAAATCGTCGGGTAAATACCTTATCAAGATGTGTGGAACCATATAAAAATGATGGCAGATATTTTATTTCAAACCACATCACGGTATAAGCTTTAGCAATGTATTCTACTATTTGCGTTAATGGCTCTTCTGTAGAAACTATTGAAA
Organism: Ferdinandea cuprea; assembly: GCA_963576555.1. Taxonomy (NCBI): domain Eukaryota; kingdom Metazoa; phylum Arthropoda; class Insecta; order Diptera; family Syrphidae; genus Ferdinandea; species Ferdinandea cuprea. The sequence goes on from OY754959.1 coordinate 87,753,432, forward strand.
CATAAACTCAAAGGATGCGGTTAGCAGTCATAAGCCATATTAAATGCGCCATTGTTCCAGTGTTCCTTTGCAAAAATTGCACCTTCCTAAAAACCACTGCTGATTGCCTTACAAATTTTGTAAAAATATTTTTGGTCGGAACTCATAATAACTAAAGGTATGTATATCAGGAAGATTAATTTCAACTGGTAAATATTTAGTAAAGCTTAGATTTTGGCAATTTTTCCCCAGAATATGCTTTTGGTATATGCAGAGGTTTTCCAATCAAGCTTTTCAAAGAGATCTCTTAGAGGTAATTCTTTGCATGGAGTAGGCAAATAGACCATTGTAAAGGTCGCTTAATTTTTAATTCAATTTGACAGATAATTCCACCCCTGACACCTGTGTTTACATTTGTTCCATCGCAGACAATTAACTTTAAAATTTTCATTGAAGTTCAATTCTGATCGAGATAGTCAATAATCGCTGTTGTACCAGTCTCAGCTTTTCCATTTCTTTGAGTTATATGACCTATGTGCTGAGAGTATGGCTCTTCCAATAAATTGACATGTTCTTCGATAACATTTCCAGATGCAGTTTTTGTTTTGTCTTTGCGACCGTCAAAGCGGAGTCGTGGCAAATTCGAGTTAAAGATTGGGCTCATATGTTTCTTAGATCTCTCCCTCCTTATCTTGCTTCGATCAGTAATGTGAGTTTCATCAGTTTGGTATAATCAGTGTTTGAGGACTGATGTTACTAATGTAACTAGCTGTAACTGTAGCTTTATCTGATATTCTGAATATGTCGGCCACTTTCGCAACATTGGAAGTGGCTTTTGATTTAAAACACATAGAACGACATTAACTATCCGCAGTTTTTTCTCTGACTCGGCATCTGAAGAATCAACTTCCATAGATTCTTGGATGATTTTTTTTTCAAGCTGCTCGACGTAAAGGGCTAGTCAAACGTCTTGTAAGGGATTTTCGCAGTCTATTTGTTTCAGCAATATCAACTGTCCCAATGGGCATTTGTCTAAAAGACATTTGATCTTGCAAAATTACAAAATTTATTGTAAAAACTTGATCTACAAGCAGCTATATTTAAAAGGCTTTGACCATCTTCTTTAAATTATTTTGATTGCGGAGCTTTTATAATTCGGTATTACTTTTTGGTTTTGGTGTTTAAAGTAGCACCGATCTTTTCTAGTTATATATTTTAATAATTTTCTCTACACAGAACTTACCGACGGTTGGAATTGATGCAATTTTATAAACTTCCATTGATTTTTAAGCTCTGAGAGGAACTGTTTTGTTTGCTGATGGCTCTTCTTGCTCAAGAAACGTAAGGTGGCGGCAAAAATCCTCATACGTCGCGTATTGACGCATTTTTCCTGCCCCAAATATTTGAAAAAACTTGTTGTTAGAGCGTGTGTCTCTGTCCATTTTAATCTTGAAGTCCGTAATTAAGGAAAACTTTTACAATTTAAATTCCCTACCTTCATAAGTTCATACATTTATACTATACCTTAATGTTTAACAATTTTCTTTTCACGTTAGTCACACTCACATTTGCAAATAAGTTTGATGTTTCAATTATCACGACCAAAAAAAATTTCGGAATTTTATTCTAAATTGGCACAAAATACAAAACCTACTAATTTGAAAATTATTTAAAAAAGTGTGGGGTCTTACCGTCTTTGCCCGTATTGCAAAATGTCGATATATAATAATCTGTAGTTTTTCGGAGACCAAATTATAATTAACGTGGTGCAGGGTATACAAATTAAATTTGGGAGGATTAGTCGAAGTAGGTAGTGCTTTGGAATTAAGTTAAATTTTAATTTATTACCTATTAATAAATAATAATAATAAAAATAAATTTGTGAATATCAAACTCATTTTTTTTCCCATAAATTCCTATAAATCCGACGCAGTAGTAGATCGACTTCTATACTGTCTGACCGATCGCCATTAACTATGCAAGTTGCCATATATATTAGAGCTGGCCGAAAAAATTAGTTCAAGCCGTAAATATTTCGGAGGATTTAGAGCACATGCACGACCGAAAGATATAAATAAATTTTATTTACTTTTGTATCCCTCCACCATTAGCAACTTTTCTGCGGTATTACGACTTGAATATACAAATCCCGTCACCCAGTATTGAGGAGATTGGCTTAGCCAGAAAAAGTTTCAGAACAACAAGGCCGCCGGATCTGATGGCCTACCTGCAGAGCTTTTCGAATACGGAGGTAATGTTTTGGTAGGGCGCATATACCAAATCATCAACAAAGTTTTGGTGGTGGTAAGCATGCCCGATGACTGGAATATCAGCTCCATATGCCCTATCTACAGGAAAGGCGATCATATGCCTTGCCGGCGCCGAGTGCTGGAAAGGAGAGTTAACACTGGGATCCTTTGAAAGAAAAATCCTTCGACGGATATTTGGTCCTGTGTGCGATTAGGGCGAATGGGAAAGAAGAAACAACCGCGAACTCTATGAGCTGTACCAAGATGTGGATGTAGTCCAAAGAGCCAAGAAACGTCGTCTACATTGGCTCGACCACATCGAGCGAATAGACAACAACGCTCCAGCCAAGAGGATCTTCGAAACCTAGCCATCGCGGATGCCAGAGCGCTTAGTCTGGACAACTGAAAGAGCGTGGTCGGATCGAGGGTCGAGAGCTGGATAAGTAAGCAAGTAGCTAGTTCGCCCAGCTAGTGTTATCTAATATTTGTGTTATCAAACAATTTCTTAACTTTCTCGTATACATTAGGAGAAAGTTATTGCGATCGTGCGGAAATTTCGAACTCAAACTAAGTATGAGGGATGAGAAGTATGAAAAGTCCAAAAAAGTGGGTCCGCCAATACCGTCCGTCGGTCTGTCTGTTTGTCTATTTGGGCGCCGTATGGCGAAACGGTTCGACGAGTTTGCTTCAAAGTTCGTATATAAGCTTTTCGGCGTTACCTCTCGGAGCAACTTTTTTTTTTGGTGAAAATCACTTCACTATTTTTCTAAAAAATGGTTACAATGATTTTGTTCTATTTTGAACGGCGGATACTTGCGATGGGGCCCAAAATATTGCATACTCAATTAACGGTTAACGGTAATTTATAAAACCGCCAATATCTTAAAAACTAACAAAGCGACTTCAAAAAAATTCACTGCTCTTTTTATATTATTAAGTCGAATATATTTGCATACTTAGATTTTTGAAATAATTTTTTTTTAATTTTTTTTTTCATATAACGATTTTCTTAAATTTAAATGAAATTAATTTTCTCAAAAACGGCTCTTACGATTTTGACGATTTTTTGTATTTCAAACAATTATGTTAAAAATGTCCAATGTGCGAAATTACATAAAATCAATAGGTGCCGTTTTTGGGAAAATCTAATTTTTCATACCTAAAAAGTAATTTAAATAAATTTCTCACCTTTCATTTTCTATTGATTTTGCGATTCAAAAACGAATCGCATGTACTGATAAAGTTTCGTATGACGCAGTCGTGCTCTTTATTTTTCTTAAGTAACCATTTACTAATTTAATACCTTAACTTTCGTGTTAGTGTTTTTGGATTTCCAAAAACTCTCGAAGTTTAGAATTGACCTAAGGTTAAACGGAATCTCAACAAAATATTGAGATAATGACCTCCAGCACAAGCTTGCCGTATAAAGTGTTTTGCCATGCCTACTTTTTGTGGGCGTTTTTTTTTTATCAAAAGTTTTTTTTTTAAGTTTTTATAGAAAATAAAAAAAAAATGCAGAAGAAGACATTTGCCACTTTGTTTTTAATATACTGGGCATACAAAGTTTTTGGTCTCGCCTACTTTTTGTGGCATTTTTCCGATCATTCTATTAGCCCCAAGCGTATCCTTTCCAATTTTTTAAACAAAATTTATTATTATATAGTTTTACCTACTCTCATAAAAAATAAAATAAATAAATATTTGGCGTAATACAGGACATAAAGCCTAGCTTCTCCAACCATTGTGTGCGCGAACTTATATTTCTGGCACGAATGGAAGGACCTACAGTTTAATGCCGATTTCTTTTTTTTTTTGGGAAGCTTCTCAAGATATTTCTTACTCTTGGATGTTTGTCAGACGTTCACAAGCGGTGGGGCAGCGAATAAAAACTTTCAGGTCGGAATTTGAACCAGTGACCTCTTGCTTAGTGGTCCAACGCACTTAAGCACTAAGCCACTGCCCCCCTCTAGTATTATGCTACTATATTAACAATGTCTGTCTGTTCATCCATAACACGAAAACCATTTAACCCATTTTTAGTTTCTAGACAGGTATGTTGTCGATTTAGGTTTAAGACAGGGGTGGTAAACCTTCGGAATCAGTATTAGGTCATCTAATGGCTGTGCAATTGAATTAAGTGTTTTCGGAACTCCAGCTAATGGGATATGTTGTCATTCAAAAGTGGATCCAAAGGTTCTGCTCTAAACTTAAACTTTTTTTTTCGTAGCAAAATGGAAAGAACACTTGGTTATGAAAGAGCTTATGTAATTATAATTTTTTTGAAATTGCATTTTTATTTTTTACTGGGAAAGTTTTAAAAATCCTGCTTTTGTTAAGTAAATATACGTAAGCATGAAATTAAAAATACAATTTGGAAAATCCTGAATAACCCCATAAGTTCTTTCATTTGTTGTTTAAATTTTGCTACTAATAATTCTACGAAAACTATAAATCTGTTCTTTTTTAGAAGGCCGTACTTTTTATGGCTGGTGGCATTAAGTTCTAGAGAATGGTTTGCGCTCAAAGTACATTTTTTGAAAGTATTCTAGTCAAATTAAATAGAGTATATTGAATAACATTAATCTAGTTCATATAATATCATTACTTTCGTTAGAAATTACAACAGCCTCATGCTTCTCGTTCATTTAGGGCAGCCTTATTATTTCTGGTTTTTATTTCAAAGTTTTCCACTCTACAAATTGAACACATGGTGATGGTACATATAGACACACATTCGCGTACATTCCTTGAGCGAAATCCTAATTTTGTAATGGCTTTCGCATATTATCTTACTAAACACCATGGAGGATAGTTTTTTAGCAAAGAACAACCACTGCGGGACATAAAGTTATTATTATTATTCGTTCTATTTTCGTGGACAAGCGACTATTGTGTGGAGTTAAACTTTGTTAAACTTTCACTTCGTACATTTGGGAGAGAAATAAGAAATTGTTGTCCACACGTGCTTATGAGTTAATGTGCAAAGATTTATTTGCATAATGCGTTTTATTTTATTTGTACGCAAACACACGTACATACTAAATTATAAATAGTTTAGTTTTATCATTTTGTCAGTTTGTTTACAGCATTTGATAAAGTAGAGGTGGTAAAATGCATCCCTAGACCACTGCGGCCGCAAGTGGGCCTATTGAGATGCCCTCCATTTAGAGCTCATCCATGATGTCGCCGTTTCTAAAAAAAGCGGCTAGATCTTTGGGTAAGCTGGCATCTATGTACGCTGCTTCAATGTAATAGCTACCTAGAAGACGTTGACGAGTTTAAATTAAGCAGTTGCGGTCGCAAAATCTGCACGTATGTCTTGTGCTATCCCCATGGTCATCTGGTGTTCCGATCTGATCGGATCCGTTATCTACTTAGTTGCAGAAGTTGTTTCATTTTTTCAAGGGGGCTGTTTGGCATCAAGTTTTGGTTTGCCTATTTCTTTTGGTTTCCCTTCAGAAATGTAGCCTTAAGCCAGGTTTTAATGCAACTTTTTATAGTGCTTATTGATAGCCCGCAGAATGATCTTGGCATCAGGAATTGGGATGCGGAACCTGTTCTGGCTAATTCGTCTGCCTTTTCATTGCTTTCGTATCCACTGTGTCCTGGCACTCAAATTAAATTGACACGATTCCTACCAAGTTACCTTTTAAAATTTTACCTATAAGCAATGTTTATCAAAAAACTAGCAACATGAATCCTTCTAAACGAGCTATAGATAATATATTCTCCAGGAGCCGCCCCCAACAATGAAGAAGTGACCGACATAACAGTCGAAGAAGTTGGGAAAACGGTCAAGAACTCCAAGAAGAGAAAAGCGCTTGGGCCGGATGAGATACCCAGTGAGTTCTGGAAAAAGATGGGAGACATCGGCCTCAGATGGTCATGATTCTTATCTCAAAACTCATGAGAGGTTATCCAATGTCCAGTCAGTGGAGGGAAAGTTATCTTCTTCCTTTGCACAAAGGAAAGGGAAAGGGATAGTTACCGTTCAATTAATTTTATGTCACACACCATGAAGATTGTTGAGTGGGTATAAGATGGACATTAGACAAATAATACGGCTGTCTGATGACCAGTGCGGGTTTGTCGCGGGTAATTCAACCACAGATACAATCCAAAGTATAAGGATCGTAATATAAAAGCATCGTGATTCCTTAAAGGATCTGTATATGATTCTGGTTGATTTTGAAAAAGCATTCGATAGATAACCAAGAGATCTGATATGGGTAGCGCTAAGACAACGAGGAGTTCCTGAAAGCTACGTACAGATGATCATGGACATGTAGGAGGGAGCGAAGACAAAAGTTAAATGTCCCGCAGGAGTCACTGATGAATTCCCAATAAAAGTCGGTGTTCACCAGGAAAGTGCCTTAAGTCATTTGCTCTTTATTACAGTCCTAGATTATCTGGTTGAGGGAAAAGTGACGGCCCCTAAAGTGCATCAGTTATCCTTTGTTGACGATGCATCATCGTAAGTGATGATCAGACTTTCCTGCAATGATAACTTGATGTTTGGAGGGTATCGTATTAGTATCGTATATCGTATTAGACAAAAAAAAAACAGAGTATTGGTACTGCCCATTCCAGACATTTATTTGAATGGAGTGGTGGTTCCTAAGTGTGAAAAGTTCAAATATCTGTGATCAATGATGAACAGCGAAGCAACCATTGATGACGGCATCAATCATCGTGTAAGCGTAGGGTGAATAAAGTGCGAGAAAACTCTACAATCCTCCGTAACCGAAAAATGTCCACTCAGCTGAAAGGAAGGCTCTACACCGCAGTTGTGCGTCCGGCGCTCACAAACGGTTCCCAATGCTGGACAATGTACAAAAAGTATGAGGGCAAGTTGACAGCAGCTGAGATAAATATGCTTCGCATGAAAGCAGGAGTAAAAAAACTTAATCGAATTAGAAGTTCCAGAATCCGAGGAAGCCTTCACGGTAAAGATCCCATCTCGAAAAAATCAGCACGACCGACCCAGTTGCTATTGTCATGTTCAAAGGAGGGATCCTATGAACCTTATCAAAAAGGCAATGGCAATTAACGCTGCCTTACAATCGCGTAAGAGAGGCAGACCTATAAATGCAGAAACGCCGGCATTTGATTAGCCGACGTGATGAAGTGATACAAAATTGGGATGCCCGCAGATATCTTTTGAGGTCGAACTGGCGAACCTCACAGGCGGACCAGTAGGAGTGCAGTGAAGTGGGAGGGTTATGATCCCTGTAATCCTGATCATAACCTCGTCATTAAATGGAGAGAATAATATATTAATAAACGAGTAATCAATTGTCAATTAAGTTGTTATACAGATCACACTGAATATATAAATGTTAAAGAATAGCCATGTTCTTTTATACAAAAAACACTTTTGCTTTACAAGTCACAAAAAGAACGCCAAGTTACAAAAGAACGTTAAGTTTGAATTGTAATTATTAAAAATTTCACAAATAGTATTTAGGTACATTTTTATATATACAAGTTTTCATAACTATAGAATGAGTTCGATATATGGGCGGTTGCCATGCCTTTTTTTTTTAAATATACACAAATTGTATGTATGTCTGTTCTTGAAATCCTTCCTCCACGTATAATTTTATAGCTCTAAGTCTTTTGGGTGCAAAGTTAAAGAAAAGAGACGTCTAGCACGCACCCTAAATGAAAATAAACAATATATTATTTTTTTCCGAGTTTGTTCTTAAAATCCAACCCCCATGTAAAAAATCATAAACAATATTTCATTTCTTTCAGAGTTAGTTCAAAAAATCATAATTGTAAGTCTTTCGAGGGCTGCGTTAATGGAAGAGGGCGGCTGCCACGCTCCTGGAAGGAAAATCACAAATGTTGGATTTTTCCCTGGGGTTTATCCGCAAATCCTATTACTGTGCCAAATTTCAAGGTTCTACGATGATTGGAAGTGCTTCATAGTTTTGATGATGAGTTGATAAGAGAAGTGGGGAGCTGCCACGTCCCCAGGATGGAATATCACATATGTTGAATTTTTCCCTGTGGTTTCTCCGCAAACCTTATTAATGTGCCAAATTTCAAGGTTCTACGATGATTGGAAAGGCTCCATTTTTTTGATGATGACGATGAGTTAAGAGAAGTGGGCGGCTGCCACTCTCCGTTGATGTTGAAGCACAAATGTTAGATTTTTCCCTGTGGTTTCCCCGCAAACCCTATTACTGTGGCAAAGTACAAGGTTCTACGATGATTGGAAGTGCTTCGTAGTTTTGATGATCTGTCAGTGAGTCAAAGAGTCAGTGGTTACAGGTTTTTGCAAACCTTGGGGCCTTATAACTTAGGAACCGCTCATGATAAATATTTGAAAGTAGCCGGCATCTGTGCGTTCCACTAAATCCATGGAAACTTCGAAGTTTCAGATGATATATAAGATTTAACATATTTATATGTAATTTCAATGTTCTTGCTATGTATAGTTGCTATTTTGTAGCAAATATACACATAGACTTTTGTCTTACCATCTACCTATCATATACATATGTACCTATAAAATATGGCTACTCTTACAACAAGCTGATATCGGATAATTATTTCTATGTGGGTAAGAAATCTAAGCTTATTGACGTGACTTTAACTAATCTTTTGCCACCTCCCCCCTCTTAATTAAATTGTGACTTCAGAATGATGTGGTAAAAGGCATCAAGTGATTTGGCCAATCAACCCCCATTTACAGGAGTGTTATTCAAGAATTCAATTGGCTTCGCCTATATCTCGCCCACAATATCCTTAGCTTGTGTGTGTATCCAAAAAGAGGATAAAACACAACACACCCGGATAAACAACTTATTCTTGGAGGAAGATTTATACGTTGTATATATATATGTATATACATTCTCTTTTTTGGATTTAATCGTTTTAAGATGGATAGTCAAAAGGATTTTCTCTTCATGATTATCGCTCCACTAAGTCGGTGCCGGTGTCCTTCCTTTTACTAGCTTTCAGTGATATATTCGTTTTGTAGTCGTAATAAATAGAAAGAAATGTGTCCTATGCTTTTACTTTAAACCATCATCCTCAGATAACTACCTAGTATACAGTGGGTACGTAGATACTAGGTGAAAATAATTTTTAATTAGAAGAGATTCGTCGGCGAACAGGTCATTCCAACCAATGTTGTAGATTAGTTTGTACTTAATGAGGGTGATGTAAGTTTGCGGAAAAAAGGTGAATGGCTGTTTTAATCTCCTAGTAAATTTGGTGGTTAATCTCTTTCATTAGGCACCTATCTTTGTAAAATAGATTCGCGAATAGATTAAACGCTGTATAAATCTTTTTCTTTTTACCGGAAAATGGAAAGCTATGGACTTTTCATAGATATATAAAATGATTAGAATTAGTTTGTTCAAGCAGCAGTGATCCAAATACTGTGTTTCTAGTTAATATGAATCCTCTTTATGTCAGGTCAATAACCGAGTAAAACAAAGTGCTACTTATAATAAAAAAACATTCTAGCGCAGTGCTATTTATTTGAATTTACACAAAACTGGTTAACACATTTTGCAGACCTATTTCAATAGCAAAGGAAATGCTTTGCATTTAAATATTCAAAATACAATACAATACTGAACTGAAAAACATATAAGAAAATTGTATAACAAAAAAAGAATATGGAAATAATTACGGCTCAGCTAAAAAAAAGAGTCTGAAAGAACAAAATTATCTTTTATCTTGACTTGACACGGAGAGAGCCACCGATATTTCGTTATTTTAATTCCAAACATACCTTCTAGGGTTCGATATGTACCTCACCAAAAGGAGAATTGTCTGCAAAGTCTGTATGGAAATTTAAGAAACGACAGTGTGAGCGTCATTTTGGGATAACATTTTCGGTGCCATTTAAATGACTAGGTAAATGGCGGACTAAATGACATTCATTCTGTGCCATTACCGCTCTTTTATGTAGCCAAAGACAAACTTTTTAGCTGGGGCGTCATTTAAAAGGCAGCCTCCAAAAAATGACAAGGCACGAAATTCATGTAATTTTTCTAAGCAAATGACAAATGACCCAGCATTTAATACGATATCTGTGCTTGCATTTGGATTTTTGTCTCGTGGCGATAATTGGTCGCACTTCGATCTTCACTACCATAACCTTCACCGACAATAACCTGGTAAATAGCATCGAGAATTGATGCACGTTATCGTTGGCTGCCATACGCGGAAATTAATCGCAGCGATCGAAAACTGTCACCAGTGGCCAGGTAGCGCAGAGTAATTACCAGTTGTGTTTCCGTTGAAATGATCTCTCGCATAATTGTGTTCTGTTTTTCGATGTGTGGCTTCACCAACCTCAACAAATTATCGAATTGATTGGCGGACATCCGAAGAAAATTGAGATTTAGTTCAGGTTCTTCTTCGCGCAATTCGGGTAGTAATCCAGCACAAAATCCACACTTCCCGAGACGGCTCAACCACTTCTTTTGCCAAATACTCCGCTTTCGTCGCGTTGGCTCGTAATGCAGATCGTCTATACTGCTTTCCACCATACACGCTGCTAAATATGCCGTCTCCGCAATTTCCACCATCATCGCAAAAGTTCTTTTTGGCATATTTTATTTTTTATAATTAATTTTTCATTGCTATTTAGTTTAATTAAAAATTCGCACTGTTATTTCAAATTATAAAGCAAAAACTTAAAAGATGCTCCGTGATGTAACCCAAAAAACCTTTATACGAACTTTGAAGCAAATCCGTCGAACCGTTTCGCCACACGGTGCCCGGACAGACAGACAGACAGACCGACGGACGGCACACATAATGGTTGAAGAAGCTAGTTTTTTTTTCATTAACGATAGTTAAATTCGAAATTAAATATACACATTATATAAGCGAATTAGGGGATGCTGCCCCCACAAAAGCAATTGTTTATGCATCTCTGTAATTCAAAGCTGTAAACTTCGGTCTAAATTGATGAACAATCGCCCAAATCTAAATTTTGGGCAAATATTCATTTACTATGGGGTGTATAATCGCCCAAAGTAACCACGCCCAACGTTATTTTGGGTGATTATTCGTAGTTTGGTTTTGGGCGATTATTCGCACAGCCGGACTCAATATCATCATTTGAGGAGTACCTGACTGGAAATTACTTAGAAGTAACTTTATTCTTTCAAAAATGTATAACTTATATTTTGCTTAATGTTTTTAGTCTTAAAAAAACCTATACACTGGTATGTCCGTCATAACTATTGTTTGAAAGACGTGGGCGTGGGTATCTATAAAATACCAAAGAGGACCACAAGAGAGCATGATTACAAAAACACCAGGAAGAGTAAGCCAACAATTTCATTTTTTTTGTTAAAAACAAAACTCCTTTTGACACGTACAAGCCAATTCTTATTCTTATATTATAATTTTCCACGATAACAAGCCTATAGCGGAAAAAGAAGTTACCATGGAACAAGAATAGGGAAGTACTACCTACATACATACATAGAAGCCTGAGTAATTTTTTTTGCTGTTGAAATTCTTGTTGAAATATTTACATTTCATTATGATTCACGCCAGAAAGAAAAGTTTTGTTTCCGTTGCCTTGCACGATTTAGTCTGACAATTTTTTAAAGTTTTTGACAGTTTTATGTGTTGGGAATGAGCTTTTCAATGCATACTTTGCCTTAGCTTATCAGGAAGAAGCGACAGTGCATGAAGGGTACATTTTGTTGATAGTGTTGACAGGAGTTTTCCTTGTATTTTACAGATGTCAAGGATATTTAACAAGGAGAAGAAATGCAAATGCAAGGACAGTGTGTATTAATTTGCTGGTTATGAAGAAACGTCAGTCGTTTCTTGTAATTCTAGCAAGAATAATATAATAGAAAAGATTTATTTTAGTATCTTCATCTTATCTCATTCTACTAATACTAAGTTTCTGCTAAAAAAAAATATACATTTACGCGTACGTAAGTTGAGTTGAGTATAAGTTTATATAATATATGTATACGAAATTATAATTTATTTGGCAAATAATTTTATGGCAATAATGTTCGTATATGATTTCGGACATTTTGCCGCCATAGCGTAATCTGAAAGCCATGCGCGAGGAGATGAAATTTAATGTATGGAAAGCCATGTTTAAGTCGTAACTATTCAAATATAAATTGACATTTCGAAGCAGGTGTTGCCTGTTGTACAATATAATGGTACCCAAAGTAGGTATTTTAGTATACAATTGTACTGAAAAGTGCCAGGTTAATAAGCAATAAATAACGATAACAACGAACAAAATACCATCAAAAAAGAAAATATAAAAAAATTGCAACGTCTAGACGCAGACATAAATTTGACGATAAAAGACAAAACAACACCACATGCGCAAATAAAGAGACGAGTTCCTACGAACAGGCAAACGACTTAAAGAGTATTAGTTAAAAGTCCATCATTTCATGTCATTGTCACTCGCACCCATAAAATACTTTGCGTTTATATTATTTTTCTACTTTAAATTGAACTTTACTTAATTACAATACTGAATTTACGGTGTATTATTTAGTTAAAAAAATAATTCCTCAAAAATACAATAATTCCTCCTATATATATTAATAGTTCCTACTCGGAACTCATGATATAATTATAGAGATTGATTAACTCGACAAGTTGATTTACGATGAGGAGCTTTAGTTGGAAATCAAAATGCACAAACATTTTCTAGGGACGTTATGACGAAATAACCTTACCCAAGTTATTTAAATTCTACTCGCCAAATTCTTTTATTTGATGGCCACTCAATGGGGTCATGTAATTGCCTAACAAGATTTAATTGCTCATCAATTAATTAATTAATTAGAACCTTCTACTGTAAGAAAATGCTTGAAAAACGCATTAACATGTCACTTGGGTATCAAGAGCAAGAAAACTTAGTGCTGAAATACCTGCTATTACTATCACACGGTAATACCTACTGATATCCAAAGGAACCGAATTTTTACAGATGTATATCTGTATACCAATCTCGAATAGATTCATCATTTCGTCTGAAAATAACTAAACAATAACGGAATTTCAAAATGATGATGCAGATTGATTAATAATTTCAAATCGGCAAATAAACTTTCGTAACTCCAACTCATTTTAATATTTAATTTGCAATTATTTTTTTACTACAAGTGTTTTTGACATTTAGTGTAGTTTCATAACAACTTTGATGGAAATTGTAGTAGATTAAAAGAAGTACGAAGGTTACTTAATGAATAGGTGAAATCGTTTATTAGTAGGATTTTATTAAAGCTCACTACTATACTTTAACCTTGCAATTAGCTAGTAGTCGACATTTGTGCCTGATTATTAGTAAGGCCCAATATCTACACTCAGTCGCAGTTTGACTTCCTTCTTGATTTTACACGGTTACAATAATTATCTATTTATTTTGCTTATTTTTAAAATTTTGTGAAGACCTCTATGATAGGTTGTCCGATTGAACTTGATTAATAATTTAATTTGGTCATGGGAGACGTTTTCTAAGAACAAAAACAGGATCAAAAAAATAAGATATTTTGTTTTATTGCGTGGCTAGCCCACTGCTTAATTTAACGCCAAAAATACGTCTTATTATAATATTTTATGAGTCGGTTATTTTCTAAGAACAAACACGGAAAAATTATGTATTTTTCACTAAGGGGCGTGGTTACTGCCCCCTTCCTTAACTCAACTCCCAATAGACCAATAATTATTAAATTTTAGGGGACAAAAGAACTAACACTGATAAAAATCCCTATGCGTCATACGAAATTTTCTCGCTTAATGAAATGCTTTTTGAATCGCCTTAAACAAAATGAAAACATTTGATCAGAATACCAAATTTATTTAAATTACTTTTAGGCTAGGACAAATTTAATTTTCTCAGAAACGGCACCTATCATTTTGATGTTATTTCACACTTTTTATACCCTATCCTAAAGGTATATTAATTTTGACACATAGTTTGTAACACCCCTTAATATTCGTCGCAGACCCCTAAAAGTATATATATTTATGATCAGGACCAAAATCTAAGACTATTTAGCAATGTGCGTCCGTCCGTCCGCCGGCCGTCCGTATCAAATTTTGAGGCCTTTAAAGTTATGCTAGGCAGCTGAAATTTGGAACAAATACTCCCTAGTGTTCCTAAATGGTAAAGTGTAACAAATATCAAAATACGCCCACTGCCACGCCCACAATTTAGAAAAAACCGTTTTAAGGCTTACAACATATATACATACAACTTCACAACATATATATTTACTGCCCACCTTTATAAATTTGTCATATACATTTTTTTTTCCACGCCTACTTTTTGTGGGCGTTTTTCACTAAAATGCAGCTTTCTTCGAAAATTTTCATAGAAATCGAATAAAAATGTTTATATTTAGCCAATATTTTTTCCAATATATCGCCCATACTAAGTTTTTGGCCACGCCCACTTTTTGGGGGGGGGTTTTTTCAAAAAAATATTTTTTTTTCTATAAATTTCATAGAATAAAATAAAATGCTATCCATCATCTTCCGAATGCTTTTTTTCTTTGGGGTACATAGGGATAAGGATATGGTATCATACTGTTCGCCCCAAGCGGACTGTAGCCTTTCCTTATGGTTTTTTACATGATTGTTTAAAATACAAAAACTTATCAAAATCGTTAGAGCCTTTTTTGAAAAAATTAATGTAATTGAAATGTGTTATACCTATATATACCTATATATAAATAGTATATATAGTATTGGCGGTTTTAATTATTAAATTAGCGTTAATCTTTTTTTTTCGCAAAAACCAGGAAGTATTTTTGGCCCCACCACAAGTATCCTTAGTATAGGAAAAGGCCAAAATCAGTGGACTCATTTTCGAGAAAAATAGTGATAAGTGATTTTCACAAAAAAAATTGTAGGGCAAGTACCGTTATTTCAAATGATAAAGCAAAAAATAAAAAGATGCCCCGAGATGTAACCCCAAAAACCGTCGAACCGTTTGGCCATACGGCGCCCGGACGGACAGACAGACAAACCGACAGACTGACGACGGCATTGGCGGACCCGGTTTTTTGAACTTCTCTATAGTCGTAATATGATCCCTCATACTCAGTTTGAGTTCGAAATTTCGCACGATCGCAATAACTTTCTCTTTAGTATACTAATGTATACGGAAAAAATAATTAAAAATATCGTAGAAACCTTTCAAAATATTAACCAATTTAAAGGAATTCCAAGTTCCCTAATACATTGGTCTTACAAGTCAGCCATAAAAAGTACTGAGATCTGAAAGAGAACGCCAAGTTTATACAAATTTACGTCCCATTTTTCATATATTGATTGTCTGTATTGCCAGCTAGCTATGTCGGTATGATACCTTTTTTCCTAGTATTTGATTTTCTTAATTTTATCTCTTTGATTTTTCATACCTACCTACTTTTCATAATTCATAAGCTAAATCCACATCTAAGCTCCATTCCGGGGCTTTTATATAGATGTAATGAATACATATTATAGTCAAATTTAAAGCACAAAAGACATATCTCATACTCTATTCAGAACACATTTTGAAATTTCCGTCGAACATGCTTTATTTTTTGCCCAAACACTGCCGCACAAGCATCCGATTCAGCGAAGTACAGCTTAGGGAATACAAACTGCTAATCGGATACCACCCTTGCGTTACGCCAGTTTCCGGGAAAAAGTTATCCCCTAGCACCCGTTGGAACTACAAGTTTTTTGTTTTTTCCCAAACAGAACTGCCTATAGAATAATAGAATAGTACATTAGTCATTTTATTCATTCCTTTCATAGCTCACTTTAAATTCATGAATCATAAATTAAATGAGGTCTATCAACTTTATGGAAGATTGCGCGCATTAAATAAATTGATGCAGCAAGGGGAAAGCCATAGTCTATATCCATGTTAATATTTAAAATTTATTTATTTTTTGTTTGTTTAAAAGTTTCTTGATAGGTATTACTAAGGAAGGTCACTGGATAAATAAATCCTTTGGATCTGTTCCTAGTCTTCCAACAATTTATGAAAATTACTTTTGAGGTAATTTGCAGTAATTGAAAATTATTCGTAGAGACGAAACAAATTTTGTATAATATCAGAGAAATGTTGTTAATACTACTGAATAACAAAACACCCATATTAAATAGCTCGCACTTTAATCTGAGAGACTATTATACAATATTGCTAAAGTGAGTGAACTTAGTTTTCTGTTCGCCTCCTTTTGAGTTCATGATATTCCCATTCACAGCGGCTGCCTTTGACCTACTGACTCAATACCTGCTGAACCGACTTTTGACGACGCATAAATAGAGTTTACTTACCACACAATTTTCTCGGGCCAGCTCCGATTTCCCCTGTTTTCGAAAGCTTTTTGTACCATGTTGCACAACATCGCCTAAACAGATGTTTTACAAAGCTCAGCAACATTTCGAAGTTGCTGGCCGGCAGGTAAGGTTAGGGAAGGTAATAAACTCAGATGGTGTTTTGAGAGCTATTTAAATCATAAAAAATGGTTATACAATATTTATAGGTGTAGTATTAAATAAAGTTATGAATTTGTGTGTTATTTTGATTTTATTATTTGTGTATTGTCCGAAATAAATACAATGGCTTTGCCAATTAAAATGTTAATTTTAATTATTGTCTTTATCGCTTGTTTTAAAAGAAATTTAACTATGATGTTGTTGTTTTTGATATTAGCTATCCCAAATAAGTAAGATACGTGTAAGATTAGACAGTTACATTTTTAGTTTTAAAATGCAAAAAAAATCTATATGATTGATTTCACCAGTAGTGACTTTGATATTTTTAAAAATAAAGTTCTCAAAAATAATAGATATTTATTGTTGTAGAATTACTTACCACATCTGCAACATTAGTACACAGTTTATAAATATGTTGAGCGACATTTAGAGTTGTGTCAAGTTGAAACCAACAAGTAAAGTGTCTTTCCTTACCACGGCAACCACAAACCAAACTGACCGAAGTCCGAAATGTTTGCTCAATTTTATTTACAAAACCAACAACAATCATGAAGAGAATCCGGAAATTTATAACTCATCCTGCCGCACCCTAAAACAAAAATCATATAATCTAAACCCAGGACATCATAAAATCTTAACGAACAGTGTCATGTCATAAAGCAAGAGATAACTGAACAAAAAATAGTAATCAGGAAAATAAATACTTATTTTTTTATTTTGTAAAACTATGTACATACATATATACCTACATAAGCACTACACAGCCATATTCTTACTCATGCTCATGCTCTTATGCTTCATAACTCTTCCCATACCATCACGTGTGTCCACAAAATGCATATTGCGAAAATTGTGCCAACTGTATGGGCACTGTAGCAGCTTGCCTTACATCTTGAATTTGTCAAAATCAAAGAAAATAAAAAAAAATAAATAAAAAGTGTATTGAACAAGTATTTGAAACGAGTTGTGGGTTGCATCCTGAAGCCCTAGGGACGCTAACTTGTGATATTTTTGATGAAATCTAATACAACTCCACCACTTGTGAGATGTATTTGTTTTTGAAGCGGACTGAAGGGCAAAAATCCGAACCGAGGTCAAGTATTTCGCCAATATCTCTGGGTAGGTATCCTGGTAAACACTTATCACATGCTATTCCTAAGTTCCGTTGTAGCTCATAGCAATGGAATAAATCCGATTATTTATTAGATGACATGGCGAAAAGTGTGGAAGGTTCGCCTCCACATTCATAGCTATTATTAACAGCATGTAGGTTTCAGGAGGCATTGAGATCCCTCACTTACTCAATTCGAGCGAGGCACATGGATAAGAAATAGAAGAAGGTGTGTTCGCAGCAATCAATACAGCTGAAAAGGAACATTTTCACATGTCAGATTCTATCGCATCGCAGTTCTGGATTTCATGTATTTGGGTACCTAGTGGATAATTTTATGAGTTTTTTTTTGACATACATAAGCTGTTTATGATGAGTGAAACTGACTGCCTGACTGGATAGAGATTACTTACTCTTTGGTTGTTGCGTTTAATGGCTTATGAATCAATCTTTTCGGACAAAGGGAAAAGCCCTTGTGTTTTGGATTCTATTTAAAGGTGCGATGATTTATTAGAAAATATTATGTGCTTGTGTGTGTTTCATTGATACTTACGGCTATAATCAGTAAGGAGATTTTTCATGCTCGGTGATTTATTGTATTTAAGAAGATATAGGCTTATAGAAATTGCTTGACTGGTAAGCTGATGTGATAAGACTTGAAGCCAAGAGTTTCAACTTAATCAAAAATTCTAAGGAAGAAAAATAGAAGTTCAAAGTAGTAGCGTAACGGCTCTAATCGTCGGTCGGCCACTTTATGTTTCTCTTTGCTCCTGTCAAGTTTCTTAAATATTATATGAAAAATATATATAAATATAATATAAATAAAATGATTTACTCAAAGTCGGCACCACAACAATTGCTACCACAGTCACAAAAGGGAGCTATGTTCGATGAGAGAAAAGGTGACGCTCTTCTCCACTACTTGAAACAAATGATTTCAAGCATCCCACATAATATTCACCCAATTGAAATTGTTCGGTAGTTTATTTTGAGGTTTTTTTGTTTGAAATGAGATCAATTTCATACAGTCATTTTCAATAATTGTTCTGCGTTTTGTGTGAAGAAAGGACATTTTTTTAAGTATTCGAGTTGTGTATTTACGAATACATTTACAAATTGTGTGAAATTATCACGTGCTTTTTTTTAACAAGGTCTATAATAATGTATATGCTGCAGAGACATAGTTTTAACAAGTCTTCTAATCTTAAGAAATATTTTTGCTTCCATTTTGTATGGTGCGCTAATGTGGAAATTTTATGATATATTATTTTATTTGAATACTATAATTTCTATACAAACTAAGCAAACAAACTCAACCTAAATTGCTTCTGATGATGCGCGAAAGCGAAACTTGAAATGGGTTTGACCCCAATTGCATTTTCAACAACGTGACTTCTGTTAAAGTACTTATTACAATTTTACAAATTTAATAAGATTTTAAAACATTCGATTTATCGATTTCGGCAAATATATTATTTCAATTAAATGCATTTGAGTTACTTAGAATATAATCCATGTTCTGTTTTCTTATTAAGGAATTCATGTTGAGAGAGTTTTTTTGCTAAATAAATAAATGAAGCATTCAACTGAAATAACGCCTCCGAAAAATTCCAATTGATGAAATCGATCATATTTAATATCTTAAATTGGCGTAAGTAATATGTTTTGGGTGAGTAATGGTAAGTAATAATAATTTAGGAGTATCATCATACGGAACCGATTTCAATAGTTAAGTTTTGTTCTAGCTGAACATATGTTTGCTTATTTGATTAAAGCATTCATATTCCCAAACAAAATCTGTTCGTTCTAAAAAAAAACACAGCCGGATAGATATGAACCGGATAGATATTTTTCCAGCTAAATTTATATCAATCCTGTCTGATTTGACTGAAAAGCTGTCAAAACAGCAACGCGAATAAAAGTATATATAAGTTTATACCCTAAGAAGGGCATATTTATGATCAGCATCAACGAGATTTCTAGTTTTTTAAAATGCTCAGCTAGGAAACTAGGACTACATTTAACTTAGAGCTCCAAAATGTTTAAGTGTAATTAAATTGTTAATAAGCCCACTGCTACGCCCACAATTTAGAAAAAAAAAACGTTTAGAGTGTTATAACCTTCAAAAGATATGTAGGCACTGTCCTCATTCATAAGTTTTTCATATAAAGTATTTAGTCCCGCCTATTTTTAAATTTCTCTTATACATTAGTATACTAAAGAGAAAGTTATTGCGATCGTGCAGAAATTTGGAACTCAAACTGAGTATGCGGGCTGATATTATGACTATAGAGAAGTCCAAAAAAGTGGGTCCGTCGGTCTATCTGTCCGTCTGTCTATCCTAGTCTAGTCACTAGTCACTACTTTTCTAGAAAATGGAAGGATTTCGTTATTTTTTTGTACTAAGGATACTTGATGGGGCCGAAAATACTGCACACTCAGATCTTGGAAAAAAATTCGATTAAGAGTAATTTACTAAAACGCCAATATCTCGAAAATTAACAAAGCGAACTGCAAAAACTTTTGCAGATACTATTATATACTATTTATTTTAAAAATTTTGGAAACATACTTAGATTTTGGAAATATTTTTTTTTAAACTTTTTAAATCATATAAAGGTTTTCTTAAATTTGAATTATTTTATTGAATTTCTCAAAAACGGCTCTAACGATTTAGATAATTTTTGGTATTTCAAACAATTATTTTAATTGGTATTTCAAACAATGTGCAAAATTACATCGAAATCGTATGTGCCGTTTTTTAGAAAATCTAAAAAGTGATTTAAATAACTTTGTCACTCATTTCTTGTCATTCATTTTCGATTCATTTTGCGGTTAAAAAACGCATCTCATGTACCGATATAGTTTCGTATGACGCATTCGTGCACTTTATTTTTTTTACTAATATGCTGTTTTCCTTAAAAATTTTCATAGACAACGAAAAAAAAAGTTTCACAAGTTATTTAGCCAATTTTTGTTTTAATATATCACCCATAGAATGTTTTCGGCCGCGCCCACTTTTTGGGGGAATTTTTTTATTAAAATATTAAAATAAAATATTGAAGGTAAATGGAAAGCGATTTGGATAGGATATCATACTGTTCGTCGCAAGCGGAGCGGATTGTAGCCTTTCCTTATGTTTATTAATTAGTATGCTATCTTAAGGCTGGTGTTAGTAACATACATTGTTACACGTAAAACATTTCTCGTAATATCAAATTTTATCGAATCACATAAAAATCATTTTCTTGAAGGTTATCTGACGATATCCTATTAAAATACTTCTTTGAAGACATTAGTCACGTTGCTAATAATTCTGTCATTAAGTTTCTAATTTCATTAAAGCCCCAGTTTGAGGTATGCAAATAGTTACTAATGGGATTTTCTGGAAAACTCATCAGTAGCAACTGCGACCAAAAGCTGAGTTTACAAAAACAAATAAATTCGCTCCATTCATCCGCGTATCCTGGAATTTCTTACATGTGAATATAATTTTTTAATTGTGTTGGGTGCTCAAAGCTTTCATTTGCGCTCGAAATCCCTTCGTCGTGAATTGCATAAAAAATAATTTTTCAATCGAAATTGTCTAGCGAATGATGTTAAAAAGCATTTTCAGCTACGCTGCTCTGACTATCTCAAATTCAATTGCAATCAAATGCCAATCAATTTCCCTGAAGTAAGGTACATTCATAATGTATGAAGGCCAAAAGTACCGACGAATGGAAACAAAATTTTGAAAGCGTAAGGACGGCTTCCCTTGGAATACAAATCGATTTTTATTTCTCTTTGAGCGGTGCAAGAAAATACTGATTGTATATATTCATCAACTTAAAGCAAACATGAATTCTTTGCTTTGGTTCGGAGGTGCAACGTATAAATGTTAACCGTTTCTAAATGTTTGGTTATTGAGCGAGTATTTATTTTATTTTTTGTTCGCCTAAATAGCTTAGTGACCAAAGGTCTTGTACAACAGGCGAAATTTAACATTTAATATGTAATGGTTTTCGTACCACAAAACTACAAGTGAATAGGTTAGGTTAGGTAAGGTTAGGAGGGCAGTTTTGCACCAGATGCAAATTTCAACCGGCAACCGTGAAGGCGCATTGTAAGTTTGTAAGGACATGCGCTTTGATCTATTCAGGAATAATTCAATGTCGGATACAGGTATCCTAGCCAAGTCGTCCAAAGTTTCGAGGATCCGTGCTCCCATGCAGGATGAGCGTTCGTTCGTTTCAAAAACCGAAATAAAGCCAATTTGGCATTATTTCGTTTTTAAAATTATAATTCCTAATGATTTCGTGATGGTTATTAAATATAGGGGGTCAGCATCCCCCTGCAATCGCCCTGCTTGGTTTCACTGTTATATATGGAGTAGGCACGAGGTTTGCTATATGCAAACATTTTTTAAAGCAGCAGGTCCACTGGCGATTTGATGACATATCTAACCAAAAAGTGGAACCAAACTGCAGTGGTGGTGGTGAAAGTAAGCTAGTTGCGCTTGATATTTCAAAAGCATTTGCCAGAGTTTGTCATCGAGCTCTTTTGTCGAAAATGCGTGGCTTTGAAATCGATGATACCTTTCTTCAATGGATGAGAAATTACCTTCCTTATCTTTGGACCCTTCAATTCAAGTTGTTTAGGACGGCCTGCAACCCACCAAATAAAAGCTGGTGTTACACTAGGATCTGTTTTGTCTCTAACACTCATCCGCATTTGTATAAATGATCTCCTGTCTGTTACTTCTAATTCTATTTACTCCTCCTTTGCTGACGACAGTACCCTTAGCTTTTCATATCCGGCTTTTCATATCCTCATCTACGGGCTCTGAACGGAATTTAAACTCATTAAATTCCTATCTTGACAGCAAACTTAAATGGGGTGAAACCAACAGAGTGTATTTTAATGCTTCCAAAACACAATGCTCTCCGCTGTCATTGAAGGGGAACCCCAATTCTCTGTCATTATCCATGAATGGCGCTTTCTTCCCTGAAACCGAACGACTTTCGTCTCTCGGTATGTATGTTAATGACAACCTTCATTGAACTGACCACATATTCGAAGTCGCTCAGAACGCTGTGAAACGTCTAGGCAGAAATATTTCACCCCGATCTGGCAACAATTTATATGGCGTTTATTCATCCCAAACTTGATTACATCTATGAGCGTTGTCCAGTGCTCCAATTACTTATTTGGAGCTACTTGACAAAATTAAAATACCTATTGGAGATCGACACATCGCGAAATTACTTGACTCTCTTAGTCATTGTCGTAATGTCTCTTGCCGTTGGTTTTATCGGTATTCCCACCACAAGTGTTCAAAGGAAATAGACAATTGCATTCCACCCCTCAAACAGTTCAACTGCAATACCCGTTATTTTAGTTCACCCTTATGCTAATATTCGGATGTACAATGAAATCTAAAATTCGTTCATCAGCCGTTCTACACGAATGTGGAACGAACCACGCTCCGTTTTTCCTACACTGCAGTTTACTTACTTATTTTACTTACTTATCCATCCTCTGCGATTCCGGGCACGCTGTTTCCATCCGCGCTGGCTCGGTCGGAGGCTCGGAACGGAGGTTCGGTCATCCTTGTCATGTCGAACCTGGGGGCTGATTCGTTCCATTTGGCTAAGCCAGTGTTATCGACGGTTTTTGGCTTTTCGGACTACATCTACAGCTTGGTAAATCTCAAAGATTTCTCGGTTTTCCTCCACCCGCCCTCCTCACACACATAACACATTGCACCGCGTGTTTTCTAAGGTCGCGCGACATAGCTGGATCAGTTAAGACGGGATCCCAAAACATCACCTTCGTATTTAAAAAGCTCTGCAGGTATGCCATTAAAACTAGCAGCCTTGTTGCTCTTAAGCCTTTTATGACTAAGGCAACCTCCTCAATACTTCGTGTCGGGATTGGTTCTTCATTGACTGGGCGTGGGTTTTCTTTTTGACCCATCACCCTCTCTACATACAGCCCGTTTATCAGCTGCTGCAAATGCTGCTAAAATACATCTTTTATTCCTTGCGCGTCGGTGACTAGGTTTCCATCGCTGTTTCGATGAGCCTGCATTCCGGTTTTAAAGCCAGCAGACAGTTGTTTAGATTTCTTATAAAACAAGCGCTATTTCTCATCGTAAGCTGCTGCTTGTAGGAGATGACGGAGCAGTTCAACATTCACCTATGCTGTGTGCGGGGTATAACGACATTCCAGGTGACAACTGCAAGGGTGACAGACTCGACAAACTCAGATTTGCCTTATCAATCTTGCGTGCAAAAGGTTACTAAGGCATACCAGTTTCTACCTGCAAGCTTTTGTTAAAATTGGATGCAATAGAAAAAACAAACCTGAGAGGGACAGGTGGTACTACGGTCTAACAAAGAAACAGATTCGACCTATGCTGGATCTAAAACGCTCTTAGAGTTTGATTGCCCTCAATAGATCGCACGTTAGTGCTACAATTGGTCCCGTGCGTCGCGAGAAGTGTTTCTTTTGTGGTACAGTAATTATTGTTACTTGGGCACAGATGTAACATTATAAAAAAACATAAAAAAGGCTACAGTGCGCTTGGGGCGAACAGTATGATACCCTTTCCATATCCCTTTATGCCCCAAAGAAAAAAGCATCAGGAAGATGATAGATGGCATTTTATTTCATTCTATGAATTTTAAAAGAATATCTCTCTTAAAAAGCCCCTCAAAAAGTGGGCGTAGCCAAAAACTTTGTATGGTCGATATATTGGAAAAAATATTGGGTAAATAACTTGGTAACATTTTTTTTCTTTTTCTATGAAAATTTTCGAAGAAAACAGCATTTTACTGAAAAACGCTCACAAAAAGTAGGCGTGGCAAAAAAATTTATATGACAAACTTATAAAGGAGGGCAGTGCCTACATATCGTGTAAAGGTTGTAACACTCTATCTCTCCATAAATATATAAACTTTTATTGGTCTACGACGAATATTAAGCGGTGTTAAAAACTGTATGTCAAAATTAATATACCCTAAGGATAGCGTAAAAGACAGACCGACGAAATGCAAAGCAAAACTCACTTGTTTGTACTTCTCTATAGTCGAAATATCAAACACAAAAAATTTAAAGACCTTTTGTATTTTTTGAATTTTTGGTGGGCAATTATTATTGTCATTAAGGGTTCATGTGCGGTTGAGTGAATGGCTGAGTGGTTTTTAGTTAAATTTGAAAAAGTACACAGTATAACTTTTTCTAGTTTTTATGAATGAATTAACCGCTTCTTACCAATATTAACGGGAAGACTAATATTGGCAGGTATAAACATATAGCGGAAAGTTTTTTGTCACCCCTTTTTTTTTGTTGAGCGGGCTAAGAGTCGTTAAAAGTTATGACAATGCAAAGAAAATATTTGAAAGCTTTTAAAGATTGGTATTGACCTGTCAGAAAGGAACAGAAAGGAACGTACTAACTTGATGATAGTCATCAGACTTAACGTCCAAGGGTTCTGCAAATAAAAATAAATGAACAAATAAATATCATGTTGGACATTCAAGTTTTTGCTGTTTTCGATTCGCCAATTTGAGAAGCTTCTCCTGAAAGCCCTGGATGTTTGGCAGACGTATGCAAAGAGTGGAGCAACGAAAAAAAAACTTACTACTGCTTCTCCTTTTTTAATCGAACCAAGATGTTATTTAAATTTAAAATATCTATATATTTGAAAATGCACAATAAGTAAATGTTCACTTCGCTTTTAATGCCATGGAAGTTAATAATCTCTAAAATTCAGTTACGCGCTATTATACCTTCATATGAAAAGAAACTACCTGCGCTAGATCTCACCCTCATCTTATTTTAGGGGGTAGTTTACCACCGTAAAAAAGTGTTGGCTTGTGGTATAGTTTCTACTATGCTCGCATAAAATCAATTTTGGGAGCAGTGATAGTGATAATGATGATGATAATGGTGGCAAGCTCTTCCATACGATTTTATTATTTAATGAGTCTCCACGGAATAACTGTGCTTAGTGGAAAACTTCATCTATCTTATCCTACACGCCGCTCGAACAGCGCTTCATATCGGTAACTTTTTAACAGCAACCCTATTACCACACCATAACCAAAAATGCAAGGATAATGAAGTGGAAACTTACACCGCGTCGCTCTAGCAGCGTAACTTATAACGCTCCACCACAATTTTAAAAGTCGTGAAATTCTACGGAAGCAGCTTTTCGATCTATGACAACAGTAAAGGAATTTAATAGTTTATACCCATTCCGTTGGTGAGGAGGCATTTGGGTAATGTGGTATTAAGGCACTCATTGCAATAATGAGTAGCGTTCATTGTAGTGTCATCTCTTGGCATTTAATTAAATGTAACTAATGGAATTTCGAATAATTCTTACATATAGTTAGTGGCCACATTTGAATGATTTTTATATTTTTTGTGTGTCGTGCAGTGTTATAGCTAAAAATACTTACTAGCTAGTCGCAATAAAAATAAAGTGTTTGACTGCGTCAGGCAAAACCTTCTCACTATATTACATGTGTTATTGAATCACATCGTTTAAACTGTTATTCCGTAGGAAAACGATTTTAGTTACATATAAAATAATTGTTGTTTACTTATTTACCTACTGAACGAGCTCCCAACTCGTGGAGAGTCTCTGTCTGAGACACAGCAGCGTTGATGGCTTTAAGGTGGAAAAAAGATGCTGAGTCTCGCCAGAAATTTGTTGGTCTTTTCCAGTGTTTTTCATAGAGTAAACATTTGGCCCACGGTCGATGTGCTTTAGCTTGAGTGAGTTTCTTCAAATACTGGTGGAGTGGAAGCAGTTTAAAAACATGAATATATGAAGCAGCTGCCTTTTATCAGTTAGAGACTATTCACGGGTTGGGCGCCCGTTAAGTGTGTTAATATGTAATTAAGACAATTTTTTTAATACATATAGTTTCTAAGCATTTCCACACCATATATGAGGTGTGTCTAAAGATGTGTTAAATGCATCCCCAATAGAGCAATTGCATGCATTCTTTATAAAAAACATAAGAAAAGGCTACAGTTCGCTTGAGGCGAAGAGTATGATACCCTATCTATATCCCTATGAGCCACAAAGAAAAATGCATTAAGAAAATGATGGATGGCATTTCATTTCATTCATGATAGTTATCATTTTGTTTGCGTTTTTCATTAAAATGCTGTTTTCTTCGAAAATATTCATAGAAACCGAAAAAAAATGATTACCAAGATATTAAATAAATTCGAGGTTGTAGTGGGTATAATTAAAAAAAACAACCCTTGCGCACCCACGTTATAATTTGAAAAATACATTCGGGACTGTTTCTAAGTTTAAGGAGTTGCAAAACACATGTCTACTACGGATTGCATTATAATTTAGGAACCGGTATTTGTCCAATCCCAATTTTAGAACCCAATTTCTATCTCATAAGTTTGTAAGCCATGTAGAGTATAGTATTTCATTATACCCTGTCCTAAGGGTATATTAATTTTGTCACATAATTTGTAACACCCCTTAATAATTGTCGAAGACCCCTGAAAGTACATATATTTATGATCAGGACCAAAACCTAAGACTATTTAGCAAAGTCCGACCGTCCGTCCGTCCGCCTGTTTATGCTAAGAAGCTGAAATTTGGAACATGTACTTCCTAGGGTTCCGAAATGGTAAACTGTTAATTTTTTTTAAATACGCCCCCTTCCACCCCCACAATTTAGAAAAAACCGTTTTACAGCTGTAGTTGAAGAGATAAAGGGTTAGAACCTTAACAAAATATGTAGACACTGAATTCCTTCAAAAGTTTGACAAATAAAGTTTTTTGCCACGCTCAACTTTTGGGGGCGTTTTTTTCAAAACAATTTTTTTTTTCTAAATTTCATAGAACGAAATAAAATTCCATCCATCAGTGCTCAATGCTCAATGCTTTTTTCTTTGGGGCATATAGGGATATGGATAGGGTATCATACTGTTCGCCCCAAGCTGTAGCCTTTTCTTATGTTTTTTCTCTTACTTGCTCTCATAAGCATTTCTAGTTTCTTCCATTTTCCTTTTATCACATACTGTCTTGTCATAACTATATATGTACCTAGTAACTCATTGCTAGACAATGTGTACATGCACAAACCTGGTATCAATTAGATACATACATCCTAATGTGGCACGATATTTATTTTGTGTAGGTTTATGGCCGAAAGATCCCCCCATCCGACGAATTGTTGCCGTGCAACGACAAGCGTGCCACCTCTGCTACCGGGAAAATCAACACCCTAAAACCCCCTTCTTCAGATAATATTATTTCTTCTAACAGAGATCCTACATAAAGATTCTGATGGTTCTAGTGTATGGTTCTGTATCCAATTTTGTTACCGAAGATTTAAAGAATAATCATATTTATATTTATATGTTTCATATTGTTTATTAATTGAGTCAGTGCAATCAATATCTGTATATCCATTTTATCTGATTTGAAGGAATTGCCAATAAAATGGTAAGCTCAGCTGAAATATCTGGTATCAATTAACCAGCAGTCAAATTACTGTCATTACTAATAAAATTATGGCAAAAAGAGTGACAAGTTGCATAATGATTGAATTGGAACTTTTTTATTTATCAAGATAATTGTATGAATACTATTGTTTTTCTACTGTGCATGCCAAGGACAATAGAAAATGTATATCATCGCTCGCGCTCTCATTAGTTTGAAAATGCAAGTTATTTTGTCAGAGCCTTCAATGGTTTAACATAATGTATTTGCCTTCTCCTGTCTAAGGTGCTTTCGATATTTTCCTATTACTACATCTTAAAGTCCTTTACACGGTCCCATTTAATTACCGGCTCCATTGAAATTTCTTGGGTGAAATGAATGCAAATTTATAAATTTTACTTCAATTCGCTCAATTTTAAATTATTGTTTCATCATCGTCGATATTTTCAACAGTTTTATCCATAAATTGTATTTCCAACATAAAGTGTATGTGAATCCAATGAACGACTCGAATATTGATAACAAAAACCAACTAGCGGAAAACGGTTTGACTTTCTAAAGCATCCATTTTTGCCAGTCTTACGGATCCCATAAATAACTTTCTTCATTCTCGCTTCGTGATCTAACATAATCGAGAAAGTTGACGTTAGTATTAAATCATCATAAATTACCCATAAATAAAAATGCAAATCACTTCTGAACTCCGCAAAGCAAAGCTAAAAACTTTTTATTAATTAGTATACAGCTAACAAACAAGCCAACATATATCAGGAAGTCGATGAATTAAGGGTGCTTTTCGGAACGTAAATGGGAAAGTATAGCTGTGAAATCGTATCACAATATGGTTTCAAGAAAATTATCATGTGAGGAAGTCCTACTATTGATGCGTGACTAATCGAGGGGTGAAATAATGAACAGAGTGTTAAGTTTTTGGTTAAACGCTAATAGTGTTCACGCCCATCTAGAATTTGGGTAGAACTTGATAGTTTATAGCACAAAAGAACTGTATTTTAATGTAAGTCTTCCACTGAATAATAGGATAAAGGAGTGCTGAAACGATCCTGACCTCATGTCAATGCGTTACTCCAAGTCGTCGCGTTTATTAAAAATATGAAGAACTGACCTATTAAATTTTCTGAATCTGAAACCTCAGCTAATGATGCGGTGCGGTAATTAAAATAGTAATAACTATAAAGGGCATTATGAAAACTAAGAGTATATATTTAGTTTCCTTCTTTTTTTGCAAAAATGGAATGACAAGCTATAAAAATAAATCGTGGTATGACTACCCACTATATCATACAGTAAATGTACGTACGAAAAATTATCTTAATTAATTTATTTGAAAAGGCGCAGTTAAAGCCCCTATCAGACTGACAATGGCTCGTACCTAATTTATAGTTATAATGGGATTGCAATTGGTCCAACATCGAAGTTTATTTCTGTTCGCTAAGATATAATTGTTACATAAGGTAGCATAATTTTTTTAATATCATATCATTTATTTCAATTTGGTAGTTTTTGCTTCGCCGTATATGCAGATGTATATGTAGTTATAAAATACACCCAAGAACAGAGGACGTTGACATTATAAATATATATTTGCTTAAAATGATTTTTTGTTGTCTAACCGAAAAAACAAATTGATAAATCGTTGGTGAAATTGATATTTTTCGGTGATAAAAGTCGTCCAACATTAAAAATATAACTTGTGTTATGTTGGTCATATCAATTTAACAATAAAATATCAAAACTAATACGATTTAATGTAAAATCAACAAGTAACATGTTAATGTTCAATGTTAATTGAAAATAAAGTTTGATGTATATTTTATTTGTTAAGAAACCGCATTAAGAATATGTTGCAGGAATATAATTCGTTTTCTAAAATAATAGGCACATATCCAAAATATTAAAATAAGTTTAAAGTGGGCTAATGAGTATAGTACATATGACGGATACATATAATGAGTATAATACATATCATGGACTGATTTTAATATAGGACTACAAATATAAAATACTTATTTATTCTTGAACGTCTAGGTTCCATTCTTATTTCATTTTGTTCAGTAATTATTTTTCGTTTGTTGCACCCAAATTACTAAAATTTCTTTGTATTTATTTATTTATTTAGTTACAACAATTAGAGATCTTTTAAATCTACGATTAGACTACCGAAAGTTAACATTAGGATCAAAAATAAAACAATAATGTTAATACATACATAAGATAAGGTTGACTAAAAAATATAAAAAAAAAAGATTTTTTAATAATAATCTGCTTAAATGAAAATCGAAATCAATTTAGTTATATATGACATTATTTTCTCGGACAAAACGAGTTGTGGGTTTATTAAACGCATATTTTATCCTATATTCGTTTTCTCGAAATTAATTAATTTTAGGATCAAAAATAACACCAAGATCATTTTTCTCAAATAGGTACTAGTACTACGTTGTCGATATTGTAATCGAAAAAATTTAGTGAAAAGTACGATAAATAGAAAGACATTGACATTTAGAAACGCTTAACGATAATTTGATAACAGTACACAATACAGTTTGTTTTCTAAGGTCCTCTTGTAGAAGAATACAATCTTTAACAGATTTAATGTACCTATCTAAAAATTGTAAATCGTCTGCAAATAAAAGTCGTTCAGAATTTAGGAAAATATCAGGCATATCATTTATAAGAAATAGAGGGGGACTAAGATGGCTTTTTGTGGGACACCGGATGTCACTATAAGTGGACTTCACACCACTTGGTCAATGGCTACAATTGGTAAACGACCTTTAAGGTAGGACATCAACCATTTCAACATTTTAAAATGAAACCCAAATAGTGCAAGTTTATTTAATAAAATGGAGTGCTTAACTCTATCGAAATCTTTGGCAAAATCAGTGTAAACAACATCAATTTCTTTTCCTTCTTCTAGATTTTAAGAACAAAATTTTAAAAGATTGCAATAAAAAAATGTAAATAATCATACATTTTTAGCTGAAAATTTGTTAATAACAAAAATGTTTTTTGGTTAGGATGAGTTAAAGAAAACAATCGCGTTTGTTCAGACTTTTTGACGTTATTTGAAATTTCGATTTCGTGATTTATTTAAAAAAAAATTAAAAATTTCAACAGATTTAAAAATGCATATGAAAAAATTTAGAAGTGTTCTCTGACAAATTGTTAGACATTATTGTCACACAAATTGTTTTGCAAAAAGTTGTAGTTTTGGAGAAAAATTTCGTCAGGTTTCGAAAAAAAAGGTTGATTCTCCAGCTTAACTAAACATTAAATTTAAGTTCATACATCCAGGGGGCCAGTTTTGGTTCTGTGAAAAAGTATTATTGATTACATTTTCTCATTCCACTCTTTATTAAAAAGCGATTCTCGTTCAATAAGTGAAAATATCGTGGCGTTAATATACCATGTTTACTGTGGGGAGTAAATTTTCATTGTATTTTTGTAGTTTCAGCTTCAATTCATATTCTGCATTTTTGCGGTACACATTGAATATTCATTGAACAAAAAACCGAAAAATTATTTAAAAAAAACATAAGCAGCTATTTTAGCGTATTTTTAACATACATATATCTAGAGTTTATTTTTCTGAGAAGAAGTGTTTACCATAACAATTGGAAAGACATTCGAGTTCCCGATTGTTTTTTTTCGAATTCATCACGTAGCGACAATTCCAACTCAGATGCCAAAATTGCGTCCTGTGGGCGTTAGCGGGTTAAGGGAATAATGTCAAAATATACACAATCTAGTAGATAAATATAATTTAAAAAAAAAAATGTACATAACTGTTTTTAATCTCGATCCCGGATCCCGGATCCCGGTAGCGGACATCTAATGGTCTTGTGTTTCAGAAGGTTTGAAACTTTCTCACAGTATTTTCGAGTAAGAAAAACAGCATTTAAATAAAAAAACTCCAAAATTCTTGTTCAATGTTCTAACACTTTATACTTTCAACTTTAGCTTTAAAACGGTGAGCGTTTAACCATTTCGAAACCCTGAATTTGTATTCCAAATTTTATCTTAAAGGCCTAAAAATGGCGAATGGACGGACATTGTTAAATCGTCTTAAGTTGTGGTCCTGATAATAAATATATGTACATATATGTTGTATATATATGTTAGAGTACTAAGGGGTCTACGACGAATGTTAAGGGCCTTACGAATAACAAATTAAATTTAAAGATTAAATTCGCTGTCCGGTTCTCAATTTTTCACAATGTTATTGATAGTTTCGGGCTTTGATTCACGGATTGCTTGGATGATGTTGGTCTTAAGTGCTTGAATCGTTTCCGAATTGTTGGCATAAGATCGGTCCTCCATGGTTCCCAAAAAAGAAAGTCCAAAGGTATCACCAAGCAGCTCCGAGGCGGCCAACTGACATTGCCAAGACGGCTGATAATATGATTTGGGAATTTGGTGCGCAGAATATCGATTGGGGCATGGGCTGTGTGTCTTGGCGCAACATCCTCGATGAGGTCCTTGAAATCCATGTCTTCAATTTCAGTAAAAAATAAATCGGTTAACATTGCTCTTTAATTTTCTTAAAAATTATTAGTTTTTCAGAATAAAACGTGATCCTTATCCTCGATAATTTCTAAAGAAACCGAAAAAAATCTATAAAAATATTTTTTTTAATCAAACATTGAATGTTTTGGGCGATTTTTATTTTTAAATATTCATGTTTGTTTTATAAATTTTATACGAAATAAAATAAAACGCCATCCACCATATTTATAACGACTTTCTGTTGGATAATATGCATAGCATATAGGGTTATTATAATATGCCTCCGTATCGTATTGTTCGCCCCAAGCGGACCGTAGCCTTTGCTTTTGTTTTTATAATGCAAAAGCCTAAAAATCAATTTTTGCACAGTGCGACTTTAAATATTAGACCATATTTAACTTCCATCCAGCTATGTACCTACTTGTTTTAACAATAAGCATATGATATAATTTTTTGTCTAACCACTCGTCCAACTGCATAGAGGACAGTAGACATATTCAAGTAGCTACGTAAACGAAAACTTTTTGAGATTATTTGCATTTTTGTAGTTGTGCGATTGTATGTTTAGTTTGGCAATATTCCAACGTTATCTTATTGCACATATTACTCATTCCGTTCGTAGACTTTAGATGCACTTTCCAACTGAAACCAACGAAATTTCAATTTAATAGACTATGCAAATTTTGCTACTATAATTTGCACATGTAGGAGAGAGGGGGGCAAAAAGATGCGCCTAAGAAAGCCAATGGAGCAAGTCTATCGATTTGCATATGCTTCCTTAACAAATTTCTGTGTGACCTAACCTTGAACAATTCTGCAGTGAAAAGAATTTGGTAAACTTTTCTTTTAAGGGTCAGGGCAAAAGAAAGGACAATAAATCTTCTCATACGACGCATTGAAAGACAAACGAGTTTGGCTTGATTAATAATGACGTAAATTCTAAATGAACCGAAATGAAGCAATGATTACTAAAAGAACATAAGTGCAGGCTGTTTTTAACTTTATCGTATACTAAACTGATCTATTGCGTTCGTACGGAGATTTCAAACTCAATCTGAGTATGAGAGATTATATTACTACTATAAAGAAGTTGAAAAAAGTTCGTCATCTAATTTCGTCGGTAGGTCCGAGACCGTTTTTCGAAACGATTCGACGGA
Organism: Ferdinandea cuprea; assembly: GCA_963576555.1. Lineage (NCBI taxonomy): Eukaryota > Metazoa > Arthropoda > Insecta > Diptera > Syrphidae > Ferdinandea > Ferdinandea cuprea. Next base: position 87,787,395 of record OY754959.1, read on the forward strand.
TTGGCTTCAAAGTTCGTATATAAAGCTTTTGTGGTAACATATAGAGTTTTTTTTTCTGTTTTGGGTTATCGTTTTAAATAGCAGTACCTGTAATACATTTTTTTTTATCACTAATTTTCTCAAAAATGGCTCCAATGATTTTGATCTGTTATTGTATTTTGGCAATTAGGTTAAAAGCGTTCAATGTGTAAAATTACATCGAAATCATTATGGCAGTTTTTCAGAAAATCAAATTTTTTAAAACCTAAAAAATGATTTAAATAAATTTGGTATGTTATCAATTATTACCATTCTTTTTGAAGCCATAAGAAAACGAATCTCATGTACCTAAAAAGTTGCATATGACACAGTCGTTCACTCAATTTATATTTTAACGTCTTTACATATTACGTGGATAGATCTTCCAGTGTGCTGAAGATCTTAGTTTGATAGCTGAACCATTTCGAATTTAAATGTAGCGAAAACTATTTGTTTTTTTGCCGCCTCCCCGGCTAAAAATGGCGCGCCTGAGGGTTGACACAACTGGAGATCACCCGTATATTAAAATTAAAGATCAAACAAATAAAATATATAGCAAAAGTTATTGAATAAACATATGCAAATTCTAAAGTCCGCTTGGGTCGAACTGCTTGATGTTATCTCCATTTCCCTAACAAAAACAGCATTAGGAACATTATAGATGTGATTTTATTTAATTTCATATGAGAATTTCTTTATAATTTGCAAGGAAAGCAACATTTTGCTAAAAAATTGCCCACAACAAGTTGGCGTGGCAAAAAACTTCATTAGCTACCGTGGGAAGGACGCTAATCGTCAGCGTCCACATATTTTGTTAAGTTTGTAACTTTTTGATTGAGTTTCTTATTAGATTCAGGAAAAATTGAAAGCCTTTGACACTAAGGTCGCTTAGTTATATAATTTATAGCTTGTAAAAGTTGTAATAAGTTCGTAAAATGTAATTTTATGGATTAATATATAACGCTATGGTAAAAACAAATTAATAGAAAATAAAAATGGCCTAGCTTTATCAATATTCGACGCGTGCACACGCACTTTTAAATCGATCCGCGGTCAGTCTTCGCACAAAAAAAAAAACCACAAACAAGTGTGCAAACAACAAAACAAGAAAACGCTAATCGCGCGCGCACTGTCCAAAGCACAAGTTCAAGTGTACAGTGCAGTGATTGTTAAAAAAAAAACAACAAAAAAAGTTCCCTTCGGTCCCCCTCCCTATCGTTTGCTGCTGCTTTGCTTGGTTATAGCGAGTGTCGTGCATTATGCGTGCCCTTTCTATGGTTGGGTAGGGTATTATTTGGCGAATAGCGGGTCTTATTGTCTAGATTTTGTTGGTAGACCAATGCAATTCATTGAACGGACATAACACCTGCAGTGATTTTTTTGGAAAGCTGACGTCAGGATCTACCTGGTACAGCTTAGATTAGTCAGCCTCGGAGTTGAGTTTTTTGCGTTTGTTCTTTGTTATGTGTAGGAATTTTAGAGCTGACGTGAGCAATATTCGTGGGTTAAGGGCCAATCTTTTCCGCTTGTTCTCAAGTGAATATCAACAAACCAGCTGTTTTGGCACTTAGTGAAACACGGATCAGCATTGATTCCGATTTAACGGAGTTTAGTCTGCCTGGGTACAACTTGATGCCATTATTCTTTTTCCATCGTGGTATCGCCGTTTATAGTAATAGTGATGTAGCCTTCCAACTTCTACCTCAATATGGCCAATGTTCCAATCCGGAATTTAATTATATTTGGCCAAAATTCCATGTCCGTAGGTAATTAATTCACTACTGTTTTATTTACCGAAGCCCTAACCAGGACAGGCATTCAACTTATAATGAGTTTGATGCACAGTCTGATTCCATCACCAGAATTGTAACCCATTAGCCTCTTACTGAAATCGTCATTGGCTTCGACATTCTAGACAGACAACACCCAAAGGAAGGTCTCTCGAGATCTTCGCTGAGGTTAATAATTTGACCCAGCTTTTAAATGAGCCGACACGGATACCGGACATTAGCGGTCAAAACGCAACACTCTGGACTGATAAATACCACTCTGATAAATACACTTTAAATGTATTATCGCCTCTAGGTTCGTCAGACCATTGTATCATATCAGCGAATTTCTCGTACTCCAACCACAAAGTAAAGAACAAGCTCTCAAAAGAACCGTATGGCAATAAGAGAAATGCAAATGGGAAGCTTTAAACGGTTTCTTAAGGAGTTTTAAATGGTCGTTGTGCTTCCTCAACAGCGAAGTGGATGCCGCTGCCGATATGATTATAAACATAAACCACCTGGGTATGAAACGCTTTATCCCATCCAAGATAAAGAGTATCGAACCTAAGAAAAACGAGTGGTGTGAATTGAGCTGTAAAGAAACTATCAGGGCTGAAGAGGTAATTTTTCGGTCATTTAAGGCCAACCCAACTGAGGAAAACCAAACCAAATAGTTCAAACTAGACAGAAATGACTACAATTCCGTGTCAAATTTTCCTACGACCAAAAGTTGAGACAAAAAATACTACAAAGTCCCACTGGTAGTAAACACTTTTGGTTGTTTATGAAAAACATAAAAAACTCGGCCTCTTCACCTGTTCCGACACTCATTTACAACGACATTTCAGCTGTCAGCTCTTCAGACAAAGCCAATCTGCTTGCTGCTCATTTTGTGGCTAGCTCAACGCTCCCAGATTGTGCTTTGTCTCCCCCCGTACTCGAGCGCGTGTGGATCTCAATATACACAAATCCGCTGGCCCAGATGGTATTTCCCCTATCGTTCTGAAGAGGTGTTTTTTATGCTGGTAAAACCACTGCGTAAGCTTTTCTATCTGTCCTATTCTTCAGGGCTCTTTCCGAGAAGATGGAAAACAGCATTTGTCCAGTCTGTCCCAAAAAGCCGAATTCTTAATAACCGGCAGTACGGTTTTCGTAGCAACAGATCCACTGGTTATTTGATGACATATCTAACCGAAAAGTGGAACCGATCTATTCACCGTGGTGGTGAAAGTAAGGTTGTTGCGCTTGATATTTCAAAGGCATTTGATAGAGTTTGGCATCAAGCTGTCTTGGACAGCTGTCTTGAACTGCTGCTCACCAAATAAATGCTGGTGTCCCTCAAGGCTCCAATTTGTCTCTGACTCTCTTTCTCATTTTTATCAATGACCTCCTATCTGTCTTTTCTAATCCAATCCATTCCTTTGCTAATTACATTACCCTTATCCATTTTATGATTCCCGTCCCTCATCTTCGGGCGTGGAGCTAGAACGGCAACGTATGTTAAGCTCATTAAATTCTGACCTTGACAGCATTCTTAAGTGGGGTAAAACCAATAGAGTAGAATTTAATGCTTCCAAAACACAGACAGCATTGTGTCATTAAAGCGAAATCCCAATACTCTGCCATTATCCTTGGATGGCAGTTGCTTCGCCGAAACCGAAAGACTCATGATGGCTAGCATTTTATTTCATTCTATTAATTAAAAAAAATGTATTTTTGAAAAAAACGCCCTTAAAAAGTGGGCGTGGCCAAAAACTTTGTATGGGTAATATGTTGGAAAAAATATTGGGTAAATACATATCTTGTTAAACATTTTTTTTCGCTTTCTACAACGCCCACAAAAAGTAGGCGTGGCAAAAAACTTTATATGACAAACTTATAAAGCAGGGCAGTGCTTACATATCTTGTGAAGGTTGTAACACTCTGTCTCTCTAACTTTAACTTTAAAACGGTTTTTTCTAAATGGTGGGCGTGGCAGTGGGCGTATTCAAACATTTTTTACTTTTAACCATTTCAGAGCCCTAGGGAATATTTGGTCCAAATTTCAGCTTCCTTGCTTAATTTTAAAGGCCTAAAAATTGCGTACGGACGGACGGACGATGCTAGATAGTCTTAGGATTTGGTCCTGATCATGAATGTATGTACTTTTATGGGAATATTAATTATTATTTTACGACGAATATTAAGAAGTGTTACAAACTATGTGTCAAAATTAATATACACTTAGGATAGGGTATAAATAGTAGTCCAGTAGTGGGTACATTGCAGCCATAGTTGTTTGTAACCGTATGTAATCTAGGGAGATAATATTATTGAGCGATGATTTCCTAATTTGTTTATTTAATTTCAAAAAATACTCGCAAGTACATTATCTTGATATTCACTACCTTAATCACCTTCCATGTAATGCCAAAGGAAACTTTTTCCTTTTAAAGACGTAAGTCAAATTGGAAATCTGTAGAGCAACCGTTGAAATAAAGTATCCATGATGCTTGCACCTGGTGGTATGTCTGATGGCTGAACTTATGAAATATTTCCGAAGCTATTGAAAACGATGCTAATAGCAAAGTACCTACCCAACTTTCTCGTTTTTCTGCTTATCTGATGTTCGTGCGGATGAACCCTTGTAGTTCATACATTATCGCGGTGAAGAAAATCACTTTCATGGCTAGCGCTGCCAATTCACTAATTTCAGCTTTAATTTTAATATTAAGATATTTATATTTAGTTTGTTCGGTTCAATCAATGCGTTAATGCGGAAGAAGTGGTTTTGGTGCTTGGGAGTAATATTTAAGAGATTATTTATTTTTTTACTAAATGCCACAAGTTCTAGGATACTATATACTTTATTTTAATACTTTTATACATTCATTAAATATATGTAACTTGACAACACTTTGTTTGACAAAAAATAGCATGTTCTTAATATAATTATCCTCTCAACTTGGCGTTTAATTTCAATCAATTTCACTTTAATTTTAATTTTCTCGAAATCGATATAAATTTTCAGAATGTATTTATTTCAACGTCGAATTGGCAACACTGTACATGGTGCAATTGAAACACAAATTGTTTTTATATCGTGTGCCGTCACGGCTGCATGCATTTTTCTTATGACTAACTAATGGGTAAACTTTTCGCAACGCATGCAAGTTCTTGCTCGTTTTATGAACAAAGTTTAATTAAATTAAGACTTGTTTGAAAATAGTTTGATATATATTTTAAGCAGTTACAGCATACAACGTGAAGGTATTGATTTAATAACGTGTAATAAACAGATAGGGTTATAAAATTAGTGAAAAAAAAATATTAAAACTGAATAAGTATTTGGAAGAAAATTAATGTTGGCCTTTATCTGGTGCATGTTTTAAACCTACGACTTTTTTGTTATTATTGATTGAACTGCATGCCTTTATCTGTTTTTATACCCTCTCCTAAGGGTATATTAATTTTGACACATAGTTTGTAACACCCTTTAATATTCATCGTAGACCTCTAATAGTATATATATATTTATGATCTGGACCAAAACCTAAGACTATTTACCAATGTCTGTCCGTCCGTTCGTATCAACTTTTGAGGCCTTTAAATTTAAGCTAGGAAAATTGGGAACATATACTCCCTTCGGTCCTGAAATTGTAAATTCGCCCACTTCCAACCCCAATATTTTGAAAAAAAAAAAACCGTTTGAAAGCTGCAGTGAAGAGATGAAGGATTGGAACCTTAACAAAAACTGGAGACACTTCACTCCTTTACAAGTTTCAAATATAAAGATTTTTGCCACGCCTACTTTTTGAGTGAGTTTTTGTTAACAATATGTGGTTTTCATCGAAAATTACTATAGGTAACGTAGGAAATTTTATTACAAGATTATAAGTCAATATTTTGTTTAGTATATTAAGTTTTTGTTCGTATGGATTGGGTATCATATTGTTCGCCCCATGCGGACTGTAGCCTTTCCTTCTGTTTTAGTAGGTATTTGATAAGGTTGAAAAAATGTATTTCTTTTAGATTTTCATAAGGACTGAAGATACGAAAAAAATAAAACTCAGATATTCTTAAGGCGATCTTGAATACTAAAAATAAAATTGTTTCAGGCATAATTCTTAAAATCATTGCTATACAGTTTTGAAGTAGGAGTGATATCAAAAGGGAATATTATACTTGAAACCTTTTAACGAATTGTAGTCGCTGTAAATGGAACCTTAATTATTTATTTATAATCAGAAAAAGTGCACCACAGCGTCATATGAAACTTTCTCGATACATAAGCTTCGTTTTTGGATCATTTGATCACATATCAAATTTATTTAATTAACATTCTAAGTTTAGATAAATTAAATTTCCCTAAAAACGGCTCCAATGATGTTGATGTTATTTTACATAATGGACACATTGAACCTTATTATTTAGAACGCAAAAATTGTTCAAAATCGTTAGAGTCGTTTTGGAGAAACCTAATTAAATTTAAATTTAAGAAAACCGTTATGTGAATAAAGAAATTTTTAAAATATTATTTCACAAATCGAGTTACTTTGATTTGTTCAATATAACCGTGATAAATACATATTTTTTCAATTCTCTTATTATTTTTAGATAAATTTGCGGTTTTATAAATTACCGTTATTCGAAATTTAAGAAAAAAACTGAGTATGCAGTATTATCGGCCCTACCCTAAGTATTAGTTATAAATTATTTTTTTAAACAAAATTGTATGACATGTACCGTTTTTTTAAATATAAAGCAGAACAGAAAATACCTCCGCGAGATGTTACCTCAAAAACTTTAAATACGAACTTTGAACCAAATCCATCGACGCGTTTCGCCACTCATACTCATACGCAATCATATACGAGAAAGTGAAAAAATAAGGTCACCTTATTGACACAAAATAAAACTGTTTCAAAAACATGAATCTTCTGACGACGGATATTAGACTAACTTTTGATATTTGGGTATGTTTAATTTCCACCTCTAAGCCTTTAAGTAAGTATCTACATGCAAAATTAATTAGTCAATATAGTAAGTAATATGATAAATGTGAAAAAGATTAATTTACATGAGCATCCCGTCGGTGACGTGGGAACATAAATTCGGTTGCAGCTCCGCTTCCTCTTGCTGGAAACAAAATTTTATTCGTCCACCTTTTTCAGGTTGGTTATTTTTATATTTTTTGTTTAGAATCGGGCTTAATAATAAATTATTATTTCAAGAAAATTATTATTTCTGGAAGGGACAAAGTCTTGTGATTGGTAAAGTCCACCACAAGAACTTATATTCTTATCGTATTTGACTTTCTTGGTATATCCTATCTTAAGTGTTTAGTAATTTTGACACATAGTTGGTAACAAACCTTAGTTTTCGTCGTAGACTCCTAGAAATATATAATCTGTGGCAATAAGGCATAACAGCAAGATATGACGATTTAGCAGTGCCCATTCATTCATATACCTAGCAGGCTTTAAAATTTAAGCTAGTGAGCTTGGCTTTCAAGTTTATTTCTTATTTGAATTCTAATTTTTTTCTTTAAGTTTTTTTTCTAGATAGTAACAGTTTTTTAGGGCATATAGTAATATGAATAGGGTACAATAATGGTCACTCCAAATGGATTGTAGCCTTTCCTTTTGTTTGCAATCGGATAGGATTATAGTGAATTAGAATTACGAATTAGATCGTGGTAAATGATAGGTTAATATAGACGATGCCGTTATCATCGTTTTAAACTAAATTGCTTCTCTGGCATAATAATATGTTTTGTTTGGCAATAGTCTAACCATCCCCAATCTCCCAAAACAAAGAAGAGACGTCACATATTTTAACCAACTAAACCAGTAACAGTAAAACTAATGCATACCCCTCAAACGATTTACAAGGCACCGAAATTAAATATTTTACCAAAACGTATAGGTATTCAATTTTTCTGTTTCTGGTTACTATTTACTAAACAAGTCGCAGAAATTCGACGTATCAAATACAGCAGATTATAATTTGAATACCTCATTCATATGGTATGTGTTACAAATAAATAAAAACTTTGACAAAGTCCACTTTTATTATGAATTCTCGCTATTTGTATTAAAGGGAAACGTCAATCGGGTCTCGATTATTCTAGCCATTAACATTTAACGTAACGTAAATCTCCCTGTCATTAATTGCCCAAAATTATTGACAAGTTGGGCTCAGAGATTTTAAAGCTAAAGTCAAATAGTATAATAGTTTTTGCTGGTTAGTTGGTAAGCATAGCCTCAAGGAAACGAAAACAGCTAACAGCTATCGACTGTTGATTTTGCATCAACTTGTATACCGTGATAAATCGAAAATGTGGTAGTTTATGCAAGGCACGAAAAAATGTGATAAAAAAGGAGGCATTCTTAGAAAGTGCTCAAAGACTATTATGTAGAGACAGCAATGAGGCAAGAATAGAACTCCCAGTCCAAAACATAACCTTTCAATGCACACAGTATAGGGAGGTTGGCTTAGCAACAAAAAAGCTTAAGAAAAGCAAGTGATATTTTTAATATTTTTAATAATAATAACAAAACTTGACATTCGTTCTCAGATCTCATTATTTTTTGTGGCTGACTTATAATGCTAAAGAGATTTTTGTATACGAGAATTTGGAGAACTCTTATTTATCACTTATTTTTCTAATATTATGCTTAAATTCAATGGGTCTTACTAATAATCAGACACAAATGTCGACTATTAGCTATTTGCGATGTTAAAGTACAGTAGTGAACTTAAATATAATCCTACTAACAAACGATTTTGCCTATTCATTAGGTAACCTTCGCACTTTCTTTCAATCTACTACAATTTCCATCAAATGTTAAAATTACTTTTGTAGTTTCCAAAACAAAAAATTCAAATTAAATATTAAAATGACTTCGATTGACGAAACATTATTTGCCTATTTGGAAATAATTAATCAATTTGCATCATCATTTTGAAATTCAATTATTGTTTAGTTATTTTCAAACGAAATAAATAATTTAGTCGATAGTTGGTTATAATATACATCTGTCAAAATTTTATCGGTTCCTTCGGATATTAGTAGGTACTACCGAGTGGTAGTAGTAGTAGGTATTTTAGCATTAAATATTATTGCTCTTGATACTTTTTCTTTTAAATCATTTTTAGTTTTTAATTATGATCTAATCTAATGAAACGCCTAACTAGTTATCAAAAATATATAACAACATAATCAAATTGTGATGTGTATAAAAATAAAATCAAATCTTGCAGAGGTATAATCTAGAAAATATCCAACTCGGACGGACATTGCTAACAAATTAATCTTGATAGGCAATTATTAATATTTCTACATCAAATGAAAGAGTTTGACGAGTAGAATTTAACTAACATGAGAAAACCTAAAGTAAGGTTATTTCGTTATAAAGAGTGCCTAGAAACTTTTGTGCTTTTTGATTTCCAACTAAAGCTCCTCATATGAAACTCGTGAAACTCCTCTTGAATTTGACGAGTTCCGAGTAGGAACTTTTAATATATACCGCATATATATAATTGTAATTATGTTTAGTTCAAAATGCATTTAAAAATGTAATATAGGCGTGGCAAAAAACTTTATATGACAAACTTATAAAGGAGGCCAGTGCCTACATATCTTGTGAAGGTTGTACCACTCTATCTCTCTAAATTTAGCTTTAAAACAGTTTTTTATAAATTGTGGCGTGGCAGTGGGCGTATTCAAATTTGTCTACACTTAACCATTTCGGAGCCCTAGACAGTATGTGTTCCAAATTTTAGCTTCCTAGCTTAATTTTTAAGGCCTAAATTGCGTACGGACGGACGGACATTGCTAAACAGTCTTAGGATTTGGTCCTGATCTTAAATATAAATACTTTTATGGGTCTACGACGAATAGGAGGAGTTACAAACTATGTGTCAAAATGAATATACCCTTCGGATAGGGTATAAAAAAAACAGCAGAAAAGGCTACAGTCCTCTCGGGGCTAACAGTTTGATACCCTATCCATATCCCTATATGCCCCAAAGAAAAAAGCATTAAGAAGATGATGGATAGAATTTTATTTCATTCTATGAAATTAAAAAACAAAAACATTTTTTTTTTTAAAAAACTCCCCGAAAATTGGGCGTGGCCAAAATCTTTGTGTGGGCGATATATTGGAAAAAATATTGGCTAAATATCTTGTTAAACATTTTTTATCGCTTTCTATGAATATTTTCGAAAACAGCATCTTAGCGAAAAGCGCCCACAAAAAGTAGGCGTAGCAAAAAACTTTGTATTACAACCTTATACAGGAGGGCAGTGCCTACATATCTTGTGAAGGTTGTACCACTCTATCTCTCTAAATTTAGCTTTAGAACTGTTTTTTTTTCTAAATTGTGGGCGTGGCAGTGGGCGTATTCAAAACTTTTTTACACTTAACTATTTCGGAGCTCCCTACGGCTCAATATTTAAATTGCAAATATTTTTTCCAATATATCGCGTCCAAATTTCAGCTTCCTAGCTTAATTTTTAAGGCATAAAAAATGCGTACGGACGGATGAACGGGCGGACGGACGGACATTGCTAAATAGTCTTAGGATTTGGTCCTGATCACAAGTATATATACTTTTATGGGTCTACGACGAATATTAAGGGGTTATACAAACTATGTGTTAAAATAAATATACCCTTAGGATAGGGTATAAAAGAAATACCAATACCAAAATATAAACCCAAAGAATTTCAATAACGATGGGAGCGACAATGACCGTGTGTCTTGATGGACTTTCAACTAATTCTCAGATCTGTCGTTTTTCAATTTGAAAGAAGAGCCCATTTGAAGATTTTGGGGAGCAATTTTAGTGTCAGTGGTAGTACTTACATTTTTATAATTGGCAAGTTTTCCGATTATGATTTTAAAAACTTGCCAAGTATAAATTTGTAAAAACTATTTGTGAAATTTTTAATAATTAGAAAAGAAACTTAGTATTCTTAGATGTCCGTACTTTTTGACTTGCAAGGCAAAATCGATTTTTGTATAAGAGAACTTGGCCATTCTTTAACATTTATGTTTGTATTGTTGTATCTTCTCCTCCATTTGCCCTCCTCGCACATAGAAAAAAATATCCGTCGAAGGATTTTTCTTTCAAAGGATCCCAGTATTAACTCTCCTTTCGTGCTTATCGTCCAGCACTCGGAGCCGTATAGCAGAACTGGCAGGATCAGGGTTCTGTAGAGCATGCATTTTGTCCTTCGAGTCAGGAGTTTTGAACCCATTTGTTTTGCCAAACCGAAGTAGCAGCGGTTTCCTAGGGTAAGGCTTCGACTAAAATGTCATTTGTGAATTTGATGTTTACTGCGAGGTAGATAAAATCCTTAACTACCTCGAAGTTGCTACTATCAATAGTGACATTTTGTCCTAGTCGGTGACGAGCTGCTGCCAAACTACACATTGCACCGCGTGTTGTCTAATGTCACGCAACACATCTGGATCAGTTTTGACGGGCTCCCCAAATTCGGCCATAAAAAGCTCCTGACGATGAATGCTGTCATATGTGGCTTTAAAGTCGATGGTGGTATGTTTCGACTTGAAACTCGTTGGTCTTTTCCAGGATTTGCCTTAGTGTGAAGATTTGGTCTACAGTTGATCTGGCGCGCTGGAAGCCACACTAGTATGTGCCGGTTAGTGTGTTGAGACGTTCACACAGTACGTTGGATAGGATCTTATATGCGACATTAAGAAGCGATATGCCTCGGTAGTTCTTGCAAGACATAGGATCGCCTTTCTTGTAGATGGGACATATGAAGCTGATGGTCCAGTCATCGGGCATGCTTCCTCCACCCAAACTTGGTTGATGATTTGGTGCATGCGCCGTACCATAACATCACCTCCGTATTTGAAAAGCTCTGCAGGACCATCGGAGCCGGCGGCCTTGTTGTTCTTTACTTTTTTTAATAGCAAAGCCAACCTCTTCGAGATGGGTTCTCTTCTTGCCCCATCACTCTCTCTACATTTTACCCGTTTAGCAGCTGATGGAAATGCTGCTTAAATACATCTACTATTCCCTGCGCGGAATATACACAGGGGCTAGTACGCCCCTCTAATGGAATATAAACAATATTTTATTTATTCCCGTATTTGTTCTTAAAATCTAACCCTTATGTAAAAAATCATAATTGTACTTCTTTTGGGATTGAGTGAAAGGTAAGGGGCGATTACCATGCCCCTAAATGGAAAATATAACTACAATATTTTATAAAACCCTATCCTAAGGGTATATTAATTTTAACACATAGTTTGTAACACCCCTTAATATTCGTCGCAGACCCCTAAAAGTATATATATTTATGATCAGGAGCAAAATCCGAAATGGTAATGTGTTCTAATTTTCAAAATACGCCCACTGCCACGCCCACAATTTAGAAAAAACCGTTTTACGGCTTAAGTTAGAGAGATAAAGTTGTACAACCTTCACAAGATATGTAGGTACTGCCCACCTTTATTAATTTGTCATATAAAGTTTTTTGCACGCCTACTTTTTGTGGGCGTTTTTCACTAAAATGCTGTTTTCTTCTAAAATTTTCATAGAAATCGAAAAAAAATGTTTAACAATATATTATGCCAATATTTTTCTCAATATATCGCCCATACCAAGTTTTTTGGCCACGCCCACTTTTTGGGGGTGTTTTTTGAAAAAATAATTTTTTTTCTATAAATTTCATAGAATGAACAACAATGCTATCCATCATCTTCCTAATGCTTTTTTTCTTTGGGGTACATAGGGATGAGGATAGGGTATCATACTGTTCGCCCCAAGCGGACTGTAGCCTTTCCTTATGTTTTTTGCCTGCGTTTGTTCTTAATAGCCAACAATGTAAAAAATTATAATTTAAAGTCTTTTGAATAAAAAAATATTTTATTATACCCTATCCTAAGGGTATATTAATTTTGACACATAGTTTGTAACACCCCTTAATATTCGTCGTAGACCCATAAAAGTATATATATTTATGATCAGCACCAAATCCTAAGACTATACCAAACAACTGTTATATGAACTTATTTCGTTAGAAAAATAGAATACGTTGTTTGTCTTCAATACAACTACCACCTTGTAAAATTTAGGAATTCTGATATATATTTGATACATTGCAGTTGCCACTCCTTGTTACAATTTTCATACCCTATCCTATCATTTTAGCACATAGTTTTTAGCACCTATTAATATTTGTAGTAGACCTCTAAATAAAAATTCGGCGTTATATTATAATTAACTTAAAGCTCTGACCAAATTGCCCAGATTGAAAAAATGCAAAAAAAAAAATTAAGTTCAAAATAATTTTTGGGCAATTTGAAATTTTATTTTCTTTGGGCCACACTAGAGGATGATTCTACATTGCTTTTATTATGTGAAAAAGGCTGTTCAATTAATTATTTGTAATAAGTTTTCTATACTACAGTAAGTCCACAATGCTTAAACAAAGAAATGTGTATGGGCGATATGACATTTTCTTAATTTTGGCGATTTATTTGGTGTTGGGTGATATGACACAGGATTGCCTTAAAATGCCGCAACCCAAAATCGCCCAAATCCCGTGTATGTTTTAGGAAAACAAAACAAACATGTAAAAATCCTAATTGTAGTTACTTGCGAAACGGAGTTAAGAAAAGTGCTAACAAACCTTGAGGTTTGTAAAGGGTGATCCATTTCGAGGTTCCCTACTTTTTTAAAGAAAAAAACACAGAAAATTCAAATTTAATGGCGAATGTTTATGATCATTTGAAAGAACATTCTTTGGCATTTATTTTTTGAAGATTATGTTTATCAAATGTTGGCCGTTGCTACGTCGCAGATGGTCCATCCGTTGAGTCTAATTTTCGATCACTCGTTCGAGCATTTCGACTGGTAACTGGCGAATGACACGCGTGATGTTTTCCTCCAAGGCCTGAATCGAAGCGGGTTTGTCGGCATAAGCTTTTGACTTTACATATCCCCACAGGAAAAAGTCTAACAGTGTGATATCACACGATCTTGGTAGCCAATCGACCGGCCGAAATCGTGAAATTATGTGCTCACCGAAATGTTCTCTCAATAAGTCCTTTGATTGATGCGATGTGTGGGAAGTGGCGCCGTCTTGCTGAAACCAAATGTCGCCGAGATCACGAGCTTCAATTTCAGGCATCAAATAGTCGGTTATCAGGCACGATAACGGTCGCCATTGACGGTTACGTTCGCACCGGCATAATTTTTAAAGAAATATGGACCGATGATTCCACCGGCCCACAAACCACACCAAACAGCTGTTTTTTCTGGATGAAGTGGCAGTTCTTCAATCTCTTCAGGTTGCTCTTCGTCCCAAATGCGGCAATTTTGTTTGTTTACATACCCATTGAGCCAGAAATGGGTCTCATCGCTAAACAAAATTTGCCTCGAAAACGTCGGATCTTTTTGGAACTTTTCAAGAGCCCATAGAGCGAAGCGATGTCGCTTGGGAAGGTCGAGCGGCTTCAGTTGTTGCACAAGCTGTATTTTGTACGCTTTCGATTTAAGATCTTGACGTAAAATGCGCCAAGTCGTTCCATACGTCAGTCCGAGTTACTGCGAACGGCGCCGAATCGACTCTCTACGGTCTTCGTGTACACTCTATATTTTCTTCACAGCGTGCTGGACGTGGTCTATTCGGTCGAATATTATCCAATAATGAATGCTGGGTCTCAAAATGGGTGATGGTGTTGCGAATAGTACGCTCAGTAGGCCGATTATGTTGACCATAAGTTGAGCGAAGTGCACGAAACACATTCCTCACAGAACGTGAATTTTCATAATAAAGTTGAACAATTTGTAAACGTTGTTCACGCGTAAGTCTTTCCATTATGAAATGCCAAACAATACTAAACAAAAATAACATGATAGCATGACACGACTCACACGTGATCTGTCAAAAAAGGCAATTGAAAAAAGTATCTCTACTTGGATCACCCGTTATATATGCTTACACTGCAAATCCTATTACTGTGCTGAGTTTAAAGATTCTACGATGACTGGAAGTGCTCCATAGGTTTGATGATCTGTCAGTGAGTCAGTAAGTTACGAATTTTGGACCTCTATAACTAAGGAACTACTGACGCTGACAGTTGAAATTTCATAATAAATAGGTCTAGCTTTGCCCAAACTAATTTAGAGGGGAGTTGAGAACAAACAATTTGACTGAGCTTGTGCCTGTAAATGTTCTATGCAAAAGATGCTATAGAACTTGGCTGTTATTGAAAATGTTTAATTGTTTATTGCAAAATTAACGAATGGAAAATTATATAATATCTGTGGACAACACCTAATTAGGTGTTATATTCAAAAACATTACAAAAACATTAAAACATACGATAAAATACACCGGAAACATTGCAATACAAACAAAAATCATTAACTTAAATTACCACACTTGAACTAAAAAGTGATTACAACTTTTTCAACATCTTAGTAGTTTTTCTCAATCGACATTAAATCAGCTCATTCGAAACAATTCAAAAGTTTTGTCTATTTTGCGACTACTTACTGTCGTGCCTCTAAAATTAAGAACTGAGAAACTGTTAAATTCCATCGGTAGATATAGAACTTCATACATGCACTTAGATAGAAAATAGCAAACAACTTAAACGACAAACAACTAAATAAAGAACGAAGTTTAGAGTGAACTTTATCTTTTGAACTGGACTTGTACGCTTCCCATACAGTGAACAACAGAGATTGAATTAGTTGAAAAGTTTTACCTATCTTCTGTGGTTGCAACTTGTTATCAAGGAATTTTTTTTATTCAAAAACGTTTAAGAGAGTATGTTCTGTCCATGCAATGTAACTTCAAGAATTGAAGTAGCTTTTGAGAAAAGTAAATGGTAAGTAAACTCAAATATTTTAAAGTTTTGAGATGTACTTACTATATTCAGGTAAATAAAATGCAAAGCAGGTTGAAAGAAAACCTAATTTAGTGAAGAACAGAATGAAAATATGTCGCAAAGTATTGAAAATTAATCTAATTTTTTTTTTCTTGTGCATTATGCATAGCTATCCCACCTAATTTTTGTCAATATTGAATTTAAATTCAAAACTCAACCTAAGAACGCAGTATGATATTACAACCGAAACCGTAAGACATATGGGTCCGACGGAGTTCCGTTTTTATTGTTCTTGGGTCAACATTTTGCGGCATTTGTTGCTTTATTAGTTAAAAATTCATCCAGAAGGGATCTAATAATTATACCCTATCCTAAGGATATTTTAATTTTGACACATAGCTTTTTTTTTTTAATTTAATAGAATGAAATAAAATGCAATGCATCATCTTTTAATGTATTTTTTTTGGGGGCAGAGAGCGATATGGATAGGGTATAATACTGCTCGCCAAGCGGAGTGTAGCCTTTCCTTATGCTTACATTAGAATTAAAAATTACAATTTCCCTTTCCTCTACAGAAGTTTGTCTAGACATTTTGCTTTATATACCCTATCTTAAGGGTATATTAATTTTGACACATAGTTTGTAACACCCCTTAGTATTCGTAGACCCATAAAAGTATGTATATATATGATCAGGACCAAATCCATTTAGCAATGTCCGCCCGTCCGTCCGTACGTAATTTTTAGGCCTTTAAAATCAAGCTATGAACAGTATAATGCCCTATTACTGTAGCCCTAGGGAATATGTGGTCCGAATTTTAGCTTCCTAGGCCTAAAAATTGCGTACGGACGGACGGATGGACGGACGTTGCTTAATAGTCTATATCCCTATATGCCCCTAAGAGAAAAACATTAAGGGGATGATGGATAGCATTTTATTTCATTCTATGAAATTTATAAAAAAATTATGTTTAGAATAAACGCCTCCAAAAATAGGGCGTGGCAAAAAACTTTGTATGGGCGATATGGTGGTAAAAATATTGGCTTAACATTTTTTTTCGGTTTCTATGACAATTTTCGAAGAAAACACTTTTTGAGTGAAAAACACCCACAAAAAGTAGGCGTTGTAAAAACTTTACATGAGCTATATTGAAGAACAAACTTTTTTTTTGAAAAAAACGCCCCCAAAAAGGGAGCGCGGCCAAAAACTTTTTATGGGAGATATATTAAAAAAATATTGGCTTAATATCTTGTTAAATATTTTTTTCGGTTTCTATGAACATTTTTGAAGAAGACAGCATTTGAGTAAAAAAAGCGCCGACAAAAAGGAGGCGTGGGAAAAAGCTTTATATAACAAACATATAAAGGAGGGCAGTCTCAACATATCTTGTAAAGGTTTATCACCACATCTCTTTAACTTTAGCCTTAAAACGGTTTTTTTCTAAATTGTGGGCGTGGCAGTGGGGTGTATTCAAAAAATGTTTACTTAACCATTTCAGAGCCCTAGGGAATATGCGGCCAAATTTCAGCTTCCTTGCTTAATTTTTAAGGCCTAAGAATTGCGTACGGAAGGACATTGCTGAATAGGTTTTGATGCTGATCATAAATATATACATTTTGGGGTCTACGATGAATATTAAGGGGTGTTAAAAACTATATGTCAAAAATAATATACCTTTAGGATAGGGTATACAAAATTACAAAATTGAAGTATTGCGGGTTTTGTTTGAGCACTTTTGGTGCAAATACCGATAAAACAATGAGACATTACGATGATGACTAAGAGAGTGTCAATAAGTTTCACCGGCCATTTTTGAATCTTGTTAAGTAGCTCCAATTATATAATTCGAGCATCGAACCAGATATGAGCATTGTACTCAAGTTTGGGGCCTTATAAATTGTTCCCAGGAGCTATAATAGGAAGACAGAGTGTTAGGTTTTCGCTTCAATGACAGTATTGTATATTTGAAGCTTTCAATTCCACTCTATTCGTTTCACCCAAGATCGGAATTCAATGAGCTTAACATACGTTGTACAACCCCGATGAGATGAGGAGCGTTGTCCAGGAAGCGTATATGTAAAGCTGAGAGTACTGTCATCGGCAAAGGAATGAATAGGATTAGAAGTCGGATACAAAACGACTTGCAACTGTCCAACACAACTTGAATTGAGTTCCGAAAGGAAATTTATAATCCATTGAAAAAGGGTATCAGCAGCTTGCATTGTTGTAAGGAATTCTTAAAATCCACTTTTTCAAAATTTTACTTTTAAATGTATCTTTTTCTGTAGAAACAATAAACCTTTAAGTATATGTGTACACCATTTCCCGAAAAAACCTTACGTTAGCTGTGTCGTCATGGTAGAAGCAAACCTGAACCTCAACAAAAAGAACATTCAGATGAATTGAATTTTATTTCCGCTGGACATTTCATATTTTTTCTCATTTAATGCACTAACGCCACTAACGGGCATATTCTTTATACTATTCTTCACTTAAAGGGAATAGGTACGTAGCTAGTACAATTATATCTATGTATATGTTTATACGATATCCATTCCGCAGGAAATCTATAGAAAATGTATTTTCAAAAGAAATCTATGTTATCTCCCAAACACTACTATATTGATGGATAACTTTTCAACGAATCCTCGCACAAAAGATAAAATTCAGAGAAACGATATTCATTGTATCTGAAGTTAACATTTCTAAGAAGAAACAAAACTCCGAGTCGCACGACTTCGGCAGGCGGAGTACAAAACGCAAGTAGCAAACAATTGAACGAAAGATACGTTTCAAGTTGGAAACCATTCCAAATATACATACATTGCATCCGTAGAAATCTTTGGGATTACTTGAGTTTTTAGTTTCTTTTTATATTATTGTAACTTTCTTCTCTGATATTATGTTATCGACCTTTCTACGAAGGAAACAGCTATTTATTTGCGATTATCTTTAAAAGCAACTGACGAATAGCAATTTCTTAGTCGCCGATGAAAGGAAATTGCAACGTTGTATATTTATGTTTCCTTTTTGTGAAAGGAATTGTCATTGAAAAAATTATGAAAGACATTAGATACATGCAGAACTGAAAGATACATATTGCATAAACTAAAGGTTTTGAATGTCTAGGAGAATAGATATTCAATAGAATAGAAATACATTGTCCCTAATATAATATAATGTGTAGTTGGTTGCTGACCAGTTTGGTCAAAAAGGTAAAGAATGTGAAATGGGACTTTATATTAGATTGCGACACCAATCTTGATGCTCAATGGGGATGCACCGACACAAATGTCAGCGGTTAAATTAATTTTCGAATACAAATTACCTATAGCTTATAAACACTCTACAGATGTTACACTTTACAGACTAAGGAGTCTACATATTCGTGGACAAAAACTCTTTTCTTGATAAAAAGAAAAGCAAGAACCGCCTTCAACTCCCAGTCGGATTGGGATGCTTATAAATATATCGATAAGTTTCAAAAGTACGGGCCCTGATGAAACGTATAGCCTGGAGAGCATTCTGTAATTATATTGAAAGCAATCTGGAATCAACAAGGCTCATGAAAATTTTGTAAGAAGAACCAGCTGTTCCCGAATACTTAAAAGACAGTAGCGGAAACTGGACAACTTCCTTGTGGCTTTGGGGTACACACAAAACACCGAGCTTGGGTTGTTTAAGACGCTCTTGCAAGACATATGATCGCCTTTCTTGTAGATTGGGCATATGGAGCTGATTGTCCAGTCATCTGGCGTATATAATTTAAATTAAACTAACAAAACACTGACAACTAACTAAAAATGGATTTAAAATCACTTACAAATCGATAAAATCGAATTGTGGAATACGACAATTTCACTTGGTTTCGAAAATTTGAAAATCGATATCGGTAAAAGTGAAATGCAGAACACCAATTTTTAATTTAAATCGATTTCAATTTCATATCGAGTGAAAGTGAAATGTAGAACCTAGCTGTCTGATATGAATTTCGATAAGTCGCGATAAAGACAATCAATCAGAAACATAAATGTTAAAGAATAGCCAAGTTCTCTTATACAATATTCGCTTTTGCTTACAAGTCAGCCACAAAAAGTACTGAGATCTAAAAAAACACCAGGTTTATATTGTAATTATTAAAAATTTCACTCCCCCTTTTCGAGAAAAATACGATTTGTATTATAAAGATTCTTGTTTGCCTTTAAAGGAACTTCCGAAATGTAAAATTTCATAACTATAGAATGCGTTCGATTTATGGGCGGTTGCCGGATAAATAAGGATGTAGTGCTAAAGTTGCTAAAAAAAACTTAGCTGGGCACTACAGTAAACTTGCACGAATTCACAAAGATACAATACCAAATTTGAAAGTTTATATTTTTTTAAACATGGAAATGCCCAGTGATGTAGCTGCGACTATAAACTAGCGATTTATAACCAGTTCACACCAAGTTACAGGCAATTCATAGGTTAATCGAGTACGTTTTGTAAAAAATTTAATAAAAATTATTATAAGGGCTCTACTAGTGCTCATCTTATTTTCCTTATATTTTGGTAACATAATGTTTTCAATAACATATTAATTTGTAAATTGTAAAACGGGTTTTTTCAGAGTAAAAATAAGCATATTAAAACGTATGCGTGCAACTTGTAAATACAATAGAAACAATTATATATACATAGATAGTATTATAAAAAACCAATCGCTTGGTATAATTTTTTGCTTCTCAATATGTTAAATTGAAATTCTATGCTTAAATTCAATGATGCAGCATTACTTTGCCGTACGATTTGTGGTATAGAATGAAAAACTCAAGCACATTTTCAGAATTATAAACAGATTCTGCATTATATAAATGTATTTTTTGCAGACAGTGTCAGCTGAATATATTTTAACACCATAATGCATTTCAGGTTTAGGCTTAAACTTGCATTTTCATACATAGAAGGTAATGCAGTCCACTTTATTTGGAGGATTTAAAAAAAATTGATGCTGGATGCAAAATTTAAATCCACAAAACTGTGCTCAAATGATTTTAAAATATTCATTTATGCAAAGCAAAAAAGCGAATAGTCCATATTCCATACTCGTCTGCTATGATTTTTTAATACTTACTATAAAAGATACTGCACGCGCTAAAAAATAAAATAAAAATATGAGTTTACCTAAATAAATCTATTTTAAAGCAGAAACAAATTTGATCGAAATCATTGCAATTTCCCTTTAATGCTAACTATTTGTTTTTAAATTTATTTCACTTTTTTCCTTGAATTTATATTAGAAAAGATAGGTATTAAGAATTTCACTTTTGTTATCTACATATGTACATCTGTTCTTTTATAGGTAACAGAGTGTTGTCATTTTTAAGCTACGAATACAATGTTTAATAATAACTTGGCGTTGTTTTTCGGATTTCGTAAATAGCTGATTTTTATGGATGACTTGTAGGGCAAAAGCAGTTTGTTTATAGGAAATCTTGGGGCTTCTTTGACATTTAAGTTTTAGGGGGAAATCCCACATATCTTGTACTCTTAATCCTTAATTTCATGGAAAATATTGTTACGGAGCGATCTTGTTTTTTCTATATCGTACCAAACATTTGACATTTTTCGCCTATGATGTACATCATATTCAGCACAGCAATATCGAATGACTTGCACATGCTTAGAATCTTTTCAAAATGTTTCCATGGCAATCTTCACAATTTTCATTAGACCTCCTAAAATGTCTGTTCAAATATGCACAAACTTCCTTTTCCTTCCAGACGTTGTAACTCCGCCTTGTTACGCCAGTAGCATGCCGGTCCCAAGCCAGGATAAGGGAGGAGGTGTTGGAGGCAACGGTTTTTAAGCTATCCTTTGTAAAATAATTTGCTAGTGTACTCTAACCTACAGGAGTAGTGTTAATACTCCAGTGGTACTGGCAATAGCCAGTCGAGGTCTTCTCGACTGCGGCTGGGGCTCGGATTCTGGAGGCCCCAACATTCATTGAACACACAAGCGACTCTTGTGGGTCTATGTCCGACTCTTTGGGCAAACTGAGCATGAGTAAGGATGCTACCCACTGCACCGCCGCTGACAGCTTACCCCGTGATATCTCAACGGTTGAACGGGCTCCTGAAGTGGCTGGCTTTGAGGTGCACCTCACTAAGGGTCAGCGAAAGAGGAAAAGGAAGCAGCTGAGCGATCTGCGGCGCAAAGAAGCTCCACTGGCTGAAGGCGCAAGCACTCCGATCGGCTCTTCGGTTGAGTCTATGAAATGGGATAGGTCTCACAAACTGAAGCTGACATGACCCCTTCATCAGGCAATGTCTCCTCTTCTGCTGAACCGAAAAACAATAAGAAGCGACCCAAGCTCGTTAAGAGATATAACCCTCCTCAAACTCCTGTGTCTGCCTACGCCCTGTCTCTAAATGAAGTCGGTGCTTCTACCAGCAAAGGTAGTAGTGGAAAAAGTCGCATCTGTGGTCTTGGTTGCTTGGGTGATTTATACCACGTTCTTTATGATGAGCAATCCGAAAGACCTAGGACTTGTCTTATTGTATCGAAATCTTTTATAGCTAGTATAATCAAAAGCTTTTGTAGCCAAAAGCTGTGGTAGCTGTTTCCATAACTTACCATGCAAATGATAACTGGTAAACCTTTGTCGCTGCAGCGGCTTATTTTCCATTTGACTCTCTAACCCCTCCTCCAGCAAAGGCTGTTGTAGAGCTCGTAGAGTATTGTGAATCCAAAAGGTTGGGTCTTGTCTTGTGCTGTGATGCTAATGCTCAGAACACTGTTTCGGGCAGCAGCAAATGCAACATAAGGGGAGATCGACTCTTGGACTTCATTTTATCGCCTGATATTACTATCAACAATGTAGGTCATCAACCTACCTTTGTTATAGCCAGAAGACCGCAAGTTATTGATGTTACCCTGTCAAACAGGCAATTGAAGTCTATCATATATTGGAAGGTTTCGCCAGATAGCACCTTATCAGATCACAGATACATCGAATTTAAAATCTACTTTGAACATTCACCTTCGCAAGAGAGGAGAAATCCGAGAAGAACGAACTGGCCACGGTTTAGAGAGGAGCTTGCCAACTCTGTCAAAGTTCCACTCAAATTTAGATCATGACAGGTAGTGGAGAGGTCTGCTCAGGATCTGAACAACGTCCTCACCCGCTGCTTTGAACTTTAATGCCCTGTTTCTAAACCCCAACTTATTGGAAGACTGGAATCTTTATCGATAGACACAAACAGTTTTAAAGAGACTTATACGCAAGTTGAAAAATGACTCCCATAGGTCGAATCTCTAAGTGCACCTAGTAGGCTTGTTAAAGTCCCCCAAAGGAACAGACCAAGTAAACTTGATGCAATCCTTAAACCCGATGGCACGTACACTAAGCCAAAGGCGGAGACTTTCAGTCTTCAACTTGAGACTCACTTTCCGGGAAATCAGGTTACTACGTGTTCTTCAGCCCTTCAAACGACGGTGGCTACATTTGAACCGACTAATACCACGCGGCACAGCTGGTATAATGCATCGGGGGTGGTGACTGATGATGCTATCAAATATGCTATTGTATCATTTGAGAGTTTCAAGTCACCTGGTCCGGATGGAATTTATCCAGTTTTGCTGAAACAAGGGTTAAGTCAGGTTTTGCCAATGTTGAAAAGAATTTTCACTGCGAGCTTGGCCTTGGCCTATATACCTTTCCCATGACGTATGGGTAAAGTGGTTTTCATACCAAAAATTGGTAAGTCTGACTACACTCTAGCCAAAAGCTTTAGACCCATAAGTCTGTCTTCCTTCTTACTGAAAAGTTTGGAGAGATTGGTTGAGCTGCATATGCGCAAAGTTGCTCTTCGATCACATCCTCTCTCCGAGATGCAACATGCCTATCAGCGCGGAAAATCCTGCGAGTCTGCGCTTCAAAACCTTGTTGGTAGGATTGATAGTGTTCTTGACCGGAAGGAGTACGCGTTGGGCATTTTCGTCGATATTGAGTGTGCGTTTTTAAATGCGACCTTTGACCATATGTGTAACTCAGCTAGACAGCATGGTGTAGATGAAACTTTCGTGTTGTAGATTAAAGCAATGCTAATGTACAGGACGTTGGTAGCGGATGCAGATTGTGGCAAGTGCGTCATAACAGGGGTAAATAGGAGCTGCCCTCAAGGTGGTGCTCTGTCTCCCCTCCTATGGTGTATGGTGGTGGACTCTCTGCTTACGGCTCTCAATTTTCCGGGAAACTACACTCTAGCTTATACGGATGATGTCGCCGTTCTTTCTGTCGGTTCAAATCTTGGGGCTGTCTGCTCTCAAGCGCAGAGATCCCTGGATTTGATCGATGTATGGTGCACTAGTAATGTGCTTTCAGTGAATCCTCTTAAAACCACGGTTGCTCCTTTTTACGAGAAGGAGAATCGTCACTGGTCTGCCCGATCTCGTGCTTATAGGTGTCACCCTTCTTATATCCGATGAAGTCAAATATCTGGGTGTAATCCTCGATAAAAAAACTTCTATTGTCCAAACATGTCAAATCGAAAACCGATAAAGCGCTGTCGACTTTCT
This sequence comes from Ferdinandea cuprea, assembly GCA_963576555.1. Classification (NCBI taxonomy): domain Eukaryota; kingdom Metazoa; phylum Arthropoda; class Insecta; order Diptera; family Syrphidae; genus Ferdinandea; species Ferdinandea cuprea. The sequence continues at coordinate 87,811,606 of OY754959.1, forward strand.
GGCAGTGTAAAGGCGCTTTTGGTAAGACATGGGGCTTTTCTCCGAAACGGTCCCATGGGGCTTGTCTCCGAAACGGGTCCTTTGGATCTATACGGCCATGGTTAGACCGCTACTTTCATGCAGTTGTTTGGTGGAACAGGCTTTCGCGGAATCGTGTTACTGCTTCTTTTGCCAAACTCCAAAGAACGGCATATCTCGGCTGGCCAGGGGCCTTCCCTAGCACTCCGGCTCTGCTCTAGATGCTTTGATGAATCTTCCTCCCCTTGATTTATATATCATGGGGTGTACGCTAAAAACCATCTTTCGCTTAAAGAGATGTGGTTTTTGGTACCATGCGCATTGGAATTTTGAAAAACTTGCTCGAGAATTATCCTTTGACCCCCGTCTTATGGATATGCCGTCTTATGCAATGACACTAGAAATCCTTCTGCGAAAAAACTACCACGTCAACTTTCCACAGGTAACGGAATGGCTTCGGTTAGACTCTGGTACCATGGATTGAATGCTATCGCATTTTTACGGATAGCTCCAAAACCGGGCAGGGGTCTCGTGCTGGAGTCTTTGTGGAATGCGATTATATACGACTTTACTACCCCTTGGGTAAACATGCATCTGTTTTCCAAGCGGAGATTTTTGCCATCCTAATGGCTATGCGCTATATTGTGAACAATAGGTGGAGGGCTAGAAGCATTTGCATCCGCAGTGATAGCCAAGCTGCATTAAAAGCGCTTCTAAACCCTCTTACCTCCTCAAAGTTAGTGCTAGAACTCAAGCTTTCTCTGAATTTTGTAGGAAGACTGAACACAGTGAATCTTGTCTGGGTACCAGGTCACACTGGCATCCAGGGAAATGAGATCTCGGATGAGCTTGCTAGGCAAGGTTCAGAAAAGTTTTCTCAGGACCCGAACCTGTGTTGTGTCTGAGCGCTCCATCGGATAGTAGCAACCTCCGACAAAAAAAAAACCTCTTTCGATTACTAAGACGTGATTATTGGCAAAGATTTACAATAAATCTTCACACTTCTCAACCCGCTCTCTCTGATTCGAAAATTTGCGCTCAAAATGTCATTTAGTAGTAAAAAAATCAAGCACAAGGAAAGACGCTTGGGCAAACCTTATGATACGCTATCCATTTTATTTCGTTTTCTTTTTCATAAAATAAATGACTAACTGAATAGTGCAAATGCCCAAAAACGGTGTATTATTTTAATTATAAAATATTTTTTTAATTTTTAATGGAATTTTTCGATAAAACAGCATACTTGAAAAACGCCCCCAAAAAGTGGTCATGGCTGATGTATCGGTGGAATATTGAGAAGAGTATTGTGTAAAAATCTCATTATACCTACTCCTTTTTTGATGAAAAGAACATGTGAAAAAAAACGCTTACAAAAAGTAGGCTTAAAAACAAATTTATATGAAAAACTGGTTAACCCAACGAACATTAAGGGTATTAGAGAAAAAGTGTTAATCTTCATATACTCTTTGGTTTAAATACATATTAACAGAATGAACTGGGAAATGGTGTACATACCTTTCAACTATATGACGAAGTCCAAAGCAAGGTTTCATTTAACACAATGTTTTTATTTCAATTTCCGTTCCAAACAGTGGAAAAAAGTCTTGATTCCGCCTGGGGCCAACAGTATTATGTCCCATCCATAGATATGGGACTATGTACTACATACAAGAGGGAATGTTGAACTGTGTTTTCTAACGGAGTCCGAAAACTTGAAAGTACATTTTTAACGAGGTGTGAGTACTCTGATAATGCAATCATAAACCAATTGTATTTATGATTTTGTTTCTTTTGAATTTGCCTGGCAATATACATTCTTGTAAATTTTTTTATTATTATATACTACCTGTTTATATATATATTTATTTATTTATCTATTTATTTATTTATTTATTTATTTTTATATTCGCTTATTTTATTTGTATGATTGTAATGTTTATGTATACATGTTTATTAATTAAATTAATTATGTTAAAATGTACCTGATTGATTTTCGTACATAACATACATTTTTTCTTGTTATTTATTTATTATTATTTTAATTTTTTCTTCTCATATTGAAGGTTTTGTCTGTATGTTTCTTTCAGATTATATTTAACGATATTCTTACTTAATTTCTTTGGAATCTTATGTCATTTTCAGTTGAAAGGTAAAGAAATATACAATAACTCTGTGTTGTAAAATGTGCGGTAACACACCTATTGTAATATTTTCCATACAAAATAATGGATCTATCTAAAGGGTCCGCCATCTAACGTTTTTTTTTTCAACTAGTGCTTATTTCGCGAATGGTAACACATAGCTCATGTCTGATTTGACAGATAATTAGTTTTATCCTTCCGCTGAACGAATATGGTTGTGTATACGATTGAACAAAGCTGGAAAATATTGGGACATTACTTTGAAAATCATGGTAATGTTGCAGAATGTGTGCGAAAATTGGGTACGGATATTGGAAGAAGAGAAGCACCGTCAGCTCCGTATGTACGTTATCTTGTAAAAAAAGTGAAAGTAACTGGCATCCTCATCGATAAACCAAAGCGTGAAAAGCCAAAAACAGTGCGTACACCCGAGAAAATTGCTGCTGTGGCAGAAAGTGTGCGTGAAGCGCCATCAACATCAATTCACCGTCGTTCTCGACAATTGAACATTTCGGAGACATCATTGAGACGAATTTTGCATAAAGACCTTGGTATGACGCCATACAAAGTACAATTGGTTCAGGAGTTGAAGCCAACTGACCACCCAATGCGTTTTCGCTTCGCTAAGTGGGCCTGAGATCAGCTTAGAAGATGCCGATCGTTATCGGGACATGTTGAGCCATGTTGAACGAATTTTTGTTCACAAAAATTTATGAGGAGGATATTGGCAACATTTGGTTTCAACAGGACGGCGCTACGTGCCACACAGCCGAAGCTACACTCGATGTTTTGCGCCCTGTTTTTGAAGATCGCATTATCAGCCGCACAGCTGATGTCGTTTGGCCACCGCGGAGCTGCGATTTGACTTGACACCGTTGGACTATTATTTGTGGGGTGCCGTAAAAGACAAGTGTTACGCCGACATGCCAGAGACAATTGACGCTTTAAAGGACAATATTCGTGAAGCCATTGGTGAAATACAGCTGCACATAATCGATAATGTGCTTAAAAATTGGACCGATCGTGTAAAGTACTGCATGGCCAGCCGAGGCAGCCATTTGAATGAAATTATTTTCCATTATTAACCGGAAGGATTGTACTATCAAATAGAAACGAAATTTGAGAAAATATTCAGTAGTTTTTTTATAGCATTTTCAAAAAAAAAAAAAAGTTATCCCTTTATATACGCTCATTAAAAAGAAATTGAATACAACTTTGTATGGATGACAATTTTTCATAAAAGCGATTAAAATTTAAATTTTGGCGCGGTTAAAAACATTCTATTAATTATATGAAATGTATAGATCTTGTGACTAAGTATATGACGAAGATATATGATTACTTTCCGGGATGAATGGTTGTCAGCAATAAAAACAATTCATTAAGTGCAAATTAATTAAGTAACTGCAATATATTAACGGTAGCGATATTGAATTTGAAAAATCTATCAAAAATCTTCCCCTGCGTATCTTTTTCATTTATTTTCTTTTTACTTAAGTTGGGGACTTATTAGGAAGGTCCCATAGAAATATATCGCCCTTGTAAGTAGCTAATTAACATATGATATGCTTCCATGAACATATCCCGTTTTTAAACTCTAATAATCTCATAATCCACCTAATGAATGAAGTTAACCTTTTATCTGTGGTTCTATCAGCGTCATACATCATTTAACTTCTCGGAGGAGTAGGTATTCCCATAAAAAAGAAAACACATTTTCGCCTACGAGTATGTTATGGATATCAATATTCAATTTGACGTCTTTGGAATGTCTCGAGGAAACACATTGTAGCACAAAAAAAAAATTCTTCTAAAGAAATACATACCATTCCTCGGCAAACAACGAAAGAATAAAAACGCCAAAAACACATTATCCTTCAAAGTTTTTTTTAGTTCAGAGGAAGAATACAATACCACCTTTAATCATCTGGTAATCAGTTCCATGCGAACGAAGCAAGGAGGGAATTGTCTCTTTAAAAGTTTGACTTAAAACTTCCTCCTCATCGTCAGAGAATCTAGGATTATCCGACTCTACTGAGAGTTAAAATTTATGAATGAAATCGCAAGGATTCGTTTCAATTTTTTTCTTTCTTGCATAAAAACATTTTATCATTCACACGCTCCGAACTTCGAAGCGACTCAAAACTTCAAAAGCCTTTTGATATATGTATATATGTATCTGATAGAAGATTCCCTGTGCGACTATCCAGAAAGATTGTAACAAATTTTGAAATATGATCCATGGAAAGATTCGTGAATTCAATAATAACTTTTCTACCAATTGAAAAGTGAAAACTTTATGTAATATTTCCTCGACCCGTCATTACTGCAATTTAATGTGATTGTGTCACAAAAATTAATTAGTCAATGTTAAGTACGGATAGCTATATAATTATTGCTCTGCACTTGCATTGCGGCAAGACCACAGTGAAATTTCAAAGTTGTGAAGGTAAAGTGGTAAACTGCAAGGAGTCATAGTGAAAGGGGAGAGTTTATACAGAGTTGTAATTAATTTTCATTTATTCTGTTTCAAAGTATACTGCATTGCCTGCCAAGTGTCAGAGCTACTTACAATGTTGTACTTACATAAATAAATGGTTATAAAATAAGTGATGATAATGAAGAAAGCTCCATCAGTGATACAAACTACTTGGTTAGCACAGTGAGGGAAAGACACTGTTTGAACTATAAATATAGATTATAAAACACAAGTACTCATCAACTTATTTTTTGCGCTCTTTGTGTCGTGATGTGCCTATTTATTGCGAGGAACTGTGTAGTTGTAGGTGTTAGTATATATGTATGTACATTGACAGAACAAACAAAATAAAAATACATATTACTGAAATGATACACACTATCACAAAGAAAACCCAAAAGGTCTAGACAAGAAAATATTAATGTCCAAGTATTAGACTGTTGTAAATATATACTCATACGGCTATTAAGCTCTTTCCTGCCATAATTGGCTTAACATTAGCACCTATAAAATATACGCAGCGTAAGTTGCGAACTTCTTCAAGCACGTTAGAGGTAATGGGAGACAGCAGATCATAAGCATCTGTATTTCCGAATTTAATAAGTTTCTGTTAGAAAACCATAGTAATATTGAGTACATTTTAAGAGATATACAACACTTAAAAAATAGAGCGTACGATTGCTATCTACGAAACTTTCTCTGTGTATTGGATATGTTTTTGAATTGCAATAGAATATATTTATATTTCGAAAATATGTTTTTTTCTGTACGGTAACATACATAACATTAAACTAAGCATGAGGGATGATATTACGACTATAGGGGTCCGCCAGTGCCGTCCGTCGGTCTATCTGTCTGTCCGGGGCCGTATGGCGAAACGGTTCTACAGATTTACTTCAAAGTTCGTATATAAGGTTTTTGGGGTTAGATAGACAGATGCCAAGTCGGGAGAGCCTACATGGGGCTCTAGCACTGCGGTTCCTTATAGAGTAACATACATAGCATTAAACTGAATATGAGGGATGATATTACGACTATAGAGAAGTCAAAAAAAGTGGGTCCGCCAGCGCCGTGGTCTGTCTGTCTGTCCGGGGCCGTATGGCGAAACGGTTCTACAGATTTGCTTCAAAATCATATATAAGATTTTTGGGGTTACATCTCGGGGCATCTTTTTATTTTTTGTTTTATCGTTTTAAATAACGGTACCTGTCATATACATTTTTTGGGTGAAAATCACTTATCACTATTTTCTCTAAAAAGTTTCCAAGGAGTTCGTTCTTTTTTTGTACTAAGGATACTTGGGATAGGGCCATATATATTGCATAATCAGTTTTTGGAAAAAAATCGATTAACGGTAATTTATAATGTCGCCAATATCTCGAAAACTTATAAAAGAAACTCCGAAAAAATTTACTGCATTTTTAATACTATAAAGTTGAACAAATTTGCATACTTAGATTTTAGAAATAATTTTTGATTTCCTAAATATAACCATTCCTTAAATTTAAGTTAAATTCGTTTTCTTAAAAACGTATACGTATTTTTGTATTCTGAACAACTATGGTAAATGTGCCCAATGTAGGTGCCGTTTTTGAGATAATCAGATTTTTCAGAACCTAAAAAGTAGTGTAAATAAATTTGGTATGTGATCGATCAAATGCTACAATTCCTTTTGAGGCTATTTAAAAAATGCACATTATGTAGCGAGAAAGTTTCGTATAACGCGGTCGGACTTTATTCGTTTTGAAAATGTAAACACGCTGTATATATTATTGGTATTTGTGAAAATTTTTGTTTATCAAGGAAGTGTCTAGAAATGTTGCACGTTTGTCGAAAATATCAAATTATTAGACAGGTGTTTCTAATAATATAAGATCTTACACTTTCTTGGAAGACCTAAAGCTGTCTTTAAATTGAATTATCTCCTTTTGTTACTTAATTAGTTTTACCTTTGAACAGACGATATGCTCGTTGGATTCCTGTGAATCTTAGAGTACATACGCCACAATAGAAAAAAATTAAATAAGTAAAGGAAATTTTCAGGAGAAATTGAAGAATGTGTCAATTTCTTTAGTACGTTGGTCGAAATAAAAAAATTATTAGAAGGTATTACAGCAAACGTCAAAAAGCATTTCGATATATGTGAAACTTATACAAAATCATATGGAAAGGGGAACAGTATGATATTCTTATATCCCCAAATGCCCAAAAGAAAAAGGCGCTAAGAACATGATGGATGACATTTTATTTAATTTTCTAAGAAAAAATGGTTTTTATAGAATGTGGGGGTGTCAGTGAAATTACATTTTGTTAAAAAACGCTCCTAAAAATTAGGCATGGCAAAAACCTCGCCATAATTCCACAAACCAATTGGGATCTTATAACCCATCCAAGTAGGACAAAAGCCCAAAAGAAATATCTGTAGACTACTAACCCCTTGATTGTGATCTTATGGCGCATTTATGTTTGGCTACCCAGATTAAAGGATTTCAAACCTCTTTCTGCTGGTGGCTCGGCCCTATCGAGCGAATGAACAATACAATTCCAGCCAAGATAATCTTCAAATTTCAGCCCCCAAGTTCCAGATGACAAGGAAGACCGAAACTCCGTTTCAAAGACCAAGCCATCGCGGATGCCAGAGCGCTTGGTCTGGATAGCTAGAAGCAGTATGCTCGGGTCAGTAGAGTATGGAAGGCTGCTTTGTCTCAGGCAGAGACTCTTCACGGGTCAAGAGGCCATAAAGTAAAAGTAAGTAATCCCCCATATGCATATACCTATATGTGTTAATAGTTCGGAACTAATCAAGTGAAAGTTTTCGAAAAGTATACCTAATATGATGAGCTTTAGTTGGAAATCAAACTACATATAAAATCTTACTTTACGTATAAATCTTAACAACTGCCATAAAGAATAAATTGTTAATCAATTAATTAATCAATTAGACTATAATAAAACTAAAAATTCTTTAAAAGCGCATTAAAATGACACCAGGGTATCAAGAGCAAAAATACTTAGTGCAAAAATACCTACTACTAGTACCACACGATAGTACCATCGCTATCAGAAGGAACCGATATAATTTTGACAGATGTTTATTATTACCAATCTCGACTAGAACATAACGAAGCAATAATGAAATTTAAAAATGATGATGCAGATTGATAATTATTTCCAAATCGGAAAATAAACTTTCCTTACTAGAACTCATTTAAACATCTAATTTTTCAACTAGTTTTTTGAGAACTAGAAACTAATTTTGACATTTAGTGTTGTTTGAAAGAAAGTACGGTGGTTACGTAATGAATAAGTGAAATCGTTTATTAGTAGGTTTCTATTAAAGCTCACTACTACACTTTAACCTTGCAAGTAGCACACAAAACTTTCAGTCTTTAAGGCCGAAGATAACTAATATTTAAAACACAAGTCCGCTGGGGGCGAACAGTATAATACCCTATCCATATCTCTATATGCCCCAAAGAAAAAAGCATTAAGAAGATGATGGACAGCATTTTATTAATGTAAAAAAAAAACCCCCAAAAAGTGTGCTTGGAAAAAAACTTTGTATTGGCGATATGTTGGAAAAAAATTCGGGTAAATATCTTGTTAAACTTTTTTTTTCGCTTTCTATGAAAATTTTCGAAGAAAATAGCATATTAGTAAAAAATGCCCACAAAAAGTAGGCGTGGCGAAAACCTTTATATGACAAATTTATAAAGGAGGGCAGTGGCTACATATCTTGTGAAAGTTTTGACACTCTATCTCTCTAACTTTAGCTTTAAAACGGTTTTTTCTAAATTGCGGGCGTTGCAGTGAGCGTATTCAAAAAATGTTTACACTTTTTCGGAGCCCTAGGGAATATGTGGTCCAAATTTCAGCTTCCTAGTTTAATTTTAAAGGCCTAAAAATTGCGTACGGACGGACATTGCTAAATAGTTTAAGGATTTGGTCCTGATCATAAATATATATACTTTTATGGGTCAACGACGAATATTAAGGGGTGTTTCAAACTATGTGTCAAAGTTAATATAACCTTAGGATAGGGTATAACCAGTTACACGTTAGTCAAATAAATGCAGTGCCACCTTGAGCATGCATGAAATCACTTCCACTCACATAATAGTTTGTTATTATACCCTATCCTAAGGGTATATTAATTTTGACACATAGTTTGTAACACCCCTTAATATTCGTCGTAGACCCATAAAAGTATATATATTTATGATCAGGACCAAATCCTAAGACTATCTAGCAATGTCCGTCCGTCCGTCCGTCCGTCCGTCCGTCCGTCCGTACGCAATTTTTAGGCCTTTAAACTCAAGCTAGAAAGCTGAAATTTGGACCACATATTCCCTAGGGCTCCGAAATGGTTAAGTGTAAAATTTTTTGGAATACGCCCACTGCCACGCCCACACTTTAGAAAAAACCGATTTAAAGCTACAGATGGACAGACAGAGGGTTATAACCTTCACAAGATATGTAGGCACTGCCCTTCTTTATTAATTTGTCATATAAAGTTTTTTGCCACGCCTACTTTTTGTGGGCGTTTTTCACTAAAATGCTGTTTTCTTCGATAATTTTCATAGAAACCGAAAAAAAGTGTTTAACAAGATATTTAGCCAATATTTTTTCCAATATATTGTCCATACAAAGTTTTTGGCCACGCCCACTTTTTGGGGGCGTTTTTTCAAAAAATGTTTTTTTTTTTCTAAATTTTATAGAATGAAATAAAATGCTATCCATCATCTTCTTAAGGTTTTTTTTGGGGCATATAGGGATAGGGATAGGGTATCATACTGTTCGCTCCAAGCGGACTGTAGCCTTTCCTTATGTTTTCCCTTACTGGTCCAAGTTTAAATATTTAAGCGTTTCTATATGTTGGGATTATGACGATGCTTTAAAGTTCAATTTAAGTTTCAAATCTACGGAGTCGTTGGGTGCAATACAAGGCATTAAAAACATGGACATACACATGCGATTTCACCTCAGTCTAGATTTAAAAGCAAAACTTTTCTATGTATAAGCATACCTTTTCTACACTTTAGAGGATTGTTTTACAATTTTTAACTATATCCATATTATGGGAAATATTTAAATTCAAACTGTATATCATGTTTCTTAAACGACGGAAGCAAATTGAATTTCTTGTCAACCTTAAGTGCATTCATACGTACAAGCGAGACAAGCAAAATAAATGTTAAATTTTAAAAGGGTAAAGACAACAGCAAAGGATAAAATCAGAAAAATCAGACAGCCCTAATTCAATTGAATATCGACAAGGAGAACAATACAAAAAACTAACAACACAACGACAACCAGAAGTCGTCTTATTTCTACCCGCAAGTACCAACATATCTGGTAATATGTTTCAAAGTGTTTACCGCAAAAATGGCTTCTGGAAGTTTGCCAGGTTTTATCAGGTTTTGAATTCTATTTGCCTCCCTTCAGTCTACTTCTTCGACAAACTCATCCCCATTCGGTTGTGTATGTCTTAAAAACGCCTTGATTGTGCATGTTCAACCAGGATATTTATCTTATTTTGGTTTTCTCGTTTTTATATCGTTGCACTATCTTACGACTTCTATGCATGTAGAATGCATTCGACCCATGGCTAACGTACGAACTACGAGTATGACAATTTTCCACTTGATGGGAAAGGGTTTTGTTTTGTCTGCTTTTCAGTTTTCATTCTCTTTTTTTAGAAGTAAAGACAGTGCAGACGTTTAAGGTTGCGAAGAAATAATGTCTAAAAATCACCTTCAAAGAACACAAAGTTTGGAACCATATGCTATTCGGGTGGGAAGGACCGACCATAGCTTTTTATTGCAATCACTTTGTCGCCGTAATGGTTGGTTAGGCACCTACCTATTTCTAGCCAAATGTCCTCTCAATTTTACGCCGTTTGCGTTCAACGGGCAATTTCCGGGGGAGAAAATATTTCCAAATGTGGGCGTCTCTAAGAACGCCCAACAGTTTTGTCATCAAAATTATTTTTAAATCTTATTGTTAGAGGAAAATAAAAAAAAGCATACAAAAGTCACGTAATTCCGGCATAAATACTGAGTATGTTCGGAATAAGGTGGGCGAAAGGTTGGCAATTTTCAGTTGAAAATTGGAATTGCTACCATTTCATGAAATCATTGGATATTGCTATGGGATGTGACTATAACGTAGTTGTAATTTAAGGCTGAATCTTCCACATAAGCCAACCAAATTTAACAGGGAACTCCTGTTGGTGCGCACGGACTAGGAAAAGTTGGTATGAACGACTTTTTATTTGAATCATCCATCATCATGTATGGAGCTCCTCCGTTACTATTTGTATCCATACTAAATTGTCAAACTAAGGGTATATTAATTTGGACACATAGTTTGTATAACCCCTTAATATTCGTCGTAGACCCATAAAAGTATATACATTTGTGATCAGGACCAAATCCTATAACTATTTAGCAATGTCCGTCCGTCCGTACGCATTTTTTAGGCCTTTAAAATTAAGCAAGGAAGCTGAAATTTGCACCACATATTCCCTAGGGCTCCGAAATGGTAAGTGTAAAAATTTTTTTAATACGCCCACTGCCACGCCCACAATTTAGAAAAAACCGTTTTAAAGCTAAGGTTAGAGAGATAGGGTGTTACAACCTTCACAAGATATGTAGGCACTGCCCTCCTTTATAAGTTTGTTATTTAAAGTTTTTTGCCACGCCCACTTTTTGGGGCGTTTTTTTTTATATAAAACATTTTTTTTGTTTTAATAACTAAAATGAAATAAAATACTATCCATCATCTTCTTAATGGTTTTTTCGTTGAGGCATATATGGATATAGATAGGGTATCATACTGTTCGCCACCAGCGGACTGTAGCCTTTCCTTCTGTTTTTTTTAATTTAATATACGCGCACTAAAGGGACTTTGAATGCCCTTACAATGAAGTGACACAGTGCGGTCATTAGGGAAATGAAGGATAAGGGAAAGGAAGATGCCGATGCACGTTGGTTTTAAATGCCTGTATACTATAGTGGCATGGAAGAACAGAGCGTTCGTGTTGTAAGGTTAAGAAACGAATCCTTTTTTTCACTGTCCTAGCATATTGACGACGTCGAATATGTTGTGTTTTGTCATTCATGCATATACCGAGGATGGAGGGCCTTTCGGCTGAGTACTGAGTACTGGCAGAGTGTTGGGGTTTCGCTGAGCAGCTTTTTGACCGAAGATAAACGCCCTTTTTCGAGGAAAATAAAATTTTTTTTTAAATAAATCTTTGTTTGCCTTAAAAAGAACTACCGACATGTAAAATTTTATAACTGTAGAATGAGTTTGATTTATGGGCGGTTGCCACGCCTCTTTTTTGGAATATACACAGTGTTTTATTTGTTTCGGTGTCTGTTCTTCAAATCCTACCTTCACGTATAATTTCATAACACTAAGTCTTTTGGGTGTAAAGTTAAAGAAAGGGGGCGGCTACAACTATTTTTTTCCGTGTCTTATCTTAAAATCCAACCTTCATGTAAAAAATCATAATTGTAAGTCTTTTGCAGACTGAGTTTAAGTAAAGAGGCGGCTAACATGCTCTCTAAATAGAGCATAAAATATATTTTGTTTTTTTCCCTTGTTTGTTCTCCTATAAAAAATCATCATCTATTTCAGTGCGAAATTTCAAGGTTCTACGATGATTGGAAGTGCTATATAGTTTTGATGATCTGTCAGTGCGTCTGTGGTTACTATTTTTGCTCATTTTGGAGCCTTATAACTCGGAAGCGCTCATGTTAGACTGGTGAAATTTGGTATGGAGCCTGCTGCTGTGCGTCCCAATGAATCCTGAATTTATTTATCTCTCTAGCGAAGATGGAGGCTGGGTCAAAATGGCCTGAGTTGGTTCGTGTAAATAAGGGTGTACTGCCAAAGTCGCCAAGGAACTTTATTCGGTACTATCGTTCCACTTAAATTAATGTTTATATGTGCTAAGAACAAGCTCACAAAGGAACCGAATGGCAATGCGAGAAAGCCATTTGGGAAGCATTGCCAAGTATAAAAATATATATACTATTTGTGAATTTTTTAATAATTAAAATACAAACTTGGCGTTCGTTTTTAGATCTCAATACTTTTTATGGCTGACTTGTGAGGCAAAAGCGATTTTTGTATAAAAGAACTTTGATATTCTTCTACAGATTGCATCTTGTTAGTTTCAGGAAAAACCGGCTTAGAAAGAAACCGGGTAGAGGGTGACCCATTAAAATAAAGTGGACGACTGCGTCATACGAAACTTTATCGGTACATGAGATGCGTTTTTTGAGTCGCAAAATGAATCGAAAATTAACGGTGAGAAATTTATTTAAATCACTTTTTAGGTTTTCAAAAATTTTATTTTTTCAAAAATGGCACGTACAATTTTGATGTAATTTAACATAATTGTTCGAATTACAAAAAATTATCAAAATCGTTTGAGTCGTTTTTGAGAAAACGAATTTAATTTAAATTTAAGAAAATTGTTAAATGAAAAAATTATTTGAAAAATTTAAGTATGGAGATTTGTTTGAGTTTAGAGTACACAAAAATCTGTAAATTTGTTTAAAGTTCCCTTCATTAGTTTTTGAGATATTGCCCGTTTTATAAATTACCGTTAGTCGATTTTTTTCCAAAAACTGAGTATGCAGAATTTTTGACCCCATTCTAAACATCCTTAGTACAAAAGAAGACCGATAGCCTTTAAACCACTTTCGAGGAAAATAGTGATTTTCACAACAAAAATTTGTATGACAGGTACCGTTATTTCAAATGATAAAGCAAAAAATAAAAAGATGCCCCAAGATGTAACCTCAAGAACCTTATATACGAAATTTGAAGCAAATCCATTTCGCCATACGGCGCCCGGACAGACAGACTGACAGACATACAGACAGACAGACCGACGGACGGCATGAATGTGAACGTCATTAACGCATATACCGAGGATGAAGAGCCTTTCGGCTGAGTACTGGCATATTATTGGAGTTTCGCGTTAATGATAGAAGGCAGCATTCTGTTTTGGAAGCATTAAATTTTGCTCTATTGGTTTTACTTCGCTTAAGAATGCTTTGATTTTTAGATCTCAATACTTTTTGTGGCTGACTTGTAAGGCAAAAGCAATTTTTGTATTAGAGAACATGGCAGTTCTTCTACAGATTGTATCTTCTTAGTTTCATGAAAAACCGGCTTAGAAACGTTTCGCTTCCCTTAAAATGAAAAAGGGCAACCCATCAAAAAAATTTGCTGGGACGCGTATATAATCATTTTTTATTTTATGCAGGCATTCAATAGTTCAAGTCAATATTACTGATTGTTTTATTTTTTTATTTGTTTGTCAAAATCATGACAATCCCTTAAAAGTGGAACACTGCAACGCACTTTATGCAGCATAATGAATACGCAGCTACGTCTAGTTTAAAATATGAAATCTTTATATACAATAATAATCCTACTGAAGTGAGATACACATAGGAATCAAAATTTCCAGAGGCCAATAGGCTATCCTACCAAAAAATAATTCATACCAAAGCATTGTGCTTAGAGTATTTACAATCTCATTCCCTCAATTTCAAGCAGTATAGTATTATAGACAAAATATCCTCACTTTCATGCACAGCAATAAGTGGACTTAAGTTGACAGCAAACAGAGTCAAATGCAGTATACAAACAGGGACTAGCAATGCAGAAAGTACGACACATAACATCATACTGATGGGAAGATGTAAACTTAGTATAAGAGCTCTTGTTCCCGAAATCCTTTTAGTGTCTTTATGTCTGGGAATTTCCTAAGATAGGGGTGTACGACACATGAAAAGAAACGCAAATGTAGAAAACGATCACTCAATCCCAGAGCAACATAGCAAACAGAAAAACATCACTTCGAAAGGGCTGTCGACCACAACACCCGAATGGTTAGATTTCAGCATTACTCTCACAATGCCAGGCGCATCTCTTGTTACATTTATGAATGATGACAAATGCAGAAAACATGATTTATGCATTCGCCTTACCCTTGGTATGGAAAGAAGAAGAATTAAAGCTCCGTACCGGATACCCGCTTCGTCACAATGCATATTCAAAAAAGTACAGTCTATAAGAAAAGAAAATAACCATGACTAAAATAAATATTTAACTTTTTCAAATATATGTCAGTACCTATGTCAGTTGTCAGTATGTCAGTTTTTCGAAACATATTCTTATTATTAGAATAAAAGTGAAAATAAAAACACACAACGAAAATAATTTAAAATATTGCATTATATAAAACCCATATTTTTAGACATGTTAAAGCGCCAATTGCCGTTACTATTACAAAATCACTGTTAAAACTTAATTCATGTCTGTTTGTCCATATAGCGACTAACATAACTTTTTATAACTTTTTCACTTATTAACATCTTTCATAACTTTAATTTCTTCAACTTCCATACATATACATACATATACATAGAATTGCAATAATCCAAAATCACACAATTTGTCGCACACTATAGCACTATAAGATAAAAAATTTAAAAAAACATAAGGAAAGGCTACAGTCCGCTTGGGGCGAACTGTATGATACCCTATCCATATCCATATATGCCCCAAAGAAAAAAAGCATTAAGAAGATAATGGATAGCATTTTGTTTCATTCGATTAAATTAAAAAATATATATATATTTTTGGAAAAAACGCCCCTTAAAATTGGGCGTGGCCAAAAACTTTGTATGGGCAATATGTTGGAAAAAATATTGGTTAAAACAGCGATATTTTTTTATTTCAGCAAACTCTTATCAAACTCATTTATAAAAATGGCAAATAATGTTGGTCCCAAAATTGACCCCTGAAGCGGTAATGTTTGTAGTCCCAGAAAATGTATTATTAACTACAACTCCTTGGCAGCGACCTTTTAAATAATTTTCGATAAGGTATACAGATTTCCCACTTAATCCAAAATAACTTCTAAATTTTTAGGTGAGGATCTGGTGGTAAACTCTATCAAAAGCTTCGGAGGTCAAGAAGGCTGAGGATTTTGGTTAATCCATATCATAGGCGAAATATATATGTATGTATATAATCGATAATCTTAAGTATTGCCGTAGAACAACTGTAGTTAGCTCTCTCGATTCCAGATCTGCAAAGCTACAATCTTTTTCAAGACTTTTCTTAGGCATGGCAAACAGCTAACATGGCGAAAGTAAGGCTTCGTTTCTTTTGAACCGAAATGAGTTCAGCTAATTTCAAAACACAGGAGAAGACGATGAAATAATACAGAAGCTAAATACATGAGTAAGACAACTTTAAATCATTTTTACAAATCTTTAGGAATTCCATTTTCAGCAACGGCAGCAGACAGCCGATGTTGTCAATTTTTCATCAATTTCGGTCACAACCTCAAAATCAAAACTTAACAGCGGTTTGCTGGTCTTAATATGCAAAAGATGCATTATCTGCGGGATAAGTCAAAAAAGAATTATTAACGTCGTTGACATTAGGTACTGCGGTTGAGGCATCTTTCTTAATAACTCCAAAAGAAGGAAAATTATTCCAAAGCTTTTTTGCACAATTTTCTGTTCAAAGCTTAGATAAGGAATATCTTTTTTAGCTTTTCTTGTAATGCAAGTTGAATTGTTGCTTGCACGCCAATAAACTTGCCATTAGGTGGACTTTGCTACCATCTCGAAAATTATTTATTTTTGTTATATTTAGCTTCTTTTTTTTAATATTTCACGCACACAAAGTGTTCGGTCGAACCCCGTTTTGAAGGAATTTTTTTGTATGCTGTTTTTTATGCAAAACGAAATAATAATTTTAATTCAAATTATTTTATTTGGCGATATGCAAATAAGAACAAAAGTCCACTATAGAACATGAAAACTTATATAACAAAATATTTAAAAACATTCGAACATTTAAGTGAAATAAAATTATAATATTTGGCTTAAATTAAATTTTAAATTAAAATAAAGATAAAATTACTACTATAGAGGAAGGGAAGAAGAAAATTGAGGAAGTACACATGGAAAAGAGCAAAGGGAAAAGTTTAAATGAAAGATGAGATAAAAAGAAAAAGAGACGATCGTGAAGAGTGTGTAAATAGTGCACTTCTAACTTGCTTAGCTCCTATTACTTGTGTTATGGTGGTAGGCAGTGAATTCTAAAGTCTGACAACATGAACAAAAAAGGGGCGGGACGAGTTAAAATATTTTCAAAGAGGCGTAATCAGATTGAAGTTTCTCGGCGATTGCAAAAATTTTAATTTTTGAAATAAATAGATTCTTGATTGATTATGTAAATATTAACTTAAATACTTAAAAACACAAAGCATCTAATATCACACAAGCTAAGAAATTAACACCCAAGTTGATGCTTATGATAATGAGACATATGTTCGCATCTTCTTACTCCAAAGGCCTATCGAACCATATCATTAAAAGCTACAAGTAATTTTTGCTGGGAAAAGGAGTCTAATTTGAAATAGAACATAAGGAAAGGCTACAGTCCGCTTGGAGCGAACAGTATGATACCCTATCCCTATCCCTATATGCCCCCAAAAAAACCTTAAGAAGATGATGGATAGCATTTTATTTCATTCTATATAAAATTTAGAAAAAAAAAAATATTTTTTGAAAAAACGCCCCCAAAAAGTGGGCGTGGCCAAAAACTTTGTATGGGCGATATATTGGAAAAAATATTGGCTAAATATCTTGTTAAACATTTTTTTTCGGTTTCTATGAAAATTATCGAAGAAAACAGCATTTTAGTGAAAAACGCCCACAAAAAGTAGGCGTGGCAAAAAACTTTATATGACAAACTTATAAAGGAGGGCATTGCCTACATATCTTGTGAGGGTCGTAACACTCTATCTCTCTAACTTTAGCTTTAAAACGGTTTTTTCTAAATTGTGGGCGTGGCAGTGGGCGTATTCAAAAAAAATACGTCCGTCCGTACGCAATTTTTAGGCCTTTAAATTCAAGCTAGAAAGCTGAAATTTGGACCACATACTCCCTAGGGCTCCGAAATGGTTAAGTGTAAAATTTTTTGGAATACGCCCACTGCCACGCCCACAATTTAGAAAAAACCGATTTAAAGCTACAGATGGACAGATAGAGGGTTATAACCTTCACAAGATATGTAGGCACTGCCCTCCTTTATAAGTTTGTCATATAAAGTTTTTTGCCACGCCTACTTTTTGTGGGCGTTTTTCACTAAAATGCTGTTTTCTTCGATAATTTTCATAGAAACCGAAAAAAAGTGTTTAACAAGATATTTAGCCAATATTTTTTCCAATATATCGCCCATACAAAGTTTTTGGCCACGCCCACTTTTTGGGGGGCGTTTTTTAAAAAAATGTTTTTTTTTTTTCTAAATTTTATAGAATGAAATAAAATGCTATCCATCATCTTCTTAAGATTTTTTTTGGGGCATATAGGGATAGGGATAGGGTATCATACTGTTCGCTCCAAGCGGACTGTAGCCTTTCCTTATGTTTTATATAGAGTATTCGCCAAGCGGACTATACATATTTTCATAAAAGCGGTTCTATAAACTTTGTTTAGGTTAGTATTTTGGATATTGTGTTACATATATTTAGTAATAGTCCAATTTTTCTCCTATCGTTTTTTCTCTGCAGCAATTCTTACCGCCGCCTGTTTCCCGTTAATGTCAGATTAGGCGTTACACGAAATTGCCAAACAGCCATCTCAAATGCACAATGCGGTGGTTTTTTAACCAGAGTGATATGCCTGTAAAGCACGTGGAGTTCATTACTTATTATGTCAACACATACGGGACTAAATATTTTTTGAAGATTTTTTCCACAAAACGAAAAAATATGTTTTTGTATGCTTTAGAACGAGTCTAAGTGCATAGACCAGGAGTGGTATTATTTAGGCCTTACTACTTATTTTTCAGCAGCTTGTAGAAAACATCTATCTCGGAAGAGGCTCTTTTGACGTTCGTTGTGATTACAGGTTGACGATCAAAGGAAACTTTTTTGCATGGAACATAGTTTGGAACTGTGCTAAACTTAATTTCTGGCCGCGGATGCTGTTCAGGTTCTACATCCATGTCTTTTGATATTGATCATCAGGAGGACTGTATTCATAATCTGAAGAAGCTACAGGATCAGCGTGATCTTCGATTCGCAGTGCATACAATGTGTGCTTGCCTAAGGTGTTAACGTGGTGGTGTTAACTAAAAGTTTTTGTAAAATAATAATCACACCATAAACATAAATATTAAAGAACAGCCAAGTTATATTGTTCAAAATTCGCTTTTGCCTAGCAAGTCAACCACATTAAGTACTGACAACGCAAAGTTTATAAGAATTTCCGTACTGTATACATATTATATATATATAACATTTATATATTATTATTTTTTTTTTTACCTTCGTGCATAAAATAGTATTTACTAAGGAAACATTTTGCTGGGTTTTTTGTTTATTTCATCTTTTCATTTTAAAAAAAGTCATACAAATAAGTTTTAAAAAACTCACTTAATTTTAGAAAGTAAAGAGAAAGTATTACATTCGAAATTCCGAATTCAAACTGAACATGAGGGATGATACTACGTCCAAAAACGAGGGTCGCCAATTCCCGTCCATCTGTCAGTCGGCCCGGTAGCGGTATGGCGAAACAGTTTGAAGGATTTGCTTCAAAGTTCGTATATAAAGTTTTTGGGGTAACACAACGCGGTGAATTTTTCTGTTTATACCCTATCCTAAGGATATATTAATTTTGACACATAGTTTGTAACACCCCTTAATATTCGCCGTAGACCCATAAAAGTATTTATATTTATGATCAGGACCAAATCCTAAGACTATCTAGCAATGTCCGTCCGTCCGTCCGTCCGTACGCAATTTTTAGGCCTTTAAAATTAAGCTAGGAAGCTGGAATTTGGACCACGTATTCTCTAGAGCTCCGAAATGGTTAAGTGTAAACATTTTTTGTATACGCCCACTGCCACGCCCACAATTTAGAAAAAACCATTTTAAAGCTAAAGTTAGAGAGATAGAGTGTTACAACCTTCACAACATATGTAGGCACTGCCCTCCTTTATAAGTTTGTCATATAAAGTTTTTTGCCATGCCTAATTTTTGTGGGCGTTTTTTACTAAAATGCTGTTTTCTTCGAAAATTTTTACAGAAAGCAAAACAAAAATGTTTAGCAAAATATTTACCCAATACTTTTTCCAACATAAAAATGGTACTGTACTTTTTAAACTGTTAAGTATCTGCGTCCAAGAGTACACACAACAATATTGTGATGTGCACACACACTTGCGGTGACGCTGCGTCGAAATGTCTATAACTTTTCTTATATTTATTTCTTATAGCAATTATGTACACATTAAGAATTTATTTTTGCATCATAAAATCATTGGGAATAAATAATAGAATGCACATAACAAATAACGGGATTACACAAAATTACCAAAACACATGCAGTTGATTTTCCTCAGTGAGTTTTTCAAAGCGGGGATGCCTGCCGAATTTTTTTTTTTGAGGTCGAACTGGCGAATCCAGGTAAAAATAAAGAGAAAATTTTGTTTCATTGGAATTAAACAGATTTTCACCATTTAAAAGTTATTTGTATGATGCCATTTAATACCGCATCTGATATTAATAGTGAAAAAGTCGTATATCATTGTATGGTTACTAGGTAATTTGCAGAAACACTTTTAAGGGTTAAGAGTAATTATTTGTAAAAAGTCATATTCGGCTTAGTGCGTGAGAAGGGTCTACAACATTGGAGCGACTTTGAATACCCTAGCTAAGATGAAGGCGACAAAATATATTATCGACACCCGTGCATAGTTTAAATTTAGTTTATTTTATTTTCGGACAATTTTTTCTTTGCTTATTTCACGTCGATTTCCTTCATAATGATATAATGATGTCAAAGGGTTCATTCTTGTCAACATAGTGTGCATAAATTCATTATCTAGAACATTAATAATAATACGGTCACGAATAGCATGCCAAATGCCTTGTAAAGACACAATGAAGTGAAAAATGTATTTATTTAGCAAAAGCAAACAACAATATGGACTCTTTTTAAAGTCTCGGTCTGTCTGTCATCAGAAGTATATACTTGAAATAGTTTTTGAGTTAGTAACGTGTAGTGCACTACAAATTCATTTGTGATGCTGCTGATGACCATGGTAATGATGATGAAGACGACGAAAAACTCAATTTGTATTGTGCTTAAGTACTTGCAACCTCAGGACATAAAAATAACTTAAGGACCATTGCTTTACACAATCTTAAAGCACACACCTAAACTTAAGAACTACTACTCTCCATAACTACTCTCCAGAATTACGTTTAACGAAAATGTTGATTGCTTCAGAATTGATGTAATTCAAGTTATGTCTATTATTAGAAGTGTTTGAGCGCAAATTGAAAGGCTAAACGAAACAACGTCGAAGTGGTTGATTTATTTTTGTTATAATCTAAACTGTAATTAAATTATGAAAATTTTAATAATTTAACAATAGAAATTTTAAACGAATATACGGGAATTAATATTTCCATAGTAAATTGATCTGCTTAGAGAGGGGGGAGGGAGGGAGGAGTGCCAGCTGACTACGGGACTTCTCATGTTTCCAAACGAATTCAACGGATGGATCGAAGGCGGCGTCCACAGTTCCATTTAGGTGGAAAAAGTGATCACCTTATATGAGATGCTTCGACATATTTGAAGCCCAGGTCTATAGGGATCTCTTAAAAAAAAGTGCTGGAAAAGTGTTGGTGGCGGATGAGCCCTTGATGGGCCAATGGCAGAACTCATATCTCCGAAGCGGGTAACTGGCACCGGAATAACCGACCTACTGTACTAGGGTCAAAACCAGGCCCTGGCCTTACATGTTAGGGGGTTGTGACGTTGTAACGGACATTTAAGTGTGTGGAATGTGCGAACACTCAATACTCCATGTGCAACTCATAAAATTGAGTCTGCCCTCTCGATGTACAAGGCCGATATTACCGCGATCCAGGAGATACGATGGATAGGACCGGGATCAATGAAAGATAAAATTGCGATGTATACTATAGCTGCAACAAAAGGAAGCGGATACGTCGCGGGAAATCGGCTCAGGTCAAAAGTTATTGACTTCAAGCCGATAAGTGATGGCCTGGCTGTGATCCGCATCGGAACTACCTTCCAAAACATAAGCCTAATATGTGTACACGCTCCTACCGACGAGACTGATAAACCTAAGCTGACGAGGCTGAGTGGACCCTATCAAGAAGGAATTTTATGACCTCCTGGACGGAGCCTACGGAGGCTGTCCGGAGTAAGAAGTCAAAATTGTACTCGGGGATCTCAATGCTAAAGTGGGAAAGCAAAGCATTTTTGGCGGATTAGTTGGTAAGCACAGCCTCCACGAAACGACAACGGCTACCGACTAATTGACTTTGCAGCAGCTTGTAATACGATGATAAGTAGCACTAGGTTTCCGCGACTAAGGATCCACACAGCAACCTGGTGCTCCCCACACGGTCGAAACGCCAACCAAATCGACTATGTGCTAATCGATGCGAGGCACGCACAACATCCTGAACGTGCACAATTACAGAGGGGCAAACGTTTCTTGTAGTGGTTAGATTTAGAGCTCGACTATCCAACGAGAAAAAGCCGCGAACTTCCCAGAAGAAGAAACTCGACGTTGGACGCCTTAGTACGTCTGACGTTGCCAGGGCCTACAAATAGCGCCTGAGTGAGAAACTCTCCACCGTGTATTTACCTACCGCAGAAGCCAAAAACAAGTGGTCTTCGAAATAGCGATGGAAACCTAGTCACCGAAGCGCAAGGTAGATGTATTTTAGGAAAATCATCTCCATTTGTCCCATCTACAAGAAAGGCGATCCTATGTCTTGCAAGAACTATAGCGTCATATCCTTGCTAAATGTCGCATACATATAAGATCCTATGTAACATACTGTGTGAACGTCTAAAACCTTTCTGCAACACACTAATCGGCACGTACCAGTCTGGCTTCCGGCCCGGCAGATCGACCGTAGATCAAATTTTCACACTTAGGCAAATTCTGTAGAGAACCAACGAATTTCAAGTCGAAACGCACCATCTATTCCTCGACTTTAAAGCCGCATATGACAGCATTCGTCGTCAAGAGCTCTTCATGGCGATGGCCGAAATTGGGATCCTGTCAAAACTGATCCAGCTGTGCCTAGAAAACACGCGGTGCAATGTGGGGTTTGGCAGCAGCTCATCTCAACTCTTTCAAACATGCACCGGATATCACAAGGAGATGCGCTGTCGTGTGATAAATTAATCTTGTTCTCGAGCAGATAGTGCACAGGCAGGTGTCAACGCGGAATGCACTATCTTCCACAGATCAGTTCAGCTGCTGGGATATGCGGACGATATAGACATCATCAGACGCTCCCAACGTGCCGTGGTGGAGGAATGAGCACACGACAAAATATATGCTATCAACAAACAAACAATCATCTTCATCAACATTCATCGACCTCGGTGTAAATATCAACTCCGGGAATGACATCTTGGTGAAGATCCGGCGAAGAATTACCCTAGGAAACGGCTGCTACTTTGGATTTGTGAAACAAAAGGTTTTAAAACTCGAAGAACAAAGTGCATACTCTAGAGATCCCCTTTTCTGCCAATTCTGCTATACGGCGAGGTGTGGCATACGGGATTGATAGATAAGTTTAAATTGGCTTTTTAAAGGCAGTTATTTAAGATACTAAGTTCTTATTGCGCTTCATGAAACCAAATCCACGCACGAACTAACTCAGGTCATTTAGACCCCCCCGCCCTCTAACTTCGCTTACAACAAAGCTAGAGACATAACACTTCAGAGTTTATTGCAACAGTCAACAGCAGGCTCCAAATAAGGGTTATAAGGCTCCAAAACTAGCAAAATTAGTAACTCACTGACCGCTGACAGATCATCAGAACTATGGAGCACTTCCAATCATCGTAGAGCCTTGAAATTTGGATATTTGGGAAAAAATAAAATATTGTTTTCTTCAAGTTCTCTTATACAAAAATCGCTTTTGCTTTACAAGTTAGCCACAAAAAGGACTCAGATCTATGATGAGATAAAAACATTTCCCCGTACACAACAGACTCGGCTTTATGGTCATTGCAATAACGCTATGCTACAAATTCTAAATGAAACGAATCTAGTGCGCCGACTATAATGGATAAAACCATTAGAACTAGCGCAATAAGATGTAACCGCAAGCAATTGGTTGTATTAGCAGGTACATCCGCCTGCCAAGCGCGATAAAAGACGGAAATTTAAGCTACTAGATAAGATAAAATCTAGTTGCAGTGAAAAAGTATTTTGAAGGGAGGTGTTTTTAGTGAGTAAGAATCTCACACTATTATGAGCACGTGCGGCCGGTCCTCATTATTTCTCATGGAAAATGTCCACCTACTTTTGCAAAAAAAACAGGTATATCTATCGAATTTCTGCTCAAACCATATATTTAAGGCACTTTAAAAAAAGAAAAACCACATTTCAAACAAGTTATTTATAAGTTTTAGTTTAAAAACGAAAATAAGTTTTTATGTCACTGTTAGAAAGTTTTTATTACTTCTTAAAAACTATCCTAACCGCAAACGCAGATTTTGAATTATTATCAGTCAGTTACATTATTGATTTGGTTTGCAATATGTCTAAGTAGAATGCAACTGATGAATATATGTACCATGTTCAATAAAATGTCACGGGAAGTTGTTGAACAAATTTTAAGGGACTTTCAGTCAAAGTGACTATACTCTGTTTAACAAAAATTGCCAGTATAGCAGAAAGCTTGTGTCAAACATTACCAGTCTATACTGTGGAAACTCGGTGATTTGAAAATATATTAAGAATAATATGCGAATTCAATTAAAAATGGTTTGGTGCAAACATATTTATTTACTCAGGAATGTGGAGAAGAAGAATAATTTTTGAGGGATGGATTTACTGAAATCTATGTAAAATTCAATATTGATTCCTATTTTCTATACCTATATGAATTTGTTCTCACTGACTGAATCACGAATAAAAATCGTAATCCGCTTACAGTAGTCTCGAAACTAGGTGATTGTATTCTTTTAACTGTGTAGACATACACTAAGAAGGTTTTATTTTGTATAAAATTCCCTAATTCTTTAGATGTTCTTCACTTATTATTGGAAAACATAATAACAAATTTTGTTTACCAGGAAAAAGTTATTATAGGGTATATTAAAATATATGGTATGGTATTTTAAAGCAAAGATTCTATTAAGAAATATTAGTGATAAAGAAAAATAAAAACAAAATAAATGATTAATATTTTAAAATCGATATAATATAAAATGATATATCCCCAAAAAATAATTGTTAATTTAATTGTTTTCGTATGTGCGCTGCAAACCATAATAAAATCAAATTTTGGTGGTATTGTTATATAAATAAAAACATCAATCATTCCTGGAATCCAGAAAGGAATTGTGAAAGGAATAAATTTCGAGGTAGCTAGGTACATGAAAACCGTGTCACGATGTTTTGTACATTTTTGATTCAATCTTTTGTCTTGTGTATTTCAAATAATGTGCTTTACAATTTATTTGCTAGGTACATACCTATACATTTTTAGAGTTGCTTTTCCAGCCGTCATATCATAAGTATAAGTTATTAATTAATTGCCATAGATGTAGCGTCACGATTTGTCATGTAGATGAAGCAATAGGGTGTATGCCGCATGGATGAATCGCTTCAACACAATGTTCCCCAACTCCATGACTTACTGTGATGACAGCGAGACTGAAAATATTATAGTACCTACTTGTGCTATAGAAGTGCGGAAAGTACAGGGAAAAGGATATGAAGTTGTTATCATGAAAAGTGTCATACTTTAAGGATAATAAATCGCTAATTCTGTCAGAAACAAATCGTCTTCAGAGTGGATGTAAAAAAGGAATTGAAAATTTAAGAGAACTGATTTAAGCAGAATATATTTAGAATATAAACGGGGAAAAATGTACCCGCAAGTACAGTAAGGTGGGGGTGGTTATTTACCAAACTGTAGCATTGTTACATAATATAAACATGTTTACAAAATAAATTATTCAAAGGAAGTAAATATTTGTTTAACCACTGAAGATATGGAAATATACATACATCGTTATCGTCATGCTAGTGTTTAACTCTCATAATTTGTGGGTTTTTCGGAAGTAATGACATATGTTTCATAAAAAGACGAAAGATGAAAAAAAGACAAAGACATAAAAAGTAAAGGTGGTCGTCCACTCACTTCTATAATGCCCGTGTATAATATATCGTCTGTTTAAAGGTAAAACTCATTGAGTACAAAATTTGTAGAAATGTTTTTATTAGGAACATTTTGAGACCTAATGCTGTTAGTTGATGAGTCTTATCTCTGCACAGACGACATAATAATACATAGTAATAGACATGTAAAACAATGGGCTTTATTAATAAGCAAACGACTAAGCTCACTATTAGTAGGAAGCCAACTTAAATTTTATTTTGCAGATTAATAAAAAACATACTAATAACAGATTTAACCTTTCTTTCTGTCAAATTAAATGTCTACAAAAGTCAAAATTAATTTCTACATATGTTTTTTTTTGTCGGAGGTTGCTACTGTCCGATTCAAATGCAGGTCCATTGTACTGCCATTCAGACACCTTACATTAATGTACTTAGTTTTCCCGTATTTCGAAAAAAGATGAAAAGATGCTTCAGTGATGAAGAGCTTAGGGGTTCTGTACTCACCATGCCAGTCCCAAAAATTCGGAACCTTATGCGAGCATAGGCCGGACAACTGCGGAGAAAGTTTTCTGTTGTGTCATCCTCCTCACCGCAAGCAGGACAGGTAGTCGTGTCATTTAAGCCCAACACATTTAAGTGCTTAGCAAAAGCTTTGCGGCCCGAAAGGACGCCTACAAGCAGCCAACAGTTGATTCTCCTCAGAGATAGAAAAAACATTCAAAGCTTTTGGAAATGTGAGAGCGCAATAATTTGGTCTGTCTACATCCACCGCAATCGCGCCACCGAATCTAGTGAAAACCAAGCATCAATGGAAGACATGACTAAAGATGTAGACAGATCCAACACAGGTTCGGGTCCTGAAAAAACTTGTTCTGAACCTTGCCTAGCAAGCTCATCTGAGATCTCATTTCTGGATGCCAGTGTGACCTGGTACCCAGACAAGATTCACTGTGTTCAGTCTTCCGACCAAATTCAGAGAAAGCTTGAGTTCTAGCACTAACTTGGACGAGGTAAGAGGGTTTAGAAGCGCTTTTAATGCAGCTTGGCTATCACGGCAGTTGCAAATGCCTCTAGCCCTCACCCTGTTGCTCACAATATAGCGCATAGCCATTAGGATGGCAAAAATCTTCGCTTGGAAAACAGATGCATGTTTACCCAAGGGGTAGTAAAGTCGTATTTCATCGCATTCCACAAAGACACCAGCACCAGACCCCTGCCCGGTTTTGGAGCCATCCGCGAAAATACGATGGCATTCAATCCATGTTTCAGAGTCTGACCGAAGCCATTCCGTTACCTGTGGAAAGTTGACGTGGTAGTTTTTTCGCAGAAGGATTTCTGGTGTCATTGCATCAGACGGCATATCCATAAGAAAGGGTTCAAAGGATAATTCTCGAGCAAGTAATTTAAAATTCCGGTGCGCATGGTACCAAAAGCCATATCTCTTTAAGCAAAAGTCGCGTGATATATAGTCGCCTTTACCGCGTGATATATAAATCGAGGGGGGAAGATTCATCAAAGCATTTAGTTCTTTGCAGTTTGGCAAAAGAAGCAGTAACACATTTCCGCGAAGGCCTGTTCCACTAAACAACCGATGCGTATGAGAGGAGCGGTCTAATCATGGCCGTATAGATCCAAAGATATTTGACATTTGACTGCATCGGAGAGAGGCATGGTGACACATTTAAGCACGAGATGGGACGGACCAGTGACGATTATCCTTCTCGTAATGAGAACAACCGTGGTTTTAAGAGGATTCACTGAAGTACTAGTACACCAAACATCATTCAAATCTAGGGATCTCTGCGCCTGAGAACAGACAGCCCCTAGATTGGAACCGTCAGAAAGAACGCCGACATCATCCGCATAAGCTTGAGTGTAGAGTTTCCAGAAAGAAATATTGCGAGCCGTAAGCAAAGAGTCTGCCACCATACACCAAAATAGGGAAGACAAAACACCACCTTGATGGCAGCCCCTATTTACCCCTGTTATGATGCACTTGCCACAATCTACATCGGCTACCAAGGTCCTGTACATTATCATGCCTTTAAACCACAACACAAAAGTTTCATCTACACCATTCTGTTGGGCAGAGTTACACATGCTGTCAAAGGCCGCATTATCAAAAGCACCCTCAATATCGACGAAAATGCACAACGCGTACTTCTCCGCTCAAGAGCACTTTCAATCCTACCAACAAAGTTTTAAAGCCCAGTGTCGCAGGATTTTCCGCGGTGATAGGCATGTTGCATCTCAGAGAGAGGATGTGATCAAAGAGCAACTCAGCACACATGTAGCTCAATAACATTTGTTTTGTGTTGTACCCAATAATTTAATTTTTTGAAAGCAGCTACGGCCAGAAAACTAAAGGTTTACAGAAAAGGCTAAATTAAATAGGGTGTTGTGTTGTGAAAAAACTAACCCTTCGAGATTCCTGGGGAACTAGCTCCGCTAAGACCAGTCGTATTGCACTGTTACCAGCAAGTTTTTTGATGGCGGTGTTAGGTGCTTAAGGGTGTCCATTCCCAGTGGTGCAGTTGGCGTAGTCAGAAGCGAATTCGTGTGGCTGCAATCGAATATACCCATATAAAAATAGATGGTGCAGATACTTAATACAAATACACAGGGTGTTTTTTTTAGAGGTATGGAACTTCGAATTGAAATAAAACACAAGAAAATCGTTTTAATGTCCATCAGTTTGGCGTTATTGGAAGGATAATAACTTTATGCCATTAATGTTTAAATATTATTTCGAGCATGTGGCCGCGGCTGGTTCGAATAAAGACAAGTCTAGAGGTCCAATTTTCGACCACTTTTTCAAGCATTTGGGGCTGTATGACGGCAATAACGCCACGAATGTTGGCTTCCAAGTCCCCTAACATTTCTGGTTTGTTGGCGTAGGAGAGCGACTTCACATATCCCCAAAGGAAATAATCCAATGGTGTCAAATCACACGATCTTGGTGGCCAATTGACAGGTCCATTCCGCGAAATTATGCGCTCATCGAATGTTTCCTTCAATAAATCGATTGTAACGTGCGCTGTGTGGAATTTAGCGCCGTCTTGTTGGAAACACATCTCATCCACGTTCATGCCATCCAATTAGGGAACAAAATAGACGGTTATCATGGCTCTATACCGGTCTCCATTAACGGTAACTGACTCTCCAGCATCATTTCGGAAGAAATATGGCCCAATGACTCCACCAGCCCATAGAGCATACCAAACAGTTAGTTTTTGTCGATGTAATGGCGTTTCAAGGGTCTCATGTGGATTCTCTTCACTCCAAATGTGCCAATTTTGCTTGTTGATGTAGCCAAATTTTGCTACACCAAAATCCCGACGCATTGCATGGTCTCGCGGCTTTAATTCTTGCACAAGCTGGATCGTGTAAGGTCGTAAGAAGAGTTCTTTGCGCAAAATCTTCCATAAAGTTGATGGACAAAGTTCCAATTGCTGTGCACGGTAGCGAATCGATTCATTCGGGTCCTCTTCAACACTTTGTTTTACAGCGGCAATTGTTTTGTTCGGTGCGCACTGTTCGACGTCTCTGCGGATGCGTATTATCACATAAAGTAAACGTAGTGCGAAAACGATCCATGGTTAACCGAATTAATTGCTCTGATGGACGATTATGTTGTTTATGATAAAATGGCAAACCAAACTGAACATAAATGACATTAGAGTTGCCACAAAATGTCAGTTTTATCTCTATTCGAAAAACCAACCTCCAAAAAAAACACCTTTTAGTAGAAAAAATAATTTTAAGTCATGTGTTTTCAATTCTTCTGGATACGATTTCAAAACGCATTATAAAATATTACTTATAATAGGAATGATTTTCAGTAAATGCAGAGAACTTAAAATTTACAAAATGGCTTTTTGAAGTTTGCGATTTTATCAAATGGATAAGATACAGCTGTACATTAATTTTATTATTAGTAAGCGTTTATCAGAAAGTCTATACATTTCATTTCATGCGATGATCAATAAGCTTTAAGTAAGGCCCAGTAAGTATGTAAATAAATACATGGAAACACAAATACAAAAGAAAATCAAAGGGTCTACGACACCAAAACATAGTTACGTAAAAAGTTTTAAATTTACTTACTTTATTTAAATTATAAATTCTACTATATAGGTGATTGGCTAATTCCTGCCGTAGTTGGTCCTATGAAAAGAACTTAAGAAAAGATCCGCACAGCAAAAGATGTGGGCACCTCCATGCAAGTTTAATGCTGTTGAAGATAGCAGATCAGGCGGATCTATATGGTATCATTTGGAGAAGTCTGAAACGCTGACTGTAGGGAGGTAGATTATAAGGATCTTCCCATGGAATTTCTCTTAGGTCAAATCGAAAAAAATACGTTGAATTGCTTCTATTCAATTTAAATGAATATTGTAGTACAGACTAAAGACTTGTAAAGCATACTCTAGATGCAGACGAACTAAGCAATTGATTGAGTAACTAAGGAGTCGTCTAATTCTTTAGACCACCTTTTTATTAAGCCAATCATTAAATTTTATTTATTTACAATGTTGTTTATATGCCTTATGAAGTTGAGTTAAAGGTTTATTGAAAACCAGAGGGAATACGGCCTCTTGAGAATGTCATCTGTTGGCATTTAGATGGGTTCAAAATTAGTCCGTTCTTAGCACACCATATATCTAAATTATTTCATATCGGCTTGGAGAACATTTGTGCCATCGTGGGTGTTGACAGATTTAAAAAAATGTTCATGTCATCAGCGTATATCAAAATATTGCTAGTTTTTATACTCTATCCTAAGGGTTTATTAATTTTGACAAATAGTTTGTAACACCTCTTAATATTCGCCTTAGACTGCTAAAAGAATATATCTTTATAATCACCATCAAAATGTAAGACTATTTAGCAATGTCCGTCTGTCCGTATCTCTGTCACCAATTGATGGAGTTTTTTTTTTGATACGCGCACTGCCACTCCCATAGTTAAGTTAAAAACGGTTTTAAGCCTAAATTTAATATAATAAAGCACTAACACCTTCACAAAATATGTAACCGTTTGCCATACAAAGTTTTTTGCCACGTCTACTTTTTGGGCCGTTTGCTTTACATTTAAAGTGTAGTTTAGTGGTCTCTGATGAATCAGGCATTCCAGTTTCCAAATACAACATATAGTTTGTCATAGTCAGAAAGTATCAGCTGAAAATCTCTACAGCTAGAAAAGAAAGGTTTCCCCAAACTTGGTTCTGGGTGACCAGTTCATGATGTTTCCTTCAGTGCATTGAAATTACACAGGTCTTCGTTCCACCATGGCACATGGTTTTCTGGGTGTTTCTAACGAGACATGACAGTTCGAAATAACTGGTAATTGCCCCACCCCATTCAGGCCATAAACTAAAAAGTATTTCAAAAGCCTCTCTACATTTCAGAGACCGATACTAATCATTGGCATGTAAAAAGCCTCCAAAATACACAATTGTTCCAAGAAAAAAATATTTCAAAAATCGAATTACGCAGATTTGTTCAACATTCGGAATTCCCTTTATTAGTTTTTGAGATATTGGCGGTTTTATCAATTACCGTTATTCGAATTTTTGGCCAACGACTGAGTATGCGGTATTGTTGGCCTCATCCCAATTATCCTTAGTACAAAAAAAAGACTAAAATTAAAAATAAAACAATAATACACTTTTAATAATAAAGGGTGATCCATTTCGAGGTTCCCTACTTTTTTAAAGAAAAAAACACAGAAAATTCAAAATTAATGGAGAATGTTTATTATCATTTGAAAGAACATTCTTTGGCATTTATTTTTTGAAGATTATATCTATCAAATGTTGGCCGTTGCTACATCGCAGATCGTCCATCCTTTGAGTCTAATTTTCGATCACTCGTTCGAGCATTTCGACTGGTAACTGGCGAATGACACGCGTGATGTTTTCCTCCAAGGCCTGAATCGAAGCGGGCTTGTCGGCATAAGCTTTTACTTTACATATCCCCACAGGAAAAAGTCTAACGGTGTGATATCACACCTATCTTGGTGGCCAATCGACCGGCCGAAAACGTGAAATTATGTGCTCACCGAAATGTTCTCTCAATAAGTCCATTGATTGATTTGGGCGAAACCAAATGTCGCCGAGATCACGAGCTTCAATTTCAGGCATCAAATAGTCGGTTATCATGGCACGATAACGGTCGCAATTGACGGTTACGTTCGCACCGGCATAATTTTTAAAGAAATATGGACCGATGATTGCACCGGCCCACAAACCACACCAAACCGTTGTTTTTTCTGGATGAAGTGGCAGTTCTTCAATCTCTTCAGGTTGCTCTTCGTCCCAAATGTGGCAATTTTGTTTGTTTACATACCCATTGAGCCAGAAATGGGCCTCATCGCTAAACAAAATTTGCCTCGAAACGGTCGGATCTTCTTGGATCTTTTCAAAAGCCCATAGAGCGAAGCGATGTCGCTTGGGAAGGTCGAGCGACTTCAGTTGTTGCACAAGCTGTATTTTGTACGCTTTCAATTTAAGATCTTGACGTAAAATGCGCCAAGTCGTTCCATACGTCAATCCGAGTTGCTGCGAACGGCGCCGAATCGACTCTCTACGGTCTTCTCAGCTACGGCCGCTATATTTTCTTCACAGCGTGCTGGACGTGGTCTATTCGGTCGAATATTATCCAATAATGAATGCTGGGTCCAAAATGGGTGATGGTGTTGCGAATAGTACGCTCAGTAGGCCGATTATGTTGACCATAAGTTGAGCGAAGTGCACGAAACACATTCCTCACAGAACGTGAATTTTCATAATAAAGTTGAACAATTTGTAAACGTTGTTCACGCGTAAGTCTTTCCATTATGAAATGCCAAACAATACTAAACTAGTGATAATTATCATCCTATAACATATCTTTTTTAACACGAATATTGTTTTACACGCATTATGCGGGAACCTATCTGTCGTGTAAAAAACGGAATTAAGTATAGTTAACTACGACTTATATATATAAATTAAGTTTATATGTGTACACATTACAAATAAACTATATTTCAAAATTAATCCTTGGAATATTCAACAGAGTTTGTCCTCCCTGTTAGTACAAATTGTGCATATTTAACCATGTAGCTACCAATGTTTTCAAAAATTATGAAAATGAACAACCGGACAGACATGCTATGTTACAAATTTATATAACTTTTATGTTACTAAGCCGATTTTACCGAAACTTTCTTGTTAATTAGTTTTTCAGTGATATTCGTATTCGTATTAGTCAATAGGGAATAATTGGAATGTATTCCCTTTGATATATTTAAAACAAATATACATTGTACTGTATTCTGTAGGTACATAATACATATCCAATTTTATTGATTAAACAATGTTGTCTAAGTAGGCACTCTTTGTGTGTGATTGTTAATACAAAAATGTTTTACTCCTACTAAATTGAGCTATTATCACTATTTTCGCATGACCGCAATTTATTTCGATTTCCGCTCCAATAATGTTCTTTCACACAAATCCTATCATTTTAATCCTTTTATACTACAGCCCTATGTCGTCATTAATCATTGGCAGTATCTCGCTCCGTTTCGCTAGTTGTCAAACACAAAAATAATGGCTAATGAATGCAGTCCGATTGCGGCATTGCTTTCGCACTACAGCCATATCATTAACTTCACCCAGGTGAATAGAGCGCCACTTCTATGTGTAATTCAAATACCAGTGGTGATTAATTGACAAAAAAGTTGAATTCCTCTTCCTCCCGCCGAGGCTTATACTTTCCTGAGATTGCTACTGCTACCACCAATTCAAACGAATGGCAAATGTAATTAACGATAAAGCTATATCTACTTAAAAACCACGACCGGGTTCGGGTATGAATAAACATTAATTTAATCTAACCTGTTCATTAGGCCCTTGTGTAATTTGCAATGTAACACCATATAGCTCATTACGAAATGAACAATAAATTTTCTTTGACGTTTAAATACACATACACATATGTAGGTAGGTACGTACGCTCATGTTATCTAGAGGATGAGCAAATATCAACTGCGATTCGCTCTAGCTTTTCTCCCAACCAATTTGCAACTAATTTCACCTCCATTCTACCAATTATAACATAATTCATGAAAATTGAAAACGCGTACTGCCCCATTATATTGTTATGAGCGCGCAATTGAATCTTTCTTCCTTATTTGCTTTTCTCGTCTAAAGGGATATCTTGCCATTGTGGCGCGCACGATTTATTAAGATGACCGACGAAGGAAGAAGGAAGCAACGTTTATTTCCTTCATTTAATGTCTTCGACTTGGGTTTCACTTAGCTTGGTGTTGACCTCGTCCTTCCTGTTCCCGTAACGGAAAGTAGCAGTGACAGCATCGGGATGCCACCATTTCTTTCACGAATTTAAATGAATTTCGCATGCATGGAGAATGGGAAAATCCACTGAAATAAACTGGACGGGGCATGGAATGACAACGAAATGGGGAAAAGAAAACTTTTTTGATTCAATATTGATCAAACTTTTTAAAAAGATTGCTCAACATAGGAAACTTTGGCAAACTTTGATAGAATTTTTACCCGGTTTTGTCTATATATTTTCGTGGCGTCCACAGTGTGAATACAACGTTGTCGTTAGACGTAAGGAGCGGAAATGCGGGTTGTAATCAAATCAAACCAAGCCAAGACTCATAGGCGATGGTAAAATTGGAATGCCGACGACTAGGTATGTATTTCAAAGCATGAGACATTTGTTTGTTCTTTAAGTATTTATTTTATTTATTGTTTAAAAGTAATAAATCAAGTTCTTGTTTAAAATGAAATCTTTTAAATTAAAATTAAAAGCAGTTAATGGTACCTGGTTTCTGTAGTTATAATTTGCACGTGCAATAAGAATTTTTATGTTAGCCGTTATCTGACCATACAAA
Organism: Ferdinandea cuprea; assembly: GCA_963576555.1. Classification (NCBI taxonomy): domain Eukaryota; kingdom Metazoa; phylum Arthropoda; class Insecta; order Diptera; family Syrphidae; genus Ferdinandea; species Ferdinandea cuprea. The sequence continues at coordinate 87,846,409 of OY754959.1, forward strand.
TTTACATCTCGTATTTGAGTATCTTCGGTAAACAAGGTTTCGACATTTTCTTTTAGACTCCTCGCTTAGTAGTACAACGCTTTTAACCACTAAGCCACGTAGTATGGAGAAAAGGTGTTGCTAGGACAAGAATGTCCATACGTAATTGTGGTCGAATATAGAGCATATGTATGCCAATGATATTATTCTAGTATTTATCCGGCTACTGTGGCGTATGCATAACTTTGTATCAGTTGAATAAGAAAGTGTTTAAAGGATTAGTTATTTTGCTTTCTTTTGGTTTGGAATGACTATGTCGACGAAAGTTCGATATTCGAAAGTGAATAGACGCCTTTGTTACCTCCTCCGGCTGAGTCTACTAAACTCGTGTGATAGAAGTTATTCTAAACTAAATTGTGCACATCTATTGGAATTATAGATAATTTGCATAAATATTATACACATAAGTATATTATAATTCGCATAAAAATTAATTTAAAAATTTTGGTTTTGCTGTTTCTCGTACTTCAAACATAAATACATACATATACATCAAACACCACACGATGTCATCAGCAGAACCTTGCTCGAGTGCAATAGAAAAACGCAACTCTTCCGAAACAATACCAACAATACCATCGATAGCAATGCTGGAGTTTCCCATAAAAATCACTTTTAGCTCCCAACACAATTACTAATGTCACAATGCCCTTCTACCCAATCTAACACTTACCTCAAATCACATTTGTACCCTTACTGAACCAAATATATTGCCATGTAAACAACCAGCCACTGCAGACACATGTCTTTCACTGGAGGTTCTTCACAAAGAGTTTCAACGTCACACTTTAAAGAAACTGTCAAAGGAGAAATGGAAAAAATTCGAAATGATTTATTGCTCGAAGTGCATGACATTGAAAAAAAATAACCGAACATATTAACCGCACTAGTACAGCAATCACTGATTTGTCCCAACAAGCCGCCAAAATGGAACTCAACTTAAAAAGCTCTCTCTGGCGATATTCCCGACACACCAAATTTTGTCTGATGTACTGAATACCAAAGTCATATTAATTCAAATTTATTTTCAAGAGTTGTAGCTTGGAATTTGGTTAATGGCTAATGGTCGGTCAGTCCGTACTTTTAATTTTCGCCCAATCAAACATTTTTTTAAAATGTTTTAAAAATAATCGATGTTTTTTGTCTTCTATTACTTTTTATCTTAAACACTATCTGATTTGTGTCGTGAAGTGATTAATGTAAGCAACGCAGAATATTTTTAAGTTTCAGGTTACAAACATGAAAATCAATCACATGATCATTTAAATTATAAATTATACTCATGCGACTAATAGCTTCATTCCAGCCATAATTCGTCCTATGATAAGGACTAAATAATAAATTCACACATCGTAAGTTGTGAGCACCTCCACGTAAGTCATAGTGAATTGAATACAGCAAATCAGGTGCATCAATATTACCAGATATAAGCTGCTGTAAGAAAACCATATCACTATAACTAAAATTATACGTTGAGAAAGGGGTATCATTTGTAGAAGTTTGATACGTCGACTGTAGGGGGGAAGGTTATACGGATCTTCCCATTGAGTACCTCTGAGAGCAAATCGAATAAAGCTACGTTGAATGGCTTCAATTCGATTTGAGAATGTTGTAGTACGGAATCCAAACTTGTGAAGCATACTCAAGATGCGGACGGACGAAGCAATTGTACAATGCCTGAGTAACGTAGGGGTCATAAAATTCTTTGGACCACCTCTTTAATAAACCTGGCATACAATTTGAGTTATTTACAATGAAATTAATATGTCCTATAAAGGTAAGTTTGGGGTTAAAATAAACTCCAAGATCCTTAAAACTATCGACATTGGAAAGTATATGATGTATGACGAATAATGAAAGCTGGAAATAGTGCGCTTTCTTAATATAGATTTAGATGGGTTTAGGATTAAACCAAGTATAGAAACTATGACTGGCGATTTGGAGAAGATTTCTGTCAACCTGGCTGTTGAAAGATTCAAAAATGTTCATATCATCAGCACATTGGCAGAGGAAGTTTTTGATAATGAACCTCTAAATTTGACTCGATAGTCTCTGAGCTTAAGATATGGGTTAATCTAATAGACAAAACGCTGTGGAAAACAATAAGAAATGAGCTTAAATTCGATTATTTCATGGGATAACTGGTCAAAAGCCTTAGAGAAGTCTGTGTATATGCAATCGACTTCATTTTTATTTTCTAATGAGTTTGAACAAGTGTTCAGGAAACATAACAAATTTGTGACTGTGGAACGGTTTTGTACAAACCCATGCTGGGTACCCAGATTTCTTCTTCGAATTCACAAAACCCAAAAACGTTTTGGGTCATTTTTAAGAGAGCGGTCCATTTTACTTACATAGTCATTGCAAAGTGAAAATAACAGAATTTTAAAATCATAAAAAAAAATAAATACTTTTCAAAATCAGATTGAGAAAGACCTCTATTCCAAGCCTTGTTACGTTGATTGCTTATAGATTTGAATTCTTTGGTTTACCAGGATCTGAAATTTGACAATTTTTGTTAATTTTACAGGAATCACTTTATACATACAGTCTTTCATTAAAGTATAAAAGAATTCTACTGCATCGTCAATATTTGAAAGAAGAGACAAATTTAAGTCAAATTTATTTATTTCTTCAGAAAGCCTATGAAAACTAGCTTTCCAAAAGGGTGCGGACGATCATACGAATTACTATATTTGTACAAATATCCGCCTAAGTCAATAAAAACATCCGGGGAAGGATGATATTTGTCTGTGTTAGTAATACTGGAGTGCGATTCTACAACTACAGTCTAAGAGCGTCAGAATTTTTTTTTATTCTCTACTGCAACTGATGTAAGAAAATTGCGAACGCACGCCACATATTCTTTGTGTCACGTTCTTTACTGTACCTTAGTTTCTTCCAACCCAAAATACATAAAATAATGTCAGAAGAGATCACTTGCTGAAAGGTTCAGTGTCTACATATTTCGTGAATATCTTGGCCCTAAGTTGCGTTAACTATAGCTTTAAAATAGTAATTTCTGAATTGTGGGCATTACTATCACTCGAATATTTCAGACCTTTCGGTTATATTAAAAATTTCTGCTTTGTAGTGTGTTGGTTCACAAATGCAGGCACCTGTTTGTTATAAGTTGTAGTAGTAAAATCATATCATTCATGAATGTTAACACACCTCTTAAGTGCGACTCGTGTATCGCAGTACATACCTAGCAGTACCACCTAGAAAAGAGTAACAAGTAATTGTGAGAGCTTTTTAATGTCTTTTTTTTAAATTAAGAACTTTTAAATGCTTTCAAAAGCTTTAAGTTTAAATTCGTTCTGGGTAATGCTCAAAAGACGCCGCGAGATGTTACCCTAACAACTCTAAATCCGTTTTTGTTGGACCTCTCATGTTTGAGTTCGAAATTTTAGCCCGATTGCTTGCAATAACTTTGTCTTTAGAATACTAATGCAGACGAGAATGTTAAAAATAAATTAAGAAATTCAATCATAGCATCCAACCCATTTTTGTCTACTACTATCTCTTCATACTATTTGCAACTCCGTTCTCCTCATGCAAACAAACAACAGGTTAATCTAAATTTATTGCTGCCTATTTATTTTCATAGAAACTAAGCCCGAATCCTTTTTTTCATAAAAATGCTCACACAAATACTCACACCCAGCCACCTAAGGCGCAAAGGAAAATTACAAAACTAACGAAAGGATTACAAATCCCCTTACAACACTATACTCAGATAAAAGCATCAGAGCAAATAATAAATTTACGAATGGGCTTAAGAATTACACAGACTTCCGATGAGCCGATGATAGGAAAGAAGCACGATTTTGCAGTAAAAGCGATTTATTTCCATAAATTCAGAGCTTAACTAATGTCAGCAGTCAGCACAATAGTCTGACACATGAACATATATGTAGGTACGTCCTATGAGCGTACAATTCGCTATGGCCAATTGACACGTCCACCTGTCCTGGCCCACTCTTTTACTGAGTCAACTGTATAATACGGCTGCTATGCTACCTATTGATCGTCTTACTACCTGTGAACTATGTACCGTCTCTTAAATAGTAGCAATCAACGTTGATATAGCTAAAACTGTGTGCGAACCGAATCCGAGCCCTGATGCGGATGTTGAATACTGACAAACTGATGATTTTGGCAATAAATGATGAGACAGAATGCCGTTGTAAGTCATCGCCAGTGCTTGTAGTGAACATTTGAAATTGCCTCAGAACAGTCACATTCCCAACAACTTGGAATTTCCACCTAACATTGAAAGGAACTTCCATACACCTACATACATACAAATTCACTTTTAAATGTAGGGTGGGGACAAACTTTGATTAGCTGATGTCACGTAACACAATAGGGAATAAGAAATCGTAGAGCAGGTTGTTTCAGATGAAAAAGAATGAAAGGGAGGATGTTGAAAGCCTCGAATTAAATTGTTTATACTAGAGCAAAATATACACCTATGTACATGTACAGAACAGATGTATGTAGTTTAAGTCAGCGTTTTCTAGAGTGTACCTTCTAAGTGCTGCAGTTGGACTCTAGTGGATTGGATGAAATTCGGCAGCATCAGCGGCAGCACGTAAGTCACGTTCTTAAGTACCGTAAAACAGAATATGTACAAAAACTTCAATCCCACTATCCTGCTACGCCCACTGCGCCACCCATTTTGGGAATAGATTCACAGAATTGAGCGACAAAATACCTCGTTCACTCTCGGACGGATTATTTTTGTCTTTAGATAATAACGAGTCCGTCGTTGACTTGAATAGGGAAATCAACACCAGTCGCGTTTTTGGCTAGCACACAAATCCAAAGACCCAAAGCCGAAAATGAACAAAAAGGAAAAACAATAAAAATAAAAGTAAAATGAAATTATAGAAAGTAAACTTTGAATTTGTTGGTTGGTCGGTTAACGAATTCGATTCTATTTTGTTGTGGCATCTGTTCTTCATTTTTTCCTTTCGGCGATTCGTCGACGTCGAGCAATTTATTGAAACGGGCAACGATTTAGATAAGTAAGCATTATCGGATTGTCATCCCGGATGGATACCAATGAATTTGGAGAAGTTTTGTGTGTTAGATGCTTCTTTATAGGAGCGGCAATCCTCCTTTTATTTTCCATTTTTCCATAGTCACTGGTTAGGGATTTGCCGCAGGAAAGCTATTTAAGATATGGGCATTACTTGTTCCATTGTGAGTGTGATTTGCGGCGGTTTTTAAAGCTATTGAATGTAATTGCAGCCTTGGTGTATCTTTATAGAGATTTTTATTTTATTATTGTGACATATCATTTGGCGTATAGTTGAGAAAAATACCAGTTGAGAATGTATAAATTCGTATTCTGCAGATTTTTTTTTTATTTGTTATGTATTAATAATTTTACATAGTTTGATGGGAATCTTACTATATGTTAAATCTGTTAAAAGGGTATTTAATATAAATAAGTACTAAAAATTAATAACTTATGGAAATACCTTAAGCCAAAACATTGTTAAACAGCAATAGTATGTTGTCGTTTTCAAACGAAAATGAAACCAAATTGATCGAAGACAAATGTTGTGCAACCTGAAATATCAAGGAATCTAAAATAAATCATCCGTTAAATTATTTTGACTTGTATAATCATAACAAAATGTATTTTACAAAGAAATAAAAGCATGTAAATTAATCTGTTTGATGGCCTGTGAATAACTAAAAATGCAAACTAACATTCATTCAGTTGCAACTTCCACTACATAAACGAAACAAACAAGAACTTTTTTTCGAGGGTAGGTGGAAAATCTTTCGGAAGACACTATGAGGACCGACCGCACGTGCTCATAATAGTGTAAGATGCTTACTCACAAAACACCTCCCTTCAAATTACTTTATACATAGATATATAGATTTAATAATTTATATTCTCATCACATAAATCATAATCTCATATTCCCATCGGAGGCACCTGCTTGTACCGCCAAAAACACGCGGTTAAATGTTATTGCGCTAATTCAAATGGTTTTATCCGTTGAAGCCGGCGCACTAAATTTGTATCGTTCAAAATATATATCATTTCGTTATTGCAATGACCGCGAAGTCGAGTCTGTTGCTTACGAGCAAATGATTTTATTTCATCTTCGACGGTTGCCACATCCAAATCTCAGTGGATATCACTATTTCTAATATATCACGGGGCGTTTACAATTCTTCTTAGCACTTTGTTTTGAAAAGTTTGTAAAATTTTGAAGTTATTTGCTTTAGTACAACCCCAAAGTTGTATACCATACCGCCAAACTGGTTTCAGAACTTGCTTGTATAAAAGCAGCTTGTTTTGCATTCTGAGTTTGGAAAACCGACCAATGCATTTGATTATATTTAATAACGAGCTCTTCCCGTTTCTTTTTTAAGTGCGATTTCCATTTTAGTTTCGCATCAAGTGTCATTCCCAAATATTTAGCTTCATTTGCGTACGGAATTTGAACGGAGTCTATGAAAATGGGTAGCGTAGTTACGTTTCTGTAAGTAAAATTAATATGCTTCAACAACATGTTTCATTAAGTACAATACGCCAAGTCTTTGTCCACTCAAAAACGCTGTTAATAGCCCGTCGAAGCTTAATTGTTGCTGATTCAACCGTCTTACCCACGGCCAATATAGAGGGTATCAATCGCAAACGGCGCTACAGTTGTGCCTTCTTCCTGCGGAATATCTAGAGTAAAGATTAGAAATAAAATCGGACCCAGGACGCTTCTTTGTGGAACTCCTGACGCGATTTCTTTGAATTCGGAGTATTCGTTTCCTTGCCTAACACGGAAAAGTCGGTCCGCTAAATATGAACTTAATATCTCATATATTTTTTTGGGAAAGGCTAATTTTAGGTTATGTTTTAATGCCATACTTTACCAAAAGCCTGGGAGACGTCGAGAAAAACGTTAGAGCATATTTTTTTCTCCTCAAGGGCTTTTTCAATTTCATTGGTTATTCGATAAACCTGGTCGATTGTAGAGTGTTTAATTCTGAACCCGAATTGGTGATCAGGAATTAATCGGCGCTCTTCGATAATCGGGTGTAATCGTTTTAGTAAAATTTGTTCAAATACTTTTGACATAATTGGTGAAAGAGATATTGGTCTATACGATTTCTTGTCATATGGGGATTTTCCCGGCTTTGGGACCATTATGACCTCAGCTACTTTTCATTGTCGTGCAAAGTATAATAACCTAAACGAAGCATTTATGAGATAAACAAACATAGTAAGTGCTTTCCTAGGCAACTCTTTTTGGACCTGTCCCGTAGTTAAATCGTATCCAGGAAATTTGTTTAGTTTCAATTTTTGTATTTCATAGCACAGTTCTGCTAATTCGCCATTATTTTTTCTAATAGGATGCGCTTGCGATTTTGGCTTTTTGATGCTTTTTATAGCTTTCCGCAACGAGTAGTTCGAACTCTTGTCCGCGGTGAGACCTTCAAGGTCTTCGAGATTGTTGCCATTTTTTACGCGCTTTCCTTTTCTGCTTAACCAATTCAGTTATTTTCTGAGGATCTTTTATTTCGCTTTTTGATTTTGTTATCCGTTTATAAGGAGTATTATACCAGGCTGAACTTTGTATGACTCCGATAAATTGATCGACTTCGAGTTCAAGTTCAAATGGCGTTTGAAGAGACACGTTTAGATCGATTTTATTTTCCCAGTCTTTTCTAAAGGAGTCCCACTTAGTTGATACGCTAGTAAGTCTGGATGGGGCCTCCGTCTTCAATAAGCAGTCGCTAATTGTCAGAATGATAGGCGAGTGATCAGAAGACAGATCAAAACATTCTTCAATTTTAACAAAGCTTTCGGAAATCCCTTTTAATATGTAAAAATCTATAAGGTCTGGAGTTTTTGCCGTATCCGTAAAAGTCTACTCCAAATTGCATACCGGATTCATAGAGAATTTTTCCTTTTGGTGAAATGCATCGTGAACCCCAGAAGGTGTGTTTTGCATTAAAATCACCACCGACAACAAAGTTCCGTGTGAGTGAGTTAAAAATACTCGTGAAATAAATTTTTTGTTTTCCCTTGGAGGGATATATATATACGCAATATCATAAGTTTGTCTATTATTTTTTACACGAACCGTAATCATTTGACTATTAACTTGCTTGATTTTTGTGCTTATTGAATGCTCAATGCTGTCTTTTATAAACAACAGTGATATGCATGATAGGCACTATATCCTTTAATTTTTACACTTGATTCCTTCGTAAGATGCGTTTCAGAAATCAAGCATATGTTGATAATATTTGTACGAGTAAAAACTTCAAGTTCGTCGATCTCTTGTAGAAGGCCATTCGCATTCCACGTAATTATTTTTATTTTAGTTTTTTCGTTACTATTCATATTGGTATTTATATGCGATGAAGTGAGCCCCGAAGTTTATGGTCAAGCTCGTCAAACTTCTCAAATATGCGTTTATTAATGCGACTTTGTTCTTCCAGTCTAGCAAGAATTGCAGGAAAGACTTGTTCGACTGGGTCAGCCGTTGTATCGATTTGCTTATTAGCTTGGAACGCCGGTTCATCGTATGTCTGCGGCCGAGGTTTTGACAACATTTTACCATTAATTATCTTTTCTCGCTGCGATTTTGACATTTCTGTAGCCTTCGGCCCGGGAGTCGACGACTTTTCTTTTAAATGCCTTCCTCTCGGCAGCTTAGACTTTTCCTTTAATTTTTTTCGTCGTTCAATTGATTTGTTCAATTGATTTGATAAGAACCGCGTTGCGTTAAATGTGCCGGGAAACATTTGTCTTTAGATTTCGGTCTTAAAAGACAGGATTTACCAACCATAAACTCTAAGGGAAATCATCCGGCAAACTATCACGGTTGCAAAGTAGCTAAAGAGCTTCAAAAAATTGTTACCCGTTGGAGTTAAAAAGAATGACAAACCCAAAAGTGGTAACTGTCGTGGTCACTAACATTTATTTTCCACACATTATTGTTCAAAGATGTTACTTTGAATGTGGACTTTAAGATTTCCTCAAGAAATTTATAAAGCTTGCCGTAGTACGTTACATTGGCGGCGGAAGGTAAACTTTATCTTTAAGATTTTTTTCTTGCGGTAGGACTTCTTTTTGATTTGATTGTGGTATAGATCCCGATGGTGGTGATCTAGATACCCTTTTGCTACCCGTGAAATGGCTAAGCCTTCGGCCTTTTTTTGCCGAAGATGAAAAATTTTACCGAATGTAGCCAAAGCCTATAAATACATTATGTGTTTTATTTTATTCTCTTTTACGTGTGATAAAGAAATGAACTTGAAAAGTGAGTAATATACCAGGTTAGACTATATCACACCAAAAACATACATAAATGTTAAAGAATAGCAAAGTTCTCTTATACACAAATCGCTCTTGCGTTACAAGTCAGCCACAAAAAAGTACTGAGATCTAAAAATGAACACTAAGTTTGAATTGTTATTATTAAAAATTTCATAAATAGTACTTATATTTAAATACTCATATAATATTTATTTATATTTATATAAATCCTGTCCACAAATACGTTCACAAAATATGTTGGCACTGGAAAGTGTAGACTGTAGACTGTTTGCCAATATATCACTCATACAAAGCAAAATGAAATAAAATGTCATCCACAATGTTCTTGCCTTTGCTCTTTTCTTGGAAACATATATACATATAGTACATATGCATACACTGTCACATGAATACACTACTCGCATCAAGCGGACTATCATTTTAGATGGTAGTTGAAGTGCATATTGTTGCAGTGGTGCAGTGGTACGAGCACGTTCAACAGTGGCCATGGGTGTAGTTAATGTGTATTGGAAAAAAAAGAAAAACATTTAAAACAAGACCTCATATGAGGTGGGACATATTACCACCCCACATTTTAAATGAATACATATTTTTTAAAAACTCATTAAATTGTTGCATTATTAAATCGTGATTTTTTTTTGTAAAACCGTTAAAAGAAATATTTAAATGTATTGCAGAACATTGTTGCGTCTTTAAACGCCACAAAGTTTTTGTTTTCACTTCCATATCTCCAATAACGGTTGTTGCAATTTCAGATTATAACAAAATTTATGATATTCTGAAGGCAGTCCTAAAAACAACATTTAAAGTAACATCTCTAAATAACAATATTTTGAAAATTAATGTTACCGATTCTGACAACTATCGCGCAATCGCGAAAACTAAAGTCTGAAGGAATCCAATGGTACACTTACACAGCTATCGCGCAGTTCCAGGAAAACTAAATTCTGAAGGAATCCAATGAAATGAAAATAAGTCTGAAAGGCCACACCGAGTTGTGGCCAGAGGACTTCATTCTTCGTGCCGCAAAGACGACGTCGTGCAAGACCTTAAAATTAAAGGTTTCAAGATAATCGATGCCGTCAAGAAAGAAAAGCGACAAACTGAAGGAGAAGTCCGAAAACTTGGATAAAATGTATAAAATTAAATCTATACTTATTATAGTCGTAAGAATTGAACCTATGCGCAAAAGTAGAAGGCTTGTCCCTCAGTGAAAACGTTGTCAAGGCTATAATCATACGCACGCATACTGCCAACAGGAACCGCGTTGCGTTAAATGCGCGGGTAAACCAAGATTCGCCAACTTGCATTAATTACAAGGGAAATCACCCGGCAAACTATCGCGGCTGTGAAGTATATAAAGAGCTGCAGAATAGGCACGACTTAGTAAAGAAAAAGCCTTTACCGATCGAAAGCCGATCCAAAGATAAATTTAAAAAAGTAAACGGAAAACCTTCTAAAGAAAGAAAAACAAGGACTAACGAAATGTGAAAACCACCGCAGACGACAGTACGGAAAATTGAGGTACAAAAGTCGACGAATCGCGGCCCGCAAACGTACGCTAAAGCAAACAATGGAGTTGTTAATACGGCACCTGATCCAGTTCATCAAGTTTTTTCCGCAATACTTGCGAGACTTGAAGAGCAAAGCCAAATTAACAAACGTATGTTCGCGAAACTGGACAAGCTCGAAAATAAACTTCGAGGCTCACCAACTCCTGTTTAAATTATGAAAAGCTTTATAAAAGTAGTAACATGGAACGCCAATGGCCTTCTACATAAAATCGACGAGTTAGAAGCATTCCTTCCCAAAAACGATATTGATATATGCCTGGTATGGGAAATGCATTTGAGGAAAGAATCAGGTATAAAAATTAGAGGTTACAGCGGTTATCACGCATATCACCCATCAGAAAGGGCTAGAGGCGGAGCGTCCACTGATCACACCCCGGGTGAAAAAATTGAGCTTGATGAAATGCAAATAAGCTCGGTTAGCGTAAGCATTAAACGCATTACATATAACTTTGGGTCTATTTATTGTCCTCCACGAGTGACGTTAGGAAAAAATGATTTTAGAGGCATATTTTACTCAATTGGAAAGAACTTTGTAATTGGTGGATTAGGCGTAGATTTCAACACAAAACACACCTTCTGGTGTGATCCAGATTTGTCTCACGAAAAGGTCGAATTCTATTCGAAGCCGGTATGGAGTCTGAGGTCGACTGTTACTCGTCTGGCAAACCCACGTATTGGCCTTCGGATATGGCAAAAACACCAGACCTCATAGACTTTTTTATCGCAAAAGGAGTATCTGAAAACTCAAAATTGAAGAAAGTTTTGATCTCTCTTCTGACCATTCGCCGGTCATTCTGATAATTACCAGCGGAGGCTTACGCGAAATGGACGGTCCACCAAAACTTACTAGCAAAAGAACTAATTGGGACTCATTTAGAGAAGACTGCATAAATAAAATCGATCTTAAACTATCCCTTCGAACCATATGAACTCGATGACAAAGTGAATCAATTCATCGATTTGCATCTAATTTGCCGCGAAATTACTGATTTAGTAAAGGAAAAACGAAGAGCGCGTGAAGATGGCAGCAATCTCGCGCTCCGCAAGATAAAAAAATTTAAATAATCTTTCCAGCAAACTCAAAAGAGACATTCGGGACTTTAAAAATCATGAAATCTCTATGTATCTCGAACGTCTAACGGCGGATATAACTTCTAACTATTTGCGTTGGAAAGCTATGAAAGGCATGAAAATGCCAAAGATGCAAGCGCCACCCATCCGGAAAAATAACGGGAAATGGGCGAAAGGAAACAAGACAGAAGAGACGTTTAAACCAGTTTACGGTAAATCGTTGGTTGAAGATACTGTTCGTACCACGGCATAGGATAATTTTCAAATTAGACAAGTATCGCTGGTAGAACTCTGTTTTGAAACACAAAAACTTAAATATGACATAATTACGGGAGAGGTCCTTAAAGAGCTGCCCAGAAAAGCAGTACTTAAATTTGTTTATCTCATAAACGCTTCTATTAGACTTTTGTATGTGCGCTTTCAATGGAAGATAGCTGAGGTGATAATGGTTCCTAAGCCAGGTTAACCTCCATATGATAAAAAATCCTATAGACCAATATCGCTTCTACCAATAATGTCAAAGATATTTGAAAAACTCATATTGAAGCGACTACATCCGATCATCGAAGAACGCCGATTAATACCGGATCACCATTTCGGATTCAGAACTAAGTACTCTACAATTGACCAGGTTTACAGAATAACCAACGAAATTGAAAAAGCACTAGAGGAGAAAAAAAATTGTTCTAGCGGTTTCCTTGACGTCTCTCAGGCCTTCGACAAAGTGTGGCATACGGGATTAAAATATAAACTAAACAAAGCACTCCCAAAGCAATTATATAAGATCCTAAGCTCTTATATAAATGACAGACTCTTTCGTGTTAAACACGGGAACGAGTAATCCGGATTCAAAGAAATCGCGGCGGGAGTTCCACAAGGAATTGTTCTGGGCCCTATTTTATTCCTATTATACACTCGCGATATCCCACAAGATGAGTATACAATCGTAGCAACTTTCGCGGATGCTACGGCTATTCTAGCTATAGACAATTCGATTCAGTCCGCGACAAATAAGCTTCAAAGATCTATCGGCAGAATATGCTTGTGGACAAAAACTTGGCGTATTGTCCTCAACGAAACAAAACTTTTGGCAGCTATCATGCCATTTTAATCTCCGTGGTTTCACTGTGTGATCTGGTAAACTGAATGCATTATATTTACCTTTAATTTCAATCAAGTAGGGTTACCAACTCCAGTAAGGGCTAGGCCCGGAGACATAAAACATTTAGTTTGCCTGTACCCCAAAAGTAACATTACCACAAAGCAACGAGTATTTTCTTGTCTATGTAAAAATGGTAAGCTCATCTTTATCTGACTACATTATTTTAAAATGACTTCGGTTCTTTTTACAAACACGAAGTAATTTAGTAGTTTTTTCGAAATTTAATCACATCAACGTAGAGAAACGTTAAAAGAACTTCCAAACCATGAAAATGGGTTAAAGAAGAAATAAGGACGCCAAGTTCTTAGTTAATGCGAATTTTCAAAGCAAACAATATTTTGATAAAAAACCCGGACCAAAATTATGTGAGACAAAATTGTTAAAGAGGACAGGTTTAGTGAATATCTTAACCCTTTCCCGTCAATTTGAAAATTATGTGAGCAGCAGTAGGCATATTAAAATTTGTTCGCAATTTCATCTTTCTAGCTTAAAATTGTAAGGCCTAAAATCCAATGACGGATGGACAGATATTGCTAAATCGTCATAAAATTTGATACTGATCACAAATATATATATATACTGTGGCTTATTTCTCACTGTTTCCGACCTTTTTTAAATCTAGGACTGACATTATTCGAACCAAAACTGATTATTTCTTATTATTTCATTTGGATGTGGCTTTATGGTGTCTTCGCCTAATTACAAAACATACCTACTCTTTTATGGCATGCTATGAAGAAAAAATATTATTCCTTGGACTTTATCGTGTTGCCTTCGCAATTCAAGTAAAAGTATCCGAAGCAAGTCCTGCTACCTGGATTTCCTCGATTGGTGTTTTTTATGGCGCATCATAGTTTTTTGCAAGCACTTAGTGAGAAATCTGGTATAGCATGTTCCTTACTTTTAAAATATTTAATTTCCATATCAGGACACATTACGTACACCGTAACCGGCTCACACACAAGTGTAGTGTCTGTGGGCCACTTTAAAGACACAACATTAAGAAAACCTAAAGAGCATTAACGGGCAGAAGACACAGGTCTAACTCAAAAACAATAACACCAGTGCCAACATTAACAACGGCAACCACAACAACAACTTTAATATGTAAAATTTTGTGGAATTTCAGCTTGGTATGCAACATTTTTGGCTTAAACCCAGATATCTAAAATACAAAAGACATTTAAAAAAATAGTGCTTAATAAACCAGTAAAAGATGGTATGTTATTTTAAATTTTAAAACTGTTACCTAAAAACTTTATATGCGAACTAGGAAATTCATCGACGGGTTTCGCCATTCAGCGGGACACAATTTATTAAATTTATCTATAGCCATAACGTAATGTCATACCCACTTTACAGTTGACCCAAGCCTATTTTATTTCAGCACAATTCCAATAACTTTCTCTTTAGTATACCAAAAAAAAAAAAAATTAAGAAATTTGTAAGACCAACAAAATTCGATGAAAAAATAAATAGTCCTTTGTGTTGTGTTCATCCTTTGGATGTGCATTTATGTACAATGACCACCCATAATCATTTTCTGCCTTACCACATCTATTCACTCAGGCAGTCTTGAAATAGCCAAAGCTCTGGTTTCCTGTTGCCGCTCTGATGATAGAAAACAAACGGGTAAATATCCGTAGTTTGTCACTGTTCCGCCAAGCCATACCACAAATTTGTAGCCCAGCCCTTATCTTTGGCACGGCTATGTGGTAATGACCTGAGTTGGATGGATTAAGTTAGCCTTCATTCATCCTCTCTTGGGTCCTTCGACACGTTGTCTTAACCCTAAAATAAACCGAGTTGCTCAGTTTGATTTATATATAAAGTTTGTTGTAATAAGAAATTTTCTTCAACACACTTTTCATCGTACTACCAAACAGGATCATGAGGATTCGTCATCTTACTGTGTGTTGCTCTGCTGAATTTGTGCTGTAAACAGTTTACTTTTAAGTAAAACGTGGATCCCAGATGTAAGAAGAAATTCCTTTCGACGTATTTTTCGCAATGTCTGGAAGAAGTTTTATTTATTTCTTTTTATTTGCAACTCCTCTTGGCAAAGCTTCCAGTTAAAAAGCATTCTGACTGTAGCATATCTTAACATCGTACGTTCTGCTGCTGCTATTATTGCGCTGCGTTACGAGGAGAGGAAGTAAATTTATTTTTCTGCTGCAGCAGCAGTCACACTGGAGGCAATTTTATTGATTGGTAGTGCACAACAGTGTTATATCTGGCCGGAAGTACTTTAGGAGTCATTTTGCAAATTGATTACTGATTGTGGGTGAAGTTGGCAAGTCCTAAATTCGGTACATGCTATATATTTAGAAGTGGAGTTTACATTCCTTTTAGAGTTTGATATTTGTGTTAAGTTGTTACGAAGAAGATATGTGCACTCAACATTAATTTCGAGTTTATATTGCTATGATCGGAATTGTTTGCATTTTTCTATAAGCAAGAAACGCTGTTTTTGGTAACTTCTATGCGTTCTATATACATGCCCTTATGGTCTATTAAACAATTAACTGACATGGTATTTAAGGAACGAGCAAATCGGCCACATTCTCCAACTATTATATTGTTCTTTATCTCTTTGAAAATACCTACTCTTCTCATATTAATACTGCCGATAACTTTATCAATCGCTTGGCAACTTTCTGGCAGTGCAACTGGTACTTACACTGCGCCAAACCTATCCGACGACCCCTATCAAAAGAATATGCCATCTGATGCAATGATACCGAAACTTCAGCTGCGTGCAAATTTTAAAGTCGACTTTCTTTAAGTTCAATAACGGATTCGGAGCAGGATATGGATATAATCGCTTTTTCACAAATGGTTTCAAACCCGGTTTGGGTGCTGAATCTTTTGGAATGTGACAACTTAGGGCATTTCTCCTCTTTGAGCAAACATGCGTCGGTTTTCCAAGTGAAGATCTTTCCGATTCTAATGGTTATGGATTACATATTTTGTAAAAAACAGGTGGAGGTAGGCTCGCATCTCTAGTAAAGGCATGTATGATGACTGGGCGTATAGGCAAAATATTCTATGGCAAGATTATTCGGGCTACAGACAGACCAAACTAGTTCGATAGAATGTCTAATGTCACCCGGAAGTCTGCAGCACTTTTTTTATCACTACAGAGAAAAGACTGCAGGCGCCTAGTGAAGCAGAAACTGTCTGTGACGCTTAGAGGCACCGCTAAGTCGGTGCCTGTAAGAAGCGTTTCAAATGGGTCATCGCTCAGGGAATATATCCCGAAGAAGCAAGAGACAAGGCCAAAGAACCCCTGCCCTGTCAGAAGAGAGACCGATCTCTCTTTAGGCAATCCTTCTAAAAAACAAAAAATGTCTCACCCTACTGAAGCTAAAGTGCTTAGCAAAGGCCAACTGCCTTGAAATCCTCCTTCGTCGGGAATACCGAAACCTTCCTTTAAAGAGACTCTTGAGGGTTTTAAGATTGGCATCTTAGCCAAAAACTTCCCTGAAATTCTTCTCTTGAACTCTAACATGACCGCGATCAAAAGCTCGGTTCTAGATTTAATTGTAGCCCAAGCTGAGAAACAGTCCTTCATCTCAACTCTTCCCAAACAGCAGAATGGCTTAAATAGATCACCGAAGAGTTGAAGCCTTGGAAAAACTCACCCCTTAAAGCGGTTGATGAGGCAGAAATACCTCGCAGCCTAATTCTGGTAGGTCAATTCCCTGACTGCATTTCGTATGATAATGATAACATTCTGACTACGATCCGCGCTCAGAACAATTATCTTCTTGCTGCCGAATGGGGAGTAATCCGCCGTGAAATAAAAGGAAATTCTATCGTCCTTAGACTCTCTATCTACCATAAGTCTATCGATGGACTCAAAAAAAGGAAGACTATAATATATCATTTTGCTTCGGTGAATAAAACTTCTCCCTTTCAACTCCCCAATAGATAAAGTTAAACCGACCAATACTAATAGGCCTCCAAATAGACAACCAAAGTCTAGAACAAAGGCTAGTACAATCGGTAAGCACCTATGTCCGACTTTAACCTCCCCATCCGGCTCAACCGAAAAAAAACAGTGGACAAAGCATCCACAAGTAAGTTGTCCAATCCATCTCCTCAAAAAACCGATCCCACTGACTCACCTATCCCTCACCCTCCCCCACCTTCAGCCCCTCCCTCACAAACACCAAGCACAAGCAGTGATCTAATCACAATCACAAAAGACAAGAAAAGAGTCTAACTCTTAGCTAAAAGCGCCAAAAGGCAACACCTCAACCCCAAAGAAATCGCAATGACACAAAACACCAAGTTCCTACAGATAAACCTGCATCACTCTAACGCCGCCACTGCAACTGCTTGTAGTAGCTTCATCTGTAACGCCCTAGACGTCATGCTCATTCAAGAGCCATGGTGTCGTAACGGGCTTCAAGGAAAATCATGATATATGATATATGACAATACAAATGATCACCCTAGAGCTGCAATGCTCATCAGGGATCACATAAACTTTCTCCCCATTCCAGAATTCATCTCCAAGGACCTTTTCGCTATACAAATGGCAATAGCGACAACAAGAGGAACTCGAGAAATGATAATAACTTTCAGCTCCACCAACTGAAATCATGAAACTGGCGAGATCATGCTATTCTAAGGGAGTCTAAATCAGCATTTGTTGCGATGCCAATGCTCATCATACAATCTGGTGCAACAGTAATACCAACAGACGAGGTGAGTCTCCTTTAAACTTTCTTATAAAATCAAATCTAGAAATTTTAAACAGAGGTAACGACCCTACTTTTGTAAGCCTACATCAGCGTACGAATCCGGTTGTCAGATCAGAACTAGATCCACCAACGTACCCTGGTGGAATAGTGAATTAGAAAAATTAAAAAGGAAGGCCAGAAAGCTCTTCAACTCAGCTAAAAGTTCAGGAAACTGAACTGATTACCGCATAGCACTTACAAACTATAACTCGGAGATCATTCTGCGAGAACATAGAAAACCTCGCTTCCTTGAATCGAGCCCAAAAGGCTCTATCGAACGACAATAGCAATGGGATTGGATTGATGAAGAAAGGGGACGGATCTTTGAATTCCGGTTATAAGGAGAATCTGGAAATGCTTATGCAAACCCATTTTCCTGGAACCTATGAAGTTGATCCAGTAATGGATTAGAATCCCAGGAATTCTTACCAAACCATTCCGTTCCTAATAGGAAATCGAAAACTCTATCGGGACAAATTTTCAACCCTAACACGATTAAATGGGCAGTTGCTTCCCAAAAACCCTTCAAATATCCTGGTGGGGATGGTATATTCCCTGGCCTAGTGCAAAATGGAATGAATCTCTTACTCCAATTCTAGTAGTACTATTCAGATTCAGCTTTGAATACAGTTATATCCCTCGTTCTTGGCGTAAGGTTAACGTTATTTTAATCCCCAAGTCCGGCCAAAATTCTGCCCAGTCATTTAGGCCAATAAGCCTCTTTTTTCTTAAAAGTTATGGAAAAAATAGTAGACCATTGTAGACCTTTCTTGTAGAACATCCCCTTAATAAAAACCAATTCGAGTATTAATCTGGTAAATCTACAATAACGGCCCTACATCATCTAGTCAAGAAGATAGAAGGCTCGCTAGATTCCAAAGAAATTGCACTCTATTCTTTTTTAGACATTGCTTGGACAATACGTCGTACTCCTCCATTAAAAGAGCCGCCAATAATAAAGGAATAGACAAACAATCCATAAGTTGGATACAATCAATGTTGCAGCAGATCAATGTCTGCCCAACTTGGCCAGACATCCATCACTATAAAAGCAGTTGAAGGTTGTCCCCAAGGGGGTGTTCTGTCTTCCCTTCTCTAGTCAATCGTCATCGATGAACTCCTCGACGACCTGAACAACTCTGGGTTTAGCACACAGGGCTTTGCTGACGACCTAGTAAATATTATAAGAGGCAGACATGGTCCCACCATTTCTGGGCTTATGCAAACTGCCTTAATAAAAGTATGGAACTGGTGTCAAGACAGAGGTTACCGGTTAAACCCCTTAAAAACAACTATTGTTCCCTTCACCCGGAAAAGGAATCACATCCTGCCAACCTTATCACTGAAAAACACCTATACCATTCTCAAAGGAAGTAAAATATCTCGCTATCATACTTGATCATAAACTTACTTGGAATGCCCACCTAGAATGCACTCTAAGTAAAGCGTCTGCTATTTTATGGGCATGCTCTAACCTCTTCGGTAATAAATGGGGTCTACGTCTAAAAATTATACATTGTACCTACCAAACCATAGTCATACCAATTATTACTTAAGATTGGTGTGGTGTGAAAAGGTAAATCAAATATCTGCCCAGAAAGCATTTTAAAGAATACAAAGACTAGCTTGCGTAGGAATCACAGGTGCCATGCGCCCCTGTCTCTCTGCTGCCATAGAGAAACTCCTTGACCACCCACCACTTCATGCACGAATTAAGAAGTGCGCTGCATCAAGCGCAATAAAACTTCACTTCAAGTAGGGCGATATTACAGCACACTTAAGTATTTTAAACTCCTCAGAAATCATACACAGCCCCTTGATTCAAGTCACGGACCTAATGCCCAGAAAAGTAGATCGCTCGTGTGGGAAACTTGAGGCCTTAGGCAAAACAGATCCCACTCAGTCTGGTACACGGATGGATCAAAAAAGGTCAACGGGTGTAGGAGCAGGCATCAGCGGTCCCAACTGAAAAATTCCAAATCATCGATCTCAACAATCGTAAGATTCATCAAAGACCTAGGATTGCCGCTAGACCAAATAAATTACTAACTTAATAGGGTGCACAAAAGATCTATCCTGGTCGCAGTGCTAATCAGCCCAACTCTTTAATAATAATAATAATGTTTAATGCTTTAGGACACAATATCAAACTGCTTGCCTACCGTTGTGCTTAGCGGTATGTTTACATCGCAATTGCATTATTTCTGTGGCTTTAAACGTCAATATAAAGGACTAAATTATGTCCTAGCGTGTAGCACTGCGCGATTCTGGATAGGTGCGGAGAAATAATCCTGGAAATATTCTGACCATATCTTAACCGCCATCGCATTTTGGAGTTTGGGATTGCGGCTTATAAAATACTTTATTCCTATTAGTTCTGGACATAAAGTGTCCCAAAGTGCGGGGCATCCTTCCAGAAATACTACACCTTGTACTTTCAAATTTTTCAAAAAAAGCAAAGCAAAATTGCTCAGCGTTTCACTAAAATTGCTAAAGTATTCACGACTTACAAAGTCGTCGTCCAATTAAAAAGGTTTTTCGTAAAGTTGAAAGTCAAAGTTTTTCAACAATTTATATGAAAACTTTGCATTTGCGTTCTGCAAAGTGTAAGCCACACGAGAGTCGGTCATCGTTAACAAATTGGCGTGCACGAAAGTGAAATAAAACATTCTGATATTTTGTAAATCAAACGTTGAAATCGAAACATACATACTTTTCATAGAATAGGTATGTGTGTTAATAAAAACCTTCGTTGGAATGACCACATATTAGATGTCGCCAAAAGCACTGCGAAATGTCCAGAATGCAAGAAATATTTCATCCCTTCTGATCTGGCAACAATTTATGTGGCGTTTATTCGCCTCAAACTTGAGTAAAATGCTCGTATGTGATCCGGTGCTCCGATAACATATTTGAAGCTACTCAAAAGCATTAAAAAACGTGCGACAAAACTTGTTGGCGATCGAGACATCACAAATTACTTGAGGCTCTTAGTCATCGTCGTAATGTCTCATGCCTGTCATTGTTTTATCGGTATTTGCACAATATGTGATCAAACAAAATAGTCAGTTGTATTCTACCATTCCACCATTGAACAATTCAACCGCAATACCCGCTAAGCCAGGAATGCTCATAGTTTACCCTTAAGCCAGTATTCCGACACACAGTGGAATATAAAGATTCGTTCATGAGCCGTTCTACGCTCATGTGAAAAGCCCTCTCACGTTTCATGTTTTTATACCCTATCCTAAGGGTATATTCATTTTGACACATAGTTTGTAACACCCCTTAATATTTGTCGCAGACCCCTAAAAGTATATATATTTATGATCAGGACCAAAATCTAAGACTATTTAGCAATGTCCGTCCGTCCGTATCAACTTTTGAGGCCTTAAGAATTACGCTAGGAAGCTGAAATTTGGAATATGTACTCCCTAGGGTTCCGAAATGGTAAAGTGTTAAAATTTTCAAAATACGCCCACTGCCACGCCAACAATTTAGAAAAAACCGTTTTAAGGCTTAAGTTAGAGAGATAAAGTTGTACAACCTTCACAAGATATGTAGATACTGCCCACCCTTATTAATTTGTCATATAAAGTTTCTGCCACGCCTACTTTTTGTGGGCTATTTTCACTAAAATACAGTTTTCTTCGAAAATTTTCGTAGAAATCGAAAAAAAATGTTTAACAATATATTATGCCAATAATTTTCTCAATATATCGCCCATACAAAGTTTTTGGCCACGCCCACTTTTTGGGGACGTTTTTTGAAAAAAAATAATTTTTTTTCTATAAATTTCATAGAATGAAATAAAATGCTATCCATCATCTTCCTAATGCTTTTTTTCTTTGGGGTACATAGGGATAAGGATAGGGTATCATACTGTTCGCCCCAAGCGGACTGTAGCCTTTCCTTATGTTTACATATAAGTTTATAGACATTCAAAATCAATGGATTTTTCACTCAACTGCAAATTAAATATTTTCTCTGCAAATTATTAACAACCTTTGCACAATCACAAATGTAAAATGCTTAGTTTATTTGATTAGTGAAACGAAAAGGAAATTTTTTTTTCAAACACGCAGAACTTTGCGCTTTGCAAATCCAAGTTTGTCGCTTTGCAAATTTGAATTTGTTGAAACGAATCTTGCAAAGTAAGAATATTTGCAACTTTTCGATGAAGAATTTCCACTTTGCGAATTTGACCATACCAAAAAAAAATAAAGTGCACGAATGCACCATACGAAACTTTCTCTTTACATTAGATGCATTTTTGAATTGCAAAATGAATCGAAAATTAATGGTGAGAAATTTATTTAAATCACTTTTTAGGTTTTAAAAAATTTGATTTTCTCAGAAACGGCACAACGATTTCGATGTTATTTCGCAGATGGGACACTTTTAACATAATTGTTGGAATTACAAAAAATTATCAAAATCGGTAGATCCGTTTTTGAGAAAACGAATTTAATTTAAATATAAGAAAATCGTTATATGAAAAAAAAAATTAAAAAATCTAAGTATGCAGATTTGTTTGAGTTTACAGTATAAAAAAAATTGTAATTTTTTTGAAGTTGCCTTTATTAGTTTTTGAGATATTGTTCGTTTTATAAATTACCGTTAGTCGCTTTTTTCCCCAGAAACTGAGTATGCAGAATTTTTGACACCATCCTAAATATCCTTAGTACAAAAAAAAACCGAAATCCTTGAAACCACTTTCGAGAAAAATAGTGATAAGTGATTTTCACTAAAGCTGAAAAAATAAAAAGATGCCCCGAGATCTTACAGTGAAACCAAGCAGGGGTGTTGCAGGAGGCATCACGCCCCCCAGATGTATGCCATAGTTTATGCATTCATATAATTCAAAGCTGGCCTTGAAGACTAGCTTGCTTGCCAGCTAAGCGAAGTAATACCTAACGGCAGTTCTGGGGGGAGTGTGGTTGAAAGACGTAGTGGTGTAGATTTGACACACTCTCATCATCGAACCACGCCCAAAAAAGAATAACTTCATCTCTGACCTGACCTAAGACGACTGGTTAAACTGATGAGCAAAACAACGGGTAAGTTAAAAAATCATATATAATGTATATATGTATATACCTTCTTAAAATATTGAATAATAAAATGCTTTAATAACTTCCATAAACGTTGTTATACTCAATCGTTACGAATAACGCAAATTACCAATTTAATTTAATTTTTACGCCGCTAATTATATATAAACATGAAAACATTTGGCAAATAAAACAAACAAAACTGAAGCTTTAATTCCCGCCACTAAAATTAAACAAAACAAACCGAAATCAGTGAATTTCTACTTTCAATTTGTATTTGCAAGGTCATACGACCGAACAAATGATGAGAGTAGATAATGAATTAAATCCAGCCCCCAAAAAACTCCTCCCAATCAATAAACGACCACTCTGATTTGTGCTTTTTCTGGGCTCGTAGGAAATTGTCGATTTTCACAGATCACTGAACAATTCAATGGTCAAGGACTACAAAGTATTGGCAATGTGAAATCCGTTACCAACGAATTGGCACGGCATGAAAATGTAGTAAAAGTGTACAGAGTCCCTGTATATGTGGAGGCAATGTTCTGTAATTTCCTGCATAGGCGACACAGATTTATTCCCCATTGTTTATCAAACGAAATGTATTTTTCATTTGCACAGTATGGAAACAAAACAAATGTCCAAACATACATTACGTTTCAAGAATATTTTGGATGTGTATCAATATGTAGATTGAATTTTCACGACTGATTTAATTCATATTGTACGATTTGTAAACTTTTCTATATACAAATATTATGTTGTGGTACATTACATTACTATATATTTTTGGGAATACAATTCAAATACTACGGAGTTTGATTTTGCATTTTTCACAATTACATAAACATGTTATAATACTTCTACATACATACATTTGACATTGGGAGGCACATTCGCAAATTGTATTTTAAATAGATACTTTTTTTTGTATTCGTCGGAAGCTTTGTACTTCCGCAGAAGCAATCAGACCAGAAACTCGTACTTTAGTAATTTTTCCAACTTTTTTAGGGCTTAAATGTTCAGCACCCTCTTCTTTACTACCTAAAGCCTGGAGCCTGGTTCGAGCAAAGGCAGGATATTTACAGAGGAAATGCTCTGGGGGCCTTCGCCTTCTCCAGAAGCGTCACAGATAGTTGTAGCACTAATGTCTACTAGGCGCCCGCCCGTCTAGCTCGTAATTCAAGTATGAATGGGAATCCAAACAATAAGTCTTCTGACCGAATTTAAAGAGTTCTTGAGTTGGTGCACTAACTCATAAGTGTCTATCACTAGGGACAGAAAACTTCGACTCCCCCACCTGTTCTTTACAGTATAATGCAAAGCCGTTAGAATAGCAATGTCACATTCCATAACAGCTCCAGCATTTATGCATTTGCGATTTCATTCTTTTCCTCAGATCCTGGCTAAAACCGTGGAAAGTCGACTTTGAAATTTTAACGCAGCTGAAGTTCTGGTATCATTGCATTATATGGCATATCCATTAATGTTCTTTGGAGTTTAGTGAAATTAGCAATGATGTTTTCATTTCGAATTACAAGTTCCAGAATCCGAGGAAGCCGTCACGTCAAAGAAGCCATCTCCAAAAAATTGGAGCACGACCGACTCAGTTGGTATTGTCATGTTCAAAGGGGGGTTCCTACGAACCTCGTCAAAAAGGCAATGGCAATTAACGTTCCCTTACAATCGCGTAAAAGCGGCAGGCCTAAAAACTCAAAAAAATGCAGAAACACCAGTATTTGATTGGCCTCAATGATGAAGTGATTCAAAAACGGGAGCTCTGCAGATATTTTTTGAGGTCGAACTGGCGAACCCCACAGGCGGACCAGTAAGAATGCAGTGAAGTGGGAGGGTTATGATCCCTATAATCCTGATCATTATTGTCGTGTAGATCCATAAGATCTTTGTTTTGTCAAAACGACTACTGCACTGTCATAAGGCCGACAATGCCTTAGATGTCCTCGTCTTAACATGCTTTACAGATAAGACAAACCCGTATGTTTCCCCCTACTCGTTAAGAGAATTTGCATTTTTGAAGTTGATATTTTGTCTCGTAAAATCTACCCAGAGCTATACAGTAGTGGACAAATAAAAGTTACCACCACACTCTTTCATAAAAAACAAAAAATGCAGCTCTGATATGTCCATGAAGTGAACTACGATTGCTTTTTTTTGTCTTAAAATACATTTAGAACTGTAAGATACTGTTATTTTGGGTGTTAATTTAATAACTTTTCGAATTCATACAGTCTCAGCTAAATTTAGTTGAAATTTTCTGGTAGTGTCCAATAGTGTATTTGTAAATATTTTATAAATTTTTTTGTGGTATTACTTGTTAGCTTAGACAGTATGACCTGTTATATCTTTACAGTTGAACGGGCTGGATCTGAGCTAAGCCATACTAACTGGCAGAGTCAGAGATAAAGTAAGTAGCTGTGCGATCACCAGAGTAAAACACACTATCGGTACAGGCTGAAGGCGCAACCACTCTATAGCATAAATTCTGCAGGACGTGAAAGTAACAAATGTTTGACACTCATGCTGAAGACCTCTTCGCAGAAAACCTTTGAATGGATTAGTTCTATGGTGCCGAAAATCACTCCTATTAGCACCACATCTTTTAAGGTTTACAAGTCATCCAAGCCTACGCGGCACACTGGTCAAAAATACTTTAACTGGATTTAGCTGAAAATAAAAATAAATTTCTCATTCCAACTCATTACCTTGTACATGTACACTCAATCTAAAATATTTTCACAGAGAAAAGCAACTAATATATTTAAATTAAGAAAATATGTAAACAATTTTTGTGAGTAAAAATCTCGCTTTTAAACCCTATCTTAATTAGGGTATATTAATTTTGACACCTAGTTCCGCTAAAAGTTTATATGTATAGAACGGGTGATCCAAGTAGAGATACTTTTTTGACAGATCACGTGTGAGTCGTGTCATTCTGTCATGTTATTTTTGTTTAGTATTGTTTGCATTTCATAATGGAAAGACTTACACGTGAACAACGTTTACAAATCAACTTTATTATGAAAATTCACGTTCTGTGAGGAATGTGTTTCGTCCACTTCGCTCAACTTATGGTCAACATAATCGGCCTACTGAGCGTACTATTCGCAACACCATCACCCATTTTGAGACCCAGCATTCATTATTGGATAATATTCGACCGAATAGACAACGTCCAGCACGCTGTGAAGAAAATATAGCGGCCGTAGCTGAGAGTGTACACGAAGACCGTAGAGAGTCGATTCGGCGCCGTTCGAAGCAACTCAGACTGACGTATGGAACGACTTGGCGCATTTTACGTCAAGATCTTAAGTTGAAAGCGTACAAAATACAGCTTGTGCAACAAGCAAATTCCGAGGCAAATTTTGTTTAGCGATGAGGCCCATTTCTGGCTCAATGGGTATGTAAACAAACAAAATTGCCGTATTTGGGATGAAAAGCAACCTGAAGAAATTTAAGAACTGCCACTTCATCCAGAAAAAACAACGGTTTGGTGTGGTTTGTGGGCCGGTGGAATCATCGGTCCATATTTCTTTAAAAATTATGCCGGTGCGAACGTAACCGACAGTGGCGACCGTTATCGTGCCATGATAACCGACTATTTGATGCCTGAAATTGAAGCTCGTGATCTCGGCGACATTTGGTTTCAGCAAGACGGCGCCACTTCCCACACATCGCATCAATCAATGGACTTATTGAGAGAACATTTCGGTGAGCACATAATTTCACGTTTTGGGCCGGTCGATTGGCCACCAAGATCGTGTGATATCACACCGTTAGACTTTTTCCTGTGGGGATACGTAAAGTCAAAAGCTTATGCCGACAAACCCGCTTCGATTCAGGCCTTGGAGGAAAACATCACGCGTGTCATTCGCCAGTTACCAGTCGAAATGCTCGAACGAGTGATCGAAAATTGGACTCAACGGATGGACCATCTGCGACGTAGCAACGGCCAACATTTGATAGACATAATCTTTAAAAAATAAATGCCAAAGAATATTCTTTCATATGATAATAAACATTCTCCATTAAATTTGAATTTTCTGTGTTTTTTTTCTTTAAAAAAGTAGGGAACCTCGAAATGAATCACCCTTTATATGATCATGAGCAAAACCTAAGAATATTTAGCAATGTCCTTCCGTCGGTATCAACTTGAAAGGCCTTTCTATTTATGCTAGGAAGAAACATTTATACTCACTAGGTTTCCGAAATGGGGAAGTGATAAACGTTTTTAAATACGCCCACTGCTACGCCCACAATTTAGAAAAAAACCGTTTTAAAGCTCTAGTTGAAAAGATAAAGAGTTAGAGCCTTAATAAAATATGGAAACATTTATCTCCTTCACCAGTTTGTCATATAGAGTTGTTGGTCACGCCCACTATTTGGGTGCGTTTTTTAAAAAAAATATTTTTCGTTATGAGTTTTATAGAGTGAAATTAAATGCCATCCATCATGTTCCTAATGCATTTTTCTTTGGGGCATATAGGGATATGGATAGGGTATCATACTGTTCGTCAAGCAAACTGTAGCTTCTTTATATATTTTACTCAAATCAACCAAAAGCTACCTAGTCTAGGACTTGTCTTATTGTATCGAAATCTTTCACGACAGCTACGATCAAAAGGTTTTGAAGCCAAGATTTGGTTGCTGCTGCTATAACTTACCGTGCAAATGATAATTTCGAAACCTTTGTCATTCCATCGGCTTACTTTTCCTATGAGTTTTAGAGCTCGTAGGGTATTGCGAATCTAGAAGTTTGAGTCTTGTCTTGTGCTGCTATATTAATGCCCAGAATGCTGTTTGGGGCAGCAGTAACAAATGCAACATAAGGGAGGGTCGTATTTTTGACTTAATTTTATCGCCTGATGTAACCATCAACAATGTAGGTCATCAAACTACCTTTCTTACATAGTACAGATAGCACCTTTTCAGATCACAGGTACATCGAATTTCAAATCTACTAGGAACTGATACCCTCTCACCTATCCGAGTTAAACGTAGTGGCCACGGTTTAGAGAGGAGCTCTCCAACTCTGTCAAGACAGGGGGTGAACAGATCTGCTTAACACTCGACCCATGTACTGTAAAATTTTAAGTTATCGTGTACTTGGGCACTTATTGCCCTGTAAAGTAAGTATGGAAGAAAATTAAATTTTTTTATATGAGATCAAAGAGAAACAGGTTTTTTTTTTTAAATCCAAATTATATATACCGACTTCAAAAACTAATACAAATTAGTTTTTTTAGAACCCTCAAAAATCATATCTTCCTTGGATTTGAAAATTTATTTAGGAACTCAGTGCCCAGTACACAAGGTCAAGGGTTAAGATCTCATTCAAGCTAGCGCCCTCATCTGTTGCTTTGAACTATCACGTTTGTTAAGGAGGTCGGTGCATAAATATTGCGAAGGTGTAATGCTCTTTTTCGTTAACTTCTAAAAATCCCATTTTAGTTTAACGCACGAGTTTGGAAACTTGATATAAGGCACGTTTTCACTTCCTTGTTGTTGTTCTGGGGAGCAACATGTATAGTTGTTACTCTAGGGAGTATATGTACCAAACTTGAGCTCTTAGCTGAAAACAAAAGGCTTAAAAACTGGTGACCGGCGCACGGACGTTATAACTTTTAATGCTGATCAAAAATGTATTTTTACTTAATTGTTTTCAAGACTTCTACGTTTAATTTTTTCTTTCGTGCGTAAAAGGCGACTTTTTTTAAAACTATCATCACTTAGGGCAGGTGTTAGTATATACATATATTAAACAAAAATTACAGCCATATAAGTATAAAGAGCTAACACAAACATACCGGACATAAACAAACACAATAGAACATGAGTTAGCAGAATATTTTTAAGTTTCAGCTTACAAATACGCTGATCTAATAGCTAATAATAGGGTGAAGGATTAAACCGTTAATAACAAACCAAGTAGCGAAACAATTAATGTCGTTCTGGAGAAGATTTCTGTCATCCTGGTTGTTGACAGATTTAAAAATGTTCATATCATCGGCATATATTAAAATATCGATGTGTTTAATACATGATTTAACAGCGTTAATAGCAAGTATAAACAATATGGGTCCCAAACGACTTCCGTGGAGAAAACCCGACAGAGCAGAGAAAGATTGTAATAAGAAACCTCTAAATTTGATTTCATAGTCTCTAAGCTTAAGACATGAGTTAATCCAATTGACAAAATGCTGTGGAAAACCATAAGAAATGAGCTTAAATTCGATTATTTCATGGGATAACTTGTCAAAAGCTTTAGAGAAGTCTGTGTATATGCAATCGACTTCATTATTATTTTCTAATGAGTTTGAACAAGTGTTCAGGAAACATAACAAATTTGTGACAGTGGAACGGTTTTGTACAAACTTATGCTGTTCATTACAGATTACATTGCGACATAGAAATATTAACTTTTCGAAGACAATTTCCTCAAAAAGCTTTGGAATACACGAAAGCTTTGAGATTGGTCTATAATTAGTAATATCAACCTTAGCATACTTTTTAAATAAAGGTGCGAAATACGCACTTTTCCACAAATTGGGGAATTTGCCTGTACTTATGGAAAAAAAAACAAACAAGTTCTTCAGATGCGGACCAAGGGCTTGGCTACAGTTGAAAATCGGTGCAATCCCACCGGAACTGGACGAGTAGTCGTTATTTAAAGAGGAGACAAATTTTCAAATTTTATCCAAATCAAATGAAAAATTACAATAAGATATTTGGGCACAATTATTCAAGTAACTAAAATAATGTTTATCAGGGTGTAGATGTCAGTCACTAAATGACTTACTAAAATAGCAAATAAATTACTTGCAGCTAGAGAGTCAGAAGTTATACAATTTTTATAAGAAAAATTATCTCACAAGACTCCAAAAATGTTTTAGGTCATTTTTAAGAGAGCGCTCCATTTGGGGTGATATATCACCTTAAGGAGTTTTAAAATCCTCGTGAGCCTAGCAACACATTATAATATCTTAATGCTAACCTGCGCGAAGTGGGTATGTGCATACTAAGTTTTACACCGTAGCTCTCTCATGTCGAATATCGTACAAGAAAGATCAAACGGAATAACAAATATGTTGAGGCAAATAGACTAATAACACAAGCAATAGATTGGCCTCAGTGATTTCGAAAATGGGCACCCTGCCGAAAATATTTGAAGGTCGAACCGTTTTTAATCATAAAATCGTCGGCAAATGGAAAGAAGAAAAACAAGATTTAATAAGTTAGTATTCAATAACAGAGTAATTGTAGGTTTTTTTTTTTTTTATAATGTACGCGCACTAAAGGGACTTTGGATACCCTTATAATGAAGTGACACAGTGCGGGCATTAGGGAAATGAAGGATTAGAGAAAGGGAGAAACCGATGCACATTGGTTTTAAATGTTTGTAAATTATAATGCAAAGGAAAAACAGAGCGTGGTAGAGCATTCCACATTCGTATTGTACGGTTGAGAAAGGAATCTTTATATTTCACAGTACGTCCGAAAACAGGCTTAAGGGTAAACTGATGTGCATTCCTCGCAAGGCGAGTATTGCGGTTGAATTGCTGTAGGGGTGGAATGCAACTGGCTATTTCATTTGAGCACTTGTGGTGGAAATACCGATAAAACAATGACAGGCAGGAGACATTACGACGATGACTAAGAGAGTCAAGTGATTTCGCGATGTCTCGATCGCCAATAAGTTTTACCGCACGTTTTTGGATCCTGTCAAGTAGCTCCAAATATGTTATTGGTGCCCCAGACCAGATATGAGCGTTGTACTCAAGTTTTGGGCGAATAAACGCCTTGTAGATTCTAGCCAGATCAGAAGGGGTGAAATATTTCTTGCATCGCTTTAGGAAGCCTAGACATTTCAGAGCGTTCTTGGCGACATCAAATATGTGGTCATTCCAACGAAGGTTGTCATTAACACACATACCGAGAATGGAAAGTCTTTCGGTTTCAGCGATGCAAGTGCCATTCATGGATAATGGCAGAGAATTAGGAGTTCGCTTCAATGACAACAGACAGCATTGCATTTTCAGCAAAGGAATGGATTGGATTAGAAGTGACAGACAGGAGGTCATTGATAAAAATGAGAAAGAGAGTCGGAGACAAAACAGAGCCTTGAGGGACACCAGCATTTATTTGGTGAGTTGCAGACTTGAAACCGTCCAAAACAACTTGTATTGAACGGTCCGAAAGGTAATTTCTAATCCATTGAAGAAGGGTAACATCGATCCCAAATGCACGCATTTTCGACAAGAGAGCTTGATGCCAAACTCTGTCAAATGCCTTTGAAATATCAAGCGCAACGACCTTGCTTTCACCACCATGGTGAATAGATTGGTTCTACTTTTCGGTTAGATATGTCATCAAATCAACAGTGGACCTGTTGCTGCGAAAACCGTACTGCCGGTCATTAAGAAGTTTTCGGTATTCGAGATATTTCAAAAGCTGACGATTTATCAGCGTTTCCATGACCTTGGAAAGAAGGGACGTAAGTGCAATTGGTCGGTAAGAGGAGGGAGAGGAAGATTCGCCTTTTTTTGGGACGGGCTGGACAAATGCTGTTTTCCATCTTCTCGGAAAGAGCCCTGAAGAATAGGACAGAGAGAAAAGCTTCCGCAGTGGTTTTGCCAGCGTGGAAGAACACCTCTTCAGAACTATAGGGGAAACACCATCTGGGCCAGCGGATTTGTGAATGTTGAGATCTTGAAGTACTCTTGCCTCAGTACGGGTGCGAAAGTGGATTTTTCCCATGGAGTGTTCTATGCGCTCGAGTACTGGGGGAGATAAAGCACAATTTGGGAGCGTTGAGCTAGCTGCAGAATGAGCAGCGAGCAGATTGGCTTTATCCGAAGAGCTGACAGCTGGAGTGCCATTGTAAATGAGTGTCGGGATAGATGACGAGGCCGAATTTTTAATATTCTTAACAAACGACCAAAAGTTTTTACTACCGGAGGGCTCAAGTCACACCAAGCGTTTTCCTTAGGTCTGATACACTTTATCCTGATAGGGATAAAGCGTTTCATACCCAGGTGAATAAAATTTGTAATCATATCGGCAGCGGCATCCACGTCGTTGTTGAGGAAGCACAACGACCAGTTAAAACTCCTAAAGAAACCGTTTAAAGCTTCCCAATTGGCTTTCTCGTATTGCCATACGGTTCTTTTAGGAGCTTGTTCTTTAACTGTGTGGCGTTAAGAAATCACACATGTGTCAATGCAAGTGTTTTGTATTTTTGTGTCTTATTGATATTGTTTATTTTTCCGATTTTCTCTTCTCGACATGGAAAGATATCGAAGCAGTTTATGCCTCAAATATTTATTCAATTAAGTTAAGTTGAAAAAAAAATTATGATTTTATAGTCTCAACTTTCGAAATCTTGCGAACCCTGGCATAAATCTAACAACCTTCAGTCACTTAAAGCCCCCATGCCAGAAAAACAATCCAACCAAAACCAATTTTCAGAATTTTTTTTTAAATTATCGCTTGGGTTTCATAACACAAATCGAAACTTGCTATCTTACAATCAATTGGGAAACTTTTTCGTAAGTACTTACCTCCTGGGACAGGAAAAAGCCAATAAAAAAGAAAATTCTAGCAAAATTTATCACAGAGTAAAATAAAATACATCATTTGAATTCCATTTATTTTCCGAATAGTGTGCGTTTTCAAACAAACCTCGGCATCCTTGAATACATCTCCTCCTGAAAGTTCAAATCTATGGCCGCACTGCAAATGCATTAAACTTTAGCCATTAATCATACATTATATCTTTCAGATCGTTAGCGCTTATCGCGTCAATAGATTCCTCAACGTGTATTTTATACTAGTAAACTTTTGCCTTGGTTACCTACCCTCTGACCGTGTCGAAAGCTACAAAAAGAGGAAAATTGAAATTACCATCGTCATCACTGGTATCATCACAGTCGCAATCAGCGTCATCATCCTTGGAGCCTTCTATTCATGGATTCTGTGGAACAGTGAACCTATTGCATTATGGCAGAGGATGCAAGTACCAATTGATATGCCAGTTTGTCTGTGGTTGGATAGTTACGCCAGAAGCTGCTGTATGCTCTCAAACAGAGAGTTGCGCTGACAATAGAATTTCATGGACCATGCCATGACTCGGTGCCACCGTTCAGCGACCGTGCCTTCATCCATTCAATAAGTCCCATCGACTGTCTGCGCGTCTAAGCCCTAGGGTGTAATTTTCTTATGGACCATTGAGCGCGAATGCAATAACTCAAAGGTGTTAACCGCTTCATTGTTATCAGTCCCGAGGTATAATAAAGTTTATAACTTTTGATGTGTATTCGCTGCTTTGGTGTATATTTGTTGATGATGGTTCGACAAGGACGCCACTGATCAATTGGTCGATTTTTTTATAATTAAAATGAAATAAATGATCGTTTATATGCTACCATATAAGAACGCCAGCAAAATTAGGCTATTTGCTAAAGTAATATATTTTTGGACTTCTCAGTCTTCTCAGGTATTAGAGTTATAAAAGAATGAAACCATTTTTGAATTAAATCACAAAAATGTATTCAATAAATTCAGTTTTATGATTAAATTCATTGATTTCAAATTGAGATTGCTAAAAAATGTATATAATCACCATTCATTTTGTATAAAATAAAATTTAATGCATTCTTTTCATATTTTATATTTTTTAATTCCTTACATTCCTTGATGGATTCGCATTGCGCCAAGGAAAATTCAGGCAAAATTAAAAATCAGGGACGATTCGGTTGTTAGTATATTTGTTCGAAAACAATTTTACGGATTTTGGCGCCGATTCGTTTGAGAATTGAGATTACATTCGCACTAGTCACTTTTGGGCTAGCGACTACGACAATTTTGCGATGACGGAAGTAATGCAGCAATGTAAAATTATCATCTGTGACGAGTGCACAATGGAAACATTGAAAAAGACATTGAATCCTTAGAAAATAATTTTTTTCAAAAATATCTAAAAAAGTATACAGAAAGGCTGCAGTCCGCTTGGGGCGAATGGTACAATACCTTATACATATCCCTCCCGATGAAAGAGGCATGGAAAACATGTTGGATGACATTTTATTTGTTTTTTATAATAGAATCATAAAAACATAAGGAAAGGCTACAGTCCGCTTGAGGCGAATAGTTTTATACCCTATCCACATACCTATATGCCCAAAGAAAAAGCCGCTGATGGATAGCATTTTATTTCATTATACAAAAATTATAAAAAAAAAAATAGATATAGAAGGTTGCAACACTCTATCTATCTAAGTTTAGCTTTAAAACGGTTTTTTCTAAATTGTGGGCGTGGCAGATGCCGTATCAAAAAAAAAAATTGTACACAATACCATTTCGGGACCCTAGGGAGTCTATGTTCCAATTTCAGCTTCCTATCTTTAATTTAAAGGCTTAAAAATTGTTGACGGACGGACTGACGGGCGTTGCTAAATAGTCTTATGTGGGTTTTGGTTCTGATGATAAATATATGTATATACTTTTTTGAGTCTACGACGAATATTAATATACCCTTAGGATAAGGTATAAACAGCATTTTTGAAAAAACGCTCTCAAAAAGTGGACATGACAAAACACTTTATATAGGCCAAATGTTTAGGAAAATATTTTCTAAATATTATGTCAAACAAATTTTGTTTTATTAAAAAGAAACGCCCCAAATATTGGATGTGGCTAAAATGTTTGTATGGGTGAAATATTGAGAATTGTATTTTCTACATATCCTTGTTTATATTTTGTTTTTCTAAATTTTTTAAAGACACAATTGTGGAAATACGAGGCTAAACTTCTTACGGCAGAGGATGAAATTATAAATTTTAAAACGCGTCGCAATTAATTTAATTAAAATATAAGTTGTGTTAACATATTTTATAACATAAAAAAATAAATACATAAATAAAAAATGTTCATATTTCTTTACATATATTTATATACATACATATACATACACAACTGGGAGACCGAAAATGATTTCGGGATGGCTACAGGGCCATTATCCGAATCCACAACTTGGGTTTCTCCAGTACTCAGTTTAAAACTTCAGCACTACAAAAAGAAACCTGATAATCAGCCTAATAATCGTTAAACAGCACTGTTTCTACAGCCTTCGATTACCATGGTAGTATTTGCTTGTTGCAGTTCAAACCAGTGAATATCGATCTTAGCTTACTTAGGAAGCTTACTTAAAGGAAATTTTACACATACGAACTTAAATTTCAAACCCCCTCCTAAAACCCCAATCAGGATCCGCCCTAGAAAAAGTTAAAATATTAATTCACCCAAAGTTTTCTCGCTTCACTAGCGATGTAATCTTATACTATAATAACATTTTCCTTCCATCTTCAAAATTACAAAGTACCTAAGTATATTCGAACCCTAAAAACGAAGTTGTATTTATGGCCACTGCAGTAAGAATTAATATTTATCTCGTCGTTCGTTCTTATCGAATACTACGTTCTTTTCCTTTTACATCATAATAGACCAGTTACCAACGGGGTGGTCCCATCAACAATATGGCAGCTGTACCAAATTGCCAGACATGTACATCAACTCAGTTGCTATTATCGTAATCGAAATTGCCAATCGAAGTGCGGTTATTAATTGTTTCAGCAGTAATAATAAATGATTCGATTCTCACTATAGGTAATTATTACAATACCTTCGACAGTTTACTAAATGACACCATATTTTTCCCGGAACTGCAAAACTGAGCTGCAGGACGGTAAAAGTATTAAGTGGAAAAGAAGTAAAAAGTTGGAAACCACAAGACTACAGTAAGAGCAAATATGTAAGGAGCGTAAGACAATGTCAACATAAGGGCACACTGCATAAGCTAAAATGTTTATACTAATGTTAAAGCCAGCAAAAAGGGAATAATGAAAGGGAAATATGAATGAAATGAACTCCTCCTTTTTGCAAATTATTTCCAAGCTGTGTTTGAAGTGGATTTAAGGAAATGTTTTGTGGTGCAGCTGGTGGTCATAAGGGTGGTGAAGTGTTTAAATGAAAACACAAGTCTTCTCACTATAGCCTTTACTATCAACTACAACTGCTCACCTCCACGTGGTGATTTCTGGGTGCCTAGTACCTCGACTCACTACAGGGTAACCGACACTTGTGGATGGTCGGGAGTGGCATCAGAAAAGGGAAGGGGGGTCGGGAGGTAGAGGAGTGCCATCGTCCTTATGCACTTTCCGCAGGGCAGCGGAAGAGTTCTAAGAGGATGAGTCACCGGTGCCGTTCACAGTTCCAGTTAGGCTGAATTATAGTGATATCCCTATATGAGCTGGTTCGAAATATTTATATTTCAGATCTAATGGGATCCTCAACACTAAGCTAGGGTGTTGAGGACCCTATCAAGGAGGAATTTTATGACCTCCTGGATAGAGCCTCTCCGAAGTACGATGTCAAAATTGTACTCAAGGACTTTAAAGCTAAAGCCGAAGAGGAAAATATCTTTGGCGGGTAAATAGCACTAGGTCTCCAAGGTTCAGGATCTACACAGCAACCTGGCGCTCTTCGCCAACCAAATCAACCATGTGCTTATCGATGCGAGGCACGTATCTTATATCATGAACGCCCACACTTACCGAGAGGCAAACGTCGACTCTGACCATTTTCTTGTTAAAGCTAGATTCAGAGCTCGACTGTCCAACGAGAAGAAGCTACAATATGCCCAAAAGGCGAAATTCTACGTTGGACGCTTTAGGACACATGGAGTAGCCAGAGACTACAAAGAGCGTCTAAGTGAGAGACTCTCCAGTATATATTCATCTACCGCTGACGACAGCAACCAGTGGTCCTAGTATCGTGACATCATCCAAGAGGTAGCCAAAACCATCCAGCCACCCCGACAAAAAGCCCGTGGTATTTTTTTTTTTTTTTTTTTTTTATAATGTTCGCGCACTAAAGGGACTTTGGATACTCTTATAATGAAGTTACACAGTGCGGGCATTAGGGAAATGAAGGATAAGAGAAAGGGAGAAACCGATGCACGTTGGTTTTAAATGTTTGTAAATTATAATGCAAAGGAAAAACAGAGCGTGGTAGAGCATTCCACATTCGTATTGAACGGTTGAGAAAGGAATCTTTATATTTCACAGTACGTCCGAAAACAGGCTTAAGGGTAAACTGATGTGCATTCCTAGCATGGCGAGTATTGCGGTTGAATTGCTGTAGGGGTGGAATGCAACTAGCTATTTCATTTGAGCACTTGTGGTGGAAATACCGATAAAACAATGACAGGCAGGAGACATTACGACGATGACTAAGAGAGTCAAGTGATTTCGCAATGTCTCGATCGCCAATAAGTTTTACCGCACGTTTTTGGATCCTGACAAGTAGCTCCAAATATGTTATTGGTGCACCAGACCAGATATGAGCATTGTACTCAAGTTTAGGGCGAATAAACGCCTTGTAGATTCTAGCCAGATCAGAAGGGGTGAAATATTTCTTGCATCGCTTAAGGAAGCCTAGACATTTCGCAGCGTTCTTGGCGACATCAAATATATGGTCATTCCAACGAAGGTTGTCATTAACACACATACCGAGAATGGAAAGTCGTTCGGTTTCAGCGATGCAAGTGCCATTCATAGATAATGGCAGAGAATTAGGGGTTCGCTTCAATGACAGCAGACAGCATTGCGTTTTGGAAGCATTAAATTCCACTCTGTTGGTTTTACTTCATTTAAGAATGCTGTCAAGATCGGAATTCAATGAGCTTAACATACGTTGCCGTTCCAGTTCAATGCCCGAAGATAAGGGGCGTTGCCCAGGAAACGAATATGTAAAGCTGGGTACTGTCATCAGCAAAGGAATGGATTGGATTAAAAGTATGATTATTAATCAAGTTTGGGTGGAGATGCTTTCCTCGATGACTGGAACATCAGCTCCATATGCAATCCTATGTATTGCAAGAAATATCGAGGCATATCCCTACTAAATCTTGCATATAAGACCCTATCCAAAGTACTGTGTGCACGTCTCAAACCCTTCTACAACACACTAACCGGCAAGAACACGTTTAGTTTCCTGCACGGGAAATCAACAATAGACCAAATTTTCACACTGAGTCAAATCCTGGAAAAAACCAAAAAATTTCAACAGTACCTTTTTATCGA
The DNA here is from genome assembly GCA_963576555.1 of Ferdinandea cuprea. Taxonomy (NCBI): domain Eukaryota; kingdom Metazoa; phylum Arthropoda; class Insecta; order Diptera; family Syrphidae; genus Ferdinandea; species Ferdinandea cuprea. Next base: position 87,884,534 of record OY754959.1, read on the forward strand.
CTTTAAAGCTGCATATGATAGTAACGGGTGATCCAAGTAGAGATACTTTTTTCAATAGCCTTTTTTGACAGATCACGTGTGAGTCGTGTCATGCTGTCATGTGCATTTCATAATGGAAAGACTTACGCGTGAACAACGTTTACAAATTGTTCAACTTTATTATGAAAATTCACGTTCTGTGAGGAATGTGTTTCGTGCTCTTCGCTCAACTTATGGTCAACATAATCGGCCTACTGAGCGTACTATTCGCAACACCATCACCCATTTTGAGACCCAGCATTCATTATTGGATAATATTCGACCGAATAGACCACGTCCAGCACGCTGTGAAGAAAATATAGCGGCCGTAGCTGAGAGTGTACACGAAGACCGTAGAGAGTCGATTCGGCGCCGCTCGCAGCAACTCGGACTGACGTATGGAACGACTTGGCGCATTTTACGTCAAGATCTTAAATTGAAAGCGTACAAAACGGCGCCACTTCCCACACATCGCATCAATCAATGGACTTATTGAGAAAACATTTCGGAGAGCACATAATTTCACGTTTTGGGCCGGTCGATTGGCCACCAAGATCGTGTGATATCACACCGTTAGACTTTTTCCTGTGGGGATATGTAAAGTCAAAAGCTTATGCCGACAAACCCGCTTCGATTCAGGCCTTGGAGGAAAACATCACGCGTGTCATTCGCCAGTTACCAGTCGAAATGCTCGAACTATTGATCGAAAATTGGACTCAACGGATGGACCATCTGCGACGTAGCAACGGCCAACATTTGATAGACATAATCTTCAAAAAATAAATGCCAAAGAATGTTCTTTCATATGATAATAAACATTCTCCATTTGAATTTTCTGTGTTTTTTTCTTTAAAAAAGTAGGGAACCTCAAAATGGATCACCCTTTATTTGTCGTCAGGAGCCTCTATATGATGTCCGAATTCTGGATCCCGACAAAATCCGATTGTGTCGCGTGACGTTGGCGAAGCAAATGTTTTCTAAACTCCTCGAACAACAAAGTGTATAGTCTATAGAGCCCTTACTCTGCCAGTTGTGTTATACGGCGCCCAAATACGTAGTCCCAAAAGCCAAAACTTAGTCGACGAGTTGGCTCATTGCTCCAGCTAAGAGGATCTTTGAATCCCAGCCCCCAGGTTCGAGACGGCGAGAAAGACCGAACCTCCGTTTTAAAGACCAAGCTATCGCCGATGCCAGAGCGCTTGGTCAGGATATCGAAAGCAGAGTGCCCGGGATCGCAGAGGGTGGAAGGCTGCGTGTCTCAGGCAAGGACTTTTCACGGGTGCGGAGCCCGTTAAGTAAGTCAGTTTCTGGTGCACCTAATACATTTTAGATCATGAGAAAACTATTCGATTTTGAAAACTTTATAATTTTGTAGTGTATTTGTAACTTGAAAGAAATATTTTCTATATACAGTGAGTTAAAATCGTGTTTATATACTCGTTCTTTTTAAGTATTCATTCATAAACGTATGTATATATCGGATCAGGGTAGGGTATATTGAAAAGCTACTTCATTACGTCCACTCCGAATAACTTAGTTAGCATCCTCATACAGATGTCGATACAACATTCGTAATTCAAAAACCACTTAAATAAACACGTTTTTAATAAGCTACAAATTTTTGTGGAGAATGCATAATATTTGAATACTTGTTTTTAATTTTGAGCCAAGTTCCCGTTTTAGGGTTCAACATTCTCACTGCGTAAACAATTTTTGTTCTCGGATTCAGTTGAAATTAGTTTTCTTATGCATTTTTTCCAATTGCGACTGATGAGGGTTTTCGAGAGTTACTTCAACATAGTTTTGAAAAAGCTATTAGTGATTTGTAACTTTGAACGTTTGTCGAAAAAGAACAATTATAAGACAGGTATATTTTGACACATAGTGTGAAAAATATTTCGTCGATCTCATCAGCATTAAACGTTATGACGATTGAGCAATATAAGTAAGTCACCAACTTGTAGACCTTAAGTTTTGAGCTAGAAACTGCAATTTGATGTATACATATATGTACTCCCTTGAGCCTCGAAATGCTTATGTGTAACATTTAGCATTTATTGGATGCGCCTACTGCCACCTCAATAATGGAAAATAAACAGTTAAAGTTGACGAAATAATGCGTTAAGACCTGCATCAAATGTAATATAGACTCTGACTCAAGATATAAAGATTTTTGCACACCCATAATTTCTGTCGGCTGTATGATTTGATTTAAAAAAGATGTTTGATTATACATTAAATACAATCATACCAAGAGTGTATGGTTGGTCTTACGGGGTGGTTGCAGTGGCTTAGTGGCACGAATTAAGGAAGTGTAAGGAATTAACTTTCAGCCCGTTGCTCATATTCGGTGTGTGCAGTGGCTTAGTGGCCCAGATGAGGAATTAACCAGATAGTCAAATTAAATTAAATTAGTAATGTTTGGGTTTTAAATATTTATAGTAAATAGTTTTGGAATGGTTTTTATATATATATATAAAATTCTTTGATTATTTTATTGTTTATTTGATTGTTTTTATGTTTTTTTTAATTATATATTATTATATATTATTATTAATATATTAGTCACGTTTATCAATATTATTTTGATTATTTTTTGTTGGAAATTAGAATAAATTGGTTAAAACATAGCTATATTCTCAATTTATAAAATTTTATTATGTTATTAGTTGGGTGGTAAGTAGGTTTTCATAAATCCATATTGCATGTTTATCTTACACACCCAAATTGTGAGGTGTAATCTGCTCAAATTCATCAATTATTCCCAACGTCTTGCTATAAAAAATTACATTACATTTCAATGTCTGCCCCCATTAAAAGCCATATAATTCGATACATGTGTGTACGGTTCTCATATGATTTGCACGTAAAACCTATAAGTGAGAATTATGTGGGTATTTTCAGCTTGACTTAGCTTGTAATCGATTCTCTTACGAGTTGACTATCTGGTGAGTTCCTCATCTGTATTTATTGGTTAAGTGCGTTGGACCACTAAGCGGAATCGGCGTTAAAATATATGTCCTTTCCATTCTTGTCAAAAATTATATCTTCACAAACACAAAGGTTGGACAAACTAGACTTTGGGTCCTGTACGGGCCGTTTGCGCCCAAACATTTACAATTTATCTATAAATCATATTAATCACACATGCTTATAAAATTAATATCGGTCGAACTGCTGAATTACCACACAAACATTTCCACAATATGTAAATTCATATTCCTATATAAAGAGAGTCTTCTTCTGAATAAAATGTCTATTCCTTTATAACGTGTTGAGAGCGTGTTTAATTGTTTCCCCAAAAAATAAATTAATATAATATTTTTCTTAATATTTCGAATAACAAAGTTTTTGGACACGCTCTGTTTTGCGGCGCTTCTTTAAAAATTTTTTGTTTTCATAATAAAAATATTATCAATTACGTTTCCAACACCTTTCTGTTGGAGCATATAGGGATATGGATAATGTTTCATACTGCTCGCCCCACAAGGACTACTACAGCCTTCCATTTATGATTATTTTTGGGAAGCTGTGAAAACCTGCAAATTGTATTTTTTTCCACTTGTATTTTGAACTATGTACTATGAAACTTAAATACTGTTATGCATGCTATTCTCCTATAGCTATTTGTCTACAATAATAACTAAAAACTTATAAACATGTTATCCAACGCATAAAAATCCCTGTATATCGAAATCCCTGTAAGTGTAGAGACCCAATTGAATTGAAAACGCGTGAATTGCATATTAATTTGTTTTACAACGTCGAACCCAACGCATACATTCCTAAATTAAAGGATAACAAAACAATAGCCTAACGATTTAACAACAATTGCTTGACATTATCCTTGCAGTGACACATGCTCCGAATATAAATAATTAATTAACATAATAGTCAGCGAATATTTTTTTGTTGTCTTTAGCCGCAAAACCAATCCCGACCTTCATGCAGTAAACTTGAACTAGGGGAAAAGAGACAAAAGGAACTTGAAGCGCTGATTGCTTGGAGTAAGCATTCATAAGGACCTACACATTCGTATTGGTTGACGAAAAGGTCATAATGATCCCGTGAACAGAGTTTGGGTGGGCTCAGCTTGACAGAAATGTGAGTTCTACATAGTTTTTTTTTTTAAAGCTGGCATGTGTAATTTATTGCTTAGTGCTATCGAAATTAAGCTGGTACAGTAGTACTTGTGTCGGAAGCTGCGGTATCAGCAAATATGCCTTAGGTATAATAATTAATTTTCGACACAAAAGTTTTTACAGAATTCACTGATATTAATCTGGCATGAGTGGAAAGAGTGCCGTTAGATTTATGAAAAGATAGTGAAATTTAATTAACTGTGGAGAATGTGTTCGAGAATATCATGTTTCTTTAACAATATAATTAAAATGTATAGACATGTTTACTTCACTAATGCTCTTCTTTCAATTATGTTAACAAAGCAGATCAATTTAATTAGAAGCACATACTGGAACCAAGTTTTTTAGTAGGAGCTGGAATACCACCCACTGACGAGCAACTTTGCCGAATTTATGATTGATTGGAAAAATGTAAAATAGATAGAGATTTCATGTCAACTCAGGATGAGAATATCATTTATAAAACAAAACGCAATTGTTAGACATTGCACACAAGCAAGCTAAATAATATAAGCGATAAGTGTAGACATTATTTTGCTAACGGTCTCCCGACACGTGAAGAGTCTGAGAAAAGAAAGCCTTCCATTATCTGCGATCCCGAGCATTTCTGCTTATCGTCTAGTACTCGGCGCCGTATAACAGAACCGTCAGGATAAGGTTTCTGTATAGCATGCACTATGTCTTTCGGGTCAGGAGTTGTGAACCCATTTGTATGAAAAACTAACTATTATACCCTATCCGTAATATATGTATAGGGAACGTCCACGCAGTGGCGTGCTAGCCTACTGTTGAACTCTTTATGAGATTATTTAAATTATGATATTATTTAAATTATGATATTATTTGAATTTTCGCGTCCACTAACCCATTCACAAAATATTCACACTCTTCTACTTTGGCCATTGCTTATACCTATTTCCTATTTATAGATTAGTTTTGAACGAGGATCGGTTATGAAAATAAATGAAAGGGAATGTATATAAGCGTCGCCAAAAAGTACCCGATAAGGGCCACTTGGCTATGTCTATGAGCATACTGGAAATGGTACTCAAACATAAATTTTCTTTATTTATTGCCTCTTATAAAGTCTAATTTTGAAAAATTCATTAAACACATATATATCAGCTGCATAGAGACTACACAATTTGAATTTAGTTAGTGCCTGTTTATTTGTAAGTGTTTAGTGTAGGTACAAATATCATCTTCATTTTCTCATACAAGCAATTTGCATTTAAATATTAATTTTTTTAAAATTTCGATTCAATGGCCAAACGAATGTGATCGTTCGAAAATCAGGCAAGTGAGCAACATGCAACATATCTATTTTTTACTAAAATAGAAATTATTTGTTGGAAAACCATTGCAAAACTTTGTTTGACCGAAAATATATCTAAACTACTTAAATAAACAAGTTTTTTTGTGAAAGGGTTTGGTTTGTTACGCATGTCGTGACATATCAATAAGCACAGTAAACCACAGATTTGGTTTCCATGAGGAATTTGTGGCGAAATGAAAAGGTCCCAATTGTTTATACCCTATCCTAAGGGTATATTAATTTTGACACATAGTTTGTAACACCCCTTAATATTCGCCGTAGACCCATAAAAGTATATATATTTATGATCAGGACCAAATCCTAAGACTATATAGCAATGTCCGTCCGTCCGTCCGTCCGTACGCAATTTATAGGCCTTTAAAATTAAGCTAGGAAGCTGAAATTTGGACAACGTATTCCCTAGGGCTCCGAAATGGTTACGTGTAAACATTTTTTGAATACGCCAACTGCCACGCCCACAATTTAGAAAAAACCGTTTTAAAGCTAAAGTTAGAGAGATAGAGTGTTACAACCTTCACAAGATATGTAGGCGCTGCCCTCCTTTATAAGTTTGTCATATAAAGTTTTTTGGCACGCCTACTTTTTGTGGGCGTTTTTGACTAAAATGCTGTTTTCTTCGAAAACTTTCACAGAAAGCGAAAAAAATTGTTTAACAAAATATTTACACAATATTTTTTCCAACATATCGCCCATACAAAGTTATTGGCCATGCCCACTTTTTGGGGGCGTTTTTTTCAAAAAAACTTTTTTTTTTTTTTAATTAATAGAACTTAATAAAATGCTATCCATCATCTTCTTAATGCTTTTTTCTTTGGGGCAGATAGGGTATCATGCTGTTCGCCTCAAGCGGACTGTAGCCTTTCCTTATGTTTTTTTCTTCGCAATGCTGATTTGTATATATTGCATTGAGTTTTGTTTTTAATGAAGAGATAAGGATAATATTTTGTACTATTTAGTTGTTTAATGTTAAAAAAACAATGCGAGTAAGTTTTTTAATTATTTAACAGATTATTTACACCGCAAGTAAAAATTTACTGAACGACAACATTTTATAGGCAGTTATCGTCGCCGCTGCACCCACGGTAAAGAAATTGAAAACAATTTCATATGGATAACATTTTATTTCGGTTCGTATTATTAAAAAAAAAAAATAATTAAAAAAACGCTCTCAACAAGTGGGTGTGGGTAAAAACTTTGAATGGCAAACATTTTTAATAAGGTCACAAAATTGTGCACTTAAACACTTCTGAAATCTAGGAAGTAATTGTTCGAAATTTCAGCTTCCTACCTCAAATCAAAGAGTCTTTAATTCAATGTCTGACGGTAAATAATTTGCGTATTGGTTGTTTTTTTGCTTTTAAAGGAATTAATATAAAACAAATCAGAGCGAATCTTCTTCTGCTGTTATGAAATATTGTGTCGATGTCCGGGTGAATTGTTTCTATGGAAAAAAAGCACAGCTTTAAAGAACAACTTTTTGGGGGAAAAAAAATTGCCCACAAAAAGTAGGCGTGTCAAATAACTTTATAAGACAAACTTTTTAATGGGCCAAATTGTGGGCATAAAATATACAAACAGACACATTTTTTTACCGCTTTAAGGAGTGTTTGGAAATATATATCAAAAAGGGGTATACCCTTGGGACAGTGTATATAAAGGGCCATATCAGAAATACCCATCAACGTTTAAACGTTTACTTATTATATTTTATTTTTGGAACACGATATGAATTAAAAAATACAAATTAATATATAAGATACAATAATAAAGGGTGTTTTTTTTAGAGGTATAGAACTTTGAAATGGAATAAAACAAATTTTCACTAAAATTGACATGGAATTTCCTTTATTCGAACGGTAATCTTCTGGTATTATAATTTAAATTTGATTTCTGGCATATCTGCAATAACGCGGCTATAGTTGTCCTCTAAGTGGTCAATCGTTTCGGGCTTATCGGCCAAGACTAGCGACTTCACATATCCCCACAGAAAATAGTCAAGCGGCGTTAAATCTTGGATGCAAATTCACGGGTCCGTCACGGGCTACCAAACGATTCCTTCAATAAATCAATTGTGGCACGAGCTGTGTGACATGTTGCGCCGTCTTGTTAAAACCACAGCTCCTGCACATCATGGTCGTTCAATTGATGAACGAAAAATTCAGTAATTTTGACTCTATAGCGGTCACCATTGACTGTAATGTTCTGGCCAGCATCGGTTTTTCGGTGTCTATGAACATTTTCGCAGAAAACAGCAAAAAATCTTATATGACACTTATAAAGGTTAGCTTTGAAACGATTTTTTTTTAAATTGCTCGCGTAGCAGTGGGATTATCAAAAAAAAATTACATTCTACCATTTCGGGACCCTATGGAGTATATGTTCCAAATTTCTGGTTTTTCGATAGACAGTGTCGATTGTTGTCAGTTCCTTATCCGGATGGTATTCTACCGCTTTCTACAGAAAGCACCGGAGATAGCCTTACACAAATTTATAAAAATTCTAAGAGAGTGTCTAAAAATGGGGTACATACCAATACCTTAAGTTAGTTAGAAACTCAGACCTTTGTGAGTGCTGTCTGCAAAATGACAAAACAGCATCATACATTATCTATGAATATTCGGCTTTTTCAAGAACCAGACTGGCTAAACCTCGCGAACGCGTGGGACCACAAAGCGAGGGGCGCTCTTTCAAATCTAGCCCCGAACCACCTTAATGTTTTTATTCGCTGTCCGAACCCTTGCAAAAGTCTGAGGAACATCCAAGGGCAAGAAAAATCATGAGAAGCTTCTCAAAACTAAAATGTTCGTTCGTGTTAAAAATATATTTTCGAACACACAATAGTTGGAGGTCTTAGGTCCTGTATAGGCCGTTTACGCCTATCTTCTCCAGTCAATGTGTGTGCGAATACATGTTTTTTGACACGAATGGAACTACAACCTAAAGTTTAAATTGATGCGCATTGCAGACAGACAGCAAAAAAAAACTTAGGGTAGTACTGCGCGGATTTTAACCTTGGATACCTAGCTTGGTAGTCCACTCACTCAACAACGAGCCTCTGAACTTAAATCCAATTTTGAATTTAAATTGTAAACGAGTTATGACTTTAAAGGCAAAAAAGGGTACCTCAATTTTGTCTGTCCTTTTGTCAGCTTTTTTGCTATTAATGTGCACGGGAAAGTAAAAAATTGTCCAAACAGAATTGAATCATTATACGTACAAGTAACGTAGTTGGTCAAATTACTGCAAAAAGTAGTTTCCAGTATGTAATAACCCCAATTTTATGCCCACCTGTAGTTAATAATAATATATGTACATATATAGGGTATAGTACACTGCGACCTTGTGGTCTATTGTGTCCCCTATTAATACTTTGGAGAGGTTTTGCTCCCTCTTTCAGAGCCCCCTCAGCTTATTTCTCCGGGAATTATATTGGAGTGCTTATGCTCTGCATTTAGCTTTGGCAAGGAGAAACCCACTCAGAGTAGATCATCGAGTCCAGTTTTTTTTAAGAATCTGAGAATGAGTTGTGGATCCGCGGTTGGTAAATCCTTTTCTTGTATTTGGCGTGTTCCCTAATATTCAAACATTTTTTAATACACCCACTGCCACGCCCACAATTTAGGAAAAAAAAAAATATTTTATAGCTATAGTTAAAAAGATAGAGTGTTACATCCTTCACAAGATATGTAGGCACTTTATAAGTTTGTCATATAAAGTTTTTTGCTACTTTTTGTGGGCGTTTTTCACTAAAATGCTGTTTTCTCCTAAAATTTCCATAGAAACCGAAAAAAAATGTTTAACAATATTTTTTTTAGTTCAATAGAATAATATAAAAAGCTATCCATCATCTTCTTAACGCTTTTTGCTTTGAGGCATAAAGGTATATGGATAGGGTATCGTACTGTTCGCCACAAGCGGACTGTAGCCTTTCCTTATGTTTCGTGCCAATTTGTTGAGACTTTGAAGGCATTCCGATACAAGTTTGTATTTAATGACAGAGGAGTCCAGTGCACAGTGATTGCGCCTATAGGCCAAAAATCCAAAAACCTGTCTCAAAATATTAGGTCAAAATGTAAGCAAATGGTCTCTAAATTGTCCAAATTTATTTTTGGTAAATCAGTTTATTCCGGAATTATAACGGGACTTTCTAAAAATAGAATGCAAAGCGGAAACACGTGTTGAATTTTGCAGCGCAGCGGCGTCAAAACAAAGATACATTTCCAAGTGGAGTTTAATTACCCCCCGAATTTAATTATTCAAAATGAGATGTGAAGTTGAAGGTATTTACTTTGATGAACTCTTCTTGTTAAATTAATAGGATTGATTAAATCTTTTTTGTGTATTTTGTGAACGTCTTTTTCATGTTTAGTTGGAGTTTTAGTTATGTTCAGTAACGGTGCGTCATAGAGACATTTCAGACACTCTCTAACCAAAAATAGAAAAATAGAGAAGAAAAAAAAACATTAGGAAAGGCTACAGTCCGCTTGGGGCGAATAGTATGATACCCTATCCATATCCCTATATGCCCCAAAGAAAAAAGCATAAGGGAGATGAAGGATACCATTTTATTTCATTCTATTATTTTTTTTTTCAAAAAACGCTCCCAAAAAGTGGGCGTGGCCAAGAACTTTGTATGAGCGATATGTAGGAAAAAATATTCGGTAAATATCTTATTAAACATTTTTTTTCGGTTTCTATCGAAATTTTCGCAGAAAACAACATTTTAGTGAAAAACGCCAGCAAAAAGTAGGCGTGGCAAAAAAACTTTATATGACAAACTTATAAAGGAGGACAGTGCCTACATATCTTGTGAAGGATGTAATACTTTATCTCTCTAACTATAGCTTTAAAACTGTTTTTTTTTTTCTAAATTGTGGGCGTGGCAGTGAGCGTATTAAAAACATTTTTACACTTAAGCATTTCGGAGCCCTATGGAATATGTTGTCCAAATTTCAGCTTCCTAGCTTAATTTTATAGGCCTACAAATTGCGTACGGACGGAGGGACGGACGGACATTGCTAGATAGTCTTAGGATTTGGTCCTGATCATAAATATATATACTTTTATGGGTCTACGACTAATATTAAGGGGTGTTACAAGCTATGTGTAAAAATTAATATATCCTTAGGATAGGGTATAAACACAAAGCTTATAACAACACTTAGAGAAAGATTTTTTAAAAACGCATTTCCGTCTCTTCGCTTCACGTCACATTAAATAACTCTTATTTTTTTCAGATTATTCAAATTATATACCTGTTTCAAGGAAATATATTAAAATTGAATCAACTGACGTAGACAAAATGCAATGTGTCTACTCTACTTCCACTATGCAATAAGTATAGAGCCACTCTTGTAAACGTTTTTATATGGAAGAAAAAGACGTGTCTTTTATTTCTAATTATAACATTTGTAACTGGAGTTGAGTCCTAAACACGTTTTTACAGGGGGAATAGTGGAATCTCAACATTCGGCTCTTGCTTTTGACATTTAAAAGAGCGAGCAATTAATGTACTGACAATAACCAGACACACATACAGATTCTGTATCCCTTGGCGTTGTTTTGGTAGTGTTGGTTTAGCTTGCGTCCGGTTGCATGACGATTGTATTCCTGAATGCAAATTAATTTAGCAATATTCATGCTGCTAGCCAATTTCATATAGTTATAAATTGAGTTAGATTTAATTCTCTTACTGGAGTTTGGTTGGTTAAGAGGGTTGTGCTGTCGCTGCGGTTTATGTTTTAAGTACACATATTTTACAGGAGATTAAATATGGTTTCCACTTTGAACTTTTTTAATGCATTGCTCCAGATCCCCCTGTGCGATAGGTACTCTTGTTCTACTTAAACAAATTTCGTCAGGCCTTCCATTTTGACTTAGGGCAATCCCAAGCTCTTCGTGTTAGTTTTATGTTATTTATGTATCAGAATTTTGAGTAGTTAAACTCGGGTGAGTTTCTTGTTTCTTTCATTCATGTCGGGATCAACATAAGACATTGAGGATGTTGTGAACTATTAGGATTAAAAATATAGCCAGAGTTTCTGTTTTTATATCTAACGGCGATCATTTTAACTGCGATCATTTTCTTGCACGATTAGGATTTAGAAGGCACGGGTGATCAAGCAACCTAAGAGTGAGAGGCACAGGAAAATTTTTATGTTTCCCCAAGAAATGCTGGTGCCGCACGTCACTGGTTGTGCTACCCCCCGATTCCCCCATTATGAGTGTGGAATGTTTTAAGGTAAAAAACGTTTTAGTAAAAAACGCCCACAAAAAGTAGGCGGGGCAAAAAACTTTATATGACAAACTTATAAAGGAGGGCAGTGCCTACATATCTTGTGAAGGTTGTAACACTCTATCTCTCTAACTTTAGCTTTAAAACTGTTTTTTCTAAATTGTGGGCGTGGCAGTGGGCGCATTTTTTACACATAACCATTTCGGAGCCCTAGGGAATATGTGGTCCAAATTTCAGCTTCCTAGCTTAATTTTAAAGGCCTAAAAATTGCGTACGGACGGACGGACGGACGGACATTGCTAGATAGTCTTATGACTTGGTCCTGATCATAAATATATATACTTTTATGGGTCTACGGCGAATATTAAGGGGTGTTACAAACTATGTGTCAAAATTAATATACCCTTAGGATAGGGTATAAAAACTCCATTGGTCCTACGACCATTGGACACTCCATCTGGTCCTACTCCCTATCGTTTGCTGCTGCTTTGCTTGGCTATAGCAAGTGCCGTATGTTTTTGCTATGGCTGGGTAGGGTATCATTTGGCGAATAGCGGGTCGAGTTGTGTAGATTTTGTTGGCATACCAAAGCAATTCATTGAACGGGCATAACACCTGCAGTGATTTGTTTTGGAAAGCTGACATCAGGATCTACACGGTACGGCCCAGCTTAGTCAGCGTCGGAGTTGAGTTTTTTGGGTTTGCGTTTTGTTATGCGTAGGAATTTTAGAGTGGAAGTGAGTAATATTCGTGGGTTGAGATCCATTTTTTTTTTCATTGTACGCCCATGCGATTCACAGTAAACCATCTGTTTTGGCACTAAGTGAAATACAGGTCAGCATTGATTCCGATTTAACGGAGTTTAGTCTGCCTGGATATAACTTGATTCCATTATTCTTTTCCCATCATGGTATCACCGTTTATATACGTAGTGATGTAGCCCACAACCTCAATATGGCCATTGCGCAATCCGGAATTTAATTTTATTTGGCTAAAATTCCATGTCCGTAGGCAATTAATTCACTACTGTTTTATGTACAGAAGCCCTTACCAGGACAGGCATTCAACTTATAATGAGTTTGATGCACTGTCTGATTCCATCACCAGAATTGTAACACATTATCCTCTTACTGAAATCGTCATTGCGGCGATTTTAATATACACAATTCAAGTTGGCTTCGACATTCTAGACAGACAATACCCGAAGGAAGGTCTGTCGAGAACTTTGCTGAGGTTAATAATTTAATCCAGATTGTAAATGAGCCGACGCGGATACCGGAAATTAACGGTCAAAACGCCAACACTCTGGACTTGTTTCTTACCTCTCACCCTGATAAATACACTTTTATGTATTATGGCCTTTAAGTTCGTCAAACCATTGTATCATATCGGCGAATTGCTCGTACTCCAGCCACACAGTTAAAGAACAATCTCCTAGAAGAACCGTATGGCAATACGAGAAAGTCAATTGGGAAGCTTTAAACGGTTTCTTTAAGAGCTTTAACTGGTCGTTGTGCTTCCTCGACAACGACGTGGACGCTGCTGCCGATATGATTACAAATATAGTACACCTGGGTATAAAACGCTTTATACCAAACACGATAAAGAGTATCACACCTAAGGAAAACGCGTGGTGTGACTTGAGCTGAAAAGAAGCTATCAGGGCTAAAGAGGTATCTTTTCGGTCATTTAAGGCCAACGCAACTGAGGAAAACCAAACCAAATAGTTCAAACGAGACAGAAATGACTGCAATGCCGTGTCAAATTTTCCTACGACCAAAAGTTGTGGCAAAAAATACTACAGTAAAAAATTTTGGTAGTTGGTTAAAAATACTAAAAATTCGGCCTCGTCATCTATCCCGACCCTCATTTGCAATTACACTCCAGCTGTCAGCTCTTCAGATAAAGCCAATCTGCTTGCTGCTCATTTAGCAGCTAGATCAACGCTCCCATAGTGTGCTGTATTTCCCCAGTACTCGAGCGCGTAGAACACTCCATGGGACAAATCCGTACGAGAGTACTTCATGATCACAACATTCACAAATCCGCTTGCACAGATGGTATTTCCCCTAAAGTTCTGAAGAGGTGTTCTTCCATGCTGGCAAAACCACTGCGTAAGCTTTTCTATCTGTCCTATTCTTCAGGGCTCTTTCCGCGAAGATGGAAAACAGCATTTGTCCAGCCCGTCCCAAAAAAGGCGAATCTTCCTCTTCCACCTCCTACCGACTAATTGCACTTACTTTCCTACTTTCCAAGTTCATGGAAAGCTGATAAACCGTCAGCTTATGAAATATCTCGAATCCCGAAAACTTCTTAATGACCGGCAGTACGGTTTTCGCAGCAACAGGTCCACTGTTGATTTGATGACATATCTAACCGAAAAGTAGAACCAATCTATTCACCATGGTGGTGAAAGCAAGGTCGTTGCGCTTGAAATTTCAAAGGCATTTGACAGAGTTTGGCATCAAGCTCTCTTGTCGAAAATGCGTGCATTTGGGATCGATGTTACCCTTCCTTAATGGATTAGAAATTACCTTTTCGACCGTTCAATAGAAGTTGTTTTGGGCGGTTTCAAGTCTGCAACTCAGCAAATAAATGCTGGTGTCACTTCTAATCCAATCCATTCTTTGGCTAATGACAGTACCCTCAGCTTTACATATTCGTTTCCTGGGCAACGCCTCTCATCTTCGGGCGTTGAACTGGAACGACAAGGTATGTTAAGCTCATTTGAATTTAAGCGCTGCAAAAAATATTTCACGCTTCTGATCTGGCTAGAATCTACAAGGCGTTTATTCGCCCAAAACTTGAGTACAACCCTCATATCTGGTCTGGTGCACCAATAACATATTTGGAGCTACTCGAGAAGAGGAGTTCCACTTTCACCAATTTTAACAGAATATAATCTAAATAGAGGTATCTCGTATTTTTAGCAAATTTTAGCACTATAAATCTACTGAAAGAATTTTTGCCACCATCGCCATGTAAACGCAACTACTGTGCTATGGGAGCTATAGGATATAGTCGTACGTTGTGGCCAGTTTTTATACCCTATCCTAAGGGTATATTAATTTTGACACATAATTTGTAACACCCCTTAATATTCGTCGTAGACGATATACCGTCGTATATATATTTATGATCAGGACCAAATCCTCAGACTATTTAGCAATGTGCGTCCGCCCGTCCGTCCGTCCGTATCAACTTTTGAGGCCTTTAAATTTATGCTAGGAAGCTGTAATTTAAAGCGTATACTCCCCTATGGTCCCGAAATGGTAAAGTGTTAGAAGTTTTTAAGTCCGCCCAACGCCACGCCCACAATAAAGAAAAAAACCGTTTTAAGGCTAAAGTTAGAGATATAGAGTGTTACAGCCTTCACAAGATATGTAGGCACTGCCCTCCTTTATAAGTTGGTCATATAAAGTTTTTGCCACGCCTACTTTTTGTGGGCGTTTTTCACTAAAATGCTTTTTTCTTCGAAAATTTTCATTGAAATCGACAACAAATATTTAGCAATATAGTTAGCCCATATTTTTTCATATATATCGCCCATACAACGTTTTTGGCCACGCCCTCTTTTTGGGGGCGTTTTAAAAAAAAAATATGTTTTTTTCTATAAATTTCATAGAATAAAATAAAATGCTATTCATCATCTTCCTAATGCTTTTTTTCTTTGGGGTACATAGGGATAAGGATGGGGTATCATACTGTTCGCCCCAAGCGGACTGTAGCCTTTGCTTATGTTTTTATTATATATTTAAAATATTTTTCTGGATTTTTGGTGAAAATTTCATAACGATATCCCAACTAGAAGTATCACGATTTATGACCGCCGCACCGAGCAAGCCCAACCACTGTGCAGTGCTTTGATAGATGCTTGACTATCTGACATTATTGCTGCAATTCTTTTCGAGATTGATTGGAACACATCTTTCTATAGCGAATATTCCAGCTTAAAAGATGCTGCTACTCTTGCCCATACATTCGTAATGTTTTGTTCTTGGCCAAAACACTCCTGCACCAGTTCCTGCATCAGTATACTCTATCCGTCTGTATACCACTTTAGCGTGTGGTTGCTCAGTGCATAGATTGTGGATTCTTCGCTCCATTCTTCCTTGTTGCTGAGCTTTGTTAAGAAATTCATTTTAAAGTTGTATTTCTTAATGCTGTCATCTCTTGGAATAGGCAAGAGTGGAAGTTTTTGAAGTAGTGCATCATATTCTTCCGATCTGATGCAATTCCCCTTTCCAGTTCCTTCTTTTGCTATTCTTAGAACAGTTTTGTCCGCCGCCCCTGAGACAATGAGGTGTAGGGGAATAAATTCTAATAGCACCACTATTGCAGCGGTTGGGCATGTACGCATTGCGCCGGTCATGCATAGGCACGCCAGTCTTTACACTTTATTGATATATTCTCTCGTTGTAATGAGACTTGTTCGTTTTGCCCATGCTACTGCACCATATGTGGTTGTTGGTCTCACAATCGCTATGTACATCCATCGTAGAATATTGGGGGTGCAGCCCCACGTCTACTCTTCCAGAGTAGTTCACTGTCCAGATCCTAGGTATTTCCCTAGGAACTTCACCCATTGAACGGTACCTATCCCATTGACCGGTATCAGTGTCGTGCCTGACAATCGGATTTCTTTGAGTCTTCGAAGTTTCCTTTTCGTTGTGAATGACACTATCTTAGTTTTAGCTGGATTGATGTTCAGTCTAGCCGTGAGGCACCATTCCTGAGTTATCCTCAGACATCGGTGTATGATGTCGCAGTTCCGTAGTTCCGTAGTTCCTACTTTAATAGTTCCAGTCTTTGTCTGTGTCTCTGCTGATTTAGTGGTCAGCTGTTTGCACATCCATCTGGATACTGCCCCTTTTCGTTGCAGAGCTCGTTTGATGGCCTTCTGTTAGCTGATAGAGGGAAGTTTCTGTCGATCTCTCTGCCCTGTATGCTTGTTGCTGATGATGCAGAGGGAACAGGCTTAGTGTTTCCTACCTTAGATAATTATCTGCAACCTTCTCTATTGTTTTCAACAGAAACGAAGTAAGGCTGATCGGTCTGTACGATTTTGGCTGTGTCGGGTCTTCCCCCCTCCTTTTGTTTTTGGCTCGTCTCCATTGAAGTGGTATGTACCCTATGATAATACTACTCTTCGCTAATTTTTTCAGGTGTGATAGTAATATATGCTGCCCTTTCTGTAGTAGAATTGGCGTAACTCCATCCACACCTGTAGACTTGAAGAGGTCAAAGGAACCTTGCCCTTTCTAGCCTTGCCTTAGAACAGATATCTGATGCGATTTCCTAGTCGTCCTTGCGAGGTCTACAATGCCCTCTTGTCATCGCTTTCCGTGAAGCGTCCATCTAGTTTTTAAGCGATGTTGGTACTCCTCCTGACTTGGCAAGGGCCGCAGATGTCTTAATGAAATGCTGCATATAGGAACTCCCCAAATCACAGGGATTACCAGCGCATCGTTTGGAAGGAATTTCCTGATGAATTGCACATTTTCGGTTGTTTACTTTTACGTATGGTTCATCTCCTGCTCCGTTTTTGTCCATGAAAGTTCTCCAGCAATTAGCGTTGAACTATAAACACAAATTACAATCTACATGATATGTATGTAGATGATATAATGACTGGATCGGATTTAGTATCAGCGTGCTTGGAGCTTAATAAACAATTAGTAGATATGTTATCGTGTGGATGACTGGAGTTGAGCAAATGGAGCTCGAATTGCTGGTCGATTTTGAGCGAGATGGACTGCATGGAAACTGTCTCTTTGGATTTGGACAATACAACCCAGTGGACCAAGGTTCTCGGTCTTGTTTGGAACCCCCAGCGTGACATTTTTTCCTATAAAATAACATCATCCAATGAACTATTGCCTACCAAACGGAAACTACTGTCTGAAGTTGCAAAGATTTTTGATCCCTTGAGTTTCTAAGCTCCTTCCACTATTTTATTTAAAATAATGTTCCAGGAGCTGTGGGTTGCTAAAATAGGTTGGGACGATATTTACCAGTTGAGGTAGCCGACAAATGGAAAACCTTCCGTAGAGAACTATCTTGTTTTGAGAACTTTACAATTTTCAGAAGGTTTACCTGAAATTCTAATTGCTTTGAGCTAATAGGATTCTCCGATGCATCAGAAAAGGCATATTCTACGGTGGTGTATTCTAGAAGTATTTATTGGATAATGAAATTGAGGTTCACTTGGTAGCAGCAAAAACTGGTGTAGCTCCCCTCAAGCAGATATCTATACCTCGTCTTGAGCTCTGCGGAGCTGTGCTCTTGTGTCGTTTATTGGAGCTTATTCGATCATCGTTAGATACTAGTCCCATTAGAATGTCGGCATTTACGGATTCACAAATTGTTTTGTCTTGGCTCGCTTCTTCCCCTCGACGCTGGAACACCTGGTAGCGTAGTTTGAAATTACGTTTGTTCGGCAGAGAATCCAGCTGATTGTGCCTCTAGAGGAATTGCACCCGAAAAACTCATGTAGTTGGAACTTTGGTGGAAAGGCCCAATCTGGCTATATCAAGACGTAAGCCAGCGGCTTATGACACCACCATTATGAAACAGTAGTTGTGAATATATCGTCTTCGATTCAGCATTTTCTCGAACCTTTGTCCAATAATCTATATTCGTGGAGAAGATTGCTGCAGATTGTAGAAAAAATGGAAAACGAAGCAAACAGTTTTCCGTTTTTTCTACAATTGCAAAATGTTATCAAGAGATCGTACACGAGGTTTAATTTCTTTCTTAGAGTTTCGTCGTGCTGAGACATTTTGTTTGTTGTGGTCTGAAATGGATTTCAATGCTGATATACATGCGCTTAAGGATTAAAATCGTGTGTCCAAGGGTTCCAAATTATGTTCGCTGTCCCCTTTTATTGATGAAGCAGGTCTGCTGCGAGTAGGTGGAAGAATCGCCAATGCTCAAGATGTGAAACATCCTATAATTTTGCCGAAACAACATTGCTTTACTCGGCTTATTCTGTTGGATGCGCACCGCTTACATCTTCATATTGGCACTTCCGGACTTTTCTCAGAATTTGTAAGAAATACTGGATAGTCGGAAGCAGAAATTTGATCCAGAAAATTGTCCATGATTGCATAACATGTTTTCGATTGCGCCAGTCTACGTCATCTCAGATTATGGGAAATTTGCCATTGTCTCGTTTGGATCCATCTTTTGCTTTCGTTCAAACAGGCTGCGATTATGCGGGCCCGATAACATTACGTTTGTTTAAGGGAAGGAAACCCAAGTTGGCAAAAGGATATATCGCGCTATTTGTTAGTATGGCAACTAAGGCGCTTCATCTCGAGAAGGGACCTGACAACCGATGCATTTCTGGCTGCTCTTAAGAGGTTTATTGCGAGACGTACAGACGTACAGCCAACAGACTATCTGACATCTTTGCAATAACGCCCAAAATGGAGAGAAACTAAGCGAGATTTTCGAGTCGGAGATTTGGTCGTCATCAAGGAGCCTAACCAACAACCCTCTCACTGGGCCTTAGGTAGAGTGGAAGAGGTTCATCCAGGCCAGGATGGTCACGTTAGAGTAGTTATTCTGCGTACTACAAAGGGATTCTTTAAGCGCCCTATCGCAAAACTAGCTCCTTTGCCGATTTGCTGAATGCATTCAGCGGGGCCGGCATGTTTTTGAATCTATTTTCATTGTTTCTTTGCTTTTCTTAAGTTATTATTTATTTGCATCGTTTAATTATATTAAATTTCCATATGCTAATTCTATAAAACTAAAATTGTTAAGACCTAATTTATAGTTACTAATTTAATACCAAACAAATAGTACATATCCTATGGTTCGACTTAAATTCTAATTTTGCTGCTTTTTTGTTTATCTGTTGCTTGCATATGCAAGTGCCGTTGGTTTAGCTTGAACTTACATTTTGTGTCAACGATGTTTCCTAGTGAGAGCATTACCATTCTAGTTTTCTTATATTTTCTATGTTCACTCGCATATGTAAAATAGTTTCTTTAAACAATCACTTTTGTTCTAGCAGCCACCCAGTAAGCATCGCGTCTCTCATAAGAACCAGCGAACCATCTGGTATTTTGTTTTTGTAAACGCAATTAAAGAAGTAATTTAAGTAATTAAAGAAATAATTTAAGAAGTAGTTTAAATCTGGTCTTTTAATTGCAAAACACCCCGCTTAGACCATATCTTCGGTTAGCTCTTAACCGTCAAAGGGCTTAAAAGTTTCTTTTAAGTCCTTGGCAAATACTGAGAAATACTGAAATATCTTTTTTATCCTCTATATAATAAATCTTTATAATTTTACCAACAACTGTATTTATATGTTTTAGAATTGGTTGTCTTCCCTTAGTTCCCTTAGTCTTGTCCTTAGTTTCGACAAACGTGGTATTTTTGCGAAAGCCTTTGGGTGTGCGTGGGTGGTGTTATTTACCGTATTCTTATAAATCTTCTATGCGCTTCAACTACAACAACTTAGTAATAGTATTTCATAAAGTCGTTCTACTTGAGATACACCTGTTTATATTATCCTAATTCAGGGGCAGAAGCACTTGAGGTAATTATACCAATGCACAATGTTGACTTCAGGTCGCAAATTAAATAGAGGAGTAGGTACCCTGTTGACTTAATCAAACGTAAATATTTGTTCCCTTCATTTTATACTGAGAGTTAATCAGTTTACATTCTATCTTCTTATATGCAACTCCATATATGTCTGGGATGAGATATCTTTGACTTCTAAAAGGTCTTTATGAATAAATGAATATATTTGCACACATCCAATGACACCCATACTCACACAAATCCGGTTTAGTCTTCACCTTATGAATACTCTTTCTTCTCTTACAGTGTACATAGGTATCGGATAAAGCTAATTTTCAAAGGCGCCTAAGTTACGTACAAATGTTCGAATCAGTACATTCGCAAGATATACCGCATAGCTTATGTTAAAATGTTTGCCTGACTAAATCTTTATGTGAATTGCCATGGCCATGGTAATTGGTAACAACGAGTGTGCTGCTACTGACATGGTTACATATAGAAAGCAAAAGTAAATGTTATCGATGTAATGATAACCCAGATCCTAAAAAGGAGGCATGGAACCAAGGGCGTTCTTTTACAAGCAGAAATAAGCTAAGGCTATCTATCTTTGAGGACATTTTTTGCAACCCTCTAGTCCTTTATGCGTATTCTTGAGGGTATTTCCACCCAATCGTCTGGTTATCTTAATCTATTGCTGCTGTGGTTATAAAAATGCGATTGTTAAAGAGAAAGTGAAAATGTCCTTAAAAAGGAACAAGTTAGCCCATAATAAAAATCACTATGTCCTGCCATGAAGTCTCTAAATAACCAACTGGAAATCTCCTCCACTTAGACACATTACTGCTCTCTTGGGACCGGTTGTCCGTTTCTTTTCCTTTTTTCTTTTTTTTTTTATTTGGTTATCCTAAAAATGGTTAACTGCATATGGACGTGATAAGCAACAAAAAAAAAAACCTAATGAAATAGAAGGATGGACCGATATTTTGTGTGTCTGTTCGCAAGTTAATTTTTGCAGAAAATTCCATAGCAAGGATAACGAAATTAAATTCAGCTTTTAGTGGACAGTCCGCCTTGTGTCCAGTTAAAAATGGTTTGGAAATGGAATACCTACATAATATTCCTTTTCATTTGCAGCAGCGGAAACATGTGCATGTGATAAGCTTCCTCCAAATAAGGAGATTTCTCTAACGAAAAATTAGAAGAAAGAAGAAACCAGCGGAAAGCATCATCATCAGCAGCCCTGGTACGTAGTATAAAGAGAAATGAAATGCAATTATTGCGAAATTTTTTTTCCATTTCTTAACGTTTTGGTGATTGTGCTTGGAGCTTGTGTTAATTTTGTATCCTGCTCCTGGAGAGTTGGTGTAGAAACCAACTGCACTGCTCTGGATGTTGTCATTATCGTTTGCAGTGCAAAGGATGTTCGAACGCACATTATCCTTTAAGTTGTCGCGCGTTAGCCAACGTTTAACGCTGGCATTTGCTGTGCAGAGCACATACATTTATGAAGCGGGTGGCATGGTGCCATGGCATGGCAATGAAGGGATCAGAGTCATGCCCATGTTAACGTTTAATTTCATTATGGCTGCTGTCAAATTGGGAACATGTTAACGAGGCAATTTGCAATAAAGTTCTACAAACGTAACTGTGGTAGTGGAGTTTGCGTGATGGTCAATGAGATGAGTTAATTGGATGTGGTGGATGCCTTAAAAATGTTCAGTGATGCAATTAGAAGCGGTGTTGCGAGTTTTTTCAGGTGCAAGCATTTTGATCAAAAATGTAAAGTGATTAGAATCATTTATAAAAAGAGATGAGCTTTAAGGTACCTACATATCTATCATGTATCAGAACATATTACCATACATCCATTTATTTAAAAAACGCACCCCGTTTTTGTAAGATGGATATCATTCATCGTAGACCCATAAAAGTATATATATATGATCAGGACCAAATCCTAAGACTATTTAGCAATGTCCGTCCGTCCGTCCGTACGCAGTTTTTAGGTCTTTTAAATTAAGCTAGGAAGCTGAAATTTGGACCACACTACTCCCTAGGGCTCCGAAATGGTAAAGTGTAAAAAAATGTTCACTACGCTCACTGTCACGCCCACAATTTAGAAAAACAACGTTTTAAAGCTAAAGTCAGAGAAATAGAGTATTGAATAGTTTTCACAAGATATGTTGACACTGCCCTCCTTTATAAGTTTGTCATATAAAGTTTTTTGTCACGCCTACTTTTTGTGGGCGTTTTTCACTAAAATGCATTTTTCTTTGAAAATTTTTATTAGAAACCGAAAAAAAAAATTTTAACAAGATATTAAGCCAAAATATTTTCCTCCGTTCCCTTTTCTGTTCGCATACTGACTTGAATGCAGAGGAATGGACCTACCGCTATTATGGACACCATTTTTTTGGTCGTTCCTTGGTTTTGAGAACAACTGGTGATGGTCATTAAGATTTAATTAGTTACGTAGAACTTTTTCTTTGCTAGGTGATAATTACGCTCATTTTTTTCCAAGTCAACGGAATGTATCCCCAGTTGTTGCTAGCTCCAAATAAAGCTAGATCAATCACTTTTTGTATAAGATCGGCGAAAAGACCATTTTCGCCGGGGGCTTTCAAAGGTGTTAACCTTATCCGAGCTGAACATGTTGCCGGGAAAACTATTTACCCTGTTAGCATTAAGGACAGGTCAGGTGCATTTGTTTTAGTTGGTTTTAGTTGTGTACCATACATAACGAATGGTTGAATAAATCCGCAACGACCATGAACAATGAAGTCGCTGGAATCACAGCTGTTTCACGGCTTGCCACGGCCGATCATCAGATTCCTTTGTCTGGTGCTGGTCTATACGTGGGTCATTAATTCATTAATCATCAGCATCAATAACTCTATCAGGAATCGAACATTCACTTCAACCAGCAATCTTGTCAAGCAAGCGAACACACTTATAAGTAGTTATAAATTAAAAATTGTCTGTCTTTATTAAACATGAAATCTACAAATTTTAAGGAAGTTTCTCAACAGGCACATTAATTCTAAATCTCTCTTTGTATTCATTCATCTTAACTAACTTTTCGTTAACACTCCAGTAAAAACAGTAAATCCGTCTCAAAAATATCCCGTTCCGTTTGTTGCATTTCTAGTGTGGTTCCCCCTAATTACCTACCATAAAATGAAATGCATTGCATATAGTAGATTTTACCTCAATCGTTACATCTGGGGGCAGAGAAAAATTCAAATAAGGCATTCAAAGACGTATTAACGGTCCGAAATCTTCAAACTTTAGGTGAAAAACTTGCAGATATCTGCATTTGATACTTACAGGTGGAAGCAGCAGTGTATAATTCTCCCATGCCATTTTACTGCAGTATCACAATCGGCTTTTTCCCGTAATGGTTTCCGGGCAAACTAATTTAAAACTTTCTCTTGGAAAATAAATTCTCCAAAACTTCTCTGATAGCCCAGAACTGAAGCGAGACACATTTTAAAGTTAATGCAATGAAACGGATTGATGTGCACTGCGTTGTGGTGTTCCACTCTGCTTGTGGCTACACTTTCCATTACTGTTTTCTGATTTCAAAACTACTTTTGTGGCTAATTATGTAAATATTTGATTTTACTACTTTCCCAGGACGATACTTACTTACAGCAATACCACTATTATTATTCTGCTGCATTGAGAAGTTTAGCTGATACTTTGACTACGGCGTGCTGACTATTTTTGTAGCTGCATTCGCAGAGTTTAATTAACTAATAGACAATTCAGAAAATGTTGAAGAGACTGAAAGATAACTTTATTTTTTGATTATGTGAAACATCAAACTTCGAAATGATCCATCAAAGTGTAAATTATTTTGCAACGGAAAAGGCTGATAATTTTTCGAGTTCATTGCGGGATATTAATCTTCAATGTGGTTTAAATGGAACATTTTGCAATTTTCACTTGCTTGCGCAATAAAACCAATGCATGACATAAAATGATTTCGAATTGAGCACTTGCATGCTCTGAGATTAATAAAGGAATTACCTACATTTTGGAAAGATTTATTGCACCTGCAAAATTCTCAGCAGCAGTACTCGAACCAATTTGCTTTCTTCGGAAGCAAGGTATGTTTATGGGTAGCTATATCTGTATGAAAACTGCGATGACTGGATGTTTGTTTATTGAAAATGGGAGCTGGGCGAATGGGGACTACGAAAATGAAACATACAAATTATTGTACGTAAATTTAACTACTTCTGAGCTTCTTTAGACGTTTCTGGAATGTTAATAAAATAATGTACACGACTACATCATACTAAACGTTCTTGCTAGATTAATGGTTTTTTTTAAATCGCATCAAAACCTAATGGCTTGATGTTTGGGGTCATCATTATTTTCAAACTCGAGAATAAGTTACAATTGAATCCGATGTTAATATATGGAGGGAAAAGCACCACTGATACTCCTTTAAATACATATCATGAAAATACCTTTTCAATTAAGAGAGCTATCTCTGAAGCCTCTCGTGTGTCCAATTTCCGAGATTTACGTGTTTTATAATTATTTCAAGTAAATCCGAAAAATAAATATCATATTACTGGTGCATCCACTTAAGAATTGCCCCTAAGTTAAGGATGTAAATGTGGCAAGTATCACAATGTACCGTTTTGATACCACAACTTTTTTGCCCTGGTTGTTGAAGTCTATATAAAAGGGAAGTCTGGATCATTAAAGAAGGTTATTCGCTCTTTAAAAATATTGTTCGAGACTTCCTTAAATTCCAGTGTTTTTGTTGTTGTTGCGGTATTCCCAGTCTGAGCTCATGGCCTCCAAAGGACAGTAATCCATGGTAATCTCAGTTATTCTGTTAGTATCCTTAAATCTTTCGTTTAGCCTGTTGTCTTTGCCTTACTGAAGCTCGTCCATATATTTCTGGATATGACAAAAATTCTCAGCCTTCTCCATTTGAGATTTGATTTCATTAGATATTTTGATCTAAGAACATTTTTACCTTGACAGCCCCGACCGGAACGTGAACTTGTTGTGAAATGAATCGCTAAGAGCTGAGCCATTCGTAGCGGAGCCAGCTGATCTCGGTATATTAGCACGAATATTTATTTACTTAGACAATAGCCTTGATGGGCTGATAATGTATCTTATTTTTACACGAGCATATTTACATACTTCAACGACATTTATTTTAGTTCAGACATCGTTTTTTTGCCACGCCTGCTTTTTGAGGGAGTTTTTTTAGCAGTATGTGGTTTTCATCGAAAATTACTATAGACATAGAAAAAAATTGTATAACAAAATATTTGGCCAATATTTTTTCTGATATATAACCCATATACAATTTTTGGCCCCCCACACATTTTTGAGGCGTTTAAATAAGTTTTTTTTATAAATGAAATAAAATTCTATCCATCATGTTCCTAACGCTTTTTTCTTAGGGGCATATAGGGATATGAATAGGGTATTATATTTTTCGGAATGTAGCCTTTTCTTATGTTTCAATATATAATTTGCTCTTTGGGTTAAAATCAAATAGCCAGCAGCGCCACCTCAAGAAAAAGCGCATGTCGTATAAGATATCAAATCCGGATGACATAATTGTATTTTAACAACTGTATTTAGTTGGTAGTATTCGTTCGTCATATTGACGACAAAGCTTTTGTTTTCTAGCCAAAAAGCACAATTGTCAATATGATGAAATTCTGTTTATCGAATTTCCGCGTAGTTAAATTTGATTTATTAAAATTTTTATATTAAAAATCGTGGTTAAAAATCTTGGTATTCATATTGACAACTGCAAATGTTAATCTTACAACTTGAATTAAAAAAAAATTAACAATTTTCCGTTCTCCATACTGACAATTCGGTTGTTAAATTAAGTTGAGGTTAACAAAATATGTTCACGATATCGAGAAATTTGTTCACCATCCAGTTATCAACCGCCGATTGTCAATATGACAACGTAATTTTAATGAATTTGTGTAGATTGTGTGAATTATAATAAATGTTACCATTAAGAAGGAGCTATTTTACCATTTCATATATCAAAATTTAGTTGGTACAATGTTTTTCAAAAAAAGCAACTCATAGCGACCCAAATCGGAGTCGCACAATTTATTTTGAAATAATCGCGTTAAACAAATCTAAAGTACGTGCATACCTACTTTAATTTTTGGAATAATTTTTTTTTATATAACTTCTTCCCTCCATTTAACGACGAGATTATGATCAGGATTATAGGGATCAAAACCCTCCCACTTCACTGGAGTCCTACTGGTCCGACTGTGGGGTTCGCCGGTTCGACCTCAAAAACTATCTGCAGTCATCCCGATTTTGGATTAGTTCATCATTGAGGCCAATAAAATGCTGATGTTGCAGCAGTTGTGTGATCCAGGAGTTTTTAGGCCTGCCTCTCTTACGCGATTGTAAGGGAACGTTGATTGCCATTGCCTTTTTGACGGGGTTCATAGAATCCCTCCTTTGAACACGACAATACCAACTGAGTCGGCTGTGCTCCAATTTTTTCGAGATGGGTTCTTTGACGTGAAGGCTTTCTCGGATTCTGGAACTTCTAATTCGATCAAGCTTTGTTACTCCTGGTGTCATGCGAAGCATCTTCATCTCAGCTGCTGTTAACTTGCCCTCATACTTTTTGTACATTGTCCAGCATTGTGAACCGTATGTGAGCGCCGGACGCACAACTGCAGTGTAGAGCCTTCCTATCATTTTTCGTTCACAGAAGATCGAAGAGTTTTCCTGCCACTTCATCCACCCTAGGCTTACACGATGATTGTCGTTGCTTGGTTGTTAATCATTGATCCCAGATATTTGAACTTTTTATACTTGGGAACCAGCACCCCATTCAAATAAATGTCTGAAATGGTTTGGCTTGGGTCAGAGAATGGTACAGATACTCTTTTTTTGGCTAATAAAATACCCATTCCCCTCAAAAAGCATCTACCCAAACATCAAGTGCTCGTTGCAGGGATGTCTGATCATCACTTATGATGGCACCATCGTCAGTAAAGAATAACTGATGCACTTTAGGGTCCGTCACTTTTCCCTCAAGCAGATAATCTAGAAGGGTAGTAAGGAGCAAAGGACTTAAGACACTTCCTTGGTGAACACCGACTTTTATTGCACATTCATCGGAGACTCCTGCGGGACATCTGACTTTTGTCTTCGCTCCGTCGTGCATGTCAATGATCATCTATACGTAGGTTTCAGGAACTCCTCGTTGTCTTAGCGCTACCAATATCAGATCTCTTGGTTTTCTATCGAATGGTTTTTCAAAATCAACCAGAATCATATGCATATCCTTTAAGGAATCACGTTGCCTTTCCATTATGATTCTTATACTTTGGATTGCATCTGTGGTTGATTTACCTGCGACAAACCCGCACTGGTCATTAGACAGCCGTCATCAACTTAATTCAACCGTCACAGTTTCGCGTATTTCCCTTTCCTTTGTGCAAAGGAAGAAGATAACTTTCTCTTCACTGGTTGGGCATTGGATCACTTCTCATGAGTTTGGAGATAAGAATCATGAGCCATCTGAGCCCGATGTCTCCCATTGGTTTCCATAACTCACTGGGTATCTTATCCAGTCCAACCGCTGACCCAACTTCTTCGACGGTTATGTCGGTCACTTCTTCATTGTTGGGGCCGCTCCTGGAAAATATAGCCGGGGAAACTGTTCGTTAAAAATTTGCTCGCAATACTCTTGCCACCTGTGGAAAATTTTTTCGTCGTCCACAAGTAGTTGGCCTTGAGGATTTTTAATGAACTTCGGCGAACGAATTTCCTGAGCCTTTCTCCTTCTCTGTGCGGCAACCCAGCTCGTGGGTTACCTGGTTCCTATCAGCAGGCGAATATATACCTCCTCCAACTCCTGATACACTTAGCTTGAATTTGGGCACACTTTTTCTTCGCGACACTTTTGCAACGTCTGTATTCCACTTCAAGGCGAGCTTTTTTAACTATATTATAAGGGGGACACTTTGACCAACCTTTGAAAGCCACTTTATTTTCCTTTATTGCTGGTTTCTCTGTGCACCACCAAGTTTCCTTTCCGTGCTGGTACTGACCCTTCGAGGCTCCAAGCAGTACTTTAGCTTTCTCTAAGCAGGCTCGTTGTAGGGAATCCCATCCTTTTGATTTTCTTGACGAGGTTGTAAAAATCAAGCCGGAATGCATCTTTTCCGTCTGATCGCACCCGATTTGGGGAGCATATGCACTGACAATATTCCACACCTTGCCTTGAATCCCCAGTTTGAAAGACATTAAACGGTCACTGGACTCTGAATTGGTCAATACGTTGCTTAGTAACTCTGACGCAAGGATGATACCGATACCGTTCTTACCCTATTCTTTACCGTAGTGAAACATCTTATATGCTTTCGTCTTAACGTCCAAGAAACGCGCCCGATTTCCGGTGTTTCGCCATTTTATTTCTTGGACACACAAGATGTCCAATAGCCTTCTTACCATCAGCTATTCCAGCTCGTAGCTGCGACCACTCATACTTCCAACGTTCCAACTCGCGACTCTTAGTTATCGCCTAAGTCTTTGATTTATTTTGCTATCCCCCGGAAACCGAATAGCTGTGAGCAGTGTATTTCTTCTCCTCCCAGGATCACAACCATGCGTAGCATTAGAAGTGCCTGGCGGGGTAGTATTTCTCTGAACGTGAATTGCCATAAATGGGTCGTGTCAACTCGCGGATTCCCATGCACACTTGTGGGGCAGTTTAAATGTGTTAAATATGTTGCTCATGTGGATGTTTAAATTGCCTAGAAGTGATTCCTGCCTTTTATTCGCCTTTTCGACAAGCACTGGCGGGCGCAGCAGGGATATTCTTACTTCCCGTCCCTGTATGGGGCACAGCGGACATATTGTATTTACCTTAAATGTACCCAACCTACCTCCTCTAATATGTAAAGCGTTTTTTTTCTCAGTTCATTTAAATGGTTAGTTAAATCTATGGCCATCAAAAGGCATGGTAGCAAGTCTTTTTATTATAAAGAACACAGACCACCGACCTACGAAGAAGCCAATTCTAACTCCATAACTCATACCTATTTACTTTCCTATATGGGTGTCATTTAGTCATTTCATAATGTCACATTGCCCTAGACTACCATGACATGATAGGAGTTTCGTAGTTTATTTGTTTGTTTATCAGACTCGAGCAGGACTCAAACAGGAAGCACTAATCACAAGAACGTGCTGCACACATCCTCCTAGTGTAAGATGATAATTTATTAACGAATATTATTTTCCCTGTTAAATCCTATTTATTGCCATCAAGATATTGTTGTTGGATATTGGATTATATTTGCAGTTGTGATGACGGTCTAGGGATAGCCCTCTTAAGGGCTCTCTCGGAAGCAAGAAAAAAAGAAAGACAAGAGCTGACCATCGCCACTTTTTATTTAAACAAAACTGTTGAAATATGAATCATAATGTCTGGTTGTTAGCTAATAATCGGATATTGATAATCAGAATTCGAATGTGTTATTACAAATTGATAATAATATTCCGAGAGTAATTTCTTTTCGGGTAAAAGTTTGTCGGAAATAGCTCAAGGGTTGCAGTAATTTTAATTCAAAATGAGAAGCTTAAACGGTGAAACCTTTTTGCTACTTCCTTTACCACAAAAAAAAAATACATATTCCTCTATTCTGATTGCGAATTGATTGGATCAGTAAAATATACAAGTAGAAATAATTTCGAAAACTCTCAGCCTTACTCCTATACAGTTTTGCCAGACAAATATTTAAGTAATATTAATTCAATTCTTTGCCCCATTTGCAGGCAAAAGTACCACCAAAGCTTATTGTTAAAGGCCGATATTCGGAGCATTTTCATATATGCTTAACTTTTTTTTGCTAATAAGTGATTACTTATTGTTAAAGACCGATATTCGGAGCATTTGCATATATGCTATATAAGTTACCGTAAGATAGCTTTCTTAATTTTCTTAACTTAATATAAATCATAATGTTTGATTATTTTCTTTCCTATTTATTATACTGAAACTTTGTTTAAATAACTAAACAAAATATTGAATGTCTTTGAAGTACCTTCGTGTAAACTTTCAATTTTCAGGGGTTCGAATCTGAAAACAAATAGTAATATTTATCTAAATTTTATGTAAAACTTGGCTTTATTTCGCTTTAAATGAATTTGATTTGGAAACAAGACCAATATTTTTACATTAAGGGAAAAATAGCAATATTTTATCATTTTTAACTTTCTCGTATACTAAAGAGAAAGTTATTGCGATCGTGCGAAAACTTCGAACTCAAACTGAGTGTGAGGGATGATATTACGACTATGGAGAAGTCAAAAAAAGTGGGTCGCCAATGCCGTCCGTCGGTCTTTCTGTCCGTCTGCCTATACGGCCGCCGTATGGCGAAACGGTTCGACGGATTTGCTTCAAAGTACGTATAAAAGGTCTTTTAGGTTACATCTCAGGGCATTGTTTTAATTTTTGCTTTATCGTTTGAAATAACGGTGCCATACAACTTTTTTTTTGTGTAAATCATTTATCACGCATATTCTCGAAAATGGTTCCAAGAATTTTGGTCTTTTTTTGTACTATGGATACTTGGGTATGATATCCCTCCATATCAGATCCATATCCTTATATGCCCCAAAGAAAAAAGCATTAAGAAGATGATGGATAGCATTTTATTTCATTCTATTATTAAAAAAAAACTTATTTTGAAAAAACGCCCGCAAAATGTGTGCGTGACCAAAAACTTTGTATGGGCGATATATTGGAAAAAATATTGGGTAAATATCTTGTTAAACATTTTTTTTCGCTTTCGATGAAAATTTTCGAAGAAATCAGCAGTTAAGTAAAAACGCCCACAAAATGTAGGCGTGGCCAAAAACTTAATATGAAAAAATTATAAAGGAGGGCAGTGCCTACATACCTTGTAAAGGTTGTAACACTCTATCTCCCTAACTTTAGCTTTAAAACGGATTTTTCTAAATTGTGGGCGTGGCAGTGGGCGTATTCAACATTTTTTTACACTTAACCATTTCGGAGCCCTAGGGTCCAAATTTCAGCTTCCTAGCTTAATTTTAAAGGCCTAAAAATTGCGAACGGACGGACGGACATTGCTAGATAGTCTTAGGATTGGGTCCTGATCATAAATATATATACTTTTATGGGTCTACGACGAATATTAAGGGGTGTTAAAAACTATGTGTCAAAATTAATATACCCATAGGATAGGCTATAAAAAAGTTACCACAGGCGCCTGCGTGACGAAGGCGTATTTTCCGCCTGCGGGCCACTCAGCTACTGTAAGAAGCAAATTAGTCAACTTCGTTACACAGGTATAAGCTTTTCGTTAGGTAGACGCCTATGGCAATATTACCTGTATGGCCAAAGCCGAATTAGAAATTTGTTGCGTTATTTCCAGATTTAAAACGAAATAATGCAAATATCTTTATTTTTGGCCTAATTTCACTTCCTCATGATTTCAGCGAGCTATAGTTTCAAAGGCGTTTTACAGCCACTGAAACACCAAACACATCACCGAAGTCACCGAATCAGTAGCTAACACCAATCGAAATTTCAATTATTATTGAATATATTCAAATATTTATAAAAGCTATTGTTAAAACATTTATTACGATGTTAATAAAATCGTTGCTCTACATAATAATGTACAGCTTGTGCAAAAGTGATATAAAGAAAAACTCTTCAGGATTATGCTGAGTCCTCATTTATTTGAATTTCAATTCAAAATGTTCACCAAAAATATGAAGACAAATAGTTTATTGGTTTTTTGCCAACACAGAAATTACTTTGCGGTTGGCAGTAGCCGAAAATCGTTCTCCCAGTTCATTTTAAAATCGAAAAGTAAATGAAATAGATATAAATTGCTTGTTTTTGCGTAGGTACAGTGTACAAGAATAAGAATTTCAAAAGAAGCTGATTTCTGGAATGGAGCCAACAGACACTAGTAGATATTTCTATGAGTAGCCTATCGAAAATGAACTTTTTCACATAGGTACAAAGTACCTAGCTGGAAGTATAATATGTTTCTTTTATCGGTTATCTCTTGAATTGTTTAATTTCCATAGAATACAATCTTGAACATCATGTAACCTCGAAGGCTATACTGCTTTTGATTGCATATTATTCCTTTTAATAAACTACATTTATCATTTTGTCCAATTGTATTAAGTACGACAATAAAAACCTATACCTAGTGCAAATAGCATCCATTTTAATGTTTTCTTGTCAACAACTGTCTGGATATTTTCTATTCAAAACAATTGTGCCAGCAGAAAAGCCAGTTATAATCAATTTCTACCGAAACACCACAATAGAAAAGCAATCGACTTTTCTGTATTTGACCCAGAAAAATTTTAAAATAAGATCTGTATACCTACAATAGATTCTGAATAATAGAATAATGTGCTTTTTAAATCAAAATGAGACGAGAAAATATGAATAAATATCAAATCTATTTGTTCATTTCTGTCGATTTACCTCGCAAGGAGTTTAATTACCTTTTATTCCTTCAGCCAGGAACAATACAATATTGTTGTGGTGAAGCCAGACGATTTCCGTTTTGATATTGTTAGAAGACTATTACGTTTTTTAATATTTTGTTAGAGACAATCTACGATGAATTAAGTATTTATTTCTGGTTAACAGCAAAACGAATAAAATAGCAAAATGATATGCAAAATAACTTCCCCTAGGTCCTAGATTTATTTGTCACTGAGAATTTAAATTACTTCCAACTCCTGATGAACTAATAAGATACAGTGATAAATACCTACCTCTTTTAAAATGAAATTGTGTATGAGTTTGTTCGAAAAGGTTACATTTTAGGTTTTGAAAAAATAGATTCCCTCAATAATATAATTTTACGTTTCGGACACTTTTGACCTTATTGTCCAAAGTAAAACATACTTAAATCTTCACAGCCGTTCGAAAGAAGGTAATTTTTTTTTGTCGGAGGTTGCTGCTATCCGATGGAGCGCTCAGACACAACTACAGGTCCATTGTACTACCATTCAGACACCTTACATTAATGTACTTAGTTTTCAGGTCTTTCGAAGAAAAACGAGAAGGAGCTTCAGTGATAAAGAGCTTAGATGTTCGGCACTCACCACGTCCGGACAACTGCAGAGAAAGTGTTCTGCTGTATCATCCTCCTCAGCGCAAGCAGGACAGGTAGTGGTGTCGCTTAAACCCAACACATTTAAGTGTTTAGCAAAAGCTTGGTGGCCCGAAAGAACGCCTACAGTCGATTCTACTCAGAGGTAGAAGAAAAGATGCTGACCTATTGCAAATGTCCGGGCGCAGTAGTTTGCGTTCACGAGAAACCCAAGAATCGATAGACGACATGACTAAAGATGCAGGCAGACCAAACACAGGTTCGGCTCCTGAGAAAACTCCTTCTGAGCCTTGCCTAGCAAGCTCATCCGAGATTTAATTTCCCTGGCTGCCAGTGTGACCTGGTACCCAGACAAGATTGACTGTGTTCAGTCTTCCGACCAAATTCAGAGAAAGCTTGAGTTCTAGCACTAACTTGGACGAGGTAAGAGGGTTTAGAAGCGCTTTTAATGCAGCTTGGCTATCACTGCAGATGCAAATGCCTCTAGCCCTCCACCTGTTGTTCATAATATAGCGCATAGCCATTAGGATGGCAAAAATCTCCGCTTGGAAAACAGATGCATGTTTACCCAAGGGGTAGTAAAGTCGTATATCATCGCATTCCACAAAGACACCAGCACCAGACCCCTGCTCGGTTTTGGAGCCATCCGTGAAAATACCATGGCATTCAATCCATGGTCTTGGTTTTGATCGGTTTTCGATTTGACATGTTTGGACCATAGAAGTTTTTTTATCGAGGATTAAACGCAGATATTTGACCTCATCGGATATAAGGAGGGTGACACCTATAAGCCCGAGATGGGACAGACCAGTGATGATTCTCCTTCTCGTAAAGAGAACAACCGTGGTTTTAAGAGGATTCACTGAAAGCCCATTACTAGTGCACTAGACATCGATCAAATCCAGGGATCTCTGCGCTTGAGAGCAGACAGCCCCTATATTTGAACCGACAGAAAGAACGGCGATATCATCCGCATAAGCTTGAGTGTAGTTTTCAGGAAAGTTGAGAGCCGTAAGCAGAGAGTCTACCACCATACACCATAGCAGGGGAGACAGAACACCACTTTGAGGGCAGCCCCTATTTACCCCTGTTATGACGCACTTGCCACAATCTGCATCCGCTACCAACGTCCTGTACATTAGCATTGCTTTAATCCACAAAACCAAAGTTCATCTACACCATGCTGTCTGGTTGAGTTACACATACTGTCAAAGGTCGCATTATCAAAAGCACCCTCAATTTCGACGAAAATGCCCAACGCGTACTCCTTCCCGTCAAGTGTTTTGAAGCGCAGTCTCGCAGGATTTTCCGCGCTGATAGGCATGCTGCATCTCAGAGAGAGGATGTGATCGAAGAGCAACTTTG
This sequence comes from Ferdinandea cuprea, assembly GCA_963576555.1. Classification (NCBI taxonomy): domain Eukaryota; kingdom Metazoa; phylum Arthropoda; class Insecta; order Diptera; family Syrphidae; genus Ferdinandea; species Ferdinandea cuprea. The sequence continues at coordinate 87,919,322 of OY754959.1, forward strand.
CGCACATGCAGCTCAACCAGTCTTTCCAAACTTTTCAGTAAGAAGGAAGACATACTTATGGGTCTACAGCTTTTGGCTAGAGTGTAGTCAGACTTACCAATTTTTGGTATGAAAACCACTTTAACCATTCGCCATGGGGAAGGTATATAGGCCAAGGCCAAGCTCGTGGTGAAAATTCTTTTCAACATTGGCAAAACCTGACTTAAACCTTGTTTCAGAAAACTGGATAAATTCCATCCGGACCAGGTAACTTGAAACTCTCAAAAGATGCAATGGCATATTTGATAGCATCATCAGTCACCACTCCCGATGCAAAATACCAGCTGTGCCGCGTGGTATTACTCGGTTCAAATGTAGCCACAGTCGTTTGAAGGGCTGAAGAACACGTAGTAACCTGATTTCCCGGAAAGTGAGTCTCAAGTAGAAGTCTCCGCCTTTGTCTCAGTATACGTGCCATCAGGTTTAAGAATTGCATCCAGTTTACTTGGTCTGTTACTTTGGAGAACTTTAACAAGCCTACTAGTTGCACTTAGAGATTCGACCTCTTCACAAAACTTTTTATAGGAGTCATTTTTCGACTTGCGAATAAGTCTCTTAAAAACTTTTTGCTTCGATTGATAAAGATTCCAGTCTTCCACTAAGTTGGTTTTTAAAGACCGATTTAGCAGCTTCCTAGTTTCTTTACGAAGACACTGCAGTTCGGAGTTTCACCAGGGTTTTCTGCGGGGGGTTAGAAACAGGGCACGAAAGTTCAAAGCAGTGGGTGAGGACGTTGTTCAGATCCTGAGCAGATCTCTCCACTCCCTGTCTTGATCTAAGTTTGAGTGGAACTTTGACAGAGTTGGCAAGCTCCTCTCTAAACCGTGCCCAGTTCGTTTTTCTCGGATTTCTCCTCTCTTGCGAAGGTGAAAGTTCGCAGTAGATTTTAAATTCGATGTATCTGTGATCTGATAAGGTGCTATCTGGCGATACCTTCCAATTTATGATAGACTTCAAATGCCTTTTTGACAGGGTAACATCAATTACTTGCTGTCTTCTGGCTGTAACAAAGGTAAGTTGATGACCTACATTGTTAATGGTAATATCCGACGATAAAATGAAGTCCAAGTATCGATCTCCCCTCTACAACAGCCTTTGTTGGAGGAGGGGTTAGAGAGTCATAGGGGAAATAAGCCGATGCAGCGATAAAGGTTTCCCAATTATCATTTGCATGGTAAGTTATAGAAACAGCTACATAGCTTTTGATCATAGTAGCTGTAAAAGATTTCGATACAATAAGACAAGTCCTAGGTCTTTCGGATTGCTCATCATAAAGAACGTGGTATAAATCTATCAAGCAACCAAGACCACAGATGCGACTTTTCCACACCCTTGGTTCCTGGATGGATATTATGTGTGCTTTTGTTCTACAAGCCACAAGCCTGCTACTTAAAAGGGCGGTAGCAGCCTTGCAGTGCTGTAGGTTAATTTGAGTAAACAGAATGGATGAATACTCTGGGTAACGTCTACTATTAGCACTGTTTGACATTGAAATGGAAATGGATCCTGCCAAGATGCAGATAGGGACACATGTTGTACCTAGATTTGATGATCTCGGCAGCAGCCATGTCTATACTCACAATAAGAGAACTACCACCTTCATTGTGGCGGTTTTTACTCTTCTTGTGTGAACGGACAACCCAGGCTTTTATGTCGAGACCAGGATTCTGGGTTTGCAAACGCTTTAGCACATCCGCCGATTTCCCTGGTTTCCCAGGGATCCAGCAGACAGCCCGCGTAAGCTTGGGTAGACCTCAAAAGATGAAGTCCTAAGTGAAGTGATTTTCGGCACCATACTGCTAATCCATTCAGAGGTTTTCTGTGATGAGGTCTTCACCATGAGGGTTCCTTCCCTTAACACACAGCCCTCCATCTGAATGCAAGCATTTGTTGCAGCAGCCAGCTCCAAAAGATGAGTTTTGCACTGTTCGGACTCTGCAACACTCATACTATTACCGCTTTCCCAATGCGAACTGCTAAAGAGGAGACAGCAGCATTCTTGTAGGAATGCTTCTTAACTCGCACTCTTTTGCGTTTAGCACATGGTTTTTTAGACGCACACCTACCATCAGAGCCGTCCGCGTCGACAAAGTTCAACACCAACTTATCCATTACCAGTGCACGGGCAGCACCAACAATAGGTGCACTTCCTCGACTTATACTCAAGGGTGAGTCCACTACAACCAATTTCCGTCCATCAAAACTACTACCTTTGCTGGTAGAAGCACCGACTTCATTTGGAGACAGGGCGTGGGCAGACACAGGAGCTTGAGGAGGATTGTATCTCTTAACGAGCTTGGGTCGCTTCTTCTTGTTTTTCGGTTCAGCAGAAGAGGAGGCATTGCCTGATGAAGGGTTCAGGTCAGCTTCCGTTTCTGAGACTTCCACCGAACTATCCCGTTTCATAGACGCAACCGAAGAGCCGACCGGAGTGCTTGCGCCTTCAGTCTGTGGAGCTTCTTTGCGCCGCTGATCGCTCAGCTGCTTCCTTTTCCTCTTTCGCTGACCCTTAGTGAGGTGCATCTCAAAGCCAGCCACTTCAGGAGCCCGTTTAATCGTTGAGATATCACGGAGCAAGCTGTCCGCGGCGCTGCAGTGGGTAGCAACCTTACTCATGCTCAGTTTGCCCAAAGAGTCGGACATAGAGCCACAAGAGTCGCTTGTGCGTTCAATGAATGTTGGGGCCTCCAGAATCCGAGCCCCAGCCGCAGTCGAAAAGACCACGGATGCATTTTGGCTATTGCCAGTACCACCTGGAGTATTAACATCCTTAAGGTTGTTCATTCATCAATATTTTGAGTTTTAACTACTGCTCCTGTAGGTTAGAGTACACTAACGGATTATTTTACAGAGGATAGGTTAAAAACCGTTGCCTCCAACACCTCCTCCTTTATCCGGGCTTGGGACCGGCATGCTACTGGCGTTATAAGGCGGAGTTCGCCTTCGCCTTCGAAAGAACGTAAAGTAAAACGAATATAACATTTAAAAAATGTAAGCACCTAAGCGGATTTTCTTAGAGTGATAGTTAAACATGGGGTTTTAATTCCCTTTATTGGTTTGTGAGATATTTGCCATATTGCAAAGAATCGTTATTGTTTTAGGTGATTCAATACGTATTACGTAAAATGTGTATATGATTTAGTCCGTCCGTCCATATAAACTTTTGTGGCAAGTATGATACCCTATCCAAATCCCTATATGAATCAAAGAAAAATGTGTTAAGAAGTTGATGGAGGGCATTTTATTTCATTCTATGAAATTTATAACAAAAAAACTGATTATTTAAGTAGCACCCCCAAAACGTGGGCGTGGCCAAAAATATTGTATGGGTGATATACTAGAAAAGATATTGGCAAAATATTTAGGTATACATACATTTTTTTTTGTTTTCAATACAAATTTTTGAAGCAAACCACATTTTGTTAAAAAATGCCCACAAAAAGTAGGCGTGGCAAGAAACTTTAAATGACAAACTTGTTCAGTGTCTAAATATTTTGTTAGGTTTCTAATCCTTCATCTTTTCAACTAAAGCTTTAAAACAGTTTTTTCTTAATTGTGGCCGTGGCAGTGGGCGTATTTAAAAACTATTAACACTTTATCATTTCGGAACCATAGTTCCAAACCATGTTCCAAATTTCAGCTTCCTAGCATAAATTTAAATGCCTCAAAAGTTAATACTAAATAGTTCAAAAGCTTTTGTAGCCAAGATTTGGTAGCTGTTTCTATAACTTACCATGCAAATGATAACTGGGAAACCTTTGTCGCGGCATCGGCTTATTTCCCCTATGACTCTCTAACCCTTCCTCCACCAAAGGCTGTTGTAGAGCTCGTAGAGTTTTGTGAATCCAAAAGGTTAGGTCTTGTCCTGTGCTGTGATGCTAATGCTCAGAACACTGTTTGGGGCAGCAGCAAATGCAACATAAGGGGAGATCGACTCTTGGACTTCATTTTATCGTCTGATATTACCATCAACAATGTAGGTCATCAACCTACCTTCGTTACAGCCAGAAGACAGCAAGTAATTGATGTTACCCTGTCAAACAGGCATTTGAAGTCTATCATAAATTGGAAGGTATCGCCAGATAGCATCTTATCAGATCACAGATACATCGAATTTCAAATCTACTGCGAACTTTCACCTTCGCTAGAGAGGAGAAATCCGAGAAAAACGAACTGGCCACGGTTTAGAGAGGAGCTTGCCAACTCTGTCAAAGTTAGATCAAGACAGGAAGTGGAGAGGTCTGCTCAGGATCTGAACAACGTCCTCACCCGCTTCTTTGAACTTACGTGCCCTGTTTCTAAACCCCCCCGCAGAAAATCGGTACCCTGGTGGAACTCCGAACTGCAGTGTCTTCGTAAGAAACTGGGAAGCTGCTAAATCGGTCTTTAAAAACCAACTTAGTGGAAGACTGGAATCTTTATCGATCGAAGCAAAACGTTTTTAAGAGACTTATTCGCAAGCCGGAAAATGACTCATAACTATAAAAAGTTTTGTGAAGAGGTCGAATCTCTAAGTGCAACTAGTAGGCTTGTTAAAGTTCTCCAAAGTAACAGACCAAGTAAACTGGATGCAATTCTTAAACCTGATGGCACGTATACTGAGACAAAGGCGGAGACTTCTACTTGAGACTCACTTTCCGGGAAATCAGGTTACTACGTGTTCTTCAGCCCTTCAAACGACTGTGGCTACATTTGAACCGAGTAATACCACGCGGCACAGCTGGTATTTTGCATCGGGAGTGGTGACTGATGATGCTATCAAATATGCCATTGCATCTTTTGAGAGTTTCAAGTTACCTGGTCCGGATGGAATTTATCCAGTTTTCTGAAACAAGGTTTAAGTCAGGTTTTGCCAATGTTGAAAAGAATTTTCACCACGAGCTTGGCCTTGGCCTATATACCTTCCCCATGGCGAATGGTTAAAGTGGTTTTCATACCAAAAATTGGTAAGTCTGACTACACTCTAGCCAAAAGCTGTAGACCCACAAGTATGTCTTCCTTCTTACTGAAAATTTTGGAAAGACTGGTTGAGCTGCATGTGCGCAAAGTTGCTCTTCGATCACATCCTCTCTCTGAGATGCAGCATGCCTATCAGCGCGGAAAATCCTGCGAGACTGCGCTTCAAAACACTTGACGGGAAGGAGTACGCGTTGGGCATTTTCGTCGATATTGAGGGTGCCTTTGATAATTCAGTATGTGTAACTCAGCCAGACAGCATGGTGTAGATGAAACTTTGGTGTTGTGTACGCTTTCAATTTAAGATCTTGACGTAAAATGCGCCAAGTCGTTCCATACGTCAGTCCGAGTTGCTGCGAACGGCGCCGAATCGACTCTCTACAGTCTTCGTGTACAATCTCAGCTACGGTCGCTATATCTTCTTCACAATAATGAATGCTGGGTCTCAAAATGGGTGATGGTGTTGCGAATAGTACGCTCAGTAGGCAGTAGGGCGTATGCAGGATTTTGATCAGGGGGGCAAACTCGTTCATGTGCCAATACAAAGGCTGAATTCCTAAATGCAATACTGCTGTAGTACTGCAATGACAAGCGTTTCGTAATGCAATATTAATGTATAAAGTTTCAATTCGCAGTGTTAATGTATGTACTGTGCAAAAAAAGCAACCTTGGCATCACAAACAAATTTGTTGCGATGACATTTATAATCTTTAAATATTTAATTTTATAACTAATTCCTTAAAAAAATAAAAGTTTGTATGAACACAATAAATTTTCAGGGGGGGCACTTTTGAATATAAAAGGGGCTTATCTCTCGAAAAGGCCCTGTGAGATTATGCGATTTAACGCCTCTTGATTATTTCTTGTGGGGTTATGTAAAGTCGTTAGTCTATGTGGACAAGCCGAACACGATTGCAGCCTTACAGGATAACATTACTCGCGTAATTGGTGGAATACAGGCCGAAATGCTTGAAAAAGTGAGGTTCGAAATGTTCATCGCGCGCTGCTTCCATTTTATGATCGGCATTCTCGACCTTCTGAGCAGTCTATTCGGAAGATTGTGACCAAATTTCGCACCAAATTTACTTTGTTGGACATTAAACCACCAACACGTTTACGTACTGTGCGTATTGAAGAAAATATTGCGGCCGTATCAGCTAGTGTGACAGAAGACCGCGAAATGTCGATTCGGCGCCGTTCCCAGCAGTTAGGCCTTTGTTACAGCACTACGTGGAAAATTTTGCGGAAGGATTTGGGCGTAAAGCCTTTTAAGATACAGCTGGTGCAAGAACTAAAGCCAGCCGACCTACCACAACGCCGAATTTTTGGTGAATGGGCTCTTGGAAAGCTGGCCGAGGATCCGCTTTTTTATCGAAAAATTGTGTTCAGCGATGGGGCTCATTTTTGGTTGAATGGGTACGTAAATAAGCAAAATTGCCGCATTTGGAGTGAAGATCAGCCAGAAGCATTGCAACAGCTAGTTTTTTGAAGTTCTTGACTTGCATGATATGTGGTTTCAACAAGACGGTGCCACATGCCACACAGCACGCGAAACAATGGCGCAATTGCGAGGCGAGTTTGGTGAACAGTTAATTTCACGTTTCGGGCCGGTCAATTGGCCGCCTAGATCGTGCGATTTGACACCATTAGATTATTTTTTGTGGGGGTATGCCAAGGCTAATGTGTATAGGGACAAGCCCGCTTCGATTGACGCACTGGAAGCCAACATCCATGCATTCATTCGTGAGATACCGGCCGATATGTGTGAAAGAGTATGCCAAAATTGGACTCAGCGGATGGGCTACCTGGGACGCAGCCGCGGTCAACATTTGCATGAAATTATCTTTAAACATTAAATTGCAAGGTTCAAACTATCGATTCAAATAAATATTTCATTCATTTTTTCGAATTTTTTGTGTTTTTTTTTAAAAAAAGTTCTAAACCTCTTAAAAAATCACCCGTTATAACTGTGGCCGATCCCAACATTTGTGGGCGTTTTTTTTAAATTATGTTTTTTAAAGTTTCATTGGAAATGAAATAAAATATCATTCATCATGTTCTTAATGCCTTTTTCTGGGTACGTCCCAAACCTGCACAATTTTGAAAAATAAAACCTATATTAATCATTGAAAGAATTCAATAAAAGATAACAGTTAATGAAATGCTATTGTCTTTCATAATGGATGACCCACGAATGAAATATGTTTGTAAGGGTATTATTGTCGAGAATGATTAATGGAAGAATGTAATACTTTAACGTTAAAAACACAAAAAAAAAAGAAAAAAAACACAATACCTAATCGTATCAATTGCATTGGAAATTCAGAACCACGAATCAACATTTCCCATTATGTTACAAAAGAAGAAATATATTAGATGTTGCGGTCGCATCCACAAGGATTACACACTTTGCCAAGCATAAGGCACTGACAAATATTTCTCCACACCACGTGCATAACAATTTATTTGGATGAATATCAAGTCACGTCCTAATGCGATTTTGTCTGAAGTGGATGTGGAGTCCGTGTGCCCCAACCATAACTTCAGTTCAGCCGAAAATGAGTTATAAAAACCCTTTGGCAAATTGATTGTTTCCACATTTCCCTTAAAAACTATATAACCCTCTCTAAGAGGGTACAGGTTGAAGATGACTTAATCCGATTGCATCGTCTGCTAACTCCTTCATAAGATACATACTGACATAATAAGCAGGACACGCTTTCAAAATGCGCAAAAGTCTTTTAAAGCAACAGAAATTACACACCCGCTTTGCCCTTTAACAAAGGACAGGTAACCTTAAGCGTTAACTCAAAAAGGACAACCAAAAACGGCAATTAGATTTGTAACTATAACCCGTGTAATAGGCTTTCCTACCGTGTTAACGTACCAACATGTTCGTTTTTGTCCTCCTCGTGGACTTATCTTGGTGTGTATCTCTCTCGTTAATGCTGTAGTACGTGTATCCTTGGAAATGGTTACATTCTCTTATATAGACGCAGTATTTTCTTTAGTGTATTTCCTAAGACGTTCAGCCTCTTGGATGGAATATCTCCTTAGCAGCATGGGTCAGCTCTTTGGGAGCCGTGCGGCTGATAGAAGGAAACGAACTGTGAACAAACTATGTGAAGAGCTTTCCTCCTAACCCAGTTTTTATGGCTAATAAACGTTGTGTTCACTGAAAATAAAAGACCAAGTAAATTATCTCTGTATTGGTAGGGTCTACTTCATAGACAAAGGGAAAATATAGGTATATATACTGATTATTCGGATCATTGCAGTTAGACATTGAAATGGATTTTTAATAGGCTTGAAGGACGGCAAGCTTAAAAGGGTTTCGAAATTTGGTGTAGTAACTGGTTCCTTCTTTTTTCTGTTGTTGTTTGCATAATCATATTGTGAGAGTGTTCGAATACCTAAGTGGCAAACAAAGCATTATAAGACCTCCAATATATACTCTTTAAAGGTGTAATCGGTTTAGTATCTTGCATGGACAGATATTATATAAGAAATGTTCCTCCTTAGTCCTTACTTAGAAAAGGTTGAATAGAAACTTAACAGGTATTACAAGATACTATATGGGTATGTTGGCATGTAGATACAAATAAACCAACTTTATTAAGTGCTTAACCAAAATAAGTAACTAAAATTTGTCAAAATAAATTATGAAATTATCAGATTTTGTTGTCTTGAATCCAAGCATTCGTGTCAGTTGGTTGACACGACTGGAGATCCTTGGTGTTGGATCCAATGTTGGAACTTCTGGCAATCAATAAAAAAAGTTCAATAAGTGAAATTCTATAGCACTAAATTATGAAGCTCATTCATAATCTAGTTTTTTACAAATAAAATATTCTACGGAAACTAAGAACTTGGCGTTTCGTATTTTGATATTAAAAACATAAGGAAAGGCTACAGTCCGCTTGGGGCGAACAGTATGATACCCTATCCTTATCCCTATGTACCCCAAAGAAAAAATTCATAAGGAAGATGATAGATAGCATTTTATTTCATTCTATAAAATTTATAGAAAAAAAAATATTTTTTTGAAAAAACGCCCCCAAAAAGTGGGCGTGGCCAAAAACTTTGTATGGGCGATATATTGGAAAAAATATTGGCTAAATATATTGTTAAACATTTATTTTCGATTTCTACGAAAATTTTCAAAGAAAACAGCATTTTAGTGAAAAACGCCCACAAAAAGTAGGCGTGGCAAAAAACTTTATACGACAAATTTATAAAGGTAGGCAGTACCTACATATGTGAAGATTTTAAAACTTTATCTCTCTAACTTAAGCCTTAAAACGGTTTTTTCTAAATTGTGGGCGTGGCAGTGGGCGGATTTAACAACTTTTAACACTTTACCATTTCGGGACCCTAGGGAGTATATGCTCCAAATTTCAGCTTCCTAGCATAACCTTAAAGGCCTCAAAAGTTGATACGGACGGACGGACGGACATTGCTAAATAGTCTTAGGATTTGGTCCTGATCATAAATATATATACTTTTATGGGTCTACGACGAATATTAAGGGGTGTTACAAACTATGTGTCAAAATTAATATACCCTTAGGATAGGGTATAATATTTATAGCTGTCTGGTAAGCGGGTTCAGGCACGCAAATAGATGTTCGTGATTTGTTCCCTATCTAAGTTAATTAATCTAGTAGTTAATTTCGTTTCAGGCACACGAGTATTCGAGTTCATAAAAACCTACGCCGGGTGCGCATGTTTACGTTGACGAAAACGCTGGCGTGTTAAGGTTAATCAGTTCCAGTTGAATTAGAAACGTAAAATTTCACACACTCTTTATTTTGGCCTTAATTAGAGGAAATGTGAAAAAAATGTTTCGAAAAGCTTTTAGTTTCTCAAAAAATTCACTATAAGTTTTTCGAATAAAACAACTTTATTTGAATATTTTTAATAATAAATAAATATATGTATATTTACATGAGCAATAAAAAGTTGTTTTAAAAAAATTAACAACCAAGAAATTTATAAGAAAGTATATTGTTTGACGTATGTATATATATAGTCGGCTTCGAGGACGCTTTTCTGATTTAAAGACTGTGTGCTTAACGTCATCGAAATGAACCACTTCGTTGGAAGATGGATTGAATAGTTGATTCCGATCGCAATAAGGAATCTACAAAAATAACATTAATAAAGAGCACAGTGTGTGGTGATCCTCCCTCTACCGCCTTTCTATCTCATCCTTTATGGCTTGGTAGACGCAAAATCAGGCGAATAGCAGGTCGCGTGGTGTGGATTTTTGTTGGAAGACCAATTCAAATCATTGTATATTAAATCAAATCAAATTTGTCCGCAGACTTCACGGCTCCGCTAAGATAGCGTCTACATTTTTTGTTGTACTTGTTTTTTGTGGTGGTTGGAAATTAAGAGTAGTAGTGAGTGGACGTGAGTAACATTCAAGGTTTGAGGGAAAATCTTTTTCCGCTTTATGCTCAAGTATTAAGAGAAACCCACGTCAGTGTTGATTCTGATTCATCGGAATTTAATCTCTCACTAAAGTCGTTGTTGTGGTCGATTTAAATATATCTATATATATATATATATTCTGGACTGACATGTTCCGCAATTAAGACGCGGTTAATCCTTATCTTGCCAAGTCGAAAGGTTTCGTTCTTTGTAGTCGGCCCAATAAATTATCCTCATCCAAAATTTGTCGGACTGTATTGTTGATATTTCCAATTAGTCGGTTTCTATGCTTTCGCGCAAAGCCTCTAGTTTCAGCTTCGATTGTAGAAATTCCGTGATCCCTGTGGATATCGTCGTTTCTAGTATTCCACGGAGCTTGGACAATATCTCTAATCACATTATTTTGAAAAGTTTCTAAAGTATTGGCATTTGTTTTCTTGGTACTTGAAGTCACATAGCGCATTTGGTTCTACTTGTCAAACCCTTTGATCAAAGGCCCATGCCATGCGGGTTAAGAGGATAATGGCAATCGACAATATTTATAATTTCTTAATGGTTAGTTTTTCTTACACCGCAATTGAGGCAAACTGATATCCTTATATTTGAATATTTGAATAAGTTTAGTTTCGTACGTAAAAATGGTTGTGTAATCGTACCTTTATCCTTGTAAGACACGAAAATAACCGTTTTACTCATGTGGTTGTCAAACCACATTATTTTTCCAGAGGAATGACGCTTCGATTTGCTCACAATAAACGAGTGTAAAAAAGGGAATTATAGAATTTAACTTATTGAAATGTAGAGATAGTAAACACTCGCTGTAACGTGAACTAACTTATAACATAAACCGTTTACGTTATTAAAAATGCACGTTATCGAATGGGCGTTTTTTAAAGTAATATGTTATGAGAGCTTATAATGCCCTGTACATATTTAATTAAAAAATAATTACAAAAAGTTTTTCTATTCATTTAACTTATTTAACTATGAAAATTAAAACCGAAGAGATAACAAATATTTAACAAATTATAAAAAAGCAAATTCTATGTATATGTATTTGTTGTTGTACATTCACACATTATGTTGATATTATGTATACATATATTCTGCAACATTAAAATTATTTGTAATTTTACTTTTGTTTTGCTTATTAGTTGCCCGTACTGATTTTGCCCCAATTTCTTTAACAGTAAAGAAATTGAATGGACTCAAAAAGAATGGTAACATTTAATCACATAACAAACACAAGGTTAATCATTGGTTAAAAAGTTACAGTTACTCATTTTTCTTGTTAGGACAAGTTGATTTGTGATCAAATTTACATTCGCAGTCAACAAGAGTAGCTTCCACGAGATCGAAAGTTTCGTATTCGCGTTACGGGATATGTTTGTTGTCGTATAAGTCACGTTAACGCGAGTGAACAGAAACTGCATTTAATTTTTATTGTATTGCATTGTGAGTTTTGAAAACTACAAGCACTCGTGTGCTGTTCGTATGCGTATGCTATCGTTTCCTTAACCTGTTAACAAGGCAAACTTTTTCTAGTAAAAGAGATCTTTACAATAATTTGTATTTGGGGTGACGATTTAATGGGCATGGAAACTGCCCATGTATCTTAGATACTTAGACCTAAATGACAACTCATTGCTGTCAGAAGAACTAAACTGAACTTAAAAGGTATGTATTACTTATTGTATTCTAAAAACTATCATATTTTAAAAAATGTTCGGCAAGTTCAATAAAAATCAATGATGAACCCGCGGTTTTTTGACCTTCCATTTTTTTTACCTCTGTTATTCTACTTCATCGTTCTTTAATGATACCAGAGATCTCCAGTTGCACATAGAAGTGTTTGCAAGATAAAACCGCTTAAAATTATTTTATTGCTATTTCCAAAGCAATTAAATAAAACACAATTTTTTTATCCAAATTCTTGGATTATTTTGTATAATTATAAACTTTTAACCCATTCAAGAAATCATTATTTTACTAGCTAATGTCAGTAAAGTTTATGAATTATTATATACCTTCATCAAAATTTGTTTAGAGTAAATGTTTATACGTTCTTAAAAGCCCCTTCAATTATAATTCACAGAATGGGCCGATAGTATTAAATATCTGAGGGTTTATTTGGATAAAAAGCTAACTTTTAGGGATCATACGCAAAATAGCAAAAATATTAAAAAAGTACACATTGCAACCAAAATACTTCACCCTTTGATTAACAGAAGTTCAAAGTTGAAAGCAAACTTATAGTCTTCAAAGTGATATTTCAGGCGATTTTGACGTATGCTTCTCCTATTTGGGGAAATTGTGTCATGTCGCATATAAAAAATTACAAGTTTACAAAAACAATCTTTTAAAGTTATTATTTAAGCTTCCTTGGGATTTCTCTACTGCACGGAAAATCAAGTGTTGAAAAAATTTTGATCCTAATTATAAAAAACATTACCAAAATTTGAACATCAATTGGCAAATGTCAGACAACCCTCTAGTTAATAACTTTTGCGGTTATTGTACCTTTGACTTTTTTTAAACTATATATTGCTCCTCTATGCATATTGCAACTATATATTTGTTTAATGTATTGTTTACTTAACCTAAAGCCTAGCTTCTCCAATAACTGTGTGTGCGAAGATATATTTTTTCTGACACAAATTCAGGTGACCTACAGTTTAATGCCGATTCCGAACGGCAATTTATTTTTGAGAAGCTTCTCATGACATTTATTACTCTTGGATGTTTTTCAGACGTTCGCAAGAGGTGGGGCAGCGAATGGAAACTTTCAGGTGGTACAGGTCGGGATTTGAACCAGCGATATCTCGTTTAGTGGTCCAACGCACTTAACCACTAAGCCACTGCACCGTTTATTTATCAAAACGTTTATTAATTTTTTTTAACATATTTATTTGCTGATATGTTAATCTGTTTATTCATTATTATTCATTTCATAATATCTTTACTTATTGTTTTATTCATTAATATTTGAATTTAAAATTTAAATAATTTGTTTATTTGTTAATGTATTTATTTGTGAATTAACTTATATATTTAATGTTAAATTATTTATTTTTTATTGGTAAATTACCTTTCCAATGACTTTCACATCCTTTAGTTTTAGTCAATAGTTTTTAGGCATATGCCGTAAAAGAATTAAAATATATTAAACTTTGACTAAAACGGCTACATAGAAATCTCGCCAATGCCGACCGTCGGCCTGTCTGTCCGGGAGCCGTATGGGGTATAGCGGTTTTTTTCTGTTTAGCATTATCTTTTCGTACAAAGTTGCCTACCATTTAATTTTGTTCTAAGCTAATAAGGAGTCGAAGTCAATATTCATTTTTAGTATGAGAATTCTCATTCAAAACTAAATCTTTATTATTTCCCCAAAAACTACCTAACAGTTGTTGTTAAGAGAACGAGCGTTTAAAAGCAAAATCATTATTTGTTCATTTAAACAAACAATTCATTAATTTTCACCAGATTTGACAGAAAGCCTTTCTCTGTGAAATAGTTCACTCTTCAGAAGTTGTGATCCTATTGTTTTCTCTATCAACGCAATATTTCTACCCAACATTAATCATCTATTCTGAACATAAATTTCATTTATAATTATCATTCTTCCAGATTTTAATTAGTCTATTCTGTGCTCTCCTTCAGAGGGCAATTGAGCACTTCGTGCGTGAACTTACCATTGCCTTTTCTACTGATTTTACACGATGGTTAGATATTACCCAAGGTTAGTCTACGTAAGGGTCATTAGACAAAAATAAATTTACAAGAAGGGAAGGAGCTTAAGAAGTGAAAAATTTTGTTTGAACCATAATACCTAGAACAAAGCCGAATAAAATTAAACAAAGCGTTGTTCTTCCTATCAGCAAATTGAAATCGGCACCTTTCAGCTGCAAAGGGGATATTTCCATGTTCCTCAATTCATGTCAAAGTCGTACTGTGGTGATAAGTATCACATTTTCGGCCTTCAAAGGAAAACTGCTGTGGGAAAAGTTGAAGGTAGGTATCCTTGTTGTCACTGCCTAGCACTGTGCGAAATTAATGTGTTGGGTGGGGAAAGCGTAGCTGAGTGACACGAGGGCGGACAATAAACTATACCGTATATTGTGTATACACAAGCTGTGATAACAAGTAGTGGGCTGGGCGCTGCTGTATTGCTTCTCAGCTTAAAGGACAACACTGATGACGTGCCAGAAGCACGCAACAACAGTTTAATTGCCTTTTATCAGTTAGCTGGATTGTCACTCGTAAATAGCGTGCCATTAATTTCAACCACAATTACAATGGGCTTGTTGAAGCCAACTTGCTTAACGCTATGGAGGGAGGACGTTTTGAAACGGTGGCGTTGAGTGCCATGAATTGTCTTGTCATCTAGAAAGGGGGAAATCAAATGAATTAGTTGACGATATCTGATATATTTTTTGAATTTTTGGTGTCAAAGCGGCTTCTAGATATACCATTGTTTGAATATGGCTAGATGACAGATCTGTATTCCGTATAGGTGGAAATAAGAAATATTAATGGACGATAATTTACCTCCTTAAAGTGGCAATTCAGATTGAAGGTACTGCTTTGAAGGCTTTAAAATTCTTTACAAAGCAGCTGCGACCCTTGGAAAGCAAGCGTAGCATTCTACCTTTGGTGTTTTTATATTCTATCGTAAGGGTATATTCACTTTGACACATACCTTGTATTCGCCTTAGACGCGTAAAATTGTATATATTTATAATCAGCTTCAACGACCCAAAATGTATTTGCAGTTAATAACTAACAGTAAGTTGCATTCGGTTTTATTAAAAATGTCTCATATGGCCCTGTTTCTGTATTTTTGACTCCTTAGAAGCCTTAAGTGTCCAGAATACATAAACATATCTAAAATCGTTTGAGCTATTTTTGAGAACATCGATTGAAACTAACTGTTAGTTATTAATTGGAATTGAATTTTGGGCAACACTGCTCTGATCAACGACAACATTATGTCCGTCCGTTCACCCGTTGCTAATTTTTATGCTTTTAAATTTAAGCTGGGAAGCTAAAAATTCACTCTTTATGGTGCGTACAAATAATTTTGTTGCGCCTACTCCCAAGCCAATATTTGAAATTTGAATATTTGAGAACTGTTGACAGTATAAACCATTATCACGAAATATATATACACTGAATTGCTCAATAAATTTGCCTTATAAAAACATAAAAAAGAACTATTTTCAATATTCCACCTTTTTAAATTTCTTAGACTCTCCCGTTTTTTGGGGGCTTTTTTTGAAAATATAAATATTTTTGACTTAATGAAAATGTTTTTTTTTAACATTTGACCTTAAGAATTTTTTTGGTGGGATTTTCTTATATGTTTTTATTTCTTTGCGGCTTATAATGAAGTTAACCCCGCTTTAGTCAAATAAACCTGGTATTACATACATTCTATTTAATACAGTATCTGTAATTCAATTTAAATAAGTATAACTTCTAGAAAGGAGGGCAGTGCCTACATATCTTGTAAAGGTTGTAATACTTTATTTCTCTAACTTTAGCTTTAAAACATTTTTTTCTAAATAGTGGGCGTTGCAGTGGGCGTTGCAGTGGGCATATCAAACAAATTTTAACGCTTTACCATTTTGGAAGCCTAAGGAGTGTATGTTGAATAAATTCAGTTCCTTGAATAAACTTAAAGGCCTCAAATGTCTAAAGTGCGAAATTACATTAAAATCATAGGTGCCGTTTTTGATTTAAATAAATTTGTTACCATTATTATGTTTCCTCCCGCGCGAATTTAGTGTCTCAACTAAAATTATTAATAAATTTTCCCACTGGATTATTCCGGGACCTTAAGGAGTATTGATTCTTAATTGCAGTTTCTATCTCAAAGTAAAAACCTTACGAAGCTTACTTGTGATGCTACAAGAATGAAACAAACTATATTTCAATATTTATATACCCTTAAAATATGGTATTAAAGTCATAAGCATTGCAAGTGTTAGCCCTACCACAAGCTGCGATATTGGAAAGCTCATAGGTTTGTATACAGACAGGGTATCAGTGTCAAAACTATGAGAAATTTAGACAAACCTACAAGTGATATTCTTTTTCGTTTTCCTTCAAAGATAAGAAAAGAAACCCCAAACTTATGTGGTAGCCTATTCAAACGATACAACCGCATATAGATATCACAATAATATTCGGCTCTCATGCAAACGACGAAGCCTAGCGGATTATGGGTTATTGTTTGAACAGATGCCGAAGATTCATTCATTCATCTTGTACAATGAAATAGAACCTTTTCAGCACTTCATTTTATGCGAATTAAGTTTTAATCCTGCTCCTGCCATGCTGATCCGTAATTTATGTGACTTTTGTTTTGATTATTCAAATTGGTTGCGGTTCCTTTCATTGGGATTGTTCTTTGGTGTTGTAGACAGTTGGTTGCTTGTTGCCTGTGTCTTTTTTCAGTGGTGTATTGTTAGCGAATCTTTAGTGTTTAATTCCTCGGGCACAATTGTTTCATCAAATTTCTTGGTCGAAAGGGGTAAAAGATATTTCTTGCCATTTCAGAATGGGTTTTTATTAGAAGAAATTTGTGAGAAGAATGATATGCAGCAGATGTTTTTAATGAAGAGAGATTATGTTAAATAGAATTTTTGAGTGACTTCAAAATTATAATAGGCCGTACTGGATATTTTTTGTTTTAACTTTTCAACAGATTTCCCAACAAGACGCGGTTGTGGGAAAAATTAAATCCGTTTGTGAGCAAATCGGAGTTTATGTAAATTTAGTACCTACATATTTTACAATTTTATAGGTGGGTACACGTATTTATATAAAATCAAAAAGTATATAGGTACGTATTTACAGAAGTATAAAATGTAAGATTTGATTTCACATCAAAGGAAATCATGAACCGTTAAGACCCGTGTAAGTAATATTTTTAGAGTATTTTTTTTATTCATTTATTTTTATACCCTATCCTATGGGTATATTAATTTTGGCACATAGCTCGTCGTAGTCCCCTAAGTATATACATTTATGATCAGCATCAAAACCAATGTCCATCCGCTACCAATTTTTAATTTAAGCTAGGAAGCTTAAATTTGGAATAAGTATTTACTCCCTAGGGTTCCGAAATAGTAGAGTGTAACACTCTTTTGATATGCCCACTTCCACGGTCACAATTAAGAAAGAACTGTTTTTGCCTAAAGATGATGGAATAAGACCTTCACAAAATATTTTGATACTGACCTCCGTAACAAATTTTACATCCAAGGATTGTTGGCTACTTTTTGGGGCCGTTTTTTCAATAAAACCTTTTTTTATGATTTTATAATAGAAAACCAAATAAAATGCATCCATCATGTTTTATTTGCCTTTTTCTTGGGCGGATATGTATAGAGTATCATATAGTTCGCCCGGAACTATGTATATGCTTTCTTACTCATTTCTGCTAAAAGAAAAATAAAGTGCACGACTGCATCATACGAAAATTTCTCTGTACATGAGATGCGTTTTTGAATCGAAAATGAATGGGGACAAATTTATTTATATCATTATATTTTATTTATATTTTCAAGTTTTGAAAAATTAGATTTTCTCAAAAACGGTACCTACGATTTTGATGTTTTTTTGCACATTGGACACTTCTAACATATTTGTTCAAAATATAAAAAAATTATCAAAATCGTTGGAGGCGTTATTGTGAAAACAAAATAAATTTAAATTTAAGAAAATCGTTATATGAAAAACAAATTTAAAAAAAAAAATATATCAAAAAATCTAAGTATGCAAGTTTGCTCGACTTAATAGAATAAAAAAATACATACAATTTTTTAAGGTCCCTTTGTTAGTTTTCGAGAAATTGGCGATAAAACCGCTAATATTACCGTTAATCAATTTTTTTCTAAGAAACTGTGTATGCAGTATTTATGGCCCCCTCCCAAGTATCATTACTACAAAAGAAGACCGAAATCCTTGGAACCATCTTTGCAAAAATTAGTGATAAGTGATTTTCAACAAAATAGGTTCATATTTACGTAAAAACTTATAAATGTGTTGCTGTCAGACATGGAGAGCTCAAAAATTAAGCCGTTGTGATAAAAGGACAGATTGTTTAAATAAACCAAACCGTAGATAATTTGCAGATTTTATTTGCAAATGGTCCCTAGTTATGTTTTATTAAAATTTCATAGTTTCTTTTAGAAATTGTTTGATAAATACTTACCTGAGATATGCCCAAACTTTGTTGATATATAATAATAATAATATTACATACATTAATGGGCGTTACAACAGTATTTCATCTTATAACTGTATGAAATGTGTTCTTGATTTAATGATCACTGCATAATAGGACTCCTTTCTTAAAAGAATAATAGCTGTGTTTCAAATACAGTACACAAAATAATTTACTATCCCAAAAACATGTTAATATTTAAGTTATGGGATGATGCTTATAAGTGTAGAGATACGTAAACTTCAACAACTTAAACTGCTCCACATTATTGCCTCCCATATTTAATTATAGCCTTAAACCTTGGATTTATACGGATCTACCGAATAAAGTCAATGCGAACTTAAAAGATATATTTAAATTTTCCGATTCTTACTATCGTAATCGTTTTAATTATGCTACATCTTCTTAGAAACGAATGAAATACAGTGAACGGTCTTCTTAAAAAATCTGCTTCTATAAAAAAACATTCCTCTTTGCATATAAATAATTGTTTGGTTTCTGATAAAATTCAAGTTGCTGAAGCATTTAGTGAGCCAGCATTTATGTAGCCAGTAGTCTTTAACATGGTCCAGTTAATTCAATTTTTGATATCACAAGTCTGATTTAAAAAAAAAAATTGCATAGAAGCGCTAAAATGTGCTGATGTTATACCATTGTTCAAAAAAGATTCTGCTGTAGAAATGTACAACTACAGAGCCAATTCTCTACTACAACAACATTTTTGAAATACTTATGAAAGCCAGAATAGTAAGTTTTTTAAATGACAGTAAATAATTTAGCCCCAATTTAGCCCTTTAGAAAAAAAATCTGAACATGCTTGACAGCATCCTGTTTTAAATGGGCCATTATAAATATATACATGCAGTTTCACTAAAAAAACCGTTTATTTTGAGTTGAAAACGGTATCCTGTTTTAAATGGGCCATTATAAATATATACATGCAGTTTCACTAAAAAAACCCGTTTATTTTGAGTTGAAAACGGTTAGAGGGTGAGATAGGTTCAAATGCTACTACATTCGGCGAATGTTGCGAAAACGCAACGTAGTGCTTTTATCTCACCTGTAATGTAGGCAAATCGTTTAAATTACGTATTTTTTTTAGAATATAATTTAACATTTTTCTTTCTTGCAGTTAATATTATTTTGAAAAATTATAATTTTTAAGACATTTTTCAATACGATAGAAATTTAACATACAAATTTTGAAAATATCGGATTTTGAAAATGCTTAAAAGACAAACAAATAAAATTTCAGAAAAAGATCCAAAAACAAGCCGATTAGAGGGTTACTAAATCACCATTTAACTCATTTCAATTTATCATCAGTAAAATGATAAGACAACTCACGACATTAGCCGGAATTTGGTTAAGTGTTATTTCTGTTACAAAGGAATCAAATTAAGTGAATATATCTTAAATTTGTTTATAACATTGCACTTTAAACTGAGTTAAATGTGCCAATCATGGGGTAGAGAATTTAGAAATTTACTTTAAGTTGGCACTGTACCCATAATTAGTAGTAGTGTCTATTACCCGGTTATTGATTAGATTGTGCCAATAAGTAGCAGAAATTACATAGAATGGAAGTATAATGTGTATATATGCCCTATACTAAAGGTATATTAATTTTGACATATAGTTTGTAACACCCCTTAATATTCGCCGTAGACCCATAATAGTATATATATTTATGTTCAGGACCAAATCCTATGACTAACAAGCAATGTCCGTGCGTCCGTCCGTCCGTACGCAATTTTTAGGCCTTTAAAATTAAGCTAGGAAGCTGAAATTTGGAACACATATTCCCTAGGGCTCCGAAATGGTTAAGTGTAAAATTTTTTTGAATACGCCAACTGCCACGCCCACAATTTAGGAAAAAACATTTTAAAGCTAAAGTTAGTGAGATAGAATGTTACAACCTTTACAAGATATGTAGCCGCTGCTCTCCTTTATAAGTTTATCATATAAAGTTTTTTTTTTAATAAAATACTGTTTTCTTCGAAAATGTTCATAGAAAGTAAAAAAAATGTTTAAAAAGATATTTAGCCAATATTTTTTCCACACAAAAATAGAATCAATAATAGAATGAAATTAAATGCTATTCATCAGCTTCTTTCTTAATGCTTTTTTCTTTGGGGCATATAGGGATATGGACAGCGTATCATACTATTCGCCCCAAGCGGACTGTTACCTTTTCTTATGTTTTTAATTATTATAGTCATTGAATTTTATTTTATTATGATTGAAGCATTGACATAATTGGAATATTTTTTTGTAATGAGAATGCCAGCTTTCTAGAAAAAGACCTAGACGCGTTATATTTAATAGGGACTTCAGATAACATGAATTGTAACTCCAGAAGGTGGTGTCGGGAGATTTTCTTTTTTGATGCACCTGAAGAATTAGACTATAAATATTTAAAGGCAAACGTTGCTTATCGGAACAACTAGTCTATATATATACAAATTGAGCCATAAGATTGTGTTAATTTCTCGCCGATTCACGCCTTAACGCATTAACCGATCTTAGCCAAACAAGTTTTTGTGAAGTTTGGTTGAAATCAGAAAATGTATGTGGGTGTTGTGTGTGCATGAAAAAACGCCTGAATTGCACTATTAATTTTTATTTTATTATAAAAAAGCGGTTAAATCAAATGGATCAAGTGGATAAAAAGCGATTGTTGCATTGTTGTTTGCGATTGAGACATAACTTCGAAAGCAATACATTGATTTTTTGGAATCGAAAACAAAAAAATTCATATAATTCATATGATGTAGGCTCAAGAAACCGAAACCGGAGGAATGTTTTTTTTAACCGATCCAGGTGGTACCGGCAAAACGTTTTTGAATTAGCACTTGCATCGTCTGGAATAGCTGCTACATTATTGAATGGTCGTACAGCGCACTCCCCATATTTGGTGGCGTTTTGATACAATTAGTTGGTAATTTTCGTCAAACACAGCCAGTGATTCCCCGTTCAACTCCAGCAGATGAATTAAATGTATGTTTTAAGTCATCCAATTTATGGAGAAATGTACAAACACTCACTTTGTACAAACACTCACTTTAATGCTGCCACTGGATTAATCAGTTTGCCAGATAAATTTTGAAATTTCGCACAAAGAAAACAACAATTGTTTTCAAGCGTTTTTCCAAACATTGCGCAAAATTATGAAAATCACAATTCGCTAGCTGAAAGAGCAATACAGGCTGCCAAAAATAAGGACGTTGATCAATTGTATGCGGATACTTTTAGTGATGTGCCTGGTAACGTATCAATCAGTAGAAATGGTCACAAATCAAGATGACGCTGTCAATTAAGATTAGCAGTCAACAATAAATAATAAATGTTAGGCGTAAACGACCCATACTGAACCCAAAGCCTAGCTTCTCCAACCACTGTGTGTGCGAAGATATATTTTTTGACGCGAATGGAATGGACCTACAGTTTAATGCGGATTCCGAATGACTATTCATTTTTGAGAAGCTTCTCATGAATGTTTGTCAGACGTTCGCAAGAGGCTGGGCAGCGACTTCTCTCTGAGTGGTCCAATGCACTTAACCGCAAATACATAACAGTCAAAAAGGTCATAAGTAATCTTATTGAAGCAACGATTTCATTTTAATTTCGGAAAATTTAATGATTCCGCCTATTACAATGATTCTACCAGATTGAGCTTTTGACTTCAAAAGATTGCAATTTCCAATAATAAGTCGCTGTGGCAATAAATAAGGCGCCAGAACAATCGTTGGAATTGTGCGGAGTTGATTTAGAATATTCATGCTTCTCCCACGGACAATTATATGTATCATATTCAGGTGCAGAAAAGCCACCAGTTCTGCTTATTTATAACACAACTCCGGGCAAAACAAAAAATGTAGTTTACGAAAAGGCTCTGCCACAGTCAAAAAGAAGAAGAAATAAAATAAATAAAGGGTTGTTTTTTAGAGGTATAGAACTTCGAATTGAAATAAAACACATGAAAATCGTTTTAATGTCCATCAATTTGGCTTTATTGGAAGGATAATAATTTTATGCTATTAATGTTTAAATATTATTTTAGGTATGTGGCCGTGGCTGGTTCGAATAAAGACAAGTCTAGAGGTCCAATTTTCAACCACTTTTTCAAGCATTTGGGGCTGTATGTCGGCAATAACGCCACGAATGTTGGCTTCCAAGTCCCCTAGCATATGTTCACATATCCCCAAAGAAAATAATCCAATGGTGTCAAATCACACGATCTTGGTGGCCAATTGGCAGGTTCATTCCGCGAAATTATGCGCTCATCGAATGTTTCCTTCAATAAATCGATTGTAACGTGCGCTGTGTGGTATGTAGCGCCGTCTTGTTGGAAACACATCTCATCCACTTTCATGCCATCCAATTCGGGAACAAAATAGACGGTTATCATGGCTCTATACCGGTCTCCATTAACGGTAACTGACTCTCCAGCATCATTTCGGAAGAAGTATGGCCCAATGATTCCAACCAGCCCATAGAGCACACCAAACAGTCAGTTTTTGTGGATGTAATGGTGTTTCAAGGGTCTCATGTGGATTCTCTTCACTCCAAATGCGCAAATTTTGCTTGTTGACGTAGCCATTCAACCCAAAATGAGCCGCATCTCTGAACAAAATTTTGCGATGAAAATCAGCATCGATATCAATCTCATTTTCGGCCCATATACCAAAATCACGACGTATTGCATGGTCTCGCGGCTTTAATTCTTGCACAAGCTGGATATTGTAAGGTAGTAAGAAGAGATCTTTGCGCTAAATCTTCCATAAAGTTGATGGACAAAGCTCCAATTGCTGTGCACGGCAGCGAATCGATTCATTCGGGTCCTCTTCAACACTAATTAATTGCTCTGATGGACGATTATGTCGAACATAAAATGAACGGAGCTTGCGGTAAACTTCGCGAACTGAACCATTATTTTCGAAATAAATTAGAGTTGTCAGATTTGACCACAAAATGTCAGTTTATTCGAAAAACCAACCTCTAAAAAAAACCCTTTATAAGAAAAAAAGGGTGTATTTAAGATGAGTGCGTTTTTCATTCTTATATTAATATGATCTGCCTAGCGAAGCAGGCACAGGGTCCGCTAGTATACTATATAAATTTTAATGCTTATGTGGCATTGTGTAACTTGTATTTATGGTTACGAGTGCAATATGAATTCTGAGTTATTGGATTTACTTTTCTCATTGGTACTTTTCCTTTTAAGTAAGAAATTTTTTTTTGTAACGAATCTCCGGTTAAAATTAGTTTGAGGAATGTTGTACAAGTTACAACAACGGATTAAATATTTTCATTGCAACTTCAATAAAATTTGTTAATATCATAATCTCACCCCACTTAGGTACACAGGAAGGAAACAATCCGCTTAAGGAAAATCTCCATCCTCTTGTCAAGAAATGAAAATATACGAGGAAAAGTCTACCAAACCATTATTTTATTCTATTGTTAAATATTCACTGGTTCAAAATAAAACACTAAAATTGGTTCCGTCCGTCAAACTAACTATAGAACATTATGTAGGTAAAACTTTTTATAGCATAAGGTATTAAATATTTGATTTCATTTGCTAAGACTTCATATGGATAAACAATGAAATCTTGAATCAAGAGTTTTTGTAGAAGAACTACTCCTCCCCAAAAAAATACACATTTACCTAGGTACCCAAAATTGATTTTGACTTTCAAACCATTAATTAGGCTGTATTGTCTTCTTTGTATAAGACTGCGTTAATGATAAATAAATCCAAGGATTTCTTTGTGTTTTAAAAACATTCAAAGCCATTGTCCTTGCACGCAGTGAGCAGATGAAGTCACCAACATCGGTGATATTAAGGATACCAATATGATAGCGCATATTTCGTCTAAGGTCGATCTACCGGGGTGGAGGTCAATATGGTAAGTGTCGGTCAGTGTTTTGCATATAGGTTAGAGAAAAACGCAGATAGATTGGGCACATGTGCATTGGAAATGCCTTTGCTGTATCCAATATCCTGCTTTCCGGCCGTAAAGCCTGCAGTCAGTTGGTTATGTTTACGCGCTTTGAACTCTTTGAGCTGGACTGGGAGACTGGATGTTCTTCATGGGATCTTCTTCTCCTGGTGCTCTATACTAATCCCTTGCAATTGTTATTTTTCTTTCTGCTCTTATACTTTCGCGCTTACAAAATACCAAGGCCAAGTTCGGTTAAGGGAGACCACTACCCTTTGGTTACAACGATTAATAATTAATTAATTAATACTAACTACACTTTTATTTCCTATAGTAGATAAAAAAAAATTTGTATTATCATTGTCAACAAAAAACAACACCTATTGAAAATTCTATTAACAATTTCGTAGTACTTATTTTTACTTTAACTATGTAGTATGTATGTTGTTTGAAGTAAGCGGTATGTAACATTTAATTGGAAAAGCTGCACTGAGCATTCCAGTCGAATTTCCTTTTCACCTTTCGACAGTCAATTAATTTCATCATTAATTCATTTAGTTACAAATCAATTAAAAGTGAATCTCAGTTTCATTCGGTGTGCGGTAGTGAGAAAAGGTGAAAAGAAGCTTTTTTTAAATCAACGCATTAGCAATGTTGCTTCCATTTCAATCCAATTAAAATTCAAAGGGTCCTCTTATTCTCACTCTGATTGGAAAGCGTAGCAGTTTTCTTCATTTTCTTCAGCCACCAATTAACCAAATCGCCAGAGCAATAGAATGCGAACATTTTTGGAAAACCTCCAATTATCGGCTAATGGTTTTACAGAGACATGACGACCGGAATGGAAGATAAAATTGTATATCTCTTAATTACAAAGAGGCAAGGATTTGTCACACGAAGACGACGATGATGATGATGATGCCATCGATGTGAGCCCTGTTTGGATGCTACGTTCTCAGTAACTACAGTTATACAATTGGCTTATATCTACCTCTTTCTGAGCTTTCTATGTTTTCAGACTTGAAATGAGATTTAATTACGTAAATTGCTGGTCAGATCTTAAATGGAAATTGTCTTAACGTTGTTTCTGCCAAAAATCTGAGAGTAGTAGTACCTACAGAAGTTAATGTCCACTCATTAAAGCTTGGAAGTCTAATTAATTTATCACTGCGGCAGATTGGTTTAATTGGTTAAGTAGCTTTTATTATTTGCGATAAAAGCGTTTTCCATATTTACTACGCAAATTGTATATTATAGTTTGGACTGAAATTTTTGCAAAGTGTTTCCTTGATGAATCCTTCGGACTGAAATACATTTTCGAACTATAGGTACCTCCCCAGAACATCAGGAAATCTTTAAAAATCTTCAAATTCAGCTTGAGTAAAAATAATTAATTAATTTAACTTAAATTTGAAACGATTTGTGAATTCAAGCAAATTATACATGTATATTTATTTATTTATATTTAAATAGTTTACAAAAAAGAAAATTTATAACGTATTTATTTTTAAGACATCTGGGGATCAGGTCCATTTGATGTCGTCGTTTCGTATTTTATAAATTAAATATTAGCCGTAAACGGCCCATAAAAAGGACCCAAAGCCTAGCTTCTCCAACCACTGAGTTTGCGAAGATATATCTTTTGACACGAATGGAAGGGACCTATAGTTTAATGCCGGTTCCGAACGCCAATTCGTTATTGAGAAGCTTCTCATGAAAGTTTATACTCTTGGATTGTTGTCAGACGTTACAGCGACGGTGGGACAGCGAATAAAAACTTTCAGATGGTAAAGGTCGGGATTTAAACCAGCGACCAACGCACTAAGCCACTAAGCCACTGCCGCTTCGTATTTTATATTTTACATAAAACTTATATTTATATGTACATATAATATGTAGTTACCTGCAATAATTAAAATTTATTTTTTGTGTCGCTAAAAGTACCGCGAAGAAAAAGTGTGCCCAAATTCAAGCTAAGTGTATGGAGAGCCTGTATCAGGAGTTGGAGGAGGTATTTTCTTCGCCTGCTGATAGGAACCAGGTAACTCACGAGCTTCAACAAAACACGAACAAGGGAACAGCAATTTTGAAAATAACCGCACAGAGTAGAAGAAATGCTTAGGAAATTCGTTCGCCGAAATTCATTAATAATGCTCAAGGCCAACTAATTGAGGACGATGAACAAATTTTACCTAGGTGGCGTGACTATTGATAAATTGGGGTATATTTTCCAGGAGCCGCCCCAACAATCAAGTAGTGACCGACATAATAGTCGAAGAAGTTGGGAAAGTGGTTAAAAACTCCTATAAGAGAAAAGCGGTTGGACCGGATGAGATACCCAGTGAGTTCTGGAAAAAGATGGGAGACATCGGGCTCAGATGGCCCATAATTCTTATCTCCAAACTCATGAGAGGTGATCCAATGCCCAACCAGTGGAGGAAAAGTAATCTTCTTCCTTTGCACAAAGGAAAGGGAGATACGCGAAACTGTGATAATTACTGTTCAATCAAGTTGATGTCGCACACAATGAAAATCGTTGAGCGGGTATAAGATGGTCAAATGGACAAATAATACGGCTGTCTGACGACCAGTGCGGGTTTATCGCGGGTAAATCAACCTCAGATGCAATCCAAAGTATAAGGATCATAATGGAAAAGCATCGGGATTCCTTAAAGGATCTGCATATGATTCTGGTTGATTTTGAAAAAGCATTCGATAGACAACCAAGAGATCTGATATATGGGTAGCGCTAAGACAACGAGGAGGTCAACCTACGTACAGATGATCATGTACCTGAAAGCGAAGACAAAAGTCTCGCAGGAGTCACCGACGAAGTGTCTTAAGTCCTTTGCTCTTTATTACGGTCCTAGATTATCTGCTTGAGGGAAAAGTGGCGGACCCTAAAGTGAATCAGTTATTCTTTGCTGACGATGGAGCCATCATAAGTGATGATCAGACTATCCTGCAACGAGCACTTGATATTTGGATAGATGCCTTAGAGGGTATTGTATTAGTATTTTATATCGTATTAGCCAAAAGAAATAGAGTATCTATACTGCCCATTCTCTGACCCAAGCCAACCCATTCCAGACATTTATTTGAATGGGGTGGTGGTATCCAAGTGAGAAAATTCAAATATCTGTGATCAATGATCAACAGCAAAGCAACCGTTGATGACGACATCAATCATTGTGTAAGCCTAGGGTGGATGCCATCTTCTGTGACTGAAAAATGACCCCTAAGCTGAAAGGAAGGCTCTACACCGCAGTTGTGCGTCCGGCGCTCACATACGGTTCACAATGCTGGAAAATATACAAAAAGTATTAAGGCGAGTTTACAGCAGCTGAGATGAATATGCTTCGCATAACAGCAGGAGTAACAAAGCTTGATAGAATTAGAAGTTCCAGAATCTGAGGAAGTCTTCACGTCAAAGAACCAATCTCGAAAAAAGTGGAGCACGACCGACTCAGTTGGTATTGCCATGTTCAAAGGAGGGTCCCTATGAACCCCGTCAAAAAGTAATGGCAATCAACGTTCCCATACAATCGCATAAGAGAGGCAGGCCTTAAAACTCCTGGATCACACAAATGCAGAAACACCAGCATTTGCTTGGCCTCAATGATGAAGTGATCCAAAATCGGGGTGCCTGCAGATATTTTTTGAGGTCGAACCGGCGAACCCCACAGGCGGACCAGTAGGAATGCAGTGAAGTGCGAGGGTTATGATCCCTGTAATCCTAATCATATTCTGCGTTAAATGAAGAAAAGATATGTCGCTAAGAGATGTGACTTCTTTGATATATTGAAGTGTTTGAGCATTTATTGGGTTCAGAACTTCGGCTAGTTGTTCTTAGATATGTTATAAATTATTTATATATTTGGAAATTGGGTGACCATGACGTGCCAAATTGTGAGAGCCCTACCACAATATTGAAATTCATCTGAAGTTTCTTCATGGTAAAGATAAGATGCCTACTAGTGAAAACAGTTTTTCCTACGCTGATTCCCAGCAGTCTTGTGCAGGATTCTCTACTGAATGTTATTTTTTATAGAATACGAGTCTGAAGATTGTGATGCGACCTAAGAAATGTTAAGCAGGTATCCCACTCCACGGCTGTCTTCTTTTCCTGAATTTCTGTGAAGGTTTTCCTGGTGAGTCGATAAGAATTTGGCACTTACTATTAAAGGGTATTTGATGGATTCTTTGGCGGCTTTGTCTGCAAATTCCAGTATTCATGCTACAGATAGATTCTTGTTCGAGTTCAGGCTACTTCTGATGTATTCTATGGAGGGAAATTAGTTTAGTCCACTTCGTAGTCCATTTAAAATGTGGTATGTATTTTTCCTATTTCTGGCTATGTTTTTGGGTCCAAATGACAAAGACTGACTTAAACTAAGTTTAATTTACCAGACAAAAAGTATATTAAAATAAAGCTGTTAACGGCCCATGCAGAACTAAAACTTAGCTTCTGCACGGAGAAATGCAGACATTCGCAAGAAGTGGGGTAGCATAAAAACGTTAGGTTAGGTTAGGTAATTGTCAAACGCACTCTTATCGCAACAAAATAAAAATACAGTTTGTGGAATTGTCACTTTTATAGTGATTAAATAGGTATTATTATTAATTATACAAATAAATATGAGGCGTAAACGGCCGATACAGAACCTAAAGCCTAGCTTCTCCAACATTTGTTTACAAGATTGGAAGGGACCTACAGTTTAATGCCGATACCCAATGGTAATTTATTTTCGACAGTGGGACCGGGGACTACACTATTCTCGAACATTTTTAACATAATTTTTCGAAATATAAAAAAATGTCAAAACCGTAAGAGCCGTTTTTAAGAAAACGAATTTAATTAAGAAAACCATTATATGAAAAAAAATTTAAATAAGTTTTTTTTAAAAATCGAAGTATGCAGCTGGACTGGATGGCATAACTGCCGAGCTCGTGAAAGCGGATCCAGACATAGCGGCCTATATTTTGTTTCCACTTATACAGGTTGTTTGGGAGAATGAAATCTTTCCCAGGGAATGGAAGAATGAATAACTCAAGATACTGAAGAAAGGGGATCAAGAATTGCAATAACTGGCGTGGTATCATCGTTTTGTCCGTTTTCCCTAAGCTGATGGCAACTATCATTCTCGAAAGGATAAAGTCGAGTATTGAGTCGACGCTTAGGAGGCACCAAGAGGGATTTCGCAGTGGTCGCTCATGTGTCGATCATTTTAACACCCTGCAATTCGTCGGAGCATCAATCACCTCTTTCCTCATGTTCGTCGACTTTGAAAAGGCCTTCGATCGCGTTAGACGTGATTGCATCTGGGGATCTCTTACTGATCTCTCTGAAAAAAATGTTGCTATAATTAAAGAGTCGTACAACAACGCAAGGTGCTTCGTTTTGCACACTTGATGGCTTTCTGATGCATTTGAGGTACGGCAAGGAGTGAAGCAAGGAGATGTACTGTCACAGATTCTTTTCGTACTTGCAATTGATGATGTAATGACTACCATGCTGGGTACAAAGTCTGTAGTTAATGGAACCCGTTTTATAATCTTAGCCGTTTGGACTACGCTGACGATATCTGTTTCATCGCAAAAAACATTGGTGCCTTAACTAAATGTGTCACTCACTGCCACAGAATGGGGATAAATAGGTAGTTACGTGTCACTCGATGGTAAATAGGATCAGGATGTCGGAAATAGACTTAAACAAAGCTCGCAGCACGATCGCAATAACTTTCTCTTTAGTATACTAATATATATGAGAAAGTTAAAAATTACGAACATGATAAATAAAACGACATAAAAGAGTAAATACAACAGAGCAATGAACACACAGATGAGGAGTTAAGGTGTTGAAAGTGTTTTAATTTTTAAATATTCGGGATTTTCTTAACGCCTTTTCATTGGAGGCATATAGGGATACGAATAGGGTATAATACTGGTCGCCCCAAAAGGACTTTGGCCTTTTCTATTTTTTTTGTATAATGTTCTTTTCAAATCTAAAAAAATCGTTTTGGTCATAAACATTTTTTTGGATTTTCCTTAACTTTCTTGTGTTTTAAATGCTTAGGTCCAAAATATTCAATATATGCAAAATTAGAAAAATTACCACATAACTTCTTATAGTTTTGTTATGATGCATTCCAATAGATCATCTTAAATATGTTGTGATAAAGTGCACTTTATTTTAAAATTAACATTAGTTTCTTATTGCTTTATGTTTTCGGTGGTGTCCTCTTTGTCATAAACAAATTAAAATTGAAAACACACCTACACCTACCATCAGTTTAATCTAGGGTGTCAGCCATGTCATGCGATACTTTTGTGTACAAATTGAAGGTAGCTTCTCCTGTAAAGATTCCTTTAATTTTCCTTTTCGTGATGCTTTTGCGATTTGTATCCTTTTTGTACCATACTTACATTGATTGAATTTTGTTTGTGTTGCTGAAAACTAGGTTAGGTACATAGATATTGAAAGGTAGCAAAAAAGGGAGTGATTTGCTGTATACATGTTTATTCAAATATAGAGGCAGGGTGATGATATGAATGAAAGGCATAAAATGGATTTGATTTGGCGTTTCTTAGAGCAATGGGATTTCCTTTTCCGATTCATTGCATTGATATTTGGGCATGGGCTGAGCATTCTACAGCTTTTTTTTCTTACAGAGCAGAGTCTCATGGGAAGTTTCTGAAACCAATGCATATGTATGTTTACCTCTATTTTCCTTTACACATTCTAAAATCTAATTTTATTCACTGTCACATTCAGGAAACTGATAATTTAAAGAAGGTACAATATTCTCTGCATCAAAGATTAATTTTCTAGTTTTCTCTTTTTAAATGTTGTATGACGGGTAGAGTAGATTAGCATATATATTTAAAGAATGCGTTCGGTGGAAATATAGAATGTACATAATAAAATAAAACATAATAGGCGCCCGGGAAATGCATCCTTCAGCATATCAGTTGTGGCACGTGCAGTGTATGCCGTTGCACCGTCCTGTTGGAACCACATGTTTTCCAATCCCAATTCATCAAGTTGCGGCAAAAAGAACTCGTTGCGCTCACAGTAACCGTTTGGCCCGCGACGTCGTCTAAAAAAAAAAGTTCCGATGACTCCTCCAGCGAAAACAGCACACCATACAGTGACTTTGAGCGCTAAGATGGAAATAGGCCTCATCACTCATGACTATTTTTGATGAAAAATCATCTTCCTCTTGGTGGTGATTAAGGATGGCTTGAGCGTATGTTAGACGCGATTGGCGGTCAGCAGCTAACAGCTGATGCAGCGTCTGGACTTTGTACGGAAACATCTTCAAATCGTGTACCAAAATTCGCTGTAAAGACCGTCGACTGATACCAATTTGCGTGGCACGTCGTCTGGTCGATGTCTTCGGCTACAGCAGCAATATTCTCTGCAGAACGGCTACTCCGGGGTCTGACACGCCTGGCAGCATCTCGTGTTGTGCCAGTCTCTTCGAGGCGAGCGGCTAAACGTCGCAGTGTTTCACCAGTAGGTGTTGGACAGCTGGGAAATCTGCGACGAAATTCACGTTGTGCCAAAGTCACCGACCGATTATTGCTCAAATAAATAGTCACCAATATTCCGCGTTCTGGAGCAGTGTAACGTAACATTGTTTATTAACGTGTATTACACAAATGTCAAAACAGAACTGACATTAGGGGCCAATCGCAAAATTTATAGCATTTTCTGATAGAAGGATTTCTTTTGCGCCACCTTGTATGTATATGAAAAGCTTTTCAAAAATAAATTGCCGTTCAGAAATGGCACTAAACTCTTGATCCCATTTATTCGTGATATAAATATATCTTCGCACACATATATCTTCGGAGGAGCTAGGGTTAGGGTCTTGTATGGGCCGTTTACGCCTTAAATTCATTTTTAACTTTCTCGTATACATAAGTATACTAAAGAGAAAGTTATTGCAACTGTGCAGAAATTGCGAACTTAAACTGAGTATGAGGGATAATATTACCACTATAGAGAAGTCCGAAAAACTGGATTCTCCAATGCCGTCGATAGGTCTGTCTGTCTGTCCGGTCGCCGTATGGCGAAACGGTTTGACGAATCAGCTACACAGCTCGTATGTAAGGTTTGTGGGGTTACATCTCGGGGTATCTTTTTATTTTTTGCTTTATCGATTGAAATAACGGTACCTGTCATACAATTTTTTATCTGAAACTCACTTATCACTTTTTATATATAAAATAATTCCAAGGATTTTGGTCTTTTTTTGTATTAAGGCTACTTGGGATGGGTCCAAAAACACTGCGATTGACGGTAATTTATAAAACCGCCAATACTCGAAAACTAATAAAGAAAGCACCAAAACAATTTACTGTTTTTTTATGCTATAAAGGAGCCTTAGGACCAGTGCTGCCGGCACCAACTGGTAGAAAAAATAAATTGTAGTGTACTTGAAAACGTGGAAAAACACGTATTCAGATGATAGTAACATTAACGTTAAAAGGAAGCGATTGTTCATTTGTTGGTCGATGCTTTTTTAATATTTTCTCCATTTAAAATATTCAAACCCGTATTCACAAGCTAAAAACGGTAAAGACTTCAAACGAATGGATTAGAATATGTTACAGGCATTATTGGGGTTTTGACTATAGCTCATGATACTACAACGTGTTTATTTGATGAAGTCATAAAGTTTTAGAGCAATTATGTCTATGAAATCCTTTGAGTACATGAATCAAGTGACAACAGCATACATTACACAGTACACCCAACAGGCATTATCTCAATTCCCCAAAACAATAAAAAAACAGCCACCCAAAATCATCTGGCATTGAACATGTAACAGCAGCCAGCCTATTATCATCCGCTATTGCGACAAATAGTGTTCTACCTACCTGCTGCATCGGCTTGGGCTTGAGCATTCTGATTGCGAGTAGTACGGAGTTTTTTTTTTTGGCTAGAAGTACAGCCAGTCTGGAATCAATGGCGGACCAGTGAAGATCGATGAATATAAACGAAAGACAATTGATTTTGTGAACTTAAAATAACGTAATTCTCGCGACTATTTTTCTGTTTTGCTATGCCGTTTTGAATACCGGTACCTGCCATCATATTTCTTTTTTTGTAAAAAATACTTATCACTTAATTTCTCAAAAACGGATCTAAAGATTTTAATCTTTTTTAGTATTTTGGGCAATTAGGTTTAAAGTGTCCAATGTGCAAAATTACATCAAAACCGTTGAAACCGTTTTTGAGAATAAATAATCCCAAACTTAAAAGTGATAAAAATAAATTTGGTATGTGATCAAATGGTACCTTCTTTTTAAAGCGATTTAAAAATCATTTCATTTACCGATAAAGTTTCGTATGACGCATTCGGGCACATCATTTATTTTTAATGCATTTCATTATGGTAGGAAAAGCGTAAGCTATTAATGCGTTCACTTACCTCAGATGCAAACGAGAGATTTCAGTATCGTGACTTTCTGTGTTCCTTATGGCATCGCAAAGTTTTTTTTATAATAAGAGTGAGCATCGTCGCAAAAAAAAATTCTCACAGGAATTAAGATTGATGTCTGAAATTATCTCTTGTCATGATTTCATGATTTAAAGCAAAACCAATTTAACTCCATATTTGAAACTAATGCAACTAATGAAAATAAAATGGAGCTAAATCAAAACCAAAAATTGGTGTGTTCCTATTTTTGCCACGAAGCTTTTTGGCCCTCCTCTCTCAAAGCAATAAATGTATTATTTTTCTGATTTAAACGCCTAAGAGAAAAATATACTTTATAAAAAGATCTAATTCTGGATAATCTCATAAATATGTACATACATATGCATAGTTGCGTCCGATTCCATTGAATTTTAGTACATACACTATAATTTCTTATACTACGGGGGTTTCATGGGCTTCTCCCTCATTCATAAGGCATTTTTATGATCTTGAACTAACTGACACTTGAAAACTATCAGTAAGTGGGACGTTTGTAAATAGAAAGTAAATAGACATCTGAGCTCTCTAAAATTACGCTAAAAAGTATTTTGGAAAAAAAGCCAAAACAATTTGGGCGTAATATTTTTGGAAAAAACGCCAAAAAAAGAAAAATGCGCCAGAAAGAAATGAAGTTTTTCCAATTTTAAGGAAAAAGAACCGAAAATTTACACCAGGAAATGCTTTATTTCCAAATCAAATATACAAATTGAGCCTAAAACTCACTGTAGAATAAATTACCTGCACCGATGAGATAAAACTTTTTGGCGTTTTTTCCTTTTCAATCATAGCAATAAACTAGGAATAAACGTGACTACGATGGGTGCAAATAGAGGAAAAAAATTCAAAAAGTCTGCGTCTAATCTTCTCTCAGGAGAAACGACAGCATGCTGCACGTAGGCATCCTTTCGAGCCATCAAGCTTAGAGGACAATGATACAGCGTAACACTTTCTCTGTAGTTGTCCTGCTATAACGGGCAAACTAAGTTCAATATGGAAAGGTTTCTGCAGTCTTTTCCGCGATACATATAAACGAAAAAATTGGTCAATTATTTTATAATTGTACTTTTTGTTAATTTTAAAGAAGCTTTACAAGCCACCAGTTTATAAATTCATTTAATACTTTACTGCTTTGTGACGTACCTACAGTATTCTGTTTTCATGCTAAAATATGCAGTACAATAAAATCTCTGAAATGGCCCGGCGCACACTCTATACAAGCACCTATTCTAACAACCACAGATTGCCGTTTTATAAGGGAACTAACATTTCTGGATTTCAATTCTACTCATTCATTCCGAGACACCGAGACACCGAGACACTGAGACGCCAGAAGTTTTTTTAAAGAAATGCCATAAAAAATTGTCTTCTTCTTCCAGGATTCCCAGTAGAATCCCTAGCTTATTTATTTGTACTTTTTATGCAACACTTAAAGATAAGTGCTTCCTTCAGGTTTCTACTTCTTTCGAATTTCCATAGTTGAACAAAAATTCAAAATGAATGCATATGAAAAAGAGGGAATATGCATGTTTCTTGTCTTCTAAGAGGGTGGTGAAAGGATTTTTTTCCTGACAGTGAGTTCCTAGTATTTCTTTCAAGAATCAGGTGGCTATTTGCATGGCAATTTCGCATTGGTACGACAGTGAACAAGAGCACAGAACTTATTCGCATTCGCAAGCACAAGGATTTTGAGAAAATATAGGAGCGACACGGGAATGAAAATATCATCCAATTTTTATTTTAGAAGAGTATAAAGTGTTTAGTTGTGAGTTGTGGTTTTTAGAGATCGAGGTACTTATTAAATGGGATATGAAATATATCAAATTCAAAAACAGAACATTTTAAGCATAATATGTAATTTTCGCCATAATTTTTTTTTATTTGAAAATGTATATTCAACGTTTTATTTCGTATACAATATATAATTGGGTTTATAAATCTTTGCGTTTAGATAAACAGTAAATTTAAAGATTTGGTACACCGTTGTGAGCGAATAAACGCCTTTTAAATTGTAGCTAGAACAGTTGACGTGAAATATTTCTTGCAACGCTTAAGGAAACCCAGACACTTTCTGCGTTCTGGGTGAAATAAAAAAAAATTACAATCACACCAAAAACATAAATGTTAAAGAATAGCCAAGTTCTTTCATACAAAAAGGTATTGAGATCCTGCAAAAAAATTGAGTAATGCAAAGATTTTTTTATACATGGAAATTTAGCAAAATTTTAAAATTTTAGGGATTTCGGCCGAACTTAAACGCCCACTTTCAAGTAAATAGCTAATAGAATAACTTTCCTTGTTTGCCTTTAAAAAAATTATTAACGACATGTAAGATTTCATATCTTTAGAATGAGTTCTATATATGGGCGGTTGCCATGCCTCTTTTTTGGAGTATACACAGAGTTTGTGTCTATTCTTAAACAATATGTTCTTAAATAATATCTTACTTTTTTCCGAGTTTGTTCTTAAAATTCAATCCTCATGTAAAAAATCATAATTGTAGGTCTTTTGGGGGCTGCGTTACGAGAAGTGGGCCGCTGAAAAGCCCCATGCATGACAAATAACAAATGGTGGATTTTTTCCTGGGGTTTGCCTGCTGGGCGTTCCAATAAATCCTGAACATTTTATGTCTCTACCTTTGTTGGAAGCGAAGTTGGTCAAAGTAGCCTGAGTTGCTTCGTGTTATTAAGGGTGTAGTGCCAAAATTGCTTAAGAACTTGGCTGGGCACTACCGTGCTCCTTGATTTTTTTCGGTTTCAGCTATACAAGACAGAGTATATGGGTTTCGCTGAAGATAGCATTGCGTTTAGAAGCATTAAATTTCATTCTGCTGGTTTTCCCCACTAAATTATTTGCTAAATTTAGTGTATTTAACCTAAAGCAACCAGTGTGGACTCGTTTGACAATTAATTCGTGCTTATTTAATATTTTTATCGCTGTTAAAACCTATACTTTGATTTTCGAAATATTTGTCTTTAAACACAAACAATATTTATATATTTTTTTGTTTAATATATCGACGGTTAACTGTGAATACCTGTTGGTTTCCTCTAGCTCTACTCGTTAAATGTCTTTCTTTTTATATTTACTCTGAAATGGAATTCGCACGTGAAAATGAAACGTAAAGAACTCGATATGAAATATAGAGAAATGTACTGGTTACTAGGAAAACATTCCCAGCTCAGTACCGAGAACAAACTGCTTTTATACAAGCAAGTGCTAAAGCCGGTGTGGACCTACGGTCACATCAACCCCAAAGTTGTACCAAGAAAACAAATGCCAATATTTTACAAACTTTTCAAAATAGAGTGATTAGAGATATTGTCCACGCTCCGTGGTATATTAGAAACGACGATATCCACAGGGATCTCGGAATTCCTACAATCGAAGCTGAAACTAGAAGCATCGCGCGAAAGCATAGAAACCGACTAATCGGACATATCAATAATACAGTCCGACACATTTTGGATGAGAATAATTTATTGCGCCGACTACAAAGAACGAAACCTTTCGACTTGGCAAGATAAGGAATAACCGCGTCTTAATTGCGGAACATGCAGGATCTTTCAGTGGAAAGTAACCTGTCAAATGTTTTTTATTTCGCGATAGAAAAATTGCTTGATAAGTTATATCTTAGTTGCAGTATCTAACATTCTATAGAAGGGTGGTGTTTTTAGGCAGTAAAAATCTGACACTACTATGAGCACGCGCTTGCTATCCTCATAGTGTCTTTGGAAGATTTTCACCTACCCTCGGGGAAAAAAAAAAAAATATTTACTCTGCGAAATCGACAGTTAGTAAGTGGTTTGGTTTGTGCTTTAGCTGCTATCGATATAATTTATACATTTAGGGACGCAGATTGACATGTTTAACAAAACTAAGTCAAAAGTGAATTTTTCAATAAATTCGACTTTGGAGGTATTCAAAGTTAAGCATCGAAATGTTTAAACTACATTTATCTTAAAAAAGTGTTGTTAATATTTTAATTGTTTTTAATTTGGTGCAAAACGAATGAATTTACCCTGGGAAACTTGTTATATTTCTTACTCTCAGAAACGAAATCTCCATCTAGGAGCTTACTTTAATATTGATCTTAACGATCTAATCTTGTCCAACCCTCACGCTTTAAAGGTAGCTATAAAGGGTTAAACGAATAGGCAGGAACTTCCACATGGTATCACAATGGACCGTAGGTCTAAGTGTTGCGGACCTCTATCCGACTG
Source organism: Ferdinandea cuprea (assembly GCA_963576555.1). NCBI lineage: Eukaryota > Metazoa > Arthropoda > Insecta > Diptera > Syrphidae > Ferdinandea > Ferdinandea cuprea. The sequence continues at coordinate 87,957,644 of OY754959.1, forward strand.
CCACTTCAGTCCTAACCTATGTTTCTTACAAATTTACTATACAAAGTTTTAACCTTCTGTCAACAAAATCGTTTAGATCGAACGGCAAAAAATATCAAGCTATTTTCATAATAGCTTTCCACTTCTCGAATGTGAATTGTTCACCTGACCATCAAGTGCATACTCTGAGAATCGAAGTTGCCCAGGGTAAATTCATTCGTTTTGCCTTACGAGGGCTGGTTTGGAATGATTAAAGCTGCTTAATTAACAATTTTTTTTCATCACCTATTAATTGGAAAAATAGATTGCCCTCATCAACTTTATCAGATCCTCTTTACGGTTTAAATTTTAGCTCCCTACCTTCAAATTTTAGGCATTTAATACAATGACGGACGGACGGACGGAAATTGCTAAAACATCATTTTAAACCATGTGTCAATAAATAAAATGTGTTGTATGTTATTAACCTTTAAATAAACTGCTCAGGTCACAGACATTTATTGCGCAAATACGAGAATTTTTTCACACTATAGCAAGCATATATATATATCAATCAAATTTGGTTTAAGCACACATGAATACATACTGAAGCAATTTAAATCATTATGTAATTATTTTGTAATATACTGTTTTATCTACAACAATGGTACACATAATTATTTATTGTCTAAGTTGGTAATTGCTTTTCCGTATTTCAAAGTATATGTAGAATATAAACCGAACCTATAATGTGAACATATATGAGTTTATTTTGCACGGTCTTAATTAAATTTGTAAGTATATTAGTAATTACCCTTTAGTCGATTACTTTACCGCAAAAATAAATAAAAAATCATATAATGTTTAGGCTGTTAATTGTCTTATTTTACCACTCAAGGCTGTGAATGCAGGAAGTCGTTAGATAAAATATCACCTATTATGCGAGTGCACAGGCCTAAATAATACAAGGTTTATGACTCTCGGAAGATACTTCTATGATGAGCTAAATCAGGATGGTTCTAAAAGAGCGACACTTTGAGCCTCTAACAGCGGCTTCTTTATATATATTTTTCAGGTGGTTTTATACTCTATGATAAGGGTATATTAATTTTGACACATATGTAGTTTATAACACCCTTTATTGTTCGTCGTAGACCCCTAAAGTTTTATATAGGTATTTATTAAAATGACCAATACCTAAGACTATTTCGCAATGTCCGTGCGTCCGTCCGTCAGTACACAGTTTTTAGGCCTTCAAATTTGACCTAAGCAGCTGAAATTGGATCACATATACCCTAGGAATCCAAAATTTAGAAAAAGCCTTTTTAAGGCTAAAGTTAGATAAATAGAGCGCAACAATCTCACAGGATATGTAGGCACTGCCTTCTTTTATAAGTTTGTCATATAAAGTTTTTTGCCACGCCTACTTTTTGTGGCCGGTTTTCGCTAAAATGCTGTTTTCTTCGAAGTTTTCATAGAAACCAAAAAAAAAATTGTTTAACGAGATATTTAGCCAATATTTTTTTCCATTATATAGACCATAAAAAGTTTTTTTTTGTTCGCGCTCTAAAGGGACTTTGGATACCCTTGTTTTTGGCCACTTTTGAGGGTGTTCTTTCAAAAAATATATATTTTTTTTATAAATTTTATAGAATGAAATAAAATGGTATCTATAATCTTCTTAATGCATTTTTCTTTGGGTCGCCTAGGGATATGGATAGGGTATCATACTATTCGCCCCAATAGCCTTTCCTTATGTTTTTTCTTATTTTTAACTTTCTTGTATACATAAGTATACTAAAGACAAAATTATTGGGATCATACGGAAGTTTCGAACTCAAACTGAGTATAAGGGATGCTATTACGACTATAGAGAAGTCTAAAAGAGTGGGTCCGCCAAAGCCGTCCATCGGTCTGTCTGTCTGTCCGGGCGGCGAGTGGCGAAACGGTTTGTGGGATTTGCTTCAAGTTCGTATATAAGGTTCTTGGGTTACATTTCGGAGCATCTTTATCGTTTGAAATAACGGTTCCTGCCATACAATTTTTTTTTGTAAATCACTTATCACTATTTTTCTAGAAAATGATTCCAAGGATTTTGGTCTTTTTTTGTACTTAGGATACTTGGAATGGTGCCACAAATACTGCATACTGATTGACATTTCTGTCAAATTACGGAAAGGTTCGTTTTAATGTCGCTCCTGTAAAAAAAGTATCAAGTTATAATTCTAACATCAAAAAGCCATAAAAGTGTGTCATAAATGCAGTTTCAAGAAAAAAGAAACAATCTTAATAATCATATGTGAGTTGTACACCTATAAGATTATTTTATTATATGCCTTTAAACTGAGTGCTAACAACACCAAACATAACCACACTCTACACTATACAAACACCAACCTACATATGCCACCAAAAGGCAAGCGAAATCTTTCTGAAACTTCTCCTGAAAACTTTAACTCAGAAAAAAGACCACAAAATCGCGAAAATATGCCTGGTGAACTTATTGGTACTATGAGTAAATCCGAGCTTACTAATTTGCTTGGTGATCTTCTCGATTCGAAAATGAAAAATACAGCCACGAAGAGTGACATTGAAGCAATAACAGTTGCACACAAAGAAATTATAGAGCTTAACCATCAATTGGCAAACAAAATTCAAGTTTTGGAAACAAAATATGAGATCCTAGAGAACCAAATGGAAGAAATTCAAAAGAAAACTACAGAAAAAAATCTGATTCTACGAATCGCGACACAAGATGGTATGGATGAAAAAGATCTCATCAAAAATACTGTCGATACTCATCCAGCCAAATCCGATCATTGAAAACCAACATATTCGCGAAATAAGAACGAACAACGCAGATACTAAACACTATATTGTAAAACTTGATTCAAGACAACAGGTGATGGCAGCGCTCAAGGAATCCAAATCACTACGAGGCACAGGTATTAATGTATCCAAAGATCTTCCTTTATCAATTCGACAGAAGCGAAATAAACTTCTCAAGATAAGAAGCAGCATTGTTGGAATAAATGCAAACATTAAAGTATTGGTGCGAGATGATAGGATGTATGTGGAGAGAAAAGTTTTTCGTTGGAGTTCTACACTGGGACTTTTACAAAACAACAACAATGGGGTTTTGGTTCTAAATGAAATTTACAAAACAAATGTCAGTGATCAGCTGGGTTACAACGTGGATACACAGATGACAGAAAATCCCAACAACAGAGCAGAGCCAGTAGTGACACCTACATTGCAAAGCGCAAACTTAGCACGGACACAATCCAATTATACTATAAATAAAAATAATTATTCATCCAGCATGTCATAGGGTATAATTGCCGTCTGTCAAAATAAAATTAAATTAATAGAAAAAAATAAATTGAAAATACTAAGCTATAATATTAAAGGCCTTATTAATAAGTCAATACAAGTAGGTTTCTATGAATTTATAAATAAGTTCGATATTATTTTTCTGTATGAAACATTTTTAGCAGAAGAAGATTATAAATTATATTTGAACCGTTTTAAAAGCTTCGAATTTGTTTGGATTTCCGCTGTAAAACAAAATATACGAGGAAGAGCAAGTGGGGGATGCTTCTTTGGATACAAAAAAACATATTTCTAAACACAACTTATCCTTAGAATTTGAATCGATAAATGAAATTAAACTTTTAAAAATATCAATGGAATCAAACAAACTATATATACTACCAATTTATGTATATCAACTGTAACAACTGGGAAAGAGATTTTGGTGCGTTAGTTGAAGCAATTGAACACTGTTATTACGACGATATGATGATCATCGGTGATCTAAATGCCAGAGTAGGAAAAGAAGAAAGAAGGTAAAGTGAGAAAATCAGAAGATGGAACCACAAATGCAAAGGGAGTGAAATTGTTAGAATTATGTGATTCTCATGGATTTCGTATACTAAACGGTACAAGCAATTCAGACTCCAGTGGAAAGTAAACATTCATAGGACAAAAAGGATGTTCAGTCATAGATTACTGCTTGGTACGAGGATTATGGATATCCTTAGTAAATGATTTCGTAGTTTTGACACAACAGTTCTCAGACCATATGCCTATTGTTGCCGAGTTTGGTACTTCACCGAGAAAGAGAAGATACAAGAACGATACAACTACCCCATAAGCTGATGTGGAAACAATCAAACGCATCTGAGTATAGACGAAAACTCGACCTCAACTTGCAGACAACGGTTCAACTCGATTTAATGGATATCGACAACTTAATAAAAATTTCCTACACGACAAAAATATGAACCACTTTCAAACGCTATTGAACCCGCAAAGCGGCATACTGCCGTTTCACTACGCAATACCATTATTTGTAAATGAAATATTAGATGCACCTATTACACAGGGAGAAATATGTAACGTACTAAAAAAAACTTCAAGATACAAAGGCACCTGGCGCAGATCGGATACCCATTGAATTTTTTAAGTATGCGACAAACAATTTTATCGACAAATTAGCGGTGATTTTCAATGGGATGCTGGAAACAGCTAACCTACTATATAATATATCCGATTCACAAAAAAGGCAACACAGCTAATCCCACAAATTATCGTAGAATATCATTCCTTAACTCATCTTACAAGGTTTTCACAAAACTTTTAAAAGAGCGTATGTCAATTAGGATCGAAAACAACAATTTGATCAAAGAATTCCAAGCAGGTTTTCGGAATGGTTATTCAACCGTAGACAACATTTTCGTACTGCAAAATATTGCTGGGACATTCATCGAACAAAAAAAGAAATTATTCGCCTTTTTCGTTGATTTCAAGGCAGCCTTCGATAATATCGATCGAAAAGCATTAATATACAAACTTTATAACGCTGGAATGAGCCAAAAGTTTGGGAAGGTTATCGAAAATTTATACGAGGACAACCAATCGAGTGTCTGGAGCGGAACCGAAACATCAGAATGGTTTGAAACAACTATGGGAGTATGACAGGGATGTACACTAAGCCCATATCTTTTTGCTTTATACATCGATGACCTCACCGACTTTTTACCTGGAGGAATAGAGATTGCAGGACATTTAATAAAGGCACTTTTATTTGCAGACGATGTGGTTCTATTTGCATATTCGCCAGAGTCCTTACAATTAATGATTAACCGTCTTGATTTGTACTGCCAATTTTGGAATCTTACGGTTAACCTTACAAAATCAAAAATTATGATTTTTAAGAAGGGAGCTGGTAGAGAGCGCAGAAATGAAAAATGGCATCTCAACGGACCGCCCATTGAAATTGTGAAAACCTATAGATATCTCGGGGTGAAAATAGCTAGTAATCTTATTATGAAACCTCATCTAAAGAAAAGACTAATAAAAGCTAAAAGTGCCATATCAGCTACATGGAAAAAATGTTTTTCTAATCAACTAATTGACCACAGCGTAAAATACAAGGTTTTTCAAGCTGTATCAGAATCTGTTATGATGTACGCAGCGCAGTCTTGGGGATACTGCCAATATGAAACAGTAGATAAACTCCTTAGATACTACATAAAACGATGCTTTAACTTACCAAGCACAACACCAAACTATATGATCTATATTGAAACAGGGCTGTCACCGCTTTTCATTAAATCAGTAAAATTGCATGTAGATTATGTAATTAAAGTTTTAGAACTGTCGGACGATAGACTTCCAAAAATAATTGCCAAGAAGGTAATAGAAAGAAATACGCTCTGGTATAAAAAACTCGAAGAGCTAGCAACGTACTGCAGATTCGAAGGCAATTTAGCTTATGGTAACGAAAGATACCGCAAGGATGTGCTTGGCAATCTTATTGCCAAAGTAGATGAACAATACAGAGCTGATTGTGTAAATATGGCTTCATCGTCCGTTCACCGAGCTACATACAGCGTTCTTAAACACAATCTGTCTGAAAAAAATTATTTCCACAATAACAACAGCAAAGAACTAGTTGCGGCTCTTTTTAAGATGAGAGGCGAACTTATACGCCTTAATTATATCCCCCATCGTCCAGATCTACTAATTTATTGTAGTCTCTGCAACTTATCTGAGAGATAAGACGTTTTGCATTTCATCGGAAGATGCCCCATCCTTAAAGAAATAAGAAGGTATTTTCTAGGAAATGACGTAAAATCTGCGGAAGAAATTATAGCCTATCTAAACTGCGAAAGCGATGTTAAACAACTTTTTTATTTCTATAAAGCTGCAATTAATTACCGTAGCAAAATTATTACTGAGAACTTTTAATTTTGAAAACAAAAAAAAAAAAATTAGTATAATATTTTTTTTTATGGTTTGCTTTTGTATATATCTTTAAGTCTTTTGAAATTCAAGAATTGAATATATTTAAATTAAAACAACTTGTTATTAAATGTTTAATCTCATGTCAATCAGGCAGACGGCAAAGCCATACTTAATGATTTTTGTAACATAAATTTGAATTATAAACAAGAAAACAATAAATCTAATCTAAAAAATCTAAAAAAAGCATACTCAGTTTTCAATAAAAAAATCGATTAACGGTATATAAAAAAACCGCCAATATCTCAGAAACTAATAATTGTTTTTTTGTTTTTTAAATATTGTTTTTTTATACTACAAAGTTCAACAAATTTGCATACTTCGATTTTTGAAATATTTTTTTTTCATATAACGATTTTCTTAAATTTTAAGAAATTCGTTGTCGTAACAGACATTCCTCTGAAACAAACCTGTCAGGACATGCACCTGCCGGTCACTAACAGTATTGGTCCTGACAAAAAGGACACCGCCCGAAGGTATCACTCCATGCGCCAGTAGGGCTTATTTAATCGTGCCAAAATTGTGTAGGAAATTTTCCTGCAAAATTTTATTTGTTCTTGAAATCGTATATGATAAATACACATTATATGACGATGTATTCTATGTATGTTTCTACTCATATATTCGCTGAAATTTAAAATTGTCTCAGTTGTTTTTCATATTTCATTTATCGCAATAATGTCTAGCATAGAGATGTTTTCTGCTTGATAAATTTAAACATAAAAATAAGCAACAAGGTTATTTAATAATGATTTATAAGAAAAGGCAAAGAAAGGGAGAATTTTGTTGGCTTCCTTTTTCTATCAAAGATTGTGCTAGGATCATTCGACGTTATAAAATTGAAAAAGAAAAGCTACCCCATCCGTAAAGCGTTCATCTGTTCTTAGCCATAAAAGTACTTTTTGACATTTCATCTTCCTTCAGTAGTATGCCACTGCACAGTTGGAAGTCGGTATTTCGATGAAAATAATATTAAAGTACATACTGTTAACATACTGAAAATCATAAATAAATGTATATCTTCACGGCAAGAATAGGTCGTATCGTAGACACCAATGGATTCCATGAATATAGTTTAAGATTCAAGTGTGATCACGATTTTCGCGAATTATCATATTCTATACTTCTATATGTCTTAACATTGTGAATATCTTTAGGCGGATTATGACATATGTACAAGTTACTTCTTCAAGATTTGTTGATATCATTATGTTTAAATATGTTTTTTATAAATGTCTAGTATAACATTCATAAATAATAATCATTTTGATTTATCCAGAATGCTATCATGTCAATATGGTGGTAGATCACAGCAGCTAAGATCCGCTTTTAACGATGCATTTAATTAAGATTGTCGAATAAATAAAAAGGTATGCAAAGTTATTCTAATCGTGCAGAATTAAACTGTATATGATATTACGACTACTTGTAGAGATGTCGATAAAGGTGGTTTCTGCAAGTCCTTCCGCCTGTCTGTCCACCAGCTGTATGGCGGAACTGTTCGATGGATTTTCTTAAATGGAAATATTGGTATGATAGATATAATCAAACCGCAGCAAACATGATTAATCATAATTTGAACCGTAAGGGCAGCAGTACTGTTAAATCAATTCTGTCCTCAATATGGATAAAAAATCAAAAAACTAATAAATTGGTATTGCAGATACAAATAGATTTTTTTTTAAAACAATGAATATCTTAACATAAAATAAAAACTCCGCCTTGTTACGCCAGTAGCATGCCGGTCACAAGCCCGGATAAAGGAGGAGGTGTTGGAGGCAACGGTTTTTAACCTATCCTCTGTCAAATAATCCGTTAGTGTACTCTAACCTACAGGAGCAGTAGTTAAAACTCAAAATATTAATGAATGAACAACCTAAAGGATGTTAATACTCCAGGTGGTACTGGCAATAGCCAAAATCCATCCGTGGTCTTTTCGACTGCGGCTGGGGCTCGGATTCTGGAGGCCCCAACATTCATTGAACACACAAGCGACTCTTGTGGCTCTATGTCCGACTCTTTGGGCAAACTGAGCATGAGTAAGGATGCTACCCACTGCACTGCCGCTGACAGCTTGCCCCGTGATATCTCAACGGTCGAACGGGCTCCTGAAGTGGCTGGCTTTGAGGTGCACCTCACTAAGGGTCAGCGAAAGAGGAAAAGGAAGCAGCTGAGCGATCTGCGGCGCAAAGAAGCTCCACAGGCTGAAGGCGCAAGCACTCCGGTCGGCTCTTCGGTTGCGTCTATGAAACGGGATAGGTCGGTGGAAGTCTCACAAACGGACCCCTTCATCAGGCAATCCTCTTCTGCTGAAGCGAAAAACAAGAAGAAGCGACCCAAGCTCGTTAAGAGATACAATCCTTCTCAAGCTCCTGTGTCTGCCCACGCCCTGTCTCCGAATGAAGTCGGTGCTTCTACCAGCAAAGGTAGTAGTTTTGATGGACGGAAATTGGTTGTAGTGGACTCACCATTGAGTATGAGTAGAGGAAGTGCACCTATTGTTGGTGCTGCCCGTGCACTGGTAATGGATGATGCTGGTGTTGTGACCAATACTGGGTGCAGCACTAGTGGACAGAACATTGTCGACGCGGACGGCTCTGATGGTAGGTGTGCGTCTAAAAAACCATGTGCTAAACGCAAACGAGTGCGAGTCAAGAAGCATTCCTACAAGAATGCTGCTGTCTCCTCTTTAGCAGTTCGCATTGGGAAAGCGGGCAATGATAACAGTATGAGTGTTGCAGAGTCCGAACACTGCAAAACTCATCTTTTGGAGCTGGCTGCTGCAACAAATGCTTGCATTCAGGTGGAGGGCTGTGTGTTAAAGGACGGAACCCTCATGGTGAAGACCTCATCACAGAAAACCTCTGAATGGATTAGCAGTATGGTGCCGAAAATCCCTTCACTTAGGACTTCATCTTTTGAGGTCTACAAACCACCCAAGCTTACGCGGGCTGTCTGCTGGATCCCTGGGAAACTAGAGAAATCGGCGGATGTGCTAAAGCGTTTGCAAACCCAGAATCCTGGTCTCGACACAAAAGCCTAGATTGTCCGTTCACACAAGAAGAGTAAAAACCGCCACAATCTTGTTTACTCAAATTAACCTACAGCACTGCAAGGCTACTACCGCCATTTTAAGTAGCAGGCTTGTGGCTTGTAGAACAAAAGCACACATAATATCCATCCAGGAACCATGGGTGTGGAAAAGTCGCATCTGTGGTCTTGGTTGCTTGATAGATTTATACCACGTTCTTTATGATGAGCAATCCGAGAGACCTAGGACTTGTCTTATTGTATCGAAATCTTTTACAGCTACTATGATCAAAAGCTTTTGTAGCCAAGATTTGGTAGCTGTTTCTATAACTTACCATGCAAATGATAATTGGGAAACCTTTGTCGCTGCATCGGCTTATTTCCCCTATGACTCTCTAACACCTGCTCCATCAAAGGCTGTTGTAGAGCTCGTAGAGTTTTGTAAATCCAAAAGGTTAGGTCTTGTCTTGTGCTGTGATGCTAATGCTCAGAACACTGTTTGGGGCAGCAGCAAATGCAACATAAGGGGAGATCGACTCTTGGACTTCATTTTATCGTCTGATATTACCATCAACAATGTAGGTCATCAACCTACCTTCGTTACAGCCAGAAGACAGCAAGTAATTGGTGTTACCCTGTCAAACAGGTATTTGAAGTCTATCATAAATTGGAAGGTATCGCCAGATAGCATCTTATCAGATCACAGATACATCGAATTTCAAATCTACTGCGAACTTTCACCTTCGCTAGAGAGGAGAAATCCGAGAAAAACGAACTGGCACGGTGGAGCTTGCCAACTCTGTCAAAGTTCCACTCAAACTTAGATCAAGACAGGGAGTGGAGAGATCTGCTCAGGATCTGAACAACGTCCTCACCCACTGCTTTGAACTTTCGTGCCCTGTTTCTAAACCCCCCCGCAGAAAACCCTGGTGGAACTCCGAACTGCAGTGTCTTCGTAAAGAAACTAGGAAGCTGCGAAATCGGTCTTTAAAAACCAACTTAGTGGAAGACTGGAATCTTTATCAATCGAAGCAAAAAGTTTTTAAGAGACTTATTCGCAAGTCGAAAAATGACTCCTATAAAAAGTTTTGTGAAGAGGTCGAATCTCTAAGTGTAATTAGTAGGCTTGTTTAAGTCCGCCAAAGGAACAGACCAAGTAAACTGGATGCAATCCTTAAACCTGATGGCACGTACACTGAGACAAAGGCGGAGACTTCTACTTGAGACTCACTTTCCGGGAAATCAGGTTACTACGTGTTCTTCAGCCCTTCAAACGACTGTGGCTACATTTGAACCGAGTAATACCACGCGGCACAGCTGGTATTTTGCATAGGGAGTGGTGACTGATGATGCTTTCAAATATGCCATTGCATCTTTTGAGAGTTTCAAGTCACCTGGTCCGGATGGAATTTATCCAGTTTTCTGAAACAAGGTTTAAGCCAGGTTTTGCTAATGTTGAAAACAATTTTCACCACGAGCTTGGCCTTGGCCTATATACCTTCCCCATGGCGAATAGTTAAAGTGGTTTTCATACCAAAAATTGGTAAGTCTGACTACACTCTAGCCAAAAGCTTTAGACCCATAAGTCTGTCTTCCTTCTTACTGAAAAGTTTGGAAAGACTGGTTGAGCTGCATGTGCGCAAAGTTGCTCTTCGATCACACCCTTTCTCTGAGATGCAACATGCCTATCAGCGCGGAAAATCCTGCGAGGCTGCGCTTCAAAACCTTGTTGGTAGGATTGATAGTGCCCTTGACCGGAAGGAGTACGCGTTGGCCATTTTCGTCGATATTGAGGATGCTTTTGATAATGCAGTATGTGTAACTCAGCCAGACAGCATGGTGTAGATGAAACTTTGGTGTTGTGGATTAAAGCAATGCAAATGTACAGGACGTTGGTAGCGGATGCAGATTGTGGCAAGTGCGTCATAACAGGGGTAAGGGGGGTAACAGGGGCCCTCAAGGTGGTGTTCTGTCTCCCCTCCTATGGTGTATGGTGGTAGACTCTCTGCTTACGGCTCTCAAATTTCCTGGAAACTACACTCAAGCTTATGCGGATGATGTCGCCGTTCTTTCTGTCGGTTCAAATCTAGGGGCTGTCTGCTCTCAAGCGCAGAGATCCCTGGATTTGATCGATGTCTGCTGCACTATTAATGGGCTTTCAGTGAATCCTCTTAAAACCACGGTTCTTCTCTTTACGAGAAGGAGAATCATCACTGGCCTGTCCCATCTCGTGCTTAAAGGTGTCACCATCCCTATATCCGATGAAGTCAAATATCTGGGTGTAATCCTTGATAAAAAACTTCTGTGGTCCAAACATGTCGAATCGAAAACCGATAAAGCGCTGTCGGCCTTCTGGCAGTGCAAAGGCGCTTTTGGTAAGACATGGGGCTTGTCTCCAAAACGGGTCCTTTGGATCTATACGGCCATGATTAGACCGCTAGTCTCATACGCATCAGTTGTTTGGTGGAACAGGCTTTCGCGGAAACGTGTTACTGCTTCTTTTGCCAAACTCCAAAGAACGGCTTGTCTCGGCTGCACAGGGGCCTTCCCTAGCACCCTGGGCTCTGCTCTAGATGCTTTGATGAATCTTCCTCCCCTTGACTTATATATCATGGGATGTACGCTAAAAAGAGAGGTGGTTTTTGGTACCATGCGCAATGGAATTTTGAAGAACTTGCTCGAGAATTATCCTTTGACCCCTGTCTTATGGATATGCCGTCTGATGCAATGACACCAGAAATCCTTCTGCGAAAAAACTACCACGTCAACTTTCCACAGGTAACGGAATGGCTTCGGTCAGACTCAGAACCATGGATTGAATGCCATCGAATTTTCACGAATGGCTCCAAAACCGGGCAGGGGTCTGGTGCTGGTGTCTTTGTGGACTGCGATGATATACGACTTTACTACCCCTTGGGTAAACATGCATCTCGTGAACACAAGATTCAGGGGCGCGATTGCGGAAGATGTAGACACACCAAACTACTGCGCCCGGACATTTGCAAAAGGTCAGCATCTTTTCTTCTATCTCTGAGGAGAATCGACTGTAGGCTGCTTGTAGGCGTTCTTTCGGGCCACCAAGCTTTTGCTAAACACTTAAATGTGTTGGGCTTAAGCGACACCACTACCTGTCCTGCTTGCGGTGAGGAGGATGACACAGCAGAGCACTTTCTCTGCAGTTGTCCGGCCTATGCTCGCATCAGGTGGCGGATCTTCGGGGCTGACGTGGTGAGTGCCGAACATCTAAGCTCTATATCACTGAAGCTCCTTCTCGTTTTTCTTCGAAAGATGGGAAAACTAAATACATTCATGTAAGGTGTCTGAATGGTAGTACAATGGACCTGTAGTTGTGTCTGAGCGCTCCATCGGATAGCAGCAACCTCCGACAAAAAAAACATAAAATAAATATATGTATATACAACTTGGTAATGTGCAGTGTATTTTATTAAAATTATATATATCAATATTAACTCAATTTATTTATAATTTAAGTCTGATAATTTTTGTTAGCTATATGAATTATCCAGCGTCACGGGATACTTTTGGACGATTTTATCTGAATTCGGACTTCGCCTTTTACAGCTCCTCAAGATGAAGGGTTCTGTACAGCATGCACTTTGTCCTTCGAGTTAGGAGTTTTGAAACCATTTGTTTTGCCAAACCGAAGTAGCAGCGGTTTCCTAGGGTAATTCTTCGACGGATCTCCACTAAGATGTCATTTGTGGAGTTGATGATTACCCCGAGGTAGATGAACTCCTTAACTACCTCGAAGTTGCTGCTATCAACAGTGACATTTCGTCCTAGTCGGTGGACAGATGATTGTTTGTTTGTTGATAGCATATATTTAGGCTTGTCCTCATTCACTTCAAGGCCAACTAGTTTCGCCTGTTCTTCAATAGCAGTGAAAGCCTCTATCGCACGCTGGGACCTACCGATGATATCTATATCGTCCGCATACCCCAGCAGTTGGACTGATCTGTGGTTAATCTGCCGGGCCGGAAGCCACACTGGTACGTGCCGATTAGTGTGTTGCAGAAAGGTTTGAGACGTTCACACTGTACGTTGGATAGGATCTTATATGCGACATTATGCAGGGATATGCCTCGATAGTTCTTGCAAGACATAGGATCGCCTTTCTTGTAGATGGGACATTTGGAGCTGATGGTCCAGTCATCGGGCATGCTTACCTCCACCCAAACTTGGTTAATGATTTAGTGCATGCGCCCTACCATAACATCACCTCCGTATTTGAAAAGCTCTGCAGGTAGACCATTAGAGCCGGCGGCCTTGTTGTTCTTTAGCTTTTTTATGTGGGTTCTCTTTTTGCCCCATCACTACCTCTACATTTTGTCCGTTTAGCAGCTGCTGGAATTTCTGCTTAAATACATCTACTATTCTCGCGCGTCGGTGACTAGGTTTCCATCGCTGTTACGACGAGCCTGCGTTCCGGTCTTAAGGCCAGCAGCCAATAGCTTGGCTTTCTTTTAGAACTTTCGGATATTGTTTCGGTCGCGGGACTCTTCTATCTCCTTAAGCTGGGATACTGCGTGCTCTCTTTTCTTTCTTCGCAGGATCTTCTTCTCCTCCCTTTTCCTGGCTCGGTACTCATCCCTTACTGCCCTTGTTTTCCTCTGCAGCGTTCTAATATGTGCATCTTCTGTCACCTTTTTCCCGTATACGCATACATCATCATACCACGGGCTTTTTCTCTGGGTTGGCTGGTATCCTAGGGTGGTTTCGGCTATCTCCTTGATAATTTCGCGATACTGAGACCACTGGTTGTTGGCGTCTGTGGTAGGTGAAAGCACGGTCGGGAGTTTTTCACTTAGGCGCTCTTTGTAGGCTCTTGCGACTCCAGATGTGCTAAGGCGTCCAACGTCGAATTTCTTCTTTTGGCCAGTTCGCAGCTTCTTCTCGTTGGACAGTCGAGCTCTGAATCTAGCTGCAACAAGAAAATGGTCAGAGTCGACGTTTGCCCCTCGGTAAGTGTGCCCGTTCAAGATGTGCGTGCATCGCATCGATTAGCACATGGTCGATTTGGTTGGCAGTTCGACCGTCTGGAGAGCGCCAGGTTGGTGTATGGATCCTTAGTCGCGGAAACCTAGTGCTACTTATCACCGTATTACAAGCTGCTGCAAAGCCAATTAGTCGGTAGCCGTTATCTGTTGTCGTTTCGTGGAGGCTGTGCTTACCAACTAATTCGCCGAAGATGTTTTTCTTGCCGACTTTAGCATTGAAGTCCCCGAGTTCAATTTCGACATCGTACTCATAGAGGTCATAGAATTCCTCCTTAATAGGGTCCTCAGGCTCGTCGGTAGGGCCATGTGCACATATTACATGTTTATATATAATATATGTTTTGGAATGTAGCTCTGATGCAGATCACAGCCAGGCGATCACTTATCGGCTTGAAGTCTAATACTTTGGATCTTAGCCGATTTCCCACGACGATTCCGCATCCTAACACGTGCAATCTTTTGTTACAACTGTAATAAATGTCGCAATTTTGTCTTTTCATAGTTCCTGATCCTATCCATCGTATCTTCTGGATGTACCGCGAGAGGACAGACTCAAGTTTTTGAGTAGCACCTGGAGTGTAGAGTGTCCGCACATTCCAGTTACACACTCGCATGTCCGTTAATGTTTCGGGTCTATTTTGCCTTTGAGGTGCATTTATATCCGAGGCTGCCATAGTCTCCGCCATAACTAAATGTTTTTGACGTGGACGGGAAGTTACCCCCACGGCACAACTCCCAACCTGAAGAGCCAGGCCCTATTCTTGACCCTAGAACAGTAGGCCGGTAATTCCGGTGCCAGTAACCCACTTTGGGGATGTGAGTGCTGCCGTTGACCGATCAAGGGCTCATCCGACATTACGACTTAGTGTTGGATATCCCTATGGACCTGGGCTTCAAATAAGTCGAAGCTGCTCATATAGGGAGATCACTTGTTTCACCTAACTGGAACTGTGGACGCCGCCGTTGATCCATCCGTAGAATTCGTCCGCCGCCGTCCGGAAACAGGAGAAGTGCCTGGCACTCCTCCCTCCCTCTCTTTGATTGGTCTTTCTTAGAATTTGCTTAAGTGCGCAAATTTGGTCTGCGGTCGATCTTTTAAGTTTAGTTTTGAAGTAAATTTCTTCATTTCTTCTATTCTGCGAGTTCTGCTACAATACGCCGAGTGATGGACGATACGCAGAAAAGGAGATTTCATACCCGAATTTTATCAAGACGACAAGAAATATCTGACCTCCGTTTTAAAGACCAAGCCATCGCGAAGGCTAGAGCGCTCGGTCTGGACGATTGGAAGAGGCATACCAGAAATAGCAAACGAAAGAAGGCAGCCTCTTAAGTGCAGTTAAGTGAGCTAGTTATACGAATAATTAAGTTTTTAAAATACAATACATAATTTAATTTGTTTATGCCATATCAGCCTAGTTTAATTTGTACCTATACAAATTTGTTATAGGGTGCTTTTTAAGTATATTAAATTTTTCAGTCATTAGATTAAGAAATATTGATAGAGTGCATAAAGAAGGAAAACTTTTTTTTAATACGCTCAATATCACTCTCTCATTTTAGGAATTTAGAAAAAAAATTGAAGAGATAAAGCATTATGAAATTAACAAAATGTGGTGATCCTAACTTTCTTCACAAGTTTGGGATACAACGTTTTTCTAAAAGCTGATTATTTTCTTCGAAAATTTCCACAGAATAAATATGTATAAAAAAAAATTTAGCCAATATTTTTGCTAATATATCACCCTTATACAATTTTCTTCCACGTCCTCATTTTGTGGGCGTTTTTTCAATTAAATGCAATTATATTCTTAACGCCTTAACACTGATGCAAACATGTTCTGCACATAATTTTTTTTAAACATCTTTTGCTAATTCAAACACCTTTGATTCAAAGATTTTAATTGGTGCTCTAAAATTCGACTTATCGCGTGTTAACGTAAGTATTACGAATGTGCAAACTAAATATTTATTTAAAGTTTCGGAAAAGTTTTCGCATATCTTGCTAAAATATTTGATACTATATATGTATGTACTATGTTCTTATAATACTTACGAATGGATAAAATCAAATAAATATATACACCTTAATATATATATATAAAGTAGCTACGACAGCCACTAAAAAATCAAAGTGGAAAAGCCAAGGTAAGGAAAAGATACGAACGTCTGTGAGTAACTCAAGGATAATTATAGCTTGAAGGATTTTCCAAGTGGGTTTAATGCTTCATATACTGTCAAGTCAACGTAGCTTGAACAACAAATACCAGTACCGAGTTACAGTTTATTAACTTCTTTGGATAACTTCGTTTTATTTACGAATATCAATGTACGAATGTGAATGTATGCATGTTTCTACTCCAACAAGAATATAACATATGAAAAGATTTTTATTTCTTAGTAACATACCATACCAATGAATATTTAAGTCCGCTCTTAGGCATGAATACATTAGAAACAGACGCATCGCATCGCTGCTGGTATTGTTGATTTAAAACGACCATATTATGAGTGTGAGGGTGGCAAAATAGGTTGAGTGCTAGGACCTCTGGTTGTTTGCTACTGTGGCAGGTACCTAATTTGAATTTATACGTGACAAGGATTTAGCTCTTATAATCTCAACTCGATGTGTTACGGATACCCACTCGTACGTATGTATAGCCTTTTTGGATAAGTTATGTTATGTTGCATTTTCTCACCCCCATGGCATTTCAAAAAGGCATAACTTGAAAGAAGGATATGCGTGAAAAAATGGCTGATGGAAAATGCCTCAACATGCGGGTTTACATAAAATATTTAGAATGTTTTTATACATATCATTTCGGATGGTAATTTCGAAAAAAAAACAAATTGGACTGACTGAAGCGAATGAATTATTTTTTGTGTATTGGAGGGTAAAACTGTAGGAGGTTTGTGATAATTTATAAACTCAAAGAAAAATGAAAATTTTCAAAGAAAACAACATTTTAGTAAAAAATTCCCACAAAAAGTAGGCATGGCAAAAAACTTTATATGACAAACTTATAAAGGAGGGCAGTGCCTACATATCATGTGCAGGTTGTAACACTCTATCTCTCTAACTTTAGCTTCTAAACGGTTTTTTTCTAAATTGTGGGCGTGGCAGTGGGCGTAAATTTTTACACTTAACCATTTCGGAGCCCTAGGGAAAATGTGGTCCAAATTTCAGCTTCCTAGCTTAATTTTAAAGACCTAAAAATTGCGTACGGACGGACGGACGGACGGACATTGCTAGATATTCTTAGGATTTGGTCCTGATCATAAATATATATACTTTTATGGGTCTACGACCAATGGTTGGTGAAAGAAGGTTTCGATTAAATTTGCTCCCGATAGGTAGCTATAGTCGTGATATTTTAAGTTTCGGTGATACAATTTTAATCCACTAAGTGCGGTAAAGTTGAGATAATTAATGTGGCATGCTCACAAGTTAGGCAGTAAAAAATGTATACACAAACTGTTCGATATTCTTCAAATATCTGGAAATATAATATGTCCCAACATGCACTTATACACACACACATAGCACTGCAGGAGTGAACGGACTAACCATCCTCATATCACACATTCTCGTTCTGTGTGTGTGCATCGCGTATGCAGGATCGCTCTGGCAGAGCCATAATCCTTGTTTACAATCACTATGGAAAAAATCGTGTAATAAAGAAGACGTGCCTCTGCGTACAGATTTAATTATTGTGTTTTACTTTTTACTTTCACAATAAATTTACAGTCCACTTGAATCACAATAAAAGATCCTAGATATATAAACCGAATTACTTTACACAAACCAATTCAAAGGAAAATCAAAAGCATTCTCCATACGTTCATTTTTAAGCGAAATATTTAAATTTCAAATTCATTTAATTAAAAAAAAATTAAGGTTATTCGCTTAAAACTGCTTCAAATCGCTCAGCCTGTAAAAAAGACAAAATTTCATTTTGTTTTTAAATAAAACACAAGTCATACTTTTACCGATTTTTCCGTATCCCATAATTTTTAGCCTGTGTATCTTATTCTTGGGATTTATCCATATCACAGCCTTCCTGTAATGTATTTTTGTTCGTATTACCCCCATCTTTCCCTTTTCGAATAGCTCTGTTAGTCCCAGTTTGCGGCATTTCCCTTTCTTCTGTGAGGGTTCTAACCGCATAATCTAAGCTTGATTCTTCTTCTTAGGAAGAACGTAAAAGACAGGATAAATGGCAACATTCAATCATCTAATAAATCCATATGCAGCTTGCACAATATTTTTTCTCGAAAAAATGAATTTCTCAAGAATGGCTTCAAGGATTTTGGGTTAAAAAATCAATTATTTAATTCAATTACTCATCAAACGTTCCATGGATTTATCCTCCTGCCTCTCCCAGCGTATTGAATCTTTGCAATACAAGCATCCAAAAAAATAAACAACGACAAGATGACTATCTCAGAGTACATGCAATCTAAAATCTTAGCGTTCTTATTTGCGGAGCCCTTTTAACAAGCTTTTACCCAACCTGTGATTTATAAAAGGTGATACGTTTTGCCATGTTCGAAAATTGTTGGTTAAATTTCTGTACAATCACGTCTTAAAGTACCTATTGCTCGCCCAAGTTTTCAGCGTAGTCTCATCAACACAACAACACCTCATTACTCAAATATAATATTATGTACCGTGTATGTAATTAAGAAAACATGCTCGAGAAAATTCAATTCAATTCACAAAAACAAAACTTACCCGGAGCAAATTCTCTATTTTGTCACACGACTCCACCCCTATGTCGTGCGAAAACTTCCAAAGCTTTTTATATTGCCTAGAACATTTTAATAAAAGGCCGTTTCTAGATGCCAAACAAGGGTTAGGATTTATGGCACATAATTTTCATACATAACGAGTAACCTGAAAACCCACTATTGTGTGCGCACAGTGCATACACATCAGAACCCAGGTTATGTTAATACCCATCGCATGTTTACTCCTGAAGCATTAAAGGGTGTTTAGGGAGCTGATGACTTGTTTTTAAGCGAGAACTTCCTTCCGTCTTTGCACGGGCATTACCTCTTCCTCTTCCTTCTGCTGCTGTGGTTGATTGCAAGTCAAGAATAAACTAAGATACAAGAAGACTAAAGAAAAAACAAACCATATCTCTTAGGGTACTATGTTTAGCCTCTGTTTGGCCCATTTAGCTTTGTCGCGTATTACATGAGGCTTTGGGTTTCGATGTAAAGTGAAAAGTTTGTCAAGTTTTTTGTTTTTCAAATTTATGATTTCACTTCACGTTGGTAGAAAAGCGTTCAACGTTCGGAGGGATTTATTACATTGTTTGTTTGCGCGGTTGTCCTACGACACACGTACCTACTGGTTTACTAGTTTATATTCTGGAATGTACACATAGTTCGGGTAACACGCGCAATTGTTACTACTGCATGCAGTCACGCACTTCTAAAATATTCTCTAAGGTACCTACCTAGGATAAGAAGAGAATTTCGTGTTAAGGAAAATCCTAGTCGAAAGCTATGATTTACGTTGACACATCACAAAGTTAGTCGTCTTTGTTTCTCAGACTCTCCAGGGAATATGATATGTATTTGTGGATTACACTCATCGCTTTCAGATTTTTTCATAAGGTCCTTTGTGTGCTTTTGTGGCGCGTTTGGAAAAGATTAATTTTGAAGTAAACGTCGCGTCGGTTGAGAGTTGTCGGCTTCTGCAAAGAAGGTGAAATTATCGTTTCATCATAAAGGTGTTTTGTACGGTTATGAGTTTGGTTTTGCATGGAAATGAAGTCATTTGACATGATTTGATGATTATAAGTAATTTATTGTGCTGCAATTTGTCAGAGATGATTTGTGAGCCTGGGCGGAAATTATGGCGGTTAATTACAACCTTGCATGTAGGTGACGTTCAATGAAGTTTTGAGTTTAAATACATATAGCATTCGAGGTAATACCTATATAGGAACAGGTCCCAAAAAGAGATCCTAAATAACGATTAAGGAAACCTTGTCGTAGAGTCGAAGTTAATAAATTTCTCTTTGGTGTACTTAACGAGAAAGTTAAAAATATGGTAAAAATCAATCTTGCAAAATTTAAGACTGGAAAGACTACAAAATTTTAACCTTCAGACCGAGAAAATGCGTGATAAATGGAACTTCAGTAGTTTTTGCTGAATCCACAAGAAAGAATTTTCATTTATACGATACACCCGTCTCATAAACATTGCAAATAAGATCTAAACGCTCACTTAAAAACAATTGTCAATGATTCGCGCCCGGCAACACAATACGTCAAGTTCACTTGTCCAACTATACATGTCCGACAAGTAACAAATTAACATAAAACGTCAAACATGTCCTGTTGTTCCTCTACTTGTCAGTAAATTAAATAAATAGTTATTAGACATAAACGCCCCATAAAGGGGCTACAGCCCCCGCCAGTGTTCCAGTGCTCAGAAAGAGAAAAAAAAGAGTCTCGGTCGAAAAGGACTTTATTAACTCTTAGCTTCTCTTTGAAATTCAAGAAGAACAACAAACATATCGTGTTTTGAAGACAAAATATAAATATAAGTAAATTATTTTATACATGCTTACATAAATCAATTCATTCAAGTTAAAACTAAGTAACAAAAATATACCACCTATACATAGGTACTACCGCGTTATTGCTCGTTATCCTGTATGGCTGAATTAAATTGCAGGCAGGAACCCAGGTTTTTAGTGTAAATTTAGTGCGGAGAACTGAAAACATTCTACCTTAAGTCGGTTGGTAAGTTTGTTTTTGTCAAAGCAAAGAATATTAAATTAACAAGGAGTATTAACTGCTTTTGAAAATGAAATTGAACACAAAAAATCGAAAATGAATGGTGACAAGTTTATTTAAAAAAGGTACCTACGATTTTGATTTAATTTGCTCTTTGGACACTTTTAACAAAATTGTTCGAAATACAAAAAATTATCAGAATCGTTAGAGCTGTTTTTGAGAAATCGAATTTAATTTAAATTTAAGAAATACATTATATAAAAAAAAAATTATTTCAAAAATCAAAGTATGCAAATTTGTTCGACTTTATAGAATAAAAAACTGTAAATTTTAAGTTCCCTTTATTAGTTTTCGAGATATTATCCGTTTAATATATTACCGTTGATCTATTTTTTTTCCAAAAACTCAGTATGCAGAATTTTTTACCCCATCCCAAATATCCTAAGTACAAAACCACTTTCGAGAAAAATAGTGTTAAGTGAATTTTACAAAAAAATATGTATGGCAGGTACAGTTATTTCAAAATATAAAGAAAAAAAAAGATGCCCCGAGATGTGACCCCAAAAACTTTATATACGAACTTTAAAGCAAATCCGTCGAACTGCTTCGCCATACGGCGCCCGGACAGAAAGACAGACCGACGGACTGCATTGGCGAACCCACTTTGTTGGACTTCTCTATAGTCGTGATATCATACTCATACTCATACCCAGCTTGAGTTCGAAATTGCCGCGCGATCGCAATAACTTTCTCTTTAGTATACTAATGTATACGAGAAAGTTTAAAAACATATAGCATGGATACAGTTCGCTTGGGGCGGACGGTATGAAACCCTATTCAAATCCCTCGTGATGCAATTGTCATAGGAAACACGTTGGCTGACATTTTATTTTGTCTTTTATAATAAAATCATAAAAACATGTTTTTTGAAAAAAAAACCTCTCAAAAAGTGGCTTGGTCAAAAACTTTATATGGGTAGAATGTTGCCAATTGTATTGTCTAAATATTTTGTTATATTATATAGGAAATTTTCGAAGCAAACAATATTTTGTTAAACAACGCCCCCAAAAAGGAAGCGTTATATTATATTGTTGAAGAGGTCTTAGTGCTATAAAAAGGGTGATTTTTAAGCGAAGTTTTTTTAATAATCGAATAAACTACTCAAATGTGCATCAAATATTCAAAATTGTTATTGTAATCAATAAATAGGCCTTTGCCATTTACGTTTTAAAGACAACTTAATGTGAATGTTGTCCGCGGCTCCGTTTCAAATGTTCCATTCGAATGGTCCAATTTTGCGTCACTTTTTCTTTTTGAATCGGGCGTTCAAACAGAGGCAAAATAACAACAAAACAACAACAAAAAAGTGGTATTCGAAAAGCAATATAAAATTGTTTGTAAAAAACCTAAGTTAGTTTTCATATAAAGACCATGTTAAATATCAACAAACTTAGAGTTCACCTAAATTAACAGCTGAAGCGGTTGAAGTGAATTATAAATAAGTTATGTATCTCCTTGCTATGCATTCAAGAAAACTAAGTAAACATCGTTAAATGTTACATTTCCACTGTAAAGTCTGAAAAATAAAATGCATTTACGCTATGTCATCGGTGTAGTAAGTTTTTCCATGCTTTTGTTTCTGTAGACGTGGGTGCGTTAGTGGTAGACTGTTTTATTATTCCGAATTGGAGCGAATTGGAAGGAAACTATCCTTGAAGCAAATCTAAATTCATGCTTAAATATGCACTAAATATGTTTTATTTGGAAGTAGGAATAATTACTCCAGAATATGTATTAATTTTCTAACTATTACTTAGGCTTGATTGATTTTGGACGCAAAGTTAGGCTGGAAACTCTTGTCAAGAAAAAAAAATTATAAACTAAATATACGATATTATAAAATGTATTGACTCATAGCGAGGTATTCCTGATTCTCAATTTGCAATAAACTGCTTCTCTACAAGCAATTATTAAGACCAATTTGGACATATTGCCCCCAGTTATAGGGGTGTACAAGTAAGACAAATCTTCAGAGCTACAATGCTTTCAAAACTTTCAAAAAAATTACGCAATATTTTTAATGCGCAGTTGCATATACATACGTATTGCTGATCTACATAGGGATATAACAATTTAAATGGTACCAGACTATGTTCGGTAGGTCGCAAGAAGACATGAAGTTAGGCTTTGTAACCATTCTTATTTAGAAGTTAACTTTATAATACCAATTAAGCAAGAAGATTACGTTGTGTTCAACATTTTGAACTAGTTAACTCGGTAAAAAGAAAAGAAAAGAAAAATATATGTGACCACATAATCACACGAACAAAGTGATAATAAATTAAAAAACAAAAGGTAACAAAACAAAGTTAGTTCTTAACACAGTACATAAGTATACATTCAACGATTGTCTCCTAGCTACCCGCAAAAAAAATGTATTCCCTGAAGTCAAGTTGGAGGCAGATTCCAAAATAGGTATTTATTGTCTAATTAGCAAAAACTTGTTTTTGAAGGTTATTCTTAAATAATATATTGTAAAACATACCAGTGCACTACCTTGTTATAATGAAAAATACATGGCTATAATACTCAGCTGGTTGTAACAGAATTCTGGAATACATATTATCATATGAGAAAGTCCTTTATCTCTAATAGTTTTGAATAATTGAACTTTTTCTAATAAAATCTCTGTCATCGTTATATTAAGCAAATTCAGTAAATTCTTTCAAACTTTTACACATATTATAGTCTAAGGCTTTTTAAGAAACCGCAGCTTGTACTATCATAAAGAAATGTTACACATGAAAGTCCTTAACATCCCAGATGTTGCAATATTATTTTAATGACAGATCGCCTAACTATAACCTTAACGACACAATTGGGAAAAAAAGGAAAATCTTTTTGTAAGGAATGACCTGCTTTCGGCAAGATCCCTCACCCCAGAATCTGAAAAGAATCCCACCAGACAGTTTAAATGTCGCGAATTTTGATAACCCCGTCCGGGGGACGTAGTTATATCCACGATGATTCCAATTGGGGGATGGGTTTTTTGTATTTGAGTTTTTAACTGGCCCGATCCAAGGTTGAATTAGAGGTAGATTATTTTGTTTGTTTACAATTTTGAATTGGTTTTAGACCTCCAAGAGTAGATGCATTTTTTATTGAATTATTGAATTATATGAATTATTTTTATTATACCGATTTAGGGTTTCTTTTTATATTTACTAAATAATTATCCCGTGAGGTAATAATAATTTTTTCGTAAGCACTTGTTTATGTTTTGATATTATTTGCTTTCGCAATGATCAAAACAAAACCAAATGATCGTTCAAAAAACGAATACCTAGCCTAAGGTTTTGTTCCAGGTCAAACGACGTTCACCTTAACCTGGCTTTCCAGTAACGGAAAATTCCGTGTGTTGGTATAAGAGTGGAAATGTGAAAGAGAAAAGGCTAAAGGGTAACAACGAGACACTCGCACACCGTGGCAAACTATGCTAGTGGGATATGGCGAGCCATCTCCAACACTAGGAGAACGTCTATTGCATGCTATAAGTGGAACACTACCAATGTAAAATATGAATGTTTAGGCTGAATCCCTTCCGAGCTGGAACAAAGAAAAATGTTGGGTCGTCACTTCTGGGTTGACCAGCTATCTTGGAAATCGTTGGTGAAGAGAAGAAATCGGAGGACAAGAGGAAAAGCAGAACTTAGTAAAGGGAATCATCGTGAAAAAAGTAATCTATAAAAAGCTAAGTAGAGTGTTGTGTAATTTTTTTTTTTTTGTTGCTCTTCAGTTTTTATTTAAAATAAATATTGAGCGTTTGTGTTAGGGAGTGTTGGTAAGAATAGGTTTGGCTGTCAGGTCAGAACTCGCGACCCCTTAACTCTAATTGCCAATTCGGGACAACGCAAAAATGGGTCACGCCGGTGATCACAATTCATAGTACAATTTCGCTTACCTATTCGCTTGTGAAACAAAAAAAAAATAATAAGCCGGAAAAAAATCAAAAGATTGTCGAAAACTATAAAAACAAATATAACAGTATGTCAAAGAAGAAGCAATTATCTTTCTTTCACAAAACCGTCGATGATGAGTCAACGAACTTACAACATCATATCTTTAAGATATTATTGATTGGGAAAAAATAGCTTAATATATATTTTTCCCCTTAACCACTTTGACAAGCAATAAATCGAAATCATATTTCTTTAATTATTGCTAACACCGCCTATTAAATTCAAGAGGTTCAAGGGTATTATTGTAGCTCTTATGCTATATTATTGGCATTCATTAAATCAAATAATTACCGTGCTGGAATAATAATACAAGAGCACGAGAACACTTTACACAGCATTAAAGTTGAGGATATCTCAAATTCTAACAAACTGATTAAAACTGTCTCTACAAACTAGCATTTCATACGTAAATGATAATTTTCAAGTACCTATTCTTGGCATTACTCATTTCAAATATTTCACAATATTTCTGAAATACTTGTTTGATTAGGAAACCAAAGCTAAACCAATAACATGAATAGAGTCTAGCTACATAATATATACAATTGTTCTACAATGCCCATGTTTACTTTCAATTACACTAGCATACTTCATACAGCACTCCATCCGGGATATGTGAGCCCGGTCCAAACGAGCAACATATTTACGTTATGTTATGTCCTCTTTTAAAGTTAATGCACAAGTGGTTGGTCTTGGTAAATACACAAAATATTCTGCTCAAACAGTGGTTTTCTAACTATGAACACACACGCATGTTACAGTGCCAGAAGGTTAGTAATAGCGAAAATTGCTTGCAACTGAGGATTACTATTTAATCGAATTGGTGTAGCAAGCGATGTATACGTGTACTTTCTGTGCTGAAACTTTGCAAGTGTTTTGCTAAGCTTAAATGGATGTATTGCATATGTTCCACCATAGTGGCCAACTTAATGAATTTATTTTAGACTTCATATCGGAAATTTGGGTGGGTACAGCCAGGCTTCGAATGGGAATTTTAAATCCTGTCCTAAAATTTTGTGCTCGGTGACCGATAAAAACGATTTCAGCAGTTCAGTTTAATTTGTGTGACTTCCTATTGCAATAAGCAATACAGATTGTAACCGTATTATGTTTCATGGGTAAACAATCAGAAAAGGGTTTAGAATTGGATTAAATATCAGTATAAATTCCTATCACTCAATTCGTACTCGTGTGTAAGTAGGTACGAAATCGAAAAACTACAATGTAGCAAATATAGATACATAAAATATGTTTTACTGTCATATAACCAATAAATTGGATGGACTTGATTTCAGTTTTACACTCTAGAGACAATGTGTATCTGTCATATTACAGTAAGGTTACCAGACGTATTTATTTGCGAAGACATATCCTCACTTTCAATGTCAGTGTGCAGGTTCTTTGTATCATCGAAATAATTTGTAATTTCAATGCAAACCTACTCTTGTTTTGCGTCAATAAAACCCTTCTGGAACTGAGGATTAAGCCTTGGCACAGATATACTCGTTCAGCCCAGTGAAGACTAATATTATCGCATTTCACAAAAACTTCAGCACCAGTCTGGTTTTGGAGCCATCTCTGAAAATACAAAATCATTCATTCCCTAATTCAAAGTTTACAACTTACTTTACTTACTTAACTCCCTGCCTCAAACACGGCAGCCTTCGATCCTATTCAATCTCAGCAACGCTGCTCCGGATCAAGCGCTCTGGCATCAGCGATGATTCGGTTTTTAAAACAGAGGTTCGATCGTCCTTCGAACCTGTGGGCTGAGATTTGAAATTACTCTTAGCTGGAGCATTACTGTCCATTCGCTTGATGTGGCCTAGCTAATGTACTCAGCGTATTTTGGCTTTCTGAACTACATCCACATCTAAGTACAGCTCATAGAGTTCGTGGTTGTATTTTCTCCTCCATTCGCCCTCCTCGCACACAGGACCAAATATCCGCCGAGGAATTTTTCTTCCGAAACTAGTATTAACTTTCATTTCCTGTTTATCGTCCAGCACTCGGCGCTATACAGCAGAACTGGTAGAATAAAGGTTCTTTATGACATACACTTTGTCCTTCGAGTAAGGAGTTTTGAATCCATTTGTTTTGACAAACCGAAGTAGCAGCGGTGTCTAGGGTAATTCTTCGTCGAATCTCTACCAAGTTGTCATTCATGGAGTTGATATTCATACGGAGATTGATAAACTCCTTAACTACCTCGAATTTGATGCTATCAACAGTGACATTTTGTCCTAGTTGGTGGACATATGTTTGTTTGTTTGATGATAGCATGTATTTAGTCTTGTTCTCATTTACTTCAAGACCAACTTACTTCACCTATTCTTCAATAGGCTTAAAAGCCTCTACCACGGGATGATGGGAGCGTCCGATGATGTCAATATCGTCCGCATATCCCAGTAGCTGGACAGAAGGTAGTGCATTCCGGGTTGAACCTGCCGAAAAAGAGGTGGTGTGCCTCGGCTTGAAAGTCGTTGGTCTTTTCCATTTGCTTTGGTGTGAAAATATGGCCTTTAGTTGATCTGCCGGGCCGGAAGCCACATTGGTACTTGCCAGTGACACGGTACGTTGGACAGGATCTTATATGCAACATTTGGCAGAGATATGCTTTGATAGTTATTGCAAGACGTAGGATCGCCTTTCTTGCAATGGGCTGATGTTCCAGTCATCGGGCATGCTTTCCCCCACCAAAACTTAATTGATGATTTCAAAACATTATCTTCGCATTTTAAGAGCTCTGCCAAAACATTGGCCAACATTGGTGTTGGAGGTCCCACGTGAAGGTGAGTAGTAGGAGTTGATGGTGAGATGTTAGAGTGAGAACGCTAACAAGTTAACACATGTGTTATAGCTAACTCATCGTTTTTCACTTTTTATGAAATTAGTATATACAAATTTTTCGCTGGACCGATTGATACCAAACTTGGACAGGAAGGTTTTCCTTAAGTTATTGATAGGTGGCGCTGTCGTCATGATATTTAAAGTTTTATAGTATATTTATGCTTTGGTTTGGCTCAAATTTACAAAATCAATTTCTTAAAAAAAAAATAAAAATTTATAAATTTGGGCCAGGTAAGTGGCGGTAGTTTCGAGTTAATTACGAAAAATTACGATTACTGATAATTGGTTATATTAGAATAAAGGGAAGGCTATTGAAATGTTTATAAGTATGTTGAATTACTGTATTTCCACTTATGTATTTGCTGGTCGATTTTGTTACTTACGAGTAGAATTGTTGATTGAATGAAAATAAAATAATATATCGAAACGAATTCAGGTCCGTGATAATCATTTTACGATAACTAGCGTTGCGATGTGCGTATAAAAAACACCCACGGTTGTCAAAACAATAAACTCCGATTTATTTAATTCTATTAAATTCATTATAGTACTGAAAATCATTTGTTTAAATTCACACAATTTGTTTCTGAACCATAAAAAGGGCAAAAAATACGGAACAAATTAGGGTGCGTTACTTAGTAATTAGATTTCATTAACGGGTACGGTAGTGCCCATCGGAGTTCTTAAGCAACTTTGGCTCTACACCCTTATTTACACGAACCAAGTCAGACCATTTTGACCCCTTCCCCTCTAATTTCGCTTATAACAAAGCTAGAGACACAACATTTTTCAACTGATTTACATGAGCAGTTCATAAGGCCCCAAAATTAGCAAAAATAGTAACTCACTGATTCACTGACAGATCATCAAAACTATGGAGCACTTCTAATCATCACTGGGCCTTGAAATTTGGTGCAGTAAAATTTTTGCGGAGTAAACCCAGTAAAAAAGTTAGGCGTGGTAGCTGCCCAATTACTTAGCTCCAAAAGGCATACAATTATGATATATTACGTTTAACGACAAACACGGTAAAACAGTAAAATATTGTTTATATCACATTTAGGGGTGGTAGCCGGCCCTTTTCTTTTACTGAGCCCCCAAAAGATTTACAATTATCTTCAAATGTTTGTACAGATTGTATAACTCAAAAGTAATGTTAAGGTACCTTGACCAATATACCATACCTAATTGAAATTTATTCAGTTATTTGAGGAACCGTAGTCTCTTATATCAACCAATTATTTTTATTAACATTCTAGAAAGCATTACCATATCGATCTCCTTGCCAATAGATAGACTGTAGTAAGTGGGAGATGAATGTTAATGGGGGAGAATAAATACGATTAGGAATTGAGTGCGGTACTGTTATGGCTGCTTAAACCAGCACCTTTCAACCAAACACTACCTTCTGGTAATCTGAAAATAGCAGCATAAAACTTAAGGGGCAGTTGTGCCATCACTAGCTTTCATTGCATGCATTTTCCATCAGAATGTAAATTCTCATTGTCCACTAATGCGATTTGATGTGCGATTGGAATTCAATCCAATCGACTGGGATTCGTATTTAGATATGCAGATCTAACCTCAAGTCGATATGTGGTTACAGAAGCTAGATGGTAGATGGACTGGACAGGCAATGTAATTTTACCACGTGAACATTTTTCTCGATATTGTGTTTCTGTTTTCTGTTCGTATGTGCAAGGTACTGGATGAATTTCTTCATCAACGTTGATATTTGCAATTACAATTCAATTTCCTATCATGGTTTTGTAGTAATTGAGATTTTCACTCTTTGGTGACTACCAGCTAAAATACTTATACATGTCCCAATGCAATAACGAGTAGGAGATGCAATTTTCTACGTACTACCTCGAAGTTTCTGCTCTTAGCAGCTAACATTACCCAGTAGTTATCTACTCAATAAGAGAGCAATGTAGAGATCCTGATGATGCTTTCATATGCGTCTTTAAAGTCGATACAAAGATAATGTGTCTCGTCTAGAAATCCATTGGAATTTTACAGTATTTGCAGGCACTGCTATTCTTACCTATTTTAAAAAGGTTTTCTACCCCTAAGCCAGCAGCCAGTTGTGTTTCGATCCCCTTCCACTCGGGGACCGCATTCTCTCTTAACTTTGCACACAAGATCTTTTCCTCCTCCATTTTCCCGACTCGGTTTTCTTCCCTTGCTCTCCTTTATTTTTGTTCAAGTGTTCTTATGTGTCCATCTTCTATCAACTTTTTCTTGTTTACGTATAAATGAAGATCACATTCGCTTTCGAGTCCTCCTTCTGATCGCCTGGACTGAAACAGCAATGATCGGCTTTAGTTCGAGTGATACGCATGGTTCTCCCAAGGAAAAAAATGAGTGAAAAGCGATAACTGGTTCATATGCTCAGAGAGCTAAGCCGCTATTAAAAGCTACTTTGATGCTATGATTATCTCCAAAATTGTGCAGGAGGCCATGTGAAATCTGAACACCAATGTGTGCTAGTCATACTAGCATCCAGGGTAATAAAGAAGCCGCTGCTCTTGCCAGAGAGGGCTCAGCTTTTGTCAGCTTTTGTTGGTCCACATCCATCCATAAGATACTGCTATAAAATGATTGAGATGTAAAAGGTCTACAACATACCGTACACTCGCATTCGAATTCTCGAATTTCAAGCTGTTTATCGATGCTCCAAAACCCAGCAGATCTAAATATCTGCTAGTACTGAAAAGAAGTGACTTGAATATCCTTGTCACCGGTTTCAGTCCTTTAAAAGAGTATCTTAAAACTATCAGATTTAGAAACTCAGGCTTTTGTGAGTGCTGTCTGGAAAACGATGAAACATCACACTTTATCTGCGAATTTCCGGCTTTTGCAAGAACCAAACTGGCTATGATCTTGGCAAACACTGCCTCCTTGAAGATGATCTAAATCAGATTAAACAAGGCAATCTTTTTCGCTTTTCCAAAATCACTGAGGTTCAGTAATTTCATTTCCATTGTGAACTAACAGTTTTTTTGGTATATTTGGGCTACCTTTGCCACTAGGACCATTCGGACTAAGTGGTTTATGTCTGAAGTCAACAACTTCTGAATGAACCCAATTTCCCACGAGACGATTCATTACAACGAATCCGAAATTTTTCGTAGAACCAGTTGTGTAGAGGATCCGCATTGTCCTGGTTTATGTCTGTTGACGCTACATTTCCATCTGCTTATCATTTGAGGGTAATTTTGATGTAGTCGCCAAGTTACCCAGACGTCACAAATCGCAACCTGGATGGGCAGGCTCTGACTTAGGCCCTAGGAACGGTAATTCTGGTGACAGTAACCCAGTTGGGGGATGGAGATCCGACATATAATTACTCTAGGAAACAGTTCCTACGCCTGAAAACAAATGTGTTCTAAACGCCTGAATCGAAGGACAAAATGACATTTTAATAGAACCTTTATCCTAAAATACGCCACCGAGTGCTGGATAATAAATAGAGTTAATATTGGATATAATAATGGATGCAGTCCAGCATGGTCAATAGTGCTTCAGTCACGATGATGTTCAAATCCCTTCATGCAGGAAAAATATGTCTTATAAAATATTATTTAAGCTATGACATTCAATTTACATGTTAAACCAGCTGTAAATCGTTTTATTAGTGACTTACCCCGCTTACGCAAGTAAATAAATAATCACATCACTAAAGAAGATTCAAGTTGCTTATGCAAAACAAGTCAGCTGTAAGAGGAACTATGATCTAAAAATTAACGCCAATATTGTAGATTAAGGATTCAAATATATACTATATATATAATATAAATTTTCTGGTTTTTGAAATAAGTTCTCTTTGGTGTTGAGTTCATAGAAAACTTTAGTTCACCTAGTATATTTTTGTACAATGACAACTTTATGTCCGAAATTCCCAAAAATCCAGGATTAACTTGAAAATGTTTTTTTGTTGTCCAAAAATGCAAAACTTACAAAACAATTAAAACTTGGGCGGTTGGTTTCAATTGAATTTTATAATCCCACAAAGTAACTGTAATGCAAATGTATTCACAAAAAGTTCATGCATAGTATGTGATTGCAAACAATTATTCGGTTTCTCATCCAATCCGTATTTGAGTTCCCCAACTACCGAGGAAATAAGAAAAAGTGGTGCTTATTGCTTAGCCTTCTCCTGGCGAACACCACTAAAGTGACCAAACTCATAGTCGTCAGATTGTATGCAAATATAGAGGAAAAATGAAAAGAAGTTGAAAACGTGAAAAGACAAAAGCCAATGGAACTTTATCCAGAGTACTGAGAGAACAAGGATTTCATGCAGCAATATTTTTTCTTACTCAAACGTATTTGAGTACCAGAGTGGTTCAAAGCCAGAGCATAGGTTTAATTTTAAAAGCTTTATTAATAGCACTGCAAGCAATAGGGTCGTAAGTCCGTTATCCGTAGACCGAAAACAATTCCAAAAGCCATGTATATACATATACTTATATATTACTGTAGAAAGCGAGACTCAACACGTTAAAGAAAATGTAACAAGACAACCGGATCAGGCATATTTTTATGTTTCCACGGCATCAGATAATCCGGTGAAATGTTCATATTTCTTATTTATACATATATGTGAGAAAAAAATTTACCAAATGTTATGTTTCTTGCTTCTTGTGTTAAATAAGTATTGAAATCATATATTGAGTTGAGCAGATAGGCTTGTAAGTACACAATCTTATTTATTTATATTCAAAGTGTGGCATGTTATTATGCGAGATTAATAATTTGTTAGCATTTCATTTATATGAATATGGTTACCTAAAAAAATAAAGTGCACGACAGCGTTATACGAAACTTTTCTGCTACATGATGTGCATTTATAAATTGCATCAAAAGAAAATTAATCACATACCAAATTAGACGAATCAAAGAAACTCCTCGATGAAGAGCAGAACGATATCTGCAAATCAACTTGACCACGGAGTTTCTTTAGCTGTCTATTACTTCTTTAGACAAGGGGCTGCCTGATGAATTATGCACTGATAAGATATTAGCTGTCTATTACTTCTTTAGACAAGGGGCTGCCTGATGAATGAATAATCCTTTTTCTTTGCGAATCATAACTGGGGACCCGTCAGTTGAGAGCGACACGATTTTATTAATATAAGTTATTACATCGAAAAGAATTTCAACATTGATTAGCAAACCCATTGTAAATCATGGAACCATGGATCTTTTTTAGCAGGTACACAAACCTTTTATTAATAACATAGAAAACATTTGGAACGTATTGAGGTATTCAGAAACAAGCCAATATAGATGGCGCTAATAGCTTAAAGTGTGTGGGGCTCCGTTGCTGTTCCCACAAAAAAGAATGCGTCCCGGATTGTATTAAACCAAGTATTTAATTTATTTAGAACGAATTATTAATTATAAAATTTTGAGCGGTCTATCCATCGTTGTTGATGCGTTTTCTTGAGAGGAATGCACTAGTTCTGGTGTTGGTTGGTCACTTGGTGAAACTGGGTCTGTCTTGGCTATGAATGCTGGCTTTAAGCGATCTGTCGAGATGGCTTTCTCCATGCCATTGATGCGAATGATGAATACTCGATCGTCGATCCGATTAATCACCTCGTGCGGACCCGAGTATGGTGGGTCTAGTGGTCGTCTGACGGCATCCACTCGAAGAAAAACGTGCGAGCATGAAAACAAGTCCTTTAGGATGAAGAAACGTGACTTCGTATGATGAGCCGTGGGTGTGGGTCGTACCTTCCTGATATGTTCACGAAACTTCTCTAGAAATACCCTAGGGTTGGCTGGAAGATCTGCTGTGAGAAAGAATTCTCCTGGTATTCTTAGGTCAGTGCCGAAGAGTAGTTGGGCTGGTGATGCATTGAGGTCTTCTTTGGTGCAGGATCGGAGACCGAGGAGAACTGTTGGAAGTAAATCGGGCCAGGGTGTTGGAGCGTGACACATGAGTGCGGCCTTGACGGTACGATGCCATCTCTCAATGAGGCCATTGGATTGAGGTCGATAGGGTGTTGTATGGATTTTAATGGCTCCAACCATATTTGCCAACGCAGTGAAGAGTTGGGATTCAAACTGTCTTCCTTGGTCTGTCGTGATGGTTATGGGAGTTCCAAATTGGGCAATCCAGCTCGAATAAAAAGCCGTGGCGACTGTATCAGCTTCCATGTCCGGGAGTGGCGTTGCAACAGGCCAACGTGAAAACCTGTCAATCATGGTGAGGCAATAACGAAGGCCTTTGACTGGAGGAAGTTCGATGAGATCCAGGTGCACATGATCGAAGCGATTATCCGGTACGTCTATGTACATGGGTAGGTTGCGATGGTGCCTTTGCACCTTGGACTTCTGGCACGGAAGGCACTCGCGTGTCCACCGGAGAGAGTCGCGTCTAATTCCAGGCCATATGAACTTTTGCTTAAGTTGGCGAGCGGTGACTCGGCCACTGGTATGAGCGAGACCATGTACCACGTCGAAGGCACGTTTGCGAAGAGACTGCGGGATGTATGGACGAATCCATCCGGTGGAGGTGTCACAGTAGAGCGGGCACTTTTCGATGACGAGTTTCTGGAGCTTAAGTGAAGATTGCTCTTTAATTTGTTCGAGCTCCTCATCGCTCTGCTGGGCTGCATGAATGGTCTCCGAATCCAGAATATTGGGCATGGAGATGGTGTTAATGCGAGATAGTGCGTCAGCGACAACATTGTCTTCACCATTGATGTAAACTATCTCAGTTGTAAATTGCGATATAAAGCTAAGCTGATGTAGTTGCCTGGGTGAAGCTTTGCCTGGACGTTGAGAGAAGGCGTAGATAAGAGGTCGATGATCTGTTTTGATGACGAACGATCGACCATCAAGTACATGTCTGAAAAACTTGATACTTGCGAAGATAGCGAGGAGTTCTCTGTCATATGTACTGTAACGAGTCTCCGCTGGGCTGAGCTTGCGTGAGAAAACCCCAGTGGCTTCCAGCAGTCTCCCTCTAGCTGCTCTAGTGCGGCGCCGATGGCAAAATCCGAAGCGTCTGTTAAGAGAGCCAGTGGTGCAGTCGGAGAAAGAAAGGAAGCTCTGACGGCCGAGGCGACGCTGTCTTTGCAACTTTTAAGGGCAGCCTCAGAGTCCGGTGTCCATTCAATTTTGCGATTGTCTCGCTTTTTGGCGTTTTTCAGATAGCTGTTGAGTGGTGCTTGAATTCGAGCAGCATGCGGAACACAGCGGCGGTAATAGTTAACCATTCCCAAGAAACGACGAAGATCCGAGATGGTTTCCGGTTTCGGGTAGGAGAGGATGGCTTGAACTTTGTCCAGCGGTGGAGAGTACCCATGTTTGTTTATGGTGTAGCCCAGGTAAATTACCTGTTCCTTGCCCCATTGACACTTACCAGGGTTGATCGTGAGATGGTTGTCGCGTAGGATCCTGAAGATGGTTTCCAGGTGGTGTTTATGCTGCTCTTCGTTTTGAGAGAAAACGATCATGTCATCGATGTAGCAGGCCGCAAAAGGAACATCTCTCAGAAGGTTGTCCATATGCCTCTGAAACGTCTGTGTGGAATTACGTAGACCAGGTGGCATGCCCAGAAATTCGAAGAGACCAAAGGGCGTCGTAATTGCTGTCTTTTGAATGTCTTCTTCAGCTACCGGTATTTGATGATAGGCACGCGTCAAGTCGATGGTTGAAAATATGTTGCTTCCGTGACAACGCTGTATCACATCATCGATATAGGGGACTGGATAGCAGTCGGGGACTGTTTGCTTGTTAAGACGCCTGTAGTCGCCAGTTGAGCGCCAGCCGCCCAGTTTCTTTGGCACCATATGTAGAGGGCTAGCCCACTGGCTGCTGGATGGTCTTATGACACCATGCTGTAGAAGAAGCTCAAAATCTTCCTTGGCTGCTTTCAGTTTGTCGCAAGTGAGCCTACGTGGGCGTTCTGCAACCGCCGGACCTGTAGTGACAATGTGGTGCGAGACAGGATTGTCCGCTTTGGTAGAAGGAAACGGCGATGGCCTTGTAATGTCAATGTACTTACAAAGAAGTTCCCTGTAAGCGGGTGCTAAAGTTGAGCCAGAGATGTTCACAGGGCCAACGGTGGAAATGCTGCTAATGGAAACTTTGCAAAGCTGGCCTGGTGCTGTAAGTTTCGTCAATCGGTCGATGAGGCAGCGTCCCTTGAGATCTATGAGAAGGCTATAGTAGGTGAGCAGATCGGCTCCAATAATGGCAGTTTTTATGTCGGCGATGATGAAGTTCCACCTGAGAGGACGGCGGATGCCAATATTTATGGTGACTCGTTGCTGCCCATAGGTATTGATTACTGTGTTGTTTGCAGCATATAGTTTGAAATCAGTTGGCTTAGCGTTGCGAGTGGTCCAGGTTCGAGGCACGATGGAGATAACGGATCCTGAATCAACAAGGAACTTCATGTTGGTCTGACGGTCAAACAAAAATAGGCGG
Organism: Ferdinandea cuprea; assembly: GCA_963576555.1. Taxonomy (NCBI): domain Eukaryota; kingdom Metazoa; phylum Arthropoda; class Insecta; order Diptera; family Syrphidae; genus Ferdinandea; species Ferdinandea cuprea. The sequence continues at coordinate 87,994,035 of OY754959.1, forward strand.
TGTTCGGTGGTGATACAGTTGTTGTTGTTGTTGTTGTTGTTGTTGTTGTTGTTGTTGTTGTTGTTGTTGTTGTTGTTGTTGTTGTTGTTGTTGTTGTTGTTGTTGTTGTTGTTGTTGTTGTTGTTGTTGTTGTTGTTGTTGTTGTTGTTGTTGTTGTTGTTGTTGTTGTTGTTGTTGTTGTTGTTGTTGTTGTTGTTGTTGTTGTTGTTGTTGTTGTTGTTGTTGTTGTTGTTGTTGTTGTTGTTGTTGTTGTTGTTGTTGTTGTTGTTGTTGTTGTTGTTGTTGTTGTTGTTGTTGTTGTTGTTGTTGTTGTTGTTGTTGTTGTTGTTGTTGCTGTCGTCTACCGCCTGTACTGACGACAGCAAATCTAGTTTCCCGATGACAAGAACTGAATGAAGCTGCATGGTGGTTTGCAATTGCGAGCATTAGATCCCCATTTGTTGTGGAAGAAACATACACCAGTTGTTGCTGGTGAGACAGCTCGTGTGCCGGGTCGAGAGGATGATCGCGATCTGCTGTTGCCTGAAGACTTCGACAGCTTATTGAGGACTTCTCTGTTGAGTGTGATCAGCTGAGATAGTGAACGTCTGATCTCTACGAGTTCTTGGTTCACTGGATTAACAGAAGAAGAAACAGCAACATGTTCGGTTGGTGAAGGTGCTCGCCTTGAGTACGTTGACGTTGCCATGACTGTCGGGCCCGGTGAATTTTCCATAAGGGTGTCTGCACCGCAAGCGAGGTCGTCAAGTGTTACTGCTCGGAAGATTTTAACTATACTCTGCACGTTCTGTGGTAGGAGAGCGAGCCATCTGACACGTAGGACGTCCTCAGAGGCCCTGTCGCCGGCAAGGGTCCTCATCTGTCTTAGGAGTTGAGAGGGTTTCTTATCGCCGAGCTCAAGTTCAGTAAGAGCTTTGTGTAGTTGGAGATCTGCTGAGTCGGAGAGACGATTTAGAAGATGGGCTTTCAGATTGGCATACTTATCTTTGTGAGGTGGTGCTCTCAGGGTGTCTGAAACTTCCTGCAGTGCATCAGAGCCAAGAGCACTGACCACTAGGTGATATTTGCTGGCGTCGGAACGGATGTTGTTCGCCTGGAAGATGGATTCCACCTGGAAGAACCACAGATCTGGATTGGTTTTCCAGAATGGAGGCATTCTGCAATTGTGGATGGCCTCAATATCGCAGTTAGTGGAAAAGGTCTGTCCGATTTGCGCAGAGGTTGATGAATCTTGTCCGGGGATGACGGCTGGAGGAACTCGTGTTTCATCTTCTTGGTCGCAGAATAATGCACTCGATTCGCCGGGATGTGAGTGTGGTGGCGTGTGCTGGAGGTTCATTGTTGACGAGCAATGTGCGCAGTTTCTTTGTGTAGCAAAGGGATTGCTTAGTAGAACGTGGCGAATGAAAAGAAATTGCTTGGTAGGACGTGGTGAATGAATGTTAAACCGCAATCCACCTGAATCACGTCGGGGTCACCAGTTGTGGGGCTCCGTTGCTGTTCCCACAAAAAAGAATGCGTCCCGGATTGTATTAAACCAAGTATTTAATTTATTTAGAACGAATTATTAATTATAAAATTTACACGAGAAAAAAGCGAATGCACAAGCGCGTGACCAGATGACTTAGAGCAGAATGTCAAAAAAGGACAGCTGCCAACAGGAAAAAGAAGTTGGTTGGCGCTGCTGTTTGACAGGGGGTTGTGTCTGTGCTAGACGATGGCCGCTACAAGTGCTAATACACCATTTAAGGTCATGATCTACCTATATTCCAAATTACAATTACAGTTTCTGAGTAATTTTTGGTCAGACTGAGACTCAGTGAAGATGACAGAACATTGATTTGGCTATTATTATATGGACGATACGATGATGTCAGGAATTTTTTTACAAAGCGTCTTTATTGAGAAATATGAATAAAAATAAATTTTGTTAATTGTGATTTGGGCATCCATTTTAATTGCAAGCGAAATAGTCGGATGTCAAAGATTTGCACTTTTCTTAAACCTTATAATATATACCTTATAGGAACTGGAATTGTAAAAAAATGCATTCTCCCAAAATGTTGTTACAAACTTCCAACTTTTTACTTTTGCATCTGTTTTTTAGCAAGACATAAATGGAATAACTTATAGTCATTAAAACTAAAATTGGAATAAAGTGATCCAGAAACCATATCAAAATTTTTGATAGACGGTTTTTCCTAGAATTGCTTGCAACAATAATGTTGCAATCTAAAGTTTAAACCTAAAGTTAGAGAGATAGATTATTACAACCGTCTTAAGATATGTAGGCACTGCCCTCCTTTATAAGTTTCTCATATAAAGTTTTTTTGCCAGCCTACTTTTTGAGGGCGATTCTTAACAAAATGAAAAAAAAACATAAGGAAAGGCTACAGTCCGCGTGGAGCGAACAGTATGATACCCTATCCACTTCCTTATATGCCGCAAAGAAAAAAGGCTTAAGAAGATAATGGGTAGAATTTTATTTCATTCTATAAATTTTATAAGAGAAAAAAACATTTTTTTTTTAAAAAAACGCCTCCAAAAAGTGGGCGTGGCCAAAAACTTGGTATAGGCGATATATTGGAAAAAATATTAGCTAAATATCTTGTTAAACATTTTTTTTCGGTTTCTATAAAAATGTTCGAATAAAACAGCATTTTAGTGAAAAACGCCTCCAAAATGTATATGGGTAAATGGGTATATACTCCAAATTTTAGCTTTCTAGCTTTAATTTAAAGGCCTATAAATTGGTGAAGGACGGACGGACGGACGGACTGACATTGCTAAATAGTCTTAGGTTTTGGTCTTGATCATAATACTCATACTTTTGTGGGTCTATGACGAATATTAAGGGGTGTTACAAACTATGAGTCAAAATTAATATACCCTTAGGATAGGGTATAATTATATGTCAAATAAAAAAAAATATATTACGAAATATTTAGATAATATTTTTTCTAGTATATCACCCATACAAAGTTTTTGGCCGCTCCCAGTTTTTGGGGGCATTTATTTAAAAAAAATAGTTTTTCGTTATAAATTTTATTGAATGAAATAAAATGCTTTCCATTATGCTCTTAATGCAATATTCTTTGCGGCATATAGGAATATGGATAGGGCATCATATTTGAATTATATCTTTACACAACGCACATGTAATAATGGTATTTACATTAACATAAATATATGCACGTGAATACAACATTTACGTGGGTTTCGCAGGGATAAGCAGAAAGTATGTATGTGCGTACATAATTGAATGTTTTAAGTTTATTGAAAATTAAGCAGTTTGCCATCGGAATAGTTTTTAAAAATAATTTGTTTGCTGCAAAAAAGTTATTTAACTATATGGCTAAATATTTAAAATTTGGTCGATTTTTTATAAAATTCTGTGCTGTAACATATTGAGTTTGCGAAAACCAAGAATTAAAATCATTTTGTATCGATCCTTTCCTGAAATGTAAATATTTGTAAGCAATCTTGAAAAGCGTATGTACTACATTATGTCATTATTATAGTCATGTCTAAATATATTTAAGCATTTTTAACTTCTTTTTAGCATTCTCTATTCTCGTATTTAAAATCACGGTTGGAACTTAATCTTATGTTGAATTTTCTGCGAGGTTCCAGACATTAAACATCCCCTCTGGATGATAAGGGGAACTTTTGAACAAAAATGCGGTAGGTCTGCCAATCGAAGTTGGGCAAGTCTTGAGGGAAACAGGGTACCTAAGGTGAACATCTATGGGGTTAATATAATAAATCCGGGATAAACTTCCTCCGTCTTCTGCTCTTCCTTAGTCTCCTGCAAAAACACGCATGTAGGCTCGGATTATCGGATACGGATTCTGGCGAGATCTGCAAGCGGCTGAGGGCATAATACATATATGTATATACCTAGTTAACGCAAGGCAATAGCGCGTATTCGAAGAATTTTTTTTAGGAAAACCTTAGAAAAAAATTTAAATTTACTGGACTATAAAAAGCCTGCTAGGTTATTGCGGAGAAATTGGTTGCAATACCCGGGAAAATTTTTACTTTTTTCTTCCTTTGAATGATCGCGATGGGCGTAGTGCCTAGTGTTTTGTTATGGTTTTGTATTTACCACACCCCTGTTTAACCTAACCAAGCTCCAGTTAGTTGCAAGCGCGTAACAGGACCCGGGCCAAGCAAAAGATTGTAAGTCATTATTTTCATTTTGATCGTAATAATTACTATTAAGAAAAGTGCTACAAATACCACGGTGCTCTTAAGCGCGATGAACACCCCGATGTGAGTTGCAACTTGCAAGTTGCCTTGGTAATTAAGACTTTTAAATATTTGTTCGATCAGCTACAAGTATGAACTATGTAGAATGAACCGATGAAGGAGAACACCAAGCCATATAAGAAAACGAGTAAAGTTACGATCGGACTGTCATCCAAACTTGTCATCCGGATGACATGTTAAAAAGTCTTAGGTTTTGGTCCTGATAATAAATACTTTTAGGGGTCTACGACGAATATTAAGGGGTGTTACAAACTATGTGTTAAATGTGTGTGATTCGCTTCGCTGACTGCTATCGAACGGGAAGCGCTCGTTAGCCGCTAAGTTGCATTACTTACTATTGGGCTAATATAAAAGAAAAATTCTTCGAAGGATATTTTGCCCTGCGTGCGAATGGTAGATGCAATCTACAAAAACCAAAACCTCATCAACTACTTTAGCTCGACCATATCGAATGAACAATTGTACTAGGCCCAAGTTTGTGAAATGATTTCTCCTGAAATTTTGTGAAGTTTTTTTCACGAAAAGTCATCGGCGGACCTACATCTCTATACTCGTTTTAGCATAACTCATTTTTAGCTTGACTTCGAAGTTTCGTTGTAAGTAGCTATTCAAATACATACGAGAAAGTTAAAAATTTTCCTAAAAATATTTGAAAAATCGATGAGTGCAGATTTGTTAAAGATGATGCTATTAGGGTATTTGGTTTTGATATATTGACTTTTATGCAAATACCGTTGTTCGGGACCCATCACTTATAGGTTACAAGTGAGGCGCACCTCCTTAAAGGTCCCACTTCTTGTCGCGTTAAAGCCCCACCCCTTGAGAATGTCTGACAAATTTCCAAGAGCAAGGTTGCGCGCAAAGTAAAGCGAGAAAGCGATGCGATGTGAGAAGCAATAAAACTGTTCACATGTTTCCTTACGGACGTGGGCATAGTAAAGCGAGAAAGCGACCTGCATAAAAAGACATGTAAACAGTTTTATCGCTTTTCGCATCGTAACGCTTTCAGGCTTTACTGTGCGCGCAACCTAATCCTTTCCATTTGTGTCAAAAAGTATATATGTGGGATTAGAATGGACATACCTACGGTACAGTACAGGCGAATGCTAACGGTATACCGTATACACACACCCACACACACACTACAGACATAACGAACGAAACGAGATCAGGCAAATAATCAAGGAGTGAAATCCTTCAACCGCCAACCAAGCAAGGCGTGTTCTTTTTACAGTGCGCAATCGCGGTTTAAAATAGTAGCATTCGATTAATAAACTGTATTTAAAATTAGAGCCAATGACTTTTATATTTGAGCGGAACCGGAACCTACATATAAATATATTGGTACTCAAAATGTTTGGAGAAGCTAGGCTGTAGGTCCTGTTTGGGCCCTTAAAGCCGGATATTAAGTTTGTTTGTTTTTTAAAAACGTTAGATCAGTTTTCAAGATAATTAGTGCTTAAAATCCGCTGTATGGTAAGTATCGTTAAAATAAAATTATAAAGCGAAACGTCGGAGAATCCAAACAAACAAATGTTTTATTATTAAAGCCCTCGTATGGATTTTATAATACGCATTTTTTTATCCTGATGGACACGCAGTTATAGATAGATACATACATTAAGCAATTAGATGTTGACAAAATTGAAATGTAACAAGGGTCATCCTCAAATCATATTGCGTTATGTGATTTCAATGAACATGTATTAAAAATTTGAGTACCAACTCTCTTCCCTGTAGAATTACTTAGTTGTCAATATTATACGGAACTGACAATTCAGTGGAGTGCATGCAAAATATATCACTCAAATGTTCACCGAACATTCATTATTCAAAGTGCTACTCTAATAGACACATTCCCCCACATATAATGCCAAATATGTTTTTCAAAATGGTCAGTCAATCAACTTCGAACGATGGTAAGCATAAGGATAGAATATAATCGGATAAAATTGACGTATTGATTTAAATTTTAAGTTCAAATCGCTGTAAAAGCCTAATCAAAAATCATGTACGAATTTGACCATAATGCCAATGTAGGGAATATATATTTGAAATTCGACAAACGCATACATCCTAAATAGTCACGGCAGGTGCCACGCCAATAAAATAACACGTTCAAATTATATTCTTCTCTTAGCCCTTCACAAGTGACATACATTTAAATTTTAAAGTACTTCTAGAGTCTATATTTATAAATAAATATTTATTTTTAAGAAGGGCTATATAAAGCCTTGGAAACTGATGATAGTTTTTAGTACTATAAGAACGTTTTGGGTCTAACAAATGTATTTGTTTTCATTATAAATACATATATAAATTAATATACGTATTTACGTTTTAAACTCTATGTGCCTTAAAAAACTCAAATTACATGTAAGGATTCGTGGTCCTGTTCTCTCTTTGCATAAATGTTGGTTAGGGTACACCAAAGTAGGACTTTCCTTTAATTCTCGGAAGCATGGGTTCAAATTGTACATAGGAGTCATTTTTCTTAGAATATATTAACAAAATCAGTAAAACCCTAAATACATACAGTCACTGGGGGTACAAGTGTACACAAAAAATACAAATAAAAATGTTATATTATTTATAAGCCCCATTTTTAAGAAACGAAGCCAAAGAAAAATATTATATATATTTATTTTAAATATTTCATTCGTTTTTATCAACAAAACCGAGGCATGTCAGGATGTGCACACTTGTCCCGAAGTGAATGCAAGAGTGCACACAGAAATGGGTATGAGTGCCTGGCATTTTGTTTAATCATTTGATACATCCGCAAATAATTAAACTCTATTTGAAGAGAAAACAATCCAAATTATATGATTTGTTATTTTAAATAAAAAAATGTGTTGGTTCTATTAAAATCAAAAAACTTAAGTTTAAGTTATCTTATTTGCTTTAATTTCAAAATATTAATCATATATTTTTAACTTTCTCGTATACTAAAGAAAAGTTATTGCGCCCGTGCGGCAAATTCGAATTCAAACTCGGTGTGTATGTCTGACTGCCTGTTCGCCGTATGGCGCAACGGTTTGTGGGATTTTCTTCAAAGTTCTTGATTTATCGCTTGAAACAACGGTTCCTTCCATACATTTTTTTTTGTAAAAATTACTTTTCGCTAATTTTCGTAAAAAAGGTTCCAAGAATTTCGGATGAGGCCAAAAATACTGCATACTCAGTTTTTTTTTGAAAAAAATCGAATAATCTAATTTTTTTAATCATAAGTTGAAAAAATCGGCGTACTTCGATTTTTTAAAAAAAATGTTTATTAAATTTTTTATTTCATGTAACGATTTAAATTTCAACAAAATTCGTTTTCTCTAAAACGGCTCAAACGTTTTTGATCTGCTTTTGTATTTTGGACAATTATGTTTAAAGTGTCCAACATGCGAAATTACATCAAAATCGTTATAGGCGTTCTTAAGAAATACATTTTTTTAAACTTAAAAAGTGGTTTAAATAAATTTGTTATTTGATCAATTGTTTCCATTTTGTTTGAGGAGATTCAAAAATACATTTCAGGTAGCGATAAATTTTCTGATATCTTTTGGATATCTACAAATTTTTTTATTTTTTTTTTTAATAATATACCTTATAATTAAGTAACACAGTGCGGGCATTAGGGAAGTGAAGGATTAGGAAAAAGGAGAAACCGATGCACGTTGATAGTATGCGTTGTACGGTTAAGAAACGAATCTTTGTATTTCACTATACGCCCAAAAGCAGGTTTGAGGGTAAACTGATGTGCATTCCGGAGAGTATTGCGATTGAATTGCTGTAAGGGTGGAATGTAACTTTAATTCGAAGTAGAAGTTGTCCAAATCGCATGATGAGTAATACAGTTGAGTATAGTATATAATATAACTTAACTAAATTAATTACCTAAAAACTTTATATAAAATCTAGAAGAATATTCAATTTCTTTTATTGTATAGAAAAAAAGAATACATGAAAACAAACAAATCAGGTTTAAAATTTTTTTTACAAAAAGGCAAAAAGTTTATTTTATTTTATTTCATGAAATTCCAAGAACTTTGTATGTGATAAGTAGAAAAATGTTTGTCAAAATGTCTTATTATACCTTTTTCTTTGCTTTTATGGAAATTATTAAATACTAAACACCCACAAAAAGAAGAGGTGGCAAAAAACTTTATACTGAAAGCTAGTGCTTATACTGCCTAGCTTATATTTGAAGGCCTAAAAATTGCATCTTTTTTTGTGTTTTTTTTTTTTAATTATTCATGGTTTATTTGGAAAATTTCTTACAAACAGCAAATATGCAAAACAAGTGCGTTACTTAAGAGTTTAAAAACCATGAAAACATTTTTTTAAATAATAAGCAAGTGCAAAAATTAACTTATATATATGTAGTAGGTACTTACGCACCTAAATCGCAAGTGAAAGTTTACTGAACGACTGGTCTTAAGTATTTTGATCTTTATTACGATTCTCGACTGTCTGCTTGAAGAAAAATAGACGGGTCCAATTACATCAGTTATACATTGCCGACGATGAATAGAGGGGAATAAATCTTCCCTAAAATGATCACTTGATGTGTAGGTGGATATTATGGTGGGAGTGGGTATCGTATTAGCCCAAATAAGTCTCTGATCAACTCGACGAAATAAAGGCAAATTCCAAAAATTTGGCATTACTTCCATTCAAAAATCGAACCGCCTGTGGAAAGAGGTTTGAAATCCCTTAATCCCGCGTAGCTGGTTAACAAGGTACTGTTGGCAAAGGCTACTTATTTAAAATTTGGCATTATTTCGTTTGGCAATATTCACGTTACCATTCCAGATATTTATTTGAATGGAAAAGTGATTCCCAAGTGTGAGAAATTAAAATATCGGGAATCTTTGATCCGCAGCGAAGCAATCGTGGATGACAAATATAATCGTAATGTAAGCGTAAGGCGAATAAATTGTAAAAAAATGTCTGCCACCTTCTGTGAAAATGTCGCCTAAGCTGAAAGGAATGCTCTAGAGCGCAGATCACATAAGGTTCACAGTATTGGACAATGCACAAAAATTATGAGGGAAAATTGACAGCAAGTGTAACGAAACTTCACCGGATAAGAAGTTCCAAAATCCAGGAAGACTTCACATGAAGGAACCAAACTTGAAAAAATTAGAGAACAACTGGTTTTGTTGGTATTGCCATATTCAAAGGAAAGCCCCTACAAACCCCCAAGGCTAGCGCGAAAAAGAGGCAGGCGTAAAAACTCCTGGATCACGCCTTCGGGTGTTTTTTTTAGAGGTTGGTTTTTCGAATAGAGATAAAACTGACATTTTGTGGTCAAATCTGGCAACTCTAATGTCATTTATGTTCAGTTTGGTTTGCCATTTCATTGTAAACAAGTTAACAAATTAACAACGCTTCCAAATCGTGCAAATTTATTTCGAAAATAATGGTTCAGTTCGCGAAGTTTACCGCAAGCTCCGTTCATGTTATGGTCGAGATTATCGTCCATCAGAGCAATTAATTCGGTTAACCATGGATCGTTTTCGCACTACTTTACTCTATGTGATAATACGCATCCGCAGAGCCGTCGAACAGTGCACACCGAAGAAACAATTGCCGATGTAGAGCAAAGTGTTGAAGAGGACCTGAATGAATCGATTCGCCACAGCAAATGGAGTTTTGTCCATCAACTTTTTGGAAGATTTTGCGCAAAGATCTCTTCTTACGACCTTACAAGATCCAGCTTGTGCAAGAATTAAAGCCGCGAGATCATGCAATGCGTCGTGATTTTGGTGTATGGGCCGAAAATGAGATTGATCGATGTTGATTTTCATCGCAAAATTTTGTGCAGTGATGAGGCTCATTTTGGGTTAAATGGCTACTTCAACAAGCAAAATGGCCGTATTTGGAGTGAAGTGAATCCACATGAGACCCTTGAAACGCCAATACATCCACAAAAACTGACTGTTTGGTGTGCTCTATGGGCTGGTGCAGTCATTGGGCCATACTTCTTCCGAGATTATGCTGGAGAGTCAGTTACCGTTAATGGAGGCCAGTATAGAGCCATGATAACGGACTATTTTGTTCCCGAATCGGATGGCATGAATGTGGATGCGATTTGGTTCCAACAAGACGGCGCTACATGCTACAGTAGCAGTACGTCACAATCGATTTATTGAAGGAAACATTCGATGAGCGCATAATTTCGCGGAATCGACCTGTCAATTGGCCAAGATGGTGTGATATGACATCGTTGGATTATTTTCTTTGAGGATATGTGAAGTCGCTCGCCTACGCTAACAAACCAAAAACGTAAGGGGACTTAGAAGCCAACATTCGTGCCATTATTGCCGACATACAGCCCCAAATGCTTGAAAAAGTTGTTGAAAATTGGTGTTGTAGACTTGACTTTATTCGAACCAGCCGCGGCGGCCAGATGCCCAAAATCATATTTAAACATTAATGGCATAAAATGATCCTTCCAATAAAGCCAAACTGATGGACATTCAAATTACTTTCTTGTGTTTTATTTTAATTCTATACTTCTAAATAAAACAACCTTTGTTAAGACCCAGCCAGAAAATTAACCGACCCTTTATTTAAAAAGATTGAATATACTTTTCGGTCAAACAAAGATTACCTAGTAAAGTTTTGAAATGATTTTCTAACAATTAATTACTCCATATAACTACTTTAGTAAAAAGATTAATGGATTAAAGATTAGCGGCTCGTCAAAACTTGCACAAAACATTCGTTTTGCCATTAAATCGTCATTTTAAAATAATTAATATTTTTCCTAGCGTTTGATGCAAATCGCTGGTATGATAAAGTGAAGTTGCCCTTTTGATACATAAGTACTTAACACTCCCAAATAAACAGACACTAACTTAATTCAAATTATGCAGCCTCTTTACAACGTGTTATACGTTTATAAAATAAATTGTCGATATAAGGCTTAATTAGAGGCAATGTAAATGCATATAGTAATATAGTCGAATCTCTTTATGAGTAAAGAAAAATAATATTTGAATGCCTTTTCCAGTTGGCCAGAGGCAAATGGCCCTATCGGGTACCTTTTTGCGACACTTATACACAATCATCATTTCCTTTATTCCTTTCATTTATTTCCATAATACAATCGTTCATCGTTCATAACTTATTTGAACGACTTCATCCCTTCGATATGCGAACTTTTTTTTGTGTGCTTTCAAAGGATATACTTCGTTGCGAATGGTTTGAACGAGCTGGATAGATACAAACATTGGTTGGTTGAGTAAAAAAAGGGCTGTGACAGATACTTTTTTTGTTTTGGTAAAATGGTGCATAAAAGGGATGCATGAGTTAGAAAATTTAAAATAATTTTATAGAATGACTGATGAAGTGGATACGAAAATTCAAATATGTAATATCATCTGAAAGTTAGGCGTTCATGTTTGTTATTACTCACTCGTCGAATCACAATGTTTTTGCCTTATGATCCTTACACTTTAGTTTGCATCTATGATTGATTTGCCGGAGAAACTGGTCATCAGATAGGCCTAGTATTTATTGCAAAAGGCCGTCAAATACCCGGCAACGATCGTCATGGTGTGTGACATCAGTTTGATAGAACGGTAAGTATCACTGTTTCGCGTATCTTCCTTTCCTTTGTACAAAGAAAAAGACTATGTTCTGTCATTTCTGATTGGACTTGACTCTCATGAGTTTGGAGATAAAAGTTCTGAGCTGTATGGATCCGATGTCTGCAAAACCTAAGAAGATATCTCGTCCGACCGATTCTCGCTTTTATGGAGTATTTGACCACTTTTCTAACTTCTTTTACTGTTATGTCGGTTACTTCTTCGTTGTTAGGAGTCCTGGAAAGTACAGTTGTGGAAACTATACGTTAAAAAGTCATTCACAATACTTCCCCATCTTTGTAGTATTTTGTAGTCATTCACTAGCATGGCCTTAAGCATTGTTAATTAACTTCAGCGAACGAATTTCTTGAGCATATATCCTTCTGTGCGCGGCTTTCTTAAAGATGGTTGTGCTATTGTTTAAGTTGTTTTGTCATAGCTACCCAGGAGCCTGGTTCATATAAGAAGGCAAGGAAGGCACTTTTTCTAGCTCAGAAAACAGACTCTGCATCTGCATGCATTTTGTTTGAATGTGGGCGTACTTCTTCTTCGCGAGGCTTTTACGAAATTTGTATGTTCGTATAGTTTATATTGTGCATTTTAGTTATCAACACCTCCACTGTCCCTTTGAAGCTCCTTGTGGTGATTTAGCTGTGCCTCAGAAACGTCTCTGCATAGACTTCGTCCATTTTTTTTTTTTTTTGTCTTAGGTTGCTACTATCCGATAAAGCGTTCAGACACAACTACATATCGTACTACCATTCAGACACCTTACATTAATGTTCTTAGTTTTCCCGTCTTTCGAAGAAAAACGAGAAGGAGCTTCAGTGATAAAGAGCTTAGATGTTCGGCACTCACCACGTCAGCCCCAAAGATCCGCCACCTGATGCGAGCATAGTCCGGACAACTGCGGAGAAAGTGTTCTGCTGTATTATCCTCCTCACCGCAAGCAGGACAGGTAGTGCTGTCGCTTAAGCCCAACACATTTAAGTGTTTAGTAAAAGCTTGGTGGCCCGAAAGAACGCCTACAAACAGCCTACAGTCGATTCTCCTCAGAGATAGAAGAAAAGATGCTGACCTTTTGCAAATGTCCGGGCGCAGTAGTTTGTGTTCACGAGAAACCCAAGAATCGATAGATGACATAACTAAAGATGCAGGCAGACCCAACACAGGTTCGGGTCCTGAGAAAACTTCTTTTGAGCCTTGCCTAGCAAGTTCATCCGAGATCTCATTTCCCTGGATGCCAGTGTGACCTGGTACCCAGACAAGATTCACACAAAATTCAGAGAATGCTTGAGTTCTAGCGCTAACTTGGACGAGGTAAGAGGGCTTAGCAGCGCTTTTAATGCAGCTTGGCTATCACTGCAAATGCAAATGCCTTTAGTCCTCCACCTGTTGTGCACAATATAGCGCATAGCCATTATCATGGCAAAAATCTCCGCTTGGAAAACAGATGCATGTTTACCCAAGGGGTTGTAAAGTCGTATACCATCGCATTCCACAAAGACTCCAGCACTACACCCCTGCCCAATTTTGGAGCCATCCGTGAAAATGCGATGGCATTCAATCCATGGTTCAGAGTCTGACCGAAGCCATTCCGTTACCTGTGGAAAGTTGGCGTGGTAGTTTTTTCGCAGAAGGATTTCTAGTGTCATTGCATCAGACGGCATATCCATAAGGGGTCAAAGGATAATTCTCGAGCAAGATCTTCAAAATTCCAGCGCGCATGATACCAAAAACCACCTCTCTTTAAGCAAAAGGCGGTTTAACTCCGCCTTGTTACGCCAGTAGCATGCCGGTCCCTAGCCCGGATAAAGGAGGAGCTCCACAGGAGGAGCTCCACAGGCTGAAGGCGCAAGCACTCCGGTCGGCTCTTCGATTGCGTCTATGAAACGGGATAGGTCGGTGGAAGTCTCACAAACGGAAGCTGACCTGACCCCTTCATCAGGCAATGCCTCCTCTTCTGCAATCCTCCTCAAGCTCCTGTGTCTGCCCACGCCCTGAATGAAGTCGGTGCTTCTACCAGCAAAGGTAGTAGTTTTGATGGACGGAAATTGGTTGTAGTGGACTCACCCTTGAGTATAAGTAGAGGAAGTGCACCTAATGTTGGTGCTGCCCGTGCACTGGTAATGGATAATGCTGGTGTTTGACCAATACTGGGTGCAGCACCTTCTGGGTGCTGATGATGGTTTTAAGCGTACACCCCAGGATATATAAATCAAGGGGCGAAAGATTCATCAAAGCATCTAGAAAAGAGTCCGGGGTGCTAGGGAAGGCCCCTGTGCAGCCGAGATAAGCTGTTCTTTGGAGTTTGGCAAAAGAAGCATTAACACGTTTCCGCGAAAGTCTGTCCCACCAAGCAACTGATGCGTATGAGAGTAGCGGTCTAATCATGGCCGTATAGATCCAAAGGACCCGTTTCGGAGACAAGCCCCATGTCTTACCAAATGCGCCTTTACACTGCCAGAAGGTCGAGAGCGCTTTATCGCTTCTCCTTCTCGTAAAGAGAACAACCGTGGTTTTAAGAGGATTCACTGAAAGCCCATTACTAGTGCACCAGACATCGATCAAATCCAGGGATCTCTGCGCTTGAGAGCAGACAGCCCCTAGATTTGAACCGACAGAAAGAATGGCGACATCATCCGCATAAGCTTGAGTGTAGTTTCCAGGAAAGTTGAGAGCCGTAAGCAGAGAGTCTACCACCATACACCATAGGAGGGGAGACAGAACACCACCTTGAGGGCAGCCCCTATTTACCCCTGTTATGACGCACTTGCCACAATCTGCATCCGCTACCAATGTCCTGTACATTAGCATTGCTTTAATCCACAACACCAAAGTTTCATCTACACCATGCTGTTTGGCTGAGTTACAAATACTGTCAAAGGTCGCATTATCAAAAGCACCCTCAATATCGACGAAAATGCCCAACGCGTACTCCTTGCGGTCAAGAGCACTATTAATCCTACCAACAAGGTTTTGAAGCGCAGTCTCGCAGGATTTTCCGCGCTGATAGGCATGTTGCATCTCAGAGAGAGGATGTGATCGAAGAGCAACTTTGCGCACATGCAGCTCAACCAGTCTTTCCAAACTTTTCAGTAAGAAGGAAGACAGACTTATGGGTCTAAAGCTTTTGGCTAGAGTGTAGTCAGACTTACCAATTTTTGGTATGAAAACCACTTTAACCATTCGCCATGGGGAAGGTGTATAGGCCAAGGCCAAGCTCGCGGTGAAAATTCTTTTCAACATTGGCAAAACCTGACTTAAACCCTGTTTCAGCAAAACTGGATGGATTCCATCCGGACCAGGTGACTTGAAACTCTCAAAAGATGCAATGGCATATTTGATAGCATCATCAGTCACCACTCCCGATGCAAAATACCAGCTGTGCCGCGTGGTATTAGTCGGTTCAAATGTAGCCACCGTGGTCTGAAGGGCTGAAGAACACTTAGTAACCTGATTTCCCGGAAAGTGAGACTTAAGTAGAGGACAAAAATTGTCCGTCTTTGTCTCAGTGTACGTGCCATCAGGTTTAAGGATTGCATCCAGTTTACTTGGTCTATTCCTTTGGAGGACTTTAACAAGCCTACTAGTTGCACTTATTGATTCGACCTCTTCACAAGACTTTTTATAGGAGTAATTTTTCCACTTGCGAATAAGTGTCTTAAAAACTTTTTGCTTCGATCGATAAAGATTCCAGTCTTCCACTAAGTTGGTTTTTAAAGACCGATTTAGTAGCTTCCTAGTTTCTTTACGAAGACACTGCATACACTGCATACATGCTTCGCCTTTTTTTTTCTCCAGGTTGTACCGGCTTTGTTTAACAAACATGATATTTAGCACGATTAAACCGATATGCATATGCTTCGGCAGAACAATTCCTAGCTTTTGCATGTCCGTTTAAATCACCGTCAAAAAAAAAAATCTTTGGGATGTTTTTGACGTGGTGGTGAAAATTTAGCCAGAATCCATCCTTTTCTCTTGCTCGCACCCAGCCTAGGGAGCATATGCACTGACAATATTCCGCACCTCATCTTGTATCATCAGTTGGAGAGACATCAAACGGTCACTGAGCCTAAAACTTTATAACTCTGCCGCAAAGATGATACCGTTCTTTGGGATTTGGACCCCTTTTCCCTCGAATTGAAAGTTATCAGACTATGCAACTTTCTAATGGTATATAAATCTCAAATATGATTTAAATGGAGTAAGACAACTGGTAAGCAATTGGCCGCTAGTTTCAAGCCCGGAACGATGGAAACCTGGTCACCAAAGTGCTGCTAAATAGGCATCTCGTCGAAAGTGCGATAGCAAGAAGAGAACCCGCTTCCAGTCATTGTAGGATATTCCACATCCATGCATAGAAGCGGTCGTTACGACTATTAAAAAGCTGAGAAACAATAAGATTGCTAGCTCAGATAAACTAGTATTCAAAGTGAGGAGGAAAATCTTGGTCCGGAAGTTAACGAGTAGAAAACCAAGTTCATGCTTTCAATAAAAAAGCAAACATCTTTCCACCTATCTGTCGTTAGAACAAAACGTATCTGTTGAAAGCAGAGACATCGAGGTGGCCCCGAACTACGCACACAATACCTTGGTGGTGATTTAAAAAATAAGTACCCTAGGAAACCGCTGTTAAATCGGTTGAGCAAAAAAAATGGGTTCAAAACTTCTTACCCGAAGGACGAAGTATATGCTCTATAAAACACCCGTCAGTTATAGGTAGATGGTAGCCAATTTTATTTAAATCACTTCTACAGTTTTGAAAAGCACAATTTTCTCAAAAATGACTTTAACAATTTCGCTGCACTATCAACCAATAAATAATAAATCAAATAAAAATATTTATCACCAAATAACATTAATATAATATTTGAAAAATTATTGTAAGCTAATTTGCTCAGCTTGATAGTAAGAGAAACTGCGAATTCGTATAGAATTCCCTCTATTCAAACTCTATATATATAAAGGGTCCGCCATCTAACGTTTTTTTTTTTCATCTAGTGTTTATTTCACGAATGGTAACACTTAGCTCATGTCTGATTTGACAGATAATAAGTTTTATCCTTCCGCTGAACGAATATGGTTGTGTATACGCTATACAACGAACAACAACAACAACTTGAACAACAACAAGGAGTGGACGTTACAGTCAATGGCGATCGTTGTCGGGCCATGATGAACGAATTTTTGTTCACAAAAATTGAAGGGGAGGATATTGGCAACATTTGGTTTCAACAGGACGGCGCTACGTGCCACACAGCCGAAGCTACACTCGATGTTTTGCGCTCTGTTTCAAAAAAAAAAAGTTATTTGGCGGACCCTTTATATGTATTTGAAGCGTTTTAAACGTTTCGCCATTCGGCTTCAGGGCAAATGGACATATAGGCAAGCAGACTGACCTTATTTTTTACTTCTCTTTAGACCAAAGGTCATACCTCAATTCACCGTTTGAGTTCGAAATTACGATTGCAATAGCTTTCTTTTAAGCACCTAAGGTAGTTGACCCAAATAAGGTCCATCTTATAGTTTTTTGTGAATAACTTGCAAACGCCTTAAAGAAAACTACTAAATTTATATTAATGCAAGCCTTAGTTCAGTTATCTATATAAAAACGCAACATTTATTTGTTCAAACCCAATTTTTTTTGTTTGCAATTTTAAACTTTACCTTGGGCCTTGTTACGAACACCTGTTCCGAATAAAGCCCTTAGATTATTTTGTTCAATTTCGTTGGTTATTCTACTTAAATAAGAAGTATTTATCATGAAACAAATAAAACAATGTAACTATTTATTAACACAAAACAAAAAACGAATCCATGATTTCAATAAATTAATTTACAATACAAAATTACAATATTAGAGATATTATTAAGATACACATACTCGAATTATTATTTGCAATAAAAGCAATTACAAAAACCCCTTTCTTATAAAAAAGCGCGTGCGTTCACATTTACCAACTTGTATCGACTGTAAGAAAAAAACATAAGGAAAGGCTACAGTCCGCTTGAGGCGAACAGTATGATACCCTATCCATATCCCTATATGCCCCAAAGAAAAAACCATTAAGAAGATGATGCATAGCATTTTATTTAGTTCGATTAATTAAAAAAAAGTTTTTTTGAAAAAACGTCCCCAAAAAGTGGGCGTGGCCAAAAACTTTGTATAGGCGATATGTTGGAAAAAATATTGGGTAAATATTTTGTTAAACAGTTTTTTTCGCTTTCTGTGAAAATTTTCAAAGAAAACAGCATTTTAGTCAAAAACGCCCACAAAAAGTAGGCGTGGCAAAAAACTTTATATGACAAACTTATAAAGGAGGGCAGTGCCTACATATCTTGTGAAGGTTGTAAGACTCTATCTCTCTAACTTTAGCTTTAAAACGGTTTTTTCTAAGTTGTGGGCGTGGCAGTGGGCGTATTCAAACAAATTTTACGTGTGGTCCAAATTTCAGCTTCCTAGCTTCATTTTAAAGGCCTAAAAATTGCGTACGGACGGACGGACGGACATTGCTAGATAGTCTTAGGATTTGGTCCTGATCATAAATATATATACTTTTATGGGTCTACCGCGAATATTAAGGGGTGTTACAAACTATGTGTCAAAATTAATATACCCTTAGGATAGGGTATAAAAACTATTGCGTCAGATGGAAATTTTCATCGATTCCATAAATTTCCATAAAGTAGCCATAGGTGGTCACAAGCACATTAAAAATATAATTCCTGTTACTTGTCGGTTAAGCCACTTCTGGCACCCTGGGTCTTATTTGGACCACCTACCTTATGCTAATGAATACGGAAAAGTTAAAAATTACATGAAAATATTATTAGAGTACAACACCTATGGCTGTCTTAATAAGCAGAAACGAAACGGATGCGAAGAAAACAAATAAGTTCTGCAGAAATTGCAAACAAATGCAGTTACATTTGAGCCTTGTTTTTATTTTATACCACTGTTGCACCAGTCAACAACCCGCTTCTCGTCATCAGCCCCAGCTAATACTTCCGGACTTCCACAACTCACGAAAATAGGTCGTCATCCTGCTGATGGCACTTCCTGTTGCATCCGTAAAGTTTTCATTTCGAAAATTCGCTCCAACCTATGGTATGAAAGAAGCAACGAGAAGCGACTCAAATTTTCGCTTGGTATTTTTAATTACACGGTGAAAGTGTACCTTTGAGAAAGTGTGATTAGTTCCGTTCAGTGGGGGGAACATGGGATGAAACAGCTACTCCCGTAACTGCTATGTGCTAAAGTTTAAATATTTTCCTTCTTCTTACCTATGTGTATAATTGAAAGCTTTCATCGAAATTAGCCCTTTAAAGTGGAAAACGCTGCCTCGGCTCCGCAACTGTGCGGGAGCGATAGTGGTCGCGGTGATAGTGAGTAACGAACTCAACAGCGCTGCAATTAATTACCTTCAAACATACGAATCCATCCATATACGCTTCCATAAGCGTGAGAGCCTCTTACTTGGATTAAATGCATTTTTGTTTGTTTGTACTACAGACTCAATAAGTGTGTGGGTGCTAATGCGCCTAGAGACGAAAGGTTCTACTCTTCAGTGAATGAATAACTCTTTAATGCCATTTTTTAAATACAGGTAACCTGGTATCTAACATATATGTGAGGACCCCATGCTAGCGCGGTAGCAAACAGATGAAGTAGAACAAAATAAGTACTAAGATTATGCTCTTAATTGGTGGGATTAAGTGAATAAAAGCATTGAGGATGAAATAATTTACCTGGAAAGCTAGAAAACAGAATTTAGATTACGAGACATGTGTGCATTGTTGTGGCATCTATGTATGTATGCCGAGTTCTATTACATAATCTTTTGATTATAAAAAATGGAGGTGTTTTAATTGTGGGTTAATTAGGATAGGCCACGCTGGAAAACATCTTCAACTGCCGTAGTTTGCAACGCAGTGGTTTAAGTTATTAGTTATGCAATATGTTTTAGCAATTGACATTCCCAGAGGGTATCTCCCTTTTTAGAGAAAAAGTCAGATCTTCTGTTGGTTTAAAAACGGAAACTTGCTATTGTCCATAGGTTCGACAATTTGGAATAGTATGGAAATTGGCGGTAGATACTAATAACATATAAATAAAAATGTCCAGATAAGGTCCCCATCACGGAAGTCAGTTGGGTGGGGGTAGAATTATTAGAAGTGGATGTCCATTGTGTGATAATTTGAACATAATATCGGTACCTGGGTGGCTTCGCGAAAAAGAGGGATATCTGGCTTGTCTCTCAAGAAAAGGTGTTAAGTAACTGTTTAACGAACTAAAATGTCATCCATCGTGTAGGATGACATTTTATTTCGTTTTCTATCAAATTCTTAAAAAAACAATTTAAAAAAAAAACATAGGTATGAAAGTATGTTTGGAGCAGATCATATCCCTTCCTATAAAAAAGGCATAGAAAATACGATGGATTACATTGCATAGCATATATCGTCACGAGGATCGTCATGGCGATGGTCGAATTCGGGTTTTGATAAGGGGATACGCTTTTGTGTAAATCAGATAGTACGTAGGGTTGGTGTCAATAAAGAAAGCACTATTTTGAACAGATCAGTCTAGCTATTGAGGTAGGCGGACGACAATCAGCAACAAATTCTTCGTCGGTTACTGCGTCCGTGGAAGGCGATGGGAGGAAAAGATGCAACCGCGAATTTAGTGACCTTTACCAAGATATGGATGTAGTCCAAAAAACCACGACACATTCTATGAAGCATTCTATGAACACCCAGTGTATAAATGGTGAGAGAAATTTCACTGGAGGTTATTATTGTGAGTTTGTTGAAATTCCTACAAAATTCCAACACAGATTTTCCCTTTCCACGAAAAAGGTTAAATCCGATAATTTAATACACTGCCCACCAGTAAGGCAGGTTTATGGGTCGATGAAGCAGAGCGGTCTCTTGGCTATGTGACCTTTTACTCCTATTTGTGTAGAGCTATTGGCATTAAAATAATAAAATTAAGAAATGGTAGGCTAACACAGTGCGGGAATTAATGAAATGAAGGATTAGAGAAAGTGAGATACCGTTGTACGGTGGTTTTAAATGTTTGTAAACTATAATGTGAAGGAAAAACAAAGCGTGATAGAGCATTCCATATTCGTATTGTAGGGTAAAAATACCAATCTTTGTATTTCACTGACCGTCCGGCTTAAGGATGCACTAAACTGATGAAAGGGTATTTTTACGTCATTGGGGGAAAGAAAAGAGGGCGCGGTGGATGATCAATCACATATGTTATTTTTTTCCCTATTGCTGTCCCAAATTTTTTAAGTTCTATGATCATTGAACGTGCCTTTTAGTTTTGATGATGTATCAGTGAATTACTATCTTCGTTTATTTTATTGAGTCCGAAAGAAGAGGTGTAGTCGGACTTGCAGTATTAAACACTCTGTTGTTTGTTGTTTAAACTATGAATGCTCCTCATGATGACTGACTGTTCCCAATGCCTCTTCCATATCTTTCGTCCTTTGTTTTTGCATTGCGCTCGAGGAAAAGAATTTCTAATCATGCTACGAATTCTTGCTGTTTATACAAGTTGTCGCAAGAATACCTAACAATTGCTATTCAATACCTTGTGACTGACAGTATCATTAATGAGTATATGTGTTGCACATGTTGCACTGGATTATTGGTGGTATGCAATCAAGGCACTTCAGTGGGTCAGTGTTGTGTAGTTCACATGGTTGTTCGGCTTGGTGGTGATATTGTCGGCTAAATGCTATCTCGCCATTTTGTACGAAATTGAGTTAGGTATGCAGTCTTTATAATTTTGAACCATTTCGTTCTATCCCCTTAAGGTTTCAATTCACAGTTTTGTAAATTGAGAAATAAATAAGTCTTTTTATTTAAACCCACATGATTTTGATTCGGTCCAAAAGAAAACATGCAACATTATGTGTTTTTCTTGTTTCTTCCAAAATTCTTTATTAAACAATAAAAATATTTTTTGTTCTGTATAATATAATCAACTTTAATCTCTTTTTGGGTCTTTTTTCTATATTGTTCAAGACTGATTTGTTGTTTTTTTTTTGAAAATAAATACATTGAACAGTACTGTATGCTGCATCTTACTGCTCTTCGGTTTCTAAAGTGCGTTCGTCATTCAGATATTTATCGCTACTAACCACCACCAACCCTTATTGTTTTAAAAAAATAACGTCCAACAACATCTGAACAAAATACAACAACAACAACTTACCAATTTCAAGTCCTAAAAATCGTTTGACAAAATTACCCAGAAAAGGATGAGACATTCGTCAGCTGACAAATAATAAGAGATCGAAGTTATTAATCGATAAATGAAAACCTTAAGGCTGTCGCTACCCATGGTGATATATAACAGTAAATCAACTGTTAATCTTTCGACATTTCTGAAATCTCGAATTTGTAACTATGTGTGTACATATGTATAATAAAATTGCTTCAAAATCACAAACGTATATAGTCCTCCTAAGCCAAAAAAAGTATATGAATAGGCAAACATAACAGCCCTCTTAGAAAACCACTACAATAATAAAAATACATTTTACATTCTTTACATCTATGTACATATTTAAAATTAGAATCATTGCCTACTTGGAAACATTATTTTTAAGGTTCGCATCTTCTTAGGGGCTCAAATTTGAAGGTTCGTACACATAAAGATTATTCATTAGGTTTACGTATCTAATATGTAGGCGTAGTCTGAAGTTGTTTAAAGAGCAGAAAATCGCATTAAATTATACCACTAAGTGAAAAACACCCTGGAATAATATCGTCAAGATTCAAAAGAAACAAAAAAACACGATCAATAATAAAATTGAACTAAACAAAGAATTTAAAGCGGGTCGGCAACAGAGAGCTTCAAACACGAAAAGCCGATTACCATCTCTCCGAATGTATACATATACATAAATATTGATTTTCTCACCCACACCTTATGCCAGCGGTCGGCACGGCGACTATTCATTATCAAGGACATGATTTCGCATTAAATACGTTAATAAATTACATTACCTATAAACGAAACGCGTAAGGTAAGGTAAGGTTCCCCAATATAGCACATTTTCGCCTGAAGTTGTCAACAGCACAATAATAAAATCTACAAAAGGACATACAATAAGAGGAGATCCACACAATCTACATCTGAAAACGTAGGTTGATATGTGTTTGTATGCAGAGATTTTATGTCATCACGCGAATTGTATGACTTTTTCTCGTCCTGATGTCTGATGAATAAATGAGATGTTGTCGCGAACATTATGCATGACTTACAAACAAATATAAATACCTACTCATATCAGTTACAAGAGAACAAGCCAACTGGAGGATGGGTCTGACATTGCCGATTGGCCTCTGGGGGAAATAAACCGACAGGGAAACAGGAAAAAATCCAAGATAACTTTCCGATTTGCTTTTACTTTAATTGCGATTTCACTGTTTCCTACATCCTTTTGGGCTTACCATTTTTCGAACAATATAACACTACTACAACTCGCTGACTGGGCCTACTTAATGGCATGCAATATTTCACTACGATTTATGAGATCTGCAAAAGTAGTACCCCAGTTCAGTACCTAGTAGAATAGCACAGAAAAGAGACAGCAAAAATAAATAAATAAATGTGTGTATAAAAATCATACATATTATCATGGTAGAACACTTAAACATGCCTCCGTTGAACGCAATGGCAATTACAGCAGGAAAGTGACAGTTATACCTAGTGAGTGGTAAAAAAACGGACTACAGCGACTACGACGACAAACAAATTAACACGAATAACAATTAAAGTTGCGTATACTACTTAATTGTTCTGTTTGCTTACTAATGGGCGATACTGTGGGGACGTTGAGTGTTAATCCTCCGTCTCTGTATATCCCACGCAAAAAAAAAACCTTTAAGTTACCTTCGTTCTAGAGGGCCAAGGTAATTCCGAGCTTATTATTAAAAATAATAGCCTTAAATGCAGATATACAGAACAATTAAAGAGAAGGGATATTAAAAATTTAACCTTCGTAGTAAGGTTGCTAATGGAGAATTTGTTTGTTCGTCCTTTTGTTGTTCATCAACTAAAAAAGTTTGTTTGTTTTGTGTGTATATACCGAACCGATTTATTGTCAGTTGGTATTTATAAATGCTGTAAGTTTCACAGTATGAATTCAAAGTGAATAACAACTTGATATTAT
Organism: Ferdinandea cuprea; assembly: GCA_963576555.1. Classification (NCBI taxonomy): domain Eukaryota; kingdom Metazoa; phylum Arthropoda; class Insecta; order Diptera; family Syrphidae; genus Ferdinandea; species Ferdinandea cuprea. Next base: position 88,018,096 of record OY754959.1, read on the forward strand.
TATTAAGCGGCTAAATAAGTAAATACCTACCAATCTCATTGACCGAAGTAATAGGGAAAATACACATAGTTTAAGTTGATGGTTATTTTAATTGAAAGGTAACATACAGCTTGTGAAGAAAATGTTTTTAAAAGCAAAACAAATTCATATAGTATATTTTTTCCTTGCTAATAACGACTCATATATATATTTTTTATTTATTTTTATTTACACACCTTAAATTATATTCAAGGAACCTGATCTATAAAAGATTATTTACTTATATTAAAAAAACATAAGAAAAAACAACAAAAAATCATTCACAAAATTAATGTATCAAAAAAGCATTTTTACATATTGCATTTAAAAGTCCATTTTATTTTTTTCTTACATGTGCCTACAAGTTATCGGAAAGATTCAGATCAGGACTCTGGGCAGGTGTATTGAATCCTTTGGTACAATTGTAAAGAAGCCACATCTTAAATGTATGCTCGTTATGTTTTGGATCATTGAACTCGTAAAATTTGAATTTCGGTGTTTTGTGCGAACACCGCAATCAAATCCCAATTTACGGGCGCTGCTATGCAATTAGAACGCAAAATGTTAAAATATTGCTTCGCATCAATGTGAATATCAATAAAAACCTGGTTTCCAACTCCTTTGCTCGATATGCAAGCAAGGGTCTACTACTTCGGCGCGCGTTGCATATTTTTCGATGAATTGGTTAGACAAAAAGCCAAATTATTGAATATGAGACGATAACAATCCACACGAGATCCACCAAATTGCAATGCATCCAGAGAAAGAGAAGGGAACTGCAAATTTTAAGATGGCAGCATCATCGGTTCATACAATTTTGAAAACGACGTTGGCCATGCCATTATTGGCAACGGAGAATGCAATCGGTCAATATACTCCAATTGGATGATAAACGTATGGTTTAAACAGGATGGCACGACGTGCCACCCAGCCTGTTCAACAATGGACATTTTGTAGGAAAGATTTTCAAACACCCGGAGCTTGGTTATGAGGTTATGGTAATCCCATAGGCTATCTGAATGTAACCGAGATCGTGCGGGTTTTCTTAAGTCACAGGTCTATGTCAAAAAACCAACATGATCAATATCAAATTCAGCCTGATTTACATGCCACAAGTTTGGAAAATTGGACATTCATTATGCGCCTATTGGCAAGTTCTTTATTTAAATTTAAAGATAGGAAACGCTTCATAATAAATCCTTTAAATGCTCATATGCCTTTTACTGTTAACTAACTTGGAAATCTGTTTACTTACTTGACCATCCAGGCCAATGTAGTCGACGTGTCTTTTTAGATTACAGCTTATAGAGCTCGCGGTTATATCTTTTTCTCCATTTGCCCTCCTCATACACAGGACCAAATATCCGTCGAAGATTTTTTCTTTCGAAGGATCCCAGTATTAACTCTTATCTCCTTGTTATCGTCCAGCACTCGGCGACGTATAGGAGAACTAACAGGAGAAGGGCTCTTTAGGGTATGCACTTTGTCTTTCGGGTCATGAGTTTTCAACCCATTTGTTTCGAGCAAGTCGTTCCGTCGAGGCTTTGCTTGTTGACTTAAGCATTACAATCCCCGAACACGACTTTGACTTTGTACTCCGAACAAGCTCCGTCCAGGAGGTCATAGAAGAACTCGTGAAGGGTCTTCAGCATCGTCGGTAGGACATATTAGGCTAATATTTTTCAATATAGCTTTGACGCGGATCACAACCAGTAGATCACTTAAAGCCATGAATACATAAATTAATAAATTTTGACCTGATCTGATTTCTTACGACGAATCCGCAACTTATTAATTGCAATTTTTTATGGCAGCTGTAATATTTATATGACGTAATTTTGTCGTTGTATTAGATCTGATTCTATATATCGTATTTCCTGGATCTCGGTCATGTCTGCCTTATACCGAGTGAGGACAGGCTCAGAAACCTTAAATATATGTAATTGATTTAATAAATAATATTCATCGTTTATTGTAATCCGCTGGACGTCACCTAAGACCGAAGTTGGCTTTATTAGGGTTTAATGTCAAATTATTAAATTACATGAATTACAGCACCTTATAATTGTGAATACCTATCTAATTATCAAAACCAGATATTATTTAAATCCACTCAGGCGTTCGCTGTGTAAATCCTTGTAAAGAAATTTAAACTTTTTTCTTTATATAATTATGGATTAAAGCAGACTATGCCCCTCCTTTTTACAATAAACCTGTTTAAAGACTTTGGTAAAAATAATAAAAAGTTTTTAATCAAAGTCCAAAAATACAAATCAAGTTTTCTAAACTATAAACTAAGTTAGAAGTCAGCTTCTTGAATAATTAAATATAGGTATGTAATTATGTAAAATTTTTCAACGCTGAAGTAGTTCCCTGATCAATAGGCATATAGATGAAAAAAAACACTATTAAAGAGTTGAAATTCACAACGACACAATATTACGTATAGTAAAAAAAGTTAATGATTCCGTTTATATCTGCCCCTGAGGAGAGAGTGTTGTTGATTTATTTCGTTTGAAGTTTTCAATTCTGTAATTAAAGTTTTCAAGGCTAAAATTAAAACGGGTTGGTTCCATTATCGAACTTTCATCTCATGGGTAACCCATTTCATTAGGGAAAACATACATTGAATATTTTTTTTATCCTCTTCAAGTTTATAACTTATTTAAACGATGTGAAATAACAGCGCCAGAAGGGAACTACAAGAGATATGAATAGAAACGTAGAGAAGGGTAGATATTCCGAACAAATAAAATAAAATATCCTTTGGATATGTTACTTGTGCAGAAAATTAATGTACCGTAGCCAACGAAATGCTTTGTTTCAGACAGAAAGGACATTTTCGATATCCTTGTTCATTTTGCTTTTCTCTTTATTTGATTTCATACCGCTTCCGTTTTCGACCGATTATTTTTCTCGCTCAACGACCAATAGCGTACTACAAGAATTATATATATTTTCTTTTTATTTTGGTTAACAAAAGTCAATAACTATTGGGACGGAAATTTAGTTTTTATCCGTCTTTTTGTTTGATATCAGAATCAGAATATGGAAATATAAATCGTTTGCCTTTAAACGGAGAATCAGTTGAAATGGGTTTGAAATATTCTTTGGTAGACAGGAAAGAGAGTTTGTCAGACTAATTGGAATGCATTAAAAATTTCTTCGGGTGTTTGTTTTCTGTTTTGCTTTCTGAAAGTAGTTGCTATGGAGTTCCTCTGTCTTTTAGTTGAAATATTGATAGTCTAATTTTTTTTTAGCATGGTCGAAATAGTGTGAGATCTTACTCACTAGAAATACCTAGCTTTTAAGTCATTTCTACTTCAACTACGCGCTATTGCCTATTTACATAGTAATTTTAATTTCCGTTTAACAAACAACTTCACAGCGAAAGCAGCAGCTAAGTGCGGATATAAAAGAATATATTTTAGCTTACTCACTGTAGGGTGGTAGACTATCTGCTGATGGCTCTTAATTCGGATGATTATCGCCGTTATTTCTGTCGCTTTTACCCTTTATAAGGCAGCTTAAGGTAAAGGTTTCATAAATGAGAAATGTTTGCTTTTGGGCTTATTTAGAAGTGTAAAATCATATTAAATAACCGAAATTTTGCAATTTTGTTAGTTTTGAAAAAAAGTGATGTGGCAACAAATTAGCCACTGCCCGTTGATGAACTTAAAAAAATTAGATCGAAAATCGTTCCTTTTTTAAGTAAATCAAATACAAATTTTATATATCTAATTATTCTTATACAAAGAATTAATAAACTTTTGTTGTTTATGAGAAACAGCATAACATAGGGTAATGCGGTGTTGTACTTGCCATCGTGAGCACTGAATTTTTGGCCTTTTATTATTGCTTTTAGCGCTGCAAAGCCTGCATCAACGATATGTTGAAATGACTCCAGGAATATGGACTCCCACGTTATAAAGAAAAATAGGTCCAATACTCACGGAATCAAAGTTTTGAATTGACAAAAATGTTTGACTATTCTTCGACTATTGTTTGTGTCTTCGTCAGCACAAATATGGCACCTTAAAACATCGCTGAAAGGGCACTGGCAACTATATTGCCACCTATGTACAAAAATACTGAACTTAGCGTACTTTATATTTCTCCCTGAAATCTTCAATATTTGCTAGAAAATATATCCAGTTGAATAATAAAAATAAATTTTAATAACTAGGACACCGTTATCTAACACTTTAACAATATTAAAAAAAAACGCATTGAATTCAACGTTTCCACCGGTTACAGTCTTCTTAAAATGGCTTTGCATTCAAATAAACGGCTATAATTGAGTGTACTCTACTTCAGGATAGATGTGAGGCAAAACACCACAAGGATTTAGTGGCTGTCTGCCCTAAGGCGCTTAGATCCCAACGTTTGGTGCATTAGAAATGGGTTTTCAGTGAATTGTCTTGAAGGGATTAGGGTTGGTGACTCGACTCGTGCTTAAAGGTGTACTATCCCGATATCCGATGAAGGAGCGTAATACTTGACAGAAAGCATTTATATACCAAGAATGTTGAATTGTGTTGTCGGATTCCAGCTAGCGTAGGGGCTCTTTTGGCAAGACATGGGCTTATCTCCGAAAAGGGTTCATTTGGATCTATACGGCCATAGTTAGACCATTCTTTTTAATATACATCGATTGATTGATGGAACAGGTTTTCGCGGAAACGTGTTACAGCCTTCTTTTATCAAACCCCATAGAACGGATTTTTTGGCTAGCACTCCGGGCTCTGCTGTAGATGTTTTAATGATATCTATGTTGTTAGAAAAACACTCGTATTTATTGAATTTCCATGTATTCTCTTTAATTCACGGTTACTTACAGCAATTACTTATATTTTAGTTTAGCAACATACATATATGTATTACACTACTGTTTGCTGTGGCTGAAGGCCATGTCTATTCTTGACAGAGGTAGAATGCGAACTTCCACGTCTCGTTGTTCGATGGCATTTTAAATGTCTGGCTTTTGCCCTTACCCGTTCGTTACTGTTTGTCTGTGTGCGTGTTATAAGTTAGTGCGCTCTGTATAGTGTGATGTTCGTTTGTGTGGCCCAATCCCTCATCTGTATAGGGTGATTTATCGTGAGTTTCGATTTTCAATATTATTTTTTTTGACCGATCAGACGTGACTCCTATCACACTGCTTTGTTATTTTTGTTCAGTATAGTTTGGCAAGTCATCATGGAAGAATCACACAACAACAGACTCTCCAAATTGTTCAGCTGTATTGCGAAAATCAGCGTTTTGTGAGAAATGTTTTTCGTGCGATTCAAAGAACTGCGCATAATCGACCTACTGAAACCACTATTGCCAACATCATTCGCAAATTTGAGTCCTATTTTACAATCCTGGATGATACTCGACTGTTAAAACCACATCCAGCACCTAGTGGTGAGACTATAGAAGCTGTAATTGAGAGTGTGGAATGCTGGAATCATTGGCCCATATTTCTTCAAAAATGAGGCAAATCAGAATGTTACCGTGAATGATAACGCGCGATGTTAATGGACTATGCACTTCCTGAAATTCAAGCCCATTGCCTCGGTGAGTAATGGTTGCAACAAGAAGCCGCTACGAGCCATACAGCACGTGAAACAATGGACTTGTTGAGTAATCTTTTTGGGGAGCACTTAATTTCACGTTTTACTACGGCAAATCAACCGCCTAGATCATGCGATATCCCATATTTAGACTATTTTCTCTGGCGATATGTAAAGTCTCAGGTCATTAGGAATAATTCAGCTACGACTGGCACATCCAACATTACTTGTGTTATTCGCGAGATATCAGTCGCTATGCTCGAACGAGTGGCCAACATTTACATGATATCATTTCAAAATATAAATGACATGAATTGTTCTTTTAATCGATGTTTTGATGATATCTATGATATATCTATGTAGGGAATTTGATAATACAAATTTTAACTTCGCTTTCTAATTTATATGTTTTATATTACATTATAAATCAAACCTCACGTTGAATCATTGTTTATATACTATTGGGTCTGACAATCATTTCTCTAGATGTGGCTTTTGGTACCATGCGCATAGGAATTTTGAAGAACTTGCGAAAGAATTAGTCTTCGATCCCTGTCTTATAGATATGCCGTCCGACGCAATGACACCAGAAATTCTTCTGCGACAAAACTACCACGTCAACTTTCCTCTGACAATGCAATGGCTTCGGTCAGACTCTGAACCAGGGAATGAATACTATCGTATTATTACAGACAGCTCCGAAATCAGCCAGCACCTATTACCAGTGACGTGCTGGGGTGCTCTTAGTAGGATGTTCACTTAATTCTTTTTTCAGCGTATTTAACTTTTTTTTCGATGAAAGTGACAAGAACGTGATAGACAATTATCTTATTTATCTTTTTTATGTACTATTTGTTTATTTATCTATCTTGTTTATGCTTTTTATATAAGATTATTGGCCTTAACTCTAGCATTTATAAACGATTTCTTAATGCAAATACATTTTGATAATCTTTCCTGTAGAATTGTATTCCTTTGTTACGGATGTTTTCATTTATAAACTATTCTCTACCATACCTGCTACTTCATGTGCGGAATTCTGAGTGTAAAACTCAACGAAACTTAATAAACTTCCTTCGCTAAGCAATGGAAGTAATGCCAACCTTACGGGTCGATTTGCAGTTTCTTTTTAATCGATGAATCAAAACTCTTTCTTTCGCTTTGTGGACTTCTATTCAACGAGGAGCTATTCTGGTTGTCTTTACTCAAGACTCTAAGAGGTAATTTTGAATTACGATATAACGGGTGATCCAAGTAGAGATACTTTTTTCATTAGCCTTTTTTGACAGATCACGTGTGAATCGTGTCATGCTGTCATGTTATTTTTGTTTAGTATTGTTTGGCATTTCATAATGGAAAGACTTACGCGTGAACAACGTTTACAAATTGTTCAACTTTATTATGAAAATTCACGTTCTGTGAGGAATGTGTTTAGTGCACTTCGCTCAACTTATGGTCAACATAATCGGCCTACTGAGCGTACTATTCGCAACACCATCACCCATTTTGAGACCCAGCATTCATTATTGGATAATATTCGACTGTATAGACCACGTCCAGCACGCTGTGAAGAAAATATAGCGGCCGTAGCTGAGAGTGTACACGAAGACCGTAGAGAGTCGATTCGGCGCCGTTCGCAGCAGCTCGGACCGACGTATGGAACGACTTGGCGCATTTTACGTCAAGATATTAAATTGAAAGCGTACAAAATACAGCTTGTGCAACAACTGAAGCCGCTCGACCTTCCCAAGCGACATCGCTTCGCTCTATGGGCTCTTGAAAAGTTCCAAGAAGATCCGACGTTTTCGAGGCAAATTTTGTTTAGCGATGAGGCCCATTTCTGGCTCAATGGGTATGTAAACAAACAAATTTGCTGCAGTTTGGACGAAGAGCAACCTGAAGAGATTGAAGAACTGCCACTTCATCCAGAAAAAACAACGGTTTGGTGTGGTTTGTGGGCCGGTGGAATCATCGGTCCATATTTCTTTAAAAATGATGCCGGTGCGAACGTAACCGTCAATGGCGACCGTTATCGAGTCATGATAACCGACTATTTGATGCCTGAAATTGAAGCTCGTGATCTCGGCGACATTTGGTTTCAGCAAGACGGCGCCACTTCCCACACATCGCATCAATCAATGGACTTATTAAGAGAACATTTCGGTGAGCACATAATTTCAAGTTTTGGGCCGGTCGATTGGCCACCAAGATCGTGTGATATCACACCGTTAGACTTTTTCCTGTGGGGATATGTAAAGTCAAAAGCTTATGCCGACAAACCCGCTTCGATTCAGGCCTTGGAGGAAAACATCACGCGTGTCATTCGCCAGTTACCAGTCGAAATGCTCGAACGAGTGATCGAAAATTGGACTCAACGGATGGACCATCTGCGACGTAGCAACGGCCAACATTTGATAGACATAATCTTCAAAAAATAAATGCCAAAGAATGTTCTTTCAAATGATAATAAACATTCTCCATTAAATTTGAATTTTCTGTGTTATTTTCTTTAAAAAATAGGGAACCTCGAAATGGATCACCCTTTACATATTTGGTATTTCATCTAACAAGAATTTCTTAAATTCTTATAGTTACCAATCCACATTTATTGCGTAATAGGAGAAAAAAATAGGAAATCTAAATCAAAACCAGTCCAAAACCAGCATACAGGAGTAAAGAACAAAGAACGTATTAATTGTATAATTTAGCCTACTTAATGAGATCAAGTAAATTTTATTGGTTACATATGTAGGTCAGTAGGCAAATAATCAAAACAAAAAAAAAAAACGCCACCAGAATCAGTGCCACCAGAAAAAAAAATAGGAAATCTAAATCAAAACCAGTCCAAAACCAGCATACAGGAGTAAAGAACAAAGAACGTATTAATTGTATAATTTAGCCTACTTAATGAGATCAAGTAAATTTTATTGGTTACATATGTAGGTCAGTAGGCAAATAATCAAAACAAAAAAAAAAAAAACTCCGCCAGAATCAGTCACACACATCGCTCTTCAAATTTACACGAGCATCTTCAATCATTTCCACCACCTTCGCCCACACAACTGTTCTGATTGCGGAAAGCGGTTCCTTGCCAGCAGTGTGGTAAGCGATAGTGGTACCGGCAATTGCTCGATGGTTAGACGTGCGGAAAAGTGGTTATGTGCTGTGATGGTTTTTTTATATGAAATGGTTAAATATCTAATTAAATTCCCCCAAGTGGCTTACTCTAAGTGCAAAGTGAAAACATTTAAAGAAAAAAAAAACAATTAAGTCTAAATATCTCCCTAGCCTATATTAAGCTATAAATTATTTTGCCTAATTTAACATAATACTTATATAACCTCAAAGTGCAATAGTGGTGATAGTTTGGCCGTATTTTATATAATTCTTATACATATATACATAATCCCTAGCAGTTACATTGATCTGCAGCAGTCAGAAGTTGTGCACAATCTCTGGTTAGTGGTGTTTTTTTTTTTGTTATCTATCTATCGCCAAGCTAGCGCTAACATAATTCTAGTTTAAATTAAATTTTTTGGTTTTAATAATTTATAAGCATAAGCTCTTGAATATATAGGTATATATATAGTTTTGTTTCCGCCCCTTTCATAAATGTATATATTTTTATTTTTAATAGTAGACCTTAAAATTGAATCTATGAATTATACTATTTAAACGTAATTATGATTATATTTTCCTTAAACTTAGGGTAGATAGAATTTCCTTTTTAATTTAGGGACAGTTCCATAGATGTTCAGAGTACCGGATCTATTATGGCGTTCGCGAAGTTCGTAAAAAGGTAGGGAACGCAATGTACGTAAGGCAACGTAACTCTTGTTGCCAAGCGAACAGATACTTCTAGGGGAACAGTATAGTCCGTTCGTTCAGGGTATGCATTTTTATATAAAATCTTGGCATGAAACAAATATTTTTTTTTGCTGCGTCTGGCTTCCATAGGACAAGAACCACGCCCATCCGACCCTACCTAGCTGTGCATATACAAGCATGCCAAGTGCTAGTCCTTACAGGTAGTTTCCAGAGTTTCTCAGAAGTGCAACACCTTGTAAACATCTGAGATTAGAAAAGGACGTTCGACAAAGCAACTGGATATTGGAATATGTATAATATTATAAAAATGTTCGAAAATGTGTCCTTTAAAAGTAAACTGACGGTAAAAACATTTTAGACTTTAACTTTTTCTTCTACGTTAGTATACTTAGGAGAAAGTTATTGCGATCGGTCGGAAATTTTGAACTCAAATTATTAAAGATATTACAATTACAGAAAAGTCGAAAAAAGTGGATCCGCCAATGCCGTCTGTCGCGAAAACGGTTCGACGGATTTGCTTCAAAATTCGTATACAAGGTTTTTGGGATTTCATCTCGCGGCAATTTTTTATTTTTGCTTTATCGTTTGAAATAACGGTACCTGCCATACAATTTTTTTGTGAAAATCACATATCACTTTTTCTAGAAAAAGGTTGGAAGGATTTTGGTCTTTACTTGGGATAGGGCAAAAAAAAAACTGCATACTCAGTTTTTGACAAAAAATTCAAATAACTGTAATTAATAAAACCGCCAATATCTCAAAAATTAATCTGTTGGAGTTCTTGTCTATTTGAGTGTATGCGGAGCATGCAGTTGCTCTAAGGCATTTATAGCAATCAGTACTACTTCTGATGCAAGGCTTGCATACACAAAAGTATCTGAAAATATTAAGGCCACGTTAATGCAAACTGAGCGAGAAATACCGACGATAGGAAATCTTATAAAAGTTTTGTTTCAATTTCGTCAGGAGTTGACATTTCTTGGGAGTCAATAAGCAAACATCAGTTGCTACCACCAGCACTGAGGCTGAGTACATAGGTCTGCCTCAAATTAGTAAATATTTATCGCTGTTTGTCAGCTTGTACTTAATTCGGTCAGTTGAGACCAAACATTGGACATATTCATCGCAATCATTTTGGCAAGACTTTTTTGGAATGTGTCGCTAGAGTCACTGCGGCAAAAGAAAAGGAGGTTGTCAGAGAAGTTTTTGATAAGTGCCGTATTTCTTTTATTTAAACCAAAATAAATTGAAAATCTATCAAATCCTGACGCCACTTTAGTTTTCTTGATCAGAAGTTCGTCCTTAACAACTTTATTTTAGTTAGGTTTATGTAATAAGGTATTTTAAAATTATAGCGTTCTAGGCAAATGTTTTTCTGAATTCAATTAAGTTAGTGTTTTAGTGTTTCATCAATATTTAATTAGATAATCAGTTCAAAGCGTATTCAGGGTTTTCCTTCTAATTTTAAGTTATACTTTTATTTTACAGGCTAGGTATGTAGATTATTAATTAGCTTTTAGAATTAGAATTAAGTATGCTTATTAGAATGGAAAGGTTATATATTAAATTTGTATATATTATTTTTCTTTTCTTTAAACTCTGCCTGAACTGAATATTTTCTTATATATAATTTATATGCATATATATATATATATGTTGTTTTATTTTTGTATGTATCAATTCATATACATAATTTAAATGATAAGACTTACGGTTAATCCAAATTATAATCGAACGGTAGGTGATGATACTCGTTCCAGAGTATTGTGCGCACAATCCTCGATGATTCCTACAGTAATATTTTATTTTTCTAACACTAAACTAAAGCATAGATTTATATACATATATAAATTATAACACTAGCAGACACCTTTTATGTGTATAAATTCTATCCCGTTATAGCAAGCTTCTTTCCACGTTTTATTTCTATTACCCCTTAACACCTTAATAAATTATTATTAAATTTGTTTGATCTGTTTATGATGTCTCTTAACAAATTAAACTCCTTTTTCCAAAATTTAAACTTTTACCCGCACAGCACACGTAATGGTATATAACCACTTATTTCGCGAACTAACATATATTCCGCAAAACATTTTCGACAGTGACCTAATACCAATGACCTCCGGCTAATACTGGAGGGTTTTCCGTAGTTGTAGCGGTAATGGTCAAAATACTGTTTTTTTGTCTGCGGTACCTTTTCAGTGGTGTGACTAATATTCTCTCCTGGATTATTTGTAAGAGATCATAGATCGGTTTCCGAACGCTAATTAGAAAAATATAAATATATATAAATAGGAATTATACCTTTCCGCATGAAATTTGGGTTTTTTTTGTGTGAACATATATATGGAGTTATGCCGTTGGGAAACACTTTGGATTTTTGGGAGACAAGGCGATTCAGGTGTAGGCGTGGTTTTGCCGTGTTCACCCTTTTACCTTTAGAATTATAGGTACCTGGCGGAAGATTTCCCAACCGCCCCCGTAAGGAGAATTGAAATAAAGATTTTATCTGGATTATAATGTAAAGTTAACTTAATTATAGATTTTGGGTGTTTGGCTTACCGTAAAAATTCAATTTTGCGTGTTTCATGTATGCTTTATACATTCAAATACTTCAATAAATGCACTATATATATATATATTTTATACGAATCATAAAATTATTTTATGACACTTAATACTTTTAAGCATATGTTCATATGTAGGTACAATTTACACTTTGAAAATTAAAACTTTTAAAGTTTGCGGTTTTGGCACAATTGCTTTGTTTCACAGCTTAAAGAAAAAGAACTGTACTTCGTCTACCTGGTAGGCCCTAACCCATTTGTGGAGATATTATCTGCCTTTCTCCTTTGCTTCCGCTTTACTTTTTTTTGAGAATTTTCTTATTTTGTAGAGATTTTGTTTTGTAAGGGCTAGTTAAAATGAGGAATTGAATATGAGGTTGTAGGTAATGTTGTTTGGTACATCCGCAACAACGCCCACAGTTTAAAGGAAAGTGTTTTAAATCCGTAGTTAATGAGACAAGGGGTTAGGACTTTAAAATAATATATAGATACTGAGCGACTTTTACCAAAATGTTGTTTATACCCTATCCTAAGGGTATATTAATTTTGACACATAGTTTGTAACACCCCTTAATATTCGTCGTAGACCCATAAAAGTATATATATTTATGATCAGGACCAAATCCTAAGACTATCTAGCAAAGTCCGTCCGTCCGCACGCAATTTTTAGGCCTTTAAAATTTAGCTAGGGCTCCGAAATGGTTAAGTGTAAAATTTTTTTGAATACGCCCACTGCCACGCCCACAATTTAGAAAAAACCGTTTAAAAGCTAAAGTTAGAGAGATAGAGTGTTACAACCTTCACAAGATATGTAGGCACTGCCCTCCTTTATAAGTTTGTCATATAAAGTTGTTTGCCACGCCTACTTTTTGTGGGCGTTTTTGACTAAAATGCTGTTTTCTTCGAAAATTTTCATAGAAAGCGGAAAAAAATGTTTAACAAGATATTTAGCCAATATTTTTTCCAACATATCGTCCATACAAAGTTTTTGGCCACGCCCACTTTTGGAGCGTTTTTTCAAAAAATATTTTTTTTTATAATTTAAAAATTGAAATAAAATGCTATCCATCATCTCCGTAACGCTTTTTTCTTTGGCGCATATAGGGATGGATATGGATAGGGTATCGTACTGTTCGCCCCCAGCGGACTGTAGCCTTTCCTTATGTTTTTTTCTTAAATTTCCATAAAAAATGAAAAATTATGTGTAATAAGATATTAAGCCAATACAAAGATTTGGCCACGCCCATTTCATAGAATGAAATAAAATGCCATCTTTGGTGCATATAGGGAAATGGATAGGGTATCATTCTGTTGGTACCAAGACTGCTCCAGCCTTTCCTTATGTTGTTTTGACTTACAATTATTGTAGTTATTTTAGGTGGAAGACTTTCGCTGCAAATAGAAATTTCGTTTATTTTGCTCAATTTATTTTATGTTTTTATTTATTGGAGAAACATAAAAATACAAACGAAACTATGTTGCATTGCATACGAAACAAGCTCACAGTTTTTTATATATTTAAGCTCACATAATCTACCGGGTCATTAAATGATTAATGATCAAAATAATTAGGATCATAACCCTCGCACTTCATTGTATGCCTACTGGTTCGAGAGAGTATGTAAATAATAAGAACTAAGTCCAAAAAAGATGCAGCAATTCAATTCTGCCGAAAACCCAAATACTTTTACATGTGAGTGCAGAAATTTGCTTTCTATTGGTCGTGCATTGTTTACATATTCTAAGCTCATTTGCCATTCAGCATAACATATACATAATTGATATGTACATCGACTATTTGTTGCAGCACTTTGAACTCCTACTACACATTGTAGTGTACCGAGTACCGAATAGTACTCAAAAAGTAAAAGGAAACGACCAAAGCAATCCTCCATACAGTGTCGTGTCCTGGAGTTTTGACATTCAAAAACCTTCCAAGCATAACTAAGCCAAATCGTGTCCAACAGTCGCCTCAGGTAGAATACCTCTCCAGCATTGCCGAACTTGATCAAATTAAGGTGCCTGCCTCGGTGCGGTGACCATCGAGCATCGGCAAAAGCCCGAGCCATCCCAAACCCCACTCGTGAACATGTACGTACTGCCGCAATTAACCGGTATCTTCATGAAAGCGGTTGACATGAATATCAGCAGGAAACACGTATAGGGTTTGATAGTTGAGTGCACATGGCGAGAATTTGATTGTGATTGTCCTTTCCGAAAGCAATTTAACTGCTAAAATTAGAGTTTTGCTGTACCCAAGCAGGGCAGTAGTAGTGCAACGTTTCTTCTTAATAAGAAGAGTGAAATTGTACATTACGATTTATTGCATTCGTACAAGATATGTAGTTTTTAAAGGTTCTAACGAAATATATGGTGTTTTATTAAAAAAAACGTGTCAATTAGTATATGTGTATGTGAACAGAAGAAATTGTCGCATTTGGAGCGAAAAGCGTCTAAATTTGATTGGACTACACAATCTTGTTTAAAGTTGAAGAGATGAAGGTTTCACGTAATTTGAAGACCCTGACTTCCTTACCAAGTTAGTTGAATAAAGTTTTTTGGGCTGTTTTTTTGTACCAAAATGTTGTTTTCTGAAAAAAAAATTTATAACAAACTTTGGGGAGAGTACTATAACTTTGGCGCCGAAAATTCAAAACATTTTTTTGAAGCTGTGGGAAAAATACAAGCATTTTTTTTGTATTGGCGGGAGGGGCAATGTAAGAAAAAGGCTAAAAATGGAAAACAGAACACAGAAGACATAGAACAATATGTTTTTCTAGGTTTGATTAGAAACTAATGGGGCCAGTAAGTACAAGAAGAAAATTTTGTGTTTGTTATTTCCATTCTGAAGAAATCAACCTACAATATTTATTTTTAATTTTTTTTTTTTAAATATTGTGTTTGATGGTCAGTTTTTCAAAAACTATTGATGAAAATAACTAAATTTAAAAACAAATATGAAAGAACCAAATCATGGCTTTCAAAACTGCTATTGTACTTTCAAATAAAATTGCAGTGTTTTAATACACTTATCTCAATTTTAAGCCATTTTTTTTAAATTGCCCCTCTCGACTAAGCAAGGTAACAGGACCCCTCCCATACAAAGAATTCTTGTATTTAATTCCTCTACAAGAAATTGTTTTGACTGTTTTGACACGTCCCAAACTTTTACTTACATTTTGTATTACCTACACCTTTTTGTAAGACTTTTTTTTAATTTTTTTTTAATTATTAATTTCATAGAAAGTGGAATAAAATACCACCCCATATGTTAACATAAAAGTAGGTAAATAACGGCAACAACAGCAGTTGATCGAAGAAAAATAAAGCAGAAAGACGGTGTTAGTACAAGCGTTTCAAGAGTCCTAAAAGTAATCAATAGTGACTTTCATCTAAAGATCAACTTCAAAGGAAACCGACACTTAAAGAACAACGGAAAGGTATGCGCTAAGAATTCTCTAGACTCCATATGAGTTGCAAAATGGATGGAGTCACGTGGTTTAATTTTGATGACCCTGATGGGTTGCATTATTTCTTTTACGAGGAAAGAAGAAAGTCTTTTTTAGCGCGGCATCATAGTCGGGAAGGTTGTGTTTTACTATAGTATGGGGAGCATTCAACTATTATGGCACTGTTGAGCGAAAAGTTTATAAATCTGGCCATCAGTTTATGAATTCATTATTCCCGCCATTAAATTAGCCTGGGCTGTACGATTTCATTTTTGAGGTACGCGTTACTAAAACTAATTTCATTACATTAACTTTTAATTCCAATTTCAATACTGTGTGTCTATTCAGTTGACACAAAAAAAAAATCTTAATTTTTTCTATGGAACCCTTTGAAAGAGAGCTAGAGAAATGATAACGGCACTTTTTTAATTATTCGCCTGATTTCTTTGGATTTCTTGGAGATATTCTGGTGCTTCACTTGAATCATCTCCTGTCGACAGAGTGAAACACTTTGGTCGACAAGGTACGACAGAAATCGTACATTTCTTTTCAAAATTAATTTAATAAATATTTTTTTAATAATAATAAATTTAAAAAAAAAATTTAAAATCGTGATTAAGCAATATTTTTTTATAATAAATGCTATTGTTACTTAGAAATATTTCTTAGAATAGTTAAGTTTTCCTGGTTCTTAAATTATTTAATTGCTTTTAATATTCCAAAAAATATATTAATCAAACAAGTGAACCAATATAAACTGCTTTAAACAATCTAATTTGCACCAAAACGATTAACGATCAAATTTTAGAAACCGGATTGAAAATATTAGATTAGTCCTTTGTGCGCACTTTTTATTTCATAGTTATGTAGAAATTTGTATTCTCTTTATATTGTGCATATATTTTTCTCTCATCCTTTACTAAAATATTGACAATAATCAGATATGTTTAAAAAGTATAACAAAGTGTGTATCTTTTAGAACCACATTTAAAACATTCTTTCAGTTGGATATATTTACTTAAAATAGGCGATCAATAAGTAAATTTAATTCTCAAATTGTTGATTACATTCATAATATCGACAATACATTCTTCAAATTAAAAACTGCGATTTTCAATATGAATACTTAAATATTCAAATTCAGCTAGGCAGAAAGTTTATGAACAGAATATTTACATATTCACAGCTGCGGTAGTTGGCTCAATTCTTCGTTGTCTTTTTGATTGGGTCCTTAGTCCAGCAGAGATCGCCGCGCCGTAGACGGTCAGCCGCAATCGTTTTCCAAATCACACCTCCAGAATACTGCTCAATGGCCGTTACATAGATGGATTAACATGATGAATACCCTTTTATTCCTTCCCTTAATTTTCTAGGAGTCAACAAAATCGAGCCTAAATTTTTAGTGTAAATTTACCAGTATGTTAGTTGCCTTTCCGTAGTTGAGAAAACTATAGATAAATTTACGCTGATGAGATTTCTACCTGTAGTACGAACCGTCAAGATGCCTTAAGAATTTTTACAAAAAAAAAAAAAAACTATATTCATAGTTAACCAAGTAAGATGGTTACGTCAAGGGTCATTCACATGGGGACGTGAGTTCAACGTAAGTAGCCTCGTATGACGGACGTGTCATACCTATGAAATATTATGTCTCCCATCCCGAAGAGGGAACAACATTGCTCTTAAATCACATTACTCTTTAATGTGTTTGAAATATTTGCAAATATGAAATTCATAGAAATAGTATTAAAAATCTTGAGTCCTAAACGAAAACACTTTTAATACTGAGACAGGCCAAGCCGCCATAATTAAGGAGCCATTAATATTTTTCTGCAAATATTCAGTCTTTCGGGATATGGGATTATTTATTTCTTTTAAGATTCAGTAACTAATTGGACTCAAAACATCGTGGTATAATAGGGTGGTATAATAGCCACAGGCAATAATTTGTGCGGAACGCTAATTATAATACCTACACAGTAAGGTTATCCTGATTTTTTTTATGTGTAGGTACTTTCGCAGTTTTGTAAAAGAATAATATTAAAATATGTAGACCGGCCGAACAATTTTAAATTCCCACTAAGTTATGGCATAGCATCCTTCCTATGTACGGTAATACAACTCCCGTCGACATAATGTTCTGCTTCTTCCGCGTGAACATTACTTTCACAACGTTTCGCCTAGTACCTGCACTTATATTAATTATTAAATAATTTTTAAAGAATATGAAAATTAGATACACAAAGAAAATATAAGCTGTTTAAGCGTATTCAGACTTCTCTGTTTTTAGAGTTATTACAGATGGTTCATTTAATACATAAAATTTAATTTTCATGGAACATTTGGTTTCATGGAGAAAAAAAAAATTGCGGAAATCCATTTGGACAAATAAAAAGTTTTTGAAAGATTTCTATTAGGGGTATTTTGGCGGTGCTCTTTACGCTAGGCTATTAACATTAATTAGCTTATATTTTATAACTGCATATAGTGTATGCGTGCTTTATGACTTTTGTAAATGTTGAAATCTAATTTATATTGAAACTATCTCGCTGTTCAGAAGCATTTTTGGATTGCCTCATAAAATAAAGCGCACGACTGCGGCATGAGACACAATTTTAAATCGCCTTAAGAATATCCAGAATGGTAACATTGATCACACACCAAAGTTATTTAAATCACTTTTTAACTTTAACCTAATTGTCCAATATACAAAAAGAGATCAAAATCGTTTGATCAAATCGTTAGTCTAAGACTTAAAAAAAACTCGTTATATAAAACAAAATAAAAAATTAAAAATTTCAAACATTAAAGTAGGCGGCTCTGTTCAACTTCACAGTTTGGAAAATATATTAAAATTTGTTGGAATTCTCGTCATTAGTTTAAGAGATATTGACGGTTTTCTAAATTGGCGTTATTCGAAATTCAAAAAAAAAAAACGGAGTAGGGCAGTGGAAATATAGAATATATTAGAAAATATGGAAATATATTATAAATTAACTCTAATAGAGAAACTGAAATGTTTTTATGCCTCATCGCAGTTATTTCATTATTATTATCAATTAATAAGAAAAAAGTGCACGACTGAGTCATAAGAAACTTTCTCGGTACATAAGGTGAGCCTTGGAATCGAAATAAAAATCGAAAATGAACGGTGACAAATTTATTTAAATCACTATTTATGTTTTGAAAAATTAAATTTTTTAAAAACCGGCACCTACGATTTTGATGTAATTTTGCACATTGAACACATTTAATATAGTTGTTCAAAGGGCTTACCACCATATCTCAAGAAAAAATTTTCGAAATCATAATCTCGAATAACAAAAATTTCGAATTAATATTCGAATGTCTCAATATGTCTCAAAAATGAATGTTAATTCGAGATTTCTACAATTATTAGGTATTTTTGTATTTTCTCCATATAATCTATATAGATCATTGGTTTGCATGCAATACAACAACTGTACAATGATCAATATGCATCATCTGAGGAAAATAAAAAACGCCTATGCTCTTGAGAACTATTAATCACGTGCAGTACCTACATTGTCCATGATGGGCGCTAGATATCAGCTGAAAAGGCATTTAACTGGATTTAGTATTGCTTGGGATAGTCTGTGATCATAACGTGTTGTTTAGTTAATTGTATTTATGTATATTCGATTTTGATACTTTAGTTATTTGTTATAATGAATTATCTGCTATTTTTGGTTTGCAAAATTTTGATATTATGAATAAATTATTTGATAAGCAAAGCATATGTGTTTTATTCGAATTTTAGCACTCAAACTAGGCTTCCGAGATTTTTGCATTCGAGATAAAAAAAAAAATTCGAGATGTTTAGCCTTCCAGATTTTTGTCATTGGAGATTACGTCATGATCAAAATATAAGAAATCATCAAAATCGTTAGAGCCGTTTTTGAGAAAAATAAATTAAAAAAATTAAAAAAAATTATTTCACAATCAAAGTATGCAAATTTATTCGACTTAACAGTATAAACAAAAAAGTAAAATTTTTTGGAGTTCGCTTCGTTAGTTTTCGAAATATTTGCGGTCTTATAAATTACCGTTAATCAAATTTTTTCGTAAAAACTGAGTATGCAGTAATTCTGGCCCCATCCCAAGTATTCTCAGTTTCTAAAAAAATGGTTATAAGTGATTTCCACCAAAAAAATTGTGTGACAGGTATCGTTATTTTAAACGATAAAGCAAAAAATAAAAAGAGGCCCCGAGATGTAACCCAAAAAACTTTATAGACGAACTTTAAAGCAAATTAGTCGAACCGTTTCGCCATACGGTGCCCGGACATATAGACAGACAGACAGACTGACGGGAGGCATTGGCGAACTCTCATACTCATTTTGAGTTCGAAATTTACGCACGATCGCAAAAACTTTCTCTTTAGTATACTAATTTATACGAGAAAGTTAATTATGTAAAATTGAAAGACATAGACATTTTCCTGTTTCGAACACTTGGGTCCCAAACCCGAACACAGAGTTAATATATTTCGAACATAAACGTTACCTAAGTTCTCCAACGAACTTAATATTTTAGCCACTGCACCCACGCTGGATGGTTAATCAAGCCAATTATTTCTAATCGTTAGCAATATACATTTTTGCACTACATCTAACAACTCATTTGGTTTCTGCAGAAACTCACATTTAAATTGCAGGTCCAGGGATTTTCAGCTTATCAGGAGCTCTACCGTTAACCCTATCATGGAGAGTTATGGTCGGAACCCCGAATCCCCTACTCGCACATCTAATACTCAACGATTCGGTTCTAATAAAGACTCATTTTTGTATACCCTATCCTAAGGGTATATTAATTTTGACACATAGGTTGTAACACCCCTTAATATTCGTCGTAGATCCATAAAAGTATATATATTTATGATCAGGACCAAATCCTAAGACTATCTAGCAATGTCCGTCCGTCCGTACGCAATTTTTAGGCCTTTAAAATTAAGCTATGAAGCTGAAATTTGGACCACATACTCCCTATGGCTCCGAAATGGTTAAATGTAAAATTTTTTTGAATACGCCCACTGCCACGCCCACAATTTAGAAAAAACCGTTTTAAAGCTAAACTTAGAGAGATAAAGCATTATAACCTTCAGAAGATATGTAGGCATTGCCCTACTTTATAAGTTTGTCATATCAAGTTTTTGCCACGCCTACTTTTTGTGGGCGTTTTTGACTAAAATTTTTTTTTTTTGAAAATTTTCATAGAAAGCGAAAAAAAATATTTAACAAGATATTTAGCCAATATTTTTTCCAACATATCGCCCATGCAAAGTTTTTGGCCACGCCCACTTTTTGGGGTCGTTTTTTCAAAAAATATATTTTTTTTGTAAATTTAATAGAATGAAATAAAACGCTATCCATCATCTTCTTAATGCTTTTATCTTTCGGGCATATAGGGATATGGATAGGGCATCATACTGTTCGCCCCAAGCGGACTGCAGCCTTTTCTTATGTTTTTTTTTGATTCATTTTACTATCCTATGAGGAACAACAAAACTGCTCTGTTTCCTATTTTCGAACACATATTCGTTGGTGTTATATGGTGTTAAGGTGGACATAAAGGTGTTCGAAAATGGGAATACTAATTTTGTTCGCGGTTTTGGTTACATAAATTCCAAGGAAATTTTATTTCCTATTCTCAAACAACAAAAAAAAAAACTTCAATTTTTCTTGCAAATTTTTTTTAAATGTTAAATATTAAAAAATATAAAACTTTACGTTAAAATTTTCCTTAAACAATTTCTAGTCTCCGGACGCCCGACGGCGTCACAGAGACACACAGATTTTTTATTATTAATTTAATTTTTTATGTTTTCGTCGTAGACCCATAAAAGTATATATACTTATGATCAGGACCATATCCTAAGACAATTTTTAGGCCTTCAGAATTAAGGTAGAAAGCTGAAATTTGGACCACATACTGCCTAGGGCTCCGAAATGGTTAAGTGTAAAATTTTTTTAATACGCCCACTGCCACACCCACAATTAACAAAAAATCGTTTTAAAGCTAAAGTTAGAGAGATAGAGTGTTACATCCTTCACAAGGTATGTAGCCGCTGCTCTCCTTTATAAGTTTGTCACATAAAGTCTTTTGCCACGCCTATTTTTTGTGGGCGTTTTTTACTAAAATGCTGTTTTCTTCGAAAATTTTCATAGAAAGCGAAAAAAAAATGTTTAACAAGATATTTACCCTATATTTTTCCAACATATGTCCCATACAAAGTTTTTGGCCACGCCCACTTTTTGGGGCCGTTTTTTCAAAAAAACTTTTTTTTTTTTTTAATTAATAGAATGAAATAAAATCTTCTTAATGCTTTTTTCTTTGGGGCATATAGCGATGTGGATAGGGTATCATACTGTTCGCCCCCAGCGAACTGTAGCCTTTCTTTATGTTTTAATTAAGAAATGTCATTTATCGAATGCATCCTCTGAACTAATCATATTTAAGCAGGTGCTATCTTATTTTATCCGTGAGAAAATCTTTGCAATTGGAGAAGAAATGTTCCGCCAATATTTATTTTGGTTTGAAGACTAACATTGAAAGAACAACGAAGTTATAACGATTTTTCCAAATAGGTGCCACTACCCAATGAAATTTCTATTTAAGTTGTGTTAAGTTGAAAAAATCTGCATAGTTCGATTTCTGAAATATTTTTATACCCTATCCTAAGGGTATATTGACACATAGTTTGTAACAGCCCTTAATATCCCTCGTAGACCCATAAAAGTATATGTATTTATGATCGGGACCAAATCCTACGACTATTTAGCAGTGTCCGTCCGTCCGTACAAAATTTTTAGGCCTTTAGGATTAAGCTAGGAAGCTGAAATTTGGACCACATTTTCCCTAGGGCTCCGAAATGGTTAAGTATAAAAAAGTTTTGAATACGCCCACTGCCACGCCCACAATTTAGAATAAACCGTTTTAGAGCTAAAGTTAGCGAGATAGTGTGTTACAACATTCACAAGATAGGTAGGCACTGCCCTCCTTTATAAGTTTGTCAAATAAAGTTTTTTGCCACGCGTACTTCTTGTGGGTACAAAATTCAGATATGTGTCTCTTGTATGTAAATTCTGTCATATTACCTTGTTTTTGAGAAACTTTAATTTTAGAAATAAAAAGTAGTATTAAACAAAATATGTAATTTTTATTTATGATAGATGATCTAAATAATAGAAAACAATCTACTTTTAAAATATTTGCTACATAGGTCATGTTTGAATACTGCTGTCGTTGATTCGACGAAGCATGTCCTTACGTTAAAAAAAAAAGCATGTGCTTTCGGGATTAAAAGTATCTAATGTGAAAAATTACATAAAAATTTTAAATACCGTTTTTGAGAAAATCAATTTTTTTAAAAAACACAAAAAGTATTAGAATCAATTTGCTATGGAATCAAATGTAACCCTTCTTTTTAAAGTGATTTGAAACGCTTCTCATGTACCCACAAAAATTCTGTATAATGCAGTGGTGCACTCGTGGATTTTAGTCAGTCCAATCATTGCAGTGTTCACCTAATGTATTTATTGAGTTTCCATGTGATACGTATGGTATAATTTTTCTACACCAATTGCTGAAATATTCGACCGATAAGTACTAGATCTCTACAGTGTAGTTGGAATACTTCTAAGAATTTGCCACAAATCATACCCCAAATTATTATACATTTAGTTGGTAATTTTCTGTTATGTGTAATTAATTCCCGCGAAGGCGAGCTAGGTTTTGTTTTAATTTATAGCAACTTAAATAAACAATATATTCATGTACCCAACGTAATAAAAATATCTTCTATTCCGATTAGTCTTTATGACTGTAGTTTGCATGTGAAGTGATAGGAAATATGAACACTCACTAATAATGATTAACAGATAAATTTATATACTTAGATTAACTTAATAGTATCAGAAAACATAAGAAAAGGCTGCATTCCACTTGGGGCGAACAGTATGATATCCCACCCATTTATGCTCCCAAAAACATGATGGATGACTATTTTCATGGATTATACCATATACAAAAACTGTTTCGTGTGCTCTCGTCTGTACACATTTAATTTTTATTTTCCATTGGCGTAGTTTCTGCAGATTTTTCTTTTATGAATAAAAATGAGGATCTGTCGATTTATTCATTCTAAAGGTTTTTGCTAACTGCTAGTGTCCTGAAAAATTTTGAATTAAAACTTGTTCTAAAGTATACAAAATCAACATCAAAAATTAAACTACTACAATCAGTTCTCTCCCGTAAATAAGTGTAAATTGGACTTATCCGCATTTGTTTACCAGTTCTTCAAATATAAAAATAGGGTTTAACCCGCATAACCACACCACCTCCCCGTAATCGAGGAGAAGGAATGAATACTTCGCTGAGGAATTTTCGATACAAAAGTGGAGAGTAGATTGCCTACCAACTTGTAAACAAGGGATGAAAAATCGACAACATTAAACAGCTTATTGTAAGCAAGAACAACTCCGCCATCGAAATCGGTAATGTCAATGGGCCTTCTCTGTTGCACTGCCAACAAATGATTTTTTCACTCTTTAAAACCCTCTTATTGTATTTTTTTCATAGTTTTTTTTTGTAATGGCGAATGAAAAGTACAGACATCGGTGGCATTTGCATTAATTAATGAAGCTGCCCTGATTGGAAGAAGTGTTTCACAGATGTTTGTTGAAGTATACGGCAAGGATATCAACTTTCCATCTTTTGACGTTATATCATAAATTTTTTGTTCATTTATTATTTGGAAAGCCCTCTCAGACATTTGACGACGGCCTTCTGTATCGTGTTTTAAAACAGCTCAAATATGCAACAATACACACATACATACTTTTTTCTCTCAATACTAATAGAATAAATTTAAATTTTATAAGAAGTTTATAACATATACTTATTTGTAAAAGAGAGTCGCAAATGTTAACTGACAATAAATATAAACTATCTCGGCTTTAATCGCACTATTACACTTAAGCTTATTATCCTTTCGACACCTTAATTGGTATCATTTTCTCACAAATATATTCGTATTATTCCAACGAGTTTGGTTTCAAGACCCTATATTCACGATAACCCTTTCAATTGTACGTAGAAATAACAATGGAAAAGGGCGATTGATACTATTTATTTTCAATTGAATCGTTTTGTGTTTTTAAATCCTTACTCCCAATAGATATATCCTGGATTTAAAGAAAATGAAAGAAAAATGGTTTAAAATCCTGAACAAACGCACACACGAGCGCGTAAACATTTTTAAATCAATTTATAAAAGATTTCTTTTCTGGAAAATTCAATATGAAAAGTGTAAGCCTTCAGAATCTACAAAACGAAATATAAAGAAAGTCTATTCCCGAAAGAGAAATACTTATCAATAAAACCCGAATCTAAACCGTAACAAACACCTATATGACATGCCTTTCATGTATTCATTTTTATTAGGTACAAGTTCATTCTTCAAAAAAAAAAAATACAATACAGGAAGGTAAATAGCTGCGGCGAATTATAAAAACACGTTTAGCGTACCTACCTGATATTATTCCTTTTCGCTTGTTACCTTCTAGTCCTTGAATATCTTTAATATGTTCGAAAACTCTAGTATTTTAAAGAGATGTTGTACTAAGTTATTACATTCAATAATGAGCTATGATGTTATATTAGATTTTAAATCAGAAAATATTTCGAATATATGAACAGGAATGCAGTTTGTTATATACGATAATGGAGATATATCCAATAATCAAAATGCAATGCTGCAAGAATTTCTGAACACGATCATAAAACGACATTTGTAGAACTGTTTCACCATACGGCTTATAAAAAGATACCAACTGGCAATGAGTTAAAGAAAAAGTCGAACGACTTTGATACATAAAAGATGGATAGCAATGGCTTGAAATTTGCAATTAACATTTTTGAACTGACAAATAGACCGATGCGACGCGAAGATGGGAATAGCGGAACCTACATTTTAGGAACTTGTATAGTCAGACTTGGATTTTTTTCGCAATTGAAGTTCTTGTATCGCTGATGACATATCTATTTGACAGGGGTCATATAGTTAGTTAGTTAGTTCACGCGCAGTGTCATTGAAACTGTCATGATATATAACTTATCAAGTGGTTGTACAGTATTTTTGAAATTTAGTGAACTAAGCACTAACGTATTTGCGTGAAAGCTAATTACCCCAAGCATATGATAGAACTGGCCTAATCATTAGCGTGTAGAGTAATAAGACTCTTTTGGGCGAAATTTCCATGTTTTGCCAAAGTCACCTTAACATTGCCAGAAAGTTGAAATTGCCTATGATGACTTTGTCTCGACGTATATACAACAATTGAACACAATTGAAGCCTTCTTAACACACGTAATTCGTGGAATACAGGTCGAAATGCTCAAAAAAAGACGCCAAATTGGGCGTTTCTAATGGACCATTTGAAACGGAGCCTTGGACAACATTTATCGATTACAATAACATTTTTGAATATTTGATGCAAATTTGAGTGTTTTATTCGATTTCTCAGTCGATAGTTGTCACTAAGCCTTAAATTGACTAATTCTCTTAAAGAGAGCAGGGGATTTTCCGAGAGTAGAGTGTAAAAAAATAAGATACGTTTGTACGCCAACTGCCACGCCCACAAAAAAGATAAAACTGTTTTAAGGCTAAATTGATGATGAAAGAAAGACCTTGTATGAAGTTGTAAAGACTTTCGGACATAAATAGCCTTGAAATTATTTATTGCTAGTTAGTCGCCATACGCAGTTCATGAACTTAAATTCGAAAGAGTCCAAAAAAAACTTCACGATTTACGTGGTTCGTTAATTAAATAAATGTTTATTCGCAATACCCTTGATTATCATATAAATTCACTAGAATTGATTTTTCGTTTAAACATATATGCTCCCCAAAGGTCACTGCGGGTTAAAAGCTTATTCTGTACAGATAGGCATTGAATGGTGATGGCAATAATGGAGATCGGTAATTCTTTTTTTTAACTAAAGGTTGTTTTCATCAAAAATTTTCTTAGAAAACAAAAAAATACTGACACTGACACAGACACCTTTCCACATATATTAAAGGGATTATTTTACTTTATTTTATTTCGTTTCGCTTTATTACCAAATATTATATAAAATGTGTACATACATGCTAATTCAAGACTTGAATTAATTCACTCTTCTCCTTTGTGAATTACCCACAAGAACTGCATTAGTCCTGGACTGGCTCACTTTATTTCCCCCAAAAAGGACGAATGACAGGAACAGATTTATTTACAACAGCATGCGAAATCGTATTCAAAGTCATCTAACAAGAAATGCCAACCATTTCTGGCAAATTTTCCAGTAATCGGGCTGTAAAATTTCATCCTCAAACGCCATTTCCTTTTTATTTTTGCATTTGTTCTTTGCTCAGATTTTCGCTTTTGTATTTGTTTTCCTTCTCTCGAATGGATTTTGGTCTTGTGAATGAATCGTAAACGGACTTTTAATCGCGCACCATTACATTTTATGCAGAACCTTAAAATCCTCATCTTGAGTTTTCACCACCCACTTCCTTATTCAATGCCGTTGACGCTGTCTGCAGTTGGAGTCGTAGCTGCATTACTGCCAAGAAAACTCCAATGGGTACCTGTACGAATACCTATCTACCTTAAATGCCAAGACATGATGACGATGACACGTTGACGTGGGCGGCAAGTGGAAGTGCAAACTTTTCGATTAACAAATTGAAAATGCCTGAAGCAGATGCTGTGTGCTATGTTATCTGGAAGTGCAAGAGTAGGTATGGAATAATGCCAGAATTCTGTCATTTTTCAAGAGCGAAATAAAAATGTTCCGCTGAGTACTTCTGTAAAAGATGCATTCACAGCGAAATTTATTCTGTTTGTCGCGTAAATAGTTTACGTGGATATTTTTGTAAGGGCTTGTAAATATGGAACATGGAAAGTTTTGATGTAGGGAAAGAGTTAAGTCAATTTCTGTCACTTAAGTTTTAAGAAATTTGGAGTTTGCTTAAAAGTAAGTTTATTTCAGGAGGTTTTTCTTGAATAGTTGAGTAATATAAATGTAAATTTTACATTACATTTAATGGAAATAACTTTATTCGGTTAAAAGACACTTTTTGTTATTTGGTAATAAATGATCTTAAAATTTTAAACAACGAAATAGGAGTCCAGTTTAACGAATCCTCGATTAAATTAACAAGATTCTGTTTTTCATTTATGTTTCTATATTACGAAGTATGCAACATTTAAAAAATTAAATAAACTTATACCATAAAATGGAAACTTCAAAACGTGGTTCGCAATCCAGACTTTCTATGTGAAAAGGTGAATTCCCAAAAATGGAAGAAGCGCCTTTACTGGTTTCTCATAAAAGGCAAAAAAGAAAGAAGTCAAATCAAAGATTTCTTTTCGCAATGTTAAGTGAATTAAGTTAAGTTAAGTTATAAACTTTTCAATTGATTTACTTTTTCCTATAAATACAATTTCATTGTCAATCTCACGTTACTGACTTCCCTATGGTATTATAGGGAATATTATATATATTAGAATGGTAAAAAGGCAAACCATTTTTGCGCTTATATGTTTTCAATATTTCTTAACATCGTACATTTTTACAAAAACAATTTAATGGATTTTTAACTTACAGAATACCGCGATACTTTCAATAACCTTTTCTATGGAAAATTTAAATTCAATATAATAAAAGGTAAACATAAATGTTTGTTTAATTATTATTACATCTTTTACATCATTATTACATAAGATAGCCACCGGTGTGGCGACAACTTTGACTATCGTATTCGCTTAATATCGGCTATGTGACATAATTGGCAATAGTCTGTTCAAATGACTCTCTATGTATGAGCACTTTCTTAATTGAGAGCTTGCGGGATTTTATTGCATTGGACAAGTTCTTCGGCGTCAGAATGTATGTTACCTAATCGACATTATCACCATTTGCAAAATAAATTTTCTCTTTATTGTTTTCGCGTAAAGATATTTGCTGTTCTTCAGTTCAACTGATATTCACAAAGTTACAGGAAAATAACTTCACGGGAATGGAAAATAGTTTGACACGCATATCATAGATATGACTGAACAAAATTACAATTTGTTCGCACCTACAGTTCCTTCCAATATCAAGTATTTTGTTTGCACCGTTCACAAAAATATACTTTACAAGAGTGCTTGCAGTAATCTTTGATGTTTGTCAGACTTTCTCAAAAGGTGGGATATACTCAACTCCGAGAGGGTCTCTCAATTTTCCTTAAACCGTAAACTAACTTAGCTCACTTTATCTCACTGTTCTTCTTCATCATAATATTTCTGCAATGCTAAGCGTTGCAATAATTTGCTGCAGTTATAGAGTACCATTTTATCCCATGGTTGAGTTTCCATTTTGATATTTGCTGCAGCGTTATCATTCTTAAATAATACAATATAAAAGTGCATGACTGCATCACACGACATATTCTCGGTACTTTAGATGAGTTTTTGAGCCACTTCAAAATGAATTAAAAGAAAAAGAAATTTAAAAAAGAAGTACAATAACGGACCAAAATCCGTTAGTAAAGCAAAAAATAATAAAAACGCCTTGAGATGTGCTCCCAAAAATATAATATACGAAATTTGAAGCAAATGCGTCGAGCAGAAGAACTAACCGATGGACGGCGTTGGCAGACCCACTTTTTTGGACCTCTCTTTAGCCGTAATACCATCCCTCGTACTCGATTTGAGATCGAAAATTCCGCAAGATTCCAATAATTTTTTCGTTAGTATTCTTATGTATACCAGAACATTAAAAATAAGAAACGTTTACAGTTCGCTTGGGGTAAACCATATGAAACCTTATCCATATCGCTGTCCCAAGTTTATTATGGTGCATGGTGTTCTTTTTCTAGTCATTAATGCATTGCACGCCGTGGTGACGATACCGACAAGTTGTTGCATAAAAGCTTTAGTTGCCCTTTGAATTAAGTTGTCCGCATTTATCATTTCTTTGAATGTATACTGGTCGAAGAATGTGTCTTTTAATTTGGGCATGTTTGCTGAACTTCTCACTGATGCACCATTTTCTGTTATGCAAGAGGAAATTGCTTACGAGCGTAATTTCAATTATTCAGCCCTTTCCTGTGATGCGACTGCCATATTGCATGGCCTTAGATTGCAATACCTATATTAAAAGCTGCAACAAAGCTATAGGTTTGCTGCTCCACTTCGTTGAAACATTAGCGCATTAAAGTCGCTCTATCGCGAGCTATTAGGTTGGGTGGCATTGACTGGTACTTATTCATGATCTAGCTCATGGTAAAAATGTATGCTATTTATTTTTGCCCGGACGAAGCTATTCGTTTATCCTTTGTCATGATTTGTCTTATGGAAGATCCAAATGTTTCTGTCAAGAATTTTGTACAGTTCATCCGCTTTCCCATTTGGGAAACCCATTTGTGTCACAATTCTACACTCTTTAAAGTTCATTTGCCATCGTTTTCATAAAACCGGACATTTGCTGCTTTCGGCTACATGCTTCGAATCTTTGGGTGTTCCCTTCTACAGAAAATCCTCATCGCAGTTTCTTGATAGCTGTTGTACAGCTTCGACATAGCTTAAAACGGTGTTCTCTGCTATTGCCATGTTTGGCTATTATGTCCTAGGTTATAACAAATTTATCTTTAGGGAGCGGTTCGCTTTGACACTTTTGAACTCGTCTATCTTGTTCCCAGTTTTCTTTAGGGAATTTCCAATAGCTTCTGGTTCGCATGGTTTACTTCTTTGCGTCTTAAGATTCTTTTAATTAGTCTCATTCTAGGATGTTCTAAACCACTTCTTCTTCTTGACCGATTTGACCGATATTTTGCAGGCTTTTCTCCGTAGACATTAAAATTGCAACAGCCATATCCACTTCCTTTAATTAGGTTGTATCTACCACCTATAATCTATTTTCTTATTTAGTTCCGGGGTTTTGAAGTTTAGATATTTTGAAATTTGTATATAAGTCCACAATGCATTAGCAATAGAATATATGAGTAGGTGCGAGTTTGGGTGTATGCACAGATTCTTTGGATATAATCAACATTTTCATGCGAGCAACCTCGCGGGGAGGGTTTCAGGGGGCAGTATGGCCCCATATATATTTCAGTGTTTATGCATAGTGGACTTGCTTACATTAAACTAACTACAAATGTAATTACCATACGGACATAATGAATGTAGTAAGTGGTCTTATTTCACAAAAAAAATACAGCCAATTTGGTTAATTGGAATGGCAATAAAACCAGTTTGGTGTTTCAGTACTTCCTTCTGATGGTTCTTATGCGACCACAAGCTTGGCATCCTGAAACTCCTTTGAAAGGTTTTTTTCCATTTATTACCTCTTCCACTAACTTTCCCTCTAATTATTTGGTTGTATTCACTTCTATTTGCTTCCCACTCAAAGCCTTTGTAGATGACCGCGTGAGTATAGCAGCCTTAGGATCTCACAGCCGTTATGAGGTTTTGTGGCATAGCGGGATCAGTTCTTACCAGGAATATAACAGTGAAATACACCACTTATGTATATATGTTTCATACTTTCATGCCATTTTCTTGGAAGGCACTCAAATCAAATCATTCCAGTTTTAAATTCGAAAATTTCAAAAATCGAAGGAAAATATGGGATAGCCTGCTATAAACAATATGACGCCACGAGTACGATAACTTTGGCGCCGAAAATTGAAAATTGATTTTGGTAAAGGGGTTAAGAAATTAAAATGACTTAAAATGGAAGCCAGTGTATTAAAACACAATGGCAAAACTTCCAGGAATTCTTTCTTTCATATCTGTTTCTAAATTCATTTATTTCCATGAATATTTTTTGAAAAAATGACTATCAAACTCAAAATTTTGAAAAAAAAAAATTAAAAATAAATATTGAAGGCTGGTTTTTCCAGAATTGGAAAACCAAGCACTAAGTTCGCTGCTTATAGTTAGTGCCCCCTAGCCTTTGAGGAAATTAAAATTTAGGAAAACTACTTTTTTATTAAGTTTGCATTTCTTTTGCTTTGCGATATTAGGCACTTTCTATATCTACATTTTAATTGACAACAGTATCATGTGTGGCACGCTTCGCAGGTTCAAGGGAATTTTCGAACTTTAGCCTTATTTCATATTTAAAAACTGAAATAAATCCAATTTTTGAAGGTTGGCCTTATTTACTCCCGTAAAGTGAAATAACACCAAACTGGCTTAATTTTGCTTTAAGACAGTGGAATTATTTAGTTCTACAAGGTGGCGCAAAAGTAATCCTCCTATCAGAAAATGAATGATAGGAGGCAGTGTGTGCCGTTGCACCGTCTTGTTGGAACCACATGTTTTCCAATCCCAATTCATCAAGTTGCGGCAAAAAGAACTCGTTGATCATTGCTCTGTAGCGCTCACAAGAAGAATCAAAGTTTTTAATTTATTTTTTTAAATTACAGCCAAAAAACATCGGAAGGTTATTTTTGCGCCACCCTATACATATATATATTAGTCCCCATGCAACCCCGTGCTCAGGGAGCCGCTGCATGTCATATAGGCCAACTGAATACAAATAAGATCAAATTGGTTTTATTTACCAACATAATTTGATATTATTTCACTTTTTCAAATTTCTCAAAAACTAAAAGACATAGAACAATATGGATTTCTGTATTCGATTACGGATTGATAGGGTCAGTAAATACAAGAAGAAAATTTAGGGTTTGGCTTTCCAATTCTGAAAAAATCAGGCTACAATATGTATATTAATTTTTTATTTTTTAGTTTGATTCTTCTTTTTGAGTTTGATGGTAATTTTTTCAAAAACTATTAATCTAAATAACTGCAAATATGAAAGAACGAATGCCTGGCTTTCAAAACTGCTATTGTACTTTTTTGTTAGTGTTGCCATTGTGTTTTAATACACTGTTTTCCATTTTAAGTAATTTTTTTACATTGCCCCTCCCACCTAAGTGGGGCTAGATAGACCCCCCTACCATACAAAAAAATGGTTGAATTTAACCCCTCTACCAAATACAGTTTTTAATTTTTGGCGCCAAAGTTATCGTACTCTCCCCAATATGACATGTCAGTCGGTCGGCTGCATGATGCACTGATTAGCCAATCACACTTCATTTTCTATCGTTTGACTCGGTTGCTGCAATGAGGGTTATTGTGCTGCTTGTGTTTCTTTGTCTAGTGACGGCGTTTCTAATTACTTTCCAAAATTTTGAATGCTTAAGAATTGGCAAAGTCAGTTGAAACGAACTATACTGCATGCTTCATGAGTGTGGGTAGAAAATTGCTCAGATGCATAGCATCAATGAGTTCACGAATAATATAACAGAAACTGTTAAAAAACCATAACCGCGATATGGTGATTTATAACTAGTGTGCTCACCGTTACACCCTAAAGCAAAGAAGCTAACAAGATTATAGGTATCATACATATATTTAGAAAGGACATCTTATTGCGGTAACAATTAGCACAACATAAACCACTCTGCGATTCCTTATTCTTCAACCCTCCTTCCACTTTTCTCGGTTGGCCTCTGAGAGTCTGTGCAGTTGAGGGCAGCCAGGGCTTCATCAACCTTCGGCCAACTTTCATAGGGTTTCCAGCGGGCTGGTACCACAGGTGGACAGTACGGACCCAGGACCCCATAGAAATGGAGAGGCCGACCGAGAGCCGCAAAATAGCTTGCAACCTGAGAGCATCCGGATGGTGAGCGCGACATGAACAGTTTCGTAAACTCCCACCGAAAACGAAAACAGCGATTTAAAACCAGACGGTCGGTCTACCACACGCGAACACGAGCTCGACCACTTGAAGCTGGGAGGTGTGGGCGGACGGCCCTTAATACTTAAACACCAAACCTTAAATTTTTTTTTTACTATAAAGTCGAACAAATTTGCATACTTCGATTTTTGAAATAATTTTTTTTCTTATAACGATTTTTTTAAATTTAAATTGAATTCGTTTTCTCAAAAACGGCTGTAACGATTTTGATAATTTTTGTATTTCGAACAGTTATGTTAAAAGTCTTCAATGTGCTAAATTACATCAAAATCGTATGTGGCGTTTCTGAGAAAATCTAATTTTTCAAAACCTAAAAAGTGATTTAAATGAATTTGTCACTATTCATTTTCTGACGCAGTCGTGCACTTTATTTTCTTCGGGTACTAGCCGCAAAATTTTATTTTAATAATTTCGTTTGTTTTGCCAATTCTCGCTGTTTAAATACGGCATTAAAGTCTAACAATCTGTTTTGGATCAAATCTTTTTTTAGGTAGAAGGTTGCACTCAGTGGAGTATTGTCTAGGAACCATTTTGAACATTTTTTTATGTAAAAGGTGGGACATCTAGTGGTTTCTTCTTAAATCATAGGTTTCCCGCTCGAAATTTTGACAGAAAGTCAGTATCATACCTCCGCGGAACGAAATGAGTCGACTTACGCTTGAACAACTTGGAAAATATTGAAAACTTATTTGCAAAGTGAGCGATTTTTGGTAAAACAGGCACCCACCGCACCTGCCGTACGCAAGTTTGTGCAAAAAGTTCTTGAGACTGGTATGCTATGTTATGCCAACCATCCGGAATCGATTCAAGTCAATATCATCCAAGCAAACCGCGAGTTATAGTCCGAAACCATCAACAAGCTCTTGGAATTGGCTAATATTGAGCGGTTTCAGACCGCTAAAGGCTTTAGGGCCCTAACGATATACATATGCACGTCTTTAATATAGCACCGAAGGGGCGCTTCTCATCTATCAAATCATATCTCCTTCTCCTTCAACGTGCAAAATTTGGCTAATCAATAGAATTTTCCAAATTATACAAAAACCCCTCAAAGGGGCCGATGTACAACACACATACATATATATTTTCCAAGTTTATTATTGATGGGAGCTAGTTGAGTTCATTGCTTCCATTCAGTAGTTGAGTGGAAAATCGGAATTTATATCATTTACCTGCCACAATTTAATATCAATTTCAATTTGTAGGAATAAATGGTTAGATTTGCGAATAAAATAAAATCGAAATAAGAGAGAAATATAATATTAAAATAAAAACCGATAATTGTGTCTGAATTTGCGACATGTACCAATTCGTCTGTGACCTTGTAAATTTATATACGATACAGATATTAACATATTGAATTTATTAAAAACTGATTTGACAAACTCAAGTGCATTGAGCCGAAGTTCAAAATTATGTAGAGAACGGATTTATTTTACTGATTCACGAAAACACACTCATTCAGAAACCAAAGCAGTAATGCACATTGCATTGTAGCGGCAGCCGGGCCCGATGACGTAGTGTTTCAATGCGGTTACTGATATACATACCCCCATTATGTACATAGTTTGTAGATATATACATCACTCAATTTTCTGCATCAATGAATCCGGAATATCAGAATAATTTAATTTAAATGCACGTACGGGTGTAACCGACTTCCGGGGCTGAATGACACTACGGTGAAGTGTGGTTGGAATGTCCAATGATGTTCATCGAATATCCAGGCGGAAAAGCTGCCGTTTGTTTACCATGAAGCGAATGTATTGTACGTTAGTTGGTACGGTAGCAATTACACACAATTTTATTAACGTTAAGCTTCAATTGAAGTCGTATTTCTATAGACAGGAAGTGAAAATTGGATAATTAATTTTATTTATTGGTTTAAACCGGTCAGCCTCAAATATTTTGTAAAGGAATATCTTGGTAAGCTCTGGTAGTTATTTAAAGCATACAAATTTAAAATTTTAAGAAATCTGCTACATAACTAAGAAGAAGGATTCAAAACATTTTCGGAATTATGTTCGTTCTAAATGGTAACATTGCATATCATACCAAGTTTATTAAAATATTTTTTAAAAAAATCCAAAACATAAACAAATCTCCCAATAAATGCACTGCAAAAATCCGTAGAAATGTAACCCCAAAAATTATTAAAACAAATTCATCAAACTGTTTCGCCATACCGCCAGAGCCAGAGCCACTTCGTCAGAAAAACGGACCGACTTTTTTGGATGACTGGCACTGGTGTTGCCTTCCGAATCTCTGTAAAGAAACTGTTCTCTGCATTCAGGATATTGTAATATTTTTTTAATTTTTATTGTTATGTCGTTGTACATATTATGAAGTACAAGTAATGCATTATAATATGGCTTTAAAACGTAAAACTGGATTTAGAATATATAATTTAATTTTCAAATGACTTTATATCAAAATTACGAGTTTAGATATACATATGAGCAGACTTCATAGTAGCAGTATACAAAATTCACAGTGAATTTCATGTCTATTTCCATGTCTCCATATCGGTAAGGCTGTGCGTTGCATCTCAGTTAGTTTGTCGAGGAGTAATTCATTCCATCTCATCCTTTCATTAATTCTTATGAATTTGTGGTGTTTTGAATGCGTTAATCGGAATGATCTATGCTTCAGTCACGTTATTCATCAGCTTTGTTGCAGCGAGGGTTATGCTACTGCATTGTTTAGGTTGGTTTAGGTTGCGTAATATGATTATCACCGAGCTGAATTAGTTTCGATAAGATATATAGCCTCATCTAGTGGGATGTTAAAATATTAGATTGCATAAACCTTCCCCATAAAAAATCTTTTCAAGCTTATCCTTAGGGTATACTTAGTTTGACACATAGTTTGTAACACTCCTTAATGTACGTCGTAGGCCCCTTAAAGTACATATATTTATGATCATGACCAAAACCTAAGAATATTTAGCAAATTTCTGTCCGTCCGTATCAACATTTAATGCCTTAAAATTTATGTTGGGACGCTAAAATTTGGAATATATACGCCCTACAGGGCCCGAAATGTGAAATTCGCCGCAATTTAGAAAACAAAACTTTTTAAAGCTGTAGATGAAGGATTAGAAGCTTATGTAGACTCCTTTACAAATTTTCCATATACATTTTTTTGCCACGCCTACTTTTTTATGCCGTTTTTTTAACAATCTGTTCTTTTATTCGAGAATTACTACAGAAATCAAAAATCAAAAATTATATAAAAAGATATTTAGCCAATATTTTTTCTAGTATATATCACCCATACAAAGTTCTTGGCCACGTCCACTTTTTGGAGGCATTTTGTTATGAATTTCATTGAATGAAATTAAATCCTATCCATCATATTCTCAATGATCTTGTCTTTGGGACATAGTGGAATATAGGGTATCATACGGCTGTGCAAATAATCGCCCAAGTTATAATCGCCCCAAAACCGAAAAAGTAACAATCGCTCAAGAATATGCAGTAGTTGGAAGTGCTCATCAGTTCACCAGAAATCCTGTATTTGGACAACCTATAAAATTCAATGATTCGTTCCTTTGCCGCACAACACTATTTTTTCAAGCCATTACAATTTACAAACTTTTAAAATGAATGTGCCTCGGACTTTTCTTCTAATCCCTCATTTCCTTAAACCCCGTGCTGTGTCTATATAAACATTAAAAGGGTTCCTTCAATCCCTTGTATATGTGCAAATTATAAAAAGAAGTTATTCCATTTGTTTTGACTGCGGTTATATAAAATAATTGCATTTTTAAGTGACTATTAATTTAAAGTGTTTTGAAAATAGTGAATGTATAATTAAACAGAATAAAAAAATATAAAATGATAAAAAAGTATGTTATGGCAATGAATGACAATTTAAATTTAAAAGTATAAAAGTTCAGCAAATGCTAAGCAGCTGCTTTGTAACTTTCATATTGTCAATTCGGAATGTTCAATTTTGCGTCACTTAATCGAGCATTTCGTCCTGTATTCCACGAATTACGCATGTTGTGTTATTCTGTAAGGCTTCAATCGTGTTTAGCTTGTCCACATAGACTAACTACTTTACATAAACCCACAAGAAATAATCTAGAGGCGTTAAATCGCATGATCTTGGCGGCCAACTCACAGGGTAATTTTGAGAGATAAGCTGCTCACCAAATTCATCCTTCAACATTTCCATTGTTTCACACTGCACATTTATTTTGATAATAACTTTCAATAATTTGCAATCGTTGACGTTTGGACGCCATTACTAACTAGTGCTGCCAACCTGAAAAACTTAACTCTAAAAATATCACCCTATTGTATGATTTAATGTTGTCTTGTTTCAATAATGCAGAATTGTTTTGAATGCAGCAAAAAAAAAAAGACTAGCGAACTCAGTTGTTATATGGTTAATTCCTAAGGGTATACTATGTATATTTAATGATTATAGTATTTAACGGGTGATCCAAGTAGAGATACTTTTTTCAATAGCCTTTTTTGACAGATCACGTGTGAGTCGTGTCATGCTGTCATGTTATTTTTGTTTAGTATTGTTTGGCATTTCATAATGGAAAGACTTACGCGTGAACAGCGTTTACAAATTGTTTAACTTTATTATGAAAATTCACGTTCTGTGAGGAATGTGTTTCGTGCACTTCGCTCAACTAAGGGTCAACATAATCGGCCTACTGAGCGTACTATTCGCAACACCATCACCCATTTTGAGACCCAGCATTCATTATTGGATAATATTCGACCGAATAGACAACGTCCAGCACGCTGTGAAGAAAATATAGCGGCCGTAGCTGAGAGTGTACACGAAGACCGTAGAGAGTCGATGGAACGACTTGGCGCATTTTACGTCAAGATCTTTAATTGAAAGCGTACAAAATACAGCTTGTGCAACAACTGAAGCCGCTCGACCTTCCCAAGCGACATCGCTTCGCTCTATGGGCTCTTGAAAAGTTCCAAGAAGATCCGACGTTTTCGAAGCAAATTTTGTTTAGCGATGAGGCCCATTTCTGGCTCAATGGGTATGTAAACAAACAAAATTGCCACATTTGGGACGAAGAGCAACCTGAAGAGATTGAAGAACTGCCACTTCATCCAGAAAAAACAACGGTTTGGTGTGGTTTGTGGGCCGGTGGAATCATCGGTCCATATTTCATTAAAAATTATACCGGTGCGAACGTAACCGTCAATGGCGACCGTTATCGTGCAATGATAACCGACTATTTGATGCCTGAAATTGAAGCTCGTGATCTCGGCGACATTTGGTTTCAGCAAGACGGCGCCACTTCCCACACATCGCATCAATCAATGGACTTATTGAGAGAACATTTCATTGAGCACATAATTTCACGTTTTGGGCCGGTCGATTGGCCACCAAGATCGTGTGATATCACACCGTTAGACTTTTTCCTGTGGGGATATGTAAAGTCAAAAGCTTATGCCGACAAACCCGCTTCGATTCAGGCCTTGGAGGAAAACATCACGCGTGTCATTCGCCAGTTACCAGTCGAAATGCTCGAACGAGTGATCGAAAATTGGATCGGATCGAACGGATGGACCATCTGCGACGTAGCAACGGCCAACATTTGATAGACATAATCTTCAAAAAATAAATGCCAAAGAATGTTCTTTCATATGATAATAAACGTTCCCCATTAAATTTGAATTTTCTGTGTTTTTTTCTTTAAAAAAGTAGGGAACCTCGAAATGGATCACCCTTTATTAAGATCCATGTCATTTTCGAAGAATTACGTCTTATATATCATCTAAATTGGTTTAGATAATACGAAAATTTAAGTTTCATGACTCAAAAAAGCAACTTATTCTTCAATGTCAATATGACGGACCCTTTGCGTTATTAGGGTTGAACATTTTTATGTTTATTTAACTTTAGCAAAGCATATTTCAGGCACCATTGAAATCTTCGAAAATATTACTTCTTCGTCTTTTAGTTTAAACTGTTAATAACTGATGGCAATGTTTTTTTTTTATCATAAAACTTCTACCTAAAACAATTAGCTCTCAGTGATATCGGAGTGTTAAATCTAATTTGTTTTCAAAAGACCAACATCTATCGATCAATAGAATAAAAAAATAAAAATATGAAACAGGACACAAATTCAATATCGGAAGTCTGCCCCATTACTCATCACCGAACGGAACGAACCGATGCACCAGATTGAATTCGAGTGCATGTACTCCACATGTAGATTCCTTTGAATTCCCATTTGGTATTTCCTTGTGGATGAACGAACGTCGAATCGGTTATAAAAATTCTCATGCACAAAAGAATAATTCCAACACGAAGCTACATGTGATATGAGACCCTTAAATCATTGTACATATATATATGAGTGGGTATACCCACTGCTGGAACCGGAAATATGTCCAAGTCGCAAGCCCAGTTCCACATGTTTTACGGTTGTACGGTTGACTCGAAAAATGTTCATGCATTCCTTAGTCCGTATTTGAATATTTTTACCCAAGTTTTTTTTTTAGCTAGCACAGATAAAATGAATCAAGCACATGTCTGGCGTAGTGTAACCTGTGCTAGAAGTTTAATATTTGCATGAATATTTTAGTACCCCTTCCTTTCGCCGTAAACCTTCTTCTTTTTTAAAGAGCATAAGAGCGAGTGAACCGAGAATGAAAAACCTCACCACCTCAGTTCACACGGCATTTTTGCCAGATTGCATATCCTTTTTCAGCTTCTTTGGGTATCATTTTGGGGAATGACAACAGGATATAGTTTTCTTACTACACAGGTGTATACTTGTGACAGTCATGCCTACTGTCATTTAATACTTTATACAGCTGGCAAGGAATCATGATTATGGTCACATAGCCAACCTTTAACACACTTTGTTCCACCACCCATCATACACATGTGACTGGCTCGTGTGGGTCATTTTATCCTTGCATTTAATGTGAAAACTTTTTCACTTTATCATTCGATTTTGAATTATGTATGAAAGAAGAAATCCTTACGACGATGGTTATTTTTAGTGTGTAAATGTGTATCTCTGTGGTGCGGTTTATGTGGTCCATTGGCACCTGTGTCATAGTACTCTTCTAAGGGATAAGTTATAGTAACGCTTAGACCAGGATCTTCTTGGACGTTCGCAATAAAAGTGCAAATGTGGGTACGTTTGCGGATGAGCATGTGAAAGGCTGTATGTGAACAATGATGAGTGGGAATTTAATGGACTGCTGAATTGAATTAAATTTCGATGCGTAACACCAATTCTGTCAAACAGTAGTAGACATTGGGTTTTATGATACATATAGCAACAGGGCACTAAAGGACAATTCTGATTAAATGGAATTCACTACATGTATTAATTTTTATATGCAGAAGGAAAGTTAATCAGTTTGATTTATGGTCAATGTTTAGCCAATACACATGTATTTTTAAATAACGATTACACGTGTGGAATAAGTAGTTACATACATTGTATTATGCTACAGTACGCTTGGGCCAAACAGTATGATACGCTATAAATATCCCTATACGCCACAAGGAAAAAACACATTGAAAAGACTTTCGTATGGACGGCATTATATAATTTTGTTGTTTATTTAATTTAATTCATCAAACGCATTAACAGCAATTTAAATAAAAAAACATAAGGAAAGGCTACAGTCCGCTTGGGGCGAACAGTATGATACCCTATCCATATCCCTATATGCCCCATAGATAAAAGCATTAAGAAGATGATGGCTAGCATTTTATTTCATTCTATTAATTAAAATAAAAAAAAGTTTTTTTGAAAAAACGCCCTCAAAAAGTGGGCGTGGCCAAAAACTTTGTATGGGCGATATGTTGGAAAAAATATTGGGTAATAAATATTTTTTTACGCTTTCTGTGAAGGTGAAGGTTGTAACACTCTATCTCTCTAACTTTAGCTTTAAAACGATTTTTTCTAAATTGTGGGCGTGGCAGTGGGCGTATTCAAAAAAGTTTTACGCTTAACCATTTCGGAGCCCTAGGGAATATGTGGTCCAAATTTCAGCTTCCTAGATTAATTTTAAAGGCCTACAAATTATTGCGTACGGACGGACGGACATTGCTAGATAGTCTTAGGATTTGGTCCTGATCATAAATATATATACTTTTATGGGTCTATGACGAATATTAAGGGGTGTTACAAACTATGTGTCAAAATTAATATACCCTAAGGATAGGGTATAATAATCATGCATTTTAAAATAATAAAAGAATTTGTTTGAAGGAGGC
Organism: Ferdinandea cuprea; assembly: GCA_963576555.1. Lineage (NCBI taxonomy): Eukaryota > Metazoa > Arthropoda > Insecta > Diptera > Syrphidae > Ferdinandea > Ferdinandea cuprea. The sequence continues at coordinate 88,059,580 of OY754959.1, forward strand.
GAAGATAATAACCCTGCATTCTGTAGCTTTAAATGGTTCTTTTATGTAATGGGCGTGACAGTGAGCATATCAAAACATTTTGAAACTTAATCATATCTGGACTCTCGGAAGTATATGTTCCGAATTTCAGCTCCCTTTCTCAAAACAAAAGGCCTCTAATTCAGTGACTGACGGACATTGTTTAGTCGTTATATCACATATTTGGTGAAGGTTGTAACCCTTTATATCTCGTTGGCTTTAACTTAAAATGGGTTTTATTAAATTGTGGGCGTGGCAAGAGCTTAATCCAAATTATGTTGCAATCTATCGTTTCGGGACCCTTGGGAGAATATATTCCAAATTTCAGCTGCCTAGATCCAATTCGAAGGCCTGAAAAATAGTGACGGACGGACATTGTTAAATCGTTTTAGCATCTGATGCTGATTTGAAGATCTACGAATAATATATTCTATACCGGCATGAAATGCCATACAATTTTTTTAGTGAAAATCAGTTATCACTATTTTTCTAGAAAATTATTCTAAGGATTTGGCTTTTTTGTGCTAAGTATACTTGGAATGGGGTGCAAAATACAAACTACAAAAATAGATTTTTGAAAAAAAAAAAATTTTAAATTGATTTTTTAAATCAAAATCGTATATGCCGTTTTTGAGAAAATCTAATTTTTCAAAACCTAAAAAGTGATTTAAATAAATTTGTCACCATCCATTTTCGATTGATTTTGCGATTCAAAAACGCATCTCATGTATCGGGAAATTCTCGTATGACGCAGTCCTGCACTTTATTTTCGAATCCAATTAAAATTAGTTCAGACAAGTCTATTCTGAGTATTTCAATACAATTATTTGTAACGTAAGAGTCCGAACAATTAAATTCACATAGGTAAAATACATATCGAACCAAACAAATCAATTACCTTAAGAACATAGGCACCATTTCAATAAAACTTAAAGTATCTGCAAACAACCCCTCGAATAAAAAGTAATTTATACGATGATCCTTCGTACGTATTAGAACCAGACCTTCATCATTATTATATTTGTGGCTGCCTTGAGGGCGAATAAATTTGTCTACCATTTTTTGCCTCCCTGTCATTGGACTCAGTTTGAGCTTACAAATGGCTGTGGTGATGGCGCATAGATCTCATAATTCTCCACGAAGAAAATATCCCCTGCGAGTTTAAAGTGGAATAAATATTAATAGAAGTGTTTTGTCTTTTTTCAATTCATCTTAATTAATTGTGTATTTCCCTAGGATAAGCTGTTGTTGATTGATTTGATGCGCACGGAACCTTGTTATTTAATTATACTTATCATCCTACTTATTTGCCGTTTTAGTCCATTATATTCGCAATAATTGGAGCTGGAATTTTATTGTCAATGATTTTGATAGTGTCTTTAGGTAAATTCAATTTCATTGCTAGTTTTACCAATTATACAGTTCTCTCTTTTACCAAAATGCTTAACAAGCGAAACATAAAAGGAATTGTATCTATGGTTGTTAGGATACTCTGGGGGAAATATTATTTTATTCTATTTTAACAATATCCGATATAGCTGAAATCATCTTCAAACACTTTGAAATGGCTTTTCATTGATGGAAAACGAGAAAGACTTTTTCCTTAAAGAATATCAAACGGACGCAGTTATGCATAGACTTCCTCGAGTGATATTACCCATCTTTTCGTGTTTTTGAGTTGCTAAGCTACTCACAATTATCTTTACGGTTTTGAAGAATTGTTAGTATTTTGATGTAGATATATTGTTCGTATGAAAGCCGAAAGTTAAAACTATTGTGTGGGAAAATGTTCCCCTAGGATACAATGTACTTAAAAGCAATTATTTTTCATCTAAAATCTCCTTGTAAATTCTGCACTTCAAAATTGGTAGAGAGAAATTGTGTTGTTTCATAATTTCGAAAAAGCAGAGTATTACATACTCATCGTATAATCTGTGTATCGAGTGACACTAACAGAAGGAAAGCCTTTGTGATCCCACAATTGGTTTCAGAATAAGCTATGTGTTGTACATCTCCTGGGGGCTTTTATGTGCACGTTTACTTCACCTGTACCACAATCAATTAGTAGCGTTGGTGGGGCAGACTAATTTAAAATATAAATATAAATTCGAAAACGAGGTGAACTGTTGGCCTTATATAAAGTTACCTATCAAAAGTATAGTATTTCCAAAAAAAATCAAAACAAATCCCATTTAAGAGAGTGACTTTTTTTGTAAAAACAGAACCAGGGTCTTTATAATTAAAATACAAGTTGAATTTTGTGCGTTAAGCATAGCTTAAACTATTTTCGACGATTTGGGTACATGTTCCTTTATTTTCACCGCTTCTTTTTGCACAGTAAGTATTTGTAGAGAATTCCCCCAGTAGGAGATTTTGTTACTTGTCCGTTGTGCTCTAGTAAGTTGCACTGTCAATGCTCTAAGGCGACAGATTGTTCTTGACAGATTGATTGTTTATGAAAAGACATTCGACAAAATAATAGAGACCCAACTCAAAGATTACATTAAACAAATTGATTATATTCTGGTACACCAGTCGAGTTTTAGAAAACGATATTTATGCGAAACAGATTTTAATTGATGTTAGAAATGTTAGAAAAAGTAAATGGATAAAAAATAGGTTGAGGTGTCGGTGTTTCGTGATTCCAAAAGAGCTTTTGAAACAACCGATCGTAAGATTTTTCTGAAAAAGCTTTCTAAATTTTGAATAAAGAATATTGGATTGTGAACAGTGCACAATGACTAATAATTCAGTAGTCAAAGCGATCGAAGTTAATATAGGAGTACCTCAAGGTTCAGTTTTTTGGTGAATTTGTATTTTAAATATAAATCAATGATATAAATTAGAATCAATGAACTCCAATTCTAGTAGCACTAATCAATGCATCGTTATACATCTATCGATGTAACATTTCGATCGAATAAAACATCGATTTATTTTTTCAATAAGCATCCCATGAATGACACAAATAAAACTGAAGACTGTTAAAATTAAATTAAATGTTTACTTGAGTTTAATATTTTTATACCCTATCCTAAGGGTATATTAATTTTGACACACAGTTTGTAACACCCCTTAATATTCGTCGTAGACCCATAAAAGTGTACATATTTATGATCAGGACCAAATCCTAAGACTATTTAGCAATGTCCGTCCGTCCGTCCGTCCGTATCAACTTTTGAGGCCTTTAAACTTATGCTAGGAAGCTGAAATTTAGAGCATATACTCCTTAGGGTCCCGAAATGGTAAAGTGTTAAAAGGTTTTAAATCCGCCTACTACCATGCCCACAATTTAGAAATAACCATTTTAAGGCTAAAGTTAGAAAGATAGAGTATTGGAACCTTTACAAGATATGTAGGCACTGCCCTCCTTTATAAGTCTGTCTTATAAGATTTTTTGCCACGCCTACTTTTTGTGGGCTTTTTTCACTAAAACGCTGTTTTCAGCGAAAATTTCCATAGAAACTGAAAAAAAATTTTTAACAAGATATTTAGAAAATATTTTTTCCAATATATCACCCATACAAAGTTTTTGGCCACGCCCACTTTTTTTTTATAAATTTCATAACATGAAATGATATCCATCACCTTCTTAATGCTTTTTTCTTTGGGGCATATATGCATATGGATAGGGTATCGTACTGTTCGCCCCAAGCGGACTGTAGCCTTTCCTTATGTTTATACCCTATCCTAAGGGTATATTAATTTTGACACATAGTTTGTAACACCCCTTAATATTCGTCGTAGACCCATAAAAGTATATATATTTATGATCAGGACCAAATCCTAAGACTATTTAGCAATGTCCGTCCGTACGCAATTTTTAGGCCTTTAAATTCAAGCTAGAACGCTGAAATTTGGACCACATACTCCCTAGGGCTCCGAAATGGTTAAGTGTACAATTTTTTTGAATACGCCCACTGCCACGCCCACAATTTAGAAAAAACCGATTTAAAGCTACGATATGTAGGCACTGCCCTCCTTTATAAGTTTGTCATATAAAGTTTTTTGCCACGCCTACTTTTTGTGGACGTTTTTCACTAAAATGCTGTTTTCTTCGATAATTTTCATAGAAACCGAAAAAAATGTTTAACAAGATATTTAGCCAATATTTTTTCCAATATATCGCCCATACAAAGTTTTTGGCCATGCCCACTTTTTGGGGGCGTTTTTTCAAAAAATGTTTTTTTTTTTTCTAAATTTTATAGAATGAAATAAAATGCTATCCATCATCTTCTTAAGGTTTTTTTTGGGGCATATAGGGATAGGGTATCATACTGTTCGCTCCAAGCGGACTGTAGCCTTTCTTTATGTTTTTTTATGTTTTTAGGTGAGTAATGTGCAAAAGTTCAATAAAGCACAGATCAAAAAAACGTTTGTTATAAATATAGGTTCAAATCAAGGACTATATATTTTAAAGTTCGATGGTAATGAAGACTGAAATTATGTCCGAAGAGCTAAGACATCAAATTCGTGCATCGCACTTATTAAGCCCTTTATTTTACCATTTTTTTTTTTGCTCAATTAAGAAAAGTGAGCGGCTACCACGCCTCTTGGATTGAAAATCATGAATGTAAGATTATTTCTATGTACCGGAAATCTTATTAGTGTGCCGAGTTTCAAGGTTCTACGATGATTGGAAGTACTCTTTAGTTTGCATGTTACTATTTTTGTTAATTTAAGCAATCCATGTTAATCTTACTTGAAATCCTGCTGTTGTAAGTGAAGTATTAATAAGTGCGCAATGCCAAAGTTGCTAGGGTACTTTTTTCCGCCATAAGTGAGTTGGCCATACCGACGGCCACTTTAACTAAACCTACCCAAGATTAAATAAATTCTGAAATACCTAAAGACGCATATGTGTTTACATATGCATATTGCAAGTAAAAGTCAAAGCAAAGAAAATAGTAACTGTCATACGCTCTGGGGATTAAATTTTTTATGGTTACCAATAACCACCAGCAATAAAAATTATATTATATCTGAGAATACTCTTACTATCGAAAAATTGTTGTCGCTTCGGGGATGACGTTAAGCAGACTACGAATTTTTGAAACAGGAAAAACCAAAATCGTTTGGTCTTATATGTATTTTGTCAGTGAGTTTATTGTAATGGTTTTGATACTTCTAAAGAATCATCAATATTTATAAAACTTGCCACATGCAGTGTTAGTTTGAAAATTGGTCTGTTCAATTTTTCTGTGGTGAGAAGTAAGTTTTTTTGCATTCGTCTCTGCCTGGCAGTTTGGTACTTGATTGAGCCCAGTGAATAAAAAATGGCACTCGATTTCAATATAGAGCATTAGATCCAGCAATACCTATGGTAAAAAAACAAATGATGAATGCTCCTTAAAACTAAGAAATGAATGATAGATAGGTAGATAGAACCCTATCTTTATTTTCAGTAAAAATATACATTCTTAAAAACTACTATTGCACAATTTACAGAGATATGGTTATTACTACCTTACTACTGAAAATGTCTATTGTTCTTAACAAATATATAATTTAATTTTATATAATTAATAATAGATACATACTGGAGGAAAAGCTGATAGAAAAACCTCCAAACAAATGAGAGGAGTGGTGGGGGGATGACCTTGATTTCAGGTAAGCGTGCATGTGTTGTTACATATAGAATTAAAATGACTTACATATAAATTATTAACATATATAAATAAATTAACAATTATAAAAATGAATGATATTATACATGGTATAGCGTGATATTTGTACCACTTTTCTTAAGAGTAATTAATACAAATAATAACTAACAATATTTTGCTTGGCACAGGTCCTGTTATGCGTTAGCAACTGGCTGGAGCTTGTTTAGGTTTAACAGAGGTATGGTGCAAACGAAATCGTCGCACAATACTTAGCACTAAAACGGGCCCATCGTGATCATTCAAAAGGCAGAAAAACCTAAGCAGCTAGGTTTGAAGACTATGCCATCTATTTCATCTGAGGTTTAAAAAAAGGTTTTTCCTATAATTTTTTTTCGGCTACGCCCTATTGCCCGCATTAACTATGTATATATGTCCTCAGGAGCCTGCCGATATCCGCAAAATCTGTATCGGATAAACCGTGCCTCTTTGCGTGTTTCAACAGTAGACGAAAAATCTTATCCCTATTTAATTATTTTAACTCCATAGTGAAAAGTGGTCTTATGTACCCTCAGACTTGGACTGTATCAGAATTGATGTTGGTTGATTATTTTGCCTTGAGTGCGGCCTGGCTATCAAAGTAGATGGCGATATCTCTTCCGACTACAGATAACCCGCTCTGAGGACAGCACTACTTGGAAGACTTTACTTGTGTCCGATATTCGTATAAACACTCTTAGTTTTTAATCTTTTGAGAAGATACCCAAACCTCTTCCTTCCGCTGTTTTCTAACAGCCTCTTCCTCTTCCTCTTCTGTAACTGTTATAAAATGCAACAGTTACTTCGCTCAAGCTGAAAATCTTCTGTTAGCAATGTTAACAGATTCCGAAAAAAACATATAAAATAAGTGTCTCTGCGTCGTATTCTGAAAGTACGAGGTGAAGATACACGAAAGTTGAGTCTATTCGAGGTTCAAGTCATAATCATGCATGTAAAAGTTTATAACTAACTAACTAACTGGCAGTCACATGTCATGCCATACCCAAGCATTTGAAAGGTCAGTTAAAACTGCAACTGAAGCCTCAGGAAGTCTTTGCACAAAATCTATCTATCCATATCTCAGAACATCGGAAAACTTTTTATGTTTGTAACTTTACTAACTATTGAAATTTAAAATACTTAAAAGCTTGCTTAAAATTGTATAATTAATTACACGTATCCATGAATAAAAAATAAATATTTGTATGTTGTTACAAAAGATTTCATATAGACGAATTTTTTTAATTTTTCAAAATTTCAAGGCCAATCGGGTTGCAGAAGGTTAGATCTTATTTTTATAAAACTTTCGGAATTAGTTTCTATTAACATGTTGCAATTTTTAAATGCTATTAGGAGTCAAATTTCCTCTATGACAGCCTATTATGCCTATTATGTATATACCGAAAGATATTTAAAAACATATCATATTAAATATTACTACAATTAACCAGATAACGCAATTAGCGCTACACCACTTATTTTATTTTGAATTTCTTGCGGTGATTCAGCTTTCCTTTCGATTAAAAAGTCTCTGTTCGTCAGCAACTTAAATACGAAAAGCAGATACAAAATAAGCATATGAGTAAAAGAAACATCCACATAATATCTTAGCCTTGAAATGGCTATGTAAATGTTAATGACAACCCTATGCCAATTTATTCATTACTTAAAGTTACAACACATTCCTTTGCAAGGCAACTATTATGTACTCGGGGTACAAAATCAAAAAAGATTGAACCCACGCTTTTCGCTTTGGCAATTTCCCAATATCTAAATGTACAGACCTACTCACACATACATTATGTCCATCGTATTTTTATAACCACCCAAATGTTATTATCTTTTAGCGCACAAGCAAAAACGGAAGTAGGACGTAATAAACATACGAAAAATTCCATCTTCATTCGCAAGAAATCGGCAGTATCCCTTTTTTGACTCAAGGCGAAAATATTTGAACCCAGCCAGAAGTATCTTAATAATGTTTGTATGGTACTACAGGATGGGAGAAAAAGCGAAAAACCAAAAACCAATCGCCTATCGGGGAAATTGGGTAATAATGGCTTCAACATGGAATGTCTAATTTTCGATTATGGAAAATTATTTGGTCCGTGACTTGAATGAACATTGCACCCGCATAACCTTCATCTACTAGTGTGTGACTCGAATCCATGTCAAACATCATATCATAGCCAGAACATTTTTCAGGGTTATTTGTCCTTGATGGCTATCTGCGAACAGGTAGTTTTTTTTTTGAAACCCAGTTTGCTCTTTTTTCCTCATTTGTTCTCAAATAGAACGCACGTTTTGACATAAAATTGATTGGAATTGTTCAATTTAACATATTTACATACAAACAGCAGCAAGGACCATAGAAAGTTTGATCTTTCCAGCCAATAACTAACCCAACCCTTGACGCAAAAAAAGAGCATGTTCTGGACGGACACTGTATGTATGTACATTATGGAAGACCATATCAATACGTATGTTTCTGACTGGTCAAATATTATCCGAAATCGTGCGTGTCAATCGAAAAATGTGATTTCTCAATCGAATTCAATTGAGTTAATTGTTTTTCCTTTAGTAATTTGAATATTTTTTTTTACTTTCTCGGAAGCTTTAGTTTACTAAAGAGAAAGATATTGCAGTCATCGTGAATGCGGTAAAATACTACGCCTATGGGAAGTCCAAAAATATGTGCCCACAATTTCTTCAGCTGTTCTGTTTTTATTTGTTTTTGACATATCATCTTAAATAAAATAAACCATTATATTTTCAGAAACTTTCCTAAAGATTTTAGTCCAGTAGTACATTAATAAAGAGAGATCTGTTTAAGAAAAATGCCGATGTCAGCAACGGGAAAAAAATGACAAATTTTGGTTTGTGATTAGAATATATATAAGTGCTGATTTCACCTTGTGCCTTAGAGAACAAAGTGCAATCTCTTAGCTCCAGATTTTGAACATGTAGTAGTGCTTCGTGTAGGGCCATAAGCTGCAGCTTTGTGCCCGCCTTTCCAACCAGCGCCATCTAATTAAAGTTCTCAGTTTCCTATGGTCCATAATTCCTTTTATTTGGCATCTTGAAACTTCACCTCGACTTTTTACACTGGTTGATTATCAGACAACCGGAAAGTTCCAGCTCGTTAATCGCAGGAACGAAAAGCTCGTCGTTAGAGTCGCTTTGCGGGTAAAATATCAGCCTTCACCTTTTTCGTATAGTTCGTCTCCACGACCCTGTCGAATCTTTTTCTTGTTTTGTTTATAATTTACACGTGCAAAAGGCATTGTTAGCACCCTTTTAATGTTGACAGTAACATAGCATGGGCATTAAGGAAATAAGGAATTAGAAGACAGGGTGAGAAACCGATGCACACTGATTTTAAATGTTTTCAAATTGTAGTGGTCAGAAAAAACAGAGTGAGGTAGTGGATTCCACATTCGTGTTATGCGGCAGCGGCTTTAGGGTGAACTGATGAGTATTCCTGACATGGCTGGTATTACGGTTGAAGTGTTGAAGGAGAGAAATGTTCCTATGTTCTCACTGCACGTGCTCAATTTGATGCTATTAGCGTCTTTTAATATGAATAACATAATGATTGAATTGATCGCTTTTATTGTATTAATTCTCAATTAATGTGACGGGGACAGCCTGTTTATATATATACATATATATTTAGGGTATACTAATTTTGACACATAGCTTGTAACATCCCTTAATATTCATCGTAGACCCCTTAAAGTACATATATTTATGATCAGGACCAAAACATAAGACATTTTAGCAATGTCCCTCCGTATCAACTTTAGAGGTCTTTAAATTGATGCTGGGAAGTTGAAATTTGGAGCATACTCCCTAAGGTTTCGAAATGGTAAAGTGTTAATTTTTTTTTAAGTACGCACACTGCCACGCCTACAATTTATAAAAAAATCGCTTGAAACCGAAAAAAATGTTTAACCAGATATTTAGCCAATATTTTTGCGAATATCTCACTCAGAAAGTTTTTGAACGCCCCTTTGCAAATATTGTATTTTCTTAAATTTTATACAAATTGAAAAAAAATGTCTTCCACAATGTTCTGTACGCCTTTTTATTGGAGGCATATGGGGATATGAATAGGGTATAGTACTGTTCGCCCCAAGCAGACTGTAGCCGTTCCTTATGTTTAATTTTCTTTTTATTGTTTTTTGTTTCCATTTTTAAATTTGATATCGATTCTCATGATCCAGGTAAGGCCAGCTTAGCGGGGAAAAAAATGTCAACCCTCTTGACGCATACGGCTGGTAATATGAATCCTGAGTTTAATTGCCTCCTTGATTATTGAACCAAAAAAAATGTCATCTATTATATTCATGTTCATTAAAATGCTATGGCAATGAGATGACCAACGAGCTGGCAAGTAAAGTATCCGAAATGGATCGTGACCAAGAACAGTCAATCAAACCACCACTCTGCAACCTCAGAGAACGAGTGAAATGCAAGATCAGAATCAGAAAGTCAACAATAGGTGGAAATCTCTAACTGCCTGTAATATATAACGGAAACCATGAACAGAATATAATAAAAACCTAACCAAAAAACTTCTACAGTATGAAAGAGTGTTGCTGTTTAAGCTGGTTGGTGCTTTAACTGGTCATCATTTTCTGAGAAGCTACATGATGAAATTAGGTCTCAAGCATGACCACATTTGTAGAGGCTGCGACGATGAAGAGCTCCACGAGGACACCCCTCAATATCTTTGTCACTGCCAGGTCTCGGTCACTTGAGAAACAGAACATTTGGAAGTTTCTTCTACCAAGACCTTGAGGAATTGTCAGATGTCTCACTCTCTGATCTTTGCAGGTTTCTGGAGACATCTTGATAATACTAAGTAACCACGAGCGAACGGAAGGGACCACATAAAGAAGGCCACAACACCGGCATATCCCCCACTGAAGGGCATCACAATGGGTTCACAAGGACCTGAGTGTGGCAGGAAAGAAGATATTCTTTCATGTCAACCCATCTAACCGAGCCGAACCTAGGGTATCATACTGTTCCCCAAAGTAACTTTCGTTATGTTTTTTTTAAATTACTGTACTGTACATTTATATTAATGTAGTAAATATTAATAATAATACTATATTTTGTTAATCCGGCACCTACAGATTTATCTACATTTTGGTTTTATTAAGAGAGTTACGTATTGAAATACGACACATTTCATTCCCGCCTTTTTTGTCATTATCGTTAACGATTTCATTAGAATGACATTGAAATATAAGTGTTTTTTTTTTATTTCCAAGTCTACAAAAGTTAACTGTTTAAGTATTATTTCTGTTAATAAATCAAATTAAGTGAATGTATTTGAAAATTAGTTAAAACGTTGCACTTTAATCTAAATGAAATGTGCCAATAATGGGTTAGAGAATTTATCAACTTTCCAAAAGTTGGCACTGTGACCATGAATGGAAGTGTCAATTACCCGTTACTGTGACAATCATTAGACTTTGCCAATAACTAGCACAAAATATAACTGCCAGACTTTAGTATAATTTATCAATAAACAAAAATATTATTATTTGCTCGGACGGAACAGTAAGTAAGTAGAAAACATTGTATTGACTAATTGCTGTGTAAAATTTATACTAGCTGACATGTATTTTTTTTTTACTTTTTCGCGTCTTTTGAAGAAAGATGAGAAGGAGCTTTAGTGATAAAGAGCTTATATGTTCGGCATTCACCACATCAGCCCCGAAAATCCGACACCTTATGCGAGCATAGGCCGGGCAACTGCAGAGAAAGTGATTGTTTTGGAATAGCGCATAGCCATTAGGATTTCAAAAACCTCCGCTTGGAAAACAGACGCATGTTAACCGAAGGGGTAGCAAAGTTTTTTGTTATCGCGTTCCACAAAAACTCCAGCACCAGACCTCTGTCTGGTTTTGGAGCCATCCGTGAAAATGCGATGGCATTCGCAAGTCGGAAAGTGCAAGTCGACGTGGTAGTTTTTTCGTAGAAGGATTTCTGGTGTCATTCCATCGGACGGCATTTCCATAAAACAGGGGTCAAAGGATAATTCTCGAGCAAGTTCTTCAAAATGCCAGTGCGCATGGTACCAAAAGCCACCTCTCTTTAAGCGAAAGATGGTTTTTAGCGTTCACTCCATGATTTATACATCGAGGGGGAGGGGGGGGGGGGGGGAGATTCATCAAAGCATCTAGAGCAGAGCCCCTTAGCTAACCATTTATACTAAGACCTACAGACTTTACCAATTGGATATGCCTTAAAACCTTAAACACTGTAAGTATTTACCAAAATATATGTGTGCCAATAACTGGACTAAAGGAGTGCCAATGAATGAAATAAAGTACCAATAACTGGTGAAATTTGACTTCCACTTATTTTTATGCATTATTCTTTAGGTTTTAACAAAAATATAATGTTTTTTTCGTTTTATTATTATAAAATACCAAAAGAAAGGTTAATAAAGTCTGTCAGAGGTGTTAGAATGATTCATTTAGTGTTTACATAGAAATAAAGACTCAATTTTACTTAAGGTGCAAATCATTGAGTGATTTACCATACATTACATTTAATCCACCTAATGGTGGCTAACCTGGGCACTAAGTTCTTTATTGGTACATGATTTTGTATAAAGAGTGAAGATTTTTATTTAAGCATTTACTAAATGTGATCATTAGTTAGGCCAGGGTAATATAACTAAACCAATTTAGTAATATATTTACCGCAGTTTATGGTATTTGCTTCTGAAATAAAAGAGTAAAAGCCTAAGGGATAATATTTTGTTGGTTATGACTTCGGTGCTATTAAGAATAATATAAAATAATATGCAAACCTTTGCTAAGCTCTGTCGAACCTGAAACCAAAACAGAGAAGTGTAAATATGTTTATGCTCATTTAAAATAAAAATTTCGGAATTTCAACGCTTTATATGCATATGTAATTAAGAAATATTTTACTCTTTGTTTAGCTCTATAATTGGAGCCCTGCTGCTGCTTAATTTTTTAAAGTATGTATAAAAAAAATACAATCGGCGTTAAATATTCTTTACTTGCAGAATAGTAATGGAATGTATGTAATAAAAATTAAAGTACACGACTGTGTTATATGCAACTTTCTCGCTACATAGGATACATTTTTAAATCGCATCATAACAACAAATTTGATATATATATTTTGAAAGAAATTTTAGAGTTTGTTCACATTTCTGTGACACAAAACAACTATTCGACTGTCACTTTTATTTGTGTAATGGGCCAAAAAAAAAGTCACCTGTAAATAGAATAGTGGATGAAATCTTAAATACGATTTAGGAATTCTAGAATGACGAAGTTTTAATAATATATATAAGGTTCAATGTATTTAACAAATCATTATTTAATAAATTATTTGTATATTTACAGAAGTAAATGTGCTTAAAATTATTAGATATTAAGAGGGAAATAATTCCCTTGCACAGAGAATGTTGATTTCAATAAATGCGATTGGTTAAAAACTTTTATTAAAGTTTCATAGTTCTATTGAGAATCAAATAAAAAATCGTAGTTCGAAGGTTTTAGTTTTATTTCGAAATTACAATAACTTTCTCTTTAGTATACTAATGTATACGAAAAAGCTAATATCCTAAAATTAAAGCCTAAAAGAGTACAATACCGAAGAGACTTAGAAGGTCTATTTTGCTTGAGGGACACATTTAAATCTAAAGCAAGTACTCTTATCTTGGTTGAAAACTACGTACATACGGGTAGATTACAGCAGTTAGTCCTCCGTCCCGTCCTTTAGCTAAAGTAAATTTTAATGTTTATGTCGTATGTACATATGTATGTATTTAAATTTATTCATGGATGATGGTCATATTTAAACAGTTCTTATACTCAGACCGACAAAATTAGAATAATTATTATATTTTTTCTACAATTTGTAGGAAAAGCTTTGTTATTATTTTCATAGACAATCTACTATAAAGACTTCACGTTATACAAAAAAAAGGAAACAGTTTTTCACTACCAGCAGTGACATTTACGTCACTATTTTAAATGATGATTGATGCATTGAATGTGCTCTCGCCATGAAAGTGGATGTGACGCGGGAATGTGAATAGTAAAAAATTGGATTCGTTTCCGTAATATGAAGTGAACTTGTATAAGTTTGTTTATGATATTATGATCCTTTAAAGAGCTCTTTTTCATAAGTGTGACTTTGAATAAACTCTGTTGAGAAAATTATTTTTCTGAAAGAAAGTGCTTCATTCGGTATGAATAAGAAATTTTCCTAAGAACAGAGAATCTGAAGTAACTTGAATAGACAACTGTCAAATTTCCTTGTAAGCATAATGAAAGGCCCTGGCAGTGGGCGTATTAAAAATGGTTTATTTAACCATTTCCAGCCCCTTTTATATTATAGTAAGTTGCCATACGTCATACGTATACCATACGAGCAATGGTATATCGTCATAACTTTTGATGCTCAATATATATTTTATATACTTTTAGAAGTCTGAGACGAATATTAAGGAGTGGTATGGGTCAAAATTAATAGGATAGGGTATATTTTGTGCCCGACAATATAATATACACTTAATTTTTTGCATTTTCTATGGTCGTAATATCATACCTCAGTCTCAGTTTCAATTTCAGCGCTATTGCAATTGTACTTTCTCTTTGCTTTACTGTAATAAAAAAGAAAGCTAAACTTTTATGTTATATCGGAATGTGTAAACACAGGAATTTTAAAAGAAAATGGTTGGTGAGGTGATGTTCCAAATAAACCAATATTCCAGACTACCCTATGTGATTAAGTGATGTGAAATGAATGTTTGAATATATTGTGTTATTGAAACCGATAACTTAGGTATGATGTCAAATTATTCATGACTTTTCTACCTCGGCCTTACTAATAACAATTTCTAACTTTATGTGAGAATTATATTAAGTATTTTCTTAAATGAATTTATATAGCAGTTTGCCTGCTGATACAATCGAAGAGATTATATTTTATTTGTCTCCGACACATTTTTTCAGCCATTATATGTATCTATTTTATAGAAATATGTGTTAAAAAAGAAACTTTTTCTATGTTTGCTTTTATTTTTCAGGGAAAGTGTAATAAAAGTTCTAATAATCCTCTTAACAGACTTGTAGAGATTTTTTTCCCCTTATTATTAATGTTGATGGTTGTTTCCGTCTAATAAAATGTCAAAAGTTTAGATGAGTTCTTACTAAAGGTCTATTTTTATATGATGTCGTCTTATAGTCTCAATCAGCAAATATATAACAAAGCATCACAACACATACCTACTTGTGTTATAGGCATGTCAAAATGTGTGTTACTTTATTATTGGACAAAATGCAGGGTTTAATCGTAATAATCGTCGCCTCATCTTAAGTGTATTCGTTAAAGCAAATTGTGACACTAAGAGTTTTGTTTTCAGCAGATTTTTTTACTTTGTGTCATCATTTATTTTTTGCTACATGAAAATAAGATTAATTTGAAGTTTTAATAGGAATCGCAATTCATGGGTAATTTGGAACACATATTTTTTCGTTGAGAAACAAACGCAAATAAGGAAAGGGATAGTGTAAGAAATGCTACTGATTAATTTAACTATATATACACATACTCTTTTAAGAACACGGAATATAAATTCCTCAACATGCGTAAAGGCTGCAGAAAGTGGAATCCATATATAGGGAATGATTAGAAATCTGTACTTGTAAAAGAGTTCCTTCTGAATAACTGAGGGAGTAGAGGAACTAGGTTTTTTTTCTAGGTTTGCTCATCATATATTATATCTTAGAAAACTATACCAACAAAAAGTAAGTTAGTAAAATAAGTCAGGAAAGTGCAGTCGACTTACATGTCATGTAATGCTTATAATATTATAGTTTGGAAAGAAATAGAAGGAAATAAAGAAGAGGAAGACGAGAGGAAAAGAAAGCGTTTAAATTAAAAAAGAGACTGCTAAGTACTTTACACCTATAAATTCAGGTTAAACAAAAGTTAGTAGAGGAAGGCCTGGAACCTGATTTTGACCCAACTTCAGTGGAACATTGGTGAACCTATGATTAACAGTAGAATATTTAATTTATTTTTTTAGGAATCCATTGCTAATTCGATTAAAGCGTCGCCTATCGGTTCGAGATTTATTGATTTTTTATTGCATAACTAGTATTCAAAACGAATAGTATAGTACCGCGCAGGCTAAATTACTCAGAGGATATGAATGTTAGCAGTGACCAAAAAATTAGAATACACCGCGTGTTTTAAATAAGGATATGAACTTAAACCGCAATCAAAAAATTAACTGCTACCTAAATTCATTAATAATAGTTAAGCTGGTTATAATTCATTTATTTCCTCATGGAACGTGTGCAACAACTACTCCGTTGTGTTTTTATTTTTATCTTACTAGTAAAAATTAGTACCTATTCTAAAGAAAAAGATTGCAATATCGTGCTGAAATTTCAAACTCATTGCTCGGTACCAATAACAAATTCAATGTAGAGCTTAAATTTGTCATCCCTTTGCAGAAGTGCTGAAACTTGATTATAAGCTTATGTAGAAAACTACATAAGCTTAGAATCAAAGACACTACTTGATTTTTCAGATGTTATATAAAAACCACTAATTCAAAATTTTATTTATTTTTTCAAATTAATGTCGCTGTAGTCGCTGTAGTAGTCTTTATGCAGTAAGATCAGCCGTTCCGCATGTAGGCCCACATCGCAGTGCCCCATGAGAACTCCCGTTAACACTCGGATATCCTTGCGGTTTACACCGATCATGAACATTGATCTCCTAAGCTTACCGATGGTCATATCTCTTTAGTATGCCTGCGTGTGTCGATTTGTGTCCAGCATAGGTTAGCTCTGCTTAAACACAAATTCGATTCTTGATGCAATAAAATTAAGTGCCGTAATTATTGCTTCAAATGCCAGTGATACGGTTATCACTGACCCTGATTGTGCTCTTCCTCGTTTCCCGGGATATTATGTACCCAGGCACCCAGCACAGGGTTACTGCGTAAAACATCCATAACGACATGAAATATACTACGACAAGAAATGTCAAGTGTTCGGGCTTGGGAACAGCGACCTTTGCCGTTTTCTGCATTTAATATGTTCGCAATGTACACAAAGTGGCTTAAGATATGTACACTTATTTATGATTATCTCCAGCGCTGGCAGATTGATATCCAAAGTCATTTGGAGTTTAGCTGCTTTATTGCCGTTTGGCTCGCCAGTTTTATAAGGTTTATGGCTTTGCAGCGCCCAAAGCAGTTTGTTCTTAGTTACCAGAAGCTAAAAAATACTTTTTTACCTTATCCTAAGGGTATATTAATTTGAACACATAGCTTGTAACACCCCTTAATAATCGTCGTAGACCCCTAAAAGTATATATATTTATGATCAGGACCAAAACCTAAGAATATTTAGCAATATACGTCCGTCCGTCCGTCAATCTGCATCAACTTTTGAATCCTTTACAATTTTCTAGGAAGCTGAAATTGGAAACATGTACTCCCTAGGGTTCCGAAATGTAAAGTGTTTACTTTTTATAAATATGCCCACTGTTTTAAGGCTGCAGTTGAAGAGATAAAGGGTTAGAACCATAACAAAATATGTAGACACTGAACACCTACACCTTGCCTTAATAAGTTTACGCCCACGCCAACGTTTTGGGGCGTTTTTAAAAAAAAATATTTCTTTATAAATTTCATAGAATAAAATATGATCCCACCCATCATGTTCTCAACGCCTTCTTCTTTGGGGCGTATATAGATGTGGATAGAGTATCATACTGTTCGCCTGAGCGGACTGTAGCCTGTCCTTATGTTTTTAACATTCTCGTATATATTAGCATACCAAAGAAAAAGTTAGTGCTTAATTTCGAACTCAAACTTAATATGAGGGATGATATCACGACTATAGAGAAGTCCAAAAAAGTGGGTCTGTCTATCGCCGTATGGTGAAAAAGTTCGCATATAAGTTTTTTTGGGTTACATCTCGGGTTTTTTTTTGCTTTATCGTTTAAATTAACGGTACCTGCCATGAAATTTTTTTTTGGTGAAAATCGCTTATCACTTTTTTTCTAGAAAATGGTTCCAAGGATTTTGGTTTTTTATGCTAATGATAGAGGGGGACAAAATACTGCATAATTAGTTTTTAGAAAATAATTCTATTAACGGTAATTTATAAAACCGCCAATATCTCGAAAACTTTCAATGAGAACACCAAAAAAATTAAGTTAAAAACGTCCAATGTGCGAAAGTACATCAAAATTGTAGGCGCCGTTTTTGAGATAATGTAATTTTTCTAAACCTAAACCTATTGATTTAAGTAAATTTGTCACCATTCATTTTGCAATTCAAAAACGCACCTCATGTACCGAGAAAGTTTCATATGACGTGCTCGTGCACTTTATTTCAGTGGTTTTAAGTAAGAATTCAGACAAATTGTTGATGTGCTTCATTATTTTTTTTGCGGATTTTATCTTAAAATTTACAAATTAATCTAGAGTGAAAACATTTTTAAATGTGCTCAAAAACATATTCTTCTGGGAAATATTGCGGCATATTTGGGCCATTTTTAATTTTTTTTTTAAATGAGCAAGGAGTGGCCGTTACAGTCAATGGCGATCGTTATCGGGCCATGTTGATCAAATTTTTGTTCAAGAGGATATGGCAAGATTTGGTTTCAACAGGACGGCGCTACGTGCCACACAGCCGAAGCTACACTCGATGTTTTGCGCCCTATTGCAAAAAAAAAAGTAATTTGGCGGACCCTTATCTATCTTAAATGAGGAAGCGGCCTTGAAACTCCCGTGGGTTGAATTTGAGGAAAATCAGAAAAGAATTTTCTTTATTTCTATTGTAGAGCACAGTACATATTTATTTGAAGTTGTAAGTATACGCGACAAAAATTGTTTTTCCGTGCAGTTTGACCTTGAAAACATTCGTTGAATCAACGACGCACGTCGACGTATTACCGCTTTTATTTCTTATTAATTTTTGTTTTGCGTTCGTCTTTCTTGCACTATAGTCGCTATTAAGTTGTCGGTGTATGCGGGCTACATGTTTTTATATATTTCTGAAGTTCTATTTTTTAATGCAGTTATAGCTCAGAATTGTAAATATTCACTTTAATTTCATATAACTTTAGTTGGGGTTATGGTAGACCCCGCTACTGTACTAATTTTTTCGCCTAAACCCTAGGAATATGTATTTACTTGAGTATTTCTTTTGTTACTTGAAAGTTTTAACGTACGGGGCCTTATATTTAGGAAAATTACGTATCGTATTACGTTCGTATTATTTTGGCCACAGATGTACATGTTTTTTTATAACTTTCTTCAAAAAAGTGTCTCAAATACCTATTCAATTCTTATTTCTTGTTTGACAGCGTTCAAATCATATCAGATATGTACTTCAAATGCTTGTATCAAATTCTTCCTAACATACTGTAAAATTCGGAATATATTTCTTGTGATATTCTATACATATCGATTTAGAAAAAAAAAAGTTCCAAAAGTCAACTACGCGGATCGGTTTATTTTTCATCTTTGGGTTTCTTATTGTTTGCAAGTTTTTTTTTTGTTTTGTATGTCAACTCGAGTAAGACAAGGTAAACCGCAGAATAATGTAGACATATGGTATTAAAAAGGCTAATGCTAAGGAAGACATTTCAATTTGAATTTGAAATTACACTTTTTTGCGGATGAAGTTTCTACAAGTAGAGTTTACCTAGCTACGTTATTAGGTTTTAACTGTTGGTACTGCCGCTACTGATGCTGCTGTAAATTGTTGCTTTTGACAATAATATGAGGACATATGGCAAGAGACAAAACGATGACGACAACAGAAGCATCTACATACCAGCCCGCCGAGGTTGAATTTATAAATTTTAAATAACGCTTCAACGAATTCGTCTTATACCTCTAGGAGCAGGTGGGCTGCCGTATTTGTATAAAAAAAACTCCCTTGTTGTAGGTGCAGGTTTCTGTTGTCATGAAATATTCCACTAGCAGGGTTAAGGTATACTATGCATACGATGCCGTGTGCGAAGAATAGGGTGCATATGCTAATCATAAATAATAATCCTTGTAATCCTGGACATGAGCAGCAATTTTAAATTGTTTTAATTTTATAGCATTATTACAAGGGATGGTGCGGAGTACCTTTGCTTGTTATTCCCATAAAATATAAGGATATTATGAAATCTTGAGAGAAAATTTGATATCTCGCAATATAAGTGTATTTTATCTCGGTTTTACAAAATGAAACGATATTTTTTCTTTTTCAAGGAAAGATTATAAGATTAATTGTTTGTATAAACATTTATAAATAAGAGTTATTTATTGTTTTCATTAGTTTTGAATGCTTGGTATCATCAATTATATAATCACTATATAGCTATACGTAGTTACAACCATTATGTATGTCTTTTGGAAATTTAATGCATTAACATTGAAACACGTCAACGGCGCTGCGGCTTTGTTAAAGCTATTAAACTTAAGAAAAGCATTTCGTTCTTCAGTATATACCATTGATTGCAAACATATTATTCCGCATCATTTAGTTCATATATTTCATAAGTTATAGTAGTTAACTAAATTAATAGTATTAAACCTCTAAATTACGACACCACATAAATATTCTAAATGACTTAATGAATAAAAGTAAAGCATGAAAAGAAACGATTGCAAGAACTCAAAGAGGAACATTATCCACAAAGTGAATAAATCATAGGTACTCGTGTAACCGCCTACTACCTAGTCTTTAACGTCAAAAACATCGGTGAACGCACGATGTGAGGAAAGGACATGAATTATTAAAGTCTTTACTCTTCTACTCAAGCAGTAGATTTAAGTTATTGTAAGAATTCGATATTAGACTGCGAGAGAAAAATATGTTTGTTGTGGCTTTAAATAATTTAGACGAAATGATTTTATGACTTTGAAGTGTATTTGTCATGGAGATGTGTACCTGCTGCGTTCATTAATAAAGAAGGATTTAGAAACAGTTATGATTTTCAGAGGTTTTAAATTATGGGATTTAATACAAGGATGGGAAAAATAATAATATTCATGCATCAGTACCGTCCAATAAATAGCGCTTTTCGTAAAAGACGTCTTTTGGAGATATATTATCATATCTATATATATATTATCTATCTATTGTATTATTCAAGTGAGTGTAACAACACATTTAAAATCGTATTGGTTTTCGGCAGATGTGCATGCGTATCTGTCGCCTGACGTGATTAGACATCATCGGCACGTCGTCGAAGGGAAGTTTAAACAAAATATTGCTAACATCGACATTCTTGGAAGAATATAAAGCTTTTGGCCACGACTTTATTTCGGGAGAAATATGAATAGAGTATCATAACGTTCCATACTCCATACTGAAACTAGATGACGTTATAACTCGATAACCGCTGGGCCGATTTTTAGGATTCTTTTTTTTTCTTTTCTACTTCCGTATTTCAGGTTTCTGAATTCCCGAAAATCGATTTATTCACATTGTACGATAGGTGGCATTGGAGATGTCAGCATCTGATAGTTGATTTAGATATACTAGCTAATATTTCGTTTTACAACAGTTTACTTTATAAAAATGTTTGTTCCGGGTATTTCAGTCTAAAACTCGTTAACCGCTGAACTGATTAATACCAAACTTGAACAATATATAACTTTAGTCTTATTGGTTTCTCCTATATTTCATATTGATAGGTGGCGATGTCGTCTCGGCATTAACACATTTGGTATTTATGGTAGATATGATTTCGCTCAAGTCCACAAAATAAATAATTTGGTGATAAAATTGTGACCCGTCAATTGGCGGTAGAATCAATATAATTACGAAAAAATAATATAACAGATATTTACTTATATTAGAATGAATGTACATTGGACATGCTTATTGCAATATATAAAGTTATGTTGCATTATTCTGATAGATAGAGCTACATTTCCAATTTGGTATTTGTACGTTGTTTTCGTTGTCTTGCGTATAAACAAATTGGTTGAGTGAAAATAAAACAAATCGAAACGACTTCACCTACCTGAAACAACCGAAACTATGCAATAGCAAAAGACTCGCCGCCAAGAAGCTGATGAATAACGTGATTGAAACTTCGATAATCATATGAAAGTTCTCTATACGGAAACACAATGAAGGTAAAATTTATACATATATAGATACTGTCGAGATATTAAAGATTTTTGTCGCGAACGTAATGGTTGTAGTTACCGCATATAACTTTCATAAAAGGATTTGTATTGGCAGGGTGCGTTATACATTGTTTGTTTCTCGTCGTATTAAAGAAATAGAAAAAAACAACAAGAATAAGAAAAGTTTTAGAAAAATATAATTCAGGAAATTTGTAAGTTATATTTTTTTTTGTAATATTTGTTGAATTGACTTGGTTTTCTTGTTTTTGAATAATTTTGATATTATATTCTATATTGCTTGCTCTAGTTGAATAATTCGCTTATGACTAGCTTAGGACTTAATTATAAATGGCTAAATATATTGTTATATGGGTAATTGTTTTTTCGTTTCCTATCGTGTTTTTCGGTCAAAATCACATATGTTTAAAAAAACGCCATCAAAAAGTCGGCGCTGCAAAAGCTTTATATGGCAAACTTATAAAGGATTTAAGTGTCTCTGAATTTTGTTAAAGTTCAAACCCTTCACCTCCTCGACTACAGCTTTAAAACGTTTTTTTCTCAATTGTGACCTTAGCATTGGGCCTATTTAAAATTTGTTAATACTTTACCTTTTCAAGCTCCTAGGGAGCATAACAAAATTTCAAGTTATTCTTTTGATATGACAATATAATGGTATAAGGAGATAACAACCGATACTAGCCATCGCCGGTAACAGCCAATTTGACAAACAAAAAACAATGTCAAAGTACAGTGGGTGCTATGGGACATCGGATACGTGAATTTAAAACTTTGAAAGCACGAACGGCAGCGAAGGATTCTATTGGTCAGAGTCCTTATGGCAACAACTAGGTACCTACTTTTAACTTATTTAAAATGTATACAAATTAACAAGGCGTAAGAAGACGTAATAAGGCAAAGAATATAATTTAAATGTAAGGCAATAATTTAAATACTAGGTAACATTTAATAAGATATCTCGAAAATTAAGACAAGGTTATAATTGGCTTTCAAGTGCCGATTATTATGACTGCCGAATCGAAATATCTACCAAGAAAATTTTCCTTTTTTTTTGTGCTCTTATCTTATGCTAACACAATATAGCTTCTTAAAAAAAATTCCGCAACACTTGACACAGATACATTTACTGGTTATCCTGAAGGCAAGCAACAAACTCCCCATTAGATTTCCCCTGAATCTTTTATGTCAACTTTCTTTTCGAACATCAGGAATTTCACCACACAGTGGTGTTTGCGCCAGAAACATTCCATGTTGCCGTTGAAAAGAAAAGTGCACTTGCGTGCGCATATGAGAGCAAGTATCAACAAATTTGTATTCGGTCGATACTGAACCTAGGATACAAAATGTTTAGTTGTAGTTCAACTGTGTTGAGACGTGGTAGCAGTTACTCACCTGCGTGAGACTAAAGCTAATGAAAATAAACGACCGCAAGGTAGTAATTTATAGACATCGGTACGTTTATCGTAGATTTTCCGAAGTTCTTATCTCTGTACATATAAAATCGCTATCAAAATCCGGATAAGCCCGTGGCAGCTTTAATTGGAAAGTGTCAGACCATTATTGACCAGAAGTGTGTTATTCGGACAAAGAGTGGATACCATGGCGGGACTATACTTTACCTGTTAGATCGTAAGAAAATGGATAAATCTTAACGATGAGACAACGTTACTCAAAGTTTTAGACAGCTTAAGAATTCGCCAACCGACGCACGTTCGCTTAGTATAGTACTCGCGAAACGCAGGAGTTTTAAAGTTTCCCATTTTTCACCCACCTCTTTGAAACTCGTGTGGTGCAATTTTATTCTTCGGTCTATTTACTTTCCTTTCAGTTAGTTTTTTTTGCTCGTTGTTGAAAAACGCGTTATAATACGGTTCGATGCGGTGTGCCTGTGAGTAAGTGTTTTTTCAAGTGATGTGCATACAGAAGCAAAAGGAAAAATGTTTTCATTCATGATGAATCACTCTCATCGTCGAATAGGATGATGATGATGTCGATGTTTGTGATTACAATGGTGTTGTTCCAGTTCATAAGTGGAAGAATTATCACAATGTTGATGATGATGCACTCCAGTGAAAAATAATCTTATAATTAAAATTTCGCAAGAAAATTTTATTGTACAAGTGGCTAATAGCAACAGCAATAGCTTTTATAAAGAGAAGCGATGAAACAAAAAGGATATGATAGTTGTGATTCTCTTTGTATCTGATATATCAAGGATATAATAAGTGTTGAAATTAATTCCTTCTCTATGTGAGAATATTTTGTTGTGCATTCGTAAAGAGTTTGACATAGATATACGAAGATATATTATTCTATCTATTATTCTAATTTCGAGTGCATCAATTTTTCAAAGTGCGTGATTCGGAGAAAAGTGTAATGAAATGTTGCTAGAATACGTTATACTGTTCTTTTGTGGATTACTAATCGACAAAGCTACCTCAAGTAGTAAGTACATAGCCTATGTTTTTATTTATAATTAATTTTTAATGAAAAGTAAATATTATCAATATATGTACAGTAATAAGCTTTAAAAATTTAATTACAATTTTATTGTTTACTTCTGGACATCACATGTAGTTCAATTATTCTGTGGTATTAAATCAATTATACACATAGATACTCTCTTTTTGACTTTGACATTTAGTCCCTAGCTATATGTACATATAAGCAAAAGATAATTGAGTTATTCCAAATGTGTAGGTGGGTGTTCGATATGGGAAAACTATGTATGTGTTCTTTTTAAGTGTCATCCTTTTGTTTCGCATCCATTAACCTAGGAGATAAGATCTATCCAGTTTGTCAATTAGTTCAAGAGTGTTTAACATACGGCAGTGGTAGATACCAACTATTTATCAAAGGGTTTTCAACTGTGCCCCTCATTCAATCTATGTCTACAACAGGCACCTAGCTACACAGATACATACTTAAGATGATGTCGTTTAATGCTTTATGAACCATTATATCATTCCTGGTCTATTAAGTTCTAGCTTTGGTAGATATATAATATGGGTTGGGTTAGCCATTGAGGCAGTTTGTTGATCTTTGCATTCTGATGACGATGAGTAAGTGCTAAAAATAAAGACATAAATTTGAAAATAGGGGTTGTTATATGTATGCTTTTATGTTAAGCACTAAAATGTATTTAAGTACCTACATAACAACATTGACTTAAGCATTATGAAGGAGTAAAATATGGCTACTTATCTTTAATATGGTAAATATCAATAAGGGTCAGCAGAATTTTAAGTAACCAATAATTTGAAAAAATAGATTTTATCCTGAGTTACTGGGATAGCAACAGTTTTGTATCAGTATTATTATTTATTTTCCTGCTGACGTTTTGTTAAACTTTCCAATTGATTTTGTTCAATTGCAAATTTTTGGTAAGTAATTCCTATAATTCCTGTTATGAAATATTATAACAGTCATACGGTTCATTTTGAGACTAACGTACATTTTTCTATAGCACCCAATAACCAAGTAAACATTTCATCTATAAGATCAAATTGGTCATATGTGGTCATAGAAGGGTTCCCAATCTTCCTCCTTGAACTTGAACCTTGGAACAGTTACCCTGATTCTGAAGCGTGGGAATAAAATTCTATAAGGTCAATAAAAGAACCTGGAATACTCGTCAAAAATATCTTATATCACAACGCACTAGGGCTTGATAGTTTTCATAAATAAGCAATATGAAGCGGCTTTTTACTCTGCTGTATGAGAACTCTATTTACAAAAAACTACTTAATATTTAGACTTAATCTATCAATTTCTAATTTTCGAAAAAAATTCAGCGACGAAGCTCAGTTCTGATCGATTTTGTATATTTTGTCAAATCTCTCGTATATGCCGATAAGCAAGCTTCAATTACAGCCTTGAGAGAAATACTAGCCAATGAAATGAAACCGCTAAAAAACCACATAAAATACGATCTTGTTTTCTTTTTTGGCGGATCTGTAAGCCTAATGTTCTTGCCAATACATTTCTATTAGATACCTAACTAAATACTACTAAATACTACTTAAGGGAAAACGGAGTAAGGTTCTTTAAACAATTTCGACAAAAGCATTTTGTTAAAATGTTATTTCTTTGTATGACTGCCTTATTAAATAGAATATTGCCTGTACCTACATATCTTTTGAGAAATAAAGTCTCTGTTGAAAAGGTGAACTATCTTAAGATTATTTTCAGAGATTTATATGAGACCAAAAAAACATAAGAAAACATAATTTTAAAAAGGATTCTAATTAACTGAGGCAAGGAGGATTCTGAAAGCGTTAACGACCCATATAGGACCCAAAGTCTAGCTTCTCAAACCACTATGTGTGCGAAGATATATTTTTGACACGAATGGACCTACAGTTTAATGCCGATTTCAAATGGCAATTACTTTTTGAGAAGCTTCTCATGACAGTTTTTACTCTTGGATGTTTGTCAGAAATTCGCAAGAGGTGGGGCAGTGAATAAAAACATTCAGGTGGTGCAGGTCGGGATTTGTGTCTAATGTGTAAAATTAAAAATCGTTAGAACCGTTTTTGAGAAAATATAATTTTTAAAAACTAAGAAAGTGATGTAAATAAATTTGGTATGTGAACAAATGTTTCCATTTTGTTTGAGCCGATTCACAAATGCATTTCAGTAGCGAAGAAGGTTCGTATGACGCAGTCGTGCACTTTATTTTGTTTCGCTTTATTCGACTTATCCGTATTTTCATTTAAGGCAAAAATTATTTGGTTCAATTTGTATTTGAATAAATGTGTTAAAGTCACAACACATAAGATATATCCTCTTTGTCGAGGGTAACGCAAAAAATATATATTTAAGGGACAGTTTCGGATAATTTACATCAACCGATTTGTTTGTACAAAATGGATTATGTAGGTAGATAGATAGCGCCGCCATCCTTTGACTACTTAGTGCTCAAGCTAAACCAGTTCTTATGAGACCTATAGGCCACAGGAGTGCACATTGGCTTACTAAAGAATATTTTTCTTGATTTTTATAATTTTCAAAACAATAATATTTCAATAAGACTTCGATAATAAATATAGATATGCAAGAAGGAAAATGTACCTTCCAAGAAGTTTCAATTATTGACTTTTCAAAGTTTTATACATCGAAGCAAAATTAAAATAGCATCTTATTTTTAATTTTCTCGTGTACTAGGTACTTAGTACTAAATAGAAAGTTATTGTGATCGTGCGCAAATGTCGAACTCAAACTGAGTATGACGGATGATATTACGACCATAGAGAAGTCCATAAAAGTGAGTCCGCCAATGCCATCAGTCCGTCGGTCCGTCTGCCTGCCTGTCTGTCTGTGGCAAAATGTTTCGACGGATTTCCTTCCAAGTTAGTACATAAGGTTTTTGGGCTTACATCTCGGGGACCCTTTTTTTTCTGCTTTATACTTTGAAATTACGGTAACTGCCATACAATGTTTTTTTTTAAATTACTTATCAATTTTTTTCTAGAGAACGGTTCCAAGGATTTTAGTAATTTTTTGTATTAAAG
This sequence comes from Ferdinandea cuprea, assembly GCA_963576555.1. Lineage (NCBI taxonomy): Eukaryota > Metazoa > Arthropoda > Insecta > Diptera > Syrphidae > Ferdinandea > Ferdinandea cuprea. The sequence continues at coordinate 88,086,944 of OY754959.1, forward strand.
ATCCTTGGGATGGGATTAAAAAAACTGCACACTCAGTTTTTGGAAAAAAATTCGATTAACGGTAATTTTTAAAACCACCAATATATCGAAAACTAACAATAGGAACTCCAACAAGTTTTCCTGTTTTATACTATAAGGTCGAACAAATTTACACACTCCTTTTGAAATAATAGTTTTTAATTTTTTTTTCAAATAGCGATTTTCGTAAATTTAATTTAAATTTAATTTAAATATGTGCAAAATTACATCAAAATCGTATGTGCCGTTTTTGAGAAAATCTAATTTTTCAAAATTTAAAAAGTGATTTATATAAATTTGATATTACCATTCTTTTTAAGGAGAATTAAAAATGCACGTCATGTAGCTAGAAAATTTCGTATGACGCAGTCGTACACTTTATTTCGTTAACTTTGCCTAACAAAGCTTGATCTAATTTTTTTTAAAGGAATAATTTTAGTAATTATGTACGTTAAGTACATAAAAAATTCCTCATTAAGAAAATAAAATTGCATGTTGGCAATATTGTTAAAACATTTAAAAAAAAACTTTAGGCGAAGAAGTCCGAAAGGGACTTGATGAAAAAAAGTGCATTTTAGTGACTGCGAAGAATCGTCCAAAAAAACGTTAAGCGATTATTTATTTTTACTTTGGGCGATCATTCATGCTACTGTTTTTGGCATGTGTTTATAATGAAATTACCCAAAAAGAAATAAAAGAAAATTTATCCGAAATTGAGAAGTTTGCAGCTTTGAATGACATGAATGCATGAGCATATGTATGGGGGCCATGATGAATTGATAAGAAATCTCTGCCATCTTCTTTAACCCAAAAATGCTAGGGAATGTTCTACATCGCAGTGTTCGTCACACATTCCCATACGGTTCGCAATGCTGGACAACGTACAAAAAGTATAAGGGCAAATCTGCAGCAAAAGAAGTCATACAAAGGAAGCTTGATCGAATAAAAAATGTTATAGAAGCCTCCACGTCAAAGAAACCATGTTCTGTTCAGTTGGTATAGCCACAGGGAACCTACGAATTCCGTCGAAAAAGCAATACGCAATTGCAAAACAGAGGCAATCCTTAATATTCCTAAATCACACAAATGCAACAACACGGGCATATAAGGGGCCTCGGTGACAAATTGATAAGAAACTGTATCGGCCTATTGTGATACCACTGTAACAATTAAATCTCAGTCGCTGCCGAAATCCTTTAAGAGGAATGATAATATGGTTACTGCAGCAATAGAACCTCCAAACAAGTTTCTCAAAGCTTCGGCATGGAGAAGAGTGCTGATACTATACTATAGCTATACTATAAAACCCTCAATGACTCGTGTTGAAGTGCCATCAGCTGATATGACTGCTATAATTGCTAGTCAGTATATATATAAAAATAAAATAATTATATATAAAATACATTTTAAAGTTTTTCTATACTCACGCATAGGGCTGACAGAAACCAAGGGTTATTTATATTTATGTTTGAAACTTTTTTTAAAATTTTGATAAGTCTTATTTTATTAAATTTCTTTTTGCGCGAGTATAAGATGGTTTTTCTATACTCACGCATAGGGCTGACAGAAACCAAGGGTTATTTATATTTATGTTTGAACCTTTTTTTAAAATTTTGATAAGTCTTATTTTATTAAATTTCTTTTTGCGCGAGTATATATCAAAAATAATCAAAATTGAGAATTTAATTAATATTTCTTGACCGTGTATCTAGGTGGTAGAAACCAAACTCAGCGGTGAATTTTATAATTAATTTTCTTTCAATACAGTTTTGTACTTTCGTAATGGATTGTTAATGGAAAAAAGTTATCTCGACATTTGAGCACAGGAAAGAAGCCTTAAGAAAACCGTCAATACTTTTAATTCGTCAATATAATTAATGCTAATTTTCATATTCAGATTCTCAAAATAATATTTTCTTCAGTTTTTATTCAAATAGGGTTTTGTTTATACCTGCAAATATGAGATGCCTTTCCCCAAAAATGTATTAAGCGCAATTTCCATGTTCACTAAACAAAAAAAAAATTCTTGCTCAGTTATTTCTGCATTTTATTAGTATAAATAGATTTTAAAAGGGATTTTCTATACGAAAAACATAAAATTATTTCAACACCGAAAATCTAATTAGTTAATAAATTTTTGTCGCTTTATACATTTTTGGGGTCAAGACTTTGTCGATTGATACAACGGTTAATGTCCTTAAACCTTCAATGGACACAAAAATGCAAGATCAAATGTGATTTTCTCAAAAACAGCTTTATCGATTTTGATGTAGTAATTTACAGATTTAACCTAACTATCTAAAATACAAAAACAGATCAAAATAGTTAGTCATTTTTGAGAAAACGACTTAAACTAAAATTTAGAAAAATAGTTATATAAACAAAAACAATTATTTCAAAAGCCGAACCACACAGAATTGTTTAGCTTATATATAACAAACAAAATAATTTAAAACATAAGGAAAGGCTACAGTCCGCTTGGAGCGAACAGTATGATACCCTATCCCTATCCCTATATGCCCCAAAAAAAACCTTAAGAAGATGATGGATAGCATTTTATTTCATTCTATAAAATTTAGAAAAAAAAAAAAACATTTTTTGAAAAAACGCCCCCAAAAAGTGGGCGTGGCCAATAACTTTGTATGGGCGATATATTGGAAAAAATATTGGCTAAATATCTTGTTAAACACTTTTTTTCGGTTTCTATGAAAATTATCGAAGAAAACAGCATTTTAGTGAAAAACGCCCACAAAAAGTAGGCGTGGCAAAAAACTTTATATGACAAACTTATAAAGGAGGGCAGTGCCTACATATCTTGTGAAGGTTATAACCCTCTATCTGTCCATCTGTAGCTTTAAATCGGTTTTTTCTAAATTGTGGGCGTGGCAGTGGGCGTATTCCAAAAAATTTTACACTTAACCATTTCGGAGCCCTAGGGAGTATGTGGTCCAAATTTCAGCTTTCTAGCTTGAATTTAAAGGCCTAAAAATTGCGTACGGACGGACGGACGGACGGACATTGCTAGATAGTCTTAGGATTTGGTCCTGATCATAAATATATATACTTTTATGGGTCTACGACGAATATTAAGGGGTGTTACAAACTATGTGTCAAAATTAATATACCCTTAGGATAGGGTATAAATATTAAGGAATTACCTTAATTAGTTTTTAAGATATTGTCGGTTTTATAAATTACTGTTATTCCATTATTATATTTATACCCTATCCTAAGGGTATATTAATTTTGACACATAGTTTGTAACACCCCTTAATATTCGCCGTAGACCCATAAAAGTATATATATTTATGATCAGGACCAAATCCTAAGACTATCTAGCAATGTCCGTCCGTCCGTCCGTCCGTCCGTACGCAATTTTTAGGCCTTTAAAATTAAGCTAGGAAGCTGAAATTTGGACCACATATTCTCTAGGGCTCGGAAATGGTTAAGTGTAAAATTTTTTTGAATACGCCCACTGCCACGCCCACAATTTAGAAAAAACCGTTTTAAAGCTAAAGTTAGAGAGATAGAGTGTTACAACCTTCACAAGATATGTAGGCACTGCCCTCCTTTATAAGTTTGTCATATAAAGTTTTTTGCCACGCCTACTTTTTGTGGGCGTTTTTGACTAAAATGCTGTTTTCTTCGAAAATTTTCACAGAAAGCGAAAAAAACTGTTTAACAAAATATTTACCCAATATTTTTTCCAACATATCGCCCATACAAAGTTTTTGGCCACGCCTACTTTTTGGGGGCGTTTTTTCAAAAAAACTTTTTTTTTTTTTAATTAATAGAACTAAATAAAATGCTATCCATCATCTTCTTAATGATATTTTCTTTGGGGCATATAGGGATATGGATAGGGTATCATACTGTTCGCCTCAAGCGGACTGTAGCCTTTCCTTATGTTTTTTTCTTAAATCTAAGTATGCAGTATTTTTAACCCTATCTCACATATCCAAAGTAAAAATAAAGACCAACATTTTTGGAACCATTTTTAGGGAAAGTAGTGATAAGTGATTTTTACAAAAAAAAAAAAATCATGGCAGGTACCGTTACTTAAAGCGATGAAGCTAAAGAGAAAAAAACACAGCGAGATGTTGCCCCCACCTTTGAATCCGAACTTTGAAGCGGACGTCATTGACGGACGCACTTTTCTGTACTTCTCTATAATCGAAATATCGTTCCTCGTACTCAGTTTGAGTTAAAACGATCACCACTGTAATATACTTATGTAAACCTAATACAAAAAGATATGTCAACACAGACAAATCATTTGTGTTCCCAGTTAAACCGAACGCCATGATAAATATTTTTGTCTGACCATTTCGTAGCATACGACAAATGCAATGCACTTTAATTAAATTGTTCTTATCATAAATTTCGTCTTGTTCTCATTTACTTAAAGGGCAAAATATTATTTTAGCAACTATTACGATATAATGTCAATATCGTCCTCATAGTGCCTTCCGTGCGCAATATTTTTGAAGGATTTCAAATGCTGCTTCAGCTGCTGCCAAACTGCACCTTGCACATTGTTTGACGAGATCCCGAATTAGACCATCCTCCCTCTTCCTCTATGCTGACAATACAATATTTTTCGAAACCATTTTTCGCCCAAGTCTCTGGTCTCCTTTAACAAGACCTTGATAATTTTTCGATTTGGTGCTAAAAAAATTGCTTAGAGATTAATATTGTAACAGCAACCAGTCCCCACCCCGAATAAACCTTCTCCTTGGTCAGCCTATATCCCTTGTACAATCTCTTCGCGAGCTACAGGGAGCTAAATTTTCGTTTGATGAGATAATTCTCAAAGCTTACTCTTCACTTGGTTTTGTTAAACGGTGGTTAAAAGAATTCTCCAACCCTTATGTGACAAGATCCCTCTACATATCCTTTGTGCGCCCCATTCTCGAATACGCTAGTCAAGTGTGGTAGCCCTTTCAGCGAGTTTATGTATCCAGAATCGAGAGCATTCAACGTCGTTTTCTTCCATTCGCTCTTCGAGATTTACCCTGGGATGACCCTATAATCCTGCCTCCCTATCATGACCGCCCTAAACTTATAAACTTGAGTACCTTTGAAGAAAGTAGGAACGTAGCAGACATTGGCCTTATTCATAGACTCCTCTCAGGTTGTATCGATTTCACGTTTATTTACAAATCTGTTTTCTTCAACACTAACCCTCGTAATTTACATACTAAAGAGAAAGTTATTGCGATCGTGCCAAAATTTTGAACTCAATGTGAGTATGGCGGATGATACGACTATAGAGAAGTCCAAAAATGTGGGTCCGCGAATGCCGTCCGTCGGTTTGTCTGTCTGTCTGCCCGGGCGTCGTATGGCCAAACGGTTCGACGGATTTGCTTCTAAGTTCGTATATAAGGTTCTTGGGGTTACATCTCGGGGCATCTTTTTATTTTTTGCTTTATCTTTTGAAATAACGATACCTGCCATACAAATTTTTCTGTGAAAATCACTTATCGCTATTTTTCTCAAAAGTTGCTCCAAGAATTTCGGTATTTTTTGTACTAAGGATATTTAGGATGGGGTAAAAAATTCTGCATACCCTGAAAATAAAATCGATTAACGGTAATTTACAAAACTGGAAATATATCGAAAACTAATAAAGGGAATTAAAAAAAAATTTTGCACACTTCGATTTTTGAAATAATTTTTTTTACATATTTTTTCGTATAACGATTTAACGACAAAAACGGCTAGAACGATTTTGATAATTTTTTTATTTCGAACAATTATGTTAAAAGTGTCCAATGTGCGAAATTACATTAAAAGCGTAGGTGCCGTTTTTGAGAAAATCTAATTTTCCAAAACCTAAAAAGTGATTTAAATACATTTTCGATTCATTTCGAAATGCCGTTCAAAAACGCATTTCATGTACCATCATATGCCGCAGTCGTGCACTTTATTTATTTACCAAACTACTAGAACTCCAATGGTTTTAAGGAATCAACCTCCCGTATGCTGCGAAAGGTAGACACAAAACTTACCGTTTTGATTTCAACCGCAGCGCTGCCTGTCTCAAACTCGATCTCCTTCCCAATTTCTCGTAAATCTTAGTTTTATCTGCCACATCGAACAATATTGGGGTCAAATGAATCTTCGAAGCCCAGCCCCCAGGTTCGAGACAAGAAAAAATACCGAACCTCTGTTTCACAGTTCAAGCCATCGCGGATGCAATAGCGCGTACACGGGATTGTTGAGGATGGCAGGCTGCTGCGTCTTAGGTAGAGGCTCTCCATAGGTCGGGACCCAGTTCATTAAAAGTAAGTATTAACTTAACTCTTAATGTTCGTAGAACAATCCTTACGTACTACCGGTTTTGCTTTCGATGTAAAATAAATGTTATAAAAAAGTTATTTAATATGTTAACATTAAAAAAAAAATGTCTACATTCTGTATACTGCCTACTAGTTGTATGTAATTAAATTTTACCCTAAAAGATCAAAGGCAAAAAAGTTTCTCTTTTTATAGCGTAAGTCTTCAAAAATATATTTGAAGAATTTTATAATAGGACACATCTAGCGATTTAATTTTCCTTTTATACATAAACATAATACATACATACCTATTCTGCATACAACTTGGCGAAATTATTTCCTTATTCTGATTGACAACTTTCCTTGTTAAGGCTATTACATAAGTATAATAAGCTTTGAATATAGAAAGCCGAGTAAATTAAAAACTAAAATTCTTATTAAACGGAAACTTCAGTTTACTGCATTATTAAGAGGCTTCCTGAATGTAAGGTACTTGACACAACTTGAATTGCTTCGATTTAAATATTGTATCACGTTCAAGTTTCTCCGAAATTAAACAAGTAAAATTGTCTGTTAGGAACCTTATCATTGAGAATGTTTATAAAAATTCAAGATGGACTTCTGACAATAAATGTGTATCTAGACTACAGTTACTGAAGGGTTTTAAAATCAGGTATGGGCATTTATTTCATTTATTGATTCTGCAAATGCCTTTTTTTACATTTTAAAACTATTTTAATGGGTTTCTTGCTTCTTTTGGATTTTGTTTCAAACTGAGAAAGCTCACTAAAATGTTACGTATATTTTGTTTTTTTGACAAAGAAATTGTGTTAACCTTTTGGTTTGTGTTTGGCTTTAAGGTAAATGAGAAGTAGAAACACGAAGTACAAAATAACACATTGAGTTTAAACTAGATATATGTCTGCAAAACAATGTTAGGCAAATAATGTTTTTTTCAATAAGTTATAAAACCAGACTTTACCGGTAAACGTACAATGAAATTACTTTAATTTAAATAATTTGAAATAGACAACACATTCGGTGAACGTACAGTGAAATTACATTAATTGAAATAATTTGAAACAGACAACGGATTGCAATAATGCACATCACCCGTTAATAAAGAAGAACAAACTTTATTGTGTTAACCCCAAGACTGATTTTAAGTTCTTTGAGACTTGGATTTAATTTTCTATGTTTAACAAGCTAAATATAACCACAAGCTAAAAAAACCCTACACACATATATATAAAGCGGAACATTCATATTCCATATACAAACTCATGCTTATAAATTGATTTGACCACTACATATCTCTGAAACAGTTAAGATAAAGTGCACTACTGCGTCATACGGAACTTTACCAAATTTATCTAAATCACTCTTTTCAAAAATTAGATTTTCTCAGAAAAGGCTCCTACGATTTTGATGTAATGTCGCACATTGGACACTTTTAAAATAATTGTTTAAAATTAGTTTTTGAGAAATCGAATTTAATTAAAAGTCAAGAAAACAGTTATATGAAAAACAATTTAACAAAAAAATAATTTAAAAAATGAAAGTATGCAAAAAAAAAATAATTTAAAAAAATGGAAGTATGCAAACTGTTTGACTACATAGTATAAAAACATAAGGAAAGGTTACAGTCTGCTTGGTGCGAACAGAATGATACTCTATACATATTCCTATATAGTGGATAGCTTTTCATTTCATTCTATTAAATTTAAAAACAAATTTTTAAAAATGCCCCAAAAAGTGGGCATGGCCACAAACGATATGTCAAAATTAATATAAGAAACAATAACTTTTTTTTGTAGCTCCCTTTATTGGTTTTAGAGATATTGGCTATTTTATAGGGTCCGCCAAATAACTTTTTTTTTTGAAAATGCTATAAGAAAAACTACTAAATATTTTCTCAAATTTAGTTTTTTATTTGAAAGTAGAATCCTTCCGGTTAATAATGGAAAATAATTTCATTCAAATGGCTGCCTCGGCTGGCCATGCAGTAGCCTACACGATCGGTCCAATTTTTAAGCACATTATCGATTGTGTGCAGCTGTATTTCACCAATGGCTTCTCGAATATTGTCCTTTAAAGGGTCAATTGTCTCTGGCATATCGGCGTAACACTTATCTTTTACGGCACCCCACAAATAATAGTCCAACGGTGTCAAATCGCAGCTCCGCGGTGGCCAAACGACATCAGCTCTGCGGATGATTATGCGATCTTCAAAAACAGGGCGCAAAACATCGAGTGTAGCTTCGGCTGTGTGGCACGTAGCGCCGTCCTGTTGAAAGCAAATGTTGCCAATATCCTCCTCTTCAATTTTTGTGAACAAAAATTCGTTCAACATGGCCCGATAACGATCACCATTGACTGTAACGGCTACTCGTTGCTCATTTTCGAAGAAAAATGTCCCAATTATGCCTCTGGACCAAAATCCGCACCAAACAGTGTCTCGTTTTGGGTATATCGGCTTTTCAGTGTATGTGTACGAGTTTTCTGTGCCCCAAATGCGACAATTTTACTTGTTTACGTATCCGCCAAGATCAAAATGAGCTTTATCTGAAAAGATGATTTTTTTGGCAAAATCGGCAGCTTCTCTAAGTCGATCGCAGGCCCACTTAGCCGATGGTCAGTTGGCTTCAACTCCTGAACCAATTGAACTTTGTATGAAGTCATACCAATGTCTTTATGCAAAATTCGTCTCAATGATGTCTCCGAAATGTTCAATTGTTGAGAACGACTTTGAATTGATGTTGATGGCGCTTCACGCACACTTTCTGCCACAGCAGCAATTTTCTCGGGTGTACGCACTGTTTATGGCTTTTCACGCTTTGGCTTATCGATGAGGAGGCCAGTTTCTTCCACTTTTTTCACAAGATAACGAACATACGGAGTTGACGGTCCTTCTCTTCTTCCAAAATCCGTACGCAATTTTCGCACACATTCTGCAACATTACCATGATTTTCAATGTAATGTCGCAATATTACCCAGCGTTGTTCAAGCGTATACACAACCATATTCGTTCAGCAGAAGGATAAAACTAATTATCTGTCAAATCAGATATAAGCTAAGTATTACCATTCGCGAAATAAGTACTAGTTGAAAAAAAAAACATTAGATGGCGGACACTTTATAAATTACCGTCAATTGTTTTTTTTTCCAAAAACTGAGTATGCAGTATTTTTGGCCCCATCTCAATTATCCTTAGTACAACGAAGGACCGAAATCCTTGAAACTAACGGGTGATCCAAGTAGAGATACTTTTTTCAATAGCCTTTTTTGACAGATCACGTGTGAGTCGTGTCATTCTGTCATGTTATTTTTGTTTAGTATTGTTTGGCATTTCATAATGGCAAGACTTACGCGTGAACAACGTATACAAATTGTTCAACTTTATTATGAAAATTCACGTTCTGTGAGGAATGTGTTTCGTGCACTTCCCTCAACTTATGCTCAACATAATCGGCCTACTGAGCGTACCTACTATTCGCAACATCATCACCCATTTTGAGGCGCAGCATTCATTATTGGATAATATTCGACCGAATAGACCACGTCCAGCACGCTGTAAAGAAAATAAAGCGGCCGTAGCTGAGAGTGTACACGAAGAGCGTAGAGAGTCGATTCGGCGCCGTTCGCAGCAACTCGGACTGACGTATGAAACGACTTGGCGCATTTTACGTCAAGATCTTAAATTGAAAGCGTACAAAATACAGCTTGTGCAACAACTGAAGCCGATCGACCTTCCCAAGCGACATCGCTTCGCTCTATGGGCTCTTGAAAAGTTCCAAGAAGATCCGACGTTTTCGAGGCAAATTTTGTTTAGCGATGAGGCCCATTTCTGGCTCAATGGGTATGTAAACAAACAAAATTGCCGCATTTGGGACGAAGAGCAACCTGAAGAGATTGAAGAACCGCCACTTCATCCAGAAAAAACAACGGTTTGGTGTGGTTTGTGGGCCGGTGGAATCAGCGGTCCATATTTCTTTAAAAATTATGCCGGTGCGAATGTAACCGTCAATGGCGACCGTTATCGTGCCATGATAACCGACTACTTGATGCCTGAAATTGAAGCTCGTGATCTCGGCGACATTCCCACACATCGCATCAATCAGTGGACTTATTGAGAGAACATTTCGGTGAGCACAAAATTTCACGTTTTGGGCCGGTCGATTGGCCACCAAGATCGTGTGATATCACACCGTTAGACTTTTTCCTGTGGGGATATGTAAAGTCAAAAGCTTATGCCGACAAACCCGCTTCAATTCAGGCCTTGGAGGAAAACATCACGCGTGTCATTCCCCAGTTACCAGTCGAAATGCTCGAACGAGTGATCGAAAATTGGACTCAATGGATGGACCATCTGCGACGTAGCAACGGCCAACATTTGATAGACATAATCTTCAAAAAATAAATGCCAAAGAATGTTCTTTCAAATGATAATAAACATTCTCCATTAAATTTGAATTTTCTGTGTTTTTTTCTTTAAAAAAGTAGGGAACCTCGAAGTGGATCACCCTTTATTTTCTAATAGTAAACAGAAAAATAGTGATAAGTGATTTTCACAACAAAAATTGTATGGCAGGTACCGTTATATCAATCGATAAAGCAAAAAGTAAAAATTTGCTCCGAGATCTAACCCCAGGAACCTTATATATGAACTTTAAAGCAAATCCGTCAACACGGTTCGCCACACGGCACCCGGACAGACAGACAGACCAACGTACGTAATATCATCCTTCATACTCAGTTTGAGTTCGAAATTTCCGCACGATGCTAACATTTGCTTAAAACCTGAGATATATTTAGGTTATATTCTGTAGAAATTGTTGAAAGTGGAACTCCCCACCCCACCAGTGGTTAAAAATATAAAAAAGTTAATTGCTCTAGTCAAGAATAATAAGAATAAACATATTTTAATTATTCAAAATAAGAATGAATGAAATCTTAGGTTTAAGAAATATCTTTGGTGTAATAGTTTCCTTAATGTTCAGCCAATCGGATTGATATTGTACAATTGAACTCTTAGGACGTTTGTATTTAGCCCAATAACAATTATTTTCTTGCAAATGTAACCGTTTAAATTGCAGTCGAGGTGGGTAGCCCTTGTTTGGAATGCTTTAAATTCAAATTATATACACTGCGATTATTTTCTACATTAGTGCCCTCTTTTACGCACAAAGATATGCATGCGTTATAAGAAGCGCCTATAAGAAGAAGATTATATAAAAAAATTTAAAAAAAATTGGCCTTGAAAAATAGTAAAACGGCTTTGGTTTATTCATGAATATACACAAATCGGCAACTATCTGCAGCTACACTTATTACTTTAAAACATTGACAAACATATTGATTATACTCGAAATGAGGGAAACGGGGGGTAGGTTAGGTTAGGTTGAAGTGGCAGTCAGATAGAAGTCCGACTCACTTAGACCAATATAAGGTCCATTGTGATACCACGTGGATCTGAAGTTCCTGCCTACACGTTGAACCATTTTGAGGTGCTAATAAAGCGTGAGAGACATTTTGGGTCGGTTGAGTTTAGATCATTAAGATCATTATAGAAGAAGGCCCCGATATGGAGGTTTCGCTTTCGATAGAGAGCAGGGCATGCGCAGAGAAGGTGTAGAGTAGTCTCCTCCTCCTCCTCATCCAAACAGCTCATACAGAAGTCGTTGGAATAGGCACCAAGCCTTGTTGCATGCCTGCCTAACAAACAGTGTCCAGTTATGACACCTATTGTAGCACCAATGTTCGATCGATTAAGGGTAATCAAGCTCCTTGAGCGTCTTAGATCCAGCCTAGGCCAAATCTGCTTCGTTGTCAGACAAGTAGTACCATTTGTCCATCTGTGGTTAGTTTTTTCTAATGCATCCAGTTTAAACAAGAGCTTGCACGTGGAAACTGGTATGCCTAAGGAGCCCTTTTCAGGCAAGATTGAGAGGGTAGTTCCAAGTTTGGCGAGTTCGTCGGCCTTGCAGTTACCCGGAATGTCCCTATGCCCCGGCACCCAACAAAGGTGAATGTTGAACTGCTCAGCCATCTCCTTTAGAGATGATCGGCAATCTAGGGCTACTAAAGAGTTAATAGAGACAGAGTCCAGACACTTGATGGCGGCCTGACTGTCCGAAAAGATTCGAATATCCTTTACGGATACCACATTCTTTCTTAGCCAGGACAAGACTTCCTTTATCGCCATAACTTCCGCCTGGAAAACACTACAATGATTAGGAAGACGGAAGGAGAGACTGAGATTGAGCCTGTCTGAGAAGACACCTCCACCCACTCCATCATTTGTTTTTGAACCGTCCGTGTAAAAATGGATTGATTCTTCTTCCGGCAAGGCATCCTCCCAAAGGATCTAGGGGGATGGATATCTGGAAGTTTTTGTCGAACAGCAGTTGGTGTGTGGTGTAGTCTATATTCCTAGAAGGGATTCTGAGTATGTTCAGAATTGCAGAGTGGCCGATTTCACTATCGTCCCATTGAGAAGTTGCTTTAAGGCGAGTGGCCGTGGTAGCAGCCGTCTGTCTGCTAAAGATGTCAAGGGGTATCAAATGGAACAGAATGTCGAGTGCAGCTGAGGGAGTGGTGCGAAGCGCTCCGCCTATGCATAAACATGCTGGTCTCTGGACTCTGCCTAGTTTATCGCGATTTATCGCTTTCTCTAAGGCAGTCCACCAGACAATTGTTCCATACGTTAGTATCGGTCTTACAACCGAGATATATAGCCAGTGAGTAATTCGGGGTTGTAGTCCCCACTTGTTACCAATAGCTTTTTTGCAAGAAAAGAGTGCCACCGTAGCTTCCCGGACTCTTTCTTGTATATTAGACTTCCAGTTGAGCTTCCTATCCAGGATGAGACCTAGGTATTTGGCCTCGTCAGAGAAGACTAAGCTGGTACCCCTGATTGAAGGGGGGTCGACTCGTGGGATTTTGTATTTCCTAGTAAAGAGGACAAGTTCGGTTTTTTGGGGATTGACGCCTAGACCACAACTGTCAGCCCATCTTATTAGCTTGTTAAGAGCATTTTGTAGGACTTCTTTTAAGGTGTTTAGGTGCTTCCCCGATACGGCAATAGCAACGTCATCTGCATAGGCAATCACTTTGCAGCCCTCTCCTTCCAGGATTGCAAGCAGTTTGTTCACCACAAGATTCCAAAGAAGTGGGGATAGGACTCCTCCTTGCGGGGTTCCCCTGCTGACAGATCTTCTGGCGGAGGTCATACCCAGCTTTGAGTTAATAATCCTACTGGTTAGTAGTTGATTAATGAACTCGCCAAGTGTGTTATCCACTTTTAGATCCGACAGTGCAGTTGAGATCGCGGATGTATTGACGTTGCTAAAGGCGCCTTCTATATCGAGGAAGGTTACCATTGTATACTCCTTATGGTGAAGGGAATATTCAATTGAACGTACTAACGTGTGAAGGGCTGTTTCTACAGATCTGTCTTTGCAATAGGCATGTTGGGAGGTAGACAGCAGCCTTTTGTCAATGTTGGTACGAATATGGATATCTATCAATCTTTCTAGAGTTTTTAGGAGAAATGATGATAGACTGATGGGTCTGAGATCTTTCGGAGTGACATGGGAGTATTTGCCAGCTTTGGGTATGAAAACCACTTTCACTTCTCTCCATAACAGCGGAATGTGGACCAGTTCAATACAACTTTTCAGAATTATCTCAACACCGGTAGAATAATATCTGATGTTTTTTGTAGTTCGGCTGGTATAATGCCGTCTGGTCCCGCCGATTTATATGGTTTGAAGCTGTGTAGCGCCCAAAGTAGCCTATCCCTGGTAATTAGATCGTGAATGTTGGTTATGTGAGTCCTTACCCTGTTTGGGTTCGTACTACTGATAGCATGGGAGCGATTCCTTGCTAGACGTAGTCCAAGAGCCATCCGATTTTTTGAGACAGCTGGGCATCGTTGGATTTGTAGAGAGGAATTTCCTTAGCCTAGAACCTTCGGAGGTATCCTCTATTTTGCTACAGAAGAGTCGCCTAGATATTCTTTTGGCTTTCCTCAATACTTTTTTATAGGATTTGAGAGATACTTTGTAGGCATCCCAGTCAGAATCTGTTCTTGTGGCCTTGGCTTTATTGAACAGTTTCCTGCAGACATTCCTAAGTGGGCTCAATTCCGATGTCCACCAATGCGGCTTACGCTTGCCTCTCGGTCTAGTGAAAGGAAGACGGGAGGACAATGCTTTATTTAGAGCCATAGTGAGTTCCCTGACTTTATGATCAAGCTCGTTGGTGTCATGAGGGGAACATAACAGCATAGAGCTCACTGAATGCCATAGTGAATCTCTGTACAGGAGCCAGTTTGTCTTGCGGTAGTTCCGGAAGGTTGATTGGCGGAAGGAGGTTTTGTACGGTTTATCTGTACTAACTGCAGCATCAATTGCTACAATTAGGCAGAACTACTTCCACCACGGTCTTATCTAGGCCCTCTGATTCCGAAGATGAACCAAGAAGTTCATCCTCACTAAGAAGAACCTTGTTTAGGCAGTCCTCCGTCTCCATGTCCGACAACGTGTCAGTAATAGAGGCAGTGGGCCTGGTTGGGGTCGCCTGGTCTGCGGAGACATCGTCTTCCATGTAAGGAAAGGATACCGATGTACCCGGGACAGGGGCTGCGGAATCGGAGTCTAAGGGGTGAGGAGGCAGTTTGCCAGTCTCTAACTCATCCTTTTTATAGACGCGCAGAGTGATTTTCTCCCAACCAAAACTTATCATGCCGTTGGTCTGCGCCAAAGGAGCAAGGGATTCCTGGTTGATTACTATAATAGCAGATCTATAGGCACCCCTTTGCCCTGGTGGCGGTCCAGGGGTTGCCCTGATGAAGGGTAGAAAGCTACTTAAAAGCTTCAGCTTGACCGTTTGTGTTACGGGGGGTAACACAATTAAAACTCCAACTAAACATGAAAAGACGTTCACAGAATACACAAAAAAGATTAAATAAATCAAATTAATTTCACAAGAAGAGTTCGTTAAAGAGTTCATTTCGTATATATACGCCGCATTCAATTTTTAGAAAGTCCCGTTAGATTTTCGGAATAAACTGAAAAATAAGTTTGGACAATTTAGAAAAAAATTGTTTACATTTTGACTAAATATTTTGAGATGGGTTTTTTGATATTTGGCCTATGGGCGCAACCGCTGTGCAATGGTTTATCAAGTAACGATTTTCTTAAAAAAAAGCTCTAAAGGTAAAGTTAGTCAAGTTTAAAATGTTTGAAAACCTTTCTAATAACAGTATTTTAGAAAACCTACAAAACATTTTTCAAAAACGAAATTAGGAAAGCCAAAATGGTATTTATAGATAAACGACGCAAAGAAATTGTGTAGGGGTGAAATAATATTTAAATATTTTGTTTATTTACCTCAGAGATATCGCATGCTGCGCATCTTTCCGAGGCGGCCCTTTCAATCATATTGTTTTTCACACTTAATGGCAAAGTCAAAAAACTATAATAAATGATATTGTTTTTCACACTTATTGCCAAAGTTAAAAATTTAAAATGCATAGAATTAATTTGAATTTTTTATCAAAAAAGTATAGCTGTAGTCTTTTATTTAGCCTTATTTTCGAAACTGAAAAATGATTGACTCTTTACAATAAAAAAAAACTTTTAAGGTATTTTCTGAAGGTCCATCTCTACATAGGGATGTATATATAACATACATTGCGAAATTAGTTTTTGTTATTCTTGCGTATACGAAAAGACCATATCAGTTTGATGAAATGTAATTCTGTTAAATTTAAAATCGTTTTAATTGGCGTGGAGGCCGGATATTATTCAATTCAAACATATACTTGCACAATTTCCTATAAACTATTGTGTTACACTGCACATAAAACTCAGAAAAAATGCTCTACAACATATCAACATTTTATATTGCATTGTTTGTGCTATTACAACAAGCTGAAATAAAAACCCTCATGTTCTATATTTTACTACAAAGGCAACTAACTACACTAACGAGGGCATACAATTATATCGATTTCATCTTGTTTATTTTTACTGTTTAGTGCTGATCCATTGTCAATAATATTATAAAGATACGCGAGCGGAAACAATAATCACACATATCTCCGTATTTCTTTATTTTAAGAAAAACAAATGACGTTTCCAGATGATAACATTATCCGAATATAGCTACATATATGTTTTCAAGGACTCGGAAAAACTGAGTTTAACCCAAAGTAGGTTACAGTGGTGAAATTTGATAAAAGCAACTTACATGAAACACTTGCATGTCTTAAAACTATTTAAAGTAAATATTAAATAACATTTGCTTAAAATCTGAGATATATTTATGTTATATTCTGTAGAAATTGTTGAAAGTGGAACTCCCCACCCCACCAGTAAATATTAAATAAAAACCTTGCGTATAGCGATGGTAAAATAAGTTTTCTTGACCCTTGTTTACCATTTATGTTTTTGGTGTGTCCTTAAACTTGACTTCGATGGGAATACTCAACGATTGTGTCGTTAAGAAAAACTATACCTAAGTTATTTTTTTTTTAATGAAGCAACAAACAAATTACGTGAAGCAAAAACATTTGCACATTCTACGGCCATAAACAAAATAAGTATGGAATCAGTTTCCAAGTCGGTTTGATTCGGTTTGTATAACAACAAGAAATATTTCCCAAATCGCCTTTATAAACAGGTACATTCAAGTTCAAACCATAATCATAAAAACAATAGACCGCACTTCAACTCGATTTGCATTGTGTTTGCCAGCCGAATCGAAACTGAATCCTATATTCAATTCGGTTTCAAACTTTCGCATTTAATAATTCCGTTCAGTTCGTTCGATCGGTTTCGCCAACTCGGTTTGACTCAGTTTGGCTGTAACTCGGTTTAAATAGGTCTATGAACTCGAGTTGACAGATTGCTAATTGGCAGCGTCTTATATCTAAATCTGATTTTTAAGTCCGACTTTCAAGCATTGTCTTGATCCAGTAACATAGGTTAGGTAAGGTAAGGTTAAGTTGAAGTGGCTGTCGGCATAAGAACTGACACACTTAGATCAATAATGGCCCGTTGTAATACCACTCGTTGAACCAATTGCAGCTTCTGCCGAAGCGCAGTAGACCTTTGATGCCAATGTTTCTGAGATCACATGTGTCTTGGCGGAAGAAGGCTCCGAGATGAATCTTTCTTTTCCTGGAGAGAGCAGGGCATGCACAAAGCAGGTGAGTGATCGTTTCCTCCTCCTCTTTCTCTGTACAACAACTGCAAAAGTCGTTCAAGAATGTACCAAGTCTTGTTGCATGTCAACCTATTAGACAGTGTCACCACAGATGACACCTATAGTAGTGATAATGTTCCGTCTGCTTATAGAGCTTAGGCCTGATCCGTTTTAGCGATAGACATGTGATACCAGATAAAGTTTCTTTCCTCTGTCGCAGCCAGTCGTAAAGTTAATTTACAAGTAGCGAATGGTATACAGGTCAGAGGTGTAACATGGTTCCTAGTTTTGCAAGTTCATCAGCCTTACAGTTCCCAGGAATGTCCCTGTGCCCCGGCACCCAGCAAAGGTTGATGTTGAACTGCTCCGACATCTCCTGAAGAGACGATATGCAGTCTACGGCTACTATAGAGTTTACAGAGACTGATTCGAAGCACTTAATTGCCTCGTGATTGTCCGAGAAAATGCTGATATCTTTGAAGAAATCACGTTCCTCTTTAGAGGAACTTTGAGACTTCTTTAATCGCCATTATTTCGGCCTGGACCATGCTACAATGATCAGGAAGGCTGAAGGAGAGACTAAGATTTAGTTTGTCAGAGAATGCACCACACCTCACCTGATTATTGGTTTTGATCTGTCGGTATAAAATTGGATCGCTGTGTCCTCCAAGAATGCATCTTCTTCCCAGAATGATCGGGTTGGAAAGTAACATTTAAGTATTTTCCGAATTGTATTTGGGGAATGGTGTAATCGATTTTACTGGGGATATTTATATTTAGAGGGTCAGCTGAAACAGAATGTCTTAAGCATTCGAGGGAATCGTGCGTAAGGCTCCTCCAATCCAGGATGATATTTGGACTTTTCTTATTTCATTCCGATTGGTCGCTTTATCTAAAGCAGTCCACCAGACAGCCACTACATATGTTAGCATCGGTTTATAACAGTGGTGATGTGAGGTTAAAGGCCCCATCTGTTCCCAATGGCTTTTTTACATGAGAAAAGTGCTACTGTAGCTTTTTTTATTCTTTCCTGGATATAAGGCTTCCAGATCAACTTTTTCTTTTCTTTTCTGACAGCCCTTCTCTTGAACTATGTACATCCACATCTTTGTAAAGCTCATAAAGTTCGCGGTTGTATATTTTTCTTGATTCACCCTTTCGAATGCAATCTCTAATGAATGCAAAAAGATTTGGCAATCATAAAACTAGATTCAGTAAATGTATTTTTGTGATTGCATTCTTTTACAACCCTGGTACCTACTATCACTTAACACTCTATAGACATAATTATTTGTCCTACTAAATATTTAAAATTATGTAATCGAAGTTAAATGCTCTATGCCGCGCCGACACGTGTAGATGAAAAACGTGCTTATAATCACTAAACTCATCAGTAGTCATATATTCTGGACCAAATTCACCGGTGAAACCATTCAAGCGTTCTGCTTGCATAAACATCCCCTATCGTTTTATTCTTGAGATGATGCTATACTAAAGAACATCCCTTACTCAAGGTTGGTTAATGATTTTAGTAATTCCTTACATCTATAGAGTTTTGAAACAAGTTATGTATGTTTAAAAAATTGCCTAACGGCAATCTAATTTGCTTATTAAAATTTATTTTAATATTTACAGTGTACATAAGCTAATGGAACAAACAACAAAAAATTACCTCAGGCATGAATTTAAGGTAAAATAATAATATCATGAGTTTATAGAGTGCTTGCACTTGTGAAATTGTTTACATTAGAACATAATTCAAACAATATTTAGAGATATGCATATAGTAAATATTACGTAGAACTTGATATCCTACACGCATTATTACGTATGGGATAAGGCACAATTACATTTTGACAATGTTATACCAAATGTACCGTAAGAATTAAGTGCACGAGTCGGTAGCACTAAACATTCTCTCATTTATTGAATAGAGGATGTCGAATAATAGACTAAAGTACTATAAAGTCCAGCAAAATATGATATGAATTAAAGTCTGGGAAACCATTCTAAGATGATGTGTGTAAGAATTTCAAGTAATTAAAATGGATGACTGGGTCATATGAATCTTTCTTTATCTATGAGGTTCATTTTTGAACCACTTACATACATATACGGGGCTGTTCGGTTTGGGATACAGATATTTTGGGATCGGATTTGTTGCTTCATGTTATGCAAAAACTCGTTTGGGAGAGGGGGTTCTTTGTTCTTGTTAAGTTTATTTTATAGTAGGAGAGATAGTGAACGAATTGAGGAACGTGTTTGAAATTGTAGGTTAGAAATTTGGGACCTACTACTCAAAAAAATAATAACGGTTTGGCAGGCATTCGGAGGATGCGTCACTATGGGCCGGATTTTTGGAAATGTACGATATTAGCACGTTTTAATTTACGAGAAAACTAAGTTTACGTAAAAATAATCGTCCGTCTTGGTTGTGGCGGTTAAATGTGCTTTCTAGATGAATGTTTAGCTACCACTTCGATTGATGGGAGTACTGCACTATTTTTAGAAGTGCAATATCTTTGTCAATAATTACCATATGCATATGAAATAAACACCATATAATTCTAGTATTAAAATCTTCTAGCAGAATATTCTTATAAGATAAGAGTAGAAGTAGTACAAGCATTTTATAATTTTTTGCTTTCCTAACCTGAGAAAATGTTCTTTAGTAAAACCATTACATCACTCAGATAGCTCGTTCTTACAGGTTTTTGTACCCTTACCTTAAAGTATATTAACATTTGACACATTTTGAAACATAGTTTGTTAAACCCCTTAATATTCGTCGTGGACCCCTAAAAGTATATATAGTTACGACGAAAACCTAAGACTATTTAGCAATGTCCATCCGTCCGTCCGTATATACTTTTGGGGCCTTTAAATTAATGCTAGAAAACAATATAGTCACTAGGGTTCCGAAATGGTAAAGTGTAATAATTTTTTAAATCTGCCCACTGCCACGCCCACAATTTAGAACAAACCGTTTTAAAGCTAAAGGTAGAGAGATAGAGTGTTAGAACATTCTGTAGGCTGTAGGCACTGCCCTCCTTTATTAGTCTGTCATAAAGGTTTTTTGCCACGCCTACTTTCTGTGGGCGTTTTTCACTAAAATGCTGTTTTCTTCGAAAATTTTCATAGAAATCGAAAAAAAATGTTTAACAATATATTATGCCAATATTTTTCTCAATAAAAAAATTGTACAGAAAACAAAAAAAAAAGTTAAACAAAATATTTAGCCAACATTTTTTCCATCACCCATACAAAGTGTTTGGCCACGATTACTTTTTAGAGGCGTTTGTTTTTTTTTAAATTGTTTTTCGTTATAAATTTTATAGAATGAATTAAAATGCCATCCATTATGTTTTTAATGAATTTTTTTTTTGTGCCATGTAGGGATATTGATAGGGTATCATACTGCGTGATTTAAAAAATCTTTAATGTTGGTTTTCATTTTGAAACAACTTGAGCAATCTGAAACAATCGAAACGATGCAATAAGAAGGACTCGCTTGAATCTCGACGAACTGACTGGCAGAAAAGGGGCGGCCTAAACCACTTGAGATATTAGGGCGACTAGCCAGTGTATTTACATATACATATATTTTTTTATTTCTATATCCGTCAAAAAAATATTTTTACTTGTGCATCACCTACATGGTTGGCTCGCCTAACCCTCACACGTTCTTTATTAACACGTTTTTTATTAACCAGGGTTAATATGAGCATTCTTATTTTATCATATCTTGGACACTTTTTACCCAAATTGGTTTTTATTGGAAGCCAGTGCCTTAATATTTAATACATTATGAAAAATAAATAAAAATTAATTTTTCCATAGTTATTCGCTAATGGGGGATTCCCCATACTAATGGGGAATATTATATCATATTTTTACTGGTTAAATGTACATATTAAAGTAATGGCGTGTTTTCTAAATTTGTTTTAAACAGTCTGTATTTTCCAAAATAATTGTTTCTAGTATGTGCTCTCCTTTGGAGTGTTGGTGAGCTGGAGCACAAATGTGATTTTACTTGTGCTATTTAATGCTATCTCATGACCAAACGACTTAAGGTGGTCGTGATAACAAATTAAAAACTGATTTATTTTTGATTTATATTGCTGTTAATTGCATATAACGCCTTTTTTCCTATGTTAGTTTCGATAAAATCTTAGCTAGCGTACTAAATCCAAAAATGATTTTGCGTACTTCTCGTTTGATTACGGGCAATCTCGAACAGCTACCATCTTCTTGGGGTCCGTTTGCAGTCCACCGCCTGTCACAATCTGACCCAATTGTGTAACCGTTTGTTTAAAAAATGCTCACTTTGATGGACTAAATTTTAGTCCCGCTGCCTGCAGTCTGTTCAAAACTGCCTCCAAATGTAAAAGATGGTCTGCAAAAGAATGCGAATAGACTATAATATCATCAAGATAAACTAATTCCTGGAAAATCCATGAAGGTTAACATCTATTAGTAGCTCGAAAGTGGCAGGAGCGTTAAAAAGTCGTATGCACGCAAAAAGCTCACGTGTGAGTTATGGCAAAACCAGAAAATTTCAGCTTCGCGTGCGCATATGAGACGAGAGTACTGTTTTTGAGGAATAAGGAAATGGATTATTGTCAGTAAAACACGTTTTCTGTGTAAATCGAGTTATGATAGATAAATATGTTATGCGTGGTGCTTATTTGGAAATTGTTGGATTTAGTTGGAGAGATTTATTACTATGTAATTTAAACTTAAAATTGTTGTGTGAATGCAATTACATTTTTATGGAAATTACGAAAATAAATTAAAGTTTCTTAATTGAATTGGGTATCTTAAAATAAAGTAGTGCAATGAAATAATAATATTTTTATTGTGTAAGGATGAAAATTTCAGGTAGTGGTTACAGGTTGGGCTCAGATTCCGTACCTGTAGATTAGTAGTGCATTGTTTTTTCATTGTAAGTGTGGGTTTTTTTCGTGTTCCAATTTCCGCAATTGTAAATTTAATAATTTCCTAGAATAACGAATATGGACATTCAGAGGGAACACTTAAAAATGTACCAACCATCACCAGTTGTTGTAAAAATATTTAAACGTTAAGGTGAAATAATAATGGTCTAATGAAAAAAATTCGATTTTGATAGACATGTTAAATATGTGGAAGGAAAACAATTTGTATTCTTAGTTGAAAAGTGTTAAGTGAAAAAGGTCCAGCGAATATAAAACGACACTATTAACTTTTACACAACAAAAGTCGCCAATCGCTCCAAACCCATCAAGATTCCATCACACCAGATCCCTCTAGCTAAATATCAGGCACTGAAACAAATTTTGTCCAACGTGAACAGGGCTTGTAGCAAGAACAGCACGATATTACTTATCATTTCGGGAAATTGATCCTTCTCCCTACGAGACAGTTCTGACATATTGAATTCGAAATCTGAATCACTTATATTCTGTTGCACGATTAGCATTTCACACACCTCAGTAGCTTCCACTCACCCTACTATAAGAATTTAGGGCAGCACTTTTGTTTACATGGTGGTGTTGTTCCATTGTTCCATACTGGAATGGTTGGTTTGGTAGTGTCCATTATAGTGCAAGTAAGTAAGACACCCTTAGGTATCTTGTCATCTACATATGGTTCTAACATAGCGGTTACAGAATCTTTAAAGCTCAATCTAGGAACATGCAGTAAACATAACGCATTTACCGGAATTTTCTTTTCATCCCCAAGCGAGTAGGAAGGCTTAAGTTACTTGTGGAACTTCCAAATTACATCTCTTTGGTTGATTGGCGTCTGCTAACATTACCCCTCGACCGCGGCAAACGCTTCTTGAACTTAGCTCATTTGCTAAATTAACGCAATCAATATTAATCTACAAGGTTTTTTTAGAATATAAAAACAAATAATATTTTTAATATAATAAGTATTCTTATAAAAGTCGGTATAAGAAGAGATAATTCAATGAAAAATAAGTTTACGATAAGTGTTGTGATTATTGTTCAAATTCGTTCTATATCCACAAGAAAATTTTGTTTTAAATAAATAACGATTGATTTCCCTAAAAAGTGTCAATTGTCATGAAAATTCCCAAAATTGCAATAGTGAATTAAAGTCGGACTTACTTCCAACCAACACCAGACTGTTAACATGTCAGAGCCATCTTCAAGAGTTCAAGAGCAATTTCTTCCATTCGTTTTTCAATGGAAAACGCTCCAAGTTTATAAATAACGATACGGTTTCTAGATATGGGTTTTCTAAAAGGAATTAAAGCCGATCAGATACCAAAAGAACTATTCCAACAAATATCATTTTAGTAATGTAAAGAATTTTACATCTGCACAAGACAACCACTCTAAAATATCGTAGCTTATTCGGGAAAACACATTTCATGTGAATGCGTTTTACTAGTAATTCACCACAGCCATTCTTAACATCTACTACAATATCGAATATAGAATATAGAATAATCTTTATCTTCATGCAACCAAGCTAATATTCCTTCCTTAAAATGAATACATTGTCTGAACTTTAATACAAGAATAGACGGCATAGTGTTATACTCAAAAACATCATCACCCTTAGTTGTTGCAATGTACTCGAAAAATACCTGTGTTATTATAAGCGTAAACGAAACCCCATGCTTTTGCTTTCTTCAAGCACTCATGTGAAAATTGAAAAGTGCATGTGAATACTTTGTAGTTACTGTGATGCTTTGAAATCATCGCAGTGTGTACACAAGAAATTAGGATGGGAATTCTAATGAAAGGTATCGTTGTTTGCCAAGGCATATCTCTTGAGGATAAACGATATGGTTTTCCAGTTTCCATTTTCAAGAGTCATCCGAATCAATTGAAGTATGAACCTAAAATATTTTCTTCAATCAACAGCCAGAGAAGATATCTGTAGATAGTTATAATTAACTCCTGGCCATACCCTTTTGATTTGTTACATTCTCGAACTGAAATTTCGAATCCAAACTGTTAATGAGGTATGAAATTATGACTATAGAGAAATTAAAACATGTTGGTTTTGTAATTCCATCCGTGTCAATCTTTCTGTCCAGAAACTGCATAGCAAAACTGTTCAGTGAATTTGCTTAACAGTGTGAAATTTAATAGTTTTTTGCGAAAACATAGTCTACACCACAACCTTTAAATAAATATTGCAGAAAATTCGACCACACCATAAACATAAATGTTAAAGAATAGCCAAGTTCTTTTATACAATATATGTATAATACAATATTTGTATAATATATGCTTTTGCTTAAAAGTCAGTCACAAAAAGTACTGAGATCTAAAAATGAATGCCAAGTATGTATTGTAATTATTAAAAATTCCACAAATAGTATTTAGGTACATTTTTATACTTGGCTTGTAAGGCAAAAGCGATTTTTGTATAAAAGAATTTGGGTATTTTTTTTTCCGAGTTTGTTCTTAAAATGAAACCCTCATGTAAAACATAAGGAAAGACTACAGTCCGCTTGGGGCGAACAGTATGATACCCTATCCATATTCCTATATACCCCAAAGAGAAAAGCGTTAAGTGGAAAGCATTTTAATTCATTCTATGAAATTTATAAAAAAAAATATTTTATAAAAACGGCTCCAAAAAGTGGGCGTGGTCAAAAACGTTGTATGGACAATATATTGGAAAAAAAATATTGGCTTCCGGTTTCTATGAAAATTTTCGAAGAATCAGCATTTTAATAAAAAACTAAATATCAAATTAAATTCAATTCTGTTAAATTTAAAGCTAGTGGGATAAACGACGAGATTATGATCAGCATTAACGGAATGAAAACCCTCCCACTTCACTGCATTCCTACTTGTTGTCCGCCTGTGGGGTTCGCCGGTATTACCGACTTAATATTCAATATATTACATTTGTAATATACGTAATGGAATTTAATTAGAATTATAAAATTAACGCTTACCAACACGATATCGTTAGTAGAAAATACCCAATTTTTTTTTTATTATTATTTATTAAAAAAAAACTTAATACCAGATCCACCTATGAAATTTTCAACATTCTTAAAATTTACAGGAGAAACAAAGTTAAAACTCGTATAATATTTCTACCCAACAAATAAAAATAAACGACGATATATAATTGCGCCATTAATTCTTCTTTTTTTCATAGAAAATGCTCAGAGTTCTGTGAACTTATATTAAACAATACATTAAATTTCAGTGAATATGCCTTACCTCTATTTCTCTCTTAAGAAAACAAAAGAATAATAGCGATCGCATGTCGATACAACATTATAATAAGTAAACCTAAGCAAGTAAACAGAACAATCAGACATAAAATTATATCAGTCATAAGAATAGGGAAACAAATAATGATACATTTTACGAGAAAATCTATATCACAATAGATTCTATTGTTCAACTCTGCAACAATATGGTTTATAGTAAGAAAAACATTATGTATGTACGTTTCATTCAAACTCATTCAATCAAAACTATGAAAGGGAAATGAAAGCATTTAATGAAATTTTTATATTTGAAATTTAATAATTGTTATTAATCTACATTTGTTTTTGTTGCTATGAAGAAACCTTAAACTTTGTGTGAACAATGCTCTCAAAACAGTGCCTTAAACGCGAATTCCGTACTTTCGGATCTCCAAATTTGATTAACCTTCGTAATTCGTGCTGTCATGCAAATCATCTTCATCTCATATGTACAACATTGCATTTGCAAGCCGTACGTGAGCGTCGAACAACTGCGGTGTAGAACCTTCGTTTTATATATATATATACGTTTTTGTATGTGCCTTATTGTTAGTAAAATCGTAACAAAATTATTGACGAAATTTGCGTAAACCGCTTTTAAATTTTTAAAAAAGCGATTTCCAGAAAAGAGTCTCCAACGATTATGATGTAATTGTGCATATTAGATACATCGTAATTATTTGCCAGAAATTCAAAAACGTTATTTGCTGGCACCAATTTTTGAAATTATAGTGGCTATACCGGCTCCATTTGGGGCGAACAGTAAGAATTCTTATCCATATCCAAATATGCCGCAATGAAAAAGGCATTCAGAACATGATAAATGACATTTTGTTTTATTTTCTATGAAATTTATAATTAGAAAAAATATATTGTTTTTAATTTTTATTAATATTTTTGAAGAAAACAAAAAAAAAAATTGTTAAGGAGGATATTAGTTCTATATGTTCTAAACTTTTATCTCTTAAAATTAAGATTTAAACTAGATGTTTCTACATTGTGGGCGTGGCAGAAGGCTAGGTGTCTAAACGTCGATGTGAAGTTTTTATTGTTGTCGACTTCAGGTTCATATTTTGTCCATCGCGTAAATCATATTTACCCCTTCTGCACAAAACCTTTAAATGCTCTACCGACAGCCCGCTGCGTTCTTCAGAATCAGCACATATACGCCAGAATCAACACATATATTTCCACACATTACAACCATTTACCGCTGGCTTTTGAGAAATAGAATCTCCAATGTTAGTTCGGAAATATTGTAACGTTGATCCACCGTGCATACTTTTTACCGAACTACTTGCACTAATTTTGTTCGTATAATTTAAAAAAAAAATTTTTGAATGTTAATGCCATTACAAAGGCAGATCAGGCAAAACTATTTTAGAATATAACAGTAGATATCCCCAGCTATTTTTCTAATTACGTTATTTAATAATAACTTACCCACAACTTTCCACAATAATGTTGAATGAATATGTATGAGTACCTAACCCAATAAATTTCACCTCTGTGGCGTATACGTAACATTTTCTTCTTATACTATTTTGATGAGAAATTAATGGGCTTTGAATAATGATGCAACCGTTTTCCTTTATATTTATCTTGTATTTTCTCATTAAATCAGATACATTAGATGTAATGTTCCCGTATAATTAGTGATATTAATCTGAAAAGCATGTCGGATCATATTTTTAAAAGAACAAAGGCAAATTTTTTGATCCGTATAAAAAAAAAAAAAAACTCATAAAAAATCATTCATTTTTAAATTAAGTATTCATTCGCCCATAATTTACTCAGGTTTTCATAATATTTTTTATAATATAAATTATTATTGATGAAACCCTTAGAAAATGTTTTATTAAAGTAATGAAATTTCAACGTCAAAACAACCGAAGGATAATAAATTAAATATTCACAGAGCATATCCAACCTACCCATGTTCGTCTAATTGCTATATTAATAGCAAGATAATTGCCACAAGCATCCAGATAGGATGAAAGAAGTAAACAGAGAAAGAATAAAAGAAAGATATGGGAGCTGAAACATTCGTAAAGAAATAATCATATCTATTTAATTAGAAAAAATAAGCAAATCCCGAACCAATTTACATCTGTTTTTTTTCGGTGTTGAAGTATAAACCAGATAAAACAACAAAGTTGAAATATGGTTAAAGAAAATAACAATTTTCATTTTATATTTTCCAACCGCCTCCCTCCCTGCAGATTACCCCATTTTGCCGTCACTTGTAAAAGTCTAAAATATAAAGCGACACTTAAGCTTCAAATAGGATGCCACAAAAATTTGTTTATGTTATATGTATATACCTACAGTATTTTTTTTTATTTAAAAATACTCTCAATATATACAAAAAAGAAACTCCCTATTACACTGTTTAAGTCGATTCAACGATACTCACCCGAAAGGACTTTTTTTCCAGCTTAAGCATCCTGGAATGGAAATATTGTTTTTGTTTACATTCATAGCACGTTTTGGCGACTGAATGGCGGGTTTTAGTACTCGAAAAAAAAGGAAACTAAAAATCACATGAACTGAATAAGAGGCAAACAGTAGAAGACGGATAAGAGGAAGAGTTGCTTATCCAAATATATCGTCGTGTCTATATTTACCCATGCCCTCGTTTCGTCCAAGTCTAGTTTTTATTTTGCTTTATTTAAAAGATGTTCGTATGCTTTGGAATGCATACATAAACCGTCAAGTACTCTTGTGTATAGATACGGATGTCATTTTCAGCGTTTAATACTAGAAATTGGTTAATCAAAGAAAAAACCAAATGAGGTTAAGGTAGAATGGTGTTATGTTGAGTCGAGTTAAGAATATACCTCCTCTACCCCTTATTACTCAGGGCTTATCGTAAAAGACGAGATGGTACATCTAGGCAACTCTAAGATTCATGTGAGCCAACCAGCACATTAAGAATCTGGTATGAATTTTGTCGAAGCAAGGTCAAAGAAATAAAATCCGGGAATACACGTGTTGAATTAAAATCACATACACAAAATGCATGCACATATATAAAAATTCTGAAGAGGTAAAATACGCTTGTAAACTAAACAAATATATGGCACAGTATTCCATAAAAACCTTTTGAATATTTATTTATTTAATTTATCTACTAGCAATCTTCAGAGTTGTCGTGTCCTAATGGCATGCCCATTGCATCAACCATAAAATTGTATTATAGCTTTACTGGACTCATGGATGAAGATGCCTATTTGAATATCAAAATCCATAACACAATGCCTATACTTCCGCAATTTATCCTCTACTTGATTTAGAAACAACTGTAGAACTTTGAATGAAGTGCGTTAAACATTCGAAGAGCCTAGTACATTTTGTCTAAGACCGTCGTTGAAGAGCTAAAAGTTAAAGTAGATTATTAAAAATGTTTGTGAGAAAATTGAAATTATATTTGATTGTGAATACTACTAAATATTACAGATCTAGATCTAAATCTAAAAGGAATTGTCACATAATTGTAGGTTCCAAAGCAAATAGCTTATTTTAGTGGATAGTTTGAGGCTATTTACACCCTTGCAGAAAAATACAACAAGTAAACATATTCTTAAACCACAATAATGCAATTAAATGTCTAAATTATTATGTAAAATATTTATATAAATACGTATATTATGTTTTAACATTACAGTTAATATAAGGCTTTAAATATGCGTGTCTTTTTTGTGACTTTAAATATCTGAAGTATTATTATTCGAAGTTATTAAAGTATGGATATTGTAATGACACCTGTCATAAACACACGGCCTCCCTGGTGATCCAGAAGCATACAAACATATATATATTTATATAATTTTCAACTCCATAATGAATAAATACCAATTACTTAAATTCAGATGTATGTATTCTGATGGACATTTACACAATTTGCATACATTTCGTAATTGAAGTTGGGTTTTTTTTCCATTTGGTACTTCTCTAAATGAAATAAGAATAGCAAAAGGACGAAGGACTGTAAAAAAAGTTCCTTGAGAGTATATTAGCATACGCATACATTTTGCTCTTTATGATGATGGCGACCAAGTGAAACGTTTCCATTTGTTATAAGCAAATTTTACATTGAAAAGGAATTTTATCTTTATACTTGGAAATGTTATTCAGACTCATTTTCCATTCAATTTTCCGGACTTTTAAATTGTCCAATTTGTGTAATACTATAGCGATGGTATGTTTAAGAGAATTAAATATTGGATACTCACAATCAAATACTATAGCTAAAACTGTTTGCCAATGATGGGGATATTTTATTTAATGTGTATCTAGTTTTGTGTTTGGAAGCTATAGGCTGGATGAATAGAATTCGATAATAATCATAAGTTTTTATTATGAATACTGCCTATTGGAAATGTTATACTATGAGGTTTTTCAAAGTACATGTTCATGGTACATGTTTTTAACCTCACAACAAATTATCTAAAAAAAAAAAGATCTAATATTTGAAGAAGAGACTTTAGTTTTTTAAACATGCAAATGATCTTTAAAAATATATATGTGGCCACAACCCATAGCCGCCTAAGTCAATTTTTTCACTTCTTAAAATTGTAATAAGAAATGGTTTCTTTCGATAAAATGTTTTTATGGCTATAATAGCAAATAAATAATATTTTACTTTTCCCCTTGTTTGTTCTTAAAAGCCTGTAGCATGTAAAAAATCATAATGGTAAGTCTTTTGGGGTCTGAGTTAAGAGAAGTGGCGGCACGCCCCCTGGATTGAAAATCCCTTATGTTAGATTTTTCTCTAAGTTGACTCCGCAAATTTTAGTACTGTGTAAAATTTTAAGGTTCTGCGGTGAAGTGCTCCATAGTTTTGATGATCCGTCAGTGAGTCAGTGAGTTATTATTTCAGGGCCATATAACCCAGGAACTCCTCATGTGTTGTAAGCAAGTGGCCTAAGGTGGTTCCTGCAAATAACAGTGTAGTACCAAAGTTGCTAAAAAACTAAACAATATAAGCGTTACAGCGTTATAGCCCCTTATAAGCACTCCACTACACATATCTGACAGCGTAATATGCAATATCTCAAACACAAGTTATTCCGAAAATTTTACTATTTGTTTATTATTTTAAGTTTAACCAAGCTGTGTATTTACATTTTTGCAAAAAAAAATGTTGAACTTATTTTAAAAGACCGATTTTGTTATAAAATGTTTTTTTATCAAAAAAGGGATCTAATTTTTTTACATCAAAATCTTGTAAATGCCTAACAGTTTTCTATTTTTCAAATACATTTTAGTTATATAATTACTGAATGTTCTTTTAATGGCAGTAATAGGAGCACAGATGGGATTTAATTCATCAAAAGCGTTGGAGGTTAAGTTCACTCCAAGCTCCTCATTTCGCTCGTTGTTGTCACTCTGTTACTATCTCGTTGCTTCTGTGATTAGTTCTGAAGTGTCCGGTTGCCTGACAATGTCCGACGGTCTTGTGCGTTAGGGTGCGTTAGGAAGACTTGTTGCATCTTCGTTAACATGCTCATGGAGTCTTTTTACGTGTGAAAACCTAAAAAGAGATATAAATAAATTTTGTTTCTGGTTTCTTTTTGAGGTGATTTTATTGAGCTGTTTGAAACTAGAAAATCGAAGCAATTTGTTTAATAAGCCATTGCAGGTAATCGAAGCCCAATTGCTTGTATTGTGTAAAATATATTCAAATTGCTTGGGAAACTATATTATTAATAAATACTCGAACATTTTTGTGGGTATTATCTTATTGTTAGATAAAAGTAGCAGTGCCACTGAAAATCGAACCCTAGTAGCATGTTGCCCCCAAAATAACAGTATTCCAAAAATAAAAATAGCAGTGATGGTTCCAGCCAATATCGATTATTCTCCGGAAATTCTCGAAAATCCATAGCGACGCGAGTGTTCGCAAAATTACTTAATGAATTCAAATCTCGCAGAGATTTAAAAATACTGTAGCGAAGTTATACTTAAAAGTTATAAAATACAAAACGATAGTTTAAGCAATATATTTTTAGGTATGAAAAGCATTTTCGCATCCATTTCAGTCAATTTACAGGGAAAAAAACAAATTATTAAAATAAAAAGTTGCTTTGGAAGTTTCTATTTTTCCACTGCTTATATTATGATTACATTTTTACCATTTTTCTTTCTTTATATTTGTAAAATTACAAAAACAATATTGTAACATATTCTCAGGATGATAGTAGTTACTACCTAGCAGTTCAAATAGTAGAAAATTTACTTACAGTGACAAGCCTGGATGGAAGCTTAGTCGAACCTACGAAATTCGGTGTAATAAATGATAGGGTCCTATAGACGATCGGACGTACTAATAATTAAACTTAGTCTGGCAGTTAACTTAAAGTCTATACAGTTTATTAAATCCCTATACCAAAAAAGAAATTAAGTTGTCGGATAATCGTTAACTGTAGGGTTGAATTTTAATGGTCAAAAAGCCATGTTTATGTCTTACATTAACTCTAATTTTAATTCTGTCATAATTCATTCTGCAAAGGGTGAATTTTTGTATCAAATAAACGTATAGTAATATATTTTGCAGTAAATAGTGTTAGTCGAAGCATTTACATACATAGGTACGATTTTTGTTGTTCCGCTTTAGCAAATAAAAATGCATATGCAAAATACAAAGCATAAAGAAATAGTCCAATTAGCGGAGGAAAAGGATACAAATTTTTCACAACAAATTAGAGTAGTTTCCCGTTGTGAGGTTAGTGTTTTACTGAAGGTATATCGAAGTAATTCGAAGTGTATACATTTGCTCTAGAATCCGACAGTTGCGACATTTGTTTTCTGCACAAAACCAAGCACAGTGTCACATATATTTCGAAAAAATTAAAAGTACTTAAAGGTATGAAACAATTCACTTAAATCACAATGGCAATGCAAGGCACATTGAAAGAACTAAAATCCTGACACACAGAACCGATTTTTTGATTCATTTGTTTTCGTCTGTTGACTTTATCGGTTGTGTTTTTGTTTATATTTGAATTTAAAAAAAAAATTTAAAGCGGCCAAGATCAGCAAATTGGACGTTGAAATAAAGGAAAAATTAATAAATTTACTAAAATCGGATGACAAAAGAATAGTTCGATGCCTGGGAGCAAGTGCGTTATGCGTTTGCCGCCAATTACACGATTTTACTGCCAAACAAATACAAGATCAGTGGAATCGATACAAGCAATGTATCGATAATTTCTTCACCTTTTTTTCAAAGTACCTCTGTATGAAAACAATATCAGATGTTTTGACAAATAGATTGACAGCAAATTGTAATAGATTCAAAAAAAAGTCCTCGGACTAGTAAAGGTGGAGGTCAAATTATTTCTTGGTACCATTTCAAATATACTGTACATTTTAATGTACAGTTAACTAATAGTCGACATTAGTGTATATTTATTAGTAAGGCCGGATGTTTTTATCATTTTCATTCCAGTTGAGTCACAATATGTTATATGTTATTCTACTCTGGAATTGGATGTGTAAAAAAAATATTAAATTTTTTTGAGTTCCCTCTATTAGTTTTCGAGATATTGGCGTTTTTATTAATAACCGTTAATCGATTTTTTTTTCCAAAATCTGAGTACGCAGTATTTTTGGCCCCATCCCAATTATCCTTAGTACAAAAAAGGACCAAAATCCTCGCAACCATTTTCTAGAAAAATAGAGATATGTGATTTTCAATAAAAAAAATTGTATGACAGGTACCGTTATTTTAAACCATAAAGGAAAAAAGATGCCCCGAGACCGACGGACGGACCCACTTTTTTGAACTTCTCTAACAAAAAAAAATTGTATGGCAGGTATCGTTATTTCAAACGATAAAGCAAACAAATAAAAAGATGCCCCGAGATGTAACTCCCAAAATTTATATACGAATTTTAAAGCAAATCCGTCAAACCGTTTCGCCACACGGCGCTCGGACAGACAGACAGACCGACGGCATTGGCGGACCCACTTTTTTGGACTTCTCTATAGTCGTAATATATATATACTCAGTTTGAGTTCGAAATTAACGTAAACGAGAAAGTTAAAAAACAGAAGTAAAACTAACTCATAACCCTAAGGTACATCGTTAAAGTATATTTATACCGCACCGGAACTCCACATTCCACGAACAAATTCGATTTCTCTCTTCCTCCTGAACTTTAACATTTCAAATGATACTTTATACTGTTTTATACTACGGTGCGCTACACCTGGTGACGATTTTCGAAAAATTATTATTATGATATGTATTTCCAAAAAAATCATGAGATCTAAAAAATTGGGAAAAATCTAAAAAGTTAATTCAGATTTCATACGTTACGACTTTTTACGTTCGTGACGGGATTTTGAAGATAAAGGATAAGAAGAGTGCGAGAGATAGACAAACACGTATGATCCCAAATCTTGTTTTCTTTTTTGGCCTTCTATCGTATAATTCTGCATATAAAGCTTGCATTCAATTTATTCAAAAGTAAACAAATATCTTGACAAACATGATTATTTATTTGACAAAAACATGTTTGTTATCTTCAAATACATATTGCATTATTACATTATTGCCTACTTCTTAAAAAGGGTTAATTGCTATTTTAAACGTGTCTTAAATATAAAGTTTGGATTTTGTTTTATTGATTATATAATTTACTGAAGTAATTATCAATTACATTCAAATCAAATCAGTTCCGATTATTCATAAGAACAAATAAATAAGTTAGCCAAAAAGTACATTACTAGCAACCCCTAACCCTCCCCGCCCTATTGCCAAAAATTTAACGCTATCTCTTTTTGGACTCAGTTTTTAGCTTTTAATTATTATTTATTGCATTATTATAGTAAATAAAAAAAGTTTTTATAAAAAAATATAAAGGAAATTAGTCAACAATAGAAATTTCGACGATATTTTTTTTTCTGTCGCACGTGTTTTTACATTCACTTTTAAATATAAAACACAACTAAAATGTACATTTTTTTCCGAGGGTAGGTGTAAAATCTTCCACGAGACACTATGAGGACCGGCCGCGCATTCTCATAATATTGTGAGATTCTTACTCACTAAAAAACAGCTCACATCAAAAAATGTTCATTTGAGAAAATGAGAAAGCTAATGTCTATCAAGCAGCTTTAATTTAAATTATTTAATAACGTTTGGAAGAAAAAATTTTAGCGGAAGCACCTGCTTATACTGACAATAAAATGCGGTTAATTCTTATTGTGCTAATTCAAAATGTTTTATCCTTTGTAGTCACAAGATTTCTCTTATCTAAAATTTGTAAAACAACGTCATTGCAATTGCGAAGAGCGCGAGTGTGTTGTTTACGTCCGAAATTTCGTATTTCGTCGTCCACGCTAGTAATATCTAGATCTTTGTAGAAATCAGCGTTTCTGATATACAACGGAGCATTAACGAATTGTCTAAGAACTTTATTTTCGAAAGTTTGTAAAATTTTAAAATTACTAGGTTTGGTAGTAGGTTTGGTATAACCCCAAAGTTGTATACCATACGTTCAAACAGCTTTTAGCACTTGCTTGTATAAAAGCAGCTTGTTTTGCATGCTGAGCTTGGAGAATTTGCCAACCAGCAAATGCATTGGAATTAATCTGATAACGAGCTCCTCGCGTTTCCTCTGCACATGCGATTTCTATTTTACTTTCGCATCCAACGTCATTCACAAGTATTTAGCCTCGTTTGCATACGGAATTTGTGCGGAGTCACTAAAAATAGGTATATTATTTACATTTCTGTATAAACGTGTGTGGATTTTGTCTCGTTAAGAACAATACGCCAAGTGTTTGTCCGAGCACATATTTTGTCGATCGCCCGTTAAATTTTATATATCGCGGACTGAGTCGAATCGTCTACGGCTTACATGGCCTATCATCTGCGAATGTCGTCATCTTGCTGTGCTATATCATGAGTGTATAAAAGAAATAAAATCGGGCTATAAACGCTTCCTTGTGGAACTCCCGCCGCGATTACTTTAAATTCGGAATACTCGCTCCCGTGTGTAACACGAAAGAGTCTCTCTGCTAAATAAGAGCAATGTCGTTTAATTGTTTTTGTAGAGTTTTTTCAAGTTTATATTTTAGTCCCGTATGCCATACCTTATCGAATGCCGGAGAGACGTCAAGAAAAACTCTAGAATAATTTTTTTTTCCTCTAGTGCTTTTCCAATTTCGTCGGTTATTCTATATACCTATGGTGGAATCGGCTAATGTGATAGTTGACAATCAAAATCATCTCTTTTGCTCCATATAAGTGGATTATCAAATTGACAATCGCTTTTTTGATATCGATTTCTGTGAGAGATATTTAGGTATCGCTTTCATACATTTGGTATCATTTTATTTGTCCTGGCATTTGACTTTGTTAAAATTAAAATGTTAATAATTAAAGAGCAATAAACTTTAGTAGTGAATACAGTCAATAAGTTAACAGTAAATATTTACAACAAAAAGTTTCATGACGTTTTTTCCAATTACTTGTGTTAACCCGCAAAGTGTAATCTTTACTTCTGCAATTTGCAATTGAAGCAGAAATGAAATAAAATAATTACCGAAATATTTTCAAAATTCAAAAATCCGAAGCAAAAATTAAGATTAATCTAACATCTGTTAATTTTATTGAAATGGCAGTTCAAAGTAACAAGAGTTGCCAATCATCAGCCACCATTTTGCGTTCGCTTTACACAGAGCAAAGAAATCGTTGATTATCAAAAACGACAATCAAAAAAGCGATAGTCAACTAATAGCTTAGCCGATTCCATCCCTGGTCAATGGTAGAGTGCTTCGTTCTAAATCCGAATTGGTGTTCCGGTATTAAACGGCGTTCTTCAATAATCGGGTGCAATCGCTTCAACATAAGTGTTTCGAATAACTTCGACATAAGATAGAAGCGACTTGATTAGTGCTCTTCTGGGCAATTCTTTAAGAACCCAAATAAATAAATAAAGCCCCAAAATAAAAATTAAGTAAAGGCCCAAAAGTTATTAAGAATCTTCGAATGGAAGCAACCCCCCTGCTTGGTTTTACTGTTCGATTTGGAGTATATGCAAGGATTTATTGGATATAAACAAAGTTTGCATATAGCCAACCTCGTGGGTACTTAAAATCTAACAGTGAAACTAAGCAGAAGGTTGTAGGGGTGCAGCATGCCCCTTCATATTCCGTTACCATTAAATCCACCACGAAACCACAAATCTTTAAGAATTTTGAAAATGAAATAAAGCCCGGCAGCCCTTTTTTCGTAGTAGTTATTGAACCGACAGATACGTTGTGACAGTATTACATAGAAATGAACTCAAATAAAAAAATATTCAAATACAAAAATGAAATAAGACCCCAAAAGAACGAAATAAGTCCCCAAAAAAATTAAATAAGACCCCAATTTAAAAAAAATGTTGTTGTTGTTTCGCATTTATATTTTTGGGGTCTTATTTCATTTTAGTTTTGGGCTTTATTTCCTGGGGCCTAATTTCCTAGAGCCAGAACCTGACCCGTACTAAGATAATATCCAGGAGCCTTGTTTAATTTGAGTTTTCGTATTTCATTACACAGTTCGACCAGCGATACTTTTCTTATCTTAAAATTGTCAGATACCGTGGTTGATCCAGTATCTCCGTCGCTGAAAAGGAGTGTCTTCGAACTAAATACACAGAAATGTAAGAAAAATAAATCGACTTATTTGTACATAGGGTTACTGACAAAACCACTGTTGAATCGATGGGGTAGTAATAATCAGGTTTCAAATTTGGGCTGCTTATAAATGTAGTCATTACGCTATTTATTTTAACTTATGTTCATTTTCTATTATATATTTTGAAATGTTAGCCTATGTCCAAAAACATACAAACATCGATCGATAGGTATATACTGAGAGAAATACAAGACGAAAAAAAGATTTCACTCAAAATTAAATTTCTATCACCTTAAACGTAGCATGCAATTATAAATAAGATTTCATTTTTAAATGCAGGTCAGAGCAACGTTTGCATGTTTATTTTACGAGACCCAAAAGATATATACAGAAATGTGTATTTAAGACACATGCAAATTGAAGCAGTATCCAAGAAAATCAAAACTTTTACAAATTAGCTGGAGGACTAAGGAAACGCAATCAGAGAGATAAATATTTTAAACCAACTTTCTCCATGCATTTTCGAACACATGTTAAAATTTAAAGAAATCTCACAAGGACTAGGATATCCTTTGACTCTTTTCGTACGCTTTCGAATTGAGCTCCCATCAGGTAGTGAAGTAAAACTTTTTTCCATGCCACAACCATTAAAGTTTCTAAAACACATCCAGTTTAAAATTTCGTATTTTATTGCACAGAAAGCTGGGGTGGGTGGTGCTATATATTGTACAAACAAATTTTCTTCCTTATAAAAGCAATATTTTTGTTTTCGAAATTTGTTACTCAAGTTTTTTTTTTTCCTCTTTGGATTACTTAAAAGAAATCCATGATCTGAATAAATTTAACTTTTCAATGCATCTTCTTTCTGTAACTTCGATTTAATATATAACAATGATTTGACAAATCATCACCATCACCATTGAACAATTCTACATGCGATGACTTGAGGGTCTTTAGTTATAAATCGGCTCAGTGATTTAGCAATTTCATCGTCATTACTCTTAACTTAAGTTATAATCTTTTTCCATAAAAATGTCCCATATTTTCCAGCCAGATAAACATGGGTCTGTTATCATTTCATCCATATGGAACTAAGCATTGAATTGACGTACATTTACACGTGGCTGGATATTTAATTCGTTCAAAATATATAAAAGTCAGATAAAGAAGGCTTTTGAGAAGAAAAAAAAATTCTTGTTTGTTTTATCTCTTCTACCATCAGCCATCTGGCTTCAATGAAAAATGCGTAGCTCATAATAAAAAAAAAAGGTAGAGACGAATTCCCATTAGTACACACACATACCTTTTTACCCAGAAAAGAATTAATACTCCCTGCCGAAACAGGTGGAATCCATTCAATTAAATAATAAATGAGTTTCACCTTTGTCCCTACCAGTTGTTACCCTACCCGTATAACCCACTCGGTCAAAAAGTTTTGCGGCTCTAAAACAAGGCAAACAAATATGAACGGTTTATGTATGTATATGTATGTGGGTGCAATTGTGTGAGAAAGAAATTGTTTTTACATTCCTATCCTTAGGGAGGACGTTAGCCAGAGTGTCATTATACATCATGGATTAGAAGACTAGTTTTAAAACAAACATACATTGGTATTCGGGTATCGTGGTAAAATCCCTTTTCTTTTTTATATTTAAGACACCAATTGTGCAGCTAAAGGTTATATTTTAATTGGTAATTGATAACTGTATGGCGCGAGGTGTGGAAAAATAATATAAAATAAAAATCCAGCAACATATTATACGATGTCAGCTGAGTATGTAACATACTTTTTTTTTGAAAAAAGGATCTAACTCAAAATCTACTCTATACCTATCGATAATTCAACTATGTAGTTCCTATTTAGATATGTAGAGAATCATTACTACATTTTGCGAAGTCGTATGGTGCATTTAAGTTTTGATTCGTTGGGGATTTAATTAGCGTTTCAGTTTAAGGCTTTACTTAGATTTTACAATGTGAACTATTATTAAAAATACTCAGCGTATATCTACCAAGTGAACATTAAAAATGAAGAATAATATCACAACATAGGATAATTGGGTATATTGGCAGTGGGTCTAAAAGTAACAGGGATAAGAAGAAATAGATAAATCAAAACAGCGTTCCTCTTCGAACTAATAATTGCGTGAAAGAGAATAATGTCCGTCTTCTCTATAGCTTCCCGCGTATCCACTTAAGTTGTAGATTGGTCAGTACACACAAGAAGTAGAGTGCTGAGTGTCTCTTTATACTCTATCCGAAGGGTATATTAATTTGTACACATAGTTTGTAACAACCCCTTAATATTCGTCGTTTATTCTATCCTAATATTCATGATTAGAGTCAAAAGCTAAGACAATTTAGCACTGTCCGACCGTCCGATCACCAATT
Source organism: Ferdinandea cuprea (assembly GCA_963576555.1). NCBI lineage: Eukaryota > Metazoa > Arthropoda > Insecta > Diptera > Syrphidae > Ferdinandea > Ferdinandea cuprea. Next base: position 88,126,723 of record OY754959.1, read on the forward strand.
TTTAGGCGCAAAATATAGAGTGTAAAAATGTGTTTCATACGCCCACTATCACACCCAAAATAAAGAAAAGACCGTTTTAAAGCCAAAGTTGTGCAAAAAAGCACTAAGGCTCTAGAAAAATATTTAGAAACTGACCTCCTTAAAAAATGTATTATATAAAGTTTTTTACACCGCCTACTTTTTTGGGACGTTTCTAAACAAATTTTTGTTCTCTTTGAAAATGTCCTTGGAAAACAAAAAAAAAATGTATAACAAGATATTTAGACATTAAAATTCTTTATCTTGTTGAAAAGGCAATGGTAATCAACGTTCCCTTACAATTGCGTAAGAGAGGCAGGCCTAAAAACTCCTGGATCACAGAAAAACCAGCATTTCATTGGCCTCAATGATGAAGTGATCCAAAATCGGGATGCCTGTAGATAATTTTATTTTTTTAGGTCGAACTGGCGAAACCCACAGGCGGACCAGTAGGAATGCACTGAAGAGGGAGGGTTATGATTCCTGCAATCCTGATCATAACCTCATCGTTAAATGTAGAAATCATATTAAGAAAATATTACCTTAACATCCGTCCCTTATAAAGGTTTTAGCCGTACCTATTTTTTAATTGTGTTTTCTCAAAAGTGCCGTATTTTATGAATTTATAACCCTTCTTAAATTAAGTTTTAAGAAGCTTGTCTGACTTATTTTTAAAGAAGCATCAGTTTTAGTAAAAAGTATATTTCTAAATATATATATTTTTATATATTATATAATAACAAAATATGTGATTTTCCATCCAGCCATAGCGAATTGGCTCTTATGATCGCGTGTTTTAACGCCTACTGATTATTTTCTCAGGGCGTACATACAGTTTCAAGTCTACGTCGATAAACCAAAGAGAGTCAATGTATTCGAAGCCAATATTTATCTTATTATTAAGAACAAAAAGTGGTCAAAAAAGACTGATATTCATCAGTTCCAGTTGTGGTAGACTCTGCGGCCAACGCAAAGTTTATTCCAGAGAACTTGGCTTTTCTTTAAGGTTAAAATTTGTGGTATGTTGTCTCCTAGCAGGCACGAGCTGTATTATCGAGATTAATTAATATCATCTCTTATTAAAAAATCCATCAAAAAGTAGTGGAAAATATTCACCCGAAGTCTCTTAATTAAATGGTAATCTGCAAATTTTAACCCCTTCTTTACTCTCGTTATTAATAAGAAAGCCCTAACCCTAACTTTATATCAATAATTTAAAAATTATATATGTCCATTTTTATACATACATTTTTTTATAGTCTACTTCACAAAAATAGTATTTAAGAAGTACAATTTTGTGATAGCAGCATCAGGTCCAAGGCTATCATCATAAACATATTTTTTTTCCAAAGAGAAAATACGTTTCAAGCATGTCTCCTGTGGGTAAAATGTACAAAATATTCTCGCGATGATTTCATTTGAAGCTGCACGAAAGGTCAACATGTCTGAAATGTTATGAAAGTGCTTCCGCGGAAAAGACAATTTCATTTCAAACAGTGCTTAAAAGTATAATAAAAAATATATTCAAACTGATTAAAATATTCACAGACTTTATTTGCAAAAGAGTCTTAGGAATGATATGATTTCTTTTATCAAAAAAGAACATCAGCGCTGCATATTATAAGCTTTGTAAGAATGAAAATAATTCTCATTTTAATAGACATACAAAGGAAAAGATTGAGAAATGTTAAGGTGGCAGGTTGATAGTGAGTTGTTTTCATGACAGGTGGGAGTTGTGAAAGAATTTGTTTGTGTATTATTGGATCTAAAATTGAACCTCAAGTATTTTTTTTTATATTCTCTTGCCCATATGGCTGACACTTCGACCTAAAAGATGTTTAGAGACTCTCTCTCTTTTATGAAGGTAAGTACGTCCTTTGTGGCAGAGTTTTTCATCTCCGCTGATGAACGTTTTTTTTTTGTAGACTAGAAAAAGTTGATCATCCCAACAGTCAATCTGTTTTAAGGAAGCAGCCCAATTGACTCTACAAAAAAGTTCTGGTTCAAAAAACACGAATTCTGAACCAGCTCTTGCCAGTTCATCCGCCAATTCGTTGCCTGCAATTCCTTGGTATCCGGGGACCCATCCAAGGGTGACTTTATTCAATTTGGACAGGGATTGCTTGGAGATCCGCTTGACTATCTGAAAAGATATACATTTTAGCGCCTTTGATACATTTGGCAAGGTTTAATCTAGCACAGACCAATACGGCATGTAATTTAGCTTCAATGGAAAACATTCCCATTGGTATCAAAACTTTGGTGTTGGCAAGTACAAATCACTTGTATCATATTCAGATTTTTAAATAGTTGTATGTTATATAAAAAATAAAAAACTTTGCATATTTACATTTTTGGCATTTTCTGTTGAATAGGGGCATCGACTTTTAAATTCAGTAACAGCTCTAACAAATGGAAAAATGTTTGTGCGCCTTAAGGAATTTTTTTAAATTTCTCATATAGATAAGTACATAGTTTGTAACAACCCTTAATATCCGTCGTAGGTGTAAAAAGCGTAAAAGTGAACTTAATTTTTTTTTTTAATTTCTGTTATTATTTTTAGGCCGTGCTCAATCCTTAAACCACTTCAAAGTTAGTGCTTCAACTCAAGAACTATTTGAATTCAGTCGGAAGACTAAAGCTCAGAGTTGTGTTTAATTTGCGAGTTATACTGCATTCACGAGAAATTACATCTGCGAAAGACCTTGCTCGTTTTTTCCGTAGACCAAGAAATGTCCCAGATTAAATTTGGCATTGTAAATTCACTCGACGATGCATGTAAGAAAGCTTCTTGTGAATATACATAAATTATTTATTTCTTGTAAAAAATGTAAGATGCATCAACTGAACAAAATAAAGTGCATGACTGCGACTGAAACTTTCTCGGTACATAAGGTGCTTTTTTGAATGAATGGTAATATTTAATAATTTACCAAATTTATATGAATCATTTTTCGAAAAATTAGATTTTCTTAAAAACGGCACAAACGATTTTGATGCAATTTCGCAAATTGAATACTTTTAACATAATTGTTCGAAAAAATAAAAAAAAAATTATTAAAATCGTTAGAGCCGTTTTTTAGGAAGCGAATTTATTTGAAATTTAAGAAAATCGTTATATGTAAAAAAATTTAAAAAAAAATATTTCAAAAATTTAAGTATGCATTTTGTTCAACTTAATATCTTAAGAAAATTAAAATTTTTCGGAATTCCTTTTATTAGTTTTTGAAATATTGCTGGTTTTATAAATTACCGTTATGCGATGATTTTGCAAAAAACTAGGTACGCTGTATTTTTGGGCCCTTCTCAAGTATCCATAGTACAAAAAAGACTGAAATTCTGGGAACCATCTTCGAGAAAATGAGTGATAAGTGATTTTTACAAAAAAATTGTATGGCAGGTATCATTATTTCAAACGATAGAGCAAAAAATAAAAATATGAACCGAGATGTAATCCCAAAACCTTATAATACGAACTTTGAAGCAAATCAATCGAACCGTTTCGCAATACGGCGGCCGGACAGACAGACCGACGAACGGCATTAGCGGACCCACTTTTTTGGACTTTTCTATATTCGTAATATCATCTCTCATACTCAATTTGAGTTTGAAATTTCCGCAAGATCACAATAACTTTCTTTTTAGTATACTAATGTATAAGTGAATGTTAAAAAACTGTAAGATGTAAATGTTGTTTTGTTTTTATTTAATTTTTCTTTTCGCTTCGCCTTCTCTTGCTGAAAGTCTGACAAAGATCTAAGAGTAAAATCTGTCATGAGGAGCTCTTTTCATTTGCAGTTATAAAAAAACAGACACCTCATATCTCCCAAATTAGACAAATTAATATTTATTGACAGAATTGAACTAATTTATTTGCTTTCCATGGAAAACTACCCATACATAACCTATAGCTAAGTTTATCCACACTTTGTGGGTGCAAAGCTATATTTTGTGATACGAATGTAAAAGACCTTTGAACCGGGGTTCCCTCGCTTCGTACTCCAACTTAGTCCACTTTACCACAAAGCCACTGCACACAAAATACATCAGCTCATAGATATACAAAATATGCGACAGGTATCTACCAAAATCGAGGAAACTATCGCTTTCGATAAACAGAAAGTGCTTCCGAATTCCATAGCCCACATTTCTCCAGTAAATAAAGTGCTTAATAATCCAGGCACAATTTTACATATGTTGTCAAGTAATATTACTGCTAATACACCCAGTGCCCCACATATCTTATGGTGGTTGAATAAACATAAATAAATGTTTTGAAGTATATAACATCTTTAGTTTTTTATGCAAACTTATTCATATATGCTTCCAAAAGAACACCACCATTATTTGATAAATAAAACATATTTCTCTATAATGCCATCATGGGCATTTACCACAACAATGGTTACTGTTTTAGATTTTGAAAAGCAAATTTCACATTTTCGCGTTTAACATCGGTGTTTGCTAATGATTCGCAGAACTGGAACACTACATGTTTTTGAGGCTCTTTGACATATTTAATTGCTTTAACTGTTAAATACCTATGTATACGTTTAACCGTTTATACTTCAGCTAACTACAGTCTAAAATTGTTTCTAAGGCATATACCGTAATAAAAGGGCATAAATACATTGGAACACAACAAACAGGGAACAAACAAGCAAACAAAATACATACACAAACAATTTTGAAAATTATCCAACCACAAGTGTTTCAAATTAGCTATTAACATGAGGCTGCCACCCAATTTTACCCCAATAACTTAATAGAAAAATATACATTGTATTCGTACGTGTGGTGTGTACGTGCTTTATCATACTCCTTCGCAGTTTTGCCCAATGTTTGGAACAAAATGTTATAGATACATATACACACGAACCATTTTCGGGATCAAAAGTGAAACAGTCCGGTTACAACCACAATAATGGAGTAAACTTTAATGCGGCTACCCACAACATAACATTTGAACTCTGTATAAGGAACCGATATACAAAAACGAGCTTACGCTCGATATTGGTACACCAAAGCGGGTGGTTTTCTTTTTATGTTTTTTCTACGTTTCTGGTTTGGGGTAAATTGTTTGTTTGGCTTCTGTGGTCTGTCTAAAATGGTTGAACTTATTATTTTAACCGAAGGACAAACAAGACTACCTACCCTAGAGAAAACTCGATTTTAAAATTAATTATTTCCTGTCCTGTTTATTGAAATTTCGAGTATTTGAGTCCTGAAGGTGAAATAACGTGATGCAGCAAAAATTTAATTTGATTTGCTGAGTAATTTGCATCTTAAAGGTCAGCATTTTACCAAAAGTTTATAGAAAAATTCTTTACGTTTTCCCAGAGCTATCGAAATTATGATGAATGATTTTTAGGCGAGGCAATTCATCAAAAGTTGTCAGAAGGAGTTCAAAGCAAGTAAAGATACAGTACACAAAGTGTTGGGCATTACCATAGCAACAAATCAGTTATATCTCTATTAAATGAGCACCTACCTATACAATAGGGTGTTACAATAAAGTTCAATATTTCGATAATACTGTAGTTATGAGGAATAAAAATTGGTATTATTGTGGGTTTGTTTTTGCACCTCCGATTTGTCTTGGTGAGGTAACTAACATAGGCAAGGTGGTATTAGGCGTAAGCGGCCAAGACGATTTTACGATCACTTAAGAACAACCTACCTAAGGTTAGGTGAGGTCATTCAAATAAATATGTAAGTAATGTAAGGTTTGATTGATAATGTAAAATAAAACAGGTAAATTTTAAAATGAACTTTAAATTTGTATTATTAGTTAAAAGAACAATTCAGTCATTTACTTTTTGAAAATGATACAATGTAAATGTTGGCCACGACTACGTCTGAGGTGGTTCATTCGGAAGGTCCAATTATGAGCGACTCGTTGGAGCATAGCGACTGGTATCTTGCGGAGAACAAGAGTAATGTTGCTGGCTTATTCTTGAAGACCAGAGACTTTACATATCCCCAGAGAAAATCGTCTAAAGGTATGATATCGCACGTTATAGGCGGCCAATTTACCTTAGCAGAAAATAAGCGCTCGCCAAAATGATTTCTCAACAAATCCATTGTTCCATGCGTTGTATGGCTCGTAGCGACGTCTTGTTGAAACCAGAGCTCACCGAGACCATGGGCTTGAATTGCAGGGAGCACATAGCGATAACGGTTACCATTGGCGGTAAAATTTGGTTTGCCTCATTTAGTATGGACCAATGATTCCACCAGCCCATTACCACATCATACCGTTAATTTTAATGGATATGATGGTAGCTCTTGGTACTCTTCGGGCTGCTTATCAGCCCAAATACGGCAAAATTGTTTATTAACGTATCCATTGAGTCAGAGATGTGCTGCATCACTGAAAAAAATCGCAGGATAAAACACCGTATTTTTATTAATTTTTTCCTGAGCCCATTCAATGAAAATACGATGCAAATTGAAGTCGCTTTTAGGCCGAGATCCTCATGTACGACAAGCAAAGCTACTGAGAACGACGATGAATCGATTCGTCACGGTCCTCGCGTACACTCTCAGCTACAGCTGCTTTAGTCTCACCACTACGTGCTGGATGTGGTCTAACCGGTCGACGATCATCCAGTAATGTAAACTGGGACTCAAATTTTCAAATAGTATTGGCAAAAGTGGTTTCAGTGGGTCGATTATGCGCACTGTAAGTTCCTTGAATCGCACGAAAAACATTTCTGACAGAACACTGATTTTCCTAATACAGCTGAGCAATTAAGAGACGCTGTTGTGGTTTGAGTCTTTCCATGATGTTTTGCTAGGACGTTTTTAATATAATATATATTAAAATACGACAACATTTATTTACCCAGAAAAAACTTATGACGCATTGAGTAAAAACTAAAAATTTAACTATAAGGAACTTTTCATATGAAATGCATTTTTTTTCAAAAAACGTACTCCACGCAAATTTGATTGCTATAAATAATTCAAAGGAAATTATTTAGAGGTAGAATTTTTTAAATGCATTTCACTTTCGTGTTTTGAAATATGATGGGCCATAACTTTAAATAGGGTGAGAATAGATCCCATCTGCTATCTATATAATTTTTGTTTGGCGAAGCTTTAGTAATCTCCCTAAAAGGATTACATAGTTTAGCTGGCTCACCCTGTATTTAACACACAATTCAGTAATCATAACCAAACTTTCTCTGAAATTAAGTTAAAAACTTTATAATATGACATAAAAAAACTTTGTGCAAATTAAAAAGTTGAGTAGGCGAAATTTATTTTAAACCATATCATTACATAAAAGCAATTAATTAATGAGTATAAAGAGCAACAAAATAAATTATGAACAGAAGAGCTTTACTAATGGTAGAATTGTTGCTTGCTGACAAAATTTAATTAATTTTAATGAAATGTTATTTTTAGTTATTATAATATTAGATACAAGTTTATAGATAGAACAAAACTGCCTGCAGGGGGAGAAGAGTGTTTTTACCAGAAATCGATAAATTAATTTACTCGTGTTCTATTGCTAGGGGTTTTTGTGTATGAGATAGTTACTGCTGTAGTACTCTGATGGTGTGATATAGTGACAATCATTAGATAAATCCAGGTCAAAAAGAATTTTAAGATAATTGTATGCTGGAAAATGTTGAATTCTTCGTTGAAGTTTGTTAAATTTTCTCAGGCATTCATATAAAATATTTCTCAATTTCTTCACCATCCAGGACGAACCAACACATGCCTCTGGTATTCAATTACCGAACTTATGAACTTGATAATTGAAAGTGCATTTATCTGTAATCAGTTCAGATATTTGTATGGTATCTGTTCATAGGATCTTCAAGGGTTCATACATTTAATACATTTATTGGGGTATTGGGAGTAAAAGGGGTTTGATTGTGAAATGTATCATTAATCTCCAGTTTAAGCTGGACATCTAATTATAGATACAGGAATGTTTGTTCAACTAAAGGGTGATCCATTTCGAGGTTCCCTACTTTTTTAAAGAAAAAAACACAGAAAATTCAAATTTTCGTTACTACGTCGCAGATGGTCCATCCGTTGAGTCCAATTTTCGATCACTCGTTCGAGCATTTCGACTGGTAACTGGCGAATGACACGCGTGATGTTTTCCTCCAAGGCCTGAATCGAAGCGGGTTTGTCGGCATAAGCTTTTGACTTTACATATCCCCACAGGAAAAAGTCTAACGGTGTGATATCACACGATCTTGGTCGCCAATAGACCGGCCCAAAACGTGAAATTATGTGCTCACCGAAATGTTCTCTTAATAAGTCCATTGATTGATGCGATGTGTGGGAAGTGGCGCCGTCTTGCTGAAACCAAATGTCGCCGAGATCACGAGCTTCAATTTCAGGCATCAAATAGTCGGTTATCATGGCACGATAACGGTCGCCATTGACGTTTACGTTCGCACCGGCATAATTTTTAAAGAAATATGGGCCGATGATTCCACCGGCCCACAAACCACACCAACCCGTTGTTTTTTCTGGATAAAGTGGCAGTTCTTCAATCTCTTCAGGTTGCTGTTCGTCCCAAGTGCGGCAATTTTGTTTGTTTACATACCCATTGAGCCAGAAATGGGCCTCATCGCTAAACAAAATTTGCCTCGAAAACGTCGGATCTTCTTGGAACTTTTCAAGAGCCCATAGAGCGAAGCGATGTCGCTTGGGAAGGTCGAGCGGCTTCAGTTGTTGCACAAGCTGTCTTTTGTACGCTTTCAATTTAAGATCTTGACGTAAAATGCGCCAAGTCGTTCCATACGTCAGTCCGAGTTGCTGCGAACGGCGCCGAATCGACTCTCTATGGTCTTCGTGTACACTCTCAGCTACGGCCGCTATATTTTCTTCACAGCTTGCTGGACGTGGTCTATTCGGTCGAATATTATCTAATAATGAATGCTGGGTCTCAAAATGGGTGATGGTGTTGCGAATAGTACGCTTAGTAGGCCGATTATGTTGACCATAAGTTGAGCGAAGTGCACGAAACACATTCCCCACAGAACGTGAATTTTCATAATAAAGTTGAACAATTTGTAAACGTTGTTCACGCGTAAGTCTTTCCATTATGAAATGCCAAACAATACTAAACAAAAATAACATGACAGCATGACACGACTTACACGTGATCTGTCAAAAAAGGCTATTGAAAAAAGTATCTCTACTTGGATCACCCGTTATAAGTAAATTTAAAAAGTTTGTGGACGAATATGCGAATATGTTAAAAGCCAAATTTATTAAAAAACATAAAAATGCTACAAACCGCTTGGGCGAACAGTATGATACCCTTTTCATATAACTTTATGCCACTAAGCAAAAAGCGTCAAAAACATGATGAATAGCATTTTATTTCATTGTATGAAATTTATAAAAAAAATATATCTTTGAAAAAAAAGGGTGGCCAATAACTTTGTATGGGAGATATATTGAAAAAATATTGGCTAAATATCTTGTCAAACATTTTTTTTCGGTAAGGAGGCGTGGCAAAAAACTTGGCGTGGCAAAAAACTTTATATGATCAACTTATGAAGGAGGCCAGTGCCTACATATCTTGTAAAGGTTGTAACAGTCTATCTCTCTAACTTTAGTTTTAAAACGATTTTTTGTAAATTGTGGGCGTGGCGTATCAAAATGTTTAACCATTTCGGAACCCTAGGGAATATGTGGTCCAAATTTCAGCTTCCTAGCTTAATTCTAAAGGCCTACAAATTGCGTAGTTATATAAATATCCTTTGAGAATTCGGAATATAGTATTTGTAATCAATGATAATGTTTCCTGCCAAAATTGGTAGCATTCCCAAAGATACATTTTACAATTTTCAACAATTTTCAAATTTATGTCCCAATCGTATTTACCAAACTTAAAGATTTCATATTCATTCATTCATATTTCTTTTCCATCTATCCCTGCAATATAAAAATAAAACATAAGGAAAGGCTACAGTCCGCTTGAGGCGAACAGTATGAAACCCTATCCATATCCCTATATGCCCCAAAGAAAAAAGCATTAAGAAGATGATGGATAGCATTTTATTTAGTTCTATTAATTAAAAAAAAAAAAAAAATTTTTTTAAAAAAACGCCCCCAAAATGTGGGCGTGGCCAAAAACTTTGTATGGGCGATATGTTGGAAAAAATATTGGGTAAATATTTTGTTAAACTGTTTTTTTCGCTTTCTGTGAAAATTTTCGAAGAAAACAGCATTTTAGTCAAAAACGCCCACAAAAAGTAGGCGTGTCAAAAAACTTTATATGACAAACTTATAAAGGAGAGCAGTGCCTACATATCTTGTGAAGGTTGTAACACTCTATCTCTCTAACTTTAGCTTCAAAACGGTTTTTTCTAAATTGTGGGCGTGGCAGTAGGCGTATTCAAAAAAATTTTACACTTAACCATTTCGAAGCCCTAGGGAATATGTGGTCCAAATTTCAGCTTCCTAGCTTAATTTTAAAGGCCTAAAAATTGCGTACGGACGGACGGACGGACGGACATTGCTAGATAGTCTTAGGATTTGGTCCTGATCATAAATATATATACTTATATGGGTCTACGGCGGATATTAAGGGGTGTTACAAACTATGTGTCAAAATTAATATACCCTTAGGATAGGGTATAATCATACACGCCGTTTTGAAGAAAATCCAATATTTCAAAATATAAAAAAGTGATTTAAATAATAAGGTCACCATTAATTTTCGATTCATATCTCATGTACCGAGAAAGTTTAGTATGATGCACTCGTGCACTTTATTTTTTAAGTGGACTAGACTGATTAAAATACCGGAAATATAATTTATAAGCTTTTATTTACGAAATCAATTAGTATATGCAAATCATAACGATTTACAAAAAAAAGAATTAAAACTACAAAATTTATTTAAAAACTTATTCAAATCTATATAAATCAAGCTACATATTATAGAGATATAAACAAAATTTATTTTTTTACTCTTTACTCCTATAGTTGTATCTATACACTTTATTTTCAACTGGATGAATGAACAATGATAACCAGGCTGCTGATCAAATCAATTATTTTTCCGTCACGACAAAAAAACTTTTGCAACAAAGACAATAATGCAATTTCAATACATCATATAACAAGTTTTACTTGTCTCTTAAAATAAAACACGATTTCTCGTTAAACATTTATTAAAAACCGAACATTCCACTTGTCAATTTTTAATGACCAGCCCGACCTTCGTCAGATAAGTTTTTGGCAAGAAACAAATAAAAATAAATCTTATTTCCTTCGATTCGTACGTGTCCAATTTTCCAATTTTTGAGGTCAATCACTGATTTTAAGCGACTCCACACCCTGATTTGTAACCCCAATCAATGTCACACCTCCCGAGTCACCAACAAAAAAAAATCTTAAAGCTAAACATACAACACATTTCATACTTAAACACTTTTCCTTTGGGTTCTCATTTAGGGATGTTTTTTGGCTCTTTGTTGTAGTATATTAAAACGGATAAACTCGGAGGGGATCTTCTATATTCACTGCTTAAAACAAGGGCGGCTAGGATTTAAAATCACTGGGTGAACGAATTTCTTAGTCGAGCAATCGAAATGTTGATAAGGGTCTAGGGAATGAAATTGATGTGAGAGTAGACTCGAGTGTTTCATCAGTAGGATTGTTACTCGTGTTTGTATTTATGTTTTTCGTTCTGCTTTCGTTTATACCCTATTTCCTATTCCATAGGGTATATCAACATCATTTTATTCTATTGGTCATACCCTAGTGAAATGGTCTGAATAGGCAGCCATAGCTGTGTTATTTGTGTTGAAATTTAAAATACATGTGTGCAATTTACTCAAAATAAACTGTTTGAAATTTGTATGCAACCAGACACATTTAGGATATTAAAATTTAACAAAACAAATCAAATAAAGCTAAATAAGAAAATGTAAGAGATTTTTGGAAATCTTAAACTTAACTTTCCTTGTTTTACTTATAGGCAAAGCTTTGAGTTTGTACCTATGAGAAAAGTAATTTTGAAAAATAGGGTATTTTATCATTTAATAAAAACAACTGCATCCTTCCTAGTAATGTTTTTATTCTGCTATTGACGATGTGTCGTAGCAAAGTGAAAATGTTAAGAGGCAGCAAATCGAAGTAGGAATGAAGATTTCCTACCGGAAATTGAATGATTTCAAAGTGTAGTCTTGTTTGAGTAGGATGTCGATTGGTTTCGAATTGCTTTTGTTTCACGAAAGCATTTTGAAGCGACATCGCGACTATAGAACCATAAAATACGTACGAGCTAAAGTGTACTGGGTAACAGATTTCAAAAATAATTGAAAATAAATCTTGTTGCTATACTTGTGCCTTTTGAAAACAGTATGAAATACGAAGTGGATGTATGTACAATTTACATACGACTCCGCATAGGTAGCGTCGGAGTTCGTGTTTGAGTGTTGTTTTGATGAATAGCTGTAACAGAAGAAATATATTTTTGTATTGAAATAGTGAAATAGTCATATGGTGTCTGTTATTTGCAATTTATATTTCATTCTTCGAATAAGTGCCGATCATACAAAAAATTCTAGCCGACTCCACTTTTAAATATTGGAAAATGCTCCTTAAAATCGTGACCCCAATCTTTGGATTGAGTTATTAGGTTGTCTATGAGTTCTTAACAATATACATATATTTTTAGTCTGTATAAAATAGTACTTAATTCAATCGTTTGACATCGAAGTTTCTGATGAGATGTGTCAGTTTCTAATAAAGTTTTTTAATAAATGTAGTTCAAAGAGCGAGTTAAACAACCTCTGTTCAAATGCTTTTTATAAAGGTGGGTTTGCTTCTCTGATTTAGAATTCCTATATTTCTATTTCAGGTATAGAGTCATCTCGTCTTTTAATATTTGAACTGCCTCAAACCATATAATGGGCATTTGCATCGCAGCCATGATAAGTTTTGGGTTGTTCACACCTCAATAGTCCTCGTTGGAGTCACCGCAGGAAAAACTGTGCATAAAACGGCTTCTGGTTTACCGGCGTTGGTTTGCAGTTCAGCTTTGGCAGCTCCAAGATATTTGTTTGTGTGTTCTGGAATTGGAAAAAGTTTAGTAATATTGTTATTACAGGCTTAAAGGAATAGTATAATAGCTCACCTGAGAGTTCTTTTAATTGGTTTTTAAGGACATATGAAGTCTATGGCTGAGTACAATAGTGCCGATTATTGTACTCTCAGATTCTCGGTTAGTAGTCATTGATTGAACAATTTTATTTGCTGCACATAAAATAATTCATCTGGATTTATTTAATGTATTAAAGCCTGTACCTTAGTAGGACAACCCTGATGTTGATGGTCCTGCCATTTTGTTTGCCGGCCGACTGTTCGGTAGGCTTCCTGCTTTTATTTCCTTTCTTTCTATGTCGTCTACTGAAGCCAAAGCGAGGCTTACTCGTAAGAGGGGTAACCTTTCCAGCATTTCTCGGTGCACTTGTTGTTTTGGGGTCAATTTTTGCCTTATCCATACTTGAGCGTTTTGAGGCTCTGAATGTGTATTTTTTAGGATATTATTCACTAGCGAAATTGTCTGAAAATCTACTTCTTTTAGATGTCGCTATCCCTAGATTGACTAAGTTTAAAAGTATATATATTTATGATCAGCATCATAGTCTAAGACTATTTAGCAATGCCGTCCATCCGTACGTATCTACTTTTGAGGCCTTTAAAATTATGCGAGGAAGCTGAAATTTGGAACATATGCTCCCTAGAGTCCTGAAATGGTATACTGTTAATTAAATTAGCCCACTGCCACGCCCATAATTTGGAAAAAAAACCTTTTAAAACTGTAGTTTAGGCGACGAAGGGTTAGAACTTTAACGAAATATGTTAACACTGAACTCCATATATTTTTTATGGAGAGAAATATTTTTTATTTGCATAACGAAATCATTTAGTTGCTTGTGTTTTCGATTAATTGAAGGAGGAACCGTAACAAACAGAGTCGCATCTTTTTAAGGATTGCTATATATATTTAATTTACCGAATACAAAAATTACTTTTCACCAGTGGTAACAGTAGGTTATAGTAAACGCAATGCCAATACGGTATCGTACACAACGTCGTTTTAAAATACGTGTGAACATCGTTCTGAGTTTTAGGCAATACCAAACTGAGCAAAAACTTTTTTTTTATTTCCTGGATAAACATAATCAAAAAGAAATTGATTTACCTCATACCTTAGCGCATTATTTCTATCATTTGTCTGTATGTTTTTTGGCCTAAAGATAAACGGAACGAAAAGGGAAATAAAAATCGTCGTGTCTTTGATTTTTTTTTACACCAAACGAAGTAAGCATGTCAAGACTCGGTTTGGATAGCCCCAAAGGTATGGTAAATAATGCTTCATTATCGACGCATCATTAACAGGTCGTTACCAAGTTTTTTCTTGTAAGGATTTCTTTTCAATAGACCTTTATTTACCCTTCCAACGGTCTTTAGATTTCTCGCCCTTATGATGGCGTGCGATTGATAAAATAACGAGGAAAACTGTTAATTTTTTTCTTTTCTCAGGTATAGCAAAACTTTCAGATAAGAGAAAATAATTATATACATACACAATAATTCCACTTCCTGAACCATTAGGCGGCGATGACTATCAGGTGGTTTAGGTGGTTTAACGTACCTGCCTTTTCAAACAAAAGAAGACTTTTTCAATTAATTTTCTCGCGATATGAAGAGATTTTAGGGGAAAAAGTATAACATTAAAACATCTGTAGGTAGGTACATACATATACCAGACGGAATCAATGCGGTTAAACTCACTGTTGTCTTTTAATTTTTCGAATACATATATAGGTTTATTCAGGGCGTTTAAAAAATTATTTTTATCCAGATGAACGACAACTAAAATTATTTAATCGCATTTCGACTGCTTATTTACAATAACGAATACGTGCTGAAAGTTGTTCCTTTTGACTTGAATTTGGACAGCAGTTAGGGGTAATAAAAATGATTACCCACTCTTTGCTTATAAAATATTAATTAGTATAACGGTGGCTAAGTAAAAGAAAGCTTCTAATGGTATGCCAGAGGTTAAATTGAAGCTAATGAATATTTTATGAGGGCGTCAAATGGAAAATGAAAGTTTCTTTTGTTCTTAAAGTGAGTGGAAAATGTTTAGTTAACGAAATTAAACTTCCATTCTAACAGTTTTTAAGTATATTTTAATATATTTAAGTAAAAAATTCGTATCTGAGCTGGACGGCGTTTTAATAGATATCTATGTATATTGTAAAATAAAATATATTTTCAACTTCTAAGCGACGCAAGTTTTTCGGATGGTTGTTTTATAATTTAATTAGGTACTATTATTACATATTTTTTATTTCTTCGTCTAGGTGCTTACCTCAACTGAAGGGAAAGATGTCATATATATATTTTTTTGCCACGCCTACTTTTTGAGGGTTTTTTTTTAACAATATGTTGTTTTTATCGAAAATTTCTATAGAAAATGAAAAACATTGTATAAAAAAAGCCTTCACGTCATGGATTGTCATGGTTTAAAGGAGGGATCCTACGAACCTACGTAAAAAGGCAATGGCAATCAACGTTCCCTTATAATCGCGAAAGAGAAGGAAGTCTAAAAACTCCTGGATCACACAAGTGCAGAAACATCAGCATTTGATTGGCCTCAATGATGAACTGATCCAAAATCAGGAGGCCTGCAGATATTTTTTGAGGTTGAAGCGGCGAACGCCACAGGCGGACCAGTAGGAATGCAGTGAAGTGGGAGGTCTATGATCCCTGTAGTTTCGTCGTTAAATGGAGAGAAGAAGAATATCACCCATATAAAGTTTTTGGCCATGTTCTTAACGCTTTTTCTCTGGGGCATATTTACTGTTAGCCTCAAGCGGACTGTAGCCTTTCCTTATATTTTTTTTATATTATTTCTCGAAAACGTATCTAATGAATTTGTAATCAAAATCAACTTCTTAAATGTAAACCGTTGAAATATAAATAAGATTCATTCCAAAGAGAAAATTATAAATTTCCATATTATCAAAGATATTGCTGTATTTTGCAAATGCCTTTCTTAATACCTAGTATTAAATTGATACCACAGATGAGGAATTGACCAGATAGTCAACTCTGCAATACCCTATCACTTTCAACCCGCAAAAAATATTTAATATTTAATGCGTGTGAGCCAGAGACATAAAGTTAGATCTAATTTACTAGATTACCTGCCAAAAATAATTGGGGGGAGTTTTGCAACAAATCCAAATCGCAACAACAAAACAGCTGGTCATGTCGGATGTGTTGGGAAATAGGAAATGCTGCGAAGTGTTGAGTTTATGTGATTCAACTTTTATAGCTATTTTAATGTAAATGTTTATAAAAAATTAGTTACTGAATTAAGTTGTTACAATTAATTGGAATATTTTTTGCGGTTATAAGAAATAATTCTCAATTTTTGTATCTGCCTCAAAATAAACATTCTTGGTTTGTTATACTTTTTCCATTTTAGTTAGTAAAATGAAATAAAATGTATATTTTATTGTATTATTGCATAAATATTACTAAATTAGTAACGTTTGGGTGTAAAATATTTGTAGTAAATAGTTTGCAGTGGTTTTTTATACATATATTAAATTCTTTGATTGTTTTATTATTTATTTATTAATTGATTGTTTTTATTCAACATATGAAAGTTTAATGAATATATGTACATATTCGGTTTCCGTGCATCGATAAAATAAAGTGGAAAAGAACTACTTTTATTCCTTTTTTAATTACTTTGTGTTGCCAAATTTGTGTTTAGTCAATCAATTTCTTCTTTTCTTAGGCAGTTTTGGAATTTTTTATATAAGTTAATATACTTTATTTTAAAATTTATAGTAAGTGATAGACAGAAGAAGGAGGACAGAAGGTAGCTGGAATGCACTGCATAAATATATTGTTGGTGCATTTTTCTATCGAAAATGCTTGGTAGTTGAATACAATTCATAAATAAGCATGCACATTATGATACATATATATATTGAATTAATTAGCCACTCTTTTTAAAAGACGACTTTATCTGTCAAGTTATAATGTTTTGTAATTTTTAAAAAAAAATTGTTTATGAAAATAAACAAAACAATTTACTAGTACTACTACTAGTAAGTGATTACAAATGGCGTTAAAGAAGTGTTTTCACGTAACAAAAATAATATTTGTAAGGATTTGGATAACGTTATATTAAAAAGCGTTTTTAACCAGTGCCCAATTGTGTAACGAAAAGTTTCCACTGAGCACTAAACCGAGATTAAAATTTATCTGCCTTTAGTCTACTTTAAATCTTAAGATTAACCACAAATTTTAATCTGCTAAACACAAGATTGAAAACAAATCTAGGTAATCAATTTTTTGTGCTTAATCTCGGTTGATTTTATGGTGAAAACGTAGCATAAAAGTACTTAAATGCTTCAATATAACCATCCATAACAAAATCCGTCTTTCTAAAGTTATATTTAAATTTATTTTAAGACGAAAATGCATGATGAACTTACTTATTATACATATATGAGTCACGTAAAACAATATTATTCTGATTATTTTTTATTAAAAATTAGAATAAATTGGTTAAAACCTAGCTTTATTCTCAATATTATAATAATTTGTTATATTATTAGTTGTGTGGTAAGTATGTTTTTATAAATTCATATTCACCGCATATTTTGCATGTTTATTTTACACACCCAAATTATGACGTGTAATCTGCTGAAATTCATCAACTGTTCCCAACTTCTTGCTATAAAAAATTACATTTCATGGCTGCGGCCATTAGCCCCATATAATTCGATTCATGTGTGCGTGATGCCCATTTGATTTGCACGTAAAAGCCCATATAAGTGCAAATCATGTAAGGCTTATCAGTTCGACTTAGCTTGTAGGCAAGGTGAGAGTTTCGCTCTCGAGTTTATTATCTTGTTAATTGCTCATCTGTGATTGATACGCTAATTGTGATAAAAAACTTAAACAGCACCAGACTGAGAAGTTACAGCGCCATCTTGAAAAAATGCTAAACTGAGCAGCAAAACAAGACCCCTTCAAATTGAGTCACAGTCTTTGCTGAGGATATGGAGAAATCAATTCTGCAGAATGCTAAATGCCAAAGACGACACAAATTTCAAAGTCAACTAGAGCGAACCAATAAAAGTCGATGCAAGTCGACAATTGCATCCACCCGACCAAAATAAAATGAATATATAAATATTCACCACTAAGGCAGTAGGAGATGGTTTGGTAGCCAGCATACACCGAAAATTATGGTCGGATGAATGTATATATCATATATGGTACTAAGCCAACTTTAAAGTCTATTAGTCTCCTAGAAATAGAATATAAGATCTTGCCTTAAATTATTTGTCAACGATCTGATTGGACCGTATAATAAGTTTTTGCAGGATAACGATGGAGTAATCACTTTGCTACATTATTTGATAACAAAACATTAGTGAAGGCTACAATCAGCCTGTGACGAACAGTAAGATACCCTATCCATATCCCTATATACCTCAAAGAAAAAAGCATTAAGACGATGATGGATAGCTTCTTATTTCATTCTATTAAATAAAAAAAAATATTTTTGAAAAACGCCTCCAAAAAGTGGGCGTGGCCAAAAACTTTGTATGGGCGATATATTGGAAAAAATATTGACTAAATATCTAGTTAAACATTTTTTTTCGGTTTCTATGTAAATTTTCGAAGAAAACAGCATTTTAGTGAAAAACACCCATTAAAAGTAGGCGTGGAAAAAAATGTATATGCCATATTTATAAGGCACGGCAGTACCTACATATTTTGTGAAGGTTGTAATACACTATCTCCCTAACTATAGCTATAAAATGGTTTATTCTAAGTTGTGGGCGTTACACTTAACCATTCCCTAGGGAATATGTGGTCCAAATTTCAGGTTCCTAGCTTAATTTAAAAGGCCTGAAATTGAAATTATTATTTGTCCTGATCATAAATATATATACTTTTATGGGTCTACGACGAATATTAAGAGGTACGACCTTTCGAAAGTCTGGTCAAATACCTGCACACGCCAACGATATTGTTATTCTTGGTAGAACGGAGCGAGCTGTCACTTGCATAAGAACAAAAGTGACAAAACTTGGTCTTGCGGTTAACGAGTCCAAAAAAAAAAAATATTATGTTGTCAACAAGAAGGATCGGCCAGAATGTCACAATCTACAGCTACAACTTTTTCAGGAATAAAATGAAGAATAACGCTTGCCAATCGCTGTTTATTTAGGCTGAGATTGCAACTATGTACATAAAGCCCTCCCCTCAACAACTAAATAAGACCCTTATAATCCCAGTCCTGCTCTATGGTTCTAAAGCATTGACCCTTCCTTAAGCGGATGAAGATATCTTTGGTCGTTTTGGGGGAACATTTCTTCGTCGTATGACTTTATAAAGTCAAATAAAACTTTTGCATCAAGTACATAATAAAGTTCTTTGAAAATTGTAGTACGGTAACAAAACCTGAAGTTGAATCTTAAATTTGATGCCACTTGAAAATAAGCATAAATACTCAAATGAAAATACATAAATATTAATTGAAATTTTTTCAATATTACCTATTTAAATGTTTGTTGTGAACTTTCTTAAGGTTATATTAAAAATCGTGTATATATTTATCTTAAGATATAAACCGATATAAATATGGATTTAAAACTTTGTACAGTGATGGGTAGAGTTCTGATTTACATGCACTGAAATATCTATAAATTACGCTTGATACATGAGCTAATGTAGGAGATACACAGATATTCATTGGTTGATTCTATTATAATTATTTACTTCAGACCATCTAATTTCGGTCTTGCCTCACGATTTTCATATAAACTGGATCTGGTGTAAAATGTCCTTATGCATTGGGAAAATGTACGGGTCATACGAAACTTTCACGCGTCATACATTACTGATATCTGCATGTCGTGATATACCAAAACTGACCAAAACCGCAGATGCCTGACATTTCGTAAATATTAATTCGGTCTTAGAAACATGTAAAAGTATCTTATGATCTACTCCTGCGCCTCACATTTGCTTCACATTTAAGTTCTCTTCTTTAATTATACCCTATCTTAAGGGTATATTAATTTTGACACATAGTTTGTAACACCTCTTAATATTTGTCGTAGACCCATAAAAGTATATATATATTTATGATCAGGACCAAAACCTAAGACTATTTAGCAATATCCGTCCATCCGTCCGCATCAACTTTTGAGGCCTTTAAATGTATGCTAGGAAGCTGAAATTTCGAACATAAACTCCCTAGGGTTCCGAAATGGTAAAGCGTTAAAATTGTTCATATACGCCCACTGCTACGCCCACAATTTAGAAAAAACCGTTTTAAAGCTGTACTTAACGAGATAAAGAGTTAGAATCTTCACAAGATAGGTAGGCAATACCCTCCTGTATAAGTTTTTATACCCTATCCTAATTATACCCTATCCTAAGGGTATATTAATTTTGACACATAGTTTGTAACACCCCTTAATATTCGCCGTAGACCCATAAAAGTATATATATTTATGATCAGGACCAAATCCTAAGACTATCTAGCAATGTCCGTCCGTCCGTACGCAATTTTTAGGCCTTTAAAATTAAGCTAGGAAGCTGAAATTTGGACCACATATTCCCTAGGGCTCCGAAATGGTTAAGTGTAAAATTTTTTGAATACGCCTACTGCCACGCCCACAATTTAGAAAAAACCGTTTTGAAGCTAATGTTAGAAAGATAGAGTGTTACAACCTTCACAAGATATGTAGGCACTGCTCTCCTTTATAAGTTTGTCATATAAAGTTTTTCGACACGCCTACTTTTTGTGGGCGTTTTTGACTAAAATGCTGTTTTCTTCGAAAAATTTCAAGAAAGCGAAAAAAACTGTTAAACAAAATATTTACCCAATATTTTTTCCAACATATCGCCCATACAAAGTTTTTGGCCACGCCCACTCTTTGGGGGCGTTTTCTTAAAAAAACTTTTTTTTTTTTAATTAATAGAACTAAATAAAATGCTATCCATCATCTTCTTAATGCTTTTGTCTTTCGGGCATATAGGGATATGGATAGGGTATCATACTGTTCGCCTTAGCCTTCTCTTATGTTTAAAAATAAGTTTTTGGTGTGATTTTAAAACTTTTGGGAATGGATTTTCTTTTAATTAGAATATAACCTCTTCAGACCGTAGGTACACATATGTGCATCTTAGTTAAAACCCCTCTTAGTCACACTACATCCATCTGTTGGATATTAGCTCTAGTTGAATATCAAATGTATATCATCCCATTGCCGAATGAATTTTTAGATGGCGTTAGGGGTTCGGTATCTGTCATTATTTGAATTTCAGTTGGCCATTTCAGTTTGTTTTCTGATTTTTGCAGAGTGAAAAATAAAATATTCAGGTAAACATATTAAATTGTTGTTTCACAGTATTATTTGTATTACAGTGATATTGTACTGAGTTGAATTTTAATTTGTGAGTTCGAAAGTATATTTTTTCATGGTTTTTTTACCGTAAACTGAGCTATACTTTGGAATTACACATATGTATGTGCACCTCAGGACTATTTTATTTCTATTGCTTCGAATATGGATAAGGTATGATTTTTGAATTTTCAGGATTGAAAATGAATGATTAAGAAATTGAAGAAATGCTGAATGCTAGCGATGGGGATTTCTCTGTTGATGATGATGAGGAAGAGTACTTGCCGCAGGCCGAATCTGAAATCTCATCTCAAGAGTCGGAAGATGAAGAAAGCAGGACAACTGAACGCAATAAAAATACGCCAAGAATGTTTTGGCTAACCAAGGAAATGGTTTCCAGAGGTCCAGCTATTGAAGAGGATAGACTGACAACACAGGAAAATGCAAGTAGAAATGTCTTATATTCCTTTTTTCAATATCTTGATATTGAATTTTGAAAATTGTTGGCGGAGCAATCAAACCTGTATTCTGCACAGAAGCGAAACCTCAGATCTATTAACACAGATTACCAAGAAGTAATCAGATTCGCAGGAATCCAAATAATGATGGGAACCCTAAAATATCCTCAAGCCAGACTCTACTGGAATAGAGACTTGTGTATACCCCTCATTAGAGACACAATCTCCAGAGACCGCTTTTTCGAAATTCGAAATCATTCTCCATTTTGTTGACAACACTGCTGATCGTCCAGACACCAATGATAAGCTTTGGAAGTTGAGGCCTGTTATAGATTGTGTTCTTAAAAAATGTCATAGCCTTCCGAGATCCCAACACATGTCCATAGACGAGCAGATGATTCCGTTTTCTGGTCGCTGTGAGTACCGGCAGTACGTGCCTTTAAAACCAAACCCATTGGGATTGAAAAACTTTGTTTTGGCGGCCAGAGATGGCTTGGTACTAGACTTTGAAGTTTATGTGGGCTCCAATATAGTACCAAGAGAAGTCATGACCGAACTGGGACTGGCGCAGGAATTGTAAAACTGTTGTGCAGAACAATAACAGATACCTGCGTTTTATATACTGATAGGTTTTTTACAAGTTTAAAACTCGCAGAGTATCTAAACCACAACAAAAAAGGAATATTCCTAACTGGAACGGTAATGACTAATCGAATTGGACCGGTCTCTAAAAAAATGAAGACGGACAAGGAACTCGCAAGAGGTGCATGGGATGAAAAAGTACGAAGTGATGGACAAGTATGTGTCATAAAATGGAAGGATACGAAGGCGGTGACAATGTTGTCCACGTGTTCAGGAAGTACCACAGTTGGAACATGTAAGCGTTGGTGCAAGGTTGAAAAAAGAAAAATTGATGTCAACCAGCCAGCAGTGGTAAGAAATTACAATGCATGTATGGGTGGTATTGATCTCTGCGATAGGTTGATAGCCTACTATCGAAGTGCCATACGGACTAATAAGTGGACTGTGAGAGCATTCAATCATTTTGTAGACCTCTGCATTGTCAATTCCTGGATCATGTACGTCCGGTATTGTAAAGAGGAAGATGTTGCACCTAAGGACAGATTGGGTCTGATGCAGTACCGCCTGAATATAGGTATTGGCCATGGCCAAGTTCGAGGGCGGTAGGGTTGATCCGCTATTTCTGCAGCCTAGCCCAAGTCCGAGGGGTAGCAGAAAGATCAATGACGATGAGGATACCGAAGTAGATGCAACACCAAGAAAAAAACACAGGCCCGTTATATCTTACCCACAGCACGAAATCAGATTCGATGGAGTAGGACATCTCCCACGTTATTTGGACGATAAATTTGCATCGAAATGCAGGTTTCCTGGATGCAAATCTCGCTGCCGTACCATCTGCACAAAGTGAAAGGTTTATCTGTGCATTCTAAAAAATAACTGTTTTCAACAATACTATGTCTAATACAGTTACCTTTAAATGTTTTATACCATGATAGGCATGAGGTACACATATGTGCACCAGGATTTTTCGCGTGAATTTAATAAAATTTTTTTTTTTTATATGCAAATATCTTATTTGATCTTATTTAAGATTAAAAATCCAATAAAATCTATCATTTCTGGTTTTTTATTAGTCTGGGTCTGAAGAGGATAATTCAAAATACGAATAAGTAACACAGTGAGTGGGTGTTCAAATTTGTGGACATATCGGAAAAACAGCAAAAAACTATTTCACATTTTCGTTGTTATTCTTCTTAGACAATCTAAGCATCAGTATTGTTGTTTTTCGCATTGTGGAAATACTCTATCTTTGCTCTTTCGAATCAAAATTTAATGTATCTACCTGCTCTTCTCGCACTCACATGTTTGTGCTTTTTCAAATCAAATTAGCTTCCGCGTTTATAACCGTCCTTCATATATTATAGTTGTAGATGAAGAATTAAGTACTCGTACCAATCCAGAGTAAATTTTTGTTTTTTGTTAGCAAAGCATCGAGTCTTCCCTATTTGGTATGAATTATTGAAATAATATTATTTCGTAATATGCTAATAACGTAACTTTGATTTCACATACCTACAAATTTACATAAAAATTGGATTGCCCCAAAATGTTTTGAATCACAACGAATCTTTTTTGCATATAAATTCAATAGCACTTACTCTGTTACTTTTTTTACCTCTTTAGTGCAGACATTCGGCAAAAACTTTTTCATTTTTGAAAGCTTTAGTTTTTGTTGGGATTCGCTCTAAAAAATTCATGAAAATGGGTTGAAGTTAGGTTTTATTCTCAACATATTATGTATTGGCATGGTATCCTCTATTGCCAGGGTTACGATGACATGTGTGTGCTTCACATAATGCAAAATAAACAGCAAACAATAAAGATTATCTCAAACCATTAGCTTCACTTAAAGTAGGTATTATACAGAAGGGGAAAAAATCTCACAGTTAACTTAAAACGTACATTGGAAAAGGGTAAGAATAAGATTTAAAAAATATATATTCTTGAATCCAAATGCCAACTACTTCATTATACGATATGTTAATATTTGGTGCAACTTTTTAAAGTTGTATATCTGCCATTATAGATAGAGTGAATTTGATTTTGGAGCAACATTTTTTAAACATAAGTATAAGATAGGTTCAGTTAATTCGGTCGGCACACTTTACCACACTTATGTTCTTGATAACCTTCAGTACGGGATAAGGAAGTGTTGTGGCCTTCTTTGTGGTTCCTTTCTTCCCCTCCTGGCTACTCCATTCCATCAAGCCATCCTGATGTCTCCCGAAACCTATTGTGATGAGAGAGTGATATATCTGAAGATTTTTCATTGTATTGGACATATATGATAAAGAAGATCTTAGTTTTCCGGTACCAAAATTGCTTTTGTCTAACGAATCAGCCATAAAATTCACGTAAATAAAAAAAACGAACGCCAGATTTTTACTTCCCGTTCAAAAATTTAGAATTCTGTATTGAAGCGAGACGGCCAAAATTTAGTGACTAGTTATTTCAGTTGATATAATACGAACGTAAGTCTAGCTGTTGTTCTGGAAAGAAAAAAGCTGCGAAATTCAATAATAACCCTTGAATGAAAAACACCTAAGGTCAATTTGGGCTAAGCTTTCTACAATCGAATTGAAACCTGTGATCTTCAGGCTACTGTCTCTTATGGCTAAATTGTTCACCCTATGTGACTTTAAAGTTTTTCACACCTTTCCTCAGGTGGCATTCAAAGTTTATTTATATGAACGATTTGTCCACGAAGTTGACATTTTTGTTGCGGCCTAGAGGTTTTGTGCTTCGAAAGTAAAAACTCAAACTCAAACGACATTCTAGTCTAAGCGGCAATGAGATGAATGTGACAGCTGTTGTGCACCGACAATTTAAGGATTTAATGGTTTTGTAAAGGTGAAATTGGATACATAGTCAATGTAGAATAAATATCGTGACTAAAAAATAGTAAAGTTAGGGACGATTTTTTTAGTACAAAGCTAAAAATAAAAAAAAATAAAAAACTGACTGATACGTATGTTTAATAGGATAGCCTGGCATAATTCCATCGGTTGAAATTGATCGCCAGGCAATTACTTAATTGCCGCTTTGCTCAATGGAAGGGCTAACGAAATATTTTTGAAGCTGAAGAATAGCCCAATTAAGATAAAATAAAAAGCGTTTTACTTCTAGCAGGTTTTTGTGAATTAAAGTAATGAAAAATTAAATCAAGGGTATTTTTTTATTTTAGAAATTAAACACGGAAAAATATTTTTAATTCCTATGAAATTGGAATTATCTGAGACTTTTATGTTGTTAGATTTCCATAGCAACTGTAAGAGATATTACGCAAAACCTACTGGGCACACTTTAGCGAAGCTATTTACTCTTCTTTAGATCTCTGGTAACAGGATTTTTAAAAGCAATAGTTTCTTCTAAGATGTTATGCCCAGGACTTATAGAAGTAATATAAAAAAAATTGCAAATATCACTTTATATACCTATTTTTAATATTATTAATTTCGATCAAGTTTCTTAAACGTTTTTCTGAAAGGGAGAAATATTTTATACAAATTGATATATTACTAAATTTTGACCAGAAATCGAACTCAAGACCACAGAGTGATGATAAAAAGTAATGTTTCTTTCCCAAGTAAGTATCTCTCATACATTTTTATGATAATTTTTTTTTTAAGAATTAAAAATGAAATTTTAGATTTATAAAATTCAACATTTATTTTACTTTACTCTTTACTTTAACTAACAATCCAAGTTTCAAATCCGCCCGGTAGCACCTATTTTTCCGCTTTGCCACTATATTGATAGTATTTAATGCTTCGACTACAAACTTTATTGAGGTTCTTGTTTTTTACTTGGATTACCAAGCTTCATAGCTGGTTTAATTTTTAAGATCTGAACTAACTTCGAAAGACCTTATAGCGACCTTTTTAAATTAGAATATATTACTCTCTGAATAGCTTGTGAAATTGTTTAACAAATACTTTAAAGAAAGTAATAATCTGACTCCAGATGCAAAATATATTCGTGCTATGTTTTTATTAAAATAATTATCTATATAAATGTATGATAACACCTTTATTATTTATACATGTTTTTACTTTCACAATCAACGTAAACAAATAAAATAATTAAATGTTTGTTTTCAATTAAAATTATAAATTACATTTATACAGTTGAATTGAATTGGAAAAAAATAACTCAATTTAGTAATTTGTTTTTTAATATGTTTGTTGTTTCATTGTTTCATCTTGATGATGTTAAAGAGCAAACAAATTTAAGCATTTGATTTAAAAATAATAAATCTTTAATACACTGTAAAAATACTTAAAAAAACATATAGAAATGCTACAGTTTGCTTGGGGGCGAACAGTATGATACCCTACCTACATTCCTCCCAATTAAAAAGGAAAACATAGAAAACATAATAGATGACATTTTATTTCGTTTTCTATGATAAATTCATAAGAAACAGCATTTTTGAAAAAAACGGCTTCAAGAAGTGAGCATAGCTAAAACCGTTGTATGGGTAGAATATTGAGAATTGTACTGTCTAAATATCTTGTTATACGATTTTTTGTTTTCTAAGGAATTTTTGCACCCAAAAAGAAGGCTTGCCAAAAACTTAATATGAAAAATTTGTTAAGGAGGATAGATACTGAATCTACATATTTTGTGAACGTCATAGTACTTTATTCCATCAACTTTAGCCTTAAAACAGTTTTTCCTTAAATGTGGGCATGGCAATGGCATGCCATGGAAATGCCTGCCCGAAATGGTATTTTACACTCTACCATTTCGGGACCCTAGGAAGTATATATGCCAAATTTCAGCTTCGTTCCTTAAATTTAAGGGCCTACAAATTAGTGATGGACGGACATTGCTTAGTCAAACTATGTTTAAAAATTGATATAGCCAAAGGATAGGGCACACAAAAGGATTCATATACGGTGTTTCTTTTATAGAATGCTCATTCGCAAAAGTTTCAAAACATATACATATAACCCTTTCAATTTGCAACAAAACCATTCTGTTTTTTTTGCGGGCATTTTAACTACACTCTAGTGTAGACATAACATTACGCCAAGAAATTTTCATGGATATTACTATTTTATTTTCACGTTTCTCTATAGTCTCGTCCTTGTCATAGTACACACAAGTAGTACCATGTATTTTTCAACTTACAGAATTAAGTAGGTCGTCAAATATTTAACCAACACAAACCGCCATCTGTCTAGTTAACCTTCATACATACTTGTATCCAAACCACCATGCATACATGTTTAAACATTTAAATTCTCTTCTTTGGGGAGACTCTCAACCTATGAAGGTTTATACCTACACCTTTTGGCAGTGTAAAGACTAAGCCCATTTATTGTGTTAAAAAATAAGCTTGAGGTTTACAGAGGATTTTCACCGAAGTCGTATACAAATGACTTCAATGTTCCTTAATTTTTCTCATCCCTCTCACCATATGACCTGTGTAAAATATATATGTATATGTTTTTTGTTACATACATTTGCATGTATATCAACACATGTATCTATGCATACGTATGTTTGAATTTTTATTCACGGGTAGGTTGCTATTATTTTCATTCTTATGTCACTTCCTCATACGTATTAGTTGTTTATTATGTATGTGCACGAATGCTGGATACTTCTCTTTCTGAAACATTTTTACAGCTTATCTGAACCTGAGGACAAAAGTAGCACCAATGAAATAAAAAAAAAAAATTTCACCTACGGACTTTTTTGCTTGCTCTTGATGAAAACCTACTGAAAAGGATATAAATGACCTTCACGCGCGTTGAGTGCAAACTTAACAGCATTAACTTTATTACATACTCTCGTTGTCTGCATACGGCTTAAGGGAAGATAAAAATGTATTTGAATATAGGTATGTACAATCTATATTCCTTGGACTAAATAAAGTAGACGACAGCAAAGATAAACTATGTACAAATATGAAGAAGATGGAAAATTGCAACGACGATGGTCCTATAAAATTAAGTAAATATTTACGTTGAAGCGATTTATCATAGGAACTTGAATGTGATTTAAAGCAAACTAAGTTGATCCAACTCAAGCCAAAATCGTAAAAATTCAATTTGGTAGATAGTTAATGTATTATCTTTTGAGCTTGTTACGTATCTAACAAATGGTTTATCAATGTCCCTTGTCTTGGCATTCGTGTATAACATATTTTCCGTTCTTAGAGGAATTTTTCGAATTAAAGCAATGCTCTGTTAAACTACTTTGAAAAGTGATTTATTTATGGGTGAAGTATTAAGAAGAATTTTGTCTAATTTGATTTGATTGTGCAATTTCTTATAGATTTAATGTGCAATAATTTGGGATATAATTTGTCGAGATAATCTAAGAAAAATATTGTTCTAGAGTTAGGGTCTAAATTTGGAAACCTGGCTATTTCGGTCATTCAAGCGTACTTGAAATCTTCCATCAGAAGGGACTTATGCCACTAACTGTTACCCTTCGCGGAAGACAACACTGGGACTCACCAAGCACATCACTATCATAAATGGTAAAACTTTCAACACGGATGCTTGAAAGATATAGAAATGTATAGAAGCTGGTGTCTTCTCAGATGCACTCGGTATTCACCAGTCTTATCGACTGACTGCTGAGTTCCGGGACACATTGAAGTGGAAGGGAAGGAAAAAGCAGATGAACTAGCCAGATATGATTTTGATCTGAACCCACTACTGGCAGACGGACAGGTGCTACCACCTTTCAACACCGCTAACAGTTTCTTCGACGGTGTCACTACATATTTAGCTAGAGAACAATGGAAAAATAAGCGGTTGCGCCATAGCCCGTAGTCTTTGTTGCAATATTGATACCATAAGTTCATATCATCTCTTAATAGCAACCAAATCCAGGTGCTCGTCAGGGTATTAACCGGACATTGTATCATTAGAAAAGGCTAGGATTCTTTGCAAATAATTTTTCCAAAGAAAAAGAATCCTTCTTACCGAACCTTACCCTATATAACCAAAATTAAAATCTCCAAAATTACGTCAGTTACCGAGCAGGGAAAGCCCACTGAAATTGTCAGTAAGTTCCATTAATATTTGCATCAGAATGATAAGCTTCCGCTCAAAGCCATCACAATTTACCTACTGAAACGACAAACTAAAGTTTAATACTTTGCTGAAACTCTCTTAAGTGCATTATGCTCATAAAGAGTGATTTTTTAAGAGTTAAGTTTTTTTACGTTGGTAGCACTGGTTAGTAATGGCGTCCAAATGTCGTCTGTCACAGTATACTCTGCTATTTAATCATGGAATGACTTATAAACGAGCAACGATTGCAAATTATTGAAATTTATTATCAAAATTCGTGCTCTGTGAACCCACATGCCACACAGCTCGTGAAACAATGGTTGAAGTATGAATTAGGTGAGCAGGTTATCTCTCGAAATGGCCCTGTGAGTTGGTCGCCAATATCATGCGATTTAACGCCTCTTGATTATTTCTTGTGGGGTTATGTAAAGTAGTTAGTCTATATGGACAAGGCGAACACGATGTAAGCCTTACAGGATAACATAACCCGCGTAATTCGTAGAATTACGAAATGCTCAAAAACTTGACGCAAAACTGGACCTTCCGAATGGACCATTTCAAACGGAGCCGCGGACAAAATTTACATGAAGCAGTCTTTAAAACATAAATGGCAAAGGCCTTTTTATCGATTAAAATAAAAATGTTGATTACTTGATGCAAATTTTAGTGTTTTATTCTATATGTGGGCCTCATAGACCATACAATTTTGAAATTTTGCATGGTGACCTGAGTCATATGATGAAAACTAACATGTGAAGATGTACTACTAATTCTAAACGGAAATGAACAAAACCTATTTATATATATATTTATAGGAATGACCCGGTAGAGGACATTTTCTTACAAATTTTAATTCTAAATAAATTCAACCTTAATCTCCATTAATTATTGTTTCTTCACCTGAGTCTTCTTAAGAGTCTGTTCATCTCAAAATGACATAAAATAGTCACTACATTATTGAGTAATAAATTGATGTATGTGCATAATTTACAGTCTACCCTCTGACATAGCTCATTTTTATATTAATTTAACTTGAATATGAATGTAGATATGTATATCATCTGGATAAGTTCTTTTTCAAGTTGGAGGAACATTTCCTTATTTATTTTCAAGATAGATTAGGTTAGAATCGTTATCGAGTGATTAATGTTAAGGTCAAAATATCCGCCCAGTGATCTGCTTTCAATAGAGGATTCCAATTTATTGGATTTTCCCCATTAAACTGTCACCCGTATTTCCAGAAAACTAATCATTCTTACTGTTTTCGTCTTCTCCATTTGTATGTGGGAAGAGTTTGGTGTGATGTTATAGCATGATGAAATAACTATCAATTCAAATGGATTATTTTCCGCATAGAGTAAGAGAAGTTGATAAAAAAAATCAATTGGAAAAACGCCTTTGGGAAACCGAAACACATTTTTTTTGCTCTCAAATAGATATCAATGATTTATAGTATGAATATATACAATGTCTTTAATAAAGTATTAAAGAGAACAACGCTCAATGTAGCCGAGTGAATGTATTCCAACAGGCACATCATAGAGTTCATGCTCCGCCATTTACCCTACTCACGCACACAACACCAAATATCCGTCGAAGAATTTTTCGTTTTAATTAGCATAGGCAGTCCTACTTGCAGCCCTCTTTGCGGTAATATCAAAAATGGCCTGGGATTCTTCAACTCCTTTAACTACTGGCCACTACAAACAAAGTCCATTTGATTTGGGTGCCGGGGCACTTTTGATATCATGAAAGGCACACGAATTAGCCAGACTCCGCATCCAAATTGATGTTCGCACTACCATATTGTTGGCTATCAATAAGCACTATAAAAAGTTGCATTAGAACCTAGCTAGAAGGAAAAAGCTACATTTCTGAAGGGAAATCGAAGGAAACGGGCAAGCCAAAAACTTCATACCAAACAGCTCCCTCAAAACAATGAAACAACTTTCAAAAATAATTAGAAGTCAGATTCAAATAGTCACAGGTTCTCTCACAGGGCACCGCCGTGTCAAAAAACATACTGATCACCATGGCGATAGCACAAGACAGTATCTGCAGATTATGCAACGACGACCAAGAGACACCTGAACACATACTTTGCGACTGCAACTGCTTAAATAGAACTCGTCAACGTTATCCAAGTAGCTTGTACCTTGAAGCAGTTGTTATAAGAAACTACGTCATCATCATGAGCCCTAAATGGAGGACATCACAATAGGCAATATTGCAATCATGTTCGAAGTTAAATTGATTAGCCTTATAAATAAAAACTATTTGAATCAGAAACTAATTATGTTGGACCAATTAAATTTTGAATAGAGCTATTTTTTGAATAGAAATCTTTTATGTTTCTTGCGTGTGTGTTGAAGTTCCTTAGAAAATAATCATAAAGTCGATTGCATATACACTGACTTCTCTAAGCCTTTCGACCAGCTCTCTCATGGGATTATCGACTTCAAACTCAAGGCTTTTAGTTTTATGTTGGGTTCTTCCGCCTCGTGCCTGCTTTGTCATATGCATACATGGAAGTAGTTTTCTAAAAACAAAATCGGAAATAACTTAATCCTATAATGGAGAATGCCAAGTTCTTAGCTAAGTTGAAACAATGCTAAGTTATGAAATGAATTAACATTTTTACAAAATTTTATTTTTATACTTATACATATTTTCAATAAGCCCAAATCACTTAGAAAAGAAAATATATTACGAAATTAACAAGAATAAACCAGCATTAATAAAAGTGTTTGGCTATGGCAAGTCATCAAGCAGCAGTGGAACTACAGTCTCAGCTTCACGCAGTAGCAATAATAAGTTTTTAGCTATCTAATTAATATTACTAGGTCACTAAATCGAAAGTAATTGCATTCAAACTTAATTTTAAAACGAAAAGACAAGTCTTATTTTTTTAATTTCAGAAATTTTGGTGAGACGTATATTCATTATACCAGTCTGACTCTACCAATTGATGTTTCCTTCCATGTCAATATCTAATTTCCGCACTTTACAATAGTTTATATACGGCTTACGTTTTCAGGTTTGCCTTAGATTTCATAGCTGAGTATTTAATATACATTTATTTTTTTTGTCGGAGGTTGTTACTATTCACTCACTCAGACACAACTACCGGTCCATTGTACTACCATTCAGACACCTTATTACATTAATGTACTCAGTTTTCCCGTCTTTCGAAGAAAAGATGAGAAGGAGCTTCAGTGATGAAGAGCTTATATATTCGGCACTCACCACGTCAGCCCCGAAAATCCGACACATAGGCCGGACAACTGCAGATAAGTGTTCTGCTGTGTCATCATCCTTATCGCAAGCAGGAAAGGCGGTGGTGTCGCTTAAGCCCAACATATGGGTTTAGCAAAAGCTTGGCGGCCCGAAAGGACGCCTACAAGCAGCCTACACTCGATTCTCCTAAGCGATAGAAGAAAAGATGCAGACTTCTTGCAAATGTCCTGACGCGATAGTTTGTCTATCTACATCCGCCGCAATCGAATCTTGTGTTCACGAGAAACCCAAGCATCAACGGAAGACATGACTAAAAATATAGGCAGACCCAACACAGGTTCGGGGCCTGAGAAAACTTCTTCTGAACCTTGCCTAGCAAGCTCATCCGAGATCTCATTTCCCTGGATGCCAGTGTGATCTGC
Source organism: Ferdinandea cuprea (assembly GCA_963576555.1). Lineage (NCBI taxonomy): Eukaryota > Metazoa > Arthropoda > Insecta > Diptera > Syrphidae > Ferdinandea > Ferdinandea cuprea. The sequence continues at coordinate 88,159,938 of OY754959.1, forward strand.
AGCTTGGCTGTCACTGCAAATGCAAATGTCTCTAGCCCTCCACCTGTTGTTCAAAATATTAGCCATTAGGATGGCAAAAACCTCCGCATGGAAAACAGACACAAGGGGTAGTAAAGTCTTATGCTATCGCGTTCCACAAAGACTCCAGCACCTCCATCCATGAAAATACGATGGCATTCACGTCTGGCCAAAACCATTCCGTTACCTGCGGAAAGTCGACGTGGTAGTTTTTTCGCAGAAGGATATCTGGTGTCTTTGCTTCAGACGACATAATCCATAAGGCAGTGGTCAAAGGATAATTCTCGAGCAAGTTTTTTAAAATTCCAGTGCGCATGGTAACAAAATCCACCTCTCCGCCTTTCCACCTTTAAGCGAAAGATGGTTTTTAGCGTACACCCCATGATATATAAATCGAGGGGGGGGGGGAAGATTCATCAAAGCATTTTGAGCAGAGCCCGGGGTGCTAGGAAGGCCCTGTGCAGCCGAGACATGCCGTTCTTTGCAGTTTGGCAAAAAAAGCAGTAACACGTTTCCGCGAAAGCCTGTTCCGCCAAATACCCGATGCGTATGAGAGGAGCGGTCTAATCATGCTCGTATTTATCCAAGGACCCGTTTAGGAGATAAGCCTCATGTCTTACCAGTGCTTTATCGGTTTTTGATTCAACATTTTTGGAAATTAGAAATTTGTTATCGAGGATAAGTTTCCAGGAAAATTAAGAGCCGTACGCAAAGAGTCTACCACTATACACCATAACAGAGAAAACAGAACACAACATTGACGGCAGCTCCTATTTACCCCTGTTATGACGCACTTGCCACAATCTGTATCGGCTACCAACGTCCTGTACATTTGCACAGCATCAAAGTTTCATCTACACCATGCTGTCTGCCAGAGTTACGCATGCTGTCAAAGGTCGCATTATCAAAAGCATCCTTAATATCGACGAAAATGCCTAACGCGTACTCCCGGTCAAGAGTACTTTAAATCCTACCAACAAGGTTTTGAAGCGCAGTCTCGCAGTATTTTCCGCCCTGATAGGCATGTTGCTTGTCTATTTACTATAAATTGTCACCACTTTATTATTATTTCTACCACTTTGTTTGGTTTCGATTTGAAATTTAAACAACTTCTGGTTATGGATGTAAAAGCATTGAAACTATTTTACGTAGGAACAGCTGTATAAATAAAATATATGAGTCAATCCATTTTGAAACCTATAGCCAAAAGGACTTACTGGCTTTCTTATAAACACTGAAGTTATTTGTCGTGTTTGAACAAAAAATATACTATTTCTATTAAAAAAATTTTTGAGTAAAGTAAACTGCAAATCATAAACCTGCATGTGATTTATACTACAGAAAGTTATAAGCTCATCAACTCATAAGGTCATCAAAAACATAAGGAAAGCAACATCCCGATAGGGGCGAACAGTAGGTTACCCTATCCATATCCCCATATGCCACAAAGAAATTGAAAATAAGCATTAAGAACATGATAATGTAATTTTATTTCATTTTCGTTTGAAAAAAAAACCACCCCAAAAAATTTGAGGGTGCAAAAAACTTTGTGTGGTTTTATAATCGAAAAATATTTTCTAAATAGCTTGTTATACATTTTCTATAGAAATTTTCGATAAAAACAACAAATTTTTAAAAAAACGCCCCCAAAAAAGTAAGATTGGCCAAAAATTTTATAGGCAGACTTGTGAAAGAGTTCAGCGTCTACATATTTTGTTATGGTTCTAACACTTTATCTCTTCATTTCAAAGGGTTTTTTTTTTCAAATTATGAGCGTGGCGGTGGACGTATAAAACAAAATTTACGCTTAACCATTTTGGAACCCTAGGGAATATGTGGTCCAAATCCAGCTCCCTAGCTTAAATTTATAGGCCTAAAAATTTCGTACGGAAGGACGGATATTGCTAAACAGACTTAGCTTTTGATGCTAAGCATAAATACTTTAAGTTGTCTACGACGAATATTAATGGGTGTTACATACTACTTGTCAAAATGAATATAACCTTAGGATAGGGTATAAACATGTACATAGAAATTAATAAATTTATTGCGAAGTTTCAGTGTACAATTAACGATGTGGACCATTTGTGTATTGTGAAGTCCTGGTGGTCAAAAGGATAGTGATTGCGATTATATGAGAACACAAGTGTTCTCACTTTAGCATTACACCATCAACTCCTACTTCTCACCTCCCCGTGGTGACTGCTGGGTGTCTAGTACCTCGACTGGAGATGGGGTAACCAACCCCTGTGGAAGGTCGTTGGCGGCAGCTAACGAGAGAGGGGGGAGGAGTGCCAGCTCACTAAGGCACTTCTCCTGTTTCCGGACGGCGGCGGACGAATTCTACGGATGGATCAACGGCGGCGTCCACAGTTCCAGTTAGGTGGAACAAGTGATCTCCCTATATGAGCTGCTTCGACTTATTTGAAGCCCAGGTCTATAGGGATATCCAACACTAAGCCAGGGTGTTGGAAAATAGTTGGTGGCGGATGAGCCCCTGATGGGTCAACGGTAGCACTCACATCCCCGAAGTGGGTTACTGGCACCGGAATTACCGGCCTACTGTCCTAGGGTCAAGAACAGGGCCTGGCCCTCCAGGTTGGGGGTTGTGCCGTCGGGGTAACTTCCCGACCACGTCAAAAACATTTAGTTATGGGAGAGACTATGGCAGCCTCGGATATAAATGAACCTCAAAGGCAATATAGACCCGGAATGTTAACGGACATGCGAGTGTGTACCTGGAATGTGCGGACACTCTACACTCCAGGTGCTACTCAAAAACTTGAGTCTGTCCTCACGCTGTACAAGGCCGACATTACCGCGCTCCAGGAGATGTGATGGATAGGATCAGGTACTATGAAAAGCCAAAATTGCGGCATATATTACAGTTGTAACAAAAGATTGCACATGTTAGGATGCGGATTCGTCGTGGGAAATCGGTTTAGATCCAAAGTAATGGACTTCAAGCCGATAAGTGATCGCATGGCTGTGATCCGCATCAGAGCTACATTCCAAAACATTAGCCTAATATGTGCGCACGCCCCTACCGACGAGGCTGAGGACCCTATCAAGGAGGAATTCTTTGACCTCTTGGACGGAGCCTACGGAGCCTGTCCGGAGTACAATGTTAAAATTGTACTCGGGGACTTCAATGCTAAAGTCGGCAAGGAAAACATCTTCGGCGGATTAGTTGGTAAGCACAGCCTCCACGAAACGACAACAGATAACGGCTTCCGAATAATTGACTTTGCAGCAGCTTGTAATACGGTGATAAGTAGCACTAGGTTTCCACGACTAAGGATCCACACAGCAACCTGGCGCTCTCCAGACGGTCGAACCGCCAACCAAATCGACCATGTGCTAATCGATGCGAGGCACGCATCCAACATCTTGAACGTTTACACTTACCGAGGGGCAAACGACGACTCTGACCATTTTCTCGTTGCAGCTAGATTCAGAGCTCGACTGTCCAACGAGAAGAAACTGCGAACTGCCCAAAAGAAGAAATTCGACGTTGGCGCCTTAGCACATCTGGAGTCGCCAGAGCCTGCAAAGAGCGCCTGAGTGAGAAACTCCCCACGGTGCATTCACCTACCACAGACGCCAACAACCAGTGGTCTCAGTATCGCGACATCATCAAGGAGCTAGCCGAAACCACCCTAGGATACCAGCCACCCCAGAAAAAAAGCCCGTGGTATGATGATGTATGCGTATACCGGAAAAAGGTGACAGAAGATGCACACATTAGGACGATGCAGAGGAAAACAAGGGCAGCAAGGGATGAGTACCGAGCCAGGAGACGGGAGGAGAAAAAGATCCTGCGTAGGATCTCCCAGCTCAAGGATACCGAAGAGTCCCGCGACCGAAACAACATCCGGAAGTTCTATAAGAAAGCCAAGCAACTGGCTGCTGGCTTTAAGACCGGAACACAGGCTCTTCGTAACAGCGATGGAAACCTAGTCACCAACGCGCAGGAAATAGTAGATGTATTTAAGCAGCATTTCCAGCAGCTGCTTAATGGACAAAATGTAGAGAGAGTAATGGGGCAACTAGAGAACCCGCGTCCAGTCAATGAAGAACCAGACCCTCCGCCTAGAAGAAAGCTAAAGAACAACAAGGCCGCCGGCTCTGATGGTCTACCTGCAGAGCTTTTCAAATGCGAATGTGATGTTATGGTAGGGCGCATGCACCAAATCATCAACCAAGTTTGGGTGGAGGAAAGCATGCCCGATGACTGGACCATCAGTTCCATATGTCCCATCTACAAGAAAGGCGATCCTATGTCTTGGAAGAACTATCGAGGCATATCCCTGCTTAATGTCGCATATAAGATCCTATCCAACGTACTGTGTGAACGTCTCAAACCTTTCTGCAACACACTAATCAGCACGTACCGGTGTGGCTTCCAGCCCGGCAGACCAACTGTAGACCAAATGTTCACACTAAGGCAAATCCTGGAAAAGACCAACGAGTTTCAAGTCGAGACACACCATCTCTTCATTGACTTTAAAGCCGCATATGACAGCATTCATCGTCAGGAGCTTTTTGTGGCGATGGCCAAATTCGGGATCCCGTCAAAAGATCCAGATGTGTCGCATGACACTAGATAACACGCGATGCAATGTGCAGTTTGGCAGCAGCTCATCTGAACTCTTTCAAACATGCACCGGATTTCGGCAAGGAGATGCGCGGTCGCGTGATTTCTTCAATCTTGTTCTTGAGCAGATAGTACGCAGGGCAGGTGTCAACACGGAAGGCACTATCTTCAACAGATCAGTCCAAATGCTGGGGTATGCGGACGATATAGATATCATCGGTCGATCGCAGCGTGCCGTGATAGAGGCTTTCACGGCAATTGAAGAACAGGCGAAACTAGTTGGCCTTGAAGTGAATGAGGACAAGACTAAATATATGCCATCAATATCATCTGTCCACCGACTAGGACAAAATGTCACTGTTGATAGCAGCAACTTCGAGGTAGTTAAGGAATTCATCTACCTTGGGGTAAACATCAACTCCTCAAATGACATCTTAGTGGAGATCCGTCGAAGAATTACCATAGGAAACCGCTGCTACTTCGGTTTGGCAAAACAAATGGGTTCAAAACCCCTAACTCGAAGGACAAAGTGCATGCTCTACAGTTATCCTGCCAGTTCTGCTATACGGTGACGATAAGCAGGAATGGAGAGTTAATACTGGGATCCTTCGAAAGAAAAATCCTTCGACGGATATTTGGTCCTGTGTGCGAGGAGGGCGAATGGAGGAGAAGATACAACCGCGAACTCTATGAGCTGTACCAAGATCTTGTCACTTTATCAGCTCTTTCAAAACCCGTCACGCCACAAAATCTGGAAACCAACTGAGTTTTACGTTGAAATGTTGTTTTGCTGATGAAAAAAGTAAAATCAGTGCTGAGCTTGGAAAATGCTGCCGTATGCTGAAAAATTTGAAAGTAAAATCCTGCGCCAACGCTAGTATTCATCTTGGAGCCATCACCGTATGTATGTATGTATGGTGGTCCTATTTCTAGTGTATGGTTTTCGTAAAGTTCATTCCGACCTATAGTAGAGGTAACGATCTAGTTAATTTCAAACAGAGAATTGGTTCACCCGTTATACATCCCTATCACAATCTTAAGAATGGTAACTGGGTCCTTTTCTGCCAGAACATATGACCATATGATATTTATATATTTTATTCATTCATAATTTTGTTCGTTTCAAGTAGTACACTATACATTTTTTTGTGTGTGATATACAATGATACTTATATTGAAAAGATCTTGAGAAATATTGTATCTGATTATAGTCAATTGTGAACATCCAGTCCTTAAGTTTTTTTCAAAAACGAATGATAACTTAAAGTTGTCCTGATGCGTAATGGTAATTTATTAATAATGTTCGGGGCAGTATAAGTATAAAAGTGAGCAAACAGGGTTTTGTATACGATGGTACGGTGACAAGTTTTAAATTGCTAATACGGAATCAGTGAATTAACGAGTTTCTGCTTGGCAAGTTCCCACATTGTTTAAAGAATTCTCTTAAAACTTTAAAAACATTAAGATGTCTCAATGGTAAAATTCGTAACATTTTAAACAAGGGTATTTATTTAGTGTTTCTGTGCTATCAAAAGAGGCCCAAATGAGCTAGTATAGGATCCACTCCAACTAGTGATGCCATATTGCAACTTTGAATGTTCAAGACCATAATATATTAAGGTTAGAACATGTTTTGAGCAGTAAGGTCTAGTTAGATACATTTTTCCAGCCTATGGTATTTCCAATTTAAATTAAAGTCTATTAAGACTTCAAGATATTTGTATTGTTGCACTTTCTCAATCTTAAAACTATTTGCTGAGCATTGCATGCTATCAATGAAATTGTTTTTACCGCACTTATGCAAAGGAAGGCTAAACCTTTTACAATTATGAGAATGGAAATTGAGGTTGCAATCAAACATGACATTGCCGGATATTTGAAAGTTCATTAGCGTCTTCTCACTAATAATTAATTTATGAGCAGAGAACCAAACTCTTAAAAATTCAATATCTTCTTCAATCTTCGTTATGCAGTTTGATAAGCAGAAAACCTTGCAGGAAACCATTTTTTTAAATACGAAAGTCGCTTAGGGTTCCATTAATATTGACCCTTTGCTCTCTGAATTTCTAGTAAGACTTAAACCATTCATAACTCCTCTAAGTCCAGCGCTATACAATTTACTTAGTGATATTTCATAATCGACCAAGTCAAACGCTTCTGTCATGCCTATGAATAGAGCTATTGTAGAGTTAGTATAGCTTACACTTTCATACAATTGACTACAAACCCTAAAAATTGCGTCTTCTGTTGACATTCCTGATCTAAAATCGAACTGGTAGTTTGAAAAGAAATTAGCTCTGTTTAAGAATGATATGACACGCGACTTAATTAATTTTTCGAATGTTTTAGAAAGGGTTGATAACAACGAAATTGGTCTATAATCTGTTATATTACTCCTATTTTCCTTTTTTAAAGAGAGAGATGACCTCAGCACATTTCAAATGATGAGGAAAATAGCCGCTGTTAATACTAAAGTTACAAGGCAATTCTCTTCAATAAATCACTAGTGCAGGAGTTATTATTTTACTTAAGTACATTTTGCTTTATATATATCTCCTGCAGTAATCTCATTAAAGACAAAACTATTTGATTCTATATATTTTATTTTGGAGGATGTAGAACAATTGCAGGTATGATGAGTTTCCGAGGAAGGTTTTATTTTACAGAGATTTCCGTAAAATATTCATTAAATTTATTTGAAATGATACTGGAGTTCGATATATTAACATCGTCAACCATAATTTTATCAATTTTTATTTTTTTTTTTCTAAGATGCTTTCTATCACTCTCCACTCTTGTTTCACATTTTCCTTTGCTCTTTCAAACATATCAGAGTAATAATTTTTACGCGTATCATCAACCCTTTTATGTTTTATTTTACATAGTTTATCGTAGTACAATTTAAGATTTCTATTTTGTGGATTTCTAAAACACTTTACTGCGAGACCAGAAAAAGAAGTACAACATTTGATATGGTTTTGTAAAATGGAACGAAAGATATCAAAGGCAAAACATGGATTATCGGCCGAATAAACTGATTCCCAGAATTCCCGGCTAATTGTTTATAATCCGTTAAAAACTTTTTCCTGGGTGGATTGCAGCTTTTTGGTGGACTAGAGTTAGAACAGATATCAAGGGCGATAATATAAGGTCTAAGATCGTAGACTTTACCACCCAAAATACTTTTATTATTTTTATGTAAACAAGTGGTCGATACAAGTCTTAGTTGAAACGGTTTCACGAGTTGAGACATTGATAAGGCTCTTAAGACCATTTGACGCCATTAAAAACAAAATAATTTTCCGTATCCTGGTTAAATTCATTTAAAATATCAATATTGATATCTCCCAAAACAATCAGATTTTTTGCCCTAAACACATTTAGCACATTACTTAAATCATCAATGAAAGCGCCTTTACTAAAATTATGCAATATGTAAATGTATAGCAATGTGAAGCTGTCATTCCCTAAAGTTAAAAACAACTTCATAGCATCAGCGCCTTAAATACAAAGTTTAGAACAATCGCACACATAACAACACCACCGGCTGAGTAAGACTCATTACAATTTCCAATAGAAGGTAGATAACCAGGAATTATGAAAAAATTGAATTCGTTCTCATAAACCCATATTTCGTTCAAGACAATCACGACAGGCACTTCGCAAGCGACTATAAGTGTGCTAACAATATAGAAAAGTTTTTTCTCAAGTTGCGAATGTTTTGTTGTAAACAGAAACTATATGATTTGAATGGAGACGAATCTTCATATATTCAATTTCATCCACGTAACTCCCAAAATGGATCGGTGTTTATTTTAAAAATATTTAAACCGTATTGAGTATATTTCACCCTGTAAAATTTTTAAATTGGATTAAAAGTTTCAAGGCAAGCTATAGGGGCTCAAGGAAGGCAAGGTTTTATTTAAGGAAACTAAGGCACTTCTAAAAAGTTTCTGTAATAAGTTGTATAAATGTAAAGGTAGTTGTGCAAAGTTTTGGACCATGTTTCATTAATTAGTTAGGCATTAATATGACTGATTGGGTATCAGAGACTGTAGCCTTTGCATATAATTTAAGCAAAAATATTGCTTCATACAATAGTAAAATTAGGCAAGCTAGAAAACCAGATAGGATTTTTAGTCGCTCTCAGGCAGCTAGGAAGCTGAAATTTGGAAAATATTTTCCCTAGAGTCCCGAAATGATAGAGTTTTAAAATTTTTAAAATCCGCCCATTGCCACGACCACAATTTAGAAAAAACACACAAAGTTTATGGAGGCGCACACTTTTTGGGGGCGTTTTTTAAAAAAATATTTGTTGTTTTAAATTTCATAGAATGAAATAAAATCCGCTTTTTTCTTTGGGCCATTTAGGGATATGGATAGATCATATCCTATCAAGCGGTCTATATCCTTCTCTTATGTTTTATAAAGTAAGATTGGACTAAATAAATACATACCGCATTTATATAAACATATCACTGACAAAGCCATTATTGCCAGACAATTGGACATTTTTTGCAATAATATTTTGGCAACAACTTCAAGTCGAACGGTAATTAGCAGTAAAAGCATACAACATCAATGAAGTTGAGCGTAGACAAAGTGTAATTAATTATATTTAGAAACATGGTTAATAGACTCATATCCCAATTCTTGGTCTAGAATGCATCTAATTTTTTTTGTCCGAACCAAATTAAATGTAACACACAAAAGGTTCACATAACAACAAGAAACTCCTTTAGTTTGGATCGAAATGTTGTCTGAGGACACAAATTGTCAAAGCATTGGTCGTTTATCACAATGTATGTCACTAGCTTCACATTCGCACATTTTCCTTTTCAATCCATTTGGCATCGTATTCAATTACAGAGCAGAACTCTTTGTCCTCGTCGCCATCAGTGCGAATCATTCATTGTGCAGTCTTGGTGTTGATTTCCGACTGATAGAATTTAAAAGTGGGCATAGGAAGCTGTAAGGTACCTACTATGGCGTGCTCGGTAGTTGAAGTTTGTATGTATTTCTTGCAAATGCCCTCGATACATCCGTATGCTCGCGATATCAATAACATTCCCTTGGAGACCGAATCTAACGACATCGTAATAGTATACGTATTGCTATACTCCTTCATTCCGCATTATCCTTATCAATCCATCCTCGTGCATATTGTAGCACTCGTATATCGTTGCATTTGGCATCAATCCACAAAATCTCATTTGGTTTTGAAATGTATGATTTGATGCTACTGACGCCATACGTATTATTCAGCGAAGACGGTCATATGATATGAATGGTACTTGACGTCCATAAAATGTGTCTCTGGAAATTTGTATATGTATACGAACATCGTACGCTATATTCAAACTAGACATGAAATACATTTTTCCATGGTTTTCATCAAACAGGAAACCTTGAATGTGACGAGATATAAAAGTGGTTTTGTATTAAACTTTAGCAACCACAAAACGTGATCCTGATCTAATTTATCAAATGTACTTTATCTCTTTTCTTTAAATAATTAAAGTTTATAGTAGAGATTTTAATCGTAGTACTAACCCAATTGTACAGGTTGTCGTTTTGTGACTCTTATACATATTGTGATATGCCAAATTTTGTTTACTATTAGAATAAATTGCTTTAAGCAAACCAGTACAAAGCTTAGTCATAAAAATATATATTTAACATTTACCCATGGCTTGACGGATTCGTATTGGCTCAAGGAAAAAAACTTTGGAGGAAAATCCCAAAAAAAGTTACTGATTTTGGCTACGATTCGTTCGAGATCTGATATAGCTTTGCCACTTGTGCATTTCGTGACAGTCGCTACATTGAAATTGCCAGTTACGCAAGTAGATGAAGAACCTAAAAACTATGTGATGGTGAAAGTATTAACGTATTACTAACGTAAGATTATTATCTGAGACCACAAACGCGCACTGGAAGCCATTAATCACACGTTTGAAAGATTTACGAAATTATAAACAACGTTTCGGTGACGCAATCATTTTGCAAACCTACATTCGAATAATATCAACTCCGGCAGAATTGAAAGCTTCTGTTGAGGTCAATTCAATTACGGTTGACAACGTTGCTACCACAATAAACCACAGAATTCAAGAATTATTGGGATGTTCCGCAACCTCAATGCACAGAAACTTTGTAACGCAACGCAACCGAACGATTTGCTTTTCATATTTAAGTATCTACAATTGCGATACTTAATGCGAAGGCGAAATACAATCGCCGAATGTCTGTGACATCGATCTTGAATTCCAATGTTTCACACATGGTCAATTGTATACGCCCGAGAATAGAACGAAAAATATTGTGCAGCTCAGTGAAAAAGTAGAAGGTTCGCCCATACGTCGCGGTTTGAACAAAACACATGGACATTGTTACACTTACCAGTGCTTTGAAGTTCTATTTTTATAACATTAACTCACGGAGCATTGAAGATGTTCTACAGAACTTTATTTTAGAATGTTTGAATTTGTATACCGAAAGGGTATATTAATTTTGACACATAGTTTGTAAAACCCCTTAATATTCGTCGCAGAACCCTTAAAGTATACATATATATTTATGATCAGGACCAAAACCTAAAATTATTTAGCAATGTCCGTCCGTCCGTATCAACTTATGAGCCTTTAAATTTACGATAGGAATCTGAAAATTGGTTAAATATTTTTTTTAAATACGCCCTCTGCCACGCCCCCAATTTAAAAACAAACCTGAAGTCGAAGAGATAAAGGGTTAGAACTTTAACAAAATATGTAGACACTGAACTCCTTCACAAGTTTAGCCATATATAAAGTTTTTTCCTACGCCTACTTTTTGTGGGCGCTTCTTCACAAATTTGTTTAGAAAACGAAAAAAAATGTATGACAAAGTATTTAGCCAACATTTTTACTAGTTTATCACCCATATAAAGTTATGGCCAAGCCCCCTTTTTTCAAAAACCAGTTTTTCGTTGCAAGTTTTATAGAATAAAATAAATCATTCATCATGTTCTTAATGCATTTTTCTTTGGAGCATGTAGGGATATGAATAGGGTATCATACTATTCGCCCAAGCCTTTCCTTATGTTTTATTTTTATACTCTATCCTAAGGGTATATTAATTTTGACGCATAGTCTGTAACAGCTCTTAATATTCGTCGTAGACCCATAAAAGTATATATATTTATGATCAGGTCCAAATCCTAAGACTATTCGGCAATGTTCGTCCGTCCGTACGCAATTTTTAGGCCTTTAAAATAAACTTAGAAAGCTGAAATTTGGAGCACATACTCCCTAGGGCTCCGAAATAATTAAATGTACAAATATTTTGAATACGCACACTGTTAAAACAATTTAGAAAAAAGCTAAAGTCAGAAAGTTAGGGTTATACAACCTGCACAAGATATATAGGCACTGCCCTGCTTTATAAATTTGTCATATAAAATTGTTTGCCATGCCTACTTTTTGTGGGCGTTTTACAATAAAATGCTGTTTTCTTGGAAAATTTTCATAGAAACCGAATAAACATTTTTAACAAGATATTTAGCCAATATCTTTTCCAATATCCCATACAAAGTTTTTGGCTACGCCTACTTTTTGGGGGCGTTTTTTCAATCATCTTCTCAACGCATTTTTCTTTATGTATGAAGCCTTTCTTTATGTTTTTTTATCGTTTGAAATAACGCTACTTGCCATACATTTTTTTAACTTTCTCCTATACTAAAGGGAAAGTTATTGCGATCGTGCGGTTTTCGAACTCAAACTTAATATGAGGGATGATTATAGCGACTATAGAGAAGTCCAAAAAAGTAGGTCCACCAATGCCGCCCATGTGTCTCTACTTTGGATACTTGAGAAGGGGCCAAAAATACTGCATACTAATTTTTTTTTTAATATTCGAATATCGGTTATTTTTAAAACCACCAATATCTCAAAACTAATGGAGAAAATATCTATGATTTCCTTTTTTTTATGTTGTTAATAGAGATGTAACGGACATCCGGTTAGTATCCGGTATCCGGCGTATGGCCGGATAGTCTCGCGGTATCCGGCTAGTTACCGGATAGACATTTAAATTTGTTTCTGCAAAAAATAAATAAGAAAAGAAACTTCAAAAAACAGTTTTAACATTACATTAACACTTTTTTTTTATGTAAAAAAAAGAACCTTTTATACTTTAAGTTTACTAAAGGCAAATTATGATAGATGAAAACAAGTTTTTCTGCGTTTAAAGGTAATGAGCGATTACGTTTCTTTTCGTAAACTACGTCTGCTACCGGAAAAAGTCTCTCGCTGCATACGCTGCTGCAAGGAGAAGAAAGATAAATCTTGAATAAAATTGGGAATTTTTTATTATTAGCTGACCACCAAACCCAAAGATCATTATTCCGTTCAATCCGAACGGTTTTAAAATAAAAGTCCAGCTCATTGGCGAGTTCTATAGCCATATGAATGAAGTTATTTTTGATACATTTTATGCAGGATAAGACATGAATTTATGTGTCACGGTGAGCAATTCGTTCGGCCGGATATCCGGCTGTCCGGCCTAACTACATGCCTAATATCCGGTATTCGGCTAAATCAGTATCCGTTACAGCTCTAGTTGTTAAGATGTTAATTAATGTTGTTAAGTAATTAAGTTCTTACTTAAATTGCTTAAATTTATATTAAATTCATTTTGTCTTAAACAATTCTAACGATTTTGATTTGTTTTTTTATTTTGGATAAATAGGTTAAATGTGGTATATATTATGTAGCCAGACTGGAGCAGTTCCATTTAATTTACTAATCATACACAGGTGTATATTATTTATGTACATATATATTCCAGTTTATCTGATTGTAGTGACTTAATGGTTATTATAAAAAACTGATATGGAAGAATATCTATGTAATTATGTGCAATTTATATGGATTAAAATATTAAACGGTACGTTTTTATGGAATATAATAATTTATAGCTTAAGTGTCAAACGTTGTCTTAAACACAATTTTATTGTCATACTTTTCCCAAATTATTAGACCATTCCTTATAACCACAAATATAGTTAGGAATAAATAAAACTAAACAACCCATTTTATTACAGCCTGCTTGTTTCGAAGAATAATTCCCAAAAACTTTTCCTTTCGTATGCTAATGTCATAACCAATTGTCCACCCATACACGTGTCCACCTCAATTTGGGAAAATAAAATAATCCGAACGATTTATCAAACCATTTTGCGAACACAAATAGTTTATCTCTCAATTCGGCTCAAAAATATCAAAACAAGAATGCTATAAATTTTTATCTCTTTTTTTTCGCAGTGGAAATAAAACGAATTTACTTACAAAACATTTAAGCCATTGATCAAATTTACGCAAATTTGCACAGTTTTATTGTCTCAACCTTGAGAGTTATGAGCGAGACGTCTATTAATCCAAAGTTCCCTAAAAAAACAAAATCAATAAATATACATATCTGTGCGTTGAGGACCTAAGATAGCCTATTTGGACGATTGCAATTCGGCCCGTTTCTTCGACAGAAATAGGTATAGACATTAACCACATACCCATAAACAGCGCAGTCGTTTGTCCTCTGTTCAGCCTTGATACTGTTTATCAAGGGAATATGTTGGTATGTTAATACTTGGGTTGGTCATACCCGGTCCCTTATTTGAATTTCCCATTATATAGATTAAGTTCGTTGTGTGAAATCCCCAGATTAGAATAAAATACACAGCGAACCTTAGTTTACAGTGTGGTGATATAAATTGTTAGGCATTCGAACTTCCAAATACATTGAAACGACATAATCATTAACAATGAAATGAATATATCCCCATTTTCTAAGTAACACCCCACACCCCAAACCCCAACCAACATACTAAACCACCGCTTTACCAACCTCATTTTTATGTGCTGCGATTATCATTTGCATTTCTAATTTCGCCGAGCTTAAGTGGGAAAGTTGAAAGTAATGAACTCGAAACCAGGATGTTGTCAGCATTCGAGGGACATAATCAAGCGGAAGTAACACATTGCATGCGGCAATACTACCGCAAAGAACTGTTCGTAGTAACAACGAAGTGGCAAAGGCAGACCATACTTGGATGGAATTAATAAACCTGCCAGAGGGTACTATGGCCACCTGCCACCACTATCACCGCAACCACCCTCAATAGTCATGGTAATAGCTCACTAGCTAAGCGTTCTCTTACCATCTGTGGTAATTTTCATCGCAATCTTCTTATTTAAATCCATTAACAGAGCTCACGAAGACAATTCAGATAGTGCGGTGCTACAATGAAAGAATGTTTGGATACATATTTTGGTTAAACGGATAATACTTTCAGACACACCCTGTCATCGTTTAGTTTAGATAGATAGAGATTTTAGTGTTCACATTTGGTATTTGGTATGAGTGAGTGGATGATTGTGTTTCGGCTTGAGGGTTGACACAAAGTTCTGTGCAATTTCGTAAATTTTGCTACTAAATTGCGAAATTTCCGTAGCGAATACGACGACGACGATAGAGTTTTTGGAACACACCCTTCTGGTGTAATTTGTTGTGCTCGTATATTTGACAACTGTGTTGTTTAGCTTTTGTGGGCGGTAGAATAGAGTTGGTATATTTCTAATGGAAAGACCTGCAGATTGAGGGCAATTGAAGGATAACTATTACCCGTGATAGAAAGCTTCTAAGAGTTGATTTTTGTTATCTGCCTTGAAAAGCTCTTAAATTGGTTCCTTTATTCTTATTCCGTTGGAATTCAATTACATTTGGGATTTGTTTATAGAGTGCTTGTTTTGAATATTTGGATTGTGTGGCGTATATATTGAATGCAAATGTATTGATTATACCCCGATTGAAGGTTTCTGGTCACAATCACAGAAAAACATTGAATATATTAATTTTTGCGGAGCTCAATAGAATTCGATTGAGATCAACCTATTGTTCTTCACATTAATAACACTAGCTTACAATGTTTATGGCGTTTAAGTAAAATTGATTTTTTATTTGAAAACTGTGTTCACTAGTTTCTGACTAGTTTGTGATTTTTTACTGCGCATGCTCGAACATTACCTAATCACAAATTTGTTTGCGTGTTGGAACGCTTTTTGCAGTTCTCTGACTACAAAGTGACTGTTACTCACGTTGAAAGTTTAGTATTATTTACAACTCAATAGTGTCCATTTTTCTTATTTTTTATCTAAACAAAAAACACAATCTACACTAATAATATCAAAAAAGTTGATTTCCTTGGACTGGACCTATACAGGAAACGACTGGACGGATTTAAATAATTATTTCGATAATTATGTATTCGCAAGAAGTAGGTTCGCGTAATTAAAAATATTTATATTTGAAAGACCAAGTAATTCAATTCAATTGTCTGTTTTTTAGACTTTGAACCAAAAAAATATGAACTTCTCCTAATTTAATGAAATTAATTTCAGTCGTTAGAGCTTTGAACTACGCATATTTTAGATCCAACATTATAAATCTTCTTTTTTTTATTCAAACGTTAATTGACCAACATTTTCAAATCAATCTTAGTGTTCTCACTTATAGTTTTTTTTCGAAGTCACGCACAAATACTGCAGCGTGGGTAATACAAAAGAGCGAATTTGTTCTCCACTTTTCTGTTTATACCCTATCCTAAGGGTATATTAATTTTGACACATAGTTTGTAACACCCCTTAATAATCGCCGTAGACCCATAAAAGTATATATATTTATGATCAGGACCAAATGCTAAGACTATCTAGCAATGTCCGTCCGTCCGTCCGTCCGTACGCAATTCTTAGGCCTTTAAAATGAAGCTAGGAAGCTGAAATTTGGACCACATATTCCCTAGGGCTCCGAAATGGTTAACTGTAAAATTTGAATACGCCTACTGCCACGCCCACAATTTAGAAAAAAACGTTTTAAAGCTAAAGTTAGAGATATAGAGTGTTACAACCTTCACAAGATATGTAGGCACTGCCCTCCTTTATAAGTTTGTCATATAGGGATATGGATAGGGTATCATACTGTTCGCCTCAAGCGGACTGTAGCCTTTCCTTATGTTTTATGCATGTATTTGCCTAATTGCGTCGAATCTCGATCTGAAATGGGTTTGTGAGTCTGCTCAAGCGTTAAAATTGCGCGTGTCTGTTTTCACTCTACCAAAAGTTATAGGCCATACAAACTCTATTGAAGCCTTATAAAAAAAAATATATTTAAATGAAAAACTTAAACGGTGCAGCTGCAGAAGTGCAGGGACATGTGTGCTTGTGTCGTGTGCACACGATGAGATGAGGTGTAATGAGTTCGTCAAACTCGGATGACTCTGAATCTGAACCTGAATTTAAAAAATTGGCCTTTTTCTTTAACTTTAAGTACAAATGTTAATTTTTCTTGGATAAGGATTTAAGAGAGAAAATGAAGTTTGATATATTTTACTCGTTTGGGGGACTTGTAATTGTACTGTTCTTACGTCAGAGACTTCACTTCCTTTCGCCAGCTCTCCAAGCCCCACATCATCCACTATTTTCTATTAGTAATAATACTTCTTAACGGAGCTGTCCCCTTCCACCCCCTCTTTCCAAAAACCGATCCCACATGTCCCGTTATGAACACGCGCAGATATTTATTCGCAGACCTGAACATTTTTGCGCTACACGCACAATTTAATTTAATTTTAAACACCCGATACCTGCATTTCCTTTCCCACAAATTAGTGGCTTAGTGCAGCGTCATCAAAAATGAATATTCAGACTCAGTTCAGTTCAGTTAGTTTTATTTAGTTTTTCTGCACACCTAGTCCTATATATATTATAATAAAGCGGAATAATTCAAATAAAAAGATTTTTTTTATTCCCACCGCCGCCACCAAGAAATGTCATTTTTTATAGCAAGAAGTTGGGAGCAGTTGATGAATTTCAGCAGATTACACCTCATAATTTGGGTGTGTAAAATAAACATGGACAATATGCGGTGAATACGGATTTATAAAAACATGCTTACCACCCACTTTATAATATAACAAAATATTGTAATATTGAGAATAAAGCTATGTTTTAACCAATTTATTCTAATTTTAAATGAAAAATAATCAAAATAATATTGATTAATGTGACTAATATATATTAAGTAAGTTGATCATACATTTTCTGTTGATAATATATTTAAGTATAACTATACAAACACGGATTTTTTTATGGATGGTTATATTGAAGCACTGAAGTACTTTTATGCTACGTTTCCACCATAAAATAAACCAAGATTAAGCACAAAAAATTAAAAATAAATCTTTCAGCGTTTCCACCGAAGAAAATAAATTAATCTGATGTTTGGCTCTCTTATGCTATAAAATTAAGAACGTAATTGACATTTCAAAAGAGAACAGATGTTTTTTCTTGAACGACAACAAAAGCGAAAATTAAATTAAAATTGGTTGCTATAGCACACCATTTTATTCTTCAAACCAATATGAATGTTTTAATGGTTACATTGGCCGGGAGAAGTCGCATATACAGAAAACACCGCCGTCAGTGCTTAATGAATATTGGGGTAGCTAGAATGAACAAAATTGCAATTTACAAAAAGGTATGAGACATGTTGAGAGTAGTACAGATTCGTATAGAGTGTGTTCGCAACCCGAATTTTCATGCAAACGAAGTATATTACCTAGATTTATTTTTAATCCTTTATTTAGCAGATTAAAATTTGTATGGTTAATTTTCAAATTTTAAGTGGATTAAGGGCAAATTCGGTTTAGTGCACAGTGGAAACGTTGCATTATACATTTGGGCACTGGTTTAAAACGCTTTTTATGTAACGTGATCCAAATTCTTACAAATATTATTTTTGGTACGTGAAAACACTTTTTTAACAACATTTGCAATCACTTACTAGAAGTTGTAGTAGTAAATTGTTTTGTTTATTTTAATTAAAAAAAAATTTAAAAAAAAAATTACAAAACATTATAACTTGACAAATAAAAATGTCTGTTAAAAAAAATGGCTATTATATATATATGTAACATAATGTGCATGCTTATTTATGAGTTGTATTCAACTACCACGCATTTTCGATAGAAAAATGCACCAACAATATATTTATGCAGTATATAAATTTTAAAATAAGGCATATTAACTTATATAAAAAATTTCCAAACCCACTAAGAAAATTAATTGACTAAACGTACAAATTTTGTAACACAAAATAATTTAAAAAGGATTAAAAATACTTCTTTTCTACTACTTACTAGTAGTTGTAGTAGTACATTGTTTTGTTTATTTTCATAAAAAAAAATTTAAAAAAAAATTACAAAACATTATAACTTGACAAATAAAGTCGTCTGTTAAAAAAATACTTTTTTTCCTCTTTTTTTTATAGAGTATGGAACCCGAATATATACATATATTCATTAAATTTTCATATGTTGAATACCTCAAATAATAAATAAATAATAAGACAATCAAACAATATATGTATATAAAAAACCATTCCAAGACTGTTTACTATAAATATTTTACACCCAAACAATACTAATTTAGCAATATTTATGCAACTATACAATAAAATATACATTTTATCTCATCACATCCGCCGTGACCAGCTATTTTGTTGTTGCGATTTGGATATGTTGCAAGACTCCCCACAATTATTTTTGGCGGGTAATCTAGTAAATTTGATCTAACTTCATGTGTCTGGCTCGCACGTATTCACAGATGGGAAAATTGAGAGAGGATTTTGCGGCCGTTATTAAATATTTTTGCGGGTTGAAAGTGATTGCAGAGTTGACTATCTGGTTAATTCCTCATCTGTGATCGAGATTCGACGCAATTAGGCAAATACATGCATAAAACAGAAAAGTGGAGAAAAAATTCGGTCTTTTATATTACTCACGCCGCAGTATTTGTGCGTGTGCTATTGAAAATAAACAATAGACTTCGAAAGAAAACTATAAGTGAAAACACTAAGATTGATTTGAAAATGTTGGACAATTAACGTTTGAATAAAAAAAGGAGAGTTATAATGTTGGATCCAAAATATGCGTAGTTCAAAGCTCTAACGACTGAAATTAATTTCATTAAATTAGAAGAAGTTCATATTTTTTTGGTTCAAAGTCTAAAAAACACACAATTGAATTGAATTACTTGGTCTTTCATTTATAAATATTTTTAATTGCACGAACCTACTTCTTGCGAATACCTAATTATCAAAATAATTACTTAAATCCGTCCAGTCGTTTCCTGTAAAGGTCCTGTCCAATAAAATCAACTTTGTTTTATATTATTAGTGTAGATTGGGTTTTTAGTTTATATCCCTAATTGTCACACTTGACAGTTAATATAAGAAAAACCGCAGAAAATGGGACGATATGAAACTTTGGCAATAAGAGTTTAAAAAAATTTCATATAAAAAATATGAAAAATGGACCGAGTTAAGCAAGTAAAACACTTGACCCAAATTTTTATTCCTGTTTACCTCTGTCAGAAGAGGTTTGACAACTTTGTTTCCAATACGATTTGCACAAAACACACAGCTCGCCATTGTCAACAAAAAACACTCCTTCTTAAAGAAATTTGACGAGATAGAGATAGTAAACAGTTCAATGCTTCTTAACTGTTAAACATACGTATATGTATGTGCAAACTTTAATTGTGATCTGTCAACATTTCTCGAAGTTCCTATAATTACAGATATATATATACCAACATCAAAATTTTACGCTTATCCAAATACAGATACCATTCCAAGTTTCATTGGAAATAATGTTATAAACAAAATGTTCAATAAAGCTTCATGTTTCACATGTTTACTCTTAATATCCAAATAATTTGATATGCATATTTGCTTAAAGAAGTAAATAGTTCAGTTAATTATAATTAATTTAAATTATTGCATTTAAACAAATTTCATACATTCACATTTATGTTCACTATTGCCACTACATCAGCTACATACGTATGTACTTGTAGGTAGTAATTCATTTAACCATGAGAACGTTGGTTTTTACCTTGAACTCTATAACATTTACATTTCTCCTCATTTGCACACTTCGAGCGTAAGTGGGTACATACTTTTGAGTGGACTGAACAAATGTTTATATTTTATAAGTGACTGCAAAAAACTCATTGGGCTTGGTATTTAATGCATAGTAATAACAGTTATGGAGTATAAAAAAATTAACAAGATTTATCGTTTTCAACACGGTTTTATAGCATTAACGGGCCAGATGATATTATTTCGGTGCTATTTTGAAGTATTGAAGTAAAACTATTCGATTTAAGTTCATATTTAAAGATAGGAGTTTTTTCAATTTTGATACAAATAAAATGTTAATAATTCTACGGAAGCTATAAACGGCAGTCTTTTCGATTTTTGTACCTTTTTGTGGTTCACTTGTTAGCGATTTTTATAGAAGGGAACGACTCTTCCTTAACATTTAATTTTTTGGTGATTTGATTATATGTTTCTTTTGTGTCTATTTTAATTACATAATTTACATGTACAGATGCTACAAATTTATGTTACTACTGAAGTATTAATATGAGTCTTTTTTCAGATGAAAAAAAAATGTTTGTTTTGTTCACATTCAATAATATTACTTACTTCAGGTGTGCCTCAAGGAAGCCATATAACTCCACTTCTATTTGTCCTGTTCGTAAATGATACTATTCGATTTCTGCATAATTGTAATATTTTGATGTTTGCAGATGATTTCAAAAATTTTGAAACGAGTTTTAATCCTAACGGCTTTCAAGTTTTAAATGCCCATATACCTACAGTAACTTTCTTGTCGTACATTGCCTCTTGACAATCAAGCTATATGCCGTGTTTTTCAAATCTGCGATTTACCCTTAGGGAGCTTCTCTGGTTTGATTATTTCAGCTTTCCCTTTTAAAAATCCCGACTAAAACTTACAAGCTTTGAAACAGAATCACATCCAAACTACTGAAAAAAATACTTCAATGATGATGATAGCCAGTTGCATTCTACTCCTACAGCATTTTAACCGAAACTATTATTTTGAACTGATTATTTTCTTGGATAATGTCCAAAAATCAGTTTTTAAGTTTTGAGCTTTAAGTCGCAAACCTAAGACCTGTATATAAGAGGGGTAGTATATTGTATCACTTAGGGTTGTTTAGCATATTAGCCTTGTCGATTTCGATATCTGTGGAGCTTGTGAGATTGTCATATGAATTTGAAAAGGAATTTTACTACTTTTAGTACACATTATCAAAATGTGATCTATAAAGTCCTGGAAAATTATATCAACGTCTTCCAGGTGAAATGTGTGTCTTTATTTTGTTGTTTTCTCATTTGCATTTTAGATCCTGAAAATACTACAACTTCCTTTTACCGTGCAAATTTTGTGCCAAATTTAACTCTAAACTGAAAAAAAAACTAGAAAAGATTAGTTATCTTTGTATAGATGAAATGTTTAAAGTTGTCTTAATATCTTGTTATACAGAGAGAGAACTTCGAATTGAAATAAAGCACAAGAAAATAATTTTAATGTCCATCAATTTGGATTAATTGGAAGGATAATTTTATGCCATTAATGTTTAAATATGATTTCGGGCATGTGGCCGCCGCGCTGGTTCGAACAAAGACAAGTCTAGAGGTCCAATTTTCAACCACTTTTTCAAGCATTTGGGGCTGTATGTCGGCAATAACGCTACATTTGTTTGCTTCCAAGTCCCCTAACGTTTCTGGTTTGTTGGCGTAGGCGAGCGACTTCACATATCCCCAAAGAAAATAATCCAATGGTGTCAAATCACAAGGTCTCGTTGGCCAATTGACAGGTCAATTCCGCCAAATTATGCGCTCATGGAATATTTCCTTCAATAAATCGATTGTGACGTGCGCTGTGCGGCATGTAGCTCCGTCGTGTTGGAATAACATAGTTACGTCTCAGACTCCACCTGAACCCCAAATCCCGTTACCCCGGACACTCCCCTTTGCCTAACGGCATTACAATAACGGGTTCCCACCATTTTTGCCTATACAGCAAAACATGTCCGAAACGGATACACCCCTTTTCCCCTCCCGCCAACAAACGGAAAACTAAGATATTCATATTTCACTTTATTCAAATGAAATACGAATATTTCAATAACAAGTGCATTCCTTTCCCACGGAAAGCACTTCGCGACCTGTTGAAGAGCTCAAGATTATTATTCATGTAGATAGTTCTAATTCGACAGTCAACGAGAGGTGCAGCCTTTTGCTTTGGACAGCGGCCTCTTGTTGGTTATAAATATAACATATATAATTAATCATAAATACAACATGTGTAAAATTTATAAAAATTAATAAATAAAGAAATAATAGAAAAGAAACTTTATGTTTTTTTTAAGTTAAATCGTATTATAAAGATATAACTGGCGCAGTCGGAGTTCGTTAAAGAACGTCAAAAGAACCCTTCCGTATAAGGAAACAAACAAATCCGCTTAAGGAAACAAACAAATCCGTATAAGGAAACAAACAAATCCGTATAAGGAAACAAACAAATCCGTTTAAGGACAAACCCGTTTAAAAAATATATACCCCAAAAGTGCGTATAATTCCGTATAAGGAAATCCGTTTAAGGAAACGAACAAATCAGTTTAAAAGAAAGTGTAAACCAATTTGTATAACTCTGTATAAAAAGTGCATATAGTTCCGCATAAAGAAATCCGTTTAAGGAAACGAACAAATCAGTTTAAAAGAAAGTGTAAACCAATTTGTATAACTCTGTATAAAAAGTGCGTATAGTTCTGTAAAAGGAAAACAAACACTCTTGACCCAAAAACTGGAAAAACTAAACAAGCAGTTCAACAAACTATCCATCAAGATGACGACAACAAACACCACAGGCACAGGAGTAAGCACCCTACTATCATTAAACTTAGATCCTATTAAATATCTTAACAGCATTCCCACATACAATGGGAACTTAGAAAATCTCAATAGTTTTGTAGAATTGTTAGACAGAGTACAACCTTCCCTGGGAAAGTTTGATTCCGATAGTCAATTTATATTTTTAGACATAATTAAAAGTAAACTCATAGGAAGAGCTCGAGAGGCTATAGAAATTAATAACACAGCCACAAGTTGGGACGACATCAAAAAAACTCTTTACCAGTACTAGTGACAGGAAATCGGTAGAACAGTTATACGACGAATTGAGAGGCATACAATTCCTAGATAATTGCAGAAATTTTTATGACAGGATTAAAATAGCTTTAAGACGCTTAAATAATAAAACGAGATTAGACAGAGGCATCATGGCTTCCGTCGAGACCAAAAGAAATTGTGATATGGCATTACGCTTATTCACAAGCAAAATATCCGAGCCTATGAAAGGAATATTAATATGTAGACAACCCCAAACTCTAGAAGAAGCCATAGATATCCTTCATGATGCAAACTACACTTATGATAGGAACAACAACCCAGGAAAAAGTAATTTACAAAACTTTAGAAATAATAATGCAGGGCAACATAGAGATAACTATAATAACAATTATAACAACAATTATAATTATAACCACAACCCCTCTAACAACACTGATAGATATGGACAATTCAGAAACTCCGGTCCTGGTCAGACTCGAAACCCTTCAAATAACTGTAATAGCTATAACAACAGTTATTCAAATAATACGAACTCAGGACAATATAGGAACAACCCAAACAATACGAACTCAGGACAATATAGGAACAACCCAAACAATATAAACTCAGGACAATATAGAAACAACTCAAACGTTAATTCAGGACATCACAGACATTCCAATATTGAACCCATGGATACTCTATCCGGCAGCTACGCCAGACAGGTTAACAACATCCAAAACAACTCGGATTTTCAACAAACAAGCCTCGTGGAAAACATCCCTATATAGTTGTAGATGCAAATAATAAAATGAAACTTAGAATCCTCATAGACTGTGGTTCAGAAACCAGCATAATAAATACAGGAATTTGCCACCCTAAGTGGAAAATTGAATTACCCAACCCCATCCAAATACTAACTACTAGTACTCCCATTTATATTAACCAAAAAGTTAGAATACCCTTATTTAAAGAACTAACAGACGAGGAAAAAACTGCGGAATTCCTTGAATTTAAATTCCACCAAATATTTGACGGATTAATAGGAAATAACATCCTAATTCCATTAAAAGCAACCATTGACTTGAAAAACAAACTCCTAATAATAGATAAGAAGAAAATTCCAATTTTCTTCAATAAAACGGAAGAAAATATTGAAGAAAAAATATTAACATCGGAGGATTACGAAAAAACCATTCCCTCTTTAGAAATATATCATACAGAAACAAGCAAAGAACCTATTTTAAGTCAAATTAGAATAGACCATCTAAATCTAGAAGAAAAAACCGAAACAAGTTTATTTATTATTTACAAACGCCATTAAACATGAAATTAAAACAGTTAATGATATTCCCATTTACACTAAGAGCTACAGATATCCTCAAGTGCATAGGAATGAAGTGAAATCTCAAATCGATGAGATGCTGCACCAAGGCATTATAAGACCGAGCAGTTCACCATATTCCGCACCAATATGGATAGTTCCGAAAAAGGAAGATGCCTCTAAAGAAAAGAAATGGAGAATAGTCATAGACTATCGGAAACTAAATGATGTTTCCATTGACGATAAATTCCCTATCCCAAATATAGACGATATATTTGATAAATTAGGAAGATCGTTATACTTTACAACGCTAGATCTGGCTAAGGGCTTTCACCAGATCGAAATTGCAGAGCAAGATATAAAAAAAACAGCTTTTTCAACAGACAGTGGGCATTATGAGTTTCTTCGAATGCCATTCGGGCTGAAAAACGCCCCTGCGACGTTTCAACGTCTGATGAACTCAGTCCTTCACGATTTTATAGGAAAAACATGTCTCGTCTATTTAGACGATATCATTATATTTTCTACCAGCCTTACAGAACATATAACTTCGATAAAAAAAATTTTCCAAAGACTAAAAGAAGTAAATCTGAAGGTCCAGTTAGATAAAAGCGAGTTTCTAAAAAAAGAAACCGAATTCTTAGGACACATCGTCACAACAAAGGGAATCAAACCCAACCCCAATAAAATCACAGCTATTCTAAATTATAAACTACCCACAACAACCAAGCAAATTAAATCCTTCCTCGGTATTACCGGGTACTACAGAAAATTTATCAAAGACTACGGCAAGATAGCAAAGCCGATGACAGCTTTTCTTAAAAAAGGTGCCAAAATAGATGTAAATAATGCAGACTACATAGAAAGTTTCGAGAATCTAAAAACTCTCCTTGTATCCGACCCAATCTTAAAATACCCTGATTTTTCAAAAAAATTCACTCTTACAACTGACGCATCCAATTTTGCTATTGGTGCCGTCCTCTCCCAAGATAATCACCCAGTGTGCTTCGCTAGCCGTACACTTAACGAACACGAAACTGGCTATTCAACGATCGAGAAAGAGCTGTTGGCGATAGTGTGGTCAACACAATATTTTAGACCGTACCTTTACGGACGGAAATTTATAGTTAGAACAGACCATCGACCCCTAGTTTGGCTAAGTTCACTCAAAGAACCGAATGTCAAACTCCAAAGATGGAAGATAAAACTGGAGGAATACAACTTTGACGTCGAATATGTCAAAGGAAAAGACAACCAGGTTGCCGATGGTTTGTCAAGAATAGAAGTTTATCATAATGAAGATTTGAATCATGAAACTGATAACGAGAATATAGACCAACAATCAATTATAGCAACTATCCACAGTGCAAACGAGGACAGTAGCGATCATATTCCGATAATTGAATCACCAGTAAACCTTTATAAAACGCAGATAATAATTATTGAAACAACGAACATAAACAATCACAAAATCTACCACGCTTTTAATAAAAAAAGAATCGTGATAGAAATAAAAAAATTCAGTGAAAACTTCATCCTAGATATAATGAAAAAATTCATTCCGCCAAAAGGAATAGTAGGGATCTTTTCCAGACATGACAATCTTTACGCGCAATTTCAAGACGTTTATATTAAATACTTTAGTAGAAACAAACTTCTAAAGTTCGTAAAATGTTCAAAATTTTTAGGAGATCTCGATGATGAGGAAAAAGAACTACTAGTGATATCAAAAACTCACGAGTCACTGAACCATAGGGGAGTAAATGAAACCTATGCAGAAATTAAAGAAACCTATTACAGCCCAAAACTCAAAGACAAAATCCAAAAATATGTTAATAATTGTAGAATCTGCAACAAATCCAAATACGAACGAACACCAAATAAAATACCCTTGAAAATAACCGAAACCCCCGAAAGAACTAATCAAATAATTCACATAGATATCTGGTATGCAAATATAAATCTCATGTTTGTTACTATGATTGATAAATTTTCTAAACATGTTTCAATACATGAAATCAAACATAGAACATGGACATCTCTATTAAAAACACTCGAAGATAGATTTGCTAACTTTGGCACTCCCGAAAAAATTATAACAGATGGTGAAAGCGGATTTTCATCTTTAAATATAACAGAATTTCTGAAAGAACATAATGTTGACATTCACATAACTACCCCATATAACAAAACAGGCAATTCGGATATCGAAAGATTCCACTCGACTCTGAATGAACATGTACGAACATTTACAGCTGACGAAAACAATACAGACACATTAAGACAGAAGGTCCTTAAGGCAGTAACAATATACAACAAGACCATACATTCAACAACGAAACAGAGACCCATAGACTTCTTAAATGGAAACATTTCTAGCGAAAAATACCCCAAGATCATAGATTTTATTAACAAAAATAAAGAAAAATACATTAATAGGATAAATAATAATAGGAATGACGTAGATCTAACAAAAGTAGAACATAAATACTTAAAAACTAGAGCTAGCAATAAACTCAAACCAGTTCATATAGAATCAGACCCAATAGTCATAAATAAAGACTATTTACAAAACGAAAGAGGCAGTAAATTTTATAAAAATCAAGTAAAACGAAAATACAAATATGAAAATACGTAAAATTTGCAGGTACTGTTAGTCATAATCACAACACTCTTAACACCAACGACAGGACAGAAAATTGATGTTCAAAATTTAAACACGGGAAACGGATTCATAAATATTAGAGGAGAGGAAATCAAAGTTATAAAAAACTACTTCAAAATTTTGCACATAGTAAATCTGACACTATGGTCAGAGAGCCCCGAATTAATAAGACATAATGTTGACAAACTGGCAGACAAAGACGAATACCCAACTATTGTTCACGGACTTAACGAATTAGGACAAGAAATCAGTAGCTTAACCCAGAAACATAGACAAAAAAGAGCACTTTTTAACTTTGTTGGTAAAGGCCTTAAATATTTGGCTGGAACCACGGACTACGAAGACGAAGCTGAAATAAAAACAAGACTTAGCACAGAGGAACAAAACACTAAAAACATTATTAACGGACTTAATGACCAAATTAAAATCAATACAAAATTCTATGAAAACATTCACAACATAACTAAACATATTAACAAACAACAAAGAGAAATTAAAGATCAATTTTCAACTTTAAGTAATGCAATAGATAAAGAAAATTTTAGAATAACAACAATGCAGCATGCATTCCAGGTCCAATATGACATTCAATTGTTAAACAATCAAGTAAGGAAAGTAAAGGAGAGCATACTGTTAAGTCAACTAGGCCTACTAGGTAAGGACATCTTATCACTAAAGGAGATTACAAATTTCAATATTACAATCGAAAAACTTAAAGATATTAGAAGTTCTACCAATTTTCATGACAATCAAATAATTTTCATCATAATGATACCAAATTATAGTAATACAAAATTTCATCGAGTTTTTATCGAGCCAATCCCCAACTTTGAATCCCTCGAGCTCTCCCCTAAATACAAATCAGTAATAACTGATGGAAAAATTAATTACGTAGATTATGATAAAATATTAAGAAAAGAAAATTTAATAATTATAAACGACGAATGTATTAAAAATATTTTTAACAAAAATACAACTTGTAACTTTATAAAGAACAAAAACACAGAAATAAAACAATTGACTAATAATATTCTAATCCTTAAAAACATGCCAAAAACAATCATTGATCATAATTGTAATGACTTCGAAATAGAAGTTATAGGAAATTATATAATAAAATTTGAAAATTGTGTAATTAAAATAAATAATATAAAATATGAAAACTTTATGTATTATGACAACTTTATTATACCAAATTTAAGTAATGTAAAAATTAAAAACATTGTACTGAACTTTTCAACAACGGAAATACACGCGAAACATATCGAAAACCGAAAATTAATCGAAAAGCTAACATTTAACTATAAAACGAATGCTGGTATACATTACAGCTTAAATTTTTTAATTTTGACCGTATTAATTGCGTTCCTTATAATTCTTTTCAAAAAAAGAAGTAATAAAATTAAAATCAATATTAAAAAAAATGATTCTCCGGAGCAGAATCTTAAGGGGGGAGGAGTTACGTCTCAGACTCCACCTGAACCCCAAATCCCGTTACCCCGGACACTCCCCTTTGCCTAACGGCATTACAATAACGGGTTCCCACCATTTTTGCCTATACAGCAAAACATGTCCGAAACGGATACACCCCTTTTCCCCTCCCGCCAACAAACGGAAAACTAAGATATTCATATTTCACTTTATTCAAATGAAATACGAATATTTCAATAACAAGTGCATTCCTTTCCCACGGAAAGCACTTCGCGACCTGTTGAAGAGCTCAAGATTATTATTCATGTAGATAGTTCTAATTCGACAGTCAACGAGAGGTGCAGCCTTTTGCTTTGGACAGCGGCCTCTTGTTGGTTATAAATATAACATATATAATTAATCATAAATACAACATGTGTAAAATTTATAAAAATTAATAAATAAAGAAATAATAGAAAAGAAACTTTATGTTTTTTTTAAGTTAAATCGTATTATAAAGATATAACTACATCTCATCCCCATTCATGCCATCCAATTCGGGAGCAAAATAGTCGATTATCATGGCTCTATACCATGGCGTTTTAATGGTCTCATGCAGATTCTCTTCACTCCAAATGCGGCAATTTAGCTTTTTGACGTAGCCATTCAACCCAAAATGAGCCTCACCACTGAACGATATAAAAAAAAATAAAAAAAGTAAACTTCGCGAACTTTTATTTTCAAATTAAGTTTGCACGATTTGCAAGCGTTGTTCATTTGACAACCTGTTCATGAGGAAATGGCAAACCAAACTGAACATAAATGACATTAGAGTTGCCAGATTTGACCACAAAATGTCAGCTTTATCTCTATTCGAAAAACTAACCTCTAAAAAAACCACCTTAATATATTTTTTTTTAAATGTCAAAAAGCAGCAAAGTTGGCAACTTTGTATAACGAATTTGTAATACTTAATTCCGTCAACTTCAGGTTAAAAATAGTTTTATTCCTAATTATATCTGTGGGCTTATACACGTATCTATTTCGGGACTCAAAAGGCTTTATGTGTCTACGATAAATTTTAACTATGTATCAAAATAGTAGGATAAGGTACAAACAAATCATCATGAGATGTTAAATTTTTATATAGGCACAATTTTATGCGTGTTGTGTTTTGAGCTTGAATTTCTTTTGAGTACTAAAGTATTCAAGAAAATTAAAAATAATTTAATAAAGCTTTTGTATACTAATTAAAAATTAATATTTATTTTCATATTCCAAGAACAAGTGCCGTTATTTAATTGAAAGGTAAATCGGTGGGAGATGTGCAGCAAAAAATAATACATATCCATCGCAATTTTATATATTTGATTTATAGTAGGTACATACCTACATCATCCCTATACATTTTTTCATCCCCAAAAAGAGGCTCTAAGAATAAAAGAACATTTAATTAATGGATGTCAATGCCAAAAATCTGGTCTTCGATAATAATATATTATATTTATCCTTTGTACGTACCACAAAGCAAAAATTCAAGAGAAAAACTACCACCGAGTTCCTGTCCAATTTGTAAAGGCAGTAATTAAATCACCTTTCAGTCCAACCATATCCTTTTGCTTTTTGTACCATCTAGTTCTCCAATAAATCCCAATAAATTTTTCAACTATACGTTTTATCCCATAAGTTTATTTCACAGCATGACCACCTCCCAAATCCACGAATCCAAACGAATGAAATATTAGATTTTCATTTATTTCCTGTATACCCCTCCCTTGGACACATACAAATATTACCTATACAATACTGGTCACAAAAGAAGAAATCAATTTCATATAAATCACGTTGTTCACTAGTTTTGTATTACAAAACTAGAACATTTTTCATTACGCTTTTCACAAGTTTTTACTTTTAATGCAATTAAATTCTCTTTTCCTTTTTAAGGTACAGAACAATCATGGACAATATCTAATGAGCTGTCGACAGTTATCGAAGGACAAAATCAACCCTATTTTGAGAATACAACGCAGAGGTCGGTTATAGCTGCCGTTGGCCGAACAGCAAAATTACATTGTAAAGTTAGGAATTTAGGTGATCGTGCGGTAAGTACACCTACATACATTTTAAGAATCACTAGTAGTGCCCGGCTGAGTTCTATGAAACCTTTATTACTATGAAATGAGAGCAACGGCTCAGGTTATTTTCACCCATAATCTTGCTGTCTGAAAGAAGAAATGAAAACAAAAAATTCACAATTCAAAATTATCAAAAATGGTTTTTAATCAGTTTTCGGTAATTTTCCAAGATATGTTGAATCACACTAAAAACATAAATGTCAAAGAATATCCAAGTTCTTTTATACAAAAATCGCTTTTGCCACAAAAAAACTGAGAAATAAAAAAGAACGCCAAGTTTTTATTGTAATTATTAAAAACTTCACAAATAGTATTTAAGTACATTTTTATGCTTGGCTAAGTTTGTTCTTAAAATCCAACCGTCATGAAAAAAATAATAATTATAGGTCTTTTGAGGGCTGCGTTAAGATAAGTGGGCGGTTGCCACACCCCTGGATGGAAAATCATGAATGTTTAATTTTTCCCTGGGGTTTCTCCGCAAACCCTATTACTATGCCAAAATTCCAAGGTTACACGATTATTGGAAGTGCTCCATAGTTTTTATGATCTGTCAGTGAGTCAGTGCGGCAGTTGTTACGGTTTTTGCTAATTTTGGGGCATTATAACTTAGGAACCGCTGATGTTAAACAGTTGAAATTGGTATAGAGCCTGCTGCCAATAAATCCTGATGTATCTAGCTTTGTTGTAAGCGAAGTAAGAGGGGGAGTCAAAATGGCCTGAGTTGGTTCGTTTAAATAAGGGTGTAGTGCCAAAGTTTTTAAAGAACTTGGCTGGGCACTACTGTGCCCCTTGATTTTGAATTGTAAAGAGATATTCTGAGATTTGAGCTGATACTTTAATCTGGTATAATAAGTTTTCAATCAGCGATGAAATACCCTGGATTCTAATACAATTCGTTTTAAAATTGAAATTTATACAAAGAAATAAAACTCGTAGTAGAGTCAGAAAAGTGCTACAATCCTGGATAGACTTAATTTTTAACGAATAAGTCTTTCTAGTTATCGCGGCTTTTGGCTAAATCCTTCCAAATACTCCACCACTATTACGCGCCCCCTAAAGCGATGCCTTCCAAATACGTTCTGGTTAACCCGCACACGTTATTTATTAACTATGGTTAATATAAGCATTTTTATTTGATCATATCTTTGACACTTTTTACCCAAATCGTTTTTTATTGGGAGCTAGTGCCTAAATATTTGATACATTTTGAATTAAATATATGACTACGAGTACAGTCTACAGAGATTTTGATTAATTTTAAAGCCAACATTCGCAAATGTGAAACAAAGTGAATAAACATTTAAGTGGTCGAGTGCGTCTCTGTAAATAAAAGTCTCGACATAAGAATGATATATGTTGTTTTAGACATAGCTACATTGCCGGAACTATGGAAAGTACGTGTTAAACCGTTGTTGTTTTATTTAAATTCCAAAACGTATCCCATTTTTTTGCTTCCTCAAATAATTTCAATTTTACCACTTCTTTTATAAAATTTATCTCTCAAACGGTTCAGAACATATCTTTACACTAAATTCTAAAAGTAAATGATATGCTCAATTTTTTTAATAAGGCCAATAACCATGAGAAAAATTGTTCATGTCATTGACGGTGTAGGATCATAACTCAACAAACCCAAAGTCCATAATAAATTTTTAACTTACATGGTTTGGTTATAGATCGAAAAATCAGTTGTGTACTTAAAACCCAGAATTTAGCAATATTTGCGGCAATAGATTCGCAATCTTAAAAACGTCATAAAATTTACATAATGAACGCTCACCAATACAAAAAATCCTGCTTCAAACCCCCTGTGAACACGGATCACAGCACTTACCCGAACGAAACAAGAAGTCGCATGAAATGTCTTAATCTGGCATAGTGGTGAACGCAGGTACTATTGGCCTTGTCGCAAGTAACGCCACCATGGAATAAGTCCGTGATTACGAATTTGTTGTTGGCTCATCTGTGTGCGCTAGAAGTTCATTATCATGGACTTATAGCCTTGGACAAGTAATATTTTTGGAGTAAAGCCTAGGTGTGAAATAGGGTTCTTTGGGAAAAATTGATCCAAATTAATAACTCAATGCACCTCTACTAATATATGGAATTTTGTGATTTGCTTGCAAGTATGTAAATCAAGATCAACTAAGTTAAAAAAATGCATAATTCCGGGATTTAAAAAATAAGAATAACTTTATTTCCTTTTTAATCCATTTCAGTGACGCGTTTCAAGGTTGCTCAGTGCACGTATAAGAGTGTCTTATATCTATAGGAATGTGGTGCTTATACCCTATCCTGAAGGTATATTAATTTTGACACATAGTTTGTAACACCTCTTAATATTCGATGTAGATGCATAAAAGTATATATATTTATGATCAGCACCAAATCCTAAGACTATTCATCAATTTCCGTCCGTCAGGACGTAATTTTTAGGCCTTTAAAATTAAGAAATTTGGAGCACGTATTCCCTAGGGCTCCGAAATGGTTAAGTGTAAACATATTTGGAATACGGCCACTACTACCCCCACAATTAAGAAAAAAACATTTTAAAGCTAGAGAGATATAGAGTTACAACCTTCACAAGTTATGTAGGACTTTCTTTCGGGCATATAGGGATATTGATAGGGTATCATACTGTTCGCCCCAAGCGGACTGTAGCCTTTCCATATGTTTTTTTCTCTATTACGGACATGTTTTCCTACCAAACGCTTTATAACCTTATACACATCGCTATATGTCTCCAAGAAAAAGGCGTTGGAAACTCAATTGCTTGCAATTTATTAAATGGCACGGTAATGCCCAACAAAGTTCTCTGGCAACTTTAGCACTAGGTACAACTTTATTTACAGGAACCAACTCAGACCATTTTTACCCTCCTTTGACTTTGTTTAGTATAAGGGTAACGCTGTATACGTAGTATGTGGATATGAATTTGTTCTTACCTATTTTTTAAGCCATATAAATGGGGTTTTTTTTTAGAAGTATAGCTTTGAAATGGAATAAAACACAGATGTTTCTCTTTTAAATTGACATGATATTTACTTTATTCGAAAGATAATCGCCTGGCATTATAATTTAAATAAGATATCTGGCATATGACCGCCACGGCTGGCTTGGACGTAGAGATAAGGTCCAATTTTCGATGACGTTTTCCATTTCAAAGTTCTATACCTCTAAAAATAAACACCCTTTAGTTTAAATTCCGGTTCTTGACCATACTCGCGAATTTTGTCACGTGTTTATAGTATACATGTGCGTGCGTGCTGAATTTGCATTTGTATAATTAAAAACAGGGAATACACATTGAGCAAAAGATCGAAGAGTTAGAGGTGTTCATTCCCACAAATGATATTGACTAAAATGCTTCAATTCTGAAAATCATCTGACGAAGGGATCGAGCACAAAAATTATAGAACATTTTTTTGTTAGTATGTTTTATTCACTAGAATAAAATTTTATAATCAGTGGCTATTTTAATACAAAACACACCTTTTGCGGCTCCTGATATAGATAAATAACAAAATCCTCTACAAAGCCGGTAGGCAATTAACGTATCTGTCAAACACTATTTGAAGAAGAACTCGCTCATTTAATCGTAGTCATAACCTGGTACAGGGTGTTTTTTATAGAGGCACAGACCTTCGAATTGAAATAAAACACAAGAAAATAGTTTAAATGTCCATCAATTTGGCTTTATTGTAAGGATAATTTTATGCCATTAATGTTTAAATATAATTTCGGGCATGTGGCCGCCGCGGCTGGTTCGAATAAAGACAAGTCTGGAGGTCCAATTTTCCACCACTTTTTCAAGCATTTGGGGCTGTATGTCGGCAATAACGCCACGAATAATGGCTTCCAAGTACCCTAACGTTTCTGGTTTGTTGGCGTAGGCGAGCGACTTCACATATCCTCAAAGAAAATAATCCAATGGTATCAAATCACACGATCTAGGTGGCCAATTGACAGGCTCATTCCGCGAAATTATGCGCTCATCGAATGTTTCCTTCAATAAATCGATTGTGACGTGCGCTGTGTGGCATGTAGCGCCGTCGTATTGGAACCACATCTCATCCACATGCATGCCACCTAATTCGGGAACAAAATAGTCGGTTATCATGGCTCTATACCGGTCTCCATTAACGGTAACTGACTCTCCAGCATCATTTCGGAAGAAGTATGGCCCAATGACTCCACCAGCCCATAGAGCGCACTAAACAGTCAATTTTTCTGGATGTAATGGCATTTCAAGGATCTCATGTGGATTATCTTCACTCCAAATGCGGCAATTTTGCCTGTTGACGTAGCCATTCAACCCAAAATGAGCTTGCGGTAAACTTCGCGAACTGAACCATTATTTTCGAAATAAATTTGCAACCAAACTAAACATATATGACATTAGAGTTGCCAGATTTGACCACAAAATGACAGTTTTATCTCTATTCGAAAAACCAACCTCTAAAAAAACACTCTTTATAATACTACTTACAAAAGCAAAAAGCGAAATAAAAAATCTTTGGGAATTAACCAAATTGGTAAATAAGAAGATAACTAATAAATGACAATTACAATCTCGAGTTAACATAAAAGGCTGATTATGGAGCTCTTATCCACAGTGGTTGGATTAAAAAACCAAAAATACAAGCGCCTTTTATAAGAAAGGTAATAGCGAAAACGAAATAACCAAAATAATTGCCGAGCAATTAAAAGAAACGTTTAAGCCAATTGACGGCCGGCAGCTAATTAAAAGAAACGGTTTAAAATTTATCGCTGGCTGAACCGTGTTATGAAATCCGACAATTTAAATTAAACAAAGCTCTTAAACAGTTGCTTAGCAAAGCACTAATCATTTTGGTATATTTCATCAATATGCTTCGTTTGGTTTAATGTACGTTCTACGACAGTGCAAAGTAGCTCCGGTCATAATGATTCTAAAGACGGAAAAATTCCTCCGAAGTTATGGAAATCTCGGCCGGAGTTCTGTTTCGGGTCTGAATCTATTTAAAATCTATACTTGAAATATCCCGCGGGAAGAAGATACAACTGCAGCTACGTTTGTGAAGGATATAGATAAATTAGCCATGTGCAGTGGCTTAGTGGTTAAATGCGTTGGCCACTAAGCGAGAGGTCGCTGGTTCAAATCCCGAGCTGTACCACCTGAAAGTTTTTATTCGCCGCCCCACCTCTTGCGAACGTCTGAAAAACATCCAAGAGTAAGAACTGTCATGAGAAGCTTCTCAAAAATTAATTGCGGCTTTCGGTATTAAGCTGTAGGTCCCTTCCATTGGTGTCCAAAAGCCACCCTCAAAGACCTTAAATTTACTGAATGGAAAACAATTTCTAAAACCTATAATATAAGGAGAATTGTAAACGCCCCGTGGTATATCAAACACAAACGCTATGCCGAAACGATACTGCCGAAAATGAAATGAAAAGCATTTGCCCACAAAGAACGTACTCGCCTTCATGGTAATTTAATTACAATAACACAATACGGAAAATTCTAAATGAAACAAATCGAATGCGCCGACTACGACTGATAAAACTATTTGAATAAATGCGAGCAGTTGGCGGTATTACCAGCTTATAAAGACGGAAGTTAAATCTACCGTTTCTAGTAGAATAACTTAGTTGTAGTATGAAGTATTTTGAAGGGATATATTTTTTAGTGAGTAGGACCAATGCACTATTATGAGCACAGGCGGTCGGTCCTCATAATGTCTTACGGAAGATCTTCTAAATGTTGAACAAATTTTTTAATAAAAGCTTCTCCGATGTTTTTTACGAACAAAAAATATGAATTGGGGTCGGGTCAACTTTTACCAAATTGAGGTATAGCTAGCGAGTCTTATAGCTTTAACTTTCGAAGTATTATGAACCTGCTACAAAAACTAATAAATACATTTTGTACACCTAATTTAATAACGCATGAAATATGTAAACATTAAATAGGGCATTTAGAAGTTTTTTATTTAAATCAGTATTTCTCAAAATTCTGCACAACTTTTGAGGTTTCACATTACTCATCGAAATCAAATCAATGAAATTAATTAATGTTTACCATAAATAGAAATTGAATTACTGAAAGTATTTTTTGATTGGTCAGTTAGGCTAATAATATTGTATATGTTTTTTTTTTCAGGTGTCTTGGATACGCAAACGGGACTTACACATACTCACCATTGGTATCATGACGTACACCAATGATCAACGTTTCCAAGCAATGCATCTAGACGAAACTGATGAATGGATATTAAAAATTGTTTCAGTACAGCCCAGAGATTCAGGGATTTACGAATGTCAGGTATCAACTGAGCCAAAAATAAGTCAGGCGTATCGTCTTACGGTTGTAGGTGAGAACATTTTCTTCCGAGATTAAGCAAACTTTTATGAAAACATGATATTATGTATGTACATATAAATATATTAAAATATCTGCTCTATTCGCGAAGTAAATAACAATATAAACGTCAACATTTTTTTTCATTTTATTTACTTATTTAAACATACCAACTTACCTATATATATAAGAACTATTTATTACGGTTTGTCTGTACATATACCACGTTTGATATCACATTGAATTTCGTTGCCCAACACCTAGGTATATATCCTGCGAAAAATCTTCGTTGCTTCTTGCTCTGATAAATTTTCCTTAATGTCTAAAGAAGACTAAGATAGGTACCAGAAAATCCAGGAAAATAAAATAAAGTGGACGGCATTGCATGCAATCTATACGCCACTCCTCGATACGTACAACGTAGGTTGTCGGGGGTACTAGTTATTTCTTTCTTCGATTTTTGCCAAGATTGCGAGGGTACAATTGTCGAGGAGGTACTTGTTAGATCTAGCTTTGGCTGTGATTCCACAGGGATTGAGATACCATGAAGAAATCGTTGCGGTAAATTTAAGCACATTTATTTTATACGTGTTTTTTTTGATTCCGTAGTTTGTGTCTATAAAGATTCACTGCACTTTGATAGGATATTCGTTGAGAATTCTTTCATCGAAATGAGTTTAAAAGCAAAGCTGAACCATTTTTCCCCTGAATGCGAATGGACTTTAAATTTTAAAATTCAATTAGTATGGAATAATAAAGATTTCTGGCCAGCGGCCATAGGTACCTATGTGTGGTACATTGCTACATTGTTTGCGTGATAGAGAAAATGCTAAATTAATCTCACATTCTTGTTATTATTTGTTTTTTCTTATTAAATATATATTACATTCTTTTCCTTAGTTTTAACTCTATCTTAATTTTGACATATAGTTTATAAAACCCCTTAATGTAGACCACTATGTATAATTATGATCAGCATAAAAATCTAACACGGTTGAGCAATGTCAGTCCACCCGCCAATTTTAAGGCCTTTAAATTTAAGCCACGAATTCGAAACATCCCTAGTGTCATGCAATGGTAGAGTGTAGATAAGAGTTGGTTTTGCTTCTGAAATTAACTGCACGACTCCTTCATAGGAAAGTAGTTGTAGTCTTAAGTTTTGGACCATACATTTTTATGTACTTTTAGGGGTCTACGACGAATACTTAAATATACCCTTATGATAGGGTATAAGAACGCCGCGAGACGAATCAAATTCGTTGGCACGTTTTGCCATAAGGCGAATTAAAAAAATTAAGCAACTCACATAATTAGTGAGGATTTTATCTAAAGGGTGTTTTTTTTACACGTATAGAACTTCAACTTGGCAACACTATTTTAACTGGCGGCCGTTTTGTTTTTAGTTTGGTTGGTCTTTCAACATGAATAGCCTGAACAACGCTTCCAATTTGTGCAAATTTCTTTTGAAAAGCATGGTTCTTTTGGCGAACTGCAGAGCTGTCAAGTGGATCTATCGTCAGTCGATCAGTAACCGCCGTCGCATACGGGTTGATGTAATATCGTAAGCGCTAAATATTATCAGTTCTTAAATACCCATCTAGTGGGACAAGTATAAAGCTGTTGTTTACTTTAAGACACGAGTGCGTATACCCCCTGGTAGTACAGTTCTATTCGAAATACGTATCGAATAACAAGAAAGATTGCCGCTGATCCCAATTTTCATAAGTGAATTTTGTTTGGAGTGACGATAATCCTCAAGTGTATATTGAGACACCGTTACATCCACAAAAAATTACTTTTTGGTATGCTTTATAGTTTGATGGAGTAATTGGTCCGTACTTCCTTAAAAACGATGGCAGCCAGAACGTTAAAGTCAATGGTGACCGCTATACAGCTATGATTACTAATTTTTGCGTTCATAAATTGAAAAACTATGATGTACAAGAGCTGTGGTTTCAACAAGACGGTGCAACATGTCACACAGCTCGTGCCACGATTAATGTATTGAAGGAAAGGTTTGGTAACCGCTTAGTTTCACGTTACTGACCCGTGGATTGGCCTCCCAGAGCGTGCGATTTAACGCCGCTTAATTTTTTTCTGTGGGTATATGTGAAGTCACTACGCCGATAAGCCCAAAACGATTGTCCACATTTGCCGCGCAATTGCCGATATACGGCCACAAATGTTGGAAAAAGTCATGGAAAATTGGACATCCAGATTAGACTACGTCCGAGCCAGAAATCATATTTAAATAATAATGCCAAAATATTATCTTTCGAAGAAAGTAAATTTCACGTCAATTTAAAAAATTATCTTTGTTTTTTTCCATTTCAAAGTTTTATACTTTTCAAAAAACACCCTTTAAAAGATAAATGACAGTTGCTGTCGTACTATGAGGCTTCCAAAATCCTGAATCATATACATATAGTCCCTTTTATATATGAAAACCACCAAGTACTACCAGTCTTGGCTTGATATTAACGCCCCACAGTGTAACCTGTGACCATGATTTAACGGTTGATTTTAAATAATATTTAAAATTAAAAATATTTTGAATTCTCTCTATCCGTTATACGAGACTTTTTAAAGAGACCACAAGCACTTATATGCTCTCAAAGATATTTTCTTCATAATTTAAAAGAACATCAATTCATGCAAGTTTCGCAATTCCTAGATAAATTTGAAGTTGGCGGATGTCAATGAACATGTTTTTTCTTTTAGCTGCTTGCTTAAGCGGTGAATTAATGAACGCCTCTTATTAATGAATGCCTCTTTTATATCACATGACTTCTAGGTTAAGGACATGTCAACAATTGCAAAGCACAATAAACAGACATAATTATCTATGTTAAAAAATTGTTCACCAAATTAAGAGTCATAACTGATTTTACACGAACATTCTTTGACAGACATGGGCAATAATAAATGGAGTTGGGTTGTTAATAAACAAACAACTGCGTTAATTATTTCAAAGCTAATTTTGTTGTAGCCGAAGTTTTCAAACAGCGTTACAACAAGTAGCAACCGTAATGAGATATGTACTCCTAATCTTCAACATGGGTAATTGATGTAATGCAGGAAAATTCGAATTGACATTCTGTTGACATTTGTCCTATGTAGCCACTGATTCATCTCATTTTATGGGATTATACTTATGAGTGCTTTTCGTTACAATAGATACGCGTAATTACTTTGCCGTAATAAGAATACATAGTAGATATATATACGAGTACTTATCATCGCAGGTGAGGTGTTTTGTTTTTATACCCTATCCCAAGGGTATAATGATTTTGAGATATAGTTTGTAACACCACTTAATATCAGCCGTAGACCCATTAACAAAAATATATGTTTATTTATGATTAGGACCAAAAGCTAAAACTATTTCGCAATGTCCTTCCGTCCATCCGTAAGTTCGTATCAAATTTTGAGGCCTTTAAATTTAAGCCAGGAAACTGAAATTTGGAACATATACTCCCAAGGGTCCTGAAATCGTAAAGTGCCCACTGCTGTGCGCACTATGTAAAAAAAAGGCTTAGAACCTCACAAAAATATGTAGACACTGTATCTAGACTCTGTCACAAGTTTGCCATATAAAGTTTTTTCCCGCGCCCACTTTTTATGGGCGTTTTCTAACAAAATGTTGCTTTCTTCGAAAATTTGTATAAAAGAAAAAAATATGTATAACAAAATATTTAGCCAATATTTTTTCTAGTATATCACACATACAAAATTTTTGGACACGATATAAAGAAAAGTCCCAAACAGACTGCAGCCTTTTCTTATGTTATAACTTGATTTTGGTCATTCGAAATTTTGCGTTCTAGATATTTGTTTTCGATGTTTTTTTAATTCTAAAAGCAAAATGCTCCATAATAATTTTGTTACACTGTCAATTAGTAAGTTACTATTTTTTCCCTATACCTCGGGAAAGTTCCTGTAAGTAAGGGTATAGTAAACAAATTTCTTATTGACTTGTTTCATACCTAATTAATATACGTGGAAATAAATTATTTAATGTAAGTTTTGTTTCGCCAACACTAAATTATTTTGTTCATAATGTGTTACATTTCAATTACAAGTCATAGACAATAATATCGTAGTTTACGCAATCAATAGCTTCAAATATTATAATAAAAACATAACGAAAGCCTACAGTCTGCGGGGGCGAACAGTATGATACCCTGTCCATATCCCTATATGCCCCAAAGAAAGAAGCATTAAAAAGATTTTATTTCATTCTATTGACTAAAAATTTTTTTTTGAAAAAACGCCCCCAAAAATTGGGCGTGGCCAAAAACTTTGTTAAACATTTTTTTCGCTTTCTATGAAAATTTTCGAAGAAAACAGCATTTTAGTAAAAAAAACTTTATATGACAAACTTATAAAGGGGGCAGTGCCTTCATATCTTGTGAAGGTTGTAACACTCTATCTCTCTAACTTTAGCTTTAAAACGGTTTTTTCTAAATTGTGGGCGTGGCAATAGGCGTATTAAAAACAAATTTACACTTAACCATTTCGAAGCCCTAGGGAATATGAAATTTCAGCTTCCTAGCTTAATTCTAAAGGCCTAAAAATTGCGTACGGACGGACGGACATTGCTAGATAGTCTTAGGATTTGGTCCTGATCATAAATATATATACTTTTATGGGTCTACGACGAATATTAAGGGGTGTCACAAACGTTGTGTCAAAATGAATACACCCTTAGGATAGGGTACAAAAATATTTTCCGCCATCAGCCATTATAAAACAAGAATAGTCCTCTTTATGGACAACTTCTGTGATAGTTAAATTTTATTTTAAATTCAGACGAAAAAGTACTGAACCATTAATTTAAAACATAATCATACTGGTAAGCTTGCTTGGCTGCCATGTATGAGCACTTGTACTCGTAAATGGACAACGCATACATCACAGCTCTATATAGGAATAGACAAAAGCTGTACACTTATGGTCTTAACGTAATATCTCTTCGAGGAAAATGCCGCAATTAGTCCCCTATCATTCCAAACAGACAAACAGTAGTTACCTTACACCTACACCACCCATTTTGTAAAATCCGCTTAGTCCATA
This sequence comes from Ferdinandea cuprea, assembly GCA_963576555.1. NCBI lineage: Eukaryota > Metazoa > Arthropoda > Insecta > Diptera > Syrphidae > Ferdinandea > Ferdinandea cuprea. The sequence goes on from OY754959.1 coordinate 88,202,580, forward strand.
ATTATTTATTTAGCGCAGCGATTGTCCCACGGCCATGACAGCAATTTTTACACCTATACGCATGTATGCACTCGTACCTATGTACTAGTGCAAGACAATATGGCATGGCTGTTGCTCTTGTAAGTGCATTGTGTCCCGTGATGGTTGCGTCATTAGCTGAAATCTGTAATTTGCTTTCCTGTAGAAAAGAGTAGGTACGTACATTTTGAAAGGATGACCAAATGAGCAGAGCCAAGAACAGTAGTCCTCATGTTAACCTTACACTGAACAACCGCACTGCAGTCTATCTAATTGAGTTCGGATGAATGTATGCACTCAATGGGTTGGGGCAGGAATGTGTTGGAGTGCAAAAAAGCACCCCTTAAGGAAAAAAGTCGGTTGCAGTACAACCATTTAGGTCTCATTTCCACGGTTACGTGGCTGAATCGGGAGAAATTTCATCGCGACTACAGTGGACCAAGTAAAACAAAACAGATAGTTTTCCCAGCCACTATCATGGTTGCCAGCCATTATTTGCCGCATGAGTCCGTGGCATGAATGCGTCTATGCAACTCCACATGCGAATCTAGTTCGGTTTCAGTATTGTGCAACGGTTAAGATAATTGGAATCCCTCTTTTTTCAATTGATGCACACCAGCAATTCTTTTGTTTGTCGACTTATTCAAATTTAATTGCTTACATTTCGTGCCTCCGTTGCATTCGGCTGTGTTTTCGGATCCCGATTTTCATCAGTTTAGTTCGTACGACTTTGTTGTTTGTCGAAATGCAGAAATAATTTACTATCGAAAAGTTGTGTGTAATCGTTCGGAATACAAAGGACTGTTTGTCTACTCGTTTCCTATTTTTTTCTATTTTCCACCAATATGTGAATCAAATGATTTTCGATGAGGGTGCGTTTTGGTTATATCTCCCATATTTTCATTTAATTGATTTTTCGAATTCAAACATAGCTATTATGACTGCCGTGTCGAAGGTTAGAAGCTAGCTAGCTATCAAATATATCGGCTTTAAATCTGCTAAGAAAAATGTGTAGGAACCATATAGGTTCTTCTTTTTTTATTTTGCGTCTGCAAAATGGATTTTTAGTACCCTTACAGTATTAGAAGTAATACAGGAATTAAAAGAAGGAATGAGAAACCGATGCACATAATCGCAGCATGATGAATCTGGTTGACGGTTTGCTGATCTGGTGACCGCCATGTTCCTTTGTGTTTCCAATGTCATACTACCAACATTGTATGTATGTTTTGTCAAGGAGCTCGTACAAACGTCCTTTTTCTCTGTTGGATAGAGAGTGACTAGCAGGCTGATATTGGCGAATTTGCCTTTGATACAGATTGTAAAATGTCGTCCAGGATTTGGTCCTGATCATAAATATATATACTTTTATGGGTCTACGACGAATATTAAGATGTGTTACAAACTATGTGTCAAAATTAATATACCCTTAGGATAGGGTATAAACATAAGGAAAGGCTACAGTCCTCTTGGGGCGAACAGTATGATAACCTATCTTTATCCCTATATGCCTCAAAGGAAAAAGCATAAAGAAGATGATGGATAGCATTTTATTTCATTCTATTAAATTAAAAAAAAAATAATATATTTAAAAAAAAACGGCCCCAAAAAGTGGGAATGGCCAAAAACTTTTTTGAGCGATATATTGGAAAAAATATTCGCTAAATATCTTGTTAAACTTTTTTTTCATTTTCTATGAAAACTTTCGAAGAAAACAGCATTTTAGTGAAAAACGCCCACAAAAAGTAGGCTCGGCAAAAAAATGTATATGACAAACTTATAAGGAGAGCGGTGCCTACATATCTTGTGAATGTTGTAATACCCTATCTCTCTAACTTTAGTTTTACAACGGTTTTTTCTAAATTGTGGGCGTATTCAAATTCTTACATTTAAGCATTTCGGAGCCCTAGGGAGTATGTGGTCCAAATTTCAGCTTCCTAGCTTAATTTTAAAGGCCTAAAAATAGTATACGGACGGACATTGCTAAATAGTCTTAGGAGTTGGTCCTGATCATAAATATAAATAGGTACAAGGTGGCGCAAAAGTAATCCTCCTATCAGAAAATGCTATAAATTTTGCGATTGGACCCTAATGTCAGTTCTGTTGTGACATTTGTGTAGTAAACACATGCGAAATACACGTTAATAAACAATCTTACGCTACACTGCTCCAGAACGCGGAATATTTGTGACTATTGACTATGATGACTATTTTTTTATTTACAGCCAAAAAACATCGGAAGGTTATTTTTGCGCCACCTTGTACTTTTATGGGTCTATGACGAATTTTAAGGGTGTTTCAAACTATGTGTCAAAATTAATATACTCTTAGGATAGGGTATACAAAAAGGCCAGCCTAAAATGTCCTGAATCAAACAAATGCAGAAGCACTAGCATTTGGCCTCATATTTTTTTCGCTCGAGCCGGCGAACCTTACAGGTGGACCTGAAGGGGGGGTTAGTTGTGGGGGTTAGTAGGGGTTAGTAGGGGGTTATGAAACCTTTAACTCTGCTCATAACCTTGTCGATAAAGCGAAAGAAAACGAAATTAAAAGTAAAGGATACTGTTCACTTGGGGCGAACAGTATGATAACCTATCCATATCCCTATGTGCCCCAAAGAAAAAGGTTTTAAGAAAATAATGGATGACATATTATTTGATTTTCTATGAAGATTTTAGGATAGAATATAATAAAATAGAGTAAAAAAAAATTAAAATAAAAGTGTTTTAGACACAAATTGCACTTAAATATTTCTAAACTATGACATTTGTGCAATACGAATTAAAGTGTCCTTAATTTTAATCCGGAATGGAATCTTTTTATGACAGGTTCACCTCTCGCTCTCAGACAAAAAGAAAGAGTATAAATTGTCATAAAAAGCTTCCATAAGAATGGGCGTAAAATTGAAAATCCCTTTCATTAGTGCACAATTGTTTTACACCGTCTGAAGTTGTCGTTCGATTAGACCTGTATGATTTCTTTGACACTTCTTATGGATACATTATTCAGTAAATATTCGTGTACGATGGAGGACAAATAATTTGATACGCGTATAGTTAGCTACAGTTTTATTTAGTGAAGTTATTTGTCATTGGTATAAAATTATCTCACCTTTTTTAAGGATATAACTTCACTTTCAAAGTTCTTCCAATAGTTGGGTTATTAGTTCTTTTACTATAATATTTTGACCATGCAATCACTATTAAATACTAGCTGACTGCCCGGGCTAGCCCGTATCAAAAGAAATAAGTTTTACTATCTTACTAAATATTAACTATTTTAAGTCATGAAATAAGTATGTAACACTTCTTCGTCATTAATTACGTTAAATATTTCACATATAAACTTTTATTTATTACAAACTGATTTCCTACTAATTTACATTTTCAATTCCTTGTTTATCTCCAGCCTATTACAAAATGTCCCACTTACTTTATTAAGCTATGAAACTTAATGATTCCGCTTTTCAGGCGCTTGTACTCGCGCTACATTTAGCCTAGATTCGATATTATTATAATAATGTTATTACTACTTGAGTCTAGATGGCGCTATTTTTTATGTATAACTTGGATTTATGTCACTATTATGGTTTTTTATGTTTTGAAAATAATCCTATTGTATAATATCTAAGTATGGATCCTTTATTACCAGGTATACACAACATCCATTAATTACATTGAAAATATAGGTTATTTTATCGAAATGAACTTGGAACATAGTAGTCCGTATTGAGGTATCGATAAATACTCCAATATAGATGGCATTGTAAGCTTAAAGTGCTTAAAAGTCGCCTCGGCCTTGAAACTAAGAAAAAGAATATATATCTGAATACATTCCAAATTTCAGCTTTCTACGCCTTACAATATCCGAGTTATTTTGAGTCGGGCAGAAACTCAGTGCAGAGGACAGCAAATAAACTTGGCTATTATTATGTGGATAATCATAAGGGTGAGCGCCTTCCATGGCGAAAAACACAAAACCAAGCCGAGTAAAAAACTTTCATAAGCAGTCTCAGTCTGTAGAAAAAGCGAAATCCCTTAAACCCTCGTATAGGTTAGCGTACACTATTTGATTCGCTCTGGAATTCTTAAAGTGCATATGGATTGGAAATAACTAACTTCAGGAATTTACTAATACTAATTTTGTGCCATATAATTTATCTGCACCTTCGTGAAAATTAGTTGAACTGAAAAACAGGAAATGATGATTGATTAAATGCATTTTATTCGTGGAATCAACTGCAACAACTATACAACAACAACTGAATGCTCAATGGGAACTCGGTATGGGTTAAAATATTTTTGTTTGCCGAATTAAATTGGTTAGTTGTTATGGTTTTTTTTTGTAAATACGCATAAGTAAGACTCGATGCTTTTCTAGGTTCACGATTAATATTGAGGTATACATCATCTAGGTACCTACGAATCAAAATGAATATATGTTACTATTCTAAGAAATAATTATAAAAAGGATATATAAAATTCAACTCTATACCTAACTCACCTACCACAGTACCATAGTTTTAACTTATTTTTAAATCATAGTTTTCTGCCTTAGCTCCTTAAAACATAACCCAATATTATACTTTTAAATTTCTTTTCAGTGTCCAAAGCGAAAATTCTCGCTAATCCTGAGCTATTCTTTAAAAGTGGCAGTGATATAAATTTAACATGCATTGCAACACAAGCGCCCGCCCCGCCTTCGTATATTTATTGGTATAAGGATGGTGATTTAATAAACTATTCGCAGCGTGGCGGAATCAATGTTCTAACAGAACGTCAGACAAAAACAAGCAAATTAGTGATAGCTCGCGTGGTGCCGTCAGACTCAGGCAACTACACGTGCACGCCTAGCAACTCGAGTAAGTATTGTGTATATATTTTATTTCTGTTCATTGAATCACTACATAGAGTTATATTATGTACATAGTTCTATATAGCTATAGGAGCACTTCAGAGTACCGACTGTTATATACTTTTTGTAGTGAACACCCAGGGATCTTTTCAAAGTATCAGCTTTCAAAATGGCGAATGCATTTTGAATCTATTTTGTGTGTATTATATGTGTTAGACACGAATGTCGTTGTCCCTTTTTTTGTTGAAGTACAAAGCACATACTCGTTAAATGTTATGTTGAACATAGTTCAATTTAGCTTTTTTATTTGTTGACTGAGCCTATGGCGATGATATCCACATGTCCAGGCACAACAGTTAAATATTTTACAAAACAACATTAAGGTTTTTTTGCATTTGGATAGTAATATAAATAACTCTACCACAAAGTTTCGTGACACTCGAAGGTCTATTATTAAGGAGGAAGATAGAGTCAGGGTTATAGCTTGAGCTAATAGGGCCCCAAGGAAAACAAAAATATTGTGAACTATTTCTTATTTACTTTAAGAAATGTTAAAATTACTACTATGCTTAAATCTATTTGCCGTGATTTTTGATTTAAAAAAAAATTTAACCTTTCTTGTTCCATTAGTCAAAAACCTTATACGAGCAGTGATGTAGTTAAGTTTAGAGCGTCCGCATAAGGACCAGTAATCTAGAATAAGTATCCTGTTAATTTTAAGTTAGATTTAATCATTTTTGTCTAGTTTGTAAGCTTTATTGAAAGAAAATAAAAAATGGATTTAAAAAAAAAACCTTATACGAGCAGTACATCAAGAAAGCTCGAAGGCAGTGAAGAAATTTGAATGATCGGCTCGTTAAAATGTTTAATGAAACTAATGTCATTCAAACATGTTTAGTTAACAGAAAGCAATTTTTTTTCCTACGCTAGGAGGAAAATCTACCATGAGAGACATTATGAGGAACCGGCGCGTTTTCATAATAGTGTGAAATTCTTACTCACTAAAAAACACCTCCCATCAAAAAATGTTAAAGCTACAACTAGGGTAATGTCTATCAAGCAGCTTTAATTTAAATTATTTAATAACTTTGGGAAGGAAATATCCCAGCGGATACATCTGATTATACCGAAAATATAATGCTGTTACATCTTATTGTGCTGATTCAAAAGGTTTTATCCTTTGTAGTCGGCGCACAAGATTTCTCTGATCTAAAATCTTTGAAAGAACGCGAGTGTGTTGTTTACCTCCGAAATGTCGTATTTAGTCGTCCACGGTAGTAAAGCTAGATCTCTGTGAATATCAGCGTTTCACGGAGAATTATCGATCTGTCTAAGAACTTTATTTTGGAAAGTTTGTAAAACTTTAAGAATACTTGGTTTGGTACAACATCTAAGTTGTATACCATACGTCCAAACAGGTTTTAGTACTCGCTACTTACGATATTTGTACCGAGTCTCTAAAAGTGGGTAGATTGCTTATATTTATGTAGGTAAAATTAAAGTGCGCGGATTTTGTCTCGTTAAGAACAATACGTCAAGTTTTTGTCCAAGCGCATAATTTGCCGATCGCTCGTTGACGATGCGGAACAGAAAGCAATTGAGCGGACAGATTAAATCACACCAAAAACTTAAATGTTAAAGAATAGCCAAGTTATTTTATACAAAAAAAGCTTTTGCCTTACAAGTCAGTCACAAAAAGTACTGTGATCCAAAAATGAACGCCAAGTTTGTATTGTAATTATTATTTAAAATTCCACAAATAGTATTTAGGTAAATTTTTGTACTTGGCAATATTTTAAAATCGTGAAAATTGGGGGATTTTTTTATACATGGAAATTTTGCAGAGATTTCGACTGAACGTAAACGTCCTCTTTCGAGTAACCTTCAAATTGTTTTATAACTTTCCTTGTTTGCCCTTAGTGGTTTTTCACAATGGTTTCTCCGCAAACCCTATTTCTGTGCAAAATTTCAATGTTCTACGATGATTGGAAGTGCTCCATAGTTTTTGTGATGATCATGAGTTAAGAGAAGTGGGCGGCTGCCACACACCTGGATGGAAATTAACAAATGTTAGATTTTTCCCTCTGGTTTCTCCGCAAAACCTATTACTGTGCAAAATTTCAAGGTTCTACGATGATTGGAAATGCTCCATAGTTTTGATGATCTGTCATTGAGTCAGTGGCTACGATTTTTGATAATTTTGGGGCCTTATAACTCAAGAACCGTTCATGTGAAATTTGAATTTTAAAATAACCATTTTTCATTCCAGTGTACCCTTACTCAAGCTGATGATATATTTAGTATCAATCATTGGGTAGTTGCCTTGGGACGGTTTATTAAAATGAACTTTGAATTTCATTTGTTATTCCTAAGGCGGTATTTCTTTTAGTAGAATTTGTTTTGAGTATAATTTTGATTAAGCTTTAGAGAACATCACAAAACCAGAGCGTGAAGGGCATTATATTTCATTAACAGATTGCACAGTTCAAAGAAATACGATACTACATCTTTCAAACCAAAATTCAAGTTATGAGAAGCGCTGTGGCCGAAATTTGCAAGTGGATTAATTTAATTTTCTCATATTAAGTGTATTTTAAGAGTGTATTTGCAATCTTGAGGAAATTTCGAACTTATTATATTGCGACTATAGAGAAATCCAAACGCCCGCCATCTGCTGTCTATCCAATCTATCCGGGCGCCGCGCCGTACGGCGAAACTGTTCAGCGGATTTGAGTTCGTAATAAGTTCGGATTCAAAATTCGTATATAATGTTTTTGGGGTTACATGTCGTGGTGTTTTTATACCCTATCCTAAGGGTATATTAATTTTAACACATAGTTTGTAACACCCCTTAATATTCGTCGTAGATCCATAAATGTATATATATTTATGATCAGGACCAAATTCTAAGACTATTTAGCAATGTCCGTTTGTCTGTCCGTACGCAATTTGTAGGCCCTTAAAATAAAGCTAGGAAGCTGAAATTTGGACCACTTATTCTCTAGGGCTCCAAAATGGTTAAGTGTAAACAAATTTTGAATACGCCCACTGCCATGCCCACAATTTAGAAAAAAACTGTTTTAAAGCTAAAGTTAGAGAGATAGAGAGTTACAACCTTCACAAGATATGTAGGCACTGCCCTGCTTTATAAGTTTTTCGCCACGGCTACTTTTTGTGGGCAGTTTTTACTAAGATGCTGTTTTCTTCGAAAATTTTCGTAGAAAGCAAAAAAATATGTTTAACAAGATATTTACCCAATATTTTTTCCAACATATTACCCATACAAAGTTTTTGCCCACGGCCACTTTTTGGGGGTTTTTTTTTTTTTATTAATAGAGTGCAATAAAATGCTATCCATCTTTTTTCTTTGGGGCATATAGGGATATGGATAGGGTATCATACTGTTCGCCCAAAGCGGACTGTAGCCTTTCCTTATGTTTGTAGATGGAATGGAGTATTTTGAAGCAGATGTTGGTCTGATGCTCTCCAATAATGCACACTGTGCTTATTGACAAGGCCAGTAAGCGAAAAATTATCTCTTCAAGTTCTGTAAACTTTATTGTAGCCCTAGACTGTCGATCGTCTCTTCAGAAGATGTGGGAACAGTTCAATATTCACGTTTGCTGTGTGTCGGGGCACAGGTACATTCCTGGGAACTGTAAGCTGATAAAGGAGAGTTAGGTATACCAGTCCCTACTTTAAAGTTATCGATAAGGCTGGCTGCTATACAGGAAACACACTTTAGGGGGACAAGTGGTATCACATGTCTAGTAACGAAATGAATCTGGCCTAAGATACAAAATTTGATCTCTCTACTCATCACTTGACACTGTCTTATAGGCAGACATCCAACAAGACGATGTGGAAGAGGAGACAATTCCACAGAAAAAGGAAGCTTCATCTCGGAGTAGGGGGAATCTTTATCCTGGATCCTTATTATCACAACGATCCAATACTGTTCTAAGTGTGTCGGTTCTTACGCCATTTTGGTTTCCGTCGAACATTTCTATAGAAAACGAAAAAAGGTATAATTAGATATTTAACCGATATTTCTAATTGGTTACACCCATACAAGTTTTTGATCAGGCCCACTTTTTTGATAACACCAAAATGGCGTTTATGATCTGCTTAATGTAGGCTTCTCCAATTCTGAAAATTTTATTTCGCAAACAACCTGATGGAAAGGCCTATTCTGTAAATCCTTTTTCTTCTACTTTTATTCTATTCACGAATTTATTAGATATAAAATGCAAATTAATTCTAGGTAAATTTACCAAAGGAGGTAATTAAAAGTATGAGTTTTATTTGCCTTAATATTCATAAACCTTAAATTCTTCAAGTTACCTAGTTAATTTAACTTTGTCGCATTTTAAGTAAAAAAAAGCAAATGAGTATGTCCATTTTAATTTAAATAATAAACCACTCTCGCAGTATTGTTCCCTCTCATAGAATCTTCCATTAGCCTAAATAATACTTCAAATTAAAACTTAAACTAAAGCAGCAAGATGAATAAAAAGCAAAGTACAGCCTTCATTTAACAAACCAATATTATTAGGAACTCATACCCTCTGTCCGATGTGTGCCCTAGTTTATGTGCTTTGTTTGCTACCCCTATAAATTTCAGACTAGTTTTTCATTGAAATGCTTGTCCATAAAATGAACACTCAAACGACCCACCCTTTCCGTTAGCCACAAAAAACACTTCACTTCCGTCTCTAAAGTTCTATGAATTAATTTTTGCAAAGAGGATATCTTCGTGCTCTTCTCATCAAAGCACATAATTTCAAGTGTCATTGGTTGTGATGTGAGCATCGCATTTTAAATTGTATCTCTCACACCGGGAGATTGATGATGCCGCATATATATTTATATATAATATACGTATGTATATAGAGTTTCTGGGGTGAGGTATCCACTCACGTAGGAACCTGTCACATCCCGACCAATCCAAATCATCAATTTACCCACAGGGCTTTGTCCTACGCCACAGGTGAAACGACGGAGCAGAACCGTTAGTCGTCGTTCTTTTTGCTTGATTCGAATGACGACAATATTACCGATGATGACGACCAAGTTGACGATGATGTTTCTGATGAAGTTGCTGTTCAATGCTCAGGCCCACAACGCTGCCTTCAGATGATAAAGATGATACTTACCTACATACATAGATACGAGTACGTTGTGTGTACATAGAAAGGAATAAAAGCGAATCCTTGACACTTTGCATTTTCAATTCTCATTAGCTGACGTTGTTGCCTATGAAATTGCAAAGAAAAAGTGAGAAAAACATTAAATTCGTTCACGGTTCATACGAACATATACATTTGCAGATGGGCGTATAGAAAGAGCTACTGATTGATTAGGGAGCGAAAGTGTTATGAGGTGGAAAGAGTATCATATTTCGCATATTAAGCAAAAAAAATTCAGTAAAGTGTGGGGGATTAAGAAATTTCTCTAGCAATTTCTGTTGATAGTCCAAAAAAAACAAAAATTCAATGTACAATTTATAAACGTAGGAAGTGAAGTCTCGTCCTTATTAGCTTAAGTCTAAAATATTCTAAAGTTACGTGCAGAAAATAAATAATTTTCGAACTTATCTTGCTCCGGCCTTAGAGTAGTCATTTAATTTGTTGTTTGTTCACTCACTGATTTTCGTTTTAAAGCAAAATTTTCAGATTATTTAAATTTTAGCGTATACATATTTCTAATTAAATTAAATGGTAAATGAGAGGTGCAATCTATTGCCTTTAAGTCACGTATTAAGTGAATATTTGATTTGAAAGATAAATAATGATAAGAAGTTTATTTTGCATACAGCTAAATAATTTGTTCCTACGTTCAATTTGAATACTTAGATACTATGTGCATGGCTGGCAGGGTAAGGCATGGTATAGACGATAGATGTAGGTACATTAGGCTCACGTCGGAAGTTGAAGATATTTTTATTTAACTTTTCTTTCTAGGATTTGATAATTTTTAGGTTTACTTTTATAAAGTAAAATACATAATAAGGCTATTAAACTTCAGAGTGTATCTTTGACTTTAAATCAGGGGCCGTCAAGTAATTTAAGATGGGGTCGATTGTAAAATTTTATCGAGGTCTAGAAAAGAAAAACTCATAATTATACTTTTTTATTTGGCCTCATAATGTTAGAAATTACAACAATGACCGTAGCCAGATTTTTTTTATAGTGGGCAGTCTTGAACGATATTTGTTCTTCAAAAAAATCAATTTTGAGAAAGATGATTCATATTATGTATGTCGATGAATATGTATGTCTATTAATAATGATCTCAATGCAAATTTTTCCGCTCATAACATCTCCAAACAGAAATTGTGGGAATTGTTTAACGCCTTGCATGAAGACTTTGAGGTTCATTTTCAATCGCCCTCAAAGAAACAACCTTTTCCATTAATCTTTTATATAATCAACGGAGTGGGCGATGATCTAGCTGCCACACAATCAACCAACACCAACAGAATGTATACTCCAATACATCCATTTTGGGTGTCATCCGAATCGAATCACCGTCAACTCCTCCCGTCGCCGCCAACAGACGAATGGAGGCGCAGGCTGGATAAAATAAGTTCTGAAATCCAGATGACTTAATTTTTCATTAAAGGCACCCCCCAAAATGCCGATATTTCTTGGATAACGAAATTCTTCGCAATTAATTACGGTATCACCATCAGTCAATGTAAAATGTTCCTGCCTTCAAACCACAAAGGTAATCGAAATTTCAAATTCGACCTCCCTGCTAGATACGACTGGTTATTTAAAAATTCCGCCGGTGCTAATTTCAACATTGGAAAAATGCGGATGTGTCCAAGTCCGGTGCTAAACAGCGCTCTAGTTTAAGTAACAAAATATCGAAACTCGCCCCCAACTCCCATCTGAAAACCGACTCTGATTGGATTTTTAAAACTAACTTATTCCCCAATTTAGCCTCTCCCTAACCAACCTCATCAGTCTCCCGTTTACATAGCACCCAAACCACCGCGTCAACGTGTTTCTTTCAAATTAACCCCAACCATTCACCCTGGTCATGTCCCACTACAATTTTTTCCCTAATTTCGATCTCAAAACCATTGCTAAATACCCTAATTTCATAAGTTCCCATACTTCAAACCCAACTTCTAATACACCATCCTCTACAACCTCTTCTTCCCATACCCCTATTCTCGATCCCCTTCTGCCTCCTACAGTCAAACTACCGCAGCAAACCATTGATACCACAGAATGTCGTAATACACTATTTAGGCTTAGAGAAAAAAAATATACGAGAATGTACGTCTCTTTATACCCTATCCTAAGGGTATATTAATTTTGACACATAGTTTGTAACACCCCTTAATATTCGTCGCAGACCCCTAAAAGTGTATATATTTATGATCAGGACCAAAATCTAAGACTATTTAGCAATGTCCGTCCGTCCGTCTGTATCAACTTTTGAGGCCTTTAAAATTACGCTAGGAAGCTGAATTTGGATCATATACTCCCTAGGGTTCCGAAATGGTAATGTGTTAAAATTTTCAAAATACGCCCACTGCCACGCCCACAATTTAGAAAAAACAGTTTTAAGGCTTAAGTTAGAGAGATAAAGTTGTACAACCTTCACAAGATATGTAGGTACTACTTTATTTGTCATATAAAGTTTTTTGCCACGCCTACTTTTTGTGGGCGTTTTTCACTAAAATGCTGTTTTCTTCTTAAATTTTCATAGAAATCGGAAAAAAATGTTTAACAATATATTATGCCAATATTTTTCTCAATATATCGCCCTACAAAGTTTTTGGCCACGCCCAATTTTTGGGGGCGTTTTTTGAAAAAAATATTTTTTTTTCTATAAATTCCATAGAATGAAATAAAATGCTATCCATCATCTTCCTAATGCTTTTTTTCTTTGGGGTACATAGGGATAAGGATAGGGTATCACACTGTTGGCCCATGTCTTATGTTTTTTGCTTATTTTCATAACAAATCTGACTCGGTTTGCTATGAAGGAAAACCAAAAACAAGTGTGATGGTTTCCATCCAGCAGGAATGTCTCCCTACCGACCTCATCGGTCTCAAAATGCTTTACATCAGGTTCCACGAGATTTACAATTTGTCTCCTCAAAAAGGGGAGGACGACCTTGCTGCTTTCGGTAATTATGTTCACTCCAAAAGAGTGTCACACCTTCAACGGAGTTCTTTCACAACTCTCCACTCCAGGCAATTCCTTGCACAGATCTTACCTCTTGCGACTTCCATAAAGCGAATTTTCTCAGAATTAACGTATATCTCGAAAGGTGTTCCTTTGATTTTAGTAATCTATCTTTGAATGATGCGATTGCCCTTTTTTACAGAGAACTTTTTAATTATTTTTCTCCGTATGTTCCCTTTTCTCGCCACAAAACATCATCTACACTCTTTTCAGAACAAAAGGAATAAGTTATGGGCAGTTTGCCTTCGCACCAATTATTTTTCTGACTTCTCTAACTATCTAGGTACTTACTTTCAATTTACCCAACTTTATAATTTTCTTTACGAGCGCTACCTTACGAATGCGGAAGTCAATCTTATAAATGACCACAAGTCTTTTTACCAATTCGTCAACTGTAAAAGAAAATCTGACGGATACCCTACCTCCCTTTCTTTCGAAAACAAATCATCAACCGATTCACACATTATTGCCAACTTTTTTGCTACCCATTTTAAACAATCTTTTGCCGATAGCTCTTTCGTACCGGACCCGTCTTACTTCAATTACCAACTTAACTTTTTCTTCGGCCCTTTTCTATCTCATAGCTTTGATCCTACTCTTATCCCCGCCATATTTCTTAAACCATGTTTTTCAACCTTTCGCTTCCCCTTTCTAACCTTTTTCATCTATCTCTTTCACAAGGAGAATTTCCTCAGGTTTGGAAGAATTCTTTTATGACCCTGTTGTGTCTGAACACAATCATCGTTTAGCCGAGTAGCTAGAAGCGGCCACTGTTTTCTCTGTCACATCAAACGGACGAACCTAACCTCGCTGCGACTTGTCATGTCGCTTTCTTTGCTGCCGCCACCTTCAACCAAACAAACATCGCCGATCGTAACTCAACCATTCTATTAAATAAATTAACTTGTATTTTTATTTGTATATTTGAAATTATCATTATTAAAACTACTGAATTGGATTTGATCTAGTATTCTTCACCGGCGACGAGGATGGGATTGATTAATTAGGATCAGATTCCAAACGCGATTCACTCAAATTAATGGAGAACGTCGAGGATGTAAAGGACCAAAAGTTTAATATATCCCCTCAATTGCAAATACATACGATGACTTCCATTGGTGCTATCGAACCTTTTGATATAGCCAATCCAGCGACTTGGAGTTCTTATAAACGTCGGGTCGATATGTTCTTGGTGGCAAATGCAATCGCCGACAAGGGGATGCAAAAGGCAACTTTTTTGACAGTCTGCGGCCCGGCGTGTTTCGATTTGGCCGAAACACTTATTGTTCCAAAAAGGGTTGAAGATTTGGATTATTCGACAATGGTTGATGTGCTGACTAAACATTTTACCCCAACTCCCTCTGAAATTGCTGCTTTCTTTAAATTTTTCAAGAGAGATCAACAGCACAACGAGACGGTTGCCGAATATATTGCAGAACTTCGTCGATTAATCATTGACTGTAATTTTCAAGGCGATTTTATTGATCGCATGCTGCGGGATAGACTAGTTTGTGGACTGAAGAATACCCACTTACAACAGAGTCTACTGGCGGAAAACAAAATAACGTTACAAACAGTGCAGGAGAAGGCGGTGGCAGCAGAGGCAGCAGCGAAAAACCAACAAGAGATCCAAGCAAATTCAACACCTACGTCACCCACTCGAATTTATTCAATTCGTGACAAGAACAAGAGAGGTACGGGCGACGGTTGTGTATTGTATTGGTTGTGGCAACAGACATGCCAGAGTTGATTGCCCATTCAAATCTGCTAAGTCTAACAAGTGCGGAAAAATCGGACATATTAAGAGAGTGTGTCAAACGAAGCAGAGCTCGAGCAGCTCGAGCAGCTCAAACACCAAACCGAAATTCAGCAAGCAGCAACAAGTAAATTCTATTCAGCCACACGGTCTCGCAAAGAAGGTCGCGACTATAAATATCAATAGTATCGACTGTCAGTTCGAAGTGGACAGTGGGTCGAGCTACACCATTATGTCCGAATCAGAGACAAACAGGATCTGGAAGCAAACTCCGCCGAAAATCGTTAAAACAGGTCTGATTTTGTTTGATTATGGTAATAATCGCATTCCAATTATAGGTCTCATGAATGTCGACATCGTTTACAATAAGAAGCGTTTATCAAATCTACCATTATACATCACTGCTGGCCGCCGAACAAGCGTACTTGGTTGTAACTGGTTTGATCCGTTGGGAATTGTTGTGCAGGGTGTGCACAATATTCGTTCGCCGCTAGAAGAATTGCTGGAGAAATACTCGTCACTTTTCTCGGATGAGTTGGGCACTTACGTGGGTGAGGAGATTAAACTTACGCTCGATACCACCGTACGGCCAGTCAAGCTGCCAGCGAGAAAGGTTGCCTACGCTCAACGACAAGCAATTGAGACCGAGATCAACAAGCAAGTTCAACAGGGAATTCTGGAGCCAACCGAATACAGTGACTGGCTAACACCTATTGTTCCGGTTGCTAAGTCTGATGGATCAGTCCGTATTTGTGGAGACTACAGGTGCACTGTAAATAAGGCACTAACGCCCCATTGTTTACAGACACCATCGATCACGGACATTTTGGCGTCCATTCCAGCAGGCACAACGTTCGCTAAAATCGATTTAGCCCAGGCGTATCAGCAAATGGTCATGGACGAGGAGTCATCAAAGGTATTCACGCTTATTACACACAAGGGTACGTACAAGGTAAGACGGCTGCCATTTGGAATCTCCACCGCTCCAGGGATTTTCCAGATGCGAATTGAGAAGCTTCTGCGGGGTGTACCGGGAGTAACCGTATATTTTGTTGACATTGTGGTCATCGGTCAAAACTCATCACAGTTAATCTCAACATTAGAGGAAATTTTTCAACGGTTAAGCGCTGCTGGTTTGCGCCTCCGAAAAGACAAGTGCAAGTTTGACTTATCATCTACCTCGTTTCTGGGCTACGATATCGATCATCGTGGGATTCGTCCGTCAGATGATAAGGTCCGAGTAATACAAGACACTCCCCGACCTGAGAATAAGAAGCAGCTCCAAGCATTTCTGGGCCTTATAAATTCCTACCATGCTTTTCTGAAGGATAAGGCTACCATCGCTGAACCACTGCACAGGCCGCTAGACAAGAAGGCTGACTGGAAGTGGAATACGCTACATGAAAAGGCATTTAGTCGACTTAAGACCCTACTGTCAGGTGAGAACATTCTAATTACTTACAGTGAGAAACTTCCAATCGCATTGGTCTGCGATGCGTCGCCATATGGGATTGGTGTAGTACTAACGCATGTTATGCCCGATGGTCAAGAGCGCCCAGTCTCGTTCTATTCGCGTACCCTGTCTACTACAGAGAGGAACTACGCTCAGATTGACAAAGAGGCTCTGGCAATTATCGCGGGTGTGAAGAAGTTCCACAGTTTCCTGTATGGGCGACAGTTTTCGATCATTACAGATCATAAACCGCTGATTGGGTTGTTTAACCCGGAAAAGCCAGCTCCGGTGATACTTTCGCCCAGGATGCTCAGGTGGAGTGTTTTCTTGAATGGATATAGAAATCGACGCACACATTCTGGAGTCCAGAGACATTGGCCAGATGACATCGAAGGACAAAATCCTCAAACAAATTCTTCATTGGGCGTTAAGGGGATGGCCGGATCGCCAGATAGATGAAAAATGCAAGCCATATCTACAGCACCAGAATGAGATCACAGTAAATAAGAACTGCTTACTCCTTAGATCACGTCTTATAATTCCAGATGCTGTGCGGGGACACCTTCTAAAAACACTACATGCTGGTCATCCGGGTGTGGTAAAGATGAAAGCTCTCGCCAGAAGCTACATATGGTGGCCAAAAATAGACGCTGATATCGAAGCAACAGCGAAGAAGTGCATAACGTGTCAACAATCACGTCCAGAAAAGCCTAATACTATTATTCACCCTTGGGAGGAGACATCTAAACCATGGTCCCGCCTCCATGTGGATTTCCTAGGCCCTTTTCAAGGCCAAACTTTTTTTATTCTAGTTTACTTATACTCCAAATATGTCGAGGTAAAACCTGTGTCAACAACCAGTGCAGTGTGTGCAATCAATAGTTTGCGATCCATCTTTGCAACTTATGGGTTACCAGACTCTATCGTCTCCGATAATGGAACGGCCTTCACGTCGGATGAATTTGGCGTATTTTGTAGAAGAAACTTAGTCTCTCATGTGCTAACAGCACTTTTCCATCCAGCGAGCAATGGCCAAGCTGAGAGGATGGTTCGAACTACGAAGGAGTACCTAAAGCGCAACACGGTGGGTAGCTTACAACTTCGACTGGCACGGTTCTTACTAAGACAACACACATTACCATCAGCAACAACTAGTAAATCACCAGCCGAACTTCTTCTTAAAAGGATACCGGCGACTTATTTCGACAAGCTACAAGCAGGCAACAATCCAGTACGATCTACAAAGAAAAGTGATTCAACAACTCCTGTCGCACAGCTAAATATCAACGAACCAGTGTGGGCGAGAAACTATTCCAGTGGACCTGTATGGATTCCAGCCATAGTTGCAAAACAAAATGGCCCCGTTTCATACGCGGTGACTACAGAAGATGGAAACACAATGCGGCGACACTTAGATCAACTTCGCGCTAGAAGCCAAGACAACAACGCAGAGACAGATTCACAGCTTCACCAAGAGCAGCCAGAGGAAATAACAAGACCACCGGATCAGCATGAGCAACCAATACCAGAACTGAGACGTTCGGAAATAATTCGCAGCAGGAACGCTACTTCAAGCTAAGTTGGGAGGGGTGTTGTGTCTGAACACAATCATCGTTTAGCCGAGTAGCTAGAAGCGGCCACTGTTTTCTCTGTCACAACAAACGTACAAACCTAACCTCGCTGCGACTTGTCATGTCGCTTTCTTTTCTTTCTTTTCTGCCGCCACCTTCAACCAAACACACATCGCCGATCGTAACTCAACCATTCTATTAAATAAATTAACTTGTATTATTATTTGTATATTTGAAATAATCATTATTAAAACTACTGAATTGGATTTGATCTAGTATTCTTCAGACCCAAATACACAAAAAAGGATCAGAGAACGAAGTAATGAACTATCGTCCCATTGCTAAACTTTCTTACACACCCAAACTCTTAGAGAGTATTTTATACGAAGCCTAAAGCTTTCAATGTAAGTCCATCATCCCCTTGCCAACATTGCTCCCTGAAAGGAAGATCAACTACTACAAACCTCGTCGAGTTCGTCTTCTTTTCCCTCTCTGCTTTAGAGAATGGAACCGAAGTCGATGTAATTGCAACCGATTTCAGAAAGCCTTTTGATAGGATATCTCATCAATTAATCATCTTCTGTTCGCTTCAGATCCTTCCTCTCGGCTCCTTTCACGGCAATCTCTGGTGTCCCTCAAGCTAGCCATCTAGGTCCGCTTCTACTTATCCTTACAATAAATGATCTGGAGCGGGTCATTAAACATTCCTCCCTCTCCCTACGCTGACGATACCAAATTTTTCAAAATCCTCAAGACCCTGGTCTCCTTTAACAAGACCTTGATAATTTTTCGATTTGGTGCCTCAAAAATTGCTTAGAGCTTAACATCGCCAAATGTCAATCTATTACCTTTTCTCGTTAGCAAAACCAGTCCCCTCCCCGAATATACCTTCTCATAGGTCAGCCTATATCCCTTGTACAATCTCTTCGCGATCTTGGTATACTGTGCAACAGGGAGCTAAATTTCCGTTCGCACATTGATGAGATAATTCTTAAAGCTTACTCTTCACTTGGTTTTGTTAAACGGTGGTCCAAAGAATTCTCCAACCCGTATGTGACAAGATCGCTTTACATTTCCTTTGTTCGCCCCCCCTGCGGTGTTACTTTAGCCTCAAGGACCATCTACGATTACCCAAGGACCACCGATTGAATTTATAGCAACAGAAATTTTTCAGTCGATTTATAGTTTTTTTCAAAAAAAGTCCGTTTTCGATGTTCCAAGGACCTCCCATTGAAGTCTTTAGTTTACCGTAAGTTGCTTTTCTAACCAAAGCTCTTATAGAGCAAAAGTCGTATTACCATTAAGAACTTTTTTCAAAGCTCTAAAACCAAAAGCTCCTCAACGGAAACCCAAGGAAAAAAACTAATCGAGTTACCAAACGGACACTGGTAACTCTGAATTTACATCAATTTAATAAGGGTTTGATGTTGAATTGCAGCAGCCATATGCCAATCAGTGGTGCGATGAATAAGACGTGTTGAACCTACGTCAGATGCAATTGGAAATTCACTGGCGGGTAAATACTTTTTATGAGCCGTTTCTTTTAATTGATATGCTGTAAAAATATGGCACGCTACTGATGAAGCTGCCCCATAAGTCTTGTACTCCCAATTTATGTTGGACAGAGGATAGCAACATCAATTTGTCAGGCGATTTTATTTTTTAAAGGATTCAAGGAAACCTACATCTTCTATTTGATTGCGGTAGGAAACCGGTAAGAAAAGGTACGAAATAGTTTCGGATCAGCCCGGTATAAAACTAAACTATCACATTAGTGTCCGAAACTATTTCGTATCTTCACGTACCAGTTTCGTACCGGGTTTTGTGATCGTAGGTACCTTTTCGTACTATTTCGTTTGGGATTACATCTCAGGTATATTCAGGTGTCCTTGTCGGAGGCAAGTTCTTTCACCTCTCCGGCTCCATGAGTCGTGATCACCATGGAGATATCTGAAGCAGTTTAGTTTAAGTCAAGAAATTCAAAAATTTAACATAGATTCTCCTAAAATCTAAAAAGTCTTCGGTAGGTACCTAGTTCACGTACACCAATTTTGAAGCAAAACTATTGACCCATTTCGTCAGGTGGCTTCTGCCATTAAGCGTCCTCTATGTTCGGATTTTCCTATAGTCATAATAAATTGACTGCGTGCTTTTATACTATTTAATTCATTGTCAATACTCCACAAATACATGAATCCGAAGCAAATAAATCTTAATCTATTACTATTGCGTGTATTACCAACTTAAACAAAACGAGTTCAAGGAATAGCTATGTACATATATAGAGTGCGGAAAAAATTCCTTTAAATATTATCTTATTCATTATCCACAAAGTAGTCATCATAAAATATATACCTATAAGTGCAAAACACTATATACATCAGTTAATGATAATTTTCTTCATTGTTTCTACCGCAAGTATTTACAATCAATAATAAACCATTTAAATAACCTAACATTAAGTGCTCATAACCAACGTTCTCGTCTAATAAAAACCAAACTTCTTAACTGACAAAAGTCATTCATTACACTTATCTTGGAACGGTCGCGACAAAGCGTATATAAATTCCAGAATATTCTACATGGTATCGAAGCGCAAACAATATACTTTTATAATAAAACGCTGGAACTGCTTTGAGAGAACATCAGCAGAAAATGAAGGACATAAAACTGTGCGATTACGACCATGTAGTAGCACCGCATGCGAAACGGAAGATATATCTTCAGTCACCCTCCATTTCACTTTTATAGCTAACTTAAGCATAATAACACCATATGCTCAACCTTTGATGCATACATACATATTACATGGAAAAAAAATCAGCGAATGATTTATAATGACGGAGT
Organism: Ferdinandea cuprea; assembly: GCA_963576555.1. Lineage (NCBI taxonomy): Eukaryota > Metazoa > Arthropoda > Insecta > Diptera > Syrphidae > Ferdinandea > Ferdinandea cuprea. The sequence continues at coordinate 88,223,287 of OY754959.1, forward strand.
AATGAAAATCGTATCCTAATGCTTCGATTTGTGATAACACGTCTTGTTAATCTCGAATGTTTGTGTCATCGATCATTAAGCGTCCGTACCATGAATGAACACCATCCGATCAATACGCAATGACGAAATCGAGCATATATTTAATGTCATATACGTATATGCTATTAGTCAAATAGGTGCAGTGAGCACATTTATCTAATTACAAAATCGCCATCATTCAAGGCAAGAAGATAAATCCGTAAATATGATTACTTTGCAACATAAACTTAAGTTCTGTGCCATCAGAGAGATTGCCAACGAAGCAACTTATAATGAAAATTTCAAAGTTAGAAAAACAATTACAAATTAATTTTGAAACTTCTCTGGTATTCATAAAAAGGAATATAAGTCTACTTTACGAGTCAGTCTTTTGATATGGTATCAACGAGTCCACTCTGAGAAATTGTACGTAGTTTCTAGTCGAGAGCATTGAATGAGAGGCTCCTATATGAAATACTTTAAGAATTTAAATAGAAAACTCATAACCTCGAAAGTTCGTAATATTGAGGAATTCGAGATAAATGTGTTATTATTACGTAATTTTTAGAATAATAGTTTTTAAAGTAGATATTGAAATGCTTACGAAGGTTAAAAAAAAGTTTGCATTTACAATTTTAACAATGTTAACCATATTTAATTTCGAGTACCTACCAAAATGTAATTTGTTACATCAATTCATTACTCAATTATGAATTCTGGGACTTAAAACATTTTAATTCTGCGAAACCGAGCCACGAGGCTCTCTTTTATTAATCAATTATAGCCTCACTTCACTATTCGGCCATGATTAGACAACTCCTATAATAATCATCAGTTGTTTGTTGGAACAGGCTTTCACGGAAACGTATTTCTGCTTTCCCTAGCACGCCGTGCTCTGATTATGTCGCAAACATTTTCTATAATGTTAAGGTCTGGTGAATATGGCGGCTATGACAATAGTTTAACATTTTGACCTGCAAAGAACAATTTAACAAGGCTAGCAGTGTGTATAGTAGTGTTACTTAATAACTTATTCGGCTCCAGACTCGTGAGGGGACACGGCTACTTTCCATCCTCTGCGATTCCCGGGCACTCTGCATAGAGTTGTCCAGACCAAGCGCTCTGAGATCCGCGATGGCTTGGTCTTTAAAACGGATGTTCGGTCTTTCTAGTCGTCTCTAACCCGGTGGATGGGATTCCAAAATCCTCTTGGCCGGAGCATTATTCGCTCGGTGGCGGCTGAGCCAGTGTAGTCGACGGTTCTTGGCTTTTCGGACTACATCCGCATCTTGGTTTAGCTCATACGATGAAGAGCTCTTGACGCTGAATGCTGTCATATGCAGCTTTGGTGCATGCACCCTACCAAAACATCACCTCCGTATTTGAAAATTGACTGGACATGGGTTCTCATGTGCGAATCTTCTGTCACCTTTTTCCGGTATACGCATTCATTATCAAACCAAGTGCTTTTTCTCTGGTGTAGTTTCCTATGGCGGTTTCTGTCACGTTTTTGATGATGTTCCGATACTGGGACCACTGGTTGTTGGTGTCTGTGGTGGGCACAGAGGAGAGTTTCTTACTCAGGCGCTCTTTTATCGTTGGACAGTCGACCTCTGAATCTAGCTGCTACACAAAAGTGTTCATAGTCGATTACATAGTTTTCCTCTCGGTAGGTGTGCAGGTTCAGGATGTTGGATGCGTGCCTCGCATCGAATAGCAATTGGTCGATTTGGTTGGCGGTTCGACGGTCTGGAGAGCGCTTTGCATGGATCCTAAGATTCTAAGCAGTAAAAACCTAGTGCTATTATAACCGCTACTTATAACCGCAATACAAGTCGGTAGCCGTTATCTTTTGTAGTGTCGCGGAGGCTGTGTCTACCATCTAATTCCCCAAAGATATTTTCCTTTTCGACTTTAGCATTGAAGTCCCCGAGCACAATTTTGACATCGGACAGGCTCCGTAGGCGATTTAAAAAGAAGTTCCTCTGGAATGGAAAGTAAAGTCATCCGGCCCTTCTTATTTTTTTTACCATTTTGTTTGGGGCGATTCATAAACGCATCACTTGTAGCAATAAAGTCGTGCACTTTATTGATTATTATTGCAAAATATTATTCCTATTATATGTAAAAATGGATTCAGTCATAATATCTACTTTCATTACCTAAGCTTTTTTGTACATAATATTAAAAATACCAAGCTTCCTATTTGAATTCCAATCCAGTTCCCTACTAAGCTCAGCGTCTCACTATTCTTACAAATAATACTTCCCTTCACTATTTAGTGGTGTAAAATCACCTTGGTAAAGTGCTTCCCTTAACATGAATTACGTACTTTTGCGTGTGCATTAATTATCGCAACTATGCTTAAGCGAGCATTGGGTTTCTAATATAAACTCACTATGTCTACACTTGCTGCGAAAGTGAGTAGGTACCTTACAAATGTACCAAGCTAAGCATCCTACAGCTGGGTGGCCTTCGTTGTTCCTTTGAACCACCCTATTAAATAAATATTCCTTTAGACAGCAGCAGCGCACCTGGCTTCTGTTACATCACAGGACGAAAGTAAACAAAAATAGCAATTTGCATTCGTCCCTATATTGATACGACTATGCGGTGTCAGTACTTTGCGAAGCGGAAATATTAAAAAAATATGTATATTATATCAAACCTTGTTAAATTATGCATTCGCGGTTGTTGCTGTCGCTGTCATTCTTTTGAAATATGGTCGCACTAGTTTAAAGAATGTCTCCTAATTAATTCCACGATTGGGATCCATGAAAAGAAGATACCTACCTGGTTCAGCGGAAGGCGCTGACCCTGTCCAATCATCTTTACCGAAATCCAAACTACTAACAAATTCAATTAAGAAACTTTGATTGGAATTGTGTCCTTGAATATTTTTACATCTCCTTAGAGGTGCTAGAAAATTAAAGGCGAATACCATTCTGCGTTGTAATTTTATGCATTCGTTCCGCTATCTACATGCAGATACTTCTTGTGTATCCGCCCAATAAGGAAAAAAGGCTTTGTATTTAGGTATGTTGTATGTGTCCTCTAAAAGATGAAGTTTCACTTGGAAAATTCACAGATTTTACATTAATTTTGGCACAAAGAAGCTTATGCTTTTGGAAGTGACATCCTAATGCCTACGGCTTGCATATTTTTTTCTGTATTTTCTAAAAGGCAGCATCCATGGAAGTAAAGTCAATACCAATTAATGAAACTTTAACTTTGATGTAGGAAATTGGATTTGCTACGTGTTGGGATTCGAACGTGAACTTGCTTTGGATGTATTTTTGTCGATACGTGATTGGAAGCGATCACGTTTCTACCAGTTATAAAAACATACGTTAGGAACTTTTTTTCAGTGCTAAGTCGTTGAAGTCTATTTATAGGATGAAAAATACATTCATCGAAAAAAAATGATATATTCATAAACGTAGTCTTTTATAAACATATTTCTCGAATTTTCATAGTCATAGTCTAAAAACAAGATGATATAATGTAAAATATTAGCATAGTTGTCAAAATACAACCTTTTTGGTTTTCTATTCCCATTGACACATTCAGAATTATGTATACCTAAAATAAAAAGCTGGACAATTTTAAAATCGAATAAATTCATTGACACTGCTAATGAAACGGATATTCAAATTTGAAGATTTTTTTTTATTCCTGAGGTTGTAAAACCCATTGATCCATAACATTCTATTCGCTAGAACCGTAGGCGGAATTCTGGACTCGTAAAATTTTTTTTTAACTATACTTACTTGAAAACCATAATTTATTCCATATCAACACGATTCCTCCGCACTTAATTATCTATATGATCCACTTAATTCAATTTAATGAACATAGAACTAATATATATTTTTTTAGTTATGTAAAGGATTGCGATATTGTGAGTACAATACAATTTTGTAATTATTCATTTAAGGGAATATGTGGGAAAACCTTTTAAAATTATTATTTTCATTTTTATTTGTCTAAACGTGCTGGGGAGTTGTTCACCGCAGCATTTTTAATGTTAAATTTTGTTGGTGCATTTTGTATGAAGAAGACTTTCAATCGAATTTTCTTTTACCAATTATAATATTTGTTTATTAAGCTTTCAATATACATTGTTGTATAGAATGTTGTGTCAGTGGGGGTATCTACACTTTTTTAATTTTTTGAAAACTTTACAATAATAAAAAAAGCACAAGGCTACACAGTTCACTTGAGACGAAATTGAACATTAATATCCCTATATGCCAAAAACAAAAAGTTTTTAACACATAATGGATGACATTTTATGTCATTCTATTACATCTATAAAAAAAAATATTTTGTGGAAAATGTTACCAAAAAGCGTTGCCACTTTGTGTGACTGGAAAAATATTGGTTAAATATCTTGTCATACATTATCTTCGTTTTCTAAAGAATTTTGCGATTAAAACAACATATTTTTTTTTTTAAAACGCACACTAAAAGTTGGTGTAGCAAACCCATTCTGGGACCATAGGGTATATCAACCATACAGTAAATACTTTCATAAGCTTGCACTAGTATAATAAATTAATAAAACTGTTAAAAAAAGTTAGGTATTAGGTGATGGGAGAATTATTTCTAAAGAAAAACTCAAATTTTTGCCCGTTGCCCGTTATTGGATTCTTGGCGCAATCGACCCTTTTCTCTCTGACTTACATAAAATCTACCTGTCTCGTGCGACATGACGATCATTCCCATGAACGTCTAGCCAGACACTTAGGTTGGAGGGGGTGTCCACTTATGAAAGGTGTCCGTAAGGAGATTGAACACTGCATTCCTTTAGGGGTCTAAGACGAATATTAAGCGTTGTTACAAACTATGTGTCAAAATTAATATACCCTTGTTTTTGCTAAAAAAAATTATACTTTGCCATTGGTATGAATTCTATCATATATCACCTTTTCTGAAAAAATGTTGTGTCCTTTGAAAAAAAATGTATTATATAGCTTTCAATTGCTTCAGTAATACTTTTGTTACTCATTAAACTGAGAACGAATTTGTCATCTGAAACTTTCTCGCATAGTTACATATATTCTTGTATCTCAAAGTTATCTTGAAATTTTGAAAAGATATGGGATTCTGCTAAATGTTAACATTTGATTATATACCAAATTTATTTTAATAGCTTTCCTAAATTTTGATTTTTTTGACAATTACCGAGGTAATTTAAAAAAAAAATGGATATCTATAAACCGTCTTAAGGAATTTTGGTAAATTTTTAAAAGAATTGATAAAAGTTGTTGGAGCCCTTTTTAAGAATATTAATTTTATATGAAAAAAACAAGAAGATACTTTTTTGAGAAATTCTACACTATTGCACCTTTCGATAAAAAACAAATGTACAAAATAAAGCTACTCTCGCATGCTCCATTTTTCGTTCTCATTACACCTGTCATATATGTGCTTTTATATTTTATTTTTGTAATTCAAGTTAATTTATTTCGTATCTATTGCCAATCTCAAAGTGTTTGCTGTACCTTGTTCACTGTGGTAGTGTACCTGCTGAATCATATCCTTGATACATCTGCTTTCCACTTCATATGAATGCCACACACCGGTCGTTGGTTTTTTGGTATAAATTTATTCATTTTTAATTTAATTTTAAACGTTTCGCTCACCAACTGTGGCAATCAATTCCCAATTTTACCAAAACCAATCTTAATTGAATTTCATAAAAAAAAAAAAACCTTTTCCTCAAACAAACCTACAGAAAGCAAAAAAAAAAACACTTTTCAAAAGTTGATCAGTTCCAGATGGAGCGCGGCTGCGGCAGAGAAGTCGACAATAAAATCAAACAAAGATAATCGATTTTAATAGCGGGAAAATTGCGGAGTTCTGTTTGAAACGGGGCATGTCGCATGTATCATATGTCCTACGAACAGCTAAAAGAGGATTTCGCAGCCAAAAAAAACACGCACACAACTTAAAATTCATTTCAAAATATTTTGGTTTATTTCCCCCACTGCTCTATGCAGACAGACGCTGATTGATTTATCACCCTTACTTCTGCCGAGGCGACAGATGCATCGAATCGGCATTCAAATGAGAGCAAATCTTAGTTGGGCTAGCATAATATAAACTGTTATGTAATAAAAACTGAAACTGCAAATATTAAATATGCATCTATAAATTTATGTATGTCGCATATATAATATTGTATTGTCTATTTAAATGTAAATAAAAAGGGAACATCTTATACAAAGTTTAATGCTTATGTCTATGTCTACGTTTAAGAGCTTGAACATTATTTGATTGAATTGTTGCAATAAGCTTATCCTTCACGAAAAAGCAATATTTCCTACATTAAGACGATAAGAAAAATCAAGCACACGGAAGTCCCTAGTCAAGCTCTTTAGCAATTTCACTCACAACGAAGCAACGAAAGACCTTTGTGAGACCTTTGTGAGCATATACCTGTTCATATATCGTCCAAAAGCTTTCTTAACATTATAACGGGTGATCCAAGTAGAGATACTTTTTTCAATAGCCTTTTTGTTTAGTATTGTTTGGCATTTCATAATGGAAGGACTTACGCGTGAACAACGTTTACAAATTGTTCAACTTTATTATGAAAATTCACGTTCTGTGAGGAATGTGTTTCGTGCACTTCGCTCAACTTATGGTCAGCATAATCGGCCTACTGAGCGTACTATTCGCAACACCATCACCCATTTTGAGACCCAGCATTCATTATTGGATAATATTCGACTGAATAGTCCACGTCCAGCACGCTGTGAAGAAAATATAGCGGCCGTAGCTGAGAGTGTACACGAAGACCGTAGAGAGTCGATTCGGCGCCGTTCGCTACAACTCGGACTGACGTATGGAACGACTTGGCGCATTTCACGTCAAGATCTTAAATTGAAAGCTTACAAAATACAGCTTGTGCAACAACTGAAGCCGCTCGACCTTCCCAAACCCGACCTTTTCGAGGCAAATTTTGTTTAGCGATGAGGCCCATTTCTGGCTCAATGAGTATGTAAACAAACAAAATTGCCGCATTTGGGACGAAGAGCAACCTGAAGAGATTGAAGAACTGCCACTTTATCCAGAAAAAACAACGGGTTGGTGTGGTTTGTGGGCCGGTGGAATCATCGGTCCATATTTCTTTAAAAATTATGCCGGTGCGAAAGTAACCGTCAATGGCGACCGTTATCGTGCCATGATAACCGACTATTTGATGCCTGAAATTGAAGCTCGTGATCTCGGCGACATTTGGTTTCAGCAAGACGGCGCCACTTCCCACACATCGCATCAATCAATGGACTTATTGAGAGAACATTTCGGTGTGAACATAATTTGATGTTATGGGCCGGTCGATTGGCCACCAAGATCGTGTGATATCACACCGTTAGACTTTTTCCTGTGGGGATATGTAAAGTCAAAAGCTTATGCCGACAAACCCGCTTCGATTCAGGCCTTGGAGGAAAACATCACGCGTGTCATTCGCCAGTTACCAGTCGAAATGCTCGAACGAGTGATCGAAAATTGGATAGGATCGAACGGATGGACCATCTGCGATGTAGCAACGGCCAACATTTGATAGACATAATCTTCAAAAAATAAATGCCGAAGAATGTTCTTTCAAATGATAATAAACATTCTCCATTAAATTTGAATTTTCTGTGTTTTTTTCTTTAAAAAAGTAGGGAATGGATCACCCTTTATATATGTAAGAAAAATTCCATAAGATATAAAAACTGTCGGAATGAAAATTTGTTTGCGTGAAGAATTTCTTTAGTTGAACACCATTCAATGTCTATCCCGAGAGCCACGTTTCCGTCAAAAGTAACTGGCCGATATATCGACCAATAGAACTATACGACACATAAATATGCATTGAAATTTTATTTCGGTGCTGCAGTGCGAACCTGAATTGGTTACGGGTAACGACGATGAAGATGAAATGTGAAGCTTATATAAAAGTTGACGTTGATTTGGTACGTATTAATGCCGGCACCAGATATCGACTATGTCCGAAAAATCCATAAAGATATCCAGGTGCTTGAATGATCGAAAGTTGTTTGTATCCACAAATAAGACAAAAACAAGTTCGCCGTCGCAGATGATGATGAAATTCCGAACAAGAAAATAAACATTCGTAACTTCGAGCTGTCGAGCTATCGTTTGAAATAACGGTACCTGCCATACAATTTTTTTTGGTGAAAATCACTCATCACTATTTTTCTAGAAAATGGTTTACAGGATTTGGTTTTTTTGTACTAAGGATACTTGGGATGGGACCCAAAATACTGCATACTTAGTTTTTGAAAAAAAAAAACGATTAACCTTATTTTATAAAACCGCAATATCTCCAAAAATTAACAAAGCGAACTCCAAACATTTTTACTGTTTTGATATACTATTAAGTCGAACAACTTCGCATACTTCAATATTTGAAATAATATTTTGCTCATATAACGATTTTCTTAAATTTAAATTAAATTCATTTTCTCAAAAACGGATCGAACGATTGGGATAATTTTTTGTATTCCCTTAGTAGAAATTTAAAACTGCACGATAAAAAATTGAATGTAAACAGATATATTTATTACTACAACTGAAGCTATAAAAATACTATTTGGCGCAACTCTTTTTAACTTTATCGTGTAAATTAGTAAACTATAGAGAAAGTTATCGGGGCAAATGGCGAACTCAAACTGAATATGGGGGATGATATTACGACTATAGAGAAGTCCAAGAAAGTGGGTCCGCCAATTTCGTCTGTCGGTCAGTCTGTGTGTCCGGGCGCCGTATGGGGAAAGGGTTCGACGGATTTGGTTCAAAGTTCGTTTTGGGGTAACATCTCGGGCACCTTTCTATTTTTTGCTTTATCGTTTAAAACAACGGTACCTGCATAAATTTTTTTTGGTAGAAATCATTTATCACTATTTTTGTAGAAATTGGTTCCAATGATTTTGTTTTTTTTTTGTACATCCTTAGTACATGTACCCAGTTTTTGGAAAAACAATCGATTAAAGGAAATTTGTAAACCCGAAAATATCTCGAAATCTTATAAAGCAAACTCCAAAAAAAAATGTAAAAAAATTACATCGTTGTATGTGCCGTTTTTGAAAAAATCGAATTTTTCAAAACATAAAAAGTGATTTAAGTAAATTTGTCACCATTCATTTTCGATTCATTTTGAGGTTGAAACACACATTTAATGTACCGGGAAAGTTTCGTATGACCCAGTCATGTACTTTATTTTTTCTGAAATTACTAGAAACATATATTATATTACATCAGAAAAGAACAAGCAAATATTGATTATATGTGTTTCAGATTTTGTGATATTTGTGTTGTATGCAAATACAACACAAATGCTTTAATTTCAACTTCGACCGTTGCCACATCCAAATCACTATTATGGATATACCAGGGCGCGTTTACAATTCTTCTTAGTACTTTGTTTTGAAAAGTTAGTAAAATATTGATGTTATTAACTTTGGTACAACCCCAAAGTAGTATACTATACGTCCAAACCGGTTTCAGAACTTGCTTGCATAAAATCAGCTTGTTTTGCAATGGCAAACCGATCAAGCATCCAATGCATTTAATTATATTTAATAACGAGCACTTCCCGTTTCTGCTTTACGTCATTCCCAAATATATAGCTTCATTGCGTACGGAATTTGTACGGAGCCTATGAAAATGAGTAGCGTATTTACATTTCCGTAAGTGAAATAAACGTGCGTCTTTGTCCACTCCAAAACGCTCTTGATAGCCCGCTGAAGCTTACTCGTTGGTGATTCAACGGTATTATTCACGGCCAATATAGCGGTATCATCCGCAAACGAAGCTATAGTAGTGCCTTCTTCCTGCAGAATACTTGAATAAAGATTAAAACCATAAGAAAAGGCTACAGTCCGCTTGGGGCAAACAGTATGATACTATCCATATCCCTTTATGCCCCAAAGAAAAAAGTATTAAGAAGATGATGGATAGCATTTTATTTCATTCTATTAAATTTAAAAAAATAATAATATTTTTTGAAAAAACGCCCCCTATAAGTGGGCATGCCAAAAAACTTTTTACAGTCGATATGTTGGAAAAAATATTGGCTAAATATCTTGTTAAACATTTTTTTTGCTTTTTATGAACATTTTCGAAGAAATCAGCATTTTAGTGCAAAACGCCCACAAAAAGTTGGCGTGGCAAAAATCTTTAGATGACAAATTTATAAAGGAGGGCAGTTCCTAGATATCATGTGAAGGTTGTAACAATCTATCTCTCTAACTTTAGCTTTAAAATGTTTTTTTCTAAATTGTGACCGTGGCCGTCGGCGTATTCAAAAAACTCAACCATTTCGGAGCCATAGGGAGTATGTGGTCCAAATTTCAGCTTCCTAGCTTAATTTTAAAGGCCTAAAAATTGCGTACGGACGGACGGACATTGCTAAATAGTCTTAGGATTTGGTCCATTTATATATACTTTTATTGGTCTACGACTAATATTAAGATGTGTCAAAATTAATATACACTAGGAAAGGGTATAAATAGAATCGGACCCAGGTAGCTTCCATGTGGAACTTCTGCCTCGATTCCTTTAAATTCGGAATATTCTTTTCCGTGCTTAACACGGAAGAGTTTGTCCGCTAAATAAGAACTTAATATCACATATATTTTTTTGGGAAAGGCCATTTTTAGCTTATGTTTCAATCCCGTTTAGACCTCAACTGCCTCTTATTTAGCAGAATGACTTTTTCGTGTTTGGCAATGGAACGAGTACTTCGAATTCAATAAAATCATGGCAAAATTCCATGAGGAAGCGTTCTTGTATTTCTTTATATACTCACGATATACCGGGAAAAAAGGATACTATCGCAGCGACGTTCGCGGTTGGTATGTTCACATCACACAATTCGATTCAGACCGCGACAAATAAGTTTCAATGCGCTATCGACTAAATATGCGTTTGGACAAAAACTTGGGGCATCATTCTCAACGAGACAAAATGACGAACTGCAATGACTCTCTATTACAAATTATAGACCAAAGAAATAATGTCCGCCCACTACACAGGGTTAAACGTTTGTGAACAACCACATGAAAATATGATATTGTTGTCGGTATAAGTAGGTGTTTCCGGTGGAGGGAAATAAGTCCCCGGGAACTAAGTCCAACTAAGTTCCCAAATAGTGAGAAATCAAACCCCTTTCACGAAGTGGACCACGCAAATAATATTCCATTTAATTATACCCTATCCTAAGGATATATTAATTTTTGATACATAGTTTGTAACACCCCTTAATATTCATCGCGGACCCCTAAAAGTATATATATTTATGATCAGGACCAAAACCTAAGACTATTTAGAAATGTCCGTCCGTACGCAATTTTTAGGCCTTTAAAATTAAGCTAGGAAGCTAAAATTTAGACCACATATTCCGTAGGGCTCCAAAATGGTATTTTTTAAATACGCCCACTGCCACGCCCACAATTTACAAAAAACCGTTTTAAAGCTAAAGTTAGAGAGATAGAGTGTTACAACCTTCACAAGATATGTAGGCATTGCCCTCCTTTATAAGTTTGTCATATAAAGTTTTTTGCCACCCCTTCTTTTTGTGGGCGTTTTTTACTAAAATGCTGTTTTCTACGAAAATAGAAAGCGAAAAAAACTGTTTACAAGATATTTACCCAATATTTTTTCCAACATATTGCCCATACAAAGTTTATGGCCACGCCCACTTTTTGGGGGCGTTTTTTCAAAAACTTTTTTTTTTTTAATTACTAGAATGAAAAAAAATGCTATCCATCATCTTCTTAATGTTTTTTTCTTTGGGGCATAAAGAGATATGGATAGGGTATCATACTGTTCGCCTCCAGCGGACTGTAGCCATTCCTTATGTTCTTTTAATTAAATTTATTATATTAAATTAATTTTTTCACATACTAATGAAACCACGGTGTATTGGAATAAAATGTTGGTATAATCAGAAATAAATGTCGCTGCTAGAGAGTACTTGTGTACTGTTTGACCGACAATTTATAACTTAGCTCGGCACTAGATGGCGCGGTAGTAGGTCAAAAATAAATATAAATCATTATGATCACTTTTGGGGAATTTGATTTTCAAAATGATCTAGTAGAAAATCCTTTATATTATTACTAGAAATATCTCAGATAGAGAGGGTTATATACATAGATGGTTTTAAAATCAAAGTGATAGCATCTACTGGCTCCCGGAGTTTATTTTTCACATTTTCCGAAGGTGCTTTTCTCATAAGAATAAATAAATAAACATAATGAAATTGTACCGCCCAGTGCAGGGACGGGAAGTAAGAATATTCCTGCAGCGCCCGCCAGTGCTTGTCGTAAAAGGCGACTAAGGCGGAGGAATCACATCTAGGCAATTTAAACATCCAGGTGAGCCTAACAACATATTTAACACCTTTAAACTGCCCCACAAGTGTGAATGCAAATCCGTGGGTTGACACGACTGGAGATCACGGGTGTCATAAAAGTAAAATCAATCAAGAACTCACATATATCAGGAGCATGCATGTTGAACAAACAAACTAGCTTAACCTAGCATTATGGAAATCTACGTGCAAAGAAACACTACCTCGCCAGGCACCTCTAATGCTACGCATGGGCATGATCCTGGGACGAGCAGAAATGCACGGGTCGGTTTCCGGGAGATAGCAAAATAATGGAAAAAAGACTTAGGCGAAACCTAAGAGTCGCCAGTTGGAACGTTGGAAATATGAGTTGTCGCAGCTACGAGCTGGAAGATATGATGGTAAGAAGGCGATTTGACATCTTGTGTGTCCATGAAATGAAATGGCGAAACACCGGAAATCGGGCGCGTTTCTTTGACGTTAAGAAAAAAGCATTTAAGATGTTCTACTACGGTAAAGAACAGCGTAAGAATGATATCGATATCAGCCTTGCGGCAGAATTACTTAGCAACGTATTGACCATTTCAAAGTCCAGTGACCGTTTGATGTCTCTCAAACTGCTAATTCAAGGCGAAAGTGGAACATTGTCAGCGCATATGCTCCCCTAATCGGGTGCGAGTAGAGGGAAAAAGATGCATTCTGGCTAGATATACAGGAGAAGAAGAACAAAAATAAACAAACAAAGTTTCTGCAAAAATCAATTGGTACAACCTGGACAAAGAAAAAGGCGAGTCATTTATTATCAACATGGAAAATTTCATCCTTAATAACCCCAACGAAGTTGAGAATGAAGAGTGCAGCGCACAAGATATGTGGGGTTCCCTACAACGAGCCTGCTTAGAGAAAGCTAAAGTACTCCTTGGAGTCTCGAACAGTCTCTGGCAGCACGGAAAGGAAACTTGGTGGTGGACAGAGGAAATTCAAGCAGCAATAAAGGAAAAGAAAGTAGCTTTTAAAGCTTGGTCAAAGTTGCCTAGAATAGTATAGTTGAAAAAGCTCGCCTTGAAGTGGAATACAGACGTTGCAAAAGTATCGCGAAGAAAAAGTGTGCCCAAATTCAAGCTAAGTGCATGGAGAGTCTGTATCAGGAGTTGGAGGAGGTATCTTCTTCGCCTGCTGATAGGAACCAGGTAACCCACGAGCTTCGACAAAACACGAACAAGGAAACAGCAATTTTCAAGATTGCCGCACAGAGAAGAAGAAATGCTCAGGAAATTCGTTCGCCGAAGTTCATTCACAATGCTCAAGGCCAACTACTTATGGACGACGAACAGTTTCCACGGCTATATTTTCCAGGAGCCGCCCCCAATAATGAAGAAGTGACCGACGTAACACTTGAAGAAGTTGGGAAAGCGGTCAAGAACTCCAAGAAGAGAAAAGCGGTTGGGCCCGATGAGATACCCAGTGGGTTCTAGAAAGAGATGGGAGACATCGGGCTCAGATGGCTCATGATTCTTATCTCCAAACTCATGAGAGGTGATCCAATGCCCAATCAGTGGAGGGAAAGTTATCTTCTTCCTTTGCACAAAAGAAAAGGAGATACGCAAAACTGTGATAATTACCGTTCAATTAAGTTGATGTCACACTCCATGAAGATTGTTGAGCCGGTATTAGATGGCCGCCTAAGACAAATAATACGGCTGTCTGACGAGCAGTGCGGGTTTGTCATAATGGAAAACATCGTGATTCAAAGGATCTGCATTCCGGCTGATTTTGAATAAGCAATCGATAGAAAACCAAGAGATCTGATATGGGTAGCGCTAAAACAACGAGGAGTTCATGAAACCTACGTACAGATGATTATGGACATGTACGCGGGAGCGAAGACAAAATTCAGATGTCCCGCAGGGGTCACCGACGAATTCCCGTTTAAAGTCTGTGTTCAGCAGGGAAGCGTCTTAAGTCCTTTGCTCTTTATTACAGTCTTAGATTATCTGGTTGAGGGAAAAGTGACGGACCCTAAAGTGCATCAGTTATTCTTTGCTGATGATGGAGGCATCATAAGTAATGATCAGACTTCCCTGCAACGAGTACATGTAATTGGGCATATGTTTAGATTTGAATGGGTTTCGTATTAGCCAAAAAAAGACAGAGTATCTGTACTGTTTATTTCAGTGGGGTGGTGGTTCCCAAGTGTGAAAAGTTCAAATATTTGGGATCAGTGATCAACAGCGAAGCAAACGTTGATGACGACATCAATTATCGTGTAAGGGTAGGGTGGATGAAGTGAAGAAGGAAAACTCTGCCATCTTCTGTGACCGAAAAATGTCCCCTTATCTGAAAGGAAGGCTCTACACCGCAGTTGTGCGTCCGGTGCTCACATACGGTTAACAATGCTGGACAATGTATAAAAAGTATGAGGGCAAGTTGACAGCAGCTGAGATGAAGATGCTTCGCATGACAGAAGGAGTAACAAAGCTTGATCGAATTAGAAGTTCCAGAATCCGAGGTAGCCTTCGAGTCGAAGAACCTATCTCGAAAAATTGGAACACGAACGACTTAGTTGGTATTGTCATATTCAAAGGAGGGATCCTACGAACACCGTCAAAAAGGCAATGGCAATCAACGTTCCCTTACAATCGCGTAAGAGAAGCAAGCCTAAAAGCTCCTGGATCAAACAAATGCAGTAACACCAGCATTTGATTGGCCTCAATGATGAAGTGATTCAAAATCTGGATGGCTGAAGATTTCTTTTAAGGTCAAAACGCCCTAAAGAGTGGGCGTGGCCAAAGATTTTATGTGGCAAACTTGTAAAAGGAGTTAAGTTATGTGTCAAAATTAGTATACCCTTAGGATATGGTGTATAAATTAAACATAAACGGCCCGTACGAGACCTAACACACAGCCTCTTTTACCATTTTGTATGTGAAGATGTTTTTTTGACACGAATGGGAATGGATCTATAGTTAATTGCCGATTCCGAAAGGTAAATTTAAAATGTTAATTTGAACTACGGAACATAAGGAAAAGCGGAAGACCAGTTGGGGTGAACAGTATATCCTTATGCGCTTCAAATAAAAAGGGTGAATACTCACATGAGCAAGAATTCTTCCCCTTAAAGAGTACCTTATTAACCCAGGTTAATATTATTCCCCATTAGTGTGATAACTAAGGAAAAATTATTTTTTTTTTAATTTTTCAAAATGTATCAAATATTTAGGCACTGGCACCCAATAAATCCCAATTTGGGTAAAAAGTGTCCAAGATATGATAAAAATGCTCATATTAACCCTGGTTAATAAGCAATGTGTTTAAGAAGTCTCTGTCTACATCATTTACATAGATCCTTAATTTTTAACTATGTATGTAAAACTGACGGTAATTGCTAGATCGTTATAACTTTTGTAACAGATCACAAATATATTATATGTACTTATGGAGGTCTACGACGAATATTTTTGAGTGTTACAAACTTTGTGTCAAAATAAATAAAACACTTGGGATAGGGAGTAAAAACACCGCGAACTGTTATTTCAAAAACTCTTTAAGAGAACGTTAAGGCAAATATATCGAAACATTTCGGCATAATGCTGCTTCTGAACAGACAGGCAATTCAGCAAACTGCTGTGGCTTACCCTGTTACTGTTTTCAGTTTTTATTGCCGTAATATCATGCCTCATTCTCAGTTGGAGTTCGAATTTTAAGCACGATTGCAATAAATTTATCTTTACTAAATCTATGCATATATAAGTATGCGAGGAAGTTAAAAAAATTCAGCTGGAAAAGTTTGCAAGTGCCGGAATTTGCCAACAGAAATGAAATTATTGATTTTGTTTACAACACCTCAACAACAATACCGAAAGTTTTTGTTTTCACACAAACATAATTTCTTTATTGGAACAGATACTCGCAGCAATTTATATTTTATTTTCAAAGCTACAAAAAAAAATATAAATCACTTGTTGCTTTTTATGCATTAAGAATTTAATAAAATTAATTTTTGTGTGTGGTAGTTTAATAAACCAAAAAAAGGAAAAATTCATGTATTAATTCATCAACTTGTTAGTGCAAAATACATCTTAAATTCTTAAAAAGGTAAAGCTTATTCTACAACATTAGATGAGATAGCTGTAATAATTTTTACTTTATTACAGTTACACAAAGTTAAATTAGTGAGTGAGTGAGTTTGGAACATCCGTTTCAGCCAGGGGTTCTCAAACTATTTAATTTTAGTGCCCAGCCCCACAACCCAAATTATTGCAGCGTCCACCAATATAATTATTCCTTTTCGAAACTGTCCCTTTTTCCTATTGAGCCTTAATAACCGTATATAATTTAGTCATGGGGTAAGCATTAGGTACCTTATATAAAAAAGTGTACGACTGTCAATACACATCAATTTTTAAAAGAATTGTAACACTCTTTCTCTTTTGAAATATTTTTTTGTTTTTGAACGATTCTTGATGTAATTTCGCAAATTGGACACTTTTTACATAATTGTTCGCTATACAAAAATTGACCAAATTAGAGTCGTTTTTGAGAAATCGAATTTAATTTAAATTTAAGAAAATCGTTACATAAAAAAAAATATTTCAACAATCGAAATACTCAGATTTCAACTTAACTTAATAAAAATATGGTAAAATTTTTAGGAATTTTCTGTATAAGTTTTTGAGGTATTGGCAGTTTTATAAATTACCGTTATTCGAATTTTCTTCTAAAAACTGAGTATGCAGTATTGGGATACTGGCGGTTTTACAAATTACCGTTATTCGGACTTTTTTCTAAAAAATGAGTATGCAGTATTTTGGCCCTATCCCAAGTATCCTTAGTACAAAGAAAGACCAAAATCCTTAGAACCATTTTCTAGGATAAATGGATAGTAAAAACTTGATGGCAGTTACCGTTATTTCACACGATGAAGCCATAAAGCTATACGATCCCCGGATAGACAGATCGACGGAGGGCATTGGCGGACGCACTTTTTTTGTCTTCTTGGAGTTTCAAATTGAAATCATTGAACGTGTTGAAAAGATCGGTCAAATAGGCGACACTTGCAGTATTCAGTAGTTTTTAACGCAAAATATGATACTTTCCTTCAAGAAATTCAACTTTGTGAACTGTTAAATTTTTCAAGGCAAGCTCCTTTTAATAACCATCTCACCTTACTTTGGAGAAGTCATCAATTAAAGTCTGCTTCATTTTCTATGGAGAGTTGTTTAAACAATTGATCATTCAAAGCACACAAGGCAGTTGGTATGACTACCTGAAGAGACGTTTGAAGTCTTTGCAGCAACCAGATGTTGGCGATGAATTGCACGATGAACAACAAGTATACTGGGGAACGGTTGACTCATCCAAATGCAATGCAAGTTGAGATGTTTTCAAGTACCTACTCACAAAGAAATTTTTCAACATTATCTACCATCACGGAAGTTTTGTCTTGTATGAAGCATACAAAACAGAACATCATCGTTCTGTGGAGACGAAGAGAACACCTGTGAGGAACAGAATACTTGGAAGCCATTATTTCTATGATGTCTCACTTTCTGATCATAACAAGCTTTAAAGATATGGGGATGGCCGGACGGCATCGAGCAAAGGGGCCTGAAGCCTTACCATCTATAAATCCAACGGTTAACCCCCGCAAAAGGGCAACACTATGTGCCCATACGGATCTAAGTGTAGTACATTAGGGTTCGTCGTTTTCTACATATATGTATATATATGTATATTTAGTCAGCTTCTGTACATCCGTTCATACGCAGCTTTTAGGCCTTTAAACTTAAGCTAGGAATCTAAAATTTGGACTACAGGGGATTAACCTTTTGTGGTAGAGATGGTTAAGCTTCATGCCGCTTTGCTAAACGCCGACCAGCTATTCTGATATCTTCAAGCTTGTTAAGATCAGAAAGTGAGGCATCAGAAAGTTCTTGTGAGCCATAGAAGTAATGGCTTCCAAGTATTCTGTTCCTCAGAGAAAATTAGGTGTTTCGTCTTCGTCTCCACAACCACCATATATATCGCCTTCCTTGATATTTAATTTCATTGTACCGCATCTTAGGAAGTTATTGTCGAACTTAGAAGTTTGATGGTCCGGCCAATGTAGTGCCCGATTATGGTCCACCTTGGACCCATTCCTTCCAGTTCATCAGCCCACTCATAGCCTGCTTTGTCTCTAAGAAGAATCTGCTTTTATAGCCGCCTGGCTATCAATGAAAATGGTAATATTGTTCAGTATTAAGGGGTGTTACAAATTATGTGTCAATATTAACACGCCCTTGGGATAAGGCATTTCAACACAGCGAGTAGAAGTTATTTAGAAAAAAGGGATTTTATTACACGGGTTTTTAATTCTTTTGTGCGAAATTTGAAAAAGCCGTATTCCTATATTTTGCTCAAAGGCTCTTGGTTGGAAAACAATAAACTTTAACAACATTAAAAGACCAAATTGAACGATGAGTGCGAATATACAAAATCTTAAAAAAAACAACGGTCTTGAATAACACACCTAAATACTTACAGCCTTATTTCTAAACGTATTTTAAGGGGTGCAGAAAGTTATGCATGCTTTAAAATGCCTCTAAACGCAAAAACCTTATCTATAAAACGTATGCAACGCTGCATAGAGGTTGTTTAACTTAAACGCATTTGGAGGTTGTTCAGTGCCTGTTTAATTGTGGTTTTATATAGAAATGTCATTTAATTTTTATACCCTATCCTAAGGCTATATTAATTTTGACACATAGTTTGTAACACCCCTTAATATCCGTCGTAAACCCATAAAAGTGTATATATTTATGATCAGGACTAAATTCTAAGACTATCTAGCAATGTCCATCCGTCCGTCCGTCCGTCCGTAGGCAATTTTTAGGCTTTTAAAATTTAGCTAGGAAGCTGAAATTTGGACCACATATTCCCTAGGGCTCCGAAATGGTTAAGTGTAAAATTTTTTTTGAATACGCCCACTGCCGCGCCTACAATTTAGAAAAAACCGTTTAAAAGCTAAAGTTAGAGAGATAGAGTGTTACAACCTTCACAAGATATGTAGGCACTGCCCTCCTTTATAAGTTTGTCATATAAAGTTGTTTGCCACACCTACTTTTTGTGGGCGTTTTTGACTAAAATGCTGTTTTCTTCGAAAATTTTCATAGAAACCGAAAAAAAATGTTTAAAAAGATATTTACCCAATATATTTTCCAACATATCGCCCATACAACGTTTTTGGCCGCGTCCACTTTTTGGGGGCGTTTTTTCAAAAAAACTTTTTTATTTTTTTAAATTAATAAAATGAAATAAAATGCTATCCATCATCTTCCTTATGCTTTTTTCTTTGGGGCATATAGGGATATCGATAGGGTATCGTACTGTTCGCCCCCAGCGGACTGTAGCCTTTCCTTATGTTTTTCCTTCTCTTCCTACTCACCTGATCGAATTTGTGTTCGACGAAATTTTTTCTAATGAAAAATTTATTTCAAATATTCTATTCAATTATCAATGAGTATTTTAAAGTGAATGTGCAACTGATAGCGATCAGTAATAAAAATAATTTGCGTGGTTGGTATACGCCAGTGTAGGAATCATTTGTGTGCAATTCGAAGTAAAAGTTGCCGTAGTATTTGGTGATGGATTGAATGATGTATGTAGTTTTCTGCCACACCTACTTCTTGTTTGGAACGTGTACGAAAAATGAAGAATTAAACAACTTTTATTTCGTTTGCATATGACGCTTCAAACGAAATTTCCAATTTTCAACAAATAAATTCAAGATGTTTTTCTACAAACAATTTAAGTTACAATTGATGAATGTCACTGCACCCTGGCTGGCATATATTATACACAATAACAATTTTCTTTTATTTTAAATTTTAATATGAAATTGATTATGTTTCCATTTTTTTCTTCTTTTTTTCTAGATTCCGATAGTGTGTATGTTCATGTTATTAAAAGCGAACACCGTGCAGCAATGCAGCATGAGCACGCCAGTCGCCTGCCAGTACCAAATTGGTTGTTAACCGTTTCATCATTATACTACGTTGTGCGATATTTCCATATCCTGAAGCATATGGCGAACATTTTTGTGGGGAAGTCCATCGAAAATCAGTTACTAGCTGGACATCAGATGATTACAAGTAGATAGCATATTAAAAACTAAATGTGAGAAGATAAGAAACAAAAATATATTATAAATATGAGGATGAGAATAGAGAGTGAAAAATAAAACAATTTTTATAGACTTTTGATTAACAGAAAAAAAAACTAATTCAAATAAAATGTTCACCAAACAAATAGTAATAGGACAAAAGACAATGTAAATACATAGATAACGAAAGGGAAAAAATTGAGAAAACGAAGGAAAACAAATCGAAAAAGTTTTAATTTAAAATTAGTTAGAATTATAAATAATATTAAAAACCTGTCTGTAAAATACGTCAATAGTAAGTAGAATAATGTAACTTAAGTGTTAGATGTATATTTGAAAGTAAGAAAGAAAAATAGAATAATTACTTGTACTTAAATAAATTAATAATTAAAAGAATATTATTGTTTTAATTTTGTTCTCCAGGACATCGGTTCGGCAATTCTTCCATTGACCAAGATACTAAAAGAAACAATGTAAAGTGCATTACTGGACCATATGAAACTTTCACTCAGTGTCAGATGTGTTTCTATATTGCGTTAAAAAAAATAATTTCAAAAATGGCAAAAAATTATATGAGAGGTTTGTTCGAAGTGTTATTGTTTCTGTAGCCACAAGCCTTTTCAGGAGAGCAATTTAAGGATTCAAAAGCTTGCTAAAAATCAAAATTTGCTTCCTTAAGTCCAACCTTCGCTTAATTTTTAGTATCGATTGCTAAGTCCCCATACCGGCGGGGAGACTTTTTTTTCCATAAAATGCATGGAGCCTCTTCATTTTATTTATTTCGCTTTCCAAAATAGAAGAAACGCCACTATTTCCTACACAAACATTTTAAAAGGTTCCTCATTATCCAATGATGTTTTGTAAAATATTTGATTAAAACAATTTGTGTATCATAACCATCTGACTATATTCCACGTGAACCTTTCACCATCTTCGTTGTAGCGCTTCCAATCGAATTTGGACTTCGAAAGATCATAAAATATTAAAAAAATCAACAGCCTTCATTTGCACAACTTTAATATTAGATCCCACTGAGCTAATAAAATGTCTCTTGGTACTTGGATTTACACATTTGTTGTCGTTTTCTTTCGCTCGATTAGTTCATGATCACTGTCGCATTCCATATGCATATGTCCTGGCTTGATGGTCACTGTAGTCTAGATGTTGATTATTAAACATAAGTATGGGCTACAGTCCACTTGGGGCGGACAGTACGATATCCTGTTCATATCTCTATATGCCTCTAAGAAAAAAGCGTTAAGAATATGATGGATAGCATTTTATTTATAAAATTTATGAAAAAAAGTATTTTGTTAAAAAAACCCCATAAAAAGTAGTCGTGGGAAAAAACTTTATATGACAAACCAATAAAGAGGGCAGTGCCTACATATCTTTTAAAGTTAGTATCACTCTATCTCTCTAAGTTTAGCTTTAAAACAGTTTTTTCTTAATTATGAGTATAATTATACCCTATCCTAAGGGTATATTAATTTTGACACATAGTTTGTAACACCCCTTAATATTCGTCGTAGACCCATAAAAGTATATATATTTATGATCAGGACCAAATCCTTAGACTATCTAGCAATGTCCGTCCGTCTGTCCGTTAAGCTAGGAAGCTGAAATTTGGATCACATATTTCCTAGGGCTCCGAAATGGTTAAGTGCAAATTTTTTGGAATACGCCCACTGCCACGCCCACTATTTAGAAAAAACCGTTTTAAAGCTAAAGTTAGAGAGATACAGTGTTATAGCCTTCACAAGATATGTAGGCACTGCCCACCTTTATAAGTTTGTCATATAAAGTTTTTTGCCACGCCTACTTTTTTTGGGGTTTTTTTAATAAAATCCAGTTTTATTCGAAAATTTTCATAGAAAGCAAAAAAAAATGTTTAACAAGATATTTAGCCAATATTTTTTCCAACATATCGTCCATACAAAGTTTTTGGCCGCGCCCACTTTTTTTTTAATAATAGAATGAAATTAAATGCTATCCATCATCTTCTTAATGCTTTTTTCTTTGGGGCATATAGGGATATGGATAGGGTATCATACTGTTCGCCCCCAGCGGACCTTTAGTTTCCTTTCCTTTTGTTTTTAGCTTAAAAACTGTTTTTTTCTAAATTGTGGGCATGGTAGTGGACGTATTCAAATATTTTTTACACTAAACCATTTCGGAGCTAAAGGCCTAAAATTTGCGTACATTGCTAAATAGTCTTAGGATTTGGTCCTGATCTTAAATATATATGCTTTTATGAGTCTACGACGAATATTAAGGGGTGTTACAAGCTATGTCAAAATTAATATACAAGTGATATACAGGTGCCGTTTTGGGGAAATCAATTTTTTCAAAACATAAAAATTAATTTAAATAAATATGGTATGTGAGCAAATGTTACCATTCCTTTTGACATTTAAGAACAACTTATATATTTAGGTATAACCGATTTCACGAAACTATCAGTCTTATTAAAGTATGTACTCAAAGAAATGTTTTCTGCATATATCAAAAGTATTACCAGCAACTTCAAGTGTATACTCCATAGTATTGTCACGTTTGCGCATTCGCTCATTAAAATTAACCAGGGCATCACCTTTTTTATTGTCAATAGTTATTACAATATATCAGATTCTGTGGTCATACGAGCAGAGGGACCAGTAGTGTTTAAAAAACAATTGCAAACAAAAATTTTGCAAAAAATTAAAATCCAATTTTCACGCTGCATTGTTTTCTGCACACTCCGAAAGGTACGTTTATATACATGTTCTAGACTTGACATGTTTCCAAGAAACATTTCCACGATTTCGTTGCCTATATCGATTTATATTGTTATTTCGCTTTGGGGTGAACAAAGCGTTCTCTATTTCGGTTCCATGTGGATTAATTTCCTCATCACATTCATCAGAATTCCCTGAGAATTGACCTTGTTACAAAAAAATGTTAATTTTGGTAAAATTTGCTAAACATTTTTTTTAAATAGTAGTGGTTGCAAAAAAAACCCTTAGTCCAAGTCCTCGTGAATTGTGCCTCGAAGACCTGTGTAAAATTTCATCACGATCGGTTAAGTGGTGTTCGAGAACTTTTGACAACCGACTTTGAAAACACAGTTTCGACTCGTGATTCAATTGGGTGCGCACCTTTCCAAGGCTGTGTCTCAAATCTATTTGGAATGACTCGAAAATTTCGGATAATGGTCTCAAGATGTTGTAGAAATTAATAAGACAATATAACACGATTTTTTGAAGCTGTAAAACCCATGAAAGAGATAGAGTGTTGGAACCTTCATTAGATATGTAGGCACTGCCCTCCTTTATAACTTTGTCATAAAAAGGTTTTTTCCCAGCCTTCTTCTTTAAAAGCTGTTTTCGTCGAAAACCTATGGATTTGGACGACCTCTGGTTCCTTCAGGATGGCGCGCCATACCACACAGCTAATGCCGCAATCGATCTTTTGCGCACCAAATTCCCAAATCGTGTTATCAGCCGGCTTGGCGATGTCAGTTAGCCGTCTCGGAGCTGCGGTTTGACCCCTTTGGAATTTTTTTTGTGTGGTACCGTGAAGGACCGAAGATTCAAGTACTTAAGGCTAATATTATCCAAGCAATCCGTAAGCTAAAGCCTAAAACCATCAACAAATAACGAAAGAAACAAGTGCGTTTCTTTAGGAAAAAGGCAATTGTTTTTTTTTTTCTTGACATATTGATATACCACGGCCCTTTAAATATTTACTTTTCCATTCCCACTCAATACCTCTATTAAACTATACAATTTATTATACATTTCAGAATTTTTTGAAAATAGTGCTCGGCGGTATTTATTTTGGAGGTCACTTCACAATTTACAATTGACAATTTTTGAAAACACCAATGGAAATAGCGTTTAGCGAACTTGACAATTATGTTTTTGCCAATAATTGACACAAGTGAAAATGAATTTGTAATGGTGTTTGTAAATGACAAAAAGAAGATCTGTAATCAATCAATTGACAAGTATAAGCCCTAAATAAGACAAATTGATATTAATGCCGATAAAACCAAATTCTTCAAAATCACTAAATAAAATAATCTTAAATTTAACATACCCACAGTTGGTGTAAACTAGACAACTGGATACTAGTTCCAAATATTTTTATATACATTGTTACAATTATAGTTTTTTATTAAAATACTCACCATAGTTCAGATAAATTTTTGTCTGTTGGATTAACTTGAAAATTTCGTAGACCACGAAAATTGTACACTAAACTACAATCGGAAAATTTATGATTTGAAATTTTCAAATTTACTTTTGCTTCTTCGTAAAAGTGCCAATTAATTAATAAAATAGGATAGGGTATTTAAAAAATAAATTCCAATTCATCACTTAAATGTCCCGTAAATTAGGCATGGCGAAATAATACTTGCTTCATTGTTTCTATTGTTAAGTGTATAAATTATAAGGAAATCCATCGTTAGTAAAATGGGAAGTGGTGTCATTTAAAAAGAAATTCTAAAACACTTCATTTCAAATCTGGGTGGGGGTACCCTCTAGTAGTAACTCCCGTCCATTATGAACGCCCGGTGATGATTTTTTTAAGGTTTACCAATGAGAATTAACTTTAAATCAGCTACTCCGACTCTTTATTTTAACCAATTTCATTTCAAATCGCCTTAAATGCCATTTTTCATATTGTTTTCATAAACGGATTTAAAATATGTAAATTTAAATCTCTGAGACTAAGTGATTCGTGTTAGACTTTCTCTTAATAATCCAAAATACACATGAAAATGAAATAAATAAAACAAAAAAAGAATGAAATAATGTACACGCAGTAAACACAAAGTCGAAATATACTGCCGGTGAAGTATATATTATATGGGTTTCGACAAAACCAAATATTTTATTCATTCATAATTCGATAAAACCGACCATCATAAATACAGTTTCAGGTGAATACATAGATAAAATTGTATACCCTATCCTAAGGGTATATTCATTTTATTTTACATAGTTCTTAACACCTCTTAATATTACTCGTAGACCCTTAAAAGTGTATATATTTATGATCAGGACAAAACCTAAGACTATTTAGCAATGTCCGTCCGTGCGTCCGTATCAACTTTTTAAGGCCTTCAAATTTACGCTAGGAAGTCCCTAGGGTCCCGAAATGGTGAATTTGTAAATCCGCCCACAATTTAGAAAATAACCGTTTTAAAGCTGAAGTTGAAGAGAAATGGGGTTAGAACATTTACAACATATGTAGACAATGAACTTCTTCACATGTTTCTCATTTTTTGATACCCTACTTTTTGAGGGCGTTTTTTAACAATGTGTTGTTTTCATCGAAAAATTCTATAGAATTTTCATACGAAACGATAAAAAATGTATAACAGGATAATTAGAAAATATTCTTTCAACATATCGCCATACAATTTTTTTTTTAATTTTATAGTGAAAAACGCCCACAAAAAGTAGGCGTGATAACAAAACTTTTTGAAAAAGGCCTAAAAATTGCATACGGGCAAACGGAAATTGCTAAATAGTCTTATATATGTATGCTTTTAAAAGTCTACGACCAATATGAAAAAGTAGGCGTGATAACAAAACTTTTTGAAAAAGGCCTAAAAATTGCATACGGGCAAACGGAAATTGCTAAATAGTCTTATATATGTATGCTTTTAAAAGTCTACGACCAATATGACCGTTAGTATAATGAACTTGCAGATTCATCACTGTGGGCTTTTTTCTGCTAGTATAAGGTTAACATGAAAATTATGTTGAAATAACATGAATTATTGAAATCAACGAAAAACGTTCTCAAATGTGCAACCAATAGGCACAATGTTAATTTAACACTTTTGGTGACTTTATATGCAAGAGTTCATCTTGTTAATAAAACAATTTGACAGAAAACCTTGTCGAATTTGAACACGCAGTTTTTCTCTGAGCGAATGTACATAGCCTTTTAGGCGGAAGCTATCGCGAACTGGCGTGACCCTATTTGGGTACGTCCTTACATAGGGGATTCACAGTTTCAGATCGAATTTTCATCATGATTACAAAGTTTCTCGTAAGTATAGCTAGTAAGTACATATACGCGAAAGTTAAAAACTTCGGATGAAATATGTACCTCAGATGGCTGTTTTTGAAATTAATTTCATTATTTTTTTATTTCATAAGACAACCGCAGACACAAATCTTTATTGCAAATAAGATTTATAACAGGCGTGAAGGCTTTTAATCAATCAAATATATTTTCTTTTGTGAATAACATAATTGCGTATATACGTTATTGTCATCATAACAACTTCCTTCACTACCAAATTGTTCTATCGCTAGATCCATCTTGGTTGTTCCTTTCACGAAAAAGGAAATATTTGATTGAAGTTTGTAACCATACCTTCGCGTCCAATCATGTGAAAAGTTCTTTGAAATCTAAATAATTTATTCTACAAAATTCAGTGATAGGTACTACCGTAATCAATTTTATTTGAATATGAAAATAAAAGGCGCATTTCAATGACACAAAAATAACCAACCGAAATGGTGCGAATATGACAACTAATATGTGTAGGTACCAATTCCAAATACCAAAATTCCCGAATAAATTCTATGAATTCTCCATCTTCAGCAGCACACCAAATTGCAATGGAATTCCAATTGAAACGTAGGCATGACAGCAGAAAAGCCAAAACAGAACCCCATCTTATATGTATATTCTTTCCAATAGGGACGTGAAAGGTGTTATATGAGAATGAACGTTATCAGCATCAAGAATAAAAGATGAAACAGGAAGCCACATGCACTGTCGTATTTATTCGCATATCCTTTACCTAATGCCGTATGACTTTGATAGGAAATGGAGTGAAATGTAAATTCCGCTACTACCCAGGAGTAAATTCCATGCCGGATTTATTTTGTTTTATTTTTAAGGTCTCTGCTGTTTCGCTTTCCATAGTATTTTTCTTCAGATGATGATTAAGAAATTCCTTTGTGCTCATCATTCTTTATTTCATATCTCAGCGTACCATTTCTTGTTGATCTCTAAGCTTTGGAGTTATGGAAAGAACAATAAAACTATAGCCACCTTGATGATTTTGGAGAGATGATTATATTTTGAATTTCATCGTATACCTATGTACTTTAGTGAACTAAAGGGAAAGCTATTGGACTCGTGCTTAAATTTCGAATTAAAATTGTGATTGGATTTCCCTTGCATCCAATGTTTATGTTGAATAGCTTCAATGAAAAGGCGTAAAATGTCATATATTGACATTAAGATGGGTTCAAAACTAACCCATTTTAATCACAAGAAGTGGCAAGATTATTAATGTCCGCTTGTGGAAGATTTCTGACATCCTGATTCTTGACAGATTTAAAGAAGTTCATATCTTCAGCGTATATTAAAATATTCCTTGATTTAATACATGCTTTGACATCGTTCTTTCTTTCTCAATGTAACAATCGTGATATAGATAATTAAAGATAGAAAATTGGATAGATTGTTGTCCAGAGAGACTTACGAATTATATGACGGGATTTTACGTATTAAAAATTTTGCGAATTACCGAAGGGACCGAAATGCACCGCTTTTTTACGAATAAAAGAGGTTTCCTTTTTTTTTGCGCGGAATGTAAAAGCGTAAAATGTCAATGTTTATGCTAATCGATGTGCTTTAAATAAATAACGAATTTCAATAGCGGTTAGCCACTAATTGAAATGCCAATTTGTCCACTAATGATACGACTACTGTGGACCAGCAATGAATGAACTTCAATTGTGAAAATGTACATACTTAAATTTGAGAAAGTACAAACGACAATGGAAACAGAAAGGAGAGTCGTTCTTATTCCGCTATAAAATCAGTCATATCCTTTGCTTATGCACAGGGGGCTCAGTTAAAACTTTTTTCGGAAATTACGTTAATTATTTCTTGTTTCACATTTTTTACTGTAGGTACTTCACATTCTTCAGACGCAAATTAACATAAAATATACTTAAGTGAAGAATTTGATTGCAATTTATGACGAATATAGCAATTTATGTCTAAATATTGCTTCTGAAAAAAAAAATATTCCACTTTTATATGCGATTATTTTTCATACATTGCCTGCAGCTCTAAAATATTCCCCAAATGGAATATCGTATTACACTACGGTAACACTGGTCACCATAACAATATTAAAATATATTTTAGAATTGACCGTTGATCGCGTCGTACCAGATATTTCCCTTCCTCCTTTACATGTCCTCTCTCCCCTGTAAAACCTAAATGGACAATATATACGTATATATAGGGTCCGCCATCTAACGTTTTTTTTCAACTAGTACTTATTTCGCGAATGGTAACACTTAGCTCATGATAATTAGTTTTATTCTTCCGCTGAACGAATATGGTTGTGTATACGCTTGAACAACGAACAACGAACAACAACAACAACAAGGAGTGGCCGTTACAGCCAATGGCGATCGTTATCGGGCCAAGTTGAACGAATTTTTGTTCACAAAAATTGAAGAGGCGGATATTGGCAACATTTGGTTTCAACAGGACGGCGCTACGTGCCACACAGCCGAAGCTACACTCGATGTTTTGCGCCCTGTTTAAAAAAAAAAGTTATTTGGCAGACTCTAAATAATGTAATCAAAAATCGGCGAAAGAATCATCCTAGTTATGGACGGTCAGGCGGTATGACATATGACGTGACTCAAATATGCTATAAGATAAGAGAATGTTTCGTAAGCCCCAGTCGTGAACTTTATTTATAAAAGAAAAGCTATCGCGAGAACAAGTTCAAGGACATGGAATTACTTTGAAATTAATTTTAATTAACGAAAGATGTTTATTTCAGTGCACTATATGTATATACCTAACATACACTATAGAAGATTTTCATTTCAAGAGAATAAACAATATTTTCTCGGGCTATGTTTTCAAATATCTACTCATCTACATGCTTTTAGAAATTATCATAAGACTTTATAATAAATATAAATATAAATAAATTTTAATGAGTATTCACCTGGGTATGGGCCTTCTTGAGACGGAAGTTAAGTTATAATATTACACTGACGGCTTCAAGGAAAACGCTAATTTCAGTCGTCGTTATTAGTTCATCAATTATACAAGTAATTTTAGAAACGAAGATAAAAGTATAAAATTCTCTATAAGTTGAAAACATTGCGTACTCCACAGCTATTGTGCTCTCTTTGTGCGAACTTATGAAAATCGCCAGAGAGATTAACGGAAAATGTTAGTTCTGTAATGAGTTTTCAATTATGAATATTAAAGTTAAATGGGAAAATTATATGAATACATATGTATGTATATATTTTAATTCTCAAATAGAGTCTTTATTAAATTTTAATATCAAACTTCCAATCAATTGCATCTATTTTGTTTACGGATGTTAAGTAAGGCGTTAATATAGGTTAGGTTAGCTTGATACAGGGGTGTGATACAAAAGACATCACACAACACTAGGCACCGAAGTGGGTCCATCGCGATCTCTGGAGAACCGTCTGAATTTTTAATCAAAAACGGTAGACAAAGATCCTAACCACTTTCCCTTTTGAAGCAGCCAATTACCATATAAAAGCCTAGAAGACCTTTAAAGTTTGTAACGCCTATTTCCTCCAAAAATTCATAGAAGTAGCTCCCTAAGAATTTCCTACGACTATGTGAGATTGTCTCACATTCACACAATATGTACCGTAAATCATCAACCGCCTGCAGATCACCACAGAATCTCCAGACGTCTGTATCTGACAATCTGAGTCTCTTTGCATGTTTTCGCAAAAGGGCAATGCCCTTTTTAGGTTTTGAAAGATTAGATTTTCCCAACAACGGCTCTAACGATTTTGATAATTTCGAATGTTTCGAATGTTAAATATGTCCAAAGTTTAATTAAAATTTAAAAAAAAATCGTTATATGAAAAAAAAAATTTATAAAAAATTATTTCAAAAATTGAGGTATGCAAATTTGTTCAGTTTTATAGTATAAAAAAGTTTTTGAGTTCCTTTTATTGGTTTTCGAGATATTTGTGGTCTTATAAATTAAAGATAGTCGATTTTTTTCCAAAAACTGAGTATGCAGTATTTATGGCCCCATCCCAAGTATCCTTAGTACAAAAAATGACCAAAGTACTTGGAATCGTTTTCTAAACAAATTGTGCTAAGTGATTTTCACAAAATAAATTGTATGGCAGAAAAGTTTCAAATCAACGTCAAAGTTTAAAATCAACGGCAGTGTGCAGTTAATCAAAAAAGTACCCTACTCCCATTCGTTTGCTGCAGCTTTGCTTGGCAATGGGAAGTATTGTATGATTATTAGTGAATTTGCGATGGTTTGGTAAAGCATCATCTAGCGAAAAGCGGGTGGAGTGTATAGATTATGCTAATGGACCAAAGTAATGTGTATGTGCATAAAACCTACGGTGATATGTTTTGGGTAGCTAAGTTAGCTTAGTTAGCGTCCCAGTTGTGTCTTTTGTGTTTTTTTTACTATGCGTGGGAGTTCTACAGTTAACGTGAGCAACATTTAAAGTTAAGGCACCAATTTTTATCATTATTCGCGAAACTCAATCACAAGAAAGCAACTATTTTTTTGCACTTCCTTAAACACAGTCAAATAGACCGGACATTAGCGGTCAATACACAAACACTCTGAACTTATTTTTTTACCTCTTACTCTTTCATTTATATCGGCGAATTTCTTGTAGTCCAACCATGCAGTTAAAGAACATGCTTCTAAAGGAACCGTATGGTAATACGAGAAAGCCAACTGAGAAGCTTTAAACGGTTTCTTTAGGATTTTTAACGGGTCGCTGTGCTTCCTCGGCAACGAAGTGAATGCTTCTGCCGATATAATCACGAATACATCTGAGTTCTTTTCGCTAACAGGATATAGAGTATTAACCCTAAGGAAAACGCGTAGTGTGGCTTGAGCTTTAAAGAAGCGATCAGGGCTATGTAAGTAGGTTTCTGGTGATTTAAAGCCAAGCTAACAGGGGAAACCCGAATAAATTCAAACGAGCCAAACATTTCTGCATTGCCCATAATAAACTTGTTTAATTCTGTTTGGTAAACGTCATGAAAAGTATATGTATTTTAGGTGGATTAAAGTCTATTTACTTCTGAACAAAACAAATAAGGGGTGATCCAAGTAGAGATACTTTTTTCAATAGCCTTTTTTGACAGATCACGTGTGAGTCGTGTCATGCTGTCATGTTATTTTTGTTTAGTGTTGTTTGGCATTTCATAATGGAAAGACTTACGCGTGAACAACGTTTACAAATTGTTCAACTTTATTATGAAAATTCACGTTCTGTGAGGAATGTGTTTCGTGCACTTCGCTCAACTTATGGTCAACATAATCGGCCTACTGAGCGTACTATTCGCAACACCATCACCCATTTTGAGACCCAGCATTCAATATTGGATAATATTCGACCGAATAGACCACGTCGAGCACGCTGTGAAGAAAATATAGCGGCTGTAGCTGAGAGTGTACACGAAGACCGTAGAGAGTCGATTCGGCGCCGTTCGCAGCAACTCGGACTGACGTATGGAACGACTTGGCGCATTTTACGTCAAGATCTTAAATTGAAAGCGTACAAAATACAGCTTGTGCAACAACTGAAGCCGCTCGACCTTCCCAAGCGACATCGCTTCGCTCTATGGGCTCTTGAAAAGTTCCAAGAAGATCCGACGTTTTCGAGGCAAATTTTGTTTAGCGATGAGGCTGGCTCAATGGGTATGTAAACAAACAAAATTGCCGGATTTGGGGAGAAGAGCAACCTGAAGAGATTGAAGAACTGCCACTTCATCCAGAAAAAGCAACGGTTTGTGGGCCGGTGGAATCATCGGTCCATATTTCTTTAAAAATTATGCCGGTGCAAACGTAACCGTCAATGGCGACCGTTATCGTGCCATGATAACCGACTATTTGATGCCTGAAATTGAAGTTCGTGATCTCGGCGACATTTGGTTTCAGCAAGACGGCGCCACTTCCCACACATCGCATCAATCAGTGGACTTATTGAGAGAACATTTCGGTGAGCACAAAATTTCACGTTTTGGGCCGGTCGATTGGCCACCAAGATCGTGTGATATCACACCGTTAGACTTTTTCCTGTGGGGATATGTAAAGTCAAAAGCTTATGCCGACAAACCCGCTTCAATTCAGGCCTTGGAGGAAAACATCACGCGTGTCATTCCCCAGTTACCAGTCGAAATGCTCGAACGAGTGATCGAAAATTGGACTCAATGGATGGACCATCTGCGACGTAGCAACGGCCAACATTTGATAGACATAATCTTCAAAAAATAAATGCCAAAGAATGTTCTTTCAAATGATAATAAACATTCTCCATTAAATTTTAATTTTCTGTGTTGTAGTAGGGAACCTCGAAATGGATCACCCTTTACATCTGCAGTTGAAGTTTATTATATACATAGCAGTTTATTATGCAACAATATAAATACCGAACTCGGACATGATTTCAGATAACTCTGTACGCGATCGTAATTTCGAGCTATCAGACATGGACATTTCTTTAGATTCTCCTGACAAAGAAGATGTATTACAAATGGGAAAGCAAATTGAAGAAGCTTTGGTAGATTCGCACCCACATACTACAGTTGAAAACCATTTGGAATATTATTCGCATAAAGTAATTACTATTACATGAACCAGAGGAAAATCATACACTTGAAAGACAGGAGTAGGTAAAGCAAGAAAGTGTACAAAACAGCTTTCAACAAATTCCAAAGACAAACTATCTTTTCAGAAACAGAAGGAAATCTTCAAATCCTATTGGTTTAACCAGAAAGCTTTTATAGAATCGAAATAGAAGAGGAGAAATCACAGACATTGAAGATTTCATTGTTCTCCCCTACGAAAATCCGCAAGAAAATTAATGGATAACAGCTCCGAAATGAAGACTATGATTCATAAACTTAAAATCCGAAATGAACACACTTATTAATCATAATACGGCGGAACTTAATGAAATGAAGATGACGCTCAACTCTTATGAAAACCGTATGGTTGCTAGTGATGTTTTTTGTTTGGCATTCCGCACTTGCCAAATGAAAATTTAAAATCAATTTTCAATCTTATATGAAACACAATTGGTATTAAACCTCTAGCACTTCGTAACATTTACCCACTAACCAGAAAAACGATACTCACAATTCCGCTGTAATGCTAAACTTTAATTCACCATACGATAAGAACTATGTACTAACATCAAACACGATCCATCGTAAATAAAACAATCAACCACTTTGCCTGAAAGATATAGGCTTTGATAGCGCGTCACCGACTTATATTTACATACGAGAGAGTTTATCACTACTAAACCGATCCATTTTCCAACATGCATTACACTTCAAAAAAATTTAAACAACTTTCGTCTGTCTTTACTATACGAGGAGCTGTATTTGTGAAACGTCAAACAAATCAATCAGCTGTATTAGTTGACTGCATCGCAAGGTTAGAAGAAGTTGAAAAGATGGAACATAATTAATAAACCAGCGCTTTAAAAACTTTAAACTATCACAAACGAATTATTTCCATTTTTTTTCATTTCTTTAATTCAGAAAATTTAATTAATATAGATTTTTTGGGAATAAATTGTATTAAATCTATCTCATTTGAAATTTATCTATCAATTGTTTACTTTTTTCTCTCTTTTATTAACTGCAATCCTCCTAAATCCTGTTGTGTACCTATTAATTTGTTGCTTTCTTTCTCGTACTACAATGGTTAATAATCAGCAAAATTGCGATCTAACATTGCGTTCTATTATTCGAGTTTTAAGTAGCCAGCGAAATGGCCTTCGGGTTTGTCATATTAACGCTCAAAGTTTGTTGCCAAAAATCGACGAGTTTCATGATTTATTTCAGGGTTCGAGTGAAGACGTTGTCTGCGTCTCTGAAACATGGTTTGCGAGTGATTTGAATGATACATCCTGCTGCTTAATGGGTTATCGAGTCTATCGTTCCGATATGAAATTCCGTAGTGGTGGTGGTGTTGCAATATATGTCCGAAATTCAATCAAGTGTAGTGCTGAACTGCTCTTCCCCACCAGACAGTGAAATGGAATATTTATTCATTGACCTTGTAGACGATCAAGATAAAATGTTATTATATGTTATATATATTATTATATTAACGTGTCTCCTCTCCTTACTCTTTTGGAGGAAATATCATTGACGTCCTGTAATATAATCCTTTGCGGAGATTTTATCAGTAACCTCCTAACCTCATATGCATTGACCAACAATATGAGTATGCTCAACTTAATACCGATAAATGTTAGTACTCCTACTCACTTTTCCGGCGGCACACTTTTATATCTTTTTCTTGTAAGTGATTTAAGCAAAGCGTGCTTATATGACCAACTTTCTGCCCCTGCATTCTCAAAACATGATTTCATTTTTGTAATTTTTAATTTTAATATCTATCTTGCTACTCAAACTCTTGAGTATCTAAATTTTCGGAATATAGATTACAAACTTTTGGAAGCAAATTGTAGAAACGTTTCTTGGGAAAACATCTTCTGTATGCATTCATCTAGTGAGCAAGTGGAATTCATGAATACTAATATTTTAAAACTTTACAATACGCTTGTAGCCTTGATAAGTAAAATCATCAAGGACAAAAGTAATCCATGGTTCACCAGTCAGATACGTTCCTTAATACAGCAGCGTGATAGAGCTTATAATAACTGGAAGCGATATCGCCTACCAGAACTTCGCCAAATGTACTATTCACTTCGCAACAAAGTTATAGTCGATATCCGCTCCGCCAAATCAAGTACTTATGCGAGCAAGCTTAACACCACTTTAAATGGTCGACAACTGTGGAAAAATCTACGCGACATAGATATTGGCAAGGCAAAGTGTGATTTAGTTTTCATTTAGTCTATCTGTTGAAATGAGAGGAAATAGTTTTGGTTTTATATCTGTAGATAGTGCTGATGTGGTGGAAAGTATAAAGTCAAATGGCATTGGGTTAGAAAAAATACACCCTATATTCTTAAAGTTACTTTTACCAATCATACTATCTTCTATCACTCACATTTTTAACACTATTTTAACAACAGGGAAATACCCTACTTAGTAGAAGTTGGCGAAAATTATACTCCTTCCCAAAAGTGCTAAAGCTGATGAGTTTAGGCCTATTTCAATTTTTCCCTTTCTGTCTAAGGCTTTTGAACGTATTTTGCAAAAACAGATGAGCACATATCTTAAAAATAATAACATGCTTACCCCGAAGCTTTCATCTTACTTACATAACAGATTTCAGTCAGTTCAACTCAGTGAAAATATATCCGATTTTCTCCCAATGGTTAGTGGTGTCCCTCAGGGTTCTATTCTTGACCTTTAACTTTTCTCATTATATGTAAATGAACTCCCATCTATTATAAAGAAATGTTCGTCGCATATGTATGCAGATGGTGTTCAATTGTATATGAGCTGTCCTCTTGGTTTTATTGAAAACGGAGTCTGTTCTATCAATGAGGACCTTGAGAAAATTGCGCGTTGGTCTGAACTTAACAAATTCTCCTTAAACGCCAAGAAATCGAAGTGTATAGTCATATCAAAAAAATATTGAATCTTTCCTATTTTCCTCCCATTTTGTTGAAGAGTTCTACAACAGAATATGGTGAGACTGCAAAGAATCTTGGGATCACTTTTTATCGCAAACTGACTTTGGACCATCACATTAGCGTTGCAGTTGGAAAGGTATATGGAGTGTTACGTAATTTATGGGTAGCACAGTCTTTTACCCAAATTAAGACGCGCTTGATGTTAGCTAAATCGTTGGTTATTCCTATTTTGCTGTATGCATTCGAAATCTTTTGTTGCTGTGACTCGGTCAGTAAAAGAAAGCTTAATGTTGCATTTAATAGCATATAACGTTATGTTTTTGGTCTACGCAAATATGACAGATTGAGTAGCTACTTTTCTCGTCTGCTTGACATGCCGTTTGAAAGCTATATCAAGTTTCGCACTCTAGCCCTACTATCAGACATTCTTGTAACATGACAACCACTATACTTATTCGATTTACCTCTTCATACAGATCTGGTCAGTTAATTTAACCCCAATACTCATCCTTTACTTCAGCACGTAAATTTTTGGTAAATTCAGTCTGGTTGTGGAATTTACTACCGCGAAATGTAAGAACTAATCTCGGTACTAGCACAACAAGATTTAAAAAGGAATTACGTATTTTTTTCTCTACAAATCAGTAATAAATTTTATATGCAATTAATTCAATGAAATTTTTTTTTACTACATACATTATTATGAACTTTGATTTGTATTAAACTCATTTTTTTGTTTGTTTAGTTAAATTTTGAAAGATTTCTGTTGGTATAATTACTCTACTAGCATTCAATGTTCTTTATTAGCTTATCACTATCTTATAAGATAATTGTGATACTGTATCTTAATGTGTATAAGCATTATAAATATAATAAATAAATAAATAAATAAAATGATAAAGCTAACTCCTAGCTATACCTATTCTATCTTAATACAATTCTTAAACTATCTTACCCTAAACGGAATGACCTTTCCCTACATCAATCTTCGGTTCGTTATGAACCTTATACATGCTAGATGTTGTTGGCAAGGGTTCGCCAGCCCACCCTTATGTCTTTCAACAAATCTAAAGCTATCAATCTAGCCAATGTTGCGACTGGGGTCACAATTACCTAAAATCTGCCTACAAGTGTATGTTGTCACAAACAAACTCTAACCGCGCATTGTTATGTGCCCAAAAACACTCAAAAAAAAAAATATTTTAGGCCGCAAGGCCATTAAAAATTTTATTAAAAAAGAACTTAAAAACTATCAAAAAAAAAAATCAAAAAATATACAAAAAAAAAAACAGGAAAATGAAAAATAAAATTCTGCACTTTAAAAAAAAACAAGCTAATAAATCTAAAATTCAAAAAAAAAATTAAAAAAACATAATCTACTCACAACAAAAAAATACAACAGCAGAACTCTTCACAAAAATAAATTTTAACTAAAATCTTAAAGCTCAAAATTTAAATAACTAAATTTACTTAATAAAAAAAAAAAAAAATACATTCAAAAAGGAGCACTTAAAATTAAATTTAATAAAAACAATAAGAGTTCAAATATGTAAAAAAAACTGCTTTGCCGCCACAATTATTTTTTTTTTGTTTTTGTTGCCGCTGCAAAATTTTGCCAGGGCCAAGCACTTGCGCACCACTTTTCACTTTTCGTTCTTATTATTATTGGGTGTTATATGGTGTCTTTGTTTTAAATTGTTAGTTGCTGTTGATGTCATTGTTTGTCCTTGTCCTTGTGTCAAGGTTGGTTGGGGCTCTTTGGCCGTACAACCAGGTTCAAAGGAGTCTCTCACCGGCAAGGCACCAAAAGGCGTCAGAGGTTTGGGTGCCCCCCAACTGGTGAAAGCTCAAATTCAAACCCCGAAACCTAAATGGGAAAGCTTATAATTTAATTTTGGCTATGGCAGAAACTACCTAGACATACCTCTGCTCTGCTGCGACTGTCTACACGATTTTCCTTCACAACTGGATACCTATATATATGTATATGTAGGTATGTGTACGTACATTTTAGTTTACAGTTTTAATATTTTGTATAATTTGCAAATACATATTCCTAACTCACCCAGGATTTTTGCTTGATTTTAAATTCTTATATTTCTCCTTTTTTCCAAAGTTAATTTTTCATTAAAAAATTGTACCACCGTGACCTTTATATGCGTCAGCTGTCGACAAAAGTACAAAAGCCTATTTGATTTTTACATTGACCACACAATCGACTTTGTTGCCTTCGTAAAAATTACCCCTTTCTTTTGTTTTTCTTATATTTTTTCTACTTATTTTCACCTATTCCTATTCCTTTTACTTTCTCTCCCATTCTTTTCTAATTTCCCTCCTTCATTCAGCGACTACTGATATTGGAAGAAGTAAAAGATCCCTTATTCCAGTCGTCAAAGTATAACAATACATAACCAAAATTAATTAACTAACCCTAATACATAACTAACACAATTATAATTTGTTATATTATATTTAATACATAAACCAATAAATTACATAACTCATAAATACATAAACGAACAGCTTTTAAATGTTGGTTCGAGCCTTTGTTCGAATTCAGTTGGTAGAAATTTTGGTAGGAAATGGAGATAAGAAGGATGGAAGAAATTGAGAAAATGTAAAAACAAAAAAAAACAAAGCTGCCAAACGATCACTGGGAAAATGGATGGAGTGACAGGTTAGTATTTTATTTTTGTGTTAATTAAGTGAAATTAAAAATAATAATTTTTGGTTATTTTTAGGACGAGGATTTTCGAATTTTACAAGGTGAGTGTGTTCGTTTGTTTTGCTGAATTTTGCACGTCGGGATGATGTATTACATACAGATTCCGGCTTAAAATCTCCAGCGAAAATTTGTTTACATTTGTTTTTTTTTTCTTTATTTCTTTTTTTTAATTTTTCTTTATAGGTACTCGGGACGGGTGTGGAGGAAGAAGATGGGGCATGCATATACGGTGGGTAAATGTAGGTCAATGTAATGCATGATCAGCTGTGCCTTATGTAATTTTATTTCTCTTTTCAGGTAATCCACTGCGCCGTAACAAATGTGAATTTTGATATACTCTACAAGAAATCGAAAAGAAAGGTGCGTATAGATTAGATAAGTATGTGGCAATTCACTGAAGAAGCTTTTTCGAATTCATATATCAGATTTTCTCTAATTAGGCCAAAAAGTAGATAGATATGTTAAATTTAACGTTGCTAACTCAACTGGAACTGGTAGCCCCCGTATGGGTTAACAAAATATGTAGAGGATGTTTTTTTTTTAAAAAGTTGTTTATATAATGAATTTTAAAGAAAAAATATCGGACCCGGCAAACTTCGTTTCCCCCCTTTTAACGATATTAATTCCACAGACTTCCAAATATTTTCCTTGCGATTTATTGATTGTCATCGCAAAAGTCAATCGAATGGTTAACTGAATTTAATTGGAATGGAAGATCAGTTGGAATAATCGGAATGCGTGGGATAAGGACTTCCTATCCTTTGAATTTTCCCTTGATAATCGTCGCTTGAATCATACCATTGCCCAATTTCGGATGATTCAGATTCGACAACATGGTTATGATCGATCCTAATCAAAGCTGTCAAATGGAATGTTCCTGGCCCTGGAGTTTGGCCAATGCGAAGCGCCGGCAGTTGTCTCGAGAATTCAGCAGCCGGTGGGTCATTGCGTTACGCTACTCTCATGTTCGTGGTCAATTTCAACTTCTTACCATGCAGCCATAAAGATGACGATTTCAGACATACATTAGGTTCAGCTCTGGAGTGCAATATAATAGCCCCACCAAATCATCTCGAACCACCTCGTAAATCCTTCATCGTTCGGTCAAATTGCATTAAAGGTTGTTTATGCGCCATCGTCCATTCATCCCAAACGGTGATCTTACATTCTCACATCAATTTCGCTTATTGGCTTCGCGTGAGAAGATTCATCGGCAGCTTTAAAGCGACTTGTACTGTTCGACCGCTTTCCAACAATGTAGCAGCAATGCCAGAGTACGCAACAGCTAACACAATTCGAGATCTTGACCGAATTTTTGACAAAATCAACGAAATAACGAATTCCTGGCGAGACATGACATGGGGCTATGATGATCGCAAAGAATGTACAAATTTGATTCGCTGGCGCGGAAACAGTTTTATCGGCGAACGTTGAGTCCCAATGTGTACAGTTTTCAAGCAAATTCAAACTTTGGCAAGCCTCCTAAAATGTGGCGTACGGCACACCATTCACAGTACGCTGGAAACCGAAAGATGTCCGAAGGGCCTCTTATATTTTAATATTCGTTTTGGTGTAGATTAACTGTGTATATTCACCCGATTGCATCAGTCTAATAGACATCAGCAACAGTATCACATTTTTCCCGGTGTTAAATCATCTTAGATACAGCGTTCCATGTATGATAGCGTGGCATTTCCAAATAAAGTAAAGTCCTTCCTAACGGATTGCTTTCACATGACGAAAAGAAATTTGTCAATGTTGTCGCTGGAGGTCGTTCTGCTCTTTAAGCTGCATTTGCGTCCGTAAAGTAAACACGCAGCCCGTTCTTCAACTGAACTGCTAAATGTACGAAATTCGGGTGACGTTCATGAGCTGGAAATGAAAACAGCCGCCGAATTGCGCCATTAAAACTCACGTAACGTCACTTCGTCCTTTGCATTCGGATCAGCAATGTCAAACACTGCTATTTCGGTAAATTTGTTCAAACATTTGCAAACGTATGTGACAAATTTAATGGAGTTACAGTACTCAAGATTGCAGTGCTGTTCCGACAAACATTATGAAATATTATGGAACGATCCAGCCGTTATCGATGACGACATCGTTACGATTCACTTTCATCAAGATTGATCTACGACTGTGATCTGACGATTGTGTCAGACACCAACGGACGCGGAAAACTCTCTGTTTAATATCCGTTTTTCATGAACGGTGAAGTCTAGGTTATGGACTCCGCAAAGGCCATGGATCATGTTCGTAGTCACAATGGAATCTAGCTCCGGATCAGTTTCCGGATCTGATATTTCGGCAGAAACTATCTAACCAATATTGTCTGGAACTTG
Organism: Ferdinandea cuprea; assembly: GCA_963576555.1. NCBI lineage: Eukaryota > Metazoa > Arthropoda > Insecta > Diptera > Syrphidae > Ferdinandea > Ferdinandea cuprea. The sequence continues at coordinate 88,264,484 of OY754959.1, forward strand.
TCGAATGTTCGAAGCCTGTGCATGTGGTAAATTACGCTTCTGCCATTCAACCGAGTACATCCAAAAACGCAGTATGCCAAAAGCCTTCTGCTTAACGATGTAATCTATGAGCCTCATGCTATTTGAAGGCTGATATAGCTAATAGGTCTCCTCTCATTTTTGTAATAAATTCCTTCGCCAGGTGGGTTTTAAAGATAATACTCGACGTTTTTTTGCAGAACGCTCTTCGAATTCCTTCCTATTCTATTCATTCAGTATACTTCTGACTATTTATTTAGTATGATTAATTGAATTAGAAAAAAGATATTGCATTCGTGGTAGTAATATCCCTATATGAGCTGCTTCGGTATATTCGAATCCAGAAGCATAGGAATCTCCTACATGGTGAACCCTCAATGGGCAGTAGTGGAATTACTAGCTTGCTGTCGTAGGGTGTGGCTTTCCAAGTTAGGGGTTGCGCCTTCGGAGTAACCAGCCAGCCAAAGCCAAAGACTAGCCAATCGCGGCAGCCAGGGCGCTTGGTCTGGAAAATAAGAAGCAGGTTGTCGTAAGCAGAGACTCTTTACTGGGCGGGAAATGCAGTCAGTAAGGTAAGTATTATAGATTACAAATTAATGAAGTAGTTTAATAAATATTTATTTACGAATATTGGCAGTTCCTATCAGGATTCCTCATTAAATATTTATACGTACCTTCCTTGCTTGAATTTCAACATTAACGGAAGATTTAAAAACGACGGGCTGCCCTACATATGTATATTAGAAATAATTTTACTCTTAGATAAAAGGTAATGGCGCTGTTAAATAGAGTTAAGCCAACTACAATATTCCAAAAATGGAGTGCCAACGACCGAATTTCATTGCGCTTTTATAAATAATTTGGATTTGGGGCTTAATACTGCAACAATACGGCTAGGTACTGCAATAAAATAGAGTACTCAATGAAGTTCGGAGCGATGAGTGTATGCAATTATCAGCAGATACGAGATAGTGCCGATACTGTGAGCCACCCGGCTACCGCTAATTCGTTTGAAAAATTAATTTAAATAGCATTTCTACGGTAATGCAATTATTAGATTGTTCGACGTAATTAAATTTTGAAAATGGTGGTTTTGCATTTAACCACTGCGGTTTGCACAATTAGTTCTAGCGATAAAAAATAATATATGGATTTGATTTTCGGCTTTTATGATAAGATTTCTGGCAGAGGAATTTCAACTGCAATTATGACAGGAATTTGAACTCAGTTAAATCAATTTTAGATCTTCTTCGCAATCATTAACATTAGGAAAATATGTACATAAATAAATTGTTTAATAGAAGGCATCCATTAAATTTTTAAATATATATGTATACATTGTGTGAGAACTACGAACAGGTAGTTACGAACTTTCAAACAATTCATCTAGGAGATCGGCTATCTTGTTTATCTGATTTTATTAATCTCATCTGGGGCACAGATAGTGAGAAAAAGGCACTTTCTTTCGGGTGTATTTTAAGCTGAAAAGCATAGTTTTTACTTTTCAGTTTGGAGATACATAATACTTGGTTGAGCCAATTGTGTTTTCAAAATGTGTCTAAAATAATAGCATTGCTAAGAGTTGAATGCAATAACACGATATATAGGGTTTTGTTATGTATCTAATCTCTAAAGTCTCATGCGGATATAAATGGCGTTTTTGATTGTAGATCTATTTAACACATATGTAACGGTTACGTGAATGTGAAATTCTATTTTCCTGGTAATAAATCAATTTTAATTCTTTGGTTGAATGCCTTATTGAATGGTTTTTGCGTTCTTCTCTATTTCGATTTCGATAACATGGGGAATTCCGAGAATGACTGTGAAGCATATTTTTGATAAAAATACGGAAGTCCTATAAGTTTTCCGATATACAGTGTTGTGCAAAACAAACCTTAATAAATTTAAATTTTTATTTTATTAAAAAGAATACTCATATCAATAGATCGTTATGAAGACCATACGTAAAAGGTCGATTATCACCCCAACTTAAGTTATATCAAGTTAAAATGAATATCATATAAAGTTATGGTTCAGTGAATAACATGTAAAGTTATGGTTTTACCGATCATGCTTCAAAAGGCACCGGAAGTAGCAATACGACATATAATGGACATTTTTAAACATAGTCTAAAAATTGCGTATATATCTTAAGCTTGGGGAGAAGTTTAAGTGTTTTTTTTACCCAAAGCGGGGAAACGGGGACATATTACAGCCAAAGACTTCAGAGCAATAAGTCTGTCATCTTTCATGCTGAAAACCCTAGAGCGTTTATTCGACATTCATATTAGAGAAAAATGCAACAATAGTTTTTTGACCGAGTCACAACATGCATAATATGGTGGACATCAATAGAAAAGAAAACAATATGCGGCAAACTAGCGGCGGTTCAGAGAACGGCATGTTTAACAATTACGGGTGCGCTCCGTACCAGAGGCATTGGACACGTTTCTGAACCTAACACCGCTTGACCTACATATCTGAAAACTGGCTGGCAACAGTGCAGTACGACTGACTTTTTTGGGTCACTTTAAGAGGAATAGCTTCGGACATTGTACGGTCCTTTCTAAGCTACTGCCAGGAAATCTAATCATAAAGGATGAAATCCCTCCCTTAGTCGACTTGGACATTCCGTACGATGTTATATAAAGGGAGGATTGGCAAAGAGATAACAAATGAAATTGCAATCTTTACAGATGGTTCGAAAACGACAGAGGGAACAGGGTCTGGGATCTTCTCAAAAGATCCAGAACTGAGGGAATCTATAAGACTACCGGCAACAAGCAGCATCTTTCAAACAGAGGTTCTAGCTGTCCTCAAGGCGGCTGAGCAAATGCAGATGAGATCGGTATGGACATCGACAGCCAGGCCGCACTTAAGGCAATGGAATAAATTAACATCAATTCTGATATAGTCAGGAACTGTCGCACAATGCTTAAGGCATTATGCAATCAGAACCGACTGAGACTGTGCTGGGTGGGGTATTGAAGGAAATGAGCAGGCAGATGAGCTTGTAAGAATAGAAGGGCACCTCAACAGTGGTGAGGTTGCTGACATAAAACCTGGCCTCTGCGTAATAAAGGGTTCGATTGAGGGAATAGCTTAGTCCTAAGGGACTAAGGTTGTCAGGTTGGGCCCACCTCGGTGACTAGGTGCTGTAGGGGTTTGATTGCTACTCATATGAGGATGTTCTACAAATTTGGCAACTTATATATGCATGCACCCGTGTAGAGATCAAGGAAGTTTAGCTCATCCAAATTCTGTAACACCAACTCAGCCAAAGAAAGCCAGAACAAATCGGCAAATAACTAAGATATTCCATTGAACTCCGTAAAAACTTTTTATGTTTAACATATGCCTAAATGGCAAAAAAATCAACAAATTAAGATAAAAACAAGTTTAAAATATGTTATCTTAATCCTTTCATAATTCATTCATACATTTTGTGAACCTACATAATTTAATAGCGCAAGAAATGTTTTACGATTTTGTAAGCCCAGTAAAAAGTTATTACGCCATGAGTACAAATTAAAAAAACTATTTTTTCAGCTTTTCATATAGAATACATTTTGATTAATACTTAAATTATTTTAAATATTGTTTTTCTGATAAATTCTCTATGAATTAAACTGAATTAAAATCGTCACCATCGACTGTATTCTAATTAAATAGGCGCTACGCAGCAGTTAATATGATAGGAATTCGTATTAATGGGCTTACTTCATAAGCTAATGTGGCCTTTTGGGGTTACAATTTTTAGCATACAACACTCTTGTCAGTGATAAGTGGATTTTATATCATTCAATCATCGACTCTCCTCCATCTATTATGTAAAATCACACGAATCATGCATACAAATTACAAGAAGACGATCCATATAATGCCTGACGGCTGGTGACAAACTGGCCATCATCGATAAATGTTGCTGCTAATATATCTTTACTACCTACAAGTTGTTAGAGGAAATTACTTTTCACATCTGTCTTCTTTCTCCTATAACCTGTCAATTCAATCAACTTGAAGCAATTCAGCCAGCTAGGAAGGTGGTAACTTTTCTTTTTCAGTCCATCAAATTAATGAAACGGCCGCACTAGTTTTATCTTTATCGAAGTGGGTGCTTAGAATAGGTTAGGACGTGGAAGGTACCAGTCGCTATAGACTAATACCATGCCAGGTAGTTTCCCGTTTATGCATTATGTTTTCCCGTTTATCTTACAGAAGTAAATATATGTATCATTTGTCATAGTCAACATGGATTTAGTGAAACATTTTATGCAGATTTTAAAATATTTCGGCCTCTTTGGATCGCTTTGAGTTCATAATATATATTTCTATCTATATATAATTTTATTTCAAAGAAAACACATATATTGCAATAAATAGATTGAGCTAACGGTTCCAATAAAGCGAGACTGTTTTCGACGAACCGACATGCATTATATATTGGTACAGATATCTACCAATCCTACCCAAATTTATTTCTTCATTTCGAAGGAAAATGGACTATCAACTTTTCTTTACTTGCAAAAAATATCAATTGTCTGTAAAAAAAAATAAAGTAATTTGTTTTATTTTTTTCCTAAAAAAGGATTCACCCGGACTTTCTATAAAGAAAATTTATAAAACCTTTCGACCGCACCAGCACCTTTATAATATTTTTCTTAATGTAGACATCAACCAAAAGAAAATCCATTGTTATATTTCAGCGTAGCAGCATTACAATTTGAGAGGATGATTGCATAAAAGGTAGTCTACGCTCTTCAATAACACACACATTTTACATATAAACGTATAGAAACCACCATAGTACAAAGAAAAAATGTTTATGATGAATAAATGACGAAGATTTTATATCACTTTATAGACTTTACTCCTCTGATCCATTCATTTTCCTGAACATTTTTCACTTTCTCACATCCCACACGAAATCTAAAGGAGGAAAGGACTGCCATTCCCTTGACCCCATGCCAATATTCAATGAAAGGTATGTAAAGCGTTAATGTACAAAAGAACTTACTTCATATCCCATCTCTGATATTTTCCAAGTCAATGTTAAAAGAGTTAAGAAATTAAGGATATTGCTATATTCATCCCGATTCCTGAATTTTCAACAGACTTCGTTAAAATCCGCTCTATTGATTTCTATTCAAACAAGGTCCCACAACCCATTAATGTTGTGTGGTGTGGAATAGCATTTTCCCTTGTCCATTGCGTTCATCTTGTTTATATATTTTTTATCTTGGGTATAGTTAATCCTACTTCGTTTCATTAAAAACATGAAAAGTATATTAAGGATATTAAGGGAAAGCAAGTATTTTTTGTTAAAGGAAATCGTAGGAAAAAAATAAGACTTGGTATGCTTTGCGGTAACCTAATTTATGATATTTTTGGAGCTTAGGTGCCATCCAAACAGAAAGGTAAAGAAACAAAACGTAGCTTCGTACTTTTGACCCTCCATTAAGATTGTCCCCAAGAGAGATTTCCTTTGCACATTTTGGTTTTCTTAAATGTTTACTGAGCGGATTAAAGAAGTGTGAATATTAGATACATTAATGAAATAAGTTAATGCATTTTTTTTTAACATTGAGACTAACGTAGAGGGGGGTTTACATTTTTAATAAGACGTGGTATAAAAGAAAATTCAATGAATAAACACCTCTGTAGTAACAAATTATATGTCACTTAATTGTGTGTGCAGGCATATAACAGCTTAGATATTTTTTTAGCTCACGTTGCCATTCGACCCTATTTATCAATAACAAATGACTATATTAATGGGTTAAAGGAACTCGGAATTTAAATAAAGTAGGGGGTATATTATACATGGCTGGCATTCGACGATTTTAAATAATTGAAATAACTTTGAATGGGAAAAAGTGGTGTACATGCTAATGTACAGGACGTTGGTAGCCGATTGTGGCAAGTTCGTCATAACAGGTGAAATAGGGGTGATCAAGTTGTTCTCGTCACTGGAATCGTCACTGGTCTGTCCCATCTCGTGCTTTAAGGTGTCACCATCCCTATATCCGATGAAGTCAAATATCTGGGTATAATCCTCGATAAAAAGCGTCTTTGGTCCAAACATGTCAAATCGAAAACCGATAAAGCACCGTCGACTTTCTGGTAGTGTAAAAGCGGTTTTGGTAAGACATGGGGCTTATCTCCGAAACGGGTCCTTTGGATATATACGAGCATGATTAGACCGCTCCTCTCATACGCACCGGGTATTTGTCGGAACAGGCTTTCGCGGAAACGTGTTACTTCTTTTTTTGCCAAACTCGAAAGAACGGCATGTCTCGGCTGCACAAGGGCTCTGCTCTGAATACTTTGATGAATCTTCCCCCTTCCCCTCGATTTATATATCATAGGGTGTACGCTAAAACCCATCTTTCGCTTAAAGAGAGGTGGATTTTGGTACCATGCGCACTGGAATTTTAAAGAACATGCTCGATAATTATCCTTTGACCCCTGTCTTATGGATACGCCGTCTGATGCAATGACACCAGAAATCCTTTTGCGAAAAAACTACCACGTCAACTTTCCACAGGTAACGGAATGGCTTCGGTCAGGCTCTGAACCATGGATTGAATGCCATCGTATTTTCACGGAGAATCGACTCTAGGGTGCTTGTAGGCGTCCTTTCGGGCCACCAAGCTTTTGCTAAACACTTAAATGTGTTAGGCTTAAGTGATACCACTACCTATCCTGCTTGCGGTGAGGAGGATGACACAGCAGAACAATTTCTCTGCAGTTGTGTTAAGTACATTAATGTAAGGTGTCTGAATGGTAGTACAATGGACCTGTAGTTGAGTCTGAGCGCTCCATCAGATAGTAGAAACCTCGGACAAAAAAAAAATGTTGTTTTATTTTAAAGCCATGATGAAAATAAAGACTGCTGGGCGTTATACATTAGTATACTAAAGAGATAGTTATTGCGATCGTGCGGGAATTTCGAAATCAAACTGAGTATGAACGATGATATTTCGGCTATAGAGAAATCCAAAAGAGTTGGTCCGGCAATGCCGTCCATCTGCCTGTCCGGATTTCGACGAATTTTACAAAAACACATCTCATGTACCGAGAAAGTTTAGGATTACTTTTGTAAAGTCGTGCACTTTATTTTCGATAAAAATATATTGAAATAATGCAGAAAGTGACTAATCAGAAATAAAATATCTGTATCCCATACTAGACGATCCTGTATACGTACATAGGTTAACACAATAAATAAGAAATTGTTCAAAAGCATGCATATATTGCTTTTCAATTCCCTGATGTATTCAATTTAATCGATGGACATTTTGCTGTCTATTTCCAACAAAGTAAATTACATCTCCTATGAAATATTTTAAAGGATTTAACTATACTCTATACTTAACTCATGTTAAGTAGCTATAAGGCTTAGGAAACCGATAGAAAATGTCATGCAAATTGAACATTCACTTAATAAACTATATGCATAGAATCTGAAATCATTAACACGTCCTTTGCTTAATCCTAACTACAAGTCGCTTTCATAAAGTGTTCCTAATCCGAAATGGAGTAGCATACAGCACTGGCCCTAAGAGGATATTCAGCACATCATGTATGTGAGCATGTATATTCGTACAGAAGTGCATTGAGCTACAATGGCTACAATCAAACTGAAAACAGTCGCTAAGAATTTCAATCACTTAAGAACATTTTCTTTCAATGTGCAGGTAGGTAGGTAGGGCACCTGTTACAAAATGAACATGCAGATTAGCATTTTAAATACCTACATTCATGACATGTACATATACACATTGTGTAGATCGTCATCGGCATCATTCACCTAAGCAGATTCCAAAGTTCGAATATTCTGTAAGCAAGATTCAATTAATCTATGCTAATATTGACTATGGATCGTTACCACCGGCTAGAGAAACAGAGACAATTTCGGACAGCAGTAGGACTTGCATACGTGCTGCTTTTAACAAATACTAAATAATTAACTAATGCCCAACAATATTTAAGCAGCAGGACGTGAGCATCAAATATACATTTGTCCAAATGCATTTCTCCAAGTCCAAAGAATGGTCAGGCACGCTGAAGTGGACAGTTGAATAGTAATATTCTACAACAACAATGTCTATGAATGTGTTCGGATTCTGAGTTCACTCCTACTCTGGATATGCCGACATTGATGGTGATGATGGTGATTTAGCAAATATGTACGCATTCGCGTAAGTAGCTACCTGGCATCGTGTATGTTAAGTCATGGATACAATTCGACGGAAATCGAACTCTGCCCTAATGGTAAAATTTCGGATGTGTCTGATTGTGTTGTAATAGCAGTTTTAGTGCTGTCGGGTACTAAAGTTGACCTGTATTTCTCATACTGCGTGATTGCCCTATGCTGTTAAATTTTTAATAGGAATGGACGCGACCGATGGCATTGTACTTATTTTTGTTTTTTTATAACAAGCAATGCTATTGTAACACTGTGGGTACTAAAGAAACCTATCGCAGATTTATAATTGGGCAATAGGTTTATTAACCTGAAGTTTTCTTAGAATGTCTGGAGTATAATTATTATAAACTCATAAATGATGAACCCATAACCAATATGATGTTTTGGGGGCATAGATAAGTATCAAAACGTTACTCTAAAATCTATCTCAAATGAAATGAAACGAAGTAGGTCTTCTGAACAAGGACAATGCTAATGGTTTGAAGACCACTGAAGAATGATGTGGAGCAGGACCATTAAACTGGCTTCTAAGTTAAATACGTACCTACGTTTGTAAATGGGAAACGGTATAGATGAATATAAATTCCTTTCCATTCCTACTTTCCAGATGCCCTACGGTATGTAGAGAATTGTTACTTGTTCCTGTTAAGTACTGCGGTCAAAATAGATTTACAAAATTTCAAAGATAAGAAGATGAAGTAGCTAGGGGAATTTAAGTTGATTCATAAATATCTTGATGAACTTTTAAAATAACTATTCATTAACTATAACCTACATGCAGGTGTGTGTAAAAATATTTGGAATATCTGCTACATTTTTGTCGACTTGACAACGTATGTGCTACAAAATCTTTTGTTGGTTTAACAAAACACACATTGTCAATAAAGTGTCTTTAAATTGGCATATTGAAAGAAGTTTTGTTGAATTTTTGAATTGAAAAATTATTTCTGTTTAATATGCGCAGTGTTACCAACTCCGGTGAAAGTTACACGGAAAGTGACACGGAATTTTCCAAAATATTCGTTGTCCTTATCCCAAACTATTTTATGTTATTTAAAAATTACTAAGATCACTCTTTGCATAAAATATTGTAGGTTTGACAAGACAACAAGTTCTTGTTAATTTTTGTACATATTGTAACATAAACGAAAAAATAGTAGCGAACTCTGTAATTTTTCAAGATGAATTGTGTCTGTATTGGAGTCACTTATTGGTATTCGTATTTAAACATTTACTCTTTCAAAAGGACACGAAAAGTGAAAATAGTTTCAGGTTAAAAGTGAAACTTAAAAGTTACAAGTTTATTAAGTGATTTAAAGTTTATGTATACGTTGAAACAAATAGGGAACAGAATTAATAAGGGAATAAGAATTTGGTATAGTTAAAGTTATTGTATTAATTTTAAACCTTTTCTTTTTTATAGATGATCAAAGAAAAGTTAAGAAGAAACTGTTTTAAGCCTTAAGTTAATGGAGTAAGGCACCTTCACAAAATATGTAGACAACAACCTCCTTAACAAATTTGCCATAAATTTGAAGTTTTGAAGATATATATTTTAACACATGTGTATAGAGTCCCAATTTTCACGATTTTGAAAACTTGCTAAGCATAAGAATATAAATACTAAATATTTTCCGAAAATAGTAATAATTACAATACAAACTTTGAACTTGGCTATTCTTTTTTTTATACCCTATCCAAAAGGTATATTCATTTTGAGATACAGTTCGTAACACCCCTTTATATTCATCGTAGACTCCTAAAAGTATATATATTTATGATCAAGACCAACGCCTCAGACTATTTAGCAATGTCCGACCATCCGTATCAGCTTTTGAGGCCTTTAAATTTATCCTAGTTATCATTTTTTGTATAGAAAACAATAAAAATTTGTATAACAAAATATTTAGCCAATATTTTTGCTAGTATATCATTCAAACAAACTTGTTGGCCACGCCCACTTATTGTTTTTTTTTTAAATAAAATTGCTTTTCGTTGTAAATTTCATAGAATGATATAAAATGCGATCATCATGTTCTTAAGGCCTAATCTTAATTTTAGGAATTTTGACCGAAGGTAAACGCCCTTTTTCGAGGCAAACACAATTTGTGTAATATAGATTCTTGGTTGCCTTAAAAAAACTACCGACATGTAAAATTTCATAACTGTATAATAAGATCGATATATGGGCGGTTGCCACGCCTCTTGTTTGGAATATACACTGTGTTAGATTTGTTTCGGTATCTGTTCTTCAAATCCTACATCCACGCATAATTTCTGTAAATGGAAAATGAACGATATTTTATTTTTTCCCGTTTTTGTTCTTTAAAGCCAACCCTCGTATAAAAAATCATAGTTGTAGGTCTTTTAGGGACTGAGTAAAGAGAAGAGGTCGGCTGCCACACCCCCTGGATGGAAAATCGCAAATGTAAGACTTTTCCCACAAAACCTATAACCGCGCCAAATTTCAAGGTTGTACGGTGATTGGAAATGCTCTATAGATTCACGTTGGGGGGCTGTCTAGGGAGACCTGACTTTTAGGTAGGCGTATTGAGATTTACATTAGAGGGACCTGTATAGGTTTGCCGTTCTGTGAGTGCTAGAATGCGTTCTGGGGTTTTTAGTGCGAAGAACGATAAGCTAATTGATCTGAAGTACTTTGTAGATTACTGACCTCTTTTTCCGACTTTTGGTATACAAACTACTTGAATATGTCTTTTTTTACTGAGGGACATGGATAAAAATAATGCACCTTTTAAAAATTCCGAAGATCCAGCTAATCACTATACGCGGAAGCTTCTGTAGTATATTGCGTGAGATACCGTCTGGACCGAGCGATTTATAGGCGTCAAAACTCTTGATTGCCCCGAAAATATTTTCCTCGGTAACAAGCTCCACCGACTCTTCGGAAGATTCTGTTAACCTTTCATCTCCTTTATATAAGAAACGACGGGATGGAGTGTGTTTTGGATAGAATCTTACTGAGGCTAGCAGAGTCTTCGAAAGTTTCGATAGAAAAGCAATATTCTGACCAAACATGCGTCTAGGCTGATCTTTTATAGATTTTTTTAATAGAACTTACGGCAATACTTGTATGGTTACCAGAACTTATGTCTGTGACAGATGTTGAAAATATCTCCCGTCAGCGTTCTAAGGATGGTGAGGTTTTAATTCCAAAACGAAGGTAGGGTTTTCTTAGTATAGCTTATAAAACATGAAGCCTTAAGGACTAAGTCTATAGCCTTTCGAAGGCCTGAATAGCCGTGTCTAGTTCTTCAACTGAGTCACTTAAATTGGTTATAACTACTTGATAGTTGGACCGCATTATACGACCGAAATCCTTCCAGACAGTTATTTTTTATTCCTATAGGCATTAGTAAAGGGTGAACCTCGAAATGGATCACCCTTTACTTGATAGTTGGACCGCATTATACGACCGAAAACCTTCCAGGCAGTTATTATTTATTCCTATAGGCATTAGTAAAGGGTGATCCATTTTTTAAAGAAAAAAACACAGTAAATTCAAATTTAATGGAGAATGTTTATTATCATTTGAAAGAACTTTCTTTGGCATTTATTTTTTGAAGATTATGTCTATCAAATGTTGGCCGTTGCTACGTCGCAGATGGTCCATCCGTTGAGTCCAATTTTCGATCACTCGTTCGAGCATTTCGACTGGTAACTGGCGAATGACACGCGTGATGTTTTCCTCCAAGGCCTGAATCGAAGCGGGTTTGTCGGCATAAGCTTTTGACTTTACATATCCCCACAGGAAAAAGTCTAACGGTGTGATATCACACGATCTTGGTGGCCAATCGACCGGCCCATAACATCAAATTATGTTCACACCGAAATGTTCTCTCAATAAGTCCATTGATTGATGCGATGTGTGGGAAGTGGCGCCGTCTTGCTGAAACCAAATGTCGCCGAGATCACGAGCTTCAATTTCAGGCATCAAATAGTCGGTTATCATGGCACGATAACGGTCGCCATTGACGGTTACGTTCGCACCGGCATAATTTTTAAAGAAATATGGACCGATGATTCCACCGGCCCACAAACCACAACAAACCGTTGATTTTTCTGGATGAAGTGGCCGTTCTTCAATCTCTTCAGGTTGCTCTTCATCCCTAATGCGGGAATTTTGTTTGTTTACATACCCATTGAGCCAGAAATGGGCCTCATCGCTAAACAAAATTTGCCTCGAAAACGTCGGATCTTCTTGGAACTTTTCAAGAGCCCATAGAGCGAAGCGATGTCGCTTGGGAAGGTCGAGCGGCTTCAGTTGTTGCACAAGCTGTATTTTGAACGCTTTTAATTTAAGATCTTGACGTAAAATGCGCCAAGTCGTTCCATACGTCAGTCCGAGTTGCTGCGAACGGCGCCGAATCGACTCTCTACGGTCTTCGTGTTCACTCTCACGGCCGCTTCATTTTCTTCACAGCGTGCTGGACGTTGTCTATTCCGTCGAATATTATCCAATAATGAATGCTGGGTCTCAAAATGGGTGATGGTGTTACGAATAGTACGCTCAGTAGGCCGATTATGTTGACCATAAGTTGAGCGAAGTGCACGAAACGCATTCCCCACAGAACGTGAATTTTCATAATAAAGTTGAACAATTTGTAAACGTTGGTAACGCGTAAGTCTTTCCATTATGAAATGCCAAACAATACTAAACAAAAATAACATGACAGCATGACACGACTCACACGTGTTCTGTCTATTGAAAAAAGTATCTCTACTTGGATCACCCGTTAGTATACGCCTTAAAACTAAGACTGAAAAGGATCCACCTGTAATCCGAGAAAGAGATAAGGTTAGAGATAAGTGTTGGAGGGTAATACTTCCTTCCAGACGTGGAGGTTTTTAGTGTTGGAAAAATTAATGCTGGACTGTTCCCCACACTACATATAGATAAATTTGCGTTCAGTAGAAAATCAAATAAAGACCCACTTTGTTCGTTGATTTCCGAACTGCCCCGACGATGGTGTCGTACATTAGCATTACACCCTTTAAACAGGCGCTGATTTAGAGATCTTAAGTTTGGCAAACCGTGTGCCAAACCTAAGTCTACAGTCAGCTTCTGCCAGTGCTCCTAGACGCTTCTCGTTTATTAGAAGCTGAAACAAATGGCTGTTTTTTTGAAGGTCTTAATTGGTCCCAAGATTCAGTCCGGGAAGTAGGTCCATCCCAGCAGAGCCAATTTACCGGGATAAGGCACTAATACAACCGAACTTACCTCGACAATGTTCGCGACAAGTTCTATTTAACACGATCTGACCATATAGTCCTCTTATTGGAACCTCAACAACTAAACTTAAAAGTGGGATTTTAGTTGCGGGCTTACTCACTAACCAAATCTAAATAGGAGAGATAAGAGGAGGATCCCATCAGATAGTCGTCTAAAATAACCACTTCAGGCCCAGCACATGCCGACCACTTACAGTATTGATCCGGACATAAGGTCCTGAGTAGTCCACGCATCACGGCAGGTTGTCACTTCAACCAGGTTATTCTGTATAAAAAATTATAATATTAAGAAATAGGTTACTTAAAACAATAATTTCGGTGATTAATGATATATTTTATTCTTTTAAAATTTAATTACGTTAAGCATTATTTTATAAAACATGACGATAAGGTCTTCAATTTTCAGAAAAAAAATTAAATTTTTGTTCGTTTGTGTTTTTGTAATGTAATCAACTTCAACTCTGGCGTAAAAGTACCACTCTGTCCCATACCATTAGCAGCCTATGTTGTCTAATGCAATGAATTCTATGACAATATGCTACCTTGCCCATCAAAACCTCGCCATGCTTCACAAAGTCAAACTTGATGAGTACCTGGTCACCAAGGTATTGTTGGCAACGAATAAAGTGCAGACGTACTGTGTTCTTATCTTATCTGCAGAGTCGACTGGGCATAAAGAGTTAAGGCCTTATAGAATATGTAATGTTCTTAAGCCCAATTTTATTGGCCGTTTTTTATCAATTGTATCCTAGAAAGTAAAACAAAATTTTAAATTACAAAGAAAGAGGGTTGATCTCCGTAGCGGCTCACCCAAAATGGTTTATATTACACACCTTTTTGTTCGTGCCGTTCTTACATTCATCCAATATATACATATTTACACAAGAACAATAATGCATGGCATTATAATACACTACTTCCATGAGCAGTATCAATAAATATTCCACTTCTCACATAATTTTCAAATCACGTTGTTGTGTAAATTTTTCGTTTCAACATATTAATTTAAAAAAGTTTTGATCGCTCAGACGGAAACACCAGGCAGGACTTCCTTTCTACTAGATTCCTCTGCACCTTAAAAAAAAGCTCATCTGAAACAGTGATTTATGCTCCTTCCATCCTGAGTGGGTTACTGATATTCTGAAATGTAGATGCAAATAATAATACGAAGGTAGATATCAAATTTTTTTGCGATAATGTTATGGGACACTGCACCACTGATGCGTTATCGAAGTCTTTCAGCCGACGAAATTGGAAAATTGAACCAATGTGGAATCCTACAGGATATCCATACATTATGGTCTTTCCGCTATGGCAGTACCCTGGATGACTCCTATCGATGTATCGGTAGTCCAAGAGATCGATCAGTTCACTAGAAAAGAAACATTTTGCTTAGTTCTGAGGTTATATATTTGCGGTTGGATTTGCATGAAAAAATACTGCATAACTGAATGAAATAATGTTGGTAAATAATGAAGTAACGTAGAACAGATGACCGAATCAAATAAAAACTAAAGTAACGGTGGAGAAAATTTTGGAACAAATAAAGACTCGGTTGAATAATTATTTGACACTGATTGGTGGTGCTAATAGCATTCCCTCTAGGTCCATGGTGCACCCACCTACTTGTGATGGGTTTATCCTTTACAAAAAACGGCAGTAAAGTGAACCATGCTCATTGAGATGATAAATTATTCCCGATTCATTCATATTGCTATTCTTTCAATGGAAAGTCAAAACTGGAATCATGGTGCGATATATGTAGGTGGATTACTGACAGCAATATGTATATTAATATGCATATTTGATTTGGACTCATACTTGTTTTAGTACATACAAATATGCATTGATAGTGTTAATTAGGCATAATGTGTGTTTTATAATCCAAAGTCTATGTCCTCAGATCGAATATAGTAACTGAAACCCAGGCGATGTAGTTGCGTAGTTGCTAAAAAATAAATAAAAAAATAAATATTAGGCATAAACGGCCCCTACAGGACATAAAGCCTAGCTTCTCCAACCATTGTGTGTGCGAAGTTATATTTTTGACACGAATGGAGGGACCTACAGTTTAATGCCGGTTCCGAATGGCAATTTAGTTTGGAGAAGCTTCTCATGACATTTCATAGTCTTGGATGTTTGTCAGACGTTCGCAAGAGGTGGGGCAGCGAATAAAAAACTTTCAGGTGGTACAGGTCGGGATTTGAACCAGCGACCTCTCGCTTAGTGGCCCAACGCACTTAACAACTAAGCCACTGCACCCACGTAGTTTAACTAAATCACACAAAAACATACATCATACATTTAAAGAAGAACCATGTCCTTTATCCAAAAATCGCTTATGCCTTATTAGTTATCTAAGCAAGCAATCATAGCACGGACTCATGTTCTGGAGGATTCTTTCGATATTTAAAGCAGGGCCTTACACATACAGATACAAACAAAAATTATAAACTAGCGTAAGCTTTGATTGGAATTTACCCAGGTTCCTTAAAGTTTTTAAAAATGCAATAATATGAACGAAATAATTTTTTTACCTGAATTATGGCTTTATTAGTAAGAGCAAGCATTCCCATTAATTATGAAACCCAACGTCGTTCAAGTGGCTGCCTCGGCTGGCTTCACAGTAGCGGACTCTCCAATTTTCCAAAACCGTGTTGATGGTTTCGGGCTGTAGCTCAAGGTTTTGTTGGATGATGTTGGCTTATGTCCTTGAATCGTTTTGGCCTAACATCGGTCCTTCACGGTTCACAAAAACAAAATCCAAAGGTGTCAAATTCGAGGCGGCAAATTCACATCGCCAGACGGCTGATAATACGTTTTTGGTGAGCAAGAGATCGATTGTGACATGGGCTGTGTGGCATGGCGCGCCATCCTGCATACACAAGAGGTCGTCCGGCTCTTCAACGCCCGCCGTTGACCGAAACGTTATTCCCACATGAAGAAAAATGGTCCAATGATGCCAACACCCAACAATCCGGTCCGATGGGGACCATGAGTCTTGTCAACTAGCATTCCAGTTTCACGAACTTTTTGCAAAAACTTGCGTACAACAGGTGCGGTGGTGCTTCATTCCGGCCAAAACTTGTTTTCAAAAAACGCACTGTTTACATACACTTCGGAAATAAGTTTTCAAAATATCCCAACGTTGTTCAAGCGTAAAAAAATGTTCAAAATAAACTATGATTTAAAAGGAAACCACTAGATGGCAAACTCTGTATATATGTGATCAACATTGAAAGTTGTGGCGATTAAACAATATCCGCCCATTCGTTCGTTACTTTGAGATTCTATAAAGATTCTTGTCATGCCTACATTTGGTGGGTATATTTTAAGCAAAAAAATTTTTCTCACAAAACGAAAATAAATTTTTAATATGTTTAGTAGACAATATTTCTTTCAAAAAATCCAACTAGAAAATTGTACACACGTAGTAAATTGTACGTTATCGAAAAAAATGGTGACGGGGAATAAAAGGAGATATTTTCCAGCAAATTCTACAAGCCGCTCAGTGTCACTGAACTCATCAAAGAATGCATTAAACGTATAAAATGTAATACGAGTCAATAGATACAAATTCCAACCCGTATCGACTCCGCGCAGAATAATTTTGGGTTCCATACAACTGAACGCATTATAAATGTATGGGATTCTCTTCAAACTTATGAACTCATTTTTGGTTAACAGTTATAAAATTCATAGAAAGATAAAAAAATAACTACGTACATGTTTATTGCAAATTATTTGACAAAAGTTAGTTAATATTATTTATTGCGAAACAAATCGCAAGCGGTCTAAAAATTAAATATCTAAAAGTTCAAATTATTTTTCTTTATTATATTATATTTTCCAAAAATATTTCTACAATACAGAACCCAAAATATTGAATATTGTCGGTAACACTTACATTAAAAGAATAAAATAGTAAAAACTCACTAATACTTTCAACATATTGCAAACTAGCAACTAATTGAAATCCATTTACATAATCTTAGTCTGCAAATTAAGTGTCTTCTTCTAAGCCCAAAAAACCCCAATGAAACTACATATAAGAAAAAGTAATACACACGTGATTAGTACATAAGTACACAGAACTTAAAAATCCTTCCCTACGCCACACCTGGACAGTTCTGGTACGGAGGGCATTCTGACCACAAGTAGGTGCGCACAAAAAATTTCAGAACGTTTAACTTATATTCACAGTCTAATCAATATCACTATCCCCTGGCCTCAATAAGATATAACTATTTCAACTATTGAAACTAAAAATCAAATGATTTTTTTTATCAAGATACATCAGTTCTCTTTATCCTTTGATATTTTATTCCTAAATCATCAGTTGGCCTTGAGACTTGAAACGGCAAAACTATAAGGCAACTTTTTCTTTTCATTTTAATTGCCAGTTTCCACTTTTTAAAATCGTTTTCTTGGCAAATGTTACACAAAACTTAACCTTAAAATCTTGAGTGATGATTCCAATGTATTTCTCGGTCCTTTTGCACCCTCTCTGGACAAATAGAAGGAAAAAGATAAACCGAAGAATTAGAAAACTTCTTATTTGTTCATCCTATAAAACTATTATTTTACAAAGGCCATGCTGAACCCAGTGGTTGGAGAGGTAAACTTTTAAATAAATCAAGGCAAGTTGTTAGGTGACTTTGATTGCACTGATTTGACTTTAGAAAACTTTAGTCGCGACCTTTCTTTTTAAGTTTATCTGTTTTCCTCTTCTTTGAAAGAAAAAAATGTGATGATCACTGTAATTTTGTAAACCTCTTTTTGCTTTGCTTCAGGAATCGATTGTGGCATATATTGATTCTGCGATAGAAGGAAGATGCATCTTGATTTACTTTTCCCTTATTTGATTTCTCTGAAACCCAATGATTTGCACTCTTTACTTGATTGCAAATATATTTTTTTTATTGAAAGTAGCTATGCTGAAGAAGTTAGCACTGAAGAAGATACAGTAATAGCGAATAATAGAGGAACCCATAAGGGCTGATATAACTATTTAATACAATTAAATTTATTTTAATTTGATTTGAAAGCATTTATAAAAAACACCAAAAAAATTCAGACAGTAGAAAAATCTTTAAGTAAAACAATAGTCGATGGTGTAAAAAAATATTTAGGCTAAGATACCCAGTGACCGACACACTTAACACATTGACTGACATGTCACACGTTTCGTGCGACACCTAATATTTATATGTCTTCAGGGGACACTTCCCACAGTTCCGTGCGGTACCTTGTACTTCAGCTAAGTTCCTGTTATACGTTTTTGTGCGACGGTATATGGGATTTTGTACGGTTTTCGGATTGTGAGAAATACAGGTGGTAGAATTTTGAATTTCGTGCGACACAAAAAAACCGTTATAATTTTACAATAATGGCGATAAACAAATGGCAATTAGTTGGGAATTACTTTTTAATATATCCAAAATTGAAAAAAAAACAATACTTTGGCCTGGGGCGATCGAAAAAAAAATAGCTTGGCAGTCTTAAGAGAGAATTTTTTAGTATAAAAATTCAGAACTTTTCCTGCGCTGCATGGATCTTGATATACATATGTAATATTGAACTTCTAATAATTTTCTGTTAGAGTATTTAAACAATATTAAGGTGTTTTTTTAAAGGTACAGATACAGATAGAACTTCGA
Source organism: Ferdinandea cuprea (assembly GCA_963576555.1). Lineage (NCBI taxonomy): Eukaryota > Metazoa > Arthropoda > Insecta > Diptera > Syrphidae > Ferdinandea > Ferdinandea cuprea. The sequence goes on from OY754959.1 coordinate 88,283,630, forward strand.
ATTGAAATAAAACACAAGAAAATCATTTTAATATCCATCAATTTGGCTTTATTGGAAGGATAATTTTATACCACTAATGTTTAAATATTACGCGGGTATGTGGCCGCCGCGGCTGCTTCGAAAGAGACTAGAGGCCCAATTTTCAACCACTTTTTCAAGCATTTGGAGCTGTACGACGGCATTAACGCCACAAATGTTGGCAACCAAGTCCCCTAACGTTTCTGGTTTGTTGGCGTAGGCGAGCGACTTCACATATCCCCAAAGAAAATAATCCGATGGTGTCATATCACACGATCTTGGTGGCCAATTGGCAAATTATGCGCTCATCGAATATTTTCTTGAATAATTCGATTGTGACGTGCGCTGTGTGGCATGTAGCGCCATTTTTTTGGAACCACATCTCATCCACATTCATGCCATCCTATTCGGGATCAAAATAGTCGGTTATCATGGCTCTATACCGGTCTCCATTAACGGTTACTGACTTTCCAGCATCATTACGGAAGAAGTATGGCCCACCAGACCATAGAGCATACCAAACAGTCAGTTTTCCAATTCTCTTCACTCCAAATGCTGCAATTTTGCTTGTGAACAAAATTTTGCGATGAAAATCAGCATTGAAATCAATCTCATTTTCCGCCCATACGCCAAAATCACGACGCATTGCATGGTCTTGCATATTTAATTCTTGCATAAGCTGGATCTTGTAAGGTCGTAAGAAGAGATCTTTGCGCAAAATCTTCCATAAAGTTGGTGGACAAAGCTCCAATTGCTGTGCACGGGGAGAATCGATTCATTCGGGTCTTCTTCAACACTTTGCTCTACAGTGGCAATTGTTTCTTCGGTTCGCACTGTTCGACGTCTCTGCGGATGCGTATTATGGCATAGAATAAACGTAGTGCGAAAACGATCCATGAATAACCGAATTAATTGCTCTGATGGACGATTATGTCGACCAAACTTCGCAAACTGAACCATTATCTTCGAAATAAATTTGCACGATTTGCAAGCGTTGTTCATTTGTCACCCTGTTCATGATGAAATGGCAAACCAAACTGAACATAAATGACATTAGAGTTGACAGATTTGACCACAAAATGTCAGTATTATCCCTATTCGAACAACCAACGTCTACAAAAAAACACCCTTTATATATACGTGGGCAATCCCAAAAATAAATAAAACATAAAATTTTAATACTTTACCACATTTTTAGTTACCGACTCCAGTTTCCCAGTACCCGACTCCGCTATTTTACAACATTTTCAAAGGAGAAAGGTTTGTAAATAATTGCAAGAAAAAAAAAAGAAAACGGTTAAAGTCTCCATAACTAATCTCTGCAAAAAAAGTCCAGTAGCGCCAGTAATATACACCTGTGTCGGGCATTGAATTTATTGAACATTACACTTTAATAAATTATGAACACCACATGTTAAATTAATTATTTCTTTTATTTAACGATAACAAACTAACGAAAAAATCCACTAGTTGACACCTTAAAATAATATTCACTGTCCACTCCTGTATTAACAAGATACGCATACATATGTTGTTAAAATATTAGTTTATACTCCCTTGTTTCTTAAGGAACTCTTAAGTTAAGGTCTTAAGCGATCTACAGAGGTTTTAAACTTACTTTTTTATAACAAAGAAACGGATGAGAACAAAATTTTACGTGAATTCTTTTCTTATGAAATGTGCATGCCCAAAAATAGCTTCGGTACCAACCACGGGAAACCTTTGAAAAAGAGAAAAATAGGCTAGGTGACCATTACAGAGAAGATGTCGGTCAATAGTTAGTTAACTCTTTATTGGAATAAAGTGTTTCCTTCGTGAGTTTAACTCCCCATAAAACATTAATAATGACAATTGTCTCAACTTAAACCCAAGATAACTGTAAAAAAAAACACTCTCGGTAGATACAAAGCCATCCGGAATATATTTAGTTCGCAAATATATAGTCGGGGGGAGGGGGATCGCTTCACACCTTTTAATATATTATTAAAACAGCTCGACTAATCGATTCCATATAATATCTGAGTAAGGTTGCAAGCAAAGGTAAATTATTATAAAGATGAATTTCACACTGGGTTCAGAATACACTACTCATCAGTGGAATAAGTTTTGACGGTAATAACGTGAAATTTTCCGACTTTACAAAAGTAATTATTTTTTTTTTTAATTCGAAAGTCTTAAAATCTTTTTCCTTGTGTTTTTGATGAGTTATATCTTTGCGACAAATGGTGTCAGTGAGGTAAATTTAATGCCTCTTAAAGCCCCAGCTTTACAACTTTTTTAAGTTGCAATGTATTTTTGTACACATTGGTAACTGTTGCTGGACTAGTGGCCCACGAGAATAATCGAGAAAAATAGCTCGATTAGATATTAAACCAAACTATCGAAATTCTCAAGCTCACCTACCGTTAATGTCAAATGTGCTGGTCGAGATTTCGAATAACCGTTATGTTTGACTCTGTTATGACTTTTCTCCCCCCCCCCCCGTAACTTAGCGGCAGATGAATATACCTGCACCCTAGTAAACATTTTTTTATAATATCTGTATCCCACTAAACCACTATTTATATTCAAACTGCATAAAAATGTTGGTATCTTTTGTCTAAATTTTTGTATATATTACTATTACTACTTACTCATGGAATGCCAGCCAAAGCAATAAACGAATTATTACCTATATAGTATTTAACTTTAAGTTACACTCTTTTTTTCGGAAATTGGTAAGTTAAATGATTAAAGCAATTTAACAGCACACAGTTTAATTAAACACCTTGGTATCCATACATTAGAAAACGCCCCTTGAATTGGTGTCGTATCCATCCTTCCATCGATTATTTTGGATGAACCGCATCCGTTAACCAGAATCCACCTGCTTCAACCATTAATAACATCGATTATTTTACCCATTATTGAAAATGGAGCAAAAGCCAATTGGGTTTTAATGTGTGGTCGGTTATTGAGTATCGCACGATATGGGTCAAAGAAAAGGACACATACCGCAGGATTATGTGTATTATCCCAATTGCATACACATTTGGTGACCCGAAAGCCTCCGCAAATGGTGGGCGGTTTATCAAAATTCTGTTCATATTTACGCATTTCCTCTCTGGTTACCTTTGTACTCGCCAATGACATGACTGAGAAATATTTAAAATGCCTTGAATAGTTCTTTTAGGTAAACAGGTCCCTAGGATAAACTATTTTCAGCATTCAGTCACGTAAAGTCCAGGTGGGTTTAAAGGATTTTCAGGGATTTGCAGTGGTGCAGAGAAATGAAGCCTCAGGAAAACTAGTATTAAGGGTAGTTAGCAAGCAATTAAATGAACATTCCGTTCACCTGAGTTTGGTCGTTAGAGAACTTGACGAATTCCTATAAACAACGAGGAGCACGGGTAGTTAAGTAGAATTTTTGAAAATATTTCGCACAAAAACTAAGAGTAGATTGTCATTTGCGCGGGCAAGGCAAAGAGTAAGAGCACATGGTTGGGTATTAGAAGACTTTAATCGGCAGAATAGTCTATTTTTGCTTGAAGCTAACGAAAACAAGGTGCACGACTGCGTTTTTAAATCGCTTTAAGGAAAATGGTAACATTTGTATGTATATGATGTATATTTTATTGTAGCTGAAATTATTTAAGTTTTTCTTTCTTAAGCTATATTGCACAATTTACAGAGATTAAGTATAACTCTACTTTTCTTCTGAAAAAATAATATTATTATTGCAAATATCACATCTTTTTATAATGAAAAATAGTTGAAGAAAAAACTAAAATAAAAAAATTCTTTAAATAGTCAAATACATCCAGATTTGGAGAGAATTGGAGGATAGAGAGCACCGAAAAATATCTGATCTCAAATATGCTTTACAAATAACGATGTTAACATTTGATCACAATTTATTGAAGTCACCTTTTAAATTTTTAAAAAATCGACAGTAAATGTTTTGATGTAATTTTATGTATTGGATACATCTAACTTAATTGTCTAAAGTACAAAAAGATACAAAAGTCGTTACAGCCCTTTGGAGAAAATTTTTTTTTTTTGAAAAATCGTCAGATGATAATGCAAGCCGTAATTGCAATTTTTTCCAGAAATTAAATTTTTTAAATTATATCATATTGACATTGAAATTCACGTCCACATTAAACAAGAATGGGTATAATGTTGTAGTTATAAAATGCCCAAAAACCGCTAAAAAGAACACCATTTATATTATTTATAACAGATTATTTTTTTTGCTTTAACTCAAGAAGGTAAACTTATACAATACTAAATTAATAAGACAACTTAATTTAAATGTATATTACTTTCGTAATATATGTTTTTATGTATATCTGGTGGTTTACACGTACTTCGTTTTAGACTTTTTTTTAATTAAAAAAAAAGGATTTACGCCTATTTCTTTCGCCTTTCTTATGAGTACTTTTTAGTTTTTATGCAAAGTGGTGGAAGATTAGTCTCCAGAAATTGGGTAAACTCAGCCAAAATAGATTAGATTTTCATTAATGATTTACATTTTATACTTGAAAAATGTGTGCAATTTTTATACAATCACAAGGCTATATTTTTGGTTGTAAGTTCATGAAGATCTCTGTGGTTAGTGCGTTGAATTACTAAGCATGGAGTCTCAAGTTCAAATTCGAGTAAGAACTGTCTTAAGATGCTTTCTTAATTTGACAACTAAAAATGAATATTAAGGGTAAACAGCCCATACTGGACCTAAAGCCTATCTTTTCTAACCATTGAGTGTGCGAAGATATATTTTTGATACGAATGGAGGAACCTACAGTTTAATGCTGAATCCGGCCGAATCCAGTTTTATTTTTGAGAAGCTTCTCATGACATTTCTTACTCTTGGATGTTTTTCAGACTTTCGCAAGAGGTGGGACAGCGAATAGAAACGTTAGGTGGTATGGCGAGATTTGCAGCGAACCGTCGCTTAGCTGTCTGATGCATTTAACCACTAACTGCAACCACAAACTTGACCACTATCCTTATAAAATCATTGTCTTTTTTTGAAAAACCAAAACAAAAAAAAATAAATACTTCGAGATTTTACTTCAAAAAATTTGTATAAGAACTTTTAAGTAAGTCTGTCGGACTGTTTCGCAATACGGCTTCTGGCCAGACAGACAAACCGAAGGACGCAGACATTGACATTTTGAAATTTTCTAAAGCTGTGAAACATTACTTAATTAACGAGCCCTGGGCCCGTGAAGAGTCTCTGTGTGAGAAAAGAGAGCCTTCCATTATCGGCGATCCTGGACCTGCTCAATAAAACAGAGGATCAAATATTCGTCAAAGAATTTTTTTTTCGACGGATCCCAGTATTAAGTCTACTTGCCTGCTTATCGTCCAGCACTCGGCGCCATATAGCAGAACTGGCAGGATGAGAGTCTTGTAGAGAGTGCCCTTTACCTTCGACCTTCGAGTTTTGAACCCATTTAGTTAAGTGCGTTGGACCACTAAGCGAGTGGTCGCTGGTGAAAATCCCGCCTCGTACCACCCCAAAAAGAAGTTACAATTGCCGGTCCAGAAGCCGCATAGGTACGTGATGATTAGTGTATTGCAGAAGAGTTTGAGGCGTTCAAACAGTACGTTGGATTGGATCTTATATGCTACGTTTTGCAGGGATACACCTCAATATACCTCGTCGGACATGCTTTCCTTCAGCTAAATTTGGTTAATGATTTGGTCTTTGAATTCTGATACTAATCAGCCAGTCATCTTAGATAGTTACCGAAGATATACCGCAAGCTTTGTATATGGAATATAGATATTAGTTTCCTTATTCTTTTAGAATTTTCTAAAGCCTTTGATATATTTTACTACTCCATTTTATGTGAAAAAGTTCTTCGATTCTTCAACTTTTCGACTTGTTCTGTTAGGATTTTATTTTCCTACCTGTCTGGTCGAAAACAGTTTGTGCAGTTAAACAACGTTTTGTCTAATCTTCTTCCGCAATCGCGAGGTGTACCGCATTAAAAGCAATGAAGATCCAGCAATGACCGTCAGTTAGCCCGCCATCAGTTTTTAGTCCTTAATTTTGAGATCGGAAGTTTAACTTCGAAACATATTAGGGGACATATATACATATGCGTAATATCATCGCTCATACTTAGTTTTAGTTCGAAATTTCAACACGATTGCAATAATTTTCTCTTTCTTATACTAATGAATACGAGAATGTGGAACATTGTTTGTGTTTTAAGGCAATTCTGAAATCTGAAATTTCAAACTGTATAATGTATGATCAACGACTGAAAAATTTCGAAAAACTGTAAATATGGTAAATTTTGGTCTATCTGTTTGTCTGTTCAGGTGTCATATGATTAAATTCAAATTTTCGATTTGAAAGTTTTTGTCATAACAACTCGCAGCGTTTTATACCTAAGGGAATTTTGATGCTGACACATATTTTCTAATACATCTTAATATTCGTCGTAGATGTCTAAAATTATAAAACATATTTTTGTGTGCACATTGAATTGTACATAAATGATGTTGTGTAATGTTTAATAAGTACCTAGCTACCCAAGATCATAAACAATAATAAGCTCTGCTGGAGATGATTATAAGTCTCCTCAGCCTTTATGGATTAATATAATCGTCCGGAGTAATTCCCATTAATGCTTTCCTTCAAACAAAAGCCCATGATTAATAGACATGATCTCGTGTAAATGTTCCAACAAATTTTTGGGCTCTCATTCATTATAATTTGACATTCACTGCACATGGACATCATAGAAAGGTCTAGGCGAATCAACTCCAATGCCTCGTCATAAAATCGGTATTTGCGAGCATAAATAGGAGATACCATGCCAAATATACAACTCAAAACCTATCAATAAATATTATCCCCATGTGACATTAGTCTGCCTCTTGCATCCCGCAAAGCTAAAAACCATAAACATTCCCTTATACTCGCACAAAGGAAGGCTGAGGAAAGCATGGACGTCCATAATATGCACAATCATAAATTTTCACTAGGATTTTGTGAATAATCCTGCCTCTTCGTAAGACATACAAGCACACTCGCATTTAAATACGTATTGACTGCACAGGCATGACACTTTCTTAGCGGATTTCATCCTGCTCATCGGACGACGATATAATGCAAACTAGTCTTCCGCAGACACAGAGCACGGTCTGCGCAATTTATTGGGCTCGAGAAGGTGGAGAGATCGATGTTTTTGTCCTTCGAAGATTCACTGCAATGTGAAACTTCTAGGCATAGCCACTGACAAGGAAACATATTCATCATCATAAGTGGAAACCATTCATTATTCACAATCCTACTGAGAGAAAACGCGTTTATTTGTCAAGCTACTAAGGATAAAGGCGATCTGTCAAATGCTTTAAATGGATGTTATTGGGGGCAACATAGCATCAGAAACAGAAATGACACTAGTGGATTGGAATTAAGGAAGGACAGCAGTTGGTAATGACAGATTGTCATTCGGATGAAATTATTGATAAGCGAAACACCTCAGAATAATTGTTTTGGGACAACCACTAAAGTTGGTTACAAAATTATCACCAATGAAATAGTTTCTGTGCAGCACTTACTTTGGTTATAAGATAAGACGAAGATGTTCAAACAAATCTTCTTTATCTAACTCGGGAGATTTCGAACCCTTGCCGAAATGGAAAATACCTTTTTTCGTAAAAAAAGCATCAATTGGGATAATTTTGTTTTCTCGTTTCAATAACACAAAATAGAACAAAGAACTGTAGATACATACCTAAATCTTTCTGCTTCTTCTCCTGTAAATTTATTTGTTTTCGACTGGAGGAAGAAATGAGGGGAGGACTTACCATTTCCTCGATTAAGGGTGTAACGCACCTATTACTGATATAGCTGTGTCAGCACTCACTATTCGGTGAACTCTACTGATGATATCCTTTTATTGAAGTAAAGTTTAGCTTTTCAACAAACACAAGAATAACGTAGAGTACGATTTATCTTTTGCCTACGATTACTATGTATGTCCAAACTTTTGTCCCAAAATAAGATTGATTTTGTATCTTCAAATGAAGAATTATGTGTCGTGGAAGGCTCCATTTATACACACTTTTTTTAGTTTTTTTTTTAATTTTATTAAATAGAAGTGAACATTTCGTAATATAGATATACAAATTATATATTTATCTATATACTGACACAAAATAATAATGCTCATGCTCATCTCGGTCATACAAAATGTTACTAATTTTTGAATGAATGAAAGCATGTGATCGCATAGCTATCAAATTTATTTAAATAACTTATCACGATTGTAAAATAATAGCGTTTATCAAGGTAATTTTTTTTCTTAGTTGGTAGCACACGGCATGTAAAAATATATATAAACTGAACTTAAGCACCCATGACAAAACGCCCAAAACCAACTCGCATACAAAAAATGTCAAATTAACAAAAATTATAAACGCTAAAAAGAATGTTGCCATTTTGTGATAATTCATTTACACTCCTGATATGTTTTATATGGCGCAGGGACAAAAGTCCAGGAAAAAAAATCGGGACTTACTTAAAAGTTTCTTATTTCTTACTTGAGTCGTCAAAAATGAGACAGTAATCCCGAATGCAAACAAGCAATTTAATATTTTTTATATTTTCAAAATGTTCATGAAGTAGGACAAACAAAAAAATTAATTTGAAACTAATTATAACAAATCCTTAACGGTTCCTTACCAAAAATAAGTCCGAGGCACGAATTTGGTGCGTAAAAGATCGATTGTGGCATGGCGCGCCATCCTGCATGAACCAGAGGTAGTCCAAAACCATGTATTAAATTTGATTAAAAACAAAAGTCAGTTAACATGGCTTCCTAACGCCCAGCGTTGACCGAAACGTTGTTCCCAGCCCAAAATCATTGTCCAATTCAAGGTGCTCTAAGGCCCTAATTACGAAGCGATAACGAAACGTGCGCCTTTAAGCGCTGAGTCCATTGGACCTTGAATTGGAGTCCGAGATCTCTGTGCAGAATTCTTCTGAGGCTAGTGCTTGAAATGTTGAGCTGTTGAGATCGATTGCGAGTTGATGTTCGTGAATTGAGTTTCACACTCTTGACTACAGCTGGTCTGTGTCCACCGTACGACGACAGGGACCAGTATTGTCCACTATCATATCAGTCTCATGAAATTTTTTACAAACTTGAATACAGCAGGCGCGGTGGGTCATTTCGGCCAAAACTTCTTTGCGAAGAACGCGACAACGAAACTTTTTTCGTTTTCTATCGGGTGATTTTTTAAGAGGTTTAGAACTTTTTTTAAAAAAAAAACACAAAAAATTCGAAAAAATGAATGAAATATTTATTTGAATCGATAGTTTGAACCTTGCAATTTAATGTTTAAAGATAATTTCATGCAAATGTTGACCGCGGCTGCGTCTCAGGTAGCCCATCCGCTGAGTCCAATTTTGGCATACTCTTTCACACATATCGGCCGGTATCTCACGAATGAATGCATGGATGTTGGCTTCCAGTGCGTCAATCGAAGCGGGCTTGTCCCTATACACATTAGCCTTGGCATACCCCCACAGAAAATAATCTAATGGTGTCAAATCGCACGATCTAGGCGGCCAATTGACCGGCCCGAAACGTGAAATTAACTGTTCACCAAACTCGCCTCGCAATTGCGCCATTGTTTCGCGTGCTGTGTGGCATGTGGCACCGTCTTGTTGAAACCACATATCATGCAAGTCAAGAACTTCCATTTCGGGCAAAAAAAAGTTTGTTATCATCGCTCGGTAGCGTTCACCATTGACAGTAACGCTGCGATTCGCATCATCTTTGAACAAATATGGCCCAATAATGTCGCCGGCCCATAAACCGCACCAAGCATTGGCTTTTTCGGGATGCATTGGTAGCTGTTGCAATGCTTCTGGCTGATCTTCACTCCAAATGCGGCAATTTTGCTTATTTACGTACCCATTCAACCAAAAATGAGCCTCATCGCTGAACACAATTTTTCGATAAAAAAGCGGATCCTCGGCCAGCTTTCCAAGAGCCCATTCACCAAAAATTCGGCGTTGTGGTAGGTCGGCTGGCTTTAGTTCTTGCACCAGCTGTATCTTAAAAGGCTTTACGCCCAAATTATTCCGCAAAATTTTCCACGTAGTGCTGTAACAAAGGCCTAACTGCTGGGAACGGCGCCGAATCGACATTTCGCGGTCTTCTGTCACACTAGCTGATACGGCCGCAATATTTTCTTCAATACGCACAGTACGTAAACGTGTTGGTGGTTTAATGTCCAACAAAGTAAATTTGTTGCGAAATTTGGTCACAATCTTCCGAATAGACTGCTCAGAAGGTCGAGAATGCCGATCATAAAATGGAAGCAGCGCGCGATGAACATTTCGAACCGAGCACGAATTTTGATAGTAAAATTCAATAATTTGCAAGCGTTGTTCATTTGTAAGACGATCCATGGTTAAATTGCAAACCAAACTGAAGCTGTTTGACAATGACACAAGGTACTAAACACACGTCAGCTGTCAAAACCAGTGTTGCCAAAACCAAACCAGCTAAAAAATCACCCTTTATACACATTTTTGAAGCGAAACATATTTTGTTTAAAAAAAAACGAACCCAAAAAGTAGGCGTGACAAAAATCTTTATATGGCGAAATTGTAAGGAGTTCAGCTTCTACTTTTTTTTAAGTTCCAACCTGATTTGGTCATGATCATAAATATATATACTCGGATGTTACAAACAATGTGTCAAAATTAATATACCCTTACGATAGGTTATAATAAAGTGTACGAGCGCATCTTACGAAGCCTTCCCGCTATACGAATGACAACTTTGTAGAGATCATTAGAGAGGATGGCAGGATAACGCGTCTCATGCAGGGACTCTTCACAGGTCGGGATTCAGTTAAGTAAGTATATAGTTCAGTCGAGCTGACAAGAGGAAAAAGCAATAGTGGGCTTACAAATTCAGAGAGTCATGGAACATGCAATTTCCGTCACTTTATCTCAAAACTGATGTATTATAAAAATATTTCATTTGCTCATATCGTTCGCTACTCTAACTTTTTGTATCCGTTTTTGAAAAAAAATATATTAGCAACAAATTTAACTAAAGAAACAAAATTTATGACATGATATTCAGACATTATTTTTCTTGATATTTCACATTCACAGTACCCGCGCCACAAACATGCTGTTTGTTATGAACTTTTTGTTATAGATAGATACTGAATCCAACAGTAGGTTTACATATACGAAAGAGTTTAATAAAACAAAGTTATAAAATTGGAGATAGAAATTTGTACATAACACGAAATATTTTTTGAAAAACCGCCCATAAAAAGTGGGCGCGGCCAAAAACTTTATACGACAAACTTATAAAGGAGTGCAGTGTCTACATATCGTGTGAAGATTGTAACACTCTATATCTCTAACTTTAGCGTTAAAACGATTTTTTATAAATTGTGGGCGTGGCAGTGAGCGTATCCAAAAAATGTTTACACTTAACCATTTCGGTGCCCTAGGGAGTTAAAAATAAATAAGGCGTAAACGGCCCATACAGGACCTAAAGCCTAGCTTCTCCAATCATTGTGTGTGCGAAGTTATATTTTTGACACGAATGGCGGGACCTACAGTTTAATGCCGATTCCGAACGGCAATTTATTTTTGAGAAGCTTCTCATGACATTCCTTACTCTTTGATGTTTTTCAGACTTTCGCAAAAGGTGGAGCAGCGAATAAAAACCTTCAGGTGGAACAGGTCGGGATTTGAACCGGCGACCTCTCGCTTAGTGGTCCAACGCATTTAACCACTTAGTGCATGCCACTGGCCTAGGGAGTACATTGTCCAAATTTCAACATCCCAGCTTAATTTTAAAGGCCTAAAAATTGCGTACGGACGGACTGACGGACGGACGGACAATGCTAAATAGTCTTAGGATACTTTTATGGGTCTACGAGGAATATTAAGGGGTGTTACAAGCTATGCGTCAAAATTAATATACCCTTAGGATAGGGTATAAAAAGCTCACTTCAAACACCAATTTTAGATTTTAAGCCCTTCTTTAGCGGTAATACTCCTTCATGTTAAATAATAAAACGAGTACTCCAAATTCAAAGAAATCGCGGCGTACTTGGTCCGATTTTATTTATTTTTTTATTTATTCGCGATATACAGGAAACGGATGCTTTCCCAACTCCGATGTTGGCAAACGCATTCTTTAAATTCTGTACATAATAAATTCTACACCTTTCTTTATACGGACACTATCCGATCATTTAACAAATTTTTTAAAATGTTTCACCATATCGACAATTTTCGATTGTTAATATGACAACCAATATTTGTTTCAGTTTATTCATTTCCGCAATCCTATAACTTCACGTTAGCCTATTGTCAATTGTCGTCTAGGAATCCAGTAAATGCTGATTTTGAATTCTAAAAAATAATTATTGTTATTGTATTAAACAATCGAAATTTCCAATGTTATTAATATATAAATAAATGAAATAACTCAAATAACTTTATGACATAAGTTGCCTTTCAAACTTAATTCACCCTACAAAAATAAGTTAAAATATCACCTAAAATCCAGTTCTACTCGCTTGGCATTGCTGTTGTTGCTTTCCATATTTTCATTCAAGTTGCTTAAGGTCCTGTGTATTTTTATTACATAACAATTTCGTAGAATAAAATATTCCCTCGCTCCCTCCCCGCTTTCTATCTTTGTGCTACGAGTATTATTACCCAAGAAAAAAAAATTTATTATTTTGAAATAGTTTTGAACCATAAAACTGCGGGCGGTCCTTTGTCTCGGCTCAGTATTTTCTTCCTTGGTTCAGCTGTATATAGTCGTATCTGGTTGTAATGCTACCGAAGTATAAACTGCCGCATATAAAAGTTAGACAAAAACACTTACCGGATGTATATTACTGCTATTCGGGTAAGATCTGTTTTAAAACGTTCCGTACTGAGTCATTATTCCCTCAGGGGATTCACCTTTGTTGAATTATTTAAGGAGTAGTTACATATGAATATTTATGTAAATCATATAAAGCATAGAACTTAATAAATATTAGTGCAAATCTATTTTTAAAGGTAAGCACTCATTGGATTGTATAACTGTATTGTACCATATCACAGAACCCACGTAGAGATATTAAAATTCCATACAAATGAGTTGCATATTTTATAAATGGAGTACATGTTAACAAGAGAGTATTTAAAAAGTGTAATTTGAGGTAAAAATTTAATATCCACACATCGAGATAATCCTCTCATGACTTATAGCTGCAGGTTTTTTAACTTTAAAATATATCTCAGATCTTTGCAAATTGAATAACCTGAGTATAGTGTACTTCTTTGATATTAAATAGATGGTTACAAAGAGAAACTTTAAAGTGAATTATTATAGCGTAATATAAATAAATTGGACGACTACGTCATTAGAAAATTTTGAAATTTATTTTAATGGTAACTTAATGGTCACATATCAAATTTTTAAATATCGGTTTATGTTAAATATAACGTTTCGAATTCGTTAACTTACTATCTAAAAACCTAAGAGCTGCTTATTGATATAAGGATTGCTTATGGTGTTTTCGTTGGGTTAAAAAAAATAATTTTTGATTGTACCCTCGACCCGTGTACTTGGCACTGAGTGCCCATAAGAATTATCAAATCGAATGTTAACATGTACATTGGTCTATGACATGCTGGAAAGATGTGATTTCTCAGGACATATAATGACCATTTTGCCCACTCCATTCAACTTCGATTACAACAAAGCTAGAGACAAAAAATCAGGATTTATTGAGACAATAAAAATAAAATAAAAATGTAAAAATTACTTCCGATATTTTTAATAATTACAATAAAAAATTGGCGTTCTTTTTTATATCTCAGTACTTTTTGTGGCTGACTTGTAAGGCAAAAGCAAGTTTTGTAAAAAAGAACTTGGCTATTCTTTAACATTTATGTTTTTGGTGTGATAGATTCTGCCCCAACAGTAGGTCCGCCAAAGCCGTCCGTTTTTTCTGACAATTTGATCATTTTTATACCCTATCCTAAGGGGATATTAATTTTGACACATAGTTTGTAACACCCCTTAATATTCGTCGTAGACCTATAAAAGTATATATATTTATGATCAGGACCAAATCCTAAGACTATTTCGCAATGTCCGTCCGTCCGTCCGTCCGTATCAACTTTTGAGGCCTTTAAAATTACGCTAGGAAGCTGAAATTTGGAACATATACTCCCTAGGGTTCCGAAATGGTAATGTGTTAAAATTTTCAAAATACGCCCACTGCCACGCCCACAATTTAGAAAAAACAGTTTTAAGGCTTAAGTTAGAGAGATAAAGTTGTACAACCTTCACAAGATATGTAGGTACTACTTTATTTGTCATATAAAGTTTTTTGCCACGCCTACTTTTTGTGGGAGTTTTTCACTAAAATGCTGTTTTCTTTGAAAATTTTCATAGAAATCGAAAAAAAATGGTTAACAATATATTTAGCCCATATTTTTTCCAATATATCGCCCCTACAAAGTTTTTGACCACGCCCACTTTTTGGGGGCGTTTTTTCAAAAAATATTTTTTTTTTCTATAAATTTCATAGAATGAAATAAAATGCTATCTATCATCTTCCTTATGAATTTTTTCTTTGGGGTACATAGGGATAAGGATAGGGTATCATACTGTTCGCCCCAAGCGGACTGTAGCCTTTCCTTATGTTTGATCATGTTATTTATTATTAAAATAACTTTGGTAAAAGTGTCCAAAATCGTAGTTCTTAGAAAAAAGAAATAAGTAATTTAAATAAACTTGGTATGTGATCAAATGTTACCGTTCTTTTTGAGGCGATTTAAAAATGCACATCATGTAGCAAGAAAGTTTCGTATGACGCAGTCGTGCACGTTATTTAAAGTAGGTATTCATAATTTGGGTTTCTCTGATTTCATATAAAATATGTACACGGGTTGAGGGTTAAATCTTGCAAAATACTTATTTGGGCAGTTATCATGTTTAGTTAATTTTTTTTTCCGAGGGTAGGTGGAAAATCTTCCATGAGGCGCTATGAAGAACGGCCGCGCGCGCTCATAATAGTGTGAGATTCTTACCCACTAAAAAACACCTCCCATCAAAATATATTCACAATATAACTAATGTCTATCAAGCAGCTTTAATTTAAATTCTTTAATAACGTTTGGCAGTATTGTGCTGATTCAAAAGGTTTTATCCTTTGTAGTCGGCGCACAAGATTTCTCTAATCTAATTTGTAAAACAACGTCACTGCAATGGCCAAGAACGCGAGTGTGTTGCTTACGCCCGACATTTTATATTTCGTCGTCCACGGTAGTAATATCTACTTAGATGTAGTCTAGGGTTAAATATAACACTTATTTCTTAAAATTCATCAGTTTATTCTCGTCTAATAATTCGGCGATCGACCGGCCAGTGTGAAAGTTAAATCTAAACCACAGATGAATAATTATATATAAAATAATTACTCATCTGTGATCTAAACTAAAACTTTACTGCTGGATTTCTTTGGATGGACTTGATGTCTTGTCTTGCTCTGTTGCTCCGTTTTGTCGTTATGTACGTTTGTTAGTATTGGTCGCGTCCTGTGTGCTGTTAAAGCCGTTGGGTTCTATGTACTTTGTTGTGTGTCGGTTCGTTGTTGTCGTCGGCTGTCTAACCCGACGAAAAATTGTAAAATTTTAGCATTACTTGGTTTGGTATAACTCCAAAGTTGTATACCATACGTCCAAACAGGTCTTAGAACTTGCTTGTATAATTATAAAGAATTTGCCAATCAGCAAATGCATTTGACTAAATCAGATAACGAGCTCTTTGCGTTTCTTCTGCACATACGATTTCCATTTTACTTTCGCATCCAACGTCATTCCCTAGGATTTAGCCTCGTTTGCATACAGAATTTGGGCAGATTACTTACATTACTGTAGGTAAAATTAACGTATGTGGATTTTGTCTCGTTAAGAATAATACGCCAAGATTTTGTCCAAGTGCATATTTTGTCGATAGCCCGTTGAAGTTTATATGTCGCGTACTGAATCGAATCATCTACGGCTAGTATGGCCGTATCACCAGCGAATGTTCCTACGATAGTATCATCTTCTTGCGAGAGATTATAAAAGAAATAAAATCGGGCCAAGAACGCTTCCTTGCGGAACTCCCGCCGCGATTTCTTTAAATTCGGAATATTCATTCCCGTGTTTAACAAGAAAGATATTTTAATCCCGTATGCCATACCTTATCAAAAGCCTGAGGGGCGTCTAGAAAAACACTGGAACAATTTTTTTCTTCCACTAGTGCTTTTTCCATTTCGCTGGTTATTCATATACCTGGTCAATGGTAGAATGCTTCGTTCTAAACCCGAATTGGTGATCCGATATTAATCGGCGTTCAGTATATTGATATTTTTGGTAATCCTTCTCAATTTTTTAAGAATTGATATTTTTGGATTGGCAAAATTTTGTTCATTAGAAATGTAATCTTCCGTTTGCTTCCGAAAATGATATACTAATCAACATAATATTAAAATTAAAATACTGTAAAATATTCCCAACTGGTCACGTTACAAATTGAAAATGTGACAGTTACCCCTAGCCAACCATATGCCAAACTTATAAAGGATGGCAGTACCTACATATCTTGTGAAGGTTGTAACACTCTATCTCTAAAAACTTTTTTTTTCTAAATTGTGGGCATGGCAGTAGCTATATTCCAAAAATGTTTACACTCAACCATTACACTTAACCATTTCGGGGCGGTGTTACAAACTTTGTATCAAATTTAATATATCCTTACGATAGGGTATAAACAAGGTTAGATGACACTGTGGAAAATTGAGCGATGTCATCCAAGAGACATTGCCATTCGGAAGACACGTTCAATGATATGCCGGTTGACAGGCGAACATACAGAATGGCCACTTTAGTGTAAATTTTTCGTCATAGTTCCTTCAGGATGTCATCCAGATGAGAAGTTTGGATGACCGTGTGATCGCTCCTTAATACTAAATCATTAAATCAGGGATCCACAGCATAGCCACCCAAGGTCCTCGGCCATCTGTTTTCTAAAAATGCTATATATGCTACTTTGCATGGGTCGAGGACAAAAATTGGCTGCTCTGTTTGTTCTGAATCCGCGTAATCTGTTGACTTGTGTACAAAATAAACACAAAGCACGTTCACAACGTTATAATGCTTTTATACGTTTAATCAACTGACAGAAAAACATACGGAAAGGCTACAGTCCGCTTCGGGCAAACGGTATGGTATGATACTCTATCCGACTAAACTAAACACGATGCATGTCATCTAATTTCGATTTCTATGACGATTCATCTTTTGGACAAAAAACGCCCCAAAGAGAGCGCCGTCCTGTTGAAACCAAATGTTACCAATATCCTCCTCTTTAATTTTTGTGAACAAAAATTCCTTCAACATGGCCCGATAAAGATCGCCATTCACTGTAACAGCCACTCCTTGCTCATTTTCGAAGAAAAATGGCCCAATTATGCCTCTGGACCAAAATCCGCACCAAACAGTGACACTTTTTGGGTATATCGGCTTTTCAATGTATGCATGCGGGTGTTCTGTGCCCCAAATGCGACAATTTTGCTTGTTTACATACCCGCCAAGATCAAAATGAGCTTCATCTGAAAAGATGATTTTTTTGGCAAAATCGGTATCTTCTCTATGTCGCTATGTCGCAATATTTCTCAGCGTTGTTCAAGCGTATACACAACCATATTCGTTCAGCGGAAGGATAAAACTAATTATCTGTCAAATCAGACATGAGCTAAGTGTTACCATTCGCGAAATAAGCACTAGTTGAAAAAAAACGTTATATGGCGGACCCTATATATTGTTATATTTGGTGTCAAAATGGTGTCAAAGATGTTAAAGTTGCTAGATAACTTGGCTGGACAGAGATGTTGAACAATGTAATTTAACATCATGCGTTCGAATAAATCGTGAACAATTGATGTTTTTTCTTCATTGCAAGCTTAGAGGTAAGATAAAGGTGTGTTAAAAATGGAGTGAGTGGGTTCTGTCCATAAGTGTAATGATAAAATACATATATGGTTCTTAACTGGGCGCTAATACGCCTGTTGATATAAAATACCAACAAGCTCAAACGATCATGATAAACCGAACTGAGACTTGTTATTAAGAGATTTAGCTCCATGGCAACGGAGAATGTTTCATAATAAAGTTCTGGAATACTCTGTTTCGGATGCATCATAAGGCCATAGAGACTTCTGACATTAGTTCTAGCTATATGGTATACTATGCCAAATTTGCATGAATAATTTCGCACAAATCACTGAATGGCGTAGCCTTTCATGTCTTTATAAAATGTAAATTGTGCAACATTCCGGATTTTCTAAAGTATGCTAATAAACTCATAAATTCTATTATCCCTTCCAACACGACCGATGAGGTGAACACCGATAAACCACAAAATTCCCAATGCGAGGAAAAATATAGACATTATTCGGGTATCCCTACAACAAAACATTTTTATATTGTCTAGCTCTAGTGTGTGTTGTGGCTCTGAGTGCCTAGCCCACCCTCAAAATCTATATGAGATAAAATCAATACCTATATATATGGGTTTGTGTTCAAAAAAAGCAAAATATGGATGCTAATATTCGGTTTGTAACCGTTTTATAGTTTATGTTGTTACAAGTAATAAATTATCGAAGAAAAAAAGAAACAGGAACGCAAATCTTGTGTTGGTAATATGTATATTCTACTTCAGTGGTAAAATTGGAGGAGCTTTATATATATCTACGATGTTTTTACAAGAGGGTTAGTAGATGAAATGATATGAACAATAATTTTTTTATATGTGTACGTATAAGCATTTTTGTTCTACTGAAAAATTTTAGATTAAACTTCACAAGCCGAAAACTAATGAAGCATATTTTAAGGAGAGCTGCCTACTTCCCAGTAAAACAACTTGAAAATCCTTTTAGGAAAGGCAAAAAGAAACCGTTTCAACCCTTAGTGGAGGGGCTTTTGTTTTCCCAATGTATCCATCCCTTATTCTCTTTGCGTGATAGCTGATATCAACATGACTAATATACTAAAAATGAACGCAAAAACTCCCTTGAACTCAACGGTTTAATAAATCTTTTTTATGACCTTGCCATATGAAGCTTATGTACCCAATGGCAACGGAAGTAAGGGGCCATGGGAAAAAAGCTGTTTGGAGCTATTTCGGAAAGTGGCGTGCCTTTTCAATTTCATGCAAATTGATATGTTCATCATGGCGAATGGAGTTGGACCATTTAAAAAATAAGCATTCAGGGATATGGCTAAGAAATGCTAATACTAGTGGTTGTATATCTTCTAATATTTTCATCCCAAGACGTCAGTTAAATTGCGTGCTGAGCTTGAAAAAAAATGCCAGAAAGCGAAGTAGATTGAAACTGCTGAGGCAAATGCCGCTATTAGTTAACATATTTATAAACTCTTATCATGAAATATTTACTTTAGATGAAATAAACAAATTGCAGTACTTTACTCTCGTGGTTTCCTTATGAAAATTTAAATTTTTGGACATTTTCGCCTAAGTGATTCATGTTCTCTCTCTTGGAATTCGGTTTTGAATGCATAAGTGGTTTTATTAAGAGAATAATGGCGTAAATTCATCAGTGCTTCTAGCAGCATAGTAGCTTATTATATCCTCTTGTAATACATACATATATGAGTACCTACTTTACAGATTTATGTGGTAAGAATTTTATTATATACTTAGCATATTATTTTATAAGTGCCCTTACTAAATAAGAACTGAATTTATAAAGGAGACCATACTGTGCCCGGACTGGTGTTCTTTTTGTGAAGCAGCCGCAAATAAATCAGTAGAGCTATATCATTTTTAAGATTGGGTCAGACACAACTGTGTCAAACAAGAAGTCCTCGAAACTTTTGCATCTAATTAGCAGTGTTTAAACTGAATGTCTGTGAAATAACAGCCATGGTTTTATCAGCTAATGGCACACTTCGTTAAAACCTTGGGAAAGCAACCACTACAGGCTAGCTCGGGTGTAGGCAGAACGCCTAGGAGACATTTGAGACACAATATAGATGGACAGTCTACATTTCCGGAACGGTGTGCAGCCTATCCGAAGGTGATTCTGGGGTAGGGCATGGAGACTCTCAAATCACCAGCAAGTATAATCGGATGGACCGTATGCAACTGTCTATTACCACCCTCGGATGAGTGTTTCAAATGCCGCAGTCTAAAGATGAAGAGGCCATGAGGAGCAGACGATACCGTAAAATGCCAAGTCTGAGCTGGGCACTAAGATTGGATACTAACCACGGCCCAAATAACAGCAGTCCGGCTTCAATCAGCCGATACACCTAACAAGGCCGGGAGCTCAACACAAATTTTTATAAATATAAGGTATGACACGATGTTGATCCCCTTGAGTTCCCTTCTTCGTTTAGTCTAAGAGTTTTTGTCTTATTAAACTTTGTTTCCTTTCCCTGTTTCATAAACTCACCATATTGGGTGAGCAGTAATATTCTTTTAAGATTTTTGTCACGCTATTACGCTCCACTTAGTTCGTGCTTTGGTAATAAAGGTTGTTTTTTTAGAGGTATAGAACTTTAAGTTGGCAACACTATTTTAAATGGCTGACATCTTGTCAGCTGAATAGACTGACGCCTGAACAACGCTTCGATATTGTGCAAATTTATTTTGGAAATCATGGTTCGGTTCGAAATACGTATCGCGCACTACGCCCATTTTACGGTCAACATAATCGTCCATTAGATAAATTAATTCGATTAACTATGGAACGATTTCGCACCATGTTTACTGTGAATGATAATACGCATCTACAGAGACGTCGTACAGTGCGTGCAGAAGAAAATTATTGCTGCTGAAGAGCGTATCGTATAGGAAGACCCAAAATCAGTCTATCCGCCTTCGTGCACAGGAATTGGATATGTGTCCATCCACTTTATGGAAGATTTTGCGGAAAGATCTTGGTTTGCGTGCTTACAAAATCTAACTCATTCCAGAATTAAAGCCACAGGATCTCCTAGCAAGGCGTAGATTCGGTGAATGGGCCCAAAACAAGATTGCCGTTGATCCCAATTTTCAAAGGCGAATTTTGTTTAGCGATAAAGCTCACTTTTGGTTGAATGGATACGTCAATATACAAAAGAGCAGTATTTGCAGTGATATGTTGAGACACCGTTACATTCACAAAAACTGACTGTTTGGTGTGCTGCATGTGTTGAATAGTTGGTCCATACTTCCCTAAAAACGATGCTGGCCAGAACGTTACAGTCAATGGTGACCACTATAGAGCCATGATTACAGACTTTTTCGATCATCAATCATGATGTCCAGGAGCTGACGGCGCAACATGTCACACAGCTCGTGCCAATCGATTTATTAGAGGAAACGTTTAGTAACCGCATTGTTGGAAACTGGAGGCCCTAGGCTAAACAGATCCCACTCAGTCTGGTACACGGATGGATACAAAATTTCGACGGGTGTAGGAGCAGACATCAGCCGACCCAACTGCATAATGTCAGTTTCCTTAGGACACACAACATCAATCTTCCAAGTTGAAGTTTATGCCATTGAACTATGCGCAAGAGAATGTTTAAGGCATTATCTCAGAAGATCGGATATTTACCTCCTCTCAGACAGTTACCTCCTCTCAACTTGTTTGGAACTGTCTAACAATTCTAAAACAACTCACATCCCATAACAGAGTGACTCTTTTTTGGGTTCCAGGACACGAAGGAATTCTCAGCAATGAAGAGACCGATGAGCTAGCACGAAAAGGCTCTGCGACCCCTCCCGTCGGCCCAGAACCCTTCTGTGGACTACCCGCCAGTAATATAAAAGTTGAACTCAATACTTGGGAACACCAAATGCGTGCATCTCATTGGTATTCCATCCAAGGATTACGCCATGCTAAAAAATGCATTGGCCTCTCCAACAAAAAAACGAGCCCTTCAGATTTTCTCTATGAGCAAACTTGATGCTAAGATCATAACTCACTTCCTACAGAACTATTCACATGAGGGCCAATTGCGAATAGACGAATCGCGAACAAATCAATTTTAATGTATTTATGAATAGAAAATTTCTATTGCTTCAACCACAAAAGCATTATATTTAATTAATCTAAATTGATTTAAATAGCAATATTTACAATTACAAACATATTCTTGCGAATTAAAAAATTCTTGCCGCGAACTCTTTATTCACATCCAAAAATCCGCGAATGAAAAGTTCGTTCGAACATAACCTTAAAATTGACACATCTTGCTGCTTGTAAATATTAGCATATTCGTGGGTACCTGCGACCAAAAAAAGTTTTCATGTGAAAGAAATGTCAAAATTTACAAATATTCTCTTGTTCACAGTTCGCCATTCGCTCTCATGTGAATGATCCTTAACTGGTCACTGCGCCCTGAACCATCGTCTTATAAGAATGGAAAAAAGTTATACAGATATGTGTCGACTCTGCCTAGAGCAACCTGAAACGGCTGAACACAACCTATGTATTCAGCTGCAACTATTTTCTGTGGGGATATATGAAGTCGCTAATTTAAGCCGATAAGCTCAAAATGATTGACCACTTGGAGGACAACATTCGCCGCAACAACTGCCGATATACGGCCACAAATTTTGGAAAAAGTCATTGAAAATTGGACATCCAGATTACACAACGTCCGAGCCAGCCATAGCGGTCCTATGTCAGAAGATTATCTTTCGAATAAAATAAATTTCATGTCAATTTAAAAAAATGCATCTTTGTTTTATTCCATTTCAAAGTTCTATACCTCTAAAAAGAACATCCTTTATGTAACTTCGTCCTGTGGAAACCAGCGCGTAACTTACTCTTCAGAGAAATAATCTATATTAAAAATATAAAAATTTAGACAATTTAACCAATAGAAGTTTTAAGACACGCCCACTTTTTGGCGGAAAATTTTAGAATTCTTTCGAAAAACTTCATGAAAACAACTTGATTCATTTCACAAAATCTCATAAGATTAAATTACTAAACAACCAAAAAATTATATATATAATGTATGGGTCCTTTTTAATAGGTCTGAACTTTCACAATATTCGCCCAACAAAAAGTATAAACGGAAAAGTAAATATCGCCTAAACAAACATATACGAAGTAAAACTGACAGAAAGCAAACCTAAAATTTGTGTTATCTACGCACCCTGTCCAGTAAATTTGGTGGCTATCTATGGAGATGGGAGAAAGTTGAAAATAAAAATAAAAGCAATTTGCATGAAATACGTTTTATTTTTCGCTGTTTTACCCGTCCTTTATCCTCGTCCTTTAAAATTTATTTTAGGTCTTTCTTCTGTTTTTATAGAAATCATGATTTATTCCAGTCGTGTATAATTGAGGCAAACGATGATGAAACTTCTCCTGCATGCTACTTTGGATGTGCATGAGTATGTGAAAGAAGCCCTTGTTTGCTATACAACATTTATTTAATTTCTCTTTCTTTTCGCATTGCTCAAAATATTCCATAATCTACCACTGAATTGCACCGAAGCAAAAAATGGATTACTTAAGACGCCGGGTATATCGTCAATGAATCTCCTAACATCCTTACTTACCGAAGTCAGCTGTAATATCCTTGCGTACGAAGGCTCATCTTCTCAGTTTCAATTGCTTGCATAAGGATTTTATGCTCTCAAATTACAAGATGTTCTCAAATAATAAATTTAAAGTTCGCCAGCCAACTGACATAAGGCATTGAATAACTAGAGTGTAGGTTGTTTTGGGTGGATAGCTGTGATATGAGATGATGGAGGCAACGTCGTTGGCGGCTTGTATGACACTAAGTGTACGATGTACAAGGCGGAGCACCACCAACGAACAGAAAGGAACGTTGCGAAAGATAGGACAGAAAAAGTCGAAGGCTCTTTCACTTATGAATAGTAAACAAGTCGTTTGCATACCCTTAGTAGAATTGGTAAGCACAAGACGCGGCAGATGAGATATTCTGTAATGCGGGAGCGAACTGCAGAGGGATGATTGACTTTAAATGTAATATCGTATGAAAATTGCGACTATAAATCGTATTTTCATTTATTTTCTCGGCTTATAAAGGCGAGCAAAAACTGAGCACATCAATTGAGTGCCGCCATGAAATAGCAAAATATTGTTATCCGCATTGAAACAAAAACCCTGATGTTACGTTATAATAATTGCTGGTTTCACGGTAAAGCGAAGGCAGGATGAATTAACGTTTCCCTTGGCATAGTTCGGTCAAAGTTTACCAACGTATTCTTAATTAAATGCTCAGATTCACTTGCAAAATTCATATTTCGACTTTTTATGGTGGTCTGCTGCAAACATCTTCAAATTGTTTCTTTTGAGAAAATATTGTTTTTCTTATATACGAATATCTGAGATTCTTCTCAATTTACCTCTGGTAGACATCTTTGACTCTTAGGAATATGTTTTCCCCCAAAATAAATGCTTCATGGATAAAGGATAAGCCTTTGACATCCAATGCCAAAGATTGTTTGCTCGCAGTCTGGGAAATGTAATGAGTCTTTTATTTAAAGAGAGCTGCATTATTAAAGTTGGAAGTCCTATAAATTGGAACAATTTCAAGGATTATTTAAACTGCCCTTCTCGGTTGAAGGTTGTATTATGGATTGACTACGAAAATACGTTAAAACAAAAGCATCAGAAGCTACGAAGCAACCAAATATAATCTCTCTAAAATATCTTTAAAATGAATGCAAAAACAATTCAGATGTACAGCTAATTATTAACACAACATAACTATAATTTTCTCGTACAAATTAGTATATATGTAATAATGTAAAAAGACAATTACAAACATGCTGAATTTTGTGAATGACATATCGCCGGCTTAGAGTGTAAAAGGTTGCATTAAATTTTTATCATATTTGAAAAATATATACCATTAAATGAAGACGCATCGTCTGATGGTAAATTGGTGAAGATTAAAATTCAATTCAAATTATAAGTGCTCAAAATTGCATAATGCATAGAAAAGTTTAGTCCATAGCTCTGAAACTGAAATATTAGAGTTAATAAAACTAGGAAAAGTATACACAAACCAATTATGTCAAAAATATGTTGAACAAAATTTAATTTATTTTATTTTTAAGAGAGGAAGCACATACAGCGTGCGTTTTATATTCCAAGTCGATGTCTTTTAATTTTTTTATTTTATATAAGTATACATAATTATGACCAGGACCAAATCCTAAGACTATTTAGCAATGTCCGTCCGATCGTCAGTCCGGCTTCAGGCTTTTCAGGCTTTTAAAATTAAGCTATAAAGCTGAAATTTGGACCACATATTCCCTAGGACTCTGAAATGGTTAGGTGTAAAAAATGTTTGAGAACGTCCACTGCCACGCCCACAATTTAGAAAAAAACAGTTTTAAAGCTAAAGTTAGAGAGATAGAGTGTTACAACCTTTAAAAGATTTGTAAGCACTGCCCTTTATATGTTCTTTATAAGTTTGTCATACCACGCCTACTTTTTGTGGGCGTTTTTCACTAAAATGCTGTTTTCTTCGAAAATGTTCATAGAAAGCGATAAAAAAATGTTTAACAGGATATTTAGCCAACATGTTTTCCAACATAACGCATATACGTAACTTTTGGCCACGCCCAATTTTTGGGGGGCGTTTTTTCAAAAAATATTTTTTTTTTTTAATTTAATAGAATGAAATAAAATGCTATCCATCGTCCTCTTTCTGCGTTGGGGCTTATAGGGATACGGATAGGGTATCGTTCTGTTCGCCCCAAGCCTTTCCTTATGTTTTTCAATAACTTTTAAACAAAATTCAATATAATTATTTATATTTTATTGATTAATTGACTATATTGTCTAAAACATTTTGTATCGAATTTAATGTTGGACTAGTGGGCGCCTCTGGTGACGCCAAGGCGAGCATTCTGATTCTTTATTTATGGAAAAAAATAGAAGAAAATAAAGAACTTGTCTTTCAAAGACTCAGAATCTGAAAACCTTTTATCAAATTCAGTTTTAAGGCTTAACATATTTTCTGTGCATTTTGTATATAAAGCATTTTCAATTATACTTCATTTATACATATTTCGCGTAGGAAAGTGTGTCAGAGCATCGTTCCTCAACTGATTTTTCCAAAGAGCCAGCTTGAATTTAAATGCTTTAATTTGGTCACACATGTTCGTAATATTTTCTTTGTATTTTCTCTGTACATCTAAACATATATAATGCCCTCGAAATCTGTAAATGTGCGAAATGGAGATATTCAAAGCAATTTCGTGGGATTCCTTGGTTTGTTTCACTCTACGAACATGGGGAAAATTTTATATTTTATATTTATATCCCCTTATATTTTTAATATCCTTTAGAGCCAAGTTTTTCATATAACCATTATTTACCTTAATACTAAGGCAATTGTGCACAGTTTACGAATGTGGGCGACAAAATTGCAGTACTTTTAAAAAAACAATTTATATATTTTTCTTAGATTTAAGGTTACATATAGTGGCCGACATAAATCTACGCACACCTACTTTAAATTGAAGTATCCTTTCTTATATTTACGTATAAGTCAAATCCGAATATCACAGTATTGAAAAAAACTTTTTTAGGGTGGTAATCAGTAAAAATGGGACGAAAATAAAAGGGTATAGTAGAGGACTTAACAATCAACCCAACGCAAGTTATATCCAGTTATAATGAAAATTTCCTACTTCGAGGTATAATTACTCTAAATGATTTATCTACATTCAGAACAATCAGCTATAGGTATTAAACCCACTTAACATTTTTTTTGATATAATTATACGTAATTAATAATATTAGTATGCCCTACTAGATTTATTTATAAAATTATTGTTGTACCTGAGCTAGTTTAGAATTTATAGCGCTTAAAGTAGTTAAAGCACCACATTAGAGGTTACGCACTTTGATGGTCTGTTACTTGAAATGGAGTGAGAATAGAGAATACAATTTTGTGTTCGGCGGAACTTTAGGAATATTCCCTTAAAGGATTATACTGCTAAACTGTGACGCCTTGTATAACCTTAGACCAACTAAAGCTACAATTACAAGTTAGGGCCTTTGGTGACCTAACATGCACAATATGCTACAAAATGTTGTTAAAAATTAGTGAAAAAGTTATGATGCCCATACTAAAAATTAGCAGTGGCGGTAGTACTGTGAGGAACTTAAACTAACAGATCCCTTGGCTATAAATACTTTCCATGACCTACTGCTAACTACACAAAAAATAAACGGCATATAGTCAAAGAAGTAGGAGAGAGATCTGAATTTGTTGCCTTCGTGTCTGGTAAGTGTTGACAAAAATATTTCCACATTACTATATTTTTTTCATAATACATACGAAATATTTTGCGCACAAATGGCGGCCAATGACGTCTTAACTACATATTTACGTATGTAGAAAAAGCTCTTATCAATCAATAGTTTTCGAGTCTCTTCTCAGATAACTTGAAAGCGACGATGTCGTATACTAAGCAATTGCTCAATGGCAGGTTCCGGGTAAGGAATTGCAAAGGTTAGTTGCAATTACAGAAATAAATGCAAAAACTTACCTAACATTTCTTTAAATCTATTGAAATAGCGTTAAAGAAATTAATTTTTGCTACAAAAGCAGCGTGCTAGGGATTGCAGAGAATGGAAAGTAGCCTCATGTCAAAAATATGGTATGGTAGCCAAAATAATAGAAATGTAACTACAATAGTAGTACATGTGGCAACGCTGATTAGAATTCGGTATATATAGGTAATTCTATATAAGCATAACTCTTTGCTGTATAATACGCCAAAGGTATTGCCACAGAGGTGAAACCAAGCGCCTCAGAATATGCTACCCATAACTTCTTCATTCTATCATTTACCTTAAATTTGTATGGTAGCTAGTATATTTGAATTCGTTGTAGTACGTACATACATAGGTAGTTACTTTGGTAAACCGGGTTTTTCTCACTATACGACGAGCAACAAACCATTCATATATATCTTATGTTGTAACAGGTGTTTTGCAATTGGTGGTAATTCCATAAAACGCTTACCGAGTACATTTATCTTCAACATTCACCTATCACAAACCAACATACATACATTACCGTTTTCGGGAGCATTCCACAACAAAGGTTCGCTTTGTTTATTTATATGAAAAGCCAGGTGTGTTCTGGTTGTGTGGCGACACATTATCCTTTGAACAGCTTCACGGATGCGGATTCTAAATGAGCGCGGTTAGTTGTTCACGCTTCGGCATGTAGATTTACATTATGTAGGCTTTCCCTATAATACGCGAACAACTTTGAAGAACCATAATGAATGTTGTTATCGAGAAAGACTATTGTAATAGATAACCGACACAGTATTAGAATGAATTCCACCAGCATTAACTTATAACATGCCTAAAATGGTTGAATGGTTGTACCTATATGTACGTATTTAGATTTACATATGTAGGCAATAATAACTCTAAAATCGTGTGCCCAAAATCGATGAATTTTATTGAATTTTGAAGTAAAATTTAAGCACAAAAAATAAAAATAGGTAGGTAGGTAGCTACATGATTGTACCTAAATGAGTGTATATTAGCGTTTTTGTTTAGAATTATTATTAAGTACCTTAAACGTAAACAATTTCGATTCGTTGTTTTTCCAATTTATTCTAATATATGCGAACGAAGGTAGGGGCAAGGATGGATCAAACACAATTACCCACAAAACTTGGGTCCTAGACAAAATTCACTTTGTTTTGCCTTGAAACCAAATTCAAAGAAAGCTTGAGTTCGAGACCCGTTTTTTTTAACAATATGTGGTTTCATCAAAAAATAACTACAGAAAACGAAAAAAATTATATAATGTAACAAACTAGAATTAAGTTGAATATTTGGCACTACCAAAAGGTAATGCCTCAGAGGTGTATATGTAACAAGGTTCCAAGCACTTGTCTTTAGGGAAGTAAGAGATTAGTTGTCAAAGCAAAAGAAACACGTTTTTAATAAATTCAAGTTTAAATTTAAAATCAAGAGACGTTTACATTCTTAGAAGTGGGATATTGACATAAAAATAACTAAGAAAAAGTGAAAATGTCATGTTCCGAGAAAACCGATTATTGAAGCGTTAATCGCGGCCGACGTAGAATTCGACAAAAATGCCACCGTGGCCGAACTTCGGATATTGTATGACGAATTATTGTCAACCCGAGGAACCGCAGCAAACGTGTCCCGAGGCTCCGAAGAAGAGAACCTGGGTGCAGAATTGGCCAGAACCGACAAGGAAATCCTATTGCGATTTTCTCGGCTCTCGAAGCCATGGTTCACCCCTTTAGTGGCGACGACAACTACGATATCGAGAAATGCAGGAGATTGCCTCCTACACCAACATACCGGAGGCCGATTTCATCGAGTGTATTGTCGGCGGATTGAACGACTGCAGCAACAGTCCCGTCACCCTTATGGGGACAAGCAGTATGAGGCAGCTGAAAACCCTCCTGGACAGATACGAGAGGAAGCGCACCTCCGACGCCCTGAAGAAAACCGCAGTCAACCCAAACGCTGTCATGACCCCCAAACCGAGGACCGCAGCCAGCGCAGTCGGCACCGAAGAGCATGTGAGGTGCTACAATTGTTTTTCAGTTTGCCTACTATCAGAGCCAGTGCCTGAAGCCGAAGCGACCGATGAACGCCTGTTTTAAGTGCCACCAGATGGGGCATTTCCATCAAAATTTCCCTAAGAAAAAAAACCGCCGTTGAAACAGTCCATCAGCACAACGAAGACAGAAATGCACGCGACCGTGAGGCCATTGAAGGATTCGTGGAGATGGCATAGGAGATGAGGGAGTTTGATTAGATAGCTGAGAAAATGAAGGCGTTCCAGATGGTAGGTGTTATCTTTATCGATCATCATAACAAGTGCAGTGAGAATAAATCCTATTTTTGTCTATTTGATTCCGGCAGCCCAAGTAGCTTTGTTAAAAAATGGCTTGTCCCGTTTATTTATGGGGAAAAGATGCCAACGCGGTTTAGAGGGATGGGAAACCAGTTCTTAAGTACGAATGGCACCTTAGATTGCAAATTAAATTTCGGGATTAAACTGTAGCTCATTGGTTTATTATAATTCCAGATGATGAAACTTTTGTACCGCTGCTCTTGGGACGCGATATTTTATTAAAATCAACATACATCTTTGCTTAAGTTACATTATGACAGACAATTTTTTTACAGGTTGAACAACTAAATTTCGTTTGAAAGGGATAATCAGACCGAGTAATTCACCCTATGCTTCCGCCTTTCATACTAGTGAGGAAAAAGAATGGGGAGGTTTGGATGTGCGTAGACTATCGGGCCCTAAACAAACATACCGTAAGGGACAACTTTCCGCTCCCATTAATCGAAGACTGTTTGGAATATTTCGCAAACAAGAAGATTTTTACCACGCTAGATTTGACATCATATCATGTCCTCATGTCTGAGGAATCGGTCAAATATACCGCGTTCGTAACTCCTTTTGGACAATTCGAATACGTTCATATGCCCTTCGGTCTTAAGAATGCACCCGCGGTCTTTCAGAGATATATTTACTTAAAGTTGAAACCGTTGATTGACAAAGGCAAAGTTTTTGTTTATATTGATGACATCTCCATTGCAACCATCGACATGCAGACGCATGTTAAAATTCTCACCGAGGTGCTGCGCGTATTAAAAGAAGCCGGCTTGAAACTTAGTATGAAGAAGAGTAAGTTCGCACTTAAAGAAATCGATTACCTTGGTTGTCGGATTAGTGCGGATGGGATCCGCCCTAACGACAATCACTTAGAAGCGATTCGTACTTACCCGATGCCCCGCAATACTAAAGTGATCCAGAGGTGTAATGGGTTGTTTTTCTATTTCCGGCGCTTCATCCCAGATTTCTCCTGCATTGCCAGGCCATTGACAAATTTGCTAAGGAAAGATTCAAAGTTTTCTCGGACTGATGAGTGCACTGAAGCCTTTGAGCAGCTAAGAAATAAACTGGTTTCTTCGCCAATATAGGCAATATACGATCCCAAATGGGAAACGGAGTTGCACTGTGATGCCAGCGCACATGGTTTTGGGGCCGAACTTATGCAAAGACAGGATGACAAGAAGTTTCATCCAGTAGCCTTTTTTCAAGAAAGACGACTGGTGAAGAATCGAATCTAATTAGTTTTGAATTAGAGACATTAGCTGTTGTACATGCCCTAGAACGGTTCAAGGCCATTTACCATTGTTACTGACTGTGTAACCTTTGTCGCAAAACCTTAAGAAGAAATACGTAAATCCGCGAATAGCTAAGTGGGCTTTACACTTTTACTACAATTATCAAGTAGAACATCGGAAAGTGGAAAGAATGGCTCATGTTGATGCGCTTAGTCGAGTGCCCGCCATCGGGGCAATAACGAGTGAAGACTTGGATCTGAATATCCAAATTTCGCAGACACGCGATGAGAACATACAGTGTAGCCGAGATAAATTAGAAGCCGAAGAAGTACCCGGGTATGTGCTGGAAGATGCGTTAGTTTTTTGTGTTGGTCCGCAGAACAGACGTCAACTTTGTGGAAGGAACTAGAAGAAAACGTCATTCGTGTCACCACGAGAAATGTGGGCATCTGGGTATTGACAAATGCGCAAGTCAAATCCAGAACTGTTATTGGATCTCGAATGTAAAGAAAAAATAAATCGGTTTATCAGGAAGTCGGTTTATCAGAAGTGTATTTACCATTCCGTGCGATTCCTGCGAAATACAAAGCGAAAAATATAAAATATTGCGAAACACTGTCCATATAGGGCACTTTGGCCCGCTGCCCTCCATAAGTTCAAGGAGTAAACATATTTTGTTTGTCATAGATGGCTTCGCGAAATATGTAAAATTATATCCTTACAACACTCCCAGACTAAGAGAAACGTTAAGCGCCCTGAAGCGATGTTTTGAATATTACAGTCGTCCACGTAGGATCTGGTTTCACGTCACAGGAATTCTGTAAATTTCTGGAGGAAAATAAAATTTACCATATTAAAGTTGCTGTAGTGTCTAATCAGTCGAGTGGCCAGGTTAAAAGGGTAAACCTAGTTTTGAAGGCAATGTTAGTGAAGTTGGTTGAGTGCTCCGATTGCGCCAGTTGGAAACAGCAGTTGACCAGGGTTGAGTATGCCATAAATAATACTAACCATTCAAGCACGGGGTCGTCCCCAAGTAAACTGCTGTTCGGAGTAGAACAACGGGGATGTGTCATCGACAAAGTAACTGAGCATTTGGATGATAAATACAGTGATGACGAGCGAAAGATACGACCAGATTGCGATATGAAGCCTCCGAAGCCAACGAAAAGTTCCAGCTGTACAACCTGAACTATTTCAATGAGCACCATAACTCGCCCAAGCAGTTTAGCGTCGGCGAATTTGTAGTAATAAAAAATATGGACACTTCGGTTGGGACTAATAAGAAATTAATACCTAAGTATCACGGTCCATATGTAATAAAGAAGAAGTTAGATAATGACCGTTATGTGATAGAAGATATTGAAGGCTTTCAAGTAACGCAGTTGCCGTATCACGGCATTTTACATTCAAGTAGATAGATGGGTAGAGTGTAGTAAAAGTAGTACAGTAAAATAGACGGATTCGAAAGGCAACATTTATCTGTAGCTTTAAAATATATAATCGAGGTCGATTGACCGGTCAGAATGACTGAACTGTAATGAACTAGAATTAAGTTGAATATTTGGCAACACAAAAGGCAATGCCTCAGAGGTGTATTTGTAACAAGGTTCCAAACACTTGTCTTTAGAGAAGTAAGAGATTAGTTGCCAAAGCAAAGGAAATACGTTTTTAATAAATCAAGTTTAAATTTAAAATGAAGAGACGTTTACAATAACAAGATATTTAGCCAATATTTTTGCTAGTAAATATAAAAATGGTGATGTTTTAAGAGTTAAGTTCAGGTTGGCAGCACTGGTTAGTAGTGGCGTCCAAACGTCATCTGTCAAAGTGCTGTCAAACTGAATAGTTTTCAGTATACTCTGCCATTTATTCATTGAGAGACAAACAAGCAACGATTGCAAATTATTGAAATTTATTATCAAAATTTGTGCTCTGTGAAAGATGTGAAAATCCGCTGTTCTATCGAAATATTGTATTCAGCGATAAGGCTCATTTCTGGATCAATGGATACGGAAATAAATAAAACTGTCGCATCATGGACAGCCACATTTCATACAAGAATTACCGATGCATCCCGAAAAACGACAGTTTGATGTAGTTGAAGGGCTGGTGGCATCATGGGTCCATTTTCCTTCAAAGACGACCATGGAAGAAACGTTTCCGTCAACAGCGAACGATATCGAGCCATGATACGCTACTTTTTTTTGCCCCAGTTGGCTGAGTTGAACCTGGTTGGCATGTGGTTTCATCAAGACGGTGCCAAACAGCTCGTGAAACATTGGAAATGTTGAAGGTTGAATTTGGTAAGCCATTTATCTCTCGAAATGGCCCTGTGAGTTGGACGCCAAGGTCATGCGATTTAACGCCTGTTGATTGTTTCTTGTGGGGTTATGTAAAGTCGTTAGTCTATATGGACAATCCGAACACAATTGAAGACTTACAGGATAACATAACACGCGTAAGTCGTGGAATACAGGCCGAAATGCTCGAAAAAGGAACGCAAAATTGGACCTTCCCAGTGGACCATTTGAAACGGAGCCGCGGAAAACATTTACATGAAGTTGTCTTTAAAACGGAAATGGCGAAGGCCTATTTATCGATAACAATAAAAATATTGAATCATTGACAACTACGGTTAAAAAAATCACCCTTTACATGCATGGAAAGTTTAGCCAAAATTGCTAGTGAACATGGCTAAGAACAAACCTACCCCTTGATTAATATATAGAAAATGAATGTGCAACTTAGCACCTATCCAAAAAAGTTTGGCATTTGAACAGTATTATAATTATAATATTTCCGCAGGCTTACAGTTTTCTAGCAAGAGTTTGCGCTTTTAAAAGCCCGATAGGATTTAGGTTGAGGTTGAGGGATTTAAGGAACATACATAAATTCGGTTCGTAATTGTTTTCATATACATAGATATATCTACATACGAATTTCCGAGAAATCGACTCACCCTTATAGCTACAGACTTACTTAAACATACCGTCGCAAATTATGTTTTTTCTGTCTGTTAAGTATATTTACAAACTTCAAGAAGTAAAAAGAACTAAGAAAGAAAGATCAAACTTATTCTCCCCCAGAAGACTGTTTAAAATAACACTGAACAAGAAAAAAAAGACATACAAACATCGTTTAAGAAGAGGAGTAAAAACACCTACTGAAAAAAGAAGGTATATAATTTTATCTAGCAATGCAAACAAGATAAAGTGCACGACTGTGTTATATGAAACTTTCCCGTAATATAACATCCGTTTCAAAGAAAGTAGTAACATTTGAAACCAAATACATTTAATATACCAAATTTATTAAAATCACTTAAAAAAATCAATTTTCCCAAAAGCGGCTATAAGGATTTTGATGTACTTATTCCAATTGGACACTTTTAACCCAATTCTCCAATATACCCAAACAAAAATAGATCAAAATCGTTACAACTGTTTTTGTCGAAAGAAATTTAATTTAAATATAAGAAAATAAATAGGCAGATTTGTTCGAATTAACAGTAAAGAAAAAATTATAGTAACATATTTGGAAACTCCTTTTATTAGTTTTTGATATATTGGCAGAATCCAATATAAATGTATCATCTTTCATTCTCAGTTTGAGTTCGAAATTTCCTCACGATTGCAATAACTTTCTCTTCAGTATACGTCTACAAGTAAGTTAAAAAAATTACATAGGTAGCGGACGACGAGGATAATTTAATAACTCTTAAGCGTATGCAGTTCGCCTTTCGCCGTTCGGGCTTCAGGGAATGAATTTCAATCTTTGCTTTGTTGCTGCCTAAAATGCGTTCAGTTTTTGCCGATAGGGAATAGAGGAACCAGCTTACCATTCTCACCGTAAAAAAGAAATACAGATTTTATATACAGCGCATTTGCATATCTTAAACCTTAATGATTTCTATTGTTAGAACTTTAATAAACACGTATAAACGTCAACATACATAAATATCCACATATTTCCCTGAGAATAGAATTCAGAAACGACTTAAAATTCACATTCCGGTTTGTTTAACTGAAAAGTTTACACATAATAATAATTTACGTCACCACAGTCAAAGATTCTAGGAATTGAATCTGCTTTTGATATTGTAGGTAGGTAAGTTACTGTATATAATATTGAGTAAATCATCTGCATTTGATAAGTTCAAATTAAATGACCTTTTTGGGGCTTTCAAGGGAGAATTTCTTTAACGGCAAAAATTTAATGTTATATGTCCTTAGAAAAAAGTGAAGGTTTCTACACTATGGCAGGGACACTGAAGGCATCAACTAACATGTCATTCAATTTACCGTAAAATAAGAAGGTTCGTCTTTGCCGAATCCTGCATAAAGGATGTAAGGGTTTTACATTCTTCATCTGAATAGTCGACGGTTTGATTCGAAAACCTTGAGGCTGAAGGATAGCGGCGATCTCTGTCGGAGTTCGACTGGGGCCAAAAAGTGTATGTACTGAGATCACAGTAACTATAATACTGATTGTACTCATAGAGGGTGCTTTGTTATACCCTATCCTAAGGGTATATTAATTTTGACACATAGTTTGTAACACCCCTTAATATTCGTCGTAGACCCATAAAGGTATATATATTTATGATCAGGACCAAATCCTAAGACTATCTAGCAATGTCCGTCCGTCCGTCCGTACGCAATTTTTAGGCCTTTAAAATTAAGCCAGGAAGCTGAAATTTGGACCACATATTCCCTAGGGCTCCGAAATGGTTAAGTCCATTTTAGAAATTTTAGAGCTAAAGTTAGAGAGATAGAGTGTTACAACCTTCACTAGATATGTAGGCCCTGCCCTGCTTTATAAGTTTGTCATATAAAGTTTTTTGCCACGCCCACTTTTTGGGGCGTTTTTTCAAAAAAGTTTTTTTTTTAATTAATAGAATAAAATAAAATGCTAGCCATCATCTTCTTAATGCTTTTTTCTTTGGGGCATATAGGGATATGGATAGGGTATCATACTGTTCGCCCCAAGCGGACTGTAGCCTTTCCTTATGTTTTTAGAGGTATAGAACTTCGAATTGAAATAAATCACAAGAAAGTCGTTTTAATGTCCATCGATTTGACCTTTTTTCAAGCATTTGAAGCTGTATGTCGGCAATAACGCCACGACTGTTGGCTTCCAAGTCCCTTAACGTTTCTGGTTTGTTGACGTAGGCGAGCGTCTTCACATATCCCCAAAGAAAATAATCCAATGGTGTCAAATCACACGATCTTGGTGCCCAATTGACAGGTCCATACCGCGAAATTATGCGCTCATCGAATGTTTCCTTCAGTAAATCGATTGTAACGTGCGCTGTGTGGCATGTAGCGCCGTCTTGTTGGAACCACATCTCATCCTCATTCATGCCATCCAATTCGGGAACAAAATAGTCGGTTAACATGGCTCCATACCAGTCTCCATTAGAAGTATGGCCCAATGACTCCACTAGCCCATAGAGCACACCAAACAGTCAGTTTTTGTGGATGTAATGGCGTTTCAAGGGTCCCTTGTGGATTCTCTTCACTCCAAATGTGGCAATTTTTCTTGTTGACGTAGCCATTCAACCCAAAATGAGCTTTATCACTGAACAAAATTTTTCGATGAAAATCAGCATCGATATCAATCTCATTTTCGGCCCATACACCAAAATCCCGACACATTGCATAGTCTCGCGGCTTTAATTTTTGCACGAGCTGGATCTTATAAGGTCGTAAGAAGAGATCTTTGCGCAAAATCTTCCATAAAGTTGATGGACAAAGCTCCAATTGCTGTGCACGGTGGCGAATGGATTAATTTGGGTCCTCTTCAACACTTTGCTCTGCAGCAAAGTTTCTGTTTCTTCGGTACGCACTGTTCGACGTCTCTTCGGATGCGTATTATCACATAGAGTAAACGTAGCGCAAAAACGATCCATGGTTAACCGAATTAATGCTCTGATGGACGATTATGTCGACCATTAAATGAACGAAGCTTGCGGTAAACTTCGCGAACTGAACAATTATTTTCGAAATAAATTTGCACGATTTGCAAGCGTTGTTCATTTGTCAACCTGTTCATGATGAAATGGCAGACCAAACTAAACATAAATGGCATTAGAGTTGCAAGATTTGACCACAAAAAGTCAGTTTTATCTCTATTCGAAAAACTAACCTCTGAAAAAAAACTCATTACACATTATCTAATAAAAAAAATTAAATCCATAACGCTTAATTCAATAACATAAATTCTTACTCTAAAAAATTATTATTTAAAAGAAAACAGAATTCATGTCAGGTTTATCACATCAAAACTTGTCCTCAAAATAAGTTACATTTATCCCAGTCGCCAATTCTATAATCGATTACTTACATTGTATATGGTCCTCATTTAGATGTTAGTTTAATTCCCTAAATTCCCAAACTTTTTTAATACAACTGAATTTATAACCGTTGCCTCCATAACTGGCAACATATTGCATATCAGCTCACACTCTCGGACTTATGTAAACGTACAGACATACAGGCAGATAGACAGATAGATCCACTATTTTTTTACTTTTCTATAGACGTAACATTATATCTAATCCACAGTCCTCTTTTTTATTTAAAACCTAAATAACAACTTATCTATCAAAAAAAAAAAAAACACATAATAAGCGGTTGATTATTTATGAGTTGCTGAGGTATAGATAGACAGATATAGTATGATATAATGATGTATGTATTTAAAAATAATTGTTTAAAAATACACTAAAAGCTCGAAAGTTAGAATACACGGACTTATATATATTTTCTTACCTAACGGTATTTATGAACTTTATTTGGTTTTTATTTCTCTCTTATCTTTAGTTAACTACAACGTCACTATTCGGCCATAAAATATATTTTTATTTTTTATTTAAACTCACTACACTTTCATGTGCGAAGTCATCGGTGTTTCTAAACAAAACTGATAATAAAAAATTATCTTTGAAATCACACCAAACACAATAGTTCTTTTATACAAAAATTGTTGTTGCCTTACAAGTTAGCCACAAAACGAACTGAGATCTAGAAAAGAGCGCCAAGTTTGTATTGTGATTATTTAAAATTTCACAAATAGTATTTAGGTACATTTTTATAATTTGGTATCTCTGTAGCTTTGTGGTACGCAACTTGTTAGTTAGGGGGGGGGGGGGGGGGTGTCAAAATGGCCTGAGTTGGTTCGTGTAAATACAGGCGTAGTGCCAAAGTTGCTAAAGAACTTGGCTGGGCACTACTATGCCCCTTGATTTGGTATATGATACCAAATTTTACCATTCTTTTTGAGGCTACTCAAAAACGGATCACATGTACCAAGAAAGTTTCTCATGACACAGTGGAGCTCTTTATTTTTCTGGTTCTACTCAAGAAATTATACCCACAAGCAGAGTGCCGAAAAATAATGTTAGGAAATATGTTTTGTAAATTCCCTTAAGGCAGTATTTTTGCCTTCAAAATACAAAAACGAACCTAGATAACTAGAACCTTTTTTGAGAAAGTGAGTGTTAAAAAAAATGTTTCTTTACCTTTTCCTTTATTTACCATTATTAAAAATGATAAAGCAAAGCAAAAAAAGCGAAATGTTACCCCAAAAACTCTTAATACGAACATTTAAGCAAATCATACGCACCGTTTCGCCATACGGACTCTAGGCAGAAAGACGAATAGCAGTGTTGGGCCAACTTTTTTTGAGTTCTCTATAAACTTTATATCATACCGACTACTATGTTTGAGTTCGAAATTTTAGCACGATTACAATTAAATTCTCTAGAAAAGAAGAAGACGACTTTGTGCCGTAACTTTATGAAAAATTTTCAAGATCTGGAATCTCATTCCTTTTCAGCTTTATTCGAAAATGCACCTTAAGGTGTTTGCAAAAGTTCTTAAATAAAAGGTAAACATTTCGCAAAATATATTTAGTTTATGACTCTTGAAGTAGAATTTGTTAAAACTGAAAGGAGTTAAAATATACACACTAATCATATAAACACCCGTTTTAATAATGGCTTTAAGTTACCTAGTGCTGGATTTACGTTAAGTTGATAAACTCTAATGTTACTCGTTTTGAGTTTATTTTAATTTTATAAACTCAAAACAGAAAAATTAATCCCACTAGTTCCAATTAATTGGAAGGGTCTGCAAAAGGTCAGATAATGTAAATATAAATAAATTTTAATTTAGAAATTTCTCTTCTTATTTTGCATAAATCTTAATATGTACCATATGTGTACATAATACAATTATAGCAAAGACCATAGCCTAAAATTTCTGGTTTTATGTACCTCCAAAAAAAAAGTAAAATATTTTTTGACATATTTTGACCGATTTTATGTACCACCCATCAACAAATTTATTTCAACTTTGTTAGAAATTGGGACATTTTAACAGAATTTAAGGTATTTTTTATGAAGGACACGGACACTTGAGTACCTTTTTTTCGTGTGTGAGCATTCATAGCTTTTTGTTTACGTATAAGTTGTAATGGTATTACGAGAAGTACCTACTCCTAATGCAGCATAAAACACCCACTACACCATTCGAGCCTTTTATATATAAAGTGTTATTGCAAATTGAAAAATAAAATGAAATTGAAAAATGGAATGAATTTTTCAAATGAATAATAAAGAAATAATGTGCATTACGTTAAAAATTTACTATTTCAACCGCTTAAAGCATGAACAAAAGATGATTATACGGTGTTAGTTTTCAATTTAAGTATCTCAGAAAGTGATGTTATGTATTGCAAATTTTAAAAAGTTATTAAAGCTTCAATTTAATTTTATGCTATCTGTGTAGGAAATTGCTTATTAAATGTTTGCATCACCTGTTTAAGTTGGCAGATACTGTTGCTGTGGTTATGTGTTTCTACTTACATGTAAACATCGAGGGTTGAAATTTAAGTGGTATGATAGTTTTAGTCTCGTAGGAATAATGATTGATAAAGTGCACATGTGTTCAAGAAACAAAATTGTGAATTTCCGGATATCGTAGATATGCGTCTTATGACAAAAGCATATGTTTTAATATCAATTTAATTTATTGGTAGAACAAACAAGAAAAATAGCCATTTATAGTACATAGGCTCAAAGATTAACATTGATTCAATTAATTTACATAAAAAAGCAATTAAAAAATATTTAATATAAGAAAAGGAGGAAAAATTGAAAGAAAATTTATTCTTAAATGATCATATCGTCTAATTCCGAAAACATACTGCACCACATAATTAAAAACAACAAGTAGTTTATGCTAAGATTAGAAATCTAAGTTAGGGTAAACGACTATAGCATAAACAAATATCGAAACAAGCACAGACTTAATTAACCCAAGTTTAGTATCCACAGGTTTAAAACTGGAAAATGCTCAAGGCTTTCTTAAGCCAGCATAACACGTGACACAATATAGTTCACATGGTCAGTAGCGGAAAGGGAACGATTTAATTTGTAACCTAGGTTTATTTCAGTATCTGAAAACTTCAATCAAATATTATTTAAGTAAATATGAGGTTTCTGAGCAGGATCGAACAGTTTTCTGGAAATCAAAATTAACTGACTTTTGATCGGATTTAATATCAATATCAAATAATTATTTTGGAACCATGAAAAAACATAAGAAAAGGCTACAGTCCGCTGGGGGCGAACAGTATGATACCCTATCCTTATCCCTATATGCCCCAAAGAAAAAAGCATTAAGAAGATGATGAATAGCATTTTATTTCATTCAATTAAATTTAAAAATAAAAACAATTTTTTTTGAAAAAAGGTACCCAAAAGGTGGGCATGGCCAAAAACTTTGAATGGCCAATATATTGAAAAAATATTGCGTAAATATCTTGTTAAACATTTTTTTTCGCTTTCTATGAAAATTTTCGAAGAAAACAGTATTTTAGTAAAAAAAAACCAATAAGGCAAGAAACCTTATTGACAAACATATAAAGGAGGGCACTGTCTACATATCTTGTGAATGTTGTAATACTCTGTCTCTCTAACTTAAGCTTTGAAACGATTTTTTCTAAATTGTGGGCGTGGCAGTGAGCGACATAAATTTAAAGGCCTCAAAAGTTGATACGTACGGACGGACGGACATTGCCTAATAGTCTTAGATTATTAAGGGGTGTTACAAACTATGTGTCAAAATTAATATACCCTTAGGATAGGGTATAGATAATAAAAGATAACTGTCAGGGATAAATGATGAACTGGTACTAGAACAC
Organism: Ferdinandea cuprea; assembly: GCA_963576555.1. Lineage (NCBI taxonomy): Eukaryota > Metazoa > Arthropoda > Insecta > Diptera > Syrphidae > Ferdinandea > Ferdinandea cuprea. The sequence continues at coordinate 88,325,075 of OY754959.1, forward strand.
AAAAGGAAAGCTATAGATATTAAATTCATCAAAGGTGGGGATTTTTTGTTGTTATGTTGTTTTTACCAATCTTTCGAAAGTAAATTACTTCAGAGTTTTTTTTTTCGAAGATTACTGATTACTTAGCTTGGACAAAATTTTATTTTCATAGCCCTTCTGGTGATATAGATGAACTTTAATTTCTGCCTCTACAAAATACTTCCCAATTGTAATCAGTAGGCATACGTTTTCATTTTCCATACAAGTTTCCTCGAACCTTTATGGCACCTTGTACCTCACTGGAAAACCAAGGGAGTTTTGTATTGCAAACAGCAACTTACTTAATAGGGACATGCATATTAAAAAGATCAATAGTTAATGTCTGAACAATATTGAATTTTTCATTATACCCCTTACATAATCACATGTGTTCCATGGAAGAAGTCTAGTATCACATTGAAAGATAATGTTATTTATTAATATATAATCACGGAATTGAAAGGATTATTGTAATGGGGCCCAATGTGCAATGGGGGCACAATTGAAGGTGCGGAAAAGAATATGCCCTCAGGAGACAGCTGTTCTTGAAGCAAAACATTCGAATAACCAGCGATACCTAATCAATCAAGGAGACGTATTCTAGAGTCGAGCCCAAAATGTAGTCGAGATCAAAACCAGTAGTTTCAGTAATTCTGCAATGCGAAACCAATACATAACCTGGAATGCCAAAGATTTTGTTGCGATCATCATTATCTAGTGTTTTGCACTTACATAATCACTAAAACCGTTAGCATCTACACCAGAATCAATAAAAGTATGACGACTAAAGGCTAATTTCGACAAGCTGAGACTGCGAGCATTTAAAACATTCGTACGCATTAAATTAAATCTTAGCGTTTAAACCAGGAAAGGACTCATAACGAACCATTATAAATTTTAAATTAAAATATAAAATACAAACTTCCCTTCAAGAAATAAAGTAGCACAATTTTTTTTTCTACCACGCACTGTGTAATTTTAACAGAAGAACGACAGAAAAAAAATAGAATATTGCAAAATAATAAGAAATGGGAACAGGTACGTAAAAAGAGGTGGATAGAAAAGTCATATAACATTATAATTAGATTAAAAAAATTAAAAATAATACTGAAATTTTAACAAGGTTGTATTATGAATTTTAACGAGTTTAACAAAAATAGGAAATAACAAAAAATATTGCTCCAGTCAGAATTAACAGGAAAATCCATGTGTTAATGGCCTTCCCGATGTGGCACGGTCGCGAAACAAAAAAAAATAAAGTGCACGACTGCGTCATATGAAACTTTCTCGGTATATGAGATGCGTTTTTGAGTCGCAAAATTAAATTTATTTAAATCACTTTTTGGGTTAAAAAAAATTGATTTTCTCAAAAACGGCACCTACAGTTTTGATGTATTTCGCACATTAGAAAATTTTAACATAATTGTTCGAAAATTGTCAAAATCGTTGAAGCCGTTTTTGAGAAAACGAATTTAATTTAAATTTAAGAAAATCGTTATATGAAAAAAAAATTTGTTTGAGTCTAAACAAATTCTTCGAGATATTGCCCGTTTTATAAATTACCGTTAGTCGATTTTTTTTCCACTCGATTTTACTCAGTTTGAGTCGAAATTTCCGCACGATCGCAATAACTTTCTCTTTAGTATACTAATGTATACGAGAAATTTAAAAAGTCGACTCCCAAGAGAGTTTCGTTGTTAAAGAAATGATTAATTCGTTGTCATTTTTACGTATATAGTCAATTTCCTCTTAAGCTTGCGGTTGTTATTTCGAAGCTCCAAAGTATCGATCCCAAATTTTTGCACTTTACTATTAAGAGTACCAATAGCTGCACTCCAATTCAGAAAGCAACGATTTGAATTTAATCAATAAACTTGATTTCAAATCGCGTATTTAATCAGATAGCGATGGTTTTTTATTTGACATCTTCACTGGTTATGAGCAAGATTTAATTTGATTGTTACCTGATTGGGATTTTTCAGGAGTCCCTGCGAATTCCCTTAAGTGATTGTTGGTAAGTGAGTTGACATATTTTAATATTATGGATAATAAAGAAACACTAAATGCAAATGAAAATGAAGTGCACGACTGCATCATACGAAACTTTCTCGGTACATGAGATGCGTTTTTGAATCGAAAATGAATGGTGAAAAATTTATTTAAATCACTATTTACGTTTTGAAAAATTAAATTTTATCAAGAACGGCACCTACGATTCGCTTATTGAACACACTTATTATATTTGTTCAAAATACAAAAAATTATCAAAATCGTTAGAGCCGTTTTTGAGAAAACGAATTTAATTCAAATTTAGGAAAATCGTTATATGAAAGAAAATGAAATTAAAATATAGTATAAATATAGTTTAAAAAAAAAACAGTAACATTTTTTTGGGTTAACTTCTTTATTTTTCGAGTTATTGGCGGCTTTATAAATAAACGTTAATCGAAGTATGCAGTATTGCAAACTGAGTATGTAGTATTTTTGGCCCCATCCCAAGTATCCTCAGTACAAAAAAGGCCAAAATCGTTGAATACATTTTATAGAAAAATGATGATAAGTGATTTTCACCAAAGCAAAGATGCCCCGAGATGTAACCCAAACAAATTTATATACGAACTTTGAAGAAAATCCGTCGAACCGTTTCGCCATACGCGCCCGGACATGTACACAACACAAATGAATGATGGAAACATTTTTGGGATATTTTAACAACTTTCTTTTAACAAGTTATTTTAGGATAATGAGTTATTTGCTGATTTAATGACAGACCGATTACAAACGCAAACATTAAACACTTTCTCTGAAACCAAAAGTTCTTTATATACGAATGTTTAAATACAAAATTGACCATATCTGTGGTCTTTAAACATACCGATCCAAAGTGAGTAACGATAAAGGATATCCTAGGAATGTAGAACATTTTACATTTTACTTTTGGTGTTACCATATATGTATGTATATATTAGTCAACATTTGAGGTCGTAAAAGGTGCAAAGGGCCCAGAACGTAAAAAGAAAAATATCCCAATACCTTTTTCTTTAAGGAAACTTTATTATGGTAACTAACCATTTTTTTTAGAACTTATTGTAAGGTTTTCAAGTGTTTTGAGAAGTTTAATTATTTACTTAATGTGGTATGAAGCCAACTGAAGAGCACACACCACGCAGTCACTGGAGAAGGGTGCCAGCATAAGTTCTTATATTTTTGCTAACTCAATTTATGCATCTTTAGTAAATAGAAATGTTCAGGCCAAATTTGTTTCCCTGCTTAACACGGAAGAGTCTGTCCACTCGATAAAAACTAAGTGTCTCATAACACTGCCTAGGAAAGGCCAATTTAAGCTTTCGATCTCGTATGCAATAAAAACCTGGGAAACGTCAAGAAAAACTCTAGAACAACTTTTTTTTCCCTAGGGTACCTCCTCATTCTATTTAATTAGCTATTCTATAAGCCTGGATTGTGGAGTGCTGGATTCTGAACCCGAAATTGGTGATTTGATAATCGGAAGTTATTGCTGCAATAAAATTTGTTCTTCATATTATTGGTAATTAGTCGATACGATTTGTTGTTATATTAAGGCCTTTAGTTTTGTCTCTTTCGCCAGTTCGCCATTTACCTTTCTAATACAAAGCGCTTCCTTTTTTGGCTTCTTAATATTTTCATAGATTTCCAACATTAAACATTCTGAACTTTTTAAGTCCTGAACTTTTTTGAAAGAGTGCTAGGGTAAACTATATAGTAACCAACATCTTCTCAGTGATGGTCACCTGCCACTAATTTTCCGTTGTACAGACATGAACATGTCATAAGCAAAGAATTCGCTTAGAACCTTGTAGTTATCCGATACTTTATGATAAAAGAAGTAATTTTGAAACATCAGTAGATTGCTGAAAACTTGAGAATTCCTTAAGAAACAAGTGAGAATAAACCATAATTTTAACAAATAGTTAATCTTTTAGTTAGTTAATTTTTGTTATTGTTTAAATAATAAAATATCTTAATAAAATATCTCAAAACCAAAATGAAATGTTCAACAAATTCAGTGACCGACATAGGTGTCTTTTATTGGTGCGCTGCATATTTGAGGACACTATCAATATTTTCTTTCTTTAATTTTGTCATTATGTTCTTTTACTAATATATACGCGGTGTCGGGTACTGAAATAATAGTGGCCGTATTTAGAAATGTGGTAAAATATGACAGTTTTTAAATGTATACAATCCGTATATATTATTTTTATACTCCAACAGAAAATTATAAACGACCATTTAGCGCATGAAAAGTTCTGAATTTTTAAACTGTATCTTAAACTACTTAGATTATTTAGTATCGTTTTATGATGCAGAACGCGAGATTGCTGTCATTTGTATACCATATTCTAAGGCTATAGAAATTGCACCACAGATGCAATCCAAAGAATAAGGATCATAATGGAAAAGCATCGTCATTCCTTAAAGGATCTGCATATGATTCTGGTTGATTTTAAAAAGCATTTGATAAACAACCAAGAGATCTGATATGGGTAGCGCTAAGACAACAAGCAGTTCCTGAAACCTACGTACAGATGATCATGGACATGTACGCGGGAGCGAATACAAAAGCCAGATGATCTGCAGGGGTCACCGACGAATTCCCAATTAAAGTCGGTGTTCACCAGGGAAGTGTCTTAAGTCCCTTGCTCTTTATTACAGTCCTATATTATCTACTTGAGGGAAAAGTGACATCACTTGGAAAGTGCATCAGTTATTCTTTTCTGAGGATGGAGCTATCATAAGTAAAGATCAGACTTCCCTGCAACGAGCACTTGATGTTTGGGTAGATGTTTTTGATGGGAATGGGTATCGTATTAGCCAAAAAAGACAGAGTATCTGTACTGCCCATTCTCTGAACGAAGCCAGACATTTATTTGAATGGGGTGGGGGTTCCCAAGTGCGAAAAGTTCAAATATTTGGGATCAGTGATCAACAGTGAAGCAACCGTTGATGACGACATCAATCATCGTGTAAGCGTAGGGCGGATGAAGTGAAGAAGGAAAACTCTGCCATCTTCTGTGACCGAAAAATGTCCCCTAAGCTGGAAGGCAGGCTCTCCATCGCAGTTGAGCGTCCGGCGCTCACATACGGTTCACAATGCTGGACAATGTACAAAAAGTATGAGGGCAAGTTGACAGCAGCTGAGATGAAGATGCTTCGCATGACAGCAGGAGTAACAAAGCTTGATCGAATTAGAAGTTCCAGACTCCGAGGAAGCCTTGAAGTCAAAGAACCCATCTCGAAAAAATTGGAGCACGACCGACTCAGTTGGTATTGTCATGTTCAAAGGAGGGATCCTACGAACCCCGTCAAAAAGGCAATTGCAATCAACGTTCGCAGAGGCAGTACAATCGCGTAAGAGAGGCAGGCCTAAAAACTCCTGGATCACACAAATGCAAAAACATTTGATTTGATTGGCCCAATGATAAAATGATCCAAAATCCGGAGGCCTGCAGATATTTTTTGAGGTCGAACCGGTGAACCCCACAGGCGGACCAGTAGGAATGCAGTGAAGTGGGAGAGTTATAATCTCGTCTTTAAAAGGAGAGAAGAAGAAGTTATGGCATTATTTCCATACTATCTAGGTAGACTTTTGTGCATTGTATACATTCGATGATTTCTTTCATGAGCATCTCTTATCTTATCTTTTGATCTTATTCTGATTTTAACATTTGCTAAAGAAGAAACGAATATCCGCATTAAACAATTTTTAATTGTTTTGGATTTAAACTAACAACTGGAACCAAATTTAAAATACCTCTTTTTAACAAAGTTATTGGAAATGAAATTAAGGTTGATCACAAAATATGTAAATCATATCCTTTTACTTTATAAAGGTTACGGTAGGTACGAGTATATTATTTGAATTTGCTTACAATTCAAGCAGTCCAAGTTATTGAAAAATAAATGCCAGCTGTTAATGAATCTGCTTCAACATTGCTGGAGGTACCTATGCAAAGGGTTAATACGCCTTTTATTAATTTTTTTTTTTAAAGTTTACAACTCTCCATTTCATATTAATTTATGAAACCTATTTCTTTATATATAGCATACCAAAGGCAAAGATATTTTTGATACAAATGTGAATTTATAAAATTTGTTTGAGCTGATATAATTTTAATGCTGCCACAAATAATTCATCTGTTAGATGGTTAAAAATGCACTTTCTGTTAATTTAACACTGGAGCTCTATGACAGTGAACAAAATGGTTGTTGGCTTTGTTCGGCATAATGCTTGCATGTTAAATAAGCACAAAATGTTGTTTGTTAATATGACGCGATTTGCTGTTTAGGGAAGCTTTTGCAAACGGATTGAGCATGTACTATGAACAAGTATCTGTGTAAAGGAATTAAGCGCGTGACTTTCCACAATAGGTTGATGCATTTGGTACCTATTCATATATGAAACAATTATGTTGATTCTTTATGGGGATGCACAAACCAGAATACAACATCTCTCTGGAAAATCTGAAATAAAAAATCCACCTTACCATTTCTACGAATGTAACAATATAAAGCTATGACAAAGGAAAAGGGTAATACAGGGGTATTTTTTACTGCACAATTTCATCGATTTAAAGTCTACAAGAATGTACGAAAGAAACACTTCGTAGAAAATTCCATAAAACTCCAATTAAAATGTTACCGAGTCTATACCGGTTTTTATTCGGCTTATCCAGGTTACGTTCTAAAAGCAACCATACAGTTTTATTTTTGTCAAATTTAAAACTTTGCTTTATTTTTTTAATTTAAATAATGGTAACTTCTTTTATAAAAAATGATCACTTATATTCTCCAAAATAGTTCAAATGATTTCGGGCTGTTGTTTGGATACTTTGAGTGGGGCCAGGAATACGGCATAATAAGTTTTTTTTTTTAAATTTGGTCCTTCTGCACATAATTTCCAGTGAGTCTTAATATTAAAAACAAATTTTTAATTATTGTATATATTTATGTAAAAAAAAGTATTAATTTTTATTTCTAGAAAAACATAAAAGAAAACTCGGGAAGTTGCCCAAAAAATCCTGTATATAAACAATTTCGAAATCTATGTTTCAATTGTTACCATATTATGAAATGGATGAAAATAAACCCACGGTACCCACTGTTTCCCCTGGTTATGGTTAGAAATTTTAAATAAAAATGCGATTTTTTTATGGAGTTTTTAGCTTAACACAATTTTTTTCTTCCTTTCAATGTGTGTTTGTCAACAAATTTTGGTAAACCAAAGTAGAAGCCAGAATAAATATCTTTTTTTTTTTGTCAAAAATTAACGATTTTTTTCTTGTTAAAATATTTCCATTAAAAAAGGCAGATGGAATGCATTGGCAAAACACCTTTTTGGAACTTCTCTGTACTGAAAGTGTCCAATGCCAAACGTGGTTAATATTTAAGCTTTAAAACAGCTTTAAAAGCTTTTTACTGCGTATACTTTTTATTTCCCGCTGGCAATCTGTATTAAAGCTGTAATAAAACTAATATAAAGTAAATGCGTAGATAGAACCAATTCTAAAAACAAACTTTTAGTTTTCGCATTTGTAAAGTTTGAAAAAGTATTTACCATAACAGAAATTGGAAAATTTATTTTCACAAATCTTTTTATGGCGCAATGAAGCTTCGATACTTACTCAACCGCAATAAAAGAAAACTATTTAGAATAAAAACATAAAATATAAAGGTAATTCTATAATCTTTGATAAGTAGCAGGGGTGGAACCGGCTAAAGTTAGTTGACTTATGCATTCCTGCTCTGTTTATGATTAAAGTCACATAAAAAAAATATATTATACAGAAGCTAAGAACTTTGCCTTATCTTTAATGCCACGCTTGTAACTTAAGCAAAAGACATTTTTTTATAAGAAAACTAAACTCGATTTTTAATATATGCTTTTGGACTGCAATCTACTAAAAATTAAAGTCATTCTTCGGATTATCGCACCATTTTATACTTCGAGTTATATTATCTGCAACTGCCTATTTAGCAGCTACCCCTAGTTCTAGAGCATTGGTGTTAATCACACTTTTTTTTGTGACCTTGTGTTTTATATATCCTAGTTAACTACCTCAAAGGGCTTAACTTTTCTCAATCTACTTACTAGATAAATGTTATTTAATAGTTTAGCTATTTCTACATTATTAGATATATATTATTTATATTATTAGTGATGTGAAGTCTAACTTCATGTAACTTCTTTAATTGCTTAATATTTTGTTATCAAAGCCTTCAATTTTTTCTTGGTTTATTTTGCTTTTGCAAACCTAAAATTGGAGACCATATGTCTATAATAAATTTACAAACTTCCAATTTATTTTAGATATTTATACCCTTTCCTAAAGGTATATTAATTTTGACATATAGCTCGTAACAACCATAATATTCGTCATAGACAACTAAAAGCATATAGCAATGACTGTCAACAATTTTTAGGCCTTTGAATTTAAGCTAGGAAGCTGCAATTTGAAACGTATTCTCCCTAGGGCCCCTAGGGTCTCGATTTAAAGTTTATGACCACGCCTAAATTGTGGATACATTTTTGAATACAATGCTGTTTTCTACGAAAAAAAAGTATAATAAGATATTTAGATAATACAATTCTCAATATTCTACCCACACGAAGTTTTTTGCCTCGCTTACTTTTTGGGGTGTTTTTTTTTTGTAAATTGAAAATATTTTATGACATAATGTTCAGAAAATATTCTTCTTAACATTTGACCCATACAACGCTTTGGACCATGCAGACCTATAAAGGGGTTTCTTTTTAAGAATTTATGATTTACAACACCCCACCCCATCATTTTCTGATCCGTCGTAAATTTACAAACTTCCAATTTATTTTACATATTTATACCCTTTCCTAAAGGTATATTAACTTTGACATATAGCTCGTAACAACCATAATATTCGTCATAGACAACTAAAAGCATATAGCAATGACCGTCAACAATTTTTAGGCCTTTGAATTTAAGCTAGGAAGCTGAAATTTGAAACGTATTCTCCCTAGGGCCCCTAGGGTCTCGATTTAAAGTTTATGACCACGCCTAAATTGTGGATACATTTGTGAATACAATGATGTTTTCTACGAAAAAAAAGTATAATAAGATATTTAGATAATACAATTCTCAATATTCTACCCACACGAAGTTTTTTGCCTCGCTTACTTTTTGGGGTGTTTTTTTTTTTGTAAATTAAAAATATTTTATGACATAATGTTCAGAAAATATTCTTCTCAACATTTGACCCATACAACGCTTTGGACCATGCAGACCTATAAAGGGTTTTCTTTTTAAGAATTTATGATTTACAACACCCCACCCCATCATATTCTGATCCGTCGGCGTAAAAAGGTTTCGATGTGTTTTTTATTGACTCTAAGGAATGTTGTCGCTATTCCTATTGAAGGTCCTGAATTTATTTACGATGCTGCTAATGTCGTAAGTAGGGCTAAGCCTAAGTACACAAGCTGACATTTGGAATTAATTAAGTTTATGTCGATAAGTAGCTTTAATTAAAGAAGTTCACCAGACAGATAATCCATTAAAAGGTATATTCTACTGTAGCTGGATATACCCATATATTAAGTTCCTTCAGATATAGGTGAGCTTATGCCATTAATTGAAGGAGGGTTAAGATTGGGAATTTTGTATTTCCTTGAAAAGTAAAAAGTTTTACGGCTACCTAAACCACTTGAGAGAATTTCGAAGAAGATCCCTTGAAATACTGAGGTACCTACTTGGGAAAGGTATTGCTATACCATACGCATAAACGAACCTTAGCGACCCTCCGCTACCTCGATGGTACGTAATAGCGTATCCAAAGCCGTTTGCACCGATTTACCCTTACAAGTTGTGCAGTAGACAGATCTCAACGTTTTTGGGTAAATAGATATCGATCGGTTGTTTTATAGCTTTAAAAAGTAATGACTGTAGCCTTATAAGTATGAGATTTTTTGGGCTTGTGTAAGATCATTTACCAACTATAGATATAAAAACCGCCTTTACCTCTACAGTAGCAGATTGTGGATCAGATCTATACAACCCTTCAAGATTATCTCAAAGAACTAGTAGGATTATATCCGATTATATCGGCTTCGGCTGTTATAAGGAAGCTTGGTCCTGCTGATTAAGACGGTTTTGACCGTGTTGGCATTGACTGTGGAGCTAATCGGAATATATATTTCTAGTAGCAGATTTAGTGATTCTTCGCTGGAATTAGTCCAAGATCATAACTGAAACTTCAGAAAATTATTCTATTTTATCAAAAAACTGTCCTCAATTCAATTTTGCAAATTTTGATGGATCTTTTATCAAAGTCGCAGTCGGACTTCGGTAGTTAAGCTTCTGTCTGTAGTTAAGCTTGATTAAAGAATTGTTTGGTGATAAATGAGCAGGATGAAGACAGCGCTTTATTGAAGGCATAGGGAAGGTATGAGATTTTCTGTTGAGTTCATTTGTATTATTCGTTATTAAATTTTCCTTTCGCTTTCCTATCGCTGGTTGTCGAGGAGGGTTAGTGTCAAAGTCTATCGGTGATCTGAGAAGGAGTCCTCTCCCTCTATTTTCCAGTTACGGATCATAAGGTAGATATTATTGAAGACTAAAGTTATGTCCTGTACTTCTTGTCGATTTCTAGCAGTGCAAGTAGGATAGTCACCTATATTTCACGCAAAAAGGTGTAAACTTAAGACATAATCAAAAATAGCTCACCCTTGTCGTTGATGTCATAGCTGACCCACGGTATGTGATAAGCCTTAGCATTACAGTCAAGCTTTTTGATTTCCAGCTTCTATGAGAGGTCCTACGTTATTGGGGGCAATATACATCGATGCTAGCCAGTAGATCCCTTGGACCAGTTTTACTGCGGTTATAAACAGGTCGCTGAAATTAGAGAGTAAAACTTAATTAAGGCTGCGTTTCATTAGTAGGCAAGACCTGTATATGTGCTTTGATACATATGGCGTGCAGTAACCTTTAGTCTTTATTCTTGGACCCGGTGTTTGAGTATCCATGGTTCTTGGGTAAAGACGATATCTTTCCTATCCTTGGAGAGACTCAGAAGAAGCGCGGTCGAAGCCTTTTTATAGTATTTGAGTTTCATCTGTACTAATTGCAGCATTTTTGCTACAATGGTCTTATTCAAGTCCTCCGATTTAGAAGACGACTCAAGGAGTTCACCAGACTGTCTGAAAAGAGTCATCACACCAAAAACATAAACTTTAAAGAATAGCCAATTTCTCTTATACAAATGAACGCCAAGTTTCAAATATAGTATTTATATTTTTTTACATAAATATTATAATAATATTTTCAGTGTACAGATCTTTGATTCTCGTAGGCAACGAGTTTGATGCGGCCTTAATGCCAGCCAGCTTCGTCGGTAGTGGGCACTTCTGTATTTACATCCATGATAGGTAGCTGGTTGCCAGCTTCGCTGCCACTAGTCTAAGGAGTGAGGGCCATTATTGTTACTCCTATCAATTACTGCGACCATGATTTTGTCCTTGAGGGCGTCAACTTTTGAGATGTGACAGTGGAAGGGAAAAATGGCCCCAATCGAAAAATGAACATTAGCCCCAAAAATGTGTCACGCCCCCAAGAAATTTGGACCTAAATGAACAAGGGCCCCAAATCAAAAATTAACAATGGCCCCAAAAATTTATATTGGAAACAACAACACGAACATTTCTGTGATTTGGGACCATTTTTTAGTTTGTTTGTTTGTTTAAAAGTCAAAATGGCCCCAAACGAAAAATGAACAATAGCCCCAAAAATTAAAATTCTTTTTCAAAATTAAAAATGGCCCCAATTTCAAAATGAAAAATAACCCCAAAAATGAATCATGCTCCAATGAAGACCCGTGGTTCAGTTTATGCAAACTTTGTTTATACCCAGTTAATATTTGCATATACCCAACTTCACATATACTCCTAATTTAACAGTGAAACCAAGCAGGGGGTGAAATTCGACTATTCTTTATAATTGAAATAACTTTCTATGGGAAAAGTTGTATTTGTTCCCAAAGTTTGGGGTCATTTTTGATAATAAATTTTGGCCCCAAACTAAAAAATGAGAAATGACCCCCAAACAAAATGAAATATGGCCCCAAAAATATGACAAATGGCCCCAAATCACAGAAATTTTCGTGTTGTTGTTTCCCATATAAATTTTTGGGGCCATTGTTTATTTTTGGTTTGGGACATTTGTCCATTGGGGCCATTTTTCATACTTTAAGGGCCATTTTTCATTTTGAAAAAGTATTTTAATTTTTGGGGCCATTGTTCGTTTTTGGTTTGGGGCCATTGTTCATTGTTCCAGAGAGGTAGACTTTAACGACAATAATTTTTCTTTTTTTCTAATAATCTAGTCTAATCTTCAGAATCGGAGGTGGAGGTGCCCGATTGTAACAAAAACACTGCATAGGTTAACCCTTTAACGGCCACTTAACTTAATTTAGACATCTAAGTTTATATAGTTGTCATATAATGAATTGAAAGAACACATATTCGGGACCACCCGTTCCATTGTTTTCGAGGGTGCTTATTGCAATGATAATGATTCAAATGTTCAAAAATTTATTATTGAATATTTTTTTTCGAAACAGTATTGTTTATGCCCTCCGATTTTGAATACTAATCAAAAAGTTCGTCCTTATATAGAAGGACTTTGTTCAGACATCCGTCCGTCTCCATTTCGGACATAGCCGGATCGAAATCTTGATGATGAGGTAGTTTACCCGCTTCCAATTCATTCGTTTTGTGTGCGCGGTATAATGTATATTTCTGAACTCTATAGATCGATAGATCTCAGATTTTCACTGGCAAAGAGTTTGATGTAGCCTTGATGCCGGTCAAATAAATTTCACGGCCACATTATTGTTGTAATCAATTAGTAACACAAATATAATCAAATATGCCGTTAAATTATTAATGCTACACAATCCCTTTTCCTATTTGGTCAACAAAAAATCAAAACATCTAAATTCACATTCATTACACTTGCACAGTTAAATAGTATGTTCTGCCAATGGAAAGTGGTGGCGACAATTCACACAAAAGATTTCATTATTGTGCATGTGCAACCAACCCGAATATAATAATACTAAGCAAACAATCTTCTCTACTTACATACAAATGAACATGTGCCTATACGCACTCAAGCGCTTGTCCTCCGGGAATGCCGCTACTGCTGCGACGGCAATGGCCATCCTTCATGCCAGATAAAATACAATCACAGCACACAAACAATAAATCGGAAGCAGTATTACCCGTTCAAAATTTGTTATCCTTAACATAACGGAATATAATATAATTCCCAACTAGTTGGCGAATAACATATTCTCTAACTGCAAATTTTCCAAATAAATTTATTAAATATAGTAGTAATGTATGTATCATCACCAGACGAAGGGGACTTTAGTATGTTAACACTGTATGTTGCAAGTACCTGTGTACACGAAACGATTATAGACGTCATATGATTCAAATATAAACCAAAGTTGGCCCGTTAAGAGTTCTTATATATTTTTGAATATATTGATGAAAAGGCCCAGAACAAATAATTAATTAAATATGCACTTATATATCCAAAGGTAAGATTACATGGCATGCCAATTGGTCACATAATGACCATTTCCAAGATATGACAATTCGAGCATGTATTCCAGCAAAGGAGAGATTGCCTTCTATGCTAAGATTTTAAGCAACTGGAGAGAATGCCAATAAACTTAATTAAAACACTTAGATTCCCCCTTCATTTCTTCTTCTTCTTCTCACCATTTAACGACGGAATTATGATCAGGATTACAGGGACCATAACCCTCCCAGGTCACTGCATTCCTACTGGTCCGCCTGTGGAATTCGCCGGTTCGACCTCAAAAAATATCTGCAGGCATTCAATTTTCGATCACTTCATCATTGAGGTCAATTAAATGCTGGTGTTTCTGCATTTCTGTTATCCAGGAGCTTTTAGGCTTGCTCATCTTACGCGATTGTAAGGGAAAGTTGATTGCCATTGCCTTTTTGATGGGGTTCGTAGGATCCCTCCTTTGAACATGACAATACCAACTGAGTCGGTCGTGCTCCAATTATTTCCTCATACTTTTTGTACATTGTCCAGCATTGTGAACCGTATGTGAGAGCTGGATGCGCAACTGCAGTGTAGAGCCTTCCTTTCAGCTTAGGGGACATTTCCCACAGAAGAAGTCACAGAAGATGGCAGAGTTTTCTTGCGATGGTCTACCTGCAGAGCTTTTCAAATACGGATGTGATGTTATGGTAGGGCGTATGCACCAAATCATCAACCAAGTTTGGGTGGAGGAAAGCATGCCCGATGACTGGACCATCAGCTCCATATGTCCCATCTACAAGGAAGGCGATCCTATGTCTTGCAAGAACTATCGAGGCATATCCCTGCTTAATGTTGCATATAAGATCCTATCCAACGCACTGTGTGAACGTCTCAAACCTTTCTGCAACACACTAATCGGCACGTACCAGTGTCGCTTCCGGCCCGGCAGATCAACTGTAGACCAAATCTTCACACTAAGGCAAATCCTGGAAAAGACCAACGAGTTTCAAGTCAAGACACACCATCTCTTCGTCGACTTTAAAGCCGCATATGACAGCATTCATCGTCAGGAGCTTTTTGTGGCGATGGCCGAATTCGGGATCCCGTCAAAAATGATCCAGATGTGTCGCATGACACTAGATAACACGAGAAGCAGTGTGCAGTTTGGCAGCGCTCATCTGAACTCTTTCAAACATGGACCGGATTTCGGCAAGGAGATGCGCTGTAGTGTGATTTCTTCAATCTTGTTCTTAAGCAGATAGTGCGCAGGGCAGGTGTCAACACGGAAGGCACTATCTTCAACAGATCAGTCCAACTGCTGGGGTATGCGGACGATATAGATATCATCGGTCGATCCCAGCGTGCCGTGATAGAGGCTTTTACGGCTATTGAAGAACAGGCGAAACTAGTTGGCCTTGAAGTGAATGAGGACAAGACTATATATATGCTATCAACAAACAAACAATCATCTGTCCACCAAATAGGACGAAGTCACTGTTGATAGCAGCAACTTCGAGGTAGTTAAGGAGTTCATCTACCTCGGGGTAAACACCAACTCAACAAATGACATCTTAGTGGAGATCCGTCGAAAAATTACCCTAGGAAACTTCTGCTACCTCGGTTTGGCAAAACAAATGGGTTCAAAACTCCTAACTCGAAGGACAAAGTGCATGCTCTACAGAACCCTTATGCTGCCAGTTGTGGTATACGGCGCCGAGTGCTGGACGATAAGCAGGAAAGGAGAGTTAATACTGGGATCCTTTGAAAGAAAAGTCCTTCGACGGATATTTGGTCCTGTGTGCGAGAAGGGCTAATGGAGGAGAAGATACAACCGCGAACTCTATGAGCTGTACCAAGATGTGGATGTAGTCCGAAAAGCTAAGACTCGTCGACTACATTGGCTCGGCCACATCGAGCGAATAGACGACAACGCTCCAGCCAAGAGGATCTTCGAATCCCAGCCCCCAGGTTCGAGACGACAAGGAAGACCGAACCTCCGTTTTAAAGACCAAGCCATGGCGGATGCCAGAACGCTTGGTCTGGACAACTGGAAGCAGCGTGCTCGGGATCGCAGATGGTAGAAGGCTGCCGTATATCAGGCAGGGACTCTTCACGGGTCGGGAGCCCGTTAAGTAAAAGTAAGTAAGATAATCAGATGTCGCCTTCATTTCTAAGGCATATAACTTAGAAGTTTGCGAAGCAATTAATAACAACTTGAAATATAGAAATATTTGCAGATATGGTGATGGCTTTGAAAGTCTTTGGCAGTTCCCACATTGTCCTGGTGCTCTAGATGGCATGCACATTACCTTGACTCAGAAGAAGACAGAGAAGGAGAACCTTTGTTTCATAACTACAAAGTCTTTAGTTGTATCGTATTGTTGTCCATGTGCGTTGCAAATTACAGATTCACTTTTGTAGATATATGCTACAACGGTCGCATAAGCGATGGTGGTGTGCTGATGCGCTCCGATTTAATGGTTGTTCTTAACCGCGGAGAAACACTGTTCCCAAGGCCGGATTTCATTGGAAACAAGAGAGAAGCACCCTATGTCATCCTTGCAGACAACGCGATTCCCAATATGGCCAGCTATTTGATAACACCTTATTCAAGGAACACTACGCAAAAAAGCATTATAAATTTGAATGCTCGCTAAAGTAGAGACCGTCAAAATACCGAACGGGCTTTCAGAGTCTTAGCCAACAGGTTTCAAATCATTCAAACCACAATACAACTGACTGCGGAAAAAACAGTAAGATACAATTTCCTTATACAAAAGAGTCCATGGTACCGACATAATTTGAACGACATTACTATTTCAAATGGTTTAAATTTTGAGAAAAAGACAAACGACGAAACTCGTAAACTTACACAAAAAGAAATTGAAAAAGTCCGAAAAATTTTGTTGGAATATTTTGCAAACGAAGGAAATTTTAAGAAATTGATAGAATGTGTATATCACATAATACGTTTTATTTTGAAACAAACAAATTAGAATGAAATTTACATAAAGAATAAGACAAGTTAATTTAAAAATAAATCTACATTTCATTTTAATCAAATATTCTGTCAAGAGCTTCTGATGAAATATAAAATATCAGAGGGAATAATTTTATTGCTCAAAATGATCGGAGAATCATTATATGAATCGATTGGACTTGACGCCTTGAAAATCTCATCCAAACTATTAACCGATTCCAGAGAACTTGACTGGATTCTCAAATTGAAAATGAAAATGAAATGACCCGCCACATCGCATTTCCTTGCAAGAGTTTTCTTTCGTTGGCTTTGACTTTTTGTAGTGACACCATGACTGCCATTTGCACTTCTTCAAAGCTCTCTTCGAATTTAAAGGCTTTAAGTTCAGTTCTCAAATACTGACAAACAGCCTCTTTTTTTTCGATTTTTTTTTCTGATAAATAAATTCCATGAGTTCCAGCGACCTATCAGCAGTCTTTTGAAATCGGTAAATGTCGATATACATTCGAATATTTTTTTACTGAAAAGAAAAAAGTATATACATGATTATTAAAGAACTGGCTCTTTTGAGATTCACTCGTTGATTCTTTTTAACTGGGGTGCCTGGCTGGTCCTCTTTGCTGTTGTCAAATGTGTGCGAATATTTAAAAAATTTAATAACCAAATGGAATGATTCCTTACACATAGAAATATTCGATGTTCCAGCAAATTAATCGTTTGCATGAACTAAAAAAGAAAGCTCATCGAAGCACCAAAGTGTTGGTTTAAAAACTGATGAGGTGCCTGCGCAACTTTTTTTGCTGGTAATGATTTCTTTTCTCTGGATTATTGCTGGGTCAAAGTTTTTAATTTTTATTCTACCATTTTTTCTATAACATTTCCTTTACAATTTTTTAGAGCGTCAACAATAGCCATTCTTCTTTTTATACCCTATCCTAAGGGTATATTAATTTTGACACATAGTTTGTAGACCCATAAAAGTATATATGTATATTTATGATCACGACCAAATCCTAAGACTATTAAGCAATGTCCGCCCGTCCGTCCGTACGCAATTTTTAGGCTCTGAAATGGTTAGGTGTAAAATTTGTTTGAATACGGCAACTGCCACACCCACAATTTAGAAAAACCAGTTTTAAAGCTTAAGTTAGAGAGGTAGAGTGTTACATCCTTTACCAGATATTTAGGCACTGCCCCCCTTTATAAGTTTGTCATATAAAGAGTTTTGCCGCGCCTACTTTTTGTGGGCGTTTTTTACTTAAATGCTGTTTTCTTCAAAAATTTTCATAGAAAGCGAAAAAAAATGTTTAACAAGATATTTATCCTATATTTTTTCCAACATATCGCCGATACAAAGGTTTTGACCACGCCCACTTTCTGGGGGCGTTTTTTTTTAAAAAACTTTTTTTTTTTAATTAATAGAATGAAATAAAATCTTCTTAATGCCTCTATGGAGAGGGTATCATACTGTTCGCCCCCAGCGGACTGTAGCCTTTCCTTATGTTTTTTATTTGTTTTGAGATGATCAAAATACTGCGCTTTGTACAAAATTGGATATTTTTTATATTCCTAAATCAAAAATAGAATATCTTTATTATAGATGTCGACCATTTATGATTTTAATTCAATATTAATTTGTATATCAGATGATGCGTCTTCATTTGTCCTATTTAATGGTATACATTTTTTAAATAAGACTGAAGTGGAGTTCGAAGGTAAACATATTTTTGATAATAACAAAGTGTTCGTACGATGCTACTCAAACTACATGTAACTGACAAAAATTGTTGATGCCGTTTTTGACAATTATAAATATTATTTAACATTAAGAATATCGTTATCTAAAAACAATGTATTTCAAATATTAAAGTACGCAAATGTTTCCCATAATAACTGCATAATAACAGCATAAGTATTAATTACTGCACCTTAAAAATAGTGCAATGCCCAATTAATAAAGTGACTAACATACAGATAAGGAATTTTAACATCTCAATTTTATACCGCAAGTGTGCTAGCATGTCTGGGGGTTGATACGACTGGAGATTACCACTGTCGTGGAAAAAATCAAACAAAAATAATATGAGCATGCATGAGATGATCATGATCACACATATTTTACAACAGCAGCATTTGATTGGCCTAATTGTAAGTTATTCATCCAAAAACGGGAGGCCTGACAAAACATTTTTGAGGAAAAACCAGTGAAGTATTTTTAAGATGCAGTAATATGATAACCCATATCTTAGCAAAAAGTTATTGTCAAGTAGGAAGAAGACGATCAACCTTATAACATAAAAAAATTAATTCCGTTCATCAGTTTTTGAGATATTGACACCATACTATATGAAGTATCCTTGAAAAATCTGATTATGCAATTGTCTGCCTCCGCTCTGAGAACAAAATCTTCAAATTATTTTTTAGAAAATTATTTGTTAAAAAACAGAGCACATATTATTTTAAACATTCCGCGAATAAATATTTGATTTATTGCGGACAGCTTTATAAATGGTATTGCCAAGTATGTTCTATTTTATTCTGCTGTCTGTCTGCTGATCCGTTTCGTCATACGACTTACAGGCAGACAGATGGCATTGTAGGACTTACAGTATGCATTTTCCATTGCAATAATTTTCTGTTTAGTATCATTACTAATACATATATGTATACGGGAAAGTTAAAAATGATTAATTTTTTACAAAATGAAACGCTTACATTCATGGATCGACTCCTTCAAGCACTACTGTAAACATAGTTTCAATAATGGTGACTGTTTCGAAGGGTGAATTATTATTTAAAACTCACCCGCCGCTGCTTTTTCTGTTGGGCTGCTTGTTGTCTGAACTCTACCAATAACTTTTCCTGACACAGGCATTCACACAAACATATATATATAAATAATTTCCTAAGCTTCATTTAGGATGTTTGTGTGTATATACCACCCATACTTCGCATTTGTAATTGACGGTCGACCTTAAAATTATGCTTACTTACATATTGGAACATTATGTTACTGCCGCAGTGGTAAATTGCATTGTTGTTTGTACACAAAGGAATCGCAGCAGCTTTGTGTCACATCAGCGGGTGGTCGTTTTTGTTATAACTAAATTAGACCAATGTTTTAACTGACGCTAAGTAATGCTCATATGCAGATCCAAAGTAATAAATATGAATTTATAATTTAACTATTTCAAATATTAGTTGATTTCTTCGGTACAGTGCTATGGATTGGGTATTAAATAGAGCACAACTAGAACACTGTCTTGGTTCCCAAAAATGTACTAAGTCTTGAATGGCAGATTATGCAACAACACGTTGAGTCTTTCTTAATGGCTTTGTTTGGCAATATAAATCAATATAAGCTCTTATGAACCTTTTAACTCTCTTGCATATGCAGTTTACTTAAGAGAACATTTTCATACCAATAACACATGTTAAAGAAAATCAAAATTTTTGTATCCAAAAATTCCTTTTGCCCTACAATTCTTCAATAAAAGGCACTGAGATCTAAAAAAACGATAGGTTCTGAAAGAGCCTATGTAGATATTTAGGATTTCACATATGTATTGTATAAATTTTTATATGTGACCAATTTCGAACTCAAACTATATAATAAGAGAGATGATATTACGACTATAGAGATGTCCAAAAAGGTATATTAGTCCAAAAAACTACCTAGTTTTTTTTTCATATAACGATTTCCATAATCTTAAAATAATTTGGTTTTTTTTTCAAAAATGGCTTCAACGATTTTGCCATTTTTATATCTATAATATCCTGTTAAACATTTTTTTTCGGTTTCTATGAAAATTTTCGAATGAAACAGCATTTTAGTGAAAAACGCCCACGAAGAGTAGTCGTGGCAAAAGTACTTTATATGACAAACTTATGAAGGAGGGCAGTACCTACATATCTTGTGAAGGCTGTAACACTGTATCTCTCTAACTTTAGCTTTAAAACGGTTTTTTCTAAATTGTGGGCGTGGCAGTGGGCGTGTTCAAAAAATGTTTACACTTAACCATTTCGGAGCCCTAGGGAATATGTGGTCCAAATTTCAGCTTCCTAGCTTAATTTCAAAGGCCTAAAAATTGCGTACGGACGAACGGACATTGCTAGATAGTCTTAGGATTTGGTCCTGATACTAAATATATATACTTTTATGGGTCTACGACGAATATTAAGGGGTGTTACAAACAATGTCTCAAAATTAATATACCCTTAGGATAGGGTATAAAAAAAAATACTGTGTCATGGTCTTTAGTACTATGGTTTGTATTGCAAATAAATGGTGTGGATATGAGTGCTTAGATTTTATTGTTATTTTGCTTCTTACCTAGGAGAATATATGATGCTAGAAGTAATATTGATATTTCCGCAGAATTATGGCGAAATTAAAATGCATGGGGAATCGTTCAATGCAAATAGAGAATGATATTGAATAGTAGTAGCACAGCTTAGCCTTACAACTTGTTGTCGATGTTGCACCAGGCTTATGATAGGCACCGGTTATTATGTTCGAGGCTACCAAAAGTCGGGCAAGTTAGGCTTCGATAGTTTTTAGACAGTGGCAATTAGGAAGCTGTTAACTGCAAAGAAAATCAAGGATATTTGAAATTAATTACATATTAAATTAATTTATAAATGCGTTTCATTTGATTTGAAATTAAAAAAAACCTAAGGAAAGGCTTTGGGCGAAGAGAATTAAAGCCCATCTACATATATCCCTTCATGACCCCAAGAAAAAGGCTTAAAAAACTTAGTCTAAAGAATGATTTCTTCTATTTCATGTGTTTGCAATTGTGGCATAGATACATTAGTGTTTAAAACGGCTCAATGCACCAATAAGCAATTACTACAGACAGCCAGCTTGGAGTACTTCTGGTTCGCTTTAACGACCACGCATTAATCTATCTTTTACAATTTCAGAAGGCCAAATTGAATGGTAATTAATTTAAGAATTTAATCCTCGAATCTCATTTCGATTTAATCGTCATTCGTAATAATGTATTCCTTTACTTTAATGAATAAAAGTATGTGGGGATGTTAACTGTGTATGTATATGTAAGTGCAGCAGGAAGCAGTTTGCTTCTGAGCACATGCGTACACGCACTTAGTTTATGAATGTCAACATGATTTCCGTGGAAAAGTATCAATTAAATACCTTGAAACTCCATACAGACATTGTTAATTATCTTCTGAGTCAATAGGTCATAAATCCAACAATCACCTCGTGAGGTAAAGTCAACCTATAGGAAACAGTTTCTTTGAAATTAATCTTGTAATTACTGTGACGAAAATAGGAGCTCTCCAGCACTCAACCAGTTCACACATTTTCGAAATGGTGCACTTAATTTGCAATTAAATTTTTCTTTTAGAATAGGTGAATAGATGCCGGAATTGCGGTTGCCGCTGTGGTAGTATTCTAAGAGTTGGTTTATTTTTGATTAAAAACCAAACCATTTTCAATGAGCTCTAAATATATAACAACTGATGGCTTACGCCGTGTATACGGGACGATGGTCGCTTACTAGGCGTATTATTGTTGATACAAAGATTGCAGCTCCCTCTTTTATTTATCGTAGACTCCTCAAAGAATTTGATAATTGTGATCAGTATTAAAATTAATGGTTCGTCTGTTATAGCCATTCTCCATTGATTCAGCGGCATTTGACTTTAAAATTGGATTGGAAAATATTCGCACTGTAGGTAGTAAAGACATTTTCAAGGTCGCCAAGTGTGAGAGACGAAATCAGTTCAGTTCGGAGATCGTATCTAATCAGCAAGGGCGTTTGGGAGTTGTCTCGCGTGTGTCCTGTAATAGTATAGTTTGGTAGAATAAATGAAGTGTTGATAATATGAAACAATAATTTCTTGAATACAGAGTTAGAGAAATAAACCCTTCAAGTTTCATAACTCTGACATCAGCGGTTTGGACTGTGCGTTGCAAAGTCACTAAGTCAGGAAACCTTTGCTTGGTGTAAGCACCTTGTCGTGCGAAGGCCTCACAACGAAATAACTCAACGAGCTTGTTAGAAGGGCCACCCATCGCAGAAAAGCTGTTGAAGAGCGATGAACAAAAAAATACTAATAAATACCCGAAAAAAATTTAAAATTACAGGACAACTACATGATATTACTACGCCAGTAGAAACTCACATTTGTGAAAATTCATACCAAGAAAGTCCAGCAATATCCAAGGATTAAACAAAAAACCTACCCACTCATATACTCCAACAGTGAAGGTAAAATTATGAGTTACATTCTGATATATACATCAAATAACTTTCTTTTTATACCATATTCTAAGGGTATATTAAATTTGACACATAGTTTGTAACACCCCCTAATATTTATCGTGGACCCCTAAAAGTATATATATTTATGATCAGGACCAAAACCTAAGACTGTTTAGCAATGTCCACCCATCCATACGCAATTTTTAGGCATTTAAAAATAAAACTAGGAAGCTGCAATTTGGACCACATATTCCCTAGGGCTCTGAAATGATTAGGTGTAAAATTTTTCGGAATACGCCAACTGCCACAATTAGGAAAAAAACGTTTTAAAGCTTAAGTTAGAGAGATAGAGTGTTACAACCTTCACAAGATATGTAGTCACTGCCCTCCTTTATAAGTTTGTTATATGATATTTTTTGCCAAGTCTTATTTTTGAGGGAGTTTTTTACGAAAATTTTCTTAGAAACCGAAAAAAAAAATTTAGCCAATCTTCTTTCCAATATTTCGCCCATACAAAGTTTTTAGCTACGCCCACTTTTTAAGAGAAACACTTTTGAAAACACTAGAAAGGCGGTTAATCCTGCATTGAAAAAACAATCTCGATAAAACTGGTTCTCTGTGCAGTGCACAACACGCATACGTCCAGGCAGATCCGTGAAGCAATGCTATCTTAAGTAACTAGAACAATCGATATATCCCATAGGAGCAAAAAAATCACGTTGGGTGCCTTTCTGAACATAGAAGGTGCATTTAACAACCTGAATACGGGAACTATTACCTACTATTAATAGTAGAAGTAATAATAGAAGGCTAGGTTTGCCACAGTTTCGTTCCAAGTGGGTTAAGACAATGCCTAACAGCGTAGTCATTAACTGCAGTCTTGACCGACCGAAGCTTAAAGGCGTCCGCCTCAAGCAATTATCTGGAGGTGATATAAGGTGCAAAGAATTACTTCTTTGGGTAAAACAGGTTCAATTTAATCCACGCCGCAATTTGTGTGGATAAATGCAATTTAATTAAACGCCATTAAACCTGCAACACATTGAGCTATTCACAATGAACGTGGCAGCTGTAAGGCTAAGAGAAAGCAAATGGAAGCATGTTTATTTCGGACACTCAGTCGATTATGAGAAACCCAAGTATGACTTCGGGACAAATTTCTGAGTTGATATACCCGAAGGACAGGACTGGGTCTCACCCACCATAACCAGAAGTCTGTGGCCACAAGTCTGTGTGACACACCAAAAGATGAAAGTCTCAAGTCTCCCCTTCCGCCTCCTCCTTATGTAAATCTTTCTTATTCAAAGCGCTTAGCCAAAATAACGACGAAATTTCAGCTCCTCTCCCTTTTTTATACCTTCTTAAGTATCTAAGCTATACTGATTACAACAGTATCAACAGTACAACGTTGAAAACTTTTTAAGTCGGTCGAGTAGTTCCGAAAATAGCCCTTAGCCCACCCTATTTTATCCCTACCCTCTTTACATCGCCATCGATAACCTCCTAAAGTTACCTATACCTCTACAGAGAGTATCAGCATTACAACGTTGAAGTATTTTTTAAAATCAAAATGTTAGGTGTATACGACTCCGTGAAGTAAGGCTGGGTGAAATTATATAGACCGCGATCGATAAACTAAACTAGACTAAGTCCATCAGACAATATAAATTTAAACCGCGATCGAAAAATTAAAGTGGACCACGCGTTGTGAGTGTAGAAGTTAACAGGTGCGCGGGCCAGAAATAATTTTAAACATTGAGGCAAACTGCTTAAATCTGTGCACAATACTCTCTACTTGGTAATACATATTGTTGGTAAATATAGATAATAACAGTTTCGGACTCGAAGTTTTGTAAAGCCTTTACAATTGTATGATATTTTGAACATAATAATAGTACTTGGTAAAACTTGCAGGGAAAACTTATCTATTAACGAAATAAAACACAAAAATTGGTGGAAACCGGTTTTCGAGTTGTGGATGGACAAACAGACGTATTTTGCTAGTAGTAAAGAAACGTTAAATTTTCAAACATAAGTTCACAGTATCTTAAATTTCTTTGTGTATATCATAATTTCCGATGAATTCAAATGATGAGATGAGATAATATGGGATGGGATGAAATGGGATTCAAATTGATATCTCTGGGGCCCGTATAATCTTCACGGCCATGATTTCATTGACATTTCAGATTGCATTTCTTAACCAATGAACTAAAATGTTATTCTCTATTTCACAAGGGATGTGTTCTGTATATTCTACCTGTACGTGTTTGAATTTTGCGTTTCATTGATCACAGCCGGTAAGATAAAGCCATGCAAATAACAGACCAATTGTCAAAGGAATCCAATGTGGGCGACAATAACTCGACCTAGGAACAATCCACATAAGTCAGGATGCTTTATGTATCCTGCATTGTCATAGGTCTTTCCCTCTGTATCTCTTTAAATTCTTGACATCAGATAGAATTGAAAGTTCATTTTAAACATTTTCATATCACAGATATATCT
Organism: Ferdinandea cuprea; assembly: GCA_963576555.1. NCBI lineage: Eukaryota > Metazoa > Arthropoda > Insecta > Diptera > Syrphidae > Ferdinandea > Ferdinandea cuprea. The sequence goes on from OY754959.1 coordinate 88,350,415, forward strand.
GTAGGCAGAGGATACGTTGTGTTATAAGACAAAACAACAAATGACATTCTTGCGTTGGACATATTTGAGTTATGCACACATAGTTGGTATTTTGGGAATATCTGTAGCAACATCCCCCTACAAGCCAACGTATATTTATAAGGAAAATATTACGGTGTCATTTGGTTTGTAGCCAGCATGGTATGGAGCAAAACTTATTTTCATTGAACTGTAATATAATTTATTACACAGAATCACAAGTCAAAAGAAACAATTATTTAGATTTGATTTCTCTGGCCCTTGCATAGTTAGTTTATAGATAGCTTTGGATACGTGGTAGTATTTGGAACAACTATAGTTCGATAGAGGACTGGATGAGTGAGTCTCAGAAGTCAATATGAGCAACTCGGGAAATGGAATCATAACAATCAGTTACGATTCCGGTATGGACCTGGTATACATTGGGAGCCCTCTTTTAAGTACCTTGGCACTTATTTGGTCACTGAACTAACGTTTAACGACCACGTTGACAACACTTTAAAGAAAACAGATATAGCAATAAAAATGTTGTACCCTTTTATATAGAAGCAATCTACTATTAACTATTAAAAGAAAATCGTGCTACATAAAAAATATTTTAGGCAATTTTGCTCTATGGGTACTAAGTATGGGACGACACTGCAAGGTGTCACATAAAAAGATTGCAAGCGTCCTAAAGTAAACTATTGAAAATGATACTAATTTTACCATGACACCACTCAACTGTTAATAACCATAAAAGAGTTAATATTGAATTTATAGCTAATAGACTACTAAAACTAAAAGATACGTTTAAAGCATGATGCTTTAAAAATTAAACTTATAGAATAATGTTCTTGCAATACATTGTTTTTTGTTTGGTTTTTCAATCCTTATTAACCTATTTATTTATGTTCGAATTTCATGATTTCATATTTATTTACTTATTTATTTAAGTATTTATTTATGTACATATATATATATATGTATATTTAATTATTTATTTATCTATATATTTATTTCGATTTGGAAACTATTTCGAAAACCGATGGCATTGCACACAATAATTTTAAGAAATGCATTCAAGCCGTTTGTCCTTATCATAAGTTGGATTTATCAATTGGCACAGGTTTTAACACGGAAAGCACTATCTTCAACAGATCGGTCCTGTTGCTGTTATATATGGCCGATATAGACACCATTGAATGCTCCTATCATGCCGTGGTGGAGGCTTGAACGGCTATTGAAGAGCAGGCGAAACTAGTTGGCCTTGAAGTGAATGAGGGCAAGACAAAATATTATGCAAAACAAAATATTAGTTAAGGAGTTCATCTACCTCGGTGTAAATATCAACTCCACGAATAACATCTTGGTGGAGATCCGGCGAAGAAACCCTACAAAACCGCTGATACTTCGCTTTGTCGAAACAAACAAGTTAAAAACTCCTAACACGAAGGTTCGAGACGACAAGGAAGAAAAAAACTCCGTTTTAATATATCGGATGCCAGAGTGGAGATTCACGGGTCAGGAGCGATATAAGTAAGTAAGTAAGTAGAACGTGGTGTATTCCTTCCAAGCTTGTGTATTCCTAAGCTTTTTGAGCAAATTTTACTGACATTTGTAACGAACAACATGGATTTGTAGTGTAAGAAACAAGTCCACTGGTAGAAAGTTCTTATGTTTTTGGAGTCCATGTTAAAATTCTTTACAATATAATAATAAAGTCGATTTCATATACACCGACTTCTGCGAAGTTTTCGACCAGCTGTCCCATGAGATAATCAGATTTAAATTCAGGGCTCATGGTTTTCCATCTTGTTTTATAAAATTAATTAATTCATACCTTATGGGTAGGGGTTATCGTGTCAATTTTAGAGGATGGTTTGCTAAATCTTTCAACGCTCAGTCTGCACTTCCTCAGGGAAGTCACTTAGGCCCTATTTTGTTCGTACCTGCTATAAATGATGTTAAATCATGTATCAAAAACATAAGGAAAAGCTACAGTCCGCTTGGGGCGAACAGTATGATACCTTATCCATATCCCTATATGCCCAAAAGAAAAAAGTATTAAGACGATGATGGATAGCATTTTATTTTATTTTATTAAGCTTTAGAACGGTTTTTTCTAAATTGTTGGCGTATTCACTTATTTATTACACTTAACCATTTTGGAGCCCTAGGGAATATGTGGTCCAAATTTCCTAGCTTAATTTTAAAGGCCTAAAAATTGCGTACGGACTAGTTGCTAGATAGTCTTAGGATTTGGTCCTGATCATATATATATATACTTTTATGGGGTGTTACAAACTATGTCTCAAAATGAATATACCCTTAGGATAGGGTATAAACAGCACCGAGGTGGTCTAAAGAATTTGTCGATCCCTATGTTACAATTGCTTCATACGTCCTTAACTAGAGTATGCTTCACAAGTTTGGACTCCGTGCTACAATACTCACTTAATTCGAATTGAAATTCATGTACCAAACTTCTTCAAATGACCCCTCTCGCAGCGTAGACTGAAGTGATATGATTTTCTTATAGGAACTTATAACTAACCTAAAAGCTCCTTGATTTGTTGTCTTCTATTGCATTCAACTTCGGTGACGGTGCATATAACTTGCTTAGTGTGCACCGTTTATTACAAAAAAATGTTTTAAATGTATTTGCTTATTTATTTATTGTTTTTTTTTTTCGTTTTTGTACTAGAGATTTTTGTTCGTTTTTTCCACAATTTTTTTCTGAATTCCTTTTTTATAAATTAGAAAGTCCAAAAGAAGCAGTATCTGGGGCGGATACAAGGAAATCGTGGAAAACGTTCTGCCAAGAACTGTGCGATACTAGCAGTGGAGGTATGGAGCAGATAGCTAAAAAAAGCCCTTATATCCCCAAATATCGATAAAACTTCTCCTCTAGGGTAGAGTCATGAGGCCTTTCAAAGAGGATTGGCTGAGAGCAACAAAGTTATTCTGGAGGAAACAATTAAACTCATTCCGCACCTGGAGATGACGAAATCTTTCCGGCTCTTCTCCAAAAGGGTGCCCCTCTTAACACTTCTTAAAATAAATAAATACTAGGCGGCCCCTACAGGACCTAAACCTTAGCTTCTCCAACCATTGTGTAGGCGGAGATACATTTTTGACACGAAGGAAGGGACCTACAGCTTAATACCGATTCCGAACGGCAAAAACTTTAAGGTATAACTGCAAAGACTAGCTTGTACATGAGGAGCAATGCGAAGAGCACGCACCACAGACTAGAAATCCCACTGAACATTCTACCCCGTCACCTCTATTATTCAGAAAAAAATACCGTGTTCATCTCAACGGATGAAGGCAAGGCAGAAATCCCCCAGACCTTGCACAAGAACTCAATAGCAATGATCTCTTAGGCAACTTCAATGTTACATTCCCAGAACAACAGAATAAAAATAAACCCACATATGTTAAAAATTCTCTAAATTCTCTAGTTAAAAATTCTGGTATACGGACGGCGCCAAGACAGATGAAGGATTTGGAGCAGGAGTATTTAGAGGGATCGTCCCTCTATGCGAGCATGGAAGAGAGCAACTGCGTGTTTTAGGCCAAAGTGCAACCAATGAAGCTCTTCATCAGAGAGACTTCAAACAGGAACGTCATTGACAACCATATTTTTATATTCTATCTGATAGCAAAGCGGCGCTAAGCTTTTAACGCCTTTGAAATCACTTCAAATCTGAACTAGAATCTGCGTCATTCCTCTCTCATCCGGTCCTAAATGCTACTCTTTATCTGTTTGCTGATGCGTCAGACATTATTAGTTCATTTCAACTGGCTTTGCCAATTTTTAAACACTCAAACTGGAAATGCCGTTACTAAACAAAGAAACAGGTAGCGCGGGAAAGATTGAGCGCCTTCCAAGGAAATGCCAAGGACGGATGAAACGAGCTATACTAGAGGAACAGAAGTGCACCAAGTGCTTGTTTATCAATCTCTTTGGATTTTTCTCGAGAAAGCTGGCCACCATACAAATGACGCACCGAACGTGTGATCGTTAGCGACCTTTTATATACCAAGGTGTAAAACATTTCGGGACGATTTAGAAGTATGACAAGTACTTTCTTTACGTCTACAAATTAACATATGTAGTAAATGTAGTTTTACTGACTAATAGCACGCAGCACAGCTAGTATATTACATTGCGGGAGTGGTGAGTGATGATGCTATCAAATATGCTATTGCATCTTTTGACAGTTTCAAGTCACCTGGTTCGGATGGAATTTATCCAGTTTTAAGTCAGGTTTTGCCAACGTTGAAAATAATTTTCACCGCGAGCTTGGCCTTGGCCTATATACCTTCCCCCTTGCGTATGGTTAAAGTGGTTTTCATACCAAAATTTGGTAAGTCTGACTACACTCTAGCCAAAAGCTTTAGACCCATAAGTGTGGAAGACGATGAAACGTTTGGAGAGACTGGCATGTGCCCACAATTGCTCTTCGATCAATTCCTCGGTTCAAATTTAGAGGCTGTCTACTCTCAGGCGCAGACATCCCTAGATTTGATCGCTGTTTGGTACAATAGTAATGGGCTTGCAGTGAATCCTCTTAAAACCACGGTTTTTCTCTTTACGAGAAGGAGAATAGTCACTGGTCTGTCCCATCTCATGCTCAAAGGTGTCACCATCCCTATATTCGATGAAGTATAGATTCAAATAGATTCCATACGGCCAAAGGGTCCTTTGTTCGGTTGTTTGGCGGATCACGCTTTTGGGGAAACGTTTTACTGCTTCTTTTGCCAAACTCAAAAGAACGGCATGTCTCGGGTGCACAGGGTCCCTTCTTCTTTAGTCATGTCTTCCATTGATGGTTGGGTTTCTCGTGAACACAAGATTCGGTGGCGCAATTGCGGTGAATGTAGACATACCAAACTATTTCGTCCGGACATTTGCAAATGGTCTGCATCTTTTCGTCTATCTCTTAGGAGAATCAACTGTAGGTTGCTTTTAGGCGTCCTTTCGTGCCACCAAGCTTTTGCTTAACACTTAAATATGTTGGGCTAAAGCGACACCACCACCTGTCCTGCTTGCGGAGAGGAGGAACTAAGTACATTAATGTAAGGTGTCTGAATGGTAGTACAATGGACCTGTAGTTGTGTCTTAGCGCTCCGTCGGATAGTAGCAACCTCCGACAAAAAAATACTTCGCCTTAAATCAACAATCTTTTCCGCTAAAATAAAGCCTTATTCTTGTTAATTAGAATATGTCCAGAATTCTTAAAAGCAAGTAAAAAAATGTTTCCTTTTATCGATTCTTCAGTAGCAAATACCTTGTACCTAAAGTATCTTGGCAAACATTAAACTTCAGAACAGTAAAACCAATTGACCGCTTTACATTGGTTTTAGTACATCTTATTAAATATTCTTACCTTAGATTTATCTTTTTATTTTATTAAATAAATCTTTACTTGTTACTATTATGACAATTTACTTGAGTATTCGACCACTACTGCCAGTAAAGGGTGCTTCGGTGGTAAACTGAGCGAACCATTAGTGTTTGCTCATTATTTGTTTAGGGGCTATGGTAGGAGTTAGCGGTGCGGTAGCCTAGGATGAAAGATCCCACGCGTTCGCTTTCCTTTTCTACGCATCCAAAAACGCCTCTTATGCAAAACTAAATCAAAACCAAAAAAAAAAACAAGTCGGCCGGGTCAAATAATCATCATCCCGTCAAAGTTTCGTTATAGTATTACATAATTAATTACTAAATTGCATATTTGGCAATTGATACATTGTCGTTTCCTAAGTGAATTCTTACTGTACAAATGTTTATTATAATAAATAAATAAAAGAAAGACTGAAACGAGAAATATATAGATATATATAGTTTGTAGATGTAAAGAAGGACAACCGCATTTTTATGTTGGTCCTTAAGTAATTCAGATTAAGTTCCACCTACAAAATAATAGTTCAATTTGTTATATCTAAAGAATGTTTTTATCATTTAGCCGCTTTTATTTCCAACAATATTAGCTGAAAAGAACTAACGTGTACCTCTATAAAATGATTGCCATCAGCATCCTCAAAAGTGAGATTACTTCTCCACTGATATTCTCACACAGTTAAAAATAACAATGTATACAATTATTTACACACATCTTATAGTGGTAGGTTGGTTCTACGTAGGTTTGTTCTAGGTACCATCATTATCACAAATAAAAAGGAAACGTGATAAGCTTTGAAATTCACTGGCATCTTGACCCACGCTCACTACGTAAACGATTGCATGCGAAAAGCAAACAGAGAACGGAAGAAGCCAAAGTGAGAAGTTCTGTCGAGTTATCTCTTGAAAAACTCTAAGGTGGAGAACGGAACAACGCTTCCGGATTTAAAATATAAAAGATTTTGCAGCTACCAGTCTTACTCTTGATCCTTTTTACCAAGAGTTTACGAAATTAAATCCAATTTGAAATCCACACAGATGTGCGATGCACCAGCATTTTGCGCTCTCTACCTCCACATGTGAAACGTTTTTTTTTTTTCGTAAAAGCACATAGTGAACCAGATTTCGGCAAATTTTGTGTGTGGGAAATGGGGTATGTGTGGATTTATTTAAGGGGTGATTATAGTTATTCAGAGAATTGGTGGGAGTAAATCCTTCAGGAAAGGATTTCGAGCGTAATATGAACGGCACTCTCGTTTGTGAATTGAAGGAAAATCGAAGTTGATACTGTCCATTGGACTTTAAAGCTGACGATTTTAATGTTGCATTAAGCAGTAACTTTTCACTACCTGTTTATGTAAAGGGTGTTTTTTTCTGGTTTGGTTTTGGCAACACTGGTTTTGACAGCCGACGTGTGTTTAGTACCTTGTGTCACTGTCAAACAGCTTCAGTTTGGTTTGCAATTTAACCATGGATCGTCTTACAAATGAACAACGCTTGCAAATTATTGAATTTTACTATCAAAATTCGTGCTCGGTTCGAAATGTTCATCGCGCGCTGCTTCCATTTTATGATCGGCATTCTCGACCTTCTGAGCAGTCTATTCGGAAGATTGTGACCAAATTTCGCACCAAATTTACTTTGTTGGACATTAAACCACCAACACGTTTACGTACTGTGCGTATTGAAGAAAATATTGCGGCCGTATCAGCTAGTGTGACAGAAGACCGCGAAATGTCGATTCGGCGCCGTTCCCAGCAGTTAGGCCTTTGTTACAGCACTACGTGGAAAATTTTGCGGAAGGATTTGGGCGTAAAGCCTTTTAAGATACAGCTGGTGCAAGAACTAAAGCCAGCCGACCTACCACAACGCCGAATTTTTGGTGAATGGGCTCTTGGAAAGCTGGCCGAGGATCCGCTTTTTTATCGAAAAATTGTGTTCAGCGATGAGGCTCATTTTTGGTTGAATGGGTACGTAAATAAGCAAAATTGCCGCATTTGGAGTGAAGATCCAATGCCAGAAGCATTGCAACAGCTACCAATGCATCCCGAAAAAGCCACTGTTTGGTGCGGTTTATGGGCCGGCGGCATTATTGGGCCATATTTCTTCAAAGATGATGCGAATCGCAGCGTTACTGTCAATGGTGAACGCTACCGAGCGATGATAACAAACTTTTTTTTGCCCGAAATGAAAGTTCTTGACTTGCATGATATGTGGTTTCAACAAGACGGTGCCACATGCCACACAGCACGCGAAACAATGGCGCAATTGCGAGGCGAGTTTGGTGAACAGTTAATTTCACGTTTCGGGCCGGTCAATTGGCCGCCTAGATCGTGCGATTTGACACCATTAGATTATTTTTTGTGGGGGTATGCCAAGGCTAATGTGTATAGGGACAAGCCCGCTTCGATTGACGCACTGGAAGCCAACATCCATGCATTCATTCGTGAGATACCGGCCGATATGTGTGAAAGAGTATGCCAAAATTGGACTCAGCGGATGGGCTACCTGAGACGCAGCCGCGGTCAACATTTGCATGAAATTATCTTTAAACATTAAATTGCAAGTTTCAAACTATCGATTCAAATAAATATTTCATTCATTTTTTCGAATTTTTTGTGTTTTTTTTTAAAAAAAAGTTCTAAACCTCTTAAAAAATGACCCTTACTTCATACCACTCCTTAAATGTCTTTAATTTGCAACGAATTGGAAACATCATAACCTGCTTGTGCAAATTATTACCAGGCCTCTGCAAGACTTTGCACAAGTAATCCGCGCTTGCCTTAAGGTTTCTAATGTAAACCTGCGGTAAACCAGACGCGACATGAAAAGCTTAGGTGGGTGTTGATAGGGGCAGTTTAAAAATTCGTATAAAAAAAGGCTCTGAACAGCTTTAAAGTCATCCAGATATTTGAAACCAAAGACTTGGTTAGAATAAAAAAAGTCCGAGTTTACTGTAGCCTCGACAATTTTAAAATTGAATGAGAGTTTAACATATTTTTTTGGAGAAAACTACTCCACATTAGATTATTTGCCGTTTTGGAGTAGAACATTGCTGTGTTACATGCGAACGCAAGTCTATGCTGGCGAATAATTGAAAACCCAAACAACATCTACTGGTTCCCTTTCTTAAGCCAAATGATCAGGAGAGCTCCGTCGAGGTGTTGATTCAATTTGATATATTGATTTGCAAATTCCACAAGTCGCAGTAGTGCTTCAGTTTGCTGATCAGAATACACATATATCATTAATGAACAATGCAAAAAGAATAGGACTAAAGATACAGCCTTGAGGAAACCCCGTTTTAGTCTTAAAAGAGTTTGAGTAGGTACTGCCATTACTAACAGCTAAAGTGTTAGAAAAAAACTGCTGGTAAATCTGTAAAACCTTGGTAGACAAACCTATAGCTACTAATTTGTAAACCTGGTAACCTGGTAAGGCTGGTTTACGCCCCAGCCTGAAAGATGCTTAATCGGTTGTTCGTTTTCGCACAGTTAACTAAGCTGTGGTATAACATCTATCACCTTTCTTAAATATTTCAAAAATTAATTTATTATAAAATCGTAATAAGAAATCCAAAAAAAAACATAAGGAAAGGCTACAGTCCGCTTGGGGCGAACAGTACGATACCCTATCAATATCCCTATATGCTTCAAAAAAAAAATCCTTAAGAAAGTGATGGATATCATTTCATTATATGAAATTTATAGAAAATAAATAATTTTTTTGAAAAAACTCCCCCAAAAAGTGGGCGTGTATGGACGATATATTGCAAAATATATTGGCTAAATAAATTGTTAAACATTTTTTTTCGATTTCTATGAAAATTTTCGAAGAAAACACCATTTTAGTGAAAAACGCCCACCAAAAGTAGGCGTGGCAAAAAACTTTGTATGACAAATTTATAAAGGGGGGCAGTACCTACATATCTTGTGAAGGTTGCAAAACTATATATCTCTATAACTTAAGCCTTAAAACGGTGTTTTCTAAACTGTGGGCGTGGCAGTGGGCGTATTTTGAAAATTTTAACACTTTACCATTTCGAAGCCCTAGGGAGTATATATTCCAAATTTCAGCTTCCTAGAAAAACTTTAAAGGCCTCAAAAGTTGATACGGACGGACGGACGGACGGACGGACATTGCTAAATAGTCTTAGATTTTGGTCCTGATCATAAATATATATACTTTTGGGGGTCTGCGACGAATATTAAGGGGTGTTACAAACTATGTGTCAAAATTAATATACCCTTAGGATAGGGTATAAAAACTGGAGTTGCATTTATATAAAATTCAACGGGTATTTCGTCAATCACCGAAGAATTATTGATTTTCTTATATTTTAACGCTGCTAGTAGTTCGGGCATGTCAATGCATGCTAACGCATATTAAAATAACGGATGACACGTCATAGGGTTCAATAGAACTTAGAAATACCTTGCCAGACTTTCTGCAATGCGACGAAAATGATTTTGACGCTTTGAAGTATAAACAAGCTTGTAGATATGTAAAGTGATCTAAACCACTTCTTTTGGTTATTTAACTCTTATTAAACGGCCTTAAGCTTAACATATTTAAATACATGCTGTTTATGGACTTATATCCGTCTTTGCCTCATATCACGACACTAAGTTCGACTGCTGAGCGAGGAGTCTCATGAGTGATTTACTCTAAACCAACTTACCAACTTACATTCGTTCACCATCTTACATCTTGCGAAAGTTTGACATACATTTTGTCATGAGATGCTTTTTATTCCGAACCGGCTATAAAGATATATTTTGACACAATTTAAGGACCCCTCCATTCGTGCCGAAATATAACTTTGTTACCGGAGCTAGGGTTAAGTTCCTGTAATAGCTGGTAAAGCCGGATATTTATTTATTTTATTTTATTGTTTTCTGAATATGTTTGCATGTTTCTTTACCAAGTGTTTTAGGAAATTAATTCTTCCAAAATGAATCAAAAACGTTGTAAGTATACACAAAGGAGAATATATATGTTGATACAAACTTTTAAACCTTAAGCCTTTAGTTTTAAATTATATAAAGTGGTTTGCGATTTCTTAGTGAATTTTATAGAAAACTATATCCGTCCTAGACCCCTAAAAGTATGTATATTATGATCATGATTAGCATCAAAAGTAATGACGATTACTTGCCGTAAATCCGTCTCTAGTTTCTAAGACTTAAATTTTGAGCTAGAGAATTTGGGATATAAAACCCACAACTTAAAAATGCTACTTATGTACCACTTTCCAATGGCTTTATCTCTTTTGCCAATCTAAAAGTGCTATCAAATAGGCCAAATTAATTAAATCCATATACGGGTCAATATAATGTAAATACTAAGTACAGTAGCAGCAACAAATGCGGGATTTACAAAAGGGAGAACCTCTTTTTCGGTACGACATCCCTAACTCAACGCATAGCTTGACTATATCCGACTTAGAGGTATTAATAACATGGAATTTTGGAGACCCTCATTTTAAGTCCAGGTTATGGTAAAAACATTGTGAAATTTCATAAGCCATTAGCTGCGTCGTAGTTCAACAAAAATTAATTTCCTATTAATTGATTAGTTTATTGCATCCTCTAAATAAACAAATTATAATGTTATAACATTTATATATTTTGCATTTGTGTTTTTCTTATACGAAAATTTGTTCTTATATCCGTATTTTGTATAAAAAAACACACGTTTAAAAGAAAAAAATAATTGTGGCATTTTGAAGTTTCTTATAAACGTCATTAACTGTATTAATTTTGAGCTTTAACTTCTATAAAGCCTATTTAAGTTCTAGGCTCAAGGTGAGAAAGGGCTTACATATGTGTTCCCACGCGGGCGGCATGGTTATTGGTATTGGTACATTTACAAACTCAAGCTACAGTTTCATCCTCGCCGCTTTTCTCCTACATCAACTGTATAACCGAAATAAAGTTCTAATATATAGAGTCCGCCAAATTACTTTTTTTTTGAAACATGGCGCTAAACATCGAGTGTAGCTTCGGCTGTGTGGCACGTAGCGCCGTCCTGTTGAAACCAAATGTTGGCAATATCCTCCTCTTCAATTTTTGTGAACAAAAATACTTTCAACATGGCCCGATAACGATCGCCATTGACTGTAACGGCCACTCCTTGTTGTTGTTGTTGTTCGTTGTTCAAGCGTATACACAACCATATTCGTTCAGCGGAAGGATAAAACTAATTATCTATCAAATCAGACATGAGCTAAGTGTTACCATTCGCGAAATAAGCACTAGTTGAAAAAAAAATAGTTAGATGGCGGGCCCTATATATGTCTTTATCTTTTAGTACTATTGATCGATATCCCGACCAGTTACATTTGGTGGACTCATGTCCCGCAGAATAGGCAGCGGATAGCGCCGAACTATTTTTTCGTAAAGAGGCCATGAAAAACAAAAAAAAAAAATTTTCGTTGCGATTATTTTTCCTGAATTTTTATTTTTTTGTCTAAAAAGGTGCTTCGCGGTTTTTCGCGGGATACCACTTGAAAACAGAAATTGGGAAAAACGCAAAAACAGGTCGATAAGATATTGAACCAAACTTTAAAAATTGGTACTTCACCAAGTGTATTACATTCTGGTTATATTTCCTATTACTTCTTTGGGTTTTTTGCAAAAACATTACGATGCAATTATTTTAGTTTTTTTTTTCAAAATAAGCCCAATCAGACTTTAACCTTATCTTATATTTTCAAAGGTTGTTTATATGACGCGTTTCAAAATACCATCTTGTGCAGCGAGAAAGTTTCGTCTAACGCATTCATACACTGTAATTCTCTTGCTAGACGTTTCTTAACATAGGAAACATGTGTACAAAAAAAAGGTGACAAACAAATAAAATAAACGCTTTCACTCAAGAGAAATACCAGTCCTATTCGAGCTTCTATTTCCATCTCTGCTTTTTTTTATTGGTATAATTTTACTCTTTCAAATCTAAAATACTAGCATATGAAAATACAAAAGAAACCGTGCTAACATTCTCTCTCTTAATTTTTCCCACGAAAAGCTGTAGTAAGTTCTCTTTTTTTCCTTATCTTCAAATTCTAAATATTACAGTGGGTAGCGAAAATTAATAATCGTTTTGCCTTTCATCAAGATTCAAACCTCGTAAATCTTTTTATGATTTTTTAAATTATATCATATTGGCATTTAAAACTACTTCCACATTAAACAAAGATGATAAATTTCGTATATATACGATTTTTTAAATTATATCATATCGGCATTTAAAACTACGTCCCATTTAACAAATATGGGTATATTTAGTATATAATGCCCAAGAACCCGCCAAAAAGAAAACCACTTAAATCCATGTATTTCATTTTTTAAGTGTGAAAATCTCCTATATCCACACCGTTCCAAGGAAAATATAAATGCATTATAAGAGTGATTTAAAAATACGTAATTTAGTTATTAAGAGACCGATTTTATTCTAATCTTTTTTGTTCTAACTCAAGAAGGTAAACTAATACAATAATCAATTTATAGAAAACTTTAATTTAAATTAAGTTCTTATGTTTTTCTGGATATACATATGTGATTTACTTCGTTATCTACTTACGAGAGTTTCTTTCGTGTTCTTATTAATACACTTTGATTTGTATGCAAAGTGGCGGAAGATAAGTGCCGGGAGTTGGGTTTAGATGAATTTTTTACATACTATATTTGGAAAATGTGTTTATTTATTACACAGTCATGAGGCTATGTTTTTGCTTGTGGTTAATTACTAAGCATGCAGTCCCAAGTTTATATGAGTTAAATCCCAGTATGAACTGTCATGAGATGCTTTTTAAGTTTCCATGTATCTGGCTCCAACGTATTCACAGAAAGGAAAATTGAGAGAGGATTTTGCGGCCATTATTAAATATTTATTGCGGGTTGAAAGTGATAGAGGAATGTAGAGTTGACTATCTGGTTAATTCCTCATCTGTGTTCGAAATTCAATGGCAATCGAAAATTGACATCGTAAATTCGATTATCAATTCTTAGCTGTGAACTAAAAGCATATTGTATGATCTGTTGTAACCGAAAAACAGCAGTAGCAAAATTCACCGGTTGTAGATTTTTTAAATCTAAAATTAAATAAACTTCGCTCCAAAGCTACCAAAAGCTTTACAAAAACATAAGGAAAGGCTACAGTCCGCTTGGGGCGAACAGTATGATACCCTATCCTTAACCCTATATGCCCCAAAGAAAAAAGCCTTAAGAAGATGATGGATAGCATTTAATTTTATTCTATGATTTAAAAAAATAAATTTTTGAAAAAACGCCCCCAAAAAGTAGGCGTGCCCAAAACTTTGTATGGGCGATATGTTGGAAAAAATATTGGGTATATATTTTGCAAAACATTTTTTTTCGCTTTCTATGAAAATTTTCGAGGAAGAAAAGCGTTTTAGTGAAAAGTGAGCGTATTCAACTTCTACACTTAACCATTTCGGAGCCCTAGGGAGTATGTGTTCCAAATTTCAGCATCCTAGCTTAATTTTAAAGGCCTAAAAATTGGGTACGGACGGACATGTTAAATAATCCTAATTTTTGTCCTGATCATAAATATTTATAATTTTAGGGGTCTACGACGAATATTAAGGGTGTTACAAACTATGTGTCAAAATTAATATACCCTTTATGATCAGGACCAAATCCTAAGACTATCTAGCAATGTCCGTATTTTTTTAATACGCCCACTGCCACGCCCACAATTAAGAAAAAACCGTTTTAAAGCTAAAGGTAGAGAGATAGTGTGTTACAACCTTCACACGATATGTAGGCACTGCCCTCCTTTATAAGTTTGTCATATAAAGTTTTTTGCCACGCCTACTTTTTGTGGACGTTTTTTACTTAAATGCTGTTTTCTTCGAAAGTTTTCAAAGAAAGCGAAAAAAAAATGTTTAGCAAAATATTTACCCAAAATTTTTTTTCAACATATCGCCCGAACAAAGTTCTTGGCCACTCCCACTTTTTGCGGGCGTTTTTTCAAAAAAACTTTTTTTTTTTTAAATTAATAGAATGAAATAAAATGCTATCCATCATCTTCTTAATGCTTTTTTCTTTGGGTAGGGTATCATACTGTTCGCCCCAAGCGGACTGTAGCCTTTCCTTATGTTTTTATATACGATGGGCCAAATTCAGTGTACAACAGTGGAGATGTGGTGAATGGAACGATAATTCTCACAACAGATAAGGTGAAAAAAGTTCGTGTTATGCATTCAACAGGAAATGGTTTACATTTGTTTATGTATGTGGTAAGAAAGCTGTAGTGTTTAAAAAAAATTGTGAGACTCTCTGGCGCCACTGTTCAGCTGTTAACAATGCTTAAAAATGGCCGCAAAATACTCTCTCAATTTTCCTATATATGAACACGTGTGAGACAGACATTAGTTATATCTAATTTGCTTAGTTACCCGCCAAAAATAAGTGTGGGGAGTTTTGCAACTTAATACTTAACAAAGTTTTTCTTTATTGCGAGGCAGTGGGCGCTTTAAAAAAAATATGTAAACGTTTTATGTAAAAATGTATGTAGACTAAAAATTGGTGACGGATGGACGGAATGACATTGGTAAATCATCTAAGGTTTTGGTCCTGATCGTTAATATGTATATGTACTTAGGTCTGCGACGAATATTAAGGGGTGTTGCAAGCTATGTTTTCTGTTTTCTATACCTTTTTCATGGAAAGGGATATGGATAGGGTATCATACTGCCTTTTGTCCAAGCAGAAACAAGAAAGATAAGTCTAAAATCAAAAGTTCTAGTACTCGACCAAATACTTACGCTACATGACAAACCGTCGCATAGATACTCAGTCGTGATAGCTTTCGCTGCAGTTTAAAAGAACGAAGTACACTCCAGCCAATATGGAAGACTAAACAAAAATAAAAATAGTAACTTGGAATGCGAACGGGCCTTTGCAAAAAAAAAACGAAGAGCTAGGAGTTTTGATACATAACCCATAGCACTCTAAGCAAAATGCTTTGTTTATAGAAGATAGCCCTCAGAAACGACAAAAACCATCAAAAACGCTATCCGAAAGCTCTTTAAAGTTGATGAAAATGTCGAACGCTTTCCTGATCGCTCGCCTCTCATTCTGATAATCAGCGGTTGCCTATGGAAAATGGAGGGCCCAAATATTAACTAAATTTAATACGACTCGGTTAGAAAAGGAAAGCAAACATTAAATCGATCTTAAGCACAAAACAATACTTATAATCTGCATAGAATCTTCAGTAAAAGTAACAAGACTTCAAAGGTCGTGAAATATTTTCGCATTTCGAAGGCCATACTTCCGATAAGAGTTCCAATTACTCGCTTTGGAAAACTATATGAAAGGGATCAAAAAGCCAAAAAAGATACGATTTCTATATATATGGCTGTTTCTTAGAGATTTGCCGGGGATAGTAGGTACCAACAATTTTCATTTATCGCTTAATTGCTTCATGTGCACTTCCACAATGGAAGGTAGCTCATGTCATAAATGGTTCCAAAGCCAGAAAAATATCTGATATCTCCGTATTTTTGAAAAATTGTTGTTGGACCGATTAGGTAAATCCGATTATCGAAGACCTCAGATCAATACCGGATAACCATTTCAGGTTCAGAATCAACCACTCCACAATCGACCAGCAAAGAGGAATATCTTACGAAATAGAATAAGGAAATAAGAATCTCAAAATGTAGGTATTATGAGCACATGCGGCCGGTACACCTACCCCGGAAAAAATTGGTTTGCACTTTATAATACAACCAACTTCCCAAAGTTTGTGTCGCTCTGAATAGCTGAGACTTACTATTGATGGCGTACAAATTCCTTTAAAAGATGACATTACGCATCTTGAGGTGCGTTTTAATAATAAAATAATTTTTAATAAGCATGCCAGAAAGTTAATACAGAAGGCAAAGAAAGCTGTAAGTGTTTTAAAACCCCTTTTATGTTCCCGAGATCTATCTAACTAACAAAATTACTTATGTACAAAACGCTAATTAGACCTATATTAGCGTACAACTTTGCAACTTTGTTTTCGATTTGACCAACTGTCGCTAAAGAATTAGAGGTTTTCGAAAGAAAAATTCTAAGCACTGCATTGCAAAATTCGGAAGATTAAATCAAAAGTATTTTCATAACTCAACGCTTTATGATGATACTAGAGTCATTCCTCTTTTGAATCTGGCAAGGAAGCATTTGAGTCGCTTTGAATATCACGAGAACTCTTGTATTCGTGAAATTTACAACAGGAACATAAATGATTCTCTTATGAATTACTATTACCTCTCTCCTACCAATATGTTGCACGTGGTATTTCGGTTGGAAGTGGAGGCATCAAACACTACTTTCAAAATACCATTTTATGAAAAGGCTTTGCCAATTAATTATCGGCGGTAGATCTTTCTTAATATCATCTCCGCCAGTTACTATTATATTCAATTATGAACTTTCTGAACTAATTTATTTTGTTTTTATTTGTTTAAACATTATTTCTTATTAACATTATTCTTTTGTTGGACAAATCAAATTGCGTTCTATATAATTTTTTTATTTTTTTTTTATTTTGTCTCAAGACAATTACAAAACTAGCTTCTCGAAATTATCAAAAATTTTGTAACTTTATGTATTTGTTTTTTCAAATTAGTTTGAAGTATGTACTTTTATTTTACCTAGCCTTGAGCTTTGTTGTAATTTACTGACGGGAGCAAGCAGTTAATTTCTAATTATAAACCTAAATCATTCTATTATAGTTTAATATGAACGAAATATTTTAATAAACCTAAATCATTCTATTATAGTTTAATATAAACGAAATATTTTTATGTAAACCCAACCTTCTGGCAGGGCACAAATTAATAGTCAGTCATTTTGTATTTTTATATTTTGTATGTAAATACAAGGTGGCGCAAAATGAATCACCCTATCGAAAGATGTTATGACTTTTGCAAATAGCGTCGTATATAAGTATATACGTATAAAAACTGCAGCTATCTAGAATGTTAGTTATGGTTGACATACGACGCTATTTGCAAAAGTCATAACATCTTTCGATAGGGTGATTCATTTTGCGCCACCTTGTATTAATATTGTATCCATGTTCTTATAATACTCAATAAAATTTGAATTGAATTGATTGTCTGCTTGTTTAAAAGAGCGGAACGGAATGCTTACAAGAAGAAATGTTGCATTGAATGATTTTGTGATGCTTTTCATTTGTGTTTAGTTTGCATAAAATTTACTTCAGGTTTTTTATAATATGCATATGTATGTACATGTGAAGGCACATGTTGAATATTGTTATCATGCTTAACAAAATTAATTGACATTTTGACAGATTTGAAGCTTTATAAATAAACAAAAAGGACGTTGATCGTTTTTTTTTTAATTGAAATAACCTATTTGTTTTACTTTATATAATAATACGTAGAAGTTAGTTATGTCGCATGGTTCCAATTCAGCATGAATGAATAGGTGAAAATGCCGTAAAAAGGGATTAGGCAGTACTATAGTAGGCGACAAGATTTGAAAATGCAATTTTGTAGATCTCGATGTCATAAGCACAAGTTAAAATGTAACAACAGTCTCGTTTTCTCCTAGTTTAGGAGATTCAAGGTTTGAATATCGAATTTTTACTATGGAATCTCTATAAGATGACGTCATATTTTTAACTTTATTTTTGCTTGAAAAACAAAAGTTTTGCATATGTTAAAGGGTTCAATTACCAATATATTTTCCTATGAAAAGTAAGGTATCTTAATAGCAGTTTATCATCGACCACAGATATTATTTTTGCAATCCATTTTATTTGTTCGTATATATTGCTATTATGTATGTAATATCTAAAAACATCAACTTTTGGATAAACCTTTGGATAAACCTATGCACTATTGACTTACGTATATAAAACTAATTACTAAATTACTGATTTTTGCCAAAGGCGCCCTCTGAATTTTGTTAATTGCGGGATTTCAATAAGAGGACTTTAAAAAGCAAAATATCCTACCCAACACCGTTTTTCATATTTATTTTTGGGACCATTCTTCATATTTGATTATTCTCCAAATAAATTTTTGGGGCCATTTTCTGGCTATTGTTCATTGGGGCCAAAATGCATTTAATCATCTGCTGGTGATAGTGTTCTGCCATTGTCAACCGCTTATTCATCATCTCGATGCGAGTATTAGGTAATTCCTTTTAGCTAACCTAATCCTGCTAAATCTTCTAAACCTATCCTGCTTTATTTTTGCAAAAATATTTAATTGCAGATTGTCGTATAACATATTGCCTGTTATATTTTCTTTTTTTTTAATTTATGATTTTCTTATTGATCAGAAGAATATAAAAAGAAAAAAAATTATATGTTGTTGTTGTAAAAAACACAACAGCAGGCAGCAATAAATTTGCGTTGTGTTGAAATTCCTCGAGAATGATTTATTTAAGGCTTCCATACTACACACTTTAAAAATTTTTAAAAAATTAAAAATTTTAAATCTATTAAACTAATTATTAAATTGTCTTTTGTGATTCACTACGGATCAAATGAACCAAAATGTTTTTGTGTCTCTTTAACTTTATCAACACTGACAAAATTTGTGCCGTGTTGTTTCAAACGTTTTATTAATTTCAACGAAAAAAGAAAGTAATTTGTACAACCGTTTCGTAAACTTAAGAAATCAATTTCTATAATCTGTATTTATGAATAGTTACGTTAAAGTTAATGTTAATGTTTATTTTTTATATATGTTCATGTGTTGTATTTGTAATAATGTCAAACTTTAAGTGTTGTTTACAAGGTGATTTTGGATGTGGAATGCGTTCGATTCAATTTGCAACAAGTGCAGACGAAGATAAAGTGATTGAATTGGTCCAATTGAGGCCATACGAGGCGTTCGTTCATTTGAAACAAATCAATCATATGGAGAAGAGCTACCTCCAACGGTTTTTCTTCAATTGTCGGAAGATGTCATCAGAGATTCACTAGTCAACACTCTGGAAGACTCTCTCAACTATGAAGTAGTTTAAGAAAAGTTTAGGTTCTGGATGAAACAGAAATGTGAGTGATATTTGAAAATACTCATTGGAGTATTGTCTACAAGTAATAAGTTTGTGAGCAAAAATCCTCTTCTTTGGTCCTCCCCGCGGGCGCTTAATGAAAATTACTAATACAAATTAGTAAGCCAATAATTTACCCTTGTTTTTTCAATCGCATGTGGTGATTCATTAAGAATTTGAGGTACAAGCAGTTCACATCCCTTTTCCCTTCCTCTCCTAAATCGGCATGCCTTCTATTCAGTTGGACAAAGGTGATATAAACCTTCGACATCCTGCAGATAAAACTGCATCACGCCAAGGTCGCCACTGTAACGGCTTATATCAGGTTCATCTGCAATGCCCTAGACGTCATGCTCATTCAAGAGCCATGGTGTCACAAAGGTCGTATCAATGGGCTTTAAGGGAAATCATGTAAGTTGATATATGAAAATACTAAGGCCCACCCAAATACTAAAGCAGCAATGCTCATCAGGGATCACATACACTTTTTTTCAGAATTCATCTCGAAAGACCTGGTCGCTATACAAATGGCATTAGCCACAGAAAGTGAAACTCAAGAGGTGGTAATAGCCTCAGCATATTTCTCGGGAAACGCAGCAACAGCTCCACCAGCATAAGTCATCAGACTGGTAAGATCCTGCACAAATCATTATTGGATGCGATACCAATGCTCGTCACACAATTATTGACCAACATGTATAGGCCAGCATCACATAATGATCGGCCGTGGCAAGCCGTGAATCGAACGTTATTGCAGCCTTCATATTTCACATTGGAAATCCCAAATTGTTTGCTATGGATTCATTCGAAGTTTTATTTCATTTGATAAGAAGTAATTTAACAAATTCTTATTACAAATTTTAAATGTTTTTGTTTTGAATAAAAATTTTTGAAGAATACCAGATTTTGGAAAAAACCAACCTTCACAAGAAATAGGGGTGTAAACAAATTTATATGGCAATGTTGTAAAAGAAGTCAGTGCCTACATAAGTCGGATTTTTCAACTTTGGCTTTCAAACGTTTTTTTTAAGTGGTCTTCTTGCGAACGTCTGTCAGGCTTCTCAAAAATTAATTGCCATTCGGAATCACCATATAGGATATGTTTGGAATCGAGAGATGGCGCCGTTGTCGATATCTAAAATATAATTAAATTTTTCCAATGAACATTCATCTACTCTACTACAAACAGTTTGTAGAATATTAATATCGTTTGTATAGGTAAAACCGCAAAGGTGTATACTGTACGTCTAAACCAGTTCTATAATTTTTTTGCGGGATTCCTTTTCGTTTTGCGTTGTCAATTCCAAATAAATATTAAAAAATTTATTTGTGCGTGAAGTTAAAACATTGAAAAATAAATTGTCTCAAATTTCTTTTTTATTTTGGATACTTTTGGAATACATTTTTTTGCATTTTCTACATTTTATTTATATATAAATAGCTTTTGACACGCATAAACGATAATAAAGGAAGGAACCAATTTCCTTAAATTAACTTATTAAAAATGATTTTCAAATTATTCCAAATTTAATATGTTAGATTAAACTGACATAAGATTTGCTCTATGGTAATATCGATATTACTATTTCTCCTATTTCATGTGGTTGCATTTATAGTATACATATAGATAAATAAGTGTTTAAAATGGCTCATTCTATATGCACCAATAAGCAATTACTACAGAGAGCGAGCTTGGACTTTAACGACTACACATTAATCTATCTTTTACAATTTCAGAAGGCCAAACTGAATGGTAATCAATTTAAGAATTTAATCTTCGAATCTTATTTCGATTTAATCTTCATTTGTAATAATGTATTGCATTACTTTAATGAATAAAAGTTTGTGGGGATGTTAACTGTGTAACAGGATGCACTTAGTTTATGAATGTCAACATGATTTCCGTGGAAAAGTATCAATTAAATACCTTGCAACTCCATACAGACATTTTTAATTATCGTCTGAGTCTATTTTTTTTGCGACACTATGGACAAGCCATAAGGTCATAAATCCAAAAATCACCTCGTGAGGTGAAGTCAACCTAAGGCAGACAGTTTCTTTGAAATTAAAAAAAAAAACGAAAATTGGAGCTCTTCAGCACCCAACCAGTTCACACATTTTCGAAATGGTGCACTTAGTTTGCAATTAAATTTTTCTTTTAGGATAGGTGAATAGATGCCGGAATCGCGGTTGCCGCTGTGGTAGTATTCTAAGAGTTGGTTTGTTTTGATTAAAAACCAAACAATTTTCAATGAGCTCTAAATATATAACAACTAATGGCTTACTCCGTGTAAACGGGACGATGGTCGCTTACACATATCAGCTAAACGTTTAAATATTGATACATAGCTTGTAGCTTGTATTTATCGTAGACTCCTAGAAGTATATTATAATTGTGATCAGTATTAAAATTAATAATTATTTAGCGGCATTTAACATAATATGAACTTGGATGGGAAAATATTCACACCGTGGGTAGTACAGACATTTTCAAGTCTAAACTATTTTTAAATATGTACGCCTTTTGCGGACGCAATTGTGTTTCATACAATAGGTATGTACACTAGAACAGAGTAAAACCTTTTTTATTAGTATTATTTTATCTTATATATATAATAGGCTCATAGGCATTAAAAAAGACTACACCGAAATTCAGCCCGATAAAAAAATATCTTCAAGGTTCACAACGCATTCATATCTATATTAACTACTTGGCGACGTTTCGCTGATTTCTTTGACAAAACCATCACTTGGAGCATTTGAGTTCCACCCTACCATTTTATATACATACCCATTCAACCAACCTTTCGAGTGCTCTTTATAGGGTATATTAATTTTGACACATAGTTTGTAACTTTGTCGTTTCGTGTTTGTATATTCGTCGTAGACCCATTAAAGTATATATATTTATGATCAGGACCAAATCCTAAGACTATTTAGCAATGTCCGTCCGTCCGTCCGTATCAACTTTTGAGGCCTTTAAATTTATGCTAGGAAGCTGAAATTTAGAGCATATACTCCTTAGGCTCCCGAAATGGTAAGGTGTTAAAAAAACATTTTAAGGCTTAAGTTAGAAAGATAGAGTATTGGAACCTTTACAAGATGTGTAGGCACTGCCCTCCTTTATAAGTCTGGGATCTGGGATTTTTTCACTAAAATGCTGTTTTCAGCGAAAATTTTCATAGACACTGAAAAAAAATGTTTAACAAGATATTTAGGAAATATTTTTTTCAATGTATCGCCAATACAAAGTTTTTGGCCACGCCCTCTTTTTGGGGCGTTTTTTCAAAAAAAATATTTTTTTTTTATAAATTTCATAGAATGAAATGACATCCATCACCTTCTTAATGCTTTTTTCTTTGGGGCATATAGGGATATGGATAGGTATCGTACTGTTCGCCCCAAGCGGACTGAAGCCTTTCCTTATGTTTTTTTTTTTGTTTTTGAGCAATATGAAATTTTTCATATTTCTAACCCTCTAAAACTGATATTTTTTTTTAAATCCTCTTTAAAAACTAAAACTATTTAGACAATGTCTTTCTGAATATTTTCTTCCTGCGCGCTAAGAGCGGACATGTTACATATGAAATAAAGTGCACGACTGCGTCATACGAAACTTTCTCGGTATATGAGGTTCTTTTCAATCACAGTCCCCTTGGGGCGAACAGTATGATATATCCATATCCCTATATGCCCAAAGAAAAATGCATTAAGGATGACGGCATTTTATTTCATTCTATGAAATTTATAATAAAAAAAAATATTTTTAAAAAAAGCTCCCAAAAAGTGGGCGTGGCTAATAACTTTGGATGGACAATATATTGGAAAAAATATTAGCTATATGTATCCTGTAAAACTTTTTTTTCAGTATCTATGTAAATTTTCGCCTGAAACCATTCGTCAACGAACTGATTGGACCCTATCAGTGCGGTTTTAGGCCCAGTAAGCCCACAACTGACCAGATTTTCACACTTCGGCAGATCCTGGAAAAAACCCAAGAAGTCCAGATCGATACTCACCATCTTTTTATCGATTTTAAGGCCGCATATGACAGCATTTATAGAGACGAGCTATACAGAGCCATATCTAGTTTCGGAATACCTGCCAAACTCGTCAGATTGTGCAGGAGAACTCTCGCTGCTCCATTAAGGTCGGAAACGATCTCACCGAGACCTTTGATGTCAAAAATGGATTTAGACAAGGCGATGCGCTGTCATGTAACTTCTTCAACATCATACTTGAGAGAATTGTGCGAAACTCGCAAGCCAACACCAGGGGCACAATTTTCCAAAAGTCTGTGCAACTACTTGCTTACGCCGATGACATCGACATCATTGGCAGAACACAGGAAGCTTTCACTGGTGCGTTTGCAAGTATCAGTACAGAGGCGGCAAAAATGGGTTTAGAAGTGAATGAGGGCAAAACGAAATATATGCTGTCAACAAAAAGGGACACACAACATCGACGAATCGGAGAGAACGTCATGATAGACAGCTATAACTTTGAGGTAGTTCGGGACTTTATCTACCTCGGCTCCGCTATTCACTCTGACAATGATATATCGACAGAAATCAAGCGAAGAATTACACTTGCCAACCGCTGTTACTTCGGCCTAAGGAGGCAATTGATTAGTAAGGCCTTGTCGAGAAACACCAAGGACACTATATAAAAAACCCTTATCATCCCAGTCCTGCTGTATGGCGCAGAAGCATGGACGTTATCAAAGGCGGATAAAGATCTCCTTGGTCGTTTCGAACGCAAAATTCTTCGAGTGATTTTCGGTCCTGTACAGCGACATCGACCTGGTCAGAAAAATACGGATTAGTCGTCTAAGATGGCTGGGACATGTAGAGCGAATGGACACCAACGCTCCGGCCCGAAGAGTCTTCGAATCCAACCCGGAGGGACAACGCAGTAGGGGAAGACCTCGCCTAGGATCTATATAATACAAATTGTATTTATTTTCCTCAAAAAGGCGAATTACAATTCTATAATTTTCCAAAATTTACACGATTAAAAAAATCTTTGCAAAAAGTATTAAAATCACACCAAAAACATAAATGTTAAAGAATAGCCAAGTTCTCTTATACAGAAATTCACAAATAGTTTTTATATTTTTATACATGTTAAGTAAATAATATGACACGAAATATTGAATCACTTTTGGCGTTACTAACCCTCCGATATGCAAGGCCCCAGGTGACCTTTTGAACTTTTTCATGTTAACAAATATTTCAATGCATGTAGAAATATGATACGCATTCCATTAAAATAAAATACAAAAATAAGACTAGTTTCTAAGCGATAAGGGCCTTCCAATCGTATTTATTGTCACGTTGCTCATAGAGACAATCTGAAGAACGCGTGTTTTGTTGTTAAAGGCAATGCATTTTTTAGCATGATATAACCCTTAAATAGTGCTCCATTTGAATATTTACATTTGGTGTTCCAATGTATTGAGTTCTATATAATTTCATACTATTGGTTGGCAGTCAACAGAAGGGCTCTGGGCCAAGGGGATGCAGAGCTTTTACGGGCTGGCTCGTCAACCTCTTCATTACCAAAGCATTCGTATCCAGGGATACAGAAGAGAGTCCCTGTTTTGTGAGCGGTCAAATGTTTTAGAGTAGTAAGACAGTTCCAAACAAGTAGAGTGTTGCATTTATAGGAGTTAAGAGCTTTGAGTGCTGCTTGAATGTCTGAGAGAATGTAGATGTTTGATCTTCTGACATTTCGCCTTAAGCATTCTCTAGTGCATTGTTCGATAGCGTAAACTTTTGTTTGGAAAATTGGTGTTGTAAGCCCTACAGGAACTGAAATGG
Organism: Ferdinandea cuprea; assembly: GCA_963576555.1. Lineage (NCBI taxonomy): Eukaryota > Metazoa > Arthropoda > Insecta > Diptera > Syrphidae > Ferdinandea > Ferdinandea cuprea. The sequence goes on from OY754959.1 coordinate 88,375,701, forward strand.
GTTGCAGTTGGGTTGGCTAATACATGCTCCCACATCTGTTGGCATTATTGAGCCAACCTTAGACGGAGTTTTATTGCGCTTGCCAGAGCACACTTCTTAATTTGTGCATGTTACGGTGGGAGACCAAGGAGTTCCTCTGTGATACCCTTATGTGGCAGATAAGCCGGTGTTGGCTACTCAATTCCTTCAAGCCCTCCATACGTTTCCGGAAATTTTCAAAGACCAGTGAGTGAGACATCTGACAATTTGTCAATGTCTTGAAAGAATAAGCTTCCAAGTATTCTGTTCTTCAAATGCAGCTGGGCAGTGACAAAGATAGTCAGGTGTGTCCTCGTGGAGCTCCTCGTTGCGCAGCCTATACAAATGTCGTCATCTTTGAGATTCAATTTCATCATGTGGTTTCTTAGCAAATTATGGTCAGCTAAAGCTCCTACAAGCAACAAGATAGCGAACCACTGTCGTTAGTTGGCATTAACTGATTTTATGGCCGTTTGGCTTTCAATGAATATGGTAATATAATTCTGTGGTAATGCCGACATTGACACACGAACAAGGTGGCCATGTTAATTAACATTAACGTGTCTATATCCTGAAATAAATCGTTTGTCATATATTTCTTTTAGTAAATAAATTGTACGACGCCATAATGGAGACATTCTGATGAAACTTCATAACTGCAACACTAATGCAACACGAAGCGACGATGATTCTGGAAGTAATTAATTGTGTTTACGCTTTAGCTTGTGGATTATCGTATCTTCAAATCTGCAAATTTTTTTTTACTGATATAGTCAATTAACCAAAAGTGTGCTCCATAACTGTACTGGCTTACGTGCTGACGTTTTTTCTATTCTGGGTTTTAAAGCCAAACTACGCCCTGTGGAAGATTTGAATGTGGTAAAACCTTAACATTACTTTAAAGATATGCAACAGATAGTTATTTGCTATAATTCATATATCGTATTTTAAAATTTATAGCAAAATATTTCTGAGATAACATAAAAAAGCAAACTCCGAAAAAGTGTTTTTTATGGCATTGGAACACATCACCCAGGCTTTGCAGAACTTAAACAATTTCGAAAAAAAATGCCTTTAAATACAAGCTTTTTTGTGTTAAAGCTCAAATTAACTTACAGGAACTTCCCAGCGGGAAAAAGAAGCATACAACCATGCATTCTGAACCATTTTTTCGGAAGCTTGGAATGCCTCACTCTCCGTATTCCATATAATATTCTTTTAATTAAATGGTTAGGGACAGTCAGAATTTACAAGAAATCGATTATTTTCGATGCATTTTCTAGAAGTATAATATCTTAAAAATATGACGGATCTAGAATACAGATGAGTCCGGAATGTATACTGCAATAAACCTGAACAAAATTCAAAAGCTAAATTCAAAAACAGCGATATAGGGTGTTGTACATTTTATTCAAAACTCAAATACAACAATATTTATTTGCTAGTTTATTGTTAAATTCATTGAATATGATTTAACAGCATTTAAATTCCTTTGATTCCCTCAGTTTTCTCTTAGATTAAGAGCTGAAATTGATTTTTTATACCCTATCCTAAGGGTATATTAATTTTGACTCATAGTTTGTAACACCCCTTAATATTCGTCATAGACCCCTAAAAGTATATATATTTATGATCAGGACCAAAACCTAAGACTATTTAGCAATGTCCGTCCGTCCGTCCGTCCGTCACCAATTCATAGGCCTTTAAATTAAAGCTAAAAAACTTAAATTTGGAAAATATACTCCCTAGGGTCCCGAAATGGTAGAGTGTACAATTTTTTTTTGATACGCCCACTGCCACGCCCACAATTTATAAAAAAAAGTTTTAAAGCTAAAGTTAGAGGGATAGAGTGTTGTAATCTTTACAAGATATGTACGTACTGCCCACCTTTACAAGTTTGTCATATAAAGTTTTTTGCCACGCCTACATTTTGTGGGCGTTTTTCACTAAAATGCAAAAAAAATGTTTAACAAGATATTTACCCAATATTTTTTCCAATATATCGCCTATACCAAGTTGTTGGCCACGCCCACTTTTTGGGGGCGTTTTTTTCAAAAAATATGTTTTCTTTTTATAAAATTTATGGAATGAAATAAAATTGTACCCATCATCTTCTTAACGCTTTTTTCTTTGCGGCATATAGGGATATGGATAGGGTATCATACTGTTCGCCCCACGCGGACTGTAGCCTTTCCTTATGTTTTTATAGTGAAAATGCATTGCTTTTGTGTTTTGTTATTGCTCGATTTTAAAGCCCAAAAGCCTTTCCGTCGACACGGCGCACTTATGAACGTGTTAACCTGTTTTGGTGAAAATAAAAAGTTTATGTAAAGAAAATTCGCCGGGAAGGTATACTACTTTGTTTTGCCGCAATTTTGGTAAACATTAGGCTTGACAGTTCATATTTGGCAGTAGTGAAGTAGACACGTGGAAAATTTATTATGGAGAAATATTCAATAGACCAACGTATTTTAATCGTTAACACATTTTATCAAAATCAATCATCGATTACTGTGAAAATCATAATGAGTGACGAGGCACATTTTCATTTGAATGGATATGTGAATAAACAGAATAGTCGGTTCTGGGCAATGGAAAACCTTCAAATTATTCATCAGTCACCTTTGCATCCATTAAAAGTTACAGTCTGGTGTGGAATTTGGTCAGGAGGAATCATTGGATCTTACTTCTTTGAAAATGAATACGGCGTAACGGTTACTGTGAATGGGGAGCTATATCGTGATATTATTGAAAACTTTTTAACGCCGCAACGTCATGCTTTGTGCTGGATTAACATGTGGTATCAACAAGATGGTACCACATTGCATACAGCCAGGATTACAGTGGAATTACAGCGAGACCTCTTTCCCAACAAGTTATTTCAAGAAATGGTGATCTAAATTGGCCTCCACGGTCGCCTGATTTGACTGCTCCGGACTTCTTTTTGTGGGGATATCTGAAAAGCAAAGTTTATGCAAGCAATCCAGAAACGCTTGAGTAACTCAAATAAAATATTCGTGATGAAATTAATGAAATACCACGTGAAATGTGTGATAATATAATGAAAACTGTGCTCAACAAAGCTCGCATTTGTGAAACTAACAGAGGCGGACATTTACCTGATATTATATTCCATACATAATTGCCGACATTAAATAAAACATTTATCAATATAAGATCCATTCTCTTTCATTCAATCATCATTATAAACAAACAAAGTAGTACACCTTCCCGGCGAGCACCCGGTATATATTTCGTTAAAACGAATCTTACGTTATTTTAAATCGAAGTGTAATACCACTGTTCAATGTGGGAACAATTTAAGGTTTAATAAATCGAATATATAAGATTTTATAAAATCTGAAAGCAAATAGTGTTCAAATGCTAGTTCTATGATGAGTCTTTGCCTGAGATAAGGCAGCCTTCCAGCCTCTGTGGTCTCGTGTACGATGCTTCCAGTTATCAAGACCAAGCGTTCTGGCATCCGCGATGGCTTGGATTTTGAAACGGAGGTTCGATCTTTCTCGTCGTCTCGAACCTGGAGGCTGGGATTTGAAGATTCTATTGGTTGGGTACTATACTGTTGTTCATTCACTCGTTGTTGCCGAGCCAATGTAGTCGACTTGAGTCGTTCACAAAGAACGTTGGACAAGATATTGTATACGACATAAAGCAGGGATTTGGCCCAATAGTTCTTACAAGATCGCTTTTTTAGATGGATCAGATTGTCCAGTCAAAGAACATTGTTTCTTCCAACCTTACTAGGTTGTTATTAGGTTGTTTAGAGAGTTCCGCTGGTAGGCCATCAGAGCCAGTGAAGTTATATTTTTTTCAGCTTTGTAAAGCAGTAACGTCCTCTTCTAAACTGGAAAATGGAATTTCGTTTATATTGCCTGGACGCGATTTTTCTTCTCGCCCTACCACTGTCTCGACATGATGCCCATTAAGCAGCTGCGGGCAATATTGCCTAAACTCCCCTACAATTTCCTGCGCTTCGGTGACAAGGTTTTTATCACCTCTCTATCTAGAACCTTCGTTTCTGTCTTGAAGGTAGCCGCCAGTTACTTGGCTTTCTTGTAAAACATTCACATATTGTTTCGATCACGGGACTCTTCTATTTCCTTTAATTGGGAGAGACTGCGTATTCCCTCATCTTTCTACGATACTGCCCGCTTGCTGCTCTTATTTTGCACTGCAGCGCTTGCAATTGCGCACGTTCTGTCACAAGACTCCGTTGGGCGTGCTCATCATCAAACCACGGTCTCTTTTTCTCTGGTGACAAGAAGTCTACGGTGTTTTCGGCTACTTCCTTGATGATGTTGCGGTACTCCGCAACGGTGAGCTAGACAATCGAGCTCTAAATTTGCACGCTACAAAAAAGAGGTCAGAGGCGACCTTTGCCTTCGGATTGTATGAAATTTTAAGAGTGTCGACGCTTTTTTCTTAAAGAATTTCACGTAGTCGATTTTGTTGGCGATTCGAACATCTGGAGAGGGCCTGTTGTTTAATGGATTCAAAGTCTTGGAAGCCGAATGCTGCTTATCACCATAGTAAAGGCTGCTGCAAAGTCATTGGCCGGAAGCCGTTGTCTGTTATCGTAATGTGAAGGCTGTGTTTTCCGACTAATCCGCCAACCATATTTTCTTTACCGGTTTTTGCGTTAAAGTCCCCGAATGAAGTCATACTCCGGACGGGCATCGCTCTCATAACAAATTGTTTTTTACGTATTAAGGAAGTTACCCCGACGGCACAACCCCCAACCTGAAGGGCCAGATCCAAAAAATGTTTGGATATGTTTGCCATTAATCCTCTGCGGTAATGCAAGCACTGCCGTTGGCCTCCAGAATCCCTATTTCAACAACCTGACTAGTGCTGAAAATCCTAAGAGACCTTAACTCCGAATCTTTCGAAGTTACCCACTTAAGATATCTACCATCATGAACGCTCTACTTCTTCATCTGATGTGCGCATAGACTAGAGATAGAAACGAGGAGATAAAATAAGCACAATTTGTATGTAGTCACAGTTACATCACTGGGCATGTTTATATCATCATCTCCATGTTTATACCGATCAGTGACTACCCTATTCTACAACGTCCAAAAACCCAGATAATTATGTGCGTTGAAAAAAAATTCTGCAAATATCGACTGAACTCATTGCAAGGAATGTTTGTGATGTCACACTTCTTGGTTTTTTTTTTTCAAAACCACATATTTCATCGGAAGCATATCTTAGCATTTTCTTCTGAATGCATCATTAGTACTTCACAGAGAATATTTTCCTAAAAATTTAGAGCTAAGTTTTTAACATAAAATATAAGTCATTTCAATTTTTTTTTGGATGGGACTGAAGCAACAGAAAAAAAAATATTAATTTTACTGATTTTGGCCAAAATACGATCGCAAGTAAATGTTGCATCAGATATCGAATCATCAGGCATAGCTGCGACTCTATTTCATGATCGTAGAACGGTACATTCAGCCATAAGATTAACACTAAACATTTAAAGTCATGGAAGAAAGCAAGGCGTCAATAATTCAATTATTACCTGAGAATGGTACTGCAACGGAAGTACTTCAAAATTTTCATTATTGCAATTAATTTGTTTTTATACCCTATTCTAAGGGTATATTTATTTTGACACGTAGTTAAGTAGTTAATAGTTTAATAATTGTTGTAGACCCTTAAAAGTATATATATGTATTTATTATCAATGACCAAATCCTAAGACTGCCTAGCAATATCCGTAACAACTTTTGAGGCCTTTAAATGTATGCTAGGAAACTGGAAATTTTGAAATATATACTCCTATGGTCCCGAAATGGTAAAGTGTTACAAACCATTTAAGAGATAAAGGGTTAGAACATTTACAAAATATCCAGACAGTTATCTCCTTTACAAGATTCCCCTATACAATTTTTTTCCACGCCTACCTTTTGAGAGCGTTTTTTAACAATATGTTGCTTTCATCGAAAATTTTTATAGAAAACGAAAAATGGTATAACAAGATATTTAGCCAATCTATTTTCCAATATATCGCTCATACGAAGTTTTTGACATCGCACACTTTTTGGGGTCATTCTTTCCCCAAATATGAAAACCAAATGAAAACACCATAAGTTAATGCTACACTACGGCCAAAAGATATATTTTATAATTCGAATAAAGCAATAAAAAGTAGTGTATATTCTGCAATCAGATGTGTGTATGACTTTTGAAAAAATTATTTACCTTAGAACTTAGTTTTTCTTTTTCGTTTATTTAATAAATATGGGTTGATATGTTTGTTAAAAAATACTCCTGAAGCACATAATCGCGTCGTTTACTGAAAATCAGGGTTTTCATAAAATAAAACATAATTTATTTGTTAATAAACAATATTATTGGTTTTATTTCAATACAAAACGACACTTTTTCAAGCATTTCAAAAAAACTTACATAATAATTATTCGCATGAAAAAAGTCACAGGATTTTCTATTTCTTTTGTTGGTTTTTTAAGGTATTTTTTTTTAATTAATCACACCAATTAATAGAGGAAAAAAATTACTTTTTATTTATTTATTTATTATAAATCGCTTTTCTGAAAATCTCCAGAATTTGAGATGAGCCACTTTGCTTCTGAGGAGACAATTTGATGCAATTTCTGACACCAAGTCAATGTCAACTTTCGAATTGGCGTCGCAGATTCATCTTCGTTGAATTTCTCATTCATTGACTTGGTTTTGCAAGTCTACCCGAAATAAAGTGTCAATGCAAATATATATATTAATTAGTACTGTTGATCGATATCTCGACCTGTTACTTTTACCGGAATTCTGGCCCGCGGGAAAGACAGCCGCTAACACTGAGCTATTTTTTCGTAAAGAGGTCATGAAAAAGCAATTGGTTATGTAAATAATTTCATTGCGATAATTCTTCCATTTTTCCGGTATTTGTTTATATTTGTTTTGTAAAAAACGGTGCTTCGCGGTTTTTGTGGAATACTACTTAAAAACATGCCTGAAAGAAAAAAACCTTAAAAGCATAATGGATAGCATTTTATTTTATTATAAAAAATATTTTTTAAAAAACGCCCCAAAAAGTGGGCGTTGCCAACAGCTTTTTGTAGGCGATTTATTGGAACAAATTTGAACTAAATATCTTGCTAAACATTTTGCGAGGAAAACAGCATTTTAGTAAAAAACGCCCACAAAAAGTAGGCGTGGCAAAAAATTGTATACGACAAACTTATAAAGAGGGGCAGAGGTTGTAACACTCTATCTCTGTATCCTTAGCTTCAAAACGGTTTTTTCAAAACTTTGGGTGTATCAAAAAAAAATCGCATCTTAGGTTTTGGTCCGGATCATAAATATATATACTTTTAGGGGTCTACGACTAAAATAAAGGAGTGTTACAAGGTATGTGTCAAAATTAATATACCCTTACGATGGGGTATAAATACGAAATAAGAAAAATGCAAACACCGGTCGATTAGATATTGATCAACGCCAATGTCAAAAATACTGGTCGAAACGAAACAAGAAAACTAATATTTGAAATAATGCTCACAAAAGTGCGAGTATTTTTTTCAATCAACCTGAGCAAATATTTCAGCAATTTGCATCGTATCGCTTTGAAATAAAATAAAATAAAATTAAATAATGACTCATATATTCGATTCTTTGATGTGAACTAAAAACATCTTGTATGCTCTGTCAAATCGAAAACAAATTTAATCTGGCGTAATATGCGCTAAGTTGGCAACAGCAAATTCAGCTGTTGTAGATTTCTTAAATCGAAAATGAAATAAACTTCGCTCCAAAGCTACCAAAAGCTTTCCAAATACATACATACATTGGTATTCCCAAATAGTAAACATAGATAATCATATCATCAAAAACATAGTAATGCGAGTTTGAATTCGTTTTGCTTAACAAACTGTCAGATACACATACACTCACTGTCACGTAGTATTTGTTTTTATTTTATTCTATTAAGAGTTCAATTCTTCAGACTTTGATATTATATTATTCAACCGGCAAGTGGCAATGCCAACGTAAACAAATATGCAGCGCATGAGGGGAATCAAAGATTGTATGTATATTGGGATTACGTCATTTCACGACAAGCAGTAATACACCAGACACATTCGTTGAAAGCAGTTTATTTTTATTTGTATTTACAATTTTTGGTTTTAACATATGAATACCGAAAACGAAATTCCAAAATCCAAAGCAATAGCAGTCGCAGTCTTCTTCATACAATATTCGAGGTCACTTGTGAGAAAAAAGTCATCAAAGACATAACAGTCTGCCTACTCAATTGTAGCTACAAGTGCCTTATATTTCTACAAAAATTGATGTGCCGAATTTTTTTAATAAAATTGTGATATTTAAAGAGAATGCCATCGACATGTATTTTTATGTACGATCGACCAAATTCAGTGTACTACAGTGGAGATGTGCTAAATGGAAAAATAATTCTCACAACGGATAAGGTGAAAAAAGTTCGAGGTATGCATTTAACAGCAACTATTTAAATTTGTTTATGTATGTGGTAAGAGAGCTGTAGTGTTTATATAAAATTGCAAGTCTCTCTGGCGCCACTGTTCTGATGGTGACGATGTTTAAAATTTAAATATAGCGCGAGGTACTTATTTATATCGGGGATAAAAATCTCTAATGCAGTCTTAATGATTTAGTTTAGTTCATACAGATACATTGCACTCCGAGTATTTGTTATGTGTCTGGAACTATTGAAACTGATAACCTTATCAAAATCCAAATTGTCTGATGCAAAACCAGCAGAAATCAATCATAAATCTAATATTTTATACCGTATTGTTTACTAATTCGTTGACGACATTATACAAAATATATTTACTTTACGCCCATACGTTTTGATGCAAGCTTTCATTTTTAACTTTCTCGTATACATAGTATACTAAAGAGAAAGTTATTGCGATCGTGCGAAAATTTCGAACTTAAACTGAGTATGTGGGATGATATTACGAGTATAGAGAAGTTCAAAAAAGTGTGTCCGCCAATGACGTTCATCGGTCTGTCTGTCTGTCTGTCCGGGCGAAACGGTTCGTCGATTTTTGTTTTTTTTTGTACTAAGAATATTTGGGATGGGGTCAAAATTTCTGCATACTTAGTTTTTGGAAAAAAACGATTAACAGTAATTTATAAAACAGGCAATGTCTCGAAAACTAATAAAGGGAACTTCAAAACAATTTACAGTTTGTTTTTATACTATAAAGTCGAACCAATTTGCATACTTTGGTTTTTGAAATCATTTTTTTTATATAACGATTTTCTTAAATTTAAATTAAATTCGATTTCTCAAAAACGGCTCCAAGGATTTTGATAATATTTTGTATTTCGAACAACTATGTTAAAAGTGTCCAATGTTACACCAAAATCGTAGGTGCCGTTTTGAGGAAATCTAATTTTTCAAAACCTAAAAAGTGATTTAAATAATTGTCACCATTCATTTTGCGATTTAAAACGCATCTCATTTACCGAGAAAGTTTCGTGTGACGCAGTCGTGCACTTTATTTATTTCGAAGAAATAATAAGTTAGGTACTAAATAAGTTTTTTATCAATAAGATATTGTAAATGTCTTACAAATAAATAAACCTATACAAATTTTACAATAAAGATAGGTATCTATTAATTTTTAACTAATCAAACGGATCTTATGTAGCGTCTTCAGACACCCTGTGTTTCATCAAGAACGGAACGTTTATTGTTCAGTTTTATACAGAAAGGTATTAGAATGCAAATAAATGCAAAATCTTTTTTAATTGCATTAGAGATTGCATTCAATTGAATGGTAGAAAAATGAGTGCACTCATTTGAACGCAAAATGAATGGTGATTGCATCCATTTTTTCGCAATTTCAAATTGAAGTCAATTAATGCAACCATAAAACTAAATTCATTGAATGTATTTTTGTGACTGAATTCAGAGCGAATCTCTCACCTTGCCTACAAGCTAGGTCGAACTGATAAGCCCCACATAATTTGCACTTATATGGGCTTTTACGTGCAAATCAAATGGGAATCACGCACACATAAATCGAATTATATGGGGCTAATGGCCGCGCCCACGAAATGTCATTTTTTATAGCAAGAAGTTGGGAACAGTTGATGAATTTCAGCAGATTACAACTCACAATTTGGGTGTGTAAAATGAACATGGTCAATATGCGGTGAATATGGATTGATAAAAACATACTTACCACACACTTAAAACATAATAAAATATTATAATATTAAGAATATAGCTGTGTTTTAACTAATTTATTCTAATTTTTAATGAAAAATAATCAAAATAATATTGATTAACGTGACTAATATATAATAAGTAAGTTCATCATACATTTTCGGTTGACAATAAATTTGAGTATAACTATACTAGCAAGAATTTCGTAGATTATGGATAGTTATATTGAAGCAGTTAAGTAACTCTACACAATTAAACACTGGTTTAAAACGCTTTTTAATAAAACGTAATCCAAATTCTTACAAATATTATTTTTGGTACATCAAAACACTTTTTTAACAAATTTTGCAATTATTTCCTAGTAGTAGTAGTAAAGGGTGATTTTTTAGCTGGTTTGGTTTTAGTAGTAAATTGTTTTGTTTATTTTATATAAATATATAATAAAATTACAAAACATTATAACTTGACAAATAAAGTCGGCTGTTAAGAAAAGTGGCTAATTATTTCAATATATATGTAACATAACCGCCTTAGAAAAGAAACAGCTAAGAAAATTGATTGACTAAACGTACAAATCTTGTAACACAACATAATTTAAAAAGGATTACAAATACTTCTTTTTCACTTTTTTGTATCCATGCACGGAACCCGAATATGTACATTTATTCATTAAACTTTCATGTGTTGAATAAAAACAATCAAATAATAAATAAGTAATAAAACAATCAAAGAATTTAATATATATATAAAAAGCCATTAGAAACTATTTACTACAAATTTGGTTTGGGTTTAAACATTACTAATTTAGTAATATTTATGCAATAATACAATAAAATATGCATTTCATCTATTTTATTAACCAAAATGGAAAAGTAGAACAACCCAAGAATGTTTATTTTAGGGCAGATAAAAAAATAGAGAACTATTTCTTATAACCGCAAAAAATATTCCAACTAAATTGTAACAACTTTATTGGGTAACTAATTTTTTGTTTCTTTATAAACATTTATATTAAAATAAAATAAAAAGTTCAATCACATAAACTCAACACTTCGCAGAATTTCCTATTTCCCAACACATCCGTCGTGACCAGCTGTTTTGTTGTTGCGATTTGGATATATTGCAAAACTCCCCACAAATATTTTTGGCAGGTAATCTAGTAAATTAGATCTAACTTCATGTGTCTGGCTCACACGTATTCACAGATGGGAAAATTGAGAGAGGATTTTGCGGCTGTTTTAAAAATATCTCTTGCGGGTTGAAAGTGATAGGGGATTGCAGAGTTGACTATCTGGTTAATTCCCTTCTGTGGTGAAGACCAAACAACAGGTACTAGAGACCGCAAAAATATTTGACTTCCTAACAGAAATCATTTTTGTTTCATATTTCAGCGTTCCTCATCTGATAAGATTGCTTTCATTTGACTGACGCTTTTTTGTGTGCGTACGATGTTAAATTGCGATAATGTTGGTCGTCCTCTTCGTCACATTCGTCACTTATGCGTGCTTTTTTTCCACCAGTAAAAAATTAAATACCGATCACAGATAAGCTACAATGTGATCACAGATGAGTAATTATACAGATAGTCGACTCAGCATACGTCTGTCCCTTTGAACCCGCAAAAAATTTTCAAAAATGGAGAAAAAATCCTCTCTCAAATGTTCTATCTGTGAATACGTGTGAGCCAGCCAAATAAAGTATGGAAGGGTTGATGTGTCAAAAATATGTCATTAGCGCGGGCTGTTTTGCAAGAATTCCAAATGGCAACAAAAAACATCTGATTATAGCGGATGTGTTGATGAAGTGCTGCGAAGTATTGAGTTAACGTAGTTCAAGCTTAATTGATATTTTAATGTTTATAAAAAAAAAATAGTTAGGTATATAATAAATAATGAAGTTGTATAATAAATTCGAATAATTTTTGTGTTTATAAGAAATAGTTCTCAATTTTGTATCTGCCTTAAAATAAACATACTTGGGTTGTTATATTTTTTCCATTTAGGTTATTAGAGTGAGATAAAATGTATATATTATTTTATTATTGCATGAAAATTACTAAATTAGGAATGTTTGGGTGTAAAATATTTATGGTTAATAGTAATGTTTTTTATTGAACATATGAAAGTTTAATATATTTATAAATATATTCGGAACGTTCGTATGAGACATATGCGACAAAATAACTTTAAATGCATTTTAAAACACAAAATGTAGACTTGAGTATTCCAAGATAACAACGTTATTAAATTTATTTCATCATGTTTAACAAATTTAATAACTTTCTTATCTTTGAATTGGAATAGTAAATAGCAGTGAATTTATGTAATACCATGTTAAATTATTGAAATGGTCAGTTAACTAATCAGGCGTTACTTATTAATTTCATTCAGTGAGCTTTTATTTATTTTACCTACAATTTTATTAATTTTACAGAACATTTCATTAATTCACTGCTGAAATATTTATTAAACCTTTCGTTTAAAAATTATTTGATTTTAATTATTTCACTCGATATTCGATAAGTCAACCACCAAAATTATTTTATTATTAATGACATTTTAAAACTGCTAAATTAGTTTAACTACTGGCAAACAAATTATGATAACCCTTATTTCATGTTTAACTTGCACAACTGCCAAAATATTTACGAAACTGCTTAAAAATGTTTACCCAAAAATATGCTTGTTTGGTAAAACTATTATTTTAGTTTACATAATAATTAAAAACATTCACCAAAATTTCATTCTGTTGCAAATTTATTATAAATCGTAGTATGTTATTACGATGTTATCGGACACAGCCCAGTTTTGACTTTTAATATGTCAACATGAGATCTTTTCCAAAATGGATTCTTAGGCGCAGAACTGCTATTGTGTGCGTGAGCTGGCTCAATTTGATTTGCATGTAAAAACATATACGAACACAGTACTGTGCCTTTTTGAAGCAAATAAAAAACGATAGGCGGGAGGGCCAAAAATCCTCTCAGTCGACTATCTGTATAATTACTCATCTGTGAATGTGATAGTCAACATTGAACTGTTCTTTCTATTTAATTATGAAATCCCTTTGAAAGTTCACGGTTTTCACAATACACTGTCTGGGTATTGGTTATTTGCAGTAAAATCATACATAAAGCTCATATACAGATTGTGAAATCTTCTTTCGCACTACCCGGTTGAAATATTTATCTGTAGCAAACTACAGATCTATTGGATGTATATATTAATATATAACATACTATATAATAATAATATATATATTTACAACTATAATAAATAGGAACAACAATTAAAAAGTAAATAAATAAATTAACAAATAAATAAAGAAATTAGTAAGTAAATCAATATATTAAAATACCAAAAAATCAATAAATTAATTGACAAACAAATAAATAAATTAACCTGTAGACTGTAGAATGTACATATATCTAAATAAATTTATGATTTAAGAGATGGACTAACAATTAAATAAATTAATAAACATTTTATAAAACAATGTAAAAAGAAAATACAATAAACTTACGTTGGCTGCTTGATAGATTTGTCAAACTCAGTTTGCAGAACAAGTGATAGTTCACAACTAAAACGTGTAATGACATTTGTATGCGCAATATCGGTTTATTTTTTAGTCGGCATGAGCAAATAGATGATATAGATATTATTATATAGATATCATACCTTATACATATTTTAAAGAGAGGTATGTTTACTAAACAAAAATCTCACACTGTATTATGATAACGTGCGCCCGTTTGACCTACCCTCGAAAAAAATTTGCAAGCAGATTAAAATACAATCAACTCCCAAAGTTTGTTTTACTCTAAAAAAAATTCACGACTGCATCATACAAAACTTTCTCGGTACATGAGATGCTTTGTGGAATCGTTTTAACAAGAATGATAACATTTGATCAAATAAATAATAAATTTATTTGAATCACTTTTAAGGTTTTGAAAAATTAGATTTTCTCCTACAGATTTTGATGAAATTTCGCACATTGGACACTTTTACCATATTTGTTCAAAATAAAAAAAAATATTAAAATCGTTAGAGCCGTTTTTGAGAAATCGAATTTGATTAAAATTTAAGAAAATTGTTATATGAAAAAAAAAAAAAAAAAAAAATCGAAGTAAGCAAATTTTTTCGACTTTATTGTATAAAACCAAACCGTGAATTTTTTGGAGTTCCCTTTATTAGTGTTAGAGTTAGTATTATTAGTTAGTTAGAGATATTGGCGGTTTTATAAATTACGTTAATCGGTTTTTTTTCGTAAAAACTGAATATGCAGTATTTTTGGCTCCATCCTAATTATCCTTAGTACAAAAAAGAACCAAAATACTTGAAACAATTTTCTAGAAAAAATAGTGCTAAGTGATTTTCACCAAAAAAATTGTATGGCAGGTACCGTTATTTCAAATGATCTTCTTCTCTCCATTTAACGACGAGATTATGATCAGGATTACAGGGAACATAACCCTCCACTTCACTGCATTCCTACTGGTCCGCCTGTGGGGTTCGCCGGTTATTATCTCAAATGATAAATCAAAAAGGTGCCCCCAGATGTAACCCCATAAACCTTATATACGAAGTAAAAGCAAATCCGTCGAACCGTTTCGCCATAAAGCGCGAAATAGTCGTAATATAACCTCTTATACTGAGTTTATGTTCGAAATTTCCACACGATCAATAATAATAACTTTCTCTTTAGTATACTATTGTATACGAGAAAGTTAAAAAATGTAGTGCATTTAACCTCGTGCTAAGTGTATGCCTGCAAAATTTAACAATGCAGAAGAAAATCTGTTGAACGCACATGACCGTCTTCATGATCTGTCGTTAATAAATCAAAAAATTTGGATTCAATCGTAAACAACATTTGAGTAAATGAAAGAACAATCATATGACTTTAATTGTTTAAGTCAAGCAAAAAAAAAACTTTGACATATGACCTACCAATTGTATTGTTTAGTCATATGGAAATCAAAATATATTGTCCGATGACTTATTTTCATGACAGTTGTTGCAAGTTGTTTAAGCATCAGCCTCAACCATCAATATATTTTAATGAAAATAAAAGTAAGAACAAAGTAAAAAAATGGTATTGTTGTGCTTGCGGACAGTAAAGATTTACTTTTACTAATTGGTTGATTTGCACATGCGATAATATTGATAGTATAGTATTGATATTGATAGTTAAACAATATATAGGCTTTGTTGCTGGATTTATTATATTCGTATGTAAAGTCGTATTCTTATTTTCCTTGCCTCAGTAATTTGACCCACTTTCTTCACCACCATCGTCAGAGTTTCGATTAAACCAGAAATGGTTATAGACATTTGATTGTCAGGGTGGACACAACCGTGTTTGGGGCATATGTGATTTTTTCAAGGAATGAGTATGCATTTGAATGTCTGTATTTCTCTTTTAAACTATGTTCAGCTCGGTGCCGTGAGGGTTAATGGGCCATTTGATACTGAATGAGGTAAGGAAAAACATACATTTTAAAGTGATATAATGCCATAATGGTGTTCCTTAAACTATGGTCTTGTGTCGCTTTGTGATTACTCAATATCTTATTTTTAATATGGGCTTATGACATATGGTGTTATGTCACGGCATCGTTCATATCGGATGCTCGGAAGCAAAACCAGATATGTGCGTACCACCAACTGGGATTGGACCTGCGGGGACAGGTAGGTGATCTATATATTTGGTACAACAGCAGCACTGATTTGATTGTGGTAGGAAGAGATAAACCCACTCCGTACTGAAATACTGGGCTGGGCATTTCACGAAAAAAAAGAGGAATTTATTATGCCGAGCCAGGAAATCTGAACGGTGAAACGATAAGTCATCTTATGCGGAAGCACACATAAAAAGAGGAAGAGTTCAAGAGGCACATAGAGAGAGCCCAGGAAGCGCAAATTACGATCGTCTAAAAAGCTTCGGGACTATCAGCCTTTCATCTTTTCTGCTGAAGTACCCTTATAAATTTATTGACTTCTAGCTTAACCCTCATACGTTCTTTATTTACCAGGGTTAATATGAGCATTTTTATTTTATCAAATCTTGGACACCCAAATTGGTTTATATTGGGACAAGTGCCTTAATATTTATTTGATACATTTTGAAAAATTAAAAAAAAAACTTAATGTTTCCATTGTTTTCACTCTAATGGGAATCATATTAACCTGGGTTAATAAGATAATGATTAAGGGGCACGATTTGTAGCCCATGTGAGGATTAAAGCGAATATTTCACCGCAGAGTACGGGCGCTTTGTTTTACCAAATTATGCCAAATATCCCAGTATTTATTCATTTTATTCCTTTTAGATGTCTTATCGTTTTCCTAAATTACCGTTATTCGATAACTTTTTAAAAAACTGAATGTGCGCTATTCTAGAGCTCACTCCAATTATCGAAAATGGAAAAAAGGGCGTTAGTGCCTGATGAATTATATGTGTGGTAGGAACTGCTTTTTAATAATAAATAATTAAATAAAACTCTAACCTGCCAGACAGACGATGATTATTTTTTAGTTAAATTTTCAGTGTTTTCGAATACTTTTTGGAGTAATTTAAACATGAGCCATGTGGTCCTTTTATAATGGCTACTGCGAAATAATTTCCAAAAACTGTTAAAAAAATAGTGATATGATGAAAGTGATCATTCGGAATTGGCATTAAACTATAGATTGCTTCATTCGTATTAAAAAATATATCTCCGCAATACACAGGTAGGGTCATTACTCCTATTTAAAAAGTTAAAAACGTGCAAAGTCTTTTCCCAAATAATATAATATTATATCGAATAGAGATAATATTATTATATTATATTTATTCTGTAAAAAAAAGTTGTTCAATGCAATATACACGGAGACAAAATTATACTTAATAATAAACATTTCACAATGAATTCCACTTTAATAATATATACGAACAATTTGCAATCTCTGTTTTCTTGATTTAGGTTTTTTTTTTTTTTTTTTTTTTCGGAGGTTGCTACTATCCGATGGAGCGCTCAGACACAACTACAGGTCCATTGTACTACCATTCAGACACCTTACATTAATGTACTTAGTAATGAGCTTAGATGTTCGGCACTCACCACGTCAGCCCCGAAGATCCGCCACCTGATGCGAGCATAGGCCGGACAACTGCAGAGAAAGTGTTCTGCTGTGTCATCCTCCTCACCGTAAGCAGGACAGGTAGTGGTGTCGCTTAAGCCCAACACATTTAAGTGTTTAGCAAAAGCTTGGTGGCCCGAAAGAACGCCTACAAGCAGCCTACAGTCGATTCTCCTCAGAGAAGAAGAAAAGATGCTGACCTTTTGCAAATATCCGGGCGCAGTAGTTTGGTCTGTCTACATCCACCGCAATCGCGCCACCGAATCTTGTGTTCACGAGAAACCCAAGAATCGATAGACGACATGACTAAAGACGCAGGCAGACCCAACACAGGTTCGGGTCCTGAGAAAACTTCTTCTGAACCTTGCCTAGCAAGCTCATCCGTGATCTCATTTCCCTGGATGCCATCCGTGAAAATACGATGGCATTCAATCCATGGTTCAGAGTCTGACCGAAGCCATTCCGTTACCTGTGGAAAGTTGACGTGGTAGTTTTTTCGCAGAAGGATTTCTGGTGTCATTGCATCAGACGGCATATCCATAAGACAGGGGTCAAAGGATAATTCTCGAGCAAGTTCTTCAAAATTCCATTGCGCATGGTACCAAAAACCACCTCTCTTTAAGCGAAAGATGGTTTTTAGCGTACATCCCATGATATATAAGTCAAGGGGAGGAAGATTCATCAAAGCATCTAGAGCAGAGCCCGGGGTGCTAGGGAAGGCCCCTGTGCAGCCGAGACAAGCCGTTCTTTGGAGTTTGGCAAAAGAAGCAGTAACACGTTTCCGCGAAAGCCTGTTCCACCAAACAACTGATGCGTATGAGAGTATCGGTCTAATCATGGCCGTATAGATCCAAAGGACCCGTTTTGGAGACAAGCCCCATGTCTTACCAAAAGCGCCTTTGCACTGCCAGAAGGTCGACAGCGCTTTATCGGTTTTCGATACATACATGCGAATTATTTACTGATATTATAAATTTAAAAAAAATCTAAATTAAAGTGACATTTATGCTTACAGGCGTCTTCATCACTATCAAAGGTGTTGCAAAGGTTCGATGGACTGAACGAAAAAGTCGTCACAATCATCACACTAACAAACAGGAGCACTATACCGTTGAATACGCTGGCGATCAGGAATATCTGCATTCTAGGACGCTGGTTGAAGGTGAAATGAATTTACAGCCTGGAAAACATGAGTACACTTTTCAGACCCCTTTACCTGTACAAATTCCTTCATCGATTTCGGATGACTATGGTCATGTAGCCTACGAAGTGGAATTGAAATTAGACCGTCCAATGCGACCAGACAACGTCTATTCAAATTGTTTTACTGTCATACGGCCCTTGAACCTGAATTTAGATCCTTCATATACGGTAAGGAGGTCTTAACACATGAAATAATGTTCAATCTATACGTATTCATTATCCTTTTTCGTTCTTGTTCCCACAGCAACCAATTGTTGATGAAGAGCAAAAGTATTTTTGTTGCTGTTGCTGTAAGTCAGGACCCATGAACTCGGAGTTACGTACTGAATTTGCTGGATATGCACCGGGACAGAAAATCAATTTTACTGTAATGATTGACAATGAAGCAAACCAGGACATAGAAGGCTGTTCCGTGGAGCTTATTCAATCTATAGACTTTAAAAGTGAAACGCCAGAGCATAAAACAAAAACTATTGAAAACGTTATTGATTCTATAAATTTGGATGGCGCAAACAGATTTTCCAAGAAACTTCATAAAGGATCAATTGAGATTCCGCCTCTGCCTCCATCTACTATGGGCACAGCAGATATTATAATTGTTTCATATTACTTAAAGGCTGAGATTGAAAGTGGATTATGTAGTAGTAACGAGGAATTAAATGCAGATATAACAATTGGTACAGTTCCGCTAGTCGCGAGTGCCACAAATCCGAATAATGTTATAACTGTTCAACCAACTGCACCGAATGTTGACTTCAATGACGCAGGTGGGGACAAACCACCTAACTACGGGTCAATTGGTAGGTCGAGAATATTGAATTATATTGCACACAAAATTTATTTTAATATTTTTTTAGTTCCACCCACGTTCGAAGAGGCAACGGGAATGAATAAACCTTTCCTCGATAGTAATGCCGACGAAAATCGTGTTATGGATCCATACGTGCCTAAATACCCAGTTTACCACAATTTTGCAAATCCATCTGCTCCTATGGGCGAAACAATAGCGAAAGATTCTTGCGAAACAGCATGGGCATCAGCCCCACCACCTTCGTGTCCCCCTTTAGAATCAGATGGGTCAGGTTCAATACAATCTCCGCAACCACCACCATATCCCTTGGATAGTTTTGGTGGAATGCCTGTACCAGGAACTTGCACGGAATCGGCAAATGTAGCTAACACTGTTGAGTGTAAAGGGTCTCCAAGTTTTGGATGGAGTGCTTAGATTCATAGATATGCCAAGGCATTTTATATTTATTGCTGTACATAAACATACTTACTTTTTACTTTATATTAATAAATTTTGTTTAGGTCTGTCCATATATTGTGTAACTAGATTGCGAGTGCCTGTTATTTTAGGAAGGTAACTGAATTGCGTTGGTGCTATTTCGAATTCATCGCTTCATTGGTACTTCTTTTTCCAAGATATTTGAGTATCAATAAGATCATGATAATAATAAAAATAAAGTGCACGACTGCGTCGTACGAAATTTTCTCGGTAGTTGAAGTGCTTTTTTGATTCGCCTCTAAAAGAATAGTAACATTTGATCACACACCAAATTTATATAAATCACTTTTAAGGTTTTTAAAAATTATATTTTCTCAAAAACGGGACCTACGATTTTGATGCAATTTCGCAAAGTGAACACTTTTATCATAATTGTTCAAGATCGTTAAAGCCGTTTATGAAAAAATGAATTTAATTTAAATTTAAGAAATTAGTGCACCAAAGAAAAAAGAAGATGATGGATAGCATTTTATTTCATTCTATGAAATTTATAGAAAAAAATATTCCTTCAAGCAATTCTTGTAGGAATATTTTTGCTTGTTAAAACACTTTCTAGGCAAACTGTATATATTTATAAGGAATAAGCGGCCCATCATGACCCAAGCCTAGCTTCTCCAACCTCTGTGTGAACACTTTTAACATAATTGTTCAAATCGTTAGAGCCGTTTATGAAAAAATGAATTTAATTTAAATATAAGAAATTAGTGCACCAAAGAAAAATGAGTTAAGAAGATGATGGATAGCATTTTATTTCATTCTATGAAATTTATAGAAAAAAATATTCCTTCAAAAATAGTTCTTGAAGGAATATTTTTGCTTGTTAAAACACTTTCTAGGCAAACTGTATATATAAGGAATAAGCGGCCCATCATGACCCAAGCCTAGCTTCTCCAACCTCTGTGTATATGCGAAGATATATTTTTTTTTTTATGAATGGAAGGGACCTACAATTTAATGCCGATTCAGAAAGGCAATTAATTTCATTTCATGACATGACAGTCCTTACTCTGGGATATTTGTCAGATATTCCTAGGGTTACCAACAGCATTATTTTGGCCCGGAGACTCCGGGAATTTGCTCTAATCACCGGGCTGCGGGCCTAGCCAAAATATGTCCGGCCGGCCAGGTTTTAAATGTTTATAATACTGGGTGATATTTTAAGAGGTTTAGAACTTTTTTTAAAAAAAAAACACAAAAAATTCGAAAAAATGAATGAAATATTTATTTGAATCGATAGTCTGAACCTTGCAATTTAATGTTTAAAGATAATTTCATGCAAATGTTGACCGCGGCTGCGTCTCAGGTAGCCCATCCGCTGAGTCCAATTTTGGCATACTCTTTCACACATATCGGCCGGTATCTCACGAATGAATGCATGGATGTTGGCTTCCAGTGCGTCAATCGAAGCGGGCTTGTCCCTATATACATTAGCCTTGGCATACCCCCACAAAAAATAATCTAATGGTGTCAAATCGCACGATCTAGGCGGCCAATTGACCGGCCCGAAACGTGAAATTAACTGTTCACCAAACTCGCCTCGCAATTGCGCCATTGTTTCGCGTGCTGTTTGGCATGTGGCACCGTCTTGTTGAAACCACATATCATGCAAGTCAAGAACTTCCATTTCGGGCAAAAAAAAGTTTGTTATCATCGCTCGGTAGCGTTCACCATTGACAGTAACGCTGCGATTCGCATCATCTTTGAAGAAATATGGCCCAATAATGCCGCCGGCCCATAAACCGCACCAAACAGTGGCTTTTTCGGGATGCATTGGTAGCTGTTGCAATGCTTCTGGCTAATCTTCACTCCAAATGCGGCAATTTTGCTTATTTACGTACCCATTCAACCAAAAATGAGCCTCATCGCTGAACACAATTTTTCGATAAAAAAGCGGATCCTCGGCCAGCTTTCCAAGAGCCCATTCACCAAAAATTCGGCGTTGTGGTAGGTCGCCTGGCTTTAGTTCTTGCACCAGCTGTATCTTAAAAGGCTTTACGCCCAAATCCTTCCGCAAAATTTTCTACGTAGTGCTGTAACAAAGGCCTAACTGCTGGGAACGGCGCCGAATCGACATTTCGCGGTCTTCTGTCACACTAGCTGATACGGCCGCAATATTTTCTTCAATACGCACAGTACGTAAACGTGTTGGTGGTTTAATGTCCAACAAAGTAAATTTGGTGCGAAATTTGGTCACAATCTTCCGAAGGTCGAGAAGGTCGAGAATGCCGATCATAAAATGGAAGCAGCGCGCGATGAACATTTCGAACCGAGCACGAATTTTGATAGTAAAATTCAATAATTTGCAAGCGTTGTTCATTTGTAAGACGATCCATGGTTAAATTGCAAACCAAACTGAAGCTGTTTGACAGTGACACAAGGTACTAAACACACGTCAGCTGTCAAAACCAGTGTTGCCAAATCAAACCAGCTAAAAAATCACCCTTTATATATAATATAATTTTACAGCGATTAAAATTTTGTAAACATTCGTTTACAGTGATAAATAGTTCGGTAGCTGTAAATGTAAAACGAATAAAATATCAAAGGGCGCATTAGGTCTTCTCCAACTTAAGCTAATACTCTTTTCGCACCGCATTGAAATCTGGAGTTCCGCAATATCTCCTGAAATCACCATCAAAATCAGGAGGTTTCGCATATAAAGGGTGTTTTTTTTAGAGGTTGGATTTTCGAATAGAGATAAAACTGACATTTTGTGGTCAAATATTACAACTCTAATGTCATTTATGTTCAGTTTGGTTTGCCATTTCATCATGAACGGGTTGACAGATGAACAACGCTTGCAAATCGTGCAAATTTATTTCTAAAATAATGGTTCAGTTCGCGAAGTTTACCGCCAGCTCCGTTCATTTAATGGTCGACATAATCGAACATCAGAGATCAGCTTGTGCAATAATTAAAGCCGCGAGACCATACAATACGTCGTGATTTTGGTGTATGGGCCGAAAATGAGATTGATATCGATGCTGATTTTCATCGCAAAATTTTGTTCAGTGATGAGGCTCATTTTGGGTTGAATGGCTACGTCAACAAGCAAAATTGCCGCATTGGGAGTGAAGAGAATCCACATGAGACCCTTGAAACGCCATTACATCCACAAAAACTGACTCTTTGGTGTACTCTATGGGCTGGTGGAGTCATTGGGCTATACTTATTCCGAAATGATGCTGGAGAGTTAGTTACCGTTAATGGAGACCGGTATAGAGCCATAATAAACGACTGTTTTGTTCCCGAATTGGATGGCATGAATGTTAATGAGATGTAGTTCCAACAAGACGGCGCTACATGCCACACAGCGCACGTCACAATCGATTTATTGAAGGAAACATTCGATGAGCGCATAATTTTGCGGAATGGACCTGTCAATTGGTCACCAATATCGTGTGATTTGACACCATTGGATTATTTTCTTTGAGGATATGTGAAGTCGCTCGCCTACGCCAACAAACCAGAAACGTTAGGGGGCTTGGAAGCCAACATTCGGAGCGTTATTGCCGACATACAGCCCCAAATGCTTACAAAAGTGGTTGAAAATTGGATCTCTAGACTTGTCTTTATTCGAACCATCCGCGGCGGCCGCATGCCCGAAATCATATTTAAACATTAATTGCATTAATGTTTAAATATCCTTCTAATAAAGCGATGGACATTAAAACGATTTTCTTGTGTTTTATTTCAATTCGAAGTTATATACTTTAAAAAAAACACCCTGTATATTTATAGGTTTTATTTTTCGATGGTTGACTGAAACGTCAAACCAATTCCGGGTAGTGTTCGAAAAAATGTCAAAAAAATCACTTTTCATTCCTTGATACTTCGGTTAGGTTAGTGTGGCCGTAAAACATGTGTAATACGCGAATTTCTCGAAGTTATCAGTGACTTGTTTATTTCGCTGTGGCTGCTATGCTGTTTTAAATAAATAACTTTCTATCCCCAACAAATGTCTTTAAAATTTAAATTAGAAAGTCATATGTTTGTAGGAAGTAAAGGTTTTGAAGAAAAATTGATTTAAAATAAGAAGTTGGAAACGTCGTTGATTGCTTTATTAGCTTATAGCCATTTAGCTTCTTGTTGTAAAATCACATGATGTGCGCATTTAAACTTGCAACATTGCCCGCCAGTTTTACTCTCTTAAATTTTTTAAGTTTTAATTATTTTATTATAAAAGAAATTATAATCAAGAATTAGGGAAAACAAATATTAAAGTATACGTTGTCATGAACACTTCTTGACAAAAATGAATCTCCGGACCGGGCCTTTGATAAAGTTAGTAACCGTGGATAATTGCAAGAGGTAGGGCTGACAGGTGGTACAGGTCGGGATTTGAACCAGCGACCTCTCACTTAGTGGTCCAACGCACTTAAGCACTAAGCCACTGCACCCACCATGATAATAGTACCTCGTTAGATAACTTTCAGCTGGCTGAAGTCACTCTTATTTAGTTTAATTGAATAAATTTTTGATAGAATCTAGATCAATGGAATTGAGTATGAGGGATGATATTTAAAAGTTCCGCCAATGTCGACCATCGAACTGTATGTCTGTCATCGAACTGTATGGCTTTAAAGTTATTATATAAGTTTCTCGTGGTGTTTTTTTTTTAATTTTGCTGGGACTGGTACCTGTCATACCTGCTAGTGTTATAATTTTTATCCGGCATGAGCGCTTTAATATTTACTGTTTTGTGGGGGGGGGGAAATTCCCTCTAGTAACGATGTCCACCACTACGACCTCCGGAGATAAGGCAAATGTTATATTGCAAATACAATTGTAGATATGTTTTTCAAAAGCGAATTCAAATAAAACAAAAACTACGTCACAAATTGACTGTTTAAAATTAATTATAATTTTAAATAATCTATTTATTAGTTATAGTGATTTCTTTCGTTATTTCCATTGTAGTTGGTGTCATCTCTATATCTTCGTTTATTTCATAATAAAGGTATCTCGGCTTGAATCCAGTTTTATCCTTGTTTAAACTATGCTTATCCTCCTTACCAATATCTGCACTTGTCATAAATGCGGCTTCTTGGAATGATGAATCAGCTTGAATGAAAAAAGTTTTTAATACATTCACTTTTATTTAAGTGTTCTTACCAGGTGCATTCATAGTAACAACCGCAGAAGACCCTGCCGACTCTTCCGCTAACAAACTCGAATTATTCACAGGCGGTGGAAGAGCAGATGATTCAATAAAATCCGGATTGTTTTTCTCGTTTATTTCATTTTCAATTCGCTGCTCCCTCTCATCAGTAAATGATGTTGTTCCAATAAGTATGGGTATTCTAACGACAACCCCTCTCTTACCATTTGCTTGGCTTACGACAGCCTCTACTTCATAGGCTATTTGAAAAACTTTATAGCCTGTATCACAGGTTGGTGGCAAACTGGGTATTGGAATTCTTTCAAGGAATTCTCGTAGAGGGACATTTCCGGGTAAGGCATTTACAATCTGAACGATGTTGTATCGATCCACTTTCTTCAGCTCGCGGGGAACTCTTGATGTACAAGTTATCACTTGATTAAGCGATATTAATATATGTTTCAATGGTATTTTTCCTTCATTAAGCAACCTAGCATAGATTGATATTGTTTCGCCAGGGACATACCCAGCCTGCGGTAGGTTGACATAAAGACATATTGGAGTTTTCCAGTATTCCCAACAGCATTTGGCCTCGTAGATTTCCATATCCAAAGGAAGCTTTAAATAAAAAAAATGTTTAATTGTTCTCAAACACGACATTTAAACTAATCCTTACACTTAAAACAAGGGCTTGGGGTCTTAAATCGTAAACTTTTATTACATGCAACGTTTCCGTAAGAATTTCTTCTGCCCTATTTGTGTATTCAATTATGACTCTGACTTGATACCGAACATACCCAGAGCTGCTTTCGTATGAAGAAGGACTTTTTTCGGGAATGGCGCAAGAAAAATTATACGAGTAGCTACCATTCGGAATCATTATTGATGTAGCTAAAAATATAGTGCAATAGGTTTTGTAAAGTAAATTTATTTTTATAAAGTGTCTCCCTCACAATCTTCGGAACCTACAAGGTAGGTAGTAGTTGCTATAAAGTCTTCTCGGCCGCTGACAATATTCGGTTTTTCAGTTTCCATTTTCGCAGAATTCCACTCAGTCTGTGCATACCCGGAATATTTAAGTGCCAAGGCTGTAGAAAATAATTTCATTAGCAAGTATTTACAAATTAAGCTTTAAATGCATTACATGGGAGCTAAGAGTACTTGTGTTTAATGAACAAAATGTTTTGGTTAGCAATGTATAATCAGTTAAAAAAATAATTATCATGTCGCTTCTTACTGACATCGTTTACATATTAAGACCCTTTTCAACCTTTTAACCTAATTATGATGCTTTTGTATCAATACTCGCAAGTGTATCAGTAATAGATAGCTCGCTGTATTATATCAATAGCTAATATCAATGCGATACTTACTTGGCTCCCTTATGGGGAGTGGCCACTCTGACCTTTCGACAAGTAAAAATTGCGACAAGCTCGGATTCTTCCAGATTCAGGTTAGGTTGAAATCGCAGTCGGATAGAGTTCCGACTCACTTAGACCTATGTAGGTCCATTGTGATACCACGGGGATCTGAAGTTCCTGCCTACTCGTTGAACCATTTTGAGCTGCTTATAAAGCGTGAGAGACATTTAGGGTCGTTCGAGTTTAGATCGTTAAGATCATTGTAGAAGTAAGCTTCTTGATGGAGATTTAATTTCCGGGAGAGAGCATGGCATGCGCAAAGAAGGTGTAGAGTTGTAACTTCCTCCTCCTCGTCCATACAGCTCATACAAAAGTCGTTTGAAAAAGAGCCAAGCCTTGTTGCACGCCTGCCTATAAGACGGTGTCCAGTGATGACACCAATTGTAGCACTTAGAGCGTCTAAGATCCAGGCCAAATCTGCTTCATAGTCAGACAAGTAAGAGATGGAGATGGACCCTTACGCTGTAACAATCTTTTGAATATGGAGATAAATTATTTCCCAAAGTATTGAAAATTAAGTCGGTAGCACCCTGTATAATAGAATTGCTTTCTTTTTATTTAAAATAAATAAATCTATGTAAGTAACAATTTTATTATTTCGAATTGACACACATTTGCATTTAAGTAGACCAACTATTTTTCGAATACCATATGTTACAGTTGGACTAATTGTAAGTATGAGGGATGGAGTAAAAGAGGTAAATTGAAAATACCTTTTTCTTGCTCAAAACCTCGTTTAAAATAGAAAACATGAAGTGGATGACGACTCTCTCCTACAAACATTTAACAGTCTAACATCATTTGCAAGTCAAAATAAATGGATCACCAGTGCTATTTGGCGATTCTTATAATTACGCCCTCGTATTAATGCATTGAAAGTCGTAAATTTTAGAAGTCATTTTTTAAATGATAGGCATTCCTAAAATCAACCATCAATTATTTTAAAAACCGACATTAGTTTTAAATATTTATCCTGCTAGGCAAATAACTAACAAAGTATTTTCTCCTTACATTTAAGAAACTTTGCCTTACGGACGTAGGACAGATTAAATAGAATAATTAAAATCGCAACAATTTCTGATAGCAAAAGTGTTTAGAAGTAATTAAAATAAATACAATAATTTACTAGAATTTGTGGAAAACGCTGCTTATTCAAACGTTAAAGGTCTACACTAAAATATCAAATCATCCCTATAATCCGCCAGGGGGAAGACATATACTCGAAATTCGAACATGCGTATCATTAAAAAAATGTCTTAGCAAAATGTAAGTGTTTTTTTTTATAATAAATCGTGTTCATTAAAAAATAACTTAAAGAATAGAAAACCAAATAGCAAACATTAAAAGACAACGCGAGAAACAATCATCAACAATCATCAATCAACAATCATTGTCTCACCAAATTGAGAAATAGTAGAGTGGAAAAATGTAAGTACTTTTTCTATTTTATAAGAAAATCGAATTCCAGGCTTGGAGTGATTAGAAATCCAATTTAAAAAAAATGGATTTCAACATTAAGGAGCTTAAGGCAAACTTGTGGTGGACCCAATAAAAAGTTCTGTTTTACTGCCGATGAGGAGGAAGTGATTGAGTTAGTCCAGTTGAACATGTCTGTTAAGGGCATAATAGGCATTGGAGAAGAGCCACCGCCAACGGTGTCCCCCAATTGTCGGATTATGACATCATAGATTCACAAGTCAATACTCTGGAAGACCCTCCCAGCGATGTAGTAAGTTCAAGAAAGCGGCCTATCGAAGCAAGTTTGGCTTGTGGATGGAACAGAAGAGTCAGTGATATTTCCGCCCCTTAGCGGAAAAATTTTTTAAGATCCCCTCATAAGTTACATATTATGCATTCACTGAACCTTATTGGCATTTGTAATTTTCTGACTATCCACCAAGTAGTTAAAAATGATCTTCTCTCGAAAAAAGTGTTTCTAGCACGCAAATTTCACAGAAACTTTGCAATGTTTTAAGCATTTCAAGCCGTACGCACTTTAAAGACCGCACTAATGAAATCTCTCATTTACCATACAAATATGTTCAATATGTTTGTGTTAATATTTCCCATAAACGGTGCACCGTTTGCCATATTTTCTTCCATTTGAAAAACCGCCAAATACGTTTAAAATTTGAATTTATTTGGGCACTCAGTACATTCGTCGAGGATTAAAACGAAGAGCAATAAATTTATGAGTCATAATTCAATGTGTGAACTACACACTCCTAATCATTTCGATTCATCTGCTATTTTTAGTTAATTTATATTGAAAGGAATGTCAGTGATGATAATAGTAAGTAACTCCAAATATTGTTAGCTGCCGAAATCTTATCTAGTTGTATATTAGCTAGCAATATCATTGTTCGGCGAAATAAAGTTTTTCTGTATAAATTCGATAAGGAAAAATTAATATAAATTTAGTTAATGTGTGATGAAAAACATATGCGAATATTTCACTTCAGACTTTTAAATTAAAAAAAAATACATTCTTAAATCTTATAATATAATGGACATGAAAAAGTAAGCCACTCTTGAGTATGTAAATACGTTGGTTAACACTTACACTTTATTAATATTCGATCATCTACCGAAAGACATATCCTTCCCGAGATATTTTGTCCAGAATAATAAACTCCGTTTCCATCAAATAAAGCTTCACATTTGACCACCATTTTGCTAGCTAATTTATTAATTCGCAAAAGCAAGTATTAGATTAACCTGGATTGGGTGTAACGCAACCAAACC
The DNA here is from genome assembly GCA_963576555.1 of Ferdinandea cuprea. Lineage (NCBI taxonomy): Eukaryota > Metazoa > Arthropoda > Insecta > Diptera > Syrphidae > Ferdinandea > Ferdinandea cuprea. Next base: position 88,404,817 of record OY754959.1, read on the forward strand.
CCGTTGATGTGGTGGTTATACTAACCCCGCGAACGCATATTTGCAAAATAGCTTTTCATCGAATTTATTTGTTTTTATCTTATCGTTTAAATATATTGTTTTGTACCTATACGCTTAAGTACATACATAGGTAGATGTGATTAAAATGAAAAAAAAAATACAAAAGGAAGCATGGTAAGATACGAACTGGCCATGTTGATAAAGATAATTGAGGTGATTGACTACTGAATGGGATAGAAAATCGAAGTATAAAAAGAATTGGTTCCGGTTACGTTTCTCAGGGCTACCAACAACGTACGGTAAATCCATTAAGCTCAAAGTGGGTATATGCATGCAATAAGAGCTTAGCTGTAGTATGAATTGAATTTTAAATATTAAGTATTGTCAGATTGGGAAGATTGGTAAAAGTTAAGGAAAACAGGTACTACAAAAACACTGCACAAAGCAAGCATAGCTATTAACATGTTAGATCTACCCCTTTATAAATGGGAAGTCTCTTTTAAACGATGACAATGAGGTCATTATGGTTAAATTCCAAAACCCAGTACTTCTGCATTACTGCTTAATCAAGCGTTCCAAAATGCAAACTGCTTCTATGATGCAATGCATACTTTAATAAAACGTATTTTGAACGCATCAACTGCACAAACAAAAGCGAACAGAGCATCGTGAATGATTATGATGCATAACAAATGCAAGGCAGCGCAAAAGCATTCATAACCCGGCATCAGAAAAGCAGTATGCATTTACAATGAACATTTTTTTGACGTTTTGGAATTCAGCCTATATCTTAGGTCACATGTCACACAAAAGAATTCTTAAGATGATACTTAATTTTCCTCCATATCACTCAAACTTTGAACTTCATATCCGAACAAATGTTGACTTAAACTGTGAACTGCAAAATTGTGGAATCTCATTTAATTAGTTAATAAAATGCGAAGCCATGTTTTCTTCGTATCATATGGTATCATGTTTATTGTTAACTCCCTTTTGGTGGCACTTACAGTGCCGGGTGGATCACGGCCTTAACCAACAAGCCCCTTGCTAGCTGCCTCCAGTAACGCATACCAAGTTGGTTGGAAAACGACCTCCAATTGTGCGCGCCACCTAAGGTGAGGCCTTCCTCTGCTGCGTTGTCCTTCAGGAGTGGATTCGAAGATTCGTCGGGTTGGTGCATTGTTATCCATGCGCTCCACGTGCCCTAGCTGTTTCAGCTTTTTGAAGCTGTTTCAGCTTCTCTTTATAGCTCATATAGGACCTCGTTGAATCTTCTTCTCCACACACCATCGTCACAAATTGAACCGAATATCACCCGAATAATATTTCTCTCAAAACATACCAGAAGGTTTTCATCCCTTTTGATAGGGTCCATGCTTGTCGAAATCATGCAACATGAATGCCGCAATACATACTAATACACAAAATATACTAGGGCTGTCCCCTCTTTATTTGCATGTAAAAAGCGGGGTGAAGGGAATCTTTATTATGTGTTTTCTTGTGACCAATAATAAATACAGTGCTTTTAATATATGTAACATATAATTTTAATATTAATATAATTTTATAAAACAGCAGCGTTGAATAAATATATTCACCAAATGATCGACACATAACGTTTAAATTAAATATTTTACATCATCTGCTACTGGCTCCGGTTGCGAATTAGTTAATGCTTCTGGTATCAACATTCCATCGACATCAAAAACTGGGTATCTCGGTGTAAAACGAACTGCTTCATGAGTACCATTAGGTGATTGAACTTCGTCATCACCAATGTCCGCAGTCATAAACATAGCTTCCTCATAGGTCGGAGGAGCTGTGTAAGAGAAATGATAATTCTTAAACTGAAAGAGAAACAAAACTTGTTTATTTATCTTACGAAGGTCTTTTTCCGGAGCAGATGCCTTGACATCTAAATAAGATATTTGGTCATTCACATCTGCCAAAGCAATAACACTTGCTGAAGTAGTTGGTAAATCGACAGCCCGGGGTACAGGATTTGATAAAGTCTGAAGGGGCACATTACCAATAGTTATTGGTATAACCGCTTTGGGATTTTTTACGAAGCCATTCATCACTGCAACCACTGCAATTTCATAAGAAATGCGTATCACTTTACTGATATGCTCACAGGTTGGAGCCGTAGCTGGAACTCGAATAATTTCAGTGAAGTTTCGTCGTGTTCGCCGTGCTACAGGACTAGACTTTTTCTTGACTAGACAAATCTTTTCAGTTTTTGTATTAATACGTGGACAGTCTGACGTATATGTTGCTCTTAAGTTAAGGAAAACATAAATTTTCTTGGCATCGCAGTTTGATTGATTATTAACATCACCACTAACCAATACCATTTGGCCTGGTACATATCCTGTTTGGGTGATATCAACAGTCAGCAAAACTGGTTTCGATGTACTTAGACAAAATCCTTGCATTGCTTCAATGTTAGCTGGTATCTGAGTAGAGAAGTCATACCTATATTGGGCTTTATTGATTTAACCGAACTCACCTTTAACATGGCTGAGTCCTGGTTCAAATCCAACAGTTTTAGTACTGTAAATCCGACAGCGTACGTGTGATTTTTAGAGAATGAATTCACCATAACAACTTTGGCAACATAGCGAATGTGGCCATAAGTTCCTTCGAATGACGACGGACAATTTTCAGGAATAAAGCACTGAAATGTGAATGTGTGTGTACCAACATCAATAGTAACATCATGTCCTAATAAAGAAACTATAGCGTTATTAAATACTGCACAACATGTATAAAATGGGATAATACCATTTTCAGAGCCAATCAAGAATGTGTTAGATGCAATATAGTCTTCTCGTCCGGTAAATCTGCGCTTCTTATGATGATGTTCTTTTCGTTGGCCTGATCGACGATCTCTCCAGTTTGCCGAAGAATAGCCACAAATTTTTAATTGAATTCCTATAAATTTTCAAAATCGACCTTACTATTAAAAAGTCATGTTCAACTTTATTAGATATAATCACTAGCTGCCCAGCCCGCTCGGATGTAAATAAGACAAGGCTAAGTAAGGCCCATTTATTTTTTAATACACTGAATTTCAAAAGAATCATTGACCAATTGCACAAACCATTTTTAAAAACAAAAACATTTTCTTTTGGTAATGGGGTTACCAATAACAAATTATATTGAAATATTAAAGTCGTGGCCCCGTTTTTTCAAATTTTCTTTTGCATAAGTGCGTAAGGCCGTTACAAATATAAGCTCTACATAAAATTTGTTATTGGTACCAGGAAATGTGTTTGGATCATTGTGCTGCATTAAATTATTTTACTGCTCTCATGAAAGCAGAATCTAAATATTAAAAGTTTTCGCAGATCGCATTAAAATAAGTAAATATTTTGCGTAAACGGCCCATACAGGACCTTAAGCCTAAATTATCTGCCCATGGTGTGTGCTCATTAATAAATTTAATTTAAATGGTTTTTGTTTATGGTGATTCAGCTGTGGCGGATAGTTATTTTGCCGGATACCGGATGTGAAATAGGTGAAGTCGATGCTTATATACCTAACATCTTTAGTCTGAATTTGTCAAGATTTATGTATCACCTCCGTGTGCAGCGAATATTCTAAAACAGACATTGTTTAAGAATACAAACATTACCGTTAATTACTTTTCACAATGCAGAGTTATGTACACTTAATTTATTCTTATTATAAGTGAAATCTCAGTAATAACATTATTAAACTGCTTGCTTATTGTGAAAAATAAGACTGTTCAATTTAGGCTTTGGATGTTTCTTTTCTGCTATTGCTTCACAATTGTAAACTTACAAGGGCTATGCGGTATACTCTTTATAAAGATCAGTCAAAGATAGCATTTTCGTTCCTTAAAAATAATGTTTGTTAAGAATCCTTCGGTTAGAGCACCAACCGTAAATGATTACCTCAATATCTAATCTAAAAATAAATTATCGAACGCGATTGCCGCGTTTTCAATGAGGCATAGAGTTTAACTGGCTGAACACATTTGTATGCTGTAATACATACATAGACGCCTGCCATAGCCACGGTTGCCGCTTTAATAAAATCCTACTTGGTACGTTTTGTCATCTATGGTAGGTTGGTACGCTTTAATTCGATATGGTAGGTTTTTTTTTACAACTCTAAGGTCTTTGAAACTAATATTTTTATTAGTTTTTATTAAAAAATGTGATAAATATTATTTCTGTTGTGAAATTTAGTTTTTTGCTGCGTTTTCCATCACTTTTTCGATCATCTCATGCGGCATAGCTGTGATTTCTGATCGAGTGCTTTCTCTGAACTCATCAATGCTTTTCAAATAACCCCACAAAAACTAGTCCAAAGGGATCGAATTTGAAAGGCCTTTCTCAAGGAAATCCACGTCCAGCCCTTTTCCACACATTTGTGGGCAGACATACTGACCATATATTCGCTGATATCGATTCCCATCGACTGTTTCGCCTTCTCTGAATGAAAATGGCCAAATAATAATTTTGGTGCAAACACCGGCCCAAACAGTCACTTTTTCATGACATCACGTTTATGAATCTCGTGTGGTTGATCCGCCCAAAATGCTTTTACACGGCTACTGAGAGCATCAATCTTTGAGTCAATTGTACTTTCTATGGAAACAAAGCCATTGAAGTCAGATACTGAGCGCGGTGACGATACGTGGGTTCTCGGCAACGTTTTCTCTTACCGCTTCAGCCAGTTAATTGGAACATCTTAGACGTTAATGAACTGCATTTTGACGATCTCCCACAGTCCCGAGCTCAACTAAATTTGACACTTCTAGCCAAAATATTTTTTGGAGATATGCACGTTGAGTTTACACAACTGAACGACTATTTTCAATGTACAGCGTCTTTATTTCTGCGCATTATTTCGGTATGAAGCGATTCATTGTTTAAATTTTACTGAATTAACAAAACGTTTCAAAAACATATTGGTTGATATATATCATAATTATTCCAAATGTTCATACCGACATAAAACATGGCGCATCTGTTATAAAAGAAACAAAATAAGTATGTACCTACGTACTACTTTGATTGTTAAAGCTTTTATGTCATTTTAGTACATCAAATTTGATAGGGTTTTCTTTGGTTTGGTACGTTTCATTGGGAACTTCGGTAGAAATTTTTTTCGCGAGTGACAACAGTGCCCGTATCGGCATTAGTTTAACGCAAAAAACTCTTGCGCAACATTGAACCATGCACATTCAAAGACTGATAATTCGTATGGCTGCAACTATGTATGGAAATTGCAATTTTTTGGAGATAGGTTCATATGCGTTAAGGATGTCGACCTCTATTTTGATCAAGCTTTGCTACTTCTGCTGTCTCGCGAAGAATTTTTATCTTAGCTGCTGTCAATTTGCACTTAAACATTTCGTACATTGTTGCAATGTAGCGTAGCACATATGTTTTATCGCCGGCCAAAGCACAGTTTTCCTGCTACTTCATACTCCCTACGCTCACACGATTATTGATGCCGTCATTCAGATGGCATGGCATGACATACACCCAAACATCAAGTGCTCATTGCAGGGAAGTTTGAAGCTTGTCAATTATATATTCATCATCAGCAAAGAATATCTGATTTTCTTTAAGGTCCGTCACTTTTCCTTTAAGCAAATAATCGAGGACAGTACTTTGATTGGGAACTAGTTGGCAACTCCAACATGGGGTCATCTTACTCATGTCTTTGCTCTCTCGTATGTACATACTCTTTATATAATTTTAAAGTACTTATTTTAATTTTAAAATACTATCTGTTATTTGGTTAGAATCAATTTTAGTACCCATTATAGCTAAGTAATGAAATTTTTTTCTAAATAAGTGACTCAATTATATGTCAACCGATCCTAAGCTGTTATAAAGAATATCTGTCAAATTGAAGAAATAAATTGTTTAATAAAAAAATCTAAAAGAAAATATATGCAGGTATCTAATGCCAGAAAAAATTGTGGGAGCTGTTTGGTTACATAATGGGTTCAAGTTTATCCTGCAACCTATACAGTTCTAAATGCTCAATAGGTTCAGGTTGCGAGATTCTTCTTATCAGACAAATAAGACAAAATAATGTTGTGTTTTTAACTTGTCCTTCATACAAGGGATAGTTGATTATGTACATGATATGTACATAGTTTACTGAATACAAATTAGTTATACCTGTGTATATGTACATTTGTTTATCTCTTCAAAAATTTTCAATATACATAAGTGTAGAAAGGCATTTCCGATTCAGGGAATGCCCAAAAATTAAACATGATCCGATGGTGTGAATCCACAAAAACCATTATCTCTAGATATGTAATCATAATTTTCAATTTCGATAATAAATTATCTATTGTATGGACAAAAATTGATTCGCGACAGTAAAAAACGATTGCTGTGCCTAGCTACATACATAACATCAGTAGATACGCACCTGTGTCGGTTATCTCACCGATTTGGTACCTACCTAATACTGAATAACTGATTCTATTATCTTACAATAATTATATTAAAATTTGCTGTAAACATAATTAACTTTGAGCATCACAAATCCACAATAACAAATATGAACGAAAACTTCCATTAAATGCTATAAATAGACCTTCAACCCCAATGAATTAAACCAATAACAGGTTCACTAAATCAGCACCGTTTTGATACTCAGAACTAACCTCTTAGTTTTTTTTTCTTATTAAATCCAATCACAACTTTTCCAGTGACAATTTGCCCCGTAAAATAAGTTCCATGATCATTTTGATCAAACAAAATCTCACAAGTAGTCATTTGTTTTTCTGCGGAACTCCCGTAATTTTATGAGGAAAAATTAAATCACAATCAACTGTCTAGCATGACATATGGCGACGCACCTGACGATTGTCACTGCTAACCGAGCACTGGACTTATAAACCTAGCATTAATATACATATGTACGTAGAAGCCAAAGTCAATTGTTTTGTTTATAAATTTCTTGCCGCTTTAATTGTATTCAGAAATTTTATCTTATCTTCAGCTTATTATATATCTCTTCGAATGTGTTAGTTATATCACAATTGTTAGTTTTCATTTTGTTGTTAGGAAGAGAGAGTCTTTTGAAAAGGAAAAAGTTAGAGTGAACTTGGCGCGTATCTTTTATCTGTGAGATTTATGTGGGCTTTGTTGGAGCTTTTGTTAGATGAGCGAGTGAGTTGTAGCCTGGGCCAAAAGTGAAATGATAAGTTATATTCAATTTCCGTCCAGCAAGTGTTATTTAAGGTCAAAATATTGTAGCTACATTCAATTCTACACATAGTTAGTAACACACAGTAATATTAGCTGTAAACTTCTTAAATAATTTCATATTTGTAATCATAAGTAATGCCAATCTAGTGACTTCAAGCTATGCGTCACTAATAATGATTTCTACCCTTTAGTTAAAAGGCCGAAATGAAACTTAATAAAAGCTGTTTGGGGACTGTCTAAGGGACAATTCATATGAGAGCAAATTGAGAATTGCGTAGTATTCGTAAGATGTGACACAGATACTTTCATTGACTTTCTACAATATATTACCCTTTTAAAATGTTGGTATACAACTGTTTTTCTTAAGAGTAAGATAAATTTAATAATCTGTGAGCACTGATGGGGTTCTGCGTTGTGCAATTGTTATCATAGTTTTACATTTTTATTCAAAAATTAGCATGAATACATTCTTAATTGATATTTTTTTCCTACAGCGGGAGTAGCGCCGACGGTCATTCGGTTTTTGTCGCAGATACTCGCGAATCGGAGTTGTCAATGTCAACAGCAAAAAGTGTCAAATTTAATATATTTCCGACCCGTGACAGTACGTCATAAATTTCAGACACTCTCTACCCAAAAAACTAAAGCAGATAATATTGTTTGATTTTCATGTAAAAAGAAAACAAAGTTGTTGCTGCTATTTTGGAGCTCTCTTTCTTTCTATACAAAAAAACTCGTGTAACAAACACTTCTCTGCTCTTTCAATCCCTGAAAATAACTCTTATATTGAAACTACCCAAAGTATAAAACTGTTCCTGGCAAAATATGTGGAATCGAAAAAACTGAGGACATAATCCCTATTGTCTAATGCCCCTATGTATAAAGTATGTAAACGCTCCAGCAACTTTTAATCCTTGGAAACATTTTTATATGGCAGAACTAGACACGTCTTATGTTTCCATTCATCACATTTGAGAATGTTTAATGAAAAACTGGAATTGCTTTTGATTCCTCAACATGTTTTAAACAGAGAGTCATCTGACAGTGGAATGGCAACATTCAGCATTTGCTTTTAACTTTAAAAGAGCGAGAAATTTGGATATATTTCGATTTCCTTTGTTGGTGTTGGTTTGGTTTGCACCCGGGCGCAATAGTCATGTATCCCTGAATGCAAATTATATTGGCAATATTCATATGCAAATTAAATTGGCAATATTAATTCTGCTAGCCAATATAATGAATCTTTTGAATTGAGTTACATAGATATAATTCAACTACTGTAGTTAAGTTGCACCGTCGCTGTATACAGAGACCTGTATAAAAATACAGATTTTTTAGGAGATTAAAATTTTTTTCAGATTCTTCTTCCGAGGATATTACGATCACAGATGGTTATGATCAAGGGTAAAAGATCGTGACTTTCTGCTTTTTTTACTGCATCTCTACTGTTCTCTCTGTGGGGTTCACCTGCTCTGCTTTAAAAAAGAGCGATTTTGTCATCGTATTCATTAACTACGCCTTAGTACTCTTGCGCGATTAGGATTCAGAAGGCACATGGTGCTCACATTCAATGTGATTCAGTGGCATCCAATAAGAGTGAGTGACATATTATGTAGAATTATAATGTCTACCCTAGAAATTTTGGTGCTGCACGTAGATTTCGATAATATCCAAATAAAGTATCTGACTGGAATAGGAGGGAATAGGAGTTTGTTGGAATTCAAGCAGAACTTATCACACTTATTGGCATTGCATACCTTACATGATTTGGTGTATATTTCAGTGTGTTCCGAGTAGATCAAGTGGTTGACTTCTGTCTTCAAATTTGACAAAGCATCTGCAACTAAATTGTATCTCCTGGGTTTGTATATGTATACTATTTTATGCGGGCATTCCAGAGCTTCAACTTAGCATTGTGGTTTCGGTTTCAAAATGCGAAAGTGGGCGGCTGATGGTCTGTGTAAATACGAATCTTTCTTCCTCCATACATATATGAACGCCAATTATCCAGTGCCCACACTATTGCCAGCATCTCTTTCTCATTCTTGGCATAATTTACTTCAAATTCGACTAAGAGATTTTGAGATGTATGCGAGATGAATGGGTCCTTTCCCCATTCGCCTTGCGAGAGCACTGCGCCTATTGGGAAGTTCGACGCGCCGGTCGTGAGATTAAATGTGACTAACCAATAGTTCTTATACTGCGTTCACTGAACCAGTACAATCAGTATCTACACTTTAAGTTTCAAGCGCGACTGTGAACACTCTTTAGTTGTTCGTAGAGTGCATGCGAATCCTTTGGGATAGTTTTAAGACGTCAAATGAGTTGCTATGTAAAAATTGTTTAGATGTGCCTTCTCCTCTTTACGCTACAACGATGTTCATATCCCCTCATTGCATATGTCAATGTAGCGACTTTCTTATATTAAATAAACTCGATTTTCTCAAAAATGAGTCTAAAGACTTCAATATCTGTTTCTATTTTGAATACGAGCCGTTTCGTAATTTGGCTTTTTGACAGACAGACAGATGGACGGCATTGGCGAAACCACTTTTTTGTACTTTACTTAAGCCGTCATATTATACCTTATTCAAAATTTGAGTTGGAAAGTTAAATGCGATTGCAGCAACTTTCTCTTCACAACCTTGGGACATCATTTCCAGGAGTTTGACATGTTGACTGTAGGGGGGAATGTTATAAGGATCTTCCATTGAAAGTTATCCTAGTGCAAAACGAATAAAGTTAGTTGAACATAAGTATCACAAGAACCTTTTCGTTGAGTATATGGTCCACCAATGAAAAAGTACGACCCATGAAGTTAAAATACTCGTAAAACGCTCGTCGTTATCTAATACACATAGACAATTTTATTTTGAGTGAACACAAGGCCTAGACGTTTGTACCTACAAATTGAAAAATATCGATTAAATTTTTACAATCGGTAGTAGATGGACAACTAATGCAACTGAATTTTATGTGTATAACACACGCATTTAAAAATTGTACTAGAAGTAAATAATTTTTGCTACCATAAAAAATCAATTTATTAACAAAAGAGGTAAAGCCAACGCTTATCGAAAGAAACCAACATTAAATTTTCACAATGATTTCCAACTGTATATAGTACGTAAAATTTACTATTTCTTTATTCGTCATTTGTAGGTGTGAAGATAAAAGAACGCTTTCGTATTTATAACGATAAATGATTCACCACTGATAGGTATAATGCTTGTATACCCAACATTTATAAACAAATTCAGTCGACTAGAAAGGCTAGACGTAAAACAATATTAGCACGGTTATCACAAACAATATGGGATACAGCTTTCAAATTGATTATGACGAAAATCCCACTGGAATGTACTTTACGGGGCAAGTGGTGACTGGACGAGCTACAATTATTTTGGATGAGTCAATTCCTTTTAAAGGTATGTACTTAAATTGGTAATTTCTAAGGTTACTAATATGTACAAGCTAAAATAAATATACTATGTTCAGGTGTGCAGCTGCAAGTCCGTGGATATGCTGAAGTCAGATGGGAAGAAACAACGGAATCATCGAATTCTGACGGTTCGACAAGTAAAAGCACCTATGTTTACCATGATGAAGAGACTTATTTTGACGCAATAACACAGTGTATTGACACTAAAGGTAACTTACAAACTCTGTTATTTACCTACCTAGGACTCTGAAGCGTTAGCCGTCCACAGTAGTAGTAAAATATATATATATATATAGCCGGGTATAGCAAACTGTAACTTTCAGCGGGTGTAATGGCACTTTGTGGGTAATACGCGGATTTTCGTTGTCCCAGAAGCAATAATTTTGCTTATTCACATACATATTCACAGAGATGGAAATGGTCGAAATTCAGGACGGTTTGAGCGTATACTTCTTAGGATTATAGCGATTCATGTCTTGTTCACTTGTATTTTGTGTCTATTTTCTTCACAAATGTCAAGGTAGAATTGACGTTGGCGATCATTTGCAAAAATTATAGCATCTTCCAATAGGGCGTAGTATAGAATTCTAATGTTTTTAATTCTCATTCTCTTTCCTGTAGGTTTAGAACAAGTTTTGGAGTCTGGTACATATACATTTACATTCGAGTGTCCTCTTCCTCTTCAATGTCCTACATCGTTTGAAGGTACATACGGTCGCATACGCTATGAAACAAAGGTGACAATAATACGACCGTGGAAATTTAACAAATCATACTCCATGGGCTTTAATGTACTAAAAATTTTTGATCTGAATTATCATCCAGATTTAAGGGTATGTATATTGTTAAAAAAAATTTCGACAAATAATTCTAATTTATACAGATACCAGCCAAAATGGAAATATTCAAAAATTTCTGTTGTGGACCCTGCAAATCTAGACCACTGATTTTATCTATGGATATCCCGCAGACAGCGTATGTTCCCGGTGAATTTATTAACGTAAACGCAAGAGTAGTCAATCATAGTAGCATCAATGTAGAGCAAGTACGCATTGCTGTAAATCTGATAGCGTACTACTTGGTTAGTACGAGTTCAAGTAGTAAAACTGAAAAAACTGCAATAGTAAAGAGTAAATTTGGAGCATTTAAAAAAACTACGTTGGAAGTAAAAGATAAAATTCAGATTCCACCAACTCCGCCAACTTGTGTGGATCTTTGTAGAGTTATAAAAATAACATATGAAGTTGAAGTAACTGCAAAAGTTAAGGGAGCGCATCTATCACCAACTGTGTCTATACCAATTACAATTGGTAATATACCATATGTAGCAAGATCTGCACACATTTCTGAGGACACGTTAGTAGCGAATTTGAGAAATGGCGTTGACCCATCCCATACAAATACTTTGGATATTGACATTCGTAAGATCGATTTTTTTATGTTACAACAGCATTTAGGTTACATTCCTTATTTCAGCACCACCATCCTATCAAGAGGCTATATTTGTGCAACCATTGCATACCGCAATTCCACAAAAAGATGACGAGAATACTGATACCAAATTTGAAAACTATACACCAAGATATCCGTTTTATGGTCAGCACATTCCCGCGGGAGAAAATTTAGTTTAAATTGTATTGTATTGAATTCTTGTACATCAGTGTATTAAATAGGTATGTTATAAACTTTATAAGACGTCTGTTATTATGTTGTTACAGGGTTTCAATAGGTGCATGCCGTTCTAGTAAAGGTTCACAGTTCCAGTTAGATCAACCAAGTGTTATTCCTATATGTCTACAACCGTTACTATAGCTCGAGAGACCTAAAAAAAGATGTAAAAAAAGATTTAAACAAGGCGACGCGCTGTCATGTGACTGCTTTAATATCAAGCCAACACACGAGCATTCATTCCGACGTGTGTTGACGTATGTAAATCGAAATTTATCCAGTTCGTGCATCAATTGACATTCGATCCGCTGTTTTCTCAAATAATATATTTTTTTTAATTGGTGTATTACGTTCACATACATATATTTCATCGCTATAGAGCCATGATTGATGACTCGTTTTCCCCGACTGAATGTCATAAATGTGGCTCCAGCAGGTGGCCCAAAGAGTCTAATTTATTTTCAAAAATAAATATCATTCATATATATATTATTGAAGAAACGTGGGAAATTCTTTCGACAACACATTAAAATTAATGGCAGAGTTCTATTCAAGGATACCTGTAGCAATATGATCGTTCAGGTAAGGTTAGGCGAATGAAATACTTTGACAAGGGAACTATGTTGGAAAGAGAAAAATAAATACCTACAGGAAATATTTCTTGAAAAAAAACTAGGAAATTACGCCCATAAATTAAAATGGAAAAAGGGCTTAAAAATCTTCATACAAAATTGTGGCATATTTTAATAGGAAAAAACGCAAACAATTTTTTTCTAAATTCAAAAGGAAAAAATGCCAAGAAGTTTTATCCTATCGGTTCCAGTAATTTATACTACAACGAGTTTTGGGTTCAATTTCCATATTGCATTTGGAAATTATGCCAAAAAATAAGCTTTTTAAGCTCCTTTTCCTAGAAGTTGGGCGTAATTTCCTAATTTCCTGGCGTATTTTCATACCAAAACCCTTTTTGGCATAATTTCAGGGAGCTTAATTATTGAAAATGTTGTTGAAAACTTTGTGACCCACATGAAATTTATCAGATCAGATATGATTTTAGAAATTGTATTGGAAAATAAATTCAGAAAAATTTTCATATTTTAATTCTTAAAAGTAAACTAGTGCTTAGACTTAAGGACATCTCAATTATTGATCATATTTCAATGACTAATTTATTAAAACCTGAATGACTAATAGTCACATGTAAGTTATGATCTTTTTGTTGATTAGATAAGTAACTCTCATTCACTTTTAGGACCACACAGTACTGGTAACAGTGATAGCATTTATCAATACAACTATAATTACTCAATCTTTTTTGACTTTTAACTGTACATACCTCTATTACTTTAGCGAATAGTAAATTCAGCACAAAAAAATCCCATTTAGTGCTTCTGATCGGAATATTATATCGCTGAGTAGATAAGATATTCCAACCCTTAACACACTCAAATAAATTATTAATAGGTTTGTTGTTCTACAATTCGCAAAAAATTAGTAAGATGATGAAAAGACTGTTTTTAGTTACTGTCAGACTTTCGGCATTGCTAGATAGAACAACATTTTTGTTAATTTTTTTTAAACTGTAATATCAAAACAATCGTTAATTCAAAAATGGTGGCAAGTTGTGAAATTAAGTTTGATCAGAATCCACATGGAACATATTTTGCCGGACAAATGGTATCTGGCAGTATAATATTGAAAACGGATAAAGTTAAAATAGTAAAAGGTTTGTTAACTGAGAACACAAAATGACAACATTACGTTAAGCGGGTTCCTTGGAATTGGGTTATCTTTTTTGCGTGGCACATGTTTACATGGTTGATGAAGACTAAGCGTCAAATGCCTCGTATACTCTTTGGGTAAACGTTATCTAATTATTATAGCCTGATATCTATGATATTCATTGATGTTTTATCTTTTGTTATTACTTATACGCTTTGCGTATACTATTTTGAGGTTTTTTTTCCGGAAGTATAATCAAATTTTAATTTTGGAATCTGATTCATAATTTATGTTACGAAAAAAATTGCATTGGACGGAGGGTCTATCACAAAGAAATTTTTCTAAACTTCCTGTAACTCAGCAGGTGTAGAAGCTAGACCTCTCCTGTATGCGTTTTTCTTTTCATAACATAAAACCAATGAATAAGATCTCAAAATATCTGTGTCCTAAACTGGACTACTGCGTTTTTAGAGTTAGATTACTCTTTGATTTATTTTACTCTATTTATTAATCAGATATCCACAGGCGGACCAGTAGGAATGCAGTGAAGTGGGAGGGTTATGATCCCTGTAATCCTGATCATAGTCTCGTCGTTAAATGGAGAGAAGAAGAAAATATCCAAATATCTATAGCCGGACCACCGTGTATAAAAAATTACTTTTCATAAATATTAACCTGTCATTGATTTCAATCACTTTAAAAATTGCAAACCCTACTTTTATTATAATCTTAAAGTTACTCTCTGAATAGTCAGTAAGCTATTAAGCTAGTGAGCTGAAATTTAAATCCTAGGAAACACTTACATATGTATATTATAGGGTCCCGAAGTGGTTAAGTTAAATATATTTTATTACGCCCACTGCACGCCTATAATGTTTTTAAGCTAAAGGGAAGGAGACAAAGGGTTAAAACATTAGCAAAATACGACGAATCTCTAAACGACATACACAATTTCTTTTTGTGGGCGTTTTTTTTTAACAAAATGCTGTTTTACATGTTTTTACAACATGCTATTTAGTCAATAATTTTTTTTAATATATGATCGATACACCGTTTGTTGCCAACGCCCAATTTTTACGGTGTTTTTTATGAAATATTGCTGTTTATTTTATGAATTTCATTTGAATAGAAAATTGAAATGATAAAAAGTTATTCTCTTTAACTAACGTATATTTACTCATTTGGCTTAATTCTACTCTCGACTATTGAAACTATTTACCTGTAACGTATCATAAATCTGTTCGTCAATAAATATGCAATATAATTCGGAAGTAATTTGACAAACTGATTTCCCTCTAATTTAAGGTATCAATCTTATATATACATATCTCCAACCTGTTACAAAATATCACACTTCCTTCATTATTGTATGAAAATGAATTAGGTTGTGCCGCTTATCAGGCGCCCTTACTTGCGCTACATTTATAATTACGTTTGCAATACTGAATTATCTATCAACTATCATCTACCTCAATTTATATGACGCCATATTCTATGTGTAACTTCGATTTATATCACAACTATTATATTTCTTGAGTTATCCATTCTCCTACCAAGCTGGCGCTGTAAGCTTGAAGTGCTTATAAGTAGGCTCAGCCTCGAAAAAAATATATTCCTGCAAATTTGTAAGTCATGATCTACATATATTCTAAATTTCAGCTTCGTAGGCCTTACACATTCCGAGTAATTTTGGGTCGAACGAAAACGCAGTGCAGAGGACAGAAAATTAACTTGGCTGTTATTATATTTATATGGAAGATGGAGAATGGAGGATGTAGTTTGCTTTTTTCTTGGAAATACCATTTTGTCCAGCCGAACTTTGCTTTTGTTTCATGATTAGCATTGCTTAGTAAGTTCTTCCACTCGGTTTAAGATACATACGTCAGCCAGAAAACGTAGAGAAATTTTCGGCTTTTTGGCAATAACTTTGTTCGTTATTATGGGATTTAAAAAGTAAAAATAGTTTTCAAAAAAAGACAACAATCATTAATTACTAAGCTATTAGAAAAGAAACTTTACAAAACTACCCAGAAAATTACAAATAAGTCTCTATATCACAGATATACTTTTCAATATTTTACCCCGGAGTTTTTTTTCCGATGCAAACATAGGTATTTAAATGCAACACTTTTATTTTGACATATTCCCACAATATCCACAAAATGCAAAATAAATTAATAAAACATATTGTTTTTTTCTGGTGATTTGTGAGTATTTATTGGAATTATTTGCTTAACTATGTCCTAAATAATTTGAATAATACAAACTTTTGAAAAATTAATTTTCTTTCATATTCCGACAAGTCCTAGCACATCTGATTTTAATATTCCTACGAGAAAATTCGCATCGGTTTCGTGCGGTTTTTGCAATAACGGCTTTCCAAGACATCTTCTTTATAGCCTTTTTCTTGACATTTCTTTCTCCTGCTAGCACAGACATATTCTACTGGGAGTTAAAATACTTTATCAAATACCAAAGATAAATACCTCCAATCAGCAAAATAAGAAATGTTGAGGATATTCAAAAAACTGTATATTTATTAAAGTTTAGCATTTATTTGAAAGTTTTTTCCAACCCAGAATGTTTTTGGGACAGACTCCTATTAGAAACAGTGTATATCAATTTGTGCATGTAGTTTATTAATTACAGCAGATACAAGGTATATCAAAAAGCGAAAACTGAAAAAATGCTGATAGGAGGTATTTATATTTAGTGGGTAGGTTTATCTGCAACTGTTTATAACAAAATAGTCTCATGCTATCAATTTGATTATTGCTCTGAGATTCTTTAGAATCTTTAGATGGGGCAAGATATTCAGAGCCACTGATCCAAAAATCAATACCGAAATCGACATCCATTGAGCTTGAAGAATCTAAATACATCTTAACTTTCCTAGAGCGATTTAAATTTTCAAGGTTACCTGTTGCTCCTGGTTCTGATAATAGGCATGTTTCTTTCTTCACAGTAGCTGCACAGATTTTTTACTGTACCCACTTTACACAAACAATTCCAAAAACTTTGTAAAAACATAAGGAAAGTCTATATTCCGCTTGGGGCGAACAGTATAATACCCTATCCATAACCCTATATGTCCCAAATAAAAAGCACATTATGGATAGGATTTAATTTCATTCTACGAAATTTATTAAAAAAAAATATTTCTCGAAAAAACGATTTCAAAAAGTGGGCGTAGCGAAAAAATGTTTAAGGGTGATATACTAGAAAAAATATTGGCTAAATAAATATCTTGCAATACTATTTTATAGTTACATCGTTTTCTATAGTAATTTTCGATGAAAACCGGATATTATTACAAAAAATGTCCTCAAAGAGTAGGCGTGGCCATAAACTTTATATGGCAAACTTGTCTACATATTTCGTTAAGGTTCTAACCATTCATCTGTGCAACTGCAGTTTTAACACGAGTTTTTTCTAAATTGTGGACGTGGCGGTGGTTTTTTAAATTTTTCGAACATTTTA
Organism: Ferdinandea cuprea; assembly: GCA_963576555.1. Taxonomy (NCBI): domain Eukaryota; kingdom Metazoa; phylum Arthropoda; class Insecta; order Diptera; family Syrphidae; genus Ferdinandea; species Ferdinandea cuprea. The sequence continues at coordinate 88,422,343 of OY754959.1, forward strand.
CCATTTCGAGACGTCGATAACTATTTTAAACTATCTCTGTTAATTATACTATTCTAAGGGTGTTATAATTTTGACACATAGTTTGTAACACCCCTTAATATTCGTCGTAGTCGCCTATAAGTATATAATTATGATCAGAAGTAAGACTGTTTAGCAATGTCCGTCCGTCCGTTCGTTTCAACTTTTTTTTTGTTTATAAATTTCATAGAATGCAATAAAATGCTATCCATTATTCTCAAGATATCTTAAAAACATCACAAGTGATACTTTAATTCGGACCGTCGAATTATATACATGTGAACTGGTTAAACTTTTAATAAGTTACATTTTTTTTTATTACAAAATGAAATAACAACTGTCAAATTTTAATGTAAATATAACATATTATAATATATTTTTTTTTAGGTTTCGCTCTTAAAATTAAGGGATTTGCACGAACACAATGGTCTGATAGTACAGGTACTGGAAAGAATAAAAAATCCATCACTTACTATGGCAAAGAAGACTACATTGCATCTACAACTTATCTCTTGGGATCTGACGAGAGTAGGAAACTATTGTTGTTGATCGCTTTGTTTATTTTAATGTTTAAGCATTTTAGGTCAAACTGTACAAATTGAACCCGGCATCCACACGTACACCTTCGCGTGTGCTATACCTCCGCTCTGTCCGTCATCCTTTGAAGGCAATATGGGACATATCCGCTATTTAGTAAAGGTGGTATTATATCGTCCCTGGAAATTCGACCAAACGTACACAAGAGCTTTTACTGTTCTAAAACTTATGGATTTAAATTACGAATCACCAGCTATCAGAGTAGGATCCTTTAAAGTGTTGCAATGGAACGGCATACATTTTTCTTATTGCAGGTGCCTGCAGGTCAGGAAACTAACAAAACATTTTACTGCGGACCATGCACAAGTAAACCTCTCAGTTTAAAGCTCATGCTACCACAGACTGGCTTTGTTCCAGGTCAAAACATTCCTATTACCGTTACAGTGAAGAATGAAAGTAACATACCGATCACAGATGTTAAAATTTCTTTTTTAATGTTTGCGATACTGTTCAGCCAGCAACCTTCAATGCGTTCACGAACAGAACGAACAAATTTGACTAAATTGAGGGGTGGTGCTATCGATTCGAACAGTACTAGAACAATTACTCAATCAATTCGGGTACCGGCAATACCCCCTACTTGTTATCACCTCTGTCGAATTCTTCATGTAACTTATCAAATAGAAGTGGAGCTCAAAATTAACGGAATGCATAAAAATCCATGTATTGCCATACCCGTTATTATTGGAAATGTGCCTTTGGTCAGTATTGTTCAACACCAGCCAATGCCTCGTACTAATGACTTTCGAGTTTTTGATGCGTCAGCACCAGAAGAAAGCGGCATCGGTTTGTATGATAAAGATGTATTTACCATGTCGAATGGAAGTATTCTTCCAGTAATCGATCCTGTACGAAATCCGTCCGATCCTTTATCGTCGACAGAGTTGAATATTTGTAAGTTGCATTGAACAAAAAAAAAATATTTTATAAATATATTATTTATATATGGTTTTCAGCTCCTCCCTCGTATGAAGAAGCCTCCTGCATGGCCAGAGCGAATTGTAATGAAGGCGATCAGCATGCTTTGGGGAATAGTGACTTTTTACCAAGGTATCCAGTTTATAATATTCCAAATGCACCGCCCAACGAAGAACCTTTCACAAACACTGACCCAAGTAAAAGTACTTGGCTATGATTTTCGCTGCAATAAACATATACGACATAACTTCTTCTTTTATTCCGCATTTTCGAGTCAGTTATCAGATGAGTAATTAACCAGATAACCAACTCAGCATACCCCTGCCACCTTGAACACGCAAAAAAATTAAAAAAAAAATTTGCCGTAAAATCCTCTCTTAAACTTCCTATCTGTGAAAATGTGTGAACCACAGATCGTGCTATTGATTGTCAAAAGTATGGTGTATGAAGGTGAAGCCCAGTTTGACGTTAATGATATCTACCTAAATTAAATTTTTTTCAAAATCGATTCCTTGACGCATGCAATTGTGTGCGTGAGCTGGCTCGCTTTGATTTGAAATAGCCAAAAATCCTCTCAGCTGACTATCTGCATAAGTACTCATCTGCAGTTGGGAGGGAGGAGGGTAATAACTACAAAGTGACTACCTTTCTGCATAAGGGTATGACAAAAAATGCAAAAACCGCATTGCAAATTTATAACGGCTTGCTATGGCATATAAAACTATAGTTTTGGATCTGTTTCAAAAAATTCTTCTTTCTCTTAGACAAGAGTCAACATATGCAGACTGATATTTTTTTTTTATAAAAATGTAGTTATTAGAAGGAATATCTTCTAATATTTTATGAGATAGATAGTTTTAATGGTTTGTTTGGTATAAGAAGAGTACATACATATATATTATATCTTTGAGATACTTTGTTGAAACTAGTACCTACATTAGAGTTAGGATAAAATTGCAGATAGTCATTTGTTATGATGATTATTACCTTTTTATGTTTGTTGTTATTATTATAATATATTTACAATTTTTAACTTTCTCGTATACATTAGTATACTAAAGAGAAAGTTATTGCGTTCGTGCGAAAATTGCGAACTCAAACTGAGTATGAGGGATGATATTACGACTATAGAGAAATCCAAAAAAGTGGGTCCGCTAATGCCATCCGTCGGTCTGCTGTCTGTCGGTCTGTCCGGGCGCCGTATGGCGAAACGGTTCCACGGATTTGCTTCAAAGTTCGTATATAAAGTTCTTGGGGTTAATCTCGGGTCATCTTTTTATATTTTGGTTTATCTTTTGAAATAACGGTACCTGCCATACAAATTTGTTTGTGAAAATCACTTATTACTATTTTTCTCGAAAGTGGTTCCAAGGATTTCGGTCTTCTTTTTACTGAGGATGTATAGAATGGGGTCAAAAATTCTGCATACTCAGTTTTTGGAAAAAAAATCGATTAACGGTAATTTATAAAACGGATAATATCTCGAAAACTAATAAAGGAAACTTAAAAAAAATTACACTTTTTTTATACTAATCTTAAACAAATCTGCATACTTACATTTTTTAAATAATTTTTTTCTTATAACGATTTTCTTAAATTTAAATTAAATTCGTTTTCTAAAAAACGGCTCCAACGATTTCGATAATTTTTTGTATTTCGAACAATTATATCAATACTGTCGTCCAATGTGACATCAAAATTGTAAGTACCATTTTTGAGAAAATCTAATTTTTCAAAACCTAAGAAATGATTTAAATATATTTGTGACCATTAATTTTCGATGCATTTTCTTTCGATCGATGTACCGAGAAAGTTTCGTATGACGCACTTTATTTGTTTTACATTTACGATTGTAAATATGTATTTGGATAGCAATTGTTGGCATTCGTGGCCACTATTCGTTTGTCTGAAATTGGAAAATTTTCTCAACCAATAGAGCGATCTTTGAACAATATCTTCCAGTTACGCAATCCACCTAAGGCGAGGCTTTCCTTTACTATGTTCTTTTTCCGGGTTGATGTCGAAGACTCTGCAGAGCATTGTTGTTCATTTGCTCTAGATGTTCCAGCCAACTCAAAAGCTCAAGGCCCGGGTTATGATCTGGTCACTGTCGTTGTACGGCTCGTAGAGTTCAACGCTAAATAGACTCCTGGAGATACAATTTTTATAACGCTATAGAATCAAATTGAGTTTTAATTATACGAACGTGTGGACCAACCTCAGTTTTAGTGTTCGTTTTTATACCCTATTCTAAGGGTATATTAATTTAGACACATAGTTTGTAACACCCCTTAATAATCGTCATAGACCCATAAAAGTATATATATTTATGATCAGGACCAAATCCTAAGACAATCTAGCAATGTCCGTCCGTCCGTCCGTACGCAAATTTTAGGCCTTTAAAATTAAGCAAGGAAGCTGAAATTTGGACCACATATTCCCTAGGGCTCCGAAATGGTTAAGTGTAAACATTTTTTTAATACGCCCACTGCCACGCCCGCAATTCAGAAAAAAACGTTTTAAAGCTAAAGTTAGAGAGATAGAGTGTTACAACCTTCACAAGACATGTAGGCTCTGCCCTGCTTTATAAGTTTGTCACATAAAGTTTTTTGCCACGCCTACTTTTTGTGGGCGTTTTTTACTAAAATGATGTAGAATGTTTGATATTTCTGAAATATTGACGCATTGTAAGAACCACGAAAATCTTGCATATGACCCAGACAGTACACTTTACATTTTATAGATGTGAGTAAGTTATTGAATATGGGCACAGGAATGGCTTTGGTGTAGAGTTCGACAGACGAGCCATCGAGAATTTTTTCCAACATTTCGGAATTCGGATTCCTACTTTAGCTCGATGTACAGAATAAACCCAAATGGAATTTATTTGTGTACCTAGAGTAAACCTCCTTGATGAGACGAGAGACGGTCGTATCAGTGATTTTTAAAATAGAAATTTGTCCTTTTTTGTGGAGAGGCGATATTGCGGTTGTAGCAATAGAAATGTTCTATTCATAAATACATTAAAATTGATTTGTTCGTGATGCGCCTATTCGAAATTCTCTCTCATGTGAAAAGTCCTTTAGGCAATCGTCCGAATATGGCTTTAGAGAAGCTTAATTTATATTCTAGTGACGTTAACCCCCAATATTTATAAAATAAATTGGCATCACTGCTGATAATATCAGAGACCTAAACCAAAAAAATTCATTTGCATGCATTCCACAATTTGTTCTATATCTCATATTTCAACAACAGATAGCACTAGTTGTACCAAGGCATTACCAAGTTTAATGCGGAATATGTTTATATAGTAGTGATACCATAAATGGAATCAATTACGACCACCAGCACACTTGCCAGACGTAGTTTCGTGACATAAAAGGTAGTATTCGTAGTCAAAACCATAATGGTATTATAAAAAAAGAATAAAAGTAGTATAGATACCTCTTCAATTTGTCGCTTGAGAAAATGCGATACGTATGTTTTTTTTTAATTAGAAATTGATTCTTAGGTAATTGTTTATGCTCTTATTAAATCTGCAATTCGTATTGCGCTGAGCCTTACCTAGATATCCAGCATCGACTTTGTCCTATATTCATAAAATCAACGATCCATGAATAATCTTCTGCCATTTGAGCGTTGAGCCTGTGAGTTGGTTGGGACATGTAGAGCAAATGAGCACCAGTCCGCAGAGTCGTCGACTATAATCCGAAGGAGCAATATAGGAGAGGAAATCCTCGCCTTAGGTGGAGCGCGAAGGGACCTCAACTAATGTGGAATGCCCAACTGGAAGATAGTTTTGAGAGACCGAGATAATTGGAAAGTAGAATGTAGCGGATTAAGAATAAATATTTCAAAACTGTATTAATCCCATATTTTTATAAGTCTTGCTTCTCTTAGACAAGATGGTGCGTCTCTTGTCTGCGATTGTGACCTATGCTGCATTCACTCTCATCGAACCTAAATACATGAAAAACATTTTTCTTTTGAAAGCAAATAACATTAGCTCTCCCTTTCTGCTTGTTGTCTAGCAATCGATTGTGCTCGATTCACCCATCAATTAAAGCCAATATTTAAATCCCTTTCGGAAAGCAATATTACGTTAATTGGAGTAGGCTGTCAGTTACATATGCCTTAATCCGTACCAATTTTTGAATTTTCCATGCTTCTGAGATACCCACCTGAAATCATCCCTGGTCAGTTCCAGTTCCAAGTCGCCTTCTTTTATCATTTCTGTATAAAAAGAAAAATATAGGTCAATAAGTGAAAGACCTTTTCTGCTTCTATTGCAGTTGAAATGATACTGAAATTTAATTTTATATTATAAACTTTTAGTAAGGGTTTCCAGATTTTGTTTTTGGTCTACTTCAAATCATTGCGCAAATGTTAAATTGATACTAATTCTAGGTAAGTGAAAACAAATGTTTTTTATTTCAGTTAGAACCTGCTCTTAAAATAAAGTTAATCTTTAGTTAGTAGTTAATTATTATTCTTAATATATTGTATTATTACACCATTTTAGTATTAGAATGTTGACGTGAAGTGTTCTACTTTGTGTATATGTCACTGATTGCTCATGTGACATCTTCCTCGACTTTTAAAATAAACAAATAAAAAACATGTTTCACCGAATTTCTTTCAAAGGCAATTTACAACGTTGCAAGATAATTTATTTATTAAGGAAAATTAATTGATTTAACTAATTTGCTGCCTAAATCGGGTTTTTAAACAATTAACTAATTTTAAAAACAAGATTTGTTTTTTGTTTATTATAATCTACTTTGATTCAAACGTTGTGAGTAGGTTCCAACTTTGATTCGTTATCATTTCGCCATAACAGATTTTTTTCTCATGCTACACAAATTTAATACAAAATTTAATTACAAATTTAATAGAAACACTAAATATGATGTCCGAAGCACTAAAATATTTAAAAAGTAGGTATGATGTTCGAACTTCAAAATGGATAACTTTTATCATAGTTATTTGCGGAAATTTAAGTATGGCATCACCGGCAGCCATAACTTGGGGTAAATATTGCTTATCATGAATTTAAACCCATTATTCTATTCGCGGGTTATATCCACAATTCACTTACAATAACCGCTTATTCACTGTACTATCCATATTCATTTTGCGAGCTATGTTTTCTGCAACAGATTGAGCCACAGTGATTAAAAATGTGGGGCTCCGTTGCTGTTCCCACAAAAAAGAATGCGTCCCGGATTGTATTAATCCAAGTATTTAATTTATTTAGAAAGAATTATTAATTATAAAATTTACACGAGAAAAAAGCGAATGCACAAGCGCGTGACCAGATGACTTAGAGCAGAGTGTCAAAAAGACAGCTGCCAACAGGAAAAAGAAGTTGGTTGGCGCTGCTGTTTGACAGGGGGTTGTGTCTGTGCTAGACGATGGCCGCACATCCACTCCCCCCTTAGTGACCTGGTTCGAAGAGGAAGGGAATGATACTGATTTTCTTGAGTAGGTTTTGAGCGGTCTATCCATCGTTGTTGATGCGTTTTCTTGAGAGGAATGCACTAGTTCTGGTGTTGGTTGGTCACTTGGTGAAACTGGGTCTGTCTTGGCTATGAATGCTGGCTTTAAGCGATCTGTCGAGATGGCTTTCTCCATGCCATTGATGCGAATGATGAATACTCGATCGTCGATCCGATTAATCACCTCGTGCGGACCCGAGTATGGTGGGTCTAGTGGTCGTCTGACGGCATCCACTCGAAGAAATACGTGCGAGCATGAAAACAAGTCCTTTAGGATGAAGAAACGTGACTTCGTATGATGAGCCGTGGGTGTGGGTCGTACCTTCCTGATATGTTCACGAAACTTCTCTAGAAATACCCTAGGGTTGGCTGGAAGATCTGCTGTGAGAAAGAATTCTCCTGGTATTCTTAGGTCAGTGCCGAAGAGTAGTTGAGCTGGTGATGCATTGAGGTCTTCTTTGATGCAGGATCGGAGGCCGAGGAGAACTGTTGGAAGTAAATCGGGCCAGGGTGTTGGAGCGTTACACATGAGTGCGGCCTTGACGGTACGAGGCCATTGGATTGAGGTCGATAGGGTGTTGTATGGATTTTAATGGCTCCAACCATATTTGCCAATGCAGTGAAGAGTTGGGATTCAAACTGTCTTCCTTGGTCTGTCGTGATGGTTAAGGGAGTTCCAAATTGGGCAATCCAGCTCGAATAAAAAGCCGTGGCGACTGTATCAGCTTCCATATCCGGGAGTGGAGTTGCAACAGGCCAACGTGAGAACCTGTCAATCATGGTGAGGCAATAACGAAGGCCTTTGACTGGAGGAAGTTCGATGAGATCCAGGTGCACATGATCGAAGCGATTATCCGGTACGTCTATGTGCATTGGTAGGTTGCGATGGTGCCTTTGCACCTTGGACTTCTGGCACGGAAGGCACTCGCGTGTCCACCGGAGAGAGTCGCGTCTAATTCCAGGCCATATGAACTTTTGCTTAAGTTGGCGAGCGGGGACTCGGCCACTGGTATGAGCGAGACCATGTACCACGTCGAAGGCACGTTTGCGAAGAGACTGCGGGATGTATGGACGAATCCATCCGGTGGAGGTGTCACAGTAGAGCGGACACTTTTCGATGACGAGTTTCTGGAGCTTAAGTGAAGATTGCTCTTTAATTTGTTCGAGCTCCTCATCGCTCTGCTGGGCTGCATGAATGGTCTCCGAATCCAGAATATTGGGCATGGAGATGGTGTTGATGCGAGATAGTGCATCAGCGACAACATTGTCTTCACCATTGATGTAAACTATCTCAGTTGTAAATTGCGATATAAAGCTAAGCTGATGTAGTTGCCTGGGCGAAGCTTTGTCTGGACGTTGAGAGAAGGCGTAGATAAGAGGTCGATGATCTGTTTTGATGACGAACGATCGACCATCAAGTACGTGTCTGAAAAACTTGATACTTGCGAAGATAGCGAGGAGTTCTCTGTCATATGTACTGTAACGAGTCTCCGCTGGGCTGAGCTTGTTTATGGTGTAGCCCAGGTAAATTACCAGTTCCTTGCCCCATTGACACTTACCAGGGTTGATCGTGAGATGGTTGTCGCGTAGGATCCTGAAGATGGTTTCCAGGTGGTGTTTATGCTGCTCTTCGTTTTGAGAGAAAACGATGTCATCGATGTAGCAGGCCGCAAAAGGAACATCTCTCAGAAGGTTGTCCATATGCCTCTGAAACGTCTGTGTGGCATTACGTAGACCAGGTGGCATGCCCAGAAATTCGAAGAGACCAAAGGGCGTCGTTATTGCTGTCTTTTGAATGTCTTCTTCAGCTACCGGTATTTGATGATAGGCACGCGTCAAGTCGATGGTTGAAAATATGTTGCTTCCGTGACAACGCTGTATCACATCATCGATATAGGGGACTGGATAGCAGTCGAGGACTGTTTGCTTGTTAAGACGCCTGTAGTCGCCAGTTGAGCGCCAGCCGCCCAGTTTCTTTGGCACCATATGTAGAGGGCTAGCCCACTGGCTGCTGGATGGTCGTATGACGCCATGCTGTAGAAGAAGCTCAAAATCTTCCTTGGCTGTTTTCAGTTTGTCGCAAGTGAGCCTACGTGGGCGTTCCGCAACCGCCGGACCTGTAGTGACAATGTGGTGCGAGACAGGATTGTCCGCTTTGGTAGAAGGAAACGGCGATGGGCTTGTAATGTCAATGTACTTACAAAGAAGTTCCCTGTAAGCGGGTGCTAAAGTTGAGCCAGAGATGTTCACAGGGCCAACGGTGGAAATGCTGCTAATGGAAACTTTGCAAAGCTGGCCTGGTGCTGTAAGTTTCGTCAATCGGTCGATGAGGCAGCGTCCCTTGAGATCTATGAGAAGGCCATAGTAGGTGAGCAGATCGGCTCCAATAATGGCAGTTTTTATGTCGGCGATGATGAAGTTCCACCTGAGAGGACGGCGGATGCCAATATTTAGGGTGACTCGTTGCTGCCCATAGGTATTGATTACTGTGTTATTTGCAGCATATAGTTTGAAATCAGTTGGCTTAGCGTTGCGAGTGGTCCAGGTTCGAGGCACGATGGAGATAACGGATCCTGAATCAACAAGGAACTTCATGTTGGTCTGACGGTCAAACCGAAATAGGCGGTGTTCGGTGGTGATACAGTTGTTGTTGTTGTTGCTGTCGTCTACCGCCTGCACTGACGACAGCAAATCTAGTTTTCCGATGACAAGAACTGATTGAAGCTGCATGGTGGCTTGCAATTGCGAGCATTAGATCCCCATTTGTTGTGGAAGAAACATACACTAGTTGTTGCTGGTGAGACAGCTCGTGTGCCGGGTCGAGAGGATGATCGCGATCTGCTGTTGCCTGAAGACTTCGACAGCTTATTGAGGACTTCTCTGTTGAGTGTGATCAGCTGAGATAGTGAACGTCTGATCTCTACGAGTTCTTGGTTCACTGGATTAGCAGAAGAAGAAACAGCAACATGTTCGGTTGGTGAAGGTGCTCGCCTTGAGTACGTTGACGTTGCCATGACTGTCGGGCCCGGTGAGTTTTCCATAAGGGTGTCTGCACCGCAAGCGAGGTCGTCAAGTGTTACTGCTCGGAAGATTTTAACTATACTCTGCACGTTCTGTGGTAGGAGTGCGAGCCATCTGACACGTAGGACGTCCTCAGAGGCCCTGTCGCCGGCAAGGGTCCTCATCTGTCTTAGGAGTTGAGAGGGTTTCTTATCGCCGAGCTCAAGTTCAGTAAGAGCTTTGTGTAGTTGGAGATCTGCTGAGTCGGAGAGATGATTTAGAAGATGGGCTTTCAGATTGGCATACTTATCTTTGTGAGGTGGTGCTCTCAGGATGTCTGAAACTTCCTGCAGTGCATCAGAGCCAAGAGCACTGACCACTAGGTGATATTTGCTGGCGTCGGAACGGATGTTGTTCGCCTGGACGATGGATTCCACCTGGAAGAACCACAGATCTGGATTGGTTTTCCAGAATGGAGGCATTCTGCAATTGTGGATGGCTTCAATATCGCAGTTAGTGGAAAAGGTCTGTCCGATTTGCGCAGAGGTTGATGAATCTTGTCCGGGGATGACGGCTGGAGGAACTCGTGTTTCATCTTTTTGGTCGCAGAATAATGCACTCGATTCGCCGGGATGTGAGTGTGGTGGCGTGTGCTGGAGGTTCATTGTTGACGAGCAATGTGCGCAGTTTCTTTGTGTAGCAAAGGGATTGCTTAGTAGAACGTGGCGAATGAAAAGAAATTGCTTGGTAGGACGTGGTGAATGAATGTTACACCGCAATCCACCTGAATCACGTCGGGGTCACCAGTTGTGGGGCTCCGTTGCTGTTCCCACAAAAAAGAATGCGTCCCGGATTGTATTAAACCAAGTATTTAATTTATTTAGAAAGAATTATTAATTATAAAATTTACACGAGAAAAAAGCGAATGCACAAGCGCGTGACCAGATGACTTAGAGCAGAGTATCAAAAAGACAGCTGCCAACAGGAAAAAGAAGTTGGTTGGCGCTGCTGTTTGACAGGGGGTTGTGTCTGTGCTAGAAAAAAGATGGTTGATTTCTATGCTATAAGGTACTGGTTCGGTGTACTATCCAACCATAGTATTTTTTATTGTAAATGGGTGTTTTGTTTTTTGGCAGAGAACTTTAAATTGGCAACACTGTTTTCTGTGACACCTAATTTGACAGTTCTCAGTTGTTTTGTAACAGTTTTTTTTAAATTTTATTAGCAGTTCGTCATGGAAAGATTAACTTTGGAGAAACGTTAGCAAAGTGCATACATTTATTTTGAAAAACCTGCTTCAGTTTGAAATTCATAAAATTATTTGAATATGGAAATGGGACCTACAGTATACGTCAGCCGCGGCGTCTAAACCAATTATCTGCCATATAAAGTCAATTTCCCGGTTACTAAAAATGAAAATATTTTCAGTGTTTTATTTCAATTTAAGCCATATGCCTCTAAAAACCCTTTTGTAAATCGACACGTGCTTTTTTTAGCCTAAAAAGAGTATATTCAATTAGCTATGGGTAAGTGCACAACGAACGGACTTACATATATATTTTGTGCACTTATACGTCAATATGCATTCAGTAAGGTGAACGATTTCGAACTAATAAGTTACTCGGGTCGTCATAAGGATACGACTATACCATACGAAGTTACTTATTGAAAACAATTTAATACTATAGGTACTTATTGTAAGATTTATATTGAACGTTTTGTTGGTTTTCAACACAAAATTGAAACATAAATTTAACATAAACAGATTATATTTGAGTTAAATTAGTTCATAGATATGTGGATACTAAATAATATTTTAATATGTGTATAACATTGTGAATGCAATCCCTTTATAAAGAGAATCAACTTTTAATTGAAGTTCGAATTAACAAATCAAGTAAAACAAAAATTAGATTTTCAATTTCGCCAACAGCTCATTTATTTTTATCGATGTAAGATCTCACAGTATCTAAACAAGGAACAACTTCTCGGCGAGAACTAATCCGAAAAACCGAAAACAATTTGCTGAACTCACACAAGTCAATACCCTAAACCTGTTAAAACACAAACCTGCACATAGAGCTTACAATATGTAGCAAACCTTGAATGTTTTAGCTATTATCCGAAACAAAATTATCAGAAACACAGTTTTTGACAATTGCACTTATAGGCTTTGCACTTACTCTAACATATTTGTATAGAAATTACATGAAATGGCTTGATATACTAAGAGTCGTTGCACCTTAGCGAATTGTTCACTTATCCGTTACTCACTAACCAGTTCTTGACATAAGTAATGCGAGATAAGGTAGTTTTTGGTATGAGTAAGTAATTTGTCGATGTGGATCCACATTTTTCTATACAACAAAATTAATCCGAATCCCGTTGCCGCACTTTTAAAAGCAAAAAATAACACACATATAAACGGGTTTCTCACCTTGCAGGTGCATTTTTATACCCTGTAGGGTTGTTCGCGAAATATGAAAACGTCAGTACGAAAAAAAAGCAACAAAAAAAATGACAGCTAAAAGAACGGAGAAGAAATAAAAGTGGGAAGATTATTCTGTCGGGTAGAATTTGTAGAATTAAATCTATCTTAATGATTGAAATAGAGTGGTATTAATTTTACGGGAATTTAACCAATTTATTTGTATTTACTTCGATAATCCGCGGCACTGATTGCTCGACTTTGTAACAGTGCAACTAAAACACTTAATTAACATTCTATTGTTTCTTTGACAATAATTAATACCAAATTAATTTAATTTTCTTTACAATTATTTGTTGAATGTTACTTTTATCGATTTATCTGCATCAACGTTTGCTATGTTTACTATTTTTTCCGCGAACCATAGTTATCATCTTTATCGTGAACTCATTTTATATTGATATGGCTTTATGGCGTCTCCGTTTTGAGGCTGAAGCTATCCTGTACCATTTTACCAGGATTTCAAATCCAGATTTAAGTCTCTAAAACACGTTCTTGCTCCCTTGCTCCTTCGAGAATGGTCGAACTTTTCTGCGGATATATTTGTACATTTATAAGTCATTGTTCTGATATTGAAATTGCTTTCAGCATTCATAAAAAGCGTTCAATCCAAGAGAAGTGCCGGTGGTACGTCCGCCGACCTTACTCTTTTGCTTTCACTACAAAACGAATGCTCTTATCTATGCTTCCGCCTTCCTATACTATATACTATATTGTCTTTACAGCGAGCAGTTCTCGCAAAACCTTCTTTTCTTTTTTCTATATCTCTTGCAAAGGTGTCTCTCAGATTCCGCCGAAATAGGGGTCCGTTCAGACGTAAATGCTGAATTGTGTGTATTATTGCAAAACTCGTTTCGTTTGTTTTTTTTAAATTTGCCTATGAAAAATAAATATGTGAAACTTGTCATGTGATTAGAAAAATAAAAGAACAATAAGTGAAATCTTCAGAGAATAATTAAAATTTTAAGGAAATTAAGAACTTGGACTTTTTATTAAGATCTCAGTAATTTTTACGGTTGACTTGTTAGGTAAAGACGGATTTTGTGTAAGCGAGCTCTTAATGTTTTTAGTGTGATCAATTTTAATAGGTTTCTTGGTATAACCAAAAATTTTAAAATATTATATGTGTGGATATAGTCAGTGCTGACTGTTGAGTATATGCAAACAAAAAAATGTCTGCACACGATAAAAACAACTTCATCGGTGTGGTTTTTCGCCCGTTAAAATCATATATTCTGACTATCAGCATTATTTCTGGAGAAACTGCAAAAAACCCTTGATTGATACCTATTCGGCTTCCATACACCTCGGAAGATGAATAGAGACAATTTTTCAAATTTTTATTTGTAAGTTAATATTTTAACTTTATTTTTATTCATTTGTCTATTTCACTACTTATCGTTTTATTTTTTAATGTTTGTTAATTTATTTATATATTTTTCGTTAATATGTTTATTCGCTGTACTAGTCAATACTTTTGAAATACTTAATATGGTTTTTTCTATAGTTTTTTTCCCATAAAATACTAAATAAAATTCCCTAATAAATTTTTCTTATATAAATTAATCCATCTTTTCATTATATCATATTTCTGTATTTTGTCCGATTACAAAAATACATACTTAATTTGGCGTATGTACATATGTGCATACAAACATTAATTAAAGGAATTCAAATCTTCTTACATGTACATATTTTCGTGCCGAGTAACTGCTTCTTAAGATTATAAGCCAAGCGAATATAATAAAACAATAAAAGCGGAACATAGAGCTCTACAAAAGCGTTTAAAATAGTCAAAGGACTATGCTCTACCTTCAGAGCACCGAATATGACAGCAAACAAATAAATGAGCTCATATATGCAATGCATTTAAAGTGTTTGAGGGAGTATTGCACAAAGTAAAAACGCAAGACCGACGACGGTCTTGTTGTTTTTGGAAACGTAAGTAAGGACTTGCATTTAATTCTTAATACAAAGCCAAAATCGCGGGGTAGGAAGAACTACGATTAATTATGGAGCAGTACTCCACCGGTAAGATGTTGACAAAGACCTACTATATATAAAAGACACTTAAACAAGGTGGTTTATTAATTCAATTTTAAAGCAAAAATGGTATTTGTTTTTATGTTTTTAAGTAAATTTACTGCACACGTCGGGGTTGGTGTAAACATATATTAAGTTTATGCCCGTTAGTTATTGACTATACATATTCTTAAGAACACCCTACTAATCCGTTGAGGGAACTGTTAAATCTCAATAATAGCAGGGTACGGAAACGGACGCTGGCGTGCGCATGCAAACAGCTCACGTCTCAATTTCGCTTTCATTTTTTTTAATGTGCGTGAGTCCAAATATTTATATTTTTATTACCCCACGGCGCACGGGTACATGAGTGAGTTTTGGCAAAAGCAGAAAATGTCCGCTCGCGTGCGCACGTGAGACGTGAGTATTGTTCGTGAGTCGTTTTTATAATTCGAATTTCAGGAATAAGGATAGTTTAAAACTATAATAAAGTGTAAATTGGAAAAAGTCCAGCGAGTAAAAACGACACTATAAATTTCTAAATAAAATATAGGTGGCATAAATCTGTGGCATTAGGAAATAAAAACTGCTCATCACAATATAAGGCAAAGCATACACTCTTTAAATTTACCCATCCTTATCCTGCCCTGCGGTCATGTCCAAATTCACCCCTTCAACCGCACTTCTTAAGTAATATGTAATGATCCGGAAGATTTCACCATTGGAACGTTACGTTGATCGAATTTTTAATTGGCCGCACAAGTTTTTTCAGTAGGTATGTAATATTCCTCGACAGGAGTCATAAAATTGTATTAAGGTGTCCTTAAAAGAGCTCTTTTTTAATAAAAATTGATTAAATAGAAATGAAATACAAAAAAATTTAAGGTACCAAATGTCTTGTTATGAAATCTTTTGGCTGAACATTTTCGTATGCAATATTTATTGTGCAGTTATAAAAAATAGCGATAGCGCGAATCACTGTATTTTATTTGATTTCTTTTACTCCGGATCCCATTACTCTCCGCCAACCGTTAAATTAAAAAAATATTCATTATTTTATTTCGAATTTTTGTATAATTTTCTATTACTTCTAGTATGTAAAACAATTGTTGTTTTTAATAAAATTATGTTATATATTATACATACGTCGTAAAAATAGTAATAAAATGAATTTAGATGAAAGTAGGCGTGGCCACAAACTTTGTATGGGCGATATATTGGAAAAAATATTGGATAAATATATTGTTAAACATGCTTTTTCGGTTTCTTTGAAAATTTTCGAAGAAAACAGCGTGTTAGTGAAAAACTTTATTTGACAAACTTATAAAGAAATGCAGTCCCTCCATCAAGGTTGTAATATTCTATCCCTCTAACTTTAGCATTAAAACGGTTTTTTATAAATTGAGGGCGTGGCAGTGGACGTTTTAAAAAAAATGTACATTTAACCATTTTGGAGCCCTAGGGAGCATGTAGTCAAAATTTCAGCTAGCTAGCTTAATAACTATTAAAGTCCTAAAAATTGCGTACGGACGGACAATGCTAAAAAGTCTTAGGATTTGGTCCTGATCATAAATATATATACTTTTATAAGTCCACGACGAATATTAGGAGGTGTTACAAACTACTGGTCAAAATGAATATACCCTTGGGATAGGGTATACAAATAATATCTTCAACTGCAGTGTTTGTTTGAAAGTATCAAAGTTTTAAGACTCAACAAGATCGACCCCATACACGTACTTCATTTCCCAAATAACATTAAGAATAGCGGTTTGGGAGAGTAGGTAGGTACCTACTAACGGATCCTCAAAGTGTATGTGGTATAAACATCCAAACAAACGAACCAGGAAGATGCTAGAGCGCTGCTTAAGTAAATGAAACACCTTAGTGATTTAAGGAAAACTCGTGCTTATTTACGCACAAACATGTAAAGTGGAGTTTGGGAGCAATTATTTAAGCATATATTTGCACAATAGCAAAAGAAAGCCTACTAGAAAGAAAATATTAACAGGAGGATTTTAGTCCTTTTAGATACAAAACATGTATGTTTGCATGCGCAATACGCAGCAACTAGTGTCGGGAATTCAACGAGGTTTTCGCATTTTTATACCCTATACTAAGGGTATATTAATTTTGACTCATAGTTTGTAACACCCCTTAATATTCGTCGTAGACCCCTAAAAGTATATATATTTATGATCGTGACCAAAACCTAAGGCTATTTACCAATGTACGTGCGTCCGTCCGCCGTCACCAATTTATGGGCCTTTAAATTAAAGCTAGCAAGCTGAAATTGGGAACATATGTATACGCCCCAGAGTGTAACTTTTTTTTTTGATACGCCCACTGCCACGCCCACAATTAAAAAAAACAGTTTTAAAGCTAAAGTTGAAGAGATAGCGTCTTACAACCTTTACGGTAGTGGTAACAATATATTCCTATGTGTTTTTTGTAGGTTATTAGGTTCAGTAATTTGCAATTCATTCAAAATGACTTATAATGACATCGTCTATAGGGACAAACCTATCGACTTAATATATAGTTTGTCACGCAGTATTTACAATTTCTATGCAACACAAAAGATTAGTCATTTCAATCCGAGTATAATAAAGTAAGTCGTTAATATTAAGTTAGATATTAAGACCAATTTCTATTAACACGGGCTAGACCGAGCAATCAGCTAGTATTAAATTAAAATTCCCAAATGTACATATACTGTTTACTGTCAGTGTTTAATATTAAATTTCATTGAAAACGCCAAATTTGCTACACTAGTGAGAATTATAGCCTCAATTAATTTTGCCCCAGCTCTGTAATGTGTAATCTTGTAATGTGTAATGTTGGGGTACCAAAGTTTTACATCATTAGAACTGGGGCGTCTATTTTTAACTTCAGTTTGCGAGACTCCAAGAAGTTACCAAGAGTGTCTACTGATAAATAGATCTTTGATTTCCATGGACAGCCTCGTTGTTAGCTGGATCGCCGCTAGTGCTGCCCATACAGTACACTTACTTGATGATCCACTACTACTTACGGTATGTTTATGACAATTTGTCTGGAGCCGTTCTAAGTTCATTCAACAATGAAAAAAACTTAGAAGTCCAACGCAGTCCACTTAGTCACTGCACTCACTGTCTCCCCTCACTTGATTCCATGCTTCAAACCCAAACGCACTGTAGTCTGATCTTCATCATCACATAACTCTGCAAAAACTTTGCATCCATATTTGCTGCAGATAGTAAATACCCGATTCTTGGTAACCGTGTTTTTGAATAGTTAAAGTTGATAAAAATCTCGGCATTGCAAAAGCTTTATTACTTCCAAATGATGTTTAATATTAGTCAAGTATTAACAAGTATCGTTGCCACTTAATGAGGCTACATAATTGACTTGTAGTTCAGCTTGCTTTCTACGTCGCGCCTGGTTTTTCATGGCATTTGCAGCTCGTGTATCGCATTTGCGCCGCCCAATATTTCGTATGCTTGTTACTCCGATTCACTAAAATTTTTAATCTTTCATACTTTTGCATATATATTTTTAAGAATTATCATATTTTGGTTAGGATTTTAAGGTAATAAAATCTTGATATCTTAAAACAACTTATGAAAATTTTTTTTCTTATTGAAATTGCATTGCCGTATAACAAAAATAGGTCCCGAATCGCATTCAGAGATATTTGACGCTGACTTAAATTAAGTACGACTTTAGCAAAATTAATTTTACTAACATTTTCTATTTTGTGAATAGATAAAGGATGTGTATAACGCTGGCAATGAAAGGGACATGTTGTTACATTTTGACCTGCGTCCGCTGCTGGCTTTAGGCGTTAATGCAATCAATAGTGCAAACTGCCTAGGCATCGAACCCTGCAAGTGCATTCAATCGGTCTCGATTACCCATTTTAACGAAGCCTGATAGGCTTTTATTCATGGTTTAGCGATAGTACTCGCAAACTAGTAGGAAGCGTAGGTATTTCATAGGACCAGAAGGTAACGTGCCGCATTTTGTAGAATAACCAAGAGCATATCCTTGGATTAAAGCATTAGGTCTAAAATTCGGAATAAACTGGAGTTCTCCAGCAATTCGATCGTTGTCGAGGAAACATAATTATCAAAGAGGATTACCATCACTAAGCTCACTCGGTTCCAACATTTTTCTCACATACAATTTGAATATGGGGTTCAAATAGATGCAAACCCAAATGATATGCAAATACGATGTCATTGAACGACAATAAAATGTGTGTGCTCTAAGTATACGAATACTGCTACGATTCCTTTCACATTGATTTTGGTATCTGCAGTTCGCTCTAAACAAGCTTTTAAATTTGTTGTGTGTTAGCGAAATGCTCATTTTCCACTTAAACAAAGCACAAAATGTATATCTCTAGACCAGTCCTGTTTCATGGATGATCGAATATTCTGCATGCTATCTCTATAATAGGTGCCCATTGTAATTGCGCTAATAACCGACATAATGAACGACTGCCCACATTGTTTTTCTGTTTGTTTTGTTACTATGCCTACATCGATGTCTATTTTTGTAATATTTACTATATTTGTAGATTTGTGTACATGCAGTAGCTTAATATGATTTTTTGCTACTAGCAATGAAATGGATAGCGTTGTTGGCGTTAATCACTAACGTTGCTGCTCGTAGATATCTAGCCACTATCCAGGAGAGCATGAGGGGTGATATTTTGATGTCTATATGGGAAAAGTCAATACATAAGTGAGGAAGTAGGTACATAACAGACACCAGGCGAAACTTTTTTGCAAGCAAAAATAAAAAAAAATTAAATTCCCTTATATTAGATTTATTTTGATTTATCCCCTTAATTGAATTCTATAATATAAGTAATGTGTTATATGTACCTGATCTAAACTTATTTCAATCGAATTGAGAGCTTGACTTCATAAGCTTTTTGCCCATATTTAAATATTTCAAATTTTTTTATTCTTGTAAGACACGAAAACTATCTCTCTACAGATGCTGCTGTCAAACAACTATGTTTCCTGATGTAGAATAATTTGTGGTGCTAGCACAAACAACACACAAGTGTAAAAACATAAAATTCTATGTAGCCTTTTTCGAGGAACATTATTTCTTTTAAAAATAAGGCCGTACATGAAGTTTCTAAAACAACTAATTACGGAGTTACTTGCATTAATAAGGTATTCGGACTTTCCTTAAATATTCAATAAGAGGGGTAAAAATCATATCTCAAAGTATTGAGCATTATGTCGGTAACACCCTGTGAAATGGAGTGATGTGAATTATAAGTTGGTTCGGACCCAAAATAGTTTTTTTATAGTCATTTTGCGTTACAATTACCAACGATATGATGCGCGGATTTTAGCGTTGTTATGGTAATAATGTTCCCATTATGATATTGGAATTTTACAAATTTACAGTTTATACCTTATATTAAAGGAACGTTGAATAAAGTATAGTGAAATTGGCCACTCTTGCTTGTTTAATACCTACCGAAATTGGCCAGTATACAGTACCACAAAGAAAATGACACACAAGTGCTCCGCAAAATACCTCGGTGTGTTCGCCACCTCTGAATCTTGGAACTTGGCCACACATATATTTCAGTCCATCGTTTGGTCTAAATAACTTCCGAAAGTTGGCCATGGTCGCACTTTTGGCGTTCGCAACACTGTTGTGTGAACAGAACAAAATGCACAAACGTAGCTAGCGGTAAAATAACTCTCTTCTTTAATATATTTGATGTTCATACAAATTTTTATTTTTGTATTAAAATTAAAAATGACTTCATTAAATATATATTCAAATGAACTAAATCTGTTTTGAACTGAACTTAAGGTAAGGTTTTTATTAATACGTTGTATTAGTTCTTCAATGAAAATATAGTAAAACTTTTAGGAATTGAGTTTATTAGATTTTAAGATGTTAGCGGTTTTATAAATTACCCTTGATTCGATTTTTTCCTTAAAAACCGGGAATGCAGTATGTGAGCGGACCAGGCCCCGTCCCAAGCATCCAAAGTAAAAAATTACATAAAAACCTTGCAAGCATTTTTTGATAAAATTAGTGGCAAGTGATTTTTACAAAAAAAAATTATGGCATGTACCGTTATTTAAAACGATAAACAAAAAATAAAAAATGCCGCGAAATTTTACCGCAGAAAAGTTTATATACGAACTTTGAAACAAATCTTGAACGGATATTTTTTTTGTATTTGCGTTGACGGGTTTGCGAGGAAAGGTTCCAACCGCCATAATATTACGCATTATAAATATCATGGTGAAGCTTAAAACGATGATTTTCTAATATTTAGAAAATTAATTTTTTATCAACATGACCCTTGTACCTGTCAAGCCATTTTTCTAAGCAATTTTTGCTTAGGCAAGTAGCGCCTCTACTTCCCTAATGTAGCTGATGATGCGATCAGCAGAAAGATTCTTAATTGCATAAGTGCTAATTACATGTCATGTGCTCTGCGGAGACAACGTCGGCACTCCGTTGAGTTGGTGAAGGCGATATCTTAATATGTGGTGGCCGGTTAGGTAACCAATACGATTTTTCATATCATTCCTAGATCTTTGGCATCGTTTCTGATCGCTGTATAACCCTTTTGGTCTGTTTAAGACCTGGGATGCTTTCCCAATAGGAGATGCACATGTTGTGTTCCCAGCTTTTTAATTTTGTATTTTAATTCTGTACCCATTCATAGATATTTGAATGATGTAGTCAACTCTACGACTATAAACCGTAGTACCTTATCTAGTTTTAAGTAAGCAACAACACTTTTATGCTGTTGTTTTCGCAGTATATATGTATGTAAAGTTAAAAAATGTTATGTTTTAAGGTCTTCCAGAATGATGGCTTTGCAACGGATGATAAAATAATTCTATGTTTTATTGTACGATGTTATCATAACAGTAATAAAATTAATTTAAAGACCGAACAAATTTTTGTACTGAGCCCATTACAAGTAGAAAAATTTACATCTTTGTAATTTAATTTTAAGAGTTAGCAATAGTTAACATGTTTAGTTATTTTAATTCTTCAAATTATTAAGAATAATTTCTGCATTGAAAACAATTTACTCACATCATGGATAACCAGTTGAAGCTGAAATATTAAGATAATTAAATGAATCATATCCCCTCCCAATGTAAAAGTTATTGTTGATTTATATCGAAACCAGTTGTTCTTTAGTTGTTTATTATATTTTTTCATTTAGTTGTGAAGCAAATCTCGAGAGATGAGTGCGAGTTTATTGTTACCAATTTTAACCTTTTCATTAAGTTGCTATTTAACTTATGCAAATGTGGGATGTGAGTTAAATATATGAAGCAATACGTACTTTTGTAAAATAGGATATTAATATTAATTTCGTTAGCAAATTGTGTGAGCCCTAACCAACGAAAGGGATATTGCATTACCATTCAAGAATGTCCTGTTCTAAAAGCACTTCAACTTAAATCGACTGCCACAGATGAAGAGAAAAGATTTTTAGTTGAATCAAATTGTACGCAGGGATTTGGGGAACCTCCGTTTGTTTGTTGCACTAACGATGCTACTTTTCAAATACAAATGAGATTTAGCAATGATTTACTACCAGGCCTGGCAGATTGTGGTGATCAACCAAGTGGTAGTAAAATCTACAGTGGAAAAGAAACGGAACTGGATGAATTTCCATGGATGGCATTACTGAATTATGGTAAGTATTGTTTTTATTAAACTTAGGATATTAGTAGAACTTTTCCATAAAATACAAAGAAATCGAGGAATATAATATTTTCAGATAATTTGCTAATTAAAAACTAGAATAAGTCAGGTTCAAAGGATCCATTACGTTGAGAGTAAATAAAATAAACAGGTTAAAATGTACTTCGTTGACAATTTATCACACTCCGACTGGATTGGCTTGAGGTTGATTTCGTTGTTAAAATTATAAAATGTACATACTTTTGCCACAACAACGCAGGTTTGACGCAATCGATTAGAATTAACCCGTTCGAGTAATACTTACGAAAATGCAATAACGACTAACAGGTTATTTATGTGTTCTTAATGTATTGTAGCACAAGGAACTTTTGAATACCCTTACTATGTTTAGAATACAACAAGGCTTAGAGATAATGGTGCACATTCAACAACTGTGGATTAAAGCAATAAATAAACTAAAAAGTAAAAGCTACGGTCCGCTTGGGTCGAAAAGTATGATTCTCTGTCAATTCCATATTATAGCGTTAAGAACATGATAGAAGGCATTTTATTTAATTTTCTAAGAATATTATAAAAAAAAGTGAGCGTTGCTACAAACTTTCGATGTTGACGTATTAGAAAAAATATTGGTCAAATATCTTTTTATACTTCTTATACCTTTTAACTTTTTCGTTTACATTTTCGTTTACTAAAGAAAAAGTAAACTGAGTACGAGGAATACGATACTTCATTACGACTATATAGAAGTCCAAAAAAGTAGGTCTCCCAATGCCTTCCGTTCGTCGGTCTGTCTGTCCAGGCGCCGTATGGTGGAATGGTTCGATGGATTGGCTTTAAAGTTCGTTTGAATTAACTCTATTTTGGTGAAAATCACTTCTCACTATTTTTCTGAGAAAAAAGCTCCAGGATTTTGGTATCTTTTTGTACGAAGGATACTTGGGATACGGCTAAAAATACTGCATACTCAGTTTTTTGGCAAAAAAATCTAATAACGGTAATTTATAAAACTGATAATATCTTAAAAACTAATAAAGAGAATTCCGAAAAATGTTACTATATTTTTGTATGATGTCCGCTTGGGGCGAACAGTATAACCTATTCATATCCCTATATTCCTCAAAGAAAAAAGCATTATGAAGGTGAAGGTGAAGGTTATGAAGGCCCCCAAAAAGTAAGCGCGGCCAAAAACTTTATATGAACGATATATTGGAAAAAATATTGACATTTTTCTTCGGTTTCTATGAAAATTTTCGCTGAAAACAGCATTATAGTGAAAAACGCCCACAAAAAGTAGGCGTGGCAAAGATCTTTATATAACAAACCTATAAAGGAGGGCAGTACCTACATATCTTGTGAAGGTTGTAAAACTCTATCTCTTTAACTTTAGCTTTAAATTTTTTTCTAAATTGTGGGCGTGGCAGTGGGCGTATTTAAAAAAATTTTACACTTAACCATTTCGGAGCCCTAGGGAATATGTGGTCTTTCTAGCTTAACTATAAAGGCCTACAAATTGCGTACGGATGGACGGACAGACTGATCATAAATATATATACAAACTATGTGTCAAAATTAATATACCCTTAGGATACGGTATAAAAATAATATGCACTTGCACTGTTGGCCCAATGTCGGAACCGTCAGGGTCCTCCGAAGTTGAAGAGAGGTCCACTTAGAAATCGTTATTATGTTCCCATTATATCTTAGGGAATGAATCAACCGGTTAAAACTAATAAGTATGTGTCCCGTGTTCTTCCCCAAAGACGTTTTTAAGAAGTTTGTTTTGGTTCTCTAGAACATTTATGAAGTTGTTTGCTACGGTCTCGTTAACATATTCACTTTTGCTATGGTTTATAACTTTATGAATCGTAGAACCAGGGAACTGCTGATAGGATTATAGTTTATGTGGATATATGGCCCCAAATCTTACAATTAGTTACATGTCGATTTCAAAGCAATGGTTTATGTGATCTCTTATTGTTGATTTGGACCTGTGTTGTTCTGATGGATTAATATTTAAAACGTCCTGAAGTTTTAGTTTATGATTTAATTAATTTTTGAAATACCGTGTTCACTTGAATTTTGATGACAGAAAATATAATTATTGAAGCACCTCACAAACCTCCAGCCGTCATTGAGGCCCATGGAATCTGCGACACAGTGGAGGTGTTGACATTTTTGAAGGAATGAGATCAATTTCTTCGAAAACAGCGACACTACTTTCTTTGGTAGATATACCAAATTTTCGAAAGATCAAAACACTGGAAAATGAATGAGCTTAGGATAGGTATACATCCGGCTAAGACTGGACACTTATTTGTATACCCTATCCTAAGGGGCTACACGAAATATGGACCCACGGAAAATGTCCTCAAACTAAAAATTAACAATGGACCCCAAAATTCGATTTATTTAAAAATTATTCAAATTATTCGAATTATTCAAAACAAAAAATGGGCCGGATAACTTCTCTAAAGTCGTAATATCATCCCTCATACTCAGTTTAAGTTTAAAATTTCCGCACGAACGCAATCACTTTCTCTTTAGTATACTTTACTAATGCATACAAGAAAGTTAAAAATAGTCTCCCAGTGTGGCCCCTAAAATGTAACAATGAATTAAGCATTCGCCATCACCATGAACAGTTTTAGATTATTATGATCAGCGATCTGAGTCTATTTAATTATTTTGGTTGATTAAGGTAGATCTAAAATGTTTATTCGATGTCTATATTCTTCATAATATTCTTTAGTTAATATTCACTCTAGTTACCTTTGTTAAACACTGTAATATTTTTTAGGTAGTGACGAGTCTCCAAAGTTTTTCTGTGGAGGAAGTCTTATAAATCAAAGATATGTTCTAACTGCTGCACACTGCGTATTTGGAAAAAAAATGTAAGTTTTCACTCAGATTTCATTAAAAAAATTATTTTATATCTATTCCTATCCTCTATTTAGACATAACGTACGGCTTGGAGAATATGATTTAAGCAAACCTATTGACTGCATTGAGTCCGATTGTGCAGACCCTATCCAGGATATATACATAGAAGATGTAATCATTCACCCCAACTACAATGGGGAAAGCATTCATCGACATAATGATATTGCACTAATTCGTTTGAAAAATGACGTCCATTATACGTCTTTTATATCACCAGTATGCATGCCCTCAACGATTGGATTGACTCGTAGTGTTGTGGGAAGCAATTTAGTTGCGGCTGGTTGGGGTAAAACACTGGAAAGTAACTAGCAAGATTTGAATTTGGATCTTATGGATTAAACTAATATTTATTTATTTTTTTAGATGTAAATAGTAATATAAAATTGAAGATATCTCTACCAGTTTATGGTCAAGATGAATGCCAAAAGGCATTTCGAAGAGCCAGAACCTATTTGTTGGACTTTCAACTTTGTGCTGGAGGAAAATTTATAGAAGACACTTGCACTGGCGATTCTGGGGGGCCTTTAATGCATTTTAAAGGAAAATGGGCCATCGAAGGAATCGTTTCTTATTCTAGAGGATGTGGAGTTGAAAATATCCCTGGAATTTATACACGTGTTGCTGAATATGAAGATTGGATAAACTCAAATTTGAGTCCATAAACGTTTTTTTAATAAATGAATGCGAATAAATTTTAGTCAATTAATCAAAAATGATTACCCCTGTATATTCATCGTAGACCCCTAAAAGTTGATGTATATATTTATTAGCAGCATCAAAAGCAAAGTTGGTTTAGCAATGAAATCGTTAAACGCACATATTTTTTTAATATTCTAGTTGCTACACCTAAATGTATAAAAACCGTTTTAAAGCTAATGTTGAACATATAAGGGTTAGAACCTCCTTACAATATGTGGTCACTGACCGTCTTCACATGAGTCTGCGGTATACAATTTGTTCCCATGCCTAATTTGCATGGGATTTTTTTTTTAAATATTGTTTTCTTGGAAAAATTGCAATATATCTATATTTAATTTAAGCAATATTTTGTTGGTCGGTGCAGTGGCTTATTGGTTATTGGACCTCAGCAAGAGGTCGCTGGTTCAAATCCCGAGCTGTACCACCTGAAAGTTTTTATTCGCTGCTCAACTTCTTGTGAACGTCTGATAAGTATCGAATAGTAAGAACTGTCTTGATAAGCTTCTCACAAAAGTGAATTGCCGTTCGGAATAGGCATTAAACTGTGGGTCCCTTCGTTGGAGAAGCTAGGCTTTGGGTCCTGTATGGGCCGTTTACGCCTATGAACACTCATTACTCGTATTATTAACTTCTTTTTCTTGGGGTTAGAGGGATATGGAAAGGGTTTTATACTGTTCGCCCAAGCGGACTGCAGCTGTATGTTAAGCAAGAATATATGCACTATTTATTACAGTTCATACGTAATATCATCCTGCAAAATACAAAGAAAATTAAGATTTGCATCCATCCTTAAATAAAATAAAAGTTATGCGTCTTATGGTTTGCTCAAGTAATATTTTGGCAGTAAACCGATATTTACACATATATTTATTGTGCACTGTAGGTAAATAATAATAGTTATCAATATTGAGCTGAGAAGTGATATAACCCGAGCTAGCTATAACTGGAGCTAAACTGGAGCTAAATAAAAATATGAGCTGGCTAAAATTTGAGCTAAGTTTAATTTGGCGATTGCAGAGCCGGCTTGATTTTGGTATATGACTCCAATTGTTGTGTGCAGTGTTGCATTTTGTTTGTTATTGTTAAATTTTTGAATTTAATTCTTGCGTCGAGTCTCTGACAAATTATGGTATTAAATGAAATTTAAATGCACCAGCTTCGCCACACTTTGGAGAATTATCAAGTTCTTACCATTTCTTAATATAGTAGAAGTGCTAGTGATCGATTTGAGTTACGTGTTTTTACAAGCATAACAATTTATTGACTAGTTTTTGGACAAGTCTACAATTTTAGTATGTTTTAGTTAACGTATGTAAAAATGTAAAAACAATCGTCTGCCAGGTTCTGCTGGTGCAAGTGCTTCCCAAACGAGTGTATAACAACCGCTCTAGAGAATTAGAATGGAAAGGGATATCTTTTGCCTTGATCATCGACAGCTACATTCAACTACCAACCGCCAATTATCACATATAAAATCTAAGGGTAGTTTTAGAAACTTAAAAACGTTTTCTTCAAAATACTTTCATAATTTATTTTAAATATCATTGTATATCAATATCATGTCCGTAATTTTAAACAAATATGAAATCTCATATATTTCTGTGACCAGAATTTTCTACTTTTCGCATTCAACGAATAATCGGACAATTAGGAAAAGCATTTTCTACACTAACAACTTTACTTAATGCGACTTAAGTCGGGCTGATCGTCAAAATGAATGAAAATATGAAATCAGTTCGTGAAATTTGCGAATTAGTCGGTAAAAGTCCCTTAATGTTCGACAGGCACCTTTTTACATATACTATTACTAAATAGGAACTGTTAATATGTCAGAATTGCCAGTAGAATACCATTTATTAGCCAAATAATGCCAATTTAAACCAGAAGACTTTTGGAAGGCTTAAGCTGTATATCCGTATAATCTGAATTTTGTAGATAGTAAATCGACAGATTATCAATTTCAACATTCTAAAAGGAAACATCAAGCAGATCGCAATTACTGTTCATAAACGTGATTGGGAACTTGTAGGAAGAGCTTGCAAGAAGAATGTACTAATTGGAATCATGGAACTCTATCGAACCCCACGTCAGGCAGTACTAGAAGCTAAAGGCCACTCTACCAAGTACCAAACGTTTTATTATTATTATACCCTATCCTAAGGGTATATTAATATTGACACATAGTTTGTAACACCCCTTAATATTCGCCGTACTAAGACTCCTAAGACTATCTAGCAATGTCCGTCCGTCCGTCCGTCCGTACGCAATTTTTAGGCCTTTAAAATTAAGCTAGGAAGCTGAAATTTGGACCACATATTCCCTAGGGCTCCGAAATGGTTAAGTGTAAAGTGAATACGCCCACTGCCACGCCCACAATTTAGAAAAAACCGTTTTAAAGCTTAAGTCAGAGAGATAGAGTGTTACAATCTTCACAAGATATGTAGGCACTGCCCTCCTTTATAAGTTTGTCATATAAAGTTTTTTGCCACGCCTACTTTTTGTGGGCGTTTTTGACTAAAATGCTGTTTTCTTCGAAAATTTTCACAGAAAGCGAAAAAAAACTGTTTAACAAAATATTTACCCAATATTTTTTCCAACATATCGCCCATACAAAGTTTTTGGCTACTTTTGAACTTTTTTTGAGATTCAGGAAAGAATATGAATTTTTAAATTGGTTTTTATACAGGCAATATATCTTGTCTGTAGAATCCTCGGTGAAGCGTAATAGCAAATCGTTTTGGAATTACATTTATTCGAAAAGAAATACCACAGGCTTTCCTAAGGTAATGGAATTCGAAGATGTAAGTTCAACAGATTTGAAAAGTACGTGTAATTTGTTCGCTGATTTCTTTGAGTCAGTGTACAATAAGTCGCATGTGCAGGTAAAGGGAAATCATAACATTATGATTCCTGAAGTTCTGGACATCGGTGTGTTGCAATTCTCGGATGGCGATTTAATAAACGCGTTAGAAAAACTAAATTTAAATAGCAACCCTGGCCCAGATGGGATTCCTGTGGTAATATTAAAAAAATGTTTATCATCCGTTTTTCATCCACTTAAAATTATTTTTAACCAGTCTCTTGTAACTTGGAACTTTTTAAATGAATGGAAATATTCGTTCATAACACCTTTTTATAAAGGCGGTTTAAGGCAAAAAGTAGTAAACTATCAGCCTATATCTGCAATACCAAAATTGTTTGAAAGTATTGTTAAGGACAAACTCTTTTCGCGGTAAAAGAAATTATTTTAAATAGTCAGCATGGCTTTGTTCGTGGTAGATCATGTGCTACTAATTTAGCTTTGTTGACTAATTATATATTTAATAGTTTTGATGAACGATTACAAGTTTATGTACTTTATACTGACTTTACGAAAGCGTTTGACAGGGTGCATCACACACTTCTTTTGGCTAAGCTAAAGTCTTTGGGTTTTCATTCATCAATGCTAAAATGGTTTCGTAATTACCTGACTAATAGAAGGCAAATGGTTAAAGTCGATGGTTTGACTTCTCCCGTTATAGAAGTTACTTCCGGTGTTCCACAGGGCAGTCATTTGGGCCCGTTGCTATTTATATTATTTATAAATGATGTTCATGAAATATTTCAATTTTGTAATGTTTTGACTTTCGCCGATGATTTGAAATTATTTTCGCGGATAAAAAATGTATCTGATTGCATTCGTTTTCAGTCAGATATTAATAGATTGTCGGAGTGGTGCAATCGTAATGCTTTGGAACTTAACATTTCTAAATGTAAAGTTTTTTCGGCATATCGTATTAGTACTGCAATTTTGCATAATTATTTTATAAATGATCTTAGACTTCAGCGTTTTGATGAAGTGAAAGATCTTGGTGTCATATTTGACAATAAGTTAAGTTTCTTTTTTCATTATGATTATGTCATTGCCAAGTCTAACTCATTGTTAGGCTTCCTTAAACGTAATAGTAAAGACTTTAGAGATATAAATAGCCTTAAAATTATTTATTGCTCGTTAGTCAGACCTTATTTAGAATATTGTTCCGTAATTTGGGATTCGCCATATGCAGTTCACGAACTTAGATTCGAAAGAGTCCAAAAAAACTTCACGAGGTACGCGGTTCGTAAATTAAATATGTTTGATGAGCTTCCTAATTATGGCAGAAGGTGCAATTTAATTGGTCTGCAAGCCTTAAGTTTCAGACGCGATGCAACTTCCGTCATGTTTATTCGCGATATTCTTAATTATCATATTAATTCACCAGAATTGATCTTTCTTTTAAATATATATGCTCCCCAAAGGTCACTGCGGGTTAGAAGCTTATTTTATACAGATAGGCATAGAACCAATTATGTTAATAATGAGCCTATTACAAGGTGCATAAGCACATTTAATGAATTCTGCAACGAAATTGATTTTTGCTTGTCGCGAGCAGATTTTAAAAATTCCATTAATGCATTAACTTTAAATTAATTATATTTGTAATTACTTGAAATAGTCTATAAGATGAAGATCGGTAGATGAAGCTTAGTCGCGCAACAAACAACCATTGCGTAAAGCGATACTGAGAGCTTACACTTAGAGAACGTAGTGTTTTGTGTTTTGCTCTGTGATGGTATTAAAAAAAATAATAAAAAAAAAAAAAAATAAAAAAACATAAGGAAAGGCTACAGTCCGCTTGGAGCGAACAGTATGATACCCTATCCCTATCCCTATATTCCCCAAAAAAAACCTTAAGAAGATGATGGATAGCATTTTATTTCATTCTATAAAATTTAGAAAAAAAAAAAACATTTTTTGAAAAAACGCCCCCAAAAAGCGGGCGTGGCCAAAAACTTTGTATGGGCGATATATTGGAAAAAATATTGGCTAAATATCTTGTTAAACATTTTTTTTCGGTTTCTATGAAAATTATCGAAGAAAACAGCATTTTAGTGAAAAACGCCCACTAAAAATAGGCGTGGCAAAAAACTTTATATGACAAACTTATAAAGTAGGGCAGTGCCTACATATCTTGTGAATGTTATAACCCTCTATCTGTCCATCTGTAGCTTTAAATCGGTTTTTTCTAAATTGTGGGCGTTTTTTAGCTTTTTAGCTTTCTAGCTTGAATTTAAAGGCCTAAAAATTGCGTACGGACGGACGGACGGACATTGCTAAATAGTCTTAGGATTTGGTCCTGATCATAAATATATATACTTTTATGGGTCTACGACGGATATTAAGGGGTGTTACAAACTATGTATCAAAATTAATATACCCTTAGGATAGGGTATAAATATCAAATTAAAGCTGTAAGGTCTTGGTTTTACTAAAGAAAATTGTCTCCGATTTATGGATGCTAAATTAGGAAATGAAAAAAATTAGAAAATGCTTTTTTGACTCATTTTACTATAATTGTGATAATACCTTTTAATTGAAGGACATAAGAATATTCTGCTAGAAGATTCTAAAACTAGTGCTTAAGAACGATGGTTCAATGTTTACTTTTACTTTTGCACTAAATGTCGAAATGCGAATTACGAAACCAAAATATGATGAGTCAATATTGATGTTACTGTGACATTGACATTGGAAAAACAAACGCAAATAAAAACCTGTTTTCCAATATAAACTTCCAATCGAACTCTTTAAACCTGTTTCGTTTTCTACTCTAACAGCAGACAGAATATGTTGGTAACTAAATATGTTTGAATAAATAAATGGAGCTTACTTCGAAACTCAAAGGCTGAGAGTGAAAAATCGCGAACTGGGTCGCATGCATTTCAATTCCAATACATTGTATAAATAAATAGCAAAACATGTGCTTTTTATTGTGCATAGATACGCTGAAACAAATGTATCCTCTGAATGTGATAACTTTTTCGAATTGGGTTAGAGAGTGAAAACTGTTTGTATATAGAAAGTTTATTAAAAAAACTATGTAGCCGACATGAAATATTAAAATAAAAAAAGTATTTCATTTGCATTATGTATTTCAAATCAAAATAATAAATTGAATTTATTTAATTTTGGTTTGCAATCAATATTTGTTTTGATTTCTTTTCGACTTTATGCCGATAAAGTTTGCTCTGCATTGGGTCCCGTTTGTTAAAAATTTAATAATGAATTTAGAAAAATGTTTTTGAAGGATTTAGTTTTTATTAAAATTGTTAATAGACCAAATAAGAGCGAAGGTCGATGTATCTATAAAATGGAATATACTTTCAGAGTATGCTATTTCTCAAAGACGGTGGAAACAAATTAACCATTAATTGCTACGAACCCACTTATATGTAAAATCTTTTCCCATATTATGTTAATTCCCTTGAAATTATTTCCCTGCGCTTTGGTGAATACTAAATGAACTAAATATTTTCATGAAGATATCAAAGCGGTAGGTAATTAGTTTTGCACACAATGACAATGAAGAGTTGATTGGTTAATTAGCTTCGGACTCCGACGTACAAGATCTTGTACAATACAATCGCAAGCTCTCAAGCTCTCAATCAAGAACGATCTAATAAAAAGGTAATTATTTGCAGAAACTTTTCCCAATACTGTTAAACAGTAGAAGCTAGCGACGACGATATATGTTTTAAAATAATTTAAAAAATTATGTTTATAAAATTGAAATGAAAATATGGAATTCCTATTTTCTATAAAAAAATATTATTGCTTGTTAAAATAAATAAACATTAGGCGTAAATGTTCGTTTTATAATGTGAATCCCGCTGTAATCCATATGCCAGAGAGAGGGAGACCATTTTAAAAGATTTAAAAATTAAGTAGCCTTTATATAATTTTTTTTAATAAAAATAAATAAATATTAGGCTCAAACGGCTCATACAGGACCCAAAGCATAGCTTCTCCAACCACTGTGTGTACGAATGGGAGGGACCTACAGTTTAATGCCAATTCCAAATGGCAATTAATTTTTAAGCAGCTTCTCATTACAGTTTTTACTCTTCGATGTTTGTCAGACGTTAGCAAAATGTGGGGCAGCAAATACAAACTTTCAGTTGGTACAGGTCGGGATTTGAACCAGCGACTTCTCGCTTAATGGTCTCGATTAACGCACTTAACCACTAAGCCACTGCACCCACTTTTTTAATACAATTGATTTTATTTTTGAAAACAACTACTTTTAGGATGTCAAGAAAGCTCAATTTAAATATAAAAAAAATTATGACACTCGGTGTAGTTCGAGTTGATTTATAAATTGTTGTCATACACTTTTTAAAGTGTATGTTATGTTGATATAATTTAACAAGTTTAAAATTTAAAAAGACCTTATTTTAACTGCACTAGTGCTAGAATTCTGTCCTCCCCACATATATTCTAATTATCGCTCAGCGTTGTCTTAAGTATATTATTTTCGCAAATATGCAAGTGCCAATAAGATTTTCGGCCGTTGATAGAATTCCTACTAAAAATTATTTATTTTTGTATTAAGTTTTCGGTCATTTAAGGCCAACCCAACTGAGGAAAACTAAAAAAAGTTTAAACGTTAAAGTCGGCCTCCTTAACTGTTCCGACACTCATTTACAATGGCATTCCAGCTGTAAGCTCTTCAGACAAAGCCAATCTGCTTGCTGCTCATTTTGCGGCTAGCTCAACGCTCTCAGATTGTGCCCCTATGTTCGAGCGCGTACAACATTCAATGTGACAAATCCGCTTCCGCACTCGTACAGTGGCAAGATCTCAATATACATAAATCCGCTGGTCCAAAGGGTATTTTCCCTATCGTTCTGAAGAGGTGTTCTTCCACACAGACAAAACCGCTGCGTAAGCTTTTCTATCTGTCGTTCCCTTCAGTGTTCTTTCCTAAAGGATGGAAAACAGCATTTGTGTTGCCAGTCTTAAAAAAGGCGAAGCTTCGTAACGGCCAATTCTACTTACGTCTTTCTTTTCAAGGTCATGGAAAAGCTGATAAATCATCAGCTTATGAAATATCTTGAATCTCGAAAACTTCTTAATGACCAGCAGTACAATTTTCGCAGCAACAGATCCACTGGTTTTTGATGACATATCTAACCGAAAAGTGCCAACAAGAAAGTAAGCCATATACAGACATACATTAAAATAAAATTATTCCTTTCTCAACCGTATACTACGGATGTGGAATTCTCTACCACGCTCTGTTTTTCCGTCATATTACAGTTTACAGTCATTTAAAACCAACGTGCATTAGTATCTCCTTTTCCCTAATGCCCGCAGTGTGGTCACGGTACCTTCTTAAATTGTTAATAAAATTAAAAAACGTTCTTAAAATGAGTTGGCTATATTGTTTTGAATATGACTGTTGGTGTCCATACGTTTTTATTCTAATTATTAAAACATTAAATTATGACTCCAAAATGTACAAACTTTTTTTGTAGCTAAAACAATACAGTTATGATAGGGTAGAAACATATATAGTAGATTAGATTTTTATGAAATATAAATAATATTTATAACTTTTTCAGCTTTATCAACATTTGTGTATTATATAAAAAGTTATTTCTATCGTAGTTACTTACAATTCAAACTTAAACTGTGTACTAGTAAAAAATTTCGATTGTATAGTCCAAAATAAATCGCGATCGAACAAAAGACATAAAATACACGTGTTTTGTATTACCACGTTCAACAAATCTGTGTTGATTTTTGAAATTATTATTCTGAAATTGAAATAAAATCGATTGGTTCGAACATACCAAAATTCATATAAACAGTCCGAAACTTAAAATTAAACCAATGTTTCATTAAGTACAGTGTTTTGAGGAAATAGATTTATTTTTAAATTTAAAATATTAAAATAAAAAACAAGAACACTTCTTATGACGCAGTCGTTTATTTTATATTTTATAATAATTATAATTACATTTTACCCGCGAAGATTGCTCCTTATCCAAGGTTCGAAATCTGATACTTTTGTGTAAACACCAGGCCAATCTTCTAGCCCACAACGGTTGCCAAAAGAAACTACACCTTCTATGGCGTAGTTACCCCTTATCAGCTGCATCAGGGGTCCACCAGAGTCACCATCGCAACTGTCTTCAGAAAAGCGGCCTCCAACACATATCTGAGATGTGGAAAGCTGTATGCGTTTTGTAGAGAACTTCTGTGTACAATCCTGATGGTCATTAACTGGTACGTAAAGTTTTTGCTTGATGTTACTTTGACGAGCTGTGGCAAGAAAAATGTGGAATTTATCTCAAATTCTGTTTGTTTTATTTCTCAATTTGAATTAAGAATGTAATTTAGCAGTTAGGAACTTAATGTCTTTTTATAATCTTTTTATTTATTATTATTGAGTAATCGTTTTCCAAAGAAAAATAAGTCGAAAACTTTTGTTGGTGTGAACTCGTTTTGTTTTGTTTTTTTTTTCAATTCAAGTTCTTTAAACCAATGATAATATAATTGCTTTTTGTTATCAAGAGTTCAAGTTCGTAAACAGAAAAATATTTCAAGAATAAAGATTAATTTTGTGTCTTTTCTGAGTCGTAATTAATGATCGTGAGTAAACCTATATTCTATATAGGTTAATTTATGGATTTAATTTGGGAATATTTAATAATTTGTTTATTAACGTTCCTTAACTGTATGCTTAACATTTATAATATTTTCATTTATTATAGTTAGGAATGGGAGTACCATACTCTTAGACAATTAAAGGGACTAACTAAACATTGTTACAGTCGCAATAATTTAATCAAATAAGACATTTGTTCTTCTGCCAAGAGGACTCTAATTAAGAGGTAGGTACGCACTTATGAAAGCCTGCAGAAATTAGAAATTATCTCGAACAATTATTATTGAATTTGGGAAACTTTGTAATGTCTAATAGAAGAACAGGTTACAGGTGACATGCGACTGAAAAAATTTGATAGCTGATTAATGACATTTAACAGGTCATGGGTGAGAGATAAAAGATTTCTAATGATTGATTTTTTTATTTTTTTTTATTTAAACAGAAAATGGAAATCCAAATACTAGAGCTTTCAGACTCAGTAATGGTGTACGACCAGGAAGAAATCCTATTATTGGTGTAGTGATTGGGGAAATCTGAGTATTGTTTGTTTCTCTTTATTAATGATAAGTTGATGTTTATTGTTGTTCTTCGATTAGGGCTTAACCTATATCTCAGGGATCAACACACTGACCTCAACACCATCACCACCATTTGGTTACAGTTAGTATAATTAAATGTGTAAACGCAAAGGGAGATGAGTTATCGGTTGGAGTACCTGCATGAAAATATTTTCGTTGGCTGTAGCACTCAAGAATTATCCCAATTAATTAAATAATAAAGGTAAAAGTCATCTATCGGGAACCACATAGGAAAAATTTCGCAATAAAATTATTCCCCAACTTGGAAAGTTACTGTCATTTTTTTTAGCGAGTTATTTCATATAAATACAAATCTCATAAACAATCTCAGTATTGTCCGCTTATGAGAGGTGTCCGGTTATGAGAAACTGAACTACATAAATTAATGATATTTAAAAAAGTTCTTAATTTGGTGGAGCTACATTGCGCCCAGGTGGAAAAGTTATATACCTAGTCAGTATTATACGTATGGGGAACGAACCCGGAAAAAGGCGCTGAAAATAAATTTGTATTGATGAAATTTTACTTCGTATTGTAACTACACTGGGACTCTATGAACTTCATGTTCCAAATTATACCTTGTTAGCTCAAAACTAAAGGCCCTTAATCATACCTGTAAATGAATTGCGTATTGGTTGAATTTGTTTACTTTTTAAGTACTGCAATTATATTTGGTTCGCTTAAGAGAGAGCGAAAATCTTTTCCAGTTAAGAAATTTTAAATCCGCGTCCGGTTATAAAGAAGTCCGCTTATTAGAGAATAATTTCTACGGAAAAACACAAAGTTTTTCAAGTTATTTAAAATCTGGTTGGTTATGGGGGTGTCCGCTTACGAAAGGTAAGAAGGCAGTACACTGTATTCATATTTCAGATATATATTCGGTGCAATGTGCTCATCTTGGGCAATCGTGTGTTTTTCATCTTCACATTTGTTAGTGAAATATATATATTTACAAATATTTTTTTTTAAAATGATTAATCTCATTATTTAACAATCAGTATCAATGGCGGCCAGTGGTCAGATAGTTTTTAATATTGGGAACTTTTGTATAAAGAGTTTCTTTTGGCTTCTACGAAATGCAGATTGCTGAATAGGAAGTTCACTGGAAATGTTTTTTATAACATTTCTTGTTAAAGACCTTAAATTGTATAAACACTCCGATGGTATGGAAAGAAAGAGAAGACATTGAGAATAATAGTTATGTGTACACAAATAGGTGCAAATGGTTTAAGCCGCTTTCTCAAACTTTTGTGAATGAAAGTGTGGTTTGATTCTTTAAAGTAATGCGAGGAAGCTGAAATTTAGAATATATACTCTCCAGGGCTTCGAAATGGTAAAGTGTTAAAATTTTCAAAATACGCCCACTGCAACGCCCACAGTTTAGAAAAAACCGTTTTAAGGCTTAAGGTAGAGAGATATAGTTGTACAACCTTTACAAGATATGTAGGTACTGTTCCCCTTTATAAATTTGTTATATAAAGTTTTTTGCCACGCCTACTTTTTGTGGGCATTTTTCACTAAAATGGTGTTTTCTTCTAAAATTTTCATAGAAATCGAAAAAAAATGTTTAAGAATTTATTTAGCCAATATATTTTGCAATATATCGTCTATACAAAGTTTTTGGCCACGCCCACTTTTTGGGGGCGTTTTTCAAAAAAATTATTTATTTTCTATAAATTTTATAGAATGAAATAAATTGCTATCCATCATCTTCCTAATGCTTTTTTGTTTGGGGTACATAGGGATAAGGATAAGGTATCATACTGTTCGCCCTAAGTGCACTGTAGCTTTTCTTTATGTTTTTTTTCCTTTTTATACGACGATCGGAATATACACTCCTCCTGAGTCGTATTTGCATTAGATACTAGAATTTGTTCAAGTTGGAGGAAGTTTCGACTTATAGGGAGTTCGTCATAGAGGATGGTTGCCAAAAACTTTGTATGGACTTTATATAGGAAAAGAAGTGGCTAAATATTTTGTTAAACATTTTTTTTTTGGTTTCTATGAACATTTTCGGAGAAAACTGAATTTTAGTGAAAAACGCCCTCAAAATGTAGGCGTGGCAAATAACTTTATATAAAAAATGATGAAGGAGTGCAGTGCCTTCATATTTTGGGAAGGTTGTAACACTCTATCTCTCTAACTTTATTTTAAAACAGTTTCTTCTAAACTGTGGGCGTGGCAAAAAGAAAAATGTTGCAAATTTCAGCATCCTAGCTTTAATTCAAAGGACTAAAAACTGGTGTCGGACGGACGGAAATTGCTAAATATTCTTAGATTTTGATGCTGATCATAAATATTTATATATATAAGGGGTGTTAAAAACTATGAGTCAAAATTAATATACCCTAATGATAGGGTATAATGATTATAATAATGCAAACGAAATTTTCGTAAAAGAAGGAAAAGACATTAATATATATTCGTACATAATATATATACCTACTGCAAAAGAAAGCGGACCAAACAGAGGACATTTTAAAAGAGTTACTATACCTTTTGATAAAGGGAATTAAACAAAATTATACCATTACGTAGAACATACCAACATTTCTTTTTAAAAACAAGTCAAAGGAATAATAACAAACTCATTAAATAATAACATATTAAAAAAACGAATAAAAAAACAGTTCGGCGTTTACTTACCTGTAAGTGTTCTACCCCAACCAGCTACGACTAAATTAGTTCCTGTACGAGGTGCCACCTGCAATCCTAACGCCGATGGAAGACATACTGGTTTAATGAAGTCTGTATAGGTAACAACACTGGCCAATCGCACTAGGGCAATATCATTTTGCCTATTGGGGCTAGAATCATCGAACTGTGGATGGGCAATCGCCTCCTCCACTCCTATATTTATCACCGGATTGGCGCAATCCTTGCCCACGCAATCGATATCTTTAGATAAGTCATACTCTCCCAAACGCACGCGATCTCTGCGATTTATAAACACAAGTTATAGATACTGGTTAGATACCCCAATTTGTACTTACAATTGGCCAACTTCCCGCAGAATAGCTCCAGTAACACAATGTGCAGCCGTAAGAACATATCTCCGATTAATAAGACTGCCGCCACAATTTAAAATTCGATTTCCTCCACCTTAATGAGGAAAGAAAATGCATTAGGTAATTCTAATGTAAAATTTCCTCTTGATACACTCACGTTGTACATATTCCAGAAGAACCATCCACGGGAACTCATCCAACAGTGTGTCATTCCCACTATAGATTCTATCATCTGCAGGTACTTGCCCACATCTTGGTAGAGTAGGCAATATTGTTCCTTCCCCACTATCTGGAGCTGTACTGACAGATCTCGGTGAAGAAGCCGTGGCTGTGGGAGGTGTGCCACTGCTTTCGAAACCAACATCCGTTGTACAGCAAACGAGTGGCGTTGCGCCGACACCACACTGTGATTGTTGCGCAAAATGTATATCTGTGTCCTGAAGTGGGTTCTTCCGGAGAACTGTTAAGAGAGCTGGACAGTCGTATACTGAGATGCAAGTACCACTTTTACCGTTCGGATTTCTGCAAAAACCTGTCGGTTGCATTATAAAGTCATTAGAGTTTTCAATATAACTGGAAAGTGCACACAACTTACTCTGTCCACTTGACAGTTGCACAAGAGTACATGCAATCAATACTGCTGCTGTTGACAGTGGATTACTACCTTTCATTTTATGGATGCGCATAATTTTCTTTTATTACTAAATTAACTACCACACACAACTTGCTTATTTTATTTTTATTTTATTTTCTGTAAAGTTATAGATACCACTCACTTCCACTTTTATTTTAAACCCGAATTGACATCAAATTTTATTTATGTAAATGTCGTTTACTCTCATTAGTGCTGTGATTCATTTGCGTCCGTCAGCGATCTGTTTTCGAGTATGACTGAATTAACCCCTGCCAGATAATCGAATTTTGTATTGCTTAGCACAGGCCATAGAGCCGATTATGTGAACAAAACAAACAAGTAATTCGCAATGCTGAACGTACCTCGGTATGATCGAATCGAGCAATGCAAAGTAATACTAAAACCGGACTACAATTTATTAAGACGATAAAGAAAATCAAGATTTTGGATGAGTCTACGAAGCGCTGGTATTATGTACTGCGAAAAGAGCATTGGGTGATAAAGAGATTTTGTAGACGAATATAAAGAGAAATTAGTGGGTACGAATGAGCCAAAGACAAAAATATAGAGTGATAAAAAGTGTAGTGTGAAGCCCGGACTGGGCGTCCGACGATCAATTTATTAAGACCTGTTAACATTTCAGCTCATATTTTTAACACGCAGAATGATTGAGATTATTACTCATTCTGTTTTTTATGGGAAAATCCACATCTTTATCAGTCATGGGGATGCGGGTTTACTGTAGTTGCATTGATAGTTGAAATTATCAAAATAATTAGATTCGAATGTATAAATAAGTATTTTTGTTATAAAAAGACGCATGCAAGTTAGCCAATTAAACATGGTTTTTGCAAGTATTTACTCGTGTAGGTACAATAATATAATTATGGGAATAATGCAGGTATTCAGGTATTACCTGGAACATGAGAACTACACAAAAACATTCTTTGTCTTAAATTATTTTGTTTTAACATACTGTGGGTAGCCCCATATATTTGCGGTTATATAGTTTGTTGGGTTGTACCAATTCTACGTAAGTATATTATTTGATAGAGATTTACATTTTTGGTAAAAATGACATTTAAAAACATTAATGACTTAGGTAGGTATCTTAATAAAACGGGGATATTTTGTATCTTTATTCCTCAAAAGCACCTGAACATATTTATGCTAATGAGAAGACAAATTTAATTTAAACTGTAAACTCACTTAGTTGGACTCCTAATAACATTTTGGGAATGCACATCAGAACAAGTTGAAGAATAAATATTTGTCGTATTTTAGTCTGTCACTACAAATAAAAGTTGCAACTTTTTCGCCATTTCTTCATAACTTCACTGATTTAGACGTTTATTAAAAGTTGATTACCTGCATATATTAGGATATTGAAAGCCAGTTCGCTTGAACGGGACTGGTAGAAACCAGTCTAAAATAAATATTTCTAGTACTCAAAATGTGTTACGTATGTTTTCTGTTCATATTCACAACACATTTCATAGCTTCTTTAAAAAAAATTAACTTAACATTTTATATTTCACGCCCCAAAAACTAGGGAATATTCGCGATTTTTTTTTAATTTCGTTAAGACTTCTGTAATAACTTGAGTACTTAGCGTAACATTTAAGAAGAAACTATTGTTTTTATAGAGCCTGTGATTTAATGTCTTAAGGAAAGTTAATAACTTCGCTAAAATGCGTCAAAATAGGTTTCATTAGATCTCTCATAGTTGTTATGATAATAAGAAAATAGCCCTTTAATAGCCTTAGAAATTTAAATGTCCTTTTCTCTTACTGAGTGGGTTGAAAAATGCCCTTTAGCCCTTTTAACTACTCTCTTTTCCAAACGGCCCCGAAATGGGATTCCGCCCAACGATCTGTCATCACTGTGCTGATATCTTTAGCAAAAATTTGTCTCAATATTTCCCTAAAGACAAATTAATAACTTCCCTAGCTTTAACTACAAAAAAATTTGTGTTCTCAGAAATAATTACCTTTATTGGTGGTTGTTTTAAAGATAAAGAGAGGGAGATTCGAAAAATTGTGGTGGATTTGAAATATATCTGCATAAACTATGCAAACTGAATACATTTTTGTGTTTTTATTTTAATTGTTTATGACATTTTAAACCATTGTTTGAGAGATATTTTGGCCCGAAGACTCCGGGAATTTGCTTCTATCTCCTGGCGCGGGCCGCAGTTTAACAATTTAATTTTTAAGCATTTGGTAAAGCTATCAAAAATATTTAGATAGAAAATCACATATTTTAAAAACAAACTATATGCTAAACCAGATCTCCCACTAAGTGTTTGAAAAAACATGTTGCGGCATAGAAATACTAGTCAACAAAATCCAGGAAGTTTCAGATACTTTAAATCAGAATTTGATTACGATCAAGTGAGTCATGTTAAGAAATATTAAGTTTTAGTTTGAGTTATTTCAGCTCTAGGTTTAAACAAGTTCGGAAACAGTTCGTAAAAGCGATAAAGGATATATCCAACTTTAAAGCAGACTATATGAAAAAATAAGAATAATCCAACAATATTAGCCAAGAGCGGTCTCTAAGCAGTATGCATCACAAGGACTAATTTATTTAATATTAAAACTGGTTTATGCTATCGGAATAGCTTTTGATATATAAGAATAATTTTTTTTTAAATATGTTTTATGGTCTCTTTTTATGCACTATCCCAAGGGTATAATGATTCGTCGTAATCCTCTAAAAATTATATATTTGTTATCAGCATCAAATGTTATGACGTTTTAGCAATGTTCGTCTGTTCATCATTGGATTTTAGGCCTTAAAATTTAGAGCTAGAAAGCTGAAATTCAGAAGATACTTTCCAGCATCCGAAATCGGAATTCTTAACAAGTTTGTCACGCATAATTTTTGTGGGGCCTAAAAAATATTTAAAAGGAATTAGTCAGCTGATGATGAAGTTATCACTTTTAAATCAAAAAAGAAAAAGGCTTTATGGTTTTAGTTGCTTTGTGGTGTTGTATATTTCTAAAATC
Source organism: Ferdinandea cuprea (assembly GCA_963576555.1). Classification (NCBI taxonomy): domain Eukaryota; kingdom Metazoa; phylum Arthropoda; class Insecta; order Diptera; family Syrphidae; genus Ferdinandea; species Ferdinandea cuprea. The sequence goes on from OY754959.1 coordinate 88,464,934, forward strand.
TCCGGGCATAGAAATAACTGCAGTTGGTAACCCAAGTGAGGGATCATAGTACAACTATAAAGAAGTTAAAAAAATAGAGGGCCCACCGAACTGCATTCGTCCGTCTAGAAAGCGTTGCGCGGTTCGTCGGATTGTATTTGTGTTTGTATTTAAAGTGTTTTGCGCAATATCTTGCTGCATTTTTCTTTATTTTTTGAATATTTTGGAGACCGAAGGTCAGTGTTGAAAACTACGTACAGTTTTTCAAAGAAATAAATGATTATAATAAAATAAATTTTGGGTGCAGTAGCTTAGTGGTTTAGTGCGTTGGACCACTAAGCGAGAGGTCGCCGGTTCAAATCCCGACCTGTACCACTTGAAAGTTTTTATTCACTGCCCCACATCTTGCGAACGTCTGACAAACATCCAAAAGTGAGAAATCTCATGAGAAGCTTCTCAAAAATAAATTGCCGTTCGGAATCGGCATTAAACTGTGGGTCCCGTAATTCGTGTCAAAAATATAACTTCGCACACACAATGGTTGGAGAAGCTCGGCTATGGGTCCTGTATGGACCGTTTACGCCTAATATTTATTTTATTTAACTGATTATAAAGGTACATTAGGAAAATGTCAATACCTCAGAATCAGGCATAGCGATATTGGACTTTATTGGTATATGACAATAACAATACCATTTGGATTAAACTCACGCACCGCTTTATACCCTATCCTAAGGGTATATTAATTTTGACACATAGATTGTAACACCCCTTAATATTCGTCGCAGACCCCTAAAAGAATATATATTTATGATCAGGACAAAAATCTAAGACTATTTAGCAATGTCCGTCCGTCCGTCCGTATCAACTTTTGAGGCCTTTAAAGTTATGGTAGGAACCTGATATTTGGAACATATACTCCATAGGGCTCCGAAATGGTAAAGTGTTAAAATTGTCAAAATACGCCCACAATTTAGAAAAAAACGTTCTAGGGCTTAAGTTAGAGAGATAAAGTATCTACAAATCTTGTGAAGGTTGACAAGATTTGTAGGTACTGCCGACCTTTATAAATTTTTCATATAAAGTTTTTTGCCATGCCTACTTTTGTGGAAGTTTTTCACTAAAATGCTGTTTTCTTCGAAAATTTTCTTAGAAATCGAAAAAATATGTTTAGCAATATATTAAGCCAATATTTTTCTCAATATATCGCCCATACAAAGTTTTTGGCCACGCCCACTTTTTGGGGGCGTTTATAAAAAAAATATTTTTTTTCTTTTAAATTTCATAGAATGAAATAAAATGCTATCTATCATCTTCCTTATGCTTTTTTTCTTTGGGGTACATAGAGATAAGGATAGGGTATCATACTGTTCGCCCTAAGAGGACTGTAGCCTTTCCTTATGTTTAATTTTAAAAAAAGAATCTAATATTAAGAAAAAGTTTCGTATTACTGCCAGTACCCAGTCTAGAAATTTAAATATAAATTTTTAGGAAATGCGATACTTATTTCTGATGTAAGGGTTTAAGTTTTGGCATCAACTGAACGTTCAAATCTTTCTAGGGCTTGTATTCATATTTTTGTACTTGGCAAGTTCTTAAAATCGTAAAAATTGGGGCTCTATGCACATGTGTTTATATATATGTATATCTCTTCAAAACTTCAAATTGGAAAACTTGCCAAGTATGAAAATATTAATACTATTTTTGAAATTTTCAATAATTACAATACAAACTTTTCGTTCCTTTTTAGATCTCAGTACTTTTTGAGGTTGAGTTGTAAGTAAAAAGCGGTTTTTGTATAAGAGAACTTGGCTATTCTTTAACATTTGTGTTTTTGGTGTGATTCAATTTTAAAAAAGCGATATATATTATGGATATCGATTATAATTTTAAAATATTTTTTGAAATAGTTGGGATGTTAGGGCAGGTACGACAGGTATGGTTCCAGTTTTATTAAAGGCGAATTTTTAAATTCACTGATGAACGCCGTAGGAAAAAACTTTTTAAAGTGGGATGATAAATAGTGGTAGAATTTCCGTGCACAGTGGTATATGTTGTAGACTGGAAAAATATACAGATAAAGTTCTAGACCTACCACATTGTGACAAAAGTGACAACACTGTATTTATATCACAGCTACTGCTGTGGCATTTGTTGTATGTGTGCAAAACGAAGATTTTTATGTTAAAACATAAGGAAAGGCTACAGTCCGCTTGAGGCGAACAGTATGATACCCTATCATGATCCCTATATACCCCAAAGAAAAAAATCCTTAGGAAGATGATGGATAGCATTTTATTTCATTCTATGAAATTTATCGAAAAAAAAATATTTTTTTTATAAACGCTCCCAAAAAGTGGGCGTGGCCAAAAACTTTGTATGGGCGATATATTGAGAAAAATATTGGCTTAATATATTGTTAAACATTTTTTTTCGATTTCTATGCAAATTTTCGAAGAAAACAGCATTTTAGTGAAAAACGCCCACAAAAAGTAGGCGTGGCAAAAACCTTATATTACAAATTTATAAATCAGGGCAGTGTCTACATATCTTGTAAAGGTTGTAACACTCTACCTCTCTTACTTTAGCGTTAAAATGTTTTTTTCAAAATTGTGGGCGTGGCAGTGGGAGTAGTCAAAAAAATTAAACTTATCCATTTGGGAGCCCTAGGGAGTATGTGGTCCAAATTTCATCTTCCTAGCTCAATTTTAAAGGCCTTAAAATTGCGTACGGACGGACGGACGGGCGGACATTGTTAAATAGTCTTAGGATTTGGTCCTGATCATAAATATATGTACTTTTATGGGTCTACGATAAATATTAAAGGGTGTTACAAACTATGTGTCGAAATAAATATACCATTAGGATAGAGTATACAAAAAATATATGTTATAGTTGTAATGCATTCAAAATCGTTTCAGAATGTCAAGTTTCAAGTTTGTACTGTCGATACGCTGCGTTTGTTTGCAACGCACCATTGGCATTTTGGAACTCAGCCTTAATTTCCTGATAATAAAGCATTCATTTGTGATCAAATAACGATAAAGGGTCTGTGGGGGAAGAAACCCAATACGCCACTGATAACGCCTATAACGCATGGCCCTTAGTAAGGTCCAGAGCCCTTGCTTATAATAAGAAACATTAAACACTCAATAAGCGAAAAAATTTAATTTATTAAATAAACCCCAAACAAATTGGCATGACTATAAAACTCAGAACTTATTATGATTATCTCTGACTCAATTGGCAATCAATTATTTATAATGCGATCATAATTCAAGACTACTGCTGTTCTAGATGCATATAATAAAAAGATATTCAAATAACTTATTGGCCATGAGACTCAGCGAAAATAAACACAATTTATTATCGGAATGGGGTTGCCCGAAAGCTCTATTATATACATATAAGAAACATTTCAATCTTTCTGCTTGCCACTCTCTAATCATTCTAACTATTACCGACCGCATATGGAAAAAGCGCAATAGTGCGTAAATGTGTATCTTCTATCATGACTTCAGAATATTAGTAAGAATGTAGTTGTATTGCTAAGTAGATTGTTGCGTTACTTTGGTCGAGACATAATTTGCACTTGCATTATAAGAATATGATTTCTCGGCAGGCGAAATTTTACTAATTAAAGCGAGCTCCCCCAGGTACTTAGGCGCCTACAGGAAGGGCGCTGCAATCCTTTAATATTAAGAAGTGAGCCAACCAAAAAATATAATTTTGGCGATCGTTCAATTCATTATCGATAAATCGCACAGTATTGATAACAGTTTTAAATATCAAAGCGATCATTCATTTTAACTCGGCCCATATAATATCTCAAGCAAGCTTGTTCAAACATTGAGTGTGCGAAGAAAAATGTTTGAACTCGAATAGAAGGGACGTTTAATGCCGATCCGAATGGCAATTTATTTTTAAGAAGATTTTCATGACAGTTCCTACTTTTCTATTCCTCAAAATAACAAAATATAGTGTGATAAGAACTTGCCTGATTAATATCACAACTATTTCATAATTGACAAGGGCACATAGTGTTGGAGGGATGACACCTTCCTGGGGTATACCTCTGGATGCTGTAACCCTAAGGTCAGCGTCACATAGAATGAAGAAAACCTTCTCTTTACAGCAGGCTTTTGGAATAGACTTCTAATGTCTTGGTCTTTTGAGAACTGTTATAATTATGGCCTTAGCTTTCTGTACCATAAGTTTCTCGTCAACTTCATGGGGACTTAAGCTATTACCAGATTATTTGTTCTTCCGTAGTAGCACCTTTCAGGACTGGCAACGCAGCTAATGAGGAGTTGTACGTAGCCTAGTTTCAACTTTAACTCATTTCTACATCCAGGAAAACGAGTTTGTAGTAAGAGGCTGAGGGTTTTTTTGCAGGATGTTGTCCAGGATAGGCGGGTTGCTTGGACGGAATTTTCCTGAGTCTTGCCGATTCCGCATTGTTTTAAATATAACTGCAGAGTGGTCACACAATAGGAGTTTGTAGCTCTTGTAGCAAAAAAATGGAAGACATGAAAGCTTTCCTTCTCATCTCAAAAAGACTTTTGATAGACTTTCCATTTCTGATTGTCTATAAAGGACATGCTTTCTCGTACACCTTCTGTAGAGTCATACTTAATACTTCTGTGGTAGCGTCGATTTTTTGTGGTATATTCAATGTCTGCTGTTGCAGTTTTTGGTTCTTTTTTCTGAACTCTGCAATAAATTCCTCTCAGTTTGTCGTTTTGGGATTCCTGCATTTCCGAGATGGGCTAACGCCTCATCAATCAGGAATTCTATTATTCCGAGGTCTGAATAGGATTCCTGGTGGTAAACTTATTAATTTATGTCTAAGACCTATGTCTATTTCGTGTACTGAATAATCGTTAATTCATTCAAAACTGTGTTTTCAAAAACTTCAAATAATCTACTTCAACGGATCTTATAAAACTGACGTGGCGTCGGCTAAATAATTAGACGCTAAATTTACTAAATACTAATAGATTATTAATTTATTTATGGATGATTTCCGTTAGTTTATAAAATCCCAACAGTTTTCAAATAGTATTTAATTCATTCAATTAACGGTTAATAAAATTGTTCCTTGGTAGATACCGGTTAAATGAATTATCTTTGCCTTTTGTTGCTCAGTTGTACAATCCCAACCTGTTGCAGAATACTAGACTCAAGTAAAATTATATCAAATGTAGTGGGAGTCATTTCCATTCTCATTCTCGATTCTGTACCCAAATAACGTGAGATTTTCGACGTTCATGGTAGGTACTGATAATTTGTAGTTTGTAGCAAAATCCTACAGTTTTTCACGATTAAGTATTTAGTTTTTTTAATGCATTCTTAAAAAATGTCGACCATTAAAATATCAGTGCAAAAAGAACCAACCATATAACTTTAACTTTAAATCATAATAGTGTATAATGTGTGTAATGTATAGCTTCCCACACAAGTTTGTTTGATTTATTTCTCACACAAACTTTTTGAAGTTTCTACCATCCTCACTTTCAATTAACTTCACGCATCAGATGTTCTTGCAGGCAAATGATGGCGATATAGAGAAATGGAAATGATTTTCCAATGAATTGAGCTCGGGATTGCTTGAAATTTTCCATTTTTCGCTCTATTCTGTAAGTTCGCAAGAAATCCTCTAAGTGACGGTGTCATCGTTGGTTGCACTTGCATTACCTACTTGAAATTCAGTCTCCCATACGACGAGTTCCTTATTTCCAATTTGAGATATGTAAATGCAGTTGGTATTGGTATGCGCAGTTCGAAATTATTAGACTAGTCTAAAATCATATGGGATTATGGTTATGGTGCGATTTCTTTGGAAAGATCTTCTCGTGACCTTTTTATACCCAATCCTAAGGGTATATTAATTTTGACACATAGTTTGTAACACCCCTTAATATTCGTCGCAGACCCCTAAAAGTATATATATTTATGATCAGGACCCAAATCTAAGACTATTTAGCAATGTCCGTCCGTCCGTCCGTCCGTCCGTCCGGCGGTCCGACCGTCCGTCCGTATCAACTTTTGAGGCCTTTAAAATTATGCTAGGAAGCTGAAATTTGGAACATATACTCCCTAGGGTTCCGAAATGGTAAAGTGTTAAAATTTTCAAAATACGCCCACTGCCACGCCCACAATTTAGAAAAAACCGTTTTAAGGCTTAAGTTAGAGAGATAAAGTTGTACAACCTTCACAAGATATATAGATACTGCCCACCTTTATTAATTTGTCATATAAAGTTTTTTTCCACGCCAATTTTTTGTGGGCGTTTTTCACTAAAATGCTGTTTTCTTTGAAAATTTTCATAGAAATCGAAAAAAAATGCCAATATTTTTCTCAATATATCGCCCATACAAAGTTGTTGGCCACGCCCACTTTTTGGGGGCGTTTTTTGAAAAAAATAATTTTTTTCCTATAAATTTCATAGAATGAAATAAAATGCTATCCATCATGTTCCTAATGCTTTTTTTCTTTGGGGTACATAGGGTTAAGAATAGGGTATCATACTGTTCGCCCCAAGCGGACTGTAGCCTTTCCTTATGTTTCAATTTGCGGTGAATGTGAAAAATACATTATCTGTAATATCTGCTGTATAAAATGTTATGTTTATATTATTTGAACTTCAAATTCTTAGAGTTTTGAAATGAAACAAGTGTCTTTTAAAAATTGAAATAAAAAAAAACCTTTTTATTTAAGAAAATTTCGAAAGTTCAAAATATGAATGCAATTAGCAAAATTACGAATCGAAGCAATTCTTGCGCTTATCGTAGAGCACGAGAATTTCCTGGATTTAAAAGCCAATGCGTGTGCGGAATACCTTTACCGATTTGAACTGTTGATTTCAGATTTTACAGATTCGAACAAGAGTCAAATAGTGCAACATATAAATATTGACAAGTAATGACAAATTTGATTGTCTTTATTTTTTACCCGTTTTTTGTGTTTTTTTTTTTTTTTTTTTTTTTTGAGGTTGCTGCTATCCGATGGAGCGCTTAGACACAACTACAGGTCCATTGTACTACCATTCAGACACCTTACCGTGTCCTCCTCACCGCAAGCAGCACAGGTAGTGGTGTCGCTTAAGCCCAACACATTTAAGTGTTTAGCAAAAGCTTGGTGTCCCGAAAGAACGCCTACAGTCGATTCTCCTCAGAGATAGAAGAAAAAATGCTGACCTTTTGTAAATGTCCGGGCGCAGTAGTTTGGTCTGTCTACATCCACCGCAATCGCGCCACCGAATCTTGTGTTCACGAGAAACCCAAGAATCGATAGACGACATGACTAAAGATGCAGGCAGACCCAACACAGGTTCGGGTCCTGAGAAAACTTCTTCTGAACCTTGCCTAGCAAGCTCGCCTACAGTCGATTCTCCTCAGAGATAGAAGAAAAAATGCTGCCCTCTGTAAATGTCCGGGCGCAGTACTTTGGTCTGTCTACATCCACCGCAATCGCGCCACCGAATCTTGTGTTCACGAGAAACCCAAGAATCGATAGACGACATGACTAAAGATGCAGGCAGACCCAACACAGGTTCGGGTCCTGAGAAAACTTCTTCTGAACCTTGCCTAGCAAGCTCATCCGAGATCTCATTTCCCTGGATGCCAGTGTGACCTGGTACCCAGACAAGATTCACTGTGTTCAGTCTTCCGACCAAATTCAGAGAAAGCTTGAGTTCTAGCACTAAATTGGACGAGGTAAGAGGGTTTAGAAGCGTTTTTAATGCAGCTTGGCTATCACTGCAGATGCAAATGCCTATAGCCCTCCACCTGTTGTTCACAATATAGCGCATTGCCATTAGGATGGCAAAAATCTCCGCTTGGAAAACAGATGCATGTTTACCCAACGGGTAGTAAAGTCGTATATCATCGCATTCCACAAAGACACCAGCACCAGACCCCTGCCCGGTTTTGGAGCCATCCGTGAAAATACGATGGCATTCAATCCATGGTTCAGAGTCGGACCGAAGCCATTCTGTTACCTGTGGAAAGTTGACGTGGTGGTTTTTTCGCAGAAGGATTTCTGGTGTCATTGCATCAGACGGCATATCCATAAGACAGGGGTCAAAGGATAATTCTCGAGCAAGTTCTTCAAAATTCCAGTGCGCATGTTACCAAAAACCACCTTTCTTGAAGCGAAAGATGTTTTTTAGCGTACATCCCATGATATATAAGTCAAGGGGAGGAAGATTCATCAAAGCATCTAGAGCAGAGACAAGCCGTTCTTTGGCGTTTGGCAAAAGAAGCAGTAACACGTTTCCGCGAAAGCCTGTTCCACCAAACAACTGATGCGTATGAGAGTAGCGGTCTAATCATGGCCGTATAGATCCAAAGGACCCGTTTTGGAGACAAGCCCCATGTCTTACCAAAAGCGCCTTTGCACTTCCAGAAGGTCGACAGCGCTTTTTCGGTTTTCGATTCGACATGTTTGGACCATAGAAGTTTTTTTTATCAAGGATTACACCCAGATATTTGACTTCATCGGATATAGGGATGGTGACACCTTTAAGTACGAGATGGGACAGGCCAGTGATGACTCTCCTTCTCGTAAAGAGAACAACCGTGGTTTTAAGAGGATTCACTGAAAGCCCATTACTAGTGCACCAGACATCGATCAAATCCAGGGATCTCTGCGAGAGCAGACAGCCCCTAGATTTGAACCGACAGAAAGAACGGCGACATCATCCGCATAAGCTTGAGTGTAGTTTCCAGGAAAGTTGAGAGCCGTAAGCAGAGAGTCTACCACCATACACCATAGGGGGGGAGACAGAACACCACCTTGAGGGCAGCCCCTATTTACCCCTGTTATGACGCACTTGCCACAATCTGCATCCGCTACCAACGTCCTATACATTGCATTGCTTTAATCCACAACACCAAAGTTTCATCTACACCATGCTGTCTGGCTGAGTTACACATACTGTCAAAGGTCGCATTATCAAAAGCCCCCTCAATATCGACGAAAATGCCCAACGCGTACTCCTTCCGGTCAAGGGCACTATCAATCCTACCAACAAGGTTTTGAAGCGCAGTCTCACAGGATTTTCCGCGCTGATAGGCATGTTGCATCTCAGAGAGAGGGTGTGATCGAAGAGCAACTTTGTGCACATGCAGCTCAACCAGTCTTTCCAAACTTTTCAGTAAGAAGGAAGACAGACTTATGGGTCTAAAGCTTTTGGCTAGAGTGTAGTCAGACTTACCAATTTTTGGTATGAAAACCACTTTAACCATTCGCCATGGGGAAGGTATATAGGCCAAGGCCAAGCTCGCGGTGAAAATTCTTTTCAACATTGGCAAAACCTGACTTAAACCTTGTTTCAGCAAAACTGGATAAATTCCATCCGGACCAGGTGACTTGACACTCTCAAAAGATGCAATGGCATATTTGATAGCATCATCAGTCACCACTCCCGATGCAAAATACCAGCTGTGCCGCGTGGTATTAGTCGGTTTAAATGTAGTCGTTTGAAGGGCTGAAGAACGCGTAGTAACCTGATTTCCCGGAAAGTGAGTCTCAAGTAGAAGACTGAAAGTCTCTGCCTTTGTTTCAGTGTACGTGCCATCAGGTTTAAGGACTGCATCCAGTTTACTTGGTCTGTTCCTTTGGAGGACTTTAACAAGCCTACTAGTTGCACTTAGAGATTCGACCTCTTCACAAAACTTTTTATATGAGTCATTTTTCGACTTGCGAATAAGTCTCTTAAAAACTTTTTGCTTCGATCGATAAAGATTCCAGTCTTCCACTAAGTTGGTTTTTAAAGACCGATTTAGCAGCTTCCTAGTTTCTTTACGAAGACACTGCAGTTCGGAGTTTCACCCGGGTACCGATTTTCTTCGGGGGGGTTTAGAAACAGGGCACGTAAGTTCAAAGCAGCGGGTGAGAACGTTCTTCAGATCCTGAGCAGACCTCTCCACTTCCTGTCTTGATCTAAGTTTGAGTGGAACTTTGACAGAGTTGGCAAGCTCCTCTCTAAACCGTGGCCAGTTCGTTTTTCTCGGATTTCTCCTCTCTAGCGAAGGTGAAAGTTCGCAGTAGATTTGAAATTCGATGTATCTGTGATCTGATAAGGTGCTATCTGGCGATACCTTCCAATTTATGATAGACTTGAAATGCCTGTTTGACAGGGTAACATCAATTAATTGCTGTCTTCTGGCTGTAACAAAGGTAGGTTAATGACCTACATTGTTGATGGTAATATCAGACGATAAAATGAAGTCCAAGAGTCGATCTCCCCTTATGTTGCATTTGCTGCTGCCCCAAACAGTGTTCTGAGCATTAGCATCACAGCACAAGACAAGACCTAACCTTTTGGATTCACAAAACTCTACGAGCTCTACAACAGCCTTTGATGGAGCAGGGGTTAGAGAGTCATAGGGGAAATAAGCCGATGCAGCGACATAGATTTCCCAGTTATCATTTGCATGGTAAGTTGTAGAAACAGCTACCAAATCTTGGCTACAAAAGCTTTTGATCATAGTAGCTGTAAAAGATTTCGATACAATAAGACAAGTCCTAGGTCTTTCGGATTGCTCATCATAAAGAACGTGGTATAAATCACTCAAGCAACCAAGACCACAGGTGCGACTTTTCCACACCCATGGTTCCTGGATGGATATTATGTGTGATTTTGTTCTGCAAGCCACAAGCCTGCTACTTAAAAGGGCGGTAGCAGCCTTGCAGTGCTGTAGGTTAATTTGAGTAAACAAGATGGATGAATACTCTGCGTAACGTCCACTATTACCACTGTTTGACATTGAAATGGAAATGAATCTGCCAAGATGCATATAGGGACGCATGTTGTACCTAGATTTGATGATCTCGGCAGCAGCCATGTCTATACTCACAACAAGAGAACTACCACCTTCATTGTGGCGGTTTTTACTCTTCTTGTGTGAACGGACAATCCAGGCTTTTGTGTCGAGACCAGGATTCTGGGTTTGCAAACGCTCCAGGGATCCAGCAGACAGCCCGTGTAAGCTTGGGTGGTTTGTAGACCTCAAAAGATGAAGTCCTAAGTGAAGTGATTTTCGGCACCATACTGCTAATCCATTCAGAGGTTTTCTGTGATGAGGTCTTCACCATGAGGGTGCCGTCCCTTAACACACATATGCAAGCATTTGTTGGAGCAGCCAGCTCCAAAAGATGAGTTTTGCACTGTTCGGACTCTGCAACACTCATACTATTATCATTGCCCGCTTTCCCAATGCGAACTGCTAAAGAGGAGACAGCAGCATTCTTGTAGGAATGCTTCTTAACTCGCACTCTTTTGCGTTTAGCACGCAACCGAAGAGCCGACCGGAGTGCTTGCGCCTTCAGCCTGTGGAGCTTCTTTGCGCCGCAGATCGCTCAGCTGTTTCCTTTTCCTCTTTCGCTGACCCTTAGTGAGGTGCACCTCAAAGCCAGCCACTTCAGGAGCCCGTTCAACCGTTGAGAAATCACGGGGCAAGCTGTCAGCTGTCTCTTCTAATAAGTAGGCAACATGTACTAGCTACCTTAAATAAATTTTTACCAAACTTTGACTCATTAAGTTGCAAAATATATATGTATGAACTTACCACTTTTTTAAATAAAAATATCTCATTGTTCGCACCCTTCCACTAATGAATAACTTCTTTAGTGTCGTAACTAGCATATTATGCATTCAGGGAAAATTCATTAATAGTAAGGGTTGCTTTTTAGACGCTGTTATGTTGATCAAATTTAATTTAAGACTACAAATATATATTTCTTCGCCTTTAATCGCATTTATTGTGATATTACGTTTGAGACGTACCTAGTAGTTCAAGTAAAATATCTTAGTAATTGAAAAAGATGTCGGCATTTAACTACGACTGCGAAAAGAAGGTATACATAGTTGAATAAAACGGAAATTTAATTCACTTTAACAAATAACTTGCAAATGAAATATGTCCGTGAACCATTTTCATTCCAGATTTTCCATTCCTTGACATCCTTTTCAAGAAATTCATATAGTCAAGTTAGCGTAAACGTTGCGGATGAATTATACGAGTACCTACCCACCTACTTTTAGCATCCTAGCCAAGATGTAATGAAAAAGGTCGAAATTGCGTACCTTCTCACTGGTCGCTATGTCTATTACAAATGAGCGCATAAAATTGAATAATCTCTTCACAGCGGCAAATAAATATGTTTCGCTACAACAACCATTATGTAAGGGTATTCCCTTGACAATTACGGAAGAAGGGGTAATAGCTTTTTTTTAATCGTTCCTTGGCCTTGCCAGAAAATATTGTCATACGTTGACACGGTGAAAATTCATCTTGATTAAAAAAATAGCAGTTGCCGTTCTTATTAACCAAAATCCAGTACATCACGACGGAAGTAACTTTTTTACAAACATTTTACATCTTTAAATAAGTGCTCATTATCCTCCATAATACTGTTATGCCCTAAAGTTAACACAGTGCATACCCAAACATTTCTATTAGAACAGTTTAACAATTTAGTAACTTTTTTTGACTGTGATAAACAATGAAAATTTAAGCTTTTTTAGAGCCTTGAAATCCCAATGCAATTTCTGTTCTACATATGTTTTAAGTGTACTCGACCGACCTTATTGATTTCTTGACCAAAAAGAAAATAGCAATGATTGATCGAGTCTCAGAAGTCATAATCAATGGTGAGCTACTTTAACACACTAGTCGGGGTGTAAACTAAATTTTGCAACATATAATTCCTAGGGTCCCGATGAAATGAAATGAAATGAGAACGGAACATTTTTTTGGAATACGACCAATCCCACGTCCACAATTTAGAATCGTGAGGTTTGCAGGGCACGAGGCTTGCACCTTAGCTGATCTGCGTTCATTCGCATTTTTACACACACATACTATGGGAGAGATCAGCTATGTCCATTGGTGTTGGACACTTTATTGATTACAGCACCTGAATCATCGTTACAAGTGCACGTGCAGCACGAACACTTGGTCCGCTTCCCTACAGATCAGGAGTCCTAAAGATATCCCGGGTCATACCGTCAGCAGCGGTGCAGTGAGTAGGAACTTTTCTCATGCTCAGTTTGGAAAAGGAGTCGGACATAGAGCCACAGGAGACGCTTATGGGTTCATATACGACTAACAATAACTATCGTAATGTCAAATGTTAAATGTCTTAGAAAAACATTCGATATTTATATGTGTGCCTAGCTTCCTATTCCATTTCGTTTCTTTATTGTTATTAGGTATTTATAAAACAAAAAAAAATTAAATGACTTTATTTATTTTTAATATTGATGGCAAACAGCTGTTTCAAAAAATTGCCTGAAGAAATTTCTTGGGCAGAATTTATTAAGTTTCTTAATAAAGTTAATAATTTCTTTGAAGGGAAGTTATTAACTTTCTCGTTGGCTCCCACTAATACTATATTTATGAATTGTGGAAAAGCTCTAAACAGTTTTTAGTAACTTTGAGTAGTTTGAAGATAATGACGCATTTGACTGTTCCCAACTTTGAAAATGACATTTCATGGCGCGGCCATTAAAACCATTATAATTTCTTACGTGTGCGCAAGCTTCTCATCTGATTTGCAAGTAAAAGTTTGCGAATTATATAAGTAAACAAAAAAAGGCTACACTGCTCTTGGGGCGAACAGTATAACATCCTATCTATATCCGTACATAGCTTCCTAGCATAAATTTAAAGTCCAAAGTTGATACGGACATTGCTTAATAGTCTTAAGTTTTGTTCCTCATCATAAATATATATATATACTTTAAGGGGTTTACGAAGAATATTAAGGGGTGTTACAAACTATGTGTCAAAATTAATTTACTGTTAGGGTATAAAAATAGCCGAGTTTACGTTTAAAGGTGATTTGAGAGACTTTCGTTGTTGACTATCTGGTTAATTTCTCATCTGTGATACTTCAAGCGGACTGTAGCCTTTCCTTATGTTATCATTATGTCAACAAAAACATTTTGAGTGACCAATGCAAAACTTATGTAGCTAATTACTTTATTAATATGCCCAACGAAGCAACCTACGTATATGAATGAAGTAATTAATAATTTATTTCAAATAATTTATGAATATGGTACGGAGAAAATCCATCATACAGACCTTGCTTGTTGTTATACAAACGTACTTAAAGTGAAGTTATGTTTTTGTAATGCTGTCCGACATAATATCGGTCAAATCTACTGGGGCAAATGATTATAGTATCGGTAAATGTTCGTTCCTCACCTACATTATGTACTCAATTTATTCATACAGCACAAACATTTGAGAAGTTCCTCAAATGTTTCAGATCGAAGTAATGGAAATTCGCTTAGGTCTGATAATGCAATCCTATTGCTCTGGATGCAGAAAATCATATTTGTGATAATATTCGTATGTATATAATTAGTCAGTCGACATGATGTGCCTACGGCAGAAAACTACGGTGGGCAGGTAGCTACAATGGAAATGTTATTATGAATACAGAATAGCAATATCAAGTGAGTATTGCATTATTGGATTTAATTAGATGTTGACTAAATAAGACAAACTTCTGTTCGTGCTTTCAAATTGGAATAGCTATTACATTTTGAAGAATGTGAGTTAAGAAAAGGGTTTGCCATTTTGGGGTGTTTCTTATAATTGAACATACATAGTTGGAAATGTATTATAGGGTAATATTGTCAGGTAATTGATTGACTTGTCTACATAATGTCATATATGCTCCCGATGTCGATTTTTAAGTAGTATTATTCAAAAAACCGCGATAAAAATTGGGAGATGATAAATTCTTTGCACCGACAATTGTTTTTTCATGTTCTTTTGGCGGAAAACTGACGTGTCGATTTAGATATCAACCATATCAATGATGACGACATTTGTAGAGGCTGCGGCGATGAGGAGCTCCACGAGGAGGCCCCTCAATGAATATGTTGAAAAAATCGCCAGATATTCATGCTTGAATGATCCAAGTTGGTTTGTACCAATGTAGCAACAACCGTCTCATCTGCGCCAACCATGAAGGCATTACGAATTGCTCAAACTAAAGTCATGATCTTAACAAATTCGTCACCATTTCAATTTAATTTTCAAAAATTTAGATGTACTTATGTAAATATCTATAATAATTTACCCGATTACACCATTTAGAATTTTTAGATTTCTATGAATGTCTTTGTTTTCAAATAGAGAGAACATTTTTAAATCCAAATAAGAATAGTAAACATTTTAAAAATAATTTTTTTAGCACAATTTAGATGATGAAATAACTTTAATAACCTAATTATTTTCGAATTACAATCGTGACAGCCGTTTCGAAACTAGAAAAGTGATTTAAATAAATTTAGTATGTGATCAAAAGTTTGCATTTAGTTAGTTTGAAGCGATTCAGCTTCAATTTTTTTGTTGCAAATTTCTGCCTTTAAGTCTGAAAACAAGTAACTAGCACAACTTTTGAATAAACTAGGTATCTATGTATTTAATTGAATACAGCTATCCTCAGGAAGCAATACCAATAAGAAGTAACTAATCGCAATTAAGTGATATAATGTGTGGGACAATGTTTTAGAATTAACACAATGTATTTGACTTTTATCGGAAATAATTTCCCGGGAAACATAAAATGCGCATGTTAACAAAGTGCTAAGTACCTAGTTGTATCATACCATAGTTTATTATCTATACAAGACATTTAACATAATCCCCACTAGTCCAGCTTTTGTAAATCATCGAATTATTGTATTCCCAAAGCATAACAACGGTACCAGATTTAATTACTTTATTAACTTGTAAGGACCTTTTTGATTTAAGGCTCAACTATCCTAGAAAAAGTGATATTAATTCATTTTAGTAGTCATCAGATACTGCAATCGTTTCTTTTGCTTGCGATTCATACAAAAGAAGTTACTTTGAAAGTTTTCAATTTCTTTTCGGTTATGAAGTGGTGGCCACAAGGTTGTGATACACAGATGCCTAATTAAGAATAATAAGAAATCACGTTAAATATCGTATAAATTCAAGTAGAAGTTTTTACCTGTTGTAACGTGCTGCGTCATAAGCAGTCGGCTGATAATTCAACATATCATTTAGTTCGTGTTGAAACTGCTGTTCATACAGTACTCTATTATGAGAATATCTTAAGCGACACGTCATATGGCTAAATAGTTTTTTATGGTAAATAGGATTATCTCTGGAAGTACTTTTTATAATAATAATTTACTATGGAATTTTGAATTTAGTGTAACTTGGATTCCTACTTTCATCTATTTCGTCATTGTATGACTTTTTTCCATCAAGATTTTCTTGATTGATAATTTTAAAATTTGTCCGCTCGAGGCTTCCAGAAGATTTTCTAATAATTTCATCAATAATTTCACTTCTTTTGGATGATCTTTTGGATTCCATTATGAAAAAATTTACGCTGTATCCTATTGAATATTATAATTTTTATTGACAATTAAAACAAGTTATTTCATTATATAACTAAAACAAAGTGTTTTTAAATCAGGTTATATTTGCATAACACTAAATTTAAAATAAGACACCAAAAATAAAGGGTGATTTTTTAAGAGGTTTAGAACTTTTGTTTTAAAAAAAAACACAAAAAATTCGAAAAAATGAATGAAATATTTATTTGAGTCGATAGTTTGAACCTTGCAATTTAATGTTTAAAGATAATTTCATGCAAATGTTGACCGCGGCTGCGTCTCAGGTAGCCCATCCGCTGAGTCCAATTTTGGCATACTCTTTCACACATATCGGCCGGTATCTCACGAATGAATGCATGGATGTTGGCTTCCAGTGCGTCAATCGAAGCGGGCTTGTCCCTATACACATTAGCCTTGGCATACCCCCACAAAAAATAATTTAATGGTGTCAAATCGCACGATCTAGGCGCACCAAACTCGCCTCGCAATTGCGCCATTGTTTCGCGTGCTGTGTGGCATGTGGCACCGTCTTGTTGAAACCACATATCATGCAAGTCAAGAACTTCCATTTCGGGCAAAAAAAAGTTTGTTATCATCGCTCGGCAGCGTTCACCATTGACAGTAACGCTGCGATTCGCATCATCTTTGAAGAAATATGGCCCAATAATGCCGCCGGCCCATAAACCGCACCAAACAGTGGCTTTTTCGGGATGCATTGGTAGCTGTTGCAATGCTTCTGGCTGATCTTCACTCCAAATGCGGCAATTTTGCTTATTTACGTACCCATTCAACACAATTTTTCGATAAAAAAGCGGATCCTCGGCCAGCTTTCCAAGAGCCCATTCACCAAAAATTCGCCGTTGTGGTAGGTCGGCTGGCTTTAGTTCTTGCACCAGCTGTATCTTAAAAGGCTTTACGCCCAAATCCTTCCGCAAAATTTTCCACGTAGTGCTGTAACAAAGGCCTAACTGCTGGGAACGGCGCCGAATCGACATTTCGCGGTCTTCTGTCACACTAGCTGATACGGCCGCAATATTTTCTTCAATACGCACAGTACGTAAACGTGTTGGTGGTTTAATGTCCAACAAAGTAAATTTGGTGCGAAATTTGGTCACAATCTTCCGAATAGACTGCTCAGAAGGTCGAGAATGCCGATCATAAAATGGAAGCAGCGCGCGATGAACATTTTGATAGTAAAATTCAATAATTTGCAAGCGTTGTTCATTTGTAAGACGATCCATGGTTAAATTGCAAACCAAACTGAAGCTGTTTGACAGTGACACAAGGTACTAAACACACGTCAGCTGTCAAAACCAGTGTTGCCAAAACCAAACCAGCTAAAAAAACATAAGGAAAGGCTACAGTCCGCTTGGAGCGAACAGTATGATACCCTATCCCTATCCCTATATGCCCCAAAAAAAAACCTTAAGAAGATGATGGATTGCATTTTATTTCATTCTATAAAATTTAGAAAGAAAAAAAACATTTTTTGAAAAAACGCCCCCAAAAAGTGGGCGTGGCCAAAAACTTTGTATGGGCGATATATTGTAAAAAATATTGGCTAAATATCTTGTAAAACACTTTTTTTCGGTTTCTATGAAAATTATCGAAGAAAACAGCATTTTAGTGAAAAACGCCCACAAAAAGTAGGCGTGGCAAAAAACTTTATATGACAAACTTATAAAGGAGGGCAGTGCCTACATATCTTGTGAAGGTTATAACCCTCTATCTGTAGCTTTAAATCGGTTTTTTCTAAATTGTGGGCGTGGCAGTGGGCGTATTCCAAAAAATTTTACACTTAACCATTTCGGAGCCCTAGGGAGTATGTGGTCCAAATTTCAGGTTTCTATCTTGAATTTAAAGGCCTAAAAATTGCGTACGGACGGACGGACGGACGGACAGACGGACATTGCTAAATAGTCTTAGGATTTGGTCCTGATCATAAATATATATACTTTTATGGGTCTACGACGAATATTAAGGGGTGTTACAAACTTTGTGTCAAAATTAATATACCCTTAGGATAGGGTATAATCACCCTTTATAACACAATGTTTCCGAATGTTTGTTATAATGTATGAGTTGTATTTTTTTAAGAGAAAAAGTTAGCAGGCCAAATAATATTTTTATAGCTCCAGTGGTAGCCTGTGAGCAAAGGTCTTAAGGAAAGTAAATAACTTCGCTAAAGTGCGCCAAATCGTTTTCCATAAGATCTCTTACAGTTATTATGAAATAAGAAAATAGCTTTCCTTGGCCCTTATGGAAACTAAATTGTTACATGGGATGTGCCAACGCCCCTACCGATAAAGCTGAAGACCCAATCAAGGAAGAGTATTGTGACTTCCTGGATGGTGCCTACGGAGCCGACGTAAGTTCTATTATGTATATGAATATGTTTCATACCGTTTGTTAACAGCGATCAGTTAGTATGTAAGCAAAGAGTTTTGAATAAAATGATGAGTCTGTTTTAAGATAAAGAACTACGCGTTTCAATTTGATTTCGCTCTGTTACAGCCTGCATCAACAATTTGCTTCAAAAATTTCCTGAGAACAAAAAAAAAAAAGGGTTACAAAATTAAATTTGGGCAGTTGCTTTTATTGAGTTTGTTGCAATAATCAAGTCGAAAAATTGTAGGTGCCAAAAATGAGACAAAGAGTTAAACATAAGTAAAAACATAAGGAAAGGCTACAGTCCGCTTGGAGCGAACAGTATGATACCCTATCCCTATCCCTATATGCCCCAAAAAAAACCTTAAGAAGATGATGGATAGCATTTTATTTCATTCTATAAAATTTAGAAAAAAAAAAAAACATTTTTTGAAAAAACGCCCCCAAAAAGTGGGCGTGGCCAAAAACTTTGTATGGGCGATATATTGGAAAAAATATTGGCTAAATATCTTGTTAAACACTTTTTTTCGGTTTCTATGAAAATTATCGAAGAAAACAGCATTTTAGTGAAAAACGCCCACAAAAAGTAGGCGTGGCAAAAAACTTTATATGACAAACTTATAAAGGAGGGCAGTGCCTACATATCTTGTGAAGGTTATAACCCTCTATCTGTCCATCTGTAGCTTTAAATCGGTTTTTTCTAAATTGTGGGCGTGGCAGTGGGCGTATTCCAAAAAATTTTACACTTAACCATTTCGGAGCCCTAGGGAGTATTTGGTCCAAATTTCAGCTTTCTAGCTTGAATTTAAAGGCCTAAAAATTGCGTACGGACGGACGGACGGACGGACGGACGGACGGACGGACGGACGGACGGACATTGCTAGATAGTCTTAGGATTTGGTCCTGATCATAAATATATATACTTTTATGGGTCTACGACGAATATTAAGGGGTGTTACAAACTATGTGTCAAAATTAATATACCCTTAGGATAGGGTATAAAAACGCGTATTGTACTATTAAACAGACCAAAACTAACAATTTCAAAATAAATTTATTTTAAATAATGTGTTACCTACGGGCTCTAGAAAATAAGGCCCCAAGAAATGAAGCCCCAAAATAAAAATGAAATTAGGCCTCAAAATTGGGTCTTTATTTCATTAATTTCATAATTCCATCCATCCATCCCAATATTAAAATGAAATAAAGGCCCAAAAGTTCGGCTTTATTTCAAAATGACTTAAAGTTAATGTAAATTATGAAGAATGGAAAAATACTGCGCCCTGGAACCCCCCTGCTTGGTTTCACTGTTGGATTTGGAGTAGGTGCGAGGTTGGGTATATGTAAAGATTGGATATAAACAAAGTTTGCATAAAGACAAATTCGCTATAACCCGCCCGCGGCTGATATCCCCACTCCTAGTTTAGAAACTTCGTGCCCTTCTTCTTTTTCTTCATCCTCAGTAAAAAAAAAAAAAATATTTTGAAAAATCGTAGTATGCAAATTAATTCGACTTAATAGTACAAAAAAAGGAAATTTTTTTGGAGTTCGCTTAATTAGTTTTCGAGATATTGGCGGTTTAATAAATTACCGTTACTAGAAATTTTTTCCAAAAACTGAGTGGGCATTATATTTGGCCCCATTTCAAAAATCCTTTGTACAAAAAAAGACCAAAATCCATGGATCCATTTTCTAGAAAAATAGTGATAAGTGATTTTCATAAAAAAAAAATTGATCGGCCCGAGATGTAACCCAAAAAACCTTATATACGAACTTTGGAGCAAATCCGTCGAACCTTTTTGCCATAGGGGGCTCTAGAAAAAAGGTCACAAGAAATAAAGCCCCAAAATAAAAATGAAATAAGGCCCCAAAAATATAAACGCGAAACAACAACAACATTTTTTTTAAAATTTTTTGGGGACTTATTTCGTTCTTTTGGGGTCTTATTTCATTTTTGTATTTCTGTATTTTTTTATTTCAGTTTATTTCTATGTAATACTATTGCAACGTATCTGTCGGTTCAATGACTACTGCGAAATAAGGGCCGCCGGGCTTTATTTCGCTTTTAAAATTCTTAATGATTTTGTGGTTGATTTAATAGCTACGGAATGGAATATGGTTGGCAATGCTGGCCCCCTGCAACCCCCCCCCCCCGCTTAGTTTCCCTCTTAGATTTGGAATACTCGCGCGGTTGGCTCTATGCAAACTTTATTTATACCCAATAAGTCTTTGCATATACCCAACATCGCACCAATCGGAATCTAATAGTGAAAAGAAGCAGGGAGAAGTCATTGCATTCGACGATTCTAATAATTGTAGTAATATAAATTACTTTATGTCATTATGAAACTTTTGGGCCTTTATTTTATTTGTAATGAAATAAATTTTAATTTTGGGGCTTTATTTCTTGGGGCCATATTTCCTAGAGCCGCTATACGGTGTCCAGCCAGACGGACAAACAGACAGACAGACCGATGGGTGGAATTGGCGAACCCATTTTTTTTTACTTCTCTATAGTCATAATATCATCCCTCATACTAAGTTTGAGTTCGAAATTTCCACACGATCGCAATAACTTTCTCTTCAGTAAACTATTGTATACGAAAAAGTTAAAAATAAGGCATCTTAGATCGTCCTTTTGGGTTAAAAAAAAAACTACGAAAACTGTCCCTCTAATATCCAAATGCAAAGGGACTCCACTCAAAAAACACCCAGACCCTTTCACATGACATCTTATCCTTGACTGAAACACGGCTAAATGCCAGTATATATTTAAGACACGGAAATCTTTAATCGTGAGTTTTTAGTTTACAGAAATGATCGTCAGATAAAAGATTTTATTGCCATTGAAGGAGGTGTCTTGATTGCTGTTCGATCTTATTTTAAGTCACGTAAGATTGATTTTCCATTCGACATTTCTATTTTTCATTGAACTCGTTTGTATAAAAATTACATTAAAGTATATACATACATATGTGGTTAAGGCATACATTCCGTCGTATCATCTCTGCTAGTTGCACTATGATTTCTCTTTGGTAACTCGACCATATTTTTGAAATATCTACTATTACACTGTCTTACTTAGTTGTCGATTTTAATTTCCTTGATATCGGATGGGTATTTTCTGAGGATGAAAATTATTTTATACCCCTTTTCTAACTCTTTAGCTGTAATTAATTTATTTCCAGATTATATTTTGTAGACTCTTCACATTGACAATCACTATTTTATTTACTTGAATAGTTGTTCCCAAATATCTTTTAGTAATTTTTCATTTGATTTGCAAACACATTCAAAATGTGTTTCCTCCTTAAATAACCACTACTCGTCAAACTTTTGCAAATGATACCCCTCTCTCAACGTAGGGTTAATAGTGGTATGGTTTTCTTATCTAGTCATATTGATGCACCTGATTTGCTGTCTTGATTCATTTTAACTTTTGTGGAGGTGCTCACATCTTACGTACTGTATGTATGATAGGATTGGACGATAGTTATCCTTAGAAGTTGTGTACTGCAAATGTTTTGTTTTCTTTTGAAATGATGATGAGAAACTACTACTTACTAATTATCTTCTAATTGAGTAAAAAAGATCAACTGCGGGCATGCATACTATTTTAATATATATTATAAATAAAATTATATTAGACGAAGTGGCGTACCTGCAACCTGCGGAAAGAGAATTAAAATCTTTTAATCCCAGTCTGCGCGCCACTTAAGCACTGTTTGCTTCTGTGCAGGCTTTGGTGGTATGTTATGCCATTTCAGGTGGGAAATGATTTCATACATGTTTTCTTCCGTTGACTGTATCTACTAGATGTAAAAAAAACGTGGAACAATATACACTAAAAAACTTTTTTGTGCGGACTGATGTAAAAAGTAAAATATGCTGACAAATTTATTTATTTTAACTACGTCTTCTTTAAAAATGAATAATTTTAAGAGTGTAAATAGAGGCATGTTGACCCTTATAGTTCATAGTTACATTAAAAACCTACCCCAAAGTTATGCTCTTTACATCCACACATTAACATCTATTCATTGCTCTGTCATGTTTTATCTAATAAAATGTGCTATTAAATAACATCCCATTATATGTAATTAAATAGAATTTCTGGCAGAATAATCAAATATTGTCTTTCAACTATAATTTATTTTAATATAGAATTATATTTATTCAGCTATATTAACCACCAATCCATCCAGAACTCTCTGAATCAGCCATCCACCAGTAACAAAAGCTATCAAACATTGTCAACTATGCTAATAAAAGATTTATGTTTAGCTCTCTACAAAACACATAAACTCATCGTATAAAAGAAACAATATAGTGATATGGTCTCCTATCTTCGTGTATCAGGCTCAACTTTTAACTAAAGAAATGTCTGCCAACTTCTGACATCCCATTCTATTTTAAATGGAGTATCATTTGGCTTAAAAAACACCACAAGCCAAAAGAACATAATAAACAGTAAAAAAAAATTAAGGGCGAACGGGAGAAAAACCTAACCTTAACCTGCCTTACAAACAAGTTTACGCGCGCTTTTTCTCTACCCTATTCCTCCTTATACTATCAACTTTCATAGTTAATCCTCTTCAAAGTCTGATAGCGAAATGATGTGCTTTGTAATATTTAATTTTAATTTCCTTTTCGCTTTTAGGAAAGCCTTTGGTTTCTGCTCTTGTTGAAGCTTAAAGGAGTAGCAAGCTTTTAAGGAGTAACAAGCTTTAAGGGAAACCATGCGAAACTATAGTTGTCGTTATTTTCTGTCTACTTTTAGCTGCGATAGCATAAGTACTTCTCTCCCTTACTTGTATTTACATGTGGGGAATATTTGGTGAATTTAGGAAGCTTTCAACGTTTATCCATTATTCTGATGTGTTGTTTCGCCGACTTGAAAATTATATCAGTCGTACAAACGGCGTTCAACTGAAATGTGGTTTTTCTTCAAGAGGTTCAATTAGACCAGATTCTGCAAAGAGACAATAAGGTTTGCCTGATTATGCGTTGGAAGATGGTGATAAACGGCACACATGCACTTTATTCTTTCTAAAGCATCATATCCCAAGGCGTTGCTCATCGGGGATGAAATCAAATGGAAATATATTGCAAGTGGTTTGGACTTAAAGAGATTCTTACTCGTGTCGTGAATATAGTCGGAAAATATTCGTTATACATACATAATGTAGATACACGTATGTATATAGATGAAAGACCATTGTGTTTTTTAGTTAAAAGGATATATCACATTCTTCACTCCCATCGTCCGTCGAAAGCAAAAACACGGAATATACCAACTTTCACAAGAGGATAATTGTGTGTACGCCCGCCGCACTGGTATCATTGCTGGTACGTACTAGTAGTAGTGTTGCACACAGGACAGAACTACGATCTTTTTGTACATATATCTTGTTCGTGGTACCTATTTCCTTTGGATTTTTTGTATTCTTTGTGTGATGAATTAAGTTGTATTTCCTTTCTTTTGATTGAATGCTTTTTTTGCTTTCAAAGACTAAGCACTAACGGGTATGGAATATGGTAACGGAATGGTAGATTTTCAAAGAATGATATTCGGTGCTGTGACCCAAATCACTTTGCATTTTTATCATCGGTCTTATTCTTTTGTGCTGAGTGGTGGCACATAGAGTATGCAATGTGCGATTGTCGGGTATATGAGGAGAAAAATGTTATCTTGAAACGTGTTATTTAAGCTAGCAATCAGGTACAAAAATGGGTTAAATAAATGATGGAAAGCTTCTAACCTACCTACATACATCTTTATATTGCCGTCTTTAATAGAAAAATTGGTTATAAGCTTTAGCTGTTATTTGAAATCACATAAGCCATTTATATCCTAGAGGTATATTAACTTTGACCCATAGTTATATTCGTTGGAGACCACTTAAAGCATACATATATTTATGAT
Organism: Ferdinandea cuprea; assembly: GCA_963576555.1. Classification (NCBI taxonomy): domain Eukaryota; kingdom Metazoa; phylum Arthropoda; class Insecta; order Diptera; family Syrphidae; genus Ferdinandea; species Ferdinandea cuprea. The sequence goes on from OY754959.1 coordinate 88,489,629, forward strand.
CAGTATTCAAATCAAAGCCGATTTAGCAATGTCCGTTCGTCGCAAATTGCTGGGCTTTTAAACACAAGCTAGCAAGCTGAATCTGGAACATGTACTAACTAGAGTCCCGAATTGGTAGAGTATTGGTTGATACGCCCACACTTAAGAAAAAAAACTGTTTTAAAGATAAAGTTGAAGGAATAAAGCACTTATCCCTTAACAAAATATGTACACACTGACCTTTTTAACAAATTTGGCATTTAAAGTTTTTGCCACGCCTAATTTTTTGGGAAGTTTTTAAATGAACAAATTTGTTTGACATAATACTTTTGTGAGATCTAAAAGAGAACGCCAAGTTTGTATTGTAATTGTTGTAATTTGTAAGTTTTCCAATTTAAGGTTTTGAAGATATACCTAAATATATATATATCACATGTGTATAGAGCCCCAATTTTCACGATTTTAAAAACCTACCAAGCATAAAAATTTACCAAAATCTATTTGTGAAATTTTTAATAATTACTTTACAAACGTGATGTTCCCTTTTAGATCTCAGTATTTTTTGTGGCTGACTTGTAAGACAGAAGCGACTTTTATATAAAAGTACTTGGCTTTTCTTTAACATTTATGTTTTCGGTGTGATTTTCTTGTTCGGGAGAGAATACAAATTCGTTTATTGCCGCTTTGTTCTTGGTATTTATTTACAGCAACCCGTTAATCGAATTTATTGACCACAACTTTTTAGAACCCGATCATCCTTCGATGGAGTGACTGATTGAAAAAATAAAAACATAAGAAAAGGCTACAGTCCGCTTAGGGCGAACAGTATATCCCTTCCCATGAAAAAGGCGTTGAAAGCCTGACGGATGACATTTTATTTCATTTTCATATAAAACAGCATTTTTGAAAAAAAAACCTCCAAAAAGTGGGCACGGCCAAAAGTCATGTATAGGTCGATTGTTTCGGAGAATGTTTTTTGAATATTATGTTAAAAAATTTTTATATATTTTCAAAATGCCCACAAAAGTGGAAGTGGCTAAAAACTTTGTATCTAGGAAATAGTGTATTGTATATAAAATTGTAATAGATATAAATTTTGTTTTTAGTTTTTAAGGAAATTTTTGGAAGAAATATGATTTTGTAAAGAGCCGCCTCTAAATAAGGCGTGGCAAATATATGTTAAATTTTTTAAGATAGTCGGTGTAAAAGCTCTTTTAACCCATTACCTACCACTGTACTCGTTTGAGTACATTATTTTTAATATTTTAAATAATTTTTTTTCAAAAACTAGGCATTGATTTTTATTTTTCCTTTGGTTGGATTCGGCATGGACATATTTGCAAATATTCACTTTAATTTTGTTGAAGTTAAAAGTTATTTTGGAGTGTTCTTGTGAATATTAGTTTTGTGTGTTTTCGGGTTTTAAAAATTTTCTGTCATTACGTAGGTAAAAGGTTGGTATAAATTAAAACTTACAAGTAACGTAAGAAAAATGAATTCGAATTGTGAGGTTATATATCTCAAAAAGCAGCGCCTATCATCACAAAAAAAATATATATCTTAGCATGGTATGTGATGTACCAAGGTGGTGTACTCATATAAGTACACTGGTCAAAACCATGCTACTTTTTTTTCTAACTGAACTTGTAAAAAATGTTTTTTTTTGACAATAAACTGCACTAGTTTTTATGGAAGGCGCTACGCAAATCTGTATATGGCTGTTGATGATATCCCAGATCACAGATGAGGAATAAGCCAGATAGTCAACTCGAGAGAGAATCTCTCAGTTCACCCCAAGCGTAAGCCCAGCTGTTTTTACCCACACAATTTGGACTTATATGTGCTTTTACATGCAAATCATGAATGGAATTCAATGGGTTTTATTGGCCGCCGCCATGAAATTTATTTTTCCAGAGTAATCTCGTCCATTTTTGTAAATACCACTAAACAATCGTCAAACCTGACAAATCTGGCTTCAACAGATCAGAGATAGTATTCACAGATAATAAATATGAGAAAGGATTTTGTGGCCATTTTTAAAATTTGTTGCGGTTTCAAGGGGATACGGGTATGCTGAGTTGACTATTTACTTATTTCCTCATCTGTGTCCCAGATGATGGGAACTAAGAAGATATAGTGATTATACCACAGGATGTTGACATTCAAACGGATGAGCAGGATATATATGAGGAAGACCTGCTTGATTCCCCAATTCTAGTTGACATACCAGGAGTTTGTCAGTGAGGATGATATTCACTTGCAGAGCCAATGCAAGAAATGGAAAAACCACTAGTTTCCTACAGTTAAGTCATGGGTGGGGTTGACCTCCATGATCAATTTGTGAAAAACTATAGAATAAAAGTCAAGGTGTTGCCCATTGTTCACACATATGATAAACTCGATTATATTAATGCTTAAGGCATCAGAAAATCGAGATTTCCTGTCATTTGTAATCACTATAGCCAGAACTTATTTACGTTCCGGCCCATCAACAAAACCGCCAAATAAGCCAAATATTCCAAGAAGTGTAGTTAGCAGTGATGGATTACATTTCCCCCAAAAAATAAAAAGTCAGCTTAGATGCAAGATCTTTCAAAGCCGAGTTCGACGGATTTGTGAGAAGTGTCAAGCTACATTTGCATCCGAAAAGAATGTTTTAAAAAATTTCGCATCTAGTCAATATATAGTACCCATATCAAGCCAGTGTACTCAAGTCGTCTTTGATTTATTTTTACTTTTAAGGAGCTTGGTCGGTAACGGGTTAAAGCGTTAAAGCCGTTTTTTATCAATTGTTTGCGTATCAAATTCCATTTTAAGGGTATATTAATTTAGACACTTAGCTTGTAACACCCCTTAATATTCATCCCAGACGTCTAAAAGTATGCATATATTTATGATTATCATGAAAATTTAAGACGATTTAGCAATGTCTTTTTAGGCCAATTTTTAGGCCATTAAATTCAAGCTGGGAAGCTGCAATTTGGATTATTTAAATACGCCCATTGCCACAACCACAATTGAGAAAAATGTTTTATAGCTAAAGTTGATGCATTAGATTAGTTGATATTAGATAAGACCTTCACACAATAAGTAGACGCTGACCTCCTTAACAAATTTACCATTTAAAGTTTTTCGCCACGACTTTTTTTTAAACATTTTGTTTTTGCCAAAAATGAATTAGAAAAAAAAATAATAGCAAGTATATTTCATATTTCAATATTTCATCCACACACGCGCACGAGGCAGCATTTCAGATCATCATCGTCAGTTAGTAAAATAGGGTATTCACTGCCTGCCATCAACTTGTCAAATTCACATCATCAATTATGTTTGTTAAGCAACCCCGAGGTAATCATTGAATATTAGAAGCTTCCCAAATTCCTTGTGGTAGATCATTAAAAATTAGGTCTTTCCAATTGTGTTAACAAATTATCCTCGAACACATAATGGTTGAATGAACTAGGCTTTAGGTCCTGAATGGGACAAATATTTATTTATTACTTACAGTTCTCATAAATCTGGATTTCCAAAGATTAAAGCGCAATTGTTGAACAGATCATTGACGCAAATTTAAAGTTACTTAAAAAAGTCAATATTTATTGTCGACAAAAACACCACTTCTTCGTTATTACCTGGTTTTAAAATTAAAAAGAACCAAAAATACGCAGTTCATTTGAAAAAGTAACGTTTTTTTAAAATTCTAGTACATCTTCAAACCATTTCCCTATGAGTTCAAGAATGAATTTCTTACAATATATCGATTACTCAAAACACACTCGTATCAATTTGGATCTAGCCTTTAAGGTTTAGGTTTATCGTTGAAGTGGCTTTCAAATGTTACATGAAATACACCAGCCTCGGATTTGGTCATCCTCTTTAAAGATCGCGACCCGGAACGACAATACCCTTCACCTTGAACGTATGAACGCTATAAGATGCGGATTCATTGAGGAAAATTCGATACGGTATATATGTATTGATATTTGATTGAACTCACTTTTTTGTAGATTACATGCTTCTACCGATGAAGCTACTCAAACTCAAAAACGTATTTAAGACATAGTGTTGAACTGCGATGCATTCTTAGGGTCAAACGTTGTACCTGGCCAAGTTTTGTAAGAGGCTATATTCAGATCATGACTGCAGAAAAGAAGCTGCGAAACAAATTTGGCGACATCTACTACCGATCTCGGATAAGTGGGAGGTCTCGAATCCACCTCAATACGTATGTACCGACCGCCACCCGTCTCATGCGGCTTGCAACTGTCTTCGCTTTTTCCCTTCCAGTCGCCTATTAGACGATTAGCTAGGCCCTCCACACTCAATTTGTCAACATGTACTTTTGTGCATTCCACCTGAAGTAGTTACTTTGTAGTTTCATCGCAATCGAAATATTTATACCCTATCCTAAGGGTATATTAATTTTGACTCATAGTTTGTAACACTCCTTAATATTCGTCATAGACCCACAAAAATATATATATTTATGATCAGGACCAAAACCTAAGACTATTGAGCAATGTCCGTCCGTCCGTCACCAATTTATAGGCCTTTAAATTAAAGCTAGAAAGCTGAAATTTGGAACATATACTCCCTAGGGTCCTGAAATGGTAGAGTCCACAACTTAGAAAAAACAGTTTTAAAGCTAAAGTTAGAGAGATAGAGTGTTGTAATCTTTACAAGATATGTAGATACTGTCCACATTTACAAGTTTGTCATATCAAGTTTTTTGCCACGCCTACATTTTGTGGGCGTTTTTCTCTAAAATGCTGTTTTATTCGAAAAATTTCATAGAAACCGAAAAAAAAGTTTAACAAGATATTTAGCCAATATTTCTTCCAATGTATCGCCTATACCAAGTTGTTGGCCACGCCCACTTTTTGGGGGCTTTTTCAAAATATGTTTTTTTTTTTTATAAAATTTATAGAATGAAATAAAATTCTACCCATCATCTTCTTAACGCTTTTTTCCTTGCCGCATAAAATTAATGTACCCTTAGGATAGGGTATAAACATAAGGAAAGGCTACAGTCCGCTTGGGGCGGAAAGTATGATACCCTATCCATATCCCTAGGATAGGGTATCATACTGTTCGCCCCACGCGGACTGTAGCCTTTCCTTATGTTTTATATTCAGTTTGGTAATATTTATCCAGTTAAGAACATATAATCTCCATCCCAGGTTCACTAAAAAGCTATTTAACTCTGTTGCTATAAAAATAACTTTCCGACTAGAAGTACATGTTTCAATTATATGTAAAAACATTTTATGTGCATATTATGTCGAACAGATGAAATATATTAACTCTTTGCCATTAAAAAAAAGTAATACTTCACCTTCGGAACTCTGACGGTACATCGCTACTGGCAATCAGATGCAATTTTTCAATCGAAAAATAATGTTCATACATCCATTCAATGGGTTTTGATACCCAAGAATGGATGGATTAAGGCAGAAGAAGTTTATACATAAATATAAAGGACATTGAGATTTCACCAGTCATAGTTTATTAAAAACAACATTTAGATGCATTCGATTCCATCTCGTCAATGAATAAATGAAAGTTCATACAAACAAATGATAAATAATACATTTTCATCCACTCTATTCAGCTCAAAATGAGAAGGAAGAGAGTTTACGTACGTATGGCATTATGAAAATCCCTACTGATCTATCGAAACAAAATTGTTGTTCGTAATCTGAGTCTACAATTGCAGTTGATTTCTGGAAGCAAAATGAATATAAATCTACTTTAGGATATATGTATGTATTATGTAGGAGAGAGCTCATTCAATTCAAAATGGCACGACTGTAGTGTATCCTGATGACGGAATTATATTAAAATGCAACAAGGCGAAGAACTGCTTTGCTATGTTCGAAAATTTGCTAATGAATATATGAAAAGAGGATGCAGTAGAAGCATTCGAAATTTAAAGATAGCAATAAAGTGTTCGAGTGGCAGAGATTTAGCAGCAGTAGTAGGTTGCCTGCTATTTTCGACTCAAAGGTACTAACATTAAATTAGGTATGGTGTAATATTAAGCTTAGCAATTGATATTGATTGAGTATTCAAGATTACTAATTGATGATGGGGGTGACGATGATAGAAAGTGTGAAATCAATTAGATAAGTTTATGTACACTGAAGAGATTTGCATCATTTAATGGAATCCAAACAACTTATTTACTTACCTTAATGCATGGATACCGTAAAGCCCCTTAGAATAATTTAGGGTTTCGTTTGTGGTATGAATAGGGTGCAGTGGCTTAGTGGTAAAGTGTGTTGGACCATTAAGCGAGAGGTCGCTGGTTAAAATTCTGAACTGTACCACCTAAAAGTGTTAGAAGAGTTCGAACTGTCACGAGAAGCTTTTCAAAAATTAATTGCCGTTCGGAATCGGCATTAAACAGACGGATCTAAAACAAATGACGGAGTTGGAGCGAAAGTATACGGCCCTCGCACATATACATATACGCTAGTATGGACATAAGCAGCTGCGTATTCCAGGCGGAAATCCATGCAATAAAACTTTGCATCTGAGAGGGCATAAACAGCTTCACAACAAACAAGAAAACTACTTACAGCTCTCTGATAGCAAGGCAGCCCTTTTTGCAATTAACGCCTTTGAGAACATCAAAACTGGTCAGGGATTGTCTTCAACTCCTTAAAGTACTGGCCACTACAAGCATAGTCCATTTGCTTTGGGTGTCAGCACACAGGGGATATAAAGGCAATGAAAAGTCAGGCGAATGAGCCAGAACAGGTCCCTCATCCCAATGCATCATGCCAAGACCATTCTGCGGGCTATCAATAAGCACTAAAAAAGGTGTATTAAAACCTAGCTAGAAGAAAAACAGCTACATTTCTGGAGAGAAACCGAAGGACAGGCATGCCAAAAACTTCATGCCAAACAGCTTCCTCAAAAAAAAACGAAAAAGCTTCTGCAACTAAGTAGAAGTCAGTCGAATTGTCAAATGTTTCCTCACAGAACACTACCGTGTGAAAAATACCTGATGACCGTGGGGAATGCACAAGAGAGTATCTGCAGATTGTGCAAAGAAGACGAATAGACACCGGAACGCATACTTTGTGATTACAATAGCTTAATTTTAGAGCTCGTTAACGTTATCTAGGTAATTTCTACCTTGAAGTGGTGGACATAGCTGCTAGATTATCCAAAGAGCTAGCCGCTAGACTGCATACATAAAATCGATTTGAGATCCCTACGGACACCAGATAAAATCGAAGACCTACTTCGGCTTCAATGCATAGAAGCTATACAAAGTTCAGCGTATAAAAATACTCCTCATAAAAAAAGAGTAATCAGAAAGAGCGAAATTAAATTTCCCTCCGGAATGTCATGAAAAAACCAAAGTTGTAAGAGCCACGTATCAGGAAAAACAAAGCGATTGAGCCAAAGGAGACGAGAAAAGGCCGAAATATTCGCGGAACACCTTGAAGCGACGTTTAAGCCTTTTGATGGTCAACCGTGATAGGCGTGATAACCGTTGTATGCTCTAATTTTTATATCAGCCATATCTCCATATCGTTTTTGTGCAGGAACACTTCTAATTTGTCGATTTTATTTAGAAGGCCATTTGCGTTCCACGTTACTATTTTCACAAAGCTTGTTTTATTTAAACGGCAGTTGGTGTGCCTCGAAGTTAATTTTCGAGCTTGTCTAGTTTATCAAACATACATTTGTTAATTTGTCTTTGCTCTTTTCGTCTCGCAAGTATTGCGGAGAAAACTTGATGGACTGGATCAGGCGTTGTTGGCCTATTGCGATGTGCTCCATTACGAGCTCATCCATGCTGCCGCAGTTTTTTTTATAAAAGTGGCTAGCTCTTTGGGTAAGCTAGCAGCTATGTCCGCCGCTTCAAAGTAGAAGTTACCTAGATAACGTTGGCGAGCTCTAATTAAGCAGTTGCAGTCACAAAGTATGTGTTTCGGTGTCTCTTCGTCTTCGTTTCACAATCTGCAGATACTGTCTTGTGCAATCCCTATAGTCATCAGGTATTTTGGAAACGGCTGTTTTGTGAGGAAACATCTGACTATTCGAATCTGACTACTACTTAGTAGAAATTTCGTTTCACAAATAACATTAAAAAGTGTATAAAAAGTAAGTCCTATATATTTTTGTTTCAAGTGGGTCATAATTCATTCAGTAGAGTGTTAACAGAATTTCCGACTAAATTTAGTTATTTTTCTTCTGCAAATGCAACGAAATTGATTTGGACCCATAGAAGGAAATCTTAAAAGAGTATTATCACTTATAATCTATGGCCCCGTACAAAAACATAGTAAGCGCACTTATAATAGTTTCGAGTTATACGTACCATGAGATCGACATCGAATTTTATTTTTTAAATTTTTTCATGCGGTTCTAATGAAAATCGTTGAAATCAGAGCAATAATAGCACTTAGGATAACGCCTTATGCAAACATTTACTCCAAGCAAAATCATAGCAACTGCTCTCAATACTTTAATCCCTAAACTTCCCAATAAGCACATGTATGTATATATGTGTCGACATAGCATTATTTTGAATGGAACGTTTAGAAGTTGGATGCACCCATGTGAATTTTGGTATACTTGTGTTTGTAAAAAAACAGTATCTTACTATACTTTTCAGTGTTTTGTTTTGGTATGAGGTTGGATATTAAGTACCTTTCCGATGTTAATGACTAGAAGAATTTTGTGCAGTTGTATTTATGAGCTGAACGAGTAACAGCATTTCCTCTAAGAATAAGTGAAATATGGCTTTGAGGGCAAGAAAAATGCATGAGCTGGATATAAATGTTGAAACATGTTTAATAAAATAAAATTAATGTAGATGTGATAATGTGTGGATTTAGGTAACATAACCTTTACAATACTCGTTAATATTAGGAAATTGATTCGTAAATGTTTCTAATAGACAACTCATCAAAAAACATTGTATCTCGACTCGAATCTGTTGAGCAATCAGATCATTTTTTAGGTAAATCACACAACATTCTTGAGATAGTCTACTATGTATTACGAGTAACTCACCATTTTTACAGAACCATTTCTAGATAGTGGTAGCGAGTACGAGCCGGACACTAAATATTCATCTGATACGAGCATTTTGGGACCAGCATACAGCGATTTGACGTCACCTCGAAGGAAAGGTTTCAAACCAAACCCCAAGTTCGATACTCCTGAAAACTTGAAAGCGAAATCATGGAGAAAACGACCAACTCATACACTGTTTTGGAAACGGAATCAATCGAAACTTACAAAAAATCTGGGAAATCCTTATATTTCTTCAACAAGCGTTTCAAAAAAGGTAAAACGTTACAGAAAGGTCATGGAGGAAGTTCCAGAATGATATGTTAAATCAAATTTTTGGAGGAGGCAAGGTATGAGCTTTTTACAAATATTTATGAACTCGGATGCAGAACATGACCTTGTGGCAAGGCTTGTAGAAACTAACGATAGAAAAAAAAACTCTTGTGGGTTCTTCAAAGTATAATTTTATATGCGTCGAAAATGGTGTTGAGAACAAAGCACAATTTTGTCAAAAAATGTTTTTTTCACGTTTTCAGATAGCGAATAATTGTCGAATATTAATAAGTCCAGATAAACAAGAGAAATCACAAAAACCTTTGTAAAGGAACATTGGATCCTTTCCGCAAATGGATTCTCGTAATTATCGGAAAAATACTAAAAAATAATACCTTAAAAATGAAATAAAGTCAGTCGGGCAAATGTTTCGTACTAACGAAGAATGGTTTATGTCAAAGAATTACAATATATTAAAAAAAGTGACCTTTAGGCAATCAGAGATGCAAAGATCAATGTGATCTCTGCTTGAAATTCGAAAATATGACGCCTGAAGAAAAAACCAAGACAAAAAATTAAAATACGCAGCATTTATACAACAAACAAAAAGGTAGAGAGTTAAAAGAAACAAAAAACAATTAACGCAGCTTCAGATACTGTTAGAGCTTGTTTCTACATATTTTGAAAAAATTCCTTCCACTTCCAATGCCAATGCTAGCTGCTTTTATTACAAAAAGAAATGGCAAGTTTATAATTTTACTATCTATGATTAATATTTAATAAGTATGAAGCTAAGTGTTACATTTGAGATGAAACCAACCCTCCCTTCTATAGAGGAGAAAATTGCCTTAACACATTTTTTGAATCACGGATATGTCAAGGGGTGTACGAAGCTTTCGCTTTTGGTCAGACAATTGAAACTTAAACAAAATAAGAACAAAATTGTTTTCGGATTCTTTGCATGGACCTCAACAAATTTTAGGATAAGCATCACTCATCGATTTTTAGAAAAGGGCCTTATTAATAATAAAATACTGCTCGCTCGTTAACTTATGTGTTAGATATCACACGGATAAAAAACATATCAACATATAATGGTTCTCCATACAATAACTAACTGACTGTTTTCATGAAAAATTAGCTTGAAAATGGCATCACTGACATAAATTGTAAATCTATTACATTCCGGCTGACATCTGACATATCCAAGCAACAAATTTACAAATTTCTAAAATAATAAATAATTATAGAAAATAATAATTAAGGAAATTACGACCCCAGTATCTAATAGCAGCCTGATGGCTGTACATCTATAGGAATGCGTCCGCCTTTGTTATTCCCATCAATGTCTTCCCTTACTAGAGCAATTAGTTTCAACATATTTGGTTTTGTGAAGCTGTATTTTTTTTTTAAATGCAGCATTTTCCATATTTGTAAAAGGATTTATTCTTGCTTTATACACTTTTGCGTGATGTAGGTATAATTTATCATCTTCAAACATGTTTATATTATTAAGAAATTTTATAAAAAAATACGCCATTTTTTGATTATTTAAGGAAAAAACCTTTTATTATTTGAATGGATAAATGAACAATTATACCGATTTTTTATATTTTTATATTGTTGCAACACCTAAATTAACAATAATTTGTACAAAAAGAAACCTTTTATTTTTCAGTCGAGCAAAATTATTTCGAAGTCAACGAATCAACTTGTTAAACAACCTACATCAGTGAGTTAGTTTTTGACAGTTTTTTACGTAGCGGATAAATCCTAAAAAATGATTATTAATAAGAAATTGAGTTTAACTAATGAGTTAACAGTGTGTTAGAGTTATCAATCAGTTAAATCGGCATCTTTAATAAGGCTGTCATTGTACACGCCATGATTAAAAACTGTCCAAAAAATAAAACGATCTAAAACTTGTCTGCGAGAATTTTTTTCATGCCGCCTATATGGAGCCTCTTCCAGTTTCAGTTGAAAAATATTAATATAATCAGATTCCCAAACCTTACCAACAATTCGACAGGACACTAAAGTGCACTCCCCATGTTCCAGTTCAATTAAAGTCTGAATACGAAGAATGTAACTATTGTATGAGGTTTCGATGAAACCTCCTCAGAATCCGTTTTCCATGGTGAGGTTGGCGAACACAAACGCACTTTTTAACACATTCTACAACCTCAGATTTCAGTGCGGTGTGAATAGGGCATTACACTTGCCTCCATCTTTATACTTTATCATAAGGGTACCTATATTAGTTTTGACACATAATTTGTAACACCCCTTAATATTCTTCGTAGACGACCCCTATAAGTATATAAATATATTTATAATCAGCATCAAAATTTAAGACTATTTGGCAATATCCATTTGAAAGATTTGAATCTTTTCCACATAACTGGGAATGATAGTGTACCAGATAGAAAAGTAGTATGTTATGATTGGACCCATTAACTGCTTGTTGTAGAGAAGAATTTTGGTTCTTGTTTCTAGTCCACCTCTTCTTCGCTTAAGTAGCAGAACTACTGATACGGCATAATTTGGTTTTTGAAGAGTAAGGGTTATGTGACGGTTAAGCTTGAAACGTTCTGTAAAGTTCACCCCTAAATATTTGACCTCTTCTTTTGGCTTTATTATGGAGTTGTCAGGCAATAGTGCTATTGCGCAGGGTAGAGTTAATAAGTCTAATTATTGTAAAAAAAACCTGAGGAAAGGCTACAGTTCGCTTGGGGCGAACAGTATGATACCCTATTCATATCTCTATATGCCCCAAAGAAAAAAGCATTAAAAAAAATGATGAATAGCATTTTATTTCATTCTATTAAACTAAAAAATATATATATTTTTTTAATAAAAACGCCCCCAAAAAGTGGGCGTGTTCAAAAACTTTGTGTGGGCGATATGTTTGAAAAAATATTGGCTAAATACCTTGTTAAACTTTTTTTTCGCTTTCTATAAAAATTTTCGAAGAAAACAGTATTTTAGTGGAAAAACGCTCACAAAAAGTAGGCGTAGCAAAAAACTTTATATGACAAACTTATAAAGGAGGGCAGTGCCTACATATCTTGTGAAGGTTGTAACACTCTATCTCTCTAACTTTAGCTTTAAAACGGGCGTGGCAGTGGGCGTATTCTAAAAACCAAACTTAACCATTTCGGAGCCCTAGGGAGTATGTGTTCAAAATTTCAGCTTCCTAGCTTAATTTTAAAGGCCTAAAAATTGCGTACGGACGGACATTGCTAGATAGTCTTAGGATTATACTTTTATGGGTCTACGACGAAGAATAAGGGGTGTTACAAACTATGTGTCAAAATTAATTTACCCTTAGGATAGGGTATACAAAAAATGCTATCCATCTTTGTAAACGAATTTTCACGTTGATAACATTAGTATGCATAATTTATAAGCACGATTACTTGCTACTTAAGCATAATGATTTAGCGATTTGTAAGTGTAAATGAGATTACTGCAAGTCCTGTTTCTCTCTTTGACGTTAAGATAACTCAAACTATAATTACTATTGCGATGGCTGTAGCTATTGCGGATTTGGTGAAGATGTTGTTAGAAATCATCAGCATCATGGCAATGATGGCGAAGTTGAAAATGAAACTACGCAAGTTTACAAGTAGATTTGCAGTAAACTACTTTATAGAAAGTTATGAAAAGAAAAAAGCAGCTAATGCGCAATGCTTTTAAAAGTTGATGCATATCAATAAAGAGTGTAAATGAAACTGGCGCTTAAAAATTGTTCTGGATTTCTCTGAATTTTTTATTTGATGGTATTTCTCGCGGTGTTTATATTTTCCAAAGGAAAATGAAGTATCAAACAAAATTTAAATTTCACTGGTCGAAAGAGTTATAAATAATAATCGCTAGCTTCGTGATGGACAAAAAGTTTCATTAATGTTAAAAAAAAAACAAACAAACATTAAATCGGTCACAGTTCCAAATGTAAAATATGCCCAGTTTTTGAAAGTGGAATTTTATTGATCACGGCACCAATGACATATTCATTTCGACAAAAGTTATGACGATGAAAACCATGTCCGTCCATCCGTCACAGGTTAAGAGGCCTTTAATTTTGGACTAGAAAGAAAGAATTAATTATTCTTTACAGTGCCGAAAATAGAAGAAATAACCGAAACTTCTAGGTTAAGGAATATCCTCTCAGCAAATCCAACGATGCTTTCAACAAATACGCTGATATGGATAGAAGTGAAAGTGGTTTTCATACCCAAAGCTGGTAAATACTCATATAGTACTGCGAAAGATCTCAGACCCATCAGTCTATCATCATTTCGCCTTAAAACCCTAGAAAGATTGTAAGATATCCATATACGTACTAACATTGACAAAAGGCTGCTGTCTATGGCCTAACATGCTTATTGTAAAGGCAGATCTGTTGTACAGACGCCAGTACGTTCGATTGAATATTCTCTTCACCACAAGGAGTACACAATGTCGGTTTTAACAACGTCAACATCGATTTTAACTGCATTGTCGGTTCTGAAGTTAGATGACTCATTTAGGGAGTTCATTAATGAACTACTAACCAGTCGAATTATTAACTCGAACATGGGTGTGACCTCCGCCAGAAAATCTTTCAGCAGGGGAACCCCGCAAGGAGAAGTCCCATACCCACTTCTTTGGAATCTAGTGTGAACAAACTGCTTGTTAGCTTGGAAGAAGAGTGCTGTAGAGTGACCGCCTATGCAGATAACGTTACTACTGCCATTCTGGGGAAGCACAGTTGTGGTCCAGGCATCAAAACTGAACTTGTGTTCTTTACTAGGAAATACAAAATCCCACATGTCGACCCCACTTCAATCAGGGGTACCAGCTTAGGCTTCTCTGACGAAGACAAATATTTAGGTCTCATCTTAGATAGAAACCTCAGCTGAAAATCTAACATGCAAGAAAGCGTTCGGAATGCTGCAGTAGCCTTCTTAAAAATAAACGCTATTGGTATCAAGTGGGGACTACATCCCCGAGTCACTCACTGGCTATATATTTCGGCAGTAAGACCGATACTAACATACGATTGTCTGGTGGACTGCTTTACAGAAAGCAATTAATTGCGTCAAAGTAAGAACGTTCCAAAGATAAGCTTTTTAATGCATAAATGGAGCACCATGCCCTCAGCTGGATTGGAAAGTCTGTTCAATGTAATGCACCTTTTTAGTAGACAGACTGCAGCTATCACGGCCATTCGCCTCAAAGCAACTTCTCAATAAACTGAAAATTAAGTCGGCCACTCTGTAATTCTAAACACGCTCAGAATCCGTCCTAGATATATATACTACACCATACTCCTGTCTGTCTGTCTCTATTAACTCCTTGATTGCCGATCATCTCTAAATGAAATGGCTGAGCGGTTCAACATTCACCTGTGATGGGTGCCAGGGCAAAGAGACATTCCGGGTAACTGCAAGGCTGACGAACTCGCCACACTTTGAACTACCCTTTCAATCTTGTCTGAAAATGCTCCTTAGGCATACCAGTTTCCGCAAGCTCTTGTTAAACTGGATGCAATAGAAAAAATGAACCTTGCATTGCCAGGTGTTACTACTTGTCTGGCAACGAAGCAGATATGACCTGAGCTGGATCTAAAACGCTTTAAGAGTTTGATTACCCTCAAGAGATAGGCAGACAACTTATTCAAACGACTTTTTTAGGTGATGCATGGATGAGGAGGAGGGAAAGACAACTCCATCTAGGAGCTTACTACTACAATGATATTAACGATCGAAACTCGATCGACCCAAAATATCTCTCACGCTGTATAGGCAAAATGGTTCAAGCAAAAGGCCGGAACTTCTGATCCACGTGGTATCACAATGGACCTTGCATAGGTCTTAGTGTGTCGGACATCTATCCGCCACTTTAATATAACCTAACCTAAACTTACAGGGCCGAAATGCTCAAGTTCAACGAAAATGCCCTTTTGCTATCCCCACAATTTAAAAAATTTTAAAGCTAATTGATATTCCTTAAGAGTAAAAGAAATATTTATTAAAAGCCATCCATGAATACTATTTATTCGTGTTAACTTACTTTTTAAATGAAATTATTCAAAATAAAATTAAATCTTATTCACTTGGTATATTGAATGAAGCGGAAATGGATTTACCTTTTTCAATTTTCTGTTCTGTGGCAAGAAAAAAAACAAACTTAAAACAATTGTTATCCAGTTTATTTATAACTCAGCGTTTTTGTTTTGAATTAAACTTAAAAACGTTGAAAATAAAAAGCGAATCTCGCCGTGTGCATGTGAATACAAACAACCTTTTCGTTATAAACATCTGGCTCATATGTCACAGAGTTATGTGTAATTTATAGGTTCGCGTTCGTAATTTTATTATTTAAATCGATATAGAAATACAACATCTTAGCTATATGTGTTTGCAAAACTAGTTTTCGTTTCTCCTAAATAATTTCTGAAATTTCAGTATGCGGTATTCTCTTGCACTCGACGGTTGATACAAAATTGTAAATTGATTATGTTCTTTATTTTTAAAAATAGATTTACATAGATTTATTGATATTTAGATATATAAATATAATATTGAATTTTAATGTTCATTTTTATATAATACAAAAAGCACTTATATATAATTTTATTTTAATATTATTTTGTGTATACCTTGGGAAACCGATACTGACAACTTGTGGATAAAGGAAAAATTGTTGAACTTGTTAAAATAAAAAAAATCTATTTTACCGTGGAATGTGAGCACAGAAATTAATAAGAGTTCAGAAGAATAAATAAATTGTAATTGTTTATGCAAATTCTTAATGATTTTATGCAAAAATATTGAAAATTATATATAGATGACAATAGAGTTGTGGCACGAATGTTATTAAGTTTTGTAAGAAATAAAATGTTGTAAAGCTGGTGATGTTGATAATAAAGAAAATTGTTTACCTTAATTTAAAACGTTATTGTATTTTTTTTAAATGAAATAATGATTTAAATTTATATGTAGTTTTAAATTTCAAAGAACGGATGCGAAAATTAAAAGTTTATGATTATTTTCTTTTGTAATTATTATTGAAATTAATATAAAAATTTATATTTGAAAAATTGGGCGTGTCCAAAAATATATTTTTTCATATCTTATCGCCTTGGTAACTTTAAATAAATTTTACTTATTTTATGTAGATATTAAGTACTAAGCGGGCTTACATATTAATTACGGTTTAGGCTAATTTTCACTGCTGATTGATGAATGCGAAAAAGGGTTACCATCATTAATTTTCAAAGTGAATTTTCTATCAAAGTTAAGTGAAAATATAAAACACTTATTTCAAAAATGTAATCTGTTGCTGATGGTAAATATAAAATGAAAACCCAGCTTGAGAAAGTAAAGTGTAAGTAGTTTGATGTAAGTAGATGAAGGGTAAACCTTTGGTTAAACTTTCTGGTTGAGGTTAACGTGTCGAAACTTGACGATTGAAGAGTTACGATAATTTGTTTCAGACGCTAATTTTTAGAAAAGAATTGTTCGATTAGTGGAAGATTTTGTGGTAGGACAAATGCTTAATTTCGTTTTGAGAAAATTAGACACTGGAAAATGTTCAATTGAAATGAATAAAGTGTAAATTTTGATTTTGAAAATTTATTTTTATATATAAATGGACACATCAGATTAATCGCCTCTGAGACCGTTTGAGCAATGGGCCTGCAAGTTGTCATATGTATGTATACTGTAAATACAAATATGGTTTTTTTCGTGGAGAATGTTTTTATGCCGTCCAATTTGATGTAATCTGGCAATAGACGGCGCTGAATTAGATAATAAGAATTAGATTTTCAAAATCATTTAGAGAAATCTCACACAAATAGTCCTTTTTTATGGACATATCCAGAGGGAAATGTATGTTTAGTTAAAAATAAATGATTTAAAAGCGACACTTTTACTCACACGAATTGTTTACGCATTTTCTTAATTTAAAAATATTTTTTTCTACAAATACTTTACATTAGGTGTTTTTCCTTTATGAAAATATGTTGGAATTAGTGTGTGTATGCAGTATATTAATGGTTATGTGGTTGGACTACTAAGAGGGGTCGCTGGTTCAAATGTCGGCCGGTACCGTACCATATTAAAAGTTTTTATTCGCTATCCCACCTCTTGCAAACGTCTGACAAGCATCCATGGGTAATTAAGGTATGTACTACCTTGGAGGTTAATAGATTTCGTGTTTATTAGATTCAATTCGTTCGAGTTAATTACCTTTCCTTTAACAACAATAAAACGAGACAAAATATAAAAATAAAAAATAAAAAAAAAGCAAATTATATTCACTAATGAATTTGGAGTAAGCCATCTTAAATAGTTTACAAACAGAAATGTAATTTATATAATTGAATGAATCCCAAAAATTACACACAAACGAAAATACAAACTTCAAAAAGTTATTTTATATAATAATATTTTTGTGTCTTATAAAACTAAGTAATTCATTACTCTAATGAATTCTGAATATTTTCTTAAGGATATAGAATACACAAATTCTGAAAAAGCTCACCCGACAAGAACCCAAGATGAAATTAGTTTAACTGCACTGAATTGCATTATTGTCATCTGTACTCAAATTCATCTGAAAATTAATACACATCCTTGAAGAGGAAGGTCGAAAGGAATTGTGGAAGGAAGGCAAAAATTACAATCACAAAAAAAACTAGTTTTCTATACCGAAAATGCAGACAGTCCTTATCCAATTAGTGATAATCCAATGGCCATGTGGCTGGTCGTCATTGCAAAGAGAAGTTAATTAGTTTTATCCACAAAGTACTCTTACTCAAGTATTTTATAAATATTTATTGTTTGCGAGTAGGAAATAAGTGTTGGTTTATTCCAGGCAAATGGAATTGTTTACGTTCGAGTTGGCTTTTATCTTTCCATTTGTAAGAATTGTTAATATACAGATATTTGCGTACACATAGAATAAAAAACATTTAAATATAATTCTATATAAAATATAGTATAATATATTGATTTACGAAGGCTGGATTACAAATTTTGTGTTAGCTATTAATAACTATAATGCCTGTAACGCTAACCTTTTCCTGATGTGTCTAGCGGTAATAAATAAAATACTTAAGAACTGGAAAAGCTTACAAATAAACATATGAGAGATTAACATATAATCCATAATCCTCAATCTTCGGTTCAGAAACGATTGATGGATGCAATTTCATATTGATTTTACAATGGCCGATGTTATTCTAATATAATCAGATTTTGTACTTTAAATTGTTGTGAGCAGGTGTGGCTAAAGCGCATTTTAACATATTAATGCTAAACCGCAAGTGTGCATGCTAGTCCCTAGGTTGACATGACTGGAGATCAATGTCTTTATCGCGATGTCTTTATCGCCAACAAGCTAAATATTTCTTGTAACGCTTAAGGAACCCTAGACATTCCCCAGCGTTCTTGGCGATATCGAATATGTGGTCATTCCAACGAAAGTTGTCATTAACACACCATACCGAAAATGGAAAGTCTTTCAGATCCAGCGATGCAAGAGCCATTCATGGATAATCGCAGAGTATTGAGGTTTCGCTTTAATGACAGAAAACAGCATTGCGTTTTGAAAGCATTAAATTCCACACTATCAAGGGACACCGTTGTTCCCAGTCAAGTTCGTTAGCAACTTATTTACACGAACCAACTCAGGCCGTTTTGACCCCCCCTCTAACTCCGCAGCTAGAGACATCAAATTTTCAGGATTTATTGGGACGCACAGCAGCAGGCTCCGTACTAACTTTCAACCGTTTATTATTAGCGGTTCCTGAGTTATAAGGCCCCAAAATTAGCAAAAACCGTAACCACTGACTCACTGACAGATCATCAAAGCTATGGAGCACTTCCAGCCATCGTAGAACCTTGAAATTTGGCACAGTAATAGGGTTTGCGGAGAAACCACAGGGAAAATCTAACACTTGCGATTTTCCGTGGCAGCCGCCCACTTTTCATAACTCATCGTCATAATCAAAATAATGGAGCACTTTCAATCATCGTAGAACCTCAAAATTTGGCACAGAAATAGGGTTTGCGGATAAATCACAGGGAAAAATATAACATTTGTGATTTTCCATCCAGGCGGCGTGGCAGCCGCCCACTTCTCTTAACATATCATCAAAACAATGGAGTACTTCTAATCATCGTAGAACCTTGAAATTTGGCACAGTCATAGGGTTTGCGGAAAAACCCCAGGGACAAATTTTTTTGATTTTCTATCCAGGGGGCGTGGCAACAGCAGCTCCCAAAAGACCTATAATTATTATTTTTTACATGAAGGTTGGATTCTAAGAACAAACTCGGAAAAAAATAAAATATTATTTATATTCCATTTAGGGGCGTGGTAGCCGCCTATTTTCTTTAACTCAGCCCCAAAAGACTTACAATTTTAATTTTTTACATGAGGGTTGGATTTTAAAAACAAACACAGGAAAAAATAAAAAATTGTTTATTTTCCATTTAGGGGACGTGCTAGTCGCCCTTTTTCTTTAACTTTGCAGCCAAACGACTTAGAGCTATAAAATTATGCTTGGAGGAAGGATTTGAAGAACAGAGACAAACTTTGTGTATATTCCAAAAAAGAGGAGTGACAACCGCCCTTATATCGAACTCATTCTATAGATATAAATGTGTTATTATGTCGGTAATTATTTTAAAGGCAAACAAGGAAAGTTATAAAACAAATTGTATTTTCCTCGAAAGAGGGCGTTTACGTTCCAAGTATAAAAATGTACCTAAATACTATATGTAAAATTTTTAATAATTACAATATAAACTTGGCGTTCTTTTTTAGATCTCGGTACTTTTAGTGGCTGACTTGTAAGGCAAAAGCGATTTTTTATAAAAGAACTTGGCTATTCTTTAACATTTATGTTTTTGGTGTGATTTATTTTACCCCACTCAAGAATGCTGTCAAGATCAGAATTCAATGAGCATAACATACGTTTCCGTTCCAGTTCAACGCCCGAAGATGAAGGGCGTTGCCCAGGAAACGAATATGTAATGATATGGGTTAGAAGTAACAGACAGTAGATCATTTAATAAAATGAGAAAGAGAGTCGAAGACAAAATGGAGCCTTAAGGAGCACCAGCATTTATTTGGTAAGTTGCAAACTTGAAACCGTCCAAAACAACTTGAATTGAACGTTCCGAAAGATACTTGCTTTCACCACAGTGGTGAATTTTTGGTTCCACTTTTCGGTTAGATACATATGTCATCAAATCAACAGTGGACCTGTGCTGCGAAAACCGTACTGAACAAGATCGATAATGAATTTGTTCCATAGAATATTCTACCCTCGAGTACAGGGAAGCGATAAAGCACAATCTAAGAGCGTTACGCTAGCTGCAAAATGAGCAGCAAGCAGATTGGCTTTATCGGGAATTTTATACGATTAATGTGGGCATTGCAGTCAAGAGACAAAAACCTTGTAGAGCGGGGCGAGCAGGGTGCCTGAAGCAATTGAACAGCCCGAAACTTTGTAGCGGAGAAGCGAGGATTGACTGATAAATTAAACCCCAAACTTCTCGTTTTGCAGCGGAGTCAGATAAGCTTTTGAATGTACGCTGCTCAGGTCACTCAAATCTTCGAAAAAAGCATTCACTTAACAATTCTTACTGAAACTAGGGAGTGCAAGGGAGTTGCCCAGAAAGTGAGTTGCGGTTTTCTCTTCCTTGACGGCCGGGGTAGGTTAAATTTGTTCATTCGTACGGGAGCGGACGTTACATCTCTGTCTTTAGAGAGATACTGTCTGGAGACTTTTTCCGCTTTGAAGTTGCTTGGAATGTAGCTGTGTCTGGGAACTCAGCAAGATTTCGTTTCTGTCGAAAATCTCGTTCAAAGTTTCTCTGCATTGTTTTACCAGCATTTACTAAGACGGTGTTATATTTTACTTACACTAGTATACTTCGGGCGTTTAAAAATGCTAGTTTTATTGATAAAAAAAAAAACTCATTTAGACCAACCTGAACATGTGGCTTCGAAGACGAAGTTCGTAACGATCCCAGCTACAGAAAGTATGTTTTTCGAATATGAATAATGAATAAAAATATGCAAGCAAAGCAAATTGGATTCCGATGATCAACAAACATTTTTTTTATTGGTAACAAAATATTATTTGTATACTTTACAAGTTTTCTTTTAAAGTTCTGAACTTTCGATCCCTGTACTGTTAAATTTTAATTTATTGTGTACGTGGGTTTTGCATTAACCTAAGAACTCTACTTCGGTGTTAGCAACAACTCCACGAATGAAAACTAGGATACTTCAAACATGAAGGACGAAGTGAAGGCTCTATATGACGCTGTTATACGACGGCGCTCCTTGACAAGCCATGTCATGTGAATTAAAGTTATCATTATTTCAATGTTCCCAAAATAAAATTATTTGTTTTGCCGCTTTATAATAAAGGGCTTCTCAATAACTACGTGAAAACTTTAAAATTTCACTGTGAACGCAGCCTTACACCAATAACAAAACTCTCAATGCCAAAAGTAACAATTCGATGACAGCAACTTTAAAACCCAATTATATCCCACTATCATCTTCAATAATGAAGCTCATTTTTGGCTGAACGGCTTCGTCAACAAAGAGAATTTGCGCTTTTGGTCAAATTTAAAAAAATTTCAAGATATCTCAACTTATTTGGGTTTTATTTAAAAAAAAAAATTGCCCAGTCCTTATTGGAATAGTCGATATTTTGAATTGTAGTCAGAGGTGTTATTTTAATACATTAGGCGGAACCCAATATTTTGCTAGATTAAGGTACCCAGATATATTTTTGTATAAGACTATTTTTTTTATATATAAGTAGTTATTGGAGAAACAAAAAATAAAAAGTTTTGTGAAATATATAAATACCATAACATTTCACAAAATTCTTAAAATTTAATATTTAAACTCAATTTTTTTTATATATTAACTTTTCTGCATTCATGATAAATATACATTTTTTGAATTTATTATTAAGCCTACATAACTCAAGCTTAATATTTAAATTTGTTTGTTATTAATATTCTTTAAGAATAATAGAGTATCAAAACGTAAAGAATTGCTTGCGAATTTTGAAAATCAAGGGGAAAATGGATCGCTCTAATCAACTCAACTCAACAAAATATAATGCACACAAAATATGCAGTGGAGCAAACCATTAATTTAGAAATATATATGGCCCCAAGAACGTTATGTTATAAAGTTTGGAAATCAAACGGAAAGATTAAATTCGTGGTCCTGTTCCTTCGAATTTGTTTTTGAACAAGTGCGTAAAGGACCACAAATTTAAGCTCTCTATAAAATATGTTATTTGTCCGGGCAATGACTTTACTAAAACAGGTACATTTAAAAATTTCAATAATGAATAAACTGATAATTTAAAAAGCATTAATCGGTTTTGGGTCATTAACCAATATATACGACATGAGTACCTGTCGACTTGTAGATGACAAAACTGACATACATACATCTATACAGAGAAATTCTTTCTCTACGAGAGTAAAGAAGCTTTTGCTGCTTAAAATGCAAAGCCTTTAGACCAAGTCAGAGGTTAAAATCTTGTGTAACAATCCTGTTTTAATTTTCTTTTTACGAAGAACGTGTATAGGAAATGCAGGAAAGTTGTGAAAGTCTGACAATCATCCATGAATAATATTATTAAGAAAAGATTTCCAAATATGCTCAGCTACGACATACATACATATGTATGCATATAGATTAACCGATTCTTTAAAACGATTCTAAATTGCGTTTCCATGCATTGAGCTAGTTTTAACTGCATTACGATTTTTACTATTAATTATATTTTCCATAAACATATAATAAAGATTCCTAAATTTAATTAGTATTCAGTCTTAACTCTATAAACTGAAAGTATGAATGCCTTAAAAACAGAATGCCTGCAACAATGTTGGTGCGTAGTAAAAATAAAATAAATTAATTTAAAAAAGTAATAATGTACTTCCTTCCATACCATTCTCGTTTCCATATTTGTTAGGGACAAATTGCAATAATAAAAAATTAGCAATACTCTGTTGCGAAAAACCCCCCAAGGAACAGTTAATGTGCAAGGCAAGCGAAAGGGAAAACAATATCTAACTAGCTTGGACAAATTATGGAATAAACTATTTTTGTTTCAACTCAGTTCTGACAGTTCCTGTACTGGAATTTGTCATTTCATCCGAAGACGATGTCGTGGATACCACTGATGATGACGACGATGTTGACACTGATGATGTCGATGATTCCTGTTTTGATCTATCTAACACTTCGGCACTGGTAGCATCTGCAGCAGATACATGTTGTTCTGACTTGAGTGAAACTCCATTTCTCTGTAATGAACTACTGGATGGTGATGATGGGAGTTTTAATGGTAATGCTGCATTCGCTTTCAGCTGTGGTATTCGTGATGGATTTCCTCCAATGGAACCACAACTACCAGCCAGAGAACCTCCAAAGGTTGTCGTAATGGGAGTTGTTGGAGGTGTGGGTCCACCACCAGTCGTGTGCACCCGTGGAATATTTGATTTACCCATTGCTGCTTTTGCTTGCAGGCTTTGCTTAATTACCAACGGCGTCAAATCCGTGACGTGTGGTTGGATGGTATATACTGCCTCTGTATGATGTGCAGGATGCGTTGGCTGAAAGGTGCTGCACACCGAATTCACTGACGATGCTGTTGATAACATTCCTGGTTGGCGTATACCAGTTGAGCGCGCGAGGCTTGACTTTACTGACGAAAATGTATCAGTTTGTTCAAAATATGATGGCGTAACCGGTGCTGACGCGGAAATGGAACTTTCGGGTTTTACATTATCTTTTTGAAAAGATTCAAGGCCAAAATTGCATGGCTTCTTTTTTCTTATTGTTGAGTAATTACCTTCTATATTTCTCGGTATTATTGGACCAACAATAAGGGTGTTCTGTGTGATTTCCGGTTCCTCCTCTTCAGGGCAGTCTTTTGCTAACATTACTGGTGATGTGGTTATACTGTGACTTTGTCGTCGCAACGATGGTGGTCTACGACCGAGAGTGGAAATAGTTCTTGGTGGGGGCATCGGCGGCAACTTTCCCATTTGATTGGGCGTGAAACTGTTCGGCGGCAACGAGTTCCGCTTAAAGTTATTCGATAGTCGGTCGTTAGCTCCCAGCACAACGGCTGCAGTAGAAGTCGATGTGGTTTGAGTTGGAATTTGGTTTCCAAATGAATCACGTGGATAGTTGGGCAGAACTTTGGGAAAGTTACGACGCTTAATGGCGTGTATCTGCTGTTCCGGTGTTAGTGGGTATTTCTCGGAGACAGGCTCCCTGCAAGTCACATTGATATCTTCGTTAATGAAACTAGTGACTTTCTCATCGTTACTGTGCACTGTGTAATACATTTCCACTGGATCGGAACGAGAATGGCTGTGATTGATACGCATCCCCTGAGGTTCGTCTGAACATATGTCATCAGTATTTGTTGGACGTTGAGATTCTGAAGAACTAATGCTGGTGTGAAAACAACTAGAATCAATTGACTCCTCGGTAATGAGGTCGGTGTCAACGTCTATTTCTTGACAGATGATTAAGTTCCGGGGGTTATCAGTTTTAAGTTTTGTAACTTCAATGGGTTCCTGGCGCAGCACACTATTGCTCCGAGCTTGTGGTGTGGCGTCAATAGCCACATTCACCTTCTGCGGTCTTTTCAGAAAACTTTTACTTCGAAGCGAGAATGTCGGGGAGGAACTTATTTTCGAACTTTTTGGACTTCGCTTGGCTGCAGTTTCCTGTGACATCCAATCGCACACCTTTGTGTGGGCATCAACAGTGCTGGAACTTAATTGGCGTGCTATTTTAAAACCATTAATTGGGGAATGGCTGGGTTTGACTGCTTCATAGGTGTTTGATTTGCGAACCATATCCAGTATGTAGCTATCGTCTCCATCGTTGTTTTTCGATCGTTTAAGGTCGTCATCAGTGGTACCGTCATAGGAAAGGATTCCAAGTTTTCGACTCATTATAGTGGTTTTTTTTCTTTTCTGTATCAGAAACGTTGAGTAAATAATTACATTCAGGATTATGAAAACTGCAATCAATCCGATAAGAAGATGCATTGTACTCTCAGATTTTGCTACTTGCTTGTCATCAGCAGACTGAGTGGCAACCGGATTTACTGTCGTTGTCATTTGAGAATCCTCGTCTGACTTCTCATTGTGGATAATACCAAAGGTTGGAGGTGCGTTGTACATATTTTCTGCAGTTTCTTTTGCAATCGCGGCCGGATGCGACTTCTGAAGAAGTAGTCTTAAGGTTCGCTGTGGATCATCGTTATCATGTCCTCTAAGTGCTGGTGGAAATTTGCTCATATGCCCGGTGACAACTTCGGTGGGATAAAGCGATGTACCACCGCGTGGTATTTGTGTGGGAGAAAAGGTATGGAAACCATTTGGTTGGATTGTACTGATTTGATTAAGTTCATCTGGAAGTTCCTTATTCCAGAAAGCCGTGTAATCCTGACGATATTTGTAACCAATTGATGGTGGAATACCTGAAAGAAAAAATGTAAAATACAATAACTTTGTTTAAAACTACAATTGAACACAAATCGATTAAAGCCGTTTTTGAGCAAATTGATTTAATATACATAAATAGGAGCACATCTTTAAGCAGTCCCGCAAGTGTGCATGCACACAAATTCTCAGGTAGACACGACTGAAATTGAACAAAAACGCTTAAATCTTAGCATTATGGCAAAGCTCGACGAAAACCAATTATATTCCGGAAAGGGTAGAAATGCTCGAGTCAGAGCTGTTCTGTTTCCGTGGATAGGGGTCGCGTGTTAGAACCTTAGAGGTATGAGTAGTCGCAGCTACGAGCTGGAAGATATGATGACTAGAAGACGAGTGGACATCTTGTAGGTGCTCGTATGTTCAAGAAATACCGGAAATCAGGAGCGTTTCCTTGACGCTAAATTAAAAGTTTAAAAGATGTTCGACTATGGAAAGGAGCAGCTTTAAATCGGCAATGGTATCATCTTTTTGGCAACTCGCTGATCGTTTGATGCATCCCAAACTGCTAACAAAAGGCGAGCAAGTCAATGAAACCCATATTGACTTATATTTGGTGGGCACTATCACGGAGCCTAGGATTCAAAATGATATTGGGAGAGACGTTCACCCGACAACGTCAGACATAAACAAAAGTTTCTGCAAAAATCGAACAAATTGACTTAGAAAAAGTCAAACCATTTATTATCAAAAAGCGAAAAAAGCATCAACAAAGTTGAGTTTAAAGTTTGGAAACTACATACACTACATAGATTTTTAACGAAATCACATCGCAAAGAATAGTAGTGATGGGCAGAGGCAGCTTAAGTAATGACCATCAAGAAGATAGAATGCGGCGGCTGATCTTTCTGTTTTAGTCCCTACTATAAACGTTGTTTTTATACCCTATCCTAAGGGTGTATTAATTTTGATTCTTAGTTTGTAACACCCCTTATTATTCGTCATATACCCATAAATTATATATTTATACATATATATATATTATCGTATATTTATGATCAGGACCAAAACCTAAGAATATTTAGCAATGTCCGTCCGTCACCAATTTATAGGCCTTTTAATTAAAGCTAGAAAGCTAAACTCCCTAGGGTCCCGAAATGGTAGAGTGTAAATTTATTTTTGATACGCCCACTGCCACGCCCACAATTTAGAAAAAACAGTTTTAAAGCTAAAGTTAGAGATATAGAGTGCTGTAATCTTTACAAGATATGTAGGTACTGTCGACCTTTACAAGTTTGTTATATAAAGTTTTTTGCCACGCCTACATTTTGTGGGCGTTTTTCAATTAAATGCTGTTTTATTCGAAAATTGTTTTTAGAAACCAAAAAAGATATTTAACCAATATTTTTTCCAATATATAGCCTATACCCAGTTTTTGGCCACGCCCACTTTTTGGGGGCGTTTTTTCAAAAAATATATTTTTTTTATAAAATTTATAGTATAAAATAAAATGCTACCCATCATCTTCTTCTTGCGGCATATAGGGATATAGATAGGGTATCATACTGTTCGCCCCACGCGGACTGTAGCCTTTCCTTATGTTTTTTAGGGGTATAGCCCTTA
Source organism: Ferdinandea cuprea (assembly GCA_963576555.1). Taxonomy (NCBI): domain Eukaryota; kingdom Metazoa; phylum Arthropoda; class Insecta; order Diptera; family Syrphidae; genus Ferdinandea; species Ferdinandea cuprea. Next base: position 88,517,051 of record OY754959.1, read on the forward strand.
ATAGAATAAAACAATGATCTAATTTATTCAATTTTTTAAATCGACTTGAAATTTACTTTATTTGAAAGATAATCTTCTGGCATTAAAATTTAAGTATGATTTCTGGCATATGACCGACATGTCTGGATCGGACGTAGTCTTATCTGCAAGTTCAATTTTTGATGACTTTTTCCAACATTTGTGGCCCTATATCGGCAATAACGCTGCGAATGTTGTCCTGCAAGTTGTCAATCGTTTTGGGCTTATCTTCGTAGACTAGCGACTTCACATTTCCCCACATAAAATAGTCAAGCGGCGTTAAATCGCACGATCTTGGAGGCCAAAACTATGCGGTTACCAAACGTAAAAAGAAATTGTGGCACGAGCTATTGAACATGTTGCGCCGTCTTGTTGAAACCACAGCTCCTCCACATCATGGTTTAGTAATCATGGCTTTATAGCGGTCACCATTGACTGTGACGTTCTGGCCAGCATCGTTTTTAAAGAAGTTAAGGGCCAATTATTAAACCAACACATAAAGCACACCAAAACAGTAAGATTTTGTGGTTGTAACGATGTCTCAACATACACTTGAGGATTATCATCACTGCAAATACGGCAGTTTTGTTTATTGACGGATCCATTTAACCAATACTTAGCTTCATCCCTAAACAAAATTCGCTTATGAAAATTGGGATCAACGGCAATCTTGTTTTGGGCACATTCACCGAATCTACGCCTTGCTAGGTGATCCTGTGCCTTCAATTCTTGGACGAGTTGGATTTTGTAAGCACGCAAGACAAGATCTTTTCGCAAAATCTTACATAAAGTGGATGAACACATATCCAATTTATTTAAATACACTACGCTCTACATCAGCAATGACTTCTTCTGTACGCACTGTACGACGTCTCGGTGGATACGTATTATCATTTAGAGTAAACGTCGAGCGCAAACGTCCCATATTTAATCAAATTAATTGCTCTGATGGACACTAAAGTTGACCGTAAAATGGACGTAGAACGCGATACGTATATCGAACAGAACAATGATTTTCTAAATAAAACTTAGAAGCGTTGTTCAGGCGTCAGTCTATTCATGTTGAAATGCCAAACCAAACTAAAAATAAATTACTTGACAGCTGACAAAATGGCCGTCAGTAAAAATAGTGTTCCCAACTTAAAGTTTTATACCTCAAATAAAACACATTTTATTAAAAGTAATAAAGCTCTTTGAGCAATAATAAACACGATGCACAATTCAGAGATGAAGAAGTGCGTCGAAATTCTTTTACACGTAAAATTTCCCCACCAATAGGAGCCACTCATGACTAAGATCAAGCAAATACTGGTAAAAACACCCCTAGTGAAAAGCGGTTAGTCCTACAATAATGTATTCTGAGCTTCCAAAAAGGTTGAAAGGCGTCGTGTTAAGGGGTTACGTGGGTTTATTCAGGAAAATAAAGTTATATATTCAAAAAAAAAAAATGTATATAAAAAATAAAATATTTTGTTTAAACTTCGTACTGTCTTAAAGATATGCATTTTGAAAAAGAATTTCTGAAATTTTCAAAGGAAAATATTCAAAACTCCGTCATTGTGACGTCATTTCCGGTGATCCGTCGGAAAAAAGGTGCGTCTGCGTTGACAGAAGAACTCGTGATAGGATCATCAGAAGTAAAAAATAATTGTGTTTTAGGTAAGACCATAGACTAGAATTTGGACGAAGGGAAAAAAAAAATTTTGGCAGACCTTTTTACAAAAAAAATTGCTGAATCCCAATTCCTTCAGTCTCGTGAATTAAATCTCAAAGACTTGTGTCAAATTTCATCAAGATCGGTTGAGTGGCTTTCGAGAACTTTTGACAACCGGCTTTCAAAACACAGTTTCGAGAAAAACGCGTTTAAAGTTTGGATAACCTCAAATAAACCTCGTGATTCAATTGAGTGCGCACCTTCCCAAGACTGTATCTCCGAAACGTTTATTCGAAATGACTTGAAAATTCATGATAATATTCTTGAGACGTTGTAAAAATTAATAAGACAGTACAAAAAAATTCGATTTATTAAAGCTGTGAAACCCATGTAACCCCTTAAGATGTTTCGCATGAAGGGCGATCCAATGCCTGATCGGTCAATTTTATCAAGTTGCGGTAGAAGATCATGAAGATCGTTGAGCGGGCAGTAAATCAACTCGAGTAAATCAACTCCAGATAAAATCCGAAGAATACGGAACAAGATAAATAAACATTTTTATTCTATAAAGAATTTGTATGTGGGCTTAGTTTGATCTTAAAAAATCAATCGATTTCCATTTAAGAATATAAATTCAGCCAATAAAAGTCCACATTCCATAGCTCACAAGCCATTTTCCATTCTCAGCACAAAGCACGCGTGTTAATAAAAAACTTCGTTCAAATAACAAAATATTTGATGATATATTTATAGGTTAAGATCAAGATATAATTAACACTTTTCGTACGACTGCAATTTGAAAAGTGCTTATTCGCCTAAAACTTGTGTATGAAACATGAGTATTATAACGCAGACAACTGATTAACTTCAACAAGGTCGTAACAATCTCGTTTCTTAGTTTATAGATTTTTTGTTATCTGTTGAAATAGCTAGCAGCACTAAATATTTCCTCAACCTTTTTTTTGCACACCGGTACTGTCACAGATAGAGAATATACGCACTATACAACTGTGGACCTCTGCTTTTCCCCACAATTAAGAAAATCAATCTCAAACAGCTTAAAAATTCCATGTTCACCATTGCAATAAGATGACATTTAATTTAAGCCCACAAAACTCCTATATTCCATAACTGTGTACAACAGATGGTAGCTCGGATATATTGCCCATGCATAAATCCTAAATAAGCCAAGCAATTGATTGCAGAAACAAATTTGAACAAATAAATATGCATCTTAATGTGCTAATTACTAAATGAGTATGAGTATCAAAACTTACCAATATTAATGTAGCATTGATTTCTTTTGTTAAATTCCGGCCAATCCAGATCATATCGATCCCATTCAAGGGCATGCAAGTTAATAAATGTTCCCTTCCATGGTGCTTTCGGATTTCTGCAAACATATACCAAGTAATCCATTAAAACTCGTTCATACAGCCTTCATTTGTAGATAAATAGCATTTGATAGGGATAAACCCCCAAAGTTATGTATGTAACATAGAAACACGACGATATACTCTAAATTACACTCCTCGCCTCCACTTTATTTCCAATAAATTTTTTTAGATGCTATTCATGTGCATGCATACCTCGTATCCAATAAAAACTAGGAAAAGAAACTCTTACCCTGTCTTAGCGAAATTAGTCCAATAAGACATCACTGCTTCGGAGAGAAGTTTCTCTTGGGCATTGTATTTATTGTGAAATGGTCCGGCTGGGGCCAATGGTGCTCCAAATATGAACGCCAATTCTTCACCAGTTATGCTATGTGGGAGCTAAAGAGGACGACGCAAAAATGAGTTTAAGACAAAAACAAAAAAGGATTAGATTGTCGTCCTTCTGCTGAAACTGGAATTATTTTTATTATATTTCTTTCTTCCATAGAGTTCTCTCATTTCATTCATTCATCCTAACCAAGCCAAGCAAAATTCATAAAAGAAGAACCATTCTCTTTTTTTTTTGTCTTTCAGATGATAAAACCCAAACGTGACTTTCATTTTCACTGAAAAAAACATACACTAGCTGTAAGTCTGTAGACAACTTTGTTCGAAAAAAAACAAGGAGTCTGAGACATAACAGCGACATCGACGACGACGATGACAAACAGAATGATAATGATGACGATATTTAGCTATTCCACACTGCTGTGTGTAGTTTACCTAAGAAAATGTACTGAAGAAAACCCTAAGCAGGGATATTTAAGAATACCCAACCCCTACACTTTTCAAATAGTTTTCCTGGATCAGATATCCATGTCAAATAAACATAGAAAATCGATATTCCAATTGCCCAAATACTGGTATGTATGGCTGCGAGTTTATTTCAATCTTCAAAATCAAATACTTGAATCCGTTTGATTTGAACTTAGTAATCGACTGACTGATTTTCTTCTTGAAAAAAAAAAATTTGGATTTGTGTAAGCTTTTTATTTTTAAAGTCAGCATTTTATTTAATACCGTCAGCTTATCACAGAGAATGTGAGTATTTAATATGTGTATGAAGTTAAATGTGAAGCCACTACTGGCAGTTGTAACTAATTTTCATACTTTCAGTTTTTGAGAAGGTCTGACTTCTGACCAATAACAGTAGGGTTGGGACAGTGTTAGTGGACAATTGTTGTAGGTACCACTCAGGCCATTACCGAATCTTAACTCTCGATGATTTTAAATTCCTTTCATAAAAGAGTTAAAATAGGCGTGGTAGATTCACTCAAGTGATGGTTCAATACGTACGGGTAATAAATGGATTTTGGATACTCTTATAATGAAGTGTGAAGTGAAGGATAAGAGAAAGGACGATGCCGTCGTACGTTGGTTATAAATGTAAATAAAACATAAGGAAAGGCTACAGTCCGCTTGGAGCGAACAGTATGATACCCTATCCCTATCCCTATATGCCCCAAAAAAAAACCTTAAGAAGATGATGGATTGCATTTTATTTCATTGTATAAAATTTAGAAAAAAAAAAAACATTTTTTGAAAAAACGCCCCCAAAAAGTGGGCGTGGCCAAAAACTTTGTATGGCCGATATATTGGAAAAAATATTGGCTAAATATCTTGTTAAACACTTTTTTCCGGTTTCTATGAAAATTATCGAAGAAAACAGCATTTTAGTGAAAAACGCCCACAAAAAGTAGGCGTGGCAAAAAACTTTATATGACAAACTTATAAAGGAGGGCAGTGCCTACATATCTTGTGAAGGTTATAACCCTCTATCTGTCCATCTGTAGCTTTAAATCGGTTTTTTCTAAATTGTGGGCGTGGCAGTGGGCGTATTCCAAAAAATTTTACACTTAACCATTTCGGAGCCCTAGGGAGTATGTGGTCCAAATTTCAGCTTTCTAGCTTGAATTTAAAGGCCTAAAAATTGCGTACGGACGGACGGACGGACGGACGGACATTGCTAAATAGTCTTAGGATTTGGTCCTGATCATAAATATATATACTTTTATGGGTCTACGACGAATATTAAGGGGTGTTACAAACTATGTGTCAAAATTAATATACCCTTAGGATAGGGTATAAAAATAGAGCGTAAAGGCACGACCTGTCAGTTGGTATTGTCATGTTTAAGAGAGGGACTCTGTGAACCGCGTCAAAATAATAAAAAGCGAGAAAAAACATAGGCCTGAAAACTTCTAGGAAAGGCTCCGCTTGGGAAAACGATTTGATAACCTATACATAGCCTTATATGCTCTCATAATGTAAATTGTGCCAAACATCGTCGGGATCTCTACTAGCAAAATTATGTCAAATTCATAATAGTATCCCAGCCCCCCGGGTTTCAGACCACAAGTAAGACCGGACATCCATTCAACCAAAGACCAAACCGTCGCGAATGCAAGAGCGCTTGGACTCGATAACGGATAGAAGCGTGCCTGGTACCGTAGAGAAAAAAGGAATGCTGTAACTCAGGCTGAGTCTTTCCACGACTATGAAGCCCGTTATGTAATTAAGTTAGTTCCTTTTAACCTCAATAAATATTTTCTTTCCATTATTGATAGATAGATAGATAGATAGATAGATTTATTATTTCATGAGATTTGATACAAAATTTTTGAATTTAGAATACGGACATAGCAATGTTGTCGTCTGCCGGATTTGATACAATACATATAACAATATAAAATTAAACAATTAAATGTGACAAAAATAGTTAGGAAACTGAATATACAGAATTTGTTGAAGACATTGAAAGATATTTTAGAGCATAATACTTTACTTGATTGATGGTGGAAGCGAGAAACCTGAGGTACTTTAATTTAATTTTTTTATAAAAGCTATTTCGATAAGTCATAGCGTGTTTCAAAAATTTGAGTAAATAATACCAGCTACGGGCGCCATTTAATGCTTCATAAAAACTAGTCAAAGATAAAGAGCTTTCTTGAAAATAAAAACGTCGGATTTCTTGTATAATTGGACATACCGCGATAAAATGGTAAATATATTCAGTTTCCCTTCTGTTGCATAACTTACAAGTTTGCTGAAGTTAAGGCTTGTGGGGTATATAATTTAGATTCAGAATTTCGAGCCTAGCTTTAAAGATGGTGCTCAGCAGAAGTTGAGTAGTTAATATTAAAATAGCCTCCTTCCGTTATCATTTGATGGTTTAGGTTTCTGTAGATTAACCTGGAGGTTGATGATAATGCTCTCGACAACTGTTGTTGTTAAAGTTTGTCATCAATTTTCGCCATGATGGTCGCGAAAAAGTCCTGCCATTGGTTCACATTATTTTCGGTAATAGATATATCAATATCGTGAGAAAGCGCCAACTGGTTCCATTCCCCGAACGGATAAGCATCAGTTCTTAATATGACAATTGATTTATGAAGACTATTTTCAGTTCTTTTAATCACTTTTATTAAGTTGTCTGAATGTGCTTTTAAATTATGGGAGTATATTGGAGGTAAGCCAAATTCCACATATATAGCATAGGTCAGAGTAGGTTAGGTCTCTGCTTTCTTCCTTTTGCCGAAGTTCAAGTTGGATGTTAACAACACACCAACATAATTAAATGCACGCACCACTTTTATCCGCTCGTTATTTAGTTGTCACGTTTCTTCACGTAGCCGCCTCACCGATCGCCTCACAAAAATCATGATTTGCGTTTTTAAAACAGTTATGTGTAGATCCCATCAATTTTCTGCCAATACTGGACAACGCAAAAATATGATCTGTAGTTGAAAATCCTGTATGAAAACTAGCTTGAAATACGCTTTCTATCCACTTGCTTAGCCTTCCATATAGTACCATATAATACAATACCACCCCTATCGTCTGTTACGATTAAAACGGGGTGGTAGTGTTCATTGTGCAGAAAATGAAAGTGCACGAACAATGATCAAATAAAATAAATTATGGACCCTACTTACTAATTCTAATACTTCACAGCTCTCAGAAAGCGTAGAATTATGTAAAAATATAAAACAAAGTTTAAATTCTTTTGCAAGGACCAACACAATGAATGGATAAAAAGATTAATCATTTTATTCGACGTTTATGTAGGCATTCACTATGAGGTGTATGAATTTAGAAATATATTCTAAGAACCACGAATCTCTAATTTTTTCGAAAGCGTTCCAATGATTTTGGTCCGATACCGCATAACAGTTTTTTTAAAACAATTACGAATAATGGAATTTTACAGAAATGCCATTATCTCAAAAGCCGACCAAAGGAATTTAAAAAAAATAAAACCTATTATTTATTAAGTTAAACAAATTTGCGTACTTCAATTTATTAAATTATTTTTTTTTAATTTTACTTTCATAAAACTTTCATTAAATTGAATTCATTTTCAGAAAAAAATTTGATCCGTTTTTGCATTTTGCACAACTAAATACATAAGTAAAAAGTGCAAAATATGGTAAATTGATGTAATCAATTGGTAGAGCCAATTTTAGGAAAAATGTTTTTTTATTTTGGTGTGCGATCAAATGTTTCTATTTTGTGGTTCACAAATGCATCTCATAAAACGAGAATGACGCAGTCGGGCATATTAATTCTAATGAAATGGAATAACGCTCCTTCAAAAAACAGTATCTAAAAATCTGGCGAAGTGACAAATCTATTTCTATTTTGAGGTTCACAAATGCATCTCATAAAACCAGAAGGATTCGTATGACGCAGCCATACACTTTTTTTAATATGAAATATTCTTAAATGTACTATAAATTCAAGGATAAAACTTTCAGAAGTGCAATGAAGGAGGATAAAAACTGCCGGAAACGAACAAAATTATCCCCAACATATCCAGAAGAATGTGCACTCTTCCGGTATCCGGACTCGTATTACATTCATACCTATGCAGGTACATAGATTACTAAGGTGTGTTTGAATGCATGCAAACCTCATGTACCTACATATATGTACAACAGCAGCCGTTCGGTTTATTTTAGCTTTAAAGTTCAAGTTGGAAGTTGGAAATACTTGCTAAAAGTTTTCTATTGTTAAGACATTCAGCCAAGGACAGTTGAAGAATTCGATTTTCCATTCTCTTTTTAGGGTTTTTTTTTTAATTTTTGTTTTATCTTGATGTTCAATATCTGTAAAACAATTTGCATTGCAGTGGTTCCGTCAGGGAGCAATTGAAAATCAAAAAATGTTGTAAAACTGAACTTTGACAAAAATTCTTTTGGGAAATTGAATTGACATTCGTCCTTTCGTATGACGATCAGATTATATTTGGTAGGATGGCAGGTATAATGTGATATGGTTGAATATAAATGGGTTTAGTTTTAGAAAAGTGAAAAAAATGGCGTGCATCTAATATTTTCAGTAAGTTCAAAATAGTGTGTTTTCTTCCTGGTATATGAATCGTGTTTACTTCGAAGTCGAATATGCACTACGTATTACACTTCATTAATGATAAGTAAGAATAGTCAATCAGTGTGCGTTCAATTCTTGTTCGATTTAAAAATATGCCAACCAAATGCTCTCACAGTCACATTAGGCTAACAACACACAGTAAAAAAATATTGTGGACTTTTTGAGGGCCATTTGCTAAAAGTAAGGGCCACTTGACTTTGAAAGTTTAAATTCATGCTGTCTTTTTGTCTGAAATTTGAAAATATCATAGTTGCTTTGAGTGGGCGATGTTTCGGACGTGATGTTTCGGACGTGGTTACATCCTTCTTCAGGCATAAAAACAACAAGAACTATTTACATCGCTATGATATTAATAGTCTTCGTTTAACATCTCAAACAAGCATAGGACAGTTTTTTTGTGACCAGGTCAATGTTGCTGTATATAGCTCGTAGAGTTAATCATTGAACCGTCTTCTTCAGAACCCGTCAAGGCATTCAGGACCAAATATCTTATGACAAAAATTATTTCAAAATGGCAAAGAAAGTTTTTATCCACTTTCCTGGCCTGAAATCGCACTGATAGGGTCCAATCAGATCGTTGACAAAAGGTTTCAGGCAGATAGTATCTTATATGCGATGTTTAGGAGATTGATACCTAATAGTTGTAACAGGTTAGGGTCCATTCATCAGGCATCCATTCTTCTGACCAAATCTTGGAGGTGAATGCTCTCTTTCGAGCCTCAAATAGTTCGGTTGATAGACCAACCGGCCCAGCCGCCTTGTTGGATTGCAGTTTATATTATTGCTGTCCTCAATTAATTTTCGTCGGGTGCACGAAATTCAAAAAAACCAAATGCAAAACGACTAAACAAAATATGCAACATCGTAGGCACGTATTTTATAAGAAAACCTTAATAATTTGTCAAAATTATGCTGTGTTATTGTCCTTTGATCTGAGTTACGCTTAAATAAAACACCTGCACATAAGCTCATATATGTTTATTGTAAAAAGGCCAAAAATACACTGGCTGTGGGTGAATTAGAATAACCTTCATGCATAGAGTCCATGAGAGTGATGTCTATATATGAAGCTCTGTGTAGAAATGCGCCAATATTTTCTATTTGTAACAATATTTATGCTTTACCAATTTCATTCAAGTTATTATAAAAATTTACGTAAGAATTCAAGTAGAACAAAAAAAATCAGATTAAGATAATAAATTCTCATAAATAAAATTAAAATGAAAATTAAAAAAAAAAAAAAAAACATATTCCTAACCATTTCGTATTTCTTCTCAAAATTGTACCATCATTCAAACGTATCCAATAAGATCTCGGGCTGTTGTGCCTGTCTTCAATGGTTGCCTCAATGCAATTTTTCCGGATATCTTGATACCAAACGTTTTCTCCTTTCTGAAACGTCCTCTCGGGTTTGGCAGTTCGATCGTAATGTGATTTACGTTGTTCAACAAAAGTTGGCGATTTTTTGTACGTTTGGAACAACCTTAGGTTTTGTTTCCTGGAACAAGTGTTCTGCCATTCATAAGTTGTTCTGCTTGTGAAGCATCAATCTCTTTAAGTGAAAAATTACGACATTCCAGCAAACCTTTCCATAGCTCAGTTTTCTAATGCCTACTGCTTTTTCTGCAAACCCGTTTCCCTGTGAATATAATGGACTTGTTGCTATGAGGATCCAAATGGAACATTGTCTGCAACAATTTCTATTGGCAATCCATGGGTAGAAAAACAATCTTTCAGTTTCGTTTCACATTGAATTGCAGTTTTGTCTTTTAATGGCATAATATCTAGAAATCTGGAATAATGGTCAGAAATAACTAAATATGATTTGGCTGCGACTTGTCAAATATCCATAGCAAGTTTTTGAAATGGTAATTCTGGTACACTGTGCGAGATCATCGGTTCCTTAACTTTTTTTGATCGATACTTTTGGTAAACGGGACATTTTGCAATTGATTGATCGTACTGCCCAGGACACTATTTGCCGATCTCTTTTTTTGTCTACTCAATACCCGCATGTGCTTGTACATACTCACGTAGGGTTATCGGCGCGATTACTCTCTCGTTCAAAAATATAACGTCATCCTCAATAATAAGATCATATCGATGCTTCCAATACAGCCTTATGTTTTCATTCAAATGTCGTTTATCATGTGGCTATCCTTCGTCCAATACCTTTTTAATTCGGAAAGCCATTTGTAATTCTTTAATTCTTTCTGATTTCTTCATCACGCTAACTAGAGGCTTGTGATCGCTTTTGACAGTGGTGGAACCGCCGACAAGAAAAGACTACCGCTAGCATTTTCTCTTCAACTTAAGCATAAGTGATCTCAGTGTCTGTCAAACTTCGAGAAGCGAAAGCAATTTGTTTGCCTTCTTGCATCAGGCAGCATCCTACACCAAATTTAGACGCATCCGTCTCAATGGTGACTTCCTTAGTTTCATCAAATTACTGCAATGTTGGAGCATTAGCGATCATTGTTTTTATCCGTTCCAAACATTCATCGTGTGGGCGCTGCCAATAAAACACAGTATCATTTTTCATCAAATCTCGTAATGGCTTACTCACCTCGGCTAAGTTTGGCACATATTCGCGTACGTAATTACGTATCATTCTAATAAGTTTTTGCAAATATTTCTTGTCTTTGGGTGCAAAAATTTTTTAAATCGTCCAATTCGTCCTGGATCACATGAAATTCCATTTTCGGAGATTATTTTAATCATATATTTTACTTGATTTACGCGGTATTCGACTTTTGACTCATTAAACTTTATATTTAATTTCCGAGTGCGGTTCAACACATTCTTCAATATGCGATCATGTACTTCGATGGAATCAGCTACAATCTAAATATCATCGATAAATACGAAAACCCCAGTAATTCCCTCGAAGTTGCTTTCGTTGTATTTCTGAAATACCTCTGGACCAATCTTGACTACATACGGTAAACGTAAAAATCTATAACACCCATATGGTGTATTGAATGTACACAGCTCACTGGCTCTTTTACGGAACCCAATATCCCAGAAGCACTCTATAAGGTCCAGAACCGTGAACAGTTTCTTAATAGTTAGCTTGGCCATTAGTGAATCAAAGGATGGAATTTGGTAGTTTTCATTCAAAATGTCATAATTTAAATCCTATGGGTCAATGCATAAGCGTAAGGCTTTAGATTTTTTTCCCACTATTATCAAATAAGATGCTCGTTCAACTGGATCATTAACTTTTGCAATAATTTCTCGATCAACTATTCGTTGCAACTCCTTTTGAACATGCTGTCGTAGCAGAATTGCGATTCGCCTCGCTGGTTCAAAACTTGGTTTCGAGTCCTTACGTACTTTGATTTCCAAATTTTTTACGACGCAACCTAATTCATCAAAAACATATCGACTCAATAAACAGTATTTTAGGGTCACTGATAGACATGCTTCAAGTCCCATGTTCACTGCAAGTGTGCATAATTAAAAACGTTTGCATTGACACTTCGTTTTGACACATAACCACACATTTTTCAGTCCCTATAATACTTAATTTATTGTTGTCATATGCAGTAACTGGGCCTGATCTAATTTAACGTTTTTCATCTGGTTTAGATTACGATACGGTAAAACATTCATATCAGTACCAGTATCTTATTTAAAATTAATAATACAATTATCTAAACGCACTTTTTCATGCCATCTGATCTTTTTTCTCAGAGTGGTCGATAACACCATGTTTATTTGCGTTTCGTCGTCATCCGTGCTAACATAATCATAACAACAACAGCATAACGTGCAACTGAAAAATTATTAAATCGCGAACAGTTGTCGGACACTTGGCATACTCGTGTACTGATTTACAAAATCTACAGTTTAATTATACCCTATCCTAAGGGTATATTAATTTTGACACATAGTTTGTAACACCCCTTAATATTCGTCGTAGACCCATAAAAGTATATATATTTATGATCAGGACCAAATCCTAAGACTATTTAGCAATGTCCGTCCGTCCGTCCGTCCGTCCGTACGCAATTTTTAGGCCTTTAAATTCAAGCTAGAAAGCTGATATTTGGACCACATACTCCCTAGGGCTCCGAAATGGTTAAGTGTAAAATTTTTTGGAATACGCCCACTGCCACGCCCACAATTTAGAAAAAACCGATTTAAAGCTACAGATGGACAGATAGAGGGTTATAACCTTCACAAGATATGTAGGCACTGCCCTCCTTTATAAGTTTGTCATATAAAGTTTTTTGCCACGCCTACTTTTTGTGGGCGTTTTTCACTAAAATGCTGTTTTCTTCGATAATTTTTATAGAAACCGAAAAAAGTGTTTAACAAGATATTTAGCCAATATTTTTTCCAATATATCGCCCATACAAAGTTTTTGGCCACGCCCACTTTTTGGGGGCGTTTTTTCAAAAAATTTTTTTTTTTTTCTAAATTTTGTAGAATGAAATAAAATGCTATCCATCATCTTCTTAAGGTTTTTTTTTGGGGCATATAGGGATAGGGATAGGGTATCATACTGTTCGCTCCAAGCGGACTGTAGCCTTTCCTTATGTTTTTTTGTTTGATTTGCTATTACCGTTTGTTTGCTTATCGGGATTGCTATTGTTGCTATTTTGTTCGGTACCAACAAATGTATGCTTTGTTTTACCCTGCATATGACATAAATATTTATCCACACACATTTATTTAAGTCTAAATCGTCTTTTTCTAATAATTTCTTTCTTAAATTTTCATCGTTGGTGCCAATGACTATTCGGTCATTTTCAATATATCCGCAATTTTTAACAAACTTTTTTATATCCAAGAAAAAGTTACCAAAAGTCTCTCCAATCTCCTTATTACGAGAATTGAATTTGAACGCTTCGTATACTTCGTTCTTTTTTCGTACACAATAATTCTTAAATGCTTCAGCGACATCGCTCACCGTTGAGGTGTTTTCTTGTGTCAGGTCAAGTGTATTATATATTTCAATTGCATCTCGACCGCATGCATTTAAAAATGTTGCATGCCGGTAGTTTTTTTATCTAATTCTGTTGCTGCTGCATACATGTCAAAGTCTTTTAATTATGCGCCAGTTTTCATAAATATTGAAATCCAATTTCAAGGCCTTTGTTAATCTTAAGTTTACTAGTGAGAGTGATGTCTATCCATAAAGCTCTGTGTATCTATAACACAAAGGTTTCATAGGAGGCAATATAAATCCATATCTAGTAGAATTTCTAGATTTGAGAGCCATTTCTAAGTGGCCCAGAGCCAAGGGTTAAAACGCACAACAGAGGGCGAAATTATCCTATCGGGCACTTTTTGGCAACGCTGCCAGGTAGTCAACTCAACATACCTATGTCCCTTTAAACTCGCAAAAAAGAATTTGAAAATGGCAAAAAAATCGTCTTGAATTTCCTATCTGTGAATACGTGTGAACCACAGATGGTCCTGTTGATTGTCAAAAATATGGTGATTGAAGACCATCTAGATTCCTTTGCGCAGTACTGCATTTGTGTGCGTAAGCTGGCTATCTTCTTCCCGCTGGGAATCTGAATTGTATGCAAAAACTTATTCAGATGTAGTCGACGCCTTTTTGAAGCAAATAAAATAGAGACAACATCATAAAAAATTGTACAATATTTCGGAAACTCTTGAATTAGGTACCGTTATTCCAATTTTTTGCCACAAACTGAGCATGCAGAAAAAAATAAAAAAAAAACGGCGCGAGATGTAACCTCAAAAACCTTATATAAAAACTTGGAAGCAAATCCGTCAAACCGTTTCGCCATACGGTGCTCGGACAGACAGACAGACAGACAGACCGGCGAACGGAATTGGGCGACTTTTTTGGACTTCACTGTAGTTGTAATATCATCCTTCATACTCAGTTTGAGTTCGAAATTTCCGCACGATCGCAATAACTTTCTCTTTAGAGAGAAAGTACAAGATTTTAAGCACGTTAAACAGAAGTTTTTGTAAAGACATTTTGGGTCAGACATAAATGGTCGAAAAGAAGTGTGAGTAGCTGGTATCTACTGCAACTCTTAACATTTCTTAAACATTTTTTATTTGCTTTGTGATTTGTGGAGAACAACTTAACAATCGGCTGTTCATTTACAGAGGAAAATGTCGATTGTAAATTAGTTGAAACTAAATTACGGTACATTTTCAATACCGTGTTGAACTTTGTTACCTTTTTTTCTATTCGACAGTTAAGGGTTAACTTTTTGCTTGTCAAAAAATGGCTGTTACTCAAATTTTGTTGATCGTGTGTAAAAAAGTTGCTTAATTTAATTTTTTGCATATTTTTCAAGGATAAAATTTTTAATTCAAAATTCTAAAAGTTTTGAGAATTTTGAATTTAAGAAGCGATAACTTTTTGAAGCTGCATAGGTATACCCAAAGAAGAATTGAATTGTATTTCCATGAAATGTACTCAACAATTTTTGTACGCTTAATAGTTTAAAAGTTTTAGCGTTTAGAGGTCACCCACTTTTATGTGCTAAATGGAGTGCGAATAAATCTCCCTCGTTGCCATATAGCTTTTGTTCGGTAAAACTTCAAGAACCCCCCCATTAAAGTATTATACTGTTTAACCGCGACAATAGGTATTTATACCTAAATAAAAAAAATTAAGGTAACCAATTTCATTGAAACCGACTGACATTATTTCCAAAGTGTTATTGTATTTAGATGAGTAACTCTCTGCTGAAAAACTATCTTTAGTCGACTCAAGCAAAATTTTAACAGTATAATGCTTTAGATTCGGTATTTAAATTCGCAGAAATGCCGAAATATGCTCAGTGTCGCCATGGATGTTGTAGGTACCCCAAATGATAGCGGCATTTTCCACTCCTCCCACAGCAACAATGGTTGATCTATGTGTACGTACAAATCCCAATACATATTAGGTATATGTCTACTTGGGAGTTAATAAAGAAAGAAACAAAACAGGTTTTCGTTCCCAGGACTTGGCATTTATTCTCGGTACTACTCTAATTTCTATACAAAAAGTGTACATAAGTATTTACTTTCTTAAATGTTTATGCACTGCTGAGCCTATAAATTAATCAAAGCTAAGAATCCAATCTTGAAAGCAATTGATCCGATTTTTTACGTAACTGAACAACTTATTTCATTATCTACTTTTAATCACTATCTTATTATCTCTATCTAGCTTGGGGCTAGCTAGTCATGGAAATATATCCAAGGTCGCCGGGCAAACCCCATGATTGTATCACTTGCCCCTTTTTCAAATGTTTAAATGTTATTTACGCAATAAATAAAGAACTTAAAGTCCTCAGCAAGTAAATAATGTTTAGACAAAGATACATAAATGTTTGTGAAATAACTTTTAATTTAATGATATTAGGGCATACCTACCTGTCTGTCAACAAAAGTAATACTCTTCAAATATTGACAAAGAAATACCAACCACAACATTTTATATACAAAATTAAACCCAACTTTTCACATCACTTGAGTAAGATCCACAAAAATACAGAGAGGAAAATAATTAATAACTGAGTCTTTTGTATCCATTTATTAGCTGCTGACGAGACAAATTACCACATCAAAAGGTAATTATCATGTGTTAGGAAGAGAAAAAAGCTTTCGCTACAAATTTATTTGCACATCGAATTCCTCCACACGTTTATGGATTACAAGATAATACCTCATTAGATGAACATGAAGAGACAAGGCTACATACAGTTCAGTCATGCTTATAAGCCAATAAACCAATCACAAATGCCTTCAACGAGGATGAATGAATAAGTACCAGAAAAAGATTTTTTACTCTTATATGTATGTATGTAATAAAAGTGGATGGTATCACATTCGTTAGTAAGTAGATACAATCAAGGCGGAAACTGCAAGAAGAAACCAAAAATCAATGATATCATAGGTTTGGGTTAAGACATACGAAATCAATAAAATCCTACACATTAAACAATTCCTAATGTTATACATACATAATTTTACTTCTTAGGCTTCGTATGTTAATTTAGAGAGTTTATTGAAATTAAAATGGAAATGAACTTAACTCGGTGAAAAGATATCATAAATGCTTCGTTTCGAGTTGTTATTTTTAACTTTAGTCGAAATTGCATCTGAAATACACACAAACATTTGGGTTGTATAGGGTGGCGCAAATGTTATCACTAAATGAAAAATGGCCCCAACGAAACTGGCCCCTAACAAAACACCAAAATTTAAATGCCTCTAAGTATCAAATTATGACCCGTTTCAGACATACTACACAAATCTATGTATATACTTTAATATTATGAGGTAGGATCTATTAATTTAGAGCATGTGAATCAGAAAAGGACCTGGGTGTAATTTTGATACTAAGCGTTCCTTCTTGTCTTTTGTTGATTATATGGATAATAAAAAGCTAATCAAATGCGGGGTTCATTAAAAGAAACAACAGAGATATATCTGACCCACATGTACTCTTGTCACTTTTTTATTCCCTCGTTCGTTCCATACTTAGCAGTCCAGTTTGGGAGCCGTTTTACAAAAACTCAAGTATGAGAACTGAGCAAGTTCAAAGATTTAAAAAAAACATAAGGAAAGGCTACAATCCACTTGGGGCGAACAGTATGATACCCTATCCATATCCCTATATGCCCAAAGAAAAAAGCGGTAAGAACATGATGCGTTGCATTTTATTCATTCTATGAAATTAATAAAAACATTTTTTTAAAAACGACCCCAAAAAATGAAAATTTACATGCAAATTTATGAAAATTTACGAAGAAAGCTGCATTTTAGTGAAAAACGCCCACAAAAAGTGGCAAAAAACGCTACAACAACCTTATTAAGGAGGGCAGTACCCACATATCTTGTGAAGGTTGTAACACTCTATTGCTCTTACTTTAGCTTTAAAACGGTTTTTTTCTAAATTGTGGGCGTGGCAGGGGCGTATTTTTAAAATTTTAACTTTTTACGATTTGGGAACCCTAGGGATTATATGTTCCAAGCTTCAGCTTCCTCGCATAATTTAAAGGCCTCAAAAGTTGATACGGACGGACGGACGGACGGACATTGCTAAATAGCCTTAGGTTTCAGCCCTGATCATAAATCCTGATAGGGGTCTACGATGAATATTAAGGGGTAGTACGAACTATGTGTCAAAATTAATATACCCTTAGGAAAGGGTATAATAAATATAAGGCGTAAACGGCCCATACAGGAAGCCTAGCTTCTCCAACCACTTTGGACGGGACCTACAGTTTAATGTCGATTCCGAACGCCAATTAAGGTTTGAGAAGCTCATGACAGTTCTTACTCTTGGATATGTGTCAGACGTTCGCCAGAAATGGGGCAGCGAATAAAAACGTATTAGATATATATTACGGGTCACATTATATGTTCACCTTTACTCTCTTTAATTAATACTGAGAACCTTCAAAGAAATCTGAGGGAATCATGTTTGTTACATTCCCAATTTCACCTCACTGTCTATGGTCGCAATGAACCGATATAGAGTTATTAACAATATTGTTATTAAGAAGTCTATAAGATATTGTTCTCTGATTGATAAAACTAATAAATAAAGTACCTATTCTTTGAATTAAAATTGATTGACAACGAGAAATAAGTTAATACGATACCATCGAAAAAAAAGCATAGCATAAGCTAAGCATTATCTAAACATATATTGGCAATAAACAAAATATTACCATATATTTTTATAAAACATATTTTATATATATTATATATTTTATTTTTAATATTTTTTATTTTTTAAATTTATTTTCTTATTTTCTTATAATAGACGGTTTTTTTTTAAGCAAATTGGTTTTTATTCAATCTTTACCATTTAAAACAAACTCGCGAATTTTCATGAACTTTTAAATATCTTGTTAATAGTTATTCAATTGCCATTGATTTTAGGAAAGTCGATATTTTAAAATTAGCTTATCAAATTTCAATGTATAATTATATTCGAATCCATTTTCTGCATATCCAAAAAATGTACATAATTACCGGTTAAAACTTCTTCCTAACAGGAAATTTTAATCTGATGGCACAACAAAGTCTAAGCAAAATAAACATTCATATGCAAATTCATTCATTTAACTAAACCACTAAAAATTGATCGCCTGTATCCCACTTGTAACATGCAAACGGTTATCACGCATCAGTATCAGTATTTCTAACTTAACCTCTCGAAGGATAAACTTAACGAACCACAATCACCTAACCTAACAAGGGAAAAATCATTACATCCCTCGTCTGAGTACTTACGCTCGAATGAGGTCCAGCCGCACTGTTGTGCCCAAACACATACATATAGTTTCTCGGATTCACATCGGCATGAAATAGTCCTGTCTGAATTAATGGTCCAACAACTCGAGCATCAGATAAAATATCTAACACAACATCTCGGTGTTCCAGGCTGGATGCTTTAATGGGATTGGTGTACATGTCCGTGTATCTTTTTGTCGTTATGGGTGAAAAGTGGTGTCGAGGGCCGGAAATAAAACAAAATAAAAATAAAATTAAAATTATGGTTCTATAAAAATATTTTCGTAATCTTTGTAATATTTATTTAGCTTAATGGTGTTTTGTGGTAAAAATAAAAACAAGGCAAAACGTCGATATCTTGTTTAGAATTGCGTGCACTTTTAATGTCAACGTGTTTTTGGTATTCCGCTGTAAATCAGTTGGCACTGCACTCAATGGAACCATTGTTTACAGATGTCATTCTTAAACAAAAGCTTAAATGCTGGCAAAGTGATAAATGCACTCCCTGGGAGCACTGTCCATTGTTATGATAACGTTTATATGTCAAAAGGAAAGTCTTTATGTTGAGTTCTCTTAGTTTGCTTTCAGAAGGTGATGAAGTGGATAAAATATCTGTCCAAACAATTTCATATACAGCTATTGAAGGCAAAATGTCACAATAGAGTTGTGTAAGCGAAATATACTTACATTTTGTATGAATCTTGGCAGATTAGTGGAAAAAGCTCAATCACATTGAGTGAATGAATCTGAACTTAATTTGATTGAATATATTTTCGGGAAAGTATTTACTTTTAAAGTTGCAAACGCAAACAAATTTTGCTTATAACCGCATAGCAATTCTTAGTCATTAATACAGAAGAAAAATTAAAATAATTTAATGAAAAATTTTACTCTCGACACGCGTACTGAGCACTGAGTGTCGAAAATAATTGAGTGCCCACGTACACGATAACTTAACATCTTATAGTACACAGATCGAGGGTTAAATCGTTAAATGACGGTCACCAACCAATCGCATGTTCCAAAGGCTGTGGTAGCTCTACTGTACTGCGGTTGTTGGAACAGAAGAAAACTTAATTACACCAGCGAAGAGTAGGGAAAAAAATGAGCGATATTCATTTAAAGTGTTGGCTCGAAACAGCGAACAATGGGAACGGCAGTGCGCAGCCTAAAGCTAGCAACTTTGGCACTAGACCCTTATTTACATAAACCTACTCAGGCCATTCTGAAACACCTATCACTTTGTTCACGATCAAGCTTCAAGCATAAAGTCAAAGGAATTTTTGGAAAGCACACAAGCAGAAAATTGTCATGTTTCAACATGAGTTCCTGCGTTATACGGCCCCAAAATTAGCAAAACTAGTAATTTCACTGAATCAATGATAGATCATAGAAACTATATATAGTAATTCCTTCTATCACAGCAGAACCGTGTATATCTTAATAGGATGCTACGTCGCAGATGGTCCATCCGTTGAGTCCAATTTTCGATTACTCGTTCGAGCATTTCGACTGGTAACTGACGAATGACACGCGTGATGTTTTCCTCCAAGGCCTGAATGAAGCGGGTTTGTCGGCATAAGCTTTTGACTTTACATATCCCCACAGGAAAAACTCTAACGGTGTGATATCACACGATCTTCGTGGCCAATCGACCCGGCCCAAAACGTGAAATTATGTGCTCACCGAAATGTTCTCTCAATAAGTCCATTGATTGATGCGATGTGTGGAAAGTGGCGCCGTCTTGCTGAAACCAAATGTCGCCGAGATCACGAGCTTCAATTTCAGGCATCAAATAGTCGGTTATCATGGCACGATAACGGTCGCCATTGACGATTACGTTCGCACCGGAATAATTTTTAAAGAAATATGGACCGATGATTCCACCGGCCCACAAACCACACCAAACCGTTGTTTTTTTCTGGATGAAGTGGCAGTTCTTCAATCTCTTCAGGTTGCTCTTCGTCCCAAATGCGGCAATTTTGTTTGTTTACATACCCATTGAGCCAGAAATCGATCTTCTTGGAACTTTTCAATAGCCCATAGAGCGAAGCGATGTCGCTTGGGAAGGTCGAGCGGCTTCAGTTGTTGCACAAGTTGTATTTTGTACGCTTTTAATTTAAGATCTTGACGTAAAATGCGCCAAGTCGTTCCATACGTCAGTCCGAGTTGCTGCGAACGGCGCCGAATCGACTCTCTACGGTCTTCGTGTACACTCTCAACTACGGCAGCTATATTTTCTTAACAGCGTGCTGGACGTGGTCTATTCGGTCGAATATTATCCAATAATGAATGCTGAGTCTCAAAATGGGTGATGGTGTTGCGAATAGTACGCTCAGTAAGCCGATTATGTTGACCTTAAGTTGAGCGAAGTGCACGAAACACATTCCTCACAGAACGTGAATTTTCATAATAAAGTTGAACAATTTGCAAACGTTGTTCACGCGTAAGTCTTTCCATTATGAAATGCCAAACAATACTAAACAAAAATAACATGACAGCATGACACGACTCACACGTGATCTGTCAAAAAAGGCTATTGAAAAAAGTATATCTACTTGGATCACCCGTTATTATTATGTCAAAATTTATTTTAATTGTTTTAGAACTTTATCTCTCTTTATTTCCACTTCCTTTATTTCAGGAACTTTTTTCCACGGCTCTAGGAAATAAGGCCTCAAGAAATAAAGTCCAAAGAAATAAAGCCGCAAAATAAAAATGATATAAGGTCCCAAATTTGGGGCTTCATTTCATTATGAAATACAATCCCAATATAAAAATTAAATAAAGGTCCAAAGGCCTCTGTCCACTATCGCCGTTAAATTTTTTGTCAGATCAAAGTGTGAGCTTTGAGCATTCTCTGAACTAAAAAAAAACGAAAATAAAAATGTTTTGATGTGTCTGAGCTAAAAAAGAAACACTAACAATTTTTAACTTAGGTTTTGCTTTGAACTAAAAATGTAATGTCATGCACATGAGTAAAGGTAAAGACGGATATCCAAACTAGACATCCTGACGTCACTATGACATAGAGTGACAAGGTCCCATGGATAACATCGCTAGATTTTCCACAGTGTCATCTAACATCGGATGTCACGTCTGCATCATTCAGCGGAATTTATATTGATTTTAATTGGCTCTGATTGTACGGAGTATAATGGAAAATAATTTATTCAAACAAATTAGAACAATAACAATATGTTTTTATAAACATTCACAGACATATTAAAAGAATGGTTAATTATCGTCTAATTCATAAACTAATTGAGTCTTTAATTAAAAGCTAAAACATGAACTACGATTTCTTATAAATAAAAAAGCAATTTATATGCTGTAACTTATTGGCGCTTTTTTTATAATGGACTTTGGATACTCTTATAATGAAGTGACACAGTGCGGGCATTAGGGAAATGAAGGATTAGAGAAAGGGAGAATCCGATGCACGTTGGTTTTAAATGTTTGTAAACTATAATGCAAAGGAAGAATAGAGCGTGGGAGAGCATTCCACATTCGTATTGTACGGTAAAGAAATGTATCCCTGTATTTCACGTATACGTGCGAATACAGGCTTACGGGTAAACTGATGTGCATTCCTAGCATGGCAAGTATTGCAGTTGAATTGCTGTAGGGGTGGAATGCAATTGGCTATTTCATTTGAGCACTTGTGGTGGAAATACCGATAGAACATTGACATGCAGGAGACGTTACGACGATGACTAAGGAAGTCAAGTGATTTCGCGATGTCTCGATCGCCAATAAGTTTTACCGCACGTTTTTTGATCCTGTCAAGTAGCTTCAAATATGTTATTGGTGCACCAAACCAAATATGAGCGTTGTACTCAAGTCTTGGGCGAATAAACGCGTTCTAGATTCTAGCCAGATCAGAAGATGTGAAATATTTCTTGCATCGCTTAAGG
Organism: Ferdinandea cuprea; assembly: GCA_963576555.1. Taxonomy (NCBI): domain Eukaryota; kingdom Metazoa; phylum Arthropoda; class Insecta; order Diptera; family Syrphidae; genus Ferdinandea; species Ferdinandea cuprea. The sequence goes on from OY754959.1 coordinate 88,539,703, forward strand.
AAGCCTAGACATTTCGCACCGTTCTTGGCGACATCAAATATGTGGTCATTCCAACGAAAGTTGTCATTAACACACATACCGAGAATGGAAAATCGTCGGTTTCAGCGATGCAAGTGCCATTCATTGATAATGGCAGAGAATTAGGGGTTCGCTTCAATGACAGCACACAGCATTGCGTTTTGGAAGCATTAAATTTCACTCTGTTGGTTTTACCCCATTTAAGTATACTGTCAAGACCAGAATTCAATGAGCTTAACATACGTTGCCGTTCCAGTTAAACGCCCGAAAATTAAAATATGTAAAGCTGAGGGTACTGTCATCAGCAAAGCAATGGATTGGATAAGAAGTGACAGACAGGAGGTAATTGATAAAAATGAGAAAGAGAGTCGGAGACAAAACAGAGCCTTGGCGGACACCAGCATTTATTTATTTCGACAAGAGAGCTTGATGCCAAACTCTGTCAAATGCTTTTGAAATATCAAGCGCAACGACCTTGCTTTCGAATAGATTGGTTCCACTTTTCGGTTAGATATCAAATCACCAGTGCACCTGTTGCTATGAAAACGGTACTACCGGTCATTAAGTTTTCGGGATTCGAGATATTTCATAAGCTGACGGTTTATCAGCGTTTCTATGACCTTGGAAAAAAGGGACGTAAGTGCAATAGGTCGGTTGGAGGAGGGACAGGAAGATTCCCCTTTTTTGGGATGGGCTGGACAAATGCTGTTTTCCATCTTCTCGAAAATAGCCTTGAAGAATAGGACAGATAGAAAAGCTTACGCAGTGGTTGCCAGCGTGAAAGAACACCTCTTTAGAACGGTAGGGTAAATATCATCTGGGCCAGCGGATTTGTGAATGTTGAGATCTTGAAGTACTCTTGCCACAGTACGGGTGCGGCAGTGGATTAGTCCCATGGAGTGTTCTACGCGCTCGAGTGCTGGGCGAGATAAAGCGCATCTGGGAGCGTTGAGCTAGCTGCAAAATGAGCAGCAAGCAGATTGGCTTTATCCGAAGACCTAACAGCTCTAGTGTCATTGCAAATAAGTGTCGGCATATATTACGAGCCCGAATTTTTAATATTCTTAACAAACGACCAAAAGTTTTTACTACCGGTGGGACTTTGTAGTATTTTTTGCCTCAACTTTTGGTCGTAGGAGAATTTGACACGATTAATGTGGGCATTGAAGTCATTTCTGGCTCGTTTGAACTTATTTCGGTTTTCCTCAGTTGGGTTGGCCTTAGATGACCGAAAACTAACCTCTTTAGCCCTCCTAGCTTCTTTACAGCTCAAGTCACACCACGCGTTTTCTAAAAGTCTGATACACTTAATCCCGTTGGGGATAAGCGTTTCATACCCAGGTGAATTAAATTTGTAATCATATCGGCAGAGGCATCCAAGTCGTTGTTAAGGAAGCACAACGACCAGTTAAGACTCCTAAAGAAAAAGTTTAAAGCTTCCCAATTGGCTTTCTCGTATTGCCATATGGTTCTTTTAGGAGCTTGTTCTTTAGCTGTGTGGTTAAAGTACGACAAAATCGCCGATATGATACAATGGTCTGATGAACCTGGAGGCGATAATACATTTATAGTGTACATATATGGGTGAGAGGTGAGAAACAAGACCAGTGTGTTAGCGGTTGGACTACTAAAATCCGGAATCCGTGTCGGCTCATTTACAAGCTGGGTAAGGTTGTTTACCTCAGTAAAGATCTCAGCATACCTGCCTTCGGATGTTGTCTGTACAGAATGTCGAAGCCAACTCGAATTGTGCACATTGAAATCGCCCGCAACATCGATTTCACTGTGAGGATAAAGGGTTATAATTCGCGTGATGAAATCGGCCAGCTCATCAATCTCGTTAAAAGTAAAATTGCGGTGTAAGTTTTGGCTTCTATAAATGAAACAGTAGTGTATTAATTGCCTACGGACATGGAATTTTAACCAAATAAAATTAAATTCCGGATTGGGACATTGGCCATATTGAGGTAGAAGTACATCACTACGTATATAAACGGCGATACCACGATGGGAAAAGAATAATGGCAAGTTATAACCAGGCAGACTAAACTGTTAAATCGGAATCAATGCTGACCTGTGTTTCACTTAGTTCCAAAACAGCTGGTTTATTGTGAATCGCATTGGCGTACAATGAAAAAAAATTGGATCTCAACCCACGAATATTACTCACGTCCACTCTAAAATTCCTATGCATAACAAAAAACAAACACAAAAAATTCAACTCCGATGGTGACCAAGCTGCGCGGTACAGTGTAAATAATGACGTCAGCTTTCCAAAACAAATCACTGCAGGTGTTATGCCCATACAATGAATTGCTATGGTTTACCAACAAAATATACACAACGCGATGATACCCTACCCAGCCATAGCAAGTGCACGCAAAATCATACGACACTTGCTATAGCCAAGCAAAGCAGCAGCAAACAATAGGGCGGAGGACCAGATGGAGTGCCCAAATACAATACACTTTTTTTTTTAATCACTGCACTGTACACTGATGCTGTTTTTGTTTTTGCACAGCGCGATCCATCCATTTTCGTCATCCATTTTTGGGACATGTTCTGTCTAAAACACCTTAGAAGAATACGGATGAATTCACGAAATTGGATCAATGACGTCGCTAACGGTCAGTAAGGTTCAGTAAGGTACTTTCAGGACTAGATATGGTTCTGGGAAAAATGAGCCCTATCTAGTAGCGGATGAGCCCGAATTGGGATATTGGCATCGGAATTAAGGGCCTGCTGTTGTAAGGGGCCAGGGCATGGCCGTCGGGGTAATTCCAGACAACTTCAAAAGGTTTTAGTTTTCAGTGACAAGATTTGCTTCAAATGACAACGGAAATAAGACTATGTACCTGATATGTACAGCCATTCCTCACAGGTGTTCAAAAGCCCAAGTCTATTCTCACGCGGTATAAAGGTTGCGCGCACAGAAAAGAGAGAAGAGATAAAATTGTTTACATGTCTTCTTATGCAGTTCGCTCTTTCCGCTTTACTGTGCATAAATAAATAGGATCACCTGTGATGATAATAATTGCGACATATATATATTAGAGCTGCAATACAAGATTACATTTATTATGACAAATGTTATTGATTTTAAACCGATAAGTGATCGCTTAACTATGAGAAGAAGCTGCAAGCGGCACAGAATAATAAATTCGGCGTTGGACGCCTCAGCACCACTGAAGTAGTCAGAGCCTACAAAGACCGCTGACTCTCCACTGTGCATTCACCTACCACATATACCCTCAACCAGTGTTCGTAGTATCGCGACATCATTAAAGTGATAGCCAAACCCTAAGTTACTAGTCCCCCGCCAAAGTTAAAAAGACCGTGGTATGATGATATATGGTTGTCCCCAAAAAGATATCTAAAGAAACACATGAAAACGCTGCAGCGGAAAACAAGGGCAGCAAGGGAAGAGCGAACAGGGATCCGAGATGGGCTTTTTATTGGCCGAGATGGCATTTTATTTCATTTAAGATATTTACAAAAAGATGGGCTTTGCAAAAAACTGTGTATCATTTCATTTTAATTTTTGAATGCAATCTCAAAAATACATGCACTCATTTTTCTACCATTCAACTAAATGTAATCTCTAATGAATGCAAAAAATTATGTTATAAATATTACGCTAAGTATTATTATTATATTTTTTATAAACGGTTTTTTGTACACTCATAAAATATATGTGTTCTATATTTGCACGCGACAAAGCTAGATAAGTTTCGCCGAAATCCCAAAGTTAATCATCGCCTTGTAGAGCTCCTGTCTATAAAAAAAAGTATCTTTAGGCTTTATTTTTTATTGTCATATCCAAGACTTACCAAGATCAAAACTTAAAATTCATCAAAGATTGCATTCAAAAATTATTGCATTCAAAAAGGATTGCATTCTTCTAAAGGGTGATCCATTTCGAGGTTCCTTACTTTTTTAAAGAAAAAAACACAGAAAATTCAAATTTAATGGAGAATGTTTATTAACATTTGAAAGAACATTCTTTGGCATTTAGTTTTTGAAGATTATGTCTATCAAATGTTGGCCGTTGCTACGTCGCAGATGGTCCATCCGTTGAGTCCAATTTTCGATCACTCGTTCGAGCATTTCGACTGGTAACTGGCGAATGACACGCGTGATGTTTTCCTCCAAGGCCTGAATCGAAGCGGGTTTGTCGGCATAAGCTTTTGACTTTACATATCCCCACAGGAAAAAGTCTAACGGTGTGATATCACACGATCTTGGTGGCCAATCGACCGGCCCAAAACGTGAAATTATGTGCTCACGGAAATGTTCTCTCAATAAGTCCATTGATTGATGCGATGTGTGGGAAGTGGCGCCGTCTTGCTGAAACCAAATGTCGCCGAGATCACGAGCTTCAATTTCAGGCATCAAATAGTCGGTTATCATGGCACGATAACGGTCGCCATTGACGGTTACGTTCGCACCGGCATAATTTTTAAAGAAATATGGACCGATGATTCCACCGGCCCACAAACCATACCAAACCGTTGTTTTTTCTGGATGAAGTGGCAGTTCTTCAATCTCTTCAGGTTGCTCTTCGTCCCAAATGCGGCAATTTTGTTTGTTTACATACCCATTGAGCCAGAAATCGATCTTCTTGGAACTTTTCAAGAGCCCATAGAGCGAAGCGATGTCGCTTGGGAAGGAAGGTCGAGCGGCTTCAGTTGTTGCACAAGCTGTATTTTGTACGCTTTTAATTTAAGATCTTGACGTAAAATGCGCCAAGTCGTTCCATACGTCAGTCCGAGTTGCTGCGAACGGCGCCGAATCGACTCTCTACGGTCTTCGTGTACACTCTCAACTACGGCAGCTATATTTTCTTAACAGCGTGCTGGACGTGGTCTATTCGGTCGAATATTATCCAATAATGAATGCTGAGTCTCAAAATGGGTGATGGTGTTGCGAATAGTACGCTCAGTAAGCCGATTATGTTGACCTTAAGTTGAGCGAAGTGCACGAAACACATTCCTCACAGAACGTGAATTTTCATAATAAAGTTGAACAATTTGCAAACGTTGTTCACGCGTAAGTCTTTCCATTATGAAATGCCAAACAATACTAAACAAAAATAACATGACAGCATGACACGACTCACACGTGATCTGTCAAAAAAGGCTATTGAAAAAAGTATCTCTACTTGGATCACCCGTTACAACTCTGATACATACTAGAAAAAAATGTATTCTGAATATATTTTTTATTTTCTATAGAAATTTTCGATGAAAACAAAAGTGTGCGTGGCAAAAAGCATTATAAATAGTAAACTTATGAAGGAGTTCAGTGTCCACATATTTTGTTGAAGTTCTAACACTTTATCCCTTTAACTGCAGCTGTTTAACGGCTTTTCTACCTTGTGAGCGTATTCAAAAAAATAACACTTTACCATTTCGGGACCAATGGTATGGTTTTGTATATGTTCCAAATTTCTGTTTTTTATACTTATATATGTATATTTACGACTAATATGAAGGGGTAATACAAACTATGTGTCAAAATTAATATGTATATCCTTAAGATAGGATATAAAGTGTAGAAGGAAGAAGATAGTACGCAGTCTTCCAGCTAAAGAAGAGTCGAGGAGTCTCGCGATCCGGAGGTTCTAAAATTTATTTTAGCAGAATTAAATTAAATAAAAGTGGTCCTTAGAGACAATATTAATGGCTCAATAATCAAATGAATTACCGGTTATTGACAAGAGGGTTAAACACTTAGAACTTTGTGTTGAAATAAAACCTAGAATTTTAACTTAGTACAAACTCATATAGCTACAAATTTTCGTATAACCCAGTCGTTAACATAACACGTCGGAGGAACTACGTTATTCAAATGATTTTGTTTGCTTGATGATGTCTCAAGTGATTTCACAGTTCTCGTATCACTTGCATGTCTATCAACTTTATGTATCTATCAACCTCAACCTAGTTAGAAATAATAGTACAAAAATCACAACTAATAAAAATGTAATCCACTATTTGTTCTTAAACATATTACATTTCCAGGCAAAAGGCTTTGGTACAGACATATAGAGCATACCCATATAGATTTTAAAATTGTAGGTCGCGCACCACATATCCTTCCAAAATGAAATGAGGATATATTGCAAGTGTACACTTTAAATTAAAAATCCTTCTGCACTCACGAAAAAGAACGCTCTCATATCATATGTCTGCAGAAAGATATTGTATATTAGGGTGGTATGCAAAATCATTCGCTATAGTAGCTATGTACACAATATTGGTTATGCATTGCGAAAGTAATATATATTATTAATGTTTGGTGTAGATATAATGATTAAGCGTTATTCCATCGTCATATCAAAATCTTTCAAAACATACACATGGTATGAAAATAAACATAAGATTTAAGAATGAAGACGAAATAAATGCAATTATTATTATATGTTTCTTAGGGTAAAACCAATTACTATTTATTACTATCAAGTAAGAGAAAAATTATCACGAAACATATTATTCTTTATTTTTCATCCACCCTATTGTACAAATTACATCTTTCCTTTTTTCGTCGATGTACAATCGCGAACTGCTCTAGTAAAATCTGTCATCTAAGAATGTATGTTAACTTTAATTGCAAGCTTTAGAATTTCAGGTCATCCGTAACAACTTGTGAGCATATTAAAACTATTCAAGTTTGGTGCCTTACCCCATACATAGAATGATATATTTTTCTGGGTAAAATAAGTGGGAGTTTGTAATAAAGTGATGTGGAAATGAAGGTAAAAATTTAAAAAAGATGTAACGAAATTTCTTTAAAATTTGTGTAAACGTTACGTAATTTGTCAACAATCAATAAATATTATCAACAATATTTTAATACGAGAAGAAATACATATTGTGCGGAAATTTCGAGCTCATGAGTATGAGGGATGATACAACGATTATAGAGAAGTCCACCACTCGATCGGCCCGGGAGCCGTAAGAAACGGTTCGACTTCAAAGTTTGAATATGGAGTTTTTTGGATTACATGTCATGACGTTTCTTTTAGTTTTTGATTTATCGTTTGAAATAACAGTATTGCAATACAATTTTGTGTAAAAATCACTTATCACTAATTTTTTCAAAAACGGCTCCAACAATTTTGATCTATTTTTATGTGTTGGAATGCTTAGAGACGTCTTGAGAAAATCCAATATTTTTCAAAACTAGAATAGTTATTTAAATTAATTTGGTTAAAATGTTTCCATTTTTTACTTCGCAAATAGTATTTTGCTTTTTTAAATCATTTAAAATGTATTCATATAGCGAGAAAGTTTCAGGTGACTTGTTTAGCTTTATAAGTTTTTAGGATTTAAATAGTTCTTTTACTACAGTTTTTTGAATAGTTATTCAGTATTCTCATACGCAATTCATGTATTCGAAGTACGGAAACAGACAAAAGTCTTTTGAACATTTTTTGAGAAAATAAGTGATCTGATTTCTTGGAACTCAGGGGGATTTAATTAAAAATGTGTAAATATTTATTTAAAGCAATATTGAAACTACACTGTATTATAAATGAACTTATGTAGTTTTTAACGATTTCACAAATTTTATTTTTACTTTTATACTGGACAAGGCAATCCAATACCTGCAATAGGATCAATACTGGTGTTACAGGTAAATATATTCTACGATTCAATAAACAAGACATGTGGTGTTTCATTTTTGAGCTTTTGAAATTAGTTAAATATTTTCTTTGTTTTGAGCTAGAAAGTTTAAATATCTTTGAAAAGGAACAAGAAAAATATTTAGACAATCTTTTCATAAGTATGTTAGCAAACAACTGATTGAAAGACTCCGCATTTACCTACCACCGGCATGCAATTAAAACCAATGGTCCTGGTATCGCAACATCTTCACAGAGGTCGCCGAAAAACTAAGTTACCGCCCACTTTAGATATGATAATATATGTCTATACCGGAAATTGTTGACAAAAGATTCACACATGACAAGGGTATAGCGGAAAACAGAAGCAGCGACCCAGGAGAAAGGAGAAACAAAATAACCTGCGTAGAAAAAGGAGAGAGTGCTCCCAACTCAAAGAAATCGAAGAGTCACGCGATCCGGAGGTTTTATTAAAAAAGTCAAATAACTGAGGTTAATGAAGAACCAGTCCCGTAACACAGTATAGACGATGTTAGCTTAGCCATAAAAAAAACTTAAGAACAACCGGTTCTAATGCTCAATTAAGCACAGTTTTTCAAGTATGGAGGTTATGTTTCGGTAGGGCTCATGCACCAAATCATCAATCAAGTTTGGGGAAAGCAAGCCCGATGGCTGGGCCATCAGCTTCAAAAGCCCTATCTAATCTACAAGGAAAATCCAACCTTAATTTACCTTATAATCCAATCCAACGTACTGCGTGAACGTCTTCAAACCTTACGACAGATCCAGCCTGGCAGATCGATTATAGGGCACATATCTATTCTTAGGCAAGTCCTGGAAAAGGCCAACGAAGTCGAGACACAGCATCTTTTGATTGACTTCAAAGCCGCACTCATCGTTAGGAGCTCTTAATGACGCTGGCTGAATTCAGAACTTATAATGTGAAGTTTTGCAGCAGCTCATTGAAATATGCACTGGATTTCAGAATTGAGATGCGCTATCATGTTATTTCTTCAATCTTGGTAGGTCAACACAGGAGGCACTATCTTAAACAGATCAGTCCAGATACTGGGTATATATGATTGCTATATAGACATCATCGGTAGCTCCCTGTGGCAGATGCTTTCACGGCTATTGAAACACAGGCGAAACTATAGTTGGCTTTGAGGTGCCTACAACAAACAAACGGGCAAAACGTAAGTGTTAACAGTAGATACTTCAAGGTGGTAAGAGTTTTTATCTACCCCGGTAAACATCAACCGAATGACATCTTAGTGAAGATCAGTCGAAGAATTACCCTAGGAAACCGTTACATCTTCGGTTTCGCAAAACAAATTGAGTGTAAACTGCTGACTCGAAAGACAACATGATGTATGCAATACAAAACCCTTATCTTGTTGGTTTTGCTTTACGGCTCCCGAGTGTTGGATGATAATTGGGAAATGAGCGTTAGTATTGAACTCTCGAATGACGGCTATATGTTGTATGAGATGTGGATGAAGTCTAGAAAGCAAATACCATTCGGAAGTCCTATAGAAGTGAAGTGGTTAATAAAATGTTATATAAGTTTCTGGTTTTCATGTCGCCCAGAAATCCAGCAGAAAGTAAGAAGTCACCCTTACTGTTTTTTTGTACTCGTTGTTCCATAAATTTAAGATTTAGCTTTTCTAAATTTAAAGACTCACGAATTTATAAAAAGTTTGCTTGCTTGTTCGTATTAATTATTAAGAAATGTCATTTAATAAGGAAGTTGATCATTATAATAAAATTAAATCAATTTCCATATTTCTCGAAGAATTTTATAAAAAGAGAAAATCATACAAGAGTAACCGCATACAAAATATAACCCACAGAAGTAATAAACATAAAAATAATTAGTATTTTTCCAATGAATACATTATAGTTTACTCACTTGACATCAAAAAATACTCACTTTTTTATCGTTGCAGCCAATGCAAGGTCCGGGCGAATGTCAAAACGATTTTGCATATAAAAACGTAATAAATTATCCTTTTCATGTTCCTGCATACCTTCCTCGAGTTGTGGTGCATTTAATGTGTGATAGGACTCCACCTCCGTGATGCCAAATAATAAATCATATCTGTGAAATATAAAGGACACGGGTAAGCATTTCATGTCATCAAGAATCGTGTTATTTACTATTTTCTTGGTGTGATGTTGGCTAGATTATGACACCTCAGAATGATAAATTTCTGTTGAAGAGGAACTTAGCTGGTAACTCTTTAGCCGCACTTACACATTTAGTCAATGTAAATGTCATGTAAATGTGAACAAATTTGTAAGCTCATATATTTTCGACAGATTTTGTATAAGTTCATTTTAGAACTATGAAGGTATTCTGCATAAATTTGAAGTTAATGATATTGAAATTCCTAAGCTAAGTTTGCTTATGGCATTCCTTTTTGCGGTTTAATGTGATTACAACAGTATAGGGTTAATATTAACTTGTTATTATGTAAGTGTGTATCTATGATCTAGTGAAAATAAAGAAAAAATACGAGCATTGTTTTAATGGAGAGTCCTCGAGTAATTTATGCTGCAAAGAAAGAAATACTTAAAGAATTTCTTGGAACCAAGGCGGGTAATATTATTTCTTTCTTTTTCGAAGAGAATCGCAAATTTTAAAAATTAAATAGGGATAATGGAATTTTTAAAAAGGATTCAGGGCAGTTTTAAGTGTTGCACCAATGTAAGTGAACTACTTAATAATGGTTGTTTTTGGAGTATACAGGCGAGAGGTGCGAACAGTAAAATAACTCGATTTGCACATACATACATGTTTATACTGTTTTTAATGGTTTTGTTTCACCATTTCACATGCTGTGATTATGTTGACCACTTACATCAATAGCGCAATTGATTTAGCGTGGTAAACATAAAACAAAATCTCATCAGTGATTGAAGTAGATTGAAGTAGATTAGGTGCTATCTAAGCAGCTTAAAATAATGATCATAGCAATTTCTTGTAACTACGCAACCATGATATTGTTGTTTTATTTTAACTTTGCATTTATTTTATTTTCTTTTAAAGATAAATATATAAATATACGAAATCACATAAAAGTGGAGGATGTATATTTATAATAAGTTCGCTAAAGTTTAACTAGTAGTAGTAGTAGTAGTAAGTTTAAGTCAACGCAGACAGTGCTTTATTCATAGTGTCTTGAACGGGACAGGTCGATTTTATGCGAGTCAGAAAGAGAAGGACATTCTACCTTTTTTCATTCTGACTAACATCAAATTAACCTGTCTCGTGCGACCTGACTTTTATTTCCATGAACGTGTAGCCAGGCACTTAGAGTATACCGATCAAAGCCAAAAAAAGAAGAAGAAAAGAAATATTAGTTAGTGATGGATAGGAAACCATAAAACATCCCTTCAAAGAGGAAATGGGGCTGCTGGTTATTTGTTCGAACACTAGATATCTATGTGTGGCGAGCCAAGCTTGTATTTGATTTCAGTAGCACTAACTGTTTTTATGGCCGCTTGCCTGTCAATATATATGGTTATATCATTACGTGGTATTGCCAACATTGATACAGTTCAGGCCACTTCCGCAGTTGCAAGCACCTCAGCTTGAAAAACTCGGCTGTTATCAGGGAATTATTTTATAGGGCTGTGCATATTGAATTATTCTGTTAATAAACCGGAACAAGTTCATCTTCGATTCATCTGTAAATATGCAAATAGCTTTTACTTTCGATGGTTCACTTATGTTCATTCACTTAAGGAACAGAAACCTCAAGAGTATATTTTTGCTCCAGAGAGATCGCTTATGAGGAAGCCATCTGTATATACAAAGGCATTACTCGAACTAAAGCCGATCAACCCATCGCTGTTGCGTTCCAGGCAAACGAAGAAGGACTCTAAAGCGGTGCTCAAAAATCGGTATTGCATACCTTTGGTTACACATGTGATAAAGCGCTTTTCTAGCTTCACTTACAACAAGGAACAAGGAGGTAAAAAGAGCTAAACTTCCATAGCAGACAAAAACTGAACTGTTGTATTTAGCTCTTTAGTCCGATGTCGCCTAAGAGCGTAAGCTCTTGGCCACCAAACAACCGCACCATGCATTACGTAAGGTCTAAGAATATACGTATATATATAGTGAACGATTCTGGGACTAAGACCCTAGGTTTTGCTGAGCACACTATAGCACTCTCAGAGAATGTTTGTGGCTTTTAAGGTTCTCGCCTTTATATGTTGCGAAAATGAAGTTGTTTGGTTTAGAGAGATGTATTTGAGTTTCTGGTAGATAAGGTAAGTTAAGGACTCAATAAACATTGCCACATTGTACTAGGTACTATTCTTCTTGTTTGTGCAGCTGTAATTTATCTGCTTTTAAGGGATGAAAACTCCTTAAAGTGTACCTCTGGATGCAGTTACTCTTAGATCTGAGTCCCATAGCCTTGCAATTATGTTTCAGTCCTTAAATGTTTTAGATGGCGAATATTTTTAATAATATCACTCGAGAAAACTCCTTATATCCCTATTCCGCATTTCTTGAGAAACTTATCAAAGCCAATCAATCGAAATGAGCGTGTAGTACCACTAACACCACTATCCCGACGACGCGACGGGTGGATTAAAATGTTTTTATTATTTTTAAATTTCTCGTATATCGCTACATATAAAGAAAAAAGTCATAGATACAATCGTGATGGAGTTTTGAACTTAAACTATGAATGCGACTACAGTAAAATTTAAATAAAGTGGATACGCCAATGCCGGCCATCTGTCTATCTATTTAGAAGCAGAATGGACGAACGGATTTGCTTCAAATGTCGTTTTTCGAGTTATAAGATAACATGTAGCAGCTATTATCATTTTAAATAACAGTACCTACCATGTAAATAAAAATTACTCCAACGGTTTTGGTCTGTTTTTTTATTTTAGATAAAAGTTTTTTATTTATTTAAATGATGCGTATCGGTATTTTAGAAATACGTCTTTATCTCTAAACTGTCAAACAGCTGTCTAGAAAGTCAGATCGATGGCGTACCTAATTTTGTTCACTTCCCTTTAGCTGTAATATTATATATTATTCACAGTTTAAGCTCTTTGGTTTAGTAAAATATACCCAAATTCAAAAATATATGTATATATCATAATTTTCAAAAGGCTTACCCATATAATCATATAATCCCAACTCTTAACCTAACGTGAGTGTTGAGTAACTTACAATTTTGTAAACAAATTCACTAACCTGCTGAAAAGCTCCGTATATTGGCTCATTACTTTGTATGGCTGATTCGGAATAACATGTCCATCAACTATTGGGCCCAATGATGTTGAAAATTGCGGGAAAGATGTTGGAATTTTCATGATGTCTTCGTATCTAGATACAGGGAGAAATAAAGTAAAGTGGCAATTACCAAAAAGGAAAAAACAATGGAACAAAAACAAATAAAGCCCAACTATTATACGAATTCCGTTGACAGCATTATCTGGAATTCGCGTAAGACCATTTAAAATTAATGTCCCTAAAAAATGTACATACATATTGAAATTGACTGCAAAAAGAAGCAAACTAACAATACCATTCCGAGATTTTTCCAATTAAATATGAGAAGCCCTCCATTCTCATGGAACTAAGAGGCAATGCGGTTTTCAAAGGAATCATTGACCTATTTTGGCGGTAGTAAAATTATTCTTTATACTAAAGTGTTGATTCTCTTTCAATATAAAACGAGATGGATATCCTTTGCAGGCTATAAGAACAACTGACATGGCATATAGCACATGTGATGATGAAAGTTATACCTTTCATCCGAAAATAAATATTCAGATATAGAAACCGACTGCTTGAAGTAAAGAGCTGGTTATTGATTTTCAATTTATTCTACATCATGTCGCTCTTATGTAGTCATCGTAGTGCCTGTATTAGGGATATGAGGACAAAAAAAAGTTTGCGCAGTCAATGTGCTAGCTACTATACTGACATTAATATGCGTGGCTTCTCAGGCATAAGCAATTGATTCCAGCATTGAAAATCAAAATAAGCCAAGCAGTCAGCAGAAAGGGACGCAGTGCGTTATTCAGGATCTTTTTTAATTTTATTTTTTGTATTAGAATATGTATTGTTACGTTTATAAAAAAAATAAAATAGATTTTAAATATGTTAAAAAAGTGTCACTAAATTGAACTACCCAGTGGCATGGATGTGTTTACATGTTCTAATTAATACAAGTTAACAGGGTGTATCCAAGTTCGTTGTCAACACTTTGGGAAATTATTCTCCAGTAAAGAATTTATCCAAGGTAACGAGGATTTATTGAAAGCCTCTGGTGTACTTTGACCAACGTTAATGCAAATTTAGGGCTCTATTTTAAGAAGAAATAATGTTCCTTGCGGCGGCGTTTAATTTTGAGTTTGATATATATAATTTTTAAGCCACTTGCTATTTTCTTATTCATTTTTGACTTAAAGCCCACATCTTGAAAACCTTTCATAATAAAATTGCTTTATTTTATGAACCCAATTATAGTTAAATAAACAATGTTCGGAGAAACCTATAGGTTTTGTGAAAATTTTGCAAACCAGGATCAAATAGTATTTAAAAAAAATTAATGAAAACATAAGGAAAAGCTACATTCTGCTTGGGGCGCACAGTATGATACCCTACCCATATCGCTATATGCCTCAACGAACAAAGCGTTTAGAATATGATGGATGACATTTTTTTTATTTAACATTTTTTTACATTAGCTTGGGTTGGTCTCCATAATGACTGCTGACCTCATGCATTTAATGGTTAATGTTCAGTAATAAGTATTGACAGTTAAAAGTTTTGAAATCGCATTAACAACCCGCTGAGCAAAAATCGAGACAAACAATTTTATAAAGGCAGATTTTTGAAAGCCTTCTAGGGACAAATCGTCTAGCACGATTTGAGGTTGAGGCTAATAACTGATATGAATAACAACAAGACACAAAATATTTTCTAAAATTATTTCCTAATTTCAAACAATTGCTGCTTCAATAAAAAAGAGTAGCTTAAGAGCATTGTTAGATAATATTGGCAAGTCGTTTAAGACTGCAGTTTAAAAACTAGTTTATTTCATTCCATTACATCTACTTTAATTACCGTTTAGTTCTCAAACAGGATAACATTTCTTCATTGGCATCATTTAGCGGACAATTAAGGCCATGTGCCATTTGCATCGTCAGCTGCAATGAGTTGTTTGTTGCGGCCCAATCGGCCATCGCTGAGCCAGACATCAGAATTGCACGATGAAAGAGACCTGAAACAACATGAAAAATCTCAATAAAAAAATTATAATTCTACACTCATATTTTCATACGTACCGGACGCAACAGGCGATACCATCAGATAATTAGCACATGCAGCACCTGTGCTATGGCCCATAAGCGTAACACTGTTTTTATCTCCACTAAATCCTCCGATATTCTCCTTAATCCAATGTAAGGCAGCAATTTGGTCCAGGATACCGAAATTACTGACAGTATCGTCACTAATGCCAGGTTTCATGAAACCTTAACAGTATTTAAATTTAAAGAATTTTTATTTAGAATGTTAACCTGGGGTTACCAGCATATAACTTGATACAATTGACGTAACTCGATACAATCGAGGAGTTGCAGTACCTAATTTGGTTTAATCGAGTCTCCTCGATTGTATCATCATCAAGTCTTAGTAGAAATCGTTTTGAAATCGTTTTTTAATTTGCTTTGCACTAATATATCAAAATCCTTCAAACGACTTTATATAAAAACAAATAGTCGCAAACATTTTATTTTTTCACTTTTGGTCTTTTTGATTCAGTTTTAAAAAAAATCTTAAAAAATCAAATAATCGCCAAGTTTAAATGGTTTTTCCTCGGTCATTTATCGATTTTCTTAAAGTGAAAGAAAATACTTTGGTCTGCAGTGCAAATTGTAATATAAATATAAGTACTGGCTTAACCTACTTATTTCTACTTATATGTATCAATTTACCTAATACTCCTAATCGATAATTAACCGTAACAACAACAACTTGCCCATAACTGGTCAATACGGATCCATCATATGGATTGCCACTATTCCATTCAAAGGATTCTCCGTGCAGATACACTATCACAGGATATTTATGCGACTGATCCGATTCATCTGAAAAATAAGAATAAAATCATTTTCAAAATAATATATCTCTATAAACTGCACTAAATGTCGCATAAAATCGGGAGAGACGAGCAGTCAAAAAACTTGGCAGAATATTTTAATTTATCTCATTTTTTGTACAGTCTGTTCGGTCATTAAGCTCCAAGTTGTATCCATGCATCGTGTATATGACTGTGTTTCGGCTTATCTTAAGTACTTACCGCCATGTGGTGCATACACGTTCAGATAAAGGCAATCCTCGTTCTCCGTTTTTAGATATGGCAAAAGTCTAATTAATTGCTCGTACCGTCCTTTTGACATTTTCACACTGTTATTTGTTATATCCGGAATTCTTTGCGGACACACAGGCGGGAGGTGACGTGCTTGTTTTAGGCCATTCCACGGTAATGGTGTTCCTGTAAATAGAAAATATGTGAAGTAAAATTATAGCATCAATCATTTAGACTTATTTCATACTTCCAGTTCTTGAATATGAACAATGGTTTTAGTTGGCGACTTTGAAAGTAAGTAGAAAGATTATAATTTAATTCGTATCAATTAAATTTGCTCGCAAGTGTTTTACGATAATTGCAAGCTTATGTAAATTGTGTACACCGCACAAGACTTTACGGTACGTTTGCCGGGGATTTTTCATTTACGAGAAAATTTCCTAATTTTACACGAGGCGGAATGTCGGGAAGTTTTCATATATTGTTCTCATATGTTCTCTATTTTGTTATTAATGCATTTACCGAACATTTTTTTAAATATCTTTATTGGAGCTAGGATAATACTATCCTAATATTTTATAATAAAATCCATTTAATTTACTTTTGTGTTCATGATATTGAAAATTGTCATTGTGAACGTGAACGTGGAGATTTCACGAATTATAGACCAATTTCTAAGCTTTTGTGTATTTCTCTGCGAAAATCTCGAAATCTCTATTTTGAAATGCCATTTGTCCACTGTCACAAATTTGTTATAATGTTATGTTATTATAAGGCTTTTGAACAACTACCGATAAGATAATCAGATTTAAACTCAGGGCTTATGGTTTCTCATCTGGTTTTATAAAATCTTCAAATATATTCATTCTCCCTATTAATGATATAAAAGCATGTACAAACAGCAGCAGAATATTAATTTTTATTTTTTTTTCTAATGTACGCGCACTAAAGGGACTTTGGATACCCTTATAATGAAGTGACACAGTGCGGGCATTAAGGAAATGAAGGATTATAGAAAGGGAAAAACCGATGCACGTTGGTCTTACATGTCTGTAAACTATAATGTGCAGGAAAAACGGGGCGTGGTAGAGCATTCCACATCCGTATTGTACTGTTGAGAAAGGAATCTTTATGTTTCACAGTACGTCCGAAAACAGGCTTAAGGGTAAACTGATGTGCATTCCTAGCATGGCGAGTATTGCGGTTGAATTGCTGTAAGGGTGGAATGCAACTGGCTATTTAATTTGAGCACTTGTTGTGGAAACACCGATAAGACAATGACAGGCACAATACATTACGACGATAACTAAGGAAGTCAAGTGATTTCGCGATGTCTCGATCGCCAATAAGTTTTACCACACGTTTTTTGATCCTGTCAAGTAGCTTCAAATATGTTATTGGCGCACCAGACCAGATATGAGCGTTGTACTCAAGTTTTGGGCGAATAAACGCCTTATAAATTGTTGCCAGATCAGAAGGGGTAAAATATTTCTTGCATTGCTTAAGGAGGCCTAGACATTTCGCAGCGTTCTTGTCGACATCGAATATGTGGTTATTCCAACGAAGTTTGTCGTTAACGCACATACCGAGGATGGAAAGTCTTTCAGTTTCGGCGATGCAAGTGCAGAGTATTGGGGTTTTGTTTTAATGACAGAAGATAGCATTATGTTTTGGAAGCATTAAATTCTACTCTGTTGGTTTTACCCCACTTCAGAATGCTGTCAAGGTCAGAATTTGATGAGCTTAACATACATTGCCGTTCAAGCTCCATGCCCGAAGATAAGGGACGTGAATCATAAAACGAATTTGCGAAGCTAAGGGTACTGTCATCAGCAAAGGAATGGATTGTATTAGAATAAACGCTGACGATATGAATATTAAAATCAATATAAAATAAATCTTCTCCAAACAGACATTACTAGTTTTGCTACTTGGTGTGATAAAAATGGGTAATTTCTGAACCTTTCTAAATATCAAATATATGATAAAACTTATGATATTGCGTCTATTTATATTCCTCCAAAGGAAGAGCTAGTGAAAAATAATTTTAAAAGTATCATTGACCCATTTGATAAAAATTTCGTTATAGGTGGCGATTTTAATGCAAAACACCTTCTGGATGTATTACATCAAAGGGTAGTTTTCTATTCGAAGCCGGTATGGCCGTCAGATTCGTTAAAAACTCCAGACGTTATAGACTTTTATATCGCAAAGGGTGTGTCTGACACTTCTGTTAAAGTTGTGGAAAGCTTTGATATCTCCTGTGACTCACCAGTCATTCTGCCTATTAGCGGCTGCCAACCGGAAAAGGACGGTCCACCCAGACTAACTAGTTTTAAAACTAACTGGGACTCTTTTAAAAAAGACTGCGCAAATTAAATCGATCTTAACGTATCTCTTCAAACACCATATGAACTTGAAGACGAAGTAGATAAAGTAATCGGAGTCATACAAAGCTCTGCCTGGTTTAATACTCCTTACAAAATGATAACAACATCAAAAGGGGCAATAAAATATTCCCGGGAAATTGAGAAAGGAAAATGGTTTAAAAATTTGGAGCAAACTCTCGCTCCACTGCATAAAACGATATTAAATAAACTATGTAGCACACTAAGAAAATAGATTCAGGACTTAAAGAACCGAGAAGTCTCTTCATATCTTGAAGGTCTCACTGCAGATAGGAGTTCAAACTACTCGCTCTGGAAAGCTATGAAAAACATTCAAAAGTCAAAAATGCAAGCGCCACCTATCAGTAAAGATAATGGCGAATGGGCGAAAGGAGACAAAGAAAAAGCCGACATATTTGCCGAGCATTCCGGGATACCAGACAATCTTAAAAAAAAACTGTATCGCTGGCTGAACTGCGGTATGAAATACAAAAATTTAAATTAAGCAAGGTTCCTGGATACGATTTGATTACGGGGCAGGTCCTTAAAGAGTTGCCTAGGAAAGCACTAATCATCCTCGTTTACCTTATCAATGCTTCGTTTAGACTACTGTACGTTCCACGTCAATGGAAGGTAGCTGAAGTCATTATGGTTCCAACGCCCGGAAAGCCTCCATCGTATAGACTAAGAAATCGTATAGACCAATTTCGCTTTTACCAATAATATCAAAGGTATTCGAACAAATTTTATTGAAGCGATTACATTCGATAATCGAAGAGCGCCGATTAATACCTGACCACCAATTCGCATTTAGAATCAAGCACTCCACAATCGACCAGGTTTATAGAAAAACTAATGAAATAAAAAAATCACTGGATGAGAAGCACGAGAGAAACATCAAAACATAAACAATTGAATAACAACTGTCATGCAGAACGAGAAGCATGCACGGCGGAAGCAAATTTTCTTCATCTATCAAATAATTATAACAACAACCTTTTTGTCCTCCAATATTTATTTTTGGAGCGAACTGCACTCTAATAATCAATCTTTTAAAAATCGCGGCAACTGAATGTAATGTTTCTTATTAAGTACACAAACTTGTTAATAATGGGTTTATGTTAAGAATTCAGCTGTCCATAAATAAATTATTGATAGATTACGCGATACGGGAATTGGAGCAGGATACGAAGAAAGTTTCTATTCTTTTGTTGAGAATTCAATATATAACTATGCAAATGGAAACGTCCCGTTCGCAGAAAAGGCTAAAACTTCAAGTTATCAAGCGAAAGGCCAAAAAACAAATCCACAAGTGTCTGGCAACATTCAACCTTCTCTAATTCGTGATAATGCAACGAAAATAGATTTAAAGGATTTTCTAAATGAAGCTAAAAATCTTTTCAATATGTCCTTCAAAGATTTATTACTCAAAATAAGGCAGTTTTGGCCTACTTATCAGCAACTGCAAAGTAAGGTGGAGAAAATGTTTTCCTACCTCAACTTTGTTGCTTCAATTATTGTATAATGATGGATTTCGTCACTATTAAAATAATTTCCATAAATATCAATTCTATAGTTTGCAATGCAAAAAGACTCGCACTTTTAGATATACTAAAAAATAAAAAACCACAAATTTGTTTCTTATCCGAAACCCGACTAAATTTGAAACACAACCCTACTTTTGAAGGTTTTAATATTATAAAAAATGATTCAGGAAGAGTGTTGGATATTATGTACAAGTTCAACGTAGTTCCTTTCCGAAGCGACATATTGTCAGTTTGTGCTGCATCTATATCCTTACAAAATCCAAACGGGTTCAAGCTTCCGCTAAGAAGAATTGTAAACGCCCCTGGTATATCCGAAATAGTGATATCCACAGAGATCTGGATATGTCAACCGTCGAAGATGAAATAAAATCATTTGCCAGTAAGCAACAGACTCGCATTCGCGGTCATTGCAATAAGGAAATGATATATATTTTGAACAATACAAATTTAGTGCGCCAACTTCATTTCAATTAGCGCAAAAAAATTTAACCGCGTGTATTTGACGATGGGAAGCTGCCTGGTAAACGAGAATATAAATTATTAAATCTAAACAACTAGATAGGAAATAACCTTCTTGTAGTATAAAGTAATTTGAAGGGAGGTGTTTTTAGTGAGTAAGAATCTCAAACCATTATGAGCACGTGCGGTAGGTCTTCATAGTGCCTTATGACAGATTTTCCACCTACCCTCGAAAAAAAAATCTCTTAACGTCGACTCGATAGTGATATGATTTTCTTACAGCAGCTTATAATAAGTCCTGTTGATGCCCCTAATCTATTGTCTTCCATTGCATTTAACTGCCGTATAAAACGTACATTAGCAGAATTTATAGCTTAAATCTGATTGACCTACATTTAGTAAATTTAAATTTCACCAACAAGATAAATGGTAAAGAATAGCCAAGTTCTCTTATACAAAAATTGTTTTTGCCTTACAAGTTACCCACAAAAACTACTGAGATCTGAAAAGAACACCAAGTTGTTATTGTAATTAATAAAAATCTCGCAAGTGTATTTCTGTTTTTATACTTTGTTTGTAAATAAGGTTTTCAGGTTCAGATAAATATACATCTGAGCACGATTGCCGTTTTCAAAGCATTGGTAGGTTGGTAGCGTTTAATTAGGTTTGGGCGATTTTTTTCTAAAAAAATCTTAAGTTTTATTTATATGTAACTAGTACCAACACAAAATTCTAAATTTCCTACATCTTATTGTTGTTTATTTTAAATTTATGTAACATGTTAATTACTTGGTCTTTTTATCTATATTTATTAAAAATATAATAAACATGATATATACAATAAAGGTCGTTAACCTAATTACAAGTATTACGAATTACTTAATTCGTTAACCTAATTACTAACTCCTATTGGTGTAAATTAACTAGTGCTCATAAAACATGCAAAAGGTCTCAGATACCTCTAAGCTGATAGCAATAATTCTCCTCTCCACTTAACGACGAGATTATGATCAGGATTATAGGGATCATTACCCTCCCACTTCACTCCTCCCGATTTTGAATCACTACATCATTGAGGCCAATCAAATGCTGTTGTTCTGCATTTGTGTGATCCAGGAGTTTTTAGGCCTGCCTATTTTATGCGATTTAAAGGGAACGTTGATTGCCATTGCCTTTTTGACGGGTTCGTAGGATCCCTCCTTTGAACATGACAATACCAACTGTATCGGTCGTGTTCCAATTTTTTCGAGATGGGTTCTTACGAGAAGGCTTCCTCGAACTTAAGACATTTCCCTGGTGAACACCGACTTTTATTGGAAATTCATCGGTGACTCCTGCGGGACATATCTATACGTAGGTTTCAGGAAATCCTCGTTGTCTTAGCGCTACCCATATCGGATTTCTTGGTTGTCTATCGAATGTTTTTTCAAAATCAACCAGAATCATATGCAGATCCTTTAAGGAATCACAATGCTTTTCCATTATGATCCTTATATTTTGGATTGCATCTGTGGTTGATTTACCCGCAATAAACCCGCACTAATCATCAGACAGTCATATTATTTGTCTTAGGCGACCATCTAATACCACCTCAACGATCTTCATGGTGTGTGACATCAACTTAATTGAACGGTAATTATCACAGTTTCGCGTATCTCCCTTTCCTTTGAGCAAAAGAAGAAGATAACTTTCCCTCCACTGATTGGGCATTGGATTACCTCTCATGAGTTTGGAGATAACAATCATGAGCCATCTGAGGCCGATGTCTTCCATCTTTTTCCAGAACTCGCTGGGTATCTCATGATAGCAAAAATATAGCTGATATAGCAATAATATTCTTCAATAAGTCTAAAAAATTTAAATAAGCTGTGTCAGTTGATATTTCATGTTTGAATAATATTTAATTAAAAATATCTTAAAATGATTAAAAAGGTAAAAACTCCTGCTAAAATATTCTGGTCCTCCTAATAGAGCAATCAAGTTTTTTTCCGCGCGTAGCTAGTTTGAAATTAAATACATATGTAAAAGAAACGAAATATTTATAATATTGCTTGTTATTTTTGCGAAAACCAAAGTATGCATACATACAAGTTCGAGTGACAATCGTGCATTTTAAATGTTTTGCAGCGGCACCTTTTCAAAGTTTTCAAAGCCCTGAAGACTGAAATCAATTTCAAAAAACTTGGCGAAGGAGAAATTCAATTTTTTTTGGTTCAATGTCTAATTATTGAATTACTTGATCTTCACAGCTAAAATTTAAATAGTTTTAAATGCACGAACATGCTCCTTGTTGCGTTAATTAACTGCGGTTGCAATTGCCTCTGCCCAAAAAAACTCGTTCAGACCACTGTGTAAGAGCATGGTCCTCACCATCATCGCTTCGCCACGCCATGTTGTTGAGGTAAATGTGGGTTGTGGGTAAATGTGCTTGGACATATATTCGACACCCTTGTTGCTGCGTAATATTTTTAACTTTTTAAGTCTTTTAATTTTAAAAGATTTAAAGGCCCAAACACTTCATCTTTTGATTTCAGAATAACACATACATGACTGAGACTTTTAAAATTGAAATGTGTATAGGGATTATGCCACACTGCGATTACGCACTTTGCGTACAAACACATGTTTAATTTTTTTCAGAAATAAAAAATCCACCTCTTTTTGATTCTTCCATGATAATACTACCACTTTGGTTTTTATTATTGCGTAGCCCTTTTTGAAAATCCTTTGCCTACTGCTTTGGTCACTGAAATAAACGTACTTTCCGATGCGGGTATGTGCAGAACGTGTTTAAGTTTTATAGCAATACCACCACAATCAATTCTATCCTCCCCTCGTTAATCTGCCTCCTGTCCTCTAGCTCCTTCCGCAAGTAGTTTAACCTTGAGCAGTTTCGACGATGGTAACGCGTAACGTGATTCAATAGCCACACCGAAATTATGAAATAACGCTGGAAGACTGTTAGTTTCGATTTCGCAAAGTTTCTCGTGAAAATCACTAAACTAGTTTACTTGCTCCGAAATGTTAGCATCGTCGAATAATTTATGGGCTAGAAACTTCTTAAATAAAAGATGGCTCAAACGTTTGATATATTTTTTTGAATTTGGTTCAGGCCATCGACGACATTTCGCGGTGTACTACGTGGTTTAATTGCGATGGCTTAATGCATAGCATATCTTTTTATACATATTTTTTTCATTTTCTATAGAAATGTTCGAAAAAGAACGCATTTTGTTAAAAACCAAAAAAAGGGGAGTCCCATTATTGCAGACAGTCATATTCAAAAGATTACTTGGAGTCCTTTTGGATCTTAAAATGTAACATTTTTCGTGAATACCAAAATTATTCAAGTGAAGTGTGAGGTATTCGATGCTGTTATGAATGAGATGACACACAAATCGAGTGTGATTAAATGCATTCTAACATTGAAAGATCATTAAGAAACCAAGATATTTATCTCCCTAGCAAGTAATCTGCCAGAATGCTATTCTGTTGAATACCTTAATTGCAACCGTTTTAGTACAGCACACAATACCCCACGCAACTTCTAGAGATCAATTCGTCCTGGAGAAAAGAATTAATTGAGAGCCCTGAAATATCAAAGGAGCGGTTATGTAAAGTAACAAACTTAGTCACAAAGAAGACGGGAAAGATCTTCCAAAGAGAAAAAGTCAGCAGTTTGCAGGCATATTGAAAAATTTAAAATTATACAACTAAAAACCTAAAAAATTAATGAATAATTGCCAAGCTCATTTTCTGTCCTTTGGACTGCGTTTCTGTCCGACCCAAAATTACTCGGTAAGGCCTACATAGCTGAAGATTTGAAGGTGGATCATGGCTTAAAAACGTACAGGAGTGTTTTCCTTTTTTTAGTTTCAAGGCTGAGGCTACATATGTATAAGCAATTTAAGCTTACAGTGCCATCTAGATTGGAGAATTGATTGCTCAAGAATCATAATAGTTTTGACATAAATCGAAGGTGCCCTATCTAGATTGGACTAGATGATAGTTAATAGATAAATCAAACTCCAAAAGAACCTAGGCTAAATGTAGCACAAGTAAGGCGCCTTGAAGTTTCCGTAAAAACAGAAAAATTTAATTTAATCTTTTTTGCATAATGTTGATTTTCGTTTAGCTGAAGTTGTACTGTTACGATAGATGAGGTAACATTTGGGTTAACTTCTGTTTGTTTTAATTTAAACAAGTCATTTGAATTTATAAAAAAACATCAACATATAACTTGTTTGCTATTTGAAATTGGTCGTAGTGAACAAAACATACTTGGTATGTCCCATACAAAGTTTTAAATTAACTTTTTAAGACCTAGTCTTTAAATTCGATCTCATGCAGTTACTACACAAGTTATGTTTTTCAGAATGTATTATAAATGATAACTAAATTTTATTAAATAACAAAACCCGCACAGTTTCCTTTTTTTATTTTTAAACTAGAAAAAATTCATAAAAATTTAGCATTTTCAACTTACGAGATTGTGAAAGATTGTACGCAATAACGTACAAATAAATATTTGCACATCGAAGCAGGGGTATTCAGCTAGTTTATAATAATGTATTGAGTTTTTAAATAAATAACCGTAATAAATTGTAAAGTAAATCATTCTCGCCCAGTGGTGAGTACCTCTGAGATTTGAGTATAAATATATTTGTTATAAAAGTCCTTAAACGATAAAGAATATAACGGCTTAACACACTGCATTCATAAGCAAATTGTTCTTACCAGGTGGCATAAATCTCCGACTACCCACAGGAGCTTCAGCGTAAGGTAATCCTAGAAATTGATCAACATCCCTTAATCCGGTTTGTGGGTGCATATTTCTAATAATCCCCTTCAGTCGTCCTTGTTTTAACGTAATCTCTTTAGTATACATTAGCTTTTCAGGTGTTTGCCTACGAGGTGGTCCTGGATATGGATACGAACTTCCATACTTGGTCATAGGCGAATCATTGAGAAATTCATCATTCTCCCCCTCTTCTTTCGTTTTGTCATGCTGAAAAGCTAATGGAACATCCTCCACAGCATAATCTTCATCCATATAGTGAGTCAGAACATCGCTAACAGCATCATCATCGTCGTCTGGAATAGCTTTCCGTAAATTACTTCTTGGAATTTGCTCAAATTCATCTTCATTTCGGACGAAGGATAACTTGGTAGATGATACAGATTTAGTGATGGGTTTTGCATCCGTTTCAGATATAAAATTATTGTCAAGTGAAATGTTATCTCCATACAGCAAAGTAGAACTAAAGAGCGCAATTGCTAATTGTTGTTGATTACAAATGCACCATATAACAAATAATAACAATCGCGTATCCATGTTCGAAATGAGTTTGTTTCTCCTAAGTACTTGCGGTAAAAAACAAAATAGAACTAATTTTATTTACACGGGCGCCTACAACACGCTAAGTTTGGCGTAATAAAAATAAAAATATGCACCAATCCTGTATAGTATGACGTATAACATACTAAACACAACAAAATATTAAAATCTCTTCAGACCTACGTCACCGAAACAAGGGCACTGACAATTATTCTCAACGAATTCGAATCTATTTCGGTCGAAAAAAATAGCGCATTATAATATCACAACACTACTTAATCATACATAAGATATGCAACCCTATTTCTAGCCTCTGCTTTTGGGGTGTGGGTTACTGAACTTTTTACACTGGTGTTGCCGCGTTTATTTGCTGTAACGAAGTGCGTACCGTTCTAGATTTTTAGATATGTTTTTGTTTTCATTTTACAAATGTGAACACATACTATGTATAGAAAGATGCAATGCTGACACTTCCATGCGTGTAACGCCGCACGCACAGCTGCAGCACCGAAATAGCAGAGAAAAAAATTTCAAAAACGCGAACGCGTTGCACTTATAAATACATCGCGTACGAATATATTGCGCGTGGTAATTTTATTTTTACTTCACATAACACAAAACATAGAAAGCTAGTAAGCCACCAAATAAAAAAGTATCAATTAGGCGTTTGTTTCGTCATAAGGAAAAAATTAACATTTTCTCTGTAAAAATAAACATTCCCACTTTTGATCTCTTAGTGAATAGGATGTCATAAATATTATTTTGAAAATGGCTTCTTTTTTTTGTTGTATTAAGATTGACGATAAAATAAACAGAAAATAGCACAATACAGTATTGACGTATGAATGGTTTATACGGAGAGAAGAACGAGCACACGTGTCTTTACCGATCGAGCTATCTCACGAAACTGGGGGATTTTTTAGAAAGTACGACGTTGAAAACCCGCTAAATAGTCGAGTCTATTTCGTCACTTGGACATGGTATAAAATTAACATTTAGACGCTGTAGACATTTTCAGATGCATAGGGTGAATTTTAAGATTAATCAGCTGGTTGTACACCGAGAAAAATGTTTGTCACCTCTTTATAATGATATAATTTTTAAATTTCTCCTTTAAATTAGTAAGGGTACTAAGGAGCAATTTATTAAAATCGTGCTGAAATTTTGAAGTCGTACTGTGAATGAGTTATGATAGTACGACTATGAGGAATCCGAAAAAAGGGGGTTCGGGAATACCAAAAGCTTAATAGCGAAACGGTTGACAGATTTGTTTGGAAGTTCGTATATTTTTTTACATAATTTACATACACTAAGAGATTTTGGTGGTCCTTATAATGAATTGAGGAGAAAGGAAGAAAGAAGAATAAAGTAGTGTGAAGGAAAAAAAGAGTATGGTGTCCTTCCGAATATATATATATAGGTGTGAACTGATGTGCATTCCTAGCATGGTGAGTTTTGCTGTAGCACCGGCATGAGGCATTGGGCCTAAGAGAGTCAAGCGACTTAGCGTCCAATAAATATCTGCAGTTGTCAATATGAATGCTAAGATTAGTGAAGTATTCAAAATTTTTATATTGACAACGGCAGTTGTTAAAAACTGGTGTATTATATTGACAACCGCATGTTAACATGACATATCATCATATTGAATACCGTGAACGTCACATTGATAATCGTAATTATCAGAAGAAAAATGCAAACATTATTATGTCTTGAAACCGAAACTTGTATAAACTTGATGGTCATTGCTCTTTTGACGGTAAAAGTGTTTGATTATTGCTAACGAAATAGATGTTTAAATGATTTTAAATGTTACAAAGATATGTCTTATTTAAAAAAATAAGAAAGTTTTAACTTCTTCAGGTAAGTGTGTGTGTGTGTTATTAACTTTAATTTTACAGGTATGAAGGTACATATGTATGTATTTACTTTTCTTAATATTATTTTTTTTGTCCATTTTCTTTAGATCGGTAAGAATTTTTATTTTTCCCTTTTATGTCATAATAATAATGTTTATTTAATTTTTAATAATTCTTTTTATATCTTTTCGCTAGGATTCACATAATTCTTTATCTTATACTAATAAAAAATGTATTGTCTTCTTTTTTCTTTAGATTGTTTCGTTTTTTCAGGTTTCTGGTGGTCAATTTTTATTTCCTTTCAGCCTTATAATATAATAATTATTTAAAAATAAAATAATATTCCAAACAAAAGTATTAAAAATAGTAAAATAAAAATAAATAAAATATCACATTTAAAATACATAAATATGTCAGCTAATTTAATTTGGCAATTGAATATTTGCATTTGATAATAGAATTCATTTAATATACTATTGTCACTATAATCAGCAACAACGATTTTCAATATGAATTGCAATCTTCAAAATAACAATATGAAAATTTAAATATTCAAATTCAACTACACAGATTGGATGAACAGAATTTCTTAATATTTACAACCGCGGATGTTGGCGTAAGTAAATCCTGCTTTGTATCTAAATAGACCAGTTGATGTATGGGTATGTTCTTCTCACACTGTTTTTTTTAGCCATTCGAAGTAAGCAAATTTCGTTTGGGTCATTTCGAAGGATCTGTCAGTTTTTCATTTCACTTTGCATTCCCCTAAAAATCTGAAAGCTTTTTATAGTTTTTTAGGCTTTCTTATAATTTCTTTTCACTTATTGTAAAAAATCTGTGTTTTTTTTTTTGCTTGATAGGCGCCGTAGTCGCAGCGACAAAAACAAATTTTCCAATGCAATTCCAAAATAACCGAATCTTTTTTAATTATGTATGAATGACTGCGTCATACGAAACTGTCTCACTACATGATGTGCAAATTTAACTCGCTTCAAAAAGAATGATAACATTTCAAAGTTTTGAAAAATTTGATTTTCTCAAAAACGGCACATACGATTTTGATGTAATTTCGCGAACTAAACAATTTTTACATTTTGGAGAAAACGAATTTAATTTAAATTTAATAAAATCGTAATATTTATGAAAAAAAAAAATATTTCAAAAATCGAGGTACGCAGTTTTGTTCAACTTCACATCATAAAATAAGTAGTAACATTTTTTGGAATTCCCTTTACTAGTTTTTGGGATATTGGCGGTTTTATAAGTTACCGCTATTCAATTTTCCAAAAACTGAGTATTTTGGACCCATCACAAGTATCCATAGTACAAAAAAAGACGCAAATCCTTGGAAGCATTTTCTAGAAAAATAGTGATAAGTGCTTTTCAACCAAAAAAATTGTATGCCAGGTACCGATATAAAACGATCGAAAGCAAAAAATAAACGCGCGAGATGTAACCCCCAAGAACCTTTGGGACGAACTTTGAAGCAAATCCACTTGTTTGGATTTCTCTATATAGTCGTAATATTCCTTCTATCCCTCATATTCAGTTTGAGTTCGAAATTTTCGCACTATTGTAATAACTTTCGCTTTACTATACAAATGTTTACGAAAGTTTAAAGCTAAATCTTCCTTATGGCTCGTGCCGCATTCACAAACAAAAGAAGTCTTAGTGTACATTCGATATCTCTCGACAAAAAACTGTGTAGAATCACACCAATAAACTACGATAAATGTTTTTGTTTTCACCCAATGTAGATACTTAACGATTGCACACCTATACATAATAGGTAGGTACTATTGAAAATATTTAAAGAAAAAAATTCGCAAACGGCTCTGAAAATAGGAACTGCATAAAAAAGCATAACTTAAATAGAGTGCTTCCTCGTATCCGTACATACATCTGTATGAAATCCAAAGATGGGTATCGTATTTTCAGTAAATTCGGAAGACGACAAAAATAAGCCTGATTGAGTTCTAGAGCTACTAAACGCATAGAACCAGCATATAGTGCTACGTGTGCACTTACAAGTATCTGCATATTTACACAGTCAATATTTACCTACAACTGCTCCTGCAAAATTTTCATTCTCCATAAATCGAATTTCCCCCGCATTTTATTTTCGGAAACGACCTCCCTTTGGCGAATGGGTTTTTGTGTAAAAATTGAGTTTACCTACAGATTGAAAATTTTATGCTCCGTTGGAACCCGAAAAATTTTGCTTACCGAGGTATACCACACGGGCGATTATACGACTACATATATTGATTTATAACTTTTAAACCTTATAGATTATTCTTACTGGGAAAAGCAAAAATGAAGAAAATGATATTTTGCAACTGATGCATTAAAAGATTTTTACAAACATAATTGTACAGCACATTTATATAATATTCCTAAATAGATCGGGAACAGTAAAGAATTTCATGCTCCTCTATTCACTACACCATTTGGACACACGATCCAATGGTCTGCTGTCTTTGCCATAGTGAAACAGTCCGGCCGAAAAGCGATTCTGTTCGGATTGCTATCCGGTACCGGGTACTCTATGCAAGAAAAACTCATGTGCCACAGATGGTCTTATTTTCATGTATTATTTTTTGCCTTTTTTCTTTGATGCAAATCTAATTTCACCTCTTTTTCATACTTGTCAGTGCAGGCAGATTCCCTCCTTACAGGAACTTCCATGAGCATCGCACCGGCAAAAACTCATGCACAAAAAAAGATACAGTATTTACAACCATTTCGCCAGATATTCCCTTGGGGGAAAAGCGAACGTGAAATCTGAATGTTTTTCTTGTGTTGTGTAAATTTAGCACGCGACTCGTGCAATTCCAGGGGGACACAGAGTAGAAACATGTCGCATATGTTTTTTGAATCCCTTCCAGCATCAATGCTATTGCACTGTGAGAGAAAGCTTGGTAAATTTTTTGTTCTATGAAAATATTTTTGATACCAACGACTATTTAGTGCTCAGAGTTGGTTTTATTTAACTAATAACTTTAATGTTTTATAATTGTAGTTATTCGATTGCAACTATATTGGAAACAAATTTATTAGTTATAAGCTACGACAGCCAACAACTGTTATCTAGTTTTTATCAAAAACGTACACATGAATATTGCAGGAATAAATGGGCATATAAATATAAATTTATTTTGGTAAGTAACTAACACTAGGCATATGTTTTAACAACACCGTTTTTAGGTTGGTTCACATGCTCATATTAAGGTTTTAGGGGCCCCTTTAATATCAACGACTTTATAAATCGTCTTTATTACAAATGAAAATATTTAGATCATTCAAAGACCATAAAGATCTTTAAAAACCATCCTATTAATGACTCCAAGGACCACCGCAATATTTTGGAGAAATGTTACTGATAACACGAATAATAATGTACCTATCTACACGACTAGTTACTTACTTACTTAGGTGGCGCTACAGTCCGGGGTGGACCTGGGCCTCAACCAATACGCCTCTCCAGTTAGCACGATCTTTGGCTAACTGCCTCCAGTTGCGCAGTCCAAGTTGTTTGAGGTCCACTTCCACTTGCGCGCGCCACCTTAGGCGAGGTCTTCCCCTACTGCGTTGTCCCTCCGGGTTGGATTCGAAGACTCTTCGGGCCGGAGCGTTGGTGTCCATTCGCTCTTCATGTCCCAGCCATCTTAGACGACTAATCCGTATTTTTCTGACTAGGTCGATGTCGCTGTACAGCTCGTAGAGTTCGCTGTTAAATCTCCTCCTCCAAAGCCCATCAACGCAAACGGGACCGAAAATCACTCGAAGAATATTGCGTTCGAAACGACCAAGGAGATCTTCATCCGCCTTTGATAACGTCCATGCTTCTGTGCCATACAGCAGGACTGGGATGATGAGGGTCTTATATAGAGTCTCCTTGGTGTTTCTCGACAAGGCCTTACTAATCAATTGCCTCCTTAGGCCAAAGTAACAGCGGTTGGCAAGTGTAATTCTTCGCTTGATTTCTGACGATATATCATTGTCAGAGTTCATAGCGGAGCCGAGGTAGATAAAGTCCCGGACTACCTCGAAGTTATAGCTGTCTATCGTGACGTTCTGTCCGATTCGTCGATGTTGTGCGTCCCTTCTTGTTGACAGCATATATTTCGTTTTGCCCTCATTCACTTCTTAACCCATTTTTGCCGCCTCTGTACTGATACTTGCAAACGCACCAGTGACAGCTCGCTGTGTTCTGCCAATGATGTCGATCCCGTCGGCGTAAGCAAGTAGTTGCACAGACTTTTGGAAAATTGTGTTGGCTGATGGTGAGTATCGATCTGGACTTCTTGGGTTTTTTCCAGGATCTGCCGAAGTGTGAAAATCTGGTCAGTTGTGGACTTACTGAGCCTAAAACCGCACTGATAGGGTCCAATCAGTTCGTTGACGAATGGTTTCAGGCGTTCACACAGCACGGCAGACAGGATCTTATATGCGATGTTGAGGAGACTTATACCTCTATAGTTGGCGCAGTTAAGAGTTTCTCCTTTCTTGTGGATCGGGCAGACAATGCTGAGGTTCCATTCATCAGGCATACTTTCCTCTGACCAAATCTTGGAGACGAGCTGGTGTATGCTCTCTACCAAATCATCTCAATTGCCTCCATAGGCCAAAGTAACAGCGGTTGGCAAGTGTAATTCTTCGCTTGATTTCTGACGATATATCATTGTCAGAGTTAATAGCGGAGCCGAGGTAGATAAAGTCCCGGACTACCTCGAAGTTATAGCTGTCTATCGTGACGTTCTGTCCGATTCGTCGATGTTGTGCGTCCCTTCTTGTTGACAGCATATATTTCGTTTTGCCCTCATTCACTTCTAAACCCATTTTTGCCGCCTCTGTACTGATACTTGCAAACGCACCAGTGACAGCTCGCTGTGTTCTGCCAATGATGTCGATCCCGTCGGCGTAAGCAAGTAGTTGCACAGACTTTTGGAAAATTGTGTTGGCTGATGGTGAGTATCGATCTGGACTTCTTGGGTTTTTTCCAGGATCTGCCGAAGTGTGAAAATCTGGTCAGTTGTGGACTTACTGAGCCTAAAACCGCACTGATAGGGTCCAATCAGTTCGTTGACGAATGGTTTCAGGCGTTCACACAGCACGGCAGACAGGATCTTATATGCGATGTTGAGGAGACTTATACCTCTATAGTTGGCGCAGTTAAGAGTTTCTCCTTTCTTGTGGATCGGGCAGACAATGCTGAGGTTCCATTCATCAGGCATACTTTCCTCTGACCAAATCTTGGAGACGAGCTGGTGTATGCTCTCTACCAAATCATCTCCCGCTGCCTTGAAAAGTTCGGCAGTTAAACCGTCCGGCCCGGCAGCCTTGTTGGATTTCAGTTTGGATATTGCTATCCTCACTTCATTTTGGTCAGGTGGGCGGGAGTCTTGGTTTTCATCACCCATGTTGAATGGTTCAACGACTAGTGGTTTCATTAAATGATATGTTAGATATCAAGTTTTTAAATGTCAATATCATTTGTGCGAAAAAAATCTTCTGCTAGCTCGGTGCACTTTTGGAGAAAACCATCCAAATAACTTTAACTATTTATTCCCTTATCGTAAAGCCAAATGTGGTTTCTAACAAATCTTAATATTCGTCGCAGATCCTGAAGAGTATACCTACATTCTGGTCATAAATTTATATTTCCTTAAGTCCCTAAGTGTTTAAGTGTAAAGTTTTCTTGAATAATATCCACTGCCTTCCCCATTATTTACAAAGTACTGTTTTACACTTCACGCCTGGCGAAATTTAGGTAGTAAAGGTGTTTGGCATATCCAAAAACGTTGTTGAAAAAAATATTGTCTAAAGATCTTGTTATAATTTGTTTTTGTTTTCTAAGAAAATTAAGGGGTGTTACATAATATACTATGTGTCAAATTAATATACTTGTAGGATAGGGTATAGTTATTTTCTAAGGCTTCTGATACAAAATGTTTTTTTGTCGCAACTTGGGCAGGTCTCCCAGTTAATTCTATGTTTCGTTTTGTGTTTTGTGTATTTTCTATACCTATGTAAGCATTTATTATTTTAACTACAGCGGTTATGATCTGCGAATAGCAACAAAATAATACTAAGAGAGCTACCAGCGCAATTAGGCCAAATTGGTCTTATTTCACTTTACAAAAGTGAAATAATGGCGAACATTGATATATGGCCTTTTTTCACTATTGCAAAGTGAAGTAAGTCCAAAATTATAAATTTATTTCACGGCACCGTTTTTCACACATAGTTTGACAAATGAGCAATTTTATTTTATTAATTTTTATTATTATTAATGTCTCTTTATGAATCAATTACAATACGTCCTAAAAGGCGAGCTCTACAGAAATACTCTGCTGCAAGGTATTAAAGTTGCTATTTTAACTATGTAAGGACAGAGTTCAAAAACGGGCTTCACTTAAATCTTTGGTAAATAGTACATATTGGAAATAGATACAAAGATGTCCAGAAATAATTTTTCAAAGTACTTAACATTAAGTCTGTAATGCTCTTAAAATAGCTATTCATGTTTGAATTTTATCCCCTCATACATGTATGTATGTCTGCCGGTAAGAATACACAAATGACATTAATTACTGCATTCCATTTTAATAATATTCCTGAATCTACCTACTCGAGGCACTATAAAAAAAAATTTAATTATAAATAACCCCACTATCAGCGTAACTTTATTTTTACTATAGTCTTTGTCGGTAGTTCTCGACAACAACATCGCCATCTGTGCCAATTGGGGAACCCTTCGTTAAGAGTTCGCTTCGTGCACAGCTCCATTCGACAATCTCATTATCCATTTCTGTGAAGCAGATGCAGAGACATGCCAACGGCAGGTGTAATGTGCAAGAACATCACGCCTGGGGGACAAACAAACCAAAAGATGCAAACTTTAAAAATGTTGCTTTGTTTTTGGTTGGGCGCTCTAAATATATTCTTCTTTTGTAATTGCAATTCGGAGCATGTAGAACATTATTTGTTTTGAGGGAAATAAAATAAATTAAGCGCTCCATAAATGTACATACCCACCCAATTTTTTTTCCAGTTAAGTAATTTATATATTATGTTCATTGCATATGTACTTCAACCTTTCTGGTACTTTCAATTTAAGTCGGCGAATAATGCTTTTTAGCTGTATGATAGAGTCAGGTGAGTACACTGCATGAAAAATATTATATTTCGTACAAAACAATAATCATTCTTAAAGTTAAGCATTAAATTTGTGTATGTATTATATTTTTTCAACACTATCAGATCTGTGTTATTGCAAGTAAATATCACGAGCAGAAATTAGCTTGAATAAAAAGTGATCCCACAGGCTCATCACTTAGTGTATCTATTAGTGTATACAGATTATACAAAGCATAATTACGCCAAATTTTTAACGTTTAATTTTACCAACGTGCAAATCAAAGGAAAGGACTAAAGAAAAGATCCGTACGGGGAAAGTTGTGGACACTTTGATTGAAGTTGAATGTAATAGAATTTTATAGGTGCACCTATAAAATCTATCTGCTTGGATAAAAACCGCTGTAAGCATAGGTATTAGGTCTTCGCTGAGAAAGTAGTATCTTTTGGAGAAGTTTGATACATTGACTGTTGGGAGGTAGGTTATAGCCCAACTAACAATTTGTCTTCTATAAAGTCCAATTTTTTAAATTTGTTAAACTATTGCTTCTATTGTATTGTCATAAGACTTATTTATAGATGTTTACTATTTTTCAAGCTTCTTTAAAGCTTGCTATTCCAAGTCAATAGCAAGATTCTCTACAAGGCTTGTGAATAGAAGCCTAAAATACAATCAATATAGTGGAGATTTGAACCTGGGTTTAGATATCATATTTAAGTAGAAGGAAAGAAATAATTAATCATTATTAATTATTTAGGTGTGTATTTCATGGATCAGGGAAGGCTCTCATAGACATAGATAAGGACTATAAATAAGAAACCAAAAATATAACACAATGTTTGTAAATGATAATATTTTTATAACCAAATAATATTTTTATAGCTCCAGTTTTATTATAAACTATATCTACTTATTTCAATTTTTATTCGTTCAGTTTTTCAATGTTTACTAACAAGCAGACCTACTTTTTTATATAAGATGATCATCCTATATAACTAGGTACATATACGATGTTTAAGATGATAAAATAGTATCAACTTATTAATTTTTAATCTTCACTCTGTGTTAATCAGTTTGACCCAGTGGATGCGAATGGTCTCGAGTTCGAATCCTGGACAAGGCTAAGTAATTTTTCAATTTAATTCATTATTTATTTCCTCTTCAGATAAACTTTCAAGCAACTTGACGCTTTCAAATGATGGAACAAATATTAATACGAGCAAATATAATAATAAAAAACGCCCCCAAAAAGTGGGCGTGGCCAAAAACTTTGTATGGGCGATATATTGGAAAAAATATTGGCTAAATATCTTGTTAAACACTTTTTTTCGGTTTCTATGAAAATTATCGAAGAAAACAGCATTTTAGTGAAAAACGCCCACAAAAAGTAGGCGTGGCAAAAAACTTTATATGACAAACTTATAAAGGAGGGCAGTGCCTACATATCTTGTGAAGGTTATAACCCTCTATCTGTCCATCTGTAGCTTTAAATTGGTTTTTTCTAAATTGTGGGCGTGGCAGTGGGCGTATTCCAAAAAATTTTACACTTAACCATTTCGGAGCCCTAGGGAGTATGTGGTCCAAAATTCAGCTTTCTAGCTTGAATTTAAAGGCCTAAAAATTGCGTACGGACGGACGGACGGACGGACGGACGGACGGACGGACGGACGGACATTGCTAAATAGTCTTAGGATTTGGTCCTGATCATAAATATATATACTTTTATGGGTCTACGACGAATATTAAGGGGTGTTACAAACTATGTGTCAAAATTAATATACCCTTAGGATAGGGTATAAAAACTATGTAAATATGTGCGATTTTTTTA
This sequence comes from Ferdinandea cuprea, assembly GCA_963576555.1. Taxonomy (NCBI): domain Eukaryota; kingdom Metazoa; phylum Arthropoda; class Insecta; order Diptera; family Syrphidae; genus Ferdinandea; species Ferdinandea cuprea. The sequence continues at coordinate 88,576,261 of OY754959.1, forward strand.
ATTTATTTAATTTTTAATTTAAAGTAACATCTAAAAAGAAAATATTACTTTTATAGAGCCTGTGAACAAAGGTTTTAAGGAAAGTAAATAACTTTGCTAAAGTGCGCCAAATCGTATTATAGAAATAAGAAAATAGCTTTCCTTGGCCCTTATCGAAATTAAATTGTTACTTGGGAGGGATCTTCCCGTGGAATTTATCTTAGGATAAATCGTATTAAATTACGTTGCATGGCTTCTATTGTATTTGAATGAATACTGTTGTACGGACTCCCTACTTGGGAAGCATACTCTAGATGCGGACGGACGAAACAATTGTACAAATACTAAGTAACATAGGGGTCGTCAAATTTTTGGTACACCTCTTTATAAAGGCCCATGATGGAATTGTATTTATTTACAATGTAATTAATGTGAAGGGGTCAAAATAAACTTCAAAATCATTAATCCTAATTTCACGACAAAGCATATTATGTTGAGATAAGATATATTAAAAACTATAGGTAATATGTCTTTTTGAGAATCGCGTCTGTTGACATTTAAATAGGTTCAGACTTAGTTAGTTTTTGCACACCCACTGTCGAAATACCTACTTGAAAGCCTTTTAGGGAGGCTGTCAAGCTTTCAATGGTTTGAATGAAACAACAAATGTATGTGCTAGTTATAGCTATCACTGAAAATTTTGTTTTCGTATTTTAATACGACTGAGCAATCAATATTGGCTGGTATCAAAAAAAAACTAATCACTTATAGAATTTTTCTATAAACTTACCTAACAAAACAAAATATTACTTAATTGTGATTTGAACTTTTCTTGCGTTCGGTTCACATCTGTCAGTTTTGCTTTCAATGATCAACTTCTCGGTCTGGAGTTCCTCAGGGAAGTCACTTAGGCTCTATTTTGTTCATATTTGCTATAAATGATGTTAAATCATGCAGAAAATCCAGCAATATTTTAATATACGCAGATGATATGAACATTTTTAAATCTGTTAACAATCAGTATGACAGAAATCTTCTCCAAGCGGACATAGATAGTTTTGCCACTTGGTGTGTTAAAAATGGGTTAACTTTGAACCCATCTAAATGTCAGCATATGACATTTTCAAGAAAACGTATTCTCTCTATTTTTCATTATTCTCTATCCGATCATATGCTCTGTCATATTGATAGTTTTAAAGATCTCGGAGTTTTCTTTGACCCCAAACTTAACTTTATTGGTCACATTAATTTTATTGTTAATAAATCAAACTCCATGCTGGGCTTTATTAAGAGGTGGTCTAAAGATTTTGACGACCCCTATGTTACTCAATCTTTGTACAATTGTTTCGTCCGTCCGCATTTAGAATATGCTTCACAATTTTGGACTCCGTACTACAATATTCACTCAATTCGAATTGAAGGTATTCAACGTAACTTTGTTCGTTTTGCCCTTAGAGGTCTTTCATGGGATGATCCATACAACATTCCCCCCTACGGTCAACGTATCAAACTTCTTCAAATGTTACCCCTATCTCAACGTAGACTGAATAATGATATAGTTTTCCTACAGCAACTTATAGCTGGTAATATAGATGCTCCTGATCTGTTGTCCTCCATTGCATTCAACTTCCGTGGTGGTGCTCACAATTTACGTAGTGCTGATCTTTTAAAAAGTGGTTATCATAGGACCAATTATGGCCAGAATGAGCCAGTTACTCGCATGAGTAGAATTTATAATTCGAACAATCATGTGATAGATTTGCATGTTAGTAAATTTAAACTGAAAATGTGTTTGCGTAATCATATTCTAGTGTCTTAGTGTTAGATAATTTTTATATCTTTTGTGTTTGTGTTATTAATATATGTTTGCTTTGTGTACGTATTTACTAACACCAGCACTAACACCAGCACACCGGTGGTGCACCCTTAAAGCCTATACCAATGGCCTTCCAGCGACAGAAATTTTTCAATGATTGCTATAACTGACTTGTCAAAAAAATGAAACAACTATTCCACTGATTTGTTCCAATGATAGCTATAACTAGCCCCTTAGTCATAATTCGTGTGATAAATTGAAAAAGCCGGAGAAAGTAAAAGACACAGAAGAGAAATTAATTATCTGAATAACCCTATCCCCTTGAACTAGCTAGGGCGAGCCAGCAAAAATGGCAAATCTTCAGCTTTGTAGGTATGAAGTTTGCCATCAATCCAGTTTATTTTCCACACTTTATTCCGATCTGTTTTTGTTCCAGGCACGAAACTTTCTACAGCTGAAATTCTTTAGAATCAAAATTGCTGGTTTCATTGGTTTCAGGTACCACCTTTTCATATCGAAGGTCTACTTCTTCATCCGACTCCGATATCTCTTCTTCACTTTCCGTGCCATCATAAGTAATTGAATAAAAGCTTTTTGCTGGGATACAGTTACTTGTTGATGGCTTTATAAATCCAACTTTTTGCATTAAAAGAAATAAATAAAATATGAACAAAAAGCTTAATTATTATTTTTTTCTTTTCTGCATACGATGCCAAATATGGCATGACCAATTTTGTTAGATGCATATATAGCCATGTAAGGCTGTTTGATAAAATGCACAGTTGCTAAGCTGTGCATGTACCAACAAATACACAAATATTAATTACAGGAACTTTATTTAAGAAATATATAAGTGAGCGACCTAACTTGTAACTTTATTTAGTGAATTCTTAGTCTGCGAAGTGACCTCGCGTACTGATCCTTTACAAAGGAACATATGTTTCTAATAAGAAACAAGGAAATAAAACACCCGTTTCACAGCTACCACTTTACATCGAATGCAACAGAAAACAACGGTAGAGTGTTAGGAACACGATGGATGGCATTTATTTAAAAAAAAAACGTTCTCAAAAAGTAGGTTTAACCAAAAACTTTGAATGGGTGATTTACTATAGGAAATATTGACTAAATATCTTGTGATAAAGGGTGTTTTTTTAGAGGTATAGAACTTTAAGTTGGACAACACTATGTTAACTGGCGGCACTTTGTCAGCTGTTAAGTGATTTATTGTTAGTTTGGTTTGGCATTTCAACATCAATATACTGACGCCTGAACAACACTTCCAAATTGTGCAAATTTATTTTGAAATCATGGTTCTGTTCTGAAATACGTATCGCGCACTACGTCCATTTTACGATCAACAAAATCGTCCATCAGAGCAATTAATTCGATTAACTATGAAACGTTTTCGCATCTCGTTTACTTTAAATTAATAATAACAGAGACGTCGTACAGTGTGTACAGAAGAAGTAATTCCAGTTATAGAGCGTAACGTAGAGGAAGACTCGAATCATTCTATCCGCCATCGTGCACAGGAATTGAGTATGTGTCCATCCACTTTATGGAAGATTTTGCGGAATGGGCTCAAAACAAGATTGCCGTTGATCACAATTTTCATAAGCGATGAAGCTCACTTTTGGTATAATGGATACGTCAATAAACAAAGCTGCCGTATTTGGAGGATTGAAAATCCTCAAGTGTACATATGTTGAGACACCGTTGCATCCGCAAAAACTGACTGTTTAGTGTGCTTCGTGGGTTGGTGGAATAATTGGTCCTTACTTCTTTAAAAATGATTCTGGCCAACACGTTACAGTCAATGGTGACCGCTATAGATAATAACATAATAACTGACTTTTTCGTTCATGAATTGAACAACCATGATGTGCAGAAGCTGTGGTTTGAACAAGATGGCGCAACATGTCAACAGCACGTGCCACAATTGATTTATTTAAGGAAACACTTGGTAACCGCATAGTTTCACGTTACGGACCCATGAATTGGCCTCCTGGATCGTTCGATTTAACGCCGCTTGACTATTTTCTGTTGGGATATGTGACTGCGCCGATAAGTCCGAAACAATTGAACAATTGGAGGAAAACATTCGCCGCATTATTGCCGATATACGGCCGTAAATTTTGGAAAAAGTCATCGAAAATTGGACATTTAGATTAGACAATCTGATTTATAGTTTGTTAAACTCTTAACTTTAGGACTCTTGTTCCTTACATCCATCATATGCGGAATCGTACTCATAGTGTATATTTACATGTTTCTGCCAATCGCTCTCACACTTGTTGGTACACTTGACATCTGCAGTAGACGCCGATACAACAACAGAAGTTAAATACCCTTTAAAATACAAATATATACTAAGCTGCATTTGCTAAAAACAAAAAAATAGGAAACTGTTTATGGCTAAAATTATTATTCTTCACATTTTATACCTATTACGTATATATCTACTGAAGATAATTACACACTTAGAACCAAATTAATTCCTATTATAAACATAAAAATGTTTAATATTAGGTTTTTTCTATGAACCTATAAATTAATATCAAGCTATAAACATCGCAATGCACTTCGATAAAAATAACTAAATCGTATAAAACAGGCGACTGACGCAGTACTTTGTGGTGGCTACGTGAAGGACTGGGACGGTGTTTGTTGGTAAACATTGAGGATAAATATAATGAGTAAACGTTTTTTTTTAAATTTTGTGCGCATTTAGGTAGATACTATCAGAAATATATCGGTGTTGCGATCTATCAAGCAGTGTCATAAAAAATATATTAGGATGGCAATACGGTTCCTAAAATAGACTTCCCTGGTGCATAACATGGATTAGACATTTTGACATATGCATAAAGAAGAAATTACTTGAATTAATTACCCTTTCAATGTACATATGTGGCGCCAGTTTAAGTTGTGTAATAATTTAGATTTAAATACGTATATGATGTAAAAGTAAGAAGTATGTTGAGCTGTGGTGCAATGAGGTACCACAGAATAGTTGTAGGGGCGAAAACGAGAAAAAAATTGTGCATATAAGTTGGTGACCCCACTATATATCTGAATTTTTCGCATATCACGATTTTTGCTTTCCGTCCCATATAGGTACATAACAGAAGTCCTTTGTCATTTATTTTTAAAAAATCCATTAAATATAAAGTGTTTGTTAAAAGATCTTGTAAAGCATTCGGATGTGTCTCAGTAATTTTTTGTCCCAATTGTCCGTTTAAGGAGGGCAGTGAGTTGATTGTTCTCACATCTACTTCAACCTAAGAATGTTATATTGACAATAAAGAATGCATTCTCCCAAAATCGTTTCAACTTACTATTATGCTCACTCATCTTTCCCTTCACCCCACTCACACATTAATTAACTGATTAATACTGGTCTGGAGAGTCCAAACATTAAAACGTTGAATTTTCAAAATCGTTTCAGTAGTTAGAGAGCTGGCCCATACCTAATTTTACTCTCGTACCACGATTTTTTTTATTTATTTATTTTATTTAACCACGCCCCTTTTGCCCCTTTTTTCTCTCCTTTGAAATCTAAATAATAACATGTGCCCAAAATATATAATAAAATACACTTTGGTTATACATGTATGTATATAAAACAAATAGAAGTGGGTTTTAAAAAAAATGTATGTATTTAAAGTTGAAATAACTTAATTTGTTTTTCATTTCAAAATAATAATTATATATTTTGTTTAAAAGAATACATTTTGAAAGAAAACAAAAAAAAATTGTATATGCAAATTTGTTAAGGATTTCAGTGTGCACTGTGAAGGGTTCATATAATAGTTTTTAAGATATTGTCGTTTTTGTAAAAAAAACTTTGTATGGACATGTTTTGTGAAGGTCTTAGTGCTTTATTCCATCAACTTTAAGCTTAAAACGGTTTTTTATTATATATGTTCTAAATACATATATATCCTGAGCATATATATATATATATATAGACTTTTAGGGGTCTACGACGAATATTAAGCGGTGTTCCAAACCAAATATGGGTCACCCTAAGGATAGGGTATACCCCACTACCACACGCACTATTAAGAAAAAACTCTTAAGCCTAAAGTTGATGGAATAAAGCACTTTTTAAATAATTTTTTAAAATATTTTCCTAAATTAAATTAAATTCATTTTCTCGTTAAATTGAATTAAATTAAAAATCGTTGGATCCGTTTTAGAGAAAATCAATTTTTCTAAACTTAAGAAGTAATTATAATAAATTTGGATTCAAGGACGCATTTCATGTAGCTATAAAATTTCGTATGACGCAGGGCAATTTTAAACTTTTTATACCCTATCCTAAGGGTATATTAATTTTGACACATAGTTTGTAACACCCCTTAATATTCGTCGTAGACCCATAAAAGTATATATATTTATGATCAGGACCAAATCCTAAGACTATTTAGCAATGTCCGTCCGTCCGTCCGTCCGTATCAACTTTTGAGGCCTTTAAAGTCATGCTAGGAGGCTGAAATTTGGAGCGTATACTCCCTAGGGTCCCGAAATGGTAAAGTGTTAAAAGTTCTTAAATCCGCCCACTGCCACGCCCACAATTAAAAAAAACCGTTTTAAGGCTTAAGTAAGAGAGATAAAGTTATAAAACCTTCACAAGATATGTAGGTACTGCCTACCTTTATAAATTTGTCATACAAAGTTTTTGGCCACGCCCACTTTTTGGGGGCGTTTTTTCAAAAAAATATTTTTTTTTTCTATAAATTTCATAGAATGAAATAAAATGCTATCTATCATCTTCCTTATGAATTTTTTCTTTGGGGTACATAGGGATAAGGATAGGATAGGGTATCATACTGTTCGCCCCAAGCGGACTGTAGCCTTTCCTTATGTTTTATATTTGTTTTTGTATTTTGGGTACTTGGCCTTGAATACCCCAAAAACTAAAAAAGGAAATTCCAAAAATATTTACTGTTAAGTAATTTCTTAAATTTAAATTAATTTAGTTGTCTCAAACGATTTTGATCTATTCGATTCCTCGAAAAAAAGGCAACGCTCATTTGCATTCACTTGAACTCACTAGTGAATTTATTGTATGTGTAAGCTTCCGAATCGATTTCATTATATCCTATGTAAATAAAGTTGGTTGAGGGCAATTTAGAAGAGTACCGGCCGAAGTTGACTATACTATACTATACTCCCCCATAAGTGTTCAATGACTACCAACACATTTCCTCAAGAGCTCAGTATTGTTCATATTATCAAATTTAGGGTGCAGTGGCTTAGTGGTTAATTGCGTTGGATTAGTGATCCAATATCGAGAGGTCGCTGGTACCAGCTGAAGTTTTTTTTCGCTGCCCACGTCTTGCGAACGTCTGACAAACATCCAAGAGTAAGAACTGTCATGAGAAGCTTTTCAAAAATTAATTGTCATTTGGAATCGGCATTAAACTGTAGGTCCCTGCATTCGTGTCAAAAAATATAACTTTGCACACACAATGGTTGGAGAAGCTAGGCTTTAGGTCCTGTATGGGCCGTTTACGCCTAATTTATTTTTTTTAAATTAGTTTGTGTAGCTACTTTTGTATTCATCTTTAATGTCAACTTTTCGTTACATATGTGATTTAAGAAAGTGCTGCGAAAAAAGTACAACAGAGAAACAGAATTCTAAATATAAACTATGCTAAAGACATCTTAAGAAATGTTTTGTTAAATAAAGATGTCGTTATGTGAAATAAAAAACTAAAGTTTAATACTGATGGAAAACCAAATGGAAAATTTATGGAATTTGAAAAATCCTAATAGGCTCTTAAAACAAATATGGAGTCTCTAGACTTTATAAAGCATCCCACACAAGCAAATATTGAAGACAAGTCTATTATTCACCGAAGTCGGCGAAGCCAATCCAATAACACGTTGTTGTGTGTAGAAGCAAATTAAACGTAATTCTGAAATAAAAGTAAAGTGTGTGACTACGTCATGAGGAACTTTCATGTTCTATTAGATGTATTTTTGAATCGAATAATAACAAACCAATTTCGATTATATATATATTTTTATAAATGTCACAATAAATCTGCGATTTCTGCCCCTTTTCTCAATTTTGGACCATAGTATCCAAAAGACAAGACTCACGAAAAACATTAAGGACGTATGTATTTTTTTAAAAAAAAGTAAGGTTGGGTAACCGTTATTGGTTTTTTTTTTAGAAAAATATTAAGATGCATTATTCTTGATTCTTGAAAATTAGTGATTTGCTCTTTGTTACAAAAAAAAAATAATGGCAGATTTTATTATATAAAATTATAAGAAAAACTTTTACAAGTTTTGAAGCAATTGCGTCGAACCTCTTCGACATACGGCTTTTGAACAGATAGACCGACGGAGGGCACTGGTGGGTCAACTTTTTTGGACTTCCTTATTGTCGTAATAAATGCAGGTATTGGTTTAGTTTGATTTCAAAATGCCCGTACCAATGCAATAACTTTCTCTTTAGTAGGCACATCTGCTAATGTATAGAAGAAAGATTAAAATTTCAATTTATTACCACAAAGGCTCAAAGTATGAACTGTAAAGAAAATCCGTTTTACATTTTTACCATTTGTTGGAAAAGCCACATTTTTTAACGCCGTCATATTATAACGATTCCAATAACTTTCTCTTTAGGATACTAAAATATATGAGGAAGTTAAAGAATCAGGCGTAGAAATAATTCTACGCATTCCTCAATGAAGACGCAAATTATTTTTAGAACTGTTGCATGGAGTTACGGAAGTCAACCTCTGTCATTGCTTTAGTATTTAAGAGGAAAAAATAAATTATATCGGATGGAAGACTGACTAAAGGAAAACCATATAAGATTGGAATGCATTTTTTGAACATATGTATATACCGTTATACGTAGACCGTGATACAAAAAGTGGCTTCACTTTGTATAAATGAAAATAGTATGTGTAGTAAAAAAATCAAATAATTCTTCTCGTGATAAACGCTGTGATAAGTTTCTCAATTCAACTATAAAATATGATAAATAGAATCATTGTTAATCATGTGGTAACAATAAATATCTTCGAAAAATCACTAAACCCTTTTGCATAGCCTCATGCCTGATGAAAGCACCCAGCCCGAACGGATCAACAAAGTTAGAGGTATATTATCTATATACCGCGTATTGCGTACGACCAAATACCGAATGCTTTGCCGTAGCTATAAGACGTATTATGTACAGTGTGACCGTAAAAATATTTTGTCTTTCCTTCAGTTCAGTTTTCGGAAAATGTAGATTGCGCTGTAAGCTTAAAGTGCTTATGTATCCGTAGCCTCGGATACGTACAGAAACGCAGTACAGAGGACATAAAATTGACTTTGAATTATTTAATGGATGATATTGAAATATACATTTGGGTATCGAGAGATTATGATCAGGATTATAGGGATCATAAACCACCCAATTCACTGCATTCCTACTGGTCCGCCTGTGGGGTTCGCCGGTTCGACCTCAAAAAATATCTGCAGGCCTCCCAAATTGGGATCACTTCATCATTGAGGCCAATCAAATGCTGTTGTTTCTACATTTGTGTAATCCAGGAGTTTTTAGGCCTACCTCTCTTACGCGGTTGTAAGGAAACGTTAATTGCCATTGTCTTTTTGACGGCGTTCATAGGATCCCTCCTTAGAACATGACAATACCAACAGAGTCGGACGTGCTCCAATTTTTTTGTGATGGGTTCTTTGACGTGAAGGACATTTTTCGGTCACAGAAGATGGCAGAGTTTTCCTGCCACTTCATCCACCCTACGCTTACACGATGATTGATGTCGTCATCAACGGTTGCTTCGTTGTTAATCATTGAGCCCAGATATTTGAACGTTTTGGAGTAAGTTGGGTCAGAGAATGGGCAGTACAGGTACTCTGTTTTTTTGGCTAATACGATACCCATTCCCTCTAAAACATTTACCCAAACATCAAGTGCTTGTTGCAGGGAAGTCTGATCATCATTTCGATATTATACAAGGAGAATATTAAGAAGTTGACTTTAAGAATATTATTTCTGTTACTAAATGTTCGTAATTGTTTGTAATTTATTAACTGTACGAAAGATATTGGCCAATAGCACATTGACATTACCCTACGGCAATTTGACAATATCAGTTTTAGAATGCTTCATCGAATACTTTAGTGAATTTTAACAATTACAGTGTATTCCTGCAGCGTAGTTTTTTATAATTATTAATGGCATATTGTTGCATTCAATTCATTACAGTTAATTTTGCCCACTTCATTATCTGTGTAGCCGTAAGATCATACCTTACTCACAGTTTGAGTTCAAAATATCAGCACTATTGTAATAACTTAACCAACATAGTAAAACACATTAGCCAAATCCCCTTTTGTATCAAATTAGTTGAAGTCATAAGATCACAATATACAAAGCAGAAACTCTTTCAAAAACTGTTACCAATCACCCACTCGCATCGTCATTGCAAAAAGCAAATAGAACAAGAAAAAACTATTATAGTTATTCACGTTCGTAGCAACGAGAGGGACAAGCTGTACTAAAATGGTGTAATAAAAACAACACAAAAAAAGAATTCTTTGAGAAAAATGTACAACTGTAGCAACGTTGCAAAACGTTAAATGCCAATTTAAACCAGCAAGGACTGCTGCATTTCAACGCAACTGTACAGTCAGTCCTTCTTTGGGTCCTTGTGTGTTGCACTGTAGTACGTTGATAGTTTTGTATATTTTCTTGTTAAATTTAGTCCAAAAGCTTCAAGAGTATTAAAGGAAAGGAAAATAATCGTTGAAATGTCAACAATCGTACTGTAGGTATACTTATATTTCGTTTTTCAAAGCTTAAGGGTTTTCGATTGAATCTCACTCACAGCGGCAGAGCAAAATAGAAGCTAGGTATTTTAAATTAATTCAGGAGAATTTAAAGATACGTCCAAGAAGTCAGTATAGTTTCTTGATCGGAATATTTCTTGATTCTATTAATCATTTCCATTCAAATTGATGGATTATGTTTATGAAAGTTAACGGTAACTACATGTATGCCTTTAAGTATTCTTTTTCCCCCTATGCCCTTCTCCTAATTTTTTCCCATAGCACAAGATATTCTTTAGATGCATGTTGCTGACGCTGCGTCTGGAGTGTCAAATCATCTTATTCCATTCTTCCTCTTAGTTTGTATGTCATTTCACTTGTAATTTGTATTGATAATATCGCATTAATAAAATATTTTTTTTTGCTTCTTATACCCTATCCTAAGGGTATATAAATTATGACACATAGTTTGTAACACCCCTTAATATTCGCCGTAGACCCATAAAAGTATATATATTTATGATCAGGAACAAAACGTAAGATTATTTAGCGATGTCCGTCCATCCGTCCGTATCGACTTTTGAGGCCTTTAAATTTAGAACATATACTCCCTAGGGTACCGAAATGGTAAAGTGTTAACATTTTTTATATACGCCCACTACCAAGCCCACAATTTAGAAAAAAACCGTTTTAAAGCTTTAGTTAAAGAGAAAAAGGGTTAGAATCTTTACAAGATATTTAGGTAATGCCCCCCTGTATAAGATTTTGACAACGCCCACTTTTTGGGGTCCTTTTTAAATTTATTTTTTTTTTTATAAATTTCATTGAATGAAATAAAATGCTATCCATCTTCTTCTTAATGCTTTTCCCTTCTATTCAATGTGATCCGTTGACCAAGCATTGACTTTTATACTCTTTGAGCTGTTGTCTTTCGCAATCACAAATTTATTCCTCGGGACCAGTAGCGCCACCTACTATAAAAGAGGTTGGCTGAATTATAAAAAAATTTAAGAACAACTAAGCCGCCGGTTGTGCAGAGGTTTTTAAATACGTGGGTGATGTTTTGGTTGGGCGCATGCACCAAATCATCAAACAAGCTTGGGTGGATGAAAGCATGCCCGATGACTGGACCATTAGCTCTATATGGCTCATCTACAAAAAAGGCGATCCTATATCCTAAATGCGAGGAGGGCGAATGAGGGAAAAGATCTTCGAATCCCAGCCCCAGGACCGGGATGACAAGGGATTTCCATTTCAAGCCATCACGGATTTCAGAGCGCTTGGTTTGCCAAATTGGATGCAGTGTGCCCGGGTTCGCACAGGATGGAAGACTGCCTTGTTTCAGGCAGAGACTCTTCACGGATCGGGAGCAGTGTTACCTCTGACTCATTTTAGTCCCGGATGAAAAAAGGAGTCCGATAACAAGTTAAAGAAAATCTCCATTATTTATTAACGCTAAACTTGTATTTCAAATTCAACTAGGAAAACAAACGTAGCGTCCATTTAAGACTAAATAAAAATAGAAAAAATTAAATTTAAAAATAGAGTCAAAATTATTGTTCTAAATACTTTAGCAGTGAAATCTTACTATCATTGACATTAATGCGCAATAGTATTTGGTCACTGATTCTTTAAAAAATAACCTCAACGACAACAATTCAACGCAAAGCCCACTACGCCACAGCATAAACAAATAATATGTCAAACACACAATATTCAATGCCAGTTCGCTTTCCCGTGTGTTTACTTGTGAAGTATATTATACATAATTAGTTAAATAAGGTAATTCACTTAAAAGAGTTGAATCCTTAGAATTTTTATCAGTATTCGACGAATACAGTATAAACCAAAATTTTAATTTGTCTGGTCGAATCATAGATAAAAGTGTCCCGTATTTTTAAAGGAGTCCAATTTCGTTGAATTTCAGAAAGATGAGTCACGGAGTCCGGGCGTTGAAAAAGAGTCAAAATGACTCTGAAGAGTCCACGAAGGTAACGCTGGTCGGGAGCCCATTAAGTAAAGTAAAGTAAGTAACTGGGAGAAATCGCCTTCCGAAAGAGAGTTGAAATCGCTTAATCCCACGTAGCAGGGCACGTACGTACTGTTTGTTTCGCAACAATGTTGTAATAGGTGCAGTGTTGTTTCAGCATATTCGATTTTCGGAATTTTTGATTTTGGATTTTCGGCATTCGTTAGACTCCCGTATGTATTTGAGTAAATAAACATTATGAGGTAGATTCAATTTTCCCTTTACTTCGTATTGACGTATTCACCAATCAAAAAATATACTACCACCCATTGAGCGATTTAACCGAATTTAAGCTAACCCAATACTAAAGTTAATTTTGCTTAAAAAGACTTTATTACATGGTATCGAACCGATGAATGTTCAACTTTCCCTAAAAATGGAAAAAGAATGAGATAATTTTAATTGGTTGTTATATTCTTCGCAATATCAAGTTGCTTGAGAAGTTATTTTATCGAACAGATATACTTGTTAAGGTTTTAGTAAACTTCATCGTATTTTAAGAGACGCAAGAAAATTCCATTAAGTTTAGTGGGTTGCAATTTTAAAATTGTTATAATGCTTTTCCATGGAAACATCCAGCAAAAGTTTTCCTGCAAAAAAATGTGCCCATTAAAGTCATTTCGACATCCGCACACACATACATGTAACGTCATGATACATTCTATTCCCATAGGAATCACGATGAAATTTACTTAAAAAACGTTGTCCTTCTTCGTGTAACACTATTATACTGTGATTATGAATAACATCAAAAGCATTGCCTATAAAATGCTCGTGTAAGTTATAGCTATGGAAGTATAGTTTCTTATGACCTGCTTTTTAAATTATATTTATATTGCGGTTGTTTAAGGCTAAATGTCGAGTATTATAAGGTCAGGTTTTAAGTTAAAAAAATCCGTCGCGCCAGTCGTCGAAAGGAAAAATTACGAGAGCTCTACTAAAATATGCATTCCATTTGTATGTATGGAGCTATTAAATAGAAGTGTTTAAAACGAAGTCCTTAGTTCTTGGACGTAATTGTACTTACTGAAGGGTTTGATGGTGGAAAGAGACTCTTCTGCTATTGGAATATTTAATGTGAGAAGACTCTTTTATGAATGGGTTATTACGTGGAATAGTTCAAATAGGAAGGAGGTCAAACAAAACGGAAACAAATGATTTTATCTAATGTTCCAAATGATGCAGACTATTCAAAGAAATGCGGATTAACAAAGGTGGTCTCATGGTTGCATGGGGTGAAACGAAAAAGTAAGTAAGTAAGTAGTTAACGCAGACTGAATACAATTATTGATTTTGTAAAATAGGTATAAGTGTGTTCCACGCACTTACAACAAAGCCTGGAAAATAATTTTTAGGAGAAGACATTTTAATCGTTCAATAGTTCTTGAGTTGTAGGGCCACAAAGTTAGCAGAAATCGAAACTTACTGACAGATCATCATAGTGATGAAGCACCTCCAATTATCGTAGAAATTTAGTATCAACTTTGAAACACATGTAAAAATCAAACATATCGTCGCTGTTCAAGAAAACCGGCATAACTCAAAAAACTTGATTTTTCAGGAGAGCTGTTTAAAGTTTCTGAGTAGCAGAAATTTTCACACTTTTAATTTTTTCAAGTGACTATCAATCTTCTTTTTAAAAACTTCATTTGATAAGGCCAGCTCCATTATTTTATCTAATGGAAACTAAAAAAAAAAGTTGAAATAATATATATATTAGGTATTAAAATTTTAGCGTTTTTGCATCCCTTTCCAACTTGGGTCACTTTTCCCAAAAAAATGTTTGTATATAGTGAACTTTTTTATTGAATTGTATTTAGTTCATCTTGGATCGGACAAAGAAAAACAAGAACACAAACTGTTAAAACGAAATAAAATCATAATTAATTCTCAAAAAAAAGGTATTACGAAGATATATTATTACAAAGTTGAAAAACTATCCGATTTTATTCTTAAAACTTTGGAAGTGAATCAAAACTTTTTTATAAGTAAGCTTAATAGTTCACAGTCTTTGCTTTTTGTACTTTCTGGTAACATAATAGAAACCAGAAACATCTCCCTTGGGACACGGCAAAACGGCTTGAAGGTAATATGCTCCAACGAAAATATTATCCGCGACTGTTTTTTTATTTGCATCTTTTTCTTTTCTTGACCAATCTTTTTCTAGTAAATGAGCGTCGTTTTTTTTCCCGCAGAATCTCTTTAGCTTGAGAGTCTCCATTATCGAATGCCCCACAATCCTCACATTGGTCCTTTTTGGGCCGGAAAAATGAAATATTAAACTCCTTTTTGAAGATCTTTCGAAAGAGTTGGTAATTTGCGAATGGACGGTTTTGAGTTTCACGATATAAGCAGTAGTCACGATGTAAATCAGCAAGGCTTTTGGAACCTTCAATGTACTCACGTGTTGAGTTTTGATGGCAATAAAGGCTTTCAATTCTAGGTATATTGGCAATGTGATCTTGGACACTGTGCTTGACTTCATCATCTATCTGAGTATGATTAGGATATTTACCTCGTTTTTCATGTCCAAATATGCCCCCAACCAGTTCTGTGTCAATTTTTTCTACAACAGTTCGTATTGCACGCGCCGTCACCGCCAGTGTATTTTGGAAAAACAATTTGCAAACCCGAATTTCTTCATCTATAACTTTAAAAAAGAAGCACTGGTTTTTCTTTCGTGGTACTCGCTTTGGCTCTTCCCTGATGTATCTGTATTTTGGTGATAAGGGTTTCATACTACGAGCGAGAAATTCTCGTTGTTTTTGAAGGTCTCCCACATCCCAGTAAGCTGAGAAAATTGATGCTCTGTCGTCTTCAGTAATTTCTTCGGAACATCGAAGTCTGCATTTATTGCCACAGGGAGGGCCAATTTGTTTTGCCTGAACAATTTTCTGTGACTTTGAAGTAGACGTATAAAACTTACCGGAATTTCTTAAGCTTTTTGCCAGGTTTTTTCTCGATTGGCTCGGATTAGCAATTCGCCTTTTTTTCTTGAAAACCAAAACATCTGCAGATATATCTACTGGCCCATCCTCATTAGAGCTTGAGCTGCTCGCTAAATGTTCCTCAACGTAGTTGGGATCGGTTTCACAATCGTCTGCTGAGAAGTCTCCCGATGTATTCGACGACGTCTCATTCTCCAAATCTGCAGCTCTAGAACAATGTGCAGCAGGCGTATCCTCTTTTTGCAATGTGTCCATTTTGGAGCCCTGAGAAGGATCTTCTGCCGAATCGGCATCATCAGATACACAAATATTCGGCGCACCAATTTCTTTGTATATTGAACAAAAAATACCCATTAATATACAAAATAAAACAAAACAAAATAGGGCAGCAAAGCTTACCGATTAGGGGATCGTTATCACAAATGACCTTAAACCATTTTTCTTTCGGACAAGTCGTTTCTTTATTTGCTTTGTTTTCCTTGTCCTTTTCTCTTTAAGTAGTAGCTGCGTACGCTGTGACATGACTTTAGCTTATGTATCTACATTATAAGTGAATCGTTATGAGTAAACGGTCGAAAATCATACATACTAAGATTATAACTGTAGGTGCACAAAAGTGTTCAAATGGTCTAATTCAAAAGCCGAAAAGAGTTAATAGGTTTTAACCAAAGTTTTATATGGAAAATCGATTTAACTCAAAAATAAAAATTATCAAAAATTATTTCTCTAAGAATTGTGAAAAATTATTTTATGGAAAAATGACATAAATCATTAAAGTGTCACTGCAGCAAACAAAAGTTTAGATTATTTCAGGAAAAGTGGGACAATTCGTTTTAGTGCAGAAAAAAAAGATTAAAATCATACTTACTTTTTCTTGAATAACAGTCTAACAAAAAAAAGTTTTTTTCTCATTCGAGTGTCATTATTAACTCAAAGTTCGTATTTTTTGAGTTATGCCGGTTTTCTTAAACAGCGACGATATGTGATTTTCCATTCAGGAGGCAGTCGAAAGAAGTACAATTAACGGTAAGTACTACGATGAGGCCTGTTTTTTAAGAACAGCAACATGTCTTATTATCTTGTGGAAAAGATTCACAGCCCAGATACAGACATCTTAGTGGTTAAATGACCTAGATTTCACGTTCAAATCCGAACCAATACGACCTAAACTTTTATATGCGCTGTTGGTGCCTCCCATATATGTCAAAAACCAGTATGTAAGAAGCTAGGCTTTAGTTTCTATATGAAGGCAGTTTATAAGCGTGGGGCTTTTCAACTATCGAGAAAAAAAAGTTGATGTATCAGTTTCAAATATACTATCAATTTGTTGCATTTCGGAAGGTGGAATAATTTAACATTAAGCAATTTTGTTGTGGGATTAAAACTTTAGCCTTCTTCCTGACATCTATATATATCTATATATATATATATCATTTGCAGAATCAGAAAACAAAGATATAAACATTTACTTAAAAATCACAACTTTAAAGTTCATAGTAAATAGATAGTTCACAAGTAACCCTATACTTTATTGTTTTACCTTATAATTTTTTTTTTGAGTGCAAAAATGGTAATGTATTTTCGATCGAATCAGTCCATCTCTGGCCCTTTTCCCCAACTTCAGTAGTTGATGCTTCGGTCACCATATTCACACAGCGCTCAATAGCTTGAGTGTAACAAGGGTAGTTTGGAAATAACATGACAATTTAAAATTTGGTTTGTAGAAGTTTTTTCAATTCCTCATCACTCATTTTCCCTAAAAATGGTGGTGTTGTGACTTGTGACTCGGTCCAAATTATTAATTATTAGGGTCATTATATTCGCTTTAAAATTTTATTTTGGGAGTTAAAAGATTCCAGCTGAACCCTCAGCCTTCTGTTTTTTCTAGCTAAGTTGATTCCTCTTAATCCTAATTCTCGGACTTCTCGGACTCATGGTCATTATTTCTGTTTTCTGTGTATACAAAATATGAATTCCTTTACACTAGAACTTACAGATCTTGAAAGATTTATTAATTCGAATACATGATTTGTTGTGCTATTAAATGAACTGTCTTTTTTAATACTAAAGAAAACTGGACTATACACTTTTAAAATATATTCAGCAAGTATTATTAAGTCAACAGTTGGACTCGATGTGTTGACTGTTGTTAACCATCTCGAGTGTGCCATTTTTTCCGGGTTTCTGTTGGAGAGATCTATCGGACAGGATCCTTTGCTAAAATACACATAAATATTTTTGATCTTGCCTTAAAGAATCTTGGATATTTATAGCTTATCCTAGGGTGTATTAATTTTGCCACAATGTTTGTAACACCCCTGTATATTAGTGTCCGTCCGACAGTCCGTCAGTCACCAATTTTTAGGCCTTTATTAATAATTTTAATTATTAATAATTAACATTTTTTTTTTTAATTCTAAAAATTAAAATGTTCGCCATAGTGATGTCAGAATGTTATTCAGATGACCATCGTAGTGATAGAGGTCTAAGAAGAGTGAAATTTATTTTTTATTAGTTTTTACGGGTAGTTTACAAAATTATGCAACTTTTTGATATATACATTTATGTGTCTTATATATTTTTTTTTATAAATGCCAAAGCATAAGATTATCTTAAGACGGCATTGGGTTTGAGCCTTTAAAAAGGGAAACGAAACGTTTTTAGAGAGTGATTGAGGTGCAAACAAGGTAAGTTGGAACCCAGCTAATTTCTGCAGATCAACTCAATGAACGTAATGGCCGAAAGCTGCAAGGTCATCCTTTAGTATTTAGGTTGACTATGAAATATTTCGGTGAACTCGTAGGAAGGCCTATCGCCGCCATGAGGATCATCATGATTGTTTTCTGTGGTAATAATAAAAAACGTCGACGAGGTGGAATGGTTAGCTTTAGTATCCTTATTCATTCCTAGATTTCCGTTTTCTATTGATGATACTAAATTAATTCATTATAAGAAGAAGAAAGTTCTGAGACCGACGCAAATTTGTTGGATATGCAAATGAGATCTAAATTTTATAAGATTAAGCTACATCTGTTTGCTTTACTCATATTGTTTTCATATTTATTTTGCAGACAACAAACTTAATTTCTTAAATAATGTATTCGCTGGTATGGACGTGTAGAGTTTCCTATGACATGCATCTGATTAAACTATCAAAAGCAGTTAAAGCCGTATTATTTAAAAAGAGTATCCACAATATTTAAAATTGTAAAAAGAACCGATTAAAAAATGTTTAACATTCACAAAAGAGGAGAACAAGTAAAAAAATATTTGTCATCAACATCAGCACGTTGAAGCAAAGTAGGTTAATGACCTGGGGATCCACTTATCCACCAGATTGCCGTTCCAATTCGTGGCAGTATCCTTCTGGTTTGTAGTCATTAATTTATTTACGGGCTTGTGTTTGTTGGTTTTTATGCTTCTACCGCAAATACGGTTGGACACTATTTGGGTAGGACCGTGTGAATGCGTGTGCCGATCAATGAATAAGTGATTTAGAATGCGATGTGACGAAAACGGCTAACCGACAATGACTGCAGAGCAAAACTAAAATGATTGTGCTTCCTCGAATGGGGCTGTTTGTATAAAAGGTCATTCAAAATGGGGGGCTGCTCTAAATTGCTACAAATCAGGGAAAAGCCTTGAATGCTTCAGCTATATTGCCATGACTTTAGGTAGACATGAAATCGGCGGTTAAACCGAATTTATTACTGTGGGTGTATAGAACGTTTTGGGTTGATTGCTAAAAAAATCATTTGATGTTGGATGTCCCTGCGAATTTATTACCAAAGGACAACAAAACCCCTAACATAACGCTTTCCTTGCTAAGGTTTGTTCATGATGTAGTCATTGCCGGTGTAAAGGCATTGATATACCTAAGGTATTTCATTATGACAAAGTAAAAACGATGTTAAATTTTTTTTTTGAAGCCTAAGTTCTTAACTTAAAACAAATTTCAAAGAAAATATTGAAGTTTGAGAGCACAAAGAAAAAGTTGATTTCTTTTCTTTATCAGATTTATTCTGCTGAGTTTTTATACAAACGAGGTTTACCTATAATGTCAACTTAAATGCTGTGAATAATATGATTTTCTTCCTGGTAAAAGTAAGGAATGGACTTTGATATACATTTTAATATGATTATAACATATTATGCACAAGTGATGGTATTGCTGTGGTGTATTTTCAAGGCATTTACAAATTATTACATTCTCTTGCAGCTATCATATTCAATTACATCAGTTTAATCGAAATTTATTCGTTAGTCTTAGTAGACAATTTATCATAAATTGGTCTAATGTTCTTAACAGACAAATTTTTGATGTGAATCAAAGTTGCTTCCGAACCTTATTTTGAATCAAGAATTTTTAAGTCCTGATATCTCCTAAGCAAATAAAAAAATTTACTTTTTAATAATCCACCTTTTGTGTTTATTACTAAAAAAAAACCATCAGCTATAAAAATAAATAAATTTTTTCTATAGAATGGCTGAATTAAAAAAAAATCAATGAGATTGGGTATTGACATACAGCACTCTTTTTGGCACACCACAGCTGCTGATTGCTTTCAGCCCGCACAAAAAGTTATTTAATGAGGTTTCTCGACAATTATTAGTTGATTGTTCTTTTTTCGATTTATCTGGAACACCTTTGGCTATGTCCCTTGCAGCTTTAAGATTTAAGTATCCTTGCTGCATGATTTTACAAATGTAAAATGATGACCCAGAGAAATTTATGGAAGGACCGAAATCCGGAGATAGAACTAAATTTCCGAAGTCTCCGGGCCAAAGTACCCCTACAGTTTACTTCCGATCCGAACGGCAATTAATTTTTGAGAAGCTTCTCATGACAGTTCTTACTATTGGATGTTTGTCAGACGTTCGCAAGACGTAGGGCAGTGAATAAAAACTTTCAGGTGGTACAGGTCGGGATTTGAGCCAGCGACCTCTCACTTAGTGGTCCAACGTACTTAACCACTAAGTCACTGCCCCCACTAATACCTTAAGCCAGGTTTAATCTCGGGCAGACTTTAATTGCATGGATTTCAGCTTGATACACAGTGATAAAGACACCAGATCCAACTCCAGACACCATATTTTATCCATCGGTGTACCAAATCAGACCTTTCGGGTACACGTTCGGAACACCATTGAGCCAGTTTTCACTGTACAATATTTCTACCTTGTACAGACTATCAAAACCATATTCCCTAACCATAGTGTCCAGGATTGTACTGAACATGTCTTTTTTCGGAAGTGACTTGAGTATTTTCAGATGTCGCACAAGGTTCCTCTGTCCTAGTTGCAGTTTTAATGCACTTCCAAGTTGGCTTTCTAATGAATATGTATAGCAGCGATAGTCCAACAATAGCTTCAAATGCTGCAATTATGCAGGTGCGCATCGCACCTTTAATTCCTATACAGGCAATTCTTTGAAGCTTGTGTGTTATAATGGGTCTGACCTTCATGACATACAACCGGTATATCATTTTTGAACTAAGACCCCAAGTTCTGCCGTACGGTTTTCGGAGGGATGATGGATAATCCTTCAGTTTCAATTCTATAATTTTCAGTAAAATACTCTACATGTCAAAAGTAATACTAAATCCGTGTTTACCTCTAATAATAATTGACAGGTCATCGGCGTATCCAATAGCAAACTAGCCTATTCTCTGTAGATTGACTGATTGATTGAGTGTAGAGACCGTCGATTACCAGACACCACTAAAGGGGAGATAGAACTCCTCCTTGGGGCAGCGTTTATTTAATAATATAATTATTTCCGGTAGAATGAAATCAAATCTCATACCTTCTGTACCTTAGGGGGACTGAACATTTTGCCTGATAAACTATTTACTCTGTTAGCGTTAAAGACACTGTGGTCAGATGCATTTGAGTGTGTGCTTAAGGCACAGGGTATTGAACCTGGGAAATGAACCTGCAATAGGGCTCTAAGTGTATCTGTGTGGTTCGACGTGTGCTTGTTCAGCAGTCCCACTCAGTTTGAGTGATCTTTACCAATCGCTTTGTGAATTCAGTGGCATGTCAGTAATATTTTCACAGCGTTTCTTCCATGAACCGCGTTAAGATCGCTTCAATTCGAAGTTGTATTGTGAGAATGAATTTGTATTTATACCAAATCTTAGTCTGCTTAGCTCGATTAAAGGGCTGTCTAACCTTATTTTTGAATTTGGCAAGTTAGTCATTCCACCATTGAAGCTCAGGAATAAGGTTAGACAGCTCTTTAATCGAGCTGGCTTTAGGAACACAACTGCCATTGTAGGAGGTTAGCATTTATTTGAGCTAATACGCTGCTTCATTTAGGTCCCCTATGATTCAATAGACGAAACCAGTTCCAGTCCTTCGACAGGGAAATGTATCTATTTAAGACATGCGTCAATTGGCCCGGTATGTCAAATCAGATACCTTGGTGATCCGACATCGAGGCTTCATCGGACACATGTCAATTTATAATGTAATTGGAAATAAATGGACTAGCAAGTGTGAGGTCACGTACATGTTCACGAATAGCATTTAGGTTGGCAGGGTTAGAGCTTCTATTTAATACGTCTACATTACTCCTTATTAGATATTCATAAAGGCGACTCATCTCTTCTACTGATGTTACTATTGTACGATGCATTCAATAAACAGTAGATGTAAAAGAGACCTGTACTGAATGCATTGCTCTATTATGATCCGTAAGGTGTTTATATGGTCTATGTAAGCCTAACTTTTCGAAGTCGAGAGTTGAACATAGATGTCTTTGATTCATTTCAGAATTATTTAGCTATTGTTTTAGCTACAGCTATATTGCTCCCACGATCTTTCAATGATCGGGTGTAGTAAACAGCCGTTGAATTTGACGCTGCTTGAAATAGTTCGGCATAGGGATGCCATCAATACCCACTGCCTTGTTTTTCTTGATGGCAATTTAATCGATGTAATGACGCAACAATGGGCTTCTAGCTCGGTTTTCTGTTCTTCTGAGGAAGCTGCGATACAAACAATGTAGGTTTATTTATCATTTTCTTGCAAGCACAGAACTCTTTGTGGAAACTCTTTGGCATAAAGTTTTTTGCTTGTCTGTTTCCTTCGGTATCTCTCCAGATATATAGTTTTTTCTCTTTTAGCCAAGTCTTGATACAACTTTTTGTAGTGTTCATAGATAGCCCGCCAAATGGTCTTTGCATCATAAATTGGGATGTGGATCCTCTTCTAGCTAGTACGTCTGTTTTTTCTACATGTCTTTATGTCCACTGTGAGTCTGTGACCTGGCAAGCTCAGCAGTTGGTGTACTTTTCATCGTACCAGTTGTATAGACTAGTCGCCGTACCTGGTTGCTCAGCTGGTGACAGGTTCGAAGACGAGATTATGAAAGATGTAAATTTTAAAATGAAAAATATAATGAAATGTGAATTATAATAACAAAGTAAGGTATGGATATGCAAAATGGGCACTACACAAACTTTGTATAGGAATTGTAAAACCTTTAAAAAAATTATACGACGGTGAATTATTGAAATAAAAAGAAGTAAAATAAAAAGCAAAGATTTTCAAAACGGTACATAGATAGCTGTTTATTAATGTGACGATAAAATTTGTAAATCCATCCCCGAAAAAAATTCCCAAAAAAAGAATGCCGTATTGCCGAAACACAACTATTTTTAAATCTAAAAAACATTGTCTTTACGATCGCATCATACAACACTTTCACGCTACATGAAATGCATTTTTGAATCCCCTTAAACAAAATGGAAGCATTTGATCACATACCAAAATTTATTTAAATCCAGTTTTTGAAAAATTTTGATTGTCTCAAAAATTGTGCCTATGATTTTGATGTAATTTTGCATATTGGACATATTTAAACAATTTTCCAAAATGATCACAAAAAAGATCAAAACCGTTGGAGCTGTTTTTAAGAAATATAAATTAATTTAAACTTAAAAGAGATCGTTGTACAAAAAAATTATTTTCAAAATTCCAGTAGCCAGATTTGTTTATCTTCATATCTTAACATAAAATTCTTAAGAATTCCCTTTATTAGTTTTTGTGATATTGGCGGTTTTATAAATTACAGTAATTCGAATATATAAAAACTCTAACTACGCGTGTTAAGGCAAACAACCGTTTCGCCACATCGCTTCTATACAGTTTCAGTTAAAAATTTAATCATAATTTTACAATAGTTTACAAGCGATAGACCAGTGTTAATTGATTAAAACTCAAAAATTAAAATTTAAACATAAGGAAAGGCTACAGACCGCTTGGGTTCGGGCAGTATCATACCCTATACACATCCCTGTATGCCCCAATGAAAAAGGCATTGAGAAAATGATGGTAAGCATTTTATTTCACCCATTGAAATGGAACGCTTCCAGAAAGTTGGCGTGGCCAAAAACCTTTTATGGTTAATATACTAGAAACGGTATTGGCTACATATCGCGTTATATTATTTTTTTCATTTTCTATAGCAATTTTCGATTAAATCCACATATTTTTAAAAACGCCTTCAAAAAGTAATTTCTACGGAAAACTTGTATAGGAGTTCAGTGTCTACATATTTTTAAAAAATTTGTTAAATATTTTGTTAGCTTTTAATCCTTCATCTTTTCAACTACAGTTTAAGAACGGTTTTTTTCTAAATCGTAGGCGTGGCAGTGGGTGCATTTAAAAAAATCTAACACTCTATCATTGTACTCCATAGGGAGTATATGTTCCATATTTTAGCTTCCTACCATGAATATAAAGGCCTCAAAAGTTGATACCGACGAACATTGCTAAATAGACTAAGGTTTTGGTCCTAATCTTAAATATATATTCTTTCAGGGGTCTACGACGAACATTAGCAGGTGTTACAATTTATTTGTCAAAATTATTATAGCCTTAGGATAGGGTATACAAAGTCTCATATGTGTAATTTTGGCATATCCTATTTCATATATTCTAACTTAATATGTGTAGCTGTGTTTATACTGAACTAAAAAGTAAGCGGTACAAAATAAGAACTAAAATAGAACAACCAATTAATAACTCCATCACTTGAGACGCTTTCTAATAATATTTGCTGTATTTATCTCTACGTCAAGCGAACACATCAAACAGAAGGTGTCAAAAGACTCCAAATTCCTCACCACATTTACACGCACACAAAATATGTTCAAGCACGAGATCATATTTTTTTGCCTACAGAAAATCCCATAAATCCTACACGGAGCACCTCACACCGAGAATATATAAGCCCACTGCTATGCGGCATCAAACCCATTGACATTGCATTTTTTTCTTTACACAACCAATTTAAAATTTAATTCATCAAAATCCCAATAGCAGACATATTCTTCCCTCAAAAACACGTTCAACTGTAGTGTTTGTCGAAAGAGCGTGTGAGGGGTTTCTTACACTACATCACCTCCGCCCTGTTCTTGTCTTTTGGAAAATCGAACTCGTTAATGTGTTTACGTGGTGTTTATGAAACATCACTCTCCGTCGTGTGTATTTGGCAAACTGCCAATTTAAATTCATTTTCTCTTCGAAAACGTAGGCACTAAATGTTTAGTTTATTCAGTTTCCGACTCAAAGTTGTACATCCTCGACTTGACATTGAAAATCGATTTGTAGTTGCAGCATTAGAGGCTGCTGTTGTTACTTTAAACTTCCACCATCCTAAATTTGAAATGGAAATTAGTTAGTGGTAAACATTTACATTACCATTTTGCGTAAGTGGTGCCGAGAGTCCAATTCATACTTGAACTGCAATAGTCCCCTTGTATCAAGTCTAAGAAGAAACATTTGAAATATATTGAAACAGAGGGAATGAATAAAGGAATATCATTGAAACTATCAAATGCAACTTGATTTTTAACTTTCTCGTAAAGAGAAAGTTATTGCGGATTTTGGTCTTTTTTTGTACTAAGGAATGGGGCCAAAAATACTGCATACTCAGGTTTTGGGAAAAAAATCGATTAACGGTAATTTATAAAACCGCCAATATCTCGAAAACGAATAAAGGGAACTCAAAAAAAATTTAAAAACGGTAAATTTTTTATACTATAAGGTCGACAAATTTGCGTACTTCAATTTTTGAAATAATTTTTTTTTTATAACGATTTTCTTAAATTGTAATTAAATTCGATTTCTCAAAACCGGCTCTAATGATTTTAATATTTTTTTTTATTTCGAACACATATGTTAAAAGTGTCCAATGTGCGAAATAACATCAAAATCGTAGTTGCCGGTTTTGAAATAATCTAATTTTTTAAAACCAAAAAGTGATTTAAATAAATTTGGTATTTGATCAAATTATCATTCTTTTTAAGGCGATTCCAGAACGCATCTTTTGTTCCGAGAAAGTTTCGTATGACGCGGTCGTGCACTTTATTTATTTTCTAAAGCCTAATTTAATGTATGTACTAATGAAATTGGCATTTTTCAATTGACGTGAATGTTAATTTTGTTTTAGATTTTTGTAGTTTTAATAGTTCTAAAAAAATTTTAAAAATTAGGAATTTTACAACAAAAGCAAGCTGTGGCTCAGTGATTGGACTGCTTACTAAGCAAGAGATCCAATTGTTCAAAGCTCCAACTATTATAAAGTTTAACAAACACCCAATAGTAAGAACAATCAACGAAAGTTTTTTGAAACTGGGGTTCTGGATCGGCATAAAACTGTAGTGGGGTCTACTATTACTCCAACGGAAGTTATATCCAGTTAAATTAAAGAAATAAATTAAGAACTTTAAAGTTCTCGTATTAAGATCTTCAGGTACAGATACATTTTGTTAAGATACCTCAAGCAGCAGTAACTAAATCTGGTCGATTGATAGTGTTTGATTCTTAACCTATTACTAATCCAGTATTAATCGGCGCTTTCATTCAATAACATCCCCACAGTAACAGTCAATTTTTAATGAGTCTTTTCTAAAGACCCAGTTTGTTGCTTAACTTATTAGTCTGGGTGGACTGGCGAGTAGATAGGAAAGAGATTGCGACTTTCAGACACATTCATTGCGATATAAAAATGGATGAGGTTTGGAGGTTCCACTCTGAATGCATACGAGCTTACTAAGACGCTCCACAACATTTTATTATCAACATTCTTTTGTCATAGCTGTTTGGAAATTTCCTTAGACTTCGGTACAGAAGTCTACGACTCTTCTTTTATAGATATTCAGCTAATTCCCAACTGATTCGCTTTATGATACCATTTATGTCATGCTAACTCCTTTGACGCTTCGGTTCAATTTTGTCGTATCTGTTTGCCTTTCAGCTTAACATGAATAGCACAAGTTTGCGGTTTACTTAAATTTCTTAATTTCTAGATTTTTTTTCATAATTTGCTTAACTGCAATAATTTTGAAGTCTTGTGCATTAATGTCTTGCAAATCGGGGTCTTTCTTTTTCAGTGTGGCCTTTTCGACTTGTTTGCTTAAGTATTCCCACTATTGGATTTTCTCTAGTTTTTGAGAAACCGCGCGGAAACTGTCGGAATCACTACCATTGATTATCTATCACAGAAATTTTTTCTACACAATTAAGATAACTAGCATATCCCTGCTTCTAAGAAATCACACCAATTTTCTGTAAACGTATAAAATATGGCCTATCAGTAATATCCATAATTAAGAAGAAATAAAGATTGATATTTTTCATATAATTTTTATATTCCATCAAATGGTTATTGTAGTCGCACATTCTCATTGAATTTGATTCCAAAATATATACAGACAAGCGCTTTTTCCGAACTTGAGTGGTGGTATTCAAAGATGCTCCTGGCTCAACATTAGTTTCCATTAGCTCAAAGCGGCCGAGTCAATGTAGTCGACATGTCTTGGCTTTTTTAACTACATTCAAATCTTATTACAGTTCACAGAGATCTCGGTTGTATCATCTCGTCTATTTGCGCTTTTCGCACTCATGACCAAATAGCCGTTCATATGTTTAGCACGACCGGCAGGTCAAGATAGCAACGGTTTTTTAGGGTAATTCTTCGTCGGATCTCCACTAAGATAATGGTAATGCTAACCCTGAGGTAACATAAATAAGCTCCTTAACCACCTTGATGTTTCTACCTTTGTTCTATGATTTGGAAACATGTTTATTGATAACACAAACGTACATATATGTATTTCTCAATGCTCAGCGTATTTTTTGAGTTCATGCGACACCTATAGAGAAATTTTCAAAAGTACATAGGTCTCAGAACTCAATTGCCCTCTAATCCTTAAAGTAGCAAAAATTGATTGTACACGCAATACGGATGGAAACTTTAGTTTCACCCTGTTGTTCACAATATTATTTTATTTTCTTTGAATAATATGGACTTATTGCAATTTCTGTATATCTAAACCTATAAAGTGTATACCAAAACCATAAAACATTCTTACATGTAAAATAAAAAGTTTTGAAAACACAGAGCAGAGAGTAAAGCACAATTTGTTTTAACTTTAAGTTGTTTCTATTTCGGTGGGTGTCTGAAGTAGTCGCATCTTTTCAGATTTCTAACAAAAATACATCTCCACATAAAATTGGAATGTATTTACTATAACAGGAGCATTACACATAGCTGTTCTTAACTTCGGTTATAGTAGACATTAATATTGTGGAACGTATTTATGTACCCAAGTATTCTCCATTTCAATTTCAATATGTTTCATAATAAAGCTTTTATTAACTTTGCTAAATGAGAATAAACTTTTATAAGCTCAAAGCAGATATACCTATGTTCAATGCATGCATTCAGTACAGGAATTGAAATACGACTTAGTTAAAAAATAGCCATATTTAAATTTTAATCTTTTAAATAAAATAAAGAACACCCATTTACCCAATCCGCCATGTTGTAACAGTACTCGCAAAATAGCTAGAAAAGCACTGACATCAGTTAGAACACTTCTTGACAACAGTTGAAATAGTTCCCACATGGCGAATGGGTGAATAAAAATCGAATCTACATCATGTCAAAACGTCGAAAAATTAAAAATGACAAGTGGCCCAACCTAATTTTTGGTATTTCCTATATTTTTTCCTTTTTGGACGATTTGTTGTGGTACCGATGGTTATACGAAATGTCAGTAAGCAATTTTTAAAAACCAAATACCAAATAACAAAATACAATATTAAGCGATTCCATCTACTTTCAGGATCAAAGGAAATCCTGCAGAAATCGATGAGTATTTTTGTGAGCTGTTCAGTCGACGGAGTACGGTTAGGCATCCTTGTTGACAACACGAAACTTGCTCGTCGAAATGGGTGGGTTCTTGTACGAGATGCTGAACTACCGTACATTTTTCAAAAGCCTAAATGGAGAATACAATATTAAATTCTTATTTTAAATTGCAGTTTAATCTTTGAATACCTGAAATTTTGGAAACCGATAGATGCTATGGTTCCCTTGAGTGTAGGCCTCCCACTGTACACCATCCAGTGAAGAATGAGACTTCCTAGGCTATCGCTCACTCTGACACTCTTAGCGATAACCCCTAATTAAAGTGTGAACTGCGTACCTTAAAAAGGTCATTCACATAATCGTCGCTACGCATAACATATGCTTACTTTCACTTTCCCACCAACACAACACAAGATTAATCTATCTTGTTGTGTCTATCTACCCAAAATATCATTAGACAAAGACAACATAAAACTAAAGATGATTAACAATAACAAGAATTCGAAGTTCGTTGACTTACGATTAGTTCGTTGAGTTACTTTACGATTAACTTAAAAAACAAACTATTAATTTCTTAAAATATTTTTTTAACAAACGCTTCCAAAACGTGGGCGTGTCCAGAAACTTTTCTATACTAATTTTCGATGAAAACAACATATTTTTATTCTCTAATAGTAGGCGTGGTCCGCCTAGTCTAACGTTTTCATAAAGTCCTGATCATAAATATATCTTTTACATCGGCTCTACGACGAATATTCACGAGTGTTACAAACTATTTTTAGGCCTTCAAATTTAAGCAAGGAGGCTGAAATTTTGACCACAGGTTAGTGCAAAAGAATGTTTGATACGCCCCGCTGTCACGCCGACAATTTAGAAAAATCCGTTTTGAAGCCTAACTTAAAGAGATAGTGTGTTACAACCTTCACTGGACATGTACGCACTGCCCTCCTTTAAAAGCTTGTCATAAAGGGTGATCAATTTCGAGGTTCCCTACTTTTTTAAAGAAAAAAACACAGAAAATTCAAATTTAATGGAGAATGTTTATTATCATTTGAAAGAACATTCTTTGGCATTTATTTTTTGAAGATTATGTCTATCAAATGTTGGCCGTTGCTACGTCGCAGATGGTCCATCCGTTGAGTCCAATTTTCGATCAATCGTTCGAGCATTTTGACTGGTAACTGGCGAATGACAAGCGTGATGTTTTCCTCCAAGGCCTGAATCGAAGCGGGTTTGTCGGCATAAGCTTTTGACTTTACATATCCCCACAGGAAAAAGTCTAACGGTGTGATATCACACGATCTTGGTGGCCAATCGACCGGCCTTAAGATCTTGACGTAAAATGCGCCAAGTCGTTGCATACGTCAGTCCGAGTTGCTGCGAACGGCGCCGAATCGAGTCTCTACGGTCTTCGTTTACACTCTCAGCTACGGCCGCTATATTTTCTTCACAGCGTGCGAAGCGAATTTTATCCAATAATGAATGCTGGGTCTCAAAATGGGTGATGGTGTTGCGAATAGTACGCTCAGTAGGCCGATTATGTTGACCATAAGTTGAGCGAAGTGCACGAAACACATTCCTCACAGAACGTGAATTTTCATAATAAAGTTGAACAATTTGCAAACGTTGTTCACGCGTAAGTCTTTCCATTATGAAATGCCAAAAAATACTAAACAAAAATAACATGACAGCATGTCACGACTCACACGTGATCTGTCAAAAAAGGCTATTGAAAAAAGTATATCTACTTGGATTACCCGTTATAAAGTTTCTTGCCACGCCTTTCTTTTTGTGGCCGTTTTTCCCTAAAATCAAGTTTTTTCGAATATTTTTATTAGATTTTTAGGCAATAATTTTTCCAATATATCTACTGTACAAAGTTTTTTGGTTTTTTTTTAAATATTAAAGATTTTCTTATCAATAAACGCCTTTTAATTGGAGGCAAGCAGCCTATCCTTCTGTTTTTTCTGGGTTGCTTGTGCAGATTTTTAGGATGTTGTTTGCCGATTTGGTTGGCTACATCTGATAGCTGGTGCTGCTGCTAGTTAACACGATGCACCCAGCCGTCGACCCAGTAGCGAGATAACGCAACATGCTGAGTCAACATTTGCATGTTTCAACCTGTACATTCCATCCAGGTGCATTCGGATCATGTTACGCACATGCCGTCGCTACCGGATACGCGTGCAGTAAGCTACTTGGACGAATCAGCATTTCTCATCGTGGGACCAGCGGTTTCCTAACGGGAAACATGTACGGAGAATAAAGTAATTGCTAATAACTTGCATGTTTCATTTAGTAAGTCGAACAGTGGGTGTGCCTACGGGCACACGTTCGCGTTTTTTTAATATACTCGCTAAGGATATCTTTAACTGGCGCCCGAGCAGGGACCGGCAAAAATACTGTACCCTCTCATCTGTGTGATAGATGTAAATACCCTTAAATGTGGGATCTGCAATCGATACGCTCTTGTGAGTGCAAATGGCTGTACCCATGAGAACACAGTCACCATTTCGATTAGCTACAACATCCTTCCGACATATCCATGGGAACATGTCAGTGATCCAATACGATAGAGAGTACAGTAGTGAAGATCGATCGTGCCATGAGTAGGTTGCGTGCAATCATAAACGCTCGCATTCAAAAGGGATAAACACGACACTTCCATTGCCGTCTCCCACGTGAAATAACCTAACGAAAGTGACATTACTTTTTGTTTCTCCCTCAGAAGTTTATTCGCTAATCTTTCCAGCAATACTTAAGATATAATACCTACTACACGGATGTGTTCCTTTTAATAACCTTGCTAGCTACAGTCAATGGATTCCAGCTGTTTAACTACGAAGCACCTATTGTTACAATTAAAGATGGACAGGGCCGAATCATAGACGGATACTTCAAACTGGTACACGTAATTGATCTGAAGAAACTCGAACGCATGGTAGAAGGGGTAGCGAGCGCAGTAAGTGCTACCATTAAGGAATCGGAAAGGAAAGCAGTCATCACATTTCATTTAACGCAAATAAACGACCGGTTAAGCCTACTGAAAGGCGGGTCTCGTAAACAGAAGAGGTCTATCAACTGGATTTGTTCGGCTTGGAAATGGATCGCAGGAAACCCCGACGCTGGGGACTGGGACAAGATCCTTCAGAATGAATATGGAATTACGGAAAACAACAACCACCAGTATAAAATCAACGAAAAACTGTTTGGCGTGACAAAAGAAATAACGGAAAAGATCAATTGGGTAATTACCAATTTCAACAAAATTAAAGCAAATAGCGCAGACAAATTTGAACAAGATATTCTGAACCAAATCCTTATAATTAAGGGAGAGACCAACGATATAGTTCGCGCATGCCAGATGGCAAAAAGTGGTATCATTAACACCAATCTGTTAGACAAGGAACAAATAGGTAGGATCATCAGTGAAGTCGAAACCTTGCCATACGAAAATGAAATTCAGGCAATAGAATATGGGAAGCCATCGGTTTTTTCCAACAACTCGGTCTTGCTCTACGTTCTCTCTATGCCTAAGGTGAGAAAGGACGAGTTCAACTTGCTACTAACTAGAGCATCGATTATTAATGACAAACAGGTTGACCTCGGATTCCGAAAAATGCTGCTCAACTACAAAGAAACGTTTGGAATAGTGGGCCACTGTTTCTCCATTAATAATTCAACTATATGCGAGGAACAAGCTATTCAAACAATTCCTGAAGACGACTGTATACCACGAATCCTAAAAGGGGGACATGCTAACTGTACTTTCCGAATAAATACCAAAGTGATAATCGAGCTTGTCAAGGACGATACCGTGTTCCTAACGAACTTCAAGGGTGAAATCGTATCCAACAGTATTTCAACCTCCTTGATGGGCACATTTGTAATCCGGATGACTAATGAAACCATACGTCTGAAGGATAGATCATTCTCAAGCAGCATCAGTACAGCTGTACAGGTTATACCTCCAGTGTTGACGAACATCACCTCCCAATCTGAAAAAAATTGACTTAGAGTATGTACACAGCCTCAGCGTTGCCAATATAGAACGCCTGGATGACCTCACGAAGAAGACCAGGATATCTTCCGTTACGGATGCTACAATTCTTTTGGCAATGATACTTGCCGTATATTTCATCTGGCGGAAAATTTACGGTAAGGTAGAACTACAAACGGTAAACTCGCCGGTTGCAAGGACAAGCGCCTCAGATACGGAGGCTCGACCACAAGTGTCCTTTCCACGTCCACCGCAGACCCGCTTACCCGTTTCTTTTTCCACCTATGATCTACGGGACGTAGATCTTTGAAGGGGGAGGAGTTAACACGATGCACCCAGCCGTCGACCCAGTAGCGAGATAACGCAACATGCTGAGTCAACATTTGCATGTTTCAACCTGTACATTCCATCCAGGTGCATTCGGATCATGTTACGCACATGCCGTCGCTACCGGTTACGCGTGCAG
This sequence comes from Ferdinandea cuprea, assembly GCA_963576555.1. NCBI lineage: Eukaryota > Metazoa > Arthropoda > Insecta > Diptera > Syrphidae > Ferdinandea > Ferdinandea cuprea. The sequence goes on from OY754959.1 coordinate 88,609,475, forward strand.
TGAGCTACTTGGACGAATCAGCATTTCTCATCGTGGGACCAGCGGTTTCCTAACGGGAAACATGTATTCATTGAGTTAGGCTTAATCCAGACGTCGTACAGAGAATAAAGTAATTGCTAATAACTTGCGTGTTTCATTTAGTAAGTCGAACAGTGGGTGTGCCCACGAGCACACGTTCGCGTTTTTTTAATATACTCGCTAAGGATATCTTTAACTTTCTTGTCTTTGTTTTTGTTTTGGTAGCGATTATCCTGTTGCGTGAGGTTGTTAGTGCTGGCAGTGCCGCAGTTTGCTAGTGTCGCCGTCAGTGATTTTCTGATGACTATTCGATCTGATCATTATAGGATTTTGATCAGTATATGGATGGTTGATCATAAACGCATTGTAATTGACGGGTGGACTGGTGATAGATCATAGACATAGACATAGACATAGATCATGACATGAATATTGATCCTCAAGTTGAGCGTGTTAAATAAATTTCAAAAAACCCATATTCCGTTTATGTTACCTTCGTGGCCGATCTTAACATTACGTTAGCGACTTGGTCGATAAAATTTGTTGGACTTTCGGTCTATGCCTTGCTTGTGATCAATTATTGAGGTTAGACTCAATCAACTGGGTCACGCTGTTGTTCAAACCCGTATTTATTTAGTTGGTTATGAGGTCTTAGACAAATTAAATTTGTTTAACGAGCTATAAAATAAATTGAACCTACCGGTGGTGGTTATCGTTGACACTTGGAATGGATGGTGGAGTCTTCGTACTTCATGAGGAATGCGGAAAAATAAACTTAGCACTAAAGGTGTAAGTTACGTCAGTATGTATACTTAAGAGTCCTAGAATCCTTACGACCTAAAATGATTTTGGATGGACGGTACCACCTGAGGTACAAACTCGACCGGAATAACTGATTACTGTAGGCGGAATTAAGTAGACTGGCAGGCACTGGTTTCTGTTTAAAGTGGTTTACATGAAAATACATATCGCACCTCCGGTGGTACAATGACGTAAGTGCAAAAATTAAATTTTCTGAGTTTAGTATGCCAACATTGTCAAAAAAGGTATTACTTTCCAGCAAAACAAAGACCCAATTAAAAATATTCCCTTTGTCGCCAGGGTAAAGCTGCCAAACTAGAGTACAATTGTGCCTTTGGGATATAATTTCGAAACCTAAGGCACCTGGGCACCTAGGCAACGGACGGACATAGCTCAATAGTATATACTTCAAGGGGCCGACGACGAATATTAAAAAGTTTTACAAAACTGTGTTCCAAAACGCCCTTAGGATAGGGTATAAAAATGTTGAATTGCATTTTGTGGAGAATCGACATTCTTGCATTTACGTCGTTGTACCACTGGAGGTGCGATATGTATATAATTTATAAGCAATATTGTTATTGTTTTTGTACCAAATAGCTATGTTTGGCATATGTATTTAGTGAATGGGTTGCATTCAACACGAAAAGAAAATCAGCATTTTAAAATCTTTTGTTATAAGTATTTAAATTAAAAGACAAACAAAATGAAATTATTATAGCAGCTTCGAGAGAATGGCTTTTATATCAGTTTATGAAAGTTACAAAAAACAAACAAAAATAAGGAAAGACTACAGTGCGGCGAACAGTATGATACCCTATTCATATCCCTATATGCCTTAAAAGAAGCATTAATATGATGGATAGCATTTTATTTCGTACTATAAAATTTATACAAAAAATAAATAAAATAAAAAAACCAAAAAGTGGGCGTGGCCAAAAACTTTTGTATGGGCGATATATTGGAATAAATATTGACTAAATATCTTGTTAAGCATTTTTTTCGGTTTCTATGAACATTTTCAAAGAAAAAAAGTCAAGTAAGCTTGGCACAAAACTTTATATGACAAACTTATAAAGGAGGGCACTGCCTACGTATCTTGTGAATGTTGTAACACTCTATCTCTCTAACTTTAGCTTTAAGACCGTTTTCTAAATTGTGGGCGTGGCAGTCGGCGTCTTCAAACATTTTTGACACTTAACCATTTGGGAGTCCTAGGGAGTATATGTTCCAAATTTCAGCTTCCTAGCTTCATTTTAAAGGCCTAAAAATTGCGTACGGACGGACGGACGGACGGACGGACATTGCTAAATAGTCTTAGGATTTGGTTATGCACTTGTTATGCACTTCTACATTAATACCCTATCCTAAGGGTATATTAATTTTGACACATAGTTTGTAACACCCCTTAATATTCGCCGTAGACCCATAAAAGTATATATATTTATGATCAGGACCAAATCCTAAGACTATCTAGCAATGTCCGTCCGTCCGTCCGTCCGTACGCAATTTTTAGGCCTTTAAAATTAAGCTAGGAAGCTGAAATTTGGACCACATATTCCCTAGGGCTCCGAAATGGTTAAGTGTAAAATTTTTTTGAATACGCCCACTGCCACGCCCACAATTTAGAAAAAACCGTTTTAAAGCTTAAGTTAGAGAGATAGAGTGTTACAATCTTCACAAGATATGTAGGCACTGCCCTCCTTTATAAGTTTGTCACATAAAGTTTTTTGCCACGCCTACTTTTTGTGGGCGTTTTTGACTAAAATGCTGTTTTCTTCGAAAATTTTCACAGAAAGCGAAAAAAACTGTTTAACAAAATATTTACCCAATATTTTTTCCAACATATCGCCATACAAAGTTTTTGGCTACGCCCACTTTTTGGGGGCGTTTTTTCCAAACAATTTTTTTTTTTTTTAATTAATAGAACTAAATAAAATGCTATCCATCATCTTCTTAATGCTTTTTTCTTTGGGGCATATAGGGATATGGATAGGGTATCATACTGTTCGCCTCAAGCGGACTGTAGCCTTTCCTTATGTTTATTAAAAAGAATAGCACATGTCTTACCTGGTGTACGGTCAGAGTTAAACTGACTCTCTATTCTCTTTATTAAACAGTAAGAGTTAAAAATGTGCAGAATCCTTTACTGATGAAGCTTAAAACTAAATCATGAAGAACTTCTACTACTCTTGGAGTTCTAAGGAGCATGTCCGACATCACCTTTGCGGATACGACGGTAGGCAAACGGTTGAGGTTTGTGTTCTTATGTTTCTTATCCTAAGATAAACAAATCGGCAAATGTTAAAGGTACTCTGAGTCCCGACCTTCTCCATATAGTCCTATTTCGATTCGGTATAATGTATTACTCCATTCGATGCTTACACATATGCATTGCCCTTCTAAAAGTGTTAAGTAGATATCGTCATTTAAACCATTTTCAAACAGATCAAATTAAGATTTCAATGTGGGGATAATCACTGCAATCTTTTGTTAGCGGGTTGAGTAAATAAATTATAGAACCCGTTCAACTCAAATGCATTCTACACAAATATACTCCCCTCATACAGAAGGACACATTTCAAAATCATTTTATCCCGCTCAGAAGACGCGTTGTCGTACCCACAGTCGATCCCTTCGGCTAACAATTTCAACCCACCATCGAGCAAATTGAAACCGTAAGGGTGGTGAAAGGAGAAGGGTTGGAACTCTTGTACACGAGAAGAGATTGCAACAAATCGTATTTCATATTTGATAGGAAACTTACGAACCGACATAAAAAAAGCAGAACGACCAAACAATCTCGAAGAGAAGCACACACTTTCAAGAGATTTGTTATTTACGAATAGCATATTCGCTTAGAACGACACATTCTCCCAGAAAATTAAGAAAACAGAAAAGCCTCAGTATGTTCGTTTTCTTTCAATCTTGTTTTTTTGTATTCTGTCTGCCATTTCAAACTGTCATTTCCAAAAATAACAAAACCACAGAATTATCTTTGACATTTGCAGAATATTTCCGTTCGCCTTTTTTAGTGAAAAAAAGAAATGATTTGGAGCAGTCACTAACCCCAACCAAATCTAACCGTCGCATAAAACATCAACGAGTTCATATACATAAATCTTTCAAATGGCAAATTCAAAATAACATGAAGCGAATGAACGAACTTGTATTAAGTAAAAGAAAATAAATTCCTTATATTCGGATTAGGTATCTAGAATTGTTGGTGGACGCACATGGTAGGTACTTTTTTATCTGTCTCATGTGCACAGAACTCATACGCAAATTAGAATATCCTGATTAAAGAAGTCTGTAGAATCCTTATGGTGCTTATGAGATGCAATTTTGCAATGAAAGTGATAGATGGTAAATATATTTTTGCAAGCGGCGACGGGTAAACTGTTTTTTTCCTAGTGGCGTTGGTATCTGTATCCCTAAAATATAATATGAGAAATTCATGACTGGTAATTATCTCACTTGCGAATTAAAGAAACTCCCGGGAATTGGGTTTATTTTTTTCTGGCTTCTCTTTTAAGCATTTTGTTCAGCCTCAATAAAAAACTTCATAATTAGTTTCCAAAGTCATCGTTTTTTTTTGTTGAAAGAGAAGAAAACTTATTTTTAAAACCTAATTTTCAAGATTGGACAGATGTTTGACATAATTCTTTTAAATGGAAAACCGAATTTAGGATGAGAATAGTTTGAGAAACAACAAAACAATGAGGACCTCATACAAGTTTTTTAAATTAATCGTATACCACAGCGAAAATTATTGGAATCGTGCTAAAATTTCCAATGTGAATGAGGTATGGCATCACGAATATACAGAAGTCCATAAAGTTATTCCCCCAATGCCATTCGTTTGCCCGCTGGTTTGATTGTTCATTATGCAATTACTACTATATTTTTAAGAAAAAAATACTTGTAATTTTGGTCGGTTAGTTTATTTTGACAACATTTTAGGACTAACACCAAAGATTACCTGAAAATTTGCGCTGTTAAGCTCAATCGATTCGGTGATTTCGGAGTCCATACCTAATATGACTTTAGCTAAGCTTCCTGGTAAACTAAAGATTAATTTATTGCAATCGTACGTAAAACTCGAATTCAAACTTGTAACAAGCTGCTTCAATGTATTTGAATGTCAGGTCTATAGGGAAAGAGTTGGTGGCAGATGAGCCATTAGTAATGTCCAACGGCAGCACTCACAGCCCCGAAACGGGTTACTGGCTTCGGAATTTTTCCGGCTCCTTCTGCACAGAAGTCCAAAAAAGGAGTTGGCCCTCCAGGTTGGTGGTTGTGCCGTCGCATCGAGGTAACTACCAGACCATGCCAAAAAATATAAATATGAGACCGACGGGTATAGCCTCCGTTAATAATTTCCCTCTAACGGCAACCAGTATGCAACCGTGCGGACATTCTACACTCCAGATGCTACTCAAAAACTTGAGTGTGTCCTCTCGCGGTACAAGGTAGATATTACCGCGACCCAGGAGATACGATGAATAGGATCAGGAATAATTTAAAAAAAAAGTTAGTATATTTATTACAGCTTCACCAACAAAAGATTGCATGTGTTAGGATGACGTTCGTCGTGGAAAATCCGCTTAGGTCAAAAGTTGAAGTCAATAATGAAGCCGATAAGTGATATAATCCGTATCAGAGACAGATAAATTTGTAAAGGCTAGACCAGGTCCCAAAACAGCCGACGAAAAAGAAAAAGTACTTGTGATATGGATAAATAAATGCATTAGGAAAAGGATTCCCAAGGGAAAGATTTGTGAGAAATCATGTCTTGTCGAGTCTCGAAGCTAAAGGACGCTCCTTCCTTGCCTTCCCATCGTTCTTTTCTTTTTTAGGGTTGGTTTAGACACCGTTATCTCTTTACAATCGGACGGTGGAACGGCGACCATGCTGTCTACCGGTGAAGCTTCTCCCATACCGTGCTGTAGTGAAACTGTGGCTACTGGTGTTTTACCCACTATCGGCAATAGTTAGGAAACAGCAGGCTTTTCTGTTCCTAGCAGTGGTATGATCGTAGCACCATATGACCCTGTCACTGCTAACAGTACTAAATGTCTGCCAATAGGCATAAACAACCCCCCAGGTACTTGCAGCGGAAGTCTGGGATATCGCTGAGAAATTACTATAAGGAACGGCGAAATGCTATCCGGACTCCTAAGATCCTTGGAGATATTGTGGAGACTAAAAGAACATCGAAGCAAATCGCCGAACTAAAATAGGCCCAAGGTTTTATACAAAACGACAGACTGTCCAGCGATAGAAGAAACCGCTACGGTATAACACCAGCACTCCTCCTGCATTGACGAGGAGGAAAAGTCTTGCTCTGTCCCAAAAACGTAAGGTGCTTCTTCTATGTCAATCTTGAAGATCTGTCAACTACTGACGTTAAGGATCTTTTTTTTTTAAATAAAGATATATTTCGCTATATCCAGAGCTCCAAATTGTTTAACGAGTAGGGTAGTAAAAGTTTAAATCCACGTGGTACCACAAAGGACCTCTTTTCGGTCTAAGTGAGTCGGCCTCACCGACTGCCACTTCAACCTAACCTATCCTAACCTAGTGTGCAGCAGGTCTTAGGTTTAGGTTTTTTAAGGCCTTTAAAATTAAGCTAGGAAGCTGAAATTCGGACCACATATTCCCTAGGGCTCCGAAATGGTTAAGTTTTTTTTGAATACGCCCACAATTTAGAAAAAAACCGTTTTAAAGCTAAAGTTAGAGTGTTACATTTTTCACAAGATATGTAGGCACTGCCCCCTTTATAAGTTTGTCATATAAAGTTTTTTGCCACGCCTACTTTTTGTGGGCGTTTTTTACTAAAATGCTGTTTTCTTCGAAAATTTTCAGAGAAAGCGAAACAAAATGTTTAACAATATACTTACCCTATATTTTTTCCAACATATCGCCCATACAAAGGTTTTGGCCATTCCCACTTTTTGGGGGCGTTTTTTCAAAAAAACTTTTTTGTTTTAATTAATAGAATGAAATAAAATCTTCTTAATGCTTTTTTCTTTGGGGCATATAGGGATATGGATAGGGTATCATACTGGACTGTAGCCTTTCCTTTTGTTTTTTTTATGAAATACTCTAAGATCCCAAAATAATTTTTGATTGGGAGACGAACGTTAAATTGTGCCCAAAAAACGAATGGTCCTTAGCAAAAAAGCAAGCAAAAATGTTTCGAAACTGATCAAGCCCAAGCCAACGCCGCAATAACAGTTATGTTTACATTTTCTGCGGCCGATGATTGTTTCCCTCCAATGATAATTTGTCCATAGAAAAGGCTACCAAAAGAGATTGCATCATCTGACAAATGAAGTTAATACTTTAAGACCTAGTACGATTTCAAGCATCCGGCTTATAAATACATTATAGATTAAGTATTCAAATTATTTAAATAAATCTATAAGTGAGGAAACCTTTGACGAGGAAATCAGATCTCAAAATGTTAATGTCGCCTATGAATATCTATTTTATGAATTGCAAATCTGTCAGACATTTTCGGCAAATTTGTAAAACTGTCACTTGTTTTTTTAATGAAAATGGGCGTATAAAGTTAAATAGCATATATGTTATTATATACTAACTCCTCAACGCCATAAATTGTATGCAATTTTTATCAGAACAATCTGCAGCGGTGAATGAAGATACAACAATACAAAACAAAAACCAAGCAAGATTATTAAAGTCGAATAATGGAGTCATTTCAGTTACAAAAGCAAAATTTTTTAAACTAGTGGGCAAAAAAGAAAATGGCTAACGGTGCGTGCACAAAACACTTTTGAACCCTAATAAAATCATTTCTCCTTACTGCCTGCCTGCTTTTGATGTGATTTTCTTCACAAGAATAACGAATTAGATTAGTTTTTCCTTGCGGTTCTCACTGTCACACAGCATCCGACCAGTAGTCTACATTATACTACAATGAATGTACCTACAAGAAACGCTCACTTTGTTGTGATATACCCATAACCATTTATGTATACTCTACCCTCGAGAAATTCCTGCATCATTATTCTATCCGCAAATAGCCAAGAAACAAATATGAAGCCATCAAACGCAAAGGAGCTTTACATTTTGCCATTTAATTTAGCGGAACTATTTCAACAAACGATACGAATAAAAAACCAAGATTTCTATAGGGAAACCAGACATCATCTACGGGGATATCAAATCATTCTGTAGAAGAATGCCATAAGAACTAGTTAAACATTTTGATAGAAAGCGTTAGTCGAGGGAACAGGAAGTGCAGTAGTTGCATCAGCAGCAGAGTCGGGACCATGTTGACGACAGCGATGTCATCTTTGGAAACAACAAAACATATTTAAAATATGTCGTGTTGTGACAAAAACAAATCACAATTGGAATCTTAGTTCTACGTATACAATGTGACATGATGACAAGAATATGGGCAAACTTTTTAAGAGATATAGACAAATGGGAAACATACTAAAGCTTTAAAAGGGGAAATTGAAGGACACACAACAATTTTTCTGATATCGTTAAAAATATTGCAGATCCCTACGGGTGAACCAGATTTTGGTAAAATTTTTGATTGGCATTAAGATAGATTAGTGCAGAATGTGGTATCTAAATAGAATATATATGCATACATTTGAAAAGCAACTGATATATATTTTTTAGTAAGTAGGGCATACTCAGTTTTTGAAAAAAAAATTTCTCAAACAAAATAAAGGGAACTCCGAAAATTTAACTATATTTTTATAATGTTAAGTTGAACAAATCTGCATACATTGATTTATGAAATGATTACTTTAAATTTTTTTTCTATAAATTAAATTCGTTTTCAGAAAAACGGCTCCAACGAATTTGATAAATTTTTGTATTTGGGGCAATAATGTTAAATGTGTTCAATATCCAAATGGTAAAAAATTAAATTTTTCAAAACCTAAAAAGTGGTATCAATAAATTTGGTATGTAATCAAATGTTTTAGGCGATTAAGAAATGCACATCATGTAACAAGAAATTTTCGTATGACGCAGTCGTGTACTTTATTTTGACCTAATAGCGTAAATAATTTTTGAATTTTATGTATTAGTTTTTCTTTATTGACAGAGCCCGAGTTTTTGAAATCTTAATTTATTAATATGTAAAATATTAGCCAAGTATTATAGGTCAAGAGGTCTTAACCCCTTTAGCCTTCTGATCGTGTTGGTAGTATTTAATAATTTGGAATACTGTCTTAGCTTTTGATGCTGATCTCAAATATGTATGTATGCTTTCAAGGGTCTACGAAAAATATTGAGGTGGGTTACAAACTATGTGTTAAAATTGATCTATAAAAAAAAACCCATCTGGGGATAATAACCCAGAGATTCAGCCTAAGTAATAATTTAGTCTTTAGTTTTAAGGGGGATGGTAATGACCAGCCAAGTTCTTTAACAACTTTGGCACTACATCCTTATTTACACGAACCAACTCAGGCCATTTTGACCCCCCTCTGACTTCGCTTACAAGAAAGCTAGAGGCATTAAATTTGCATTTATTGGAACGCACAGCAGCAGGCTCCATACCAAAATTCAACTGTTTAACGTGAGCGGTTCCCAAGTTATATTATATTAGAACCTTGAAATTTTGCCCAGTAATAGGGTTTGCTGAGAAACCATAGGGAAAAATCTGAAATTTGTGATTTTACATCCAGGGGGCGTGGCAGCCGCCCACTTCTCTTAAATCATCATCATCTTCAAAACTATAAAGCACTTCCAATCATCGTAAAACCTTGAAATTTGGCACAGTAATAGGGTTTGCGGAGAAACCACAGGGAACAATCCAATATTTGTGATTCGTCATCATCAAAACAATGGAACACTTCCAATCATTGTAGAACCCTGAAAGTTGGCACATTAATAGGGTTTGCCATACACAGGGAAAAATCTAACATTTGTGATTTTACATCCAGGGGGCGTGGCCGCCCCCCACTTCTTTTATCAACTCATCATCACACCATGAAGCACTTCCAATCAACGTAGAACCTTGAAATTTGGCACAGTAATGGGGTTTACGGAAAAACCCCAGGGAAATATCCAACACATGTGATTTTCCATCCAGGAGGCGTGGTAGCCCCCCACTTCTATTAAAATCCTACAATTATGAATTTTTCAATGAGGCTTGGAAAAAATGAAATAAATAAAGTTTGTATTGTAATTATTAAAAATTTCACAAATAGTAATTAGGTACATTTTTATACTTGGCAAGTTGTTAAAATTGTGAAAATTGGGGCTCTACACACGTGTGTTTTATATGTATATATATATATCTTCAAAACTTCAAGTTGGAAAACTTGCCAAGTAAAATCATGTACCTAAATACTATTTATGAAATTTTTAATAATTACAATACAAACTTGGCATTCTTTTTTAGATCTCAGTACTTTTTGTAGCAGACTTGTGAGGCAAAAGCGTTTTTTGTATAAAAGAACTTGACTATTTTTTAACATTTATGTTTTGGTGTGATTTTCTTATACCCTTAAGACCTTTGTTCACAGGTTCCAAAAAAACCATTAACTGCTTATGGCTTAGTTTAGCGGAACAATAGTTTCTTTTTAAAAGAAAGTTCGACTTTATAGAATAAAAAAAAAATGTAATTGTTTTTTAAGTTCCCGTTATTAGTTTTCGAGATATTGCCTGTTTTAAAAATTACCGTTAATCGATTTTTTTTCCAAAAACTGAGTATGCAGAATATTTGACCCCATCCCAAATATCCTTAGTACAAAAAAGGGAGAAATCCTTGGAACCACTTTCGAGAAAAATAGTGTTAAGTGATTTTCACAAAAAAAAGTACCGTTATTGCAAAAGATAAAGCAAAAAATAAAAAGATGCCCGAGATGTGAACCCAAAAACCTTATATGCGAACTTTGAAGCAAATCCGTCAAACCATTTCGCCACACGGCACCCGGACAGGCAGACAGACAGACATACAGACAGACCGACGGACGGCATTGGGCGCACCAACTTTTTTGGACTTCTCTATAGTTGTAATATTTTTCCTCATACTCAGTTTGAGTTCGAAATTTCCGCACGATCGCAATAACTTTCTCTTTAGTATACTAATGTACACGAGAAAGTAAAAAATTAGATCTTACAGTTATGATGCCTACAATTCTTATCCTAACTTCGTTACAGAAAGGACAGAATGGGTCATATCGTATCGTATCGTATCGTCCAGCAATAGGTAATAGGGCCACCCATACACACAACATAATTATTCTTCCGCACATTTTTCATGCAGCCTGCGCAGTCTCGTCGCGTCTAAAAATAATCCGTACGACCGTACGACTCAAAAAGTAGCGTCACTTTAAAAACAATTTTTTTGCCCCAGTGGCTATGTGCTTTTTGAAAGTAAAATACAACTGCAAAGGTACTATATCCGCATCAAGGTGCACCTGTACATCAACCCAATTTGTCGATCTATTAAGCGCGGTTTGGCGCACTTCAAGTTAGTTGAAGTCGAGTTTAAATTGTGCGCACTGCCAATGGCAAGAACTTTCTCTCACGATCTTTTTTGAGTTAAAGTAAAAATATTTGCGCGCCGTCGCATTGGTTTTCTTTCAATCTCCACATTCAAGCCATATTAAAATTCCAAATCCATAAATATTTTAAGGTTGAACCTTTTTTTTTGTGGAAAACCTCGACTGCAAATATTCTGCTTACTAACAGAGCCTTGATGAAAAGAAAACTGAAATGCAAATGTTCTGTATTTCAAACATCATAGTTTTTTATAAATGAGTTGGAAAGAACCTTTTAAAAACTGTCGGAACAAGTCGGCTAGATCTGTAAGCAGAACTCCTTTAACATGCAATCATGAAAGGCGATTATATGTTTACTTGTCCTGTGTATGGGTGCCAAAATTCTCAATATATTTTTATTGATTTCAGAGCCGCATATACGTGTAGTAGACCGCATTCATTGTCCGGACTAATGAGCCTAATATTGCGAATGCCGAATTCCAGCTATGTGGCTGGAAACTAGGCTCTTCCAGAGACAGACAGATCTATAATGGTGTATGTTGGCAAAGTCTACATCATAGGCGGCTTTTAGCAGCGTGACACGATAGGTTGTCGTATTGGAGTTGATTGTATTGCAAATATTGCACAGATACTCTTATCTAAATCGTTAATAAATTAAGGATGTATAAATGACATAAATGATATTGAAAATCAGATTTAATTTGATTTACAACTGAAACACGTCGGTGTCTTTAAACAAAATATGTCATGTGAATGGAATTCCAAAATCCACGAATAATTGATTGCGTATACCTAAATTTTCAGATCTTAGGATAATCATAACTCCGCCTACCATATATGCTTTATATTAAAAAGTATGTAATAAAGCGATAAGGTTACGTATGACCCAGTCGCATACTCTATTTTTGTTGTTTTTTGACAACAACAAAACCACTTTCTCTTTACCAGGCTAAAACATCCACAAGAAATCTTGTTCAACTTTTTCTTTCCTCTCTTGATTATAGCATTAATATTTCTTGTTTTTTCTCCCAGATTTTTTATTGTAATTTATTATTCTTAATAGAACCACCCAAGTGAAGTAATGTAACGGAGATTTTCTAAATGTCGCAACGCCTCACAATAAAACCTTAAATCTGTTGTAAAGAATTCAACCAACAAATTTCCTCGTAAAAATGAATGCTTCTTCCAACATAATGGTCTAAACATGAACGAATGTCTACAACAGCTACACAATTGTCCGAAAGATATACTCGTAATAACTTTAAATGTAAAACATAACTCAATTGTTTCAGTTTATAAAAATTACATCTCATCACTATGTCATCCATTGAAGGATGATCTGCCAACAATATTTTTTTTGAAGTTTACTTTTTCTTATCTCACCAATATTTCCTTCTTCATTTCATTTCGGTATGCGAAATATTATATATTATAGTACATTATGAACGAGGAATTGGGCGAAGTTTTTGCCAGTATGTCGATTTGATGCATACCTATCTACTATTATCGTTGTAAATAATGTATTATGTAGCTTCCCGCTACTGTTACAAGAAATGTCAGCGAATTTATTTCGGTTTAGTAAGGCGTTACCAAGAGATGATCATAATCTGGAAATATGAACAGTTATTTGCTTCTGCGGGTTAAATGCTATAAATTTATTAAGGACTCTCCAGTTAGTAGTTCCACTGCACGATTGTAAAACCCCAAGGACACCGCCTGTTCGAAATACACGATTGTACTTTGTGGAAAACGTAGTACGCTTACTGGATGTTTTGGGTAATTTTTATTACTTATTGACATTTTGAGGATTAAATTATTGCAGAGGTCGCAGCCACAAATTACGATAAGGAGATGAAGGGTAGCATTGCCATGTGTATAGTTATGTATAAGAAAAATTCTTTAGCTCCTTAATTTTATAGTGAGACTTTGCGAAGGGTATCAACTCATTAAGGTCGAAACTAAAGTGCCGAGATAAAATTGTCATTAAGTGAAGGGACTGTTATGAAAGTTATTACAAACGACACAAATGAAATATTCCGTAAAGGCAAATGGAACTAAAAGGCAAAGGGTGAGCCTATCAAATGGAGAGTGTCACAGTAAAAGTTTGACGTGTTTCGTAATCAGATGAAAGTAGACGACATCAACAAATTTTCGAAATATGGCCAATTTGTTGTCCTACTTAGGTACCAATGAGTAGATGAGTTTTCAAAACGATAGTACCTACTTATGTATATGCATTATGTACGAAACAAGAATTTTTTTTTGTTTTGCAACACATCCGACAAATATGTATATGCATGATTTATTTTACATATAGAGAAATGTCATAATAATAACGTACCGACAACATAGACATGTTCGGGTACTGCATTTCCGATGCAAATGTTCACCTTAAATACATTATTCGATACACAATAACGACACAGACGATGATGTTCATGTAATTTTGATGATTCGAAATATATGTCATCGCCTTGATATGGAATGTACATTGATATCATATAGTGGCCAGGGTTGTGAAGAGCACGAACAACATGTTACTAATGTAATGGATTTAAACTGTATCAACAAATGCCATTATAATGACGATGTTGATATTGATTTTGGCGAAGACATGGCCTGGCCATTAATCATATTATAGTACGTGTATGACATCGATCATACCTCATGTAGTTTCTGCCATGGATAAATGGTGATTCCTTGTGGTGAGAACTTACAATTTTGAAGCAGGTACTACCACATATTTTTTGCGATTGGTTTCAAAAGGAAAGTGGAAGATATTTAAATATATAATTTTTTTGGTTGCATCAAGACGGTAGTATGGCAGTTGAATAAAACAATGTCATAGTAAATAGAACTAGTACATATAGCCAATTAGCCGAGATCCAAACACAGGTACACGAATTTTGTTTCTGAGCCTGCCGATAAGGAAAGATGTTTTAAACATTTGAGTACAAATTTCGTACCGAAGCGAAAAACTATACTATAACAAATACTTACTTAACTTTTGGTGGCGCTTACAGTCCGAGGTGGACCACGGCGTCAACCAATAAGCTCCTCCAGCTAGCTCGGTCCCTCACTATCTGCCTCCAGTTTCGTACACAAAGTTGGGGTATTACTCTGCTGCGTTGTCACTCGAAGACTCTGGGCCTGGTGTGTTGTTGGTCATATGCTCCACGTGTCCAAGCCATATCAACCGTTCTATTTTAAAATTTTTCGTTGAAAGCATATACTTCATTATGTCCTTTTTAACAACCAGACTTTTCTGCTCCGTCTCCGTTTCGATGCTTGCAAATGCGCCACTGACAGCTCGCAGCGTTCTACCAATAATGTCAATATCATGAGCATAAACAAGTATTTGAACGGACTTTTGAAATATTATACCTCTGGCGGGTGAGTTTCGTACAATTGCTTCAAGAACGAGGTTAAAAGAAGTACATAAAAGCGCGTCCCCTTGTCTCAAACCTTTTTCAACATCAAATGGCTCGGTGATGTTTTTACCGACTTTAACGGAGCAGCGAGATTTCTCCATCGTCATCCTGCACAAATGGCGGAGTTTGGCGGCAATACTAAAACTTGACATGGCTTTATATAATTAATTCCTATATACGCTATATCCTATCGGCGATTTTAGGATGGTGTCGATAAATAGATGGTGTGTTAGAATCTGAAATTCTGTTGGAGTGTGAAAATTAAATCGATGGTTGACTTTCCTGTAATAAAACCACACAGGTTTTAGGCGTTCACTCACAATACAGCCAACAAGATCTTATACGTGACATTTAAGAGACTTATTTTTTTTTGCAGTTTGGCGCAGTTCAAAGTATCTTCTTTCTTGTAGTTGGGGCGCACGATGTTGAGGTTCCATTCGTCGGGCATGCTTTTATCCGACCAAAGTTTACAGATGAGAACGTGCATGCTCTTTAATAAGCCATCTCACGCTGCTTTGAAAAGCTCGACCGGAAGGCCATCCGCTCTAGGAGTTTTGATATCGCTATAGTAACTTCGTGTAGATAGGGTGGAGGGAAGTTTTGGCTATCATCATCCAACCTGAATAGATCATTGCCTGAAAGTAGGTTGTTGGCTGTCTCCGCCGTTAATTAGTCTTCAGAAGTGTTTTTTCCAACTCCTCAGCACCGACTGTTACTGTATTCCCATGCTCATCAATGCAGGCTTCTGTTCGGGACTTGTATCCTTGATTGACAAATGGATTTTTAAAAACCTCCCCCCGCTCCTCTTCAGGGAAACAAATTCTTTCGACTTGAAGTTCCTATCCTCAATAGAAATTCAGCCCCCCTCCCTCGGCACTCATCTTATATAGGCAAGTCCGCAACTCGTTCACCACTTAATTTTAGAGAACGCGGAAATGACTCGACTTTGCGAATTTGCTATAGTATCAGATCTTCTGCCATATAACAACCTAAAAAATGTAATAGTCTTCTGTAACCGGAAAATGCACCTTAAGCTGAAAGGAAGGCGTTCATGTACGGTTCGCACAGTGTTGGGCAATGTACAAAAAGTATAAGGCAAATAGCTGCTGAAATTAAGGTGCTTTCCATGACAACAGGAGTAAAAATGTTGGATCAAATATGAAGTTCCAAAATCCAAGGAAGACACCAGATCAGAGAAAAAACATAAGGAAAGGCTACAGTCCGCTTGGGGCGAACAGTATGATACCCTATCCTTATCCCTATGTACCCCAAAGAAAAAAAGCATTAGGAAGATGATAGATAGCATTTTATTTCATTCTATGAAATTTATAGAAAACATTTTTTTTTTTTTAAAACGCCCCCATAAAGTGGGCGTGGCCAAAAACTTTGTATGGGCGATATATTGAGAAAAATATTGGCATAATATATTGTTAAACATTTTTTTTCGATTTCTATGAAAATTTTCGAAGAAAACAGCATTTTAGTGAAAAACTCCCACAAAAAGTAGGCGTGGCAAAAAACTTCATATGACAAATTAATAAATGTGGGCAGTACCTACATATCTTGTGAAGGTTATACAACTTCATCTCTCTAACTTAAGCCTTAAAACGGTTTTTTCTAAATTGTGGGCGTATTTGAAAAATTTTAACAGTTTACCATTTCGGAACCCTAGGGAGTATATGTTCCAATTTTCAGCTTCCTAGCATAATTTTAAAGGCCTCAAAAGTTGATACGGACGGACGGACGGACGGACATTGCTAAATAGTCTTAGATTTTGGTCCTGATCATAAATATATATACTTTTAGGGATCTGCGACGAATATTAAGGGGTGTTACAAACTATTTGTCAAAATTAATATACTCTTAGGATATGGTATAAAAATCAACATTCCTATACAAGAGGAAAAAGATACATTTACATAATTGAATGATAGAAAACTAAGTGCAGTCATTTGAACGCTAAATGAATGGTGATTGCATTCATATTTTCGCAATTATAAATTGAAGCCAATTACTGTAATGAAAAATTTAAATTTATTAAAGATTGCATTCAAAGATAAGAAAATACAATGTCTTAATATCTGCACCTCAGTACTCAAGGCACTGGAGGACCCCTTTGTGCATGAAATGGTCTTGTGATGAAAATGTAAGCTTCAAATTTCAGTAACATACAAGCTGAATAAATGGAATGGAGAAGAACTTATGCCCTGCAGTAGGGCATACGCACCACGCACACATTTAGTGACCATCTTTTTACTACGCAGCGTAGACCAGGAGTCCAAGACTTCATTGGCACTAATGGAAGTTACAGTCGGAACGAGGGAACCGGGCAGCAAAGTCGAAGTATCACAGGTAAACATTGAACATGCTATAGCGGAACCTGCTGTTTACCTCTCAAAACGAGGAGCTTGTCTTTATTCAGGAGCCAAAGAAGTCAAAGGACGAATTAGCAAGGATGCAAATGTAATTTGGGCCTGCATTCTAATCAGAATTAAAATTTATTGTACTTTCCGAATACGCGACCCGAGACCTGGTGCCAATAAAGGTGACTCTCAAGATTGAAGGAGTTCACCGCATCATCATCATTGTGTCCGGGTAGAGAATCTCTCAATAAGGTGCAAAGACTGGAGTGCCTGTGTATCTCTGGAGTAATGCGTACATGCCCAACAGCATCAATGAAGGTGTTGCTGGAACTGACACCTGTACAATTCAGGGTCTCAGAGATGGCAGACAATAAAAGCACAAGCTTCTTTCAGGCGGAAGTGTGTGCCATTCGAATAAATCTCAAGAAGAACTACAGAAACTCTTAAGATAGCAATAATGTCAAATTATCAGCAGCCGTTAAGGCGCTGTGCTGCTTTGTCAGAAAATTGGAAAAAGAACCTTTCAGAAATTCGAGGGTCTTAGACAAGCCAAGAAACTCTTAGGAGACTACAATCTTCAAAGATTTTAAGGCTTCTATCAGTCTTAGCAAAAATAACCTACGAGTCCAGCGGTGCACTGACCCAAAAAGGTTTAAACATTTGGGAAAACACAAAATTCAAGTTAAGAATCTACTAAGCATGTATCCACTACCCATTCTCAGATTCATTAAAGAAACTGGTATGGAACACAGTGCGCTGAGTGGGATTTTATTGCTAAGGCTAAAGTCAAAACATTGACACGCAAACATAATTCCTGGTTAATTACGCCATGAGGGGCTCTGGAAGAGGGAATAAACCCCTTCAGGGTAAAACCAGGGCCGCAATAAACCACAAGGTATCAGTGTAATATTTACAACCTATATTATTATTATTACTATTATTTATTATAATTATTATTACAAACTAGGTGTGTCTCAAAATGTGTTTAATTTGGCAGTTTCTTTGAGTTCGAATATTCAGCATAATTGCAATAATTTTTTTTTTGTAAACTCATTCGTACTGACATTTCATTAACCCTCAGCCGAACTGTTTTTAAATGAAAGTGTACAACGTTCGTTTTTTTTTCCGCCACCTATTGTCTCGAAAAATGATCATAAGAAACAGATTCACCCATCTAGTTTTTCTTTTCTTGCGCTGGGCCTCAAAAGTTGAAATGTTTGTGCCTATTAGTAGAATAATCATAATAAATATATATCAGGCGATATCAAATACATTACGAAAAGAAAAAAAAAAATTACGGATGCAGTATTAGAATCCAAATAGAAAGCTGTCACAAATTATGGATTGCATTTTCAGTGGGTGAATCTACAGCAAAGGAGGCAAAACACTATGCACATATTTTATATTCTACAAATTGTAGGGATAGAGCAAATTATCACTTAAAAACGGGAGCAATATATATAAAGAGATGCAAAAGCTACTGATATTTGCAAAAGCTTGATATTTTTTTTCAACATACATGGTCCTGTGAGCTATGATGTGAGCCCATCTATTCCAGCAATCGCCTTAAATCAGTATAACAGAATACGTTGGGTGTTGATTATTTATACATAATTGAGTTAAAGATTATTCATCTGAGAGCGAATTGCGAACAAGGGAATATTCGTAAATCTGACATTTCATTCACATTACAACTTTTTGTGGTCGCAGGTACCCGCGAATCTGATTTGTAAAGGACTGTTCACATGAGAGCGAACTGCGAATAGGCGAATGGCAAAAAAATCAATTTTAATGTACTTATGAATAGAAAATTTCTATTGCTTCTACCACAAAAGCCTGATATTTAATTGATCTAACATATTATCTAAAAAACCTGAGTCTAAATTGATTTAAATAGCAATATTTAAAAAATTTTCTATTCAAAAATACATCTTGATTGATTTGTTCGCAATTCTTAATTAATTTTAATATTTAATTAACGCAATTGCATTAATTAAGAGAAATATTATATCATAATTTTAACATACACTTTCGTAGTTGACCTGTCTTCACCTCTTGTTGAATAACCCTTTACATAATACTGTCTAATCTCAATTGAATAGAATCTGGGGGAACCTGGCACAAAGTTCAAATTATTTTGAGTTTTATTTAATTAAAGTTTTTATTACGAATAGAAATTGAGACACATTTCAAATTATCGAGAGCACATTTTCTTAAAATTCCTTTTTATTAGTCATACAAGTTTGGTCATAATTTGTTAAGGAAATTTGTAATTACTTTTTGATTGAGTGAACGTTCTTGGTCAATCAATTTTTCCATTGTTGCGAGTAGTTTATCACCCACCTCCGAACTAAGTTTAAATGAGCGCAAAGAATTCAATGACGCCCTTGACTCGTGTAATGAGACAGATTCTTCTTTATCGTCTTCATCCTGAATGGGCTAGAATTTCAACATCAGAGAGGTACAGAGGACCATTAACACTCACATCATCATCAACACGAATGAAAAACTGGATCCGGTTGCTGTTGAATCTGTATGCCTTTAGGAAATCCACGTTTTCTGAATTGTTGTTTGAGTTATATTCCTCTAGGCTTTATCACTTAGGGTCATGGGATCTAGATCTGCATGTTCATATGTCAACAATAGTATGTACACAGGTTCGAACAAGAAACTTATTCCTCCGATATACCCTAACGTCAATTAGTTAGTTCAAATTATTAAAAGGTCGCCTCATCTACTTCAATTTATAGCCAGCTCATTCGCTGTAAATTAATAAGTGTAGATGGAAACATAGGGTGTTTTTTTAATTTACCGAGAGATTTGTTTTATCAACTGTTTTATTTATCGAAAATCGTCAGTAAATATATATTATAAAAATACATTATTTTAGGTAAGGGTTTGATTGATTTAATATATTTTGATTTATTTATACCTATATATTGCCAAATAAATTGAATTCCCAAGATTCCAAAATAAAGGCAATACTTTAATGAAGGAAATATATTTTTTCATAACGTAACTTCGTAATACATCGGAATTATTTAAGATTCTATGTTGGTATGTAAATGCGTGTAATTTCTTTTACATACATCCAACACCTTGAACCAAGGCAAAGCAAAATCTTTTTAAATTTGCTCTAGTTTTACATCCAACCCCCCAACTATATAGAGCGCATTAAATAGTCACTTGATGTGTAACCTGCCAACACACTTATCCCAAGCTAAGCATGAAGCAATTAAACATCTGTAATTATGACCTACATGATTAATTTTTTAGGGCACTTACAAATTTCCTTAAGAAATTCCCACTATAATTCTCCGTCCGTTAGCTTATCGTTCCCCAGAAGGAAAACACCAATTCATGCGCAGTATTTGCTCTACCCCAATAGAAGCTTCCACAATCGACCACGAAACCCATTATGGAGAAAATTTTGTCGCCACAATCATTAGAGGGTGAAAATCCGCCTTGAAAAACACATGAGCAAATTCTCCAAGCAATCCAAATTTGAAATACACAGATCTGACGTCAGTTGTAGTTCGATATTTGTAATGATTGGTACTGGGCGAAACCCCAATTTCGTGTTAATTCATAACGTCGGGTTGTGTGTGCTCTTTTTTTGGTTTTTTATTTAATTTCGGGTGCATACCACCATTACCACCCACCATCCGGTGTGCAACTTCATCGGAATGTACCCTTTTACGAAATGATTATACCGCGGCGGTTTGTTATTGTTCCTTTGTTTTAAAATTTTGAAGGGCCTTTGGAGCAGAAACGTTCTGTAAATCTAATTTAAAGCGATTCCCTCGTTCGCACTAAGATATATCGTTTGTGGATTTATATGGTGTGGTAATTTAAAAGATCCATAAAAAATTACAATAGCACATCGTACTTTCCGCGCTCCTATGCTAATGAACGATATGAATGAAAAAGGATTGACTGCAAAGGCTTAAAGTAAATTATTTCCTTTTCAAAAATTCATCATCATTCCGTTTTCGTTTGGCCGGGTACGTGTATGTGTTTCAGTGTATATTTACCGCGTTTAGCAACTCATAGCGGATGCTATATACGCCTTCAAAGTGTCCTCCTGTACAAACATCTCAGCAGCGAATGGAAACATACTAAAAAGGGATTACGCAATTAAAAGAAGCATCTTCTCTGTATCCTTCGTTGATCTTAACGCATACACTTAACTCAATTAAGGGTAGATTATAAACTCAAAAGGAAAATATATCTACATATATACGAAAAGCGGAAACAAAAAATATGTAATGAACGAGCCGGAAAGAGGTTACGCAAAAACAAAAAGGATAAATTAATTACTTCCTCTAGTCTCGCGACATCCTTACGCCACCAGTGAGTTCTCCCTCCTCTAATATGTTATAAATCTGCGATACTTTGATATCTACCTACATGTGTGTACATTAAGTGTGTTAATTGAGTCATCGTATAATTCCGTATATTTTTTTTTGCGTAAGTTTGTTTGTACTACGCCCGCATTACACATGAAATCAATTTCATCCTTGAGCAATAAGCAGCAATTTTTTGATTAATTTTAATTCGATTAATTTATCAGGATAATTCGCACTGTGGCGGATACGGTATAGGTTAGTGGCATCATTCTTTTAATCCCATACAATATGAGAGTGATTGATTGATGATTATGAAATATCACGTTTTAGCGAGTGATTAAGTTTCAGTGAGATAAAGTTCCAACGAAAAGTTCAGAAACAGTGTGTGAGTGTGTGCTGCAAAGGTGTCATATTTGATATACCACAAAGCTAAAATTCTTTGCTCATGGATATCATTGATCTATGTCTAAAAATCATAATTGATTGGTCGTTAGTAAAAAAAGAAAAATAAAATCATTATAACCTTTTAACATAAAAAGCGAGCCTTTATTCTTATACCCACAAGTAATTGTACCTATGAGTGAGTGATTGATGATTAATTGTTTTTCCCGCATAACAACAAATGCGAAAATAGCATGTGAAACAGTGCTTTTCTTCTTATAGTAAAATTTAAATCAGAAGCCTATAAGTTATACTTAGATCTATGAGTAAAAGAGGGCGGCGGAATTTGAATTGCCGTTCGCTTCAGTGAAGAAAGTAAAAATAAAAATAATATCACTGTAAGTGGATAAATAAATTTAGGGTAATATACGGTTCGTGACTACAAAGGAATATACAAGGAAGTAAAAAAAAACGTACACATTTATTCATATATCATCATAACGGAGCTGCACATTTATGCCTAAAAAGAAACTTTTATTTATTTCGGCAAAGGCCATCACGATAAGTTCTGGATAATAAACAAAGATTTTTATATTCTTCAGCTGGTGAGTTGGCAATTTTTTGTATTGCTCTTTGATTTCATATTCCTTTTTTGAATGGATATTTCATGAAAAAAATTCCTTTTGTTGTTGTTTTGAAAGAAGTTCATGTCTTTCTGGGGCTACCTTTATCTAAATTCTAATGCGAGGCATAAGTTTTGCTTTCAATGGGGAGGTTAAAATTGAATATTAGCTTGAGGGTTTTTTTTATATTTAATTGGCTATTGTCCAGTTCATTTTATATAGATACAAATATAAAAATATAAAAAATATATATCTCCTTATTTGATAAACATAAATTTTTATTTTTAAAATTTAGAAATAAATTTTAATAAAAGAAGTCAGTAGCTTTTCATGTTTACAAAAATAATTTTTGTAATGAGATTCAACAACACATTTTATATTTACAGTGAAAAAGATTCATATGGTAGCGCTCTTGTCTTTTTCCTTTAATTGCTTTGAGAAGATATTTAATAAATCAATAAAATAAAGTGCACAGAGTGTACTTTGTCGGTAGATAAGATGCGTTTTTAAATCATCTTAAAAATAATGGTAACATTGGATCACATTCCAAATTTATTAAAATCACTTTTAAGATTTTTGAAAAATTAGATTTTCTCAAAAACGGCACCTACGATTTTGATGTAATTTCGCTCATTGGATACTTTTGACATAATTGTGTAAAAATACAAATATTAAGAAAAGTCGTTAGATTTAAGAAAATCGTTATAATACATAAAAATTATTTTAAAAACCTACGTACGCAGATTTGTTCAATTTAACACCATACAAAAAATAGTAACTTTTTCGGGTTTCCATTTATTAATTTTTGAGATATTGGCGGTTTTATAATTTAACTTTATTTAAATTTGTTTGCAAGAAACTGAGTATGCAATATTTTTGTACCCATCCCAAGTGTCCATAGTACAAAAAACGACCAAACTCTTTTAAACCATTTTGGAGAAAATTGGTGATAAGTGATTTTTAGGTACCGTTATTTAAAACGATAAAGCAAAAAATTAAAAAAATACTCCGCGAGATGTTACTTAAAGAACCTGATACGCGATGCAATAACTTTCTCTTTAGTATACTAATCTATACGAGAAAGTAAAAATGTTATGCGTAAACGTAACGGCCCATACAGTACCTAAATGCAAGCTGCTTTAACCATTAGGAATATACATATGTTTTTACTCGAATGGAATGAAAGGGAGTACCGATTCCGAAGAGAATTTTTTTTTTGGAAAGTTCCTCATGACAGTTCTTACTGTTGAATGTTTGTCAGACAAAAAAATTGCAGGTAGTACGGGTCGTATTTGAACCGGGTTCCCCTCCCTTAGTAGTCCAATGTACTTAAATCACTAAGCCACTGCACTCACGGAAAATAGTTTGACATTTTTCTTATTTTTGCCTTTTAAAGCAAAGTTTGTATTTTCCTACAATTTTTATTTATTTTGATAATTGTAGTTCAAAATAAATAAAGGTATAAATTTATTTTTTTTTCGAAAATGCTGGAAAACTCCCCAAGAAAATGGACATGCACACAACTTTGTGTCGATTACAATTTATATCATTTTTGTTAAATAATACAAGCATTTTGTTCGAAAACGTTGTTCTTGTCTTAATATTTTGTGGTATCTACATGTTTTCCGCTTTTAAAATAAAATTTTGTTTAAAAAAAAATTGCCCACAAAAATTAGGAGTGGCAAAAAACTTGAGTGGAATACTTGTTCAATAGGTTAATGTCAATGATTTTGGGACTCTAGTGTGCTTCAAATTTCAGCTTACTTACTTCAAAATTAAGAATACTTTAATCCAGTGACGAGCGGACGTAGGAATGCTTAATCATAATAACTGCTGATGCAGATCACAAATATATATAATTTAATGGGTCTACGACGAATATTAAACCGCATAAACCTTTTACTTACAATCACAACGGATGGGGCCCTTCAAGGACAAACAGAAATTATGAGATCGTATAATGTAAAACGGTTGATGGTTTTTGTTCAATGTTTCTACATAACCACTATAATTTATCAGCAAGTTATGTGTTTCCTTTTTGGATAAGTCTTATTTAGAGTCTTATTTCCAAATAGTAAAAGCTATTCTATCAGTTAACACCACAAAAATGTAATACTGATGAGTGGTTAATATGTTCAAATTCAAACGAAAAATTCCTGAAGTTTATGAACATAGAAAAGATACTAATCATTAACAGTGGCAGCACTTTATTTTGACAGAAAATATACCTATCTCGCAAAACTTATTTCAAAATAAATTTGTTTAAGCTTACAATAAGCATAAGCTAGAAAGAAATAGTATACAACTTGCCTTATGGTGCGTTATATCGTAGGTTCGAAGGTAAAACTCATTTAGTAAACAAATTTTAAAAATGGTTATTTTAGGAATATAAATATTATTATTCCCGTTTAATAAATGGAAAAAAATTAACGAGGCATATTTGTCATTTTTACATTTTTACAGGATACACAAAATTATAATACTCAGTAAGTGCAGGCATTTTGAGACCTAAAACTGTGTTTACATTGCATTATCTCCTTTTGTCTGTGTTGTTACCTTTGAACAGACGATATATTAAATACTTAATCCAAAAGGGTTAAGGTTAATCTTCTTTCAGCCCAAAAAATGGAAAATAGAATTATTGACACCATCTTTTTAAGCGTGGTTAGATCTACTACCACTAATTTTGTTCATGATTTTAAGATAAATACTGCAAATCTAGAACAAATACAAATGACAAATCTTTATACTTTTTTATGTATCTCATATTTAGGGCATAATAAATGTGTTCGTGTTAAATCCCTCATTTCAAAATCAATCTAAAATGTCCTTTAACTTCGTAAAATAGTGGCGTAAAGTTTTCCAAGGCACAACTTGCTCGGTCCGAAAGTCTATATGATTGTCTTCGCATACCATTTTTTTATAAAAAAAAAAACAAAACTTTATTTATTAGTATTCAAAAAATACAAAATTATAAACAATAAATAAATAAAAATTTGTGCTTTGCAAAATAATTTTTAAAATAAATAACGAAACGTGAGAAGGGTTTTATTCATAAAAAAACAAAAACTTTTTTAAAAAACGAAAGTATAGTCAAACAAAGAGTATAGTCAAGATAGCTCTGAGACAACGTTACTTGAGCAAAGCTACCAAACATTTTTCTTTTAAGACCAAGAAAGTTTATTTTATAATACAAATACAAACTTACAAAAAACACCTTCGTCACCTCAAATTTTCCTCTACAAAAAAATTGACAATTCAATGTCGGTCTTCAAAGCCCCACACTTCAATCACTTCCAATAAACGGTGACACGCGCTGAAAAACACAGACATACGTTCCTTTGAATCGCAGTTATATTGGCGAGGAAATACTCAAATTGTCTGAATTATGAAACTCTCTGTGACAATGGAGCAAAGTTACAACCGGATTTATGGTATATAAAAAGTAATTCAGTAACAATTAACTGTCGCCGTCTATTAATCTACAAAATTGAAACTTAAAACTGCACTTTTTAATAGTAAGAAAAATTGACTTAGGTTATGGTAATGCAGGTAACTGCATATCTAAAAAAAATGGAAGCCTAGTTTATTAACTAAATGAACCTTATGCAGTGATATTGCTTCAACTGCTGAAGTTTATTTACATGAATTAACTCTTTTTTTTATGAATATGAAATTCGGATCAATATAACAAAGTGAACCGCGACCATTTGTAAAAGAAGTCCTTCACATGGAAAAGGATACTCATAGGATATTACATAGTTCGCCCAAACCGGACTGTAGTATTTTTTTTTGTACTTGTTCCAAGATAATGTTATAATTTTGAAGAAATGGATTCTAATCTGCAAAGACGAAGGTACATCAAACTCAATAAAATGAAATGAAAAAGCTTTTGCAATTTGATTGTTTGATATTTTGCTGTGAAACCATCAGGGTAAAACTCATAGCACGTGGGCTTGATTGTATTATAAACATTCATTGTTAACACAATTCAACGATTTTAATATCTCAAAAAAAAAAATCAATATTCGATGGAGTCTATTTAATTTCTCATGCATCAATAAATCCGAATTTAGTGAATTTGTCCTACACCTTATGTTGCTGCCAGAAAATGTTTGTGTCCTTAATAGCTACATGCTTAAAAAATAAGTAAAAGCAAAGACCAAACATAAGCTAAATTTACATCGAATAATTAAAATAAATAACAATATTATTTTATCACAATTAAATTATGTTATGTGTTCTCTTGAAGACACCTTTCTGGCATCAAGAAATGTATGTATGTAGGTAACTATTCTATGAAAGTTTATGATATATTCATATACACCTATACCATAGTCATTACATGATGGCTTAATTGTGAATTAACTCGTCTGTTATAAGGATATTAATTATTAATTTGTTTTACTGACATGTGAGTGAACATTGAAAATGGTGGTATACATATTTTGGTATATCCCATATCAGACAGCATAAGCCCGATATTAAAGACGTGATGTTGATGAACATGAGCATATTATATATGTGGGTGGAATTTTTTTTTTATACAGAAGTCAGTCTGAAATTAACCGAACGAATTTTTATCTAGGTATTTTCTATTACTTCATTTACTTTTTCATTTATATTTTATTACGATCAGGGTTATTGCATTATGCCGGATTGATTTTTTTGTTAAGCCCTTTATTTTTATCTTAATTTGAGGATAAGAAATAGAAGTACTTTTGTATATATAATTAAAAAAAGCAGGAACCGTATATGGGTTTTTAAGCACTAAACCATATATGCATACAAGCATTATATTACATTTTAATTATGGAATTTTACTTATTATAGTTTTTTATCATTCATGGAACAAACTGCCAAGCAGTTTCGTTGAAGCACAAGAATAGTTGATATATGTAATTTCAACTTCATAAATAATTTTTGTCTACAAACTTGACATTTTTGGCCATTTAAGCTATAGGCATATCTTCAACATAATAAGTTTTTACGGAATTCAATTTTCGTTATTTTCCGATTTGTTCTATCTTTTTTTGACTGAGTTGGTGTTTCGTAGGAGCTGGACTTTTTTGACAACGGGAGCCCTACGGTCAAGCCCGACCTGGTCAATATTCAGAAGCACTTAACGTGTTTCTCACTACCTTGTTGTTGTTGTTCGTGGATTGATGAAAAAAAAAAAAATAATAAATAAGTGGTGACGCAAGCCCTCCTGACTATATTACACCAACACTTAACTTTCACAAACGCTTTTCTGTCAGCTTTATATTCTGGTTGGAATGGGAGGTTGACAACTTTATAAAAGAATATGAAATATCTATCTTCAATGACGGTTCTAAAATGGACTTTTCTCAACCCAACTCATCTCTCATCTCCTCGGCAAGAGTCCGACCTTAGCGAAAACAAAATATCGCGCACTGGCCAAGCACTTTTTGATGACCTCGCGGATATCTCCAATATTAATTTTAGCAATATAATTTCCTTCCTTAATACCACAGGTTAGTATATAGTTATATTTACAAACTAAATGTTTTTTCTCGCAGTTCCCGTGAGTGGTGGCATCAAAACGGTTACTAAGCGCTAATTACACTCCCCTTCATACTAGGAATCAGGGAGCAACCACTTTACCTTCCTACCTACTTCTACACCGCGTTCAATGCATTGAAATTTGCAGAGAAAACTCACTGCACACATATGAACCATATGAACAAAAATGTTTCCATGCACAATTTCATTGATTGCAAACTATAGACCGAGCATTCCAAACGCAATGCGAAAAAATTCAGTAAGTATACCCACTTATGCATAAAAGACCATATGAATGGTGATTTGTTAAAAGGAGATTTTTTTATTTATATTTAAAAAAAAAAAAACAATAATGTTAAGGAACATAATTATTTAACTGCAGTTTATAGATATGGATATATAAGATAATATATATGTGTTGGTACACGAAATGGTACAAGCTGCTAATAGTGAAGACAATTTTTTGTTCCTTGGTCTAATCTTGCACTCTTCTGAGAATGTTGTTTTTTTGTAAAAAGGCTCCCACCATCCTTTGAAATCTAAAATATCGGATGCCTTTCCCTACTTCACAATGAAATGTTGAATTTGTTCTCTCATCTCCTTTTAACAAATTTGATAACATATGTGCACCTAAGAAACGGTTAAAAATGTATGTTAATGATGTCGTTTTAGCATCATATTATAGCTCGACTAATAAAGATGAATAATTGATCAAAACATTAAAATCGAAAAAAAATTTAACAAATCACCATTCATATATGGTCCCATAGAAAAAGTCGTAAAAAAAGTCTTTATATTTTCAAAAGTAAAAGAGAACAAAAAAAATATAAGAATACATTTTTTTATTTCGATGAATCATACCTTTTTTATAAAAAAAATGTATTTAAAAAAAAACTTTTCCACACTGAGTTTAACTTCACACCGGCACATGGAACTATATATGATGCTACTAGTGAGTTAATAATTTTTGATTATCATTCTAAAACCGGTTTCGTATCATGAAAAATACAGAGTTACATTTTAGAATTAATTTTGTTGTCCATAGTAATATATATATTAAAACATAAGGAAAGGCTACAGTCCGCTTGAGGCGAACAGTACGATACCCTATCCATATCCCTATATGCCCCAAAGAAAAACGCATTAAGAAGGTGATGGATATCATTTCATTCTATGAAATTTATAAAAAAAAATATTTTTTGAAAAAACGCCCCCAAAAAGTGGGCGTGGCCAAAAACTTTGTATGGGCTATATATTGGAAAAAATATTTGCTAAATATCTTGTTCGACATTTTTTTTGAGTTTCTATGAAAATTTTGGCTGAAAACAGCATTTTAGTGAAAAAAGCCCACAAAAAGAAGGCGTGGCAAAAAAATTTATATAACAGACTTATAAAGGAGGGCAGTGCCTACATACATATCTTGTAAATGTTCCAATACTCTATCTCTCTAACTTAAGCCTTAAAACAGTTTTTTCTAAATTGTGGGCGTGGCAGTGGGCGGATTTAAATAAATTTTAACACTCTATCATTTCGGGACCCTACGGAGTATATGCTCTAAATTTCAGCTTTCTAGCATAAATTTAAAGGCCTCAAAAGTTGATACGGACGGACGGACGGACGGACATTGCTAAATAGTCCTAGGATTTGGTCCTGATCATAAATATATATACTTTTATGGGTCTACGACGAATATTAAGGGGTGTTACAAACTATGTGTCAAAATTAATATACCCTTAGGATAGGGTGTAAATAGCCAGTCAGCATTGGAAAGAACATATGCAAGCATTTAAGGAGATGCTAAGGGTAATCTTGCATTAATTTCTTGCGTAGGAAATTCTTTTAGTGACGTCATACAAGAAATTCTGTATCTAGAAAAGAAATTTAAAGAAGGACACAAGATCTGGTGTGACCACATTAATTTAAGGGCGGTTACTAGAAAAATGCGATATGTTATTATAGGTGTTTGCGCCATTTCGAGCAATCTCAAATAATAAAACAAGTTTTTAAGCGAAGGGAGTGAGAAATTTATGAAAATATTCACGCCATGGATGAATTTAGAATTAAGTAAGCTTTATCGTAAGATTTGGCATTCAAAAGAGGTAAACGTTCAGTTTCCTTTATTCTGTTTCATTTCGCCAATCAACCTTACAACAATTGAGGTATGTATCACTTATGAATTTTGTAGCCAAAATTATAACAAAAGTTCCAACCAATGAATTGAAAAACATAGAAAACTAAATGAATACCAAGACGGAGTCAGGAGTTTTAAGGCGGCATTTGAAAGACTAAAAAATTATATGAGCACGAAATGATAGGTTGTAACTATAAACTTTTGATATGAGATTCTCTTTTACAAAGTACCTACCTATGTATCAAAACACAAATTCGGTAGTATGTTACTTCTGAATCAGGTACAATTTGATACAATAAGTATAAAATGCCTTATTTCAGTAAAACTTATTTTTCTATTGCCCATTCAAGGTATATTGTATTTTGTACGTTTTTCAACTTTTTTGTTTATTATAAAGAACTCACTCTTTTAGTTTTTAATTCTTG
The DNA here is from genome assembly GCA_963576555.1 of Ferdinandea cuprea. Classification (NCBI taxonomy): domain Eukaryota; kingdom Metazoa; phylum Arthropoda; class Insecta; order Diptera; family Syrphidae; genus Ferdinandea; species Ferdinandea cuprea. The sequence continues at coordinate 88,640,028 of OY754959.1, forward strand.
AATACTTTTGTTACACATAAATTCTTTTTTCATTCATTTGAGAAATAGATTTCTTAATAGACTTAATTTCAGTTCAATTCTAAAAGTATTTTGAAAAATTTAATTTTCCATTCCTGTTTTAAACTCCAATATTCTTTGAAACATATGCACACATGAAGCAGGGATGACTGCTGTCAAATTACTGATTTATTTAAAATTGAAGCGTTTACGAAGCAGGAGAATTGAAGGAACAGAGTGAAGATTGTTGCTGTTATATACATGTTACTCGTAAACGGCCCATACAGTATCAAAAGACAAGGTTTTCATACCATTTATAATTTAAACAATCATGTGATTGATGTGCATGTCACTAAATTTAAACTGAAAATGTGTTTGCATAATCATATTCTAGTGTCTTAGTGTTAGATAATTTTTATATCTTTTGTGTTTGTGTTATTAATATATGTTTGCTTTGTGTACGTATTTACTAACATCAGCACTAAATGATGAGCCTGTGGTGCACTTTTGTGCTGGCAAATTTCTGCTCGTGACAGCTGCTTGTAATAAGCACCCCACGACACAGATCTGATTGTGTTATAATACCATTCTTTATGCGAAGATATACTTTTCGAGACTAATGAAAGAGACCTACATTTTAATGTCAGTTCTAACTCCCTAACTTTGAGGTGGGGCAACGAGACATTTTTATTCGATGAGTATAAGTTGATAAGTATAAGCTTGTGAAACATGTAAGCAGTTAAAATTCTGCAGCGCATTATGTTGCAAATGAATGCTTTTTGTTATGGAAAGAAAAATACATAAACAATGTTATGCCAAAATCTCTCGAAACGAACTTTGAAGCAAAACCGTCGAGACCTCATATATTTTCTGGATAGACAGATTTGCACACACTTGTTTGGTCACTTTACCTCATTCCTTTGTTTACAGTTTGGGTTCGAAATTTCACAAGATTACAATTACACATACTAAGACATACAAGAAAGATAACAAATTGCGTCCAAGTAAAAGTTTATAATTATGCGTCTTATATCTTTGTATATCAAAAAATACATTAAATGTCATATATTACTACCGGACCAAAATGCAGTATGATGGGAGCAGATTAAGTCCCTTCTTATCCAAATCATAGTGCCGTCGGTTAAGCAATAGATTGTTAAAGAAATATAATAAAAAACTGTTCTTCGCATTTCTATTAAAAAGGATAGAAGATAGAGTCACAGTGCGATAGAATGATTTAAATTATGTTAATCTATGTATGGATCTCGTGAAAAGCACTATCTATTATATATGATACATAACTAAACTATATTCAGCACTATTTCAATTACATTCACATGAGGACTATCCAGAAAGCAATCTGTTAAGCCAATACTTTGTTCTGAAACAAATAAAAATTATAACAAACATATTATCGCAATATGTAGATTCCATAGTGGGAGAACATATCTACCTTTTGCAATGACAATTTGCTGAAATGTGGCACATACAATGAATATTAATAAGGTTCGTCAAAGCATTCAATTCTCATATCACGAAACAATATCCATCGCAATTAATTAAACATTTTCCTATTCCTTTTTATTATAGGCTTAGTCGTAAAGTGATGCTGAATTCATATAAAACTGCAAACACCCTGGCGTTGACCCAAAATTAAATAATACCCGACTAGAAGTCAATTAATGTTATTCGCTATTAGACTACATTACGCAGGAGAAATTAAATAAAGCCACGAGATCGTGAGCTACACGGCAATAGAAAAGCACGAGAAGATCAATTAGGGAAGTACCAACACGTGCCCTTCGTAAAGTGTAAGGTAATTTAAGCTTCATTATATAACCAGTAAATAGACGAAATACAATAGTGTTGGAGGCTTGTTTTTTTTTTTTAATATACAGGAACAAGAGAAAAATACACACAAAAAGTAGTAAAAGACATACTGAGCATGACCTGGCTGGCTATGGTGCAATTATACTTGCTAATAAAATGGTTAAAACACGTTCCCATAGCTATGAATATGTTCGTACCTTCGGAGTACAGTCAAGCTTATGCGTATGTTCTTACGTTGTATGTATGCAAAAACACGTTCAACCCTATGAAATATTTTTAAAAGGATGCGCGCTGTCTTATTGTCTTCGTGTTTGCACTTAACAATTTTTTGTTAATTCAGAGAATGTTATTTATATTACATATATAACATTATAATTTAAAATCATGACGCTAATACGTCTAAAAATGTGGGGGGGGGGGGGGGGGTGGCAAATATTACAATTTATATAATAAGTATTAAAAATTATTACTTTCAGAATTAGAAGGTAATACGAAAATATTAAATTTAAATAATAAAATATTTAGTACTTATATTAATTGTACGAATATTAAATTTTCTTTTTCATCTAAAATAAAGACACATATAAATTTCTCAAGCAGATTTATAAAAAAAAGCATACATACCAATAAACCCACAGAAAATTGAATAATTGAATAACAGGCTATTTTCAACATTTCGTTATCAACTATGCCGTTCGCGCCTCTTTTTTCGAAAGGTGTTTTTTGTTAAAGTATTTAAGATTTAAGTCACTTATAGAATTATTTTACAGTGATATTACAAAAAAGTAATATGGAATTGCCAGTTCAGATCATTGTGGTATAAAGTTCAAGTTTGTGAGTCAACCTCTCACCTTAGATATGATATAATTTGGTGTTGATAAGTTACCGATTAGAAGGTACTTTTCTGATGAGTGTACCTACCTTATTTTCCTATAATAGGCTCTGTGACTGAGCTTCATATACAAATAAATCAGAATTTTCTAGTATTTTTCTAAATTCACTTCTAGGGTTTGTTGATTTTTGGACGTCTCTAATCACTATGCTAAGCCCAAGCTCATTTTTGAGATAGGTTTTGCAATTAATTTACACACCTCCATTTGCTCCATTTACTTCAGCAATTGATAGTTTGTTTTTAAAATGTTTATTCATGTTAAAGATAACTGTGAAAATTATTCCAAGATATTTGCATTGTTTAAAAATTTCAATATTTTCTCCCTTCCTTATCGCCACTATCTTTTAGTTTGAATGATAATATTGATGTCTCTTTATTTATTAAAACTGAGTAAATTAAAAATATTCGATTTACAATGGGAGAACCAATACTCAATAACTTAATTTAAAAGTCAACTTCGCTTACGTCTTCTGCAATTAAACTGGCTGAGTATTAATTTTTTTAAATAACACTTTGAGAGCTGAGTTTTGTTTGGTTTTTTATTATATTATAACGCTACTATGTTATGCTTACATTTTCGTCTCATTCGTAATTTTTGTAGGTAAGAAACACTTGGGTACAGTTTGTATTTGAGTAAATGTGTTATATGAAAAGTATACATCACATACCTACAACATAACTAAGACACGCGGACAATCGACAAATGACAATCGGCAAAACAAACCGATGTTAGTGAACGTTGGCTTACCCCAAAAATATATCTGTAGCAAACCAAACGCGGAATATATTATTTAGGGATGTATCAAAATTAGTTCTTATTTATTTTATTCTATAAACTCTCGATAGTCAGCACTTGCATAGTCTTTTATATGTTAATTGAATATTCATTTATTTATATCACGTATACATAAATATACTAACGAAAAAGTTATTGCAATTGTGCCAAGTTTCTAATTTAAAATTAAAAAAAAAAGGATTTTACTACAATGTTAGTGAAGTCCAAAAGCGAATCCATCAATGTCGTCTTTTCGGGCGTTTTTCTGTATAAATTAGGTTTCAGTGTTTATCCAATTCCATTTCAAAAAGTAGGATACTAAGCACACATTAGGATTTTGTTAGGTTTTTGTTATAGATACTTGAGGCTCCATGAATGGTGCATATTTAGTTTTTTTCTTAGCAATTGTTGTTTTATCCTATACCAGAAAACCAGAAAACGACCGGCCAATACAATCATTGAAAAAACAGAAAGCCATATATTAATGAAGCCCATTCATCGCAGCACAAAGCGTACAAAAATAATTTAAATTAAAAGAGGAATAAAAGTCACATACTTCATCAACAGTAACACAACTGATAAAATATGCGTTATTATCAAAATGAAAGTTGAACTAATGTACTCAAGCTATATACCACACAGGCCTGAACTTATGTAGCCTTTGTAACTTGGGTGCACATTCACTACGGTTCGCATCTTAAATAGTGAACGTGGTTAAAAACTTTTATATAAATATGCTGTGAACGCATTACATTTGCATTGCAGGTGCTGAAACTTTTTACGAAAAGATTTTAAAATCAAAGAATATAGAATAATTCTCTCTTGTTTCTTTCTTCTGGTAGAAGACATTAAGCCAAACACTAAGGTTACATATACGGTATACAAAAAAAAAATTATTTAAGTTTTTGGTAGTGTTTTCTTTGTGCCTTCATAAATATATTTTGTTTATTTCGTTAATAGAATCATTCGTCGTAATGAAAATGATTTATTCTGCTTTTATCTCGTTTTTTCCAAAAAAATAAGCGATAAAAAAGTTTTCCATTTTGTTTTCTTGCGAATGTAACAGTAAATATATTTCCTGAGAAGCTTACAGTTAGCTTCAAGTTAGTACAAAAATATGATGTTAATCCTGAATGTATTAATAAGTGCGATTATTTAAATGAAGTTGTTTAATTATGGTATTTTTACTTCCATACCTGCATAACTTTTTTTTCATATGAACGGTAGACTATTACCATAATCTATCTACAAACACAATTATTGAACTATATATATGTATATAAAATATAAGTTGAGAAAAACTCAACGCCCAATTCTGTGGCACTCTTTCTGCATGTAAAGGAACCACCAATTTCCAATTTAGCAGAGTCGAAAAAAAAACTTTATTTGTTCGTTAGGTTAGCTGGCCGTCCCTTTTCAAAGTTGTCTAGCTGTAGAATTTTTCACATGTGATCACATAGAAAACCCATATCAAAATTTATCACACCACGATGCTATACGAACAAAAAAAGGTTTCTAAAAGGATACACGGACTGACAGTTCAGCTATTTTAAATATTTTACTTTAAAACGAGGACTCCCCTTATGTTGAAATTTAAATTTATGTGAGATAAAATCAATACACCCTTCGTAAAGTGGTGAAAATATATTTTTGCACAAACCAAGAGATTGAGGCTTAATGTTTATGTCTATTTTTACTTTATTTTATATGTACATACTCCACCTCAATGATTTATTTAGCTTAAAACTGTATTGGTTTGCTTATTTAATTTAAATAAAATAACAGCTAGGTATTTTGTTTTAGCAATATCTATTTTTCACTCTTGCGTCGCGTGATAAACTGTAATCCCTGGAATATTTTCGAAATCTATTGATTCTATTCACAGCTAAGGCAGCACATATTAAACGATGATTTATTAACGGAAAATTTTCGAATATGTACCAACTCAGATTTTTTTTTTACATATTTTAAGATTATATACTTTAGATGAAGATAAACCAAGTTATCTTATACCTGCGACAGATGTTCAGCGAAAGCAAACCTGATTTTGTGTGGAATATGACACATTGCTCGCTGCACGTCAATTCCTTTCTACAAAAGACATCCTGTATAAGTTCAATTACATCCAATTAAATTCGTGACTATTTCGCAACATTATATATAACATATTACAGAACACATAATATTATATCATATTTTCCATCAAACCCCAACTACATCACTGAATAATCCAATAAGAATCCTATTGAATTTATTAACCATTCCCGAGTACGCTGCTATCAATCGCTTTATTTGATGGGAGCCTAAATTAATTTAAAACTTAAATATGTTTCTAGACACATATTCGAGACATAATTTTATTATTCCTGTGCGATTTTACCGATTTTTAAGTGTGAAATAAATTTTTCCTTTTACTTGCCAATACAATTTGTTTAGTATTGTTTGGCATTTCATAATGGAAAGACTTACGCGTGAACTACGTTTACAAATTGTTCAACTTTATTATGAAAATTCACGTTCTGTGAGGAATTTGTTTCGTGCACTTTGCTCAACTTATGGTCAATAGCTGAGAGTGTACACACAGACCGTAGAGAGTCGATTCGGCGCCGTTCGCAGCAACTCGGACTGACGTATGGAACGACTTGGCGCATTTTACGTCAAGATCTTAAATTGAAAGCGTACAAAATACAGCTTGTACAACAACTGAAGCCGCTCGACCTTCCCAAGCGACATCGCTTCGCTCTATGGGCTCTTGAAAAGTTCCAAGAAGATCCGACGTTTTCGATGCAAATTTTGTTTAGCGATGAGGCCCATTTCTGGCTCAATGGGTATGTAAACAAACAAAATTGCCGCATTTGGGACGAAGAGCAACCTGAAGAGATTGAAGAACTGCCACTTCATCCAGAAAAAATAACGGTTTGGTGTGGTTTGTGGGCCGGTGGAATCATCGGTCCATATTTCTTTAAAAATTATGCCGGTGCGAACGTAACCGACAATAGCGACCGTTATCGTGCCATGATAACCGACTATTTGATGCCTGAAATTGAAGCTCGTGATCTCGGCGACATTTGGTTTCAGCAAGACGGCGCCACTTCCCACACATCGCATCAATCAATGGACTTATTGAGTGATCGGTGAGCACATAATTTCACGTTTTGGGCCGGTCGATTGGCCACCAAGATCGTGTGATATCACACCGTTAGACTTTTTCCTGTGGGGATATGTAAAGTAAAAACCTTATGCCGACAAACCCGCTTCGACTCAGGCCTTGGAAGAAAACATCACGCGTGTCATTCGCCAGTTACCAGTCGAAATGCTCGAACGAGTGATCGAAAATTGGACTCAACGGATGGACCATCTGCGACGTAGCAATGGCCAACATTTGATAGACATAATCTTCAAAAAATAAATGCCAAAAAATGTTCTTTCAAATGATAATAAACATTCTTCATTAAATTTGAATTTTCTGTGTTTTTTTCTTCAAAAAAGTAGGGAACCTCGAAATGGATCACCCTTTATATTTATTGTTAATTATTTATCAACTCTTAAATTCAATGAAGAAAATAAACAAAGTTTAACACAAAAAGTAAAGCAAGCACAAAATGAAAAATAAAATATTCGATTCCTTCGACTTCAATGTCCTCTGAAAAATCATTTAAAAAGATGTCTTTATCTGAGGTACTTCTGGAAGCTGAATAAAAAACCGTTTTTCAAATTTACTTTGGTTTGGGTGTCACTGTCACTGTTGGTCTCTATTCTGTGTCTCACTGTTGGCAAATTATCCAAATTCTATAAAATCATAACTCTTTGTATTTGAATGTAAATATATTCGGCCGTACCAAAAATCAAATTTAGTCCGGCAGCTTACGTTAGCACTGCATACACTTTCTTAAATCTCTGCACCAATAAACAAACTTCTAGAAGTTGTCGGATTATCGTTAACTGTAGGGTTAAATGTTAATGGTCAGAAAGCCATGAAAATATATGTCTTACATTAATGCCCAAAATACATGTGCAGAAATTCGGGATGCAGTGACGCTTGCAGAAATTCTGGATGCAGTGACGCTTGCAGGGCAGCAAGCAAGACACATGAACAGAATTTTTGTAATTGCACTGGCATCTGTCACAAATACCTAAACGTCATTCTTTTGATAAGTGTTGTGATTCTTTGTAAAATTAAATAAAAAACATAAGGAAAGGCTACAGTCCGCTGGGGGCGAACAGTACGATACCCTATCCATATCCATACCTATATACCCCAAAGAAAAAAGCATTACGAAGATGATGGATAGCATTTTATTTCATTTTATTAATTTATAAAAAAAAAATATTTTTAAAAAAAAAGCGCCTCCAAAAAGTGGGCGTGGCCAAAAACTTTGTATGGACGATATGTTGGAAAAAATATTGGCTAAATATCTTGTTAAACAATTTTTTTCGCTTTCTATGAAAATTTTCGAAGAAAACAGCATTTTAGTCAAAAACTTTATATGACATACTTATAAAGGAGGGCAGTACCTACATATCTTGTGAAGGTTGTAACACTCTATCTCTCTAACTTTAGCTTTTAAACGGTTTTTTCTAAATTGTGGGCGTGGCAGTGGGCGTATTCAAAAAAATTTTACACTTAACCATTTCGGAGCACATATTCCCTATGTGGTCCAAATTGCAGCTTCCTAGCTAAATTTTAAAGGCCTAAAAATTGCGTACGGACGGACGGACGGACATTGCTAGATAGTCTTAGGATTTGGTCCTGATCTTAAATATATATACTTTTATGGGTCTACGACGAATATTAAGGGGTGTTACAAACTATGTGTCAAAATTAATATACCCTTAGGATAGGGTATAAAAATATGTTGTTGCTATGTGTTTTCAAATCATATAATAATATATAATTTTCCTAATCTTCATCATTTTCCTATTAAATTAATTTTTCCTTCTTTGTGCCAGCTGATGTTTTTTGTTGTGATAAGACAAAAATATTTCAAATAAACGTCGAAACACAATGATGCCAAACCTGCAAAAAGTTGCTATTTATACCGTATCCTAAGGGTATATTAATTTTGACACATAGTTTGTAATACCCCTTAATATTCGTCGTAGACCCATAAAACTATATCAGGACCAAATCCTAAGACTATATAGCAATGTCCGTCCGTCCGAACGCAATTTTTAAGCCTTTAAAATTAAGCTAGGAACCTGAAATTTGGAACACATACTCCCTAGGGCTCCGAAATTGGTTAAGTGTAAAAATTTGTTGAATACGCCCACTGCCACGCCCACAATTTAGAAAAAACGAAACCGAAAAACAAATGTTTAACAAGATATTTAGCCAATATTTTTTCCAACATATCGCCCATACAAAGTTTTTGGCCACGCCCTCTTTTTGGGGCGTTTTTTTTTTTAAAATCATTTTGTTTCCAATTTAATAGAATAGAATAGAATGCTATTCATCATCTTCTTAATGCTTTTTTCTTTAGGGCATATAGGGATATGGATAGGGTATCATACTGTTCGCCTCAAGCGGACTGTAGCCTTTCCTTATGTTTTTATTTTTGTATTCGGGAAGCACTGTAGGTGAGGTGGATTTAAGAATAGAGACAACTTGCAGTACTGCAACGTTTGTTGAATTTACATGTGTTCCCTCCCATTTGAACGTGTCTATTCTATTTCCACTACAAGGAAAATTCGGCGCATGCGTTTTGGGCATAACTCTAATTTTCATTCTGTCATAATTCTTTCTAAAAAGGAATGTTGCCATACATTCATTTATTTTTTTATCTAATCAACGTATAGTAATATATTTTGCAGTAAATATTGTAAGTCGGCAATTAGGTACAATTTCTGTTGTTCGGCTTAATTATATAAAAATGAATTAGGAAAATACGAAGCATACAGAAATAGTCCAATTAGCGTAGGAAAAGGATACAAATTGTGAATTTTCACAACCAATTTAAATAGTTTCCCGTTGTACAAATTAATTTTTAACTGGAAGTATTTCGAAGTTTGTACACTTACTTTAGAATAGTAACATTTCCGTTCCAAATGGGTTCCAAAATTGAGAAGATATTTCTAAGTATCCTCAATGCGATCAGAACTTCAAACTTCGAACATTCTACACAAAACCAAGCACATTATCACATATATTTCGATAAGAATAAAAAGTACTTAGAGGAAAAAAAAATTCAATTAAAATACAATGTCAACACAATTCACATTGACATTGGTGGTTTTTTATAATTTTTCCTTTGATGGTTGTTGATTCGTCACTATTCATAAAAATATCTTCATTCCGACTTGAATTTATTTTTCTTTACTTAATTTGTTTAAATTTTTTTAAAGTACCTTCTGTGTGCGTTTTTTTACTTGAATGCAGCTGCATTACTTTTCTTGCTGGCAGATAAACAAAAACAGGATTTATCAAAAGAAAGTTTGTGGCAATGCTTATTCGAAAAAGCGCGAGTTGTTGTATTATGTCTGTGCGAAGTTATTTTGGTATTTTGGTCTCGTTGTTAGGTAATGTTCCCTATTCAAAAATAGCTTTGTCTTACAATTCAGCAATAAAGTGCTGATATTTAGATCAGGAAAGGGCAAGATGAAGTAACTTTTGATTGCAATGTACATTAGATTTGTATATAAGAATCTTCGCACACGGAATTGTTGGTATTGCAAAGAATCCTTTTATACTCAAATCAGCTGTACTTGTCTGGGCGCTTTGATAAAAGTTCTGATGTTTATTTTACATTAAAATAATATTCTATAAATGTTAGTTTTATTCTATTTTCAACGAAAATACTTACAATTTCGATTTAACAGTTTTTTCACACGGTTGTTCCTACAATTTAGGGCCGAAAGAAATACAGGTTCAGGACATAGTGTGGAGCTCCAAATTGGCTGTACCTTCATGTTTATCCAAGCGAACTGAGGTTACCAATGCAAATTATTTTTAAAAATAAATATAAAAAAGAATATAAACATGACCTAAACGGTAAATTATAAAGATAATATTCCTTGTTAATCAAAGAACATGCAAAGGGTTCAGTTTGGTTATATTATATTCAGATTTATCGAATGTAGCGAAAAACTGCAAAATTTCGTTTGCGTTTATATACGGATACGGATGAGGATGGACAATGAAGCATGAGAGACGTTCGGTAAACCTTTAATATTTTTCCAATAGCCATTACACAGCTTTCATTAATTATAGTCCTTTGGATTTAGTGATTCAGGCAATTGTTTATTTTGGCCTTTTTTTATAACCTCCACACCCAAGGGTAGACTTAAATTTACGGCAATGCATAAAAATTGCGAAAGTGCCTGGAAAAAAATACTTGATCTGAAATAATGGCATCTTTGTGCCGTTTAATCATTTTGCTAGCAAGTACTACCCGTTGGCAAAATTTACGCTATACCTACAAGTATATGACTTGTCGACAGCATGAGGACTACATGCATGTTGGATGTGTCCTCTTTATGATCGTATTTCACTTGACTATGTGCTACTTCTGTTGCAATTGCCAATGGGTATACAAGAGTGGAATGGCTGTCCGCATTGATTAATTTTCAATTTTATGCTATTAAGCGTATAACATACATATGTATGCACATTGTATATATGTATGTATGTATATACTTTTTTAATGAGGTAAATTTAATTTAAGATGTAATGATATATGCATGCCTACCACACACAGTATTTTTATTACAGTCGTCAATATTTGCGATTTCGAATAGCCAGAGGACAGGATACTATCCCAGATACAAATGCCATATACTTGTTACTGTAATTAATTATCTGAAAGCGAACATTTTCGAAACAATTCTATGAAATAATTAATTATTTTCTTTATATCTACGTTTGACAGTATTTCTGAGGATGTTTATCGCTTCTTTCGGGAATGATAAACCAACGGCAGAGAAAAAGGAATTCATTAATTTAATTACTGAAAAGTGTACTCAAAGTCAGATAATATACAAAGGGAGATCCATTATTTTTGCTGTGAATAATTATGCATACAGTTAGATAGAAACATTTTCCATATAATAAATTAAAAAGGTCGCTTCGTTGGAGGGTACATCACACACATTTTCTTTGAAATGTGATGATTTAAATTAATGAGTAGACCGTCATGTATTCCAATACACATGATTTTCAGAAATCTAAATTTGTTTTATTTTTTTCGTCATAGAAATAATAGATTACATCATAACATAACCGTATATATAAATGAATAAAACAACTCCCACAGGCATATTCATAAGATAAACAATTATGGTATCTTTATGATTCATATCTCTTATAAATTCACTTCCTTTCTTCATCTTAATGGGGGATTCCAGGCTTATATCTGCATAAAATTTAAATTTATCATGATATCTTAGAGAAAAAATTGGAAAAGGTTAATCAATGAGAATATATACATACTCATATAAATATTTCAGCAAGTAGCAACAATAACAGCAATGGGAATTAAAATGTAGCAGCTAACCACTAAGACCGTGCATAAATGCCGAAATATAAAAGAAAATTGTATTCTGGGTACCCTTAAAAATGAAGGCATTAGGGAAATGTGGGTTAAGAGGCGATGTACGTTTGTTTCGAATATCCGTTACTGTTAAGTGTAGGAATATGGCTTTTCATTGGGCATGAAAAATGAAGACAAAGTCTTTCTGATTTATTTACGATGAATGATGAAATCTGGGACGGCAGCCGTCAACAATCGGACATATTGTGAGTAAACTTGCTTTTACATCTGCGGGCTTTGCCGAATTCTAATTTTGTGGCCCAAATAATCCTAAAAATTGTATTTGGTTCATTTACTCGGCCACTAGAACCGTTGTGTAGTGTGATATATCCCAAAAAAAGAAAAATTATGTCAAGGGTTCCCAACAACATATTTTTGAAAGATTTTTTAAATTGTTTCCAAAGTTAAACATCTCTGTGAAAAATGATGGATGTGCCAAGGTTACTAGACAACTTGGCAGGGCACTACCGTACCGTGCCCATAAAAACTATAGATCCCAATTTCACTCTGAAAATCCTGTTATAGAAGGATTTTATTCAAAAGCTTATTTTTCTGGTCAAAAATCCGAATGTAGTTTGGATAAGTGTTTTTGTACAATTGCTTTAAGTCGATGTTATTTCGATTATTTAACTTTTTGGCAGACCATTGCAAGAAAACTCCTGGCTTATCAATTTTGGAATTAAGGTTCTAACAGCTATAATAGTTTTTAGGCAATGAATTTATATAATATAATATAATAATAGGTCTTTTCCAAGCTCTTCGTAAGTTAGTCTCCCTCTCAAGAGATAGACACCAACATGTTAGTCGTCTTCAGCGAGTTGTTATTTCTACAGATCTAAAAACTACTTAAATGCATTTTAAATGGGTTACTGAGATGCTGACATTTACGCTTGGATATCGAACAAACCGGTTATGAAATGCGAAATTCAGCAAAACTAACAACCAATACACAGCAGAAGTATAACAAGGGCTACAATCAAATTGAACTAAAGCTTTAGCCACGAGCTCTTTACCATATTTCGATAGATGAATGCTGTAATTGCATTAGAAATTGATTGCAAAGTGACTGCAGTTGACTGTATAATGTCGTTAAAAAATTTTATGATTATCAAAAGACGAAAACGTCAGTTATTTTAATAATTGCGTGTGAGTAAATGTTTCCTTTTACTTCAACCATTTTCTTTGTCCAATTTCTTTTCTTTTAACGATGTTTCTAAATTTTTTTTTATTCGCTAAAAACTCACTTAAGGATGTCAAATATTAAATAATTTTTGTTCCCAATGCAAAACTATATAATATTACATCGAACACAAGAAAATTAATTAACTAATAAATACTTTATTTGCAGTAAAGAATTGTATATTTGGAAATTTCGTCAAAGGCAAACAACATCACTCCGCGGATTGCAAACTTAAAAGTGGCATGAGAAATGTCAAACTATTGATATGCATTAAAAATATAATTTCACAGAATATATGACACACATACATAAAAAATCCCTTTTAATCAGAATATTGACCTAAGAGGGAATTAATGGCAATTCCTGGCTTGAGGAGTATTATTATTATTACTTGTGATGAAAACAGGGAGGAGTTTGTGTAACAGCGAGGAGAAATTGCGACGATGACGAAAGATAGTCCAGCGACTTCACAATGGCTCGATCGGCAATAACTATTATCGCATGTGTTTAAGTCCTGTCAAGCCAAGTTGCTGTTATATGAGCACCGGACCAGATATTGGAGTTGCTCTCACATGCTCTTTAAGTGTATAAATGAATTATTAATTGTGTCATTGGTGGTGGCAAATTTCCTTCTTGGTTTAACCAGACAAAATATTTTGTTTGTGTAGGATGTGACCTAGCGTATACATTTCTATTGGCTTGCCAACTATACCTTTATGCTACGAATAAAATGATTAATAATTCTGCAGAAACTAAAACTTGACGTTTTTTTGGTATTGTATTGTATTAGGAAAAAGCGTGTTTAGCCTTTCTTAAACATATGGTAGATGCCAAAAAACACCCGGTTTGCAACTTTTTATACTCTATCCTAAGGGTATATTAATTTTAACTCATAGTTTGTAAAACCCCTTAATATTCGTAGTAGACCCATAAAAATATACATATTTATGATCAGTACCAAACCAAAGGGAAAAAAATGTTTAACAAGATATTTAGCAAATATTTTTCCTCACATATCGCCCATATACCCAATTTTTGGGGGCGTTTTTTCAAAAAATATTTTTTATTTTAAATTTTATATAATGAAATAAAATGCTATCTATCATCTTCTTAATGCTTTTTTCTTTGGGGCATATAGGGATATGGATTGGGTGTCATACTGTTCGCCCCAAGCGGACTGTAGCCTTTCCTTATGTTTTTTTACTGATATTGTGTATATAAAGGGTGATTTTTTAAGAGGTTTAGAACTTTTTTTAAAAAAAAAACACAAAAAATTCGAAAAAAATGAATGAAATATTTATTTGAATCGATAGTTTGAACCTTGCAATTTAATGTTTAAAGATAATTTCATGCAAATGTTGACCGCGGCTGCGTCTCAGGTAGCCCATCCGCTGAGTCCAATTTTGGCATACTCTTTCACACATATCGGCCGGTCTCTCACGAATGAATGCATGGATGTTGGCTTCCAGTGCGTCAATCGAAGCGGGCTTGTCCCTATACACATTAGCCTTGGCATACCCCCACAAAAAATAATCTAATGGTGTCAAATCGCACGATCTAGGCGGCCAATTGACCGGCCCGAAACGTGAAATTAACTGTTCACCAAACTCGCCTCGCAATTGCGCCATTGTTTCGCGTGCTGTGTGGCATGTGGCACCGTCTTGTTAAAACCACATATCATGCAAGTCAACAACTTCCATTTCGGGCAAAAAAAAGTTTGTTATCATCGCTCGGTAGCGTTCACCATTGACAGTAACGCTGCGATTCGCATCATCTTTGAAGAAATATGGCCCAATAATGCCGCCGGCCCATAAACCGTACCAAACAGTGGCTTTTTCGGGATGCATTCGTAGCTGTTGCAATGCTTCTGGCTGATCTTCACTCCAAATGCGGCGATTTTGCTTATTTACGTACCCATTCAACCAAAAATGAGCCTCATCGCTGAACACAATTTTTCGATAAAAAAGCGGATCCTCGGCCAGCTTTCCAAGAGCCCATTCACCAAAAATTCGGCGTTGTGGTAGGTCGGCTGGCTTTAGTTCTTGCACCAGCTGTATCTTAAAAGGCTTTACGCCCAAATACTTCCGCAAAATTTTCCACGTAGTGCTGTAACAAAGGCCTAACTGCTGGGAACGGCGCCGAATCGACATTTCGCGGTCTTCTGTCACACTAGCTGATACGGCCGCAATATTTTCTTTAATACGCACAGTACGTAAACGTGTTGGTGGTTTAATGTCCAACAAAGTAAATTTGGTGCGAAATTTGGTCACAATCTTCCGAATAGACTGCTCAGAAGGTCGAGAATGCCGATCATAAAATGGAAGCAGCGCGCGATGAACATTTCGAACCGAGCACGAATTTTGATAGTAAAATTCAATAATTTGCAAGCGTTGTTCATTTGTAAGACGATCCATGGTTAAATTGCAAACCAAACTGAAGCTGTTTGACAGTGACAGTGAAATTTCACGTCTCCATTTTAACTGGACCTGGTAGCTGCCGGAAATGGGTTAAGGGTGTAGTAATGAGCATTCCTGGCATGGCAGATATTGCTATTAAAACCTTTTAAGAAGGAACGCAACTTGCTATTTCATTCAAACAAATTTAGTCAAAATAGGAGACGTTGGTGACTAAAAGAATCAACATAAAACCATCACTTAATTATATCCATCAATGGAAATGGTAAAGAAAAATAGCATTTGTGGTCTTGGTTGTTTGACTCATTCATACGACTTTATTTATGATGAGCAATCCGAAAGACTTAGGACTTATCTTATTGTCTAGAAATCTATGACCAAAAGACTGCTATGATCAAACCAAGGAATAACTTACCATGCAAATGATCATTTGGTAACCTTTGTCGGTTGATGCAGACAGACGAAATACTTTTTTAATAAATTAATGAAAAATGTAGATAAATCAGTTTTGCTCCCCACTGTATATGGGCGAACTAGATTCATGGCGGTGTGTTTTACACAACACTGTAAATGTGTTGGGCTTGAGCGACACCATCCCATGGCATGCTTGTGGCGAGGAGGATGACACAGCGGAAAACTTCCATTCTAGTTTTTCTGCCTTTGCTCGCATAAAGTAGTGGATTTTCGGGGCTGACGTGGTGAGTACCGAACATCAAAGCTCTTTATCACTAAAGCTCCTTGTCATCTTTCGACGGTACACTAATGTAAGGTGTACTGCTCCATTACATTGGTCCAGTAGTTGTGTCCCAGCGCTCCATGGGATAGCAGCAACCTTTTACAAAAAAAACTTATGTTAAAATAAAATTCTGGAAAATATGAACGAAAAGTTGTAAAAGCCCTTTCAGCCAAAAAATAAATCCGTTTCCAATCAAACATATATATTATGTATGTGAGATCTTAGATTGTAAATAACAGAAAAGACTTAGTCATGAAAATATAACATATAGCGCTGCCCTAATAGGAAAGACACTACAACCAACACCCTTTCAAAATACTGAGTCCGACTTGCTTATGTTTTATGAGTAGTTTTACTAGCGCAAGGATTAGACAGTTTTTCTTATTTTCAGTTTTGGTACTTAAGAGATAATCATTACATTCCCTCTGAACATATTCTATTGGGAATTATTAAGCACATTCTGTTGGCCATAAAGATAAACTAAAGAAGAAAATAAACACGCACAACAACGATGACGGTGATTGACGCTGGAGGACAACTGAACTGACCATCTATTTGCTCGAACGAAATAAATAACAAAAACACCACTGGAACAGACAAAAACAGCTTTAATATGACTCCATCAGTTTCATCCTACTTTTGTTTTTATCAAATTTTATGAGTTGTAATGTTGTGAAAAGATGTTGAAATAAACGTATGATGTAGTTGTATGTCTACCGCTCCATTCAGGGTTTTTTTTTCTTGCTTTCGCAGGTTTGTGCAATTTAGTGTCCATTTCATGGGATCAAGATTAAGCATTTTCTTTGGGTTGAAACACATTTCTCTTATGTTCTTCGTCCTCGTCTAAACGAGCAACCATAAACGCAATGGGGATAAATCAAAGTAACTAAGATGGTCGTAAAAGTATTATGATGAAATATGCGTGATGATGGTCTAGGAAGTAATTTAATGATTATGAAATGAGATTGTCAAAGCCATTATATTTTTGGCACTGAGTGTTAATGTCAAGAGTGGGCGCACTTGGCGCAATATATCAAGGTTACTTTAGTATAAAATGAATTGTAACTATGAAACTTGCTGCCTGTATTGGATGCGTTCTTAAACATCATCAGAAAACAAGGTGCACGCCTGAATCTTCCGAAAAATTATGAAAAGTGAAAAAAAAGTGGGACCCTATTGAGGTCCGTCAGTATGTTTGTCTGTCATAAAAGTCATAAAACCAAACGCTTCTATGAATTTTCCTCGAAGTTTGTATTTAGATTTATAAAAGTAAAATCTCGCGGCGTTTTTATTTAGCTTTGCTCTATCATTTTAAACGATATTGCATATCGTGGTAAACTATGAATATCCCTTAACTCACATTTTTGGAGAAATTCACTTTTGTATGTAGTTTTGTTAAGATTTTCTATCTGCGTCTCTGAATGCATAAACTATATCGATAGCATTATTTAAAAGAACAAATTTGATATGAAAGTGAATTAATGAGTAGAAGAAATAAAAACAAAGTACACCCTCAGTCTCATTTCAGCTGCGTATTTGTTTGTGAATCTTTCAAAATGTAAGTGATCCTCAGGGAAAGTTTAAAAGACCCGCGTAGTAGAATTGTTAAGTGAAGTTAAAAAAATTAATCATTTTTTTATACTACCTATTACGTTGAACAGATCTGCCTACCTCAATATTTCGATTTCTATAAAACGGCTTAAAGATTTTTATCTGCATGCAAAATTACATTAAAATTGTTAGAGCTGTTTTTGAGAAAATCGATTTTTTTTTCAAAACTAAAAAGAGATTTAAATAAATTAGGTATGTGATCAAATGTTATTATTTTATTTGAGACCATTAAAATACGAATCTCATGCAGCGAAAGAGTTTCATATGATCTTCCTGGCTTAGATGGTTTGTGAACTGCGAAACGAATATATAAAATTGACCATATATTATTTTCTAAAAAAAAGTAAGGCCAAATCGACCAAGAGGTTTTAACAATGATGAAGGTTTAATCCCAAACCTTTAGGCGTGGAACTGGAATGGCAACTTATCTTAAGCACATTAGAATTCAACATTTGCAGCTTTATTGAGTGGTGTTAAATCATTAGAACGAAATAAGGTGCTTCCAATGTGCTCTCTTCCATCATTTGAACGACAGCGTTGTACCCTACCATTATCCACAAATGCATCACTTGAACCGAATGGCCTCATAGTTGATGTCGTCCAAAACTGTGTGCATATTTCTAGGCTTTCATAACTCTAAGTTGAGCTAACTTTGTCTAACTTTGTCGGGCCAGGCCAAATTTAACTTTATCGGATGATAACTTTCTTCCTGTTAAATTTATTGAAACGTTGAGCAGGCGCAAAAACTTATTCAATATCGAGTAAAACAGAAAAGAAGAGAAACAATTGGCTTTTTTTCTGTATTACCCATGTCATTCCCTTTGCCCACGCTACAGTATTTGCTCTTTATAGACATCGAATAGACATCGAAAGCAAATTATAAAATTTGTTCGACTTAATAGCATAAAAAAACTAGTAAATTTTTTTTGGAGATCCCTTTGTTTGTTTTCGAGATATTGGCGGTTTTATAAATTATCGTTAATCAATTTTTTTTTCCAAAAACTTAGTATACAGTATTTTTAGCCCCATCCCAAGTATCCTTAGTACGAAAAAGAGGCCAAAAATTGTGATAAGTGATTTTCACAAAAGAAATTATAATTTTGAAGAACTTTTTCAATATGCACAAAATGGAACATCATAGTTTTCAAAATATCTAATTATACCCTATCCTAAGGGTATATTAATTTTGACACATAGTTTGTAACACCTCTTTTTTTCATTGGGGCATATAGGGTTATGGATAGGGTATCATACTGTTCGCCCCAAGCGGACTGTAGCCTTTCCTTATGTTTTTAGATTGTTTTTGTCTGCTTGAGGCGGTTGGACTATCCATAACATTTTTTCTTAACATTTTTCTTTACAATCTACATTTAAAACTTTTTTCTTTGCTGGTTGTGGCAGTGTTAGTATTCAAAAATAAATTTTCACTTAACTATTTCGGGGCCCTAGGAATGAATTAAATGTAAAGGCTTAAAAAGACAGACTAACGGATAGTACTAAATCCTCTTAGTTCTTGATTCATATAATAAATATATACATATAAAGGGTTTTTTTAGAGGTTGGTTTTTCTAATAGAGATTATACTGACATATTGTGGTCAAATATGGCAACTCTAATGTCATTTGTCTTCAGTTTGATTTGCCATTTCATCACGAACAGGTTGACAAATGAACAACGCTTGCAAATCGTGCAAATTTATTTCGAAAATTATGGTTCAGTTCGCGAAGTTTACCGCAAGCTCATTGAGGCTCATGGCTTAATGGCTACGTCAACAAGCAAAATTGCCGCGTTTGGAGTAAAGAGAATCAACATGAGACCCTTAAAACGCCATTGAATCCACAAAAAATTAATGTTTGGCGTGCTCTATAGGCTGGTGGAGAGTCAGTTACCGTTAATGAAAACCGGCATATAGCCATGATAACCGAATATTTTGTTCCCGAACGGCGCTACATGGCATACAGCGCACGTCACAATCGATTTATTGAAGGAAACATTCGATGAGCGCATAATTTCGCGGAATGGACCTGTCTATTGGCCACAAAGATCGTGTGATTTGACACCATTGGATTCTTTTCTTTGGGGATATGTGAAGTCGCTCGCCTACGCCAATAAACTATAAACTAGAAACTTGGAAGCCAACATTCGTGGCGTTATTGCCGACACACAGTCTCAAATCCCTGAAAAAATGGTTAAAAATTGGACCTATAAACTTGTCTTAGAAATAAAAATACCTTACAAAATATATATTCTAATATTTAGCTAATATTTTTCCAATATATCGCCAATACAAAGTTTTTGTACACGCCCACATTTTTTTCAAAAAATATTTTTTTTTATAAATTTTATTGAATGAAATAACATGCTATCCATCATGTTCTTAACGCTTTTTTCTTAAAGGCATATACGGATATAGACTCATGCAGGATGGCACACCATGCCACACAGCTCATGCCACAATCGATCTTTTACGCACCAAACTCCCAAATCGTGTTATCAGCCGTCTTGGCGATATCAATTGGCCGCCTGGGAGCTGCAATGACACCTTTGGACTTATTTTGTGGGGAAGCGTGAAGGACCTATGTTATTCCAACAATACGGAAACGACTCAAGCACTTATAATATTAGTCACCCAAGCAATCCGTGAGCTATAGTCCAAAACGACAAACATGGTCTTGAAAAATTGTATGGCAGGTACATAAAACGATGAAGCAATAAAAAATAAATAAAAATATGCCCCGAGATATAACCCCAAAAACCTTATATACGAAGCTAATCCGTCGAACCGTTTCGCCATACGGTGCCCGAACAGACAGACAGACCGACAGACCGACAGACAGACAGACCGACGGGCGGCATTGGCGGACACACTTTTGTGGTCGTCTCTATAGTCGTAATTTCCCACCTAATTTACAGTTTGAAATTGAAATTTCAGCGCGATTGCAACAAAATTCTCTTGCGTAGATAAACTCATGTATACTTAAGTATATATATAAAGCAGGAAATAAACAATACACTTTAATAAAAACTAAATTACTCTCACTTATATTTTTCGCTTTTATCACATACGTATACTGCGTCGCATATAATTCAGTGCTTCTGAATGACTTAGGACTTAATCGTCTAAGTGTAAAATTTTACGGCTGTCTCTCGAATGTGTTGACTCGTTCATGTTGGAAATCTAAAGATAGGATTAAATTATATTTCATGGGGCGTATGTATGTAAATACTTACATATATAACTGTTTGTATATCTTTTAAAGGATGCTTCGCTTATCTACCCCGGGCATAACTGAGTTTACCCCATGGTAAGTTATGGCAGGTTCTTCTTTTTCATCTCTGCTCCATTTACTTTGAAATTTATCACTTGACGTTGAAGCCACAAAACATAAAGAATTAAATCAAAATATGGATGTGTGTACTTTCTTCATTCATAATTGGTACGAGGGTTTTCAGCTGAAATGTCCTTATGAAAATATTTTGTGGTGAATTATAGCCAAGACGCACAGCTTCATCGCTTGGCGAGGGTAGAATTAAATTGACTTTTCTTGTTAAGGGTTGCTTTGGGATTGCGATAGCATCTTCACATTTCATTTTGTGAAATACATATACATACATGATGGGTAAAAATGTGTCACGTGCCAAAGGAATATTGATCCCCAAAAAGCCTAATAATGTGTTTGCAGGTTTAACAAAATTTGTAAGGGTAATTATGATTTTAATATCCCACGAGTATGTTCCCTCTTGAATTTTCTTTCTGGCTCCTTTGGGAGCAGTTAGAAATTTCTTGCACATTTCAAAAAAAAAAATATTTCAGAATTCGTTAATCCTAAACAAAATGCGGTAGGTAATATAGTACTGACATTTTAAACTTAAAATGTAAATGAAGTATAAATGTTACGGCTTTAGAGAAGTCCAGAAGAGTAAGTCGTTATTTATGTCTGTTTGTAAATGTGATATTAAAGGTTTTTAAAAAAAACAACTAACCGATTATTTTCTCAAAAACGGGTCCAACTATTGGATTTGTGCACGTTATCGATGGAGAAAAATTCGCATTTTCGGCGATATTGAGGGTGTTTTTGATAATGCGGCCTTTGATAGCAGCATGTGTAACTCTGCCGTACAACATGGTGTAAATGGAACTTTGGTGATGTGGATTAAATAACAGGACAGTGGGTGGTTAAGTGGTTAAGTGCGTCGAACCACTTAGCGAGAGGTCGCTGGTTCAAATCCCGACCTGTACCACCTGAAAGTTTTGTGTTCTCTGCCCCACCTCTTGCGAACGTCTGACAAACATCCAAGAGTAACAACTGTCATGAGAAGCTTCTCAAAAACTAATTGCTAATCGGAATCGGCATTAAACTCTATGTCCCTTCCATGCGTGTCAAAAAATATATCTTCGCACACACAGTGGTTCGAGAAGATAGGATCCTGTATGGGCCTTTTACGCCTAATATTTATTTTTAATGGACACAAAGCTGGTAATTGAGGCAGACTGTGGCAAGCGCTATGCTATGCTATGTGGCTATGCTCTATATGCTTTAAAGAATCTTCTCCCCTTGATATATACATCATGGGGCTTACGCTAAAAAACCATCTCGTGCTTAAAGAGAGGTGGCTTTTGGTACCATGCGCACTGAAATTTTAAAGAACTTGCTCAAAAATTAACCTTCAAACCCCAGAAATCTTTCTGTGACAAAACTACCACATCAACTTTCTCCAGGTATGGAATAACTTCGGTCAGACGCTGAACCAGGGAATGAATGTATTTTCACAAAGGGATACAAAACCGTACAAGGGTCTGGTGCTGGAGTTTTTGTCGAATGTGATAATATTAGACTACACTCTTCCTTGGGTTAACATGCGTCATTAACAGGCAAGCTACATTAATGGCGCTGTTCAACCCTTTTACCTCGTCCAAGTTAGTGCTCCAACTTAAGTTTTATCTGAATTTGGTCGGAAGGCGGAATACTGTGAATCTTGTCTGGGTCCAGATCCTATTGGCCGAACCTGTGTTGAGACCTTCTGCAGCTGTAGTCATGTCTTCCATTGATGCTTGTGTTTCTTGTGAACACAAGATTCGGTGGTGGTGCGACTGCGATAGATGACTAAAGACCAAACTACTGTATTTGCAAAAGGTCTGCCTCTTTCCTTCTAGCTCTCAGGAGAATCGGATGCAGGCTGCTTGTGGGCGTCCTTTCGGGCCACCAAGCTTTTGCTAAATACTTAAATGTGTTGGGCTTGAGCGACACCACAAGGTGAGCAGGATGATACAGCAGAAAACTTTCTCTGCAGTTTTTCCGGCTTTTGGTCGCATCTGTACTTTCTGAACACGTGAATTTTAAAGATATGTACCTCCTAGGCTAAGCCAGATAAGAGTATATGCGTGCGGCACCTTACGTGCACGTTTATTTGTTTCACAATTTGGTAGACAAGTGCAAAAGTAAGACAACAATAAGACAACCAACTTTTAAATAGCTCGAATGAGTAATATTGCTTAAAGACGTTTAAGAATATTTTCAATAAAGTTTTTTTAATAAGGCTTTTAAACTTATGTGCTGGTCCCACCACTAGAACAGGGGCCCATAGGCTGGATGGGTCTTGTAGGCATTGGTGGAAATTCGGCTCTACGGTACGTAACAAAATTAATTAAATGAGATTCGCAATGTTCGTTTAACTCTATCTCAATTACATGGACTTTGTTTGTTCTATTGAAAAACTAAAACAATAAAAACTATACTTTGCGAATGTAGATTAGGTCGAAACAGCGTTCGCTGGATTTCGCTAGTATAAAATATAATACATATTATTGTTGTTATTCAAAGTAATTCACTTATTATCCAGCGGGTGTTACTCTGTTGGGTTCTTTTTGTCGCTTCTGTTGGCATTTAAGTATTTCTATTCCAGCTTCCTATTTTAACCCGAAAACTTTTCTTTGCAAATCCTTTGGCGGGAGCACTTAATATTTTCTTATTTTCGAAGAACCTTGTAACTAAGAACTTTCGGCAAACATCAGAGACTTCATTTACGAGTAAAATTCCGGTGTAATCCTCTTAATCCCTTTATTTCTTTTATAGCGAACAAAGACGTAAAACAATATTCTGAGAGCACTATGACATTAAAGACAATCGAGTTTTTGCTCGAAAAGCTTATGAAATCCTTTTATTACAAACTCTTAACCAGTTGGAGACTATGGTTACTGTTATGACGCAAGCGTATATTATGCTATTTCATCATTTTGTACGTCAACTATTGTGAAACATGAGAGGATAACGAATGAGTAATTATATAGTTCTCATGTTCACTACTATTGGTTAAGATATCATATATTAAGCAACAATTAAACAATTTAAAAATATGAATACGTGTCTCTTTCTTCCGGAAGAATAATATTAAGTGACGCGTTTTTGCCGAAAATGACTTTTTGAAGTAATACTTCTATTTTGTGCTAAGCGCTACGTTTTAGCTTTGGTTTGACTGCTGTAACAGATAATCAAATTAAAGCAAGAAGAAAATAAAATTGTACTAACTGACAAGTTTGCTGAGTAGAATATAATTGATCCTTGAAATTTGTACTAACCCCCATGTCGGTAAAGCTATTTGCCGTATGTTACAAAATGCTGTTGCATAGTATTTAGTTTAACAGAAGAAGCTGCTTAGAAGACTAGTGCAATAAGGAGTGTACATGTTGTCCAGATATGAATTCTTTGTTTTGAAATATTAGTACTGTTTTGCTGTCAACTTTTACCTTATCTCAACTTATAACCCTTTAAAAATATGTAGGTATAATTTGCAGCTAAAGCAACTCTTCATATTATACCTTTAGAACTATTACAGGTAAAAAAAACAGTTTGTAGCTTACTTTAAAAACTTTCTGTAATTATACAAACCAATTAAAAATGTATGGCGCCCAAAAACTTTTGACGAATTTTCTATAAATTTATTAAGATACCAACATTTGTGTAGAGTTAATATTTTAAGCAGAGTTAATATTTTATTCAAATAAAGTGCACGACTGCGTCATACGAAACTTTCTCTCTACATGACGTGCATTTTTAAATCGTCTAAAAATGGTAACATTTGATCCACTACAAAATTTATTTAAACCACTTTTTAGGGTTTGAAAAATTTGACTTTTCCAACAACGGCAAATACGATTTGGATGTAATTTCACACATTGGAAACATTTAACTAGACCCGTCGCTAGACCCGTTTTTGAGTAGAGAGATTTAATTTAATTTTAAGAAAATCGTTACCTATATCAAAAAAATCGTTGTATCTTAAAATCTTAAAAAAAAAATGTTCGGAATTCCCTTTTAGTTTTTGAGATATTGTAGGTTTTAAAAATTACCATTATTCGATTTTTTTGCAAAAAAACTGAGGATTGTTGGCTCTTCACAAATATCCGTAGTACATAAAAAACAAAATCCTTTGAACTCTTTTCTAGAAAAGAATGGATAAGTGATTTTCACCAAAAAAATTGTATGGCAGGTACCCTTATTTGAAACGATAAAGCAAAAAATAAAAAGACGCTAGGAACAGACAGACCGACGGACGGTATTGGCGTACCCACTTTTTTGGAATCCCTTATAGTCGTAATATCATCCCTCATACTAACTTTGAGTTCGAAATCCTGCACGATCTCAATAATTGTCTCTCTAGTTTAGTATGCATTTTGTAGTCACTGTGTAGTGTTGTTGCTGAGTTGTAAATTTCGTTAAACAATGTTGTTTTTACAGCTATTCAAGTTTTCAATTTTAAGGGCTTTAACCTGAGTTGGAATGAAATAAGATTCATATTATTTTGTTCGCTAAAAGTTCGGGTCCTTGTTAGCGCGATATAAAAAAATGAAATACACATTGTATACAAGTAAATGACGAAAAATGTAATTGGATACAGTTTCGTCAGAGAAAACCAACTCTGTTGTAAAACCAATACTTCCATCATTATTTCTTATTTTTACCCTAACAATTTTCTAATAAAATAAGGATTTTAATGCCTTCGTGGGTGCCCTATCTGGTCGAACCGTTTGCCAGTCATATTTCCATACGTAGGTTAAAGATTAAAAATAAATTCCTCTTTTGTACCAATATGTATACATTTTTTTTTTTTTTTTTGTAATGCACGCGCACTAAAGGGATTTTTGATACCCTTAACCCTTATAATAAAGTAACACAGTGCGGGCATTAGGGAAGTGAAGGATAAGAAAAAAGGAGATACCGATGCAACTTTGTATGGGCGATATATTGAGAAAAATATTGGCATAATATATTGTTAAACATTTTTTTTCTATTTCTATGAAAATTTTCGAAGAAAACAGCATTTTAGTGAAAAACGCCCACAAAAAGTAGGCGTGGCAAAAAACTTTATATGACTTCCTAGCATAATTTTAAAGGCCTCAAAAGTTGATACGGACGGACGGACGGACGGACGGACGGACGGACGGACATTGCCAAAAAGTCTTAGGATTTGGTCCTGATCATAAATATATATACTTTTATGGGTCTACGACGAATATTAAGGGGTGTTACAAACTATGTGTCAAAATTAATATACCCTTAGGATAGGGTATAAACAGAGCGGGGTAAAGCATTCCACATTCGTATTGTACGGTTAAGAAACGAATTTTTGTAAATATTTCTCTGTGCGTCCGAATATAGGCTTGAGGGTAAATTGATGTGCATTTCTAGCATGGCGAGTATTGCGGTTTAATTGCTGTAGGGGTGGAATGCAACTGGCTATTTCATTTGAGCACTTGTGGTGGAAGTAGCGATAAAACAAAGATAGACAGGATACATTGCGACGATAACTGAGAGAGTCAAGTGATTTCGCGATGTCTCGATTGCCAATAAGTTTAACCGCACGTTTTTGAATCCTGTCAAGTAGCTCCGAATATGTTATTGGCGCACTAGACCAGATATGAGCGTTGTACTCAAGTTTTGGGCAAATAAACGCCTTGTAGATTCGAGCCAGATCAGAAGGGGTGACAAATTTCTTGCATCGCTTAAGGAAGCCTAGACATGTCGCAGCGTTCTTACCGAGGATGGAAAGTCTTTCGGTTTCGGCGATGCAAGTGCAGAGTATTTGGATTTCGCTTTAATGGCAGAAGACAGCATTAAATTCTACTCTATTGGTTTAACCCCACTTAAAAATGCTGTCAAGGTCAGAATTTTATGAGCTTAACATACGTTGCCGTTCTAGCTCCACGCCCGATGATGAGGGACGTGAATTGTAAAATGAATATGTGAAGCGAAGGGTACTGTCATCAGCGAAGGAAAGGATTGGGTTAGAAGAAACAGCTGCAAAATGAGCAGCAAGCAGATTGGCTTTATCCGAAGAGCTGACAGCTGGGATGTCATCGCAAATGAGTGTCGGGATAGATGACGAACCCGAATTTGTAATATTCTTGACAAACGACCAAAAGTTTTTACTACCGGTGGGACTTTGTAGTATTTTGTGCCTCAACTTTTGTTCGTAGGAGAATTTGACACGATTAATGTGGGCATTGCAGTCATTTCTGGCTCGTTTGAATTTTTTCGGTTTTCCTCAGTTGGGTTGGCCTTAAATGACCGAAAACTTACATCTTTAGCCCTGATAGCTAGTTTATAGCTCAAGTCACACCACGCGTTTTCCTTAGGTCTGATACACTTTATCCTGTTAGGGATAAAGCGTTTCATACCCAGGTGAATTAAATTTCTAATCATATCGGCAGCGGCATCCACGTCGTTGTTGAGGATGCACAGCTGTTGAGGACCAGTTAAAACTCCAAAACAAACTTAAACGGTTTAGCTTCCCAATTGGCTTACTCGTATTGCCATACGGTTCTTTTAGGAGCTTGTTCTTTAACTGTGTGGCTGGAGTACAAGAAATTCGCCGATATGATACAATGGCCTGACAAACCTAGAGGCGATTATACATTTAAAGTGTATTTATCAGGGTGAGAGGTAAGAAACAAGTCCAGAGTGTTGGCGTTTTGACCGCTAACGTCCGGAATCCGTGTCGGCTCATTCACAAGCTGGGTCAAATTATTGACCTCAGCAAAGATCTCGACATACCTTCCTTCGGGTGTTGTCTGTCCATAATGTCGAAGCCAACTTGAATTGTGTATATTGAAATCGCCCGCAATGACGATTTCAGTACGAGGATAATGGGTTACAATTCTGGTGATGGAATCAGACAGTGCATCAATCTCATTATAAGTTGAATGCCTGTCTTGGTTAGGGCTTCTATAAATAAAACATTTATATTTGACAAAGAAATTGTACATTATGGAAGCTTAAAAGTGTCGTTTGTTTGGTTAAATTGGATTGGTAATATATATAATACATAACGTGACCAAAATAAAAATGGGCGAGATTATAAAATATTAGAAGACTAGGTGGTTTATCCAAGATTTGTAAAATGGTCTAATATTTAAAATAAAATCGTATATTTAAATTATAAATTAGTATATTCTTGGACAACATCAACGTCAATACAGAAAAAAGTTTCTTTTTCCAACTTGTATATTAAATGCGTATACAATTTTAAAACTGTGAAAATACATAATGTATACATTTCGCAGCTTAGGGAGTAACGATTACGTTAATCACGCAATGTATTCAATTGCATTGGGGTCTTCCGGTTACGCAAATTAGCCAGAGAACTATAAGCTAAGAACGGAGCATAAATCGCTGAACCTGGTGTCTTTGCGTAAAGCGAAGAAAACTGGCAAGACAAGACAATACTGACCATTTTATTTAGCTCATCTTTGACTTATAGCTGTGTCAAGAATCTTAAGTCACTTCATCAAAATCCGCCACCTGATGCGAGCATAGAAAGTGTTCAACTGCAGAAAAAGTGTTCGGCTGTATCATCCTCCTCACCGCAAGTAGGACAGGTAGTGGTGTCGCTTAAGCCCAACACATTTAAAAGTTTAACAAAAGCTTGGTGGCCCGAAAGGACGTCTACCAGCAGCCTACAGTCGATTCTCCTCAGAGATAAGTAGTCGGCAAAAAGAGAGTCATTTAAATCGTAAACTTCAAATAATTTCATCCAATTATCTCTATAGCAAAATCAGGCTAATCAGAGAACGTTCTTGAGCGTTCCACCTTCTTACCCGATGGTTTCGAAAAGGCCTACATCCGATTCACTCATCACTCCAGTCGTAATTTCCTTGCTCATACACTTTACTTCAGGATCTAATTGACCGGTGCCCATTCATCTCAAGGCCGACTGAATTCTGTAAAAAATAAAAGAGCTGCGGTATAGAACCTGCGGCCGAACGCCTAAAAGACTCTCGCCGAAAGCACCATTAATGCATTTTTGACAAAATTTTAATAGAAATAAGTTCTGATTCGTGAATATATAATTAAACTAATAATTTGAATGAAATTTGTGGATCAAAGATTGCCAAATAGTGTCAATAAGCGTTGTGCGATTTGTTTTGTTATTAGATTTTTCTTTCAATATATTATCGGTACCAGGATGTTATCGATACCAACGGTTAAATTAAATTTAAATTTTTTGTTTTTAATGTTTTTATATTTACTCTTCGAGTCCAATTGTTGTCGATTCTGATATTGAATCAGTTGGTCTGAATATCTTCTTTCATCTAAAGATTCTGATGAATCAGATGCTCTGAGCGATATTATAAATGTATTTTTATAATTCAAATTCAGAAGATTTGGTTTGAAAATAAAACCTATATGCAAAGGATATTGAGTTAATTTTTATTTAATAGGTTAGGTAAGGTTAAGACAGGAGTGTGATGTGTCACCACACAGCAGTAGGGAGCGAATAGGGCTCATCACGATCCCCGGGGAACCGGTTGAATTTGTACTCAAATGGTAGACAAAGAAACCTTAACACTTTTCCTTTTACAGCATCCAATTACCCTTCAAAAGCCTTTGAATTTTGTAGCTAGTTTGTCTATTTGCTCTAAAGCTCCGAAGAAGTGTCTCCCTAAGAATTTCCTACGACTATGTGAGATTGCCTCACATTTCACACAATGTTTGCGGTATATCCTCAACAGCCTCCAAATCACCACAGAATATGCAGATGTTTGTATCTCTTTGCATGTTTTCGCAAGAGGCAATGACCTGACAGCATTACTACGAATAGTCTTAGCTTAATCCAGCTTAATTTTTTAAGTTTCCTGGAACTTATACATTCGAGAAGTGGCCATAGAGCTTTTGACACCATGTGTCCCCAAGATTTGTTCAGCTTAAGTTGGCAGTCCTTAGGGTTCCCCTTATTATGCCGAGGGGCGGTTTAATGTCACCCACCTCACTATTGAGAAGGCTATTCTTGCAAGCTCATCCGCCAACTCACTGCCTTCAATACCGCACTGTCCTGGCACCCAACACAGTCTCACTCGGATATGATATGTCGAAGTCAACTAATGGGGGGATTTCATCCGTTATAATTGGATTGCCTGACAGTAGCTTCGAAAGGATCGTACTATGTCCGAAACTACTACTTACTTTTAAAGTCAATCAAGCGGTGTTGGCTATACAAGCCGTTCTTCGAACCGACGCTAATTTGCCGCTTATCGTTTTCTTATCTGTTTCTTTCCACCATACTAGTGCGCAATATATTGGAATGGGCGTCACCACCATTTTATTTATTTATTAAAAAGTTAAGCAAATAATTCCACAAAAAACTTACAAATCATCAGAAAAAATATATTTTGTAATGCTTTATTGTACATTTTTAGGATATTGCAGGAATATGTCAAAATAAAAGTAGTACTAATATGTTTTTGATATCGAAAAAAACTAAAACTTTGGGGTAAAATGTAACAAAGTCTATTTGTGATTAAGAGATTTATGTAATGTTTCAATTGGAGACCGTCGATATCGAGATCACGCTGCAAACATACTATCGTCTTCGGCGTAGATTAAACAATTTATTAATAAACCGAATAAAATAATATAGTTGCCAAGCATAGAAAACGGGAATGTGGGACTGTAATTCGATGAAACCACCACTGTTATCTTAAAAATGCGGCCGCATTTGTGTTGTCTACAGATTGTTGTCACCTCCTTTCCTCATCGTCCATGTCCATTTCTAGGGATTTTGCACAAGAAACTTTTGAGATTCCTAATAGAGATTTATGTCATGTCGCGAGAAAGAAGGAGGCTTGAAAAATGATGTAAGTCCTCGTGTTTTTCTTCGTTTATGCTGGCACACTTATGGGGTATCATTTAGAGGGAAAATGTGTTGAAGGGCATTCCTGAATGTTTTCATTGAGAAAATGTCTTCCCTTAAGTTGCCTTTTATGGCAAACGCTATTTATTGGGGTTGCAGCAATGTTTGTATCCCTTCCCTGCATCGAACTTTAAAGATTTTATTATTAATGTATTTGTATCAGATTTAAGTACTTACTACAAATTATATATCTAAAAGGCCATAAATAGTAAATTAAAATGCAATGGTTTTGATTTACAGAGATAATGTACCTATACAGTTCCAAATAACATATTGTCCTCAAGTGCAAGTCTAAATAAGCAATCGATCACAATAAAACAGCTTATTAACAAATACTTAGGTACCTATCTTCTTGAGTTACTAAAACGAAAATCCCTGTTTAGTTAGGAGATACATTACATTAGCCATAAAATATATTTCAAATTGCTGCTTAAGTCTGATACAAAAAAATATAACCCCACCATTAGCAGATTTTTTTCCATACGTTGTTTGTTTTCAAACGAGTATATTTCGTATTTTACATTACTGAAACCTTAAGTGCCTACATTACCGAGAAACGAAAACAGCAAAATTTGAACCCCAGAAATGACAGCATGAAAGAGGCGCATTGAAATTGAAATAAGAAACGTTCAAAACCAATCTCTAAGCATTACTATTATTTATTTATTGCTATTCCAAGATACTTTTCGAAGACTTATATCACTAACTCTGGTGATCCTAACACATATAAAATCCTCCGGCCCATCGTCGCCATTACGTAGATATTGTATATTATGTACATTTGTATCTTATACGTGAAATTGTTATCTCAGCTTTTATAATACAAAAGTAAATACACCAGCTTAAGGATACAGGATATCAGAGAAAAAATAAAAAAAAAAACAGAAAAGACGGGAAGGAGCATTGAAATTATACTGTGTTTCTTTTGTTTTTTTTTTCTTTTCAATTTCGCCGAAAATAAAGACATAGCCTTCAGACTTTGACTTCGCTAAGGACGTGAGAGTACCGGAAGAATAGTAAAATACGAAAAAAAATCCAAACAGTAGCATATAAATCCGATATGTTTGCAGATAGCATTTCATCTGCGATTGAAGAGCTTTACGGAAGCAGCAATAACATCATGGAATCGTAGAATACAGACAACCAGTTCCGGCAACAAATGTGGCGACACGCACGTAAGGGAATTGAAAATTACATCGATTTTCTCCCATTTTCTACTATAAACGGGTAGGAGATGGTTGCGTAAATAAATGTGTTTTAGTCTCTTAAGGATAGGTATGTCGTAAACGGAAACATATTAGGTTGTCTATGAAAACGATGGAAAAAAATCACTTTTGTATCAGAGTAGAAATAAATGATTAAACTTCATAAGAAATCAAACAAAATATAAACATTTTTCAATCGACTTTATCAAGAAACTCTAGGGATACTCTGTATTAGACCATAATAATTCCAGTCTTCCAGATCGAGTAAAATGATTTCGTAAATAGAGCTATCCATATCTGTTCGATTAGGTACCGTAGAATGACCTAACATTGAATGGGTTCCTAATATTGACCAAAAATCATTAAATCTTTTAAACTTTCCTAGCGACACACAGGGACCAGATATTAAATTTGTTTTACACTCATTTCATCCTGGGTGTAGATGTACAACTGTCATAATTAAAAATAACCGCCACTAACGAATAGCCTATTACACCGTGTATTTTTAAGTGTCGGTAAAATCGTCTCCGTACGGCAAGAAAACATTGTGCAATTGTGGAAAAAATTGATCAGGTATAAGGTTTCATATATTTTTAGTGATATATAAAAAAAGCGTGCCTTTTTAGTTAATTATTATGTGAAATTAATCGGATATAAAAAGAGTTTCATAAATTCTTAACCGTCATTCTTACTTTGACGGTTGGGTTCGTGACTTTGACTGGTTGGTCAATGTTAGGAGCTAGTGTAAATACATGGGTCCGTAACATTGACCACCGACCAGTATTTTTATTTTTATTTTTAATTTCCTGAGTACTATTTCTTAGGGTTCGTTTTCACTGCATGTTATAGTATCTGAATATGTAAAACAAAAAATAGTTGTATTTAAGTTTCTAGATAGCAATATGCCTCCTAAAGAACCAAATAAACCACGTAGGCGGTACAAGAGTGTTTCGGAAGACGTCATACGCGAAGCTATTGCAAAAATTGAAAGAAAAGAGTTATCCATTGTGGAGTTTTTCCTTTCAACCCAGGGGCAGTCCTGTCCAGAATGCCTACCGAAGAGGCTGATAATTCAGAGTCGGATAATATAGCAATGAATGTTCCTTCTGCTGTTGTTACAATGTTAAAAGAAATGCGTTACGCGAAGGCAACCTATCCACCTAGAAAAAAAACGAACGAAAGTTAACGTGGAACCAGGATAGGGAATAACGATGGTCGACTTTGGTGGATCCTCTTCAGGAAACGAGTCGCGAGTGATGCCTCAAGTTCAAATTGAACCCAAAGGTTCTCCTGAGGATTGTATTGAAGATATTTATCAGCAGATATTATTAGACAACGATAACGAAATTGATAACGATTGTCTTTCGAAGAACTCTGATCGATCTATTGAAGACCTTTTTCAATTAGTTTTGCAATCAAAGTAAACAAATTCTGTAAAAACTGTATAGTAACTTTTGATTATTCTTTTGGAAACATCTGCTTCATTTATTTTAATACTTATTTTAATGTTTTTTTTTTATTCATATTTCCTTCTTTTTTAGAAAACATGAATTAATCTTTGTCTGTATATATTTGATTTCACATTAGAGCGAGTGTGTCGAAGTGTCAAGACGTGTTTTCAAAGTAATCCCTAGTTTTTGATATTCAAGTACCTACATTAAACCTTAAATTTCTTTTCAAAGAACTAAACAAGGAAGAGAAAAGCCCAACTATTTAACTTAAGTGAATTCATTTATTCAATTTCATAACAAATACATTGCATACATTTTTCTTTTAATTCTATTAAATTACAATATCTCCCAAAATGCCTGTCTGTTCTTCTTGCGGTGATTCTCTCTCATCTGAGGGCGATTTTGTTGATTGCTCGTTTTGTAAACGTAAACTGCATTTCCAATGCACAACGGTTACAGAGAGAACTTGGAGGACCATGGGGGTGAGGAAAGATACCTGGAGATGCCAGTTCTGTAGAACCGTAACTGATGGAAATGTTGAAGCTTCTAGATCGCAAACACCAGATTTGCAAGCTGCAAAGAGGATAAGACCTATAAACAGCCCCAACAACAACAAGGTGGCACGTAGCAACAACAGCAACGACAACCAAGCTGTGCTGACTGAGATCCAGCAAATGAGAGATCAACTCAAAGAAATATCAGCGAGCTGTGATTTCCTAGGTAGTAAATACGATGAAATTAATGTAAACATGATCAAAAACAATAATCTCATTGAAAGCTTCACCAAAGAAATAAACGAGCTAAGAGAAAATAATAAAAAGAAAGACATTATCATAGAAAGTATGCAATCACAAATAAACACCATTGAACAACAAATGCTTAAAAACAATATCGACATTAAAAACATTCCACCAACTCCACAAGAAAACTTGGTAGAGATTATAAAGGGAATTGGAAAAGCGATAAACAATGAAATAAATGACACTGATATAACCGATGTTTATAGAACCAACATTAAAAACCCCGAAAAATCAAATATAATTGTAACGTTTACTTCAAACAAATGCAAAACACAATTTACTAAACAAGCGCGCGCTACTCGTCCAATTAAACTCTCAACAGTCAGAAAAAGCACAAACAACTTTAATGTAAACTCGATACCAGCTGAGTTTGATGCTACAATATATGTAAACAATCAGCTCACGAAGTATAATAAGCATCTCTTGTGGTTGACCAAAGAAGAGGCAAAGAGAGAAAACTGGAAATATGTTTGGGAAAGCGCAGGTAAAATTTTAGCACGAAGAAGCGAGAACACACAATCCATAATTATTAACACTGAACAAGACTTAAACAGCATAAAGAGAGCTCAATAATTGTTGTTGCTGTAAGCATAACAAATAGAAGTTTAAAACCGTATAAAAGAAATGGAGAACACAAAAGAAAAAAATGAACTCATAATGAACTTAAATTGTAGGGTAATACATGGTTTCAATGGGATCGATGTCAATGAATTGAATAATTATGATAGCTGTTTTTTATGTTTTAATATAAGATTGCTGCGCTTACATTGGAATATATTCTGTTTAAATGTAAGACATATTATAAATGAATTTAAAATTATAATTCTAGTAGAAACAAATATAAATGATGAAGAAAAAGAATTTTATCAACTGGAGGGTTTCAAACAAGAAGTTCTAAATCGAAACAATAGAAGAGGAGGAGGAATAATGATGTTTATACGAAGTAATTTGTCACATACAGTTATAGAATCGCCAACAGGATCGTATGAAAGTATTCAAATTCAATATTCGGAAGGAAATAAAACAACATCCGTGATTGGAATTTATAGACCACCCGGTTTCAGTAAAAGGGCGTTTTATGAAGAATTTGGAAATCAAGTAGAGCAAATAAAAAAAAAAAACGAAAGTATTATTGTAATGGGAGATATAAATATTAATTTAAAAGACTCCAAATCGAATTATGTTAAAGACTATACTGAAATGTTAGCATCGAAGAGGTTAATGAATGTCATTACTGAAAACACAAGAGTAGACCCCAAGAAAGGCACAGGGTCATTAATTGATCATGCTCTTATCAGCAGATTTGACAGCCAAATTAATTCAGCTATAATCGAAAGCGATATCACCGATCATTATCCAATTATTTATTACGAGAAGTTTGCAAAACCAATACGTGGACAGAAGCCAATTCCAACTTCTCTATGCAGCTATAAAGTAAACAAGCTTATTCGTGAAGAAGACTGGAAAGTCGTGCTTGAAGAAGAAGACGCAGAGAGGATGTACAACAAACTGTTTATGAAATTGCAAAATATCTACAAAAAATCAACATTGGTGAGTAAAATAAGTAAAAAAAGACATAATAGCCCTTGGATTACGCCAATTCTCATGGAGGAATGTAAGCAAAGAGATGTAATGTACAGACGGTGGAAAAATAATAGTAGAAACCTAGCCTATGAAAAAGAGTACAAAAGTATACGTAACAAAATCAATAAAAGCATATCAACACAAAAATCCCATTACTACAAAAATAAGTTTTTTCAATGTAAAACTGATCCGCGAAAAACATGGGGACTGATAAATGAAATTCTAGGAAAAAAAAGAGCAAACATCGACGAAACAATAGAAAGAAACTTTAAAATAGATACGAATACACTTACAAATGAATTTGCAGAGTTTTTTTCTTCACAGACGGAAAAGATTATACACAAATGCAATGTAATAACGTCAAATAATGTGAATGCAACAGTGGAAAACACAATATTTGCTTACGCAACAAATATCAATGAAATACTTAATATTATAAAATCTATTGGAGAAGATAAGTCGCCGGGAGTTGATGGCATTAGAGCAACGGATATTAAAAGCCATTCCGACATATTTGCTCCA
Organism: Ferdinandea cuprea; assembly: GCA_963576555.1. Lineage (NCBI taxonomy): Eukaryota > Metazoa > Arthropoda > Insecta > Diptera > Syrphidae > Ferdinandea > Ferdinandea cuprea. Next base: position 88,676,738 of record OY754959.1, read on the forward strand.
ATCCTATGTAAGCTAATCAATTTGAGCCTTACGCAATCAGTAATTCCTGCAACCCTCAAAACAGCAGTCGTAAGACCAATTTATAAAGGTGGAGTAAAAAATCATGTAAACAACTATAGGCCAATATCGATTCTCCCTGTAGTAGAGAAGTGTTTGGAAGGTGTAATAGCCAACAGATTGCAAAGTTTTATGGCAAAACATTCCCTCATACATAATAGCCAATATGGTTTTCAGAAAAACAAGAATACCGGAAAGCTACTTGGTGAATTTGCAAATTGTGTAAATGAGAGCTTGGATAAAGGTGACCATGTCTTAGTACTGTACATGGATTTCAGTAAGGCTTTCGACACATTAAATCACTCTAACCTAATAGAAGCACTAAAAAGGATTGGGATACGCGGCACAATGGCTGACTGGCTGACCGAATACCTTCAAAATAGAATACTTTGTGTTAAAATCAAAGATGCTATTAGCACAAAAAAAATTATTAAATTTGGAGTCCCACAGGGATCAAAATTAGGACCAATTCTGTTCATTCTATATACCAACGAGTTACTGCGAGTTTTCAAACAGCTCTTCAAGTAGAGGACATATTTAAGATGACCACCATTGTGGAGTACTTTGATGACAACCGATTCGCTCGACCAATACAGCATGAAGTCAACACCAGAAGACGTGCCCAAGGAATGCTACAAACTCCTAGAAATTGGAATAACTACGGTAGACGCAAACTTCAATATACTATTCCCACAATAATCAACGAATTACCTCGTCAAATAATAACTATTGTTAATCTTAAAAAAAGAAAAAAAATACTTAAAACTTTCTACTTAAATTTAAATTTAAATAACTTAGAATCTATATCATGAATCCTATTAACTTCCTTAAAATAGTGTTCAATTAAATAATAACTTTATATCTTTGCACACTTTATTATTATTTAAAATTGATCAGAAACATAATCTTCTGCAGATAAGCTACGGCTTCGCAGATACTTATTTTAATTGTAACTATATTTATGAATAATAATAATAAAAAAAATTTCCGTATCTTATAGTAAGTTTAACGTTTCGTTTTTTGTATATGTACATTATAGATGAAGTAGTATTAATTATTTTGAAGCGTGACTATTTGTGTAAATACTCACATACATATCATAGAGTTATTTATGTTCTTATTTATTTTTAAATAATGATAATAATAAAGTTGTAAAATCATATTACTCTGTTGGTATTGCTTTTATCATTTGAAAATAACGTAAAATTGTATCCGGTCAATGTTAGGGCTACCGAAGTCTAACATTGACCACTTACTATTTTTACCATAACTTCTTACCGAAAAATGATTATGTTTAAAAATGTAGATGTAACTAAACAACTCAGCAGTCCCCAATATATGATTTTTACAGATAATCGTTAGAACTAACCATTATATTTTTATAACATTTCAAAACTAAAAATTGGTCAATGTTAGGTCATTCTACGGTATGATATCTATCTTACGATTTCAGTTTTCGCGATTAGTGCGCTGTTATTTCGCTGCAGCGAATATTAAATAAAAATGTTTGATAAACTATCTGTGCCCTTATAAACTCCCAACCAAAATACGTTGTAAGTTCTTTAAAAGCCCATCTACAGAACCCAGATATCGCTTTGCATTTTCACTCCATTTTTATTAATTGATTTTATGAATAACATTATACTATTTTTTGAATTAATTTTAATTTAAATACTTTTCTTGTTAACCTTCTCTCTTTTTAACGGATAAGATATGTTAAGATTTATTTTTGTATATTTTAAGAGCTATTAATGAGACTCCTATCTCAAAGCTCTCTCTGAACAAATAAATGAAATGAAATGAAATAAAATGAAACTGTTTGATAACTACCCATGAGTACCTACAGTTAAGAATAATGCGTGGGAATGATATTTAACAAACACACATAGTTTTGTATTAAATTTAAATGCCCCAAAACTTTGTTCGGAATATATAAACAGAATACAAATTTAAAATATTTTGATCAAAATGACAACAAAACTGGAGTTACGAGAAAACTTTCTATTTTTTTCGCCGGAGCCCAGTATTAATTCACCTTTCCTACTTATTGCCCAGCACTCGACGCCTTACATCAGAACTGGCAGGATAAGTGTTCTGTAAAGCATCAATATCCAATAAAATATCAAAAAAAAAATTGAATATAATGGGAAAACAAATAACAAAATAAGCCAAAGAAATGTATAACAATTGAATAAAAAAAAATAAAAATCATAAACAAATAAAACAATATGTAAATATGGAATGGTGTGCGAATGGATGGGACCTTAATTTTAATTTCCGTTCCCAACGAGAATTTATTTTTGAGAAGCTTCTGATGACGGTTCTTACTATTTCACAATAGGTGGGGCAGAGAATAAAAATTTGATCCGCTTAGGGGTCCAATGCGCTTAACTACTAAGCCTCTGCGACCATTAGATGGAATAAGCCTTCAAAATGTGACAAAAATTAGAATCGCATGAGAACTGAAAAGTAGGTGCATTTTCAAATGCATTTTAATTAGTATACAGAATTTGTACATTACAAATAATAGCATACTGGTACCGGTACACTGCAACATCGAATTAACAATGATTAATTATGTACCCTGTGGGTGGAGGATTATATTTTCCCTTTGCCTTTCCGGGCCTGAAAAAATACCTTACTAAGTATTAAATTTCTATCTGCCGACTGATCCTTCTAATTCTGTCATTTGCCTTAATTTATTATTTACCTGTTAATTGAATTAACTTGTTCAATCCTTCTTCTTTCTTCGGTGTACTTTGCACATTCATATTATGAATATTTTACATAGGAGAATAATCCTTCCATTCTGGTCCGTTCTTATTCTCGAAGAAAGTACCTACCTAGGTACATACTAAACCAGTGGTGTCCAAACAGAAGAGAATACTACATATTCCCACTTATATAAGTAAGTGGGAATATGTAGTGGGAATATGTAGTATTCTTTTCTGTATAGGCAACACTAGTTTAGTATGTACCTAGATAGGTACCTTCATGCATTAATTTCTCTCTACAATACCATCAATTTTTTAAAAGGCAATTAAAATAAAAAGTATTATTCGACTACTGGGAGATTTCGCAAACAGAATCAATCTAAGTCTTGAAAAAACACAACGTGATTGCACTCTTAATAGATTTTAAAAACGCGCTTGGAAAAAGTTGGAGTAAGGGAATCTATCTTAATATGGTTTGAAAGATATCTAAAGGAAATGAAGCTTACGATTCGAATCAAGGAACACTTAAGCGAAGAGGACAATGAAAAATATGGCGTACCACAAGGATGCAAGTTAGGTCCTCTGTTTTTGATTATATAAGTGAATGACTTGCTATGAACTATAAAACACAGCACTGATTTTGTATATGCAGATGATACATCCATCATTGTAAGCCATAAAAACGTCGAAGCAGCGGAAAAAATTAAGCAAATTGATTTTATTGCAATCTCGGTATGGTGCCATGATCACGGCCTTATAAAATATTGAAAATTTATCAGCATACAATATATGTACAATGGAATAATAGTGGACTATAATCAAAGCACTTGCATGACTTGTTGAATCGCACCTGAGGTACGGAATTTTATCGTGGGAATATGCACCACAACGAGACTTTTAAACATAGAAAACCTCCACAAGCTGGAAATAGTATCACAATTCGAAAATGACACCACCTACAAGGTCCCGAAACAACAAATTATTAACATAAGACGAAGACATTAAGGTAGATACGATATCCCAATATACCTAAATGAGTATGGACGACGAAAATATGATGTAGCGATCCATACAATATTCAATGAACTACCTGTAGATTTTCGCAACTTACAAAAGCCAATTTTTTGGCAAAAAGTTAAACATTTTTATAAGAATTTTGAACAATTTTAACTTATGAAAAAGAAAACATACATTTCTAAAATCTTATGTATTAGAACTCAAAATATATCCATAATTTTCTGCAGACAATCCCATATGCATGTACAAACAATTGTTAATTTTTTTGAGACAATAATAAAAAGGAATTGAAAAATTTAATATTTAAAAAAAAAACACAAATACGTACGCCGGTGTATTATAATATTGATGTCTTATTTATACAATTTGACAACAAATTTACCTGCTCATTGTAGTAGTGTACACAAGTGTATCTTGTAAACATTTGATTGGGAGGTGTATTATGTAATGCACACAATGTACACATCATAAAATGTACATATGTGTATCGTTTTTCAGAGTATGTACATACATAGTCATGTGCTTATTTTTTAACATTAATCACGTTGAATATTGGAATATGGCAATAGCCAGAAAGGCAGTGTTGTTGACTTTTTCATATGCGAATTGAAAATCGTCAGAAGGACAAACAAGGGCTTCTCATAAATACAATGCGAATTAATGTTCTCAACATAAGACCCGGTTTTCGGATCAATTTTAAAATTAATTTTCATCGAAACTCTCTTGCCTAAGGGGATTACAATGACGAGTTGTTACGAGAGGACGACAACACTTGAGTGAGTGTGCCTCTGCAACAGGGTACATACTCAATCAATCAGTTTTACTACATTTTTTTTCTGGAATAAGAACGAAAGAAAGCTGCACCTGTAGATAGCAGTGAGAAATATACCGGCATTTGTTTTCATCGTTTGCCCTGTGTTCATGTGCACACGCAAATACACCGCCTGACACATAATCAAACGCATGCATAGGTTAGGTAGGTACGTGAATAAAGCTTCATATTGCTGTGGATTTCCCTCAAAGAGTTCACTTAAAGAACTTAATCACCATGGTAACATGAATAAGAGTATTCGGTTGCAAAGTGAGGAAGTGAAGCCTTGGTTAAGGGTTTAGGAATGGATCTCTGCGTATGGCAAATTGGGTAGAAAATTCATTGCCTTCCCATCTCAGCATACTTCGGTATATAACAACAGAGGAGCATAAAATGAACATCCATTTGACGGTCTCATGTCAATCTGTGAACCAAATCGAAATAAATCAATGCTCTCAGTATCTGCTAACATATGTATAATATGTTTGTTCCTAGAATATGCTCTGGGGAAATAAGCTTCTTAAGGTAACTATATATAGACAGCATAAGGAATGGGCTCGATATACAAAGCTCAAATGACCAACTTAGGATTTAATTAACTTGAGGTTTTTGGAATTTGCGGTCGATGCCCAAAATGAATAGGTAATATCCAAGCATGTGTCTATATGCTCTCAGACAAAAAGGTATGGAAGTTAGAGTGCTGATGATGAAAAACGGAACGGAACTTAATTTTTCGGTGCCAATAGATTAATCAAGTATTGCCAATTTGTAGGGTTTGAATGACTTTGAATGACTTGAATGACTTTGAATTTAATTAAAGTGAGACGATACTTAATCAGTGTTCTTCAAAGCGCTTCAAAAAGAAAATTAATGAATGTGTACACTGCTCAGCAATTATAGAAATGCAAGATGTTTGATGAAAGGAATAGGTAAAACTGTAGTCCTCTTGGGCAGACTATTTCATTCACATACTAATGCACAGGTATTGCCTTCTCTTCAATTTGTACCAAATATGTTTTTAGCTTTCATAAAAATGCCCACAACAAATGAGCGTAAAACAAGCATAACAATATATGTTAAGCAAAAACAACATGAGGGGATTAATCGCATTCATAAAATGAGGGTTACAAAATAATACGATATAAAGAAATATTGTTAAGAAGGAAATTGGCAGGATTATTATTGTTATAAGTTTTTACATAACACAAATGGAGGCAATTCGAATTTATTGGAATACATAAAAATCCGGCCGCCACGGCTTGAAATCAGGTGCAACAAAAAGTAAATAAATTGCTAATTGCCGGCTGCTATGAAAGGTTTGGGTTCATTCAAAAGGCATAAAAGCAAAATTTAGATGAATGCGATGATATTAAAATAAACTGTCCCGACATTTTATTATATAGGAAAAATTAGTGAGTCGCGCAATAACAAAACCCCTTCCAAACCACTTTTGCCAGTATTTCGTCTGAGGGTTTTCCTACGACGGAGTAGAGAGAAAGAGCGTCCTCTTTTCCCCAATCGAACCTGAGACCATAGCAAAACAATGGTAGTCCTTCGCAATTGGGCGGTGAAGCTGTATTAACTCTGGGCAGTCCGCCCATGCTCCGCCATTACTGCGGCACTCGAAATCTGGTCCGCGGGCTGAGACCATCCGTCTACTGGGAGTCTCAGACCCGCCCAGACAGATAATCTCCAATGCTACCGAGAAGTAGACCAATGGTAAAGGTATCCTGGGTTGCACTTCCACTTTTATGGATCTAGAGTGCGCAACCGATATAGAGAGTTAAAAGAAAAGACCGAAAGGAGCTTCTTGCCGCTGCAAATATGACGGTGACGCCTTGTTGTTGCTACTTCTATATTATCACTGTCCTTATAACTCTAACCGAACCGTGGGAATAACGATTCATATAATCTAAAGTGTCGGATAGAGAGAGTATAATATAATTTAACTACCTGAAGGCAACTATTGCTGCCTAAATGTCGAAAGCATATCGAAAGGAAAAAAAGCATAAGGAAAGGGCGAATAGTATGCTACCCTATCCCTATACCCAGAACATGATGGTATTTTTTTTAAAGGCCGTGATATACTAGAAAAAATATTGGTTAAATATCTTGTTATGCAATTCTTTTGTTATCTATAGAAATTTTCGATGAAAATAACAGATTGTTAAAAAACGCCAGGCGTGACAAGAAACTTATTATGGAAAACTTGTGAAGAAGTTCACTGTCTACATATTTTCTGAACGTTCTAACCCTTTATCTCTTCAACTACATTCCAATTTATATGATTCCGAAAGATGCTGTGAGTTCGAATAGTTTTTGAAATATGCTCGAATAATTTGTTGTTATACACGCCTATAAATTATTGATTTGTCGTTAACACTCTTCTTAAAATAATTGAATAGTAAGTTTATATAAGAACCAAGCATGTTCCTTTTATTCACCTACAATCAAGCTCGGAAATAGAGTGAATACATTTATTGAATTGTTTACATCACATTTGTCAAACCAATTCACCTGCATGATTGCATCGGAACACAAATGTAAAGACACTTTTTCATGTATACAGAGAAACTCACTCTTGCGGAATTGGACCCACCAAAGAAACTGAATGGGTAGATCCGAATGAATCGGAATAGCTAAATCTAAAGTAAGAACAAGAATATAAACTTTCGGATATTCCTGTTAGCTCTCTTTGTCGTTATTGAGGAAAACCGTGTGAACGGTCTAATCCTGCTTTGGGTAAAAAATAGTTTTCCCTGCACCCAACCATGCGCGTACTCCAAAGCTAACAGTGACCCCAGCTTAATGTTGGGCAAGTATTTATAATTCACTTGTGATATTTCATTATGAACAATTGCGATATCACGACTTTTTGACAAGAAATATCTAACAATAAGAATATGGCCGTGACGCGCTGGCCCAAGTAGGGCACCATTTAGTTCTCTTCGAGGGTGTAGTAGTTTTTGGTGTATCAATCGAGTATTTTAAGTGTATCCCCTTTTTTAAAATTATTGTATCTACGCTGAATTATTCATAATTAACACCAACCAATTCATGTAATTCTCTTTGCCTTCTTGTAATTAAATAATTATTTAAATAAAATCTTTTAAATATTGCAAAATGTTGTTGCGTCGTTAGATGGGTACAAATTTTGTTCACACCAAAAGGCCAACCAAAGAATTTGAAATATAGAAAATGTTATAATGCTTATTATGAGTAAACGCTTTCAAGATATTACGTATATTGCTAATTTTGAGTTCCCAAGAACATTAAGAAGCACATTGTGATAGTTTGATAGTCTCGATTTTGCACACGTAAGCCCCCAAACAATAATTGACTTTAATATAGAAATATTTACATACAAATGGGCAATTCGAGTAGAAGATTAATTTTGCCGGTCCGGAATTTACATGATGTACATATATGCAATTTCCACATTCTATGTTAAACTATAACAAAAAATGTATGTTTGTCGATAGAAACATGTTTTAAACTATTTGAAAATTCTAATTGGAAATATATCTGTTGACTAGCTAGCCACTGTAAAGGAAATTCGACATTAAAAAATAAACTAAATAATTCATAATTCAGATTATGTATATAAGTACTTCGGATTATTGTTATTATTTCCAGATTATTGTTATAATCAAACGTTTTGGGGAAATTAATATGCTAGTACAAAAAAAACATAAGGAAAGGCTACAGTCCGCTTGGGGCGAACAGTATGATACCCTATCCTTATCCCTATATGCCCCAAAGAAAAAAGCATTAAGAAGATGATGGATAGCATTTTATTTAGTTCTATTTATAAAAAAAAAAAGTTTTTTTGAAAAAAACGCCCCCAAAAATTGGGCGTGGCCAAAAACTTTGTATGGGCGATATGTTGGAAAAAATATTGGGTAAATATTTTGTTAAACAGTTTTTTTCGCTTTCTGTGAAAATTTTCAAAGAAAACAGCATTTTAGTCAAAAACGCCCACAAAAAGTAGGCGTGGCAAAAAACTTTATATGACAAACTTATAAAGGAGGGCAGTGCCTACATATCTTGGGAAGGTTGTAATACTCTATCTCTCTAACTTTAGCTTTAAAACGGTTTTTTCTAAATTGTGGGCGTGGCAGTGGGCGTATTTAAAAAAAATTTACACTTAACCATTTCGGAGCCCTAGGAAATATGTGGTCCAAATTTCAGCTTCCTAGCTTGATTTTAAAGGCCTAAAAATTGCGTACGGACGGACGGACGGACGGACATTGCTAGGTAGTCTTAGGATTTGGTCCTGATCATAAATATATATAGTTTTATGGGTCTACGGCGAATATTAACGGGTATTACAAACTATGTGTCAAAATTAATATACCCTTAGGATAGGGTATAAATAATAGAAGTATTAAAATAACATGTTTTTTTGCCAATGCCAATTACTGAATAAAATTTAAGAGATAGATAATTAACATTAATTTCGTGCTCCACTAACTACGACTATATGATGTTAATATATATGTTTTATCTCTCTTCAAAAAACAAGTACACAATTTGGTTTAATAGCTTCTGTTTCTTTCAATCGTTTGAACTTTAGGGAAAGCCTGTATCTCAATATTAGATCCCCAAATACAAATTACAGTTATTTGAATATCACCATAGTAACATCCATGCGTAATTGTTCCCCGGTGTTCCATAATCAAAAACCAACAATCCTCTTGTCTTAAGAAAACTTAACAACAAATTGCTTACCAAATATGTCTACGTAATAACTTTCTTCTTCTTAGGTTGCGTTGGATATAATGGTTCCTCCGTAAATAGAACAACAGAATTCCCTAAAGATAAGGGCAAAAGGATATCAACTTAAATGCTTTTATTGCTTGTGTTCCTTTAGATGTTAATTTGCCTCGTTTAACTTCTTGACATTCTAAAATGTTCCATGACTATGGCCGGAAAACCACGAAGATATTTCACTTCATTATCCCTCCGTCCTATCCAATTGCTAATTAGATACACACGACACCCTTTCTTATAGGTACACATGAAACACAAAACAGAAGAGTCAAACTCAAAAACTTTGAACTAACCTTTTTTTGGATTCAGGAAGGATGTTCTTAATACTATTGTGTTAACGCTGTGGTTTAGCCATATTACATGAGATATTTTCACCCATTATAACGTGGAAATAGGGATACTTTATTTTGCGAATCTTTCAGCAGTCGAATGTATTTTGAATTTTTTGTTGAAAAAAGATATGTTAATGAAGGATCTTTTAATCATATTCCTACACGCACAAATAACTACATAAATATACTGCTTTCAGTTTTTCAATCTTAAGAGCTTTCGGTTTTTTCAGTAGCTATAAAATCTACTCTGTTGAAACATAAAAAAAATGTTGATCCCAAATTAGTTATTGTCGTTGGTGATTCGATACCGAAATAAAGCTACCACATAAGGGCGCAAGTAATGCAAAATATTATCTTTCATGTTAAAAAATTTTAGGAGAATTTAATGGCCTCCCTAACATATTATAATTATTATATGTGAAGGCTTATAAGGAAAGGTTGCTCTTTTTTCTGCATTAATTCGTGTAGCCAGTTTTATGTTAAAGATACCATTTATTTTTTAATATTTTATTTTCACAGGGTAGGAATGCAGACAAAAGGATCCGCAGGACAAAGAACGGCGAGAAGGCCATTCATCATTCAAGATGAAAAAGTAAAAAAAAAAAAACAATCCGACTTAGATATAACAGTCATCATTCAAGTGGGACAAGGACGTCCCTCATACTTTCACGAGCTATCTAGATACAGATTGTTTTGCATAAGTATCGCATATCCATTGTGTGTGTCGACTGCAAAGTGGCATTGTATGGAAATGATTTGGTTTAATGCGTTGGCAAAGCCCAAGGATGTTAGGGTGTGGGTAGTTTTTGTCGCAAGGCTTATATTTGAAAGAAACTTTAATAAACAGAAGAAAAATAAGAAAATAAACACTAAAAGAAGAAGAATTTAACGTCATCATTTGGTATTCAAATTAGTACCTATGCATTTATTTAAATATAGTAATGCATTTGGGTTTCATTATTTTATATTACAAAGTTTTAAATGGATGTTTTGATGAAAACTTAAATTGGGTGGTGAAATCTACCAATACATAATATAGTACTCTTCACACAAAACAAATGTAACTTTTAAACTCTTAAAAAGAACCTATGTCCGTTTTCATACTTTTGAGTAATTTCACTTTTTCTGTTTCGATCTCTGCCATAGTTATATTAAGATGTTTCGCATATATGAAACTACTGTGGGATTCCGTAAAGTTTTTACACATAGATATAATTTAAATTAGTCTAAGGCTTTTCAGAAAAATCGACATATGATAAATAAGTGAATAGAGGACTTTTTTGCCAAACAATGTAGTACAAAAAATGTCATGTATATTAAGCAAAAAAGTCCTATATTGAGCATCTACCTGTTTCTTGTAATATAAATATAAGCACAGAATGGTACATAATTGGCATACCCATATAATGTAAAAAAGTCCTATATCCATACATTTTCGTGGTTTTTTGTAAGATGCCACGATGAACGTGTAACGTATCATGTCGGTTGTCATCTGTATGTCATTTGCTGGATTACACCCGATCATACTGTGTTAGATCATCCGAGAGTAAGGATTTTCACATGAACTTTCAACGATACAAACGTTTCATCCGATGTTAGATGACACTGTGAAATATGGAGCGATGTCTTCCATTCAATGACATGCCAGATGACAGGTGATCTCACTTGATGCGCACTGACAAATCGCGCGTCACAGGGACGTCACGATGTCATTTTAATACTACATAATGCAATGGACGATCGCTAAGCTGTAAGCTTAAAGGACGAAATAAGTTTCCCTTTCTTGTTTTACACGAAAACACACAGAATTGCATACATATGAACACCAAAATACACAATTAATAAAGAAATGCACACATACGAACACCAAAATACACAATTAATAAAGATCTTCAAAAACGATCTAACGAACAAGTATCATCCCGTTAAGCACTTATCTGTGTCTTCTTATAGGAATACGAATGAGATTATTAAAACACCATCAAGGAAAAAAATACGGAAATTACTAAGATCTTAATACTAATACGACACTGACCTCATTAACAAATTTGCATACAAGGTTTTTTTACACGCCTACTTTTTGGGGGCGTTTTTTTTAATAAAAGGTTGTCTTCTTGGAAAATTTTGACAATACCATTCACAACATTATACCCATATAAGTTTTTAACCACGCAATCCTTTTGTGGGCTTTTTTTCGAATGAAAAAAATTGTTTAAACTAACTTTTAGGCAATATTCTCCTCAATATTTAACCTGTTCAACGTTTTACTTCATGCCCCACTTTTTGAGGGCGTTTTTTCAAAAAAACTTTTTTATGTGATTTTATAATAGAATACCAAATAAAATGTCATCCATCGTGTTTCCTATGCATTTTTTATGGGGAGGAATATGGATTGGGTATCATACTTTTCACCCCAAGTGAAAAACGCTGACAGAAAGTAGGCGTGATAAAAAACTTTATGTGACAAACTTATAAAGGAGGGCAGTGCCTACATATCTTGTGATGATTTTAATACTCTAAAACTCTAACTCTCAACTTGAGCTTTAAAACGGTTTTTCTTAATTGTGGGCGTGGCAGTGGGAGTATTCAAAAAATTTGTACAGTTAACCATTTCGGAGCCCTAGGGAGTATGTGGTCCAAATTTCAGCTTGCTAGCTTAATTTTAAAGGCCTTAACATTGCGGACGGACGGACGGACATTGGTAAAGAGTCTTAGGATTTGGTCCTGATCATAAATATATATACTTTTATTGGTCTACGACGAATATTAAGGGGTGTTACAAACTATGTGCCAAAAATAACATATCCTTAGGATAGGGCATAAACAGACAGAGTCTTTTTGACAAAGTCATGTCCTAACATTATGTAATTCTATTTACTAAAAATTGATGTAGTATAATTTATGTATACAATGCATTCTATAGCTGCGCTGCTAGACGGACTGCTATTCTATATTCGTTTATAGTTTAGCACGTCATTCTTAAACTGCTATGAAAATAAGATTATTATGAGGTGTAATACAGAACTTAAAGCCAGTTTCCGAAACCATTATGGGTGCGAAGATATATTTTTTTCACGAAACAAATTCGGCAATTTATTTTTGGGAAGATTCTCGTGACAGTTCTTAATCTTTTTTTATTGTTTGTCAGACTTGAAGTAATTATAAAGATAAAGATAATGACAAAGATTTTTCGATCGCTTCATTTTTCGATTTCACTCCCTTTTTTGTTTGCCTCTCATTCGCACTCTTTTGTTTGGTGTTATTTGTAAGTTGTTAATCTAACAAAAGCTCTTACAGGGTTTCCGGACTACGGATTTAAAATCAGCAACAACCTATGTAAACCAATATTATCTTAGGTTAGAATGCTTTTTATTTTAATTGTTTTATTTATAAAAAATAAAATAAAATTTATCTTTGCGTTATGATGTCAGTTCTTTCCAAAAGAATACTCCTTCGCGGACGATAGGCAGTTTTCAAAACCTAGTTTAATTTTTAAAACCGTAGAGAAGACCTACTAATTTTGGTAATGTTTGCATTGAGTTCTACCTCATGCAGTATTTTATCCAGCGTCGAAAATTCGTTATCTACAAAAAAAACTGATGCACAATTTGAATGATGGCACTCTTATCGAAATCATAAACTATATTTTTGAGACCAGTTTGGTATTTCTTCTTTGATGGCGAGATTTGGCCTTTGGCACTATTTTCGTTGAGAAGTCTAAGACCTTCGAACTTTGAATGATTTTGAAGCCATTTTTAAAAAATAATAAAAAAATTAGGGTGGGGGTTCTTTCAATTTAGTATGGTGGATAAATATTGCACGCTATTGATTTTGAAAAAGCTTCCCCATAAGACGTGTACTCCCAATTTATGTTGGACAGAGTATATCCGGTTAATTACTCATCTGTGGGCTAATATGGTAATCTATAGATATAAATATACTTTTTTTCCTCATTTAACCGATTCATTCAAATCAACAGTTAACAAAATACCAGAAAATAATTTACGAAGCATACTTCTTTAATTAAATTGCAGTTCGCCATAAGTAATTAAATTACTCGCTGTTGGGGAGAAAAAGAATATTTAATTAAAATATATGAAGTGAAAACAGAAATCGAGTTCTGCCATCACATACTTATTTATACCGACAGGCGAAATTAAATGCAAACATTACATTCCTTGTCTGTCTGTTGATTACTGTGGTGAAAGTGTTGATATACATAGGTAACTTTATAAAATTTGTAGTGCTAAGTCACTCAAATACCGATCAATAAGTTTTGCAAGCCAATATTTGCTTATTTTGTTGAACTCAATAAGTTTATTATTGACCTTAATGTGCACCAGCAATTTTATTTTATTCCTTATTTGAAATGAAATCATTTTGTGATTCCACATCTGTCTATTCGTGTCTAATAGACGTGAAAGGTTTGGCCTTACTACAAATAAACTTCACTTTGTGGGCTTGGTATGTCCGGCAATTGAACTCATTAGGCCGCAAATCCCATAAAGGCATAAACCATATGCACCAACTACATTTAAAGTGGTGGAGAAACATTCATGCTGTCGCACCTGTCCATGCCAATGTACCTACATCCAACTCGTTAGTAAACTACAACCTAATTGCGTCAATCTGTTATAAGGAAATGTGCACTGCCCAACCACACCTCAGTGTCTGTATTGAAGAGGAGTGCCCGCAACGCAACTAACTTAATGGAATGGGCATATGAACAGCGAGTGGAGATATCTGTAGCCAAGCAGATAATTGACAGACGAATTAACTTGAATTCCGTTTGCATTGTAAATGAAGATGGCCGGCTAACGTTATTGAAGTCCTGCGGCTAACTAATTAAATACGTATAAAATATTGAAATTACAATTTGGCTTGTGGTTGGACACGGATTGGTTGCTACTAAATGTCTATAACTTACCAATTGTGGTCGCAATTGGAATATTTTATGAGTTTTTTTAATACACGAGTGGGTAGTGAAAAACATTCTCCCTATGTTGTTGTTATTTCTCTCTTAAAACAAGTTTATATAAAAAACTCCCGTATAAGAAAAATTCGGTTATAAGAAACTCCTTTTTATACACAAGAACAAAAAATTCACATGTTAAAATTTTACTTACGCATTCTGTAATTAGCTTTTGTCAAAACTTTTTGTCAGCATAAAAATGCTTCCACCCTACATAACAGCTTTCGACTTTTAATTAAAGTTTTTATCTTTTAATAAATGGAGAAATTCATTTGTATATCATATTGCGAAGACCTGGATCAAATATTTATACAATTTTAAGAAAATGCCGATGTGAGGTTTATTTTGCGGTATTTTCAATAAATTGCATTACCATTTTATCCACGTTTTTCCAAAATAGCATCAAATGTCTGGGTTTCTCTAAAAACTTGTGAAAACATTTTTTGTTGAATATTACTAGGTTCATAAAACAAAACAAACAAAATGATTTCTTTATTATGATTTAAAAATATAGTAAAACATAAGGAAAGGCTACAGTCCGCTGGGGGCGAACAGTATGATACCCTATCCTTATCCCTATGTACCCCAAAGAAAAAAAGCATTAGGAAGATTATGGATAGCATTTTATTTCATTCTATGAAATTTAAAGAAAAAAAAATATTTTTTTGAAAAAACGCCCCCAAAAAGTGGGCGTGGCCAAAAACTTTGTATGGGCAATATATTGGAAAAAATATTGGCTAAATATATTGTTAAACATTTTTTTTCGATTTCTATGAAAATTTTCAAAGAAAACAGCATTTTAGTGAAAAACGCCCACAAAAAGTAGGCGTGGCAAAAAACTTTATATGACAAATTTATAAAGGTAGGCAGTACCTACATATCTTGTGAAGGTTTTATAACTTTATCTCTCTAACTTAAGCCTTAAAACGGTTTTTTCTAAATTGTGGGCGTGGCAGTGGGCGGATTTAAAAACTTTTAACACTTTACCATTTCGGGACCCTAGGGAGTATATGCTCCAAATTTCAGCCTCCTAGCATATCTTTAAAGGCCTCAAAAGTTGATACGGACGGACGGACGGACGGACATTGCTAAATAGTCTTAGGATTTGGTCCTGATCATAAATATATATACTTTTATGGGTCTACGACGAATATTAAGGGGTGTTACAAACTATGTGTCAAAATTAATATACCCTTAGGATAGGGTATAAAAATAGCAAATAGCCTTAAAATGTAAAATCAAAAACTTAAATAAGATATTAACATAATTGAAACACAGTTACAAGGGATACTATTTCTGCTGCAATTAGTAATATAGTCAGTTTCATTAATATTGGTCAGGGTAGATTTTATTTTTAGAATATATCCACAAATCTTATCTTAAAGTATTGAACATTGAAACGTGTTTGCAAAACATAAGTTCATATATATATATAAATATATATATAAGTATATTTCACGTGATAGTATTAAATAACTTAAAATTTTGTTTTCGAGAATCGTTACCCTCTACGGAGAGTTATATATTGAGCTTCTAATTTCCAAATCGAATTTAATATTTACATTGGTCTATGATATGCTGGAAAGTTGTGTTTTCTTAGGGCATATAATGCTCAAGTACACGAAAATTTGTATTAATATTTTTTAAAACAGGTAGGTATACATAATTTGGATGTTAATAAAAACATTTTTATACCCTATCCTAAGGGTATATTAATTTTGACACATAGTTTGTAACACCCCTTAATATTCGTCGCAGACCCCTAAAAGTATATATATTTATGATCAGGACCAAAATCTAAGACTATTTAGCAATGTCCGTCCGTCCGTCCGTCCGTCCGTCCGTATCAACTTTTGAGGCCTTTAAAATTATACCAGGAAGCTGAAATTTGGAACATATACTCCCTAGGGTTCCGAAATGGTAAAGTGTTAAAATTTTTAAAATACGCCCACTGCCACGCCCACAATTTAGAAAAAACCGTTTTAAGGCTTAAGTTAGAGAGATAAAGTTGTACAACCTTCACAAGATATGTAGGTACTGCCCACCTTTATTAATTTGTCATATGAAGTTTTTTGCCACGCCTACTTTTTGTGGGAGTTTTTTACTAAAATGCTGTTTTCTTCGAAAATTTTCATAGAAATCGAAAAAAAATGTTTAACAATATATTATGCCAATATTTTTCTCAATATATCGCCCATACAAAGTTTTTGGCCACGCCCACTTTTTGGGGGCGTTTTTTAAAAAAAATATTTTTTTTTCTATAAATTTCATAGAATGAAAAAAATGCTATCCATCATCTTCCTAATGTTTTTTTTCTTTGGGGTACATAGGAATCAGGATAGGGTATCATACTGTTCGCCCCAAGCGGACTGTAGCCTTTCCTTATGTTTTTCTGTCCGATTTCATATAAAAAATGCAATCTTCCTCCATACTTTCTTTCTAAGGCAGGGAGTGCCAACGTACACAAAAACTTAAAATTTTACAGTACAGGGTTAATAAGATTATTTATTTCAGATCTCGCAGATACTAGTAATATCTGAGTATCTACACAACAGACTAAATTTGTCCAGCTCTGAAAGGACAGCTATCTTAATTAAATTTAACTGTTTGCAATCTGAGCGCACATTTTGTTTGTCCCTGTCACTCGCTAATTAAATTTAAATATTGGTCAATAGTAATGTTGATAATGATTCTCTATTGAAATGTTGATGTATAAAATTAACTACATCATACTGTAGGCTGCTTGGCGGCGTCCTTTCTTGCCACCAAGTTTTTGCTAAAACACCACTACCTGTCCTGCTTGCGGTGAGGAGGATGATACAGCAAAACTGCAGTTGTCCGGCCTATGCTCGCATCAGACGGCGGATTTTCGGGGCCGACATGGTGAGTGCTGAACATCTAGGCTCTTCATCACTGAAGATCCTTCTAATTTTTCTTAGAAAGACGGGAAAACTAAGTACATTAAAGAAAGGTGTCTGAATGATAGTACAATGGACCTGTAGTTGTGTCTGTGCGCCCCATCAGATAATAGCAACCTCCGACAAATAAAAAACTCGTATTAACTCTCTGTAGTTTAAGCTAATCACTGTAATAAGATTGCAATCTTAATGTGAAACAAAGAAATTAAATAAATACCAATACAAATATAAATATATAAAAAACATACAAATATATTCCTTTACCCAGGTGTAACTTTGCCAAAATAATCATAAAGCTTAAAAAAACTAAAAATAAGTTAGAGAAAACAAAACAAATCTTTTGTCGGTGTGAGAGACCCTTTGCGCGCTATAGGAAAGTTAACGGGTTTTATCTTTAAAACACTTGACCAAAATATTCTGAAATTTTGCATGGTGACTGCTGGCTTCACATTGTGATACGCTTTTCATAGGGACACATATTTTTTCTTCTAAATTATTTGATGCAAAAAATAGTTCATTCCTTCCCCACAATCAAAATACTTCTTATTTGTGGGCGATTTTTTTGATCTTTAGATGTACAAGAATGCGAAGCTGGGAAGATTTTGTTTAATTTTTCATATATTAATCAGAAAAGGTTTATAGGTACTTCAAGATATAATCTTTTCAAGTACATACTTAGAATTTTGACGTGAAGAACAAACACACAAGAATAACAGTAGTAAAAGGGAAGGTTTGACATTTTATTATACGTTTCGCATCTACATGAATTCACCTAATACTACCATCTTTGAAAATAGTTGCATAACTGAAATCGGCTTAAGTGCATCTAAATGAAAACAGTTCCATTGAAAGTACCTACAACGAACAATATTGCTTTATGCTAATTTCAGTATTAGTGTATACAGCATAGAATGGAAACACTCTACCTATTCAAATTTCATTTGGAATAACCTTTAAGTAATATAAACATATATGTATATATATAGTCGGAAATACAAAACCACGATCATTAGCTCTATTTGCATCTTTGTTCCTAATGTTAGCGTCACCGTGCAACTCATAGACAATTACCAGCAGCTTCGTGAGCTAATTAATGTGAGCTGCAAGCAGCGAATATGTGACAATGCAAAAATTACCCGTAAAACAACACTCACATTTCCCCAAAGCAATCCAAGCAGATACATTCCTTCACAGCCACTATGCATAGTGCAGAACATGTTGGTCCTGATTCCACGTCGTTATTGCTAATTAAAGCGCACCAGTGAAAGTAGGAAATTCGCACAACCGGAAATAGTTTCTGTGCAGCGTATATGACGCTAAAGCTCTACTCGAGCAATATGGGTTGAGACTGTTAGGTGGTGGTATGAGTTTCGGTGTGTATCCGTTAGGGATATTAGGTTGATTAGCTATCATGACAGATTCAAGTACCCGACACCAAACTCTTGCTGCACAGTTGACTCCATCAGGCCCCATCCATCACATAGAAATAATGTTTAAACGAATTGCCTACATTTCTTTTCTCTCCCTCTGTCTTTATGTAACCGTATACATACATGTTTGCATGCATATTTTGCTATATTTGGTGACATTGTCTCCTGGTGATACCCATAAGATTTATATCAAAAGCACGTAATATAATTCCGAGTGAAGTAGGGAATGAGTTGTTATTTACGAACATCGTTCCTTCATTTCATATGATGTGCGTGACGAATATTTTTGAAAGTTATACCGGTTATGCTGGAGGTCTCCTACACATACATTAAACAAGTAGGTACATAATGAGCGGGGGTTTTAATTTGCCTTCGTTAGAGAGAACTTCCAGTTCAGCACTGTACAGCACTGATCATAGGGAAACTGACAAATAAAATTTAGCAGGGCCCTAAACAAGTTAAAATTAGCATAAAATAACAGACTTTTCCTTTTTGCTGTGTGTTTTGAATGACATACATTCCCAATAATTCCCTCTTCGACATTGTAGAAATAAATTTCTTATGACCGCCAAAGGGTATGAAGTTACACATATAAAGGTGAGTTCAGTGTGTTTTGGTGAGAGGAAAAACGACTGCTGAAGTAATAAGTTGTTGTTTTATTTTAATTTTTATCTCATGCAATAACTCGAATTTATACACCACTAGTATTTACATGCAATTTTATCTCGTAAACGTAAATTTAATGGAACCTAATCATAAACCTTCTACAATAAATATTGACACATTACCATTTAATGAATATTTCACAAAATCCTATAATGTAATAGTAGTCAAGGACATTCATAAAATTGTAAGTCAATATTAGTTTGTACATACAAAACTTCCTGAAGTCAAGGCAAGGCTCGTTAACAGCCTTTGTCAGCCCACACCCAACCATAGAGTGCTGTTTATCTGTTCACAAGTGAAATTACTGAGCGCTTACGTCTACAGTACACCGAGTACTGGTAAGGTTTGTCATCGTCGAGGCATTCTAAACTGTAAGCTGGCGGTCCCAAATGATTATTTTTGATCACTGCTAAAGCCTATAGGCTTTGTAAACCATCGCGAAAACCTTAACCCTATTTCTACACAGGGTATGCATGCGTCGAGATATGTGATAGCAAAGTATATCAATAGCACATCGTCAAATTTTATTCACACCTATAACCATGTTAAGGATTATAAAATTCTCGACTATAATGCAACTAACATAAATTCCCCTTAGTGGAATAAAATTATACCATTGGGATTTTCAGCGGGTCTTATGTCGCTTTGACAAATCGTTTTTATTTCGAGGCCCTGTTTTTCCAATCCCCATTTATCAGTTTTATTATTATGTACCTTTCTTTGAGTGGCTAATGAATTTTTCATTTGGTCACCCGGGACAAGGAAAATTTTACCAGGAGATGGGATCGAAAATGTAATTTAAAATTTTGTGTAAAACGTTTACCGTGACCGCAACGACCGCGGAACCCAATTTCAAGTTTAACAATCCTGTGAGGTATACGCAAATTTTTTAATGGTTTTTTAGCATACAAATTTCCCGTTGGATATTCGGTCGTTTTCTTTTTCTTTTGCCAGTGAGAAAAGTGAAAACCGACGCAATGAAAAAAAAATTAAAAGTTCATATAATTGCGTAATTAATTTGGCAGAGGAATTATTGGTTTTGTTAAAAAAACATAATTATTGGTATAAGGACTTATGGGTGAAGATAAAATGCTATGGCAGCTATCAATAGGCTGTGTTCTTAACCGTACAACCTTTGATAAACAATAATCAATAGTGACGAGTTGTGTTATACAGGTTTTTTTAAATAATTGAAATTATTAATTAAAAACCGTTCACCCAAAAGAAAATTAATATTTTGTTCTAACAAAAGTGAAGAGTAAAAAAAAAATTTTGACTTAACAAATTTTCTTCAAATACAATTCATGGTGGAAGAAAGCAATAATATCGTGGACTTTAGTTTTTCTAACCAGAGCAGTTATTAATTAAGAAAATAATAATGCTCAAACTCCTTATCCTTATGTAAGTATTTCGACAATGGCTTGTGGATTATAATAGCTCCATATACGACATTTATTCTTGGTTGACATAGCCATTGACCCAAAAGTGTGCCTTATTAGAGATCAAGATTTAAAAGTGAAATAAGTACTGATGATTCCCCAGCGCGAACAGTGATCTTGTGGCTTTAATTCCTGAACAATTTTAATGTTGTAAGCTGGTAAACCGAGACACAAGTTAAATTGTTGACCACGATGACGAATTGACACACCATGCTTCACATCATAAATCGCAATGTATGACATTTTAGATTAAAAGTTTTGAGAAAACTGTTCATATCATATTTTAAGCCAAGCTTATCTAAAAATAGAAAATTGGAAAGGCTACAGTCCGCTTGGCGCGAACAGTATGATAGCTTATCTATCCTATCCTATATATTCCTTAATGCTTCCAATAAAAAAGTGTTAAACACATGACGGAAGACATTTTATTTCCTTTCGTATTAAATTAAAAAAAAAAAAACAATCCAATATTTGAAGAAATTATTATGGCTTTGCCAAAAACTTTGTATGACAAACTTATGAAGAACAGCTACCCAGCTTAAATTGTATCAAAACAGATAAATCGATTTTTTTTGTTGAAGGCTGAGGTCTCGTGGCGCTTAAGATGGATAATAATACTAAAGGGTTCTTGGAACCACCACTTTAATCCAATTATTTGTTTTGAAATATAATAACGGATAAAGGGTTAGTGCCTTCACAGGGTTGTGATGTAAGAGTCATCATACACAACACTAGGTACCGAAGCGGACCTATTGCGATTCCGGGGGCACCGGTTAATTTTGAACTTAAACGGTAGAAAAAAAACGTAAATACTTTCTCTTTTAAGGTCTTTGAAATTTGTACCGTCTATTTCCTCCAAAAATTCGAAGAATGATCTATGACTACGTGAAATTGCATCGCAGTCATACAATACGTGCGGTATATCCTTAATAGCCTGCAGATCACCAGAGAACCTGCAGATGTCGAAATCTGACAGTCCCATGAGTAGTCCTCGTATTGTTGCAAGTTCATCCGCCTGTTCATTGCTATCAATACCGCAGTGTCCTCGCACCTAGCACAGTCTCACTCGGTTCTGATTGCATTTTCTGACTATATCGGAATTGATGTTTGTTGATTTCGTTGCCTTAAGTGCGGCCGATGTCGATGTAGATAGCAATCTCTTCCGGATATCGATCTCATCTGCATTTGCTCACCCGCCTCGAGGAACCTATGATTGAAAGTCTCTGTTTGTGTCCGGTAGTCTTATAGACACTCTTAGCTCTGGATCTTTTGAGAAGATCCCAGCCCCTGTTCGAATCATCTTTAAAAATTGCAATTTCGTTTGATTTGTCTACGCATCGTACCAATCGTCACTTTCGAAACTATAGTTTCGATGGTGGTTGGGGGATCCGGATATTATCCGGGTCAAGTTATGGATATGACAAATCCGCCAGATTACTTTTATTGAATAGTGCGGTTTCATATTTTTAAAAATTATATTAACCTACAAACTTATTCTTAAAATTGAAAAAGTATTTTAAAATAGAAAACTTAAACCATCACCAATGTATGACAACTTGTTAATAGTAACATACAGGCCAACTTCAGTTCGGTCGTACAGGTACAATACGTGAAATATTCTGAGCGTTAATAAAACGAACAATTGATACTGTCAGATTTAAAAATTTATTTAAATAAATTAAAAATATTGGCAAAAGATAGAATTTTCAGAGTTTTGGTCAAAATTTAAAAACGTATCAAATCGAAGAAAACACGAAAAAAAATATCTATGTATCAAATGCTTGCACGAAAGCAAAAATGTATCCAAATTGATACAATTGTATCTCTGTGGTCAAATCGAGAATATTTACAATTGAAACAACGCATTTTTTATGAAAAATAATTTATCTACTGGGATAACACAAATCATGCCGTAATTAAAGTTGGTTTCCATGTTTTTATTATGGGTAAACTGGGACCTTACTTTAGCAATAAAAATACACATACGCTGTCGTAATAGTAATAGATTTGCCCAAGGTTCATTACGTTAACTCGTGGGTTAACTCTTATTTCATCGCTCGTAAGTTAACAATTTGTAATTAATAGGGCTGTTTCGGAATGTGATTTTTTTTATTAAAAACAACCTTGATAATTGGAAATACATAATGATTGTTTAAACTATAGTAGATATATAAGCTCAGTGTGGTATTAGGTGACAAATGAGTTCAAATAGTAGCTAATTTACTACTAATTATAATAAAATAAACAACGCAGGATGTAACTAGTTGCCCGCCCGACATTGAGCAAACTCTTATACTTTTCTAACTTTGTTCTATAGGTACATGTTGAGTTTGTGTTTTTGGCAAAAATAAGGAATAGACATTACACCAACAATTTTATTCGCAAAAGAAAAAGTATAATAATTTCGAAGTTCCGTCCATTCCTACGGACTACTCTGCTAATGCAGGCATTAGTCAGAAATATTTGGAGCTTATTAAAATAAATGTAGCAGTATTTTGATACGTATACCTACTTGAAAAATTCTGCTTAACTCCAAGCGCGTGTTTCTTCCATGCCCTTGAGGTCGTGTTACGAGAAACTTTTGTTTCAAAACATAACAAAATAATATTATTTGAATTGGAATTTACTCCTTGAAATATTTCTGGATAAAATTAAAATTCCCGCACTTTTCCACAAATTCATGCAGATAAATGTGTTTCATTGCAAAATACATACATTATGCCCTACTCTCAGTGAAATATTCATTAAATGTTAATTTAAAGTGAACTCATGAGTCCAATCTTGGAATATGAAATTCAAATAAAAGTCAAAGAGGAAAAAGAAAACATTAGGTAGTTACCCACTTTCCTTTTATTTTTATATGAAAATGCTAAGGAGAGCTAAGAGGGCAAACCAAAAAAAAACAAAGTTATGTGTTAAAAGGAAACTATATAGTATGGATATATTTCACCCTATACCAATAAACAACCGCGCGGAACCATAATTTTTTTGTTCCCTCACCATGACAACCCCGCCGAACCACAAAACCACAATTGTGTTGCTATTGCTCAACCCACCCACAGCGCCAGCACAATTGTCGCCACTACCGCACATTTTGTTCGTTCGTTCCCTCTACCGCTTCCCTTGTTCAGTTTTCTCATTTATTTTCAGCTTATTTCAACATTTGAATACATTACCACGAAAAACAAAATGTACGAAATAAGAAGTGGAAACACGGAATAAGCTTGCGGCTGTCTATCATCCCTTATTTTGTTATGTTGGGGGGTTGAAGCTCATCTCATTTACATCACATCGAATTCAGACGAAAATGTCTATCCACCGGAGTGCCATCCCAACCTCCCGTAGGAGCAAAGTCACCCTTAAGGGTGTAGGAGAGTTATTACCTTGGCTCTTCAGCAGTCACCATGTATTCCAAAGCTACTTTTATTCTAAGCACAGACACAAAATGTCTTGAGGCTGTACAGTGTGTCGATAGCAATGGTGGTCTTGGAATTGGGGTAGATATAACTAAATTTTCAAGTATCAAGCTTTTTAACTGAAACTAAAATTGTTTGTGTTTTTATTTTGTTGTTTTGTATTTGTTTTTATTTTTAAGGTGGGGACCGAAAATCTCCCCCTAGTCTGGCCTACAATAACGTTCCTATTTGCATGTAAATTTTATTCGGCAAAAGTGGTAGTTTTTCTGCTCATTTAAGGAAAAATTATCCAAATGTCAGAATAAGAGTTGTTGAAGTAATAAAACGCACACAAATGAAAAACTTTCCTCTATGAATGCCTTTCGTGGATATATATGTGTATGTTTGGTTCTTTTTATTCAATTTTGGTGATGACCCACATTGTATACCCACATGTACGGTTTAACCACTTTTGTGGTATTGCAGTATAGCACACTATGGTTGTAGGAGGATGTGTGCTTTTGTTCGGATGATTCTGCGGAGAACAAACAAAAGAACGAGATACAAGCTGGAGACGAGTGGGAATTCTATAATGCGAATGGGAAGTGGAGCAAATCTTTGTTTGCAATTTGAAAATGTTATTTTGTTTCAAAATTACTCACAGTGGAAACTCATTTGCAGGGCTCTTATACTGGTTGTACATGGTTATACTATTTACTTTTAGATATTTTTTTGTTTGCCGCTTGTTTTTGATAACATATTATTAAAGAAGAGATTTTTATTTGGATTTAAGGCTTAAGTGAATGTTTTAAAATAGTTTAATGTGAACGGGGATTTTAGTAATCAACGCATTTTTAGAAAATTATTTTTTTTTCGAAACCGCTTTTTCTTAAACCGATTGTTTTTTTTTTCAATAAAAAGACAATGCTGTGGTTTATGCCCCCACTGTTATAAGCTTTTATTTCGGAACAATAACATTTGCCACAACTTTAGAGCTGAAGCACAACTGTTATTTATAAGAATTTCTGGGTGCTATTTAAGGTGTGCCTTGGGGAAAGCTTCACAGGGAAATAGTTTTCGTAATCTTGTTAATCATTTGGAAAATTTCCGAAGAGGTGTTACAACAGGGTGTTACTGCTTTCCCGTTATCTTCAAATTGGAATCTCATCAGAAAGATTCTGCGAGCATGTAAAGTTTTGGATAAAGCTGTCAACGAAACTGTAAAGTAGGTGTTAGGATACTTGACAATTTTTAAAACATTGGTAGCGTTGGACACTTTGAGTGATTTTATATGTCATTGAAGAAAGCACCGATTGATACGATATATCAGACAGTGACGTGAGCAGTAGAAGTTTTTTCGTTAACAGATTGTACTAGCTAGCGATCATCGGCGTCCCAATAAAAACTTCGCAGATACAGAAGGCAAGAACCTTACAACCTTCTTTATATGTGATCTAAATTATTAATATATAATATTCGGGACTCCATACAACACTAAATTAAAGGCCTAAATATTGGCGATGGATGAAAACATATTAAAGGAACACTGCTTTGTGTTGTCTTATATTTTGCGGTTCCATAAAATTCACCGGGTCGTCATAAAATTAGAGGCCTTTATTTTGAGTTGGAAAATTAGCTGTGGTTGTGTTTGCGCCAGCGGGTGTAACTTTCCCCATTATTATTAAGAGTTTTATATATAACTTATGCTCACATGCTTTAAGTATTTGCTTGCAACCATAACAGCCATTCGAAGCAACTACGACAAATCATCAAAAAAGACAAAAAAATTGCTTGGGCGATTTGTAATTTTTAGTTTGTGGGCAGTTTGAAATTATGTTAAAGGACCCAAACAAAATTTTTTGTGCTATTTTGTGTTTCGGCATTAATCATCCAACATCAAATCGCCCAAAATTAGAAAATGTGACTTCGTCCAAAGTTTAGATCGTCTAAAATATAAAAATGTGGCCCGACACACATTCCATTGTTTCAGCATTACAAATAATAAATTACATTATAAACATTACAAAACAAACACGGTGGCGTAAAATATCGCCAAGCGAATTGAAGCCAAATTCTAAAAATGTATCAGTATTTCCATCCCAAAATCGCGTGTGGAAAGAGAATGGAAAACACTTAATCCGCGTAGCGTGCCACTCAGGTACTGTTGTCATAGACGCCTGCCTGACGAAAAGTACATACCCCGAGCAGAGCAACGGAATTGCGTGAGCGGTAACTGCCGCCTGCAGAAAGAGGGTGGAAAGCCCTTAAACCCGCGTAGCCGGTCACCAAGGTACTGTTGCCACAGGCGCTTTATTTAAAATTTAGCTTAATTTCGTTTTTCAATATTTCACGTTAACAGCGTCTAGCAAGGACGTTTGCAAACTTTTGAATAACCAATACACATTAACGCGGTAACAAAAATCATACCTTAAGTTCAGTTGAAAACGGATTTAGTAAATTTAAAAATTAGCTTAACGAAAACGATTTGACATTTTTGTCGATTTGGTGTTTGGTATTTGGCATTTTGTCACGGACACAGCAACGTATATCTATGTAAAAAAATATTTTCAGAGCGTGTCTATGTTTATTTTCCAGTGAACTGTGGAGCTTTGACGAAGCAACATTAAATTGTCTAATTTTTTAGTAAAACATAAGGAAAGGCTACAGTCCGCTTGGGGCGAACAGTATGATACCCTATCCTTATCCCTATGTACCCCAAAGAAAAACAGCATTAGGAAGATGATGGATAGCATTTTATTTCATTCGATGAAATATTTTTTAAAAAAAAAACGCCCCCAAAAAGTGGGCGTGGCCAAAAACTTTGTATGGGCGATATATTGAGAAAAATATTGGCTTAATATATTGTTAAACTTTTTTTTTCGATTTCTATGAAAATTTTTGAAGAAAACAGCATTTTAGTGAAAAACGCCTACAAAAAGTAGGCGTGGCAAAAAACTTTATATAACAAATTAATAAAGATGGGCAGTACCTACATATCTTGTGAAGGTTGTAGAACTTTATCTCTCTAACTTAAGCCTTAAAACGGTTTTTTGCACATTGTGGGCGTGGCAGTGGGCGTATTTTGAAAATTTTAACACTTTACCATTTCGGAACCCTAGGGAGTATATGTTCCAAATTTCAGCTTCCTAGCATAAATTTAAAGGCCTCAGAAGTTGAATCGGACGGACGGATATTGCTAAATAGTTGAAACAGTTGAAATATTTTTTTAAAATTAGTTTCACAAAAACGGCTCGAATGATTTTGATTAGTTCCTGTTTTGTAAAGTGTGTTATAAAAGTGCACAATGTTTGCACATTTATTATTTTATTAATTGCATCAAAATCTTTTGAGCTGTTGTTGAAAAACTCTTATTATTCAAAACTTCAGAAGTTATTTAAATAAATTTTATATATGCCCACTGCCAGGCCCACAATTTAGAAAAAACCGTTTAAGGCTAAGGTTAACGAGAAACGAAAAACAACTGTTCAATATATGTAGGTACTGCTTGGGCAGAGATGTTGGCCGTTGGCCGCTGTCGGTACCTTTCGCCACTGAATTTTATTATAACTGAGTGACATTTAACTACGCAAATGTGTATGTACTTAAATTATATTTTAATATGTATTTTAAATTGTAGGAAATGTTTAACTACTTTTAACATCTTTCTTAGAATTACTTAGTTTTCTAGCATACCCACTTTCATTAAGATCAAAGTATTCTTATGCGCCTTATATGCTTTGTTTCCTTCAACAGGTATGCCTTGAGCTCGTGAAAGGCGAAAAAAACCATAATGGCTCTTAATTGTTGGACATTTTATCGTCACACAATTGCTCTTGGATACGAGCAGTGAATTGTAAAAGGTAATATAAAGTATTAATATTATCACTTCTCCAAAAGCCGCAATTAAAACTATATAGACGAAGCTAATTTTTACTACCACCTCCGGATCAGAAATTAGTCTTCCTAACATCTGTAAAATGTCCGCGAATCCAAGCAATCCTACCCTAGCTTTAAGCAAAAAACGCAGAAGCCACAACTCTCCCCAAAATCGATTGCTATTTGAAAAGAATCTAATAAAGAATCTCGACGCATTATTACCACGAGGCACTTACAAACAAAGCACACATTTCAGCGAATCGATATCTTTAGATTGTTTAGTGTTTGCTATTAGGTTTCATATAAACCGTCATTTACTATCCCTTCGTCGATAACCTTGATCCCATTCCACATTTATCAATTGATTTTGTATCATGGTAACGGATAATGTTTTCCCAGAATCTGTACCAGAAAAAAGTCAAAGACCACTTCAAGCAGGCATAAATCATTTAGGAATCGAAAAGCATACGATAATCTGTTTTTTATGTCTTTTCCGTTCTGTATCGAGTGCCTGTGGGTAAAGCTTCTTCCTTCTGTACAAAGTTTTGCTTTGTGTTTGTATATTTTTCAAATTTTGAATTTATGTTGTTCTTTTCGTAGAAACAATATCAATCTACCTATTCGTTTTCTCTTACTGTTAGTATTTGCGAATAATTTGGCAATTAGATATCTGGTTTGAGTTTTGAAGCAGTGATAGAAACACAAGGGTAATGTTATAAATACTTACAAAATTAATGGAATTATAGGCTTCTGCGCTGTGTACAGATATAATATACTACGGGTAATTGTCTATATAATCATACATAGCTACTGCATTTGGACTTCCTTAAACGTCAAAGAAAATAAATGGAGTTTCTATGCCTTGTCATCGGTTCATTTGTAACCAAGTATAGAAACAAAAGCGATAAACAAGAACAATACCAATAACATCCTGTCAAAAAGAAACAACACTCATTATCAACAAATTTTTCAAAAAGAAAACTAAACATATCCAAAATCGACTGACTCTTCTCAATCGATGTTTCATTGACCTGAACAAGAAAATTCCCTTTCATGAACAACATAGGAGAATTTGTTCTATCTAGTCAGCGACGCCATCAAAG
This sequence comes from Ferdinandea cuprea, assembly GCA_963576555.1. Taxonomy (NCBI): domain Eukaryota; kingdom Metazoa; phylum Arthropoda; class Insecta; order Diptera; family Syrphidae; genus Ferdinandea; species Ferdinandea cuprea. The sequence goes on from OY754959.1 coordinate 88,706,241, forward strand.
TGGTTGCGTAAGCGGAAGACACGTGGTTGTACTGGTAAGATTAGCGCTTGGGTCTCAAGGTTGCGTTAACAACAGAACTGATGCTATTCACCACCAAAACCAAAATAATAACCTTCCGACTCCCGATTTAAATAAATACTTGGGTATCAATTAAGCTTTCTATGCATGTAGCAAAACTTTTGGAAAAAGTGAAATGCTGGTCTCACCATGAGTAGAGTTTATAATATTACCAAGCTAAGCAGAGTCAAGAGAACGGCTGGAATTGAGATCACAGGAGCGCTACGGTCAAGCCCAAACGACGACTTAATGTAATGATTGGCACCCCTGGACCTGCATATTAAATTAAATGTATCATTTAGCCGGCTGCTGATCTGGAAGACCCTATGGGCACTGAAATATTCTCAACTCACTACTCACGAGCGTATGATCAATGAAAACTTTTAACCCAAACTCAGCTTCTACATTCTCTACAGCATTTCCGACCAGATCGGTTTTATGAAAGGGTTAATCACTTCGCACTTTACGGCGAAATCTGAGTGCAGGTGGAGAAGTCTGACGAACTGCGTTATCTCAACAAACTTGGCCCAATTACGATCAACACTGACACCTTAACTTCATACACAGAACTCGTGAGGACGTCGCTAGTCTAGAGGAAGTTATCACGGGACACTGGACAGTAGGTACACATGCTGCAAAGCTGAGCATATCCCACAAGACCCATTGCCAGAGTGGTGATGTCTCTAATGAGAGATACATATTTCACCTCGTATGTCGGTGCCCGGCTCTGACTATGGCCAGACATCGAGCGCTTTGGTAACCACTCTTCGACGACCTTCTAATGGTTACCTTCTCTCAGATATCTCAAGATTTTCGTTCGAGAATCCTCCAACAAACAAAACATCATATTGACTTTTTCTTGTTCAAGGAGTACTAGTTTGATTGCGATATATGCTCATGGGTCATATATGTAGACACATAAATTCTCCTATTGACAGCGTTATGGTTATGATCACAATTATTGGGAAAATAACTCTCTCACTTCAGTGCACTGAAGGTCCGCCTGTGGGGTTTGACTTTATCAAGTGTCTGCAATATCCATTTAATTGGCTTAACTGCATCTGTGGGGAAGCTTTATGCTTTTATCTTTTTCTGGCTTGTGTAGGAACGTTGGTTGTCATTTTTTTGACGGGTTCGTAGGTTTGTGTGCCTCCTTTGAACATGGCAATACCAACTGCGATTCTCGTGCTAAAATTTTTTCAAGACGGGATCTTTGACGTAAAGTCTTCTTCGGATTTAGGAACTTCTAAATGGTAGACCAATTATCTGCGATAAATTATTTACTTCACACGAGTTACGAATCAAATTGCTAGAAATTAAACTTTCGCTTGATGGAACAGTGCGATCAAATAAAAGAAGTCTGGAGTCACAAAATGTGTGTCTAAGTCGATCGAAAAGCACTAAGTATTTAATAAAATGTTTAAATTTAATAAAATTTGTTTGTAAAACGAACAATTGCTCGCGAAATTTTTTATTACTACACCGAAAATATATTGGGTGAATTTGTCCCACAATTAGAATTAAAAAAATTTCAGTAGAAAAGTACCTACTCTTAGAAGGAGAAGTTGTTTGAAAAACCAACAAGCTGTCAACGGGAAAGGACTCTCAACATCGGCGACTCGGACAAAACGTCACGACGGGCAGATACAACTTCGAAGTAGTTAACGTCGCTGTTTCTTCGGGCTAAGAAGGCATCTTAGAAGTAAAGCGCTCTCTTATAGAACCAAAGAGAAATTATAAAAGACCTTAATCATCCCGATCTGTATGGTGTAGAAGCATGGATCCTGTCAAAAGCAGATGAAAACCTTCTGGTATGCTTTGAGAGAAAGATTATCTAAGTGATATTCGCTCCAGTTTTTGACGGTGGAGTGTGGAGAAGAAGATCTGATCAAAAAGCTAAGAATACAACTGCTGAGATGACTGAACACGTGTATCGTATGGATAACAACGCACTAGCCCGACGAGACTTCGACTTCACCCTGAGGGACAAGCAGCAGAAGTAGAGTCCTACGTTAGGTGGCGCGCACACACCAACTTTTTGTGTGTAACTGTACGCAGCCACGGTTAGACTCCAAGCTGGCTGAAGGGGCTTATTGGTTGAGGCCGTGGTCCACCCCGAACTGTAATCGAAAGTAAATTAAAGTTAAAGCTATTCTAAATTAAGGTAATACGTACCTTTAGATCACTCCAATACTGGGCTGACGATTTCATTATACCTAGCTGAATCATACAAAAACCCAACATAGTTCATTTTTGATACAAATGAACCCTTCATACATATGTACATTCAACTTTTTCCCACCAATTGAAGTTTCTAATATGATTTCAAATTGAATGAGACACACAAGAGACAATGATTTGATATGGAAAACATATTTCCTAAGAACATCATACAAACAATAATGATGTCAACTCCAGCCAAATACCTATTTCTAACCTAAATATAGGCCAAGTTGAGCATATTATTTCGTGTTCTTATTTAGTTAAGGACCTACAAAAAAAATTGTTCGTAATATTATTTATTTTAGTATACAATAATTCAATTTAAAAAGAGTAGCCTTATGCCACCATGTTCAAGCTTGTGTCCACAGACATAGTAAGCACATGGATACATTATGTACGTATATCGTATATAGGAGAAAGTCATGTATCCGTCCCCATTTGATAGTTCTTTTTTTTCCCCACATTGTGTAATACTTTTTTTTGTCTCTTTTATTGTAGCCATCTACTTTGTATTTTATGGACATTTCGTTGCTGACAGAAATGTCGGCAAGTGAATATTTCATTGAAACATATACTACATTCGCGTAAGTTTGGGCAGATTTGTATTCTTCTTTGTTGCTCCTTTTGTCATATGATACACCATAGAGGCGGCTCTAATAAACGATATAGTGGTATTACTCTTTCTGGATATGATGCCGTTGAGGAAATCCTCTTTGTAATCGATAGGTAGTCATCGTGGTTGTTGAGTTGTATGCTTACAAAATGGTACAATACGAAATTTGGCTTGAGGCGTTCAGGCAATATTAAAGGATAAAAGTTTCCATTCGTTTAGTTTAGTTTTCGAATAGATCAGAATATCTAGCTATGTATGTACTCGTTTATATGTTAAAGATGTACAAAAAGGAATAAGAAAAAAATGCCAGCAGGATATTGTTTAATGATTTTCCCATGAAGACAAACGATATCCTGTGTCATTCGACAAGGAACCGACGGCAGAAAGATTCCGAGATTTGTTTTATATTGAAATTGTTGTGAAATAGTTTTACAGTGAATTTCCACTTCAAGTTTGAAATTATTTTTCTCCGGTATTAAATGAACTCCCATGCAACAATAAAGGGGACAGAGAGAGAGAGAGAGTTAACGAGATTATGTAAAGTAGAAAAATAATAAAGATATGGAATTTAAATATACTAATTCAATTTGTTTGATTTAAAAAGATGCTTGATTGGATAAGTAGATTTGCATGGAAACGAATTTAGTCAATGTACTTGTAGGTAGGCATCAATATACTCATTCAAATGCATCGTCAAGAAATTGTGAAGCATTGTGTTTTAAGTAAGGTAAGTGATTTAGAATTGATTGATTCCAATACTAGTGCAAAGTACCCTATTTCGAGCCCATACCCAGTAACGACCCCCAAATGAACCCTTCATACATGATTAATAGCTTAGCTCCTACCCCGCCGTTCAAAATAAAAAATTTTATGGGAAAATTTCGTTATTTCTTACAATTAATTCTGCATATACTATATTTTAAAGTTTCTCCTCAGTTTCTTCTTCAAAATCAAACAATTTTCACCTACCGCGATTCTTAAAAGTTGTACGAATAGTTAGTGATTTTAGTAAGGAACTGCATTATAGAATCTGTCTGGTAAGTATATCTGGATAAGTTTTACTGTATCAAGTATTGATTTTGTTATTATTGTATTGTATGTATTTAACCGATTTGATATATTTTTTGCCATTAATACAGTGTTATTAATCAAAATTTTAAATATTGTTAAATTGTTTTATCTATATGATAATCTTTGATGATATTAAGCAACAAACCAACTAAACCATATGATTTTAAATCTTGAATACACTGCAAAATTTATTAAGAATGAATATGTCAGCGTTTATTTTTGCGATCGTCTCAAAGTCAGAATTTTTCTGAAGGGGGCTCGTAATTGGGCACTTTACTCTACATGGACAAATTCAGAGAAAAAAACGGTCCTTTGATAATGTTTACCTTAGTCTAATGTAGGATTTAATTCCCGGAAAACTTTCAGCAAAATAAAAACTTAATTTGCTTTGAAACTTTATTCTATTATTTATATTTTACCATACTTAGCCGCGTATGGGAGACAATGCATAACAAAATATTTTGCAACGTTGTATTGTTTTTACAACTTTTGGACAAACCTTCCTTTAAAACACTGTGATTTTCAACAGTGTACTGTACATTTAGCCCGTAGATTTGAAGTTCGGTCAATATCAAGCTGTCCATACTAAACTAATAAGGGTGGTATGCTCCCCAGTTCTCCCTGAAGCTTTTATTCGACTTAAGGAGCTTCTCACTTTTGCAGATAAAAATCGGCATAAAATTATAGACCCCTTCCATTCGTATCAAACCTATATCTACGTACATGTAATGGTTTTCAATAGACTAGCTGAACCGGCGAACTTCGTTCCGCCCAAATTCGTTAATGTGTCTAATGAAAATAATAATTTCGAGAATATGCATGCTTTTAGATGTAATTCGGTCAATTCAAATTCTTTATTCAAAAGTTAAATTAAATACATTGGCCGGTACTGCAAGAAATTTGATGTAGAGCTTAAATTTGACGTGACGTCATTACGCACTTCTGAAAAAAAAATTCAAAAGAACGGAACCACGTTTTTAAACTTTACAATACATTTGCTTTTGGTAATGACCAATGGAAATAACTGAAGTATAACAATCTCGATGTGTTTCAATCAAACCGAAACCGGTCAATCTCATGGTTTTTCACTGAAGTGCTTTATGGTACACAACACAACAATTTGTAGTTGAACGCGTTCCGTTGCAAAGATTCGGCGCATTGAGGTTGCGCAACGACTTTCAATTTCAGGTCCCTAACATCCGAAGAATTCAAAAATTCCATGGGATAGTTGGTGGCTTCGTACATCCATCACGGAGTCAATGGATTTTTATGAATCTAACTCATTTTGTATTTGATTTTGTATGACAAAAGTCAAATGATCGACATGCTTGATCTTGGAATGACATGAAGCTACAATTCAGGACATCCAATGCGCGTTGACATCGTACACTCGTCCCATATGATATAATCTTACATTGATGCAATACTTTCGCCATTGAGTTTCTTGAAATGTTACATGTAGGTTCTTCATCCATTTGCAGATTCAACGGCAATTTCAATTTAATGTGACCGCTATCCAAAAACGTATACCCAGAAGAGGCGATTACCAAACCAATGTCCGATCTCGAACGAATCATAACCAAAATCAGTGAAATCAGGAATGTTTTTCCAGTTCCACTGGGCGAATCCAGGAAGAAAATACCCTTTTACATTTCGGTTTGCGACTGCTTGCACGAATTTATCGTAGATGCATTTGCTTTTATTCTGCACATCTTTTTGAACTGCTTGACTCAACGCGACTTGATCAAAATCAATTTCTAGCTCAAATTCTCGATTAAATGCGTCTTTCGAACAATTGAACTAAAAACCAAATCTTCACAGATTTCCAATTTTCCTGGAAATTTTCCGAGAATTTCCTAGGAGACATCAATTCCAAAATCATGAAAATAAATCGATCTATTCTCGTTAAAAAAAATAGGTAAATTTAGCCCAATCGTAATTCGTTTGATTACCAATTCCGTCATAAATAAAATAAATCTCAAATCTGCTCAGAATAAAATAACGAGCCTCATGAAAAATGCTTTTCTATATAGTGTCGGATATTGTTCAAGTGATCAAAAATCCAAAAATTAACCAACCTCCATGAGACGACGGAATCGAAATTGCTCAAGCTCTTACAAAGTAATTAAACCGACTGTTTACAGATTTTCCTCTGATTTTCAAAGTCTATCTTTTTCCCGTTTTATAAGAAATTTTCCACACTGTTTATAAGTTATATTACAGTCATCATTTTTAAAAGACTTACAGACTAGATTGAAAGTTAAAACATTCTATTTGAATTCGAAGCTTCAGAGAAAATTACTCGACGTTATTTCAAATTTTCACCTTATTAACTATTGCTCAAATATACAAGCAAAAACACAAAAACTTTACGCCGTTTTTGCAGACTTCAAAGCAGTATTTGATTCTATCCTACGTGAAGCACCCTTTTACAAGTTATATAGAATATATAGTAAACCTCATAAGGGCTCTGTATGAAAAGAATAAAGCTGCCTTATGGGATGGAATTGTTCTACCTGAAGAACAACGGTGGGTGAAATAATGTTGTATTTTGAGCACGCTGTTGTTTACCTTATTTACTAAAGACATAACAGACAATGTAGAAGGCGGAATAGACATCAATGGAGTTACAATACCAGACCTTATGTATGCTTGTTTTTCTCGCCGATACAGTTGGTAGAATACAGCTTTAAATCAAAAGACTCGGAAAGCTCTGCAAAGCTTGGAATCTAATATATAATTTAGACAAGACGAAAATTAATGATTTAGAAAAGGAAGAGTGCGACTCTCGAGAAGCGAAAAGTGGACCTGAGAAGCCAATCCAAAAATGGAAAAACATCTAAAACTTAAACTTAACTTAAATTCAGTCTAAAGTACTTGCTTCTGATATAAAATTGTCATGAATAGCTCAAAGCAAAAAATTATCCGAGCGACTGCCCAGACCATTCTTCTATATATGCGGCACAAGTATGGGGATATGGTAACTATAGTACTGTCTGTTGAAAAGTTCCAACCATACTGCATAAAGTGTATGTATGAAATGTTAGGTTGTTAAAGTCATGGAAATGGATGAGGAACGCCTGCGGATATGTTGTATAAATTCCTGTTATACAACATATACGTAAACGAAGCTAAATCGTCAAATCATGTTAACACTTACTTTCTGGATGCCAACGAAGCTGAGATGAAAAAAACTATTTCTATGTTAAGAGGCAAATTAATCAACTTAAACTAGCGCCTTATCGTCCTGTTCTCCCAATACTGTGTGATCTTTGCAACCGTGAAGAGAGTAAGGGTGTCTCTCATTTTATTGCGGTGTATCCTATACAGATTTTAGTAAAGCATTTGATAGAGTTGATCATAAAATATTGCCGTATGAACTTAAATGGATGGGTTTTCCTGTCTTCTTATTAAATTGGATATCTTAACTTTTAATGATAGCCACCAGTATGTTCGATATCGCAACAATATTTCGGATACAATATCTGTTATCTCTGATATTTCCCGAGGCAGTCATATAGGGCCCTGCTATTTATTTTGCTTGTTAACGATAATGTTAAATATCTACCTGATTGCACATTGGTAATGTTTGCTGATGAAATTTTATTTAAAACCTTTCTTTCCTTATATGTTAGTAAATGTTCTGTCATAAACTTTACACGATGTAAAACACTTATTCTTTTGATGGATTTGTTATTTGTTGTCAGTTGTTTGTCTGTAATCGAAGATTTGGGTGTGTTATAAGATAGATATCTTTCAACAACCATATCGAATCCATTACAAAGAGAGCAAATAGTTATTAGTCCTTATATGTCTCATATGTGTGATCTGTTCCGGCCATTTTTGTTGTGAACCATGGTCGAGCTACAGGGGCAACTTAGGTATAGATGAGGGGAACGCGGCATGCTTGTGGTTGCTCGGCTGAGCTCGTCGGACGGGGGTGATTCTTGTCCGCTCACTATATACCACCTGGGTATGTTAATTTTGACACATAGTTTGTAACACCCCTTAATATTCGTCATAGACCCATAAAAGTATATATATTTATGATCAGGACCAAATCCTCAGACTACTTAGCAATGTCCGTCCGTCCGTCCGTCCGTCCGTCCGTACGCAATTTGTAGGCCTTTAAAACTAAGCGAGGAATCTGAAATTTGGACCACATACTCACTAGTACTCCGAAATGGTTAAGCGTACATTTTTTTTGAATACCCCGACTGCCACGCCCACAATTTAGAAAAAACCGTTTTTAAGCTAAACTTAGAGAGATAGAGCATTTTAACCTTCAGAAGATAATGTATGACACTGCCCTCATTTATAAGTTTGTCTTATGAAGTTTTTTGCCACGCCTACTTTTTGTGGGCGTTTTTTACTAAAATGCTGTTTTCTTCGAAAATTTTCATAGAAAGCGAAAATGCTCGATACTGTTCAGTCATAATTAATAGCTCTGATTTTTATTATACCCTATCCTAAGGGTATATTTATTTTGACACATTGTTCGTAACACCCCTTAATATTCATCGTAGACCCATAAAAGTATATATATTTATGATCAGGACCAAATCCTAAGACTATCTAGCAATGTCCGTCCGTCCGTCCGTCCGTACGCAATTTTTTGTCCCTAAATTTGTTAGTTTGTTCCCATATGTTAACTAAAGCTTTTGGTCTTTGGTTACAAAGAAATAAATAAATAAATATAATGAAATTAAAGTAGGATCTGTTGTCCGTTTCGAATGTGGCTTTTAATTATAGAAAGACAATCAGAGATGGTGATTTGTGAAAATCGTACTAAAATAATTAACTGTTTTTGTTTGAAATTTAAACTACCTTATTTAAAACAATGTTAAACCAAATGCCAATCTGGTAGACGGCTCATTGCCAATTCAAAACACATTATTCTTATAAAATATTGTAGTATATTGTATTATTTTTTTAATTGACATTTTAAGAAAGTCATAAAAACTAACTAAAACTTAAGGTAGGTAACTTCAATTATTGTCAACATGCATATCTTTCTTTAAAGTTTACTTTTAAAACATAACTACCTACATAGAATAACCTCATAACATTCACACAATCCTGTGAAATCATGAGATAGATATTCATTAATCATATGCAAAAATTAATATTATCACTGGGCACAGCTTCAAATCCGAATTACATTAAAGATTCAAGCAAACTCCGCAAATGACAAGCTGCGCACAAATAACATCTAGCATCATTTGGGTAGAAGTAATGCAAACATCTGCCTTGCAATCGCATTTTCTTACACAGAGCCTCAATATTTATCCATATCCAATGATCGATTTATCCTACATCCTTGGAACTGTGTATAATGGAACATTAATATCATTATTCTCGCATCGATTGAATCTGAATTGACAAAATCAGTACATTCAAGAGAATCGTGTTTCAAATACTACTTCACCAATACCTACCTACTTTCTGATTGTGTGTTCGTTTTGATAAAAACTACGGCTTTAATGAGGCTGAAGGTGGGGTAATACTTACAGGGCTCACTACTTTTACATTGTAAAATGGCGATGTTGGGGAGGAAAATCGAGAATTTTTTTCCAACCGAGTTCTCAAATCGATTCTAACGAGAGCGATTGTGAATGGATAATGGGTAGAAGAATGGCGGGTAAAAAATACGTGTTATTGGAAATCCTTTCGTCTTATAATGCAGTATAATCAAATGAGAGCATGTCCTTGTTCCAACCGCACTCAATCATAGTCACTGGTGATATACCAGCAATACTCCGCTACCATCGTACCGTCATCATCATCATAATAATAAGTCTTACCCGGTATAATTTTTTTTTATTCCACTAGGGATGTGGAAAATGTCATTCTTCAGGATATGCTCCTAGTTCCGAAGATCAGAATATAGAATGAATGAGAAAAAGGAAAACAACGAACATACGACAGAAATTTGAAAAGCTGCCATCATTATTCATGGCATATAGTCTCACACTATGAGTGTAGAATAGAAGCTTTAACAATGTATGTAGGGGTCACAAATAGTGTTACAGATATAGATTATTTTAAAGTTTATTTGTATGTCAATTGTTTGAACACAGACATAGTTCTTGTCTTGTTTTCATTTTAATTTCCACAAATATCTGAACTTATTATGGAGAAGTTTGATTCAGAAACGTACGAAGGACAATGCAATTTCATGTTTTTTGTTATAACGGGTGATCCAAGTAGAGATACTTTTTTCAATAGCCTTTTTCGACAGATCACGTGTGAGTCGTGTCATGCTGTCATGTTATTTTTGTTTAGTATTGTTTGGCATTTCATAATGGAAAGACTTACGCGTGAACAACGTTTACAAATTGTTCAACGTTATTATGAAAATTCACGTTCTGTGAGGAATGTGTTTCGTGCACTTCGCTCAATTTATGGTCAACATAATCGGCCTACTGAGCGTACTATTCGCAACACCATCACCCATTTTGAGACCCAGCATTCATTATTGGATAATATTCGACCGAATAGACCACGTCCAGCACGCTGTGAAGAAAATATAGCGGCCGTAGCTGAGAGTGTACACGAAGACCGTAGAGAGTCGATTCGGCGCCGTTCGCAGCAACTCGGACTGACGTATGGAACGACTTGGCGCATTTCACGTCAAGATCTTAAATTGAAAGCGTACAAAATACAGCTTGTGCAACAACTGAAGCCGCTCGACCTTCCCAAGCGACATCGCTTCGCTCTATGGGCTCTTGAAAAGTTCCAAGAAGATCCGACGTTTTCGAGGCAAATTTTGTTTAGCGATGAGGCCCATTTCTGGCTCAATGGGTATGTAAACAAACAAAATTGTAGCATTTGGGATGAAGAGCAACCTGAAGAGATTGAAGAACTGCCACTTCATCCAGAAAAAACAACGGTTTGGTGTGGTTTGTGGGCCGGTGGAATCATCGGTCCATATTTCATTAAAAATTATGCCGGTGCGAACGTAACCGTCAATGGCGACCGTTATCGTGCCATGATAACCGACTATTTGATGCCTGAAATTGAAGCTCGTGATCTCGGCGACATTTGGTTTCAGCAAGACGGCGCCACTTCCCACACATCGCATCAATCAATGGACTTATTGAGAGAACATTTCGGTGAGCACATAATTTCACGTTTTGGGCCGGTCGATTGGCCACCAAGATCGTGTGATATCACACCGTTAGACTTTTTCCTGTGGGGATATGTAAAGTCAAAAGCTTATGCCGACAAACCCGCTTCGATTCAGGCCTTGGAGGAAAACATCACGCGTGTCATTCGCCAGTTACCAGTCGGAATGCTCGAACGAGTGATCGAAAATTGGACTCAACGGATGGACTATTTGCGACGTAGCAACGGCCAACATTTGATAGACATAATCTTCAAAAAATAAATGCCAAAGAATGTTCTTTCAAATGATAATAAACATTCTCCATTAAATTTGAATTTTCTGTGTTTTTTTCTTTAAAAAAGTAGGGAACCTCGAAATGGATCACCCTTTACCTATATAGATATTTATTTCAACATTAAATATTTACTTCTGCAACAATGCTAATTAACTAGCATTTAGAAATGAAACCTCCTCTATAACCATATAAAAGCACTTCAGTTTTTTTTCATAAGCGGACCTCTAAAATGAGTCACCTCTCAATTGGATCATATAATGCAGACATAGAATACAGAACATAAACCAAAGGATGCATTGTATTAGTTGTCAGCAAACAAATGTCGCAGCTGCCAGTTGGATGATAAGATGCACCGAAATATGCAAAATTGCGAATAAGTAAAAGCCAAGTTTAACGAATAGGTAAACCAAATGTCGAAATCAAGCACTATATGAATAAATATGGTCTCTTAAAGAGAACAAGAACAAAATCATTGTATTCGCAGGGTAAAGATGTCTATCAATGGTTTTAGTTATTTACCTTGCTCCAAAAAATATACCAATTTCAGAACCAATAATGCAAACGAATACGGAAAAATTTGCTGAAATATTGGCGGGCAAAGATCTTTACAGTTTAGTAAGAGGATGCGTATTCCTCGTCGGCTTTTTGGGCAAATTGGCTATGTAATGAAAGTTCATTGCCTCTTCCAGATCCCCTTACAGCGTGAATTATTTTTGAGTGTTTATGCTCTTACTTTAGCGTTGAGAATTAATTCTACGGTTGGTAAATTGCTTAACTTGAACTTGGTGTTTTCCGAAATATTTAAACGTTTTTTTGGTCAGTGCCCCGCAGGATTCCATTATAAGATCTGGAATTTCGGAAGTCTCCTTGCAGAATCTACAGAGAACTTCATCTGAAATACCTTTTTTGCTTAGGTGTTCCCGTAGTTTACAGTGCCCCGTTAGGAAACTAGTTAGGATTCGAAGGTTATTTTTGAGATCTTACAAATTTCTTGGCTTGTCTTCTTCACTTTGAAGATTCTGAAAGGTTCTGGTCCTTTTTTACTCTACCCTTTCCGCAGAACGGTAACAGCACTATGAAAGGTTCTACTGCCCGCTGTATCGCTAGAGAGTCTGCAATCTCGTTTCCAAACATATCCACATGGCCTGGAATCCAGCAGATGGATACTCTATTTTGTATACCCTATCCTAAGGGTTCCAATTAGACAATTTATAAAAACAGTTTTAAGGCTAAAGTAAGATAGATAGACTATTACAACCTTCACAAGTTACGGAGGGACTCCCACTACTTTTTTTTGGGCGTTTTCCACTACAATACTGTTTTCTTCGAAAATTTTCATAGAAACCGAAATATATTTTTTCCAATATATCGCCCTTACAAAAATATTAGCCACGCCCACTTTTAAAATAAAATGCTGTCCATCATCTTTTAAATGCTTTATTCTTGGGTTATAGGCGGGCTGTAGCCTTTCTTTATGTTTTTGCCCTTTTTGATAAGGCTTTGTTGGTATTACACATAAGTTTGGATTTAATGACAAAAGAGTACAGCGCCTTAATGGCTGCTTGACTTTCTGACATTATTGCTATCTTAAGAGTTTCTGTAATTCTTCAAACGAATTTTCTATGGCACATATTTCCGACTGACAGATGCTGGTACTTTTTAGCCCATGGATTCGTAGGGCTTAGTTCCTGGCCGAAACACTACTGCACACGGTCCCTCCTCAGTTCTCGAACCGTCTGTATACACACATTATCGCGTGGTTGCTGAGTCCAGAAATTCTTTTCAAAGTTGAATTTCCTTATGCTGTCATGCTGGAATAGCTGGGAACAGGCCATATTGATTATTAGTGTCGTTTAGTCACTGTCTTAAAATTTCATTATTTTTAAATAAAAACGATTTAATCAATTCACGTCTGAACAGAAATTAACAAAGTAGTTTCAGAATAATCTGACTTATCCTATCCAAGTGCATCCAAGTGCATATGGTTCATTTCGCTTGGTTTGTGTCACTAATTTTTTCTAGAAATATATATTACTTTTACTTTAAACTAAAACAATGTATAGAGAAACCATTGTGTAAATAGAATCCTCAAATATGGCCGGCTACTACCGATTTGCTTCAATTCATATTATTCCTTGTAGGTACACATGTATAATTTAATAAAAAAATTTAATAAAAAATAATTTCGAACAATTCAAAACTAAATATATATATATAGGTCAATAGGTATTTAAGATGTCTGAATTCATATGAAGCACATGACTTACAAATTAATAATAAACGGGAATCTGTAGGGACCAGATGTGAAACAAAAGCACAAAGTCTCCATTGGCAGGTACACCGCTAACAAAATGTATAAGTTAATAAAAGCGAAACAAATACATCATCGAATTTAAGACAGCACTATGAATAAAGGAGAAAGTATATTTTTAAAGCAGCGAATAAAAATCATTGGTATTATTGAATGAAAATTGGTGTCAATCAGCGTCAGTGACGCTTTAGATGAGTGCTGCTTTAAATAGAAATTTGAATTAAAAAGCTAAAAAAGTTAAATAAATCGTATGTATGCTTTGATGCAGGATAATATTAAACCCTTTACAGAATTAAAAGTTTTTTCTCATTTTGTCTCGGAAAATGGCAGAGTTTTTCTGCAAAATTTGAATGCCGTTTTCTTAGGGTAGGTAATGCCAACAACGAAGAGTTATAAATAAACTTTACCATTATCTCACATAACTTTTCTTATTTTCTTAGTCTGTTATATACTTCTTTTTTAAGATACGATATTGTGTAACACAAAAATGCACTGCGAACAAGATTCCTATTACCCAGATCTATACTTTAGTTTTTTTGGTTTACACAAATTCGTAAATATGTTATTTTATAAATTTGATTTTAACGTTCATTTTATATTAATACTTTAAATGGCTCCGTTATTAAGCTAATAAAAGTTTTCATTTGCACCCCATAAACCTAAGCTATTAGGAGTAAGTTTATGGATGCAAATAATATATAGGAAAGGCGATAAAGTTTTCACATTATATCTCACTTCATTACGATAACCATTCCGTTACCGCTTTCAGTGCTCAAGCACTATAATTTCATTTTCATTTTCTTTTGTTTCAGTTTGATACGTGACCAGAATTCGTATAAAAGCCTTTAACTACTCCATTTCGTATATGAAAGACACATCCCGACCAACTCTTGGTGTAAAGGTATGAAGACCATCGAAGAGATATAACAATAACAATAAAAATATGAAAATATTAGGAAAAAAATAATTTGTCTACGCTTAAGTGATTGTTGCTATACCTATCAATACCTATATAAAGACGAACACAAATTGATATCAATAATGCACTCAAAGTAGCAGACGTCTGAACAGTATCCTGGATATTTTCGGGGAATTGAAAATATCTGAAAGGTATTGGTTTCAGAAGTACATATGAAACCCGTCAGACAAGAATGGTTGATTGCGAGGTATGCATATCTATGATATACATGTCAACATATATTTGAGCGATGAACAATCTTTATTTCTACAGGGCACTACCGACTGTAAGTTCAATATTTTAGATAATAATTTTTTGACAAATTCTAACGAACAAAACCGTTCAACTATAATGGCCTAAACCGAATTTGTTACGCATTTAACGGGATTAAAGGAAAGCCCTACTTTAATTTAGATACTCTAACCAACGCCAATACAAATAACTTCGTTGTTAGAGCAAAAGCTTAGTTTTTAAAATTTTTTTTTTAAATCCTGAGATATAACACATTGAAGTAATTTTCTGTATTGTTGACTTTCAGGTACTTTCAGGAAACTTTCTCGGTACATGCGATGGTTTTTTGGATCGCAAAATGAATCGAAATTGAATGGTGACCTATTTATTTAAATCACTTTTTAGGTTTTGAAAAATTAGATTTGCTCAAAAACGGCACCAACGATTTTGATGTAATTTCGCACATTTAATACTTTTAACACAATTGTTCAAAATGCAAAAATTATAAAAATATTTAGAGCCGTTCTAAGAAAACGAATTTAATTAAAAAAAAAATAGAGCTAAATTATTTAAAAAAATCGAAGTCAGCTAATTTGTTCGACTTTATAGTATAGAATACAGTATACTTTTTTCAAGTTCCCTTTATAAGTTTTCGAGATATATGCGATTTTATAAATTACCGTTAATCGAAAACCTTATGTACGAACTTTGAAGCAAATCCGTCGAACCGTTTCGCTATACGGCACCAGGACAGACAGACAAACAGACGGACATTGGCGGACCCTCTTTTTTTGGACTTCCCTATAGTCGTAATATCATCCCTCATACTCAGTTTGAGTTCGAAATTTCCGCACAATGGCAATAACTCTACTTGTAGTCTGCTTTTACATTTAGGGTGTTTATGATAGGGCTTCATACGTAGCACGTTGTAAGCAGGAGATTGTAAGCAACGTCGTTGTGACGTCAAAAAACGTCTAATATAGGGCGAACGTTTTGTTTGACTCAGTCGTGCAGCTCATTTATGCTACAATGTATCCACAAATCACAACTCAAAGTTTTGGACGTTGAGTCGGTAGCACCCTGTAAAGTATATACATTTGAAGGTGGGTACACTTGTCAACTGGATAATCAACCTCTCTGGTAGGGTAATCGAATTCATAAGCTTAATTTATTCGTTTGGTTTTAAATTGATGCTTCTATTGCAAAGGAGAGAAAATCAGAGATTAAGTGAGTCGTAAGCACAAAAATTAAATGTTATTTACATCTCCATCTTGTGCCCTTGGCACTTATTATTTTACTTTTTTTTTGAAACATTTGTTAAAGCAATTTTGTTAAAAGAAGGGCCATTATATCCGCTGTAAAGGAAACTAATCTATTTATTTCCATGTTAAGACGTATACCGTATAATACACTCTGTTGGACTACACAAGCATTTTATTATGTTTTAAAATCAAAAGTCGTAGAAGCAACATGCGAAATGTGAATGTATCTCAAAGTTGTGCATAAGTAAAGTAGAAGGCTACCAGAAGCACCTCCTTACTCGTTCAAACCAATTTTTACTTTTGCAACTAAGTTTCTCTCACTACTAGCCAAATTAAAAGTATACAACACCTTTTCAGCTGGACGTCGTATATTGGTTCCTAATTTGATCCTTGAAACGATCGTCAGTCTTGGGACACGAACGTTTTTTTGAGAGACGGATGTCTGATCATATGGATTGATTGACTGAACATTTTATTGGCAGATATCACTTTTCCCTTTGGCTAAGTTAAGAGTAGGTGTAGAATGAAGATCCTGCGTAGAAATAAAAGAAGGAAAGCAGTCTCCCAGCTCAAAGACTTAACATTAAAGAGTCTTGTAACCAAAACAACCTACAGCGGTTTTAAAAGGAAGCAAAGTAAGTGGCTTTAAGACGGACGGTATTTGAAAAAGGTATAAGGAATAGCACTGAAGCGCAGTGAATAGCAGATGAATTTATGCAGCTGATCAACGGACGTCATCAAAATTCAATATCAGAAGCTCTACATGGCTATAGATGAATTCGGGAACCCGGCAAACTTATTCAGCTGTGTTGCGTGCAGGCCAGCGGCAACTCATCTGAACTCTTGTTGAATATGTATCTTCAACAGATCCGTCTAAGTACGATATTGACATCATTAGATGCTCGCAACGTGCCGTCAAAAGGGTATTGACGGCTTCCAAGGATGGACAGTTACCGCGTTTTAGACAGTAACTCTTTACTGGAATGGAGTAAGTAAGGTAACCGAATTCATTCACGATGGAAGCATAGTCAACTTAGACTAGCAAAATTGGGTCCATTGTGTCCTTTGGCTACCTTTCTCGAACAAAACAAAACACTTGAAAGTATACAGGAAGAGACCACTTAGAACCATCCTGATTGTATTCAAATCTCAGGAGGTCATTATGTACTCATTTTTGTAGGGAATATTAAATTTGTGGAAATATTGTATGCAATTTAATATAACATTAAAAACTTTCAAATTCCCAATTCGTTCATGCAATGAATATCTGAGGCAATTTTAGTTAAACTATGCAATATAATGAATTTTATATATTAAATTTACGTTATAGTTAAAGCAGTATTTCAACTAGCAAAATTTATGTTAGTATTATTCAATTATAACTTTAAAAATTATTATATATTTTTTTTTGGGAAATTCACTTGTAAGTCGCTTTAACACTTTTAGCACTTATTGCGTGATAAAGATGAGATTCTGGGGAATGAATTCCGCGGGGAAGCGTTGGCTCACTCGCTTGTGCACGTGTAGGGGTTTACGTTATCTGCACGCTTGAAGCATACATGTGATCTCCGCGTACTATCGAAACTGCAACTGGACATTGTTTCGTCTACTCGGAGATCGACTGGGTGAATTCGGCGTTTTCGAAGAGCAACCGAATTATAAAAAAAAGTATTGCGGACGCACATTTTCGGCGATTCTATGTTTTCTTATTTTATAATTCCCGAAAGCGAAAGAGATATATAATTTGTACGTACCTTTGTAGTTTTTCTTTTTTTTTTGTGTACTTGATTGTTTAAATGCAGAATTGCAGATTGATTGTATAGGCAGAAACACTTTAATGCAAGGCTTGGTCGATTAATAATTTCGTAAACTTACAGCACAAAAAATATGTCACTATTACCTGTGAATGTATTGGTGCTAAAAAAAATATAAAAAAAACTATTTATTAAATTTATTAATTTATTTAAGGTGTAAAGATGTGTAGAGTACATCTTTATAAAAAACACAGATTTAAATCGTTAAAACTGTTTATAGAAAATTGTTGCCTTAAACCAGTGAGACCAGAAAGTGGTCAAGAAATGATGGAGAAAGGTAACAATCACAACAGAAACAGTTAAGCAATAGCCTTTTTAAATTTAATAAAATCTATTTTTTCGAAAACGAATAGTGGCTCCACTTTCATATAAAGCGACTAGCGTAATGCGGAAAAAAATCGACTGGGTATTCGTCTGGAAAGTGGTGCTTGTGAAGCCATCAGCAATATTTAGAGTGGGAGGTGTTTGCAACTGCAGCTGTTTTTTCAACATACAGCGTTTGATTTGTATCTACTTCGACAGTGTTGTGTTCATTTTAGACCGTACGCAACAGTTTATTCTGACGGACTGCAGACCATATTTTAATTATTGTTAGACCTTTGAATTTTGGGAGAAATTTTGAACTGATGAGCACGATTGTTGGCAAATACAGCAACACTTTTTCTGGAATATCCGAAGTTTACCTACAGGTTTGTGATTTACTCAGTTTTCAGAATGCGTTTATTCGCAGTTCTCAACATTTGACCTATCTTGTTGGCAGTGACGTGCGGCACCAGGGTAGGCATTATGACTCTACATATGCCACTCACTCTTATATGATGCCTATTGAAAGTGAGCACCCTGTGCTATCTGAATCCTAATCTATAAAGACAGCAACTCTGGATATTTTTAATGATTTGAACTTGGGTAGTTTCAATATAAGAGTAACTTTAAATAGCGGAGAAGTGTTCACTACTCAGGTTTTTATACCTTATCCTAAAATTTTGACTCATAATTTGTAATACCCCTTAATATTCGTCGTAGACCCATAAAAGTATTTATGATCAGGACCAAAACCTAAGACCGTCCGTCACCAATTTATAGGCCTTTAAATTAAAGCGAGGGAGCTGAAACTTGGAACGTATACTTCATAGAGTCCCGAAATGGTAGAGTGTACATTTTTTTTGATACGCCCTCAGCCACGCCCACAAAAAAGCCTTGTAAAGCTAAATTTTGGGAGATAGAGTGTTACAACCTTTACAAGAGATGAAGGGACTGCCGTCATTCAAAAGTTTGTCATATAGAGATATCTGAAATGGCAGCAACAACTTAGTTTTCTTTTTACATTAAATTTGCAATTTAATTTGCTTTATTTTTGGGTAAGCAGTGCCTGAAATGTCGCACCGTCACTGCTTGTTAGTGATCACTGATATATGATTGACTTCACATTGAAAGAAATTTAGCTAAAAGATTGTGCTAAAACCGTAAGCCAGTTGTTGAAGGTCGACAAGTTCGACTTCTGCAGTCTTACTAAATACACGCATGTAGGAACTAAAAAATAGTTGCTACTCTTTTGAATTCCCGTATAAAAAAAGCCAACTTTTTGGACATTACATGCTGGGCTTCAATTTGACTAGGGCTCAACAAAGCACATTTTATCAGTAAAGACAACTTGAGGCATTTCATCAGGCATTTGAATCCTATTTGATGTTACTCTGTCAACTGTGGCAGGCTCTGCAACCAATTGGTAACCACTTCTTGCTAGGGGTACTCGTGATCATCTGATACTCTTGATTCGGATTGAAAGTTGTCAGCCCATGCGCTGAAGCACTTCATACCACTTGTCGAGATACTCTTGATACCTTTTCTCATTTAAAGCTCGATCTTCATTTAGGCGTTGTACCTTCAGCACACTAAGCTTAGATGCAGTACCTGAGCGTCGTAAATTGTGACTTTTTAACCTGCTAGCCTACAATGACATGTTGACTGTGATGCAATTCAACCTGCACGTTTTGTGATAAATTTGGATTTGGTTGTCCATTTTGCGAATGCTTCGATAGTGTAAAAGATGATTCTTTTAATTGAGCTGATTGATTCCCATGCATTTTTGATTAAACCAATATCCGCAGATATAGCATGCGACTATTGGCATCCATCCTTCGATGGCTGCGAAATTTTTGCAATTATTTCTTATAATCTCAACAGAATTAGATTTCCCTCGCTGAGTGCGTGGCATCATCCTTGAGTAAAATTGTCCGTCTATTCCTCTGAATAAAACAATGTGAAGAAATGTTTGCGCTTGTAGTTAATCTTAATTTTAAAGTTTTCTTCAAGTTCTGTAAAATTACTTTCTTCAAGCCCTCAATTTAGATGGTTTTAAAAAAATAGTGCTTTCAGTTTTTTCTTCTATTCTAAGTTCTTATAAGTATATTTTATGTACATCTGTCGTCTAGCCTTTGCGGAGTCCTTATGCCTCACACAATTCAAAAGTAAATTAGTTTATTATTTTTTGTGACAGTGTAAATATGACTGGTATTTATTACTACCAATAATAACTATGCCAAAGTGTGGATGACAATTTTATTCCGATAATGAAAAGGGCCAACATTAATATGTTTTTATCCGTTTGTCTACTCAAACTTTTTCATTTAATGACTGCACTGAGGAATATATTTTCTTCTAACACGCCTTCCTACTGTCGTTTTGTCATTTTTCCTTCTATTCAGATTCGACTGATCCAAAGTCCGCATCACCCTGACCTACTTTGGCAACCCCAAATTCTGTTAAATGATAAAGAAATAGTTTAAAACCCAAACCATCGTTGCAGAATTTCTCTAGAAAGAATCTACCAACATCAAATTGAATACTGTATCTGTCCTCTGTAGAAAAGGACTCTTACTATTTTTTTATCCCTCCATCGTTTCCTCTTTTTATCTGTGACAACCTTAGAAGTTACCAGGGGTATCTGAGTACTATATGGGGAGAAATATAAAAAAAAAGACAGGAAACAGGTCAAATATCCTTGTTCTCATGAAATATTCATGAAGGGTCCTGAAGGTTGGTGGACCATCTATCTATCTGTAACTGAAGCAGGACCTCCTTTTTTCAATCTATATATTCTTCACTGACGAGGGATTGAAACGTCGTTTAGTAACTATGATTTCTTGCGATTTTTCTCAGCGTGTCCTTTTCGTTCGACTTTGTCTTTACTTAACTGAAATATATATGATGTAATCAGTTATGGAAATAACCAATACCTGTAAAATACACATAAAAGTGTATGCACCGTACGCTGAAGGGGTATCTTAGAATACAGGGTTACATTTTAATAGCGTGTCAAAATCAAAAGGTATGTGTTCTGTTTTTTCTTCTCTGTATTCTGACAATGATATCAAGAAATCAAGAACCTAGGAAATGCGACACCAAAAAAAGCTTAAGGTGTTAAGTTATTGTGTTCAACTATACAGATTTTTATATACTTGCAACATATTTGCTACTACAAGGGTTTTATAAATTTGACGACAATTTAGCTCATTTTGACTTTTCTCTGCAAAGTTTATCTGGACTGATAACCGTCACTTATAAAGGGTGATTTTTTAGCTGGTTTGGTTTTGGCAACACTGGTTTTGACAGCTGACGTGTGTTTAGTACCTTGTGTCACTGTCAAACAGCTTTAGTTTGGTTTGCAATTTAACCATGGATCGTCTTACAAATGAACAACGCTTGCAAATTATTGAATTTTACTATCAAAATTCGTGCTCGGTTCGAAATGTTCATCGCGCGCTGCTTCCATTTTATGATCGGCATTCTCGACCTTCTGAGCAGTCTATTCGGAAGATTGTGACCAAATTTCGCACCAAATTTACTTTGTTGGATATTAAACCACAAACACGTTTACGTACTGTGCGTATTGAAGAAAATATTGCGGCCGTATCAGCTAGTGTGACAGAAGACCGCGAAATGTCGATTCGGCGCCGTTCCCAGCAGTTAGGCCTTTGTTACAGCACTACGTGGAAAATTTTGCGGAAGGATTTGGGCGTAAAGCCTTTTAAGATACAGCTGGTGCAAGAACTAAAGCCAGGCGACCTACCACAACGCCGAAGTTTTGGTGAATGGGCTCTTGGAAAGCTGGCCGAGGATCCGCTTTTTTATCGAAAAATTGTGTTCAGCGATGAGGCTCATTTTTGGTTGAATGGGTACGTAAATAAGCAAAATTGCCGCATTTGGAGTGAAGATCAGCCAGAAGCATTGCAACAGCTACCAATGCATCCCGAAAAAGCCACTGTTTGGTGCGGTTTATGGGCCGGCGGCATTATTGGGCCATATTTCTTCAAAGATGATGCGAATCGCAGCGTTACTGTCAATGGTGAACGCTACCGAGCGATGATAACAAACTTTTTTTTGCCCGAAATGGAAGTTGTTGACTTGCATGATATGTGGTTTTAACAAGACGGTGCCACATGCCACACAGCACGCGAAACAATGGCGCAATTGCGAGGCGAGTTTGGTGAACAGTTAATTTCACGTTTCGGGCCCGTCAATTGGCCGCCTAGATCGTGCGATTTGACACCATTAGATTATTTTTTGTGGGGGTATGCCAAGGCTAATGTATATAGGGACAAGCCCGCTTCGATTGACGCACTGGAAGCCAACATCCATGCATTCATTCGTGAGATACCGGCCGATATGTGTGAAAGAGTATGCCAAAATTGGACTCAGCGGATGGGCTACCTGAGACGCAGCCGCGGTCAACATTTGCATGAAATTATCTTTAAACATTAAATTGCAAGGTTCAAACTATCGATTCAAATAAATATTTCATTCATTTTTCGAATTTTTTGTGTTTTTTTTTTAAAAAAAGTTCTAAACCTCTTAAAAAATCACCCTTTATATACAATATAAGCATTTAATAGATAACATATTTTTGGCACCTTGGAGCCATATTAGCAAATTGATTAACTCAACTTGAGCTAGTCATGATCAAGGTCGAATTTAACAAGTATTATAGAATAAAAAGTGGGAATGGCCAAAAATTTTGTATGGGTGATATATTTGAAAAAATATTGGCAAAATGTCATGTTATACATTTTTTATCGTTTTCTATGAACGTTTTCGAGGAAAACAGAATTTTAGTAAAAAACGCCCACAAAAAATAGGCGTGGCATAAAAACTTCATGGGACAAAATTATGAAGGAAGAATGTGCCTACATACTTGTGAAGTTTTGAGCACTCTACTTCTCTAGCTTTAGCTTTAAAACGATTTTTTCTAAATTGTGGGTCTACTTACTGGGGTTACTTTTGGGAGTCTACGATGAATATTAAGGGGTGTAACAAACTGTCTGTCAAAAATAATATACCTTTGGGATAGGGTTTGCATAGGGTAAATGCACGACTATGTCATAGGAAATTTTCTCGCTAAACGAGATGCGTCTTTAAATCGGCACAGACAAAATGGTAATATTTGATGACATACCAAATCACTATTTAAGTTTTAATAAAACCTACCATCTAAAAACCTTCTCCGATCACGATCATGTAATTTTGAGTATTAGATAATTTTAACTTAATTGTCCGAAATCCAAAATCACAAAAAATGTCAAAAATCGAAATGCCCATATTGGTTCATTTTATTAGTATAGAAGATATTTGTAGTTAAATTTTTTTGTATTAGTTTGAAAAAAATTAGTTATTTGAGGTTTTCTTAAAAAAAAAGTTTGACCTGCTATTCCGTCCCATTATAGACAACGATAATATTAAACAAAAAAAACATCGCGAGATAATAAAAACCTCTATATATGAACTTTGAAACAAATCCGTCGAAATGTTTTGCAAACGGTCGACAAAAAACCTAAACTCCTTTCCCTGAAGATGTCTGCATCTGAGAGGCCGAGTCTCTTTGCATGCTTTGGAAGAGTCAGGACTCCCACTAGTATTCTTAGCTTATCCCTGCTAAGTTTCCAAACTTCCTGGAACTCTTACCGTCGAGAAGTGGCCATAGAGCTTTTGACACCGTGTGTCCCCCAAAGACTTGGCGACCTTAGGTTGGTAGTCATTAGGGTTATTCCATCAATTGAACTCTTTATTATGCAGAGGGGAGGTTTATATCAGCAACCCCACCACTATTGAGCTGCTCTTCTATTCTTGCAAGCTCATCCGGGTTCTCATTTTCTTAAATACCGCAGTGTCCTGGCACCCAGCAAAGTCTCACTCGGTTCTGATTGCATAACCTCTTATTGAAATACGCTGCTTGTTCCCGGTAGTATTATAGATTCCCTTAGTTCTGGATCTTTTGAGAAGATCGCAGAACCTGTTTCCTTTGTCGTTTTCGAGCATTATATTAAATAGATAATAATTATATTTAATACTGACTTCTTCCTATAGTGTTTGCCAAAATAAAACTATATTAATCTTTTTTATTACAATTTTTATGAGGCACCTATCCTTTGATTAATGTTTTTCTCCCTATTTAATTGGTGTCTAAAATTCCAAAACTTGTTTTTATATCCATAGTAGTTCCAAAGTTTAAAGTAGTTAGTTATACCTCATTTTCACTCTTAAGGACTCAAACTTGCGTTTTAAGTGAATACTATATTTTAATTTTGACACATAGTTTGTAGCACCCCTTAATATTCGTCGTAGACCCATAAAAGTATATATATTTATGGTAAGGACAAATCCTAAGACTTTCTAGAAATGTCCGTCCGTCCGTCCGTCAGTCCGTCCGTACGCAATTTTTAGGCCTTTAAAATTAGGCCTTTGAAATTTGGACCACATATTGCCTAGGGCTCCGAAATGGTTACGTGTAAACATTTTTTTAATACGCCCACTGCCACGTCCACAATTTAGAAAAAACCGTTTTAAATCTAAAGTTAAAGAGATACTGTGTTACAACCCTTACAAGGCCCTTTTGTGGGCGTTTTTTAATAAGATGCTGTTTTCTTCGAAAATGTTCATAGAAAGCGAAAAAAAATGTTTCACAAGATATTTAGCCAATATTTTTTCCAACATATCGCCCATACAAAGTTTTTGCCCACGCCCACTTTTTGGGGGCGTTTTTTCAAAAAAACATTTTTGTTGTATAGAATGGAATTTTTGTGTAATAGAATGAAATTCAATGCTATCCATCATCTTCTTAATGCTTTTTTCTTTGGGGCATATAGGGATATGGATAGGGTATCATACTGTTAGCCCCTTATGTTTTATACAAATTTTTATTTAGTTATTTAATATAATCATTTCGAAAAAAAATATCATCGAATCCGAGTGCTCATCCACAAAAATCTGTAAATATTTCTAATTTTAATTAAATTAATAATGCTAGGAGGTAGTGTATTTCGTGTTTCAAAAGACGAATATTTTATTTGGGAACCGATTGGCTTGCGCTCTCTAGTCAAACGTAGTCAAAACTGTCTGTGGCTACATCTATTTCTTTAAAAGTAATTTCAGTAGCGACAAATTCCTGTATTTCATCTAGTTTCGCGCGAATGTTTCCTTTATAGCCTTTGTGACGTATACCAAGTTATTATTTCTAACAGCTAATCTGTAAACACTTCATACAACTGTGGCGTGGTCAGAGCTATGATCATTTATAAGTTTCGGACTACTTGTTAAAAATAGATCTGTTATTAGGAGGAATACAGGTAGGATGAGTCGATATAAAATACTGAACGGATGCTTATTATTTAAATGTTCAACCCCACATACTAAATTCGATTAAGGGTAATTTATAAAACCGCCAATATCTCGAAAACTAACGAAGCGAACTCCAAAAAATTTTAATGTTTTTTTGTACTATTAAGCCGAATAAATTTGCATACTTCGAATTTTGAAATAATTTTTATTAAATTTATTTTTCATATAACGATTTTCTTAAATTTAAATTAAATTCGTCTTCTCAAAAGAGGATCTAACGATTTTGATAAGGAATGCAACTGCCCTGTTGAATTTCATGTAGTAGCTTTTTCGTGAAAACAACTACAGAGTGAAAACAATTTAAAAACCATCCTTTTTCCTTCTTGTTATCTTGTTTCAATCATTTATAGTTTTATTTTATGTATATTATACGTATAAAGACAGCTAAGACAATTTTTACCTTATTCGGTTTATGAACAAACATTTTACATGATTTATTGCAGATTTGAGCAAATCATTGACAAATACCAACATTACGTGGTTATTTCCGACTACATTGCACATTTCTAAGAGAATCCATTCTAGTAGCACTTTCCGCTTTCGTTACCCAACATCACTTCCTGTAGTTAATTATCAAACCAATCCAGTTGTTCTTCCTGTACAGCAGTTGTCGTCCTTCCAAAATTACCATCCCTTACAACAATACTGACTGCCAATGCCAACATGCCTGGTGAAAATAAGGAAGTGCAATTAATTTCAAGTTTGTATTCATATCTTTGCGCTTATGTTCTAAGAATATTTATACTTTCTGCATGAGCCATTCGCACACACGTACTTTGTCATTCGATGCATTTGCTGAAAGGAAATTGTTATTTCCCTTTCTGGATTCCTACAACCTCTGCAGTTATTTGCTTGCACTCCATATGCCCCACAATATAACACAATGTTTTGTGGCATATATGTAGATACTGTTTATCTGGAAGTATCTGGGAACTTTCATATCAGCTCTTAGCCACACAATCCTAAATGTCGTCGTAAGATGAGGATGCATATTTATTTAGGTAATCCGGGACAATGGTATTTATCTAGATTAGAAAGTACTCATATGCACAAGTATGTAAAAGTTTATATATAAATAGTATGTATGGATGCAGTTTACATTTTCCGTGCCGCTAGCCTAGATTGGAAACATGGCAAATTTTCTACATACTATTTTACAAGAGTATGTAGGTATACGTTGGCAAATGAATTCCTATCGAAAGAATAATGTAGCATAAAAAGTCGTTGTTTCCATATTAAATGGTAAAGTCTTGTACCGCTCCTATATGTCGTGCCATTCTGTATTCGGTAGTAATTGTAGAAAGGTAGTAATTTCATATATGTATATACTCGTTGTTTCTTTTTATTCGTTGTACCTATACATACTTTTATCTATGTACATTAATGTTGGTATGGTATAAAGTGAGAGTTATTGAAAACAATTTTCTCTACTAACTTTCGGCAGCTTTAGACACTATTTGGTTTTCGGAAAGCTCTATAATTTGCTCAAAGTAAATATATGACTATTAGCTTTTTTTTTATTTTTTATTTTTACACGTGCCCAATTATTTTCCAGTATCATTTTAGATGTGATATTTGAAGTTAAGGGCTCTTCAGAAAAGTGCAGTTTTTATATAACCCTTCCTTAAACTGTTTTGCGATACGGCTTCTCAACAGACAGACAGACCAATTTAATTTGTTTAAGACTTCTTTATACTTATTTATTTACGTAGGCGGCGTTACCGTCTGCGGTGGGCCTCAACCACTAAGCCTCTTCAATTAGTGCGATCTTTGGCTAATTGACTTCAGTTGCGCACTCAAACTGGTTGAGGCCCCGTCCACTTGTACGCGCAACTTAAAGCGGGGCCTTCCTCTACTGCGTTGTCCCTTCGAATTGGAGTCGAAGATTCTGCTGGAGCGTTGGTGTTCATTCAAATGCTCAATGCACGTTTTTTTGATCAGTTTGATGTCGCTCTACAGCTCGTACAGTTCATCGCTTAATCGTCTCCATCTGAAATATCTTACGTCGAATGTTTCTCTCTAACCGACGAAGGTTCAATATAGTCGGCGTATACAAGTAATTGGACAGACTTTTGAAAGTAGAAAGTTAAACTGATCAAAAAACGCGCCGCATTGCCTGAACCTTTTTTGACATCAAAGGCCTCGTTAAGGTCTTTACCGACCTTGAGGCATCAGCGAGCCTTCTCCATCGTCATCCTGCATTGGCGGGCGAGTTTCGCAGTCATGCTAAAATTAGACGGGGCTCTGTCTGTCCCGTCTCTATAGATGCCTTCTTATAGATGGACTTCCTGGCTTTTCTCTTTCGGTCAATTATGGACTTACCGGCGCTAAAATCGCACTGATAGGGTGCAATCACATCGTTTTCAAAAGGGGTCGGGCGCTCGCATAATACGGTAGAAAATATCTTATATGCGATGTTTAGGAGACTGATACTTTATAGTTGGTGTAGTTTAGGGGGTCTCATTTCTTGTGAACGGGGGAAAAAGGTGCTGAACTTCCATTCATCAGGCATATATTCATCCGAACAAATCTTAGAAATGTATGCTCTCTACCAAGTCATCTCCTGCATCTTCATAGTTCGGTGGGTAGGCCTTCCGCCCCCAGCAGCATTGTTTGACTTCAGTTTAGATATTGCTATCCTCACTTCATTTTATTCGGGTGGACGGAATTTGTGTCAACTTCGCTGTTTAGCGTCTGTAGAAATGGTTTTTCCATATCCTCAGCAATGACTGCGTCTCCACTACAATGTTCCCTTGTTCATCTCCAATGGTCTCTGTACACATTCACAGTTTGAGTTCAAAATGTTAGCACACTTGCAATAACTTATCCTTTCGTAAACTTACATAAGTTTAAAATATAAATTAAATTAAATCAATTTGATTCAAATACTTGATCTTTGATTGTTAATCTAGAATACAATGGAAATCGATCAATATTCAAGCTGATTTCCGTGAAATTAGTTCATATTCCAGTGTTTTAAAATTGCAGGAAACGCCCGAAAACTCAGGAATCCAATTTGAACACAATACAAAATTGAATTGAAAAATACTCTTCGGATTCCTTCTGCGCGTTCATATTTTATTTTATCTGTGAATGTTTTATTCTTGGTAACAATTAAGTTCAATAACCGTACAATAATAGTTTTGTATACATTCATTGCATTTCCAGCAATTTCCTGCACTCATTTCTTCCGAATATTATATGCATGCATTTTGCATATGCATATAAGTAACGAGTAGTAATACAAAACTAAAAGGAATAATTCTGAAATATTTATGCGAAAAAAAGTAAAAAAAAACGAGTGCGCAATGGAAGAAGAACAAAAGCCAATGATAAATTAAACAAAACCGTCACCAGCCCTCGGGTCATTTGTGTATTTGTTCGTTTCAGTAATAGGTATTTTTTTTTTTCATTTATTAATGTTTTCCTTCTGTGTAATATATTGAATAGGGTGTGTTTACTCTGTTTAGTTTTAAAAAAAGAATATAAGTATTGAGAAAATGCTTGGCGATTTTTGATCAATTTCATTATTTTCCAGTACATTTTTTCGGAAAATAAATAAAAAAAATTCATTTATTCGGCAGTTTTTCAGAAAAAGCTGTATGTAACAAGTAGTACTTACCAGGACATATTTACTATCCAATATTTTTTAAAACTTTGAGATTATTTATATTTAAATGTTTAGCCAAGCAACTGCGATTTACAAATAACACTGAAGTACGCGACAGATAATAATAATCTTTACAGGTAATTCTTTCGATTTAACTTTAATAGTAAGTCTGCGATTTTTTCTGAATGCATCGTTAATACATCACAGATAATGTTTTTCTAAAAAACCTATTGCTTCCAAATAACTTCTATGAGAATGTCTTCCCAAATTTCCCGCTGGGAAGGGTATATTAATTTTGACACATAGTTTGTAACACCCCTTAATAATCATCGTAGACCAATTAAAGTATATAAAACCTCAGACTATTTAGCATATTCTACCTTCCATCCGTCCGTTTGTATGCAATTGTTAGGCCTTTGAAGTTTGGACGACATATTACCTAGGGCTCTGGTTAAGTGTACAATTTTTTTTTAAAAATTTTATTTTTTTTATAAATTTTATATAATGAAATAAAATCCTATCCATCATATTCTTAATTCTATTTTCTTTGGGGCAACTACTGCACAAGCTTTTCTATCCATTCCATTCTTCAGTAATATTGTCGTCCCAAAACAGGAAATTTTTCTCTCATTTGACCGACAGACCGACTACTTGGACTAACGTCCTTTCTCTTGAATCTTTTATCCAAGTTTTTAATGACCGGTTGTGGGCTTTTCTTGACAATAGGACCACTGCTGATAACAAAAATTTATAAAATTCAAAAGTGGAACCAATTTATTCACCAGGGTAGAAAAGGTTAGATTGCTTCGCTGTATATTTTAGAGATCAAAATCTGTTGTCGACAAGGTTGGCTTTTGTGATCTATGATGCACTATGCACTGATAGGGTCCAATCACATCATTTACAAATGGGTTCAGGCGCTCGCATATTCGCCTGTTTGGACCACTAAGAGAAGGGCCGCTGGTTTAAATCTTACCTGTACCACCTCAAAGTTTTTATTCGCTGACCCACTTCTTACGAAAGTCTGACAAACATCCAAGTGTAAGAAACGTCATGAGAAGCTTCTCAAAAATAAAATTGCGTTCGAAATCAGCATAAAATTGTTCTTCCCGCCATTCGTTTCAAAAACTAAATCTTCGCACATACAATGATAGGAAAAGCTAGGCTTTAAGTCCTGCATAGGCCGTTTACGCTTTATATTTATTTCTTAACTAATTAATTCGGTAACACTCTATATCCCTAGAATGGGCAACTTGGTATGGCAAGACCAAGTTTTATTTTGGCGTACCTACGATATTTTTTTTTTCTTCCAATATAAAAACTTGAAATTTCGTGATCTCTAATACAAAGTCAAAAAAGATAAGTTTGTAGTAGAATTTTTTTATTCAAACAAAAAAATTGCTAAAAGTACTAAATACTTGGCCCGTCTGGACCACAAAACTTGCGTCTATTTAATATTTTCTACCCCTCTTCCCATATTTTTCGTGAATATATCAACAGCCGTACAACTTTAAAAGCTATGAACAATGCAGGCAAATAATTTCGAAGCATAATAGTGAATAGCTGAAGCCACGTCTAACAAAACAGAATTGCTTCTGAAAAATAATATAATGTAGCTATACCCGGGAACTCAGCACAGGGATAATTTGCATCTTTATCATCAATTCTTAATTAGTTCAATATCGGTGTAGTTGTACGAGCTTAGAGCTTAGTCTCCAGAGCTTTGATCATTGCTTGATTGTCCATAAATATCACGAGAGTTTTATCACCTATCGGTTAACCAACGATTTGTTAGCGAAACATCAAATAGTAGGAAAAGCAAGAACTTTATATAAAATGCAATAGACGTGTTCGAAGGTTTAAGAAACAACAGATATCTCATTGAGACCGAGCTGAACATTTTGCTTCAAAGGCGTAGTTCCCGACTGACAGGATCAATGGTAGATAATGTTCCACGAACACAAGGTGTGTTTTTTGAGAATATTAATATCTGTTTATCGTTAGAGCATATAACCAGTATATATGAATATTAGTATACTAAAGGGAAAGTTATTGCGATCGTGCGGAAATTTTGAATTCAAACTAAGTATGAGGTATGATATAACGACTATAGAGAAGGAAGACAGAAGCCAATGCCGTCTGTCTGTCTGTCCGTCTGTCTGTTTGTACATGCGCCGTATGGCGAAACGGTTCAAGGGATTGCTTTAAACTTCGTATATGAGGTTTTTGGGGTTACATCTCGGGGCATATTTTTATTTTTTGCTTTATCGTTTGAAATAACCGTACCTTCCATACAATTTTTTTAGTGAAAATCACTTATCACTATTTTTCTAGAAAATGGTTTCAAGGATTTTAGTCCTTTTTTTGTACTAACGATAATTCGGATCGGGCCAAAAATACTGCATACCTACTGACTTTAAAAAAAAACAATTAACGGTAATTTATTAAACCACCAATATTTCGGTAACCAATAACGGGAACTCCAAAAAAAATTACTGTTTTTTTTTACTATGAAGTCGAAAAAATTTGCATACTTCGATTTTTGAAATAATTTTTTTTCATATAATGACTTTCTTAAATTTTAATTAAATTCGATTTCACAAAACCGGCTTTAACGATTTTAATAAGTCTTTTTATTTTGAACAATTATGTTAAAAGTGTCCAAAGTGCTAAGTTACATCACAATCGTAGGTGCAATTTAGTTTCTTAAAACCAAAAAGTGATTTAAATATATTTGGAATTTCATAAAATGTTATTATTCTTTTTAAGTCGCTTCGTGCACTTTATTTTATTTGTAACATTAAAAATAAAAAAATATATGCTTTAAAAACCAAGTAAAAAAAGAACGTTAGTTTTCAGAACTTTCCTCCAAGCATAAAAAAACAGAACCGTTATTATTTGGTTTTGATGGTTTTGCTTTTAGGAGGTTGCTGACTGGTATCGTCACCAAAAAGTAGTTTCTTAAACCTAAAGAAAAATTTCGTAAGTTCGCCGTTTCAAAAATTCATGCCGTTTCAGTAAATTACCGTAAATATATTAATACTTTGATTTAATTTTGAATCCCTAAACATATTATTTAAAAGTGCACTTTTTGGGTTCTACGATGAATACTAAGCGGTGTTGCAAAGTACCTATGTGTCAAAATTAATAATTAATTGAAGGTAATACATAAGGAAACGTTCTTAGTATAGATTTTCACAGTTGAGATAATTCGCTTCTCAAATTGTAAGCCTAAGATAGTATATAATCGAGTTGGTCTGTATGGCATCAAGAGGAAATCGTATATAGGTATAGTAGATAGGAGACAAAGGGGGGATATCATATCTAGGAAATTGAAATATCCATGTGAGCTTATCAACACGTTAAAAAAATGTTATGAACATCCTGAAGGGTGCCAAATTTAATAGAACTTCTTAAGTAAAGAAAGTGTAGAAGGTCTTAAAACCCTGGGATCCCACATATGCAACAACTTCTGCAGTATCCGAAATTAGGATACCTGCCGAATTTTTGTTTGAAGTTGAACCGGCGAACCCTACTTGGGCGGACCATAATCAGGAAATGAAAAGGATAAGAAAATAGAAAGTATATAAATCATCTAAATACCTACCTAATTTTAATTTTCGCTCGCGTTTCCGAGACTCGTATTTGAGGCCAGAGATCCTGTAGTGACTAAAATGTTTGTTGCAATGATAAGTACAGATTATTCGCTTAAGAAACAATTCTACATCACTTGGGTATTTTGCTTGGCTGTACTTATAACCTAAGCCCGAGATTCCGAAAATGTGCTTCCATCTTAGTGATCCCCCAAGTTTCATTCCTTTCCATTCTATACGTTGCTTTGTTAGTCAGTCAATTGGTCTGGATAAGTATGTAGAAAGACAAAGAAGGCAGAATTGATTTTAATAAAAATTATATTTATTTTTCAGTAAAAATTCAAGTTCTTTGAAAATAATGCAGTTTCGTTGTAGCTTTTCCTTGTGTTTTAATTTTTTTTGAATAAACAGAAAAAGAATTGCTTGTAAAAGAGATAGAAATGTATCATTACGACTTACATGTGCATGAAATGAAGCACGGTTGATGGTTCTTTTTTTTTGCTTTTGCATCCTCTTCCCTTTTGTTGTACTTTTCCCTCATCGCAATTATTTTGTTATTTTGAACAATGAGAATTATAATTGAAGTTAAAAAAAAAGCAATTAATTCACAATTTCAAGGCAGTCGATAGAATTTTAATTAGTGATACTTTTAGGAATTCTACCAGCTTTTCTCTGGGAATTTATGACTTAAGGCAATTACCAGTAGGAAGGGTGTAGACGTTGCGAGAGCAAACGAAGAAATTTAATTCACTTAGCAAAGTTTGATTGCAAATCAATTTCATTTTTTTTTTGGTTTTTAATATGGAATTCACTTAAGTAGAAAGTTTGGCTTGCCTTTAAATTTGCTCAGATCTTCCAATTAAGTATGGAGAGTCGTTAACTTTGTCAATAATGAGAACTTAATCTTACCAAGAACATATGCATATACAGTAATAGTTTTCAATTTCCACTTATATTCCGACATCAGTTGACGCTATGGGAACAACCAATGTTCAGGGTATTCATATACATAATCCTTAGGGATATGCCGGAAACGAGCTCGGTCAGGGACATAGCTCTGAATTCCCTTTCAACTTTAATCTCCATTAAGGTGTCGTTTGCAGAGTAAATGTTAACCCCGAGGTAGGTAAACTCCCTTACCCCCAAGTTTCTGCTTTCAACAGTTACGTTTTATCCTAGCCGATGGAAAAATGTTTCCTTGTTTGTTGGAAGCATGTATTTGGTCCTCATTAACTTAAAGGCCAACTAGGCGCGTCTGTTCGCCGTGAAAGCCTCTAACACGGCACGCTGGGATCGACCGATGATGTCTATATCGTCCGCATACCCCAGCAGTTGGACTGATCTGTTAAAGTAAGTGCCTTCCATGTTTGAGCATTTCAAATGAGCTGCTTCCAAACTGCACATTGCACCACGTATTATATAGCCTCACACGGCACAATTGGATCAGTTCTGCCGGGATCCCAAATTCGTCCATTCCCACGAAGAGCTCCTGACGATGAATGCTATCATATGCGGCTTTGATGTCGATACAAAATTGTCGATTTACCAGGCCGGAAGCTACACTGATAAATTTCGATTAGTATGTTGCAAAAGGGCTTGAGTCGTTCACACAGTACGTTGGATAGGATCTTTTATGCGACATTAAGTAAGGATATGGCTCGATAGTTCTTGCAAGACATAGGATCGCCTTTCTTGTAGATGGGTCATATGGACGTGGTAGTCCAGTCATCGGGCATGATTTCTTACACCCACACTTGGTTGATGATTTGGTGCATGCACCCTACCAAGAATTGAAGAGTTCCGCTGGTAGGCCATCAGAGATGTTGTTTTTCAGCTTTTTAATAGTCAACTTATACCTATTCTAAACTGGGATGTGGAATTTCTTCTACATTGATTGGATGCGGGTTCTCTTCTTGACTTCCACTCTCTGAACATTATGCCAATTAAGCAGCTGCTCGAAATGCTGCTTAAACATATTTACAATTCCCTGCACTTCGATGACTAGGTTTCCATCAACTTATCGAAGAGCCTGCGTTCCGGGCTTCAAGCCAGGTGCTTGGCTTTCTTGTGTTGTTACGATCGCTGGACTGTTCGATTTCCTTGAGCTGGGAGACTGCGTATGCCCTTTTCTTTGTACGGAGGGTTTTCTTCTCCTCCCTTCTTCTAGCTCTATACTCTTCCGTTGCAGCTCTTGTTTTGCGCTGCAGCGCCTGTATATGTGCACGTTCGGTCACCATTTTCCGGTGGTCGTACTCACCATCGTCCTTTTTCACGAGCTCTTTTTCTCTGGGGCTGGTAGCCTACGGTGGTCTTGGCTACTTCCTTGATGATGTTTCGATACTGGTTCCACATCGTGTTTGTATTTGTGGATGGTGAGTGCACAGCGAAGAGTTTCTCGCTCAGGCGCTCTCTGTAGACTCCGGCTACTCCAACCGTGCTGAGGCGTCCAAAGTGAAATTTCTTTTTCTGTACGATTCGCAACTTCTTTTCATTTTTAACAGTCGACCTCTGAGTCTAGCCAGTACAAGAAAGTGGTCAGAGTCGACGTTTGCATATAAGTGCAGGTTGAGGATGTTAGATGCTCGCCATGCATCGATTAGCACTTGGTCGATTTGGTTGGCGGTTCCATCTGGAGAGCGCCAGGTTGCTTTGTGGATCCTTAGCCTTGGAAACCTAGTGCTACTTATCACCGTAGTACGAGCTGCCGCCAAGTCGATTAGTCAGAAGCCGTTGTCTGTTGTCGTGTCGTGGAGGCTGTGCTTTCCAACTAATCCGCCAAAGATGTTTTCCTTACCGATTTTAGCATTAAAGTCCCCGAGTACGATTTTGACGTCGTACGGACAGGCTCCTTAGGCAACATCCAAGAGGTCATAAAACTCCTCCTTGATTGGGTCTTCAGCTTCATCGGTAGGGGCGTGGGCACATATTAGGCTGATGTTGTAAAATGTGCCTAGGATACGGATTACAGCCAGGCGATCGCTTATTGATCTAAAATCAATGACCTTTGATCTTAGCCGATTTCCCACGAAGAATCCGCATCCTAACACGAGCAACCTTTTGGGCAACTGTAATAAATGTCGTATGTTTTTCTTTTGTGCATACCTGAACCCATCCAACGTATCTCCTGGACTGCAGTAATATCTGTCTTATACCGCTCTAGGACAGATACAAGGTTATGAGCAGAACCCGCTGTGTACAACGTACGTACGTTCCAGGTGCATACTCTTAAATCATAAACCTTTGTCGTTCCGGGTCATGCTCTTAAAAGAGCGGGGTCAGTACCCGAGGCTGGTGACTCTCTCATAACATGCGTTGTGAACGGCAAATAAGTTTTTGAGAAGCTTCTTATTACAGTTTTTGCTCAGACGAATAGAATCTTTTCGCAGGCGCGGGTGGGATTTGAACTTGGGACTCCTCGTTTATTTAACAGCGCACTTAACCACTAAGCACTCGAAGTATTTTACTAGAATTTAAATATCTAAAAAAGATAAGGATAAAATTATCCCCTATCAAAAAATTAGTGAAACTTTAATTTTAATAACCCGTTAACTTAATCGTTAAATAAAAACCTGGTATTTTAAATTTTCCTAAGCGGAATGTAGAGAGTCACATGTAGGGTTTGTGACCGACTCTGATGTCATCCTGCACATGTAAAAGCTCATTTCTTATATAGTGTACTCTCTGCAAGTCGCAAATATTAAAAAAGTGGGCGGAAGTTATATTGACTTTCTAATACATCTCCTTTTTTTGTAATAAATGTTACTTCCATAACAAACAACTTGAAAATGTTCATCACCCTTGATATCGGACTCGAACACCGAACTTTTATGAATGAAACCTAAGATTTTATGTTCGTCCCATTGAAGTAAATCTTCCACTTCTAATATCTTCAATTCAAACACTCGATTTCAAGCGCCTTATACAAAGGTGTCCAAAAACAATGATACTCCCCCAAACACGTAGAGGTGGGTGTACAACTTCAAATTGCAATTTTTTTTCGATTCACAATACATTCATTGTGCTCCTCGAATATATACATATGAGCACCTTCGTTTGTATGTATCTACGTGTCTATAACTTGAGGGAAAAAAGGACATAGAACTACGGCAAAGCTGATTGTTCCCAATAAATTTCCTTGGCATCTCAAAGTTTCTTCTTACTTGAACTTTTCCACTTTCTACTTGGGATGTTTCAAGTTTTCGAGTTATCTGCACGTTCTACAATTTGCAGATGAAATAACATATCCCATTCGAATTTGTTCCATGTTAGCCATCCTGGTTTTCATATGTAAGAATATAGGTGTAGCTACTAGAGAATCTGGAGTTAGATGTAATAGATTTGTTTCATTTCTGTATTTTTATTATACATATATAAGAACACACTTGCAACATTTATATTGCATTGTACTCGTAGAACACGTAATATTGAACTCGTTCCAAGTTTTAGTTTTTTTTCTTTTTTTATTGTATCATACCCTATGTTAAAAACAATATATTACTGTTTCTGGAGTGAAACTAATAGTCGAATCGGGTAGCTGTGGCAATCGTCCAAGGATATGCAATGGATAGTTGCTTTTTTGTATTTTTTCTTCTCTGTTGTTATTTGTAACGAATATAGTTTTGGGCTTAGATACCGCGTACAAAGAAGGTATTCGTAGCTTGTAGGTAATAAATAAATAAAACTGAATAGCATATTCGCATACAAAGAATATAATAATGGTTTTCTAAGAAATTAATTTATGTGCGTATGTGTGTCACATGCTGAAAATATAACAAGCAGACTACCTAACTCCCGACGTAAATTTATATCAGGAAATGCATAATATAATCATATTTTAAGTCACAGCAAGAAAGACAGATTTTAATATAATGTCAGTAATGTTCACGCTTATCTGATTTGAGAGTCAGGCCGCCCTCAAAGTGCTGGAATCATGTGTCACCAGATCCTTTCTGGTCGCGCAGTATTCGACTGGTTTGGGTGTCCAGACACTTTTACATATAAGGTAACGAGCTGGCAAGCGCTGCCACCCTTAAGCGCAGTGTATTTATAAAAATATCAAATAAAATTATTAAAGTCCACGGCTAACTACCATCGGAAGCAGTCGATTAATTTTTTTAGTAACCTTGAACCTTGGACCTTTAGATGTATTAAATCTTCACACGACTCCCATCTTCTTTAAGACGACCATTCATTTATATCTCACTTCTTCATTCAACCAATTGGTGCATGATCAATGGCCTGTTTTTGAATGTCTCTAAATGTCAATGTTTGACTTTTTCTCGAAATTCAATCCGAAGCCCAATCTATTTTGATTACAAAATAGACGTCAATATTTTCGAAAGAGTTTTTGAATAAAAAGAGTATTAAATAAATTGAATACATCGTAGCAAAATCCAACTATATGCTTGGCTTTATAAAACGTAGGTTTTCCACTTCACTGACCCCTATTTTATTAGATGTCTATTTAATGCATATGTCAGATCTATTATGGAATATGGCTTTGCTACAATGTTACAACATAGAATTGAAAATGTTTAGAGAAAGTTAACTAGGTTTGTTATATGGAAGCTTGGCTGGAACATTGACATGCCCTCCTATACAACTAGATGTCAACTTATTGGTATTCAGTCACTTGTAAATCGTTGAAAAATGTACGACGTAATGTTTGTTAGTGATATTTTATCTTATGGTAATAATTGTTGTTCTCTTCTGTCTTTAATAAATTTGTATGCTGCAAGCCGTCATCTGAGAAAACGATTTTTATTTCTTATAACCGATCATTGAATTAATTATGCACCTAACGAGCTAATAACTCGCTGTATCAGAGAAATTAATAGTATTTTACAGTCTCTGTAATCTGCAAATCAATTGTATACCCTATCCTAAGGGTATATTCATTTTCAGACATAGTTTGCAACGTCCCTTACTATACGTCGTAGACCCCTCTTTCTTTATGGACCCCTAAAAGTATAAATGCATATTTATGATCCGCATCAAAATCTAAGACTCCGTCTATTCGTCACCAATTTTTAGACCTTTAAATTAAAGCTAGGAAGCTGAAATTTGGAACATATAAATATATATAAGTGATATTTAGCCAATATTTTTTCCAATGTATCGTCCATGCAATGTTTTTGACACGCCTACTTTTTGGGGGTGTTTTTAAAAAAAAAATGTTTTTCGCTATACATTTTATAGAACGAAATAAAGCGTAATGATCAAACATGTATGAATGATAAATTTGACACTTCACTACATCCCTACTAGTCCGCACGAGGAGTTCGCTGGCTTAACCTAAAAAAATAGATGTATGTCTCTCAAATGCAGTTATTGTTGGATATGTGTGATCGAGGAGTATATAAATATGTTGGTGGATACTTCCAATGATCGTGAAGTTTTCACGGTTTCTTCCATAAACATGACATGACGTAAAAGCTTTTGGGATATTTGATATTTGATATGTGCCGATATGTGAAGAGTCAAGCCGTCTAATATACGGCAGCTTTAAATTGTATACTATCCCGACATCTTGTGTTCAATTTGCTGGACAAAAAGGGGTTCGCATATGTGATGGCATGTTCCCTAAAATAGTTTTTCAGTCTTCTCTTGTCTGAAGAACCCAATATTAAGTCTTCTCTCCTTCCAGAGTTATTCTTATGTGGACATTTTATTTGTTTTTTGATAGCTTATCGGCTTGTTATTATTTACTTCGCCTGTTTTTTAATAGCCGCATACTCATTTCTCTCCAAGACATCAAAAGGATAATTAATTTCAACTAATAAGAAAAAATTGCAAAGAGCCCAAGTAGGACGCTAGTACCTCTAATACTCCGTTGGTGGAATTACGTTAAGTGAACATTACTATAGTAATCCCTAAATGTTATTAAATATTAATACTGAAATCCTTGTTTGTTCCTATACATATAATTTTCACTATTTTTCCTTGGTTGCTTGTACTCTTCTTTGTTAATGGAAACATCCTATTAAGTGCACGAAGAAAGATTTCGGAGAGAAGGAAAGCGCAACAACAACAAAATAATATGGCCTGATGTCGGGGAAGTGAGTTTTTCTGATTTTCCGCCTTTGCCTTAAGAGCTGAGAAATAAAGAGCCCATTCTGCTGGCAATTTGAAAGCAATCTAAACTTTTTGTGAAATTATTTTTGTAATTATTTTCCTTTCTTTTATTTTTTGTTTGCGTAATTTTTTTATGTGCTAGTCCACAATTTTACAATCTTATTTTATACTGTGCTTAAGCTGGAAAGAAGTTATATTTCCTTCGCTTAGTTTCCGGTTTTTCTTTTACGCGGAACTGAAGTCACGAAGGAGTAAAGCCAACAAAGCTTACCGGAGCAATCAAGGAAAATAAATGTTTTCTTACATAAGACATGATGACGGTTAGGAAAGAGCAATTGTTTATCCGCTTTTCCGCATACAAAAATTATGCGGAAATTTGATTTAAAATTTGCTGTGAAGGTATTATTACATTATGAATTTTTTTACATGGTAATTCGATAGCAAAATAAGGTGGAGTGTCCGCCATTCTCACGTATATCATTATTGGAAAAAACTTATTAAGTTCTTACTTCAAATTATATAACTGAATAAATATTTTTTTGTACGTTCTATTTCAAACGTTATGTTGAACTACTCTAGTCAAATCTAATACTGTGGGCGATGATTTAAAGAAAATTAAATTCCCAACTTGAGGGCCTTACGATTCTGTGTGTGATGCTTGTTTGATGAATAAAGTGATATTTAATTCGTGCAAACGTTAGTTGTGCTTAAGATTATCACTTTTTAT
Organism: Ferdinandea cuprea; assembly: GCA_963576555.1. Lineage (NCBI taxonomy): Eukaryota > Metazoa > Arthropoda > Insecta > Diptera > Syrphidae > Ferdinandea > Ferdinandea cuprea. Next base: position 88,746,859 of record OY754959.1, read on the forward strand.
TTATACCAACGACTAAAAGCAGTTTCACTTTCGACCCAGAGTACTTCCCATCCCTTTTTCGAATGCTAACCGGATTTGCATGTAACTTATGTGGTATAAATGTACTCAGTCAGTGTGACGTTTGTTTGAGATGGGCATATACCTGAATATGAAAAAGAGTCGTCTGAAAGTAACTTGCAGTGGTATTACATGTTTACCATCTCTTAGGATTATAGGGTTATGAATAGCGTTCAAAGCAGCGATGTGGAAAAAATATTGCCCTTCAGAATACTCAAAGATACAGATTATTGTACAAGTTGGTTTACGAGGTTTTTTGTGAAACAAACATTAAACTTTAAATTAATTTAACACAATTTAAGGCACAATGATGTTACAAATACTAAGACATTGCGTCAACGTAGGAATTGGACATAACAAGCTGATATTATGTACACACGAAAAATAGTACCAAAGTTACAATAAATACTCATAAAAGACTATTCAAATTATCCGAACTGACCCATTTATATATCCCTCTGCCTCTTTATTTACCTCGAAAGAATTTGAAGGATTTTTAAAGAGATTTCCCCTGTTTAAGAGGTTTCCCCAATTACATCAAACTAATTTGACTTTATGCCCCACAAATGTGGCGTCGAAAGGTGAAAGAAAGTGAAAATAAAATGCCATCCCGCGCTAATAAAGTAGTTTTGATGACATTTTAAAGTTGCTTTTTAATCGGCGGTGCATAAAGCAAATATTTAAATTATTTGTGACTTGCCATAGAATATTACGAATATGACAGTAATCCCGAACTGTTGCCGGACAAACTTTTATCAGATATACCTGTGTTAAGATATCTATAACTCTAATAAAGTAAATATTAGTCAAATTTAAAATAATTATTGGGTTTCTTAAATATTTCGAATAAGATACAGAGTAAGATGTTATAATCAGGAATCCGATTTTATCTTATTTTATTTCCAGATAATTTTAATCTTAACAAATAGAGGATGATAGAATTTACGAATTCACTTTTGAAATCTTTCAAATGAAGAAACTAGTCAATCATATTGCATTAATCATCGTTAGTAATATTTGAATATGTATTCGGGGTCACGACAAAAAGAGCTACGCACAGCTTAAGACGTTGAATGGTGTTTATGGCGCTAACTTAGTTTCGCAAGCTATAATAGGTAGGTAGGTTGATTGGCCGATTTTTATGACTGCACATCATACTAAGATATGATTGAGATATCAGAAAGGTCGTCAAAGAATAGTTTTTCAAACGCCCGACGTCTAAAACCGGCCAGTGACTGTACTTACAGCCTAGCGGACATCCATGCGCGTATAATAGTTAATACTTTTTTCCGGAAGTTTATTTGACAACAATTCTAAGTTTATGCCGCTTTAGAAAGTTTAAGTTTATTTATTAAGCGTTTTATTTTGATTTATTCAGTTTACCTATTTATTGTTGAAAAAAAATACTACTAATCGCTGCACTTAATTTTCCAAGTACAAAGTTCAAAGTACTTCGATTGTGTTTATTGATGAGGTTAATAAATATTCTTCCAAATCATTTGAGAGTTTCAAGTGTTTCAAAGCTGAAATTATACAGCTTTTTATTTATCACACTATCGTGGTCGTGGAATGCTTATCGCCAGCAACTATCAGTAGCAGAAATTTGAGGCCACAAAGTGCTCCCACAGGCTCATCACTTAGAGCAACTTTTAGTACACACATATTATATAGAACATACAAAATTGTTAGTTTTACTAACATGCAAATCAATCATATGATTATTTAAATTATAAATTATATTCCACACAGCGTAAGTTGAGTAGGAGTCTTCAACACATGGAAGACCATGAAAGACAGCAGATCGGGGAAACTTTTTAAAAGGTGATGAAGGTATTCTTTATTTGAAAGAGTGGGGAATTTTCCGGTACTAATGGACAATTCAAACAAATACTTTAGAAAGGGAATAAGCTTGACTGCATTTCTTAAGGACAATCGGTGAAATGCCATCGGGTCCAGATGCGTAGTCGTTATTCAAGGGTTAATCAAATTTTGAAATTGTTTCCAAATCGAACGAAAAATTACTAAATGTTAATTGGGAACAGCTATTAAGGTAACTAAAATACTGGTCATCAATCTGAAGAGGGGAGTCACTGAATGACTTACTAAAATAGTTAGCAGACGTATTACTTACAGCATGAGATTTATTTGTATTACAAATTAGCTAAAACTGTTATTTTTTAAAGACTGCATTTTTTATAGTGTAATATGTGATTCATTCATATACTGTTAAGGGAACACTAAATTTTAAAAGTTTTTTTTGTATGTTTTTCTAAAGATCTAGGCTCTTACCGGCTAAGTAAATAATGCTTCAATTTTTATTCCTATGTTTTTAATTTGGGCATGGTCATTGGGGGTATGTTCAGCTGTAAAAAGACACTGGCAACTTTAGTACCTTAATGAAGGTATTAGGTAATAAAGGCTTTTTAAGTAGCAGTAAAAACAAAAGTTGAGTATTCCTCTAATTGTTGTGAGTGGTGTTTATACAATGGTATAACTGAAGTTTAAATAAGTTTAAACGAGAGCAAACCGTGATACAGTAGTGGTGAACAAAGCTACCGACAAAATGACATAAAAAAATATTTTTAGTATAGGGCTTAAGAAAAATATTAGGCATAAATAGCCCATACAGGACCTAAATCTTACTTTTTCCAATCTTAGTGTGTGTGAAGATTAACTTTTTGATGGGAATTGAATTTTTGCAGGATACCTAAAAAAACGTATTAATTGATACGGGACGAATTTGAACCTAGACTGGAACCCCTTGCTTATCACTTAACCACTTTTAAAAACTTTTTAATTGGTACGGAACGAAATTGAACCTGGACTGGAATCCCTTGCTTAGTACTTAACCACTAAGCCACTGCACCAACATATGGTTAATAAAATGCGTTGAAAATGGCACTTCTAAAATTAAATGAATTTCCAAAATCATAAGTAATTAGAGGATTCCGGACCTGCAAAGAGTTTCAGCCTTTCATTCTCTGCGATCCCGGGCTGCTTCAAATTTTCCAGTCCAAGCAATTGATTGGTCTTTAAAACGGAGGTTCGGTCTTCCTTGTCGTCTTCAACCTGGGCGCTGGGATTCAATGATCCGCTGGAGCATTATTGTCCCATTCCCTTGATGTGGCCGAGCCAATGTACCCAACATATCTTGGATTTTTGGACTACATCGACTTTGACTTTTTTAACCTCTATGCAACGTGTTATGCGTTTCATAAAAAACAATCTTTAATTTGAATCTCTTTATGAATACAGAAAATTAAGATTTAAGGGTCATTTGCAGTTGCCAAAACACAAAACGGAGAGTCAAATGGCCATATCGGGTACTTTTTAGGAACGCTGATAACCATTTCTCATTTCCTTCATCCCTTTCATTTATTTCCATAGTAAATAACATCTTCCTTCATAACTTATCTGAACGACTTATTCCATATGATGTGCGACCTTTCTTTTTTGTTTTCTGTATGCTGTCAATAGACACATTTCGTTGAATGGTTTGATCGAGTTGGGTAGATACATGCATGTGTTGAGAAAGAAAAAACGCTGCCAGGTAATTTTTTTTTTTTGTAAAGTGGTGCATAAAAGGGAAGAAAGAGTTAGAAAATTGGGAAAAGGTATACAAAAGAAGAGAAGAGTGTTAATATTTTGTATTTCGTTTAGTGGCCACGAAAATTAATTTAATGTCATCTGCAAGTTACGCGTTCATGAACATTGGATTTAACTGAGGGTTAACCACTTAGTCATTGCACCAACTGAAGAAAAAAGAATATACAATGAGTTAAATCCAGTTAATTGGTCTCAAATTATATCAAAATGTTTAACATCATTGAGTGGTCAAAAAAAATAAGACATTTTATGATAATAGTGTAAGGCGCTTATCGCAACACTTAAGAAAAAAATAAAAAGTTAAACTCAGCCTATATAAACATTAACAAAACAAGATAATGAACAGCAACCAACAAGAAAATAAAAATAAAATTCCCATTTCCTGAAATATCCACATAATAAGCAAGGTTTATCTCTATGGCGAGCATTTCGGAAATCTTTCTATGCCATTACCCGAAACTCCATTAGATATCCTGAAATAATAAAATACACAATCCACTAATGGCCTCTGCAATCTCCTCCTTACTGCTTTCACGTACACAACACAAAAATGATTTAATATTTTACGATTCCAATCTCAGGCTCGTCTAACCCCTAACGCGAACTAATTCCCATCGCACATTTCTCTAGAGAAATCGTTTGCATTTAGTACTCCGTGCACACAGATTGAATAAAAATCCAAAATAAAATTATTCCATTATCGTAAAAATAAAAATAGAAATAAAAATATCCTTTAAAAAAGTATCTTCAATTAAATTTCGCATTCTCATCGATTTCGCATCGCAACCATCATTATTGGTGAGTATAGAAGAGAAAATCGAAGGAATATCGTTGATGGACAAACATTAAATCTTCCTATGGAATACAAAATCGAATCATAAAGAGATAAAACTGTGAGTGCTGTTGTTACCTACACTAGATGCCCTTTTTGGAGATCTTACCACCTTGTACATACAAGCCGAGCCAGTTGAAAATAAAAGAGGTATATGTGGATTAAACAATGCAGATGATACCCTACGGCGATTACTCGTTCCGGAAGGTACTAGCAGTCCCTTAAGTATACATGGGGATAAGCAGACTGAACGTATATAATATTCTATACAGATGCAAACTTTTTTGTTTAAATAAAAATTGCGAACGTCACCCCCACTTGTTCTTAACTCTGTACCCGAAAGTGTCATAAAGACATTGTGTCTCCGTGGAGAATTTCAGCTAAAGGATGAGCACACTGTAATTCTCTGTATCACCGATTATCTGCAAAATTGTTGTTGAAAATAGTTTTGCGACTGGTTTCGTGGAAACCAAACTTAAAGCGCGTACATACACTCGCATATAAATATACTTTCAAGGATAAGATACAACTCGTTTTTGTAGATATACCTAGTACATATACTACTTCTTTTATTTCCTTCTTCCCCCTCTGAAGAAGTGGCATACTTTCGTTATGTGTACTGCAGACATTAAGTTGAATAATTTTGGTTTTACTAATGAGTTTTATTTTTCCAAACACATCCTCTGAGATTGTTATAAGAAGCGTCCATTAAGTTAGTTTTGCCAAGTCATTTGGGGTTTGTGTTTTGCCGTATATTCGAAGGCCTGACATAAAAGTGCTTCATTGCGGTTCAGGCAATTGAGGGAAATCCACTTATTGACGTAACATACGAATACCTACCCCGGAGTGTTGATTATTGTTATTGTCATAGATCAACAGTTTTTGGCTTAAGGAAGATAAGTTGATATTGACCTACGCATTCGGAATTTAGTTAGCCATTTCGAATTACGCATTCGATAGGAGAAAACCGATAAAAACCGGGTAGGGAGCAATTCAATTCCAAATAAAACAATTAAGTTTTGAAACATGTTTAGGAGTACACAGTTAATGAACACGAACTTCGTTTTCAAAATAACATTTCATTGACAAAGCAAGCAAATAGGAGTCATCAATGTTATACCTCCAACCGTTGGAGTTTGCTTTATAAGTCCCTATGTATGTATATTCTACTTTAAGGGATAAAGGATCTCGTTAATATAAACCAAAAAATTTATAATTCGAAAGACAAAGTGTAAGATCTATAAAAGACTTATATTGTAGGTTCCAGTCTATGGTGATGAGTGCGGCACCATGAGCACGAAAGGCGAGTAGATACTATACTCTAGATAAAAATTCTTCGAGGAATATAATATGATAATCTTTGAATCTCAGCTGTTAGGTTGGAGACGTCAAGGAAGACCAAACATCCATTTCAAGGATAAAGCCAGAACGTTTGGTACACGGAAAGAATTTTAAAATCAAATCAAAAGAAATGAGCTGCGATTCACGAAAAGTTTATGCAGTTTTATACCCTAGCTCAGGATTTACTAATTCGCAACTTTCTGATCGCAATCTTAAAAACTGTGCCAAATGAATAAATTGATACTTTAAAGTCATTATTCAAGACATTGTAGAGCCGATGAAGCCATCAGAATTAATAAAAATTAAGAGCTATTGCAAAGGATACTAATAATTTTTAATTTGTGTTAAATGTGATACTAAATTGCAAGTGCGCGTCACATATTTATTCTTTCTTATTGTGATTTAGATTTCCTCCACTATAAAACCGGTTCCGTTGTTTCTTTTTCTTTTTTGCAACTTATTCGTTTTGGTTTGCAAAGTAAAATGTTAAGTTTTACTAGTTTTACTAGTCATTGTAATTTGAAAATGTGTGATCGTAAATCGAGGCTTACTTGTTATTAAATTTTCAACTTCTTTTCGTGGTATACAATTCTGAATTAGCAATTTGCAACCTATTTTAAAATGTCAACAAATTTGTAAATATTCATATTATCAACTATTATTAGTTGATATATTATGTATAATTATTTAAAGCATTTCCTTTATTACAATAAAATAATTTAGCGACCTATAGTTTTCAAGACGCTGCGTGGTGAATGACACATCTAATCCATATGCACTATTCTTATCGATTTCTTGCCGAGTATATTAAAATTCATACTTGAAGCAAGTGTGAATAATGATCGCCAACAAAATCTTCACTTCAAAGACAATAATAAATTTTAGATATATTGCTGTAAAGTGAAGCGACTTCATTCTCAATTTATAACTATAACGTTTTGAATTGCGAAGAACATGCTTTATTTAATTTTATATTGCTATTTTTTATACTATATACGTCGGCGTCAATAGGTATTACAACATATTTTATTAAGAACAATCCCATCTAGAAATATAGCTTTCTTTCGCAAATCAATCGAAAATTTGCTTATTTTTAATCAATCTTACAAAAAAACGCCGCAATTAACAAAACATATATAAATTGTGAATTACAGTTGAAAATATTGCAATAACTGATATTTAATTCTTTCCGTGTATGGATTACTGGAAGAAGCGCGTCCGGGACGCGTATATGGAAAAGCTACTTCAGTTACCATCTTAGTTAGCATCTTCATACATATGTATATTGATACAACATATTCATTTATTTGCAAAAAATGAAAATCCATATGCATCTATATATAAATGTTCATACATACAGCGTAGCGTACAACCAACTTAATGTTGGCATGGACGACCGTCTGGCAAAAAGTACCTACCCCGACCTAGAGTGGAGTAATAAAGTTGCGTGAGCGGAACTTGTCATTTGCCATAGGCCTGGCTAAAAGTAATTGTCCGTATGGAAACCATAATAAGTGCGGTATTCAAAATGTTTATATTAGCAATATATTGCCAATCGCGGTTTTCGAACAGAAGTTTTTTTTTAAGACTCGGCTTAAAATTAACAAGTTTTTTCCATCATCAGAAACATAAACCCAAATAAAGATACATTTTGTATCGACATGCTGTATGTAATATGAAGGATGCTTATCGAGTACGACAATGAAGATGTTAATTAAGTTCGTTGCCTAGTCGTATGGAGGGGACGTACTGAAGTAGCTTTGCAGATTAGCCCGGGACCGTAAAGGATGGTAGGCTGCTGTTCTTAAGGCAGGGACTTTACGCGTAGTAAGTCGGTCTTTTTAAATTGTTCAAGAACATTGATCCTTAAACGTGCTCTGTGGTTGCGGTTCCTGCCCGTCTTTGCATATTTATACTTCATAAAAAAGTATAGGCCAAGAGCCTCGGTCTTAAACCCTGCCAGTTTCACCAACATTTTTTTCCAACTTGAAAACTGTAATGACATAAAACACATTAACTATGCAAAAATAAATATAAAAATGGTTTGAAAAGATATGCATTTCGATCGTAAAGATTTTCAATATTGCATTTTGCGTAAATCAAATTTTCTCAAACATTAAGACATTCAAAAATTAATTGGGTAACAACAGTGGTCAAGAAACTTATTTTTTTGAAGGTGCAGTTTTAATTTTTTTACGTAAAAGAAGAGTAGGGATCCAAAGCAATTTCGCATACTACTACTAGTACTCATTGTTAAAAAATAACACAACATATAATATTGTATAATATCAGAAAAAACATGTATCCGAGTGAGATGTCGTGAAGGTTCTTTACCGTATATATGTAGATTGTTGGTAGCAAACATCAAGTAAATAAAAATAAAATCAAAATTAAATTGGGTATAATTATACATAACTCAAAAACTACCAATATATTACTAATCATATATTTACATAATATATTTAATTGAATTATAAATAGACATGAAAAACTAAACTCATTATAAACTAGAAAGCACTTCTTAAGGTGGATATGTTCATTTAGCTATTCAAATAATTAATATAACATCACATTCATATAAAATCTACTTATGTATGTACAAGTCACTTTAGCAACTTTCGAATAAAAATCCAATTAACTTTCCAATTAAAAGCTTTGAGTGTCGAGAAAGTATATTCCTGTGGGACTAGCACGCGCATACAATATGTACATTCTAATTAGTTAAATTAAGTCTTAAGCCTTTGCTATAGTGCGATGAATACGTTTTTTAGTTGTGTTTTTCCAAATTAGTGTATCCAACCGCAGTCACACCTGCATAGATTCTCTAAGCCCCTACCAAAAATATTCTTTACAAACATATACCTAGGCACACTCACAGAATTAAAAACAAAATCCTAGCATTCTTTTTTGTACTCATAAATGCTTCTTTTGTTTGTTTTTCAGGTTAAACACAGTGTTCCTTGCACATAAAGCAAGCAAGTTGGCCACTCAACCGCCCAAGACAAAATGACTAACACGGCAATTGTCCCGAGGAGCCTTTTAAATTTCTCTCAAGTGGTTAAAGTACTGTGTCGTTAGGAGGCAACAAAAACGCCATAGTTGGATCCAAAGTGGAACACGACACGGCGATCGACTCACATCTCACATTAAAATATATGTGTGGGACGCTGACGCTAGTCCTTTAGTTTTTGGAAAAAAAAAAGAACAAGAAAAGAACGTGTATCCGGGTGTGTCCTCTACCTGGTTTAGTTTGTGTTTTCGCTAAGCATTTCCCCATTGTTGGCGTCCCGGTCAAACCCACTTTCCGAGAAAACAAGGAGAATTAAACGGATTTAGTTGCATCGCATTACTATCGAAAACCGCACACATATATGAAATTGTAATGAATGTTCTCCACTACTAAATCGAGAAGGGCAAAAGTGGCAGCAGCGTGTGCAACAGCAGCAACGACGACGCCGACGACGCTGAGTCAAATAGAACAGCAGCATCGACGACGACTTTTGCTGCTGCAAGGAACGAAGGACGACGACGACGCCGTCGAAGGACAAAGCTCTAACCACAAAAGACTCCCTGCAAAGGAAGCGAAATTGAATTGCCCTTCGTGGCGAACCGTTCGCCATAATGGTTATGGTTGTAGTATACTTTTATCTACTTGCTTCACCGTACATTGTGAGATGCGTTGGTGGCGGTAGCAGTAGTGTCATGAGTGGAACTGCCAGTCTTAGCGCTGGCATTGGTTCCGGTTCAAATAGTTTAAGTAGCAATAGTCCAGGTGGTGGCAATGGCGGTAGCAGCAATAGCGGTAGCAACAGCAACATTTCCGGTAGTGATTCGGGTGGTGTCGGTAGTAGCATCAGCAGCGGCAGCAGTAGCAGTAGTGGCAGCAGCAGTGGTGGTATTAGTCGCAATAGTGGCGACAGTGGACGAAGTCGAGTTAGTAATGACCAACAATTACCCCCCACATTATCATCCCGGATTGTGCACACTCGAAACGGTGCAATATCGGGGGTAATTGTGCAACTGGAGGGCCGACATTTGGATCCGGTGGAATCGTATCGGGGGATACCGTATGCCTCGCCGCCCATGGGAAATTTACGTTTTATGCCACCGGTATCTGCGGCTATGTGGTCGGGCGTGAAAAAGGCTGACAGGTAATTGTGTTTTCAGAACTTCTTTATGGTTTTCAATTAAATTACCATTTTGTTGACAGGGTTACTAATGTAAATGCCGGTACGCAATCAATTATAAGCTCTATATATGCACTACTATATACATAACAGTAGCATTCGATACATTTTTGGGTACATACCTTTAACATTTATTATTTTAGCATATACTTTAGTAGAACTATAGCGAAAGTTAATGGAATGGTCCTGAAATTTTGAATACAAACTGTCAATGAGCCAGGTATGATATTCTTACAGATGTCCAATAAAGTTCCTAGAAGCCGCGTGGCGAAATGGATTTTCTTCAAATTTAAGGAAGATTTATGACAGCTTATTTTTTATCTCGGTTCAGTACTTGGTGGAAACTTAGCATTAGTGGTTAAATGCGTTGGACAACAAAGCGAGGGGTTAGTTGGTTCAAATGCCGGCTACATTAAAGTTTTTATTTGCTGCCCCACCTCTTGCGAACGTCTGACAAACATTCAAGAGTAAGAAATGTTATGAGAAGCTTCCCAGTAAAAATTGCCCTCAAGTTCCCTCCATTCATGCGAAAAATATATCTTCGGACAGACAATGGTTGTGAATCAAGGCTTTAGGTCCATATGGAATATGAATTAGGCGCACTACAGTCCGCCGTGGAACTGGGTTTAACCAATAACCCTCTCAAATTAGCGCGGTCTTTGCTCGTCCGTTTATTAACTTGCATTTATTATATTTATGTCGCCATCATTTATTCATTTCTTTATTCTTATTTTATTAAATTTTTAACTTTCTCGTATATATTTAGTATACTAAAGAGAAAGTTATTACGATCCTTCTGAAATTTCGAACTCAAACTGAGTATGAGGGATAAAATTATGACTATCAAAAAAGTGGGCCCGCCAATGCCATCCGTCGGTCTTTTTGTCTGTCCGGACGCCGTATAGCGAAACGGTTCGACGGATTTGCTTCAAAGTTCGTAGATAAGGTTTTTGCGGTTACATCTCGAGGCGTATTTTTATTTTTTGATTTATTGTTTTAAATAACGCTACCTGCTTAAATTTTTACTTACTTCTCACTTATCACTTTCTTGCTAGAAAACTAATTTTTTTTGTGAAAATCGCTTATCACTAATTTGCTAGAAAACGAATCCAGGCTTCTGGTCTTTTTTTTCCTAAGGATACTTGGGATAGGGTCAAAAATACTGCATACTCAGTTTTTGACAAAAAAAATCGATTAACGGTAGTTTATAAAACCGCCAATATCTCAAAAACTAATAAAGGGAAGGATACTTGGGATAGGGTCAAAAATACTGCATACTCAGTTTTTGAAAAAAAATCGATTAACGGTAGTTTATAAAACCGCCAATATCTCAAAAACTAATAAAGGGAACTCCAAAAAAATTGCGGTTTTTTGTACTATAAATTTAAACAAAACTACGTACTTAGATTTTTGAAATAATTTTTGTCATGTAACGATTTTCTTAAATTTAGATTAAATTCGTTTGCTCAAAACGGCTAAATCGAGTTTGACCAATTTTTGTATTTTCGTTTTTAAGGAAATCAAATTTTTCAAAACCTAAAAACCTGATCAGATATTGCTATTCGTATGATGCAGTCGTGTACTTTATTTATTATACTTTAATCTTTTCTTTTATTTGTTATTATGTATTATTGTTAAATAATATTTCGCTTACATTTTTTCTATAAAATTACCCCTTAAGTCCTGAATTTGTATATCTTATAGACATATAATTTTTATTGCATAACAATTTTTGGTAATAGCTTTTTTTTTCAACCATTTTTTTCTACGAATTAGAATATAATTATTATTTATATATTTTTAAGTAGTATAAAATACTGTACAATATATTTATTTTCAATGTTAAGTTGTATTTTAATTATGTTTTCGCTGTACCTTGTGTACATATTGTGTCTACGCAATACTCCATAGCCATAGCATGCATTCTCAATTTGTTTGCATACATCTGAACTTAATAGAAAGTTATTGCTGGATTACTCATTCCTGATCATAAACCAGTGAAAAAATGGAAAGAAGAATACGTATTACAGTACCCACTATTAAATTATAATATTTATTCTATGTTTCAAATAAATCCGACTTTTTAATGGTGGCGGTAAAAATAAAATGCTACATGAGTTGCGTTTATGAATCGCCTTAAAGAGGAATGGTAACAAAAAATACAAAATTTAATAAACTCGCTTTTAATATTTTGAAAAAAACTATTTTCTCAAAAAAGGCTCTAACGATTTTTATGTAATCTAAACTAATTGTCTAAAATACAAACAGAATATTTAAATTTAATAAAATCTTAGGTTGGTATATGGCTAAAAAATTATTTCAAAATTTAATTACATGGCTAGGTACGAATATTTGTGCATTTTAACAGTACCTAAGAAAAATACATTAATTTTTACACAATGGTTCATATTATATGTTTTAAATCTCATTTGCACATTCCCGAAATATTTTTTTCTAACCACTTGTTTTCTTCCGAGCCCCAATAGGGGCCTCCACTTCTAAATTTAATAATTACAAAGCCGGATGTGTAGGTAAGTTTAAAACATTGAATGTTGTATTTATTTGGAATGACGTAAGGCTGATTCTAGCAGATACTGTATTATACATGTGGAATCTTTTGGGCATATCTTCCTACCAATAAATTATTCCTTCCCTGGCGATTAACAAAGGGGAATTCAATATCTGATTAAATATGTGAAAGTTTATCAGATTAATTCTGCTGAGTTGATCCTATATAATATGTAGATACAAATTGTGAAAATTGTGATCAATATATTATATCTGAATCCAAGTATAAATTTACTGAACAATTCCCAAAACAAATATTTAATTTTCGTTAAGCACAGACGTAATCCCATACATATTCCATTTAAAGCGTGCTGCCATAAATCGATACCCAATAAAATACGACATTCCGCAATTTACCCCTTTTTAAATTTTCCATCCATCTCTACCCTACACAAAATTATTAAAAAAAAAAACAAAATAAAACATTGTTTATATATACATTTTAATTATTTTCACCCCCAAAAGACTCATCACGTATACCACCTGATGGGCAACCCAACGACCTGAAATTAATTTAACTATATTCCTCTCGGGACCCTAATAACGTGATCGATATATTTTACTCTCTTCCACCCAACACCTTTCACAATGCATATTGGTGTGCCATACATACGTGCGTATAATATATTCGGATTGTGTTTGGGTACAGGACTAAATTCACAATCTATTTTTTTATTTTTCTTATTTTTCGAGAGATAAAAATGGTGTAATGAAAAGTGAAGTGCTCTCATCGCCTTCATCACACCCTTTTCATAAATTACATTATTTCTTCAACGCCTTTTTCGAGTTTGGTTATGTGAAAAAAAAATTTGACAAAAAAAAAACCCAATTTAGATTTCAGAACCCATCCTATTTAGCCCCACCGGTGATCGTCCCTCATCTTTTCGCCCTGCAGATGAGAGTGTGGAAATTAACGCTTTAATGATGAAAATTAATGTACGTACGTAATTCCCATGAAGGTTATTACAAAAATAAAACGTAACATAGGGCAAGTCCGGAAATTATTATTGCAGGATGAACGTGCTGCCGTGTCATGTACAACTATAGTCAACCAACAGGCAAAAAAGAGAGACTACTAGTGGAAAGATGGCTGGCGATAATAGAAAATTGAAATATTGAAAATGCTTTCCACCCCCAAAAACGGGGAGTGCTCCCGGAGCCGACTGAGCACGTAACCACTAGACCATCCTTAATGGTTTCCCTCCATTTTAAGTGATTCATCATCATCCTTAGTTGTAGTCTCTGTTGAAGTTGGGTGCTTGCTTCCTTTGTCTCCCTTTGCCGTCGTTTAGATCATCCTTCATGTCACCGCCACTTAGTTGTAATCGTCCCTCTAGTCAAACTGAAGGCAGATAGAAGAAGAAGAAATATATATACAATTTTTATTGAATTTAGCACCGGGCTTCTCTAGCACTCTTCACCGCAAGAATAATACGAGTACAGCCCGAAGCTTATTGAGAATTAAATGTATTTGTAGCGTGTTATCCACCTGCTAACCAACGAAGATTTTAGATGGGCAAAATGTATATAGGATATGCTTACAACGTTACAAAGTACAAGCATATACTCAAATCTTAGGTAGCAGCTACCTATCCTGAACATGGAATGAGAATTAATGGATGTTAAAGGTAAAAAAGAAAATTTCATTTTCCACGATATTAAATTCAATCACGATGTTCAGGTGTTTCTGCATTATATTTTCAGATAACCCTGAAGGGCTAGCAGCTCTTGATTCCGTTCGGAGATTATTGCGTTTAAGTTTTCCATTTAGGGAGACTTTCACTAATGAAAATTGGATACGTACTGTTAAAGCGTCACCTACGAAACCGAATACGATGATTCTTTTGTCAAAGGTTAATTGTAATAATTTGTGGAAAATGTGTGGTGTTTGTTATCTTTAAGTATAATATACTTATGTTCGTATAACGGAAATAGGTATGTTGTATGCATAATTTTAGTAATATTTGCTAACACCCTCCAGTTGCAAACTTCCGGTTGAAGCGTTTGTGCCTAGTCGCTGGACATGTCCTACCTATCGTAGATGATTAATTCGTGCTTTTCTGATTAGACAAATGTATTTTAAATCAGGAAGAAGGTAAGGACATTTTTAATCGGGTCAAACACAGGTTGTACTGAACTGCCTAAATCATACAGATCATTTCCATGATCTTAAAACTATGGAAAGACTTATAAATTTTCATATTAGAGGTCAGTTAGATTCGACAAACAAATGGATCGCAGCCATTCTGGAAAGTCGAATCATGACCTACACCTCTCGAAGAGTGTCAGTGGTTGTGGTCACTAGTCATTGTTAATAAGTCAGTCTAGGCTATAGAGCGGTTGGTTATTCTGATGACCTGGCTTAGTGCCACTATTACTAGAAGCATGGATGAAATTCAAGTTTTAAGAAAGGTGCAAAAAGGCAGGACTTTCCATCAATCGTAGCAAAATAATTTTAGTGCCTTTCAATAAAAAAAATTTGGTCAGTCTTAAACCCTTCACTGCCGAAGGTACCTTGGTAAGTTTATCCAATGCCGTCAAGTATCTCGGAATTATTCTACGAAAAATATCTCAACTATAGCCATGTAGAGGCAGTAGACCCTTGTACGGACTTGAATTCCAATATACATTACAGGCGCAATGCGCACAACTGCACCTGACCAACAACTGCATTTGCGGCCATTGTTGGGCTCTCACCTCTACAGATATTCATTAGAAATATGAATACCAGGCCGCCAATGTATTGCCGACGACTTGGAAGACATTACTAAGCTGTTGGGCTTACTCACAGGCTACTGCGGTTTGAGGTATCATCCTAACAAAATTTATTTGTGTCCGGCGCTTTTATTTTCAGCCGTCATGGTTGTTTCTTTTTTTCGTTTGGATATATCATCAACATTGGACCCGTTGCTGCAATAAGCGTAATGCCAGTCATTAAGAAGTTTTCGTGATTCAAGATTTTCCATAAGCAGACCAATTACCGGCGTTTCCGGGGTCATGGAAAGAAGGGCCATAATTACAACTGCTCTTTAGGGGGAAGAAGAGGAAAATTTACCTGTTTTCGTGATAAGGTGGAGAAATGATGTTCTCCGTCTTTTCGAAAGAGCCCTGACGAATTGGACAGATAGAAAATACTTAGAGCTTTTGCTAACATGGAACAGCAACACTTCAGAATGATAGGGCATAAAACATTTGGGATAGCGAATTTGTACATGTACAAGTGCGAACGCGGGAGTGCATTTCGTCGGCTGGATGATTTTCTTGTGTAATGTCCATTTTTCAAAAAAAATTTGAATGCAGATTGAAAATTTTTGTTTATATCAGAAAATATTTAATTGGTACTAAGTTTTTTCCGGAAGCCAACAATTTTGTTAATAAAACAAGTCACAGAAATTGTTTTTCTTTTCAAAAATCTTTCAATCTATCTAATTCTAAAATCAGCGACGAAGCTATTTTGGATATAAAAGACAACAAGTTGGTAAAAATTTTGGATATTGAACAAAAACTCAATTTTGAACTTTCTCGGTACACGAGATGCGTTTTTGAGTCGGAAAATGAATCGAAAATTAATGGTGAGAAATTTATTTAAATCACTTTTTATGTTTTTAAAAATCGTTAGAGCCGTTTTTGAGAAAACGAATTTAGGAAAATCGTTATATGAAAAAAAAATGAAAAAAAATTATTTAAAAAAGCTAGGTACGCAGATTTGTAGTATAAATTTGTAGTATAAAAGAAAACTGTAATTTTTTTTAAGTTCCCTTTATTAGTTTTCGAGATATTGCCTTTTTTATAAATTACCATAAATGCATTTTTTTTCCAAAAACTGAGTATGACCCCATCCTCAACATCCTTAGTACAAAAAAAGACCGAAATCCTTGGAACAACTTTCGAACAAAATAGTGATAAGTGATTTTTACAAAAAAAAATTGTATGGCAGGTACGGTTATTTCAAAAGATAAAGCAAAAAATAAAAAGATTCCCCGAGATGTAACCCCAAGAATTGTATATACGAACTTTGAAGCAAATCCGTCTATACGTTTCGTCATACGGCGCCCAGACAGACAGACAGACTGACCGATGGACGGCGTTTGCGTACCCACTTTTTTGGACTTCTCTGTAGTCGTAATATCATCCCTCATACTCAGTTTGAGTTCGAAATTTCCGCACGATCGCAATAACCTTCTCTTTAGTAATTTATACGAGAAAGTTTAAAACACACAAAAAAAGAGGAAACATAAAGTTAATGATGTTATATAGAATACAAAATAGTTTTGTTGCTTAAAGAATTTGGAAGAAACAAGTAAGACACAAAATATTGCAATGTTTTTTTATTGAAGCCAATCATGGAGTTTTAAGTAAAAACTTACTTGTTACTCAATTTACAAAAGAATTATCTGTAACTTGAAAACTAAAAGAGATTGAACGAAATTGTTTGCGCCAAACGAAAGAGCGTCCCAAAAATTATAAAGACTTCATACCTACCCTTCTCAATTTCATAAAAAATGCTCTTTAGAACAAGATAACATCCAGCTAACGATTTGTCCCTTGGGGTTTCTACGTGCTCGACTAATAGGTTTATGTAGAGAAACATCTGGGAGCATTGAGCAAGCTGCAAATTGTTCAGCAAGCATGTTGGGTATTAACAGAGCTAACAGCAAAAATGTTACTCATGTACGTCAAAGATGATGAGTCTTTTTGACTGACGACTAAAATTTATTACCACATGCGGGATTTTGCCTCTACTTTTAAGTGTAGGCGAATTTGACAAGATTGTTTTGGGCATCGCAATCATTTCTGCTTTGTTTGTTTTTTGTTCGGTCCTCTTCGGATGGGTTGGCTTTATATTACCGAAAACTTACTTATTTTAAACCTAAACGATTTTTTGCAGCGCAAATCATACCATGTCATGATACTCTTCTGTCACTGATAAATGGTTTCATACTTAGGAGAGTATTATTTGTAATCATACACTTCTCTTTCCTTCGTCTCTCTCTCTCTCTCTCCAACCCACATAAAATAACTCTTATTTTCAGATTAGAAAACATATTCAAATTGAATCAACTGAAGACACAATTCAGCTTGTCTACTTTCCCTGTGCAATTAGAGGGGCTCTGGCAAATTTTTACCCTTGAAAAAATTTTTATATCGAAAAAAAGATGCGGCTTAAATCCATTTATAACATTTGAGAATTTATGGGGCGTGATATTTGCCCCTTTTCTTTTACCCGGCCATGAGAAGATTTACATTTGTAGGAGTTTTGACCAAAGGTAAACGCCCTTCTTTGAGGAAAATGTTATATATATATACAGATCTTTGTTTATATGGGCGGTTGCCACGCCCACTTTTTTGATATATATATAGAGTTTTATTTGCTTCGGTGACTGTTCTTCAAATACTACCTGAACGCATAATTTCATAACTCTTAGTCGTTTGAGTGCAAAGTTAATGAAAAGGGGGCGGCTGCCACAGCCCATAATCACAGATATTGACAATTATCAATATTTTTGTATACCTACCCTATCCTAGGAATATATATTATTGGTGACACATTTGTAACACTTCTTAATATTCGTCGTAGACCACTAAAAGTATATATTTATGATCAGAGACTTTTTAGCAATGTCAGTCCGTCCGTCCGTCACAAATTTTTTGTGGGCCTCCTTTTTGTGGGCATGCTTCACCGTTTCTGTTTTCCTCGAAAATTTTTATAGAAACCGAAAAAAAAGGTTTAATAAAATATTTAGGCAACATTTTTTTACAATATACCATCCATACAAAGTTTTTGGCCACGCCACATTTTATACAATGAATTAAAATGCCATCCATCATATCCTTAACGCTCTTTTCTTAGTGGGATTTAGGGATATAGATAGGGTATCATCCTATTCGCCTCAAGCGGACTGTGGCCTTTCCTTGTGTTTTTATCCCGTGTTTGTTCTTAAGAGCCGACCCTCATGTAAAAAATCATGATTGCAGGTTCTTTGGGGACTAAGTTAACAGAAATGGGCATCCTGGATGTAAAATCACAAACCTTTTACTGCGGCAAATTTCAAGGTTCTACGTTGACTGGAAGTGCCATATAGTTTTGACTCAGAAACCGCTCATGCTAAACAGTGGAAATTTGGTTTGGAACCTGCTGCTGTGCGTCTCAATAAATCCTGAAAATTTGATGTCTCTACAGCTTTGTTGTAAGCGAGAATCGGGTCTAAATGACCTGAGTTGGTTAATGTAAATAAGGGAGTACTGCCAAAGTTGTTAAAGAACTTGGCTGGGCACTACCGTGCCCTTACGTGTGCTACGGAAAGTTCAAGGCAAGCATATCAATCGAAGGGGCGCGTATAAAGAATGTTTTTATTGGTATATCTCAGAATAGAGTGATATGGTTGCAGGTTTTCCACAGTAATGCATATTCTATACACGTCATATTTATACAATCAGAAAAATTTCACATTTATATTAAAATATAAATTAATTTATTGCGGTAGACAACAGCTCGAATTAGCGCACTTCATGTATCTATGTTCTGCAAGCACACTCTTTTTCCTCTAGCTCTAAACATTGGAGGGAATGGATTTAAGTGAGAGGAAACTTTATGATCAAATATT
The DNA here is from genome assembly GCA_963576555.1 of Ferdinandea cuprea. Taxonomy (NCBI): domain Eukaryota; kingdom Metazoa; phylum Arthropoda; class Insecta; order Diptera; family Syrphidae; genus Ferdinandea; species Ferdinandea cuprea. Next base: position 88,766,055 of record OY754959.1, read on the forward strand.
GTTTGGAAGTACTGTCTATTTGATTTCCGGAAACGAAATTGTATAAGAAGTCATATATTTTATACATTTGACGTATTGTTATTCCCTTAGGATTTTAAGAAAGCACTCCTAGCCTTGACAATTTCGCAGAAAAATATATTGATCAATTTATGTGCCACTCTTCTTTTCACAATTGAACCACAAGACTGTTTTCAAATATACCTACCTACATATATATCCATGCCATCTGTAATTGATAGCATTTGAAAACAAATGGGATACACTTTAGGTTCAATTTATTTGAAATTGTATTCATAATAAAGGGGAACCATCAATTATCTTCATGGTAGATGTAAAAGTAATTTCCGGCTTAAAAAAGGGCTCAAATTGATGATGCCCTTTGTAATCTGAAATACAAATGTACCTACAATACGAGATAAAGCTAACGAATAACAGAAAAAAAACGTCGTATTAAATACCCAGTAATCCGTCTAGACAAGATTTGGCAAAAATTATTTTTAGTTTTCTCATTTGAATTGGAATTTTTAAACATGGGTTTAGGTTCGTCTCTTTGAATTAATAAATGGATGTAATTAAGCAAACCAAAAGCATTCTATGTATTAAGAACCCTTCTCAAAAAAAGGTTAGAAATGTAAAAGCTTGATGAATACGTGGTAGCTATAGGTACATATATCGTAAAAGTTAAAGTGTTTATACCCTATCTCAATGGTATACTTATTTCGACACATAGCTTGCAACACCCCTTAATATTACGGTACTGCACCTTTTCATTACTTTATGGTGGATCTTATACTTCTTGTCCGTTTGGGAACCATCTCATTTAGTAAAACTTAGGTTAAAATCATAAGCAGTATTCACATCGCAGCATTTTACTAGTACACATTTCAGCACTTCAGTACTTATCCTCTCTAAAATTTCTTATCTGTGAATACGTGTGAAAAAAGACATGAAGTTGAGGGTCAAAAATATCACATTGTCGCGGTTAGTTCTACGACATTTCCAAATGGCAACAAAAAACAGCTGTCCTGTGAAGTGTTGAGCTTACGTAATTCAACTATAATAGATATTTTATTGTATTATTATCAATTAAATGCGAATATTTTTTGTATTAACAAGAGATAGTTGTGTACCTATGTATATATCTGCCTTTAAAATAAAATGTAGAAATACCTACTTCGATGGATGAAAACCTATAGTAATATGATACTTATTATATACTGTGAAATATTGATAGTAAATATTTTTGGATTGGTTTATTATATTTAAATTAGGTTCATTGACTGTTTTATTGTTTTCTTTCCAACAAATGAATGATTACTGTATGTAGGTATATAAACATATATATGTATACATTCAAGTATTTTTAATTTTTTTAAAGTATTTTATGTTACCAACTTAGTACGTTTAGTTATTGAATTGTTTTAGCTGTTTGTTTTTTTAGAAGGTTACGATATCTTTTATCTTAGTTAATATGCTGTACCTTCCATATATGTTGTTATAATAATGTTGGTATAATAGGGATCCGTGGTAGTAATACATTTTCACCTCAGAATTTGCCATTTAATATAATGGCTTCGATAATATTTTTCCTAATGATTACACTTAAATTTTTGTTCAACCAAAAATGTATGATCAACTTACATATCATCTGATCAAAGGTAAAACTCATTAACTTACAAAATAGAGAAAAGGAAATAATTTAATTTAAAAACAGTTTTATGTGTCAAAATGCCTGCACTTACTGAGTTCTATAATTTTGTAAAAATTGTAATATTGGAAATTATGCCTCGTTACTTTTTTCCAGTTATAGAACGCGAATAACTATTTATATTTATTTATATTCCTTAAAAAATATTTTTTAGAAATTTTGACCTTAATGATTTTTACCTTGGAACCGACGATATTATCTATTAGTCTGGTTTAATAATATCACAAAAAAAACATAAATGTTAACGACCACCCAAGTTATCTTATACAAAAATCAAATTTCACAGTTCAATATTTATATATATTTTTATAATTGGTCTGTATACAATGCCAAGCAGACACTTTTCTTTGTTTTATACCGCAGTCTCGTGGAAACAATACTGTATAAGACTATTAGCAGGTGAAATTTAAATTAAGCTTTGGGGAAATGGTGTTGCGAACGTACATAGCTACACCACCTACAATTCTTTTATGTCGATCGGCGCAGAAAATGTTGTAATCTTTTATAAAGTAATGACTGTTGGGTTTTTCAATGTCGAACAAGGTCTCTGAAACACATACTCCATCAACATTCGAACCAAATAAACTGATTTCTATATTCATCGATTTTTTTATAAAGACTCTGTGCATTAATGTACACACTTAATCGCTTGAGTTGTTTACAAAAAATATTTATCTCTATTATACTATTTTGTTCTCCTCTTGTCAACAACATCCTATTGTAAACAAATCCCTCACCAAACAAAAGACAAACAACAGGAAATGGGTTGTGCAAAATATATAAACTATTGAAGAGTGAAGAAGAGTAAGTGCAACTAAAAACAATGATCGAGCACAAAGGTATGACTGCAAGAAAAGTTATCAATTTAGAACATAGAAGAAGTAAAACAATTGAATTATAATAACAAAAAATTAGTAGCTTACAAATGTCGTCGTGCATTTTCATTTTGATTCATGACGTAACCAAGTGACTTCAAACGTTGACAGCAGTCAATCAAAAAAGCTTTTCCTTTGGGTATTTGTCGCACATAAAATTTTCAACAAACAATGTTTAGTTTTCACATACATTACGGTTTATTTGAATAAATATTTAGTTGGGTTTTAAGAAGTTCTAACTAATTTCTTAACTTTGTTGTATACCTTAGTATACTGTAGAAATTTCGAACTTAAACTCTGAATTAGGCTTAATAAAACGATTATCTAAAAGAAAGTAAAAAAAATGAGTTCCGCAAGTTGCCACAGATTTATAACATGTAGAACAATAGAACAATAATAATAATTTGAAAAATGGTTGCAATATTCTAAATATATCTCCATACTCAGTTTAACTTCCCAAAAAAATGGACATGCGTCGCTTTGACCGAACACCATATATATCATAACTGAAATAAATAAACCCAAGAAAAAAGTTGGCTCCAGTTGGTTTTGAACACCAGAAGTATAAAAGAAAAATACACCTTAAGATGGTGCAGGAAGGAAAAAAATAGCTTTTAAATAGAGGAGGAAAAAGATAAATGTTTTCAGCTTTTCAAGTGCAATTGACGCGAAAATCTGATTTGACACCACCAGGTTAATGGTACTCCAAAGTGAAGCAACACCCGGTATAATAATTAAAGGTGGATCGAACTTAATATTAAAATTTATATTAAAACATTATGTTGCTTGCGACAAACATTTGCTAGCTTCTGAAAAACTCCCCTTGTCAGAAAAAATGTGGCCTATGTAATATTTAAATATGTATCTAAAAGAAGGTATATACCTACAATATAGAGCGTCATCTCATTCTGGTGGAATGTTAGCTACCGCTAACCATCCATGTGAAAAGGTTATTTTCATGCCTCAAGTGATATAATATGTAATGTGGAATATTCAACGCATGGGAAAACACTCCACACCAAAGGATGACACCACGATTTTGAGGCTCTCAACTCTCTACAAGGCTGATGCTGCCTGTCATTCCAGAAGCTCAGAGCTAAGAAATTAAATTTGCACGTAACTGGATCATTCTAAAAAAAATTTACAAAAAAAACCTCCATCACATAAAATATCTACATACTTCCATTATGCTTATGCAGCAACACACAGTGAAAATAGTGCTGTGTGAAAAGCGGTTATTGAGTATGTACATAAATGTTTTCCTTGTGTTTGCAATTCTTTATGAACGTTAAAATATTAAAAAAAAATCTTTTACTTATCTAAGCACTTTTCAACTTCAAATTATTTCCAGTGTTTTGGACATATCACAGGCCACAAACAAGCGTTGTTTTTAAATTAAGATAAATATTTGTATAAATAATTATTATAATGACATAATGCAGTATGTCAGGTTGACTGTCCTAAATTAGAACTAGTACCACTTTTGAGTTTTTTTTTTTAATTTATTGGCTTCGCATTCAAAGCTACCTCATGTAAATTTCATAGTTATTAGTGGATTTCTGTGCGTATGTTATGACCTATTAAGGATCTTCATTACAGAATGTTCGCCTGGAAGCTATACTACTTTGTTTGTTTATAATTTTTGATTAAATGAAAGAGAATGGATCTTATAATGATAAATGTTTTATTTAATGTCGGCAATTATGTATGGAATATAATATCAGGTAAATGTCCGCCTCTGTTAGACTCACAAATGCGAGCACATTTTTCATTACATTCTGACACATTTCACGCGGTATTTCATTAATTTCATCACGGTAATTTTGTTTAAGTTGCTCAAGCGTTTCTGGTTTGTTTGCATAAACCTTGCTTTTCAGATATCCCCACAAAAAGAAGTCCGGAGCAGTCAAATCAGGCGAAAATCAACATCACCATTTCTTGAAATAAAGTGTTGTGGAGAGAGGCCTCGCAGTAATTCCATTATAATCCTGGATGTATGCGATGTGGCACTGTCTTGTTGATACCACATGTTAATAAAGCTTGAAGTTATGGCGTTAAAACGTTTTCAATCATATCACGATATCGCTCCCCATTCGCAATAACCGTCACGCCTTTTTCATTTTGAAAGAAGTAAGGCCAAATGATTCCTCCTGACCAAATTCCACACCAGACTGTAACTTTTAATGGATGCAAAGGTGAATGATGACTAACTTGAGGGTTTTTCATTACGCAGAACCGACTACTCTGTTTATTCACATATCCATTCAAATGAAAATGTGCCTCGTCACTCATTATGATTTTTTGATGAAAATCGGCGTTGTCATGGGCTAGCTGTAACAGCCTATTGGCATATGTACGGCGGCGTGAATGGTCTTGTGGAAGAAGCTCTTGTGTCAACTGAATCTTAAATGGAAACAAATGCATACCCTTGTGCAAAATTGTCGCCAAAGTTGTAATTTGAAGACCAAGCTCCTGAGCACGGCATCGAATTGAGGTTGATGGATTGTTTTGAACACTTTCTTTAGCAGCAGTAATGCATTCAGGCGACCTTGGATTACGTTGTGGTCCATGCTTGGGCCTATCGCCAAGTACGATGTGGTCCATGCTACAGACCCTTTTTCTTCGAAATCATTCACTACACGATAAATAGTGCATTTTGTTGGCACGTTGTTTCTCCCAAAAATTACACGTAACTTTCTCATCGTCACAGTAATCGATGATTGATTTTGATAAAATGTTTTAACGATTAAAACACGTTGATTTCTCGAATATTTTTTCATAATAAATTTGGCACATGTCTATTTCGCGACTGACAAATATGAACTGTCAAGACTAATGTTTACCAAAATGGCGGCAAAACAAAGTAGTAAACCTTTCCGGCGGACGCCCTGTATATATTTTATCGGTACAAACGGAAACTTAACAACACGATTGCTGGTAAGGTCGAACAGTAGTTGTGCCTGAGCGCTTCATCGCATAGTAGCAACTTCAGGTAGTGATGTCGCCTAAGCCCAACACATTTAAGTGTTTAGCAAAAGCTTGGTGGCTCGAAAGAACGCCTACAAGCAGCCTACAGTCGATACTCCTCAGAGATAGAAGACAAGATGCTGACCTTTTGCAAATGACCGGGCGCAGTAGTTTAGTTTGTCTACATCCACTGCAATCGCGCCACCGAATCTTATGTTTACGAGAAACCCAAGAATCGATAGAAGACATAACTAAAGATGCAGGCAGACCCAACACAGGCTTGGGTCCTGAGAAAACTTCTTCTGAACCTTGCCTAGCAAGCTCATCCGAGATCTCATTTCCCTGGATGCCAGAGTGACCTGGTACGCAGACAAGATTCACTGTGTTCAGTGTTCCGACAAAATTCAGAGAAAGCTTGAGTTCTAGCAATAACTTGGACGAGGTAAGAGGGCTTAGAAGCGCTTTTAATGCAGCTTGGCTATCACTGCAGATGCAAATGCCTCTAGCCCTCCACCTGTTGTTCACAATATAGCGCATAGCAATTAGGATGGCAAAAATCTCCGCTTGAAACAGATGCATGTTTACCCAAGGGGTGATAAAGTCGTATATCAACGCATTCCACATTTTGACATATAGTTTGTAACACTCCTTCCTATTCATCGTAGACCCCTAAAAATGTAGGCATATATTTATGATCAGGACCAAAACCTAAGACTATTTAGCAATGTCCGTCCGTCCGTACGCAATTTTTAGGCCTTTCAAATTAAGCTAGGACGCTGAAATTCGGACCACATATTCCCTAGGACTCGGAAATGGTTCAGTGCCAACATTTTTTGAATACGCCCACAATTTAAAAAAAGCCGCTTTAAGGCTTAGAGAGATAGAGTGTTACAATATCCACACAAGATATGTATGCACTGCCCTCCTTTATAAGTTTGTCATATGAAGTTGTTTTCCAAGTCTACGTTTTTCACTAAAAATTCTTCCAAAATATTCAGAGGAACCGAAAATAAATTTTTAACAAGATATTTAGCCAATATTATACCAATATATCGTCCATACAAAGTTTTTGGCCAAGCCCACTTTTTGGGGTCGTTTTTATACCCTATCCTAAGGGTATATTAATTTTGACACATAGTTTGTAACACCCCTTAATATTCGTCGTAGACCCATAAAAGTATATATATTTATGATCAGGACCAAATCCTAAGACTATTTAGCAATGTCCGTCCGTCCGTCCGTCCGTACGCAATTTTTAGGCCTTTAAATTCAAGCTAGAAAGCTGAAATTTGGACCACATACTCCCTAGGGCTCCGAAATGGTTAAGTGTAAAATTTTTTGGAATACGCCCACTGCCACGCCCACAATTTAGAAAAAACAGATTTAAAGCTACAGATGGACAGATAGAGGGTTATAACCTTCACAAGATATGTAGGCACTGCCCTCCTTTATAAGTTTGTCATATAAAGTTTTTTGCCACGCCTACTTTTTGTGGGCGTTTTTCACTAAAATGCTGTTTTCTTCGATAATTTTCATAGAAACCGAAAAAAAATGTTTAACAAGATATTTAGCCAATATTTTTTCCAATATATCGCCCATACAAAGTTTTTGGCCACGCCCACTTTTTGGGGGCGTTTTTTCAAAAAAATGTGTTTTTTTTTCTAAATTTTATAGAATGAAATAAAATGCTATCCATCATCTTCTTAAGGTTTTTTTGGGGCATATAGGGATAGGGATAGGGTATCATACTGTTCGCTCCAAGCGGACTGTAGCCTTTCCTTATGTTTTCAAATAAATTTCATAAATTTCCTTTTTTCTTAGGGGCATATAGGGATATGGATAGGGAATCATACTGATCGCCCCAAGCGAACTGTAGCCTTTCCTTATGTTTTTTTTTTAAGTTCATATTATCTTCACGTTTAATTTCATAACTCTTAAGTCTTTTGGGTAGTAAATCAAAGAAAAGTTGCCTGTTCTGGGTTCGTTCTTAAAAAACCCTCATGTAAACAATCCTAATTGTATGTTGCTTATACCTAAACCTAATAAAAGTGGGTTGCAAAAGTTAGATTTTTTTCTGTGTTTACTCGGAAAAATCTATTGCTGTGTCAGTTTAACAATGATTGGAAATTCTCCGTAGCTCCTGACTAGCCCCTAAATGATTTTATGATTCTAGCTTTGTTGATTCTTATATCTGAAAGTGTTGTGCCAAAGTTACTAGAAAACTTAGCTGGGCGTTCTCCTTATTTTCAATTTAGAATTCTATGCTACACCATTTTCTAGTCAAAAAACTTCTATGAAGTATGTGCTAGTCTTTCTCAAATAGGTAATTCATAGCTGCTAAATGTATTAATATTTGCAAATCCAAATCAAAACTAAACATTGCTACATTCATTTGGATTTTGTATTCACTTAAGCTCAACTTTGATATTTTGAAGCTTAAATACTTAAAAAATGTAAACGGTTTTGTATAACAAATCTTAATTTAGACATTATATCATCAAGTCTCAGTGTAAAGGCGCAAAGAGTTAATATACAATCTATTTAAATGTACCTATATATATATATATATATATGTACATCAACATCATGCTTAAGTTCAAAGTGAAACAAAAATATAAAGGGTTCACTTTCTCTTGAATGGCGAGCAAAACTTTGTTTTATATAGAAGGAGAGTACAAATAAAATAAAAAAAATTACTTCACAAACATAGCCATAAGAATTGGCATACTAAAACCTTTGAAAAGAATAGGCTTAAGCAGTGCATTTTGTTTCAAACGAACACAAATGAATCACAACCGACTGGTGGTTTATTTTTTTATTTTTTATTTTAATGTTAATTTGAAAATGGGTAGTATATAGGCTGTACCTTAGTTTTGTTTTGTTTCTACGGACGTTATAAATAATAAAAATGTTTGTTATTCTCTCTTGTTGGTATCTAGTGTTATATGAAACTATTTTAAATACATAGTATATTAAATAGATAAACCCAGACCGAAAAGTCCACATATACTATTAATGTGACTCGCCAGTAAAGAAATAGAAAAGAGATTAATATATTGCAATTTAAAATATCGTATATGGTTGCTTAAATTTAATGTATCTCTAAGTAAAAAACACAGACAAAATCAGTCTAGACAAGTTGTTGATGTGATCAATTGGATTTTATTTATTCTTCTTTTTATTTTCAATAACACAATTTATTGAGTTCATTCTGTTTCTTGTTTTCGTCTATAAAAATAATCGTTTCGACGGAAATTACTTTTCCAGATAGCCGGGGTTAAGTCATAACAGTATAATTGATGAGCATTTTTATTTTTTTTGGTTTAAATTGTATTAAAATTTAATTACAAAAAAAAAATTGAGTTTGCCCCTCATACAGTAGCAACAGACGTAGTTGGCTTTTGAAGAATCTTTTACAAACGAGTATATATAAATTATACAACTTCTAAAATTTATGAATTAAGGAATTATGTCTACACATGCAACGTTTCCCACATGTCGCAAAATGTGTGGGTTACTCCGCAAACTCATCAGGTAAACCTATTAGTTGTTTATTAATTCTAGGTACGTGAGAAAAGAGCATAAACGATATGTTTGTTACCATTGGTAAATGATGAAGAAAATCTGATATGCCGTAGAAAGTAATATCAATTACACATAATAGAGCAACAATTAAAACATTCAGTGGAAAGAATACAGATAGACAACAGATAAAATGGATGACAAGAGAAATCGAATTACTTAGAAGGGAGAACGAAATTATAACGAGGGAAAACGGATTGTTGCTAAGAATCGCAAAAAAGAATGATAGATGAGATAGTGCTGTAAAAGATGGTGAAGAACAGGCGGACGGTACAAGGGAAACGCTAAATATGATACAACAGTTATTAATTAACTCTATAGTCAACTCTGCATACCCCTGTGCCCTTAAGCCCGCAAAATATTTGTAATGATGACCGTCAATTCTCTCTCATATGTCCTATCTTGGAATACGTGTAAGTCAGAGTTTTGACGTTTTTTGTGTTATTTACGAAAATGGACGAGATTGCTATAGAAAATAGCATTTCATGTAAAAAACCCCATATTAAAACCCATATATAATACCTTATATGTAGGTGTGTAAGCTTCCCATTTAATTTGCACTCTATATCAGCACGTATATCCTCCTTAGTCTATAATTGAAAGCAAAAACTGCAGCAAAATTACGGGCATAGCATATCCGCAGAACGTGTTAAAGTACCATGTGACTTCGAACTTTTTGAAGGGACAAGTATCATTTTCAAAATATTTGACTTTGAATCTTAACATTTTTAAATAACAAAAAAAAAATAGTATTGGTTTTTATACGTCTAAGGCAACAACAACTTAACATTTGGGTTTCGTTTTTAATATGTGGAAGCAAAATAAATAAAACTTCAATGCAGTTTTCAGCAGATTGAAATCTTTCATAAGTGTTGACCATCCGTTCGTACTTCGTCTTCAAAATCGTCTTCATCATTTGATTCTGCATCACTACAATAGTTGCAAAGTATGAATTAATATTAACAAAAATGGATCTTGTCGGAAATTACAGTACAGCAAGCAATAATAACGTAAGATTATCATCCTACAAAAACTCAGATTGCACACTTAATTTTTTTTTACAAATTTAAACCTGCAATAGACGGTTTAGTCATAATTACATATTTGCGTTGTATATGACCCCGACAAACAATATAAAATTAAAATTTTGTTGACAAAATAATCATGAAAAAATCTCTGGCTCTCTGTCTTAAAAGAAAAACCATTCATGGTAGTACACGTAGATCATTTTGGTCCAATAGGCAACTCGCAAAGCAACTTAAACTACCAATATTTTAGAGCATATAATAGACCAAAATTCATTGTATCAGATATTTTTGTCTGAAGAAGGCGTTTGATATTTAAAGGTAGCAACAGGTTCCCCCAAGCAAACTGACAGGTAGTGAGAGTTAATAAAAGTATAGGACAAATGCTTGTCAAACCGGAAGAAGGCGTATTTTACTATTTTAATCTATTTATTTGGTATATCATATCTTTGCATAATGAACTTTTTTGAATCGTAACGCATTTTACTCGTCCAAAAGTTATGGGTATCAACTTCATTAATTTGGCTGTAGCTTTATAAATTATAAATTTTTTATTTCATGAAAAGTTGTCTCATTAAGCATTGTGTAAGAATAAAGACATAGCAATCTTGTCAGGTAAATACTATCGGACCAGTTTAGCACAACTTTATATTCGGTATTTTGTGATACGAAAACGTCGCGCTACAAAACTAAAAGGTATGAAACAGATTCGGATCCGATCGCTACGAAATTGTGATTTTTAAATGGGCTTACTGCCAAATCGAATTCCTGATATTAACACACACACAATTTTAAGTTATGTTTATATCTATTAAAATAGACTAATGTGGGGATCGAAAATCAAAGCTCCCTCTTCCAAACCACACCCCACTATTGTCATAATGTGGGTTCAAAGAAAAGAAAACACAAAAACCCTCTATTTATGGGTTCTAATTTATATTTAAATAATGTTTCTACCCACCGTTTTTATAAAGTATATACATAAAAAAACACACAAACTGCTAAGAGTAACCTCAACAAAATGATGATTTATGTTAAAGAAGGAACGTAAATATTTGTTTTAAGTTTTTATTCATATTCTTTTCCGTGAGTTGTTTTTAACTTTTAATCCTTATTATTGCAGATTCAGTCCTGTTTGCCCGCAACGTCTTCCTGATATCGCCAACGAAACAGCAGCATTAGATCGAATGCCAAAAGGCCGACTGGAATACTTAAAGCGATTATTGCCATATCTAAGAAACCAATCAGAGGATTGCCTTTATTTAAATATATACGTACCGATACAAGGCAAGTTTTTCTGTTCTTTTTTATTGCTATGGAGTCATCCTTTGTATAGGACAGATAACAAGAGGTAGAATTAAATATTCCTCCTCATCCTCTTTGCGATTATTTTTTAATTGAAAGAAAGCCAAGTATTGAAAAGTTTAACTTGAAAATGATGTAGTGTAGTGGGGTATATTTGAATGTCGTTCTTTCTTTATTTTCGTTTGGGGTTCTGCTTTGTGTTTTCATAATCATTATTTTCCTAAAGCAGCAGGAAGGGTAAATCAAACTTCGCGTAATGTGAATTTTTCCTTTTCATCCTCGCCCTATCCTCATCGGGAAACTGAACAAGATAAAAATACATACTTTAATATATATCACAATACATAGACACAAAAGTGGAAAGGAAATTAGGGGAACAAAACAAAATCTAAATTCAGAAAGTGTGCAATTTGATGGATTTGTCGTCTTATTAAAAAAGTTTGATGTGATCTTAAAGATGACCCTTACAGGAAGCTATCGTAATTTTTATTAGCAGGGTTTGTATACAATTAGGAAAAACAGGATATTTACGATTTACAAAAAAGGGCACGCAGCCAGAAGAGAAAGATAAAAAAGAAGGAAAGACGTATTTTAATGTGATGTGAGAAATGCCTAAATTATAATCTTTTGCGCCATTAAATCGTTTTTGCTTAGAAGAAGATTTAAACTGATGTAGGTCCGTCACTTATTTTCAAGAAGAAGTGATGAGATTATGTTCTTTAAAAGACTGTCGTTTCAGCTCTCTTGTAATAATTAATGATTTTTTTTAAGGGACAGTTTAATCCTCCTTAGTAATTGAAAATATTTTTGTAACAGCAGTCCTTTTAATTACAAGCGTTTTAATTTTTGGATGACTTTTAATAAGTTTTTTAATGGGAGGTTGATGAAATTCGCTGATATTTTAAATTTTAAAATTTATTTTCGTTACGCGAGAATTTTGTTAAGTTCAAATTTTAATAATCATCTTCGCAAGACCAGGATTATCTAATTTTACTCAGATGTCGTCAATTATTATTTAAACATACGTTGCAAGTTATAGTCTAATCCTTCTCTGTCTTTCCCTTCTGTTTCTTAAGAGCAAAGTATAAGGTGAGCTTTCTATTTTATTCTAAATACTTTTTTTTCATTTGGCCAAATGTGAGGTTTTCTCGTTCAAAATAATAATTTAAGCCTTAGGAAAGGCTATAGTCCGCTTGCGGCGAACAGTATGATACCCTAACCATAATCCTATGAACCAAAGAAAAAAAGTTTTTGAAAAAATGCCCCAAAAAAAGGATTCGGTCAAAAACTTTGTATGGGCGATATATAGGAAACCAAATTGGCTAATTATCTTTTAAACATTTTTTTTCGGTTTTTATGGAATTTTTCGAATAAAACACCATTTAAGTGAAAAACGCTCACAAAAAGTAGGCGTGGAAATTGTAAAATGTGGGCGTGGCAGTGGGCATATTCAAAAAATGGTTACACTTAACCATTTCGGAGCCCTAGGGAATATGTGGTCCAAATTGCAGTTTCCTTGCTTAATTTTAACGGCCTAAAAATTGCGTACGGACGGACGGACGGACGGAGATTGCTAAATATTCTTACGTTTTGGTCCTGATCATAAAAATATATATTAAGGGGTGTTACAAACTAAAAGTTAATATACTCATAGGATTGGGTATATAAAGTGTAATTTAAAAGTGTAAAAATATGGATATTTCAGTTGTACCTATATATTATATCTCTGTGTTGTAAATAGTGCGGTAGCACTGTGTTTGTGTGTTTTAAAACAAAGTATATATCCATCTATCTTTCTATTCTCACTGCCCACTATTTGTACAACTTTAATCCTGTAAGAGGCTCTTCTACAGTATCATATATTTTTAAGTTTGTCAATTGCATCATCTTAACTCAACTAGGGTAAAATAGCCTATTGTTGGCACCCCTCCAATGATTGGCACATGCACTTTAAAACAGTGTTAGGCATAGTGTTTTCAAGATTTTTTACTCAAATTCGCTTACACTACTTTTCCATGAACATATTTCGTAAATCTGGCAGCACCTTTGTATTTCGTTACGTTAGCAGTACTAACTTAAATACATTTAACAAACTGTCACAAATCTTTCCCGCCTTTTTTGCATAAGCGTTAACGATTTGATAAGGGTAGCAGTGAAAAAGAAGTGTCTGTTTTTCTTAGCAGAGTTCAAAAATTTGCCTGTTTCTAGAAGTTTTCCTGTAATTAAAAGACTCAATTTAAGGTATTTTTGTTTAAAACTTATTAAAATATGTTATTTATAACGTTATTAATGGTGCCAATAATGGGAAATGTAATCAACAAATTTCCAAATGTTGGCACTGTGCCCGTCATTGGTAGTAGTGCCGATTACCCGGTTATGGGCACAGTGCCAATCATTGGGTTGAGCCGATTACTGGCACAAATTACACTGCCCATCATTGGAAAATTGAGAATTAAGAGACTATTTTCCTGTCCTATTTTTTGCTTTTTTTAATAAATTATTTATTAAAATTATCTTTAGATGCCCAGTGTTCGGAAAATGCAAATATATGAAAAGAATTATGATGAAAGCTTAATTCAAACTGCATTACAAGCAATTAAAACAGGTATGCCCAAAAAAACAGCGTCAACAAAATTTGGTATTCCAAGATCGACGCTACAATTTAGGTTAAGCGAAAAGTTCTCAAAGGTTAGACCAGGTCCTAATACAATTCTAACCGACGAAGAAGAACAAATACAAGAGACCAAACCCGTTTAAGGATAATTTCCCCGGGGGAAAAATGGTACTCGTCGTTCATCAAAAGACATCCAGATGTAGCACTTCGAGTGTCCGAACCTGTTACAAGTGCAAGTGCTAATGTGTCTAAGGACAACATTAAAAGTTGGTTTGAGAAAATAGAAATATACCTTAAAGATGAAGGGTATTTTGATATACTGCAAGATCCAAAAAGAATTTTTAACGGTGATGAAACCAATTTTCAGTTATGCCCCAAAAACGAAAAGGTTCTTACCGGAAAGGGAAACAAAAATGTTTATGAAACTGACCACGCGCAGGCAAAAACTGCAATAACAATTATGTTTACATTTTCTGCGGCCGGTGAATGTACTCCTCCAATGATAATTTATCCATATAAAAGACTGCCAGTGGAAATTCTATCATCTGTTCCAAAAGACTGGGGTGTTGTTAAAATAGAAACAGGTTGGATGAAATCTGAGGTGTTTTACGAATACATCGGTAATGTATTGTATCCTCATTTAAAAAAACAAAACGTGCTGTTTCCTGTAATATTGTTTGTTGATGGTCACCAAAGCCATTTGACTTTTGAAATTAGCGTTTTATGTAACCAGTTGCAGATAATATTAGTAGCTTTGTACCCAAATGCAACCAGAATTATTCAACCAGCGGATGTATCCGCCTTCAAGCCACTCAAAAATGAATGGAGGAAGGCTGTATTGCGTTGGAGACAAAATAGTCCAAACGAGGCTCTGACAAAGTTTAATTTCGCCTCTGTTCTTAAGGTAGCAGTCGATTCCTTAAAAACAACTGCAATCTCAAATGGTTTTGTAGCATCCGGCTTATATCCCTGGGATAGTGACAGAATAGACTATTCCAAGTGCTTAGGAAAATGTATGAATGAGGAAAGAAGTGACCAAGAAGCAATATCTCAAAACGGTAAAATGGATAATGTGACTTTTAAAAAATTGTTAACAGCGGATCTAATGCAAAAAGTTAAACAAAATGAAGAACCTGATGATAGCAGTGAGCTCAAGAGCTTACGAAAGCTTTGGAAATATGTGTCTACGAAATAGAGCATAGAAAACTCAGACTTAACGGTAAATAACAATAATTCATACGATAAGGTCTGTTTAGATGTAGAAACAATACCAACAGGAAATGAAGCTGTTAATGCATCAGACGAAACTATTATCCAATCGCCTTTTGACATAGAAACAATGCCTATCATTTTTCAGAGCGAGTTTCCACATTCAGAAGAAGTTATTTTAGAACAACAAAGAGTTGAAGAAAAAGAAACCTAAAAGGAAGAACAATTCTACAATTAATATTATATCTGATATCGTTTTACATCCCCCAGTACCAACTTATGAGGAAGACTCAAAAAGTTCAGAAGAAGACGTAGACGATCCTATGCCATGTACCAGCAAAGGAAAAGATTCGGTTCGTAAGATCTGCTATAAAAATGATTTAGAGATCCTAAAAGATCTCATTTGTAGTGATTCAGACGATTAGAACGTGCTAACTGAAGTAAAAATTAAAAAAAGACTGAAATATATACCACAAGATATATGTGCCAATAATAGGACTGAGGAATGCCAATGAATGGCAAATAGTGCCAATAATTGGTGAAAATGGACTTTGCTTTAGTTTACTGCCTTTTTGTTTATGTTTTTAAAGAAATTTTATGTTTTGTTTATGTTTTTTATTAAAAAATACCTTAAGAAAGGTAAATGAATTGATTTAAAATTATTGGAATGTTTTATTTTATATTTACACTGACATAAAGACGCAAGTTTTACTAACGTGCCAATCATTGGGTGGTTTACCCTATTACTTGAGTTTGATTTATTCCAAATGACGCCTTAAGTCGAAATTACTTTTCATTTCGAATGCATGTTTTTCAAAGCATTAATTCCGCACAAACTTTGTAGTTTCGAATGAATTTGAAAATGCATTTGAAATAAAATGCTAAAAAACTTAGTTTTTCCATTTTTATTCAAGGCGTCATAACTTTTTTCTGGCTTTATAGAATCACACAATGCTTTTAACATTTCTTGCTTTATTACATTAAGTCTATAAAATGTATTAAGAAGTTTTTGTAGTTTACTACCAAAAAATGAAAAAAAAATATCGCTCAAACATAAATTAAATTTATTTCGTTCAGCAATAAGGTCAATTTTTTAACTTTCTCGTATACATTTGTATACTACGCTTCGACGGATTTGCTTCAAATTTCATATATAAGGTTTTTGCGTTTACATCTCGGGGAATCTTTTTAGTTTTTGCTTTATCGTTTGAAATAACGATACCTGCCATACAATTTTTTTGGTGAAAATCACTTATCACAAATTTTCTCGAAGAAGGTTCCAAAGATTTTAGTCCTATTTTGGACTAAGGATACTAGGGATGGGGCAAGTTTACTGCATACTCAGTTTTTGGAAAAAAAATCGATTAACGGTAATTTATAAAACTGCCAATATCTCGCAAACTAACAAGGGGAACTTCAACAAATTTTACTAATTTTTTTAAACTATTAAGTCGAACCAACTTGCGTACTTAGATTTTTGAAATAATTTTTTTACATTTTTTTTTCATATATATATATTAAATTCTTTTTCTGAAAAACGGCTCTATTTTGATAATTTTTTATATTTTGAAAGTTAAAAGTGTCCAATCGTAGTTACCATTTTTGAGAAAATCTAATTTTTCAAAACCTGAAAAGTGAGAAAAAATAAATTTGTCAACATTCATTTTCGTTTCATTTTGCGATTCAAAAACGCATTTCATATACAGAGAAAGTTTCGTATCACGCAGTCATGCACATAGTTTTATTTTAAATTTTTGTTGAACAGAGTATACTATATATTTTAGTATTCTTAACTTACATTTTGAGCCAAGTTGATTTAATTAAACAAACAACTACAACAACTAACGAACTATCAAAGCTGGTTCGAATTGAAATGCGACCGAAAATAATCACAATGGTGAATTTGCACTTACATAATGTGTGAACGTTGATAAAGACTAACTACAAATAGTTATTTTTTGTTATTTACCAAAGCAAAATTCAACCCAGTTTCGTGTATAGATAGGTACATTCTTCTCTTCTTCTTCTTTCCAATTACCGATGAATTTATGAACAGGAATGATGAATCCTTACATTTTGGTTCGACCACACTATTGTTTTTCTATACTTTCTGCTTCACAGATTCTCGTCCATGACAGCATCAACATCTCCTTCAAGAAAAAGAGAAACAAAATTTATTCTTATAGTGTGTAGGTACGCATATAGAGATACTTTACTCGTATATCGGCTTTGAAAGACAATTTGTCTAAATATCCTAAAATCCGCATCTGTTCAACTTTGTTGAACTTTGTTAGCAAAGTACTTTTAATATCGTACAACGTATTAGAATCGAATAACCTCCTTCAAAATGTCTCTTTAATTAAACTTGTTTGAAGTGCACTGAATTTCCTTCAGGCCATTGAGTAGAGTTTAAAGTTTTTCGTATGTAGGATCTTCATGTCGGTACAAATGTGATTCGGTTCCAAGAGTTATATCACTTCATCCATCGATGCAAACAAAAACATATAGATATAGCTAAACGTAAAGTCACACACACAGCCGCAGATGAGAAAACAAAGTGAATGAACAAAACTTATACGTACATATATGTTCATACAACATCTTAAATCTAACACTAATAACACTGCTTCTATTCGATTAAATCGGGGAAGAAAAACTTTTAATTTCTATTTGCTTTGGCTTTTCTATGTTAGGTGAATTACTGTATAGGTACAGAGTGCAGAGATTTATTGATTTCAGATAGACGAAGGATGTGAATACATTGTGCTACATATACTTTTATTTATTTTTCTACATCAATCTGTTCTACATACTGGGGTTATTTGATTTTATATTATCAGTGACGTGCCGTGGTGCTTTAGTAGGGTGTTCCTGTTCACTTAATTGTTTTCTCAAATGTCGGTACCTATTTTTATTTCTTTTGAGGAACATTCCTATTGTATACATGAATGTATGTTTATATATAAATATCTTTTTTTGTTTAACTCTTGCATTTAAGATAGTGCAATAAAGTATAAAAGCCATATACATTTCGACTACGTGTTTTTAAGAAAACTAGCAAAAATTCATGGCATAGAACGTATTTTCAGCTTCAATTTCCATTAAAATGATTTCTTAATGAAAATAAGTCTTGATAATTGTAATCCTTGTTAACATTTGAGATAAGAAAAGGACGTTTGACCGAGGAACTAGATGTTGGAAAATGTATACATAATTGCGCCTATTATAAAAATTTTCGAAAAAGTTTCTTTTAAAATTAAACCCGTTAATGATAAGGAATAACAGCCTGAATAGACAACTCGCGATCGGTTGTGAAACTCTAGATTTTGCTTAGAGTTGTCTAAAGAAAAGCGCACCACATTTACAAGAGACGGAAACAAACACGAGGAGGATAAGAGGAGGAAAGTTGCGAGTTGCAACTATACACTGTTCAATTTCTATTTTCAGTAAACAGGCCTTATGGAAGAGCTTTTTCGAACAAACTGGTACCTGAGCATGTGTTTGCATGGCCCGAAGGAATATAAAATTACCAAGAAGACTCATCTCATATATGTTGTAATATAATGTAAATGTTTCTACTGAAATTTGTTTATATGGCGGGTTCAAACATTGAAACCAGCTCTAACTGCAGCTTTTCTTATAGCTTTGCTTTATCAGGAACTTTTAAATCCTTTACTCAGAGAATAATGCAGTTCAGTATACTAATGTAAACGAGAAAGCTTTACCAGCGGCATTCACAAAAAAACATAAATTTAACACACTTATAAAGAAATCAATTTATGTAAGGGGCCAGTTATAGCTATCCTTGTTATGCTTCATTGGAACAAATCAGTGTAATAGTTGTTTCATTTATTTGCCAAGTCGGTTAAAGCTATCATTGAAAAATTTCTGTAAGTGAAAGACCACTTGCATAGGTTTTAAGGTTAGAGTTGATCATTGAAATCAAAACTGACAGCTGAGAATCGAAATAATCAGTGGAACGATTGTGTTCCAAATTGTTGAAACGAATATCAGCTGTTCATTGAAATCGATTTCTATCAGTGAAATAATAAAAATCGAATAAAAGAAAAGTTTAAATCACAATTAAGTAATTTTGCTTGTAGAAAATTTCTATAAGTGATTAGCTTTTTTTTGATACCGCTTAAAGCCAATATGGTTTGTTTAGTCGTCTTCAATTACGAAAACAAAACGTTCAATAATGGATTTCAATGATAGCTATAACTGGCCCCTAACCTTAAGACCTATGCCAGTGGCCTTCCACTGACAAAAATTATTCAATGATTGCTATAACCGACTTGTCACAAAAATGAAACAACTATTCCACTGATTTGTTCCAATGATGCATTGCAATGATAGCTATAACTGGCCCCTTAATGTGCCTAATATTAGCTTTGCTTGAGTGGACTTGTTATAACCGCGCTTTAAAATAAGTGAAATACATGGCTGGTTAAAACGATATCCCATCATGATCGAAACATGATACTTATAAACAAACTAGGTGATACGGCAAATGTTGTTTTTCCCGTAAATCTGTATAACCTATCCCAAAGGAGTAATCTGCTAAGTTTTACTGTTTAAAATTTTATTTTTGAGACCGATGGAAACTTTGATCCACAACATCTATGTATTTACTTCATGATAACGTTCGATGATAATAAATCATCTCATATAAACCTGAGAACGAATTAGCAGTCAGCGCAGTGTAGCATTCAAAAAACAACATCGAAACTGCCTTTTAATATCATGCATGAACTGTTATGCAACATATATTGGTATGATTTTGTTATTGTGGAGCATGACTACAAAATGGTCAGTTTGCTCCACAGTTTTCTAGATCTTCCATATAGAGGAAAGAAATATTAAAGCAGCCATTTGAATAAAGGAACTAAATTATTAATATAAAATATTAAAAACTACTTAAAAACTACTAACTAAAGTATAAACATTTATTATCAGGACCAAAACCTAAGACTATTTAGCATAGTCCGTCTGTCCGTCCATCCGTATCAAGTGGACTTTAGAATTTTCTTATGTTTTTAAAATAATTTGTTTGCCTCGAACATTTCTTAAGGTAAAGAACAATTTTTTTTTTAAAAAGAATGCCCATTTTTTTTAAATATTGCTGTCATTTTTATATATATCATAAAAATCAAAATAAAATGTCTTACATCAAATCTCTTGTTCTAAGCACCTTTTTATTGGATATTACCTGTTCGCTCCAAGCGGACTGTAACTTTCCATATATCCTTTTTGTATTTTCAAAACTTTCATCAGTGGAAATACAATATTTTGCTTCTGTATCCTGTTTTTAGGGTGGTTTTATTAAATTGTTCATACTGCTTCAATGACCTTTCCAACTTTAATTTATCAGCAATTCGGTAAAAGTCCCCCACTCAATTATTTTTGTTCATTTTAACGAATATTTCAAGCCTAAATGAAGCCCCTTTTGAAATCTACACAAAAATCAATATTAATCTATGGTGTTAGGATAAGTTTTATGCATTCAATCAAATGGAAACTGTAGATAAGAATATAGAATACATCAATTTTGTTTGAACTTCGATTTATAAAACATCGTAGTTTTCCACTATTTTTGCCGCTTTCTGGTCCTAATTGTAATTTTAGCCCACTTCTGTAATAAAATAACGACAGCCATGGATTCTTTGAATGTAAGGAATGAAATTCATGCTGAGTGGTTTATGTTTCCAAAATTTATAAATTTGTATATACAAATATAAGATTTGATTATATTCGATACAAGACGTTTGGTAAGCAAGGCAGCTGTTGCTGGCACCTCTCCTTAACGATACATAAAAAAATTCTTAAATAAAGATCTTAATCGAAAGTGTCGAGAAGATATTTTACATAAAACATGTAAAGCAAATTGTCGACGTGATTTTCTCTTCTCTTTCTCCTTTAATTTGACAGTTGACACATATTAAAGAAATCCTGCTGGATATTCCTCTTCAGTCGTTTTCCATTCAAAAGGCCTTCATGATTAAGTGGTTAACTTCAAAGTTCGTTGTTTGTACACGTTTGATGTTTACTTTAATTCTTGTTCTTTTAAAAAAGCCTTAATTGTTGATGAACTTAGCGGAGTTGTTTAATTTAATAATATGCAGTGCAGAACGAAACACACAGTTCACAGATGACATACATGTGTTGGTTTGCGCGCAAAACAAACTTAAGCAGTTAGTTGAGGTTATTGACCAAATCTTTGTTATTTTAGGATGCGATATTTTGGACATGTTTCTTCCGAATTTGAGTGTAAATAAGATCACAAGATAAATTTTCAATAATATTTTATTTCCGAATTTCTCCGATTAATGTGTAACTTTGACAATTAAGATGAAACACAATACACAAAACATATAAAAAGGCCGCAGTACGCTTGGGACATACAGTATGACACGCTTTCCATATCCCTCTCCATTAAAAAGGCATATAAAACACTTTTTATTTGGTTTTCTACAATTAAATCATTTAAATAAAGGTTTTTCTGTAAAAAAAAGCCCCAAAAGAGTGCGTATGGCCACAAACTTTATACAATTTGTGAAGGAGCTCAGTGTCTACATATATTGTTAAGGTTCTAACCCTTTATCAATCAACTTCATCTACAGCTTTTAAACTGTTTTTACAAAATATGTGCCAAAATGAATATACCCTTAGGATAAGGTCTAAAAACGCAGAGTGCCAAGATCTAGAAAAAAGTTGATAACAACACTGCCCTTTATCAATCAACTTCATCTACAGCTTTTAAACTGTTTTTACAAAATATGTGCCAAAATGAATATACCCTTAGGATAAGGTCTAAAAACGCAGAGTGCCAAGATCTAGAAAAAAGTTGATAACAACACTGCTTTACACCAGTGTTGTCTCTTCGAAACTTAAAAATGTGGTAAAATAATAGAAAAATGAGTGGTAGATTTCGAAAAATGGTGGTGTCAAATATGAATACATAAGCTATTTTATAACATTAAAATAAATACAGCCGAGCGATGTATTTAAAATAATCAAATAATTAATTTTTAATTAAAATTATAAAACCTAAACTACGGATTTCTATTCTTGGTGGAGATAACATCAGCCAAATGACGGAAACGATCTTTGTTGCAAAATTACTACTAGAAATAATTTCTAAAAAAGAGAGTCTTGCAATCCCGTCTGTCCAGAAACGTTGCTTGACGGATTTGCCTTAAAGTTCGTATTTTTGGCTAAACTTGCAGCGTTTTTGTTTGCTGTTTTTTTTTATTATAGAGACAATAGATCTGTGTCTGTCGAAGAAATTATGTACTCAGTTACTTCAAAAAACGTATACTTTATGAAATACTAATGTCTCTCAGAATTACTTTGCTTTTAATTTTTAACTCAAGGCTAGGTAATTTTATAAAGCATAAAATTACCTAGCCTTTGCTACTGTTAAAATATTTGCTTGTAATTTAAAAATGCATTTAATATGGAGAGAACGCTTCGTACAACCCAGTTTTGAATTTTTTGCATAAACTGAACCATAATCTTCACACCCCAAATCACAACATATTTGTGGGAATTAAAGTTCTTCATATTCTTAACTAGTTCCGAAAATGTATTATTTTCATTAAAGCTGCTTTACGTAGCCTGAAAAAAGTTTAACAATACGAGAAATTTCTACTATTGTACTTTTAATAGTCATTAAAATTCCGCTTGTAGTTTGAGAAAACTTGGACAAAGCTTTTTAAAGCAAAATAATAAATTTTGGTAGAATTTTCGACTGATAGATGTGGTAGATTTGACAAATATTTCGATATAGTGGTAATTCTACCACATTGTGGTAGGAGTGACAAAACTGCTTACCACTCACTTTACACGTTTATTTTACTGATCGTCAGTCACGATATCGATGTTCTTCAGTCGAGTCAATTTACGGACTTACTTTTACACTTGCGAGGTACCATTGAAATAATCGGCCTTACTAATAATCAAACACTAACGTCGACTATTAGTAGACTGCTAGTTTAAATTAAAATGTACAGAATATTTGAAATGGTATCAATAAATAATTTGACCTCCACCTTTACTAGTACGAGGATTTTTTTGAATCTATTACATTTACTGTCAATCTATTTGTCAAAACAATTGATATTGTTTTCATACAGAAGGTAGGTTTTTTGAAAAAACGTGAACAAATTAAGCATTTAAAAATGAATTCAAGTCAGGACGAAGGTATTTTTATGAATTTTTTGACGTATCAGCAAACTATTGAAGAGGAAAAAATTATAAAAAAACCAATTAAGCCATGTCAATGTGACTTCTGCTTCCATTGTGCCTTAAATGAAGTAATTTTGTTATTAGCTTTTAGTACTTTTAATATTTTTCGAAATATGTGTGACATTGTGCTTGGTTTTGTGTAGAAAACAAATGTTGTAACATATTCGGAAGGCCTAACAGAAGTTCTGATCGCATTAGGTATGTTTAGAAATAAAAAATGTTGGAACCGATTCGTAACGGAAAATGTATCTATTCTAAAGTAAGTGTACACTTTTCACGTTACTTCGATATTTTTCCAGTTAAACACTAATTTCTATAAAAGACTATTTAAATTTGTTGTGAAAATTCACAATTTCTATCCTTTCTGCGCTAATCGGACTATTTCTTTATTCTTTGTATTTTCCGTATACATTTTTATTTGATTACCTAAATGCTTGGACTAGCACTATTTACTCCAAAATATATTACTTTAATTTGAAGCAAAAATAAATGAATTCACGGCAACATTCATTTGCAGAATTAATTATGACAGAATGTAATTTAGGGTTAATGTAAGACATAAACATGGCTGTCTGACCATCAACATTTAATCCTACAGTTGACGATTATCCGACAACTTTATTTGTTTATTGGTGCAGGGATTTAAGAAAGTGTATAGACTTCACATTAGCTGCCAGAATAAATTTGATTATTGGTATGGCCGAATGTGTTGCTAGGATTACGTAGATGTTACATCTCTCCTCAGGTCAACTTTTATGGCAATCACTCTTTTGGGGTAGCGCTCTGAGAAATATTTTTATTCCATCCATGCACGGGCCTGAAAGTAGAATTGGTTATGGAATTAATTAACGAAACGTAACTGCATCGACAGTAAAATATATACGAAACCGGAGAAAATAATATCAATAACGGCTTTAAAAATACAAAAATTGTATCTCCTATTTAGCAACCAGTGCAATAAAATTCACGCCGAATTTGTCTCCATTGCTTTTCTTATCTCAAATTGCCCTCTTCTGTTTTTTTAGATTTAAAAAATGCTCATTCTCAACAAATAAATAAAAAAACTTTGCTAACTTGTGCAGCTCAAAATTAAACATTCCGCTACATTCTGACGGTTTCGGTTTTGCAATAAACGGAAAAGGAAAATAGGAAAACATTTTTTTTAACTTTTAGAACACCGCCACACTTAGCCCCGCATCCAACCCTGCCACAACTCACCATAAATGCATGTTTGAGTTTCAATCAAAACTTTTAGCACAAACAAATTTTCCTGCACTGAGCGGGCTTGTGTGGTAAGGAGGTGCCAATAGGGTGAGGTGGATTGCATTCGAATTCAAATATATATATTATATTCGTTCAACTCAACTTACACTGATATAGGCACGGAGAGCGAGGGGTTTCAAACGGACTCAGTATACAACCATATTTATCTGTGTAAAGTTTTTGCGCATTAGGAGTGAACAAATGTATCTAAGCAAATTGCAACTGCAACAATTTGCCATCCTTCCGCTCTCATTTCTGCCGTATCCTGTCTATTTGAACGGGGAACCGGGAATTGGTGTGATGACTTGGGGTATATGTGTTTGCTGTTTATTTGCAAACAGACATTTTATTGACAATTTACAAAGTTGTAGTTATTCGGACTTGGACAATAGTTCTAGAAATGAGTGTCTGATTGTGCATCCACGCAAGGGAATATGCAATACATGCATTGTCAACTAAAAACTTTATCGGTAGTTTGCGCTGCTGTGAGTTTGTAAAAAGCGCGCGTTGAGAATATTTTTGGGGAAACTAAATGTTTAGTTTTTTTTTTATTTTAACTTAAAAGTAAAATAAAATTGTTATTTTAAATCGCTTTTCATGTTGCTGGGGTAAGGCGACCACATCGCATTTAGTTGTTTGATGAAGGACAATCCTACTATATTGTAGGAAGTAGGAAGGAACTTTGTCAACTTGTGAATTTTTACTTGTGAATTAAATTTTGGAAACGTGTATTTTGATTTACATAAATTTTCGATGTCATTTTGATGCTATTGTTGGTTTGCACCTGATAGTTGGTGACTGAAATTAAAATAACATCTACTACCACTAAAAGTTAGCTGGGAATTTGAGTTATGCAAAACTTAATAATTCATAGTTAGAGATATGAATCCTTGTTTCGTGAATTTTTATAGAGAGTATTATGTACATTCATTATACATACATATATACACATACCGTCGAAAATCGACTAACCGGGATATTTGGAACCGAAGTCGTCACTGAAATCCTTTGGAACATTTTTCAGAAAATGAATGTTAAGTGTTATTTCTTAAATTGGTATGCCGGGTACCGCTATTAAAATACATCAAAAAATATCCCAAAACTTTTAAAAGTGAACTTCGCCTTAAAACTTAACAAAAATATATCCCTGCATGATCTACAATTTCAGCTTTCAAGGCCTTACCATTTTTGAGTATGTTTGGATCTGACAGAGGTTAGCGCATCGAAAATTGGCATGGATTCTATTAAGTATATGGAAGATTATTTAATATCGCACAACATAAATTTTAATAAAAAATCAAACCATTATTATTTATAAACATTGGCATACCTAAATAAATTTAATTTCTGTTGAATTTTTGTTAATAGCGAACAAATTGTGTTAGAAAGAAAGTAGCTTTGCCTGTTTATAAATTGCTTTTAAGACCCTTCTATATTTTAACATTTAATATTCCCCTAGCAGAACATATTCAGAGACCATAACTCATTTCTCACACTTAATAATTCGTAACATTAATATTGAGTCACACGTTTCAAGTTTACGAAGCAAACCCTAGTTTCCCAACTTCTTTCGCACCCAGAAAAAAGCCCTAGGTATGTTGCTCTTAAATCATTTTCGATGCCATTAATTTTCCATGCCAATATTATTTTTCCTATCCGAGTACACAAAATGACAAAGAAAAAAAAATTGTGGACCTTCCTTGCACCTAGCTCTGAATATATTTGTATGGCTGCGCATGGATGGATTCTTTCGTTCATTCCTCCAAATGTTATTTCATGCGAAAAATTCAAGGAAAAAAGTTGTTTGAAAATAAACTAGAAACGCATGTTACATGCCAAAGGCGTATCTTCACAACCACCCACAGACATTCCTGTTAGTAAAACGCCCACCATGTCGTGACTCATTTTGATGTAGATAAATGATGCCACCTTTAATAGCGATTGAACATCCATACTTTTCAAATTTCGATACAAAGATACCTATTTAAACACATTTTTCTAAAGTCATACTTCTTGTCTTGGCCAAAAGCAAGAGATCAGCCTGGAAAATGGTTAAAGGCTAGACTAACTTACATATTTTTGGATAGCTACGTACTTATTCATGTTTTATATTGCTTTTTCTGATCACTGCATACAGATATATTTAATGTACATACATTTCCATTTCCGGCAAAACAGAACAGTACAAGTACCTATGGACGCCGATGGGCGTTTGAAAAGGGGAGGCTAAAGCAAATATCTCGTTATTCCGTTTATCAAGGATGTTTGTTATGTGATAAATGTTCAGCACGTCACGAGTACTGAAGGTAAAAGTAAACAGGGACACGAAAAGCTGTTCGTGTGAAACGTCGCCATTTGAAAAGATAACGAATCACAAATCGAAAAGTCACTACGTGATCTAATATCGTGAAAGTATTATGTATTCTCAGCCTAACAGTCGGGAGGGCAGGAATGCGTATGCTTTTTTTTTGTTTTATAATTTAACGGTTGATTTAATGTTTGTAATTGTGTGTTGGTTTTGTTGACTTTACTTTGAATTAGTAAGCCAGAGAAATTAAACTCTTAATCATATCAGAATAAAATCGTTTTTGATTTATTTTTATTTAGTTGATTCTTAAAGCCCTTCTATAGAACTTTTCTTCCGATACATTATTTGACTTGGTGAATATAAACTAACTTTAAGTGTCGCTGTCTGAGATCTTGCATGTTGCCTCAATCAACATATCCGTACTCTACGATAAGGGGCGGCCCTTAAACGTTCAATTGGGGCAACATCGAAATATAAATACCTAGGAAATTTTGTAATTATTATTTATTCCCCATCCCCCAAGGCCCTTCATACAACAAAAACGAAAATGTTAAATAAGAAAATGTTCCCTAACATAAAAATTACTTTGCTAAGTACCGAGATCCATTATGCAATTTCAATCCCAGCACTAGACCGTTTACTGTCTGCCTAAACCGTTCTTATTTAACCAACTTATTACATACATATATCTTTTAACGAATTTTTATAATTAAAATGTGACCATGGACATGTACAATGGAGCGAAGACCCCAGATGTCCTGCAGGGGTCACCGATGAATTCCCAATTAAAGTCGGTGTTCACCAGGGAAGAGGCTTAAGTCCTTTACTCTTTATTACAGTCCTAGATTATCTCCTCGAGGGAAAATTGACAGACCCTAAAGTGCATCAGTTATTCATTGCTGACGATGGATCCATCATCAGTGACTTCCCTGCAACGAACACTTAATGTTTGGGTAGATGCTTTAGAGAAGAATGGGTATCGGATTAGCCAAAAAAAGACAGAGTATTTGTACTGCCCATTCTCTGACCCAAGCCAACCCATTCCAGACATTTATTTGAATAGGGTGCTGGTTCCCAAGTCTGGGATCAATGATCAACACCAACCGTTGATGAACATCAGCATTTGATTGGCCTCAATGATGAATTGATCCAAAATCGGGATGCCTGCAGATATTTTTTGAGGTCGAACCGGCAAACCCCACTGGCTGACCAGTAGGAATGCAGTGAAGTGGGACGGTTATGATCCCTGTAATCATAATCATAATCTCATCGTTAAATGGAGAGAAGAAGAAAATGTTTTGAATTAAATAAATAATAGAAATTAAAAAATTATTGAACAACCCACATGGGACATAAGGCCTAGCTGTTGAATCCATTGTGGGTGCGAATATTAATGACGGCGTATTTTAACCTAGAAGGATACCTCACATATCACTAAATACCTAGACCCATAGATTCCGCCGCTGCTGTGCGTGCGCCAAAACTTTAAAATTCACGGATTTATTTTTTTAACTCGTTCAGTGCTAAAATGTTATGTTAAAGCTGAACAAATTGTTTAAATATATAACGTATAAACAAAAACTTACCCACATTTAAACAAAAATTATAAATTAACGTTGGAAACAAATAATAGAATAGAAAAAAATCTGCTAAAATGGCTGCAATGGCTTTCTATCTCTCAATTTTTTAACCAATTAGATGCTTTTGAGCCTGGCTGTAAAAGTGTGAAAAGGTTGAAAGTTAGGCTCCATCATCATCAATGCGTTGTTTAATGGTCATCTTTCTCTTTCTTTCCCTCAGTTTTTCATCCAATTAGGTGCTTTTGCACCTGGCTGTCAGAGTGTTAAAAGGTAGAAAGTTTGGCAATATTAGTCTCCGTCACCGTCAATGCGTTGTTTATAGGTCACCTTCCATAAGTGTACGTGTATTCTATCTGGCTGTGCGCCTTAGGCCACTGAACAATGTTTTAGAGGAATTAGTAAAAATGGCATATTTTTGACTCCCAAGCCTATGAATTTTATATTTTCGTATAGAGAGATTAGGGTCATAATCCACAATGACTTGATTACTAACCAAAGATTGGTGAGCCTTTGGATGTTTCAATTTTATTACTTTTGGGACTTTCGAAATACATACTTCTATTTATATTTGCATCAATGAAAACAAGTAAACAAGAAAGCATAAAATGTATTAATTTTGTATTGCGGTCTATTTCGGGCTATTTTTGGTTACAAGTAGTGATTACAAGAATGTTTCGAAATATAATATGCTTTATTACATACAAATTGATTACAAATTGTGGAAGATGAACCTTATTATTTAATGCTAAAATAGAATGGATTTGAAAATATTGCATCAAAAATGTCAAGAATTTTGAATGTAATGTAATATTTTGTAATTTTGTGATATAATTATGTAAGAGAAACGCAAAAGCAGAATCATTTAAATCTAATAATAAATAAATAACTAATAAATAAACTTAAATCGAAGATGTTTCTTTACATTGCGAATAAAAGGCAATATCAAGCCTACTGAAACGTTTTGACTTTGGTTTTTACATGTTAAATGTCGTGTTTTACACCTACTAGACACACTGTATCTTTAAAATGCTGCTTTTCCACAAGCTATATGAAATCACTCCATCAGAAATAAGGACATAATGTTTTTTTTTTTTGTGTAATTCAAAGTCGATTTTTCATTATCGTTTCATACGGAATGAGAGGACACTCTTCTGCCAGCCTTTTTTTTATTTATAAAATAAGGACTTTTCTTTGAATTTAAATCGCTTAGGGGAGGACTTGTTTTCTAGTTTTGTTCGTGTATAAAGTACACTACACGAGACTATATTGTTTTGATATTGATTGTAAAAGGAAAGAGCCACTCTCAAATATCGGTCGAACGTGACCTTTTCTCTCTAGAAAAATCGAAAAACAAGAAATAGGAAAAACGAACACGTATCTTGTGAAGTATCTTAACAACTCTCAGGTGTGGTAAAATTGGCTTGGTTTGGCTGATGGTGGTCATTTACATAGTTCGGATACGGTTCAAGTGCCACGTTTGAGTAAAGGTCAATTATGTATGCCATGAGATGGTCGATGTGATGTTTTATTCATTAATTTGGTCAATTAGATTGTGTTAGATTGGTGTAAAAAGGCCAGAAAAGGGAAACTTTTTTATTCGTTGTGCCCAAGGAGAATTGATTTTTTTGTTGTCTTCCTCATTGCTTAGTTTTTTTTGGCCTTTAATAAAGTAAGCGTGAATTTGGGTGATGACGGAGTAGCCATTATGGTTTGTATGCTGACGCACGTTGTAAAAATGTAATTGTGAAAGTTGTGACCTTGTTTTTTACAAGAAATAAAATTATATGGGGTTATTTTTTATTGACAAACTAGTTTTAAATATAAAAAGCTTATTTGGAGTGGTGAGAAATGGTTTTACTATTTCAATTAATTTGTTGCGGAAAGGAGGGAATCCGAAAAATATAAACAAAAAGGACAGGCATTAACTATCACTATCCGTTTAAATTAATCAGCAATAAATAACTTGCTGTGAACTGCAACAGATATTCTTAGCGTTACCAACAGAGGTTTTTTTGATTGGGAGACTCTGGGAATTTGTTTCTCTCTCCGGGCTCCGGGTCTTGCCAAAATTTGTCCGTGCCGCAGTGTAACAATTTACTTCTTATGGATTTGGTATAGCTTCCAAAAATATTTACATAGGAAATCACATATTTTACATGTAATGCTACTAGTCAACTAAATCCAACAAATTATGACTTGTTTCGGATATTTTAACCTGAATTGCAGAGGCAACACGATAGCTTAGCCCAAGAAATAATGTTATTTTTTCATAGGATGCCATAAAAGAGTATGTTTTTTTTAATAAGGCGTAGAATCTATAAAGCCATATCGAAACGAAATAAGAAATCAACTACGATCAAGTCAGTCATATAAGAAATGATCAAGTTTGGTTCGAGTAGTTTCAGCTGTAGACTTAAACAAGTTCGGGAACAGTTCGAAAAAACCGATAAGAGATACATATGTACAACTTTGAGGCAGATAGATCGAATCAGGGGACTTATTTCTTCAATATTATATCTGGTATGAATGCTATTATATATAATTTGTGCTATCAGATTAGCTATTTGATATATAAGAATATTTTTTTGTATCTCTTTTTACATCCCAATGGTATAATAATTTTGACACATAGTTTGTCATACTCCTTAATATTCATCGTAGACCTCTGAAACTATAAAATTTTATAACGATTTAGCACTTTCCGGTTGTTCATTAATCGATTTTATGCCTCAACATTTTGAGCTAGAAAGCTAAAATGCGGAGCACATACTCTCCAGTTTCAGAAATATTTGAGTGTCATTCTCATAATTTAAAAAAATATATTTTTAAAGCTGACGGGAAAGGTTTAAGATATTTACAATATTTGACCTGCTTAACAAGTTTGTCGTGCATAACTTTTGTGGTCGTTTCTTAATAACATTTTATTTCCTTTAAAAAATCCGCATTAACTAATTTCTTGGAATTATTATTTCATCTTTAACTAATTGTCATGGATTGGAGCATTTATCTATGTTTATGTGATTCAATTTCGAAAAAATGAATAAAGTACTTCGTATTCATAAATGGAACCGAAGTCAACTGAAAATGATGTAGGTAGTCAGAAAATTATGAAGTTACCACTTTTAAATAAAAAAATTGAATTTGGTATTTATGCTTTTGGGATACTTTGGACCTAAACATCCAAATTAGAAAAGAAATCAAAATCGTGTGAGCCATTTTTTGAGAACATTAACATTTTCATGGTAGGTTACGTTATTTTATATGTTAAGGCAAAAAATAATTATGAACACTGCGAGATGATGCATTAAAAACTAAAAATAAAAAACTTTCTCGTTAGTATACTTATTTATATGAGATTTAAAGTGTATAGGTATATGCTTAATGGTTCTTTTTTTAATTCATATTTGCGTTGTTATCATATAAATGTAATCAATTACTAAAAAGTAACCAACAAGATAAGGAATTACCTAGTTAATGCCTATTACCCCCTACGCCTAAGTAGCTTCCACAGAAACCTTTAGAAGATCATAAATTTCTTCGCTTGACCAACCACTTATCAATTCCGTTTAATCATGTAATCCTAATTGATCCAATCGAACGGAGTTAAAAGTCTATTCATACAAAAAAAAAAAAAACTTCGGCCGAATAAGAAGAATGTCCGGTTGTACCTCGTTTGAACAGAGATACAAAAGATGGCCGTTTACGTATACTTATTTATTTTGTCTTTCTTTCTGATTCAGTAAACTTTTAGCATTGATATACCACTTATAAAAGCAAAACAAAGAGAAAAGCTCAATCACTATCCTTTTGCAGTTCTACAAGCACAGATGATATCAACTGAAATAATCTGAAGAATATCCATTCGAAATAAAATAGCGACCTAATGACCCATGCTGGGATAAAAGCAAAACGAAAACATCATACTCAGGCTCATCTGTAAATCAGGGAGGAAAGCATTTCTTCCGGCACCCACTTTGATTTCTGTCATGTCCAATAGCAATTAACGTGTTTCACCGAAAGTGACACTCCTCCGGCTGTGCCATCTGTATGTAGCGGGTCATATACCGCCCAATTTACGTCCCACAATGTCTCAGGACAAAAGAACACAGTGAACGGATATAATATTTCAGTTACCTACATACTCGTATGTAGGTATATGCTGGAATCAAAATTATTACATTTATTCATTCACTCGGACATTGATGGACGAATAAAAGGAAACTGGTTTGAAAAACGACGACGGAACAAATCATTTTGTAACACACATTACGAGAAAAGAAAAATAATATATCTTTAATGACATCTTAATAAGGACAAAACGGAGTTGGTCGATACACAAGTCCCATTAACAACAATAGATGTTGTTAGTGAAATAAAACCACAAAACACAGGACTATTGTGTTTCGATAATGTTTTCTACTTTTTGTTTTCCATACCAATCGCTTATTGTATTTATATACTATGTATATGTATTTGTTTTGTACCTACTTTGAATGTGAATAAATACCCATCAGCACATAATGAGGGTGAACATATCTTCCAATGTTGATCTCGTTCTTTTTTAAAGAGGCATTTTCTGATGCTGCCCGTAGCTTTTTATCTGGATAATGACGTTGTTGTGGTTTAATTACAATCATTAATCCTTGTTATTGTCGGATTGACAATGAAAATGGAATTAGTACCTCGGAGAAGAAAATCATAAGGCAAGGACAAGTGCCGGAAAGCATTTTCGATGCGATGAATGCCTTCCGATGGGTGGTGGACATAGACATATAAATTTTATTGTTTTTGATAAAAACAAATTCAAGTAAATAGATGCATCAAAAAACTTCATAAAAGCTCTGAAAACAGCAGCTGGATACTTTAGAACAATGCAGTCATGTAGTTTGCTTAATTGTATGAAAAGAGTATTATTGGTAAGTATAGGGATAGACACTCGCTTACGAGTCATAGATACAAAGGGTTTTGGTGTAGCATTTACCAGCAGGAGTGATGGTGATTAAGACAAACTTGTACCAGCGTTTGATAAGAATGGAAAATAGGACAGAGTTCAGATTCTATATATATACATAGGTACCTATGTGGAATCGTTTCAAATATAAAATTAATTCCTATCAATTAATATGTATTCATCTGCACAGACGATATTGACATATGCTTAATTTCTGAAACGAATCTGACGAAGGACTTAAGAATATAAATATGATCATATAGCGTCAATTGCGCATATCACCCTTCGGACATGGATAGAGACGGAACTTATTTGCTTACAAAAGACACATATTCACTAGAAACAAAAATTGAGCTAGATAATGAGCATATAATTCGCGTTCGCGTGAAGAAGAAGCGCAAAACGTATGATATTGCGTCTATTTATATCCCCCCAAGGTAGTAGTTACTGACACCTCTGTTAAAGTTGAAGAAAACTTCGATCTCTTCTCAGACCACTCGCCAGTCATTCTGACTATTAGCGGCTACCTACCGGAAAAGGATGGTCCACCCAGTATATGGTTCAAAAAATAACTCTTTTATAAAAGACTGCGCAAATAAAATCGATCTAAACGTATCTCTTCAAACACCATATGAACATGAAGACGAAGTCGATCAATTAATCGGAGTCACACAAAGCTCTAACTGGCTTAATACTTCTTACAGAAGAATAACAAAAGCAAAATGTGTAATAAAATATTCTCAGTAAATAACCGAATTAGTAAAACAGAAAAGAAAAGCGCGCAAAAATTTCCAACAATCTCGCGCTTCACAGCATAAAACGATATTAAATAATATATGCAGCACTCTAAAGAAAACGAAGTCTCTTTATGGCTTGAAGGTCTCACTGCGGATAAGAGTTCGAACTACTCACTCTGGAAATCTATAAAAAGCTTAAAAAATCTAAAAACGCAAGCGCCTCCTATCAGAAAAGATAATGGCGAATGGGCGAAAGGAGACAAAGAAAAAGCCGACATATTTTCCGAGCACTCAGAAGAAACATTTAAGCCCTTTGACGGTCAAGAGCTGATTGGTCTTAGCCGGAATACTAGACAATTTTAAAATAAAAACGGCATAGCTTGCTGAACTGCGTATGAAATACAAAAAATGAAATTAAGCAAGTCTCCTGAATGCGATTTGATTACGGGGCAGGTCCGTTAAGAGTTGCCTAAGAAAGCACTTATCATGCTCGTTTATCAAATCAATGCTTCGTTTAGACTACTGTATTCGTAATATTTATTGTATTCTTTTTAATTTAAACTCCAGATATTCCACAAGAAGATGGCACAACTGTAGCTACGTTTGCGGATTTGAAGCTATATTGGTCATAAGTAATACGGTTGAATCATCAAAGAACAAGCTTCAATGGGCTATCAACAGCATTTTTCAGTCGAAAATGACTTGGCGTATTGTCCTCAATGAAACAAAAACACGTTAATTCTACTTAGAGAAATGTATATACGCTACCCATTTTAATAGGCTTCGAACACATAAAGCTAAGTATTTGGGAATGACATTAGATGCGAAACTAAAATGAAAAGCGCACGTCAAAAAGAAACGCGAAGGGCTCGTTATTAAATATAATGAAATGCATTGGCTGCTTGCCAAACTCAGCATGCGGAACAACCTGCTTTGATGCAAGCATGTTCTGAAACCGGTTTGGAAGTTGTATACCATAAACTTTGGGGTTGTCCTAAAGCTAATAAGATCAATATTTCATAAACTTTCCACAATAAAGTGTTAAGAAGAATTATAAACGCCTCGTGGTTCCTATATCCGAAATAGTGATATTCACAGAGATTTGGATATGGCAACCGTCGAAGATGAAATGAAATCCTTTGCCCGTCAGCAAATTTAGTGTGCCGACTTCTACGGATAAAACCACGTGAGTTAGAGCAATAAAATTTAACCGCGTGTTTTTGGCGGTACAAGTAGTTGCCTTCGATGGGAAGCTCCCTGGTAAACGCGAATATAAATTATTATATCTAAACTACTAAATAGCAAATAACGTAGTTGTAGTAAAGGGTGATCCATTTCGAGCTTCCCTACTTTTTTAAAGAAAAAAAAAACACAGAAAATTCAAATTTAATGGAGAATGTTTATTATCATTTGAAAGAACATTCTTTGGCATTTTTTTTTTGAAGATTATGTCTATCAAATGTTGGCCGTTGATACGTCGCAGATGGTCCATCCGTTGAGTCCAATTTTCGATCACTCGTTCGAGCATTTCGACTGGTAACTGTCGAATGACACGCGTGATGTTTTCCTCCAATGCCTGAATCGAAGCGGGTTTGTCGGCTTAAGCTTTTGACTTTACATATCCCCACAGGAAAAAGTCTAACGGTGTGATATCACACGATCTTCGTGGCCAATCGACCGGCCCAAAACGTGAAATTATGTGCTCACCGAAATGTTCTCTCAATAAGTCCATTGATTGATGCGATGTGTGGGAAGTGGCGCCGTCTTGCTGAAACCAAATGTCGCCGAGATCACGAGCTTCAATTTCAGGCATCAAATAGTCACGATAACGGTCGCCATTGACGGTTACGTTCGCACCGGCATAATTTTTAAAGAAATATGGACCGATGATTCCACCGGCCCACAAACCACACCAAACCGTTGTTTTTTCTGGATGAAGTGGCAGTTCTTCAATCTCTTCAGGTTGCTCTTCGTCCCAAATGCGGCAATTTTGTTTGTTTACATACCCATTGAGCCAGAAATGGGCCTCATCGCTAAACAAAATTTTCCTCGAAAACGTCGGATCTTCTTGGAACTTTTCAAGAGCCCATAGAGCGAAGCGATGTCGCTTGGGAAGGTCGAGCGGCTTCAGTTGTTGCACAAGCTGTATTTTGTACGCTTTCAATTTAAGATCTTGACGTAAAATGCGCCAAGTCGTTCCATACGTCAGTCCGAGTTGCTGCGAACGGCGCCGAATCGACTCTCTACGGTCTTCGTGTACACTCTCAGCTACGGCCGCTATATTTTCTTCACAGCGTGCTGGACGTGGTCAATTCGGTCGAATATTATCCAATAATGAATGCTGGGTCTCAAAATGGGTGATGGTGTTGCGATTAGTACGCTCAGTAGGCCGATTATGATGACCATTTCGAGCTTCCCTACTTTTTTAAAGAAAAAAAAAAACACAGAAAATTCAAATTTAATGGAGAATGTTTATTATCATTTGAAAGAACATTCTTTGGCATTTTTTTTTTGAAGATTATGTCTATCAAATGTTGGCCGTTGATACGTCGCAGATGGTCCATCCGTTGAGTCCAATTTTCGATCACTCGTTCGAGCATTTCGACTGGTAACTGTCGAATGACACGCGTGATGTTTTCCTCCAAGGCCTGAATCGAAGCGGGTTTGTCGGCTTAAGCTTTTGACTTTACATATCCCCACAGGAAAAAGTCTAACGTTGTGATATCACACGATCTTCGTGGCCAATCGACCGGCCCAAAACGTGAAATTATGTGCTCACCGAAATGTTCTCTCAATAAGTCCATTGATTGATGCGATGTGTGGGAAGTGGCGCCGTCTTGCTGAAACCAAATGTCGCCGAGATCACGAGCTTCAATTTCAGGCATCAAATAGTCACGATAACGGTCGCCATTGACGGTTACGTTCGCACCGGCATAATTTTTAAAGAAATATGGACCGATGATTCCACCGGCCCACAAACCACACCAAACCGTTGTTTTTTCTGGATGAAGTGGCAGTTCTTCAATCTCTTCAGGTTGCTCTTCGTCCCAAATGCGGCAATTTTGTTTGTTTACATACCCATTGAGCCAGAAATGGGCCTCATCGCTAAACAAAATTTGCCTCGAAAACGTCGGATCTTCTTGGAACTTTTCAAGAGCCCATAGAGCGAAGCGATGTCGCTTGGGAAGGTCGAGCGGCTTCAGTTGTTGCACAAGCTGTATTTTGTACGCTTTCAATTTAAGATCTTGACGTAAAATGCGCCAAGTCGTTCCATACGTCAGTCCGAGTTGCTGCGAACGGCGCCGAATCGACTCTCTACGGTCTTCGTGTACACTCTCAGCTACGGCCGCTATATTTTCTTCACAGCGTGCTGGACGTGGTCAATTCGGTCGAATATTATCCAATAATGAATGCTGGGTCTCAAAATGGGTGATGGTGTTGCGAATAGTACGCTCAGTAGGCCGATTATGATGACCATAAGTTGAGCGAAGTGCACGAAACACATTCCTCACAGAACGTGAATTTTTATAATAAAGTTGAAAAATTTGTAAACGTTGTTCACGCGTAAGTCTTTCCATTATGAAATGCCAAACAATACTAAACAAAAATAACATGACAGCATGACATGACTCACACGTGATCTGTCAAAAAGGCTATTGAAAAAAGTATCTCTACTTGGATCACCCAGTATAAAGTAATTGAAGGGAGATGTTTTTAGTGAGTAGGTATCTCACACTATTATGAGTTTAGGAAAAAAGAAAAGGTATTCCCAGATTACACTTATCAGAACTAATCAAGTTGATGATATCAGTTACAGAAATCACATTTCTGTTAGCTCCATTTTGAAAAATCGTTGCGAGGAGCTAACTTTAAAATGAATCTAAAAACAAAAAATTGTTGACCGAAATTAAATTTATTTTACAACGCGCTGCATGTTAAAATTTGCATCAGATTTACTAGACTTGAATACTACATTTTTTGCATTTTCGTAAAATTGAATCACCTGTGAGGCAGAATGAGGATTTTAACAATTTTTAAAAGTGGCACTCCTTATCATTTTCGGAGGGAAAAATATTTGAATGTTAGATTTAGATGAAATTGCCCTTTTGATGGGGTTCATAGAATCTTCGTCAAATTTTGAAGACTTCCTCGGATTTTGGAACTTCCAATTCGTATTTCAATACCTTCATTTCAGCTGCTATCAATTTGCCGAGGGGCGTAGAACTGCGGTGTAGAACCTTCCTTTCTGCTTAATTCGGGGCGTTTTTGGTTCAAAGGAGATGGCAGAGTTCTACTGCAACTTTCATCTATGCTTGCTTCACGTTGAACTTTGTAACAGATGGAATTAAAATCCGCCCAAGGTACTGTTACATGGTAGGCACCCTCTAGCCTACGAAATATAATAATAATTTTGTTTTTGGAGTTTTAAATTTTCGCAAAAATTAAAAGACATATATGTGATGTTCAGTGTTCGATTAAAGGGCAGTAAGTCCAGTAGGACAATTTAGTGTAACAATATTAGTAAACACAGAAATAAAATGTATATACGTACATATTTCTTTTTTAATTTTGACTTTAAAAAAAATCTTAATTTACTTCTATTTCTTTATTTCTATTTAAAAAATATAATGCGGTGTTTTTAAAATAAATTTTGTTTCTTATTAACTCATTTAAAACCAATGAAAATGATTTCATGTGAAACCATGTCAATCCATCAATCAGGTAACCCTGTTCCTGTCCAGTTAATTTGAAATTACACGTATTATCTCTGCCTAAAAAATCTAATTTCTGTTTTTGCTAGAGTTTTTTTTTTTCTCTTCGCATTAATATCGCGAGTTTTTTTAGTTATTTATTTGTTCTATTTCTCTGAAATAGTTTTAAAAATAATTCTTATTTGAATTTTATTCATGTCTATGAGAGTATCGTTCGGTGCTCCTTCATCATATGGTGACCAGTGCATCTTCTTACCTTGTCATTCTGTGTGAGTACAACTTTTAGTGCATGTTCTGCCTCTAATGCAAGTTTGATATTCACCAATCCATCCCGTTCTCTTTCTATACTGTATGCAACTGTATCAAGAGAGCGTTTGAGTGCACTTGAAAGACCGTGCTGTGCTAGCTAGACTTTCTATCATCTCTAAACTCTGTTGCCATCTTCTTTCATCATTTGGAGTAACTAAACCTGGTGTTACTGCTTCCTCCGACGTTGCCGCCATCTCTTAGCTGCAAGCAAAATCATATTTGAAACTCATTCGTTGAGTTCGTACAGCAACCGTTTTTCGTCTGAGATCGTTATCCGTTTACATCTTTCAACGCTTTCATTGATCATGAATGTATCAGAATGCTATGTTTGTAAAAAAACATCTAACGAGGTTAAGCTTTCCTGCGTTATTTGCCTAGAAAATGTGCATGCAAAATGCATTGGCATTAAAGGAAAAGATGTCGACAAAATCATCTCAACTCCTGGACTCTGCTTTTACTGCGAGAAACACCGGAGTATTTCACCGGAGATTTTACACTGGAAAATCGTTAAGTTACAAAAGTTATTTACAAAACTATCTTCAGTAGTTGGTGAAGTACAAGATATCTTTGCCTTTGACATATCTAGTATGGATACAAAGATGGAAGGCTTCACGAACATCGAGCAGCTACTGCAAAGAAACCCCCATCATACTGCTGATAAACAAGAACAAAAACAACAACAACAGCATCAACAAAAACAACAACAACAACAACAACAACAGCAACGAACATATCCACAACGACAACTGCAACTGGAGCAACAACAACGGAGATCTTCACCTTGTGTTGAACCAGTTCAGCAAACTCAAATCAATCCTCATGCTTGTAGTTCGAATGATCTTAGTGCTACCAATCCAATTAGTGATGCGGAACCGAACTATCTTACTTCTATTCTGGATGTGGAGGAAGGTGTCCATCTACTTCAAGTTCCTCAGACGAAAAGAGGTCTCCGTTCAAAAACGCGTGAAAAATCAAGTGGTTCTTCTCCGTCAGGGAATTTTGCGATCCGTGAAATCGACGATGTTGAAGTGGTTCCGCGTGTAAGCGATTCATTTCAAAATGATAACCCCTCTACCAGTAAGGACGGTGTTAAATCACGCCAGCTCTTGAATGGTATTCCTGGTAAGAACTGCTCTCTGAAAGTAGTAGCACCACCTTTTGCGGTATTTTTGTCAAGGCTGGAATATGGTACCAAAACCAGCGATGTTATGGATTACATTGCTACCAAAGGCATAGATACCAGTAACAGAAAATGCCACTGCTTGACACCGGATAACCTGCAAGGTCGTCTTTGTTCGTCTTTCAAACTGCAATCGCCTCTTCCAACTGGAAAATTGCTGGTTGATCCCAGCTTTTGGCCGAAAGATATGCTTGTAAAGGAATTTGTCAACAGGCCTAGCATCAAGAAGGCACCAAAAAACCTTCCAAAAAACTGAGAGCTTCAGATGTAAATCCTTCTACCTTCAGCCTGTATTATCAAAATACTGGTGGTCTCCGTACAAAACTGCGAGATGTCTTACTTTTCTCCTCGTCTTGTCAATATGATGTCATTGTTTTTACTGATTGGATTGCCCTTTTTAATAACGGCAATCTGAATTATTCTTTTAATGTATTTATTAAAACAGTCAAAGTGGCAATCGATATGTTTACGCCTAAAGATAAGATTGCATCGTCAGCTAAACCTATTTGGTTTAACAATAGGATCGTTAATATAAATAATAGGAAGAATAAGATGTATAAGCTGTTCCGAAAAAGGAACGATCCTGAACTTTTGTTAGCTTATAGAAGGCTGCAAAAAGAATTTGACGTTTTAAACAAATTTCTTTATAAACAGTATGTTCTTTCTGTGGAATCAAATTTAAAAACCAACAGTAAACGTTTTTGGAGCTTTATCAATAGCAAAAAACAATCTAACGGTATTCCTAGTTGCATGCGTCATAATAATGTATCGTCTTCCGACCTTTTAACCATTTGTAATATGTTTGCTAACCACTTTCAATCTGTTTATTCAAGCGATTCTTCCCCACCCTTAAATGCAATTGAAAACTTTGTGCCAAACAATTTTTTAAACGTCGGTATCCTAGAGTGCTCCATCCAGGAAGTTCAAATTGCTCTTTCTTTATTGAATTTAGATAAAAATCCTGACTTTGAGGGCATCCCACCAATTTTACTTCAAAAGTGTTCACATGCCTTTTCTGTGCCTCTATGTTTAGTGTTTAATTTGTCTCTGCAGACTGGTCAGTTTTTGAAGGTTTGGAAGAATTCATTTTTAACACCTATTTTTAAATCCGGATCAAGGCATGAAATTTGTAACTATCGTCCAATTTGCAAAATTTCGACCATACCAAAGTTGTTTGAAAAAATTATTTATGAGAAACTTACTCCTCTCTTAAAAAGATACATCTCTCCGTTTCAACATGGATTTGTGGCTGGTAGATCTACCACCACAAATCTCTCAATATTTTGTAACACGGTTTTGAAAGGCCTTGAGAAAGGGTTACAGTGTGACGTAATTTATACGGATTTTGCTACGGCTTTTGACAGTGTAAACCACGTCTTACTAATTTCCAAACTTAAAAGGTTTGGATTTCATTCCAATGTTCTTGAGTGGATTCGCTCATATCTGACCGATCGTATTCAATATGTTCGCATTAATGACGTACTTTCATCACCAGTGTATGTTACGTCTGGAGTCCCACAGGGGAGCCACCTAGGTCCTTTGCTTTTTCTTCTGTTTATTAATGAAATTCCTGATTTATTTATGAACTCCCATTACTTAATGTTTGCCGATGATTTGAAAGTGTTCCGAACTATTCAGTCTGACTATGATAGCATCCTTTTACAGGAAGATCTTGAAAGACTATATGTGTGGTGTCAAAATAATGATCTTCGGCTAAATGTTTCAAAGTGTCAAAGCCTTTCCTTTTGTCGCAACCTCTCCCCTGTTTCATTTACGTACGCGATTAATAACTCACCTTTATCCATTATTCCCTCAAAAAAAGACCTGGGAGTCATATTTGACAAAAAACTTGATTTCTGTAAGCATATTGACTTCTTGGTTGCTAAAGGTAATTCAATGTTGGGTTTTATATTACGGAATTCTAGGGACTTTCGGGATCCTCATACACTTAAATGCCTGTTCTTTGCATTTGTCAGGACTAATCTTGAATATTGTAGTATTGTATGGAATCCTTGTTATGAGGTACATTCTATTAGAATTGAAAAGATCCAAAAACGTTTTATAGGGTTGCATTTCGGAAACTACGCTGGAATATTGAAATGTCTACGTATATGACAAGATGCAAACTATTTGGCATCTTACCTCTTTTTAAACGTAGACAATACTTTTCGGTTATGTTTATTCGGGATTTAATAAATAATCATATCGATTGCCCTCTACTTCTATCGTTAATTGGTTTTTATGCTCCTTCTAGAGTTCTTAGAAATCGTTTACTATTTTATGTTCCTTATCATAGGGTTAATTATGGTTGTAATGAACCAATTTCGAGGTGCCTAAAAGAGTGTAATAAGTTTAGCAGCCTACTTGAGTTTGATCTTACCAGGGACTCGTTTAAAAATAAACTTTTTTTGGCATTAGGCCTTGGTGGTAGTACTTAAGTATTAAAATTTTGTAATTAGGTAATCTAACGAGAACAGTGAATGTTCTCATTTGATGAAAATAAATAAATAAATAAATAAAAGTTTATAGTAGTTATAAAATTACATACCATACATACCATAAAAAAAAAAAAAAAAAACTATTATAAGGCGGAAATGAGAATGGATAAGCTTTCATTTAGTGGAGTGGGGTTGTCAACTCAGATAATGTTTAAACTATTTTGTTATGTTATACATTTACATATGCGTTTTTATATCGCATGATTTAATTTTTAAACATGTAACACCAGCTGAACGCAACAATCTTTTTTAATTGAAAACGAGAAAAGATGTTACCTTGGCTGGGAGAGTGGAATATTTTTGGTTAAGCGTGTCAGCTAAACAGTAAAGATATACTATATACTTTAAAAAATATCGCGTTGTGATTATTGTAATTAGCATACTAATTTGTTACCTTCCAGGTTTCTATCTAATTGCCATTATTTAAGAATTGATATAGAAGTCATTCCCTCAATTCAACGTATTTCCATTTTTAATTTGAATCCGCAGATCGGATATCCAATTCCAATATTAATTAAAAGATCCGCAAATGTAAATTGAAACTCGAAAGCAAAGAAACCGAATCCTTGCATTTACCGCATCGAATTACCATAAATCAAGCTGATTACAGCATCCATTCATCCATGATTACAAGGTTCATATAGTGACACTCTTTGCTATACCTATCTATTCCTTTTACCTGACCGTCATCAACAACCACCCCAAACCCTATAAGGACAATCAAGAAACAGTGATAATTTCATTAAAACGAATGATTACTCGCGTACATTCGTGCTTTCCATCCAAGAATAAATTATTTTGATTTCTTCTACAACAGACAGACAAGCAAAAAGATAAATAAGGGAAAAAAGCAAAAAATTGATCCCTGGGATAAAAAAAAACTGCAAAACGTACAAAATTGAGCAAAAGAAAAATAACTGAAATTAAAATCACGCCAAACAGTTTACAGCTTTTGCGTCTGTAAACGAAATGGTCGGATCAGGATGCCAACAAAATAATTGCTTTCGCTGAAAATGCTTGTCGGTTGCGCCTAGCATAAATTATCTCAATTTGCGGTGGCGGAGGACGCATTTCAATTACATCGAAGGATGTAGCGAAGGAAGCGCGCGACAAGAACGAATAAGATAAACAACAGCGTGAAAAAATGTTCCGCTATAAATTATCAAT
Organism: Ferdinandea cuprea; assembly: GCA_963576555.1. NCBI lineage: Eukaryota > Metazoa > Arthropoda > Insecta > Diptera > Syrphidae > Ferdinandea > Ferdinandea cuprea. The sequence continues at coordinate 88,810,292 of OY754959.1, forward strand.
TAAATTTGAGTTTTCGCTTTTGTCATTGCTATTTACCTACCAGTTTTTACAATTTTAATTAACGTTACTGTTGTGTGAGAAATAAAAATCATTAAAAAATTCTTTGCTTATTTATTGTTTGAATTTTTATTTTTTATTCCTCACAAGTGTACGATTGTATTATTTTCATATTCATACCTGTACCTTCATATTAAAAGAGTATGTATATACTCCTATGTTATGATTTTATAAGTCATAATAGTACCTGTTTTGGGCTTATTTTGGTCGAAATCGAATTCACTTCACTACAGACAGAATTTGTTTTAAAATTGCTTTCACAAGTCTTAGTAGTACAAAAAAAACCAGATTAGTTACTGGGAAAACTATAATTGATTTTATATGATCCAATGTAAAAATTCTGTAGCAAAATTCTTAAAAGAATAGTGTAAAACTCAATCATCAAAACCAGAGGCACAATCTTTTAAACGTTCAATGAAGGAAAAACAAAGTATATATTGTCAACTAGGAAGGAAACCATCCACCGACGTCTCGGACAGAACGTCAACGCAGACATATAAATATAATGTGGAGGTAGTGAACGACTTCGTATAACTTTTAAAACTACGGTTTTTCTCTTTACGAAAAGAAAAAGGTCACTGGTCTGTCTCAACTGGTGCTTAAAGATGTCACCATCCCGATCTCCGATGAAGTCAAACATCTGGGAGTTATCCTTAAAAAGAAGGTTCTATGGTCGAAAGCTGATAAAGCACTGTCCGCTTTCGAACAGTGTAGAGGCGCTTTTGCCAAGACATTGGTTTATTTCAGAAAAGGTCCTTTGATCAATGCGGCCATGATTAGGCCACTTCCCTCATACGCATCGGTTGGTTGGTGGAACAGGCTTTCTCGGAAACCGGAACGACCGTTGTCGACTGCACGGGTCCTCCTTAGCACGACGGGCTCTGCTCTAGAAGCTTTGATGACCCCCCCCCCCCCCCCTCCTTCATATATGTATCATGGATTTTATGCTAAAAACCATCTCTCGCTTAAAGAGTGTTTGGTATTGGTAAAATGCACACTGGAATTTTGAAGAAATTGCCCGAGAATTATCCATCGACCCCCCAGAAATCTTTCTTTCTTTGCAGACTTTTGGCCGATTAATATACCACAGCTTGACAATTGGCGGACCTATTTTACATTTTTATATGTGTGATGCCATCCCAGGCAGCAAAACTGAGTTCAAAAATTCCGTTGGATAATAAATATAGGACAGTAAAAAAAATGTTTTCTCGCTGTCGCGAGTAAGTTACTTACGCGGAATAAAGTTAAAAACAATCCTTGAAGCGGATTGTATATTGTTTCGAAATATAAGCTCAAACCGGTGCAGAAATTTTCTAGTTCTTAAAGCGTACACAAAACAACTTAACGTATTTATATATTTAGATATAGTTTCTAAATAAAATGTATGTTTCTTAAACATCCTTAAGTTTGATGAATAGTGGGGCGGAAGGTCAAAATGCAGCTCAAGTCGTGTGTAATAGTTGCTTTCTACTTATGGATTACAAGAGCTGTCAGACCCGAAAAGCGAATTTTTAATTAGATGAAAAATTTTGTTGTTATTAATACATGCTTAGGTACCTTTCCTCATTTTGTTTTTGTCTTCCTTTAATTTCATTCAGCTGTCGAAAAAAATCCATAGTTTCAATCTTGACATGGTCCTTAATTTTTAAATATGTCCCAAATGCAAGCATATTTCTTCAGTTTAAAATTAATTGGAATTGTCATTTAATGTTCCGAATAGAAAGCCTTTTAAATTGCTTACATTGGAAAGAATTAAAACTGGTTTCTTTTATTGTTCTGCAGATTTGTAATATTCTTAAAAATACGGGTTACACACATCAAAAAAAAAAGAAGAGAACGAGCAACGATCTAATAATCATGCAACATTAAACCAAATTATCCGACACCAAATTGTTACCATTTTCGCAATATCCTTATACTACAATACGTTTTTTTATATTCGTAAGAATAATAAAGTATTGCACTTAATGACTTATTTTCAAAACAGATTAAAAGCATACCCCTTGCACGGATCGTTAAAAGCTAAACAAATGGTTAAAATACCAAGCGAATATACTCTCGTTCTAGAACACTGATTTTCTTGAGCCCGCTTGGCAAGAGTTTCGGGGTGGTAATATGGTACGCAGAATATTACTGCATTGCCCTAAATGTTTTGCTTATACAACGAATTGTGGCCTGTGGGTTTACACTACATGTTGAAACATATTTTTAGGGATTATTGTCAAGAGTACTTAAGCAAATTAATTAATTGATTGTTTAATTTGAACTTGTTCATTACTTATATTACCTCTCATCAGTCTAACTAATTTATGGTATGAAATATATTTCTTAAAATAATATAACTAAAGCTTTCATACGTATATATAGACATAGATACATATACATATGTCTTCTTTAGTAGTAGTCTGTAAGACCGGTCTCCTAGCCTTTGGACATTATTTAAGTTTCTTTTATGTTTATTAAGAAATTCAGTTTTGTTCAATATCGTAGCTGAGATAAAATAATAAAATGAAGTCTTATATCCGAAAAGAATACATCCTAAGGACAAAGTATAAAATAAAGGTTCTACATTTGTCGGTATGTGCAAACGAACCTTGTTTCTTGCTTCGGAATGTAAAGTAATTCTTCTTTGAAATAATTACAAAGAATATGGGAATTAAAGACCCACTGAATAAATTTTTGCAAATGAGATACGTCTGTGTTCACGACTAGCTGTTTCATCATTTAAATTTCGCTCGCGCATTTTCCCTTGTAGTTTCTTTTCCCCCTTGTGATTACCCAAAGCTGTTTAGCTATAAAACATGTAAAGATTACAAAGTACGACATAGAAAAGTAATACTGTGGAAAAATAAACTTCCAAATGGTCTGTTCTTGAAGTGACAATGACAGTGGCAGTTAGTTGGACGTATCCCGGTGGGTCTCGCCATTACCCAGAATTAACAGGTATATGTTCATTATTGGTTAACTTATGGCTAGTAAAGTTATGACTAGTAGAATGCCCACAAAGCTGGAGTAAGTGCTCTAAAAGCGATGGTCTATGAAGTTGTAAATAAATCGACCAAACTGCGTGTTCATTTTGTATCCTTTCCTCCGTGGCTCTTCAACTATGTTGAAACCTTAATTCTTAATTGGACTTATTTACTTCCTTTATATTTAAAGCCGAAGCGCTCTGTGTCATTTTAATTTTTCGATGGTCCATGTGTAATTAATAAATTCTACAGTGTTAAACAGAAGTGTTTCTTTTACAAATTGTATAATACCTAATTTAGAAAACCGCAATATTTTTTTTTTGGAGGACGGGATAAGCACATGGTGAAATATCTTTCGTAACTAACATTCACCTCTTGTCACTGTCATGAATTATTTATAAAAATAAAAACCCTACAACGACTGACAAAAAATGTATGAATACATGTTATTTTAACGTTTGCCAAACAGATTGCAATAGGTAATTTTGTATGTTATATGTATAATCTTCGACAATTATAACTTAAAAATATGTTGCTATAAACCGTAACGGAGTTCACATTAAAAGTTCATCCATCATCATTATACATATAAGTATGTAGATGTATTTAAAAATTGTTTGCAAGAGTTCACTTGTTGGGTACAAAGTTTTACCATCTGTGACGGGTGACGGGATCCAAAACTTTTTAACCTCTCGTTAATTAGCATTAATATTATATGACAGACAAGTTGGGGTGTTCAAAGGCAGTAATTACTATCCGTAACTTTGGTGAAAATTATGCTTATAGGACACGTACGCACTTTGAGAAATGGATGCGGTTAATTATGCTTGTATGTTGAAATGTTAAGATATTTGTGGATCTGTTCATTGTAATTAAACTGGCGTTAATATATCGTATATTATTAATACTTAAACAGATATAAAATGGAAATTAAATTAGTAGATCGGATAGGCGTAAAATTAAGCAAAAGTATTTGTCTTTCTGTAGAGAGGTTAAGAGAAGTTTTTTTTTAGCTATTTTAGCAAATATGGTAAATGATGTTACTGGAACTAACTTTGCGTTTTCTTACCTCCCCTTTCGAATAACTTTATAGCTTCGCTTACAACAAAATAGAAATATTGGAATATTATGTTTTATAGGGACATATAATGGCTATTTGCTCCATATACAATTAACATGAATACAGGGCCCTAAAATTAGTTACAATAGTACCTAACTAGAAAGCGAGCGAGAAGCGAGCAGTCGAATCAATTGAGAGACGCTATTGCATAGGCAATGTTCAAAAGTTCCACAAAAGGGTAAAACGGTCCACCCGAGAATACAAGGTCCGACCAGAACCCTGCAGAAAATAGCATTGGAATGGACTCACATTCAGTGCTGAGGATTTGGAAAGAACACTTCTGCAGACTGTTAAACAGTGGAGGCAGCCAAAAACCTGCAGTCATGCAGAATGATCTGTTCAGCTTAGACGATGATAGCCAAAACTTCCTTCCACCCAACCTATACGAAGTGAGGATAGCTTTTTCCAGACTTGAGGCCAACAAAGCTGCTGGAGCGGATGGCCTTCCGGCCGAGCTTTTCAAAGCAGCGGGAGATGGCTTGGTAAGGACAATGCACCAACTTATCTGTAAAATTTGGTCGGATGAAAGTATGCCCAACCAAGGGAACCTCAGCATCGTGTGCCCCATGCACAATTAAGGAAATGCTCTGAGCTGCGCCAACTACGGAGGAATAAATCTCCTGAATATAGTCGGCTGATCGGCCAAATCGAGTTTGGTTTTCAACCATCGTCCAAATTTTAACACTCGGACAGAATTTGGATAAATCCCAGGAATTTCAGATCGATACACATCATCTATTTAAAGCCGATTACAATTGTGTATAAGCGAAGAATTATACAAAGCCATGCCAAGTTTTGGCATCCCCGCCAAACACGTTCTTCGGTGCAGGATGACGACGGAGAAATCTAAGCCATTTGATATCGATAAAGGTCTACAAGGCGACGCGCAATCATGTACTTAACATCGTTGTGGAAGCAATTGTACGAAACTCACAAGCCAACACCAGAGTTAAAGTTTTCAAAAATCCGTTCAACTACTTGCCTATGCCGACGCGTCGAGCTGTCAGTTGCTTATTTGTCACAATTGACTGATATAACTTCGAAGTAGGCTGAATTTTAGACAATTCACATTTTCAAAATTTAAAAAAAAATATTACTTTAGTACAAACGATATCGATGAATTTTTTTTGTATTTTCTATTTAATATTTAATGTAAAATAACAGCATTTTCGTTAAAACGTCACCAAAGGCAAGTGCAGCTAAAAACGTTGTATTATTCAAATGCAATATTGATTAAGAGAACAATGTAGGAGTGGTAAAAATAAATGTTTTTAACTTTCTCATTTTGTGGTAACTTTGATGTTGCAGTTGAATCATTCTATGCACTAATAAATGACTGCATGGATAGAGTAGCCTCACTCTTCAAAAACCAGAGAGCTTAGGTAGATATGAAATTGAAGTAAAAGGGCTTGGAAAATCTATATAAAAAGCCTCCGCCAATCAGATTTCGATCATTATTTATTTCTATTTAGTGAATTTAAAATGGTATTCTTTAACCTTTATAGTGAATATGTTAAAAAATATGGAATTTTCTTTAAAAAGTGATCCCAAACGTTTCTGGTTTGTTAATTCGAAAAACAAATCGAATGGGTATCCTTTCCTTTGTTGTAAATATTTGGGCTACTTAAATAGCTGTTACCAGATTAATTTCAGTAATTTTTCTTTCCATTTGGAAACTATTTGCAGATTTGTTTCCCTTTTGAAAAATTACAACTCATCTGGACCCAATGGCATTGCACCGATTGTTCTTAAAAAATCGGTCAAGACTTTAGTCCTTATTTTAAGTATTTGTTCGATTTATCTATTAGCTCTGGGAAATTCTCTAAGCATTAGAAAAGTGCCTTTAGCACACCTGTATTTAAAAAGGGTGAACGTGGTGATATCACGAATTACAGACAAATTTCTAAGTTTTCGTGTATTCCTAAGCTTTTAAGGAAATAGTCTGCGAAAAATTAATATTTCTATGTCGCAATATTATATGTAATGAACAACATGGGTTTGTTAGAAATCGGTCCGCTTTCACAAATATGTTATTTTTCTTGCGTGTGTGTTCAAATTCCTTAAAAAATAATAATGAAGTCGATTGCCCACTTCTCTAAGGCTTTCGACCATGATATAATCAGATTTGAACTTCGGGCTAGGTTTTATAAAATGGATTAATTCATACCGTATGGGTAGGGATTATCGTGTCAAACTTAGACGTTCGTTTTCTAAATCTTTTACTACTCAGTATGGAAAAAAAAATGCTCAATTTTCCTGGAAACTACACTCAAGTTTATGTGGATGATGTCGCCGTTCTTTCTGTCGGTTCAAATCTAGGGGCTGTCTGCTCTCAAGCGCAGAGATCCCTGGAATTGATCGATGTCTGGGGCACTAGTAATGGGCTTTCAGTGAATCCTCTTAAAACCACGGTTGTTCTCTTTACGAGAAGGAGAATCGTCACTGGTCTGTCCCATCTCGTGCTTAAAGGTGTCACCATCCCTATATCCGATGAAGTAATCCTCGATAAAAAACTTGGACTATGGTCCAAACATGACGAATCGAAAACCGATAAAGCGCTGCCGACTTTCTGGCAGTGTAAAGGCGCTTTGGACCTATACGGCCATGATTAGACCGCTACTCTCATACGCATCAGTTGTTTGGTGGAACAGGCTTTCGCGGAAACGTGTTACTGCTTCTTTTGCCAAACTCCAAAGAACGGCATGTCTCGGCTGCACAGGGGCCTTCCCTAGCACCCCGGGCTCTGCTCTAGATGCTTTGATGAATCTTCCTCCCCTTGATTTATAAATCATGGGGTGTACGCTTAAAACCGTCTTTAGCTTAAAGAGAGGAAAACTTGTTCGAGAATTATCCTTTGACCCCTGTCTTATGGATATGCCGTCTGATGCAATGACACCAGAAATCCTTCTGTGAAAAAACTACCACGTCAACTTTCCACAAGTAACGGCATGGCTTCGGTTAGACTCTAAACCATGGATTGAGTGCCATCGTATTTTCACGCATGGCTCCAAAACCGGGCAGGGGTCTGGTGCTGGAGTCTTTGTGGAATGCAATGATATACGACTTTACTACCCCTTGGGTAAACACGCATCTGTTTTCCAAGCGGAGATTTTTGCCATCCTAATGGCTATGCGCTATATTGTGAACAACAAGTGGAGGGCTAGAGGCATTTGCATCTGCAGTGATAGCCAAGCTGCATTAAAAGCGCTTCTAAATCCTCTTACCTCGTCCAAGTTAGTGCTAGAACTCAAGCTTTCTCTGAATTTGGTCTGAAGACTGAACACAGTGAATCTTGTCTTGGTACCAGGTCACACTGGCATCCAGGGAAATGAGATCTCGGATGAGCTTGCTAGGCAAGGTTCAGAAGAAGTTTTCTCAGGACCCGAGCCTGTGTTTGGTCTGCCTGCATCTTTAGTCATGTCTTCTATCGATTCTTGGGTTTCTCGTGAACATAAGATTCGGTGGCGCGATTGCGGTGGATGTAGACAAACCAAACTACTGCGCCCGGACATTTGCAAAAGGTCAGCATCTTGTCTTCTATCTCTGAGGAGAATCGACTGTAGGCTGCTTGTACGCGTTCTTTCGAGCCACCAAGCTTTTGCTAAACACTTAAATGTGTTGGGCTTAGGCGACACGACTACCTGTCCTGATTGCGGTGAGGAGGATGACACAGCAGAACACTATCTCTGCAGTTGTCCGGCCTATGCTCGCATCAGGTGGCGGATCTTCGGGGCTGACGTGTTGAGTGCCGAACATCTAAGCTCTTTATCACTGAAGCTCCTTATCGTTTTTCTTCAAAAGACGGGAAAACTAAGTACATTAATGTAAGTTTTCAGAATGGTAGTACAATGGACCAGTAGTTGTGTCTGAGCGCTCCATCGGATAGTAACAACCTCCGAGTTCCTCGGGGAAGACACTCAGATCAATTGGCCCTGGGTAAGAGAGGGACATCAAAGTTTGTTACATCGACTGAAGAGGCGAAGGTCGAATAAATCGAATAAAATTACTTTAAATGGCTCATATCAGATTTGAACTCTAAACCGATATTTGGCTTTGTTTAATACATTACATCGATTAGTTTGCATTATTTGTACCACATTTTGTTACCTAATCATAAATTTCATAAAATTGTACCCGAGAGAGAATCATTTACCAACTTTTGTCAAACGACGATATACAAAAGTTATCATATATAACGTTACACTGAGACTTGAAGACAATGTTTTTTTTAAACCGTACATAAAAGACTTACACACAATACAAAATATAATTTCTATTTCAAAGTAATTTGTAACAATACGTATTTCCGTTCTTTAACATGATGTAATAGCATTTTGTGCTACCCCTTCTCATGGCTGTTTTATTTTTATATACACTTTTTTTTTTCGTTAAACATGCGTTGAATTTGCGAACAAAAACATTTCGGCTAAAAGGATTCTAAATATAGGAAGGTACATATATACGACTTTTTTGGTTTTTTATTTCCAACTGTAAATGAAACTTTTACGCAAAAAGCTTTTACAAATATCATTATTGCTTGAATTCCTATTTCCTCTGCAATTCCCTCATTTTATGCATAACTCTTGCCGAAGCATCGTAAACTTTGAAAATGTTTTCACTTGCATAAAATGGATTGCGAATTCGCCTGGTGCTTTGTTGGCGTATACATGAAAGGGATCCAAACAAAAACAATGAGAGTTTTTAAGTATGTGAAAGCATGCTCCACGATAACGACACTTCGTTTTATAGCAAAGACTTAAAATATCAAAATTGTCAATAAATCAGGACGAAAAAGAATATGGTGCAGTGTGATGATATCTCTTTTAGGCACATGGAAGTATAAAATGTAGGTATTGTTTGTCAAAAATCGTTACTCATTCCTTTTGGATATTTATTGCTTTTTTTATTTGCTCATTGCATTCGATTTTGCTTTATTTGCGATTTTATTTGCTCATAGAAGATAAAGGTGACAATACTTTCTTTTTCTATGGGCTTTTTTGTCCATGTATAGCCAATGCCATCATGGTAGACTGGTATACCAAGGTGTATATACATGTATATAACCGACCGAACCCGATTTCAAGTCTTTCATTGACCAAACCGGTTTATTCTACTCTTTTGTTCTATATTAGTCCAAACAATTTTGACCTATGACGAACTGATTTTTATACTAGACAAGCTAACTAAACGTTAATAGTGCAGTGAACTTTGCATTTCTTATTCGATGTAGAAGGGGTATAGCACACGAATTTAAAAGCAAATACTTAATCAATAAACAATGAGTTCGTTCGGTCTTTTTTGAATTTTATCCATCCATTTGGATAGTTCTAATAGCACAGATTGCATAATGCTCGGTACCAATAACTTGTGAAAGAACGAGGCAGATGAATTTAATCGTTATATTTGATTTGTTATTGGTAAGTCCCAATGTCTCTAATGGTAGTACAATATCTCTTTTATAACTTCAACTAGGTTATCCGCATAAGCGACTATGTTACTACCTCTACTGTCAAGGGATTTACGAAAGGATTTTGTTTTGTAATGTTAAATCCATTTTTATTTGTATTGCAATAAAGCTTACAAACTAGACAAAAATTATTAAATCATTAAATCTAACTTAAAGTTAACAAGATACTTATTCTAGATTACTGGTCCTTATGCGGACGCTCTAAACTTAACTATATCACTTAATACTATTACCTTTCGGGCTTACGAAAGGAATTCTGTAAATAGAGATGTTTCACAGAACAAGAAACGGAACGCCACCTTGCGGTATTCCACGTTATGTGTTTCAATTTAAATTTATTTATAAATAATAGAATCCTTGAGAAGGGAATCTCATTAATGGAATCTTAAAATTAACACATTAAATTACAAATTTATATAATATTCATTAATTAATTACAAAAATAATCCAACAATAAACAATTAAAATTAATTTACAAAAATGGAGTGGAAATGCGCAGCTACGTTAGGGTTTAGGAAAAATCAATGGTTCTTTAAAATCATTTAAATTAGACATATTTTTAATTTGAGTAGGTAAACTATTCCATATTCTGGCACTCAAAACGAAGAAAGACCTGCGAGTTTGCAGTTTGGTTCGAGTTGAAATGGAAAAACGTATCTTTTCAAATAAATAAGACGGTGTTCTATGCTGGATCAATTTAAAAAGAAATTTACACATTTCAATTATAAAATGAGACATTAATGACATTTTAAAAACGCAATTTGTTAAATGAGACACATGATCAAACCTTCTTAAAGAATGAACAAAACGAATACATGAATTGAAAGCTACATTTAAATTTGTTTACTGATTGAGTCCATTCTACCGTATATAGGCGCACCATATGTAATAATTGGTGCCAAAAGAGTTTTGACCAAAGTCAGCCTAATATTCTTTGGTAAATATAAAGAGATTTGCCATAAACGCCTTAGACCTCCATATATTCTAGAAATATATAATAGAAATGTGTTCTTCTTAATCACGCAATAGCTAAGACTGATTGTAATGACTCTTCTATCTTATTGTAACCCAAGAAAGAAATTGTGAGGAACCTAGCTCCTCAATATAAGAGGTAATCATTTCTGTGTTTAGGTTGTTGAATGCACTCTTTATGCCCAAAAGGGATTTCTTTAATCGTTCTAGTTACTTTATGTAGCGTTGCCTTTAAAGAACTAGCTTTAACATATGCAGCCAGGGCAAACTAAGTTTATATCACTTTTAAATAGGTTAATATAAGAAATTTAAATTTTAATTTGTTGAAAACCAAAAAAATCAGAAATTTTGCTTTTATATGCATATAAATTTAAATGGCCTATTTGGAGTGGAGTGAAAAAGAAGTAACTGAATGAAGAAATATAAATTACAAATCTCAAATACCATAGCTATATTATTGCTGTTATAGTAAATAACATAAGATTTCCGTAGCGAAGCACGGCTATACAGCTATTGTATTATAAAATTTCATAAAAATTCGATCATTCATTTCGAAAGAAACGCACACATACCTAATACTACTTCATAATCCCTTATATATATGCAATTTCGTTGACCCGCAACTGAACCGATACGCTTACCTCTTAACTGAAAGTACATAAATCATAGTTGTTATGAAAAAGTTATTATTCTATGAGTTCAAATTATTTTCAATTTTCAAACATCTGGCTGCACAGAATCTATGTTTAGCTAAGACAATATTCATTAACGGAAAAATACGAAAGCCATTTATTACAAATACGCCCTACAATCTCACGTATTTGTAAAGTTGGCTTTTGAAAAATAGAAAAACGAAATACAAAGAAATCGAATGCAGACTTAATCGCTTTAAGGTGATTCATTTACAGTCGATGGAGCCTTTTGTGGAATTTTTTTTTTCTATTTCCTACCAGCCAATTCCCAGTATCACGACCCAAAAACCCTATTGCTCCTTGCACCCTTCCACTTATCTATTTAAAAAAAATGAGTCAATAAATTTCCGGATTGTAAGTTTCTCATTCAGTTTTTTTATTTAATTTTTTTTTGCAGTTGGTTCCAGAGATTCATCTAGCAGCGGTGGCAGCAGTAACAGTGGGAGCAATAGCGGTAGCAGTTCAGGCGGTGGTAGCAGTGGTTCTGGTGGCAGTGGTCAAGCTAAGTATCCGGTATTAGTTTTTGTTCATGGGGAATCGTACGAATGGAATAGCGGAAATCCCTATGATGGCTCAGTGCTGGCCAGCTATGGTCAGATTCTCGTTGTCACAATTAATTATCGCCTTGGCGTCCTTGGTAAGTGTGTGCTTTAAATAATAAATGTACCTTTATATATGTTCTTACAGCTACGTTGGCTATTGAGTGTAATGGATTTTCCTGATGCAGTGGTGATGCATTGAGTTATCTTGTAGGGAATTAAGAATAATGAATTGGAGTGGTCAGTGATTCCTTTCGAAGTAAAAACCAACTTCAATATAAAGCACACAATACATAAATATTTAAAAATAGTTAACTTTGCTTATACTAAAACTACTTTTGCTGGAAAGTGATTATTGCATTACCTTTATGGTGCTGCTTAATATTATATCAAGAACTTCTTGTCAAAATAATACCTTCCTATCGATAAAACATTAATAAACATTAATGTAATAATTTGATATTTGATAAAATCAAATAACTTAACTTTATATAATAAAAGAAATAGTAACATTTTTCGAAATTTCGTTTATTAGTTTTTGAGATATTGGCGGTTTTATAAATTACAGTTATTCGGATATTTTTGCCAAAAACTGAGTACTTGAGTCTTGAGTCTTGAAACTATTTCGTAGCATAATTGTGATATTTCAAACGATAAAGCAAAAAATAAGAAACCGTCGTTGAAGCAAATCTGTCGAACCGTTTCGCCATACGGCGCCCTGACGGACAGACAGAAAGACTGCTGGATCCACTTTTTTGGACTTCTCTATAGTCGTAATATTATCCCTTATACTCAGTTTTAGTTCGAAATTTCCAATGTCAATAGTAAATTGTAATGAATCCACTCTTCATTGCGAGTACAGACGTTTTTAATTTTCTATATTTTATGAAATGGATGTTCTCAAAACTAACATTTCAATTAAATCCGAAGCAGTTGGTCTAGACAATTTACACCCAAACGTTTTTGAAAATATTTATCTAGTGTAGTCTCCTTGACTGTACTCACTTTTAATAATATTTTACATTTTAATAACCTTTTAACTTATTCAACCATGTCGACATCCTGAAAAGGTTCCAAAATAATAAGGAATTTTCGTTCTTCCATTTATTTCAAAGGTATTTGAAAAGTTAATGATTGGAAAACCTTAAGCAATTTAATCCAAAATAATCCTTCAGTCAGGGTCCCGACAACAACATTTTTGTACTACCGCTCGTCTAAACGTAGCTGACGAGTTTCGTTCAGCTGTGGACAAGGGTCTTGTACTTCATTGGTTCTATTATAAAATTCTCGTCCCAAAACGCACTAAATCGTGTTAGTAGCTACCTAGCACATCTTAAACATATACTATTTTGCAAGGGCATGATGTCTGAATTCCTCAGGCTTCGATAATTAGGCCGCTAATATTAACTCTTTTTAACAATGATTTGCCGTCAGTTTTAAATAATGGTAAAGTACCACTATATGCCGACGATGTAAAATTGTACCTCAGCTATTCGCTAGGGTTAGTTAAAGATGCAACAGCAAGAATAAATGAAGATGTATAATAAGTTGTCCGCTGGTCTGAAATAAATAAGCTTAAACAAAACTCAAAAAATGACATGCTATTATGTAGTAGATACACCCTACTTCCCCCTTATTAAATTGCGTGGAGCAAGTGTCGATGCTACTATGCACTTTAGGTCAAAAATATAGGTCTGCACTCTAACAAAAATTTAATTTGGGGTGATCACATTACCGCGACTGTGCGAAAGGTGTATGATACACTACGTTCTTCATATCAAACTGGGCACTGCCTACCCATCAAAGTCAAAGCTTCATTGGTAAAATCCATCTTGTAGTTCTAGAAAACTAAAAGTGATTGTAAATAATTCAGTAAGATTTATCTTCATTGTGCGCAGACGTACCCAGATCTCACGAGTACGTTTACATATACAATTTTTGGGGAAGAGCCAATAATATTGTATACTCAGTTTTTAAATAACGGTACTTCACATAAAAACTGCTCTTTTGGTCCCATTTTGGTCTGATTTATTCATGTGTTCAAACCAGTCAAAAATTGAAAATTAAAACAAAAAGGCGTGGAACGTGAAAATTCGAAACGTGGTATGAAAGGCGATGTATGCCAAAACGATAAATTACTTAAGACTTCAAACCAGCTCTAGATTTAATTCTTGACTTTGAACAAAATAAATCACATAAAAATGTTTCCCAATCCAAATTTTATGTAAAAAGCCCGCGGTTAGAACATTGATAGTATGTATTTTCCTGACTTTTGTGTGTGCCGATTAAAATTCCACCTAATTAAACGAAACAAAATATGAATCAAAAGTAGACTCTAATCCGCTTTTAACGAAAATGAAAATGAATTTAACATAATCCGTATTTATTCAAGAATAGGAAGAAATATTCACTTTGAAAATTTTGTTGTTCACTCTACAGCTTCAGGTAAATAAAAAATCCATTTCATCAATCGCTCTATAGAACATTTGCATTTCAATAAATCAACATATAGCGACTGCACCATAATATACATACTTCAATATCAAATACACATAATGCTAATCACTTGTCTCTTATTGCCATCCAATATAGGCTTTCTGAACGCCAATACAGATCGATACTCAAAACTGCCAGCCAACTATGGACTCATGGATATCATAGCTGCTCTACATTGGCTCAAGGAGAACATTGCTGCATTCGGAGGCGATCCACAGAGCATAACATTAGCAGGGCATGGTACAGGAGCTGCCTGTGTCCACTTTTTAATCTCATCCATGGCTGTACCTGAAGGTAAGTGTGTCATGTACGAAGGAAAATTGTGTATCTAAATATAGAGTTCCACCCCACCATACATTCTGCGTATTCGAAATGAAAAGGTTTGGGGGTGTTAAGTAGGTTTACAGTTGATGATACCGCAAAATTTTCCAATGACATGCTCTGGAATAAATCCGAAAGATGGGCATGTGCAAGTGCATGCATGGTGGTGAATTAATGCGAACCAGTATAAGGAAACATGATGATGTGGATAATGGGCATTGGCAAAAGAGGTAGTGGGGGATCGCAGATGTATCACAAGTTTTTGTATGTTCAGATTGGGAATTTACTTTCGCAAACACTATTTTTGGCAAAATTAAGCAAGAGCTTTCAGAGCGCGTTAATGTTGCGGTCGAGCTTTTAAAAGAGGATTCACTATCGATTATTTTTGGTAAAACAGAAAATTGTTGTCGCCTTAGGGGATAATTAATATGTGGATTGTTGAATCCAATGTGCACTAAATGTGTTTGTATATGTGGACTTTTGTAGATGCATTATAAATCCCAAAGGAAATTTAGCTTGGCATTTTTTTAAAATAATATTTATCTGCTTGATTTCAGCTATTGATTTAAGTTTCAATTGTATCGAGGATGAATGACAACTCAATTTAAAGTTAATTTGATCAATTGCATAATAACATTTTAAGCCGTGGGGAATTGATAAGAAAAGGAACCCAAATAAAATCAACCTTTTCTTAAGCAAGTTGCGATTATTTGATTAGTTGAAATCCGATTTGAAAAGTATACATTTGAACATTTTTAAAAGCTTACCTTATCTTAACCACATTTGTCCCAATTATGTTCAATTTGCATGTTATTCTTGATCGATGTAGAGCAAAAAAAGGATGTATTAGAACGTTGAAATAAGAACATACTTCAGACTATTCTAAATAAATGTTTTCGTTGAATTGTTGCATTTATTTAGAATTCAGCTATAATTCTATACGTAAGAATAGAAAGTGGCACTTAGCCACTGACTTAAGGGCTAATTATGATAGACTTTTGTCAAACTCTCTAGTTACCCATAGTGAACTTAAGTAAAATGAATGGGCCAACCGCAATGTGTATAAGTTTGCATATGCATAAATGGCAAAAATCGACGAAAGTTTATGTACGGTTATGCACTGTCAATGCATAGTCAAACCACAATTGACTTATATTCAAAATATCAATTCAAATTTGTTGTTGTTCCTTAAAACGCTAGGTATAAAAAAAAGAATTTAAAGAAACCTTTGAAAAATTTGTAAGAAAGCATGTCTCCTACTTCGTTTATAAATTACCCATTCGTCAATTCTTTTAAAATGTCAAAATTCCTTATGCAAAGTACGGTTGCTGGTGTACTTTTCATAGGATTAACGAAACAGAAAAAAATTAACGAATGCACGAGTATTCACATTACGGTTTATCTAAGGGAGTGTACACTCGTACTTTGAAGAGCTTAGCGTTTGCATATGCAAACTTATGCCCATTCCATTGCGGTTGGCCGAATTGGCGAACCGAGCAAACTGTCAAAAATTGTATATTCCAGCAAAGGAAAAAATGATTAAAATTAACTTTTAAAAGTGTTGACAATATAAAGTGATGTAAAGTAGAAATATTGGCATAAATTCCTAATTTTTTGTGTTGGTGGCAATTCTTAAATTTCCTACTGAAAGTCTAATTCGACTAAACTGAGCATAATCTTATTATGGTCATGCTATACTGTGTAAGAGTATTTAGATATTAAGGCCGCCATAGTACCCAGCCAAGGTTTTTAGCAACTTTGGTATTACACGCTTATTTACACTAACCAACTCAGGTCCTTTTGAGACATATATATTTTTTAATTTGGTTCTATACACATGTGTTTCATATATATGTATATATCTTCAAAACTTCAAATTGAAAACTTGCCAATACTAAAATTGCATTTACTATTTGTGAATTTTTTAATAATTATAATACAAACTTGGAGTTTCTTTGTTTACTTGGCTATTTTTGAACATTTATGTTCTTGGTGTGGTTATCTCATACCTAAACACATACAGCTTCCATTGAATGAAAATTAAATAAAAGTCTATATTTTCTTTTGTCGTATCTCTCTCTTCAAACAAGCTTAAAAAAGCTACACACCTATTTCGTTTTTATTTTCTGCGTTAGAAAAACGGAGGTTATTTTGGATGTGGTAATCTTCAAAATATGCGGTAGCCAGTGTCACCAACACCCACGATTCGCAACACCAGAATATTCGATGCCAGGAGTGCGCCTAGTTACTAATCTACACCAATAAGTCCTTTAACCGCTCTCTCCGCGTGACTGCCGTTATGTATTGCTTCGTGTGGCTGGTTAGAAATGTATGCTATGCTTCTAGTATTTGCTTCTTCAGCTTATCTAATTTTTTGAAATCTTCTTAGGTCGTTTTCCACAATTATCACAAGTGTACCGATTTCCATCCAATTTTCGTCCGAGTACAACATTAGGTCTACGGGTAATGTTGGATTGGGCTGATTCTCCACTGCGAAAAACGCCGGCATATGAAATATAGCGTACTTCGTATCTTCCTCCTCGTTTGAGCATTCTGGGCGAATCGGCGCAAGAATTTGCGATAACCACCGTGACGTGCAGTAACTAAGGTTGTAGTTGTTATTCACATTTACTCGTTTTATTCAAGTCTCGATGTTCGGAATCATCTTGTAGGTCACTCTGCCTTTTGTACTATTATCATACCTCACAAGCCAGAGGGCTTTGAACTGTACTTTGTGCTTTGAACTGTTATCTGTTATCAAGTGTTACTTCTTCTATCGATCGGACTTTTTGATGTCCCACAGTTTTTCTACTGGCAGCTTCGACGGCTTTGTCTTTGGATACTAACCAGTCTTTGATGGGAATAACTGCTTGATTTGTGGCTGACTCCATCTCCTTTATTTCTTTTGCCACCGTAACAACGGCAAATCCGATTACTTGAACTCTCGCGGCAGCGGCCTAAGCACTCCATCATACATAATGTTCCATAGGAGTGGTCCGAGAACTGATCCTTGTGGAACCCCAGCTGACGCTGTAGTATTTCAACCCTTCATCAGTTTCATACCTTACTTTTCAGCTGGTGAAGTAGTTGTCTACTATCCTCAGCAAGTAGTATGGCGTATTCATCCTGGCTGGTGATCTCGGCCCAGTTTGGTGAGTTGAAGGCATTTCTGATGTCCAAAATCACCATTAATTTATTTGCCATGCCCCCATCTGTATCGCTTCGGCTGCAATGTAGAGCACAGTTTTTACGGCTTTTCTGAACCCAAACTGATAGTCTGATAGTGCTCCTCTCTCTGCTGCTACCGCATGCAATCTAGCCAATGTATATATTATTCGTTCCAGTACCTTTCCCATTGTGCCTAGAAGGCATATTGTATGATAAAAGGACGGTTCCCCCGGTGGCCTACTTCCCATTGGAAGTTTGCAAGCATCCGGAAAAACTCCTTCTTCTAGACATTTTTGAATTGTTTCCATGGACATGTCTTGCCTCTTTTAGATAGCCTTTTTTAGTGCTTTGGTATGCCATCAGGTCTGGGCTTTTTAATGTCCCCCATCTTCTTGCATTCGTTTATGAGTTCATCCCCTGTGACTCCTGGGATGTCCTCCGCCCTGGTCTCCCTAATGATGTTGCACAAAGCAGACGTACTTCGGGGAAAAAGGTGCTCTACTATGGAGCTCAGGATTACTGGTGAAGTTATTTTCAGCGACCTTTATAGAAAAACGGACCGTTTACAAACAATGTATTGTGGACCGCAAGTCAGCGCACGGGCACGGCTCCGCTGCGGTAAGAACTTTAGTTTGGTTATTATCGAATGCCTCCTCGGTGTAGGCTACACGCTTTGTTCCAGAATCCGTTGATTACAGATTTCGTTCAATGTTCAATTAATTTTCATGATTAATTTAAATTACGTCAAAACTATTTTAGTTTCATTTGATTCATCTTTATAGCATCATCTTTATACCAATCATTATCTCACTTTAATAACAAAAATATCTATTAAAATCGATTACATCTGAAAAACTATGTCAGAAGTGTTACAAATTTCCACACATCAGTGAATCTAAAATAGACTTTAATAATTTATTTCAAATACAATAAAACTCATCAGCACACCACTTGTCTCTCAAGTTTTGATGATAGCACTTAAAATTAAGCCTGTCAATGCTCTTATAATAATATGATCATATTTCATCGTCGTGTCAGTTTCTAAAATATATGACTTTATTTTCTAGGATTACTTTTTAACCGTGCCATTCTGATGTCAGGATCCGGACTCACACCTTGGTCACTGGTTGAGAATCCATCAAAATTTGCAGCAATTGTTGCGCATCATGTTAATTGTTCACCCGAACTGCCACATGCCCACCTCATGAAGTGCCTGCGGGATAAAACGCTCGATCAATTACTGTCTGTACCAATACGTGAACCCGAATTTGGATACGCATTTGGACCCAGCATCGATGGCGTGGTCATTGATGGAGGCGATGGTTTAGCACCGTCAGCAACATTGGGAAGTCGTCAAGAGAACATTGGTAATTATTATATTATTTTGATTTGAGTTGGTGCCACATGGCCAGACGGCTGTTGCCGGTTGTTAATTGAATACCACCCCAACACACATGTGCAATTAGACTATAATTCATATGATAATATATTTCCAATTTAATTTATACAGTTTTAATGAGGAAAACGGCCATTAACAAGTTGTCAAGGTAAGCAAATAATGATAAATATATTATTAGCATGTGTTTACAATTTAATTGTGTTTCCCTTTTTAATAATATATTGATATCTATATAATTCCAAGTATGGGTTAATGGGTTTTCAGAACGGTTTTAAGCAAAACTAACATATGAACTTAAATAGACTTTTGTCGATATTGTTATATTTTTTGACATTTTTACTGTTGAAATTTTGCAAATATTAATTTTCCTCTTTTTCGAAAGGAAAAGTCTCGATTTGAAGTCGGTTCTATCGCATTTTTTTGGAGGGTAATAAATTTTCGATAACCGAATCTCGTGGTTTTCTTCTGCCGATACACCCACATGTATGTTCAAGTTTGTAACTTGAATGTAAAGTTTAAAAAAATTAAATTGGTTAAACGATTTTAACTTTTCACTTTTAGTTTTCAGAAAACCTTTTTGTTTTAAAAAATGGTTGGTGAAATTGGATCTAGGTCTATTGTATATTAAGACATTTTACTTCCATTCTCTTAGGTGATCAGGAACTTGGCCAGTGGCATCTGTGTTTGGCTATCTTATTTACCCTTTAACTCGCGTCACGTACTACAAAAATCGTAGCGTATGACACTTAACCTAAACATATCATAACTCTATGTTTTTGGGTGTTAGTTCGGTTTTTGTTTTATTATTGGATCGTCTGCGTACTGAAGTTTTAAATGACCCAATCTAAAAAGGTTGGATATCGGAAACAGGTTTTCTTTACAAAAATCTTTACCCATATTCTGATACACAGAAGATCTATGGTGATATGTGTATTATGCTTTCCAATTGAATGGAATAAATAAGTTTCCAGCAGGATTGTGCCGAAGCAATGAATTAACTGAAGCAAATATTCCATGGCGGCATAAATTCATACCAGACCTGTAAATTGGCCTCATATTCTTTAATGTACTGTATATGGACTAATTAACTCTATTACTACTACTAAACAGTCCGCTTGAGGCGAACAGTATGATACCATATCCACGACACTATAAGCGGACCGACTTTCTGTATGTTTATATATTGCAATGAACCAGTGAGATTTGTTGCTGAGAGAAAACAAAAATCTCATCTGCAAATTTATCATTCAGAATGTTCTTTGGTAAGACCGTTAGTATTTTGTAGAGCTCTTGGTAGCCGGGAATCGAGATTTTCCGTCATATACCGGGAAGCATACTTTTGGGAGTCCAACTTGGTTTTGGTATCTTTTGTATGGCGCAGTCATAATTTTTTTCCCATTGGTTTTTGTATAGAAATAAAATATTTTTCGTTTTGAAAATAAATGGGCGTTTTTTATCTTAATTGTTGTTTGTTGAAAATATATCGAATGTTCATTCGCTTATAAGACTATTACAAAGCACCCAACCGTGGTGGGCATATACTCGAAGTTGTGACTAAAAAATTTTCGCAAAATGTATACACATAAATGGCTATTTGATAAAATTCCTTATTTGAGTTGGACTTCGAAGATGGTTATGATGCCGTAACGTGGCGTTCGTCGGCGCTCCGTAAGCATTGCCTTCCTCGTTCCAGCCTGTGAAGCATCATGATAACGATGCGACTTGTTCTGTAAGCAAGAAGATAACAGTTATAAGGAGAATAAGTAGAAAGAAGATTTTCGAAATAGCATTGCGGGATTACATGGGCTTATTCGGTGAAAAAAATATATGTTTTCAATAATTTTTTTTAATATAAAAAATAAAATATTTATTCGAACTTTTTTCTAATATTCATTTGATAATATTCATTTTTTCGGATAAAAGGTGCGTCCGCGTTGACAGTAGAACTAGTGACATGATCATCAGAAGTGAAAAAAAACGTGTTTCAATTAAGACCATAAACTAGAATTTGGACGATTGGATGGACGATCAATTAAACAATAAAAAAATTGGATTTTTGAAGCTGTGAAACCCATGTAACCCCTTAAGACAACTATTGTTACAGGGGAAAAGAGCGAAGTAGCCAAGTGCTGTTTAATTCGCGGCATAAGTATAAGTTTATATTGCAATAATAATTTTAGTTCAAATTGCAACAAGATTAAGGGATCGTGTTCTGAATATCCATTACGTTAGCCTATTTCAAGGTCACGGTCGACGCAGTGTTATTAGCTCAACTATTTATTATTTATTATTTATTATTTATTATTTATTATTTATTATTTATTATTTATTATTTATTATTTATTATTTATTATTTATTATTTATTATTTATTATTTATTATTTATTATTTATTATTTATTATTTATTATTTATTATTTATTATTTATTATTTATTATTTATTATTTATTATTTATTATTTATTATTTATTATTTATTATTTATTATTTATTATTTATTATTTATTATTTATTATTTATTATTTATTATTTATTATTTATTATTTATTATTTATTATTTATTATTTATTATTTATTATTTATTATTTATTATTTATTATTTATTATTTATTATTTATTATTTATTATTTATTATTTATTATTTATTATTTATTATTTATTATTTATTATTTATTATTTATTATTTATTATTTATTATTTATTATTTATTATTTATTATTTATTATTTATTATTTATTATTTATTATTTATTATTTATTATTTATTATTTATTATTTATTATTTATTATTTATTATTTATTATTTATTATTTATTATTTATTATTTATTACTTATTTTTTATTGTGGGTGGTTAAGTGCGTTGGACCACTAAGCGAGAGGTTCCGAACTATACCACTTGATAGTTTTTATTCGCTGCCCCACCTCTTGCGAACGTTTGACAAACATCCAAGAGAAGCTTCTTGAAAATTAATTGCCTTTTGGAATCGGAAACAGTAGGTGCCTTCCATTCGTGTCAAAAATATACCTTCGCATACGCCCACTGCCACGCCCACAATTTAGAAAAACCCGTTTTTAAGCTAAATTAAGAGATATAGAGTCTTACAACCTTCACAAGACATGTACGCACTGCCCTCCTTCATAAGTTTTTCATATAAAGTTATTTGCCACGCCTACTTTGTGTGGCTATTTTCCACTTAAATGCTGTTTTCGTCGAAAATTTTTATAGAAACCGAAAACAAAATGTTTAACAACATATTTAGCTAATATTTGATTCTAAGGGGAGGACTTACATCTAGGCAATTTAAACATCCAGGTGAGCCTAGCAACATATTTAAAACCTTTAAACTGCCCCACAAGTGTGCATGCGGATCCGTGGGTTGAGACGACTGGAGATTACCGGTGTCATAAAAGTAAGATCAATCCAGAACTTATATCAGGAGCATGTACTTGTTGAACAAACAAACTCGCTTAACCTACCATTATGGAAATCTACGTTCAAAGAAACACTACCCCGCCAGGCACTTCTAATGCTACGCATGGTTGTCATCCTGCGACAAGCAGAAATGTACGGATCAGAGCTATTCGGTTTCCGGGGGATAGCAAAATAATGCAAAGACTTAGGCAAAAGGGTCGCGAGTTGGAACGTTGGCAGTATGAGTGGTCGCAGCTACGAGCTAAACGAGATGATGGTAAGAAGGCGATTGGACATCTTGAATGTCCAAGAAACGAAATGGCGAAACACCGTAAATCGGGCGCGTTTCTTGGACGTTAAGACAAAAGCATACAAGATGTTCTACTACGGTAAAGAAGAGGGTAAGAATGGTATCGGTATCATCCTTGCGCCAGAGTTACTAAGCAACGTATTGACCATTTTAAAGTCCAGTGACCGTTTGATGTGTCCCAAACTGGTGATTCAAGGCGATGTGTGGAATATTGTCAGTGCAGATGCTCCCCAAATCGGGTGCGAGCATGAGCATGTTTCATGAAGCCTAGATCTAGAGATTACAAAGTGATCTTGGGAGAGGCAATCACCCGGCAACACCTCCTGACAGAAATGTTCATGGAGAAGAAAAAAAAATAAATAAACAAAGGTTTTTGCGAAAATGAATTGGTACAACCTGGACAAAGAAAAAGGCTAGTCATTTATTATCAACATGGGAAATTTCCTCCGTAATAACACCAACGAAGTTGAGGATGAAGAGCGCAGCGCACAAGATATGTGGGATTCCCTACAACGAGCCTGCTTACAGAAAGCTAAAGTACTGCTTGGAGCCTCGAAGAGTCACTACCAGCACGAAAAGGAAACTTGATGGTGGACAGAGGAAATTCAAGCAGCAATAAAGGAAAAGAAAGTGGCTTTCAAAGCTTGCTCAAAGTGGGCCCCTAATAATATAGGCAGTTGAAAAGCTCGCCTTGAAGTGAAATACAGACGTTGCAAAAGTATCGCGAAGAAAAAGTGTGCCCAAATTCAAGCTTAGTGTATGGGGAATCTGTATCAGGAGTTGAAGGAGGTATCTTCTTCGCCTGGTGATAGGAACCAGGTAACCCATGAGCTTCGACAAAACACGAACAAGGAAACAACAATTTTCAAGACTGCCGCACAGAGAAGAAGAAATGCACACACCATGAAGAACGTTGAGCGGGTATTAGATGGTCGCCTAAGACAAATAATACGGCTGTTTGACGACCAGTGCGGGTTTGTCGGGGGTAAATCAACCGCAGATGCAATCCAAAGTATAAGGATCATAATGGAAAAGCATCGTGATTTCTTAATGGATCTGCATATGATTCTGGTTGATTTTGAATAAGCATTCGATAGACAACCAAGAGATCTGATATGGGTAGCGCTAAGATAACGAAGAAGTTCCTGAAACCTACGTACAGATGATCATGGACATGTACGAGGGAGCGAAGACAAAAGTCAGATGTCCCGCAGGATTAACTGATGAATTTCCAATAAAAGTCGGTGTTCACCAGGGAAGTGTCTCATGTCCTTTGCTCTTTAGTAGGGTCCTAGATTATCTGCTTGAGAGAAAAGTGACGGACCTAAAGTGCATCAGTTACACTTTGCTAACGATAGAGCCATCATAAGTTATGATCAGACTTCCCTGCAACGAGCACTTGATGTTTGGGTAGATGTTTTAGAAGGGAATGGGTATCGTATTAGCCAAAAAAAAAAAGAGTATTTGTACTGCCCATTCTCTGGCCCAAGTCAACCCATTCCGGACATTTATTTGAATGGGGTGGTGGTTCCCATGTTTGAATAGTTCAAATATCTGGGATCAGTGATCAACACCAACGGTTGATGACGACATCAATCATCGTAGGATGGATGAAGTGGAAGAAAAACTCTAAGCTGAAAGGAAGGCTCTACACCGCAGTTGTCCTTCAGGTGCTTACATGCGGATCAAAATGCTGGACAATGAGAAGCACCAGCATTTGATTGGCTTCAATGATGAAGTAACCCAAATCGGGATGTCTGCAGATATTTTTTGAGGTCGAACCGGTGAACTCCACAGACTGCAGTGAAGTGGGAGGGTTATGATTCCTATAAGCCTGATCATAATCTCGTCGTTAAATGGAGAGAAGATGAAGAAGATTTTATCATTTATTTATTATGTACTTCAATATATGTTATTTACTACCAAGCTACTCATTATATATTGATTTTTTGGTAATCTATTCTTTGTATTGTTTATTCGTTAAAATTGTCAACATTCTCTTCTCTTGTCTTGTCTCAAACCATATAGTATATATCTGTGGCAACAAGGAATAACATCATAAGTCGACTTACGTCGAAATTGAGATTTTTACACAATCTGATGCGCAATTAGCGATTCTATCTGTCATATTTTTTTCGAGTTTTTATCTCTTACGTTTTAGTAACTACTCTCAAAAGAAATATGACATAAGTCTATGTCTACACAGCTTGCACAAGGAAAAACAGCATAAGTAAAATTCTCTAATTTTTATTTCCTACTTACGCTCTTATGCCAAAACAAAAAATGTAATTAACACACACATAAGTTCGCCTATGCTCTTTTTTCCAAAACTATAAAATTTTATTTCGCGATCATAAGTTTACTTGTGTCCTTTTTCCAAAATAAATTTGTTAATTATAAGAAGATAAGTTGACTTGTGCAGTTTTTCAGATTCCTTTTTGTTAAAAGACCAAACTCATGAAAAGAACGAAGGCATAAATCGACTTAACCGAGAATTAACTAAATGTTTTAAAAAGTAAAAACGACATAAGTCATATTTTTATCAAAATCAACTATGAATGAACAAAAAAGTTATTATTATTAAATAAAAATAAAATCCTCCAGTAATATTATTTATTTTTGCCTTTACACTTCGTCAATAAATTTTGTTCTTGATTTGTAATCGCAAGCCAAACATTTAAATCACTCTCCTCTGAACTTGCAAAAACTGACTTTTGTCATTATTCCTTGTTGTCACAGATATATACTTTAATTGGTTTATAATTTAATCTTCTCCTCCGAAATAATTTTAAAAATTCTGATCGTTTGAAATAAATCAAATTGTCTAAAAATTGTGCAAATATATAATCCCAACTGCAAGAAATGTTTTCAAACAAATTATAGCGCATAAAATTATTTTCAAACCTTTATGTTAACTATAATAGTCAGGCACTTATTAAATATTTACGACAATGCTGACGACAAGCATCTTGTATAACTCGTCAACAATTTCGCAGCATAACATGGCATTTCGAATAAGTCGCTGACATAAACAGCACATGACTATACATGATTCATTAAAAATGTAAACTTAACCGTACACTTCCTGTTCCCATTATTATATGGCGGTAAAATTCACAACATATGTGTATGTGTACATAAAATCGGAAGAACAATTATTATGTCTTTAATGTTAATATGATTGTATCTATACAAACTCCGTATTCACATTCTTCTGTTCAGAGAGGGTACATTTTCATTCACACTAACTTGTCGTTCACAAAGACTTCATTCGTCAAACTCTGACATCCGGTCTCAGTTGGATAATTTTAATGGTTTATTGCTAAAATATTCCCCATTTACCCGTTCCTTATCAAAACAAGGTACATCACCCTTACGAAACATTCCAACTCTGAAAATAATTAATGAAGTCAATTCGTAGTAACAAGGATGTTAGGGCTTGTTTCCATTGCGATTAAAGAACCTTGAAGAGGGACAAATGCCTTAAATATTAATAGAATATTCATAACAGAATATTCTATTTTATTTCATGAAATTTAATGTTGTTCAAAGGATAATGATTTCTTGTTTTCGCGAAATAATGAGTAGGTGTTATTTATTTGTAATGTTTCGCAAGTTTTAACAAATTAAAAAGAAAACCATTTCAAAGAAATATGATTAAGCGTGAGCTTCTATCTATCTCTTAACGATAGAATTAATACGTTTGATGGATTGAATATTTATTTCGACCTCTTAAAGAGAGTATTAAATTAATTTTCTTAAATTTGTAATAAGAAGCAAACAACTAGATCATCAATAATTTGACTGCTTTACTACTGAGGCCCCTGCTTCCCTCGAACGAGGCAACGGAAATGATTTTGATCGGTTTTTAACCATCTGCGACTAAAAGATATATCAATATATAGGGTCCGCCAAATAACTTTTTTTTTTAAATGCTATAAAAAAAACCTACTGAATATTTTCCCAAATTTCCTTATTTATTTGAAAGTACAATCCTTCCGGTTAATAATGGAAAATAATTTCATTCAAATGGATGTATTGGCTGGCCATGCAGTAGCCTACACGAATATTGTCCTTTAAAGCGTCAATTGTCTCTGGCATGTCGGCGTAACACTTATATTTTACGGCACCACACAAATAATAGTCCAACGGTGTCAAATCGCAGCTCCGCGGTGGCCAAACCACATCAGCGCTGCTGCTTATAATGCGATCTTCAAAAACAAGGCGCAAAACATCGAGTGTAGTTTCGGCTGTGTGGCACGTAGCGCCGTCATTTTGAAACCAAATGTTTCCAATATCCTCCTCTTCAATTTTTGTGAACAAAAATTCGTTCAAAATGGCCCGATAACGATCGCCATTGACTGTAATGGCCACTCTTTGCTCATTTTCGAAGAAAATGGCTTATTTATGCCTCTGGACCAAAATCCGCACCAAACAGGGACTCGTTTTGGGTATATCGGCTTTTCAATGTATGCGTACGGGTTTTCTGTGCCCCAAATGCGACAATGTTGCTTGTTTACATACCCGCCAAGATCAGAATGAGATTCATCTGAAAAGACCATTTTTTTGGCAAAATCGGCATCTTCTCTATGTCGCTATGTCGCAATATTTCCCAGCGTTGTGCAAGCGTATATACAACCATATTCGTTCAGCGGAGGGATAAAACTAATTATCTGTCAAATCAGACATGGTAACACTTAGCCATTTGCGAAATAAGCACTAGTTGAAAAAAAACGTTAAATGGCGGACCATGATTGCGTAATGCTGACATTTATCTTTTTTGCGTGGTGTACTTTTTGTTTTAAACTCGCTAAAACCTATCAGGCGTAAGTTTCTAACATCCCCATATGTCGCGAAAGTATCCTTGTACTTAAAAATATCCTCGCTGCCACCACTTGCTCCGTTCTATACCTATATGTGGTTTGGGGCCTAACGTAGAACATGAAGACAACGAACGTATACGATCAACAAAAAACACTCACCGAAAAGATTACTGAAGATAAAGAAACTTGCGTCTTTTATCCTCTAAACAGTACACGAAAAAGAAGACGACAAAATTAACAAATAAGAATGAGAGAATTTGCACCCTAATTAACCAGTGTTAATTTTCGGGTTTAAGTTCAGAAGAAATCAATTATACTTACAGCAGTCGTCAGTTCCAATATATAAAGTCAGAATAACAAGTGAATTAAAACAATTTTGCAATTTCACTAAATAGCCTACAAAGTAGGGACTCAACCGGAATGATCGCCATGATTTGCGATTTGCAAAAAATTTAAATAAAATAAAAAATAAGACGACCTGCGTCTTGATCTAAATTATTAATTTTGGTCTAAAGAGAGTTTTATATAATTACAGAGATTATCAGGAGCTTTGTAAAATGTCTAAAGTCAGAATCGAATGCAAGGAAAAGGAAAGCGTTGTTGACGCCAATTCATAATATAACCGGAAATGTCTAGGACGCGTATTACAAATTCACTTGGCTTTGTTAAGTTATAATCACGGAATCCAACGAAGTCCTCGAGAACTTGAAGAAGCAGTCTGCGATCTTCGGAGACCCTTAAAGAATAATCCCTTCACCTGGAATGCTTTTAGTGTTCCGATGGAAAATGATCGGTTGAAATAGATCCATAAGTTAACCATTCCGATGATAACTCAGGCTGGTGACAATAACCAATGCAACTTGTCGAGAAAAAAAGAAAATGACTGCTTAATCTTTGGATGAGGTGTTGGTAGAGGTGCTGAATGATGATTGAGACGAAGTGCTGAACTAGATTCGCGATAAAATTCTGACGGTACAGCAGGAAAACAATAGAAACTGTGACAAATTAAGAGTACCAGAGCAGACGTATGAGGTAAACGAGCCTGTCGCTTTTAGGTGCACTCAGTCTGGTATGAAGCTGCGTATGAAATTATATGGGCCCTATAAGGAAACGAAAAATATGGCAATGAAGTGCGGAAGGTCGTTAGCCAAGAAGAACCAAATAACCAATGTCCTTGCCGCAAAAATGAAAAGATGAAACCTGCCATTTGGGTCCGAATGAGGCATCAGAACAGAGTGTGGGATGGGGATCTAGAACGCATCCCATGACAACGAACGTACACGATAGACAACAACAAATATATAACGACTGAAGATAAAGAAACTTGCATGCCTTATTCTCTATACAACTGTACAGTACACGAACGACGAATACATGATACTTTATTGAAGTATTGATAGTATTACACATCTTTTTTAATTACTAGTGGATATCGTCAGCTAAGAGTGTAAGCCTGCGAACTCTTTAAATAACAAATTCACAAGAGACTAAAAAAAATACACCAAAACACTTATTGTCTCTTTGTAACTAAGATCCAACATATGATTTGCGTGTTCTCATATTATATTCTTATTGTCCGACACAATAAAATAAATTAAATATCCTTAGTTTTGATAGGGGAAGTAATTAAGTTTGAAAGTTAAGGACTCAACTATCTTACTCATCATGTGATTTGAACCACTTTGGCTTCGAATTCAATTTTGATCTTTATATCAAACGATGCGTGTTCATTTGACATCTCGAGCGGTGTAAAAATGTCAAATATGATAAAAATAAATTTAGACAGTTTACATTCTAAACCAACGATGTACAAAAACTCTGGGCTTACCACACAAACAACGCAAAGCACAGCTTTAAATTATCGTATTTCGCAAATAAAATCTTGACAAAAATTGACAAATTTTCATGTTTCCAAACGAAATTCAAGGGATTGTTACCGGTGTTTTTGAAATGTATGCCAGAGAGATGCTCAAAGACGAATCAAAACATTGGAACTATGTGTTAAAAACATTCATACATTCACCGAAAGTCAAGCAGCTATAAAAGGCCTTTGCTCGTCAATAATTGACTCCAAATCAATATTGCACTGCTTTAAAACCCTTCAAGCACCAGGAACAATATCAAAATCTGGAAGGTTCTCGGACACGAGGGAATTGAAGGAAATGAAAAAGCTGACGAACTGGCAAGCTCGGATATCCCTTTATAGGACCCGAGCCATTTTTTCCAAAAAAACAAATCAGTTTTTAATCTGATGCTAAGAAGCTGGGAAAACAAAATGTGGATTCCGTATTAGGAAAGCATCCCAGGTCTTAGGCAGACCAAAAAGGTTACACAGCCCTTCAGAAACACGGCCATGAAGATACTCAATCTACCCAGGCATTACATTAAAAATCTTGTTGAATACCTAACAGGTCGTCACAGATTTCGATATCACCACCATAAATTAATCAATCATCGGAGTGCAGACTATGTAGAGGCTCTACTTAACTAAGCAATTTTCTAACATTTAGAACATATGCCTTTTCAGGTCGAGCTGAATTTTCTATCGCATCGACGAGTCAAGCTGTCATTCTCACAGTGGATTTCAATTTGACCTATCGTCTCCCTTAGGCAAGAAATATGAATATGAAAAAATAAAAATAATGAGAAATCACGCTTGAATGTCATTTTTACTCGCCAAATTGCTAATAATGAGATACATCCCACCAAAAGTGATTGGTGTTGGAGATGCTGAAGAAGACAGCGATGAGATTGAAACACTGTTTTTTTGATATATTTTTCTGGCATATGAATTTGAGGCAGAATTGTGTTTAATTTATATTATTATTTTATTTTTTAATTTCCCCGAAATTGCCAAATTAAGTACATATGTCTTTATTTTCGGCTTTACATAGATGCTATTATTAAGAATTCTTTATGTGAAACATTCTCACTACATAAAATACCTTTATTAATCCCAAATATATATTTATTCAAATCACTTTTTAAGCTTGATGGCTTTTACGATCTTGATGTAATTTTAATGTTTAGGCACTAATTGTTTTTGATAAAAGCAATTTAAATTAAATTTAAATAAATCTTTATATAAAAATATGTTCTTAAGAAACCGTTTGCTTGGGGCCCACCAAAGCTTAAAGGTGTCCGGCTTAATCTTTAAATCGAGGCTAAGTACCTAGGTGTGGTATTAACCTCCAAATTGATCTGGAAACGGAATACTGAAAAAAGGATTTAATACCTTTTATGCATGTAGAAAAACCTCCGAGAAAAAATGGGGCTTACAACCGAACATTGCGCACTGGCTGTATACCACCATTGTGAGACCCATTCGTACCTACGGTTGTCTGGTGGAAGGCGGTTAAAACAAAATCCTATCTTAAGAACCTCAACAAGGTGCAGAGAACAACAGGGCATAACAGAGGCAATTGAATCCACACCAGAACTAGGTCTGGAAAAGCTGTTGAACCTGCAGCCCAAGGGATTCATGTCACTTACTGTTTACGAGAAATCCAGATTTGACTTCGAAAGAAATTTCACAATCACTATACCCAAAGAACAGGATTGCAACCTTACCACTACTATTATTCAAGGTATATCCGTCTATTCGTTTGGTTCAAAAACAGAGAAAGGTAGACTAGCTGGCGTCGTCTAAGAAACACTCGCTATTAACCAGTCGTTTTGACAGGCTGATCCCTGCAGTGTCTTTTAAACTGTGATCTATGCGGTTAAGACAGCAAAACAGATTATCCTATCGATGGGACTGCCAGCCATGGAAATAACTATCTGTGTGGATTGTCTAGGAGCACTTAAATGAATCGGCTCCATACATGTAAACGCAAAGTGCGTCACAGATTTCCTCTTGGCATTCATGGTTATATACTGATATGATATATACAGAAATGATTTATACTGATATGATTTCACTACTAGCAGATGGAGATGTGCTACCGCCTGTCAACAATGGAGCAACACCAGCGTTTCGTCATAACCCGAAGTCTGTGCCTGATGTTGACACCAAAAGATCGAAGTCCCTATTATCTCTTAATAAAAGTGAAATCCGGGTGCTCGTCGGGGTATAACCGGATACTGCATCATCGGAAATATAGCTAAAAGGATAGGGCTCCTTGTAAATGACTTCTGCAGAAGCTGCAGAGACGAAGAGGAAATAGAGTCCATTGAACATCGTCTATGCCACTGACATCCTGCATGGAAGCACGGCACTTCGAAAGTTTGGGTGACTTGGCTAAGGTAGCTCTGTCATACAGAAAATTATTCCTCAACAGATCAAAGGGAGTTTGTCCTTACATTTTTAAACAGGATACTCACAATGGGCCTTCACGGCTTCCGGGTGAAATTTTCGTCTGGTGCAAAACTAACACCCTAACTTAACCTAACCCAGCCGTTAAAATGGCAGGTACCGTTATTTAAAATGATAATATAAAACGAAAAATAACGCCGCTAGGTTTTACCCATAATATCTCTACAAACGAACTTTGAAACAAATTCATCTAACTGTTTTGTTTTAATGTTACACCCCATTCTCAGTTTGAGTTATTAGTCGAAATTCAGCACGATTTCAACATTCAATTTGGGAACTATTGTAAGCGAGAAAGTTAAAAATAGTAATGTTATTGTACGGGGTAAAGTATATCGATTACATGCCAAAAATAGTTCAATCGATCATAGCGTACAACATCAAGCTGCAGAACAAACCACATGTCTTTTCCATGCTGATATATGGTCTTGTTTTATATTAACACACAGTTTTTTAAATACTTCCTAGATATATTACACCATCCCAGTCAGGTGAATTTAAATAACACCAACGCACATATAAAGTATGCGCATTAGCGTATCCGCAATATTCATGTATACATAAAAACATACATTTCTACACAAATTCGTGTTGAATTCAAATGTTCATATTTTATTAAAACGACTCATAAATTTTCACAAGCTTTGAATGCAAATGACACCACATTTCCACCTAAAATAAATTACAAACCCACAAACACCATCCTCCCATTCTAATAATAATGACATTCTGTTTTTCAACGAAAATATGCAAATTTTATTTTATTAATATTTAATCTCCTAGAAATATTATTTTTTTGTTTTGTGCTGTTTGCATCTTTTGTTTTCAGTAAATGTTAAAAAAATATATTTTTCTATTTACATATATTATAAAGTGTTTTTTTCCTCCTTTTCAGGTATGATCTGATGGCCGGTGTAACACGTGCCGAAGCCTTCTTTTCCTTTAACACTGGAGATGTTCAATATGGCATAGAAGCTGATCGGAGATCTAAAATCCTTAAAGCGTACGTTCGGAATACTTACCAGTATCACTTAAATGAGATATTTGCGACTATTGTTAATGAATATACGGATTGGGAACGGCCAGTACAGCATCCAATTAATATCAGGTGAG
This sequence comes from Ferdinandea cuprea, assembly GCA_963576555.1. NCBI lineage: Eukaryota > Metazoa > Arthropoda > Insecta > Diptera > Syrphidae > Ferdinandea > Ferdinandea cuprea. The sequence continues at coordinate 88,843,461 of OY754959.1, forward strand.
TAAGGTCTACACGAAAAATAAACAACCATAGTGCGGGTTTGTCTTATTATTTCTGTTTCCATTCAAATTAAGATTTTTTCAACGCTCCTAAGGAAACAAAAACAGAAAATATGCTTTACTTTTCAAGTTGTTTTTGAGGAAAGTTTGGAAATGATGTTGACTAGCGGGAGACATTCGGGAAAATTATCATATTGAATTGATAAGTTTTTCATTCAATTCCCTTATTTTGGTCCCCACCCGAAAAACAATAGAAAAGTTTTTATTTAACTTTATATAGACTAACAAATGCCTGAGCATTAAAATTATGAGTATTTATTGCTTTTTCTTTTCAAGGAAGGAAAAAGATAATAAATGACTTTTAAGTTGATAAAAGTTTTTTTTATTTTATTTTACGAATAATTGTTTTTTTAAGGAGTGTTTTGGATAAACTAATTCTTTGGGGATGTCTGTAAATTCAAAGCCTGTTTGACCTTTGTTTTGTGGATGGAAGAAAATTCAAAATGTTATTAACGAAAAAGTGGAGTTAACACCGTTATATTGTGGTTTTTATTAAAAAGTAACTCTCGGATCCCGTTATCTAGAAATGCGCATTTTTAAAACGCAATTATCTCCATTTACCTGATTCGATGTCGCGAGGAAATGCGGCAAACCATGACTAATTGACAGGGCATCTTCATTTGGTAGAAAATTAAAACAATATTGAAAAAAATTCGCTTATAACTTGGAAATTCTGTATTCAACTATTTCCTATCAAATATGGAAATAATGCATATTATACAAAATAAGACAAAAGTAATATGTGATTAAAATCCTGCTCAACACCCAACAACCCGGGGTATGCATACAAAAAAGTATGAAACAATACAATAAAACATACTTTTTTATGTTTCTCAAATTGAAAAACAAAGATTTATTCATGTCTCAATACTAACAAAATAAACTGACAAATATATTCAGCTAACATTTTAGTGTTATAAGAAACTGAAAATCAGTATCAAGAAAAAATCAATGATATAAAAAGATTGTTTCCTTTTACGCCTCAAACATACAAATCATATAAGATTCGATCAGAATAGGCATTGACTTTTAAAATGCATTCATTTCATTTTATTTATTAAAGTTTTTTCTTTTTATTAATAATATTTTATGTTCATATGATGGATTTTTGTATATTTTATTTATTATGGACTTGACTTCTTTGAATTGATTTAAAGTTTTTCTAAAAAACTTTTTAAGACTCATGGACTTCGTTAACTTATATCATTTTGACCAGTAGGAATGCGGGTAAATTTGAAAAGGTATGATCCCCCAATTCTGACCATAGCCGCGTAGGAAAAAGAAGAAGTAGCGTTATGCAGGAAGCCGAATTCATAGGAATGAACTGGCCATTGGACCTGGAATGAACTATATTACCTTAACTGGGCATACCTTCCAATTGACAATCAAATTCAGGTGTAATCGTAAAGAAGTTGTCAGTTAATTTATATCTTTCAATGGCCACGATGGTGCAGGCTTTGACCATCGTCCGAAGATATTTAATTGGTCGGACCTTTTAGTACTCGTATTTCCATTACAAAACCGAATAAATCTGGTAGCGCAATTCAGTTTTTTTTCTATCGCTATAAACAATATGTATACATTTGCATACCCGGGTATGTTGGCTGTTTGTCATGGGAGGAACAATTTGAGTATTGATACCAACTTGTTTTTTAGTTTTAAGGGTCACTATTCTGGATAGAACACTAAAAGAAACTACAAAAGACAGAAAGTCTTCACCTGAGACATAGAGATCACTAGAAATGAAAAGTAATTCATGACAGATATCAGTACACTTGACAGCATTTTTTTTTTGAGGTATAGAACTTTAAGTTGACACCACTCTATGAAGTGACTGCCATTTTGCCAGCTGTAAAGTGATTTATTTTTAGTTTGGTTTAGCATTTCAGCATGAGCAGACTGACGGCTGAACAACGCTGCCAAATTTATTTTGGAAATCATGCAAAATAATAGCAATTTTCAAAACCGAATTTTGTTTACCGATCGTTGAATGGATACGTCAATAAACAAAACTGCTGTATTTGAAGTGATGATAATCCTTAAACTGACTTATTTGTGTGCTTCTTTAAAGAACCTTACCGTGAAGGGTGGCCGATATAGAGCTAAGATTACTGACTTTTTACTGACGTTTACCATGATGCGCAGGAGCTGTGGTTTCAAAAAGACAGCGCAATATGTCACACAGCTCGTGCCACTATTGATTTATTGAAGGAAACGTTTGGTAACCGCATAACCACGTTACGGACCCGATAATTGGCCTTCAAGATCGTGCGATTTAACGCTCCTGGACTATTTTCTGAGGGGATATCTAAAGTTGCAAGTCTACGCCGATAAGCCCGAAACGACTGACCACGGATGGAGGACAGCATTCGCAGCCTTATTGCCGATATAGGGCCAAAAATGTTGTAAAAAGTGATTGAAAATTGCACCTCCAGAATAGACTACGTTCTAGCCGTGGCGGCCATATACCAGAAATCATATTTAAATTATAATGTCAGAAGATTATCTTTCGAATAAAGTAAATTTCTTATCAATTTAAAGAATCATCTTTGTTTTATTCCATTTCAAAAACTATTCCTCTAAAAAAACTCTATACTTATGTATACAGGGGAAGTTAGAAACAGTAAATTTTGAAAAATACGTTCCCAAAAAAAATGTCCATATGTGATATATTAAAACAAGAAATGACTAAATATATTATTATAATATTATAGTAATATTTAGTAAAAAAAAAAGTAGGCGCGGCACAAACTTCATATAACAAACTTTTGATAAGGTCAGTATCTAAATATTTCACGCACGTTATAAGCCTTTATCTCATAAACTTAAATTTTTTTTGTTATTGTAGGCCTGCATTGCGCGTAGTAAACAAATTTGGGGGTATATGATTCAAATTTCAGCTTTCCAGCTGAAAATGTAATACTTCAGAACTGTTCACAGACGTACATTGCTAAATCGTCTTAGGTTTTGGTCCCGTTCATAAATATACATATATACTTTAAGGGGTCTACGACGAATATTAAGTGTTAGGTGGTATATATCATAATTATAATATAATAACATATGTCAAAATTAATATACCCTTAGGATAGGGTATAAAGAAAGCGAAGCGACAAATGAAAAGCACATATTGCAGTAAATACCCACTAATATTTTCATTCATTACTCATACAAAGTTCTATTTAAGCTTTATGAATTTATAGATCCGGAAAGAATTGTACAAACTATCGCGTCACATTTGCAGAGTAAATTTCTGCTTTACCAGAAACAAATTTTATCCAAATCTATTATGTATGCATCCACTTAAGTAATTCGTTTGTAAACTCAGTTTATATCTTTAAAGTTTGTTATTTTTCAATCGCATATTTAACTAAATTTATTTTCAGTTCCAAAGAACGAGAAAATGAAATTTATACTGTTTACGCAACGTTTTAATTTTAGTTATTTTGGAATGATTTAATTCAATACTATTGCCCTTTGAGTAAATGACGGTCTTTAATGGCAATTCAAATTGATCAGATTTGCGAAAAAAAAGGGCCGAGATTATTTTTTTTATATTTTATATTTTCGATGCGTCAGAGTAGAAAAAAATTCTACGACTGACCCTTCTAATGCCATTCAAAAGCGATTTAAAATTCTATTTCGCTGCTGCTGATTCAGTGTGAGTTATAAAAAAATAAATGAAAACAAAAACAAATCACCCTTCTTCATCATAATTTCATTTGATTTTCTGCTTCTCATAAATCACCTTATACACACACGCGCTTGACTAAAAACCACCACCATCAGCGCGCAGGAAAGGATTTTCCAGAGGCTGTTTTTGGCGAGTTTTGAATACTTTATTCAGATCACGTTCAATGTTCTATGCTTCATATCTGCATATTTATATTAACTCCAATCCGCGGCGAAAATGTTAGCATCGTACATAGAACCCGACACTCGTGTCAAAGGGCATACTGATTCATTAAATAGTTACGGTGGCGTATACGCATTATTATAAACGAAAAAGCAAAAAAAAGGAAACTTTTTAACATCACTTTTGCATAAAGGAAAGTGGCAACCAGGAATTGTTTGGAAGTTTGTTATATCTCTGCGCACAAATTCCATCTGTTTCTATGGCGTCAAAGAACTTCATTTAGTCCTTTTGCTCACAGACGTACACACACATACATATCAAAAAAATAAATTGATTTCGGTTAAATTGAATTTTTAATGTGTTCTAGACCAGGTTATACCAGTTTTGCTATCATTCCGTCTCCATACTTGTTTTGGATGAATTTCCTCATTTTGCTCCAGTGATTCTGTTCTTTCATCAAGTTGGAATGCAGAAAAATATATCCTGGGTACAGTCGAAAACTGAGAGGAAAAACAATTTATATTTTTTTTCTCTTTGCATGGCCAGGAGGAGGTTTTATTAATGAGAGCGCATAGACTGACTGATAATTGGCAACGGAACACAGATGTTGATATTATTTTTATATATCGCTATTTAACCGAGCAACACCATTAAAGAACTAGGAAGAGTCATAAAGCGTATGACATTCCACGCCTTCCTTAATGTACATACATATATAAAATACTGTTTGTGTGTGTATAAAAACCCTGTTGTAAATTTAACGCGAATGAAGGTTTATGAAGTTAAAATTCATTATGTGTGTACTCGGTTCTATGCAAAAAAAATACGCTGCTGTAAATGATTTAAATATTTTCACAAAGCTAAGTTTGATCCTATATACCAATATTTGAATATAAAAAAAATACGCAACGGCTACATTCCGCTCCGGGCGAAAAGAATATCCCTCCCTATGAAAAAGGTATTCAAACACGATGGATGACATTTCATTTCGGAATTTTTGAAAAGCCACCCCTAAAAAGTGGGCATGGCTACACTATACCTTTTACAGGTCAAATTTCAAGAAGAATAGCTTTCATATAATAACAGGAATCTAAAAATATATAGAATATACATTGGTAGATCATGGCCTCATAACGTGCAGGAATATATTTTCTTTTTCTTAATTTCAAGGCTGAGGCTACGTATAAGCATTCTAAGTTTACATCGCAATTAAGATTAGAGAATGGCTGACTTGAAATTAGTTCGAAATCAGTTTGTAATAAATAGGAATTTTAAATTAATTGCTATAAAGATTTATTGTGTTAGGAAAGTGTGAAGGACTTAATGCTTTATTGCAACTTAAGCATTGAAACCGATTTTTTCTCAATTGTGGGCGTGGCAATGAGCGTATTAAACTAATTTTGACACTCTACCATTTTGAGACCCTAAACATTTCCAAAAGTTATAAAAAGAATGCAATTGAAATGAAAAGCTGAAGAACAAAGTTTTTTTAATTCCTTATATAAATATAGGGCGCCAAAACATTTTTCTGGGTTGATAATATCACAGAACACCTTTAACATGTCTATTTACTTAGCCATTTTTTTAAAATAAGGTTCAGAGGGTCTTACATCCAGAAAAAAATACGTAGTGAATAAGAGTTGTTGTCATTATTTTGGCCATTTTTGTATATACTACGACGAATATTAAAGAGTATGTGTCTTTATGTGTCAAATATAATATTCCCTTAGAATCTGTGTAAAAGCTGTAAGGACTTGCTTTAAAATTCGTAGCTAACCAAGCTTCGATAGCATTTTCTTTGGGGCAACATCTCTTTTGAGCTAGGAAGATGACATTTGGAACATATTCTCCCTTGTTTAAGGTAAAAAAAAATTTAAAACACCTAAAATTTAGAAAAATAAACATTTTAAAGCTCAAATTTATCCCAACATTTTTTTTTATCGCAAATGATTTCTTGGGAGGTTTTTAAGATAATGCTCTTTTACTTTATGAATAATGAAGAATGTTATTTTTAATGAATTTTTTTAGTTCGTATAGGGATATTGTTAGGGTATCATGCCGTTCGCTCAAAGTGGACTGTATGTTTTTTATTCCATGCCTCCTAACCTCTGGCGAAAGTCTGATAAACACCCAAGAGTAAGAACTGTCATGAAAAGCTTCTTAAAAATTAATTGCCATTCGGAATCGGCATTAAACTGTAGGTCCCTTCCATTCGTGTCACAAAATATATCTTCGCACACACAGTGGTTGGAGGAGCTAATATTTGGGTCATATATGGACCGTTTACGCCAATTATTTATTTTAATGTGTAAAATTAGATCAAAATCGTTAGAGCCGTTTATGAGATAAACTAATTTTTTCAAAACTAAAAAAAGGATTTAAATAAATTTGGTATGTGATCAAATGTTTCCATTTTGTTTGAGGCCTTTTATGTAGTGTGCAAATTTCGTACGACGCAGTCGTTGGCTTTATTTTTTATTAAATTACTTCATGATTTCAATGAAATTGAATATTAAGTCGTAAATTTGTATTGAAATAATTTAGTTATGCAACTAAGTGCCACTGGACTAAATTGATTATAAATTAGCCATTTCACCTAAATGTATCGTAATCGATTTATTTCCTATGAAATAATTGTTGCATTGAATTAATGTATAAAAAATATATTTAATTTTGTTTTTTTAGTGCCACAACGCCAGAACACTCTGTTTCTCGAAAACCCCTTAAGATATAAAAAAAACTAATTGCAACTTTACGAAACGACTTAGCATTGTATTGGGTATGTGAGCTTTTAAATTGTGGGTCTGCACCCCGTACATTTCGAACTACAGAGATAACTTATTCATTAAATTTTCATTTCTAACACCCCTTAATATTCGTCGCAGACCCCTAAAAGTATATATATTTATGATCAGGACCAAAATCTAAGACTATTTAGCAATGTCCGTCCGTCCGTCCGTCCGTCCGTATCAACTTTTGAGGCCTTTAAAATTATGCTAGGAAGCTGAAATTTGGAACATATACTCCCTAGGGTTCCGAAATGGTAAAGTGTTAAAATTTTCAAAATACGCCCACTGCCACGCCCACAATTTAGAAAAAACCGTTTTAAGGCTTAAGTTAGAGAGATAAAGTTGTACAACCTTCACAAGATATGTAGATACTGCCCACCTTTATTAATTTGTCATATATAGTGTTTTGCCACGCCTACTTTTTGTGGGCGTTTTTCACTAAAATGCTGTTTTCTTCGAAAATTTTCATAGAAATCGAAAAAAAAGGTTTAACAATATATTATGCCAATATTTTTCTCAATATATCGCCCATACAAAGTTTTTGGCCACGCCCACTTTTTGGGGGCGTTTTTTGAAAAAAAAAATTTTTTTCTATAAATTTCAAAGAATGAAATAAAATGCTATCCATCATCTTCCTAATGCTTTTTTTCTTTGGGGTACATAGGGATAAGGATAGGGTATCATACTGTTCGCCCCAAGCGCACTGTAGCCTTTCCTTATGTTTCTATTTAAATTTTTATTGTTTTCTAAGGATAAAAGAATTTCCGAACACAAGCAAATTCGTTCTACAAATAAATTTTCATATATAATTGCCTAAAGTAAGCCGATCTGACTACGTTCTAAAACAAAATTAAAATATCACTCATTCCAGTAATACAAAATACAAATATTTATCGAGTTTATTACTGTTCATAAACATAAGGAAAGGCTACCATCGTCTGAGACTAAACTTTATGGTATCCTATTCATATCCATATTTGCCAAAAAAAAAAGGCATTAAGAAGATGATGGCTGATGTTTTATTTAATTTTCTATGAAAATTGTGAAAACAAAATTGGCAAAAAACTTCAAACTTGTGATGAAGGTCAGTGCCTACATATTTTGTTGAGGTTCTTACCCTTTATCTCTTCATATGAAGAATTAAAACTAATTTTCCTATATTATGAGCGTGGCAGTGGGAGTATTAAAAAAATGTAAACTTCTTCGGAATAATAGGGAGTATACGTTTTAAATTTCAGGACATTGTTAGCCGTAACCGCGCGATATTTTCTATTTTTTGTAAGTTATTAGGTCATACATTTGACCTTATATTTAAATCGAATGGCGTCAATGTGTTGATAAGACATAACAGTCACTGTCACAACTAAGTCACTTTTTGGCATTTAAACGGTTCAAAAAGTGAAATGTCTTAAGCTTACAACATACTGAATGCTGGCATCATGTAGACATTTGCTGATTGATGGTTCGAATTTCACCAGATTAAAATATCTGCTAGGACTGAAAAAAAGATCCTTTATTGGCCTTGTCAATGGCTGCAGTCTTTTCAATGGGAATTTCAAAACCGTTTCCGTCTTTGCCAGAACTGGACTATCACTGGGAAAACACTTCCTCCAAGAAGATGATCTCAATTAAATTAAACTGGCATACATTTTTTACTTTGCTACATTTAATGAGCAGCCTTTCTGAGGTGCAACGAATCGCTTGGTCTAAGTACTTGTTGTCTCATTTCGCATCGTGAAGTTTCCGGAATACTAGAATCTTTTCCGAAAATACAAGATTTCCTCTTATAAGATCAAAAAATAGACGGTATTTGCAATTTCACGTTTCTAACTCAACTGGAAATGGTAGCTGCTGGAAATATGTTATTAATGCAATTACACCAATCACTGGACAGAACGTAAACCTAAGAGATCCAGATGACAATTGACGCTTTAAAGGACAATATTCGTGAAGCCATTGGTGAAATACAGCTGCACACAATAGATAATGTGCTTAAAAATTGGACAGATCGTGTAGGCTACTGCATGGCCAGCCGAGGCAGCTATTTGAATGAATTTTCCATTATTAACCGGAAGGATTGTACTTTCAAATAAAAAAAGAAATTTGAGAAAACATTCAGTAGTGTTTTTTATAGCATTTTCAAAAAAAAAAAAAGTTATTTGGCGCACCCTATAATAGATACATATCTAAAGGTTAATTTTTTAAGAGTTAAGTTTTTCAGGTTGGCAGCACTGGTAAGCCGTTACTTAAGTCCAAACGTCATCTGTCAAAGTGAAAAGTTTTCAGTATACTCTGCCATTTACTCATGAAAAGACTTACAAACGAGCAGCGATTGAAAATTTTTGAAATTTATTATCAAAATTCGTGCTATGTGAAAAATGTGCACCGTTTGTTACAACCATATTAAGGTCGTCATAATCGACCATGTGAATTAACAATTCGTGCTGTTATCACCAAATTCCGCACAAAATTAACTTTGTTGGATATTATCGGCTCACATGCGTACAGTGCGTAACGAAAATAATATTACAGTCGTAGCGTCTAATGTTAATGAGGATCGTGATATGTCAATTCGTCGCCGTTCTCAGCAATTGTGCAAGAATCGAAACCGAATGATATTCCACAACATCTAATTTTTGGTGAATGGGCCTTAGAACAGCTCCATGAAAATCCGATGTTTAATCGAAAAATTGTGTTCAACGATGAGGCTCATTTCTTGCTCAACGAATACGTAAATAAGCAAAACTGTCGCATCTGGAGTGATGAACAGCTACATCCCATACAAGAATTACCGATGCATCCCGAAAAAAACGACATTTTGGTGTGGTTTATGGGCTGGTGGCAATTTTGTTTGCCCCAGTTGGCTGAGTTGAACTTGGCTGACACGTGGTTTCATCAAGTCGGTGCCACATGCCATACAGCTAGTGAAACAATGGAAATGTTGAAGGATACATTTGGTGAGCAGCTTATCTTTCGAAATGGCCCTGTGAGTTGCGACTTAAGGTCTCCTGATTATTTCTTGTGGGGTTATGTAAAGTCGTTAGTGGACAAGCCGAATACGATTGAAGTATTACAGGATAACATAACATGCGTAATTCGTGGAATACAGACCGAAATGCTCGAAAAATAGAGCATTTCGTGAAGTTGTCTTTAAAACGTAAATGACAAAGGCCTATTTATCGATTACAATAAAACATTTGAATATTTAATGAAAATTTAAGTGTTTTATTCGATTTTTAAAAAAACTACGCTTAAAAAATCAATATAGAAAGTTGTGCCTTCCAAGAGAATTACTTATTTTATAACAGCATCAACTAATTTTGCTGAAAGTAGAAATACTCTGTCTTTTTGGGCATCCACCCAAACATGAAGTGCTTGTTGCAGGAAAATGTTATGCTTGCTAATATCTCCACAGTCAGCACAAAATAACTGTTAAACTTTTGGATCTGTCACTTTTCCTTCAAAGCTATTTACTAGTTACTATAAAAATAATCAAACCAAAACCATAAATGCTAAATAGTATCCATTTATATTTACTTGGCAAGTAGCTACCATAATTGCTTTTAACTGTTAGTGACGTAAGGGAGGTATAAAATCAAATTGGATAAGTTTATATCATAATTAAGAATATCACGATAAACTTGACGGACAGCGCATGGCGTCTGAAATTTAAGATTCGCTTACCTACAAATTTGTACCTTCTTCCCTAAGTACGGTGTTCCAATCCGGAATTTAATTTCATTTGACTATAATTTCATGTCCGCAATTAATTCACTTTTCTTACCTAAGCCTTAACCATGACGGGCATTTAACTTAGTGCGATGCACTGTCTGATTCCATCACCAAAATTGTTACCGTTCATCCTTGTACTGAAATCGTTGTGGGCGATTTCAATATACACAAGTATAAGTAGGCTTCGACATTCTGAACAGATATCACCTGAAGGAAGTTAATTCGAGATCTTTGCTAAGGTAAACAACTTCACCCAGATTTCGATTAGCTGTCAAAACGCCAATAATCTAGAGACTATGTTTTACCTCTCATCCTGATAAATACACTTGAAATGTTTAATAGTTTAATGTTCGTGAGACCATTGCATTATATCGGCGAATTACTCGTTTTTCAACCACTCAGTTAAAGAACAAGCTCCTGAAAGCAACCGTATCGCGATATGAGAATTGGAAAGCCGTCGTCGACAACGACGTGGATGCTGATACTGATATAATTACAGCCAGAAATGATTCCAGTCATACCCATTTTAATAGTGTCAAATTCTCATACGACCAAAAGTTGAAGCAAAATATTTTACAAAGTCCCAGCGGTAGTAAAAATTCGTCCTCGTCACCTCTTTGCAATGACATTCTAGCCGTCATGAACCGGATAAATCCAATCTACTTGCTGTTAAATTTGAGGCTTTCCAAATTGTGCCCTATATCCCCCAGATCTTGAGCCTCAATGGACAAATTCACTCCCCTACTCGTACAGGGACATGAGTACTTTATGCTATTAACATACATAAATTCCCTGGTCCAGATGGTATTTCACTACGCTTCTGAAGAGGTATTATTCTACGCTCGCAAAACCGCTTCTTAAGTTTTTGGCCTATTCTTCAGGACTCTTTCCAAAAAGATGAAAAACAAAATTCGTAAAGCCTGTTCCAAAAAAAGGGGAATATTCCTCTCCCTCTCCAGCATATGGAATAGCTTGAATCCTGGAAACTTCTTAATATGGTTCTCGCAGCTAGGTCCGCTGGTGATTTGATGACATATCTAACCGAAAAGTGGAACCAATGTATTCACAGTCGTGGTGAAAGTAGGGCCTTATAGTTCAAAGGCATTTGACAGAGTCAAATGGGTGCAGTGGCTTAGTGGTTAAGTGCGTTGGAACACTAAGAGAGAGGTCGCTGATTAAAATCCTGACCTATACCACCTTTTATTCTGCCCCACCAAGAGTAAAAACTGTCAAAAGAAGCTTGTCGAAAAATTAATTGCCGTTCGGAGTCGGTAATAAACTGTAGGTCCCTTCTATCCGTGTCAAAATATATTTTCGCACACACGAAGCTAGGCTTAGGGTCCTTCCTTGGTCCTTGTATGGGACGTTTACGCGTTATATTTATGTTATTTTTTTATTTGACAATGTTGGGTATCAAGCCGTTTTGTCGAAATTGCGGGCATTTGAAATCGATGATACCTCTCTTCAAAGGATTAGAAGTAACCTTTTCAAGTCTGCAACGCACCAATGCTGATGTCCCCAAAGGTTCTCTTTTGATTCCGACTCTCTTTCTCATTCTTATCAATGATCTCCTGTCAATCACTTCCTATCAAATCTGTTTAATAAATACACTTAGCTTTGTTTTCGAACTTACAGTCCTCATTTTCGGGAGTGGAGCTGGATTGGCACGGCATGTTAAGATCATTCAATTCATACCTTGACAGCATTGTTAAGAGGAGTAAGACCAATTGAGTAGAATTTAATGCGCCCAAAACACAACGCTGACTTATGCCATTAAAGAGAAACCCCAATACTCTGCTGTTATTCATGAATGACACTTGCATCGCTGAAACCGAAAGGCTTTTCATCGCCGGTATGTGCATTAATGACAAACTTCGTTGAAATTAAAACATATTTCACATCGGCAAAAACGCTGCGTTATGCCCAGGCTACCTTAAGCGATGGAGAAAATATTTCACCCCTACTGATCTGGCTAGAATTTATAAAGCATTTATTCGCCCCGAAATTGAGTATAACCCTCACATCTGGAGGTACTTGATAGAATTCAAAAACCCGCGATAAAACTTATTGTAGAGCTGTCTCAATCGTGATTGATTCGATATTTTTGACCCGATCACAATAATTTATTGGTTATTGCAATCACATAACCACATTTCAATCGTTCACAGAGTCAATACTTTTGTTACGCATCTGGTTCATTTATCTGGACTAACCGGTTAGGAAAGAACGGAACAACACAACCTCACATCAATCATTCACAGAGGCAATACTTTTCTCGAGCGACTGGCTGGCTTATGTATCTCGATATGCGACTTTAAGAAAGAGCGGAACAAGTATAGTTCTGCAAAAAATGTGTTTCAATGTTATACATTTAATTGGCTGTATTCACTCTTACAATCCATCTGACTCAGTCTGTCTCTATCGGAACTAAACTCAATGAGGGATGATTGGGATTCGTGATTGTATTGAAATTGAATGGAGCAATACGAAGACTCGTATCGATTATTGAATGATTGATTTAAATGACCGATTCATTTTATAAACCAATACTTGAATGATCATACAATTTGAACGATTGACACAGCTCTAACTTATTGGCGAACAAGACACCGCGAAATCGCTTGACCCTCTTAGACATCGTCGCAATGTCTCCTGCTTACCTTTACTTTTACTTCGGTAAAAAAAAGCCCGAATGAAATAGCCAGCTGCATTCTACCCTTACAACAAATTAACCACAATACTCACCATGATAGGAATGTACATCAATTCACCCTTTACCCTATATTCAAACATTCGTTTACAACACGAATGTGAAATGCTCATACACGCTTGTCTTCCCTTCACATTATAGTTTACAGACAAAATAAACGTGCATCGGTATCTAACTCCGTTACGTTAAAAAAAAAATAACTAAAGTTTATTTTTCGATCATTTATGCTATACTATCAAAAAGCAACAATATCGCATTGAAGTAGTTTACTGCAAGGGATGGCTTTGGGAAATATGCGACATATTGTTTATATTTAAGCTGAAAAAATAAAAAATATACGTACCTTAACAATTTTATGGGCTATAGTTTAACGATACTCACATACTCAGTCAACTGAGTTGTGAACACATTATTATATACCTATGCGACACACTTGTAAAACCCAACTTAGATACTATTAAATTAGCTCCCATTTTATGTACAAATCACAAACATAATATGTAGGCATGAGTTTTGCAAACATAACATCCTTTTATGTCATAAATAGAAGGAATACTAAAAACCAACTTAGGAGTAGGTATTCATAATAACAATTTTGTATCTTTATTTCCACATGTATGCTTTTCAATTAACTAAACAAAACTGTGTGCTATTTTTTTTCCTTACTTTTATTTCTTACAGAGATGAAACCCTTGAAGCACTTAGTGACGCACAAGTTGTAGCACCGGCCGCACAAACTGTCGATTTGCATTCAGCTGACCACAGGAATTCCTATTTGTACGTGTTCGATTATCAAACCAAATATGGAGATTTCCCACAGGTAAGGTATTATGCGGTATCGTTGAACAGACCACATGCATGCAGCAAGTGCTGATGTTCATTTCAACAGGATGCTCACAGTGTATGCCCGACCGTATCTGTACATTGGCAGTCTGTACTCGATACAACTTACCACATGACAACACAAGGCAAGCACTTTGTGTGCTGCATCAACAATAATTTCCCAATTACTTGACAAAGAAGACAAAAGAAGGGCGAAGAGGTTCTATCTTTAAAGTGATTCTGCTGTGCAAATTTTCTGCAAATACATTCACCTCTTGACGTTACCAGAATTACGCATTACGCATTTCCTTTTTGTATTTTCCAATCGGTCTTGGTTTCTGGTTTTGAATAGATAGACGAAAGCACATACACGTTGTATATTAAAGAAAATGTATTTGGTACAATGTGCAGCTTGCGTCATTCCGGATTTGTTTTTGTTAGGACTGGCATATGGCATTTCATGTCATTGAAATAAAACTAATAGCTGTAAGTGAACTACTAAGCTACGTGGCTGTATTTCCAAGGATGTTAAGCAAGAAAGACCGTTATGACTAGCATTTTTGATTTGCCTTATTTAGAGGTTAACATCTATTTTGAATAAGGGAAGTGATGCATAGTAGTGGTCGGAGAAATCAAAGTATAAGCTTCACACTAAATTTGAAGGATATTCTAACTTCGCGTTTAGAAATGGCAAGAATATTAAAAGCGACTAAAAAGTAACCTCGCGGGATGCATGTTCTATGTAATTTCAAAGTAACAACATGTACGCCTCCCGCAATATATTTTTCAATATTTTTTTGGCTTCTGTCAGCGTGCAAAATTTGACTAGCGGGCATGGGCAGGGAAGGTCATATCAAAAAATCAAATGCTACAGAGTTAGGGGAGCATATCCTTCATAACAGCTGTGCGCTGCTGGAACAGTCAGTCAGCCAAGAAAAACTTTTTTATCGGTATATAAATGAAAAGGTTCGTCGAAGCCGACTTTAAGTATTTAAAAAAACAATGTGGCAAATGTTGCATTCGCAAAATAAAATTGGCAAAAACTACTCAGATTACCATAAAACTGCGCATTATGCTTAAGGACTTCAATTTAAAGATTTAAAATGCAAATTGAATAAATAGAGGCAACAACGATTTTATTTCGTAACTTCCTTACTTGGGTCATTCGACTGAACCTTAATATAAATATAAACAAACGTTACAGCACATAGTACGATTAAACTTGTAGCGTGTAAAAACTGGTCTGCGAGACCATATGCTGTTTTCTCTATTAAGAGAATTAGTACCAGCCTTCCGTTTATGAAACCAATCATGCCGACGAGCTGGCCAGGCAATGCTTAGCTTTCAACAGCCCACTTAACTCCGCTCGAGCCGCCTTGAGTCTTCTCAGAATTCCTAATGGAAGCCAATGTCAGAAGGCTGAAAAACTGTGTCATTTCCAGAAAGATGTGGCCAAGCAACAGTATGGCCATAAACAACTGACCTTCTAAACAGAAGATAAATACACTGAGATATTGGAGAACTTTATGTCGGACAGAAGATTGGCCAAAATACGCAGTTTTAATATCGCAGGCGAAAAAGAAACTTTCAGTCACTGTCTGTGCACAAGCGCACTACTAGCTAAGCCAGATAACATTTCCTCAGATAACACAAAATACTAAGACTAGGGGGAACATTTTTTTTGTATGTACTTAGATTTTCAAAAGAAAAATTTTTATATTTTTAAATTCCCCATAAAGAGAAAGTTATAACAAATAGCTATAGAGAACTCCAAGACAGTGAGTCCTGCAATTTCGCCTGTCGTTCTGTATGAGGGTTTTTGGGGCACTTATCATTTTTCAGTGTTTTTTTTTATTTTCCGTCTTTAAGTAACAGTACGTATCATACAAAATATTTAATTTTTCAAAAACGTCTCAAAGGACATCATTTGGTCAGATTTGTGTGTTTTGCATTCCTGGAGCGATGCCAAGAATGCTGCACACACAGTTTTTTTTGAAATGTATGCCGTAAGGGTACTTTAGAAAGTCGTTTAGTGCGAATTTCAAATATACTTAAAATACTTTACATAGTGTCGTATTAAACAATCTTCTCTTTTGGATTGTTACAGTAATGTTTTTCATAAAATGATTTTTTTTTTAAAATTAATTTTAATTTTTTATTAAATATTTTAAAAATATACCTACGTATGAAACGGTTCTAATTACTTTCTTTTATATAACTAAAAATATATTTTTCTCTTTTATTTAAGAGTTATAAAAGAAATTCTCTTACCTATTCTTTTACTTCCTCTATTGCAGAGACAAGGATGCATTCATGGTGAAGACCTACCGTATATATTTGGTGCGCCCCTTGTTGGTGGATTTAGTCACTTCAGTAGAAATTACACAAAGTCTGAAATTGGGCTTTCGGAAATTGTTATGCTGTATTGGTCAAATTTCGTTCGTACCGGGTAAATAGCACTTTTTGTTGATATCATATTATTAATCTTAAAGCTTAAATCAACGAGCATTTCCTAACGTATATCTTTATTTTCTTTAACTATCCCATTTTATACAAAAGGAATCCCAATGAACAGATGGAAAGTGATCACGGTAGTAGACAAGAAAGAAGCCGGTATAAAACTGTTGAATGGACAGCGTATGAAAGTGTACACAAAAAATATTTAAATTTTGGTAAGTATTTTGTTTAGTTATAATTCAGTTTTGTTCGAAATAATACCATATTAAGTTTTTTATTATAATTATTAAGTGGTCTTCAAAATTTTCAGACCGGTTTTTTTAACTCAAGTAGTTCCAAAGTTTATGATTATTATAGGAGGTAAGTCTCCTTATCGGATTTTTTTCAATTTAAAGGACTATAACTTGACAATGTATCCTCCTACAATACCATCATATTTTCGTCATAACTTTAGGAGTATCGACCAGCTGAAGTTTACTTCTTTGCTGAAACAGTTTTATTTGCGCGTGCTCATATTATAAGAGATATTGAGTACAAAAGCTGACTAGTTGCTTTGATATAGGCCGATACTGTATGTGTATGCATAAAAAGGACCCAATGGGTCCAAAATGGACCGTTGAGTGGATTCGGGCGTCTTTTCGGAAGACTTACATATCCACGGTCTTCCTGTCGGAAGTCCTGGCAATTAGAGAAGCAGGCAAAATACTTGTAAAAAGTATAACAAATGAAAGCAACACAGCTTTTTTCGTCGAGACAACGTCCAAGCTCTTCAAGCAGTGCAGGGCGAGCGGCCGACAAATAATTTGAATTTTCGCCATCGAATCGCCGGTGAGTTAAATTCATTCAAATCCATCGCCCTCGTATTGGGTGAAAACGAAGCCACGGAATTTTTGTATCTTTTGGATATTCCGTGTTTTCGGAAAACCACACAATTTGAAATTGAAACTCTTACTAACTTAATGGTTGCCCGACCAGTGAAAACTCCCGGCCTGAGACACGGCAGCCTTACATCCTCTGGAATCCAGTCATCCAGACCAAGCGCTCTGGCATCCACGATGGCTTGGTCTTTATAAGTGATGTTCGGTCTTCCTTGTCGTCTTGAGACTGAGGGCGAATAGAAAACGAAGATTCCCTTATCTGGAGCATTGAAATTGAAAGTCGGCTCAGTTATAATTGTGTTGCGCTACCTCAATGCACCGAAATTTTGTAACGGAACGCGTTTCAAGGAACGATTTTTGAGTAAAAAATTCTAGGTGAAAATGTTCTTATTCCGCGGATTCCGCTTATTGCGCTTATTTGCAATTCGTATTTAACGAACGATTTGCAAATTGTATTTAAGCATCTCGCTTTCGCTATGGCAATTAATAAGTCGCAAGGACAATCGTTGGATGTTTGTGGCATCAATCTTGAATTCCCATGTTTTTCTCATGGTCAATTGTACGTAGTGTGATCAAGTGTTGGTAAAAATCCTGCTTTATGCGGGAACGCGTCCGAGAATAGAATGAAAAATCTTGTGAAAAACCAGAAAGTACGAACCACATCGAAATTGTTATACTTTATTTAATCGACTAAAAAAAATGAATTCACTAAATAACATGAAACAGCTTGTGCATGTTCGAAATTATCAGCAAGTTGTTAATAAAAATCACAAACTTTGTAAGTCTCTCAGGTTTTTAGATAAAATTTATGTGGCTTTTTTTATGTTTTTATATAAATTATATGAAATAAAATCTGAACTTCATTCGTAAGCTGCAGTTGATGCATTTACATTAAAAAATTTAATTGTGACTTGACTCCATACCACCACTTAATCATTTTTGCAAGGAAAAATTATATTACTGGCCTATGGTGCCAGAATAGTTGGCAAAGAACTTTAAGTCACAAAATTTGCCAACTTACCTAAAAAAAGTCATAAAAATCGATAACCTTTCACTTAATTTAACTCCTTTGCCGGATCAACAGAATAACTCACATAAACAATTAAAACTCATTTTTTGCTGCCACTCACCCTCTGTCACTTCTTTTCCAGATACAAAACCGAAATTAAAAAACCATTATCGAGCGCACCGATTATCATTCTGGCTGAACTTAATCCCAGATTTACATAAACCGGGTGGTGATAATGTGCCCGCATCGCATCATCAGCTTGACGATGACAATCCCATTGCGACGCAACAAGCCGAACCAACAGTTAAACCATTAAATCCCCCGTTGGGTGGTCCAATTCAATCAAACTATACCATATTCACGTCCCAAGTTTTCTCGCTACTCAATTTATCATCACCGTCGTCGTCGTTGCACCACAACAACAACACCAGCAGTCGCTACAACCAAAAAGTTCCTCATTCACTGGATCCACTGGATTTGATGGACGAAGGTGGTGGTCCAGGTGGTCAACATAGCACAACATCACCCCAAGAGGATGGATTTGCGGCCTACAGCACAGCACTAAGTGTAACAATAGCGATCGGCTGTAGTCTCTTGATACTGAACGTCCTTATCTTTGCCGGTGTCTACTACCAGAGGGACAAAACTCGACTCAACGAGCCACGAAATCAAACGAAAAAACGCAACGAGAATGGTCAAATGCCTAATAACATTTGCGGTGACTTGGAAACGCTAACGATACACACGAAGAGCGATCCGGCCACGATATTGGGTCATCATCATGCAATGCAACACCATCAGCTGCCGCCACCAGAGTTTGCCGATATACCACACAGAGCACCACCTCCTCCGAAACACATGAAGTCCGTACCAGATGGTGGTGGAGGAGGCGTCGGAGGAATGATGCAACCACCGCACGCCCTGCAAGTGATGGGAAATCAATGTGGGACACTGACGAAGAAAAGTTGTATGAAACAGCCGGGTGGCGGCATGGTCAATCAGAACAATCAGACGAACCAAAGTATCATGGATGAGCTGAGAGTGTGACATTAATTAACCGTACGTTTTAAATGTGATTTGTAATTGATTATCTATTTAAGTTTCTTCGATTAAACTATCATTTGTACAGTTCTTTTTATTCGTTGTTAGGAAAAATATCTTAATTAGAACAAACTATACAGAGGTACATAACATGCATACATTTGGACGACTGTAAATTGTTATAGCAAAAACTTACTAAGATAAAATGTAATGAAGATGTGAGTGAAGTTTTTATGAATGAATACTGTTAGTCAAATTACTGTCACCTTATAAACGTACTTTATTACTTCGTGTTTTATTTTTATAATCAAAAGTATCTAGTAAGAGAGTTAAATTTAATTTATTGCGACTGTGAACGGAAGATAATGGGTTGTATATAAGGATTTTCATGAAATCATGTCTAGTTAATATGGATGTAAAGTTACCTACTCCTTTTCAATACAATGTTATGTTCTTTAAATACTGATGATGTAAAATAATTATAATATGAACATTTTTTAGGACCAATAATTATTTAACAATTATGGATTGGTGAGATTAGCAAATAGAAGTGCGCGGGTGACATTTTTTTTTACAATATAATAAAATGTAAATAATTAACATAGATAGTGTGGGAACAAATCTAGAGGAATATTATTTACAGTAACACATATTAGATTTGCGTCATATAATCCCGATTAAATAAATAGCCCTTGTGACGGAATATCCAGCAACAAATGGGTATTCTGAAAGCGACTCAACTGTATTATTTTAAAATTGATATATAGCTTTCTAGAGGCAAACTTGGTATTTTAAACTAAACTGTGTTTTTGTAGGTATATTACAGTACTTATATCAGCACCTGCTTTTTTTTCTGACGAAAGTTGCACGCATTTTGACGACCTGGTTACTACACCAAACTGTTACAAACTGCACCACTTTACCTACAATATTTAATTTAAAAACGTCTTCCATACGATCTATGTATTTTATTAGGTATCTACCGATTGGGTATCCAATTTTTTTTTCAATTTTTATTAATACTAAAAAATATAAACTTTGCTTTAAACGATAACGAATTCTATTCTTATTCAATTAAGTAGAGCCCTTATTTATTTTGTTTTAAAAAAACCACTGAGTTTGTCAGAAGTAATTATTGTCTTCTATTCGTAATTGAAAAATTAAGGTGAGATTTTCCGCATGCAATTTTGATATTTTGCAAATATTTTCTTTTTATTTCATTATTTTACTAATTATTATTTAATTATGAAGATATTACAGTTCTTTAGAACGCCTTAGATTTGTTTTTGTATTAAGCATACGGAGCTTAAGAAAATGGCATACCAACGCTAATTTGTCGAAAATATTCAAGGAACAGCAGGTATTTAGGAAAAACATAAATAAATAAGAAGTGGGTAAACTAATTTAAAAAAAAATTTAGTTCATCCATACCCATTATTCGATTTTTCTGGTTTTTCCACCTACCACAGCTTGACAAAATTTTCTTCCAAGCTAATTTAAAATGAATAACATTTATTGGCAAAATTTTATTTTTTTTATAAATTTCGGAAAATTTAAAACTTTTTTAGCCCTTAAAAATGCAATTCTAATTTTTCCCGCGGTACGAGTTTTATATCTTATAACAAGTTCAATGTTTAATATAAAGGAATCCTAAGGTACAATTATCGATTATCGACAACGATGCCATATATCTCTGAAAAAGAACATAATTCATCACATACAGTTTGCGAAATAAATCAACGTTTACTTAATTTAAATTCAAGTATCCATTCTTATATTTTACGTTTAAGTCACATCACAGTATTGAAAAAAATGGTTTAGCTACGTTTTGCAGCTTTTCATTTAAAATGCATTTTTTCTCAAGAAATGTAATCCATCAAATTCAATCCAAAAATATTTCTCCGATATATTCTCTATGGATTTAAAAACAAACAAAAAAGTTTGTGTTTGGTAAAGGTATTAAAAATATGACGATCATAACAATTTTTTTGTAAAATTAAGTCTACAAAATATAAGGTAAGTAAGTGTTTTCACTTTTTTCATTTTTTTTTTTAAATTTTAACCTTAACTAAATATAACTTGGAGACCCTACTACCAAACCATTTTATTTTCGTCGGATTTTAATTAATTTCACTCTAAAAAAAGATTTGATCAGTACCGTGATGTTCTGATATGACTAATACGAAAATATAAAAAAATGGCATTTCAATTTAAAATAAGTGTACGCAGTTTGATGACTACCTCTATATAACGATGGTCTAAGTGCATATAGTTGCAATAAGCACTAAGTTATGATTACCAACATTTTTAGATATAATGAGTTTCGTTTTGGTACACGGAACACAAAACTGTACTATGTGCAGTTAGTATGTTTCGGCACAGGGCAATCATAGGGTAATGTGTGGAAACGATTTAAACTGGTTTAGTGATTTAGTAATTTGTCAGTGCGTAAAATGACTGTTTCCAAACTAAGGACATCCTCGAAACTGCTCCAACTACAGATATATCAGCTCGCTAAATTATAATTACTTATTAGATCTTGTTTGGCATGTTGTATGAGCGCCTGAAACCTTTTGTCATAGATCTGATTGGACCCCATGAGAGTGGTTTTAGGCCCGGTAAGTCCCCATTTGACCAAATTTTCACATTACAGCAGATCCTGCAGACAACCCAAGAGCTTCCGATCGATGCTCATATGACAGCATCTAAAGAAGGCAACGATTTGAAGAGTATAAAACTTTGAATCAGTTGACATATGAAGTAATAGATGTAGATTCAAATCAATTTTTTTTTACCTTCATGATTATGAGAAGCTCAAGTACATTATATGTGTTTCAATTCTCTTCCTATCATTTATTTCAAAGTCAACAACATATTTGTTTTTCGTTTTTAATTTTAACTTAATTGACCACTATCCAAACGGAGCTGAAAAACTAATATTTCACTCGCGCATTTCTCGTACAGCTATACCTTAAAAATAGAAAAATTGTGTATAAACTTGTAGAAAAATAGCGTAAGATGAACGAAGTATATATCCCTAGAAGAATTCCCAACAAAGTATAATAATCAGTTTATTCCTTAACAAATTCATTCTCCCTAAGCATAATAGATAACAATAAATTTAAAACAAAAACTAAATCCGAATTGGAGAAGTGTGTTCATAAATATTTTATATATTTTCTAAAACATAGCAAGTCCAAATTATAAAGATATTACAATAATATATTACAAAAAAAAAGACCAGAGTAACATAAACGCACGAAATTTATATTTAATTTATGTTTAAAAAATTAAATACACATATTCACATGTTGTATGTATCTATTAAAATGATTGCGAGTAAACATTTAAGTTAAATTAATTTAATTTTTCTCATAACAAATAACATTTTGAATTTTTTTTATTTTATTCAGTAATACGAACCCGTATTTCCTAAACCAATTCAATTGAGATATTGAATAAGTAACATGGTTAAAGTGTTAATCTTCCAAAGACTGAATTTGCGAGAGCTAAGCAAATGTAAAAGTTAAAATGAAAAACAATTATTAGAACATTATATAGAAAAAAGTATGTTTTCCATAAAAAGCTAAATAATTTTAGTGCGATCCTTACCCTTGAATTTAAAAAAAAAATTATTAAATTTATGTCAGTGAATATATCTTTAAACAGTACATAAAATGTATCTACTTCATACTAAACACAATTTTTGTAAATATCTTGCTCACCGTAAACAAAAACCAAAAATTAACTATAGTATATAAACAGTTATGATTGTATAAGAGTATATATTAAATATAAAATTAAGATCAGTTAGATATTAAAAATTAGTCAAACTAATCATTATAAATTAAGTTATGAACAAATCGATAAGTTCATAATAAGTTGGATTAAAACTATAATGACGAAAACAACAACAAAATATAAAAGAACACACGAGAATAAATACTGTTAATGTGTTAACAAGAAGAAACTACAAGAAAATAAGAATACATCATAAAAATCGTGGTAAATTATTAAATAAAAACAAAAAAATTAAAAAAAATATATACAGGTCTTTCTTTTAAGAAATAAAACAGGCTCTATAGGTTAGTATCAGTTACATGATTATATTATATAATGCTGGTGATGTGAGGGTAAGGCAAATATCAATATATCGCTTAATAAGAGAACGTCCTAAGACTAGAAAAAATTATCATGCCTAATGATGTAGTTTAAACCTATTTTTCAATAAACTTGATTTTATGCAAAATGTATTTCTCATTATATCGATAACATATCACTAACCCTGAGATTATCGTAAAGTTTTTGAAACTTGTTTAAAATAAGACTTTATCTTTAAAAATGAAACTTGTTTATAGCCTGTATTTATTGCCCTACCAACCATGGCAAAATATTATAATTTTTCTGATGTTTTTTGCAAAATACATTTTTTTAACTTGTCTTTGAGGGTTTTTAAAAATGTGCGATATATAAAACCAATGTGTGTCTGTCTGTCTCTTGAATGCTTGCAAACGGACGAATTGTTGAGAGTTTTCTGGGTAAGCACAAAACATACGTGTATTTGCTTCAGTATCTACTATTTAAAATTTCAACTTGCAATAATAATGCTTATTTTTATAAAAATATTTAAAAGTCATACAGTTGTAAGTCCCTCTCTTATATTAAAGAAAGTAATATCAAACTATATCTAAAGTGGTATGTGTCGAATTTGAATTTTCAAATTTCTGTAGCAGTGGAATGGCTCAACACATACTGGAGCTGTAAGGAGAGCGGTTGCGAAGAGAAGAGTAGGGGAAGAGGACCAAAGAATCTGTAGATGTAGCACTACACTATTAGGTCTGTGTCGAGCAGCGTTAATGGAAGCAGTTGTCGCGAGTAGAAATTGACCGGTACTCCCGACTTTCATTTAGTGCTGATGTTAGTATATAACATGCATAAGAGAAAAAATGATTTAAGTAACTGGAAAATGATTACGCAAACACATTTTTAATTTAAGTTAACAATTTGTAAGTCAATCACATGATTATTTGATTTATAAATTCTGCACATTCCTGCCATAATTACTATTTATTATAACTAAACAGTAGATCCAGACTACGTAGGTTGTGAGCACATCCACGGAAGGTAAATGTAATGGAGGGCATCTATATGACCTAAAGTAAGAAAACTAAATCAATATTGAGTCTACGTTGAGGTTGCCTACAGGGGGAAGATTATATGAAACTTCACATGGAACCTCTCTTAAGGCAAAACACATCAAGTTACATTGAATAGCTCCAAACTTGTGAAGCTTGTTCTAGATAAGGACGGACAAATCATTTATACAAAGACAAGTATTATAACCTTTACGAGATATGTAGGCATCCTTCATAAGTTGGTCATATAAAGTTTTTTGCCACGCTATATTTTTGTGGGCGTTTTTCACTAAAATTCTGTTTTGATATTTAGCCAATATTTTTTCCAATATATCACCCATACAAAGTTTTTGGACACGCCCACTTTTTGGGGGCGTTTTTCAAAAAAAAAATTTTTTTATTAATATCATAGCTATGCTTTATTTATAGGTGGTCTAAAGAATTTAACGATCCCACGTTGTCATACGTTGACATTTAGACCGGTTCAGAATTAATCCATTAAGTGGCCAAACTATAATTGTCCACTGATTTTTTTTATGAAACAATGCATGCAATTCGAGCGGGAAAGAAACAGAATTTGTACTATCACAACAACTAAAACTAGTTGGATCTGAAGTTTTTTTCTTAACAATCAGACTTCTAGAAACATTTGGGATCGGTTTCTAAAGAAAATTCCACATTCTTAACATATTTACTATAAAGGTTAAAGAATGAAGTTTTGAACTCGTTAAATAGAATAAAATAATGTATAATAAAGTTTGATTGGCGGAGGCTTTTTAAAAAGACTTTCCAATCCTTGTTTCTTATAGTAATTTATTTATATGATAAAAACTAAGGTATTATTGAATACATTTAAAATAAACAATTAAAATGTTTTTTAGACAACTTTATAGATACATTCTCAAGTACATACATACATCGTTTCTAATCACGGTGGTGTGATAACACTTGTACGAGTGCTTATAAGTTTTATTAAGTTACATCTTGTCAACACATTGTTAGTTGTTTCGGAATGTTTTTGCGATTTGCATCGAATGTACCTATGAGACTTGCCAGCAAATTGCATTTAATTATTTAATCAAACTGCGTTTCACCAAACTTAAAGAAACGGATCCCGAAGAAAAATTTCTTATCGCATTAAGTGCCTTTTGCAGAAAAACCGAGATCTAAGCAGATACAGTTGAACATTTTATTTGCATAGCCATAGAATCCCGCAACTCATCCAACACAACACGGCTATGATGCTAATGGGAATTTTTTTTGGTCTCACATAGCAAACAAACGTTTATCTGGATAAGAGCGGAGAAAACAAACTTGGATGTACGCGCTGATATTCTCTTTTGTAACAGCGATGTCACACGCCTCGGGTTTCGACGAATATACGAGCTGCGACAAAACTAAATACAACGTCAAATTTCCTCAGGTAAAGAATGGCTACGATTTATATTGTGAGAAACAGGTGCTCAAGCCTCTTACCACGTCCAAGTTGGTTCTCGAACTCAAGTTATTTCTGAAATTGGTCGGAAGGCTGAATACAGTGGCAGTTCAGTGCGGAAGGCAGTTCAGTGCGGAAGGCTAGAAGTGAGAAGGATGACATAACAGAACACATTTTCTCTGCAGTTGTCCGGCCTCTGCTTGCATCAGGTGGCGGATTTTCGGAGCTGCCGTGGCGAGTACCGAACATCTAGGCTCTTCATAACTAAAGCTGCTTCTCTACATTAATTACATTAATTTATTACATTACATTAATTGTAATGTACAATGCATGATAGAACAATGAACCAGTAGATATTTGTGTCTGAGGGCTCCGTCGGATAGTAGTAATCTGCGAAAAAAAATACGAACTGTCACAAGAAACAATGATTACAGTTGTCGGCTGTCGGATCTTGAGTCGTCTCGGATTTTTAAAAATATGTTAATAATGCATATGCTCTCAGTCACATTAGGTTATACATATGTATCTCGCCACATATATTTCTTAGGTATTGCTCTAATTTCAGGTTGGCTTCACTACAACAACAACTTTACAAGTTGATGATTGGAAGACAGCATTTGACAGACTATTACAGTTGACAGATGACGAATGATGATTGAACAGTGGAACGGGATCTATAAACTTTGCGTTCCTCTTTAGATCTCAGAAATTTTTTGGTTGACTTGTTAGTCAAAAACGTTATATGTAAAGGAAAAACAAAAAAAAAATTTCACAAATTTCTTATCTGTGAATAAGTATGAACCACAGAGGGTGCTGTTGGCTGTCAAAAAAATGGTATTTGAAGCCCACTTTGAAATTATTAATACCTTTTTGCCCAAAATGGATTCCATGGCGCAGAAATGCTTTGTGTGCGTTAGCTGGCTCAATGTGCAAAAGCAACAAACTGACGGAAGGCATTGGCGGACCCACTTTTATATACTTCTCTATAGTTGTAATATCATCGCTCTCACTCAGTTTGAGTTCGAAATGTCTGCACGATCGCAATAACTTTCTCTTTAGTATACTAAAATATACGAGAAAGTTTCTGAAAAGCTTAGCAGATAACAAAATTATGGTAAAAAAGTCGTACATATATTTTTAAGGTTCTAAACGTTTATCATAAATGTTAGCGCAATTCCAGAGGTTATGCGTTAAAAAATGTGTAAAACAAAGTTGCCTGTGCAACTATTAATGGAATTATTCCCATTCATATAGGTCAGAGTACACCAAAGTGGGGATTTCTCTAAGTCCTCTGTAACTAGAGTAGAAATTAGGGACAGACCCTTACACCAAAACAATTTTCTTCTTAGAATATGGTCACAAATCAGATCTCAAAGTATTAAACGTGAAGTCATTACATCCTATACATCCCTTACTTTTATACAGCTTTTAGCACTCAAAATCTCACTCTCGCTCTATTTCAAAAAATTCTTCATTGCGAATAATCCGCACCTTCATTTATCGTTGTTGCCGTTATAAATTTTTTTACATTTTTAAGAAAAGCACGCATCTAAATCTAAGGTATGTATGAAATTTGTGAATTTAGCAGATGCATGTAGACCATGACCGAAAATTGCTTACCAATAATTATTAAAAAGTTATCAAGGTCGCTTCCTAGAGTGAAGTTATCTATTGTTTATTTATTTAAGAACAGGTATTAAAGTTTAAAAAGTTTTTTGTTTGTCTGTTCATTAATTTGTGTGAAGGTAACGTGTCCCTAAAAGCAATTCGCCAGTGAAAGTTGTCAACAAAAACTTTGAGGTTTTTTTCTGAGGTTATCAATTGCACAATTGCCATTGATGCTATTATATTTAATAACAAAAAAAAACAAATCAGAAGAATTAAAGATTTATATAAATTTTCCTATCAGCTGTGGTGTCGTGGCTGTTTTGACACCTAGAGAAACCCTCCCCTTGCATCTGGCCGGCAAGTGCCATTGAACCTCGACTACTCTCTCCTCAATGCTAAAAAGAATAGTCCCTAAATCTGGGCCACTTGTCCGATGGAAATCAGCAACACATCTCAACACTTTTACGTCTTTTTAACGCATATTTATTTATGTTAATATCCAGGAATTAAGAATCTTTAACTTAGTATGTATGTATGTCATATATGTGTAATTTTAATGGAGATAAAGGTTAAAGATATAGGTAAATAAAATTCATGTATAGGTAAATATAAGTAATAGTTAAATGTAGTTTTAACTGCAAATTATTAATTTAAGGAAAAGCCAATAAAAAAAATATTTAATATGTACTTAATGTTGATTACGATGCTCTGATGCGTTGCATTTTGTGCACAAATTTCCCGCTGCTCCATCGATTTGTACTTAGGTATATAAATTGAATTTATTTGTTTTCTTTGGCTTTGTAATTTAAGTCATTTAGAGATAATAATTGGTTAGTTCTTGTTAGGCTACTTTGAAGTCTTGATTTAAGGTAAGATATTTTTTTAATTTCATTTCATAAATTTAAATAAGCATATTGTACGTTTTAATGGATCGAAATCAGGCAATTTGAGTTGTTATTATGCGTTTCAAAATATATACATATATAAATAAGCCACGTTATTCTATCCGTTTAAAATTGACATTTTCGATTAAACACTGAATGTGGATTAGGTGATGCGGCACACTGGGTTGGCTTGGTAGCGCTGAAACGTTGATGAATGGATGGTAATCGTAATTGGTATTTGGGGTTCTTGCTAGACGATATTGGGTTGTCGATTTGCACGTGCCTTTGATGGTTATTATGCGGCTATTGCACAGCGATTTTGGTATGACTAACCTCTTTGATCTGGACTGGTTTTTCTAGTTCGCAGATCGGAATTTAGAGGATCAATTTGTGATGCGGATGTCTTTTGCTGGAGCAAGTAGTTTTGTTCGTTTACAGTGCCCTCGATTTTTTGTGCAAACACTTCTATGGGTCACTGGAACACCCTATTACTGCAAGTAACAAAAGAACTATCCGCACTGCTGAGAACAAAAAAAATGTGATCTTTAGGTTATGGCTCAAAACACTTCACATGATCACGCTTACCTTCAGAAATTCTTGATGGATGAAACACAGAACCCACGTGTATTCCTGGGTTAGAAATTTGTTAAATTCGGGGATTACTCTAAACATTTATGCACTGCTTTTATGAACACCGCAAATTTGTTCTTAAAGGTTTTGATTTAAAAACTTAATAAGAATTTTAAATTCTCTTTTAATTACGCACACAGAATATTATAAAAAAAATGGTTGGATAGTGACTTACGCAATTTTGTCGAAACGATCCGACTTCGTAAAAATACAGCCAACGAAAATGGCGCGCGCTAGTTTGGACACTAGCATATATACTTTCGCATTGTACATGTGTTAGAATTGTCATAGATCGTGTGACGTACAAAAAAAAAATACTAGGTAATCTGCAAGTCTAGTGCACAGCTGATTTGGATGAGCGAAGGATAGTGTTCGTTGATAACATCCGGTTAGTGTTTTGGGACATGCAGTCGGCGGTTAATTTTAAATTTTATAGTAATATGGTTATATATTTTTTCTTTTTTTTTGCATTTGATGTGGTGGAATACGCCACACTACCAACATCAACCACTCTTGAATTCGTGGACCATTTCGACCACATGGAGAGAAGATTTAATAAGCTACGAAAGCGTTGGTCGACGATTTCGGGGATTTAAAATTTGCATCATAATGGACAACAGTTATAGCCTATGCAATATAATCAACACAAAAAAAAGTGAAATAGGAAAGTTAACGGATTTGTTGTAGATTTCAAGTCAGCATTCGATGGTATCGATAGAAGATCTATATACTACAAATTAAGAAATATGGTATGTTATATTTCTGGAGGTGTTATCGAAGTTTTTGGCTCTGATCAAAAGTTTGTACAAAGTATCTGCTACTTGGGATGGTGAACAAGCTAGACTATTTCGATACCGTGATGGGAGTAAATCAAGGATGGTTACTTAGCCCACTGTTGTTTGCACTGATGTTAAACGATCTGATAAACAAATTTGGAAGAGTACTGTAAAATCTGGAACTTTACAACGAACCAAAATAAATCCAAAATTAAGATCTTCAGTAAAGGCAGAAAAGCAAAAAACGAGTGATGGTATTTCAACGGAACTGAAATAGAAATAGTCAAAGAGTACAAATATCTAGGAATAATTATAACACCGGGACTTTCTTTAATGGGACACCTTAAAGAAAACGAAGCAAAGGCACCTTGAAAAATTTCATCAGAAAGAAAGAGGTAAAGCCTTCAACGAAATTCAAATTATTGAACGCTGTGTCGAGAGCTATATATTTTGCTGGGGATTTTTAAATTACGACGCCTTTCATAAACTGCAGCGATATTTTATTAAACAAATATTTGGTTTGCCTGATTTCTCCCCAAATTACATACTTAGCCTAGAAGGAAGGTGAACGAAGAAAATTCACTTCACATGTTAACTACATGAGAAAGAAATTGTTCCTTCCACTGTGTTTTTTTGGGAAACCGTTTTTGGAAGTGGATGAGATCACCATATACGCAAAGGAAAAAATAATAGGATAGCTTAAACGCGCTGCTGCATTGTGGGTGCATTCCTCTATCTAAAAAGCATAGTAGTTGAGTACAACTCATAAATTAGCAAGTATATTTATTTAAATTGTAATTATATATTGAATTAGTTAGCAGACGAGATTATTTGTCAACTTGTAATGTTTTGTAATTCTTAGTATTTATTTATGAAATTCAAAAAAAAATGTATTATTACTATACAACCTCGACGTTATTTTTAAAATCTTAGACATTTTTGTGGCTGACCTTAAAGACAAAAGCAATTAATGTAAAAGAGAACTTGCCTACTCTTTAACGTTTATGTTTTTTGGTGTGATGAGTTATTCTAGATCTAGTTCTATTAAATATATTAAATATGTGCTAACATTATACTAAATCAGAGCAGTTTTAAAAGCTGATATATTAATTACTTATTATGGGTATCTGCTATTTAATATCCAACTCACTACACATCCGCGAATGGAGTTTAAAGTTTAATTTTAAAATTATTTTTTGTTGCTTTCCATCAAACTAGTTTTTCTTTTACTTTTGTTAACATGTGAATTTTATAGATTTTATAGAATAATATTTCGGATAACATAACATTTTTTTCCCACATTTGTTTTATAGTCAAACTTTTAATTGCATTCATTTGAATTCGAAAATGCAATCAATTTATTGTCCATGTATGCATATACTGTTATTAATTGATAGTAGAAAATGCTTACATATTATTCATATACCTAGTAGGTACATACCTAGACAGATATCTACTGAGTGCTAGCAAATTTTACTGAAAAGTCTATTCTAATATGAATCGGCCATTAGCTTAGGTGGAGCTCTCATTTACAAATGCTACGCTATGCCTTAGCCGATATTAACCCGTACTTAAGCAAAGCGCAATATGCCCTGATGGATACTCACCTTCTCCTTATTGATTTTAAAGCCGAATTAAAATAAGAGCTTTACAAAATTATGTAGGTATCACTTTGGCATCCGCTGCCAAACTCGAAGAAAATTGTTCCCTATATAAACATTTTCTGGAATTAAAATTAAATTGGTTTCTTCAAAAATGGTTCTAAGTAAAGATTTATATCCGTTTTCTTTATTGAGTTAGGTTAGGTTAAGGTGACTGTCGGCATAAAACCCGACATATTATATATACCAGTAATGTTCCTTTGTGATACCAATTGAAGCTTCTGACGAAGCGAAGTAGACATATGATTTTAATGTTTGTGAGGTCACATGTGTCTTCATAGAAGAAGGCTCCGAGATGGAGCTTCCTTTTGCTGGAGAGAGCAGGGCATTACAAAGCAGTTAGGGATCATTTCCTCCTAATATTCGTTCACACAACTTCTGCAAAAATCGTTCGAGAATGCACCAAGTCCTGTTCTATGTTTGACAATAAGACAGTGTCTAGTGATGACGCCTATAGCAGTGCTAATGTTCTGTCTGCTTCGAGAAATCAAGTTTTTAAAGCATTTCAGATCCAGCTTAGCCCAGATCCGATTTTCCACTTCTGATACCACTTGTCCATCTAAAGTTTGTTTCCTCTTTGGCAGCCAACCATAGCGATTATTTAGAAGTAGCGAATGGTGTACCTATCTCTCCTTAATAAGAGAAGTAAGAGAAATAGCTTGGTTCCTAGTTTGGTGAGTTCATCAGCCTTACAGTTCCTATAAATGTCGCTGTGCCCCGGCACCCAGTCTCCTGAAGAGACGATCTGCAATCTACGGCTAATATAGAGTTTACAAAAACTGATTCCAATGACTTGATTGTCACTTGACTGTCCGAGCCAATGCTGTTTTTCTTCGAAGCTATCACGTTCCTCTTTAGCGAATATAAACAAATCGCTTTCGAATGGTAACATGGAAGGATTTTCCAAATTGTTAAAGGGGAATGGTGCAATTGATTTTACTAGGGATATTCCCTATTATTTTTAGGATGGAAACATGGGCAAAAGCGTTGTCGGTCAATTATTACATAGCTTTAAAATGAACAGCTGTGTTAGCTGCCGTTTGTCTGCTTAAAATATCAAGGGGGTTAGGTGAAACAGAATGTCTAAAGCAGAGGATGGAGTCGGGCGTAAGGCTCCTCCAATGCAAAAGCATGCTGAT
Source organism: Ferdinandea cuprea (assembly GCA_963576555.1). Lineage (NCBI taxonomy): Eukaryota > Metazoa > Arthropoda > Insecta > Diptera > Syrphidae > Ferdinandea > Ferdinandea cuprea. The sequence continues at coordinate 88,876,080 of OY754959.1, forward strand.
CTTTGGACTTTATTCATTTTATTATATTTATCATATAAACCATTCCACCAGACAGCCACTCTATACGTAAGTGTCGGTCTTATAACCGAAATGTATGGCCAGTAATTTATGCTAGGTTGTATTCATCATCTACATCGCAGTGGCTTTTTTACAAGACAAAATTGCTATTGTACCTTTTTTTATTCTTTCCTGTATATTAGGCTTTCAGCTCTACTTTTAATCTACATGGTGTTTTTTTAGAGGCATAGAACTTCGAATTAATGTCCATCAATTTGGCTTTATTGGAAGGATAATTTTATGCCATTAATGTTTAAATAAGATGATATGATGTCACATATCCCCAAAGAATATAATCCAATGATGTCAAATCACACGATCTTGGTGGCCAATTGATAAGTCTATTCCGCGAAATTATGCGCTCATCGAATGTATCCTTCAATTAATCGATTGTGACTTGCGCTGAGTGGTATGTAGCCCGGCCTGTTGGAACCACTTATAATCCACTTTCATGCCATCCAATTCGTGAACAAAATAGTCGGTTATCATGGCTCTATACCGGTCTCAACGGTAACTGACTCTCCAGCATCATTTCGGAAGAAATATGGCCCAATGACTCCACCAGCCCATAGAGAACACCAAACAGTTAGTTTTTGTGGATGTAATGGCGTTTCAAGGGTCACATGTGGATTCTCTTCACTCCAAATGCGGCAATTTTGCTTGTTGACGTAGCTATTCAACCCAAAATGAGCCTCATTACTGAACAACATTTAGCGATGAAAATCAGCATCGATACCAATCTCATTTTCGGCCCATACACCAAAATCACGACGCATTGCATAGTCTCCCGGCTTTAATTCTTAGACAAGCTGGATCTTGTAAGGTCGTAAGAAGAGATCTTTGCGCGAAATCTTCCATAAAGTTGATGGACAAAGCTCCAATTGCTGTGCACGTTGGCGAATCGATTCATTTGGGTCCTCTTCAACACTTTGCTCTACAGCGGCAATTGTTTCTTCGGTGTGCACTGTTCGACGTCTCTGCGGATGCGTATTATTACATAGAGTAAACGTAGTGCTAAAACGATCCATGGTTAACCGAATTAATTGCTCTGATGGAACGATTATGTCAACCGTAAAATTAACGGAGCTTGCGGTAAACTTCGTGAACTGAACCATTATTTTCGAAATAAATTTGCACGATTTGCAAGCGTTGTTCATTTGTCAACCTGTTCATGATGAAATGGCAAACCAAACTCAACATAAATGACATTAGAGGTGCCAGATTTGACTAATAAATGTCAGTTTTATCTCTATACGAAAAACCAACCTCTAAAAAAACACCCTTTATAATGAGACCCAGATATTTCGCTTCTTCAGAGAAGGTTAAGCTTACGTCATTTATGGAGGGCGGGTCAATAACATGTATTTTATATTTCCTTGAGAAGAGGAATAGTTCAGTTTTGTGAGGGTTGACACGCAGGCCACACCGAACTGCCCAACTCACTAGCTTGTTGAGAGCGTTTAGAAGATCTTTAATAGCACTCAGATATTTTTCTAAAACAGAAATAGCAATGTCACCCGTATAAGTGATCACTTTGCAAACCTCCGCTTCCAGGCATGTTAGTAGTACATATACCGCCATGTTCCAAAGATGGGAACATCCTGTGTTCCTCTACTGACAGCTCTTTCACCAGATGATCCAGCCAGTTTTGAGTTGATAATCCGACTTGTGAGTAAAAGATTGATCGGCTCACCGATTGCTTCATCTATTTTTATGTCCGACATTGCATTTGCGATAGCTGACGTATCGATTTTGATTCTTTTTAATGAGGGTCTTCAACGTAATGTTTATACATTCATTTTATTTATTAATTTATTATTTTCAGAAACGCTGTACATTATAATTAGTACATAATACATAATAATTACAGGGTTATAAATCAAATAATAATAACATTTACTGGCAAGTTAAAACTAAAGAGAACAAAAGAAAATGCATGAATATAAGTTAAAATAATAAATACTACAAACAAAACATTTTTAAGTTAAATTAAATAAAATCGCAGCCAAGGAAGAGAGAAAATGAGAGAAAAAAAACCTTAATAAAACAAGAAAGTTAAAGTAGTTCAAACTGGTTAAGTATTCGAAACAGACAGTTAAAACTTACGGCGCTCGATTAACTCTCACATGGGCGACAATTCTTGCAACTTCATCAGCACCTTATTACCCCAGGTTAATATTATTCCCCACTAGTAAGGGGAATCTCCCATTAGTGTGACAACTATGGACAAATTTAATTTTTTTTATGTAATTTTTCAAAATGTATCAAATTTTTAGGCACTGGCCCCTAATAAATACCAATTTGGGTAAAAAGTGTCCAAAATATTATAAAATAAAAATCGTCATATTAACCCTGGTTAAATAAGGTCGAATCTACGACGATTGAAAACATAACGGGAAATTGGGTTGAAAGCAAACTTTAGCTTATGAAGCGAGAACGGGGATCGTAAAACAATTCACAGCCATAAGATATTATGGGCATTATTAGTGTCTTTACCAATTTCAGTTTAACTTGAGTAGGTAAAATTGTTTTTGTAATAGATAATCCAAGGAGCGATTCATATATTTTATTTATTATTGAATTTATCTGAACATCCAGATTTTTGGCTGGGTAAAATATTCAACGTGGCAGAAATTTAAAAGGATAGGGTGGAAATCGGAGAAATGCGGCAGATTTTTGGTATGGCTTTAATTTTATCGCGGTACAGATTTAGACTATTGCGTGTTGACCACTCGAAAATAGGACGTAGATAATGGTTTAATTTTGCAACTGCATCTTCAATCATGCCAATACGGAAGTAAATGTACAATTGAACATCATCAGCTTATGTATGATATTGGCAATGCAATAAAACATAAGGTAGATCATTAATAACGAGAGAGAATAATAATGGACCAAGAATAGATCCTTGAGGATCACCACATATGTTTTAAAATGTACTGTGGAGAGGAAATTTTGTACCTAAGTTTTATGTTTACCAATTGTTTTTAAGGCAAGTATAATAAAACTATGAGTAATTACATCAACTATAAAATTTGTATTTCCATTCTCTGTATTGTTGACTGCATATAAATATGATATGGTTCGATTATTGGACTAACTCTTCTTTGTGGTAGTAAAGTAGTAGATTAAATCATTATTCTTATCGAGAATCGATAGACTTTGTCAAGGTGTTTCATTCTTCGTTGACCACAACTTTTTTATAGATGTTGGTATAATGTTGGAGTATCAATAAAATATCGTATTTAACTTGAAAAAATGTATGAATAAACATTTTCAGCTGTTCCGAATAGTTATGGCGCATGTCAACCCGTAAATGAAATATAAAATATTTTTAACAATTTAAAGTTAATAATCTTGTACGCATCGCAAGTGTGGGGCTGTTACTACACCAATATACACCAAACAATGTGATATTGGTGCAAACTGGTGAAACTGCATTTAAAGTACATTCTGAAAACAATGTTCTTCAACGGAAGAGTGTTGATTAAAGGAATAGCAAATTATTTAATTAAAAAAACAAATATTGTTTTATGAGGAATGGAAGTCACTTACAGAATTCTATGGAAACACTTTGAAAATAAGTTTTGGAAACTTCTGTTAGTGGAAAGTAGAATATTGTAATATTATAATATGCTTTCGGCTGCGGTCGATAAGAAAATGCAAACAGAGAGCATTGCTAACCTAAAAACTTCAGTACACCAAGAAATTTATACGATTCAAGATCACAATCGATGCGCAAATATCTACTTTAACAAAAGTTACCCTAACATATCTACAATTTTTAATGCCAGAGATGAAATAATGGAACAAAACTTTATCCCACATAGAGAAGATTTACTAATAATTTGCTGCCTGTGTAATTAGAAGGGAAGGAGAACTTGAATCACATCTTGGGTAGTGTTTTGCCCTAGGTGAGTTCAGAAAGGGGCAATTACCATGCCCTTATATGAAATTTCTAATAAAATTTTGTTTTCCTCTGTTTGGCGGCTACTATATTATAAAAGATTTTATTTGTTTGAAATTGTGTAAAGTTTCAATATTATGCGAAGATATGAAGTGCTGTAAATCCTGAATGTTTCTATTTTGTAAGAAGCGAAGTTACAGGGAGGCGAAAATGACTTGAGATGACAAAGTTGCTAAAGAACTTGAGTGCGGACTAATTCCCCTTGTTCCCCTCGATTGTGCAGTGGTTTATCAAAAAGCAAGCACAAGCTACGAAGCACAAGCTTCGTCAACCTCGGGCATAATGACTTCAATTGATATTTAAATAAATGCGTTAGTTTTTTTTAAACAAGAAAAATAGGGATGATTGTTTTCCAAATTTCAGCTTTCTAGATCAAAATTAAATACCAGTGATGGACATTGTTTAATAATCATAAATAAAGAGTTTTTTTTAAGAGGCGGAGAGCTTAATAAATAAACCAAAGAAAAATGTAGGTTGTATCCACAAAGTTTATTGCCTATTATGGATAACTGTTTGAATATAATTTCGGGCATGTGGGCGACGCGTATTCTGAGGGTTAATTTTTCTAACACTCTTCACAGTAAATCATGTTGTCGAATGTTTCCTTTTAGGTGCTATAGATACGTATGCCAAGAGAAAAATATATAATTGCATGAAAGAGGTGTTCATTAAAAAGGTATTTTTTTGGGAAACTAATCAATTAATCTTTCTTATATTAAGTTAATTGTATCGCGCGCCTCGTGGCATGTTTTGCTGCAATATTACCATCCCAATGACCATGTTACTATTTGAGACACATGGACAAATGATGATCCCGTAAAGCGCACCAAACGGTTTGCTGTTTCCATAACTGATTAAGGAAATTTCCTTACTTCCAAAACCCATCAAATTAAACTTTATTTATCAAAACTGACTAGATATGTAAGATTAAGATTTTTAATAAACTTTAATATTAACATTCTGGACAGTAACTTGTCAATCAGCCTATGTTGATGCGGTAAGTAAGAGACAAAACATAAGAAAGGTACAGTCCAATATGGGTCCATTATTGGCTATCTATTGAATTTTTTTTTTGTTTTCTAAAGACATTTTTTTGAAGAAAACAACATATTGTTAAAAAACCTCCTCAAAAAGTAGGCGTGGGAAACAAATTTATATGGGAAAATTCATGTCTACATATTTTGTAAATGTTTCCTTAACCTTTATCTCTTCAACTTCAGCTTTGAAACGGATTTTTTCTAAATTGTTGGCGTAGCAGTAGGTGTATTTAACAAAAACTTACCATTTCGGGACCTTAGAGAGTAAATGTCCCAAATTTCAGCTTCGTAGCATAAATATACAGGTCTCAAAAGCTGATACGGGCGGACGGACAGACAAAAATAATAAAGGTACCCTTAGTATAGGAAATAAAAAACAGAGATTTTTAGGAGACCAAGAAATTCTAAAATTTAATTTTTCTTTATGATTTAATTCAAAATAAAAAATACGTCATAACTCCATAATTTCGTAACATTGTAAAAGTACGATTAAACAATTTTTTTATAGCTTTAATCAAAATCAATACCTACAGACAGTCAAATACATTTTTTGTTGTATCTTGCCAAAATGTCTGCGAACACCATTATGGATGATAGTCATAGCAACCTGTGACAAAGAAAGCAAAATAAGCACGAGTCCACCGGTGGCGATAAGAAAAGTAGTCCCAAGCAATGTCAGGCAAATAAAAAACCTTATTGCGGAAGTAGTGTCTTGTCAATAGATAAAGAAAAGAAGAAACACAAAAATAAGAAACTGCAATTCCATGTGAATGAAAAAGAAAGAATTTGCCTGGAAGTCGCTGAACGAAAACACTTGGTCCATAGAAGGTACGAATACTACAACAATAACTATCGGTTCATAGTCCGACGTTGCACGACACCAAAATTGTACCTTTTTTCTTCGGTTTAGTTGGCACGACATTTACAAATATTTAAGCTAAAATGAATATTCGCTCTTCATTTGCCCGTCAGGCCAATAGAGGTGGTGAAGTAGTTTCTTTCCGCTACTTTTCTCGGATACTGGAAAAAATAAAATGCATTTTTCTTCTTCTGATTTGAGAGTACCTAGGGTATTATTTTTGTATTTTTTTGTGCACTCTCTTGATGTTTTTTTTTTTTTTTTTTTTGTGGAATATATTAAATTTTTCTATTATTGCAACTTTTACCAAGGAAATAACCTCCATTACGACTTCCTCTGCAATTTCAATGACCATTGTGTACTACTGCAGACTACTTACCTTGAAGTAAAGGAAATGAGACAACTATTAGTATGATTTTTGAGCACAATAATAGAGAAAGTAACGCTTTGCAATGTGATTTTAATGCAGACAAAGCACAAGACAGATGAGTCATGAGGAAAAAATTTCTTTCTTCCTGCTTCTACATACTTAGGTATATACCTATCGAATTTTTTCTAAGAAATGGGTGGATTATCAAAGCAATGGTAATATTAATCAGCATTTATTTATATGTTTAATTATTTTCTTTATTAACTCAATTAGTACCACTTTTCAAAATATGTATTCCGAAAAAGTTCAGATGTGCACATGTGGCTACAAATTACATCCTTGCCCAATGCATATAAAAAGTCACATTTGCGAATGAACCCATTTGCACAAACTTAGGTTGGAAATTGTCAAATCTGTAGTTCATAAATTTAATCAAATACGAAACGCAGTGCCTTGTAAATTTTCTTATAAGATTAAAAATTAAATTAGAAGTAATTTATTAGTGGATTTTATTGTTTATAGCGAATGTTTCACTTTATACATATGTCAAAAATATACATTTTCGTCAGCAAAATCTGCACACTTGTTTTTTTCTCTTTCTCTTCCTCTGACAAAATCGCGTAAACTGAAAAATGTTGTTTGTTTGCAATGTAAATGCCAACGCAAATTTGAAAACAGAGCCAGGTGGTTGCAAGTGCTTGCCAGACGAGCGTTAAGCTACTGCTAGGACTGATGGGAGTACTAGATCACTGTTTTTTGAAGTGCAATATCTTTGTGAATAATACACTATCGAAATGAAACAAACGCCGTTTTAAGGCCTTAAGCTTGCAGTAGCAATGTGTAGCATTCCACTGATTATCCTAAACTACCATATCTGGATGAAACGCCTTTGAAACTTTAAGTCTCTAAAATCATTCATAGTCATTGCAGTTCTTAAATCTCAATGTGCTACTATCAATAAAAGTATCAACTTAAAATACATCGCAGTTCAAGCAAACAGTCGTGTCAATGTAGTAGATCGCCGCAAAGGAGTATTTTTTCAGAATTTAAATAGTTGCAGCCCGATTAATAAAAATCACTTAACTCACCTCTGACTCACGATCTAACTAAGCGATGGAATAAGACTTAACTACCGAGTTAAAATTTCTTATTAATAATAATTCTGACGTTCAGTAATAATATTTACGCAAATCAAAAATCCTATAGAACATTTTTCAAATTAAATGCAAATAAATACACCACCATCGTTAAACCACCTTCGACGGTGAGTTAAGTTAACTCACAGTTGAAAAACGTCAGTTAGTTTAAAATTTGTTTTATTAATAACATTTTACGCATAACTCATGACTTAAAAACTCACCGTTAACTCGTGTTGATTAATACGGGTGTTAGTATAAGTACTTCGGCAATAAAAATAATTTAAATTAGCAGTTTTCCTAAAAGCTACTTAGAACAAATACTAACATCTTGTATGTTATATAAAGTCCGCAAGCGGAAGAAGCTCCAATTTTTGAAGATGACAGCAAATGTCAATTCTACTTTCATACATTTGTGAAGTAAACAGATATAAATGGACTTTAGCAAGACATGAATCGCTATACTACTCAAGAACGCGGAAAAATTGTAATAATAACGAGGGGGACAACTTTTCATCGAAAATCATCATTTCCATCTCTAAGGTCATGTGAACAAGCAAAAATATCACTTTTGGAGTACCGAAAATCATCCACTTTTGGCCGACGAAATTCTTAGATGAATTGGGCCTGGTTTCAACAGGATGGCACGATCCACAACCGAAATTGTACTCTCAATTTGGAGATTTTGCGAAGTTTATCAAAGTGATTAATTTATGTCAAGCAGCCTCATAGTCTTGAAATCTTCAAAGAATACGAACACCTATTACCGGAAGTTATTTCTATAACTGTCATTAATCGGGCCCAAATTGCAATCAATTCTGGCGGCCGCCACTTAGCGCATATCATTTCTGAAATGGAACAAAATTTACAGCTACGACTATTTCGAAACCTTCTACATAATTTACAAACAACCCAGATTAAAACACAATAATACGAAATTAAAGATTGGACAGCAATATATGTGTGATGTAAAATTCATTTAAAATCGCGTTTTAAGAAAAAAGTCTTGTCATTTTTTCTGTAAATAGACTTTCATTACAGTTTCAAAATCAAAGGTAAGCACGTGACCTCTTAAAAAATGCAGATACAGATAACTTTAAGTTTTATAACTTTATTAATTTTCCAACAAAATTAAAAGCACACTTTATTTGCTTTTTAAACTAAAAAAGGCAGCAGTTTTAATCGAGGAGTGAAATACCAACAGCCAACACTTCTGGCAGCAACTTCCATTCAATCAAGCCAATTTAGCGACCTTATTATCTCATCCACCCGAAAAATGTGACTTCTTTCTTTATTTCCGCTCCATTAAGCTAACATAAGATATCTTCTTTCTGTGACGAGATAATTCCAGAAGTCATATTCGGAGGGAGAAAAATAGCGGCGAATCAGAAGCTTCCACATTTAAATTTTTTTTTTTATTTTAATTTATGCCATGCACCTTTCTGAAGTACCAAAGACATAGCCATCATCATCGACGTCTTTCGTGACTCGTCTTACAAACGTGGTGGTATCAAAATAAAATGAAATGTCGTTAATCTTTTCTTTACCGGCGTTCTTCCATTACTTTAGCGCCAAAACGTCTGCTAACCGTGCGTCGTCACATTAAGACCGGATCCTGCACACAGCTGGCACAAAGGAAGCATCATTTTTTTTCATCATAAATCCATTGAATTAAACGAGATTTCTGTATGGATACAATTTTTCAATCACAGTCCTTATGCGATGTATCGTTTCTCTTCTCCTCCACCGCAAAAGGGGGTGTGAGTTTGCTGTGTTGAATTATTAAGGCAACCAAAATATTCAGAATTTGACACCCAAGCTATATAATACTCCTCAAATATACTCAGTTCTATAAGTTACTGCAAAGACTAACATATATCACTGTTAAGTATGTTTAGTTTTGGGGGACAGTAGGTTCTATACAGAAAATTATATCGTGCTTTTCGTTGCACAGTAATAAAATGGGTATTCTGCTTAATTCACTCGGCACCCTTTAACGACTATTACACAGATATACATACAAACACATTACGGTCATAGTTTGGCACGGCTCCTCTAGATCATAAAAATCTTATCAACTGGATAACAACTGTGAGTTCTGCTGCGCGTGAGTTGAAATGGCACCGCTGATGGTATATTTTGTAATTCCGAACTCGCGCCCGCTGTTGGGCGAATGAATGAATGTCATCATTAGGAATTCAGAGCGTCATGTAAGCTGTACACAGATGTTGCAAACGAAGAGTGCAAAAAAAAAACACGAATGGCAAGGGGACGTTAGGTGATCCCGTAATACAATCCGGAAAATGTTTCTCGGATCGGAGTAAAATACTGAGAAAAAAGCAGCGTACATAAAGTACGTGTGTCAGATAAGCTGGCGTTGTCCTCAAAAGTCTACACATACCACTTTTCGGTTGCGAACGAATGCCAAGCGACGGAAACGTGGTGGATTGGTTTTTTCTTTAACCCGTATGCAGAAACGTCCTGGGAGCTGACATCACATTTTAAATCCCTGCTGAGATATGAGAGTAAAGCAATGTTGAATGAAATGAGGGCGTCGTACATTTACTCGCACTAAACGCATTAAATTAATTATTTTGATTTTTCTTAGCGAACACTTGCAAGGATAAAGACTATGTACCGGCACACGTTAGTAGATGAAATATTCTCTTTGCAGCAACGACAGCGAACACCGCGGCGTTATTAACAAGTATAAAGTATTCTTTTACCCACCTGCAAGGTAAGTGTTATTACTCAGGTTGACAATGATTACTTTATTTGACTTTTGTGTATTTGAATTGTGTGTACAAATTACCAAGAGGAACTGTTTCTATTTTGTAACAACAGTTGAGGGATGATGGGCGTTATGTTATTTATTTGAAGAATTATGATTCGCTTTGGCAGTCAGGTAGCTAGTTTTGTTTTTCTTTTCTATTCTGTTTAAAATACATGTTTTCCTCTGGCCAGGTCTAACCTTCCCTTATTTGTAGTTTAAATTGGGTATCTTTTAATTATGAAAATACAAATATTGTAAGAATCTTAAGCTTCTCATACTATTATTTTATAATTGGTATGTAGGTTGTTGTTGTCAAACTATATATCTATTTAGATACATTATGTTTGTACGTATGCCATAGACTTTTGAGCCACCAAATCTATTAAGCTCAAATTTCAAGGCAATCTTTGGTATGTATTGGCCGGAGAGTGTTTTTGTGGACTTTGATTAGGTTAGGTTGATTGGGTAGACCAAAAAGATGAATCTTTCCTTTGCATACTAAGACCTCTTGGACCCATTGTGATACCACTCAGTGGAGGATACGCCGGTGTTGTAGCCTCTCTTGATTAATCTCTCCGCTCGTGGCTACTAAATCCCGTCAAGCCATCCCTGCGACATCAGAAACCTGTAACATCTAACAATTCTTCAATTTCTTGAGAGAAGAAACTTCCAAGTGTTCTGTTCCTCAAGAGACAGAGAGCTAGCGAAGACAGATATGCACTGTCATTCTGTAATAGCTTTCTAGTGCGGTTTTTATTATATAATCTCCATAGTTTCCGTAATACATATGTATATCGTATAGATTTTTAGCTGACGTTATTGGTTTTCATTATAATCTCTTATCCACTCGTTCTCTGAGGTTGCAGAATGTCGGTTTGATTGACTGAAGTAACCGGTTATGATCCATTTAGCATACATTTTTGCTAGATTATCTTGAGTCTGACGGAGTTATAGAGAATAGACTGGCTAGTCTCGACATTTTTATCAATATCTTAAGATTGCTTGAATTTTCAGACTTCTATTATGTAAGTTTCGGTAATTCCATTTTTTTGTTCACATCCACAGCTTTTGCATACACTTTCTGCCGGATACGCGGTTAGACGTGGACTGTTAGTTTAGATAAGTAGCGTGGTTACTACTTTCACTCGGAGTACATTCCGGAAAGTGAGTTTGCAATGACATCCCAGCTGTCAGCTCTTCAGACAAAGCCAATCTGCTTGCTGCTCATTTTGCGGCTAGCTCAACGCATTCAATGGGACAAATCCACTTCCGCACTCGTATAGCGGCAAGAGTACTTCACGATTTCAACATACATAAATCCGCTGGTCCAGATGGTATACCCCCTATCGTTCTGAAGAGGTGTTCTTCAACTCTGGCAAAACTTTTCTCTCTGTCCTATTCTTCAAGGCTCCTTCCGAGAAGATGAAAATCAGCATTTATCCAGCCCGTCCCAAAAAAGGCGAATCCTTCTCTCCCTCCTCCTACCGACCAATTGCACTAACGTCCCTCCTTTTCAAGGTTATGGAAACGCTAATAAATCGTCAGCTTATGAAATATCTTGAATCCCCAAAACTCCCTAATGACCAGCAGTACGGTTTTCGCAGCAACAGATCTACTGGTGATTTGATGACATATCTAACCGAAATGTGGAACCAATCTATTCACCGTGGTGGTGATAGTAAGGTCGTTGCGCCTGATATTTCAAAGGCATTTGATAGAGTTTGGCATCAAGCTCTTTTGTTTGATCGGTGATACCCTTCTTCAATGGATTCGAAATTACCTTTCGGAGCGTTCAATACAAGTTGTTTTGGAAGGTTTCAAGTCTGCAACTTATCAAATAAATGCTGATGTTCCCCAAGTCTCCGTTTTGTCTCCGACTTTCTTTCTCATTTTTATCAATGACCTCCTGTCCGTCACTTCTAATCCAATCCATTTCTTTCCTGATGACAGTACCCTTAGCTTCGCATATTCGTTTTATGATTCAAGTCCCTCATCTTCGGACAGCAACGTATGTTAAGCTCATTAAATTTTGACCTTGACAGCATTCTTAAGTGGGTAAAACCGATAGAGTAGAATTTAATGCTTCCAGAACACTATGCTGTCTTCTGTCATTAAAGCAAAACCCCAATATTCTGCCATTATCCATGGATGGCACTTGCATCACCGAAACCGAAAGACTTTCCATCCTCGGTATGTACGTTAACGACAAACTTCGTATTCGATGTCTACAAGAATGCTGCGACATTTCTAGGCTTCCTTAAGCGATGCCAGAAATATTTCACCCCTACCGATCTGGCTAGAATCCACAAGGCCTTTATTCGCCCAAAACTTAAGTACAATGCTCATATCTGGTCTGGTGCACCAATAATATACATGGAGCTACTTCACAGAATTCAAAAATTTGCGGTAAAACTTATTGGCAATCGAGACATCGCGAAGTCACTACTCTCTTAGTCATCGTCGTAATTTCCACCATAAGTGCTCAAACGAAATAGCCAGTTGCATTCCACCCCTACAGCAATTCAACCACAATACTCACCACGCTAGGAATGCACATCAGTGTACCCTTCAGCCTATTCGGACGTACTGTGAAATAAAAAGATTTCTTTCTCAGCCGTATAATACGAGTGTGGAATGCTCTACCACGCTCTGTTTTTCCTGCCCATTATAGTTTTCAGACATTTAATACCAACGTACATCGGTTTCTCCCTTTCTCTAATCCTTCATTTCCGTAATGCCTGTGTGACTTCATTATAAATGTATCCAAAGTCCCTTTAGTGCGCGTACATAACAAAAAAAAAGAAGTTAAGGTTTTCTCAGCAGGATCTTGTTCAATTTCCGCTACTGTCTTGGAAGTATCCAGGAGCAGGAAGCTCCTTGCACAGAATTTTCCTGAGCTTTGCCGATTCTGTAGTGCTTTCGATATGACTTCAGATTATTCGTCAGGCTTTTAGTTTGATCCTGTAAACTAGACGCTCTACAGATTTGAGGTTTCTAAATTTGTTTCCTATTAATACAAAAAAAATCTAAACAATAACTAAAGGAAAATGTTCTAATAAACGCAATTAATCAAAATCAGAATTCCGAATAAATTGGGCGCATATCAAACAACGCCACTGAACCCGTCAATATCCAATTCAATCGAATTTAATCACTATTCCGTGTCTATCGTATACAATTATATTTTTATGAAACTCTTCTTTTCCCACTCCCTTTTTCGCATCCTGGATAAATAATTTTGAATATCCTTCAATAAATAAAATTCTAAAATAAATAAATCAAAAACCCGAAATCCATTCACCATTTGAATGTCCATTTTATGAACACACCCTGAGTGATAAACCCTTGATAAAATATTTTTTTCTCCTATTACCTACTCATTCATCTGTCGTATATCCTGACCAAAATGCCTACCACTGCTAACATTGTGCGTCAGAGGAATCTGATCTAATATCAAAAAAAATTTTGTTTGACTTTTATTCTGACTGCTCTATTTGAGAGGGTAATGGTAATACGTTCTTATTCCCTTCGCTTTCCTCAATCTTTTTATCAGAATGTCTATAATATTTAATACGGCTTAAAACTGAACATGAAAATTGGGTGAAGTTGGAAAAATAAAAGGATTTCATAATAATTTTCCGAAGGGTCAACCTCCGGGAATACAAATATGCTTTAACAATGTAAAATATAGTTCACATTTTTTTATTTTTCTTATGAACAAATTGAAAAACTATATAAAATTATTATTCTACTCGCTGGCTAGGGCGAGTCTAGCCCAAGTTTATTAAAATTATGTTTATAACACAACTAGGTATATATATATATATCTTTACTATTTAAAGGCAGAAAAAATACTCCTATATGCAGCGGCATACTTCATTGTACGCTTATTGTAATAACTAGCATAAGGGCTTGGCACCTCAAATTTGTGACCCCATCATTCAACAGAGATTTTTTTTATATATCTAAGGCCGAAGTAAATACCTATATGATATAATAGTTATACATATTTCTCACACTTCAGTTTATTTTTTTGGAGATAGCTACTTTTTACTTCTACTTTTCTACACAAAAGTACAAGGTGACGTGATGGTATGTATAAGAAAAAATATCACAATAATTCCCTAGCTTTTGTTAAGGACATACATTTGCTATTATATAAGCTATCAGAGTTATAAAAGAATGCAATCGTTTGAATTTTGCATAATTTCAAATTTCACTCAATGCAATCATCATTCATTTTGAAATCAATGAATTACCATTCTTTTTGTAGCATTCAATAGATTGCCATCATATGATTACATTCATTTAAGATTTTACTCTACTTTCTTAACTCATTTAAAGTCGTTCACATTCTTTGAATTTCACTAAATCCAATCATCATTCACTTTGAAGTCAATGAAAAACCATTCTTTTTGAAGCATTCAATAGATTGCAATCATAATTTAAAATTTCACTCAATGCGATCATCATTCATTTTGAAGTCAATGAATTACCATTCTTTTTGAAGCATTCAATTGAGTGCATTCATTAAAGCTTTTACTCTACTTTTTGAAGTCATTTGAAGTCGTTTACATTCTTTGAATTTTACTTAATGCAATCATCATTCATTTTGAAGTCAATGAATTACCATTCTTTTTGAAGCATTCAATAGATTGCAATCATATGAGTGCATTCATTTAAGATTTCACTCTACTTTCTTAACTCATTTGAAGTCGTCTACATTCTTTGAAGTCTTTGAAACCTATGAAGCTTTTTAAGCATTTGAGCCGCCAACCAAATCCACCATGTGCTCATGGATGCGATGCACGCATCTAACATCATGAACGTGCACTTACCAAGGGCAACCGTCGACTCTGACCATTTTCTTGTTGCAGCTAGATTCAAAGCTTGACTTTCCAACGAATAGAAGCTACGAAATGTCCAGAAGAAAAAAATTCGGCATTGAACGCCATTAGCACACCTGGAGTAGCGAGAGAATACAAAAAGCGCCTGAGTGAGAGGTTCTCCAGTGTGCATTCACCTAGCCGAAACCACCATAGGTTACCAACCACCCCAGAGAAAAAGCTCGTGGTATGATTGTGTATCCGTATATTGGAAAAAGGCGACAGAAGATGCACATATTAGAACGCTGCAGCGGAAAACAAGAGCAGCAAGGAATGAGCACCGAGCTAAGAAAACAGGAGAAAAATGTCCTGCGTTGAAAAAAAGATGGAGTACATAGTCTCCCAGCTCAAAGACATGGAAGAGTCTCGCGATCGAAACAACATCCGGAGTTTCTTTTCATTGGAGCATTCCCAGCTGATGCTAAACGGGCATCATGTACGCAGAGTGATGGGGGGGAACCCACGTCCAGTCAATGAAGAAGCAGTACTGCCACCCAGTATAGAAGAATTAGGGATAAGGTATAAAAAACCTTAAGAACAGCAAAGCCGCCGACACCTGCAGAGCTCTTCAAATACGGAGGCGATCTTTTAGTAGGGCGCATGAACCAAATCATCAACCAATTTTGGGTGCATGAAAGCATGCCTGATGACTGCATCTTCACTTCCATATGTCCCATCTACAAGAACGGCGATCATATGTCTTGCAAGAACTATCGAGGCATATCCTTGCAACAGACCAACGTACCAGTGTGTCTTCCGGCCCGGCAGATCGATCATAGACCAAACTTTCACACGAAAGCAAATCCCGGAAAAGACCAAAGAATTTCAAATCGAGATACACCACCTCTTTATCAAATTTAAAGATATTATTCATGGCCTGGAGCTGTACATGGCGTTGGCCGAATTCGGGATCCAGCAAATCTTATCCAATTGTGTAACATAATGCTGGAGACCACGCGGTGCAATGTGCAGTTTGGCAGCAGCTCATTCAAGCTCTTCCAAACATGCACAGGCTGTCATGTGATTTCTTTACTCTAGTTCTTGAGCAGATAGTGCGTATGGCAAGTTTTAACAGGGATGGCACTATTTTCAACAGAGGCTTTCACGGCTATTGAAGAACAGGCGATCTTAGTGGAGACTCTAGGAAATCGCTGTTACTTCGGTTTGTGTTCAAAACTCCTGACTCGCAGGACAAAGTGAATGCTCTACAAAACCCTTATCCTGCCAGTTCTGCAACACTGCACCGAGTGCTGGGCGATAAGCTGGAAATGAAAGAAAAATTATTTAGTCCTGTATGCGAGGTGGACGAATGGAGAAGAAGATGCAACCGCGAACTCTATGAGCTGTACCAGGATGTGGATGTAGTCCAAAAAGCCGAAACTCTTCGACCGATTTTAAAAACTTGCCGAGTATGAAAATATAAATACACACCTACTATTTTTGAAATTCTTATTAATAATTTTTAAAACTGTAGGATTTTTTTCCAAAGGTAAACGCCCTTTTTCTAGAAAAATACAATTTGTTTTATATAGATCCTTGCTTGACTTTAAAAAAAAAATATCGACATGTTAAACTTTATATCTGTAGAGTGGGTTGCTTCGTGTAAATAAGGGTGTAGTGCCAAAGTTAATAAAGAACTTGGCTGGGCACTACCGTGCCCCTTAATCTTCGAATCTCAGCCACCAAATTCGTACCGACAAGAACGATCGAATACGATTTAAGCGGTCCATACCGACAATCCAACTTTAAGTATTCAGCAAGTTTTATATGTTTTTACCATATTTTATAGCGCCTTCATATATATCTGTATGCATTGATCCTTTGATATAGCTTCATCACCTGACAACATTTGCCATGTGTACTTTAAATCAGTTCAAAACACACCTCTCATTCGGTAAATCGCCTAGTAGCATTTCAAAACCCGTATTCAATTCTTTTTACGAACAAACTTCTATAGTTACGAGCACCTACAAAGAGTAATTCGTATTTTATACAATCTTAAATAAAGTAATTCTAGAGATCTGGCTTTCATAATCAATTTTATTGCTCAAATACTTATAAGGTCTGTGGCGAAGAACTCAGATTTCATCTGCGAGAATAATAACAATTTTATTACAGAGTCTACTACAAATCGACTACCAAAGGACAAACAGTAATTTTTAGCAAAAGAACTTTGTTCGTTTGCCTTTTGATAACATAAAAATGAAAAAAAGCCAGAGTAGGTACATACATAGTTTGATACAGAACGGTTAGGTAAGCTACATCTTTCTTTACTTCAATTCGATTGAGTATTCTTCCTTAACGTCAAATCAATCAGTAAATGGAAAAAATATTACAAAGAGAGGAGGAAAAGAGAAAAGCTGAAATAGTTTCAATGATGTACGCGTATGAACGAGGTCCTTCTTACAGAGATATCAATTGGATTTGGTCAGCTAGAATAGTGATGGTTGCTTCCATCATTTACTTTTTCATTTAATAGCCAAACAACGTCCATGTTACTTTCGGTATGAGCATCGACGACGTGTCTATTTTTCAAGGAAACCTGCTACATTGGATAGATCAAATAAAAACATATACAGATGCAGACAAACATAGCTAGTAGCTTCTCCTAAGAGTGAGAAGTTATACGCCTTCGTAAGGTAACGAGCGAAAAGGGGTTGAACAAAAGATTGTATTTTTTGTATCCTATCTGTGGTCCTTCGGTAGTTATATCGAGTTTTTATAGGGACAAGCAAAAAGAAATAGACAAATCCGTAGTAGACAATAACCGTAGTAGTCAATAACTGAATTTGAGATCAAATAGCTGAATAGATAGAGATTTCTTATTCGTTTATCTGCCCCTGGTAAATCATAGTGAGAGTTGTAGCTTTTGCTTGATTTACACTTAGGTTGTTGGGTAGAGACACTTATATATTTTCCACATTGAATGAACCATAAATCTCATTGATCTGACACTGTAGTTGTGGTTTCAGGCTTTCCGATGATTACACAATTGTACCACCGCAAGCCTTTATATGTAATGACTAATTGTTTGGCTTGACCAAGGCGAAATTTGCAAGATGTTACTATTGAGGACTGAACACTATTGTTTAAATATTCGCCAATATCATTATTAATTTAATCAGATTACAATCAATAATTAATTTATCTAACCAATACTTAAACGGGACCCATTTATCAAAAACATATGTATATATTTACTTAAAGATAGAATATGAATAGAATGTGAAATAGTCGCTGTGTAATTGATTTAAAAGTAGAAGTACTTATTAATTAATGAGGATAAGGTCAGCGTTAATTGAAAATTGCTTTATACAAAATCAAGTTCGCTACTACATCAATAAAATATTTTTGTTCGTATGTGCCTATGATATATTTTAAAATCAGATAATAGCAAAATTTCGAAAGTGAGAATTGATAGGTATATTTTAAATGGTAACTTTTATAACATATCGAATTTATTAAATTTTTAATAAAATGTATTTGCTCAAAAACGGCACTTTCAATTTAAGGTTTAAACCGTCCGTCGATCTTTCTTTCTGTCCATGCTGTCCATGCGCCATAAAGTAAGACAAATAAACAAATGTTCTTCAAACTACGAATTTAAAGTTTTTGGAGTTACATCTCGCTATTTTAAAACTATTTTGAAATAGTTTCTTGAGCTTAAATACACCCATGGCAGTGGGTGTATTTAACCCCACGATTTAAAAATAAAAACCGTTTTAAGCTGTAGTTGAAGAAATAAAGAGTTAGAACCTTTACGAGATATGTAGTTTAAAAGTTTGTCATATAAAGTTTTTTGCCATGGCTATTTTTTGTGGGATTTTTTCCACTAAAATTCTGTTTTCGTTGGAAATTTTTAACAATTTTAAGTGATATAACCAAATTGCTTACATTAATGGGTCTCCTGTGTTAATACCTCTGCAATAAATTGCGACTTTATGATGCGCGGGCTTATTGCAAGCTACTACACAAAACTTCTGCAATACTTGCGCGAGTTTGCTTGCAAATAGAAATGCAGCCTTAGACCTTGAAAAATAGGAATGTAAGTTTTTTTTTTGGATTTGTAACTACTTGCGCGTAATGTAACTACTTAAATGTCTCAGACTTCCTGAAACTAAACTCCCAACTTTAAACTCGTTGTTCTCGAAATTGTGTTTTTTTTTACGGTTGACAAGATATCTCAAGCTATAGTGGACCCATTGTGTTTACAAATTTTTGCAGTTCTTCTTAATATATTCCGGTTACGTTTGACGAGAGCTTTTTGGAAAATTTTGTTTTAACTATTTTTAAAAAATTTCCAAAACTAGAAAAACGAGGGAGAAATCAATTTTTTTTCCACACATCCAAACAAAATGTTTGTTCATAACGAATGGTTTAGTGGTTAAGTGCGTTGGACCACTAAGCGAAAGGTAGTAGGTTCAAATCCCGACCTGTACCACCTAAAAGTTTTTATTCGCTGCCCCACCTCTTGCGAACGTCTGATAAACATCCAGGAGTAAGAAATGTCATGAGAAGCTTCTCAAAAATAAACTGCCGTTCGGAATCGGCATTAAATTGTAGGTCCCGCCATTCGTGTCAAAAAATATAACTTCGCACACACAATGGTTGGAGAAGCTAGGCCGTAGGTCCTGTATGGGCCGTTTACGCCTAATATTTATTATAATTTTTTTAAGGGCTTCAAAAACGATACGGTCTTATGGAGATTGCTTAATCTCTTAGCTTTTGATTCGGGTCGTAAATATATAAATTGTTAGGGGTCTACGACTAGGCCATGAGAACCATAGTAGCCTAACTGATAATTTTGCGATATTGAGTTTATGATTCAAAACTATTAGCAATAGTATAAGTAATGATCGAATTGATGAACCAAAGTGGAATAAAAGTTATTCAATAATTGCTCAATAGATCAAAATATTTGTTTGGCAGTACAAAACTTTATTTTATTTAAAGTGCCAAATCAGACTATTTTACTTAAATGCCTTGTTCAGCTAATTTGGTTACTATGATCCTTATAGCCTACCTTCTTACTAATTCCGAGCCGAACGTATAAGCTTCTAATCTCTTGAACTCAGAAGAACAGTGGCCAGAACTATTCATAGACTTATTATTGGCGAAATTGATTCTCCTGATATTTTAAGACTACTGACTGTCAATATCCCAACTACTAGCTTAAGAAAAAAAAGATTTTTTAAAATTGCTCATTTACGAACAAGATATGGGCACTCGTCATTCATAAATGGATGCATGAAAATTTATATTATATTATATTATATGCTCATTTATTCATTCAATTCATCAGTTATAGTTATTAAAACAAAACTGTTAAATACACTTTCTCAGTCATAATTCTTTTATCGTCCAGCTTTGTTTTCTTAATTCCTGCTATTTTTATTTTGTTTAAAAAAAAATGATGTATAATTAATTTCATATCAATTAATATTTTATTTTTTTTATTTTACTGTTTTCCTAACTCTAAGAAAATTCTTGTACTTTGATGATGTTGAATAAATAAATAAATAAATAAATGATTCTCACGGCCTCTAATAATAATCGAAAATTAATAGGTTTTTTTTTTAGTTCTGAGTACTTTAAATGGCTGACTTGACAAATTGAATTTTGTCTTATGACTTCTGTTTTGAATGTGCTAATATTTAAAATTACAGATAATAAGAAAAAAAAAAGTGATAGCAGTAAAATGAAAAATGTTTCAAATGACCACATACAGAATAAAAGATAACTATAGTCAACTATAATACATAGGTACTAAGTATATAGAATACCCGGCTATACATTCATATAAAATTTACTTCTACAAATAAAGTGGCTATATTGGCTTTTCCCGCTTACCATACCTGCTTAATTAAAATGGTCCAAGCGCACTCTTCTAATTATTTACCTTCTAACTTTGTACCTATCTCTTGTTATACTGCTTCACAAAAGTTAACCTCAAACTTCAATTAAAAGACCACTCGATAATCCACAAAGGTATGCCATTAAATGTCTTTAGCTCCTCCTCCTGGAATTTAACTACCGAACTACGTAAGCACTCACACTTCCGAATTGAGCCTCAAATTTCCAAATAACTGATGGCACAAAACGGTTAAAGTTTTCCCGAATTTATGTGATTGCAAATCCCAGGACGTGTACACTGAGAATACGAAAAGCCAACTTGGAAGAACTAATTGAAGTCTCTGCTTCTACAGCTAACCCTAGTCAAGTTCCAATCAGCAGTAGAAGGCAATTCGATGGGACAAACATTGGCTCTATTTAAGGGTGAGCATGAAATGTAAGAGAAACGAAAATAGTTATGAGCCAGTAAGACTTAGCAGTATCAAAAAGTCAACCCCTAATTAAGTTTTGGAATAAGAAATTAGCTTAGCTAACTTATACATATATACGTATACCAAACTTGGGGTATTCCAAAATCGTGACGGTAATTAAATATATAGATAAACTTAAACCAAAATGTCTAGTCAAAACTGACTTATCGATTGTGAAGAGATTTTTTTTTATTAATGTCTCTATTTATGTAACCAGGTGTGGTCATCAAGGTTAAATATAATTATTATAGAAATACATATTTATAGATATGAGAACAATAAGTCCGCTACATTATAACACCCTACCCATATCGATATCATTCCGTATGAAAAAGGCGTCGCAAATAACTTTATGCAGCAAATTTGTTAAGGACGTCAGTGTCTAGATATTTTCTAAAGGCCTTCAGGCTGATAGATCATCAAAACTATGGACACTTCCAATATTCACAGTCTTGAAATTTGAAACTTTGCCCGATAGGATTTGCGGTCTAAATACAGCAAGATATTTGATTTTTAATCCAGTGTGTTTGGATATCGCCCACTTTCCATTAATGACTTTATTATGACATAGTAAATGTGCGATATATTTTGTATTTTATATACCGGGTGATTTTTTAAGAGGTTTAGAACTTTTTTTATAAAAAAAAACACAAAAAATTCAAAAAAATTAATGAAATATTTATTTGAATCGATAGTTTGAACCTTGCAATTTAATGTTTAAAGATAATTTCATGCAAATGTTGACCGCGGCTGCGTCTCAGGTAGCCCATCCGCTGAGTCCAATTTTGGCATACTCTTTCACACATATCGGCCGGTATCTCACGAATGAATGCATGGATGTTGGCTTCCAGTGCGTCAATCGAAGCGGGCTTGTCCCTATACACATTAGCCTTGGCATACCCCCACAAAAAATAATCTAATGGTGTCAAATCGCACGATCTAGGCGGCCAATTGACCGGCCCGAAACGTGAAATTAACTGTTCACCAAACTCGCCTCGCAATTGCGCCATTGTTTCGCGTGCTGTGTGGCATGTGGCACCGTCTTGTTGAAACCACATATCATGCAAGTCAAGAACTTCCATTTCGGGCAAAAAAAAGTTTGTTATCATCGCTCGGTAGCGTTCACCATTGACAGTAACGCTGCGTTTCGCATCATCTTTGAAGAAATATGGCCCAATAATGCCGCCGGCCCATAAACCGCACCAAACAGTGGCTTTTTCGGGATGCATTGGTAGCTGTTGCAATGCTTCTGGCTAATCTTCACTCCAAATGCGGCAATTTTGCTTATTTACGTACCCATTCAACCAAAAATGAGCCTCATCGCTGAACACAATTTTTCGATAAAAAAGCGGATCCTCGGCCAGCTTTCCAAGAGCCCATTCACCAAAAATTCGGCGTTGTGGTAGGTCGGCTGGCTTTAGTTCTTGCACCAGCTGTATCTTAAAAGGCTTTACGCCCAAATCCTTCCGCAAAATTTTCCACGTAGTGCTGTAACAAAGGCCTAACTGCTGGGAACGGCGCCGAATCGACATTTCGCGGTCTTCTGTCACACTAGCTGATACGGCCGCAATATTTTCTTCAATACGCACAGTACGTAAACGTGTTGGTGGTTTAATGTCCAACAAAGTAAATTTGGTGCGAAATTTGGTCACAATCTTCCGAATAGACTGCTCAGAAGGTCGAGAATGCCGATCATAAAATGGAAGCAGCGCGCGATGAACATTTCGAACCGAGCACGAATTTTGATAGTAAAATTCAATAATTTGCAAGCGTTGTTCATTTGTAAGACGATCCATGGTTAAATTGCAAACCAAACTGAAGCTGTTTGACAGTGACACAAGGTACTAAACACACGTCAGCTGTCAAAACCAGTGTTGCCAAAACCAAACCAGCTAAAAAACCCTTTATAATAGGCAGTGACTTGACATTGGACTACTAAGCTAGAGGTTTGCGGTTCAAATATGACCCGTACCACCTCAAAAAAATTGATTCGCTGACCCAACTCTTGCGAACGTCTGCCAAACATCCAAGAGTATGTAAGAACTTTCATTTACCGATCGAAATCGGTATTAAACTGTAGCTCCCTTCCATTCGTGTCGGAAAAATATATCTTCGCATACATAATGATTGGAGAAGCTAGGTTTAAGGGTATGGGTCGTTTTTCCATGGGTCGTTTTTTTGGGTATGGGTCGTTTTTCCATTGTTTATTCATTGTGGACCAAAATATTTATAACTAATTTCT
Source organism: Ferdinandea cuprea (assembly GCA_963576555.1). Taxonomy (NCBI): domain Eukaryota; kingdom Metazoa; phylum Arthropoda; class Insecta; order Diptera; family Syrphidae; genus Ferdinandea; species Ferdinandea cuprea. The sequence continues at coordinate 88,899,730 of OY754959.1, forward strand.
AAATTAATTACTACTTTACTTAACGGGCTCCCGACCCGTGAAGAGTCCCTGTCTGAGATACGGCAGCCTTCCACCCTCTGCGATCCCGAGCACGATCGATGTGGCCGAGCCAATGTAGTCGACGAGTTTTGTCTTTTCGGACTTCATCCACATCTTGGTACAGCTCATAGAGTTCGCGGTTGTATCTTCTCCTCCATTCGCCCTCCTCGCACACAGGACCAAATATCCGTCGAAGGATTTTTCTTTCAAAGGATCTCAGTATTAACTCTCCTTTCCTGCTTATCGTCCAGCACTTGGCGCCGTATAGCAGAACTGGCAAGATAAGGGTTCTGTAGAGCATGCACTTTCTCCTTCGAGTTAGGAGTTTTGAACCCATTTGTTTTGCCAAACCGAAGTAGCATCAGTTTCCTAGGGTAATTCTTCGACGGATCTCCACTAAGATATCATTTGTGGAGTTGATGTTTACCCCGAGGTAGATGAACTCCTTAACTACCTCGAAGTTGCTGCTATCAACAGTGACATTTTGTCCTAGTCGGTGGACAGATGATTGTTTGTTTGTTGATAGCATATATTTAGTCTTGTCCTCATTCACTTCAAGGCCAACTAGTTTCGCCTGTTCTTCAATAGCCGTGAAAGCCGCTATCACGGCACGCTGGGATCTACCGATGATATCTATATCGTCCGCATTCCCCAGCAGTTGGACTGATCTGTTGAAGATAGTGCCTTCCGTGTTGACACCTGCCCTGCGCACTATCTGCGCAAGAACAAGATTGAAGAAATCAATCTACAGCGCATCTCCTTGCCGAAATCCGGTGCATGTATGAAAGAGTTCAGATGAGCTGCTGCCAAACTGCACATTGCATTGCGTGTTATATAGTGTCATGCGACACATCTGGATCAGTTTTGATGGGATCCCGAATTCTGCCATCGCCACAAAAAGCTCCTGATGATGAATGCTGTCATACGTAGCTTTAAAGTCGATGAAGAGATGGTGTGTCTCGAATTGAAACTCATTGGTCTTTTCCAGGATTTCCCTTAGTGTTAAGATTTGGTCTACAGTTGATCTGCCGGGCCGGAACCACACTGGTACGAGCCCTTGGATACCCTTATAATGAAGTAACACAGTGCGGGCATTAGGGAAGTGAAGGATTAGAAAAAAGAAGATACTAATGCACGTTGGTTTTAAATGTCTGTAAACTATAATGCGTAGGAAAAACAGAGCGGGGTAGAGCATTCCACATTCGTATTGAACGGTTAAGAAACGAATCCTTGTATTTCACTGTACGTCCGAATACAGGCTTAAGGCTAAACTGATGTGCATTCCTAGCATGGCGAGTATTGCAATTGAATTGCTGTAGGGGTGGAATGCAACTGGCTATTTCATTTGAGCACTTGTGGTGGAAGTACCGATAAAATAATGACAGACTGGAGACATCATGACGATGGCTAAGAGAGTCAAATGATTTCGTGATGTCTCGATCGCCAATAAGTTTTACCGCATGTTTTTGGATCTTGTCAAGTAGCTCCAAATATGTTATTGGTGCACCAGACCAGATATGAGCGTTATAATCAAGTTTTGGGCGAATGAACGCCTTGTAGATTCTCGACAGATCAGAAATATTTCTTGCATCACTTGAGGAAGCCTAGACATTTCGCAGCGTTCTTGACGACATCGAATATGTGGTCATTCCAATGAAGTTTGTCGTTAACGCACATACCGAGGATGGAAAGTCTTTCGGTTTCGGCGATGCAAGTGCCATCCATGGATAATGGCAGAGAATTACAGGTTCGCTTCAATGACAGCAGACAGCATAGCGTTTTGGAAGCTTTAAATTCCACTCTGTTGGTATGCTGTCAAGATCGGAATTCAATGAGCTTAATATACGTTGCCGTTCCAGTTCAACGACCGAAGATGAGGGGCGTTGCCCAGAAAACGAATATGTAAAGCTGAGGGTACTGTCATCAGCAAAGGAATGGATTGGATTAGAAGTGACAGACAGCAGGTCATTGATAAAAATGAGAAAGAGAGTCGAAGACAAAACGGAGCCTTGGGGAACACCAGCATTTATTTAGTAAGTTGCAGACTTGAAACCGTCTAAAACAACTTGTATTGAACGAAAGGTAATTAAAGGTAAAGGGAAGAAGGGTAACATCGATCCCAAATGCAAAACTATGTCAAATACCTTTGAAATATCAAGCGCAACGACCTTACTTTCACCACCACGGTGAAGGTTCCACTTTTCGGTTAGATATGTCATCAAATCGCCAGTGGATCTTTTGCTGCGAAAACCGTACTGGTGGTCATTAAGAAGTTTTCTGGATTCGAGATATTTCATAAGCTGACGATTTATCAGCGTTTCCATGACCTTGGAAAGAAGGGACGTTAGTGCAATTGGTCGGTAGGAGGAGACAGAGCCTTTTTTTGGGACGGGCTGGACAAATGCTGTTTTCCATCTTCTGGGAAAGAGCCCTGCAGAATAGGACAGATAGAAAAGCTTACGCATTGGTTTTGCCAGTGTGGAACAACACCTCTTCAGAATGATAGGGGAAATACCATCTGGACCAGCGGATTAATGTATGTTAAGATCTCGAAGAACTCTTGCCACTGTACGAGTGCGAAAATGGATCGGTCCCATAGAAGATTCTAGGCGCTCGAGTACAGGGGGAGACAAAGTACAATCTGGCAGCGTTGAGTTATCTGCAAAATGAGCAGCGAGCAGATTGGCTTTATCCGAAGAGCTGACAGCTGGGGTGTCATTGCAAATGAGTGTCGGGATAGATGACGAGGCCGAATTTTTAATATTCTTAACAAACACCCAAAAGTTTTTACTACCGGTGGGACTTTTTAGTATTTTCTGCTTCAACTTTTGGTCGTAGGAGAATTTGACACGATTAGTGTGGGCATTGCAGTCATTTCTGGCTCGTTTGAACTTTTTTCGGTTTTCCTCCTTTGGGTTGGCCTTAAATGACCGAAAACTTACCTCTTTAGCCCTGATAGCTTCTTTACAGCTCAAGTCACACCATGCGTTTTCCTTAGGTCTGATACACTTTATCCTGTTAGGGATAAAGCGTTTCATACCCAAGTGAATTAAATTTGTAATTATATCGGCAGTGGCATCCACTTCGTTGTTGAGGAAGCACAACGACCAGTTAAAACTCCTAAAGAAACCGTTTAAAGCTTCCCAATTGGCTTTATCGTATTGCCATACGGTTCTTTTAGGAGCTTGTTCTTTAGCTGTGTGGCTGGAGTACGAGAAATTCGCCGATATGATACAATGGTCTGACGAACCTAGAGGCGATAATACATTTAAAGTGTATTTATCAGGGTGAGAGGTAAGAAACAAGTCCAGAGTGTTGGCGTTTTGACCGCTAATGTCCGGTATCCGTGTCGGCTCTTTTACAATCTGGGTTAAATTATTAACCTCAGCAAAGATCTCAACATACCTTCCTTCGGGTGTTGTCTGTCCAGAATGTCGAAGCCAACTTGAATGTGTATATTGAAATCGCCCGCAATGACGATTTCAGTACGAGGATAATGGGTTACAATTCTTGTGATGGAATCAGACAGTGCATCAAACTCATTATAAGTTGAATGCTTGTCCTGGTTAGGGCTTCTGTAAATAAAACAGTAGTGAATTAATTGCCTACGGACATGGCATTTTAGCCAAATAAAATTAAATTCCGGATTGGAACATTGGCCATATTGGGGTAGAAGTTGGTAGGCTACACCACTACGTATATAAACTGCGACACCAAGATGGGAAAAGAATAATGGCACCAAGTTATATCCAGGCAGACTAAACTCCGTTAAATCGGAATCAATGCTGACCTGTGTTCCACTTAGTGCCAAAACAGCTGGTTTACTGTGAATCGCATGGGCGTACAATGAAAAAAAATTGGATCTCAACCCACGAATATTACTCACGTCCACTTTAAAATTCCCACGCATTACAAAAAACAAACACAAAAAAACTCAACTCCGACGCTGACTAAGCTGGGCCGTACCGTGTTGATCCTGACAGTTCGGAGCTTCGTCTCGCTGGACAGTCGAGCTCTGAATCTAGCTGCAACAAGAAAACAAGAAAATGGTCGGAGTCGACGTTTGCCCCTCGGTAAGTGTGCACGTTCAAGATGTTGGATGCGTGCCTCGCATCGATTAGCACATGGTCGATTTGGTTGGCGGTTCGACCGCCTGGAGAGCGCCAGGTTGCTGTGTGGATCCTTAGTCGCGGAAACCTAGTGCTACTTATCACAGTATTACAAGCTGCTGCAAAGTCAATTAGTCGGTAGCCGTTATCTGTTGTCGTTTCGTGGAGGCTGTGCTTACCAACTAATCCGCCGAAGATGTTTTCCTTGCCGACTTTAGCATTGAAGTCCCCGAGTACAATGTTGACATCGTCCTCCGGACAGGCTCCGTCCACGAGGTCATAGAATTCCTGCTTGATAGGGTCCTCAGCCTCGTCGGTAGGGGCGTGTGCACATATTAGGCTAATGTTTTGGAATGTAGCTCTGATGTGGATCACAGCCAGGCGATCACTTATCGGCTTGAAGTCCATTACTTTGGATCTAAGCCGATTTCCCACGATGAATCTGCATCCTAATACGAGCAATCTTTTGTCACAAATTTGTCTTTTCATAGTTCCTGATCCTATCCATCGTATCTCCTGGATCGCGGTAATGTCGGCCTTGTATCGCGAGAGGACATACTCAAGTTTTTGAGTAGCACCTGGAGTGTAGTGTCCACACATTCCAGGTACACACTCGCATGTCCGTTAACGTTCCGGATCTATTTTGCCTTTGAGGTACATATATATTCGAGGCTACCATAGTCTCTCCCATAACTAAATGTGTTTGACGTGGTCGGGAAGTTACCCCGACGTCACAATCCTAACATGGAGGGCCAGGCCCTGCTCTGATTTTCAGCTTCATCCTCTCAAAAAAAAATTACAGCAAAACGGTAATCTAATCTCCTTAAATGATATATAAAAAACATTCTAAGTCTACGCAATTATGTTGTTACATTGCAATACAACATTTGATAAAACTCATTGAAATCATTGAAATAAAAAAAAAATACCATGAACATGACAAAAGTTTCTCCTGAAAATGTTATATATGCGGTAAACTTTCGGAAAACTGTTTTAAACTATGCATACCAAAAAAGAAGTGATGTATTTCTATCGCTTGTCGGATACCTGGATTCATGAATAGATTGCCCTTGCAAGGAGGTGTATCTAAGGGAATACAATATATATCACGAATTTCAGAACCGTAACTGGATGTCTATTAGGCCGAGAGATAAGAAAAGCAATTAGAAAATTTACAATTGTTAAAATCTTAAAGCAAGATAATCTCTGCAATACGCCACAAACGAATGTCCCATTCAAAAGGAAAACATGGAAGTGCAAAATGTAGAAAAACGTCGACTTTGAGGTTTTGTTTGCAAGCTTCCTTCCAGGCAAATGTGGTGTACATTAGAGAAAATGCAAAGAAACTTTATTTAAATTAGTTTATGTTGTCAGTGCAACGAACATAAGCAAATTCGTGTGGTTAAGACTGTTATCGAACGAGTATTTACATGCAGATAAAAGCTCTTTGCACAAAGTTTATATGTACGAAATTAAGCTGGTGTATGGTATGCAGGTACATCTTCTTGATGGAAAAGAAATAAATAATGTACACGACTGGGCAAAACTTCGGCTGAGGTTTCCAGTATGCGCACTAAGCAAACAAATGAGTATTTATTTAGTTTAAAGTTACTTATTCTAAGATGTTCTAGAAAATCGATGGTTCTAATTGATGAACAATTACAAGTTGATGAATGTAACGCTGACTTTACTAAGTTAGTTTTTAGTTATTTAGTTACTTGACCAATAGAAGGCTGTCAATGGTTTGACTTCTCGCGTTACAGAAATTCCTTTGGGTGTTCCACAGTGCAGTCATTTGGGTCCGTTGCTATTTATATTATTCGTTAATGATATTCAGGAAATCTTTAAATTTTATAAGGTTCTGACTTTCGCGGATGATTTGAAATTATTTTCTCGGATAAATAATGTAACAGATTGCATTCGTTTATAATCATATATTCATAGATTGACGAAGTGGCGTAATATTAATGTTTTAAAACGTCACATATTTAAATGTAAAGTTTTTTCAGCATATAGTATTAGTAGAGTAGATGAGGTAAATATGGATCACTCGGGTAATATGGACCACATTATTCCAATGCAGGAGAAAACTCTCTAAATTTATGAGTTGAAAGTTGTTTGTGTTATTGAAATTTAATTTTTTTTTTTTTTTATTTTTACATTTATTTTGCAAAATAATTTTTTGTGAAAACCAAAACCAAGTGATGCGGTTGTATGAATCATCATAGGAAAGGCTTATATGAACTAGTTATCCGAAGTTATTTTGTAAGGAGATTGATTTAATTTACCTTTGGAGATCACACTTGCTGTTTGTTTTTTGTCTTGTAAGTTTATTGAATCATCAAACAGACTACAAAATAAACCAAAACGGAAAACATGGCATTCAGTTCAGAAATTATATACGAATTTTGTTTATCCTAGACACGTCAATTTTTTTTTAGTTTTTTCTGTTATTTTCTTATATAATTTTTGTTTCTGTTTTTACTTATCTAAATCAAGATTTTGTTATATATTATTTATTAGATTAAACTTCCTCTTATTTAAAATTAATAGCTCTGGATAAAATGTTATAAATAGTTTGTTTTTTATTTGCAAAAATAAGATTGGTGGTCTATCTATGCCTCCATTACTCTACTTTAATATTGCATAATTATTTTACAAATGATCTTAGACTTCAAAGTTAAGCTTAGTTTTGCATTATGATTATGTCATTGTCAAGTCTAACTTATTGTAAGACTTCTTTGAACCTAATAGTAAAGACTTTCGAGGCATAAATTATGTAATTACTCGTTAGTCAGACCTTATCTAGAATATTGTATTTAGATATTGGGATTCGCCATATGCAGTTCATGAATTAGTTTCGAAGGAGTCCAAAAAAACTTCACGAGATACGCGGCTCGTAAATTATAATTTATGGCAGCAGGTGCGATTTAGTTGGTCTGCAAACCCTAAGTTTTAGACGCGATGCAACTTCCGTCATTTTGATTCGCTATATTCTTAATTATCATATTATTTTACTACAATTGATCCTTCTTTTAAATATATGTACATGACTAGCACAGAACCAATTACGGTAATTATGCACAATTACTAGGTGCATAAGCACATTCAATGAATTTTGCATCGAAATTTATTTTTGCTTGTCGTGAGGAGAATTATAAATTCATCCATTTATTTATTAACTTTAAATTAAATAATTTTATATTTATTTGAAATATCTTCCTCGCTTTACTGTGCGCACTTGCATAAGAGAACATGTAAACATATCGCTTCTCGCATCGCATCGCTTTCTCGCTTTGCTGTCCTTAGTCGCGCAACAAACAACCGTTGCGTAAAGCATTACTGAGAGCTTACACTTAGAGAACGTAGTGTTTTGCTTTGTGACGGTATTAATAAAAAAAATAATAATTCCTCTAAGAAAACTTTTTCTCCAATTTTGTTTTTATATATTTTTAATTTTGACACTTGGTTTGTAAATTTTCAGCTTCCTTAAAGTTCATAAAATTGGTGACGGACGGATTGTCTTTGCTTTTGATTCTGATAAAAGCAAAATATTTATACATTTAGGCGTCTTCGATGAATATTAAGGAGTGTTTCCTACCCTCTTGCTATACTATTATTTTTGTTTTCTAAGGAAATTTTTATGTTCAGGCTGTCAGTGTCTACATATTTTGTGGTGATCTTAGCCCTTGATTAAGTTAACTTTTTATTTGAAAAGTATTTTTTAAATTGTGTTTTAAATGCAGATTTAGACAAACTACATAGCTGAAATTTTAAAGAAAATAACTGTTTTTAAAATATAAAATAAGTGATTTAAATATATTTGGTGGTGGGTATGGTCGGCCATTTCTTGCACTTTGTGCCTCCGAGTATTCTTTTTAACCACAATCATAAAAAAATTATTCTATCAACAAATTTTAATAAAGTAAAACATAAATAAAAACCCATTAAAAACTCAGCCTCCTACGGCCGACTACTGGTATTTTCACAAATTACGCAAATATCATTAAAATTGGTTATAAATACAAGTCAATGCGGTAATTCTGAAGTTTATTACACTCATTTGAGATCCATTTATTGGAGTTTACCCAATCGTTGGCCTACTCTAAAAGCTGTTGCCTACAGTAGGCTTAGTTCTGGTAGTCCGTGCGCAGTAGTCAGCCATACCAAACTTTTGGTCTGACAATTCGTATTTCCGGTGAACTTTGGACAAATTAGGCCGTTTTGTGAGAAAATAAACTATCTTAAATATTTATTTGGTGTTTGGACAATACTTACATTAAAATATTTAGGTTATGAGAAAAATGGATTTTAAATGAGATGCAAAAAAACACTCTTTTCTAATAGGTATGCAACTTCTTGTTGGGTAAATAAAATCACATAAAATTCTTACCATTTTCTGCGCAATTTGGTCTACAATGAAAAAGTTTAGTTATACCCCAAAATCGAAAAATGTTCCACTCCCGCTGGGGTGAGAGTAGATTCAACTAGTTTCTTTTTTTTCATACATGGAGGAATTAAGTACTGAAAGCGACTTGTTGCATTACCTACTGTATGTTTTAGTTCCCTTCTAAAACGAGGAAGATTTATAAAACAACGAGTTAAGAATCTTTTTGGAAGGAGAAAAACAGCCAGCCTGAAAACCATGATCGACGCTTTATGTATTAGTTAGGCCCTTAACCCTCACATGGGCGACAATTCTTGCCCCCCTTAATCAGTACATTATTAACCCAGGTTTATATTATTCCCCATTAATATGGGAAAACCCCCATTAGTGTGATAACTATTGAAAAATTAAATTAATTATTTTTTTAATTTTTCAGAATGTATCAATTATTTAAGCAATGGCTCCCGATAAAAACCAATTTGGGTAAAAAGTTTCATAAATAGATATTATAAAATAAAAGTGCTCATATTAACCCTGGTTAATAAAGAACGTGTGAGGGTTAAATCCATCTTCCGTAGCAAAAAAAAAACACTTGAAACAATGAAGAAACATAAGGAAAGGCTACAGTCCGCTTGGAGCGAACAGTATGATACCCTATCCCTATCCCTATATGCTCCAAAAAAAACCTTAAGAAGATGATGGATAGCATTTTATTTCATTCTATAAAATTTAGAAAAAAAAAAAACATTTTTTGAAAAAACGCCCCCAAAAAGTGGGCATGGCCAAAAACTTTGTATGGGCGATATATTGGAAAAAATATTGGCTAAATATCTTGTTAAACATTTTTTTTCGGTTTCTATGAAAATTATCGAAGAAAACAGCATTTTAGTGAAAAACGCCCACAAAAAGTAGGCGTGGCAAAAAACTTTATATGACAAACTTATAAAGGAGGGCATTGCCTACATATCTTGTGAAGGTCGTAACACTCTATCTCTCTAACTTTAGCTTTAAAACGGTTTTTTCTAAATTGTGGGCGTGGCAGTGGGCGTATTCAAAAAAATTTTACACTTAACCATTTCGGAGCCCTAGGAAATATGTGGTCCAAATTTCAGCTTCCTAGTTTAATTTTAAAGGCCTAAAAATTGCGTACGGACGGACGGACGGACATTGCTAGATAGTCTTAGGATTTGGTCCTGATCATAAATATATATACTTTTATGGGTCTACGGCGAATATTAAGGGGTGTTACAAACTATGTGTCAAAATTAATATACCCTTAGGATAGGGTATAAAAAGAAAGTCGATATTTTAACACGAAAAATGCACATAGGATGCGAAGATTGTGCTCTATGGCTTCAACTTAAGTGACCCAGTTTTGTTTAAAGAATGTATAAGGAAGTCCAAAACCTTTCTTTTATATTTATACCCTATCCTAAGGGTATATTAATTTTGACACATAGTTTGTAACACCCCTTAATATTCGTCGTAGACCCATAAAAGTATATATATTTATGATCAGGACCAAATCCTAAGACTATTTAGCAATGTCCGTCCGTCCGTCCGTCCGTCCGTCCGTACGCAATTTTTAGGCCTTTAAATTCAAGCTAGAAAGCTGAAATTTGGACCACATACTCCCTAGGGCTCCGAAATGGTTAAGTGTAAAATTTTTTGGAATACGCCCACTGCCACGCCCACAATTTAGAAAAAACCGATTTAAAGCTACAGATGGACAGATAGAGGGTTATAACCTTCACAAGATATGTAGGCACTGCCCTCCTTTATAAGTTTGTCATATAAAGTTTTTTGCCACGCCTACTTTTTGTGGGCGTTTTTCACTAAAATGCTGTTTTCTTCGATAATTTTCATAGAAACCGGAAAAAAGTGTTTAACAAGATATTTAGCCAATATTTTTTCCAATATATCGGCCATACAAAGTTTTTGGCCACGCCCACTTTTTGGGGGCGTTTTTTCAAAAAATGTTTTTTTTTTTTCTAAATTTTATACAATGAAATAAAATGCAATCCATCATCTTCTTAAGGTTTTTTTTGGGGAATATAGGGATAGGGATAGGGTATCATACTGTTCGCTCCAAGCGGACTGTAGCCTTTCCTTATGTTATTACAATGCAATTCATAAATACGACTTCGCATTGAAAATGTAAAGGCTGACTACTGGTTCTGAAACGATTGACTACAAGATTTCTGAGGTTAAGCACTGGACAAAAGTGTTTCTTTTGTTATTTATTATTTTTTTAAGTTAAAGTTTATTAAAGAGAGTTAATTATAAAAATAGTTTAAATTTCGTGTTCCTTTTATCTATTTTAAGTACAGGTCTTCAAGTCAGGAATTGCACTAAAAGGCTGACTACTGAGTAGGTTACCTTATAGCGAGAATGTTTCGGATAGAGCGAGCGAGACCTTCATTGATTTTAATGAAAGTATATACAGGGTGTTTAGAAGGTATAGAAGGTATAGAAATTCGAATTGAAATAAAATACAAGAAAATCGTTTTAATGTCCATCAATTTGGCTTCATTGGAAGGATAATTTTATGCCATTAATGTTTAAATATGATTTCGGGCATGTGGCCAGCGCGACTAGTTCGACAATTGGACAAGTCTAGAGGTCCAATATTCAACCACTTTTTTAAGCATTTGGGGCTGTATGTCGGCAATAACGCCACGAATGTTGGCTTCCAAGTCCCCTAACGTTTCTGGTTTTTTGGCGTAGATGAGCGACTTCACATATTCTCAAAGAAAATAATCCAATGGTGTCAAATCACACAATCTTGATGGTCAATTGACAGGTCCATTCCGCGAAATTATGCGCTCGTCGTAGTACCGTCTTGTTGGAACCACATCTCATCCACATTCATGCCATCCAATTCGGGAACAAAATAGTCGATTATCATGGCTCTATACCGGTCTCAATTAACGGTAACTGACTCTCCAGCATCATTTCGGAAGAAGTATGGCCCAATGACTCCACCAGCCCATAGAGCACACCAAATTTTGCAAGCGTTGTTCATTTGTCGACCTGTTCATGATGAAATGGTAAACTAAAGTGAACATAAATGACATTAGAGTTGCCACATTAGATATTATGGGGATTGTTTTGGTATATTAAAACACAAAAAACTATTTGTACTTAAAATCGGGGCCATCGATTTGAAAACTATTTTCTACAAGCCTTAAAATCGTTTAAATTCTTATGAAATCCAATTCTTTACCAACTTAGTGTTAAAAAATAATTCTAGAGAAAGGGTCTTTCTCCAATTTTTACTCCAGTTACCGAGAATTTAATGACGGTTTTTATATCATATCCTAATGGTATATTAATTTGTGGACAAAATTTGTAGACACTAAACTTTTTAACATGTTTTACGTACAAAGTATTTTGCCAAGCCCACCTTAAAGGTATTTTTTTTTAAATTGTATTATAAATTTCATAGTAATATATAAAATTCCATCCATCGTGTTCGGAATATTGCGATATGAAAAGTGTATCGTACTGTTTGCGTAAAGCGGACTTTAGCCTTTCCTTATTTTACCTTTTTCTCAGAATATGTCCATAAATTATATCCCAAAGTTGAACATTATACACCCTGTATAATTAATTTATATCCATTTAGATACACACATTTTATTACAATTCGCAGTATTGGTTTAATTCATTTAATGTACTCGCCCGCATGAATCTACACATTTGTCATTAGATGAAAAGCCCAAAGAAGCTCATGCTAATGACGTGTTATCGAATATTGGAGAAAAAACATAGATTATGTATGTATGTAATTTGGTAAATGATTCAACAACTACATATATATTTAAAAAAATATACGATGTACATTTTTCGTGAAATTAAAATTCTTGGAAATGTGTAGTAGAATGAGCGACTTGAACAGCGTGTCCTCTATGCCGAAGCGAAACACAAAAAACGCTTGTTTGGAATTTAAAATTCAATTTCAATTAAGAAGATACAAGTACAAAATCGTGGACCGGACGGCGGGCCGAAAGGCACATCCACCATCATTTGAACAGATCCTGGTTTTGTGTGCCACCCATCGTTGCATGCAAACGTATGATGTGCGGATGAAATAATAATATAGTTGAGTGGAACACCAGCTATACAAAAACAATGACAATGCCAACGAGAAATTATCAAAATTAAATTTTTCTCTTGCACATTTTCCGTGAAATTGAAAAAGTTTTATGAGCATTTCCTCGTGAAAATACCTTGATAAATAAGTTACAGTTTTCGACAATAACCCAGAGTACTTTGAAGAATCTCAATGATGACGATTATGGTGATGAGATGGCGGTGCGCAATTTTATCTTAGATTAGTTGTTCCACTTGTGTTGGACAATTTCGTTTGAATGTATGTACCTATTAACTTAAAAAAACTGAATGGTTGTTGTATAGTGAATAGCCGTCCTGGCAGTGTAAGGGATGTTCAAATTGGCGAACAAAATGTTCTCGTCGTAGTTAAAAGTATACGATTTAATGCAAATCCTGCACCTGATGATGGAGGGTTTCAATTTTAAGATTAATTTCAATAAGATGACAGCTTAAGCGAAATAATCAGTGATTATTTAAACAAAGCCAATTTGGGTAAGTCGCTTGAATTTTTAGCTTAGTTACGAGCAATTATTTTTTATTCGAATTAAATTGTTAAAATAATATTTTGCATTTATTAACGTACTTGTAAATCTCAGAGTTCTTAGATATGAGGAAAAATCAAAGTATAACGACACTTTGAAGTTTAAGCTGAGTGGATACCACTCAAGGTTTATTCTCTTAAAACATTATAGTAATTGTTTGTTTATTCTTGTAGGCAAACTGTTTATGTACATAAACATAGATGATGCTCTCATAGAATTAGATAGTTTGGTTTCTGAAACATTGTAAAATTATATGGTTTCTTTGTAAACGTGGCTTTCTAGATTTGGGTATAACATAGATCTACAAAAGCAATTAACTTAAAGTTGGAATATTCCCACACTCATGCTTCTTGCATAGGGGAGACTATATATTTCCGAAATATTATAACAAAGAAGTGTAAATATAAGACGGTTTATTAACATTACATTTTCTGATGTCGGCACGGTAAGTCGTCGGCAAAGTTATTTTACTACAATAAATATTTATATCAAAGAGTTGTGTACGATAACTAAGAAAGTGAGTAAGTCTCATATAAAACTGATAATCTTGGGCTCTTGCACAAGAAAGCATCTGGGGGATACCTGGTCCTGTGTGCGAGCTGGAAGAATGTAATAGAAGTTACAGCAGTGAACAAGAGCTATATTTTGTCGGCTTTTATTAATTTTGGTCTTGACTTAGTCTTGTAAATGTAGATTCGGTCGTCTTATGGAATTCTCAACATGGCTATCTCAGAGGTAGCTCCACTTAGATAGCACTGCACAAAGTTGTGCGCAATTGACTTCTTCGTTTGATATGTAAGGAGAAGTCGTTTTCAGATGTAATAGCAAAGGTGAGCATCAAGATATTAATTGATTTTAGGGATGAACAAAAATCGGAAAAATAATTTTAAACAAAATTACTCTGCGTATTTTTTTATTTTCCCATGGTTAAAATTTTTTCTGAGAAAGTTTGAACCATCACCATTGGAAAGAGCACCCTATAAAAAATAAAAATAAGTGGATACTAAATTTGTATCCTTCGATTTTATTATATGGCACAAATTCAATCCAAGTAGTCGAAATTGCGTCATTTGGGCATTAAAGGAAAATTTGTTTATGATACTCCTATCACTTCATCATATAAAAACTTTACAGCCTGAATTACTATATTTTAAAATTGTAGATAATTTAAAATAACAACAGCATTTTTATTAATTAATTACAGATATTAAAACGATGGTCATTGAAAGGAAAAAAGGGTATAATTAATCAATTGAAATACATTTCATTACCTTATATTTAACGCAACAATAACTCTGTCATGTCCGCCTTAAAAAAGGACAGCAAAACAAAGTGTTAACAAATTGTATTTCCATCCGTTTAATTTGGATAGAATCAATTGAATTATTCATATCATTCGGTTTCCATTTCCAGGATTATATCTACCCGCATTGCTCGTCAAATGTCCTTCGGACAGAAAAACTTTCATTTTGGTTAAATACGTTTTGCCCCATAACTGTAGCCACGTTCAGAAAATTTTTCATTAACCAATCAATCAATATCATCCGGTCGTCATTAAGTGTAGCCCACACACTCCTCCACAATCAATGCCTGGCCCGCACATAATAAATAATTCTACATATTTTTCTATCTGCAAATCAGGATACAAAATTCCATTCAAGCAATTGCAATTTCCACTCTCCGATCATTTATTTTATTCTATATGATAAACCTTTTCTGTTTTGGAGAGCGAAAATATTGATTTTCAAATCTATTCATCTATTTCAGATATTGTATTCATTTTAAAGCCTGCTCTAATATTAATTTAAATTTTTGAAGCTAACAATCTATCTATATAATATGTAGGTATCTATTGAGTTTTTTATTTGTGCTTCAGCTTGTTTTTGTTCCAATTGTATCTTTGATGCAGTAGGTGCTGCATAAAATGCATCATGGATTTAGGTACTAAGTCATACACATTGAATTCGAAATGCTTTATAAATGACGAAGGTAATTTTATTGAAACCAAAAAGAATAATAAAACACGTCCGTTTGATGTTATACCTTTATTACAAAACAATGCGATTCAATTTTTTTTAATATGCGTTATAAAATGACAAGGACCCGCTCGTCATTTATGGGACAATTTCACGATATTAAAACATTGTGGACGATGAAAAAATATTAAACTGATTTTACAGTAATTTGCAAGGTTTTCTTGTCCTTTTGACGTTTGCACTTATTCGAGAGCAGTCTATTCCTTGGCTTCTTGATGTAGCCCAATTGAATCTTCTTAACCAATAGAGCGCTGGCTGGTGCATTGTTGGTCTCATGACAAATCTATCTTTTCGAAATACTTAAGATCATAGCGAATTAATTGGTTTTTTTATCTTTCATCTGAATTGTCCAGAACTTATAATTTTCCTCATATAGTTTTCCTTGTATTCAAAGAATCTCAAGCTTAACCGATTTAATTGTTAAATAATAATACGACTGCGTCATACTCGGTACATGAGATGCGTTTTTGAATCACATCTAAAAGAATGGTGACATTTAATCATAACGAATTCTTTTAAATCCTTTTTTCGAGTTTTAAAAAACTAGATTTGCTCTAAAACAGCTCCTACGATTTGGATGTGATTTTACATATTAGACACTTTTAACCTTATTGTCCGAAATAGAAACTCAGTAAGCAGTATTTTTGTCCCCAATTTAAAACACAAAAAAAACTTAAGTCATTGCTACAATTTCTCTGAAAATTATTGATAAGTGTATTTTTTTAACTATTTTTAAACAAGCATAAGCGACGGAGGTTCGGTCTTTCTTATAACAAATCCGGATAATGTTTCGATTGCAAAACTCTCTCAATCTCCTTAAGCTCGTAAGCTGCGTACTCTTTCCCTTTTTTTCTCTCATCCCTCATCACTTTAGCTGACTCAAAAAACGTCCATTGCTTTCCTCATTTTCCTGTTTTACGAATACATCATAATACGTTTCTACAAGGTGGCTGATAACCAGTCGATACTGGCACCACTGGTTGTTGTTGTCTGTTCTTCTCGTTGGACAGTCAGCTAGATTTATATTTAGCCTCAACAAGAAGGTGGTCAAAGTTGGTTGCAAGGTTTCTGTGTGAATTCTTAGCCTTGAAAACTTGAGGAATCTATCACCACTCAGTAGCCGTTATCAGTTGTTATTTTGTGTGAAGATGTTTTCCTTTCTGACTTTGGCATCGAAATCTCCGGGCACAACTTTAATATCGTACGCCGAAACGGCTCATGAAACTTATCCTTTATAGAAGCGACGCCGCTGCTTTTCACTAACCTCTTGGGGGCTTCCCTTCAAAATAAAAAATTTTGCTTATTGACATCGCTAAACGAAATTTAATACGTTACCTAAGTTTGGCGCACCATAGAACCATAATTTATAAACTAAATTTCTAAGATATGGTAACGTTGCATACATACCCCTTTGCCATAATCTGTCACTTATCACTGACAATTTTATAATATTAAATGATCAGTTGCTGCTGAAGTGAGTGCAGCAAAATTTCTCTCACCGCTCGTATGGTATAGAAGCTTTTGATTTGGGCTTCGGTACAAAATTCAATTTAAATACAAAAAACCTTTTCAACAAATAAAAATAATTTTGTAATCAATTGTGGAAAACTTTTATGAAAATTTTACCATTATAAAGACAATTGAGCATGCTCTATTTAAATGAATATCTATCAATCCACCACATCTACCTATCAAAAGCTATAAGCTTGTTATAATCTAAAGAATCACTTTCTACCAATATATACATATCCTTTGAAACAAAACACTCTATTAAAGCTTCTATACATAGGACTTTACAAAGCCATCAATTTATTCCTTACAATTTTTTCCCAAATACCAACACCCACTTGCTGACTTCCAGGAATAAATTGACTATGCAACCTACTGTATTTCACATCCTTCAAAACTTCAACCAAGTGACTGACATAAGCCCCCTTTGAGTTTGTTGCCGCAGATCCATCATGACGACGGCAAAGTCGCTTTCGTGTCCAGGACAACAATCACGAAATAATAATCTGCCACTCAAAGCGCTGTCGAAATATATAAGTGCGTGTGACTTCATCCCTAGATGGATTTCCATCCAACTTGTGCGCTCTGAAAAAGAATGATGCTTTCCTAGCTGCTAACAATTGGCAAAATCGAGTGCTTGGATATGAAACTATGCTGTCTCAGCCGCCACGCAGCATGTCGTCATGTTAAATGTAGTATGCGAATGCTCGTTGGGAGGCAGTGTTTATAAATTTGTCATGCACATGTCAAAAGTTAAATTAATCTCAGCTCAACACATTGAGATAGAAGCAAGAAGCGCTCCAATTTTCTCGTGAATGTGATTTCCATGTGCAATAGATATGCATTATATATACGGTAGCTGCACCAGTTGTTTACGAATCCCTGATGTGCCTTGATGGACGGACGGACAACGAGATATAGGAAACACAGTTCATAGCCATTGGCCATCTGGTTGACTTTAATGGACCAAAGCGAATTTTTTTTAAATTGAGCGTGCCTCCTCTGCTGGCTTTATGTTTTTTTTACTTTGTTGTTAACAGAAATAAAAGGAAAGTGTAGTGGCCTGTCTGTCTGTCATTCATTCTAAAAGCCCTATGAGCGAACTGGTAGGACAAAATTCACACTCACAATTTTGGGGTAAAATATTTAATAAAAGAACCCACCGCACACACCGGCCTAGTTAAACAATAATTTTCTCTCGAAAATCGCTCTAAATATTTTGGTATTTTTTTTATTTTGGATAATTGGATCAGCACTGAAAAATATGTTTTTACAGAGTACCGATCACTGCAGACCTAAAATTATTTTTTTGTAAACAAATACTACACTTTACCATATTACTATAAATATTTTTATGAATATACAAAAAAGAAGTTAAATAATAATATAAAAATAACAAGAAGCACTAAAAACACCACGACGATTTAAGTCGTCCTTAGTAATCTTAAATATTATTCTGGCACGGACATTCACACAGGACGTGTTCAGCAGTTTCTTCATCATCTAGACAGTATCTACATTCCATTCCTGACCCGTTGACGAACTCAAAAAATTATTCCGCTCGCAGGCTAAAAGTTTCCACAAGGCCTCCTAGACAAGACGTCCGCATTTCCATCCTTCTTTTAAGACCGGTGATGTATTTCAAAGTAATAGAATTGTACTCGTTTCAAGCACCTAGCTATTTGTCCCTCTGATTTTTTAAACTGAGTAGCTAACGGAGAAAGGAATAATCTGATCAGTTCGTAGAATAAATTTTAGCCCGAAAAGATGGTAATGAAAGTACTTTGCAGTATGCACATCTGTTAACAATTTTCGCCTCGCCAAAATTCTGCGTACTGGATTTGAATTTTTGTTTGGCGGCCAATCTAGAACAGCAACCATCTTCTGCGTAAAGTCCATCACAATCCCAATATGATCCAAAAAATGTTACGTTTTGTTTTAAAATTCACACTTCTTGGTGAAGTCCTGCTGACTGCGGTCTTTTAAAACCCACTTTCAAAAGTAAAAGTTGCACTAATACATTCTGACAGAAAAGCCACTGTAGTGTGGCATCCATTAGTCGTTCGAAGGTAACTAGAGCGTTGCAAAGTTCGAATAAAACTACCAAGGGCCCTGCCCGTTCGACAAGCTAGTCTTTTCCTTGTCTGGCGGATCGAGCTCGGCTCTGCAAATCCATAGCTGAAAACCATTTTGATCCTCCCAATGATGAGAAGAGCTTTTCTATTCTCTGCAGAGGATATGAATCCTTCTTTTTAATACAGCTCAAGCGTCGGTAATCAACGCAAAATTGAGATGATTTGTTCTATTTTTGACAAAGTCAATGTAGGAACAGCCCGGTTTGCCGAGATTTTATTTTCATCTTCAGAACTAAGTAGGAAGATTCACTTGTAGATTACATCCTAAGAAACAGCTAATACTTGATTGGCTCACCACTAAAAATACCTGTTACCGGGCGATGCCAATTGATGGTTAACAAACGGACATGCAGGCTCATTTGAAGATCTCACCTTGCTGTCGAAATTTGTTTGGATTAATATTATCACTCTTGAGTAATGTTTGTTAATGCGATGGCAGCAAGCCCTCTCGGTTTGATCGTTTTTGACAACGAGGCTTGATTGGCATATGTCAATCCGTATTTGCGTATAGCAGAGTGTGTTTGCCCTCCTTAGTTAACATCAGTGTTAGTTTTTGCTGCTTCCGTTCGAATACACTAATGACAGCTCACTGTGTTCTACCAATAATATGAATATCGTCAGCGTATGCAAATACTTGACCAGACTTCTGAAATATCGTACGTCTTGTGAGTTTTGCACAATTCTTTCAACCTTTTTTGACATTAAAGATTTCGGTTGTTACCGACCTTGATGGAGCGAGATTTATACATAGTTATCCTGCACGAATTCGGCAGGCATTCCAAAACTATAAATGGATTTGTAAAGCTCCTTCCTATAGTTTCTGTCATATGCAAATCTATAAAAAGGTGGCGAATATTGATCTTAACTTCTTGGATTTTCTCAAGGATCATCCTTAGTGTGAACATTGATCGACTGTGGACTTCCCCGGCCTAAAACCTGACTGAAAGGGTCTAGTCCGATCGTTGACAAGCGTTTCAGGCGCTCGTATAACACACAGATAAGATATTATATGCGATATTTAGGAGACTCATACCTTTATAGCTGGCACAGTTTAGAGGGTCTCCTATCTTGTAGACAAAAAACTTTTAAACATTGGGGCTAAAAAAAGCTCTGTGTACAATGCTTTTGTTTTTGGCAATTTGCTTCATTTTAACCTTTATAGCTGGCACAGTTTAGAGGGTCTCCTATCTTGTAGACAAAAAACTTTTAAACATTGGGGCTAAAAAAAGCTCTGTGTACAATGCTTTTGTTTTTGGCAATTTGCTTCATTTTAATGTTACATAGATAACAGAAATTAATGATTTAAAGTTTATTTTTGTTTTGTGGCCCGCTTGTGAAGCATTTAACATACTATGGTATTTTGAATATAACAACCCTCACGCTTTTTAGTCCAACGCCATCTAATTTTTGCTTATGATAGTTGCTTGCAATAAGCACTCCATGACACAGATCCGATAGTGAGAAAATTGGCAAGGTTGTGTGACTCAAAATGAAACGACGATTGAAACCTTAAATATCGGTCAAAACCTTATCGAAATCTGCTCACTGGTTCCGATGTTATTCGCAATTGATATAGCCATATGCGTTCCCCATCTACACCCTCGGTTTACATTTTGCAAATATTAAAAAATTACAAATTTGCATTCTCATAGAGATATTTTACCATCATCAGATATCAGCAATTTTAAACAGTATCTTTTATATTTGTGAAGGTTGGGATGGTCTGCCAAGAATACCGAACAGCATGGCATCGAGTCCCTCAAAATTGAATTCTTTAAATGCCATAATATGAAACATCACGTACAAAATAAAAGATATTGGCACTTATAGACAAAATGCTACGTTCTGTCTCAATAAGTTCATTACAATTAATGAACTCGTCGTTCGAGCATTTCTCCCACACACAAAGGCATGTGTATCGATGACTCATAGACTTCACACGCCATAGCGAGAATACATACAAAATTACATTATATAGAATATAGCATGTCATCAAGCCCTTTTATATTGAAATATCATCACTTCATACTTAGGATCCACGTTCTGTTTTTTCTTCATTTCCTTGCTGTTCCCAAAAAGAGGGTGGATTCCCGAAACTTTCTATTGATTCAATGAACTGGACAGAAGCGGTAATGCGTGCCATCATTTCAAGGTAATTTTTCTTTGAACAACCCATCTCTTTAGGCAGTGGCAGAATAAATCTGGTTACATGAACAAAATCGGCTTTGGAATGACAATTTTCTTGTCATGGCCACTTATAATTGCTTTTTATATGTTCTAGGGCTTTTCTCTGAGACTGACTCAAATTGCACTCGCTCTTATTCCTTTATGTCATCGTACCCGTGAAAATTGGCAATTTTTTTTTTGTCATAGTTATGAGTCTGTATTTTTCTCACACCACCATTGTGAATAAACTTGACCCAAGCGGCTTATAAACCTGCGGTATCTGTACAAACAACAATGTTCCTGTGGTTTTTTTTTTTGCATAAAGCAGGACTAGGGGTGACTACAGAAACAGAACCCCCTTTTGTACGCTCACTTATTCATTCTTAGTTGATCCTAATGCGAACGGTAAAAATTGTGTGCTATTATTTTTGTCCTGCCAGCTTTAACGCTTCAACTGGTTTTCTTCCACCCACCCATTATCAATTTGTCGGTGAAGAAGATAAGAGAGGAGACAAGATGAAAGTGAAATATCTACCTTTGTCTTATATAATTTCAGCTAGGTAATAGGGAAAGGTGCGTACTGCTGTATTATAACTCTTAGATCCGTCCTATAATTATTCTCACTCAGGTTTGTGTTTATGTGAGGGGATATGAAAATAAGCAATAAAAAGAAAAGTCAATAGACTTACAGCAAAAAGGCTGACATTGGGACAGGATTGCTTTAGAGCAGGTGTAAGCCAAAACTTCATTATTAAGTTCGTCGAACTCAACGAGCCTGTTTGTATTTTTGTCACGTTAGCAATAAAATACATTACATCCACTTAGGTACTTGCCGCTATTAAATAGGGGTTTGGGCCTTGTGCCGCCAGCGATTGTATTTCGTTATCAGTTTACATGATGAAGTTTTTGTTTTGAATATAGACGTGGACAATATTCAACTCAAGTAATCATAAAAAACTAGGAATCTTCTGCATCTTTAGACATTTAATAAATACAATATTATGCATGCTACAAATTTATCCCGAAAGTATTTTAGCAGTAAACTCTTATAACTTTTCCATGTTAACTTGTCATTTGGAAAAAGGGGCGTATCCTTTCATATAAATTTGGTTGTTTGGGCAAGGCTCTATTTGGTATACGGGAAAAGATATAACGTCAGAATTCATTTATGTCATTTATTAATTATGTATGTCTAATTTTTAATCGGAGATAGGTATATGCATTTTTACTACAAAAGAATTTAATTTAAAGGAAGGAAAATAGCGTCTACTGCTTTTTCGAACCGAATACTGCACAGGTTTGCCGGATGCTTCATGGATCATGGTTGTTCCCTGTACATCTGTTTCTTTTTAAGGACTACAACAAACACGAAGGGACCTACAGCGCAGAGAAAAAATATAGGTTTCGTACTTCTGATTAACTATAGATCCGTTCTCATAGGCTTTATGAATAGATTTGTGAGATATAGCTACATAATAGACGAGTAAAATATCGTGATTCTTTAAAAACCGGACTGTGAAAGTGGATGACTTGTCCTATGCACGAAAGCCAATAATTAAATTACGTTTCAAAAATTGCAAATTATGACACATTAAGAATGCCAAAAAAATACAAGTAAAAATATTCGAAACATACAATAGCCAGAATTTTCAGATGTAAAAGGATTTTATTCTAATCCTCGTTAAGTTGTAATCGCTAAAGTTGTGTGTAGTTACATGTAAATGTGGGTATACGAGTATTTTTGGAGTACAGCCGACTCTTTCGAAATTGTATAAAAAAGGGAAATGAATTTAAAAGTTTTGCTAAGTCCTCTGCTCTAGGACAGAACTTTGTTCGCAATTTTGTTACCATGATTCTGTGTTATTTAATTTCCCTTCGTAAATTGTCCTGATGTCTGTTTTACTTTGTTGAATTGCATAGAATGCTTTTGTTGAAATGTTTGTTTCATGTAATGACATTTATGGAACTTATGTATCTGCGACAAAACTTATGTCGACATTTTTGTATACTTTTAAATTTTCCATCATAAGCACAGGACAGCTCGCTTCCATTCGTGTTAAAAATCATATTTTTGCACATGCAATGGCTGAAAAAGCTATGCTTTATCATATATCGCCTTAATTTTTTTTTTGTTTTTTACCATCACAACACTTCAATTCACTCATTTACTTTGGTACAAAAATGTTTATGTGGCAGTGCTCGTCAGCGCAAACGTTGCGCGCATTTTACCGCAGACACAGCGGCCGACTTTTGAACCGAACGTAAGGTGGCCAATTTGAGACGATCTTTTTGGTAAGCCAATACCTGTTCGGCAAAGGAACGCCAGATTGGCCAAGAACATTATCACCACTGTTTGTCAAAGTTGGTCAGGTTGAAGCAGTCGATTCCTCGTCGCCCACAAGATATCTGCCCAAGAAGAGGATCCCAATTTTGGCCAAAAAATCATATATGGCGACAAGGTGCATTTTAGAATAAATAGCTATGTTAAGAAATAAAACTGTCATAAATGGAACGACGCAAACCCACACGAGGTTCATCAGGTGGGAATTAGAATTAGACAGATATCCTCGTGATTATCCGGATAATAAAGGGTCTAGTCGTAATGCATCCACAAAAAGTCACGGATTATGCGCCGGTCGGCGGCGTCATTGGTCCGTTACCTAGGCAGCGCTAC
Organism: Ferdinandea cuprea; assembly: GCA_963576555.1. Taxonomy (NCBI): domain Eukaryota; kingdom Metazoa; phylum Arthropoda; class Insecta; order Diptera; family Syrphidae; genus Ferdinandea; species Ferdinandea cuprea. The sequence goes on from OY754959.1 coordinate 88,923,443, forward strand.
AATCAGGGAATTATTTGTGCCTCAACCAATGGCCACGCGTCCTATTGTTCAACTCGTTCATGAACGCCTAACTTTCAGATGATATTATTTGAATTTTCGCTTCCACTAGACCAAACACAAAATTTTGACAATCTTTCCTTATTCCTATTTCCCATTTTCCAACTCATGCAACCCAAATTGACTGCCATAACCTTTTTTTTATTCAACTGATTTGCACCTAAAGTGTCCGCCAAATAACTTTTTTTTTTTGAAAATGCTATAAAAAAACTACTGAATATTTTCTCAAATTTCTTTTTATATTTGAGAGTACAATCCTTCCGGTTAATAATGGAAAATAATTTCATTCAAATGGCTGCCTCGGCTGGCCATGCAGTAGCCTTCACGATCGGTCCAATTTTTAAGCACATTATCGATTATGTGCAGCTGTATTTTACCAATGGCTTCGGCTAATAATGCGATCTTCATAAACAGGGCGCAAAACATCGAGTGTAGCTTCGGCTGTGTGGCATGTAGTGCCGCCCCGTTGAAACAAAATGTTGCCAATATCCTCCTCTTCAATTTTTGTGAACAAAAATTCGTTCAACATGGCCCGATAACGATCGCCATTGACTGTAACGGCCACTCCTTGCTCATTTTCGAAGAAAAATGGCCCAATTATGCCTCTGCACCAAACAGTGACTCGTTTTGGGTATATCGGCTTTCCAATATATGCGTGCGGGTTTTCTGTGCCCCAAATGCGACAATTTTGCTAGTTTATATACCCGCCAAGATCAAAATGAGCTTCATCTAAAAAGATGATTTTTTTGGCAAAATCGGCATCTTCTCTAAGTCGATCGCAGGCCCACTTAGCGAAGCGAAAACGCATTGGATGGTCAGTTGGCTTCTACTCCTGAACCAATTGGACTTTGTATGGCGTCATACCAAGGTCTTTATGCAAAATTCGTCTCAATGATGTCTCCGAAATGTTCAATTGTTCAGAACGACGGTGAATTGATGTTGATGGCGCTTCACGCACACTTTCTGCAACAGCAGCAATTTTCTCGGGTGTACGCACTGTTTTTGGCTTTTAACGTTTTAACGTTTTATCGATGAGGATGCTAGTTTCTTTCACTTTTTTCACAAAACAACGAACATACGGAGCTGACGGTGCTTCTCTTCTTCCAAAATCCGTACGCAATTTTCGCACACATTCTGCAACATTACCATGATTTTCAAAGTAATGTCGAGGCGTACACACCACCATATTCGTTCAGCGGAAGGATAAAACTAATTATCTGTCAAATCAGACTAAGCTAAGTGTTACCATTCGCGAAATAAGCACTAGTTGAAAAAAAAAAAGTTAGATGGCGGACCCATTATATATTGCATTGAGTTCTGTTTTCAGTGTAGAGGTGTACGGATAATAATTATTACTACTTACTTACTACTTAGTTATATGTATTGTAAGCCTAAACACTATTTTTTAAAATCAATTAACAGATGCAAAATTTGTATGGAGTAGGTACTTATGCAAAATGCATTATCTGTATATTTTTCCAATTGCGGGTGATCTTAAGGTTGCAAATTATGATTTTTTAAATGTTTTGTTTTTTTTTTATTGGACAGCTAGATGTGGGTGATTCAACTTGACGGAAAGGGAATTATGGTTTTTCAAGAGTTTTGTTAGTTGGTTCAGATGAATTACCAAAAACTTTCGTTAGAAAACTTTTTATAGAATATTCATCCAAATTCTCTACAGGAGCGTCAAAATTCTCAATACATTTGCCATAAGCAGTATATAGCCCAAGTTTCTCGGAAAGTGGTCAAGCATTTAATTTCCAAGTAGAGATATGATTTATTTTTTTATTTATGTTATTCAGTATTTACATTTTTAAGTACAAAACAAAAATAAATATATTAATTTTTTCTTGATACTTCTTTTACTTTATCTTTTGTAATCTTTATCTTTTATTTAATCCAGCATATGATTAAATTTATTGAAATCCCTAGTCAGGTTATTCATGGGTCCGTTGCCAGACAGTTATATCTAGACATACTCTGGTATAAAAATTCCGTATTCCTTGTTCTTCTCGGTCTGTTGTTAATTGTGAGAGATTTAAATAAAATGGGTGGAGTTTATCCTACCGGTCAGAACACAAAACACAAAAATAGCGTTCGATATCACTCTTCTTTTTGTCAAAGTTTGAAGAATTAGTAACTTTAAGCGGCTTGACTTATCTAACCGAAAAATGGAACCAATATATTCACCATGGTAGTGAAAGCAAGGTCGTTGCGCTTGATATTTCAAAAGCATTTGACAGAGTTTGGCATCAAGCAAAACGTGCGGTAAAACTTATTAGCGATCGAGACATCGCGAAATCACTTGACTCTCTTAGTCATCATCGTAATGTCTCCTGCTTGTCATTGTTTTATTGGTATTTCCACCACAAGTGCACAAATGAAATTGCCAGTTGCTTTCCACCCCTACAGCAATTCAACCGCAATACTCGCCATGCTAGGAATGCACGTCAGTTCACCCTTAAGCCTGTATTCGGACGTACAGTGAAATATAAAGATTCCTTTCTCAACTGTACAATACGAATGTGGAATGCTCTACCACGCTCTGTTTTTCCTGCACATTATAATTTACAAACATTTAAAACCAACGTGCATTGGTTTCTCCCTTTCTCTAATCCTTCATTTTCCTTATGCCCGCACTGTGTCACTTCATGATAAGGTTATCCAAAGTCCCTTTAGCACGCGTACATTATAAAAAAAAAAACAAATAGGTCGGAAGTAGAATTTCTGGGTTCCACGGTAAATCACGCAACGCAAAAAGAAGACACTACTCCTGTATGCTTTCAGTTCTTGATAGCCCAGATTCATACACAGGACACCACACAGTACTACAGTACTCTAAAACAAGCTGCACAAGGGATCAATTAAGGCTTTTTGTTACATAAGGGTAATTGAATTCTTTTGACTCCCTGTTTCACGACTCCCAGTCGGCTAATTGCCTGTCTCACTATAAGATTTAATGTAAGTTAAAGTTCAGCTTCCTGTCAAAGATAACTTCAAGATCTTTAAAGCGATCTACACTTTCAACTAAAGGGTGATCCATTTCGAGGTTCCCTACTTTTTTAAAGAAAAAAACACAGAAAATTAAAATTTAATGGAGAATGTTTATTATCATTTGAAAGAACATTCCTTGGCATTTATTTTTTGAAGATTATGTCTATCAAATATTGGCCGTTGCTACGTCGCAGATGGTCCATCCGTTGAGTCCAATTTTCGATCACTCGTTCGAGCATTTCGACTGGTAACTGGCGAATGACACGCGTGATGTTTTCCTCCAAGGCCTGAATCGAAGCGGGTTTGTCGGCATAAGCTTTTGACTTTACATATCCCCACAGGAAAAAGTCTAACGCTGTGATACCACACGATCTTGGTGGCCAATCGACTGGCCCAAAACGTGAAATTATGTGCTCACCGAAATGTTCTCTCAATAAGTCCATTGATTGATGCGATGTGTGGGAAGTGGCTCCGTCTTGCTGAAACCAAATGTCGCCGAGATCACGAGCTTCAATTTCAGGCATCAAATAGTCGGTTATCATGGCACGATAACGGTCACCATTGACGGTTACGTTCGCACCGGCATAATTTTTAATCTTCAATCTCTTCAGGTTGCTCTTCGTCCCAAATGTGGCAATTTTGTTTGTTTACATACCCATTGAGCCAGAAATGGGCCTCATCGCTAAACAAAATTTGCCTCGAAAACGTCGGATCTTCTTGGAACTTTTCAAGAGCCCATAGAGCGAAGCGATGTCGCTTGGGAAGGTCGAGCGGCTTCAGTTGTTGCACAAGCTGCGCCAAGTCGTTCCATACGTCAGTCCGAGTTGCTGCGAACGGCGCCGAATCGACTCTCTACGGTCTTCGTGTACACTCTCAGCTACGGCCGCTTAATTTTCTTCACAGCGTGCTGGACGTGGTCTATTCGGTCGAATATTATCCAATAATGAATGCTGGGTCTCAAAATGGGTGATGGTGTTGCGAATAGTACGCTCAGTAGGCCGATTATGTTGACCATAAGTTGAGCGAAGTGCACGAAACACATTCCTCACAGAACGTGAATTTTAATAATAAAGTTGAACAATTTGTAAACGTTGTTCACGCGCAAGTCTTTCCATTATGAAATGCCAAACAATACTAAACAAAATTAACATGACAGCATGACACGACTCACACGTGATCTGTCAAAAAAGGCTATTGAAAAAAGTATCTCTACTTGGATCACCCGTTACTTCGCCATCAATAAAATAAGTAGGTTGATTAAGGTTGTGACATCTCGTGAATGTCATGGATTTACATTTCTTAAAATTTAGGAACATGCTGTTTTCATTACATCGTTCATATATAACATCAATATCATGCTGCCCGAAGATATACCCTTGTGAGAGAAATCATATTTTAACAGCCAATAGGTAGAAAGGTATACCATGACCATTACCATTTTCTTTAAATTTAAAATGTTAAGACCATTTAAAAGAAAGTCATTAGCTAAACATTTAATTAATTAATAATAAGCCTCTTCAACATAACAAAATTTTGTATTGGAACGCGTCCTACTAATGGCTGAATCGCTAAAAGGACTTACTCGCTGTGGAAGTTCAGCTTTGTAGTTACGGTTGCGAATAACTTTCACCAGTGCCAATTGCAAGGCGAAGTAATGGCTCCAACTTTCTAAAATTGAACTCTGGAAACTTTCTTTAGGAGAAACACCAATCTTTGCCTTGCAAACTTCTTAATTAGTAAATGACTTCTTCAGTTTTCCGGGGCAAGGCTATGGTATCCCTCACTTTCCGCTGAAAGTTTTTCATTTTTTACCATTGCCAATAATGCATACCTACATACGTACGTAAGGAGCTAAAGAAAAGTGTTGTATGGAATAAATTGCATTAAACGAGTAGCTAGTCGTCATAGTTATCTTCAGCGAATCAAGTAAGTAATCGCATTTAGATGAAAGTATCGTAATAAAATTGCATTACAATTCACTGAAGAAGCGGATTCATTTAAACTGATTTTCTTCTTTTTTTCTTCTTCTTAGATTATTCTAAAAGAATAAAGTTCGGTCGAAGAGATAAAAACTAGTTTACGATTTTCCGTCAATTAATAAGTATATATATTTAAAGACGTCGGTATTTTATAGACTCGCGAATGGTTTTTCTACATTTCTAAACTTTTTATGGTTGTTAAATAATCAATTCTTTATTTTATTAAAGGGTTTCGTTTGTTACGAGCAACGAGTGTAGTAAAGGCAGATGCACATTACATTTTATATTTTGGTTTCCATAAGGAATATGTAGCGAAATGAATTATTTTGTTAACTAACCAATAGGCCCTCAATAGTTTTTTTTCGCAACGCTGATGCGTATATATTGCATTTGGTTCCAGTTTTAGTGGAGATGTGTAGGGACAATAATTTTTACTACTCAGTTATAGTTAATCGTTGAATCGTCTCCTTCATAACCCGTCAATGCATACGGGTAATTCATGCAAAACGACCAAGGATACTTTCGCTTTAGAAAGAGTCCATGCTTCGGAACCATAGAGCAGGACTGGGAGTATGAGTGTTTTATATAGAGTCTCCTTAGTTGTATGGATGATGGAAGAAATAGCGATTGGCAAGCGCTATTAATCGTTTGATATCTGAGAAGCTGTCGTTTTCAGATGTGATAGCAGAGCTGGGGTAGTAGGTAATTGAAGTGGCAGATTTGCATGGCTAGCAGCGGTATAGCGCCGTTTTGACGCAACCACTCATGATGTACTTAGGGGAATGGATATTGGTTGTGTATACTCAGATCCACCCGGTCGAATTAAGAATGGTTATGATATCATTAAATCCCATGTCAGTGATATTTGAAAGGTCGTCGAAGAATGGTTATCCAAACAAGAACTATGTTTTTTTTTGTGATCTTATCATCTATTAAATACGTATCTCCTAACAGCTGTTTCACGGCTTGCCTCGGCCGATCATAAGATTTCTTTGTGTAGTGCTGGTCTGTTTGTAAGTTCTAAAATTTGAACAAGGAATTCAATTGTGTTGAAATAGACAAACAATTAAATTCAGCTCCACCTACCTTTTTGGCATGTATTTCTTTTGAACTCTTTTTTTACTTTTTTTCAAAATTGAATAAAAATAAAAATAAAGTTAAAAAACCCATTACCGGCTGACCCAACTAACAATTTACGTTCTATAAGGTCCAATTTTTAAATGTAGTATGCTTTTATTTTTATATTATTGCCATTAGGTTTATTAACGGATGTTCATCATCTTTCAAGATATAATTCCACTACGGAGATCAAGGGGCAGTTCTTTAGCAAATTTGGCATTACACCCTTATTTACACCAACCAACTCAGGCCAATTTGACCCCCTAACTTCGCTTACAACAAAACTAGAGATATAACCTTTTCAGGATTTATTGAGACGCACAGCAGCAGGCTCCATTAAACTGTTTAACATAGCGGTTTCTAAGTTTCACAAATAGTACTTATTTTTTAATAATTGACACATTTTTAAAATTGTAAAAATTGGGGCTCTATACACATGTTATTTTATGTATAAATATATCTTCAACAAATCAAATTGGAAATCTTGCCAATTATAAAAATATAAATACTTTTTTTGAGTTATTTAATAATTACAATGCAAACATGGCGTTCTTTTTTATATCTCAGTACTTTTTGTGGCTGACTTTAAGACTTCGGTGATGATGATTACCTTTACAGTGGAGTAGTTCTTTGAATATCTCCAACTATGACCGTCGATAAGTTTAGATCGGCTACTGTTCAGTACAGTGACGGCCATGGTGCTTTTAGTAGGATGTTCAGTTAATGCTTTTCTTAGTATATTTATCTATTACTTTTCCTCGAGGGACGTGACAATAGACAACGCTCTTATTTCTTTTTTTTTACATATAGGTATTTGCTTATCTATTTCTGTTTGTTTATACATATTTGCATATGCTTTTTATAAAAGCATGTTGGTCTTAATACAATACAGTGTAAAATCTATTTACATTTCCACGAGGTGTTTTTAATAAAACTAGCTGAACTTCATCGTAGAATGCGTTCTTAGTTTCAATTTCCTTTAGAAACGATTTTTTAAAACAAATCATTTTGAAAATCTTTCCTCTAGAATTGAATTCCTTGTAAACATTTGAGAGCAGAAAAGAACTTTCGACAGAGGAACTAGATGTTGGAAATTTAATATAATAAGAATGTTGGAAAAATTGTCTTGTAAAACTAAACTCGGTAATGATAAGGAATAACAGCATAAATAGATTTATGTCAAAATAACATTTAAACACATACTATGCTTATTTCTCAGGTTCATAAATCCAAAAAAAAAAAAATCAAATTAGCAAATGTGTAGTTATCAATGAAAATTACCCGTTTATAATATCTAACTCAAATGAAAAATAATCAAAATGTATGTACAAATAGTTATTCTGGCAAACGCAATTGCGCTTGATGAAAGTTGCGAGTTGCAACTAGCAAGTTGTTTTGGTTGGTAATTAGGACTTTTGAATTTTTGTATGTATATGTGGAATGTAAGTATAAATATGTGGAATGAATCGATTATCGCATCGAGGTACGCCTGATGAAGGAGAACACCAAGATATGTAGGTGAAGGATAACAGATTTTGTTTTTTTTTGTACTAGGGGTACATTAATTTTGACACATAGTTTGTAACACCCCTTAATAATCATCGTAGGGCCCTAAAAGTACATATTTTTATGATCAGGACCAAAACCTAAGATTATTTAGCAATGTGTGGCCGTCCATCTGTCCGTCCTCCTTTAAAATTACGATAGGAAGCTGAAATTCGGACCACATATTCCCTAGGGCTCCGAAATGGTTAAGTGTAAAAAAATTGTTAAATACGCCAACTGCCACGCCCATAACTTAGAAAAATCGTTTTAAAGCTTAAGTTAGAGAGATAGAGTGTTACTACCTGCACAAGATATGTAGGCACTGCCCTCCTTTATAAGTTTATCATCTACGCCTACTTTTTGTGGGCGTTTTTCACTAAAATGCTGTTTTCTTCGAACATTTTCATAGAAACCGAAAAAGAATGTTTCACGATATATTTTTCTCATTTTTTTTTCAATATATCACCCATACAAAGTTATTGGCCACGCCCAATATTTGGGGCGTTTTTTTCAAAAAATTGGTTGTCGTTATAAATTTTATAGAATGAAATAAAATGCCATCCATCATGTTCCTAATGCATTTTTCTTTGGGGGATATAGGGATATGGATAGGGTATTATTCTGTTTGCCCAAGTGGAGTTGTAGACTTTAATTACGTTTTTTAAATGTTTTGTAAGAAGATTTTCTCTACCTTGGTGCGTTGAAATAAGGAGAACATGCTAATTGGTAATATGTTTGACATGTTAACTGAAAATTAACTTGTCGGTTGGGGTCGGTTCGGTGGTGTGGTAGTGCGCTTGATGAAGCAAATAAGGCAATGAGTATTTCGATCTTTTTTGGTAAACATTTTATACGCTAAAGTGAAGCGAACTTCCTAGGGTGATTTGTTGGATATTATTAATTTTAATATTTTGTTTACACTTTAAAATTAAAAGAATTGCTGGGGTGTGCGGAGAACCCGTGAATAAAGGTCACTGGTTCAGCACTTTTAATTGATTCCTCATTGTTATAGTGAAAATGTATGTACATTTTTTGGGTACCTATAGGTGGAAAAATAATTCTTTTATTTGTGATAATTACTTAATTTTACGTTTTTTAGATGCACTCTGCGTCTTCAAGTTCACTGTCGCATATAGTTCGCAAAAGCAATATGAACAAAAATTTGTATTAGCCAACCGTACTACTGGCATCAACTTCTCTTCAAATTCTTCCATTCCAATCCAAATTTTATGCATAGGGCTATATATTTTTCATTCAAGATATATTCATCTTTAAACATAAGGAAAGGCTACAGTCCGCTTGGGGCGAACAGTATAATACCCCATCCACAACGCATTCAAAAAGTAGGCGTCACAAACAAATTTTGTATGGCAAATTTATGAAGGAGTTCCCTTTCTACATTTTTAAGAAAGAGAGAGTATGTCGAAACGGTTCGACGGATTTCCTTCAAAGTTCGTATATAAGGTTTTTGAGGTATCATATCGGGGCATCTTTTTATTTTTTTCTTTATCGTTTGGAATAAAATAAAATATCGTACCTGCCATACATTTTTTTTTTTGGTTGCTACCTAAAAGATGATTTTTAGCAAATTCGTATGCTAAGGCATTCGCTTTTTCGAGGTTTGTCATCAGTACAGAGAATCCGTTTTTTAACGCCGGGATCGGAATATTTCCAAAATGGCCTACCAGCTTTATCTAATGTTTGAAGCTTTGAGTTTCAAGTCTTATTTTTGTGTTCTTGAATAACTGTTTTAATTAGATTATTAAAAACTTTAGTTTCTGTTAGGAAACAACGATCTCTGGTTCGCATCCACAATAATCTAAATCTTTTGTATTAATTGGACAATGTTGTTGGGAAGTGAATTGGTGTTATCATTGCTCACGCCTTATTTATGGAACAGACTGTGCTACACTTTCAAATGTAGCAGTTGAAAAACCTTCAATGGCTTCATCATTTTGATTGCAATTAACTTCATTGGTACTAAAATAAGAACGTTGCCAGTAATAGACAACGTTCTTATTTTAGTACTCATCTTCTTTTTGAACCTGCTCCATTTTTAAAATCCAAAACCATGTTTTCATTTTGCCGAGGTGCAAGATACACACTACACATAACCGGGAGATGGTTTGAACTTAAATCAATAATTACAAAAGGTTGACTAAAAAGTTCTGGCATATTTGTTAAAAATAAATCAATTGTTGAGGGATTCGTTCTATCGTTTGTAGGTATACAAGTGGGATGAGGAGGATACAAAATATTAAAAGTGTGCATAGAATTTAATTCATTCAATATATACCCCAGGTGTTTGCTCTTGCACAACCCAAATTCCTGTGTCTACAGTTGAAATCCCTCCCAATCAAAAAGTTTCATTTAAGGAGACTAGTTTACGCAAGTCATTTCTTAAATCGTATCCTTTTCTTACTGAGGTATTACCTCCGGGAAAGTAGACGAATATTTTAATTGAACGTCCATTGACATAAGGTATTTCAATACCAATTTTCTCAATTACCTTTGTATCAACCATCGGTAGTAATCTATGTTCTTTTGATTGTTCTTTTAATTAGCACGGCATTCTCATTCCCATTCTCTGCTCTCTATTTTATCTATTACATTTATATTCTTTGCTAGAAATATTTACATTTTTGTCTAACCATGTTTCATTTACTAGCCTGACATCAATATTATGTTTACTTAAAAACCAAAAAAGTCTATAGCTTTATTCCGAATGCCTCTAGCATTCCAACAGATTATATTTAATTTTGTGTTTAACATCATTTACCTGCACATAAATACTTAATAGCTAATTGTGCAATACAATTGAATTGATCTGCTTTTGAATTTCATTGTGCAAGAAGAGTGATCATCTCTGCAGTAAGGGAATTAATCTTATCCATAGAAAAAAGTACACTGGGACTTGTGTTGCGTGTGCGTGTGGGCGTGGGTCCCATAAAACCGATTTTGTTAACGTTGTTGTTAGACCAAAAGTTGGAATTAATATTGTTGGTGGAGTTAGTTGCATTCGGTGCTGCTGCTGATGAGGTTTAAGAGCGGGGAAGTCATTGGTGTTTGATACAAATGATTGTGGATGGTAGTGATAATTTCGCTTGGTTAACGTGCCCGATTTGTTCCTGGCGGATAGTTTTTCTCTTATTTCAAAAAAACTTTTCCGACTTATACACACAGGATCGGTAAATGTATGGGTTTCCATACAATTTGCACATTTAATATTAGTTGATTTGCAGTCTTTGGTATCATGGATCTCGGAGCAATTAGCACAATGTCTTAATGTGACAGTGTTTTTCACCGTGACCATACATTTGACAGTTGTAACACTGAGTAATTTTGTTTCGCGGTCTTCGGGGAAAGTTCCATCGCACTTGTGTCTTTAAAATTGAGCGGACATTTTTTTAGATCGTTTAGTCTAATAGAACAGATATCAAGATACACTAGATACAAGATATCAGAAAAGCGATCGTAGTTTTTCTTGATAAGTTTAATATTTTGGCATTTAAGTCCAATAGAAATTAGTTCTTTCTTTAGTTCACTAGTACCAAGTTCATGTAAACCATATAGCAGGGCTTTGAATGACCTCTCTGATGGAAGATCGTGAGTGTAAAATCGCCAATTCTTTGATTTTAATTCATAACACACTTCATTATAGGTGTCAATATTTTCAAAAATTAGTTTAATGCCAATAGACATTTCTTTAAGGATATATTTTCTGCTTTATCGTTTGAAATAAAATAAAATATTGTACAAATTTGTTTGGTAAAAATCACATAACACTATTTTTTGTTTTGCAAATTTAAATTAAATTCGTTTTCTCAAAACCGGCTTTAACGATTTTGATAATTTTTTGTAAGTGTACTTTCTTTTTTTAGGTTCTAACCCTTTAACTCTTCAACTACAGCTTTAAAACGGGTTTTTCTAAATTTTGGTCGTGGCAGTGGGCGTATTTAAAAAATTTTAACACTTTACCATTTCGGCACCGTAGGGAGTTTATTTTTCAGCTTCGTAGCTTTAATTTAAAGGCCTAAAAATTGTTGACGGATGGACATAACTAAATAGTCTTAGATTTTGATGCTTATCATAAATATATATATATATATATATATATATAAGTCTACAAAGAATATTAAGGGGTGTTGCAAACTATGTATCAAAATTAATATACCCTTAGGATAGGGTATGAAAATATAGTGAATACACACTTTTTAACGACGGTAACAACTAACGAACCAATTAAAAAGATCATATGAAATAAATTCTTGTCCTGAGGAGAAGTTGAATAGGTACCTATATAAATAAAGCAGTATATAAATTTCCAAACCACAAACTCATGGCCTACTATATGCAAACATTGGTATTGCAACCAACCAAACATAGTTGTAAATGTTGTCAAATATCACTGATCTGCCACTTTCTGCCTAATTTGTGTGTTAGTGAAAATGTCCATATAATTCACCAGATGTTATTCACAAATTCCGCTACTTCTAGTGACAAAATCCCTAGAAAGGCAACAGTGGTGTGGGCCTGTACCCGCGCAATTGGAACTGTATTATTGGAACTGTATTAGTTATAGAATGTGAAATTCATGTCCATATTTGGATACGACGTACATGGTTATTATGCATTATGCCGCTTTTCGCGGACATTTTTATCGGAACAAGTTTAACTATTTAACGGACACTCATTATTAACGACATTCCAGCTGTTAGCTCATCTGAAAAATCCAATTACTTGCTGCTTATTGTTACCTAAACGGTCTCAGCGTCATATGTTCTCTAAAGAATAGAGTGCTCAATGTTCGCACTCGTATAGCGATTAGAGATTTGAGAAAAACACACATCTGCGTTATAAAAACACCTATTCTATCTGTCCTGTTTTGCAGTGGCAGTCTCAAAAATCTCTTCTCCTATTGACTGATTGCCGTATCGTAATTTTTGTTTTCTTCTTTATAAGGCCAATGTTTTTTAATACCAATAATATATCGAAATAAAAAGGCCACTCTAACAAAGAAAAAACAAAAATAAAAAAAGGCAATCACAAAGGGTCCATTGTGATGGCTCCATAAGGACCCAAGTATTTTTTGCTCGTAATAACCTAACCTAACCTTAGTACATTATGGGTGACAACCAAATTATGAAATTTATGTCCCAACTTCTTGTGAAAGCTAACGAAGGATTGACACTTTAGGTCTTTGTTAAATTTTCCTTAAAATAATGCAGTTGTTTTTGCACAAGAATTAAGTCTGCCTAGCTACATCTTAGTGATACTATTCTTTCCTCGCCATATGGCACAACGAATTATGTTATATAGCTGCTGCACTTTGACATACAAAATCAAGAATTATTTAGACTAAATCAATTTTACTTAAGCAATATCTTCTTAACTTAATTCTGAACTTAACTTTATTTTCATCACCCCTCTCTAAACTCTCTAATCGGGCAAGTAAAATGTCCTATCCCATTAACAAAATGCTAATTTTTACGACTTAGGGTAGACAGCGAAAAAATTGCGCTGGGCACAAGCCACTTGTGCCTACATAATAACTTTCATAAATTTCGTTGCTCGTACGAAACTTGTCCGTAATAATTCAAATTATTGTCCACAGCAGACGATACCCTACCACCATATTCCGTACAATTTGTTTTAAATTTAATTAACATGACTTACCTGAATTTCCTACTTGCAATTATTAACACAAACCGTGGTGAATGTAAAAGTTGTGAATGGTAAAGTACCACGGGCGCTGTTAGCAAAGTACCTACCCGCTGTCGTAGAAATCCCAGTGCACAATGTCTTCATGAAAGGTTAACAACTGTTTCAGGAGCAGAAATGATTTCGTTTGTTTATTTTTCTCTCTTTGTACCTATGTACGCTATGCTACTTTATTTATTTATTCGCTTTTTTTTGCAACCTTATCCCACAGGTACGGCACATACACCAAGCGTATCCAGAGGGACCTTCTTACCCGCAGGAACTCTATTTTTTGGGACAGCAATACAGGGCTTTCAGAGCTAAGCCACGTAAGAGTTGCAAAATGTTGACTCGGTAGGAATTATTCTTGAGGGTAAATTACTTTCGAACTGGGAATTACGCGATTTTATTTATTGCACTCAAAAGGGGTTATAATAGGTTTTAATTACGGTTGACTTTAGCCTTCAATATGGAATTAACCGTTGGTTTTTGCTATAGGGTGTACCAAAGTCGACTCTTAAGAGGACGGTATGGGTAGAAAGCAATATTGAAGTGTTGAACTTTCGGTATAATTTTTTTTCACTATACCCTTGGGCTTAATTCGATTTGGAAATAATTTTCTGCCACTCTAGAAAGTTGCTCCTTAAAGTTCAGTTGGGACATTTATTGAAAGTCTACCTTTGACTTTTTACACTCGATTAGGATTTCCGTAAATCGAAGTTGAACGAAGGTTAAACAGTTTTTAATTAGCTCTACGAAATTGGGTCACCACCAAATTCTTGCTCCTTCAATTTCAGCTATTAATAGTTATATCTAAATTCGAGGTCTGAATATAAGAAAATAGTGCCCCCTGTAATGTATGAATATTTATCTGCTTTACTTTGATTGCGAAAGTTATTGCTTTCGTGCAGAAATTTCGAACTCAAACTAAATATGAGGGATGATATTACTATAGAGAAGTCTATCCGAAAGTCATATTGCGAAACGGATTTGCATCAAAGTTTGTATATAAAGTTTTTTTATAAGATCTCGTGGCTAAGGGTATATTCATTTTGACACATATATTATAACACCTCTTTATATTTATTAATCGTAGACCCCTAAAATTTATACATTTATGATCAGGACCAAAACCTAAGACTATTTAGCAATGTCCATCTGTCCGTCCGTATCAACTTTTGAGGCCTTGAGATTTATGCTAGGGTGCTGAAATTTGAAAAGTATCCCTAGGATTCCGAAATGGTAAGGTGTTTAAACTTTTTAAATAAAAGTTAGAAAGCTGTAGTTGAAGCAACAAAGGGTTAGAAGCTTGTCAAAATATGTAGACACTGAACTCTTTCACAAGTTTGTCGTATAAAGTTTTAAGCCACGCCTACTTTTTGTGTGCGTTTTTTAACAAAATGAGTTTTCCTTAAAAAATGTATATAGAAAATGAAAGAAAATGCATAACAAAATATTAAGCCAATATTTTTTCTAGTATATCACCTATACAACATTTTTGGCCTCGCACACATTTTGGGGTCGTTTTTTCAATAAAATTTGTTTTCATTATAAATTTTATTGAATGAAATAAAATGCTATCCATCATGGATCATACTGTTCGCCCAAGCGGACTGTAGCCTTTCCTTATTTATACACCCTATTCTAAGGATATATTAATTTTGACACGTAGTTTGTAACACCCCTTATTATTCATCGTAGACCCATAAAAGTATATATATTTATGATCAGGACCAAATCCTAAGACTTTATAGCAATGTCCGTCCGTCCGTCCATATCAACTGTTGAGGCCTTTAAATTTATGCTAGGAAGCTGAAATCAGAGCATATACTCCCTAGGGTTTCTAAATGGGAAAGTGTAAAAGTTTTCAAATCCGCCTACTGTCACGCCCACCCTTTTAAGGCTAGAGAGATAGAGTGTTAGAACCTTCACAAGATATGTAGGCACTGCCCTCCTTTGTAAGTCTGTGATATAAAAATTTTTGCCACGCTTACTTTTTGTGGGCCTTTTTCACTAAAATGCTGTTTTCAGCGAACACTTTCATAGAAACTGAAAAAAAAAATTTTTAACAAGATATTTAGAAAATTTTTTTTCCAATACATTGCCCATACAAAGTTTTTGGCCACACCTACTTTTTGGGGCGTTTTTTCAAAAAATATTTTTTATTTTAAATATTTAATAGAATGATATAAAATGCTATCCATCACCTTCTTAATGCTTTTTTCCTTGGGGCATATAGGGATATGGATAGGTTGTCGTCCTGTTCGCCCCAAGCGGACAGTACAGGTACAAGATATTTAGAAAATTTTTTTTCCAATACATTGCCCATACAAAGTTTTTGGCCACACCTACTTTTTGGGGCGTTTTTTCAAAAAATATTTTTTATTTTAAATATTTAATAGAATGATATAAAATGCTATCCATCACCTTCTTAATGCTTTTTTCCTTGGGGCATATAGGGATATGGATAGGTTGTCGTCCTGTTCGCCCCAAGCGGACAGTAGCCTTTCCTTATGTTTTTTTATTAATTCTTCAATTACCGTTTGATATAATGATATTTATCTGTTGTTGTATTTTGGACAGTTAGATTAAAAGTGTCGAATGTACAATATTACATTAAAATAGTTATAGCCATGTTTGAGTAAATTAAAAAACAAATTAAAAACAAAAACAATTTATTTAACACAATTAAACACAATGGCGACACTAACGAAAATGTACAATAGCAGTCGTGAAAGCCAGGAATTTGCTCTCCACCTAGGTACCTTTATTAAGTTTGAAATATCAGACAAACCTATGAGGCGTAAATAAACCCTATTATAAATAAGAACGCACTTAGCCAATTTGAGCATCTTTGGATATAAACATTGTTTGCATGTACTGAACCTTGCTCCTACTGCAAATCTAAGAGTGGAGCAAAGCAGAAGGAACATATTCAAATGTTTGTGCACTGTGAACTAACAAATATATATAAAACTAATTTCAATGCCTTTAACCTAAATTAAGCCATTTTGAGAGCGCAATTTAAATTTTGAGTTTGATAGTAATTTTTTTAAAACTATTGATAGAAATAACTTAATTTAAAAAGAAATTAAAGGTAACGAATTCCTGGCTTTCAAAACCGTAACTGCACATTTTCGTAAGTGTTGCCGTTGTGTTTAGCCTGGCTCAGAGTCTAACCGGCAGCATTCCGTTACCTGAATATAGTTTATGATTTGTCACAGAAAGATTTCCTCAACCTCTCTTTAAGCTAGAGATGGTTTGTAGCGTACACCCCATGATACACATGTTCATCAAAGCTTCTTGAGCAGAGCCCGGCGTGTTAGGGAAGTCCAATGGTAAGCCGAGACCGGTAGTTCATTGGGGTTTGGTAAAAGAAGCAGTAACACGTTTTCGCGAAAGCCTGTTCGACCAAACAACCGATGCGTATGAGAGAAGTGGTTTAATCATAACCGTATAGATCCAGAGGGCCCTTTTCGGAAATAAGCCAAAAGCTGTCTTGGCAAAAGCACCTCTAAGCTGTCATAAAGTGGACAGTGCTTTATCGGTTTTCGATTTCCATATTTGGGCCATAGAAGTCTTTTTTTCGGGGATTACACCCAGATATTTGACCTCATCGGAGATAGGGTTAGTACTGGTTAAAAGTACAAGCCTGTGAAGTTCCTCCTTCTCGTAAAGAGAACAACCGAGGTTGTAAGAGTAATAATAATCTCGATTTTTATTTTATGAAATTAAATATCCGGAATCTGTGTATCCGTTTTAGTTAAGTACAAGGACAAAATCGTAAGCTCTAATGCCACTACAAAAAATTGTTTTCAATTTTCGACGCCAAAGTTCCAAAATTTTTGTACTCGCAACCCTAATTTTTGTTGAATCACTTTTTAGTTTAGATAAATTGAATTTTGTTAAAAACGGCCCAAATGATTTTGATGTTATTTTGCACATTGGGCACATTAAATCTATTTTTTCAAAATACAAAAATTATATCAAAATGATAAGTGATTTTTCCAAACAAAAATTGTATGGCGGGAACTGTCATATCAAACGTTAAATAAAAAAATAAGAACACTTCGCTAGATGTGAACTTTCAAGCAAATCCTGTCCGACCATCGTCGCAAACTTTTCAATGCAACTTACTTACTTACTTAATTAGGTGGCGCTACAGTCCGGGGTGGACCTCAACCAATACGCCTTTCCAGTTAGCACGATCTTTGGCTAACTGCCTCCAGCTGCGCACTCCAAGTTGGTTGAGGTCCCCTTCCACTTGCGCGTGCCACCATAGGCGAGGTCTTCCTCTATTGCGTTGCCCCTCCGGGTTGGATTCGAAGACTCTTCGGGCTGGAGCGTTGGTGTCCATTCGCTCTACATGTCCCAACCATCTTAGACGACTAATACGTATTTTTCTGACCAGGTCGATGTCGCTGTACAGCTCGTAGAGTTCGCTGTTAAATCTCCTCCTCCAAAGCCCGTCAACGCAAACCCCTGGTGTTGGCTTGCGAGTTTCGCACAATTCTCTTAAGTATGATGTTGAAATATGCCTTGGTGTATGCCTTGTCTAAATCCTTTTTTGACATCAAAGGTCTCGGTGATATTGTTTCCGACCTCAATGGAGCAGCGAGAGTTCTCCATCGTCATCCTGCACAATCTGACGAGTTTGGCAGGGATACCCAAAACTAGACATGGCTCTGTATAGCTCGTCTCTATAAATGCTGTCATATGCGGCCTTAAAATCGATAAAAATATGGTGAGTACCGATCTGGACTTCTTGGGTTTTTTCCAGGATCTGCCGAAGTGTGAAAATCTGGTCAGTTGTGGACTTGCAGGGCCTAAAATCACACTGATAGGGTCCAATCAGTTCATTGACGAATGTTTTCAGGCGTTCACACAGCATGGCAGACAGGATCTTATATGCGATGTTGAGGAGACCTATACCTCTATAGTTGGCGCAGTTAAGAGGATCTCCTTTCTTGTGGATCGGGCAAACAATGCTGAGGTTTCATTCATCAGCTCTCTACCAAATCAGCTCCCGCTGCCTTGAAAACTTCGGCAGCTAAGCCGTCCGGTCCAGCAGCCTTGTTGGATTTCAGTTTGGATATTGCTATCCTCACTTCATTTTGGTCAGGTGGGCGGAAGTCTTGGCTTTCATCACCCATGTTGAATGGTTCATTCTGCCTGACAGCGGAATTTGTGTCATCATCGACGTTTAACAGTCTGCAGAAATGGTTTTTCCATATCCTCAGCAACGACTGTGTTTCCACTACTATGTTTCCTTGTTCGTCTCTACGGGTATCTGCTCGGGTATTGTTGCGTGGAGACGTTCTTTTTACATTTTGGTAAAACTTCCGAATATTGTTCCTGGAGTAACACCTCTCTATTTCCTCGATCGCGCGCTTCTCATGCTCTTTCTTTTTCTTCGTGAGAAGCCGGTGTTCTTCCGTCCTCCTTTGCTCGTAGAGCTCACGAGCCACTCTCGTCCTTCTGTGCAGCGCCGCATCGTAGGCACGTTGTTTTGCTGAATGCGCTTGCCGGCACTCTTAATCGAACCAGAGGTTTCGTGGGGGTGGTTTGGTGAAACCAAGCACATCAGTTGCGGCGCTTCTGATGGCTTCTTGGCATCGATGGCACTGGTATTCAGCACTTGATGCTAGCAGCACAGGACTTCTCGAGAGGTTGACGGATACGCGATCGGCAAAAGTTCTGGCGGTTTGTTGCGCTTGTAGCCGTTCAACGTTGAATCTCCTCACAGTATTTCCTCATTGTTGCGGTGTCTGGAGTATCCGCATATGTACCTTGGCTACAACAAGGTAGTGTATGTTGGCCGCTCGGAAAGTTCGGACATCTAGGATACTGGAAGAGTGCCTTGCGTCGATCGCAACATGATCAATTTGATTGACGGTTTGGTGATCTGGTGACCGCCATGTTCCTTTGTGGATTTCGAGGTGAGGAAACCGTGTGCTAGCTATAGTAACTTTACGTCCTGCAGCAAAGTCAATTAGCCTAAGTCCGTTTCCAGACGTGGTGTCGTGTAGGCTATGCTTTCCGATTGTGTTACCAAAAATGTCATCCTTTCCTATTTTGGCGTTCAAATCACCTAGGACGATTTTAACGTCATATTTAGGACATTGCTTATGTATGTTTTCTCGAGGAGCTCGTAGAAACATTCTTTGGTAGCATCATCTTTCTCTACTGTGGGGGCGTGAGTGCATAAAAGGCTGATGTTGGCGAATTTAGCCTTGATGCGGATGGTTGTAAGGCGTTCTTGCCTAAGTCTGCCGCTTACAACGAATCCACATCCAAATAGACGCTGCTTCTGTTTCCTATAGCAATCACCGTAGTAGATGTCACAGTTTTTCATCCTTCTTTTGCCCGGTCCATCCCATCGCACTTCCTGGATGGCGGTGATATCTGCATTGTAGCAGGTTAGGGCCTCTTGTTCGGCTGCACGTGGTTTATTCAGGGTTCGAACATTCCACGTGCAGATCCGAAAGTCATTGTGCTTTTTCTGTTTTGCAGGGTCGTCAACAGTGAATCCGTCCGTATCCAAGGCTTTGGTTGCTTCGTAACCATGTGGTTTTTCCGTGGTTGGGTAGTTAACCCCACGCACAACCCCCAACCAGGCCCTAAATTGACCCTAGGACAGCGGGTCGGGTAATCCGTTGTCAGTAACCCACTTCGGGGATATGAGCGCTGCCGTTGGCCCATAAAGGGTTCATCCGCCACCATCTCTATTTTAGCACCCTGACGAGTGCTGGAAAAAACCTTACCGACCTTTGCTCCAAATATGTCAGAGTAGCTCGCGTTAGGCATCTGCCATCCCGACTGTTGACGAATTCATTCATCCGCTGTATGTCCTCCTTCTGAGGGGCTCATGTAAGATCTCTGCGACTCATCAGCCAGTCATTCCGACAGAGCATTATAGTGTTGCTACTTCTTTCGTGTTCAACACTCGCGCTTATAAGTTTAGCAAGTCAAGCCCGGGTGGGCGAAACCAGTATCCGGCGGTTACCACGCGGAGATAAAATAAGCACAATTGATGTGTACGAGATAGTTACAACGACTGGGCATCGCCAAGTTGATGCCAATCAGCGTCTACCCTATTCATACACACCCAACCAATGCAACTATGTATATGAAATACTAAGTTATTATCTAGCGGACATACTTTCGCATCGTGGACAGAGAGACATTGTCCTTTTTATTAGACTCACGTATCTATAGAGTTTCATTAAACTGACACAAGTCAGTTTTTCGTGAAATTGAACTGGGTAAGCAGAAGCACTCAGAATCTTATTACGATTTTTCAAATATTATTATTATTTTGTTGTAAATTTTACATATTATACGACTATTGCATCACAAAATGACTTTAATATGTAAAACATAATTTTGGCATTTTCAAATGCCATCATCTTAAAATTTCGATTTTGGTCACATGTCGTTTTGACCAGACTTTATACCTCGTTCTCAGGTTGATTTTGAAATTTTAGCACGATTCCAATAGATTTCTCTTTAGTGTACTAATGTACCTCGACGGGAAAGTTAAAAAGGCAATACTAAATATTTTATTTCACGTTCGAGTTTTATAAATCAAGACAGAGCAACTTAAATCAATTCCAACGGCGGCCACGTTTCAATTTTTAAAAAAAAAAAACTTTTCGTCTAAATAGATGTCAGTCAGTAAGTTTGTTATAGCAACAAATTTGCTAGCATTTAGGTTCCCTGTCCTAACTTATATTCACCATTTTATTTGCATAGTAAATCGATTTCCAATGATTTTCCCTATAAAAATGCAGAAAACTTTCTAAATGCAAATTAAATACTGGATTCGGTCTCGTGAAAGTTGGCTCCGCGTTCGTGTATGCATATAACGATGTGGTATTGAAACAAAGTTGTATTTTGTCCATGCCAAGGTTTTCCCTATCTGTCTACCTAAACTTCAAATGGAAAATTAAACTTTCTCTTTAAGTTTGGTAGGTAGGTACACGCTATAATATGTAGCTGCTTACGTAACTACATATATATTCGTATTCGAAGACAAGTTGAGATGGTAAATTCACATTATAGTTTTCGCTGTATCTGTCCAATTGTCAATTATCTACCCATCCTCTTTTCTTTCATGATTGCTTTGAATAAATTTAAATCGGCTGTAACATTTATTGTTATGTATTTTAGTTGAGCTATCTATCTCAGTTTTTTTTTTAACGAATCCAGTATTTAATTTATAACGGAAAATCACAATTCAGCAAACACAAAAAAGAAAACTCCTTCGGCAATAGCCTGTGTTGAGAATTTACGCACTCAAGAGAAAATGAGCGAAGAACGCGAAAGAGAATAAAGACGTAACGTCGAGCTAGCTACATTGTGACTTTGTGCCTTAACGGTGAAGCGTGGTTCCGAGTACCCCTTTAATGTTGTCGCTATACTGGGACCCCTAGTTACTGGTGTGTCTGTTGTATATATAGCTCACTAGAGTGTCTCTTACTCAAGCGATCTTTATATTCTCTGTCTGCTTAATTTTTTTATTTTTCTGGGCTGTTCGAAGATTCTTCTCATTAGAAAGTCAAGCCCTTAATCTAGCTGCAACAATCAATTGTTCACAGTCGACGATTGTCCCTCAATAAGTGTGTACATTCAAGATGTTGCTGGGTAAGAGAGTGTCCAAAATTAAAAGAGTTATTTGTTAATAAGACACCAAGAAAGCCTTAGATTTTTACTTAGTATTTACTAAGTGGTTTTAAAATACTTCGGCAACACAGCTGCTTTGTTTTTAAATGCAGTGCTCGACTGTGTGCGATATCATCCAGGAGGTAGCCGAAACCACCCAATTCTACCAGCCACTACAGACGAAACCGAACTGTGTGAACGTCTCAATCCCTTCTGCAACACACTAATCGACATGTGGGTTCTGGCCCGGTTGATCGACCGCATAGATCCAAGTTTCGAAACACACCATCTTTTTATCGACGTCAAAGTCGCGTTTGTTAACATTCATCATCAGGAACTCTTCATGTCGTTTGTCCGAAATCGGGAACCCGTCAAAACTTATCCAGCTATGTGTCACATATCCTCATGTTTGCAGTTCATCTGAACTCTTTGCACTAACATGCAACATAATTTTCGGCGCTATCGCGTGATTTCTTCACTGATTTTAGTTGATAGATTTTAGTATAGACCTGGATATAAATTACCCTAGGAAAGTGCTGCTACTTCAATTTGGTGATGCAAACTGGTTCTACAGAATCTTTATCATCAGCAAACTGGGCTCCTTCGATAGAAAAATTCTTTGACTGATATTTACTCCTGGATGCCAGGAGGATGAATGTAGGAAAATATCCAGGAACGAATTTAATTTAAATTTAAGAAAATCGTTATATGAAAAAACATTTTATTCATTTATAAAAAAATTATTTCATAAATCGAAGTATATAAATTTGTTCGCCTTAAAAACAAAAAAAATAAAATGTTTGGGCTTTCGCTTTGTTAGTTTTAGAGATATTGACGGTTTTATAAATTTCCGTTAATCGAATTTATTTCCAAAAACTGAGTATGCAGTATTTTAGACAAAAAAACCAAAATCCTTGGAAACATTTTATAGAAAAATAGTGATGTGATTTTCACAAACAAAATTGTATGGCAGGTACCGTTATTTCAAAAGCAAAAAATAAAAAGATACCACGGGTTGTAACCCAATAAAGCTTATATACGAGCTTTGAAGCAAATCCGTCGAACCGTTTCGCCATACGTCGTCCGGACAGACAGCCAGACCAACGGACGGCATTGGCAGACCCACTTTTTTGGACTTCTCTATAGTCGTAATATCATAACTCATACTCAGTTTGAGATCGAAATTCCCGCACGATGGCAATAACTTTCTACTTAGTATACTAATGTATATGAGAAAGTTTAAAAAAAAACTCATAATCTTCTATTCATAAACGCATTTAACATAGAGATAATGTTCTGTTAGTAGTTTTTTTTTGCGTATATTCACTATATTTAAAACCGGAAAACTCTGTAATTATATACATACAATGTTAATACACCTGGATGATAACGAACAAATATTTGACCTGGGTGAATAACACAAAATTGTATTATACAATACTTTGCAATTTTATATTATATGTACACATAAAAAGTCATATTATGTGTGCAAATATTAATAAAATACGCATTTACATTTCAATGATCAGCCAAACAGGCTGTGTGACACTTATATTTTATTAACTGCTCATAGCGCAGATATCCAGTAACAGTTTAAAATTAAATATTACTTTGTATTCTCTCACTTGCAATCGGATATAAATTATGTTGCCACTGTGGGATTAGTATACATACATAGGTGGTTATGTTGTTAATACATTATAATGTTTCTATCGGCTTCTGCTTGTTAAATGGGACATAGGCAAGGGCATTGAACGGTATACCAGATGCACTTCCCCTTGAATGACTGCCTAATTAATAATAAAACAAGTTTGTTGATGTACACCTATTCCTTCAACTACGCTCGTAAGAAGAAATTGGGAGGAGTCAAATCAGAAAGTCATGGTGGCCAATTGATATTAACACTATCTGACATTATTCGTCTATATAAATTTCGAATCCTAGCTTGAGCTGTTAAAAATGTTATTAAATATTTTATTAATTGTAAGTTGTTGTTGCGGGGTTAGATTAATTCTTCATTATTTATTGTTATCTCCCATGAAGACTGTCAAATGCGAACGGACAACTTTTATTCTCACAAAAAGGCAACAAAATAAAATCGATCTGCTCACGTTTTATAATTATCGCATTGATATAAAGGGTGATCCATTTCGAGGTTCCCTACTTTTTTAAAGAAAAAAAAAAATAAAATTCAAATTTAATGGAGAATGTTTATTATCATTTGAAAGAACATTCTTTGGCATTTATTTTTTGAAGATTATGTCTATCAAATATTGGCCGTTGCTACGTCGCAGATGGTCCATCCGTTAAGTCCAATTTTCGATCACTCGTTCGAGCATTTCGACTGGTAACTGGCGAATGACACGCGTGATGTTTTCCTCCAAGGCCTGAATCGAAGCGGGTTTGTCGGCATAAGCTTTTGACTTTACATATCCCCACAGGAAAAAGTCTAACGGTGTGATACCACATGATCTTGGTGGCCAATCGACCGGCCCAAAACGTGAAATTATGTGCTCACCGAAATATTCTCTCAATAAGTCCATTGATTGATGCGATGTGTGGGAAGTGGCGCCGTCTTGCTGAAACCAAATGTCGCCGAGATCACGAGCTTCAATTTCAGGCATCAAATAGTCGGTTATCATGGCACGATGACGGTCACCATTGACGGTTACGTTCGCACCGGCATAATTTTTAATCTTCAATCTCTTCAGGATGCTCTTCGTCCCAAATGTGGCAATTTTGTTTGTTTACATACCCATTGAGCCAGAAATGCCTCATCGCTAAACAAAATTTGCCTCGAAAACGTCGGATCTTCTTGGAACTTTTCAAGAGCCCATAGAGCGAAGCGATGTCGCTTGGGAAGGTCGAGCGGCTTCAGTTGTTGTACAAGCTGCGCCAAGTCGTTCCATACGTCAGTCCGAGTTGCTGCGAACGGCGCCGAATCGACTCTCTACGGTCTTCGTGTACACTCTCAGCTACGGCCGCTATATTTTCTTCACAGCGTGCTGGACGTGGTCTATTCGGTCGAATATTATCCAATAATGAATGCTGGGTCTCAAAATGGGTGATGGTGTTGCGAATAGTACGCTCAGTAGGCCGATTATGTTGACCATAAGTTGAGCGAAGTGCACGAAACACATTCCTCACAGAACGTGAATTTTCATAATAAAGTTGAACAATTTGTAAACGTTGTTCACACGTAAGTCTTTCCATTATGAAATGCCAAACAATACTAAACAAAAATAACATGACGGCATGACACGACTCACACGTGATCTGTCAAAAAAGGCTATTGAAAAAAGTATCTCTACTTGGATCACCCGTTATTTATATCACAAAGTGAATTGAAACAAAATGTCATAATGTCACATAAGGCTTTCTGTAACGGAAATGTGTGAATTGAAAAATATGCCACAACATTTTGAAGATCCCGAATATATAGCATATTTTGAATGGTTTTATTCAAAATATGCTATATATTCGGGATCTGTAACTATTAAGTGCCAACAAATATTTATTTACACCAAAAATAAAATATTTATTCACACCACAATTGGCTTGCGATAGAAAATGACCCCAAATAAATTCAAATGGCAGAAAATTAGCTAAATCTTTATTTTGTAGAGAGGTTCAAAAATTTGCAAAATTCAAAAGCAAAAACTTGTTGAACATATGTCATCTAATTTGGAATTTACCAGAGGCCAACTACTAAGCGTCAATGCCAATGACAAATTCATGGCTGATTGGGAAAAGCTGTCCACGCAGTTTAATTCCATGAAAGAAAGTTTGTACAAAATATATTGTTTTCAATTTCGTAGATTAATTTGATTATTTAATAGTGTTGGCTTTCCCTTAAAGCTTCTGTGAGGAAATAGATGAACGTCCGTAGAATCTTTCTGAATAAGACGGGTGGTGGGAGCTTTATAGATGTTCCACGTGGGCTAAATGATTTCGAGGATGAAAGAAATTTCAAATTTGCTTTTAAACGATCACATATTCTCTCCGCTTAGCTCAAATGCTTATAACTCATCTGCATATATCCATAAATCTATTTTCATCCGATCCGTTGTCTTCTAACAAGCCGTGATAAAGCAGAAAGTTCTGAAGAACGGTGCATGGGTTTTTAATCTTCCCTGCAGTTTTTGGATTCGATCTCAGACCGACATTTTGACACCGGAAGACAGTCGCTCCATAAAATTCCTGGACGGTATTGAATTTACGTTTCGGTAGATCGATGTGTTATAACTCATGGACGTTTATAGGCAGTCAATGCTTCCAGAAACTTTGTAAAATTATCAAAATTATGTATCGCTTCGATTATTCCCTTCATATCGCTATGCCAATGGTGCATTAATTCGTGATCCTTCCTATATATATGCATCGTGAGCATCCGCCGAATCCTGCAAGTCCTCCTTAGATCAATAGGTTGTAATCACATACCTATCTGAAACGTAGGCCGAACAAACCAAACTTTAATCACAAAATTGTCAATTGGAATTACCAATTGCATATTCTTTGAATGTTAACCTCTAATACTCACTTTTGCTTTATCGCTTCCTATTATTGAGGGCTCGAAAACTTAATATATTTGGACATCATTTGCTTTTGCAAAACATTACCCGCTTCAGACACTGCTTGAGAAAATATTGTCCTACTAATTGCCGCAGGAAAATCCTGTCCCAGATACCTTTGAAAGGAACCAATTGCAAAAAAAATGCAATGCGGCCCAGACCCGAACAGGGATTGGAATAAATGTATTCTTTCCCCCTTTTAACATATGTGGACTAAATTCATCAACAAACGGAGAGTTATTGCTGATGTCCGGGACAAGTGATACAACTCACGAAATCTTGTTTCCGGCATTTCGAACGGATTTGTGCTACCTCGTAGCATACGCCTTTGAATCCGTAACATATTTTGTCGATCCAAAGTTAATCCTAAGTTAACCTTTTAAAAAATTATTGGGAAACGGAGCAAAAATCAACACCAGTGACATGCAATTCAAATGTTTTTTATTTGTTTACTTAATTTTCTGTGTTTTAAGAGCCCAGAGTTACAGAACCTAATTATTTTGCAGATGTGGAAAACGGCGGAATTTTGTGTTCCTAGGTTTTCGATGAAAATAATTATTAGGTAGCGAACAAGTGCTCTGGAACACAAGACGAACTTTTTTAAAAAATTGGTTTTCAATTAGTTTTTTTTTTGTAATTTTATATATATTCAGTCATTGTTTTTTTAATTATTTAAATTAAACTTCTAGACTCCCGATAACTACCAATTAAGAATGAATCCATTGGCTTAGCTCAATCTTTGACGAACCACAAATTACTTCATCTAAGCATTCGCTTCAACCCAGTCAACTCTGCCACTACCGCTATTTTATTTATATTTTGTCGTTATTCTCTATTCAGGTACGATTCTACAGTATCTTAGGTTAACATTTTAAGTTATTAGGCCCATACAGGATACGTTGGTCTGTTGCTCTTCTTTCCGTATAGTAAATAATAGGTTCGTTTGATAAGTAACGAATAGAAAATTATCCATATGCGTCCAGACACAAGAATATTTCGAATGGTATGTATCCACTCTAAAATGCATTTCTGAAATATCCAGGGTTAAGATAAAACAAAACAGAAATCAACTCGTTCTCTGCAACATTAGCTAAACGTTAAAAGTGGTTTCCTGTGAGACAACAATCAAATTTTTAATTCTTGACATATCAAACACATTCAATACTATATTTATTAACCGGATATTAATAAATGCTAAAGGAATTTTTATATTCTGATACGACTTATGTATACATGCATATTAGAAGAGATATACTTCAAAGATAAATAAGTTAACACGGACAAATTTTAGAGTGTGTGTATGTCGCAATATGTTATTTTCTTCAAACCTGATCCCATCCATCGTATCGCGGTAAAGTCTGTCGTATACCGTGTGTGGTGCGGACACACTAAAGTTTTGAGTAGCACCTAAAGTACGGTGTTTCCGCAATCGAAACTTAAAACTTTGAGCAGTTTTTACAGACAATTTGTATATTTAAAATTATAAAGTAACAAAAAGAGACACCGATAAGTCATTCTTAAAACTCTTTATCGATTCATTAATTCAATAACCAGCTAACTCCACTTTTACTTATTCTCTTTTTACTCCACTGCTGTATTTCTGTTAAGAAGATACAAGATTTAAACGAAGGTCACCAACGAAATTTTCAGCTTTTAATAGTTATGGTATATAAATAAATGTGTCGGTTTTAGTAGTGTAAAATTTGTTTCTACGGAGTTAGCTGATTTGCGTATTAAGGTGTTAATAAACGAAATTTTAAGCAACTCCATTGAAACGTTTTGACATACGGCTAAATGCACGGAGACAATTGAAGCATAGATTTCATTTAAATGCATGGTTTCATTTCGTATTTATGATTATGTATCAAGTAAGTGTACTTAATTGAGTACAATAGGCATTTACTTACAAAAAATGCATTTAAACAGTATTTAGAGCTGATACTAGATAAAAAAAATTCGGTTGTTTTCTTAAATAAAAAATGTACTTATAAATGTTGTTCTATTATATATTTTCGGTTAACACAAAAGCTTTTTCTTCAATTTGTATGGTGTTCGATTAAATTTGTTAAGACATTTCTTTCCTTTTAAATCAATTGACTTTGAAATCTACTCTAAACCTTTCTACGAAATGCTGTTAAAATATTAAAATCAACTTCTCTAAGAAAATAAAAAATACAAATCCAAAAGTATAGGGGATGGTATGATACCTGTAGCAAACTGTTCTGTCATTATTTAAGATCCGGGAAACTTTTGATAAGTTCGTAGACTCCAACCTAAAAATCTTATAACTTTTGCAATCTTCAAAAGTAATTCTCTCGGAAAATAATGAGAAAAAATATGTATGTAGGTACATATCTATACTAATGTATCTCATCTTCAATTAGTGTAGTACACGATGCCCTAGGGGTCTAGCGCGCATTTAAGAACTTTGTTCGTTATTCACATTTGTAAGTCCCTGGAGCATCGGCCACAGCGCCAGTAATGGGAACCTGTTAAACTTTTACATGCAAGTAAGGAAATCACATCTTAACTATTTAATTTATTCATTTCGCTATATCTTGCAACCTTCTGGTGAGCTTTTTATTAAATGTTGTTTATAGGTATAGTATAATTCATCTCTTAGATTCAAAAATACTCTCGGGTAAAATCAAATATTAATTTCTAAACAAACATAAAACAGTAAAAATACAGATACATAATACAAAAACTAATTAACGGAAAAATCAACTATAAAGTTGAACAAGTCTGCGTACTTATCTTTTTTTAATAACAATTTTTTAAAATATAAATATATATTAAATTTGTTTTGTTAAAAACCGCTGTGTCCAAAATGCAAAATCATATCAAAATCTTTAAAATCGTTTTGAAGAAAATCGATATTTTCAAAACTTTGAAAGTGATTTAAATAAATTTTGTATGCGATCAAATGTTAACATTTTGTTTGAGGAAATTAAAAACACATATAAAGTGACGCAATCGTGTACTTTTTTGTGCAGCTAGTACGATATGCGACGAACACTAATTGGCAATTTATTTATTAATTATTTTTAAGAAGGAAAAAATTACCTTCTTTGGATTTCTAGACCTTTTTATTTGCGAATCTTACCTAATATCGTGACATGGTTTTCACTTCATTGCCCAGCGTTGGTAGGGTCGGTTTTGAGTCTTTTGTATCGGTTTTTTTTTTGTGGTAATTTCAGAGTTGGAGCGAGCAACATTCGTCTGTTAATCGTGGCCAATAGTTTTTTACTATACACCCACGCGAATAACAATAAACCACATAAAATAATAAACCACTGGGTATGGGTTAGGTTAACTTGAAGTGGCTGCCGGCTAAGGTCTGACACACTTTGACCAATATTGCTACGTTGTGATACATCAGAAAAGAAAAGCTCGCTCTTTAAACTTTTGGCGGCTTCTGTGGAAGGCAAGAAAAGTCTCATACGGTTTATATCTTTATAGAAGAAGGCATGGAGCTTTGTTTTCATAAAGAAAGCAGGGCGATTGGGGCGATACCGACATCCTAAAAAAATACCACGTTCCTCTTTAGCCAAAATAAAACTTCTTTTGTCTTTTATCTTCAGCTCACTCCATCATACATTTTTCAAGTGGATCAGATTGATGTGTCCCTCATGAATGTATCCTCGTCCTAGGATGACCGGAATAGGATGGTGACATAAAAGGATTTCTTAAATTAAATTTGGCGGTGTGTGTACTCGATCTTTCATGGGAGTGTTCGAATTCATTTAGGATGGAAGCGTGGTATCCACTCTAAAATGCATTTCTGAAATATCCAGGGTTAAGATAAAACAAAACAGAAATCAACTCGTTCTCTGCAACATTAGCTAAAAAATCATATCAAAATCTTTAAAATCGTTTTGAAGAAAATCGATATTTTCAAAACTTTGAAAGTGATTTAAATAAATTTTGTATGCGATCAAATGTTAACATTTTGTTTGAGGAAATTAAAAACACATATAAAGTGACGCAATCGTGTACTTTTTTGTGCAGCTAGTACGATATGCGACGAACACTAATTGGCAATTTATTTATTAATTATTTTTAAGAAGGAAAAAATTACCTTCTTTGGATTTCTAGACCTTTTTATTTGCGAATCTTACCTAATATCGTGACATGGTTTTCACTTCATTGCCCAGCGTTGGTAGGGTCGGTTTTGAGTCTTTTGTATCGGTTTTTTTTTTGTGGTAATTTCAGAGTTGGAGCGAGCAACATTCGTCTGTTAATCGTGGCCAATAGTTTTTTACTATACACCCACGCGAATAACAATAAACCACATAAAATAATAAACCACTGGGTATGGGTTAGGTTAACTTGAAGTGGCTGCCGGCTAAGGTCTGACACACTTTGACCAATATTGCTACGTTGTGATACATCAGAAAAGAAAAGCTCGCTCTTTAAACTTTTGGCGGCTTCTGTGGAAGGCAAGAAAAGTCTCATACGGTTTATATCTTTATAGAAGAAGGCATGGAGCTTTGTTTTCATGAAGAAAGCAGGTCGATTGGGGCGATACCGACATCCTAAAAAAATACCACGTTCCTCTTTAGCCAAAAAAAAACTTCTTTTGTCTTTTATCTTCAGCTCACTCCATCATACATTTTTCAAGTGGATCAGATTGATGTGTCCCTCATGAATGTATCCTCGTCCTAGGATGACCGGAATAGGATGGTGACATAAAAGGATTTCTTAAATTAAATTTGGCGGTGTGTGTACTCGATCTTTCATGGGAGTGTTCGAATTCATTTAGGATGGAAGCGTGGTAAATTTCCTTGAACAGCAGTGTTGGCCGCCAGGTATAACTTAGTGTAATTATTCTTTTCCCATCATGGTATCGCCTTTTATATATCTATGTACAAACTTTTATTACAATACGGCTAATGTTCCAATCCGGTATTTAAATTTATTTGCTTTAAATTAAAATTGCGTAGGCAAGTAATTCACTACTGTCTTAGTGTTAAGAATGTATAACCCGATTCTAGAACTTGCTTGTAAAAAAGCAGCTTGTTTTGCATGCTGAGTAAATCGACTAAGCAGCCAATGCATTTGTTTATAAATAAAGTTATATATTTATATGGTGACCTGGTGAATCAACAATTCGTGCTGCTATCACCAAATTTCGCACCAAATTTACTTTGTTGGACATTAAACCATCGACTCGCATGCGTACAGTGCGTACCGAAGAGAATACTGCAGTCGTAGCGTCCAATGTTAATGAAGATCGTGAAATGTCAATTCGTCGCCGTTCTCAGCAATTGGGCATGTGTTACTCAACCACATGGAACATTTTACGTGTCGATTCGGGTTTGAAAACCTATATAGGTTATAAGCAAAACTATCACATCTGCAGTGATGAACAGCCACATTCCATACAAGAATTACCGATGCATCCCGAAAAAACGACAGTTTAGTGTGGTTTATGGGCTGGTGCCATCATCGGTCCATTTTTCTCGAAGTTGTCTTAAAAACGTAAATGGCAATAGCCTATTACAATAAAAATTCTGAATACATAATAAAAATTTGAGTGTTTTATTCGATTAAAAAAAAAACCTTTAAAAATCACCCTTTATATACATATATAAAACAACGCGCCTTGTTCGCTTTTTTCTACGTGCGATTTCAATTTCAGTTTCAATTCTAATGTCATTCCTAAATATTTAGCTTCATTTGCATACGGAATTTTTATAGGAGTCTTCTGTAACTTTGATTAAGGTGTCTAGACTTGGTTTCAATAGCGCGTTAGAGGTTTTTCGTTACTGAATCAACCGTATTACTCACCGGTAATAAACCTGTATCATCCGCAAACGTAGCTACAGTTGTGCATTTTTCTTGTGAAATATCTCGAGTATATTTTGAAAATTGAATCGAACCCAGAAGACAGAATTCGTTTCCTTTCTAAACACGAATGAATTTGTCCGCTAGATAAGAACTTAGGATCTCGTATTACACATACATACTTACACATGAAGTATTTCCATACTTCATTAAAACCTTTGAGACGTCAAGAAAAATACTTGAACAAATTGTTTTCTATTTCAATAGCCATGCTATAAACCTGGTCAATTGTAGAATGCTTTATTCTCTTCGATAACCGGTTGTAATTTTTATACCCTATCCTAAGGGTATATTAATTTTGACACATAGTTTGTAACACCCCTTAATATTCGTCGTAGACCCATAAAAGTATATATATTTATGATCAGGACCAAATCCTAAGACTATTTAGCAATGTCCGTCCGTCCGTCCGTCCGTCCGTATCAACTTTTGAGGCCCTTAAAGTTATGCTAGGAGGCTGAAATTTGGAGCATATACTCCCTAGGGTCCCGAAATGGTAAAGTGTTAAACGTTTTTAAATCCGGCCACTGCCACGCCCACAATTTAGAAAAAACCGTTTTAAGGCTTAAGTTAGAGAGATAAAGTTGTAAAACCTTCACAAGATATGTAGGTACTGCCTACCTTTATAAATTTGTCATATAGAGTTTTTGCCACGCCTACTTTTTGTGGGCGTTTTCCACTAAAATGCTGTTTTCTTTGAAAATTTTCATAGAAATCGAAAAAAAATGTTTAACAATATATTTAGCCAATATTTTTTCCAATATATTGCCCATACAAAGTTTTTGGCCACGCCCACTTTTTGGGGGCGTTTTTTTTCAAAAAAAAATTTTTTTCTTTAAATTTCATAGAATAAAATAAAATTCTATCCATCATCTTCCTAATGCTTTTTTTCTTTCGGGAACATAGGGATAAGGATAGGGTATCATACTGTTCGCCCCAAGCGGACTGTAGCCTTTCCTTATGTTTTTTAATACCTCTGATACTATTGGTAAAAGCGAAATTATTGGTCTATACGATTTCTTGTCACATGGAACCTTTCGGGACTTTGGAACCATAAACTTTCTCGGTACGTTTCTGAACCGCAAAATGAATCGAAATGAATGGCGTCAAAGAAAACAAATTTAATTTATATTTAAGAAACTCGCTACATGAAAAAAAAATTAAACAAAATTATTTCAAAAATCGAAGTAAGCAAATTTCTTCGACTTAATAGCACACAAAATTCAGTACGATTTCTTGCAGTTTCCGTTGTTAGTTTTCGAGATACTGGCGGTTTTATAAAATACCGTTAATTGATTTTTTTCTACAAAAACTGAGTACGCAGTATTGTTGACCACATCCCAAATATCTCAAGTACAAAAAAAAAATCAAAATCCTTGGAATATTTTTTTAGAAAAATGGTGATTAGTGATTTTTAGAAAAAAATGTGTGTGGAAGGTACCGTTTTTTTGAACTATAAAGCAAAAAGGAAAAAGATGCCCCGAGATGTAACCCAAAAAACATCGAAACCGTTTTTCAATACGATGCCCGGACAGACAGACAGACCGACGGACGTCATTGGCCTTGAGGGTAATATCTTCCTTCATACTCAGTTTGAGTTCGAAATTTCCGCACGATCGCAATAACTTTCTGTTTACTATTTTAATGTGTACGAGAAAATTAAAAAAAAAAAACAAATAAGTTTCGCACTGTCTTATCGAAATAAAGTTGCAATGAACTGTTTTTATGTCGTAGAGTCAATAAGGCTACCAGTTGCTTTTACTAGATGCGTAAGGCAACGTTCTAAAGACCAGCCATAGCGAGGCCGAGCGACCATTAAAAAAATATACGGTATAAAATCTTTTTTAATGTACTTACTGCCACGACCTCAATTTAGAAAAAGTCGTTTAAAAGCTGTAGATAAATTGATAAAGGAAGTTTGCCATATAAATTTTATTGCCATGCTTACCTTTTGTGGGTGTTGCTTAGTTGGACCACTAAGCGCGAGGTCGCTGGTTCAATTTGCAGCTCTATTGCGAAAGTCTGACAATCATCGTAGCGTAAGAATTGTCATGAGAAGCTTTTCAGAAATAAATTCACGTTCTGAATCGGCATTTAAGTGTAGGCCCCTCCAATCGTGTCAAAAAATAAGTCTACGCACACACAATGGTTGGAGAAGCTAGGCTGTATGCTGTTTGCATCGAAAATTTCTATAGTAATAATAAGAACGTATATCAAGACATTTAGCCAATATTTTTTCTAGTAGTTATATCACTTATACACTTTTTTTGGCAGCGGCCACTTCAGGGAGACGATTTTTCAGAAATATTTTTTTAAATTGCATAGAAAGAAATACAATGCCATCTTTCGGGCAGATACGGAACGAAATAGGGTTCGTGTCTTTGACTTACCCATTAAATGTTAATCATGGGACATACATTGCTACAGTCAATACAAAAGCATTGTTACACCACAAGTAATTTCCAGCAAATGTCCCGACTTTTTATTAAATCAACTTATTATGGACTAGCTGGCCCGTGCTTGCCTTGCTTCGCCTTCTTGCCACATCTATAAGATATACTTATTTACTTTATTGTCTCTTATTGTAGTGCTTCCCTGCAAACAACATTTTGTTCGTCCTCTCAGGCGCCGAACTTACCGGAGATGAGAGCTCAACCAAACGTGAGAAAAAGCCAAATTCTCAATATCCACATATTAACTGTCTGTCTCTGTTTCCTTTAAAGTTTTACAGGAAATTGTAAGCGTTTGCAGTTAAAGTGTCGCTTCTCCATGACTAAAAATTGGCTACTATTTAATTCGATGAAATACATACAATCTGATCACAGATGTGAGATGCGGTACACTGAGATAGAGACTCTACATCGTGAACCATTCCAGGTCCTCTGGAATTCCTTAAATAGAACTCGTCAACGTTATCTAGGTAACTTCTAGCTTGAAGCAGCGAACACAGCTGCTAGCAGAAGCTAGCCACCCTCTTATTAAGAAACTCCGGCATTAGGGAGTCTGTAAATGGAGGACATCGCAATAGGCTCACTTGTGGCCGAAGTGATCTGGGATACATTAAACTACCCGTACTTCACAATTTACAAGTCTACTGGCACTTAACTGGCCCCTCAAGCGCGAAAAATATGTTACACTTTCTCTCTTAAATCCGTATCCATTAAGAACTAAATTTTTAGCATTAAGTTAGGTGGCGCAAGAGGAGAATTTTCAAAGTGAGTGCTATGCAGGTTTAACTTCAGAGTCATCCCTGTTTGACTATCTCACTGCAACCCATCTCATTTGAGCATACGACACACGCCGACATGCCCTTCTGTAGCTGAACCGCAGCAGCTTTTCATTTTAAAATAAACGTTTCCTTATGAGACTTTGTACCAACAGAGTTTGTATGGGGTAAAACTTTTGGTAGAGTAGGTGCATAATGTACACACCTGAAAAGAAATTATCGTAAAGTAATCGGAACTGACACACACATAACATTAATGCTTGAGCAGCTGCAGATAAACAAACCCATTCGAGATTCCCATTCCACTTAATCAGGCAGAGAAAAAAAAAAGAGAAATAATTCGTTTTTGCTTTTGTATTACAAAAGCCTACAGATGAATAATCAACCAGACAGTTAACTCAGCATACCCCTGAACGCGCAAAAAATTTAAAAAATTAACGCAAAATCCTTTCTTAACTTTTCTATCTGTGAATACGTGTGAACCGCAGAATTTACTGTTGATTGTAAAAAAATATTGTGTTTGAAGCCAGGTTTGACATTAATAATCCTACCTTGATTTATATATCATGGGGTGTAAGCTAAAAACTATCTTTCGCTTAAAGTGAGGTGATTTTTGGTATCATGCGCACTGGAATTTTGAAGAACTTGCTCGAGAATTATCCTTTGACCCCTGTCTTATGGATATGCCGTCTGATGCAATGACACCAGAAATCCTTCTGCGAAAAAACTACCACGTCGACTTTCCACAGGTAACGGAATGGCTTCGGTCAGATTCTGAACCATGGATTGAATGCCATCGTATTTTCACGGATGGCTCCAAAACCGGACAGTGGTCTGGTGCTGGAGTCTTTGTGGAACGCGATGATATACGAATTTTCTTCCCATTGGGCAAACATTTTTGCCATCCTAATGGCTATGCACTATATTGTGAACAATAGGTGGAGTGCTAGAGGCATTTGCATCTGCGTTGATGACCTCTTATACGATATTTTTCATAACATGCACAAATTAATCTTATCATCTTATTATTATTATCCCAATCTGACCACCCCGTATCAAGGGGCAGAGGAGCGTCCGTCCAATTTCTTTAGCAACTTACATTGGCACTATACCCTTATTAACAGGAACCAAGTCAAGCCAATTATATACCTCCCAACCCCCTTCTAAAGTCGCTTACAACAGAGGTAATCATTAAAAAAATATGCCATAGCCGCAATAAATACTCGAAAAAAAATTGTATGCTATAAATGGAGACGTAGCCCTACTTCGAGGAATTGTGAGGTTTTCAATCAGGCTTGTAATCAGTCCACCTTTGTAACACGACGAGCAAAGCGTAATTACTTTTCATCCACAAATTAAATGCAACGGAAGAGGAAGATATACCTCTTTGCTTTATTAAATTTATTCTACCTTATATATTATGGTCACTCACACAAACTATTATGTATTGCATTGCTTGCTCTATTTTCTCCAATAGCTGGAAATTTTCACGGATAATCCCTGATGTCAAAAAACCACATGCTTTGCTTTGTTCGGATTATCTACATATTAATATATTACTGACTTTGTCAAAAGTCTTTGAGAAGTTACTAGCGAATCAAATACTTCATCATGTTAATGAAAATGGTTTGGTTTTTCCCTTTCAATCAGGCTTTAGGCTTCAACATAGTTGTGCCACAGCAATGGTCAAGATATTAGACGATACAAGATAACAATACGACCGCAATTATTTGACAGTCTTCAGGTTACTTGACTTCTCCAATTTTGACAGAGTTAATCATACTGTCTGATGTAGCAAATTGCGCCACTATTTTGTTTTAAGTGATATGGCAGTCAGACTTTATCAAAGTTATTTAAGTAATAGATCACAAAGAGTATTATTAGGAGAATATTATTCGAATGCTAAATCTTAGTGCGCTTTTCGATTTTCTTCCGTGCAACGACGCCTCGAAGTTCTCGCGATTGGTATGTGGTCATAGATTCTTCATAGATTCTCCTCTTTTAAGAATGGTAGCCACCATGTTTTAGACTTCTCGCAGTCTGCTGTCTGTTTGCAATGAGACTTTCAGCTAGCTGAAATAAAGTTCACCATTATTTAGCTTCTTTTTTCTATAGTTGACATTATGACAATTGCTTATAATTGCTACCTCCCTGGTATCATGCCATTTTGTATACATAATCCCAGAACTATACGACTTAAAAATAGCTTCACCCTTGATTAGTTTTGCAGTTAACTTTGGCAAGTTCTTTCGATTCGTCATCACTATTCCCAATGCCGGATATTCCAAAGTTTCAAGTAAATGAAGACTGGTAAAAAATCGGTCGAAGCAAAGCGTAACGTCTGGATGCCTTTTGGTTTTGGCTAGGTTATGTACTACACGTACTTTAAGGGTGCCGATTCTTTACCACAGTATATATAAAATTCGTAAACGTAGCCACTTACGGAATCACAATGCATCCACATATGTATGCCACGTTTTGTAGGTTTTAGTGGCTTTTATTGCTTTATTGAAGAACGACTTTTAAACTTGGTTATAAACTCCTAACCACCCGAAAACAGGCCTTCAAACCCTCGATAATATCATTCAAATACTACGTCTCCAAAACGTTAGCAGACATTTCTGGGGGTGCGCAATACAACTTGGAAGAAAGAAATACGTAGCGATCACGTGCGATAGCAGATTTTATTGCTTCATTGCCTAATTACCGGTGATTTGACCAATAGTCCTTAGTAAAAGGAAGTACACTTAAATCTTCCCAACATTTGTATGTTGTATATGCTTATAATTTTTCTTGGAAGTACGAAGAATTTCAACACCAACCACTTCCTTTTTATTTTCATCTGATGAATTACGTTCTAAACTAGATTCTGAATTTACATCTTCATTTTCTTGCCCATCGTAGTAGATTGATGGCTCGTAATGAAAAGGTGGCCCAGATGAAAAGTCATCATCATCAGATTACTCTCTCAACCCTATTAGATAACCCCGTAGCCCCGAGTGGGACATAAATATTCCACTAAAATAAATTCAAGAAAATTGGGACCACAAAGAGTATTAGTTGAAGACCTTTATTCGAATGCTAAACTCTTGCATGAAGGCGTACCACAGGGTAAACTTTTAGGGTCGATTCTTTTTTAAATTTTTATAATTTGTAATTGTAGCTGATGATGTTCAGATTTATTTATCTAGGCCTGTCGGATCAATCAAAGATCTAATATAATATCTGTAATACTTATAGCAAGAATCTCTAAAATCTTGTTACATATGTATACTTAATTATTGCAAAATAAATTGAATGTCATAAATAAATGTCATGGGGAAAAGAAAGAACACGAATGAAATGCAATATACTTGTGGGTGATTAGAAAAATGGTGGTCTGTCCATTTAAACCGATAAATAGTAAAAATTCTACTCAGGCCAAGCTGTGGCTTCGATGGCGTTGTGCATAATGTGTGCGGTTGCTTAACGATATATGATGGATTCCTGATAAGAGCAGCACCACATAAAGGACTGAATAATGGCAACCCGCGAAACAGCTGTATTCACAGCCTACTTTATTATTGGTGACAATCATAAGTTTTTGTTGTTTCATTCAAACATTCGTAAAATTTAAATTTTCATTAAGACATTGTCTGCTTATATTCTGTTTATATCCGCGTATTGCGAAATTCGGCACCTTATGTTATAAGCTACATCAAAAGGCATTTTATTTTGATATCATGTACCTAGCTAGGTATCATAAATTATCCATAAGTTAATTGCTCCATGCGTAGGGCATTGGGGAAAATCACATACAGTATCTCAGCAATCCTTTAGGTCAGTGGCCATCCATTTCAATTCAAATCAGAAACAAATCTAAGCGATAGAAATGTCATTAATCTTCTCCTCGTGATAATATGGGTATAGTTGCATCCGAGTTAGTTAACATCGATGGAAATAATGCAAGTGTGAATAGAATTAAATGGACAGTGAAAATTTGAGTCGACAGTAATGATTAGAGACATGTTGCAGAGGAATGCATTTTCAGTGTTCTAATATGTATAATAAATGGGTCAATTGATTCTGTCACATTATTGAGATAAACTTAAATGCGGGATGCCCACACTTAGAATGTGTGTGATATCTCTGCTAACCTTATTAGTTGTTCGTGTTTCAGTGAACATTTCCTCTTAACAATTCCTACGCGTAGATATGTATTCCAATTTTAGTTATTCACTTCTGACAAGGTACCTAGATGGATGGCAAGTTTCTGATTTAATCTGGGTAATTATTTACGGAAATGTGTATTATCAATATTATTAATTTGAGTGTGTTAAACAGGATGTACATTATTAAATTATTATTAATCGAGTTCAGTTTATTAAATTTTACACACTCTTTTTGTACTTCTCTTCAAAAGGTGGTTCTGGAAAAACATACATATATGTTAAAGAATACATAAGTTCTCTTATACAAAAATCGCCTTTTGCTAACAACTCAGCCCCAACAAGTACCGAGATCTAAATATTAATGCCAAGTTTATAGTTTTCCTAGAATTATTAAATATTTTATTTGCATCAGCAAAATTGTAACAGAGATCTTAAAATGAATGCCAAGTTTATAGTTTTCGTAAAATTATTAAACATTTTATTTGCATCAGCAAAATTGTAACATTTCCGTAAATAATTACCCCGTCACCTAAATAAAAAAATACTCAATAGTTTATTTGTTGTCGTGTTTTTTCTTTAAAAATAACCCCACATGTTATAAATATTTGCCAAGTCTGTCCGGCATCTCTGTCAGACCCAAAATTATTTGAAAATTGTAAGCTCTATGAAGCCGAAATTTGCCATAATAGATCATGGCCATAGTAGATGCAGGAATATATTTCTTCAATTTGTATACTTACAATCTTGCCAAAATTTGGAAGTCAAACTGAGTATGATGAATGACAATGCGACTATCGAGAAGTTCAGAAAACTGGGTCCGAAGTGAATCGAATGGCGAAACGTTTTGACGGATTTTCTTCAAAGTTTGTTTCAAATATAATATTAAATATAAAGTTTCGCGGATTTCCAAAAAAAAAATGTACTATTTTAATACAGCATCTGTAATTCTAGTTATAGTTTTTTTTTAAATGACTCTATCAATTTCGATTCGTTTTTTGTATTTTGGACAATTAGATTAAAAGTGTCTGATGTGCAACATTACATAAAAATTGTTCGAGCCGTTTTTGAGACATTCAAATTTTTGAAATCTTAAAAAGTGATTTAAATAAATTTGGTGGTTGATCAAATGGTCATCTCTTGTAACGAGAAAGT
Source organism: Ferdinandea cuprea (assembly GCA_963576555.1). Lineage (NCBI taxonomy): Eukaryota > Metazoa > Arthropoda > Insecta > Diptera > Syrphidae > Ferdinandea > Ferdinandea cuprea. The sequence goes on from OY754959.1 coordinate 88,964,451, forward strand.
TTCGTATGATGCAGTCGTGAACTTTATTTTTGTTTAGCTCTGAAGGCTCTGAGGTAGAGCTCCTGAGTCGAGAGTCTGAGACTACTACAGAATTTACAGAGATTAAATCAAAGTACTTGATTGCAGCTTGACCATCCTTGGAGGTCACGTTTATCAGGCCAAGATAAAACTTCATTAATCGCAATTATTTCCGCTCGAAGCACTCTACAATGATCAGGCAGACAAAAGCAGAGACTAAAATTTAATCGTAGACACCATTCCGCACCTCTTCAGTAGTTTTCAATCCATCTTTGTAAAAATTGATCCCTGTATCCTCCAAGAATGCATCCATCTCTCATATCGATTTTCATAGTCGATTTTACTAAGGAGGTTTCCTATTTCATTTAGAACGAAAGCATTTCCAATAGTTTTGTTGGTCCCCTGTGCTGTAGCCTTAAGACGAAATTTAACGAACAAACTTCGACGAGAATTGTATGGGAATAGGAGAAAGCCAAATGGGAAGAACTAAACGATTTCTTTTGAAGTTTTAACAGGTCGCTATGCTTCCTTGATGCCGATTTGGTTGCTGTTGCCGATACGATAGTAAACATAATTCACTTAAGTATGAAAAGCTTTATTCCTAACAGCATCAAAAGTATTAAAGCAAAGGTGAACGCATAGTGTGACTTGGGCTGCAAAGAGGCTATCAGGTTGAAAAAAGTGAGCTTTCGGTCTTATAACGCTAACCCAACTAAAGAAAACCGAATAAAGTTAAAACGAAATGTAAATTTAAATCGCGTAAAATACTACAAAGTCCCACCGGTAGTAAACACTTTTGGTCGTTCGTAAGAAATATTAATAATTCGGCCTCTTCATCTATCTGGACACTCATTTGCAATGATATTCCAGCTGTCAGCTCTTTGTATAAAGCCAAACAGATTGCTTCACATTTTGCAGGTGGTACAGATCGGGATTTGAACTAGCGACTTCTCGCTTAGTGATCCGATGCACTTAACCACTAAGGCACTGCACATTTTTGTTGAGAATTTAAAATCAACGATATTCAAGTTATTTTTTACACTTTCAAGTCTGCAACCCACCAAATAAATGCTGGTGTTCCCCAAGGCTCTGTTTTGTCTCTCCTTCTTTTTTTATCTGATATCTCCTAGTTTTCACTTATAATCCAATCCGTCGAAGGATTTTTCTCTCAAGGGATCCCAGTATTAACTCTCCTTTCCTGCTTATCGTCCAGCACTCGGCGCCATATAGCAGAACTGTTAGGATAAGGGTTCTGTAGAGCATGCACTTTGTCCTTCGAGCAGGAGTTTTGAACCCATTTGTTTTGCCAAACCGAAGTAGCAGCGGTTTCCTAGAGTTATTCTTCGACGGATCTCCGTCTGTTAGGCTTAGCTTGTAGCACAGATGAGGAATTAACCAGATAGTCAACTCTGCAATCCCCTATCACTTTCAACCCGCAAAAAATATTTAATTACGGCCGCAAAATCCTCTCTCAATTTTCCCATCTGTGAATACGTGTGAGCCAGACACATGATGTTAGATCTAATTTACTAGATTACCCGCAAAAATTATTGTGGGGAGTTTTGCAATATATCCAAATCGCAACAACAAAACAGCTGGTCATGGCGGATGTGTTGGGAAATAGGAAATTCTGCGAAGTGTTGAGTTTATGTGATTCAACTTTTTATTTTATTTTAATATAAATGTTTATAAAGAAACAAAAATTAGTTACCCAATAAAGTTGTTACAATTTAGTAGGAATATTTTTTGCGGTTATAAGAAATAGTTCTCTATTTTTTATCTGCCTAAAATTAAACATTCTTGGGTTTTTGTACTTTTCCATTTTGGTTAATAAAATGAGATAAAATGCATATTTTATTGTATTATTGCATAAATTTACTTATTTATTATGTGATTGTTTTTATTCAACATATAAAAGTTTAATGAATATATGTACATATTCGGGTTCCGTGCATAGATAAAAAAAAAGTGAAAAAGAAGTATTTGTAATTCTTTTTAAATTATGTTGTGTTACAAGATTTGTACGTTTAGTCAATCAATTTACTTAGCTGATTCTTTTCTTAGGCGCTTTTGGAAGTTTTTTTTGATATAAGTTAATATGCTTTATTTTAAAATTTAAAGTAAGCGATAGACGGAAGAAGGAGAAAAAAAGGTAGCTGGAATGCACTGCATAAATATATTGGGGGTGCATTTTTTATCGAAAATGCTTGGTAGTTGAGTACATCACGAAAATGCTTGGTATTTGAGAACATATCATAAGTAAGCATGCACATTATGTTACATATATATTGAATTAATTAGCCACTTTTTTTAACAGCCGACTTTATTTGTCAAGTTATAATGTTTTGTAATTTTATTTTATATGAAAATAAACAAAACAATTTACAGCTACTACTACTACTAGGAAGTAATTGCAATTTTTGTTAAAAAAGTGTTTTGATGTACCAAAAATAATATTTGTAAGGATTGGGATTACGTTTTATTAAAAAGCGTTTTAAACCAGTGTTCAATTGTGTAGAGTTACTTAACTGCTTCAATATAACCATCCATAATGAAAATGTATGATGAACTTACTTATTATATATTAGTCACGTTTATCAATATTATTTTTATTATTTTTCATTAAAAATTAGAATAAATTAGTTAAAACACAGCTTTATTTTTAATATTATAATATTTTATTATGTTATTAGTTGTGTGGTAAGTATGTTTTTATCAATCCATATTCACCGCATATTGACCATGTTTATTTTACACACCCAAATTGTGAGTTGTAATCTGCTGAAATTCATCAACTGTTCCCAACTTCTTGCTATAAAAAATGACATTTCATGGGAGCGGCCATTAGCCCCATATAATTCGATTTATGTGTGCGTGATTCCCATTTGATTTGCACGTAAAAGCCCATATAAGTGCAAATTATGTGGGGCTTATCAGTTCGACTTAGCTTGTAGGTAAGGTGAGAGATTCGCTCTCGAGTTGACTACCTGGTTAATTCCTCATCTGTGGCTTGTAGCTTGTAGATAAATAAATAAATAAATATGCCAGCAGCTGGACTGATCTGTTGAAGAAAGGGCCTTCCATGGTGACCTGCCTTGCACACTATCTGCTCGAGAATAAGATTGAGGAAATCACACGACAGCGCATCTCCTTGCCGAAATCCGGTGCATGTTTGAAAGAGTTTAGATAAGCTACTGCCAAACTGCAAATTGCACCGCGTGTTTTCTAGGGTCATGCGGCACAGCTGGATCAGTTTTGATGGGATCCCAGATTCGGCCATCGCTATGAAGAGCTCTTGACGATAAATGTTGTCAAATGCATCTTTAAATTCGATGAATGAATGGTGTGTCTGGAGTTGAAATTCTTTGGTCTTTTCCAGAATTTGCCTTAGTGTGAAAATTTGATCTACGATCCTTCTTCCGGGCGGATGCCATACTGGTACATGCCGATTAGGGTATTGGAGAAATGTTTTATATGTTCACACAGTACGTTAGAAACTGTGATAAAATAAAATTTCCTCTTTGATAGGGTCCTCAGCCTCGTCGGTAGGAGCGTGTGCACATATAAGGCTTATGTTTTAAAAGGGAGCTCTGATGCGGATCACAGCCTCGTCCATAACTTTTGACATGAGCCGACTTCCCACGACGAATATGCAACCTTTTGATGAAGCTGTAATATGTATCGCAATTTTTTCTCTTTAGCTCTTTTTTCAGCAGTCACCACGTGGAAGTGAGAAGTAAGAGTTGATGGGGTTTTGCTTAAGTGAGAACGCTTGTGTTCTCATATAATCTGATTCACCATCCTTTTGACCAACCTCAGACAGAAAATGAAGGTAAAATATTTTGCGTGTCTGAGGGGCTAGGGGACTTGGAATGGTACTGAATGTTGAGTCCAGATCTCATTGTATCTCATCTCACATCTGTATGTGTCTCATTAGTATACTAATTTATAGGAGAAAATAAAAAATTATTACTATAGTACGAAGCTATCTTTTTGTTAACTCGTGTTTTACTGGCTCTTAACTTTTGCGTTGCTGAGTTTTGTTTTGTTACTAAGCAAGTCAGAGAATATTTTACGTATGTGTCTCTAGTAAACACAAATAGTTGACGAAATATACTTGAAAGAATTGAAAATATAAATCAAAGTCTCATTGTGATAAAATAACGGTTTGGCACTTCTTTCTAAGAGTAATTATGTTTCAAGTAAGTACGTACATCGTCTAGGCGTGGATGGGCTAAAAAAAATTAGATACCTACTGGTCAAATAAAAGGTTTTGTGAAAAACGTTCCAGCATTTTCCATTATTTTTTTTTGTGACTTTTATTAAAGTTATGTGGTGTAGAAGTTGTAAATAAATTTATAAAACTTTTACGGTTACTGAATTCGTCAACCAGCAAATATAGTTTTTTATTCATTCAAACTCTTTCTAGAAAATCAAGTTCTTTCGAAATTAAATTACTTTTTGGGATTTTTATGTCATCCCCATTCACAAGACTTATCTATTCACAAAAAGCAAAGAGTGAAATATAGGAAACAAAAAAAATCACTGCAAGCACTTCGACGAGGAAATAAAAATCCATAAAATTCCTTACCAGGAAAAAGTTTTTTTTGCATTGTTCCCAAATCCATCCCGAAACAAAGCAGGATGGAAAAAATAAACTCTTAAATTCATTGCAAAGAAAAATCCGTTTGTACTCGTACCTCGAAAATTTATTCTGCTCACATTCTGAATACTTCTCTGGTGTCCTGACCAACAAATTTTACTCTTCTCAACGATACGTCCTGTTCTGTCGGATGACTCAATATGAGGGCCAAAGAGAACCAGGCCGAGCCGACGACAATAGATGGAATGAATCTCAGCTCCTACGAACCCTAAAGTTCGATTCGAGTAAAATAGAATAAAAAGCGATATAAATTGATTCGACTTTGGAATTTCCCATGTGACAATAAAATAAATTATTCAGCAGCGGCACTTCTCTTTGTATGTGCATGTCGAGTTGACCCAATCGAAGTCCAGGTCAGGCTCTGGGACAAAGAATTTAACAGACGGAAACTCTATCGCCGTGAATGAATATTCTAGTTTTAGTATTAATGCCGACTGAAATCAATGGCCGATGACATTGTTGAAGTGGTGTAAGTTACGTACGTATTGCATGAAACAAATTGGATTCGTATTACAGCTGAACAAATTTATCTGCCTTTGACAGTCAAAATGGCATTTTAATGGTAGTTAGCTACATGCTTGCATATTGGTTATTGGAACTACAAATTGGTATTGTTCTTTTTATAATGAGGAATTCCAGGGATTTGCACAGCGTAGTGTATTAATTAAATTGACCTTATAATAGCCGCATGAGTAATGACAGTTGCATTGTGCTACCACCTTTATGTAAACCTAGATGCGTAAGTCTGTGCTAAGGTTCATCCCTTCTTCGCAAAGCTATATTATTAGTGTAAGTAAGCATGTAGATACATTTTATAATGGAAGTAGGCCTTAAGATATTGGATATAGTTATGACCATTAGACTTAAAATAATAAAGTAACCATTCGTCCAACATAACAAAACGTTGGACCGCCGCACATTTTATAAAATTATGGTATATATAAAATTGTCCATAATAATCGCTTATTCTATAGTTTGTCGGAATATTTGACTTAGCGAGTTAAAATTATCAGGCGTGGACTAAGCTAGCTAAGATAAAAAATTGTGTTTCTTGTTTGAATGATGGTACGTGATGGTATAAAGTTATCTCCGGAAGTATTATTAATTTTTTTTATCCTGTACTAATTACATGTTAATCTTGATGTACAACGATTCTTTATCAATAAATTATTGTAATAGTTTTATATTTCTTTTAATTTGTGTGGTGGGGGTAACTTCCCGACCACGTCAAAAACATTTAGTTATGGGAGAGACTATGGCAGCCTCGGATATAAACGAACCTCAAAGGCAAAATAGACCCGGAACGTTAACGGACATGCGAGTGTGTACCTGGAATGTGCGGACACTCTACACTCCAGGTGCTACTCAAAAACTTGAGTCTGTCCTCTCGCGGTACAAGGCGACATTACCGCAATCCAGGAGATACGATGGATAGGATCAGGTACTATGAAAAGCCAAAATTGCGACATATATTACAGTTGCAACAAAAGATTGCATATGTTAGGATGCGGATTCGTCGTGGGAAATCGGCTTAGATCGAAAGTAATGGACTTCAAGAAGATAAGTGATCGCCTGGCTGTGATCCGCATCAGAGCTACATTCCAAAACATTAGCCTAATATGTGCACACGCCGCTACAGACGAGGCTGAGGACCCTATCAAGGAGGAATTCTATGACCTCTTGGCCGGAGTACGATGTTAAAATTGTACTCGGGGACTTCAATGCTAAAGTCGGCAAGGAAAACATATTCGGCGGATTAGTTGGTAAGCACAGCCTCCACGAAACGACAACAGATAACGGCTACCGACTAATTGACTTTGCAGCAGCTTGTAATACGGTGATAAGTAGCACTAGGTTTCCGCGACTAAGGATCCACACAGCAACCTAGCGCTCTCCAGACGGTCGAACCGCCAACCAAATCAACCATGTGCTAATCGATGCGAGGCACGCATCCAACATCTTGAACGTGCACACTTACCGAGGGCAAACGTCGACTCTGACCATTTTCTCGTTGCAGCTAGTTTCAGAGCTCGACTGTCCAATAAGAAGAAGCTGCGAACTGCCCAAAAGAAGAAATTCGACGTTGGACGCCTTACCACATCTGGAGTCGAAAGAGCCTACAAAGAGCGCCTGAGTGAGAAACTCCCCACCGTGCATTCACCTACCACGGACGCCAACAACTAGTGGTCTCAGTATCGCGACATCATCAAGGAGGTAGCTGAAACCACCCTAGGATACCAGCCACCCCAGAGAAAAAGCCCGTGGTATGATGATGTATGCGTATACCGGAAAAAGGTGACAGAAGATGCACACATTAGAACGCTGCAGAGGAAAACAAGGGCAGCAAGGGATGAGTACCGAGCCAGGAGACGGGAGGAGAAGAAGATCCTGCGTGGAAACAAAAGAGAGCACACAGTCTCCCAGCTCAAGGAGATCGAAGAGTCCACCGACCGAAACAACATCCGGAAGTTCTATAAGAAAGCCAAGCAACTGCTGGCTTTAAGACCGCAACACAGGCGATGGAAACCTAGTCACCGACGCGCAGGGAATAGTAGATGTATTTAAGCAGCATTTCCAGGAGCTGCTTAACGGACAAAATGTAGAGAGAGTGATGGGGCAAGAGGAGAACCCGCGTCAAGTCAATGAAGAACCAGTCCCTCCGCCCAGTATAGAAGAGGTTGGCTTAGCTATAAAAAAGCTAAAGAACAAGAAGGCCGCCGGCCCTGATGGTCTACCTGCAGAGCTTTTCAAATACGGAGGTGAAGTTATGGTAGGGGGTATGCACCAAATCATCAACCAAATTTGAGTGGAGGAAAGCATGCCCGATGACTGGAGCATCAGCTCCATATGTCCCATCTACAAGAAAGGCGATCCTATGTCTTGCAAGAACTATCGAGGCATATCCCTGCTTAATGTCGCATATAAGATCCTATCCAACATACTGTATGAACGCCTCAAACCTTTCTACAACACACTAATCGGCACGTACCAGTGGTGCTTCCGGCCCGGCAGATCAACTGTAGACCAAATCTTCACACTAAGGCAAATCCTGGAAAAGACCAACGAGTTTCAAGTCAAGACACACCATCTCTTCGTCGACTTTAAAGCCGCATATGAGAGCATTCATCGTCAGGAGCTTTTTGTGGCGATGGCCGAATTCGGGATCCCGTCAAAACTGATCCAGATGTGTCGCATGACACTAGATAACACGCGAAGCAGTGTGCAGTTTAGCAGCAGCTCATCTGAACTCTTTCAAACATGGACCGGATTTCGGCAAGGAGATGCGCTGTAGTGTGATTTCTTCAATCTTGTTCTTAAGCAGATAGTGCGCAGGGCAGGTGTCAACACGGAAGGCACTATCTTCAACAGATCAGTCCAACTGCTGGGGTATGCGGACGATATAGATATCATCGGTCGATCCCAGCGTGCCGTGATAGAGGCTTTCACGGCTATTAAAGAACAGGCGAAGCTAGTTGGCCTTGAAGTGAATGAGGACAAGACTAGATATATGCTATCAACAAACAAACAATCATTTGTCCACCGACTAGGACAAAATGTCACTGTTGATAGCAGCAACATCGAGGTAGTTAAGAAGTTCATCTACCTCGGGGTAAACATCAACTCCACAAATGACATCTTAGTGGAGATCCGTCGAAGAAATACCCTAGGAAACCGCTGCTACTTCGGTTTGGCAAAACAAATGGGTTCAAAATTCCTAACTCGAAGGACATAGTGCATGCTCTACAGAACGCTTATCCTGCAAGTTCTGCTATACGGCGCCAAGTGCTGGACGATAAGCAGGAAAGGAGAGTTAATACTGAGATCCTTTGAAAGAAAAATCCTTCGACGGATATTTGGTCCTGTGTGCGAGGAGGGCGAATGGAGGAGAAGATACAACCCCGAACTCTATGAGCTGTACCAAGATGTGGATGTAGTCCGAAAAGCTAAAACTCGTCGACTACATTGGCTCGGCCACATCGACCGAATGGACAACAACGCTCCAGCCAAGAGGATCTTCGAAGATCTGGACAACTGGAAGCAGCGTGCTCGGGATCGCGGAGGGTGGAAGGCAGCCGTATCTCAGGCAGGGACTCTTCACGGGTCGGGAGCCCGTTAAGTAAGTAAGTAAGTTTTATTTGTATAAAAATTCGTATTCAGAGTGTTTTGGGATTTTATAGTACTAATTACTCACAAACGGTTTGGTATTTTGAATTTTGTATTTGTAAATGCTCAGTATTTCTAAACAGTAACGATAAAAGATACAGTAGAAATAACGCTAAACAACTTTTTTTTATATATCTTAAATTTAAATAAAATCGATATTATCGATGTTTTGAATTTAATCGGACGCAAGTGTCCGGATTTAAAGAATATACCAAAATCGTCGGTGCTGATTTTGTGAATTTTTACATATACATTCTAATTAGGATAGGGTTTTGACACAAAGTTTGTAACACCTATTTATATTCGTCGTAGACCCCTAAAAGTATATATATTTATAATCAGGGCCAAAACCTTAGACTACTTACATAGCAATGTCCGTCGATCCGTATCAACTTTCGAGGCCTTTAAATTTCAAAGCTAAAGTAAGAGAGATAGAGTGTTAGAACCACAACATTTAACAACATATTTAGCCAATATTTTTTGAAATATATCAGCCATACGTAATTTTTATCCACGCCCACATTTGAGGGCGTTTTTTATTAATTTCATAAATTGAAATAAAATGCTATCAATCATGTTCTTAATGTTTTTTTTGGGGTCAAATAGGGAACAGTATCATACTGTTCGGCCCCAGCGGACTGTAGCCTCTCCTTATGTTTAGAATGGGTTTACACTTGGCATTTGCACTCTGATACTTGGGTATAACCAATTCTTTGTCTACACTTTCCATAATGTTTTTAGCTTGAGATAACATTTAAATGAGACAATCCACATCAGTTATACTTAATATTAATTCACACAAAACAGACTTATTAATATAGGTGTCAGAAATCCAAAATAATGTTCTTTCAGTATAGATAATTGATGGTTTTGCCAACTCTTATATTCTTGCTACTGTATCTTTACTCTCAATACGAACTGAGAAAAAAAACGAATGAGGTGCTTAACATGTTTAATCCACGACAATACACCATTGCTATCATTCAATATCCTTAAAAGGCTCATAGTCTTTTTAACATCCCTTTTCTTTGAGCGGAATTTTATTTAAGGTGAAAACCACTTAAGTTGAAAATTGTTTCACTTTAGTGTTAATATTATGGCTTTAGTATTCCTAGGATCCGGGTGTGTTTCCACCAGCATAAATCGATTTCATGATTGAGTTTTCTACCTTCATCAAAACGGATTAAGAAGAAAAAAATATAGAAAAATCTACTATAAACCGCAAAACCCCAAAAACGTTTCACATATTCCGAAAAACCATAATCGATTGTGGCTGTCTGGATGTATGTTTCACCTTCAGCAGCATGTTCGAAGAAAATGTGCACAAATTCTGCTGCGAAAACATGATGAGGGTTGAAAATCCACAAATAAGTGCCGCAGATGGATCCACGTACATCGAAAAAATTGTGTTTTTAACGCCCCACTACCCTCACCTGCTCTGTACCTAACGATGATGGTATGGAAGATTTACTGATAAATTTGTAATACGGTACCCGCAATCTTCTAAATATTCAACACAATAAGAGGAGTATTCTATATCCCTGTGTCTTGTATTGAGCCCCCCGCAAAGCACTTTTAAGGATTCAGCACCCTTTTCTGGGTTTTAATTGAAAATTAGAAAATTGAAAAGGTTTCGCTTCATACGGCTGGAAATAGTATTGGCTCTGTTATCTGATAGACTGCGACACTTCAAAGTGTACATTACTTTGCGATAAATATGTTAAGTGGATGAGTTTTACGAAACCTGGTTTTTGGGAGTTGAAAAGAAATAATGGAATCGTTACTTCGACATACTTTTATGTACATGCAATAACCATATTTTATCTGGCAAACGTTGATCAATGTTTTGGCGAAAAGGACTTTAGACTAGACTTTAAAAATTTAAACATTTAATCACATTAATGTTCAGCTAGTTTTGACTGTTTCCAGTGTAATAAGTTAGTTTAGAGCTTGAAACGAAACTGAACAACTAACCACAAGATTAGAGACCATGTGGGCACTTGCCATTTAGTTTGTTTTACCTCTCAAAAACTGTTAGTAAAGGGAAGATATTAAGTTTCCCTCTCATTTTGGTTGCAAATGCAATGGCTTGCATAAGCTCATTAAAGCTCTTACTGGATTACCTTATAATGCATAATAAGTCGGCGCATGTCAGGCAGCAGTATTTATTTAATATTTTTAACTTTCTCGTATACATAAGTATACAAAAGGGAAAGTTTTTGCAATAACGCTGAAATTTCGAGCTTAAACTGTTAATGAGGTAGGTATGATATTTCGACTTTAAAGAAGTTCACAAAAGTGGGTCTGGCAGTATCTGTTCAGAAGCTGCAGGTATGGTAAAATGGTTCGACGGATTGGCTTCAATGTTGTTTATTGTGCTTTATAGTTTAAAATAACGGTACCTACCTTGCAAATGTTTGGTTAAGCATTGTAACTCATCTGTGGTCTGCATTCACTGTTGTTGTTTTTTGTTCCTCCTTGTTTTTTATTCGGCAGGAGCAGCGCACCACCGGGTAAATTTTGCAGTGGGTTGTTGTAAGTATTCTGCTGGTTTTCTGTTTCACTGCGAGGCATGGGCATAAACCCGCTATAGTTAGTTTAGGAACTCCAGTGTGCGGGCACTATCATAGCATCATACCCTTCATTGTTGCAGTTGTGGTTTTGCTGTGTGTTAAAGCAATCGAACTTTAGACTTTAGAGTAGATGTGCTGATGTTCGTGGCCTAAGAAAATATCTCTTTGCCGCATTTATTTATGTTCACAAATAAAAACCATTTATTTTGGCAATGTGCGAAGCCCAGATTGGAGTAAATTTAGATTATTCTGAATTATATCTGCCTGGTTATAGCATAAAACGCCTATTCTTCTTACGCCGTGGTACGCTCCTGCAGTACGGAATTGATGTTTCTTAAATTTAATTTACCGTTCTATTTATTGTCCAATGTTCACCATACAAATGCTGGCGTTCTCGAAGGCTGCTTTTAGTCTCCGGCTCCTTTTAACATACACACTTTACCGTTCTATTTGCGCCGCCGAAGGGCAGGGACAACGAAAATTATAATGATGGAGAATGCTAGCATCAGCGCAACAGATCCACTGGTGATTTGATGACATATTTAACCAAAAAGTGGAACCAATCTATTTAACGTAGTGGTGAGAGTAAGGTTGTTGCGATTGATATTTCAAAGGCATTTGACAGACTTTGTACTCAAGCTCTCTTGTCGAAAATGCGTGCATTTGGGATCGATGATACCTTTCTTCAATGGATTAGAAATTACTAGTTACTCAACATGCAATGACTGAATGCTATAGGCTCTGTTTTTCCTACACATTATAGTTTACAGTCATTTAAAACCAAAGTGCATCGGTATCTCCCTTTTCCTAATCCTTCATTTCCATAATGCCGCACTCTGTTACTTCATTATAGAGGTATCCAAAATCCCTTAACGCGCGTACAGTATAAACAAAAAAAATTAACTGTAACGGTCAGGTCAGATGCAACCAAAGCCAGATACAAATATATCCCATTGGTCAGGTGCTAAGAGCATAACGCTAACGATTGATCTACTTTAAAGTCGTAATGACTTTTCCTGTTTTCCATTGTAAAATGTTTGCTTCTTACCATCAGTGCTCATAGCCAGTTTCATGTTTTTTGCATTTACCCTTAAACCTGTTCTTGAACTAATATTCAAAAAGAGTCATTTATGGGTTGAAATGCCACACTTTGTTTTTTCTTGTCGCTTTTACCCATCAATATGCATCTGTACTTACCTACCCTTTTCCACTATATATCCCAAATCCACTTTAGCACTAGCTCATTATAAAACTACACCAATTTAAAAAGTGATTTGAACAACATTTGTATTATATAGATGCCTTCAAGCCAATTACATATTTTTTTAATGGATACGAGCGCCGTGAATTTCTAGAACAATAAATTTCCGTGTTAAACCCTACAAACTACTCTTATTAGATTCATGTTTTCAGTGAATTGTAAACAGTGCTAGTCTCCACCTTTGTTCACCGAACATGAATCTAATTTCACAGGAACACGGTCATGTCGTTAGTTTTCTCTAATATAATGTGCTCACGTACGTGCGTTGTAGTACAGAATATAGTATTAATCATTGTCCACTTAATAATAATAATGGCCAGGGAAACGCAAAACCATTAATTTCTCTTTACAAGACATCTTTCTAATAACAATTATGGAATTAATTAGTTAAACATCTTGTATTACTACAAACTCGTTGGAAATACATATATATACATACGTACCTACATGCTATGGACTTGGGGGCTTCAGTGCTCACACTTTATAAGACAGGAGCGATTTGACATTACTCGTACCAGCAGCCATCTCATTAATTATCAATTCATTCGATTTGGGAACGACCGATTAACAAAAAAAAATTAACTTTAAGGCATATAGGAAATCGTAGAAGGGTAAACTAAAAAAAATAACGTGCACGACTGATTTTGCATATTAGACACTTTGAACTCAATTGTCAAAAATACAAAACAGATCAAAATCGTTAAAGAGGTTTAAGGAAACTTAATAACTATTGGGGTTTTGTAAGGTACCGTTATTCAATAGTTTAACAAAAAATTGTCCTCAAAACAATTATCCAATATCCAAAAATAGACCAAAATCGGTGCAGCCGCTATAGTCCAGAAATGTTTACAAAAGAGTATCTTGTAATCCGACAAATTGCGCGTTGAGTACAGTAGTGGTGGCGCGTACAAGTTGTAACCTTTTCAATCGTTCATTGTATAATGGGTGATCCAAGTAGAGATACTTTTTTCAATAGCCTTTTTTGACAGATCACGTGTGAGTCGTCTCATGCTGTCATGTTATTTTTGTTTAGTATTGTTTGGCATTTCATAATGGAAAGACTTAAGCGTGAACAACGTTTACAAATTGTTCAACTTTATTATGAAAATTCACGTTCTGTGAGGAATGTGTTTCGTGCACTTCGCTCAACTTATGGTCAACATAATCGGCCTACTGAGCGTACTATTCGCAACACCATCACCCATTTTGAGACCCAGCATTCATTATTTAATATTCGACCGAATAGACCACGTCCAGCACGCTGTGAAAAAAATATAGCGGCCGTAGCTGAGAGTGTACACGAAGACCGTAGAGAGTCGATTCGGCGCCGTTCGCAGCAACTCGGACTGACGTATGGAACGACTTGGCGCAGCTTGTGCAACAACTGAAGCCGCTCGACCTTCCCAAGCGACATCGCTTCGCTCTATGGGCTCTTGAAAAGTTCCAAGAAGATCCGACGTTTTCGAGGCAAATTTTGTTAAGCGATGAGGCTCATTTCTGGCTCAATGGGTATGTAAACAAACAAAATTGCCGCATTTGGGACGAAGAGCAACCTGAAGAGATTGAAGAACTGCCACTTCATCCAGAAAAAACAACGGTTTGGTGTGGTTTGTGGGCCGGTGGAATCATCGGTCCATATTTCTTTAAAAATTATGCCGGTGCGAACGTAACCGTCAATGGCGACCGTTATCGTGCCATGATAACCGACTATTTGATGCCTGAAATTGAAGCTCGTGATCTCGGCGACATTTAGTTTCAGCAAGACGGCGCCACTTCCCACACATCGCATTAATCAATGGACTTATTGAGAGAACATTTCGGTGAGCACATAATTTCACGTTTTGGGCCGGTCGATTGGCCACCAAAATCGTGTGATATCACACCGTTAGACTTTTTCCTGTGGGGATATGTAAAGTCAAAAGCTTATGCCGACAAACCCGCTTCGATTCAGGCCTTGGAGGAAAACATCACGCGTGTCATTCGCCAGTTACCAGTCGAAATGCTCGAACGAGTGATCGAAAATTGGACTCAACGGATGGACCATTTGCGACGTAGCAACGGCCAACATTTGATAGACATAATCTTCAAAAAATAAATGCCAAAGAATGTTCTTTCAAATGATAATAAACATTCTCCATTAAATTTGAATTTTCTGTGTTGTTTTCTTTAAAAAAGTAGGGAACCTCGAAATGGATCACCCTTTACATTAGCGAAGATTGTCAAAAAAAGGGGATTTTCTTATGACTTCCCTGCACCGAGACCAAACGTCTTCATCTTACTTCGGCAATCAAATGCTGATCTTTCTGCATTTGTGTGATCCAGGAGTTTTTAGTACTGCCTCTTTTACGCAATTGTAAGGGAACGTTGATTGCCATTGTCTTTTTGATGGGGTTCGTAGGATCCCTCCTTTGAACATGACAATACCAACGGAGTCGGTTGTGCTCCAATTTTTTCGAGATGGGTTCTTTGACGGGAAGGCTTCCTCGGATTCTGGAACTTCTAATTCAATCAAGCTTTGTTGCTTCTGCTGTCATGCGAACCATCCTTATCTCAGCTGCTGTCAGCTCAACCACATACTTTTTGTACATTGTCCAGCATTGTGAACCGTATATGAGCGCCGTATGCACAACTGCGGTGTAGAGCCTTCCCTTCAGCTTAGGGGACATTTTTCGGTCACTGAAGATGGCAGAGTTTCCCTGCCACTTCACAGGAACTCTCATTGTCTTAGTGCTACCCATATCAGATCTTTTCGTTGTCTATCGAATGCTTTTTCAAAATCAACCAGAATCATATGCAAATCCTTTAAGGAACCACGATGCTTTTCCATTATGATCCTTATACTTTGGATTGCATCTGTGGTTGATTTACCCACGACAAAACCGCATTGGTCATCAGACAGTCGTATTATTTGTCTTAGGCGACCATCTAATACCCGCTCAACAATCTTTATGGTGCGTGATATCAACTTAATTGAACGGTAATTATCCTTTGTGCAAAGGAAGAAGATAACTTTCCCTCCACTGGTTGGGCATTGGATTACCTCTCATGAGTTTGGAGATAAGAATCATGAGCTATCTGAGACCGATGTCTCCCACCTTTTCCATAATTCACTGGGTATCTCATCCGGCCCAACCGCTTTTCTCTTCTTGGAGTTCTTGAACGCTTTCCCAACATCTTCGACGGTTATGTCAGTCAGTTTTTCATTGTTGGGGCGGCTCCTGGAAAATATAGTCGGGGAAACTGTTCGTTTAAAAGTTGCTCGCAATACTCTTGTTCGTGTTTTGTCGAAGCTCGTGGGTTACCCTATCAGCAGGCGAAGAAGATACCTCCTGCAACTCCTGATACAGACTCTCCATACACTTAGCTTGAATTTGGGCACACTTTTTCTTCGCGATGCTTTTGCAAGGTCTGTATTCTTCAAGGCGAGCTTGTCAACTATGTAAAGTCAAGTAACTCTAGGCTTTATGAAACTTACCACCAAATGGTAGTCAATCTGAGTTTCATTTCCGCCACTGCTATAAGTGACCAAGTGCCGGCTCTGTTTGAGACAAATTCGCAAATGTGTGAAAGTTTGTAA
Organism: Ferdinandea cuprea; assembly: GCA_963576555.1. NCBI lineage: Eukaryota > Metazoa > Arthropoda > Insecta > Diptera > Syrphidae > Ferdinandea > Ferdinandea cuprea. Next base: position 88,980,707 of record OY754959.1, read on the forward strand.
CAGAAATAAGGCTATATGGGCTTCGATCACTTTCAATAGGAAAAACATAGTATTTATTCTTTTCTTGCATATTTTCGTTTATTCTCCTGTTGTAGATGTTTAAATGGCATTATACCAAACCTTATATATACCTGTAGAGAGGATTAAAATAAAGCACATTGAGTCAAAATTATTCATACTTAAAAGTATGATCGAAAATTCTAGGAAATATTCAATAAAACATCGTTACGCAAACATTGGCAATCAATCCACTTATGGTAATTCACAGAACGCATATGAAAATACGCCGCGGCATGGGTAATATAAAAATTGGGAGGCTTTTACATTAAGAATAATCCAGCAGAGATATTGACTTTCTATCCGGAAGAAATTTGCATATAGTAATCGCATCTACATGCTCATTTTAAAGAAAACAATAAAAATGTGGGCAAAGTAATAATTATCCTTTAAAATGTTTTATATATTACCGTTTTCGTATATTTAGAATTCTGCAGTGGCAAATTCCATTTTGTGGCTTTGTTTTTTCGCGTTCTTAGCTAATCTCCTAAATTTTTTTTTATAAAGAACAAGACATCCAGATATTCGACATTAAAGGGATATTAGTGAGTAAAAAATGTTTGTTCAGTATTTATTAAAAATTGTATTCTAACTATTGAACGTAAATTCGAGGTAATGGCACTAGTTTTCCAAAATGGCACTAGTTTTAAAAATTTTAAAAAATTTAAAAAATGTGATTAAAATCCACCCGTTTCATTACTCATGTTGCGAGCTCACGTTTGGCATATCCGGCGGCGACGATCACTTGCTACCGGAATCTGTTGTGTCAGCGGATAGCTGACCTGCCGTGTTAACTCCTCCCTTTCTTAAGTTAAGACCGTCCTCGGTCTTTCCCAGTGCTGCAATCAAATTCTGAAGGTCAAGTTGGTTGCATTTTTTCCTCTGATCCTGTTTCAGTTTGAAGATGGCATAACAGACCGCAAAGAAAGCGGAAGTCACGCAGCAGGCCAGCACTGGATGCGTTGTTATTTTCGTCTTCATTTCTTTAATGTGGCTCAAGTTTTCCTCGTTCATCCTATGCAGAAATGGCAAGCTTAGTATCTCGTGATAACCAGTGATATTAAGTAGCGCTAATTCTGCGGTGCCTGGGCGTCTCTTCTGGATGTTGTTGCGATTAGCGAATATGGAGCCATTGACCCAGACCCTATCATCGAAAGTGATTAAGTATGTCCCATTAACGGTTTCCTCAACATCATTTGCCTCTCTCACCTTGGCTAGTCTGTCATTGATTATGATGATGCCTTCATCGACTACCAATACGGGATCCAGATGATTAGGTTGAGTGTTGCAATGTGCTACGCCCCCAGAGTGCAGTTGTTTGGCGTACGTTCTACTTGGTACCTCTTTACAGAATGTCGATGTTGTTGTTGAGCTACAATCGCCAACCGCCAGCACTCGGTTACCGCATTCTGCTACCATGTTGTTATCGGTTACGTGAAGAATTGTTCAGCCATGCGAGACGGGGAAAATACTAACTTTCTTACAAACTAACTTAGGTCTAGAATATTTTATAAGAAAATGCAAAACGTCATTATTTTGTAAAATCTTAACACTAGGTACTTCCATTAGTTCTGTTACACTAACATTCGTGAATTGCTCATTAATTATTGACTTTAAGTCATTGTCGTCAAGAATTGTCGGATTTATTACATTAATTTTAGCAAGTGTTATTTTCTACTTCAGTGATCATGATTCTATTTCTAGCCAATAAGATTTCATAAAGGTGAGCAGTTTCAACATTCAACATAGAACGTGACAGAATACTATTTACGGTGTCTGTTAACTTATTAATTTGCTCTTGTGTCCTTGTATTTATTAATATCTGCCTATTATTTGATTCTGTGAGATGAGCCTGTGTGCATTTTATCTGTTCAAAGTCGTCGAAATCAGGGGTCCCAGCTATTACCTTTAAAGCCGTGCCTAGGAAGTTTAAACTTCTCGCATGCCTATGGTGTACGTTTAGGGTGTTAAGGAGAGTGTCCAAATGTTCGGCGTCTATTTCCAGGATTTTCCTCATGTGAGTTTGTGGGAATAGTTCAAACATGCTGACCATCTCGTCACTCATTTCAGAGTACGCAGTCAGGTTAGTCGTGTGTCTGAGATAGCCATGGTCCTGCCAGATGACGACGTCTCCGTCTACGATTGGGATATAATCCGAATGAGTGTAATCCGTTAGCCTCGCGGCTACTGTTGTCATGGTTAAAATCAGTGTAATCAAAACCCTGAAAAAGATGTCTCGTTTTTCTTATAAATAGGATAAAACAAACCTTAAAAGTAAATATGGGAATGTTTTCTTACTCTATCCTATTCTACTCTATTCTATTCTATTCTACCTTAGGTCCTTGTCCTTGTGAACCACCCTCCCTCTAATGAGAACTGTTGTCCCCAAATCTGCTTCAACTTTTTCCTCCACGTACAGTGGTGTGAGCTTATTACCTAACCTTCTATTGGTCTTCACCAATACTTTTTCTCCGACTCGGAAATTCCTGTTCCACCTTGCTTCATTGTGTCTCTGCAGTAACATTTCCTGTGCTTTTTGAATTTTGTTCTTTATTTCTTCCCTAAACTCGGCAGGGTCCGAGTGAATTATATCAAGTGGTTTTTGGTTAGTGGCTGAATAGATAGTTCCGTTGTATTCTATGGTAGCTTGAAGCATCAGGTCGACCGTGTCTTCAATTTTGAGTTTCTTCGAGTTTGAGACATCTTGCAATTTCTAGTAGAGTGCTGTGCATTCTCTCTACTTGACCATTAGACGTGCTGTGTAGAGGTGGGGCGTTAACTATGTGGACGTTAAAATGCTTTAGTAGAATTGACCTTAGGGTTTCAGAATTCAACGATGCCTCATTGTCACAGAAAATTGTTTTTGTCTGAGGAAAAATGTTCATTAGCTGCAGGATCGGTGTTTTAACGTCAACGATTGTACGAGACAGTATCGGTTGGACTACCGCAAATTTAGAGAACTTGTCGACGCAAGTTAGGAAATATTTTCTGTCTGTTGAGAATATGTCAATGTGCCGTATCTCGCCTGCGTATGATGGGATTGGCGTCTCGCCGATTAGTTGTTTCGTTGGGAGTCGGTCATACTTGCCCTTTGAGGAAATTTTGCAATTTGCAATAACCTCGTTTGCCAGCTTGGTCATTTTTGGGAGGAAGTAGTCACGTAAAATTTGTTTCACGTTCACCTGAGCAGCTCTGTGTGCCCGGTTATGTTCTGCAATTCCAATTTCTTTTTGTTCAACTTTGTCGAAAATATCGACCACGAATTCTTTAGAATACCAAAACTTTGTTGTTGGGAACAGCTCAACGAGCCTATGCTGAATGTGGGCCAAAACTGGTAGTTCACAATGAATTGCATTGACCACATCTGGTTTTACCATACCTTTCACTGTTTCTATAAGTGTGTCCCTATCTGAGAAATATATGAAGTGCCTGCTCTTCGCTCCAAAAATTATGAAAGTGCGAGTTGAGGCTACTGGTGTCTCCTCTATAAGTATTTGATTTCTAAAGCAGTTTATTGGTTTTTGTGACGTCTCGATCGTATATGTCAGGGATAGTTCACTGTGAACTGTGCCACGTCAGAGGCTGCTTCGTCCTCCAGAGCGTGAATGTTTTGTCGAGACAGTGCGTCAGCGACATGGTTTTCCTGGTTTGTAGAATATGTGAGCGTTGTGCTCGTCAATAAACGCTTTCCAGCGCTTTATCTTTGCATTTGGGTTTCGGTCTGAAACCGCAAACGTGAGAGGTTGATGGTCCGTGAAAATGTTAAGCGTTTTTACCCCATAGAGGTAGTTACGTAGACTTTTTAAGGCCCATACTATGGCCAGGAGTTCTCTCTCATTTGTTGCAAAGTGCAATTCCTTATCTTTGAGTGTCCTCGAAATCATTGTTATCGGTTTCCCGTCTTGAGACAGAACCGCTCCCAGTCCATGTGATGAAGCATCCGTCATTAGGTCGAACGGCTTCCCGAAGTCTGGGTACAATAATGAGACATCTTCCGATATCATAATTTCCCTCAATTTGTTGAAGGCTTGTAGTTCTTTGTCAATAAGTTTGATTTTAATGTTTTTGGACTGGTGGGCACTCACCCTGCCATTTTCGCCTTTTAAGATGTCAAACAGGGGCCTAGCTATGGATGCGAAATCTTTAATAAAGCATCTGTTATAGCTGGCTAGGCCTAAAAAGGATCTAACTCCAAACAATGTCGAGGGCTCGGTGTAGTTTTGGTTTGCCTCCACTTTTGAAGGGCTCGTTCTGATACCCCCTCTTGACATCATGAAACCTAGATATTCTACATTCTCCTTGAAGAAGTTGGACTTCTCCCGTGAGACCTTCATGTTGGCCTCTTAAAACCCAATCAATGTGCTCTACATGGTCTGTCTCCGTTTCGGAGAAGATAATAACGTCGTCGACGTAAACATAGCAAGTCTTTCCAATTTGTTCTCGAAGAACATTGTCTATGGCCCTCTGAAAGATACTGGGCGAGCTCGATTTGGTGAAACCCTGACTTTAAGTCGAGGGTTGTAAAATACTTTGCCTTACCCAAATTTGATAAAATAACCATAACGTTAGGTATGGGATACTTATAGTTAATTATTTTTTGGTTGAGTTTCCGAAAGTCCATTACTAGACGTTTCTTTTTATTGCCCAACTCGTCAGTACCTTTCTTATCAACAACCCAGACAGGGTTATTGTACGGGGATCTTGATGGCCTGATGATGCCATACTTTAAAAGATCCTTTATTTCGTTATTAACGAAATTGGCCACACCCATCGGGTATGGGTACAGTTTTGAATAAATAGGGTCGTTACTTTCAGTCCGAATAGTAGCGACAATGTTTGTGTTAAACGGTAGTAACTCGTTAGAGTCTGCAAATACCTTAACTCGCTTCTTCATCATTTTTTGGAAGTTAGCCCTCACCGAAAGGGGAATCTGTATATCATCTATTTTTACAAAATTAACATTTTCGCATTTATAGAATTTAATTGCTTCTGATCCTTAATCAGAGCTAATTATCTTTTCTCATAAACAAATTGTAGCATTGACCTCCGTTAGCAGATCAAGACCAATTTTACCATCAAAGGTCGTAAGAGTAGGGCGTATAAAAAAGGGCTGCTAACTCCAAACATTTCTATGAAACATTTGCACTTAATATTATCGAAACCATGAATTGATTTTACAAGAAAAGGGGCGTTAACCGGCATTACATTTTTACCTATTGCAGAGGTTTGATATAATTTTTTGACGCCCCGGTATCAATTAAAAACTTCGTAGGTCTCCCTGCCATTGTTCGTTGTATGAACGGCAGCAGGGATTTACCCCTAAAAAATAACGTAATCGGAGTCAGGTGCTTCCGCTTCCACTTCGGCTGTTTCTGATTCAGCTATGGTCTCATAGACGTACCCTTTCTGATCATGTAGGGGATTTCCCTGGGACGTATGGTTAATCCTTTGCCGTCTCTGCCCAGACTGTCTTTCAGAGTTATTTGACCTATTTGGTTATTGGTATTATTACCAAAGTTTTGCAGTGGATATTTTGTCTACTGTCGGAAGCGCGACGACGTACGATCTACATCCATTCTTTCGACCGGTTCGGGCGTATTAGGGCTCTCATTACCATAACGATGCTGTCTACTATAATAGGGGTTCTTTCCCTGATCGGCTGGGTTATTAGTTTGGTTATAATAATTACCGTTGTTCCTTTATTGAAATTGGCTCTACTTTGCGGTCGGACTTGCGATCGCTGACTTTCAAACCTTTGTGCTTTCTCTTCAGAATGCTTGGCATAGTTCGTTGCGAACATGTACCTCTCATGGTTTGACTCGACTTCTTGAGCCAATGCAAGAGCGGCGGGTAAATCGGATGGACGGGCTGAAAATAGAATGTCGCTGAGTAATTTTTTCAAACCAGATATTAACACGGGAAGCGCATCCGTTCTGTATTTCTCGTTAATAGAGCCAGCTAAAACGCTGTCGAATGTCATTATAGTTTTATTTGTCAGAAGTGTGAGTTTCCTCTCAACTTCATCCTAGTACTGTAAAATGGTAAGATTACCCTGTCTCAGGGTACTCAGTTCTTGCTCGATCAAGTATATTGGCCGTTTGTCGGCGTATATGAAATATAATCTAGCTATAATAGCTTTACAATTTAAAACTGTATTGAACGAGCACAAAACGGCGTCGGCCGATCCCCTAATCTTATTTCTGATTATATCTATTGCTTGGTAGTGCTTTGAACTGCCATTATATTTCTCAAAGACTTTATATGCGGAATGTGCAGCCTGTCGCCAGGACACATAATTTTCCTGCTTGCCATCAAACTCTGGCAAAGATTTAACTTTGTAGAGAGCCTCATCGCATTCAACACCCTCTACTATCTCTGTATCTTTATACACTTCCACTTCTGTTTTATTTAATTTTGTGCTTGAAAATTGTTTAACTATCTCATCTAATTTCTGCGGATTCTATTACAGCTTTCAAACCTTCGGCGTTCATATTTGTTTCTTTTTCGTTATCTCTTTCGTTAATACGCAAACACCTAAGGTTTTTGAACACTCGACTCAAACTGTATCACTATCACTATCACTTATCAATTTCTAAGCACTTGGTTAATAGACACCGTAATTTTGGATCTAGTTCTATTAATAATTCTAACTCGAATTCACAATAATATTTCACAATATAATATTTGCTCGATAACACTTGCAGTTACGCACTACAATTCTTGACATGATATTTATTTATTCTTGTTTAATAAATTGTTTTTTCAAATATAATCTGCTGATAGCCTCTGTTGGTGTCGTCCCGTGTTGCTGGTGTCGACTCTTGTTGCTTTGCTGCTTCAAGTGAAGTTGTGTGTTTCGTTTTTTGCATCTATGTATGTATCTCTGTTGTGGGTTTTTGTTTACTTTTCAGTATTTGCCTTTTCGTGGCACAGTTTTGCTTATTTACTTCATAACAAAATAAAAAGAATAAAAGTATTTAAGAAACCCTACGCGTGGGCGCCAATTTTGGTTTCTGTTCCGTGTGAACAATTAAAGATAATCTTTTTAATTATTATATTACTTTATTAGCGAGTCTAGCTCGGTCTGAGGCTAACTTAAGACTAACTTACTTGGTAATACAAAATTAGGTACAAAACCAAAGATTCTTTTAAATTGTTGAAATTTAACTTATAACTATAAATTAAATACTAATAACATTTTTTTCCTATTATAAGAATAAATTTGAATATTTATATAAAGGAAGAAAAAGAAAGTCGAAAAAAGAAGAGAAAGTAGGTTACTGCTGCTGGGAGAAAAAAATAGTTACTGCTTGTTGAAGATTGGGGGATCCTTCAATTTCAGAGGTAGGTAACTTTACCGAGTAAACGAAAAATAGTCTTGAAGTGTTGAGGCTATTTTGAAGGATTGTCAAGTTCATAGATCTTAAGAACTGTGCAAACTACCATATTTCAAAGAGATAAAAAGGCTATTGAGTCTAAATGACTTTATGTAAAAGAAAATGCATTTCCTTATTTTTAAATATTGAGGAAGCGAGCAGCATAGACATGTATATATATTTCGACATAAGGCATAAATATATCGAGTCATATCATTGAATGATACTTGCAATTTCCGCCGAGAAAGGAGTCAAGCCTAGGGTAACTTACTTGAGCATAAGATATAAAGGGAACTACTAATGTCTGACAAGTTTTAACCTAATATTAACTGGAGTAAAACTAGCCGATGACCACAACTTTCGAAGGCCACCATATAGTCGACCAAAAACATGACATGATCACAGCCAGAAAGACTACGGTTTAATTTAAATCGAAGACTAGGGACAGAATTCACGAACACTAAAAGAAACATATGGAAAGGCTACAGTCTGCTTGGGCGAACATTATATAACCCTATCCATATCCATATACGCCCCAAAGAAAAATGCGTTAAGCACATGATGGATGGCATTTTATTTCATTGTATGAAATTTTTTACGAAAAACTATTTTTTGAAAAACAAACGATACCAAAAAGTAGGCGTGGCCAACAACTTTGTATGGATGATATGCCAGAAAAATATTGGCTAGCTATTTTGGTATACTTTTTTTGTATTCTATACAGGTTTTTAAAAAACGCCCACAAAGAATAGGCGTGTCAAAAAACTTTATATGTGTGAATGCGTCTACACATTTTATTATGGTGCTAATCCTTTATGTCTTCAACTACAGCTTTAAGACGGGTGTTTCTAAATTGTGGGCGTATTTAAATTGTTTAACAATTTGCCATTTCGTAACCCTAGGGAGTATATATTCCGAATTTCAGCTTCCTAACATAAATTTAAAGTCCTCAAAAGAAGATATAGACGGACGGACAGACGGAAATTGCTAAATAGTCTTAGGTTTTGGTCATGATCATAAATATATATACTTTTAGGGGTCTACGAGGAACATTGAGGGGTATTACAAACTATTACTCAAAATGAATATACCCTTAGGATAGGGTGTACAAATAGTAGGGATACAATTCTTACTTACTGTCTACGCGATATTATGGATTTAAAATGAGCCCATTATCAATAGCAAACCTTTAAATTGCATTTAATTCCTCATTCAGCCTAAAATCAATATCTCAACAAGTCCAAAGGCTTTAAAAGAAAGACCTCAAAAGCATCAGCATATAAACATAATGATTTACTTTTACACACTAGAGGTAGGTCATTAATAAAAATACAAAAAAGAATAGAGCCAATTTGTTGCCAACTACCACTCTCTAGAGATCTTTTAGACAAATATTCTTTAATAAGACTAACAGCTTTAATGCTAAACCCAAAGTGGGTCTAAAGCCTGATTGAAGCGGTGATAAAAGACGGTGGCGGTCAAGGTGTAGGGTAATCTGTACTGCCAAAAGCTTTTCAACGAATTTTGATAAAAATAGGAAATATTTTTTTTGTTGTAATTGATTTTCCTATGAATCGCCGAATCTTTTAACACGTAAGAGAAGCGTCCAAAAAATTAATTTGCAAACAAAACAAGACATTTCAAACCCCTAGCTGCTCATCCTAATATTGTTCGGAATTTATTTCCATATTTAAATATTTAAATGAATTTTTCACTCAGTCGTTGAACAATTTTCAAAATTATTTTCACCTCCATTTGGTTTGGCTTTTCCCTGACGTCTAACACAGTGGTTGCTATCTTTGCGCCACGGGATTATGTTAAACATTAAAGCAGATCACAGCTTAGTCAACGAGAGGACACGAGAATGCGGACGACGAGCGACGACACTGAAAAACAACAACAAGGATAACAACAACACCACCAAAGGTAATGGAAAGAACTATGAAGTGAATTTTCCATTTTTAATCCTTGAGCATTTATTATCCTTAGTACTTAATTAAGTTCCACTTCTTGTGCTGAAAGTAGTTTCTCTTGTATATAGGTACTGACAACATTAATAGGCCAGAAGACGGGCATTTTACTTGTTTTCTTAAGAATAAGCATGCGAAGAACTGCCTCATTTACTTATTAACATATAATGAAGCACATCCAAGAGCTTAGATAATCCTTGATGTTTTGGAATTTGATATCACTTCAATGAATTTCGAACCAAAGACTTAATCTTACCTCTGTACCTAAACCGTAAATGCAAAAGAAGCTCCAATCAAAATTAAGTATCTAATTAAATGCTCGAAGGGTTGAAGTCGTTCAGGTACAGAAAAAAAACACTGTACTTATTTTAATTAGGAAATTAAGACAACAAAAATGCGAGGGAGTGAAAGAAAAATAGGTAGCTATGCTCGCATTGTCCGTTGGGATTTTCTATACTTTGTCGTCAATAGAAAGAACACAACGGGTTTCTCTAACGATCTTTTAAGACCCTTTTCAAGAGATTAATCGGGAGAAAACTGAGAAGGTGCCTTTACCTAATTCACTTTCTTTTAATCGTAAAATATTAATTAAGATGTCCTTATTCTACATAAGTAGGTGCGCAGTTGATTTCGTACAGATCGATTGTTATAAGTATCTACCTACTCACTTCAAAAGAGCAGTCAATGACCAAAATAAAATAAATTCGGGAGACTATATGCGTAGAGCATCATTTGGGGTTGTAGTACGGTGGATGGCGGACATTGGCGGATTAATTAATTAACAGATAATGAAAATTAAATTTAAATTTAAGAAAATCGTTGCATAAAAAAAATCATTTTAAATATTGAAATAGGAGAGAGTGGAGCTTGAAGTTACATTTTTTACTAAAACCGGTACTTCTCTAATGTTCACATAGACCGTTGTCCGTAGTAGGTGACGTGAAATAGTGCCCTACGCAAAAGACTACATTTAAAATGCGGTTTTATTTCATTAAAAATGGGGATAACTCGGGCTTTATTTCCATTGTGGCTTGCTAATAAAACCACATTTATGAAAAAGTTAAAACAAAAGTATGGTATTGTTTCCACAACAATATAGAAATAAGGCCACTTTTCCCATTGAAAGCTATTTCAGTTATTAAGAATGGTGGAATGGAATGTGGGGCCAAAATGCCGCTTTGATAAAAATAAATTAGTAAAAACAAATCAACCAGTATACATTTATATATTCTTGTAGTTGGAATATTAAAAGTAAAGATATATGGACGGATTTATGCAACATCTGAAGGAAAACCGCACGCAGCGTTCCTCAGTACAGTTACTATATAAATGAAAAGACTTCGATGCATATGATTCAGAGCCATTTTCTATCGACCCGTAAGGAACGATTAAAGTGGAAGATCGTTTTAAAAAATGTTAGGCAATGTGCAAAACTTTAGGATATGAATTATTTTTTGTCATTTCGACAACGTGACGACGTTTAAACAACGTAGCCTATAATTTTATCTTTGGGAAACAAAGCAGTGCCATTGGAGTATACCGCACTAGCAATTATCTAATGTTCGCCTTTTGAAATATAAAACATATATGAAACCTATAATTTTTTTAAGATTGTAACTCCATCATCTTCAATGTCGCAAAAACGCAAAAACATCGAAATATAAAGAAATTAGGTTACACAAACGCGGTTCGTTTGCATGTTTAACATTTGTTTTAAGCCAAAATTTATTTAAAATGTTACTTGTTTTACTATTTTTATACACTTACACATTTTCAAAGACTTTCTCCAAAAATTAATAACAAGTTTCATTAAGAACTATATTTAAAATTTTAATTTATTTTAGCACTGATTATTTATTTTGACATGCAAAATACATTGGGCCAACCAGCTGTCATAAGCATTATTATTTCTAGAAATTGCCAGCAGTGTACCTGGTCAATAGAAATTGATCTGCTACAGCGCCATCTATTGGCAAGTTACTACATTTTCGAAAGCAAAAAAATTTTCGTCATGAAAAAATACATATGTGAGTCACCCCCACTCCTTAACGTGTTTGGCCGTGCCCATTTTTTTGGCCAAAAGTCGTTTTTTCCATGCTTTTTAATTGGGAGGGATATGGATAGCGTTTATACTGCTGCGCCCAGCGAACTGTGACCTTTCTGTATGTTTTAAATAATAATTTTTTAAATAGATCCACTAAAAATTTGATAAGAAAGTTTTATAGATTGTAACCATCACTTAAAACTTTTAAATCATCTTGTTTTTCTGTATTTATTTTCTTATCTTCGAAAAAGCGGACGGGATGCTTTCATACCATAGTTTTGCTTCTATTTTAAATAATTGAAATTTTTATTAATAAATGTACTTTCAAAAAGTTGTCTCTGGTTGCGGACGTAAGTATATGGAAAACCTTATTCAGTATGTCCCCTCCAAACAAATAGCCAACGAACTTAATTAACATTTTCATTATCATACTCGATTAACACCCTTCGTACAGAATGTGGATAGTATTTATATTTATTTGGTACAATGTTAGGAGTTTTTTAATAGGCAGGCGCCTATGGAAACAGTTCCTGGCCACACTACGCGGGATTACAGCAATTCAACTCTCTTTCTACTTCGTTGCATGAAAATATTACCTTGGTTGCACGCTACGCTGCGCTGGATGTATGTACATACATTTAAAGATATGGTGTTTCGACTTCTGATTGATTTGATTGATGAAGATGCTTATTACGTTCTTGGGAGAAGATGTACAGAAATAGGTTTCTTAAAAACTCTACTCGTCTGGTCTTAAAAAGTCTTTCCGCATTGTGATGATTGTATGACACGAAATTATTATTAGTATTAAATAATTATCTATCAAACTAAGTAATGAAAGCAAAAAAATTTCAATATTTTGTTTCCGTTTCCTCTGTTTCGCCCTCTACGAGATGGGCTATATGCTCTTCATCACAGGACTCGGATCATGTTCTATTTGTTTACATTATCAATGCAATTAAGAATCAATTGCAGGACTTTCAAAAATCAAAAACTGAAAAAAATGCATGATTGTTATTCAGAAAATCAAAATTTTTAAAAATATCGGTATCATACAAAATGTTTTCAGCAATTCTAATAATATATACAAATTTAACATAAGAAAAAAATACTTAAGCAAACACATCAACTCAATCAACACAATACAGTAATATCTTAATGGAAGTGAGCATGCGTTATTGCGGGTTGCCATGACTTTAGATCTTCGGTATTGTAAAATAAAAAAACATAAGGCACCTACGATTTTGATGCAATTTCACACATTAGACATATTTAACATAATTGTTGAAAATACTCAAAATAATCTAAATCGTTAGAGCCATTTTTGAGAAAACAAATTGAATTTAAATTAAAGAAAATCGTTATATGGAAAAAAAAAATTATTTTAAAAATCGGCGTATGCAACTTTGTTCGAATTAATAGTATAAAAAAATCAGTAAATTTTTTTGATATGGCAGATCAACAAACAGCAAAGTAAAAAATAAAAACATGCCCCGAGATGTAACCCCAAGAACCTTATATACACAGGCCGAAGGAAGGAATTGGCGGACCCACTTTTTTCGACTTCTCTATAGTCGTAATATTAGCCCTCATACTCGGTTAGAGTTCGAAATTTCCGCACGATCGCAAAAACTTTCTTAGCCTCAGTGATTTATTCGAAGCTTTAGGGCGCGTTAAGTGGTTAATACACTAGGGGGGAAAATTAAAGAATTTTTTACAAGGATAATCCATTGGTTTTTTAAACCTTTTTTTTTTGTCATACTTTACATGGAACCATAAAAGGAGATTTCGTATTTTATGTTGAGCGTGCTTTTACTTACTTAATGGGCTCCCGGCCCGTCAAATGTGCTTCCATCCTTTGCGATCCCGGGCGCACTTTGTTACCGTTATTTGGGACTGACCGTCGATAGTAATTGACAGCATTTTCACAATTACATATATTCAACATTTAGTTGACGTTCACAACTACCGCTATTTGCGAGCGATGGATGTTGATGGATAGTGTTGATTGCAGTAGTAACTACATATATACAAAGAAATTTAGTGACCTTGGTTTGATGATGGTGCTGGTATGTATTGCGAAATTGTTTGTTACTGTTACTGCTGCTATGATTTGCGAACAGCAACAATAATTGTTTTAATTTAATTATTATATTTAATTATACGCTTTTCAGAAATATGTTTTGAATACTTTCAGCGAACACTTTAATAACCAGTTTTATTTTTAAAACTCTACTCGTTTTTTCAGCTGAGGGTAACAACTTGATACCGTATCAGTTGAATAGCGCAATGCGGCGGTACTGACGTTCAACATGATTGAACGTTTTTCTCCTTGATTTTCTGAAATCATTTAAAAAAAAATGACATAAAAAACCAAGTATTGGCCGGAGCATTGTTGTCTTGGTGCTATATTTGGATACTTGGAGCTACAATTTCCATTTCTCTAAATTACAGCCTAGTGAATCACTTACTCATTTTTTTATCCCTTAACATCATCTGTTTCTAATAAAGATAAAAGTCAATTGCCTTATCCACATACATATGTAGAGAGATAGAGAGAGTAGAGAGAAGTGCTGTCGCTTAAATCATTTCAGGTTGTCAAGCTGCAATCAGTCTATTCTGCTGATTAACTCAGAAATATCGAAGAGAAATATATGGGGTGAGAAGATCTGAAGCCTTTGCCAGTTAATTATAGGCAACAATTATCCACAATTACTCAGTTCCTTCGAATATATAATGATGATTTTACTTATTTGAACATTTATCGAAAATTTTTGAATTTCCAAAAAACAGCAAAAAACTTTCATTTAGAGAAATCCATAAATTTGGAAAAGACGTTGCAGACGTTGCATTTATTGAAGGTGCAAACGCTGTTGTGGAATTATAGGAGTTCAAACCCACAAATTTGTTCATACCTCTTATTCACAGCCTAAATTTCAGCATAACAGCTATCTAAATGAAAGAAAATGTTAAGCATATGTATAGATGACGATTGAAAACATACTCACAAAGCCAAACGTTTCTCTCACATAGCTTATACAAACAACCTAATGCGCTAAGCTCAATTTCCGCATTCTATATGTATTTTGCATAGTAAATTAAATGTTCACCTAACTGTAGCTTATAATAATAGTATTGTACATAGATGTCAACATGCACTGGTTTATGCCCCATATTAACTTCGCGTACACGGCGCAGCGACAGCAATACGGTGGTATGTGCTTGGGCATTCTTCAATAGTCAACTTAAAAAGTAGAATAAAAATAATAAGGGTAGTATGTAAATCATGTCATAACCATGCGATTTTCCGATCAATATATTAGCATCCTCCGAAATGAACCCAACACTAACATCCTGTACAACTATCTAGCCACCACTACGTCATGCAAAAATTAGAGAAGAACATAAGAAAAGGCTACAGTCCGCTTGGGGCGAATAGTATGACACCCTATTCATATCCCTATATGCCACAAAGAAAAAAGCATTAAGAAGATGATGGATAGCATTTTATTTCATTCTAATAAATTAACAAACAAAGAACGCCCCCAAAAAGTGGGCGTGGCCAAAAACTTTGTATGAACGATATGTTGGAAAAAATATTGGCTAAATATCTTATTAAACATTTTTTTTCGCTTTCTATGAAAATTTTCGAAAAAAACAGCATTTTAGTGAAAAACGTCCACAAAAAGTAGGCGTGGCAAAAAACTTTATGTGACAAACTTATATAGGAGGGCTGTTATAACGCTCTATCTCTCTAAGTTTAGCTTTAAAACGGTTTTTTCTAAATTTTGGCGTGGCAGTGGGCGTATTCCAAGAAATGTTACACTTAACCATTTCGGAGCCCTAGGGAGTATGTGGTCCAAATTTCAGCTGCCTAGCTTAATTTTAAAGGCCTAAAAATTGCGTACGGACGGACGGACATTGCTAAATAGTCTTAGGATTTGGTCCTGAGTATATATACTTTTATGGGTCTACGACGAATATTAAGGGGTGTTACAAGCTATGTGTCAAAATTAATATACCCTTAGGATAGGGTATACAAATCTATACATTTATGTGTATAAATATAGATAAGAATATAAAAACTGTGGATGTAGTTGTATTTGTGGATATACCAGAGTGTAAAAGAAAAAACAATTCTTACTCTTAGAGGTGGAAGTAAAAAGCGTTCTCCTGATCCATTCAATTTCAGGATAGATTCGCAATTTTATTTCGTCCTTGGTGATATTTTTGGGACTCGTTCTCTATATACGTTTTGTTCTCTCGTGTGTTTTTAGTTCCCTTTTCAGTGAACGAATGTTAGTTTTTACTTTTGGCCGCAACTTTTTTAACTTATTTTTTTTTTTTTTACAGTAGTTGCTATTTCCCCCCTTAGTTCTGTATTCAACTTTTTTCAATGTATAATGCTATCCTTCAACTACAGCCTTTTGCTGAATTATACTACCAAAAGGATTTATACGATTCCTGCTACTGATGCTGCCCAGGCTACTGTACTGCACTACCCTTTCACTTCGAGACTCCGAAAAGAGTTAGGAAGGAATTTGAGAGTGGGAAAAGAGGTAACGGATATGGAGCTGGTAACTTTAGCAAGTTTCACGCTTATCTAAGCAGAAATCGTAAATTCTCAATACACGATATAATGTTGTACATACTCTGTATATATTTGTGTAGGTATAGCAAAACATATTTATTTGCGTGTATGTTATAAGAGTTTGGTTTCTTTCTGCTTTCACCCTATACCGGGTATGTTTTGTTTTGAGTTTTATAGTTACATCGTCGACGGCCATTCCAACAACTGATTCCGATATAATAAACGGAAGAGATTTACTTACACACTGGTGAAGATTTCACAATCAAGACTTTATAATGGTTTCTCATATGGGAGGCGATTGGTTGTATCGTTGTCTGTAATAATTTTATCCATTCGATAGTGGAAGCGGGCAAAGAAAAAAAATTAACAAATTCCGGATCGAGCATGCTTGCAAATGCAAACAGTAATAATATACATATAATAAGTATTTTTAAACACATTTTTATTGGGTCGGTTATTCTGTAGTGATGTAGGTTTATGGAAATGAAGATTAAAGTTGCCAATCGTTTAAAAATAAAAGAACAACTGAGAACCTAATTCAAAAATAATATAAATAATTTAGTTATTAATACCTATTCTCGTGTACTCGAAACCCGCAGTAACGCGTATGAATCATCATAGTCTCGCTGTTCATGAAAGTAGTACTCCAACTTACCAACATCAACCACAATACGGCCAATGTTCAAATCCAGAATTTAATTTCATCTACCCCAACTTACCACCTTCAACCACAATGCGGCCAATGTTCAAATCCAGAATGTAATTTCATTTGGCTACGATTTCACGTTCGAAGACACTTATTACTCTTTTTAAACTTTCTCGTATACCTTATAATAATAAGGCAGAGATTATTGAAATACCAAGTACCAAGTGCCAAATTTTCCAAATTTTCAAACATTTCCAACATTGAAAATATACATATATATCTCAACTTTAGAACGTGTACGACTGCGTCATATGAAACTTTCTCGGTACATGAGATGCGTTTTTGAATCGCAAAATGAATTGTTAATGGTGACAAATTTATTGAAATAATTTTTTAAATTTTAAAAAATTTTATTTTCTCAAAAAACGGCACTTAAGATGTTGATGTTATTTTGCACATTGGACACTCTTAACATAATTGTTCAAAATACAAAAAATTATCAAAATCGTTTGAGCCGTTTTTGAGAAAACGAATTTAATTTAAATTTAGAAAATCGTTATATGAAAAAGAAATTATTTCTAAAATCCAAGTATGCAGATTTGTTAAGCTTAATAGTTCAAAAA
Organism: Ferdinandea cuprea; assembly: GCA_963576555.1. Taxonomy (NCBI): domain Eukaryota; kingdom Metazoa; phylum Arthropoda; class Insecta; order Diptera; family Syrphidae; genus Ferdinandea; species Ferdinandea cuprea. Next base: position 88,998,011 of record OY754959.1, read on the forward strand.
AAAATGTTTGGAGTTCGCGTCGTTAGTTTTCGAGATATTGGCGGTTTTAAAAAAACTACCGTTAGTCGAATTTTGTTTGCAAAAACTGAGTATACAGTATTTTTTGCCCCATCCCAAGTATCCTTTGTACAAACAAAGACCAAAATCCTTGGAACCATTTTCTAGAAAAATAGTGATAAGTAATTTTCACAAAAAACACTGTATGGAAGGTACCGTTATTTCAAACGATATAGCAAAAAACAGAAGCATGCCCCGAGATGTAACCCAAAAAAACCTTATATACGAACTTTGAAGAAAATCCGTCGAACCGTTTCGCCATACGTTGCCCGGACAGACAGACAGACCGACGGACGACATTGGCGGACACACTTTTTTGAACATCTCTATAGTCGTAATATCATCCTTCATACTCAGTTTGAGTTCGAAATTTCCGCACGATCGCAATAACTTTCTCTTCAGTATACTACTATATATAGCATATAGCATTCTTCCGTGGAATAACCATACAAACTGTAATAGTTAAAAAAAACATATTCGGCATTTCGTTCGTTAAAGTCGGTTAAATATTTCACACCTATAAAAACTGGTCTTATGCTTGTATCACCTTGATTATACCAATCCATACATATTTAAATTGCTGTAAAATTGATCACTCATATAGCAAGCGTAGACACAATATCGCTTTTCATCTTGCCATACGTATCATTCTTGGACTTAAGTTTCGAACCTCAGCTTTATTCTCTGGCGTTTTGGTCACGCATTCGGCTCAATATCTCTATGAAAAATAAGAAGCACTTCCTCCAACAGGTCTGGTCAACCCATACCCACGATATATATCGGCTACTTCTGGGCGTCATTTTTACATAAATTTTTACTTCGAAATTCTTTACCGCATAGTGAAAAATAATTTTGAAAAAGGAAATACAAAAAAATGTATCTTCTCCTTGAGAAGTATTTATGGTAAACTTAAATCTTCGTTCCATCTTTTATAGATGTACTATAACCACTTAATTGTGAGAATCAAGCAAACATGCATTGCATACATATATGAACTTTACTAATTTATAATATATTGTATCTCACTGTGTGAGCAGCCTAAATTCTTACAAATAAATAAAAGTTACAAACAACTGCACTTTGCCTGATTGAGAAAGAAAGGAAAATATGCAATACTTATTCTAACCCAAAAATATTCTCAACATTGAGAACAAATTTTAGACAAAAAAAAATATAAAAAAACTGTTCTAAATGAACAGAAAGAGGAAGTAGATAAATAATGTTCGACAAACGTGTTACTGCCCCTTTTGCCAAACTCTGAAGAACGGTCTGTCTCAGCCGCAGAGGGGACTTTCTTAGCACGCCAAACTCTCCCCACCTCTGTCGTCTGACGCAATAATACCAAAAATCATTCTGAAACAAAACTACCACGTCAACTTTCCTCAGGAAAGGGAATGGTTTCGGTCAGAATCTTACCCAGGGAAGGAATGCCATTGTATTTTTACAAATGGCTCAAAAAAAGAGGACAGGTGGACAGTCTTTGTGGAATGCGAAAACATTAGACTCCACTACCCCTTTAGTAAACATGGACTGTATTCCAAGCGGAGGTATTCGCTATCCTGAGGTCAATGCATTATATAGTGACCCACAGGTAGAAGGCACTTGCACTTGCGTTTGTAGTGATAGCCAACGTCTTTTCTTCTATCTCTCAGGAAAATTGACTGCAAACTGCTAATGGGCCCACTTTCGGGCCATTAAGCTTTGCTAAACACTGAAATGTGTTAGGCTTGAGCGACATAAAGCAACCTTGGCTCGGGATTATGAAACGACGATGGTTAAGATCAAGATTTCCTTTGTAGTTGTCCTTCATTTGCTCGCATTCCTACAATACAATACAATGTCGAACACAATGTCCAAAAATATTTTCCTGTCAAGAAACACACGAAAATTATCATAAGGATGACTGGATGTTTTTTAATACCGTTAACAAATGCAAACTCTTCCTTAATTGCTTGCAAATAAAGTTCTTAATTAAAACGACTACCAAGAGCAGACTGCCGAATGCAATAAAAATTATAATCCAGAAATAACTTAAATTAATCTACAAAACAGACCCTTCTGCAGTTCAAAGCCATTACCAAATTAACGAAATAGCGACAAAATTTCACTATTTTATACCGTACTTTCTCCACCACCTGGAGAGAAATCCTACCCCGAAGGATATTGAAGATTTTACTGCCCGTATTTCTTTCATGGAGTACAATTACATTTTGATCATTTATTCAAATTCAAATTCGATGAATTATTTTAAAGTTATTCGCATTTCTGAGCGCTGGAAATCTTGATGGTCTCAAATTTTTGTTGTCACCTTCAACATGTTACAAAGCAGAAATCCCATCTTTCAAAAATACAATTACTTACGTACATACATTTGCTTTGTTTATTTTATAAAATTGAAAAGTTACCCTACACCTCCGTAGCCACATTGTTTATGCAAATGTGCGGCTGAGTTCAAGTCACACGTTTTCGAAGAGAAACTAAAGTTACGGAATGGGTGCTGGAATGTGTTGCTTGCTGAAATACGTTTCTCCAAAAAGGAAAAGTTTCAGTGTTAGTACACTAAGTGTTTGGGTGAATTTTGGTCTTTGAAGTCGACTTGGTCTGCAAGTAAATTGAATAAACGCTGTGATTATTTATAAATTAACGTAACGTTTTGTGAGTGTACATATGATATGAGGAAGCAAGGGTACATACAAACTTATTTGCAATAGGAAGGTAAAGGTAAATATTAACGAGGAATATATGCATATTTGACTTCGAAGGAACATGAACTTGGTTTTGAAACTTCTGCTGGTCGTTTTCGTATCTTTGTTTGTTATCTAAAATCATATTCGCATTTAGTACGTAACATATGGAAAATTAAAAAAACGAACGTTTTTATTGAAATAATTTTTGGTACCTTTCCTGAACTATGATAAAAAAAATATTTAGCATGTGGCAAAGACGGTTTTAAAATTTTTGATTGTAATTTATAAGGGTCTGGGGATCTGTGGAATTAAAATAACTTGTTTGCCAGCTCAGCTGATGTAGCTAGTACCTACCTACAATTTGTTATCCTATCCTAAGGGTATATTAATTTCGACACATAGTCTGTAACACCCCTTAATATTTATCGTAGACCAATAGAAGTATATATATCTATGATTTGCACAAAAATCGAATACGATTTAACAATTTCCGTCCATCCTAATAAACTTTTGAGGCCTTACGATTGAAACTAGGAAGCTGAAATTCATATACTCTCTAGAGTATTTCGGGACCCTAGAGAGTATATGTTCAGAATTAAGAGGTAGAGTGTACATTTTTTTTGATACGCCCACTGCCATGTCCACAATTCAATAAGAATTGTCTTAAGCCTAAAGTTGATGGAATAACGTAGATGTCTGTGATCATCTGTATGTAGGTTTCAGTACCTCTCGTTGTCTTAGCGCTACCGATATCAGATCTCTTGGTTGCCTATCGAATGTTTTTTTCAAAATTAACCAGAATCATATGCAGATCCTTTAAGGAATCACGATTTTCCCTTATGGTCCTTATACTTTGGATTGCATCTGTGGTTGATTTACCTGCGAAAAACCAGCACTGGCCATCAGACAGCCGTATTATTTGTCTTAGGCGACCATGAAAAGGAAGAATACAACTTTCCCCCCACTGATTGGGGATTGGATCACCTCTCATGAGTTTGGAGATAAGAATCATGAGCCATCTGAGCCCGATGTCTCTCATCTTTTTCCAGAACTCACTAGGCATCTCATCCGGCCCAATCGCTTTTCTCTTCTTGGAGTTCTTGACCGCCATCCCATCTTCTTCGACTATTATGTCGGTCACTTCTTGATTGTTGGGGGCTGCTCCTGGAAAATACAGCCGGGGAAACTGTTCGTTTAAAAGTTGCTCGCAATACTTTCGCCACCTGTGTACATTTTTTTATTCTCAATATACAACAGACTTTTATTTTTGTTAAAGAATAAGTTATAAAATTAAATATTGAAAGATTATAAAGTTTCCAAACTTTGTTTTGGTCTTTCTAATATCAGTGCTGTCAGTGGCAATTTACAAAAGGTTTTAATAAATGAAATTCAAGTGTTTCATGTTTTTTCTTAAAGTATTTAATCAAACTTTTGATGACAACTCTTACACACGTTCGACCGCTTCATCAATATGCTAAAAACTAAATTACTTGTATGTATTTTTCCCTACCTACTGATCTACTCATTACAAGGTTTTAATGGAGAGGCAGAATTATGGTACGATCACTGGAATGGTATGAAATTAAGCTCCGAAAAACTTAACTTGTGTACTTGTGTAAAGTTTTACTAGAAGATGGCATTTTTTCCCCGTAACAAAACTTGCTCTTCATACTGCATTAGCGTTACCCTGCACAACTAGCTCGATTGAAAGGACCGTCAGCACATTAAGAAAAGTAAAAAAATGGCTTCATTCAACCATGGTTGAAAATTGGTCGCAAAAAGTTTATTTTTTGATTAAGTCTTAGCCGGACTCTGGGCAAACGCTTCCACAGTCATTGTCTTCAAAGTGAAGATTTTTTTGGCGGTATAATTCACACTTTCTTTAAGTGTGAATTTTGATATACTCGGCAAGAAACAGAGAAGAAAAGTGCGTATGGATTAGATGTGTATGTAGCAATTCACTGAAGATCCCAACCACCACATCTGGGTGAAACGCCTTTGAAACTATAGGTCGCAAAAATCATGTACTTTTGAATAGTAATTGAATAATCTAAAAATTTTAAATGATAGATAGGTGAGGGAATGTTTCAATTTACAGGTTTATGCATGTTAAGTGTTCACAGGAAATCTGTTAAAGAAAATGAATAAGAAATTGTGAAAGAAGTGTTGGGAAGATTCGCTCAAGACGCACGCCGTTTGGCTTAAATTTCAATGAACATACGCGAACATACCTACTATTACATACCTTTATTTATTTTGAAACTGTTTGCATTTGCTTAGTGATGCACTCTCACAATGAAAAAAATACGCGAACAAAAAAAAAACAAATTATAATGTACATTGAAATTAAAAATTAGATTATTCAATAAATTTTCAAATTAACTAAATCTGTTTCAAACTGAACTTAAGGAAACATTTTTATTATTACGTAAATTTGGCTGAATTCCTAAATGTCAAAAAAATGCGCATTATTATTATGCTTTGCAATACTGCTTTTTTACTGCAGGGCATACGTGAGGCATGAAATTTTTAACGTTTTCAAAAGTTCTCAGCTGAGTTGTTACATTTTGAATTCAATATATGTATATCGTAAAAATGGCTCAAATAATACTTTTAAACACATTAATAGATAATAATTTAAATAATTTTAAGCACATTAATAATAATTTAAACAACCCAAATTTCATCGCAACAAATCTGTTTGTGATGCAAAGGTTTCTTTTTCGGGCAGTACATACATTTAGACTGCATTAATATTGCATTAAGAAAACGACGTTGCAGTACTACAGTAGTAATGCCACATGAATGAGTTTCCCCTCTTTGAAATCCTTCATCCGGTTTTGAATCGGACTCTACCTAAAACTGTGATGTTGACACGACAGCTGGCTTCTAGTTTTCTATACCAAGACCAACTCAGAAGTAATGGGAATAAATCTGGTAGGCGCTAGTTAATTCTTCAAGACTAAATGTTTTTATAACCCCTTAAGCACAGCATAATTATGTACATATAATAAACAAAATGCTCTGACACGTAAGCTTACATGAAAATCACTTCTTTTACCCTACAACTCTATTTTCATCACACACAAGTGACCAAGGAAAGAATTTCTATTCGCTTCCATTTTTGTACGTCCATCCGCAATTCTGCATCTCTATAAAGATAGGTTAGCATAGAAAATGTACACTACACATTTTCGTACTTTCTCTCTGTGATGAAGGATGCTTAAATTGTATCCTATAATTCGCATCCTTTCAGTCTCTGCGATTCAGTCAAAAGCAGAAAAATCCTCAACCATACAAATGTTCCTTTTTATAGCGGACCTTTCACGAGAGACAAAATAAAAACAGATGACTGTGCCAGCCTTTGTGTTAGCATACCTACATAGTGGGAGAGGAAAAGGATTGACGTTTTTTTTTTGTTCGTCTTCTGCCTTTTTTTTTTGTGCGGCAAACATCCTTTTCAAATAGATGGAACTAAAAAGGGTTTTCAATTTCAATGTCGGTCGCTACGAAACAGGATACATAGCAAGGACATTGAATTTGAAAGAAGACAAAAAGATGCAAGACTGCCACGACCCAGTTCCACACAGTGTGTAAATATCCCTTTAAGCCTGTGGTTATCCTACTGTAAACGGATAGGTATCTGTATATCTACGCGTGTGCATGGCCAATGTTTACTGCCATGCTTCTATTGCTGCCGGTGTAGACCGGTCACCCCCATCGACCAGTCCCCAAAAGGAAGGGAAATTTCTATAGCCTACAGTTATGCGATGACATAATGATTATGTTCACATTTTTCCTCTTTTGATTTTTTTTTCTCTTACACAATGCGTAGGAATGACAGTGACCCAAAAATAGAATGGGAAGAAGATAACTAAAGGCTTTGCTGGAAATGGCAAGCCATTCTCATTATAATGCCAGTTATCCCACAAACAGTACGCTGGTGTGTTCGTGTTACTGTTTTGTTAAAAGAAAGGGTTTGTCATGTCACACATATGTAGTTTCTTTGGCATGTAGTACTTTTCGAAAGGATAGTCATATAACAGACACTATGTTGTAATTGTTATTGGTTCTCAAGTGACTTTGTGTGCCAATGAAAATGTATGTTTGAATTTGTTACACGAAAATCCTTTTGTGCCGGTATAAAATTGAGGGCTCTCTTATAAAAACTTACGGGATAAGGGTATATTTTTTCAGCTAGTCTAGGGGGATACGAAAGATTTTCTTGAGGAACTGGCGAAGAGAGGAAGAAGAACAAACTCTTACAAACCTTTATACCTAAAATTACAATTAGAGCCACATGCCATGAATATATTTATTTCGAACTAGTTTGGGCTGAAATACCAAATGTGAAACATTTCAAAATGATAAATTTATCTGACCATTTTGACTCATCGAAAATATCAACATGTTATTTTCAAGTGTTGACACAAAAATTATAATGTTCAAAATATAATATCCAATATTTGCAAAACATTTCATGACTTACTAATGACCCCTAGATTTAGCGTAACGCAGTTTAAAGCATTTATCGTGGTGGGATATGTTGAAACTTCAATAAGAATAGAAAAATTTAATTAGAAATGTTGATCTTCGGTTCGGTTTCATAAACGAAATAGTAGCCAACAGACAAAACAAAATGTAATAGCTTATAAATAGGGTTTCAAATCGTCCTCAGGTCAACTTTAAAAACTATCATCAGAAGTTTCTACTATTTTCCATTCGGAATCGGCTTAAGATTCTAGGTCCCTTGAACTAGTTTCAAAAATATATCATCGAACGCACAATGTTTAAAGAAGCTTTAAAGCAGATCGCTGAGAAACATACTAACTTCACAGAGTTGTACTACATTTCAAAATACAATGAAAACAGATGTTCAACTTTGTTCAATTTCTAGACAAGTAGGTAACCGCGGAAAAAATATTGGCTAAATATTTTGTCAAACATTTTTTTTCGGTTTCTATGAAAATTTACGAATAAAATAGAATTTTATCAAAAAAAAACGCCCACAAAAAGTAGGCGTGGCAAAAAAAAATATGACAAAGTTTTGAAGGAGGGCAGTGTCAACATATCTTGCAAAGGTTGTAATACTCAATCTCTTTAACTTTAGCTTTAAAACGGTTTTTTCTAAAATGTGGGCTTGGCAGTGGGCGTATCAAAAATTTGTTTACACTTAGCCATTTTGGAACTCTAGGGAATATGTGGTCCTAATTTCAGCTTCCTAGCTTAAATTTAAAGGCCTCCACATACGGATGGACATTGCTAAGTAGTCTTAGGTTTTGATCCTGATCAGAGATACATATACTTTTAGGGGTCTCCGACGAATATTAAGGGGTGTTACAAACTATGTGTCAAAATTAATACACCCTTTACGGGTATAAAAATATTTGGGGTTTTATTCGAGATATCAGAAAAATATACTTACATACATAGATCATGCAAAATTTTAAAATTGTAGTTTTGTTGGTCACTTAGAGTGATAATATTTATATGCGGGTGCCACACAATGTTTTTGAAACATATACAATGTAAAATTACTACGTTCAATTATAATTTCATAACGGCGGCTCCCATTCTCATTGCACGGAAAATCACATACATTTTGTAGACCTTTTAAATATGCAATTTATGTAAGCTCTGATACAATAAAATGGGAAGTGCAATTTATGTTAAATAAAACTCCTCCTCAAACCCAAAAATAGGGGCCAAGAAAGCCCGGATGTGTTAAAATTTGGGAAATGTAATATAAATTATCAACTTTAAGTGAACGTACAAATATTTCTCCGTACTTTAAAAAGCAAAGGCACATTGAAAATATGCTGAAACACCAACTCTTATAATACTTTGTTTTCCAGAAACCTGAATTAAGTTTGAAGTACTTTAGAGATATCCAAAAAAGTTGGTCTGTCAAAACCGTCTGCGTTTCTGTCTATCGATCTGTTTATCCATAAAAATTGTTTATTATGCACTAATAAAGGGTGATTTTTTAGCTGGTTTGGTTTTGGCAACACTGGTTTTGACAGCTGACGTGTGTTTAGTACCTTGTGTCACTGTCAAACAGCTTCAGTTTGGTTTGCAATTTAACCATGGATCGTCTTACAAATGAACAACGCTTGCAAATTATTGAATTTTACTATCAAAATTCGTGCTCGGTTCGAAATATTCATCGCGCGCTGCTTCCATTTTATGATCGGCATTCTCGACCTTCTGAGCAGTCTATTCGGAAGATTGTGACCAAATTTCGCACCAAATTTACTTTGTTGGACATTAAACCACCAACATGTGTACGTACTGTGCGTATTGAAGAAAATATTGCGGGCGTATCAGCTAGTATGACAGAAGACCGCGAAATGTCGATTCGGCGCCGTTCCCAGCAGTTAGGCCTTTGTTACAGCACTACGTGGAAAATTTTGCGGAAGGATTTGGGCGTAAAGCCTTTTAAGATACAGCTGGTGCAAGAACTAAAGCCAGGCGACCTACCACAACGCCGAATTTTTGGTGAATGGGCTCTTGGAAAGCTGGCCGAGGATCCGCTTTTTTATCGAAAAATTGTGTTCAGCGATGATGCTCATTTTTGGTTGAATGGGTACGTAAATAAGCAAAATTGCCGCATTTGGAGTGAAGATCAGCCAGAAGCATTGCAACAGCTACCAATGCATCCCGAAAAAGCCACTGTTTGGTGCGGTTTATGGGCCGGCGGCATTATTGGGCCATATTTCTTCAAAGATGATGCGAATCGCAGCGTTACTGTCAATGGTGAACGCTACCGAGCGATGATAACAAACTTTGTTTTGCCCGAAATGGAAGTTCTTGACTTGCATGATATGTGGTTTCAACAAGACGGTGCCACATGCCACACAGCACGCGAAACAATGGCGCAATTGCGAGGCTAGTTTGGTGAACAGTTAATTTCACGTTTCGGGCCGGTCAATTGGCCGCCTAGATCGTGCGATTTGACACCATTAGATTATTTTTTGTGGGGGTATGCCAGGCTAATGTGTATAGGGACAAGCCCGCTTCGATTGACGCACTGGAAGCCAACATCCATGCATTCATTCGTGAGATACCGGCCGATATGTGTGAAAGAGTATGCCAAAATTGGACTCAGCGGATGGGCTACCTGAGACGCAGCCGCGGTCAACATTTGCATGAAATTATCTTTAAACATTAAATTGCAAGGTTCAAACTATCGATTCAAATAAATATTTCATTCATTTTTTCGAATTTTTTGTGTTTTTTTTTTTAAAAAAAGTTCTAAACCTCTTAAAAAATCACCCGTTAAAATTAAAAAAAGAAACAGTTCTGTAAAATATTTGCCCAACATGAGTTCTACCAAGCGTTCATTTTAAGATTGCAAACTGGCAAAAAATAGCCCCGCACAAAAAAGAAGTCCAAGGTAAATTTTGGTATTAATATTTTCATAGCAAAACGCGGGTATTCAGCTAATATTTATATGTAATAATATATTTAGATTATAGATTTCGCTACTCAAATTTCTTCACAATTTGTCATAATAATCTACATTTTACTAAAACTCTATAGAGCGTTAAACAACAACTACATTGAAGTGTTGTGTCGATTTATTCTTATCTTGCTCGCTTTGTTATATTTATTAAGGGATGCAGTTCGTATTGTCGACAGTTAGTTCACTTTAGTCGCTAGCTAACTCGGTAGTTATACAGACCTTTTCGACGTAGTACAATTAAAAAACTAAAAAACTAAACAACTAAACAATTTTTAAAGTAGGTATCAGAAAACATACAGCTCTATAAGTATGGATTTCGATGTCAGCTATTTTGAACAATTAAAACTAGGATTAAAGTAAGTTAAATATTAATATACATACTTTGATAATTCGCTTTGACCTATTAGTTGCTGTTAAATTAACCTTCAAATATTTGCTTCATTTATAGCAATTTGTTTTTGCAAATTGTTATCGCTTCTATTGTGACGCTTCTTTTCATTTCTTTCAACTGATAGGACAGATAAAAGTGATAAAATGTGCCCGTATAAGTTTATCTAACGCTTTATCACGATAGTGATAGAAAAACATTTCAAAAAAATATTTTTAATAACTTAACTTGGAGAGCTCTGACTTACAACATTTTACATCATTAATATAAATATTACTATATTTAAAATACATATAACAAAATAAAATAAATATTTTACAGTAATGCTCTCCCTTGCTCTCTCTCACTGAAAATCTTGACCTTCGAATATTTTTGTGGCATTCGTAGATCGTATTCGTAATTGAAGTTTGAAATTTTCAATGTCAGTGGTTTTAGTAACACAAATCATGATAAAGCACTTTCGGGAATATCATTAAGTATTTCTATGTTATTGATATAAGTTGTATATCGGTATACTAGTTATCGAAAAAGAAGATATATTTGGGTACGCCGGTTTTTTATGTTTCAAGAGATTTTTAGCTTGGGCTCAATTGCTGTATTTAGGGGCAAACTTTAAGCAATTTTTTCAAAGGAAAATAGTGATGGGGAATACAAATCAGCCGAATTCGTATACCAGAATATTTTCATTTTAATTCAATTGCCCATTTAAAAGGGGTAAGCAATTTATCAAGATGGCTTAACGTTTTCAAGGTATTATTAAGAACCCATAAGGCAGCTCCAAGGTCCAATTTAAAACCAGAAGTAAAAATCATTTTTTGAGTATTTCCAAATATCAAAGAATAGATCAATTTTCAGTTTTGTTTTCATTAGGAAAATGATTGCTGCAGTTAGGTACGAGCATTAAGCTAGTAAGGTATAGTAATAAAAATGCTATACCCATTTATAAACAGGCAATCTCTTCTATCTACCGAAAACAAAATCATGATACACAAAATAATACTCCATGCAATTTTTCTGTATACCCGATTCCAACCGCACTGAAATCTAAGGTTTCAAAACCTCGTTGTTGTGTGAAGTTTCGATGAAACCTTTTCAGAATATGGTTGCAATGGTGAGGTTGTCAAAGCAAACGCACTTTTTGACACATTCTACAAGTTCCACAAAGCAGTTAGAAGATTTTTACAAGTCAACTGCAAGGAACCTAAGAGTCAGTTCACCGAATTTTTAAATGATGATCTCGTGAATTATTCTAACAAATAGGCAATGTTTGCTTATATTGAAATATCAGTGCACTTGCAACTTAAAAGCAATAATTGTTTATTCGCTTTTATTTTTCGATGGTAGTGTTTCGTGTGAATGCTTAAACGAGGTTTTGTGGTAACCTCAGATTTCAGTGCAGTGTGAATAGAGTATAACGTATAAGGTACTATCTCTAATTTTTGCTCCAGTTACCGAGGATTTAAGGAAAGCCCTACATTGGTATACCCTGACCCACATTAATGCAAACAAATTTGTTTGTTAATAATTGCATCAGAAACATTCTTTCCATTGAAACATGATATTTAGATCAAACAGTGATACAATTTAATAAAAATATACTTTAGAAAAACGTAAATACCCAAACAATCTATACAATGAATCTTTAATTTTACGTAAAAAAAAATTACATACTTTATTTATGTTTTTTATTTATAGAATCATTAGTCACAAAATCGAGCAATATAAATTGACTACTAACGAAACTTCTGTTGTGGAAACAACTAATGGCAAGGTCAAAGGAGTCAAAAGAATATCCGTGTACGGGGATGCATATTATAGCTTTGAGAAGATTCCATTTGGAAAACCTCCAGTAAACGAATTGCGATTCAAAGCTCCGCAGCCTTCTGAGCATTGGGATGGAATCAAAGATTGTACTTCTTCTGGTAACAAGCCGTTGCAGCAGAATGCAGTCACAGGCCTCATTGAAGGCTCCGAAGATTGTCTTTATTTAAATGTCTATGCAAAAAATGTAAGAATTGACAATGGCCCTCTGTTGGATCTCCACAAGAAAAATGTTTTTTACTTTTAGCTCGTTTCGGAAAAACCACTACCGGTGATGGTTTGGATATATGGCGGCGGATTTCAAATCGGTGATGCTGGAAGGGAAATTTATAGTCCAGACTATTTTATGAAGCAAGATGTTATCCTCATTTCGATAACTTATCGGCTAGGGCCGTTGGGTACGTTTTATCAATAAAAGCTCAAATGGTTTTTAATTTCATTTCTGATTCGAAAGGTTTTCTGAGTCTGAATGATTCCAGTCTGGATATTCCTGGTAATGCTGGTCTAAAAGATCAAGTACTTGCATTGCGTTGGATCAAAAAGAATGTTCAGTTCTTCAATGGAGATCAACACAACATCACAGTATTCGGAGAAAGTGCCGGAGGAGCTTCGACTCACTACATGATGATAACTGACCAAACCAAAGACCTGTTTCAAAAGGCAATAGTGCAATCTGGAAGTGCACTATGCTGCTGGGCGACAACTCCATACAGCAGCTATCCATATCGTCTTGCAAAAGCAGCAGGATATAAAGGCGATGAAAATGAACGACAAATATATGAGTTCCTACTCAGATGTGATGGAAAGAAATTGTTGCATGCACAAAAAGACTTGCTCACGGCAGAAGAACTACGCAACCGAATTATAATTGTTTTTGGACCAGTAGTTGAGCCATATGTGACGGAACATTGTGTAGTTCCTAAACATCCGTTAGAAATGATGAAAACTGCTTGGAGTAATAGCATTCCATTGGTCATTGGTGGTTGCTCATTTGAGGGACTATTTGTTTATCAAGGTACCTACTTCGATTTTAAGGCTGCTAGTATACATGGCTTTTTATAATAATCATCTCTCATTATTAAGACATGAAAAAGTTCCCCCATCTAATTACCGAATTGGGTGATTGCCAGTACTTAGTTCCGCTAGAGTTGTGCGAAGATCGCAAGAGTAAGCTTTGCAGGGATCTTGGCCTAAAGTTAAAACATGCTCACTTTGGTAAAAATGAACCATCACTGGAACACTCATTTTCTTATCTAGACGTAATTATCTATATTGAAAACAAACATTCACAGCTTACCTTATACGTTATTATATTCTTTTAGATTATGTCCTTCAAACTATTCTGGCATTCAATTCACCGAACCGTTCTTGCTCGTTCCATCTATGCCAGTGCACCCACATACCTCTATCGCTTCGATTTCGATTCACCGTTTTTTAATCATTTTAGGGTATTAAAGTGTGGAAAGAATGTGAGAGGTGTTGGACATGCTGACGATTTATCGTATCTATTTTATAATATCTTTGCAACAAAGTTACTAAAGGATAGTCCCGAGTATAAAACTATTGACCGAATGACAGGTATTTGGACACAGTTTGCAGCAACTGGCGATCCCAATGCAAATGGCATTAAGCCAGCAGTGTGGATGCCAACCAATATTAATGATAACCCACGCAAATGCTTGAATATAAGTGAAAATGTTGAATTCATCGATTTACCCGAATCGGATAAATTGGAAATATGGGATAATTTGTATAGCAAAGATTTGTTTTAAATATTACTTAAGCTTGGAGTGTAACTAATATTAAGGAATTGAATTCATTTAGTTTTGAAAAAATCAATTTTCTTAAAAAGAAGCACGCCCGCATGATGTTGTTGTTTTTTTTATATATCATCTAAAAGTGGATATTTGACGCATTAATTTGGATCTTTAGGACGTCAACCCAGTCTGAAAATATCATCCAATGCAGGAGTGGATCATTGTTTTTTTCAAGACGCGCTGTAATTTTTTGCCGCTATATATGACTAGATGCCAACTTAGTTTAGCTAAGCTAACAACTAGGAAGAAGATCCATGATGTAATATTTGTGAGAGATGTTCTCTGCTATCATGCTTGATGGCTTTAATAGCACTATCAAATCTATATCGTGGAGTGCTTATTGCAATCAGCTGGCACGAGCAGAAATTCGCTGGCACTAAAAGTGCTCCCACAGGCACATCTGGTGCTGGTGTTAGTATATACATACCTAAAACAAACACATCAGGCTTACATTAGATACATGTACTAATATGTAAGTCAATCGCATGATTATCTAAGCTATAAATTCTGCTCATGTGAGTAATTGGCTCATTCCTGCCATAATTCGTGCTATCATAAGCGCTAAAAATTAAATCCACTCTACGTCAGTTGTGAGCACCTCCATGGAAGTTTAATACATTGGAAGATAAAAGGTCAGAAGCATCTATTTGACCGGCTATAAGCTGCTGTAAGAAAAACACATAACTATTCAATCTACGTTGAAAGAGGGGTAACATTTGAAGAATTTTGATATGTAGAGAGGAAGGTTATATGGACCTTTAGGGGCAAAATGAATGAAGTTACGTTAAATAGCTTCAATGCAAATTGGTTGAATATTGTAGTAAGGAGTCCATATGACCAATAAAGATAGGTTTGAGATCAAAGAAAAAAAAAATCTTTAAAACTATCAACATGACAAAGCATATGATGATATAAAGAATAATGAAAACTTTGAAACAAAATTGAAGGTGAAACAAAGATATAACCGTCTACCCTCAAGGCTAGGTAAATCAATAAGCTGAAGTATGGGTCTTGCCAACCTATTCCTCTCAACGCAAATCTTAAAAGTTACAAGAAATAATCAAGAGGCGTTAAATCGCATGATCTTGGCGGCCAACTCACAGGGCCATTTCGAGAGATAAGCTGCTCACCAAGTTCATCCTTCAACATTTCCATTATTTCACGAGCTGTATGGCATGTTGCACCGTCTTGATGAAACCACATGTCAACCAAGTTCAACCCAGCCAAATGCGGCAACAAAAAGTCCCGTATCATGGCTCGATATCGTTCGCCGCTAACGGTAACGTTTCTTCCACGGTCGTCTTTGAAGAAAAATGGACTGATGATGCCACCAGCCCATAAACCACACCAAACTGTCCTTTTTTCGGGATGCATAGCTAATTCTTGTATGGCATGTGGCGGTTCATCACTCCAGCTTCAGCCTCATCGCTGAACACAATTTTTCGATAAAACAGCAAAATTTTCAGATGTTTAAAAGAGCACGAATTTTGATAATAAATTTTAATAATTTGCAATCGTTGCTCGTATAGTAGTATACTGAAAACTTTTCACTGTGACAGATGTCGTTAGGACGCCATTACTAACCAGTGCTTCCAACGCGAAAAACTTAGCTCTTAAAAAATCACCCTTTATAATATGTTATAATCATTTGTAACCAAACTCGCTTTTTATGTTCCAATGTATTACAGCTTACACATGTCTACTTTTGTAGGTTTTTTGAATAACTTGTTTCTCGTTTACATACATATGTATAAATACTAAAGATGCAATCGTGCTAAAATGTTGAGCTCAATCAGGACATGTTCTCCCTAGAGTCCCTGAATGCTTGAGTGAAAAAATTTGTTGATACTCTCACTGCCACACCTATAATTTTGAAATAAAACCGTTTTAAATCCCAATTTGATGGAATAAAATGTTATCACAAAATATATAGACACTAACCTACTTCACTTGTCAGTTCTCTGTTTTTTCCCCCAGCTTACCTTTGTTAGTGCTTTTTTTTCCAACAGGTTGATTTCTTGAAAATTTCAATAAAAATTGAAAAAAAACATAAGGAAAGGCAAAAAAAACATACAGTCCGCTTGGGGCGAACAGTATGATACCCTATCCTTATCTCTATGTACCGCAAAGAAAAAATTCATAAGAAAGATGATAGATTTTATTTCGTTTTATTTCATTCTATGAAATTTATAGAAAAAAAAATATTTTTTTGAAAAAACGCTCCCGAAAAGTGGTCTTGGCCAAAAACTTTGTGCGGGCGATATGTTGGAAAAAATATTGGCTAAATATCTTGTTAAACATTTTTTTTCGTCTTCTATGAACATTTTCGAAGAAAAAAGCATTTTAGTGAAAAAAGCCAACAAATAGTAGGCGTGGCAGAAATTTTATAGGACAAACTTTTAAAGGAGGGCAGTGCCTACATATCTTCTGAAGCTTGTAACACTCTATCTCTCTCACTTTAGCTTTAAAATGTTTTTTTCTAAATTGTGGGCGTATTAAAAAAATGTTTACACTTAACCATTTCGTAACCCTAGGGAGTATGTGTTCTAAATTTTAGCTTACTAGCTTAATTTTAAAGGCCTAAAAATAGCGTACGGACGGATGGACATTACTAAATAGTTAAAGGATTTGGTCCTGATCACAAATATATTTACTTTTATGGGTCCACGACGGATATTAAAGGATGTTACAAGCTATATGTCAAAATTAATATACTCTTAGGATTGGTTATACAAAATTATAATAAGACATTTAGCCAATATTTCCTCTTTCTCGGTTTTTTTAAACTGACGTTTTTATGTGAATTTCATAAAATAAAATGTTTTCATCATGTTCTCAGCGCCTTTTTCTTGGACTGTAGTCTTTCCCTATATTTTCTACAGGAATAAGGAAACATTTTTTTTTAATAATACAAACAGTATAAACCTTAAATATAAATCGTCAGTGAATCAACGAAAGATCTATCTTTACAGTCTTTTGACCAATCACCCTCAATTAACTCAGTATTGTTGAAATTAATGACAGACACGCCAGTAGACTGTTGTAGCAACGAAAGTAAACCGATTTCGATAATATTATGTATGGGTATGCACCTACAATTACAACCAAAATGCTTAATGTCTGGAAATAGTGTGCAGACATATCAAACTTAACCACCGCTACAAATCCGATATACCACTTCGCTTCGATCGCAACTAGTACGTTAAGTTTGAACTCCCACGAACAAAGTGTTCTATCCGCACACTATCTCGGTTTTTATCAAAATTAAACTTTTCTATTAACATATGAATATTTTTTTGAGAATTAAATATCATTTTAGAATCTGTTAAGATTTGTGGGCACGACAAAAACAAATTGATAAGTTGGGCTGATCAATTTAGTAGAAAAATTGATTAAAACGAAGTTATCGAATGTACATAAGTGCTGTAGTACAATTCCTATGCGATTACGATTGTAGCTAATCTTGAAGAACAATCGCGAGTTTTAATCTTCTCTCCATAATTTAGTTAACTTCTAAATGTATGCGGTACCTATGCTGTTATTATTAAATGTGATCGTGCATCGGCCGAATAATGCTATGAATAATTTATGTAATATTTGTTTTGTTGTTACTAACTCTTTCTCGTATACTTTAGTATACTAAAGAGAAAGTTATTGCAATCATTCGGACATTTCGAAAACAAACTGAGTCTTAAGTATGATACAACGAATAAAAAAAATAAGGAAAGGCTACAGTCCGCTTGGGGCGAACAGTATGATAACCTATCCTTATCCCTATGTACCCCAAAGAAAAAAAGCATTAGGAAGATGATGGATAGCATTTTATTTCATTCTATGAAACTTATAGAAAAAAAATTATTTTTTTGAAAAAACGCCCCCAAAAAGTGGGCGTGGCCAAAACCTTTGTATGGGCGATGTATTGGAAAAAATATTGGCTAAATATATTGTTAAACATTTTTTTTTTCGATTTCTATGAAAATTTTCGAAGAAAACAGCATTTTAGTGAAAAACGCCCATAAAAAGTAGGCGTGGCCAAAACCTTTGTATGGGCGATATATTGGAAAAAATATTGGCTAAATATATTGTTAAACATTTTTTTTTTCGATTTCTATGAAAATTTGCGAAGAAAACAGCATTTTAGTGAAAAACGCCCACAAAAAGTAGGCGTGGCAAAAAACTTTATATGACAAATTAATAAAGGTGGGCAGTAACTACATATCTTGTGAAGGTTGTACAACTTTATCTCTCTAACTTAAGCCTTAAATGGTTTTTTCTAAATTATGGGCTTGGCTGTGGGCGTATTTTGAAAATTTTAACACTTTACCATTTCGGAACCCTAGGGAGTATACGTTCCAAATTTCAGCTTCCTAGCGTAATTTTAAAGGCCTCAAAAGTTGATACGGACGGACGGACATTGCTATATAGTCTTAGATTTTGGTCCTGATCATAAATATATATACTTTTAGGGGTCTGCGACGAATATTAAGGGGTGTTAATGGATAGGGTATAAATATTAGGCGTAAACGGCCTATACACGACCTAAAGCCTAGCTTCTCCAACCATTGTGGATGCGAAGATATACTTTTTGACACGAATGACAGTTTTACTCTTGAATGCTTATCAAACGTTTACACGAGGTGGGGCAGCGAATAAAAACTTTCAGATGGTATGGGTCGGATTGGAAACGGAGACCCCTCGGTTAGTATTCTAATGCTCTTAACCACTAAGCCACTGCACCCGCTATAAGGTAAACGATTTGATAGATTTGCCTCAAAGTTCGTATATACTTTATAGACATTTTGGGAAAACAAATTGAATAATATGTTTATTTCAGATTTTTTTAAGGGAACAAGTGGCTTTAAAACGAAATACATAAAAATTCAAACGAGATAGTGACATATATTTTTGTATATAATAGCTACATACATATGTCCACAAATCATTTCCCAAATTGTACATTAAGTCGGTAACACCCTGTACAGGGATAGGGAGAAAGTTTCACATGACCCCGTGGTGCACTTTATTTCATTTAGTGTGCGATAACGTTTCATTACTTTGAATGCCTGTCCCAGACCATCGGGACTGTGTGCGGGTGACAAACACATTCATAGCTTTCTTTTAATGAATAGATTTCAGAGCATTGGATTTAGTTAGATATTGACGTTCTTGTTGTGCGGGAGTGGTGAAAGTGAATAGTTTGTTATTATAATTAATTTTATTTTTGGTTTTTACAATGAATACGGACGTTAGCTTTCTAGATTCTTTAAAATTTAGCTTTAGGTAAGTTTAATGTCTACAAAATCTAGTATTGAGGTGAATTAAATTTTTGTAAATTAAAATCACAAATTTTGTGCTACTAGTAAAATTATCTTAAATAATTTCAAAAACAGTTCCGCCCCGTGCATATGTACTATTTAAAATTGTTATTAAAAGTTTGTCTTCACTTGGTTATATAAAAAAAATATATTTGTACTAGGACAATATGTAGTTCAATTTAAAACAAAACAGCAATTAATTGGACCGCGATGTTCTGTTTTGTTTATTCTACAGAAGTCATGCCTTGGCTTGTGCTGATAATAGTCTTTATCGCAGTACCTACCCACAACTTTTTCACATTCAACAATGTACTGTTTCATGTGAAATTAAACGCTCCCCACTGTCAATAGCATCTGATTATAGTATCATATACATATATACAAATGTGTGTTTCGATTGTGCTTTGCATATTAAAATGGCTAACATATTAATTTAGAAGAGTTAAAAATAATTAGCATGCAACCGCTTGAACGCCAGTTGAGATCTATTATATTTTTCATCTAAATTGTGTAGTACTAAAAATGTATTTGCCCATACAAGTTTAAAATAAAAATGGGGTTAACTTAGGCTCAATGCTTTCGACGTAGGTTGGTTTGGTTACTAAAAGTAGCACCATAATGATCACATCGTGAAAAAGCTTATATTAGAACAAAGATATTGCACTAAATTATGCAGTTTACACATACATTGGACAGACATGCTTTATACACATCTATATACATCTACCTGAATAACTACGATTCGCTACAAAATATGTAACTGATATGCGTTGCACCTGTAATTATATGTGTTTGTATAATACATTTTTAGAAATTATAATAATTTAATTGAAATGCACTTTATGAAGAAAAACACATTTGCTATGCATAAGTCATAGTGAAAATGAGCCGCTTTCAGGAGTGAAATGGGCAGTGGCGTATACGTGATTTTTTTTTTGGCGGGGTGCAACTAGTTTTAGGCCATACTTCATTTTACACCGACATAACAGCTTTTATTTTTTGGCTCCTAACCTTAAGCGCTAAATGAATTCAAATTTAACTTAGAGCCAGTGACACCAACAAGGGGTATATGGAAATGAAACAACTAGTATAGGAGAGAAACCAATACATTTAACAAATTGACATATCTGGTTTGCATTTGAAACCTCACAACTAAATTACTTTAAACAATTTTGAAACCGAGTTACATAAGATCAAATTGAAGTCAAGTTAGTTTACAAACGAAGATAGCCGACAAAAAACGAACCCGATATAATGATGAAATAAACGCATTGAAGCAGCTCTATTTAAAACCGAACAATATGCATATTCAACACGAATGGGCATGAACATGATCGGCTTAGAAAAGAATGATATATAATAAAAATATAATTCAGAAGTGAATTAATTAACTTAGATTATTTTACGTTTCACTACAATTGATGGTAGCTAATTGATACGTAATTAGTTATTAAAAAGTAACTCAAATTACTGAAATGGACAGTGAAGGAGACTATTGAGTATTGAGAACGAATTTTGAATTTGAAATTATTGAATTTGCTTGGACGAAAATTAAACATAATAAGATTAAGATTAACCGCTAAAGAAGTAATTGTTTAACTGCTGGGTAACAACTTGTATGTACCACGTTGAAATATGTTAAGCTTTATTCTGTTCTAATTTCTTGCACACGCCTGACGACCTAAAAATTCTTGGATAAACAACATGGTAAGTCAACATCAGTGCATGAATAATGAATAGTCAACATCAGTGAATGAATGAAGAGCAATTTTTCTACACATAAAAAGTATGAAAATAAATGCACTGACTGATGTTTCTATGCTGTTAGTGGGCTAGGTTCCCGCTTACATGCGCGTACTTTGCAAGAAAAAGGTTAATGGATTTTGGATTATTTTATATTTTTACATTTTGTAAATTATCCTAAATTTGATGTTGTTAAGGTATAGATAGATA
Organism: Ferdinandea cuprea; assembly: GCA_963576555.1. Classification (NCBI taxonomy): domain Eukaryota; kingdom Metazoa; phylum Arthropoda; class Insecta; order Diptera; family Syrphidae; genus Ferdinandea; species Ferdinandea cuprea. The sequence continues at coordinate 89,019,514 of OY754959.1, forward strand.
TCTAAAAATTACATGTCTATACCTTAAATCGCAAGCCAGCAAAGTCCACTATTTACTTTTTTTTTACTTTTACTTTTAATACTTTTTAAAAAAAAATGCAGTCAAGATTTAAATAAGAAGGACATAGGAGATTTTCAGGTTTTTAAATTTTGGTAAAATATAAATAAATGCGATGGTTTTTAGTGTTTCCTAAAAAAATTGCAGGGAATAATTTTTACCACTGGTTCTACGATGGTTGGAAGTGCCGCATAATTTTGTAAATCTATCAGTTTATAAGCAAAAATAGTAGCTCATTTTGTGGCTCTGTAATCCTGAAACTCCTCATGTTAAAGAATTTTAAATTTGGAATAGAGTCTACCGCTGTGCATCCCAATTAATCCTTAAAATACTTCAAATTTATAGAAAACTAGCTGGCCCAGCGAACTCCGTTCTGCCAAAATAATAAAATTAATGTAATGAAAATAATAATTCCAAGTATGCACAAACTGCCTCATGTAATTCGGTCAATTCTAATTCTTTTTTCAAAAGTTCTACATACAATGGAAATAAATGAACTATAACGATGTGTTTCAATCAAACCGCAATGATTGACGTATTGGCAAACCTTTCGCTTTTTCACTGATGTGCTTCATGGTACTCAAAATGTTTCGTTCTTTTTTGGGAGCGTACACATACAAAGCATATATACATATAATTCTGCATGTGAGAAACATGAGAATTGAAGATTAATTCCATCAATTGTCCCTATTGAAAGAGAGACTCGATATTCGTTTGGAATAAGCGAAATCCGCGCAGTGAGAACATATTTGCCTTTGAATTTTCGCCTCAAAATCTTTCAATTATACATTTTTTGCCGCTATCCCAGGGAAGGCGAGTGCCAAAACAATCTCAGTACTCGAACGGATCGTAGCCAAAATCAATTAATTATCAGTTCAAGCCGCCATTTTCGTTATCGATTGAAATCGATTCATTTTCGAACAAATAATTCAAAATTTCCAACATATTCCTCCATAGTGTTCTTCCTTGGGCCAATTCGAATCCATCAAGCTCGAAATCATGAAAACCCAACGATCCGTTCTCGAGTTATGAGTGCACATAAGGAAGAAGTCTGTTTTATTTTAAACCAGTTTTTATCAACTTCCAAATAAAAAATAATGACTCATATTGGAATGGCATCACAAACCGCAACAGATTAATATACTTTATGCTGTGTAGCATAAGCATGGAAGAAAGAAAAGGACAACTACTCTGTCCTACTCCTGAATCACACCGCGCGAAACTATAAAAATGTACTGAAATTTATGCATTTTTTCACGCACGCACCATTTTTCGATTGTAATCGAACTTTACAAAAACCATATATAGACCAATACCAAAGATGTGTGAAAGTTTGGTTAACATCGGTAAATGCGTTAAGGCGTGAATCGGCGACAAACGAACACAATTTAAAGTCTCAATTTGTATATACATAGATTTGTCGGAGATAGAATTCAAAGGTTTCGACATATCAATGAGATCTCTTGTTTCCGTATCACTATGTGATTACCATTTAGCAGCTGCTAGAAATGCCCCATGTACTTAAGAGCCAAAAAATCCCATCGTTTTATTAAAATAAGCTTGAAGACATTATAATTTTAGTGGTATTTCGTGAAAAGACTTAGATGTGCCCTTCACCTTCAACCTTCATTTAAGTTGAATATATTTTTCTGCAAAACATATATAACTATCTGAAGAACTTAATCAATTTTCTCAGAGATCTACACAAAATTTAAACATCGAATCGTGATAAGGCATATCAGCATTTTTGTCTGTTTTCCCTATTTTTCGAACTTCTTAAGTTTCTGATTTTAAAGGAGCATTATATGGATTGTTATGATACATATTATGTATAAATTGACTCTAAATTTTTGAATTCTAACATCGCAATGATACATATTGACTCACATTAGCTTCTTATCAAAAGCTTTATATATTATAAATAATTAATAATGCAAAAATGCATGCACTCTAATTATAAGAGACGTTATTTTTCTTTATAGCACACCAAGATAAATCTTTATCTGTATAAGTATATAAGATCTTCAGTCATCGTTTTCTTTTATAGTGGAAAATTACATTAAAAAAAACATATGCATCACTGATAAAGACGTATGCACTTGATGGTATTAATTATTTTCTTTTCGAAGTCAATTCGTTTTGACCTTGCCATGTGTGTATTTAGTGAACTAATTCATATCATAGATCTAGGCTTCATTTTTTTTAAGTGAATTCATAAAATGTATGGGTTGAATTACATATATTGAATCTTGTTTTAACATATCGATTTACGTACCGGAACCGGCTTGTCTAAATATATTATATTATAATTTGCTGGCAGATAACCGTATAATGTAATAATTTGTTTGATGTGTAATCAATCTAATAATAATACAACAAAGTGTCAAGGTTATAAATGTTAAAGAGTTCGTTTGTTTTAATTTTAATTATCAATTAGCAAGATTAGATAAGAAAGTAAAGTGATAAACAATAAAATAATATTATTGTTTATACTTATACATAGATATGAGTTTTTTGGTATATGAGGTTTTATCAATACATACAAATTTTTTAATATGTATCTATGAATGTATACGACGATGTACATATGGACCAACGATCTAGCGAAATGAAAATATTTGCACAACTGTTTATAATAATTTGTTTAACTAAGATAATGTGAATTATTTTAAGAATAATCTTAAGCAATATGACACAAAATTAAAAAACAAAACTTCTAATTCAAATATTTAAATCTTTGTCGCGCAGTAGATTGATCGATCAGTGCGAGTGACTTAAGGTATCTAAACATCTTACAGGTAGGAGTATATTTAAAATTGCCAGTCCTTAAAAAATAACTTTTAATAACACTTAATCAGTATTTTCAATAAATTTCCACATGTAAGCAACATTGCTAAATGGCAGTTATCTTACAAGCAATGGACTGCGTTTATGGAAGCTTCAAGCCATTAAAAAAAGAAAAGATTTAGTCAGTCATCGTATTATGATAAAGTAAAATTTTTAAACAAATTTCAACAAAGAAGCAGGGCGACTTTTTTTATTGAAGCAACGCATTGCTATAACATTTTGTTAATAGTGCATTTGAAAGCTATTTAAATAATAAACTTTAGCTCATTTTTATGATAAATGTATTTACGACAGAATTACTTTTGTTTACACACTCTTAAGAAGGTAAATCTGTTTATTTTTGTTTACACATATAAACTTAGGCAAGTGATAAATATCAAAAGTGAAGTCGATTTAGTTGTGTTCGTCTATCGGTCGGGCCGTCACTGGATTAAAGGCCAACATTTTGTTTGTTACTTGTAATATTTTCTTGTGGAATGGCTTTATGATTTACCGTTTGAAATATCGGTACCAACATTTTGTTTGTTACTTGTAATATTTTCTTGTTGAATGGATTTACCGTTTGAAATATCGGTACCTGCAATACAATTATTTTTCTAAAAATCACTTATCACTAATATTCTCAAATATGGTTTCAAGGATTTTGATCTTTTTTTGTACTTCAGATGGGGCCAAAAATACTACATACTCATTCTTAAAAAAAAACTCGAAGAACGGTAATTTATTAAGTCGCCAATATCTCAAAAACTATTACAGGCTTCCTATTTTTTTGATAACGCAAACACTACTTTCAGTTATCGAGACTGAAATTAGGGGTTGGGATTTGAAGATACTTTTGACTAGAACATGATTGTCCATTTGCTCGTGTGGTCCATTTTTAACTTTTAGACTTTATCTACATCTTGGTACAGCTCATAGAGTTCACGGTTGATGATATGGTACATGTGTCCAACCAAAATTGCAGTTCTGTATTTATAGGGATGCCTTGCTATTCTTAGCTCCTTTTATAGCTACGCCAACCATTTCTATACCAGTGCAGTGGCGAGATTGGTTCTGCCTTGTCTGAATAATCGCTTGGCTGTTTTATAATTACTTTTCGTTATCCTTGCACTGGAAGAAAGCGTACTTACTATCTTTTTTTTTACACAGGACCCATAGGATTCATGACCCTTGGTGTATGTCAATTCGAGATCATAAAATGTTCGACCGTTTTTCAAAAAACGTAGTGTCTGATGCAACGAAGCAGAATAGAAACTTTTGCATGCAATATGCAATATGCGCTATTCATTTTTCTACTATGCACTATTTTAAATTGATTACAAAACTCTCCGCTAAGCATTGTGATGTGAATTCTTACAAAACATAGGATGATTTGAACTTTCACAAGCTTAGTAAACCCCTTACATGTTCTTTATTAACCAGGGTTAAAATGAGCATTTTTATTTCATCATATCTTGGACACTTTTTATCCAAATCGGGTTTTCCTGCGAGCCAGTGCCTAAATATTTGATACATTTTCAAAAATTAAAACAAAAATAAATTTAATTTTTCAATAGTTATCACACTAATGGGGGATTCTCCATACTAATGGGGAATAATATAAACCTGGGTTAATAAGGTACTGATTAAGCGGCAAGAATTGTCACCCTAAATGAAGGTTATTAATACTGCCTCTCCCTCTAGCGGAGTTAAACATTGTTAAAAACATTCCTGTGGGGAAAAGAAAAAAAATCTCTCTAATTTTATGAGAGATTCAAAGAAGGACCAGTATATACAAATATTTTTCTCCAAAAACTATTTTTCCATTCCCTACATAGCTAGTAAGATTTGTGCAATTTTCATTTAATATTTATTCCATAATTCCAGATCTCTAGAGCACAAAATCAACCAATACCGTCTAACCAGTAATGAGACCGTAATTGCTGACACAGAATATGGAAAAATTAAAGGTGTTAAAAGGACATCCATTTACGACGATCCATATTATAGTTTTGAAAGAATTCCCTACGCTCAGCCACCAATAAACAATTTAAGATTTAAAGCACCAGAACCTCCATTTCCATGGACAGATGTAAAAGATTGTACGCAAGGTAATCCGAAGCCATTGCAGAATCAATTTGTTTATAATAAGGTCGAAGGAACGGAGGACTGTTTGTACTTAAATGTTTACACAAATAATGTGAGTTAAAAAATAAATAATAATTATGAATCTTACGACTCAGTAATGGGGCTTGGGTGTTCACTCTCCGTGTTCACCCTCCATAATAAAATATCTAAAAAAAAACGAAAACGGTAACTGTGGTAAAATTATATATGTCCACAAATAATATCCTAAAGTATTTTTATACATTAAAACGGGTCACGCTTTAATAAAATTATTTTAGTTTAGTCCTCAACAGAAATAGAAATACAGTTTAAATATACACATTTTTTCAGATTGAGCCCAGTGAACCTCGACCAGTTATGATCTGGATCTATGGCGGCGGATTTATAATGGGAGAGGCAACTCGCGATTGGTACTGCCCTGACCTTTTAATAAAGAAGGACATTGTTCTAGTAACGATCAATTATCGGTTAGGTCCTTTAGGTAAAACTATATTAAATGACATATTTTTTAAAAATTATTAAAATTTGCTTGAAAATTTAGGATTCCTTAGCTTGAAAGATTCAGCCCTTGATGTACCTGGTAATGCTGGCCTTAAAGATCAAGTGTTGGCTATTAAATGGGTGCAAAGCAACTGTGCTCGTTTTGGTGGAAACCCAGATAATATTACTGTGTTCGGCGAAAGCGCTGGAGGAGCTTCCACTAACTACATGAGCATTACTGATCAAACAAAAGGTTTATTTCATCGTGCAATTCTTATGTCGGGCTGTGTTACAACACCATGGTCAGTGACTGAACAAGGCAACTATGCTTACCGACTGGCGAAAGCAGTTGGTTATTCGGGTGAAGACATCGACAAGGACGTACTAACGTTTTTATTAAACGCTAAAGCACGTGATTTAATTATTAGCGATACAAAACTTCTAACTCCCGAGGAACAACGTAATGGAGTTTTATTCTGCTTTGGGCCAACAATTGAACCCTATGTTGCAAAGCATTGTGTTATTCCCAAAGAACCAACCGAGATGTTGAAAACAGCATGGAGCAATGATATTCCAATTGTAATAGGAGCTACTTCCTTAGAAGGATTAATCTTTTATCCAGGTCTGTTGATCCGATCACTACTAGGAATTGTTTTTTTCAAAAATATTTTTATAATCGTTACTAGCTTTGAAAAAGGAACCCAACATTTTAAATGAATTAGAAACTTGTGCCTACATTGTACCAAAAGGAATTATTAAAGATAGAGAAAGTAGGGAGTGCTTGGAACTTGGACAGAAGCTTAAACAAACCCATGTGGATAGCGAATCGCCAAATCTGCTAAACTCATTTATCGAAGTAAGTATAAAAACAAAATTGTTTTGTACAAAATGCCTAATTGTATACTATAAATATTGTAGGTTCTTTCGTACAAACATTTTCTGGACCCGATTCACCGATACATACTTTCGAGATTCAAATATTCGAAAGCGCCAACATACCTCTACCGGTTTGACTTTGAGTCTGCAGAGTACATCAACCCTTATTATTTGATGCGTTGGGGTAAAGGTGTACGAGGGGTTAGTCATAGCGATGAGCTGACTTATCTTTTCCATACCGTGATGGGACGAAAGCTAAATAAGAACAGTAGGGAATACAAAACAGTTGAGCGAATGACATCTCTTTGGACGGAATTCGCAAAAAGCGGTAATCCAAATTCTGAAGTTATTAAGCCTGTAACATGGAATCCCTTGGAAAAGAACGCTGAAACGCATAAATGTTTAAATATCTCTGATGAAGTAGAATTTATAGATTTGCCCGAGATGGAAAAAATAAGAGTTTGGGAGTCACTCTATCCTACGGAACTACTCTAAGGTGTTATGTTGTGTATATATTATATTGTAATTTCTATTTGGTGATAATAAAATTGTTATTCAATATCAAGGACAGGTCTGATCTAATCAAATCTTTGTAAATGATAAGCAAAATATAATACTATTTATATACTTTTAAATATACACATAGGCATAATTATATTAAATAGTCCTGCATCGAGTGTAAATAAGATACCTAGGTCAGGTACAAGGTAAGCAATATAATATCATTTTAAATAAAGTGCACGACTGTGTCATACGAAACCTTCTCGTTACATGATACGCATTTTTAAACCGCTTCAAAAAATTGATCACATAAAAAATTAATTTAAATCACTTTTTAGGTTTTGAAAAATTAAATTTTCTCAATAACGGCACCTACGATTATGATGCAATTTCGCACATTGAACACTTTTAACATAATTGTTCAAAATACGCCATTTTTGATAAGTCGAAATTAATTAAAATTTAAGAAATTGGTAATAAGAAAAAAAAAATGATTTCAAAAATGTAAGCATTAAAATTTGTTCGCAATCATAGTATAAAAAAAAACAGTAACATTTTTTGGATTTTGCTTTGTTAGTTTTCGATATATTGGAGGTTTTATAAATTACCGTTAATCGAATTTTTTGCTTAAAACTGAGTGTGCAGTATTTTTGGTCCCGCCCCTAGTACGAAAATTACCAAAATCCTTGAAACCGTTTTCTAGAAAAAATTATAAGTGATGTTCACCAAAAAAAATTGTATGGTACCGTTATTTCAAACGATAAAGTAAAAACTAAAAAAAAAATAAGGAAAGGCTACAGTCCGCTTGGGGCGAACAATACGAGACCCTATCCATATCCCTATTTGCCCCAAGGAAAAAAGCATTAAGAAGGTGTTGTATAGCATTTTATTTCATTCTATTAAATTAACAAATAAAAATATTTTTTGAAAAAACGCCCATCAAAAAGTGGGCGTAGCCAAAAACTTTGTACGGGCGATATGTTGTAAAAAATATTGGCTAAATATCTTGTAAAACATTTTTTTCGCTATCAATGATAATTTTTAAAGAAACCAGCATTTTAGTTAAAAACGCTCACAAAAAGTAGGCGTGGCAAAAAACTTCATATGACAGACTTATAAAGGAAGGCAAGTGCCTACATATCTTGAATAGCACTCTATCTATCTAACTTTAGCTTTAAAACGGTTTTTTCTGAAATGTGGGCGTGGCAGTGGGCGTTTGCAAAAAATGCTTACACTTGACCTTTTTAAAGCCATAGGGAGTGGTCCAAATTTTAGCTTAATAGCTTAATTTGCGTACGGACGGACGGACATTGCTAAATAGTCTTAGGATTTGGTCCTGATCATAAATATATATACTTTATGGGTCTACGACGAATATTAAGGGGTGTTGCAGACTCTATGTCAAAATTAATATACCCTTAGGATAGGGTATAAATACCGCGAGATGTAACCCCAAAAACCTTATGAAATACGACGCCCGGACAGATAAACAGAACGACGGACGGGATTAACGGACCCACTTTTTCAGACTTCTCTATAGTCGTAATAATATCTTTACTCATACTCGTGAGTTCGAAATTTCTAATGTATACGAGGAAGCTATAAAGATGTGAATACTAATAACAAAATACCTATAAAGGTATTTTGCTAAATTTAAGGGGCACGCCAGTGCCCAGCCAAGCTCTTTAGCAACTTTGACACTACACACTTACTTACACGAACCAACTCAAACCATTTTGACGCCCGCTCTAACTTCGCTTACAACAAAGCTAGAGACATACAAGTTTAAGGATTTATTGTTTCACACGTATGGTTCCTGAGTTATAAGGCTCCAAAATTAGCAAAAATAGTAACCACTGACTCACTGATAGATCATCAAAACTATGGAGAACTTCCAATCATCGCAGAGCCTTGAAACTTGGCAGAGTAATAGGGTTTCTGGAAAAACCACAGGGACAAATCTAACATTTGTGATTTTCCATCCAAGGGGCGTGGCCGCCGCCAACTTCTCTTAACGCAGCCCCCAAAAGGCCAACAATTATGATTTCTTACATAAGGGTTAGATCCAAAAACCAAACACGGGAAAAAATAAAATCTTGTTTATTTTCCGTTATCCCCTTTTATTTAACTTTGCACCCAGTAACAGCCACTTAACCAAATCTGTCAGCAGGGGCACAACCCAGGGTAGGGTTATCTTACCTCTGCTTTGGATTATGGTCCTCAATAAAATCCTGTCAAACTTAGACAGCGACGGTATGAAAGTGGTTGCGTTTGCGGATGACGTGGTTGTATTGGTATCTGGGATGTTTCTGGGCGTGATTACTGAAATCATGGAAAGGGCTTCGGGTAAGATTAGCGCTTGGGCCATGGTCTGGGCCTTAACCCAAGCAAAACTGAACTGATGCCCTTCACAAAAACCAAAATTCCAACCTTCAGACTATTCCGACTGAACAACCAGGCTCTATCCCTTTCCGTTATTCTTGACCCCAAGCTCAGCTGGAAGCTGAACATCGAACACTGGATTCGGAAAGCAAATATAGTATTCTACGCATGTAGCAAAACTTCCTGCAAAAAGTGGGGCCTCATACCAAAGATGGTGGTATGCTCACTTATGGGTCACTGGTTTGGTGGCCCGCCCTACGTAAAGCTTACAATATTACCAAACTAAGCAGAGTTCAGAGAACGCCTGCAATTGGAACCACTGGAACCCTACGATCGAGTCCGACGGAGGCGCTCAATGTGATTCTACACATCCTTCCACTGGACCTGCATATCAAATTAATCGCCTCCTGCAGTGCAGTAAGACGTCAACAAGCTAGCTTTTGGCTCGCAAGACCCTACGGGCACTGTAACATACTCGATTTTATACCGAGGAATCTAAACTTACTATCCACTGACGGCACAACACCCAAACTCGACTTCCAGAAAACCTTCACTTATGCCTCCCCGTCCAGGTCAGATTGGGTGGCAGGCACTGTCATTGACGAATCTGCTGTAACCATCTTCACTGACCGGTCCAAAATGGACTGTGGAGTGAGAGCGGGTATCTTTTCAGACGAACTACACACATCCTCATCCTTCCGGCTACCGAACTCCGGCTCCCGATACTCCTCAATAACACAACAACAAATCCAAACATATCCATTTTCGTCGCCTGTCAGGCCGCAATCAAGGCCCAAACCTCAGCCAGGACTACGTCTAAGCTTGTCATCTGGGTTCTCATTGTCACAGCTGCAATGACGCTAATGAGAGTGAAACGGCTTTTCACCTCCTGTGGGGCTGCCCAGCACTGGCCGAGGCTAGGCGAAGGGCGTTGGGTAAACCATTCTTTAATAACCTTACAGATATCTCGGACATGGTCTCAACGATATCATAACACTTCTTAACTCCACCGGGTGGATCTGAGTTCCTACATCCGTAACCATACCATAAGGTCATCATGAGTGGTGGCATCAAAACGGCGCTCCAGCGGTCATTGCGTATCCCCTTATGGGGATCAGCCGATCCACCTACCTACCTAGGATTTATGTCCTGTATGGGTCGTTTACGACAATATTTATATATATTTTTCAATAAGCCGGAGTTGCATCTTGTTCAAATTTATTTTGAAAAACATGGTTCACTATCAGACACTCATCGGGCATTACGTGCATTTTATGATGCGCACAATCGTCCATCAAAGCGATTAATTCGAGAAACAATGGATCGCTTTCGCAACGTATTGCTAAAGCTGTACTCTTAACTAAACTTAAATTGTCTTAGTCAGGACAAAATACATTTGGTCATCATCGTCAAATGATTCACAGTTAGAAGTATCACTTCTGAAGTTAAACTGAAACTTGTGATGTAGAGTAGAGTATCAATGCTGGATGGTGGTGTTCTTCATTTATGATTGGAGGTCTATGGAATTTTCGACTGAAATGTCGAAATATATTTCCCAAGTCTAGTAATTTTCTATCCGAATCAATAGCAAGTTAGTCACATACGTTTATTTAACCGGTAGGTGCCATAGATTGTGTTTTCAAACATTGCGAATGTTAGGTAGATATAATATGATACCTCGGCAGATTATAATACTATATCGTCGTTATAATTCTATTAACATATTCAACAAAGTTGTAGGCATAAAAAATAAACGTCCATATGGTACAACATGGTCACTATATGAATACGTTTTTCTTTGAAAAATATATTTTAATGCATTGTTTATTCAAGGATATAAGGATGTGAACGAGTTCCATTATAAAATGGGATTATTCAGCTGTTAGTTGATGGTTTGCCTTCCACCGTAAGTTGTGCTGGGATCAATACAGATATCTGTCTCGTTGGAAAACATTGTAAGACGCGTTATTAGCTCAGAATTGTGGATATGCCAAGAATTGATGAAGAAATGGCATCGCAGCTGGTATTGACATCAAATTTAACAAAAACATACATAAAAAACGTTGAGCTTCTTTAATGTGAGTTCCGGGTTCTGAATGAAGGGGTGAAGGGTTGAAAATTGAAGTATGAGCAATGCAGGGGGTCGAAATAATTGAGGACAATAACTAAACAATGAAGTAGTTGCTGATGAAGCCGTTGATGAGAAAGTATATGTAGAAATATACGACCAAGACAATGTTGTTTACGACGTGAGATAGGACGAGGGAGACAATCGGGTAGTTGAAGATATTGATGTGAAATAATTTGACGTATTATTTTCTCACTCAAAACAGTAACAGTTTCGATTATTTTGAGGTCTGCTTCTGCAGAACCAATTTTTGATCTATATGTTTCAAAAATAAGGCAGCCCATTATATAAATCATTTTGTTATGTTAATAATTATTATTATTGTTACTTTATAAACTTTATTGTTTTTAAATATTTGATGATCGTTATTATTGGTATTTATATATAGCCGCTTCTGTAGCTTATAGTTAAGCCAAAAAGTATGCAAAAAAAGTTCGTTTGAAAATATATAAAATTCCATGAATGTGATGAATTAACTAATATAATATGTATTTTAATATTATAAATAAAAAAATAAATATTTAGACGTAGGTATATAGAGTGAAAGCAAGTCTTGATTTTACCTTTGTAATCAATTATCACTTTAACTATTCTCCCACTGTGAGCGAGACAATTTCCGATGAAATTTCAGGAATTTGCTGTGCATGCAGCGCTGCTGCACATCTGTTGCAGGCATCACAAGGTATTTGCTTCACATTTATGTTTTTTATAAAATGCTTTATTCAGATATTAATACGTAGTTTATCGGTGCTGTATAATTGTAATTCTTGGAAACTTATCATTTATATACATAAAATTTTACAAAACAAGATATGTATGTTTATAGATATGTTAAGTAAAAGATATTGGTGTAATATATTACAATAAGTTATATTTCTTTCCGCAAGTCTTTTTTCCAAGTCGAACTCCTTTTTAAGATTTCTCAAAAGTTATAGTTAAGAATTCGGCGACATTAATAGCCTTAAAATTATGTCAATTAGTCTTAACATTATTTGAAATATTAATCCCTGATATGGAATTCACCATATGCACTTCGCTTTGTAAACTTAATTATATGATGAGTAAACGTTAAACTTAAATGCATGGAGTATTAAATAAGATACAATTTACAGGCCATGCATTCTTTCCACCCGGTCAGTAGTATAGTATAAAAAATAAATAAATAAATATTAGCAGCCGTATCTATTAGAATTCACTAAAATGCTTCTAAGCAATTGAATCGTACAAGTATTTAAGAGGCCTATATACAAGGTTATTCATTCTGCTACTCATACTAGTTATACAGTGCTTGTGTCAGATAAAGCACCAAAAAGGCGAAATCTAGTACAATTAGTTGTCTGAATTGGTAAAAACAACTCAGCTGTCACAACAAGCAAAACAAGTTAACCTTTTTTAATACAATTTAAGTGGTTTCGCACTTTTCGTAACAAGAAATAATTCAATCCGTCACCAAATGGCTACCGCAACTTTAACTTCGAACTGCACATGAATGATTCCTACACTGTCGTATCCCTGCCACACAAATTGTTTTTCTTACAATTCATTATCGGTTAAATCCTCACTGATAATTGAATGGAACATTTGAAATAATACTCACATTGGAAAATATTTCGTCCAATACAAATTCGATCAAAGGGGCAGTAAGAGAAGAAGAAAAATAAAATGGAACTTCCATACAAAAACACACTTAAACAACCTCAAAACGCGTTATAGTTAGACAACCTTTATATATATTTACAAAGTTGCATAAGATCTGTAAATAAGGTTTTTGCGTTTAGAGGCATTTTAAAGCGTGCATAACATAGGTCCTTTTATGGTATAACAATGTAAATACCTGAAAAAAGTGACAGAAAGTGCGCTCATGAAAAAGCCGCAGACGAGAAGTTAGGGAATACAAAAAGTATATAAGTAGGAGTAGAGTGATGGGGCAAGAGGCAGCCGCCCCGTCTCCAATGGTCTACAAACAGGGATCTTTAAATGTGGAGTTGATGCTTTGGAAGTTGATCCGACGATAACAACTGCCAGGTCTATATGCCTTTTATATTAGAAACGCGATCCCTCTGTCTTAAAAGAGCTTTCGAGGCATATCTCTGCTAACTGTTGCATGTTATATACCTTCCAACGAAGGTAATGTGTGAACACTTTAAAACTTTCGGCACGTACCAATGTGACTTCCGGTGATAGAGATCGGCTTTTCACACTATTAAAAACTGCGAAAGAGACCAATGAATTTTCATCGATTTCAAAGCCGCAACTTGGGGCACTGGCTGAATTCGGGATCCTGTTAAAACTGATCTAGTTGCGTCGCCTGACATCAGACAACCAGTGGTGCAATTTTCATAGATATATGAAGTTAAAGTTATTTATATAACAAACTGTTAGGAGGTAGAGTGGAGGGAGAGAGGGGTGAGCTCCAAAAACATTTCTAAGCCTCAAGTCACAATGCAGATTATATAACTTCTACAGACCGACTGAGCATTTTTTAACTATATATGTACATAAATTTGTAAATATTTATTCATCTACGATTAGAAGTATCTCCAGAATTTACAGTCAACACACCAATAAATTATATACATAAAAATTTTGTAATTGCATAGCGAAAATACAATATACGGGTAGCTATACCTAAACATAGCTACAGTACTTGCAATTAAATCAATTATAATCTATAACTGCAGTGTGGTGATCATATGTATATTACTTTTTCTTTACATGTCGTGCACAAAGTAATGATGTGCAGTGAAACGCAAACAAAATCGAGTCACGTGAGCAACACCACTCTGTATACCTTAAAGTGCAACTTTAAATTCTTAAAACTGAATTGCATAACAGGAGGCTGTTTCTTTGTTAGTTACTTTAATGTTCTGTACAGCTTATACAGCACTCTATTACATATTATACTTTCTCGTATGCATTAGAAAAGAGTAAGTTATTACAATCGGGCGGAAATTTTGAATTTTTCGTTTTCTAGAGAAATTTTCGATGAAAACAACATATTGTTAATAAACGCCCTCAAAAAGTAACGTGGTAAACAACTTTATAAGGGAGACTTGTTAAGGAGTTCACTGACTTCGCAAAGAATATCTTTCTGCTTAGTTTATTGAGAGAATCTTGCATCCGCAAAAAAATTTAATTCTACCATTCATATAAAACATTCCAGATATTGGCCGCCGGCATTGCGATAGATGGGCTTCGAATAAGGATATTTTTATATTCCAATGTTATTGTTATAAATAAAATGGAAGAAAACTACAAAATTAACTGTCTGCATCTAAACACTACAAGTTCAAAAGTGCTAGTGTTTCGTAAATAGGAACAGAGCGATTAGCTTACTTTACTTACTTAACGGGCTCCCGACCCGTGAAGAGTCCCTGCTTGAGATACGGCAGCCTTCCACCCTCTGCGATCCCCAGTACGTTCGATGTGGCCGAGCCAATGTAGTCGACGAGTTTTGGCTTTTCGGACTACATCCACGTCTTGGTACAGCTCATGGAGTTTGCGGTTGTAACTTCTCCTACATTCGCCCTCCTCGCACACAGGACCAAATATCCGTTTCAAAGGATCCCAGTATTAACTCTCCTTTCCTGCTTATCGTCCAGCACTCGGCGCCGTATAGCAGAACTGGCAGGTGAAGGGTTCTGTAGAGCATGCACTTTATCCTTCGAGTTTCGAACCTATTTGCTTTGCCAACCTGAAGTAGCAGCGGTTTCCTATAGTAATTCTTCGACGGATCTCCACTAAGATTTCATTTGTGGAGTTGATATTTACCCCGAGGTGGATGAACTCCTTAACTTTTGTCCTAGTCGGTGGACAGATGATTGTTTGTTTGTTGATAGCATATATTTAGTCTTGTCCTTGTCTTGAAGTGAATATTCAAGGCCAACTAGCTTCGCCTGTTCTTTAATAGCCGTGAAAGCCTCTATCACGGCATGCTGGGATCGGCCGATGATATCTATATCGTCCGCATACCCCAGCAGTTGGACTGATCTGTTGAAGATAGTGCCTTCCGTGATGACACCTGCCCTGCGCACTATCTGCTCAAGAACAAGATTGAAGAAATCACACCACAGCACATCTCCTTGCCGAAATCCGGTGCATGTTTAAAACAGTTCAGATGAGCTGATGCCAAACTGTGCATTGCATCGCCTGTTATCTAGTGTCATGCGACACATCTGGATCAGTTTTGACGGGATCCCGAATTCGGCCATCGCCACAAAAAGCTCCTGATGATGAATGCTGTCATACGTAGCTTTAAAGTCGATGAAGAGATGGTGTGTCTCGACTGGAAACTCGTTGATATTTTCCAGGATTTTCCTTAGTGTGAAGATTTGGTCTACAGTTGATCTGCTGGGCCAGAAGCCACACTGGTACGTGCCGATTAGTGTGTTGCAGAAAGGTTTAAGACGTTTACACAGTACGTTGGATAGGATCTTATATGGGACATTAAGCAGGGATATGCCTCGATAGTTCTTGCAAGACATAGGATCGCCTTTCTTGTAGATGGGATATATGGGGCTAATGGTCCAGTCATCGGCAATACTTTCCTCCACCCAAACTTGGTTGAAGATTTTGAGCATGCGCATAACATAACCTCCGTATTTGAAAGGCTCTGCAGGTAGACCATCAGAGCCGGCGGCCTTGTTGTTCGTTAGCTATTTTATAGCTAAGCCAACTTCATCTAAACTGGGCGGAGGGACTGGTTCTTCATTGACTGGACGTGGGTTCTCTTCTTGCCCCATCACTCTCTACATTGTGTCCGTTTAGCCGCTGCTGGAAATGCTGCTTAAATACATCTACTATTCCCTGCGTGTCGGTGACTAGGTTTCCATCGCTGTTACGAAGAGCCTGGGTTCCGGACTTAAAGCCAGCAGCCAGTTGCTTGGCTTTCTTATAGAACTTCCGGATGGTGTTTCGGTCGCGGGACTCTTCGATCTCCTTGAGCTGGGAGACTGCGTGCTCTCTTTCTTTCAATTTGGTTGGCGGTTCGACCGTCTGGAGAGCGCCAGGTTGCTGTGTGGATCCTTAGTCGCGGAAACCTAGTGCTTCTTATCACCGTATTACAAGCTGCTGCAAAGTCAATTAGTCGGTAGCCGTTATCTGTTGTCGTTTCGTGGAGGCTGTGCTTACCAACTAATCCGCCGAATATGTTTTCCTTGCCGACTTTAGCATTGAAGTCCCCGAGTACAATTTTGACATCGTACTCCGGCCAAGAGGTCATAGAATTCCTCCTTGATAGGGTCCTCAGCCTCGTCGGTAGCGGCGTGTGCACATATTAGGCTAATGTTTTGGAATGTAGCTCTGATGCGGATCACAGCCAGGCGATCACTTATCGTCTTGAAGTCCACTACTTTGGATCTAAGCCGATTTCCCACGACGAATCCGCATCCTAACACGTGCTATCTTTTGTTACAACTGTAATAAGTGTCGCAAATTTGTCTTTTCTCCTGGATCGTGGTAATGTCGGCCTTGTACCGCAAAAGGACAGACTCAAGTTTTTGAGTAGCACCTGGAGTGTAGAGTGTCCGCACATTCCAGCGATTACAAAGAAACGAAAAATGAAAGTATGAAAAAGATGCCTTGGAGGTTATGAGCTCATACAAAAACCTCGGGATCACTTATTTTGAAAAGCTGACGTCAGAATCTACACGGTACGGCCTAGCTTAGTCAGCGTCGAAGTTGAGTGTTGAAACCACCCTGATAAATACACTTTAAATGTATTTTCGCCTCTAGGTTCGTCAGACCATTGTATCATATCAGCGAATTTCTCGTACTCACAGTTAAAGAAAAAGCTCCGACAATAACCGTATGGCAATACGAGAAAGCCAATTGGGAAGCTTTAAACGGTTTCTTTAGGAGTTTTAACTGGTCGTTGTTTCCTCAACAACGACGTGGATGCCACTGCGGATATGATTACAAATTTAATTAACCTGGGTATGAAATGCTTTATTACTAACAGGATAAAGTGTATCAGACCTAAAGAAAACGCGTGGTGTGACTCGAGCTGTAAAGAAGCTATCAGGGCTAAAGAGGTAAGTTTTCGGTCATTTAAGGTTAACCCAACTGAGGAAAACCGAAAAAAGTTTAAACGAGCCAGAAATGACTGTAATGCCCACATTAATCGTGTCAAATTCTCCTACGACCAAAAGTTGAGGCAAAAAATACTACAAAGTTCCACCGGTAGTAAAAACTTTTGGTCGTTTGTCAAGAATAATAAAAATTCAGCCTCGTCATCTAACCCGACACTCATTTGCAATGCTATCCCAGCTGTCAGCTCTTCAGACAAAGCCAATCTGCTTGCTGCTCATTCAATGGGACAAATCCACTTCCGCACTCGTACAGTGGCATAATGTTACGTTCAAGATCTTAACATACATAAATCCGCTGGTCCAGATGGTATTTTCCCATTTCAAAACCACTGCGTAAGCTTTTCTATCTGTCCTATTCTTCAGGGCCCTTTCCGAGAAGATGGAAAACAGCATTTGTCCAGCACGTCCCAAAAAAAGGCGAATCTTCCTCTGACAGTACCCTCCGTTTTACATATTCGTTTCTTGGGCAACGCCCCTCATCTTCGGGCGTTGAACTGAAATGAATTCCGACAACGTTCATATCTGGTGTGGTGCACCAATAATATATTTGGAGCTACTTGACAAGATCCAAAAACGTGCGGTAAAACTTATTGGCGATCGAGACATCGCGAAATCACTGACTCTCGTAGTCATCGTCGTAATGTCTCCTGCTTGTCATTGTTTTATCGGTATTTCCACCACAAGTGTTTAAATGATATTGCCAGTTGCATTCCACCCCTGCAGCAATTCAACCGAATTACTCGCCATGCTAGGAAAGCACATCAGCTTACCCTTAAGCCTGTATTCGGACGTACAGTGAAATACAAGGATTCGTTTCTTAACCGTACAACGCGAATGTGGAATGCTCTACCCCGCTCTGTTTTTCCCTCACATTTTAGTTTACAGACATTTAAAACCACACGTGCATCGGTATTTCCCTTTTCCTAGTCCTTCACTTTCCTTATGACCGCACTGTGTTACTTCATTATAAAAAATTATATAAAAAACAAAAAATAAACTATTAACCACAATCTTTCAATGAATATCCATTTTTTTAAAAAGAAAACCCTCGAATGCCAAGAAACAATAAATTGCACGTGAAGGAACTTACTATCTGGTTCTAGCATATCAATGTCGGCTAATGTAAAGGTTTTCAATGCTGTTATGCGGTAAGTGATGTGTTACGGAGAACAGGAATGGAAGCACGCTTAAATTAAACATGAATTTTGTTTTAAAGTTCTAAATTAAGAAGACAAAACACCGCTTACAAACACCATGGCAAAGTAAGCGCTTAAGCAAAAAAAACCTGTGTGTGCGAAGATATATTCTTGATCCAAATGGAGGGACCTACATTTTAATGCCGATTCCGAATGGCAATTTAATTTTTGGGAAGCTTCTCATGACATTTCTTACTCTAATTAAATTACAAAGCCTACTCGGGTTATTTATACCAAAGTTGGGTGCTTTGCCCAAAAGCCACTGTTATATTCAGCAGCCTTTAACAGGCAAATTTGGTCAACAAAGGTATTTTATTTTTTCAGGATAAGGACTGTTACATTTAACAGCCTTTAACAGACAAATTTGGTCAACAAAGGTATTTTATTTTTTCAGTAAAAGGATTTTATAAGCTTTAAAACAATACCTTTATTAGCGTGGAGCTTCGAGGAGCCAACCAAAAAATTTGAACGACTCAGTTCAGAGATAGCTCCACTGCTCCAATTAAGAGCCTGTGTTTTCCATATTCATATAAAAATTTGTAAAAGGTTGTATCAAAACTAATAATAAAAAACATTTAATTTTATTAATCTTAACTCTACTCCGGACTCAGATGAATTAAAAAAAAAGGAATAGAAAAATGAAAATGACGTTATTAGACTGCTAATTTTATTTTCGGGATATTTTCCACCTGGCAACCACTGTGCGACACCTCGCGGTTCAACGCACTTCCCATATAAGCCGCTGCACCCACATAACGTTTAATATGGTAGAAGGAAATCTCCCAGAGTGGAGAGAATTCATAGAAAAATTCCTATCAGATGTGGACAGATGTACGAAACAAGAATTAATTAGAACAACAGGAAAGTCTAACTCGCGATTAATCGACGAAACCCTAGATCATGAACGCATAAACTACATATACTCAAATCATAACGCTTTACAGATTTCGATTAACTTTCGATTAAGTAATACATTTTTGAAACGTAACTGCATGATGCATCGCAATGACTATTGCGCTGTAGTTTGTGCAATACATCAGAGAAAAAATATATTTTTCACTTCATATGAACATGTCCCATACTATAAGAAATAATTTAATTCTGTCTTGAAGGAAATCAATTATGTTTTGGTGAAGTAGTGAGGTGAGTGATAAACGGTGATAACCGGAATAATCTTTCAGGATACCGCCAACTAGCATTCAAACTGATGGCTAGCAGATTAACGGTATTCATTCCTTATTTAAATTCATTTAAATGTTAAAGTGAATATTAAAGATATAGTTGTCAGTAAACTGCGGACGGCAAAAGCCATTGTTTAAATTGTACTGATTTTCTATTATAATTTTTATAAACATTTCAAAAAAAATAAAGTATTACATATTTTATTTATAATATTATTTCATTTCTTAGATCGCTATATCTTTTATCTTTCAAAAGAATAGATTTTTACGATGAAAAAGTCATTGTGGTGAAGCCGATTGTTTATATTCTTCATGAGAGGTTTTTTTTCGTTGTGGCTTTAATTTGCAGTACTTCCCTCAAATGGGGAAGGACGACCAATAAGTCTTTTATGATTTAAGTAATATCTTCCCAATCAACAAGTGTACGGGCTTACTCAACCAATAATAACAAATTTTAGCTATGGCAAATCACCGCAATTCCCCAGGGATCTGTTTTAGGGCCCCTAATTTTTAATACATGATAGAAATTCTCTATATTGTTTATTAATGACAATTCTGCGACGGACCTTCCGGCTGGCTTCTCACTTCGATCTCAATTCTCGATTGCCCTTAAGTTTCGAAGTTCTCGCAGATCTATCTGTTGAAAGGGTTTTCGATATTTCCTCTCCTCTATAACTCGAATGTACAAAAAGGAATGAAAACACATTCCACATTATTCTTTATTTCAATAATGCAATATCAAAAAAAAACGGATACTGGCAACAAAACCAGTTGCGCACCAAAAGGGAGAATAACACAATCCACACTCTTTGAGGATTGGTTCTTACAAAGCCACACTCCAATACACATAAGTCTCGAATTTTCCTTAACTGCAAAATTGTGAATTTGATATGTTTGCTGATGATACGGCCGTATATTCTTCGCAGGAGATTGGTTCTAATGATTAATCTAAGCTTCTAAATGCATTGAAAGTACTCACACAGCACTTCCTTAGTTGGAAAAAATAAATTAACCATTCTAAGACACAGGCTTTTTTTAGAAAAATAAAGACCTGCGTCTTACCTAGGTAAAAAATTTCTATTCTTAATGTAGGAAGAGAATGGGCCGATAGTTTTAAATATCTTGGAGTTCATTTGAATAAAAAGCTAACTTTTAGGCATCATACGCAAAACAACATTAACAAAGTACACATTGCGACCAAAATACTATACCCTTTGATTAATAGAAAGTGATTTTTAAGGCGATTTTGACAGATGTTTCTCCTGGTTGAAGCTTTATAGAACTCCCTTTTTTAATTTTTGGGATGACACATTTATAGGTAAAAGTAACGTTTACCTATAAATCTATAACGAACATTTTTTGCAGCTGTATTATACGAATAAGAGCACATAATGATTATATAAAATAAATTACAGCTTGAGAGCATGCAAGGGAGTACATACATTTATACGACAATATTCGAATGCGAATATAATTGAGTGGAATTTACGACCACAAAATTTAATTAAAACTTCTATTAATCGGTTTTATGGATTTCTGTTAATTTTTGGATGGAATTGTGGCAAACACTTTTGACTTCTTTTAAGTGGTCTTATCATACCTCCTTTAAGTGTTAGAAAGAACATTTCTATTTCATCATCTTTTTCCTAATTCTCCTTTTACAGTTTTGTGTACTGCAATTTTACCAATAATTTTCAATACCAGATTATTATTCAACAAGAGGGCAGAAGAATATCTCCCAGGTGGTTGTTCCTAAAGCGAATAGAACGTGGAATAATAAATACAGGCAACATTTTTATTCACTTCAATTTACTTTAATATTTAACAGTCCGTCTTTCGAGGATTTTGTGTGATTCATGCACCAAGAAATAACTAAAAGTTTGAATGAATATTCGAAATATTCAAACTAATTCTTGTAGCTATAAAAGTTTTGAAGTTATAGCATTAAAAATACTAAAAATTTAATTATTTAATTTCGACTGCTGTAATTATTTATAAAGCGGGTAATCAAAATATGGACAAGCTTCTTTGCGACCTCAAAAGTCTTC
Source organism: Ferdinandea cuprea (assembly GCA_963576555.1). Classification (NCBI taxonomy): domain Eukaryota; kingdom Metazoa; phylum Arthropoda; class Insecta; order Diptera; family Syrphidae; genus Ferdinandea; species Ferdinandea cuprea. Next base: position 89,041,405 of record OY754959.1, read on the forward strand.
ACCTACTAGATTTTATATAATATGAATTAATGTAAATGTGTCTACCCTGACATCTAAAAATATCTAGCTCCAATCTCATCAAATTCTTTTGCTCCCAAAATATTTACTTGATATAAATAATTATTTCGGAAACCGTTGTAAAGTAAAAAACAATCAATCGTCCCATTTCCCATGAATCATCCAACAGTTTGTTTACTTGTTGAACTTGTATAGCAACGTGATTAATAGGTGTATTATTTATTATACACGGTGTGAGGAAGCCTGACCCTAAGGAATAGAACAAAGCTACTATTAATCTGGATAAACGATTTATATTTTGTATGAACATATTTTCAATGGCATGCAATTCTTCGTGAGCTTGCCCGCGACTTGTAATTATCTTAATTTTCCTGCTTGTAGGCAGTTAACCTTGATGCAGTCGGTGGCACTGCAATGACCAAGCTAATCAAGTTTACAAATTATTTGAGATGCAGCAAATGAGAAACCAGACATATTTCATTACATATTAAATGCTCATTAAATATTTAAAAGATTCATAAAATGAAGTCTGTAAAACTTATTCTTGTATGAATCACTGAAGCAGCAATATACCAATATCTATCGAGTTATATCTTATATATAGTATATCTTATTTCATGTCTCACTTTAATAAATCTTCAATTGATATAGGTATATTTGATTTTAATTCCAATTTCGCTTTGGTCAACAGTTAGTCAGACATAATTTTATGGATTGCTTATTGCTTAGTTTTAATGAATAAGAGGATTTAGTACCGGCTATTAAGATCAAGGAAAACTTTACAATTTTCTGTTTAAATTACATTTAAAGTTTTGAAATTTGTTTGGGTGTATCATTTTGAGATTTCATTGTTCAATGGATAAATTAAGAAAATAAAGGTGAATTGAAGTAACATAAAATATAATATAAATGCAGTATATTTACACAGTATGTCCCCAGTAAGGAGAAAGCAGGCGATAACAAAATGGTAAGACATTTGAACCTTTTATAAATAAATAAATAAATAAAGTTGTGCAATTTTTTAACTAGACAGGAATCAAAATTCCACGAGAAAAGTACTTCGATACAAAAAGTAAAAAGTCTTGAAACATGTGAAGAGCACGAGCGAAGAAAATTGTTCACCCTTGCAAGAATGCTAAGAGCAAGTTAGCTCTAGCTATGGTGACAGGTATTGTGTAAACCACAATCAGTAGAGCAACACAAACATTTGAAAAATCCTATACAAGTTCTGCGAAAAATTTGAATTCAGAAAAATCAATGATGAGAGGTCTGCTTTCAAGATAGTCGTAAATATGTTTCATATGGATTAACTGCTCTTTCAAGTCCTGAGCAGGATACGAGTAAGATACGATATTTTTAATTTCCAATAAAACTTGTTGCTGCATTTCAAGTTTCAGTTTGCTTCATTGTTGAAAATTACCACAAAAACGAAAAAGGTTCATTCCGATTCTTCATGAAAGCGAACCGATGAAAGATTCCAGCAAATATCGGCTATTATAAGCTGCCAAGCTTTCCGTCGATTACATATTGAATGGTTGAATGAAACAACAACAACTTGTGATTGCCACCACGAAGAGGCTGAAATTAAAACTGCTTAACGCCTTGCCACGGCCGATCATCAGATTCTTTTGTGTGGTGCTGGTCTATATGTTGGTCATTAAAATGGAAAAAAACTTTCTCCCATCAGGAATCGAAACTTCACTTAGACCAGCGATCTCGTCAAGCAAGCGCAAACACTATGCATAACGCCATCGAAGCCACAAGTTCGGCCCGGTCTAAGTAGAATTTTGTTGATTATTGGTTTCAATAAATAGATCAGCATTTTTCTACGCGCCGACAACTACATTGCAGTTCTTTCGGGTTCTTTTTTTCCCATTAGAAGGAGGAGGGAGAGGGAATGAAAGAGTTGACACAGGTTAAGTATTTGATATTAAGTTTTGCATTCGTCAGTTATGAACAATTATGTTTAATATGTCTAATATGCGAAATTACATTAAAATCGTAGGTGCCGCTTTTGAAACAATAAAGTTTCATTTCCCTAAGGACGACACCCACTGCAGCTTTGGAGATACTGCTTAGCCTCACACCAATGGACATATACTGCAGCAGCAAGGCGGCAAAAACGGCCGTTAGATTAAGAGAGTGTGGACTCTGGACACACAAACCATAAGGCCAACCAACCATGACCCTCGACGGATTATCTCCCCTCGACATTCGCATTCGACATGGAATTCAATACCAGAATACTGCAAAAGATGATGAGATCACCATCTACACCGACGGTTCCAAAGCGAATCCCTAGGATTGAGAAAATCCTTCAAAATTAACGGCGACTGCCGCGTTTTTGAGGCGGAAATAGCGGCCATTATACAGGCTGCAGCGGAATTGAACATTGCTTCGCAGACAAGACCATTCGTATATACGAGATCATCAAACAACTCAGTAACACTGTGCTGGGTGACGGGGCACGCTGATATCCCGGGAAATGAAAAAGCGGACAAGCTCGCAAGATCAGGGTCGGAAATAAGCGTCCAGCACTGGAAGATAACGGGTGATCCAAGTAGAGATACTTTTTTCAATAGCCTTTTTTGACAGATCACGTGTGAGTCGTGTCATGCTGTTATGTTATTTTTGTTTAGTATTGTTTGGCATTTCATAATGGAAAGACTTACGCGTGAACAACGTTTACAAATTGTTCAACTTTATTATGAAAATTCACGTTCTGTGAGGAATGTGTTTCGTGCACTTCGCTCAACTGATGGTCAACATAATCGGCCTACTGAGCGTACTATTCGCAACACCATCACCCATTTTGAGACCCAGCATTCATTATTGGATAATATTCGACCGAATAGACCACGTCCAGCACGCTGTGAAGGAAATATAGCGGCCGTAGCTGAGAGTGTACACGAAGACCGTAGAGAGTCGATTCGGCGCCGTTCGCAGCAACTCGGACTGACGTATGGAACGACTTGGCGCATTTTACGTCAAGATCTTAAATTGAAAGCGTACAAAATACAGCTTGTGCAACAACTGAAGCCGCTCGACCTTCCCAAGCGACATCGCTTCGCTCTATGGGCTCTTGAAAAGTTCCAAGAAGATCCGACGTTTTCGAGGCAAATTTTGTTAAGCGATGAGGCCCATTTCTGGCTCAATGGGTATGTAAACAAACAAAATTGCCGCATTTGGGACGAAGACCAACCTGAAGAGATTGAAGAACTGCCACTTCATCCAGAAAAAGCAAAGGTTTGGTGTGGTTTGTGGGCCGGTGGAATCATCGGTCCATATTTCTTTAAAAATTATGCCGGTGCGAACGTAACCGTCAATGGCGACCGTTATCGTGCCATGATAACCGACTATTTGATGCCTGAAATTGAAGCTCGTGATCTCGGCAACATTTGGTTTCAGCAAGACGGCGCCACTTCCCACACATCGCATCAATCAATGGACTTATTGAGAGAACATTTCGGTGAGCACATAATTTCACGTTGTGGGCCGGTCGATTGGCCACCAAGATCGTGTGATATCACACCGTTAGACTTTTTCCTGTGGGGATATGTAAAGTCAAAAGCTTATGCCGACAAACCCGCTTCGATTCAGGCCTTGGAGGAAAACATCACGCGTGTCATTCGCCAGTTACCAGTCGAAATGCTCGAACGAGTGATCGAAAATTGGACTCAACGGATGGACCATTTGCGACGTAGCAACGGCCAACATTTGATAGACATAATCTTCAAAAAATAAATGCCAAAGAATGTTCTTTCAAATGATAATAAACATTCTCCATTAAATTTGAATTTTCTGTGTTTTTTTCTTTAAAAAAGTAGGGAACCTCGAAATGGATCACCCTTTATAAGCACCGATTAGTTTATTGTCTCGAAATCGAGTACTTGAGTAGAACTAACCTACGCTGTTCACAACTCGATGCATGCAGACATACAAAGGAGCTATGGCCAGCGGTAAACAAAACAATATCAGAATTCATAATCGGATTAAATCGTAAGGATATCCGTATGTAAACGGGAGTCCTCACGGGGCACTGTGCTGTTGGTCTACACACGGCTGGGCATAATGCACAATGACTTTTGCAGAAGCTGCAGGGACGTCGCAGAAACTGAATCTGTTCGTCACCTGATATGTGAATGTCCAGGCCTTAAAAGCAAAAGGTTTATGACCCTCGGCAGATAATTCTTTGATGAGCTGGAGGATATAAGCAAAGTCGAGCTAAAAGACCTTCTCAGATTTGAATACAAATCAGGATGGGTCTGAGAGAGCGACGCTTTGATCACTGACAGCAGTTTTTTCTTTTATACTTTCAGGTGTTTTTTGTTTTATACGAGGAAGGTAGCCAAAGGACACAATGGACCCAATTTAATGGTCTAAGTGAGCCAAAAGGACAACCGTCACAAGGGCATTCACCAACCTACCCACCTACCTTACAGAGCACTAAAATCAATAAAAATATAAATTGACTAAATGACTCCCTCAATGAAAATAAATCATTTAACCAATTGAGTACTTCCAAACATCCCAGAATTTTGAAATTACAGTAGAGTAATAGGATTTGCAGTGTGGACACAGGCAAAACCTATTAACATCGGCCAGGGTACATTAAAGTACCGCACAACATATTTTATACATATTTCTCGTATTCATTAGCATTCTAAAGAATAAATTATTGCAGCAATTTTGCTCATATTTTGAAATCAGCTGTATTTTTGGATATAACGACTACCTATAAAGAAGGTAGTGCGATCCTATCCGTCTCGTCGGTCTTTTTGGCCGTCTGCCCGTAACTACTAATAACATATTAAGTGTAAGTCTGTAATTTGTCATCAGTTGCTTCAGTTTTAAACTCGCCATTAAATTCGTTATTGACAAGGCCATTGTGTTTGTTTTTATTATAGCTATGTTCGAAGGTGAGCGAAATTTGCGAAATATACTTGTCACAATGTTCTCAAAAATTTTGTACTTTGAATATATGTATACTTCGGGAGGAGCCTGCATCGTTTTACTGTATAGTTTTAAAAAAAAATCGAATAGGTAATGGTAATTTATAAAATCGACAATATCTCAAAAGCTAATAAATGAATATTCAAAAATTTTAAACTTTCTTTTATACTGTTAAGTGGAACAAATCTGTGTACCTACTTTGATTTCAAAAATAATTTTTTTTTAATTTTTTTTTTCCAACGATTTTCTTAAATTTTGGTATGTGATTAAATGTTAGCACCTTTTTTGAGCCGATTCAAAAAAGCACCAATGTACCGACGACGCAGTCGTGCACTTTATTTAATTTAAATTAAAGTAAATAACATGCTTATAAGTAAGATATTTTGTTTTAAGTCAAAATGTTCTTATGGTTGTAGCCTAGGTAGATAGTTACATACAATCAATATTTAATACGAATAATTCTTTGACCCACTGTATCATCGGATTATACCTATACTTAAAAACAAATAATACGAATACACATTTTCCCATTTCATACAGAAACAACAATGTTTTGTTTATTATGAATGACTGACCTAGAACTCCCACCTTACCCACTCCGAAAATTATGCGTGTAGGTACCTATGTATGTACATCATAGTGAGAGGTAGAGGAAATGACACGCTCACACAATTCTCAGTCACTCAATCTCTCTAGAACAATGGCAGAAATGTTAACCATTTGCAACACTGGAAGAACTGGAAAATATTTATAGAACGAGTCGCTTTTGATCGCCGCTACTGCCGGCGACTACGGCGACGCGAATAAAGTAATTTAGCATGCTAGAGCTATCCGCAGCCCCCATAGTAATCATTGGCTTCAGTTCAGTAGCTACCCTTGTGCGAGATAGGCGTATTAGAAAGCTATATACCGGCTGTGTATTCAAATCCTGTTACATTCAAACTTAGAAGGATAATATAATTTACTATTTGGACTACTATAAATAATTGTTCGTTGCCAAATACTGCAGACTAAGGATAAAAGTGACCCGAAACATTTACTGGAAAAATGGCGGCTTTCGATATATCATTGGGAGATCAGTTAAAGATGGCATTCAGGTGAGTGGTTGCGATTTTTAAACAAATAGTATGCAACTCCATGAGCCGGAAGGTACATTGTATAAGCACACTTGACTTGATTACTAGTCTAAGATAATAAATAGGTACCTTGTGGAGGTATGTTCTATATCATAGGTGCTGGACAGCAGTTTTCTTTATGACGGACAGCAAGTACATGATAGTCGTCAATTTTTAATTTATTAGTTAGAGTGTTCATTCTGCATTTGACTGGCAGAAATATTTAATAATAAATTTTCATATCAACGTTTGTTCATATTTAAAAATCAATAGCTATTAACATAAATAGGCACTGGTATGTAGGGGATTAATAGAGTAAGTAGTGTAGGCGGTTATCCTTCAATAGAAACCTTTTATATATGACCGATCACCCTGAACTAATTCACTGCCTTATGCAAACTTGTATTTAAAGGCCTAAGAAACAACATCTTGAAATACATATATTATTTATTTTTGCTTTGCCATATTAGGTGACAGAGAGTAGAACGTTTCTTAGTTGAGTGACAATAAATCACTTTAAATTGGTTTAACAATAACTATCTGAAATCTAAGATAAATTTAATCGATTCAGCGTACGCTGTGAGTTAAATAAAAACAAAATTTCAAACGAACTTGTTGATGCGAGCTGATATTAACAATATGTATGTCGGAAACTGAAAAACAAACATTTGTTGCAATTTTATTTAATGAAATGGTTTCTTGCTGTCATAGTAAGACAACAGTCTTATAAAATAAAGATAGATTTAGCAATGTCAAGTTTAAAATTTAAAACTTTTGCTGTACTTGAAAAGTTTTGTTTACTTATAAACTTGCAAAGAGTCGCTCTATTAGATATTATGGTAGCAATTAACTATGTTCTTTTTCAAATTTAAAGCAAACTCAACGGAAGGAATAGGTACTAATTTTAATTTTGTTTTCACTTACATTTAAAATATATACAAATGGTTAAAAGGATCCTCACGGTAGTGCTCCCTTTGTGCATTTTCAATTTTTAAATATTATTTAACACCTCCAATTACATCTATAAGCTGTCACAATTACGATTTACCGGAGGGGAATGTTTCAAATTATAGGCCTTAAAGCAACATATTAACGTATAGGTTTTTTTCAGATTGCCTTAACATTTTTTTAATAAATTTCCTCAAAAAGTAGGCATGGCCAAAATCTTTGTCAATATAAGTCAAATATGTATTGAGAAAAATATGGTTTTGTTACAAATTTCTTAGGAAATTTTTAAAGAAAGTAACAGTTTTGATAAAAAAAACGCCCACAATAAGAAGGCGCGGCAAAAAACTTTATGCAGCAAATAAATAAGGCCAGTGTCTAGATATTTTGGGTGGCTTTTACCCTTTATTCAGTCGACTTAAGCATTAAAATTCCTTTTATTTTTTAAATTGTGGGCTTGACACTGTTTGTACATAAACATTTCGGGATCATAGGGTGCGTCATATGTTGTATGGATGACAGGTACCTATATTAAGAAAAATATTAACAAGATATGTTTCTTAAATTTTTTTTTTTTATTTTTTAAAGTAAATAGAGTTTCAAATATTTTGATGCTGAGATCTTCAGATCTTTGGATAAGTGTCTGTAAATAGTTTTTTAGCAGGGGTCTACGACAGTTATTAAGGGATGTTACATACTATATGTTTATATACCTATAGAATATAGTATAAAAATATCTTACTGTATTAAATTTGCGTAATATATACCTAATGATCTAACAAAAACAAAAATACTTAAAACCTTGGTATATTTTTACACATATAAGATAGGCCCTCCCCGGAGAATGATTTTAAACTTTCCCTTATACATTAATATACTAAAGATGAAGTCATATTATTAAGAAAGTAATCATGCTGAAATGTCGAATGAAACCGGTTTAGTTTGATCTACATATGTATATTTGTATTTAGGATATTTGAAGAGGAGCCAACGATGCTGCGTACTACTTCAAAAAAATTTCGGTAGGAGGTATTTTACAAAAACGGCATTGTCTCGAAAGAATGTATTAAAAAAAAGAATGAATTTACAAATGGATATAAATATAGTATATTTTTTATATCGTATTCTAGCACATAGTTTGTATAACCCCTTAGCATTCATTGTAGCCCCCAAAATTATGAACAAAACTAAAACCTAAGACTGTTTAGCAATGACAGTCTATTCTTACGCAATTTTTAGGAATTAAATTCAAGCTAGGAAGCTGAAATTTGGACCACATAGAAAACTTCTGAAATGGTTAAGTGTAAAAAAATGTTAATACGCCCATTGCCACGCCCCCAGTTTAGAAAAAACCATTTTTTTAGGTAAAGTTATAGAGATGGAGTGTTACAAACCTTATAAGATATGTAGGCACTGGCCTTCTTCATAATTTTGATATACATTTTTCTGGACGCTTTTTTACTAAAATACTGTTTTCTTCCAAAATGTTCATATAAACCGAAAAAAAAGTTTAATAATTTATTTTTTTCCAATATATCGCCCATAAAAGGTTTTGGCCTCGTTCACATTTTGGGGTTCGTTTTTTAAAAACCAAACCTATCGAACCAACGATTTTTTGACATTTTGAATCTCAAATTTATTTTTTTAAAAGCTCAAAATGAAGTAGGTAGTGTTTGGTAAGCAGTTTAAAACATAAATATTTGTGCACTTTTATGGTCCAGAAATTAAAAAAACAAATTTTACATATTTTAAATATTTAGACCTTGAAAAATAATTCTGTAAAAGGATTTTTCGAAATTGGAATGATTTTCGAAATTACAACTGTTTTTATGACATGGCCACTGAAATATATCATAATGCCCGAATCAAGAATCTAAACTATAAATTCGTTTTTCTCGAAACTAAGTTTTATGAAACGGTTGACATGATATCTAGACAACTATCTAGAAGATCGATTTATTTGAAACTTCTTAGCAGATTTTCTTAATAGATTATATATGTATGACGAAAGCTTTTCTGAAAATTTTTATTTTTTTACTATTTAAAAAAAAAGATCTCAAAACTAAAAAAAACGAGGAAGAAACCAAAATTTGTTTCCCATTGACGCCATTTTGCCAAAAAAAAAATGCAATTCGCTCTCAAGAACAATACACAATTTACTATTTTAGATCACAGAGAAAGTCGGAATGTTGTCACCACGGGGACAATTATTTCTTTGAATCCGTGGGCCTGTAGATACTTTTTTCAATCATTTTTTTTACTTTTTAAATGTTAACAAAAAAACTTATATAAAAACCGATAAATAAATATATTTGGCCGAACTGAACTTCATGTTTGCTTAGATTTACCAATGCATTATGTCAATATACGATTACTAGAAGAGTCCGAACGTTATTTCGAGTAATAAGAACAAGATTTTTTCAGCAACACTAAATAGCACCTACATTTAGCTTCATAGCAAAACAAATAGCAAACGTTGTAAATATTACCTTAGTCGCCCCATCGGTATAGAAGTTTGTATTAAAATATGAAATAAACACACTGGCACTTTTCTACAGTCATAAAATTATCTTCACACCTTATTTGTGAGTTTTGCGTATGTTCACCCGCAGTCGAACAAAAATGCATTTTTAAATAATAAATACATATGTATCTATTATATGAGTGGTTATGAACGCATATAACCAATTGAACCTAACATTCTCAATTGCACACTTTGTTTATTCACACACTGTTGCAGTCTTTATGTGCATCAACAAATGTGTGCACAAATTGTGTCCCTCCCTCTAGTCATCATGTCCACAACGATTTCCAACCACTAGTCCAGTCTGACTTATTTTTTCCAATTCTCCAACAATTCCAAAACAACATATCAGATAACAAAGTACATAATAGTTTTTTTATTTATGTTTATTTATTCTCCTTATTGACTTATTTTATTATTGACGCTACTATAGAATTACCAAATACGACATACGCAAGCCAAAGTCCAATTTTACATTTTACGTATTAATTTACCACTAAATGACCGTCTTTGATTCTTTGAACTTCGCTATTACCACAATTTACGCATTCATAATTTTTCAAATTAAATAAAAGCACTAAAATAGTGGAATGGTAACAGAGAAAAAAATCTGGTAGTGTGAGCTACTGTTCACATTACAGGTGAGTTAATTTTCTTGCAATATAACGTAGACGACGGTATAGTAACCCAATGCCTGCCACCATAAAGTATAAAATGATGGTTTATTTTTTAAAAAAAAATATATATTGACTTCTGATCTTATAATCAATCTATGTATGGATTTTTATCTTAAATAAATAATTTGGAATCGGAGAATTTGGTTTTTGCTGTATATTTAAGTAGCAGTGCCAAATGAAACCGTCATGTCTAATAATGACCCATTTCATTTCCAAATCAATAATAATACCTCAATGGCATTAAGTCGATTAATACAGATCGAACTGCTGAATTTTTTGTTTTCGATAAACGTACAAGCTTAGAAAATGCGTCCCTATTCCAAAACCAAACAAGCAGTCTACCCATGTCAATGCGTATCGCGCAATTTCACTATTCCACGCCCTGGCTCTAAGATCAGAGCCGAAAAAAGGAGTATTATGCATATATGCAGGGAAACTAGTTGCATTAAGCGCATAGATTTAAATTTTATTGATGTAAGCATTCCTAAAGTAGTATGTCGTAAAATAATTGGTATAGCATTCGACGTTGAATATAGTTTAAAGGACCAATGTTTAATTTTTAAGAAAAACCCGAATAATACGTTAAGCATAATCAGAAATCTAACTTCTAACAACAGCGCCACTTATATCAATATGATGGTAAATGTCACATGATCGCTAATCCTCTCAAGAATCGGCTATGAATTAGTCATATATGGCAAATGTTCCATAACAACACTTGCTAACTTCAAGGCACCATATCACCCTGCAGCCCGAATAAGTCTCAGAGCATTCCAAACAACACCTATAAAAACATTTTAAGTGAAGGCAGCCTCCCCACGATCGAACAACGATTCGAATACCTTACCTTACCTGGTGTCTAAAATTGCATGGCACGAAAGACTGTTACAAACAGAAACTGGAACCGCCTTTGCCGTAGTAAAAGGGGAAAACTATTTGTAATGGACTTCTGCCGGAATTCTTATCTATTTTCACAACAAAAGCGGTAGCGATCCTAAGAGCTATGGATACCCCACAAAGGAGGAAATCCCTTATCTTCATTCTTCACAGACCGTTTGTCTACAATCCAAGCGATTTTAAATATCAGAAATAGCACACTAGTTAGTGCAATTATTCGAAACAAACTTATTCAACATAAATCAGGGATATAACTGGCCCGTCCTATACCTATGGCCAGGTCCCATCGGTATCTAAGGCAATGAATTAGCAGCTGCAGCTGCTAAACTTGCTGCAAAAGAACCTCTTATCTTTACCATCGTAAACTGTTAAACAGATATTGAGAGGAAAATAAGAATCACCTGGCTGTTTCAATCTGGTAAGAGAAATGGACGCAGTCAATGCCTATGGCAAGAATTATATTTATCCTTCAAATTTAACAATTCAGATGATAAATTGTCGCCTTTGACATACAAATATTACACATGCACATCTCATCACCAAAAACAACCCATCGACATGCAACATATGCCAAAACAATGTTCAGCTAACCATTAAACACTTAAACCACGAGTGTCCAAAAGTATAAACCTTATATAAAAAGTTTTACCCAAGCCCTGTCCTTCCCCTCAGATACAAATTTAAAACAAGTTTTTAAAACACTTACAGAAACTTTGTTAGAAAATTAAAAATAGTATTTTAACTAGCCGAAGGCCAAAGTAGCTATTGCTTAAGAATTAAGTTAAATTGTATTTTATCACCTTTTAATAAATAATAATAATATAGGAGCCCTCAGAACCCACTGAATTTGAGAGTCTATATTCTGAGTTTCAAGTAAATCCGATAAAAAATATTTTTGTTATGGGTTGTCTTTGGAGTGGGGTCATCCAAGGATGAGACTTAGACCTAAAGGTACTTTTGGTCAGCTAGTTCGATTTTATTTGAATCGTCTTCATACAGGAAGTGTTTGCCGAGAGTAGCCATTCTGGTTCTGGAAAAAATGTTGCCTTCCTTAACACCACATAAAATTTAAAATTATTCTGTTCAAGAGATGTACTGTTGATGTATATAATATAACCGCACAAAGGGGCAAGGCTGCTTTAAAAAATAATAATAAAAAATAAAAAACCTGACGAGTCATTATTTCTTCTCTTTATAAACTCAATATATAATACTAGCTGAATTTATATTCTTATTTTCAAATAAGATGTCCACTTTTCAAAAATATGTAATGTTTCAAATTAGGACTAACTGCTTTCTTCTTCAAAAACATAGATGCGTTTTTGCCATATATATGTGCCTTTTTTTATATATACAAATTATTTGTGTTCGGGATTTTGTGTACTTGTGTACATACATCTCCCATTAGCTCAATTCAGAACTTATGGCACTTAGCCTCTCTTATTCAATAGTTTCACACACATCATAACGTTGGCAAATATTCTTAAATCATTACCTTGGTTCCCCCGCTTTGCCTTAGTAAATGATACAAATTCATTAGCAATAAATTGAGTAAGACTATGCCACAAAACTTAACCACATTGGTATTTTACTTGGTCTACTGTACATTCAGCCACTTGTTGTTCGTACATCCTTTAGCGCGAAATTACTTTTCCATATACAAGCGAAAATGTATAGGTTTAACCACACTGACATACCAAATATAAACGAACGCTTGTCCTGCGGTGGGTTAGTAAATTACTTTTCTCAACCTCTTCATTGAAATAATCGTGGAAAGTGTTTCGAACGCCTTATATGTTAATGCTATATAGATAATTGGTACTTCAGGTACGCTTCTTCATAATTAATAAGTATTCTATTTAATAACTACCTTATATAGCATTATATTGATTTATTGGAAAAGATAAAAGTGCACCTACAAATATTATCAGAAGCGACGCGTTTGCTTAAAAATTCATCAAAAGAAAATGATATATGCCTTAACCGAACGACTTTAAAATTATTATATTCGAAAATATAAATTGTAGACAATTAAGTCATCCAAAGGTCACAGTGTCTACAACATCATTTTATATTGTCAGTTTTCAATCTTCCAAAGTTTACTCAATAAGATTATTGGGAATAGTTGTACTTTTAATGTGAACATAACTTTGTCCAATCAGATAATGTAGTAATTTATCAGTCAGTCAATGTTATTAATTATTTGTGTTTATAGGTATTAACTGATAATAATATCTTCGTTTGTGTGACTAATGTACTAACATACACCCGCGAAAAAGTAAAATACGGAAGAAGTTTCACAAGTGTTAATAAATTTGGGTGAATCAACTAATGGATATGACAAGTGTAAAATAGATTACAAAAAAAACAATATCTATTTAAAATTTAGTTGGTTAAAAAACAATGACTTGCTATTTGTTAAATAAATAAATTTGCATAACAGGTCAAACGTGGTTAAATAAATTCAATTGAAGTTTTCTTGACAAGACGTTATGAGATTATTTAAGTATCATCTCGTGAACATGAACCATTCAATTTGTGTATCTTACACACTAATTGATGATGCAATAGGAATCAACGAGAGGTATTATTATTTACGAACTAGTTACTGTGTGTTCGTAGTGAGTAGTTTTTTTATGGAGCCAATTTGAAAAATAATATGTACCTTGTGAGGGTCAGAATAGGATTTTTATATATGTACATAGGTATTTACTTTAGATTACGACTACGACTACTGACAGCCTTAACCCTGCGGGTACCTTACAAAATATATTACTTCTAAGATCACTCAGAATATGAATCTGTAAGTGCCAACCGTTCAGATATTTTTTTTTTGTAATACCATCACAGAGCAAAATCCAAAAACAATACGTTCTCTAAGTGTAAGCTTTCAGTATCGCTTTACACAACTATTCTATTTGACTATAAAAAAACTATTTCAAATATATATTAATTTAATTAATTTGAAGTTAATGTACAAATCAACTTTGAAATCTGCTCGCGAGTAGCAAAAATCAATTTCGTTGCAGAATTCATGAAATGTGCTTATGCACCTCGTAATTGGCACATTATTATCATAATTGGTTCCGTGCCTATCTGTATAAAATAAGCCTCTTACTCACAGTGACCTTTGGGGACCTTTTATATATTTATAAAAGAAAAATCAATTCTGGCGAATTAATATAATAATTAAGAATATCGCGAATAAACATGACGGAAGTTGCATCGCGTCTGAAACTTAGGGTTTGCAGACCAACTAAATTGTCGCTTCTGTAGTAATATTAGCAAGCTAATCAAACATATTTAATTTACGAACCTCGTACCTCGTGGAGTTCTTTGGGCTCTTTCGAAACTAAGTTCGTGAACTTACTAAGTTGTCGAATCCCAATAAATTCAATATTCTCGAAAAGGTCTGACTAACGAACAATATATAATTTATGTCTCGAAAGTCTTTACCATTACCTTTAAGGAAGTTATACTTGGCAATGGCATAATCATAATGCAGAAAGAATTTTAACTTTTTGTCAGATATGATACCAAGATCTTTCACTTCATCAGTTTAAAGTGAAAGTAAAATATTTATTATTATTGTTTATAAAATACTTATGCGAAATTAAAGTACTGAAACGATATGCTGCAAAAACTATACATTTAGAAATGTTAAGTTGCAAAGCATTGCGATTCAACCTCTCTGACAATCTATTAATATCTGATTGAAAACGAATGTCGTCAGTTAAATTATCTATCCAAGAAAATAATTTCAAATAATCCGTGAAATTCAAAACCGTATAAAATTTGAAGATTTTATAAACGTCATTAATAAATAATAAGAATAGCAACTGGCAAAAATTACTGCCCTGTGGAACATCAGAAGTAACTTCTATAAATCAGACGGTCATTTTAACTTGTCATCCGGATGACATCCTGACGTCACTATGACGTAGAATTTATGTTAAAGTGGTCAATCTCTCTGAAATAAACAAGTTTTCTGACGTCGGCAAGTCTTCCGGAAGAAAAGTTTGGATGACCTTCTGATCGCACCTTAAGTTCACTTATGCACCTATGCTTGTAGAGTATAATGGACCAGTTTCTGAGTCGCTATGAGCGAGAGTTACGTTTTATTTAAAGTTATAGTCTGTTTTTGTTTGTTTGAATGTCACTTTATTTTATTTTGCTAATGTACATACTAATATTGATTATTTTGCTAATATACTAATAATGCTTAATCACGAGATCAACCGTTCAATTGTCAGTTCTAAACCGCCTGTACCAACCAATGCAGTGCACTGTTTTTATCAAGCCATGCAGCAGGTAGATGGGACAGTACTTCAAGTACAACTAGCGGACAACATTTGCTAGCAGCTGATGCCAAGCGGATATATTTTCTGGTATTCTTGGTATTTTTTTGTTACCATGTAACTCGAGCGTGCAAAGTTTCCGACAAAAAATACTTGTCTGATAAGTACGAACTTCTTCTGTACGAAGCAAACCGTTACACTTAGGTAGGTAGACATTTTGATACCACCACTCACGAGAACTATGGAAAAAAAGGAAGGGAGTGGAGTGATTCGCCCTACACTCATCAAAGGTCTTGAATGTGGTTTCGGTTGACATGACTGCATTAATCGCAGCCTCACTGTCGACGACGTACTATGTAATAGTCACTGGATGAGTGAGCGAGCCGGAAGGTTACGAACGTGTGAATTTTTGTCTCACTCCGCAGTCCATTTTGGGCACCCATAGTTAGAGCGAACTCTTTAATGGGCGATTCCGTGGAGAATGTTTTCTTAAAGTTGATTTGGGGGGTAATGTTGTCACTAGATATTGTTGCTACGCCCACAGGTGAAACCTTACTATGCTACATGATATGTACATTTGAAATCATGTGCAGGTCTGAGGGTTTGAACCATTAGTGAGTATTGCGCGTATAACTATGTACATCATAAAAAACAATTTTAGTTTGAGTTGCACGGTACCTCTGCTTACAGATTTGGCAGGCTGTTGCCTAGTTTTGCCTGAATGATTCTCGTTCGTAGCATGGAAACTGTTCATGTGCTAATGGCTCCTGTACACCTACCTGGAGATTTTTGGATAGCTTCTGTATTGACATTATTAAAAGCACATTCTGTATCTAGAAACTATGCTAGTCTGTATTGGTTATAGTTGGAAAACATCTCTATAGAATGCACAACTTCGCGTTGTCTCCGTGCCGACATGTATGTTCTCCGACTTACCTCTGAGCATGTTGAGATTTGCATAGGGGCAACTTGAACAGGACTAATCTTATGTGGAGCTCAAGAGTTTTGAGTATAAAAGATGTCAAGCTAATTGAATCGTTTATTTTCAAAACGTGACATGTCCACATTTAAAAATTTGTCAGGAGACGAAAAAACTGGTTAGTTTCTGTTTTCTTGGGCTATAAATATAACATAAATATGAGCGTACGTCTTAAGTGAGCGCACCATGTTTCGTTAATAATGTATTTCTAGGACACATATCAACGCAGATATCTCTGCTTTGCAGGAAAAAATATATGTACATACCTAAAACGATTTTTGGAAAATTGTGGGCATGTCACGTTTTGAAAAGAAAATATCAATACTTAAAAAATACTCAGCAATCAATGGTTTTTAATAAACACTCAATTAAGAGCTTTTTCTGCAGACCTACCATACAAATGCGTTATTAATTAAGTCCAAGGTTTTTGGAAATACAAAAAAATTTGTGAAATGTTATTTTTTTATTGCAAATTAATTTTGCCCAACACTGCAACTAAACACCATTTTAGCTCAAAAATGGCTCTAACGAATTGGGTCGGTTTTCGTATTTTTAAAGCTTAGAATGGAGCAAAGGTAAGAGTATCGATTTTTTACATTTTATCTGATAATGAACAAATTTGCATTTGCAATTTTAATAAAATTGATTTGTTTCAATAAATGGCTCTAACGATTCTGATCTGTCTTTGTTTTATTTATAAAATTTTGAAAACAGTCGCACATATGGTAAACGGTTTAATACTAGTCGAAGGTCAAGTACTATTTAATTGGCTTTTGTATTATATAGAAACAAAAGACCAAAACAACATGCTTTGTGACTCATTTTGTTGTATTATAATGTCGAATATTTGAAGTCGAAGTCCATCTTCTGGTTGCTCGATAATCAAGTTGATCTGCACGACCCTTCTAATCTGTCGCAATAAGCTTAATGCGCATTAAAAGAAAATTCTAAATCTATCTCTAAATTAAGAGTATAATAATTTAAATCTCCTAAACACCACTTTATAAACGATTTCCAAAACTGAACAACATACTAATATGTAGGTAGTACGATTTTAATGTGAGAGGTTTTCTCACATTAAACTATGAAATGTACATTCACGTATATAAAACATATTGCACAATATTTCCTAATTGTTACATAGATAGGCTATAGTATGTCAGCTGACCTAGGTAACGTTTTCAAATCAAACTCGTGTTCTTTATAGATAATCGAATAGATTCTCTTATTTTAATCATGTTCTATGCAGTGTATTCGATGTGTGATAAGATATCTATTTTCTAAAGTGCAATAATTTCAACCAGTACATTTTTTTAACAGATTCAGATAAGAAATTTA
Source organism: Ferdinandea cuprea (assembly GCA_963576555.1). NCBI lineage: Eukaryota > Metazoa > Arthropoda > Insecta > Diptera > Syrphidae > Ferdinandea > Ferdinandea cuprea. The sequence goes on from OY754959.1 coordinate 89,059,149, forward strand.
GAATGATTCATCATAAAAATTAATTACAGTTATTTTTTAAACATTTCGTAGTATTTATGTTTAACTGCATTAAAATTAGGCTACTAATTCCAGTGATATCAGTGACTCGGTGGTTAGTGCCTTGGACTACTAAGCGAGGGATTCAGGCTTAAATCCACCCTAGTATCTTCTAATCTACCACTTTTTGCGAAGATCTGATACACATTCACGAGTAATAAACTATTACGACAAGTTATTTAAATTGCCCTTGGAAATCGCTTTAACAATTTGATCCCACAACAGCTTTTGACCCGGTTTTGGCCCTCAACATCTTATATTTATTTTTTCTTTTACATCGCACGAGACTTCAAGTTTGGTCCATGGACCACAACAAAAAAAAATTATGCTTAAAGGTATCTAGGTACTATACTTTGGCGTTGTGGCTCAGTGGAGTGTTTCCATTAATCAGAGTTCTTATACGAGGTGGCAAATCTAATCTCGGACTATTACTTCGGTTTTTTGTTGACATTGCATGTTTTAACCTAAGTGAAGCGGCAACTATGGTGTATTTGAAATCTAAATTAACCATGAAACATGACATGAACATCTCATGTATAATCTCAAAATAGCAACAGCGACATTACAAAGTTGAGTTAATTGCAGTGATAAAATAAAATAAATTGGGTTACACTTTTCGCGGTTAATTTTTTCATTTTTCAATTTTTGAAATGGAAACAGTGTCTGAGGGTTTGTGAATGTTGCGCAACGTGTTTAGTTGCATTTCAGTTATCATCACAGAAAGAGATTTCTGTAGTTGATTTTCTCATTAGCCGCAAAATAAAATGGGAAAATTATTTATGTTCCCAAGCCCGTCCCAATCTGGCGAATTTGTTTTTGACAGCTCTATGTTTTTACTTAAGGGTTTTCATTAATCGTTTTCATATCTTTTAATTTCAATAAAACGAATTGTGAGTTAGATTTTATTGAAATTTTTTATGGAAACTTCCAATTTTCCGTAACTCTGACGCATAAATTAGGCTGAATTTGACTAACGGCATTGAATATGTTGGTTTCATTGGCAGTGTTGATTTGCGGTTTATTGCCAAAGACCTGTGACTGAAGTAAACCCCACACGAAGAAGTCTAACTAAGCGTGAAATAACCATGCTTGACGGTGTATCAAGTGCCACCATCCTGTTGAAACAACATGTCGTCGGTATCCATATAATTCAATTGGAGCCAAAAGGAATTGGTTATCATCGACCTAGACATTGGCGGTGATGGCTATGCCAAAGTCGTTTCAAAAAGTATGGATGACACTGCCAATCAAAATTCCACACCATACAGTGGCTTTCTGCTATTTTGTAGATCTCTCAAACAATTTTGCTTGTTGACGATCTCATTCATCCAGAATATGGTTTCATGAGAACACATTTCCTCAAAAACAGCTCTACCGTTTTTGTACTTTGGATACATTGATACAACGGAACTTAAAACACAAATGCGTATACAAATCTGCACAAATCTCCGGACTTCGATTTTTAAAAAAAATTGCTTAAGCTATTTTGTATTTTAGTCTTTGTGCGCCCTGACAATCCAATTACAACAAAAACTTTTTAAATTTACTAATAGTTGCGGACTGGGTGGCAGTGGCTTGGTTTTTAAGTTCGTTGGACCATTAAGCAAGGGGTCGCTGGTTTAAATCCCGGCCCGTACCTTTAAGTTTATAATCGCTGTGCCATCTCCTGCGAACGTCTGACAAACATCCGAGAGTTCTTCTCAAATAAAATTGCCGTTCGGAATCGGCATTCATCTTTAGGTCGCTCAAAAAATATATATGCGCACCCACAATGACTGGCGAAGCTAGGAGGTCCTGTAAGGGCCGTTTACGGCTAATATTTTTAACAGTTGCTGAACAAACATTTTTGGATCTATATTTAGTTAGGATCTATGCCCAGTTAGAACTGGGAATTAATGCCTTAAAAAAATTCCATTCGGTTTTTTGGTACTAAATTTTTCTTGACCGTTTGAAGTCGAACACATTATGAAAAATTTTCCAAAACTTATCATTCCAAGTCGGAATAAAATCATAGGTATAATTTTTATTCGCCATTTTATTCAGATTATTCCTAACTAGCGATATCTTACTTCACTTAAATGGGTAAGAAATTGGAGTTAAAATTGCTAACAAAAAAGTTTGATGCATGATAACTTTTTGATCCGGACACGCCTTATAATCTACAGCATGTGACGCAATATGACCACACTACAAGTACAAGTAGTTCTATAATTATAACATTTGGTATTATAAATAAAAATCATGTTGACCTACAATCAGTTTTAAGGACGTTCGCATTTGTCTCGTTCAAATAACATGTAAACAATGAGATAACAAAATGTTTTCAAATTGAAAGCATTCATTTACTTATTCATTTTGAAGACACATCTAATCATCTTAAGTTTTCTTTATTTACAAAACAGATATGTGAAGTTCAGATCTCGACAGAATCGACTACGTACAAGTGAAAAAGTCGTCGCAGAAACAGCCTACGGCAAAGTTCGAGGTGTTAAATGGTTCTCAGTGTATGGAGATGAGTACATTAGCTTCGAAGGAATACCATTTGCCAAGCCACCCGTTGGAGATCTTCGCTTTCGGGCACCGCAGGAGCCAGAGCCGTGGACCGACGTGAAAAGATGTTCCCGAGTGCGGGGTAAGCCTGTGCAATATAACTTTATATTAGATAAGGTCCAGGGAAATGAAGATTGCCTCTACTTGAATGTTTACACGAAATATGTAAGTTAAAACTCAACAACATCAACTACCAGAAATACTTTACTTTTTAAAATCTATTATTAGGTAAATCCTCCTAAGCCTCTTCCAGTTCTCGTCTGGATTTATGGTGGAGCATTTCAAATCGGTGAAGCTTCAAGGGATATGTACAGTCCAGATTATTTTATGAAAGAAGATGTTGTTTTAATTTCCATTGCCTACAGACTAGGGCCAATGGGTAAGTAATAATCTCGGATTTCATTGATTTATTAAACTTACTTATAATTTTCCACTATAGGCTTTATGTCATTTTCCGATCCGGAGGTTGGAGTACCTGGTAATTGTGGTCTTAAAGACCAAGTTTTAGCTCTCAAATGGGTAAAGAATAATTGTGCGAATTTCGGAGGTGATCCCAATAATATAACAGTTTTTGGACAAAGTGCTGGTGGATGCTCTGCCCACTACATGATGATTACAGAACAGACAAGAGGTTTATTTCACAAAGGAATTGTTATGTCGGGCAGTGCTGCTGCCCCGTGGGGTAATATCCCTGCAAACAACTGGAGCTATAGACTTGCCAAAGCCGCTGGTTACACTGGGGCAAACAAAGACCTGGAAGTGTGTGACTTTCTGACAAAACTAAAACCAAGCATAATGTACAAACATTCTGAAGAATTGCTCACAAAGGATGAACGGCATGAGCGAATTCCATACAGTTTTGGGCCAACAGTAGAACCATATATAAGTGACGAATGCCTGATTCCAAAGAATCCGATTGAGATGATGAGAGAAGCGTGGAGTAATTCTATACCGATGTTAATAGGGGGTGCTTCATCCGAAGGCTTACTCTTATTCTCAGGTCAGTTAGGTCTTTTTTTTTTAATATCTGAAATTGTTGGTAAATTTTAATGCAGAAGTTCGAAAGTTCCCCGATATGATCAATGAGCTGGGAGATTGTGCAAAAGCTGTGCCATTAGAACTGCCGATTTCAGCAGAGGAACGCAAAGAATTAGGTCTCAAGATAAAAAAAGCTCATTTCGGAGATAGTGAGCCGAGTTTAAAGACTCTCCTTGAATATGGCGACGTAAATACACAAAATTAAATATTTGCATTCAAAGACAAATTCTCATTATAAAATAACATATTTCAGCTCTTTTCCTACAAATACTTTTGGCATGGTATCCACCGAACGGTTCTATCTCGGGCAGAATACGCCAGCGGACCCACATTTCTATACCGCTTCGATTTTGATTCGAAGCATTTTAATCACATCCGCATCTTGAGTTGTGGTCGTAAGATTCGTGGCACATGTCATGGGGATGATCTGTCGTATCTCTTCTATAATGGAATTGCAAAAAAACAGAAGCAACGCAGCCGTGAATACAAAACAATTCGAACGATGATATCTTTATGGGTACATTTTGCAAACACTGGAAATCCAAACATTAGTCACAAAAGTGAGACAACGTTGCAACCAGTTTCCAAAGGTTCACAACAATTAAGATGTTTGAATATATCAGACGAATTAGAAGTTATCGATCTACCGGAGTCGGATAAATTAGCGCTCTGGGATAGTTTGTACTCAAGAGAATTATTGTATTAAAGAATAAATTGAACTGGTAATTTCTCTGGAGAAGAAAAAAAGGTGCTTGTTAAGATAGTGGCAGTGATACAACTATGAAAATGCATACCTATTATATATAAAGTAAGAAGATATTTTGTTATTCAACCTAACGGTTGTGGGCTCAAGAAGTGATATACAAATCAAATATTCATTGTAGTGTATTGTAAAAAGAAGGAAGGCAAATTGTTTAACATTACACATTTTTCTTAGCACTTCAATTCATAGGCATTTCTAAGAATAAAAAACTAAAATATGATGAATACCGTTTTACTTACTTATCGCATATTTGAAGTTATGTACGACTTTAATGGAAATGCTAGATGCATTACGTTTTTGTATTCTCACACAATACTTACTTACTTAACAGGCTCCCGACTCGTGAAGAGTCCCTTTTCTGAGACATTGCAGCCCTCCACCATCTGCGATGCCGGGCACCCTGCTTTCAGTTATCAAAACCAAGCGCTCTGGCATCCGCGATGGCTTGGTCTTTAAAACGGGGGTTCGGTCTTTCTTATCGGACCTCTTAGCTGCATTATTGTGAATTCGCTCGATGTGGCCGAGCTAAAGTAGTCGACGAGGAATTCTATGAGCTTGAGTTTGCGGTTATATCTTGGCCCTCCTCGCAAACAGGACCAAATATCCGTCAAAGAATTTTTCTTTCGAAGTAACCTAGGAGAGTTAATATCTCTTTTCCTGCTTATCGTTCAGCACTCCCATTACAAAAAATTATCAAAATCGATTGAGCCGTTTTTAAGAAAACGAAATTAATATCATTTTAAGAAAATTGTTATATGAAAAATAAATTATTTAAAAAATCTAAGTATGCAGATTTGTTTATGTTTATAGTATAAAAAAATGTATTATTTTTAAGTTCCCTTTATTAGTTTTAGAGATATTGCCAGTTTTATGAATTACCGTTAATCGATTTTCCAAGAACTGAGTTTGCGTTTACGTTTTTGTTGGACTACACTTTACAAAAGCAACTAACTTCGGGCAGCATGACCCCCCATATTGCATTATTTATGCATTATGGACTAACATATATAAAACTAATAACAAAATTATTGTTTCAATTATTATATTATAGGCGCCGTCCGAAGTTGGGTGTTGGAAATTTAAAAAGTTTTTACAAATGATCAGTACCAGCAATTTTTTGAGGAACATTTATTCAAATCAATACAAAAGGAACAATAAAACCCGTATCTGATCATTTCCCCAACTCATAAGGCTTCTTAAAGCTTTTTAAATCTTTTTTGGTGAGGCAGAAGAAGTGATAACAGGTATAGTTTCCGTAGTCCAGCAGTCACATTCAGTTTGTTTAATAATGAATTGATTTCGGTTTTTAAATATACCTATTCAGTTACCTAGCTGACTACTAATAAGTATCATTATAAAATAAATAAATAATAAATTGACTTTTCAAAATGCGAGTTCCCCAAAGCCAGTTTAATAAATTATGCATAGTTGTGGCCTTCATAATAACTTTTTTAATGCTGCCTTTACTTAGGATTATTTTTTCTAAAAAGTTATTATTGCATACTTTTAGGGGTGAATGATGATTTAGTAAAGTGTATCTGCAATGCTTTTATACCAGAAAGCTTTTGTGAAAACAAACGATTTTTTTCTCTCTCTGTCTTTGCCCCACTTGAAGATGTTATCACCAAAAGTTGAAATTTCTGATTAGAAGGTAGCTATAACTTCTGAACAGTAAAGCCTCTAAAATTGTTTGTATACTTTGAAAAGACAACAATATGGGGAAAAAGGCTTTTAAAATATCTTGTTGGATCTGTTTGAACTTTTTTATTTTAAATTAGTTTTTTTCTCAAAACCTGACGACGAATCTGTAATCTTATGTAATATTTGAGTTTTTCCAATGCATAGTGACGTTTATTCAAAGGTGCGAAGGTGTTCTCCGCACACTCTTAAATTTTTTTTAATTTTAATGTGCAACCAAAAAATAAAAATTAATAATATCTAACAAATCACCCTAGGAAGTTCGCTTCACCTTAGCGTACAAAATGTTTTACAAAAACACAAGGAAAGGCTTCATTCCGCTTGGGGCGAACATTGTATGATATGATGTATGATACCTTATCCATATCCCTATATGCTACAAAGAAAAAAGCGTTAAGAAGATCATGAATAGCATATTGTTCCTAGTTCCGGTGTGAAGTTCTGCTGAGTGTGGGAAGTTATTTTTCCAAATAATGTTTTTTATGAGAAAAAGTATGGTCATACGAAACTTTCTCGTTACTTGAGATGCGTTCTGTAATCGCTTTAAAAAGAATGATGACATTTGATCAAATACAAAATTTATTATAGATTTTCTCTAAAACGGCACCTATGACTTTGATGTAATTTCGCACATTCGAATCGACTTTAATTAAAATTTAAGAAAATCGTTATATGAAAAAAAAATTATTTAAAAAATCGACGTATGCAAATTCGTTCGCATTTATAGTAGAAAAAAAAGGGCATTTTTTTCTACAAAAATAATGGTAAGCGATTTTTACAAAAAAAAATTGTATGGCAGATACCGTTATTTCAAACGATAAGGCAAAAAATAGAAAGATGCCCCGAGATGTAACTCCAAAAATCAAATTGTTTAAAGCAAATCCGTCGAACCGTTTCGCCATACGGCGCCCGAACAGCCAAACGGACAGACAGGCAGACAGACAGATAGACAGACCGACGGACGGTCGGAGTTGGCGGAGCCACTTTTTTGGACTTCTTTATAGTCGTAATATCATCTCTCATACTCAGTTTGAGTTCGAAATATCCGCACGATCGCAATAACTTTCTCTGTAGACGAGAAAGGTAAAAATCTAATCTTATGTTTTCTCTTGGTTCTTTTTCACTTTTGAAAGCTTTGATTTGGATTTTGTGATAATATAAAGCCATTTCTACGTCTTTTTGTATGTACAAACCCATATATAATTCCTGTTTATACCCTATTCTAAGGGTATATTCAATTTTCTGGCCGCGCCCACTTTTTGGAGGGGTTTTTTCAAAATATATATTTTTTTTAAAAAATTTCATAGAATGAAATAGAATGCAATCCATCATCTTCTTAATGCTTTTTTCTTTGGGGCATATAGGGATAAGGATAGGGTATCATACTGTTCGCCCCAAGCGGACTGTAGCGTTTCCTTATATTTTTTTGTTTATATATACAAATTTTATCATTATTTTTTTTTTAAAAATAAAGTTTGTAGTTCTTTTTCTTATCAACATATTAGGATAAAAATATATTTAGACAATTTTTATCTTAATTCTTTCAAAATTCATGCAGTATAACCCACTACTTGAGAACTAGAGAACTTAAAAACAGAGTTTCACAGCCGATAAAGAATTTTGAATGAATTATAGAGTTATACATTTTGATTTTTTTTCTTTCCTATTAGGTATTGTAAACGGGTAATTTTCATTGATAAATATGTTTAATTTTCCTAATTTGTGTGTTTTTTTGGATTTATGAAGCTGCGAAATGAGCTTAGTAGGTATGTGGTTAAATGTTCGACTTTCAAGGATATATTTTTAAGGATATATTTTAAACAAATATGCTTGATAAATCTGCAGCAAATAGGAATAACAGCATAAGGCAATTTTTGTTATTTTTTAGAAGACGTATTTATAGTTGTAAATTTCTGTAGCAGCTTTGTGCTTGTAATGGTACTTATTCCGCTATTAATGTTACATCATTTAATATACCTCAATGAAAAAAATGCGGAATATGCAACGAACATTAGGTTTCAATGGTACAACTAATACAAATATGTATAAACAAAAAAATGTATAAGTAAATATAATAATGAATTAATAAAGAGGTGAGAGCATTGTCTATGACGTCCTTGTCATGTCCCTCGAAAAAAAGTGATAGATCAATGTACTGAGAAATGAATTTAGTAAGCACCCTACTTAAAGCACCATGGCATGTCTCTGCCAATGACTCTTACATTAACATTGACTGCAAACTCGTATGATGTTGCATTCATGTAGTCATACCAATTAGAGCACTACGCGAAATTGGATTGATCAAAGCGATGATTGAGAAAAAAGCGGTGCGAGTATAAGCCATCACCGCAATGTGCGATAGTTCTGCATATGTGCTTATAATAAATCCCGACTACCTTATAGGGTTTTCACTGCATCCTGTACTACCGCATGTTTATGTCCCAAAAATATGATCGTATCTCATTCCCTGGTGTTCTAAGAAGAGAAAGCTATTATTGCCAAGTTGTAAGCTTCTGTGGTTCTTTCGAAGATAGTGCCTTCCATGTTGATTGCCCTGCACACTATCTGCTCAATAATATTAAAAAAGTCACATAACAGCGCATCTCTTTGCTGAAATCCGTTGCATGTTAGTTGGGATGCTGCCAAACTACACATTGAATTATAATATAAGCCTATAAAGACGACAATGAAGACACAGTCGACACAGCATGTTAATGATAGAGCACTAATAGCACAGACCTGCAACAATGAAGTTACAAAAACAAACTACAATGTACATATCGAGGACACATCAATAAAGATGCAGACTCACAAATCAGATATCAAAACAAACAGCAATGTGCGTATTGATGATGCAGTAGAACCACTCAACATCAGCAACTATGATTCGTTACAACAGAAGAGAACGCAGATCTTCGTGTAGTTTTTTTTTCCAAGCGAACAGTTATTCAACACCATATTTATTTTAAAAAATATTGATTTAAAATTAGTTTTTGCTTTTTTTTTTCTAAACTAAAAATTTATCTGGATATATGCGGTCATATACGGCTTTTAGTCGATAAAAAGAAGATGTGTCCCGAACTGATGTTTTCCAGGATTTTCAAAAGTGTGAAAATCTAATTTATGGCTGAACTGGCCCGGTGGAAACCACACAGGCACGTGCCGTTTAGTGAAGTTGCAGAAGGATTTTGGACACAGTACATTGTATAGGATCTTTTATGCGACAATGAGCAGGGATAGTGTATTGATAGTACTTGCAAGACATAAGACCGCCTTTCTTAAAAACGGGGCATATCGAGCAAATGTTCAAGTCGTCGGGTTTTCGCACTCTCCCCATACTTGATTGATGATTTGGTGCATACACTCTACAAAGAATTTAACCTCCGTATTTGAGGAGCTCTACAGGCATACAATTCATCTTATCCGGCGACTTCGTCATTTTTTTATGACTAAGTCAGCCCTTTCTATATTAGGCGGCAAGACTTGTTTGCATTGATTGCACGTACGTTCTCTTTTGCCCTTTAATTATTGCAATTTTAAATGTAAGTTTGATCAGTACCAAAGGCAGGCGATCACTATTCGGCTTAAATAGAATATCGTTTGACGTAAGCCGATTTTCCACTACCACCCAACATCAAAACTATCGTGACCCATATTTATCTTGTCACTAAAGCAGAAAGTATTCCTGAGGTTCATTAGTAAGTCATCTCAATAGTCTATTACAGCATTCCAGCTGTAAGCTCTTTGTTAGTTAATTTCAAGGTAGGTTTATGCTCCTACACTGTTCTTAATCTCCCTGCACTCGAAAGCGATGAATATTGTTTGAAACAGATTAAATCGTACAGTGGCAAGACTGTTTGACTGTTTTTCTCATTTTTAAGAATGATTTTCTACCAGTTACTTAAAATCCTGCCATTCCTATGCTATACCCTCTGTTTTTATATAATAATAATAGTAATAATAATAATAAACAAGAAATGTATTCACAAGTTTTGTGGGTGCAGTGGCTTAGTGATAAAGTTCGTAGCCACTCGTAGGCGAGAGTTCCACGGCTCAAATCCGAACCATACCACCTAAACGTTTTTTATTCGCTGCATATCTTGCGAAAGTCTGTACAAACATTTAAGAGTCAGAATTGTCATGAGAAGCTTCTCAAAACAATTGCCTTTCGGAATCGGCACTAAACTTACAATATTATGAAAATATTGCCTCTTGCACTACTTAACTGAATGGGTTAAGCTTAATTGGGTTAAGAAAAATTCGCAAGCACACACACACCATTATAATAAATGGTTTAATGGAATGTGAAAGGACACCGCCATTTTTATTGTTGGGTTTTGTTTTCATCCATCAAAAAGATTCAATACATAATTCTGTTGGAATTCATTTAATTGAAAATTGGAAAGGCACCTAACTTTCTTTCTTGGGTATCTTAATTACACAAAAGCGAAGACGGGTAAGTCAGCTTGTTTACTATTCATTATGTGCATGGCTAATCATTGTTACCAATTATTTTATCACCATTTCCGTTGTCATTCAGACAATCAAATATCGTAATTATTTACTGTTTTCTGAGTTGTATTTGTTTAAAAATATCTGATAAGAAGAAAATACTGATTCCACATTCAATAATAATTTTGTAAAATTTACTTCACTTATCATAATATCATATGACAAGTTTATGGTCTTCGAAATATGAAAATCAATCAATTTAATTAAAGAGTTTGAATGAATCAGCATCTTAACTCAAATATTGCAAATTATTCAGCTTATTAGTGAATGCTAAGTGAGTGAAAATTAAAAAGTTTTACAATTCAAATATTAAGCGAATATTTTGTTTTTAATGTTTTTAACTTTCTTGTTTACAATAGAGAATACTATTGCAATCGTCCTGAAATTTCAAACTCTCCCTCTCTTTCGAGGAAAATACAATTTGTTTTATATAGATCCCTGTTTGCCTTTGAAAGAACTACCGACATATAAATTTCATAACTAAAGAATGAGTTTGATATACGGGCGGTTGCCATGCCTCTTTTTTGGAAAATACGCAGTGTTTTATTTGTTTCAGGGTCTATTCTTCAAATCATACCTCCACGTATAATTTCATAACTGTAAAGGTGCGATCAGGCGGTCATCAAAACTTGTCATCCGGATGACATGCTGACGTTACTATGATATGAAGGTGTCAACCGGATGACATACTAGATGATACTTTTTCCATGTCACCCAGATGACTGATTTGATTGACCGTGTGATCGCTGGTCATCGCTATTGTGACTGGATGACAAAAAAGGACAAGGCCCCTTGGACGATGCTGGTCGATTTTCCATAGTGTCATCTTACATTGATTGAAAGTTCAAGTGCAAAAAAAAAAATTTTAAAAGTTAATTTTCGTGCACTAACAAAATGAGTGACAACGACGGTGGAGCCGATTTGGAGGAGGCCACAAACAAAAAACCCAGGGTTTCGGAAAAAAAGGAGCAGAAAAATAATATTTTCTTGGGACCGTGGAGTCTGCTTTGATTGCAGCGGTTCAGCTAAATCCTGTTCTTTGGGTTAGTGAACGCAAGGATTATAAAAATCCGACTTGCAAAATTGATTCCTGGAAACAGGTAGCGGCCATTTTGGATATTGAGGGAGGTGACGACGCCGAGGCGCGTCTTAAGTGGCAATCACATCACTTTATTGGTAATTACTTATTATGTTGATATTTAACATAAATTTTTGTTTTATATTAATATATTTTTATAATATATTTATATTAAATTACAAATTGTCATTAGTGTGATTAATATCATCCGTGCCATTAGCATAAGCTCGTGCGATCGCCTATAATCCGGCTATGTCATCCATTTTGGGACAAAAAGGTACTCGGATGACCTTACGGATGACACTGTGCCAGATGTCATCCGGATGACAAGTTTGGATGACCGACGGATCGCACCTTCAGTCGTTTGGTTGCAAAGTTAAAGAAAAGGAGCGACTAGCAAATAAACGACTAGGAAAATAAACAATATTTTATTTTTTCTGTGTTTGTTCTTAAAAGCCAACGCTCATGCAAAAAATCATAATTATTTTTTGGGGGCTGAGTAAAATAAAATGGAATGCCCCCTAAATATAAATAAACATTTCCCGTGTGTGTTGAAACTTGGTATGGATGTTTTAGAATAGGGCCTGCTGCTGTTTGTTTCAATAAATCCGAAAAAAAGTATATCTCTAGCTTTGTTGTAAGCGAAATTAGAAGGGTTGTCAAAATGGCCTGAGTTGGTTCGTGTAAATAACGCTGAAGTGCCAAAGTTGCTAAAGCACTTGGCAGGGCACTAACGCGCCCCTTAATAGGTTAATATAATACAAGAGTTCTCACTTATGCAGGGAGTGTAAATGTTCTACGATATGAAATATTCCAATCCAATTAATTCAACAAGTGCGAAAATAAAAAATTTTTGAATTAAAGGTTTTGATTCGAATTTCACGCTGGAGCTTCACGCCTCAAAAAGTAGACGTTGTTAACCCTTTCATGCCCAAATTAATTGGGGCGTAGCTAAAATTTTTTGGAGTTTATAGAGTCGTTAGGCTAGACCTAAATATGAACTGATATTAATTTCAAACTCCTATGTATCCTGGTATAGCCGTTATGAAATGTTGCCTATAGGCAACATTGGGCAGTAGTAGACAAATTTTAAAACAAACAAATATTTAAATTTTTTGTTCTTTATTGAAATTTTTATTAATTTTTAGTACAATTTAAGTGTGATAAGAAACGAAACAATTTTTTTGTGGGTTTGAACACAAATTAACCTTGCATTTAGAGCACTTTGAGCGGGGATACCCAGTGTGACGTAGCCTGCATCTGCCTTTTGAACCGCACTCAATCCAGTGACCGACTTGGTCAAATCGCATAGCTCTTGCAGGTTCCGCAACATAGGATCTTTTAAAGAACTTGACGAAGAATGTGATGATGGTGCTGGTGATGACGGTGCTGGTGATGACGGTGCTGGTGATAACGGTGCTGGCGATGAAGGTGCTGGTGATGACGCTTTTGATGAAGCTGGCGATGGTGGATCTGACTGCGTTGTTTAGAGAAGTGAAAATGGGCGGTCTCTTTTGCGTGCTGGAGCTGCTATTTTGCTTGCGTTGAGTAACTCGTTAGCAATATCTAACTGAAAGCTTAGTAATGACAAATACTTTTTATCTCCGCTTGAAATTTTTAGATCTCTGCGGTACAACAGCCAGCTATTCACTACTGATGAGCTTATGCACCAGTAAACGATTCGCATATACCACCTCTTTGAGCGGTGGTTGATCTTATATAACTCCAACAGCATGTCGGCAAGATCAACCCCTCCCATATGCTTGTTATAGCATTCAACTATACCTGGACGATGAATGTTTACAAACTTCTTCTCTTTTCGACACTATCGTTTACACTCGCTCATTGGGTTTTTACCTATATAATTCGAGACCAGTTGCACACTTTTGTTGTCGTACCATCGACAAGCAATTAAATTATTTGTTGCTTCAAATTTAAAATCGTGAGATCTTCTTCCTTTTTTAGAAAGATCCTTTTCGTCGCTTAGAACACAATTTTTTAATCGATTGTTTCGAATGGTTCCTACTGCTAATATACCCTTTTGTTTCAAAGAAATCATCAGGCTTATGGACGTAAACCAGTTGTCAAAAAACAACTTAAAATTTTGATTTTCGGGAATATTTGAAGCTAAGTGTAAGACAATATCAGACGATATGCCCAATCCAAACGATTGACACGTTCCTTCTCCAGTGTAGAGGCAAAAGTCGTATACAATGCCAGATACACCAGCCCTAGTAAACATCTTAAGTCCCCACTTGTGAGGTTTTTTTGGTAAATATTGCTTCAAACTGTGCCGACCTACAAGGAAAAATAGATAGATATTTACTATACCCATTATAAGACTATATCACTAGGTTACCTTTATAGGAAATCATTTGTTCGTCTACGCTCTGGTATTCCTCCTGTGCTATTTCTTTAAATTTTTCTTTGATTTTCTTCAATAATGGACGTATTTTATATAATTTGTCGTATGTAGGTTGTCCTTTTTGAGGTTGCTTAGTGTTATCATTTATATGAAAATTTTCCTTTATTTTTTCGAAACGATTTCGTGATAATGCATCCGCTACTGCTGACAATTTGAAATTTTTCGACCATGCCATTCGCATATTTGGAATATTTATTACGCCAAGGTATAGTAATACACCTATAAATCTTCTTATTTCGGTAGTTTCACATTTTAATTCAGTACCATTGGTTTGTAATGCATATAAATTCGTTTCATCGCATATCTTTTGCACTATCTCGTCATCGAAAAATTGAGTAAAATATTCGACTGGTTGTTTGACTCGGCCGAAACTAAGTTTGTTTTTCCAGGTCGTATCGCATTCCCCTAACTCTGCACTCCTCCATCTCGAACTTTCCAAATTGATTTTTTCAAAAATCTTTTGTATCGTTTCTTCATCTTGAATTCTATTTTAAACTTCATTGTCATCACTTACAATCCTCTCAATCAAATCAACCTCAATATTTTCACCTCTTCCAATTGCACTTTCTATGCTCTCTTCTATAATGTTTTCCAAATTTGTGCTAATTGTGTCCTCTTCATCTTCATTGTCCTCATCACCAGAATCATCCCAATCGAATTCCCAAATTTTTTAAATTTCTTGCTGGGTTAAACCTTTTGGACGCATCTCTAACGCAAAAAAAAGTATTATGTGATTTGAAACCATTATGGACCAATGTTGCCTATAGGCAACAATGTTTTTAAAAAATTACTGACCCTAAACTAAAAGTTTTTTTCGAACTTTTTTTTTTTTACTAATTTACTTACCTGTATTTAATAATATTTTACACTTAGTTATATGCACTTTAGTTTCTTTATATATTTTTTTTAATTATTTGTAAACCCTTTTTTGCTGCAAAATAAACTGTACTTGTGCATTCACCGAACATCTGTTACAAAGTGGTCATTATCAATTCTAAAGACAAAACATTCGCCAATAAACTTGCACAATATATCAAGCTTTTCTGAGAAAAAAAGCTTTCAGCGAAAAAATTACCGTTACATGACTTAGAAGCTAAAACATGCAATGTTGCCTATAGGCAACATCGGGCATGAAAGGGTTAAGAAAGTCAGTGTCTAAATATTTTTTCGAGCTCTTAGTTGGTTACAAACTAGACAACATTTTAAAACTTAGCAAAAATTGCTCAAGGCCTTTGGATTATTTTTTTAAGAAAAAAATTGTATCTCAAAACTTAAGATTAATTTGAAAATAGAACCAAGAAACGAATTTTTCTTATATCAATGCAAACCATAAAAAACCTTCCCGGTAGTATTCCGGCCCTGGGAAAAAATGTCCAACAACCCTTTTGTTTCCTCTTTCTCTAGTAGAAAGTTTTTAGATTTTAATGAACTCATCTAATTGTTTACGACATCATTTGATCGGTGCTTAGACTAATATAAAATAAAGTGCACGACTGCGTCATCCGAAACTTCCTCGGTATATAAGAAAAGTTTTTGAATCAAAAAGAATATGGGAAACATTTCTCTAGAAGAAATATATCCATCCGGGTAAAGTCCTTTGGCATGACTGCACCCCTTGCAATTGCGCCGAACAAAGTTGTGTTCACGAGAATCCCAAGTATCAATGGAGGACATGACTTCAGAAGTAGGCAGACCCAACACATGTTCGGATCCCGAAAATAATTCTTGTGAATCTTGCCTAGCGAGCTTATCGGAGATCTCATTTTCCTGGATACCAGTGTAACCTTAGAACCAGATAAAACTCACTGTGTATAACCATTCGACCTGAATCCTAGAAAGGTCCCGTTCGAGTACTATTTTGGATGAGCAAAGATTGAGCTGCTTGGATATCACTGCAAACGCAAATGCTTTTTGCCTTCCACCTGTTGTTCCCAATATAACTCAGCCAATAGGATAGGGAATACCTCTACTTGTAAAACAGGGAGTAAGCGTGGCACTTTCAATCTCACCAACAAGGATTAGAAGCACAGGATTGAACGTGCTGATATGCGTGTTGCATATCGGTGAGAGGATGCGATCGAGGAGCAACAAGTCAACTTGCGACAAGCAAACTTTTTAGCAAGAAGGAAAAAATTAAGGCCTGAAACTATTGGATAGGTAATAGTTGAGTGGAATTTTGACAGAGCTACCAAATTTCTCCCCAAAGCATGGCCAGTTTTTTGATTTCTTCTCCTCTGTGAAGTTTGGGAAATATATCCGATGCAACGACAATGGTTTACCAAGGTGTTTCTCATAAAGTCGTATAAGGGAATACAAACCAAACATTTTGAATCAAACAAATTCAATATATTGTGATAAGTCCAATCGACTTCGGAGATTTTCTTCACCGTAGTGTGGTGATTGTCTTTGCCGGCGCTAGTCGCCCCATTTATATCAAAAATCGCATGCGACTAAACTTGTGACTTAAATAAAATGTTTTTAGTGGTGAATTACCTACCTATGTTCTTAAACAGAATTTTGATAAAGAAACTTCATAAAAGAAACTTATACTTAATCATTTTTTAAAGGGAAAAAAATCTTCAAAAATATATAACATGGATTTTGTGCGAAAGAGGTTTGACACTTGAATGGCCAATTAGCTAAACTTCCTTCGTCGATATGACTCATAATTGTGTGCAAGTGTGGAGTACAATTGACTTTTCCCGGAAATAGTTGCGTGTAACCCCATTGTACGTAATTTACCTATGTTAGGAAGCAAACAAAAGAAATAAATATTAGGCGTAAACGGCCCATACAGGTCCTAAAGCCAACCACTGCGTATCCATTTATTTTTTGTGAAACATCTCATGACAGTTCTTAACGTGCGATCAGACATCATCCGGATTACATCCTGACGTCACTATGACGTAGAATTTATCTGAAAGTGGTTATCCCGTTTGAAATAAACAAGTTTTCTGGCGTCAGCATGTCATCCGGAAGACAAGTTTGTATGACCATCTAATCGCACCTTTACTCTATGATGTTCGTCTGACTTTCGCAAGAAGTGGGGTAGCTAAACAAAAAAATTAAAGTGGTAAGGGTACATACATCCCTCAGTTGTATAAATCTATCAAAACATATATCTCTTAAAAAAAACTATTGGCCATAACATAATATAATCATTCGCATGTATCCCATGTTCGATGATACACCCTGTAGGACTATGCCAGTTCTAATCTCTATCTCCTCGAAAAGATTAACTCATTGAACCGAGATAGCCGGAATATATGTACATACATACTTAACAAGCATGCTCGCTTCAATTACTAATTCATTGTTATCAGTTGACTAAGTACTTGGTAGACACAATGCGAAACGTTTTTTATTTGTAGGTACGTTGCATGCATAAAGGCTAGATATATGAATAACTACCGAATCCATGGTTCATTGAAATACCTTTTCAGATTCACAAGATACAGGTTATTTTTTAATTAATGGAAGAAACCAATTCCCTTCGCTACGTCGACAATGGCCTTGCCAGCGAAACGTGAATTTGCAAGTTTGCATACAGCCATAAAAGTAGGTAGATATAAATATACCTACCTACGTAATGTAAATAAAGTGACCGTTTCAATAACGGCTGCTTTAACAACAATGTCACCCGTACCACAGGAAGCTTAAATGCTTCTAAGATAAAAGAATATGTTTTAATAATAGTTACGTAATAATAAAGCGTAGATACTTTCACATTCAACTCAGTACTGAGTATATTTAGCTCCTTCCTTAATGTAGATGTGTGCTGGTATGTATGTATATATAACATTATCATACTTGCCAGTAAGTATGTAGGTACTTATGTCTTTTGCACGCCTTTCATTTGTCATTATGTTTATGGCTTTGAAATGTTTTCCTTCTTCCTACACACACTGTCCCGTGCATGTAGCATCGCCGCCGCAGTACTTCAATTCGACATCAAACTGAGCTACAAGAGAGACCCGATACTGTCTACTAATAGCAACGTAAGTATGTATGTAAGGGCGGTCGCCCAATAATTCAAACACTTTGTTGCCCCCAAACAACAACTACAGATACTGATGCTTTTCATTCACAAACGCAATGTTTGCCGCGCGTTGCTGACCGACCCTCCTCAACCGAAATTCTATGCACACATTTCGGTCTCAGTCAAGGCCACTTCAGTTTTGGCAGCAACAAGATACGAGAACGAGTGTGTTTCATCAGTTTTCGCAAAACTCTTGTTGCCGTTGCTGTGAACTCTCTCGCTGTGAACAGAACTTGTTCGTAGAAAGCTCCCGCACTCGAAAAGTTAGGGAACTATCCAAGTTCTAGATACAATCGAGACGAGGCATACACAAAATTTCTTCGATTTCTAGCTGTCAGATAACTAAGCTAGGGCATATAAGAAGAAAAGCTCAATTTTGCACAGTTCACGAATGGTATATGAAGTTTTTTTTTCAATATCAGTTGTGGTGTTGTCGTCTCTGAGTAAAGCGCGCGGGCAAGACAGATAGAACCCGAAGTTTTGCTATTTGAAATTAAAAATATTGTGCAAGAGAAGAGGACCCGTCCACCCTAAGTGTGTGTGTGTGCGTGTACGAAATAATTTAAACATCAATTTTGTAATAGCTTTTTGGGCATTTTAAAGATACACCAAGTAGTGCATCAACGAAATAAGCCAATACATTTTCCAAAGTATTGCAAACCAGTGAAATTAAAAAAGAAAAATACCATCAAAAACAACAGCAAACACCGCCTGCACATACACCGCAAAGATGACTTCAAATATGCCAGCGTTTGACCAGCTGAAGCTGGGACTTAAGTAAGTTGTACACTTACATCAACTATTTCACAAACCCACCTAAGGAATGATTAATTTCGATGATTTCCATCAATGGCGCCCAACAGATGTTTTCATTGAAAATAAAGCGCATACCAATTTTTACAGGCCAATTGCTCCCCCGACGTAAGATAGTAATTAAGAAAAATTGTGGAAAATAAAATCACAGCTTCCAAGTACATAATGTTTATTATACACATCCTCGTTATGGGGGCCGAAATGTGTGAGTAAAATGTATTTAGAGTGCTTGAGATTTCCTCTTTCGGGATTTAATTAGTGACTGATGTTCTATACATATTTTCGCGTTGGATTTGATCCAACGAAAATTTTGCAGGAAAAAAATCTATATTTGATTTCTACGTCGGGTCGAGTGAGGAAAAATAACTTGTTATTTATTTCACATTATGTGATGGACGGTCATTCACAAAAAAAAAGAAAAAAAAATAGGGAAATAAATATCGTGAGCAATAGGTATATATTTTGGTTTAAATTGTAATGCATAATTTATTGTGAATACAATATAATGGAAATGTGTCATCTCTACATTAAAGATAATTTTATTCTCCTTCACATTGTTTTTGTTAGTGTTTTCTTCTCAATGAGGGATGTTATTGTGTTGCTTTTCCAGCTGTTTTCATGTGATAAAAAAGCTCTTTTCCATGTAACCTGCTGATTGGGGGTGGTCGTGGATAGGTACTCGTTGTATGAATGGAGCTTTTGATAAGGGATGTTTTGCTCGCAGTTGTAAATAATAGATATTATCTTTACTGAGGATGCTTTTTACTTCACCCACTTTTCAACTAATTATTCTGTTTACGAAATTTACACTGACAAAACTTTAAAAAAATAAGCATAGACGGCGGCGCGTTGAATATAAAGAATGAAATAAAAAAAAACATTTGTTTGTTTTTATGAGCTAGTTGCTACCCATCTTCCTCTTTTGAATTCTTTTTAGCTACCTTAATTTCTGACATGCAGTTTGTGAAACGAAATATATTTTTTTTATTATTTAGGGTGCGTAATTAGAATACAATTTTAAAGCTATGCAGGTATTAGTATTTATTCTAAAAAGGGTAGTGTATGACTTAATGACTAAGTGCATATGACTCATTTTGATAAAGAAATTTACTCAAAAGTAGGTACATACCTCATTAAAAAGAATGGAAGTATGAATTATTTCTAATTTTAAAAGAATGTAAGATGGACCAACTGGAAATATGCCCAAAATAATATATTCATGCAAGGCATGACTGTAGTTCGGTGAATAAGTTAATGAGGTTCTGTTTGATTCATCACCCGCAAGTATCTAATGTTTGATTCGTCTTCAGTTTATACGATTTATACTGTGAACGACAAAACTATAGCACCAAGGCAGTTTTATTTTCGCCATTTTTTTATGAAACCTTTACTATACATACCTACATACTTCTTGTGTTTTTTACACAATTTCCAATAATTTAATACTAGTATTGTCCGCCATTTCATGTATCAATATTTATTTGGTTTAAAAAAAAAAAATTATAAACAAAATTTTGCATTTATAGCACTGGTACAAAAAAATTGAGGGCTTAATATGCCTATGATCCAGAAATTCGGATACGGAATATCATGGCTAATGATGATGTCAGTTATACATCTGCTGATAGATCATTTCATTTCACTCTAGCAAATACAGCGAACTTTCTCATAAGCGGACACTGCTGGTACAAATAAATTTGTCCGCTTATATGAATTTTTTTTTAATGAATGACGTTTAAAAAAGTTTTTAAATTACGTCACCTGCAGTCCACCCGGGTCAAACAGTACTATACGCTCAATAAGTGGGTGTATGGGTTTTAACCCATTTAAACTTGTGACCGCAAGGACTCGGTACCAATAATGGAGACCGATCTGACCAGTTCCTATCTAAGATATTACTCTCAAACACCTCTAATAAGTAATATATGTGCTCGGAACTTACTCTACTGATTATCAGCACAAATTATCTTAATCCTTACATAGACAAATTTCCGTCTTTTATTCAGCGATCTTCGTGATCGTAACTACTGCGAATATTCTTTTAAGAAAAAGAACGCTCCTGCAAAATCGTGGAGAGGCCATTAGCAATCTGAACATTGTGGGTAGATGGAGTTCTCTAACTCCAACCTGTGTGCCCGATAATTAAAGCGAAGACTCTCTTGTTGGCAACACTTATTATAAACCTTTGTTCGCCCATAAATATTCATAGCGTGCCTCTCATCTTTCCACAAATGTGATAAGACTGAGCTTTTACTGAATACTGTCTTGATCTTGCATCATGCAAACGTATAAAGTTGTTGGTCCACGGTCCAAAATGAAGTCTATTTGAGTGCTCTCTGGAAGCTTTCAAAACGAAATCAATGATTGTCTGGGCTGTCCTTATCAAAAATTTCCATTTATGAAGATGATCTTCGGCAACATAGTTTCGCTTGTCTAGTCAAAAATCGAAACGCCAATGACGATATTAAGGGTAATCTTACTTAAGTACCACATGTACACAGTGCCTTCAGCAATGACAACAATCTTATATTTATTAATAATCAATAATCTGTAAGACTTATAGAGTCGCTAACGCAGTCCATCATAGGGGTCTCATTAGCATACTTGTTGGCAGTTCTAAGCCTTAGAGAGTCGCTTATGTTGTCTAACAAGTCACATTAGCATTCTTGCTAAGCAGTGTTCGCAACGCACGTTACTTCTTTTAACTATTTGTAATTATTTACGTCTCACTTTTGACGTAAGTAATGAAACTTATCCAACGATTTGTGAACTGAATGTGTTAAATAATAAACAAATTATGTATAGCATAAGTGAAATTCATATTTTATTCAATAAAATTGTCTATTTAATAAAAAAAAAACATTAATTTTCACGAAAATGTTTTTAACATAAATAATAAAACAATTTAATATTTCTAAAATGTTTAAGAAAAAAACATAATTTTTTTTTTTAAACTTTATTTTCTATATGAGTGTAAATATGAGGGACCACAAATTATACATATACTCACTTACACTCAATATGCTATGGGTTGGGACCTATGGATGTAAACATACTGGAACTGTTTAAAAATTGTCGATGCGAAAGCCAAGACATTCTTCTGGGTATTCGTATACCGATGCGTAAAGCGGTTGTAATATTTTCGCAAATCCACTATGTTTTCATTCAAAAGGAGATTGCAAACATATGCTAGGTACTTCCTCCTGTGATAGGCTTCTTCACAAAGCGACATTTCTTGCCACTTCAGTGTAAATAAATTAGCTAGGGATACCTTTCTGCGAATAGGGAAACGTTCTGATAGAATGAGGAAATAAGGTGTTAACCTAAAAATATTGTATTAGAAATTAAAATCTGGCACTTTATTATTTGATATTATTTTTAATTTGCACCCGCTCTTTTGGATTTACCTCATGCTGTTTAATACCTTATGTGAGCTGACTTTTCAGTAGTCAGTAGTAAATTTAATAAGTCTTTACTCTTTATCAAACTGATAACGATAATCATACAGAGCTTAAGAGTTCTCCACATTTTTAGGGTAGAATGCAGCTAGTTGGGCCCTCGGAATTTATTTAGATTTATTTTCAGATGAAGCTTCTAACTTAAAAAATATTTTAGCTAGACTGGCTGCGTTGGAGACAATATTGTTGGTGCATATTTTCTGTGCGTTCTATAGGTACCGCTTTGATGATTTTATTATGAATAGAAAAAGTAAAATAAAACACCAATATTAGGTTTAAACGACCCAACTTATCCAACCATTATGTGTGCGAAGATATATAAGTAGGGTCCTGCAGTTAAATGCCGATTCCGAACGGCAATTTTATTTTTGAGATGCTTCTAATGACAGTTCTTAAGCCCGCTTATATATATACTTGTAAGACTTTTCGCAAGATATGGGGCAGCGAATAAAAACTTGTAGGTGGCACCTGTCGGTTTTAAACCTGGGACACCTCGCTTAATAGTCCAACGAACGTAGCCACTAAGCCCCAGCACCCACGTTTCATGAATATATATATCTTTATATAAGCTATCAAGTGCTCCAACATGTCTGACCGAATCTAAGAGAATTTTCTAAGGAAAAGGTGCAGCAGAGGTTAGTGTATTTTCAGATGATTTTGTAAAAGCTGTTTGACGAGAAAAGGAGCTGTTTCATAGAAATATGTTAGATACTAATATATTAAATAAAACAAAGCAAATACATCCATATGATAAGTCTTTAAACATACACAATCCATAAATACTTGTAAAAATTTAAGAAATAAAGGTTCTAATAGATAACTTACTATTAACATAGTAACAACAGACATGCTCTGAATGGCAAAAAAAGTGCTAAATTAACCTTTTCACAACTTATAGCATCAGTTTAGCAAACATTTGTTTGTTAGTTTCATAAAATATATGCTGATTGAAATAAACCTGTACGCAGTAAGTGTGTATTCTATTCTCGATTAAGGTTTATACATACCTTCCCACCTTCTCATACCTAAGTGCTATATAATATAGTATGTATTTGGTAAAAAGAACAAAAATTGCGTCTGTAGGAAAGCCAATAGGAAAGCTTTTTAAATTTTATACGACATCATTTTTACCTCTATATATAACTTTGAGATGTTATAATTTAAAGACAAGCTATCATTGAATTACCGGTAAGAACCGGTATTGCAGTAGATTCGGTTTTTTTTGGCATTAGTTCTTTGCGAATGTGGCGTCAGCAAAATTGATGCTGTTTAACCAGTGACTCATGGGAATGTGAAGTTGATGACATGACGCCAACGCTAGTACAATAATTATTTATTACATTTTACCGATAAATGATAATTATGATTCGTCAAGATAAATGGATAGATAAACAAAATTGCTCACGACACCATATTAGTCACAAAGCTATATTATTTTTAAATGAAACGATCGTTAACAATAATCAGACATAACTTAACTGACAAACTTATGAAATATGATTTTTGAACATATATACGTACTTTGCTTTTTGACATAAAACCGCAGACCAGCAATTCAAAATGTATCAATGTGTGTGTAGGAAACATAAAAGTGTACATTAGAATTCTTGGTTTGCTTGATTAATGGCTACATTTTAGACACACACTACAAATGTAATGAATTGAAAATGAATAAAAACATTTTTTTGCGGTAAAACTATTTGATATTTCGTCATTTGATAGGCATACAGGGTGCTACTGACTTAATATGCTAACTATTGTTTTCACCTTTGTTGGCACTTATTTGAATGTTGCAGATCATATTTCAGTTACCCACTTTGTCTCTTTGCATTTGGAAAGATGTAGTTACTTTACCTCTGTCTGAGACAAGGAAGCCTTTCATTCTCTGCTAACCTGTCTCCGTCGCTTGCAGTTTTCCAGGCCAAGCGCTGGGATTCGAATATCTTCTTGGCTGGAGATCTACTGTCCAACTTGTTTATGCATGTTTTATGCGACATTTAGCAGGGATCTTGTTTTTAAGGTTCTTAAAACGTCAAAGATGGTTATTCAAATCCTTAAAACTTCCAGCATTTTTCCAAACAGTTTGAAACATAAATTTATTCAGATATTTTCTAAAAAACATGTAAATTTTATTTCCGTGATGCAAAAACGGATTTAGCAATAAACTTTGATTGGGTGATGGAGCAATTATTATTACATTTATTTCGAAAAAATAAAGTGCCGCGAATTTATTCCCTTCTTCAAACTGGTGATTCAATTGAGCTTAAAACTATTTATGTATTTTCACATACTTTAGATATTTTAAAGTACCATTTCAATATTCTGGTTATTTCAGTAAATGTACTGAATAGTTCATTAGTTTATCATTTCACTGTATCTAAATTTAATATTTCAACCTATTTAACCTATTTTGTAATAGCTACGGTTCAACGTAATTTAGTGTATTTATGTACTTAGTCACAGCAAACCATAATACTTTAACTCTTGGAAATTGGTCGGTCGGGAGACTGAACTTCCTGAGTTGTTTTGGGTTGCGTTCTATTCTTCCTGAAAAGGTCGGCTAAACAATTGTAAGTAGCTGAAAGTACTGTGGATCAGCTTAAGTGGAACTTTCGAAAAAAAAATTTCGTTGCATAAGAATACAACTTTCAAAACAAACACCGCATACATGAGTTAATAATAAAAATATAAGTACATTCTTAAATTAACTATTCACATCCGGTTGAATGTTAGATTTCCACAATCACTTCTATCTAAAAACTCTGTAAATTCTTTAAGAAAGAGTTTCCATTGTGATGCTTCTAATTTAGAAAAACATTTTTAAAACTGATATTCACATAAATACACTTTAATTTTAATGATCGTTGATTAATAGATGGCTTAGCAATATAATAGACAGATTTAGGTACGAGTTATATCTCAAATATTATTATTAATGTTAATGTCTAATATAAATGTCTGAAAAATGATATTACGAATTCCTACTAGGTACCATTAATATAAAAAAAAATATGTATTTGAAATTGTATTAATCCTTTACACTGGTCGTTAGATAATTAATAATATATGTAGATATGTGCATGAATCTCATAGCGTTACATTATAGATACCTAAAAAATGCTTTATTATTTGCTTAAGTATTTTAACATTTTCTAAGGTAACTATTCCATCCTAAATCGTTTGACATTTGAACAGAGGGTCATTAGAAGACGTGTATCTGTCATCATGTACCTATATTAAAATACATTATAAAATGTCTCAGACATTGTGAGTGTCGATACATATGTACCTATATATATTTAATTTTTCTATATTCTGCGGTTTTTGTTATATTTAAAAAAAGGTAATAAGCATATGATGTATAGGTTTGTTATGCTTCGATAGGTTATTTTACTTAAACTCGTTTCATAAAATCATATAGAAAGGCTACATTCCACTTGGGGCGAACAGTATGATATGCCATCCTTATCCCTATATACCCCAAAGAAAAACAGCATTACGAAGATGATGGATAGCATTTTATTTAATTCTATGAAATTTATAGAAAAAAAATGTATTTTGAAAAAACGCTCCCAAAAAGTGGGCGTGGCCAAAAACTTTGTATGGGCGATATATTGGAAAAAGCATTGGGTAAATATATTGTTAAACTTTTTTTTACCGATTCTTATGAAAATTTTCAAAGAAACAACATTTTAGTGAAAAACCTCACAGAAAGTAGGCGTGGCAAAAAACAAAATATGACAAATTTGTAAAGGTGGGCAATAGCTACATATCTTGTGAAGGTTGTAAAACTTTATCTCTCTAACTTAAGCTTCAAAACGGTTTTTCTAAATTGTGGGCGTGGAAGTGGGCAAATTTTGAAAATTTTAACACTACCATTTGGGAACCCTAGGGGGTATATGCTTCGAATTTCAGCTTCCTAACATAAATTTAAAGGCCTCAAAAGTTGATACGGACATTGCTAAATAGTCTTAGGATTTGGTCCTGATCATAAATATATATACTTTTAGGGGTCTACGATGGATATTAAGGGGTGTTACAAACTATGTGTTAAAATTAATGTACCCTAGGATAAGGTATCAAAGAAGAAACTAAGCACTGAAAAAAACTAGGTACATATAAATTCCTTTCTTTTCGCAATCTAACCTTTTGAAACTTTCTGAACACTTCTAAAAATACTGTATGCTATTTTTCGTTTAATGAGATCTTATTTTAGTGCTGCGGAAAAAGGGGTTTATGACTACGACATTCTAACTAATTAATTTGAGGGAGTCCAACATTGCATATGATAATAATGTTGCTATGCACCTACCATCAAAGTGTTTGACATTTTTCTCATCCGTTGTTGTTTGGCTTCGTTAAAATGTACAATTCTGTATGACACCTAAAAATATGTATTAGTGAATTATTATGTAGTTTTTCAATGCACAAACGATAAATCACTCACTTCGTCAACTGTATAATACCAAACATTATAATCCAAATACAATTTTAGTTTTTTTCTTTTCCAAAATAAACCGAAAAACTGAAATAATTTATTTCAATCGAACCGAATGGAAATAATTCGGGTCTGTAAGCGTTAATATAAAGGTTTTCTTCCAAATCGTTCTCTAGCTCCTAATGTTGTGCACAAAGTTTCCAACGGCGAGTTGTCAATATCAATATCAAAAGATACATTTTTAAATTTGTCAATCATTAATAAATTAATAATACATTTTATTTTTTATGTACGCGTGGCTATAGCATTTGACTGGAATTGTCTTGCTTCTCTATTAGATCAATTTAGTTAACCTCCAATTAAATTGTGCTTTATTTGTTCGTTAGACTCCCACACAATGTCTTAGCAAAACAATTCAAGGCAGATATATAATTTGTATTCGATTTTTTTCACCCGTATGTACATACAAACTCTGCACATGCCTACATATTCAATCAAATAATTTTTTTTTAATTAATTCTCGAACTGCTTGCACACCAGCAATAATCAATTCGATCTCTTTAGCAAACATTAAAAATAGAAAAAGCCCCTCAAGAAATTCTCACATCCATGACACGAGTAAATGACTCAGTTAAAGCGTGCTGCTAACACATGTGAATAACCAAATTTATATGTACCTAAAGTATGTTTTCTAAACATTTTATATGCAACCAATATTATTTAGCAACTGAAGATTAATTTACTTTATTGTTATTATATTACCAAAACAGATGTTAAATGTTGATAATAATGTTTTTTTTTTATTCGTGAGAATGTTATTTAATCTCAAAGGTACTAGATTTGAGAACATTTAATAATTAATTTCGACTACGGAAATACTTCTGAATGCGCGAATTAGATTTTAGGCCAATCTATTATATATATTTTTTATATGTGTGTGCAAGTGTTCGCAAATAATTTTCGTATGTTATGGTTTTAATGATCATATATTTAGTTTGCTTAAAAATAATTTGTTCGTGATGAAAGTTAATTAAAAATTGTCAATGTTCTATTTTTGATGCATTAAATAAAACAAAATCGAAATACGCACTCCGTCCTCAAGATTTGGCTGATCATCAACTTCAAGCTTTATTATTTATTACTTAATAGTATTTTTAATTAGTGTATATTTTGTCCATTAACTCATATCCTGTTGGGATCATTAAAGAATTTTAGTAAACAGCAACGTCGACAGGTCTGACGTACGAGAGGGCGTTGTGCCTTTGGACCCGAGAAAATTTTTTTGGGGGACGACTTGCGTGGTGGTATATCTAGTTTGGCTGTCAGTTTGGAAAGGTGCCAATCGTCGCGCTGAAAATGAAAGTGCAATCTCATCATGTTTGTGCTGTTTATTGTTGAGGATAAAATCAGCTTGACTCGAGTTAAAAGTCAACACACTAGTAACTTTACTATTTTTACGTTGTGCATATATAAATTTGAAAACTATTTAATTCAAGGAATATTAAAGTAAAACATTTTACACAACCTTATATATATATATATAAGATTGTGTAATCTTCAAATATATATTCACACATGCTAAAAAAAAAAGTTACAATACTTTTATTTTCTTTATCAGCTTTGCAAATTCACAGAATTTTCATAATTCCCTTTTCCTGTACAAAAAATAATCTACCAGTGCTGGCATGTCTGTCATTCTCAGTTAATACCAACCATACGTTGAATATGTCATGTAGCTAAGGAATATCTACTTCGTTATTATAAACAAATACGATACATCCACACCTAGCATTTGGTCATTCATGTGTTTAGTTACTATAAATCGTAACCATCCGTCTTCACCCGATTATGACTTAAGGAATAATTTAATTTGTAAAATACTCAAAATTGTATGCTACTCAAAATAATGAACAAAATATATATATGTGTATATGTACATTGCATACACAGCCTTGTAAATAGGATGTTTAAGTAATGATATTTTTAGAATTTAACGTCTGCTTAAAAACTAGCTCTATGATGTTTATGTAATAATTAAACATTGGTGATAAAAGTTTAAACTGCAAATCTAAAAACAGCTGATTTGATCGTTGTCATAAAAACTGCCAGATTTGAGATTTTTAACGTCCTGTGGCTCATATCGAGGTAAGTATTTTTCAGATTCCTATAAAAATACTATTAATTATATTTATATCAATCTGGGAAGTGCAATTTAATTAAACGAAATAATGACTATACAAAACTAATAAATGCCCCTGAAGGTTTCGCTTCAATGACAGCAGTCACCATAGTGTTTGGTATTGGTTTTACCCCACTCAGAATGCTGTCAAAATTGGAATTTAATGAGCTTCACGTATGTTGCCGTCCTAGTTCAACGCCCGAAGTTCATCGGTGAAGGAATGAATAGGATTAGGACAGTAAATCCAAAAATTAATAGAGAATTGGAGACAAAGCGGAGTCTTGGAAAACATCGGTCCCAAATGCACTCATTTTCGATTAACGAACTTGATGCCAAACTGTGTCAAATGCTTTGTCCATGACCTTGGAACGTATAAGTATAATTGGTCGGTGGGGCTGGTTCTACTTTTTTTGGGACGAACACCTCTTTTTGCATGAACACCTCTTCGGAACGATAGGGGAAATACCATCTGGGCCAGCGGATTTGTATATGTTCAGATCTCGAAAAACTCCTGCCACTGTACAAGTGCCAAAATAAATTGGTCCCATAGAATTTTATACGCTCTCGCGTACAGGGGGAGATAAAGGACAATCTGGGCGCTTTGAACTAGCCGCAAAATGAGCACCAACCAGACTGGCTTTTCCCGAAGAGCTGACAGCTGAATTGTCATTGCAAATGAGTGTCGTGATATATGACGAGGTCAAATTCTTAATATTCTTATTATTTCATTAGAATCACGGTATGCAATTTTATTTTGAGCTTATAATTCTGATGATTATCGGATGTAGTTTTTATTTGTGGCAAGAAGGTTTTTATAAGAAATTTTGTAATGTGTTTTGTTCCTAACTAGGCATTGTAGAAAATGCGCTACATTTGTTTTTTAAAGTAGGAAAGTAGGAATTTTGTTTACAAACTTAAATCATTTCTCGAAAAATATATATTTAGAAAGCTTATAACATAAGTTATTGAAAGGGAAATAATTAATTATACGCTGTGAAGAAAAATTGATTCCTATAAAATCTTATAGAATACCAACATTTGTTGCTTTTGTATATAATCTAATCAATGGCAAAAATGCATACATATTAAGAATAAGTGCTACAATTCATCATGAATTTTGTCATTTTCCCATTGGCAAGCGATCAAAGAGGAATAACCTAATTTAGTCTTGAGCGAACAATATAGAATCAATGAAATCATGTTGTTTGAATGACAACCTCTTTCGCAAATTGAAATGTGTGACCGTGATTTGCGAATCAATTATATTGTATATTGCTACAGTCGTTATAGTACAAATTTCTATTCAAAGACCATAGTCTTCATACGTAGATATGTGGTTTGAATGAATACAATAAATATGTACTTTGTTATCTTAGAATAGATCAGAGTAATTTCGTGGTGTGCAATAATATGGCAATCCAATATTACAATTTGACTGTCATAGACTTTCTAGATATATTAAATAGTTATAGATAAGTGGTTGCTAGATGGCGCATAATTCCAGAGGCTTAAGTCGACCAAAGCGCGTCTGAAAACTGTGAAGCGGACTGCCGAGGTGACAGTGAGTATGCGACATATCGGCTTTACTTTCCCTTTACCCCAAATGCGTTTTGTTAAAAGTGTCGACATCTGACGCAGAAAAGTATTAATGCTGCATAGCTTCTTTCTAGTGATAGGCTGTAAACCTGTTTCGCTGGATACCTTTCAGTTGTCGACTTCAAATCAAGGGAACTACCAAATTATGTAAGATCTAGAACTACTTTTCCGATTCTGCAAATAATATCAAACCCATACATGTAAAATCCAATAGATCAGTGAGATAACGTAGAAAGAAAGCTTTAATAGTTTGCTTTGCTAAAATGCAATATCTTTGTTTACCTAAAATATTTTTTACAGACAATGAATAGTTGTTGTCGTTGTCCACTGGACTGTGTCCCTATCCCTTTCCCTTTCCCATTGGTAACACGTACCATCCTCCTCACATACTAGCGTTATTATTGCGATTGGTCAAATTAAGACAAACTTCATATCATAATTCCAGTGAATTCATGTAGTCGTCTAGGTTTTTCCTTGCATGCTTCCAACATATATTAGCAAGTGCGTGACCATATTCCATAGAATTTATGAGGGCGTGCCAGACAGATAGCCTTCAGGGAAAATGATACACTCAAACACACTATCACTGATTACTCACTAAAAACAAATTATTTAGGTACCTACATTTGTTTTATTACTTATCATGTTTTAATTTTAGGCGACCAAGGTCCTATATGTACCGTTTTCTACCGTTAACTGTCAAAATAAAACACCTTTCACCTAGGTATTTCAGTTGATGTGAAAACTAATGTAGGTTTTGGTGAAACAAAAATTAAAGAAGTAAAATGCGTGCTACTTTACATAATAAATTTGCAGCACTAGTTAAGCTCTCTAGAGTATTCCGTGTTAAGTAAATACTTAAATGAGATGTATACATAGATAAATATGTTCAAGTCCACATAGGCATTTCAGCAAACATTGCATGTCTGGACTAGCACCTTAACTGATCTAAAAAAAAAAAAATATTAAAAATTAAAATAACTTTAACTATTCTCCGTTAACAGAACACCCGAACACTAATTGAACACAATAAACACAAATGTTCAGTTCCTAACGGTATATAGAAACTTTAATTGAAAAATTATAGTCGTTTATTAATAATACCATATATCCGCGCATTTGATCGTTCGCTCGTTAGCAGAGAATTGATTTAAATTGAGATAATTGGAAAAGATTGAAATTCTCGTGAGTACACGATCCACATACTACTTTTTTTTCCCTACACTAAAACCGCGACTAGTTAAGATGATATCATATTCAGTGATTGGTGTTTTATCAAAAAATGGAAATTCAACTTTTTTATTCAATTTATTAGCTTTTGCTTTCAAGAGTTACGATGGAACTAATTAGTATGCTAATTTAATTACATAATATAGAATTTTTTTGTTTAGAAACAAATCTTTTCAAGGTTTTTTCTTGTTGTTGTAGGTGGAAATTCCATAGAAATAACGATTATCTCAATGAGACATGTACGATTCAACTAGGCGTGACTTGATTTTTTTCAATTAATTATTTATTGTGCTTCTTGTTGCTTTCAAATGAAGTCATTCAGTTCATATAGTCTTTTTGATGGAATTAAATGCTTATCTGTTTATATCGATGGTAAGCGTTAGTTGGACTTTTTCATTACACATAATCAAATTTCTTAACACATTTACTGGGTAATGAATTAGAATCTGTCCTTATATACCTATGA
This sequence comes from Ferdinandea cuprea, assembly GCA_963576555.1. NCBI lineage: Eukaryota > Metazoa > Arthropoda > Insecta > Diptera > Syrphidae > Ferdinandea > Ferdinandea cuprea. The sequence continues at coordinate 89,091,489 of OY754959.1, forward strand.
CCTAAGACCTTGAAAAACTTCTGTTTGAAAATGTTTAAATATTTTTTATGTTGAAAATATTAACATTATTTCTTGCCTCTTTTGACTAATTTTGAGGATTTTGGAATGCAATTATGTATTTATAAGATACCTAGTATGGAAATCTGACAATTTTTATGTAAAACAATTTTTTCAGACACGCCGCTTGTGAACAATGGTTTTCAAGGTCGACACCAACGAAGAATTACAAACAACAACAATTACAAAATTCTTAAACAAAAAAGTTGGGATTAAATGCTTAGTTATCTTTAATAAAATATTTCGTACGAGAAGTTGGGTATTTCAACTTCCCATTCAGTATTAACGTATTTAGATAATTTGGAATAGGTCGTAAATTATGAAATACCGCTCTAAATTTTTTTTTGACGAACATTTTGTATACCCTATCCTAAGGGTATATTAATTTTGACACATAGTTTGTAACACCACTTTATATTCGTCGTAGACCCCTAAAAGTAGATATATTTAAGATCAGGACCAAGACCTAAGACTATTTAGCAATGTCCGTCCGTACGTATCAACTTTTGAGGCCTTTAAATTGATGCTACGAAGCTGAAATTTGGAACATATACTCCCTATGAAAATCGTAAAGCGTAAAAAATGTTTAAATCCGCCCACAATTAAAAAAAAAACGGTTTGAAGCTACAGTTGAAGAGATGAAGGGTTCGAACGTGTCATACAAAGTTTTTTGCCACGCCTACTTTTTGGAGCTTGTTTTTTTTTTACAAATTTCATATAATTTAATAAATTGCTATCCATCATATTCTTAAAGCTTTTTTTCTTTGGGTCATATAGGGATGAGGATAGGGTATCATACTGTTCGCCCCAAGCGGTCTGTAGCCTTTTCTTATGTTTTGGTATGTTTCACATGTTTATAAAAATTTGAAACTTGAAAACCACTACACGAAGGTTTAGGAAGAAATAAAAGTCGGAACATTATCAACATTTCGCTTTTCACTTCAGTTCAATTAATCATCACTTTGCCGATCACTTTCAATCGTTCTTGTTCATTGTTGAGAGATTCCTTCGGGGTGATGACTTTATAACTCGATAAATGCTAAACCAATTTTCATGATTCTTATATTGGGTTTTTTTATTTAATTTCGGGCTTTCGGGATACATTCTTAGTTTACGATATGTGGCGTTGGGTATGGCAACCTCTTCGAGTTGATTTATATGGGCGGTATTATTTTGTTTTAAAAATTGTTGTATTTACCTATATAAAAATGCTGTTTCCGTGTATGTCTGACTGACAGACAACGCACAGCCTAACCTATTAGAGGTTGAAACATCAAATTCACCCGGGCGACGCCGGGCATAAACAGCTGTTTTGAACATATTTTGCTTATCCCTTTTGCAGATTTCGGACTAAGATAATTCTATGCTGCAGTGAAGAAATATCACATGCGCACGCGATTAACAAAAATCAGAGATTTGACGAAAAGATCGGTGGTTTGCAAGAATTTTTTTTTCACTGTAAATATAATCGAAAAAATAATCACGAAAATTAGATAATGGTTTAATTTTGAACAGGCAGGGAGAAGAATTTTGCGTTTGAAATAAAATAGAAGAAAATCGTTTAAATGTCCATCAATTTGGCTTTATTGGAAGGATAATTTTATGCCATTAATGTTTAAATATGATTTCGGGCATATCAAATATGATATGAAAGACAAGTCTATAGGTCCAATTTTCAACCACTTTTTCAAGCATTTGGGGCTGTTGGAATGTTGGCTTCTCCATCCCTAAAGAAAATATCGAATGTTTCCTTCAATAAATCAATTGTGAAGTGCGCTGTGTGACATGAAGCGCCGTCTTGTTGGAACCACATTCATCCACATTCAAGCCATCCAATTCGGGAACAAAATAGTAGGTTATCATGGCTCTATACCGGTCTCCATTAACGGTAACTGACTCCCTAGCATCATTTCGGAAGAAGTATGGCTCAATGACTCCACCAGCCCATTGAGTACACCAAACAGTTTTTGTGGATGTAATGGCGTTTCAAGGGTCTCATGTGGATTTTCTTCACTCCAAATGCGGCAATTTTGCTTGCTGACGTAGCCATTTAACCCAAAATGAGCCTCATCACTGAACAAAATTTTGCGATGAAAGTTAGCATCGATATCGATCTCATTTTCGGCCCATACACCAAAATCACGACGCATTGCATGGTCTCGCGGCTTTAATTCTTGCACAAGCTGGGTCTTGCAAGATCGTAAGAAGAGATCTTTGCGCAGAATCTTCCATAAAGTTAATGGACAAAGCTCCAATTGCTTTGCACGGTGGCGAATCGATTCATTCGGGTCCTCTTCAACACTTTGCTCTACAGCGGCAATTGTTTCTTCGGTGCGCACTGTTCGACATCTCTGCGGATGCGTATTATCACATAGAGTAACCGTAGTGCGAAAACGATTCATGGTTAACCGAATTAATTGCTCTGACGGACGATTATGTCGACCATAAAGTGAACGGAGCTTGCGATAAACTTCGCGAACTGAACCATTATTTTCGAAAGAAATTTGCACGATTTGCAAGCGTTGTTCATTTGTCAACCTTTTCATGATGAAATGGCAAACCAAACTGAACATAAATGACATTAGAATTGTCATTACCCTTTACTTTAGGATACCTTGGATGGGGCCAAAAATACTGGATACTCAGAATAAAAAAAAATCCATTAACGATATTTTATAAAACCGCCAATATCTCGAAAACTAACAAAGGGAACTTCAAAAATCTTACTGATTTTTTTGTGCTATTAAGTCGAACAAATTTGCCTACTTCGATTTTTGAAATAATTTTGTTTAATTTTTTCTTTTCATATAGAGAGTTTCTTAAATTTAAATTTAATTCGTTTTCTTAAAAACGTTTCCAATGATTACGCTAATATTTTGTATTTTGATAAATTATGTTAAAAGTATCCAATTTGCGAAATTACATCAAAATCCTATGTACCGTTTTTTGAGAAAATATAATTTTTCAAAACCTAAAAAGTGATTTAAATAAATTTGTCAGCATTCATTTTCGATTCATTTTGCGATTCGAAAACCCATCTCATGTACCTTTATGCACTTTATTTTTTGCGATTTGTATTGATATGTATTTATAACTACATATTTCTTTAAATTTTGCTCAGTTTTATTTTTATTATGGCGCAAATATCAAGGGTTAAACTAGTCCACCTATTAGTCCTACGATTATGAACCAAGTAGCATAACGACGTATGCCTTCTATTTCCAGTAATTGTTATGTAACTTAGACTCTAATTTAAATTTCCCTTCACTCAACAGTTCTTACTTGGATTACTTTTCTTAGAATTTTGATTAAAAGTTCTCAATAAAACCATAACGTTAACAAAATCAAATGCCGCAGCATTTTCTAAAAGATAGTGTTTAATGTCTCTTGATGTTTTGACCTAGGTATAATAGTTTAAGTCTTATTTTTATAAGAAAACGTGCTGATTGACTAATTGTCCAGTAGCGCGTTTCCCGCGCATAATTTCCGCATATTGATAATAACGCAAAATATAAATTCACATAATTGACTTTGTCATCTACAAGAGGCTACATTTTCAACCTTGACATCAATCTAATTATAAAAAATGGCGGATTTGAGTGGCAAAATTGAAATTTATTTGTTTCGGACAATTTCTCATTGCAAATTAAATAAATACATACATATTTGCATTGTCTCTATAACTTTTGCGTTTTTGACATCACTGATGTACGAATACACACAGGTGTTCCAAAGATAGTATTTAGTAACAAAATATTAAACAAAAAAGTGTTGGAAGTGTCTCAGCACACATTATAAAGATTATTCCGACCATTAAGTTGGCTGGTAGGTACACAAGGAGCGTGCTATCTCGAACCAACAAAATACATGTGATTAAAAAAAATAATAATAATAAGCCCAGAGACGGTGCGTACATTCAACCAACGAACAAAACTTGTTTGTGTGTGTGACCTTTCTTATCTTTTTGTTGAAATTCCACATATTTTGTTGGCAGTAGTCACACGCCTATAGTATTTTCAGATTATAATAAACTACATACCTACCGATTTATATTATGATTACATAAAAAAAACATATAATACTTTGTTTTCTTTCATTTTTAGAATGGTTGACTTTAAGGTACAACAGCGAAGGTACCGAACAAGTGAAAAGACCATCGTCAATACAATCTATGGCCCAGTTAAGGGTGTCAAACGCAAGTCCATCTATGGAGAACAATATTTCAGTTTTGAGAAAATACCTTTTGCAAAACCACCGCTCGGAGAGCTACGATACAAGGCACCGCAACCACCAGAGCCATGGACAGAGGTCAAGAGTTGCACATCCATGGGCCCAAAACCGATACAGAGACATTTTGTATTTCAAATGACTGATGGATCCGAAGATTGTTTGTACCTGAATGTTTATACCAAAAATGTAAGCAAACATCACAAACTTAAACGATAAGATTTTAACAAGCTTTTTTTTTCTTTTCAGCTTCATCCGAGTAAACCTCTGCCAGTTATGGTGTGGATTTACGGTGGAGGTTTTCAGTTTGGCGAAGCTTCCCGCGATCTCTACAGTCCTGATTATTTGCTGAGAGAAGATGTGGTTATCATTTCTATAACATATCGCCTGGGACCCTTTGGTAAGTTTTTTTGTTTTTTTTTAAATTGAGCTAATAATAAGAAATTCTAAAACTTCTATAGGTTTCCTTAGCATGGAAGACTCCAGTTTTGGCATACCAGGTAATGCTGGACTGAAAGATCAAATAATGGCACTTAAATGGGTGAAGGCGAACTGTGCACGTTTTGGTGGGAATAGTGATAACATAACTCTGTTTGGTGATAGCGCTGGTGGAGCATCCGTTCATTACATGATGATAACAGATCAGACCAAGGGATTATTTCATAAAGCGATAGCCATGTCAGGCAATGCTTTATCCCCGTGGGCGGTGACACCACAGCGAAATTGGCCATATCGATTGGCAGTGACAGCCGGCTATACAGGCGAAGAAAACGATCGTGATGTATATCAGTTCCTTTTAACAGCTAAGGGTTCAGACATTGTGAAGGCAAACGAAGACCTCTGCACAGACGTAGAGAAACGTGAACGAATTGGTTTCTCCTTTGGTCCGGTAATAGAACCATACATAACTGAAGAATGCGTAGTACCAAGGACACCAATTGAAATGATGCGTACGTGTTGGAGTAATAGCATACCAATGATAATTGGAGGTGTATCTAATGAAGGACTTTTACTTTATTCAGGTGAGTTGAATTTAAAAAAACCTTTGAATCTTTTAAGGATCAAACCAGCGAAACCCAATGGTGCCACTGGTCACAAAATGTACTTTGGCTTAAGAAAAAATAATTTTCATTGATGATAAAAATGATGATCTGTAATCATCTTTTCAGTTTTAAAATACTTAGATCGGTTTACATTCAATGCTCTCAGGCTTCTTCTAACACGAAGATCTTGATGTAAGTACGACGCTTGATTCTCCGTACCATTGAATCCGTAGAGCGTTACGTCAAGGAAAACGGCGTTAAGAACATGATGGATGGCATTTTATTTAATATTTTTTTAAAATTATATATATATAAAGTTTTGAAAAAACGCCCACAAAATGTGGGCACGGCCAAAAAGTTAGTATCGATTGAATATCATGTTACAAATTTTTGTTGGAAACATTTTCTTTGGAAATTTTGTCATTGTCTACATTTATTAAGGTTCTAACTTTTTATCTCTTCAACTTTGCCTTTAAAACTTTCCATGTTCCCAGCCTAAAAAGTTGATATGAACGGACCGACGAATATTGCTTTTGATGCTGATCATAAATATTTATACTTTTAAGGGTCTACGACAAATATTAAGGTGTGTTACAAACTGTATGTCAAAATGTATATACCCTTATAATAGGATCCGCCCTTTCCTAAAGTGTCACAATTTCTTACATGGTAGCTGTCAGTCTGTATTTTTATATTTGGTAATAAATACAAATTGTACTCAAAAGATTCATAGAAATTCATTAGTGAACATTTAATTGTATAATCGGTCTCCTAGTTCTTTAAGGTTTTTAATAATTTAAACAATAGCTTATCATCTTCATTACATTTGCGTCTTTACAAACTATACTTTGCGTCTTTTTAAACAATAGCTTATCATCTTCATTACATTTGCGTCTTTACAAACTAATGTATGATTATAAAAGCGCAAATGGAGTATTAATATTTTGCTAAGACATCGCAAAACAACACAAGACAATTTATGTTCTCTTATTCAACAGATACTAAACGGAATCCAAAACTTCTCAACGAACTCGGAAATTGCCGATTTGTCGTACCCATCGAGTTGGGGATGGATCGAGAAAGTGAACTGTGCAAGGAGTACGGCATGCGTCTGAAAAAGACTTACTACGGGGATAAGGATCCTAGTATCGAGACACTATACGAATACCTAAATGTAAGTTCAAAAAATTAAATCTCTATTGAACAGTTTATTTCTAATCGTTATTTTCATTTGCTCAAATCTTATTCAGATGGTATCACATGAGTATTTTTGGTTCCCAATTTATCGAACGGTTATGTCGCGGCTAAAGTATGCATCTGCTCCAACGTACATGTATCGCTTCGACTTTGATTCGAAACACTTTAATCATCTACGTATTCTAAGCTGTGGTAAGAAAGTACGCGGTACGTGTCATGGTGATGATCTTTCCTATTTGTTCTACAACTCCGTGGCAAAGAAGCTAAAGAAACATACTATCGAATACAAGACCATTGAAAGATTGGTCGGATTGTGGACACACTTTGCCGCTGATGGCAATCCTAACTATGATCCGCTGGCTGCAGAGAAATGGGAACCAGTTCGTTCGGATGAGAAAACCTTTAAGTGCCTTAATATAGCCGAGAGCTTGCAGATTATTGATTTACCTGAGGTGCACAAATTGCAAGTTTGGGAAAGTTTCTTTCCGGAGAATGAATTGCTTTGAGGAGACGACCGTGATAGTAGATAGAGTACATACATACAAAATAAGTGTGGGTACATAGGTGTATTTCTTTTTTATGCACGCAACATTTTGCAAATTTTTTCGCATTCACTGAGAGACGCTGAAGTACCACATACATATTTCATATGTTTAAATAAAAATATGAAAAGCTTTACAGATCAAGATTAAAGAAGAGTTGTAAATCACCAGATGTTCGTCATTGCTGTGTAGTGTAAATGAGTGAAGGATTGAAAGTGTGTTGTATACATGATTACCTTCTTAATATATAATAATGTACATTTTATGTGTATGCAAATGAACAGATTTATATTAATAAGTGTTAAATATAAAATAAATTATTTACTAGTTTATAAATATATATATATATTTATCGTGAAAGAACTATTTTTTTATTGTATGTTTTGCTATGAATATATATCTTATTACTTTGTGAATTGGTATGTTATGCTGGTACATACATATCGATATAGCCATATAAATATTTATTTTTATGAACTGAACTAGTCTTTTGAGATGTTAAAAAGACATGTACAGTGATTGTATATTTATGTATTGTAATGAATTATATATTTTTTCTAAGTAAAACATTTAAAATGAATATAAAATCTACATAATGTATGCGTTCGTTTTTCTTTAATTAGCTTCTCTATTAAAACTTGGGTAGGTATCTATTAACGAGGATAGACACATCGTCACGTCAGCATTCAAGTGAACTAAACGAAAAAAGCATAGTATATAGAGCAAATGAGCAGTGTATCATTTGTTACAAGTAGCATTTCCTTCTAAAATTGTATATCATGTCATCTGTAACACTGATGTCTTTCGAAATAATAGAATAGTTTTTTTTCATTAACAAAACATTTCTAACTCAAAACTGGACAAAATGCATTTATGTTACTCCAATCGGCACCAGAGCCTTAGATAGATAGAGAACTATTACATTTTTTATTTTGTAAACGGAAGTTCTGCAAATTTGTTTTTAGACCAACACCAATGTTTAATTTTGATTTTTTTATATGTTGTTCTTTTTTGTTTTTATTTCTCAATATTTGGTTTAAATGGTCTAACATTTTTTAATATGTGAATTAGAAATAAATATAATATCGTACATTTTGCAGCTATAAATATGTTTCCCTTACTTAATAGGTACAATGAGATGAGAGGATTGTACGAAATTGTATTGAGTTTTGCAAATGAGAGTAGTTGCCGACCGAAGGTGAATTTTTTGGTCGAAGCCGAAGCCGAATGTAGTGCAATCTGATATACCAAGGAACCTAAAATAAATTATCCGTTAAATTAATTTGACCTGCAAAAAATTTATTAGATAAAATAACTCATAATCATAACAAAATGTATTTTACAAAGAAACAAAAGTCAAAAATAGCCAGTAGAATCGCTTTGGTTGCCTGGGACTACAAATGCAAGCTTACATTCATTCAGATGCAACTAACACTATTAAAACGAAATAAACAAGAAATGACACGCTCGAAATCGCTCATGCGAACAATTCTCGGAAAAACGGTTAAAAACCTAAATATTCGGCTTTGGCCGATTGTCTTTCCGAACTCATTATGAGAGTAGTACATGACTATTTTTTGTCTTGCAAACGTTCTTTTTCTTTTCCGGTAGGTAGTGCGATGAATTCGATATCTTTTACGTATTCATATAATTCCTTGGTTAAGATTAAGAAAATATAAGCTGATGGAGTACTTGAACAGTGCATGTGCAAGAACAGAAAAAAGATTTCATTAATGTTGTGAACGAATAAAGGCGACAACAGGGTTCCAGTGGGACCAGATTTAGTGCTTTACTTTTTCTTACTCTAACCCAAATTACCTATTATCAATATGAGTCACATTGATATATAGGGTCCGCCAAATAACTTTTTTTTTGAAACAGGGCGCAAAACATCGATTGTAGCTTCAGCTGTGTGGCACGTAGCGCCGCCCTGTTAAAACCAAATGTTGCCAATTTCATCCTCTTCACATTTGGTGAACAAAAATTCGTTCAACATAGCCCGATAACGATCGCCATTGACTAAAACGGCCACTCCTTGCTCATTTAAAAAAAAAATGAAAAATGGCCCAATTATGCCGCAATATTTCCCAGCGTTGTTCAAGCGTATACACAAACATATTCGTTCAGCGGTATAGCGGTATATCTGTCAAATCAGACATGAGCTAAGTGTTACCATTCGCGAAATCAGCACTAGTTGAAAAAAAAAAACATTAGATGGAGGACTCTTTAGTTTGCCGAACAAAAATGGCCCAATTATTTCGCAATATTTCCCAGCGTTGTTCAAGCGTATACACAACCACATTCGTTCAGCGGAAGGATGAAACTAATTATCTGTCAAATCAGACATGAACTAAGTGTTACCATTCGCGAAATAAGCACTAGTTGAAAAAAAAAAACGTTGGATGGCGGACCCTATATAATTTCAATACTACAGGGCCACATATGAGATCGTATCATAGCTATGAATTATAGTCTTAAAAAACGAATGTTTTGTGGGCATAGATAAATTTTGCATCGGTATTATTTAAGAAATTTAGTTATCAGGGTGCAGTAATAAAAATCTATGAATCAAACTTACTTGCGTAGAAGTGGAAAGAGGATTGGCATTCTCCAGTATGCACAGGCTGAGCTTTTGAAGCAAGTGAGTACGAGTGCCAAATGTACCTATCGGGCAATTTTGGCAGAGCTGACCATAATGCCAAACCACATACCTCAGTGACGTTGCGGATACATATATAAGGATATTTTTTCTCTATCTCTAAGATCTAGTTTTTCGTGGAAAAATATTGTTTTATGTCAGATTTACTCAAGAAATAATTGTGTGCGTTGTACAACATAATGAAAATATTAACGCAGTCGAAAATATCGCAAACAAATCAGTAAGAGACACTCGTGTATATTCAATACATCGGCGGCATTATGTCTGCGTTTTTGACGGGGTTGCGGCACCCTCCAGTTAAATAACGCACAAAGGAAAGTATTTTTGTTCTGAGTTCAGATGAAGGTGGTAACCTAATTTTTGAGCAAATTTGTACTTAACACGCCATATGTATATGCGGTTAGAATTGTTCACTTTGAACAATAATTTTCTGTGAACAATAAAATGTTTCCATAACCTTTAAATTTATATTTTAAAAAAGTTGTACTGAATAACTACATATTTTTTCTATCGCTACACCAATACAGGGCTATTTAGGAAAAAGTAATTAAAAGGAGAAGCTAAACAAATAATTTGTATTTTTAAACTTAAGCCGTAAGTGAAATCAAATGTTGGTTTAAAAATATCAACCCTAACTTAACATATTAGATCTTTTTAAAAATATGTTTACCTAACTTTTTTTTTGAAGCTAGCTATATTTCGTCGGCTTAGAGTGTAAACCTGCTAACTTCTTAAACGACAATTTTACAAGAGATGGAAAAACTACACCAAAACGCGTTTTGCTTCTTTGTGATAAATATATTCTTTTATCTACACAATAAAAGAAATTAAATATTCTCTAACTTTTTACATGAAGTTTTTGTGTAAGTATGTTCTCCTTAGTTTCATAGGGTAAGCAGTTTAGATTAAAAACTATTTTCTCAGCGGTCTTACTCATTTTGGGATCACTTTTACTTCGAATTGAATGTTTAAGTCTATATCAGACGAAGCGTCTTCATTTGAACTTTCTAATGGTGTGATAATGTCAAATATCATAAAAATACACTCTAAGCCGACAATATAACAATTAAGAAATTTAAGTGTCTATACCCTATCCTAAGGGTATATTAATTTTGACACATAGTTTGTAACACCCCTTAATATTCGTCGTAGACCCATAAAAGTATATATATTTATGATCAGGACCAAATCCTAACACTATCTAGCAATGTCTGTCCGTCCGTCCGTATGCAATTTTTAGGCCTTCAAAATTAAGATAGGAAGCTGAAATTTGGACCACATATTCCCTAGGGCTCCGAAATGGTTAAGTGTAAAACTTTTTTGAATACGCCCACTGCCACGCCCACAATTTAGAAAAAACCGTTTTAAAGCTAAGGTTAGAGAGATAGAGTGTTACAACCTTCACAAGATATGTTGACACCGCCCTTATTTATAAGTTTTTCATATAAAGATTTTTACCACGCCTACTTTTAGTCGGCGTTTTTTACTGAAATGTGGTTTTCTTCTAAAATGTTTATAGAAACCGAAAAAAAAATGTTTAACAAGATATTTAGCCAATATTTTTTCCAATATATCGCCCATACAAATTTTTTGGCAACGCCCACTTTTTGGGAGTGTTTGTTTTTTTAAAAAACATTATTTTTGAATTTAATAGAATGAAATAAAATCCTATCCATCATCTTCTTAACGCTTTTTTCTTTGGGGCATATAGGGATATGGATAGGGTATCATACTGTTCACCCCAATCGGACTGTAGCCTTTCCTTATGTTTTTATTAGTGGTACCCACTAAATAACAAACAAATGTCCCTTTACAAGTAAATACACATATTTACTATATTAGGGAGAGACTCTCCACTGCATTCATCTACCACAGACACCAGTTGTCCCAGTATCGCTACATCAGCAAAGAGGTAGCCGAAACCACCCTATATTACCAACCAACGGTGCTATGATGATGTTTTTGTTGCAGCGGAAAAATAAGGGCTGTCCATAAGACCGAAAAACGAAATCTTCGGAACGGCCAAGAAAACGTAGTCACGAACGCGCAGGGAACAGTTCATGAAATTAAACAACATTTCCAAGCAGCTAGCGGCCATAGAGAGTAATGAGTAATACAATCACCATTAATTTTTCTACGATTCAATTGTCAAAATCCAATCAATTGAATGCAATCTCTTATGAATGCAAACGAATCTTTTTGCATTCACTTTAACGGTAGAAAAATGAGTGCACTCAATTGAATGCAAAATAAATAGTGATTGCATTAATTTTCCCACAATCTTAAACTGAAGTCAATGAAATGCAATCATAAAACTAAATTCATTGAATGTATTTCTGTGATTGCATTCTTTTACAACCATGGACTGGACTATCAGCTCCATGCGCTCCATCTACAACAAAGATTATCCCAAGTCTCGTAAGAACCATAGACACCCAAGGGAAAACACTGTGTAATATTTCTTATCCGACTTAGGTAAATATTTTTGTATAGAAATTAAAAGACTAAAAATAAGCTTATTTATGCTCGACCAAAGAAATGGGAAATGGGTTGAGTTTTTTTAAAATGCCTAGGATTATAACCCAAATTAATAAAATGAGAGCTTTATATCTGAGCTGATATTTCAAACTTATTGGAAAATTACCTTAGATTTAGGCAATCATTGTATCGTTTTGACGTTTATGACTTAGGAATTGGTTAAAATAGAATATAAACGTAAGTGATCATATCAACTTTGTGAATTTGCTTTAGTACTAAGTCTATATCAAATACTCGCAAGCTTTATGATATTCCCCCGGGAAAGAACAAAAAAAAATACAATATAGATTTCTCTTCCAGTTGCTCGTAAATCGAGAAAAATTGCCTTGGTACTAGGTTAATACTTATTATGGCAATGTATGTAATTGAGTTCTATTTACCTTAATATCTAAGGTTATTTGTTGGTAATGAGGTAACTTAACCCAGTCGATAAGGTTCTTTATTTTAAATATTAAAACTTATATCCAACGCTAAGGTGCTTGCCTGTTGTTACCGAGATATAAGCTGATTTGTCCTAACCTAGTTTAGCTTTGAGACTTTAAGCAAGTTACTTTACAAATTAACAGGTTCAAAATAGTATTGGGACTTATTTAGCTTATTTCGCGATATAGGCTAATTTTAAACAGGTTTCTAGAGTGTACAATAACTTCACAAAAAAAAAATTAACAAAACTGCAATTTTTATTGCTTCTGAAGTGCGGTATCTTTGTTTAAAGTGGTGGCCGCGAGATGAAATAAACAGCATATAAATAGTGCAAACAGTATCTATATATAGATATTAATGTGTAGGGTGCATCATAGAAATTCTTTCTGTCTAAGGCGTACATATTAGAGATCGACACTTACCGTAAACCGGTTATTTTTAGTATATGCGTATATTAGTTCCCAAATAATTTCGTTCACTGTATATAAGTCAAGCGAAAAGGTCTTTCGTACGTATTTAAGCGTAATTTTTTATATAAACATATGCGGCCCAATTGAAAACATATTTCAGAATCTGCTTCGCAGCTGTGCCATCTACAGTACAACCTTCACACATTGTTCCTTCCTACAATTGCAAATCCATTATGTAGACTGATCTGGTCTACATTGTTAATTATTTTTAATACAATTTATTAAGATGTGTCAATATTCGGCTGAAGGTTGCTGCTTAAAAATTGAATTAAACTAAATTATTCGGACTGACGTTGAAACTGGTTTAAATTTCATGTTCAAGGTGGTCTGAAGCAAAGTTAATACAGTCAATCGATCACTTTTGTAAGCTTTCTGTCAATGGAACCGGCAATTATTTATCTTAAGTAGCTACTAGCTTTGTATACACACATAACGTTTGCATTCTTTTTTTCTTTCGAATAAACAAAGCTCCTTAACGGAATTTTGAACTATAAGCTTTTTCTTGGAAACCTATATCTTATCTATAGTTTAAATAGAAACACTAACGTATGTACACATTGTATGTGAATTAAAAGTTATCTGACCATATCGCGAACCTAACACGAACGTTTTAATGTTGTTTGGTTTGCTTTAGTACATTATAATATATAGTAGATAGGACATATCGAAATTTCCCCAAGAACTGCGAATGTCAGATGAAACATAAAACAGTTTCTTTTAATAGTCAATTTATTATTAGATATATGTTGAGTGAGACAATGTTACCATTTGATTTACAGTGCCGGAAAAAAAGCTTGGAACTGACTCATACTTTTATTTTAACCATAACACTGTAGCTAACAATATGTTATTAAAGCAATGCGTTTTCGGATTTAAGGGCGATTCACATTGCTGCAATTTCAGTTTCAAATCAAACTGATTTATACAACTTACCTATTCAACAAAATACAAAAATAATTCCTATAACTGATTCAACATGTATGGTTAAGTTACAAATAAATAAAAGTAGATAAATAAATTACTATTCGAATATGTGTATTACATCTCCCAATTTTTAGCTTCCAAGCTTAAATTCAAAGGACTCAAAAGTTGATACGGATGGACATTGTTAAATCGTCTTAGGTTTTGAAGCTGTTCATAAATATGCATACGGGTCTACGCTGAATATTAAGGGGACTTAAAAATTATGTGTCATAATTAAATTAATCATGCGGCAAAGACGGCTTTAATGATTTTTGATTGTACGCAAATTGTAATACATATACGTTCGAAAGGAAATTAATAAATCAAAATTATCTATATATCTATTACAAATGACTATATATTTATATCTATTTAATAAACTAAATAATGAGTAGGTATTTCGTAGTTATTTTGCCGAGTCTTCGAGAAGAGATATCGAGGCTTCAAAAACAAATAAAATATCTATTCGTCGCATTAACAAACAGCGTTGAGTAAGCACTGACACATTTGTTTAATTTTTGGATAAAATGGTAGGGTCAGGGGATCTGTGGAATTAGAATATCTTGATTGCCAGCTAAAGCGATCTAGCCATTACCACGTAGAAAAATTGTATACCCTATCATAAGGGTATATTCATTTTGACACATAGCTTATAACACACCTTAATTATCGTCGTAGACCCATAAAAGTAAATATATTTATGATCAGGACAAGAACCTAACACTATTTAGAAATTTCCGTCTCTCCGTCCGTCCCTATCAACTTTTGAGGCCTTTTAATTTAAGCTAGGAAGCTGAAATTTGGAACATATACTCCCTAAGGTCCCGAAATGGTTAAGTGTTAAAATTTTGTAAAATACTCGCACTGCCTCGAATGGAAATCTGGGGTCTAGTGTCTACCACACCATTTTTTTCTAGTCGGATTTTCATTAATTTCAGCATAAAATTTTTTTTATATTATTATTGTTATATTTTGATGTGACTACACGTATATATAACAAAGGACATTTCAATTTAAAGTAAGTGTAACATAGAATTTTTCTTCCGAAGGATCCCAGTATTAACTCTCCTTTCCTACTTATCGTCCAGCACTCGGCGCCCGTATAGCAGAACTTGCAGGATAAGGGTTCTGTAGAGCATGCACTTTGTCCTTCGAGTCAGGAGTTTTTAACACATTTGTTTTGCCAAACCGAAGTAGCAGCGGTTTTCTATGGTAATTTTTCGACGGACCCCGAGGTAGATGAACTCCTTAACTAGCTCGAAGTTGCTGCTATCAACAGTGACATTTTGTCGGTGGACAGATGATTGATTGTTTGTTGATAGCATATATTTAGTCTTGTCCTCATTCACTTCAAGGCCAACTAGTTTCGCCTCTTCTTCAATAGCCGTAAAAGCCTCTATCACGGCACGCTGGGATCGACCGATGATATCTATATCGTCTGCATACCAAGATTGAAGTAATCACTCGACAGCGCATCTCCTTGCCGAAATCCGGGGCATGTTTGAAAGAGTTCAGATGAGCTGCTGCCAAACTGCACATTGCTGATGGTCCAGTCATAGGGCATGCTTTCGTGTACCCTAACTTGGTTAATGATTTTGTGCATGCGCATAACATCACCTCCGTATTTGAAAAGCTCTGCAGGTAGACCATCAGAGCCGGCGGCCTTGTTGTTCTTTAGCTTTTTTATAGCTAATCGAACCTCTTCTATACTGGGCGATGGGACTGGTTCTTCATTGACTGGACGTGGGTTCTCTTCATGCCCCATCACTCTTTCTACATTTTGTCCGTCTAGCAGCTGCTGGAAATGCTGCTTAAATACATCTGCTATTCTCTGCGCGTCGGTGACCAGGTTTTAATCGCTGATGCGAAGAGCCTGCGTTCCGGTCTTTAAGCCAGCAGTCAGTTGCTTGGCTTTCTTATAAAACTTTCGGATGTTGTTTAGGTCGCGGGACTCTTCAATCTCCTGAGCTGGGAGACTTTGTGCTATCTTTTCTTCCTAGGCAGGATCTTCTTCTACTCCCTTCTCCTGGCTCCGCACTCATTCCTTGCTGCCCTTGTTTTCCTCTGTAGCGGTCTAATCTGTACATCTTCTGTCTCCTTTTTCCAGTAAAGGCATACATTGTCATACCACGGGCTTTTCTCTGGGGTGGCTGGTATCTTGCGGTGGTTTCGGCTACCTCCTTGATGATGTCGCAATACTGAGACCACAGTGGAGAGTTTCTCACTCAGGAGCTCTTTGTAGGCTCTGGCGACCGACGTCGAATTTCTTCTCATTGGACAATCGAGCTCTGAATCTAGCTGCAACAAGAAAATGGTCGAAGTCGACGTTTGCCCCTCACTAAGTGTGCACGTTCAAGATGTTCAAGATACTACTTATCACCGTATTAAAAGCTGCTGCAAAGTCAATTAGTTGGTTGCCGCTATCTGTTGTCGTTTCGTGGAGGCTGTGCTTACCAACTAATGCCGACGATGTTTTCCTTGCCGAATTTAGCATTGAAGTCTCCGAGTACAACTTTGACATCGTACTCCGGACAGGCTCCGTAGGCTCCGTAGGCTCCGTCCAAGAGGTCATTGAATTCCTTCTTGATAGGGTCCTCAGCCTCGTCGGTAGGAGCGTGTGCACATATTAGGCTAATGTTTTGGAATGTAGCTCTGATGCGATTCACAGCCAGGCGATCACTTATCGGCTTGAAGTCCACTACTTTGGATCTTAGCCGATTTCCCACGACGGTATCGGCATCCTAACACGCGCAATCTTTCGTTACAGCTGTAATAAATGTCGCAATTTTGTCTTTTCATAGTTCCTGATAATATCCATTGTATCTCCTGGATCGCGGTAATGTTGGCCTTGTACCGCGAGAGGACAGACTCAAGTTTTTGAGTAGCCCTGGAGTGTAGAGTGTCCGCACATTCCAGGTGCACACTCGCATGCCCGTTAAAGTTCCGGGTCTGGTTGCCGTTTGAAGGAAATTGTTATCCAAAGCTATTCCTGTCTCTCTCATAACTATATTTTTTTCACATGGTTGAGAAGTTACCCCGACGGCATAACCCCAAGCCTGGCTTTGGGCTCATTCGCCACCAACTCTTTTCTAACACCCTGGCTTAGTATTGTAGATCCCTATAGACCTGGGCTTCAAATAAGTCGGAGTAGCTCATATAGGGAGATCACTTCCTCCACCTAACTGGAAATTTGGATGCCGCCGTTGATCCATCCGTAGAATTCGTCCGCCGCCGTCCGGAAACATGAGTAGTGCCTTAGTGAGCTGGCACTCTTCCACCCCTCTCTCATCAGCTGCCACCAACGACCTGCCACAGGGATTGGTTACCCCATCTCCAGTGACTAGGCACCAGCAGTCACCACGGGGAGGTGAGAAGTAGGAGTAGATGGTGTTATGCTAAAGTGAGAACGCTTGTGTTCTCATATAATCGCATTCACCATCCTTTTGACGGTATAGTAAGTATAGTAAACTGTTAGGCAAGAGAAAAGCGACATAGTTCTTTAACTTCAAATGCTTACAGTTTCCTGCCAAAATTTGTTTCGCTATGACAATTAACAAATCAAGAGACAGACAGGTGTGGATCTTCAGAATGTGTCCAGGCAGGCGAAGCAATGCGAGCACGGGCCAGCTAGTTTACTAAAAGTACCTACACAAAAATCCATTTGTTGCCTAAATGTAGGCCGCTTTGTATAATAAAATAATGAATATTTTTGTTTGTGTTTAAATTTCTTGCGTATCCTTAGGCTGTGCTAAATAATGAGGTGTTACCAAAATCGTCTCGGCGAGTTCCCAGATTTCTTAATATTGAATATCGGTCGTCCTCTTTGACTGAGTGGGTTGACCGGTCGATGTATACTGACGTTACTCTCTAATTTAAAGGGGTAGAAGTGTATAGAGCCTCGATACTATGTATTGATGACCTCATGTTATGGTATCACAATTGCTGCATCTTCAGCATGTTCAATGATATTCTCCCTCACTGACGAATCTTGCTTCTAAAGCATGCACAATTGATTGTAGCTGGTCGTTGAAAGGTGGGTCGTTCATTTCTTTTTCGGCTGAATATGACTTGTATACATTGTTTGCCACTTTGGACTTAAAATATCGATATTAAGAAAATTATCACTGACTGAAACTTTGACGAAATTAAAATTTTTCCTTTTCTGTTCTGTTCTGCAAATATTGCGAATATTTTGGAAAGAATGGGTCGGTTATAACGAGTATAGTAGCACAGTGAGCTAATACGTAATTCTATACACCCAACCAAAAATTTACACAAAAACAGTGAATAAGCCATTGAAAAGGTTCCTTAAGTCTGGTTTCAAAGACTAAGACTTTCAGGTTTCAAAGACTAAGCTATCACAGATTATGAATATCAAATGACTGTTCACCGGTCGTAAGACTGTTAATTAAATAAGTAATAACTAGAACGGCGAAAAAAAGTGTGACTTATCTGACACCTAGATTGGCTTATGTTGAAGTGGCAGGTTGGTAAAGGTGCGATACTCTTAGACCTATGTAATGTTCATTGTGATACAACGTGCATCTGGAGATTCGGCCTCCTCATTGAAATATTTTAAGCGGATTACGAAGTATTAGAGATATTTTAGGTCGGTTACATTTAGATCGTTGTGATCATTGTAAAAGAAAGCTCCCAGATGAAGATTTCGTTTCTGAAAAAAGCAGGCATGTGCAAAGAAGGTAGCGAGTAGTCTCTCTCTTCTTTCTACTCAGCTACTCAGCTGATGCAAAAGCGATTTTAATAGGCGTCTCGCCTAGTTGCATGCCTGCCTTGTAGGAGACTCCTTTGCAAAGAAAGCTAAAGGAGGAGGTAGTAAAATACCGACATATGCAAAAGTCATGTTCGCTCTCTTATTTCTGGGACGTCGTCAAGCACAGTTAAGTGCTGCGCAGAAAACAAAGCGTTTCTTTCAAACTGTGCCCCATAAAAAAAATCTAGCGAGAAAATCATTGCAGTAGAATCGTCGGCTAATTTGCCAAAAAAAAAACCCCAACAGAAACGAATTCAATCAACTTTTGGAAATAAAAACCTAAGTGGAGAACAAAGACAAAAATCAAAATCATCATTTCTACCATCAGCATGTATTTGTGCCACACACGATGACACGTGTCAAATAATACCGTGCTTAAGTAAGTACTTAACTGCTTCAATATAACCATCCATAACCTACGAAATCCGTGTTTGTATAGTTATACTTAAATTTATTGTCAACCGAAAATGTTTGATCAGCTTGCTTATTATATTTTAGTGACGTTTATCAATATTATTTTAACTATTTTTCATTAAAAATTAAATAAATTGGTTAAAACATAGCTTTATTTACAATATTATAATACTTTTTATGATGTTATTAGTTGTGTGGTAAGTATGTTTATATAAATCCATATTCACATATTTTGCATGTTTATTTTACACACCCAAATTGTGCTGTGCACAACATCCATCAGAGTATCATCTCATCATAATCATTCATCAAATAAATGTACGGAAAGATACATAAATATCGGCGAGTCTTTTTGTTATATTGTTTTTTCTGAAGGATCTAACAATTTCATAAATTTAGTACATAGACGAGTGAACTTCATTAGCCATTTGTTTTAAACATTGAGCCAAGAAGTAGGCAATACAATTTGAATTTAAACTCAAAAATTTAGAATACACTTAATGAGAAAACAAGAATTGAATTATGTGACATACAGCAATATAATGTGTAAATTTCAACAAGCAAATTATACTTGATTTTGTATTGTTAATAATTTAATATAAATAATATTCTATTTATTTACCTTAACTTGTTGGGGTGTGAAAGATGGCTCGTTGATTCCAATGGACCAAGAAAAAAACTTTTTCAAGTTTTATTTCTAATAAGACTCTTTATTTTTTTTATCTAATGGCAGGTCTTACCAAGAACTTGAAATCAAGAAGGAAGTATATCTTATATATCGCAAGAGAGTGACTTCCCATTAAGCAAGAAATTGAGTTTACTACATAGCTATTTTAGCGATATCTCAAAATGAAGAGTATTACAAACTACTAGAAAAGACACAAGGTATGTTTAACTATAACATTTTGGCTTAAAAATTGCCGGCCGCCTTGCAGCATATGCTGTAAAATTGTAACATTCTTTCTCAACCATGACATATAAAATTCATCGGAAGCCACTCTAAAGCAAATGAGAACAAACTAAGGTAAATTTAACTTAATGCTAACAATATTTAGGTACTTGAATTAATGATAAATACAATATAAGTTTCTGATTTAAATGTAAATCTAGGTTGGTATAAGTGAATAATTAAAGAGAAACCAAGAGAAAAAAAATAATAAATTTTATGAAACCGTGTTTAGGAGTGAGTTAATACGCAAGGCTTAACAATTGGATGGGTTATAACCCCATTCTGAGTTTTTATTTCCACGACACGAACACGATTATCGAATCCCGGATAGATTTTTATAATGTGACCTAGACGCCATTCATTAGGGGATAGATTTTTATCCTTTGTGACGACCAAATCATTAAATGCAACATTTCTTTGCGGACATTTCCATTTATATCGTTTGATTAACTCTCTCAGATATTCGTTTTTCCATCTACGACAAAATTGATGATGCAAAATTTTTACCCTTTCCCATCGGTGGATACATTTTAGAGATTTTTCATCTACAGCTGGTTCTAGTGGAGCTAGCAAAGGACCACCGCGAAAGAAAATGTCCTGGCGTTAATGGAGGAATGTCAGATACATTTTCCGATATTGGAGCCGATATTCGGCTTAGAATTTAGGCAACTTTCAATTTTAGCGAGAAGTGTGGAGAACTCTTCGAAGGTAAGTTTATTGGTTCCCGTCACCTTCCGAAAATGAAGTTAAAGCTCTTAACTCCAGCTTCCCATAATCCACCCATATGTGGTGCCCCAAGGGGAATTAGTTTCCATTCCAAATTATGGAAATCATTTGATAATACTTAACTGGCTCCAAAAACTGGCTACAAAGTTTGTGCCGTTGTCAGAATAAATGGTTTTAGGCATACCACGCCGTGCGATGAACCTACTGAAAGCTGCTAAAAAGGATTGAGTCCTCAAATTACTCGCAGCCTCTCAGTGTATTGCCTTAGTTGCAAAACACACAAACAGCAGCCGTAGGCCTTAGTAATTCGACGCAATCGTCTTGAATAACTTTTTATTAGAAATGAACCTCCAAAGTCGACACCCGTGTTCGTAAATGGGCAAGAAATTAAAGTTCCCTCAAGTGGTAAAGCTGCCATAATTTGGGTTTGCAGTTTCCTTTTGTGGATAGTGCATATTTTACATAAGCGAATGCACTTTTTTACCAAGTTCTTGATCCTTGGTATCCAAAACTCAGACCTTATTAAACGGACTACCAATTGGTTTCCACCATGAATTGAACTATCGTGAATGAATTCCACGAGTAATGACGATATATTCGCTTGGTAAGGGAAAAGGATGGGATATCTTTCATTGTAAGATAGGGTCGACGAAGTAAGTCTTCCCCTAGAGCGGAGAATTTGGTCCCGAACCATTAACGGAGTAAGATTTATCAACGAGCTCTTTCTTGAGATAGGGTAATTTTTCATTAGAGCTAAATATTGCTTTGGGTAATAAAATGATTGAGTCAAACGAATAATTCGAGTTTTGGCATTGGAAATTTCTTCCGCAGTAATAGCTTTGGTTGAATAAGAAATTTTGTGTTTATAACGAGGGTGTGTTTTAAAGAAAAATCACATGATGTATGCAAGTACATGCAACGTTTTAGACCATGAAGAGAATCTCTCCACAAACATCTCGATGTTCGCTTGAACTGTGGTATGATTTGCCTTTATTGGCCTCTGTTCCAGAACATTATCATCAGCTTGCAGTGAAATGGATTGAGGCCATGACGATTTTGCTTGACAAAGCCACATAGGACCATGCCAGCATAACTTACTTGCCTTAAGATCTTTTGGTGTCAAACCTCTCGTTGCCAGGTCAGCAGGGTTATCCGCTGATCGGACGTGCTTCCACTTAGTGTTGGGAACGTATGTTTGTATCTGCGAAACCCGGTTTCCTACAAATGTTTTCCAGTGACACGGGGGCTTATCAAAGAAACAACTAATGACTTCAGCAATTAAGTTGGGTTATGACTTTATGGAATAATTTGGACAACAAAACTGCATCACACATTTCCAGTCTGGGCAGCGCAAGTTGCTTTACAGGAGCTTTTAGAACATAAAAGATGAGACGACCATTCATTCTCGTTTATTCTAATACGTATATAAAACGCTGCTGCGTAAGCCAGCTCAGACGCATCACAGAATCCGTGTATTTCAATGGAATCAGAAGGACTATAATTAATTACCGAGGAACTTGGATGTGTTGTATGTCGGGAAGTGCTGCAAAAAATGATTTCCAGCGATGACATGTTAGATAGAGACACCACGCCAGATTTGCTGCATTATGTTCTTGATTAACTGGTGTTAACCATCCTGCAGGATCAAATAGTCTCGCAATGACTGAATGTACTGCTCTTTTTGTTAAAAAGTGATCTCTCTCTAATACTTTGAAAAAGAAAAAGAACGAATCCAACTTCGCATTCCATTGAATTCCAAGAGTTTTGGAGATAGATACTTTTATCTTCCAGTCGAAGAAACTCTTCATCATATAAAAGCGAAGTAGGAAATTCTTTAAGCAGATCTACGCAGTTCGATGTCCACTTCCGTAAAGTAAAACCTGCTGAGCCTAAGGCTTTACACAATTGGTGTTGCTCTCGTAATGCAGTTTCAACAAAATGAGCTCCCGAAAGAACATCGTCAACGTAGAAATCATTTCGCAAAATATCAGAAACGATTGGATACATATTTTGTACGTCATCCGCATATCGAAGCAGTGTACGAATAGCCAGATACGGCGCACAATTGACACCAAAGGTAACACTTATTAATATGTAATCTTGTGGACTATATTCTGGAGATTTACCAAACAAAATTCGCTGGTATGACGAATGATCGGGGACAACCAATATTTGGCGGTACATCTTTTCGATGTATGCGCTGAACACGAATCGATAGAACCTCCATTTTAAAATTAAAATTGTAAGGTCCCATTGTAAAAACGGGCCTGTATGCAGCATATCGTTAAGAATAGTTCAATTACTGGATGCACTAGATGGATTAAATACAACCCGAATCTTTATTGTAATGCTTTCAGGTTTTATTACTGAGTGATATGGAAGGTAATAGGAACATATTTGCTGATCGTTTACTATTTCGTTTGACGGAACGACCTCCATATGTTCAAGTATAACATATTCCTCGAGAACCTTATTATATCTCGAATGCAGGTCCGGATCCTTCATTAAGGTCTTTTCCATTCTATGGAATTGCCGTAAGGCAATGTCTCTTGAATACCCAAGAATTGGCAAAGATTTCTTAAATGGAAGCCGAACGATGTAGCGACCGCCAACATCTCGGGAAGTTGTATCGGAGTACAGTTGCTCACAGAACAAGTCTTCTTCTGAGAGAGGCTTAGTACCAGATACTTCTTCTACTTCCCAAAATTTGGCGATTTGTTCATCGATTGAGACTTTACTAAAATGAGAAAAGATTGTAGAGTAAGAACTGACGCTTTCTTTTAAGAGGGGACCAGAAAGAATCCAGCCGAAAATTGTATTCTGATCTATCAGGGAACCGAAAATGTAGGATTTAATTCCTTCCTTGATTGGGGATATAAATCAGAACCGATGACGATGGGGCTCGAAACTTCTTCCCGCCGTATTAGACAAGATGGCAAATCACCTGTAAGGCGTTTTAAAATAATTGCATTAGCAGAGATTGTAACCGATGGAACCAGTTAAGAGCCAATACATAAAGAACACAATTCGTTAGATGTCCCGGTTACTACAGAACTCATACCAGATATCTGCGCATGTATGGGTTTGACTTGAAGATTTAACCTCTTCTGTGTATCTTCCGAAATTAATGTAACTTCCGTCCCACCATATATAAGTGCACGCAATGTGAACTTATTTCCTAAATGGTGTATGTCAACTAATGCCGTTGCCAAAAGAATACGCTTATTGTTGCGGGAGAAATAATTTTGAAATTGTTGAGTGTTGGAATTAGTAGTGGACTGTAAATTTTCAAGTTGATTTTGAGGCACGAAACTGTTTTGTTGATGAACCAACTGCTCAGAAGTAGATGGAATGCATTGAGATATCTGAACAGGCGATGTATGCAAGAGGGTATGGTGCCTTTGTCTGCATTTCATGCATGTATGGACGCTTCGACAGTCATTCAATACGTTTTCACAAAATTAAAGTGAATTAACCTTTGAGATGCGCTCGGAAATACTCATTTGTAAAAATGTGGGGCACTGTCGAAGTGAATGAGAACCTTTGCATAATTTGCAGATATAATTAGAGGATTTCGATAGAAAAGCTTTGTGTTTCACTTTATTAGGTTCTGATATTTGACTTTTGGATGTTGGCCCTTTGAATTTCAGGAAAACTTAAGATCGGACACCGTTTCGATAACTCTGTATCGACTGGTTAGAAAAAGATTCATTTCGTCCCACTTGGGTATAGCGCGTGGACTTTTAATTGATTGCTCCCACAACGAAAAAGTTTTTTCAGGCAGCCGATTAGAACAAAGATAAACAAGAATAGGATCTTAAGAATCTATTGATATTTCATGCTCCTTAAGAATATATAAAAAATCATTTATCTTCCGCTGAAGATCTTTAATAGATTTGCCAGATTCGCACGAAATGATGGGCAAATTAAAAAGATTTTTGAATTGGTTATTTACTAATATTCTTTTATTTTCGTACTGTTCCGAAAGCGCTTCCTAAGCTACGTCAAAATTGTTTGCGGTTAGTGGAAATTTGGAAACTATTAGCTTCACCTTTGGTTTTCGAACGAAGATGAAACAGCTTTTGAACGGAACAAAACTTCGGGTGATTAATGTATACCGCGGTGAACATATCTCGGAACGACGGCCAAGTCAGATAGTCACCAAAGAATGTTTCGGTATCACAGGGAGGAACCTTTATACATTGCGCGGAATGCGCGCTTAAACTATCCTTTTTATCGTCTTCTTTAATGATACTTAGCTTTGTTGTCGAATCAATAATTTCACTAAAGCAATTAGTATATGTTGTTGAGGACAACCTATA
This sequence comes from Ferdinandea cuprea, assembly GCA_963576555.1. Classification (NCBI taxonomy): domain Eukaryota; kingdom Metazoa; phylum Arthropoda; class Insecta; order Diptera; family Syrphidae; genus Ferdinandea; species Ferdinandea cuprea. Next base: position 89,116,790 of record OY754959.1, read on the forward strand.
TTTAGATTTAATTGCTTCCAAATCATCACCATTATCGGCTTTTAAGCAAAGCGCATAACACCTTTTAATATTAGACCAAAGTTCCTTTACCTCACATTTTGACATTTCTAAATTCGTTATGGATTTGTCAACGGTCGGAATTTCTTGAAAAGCTGATTGAAATTGCATCAGCTGATCAGACGCAGCAATGAAATCATCTAACATGGTCATTTTATTGGAGAGAAACCTAACCCCAAAGGAGAGGCGCGCCAACAAACTTGAGTGTTATCCTTTTACGAAGAGATTGCTAAATTTCGCTATTGTACAGCTATTGTCAAATGATGAACTTACACGTGGGATGTTAATTTTGTTAGTTGACAATCGACGTAGTTTTCGACGTTTATTTCTAATGGCAGGTCTTACCTCCACGAAGTTGAAATCAAGAAGGAAGTATATCTTAAATATCGCAAGTGAGTGACTTCCAATTAACCAAAAAATTGAGTTTACTACATAACTATTTTAGCGACATCTTAAAATGAAGTCTATTACAAACTACTAGAAAAGACATAAGGTATGTTTAACAATAACATTTTGGCTTAAACATACTTATATTCGAAACTTAACGTAGATAATAATGATGAAACTAATTAAACTAATACATAAAGCCACTGAACCATGGGCGTATGCAAAATTTATTGTGTTCTTACAAACTTTTATTTTTGTTAAGGAATTAGTTATAAATTTACATATTTAAAAACTATAAATGTCTTCGCAACTTATTTGTTTGTGATGCTAAGGTTGCTTTTTTTGCGCAATATATACATTTTCACTGCGATTTGAAACGTTATACATTGTATCACTTCATTAATTTTGCATTAAGAAACGCTTGTCGTTGCATTACTACAGCAGTACTGCATTTAGGAATTCAGCCTTTGTATTGGCACATAAATGAGTTTGCCCCCCACTGATCAAACTCCTGCATACGCCCTTGCACTGAACATAAATAAACTAACATAGATAATAATTGAAAAAAGTGAAATCTTATTTCACTTATATTATTGTATGCTAGACTTTATATTGATTTCAGTACATTTGATTGAATAACTATTGTCCACAAATTGGTTTTAACTTTCTCGTATACATTAGTATACTTAAGAGAAAGTTATTGCGATCGTGCGGAAATTTCGAACTCAAACTGAGTATGACGGATATAGAGAGGTCCAAAAAAGTGGGTCCGCCAATGCCGTCCGTTGGTCTGTCTGTCTGTCCGGGCGCCGTATGGCGAAACGGTTCGACGGATTTGCTTCAAGGTTCGTATATAAGGTTCTTGGGGTTACATCTCAGTGCATCTTTTTATTTTTTGCTTTATCTTTTGAAATAACGGTACCTGCCATACACATTTTTTTGTGAAAATCACTTATTACACTATTTTTGTCGAAAGGGGTTTCAAGGATTTCGGTCTTTTTATACCCTATCCTAAGGGTATACTAATTTTGACACATAGTTTGTAACACCCCTTAATATTCGTCGCAGACCCCTATAAGTATATATATTTATGATCAGGACCAAAATCTAAGACGATTTAGCAATGTCCGTCCGTCCGTCCGTCCATCCGTCCGTACCAACTTTTGAGGCCTTTAAAGTTTTGCTAGGAAGCTGAAATTTGGAATATATACTCCCTAGGGCTCCGAAATGGTAAAGTGTTAAAATTTTCAAAATACGCCCACTGCCACGCTCACAGTTTAGAAAAAACCGTTTTAAGGCTTAAGTTAGAGAGATAAAGTTGTACAACCTTCACAAGATATGTAGGTACTGCCCACATTTATTAATTTGTCATATAAAGTTTTTTTTCACGCCTACTTTTCGAAAATTTTCATAGAAATCGAAAAAAAATGTTTAACAATATATTATGCCAATATTTTTCTCAATATATCGCCCATACAAAGTTTTTGGCCACGCAAACTTTTTAGGGGTGTTTTTGAAAAAAAATATTTTTTTTTCTATAAATTTCATAGAATGAAATAAAATGCTATCCAACATCTTCCTAATGCTTTTTTTCTTTGGGGTACATAGGGATAAGGATAGGGTATCATACTGTTCGCCCCAAGCGGACTGTAGCCTTTCCTTATGTTTTACCTTTGTGTTAATTCATTTTATTCTGAATATTGACATTATGAAGAGCCCTTAAGAACTTTTCAGAGAAGCGTAAGTGGTTGCTAATTTTTTTTAGGGGCTATCGCAGGAGCTAATTTTACGCTCATTCTACGTCATTGTGACGTCAGCATGCCATCCGGATGACAAGTTTGGATGACCGTCTGGTCGCACCTTTACGCATTTACCTTCACCAGAAAATATTAAGCTAGTACGCTTGATTGAGCAGAGTGAGGATTTGTGGTATTTTCTATTTTCCAGTGAAGAGGCAACATAAGTTTTGTGTGGGTTTGCGCCCATATTACAACCATCAGTCCATCATATTAGTTTGTTAAGAGCGTTTTTTTAAGCTATTTACGTTGTTCCCCGAAAGGTCAATAGAAATGTTATCTACATAAGCGATCACCCTGCAGCCATGTCCTGTATGTATATTCCAAAGAAGTGAGAATACAGTGGTGAACACCTTGTGAATTTCCCCTGCTGATAGACCTTATGGAAAAGGTCGCACGTAAACTTGAGTTTATAATCGTACTAGTTAGTAGTTAAAAAATTAACTCGCTACGTGGGGCATCCAACTTTATAACTTACAGAGCAGCTACAGTCGCAGATGTGTTTAAGTTGTTAAAAGCGCCTTTTATATCGAGGAGAGCTACCATTGTGTTCCCCTTCTGATAAAGGGAATATTCAATGGAACGTCAGATACATATTAATGAAGCTATTTTAACAGGTCTGCCTTTACAGTATGTATGTATGTTGAGCCGTATACAACAGTGTCTTATTAATGTTAGTTCGTAAATGTAAATCGATCATTCATTCTGCTTTTTAAGAAGGAATAATAATGGGTCGACAATGGATCTAACATTTGTTGCAGATATATATGGAGAGTATATACTAGCTTTGGCTGTGAAAACCACGTTCACTTCTCTCCATGACAGCGGACTTTGTACGACCTCTATATAAATATGAATATATAGTTAATCTCTTTTTTAGTTCGGCTAGTATTATGCCATCTAGTTCTCACAATTTATATGGTTTGCAGCTGTATAGTGCACAATACAAATACAAGACTATTGAAAAGTTGGCCTTAAGGGCACGTTTCCAAAGTCAAAAAATTGTACGAAAACATTAATAAAATGTATTTTCATTTTTATTAATTTATAAATTCAACCCTTTTCCGATGCTTCTTAACTCGTTGTCATATTGCCTTATATCGTTTAGCACTTGCATTCGCATTTCACACTGGCGGATCTGTATATTTTTTATAAATACATAAATATATGCAAATTTAATCAATCTTAAATATTTAATATTAAATATTACCGCTAAAGTCGAACGCTGTGCCGTTACAACTTCCGTATTTAATCTAATCAATTGCCTTAGATTTGTATCTGGATTTGATGTTATCGTAGATTTTCTTGGGGAAATTTGTCGTAAGGCATATTCGCTATAAAATAAAATTTATTTATTTATTTTATTTATGTATGTCAGTTTAACAATCAGTAATTTACATTTTTGAAACTGCAGTATCGAAAGCATTCATACTGTTGGTTAGACAAGAATTAGATTTTGTTCAAAATAAAAAAATGTTTCTAAAATACAAACAAACTGACGCTCCACAAAGTAGAATATTTACATAATATGTGACTGATATTTTTTTTAAGCTTACTGTGTAGAGTTGTTGATACTAAAATAAATTAAAAATGTTTTTCAATACGTTGTATCTAATAATATAAAAGATACAACATTTGTGTTAGGGTGTTTCGATTACGAACTGACAGACTTTATATGGCAAACTTCTGAAGTGTTCAGTGTCTACATATTTTGTTAAGGTTCTAACCGTTTGTCTCTTTAACTATAGCTTTAAAACGTTTTTCTAAATTGCGGGCTTGGCAGTGGACGTATTTAAAATCGTTCAACATTTTGCCTTAAAGTTCGTTATTAGAATTTTAAAGGTAACATCTCATGGGGGTTTTTTAGGTTTTGCTTTATAATTTTTTCTAATGTTACATATTTAAAAAAATGTTAACGCTGATTTTCCCAACAACGGCTCTATACATTTTTTGTCGGTTTTTTTTATTTTGAATACATGTGGTAGGGTAAAACATTCAGTATTTTTTAAATACTTGGAAAAACGAGTTATATGTTGTATATATTTCCCAAAAACCGCCAAAAATAAAACCACTTAAATTCATGTATCTCATATATAAGTGATAATCCATAGCGTTGCAAGGAAAATGGAAGTGCATAATAAGAGTGATTCAAAAACACGTAATTTAGTTGTTAAACAACAGATTTTATTATCATTTTTTTGTTGTAATTCAAGAAGGTAGACTCAATACAATACTCAATTTATAGAACAATTTAATTTAAATGTTATATTCTTTACATAAATTAAGCTGTTAAGTTTTTTCTTATACGTGATTATATATCCCACGAGATTATATTCTCAATTTTTTTTTTGCAGGATTAACGAGTATTTCTTTTGTGTTCTTATTAATACACATCGATTTGAATGCAAAGTGGCGGAAGATAAGTTCCGGAAGTTGGGTAAAATATATTTTTTCTTTTGTTAAATTACTAAGCATGGAGTCTCAAGTTCTAATCCGAGTAGGAACTGTCTCGAGATGCTTTTTAAAATTGAACGCAGGACCTAAGTTTCGTATGGAAAGTTTACATACTATATTCTGAAATTTTTTAAAGGGTTCGCATTATTTATTATACAGAATATTGCACAAGGTTGGATAGTGGATAGATGGTGGCACTACTTGTCTGACAAAGAAGCAGATTTTGCGTAAGCTGGATGTAAGACGCATTAGGAGTTTGATTATCCTCAATAGAGCGCACATTAGTGATACAATTGGTGTCTTCAGTGGCAGGCATCCAACAAGGCTTGGAGATTTTCAAACACCTTTTGTAGGAGCTGTATGGAAGAGACAACTCTACACCTTCTTTGAGCTCGCCCGAAATTGCCATCTAGGAGCTTACTTCTACAATGATCTTGACGATCTAAACTCGACCGACAATAAATGTCTTCCACGCTCTATAAGCAGCTCAAAATGGTTCAATGAACTTCAGCTCCACGTGGTATCACAAAGGACCTACACTTACCATGTAACCTAACCTAACCATGAATAAAAAGTGCTAAGACTTGCATTGCAGAAGTCTATTTTAATAGCGTAAAAATCTTTCAATAACAGCGCTGAAAAACAAATCTGAACTTAGTTTATTAAAAAAACGACTTAAATTTCGTTGATTGCTTTGAATTAAAATTATTTTATTAAATATTGCATATGTAAATCATTGCGCCGTCTTGAAGTCTATGAAAATGTATATATGTAATTTATTTAGTATGATATGACCTAACGTTTGGCCGGTTTACCAAAAAGGATGCTTTCTAAACTGTGCAAATTATAGAGGTATAAATTTCCTAAACATCACGTAAAAGTCCTTGTCAATTTTTCAACGATCTTACTGTAATCCGAAGTGGCAACGCAGTAGAGGACTCGCATTAGATTACGCGCACAAATAGAAGGCGATCTCAACCAACTTGGAGACGCAATTGGTGGCAGTTAGCTAAAGTACACGCTAATTCGAGAGGCAGTCTAAGCAGTCCCGATGCACACGTGCGTTTGATTACTGCAAGGCACCGCTGCGTGAACGCTTTTACGTCCAAGAGTACATACAGCTATTGTGATGTGCACACACTTGCGGTGATTTTACAAGACCTCTTGTCTTTGATTTGTAAAGCGAATGATCATATATACCTTCGTTTCAGAAACTCTTTTCTGAAATTTAGATCTCTGGGTAAATTTCTTTTTTTTTTTCAAAATCATAGCATACTATAAGCAATCAGTATGTTTTTCCATTATGATCGTTCGACTTTAGATTGTATTTAAATTGACTGCGACAAATCAGCAAGGTCATAAGATAGCAGTATTATTTTTTTGCAAACGGGTGTCTAATACCCGCACAACGATTTTCATAGTGTGTGACAACAGCTTAATAGAACGGTATTTATGACAATTTCGTGTATTTTCCTCCCTTTTGCGCAGAGGAGAACAATAACTTTCCCTCCACAGTTTGACATTGGAAGATTTATAACCCATTTGGAAATTATAGGTATGTTTTTTTTTCTTTACAGTAAGTCATCTAGTTTTAACCCACATCACACAAACAACTCGCGATATAAAGGATATAATGAGGTTAGCTTGGGAAATAAGCATTTCTGTATATTCAAAATCCAATAATTTTTTTTAAACTCAAACAGTTATATATGTTGAAACAATTGTCAGACTGCAAACTGTCAGAGTCACTTTTATTCCGTAGTCTTAGCAATAATGATTGTTTTTTAAGCGATATGTAAGGTATGCTATGCTATCTAAACCAAAAGCAGTCGACGCATTGGAAGCCGACATTATTCGTGTTATTGAGGACATACGGCCACATATCCTTGAAAAAGTTAACAAAAACTTTGTCTATCAAATGATATTGATCAGATCAACCTGTGGTTGCAGTAGCCATATGTCAACTAGACTGAACACAAATAAATCAAACAAGAAAACTCTTGCGAATTTAGCAGCCGATATATATGAGTTTAAACTGAATACAAGAAATCGAGAAACCTGTTCCTGAAATGTTAATTTACCTTACTAGGGAACACTTGATTTTAATACTCTTCGATTCCATAAGAAATCTGTTTAAACTTATACCAAATACCACACATTTATTAAATTCGCATACGAATAAACATTATACAAAAAAAATTTATCCCCTATTTGTATCACTTATATGATTAGTCTTTGTGTATATACTGTCCCAAACTTCAAGCTTTTTAAGCTCGGGCAAATCGATAAGATCCACATCATTAGAAATATTCAAACATTTATAGATATGATCATCTCGGGACAAGGGCTGAAAATGTACTTCACTTATTATATCACAATTAGGGTTTCCAGTCGCGGCAAAACTGGTCCATATTCCAACCATTCTTTCGATTGTTTTATACTCGGCACTATTCGCTGGGAGTTTTTTCCCAAAGATACTATAAAAAAGATAACCAACGTCATCAGCATGACATACACCTCGGAATTTACTTCCAACTCGCAGTGTACGAATGTGGTTAAAAAAGGCTGAATCAAAATCGAAACGGAAAAGGTAAGTCGCATTTTGACTATACTCCAGTCGGGCCTTTAGAGTTCGGTACATAGGGTGCCAAAAGATCTTATAGCTGAGATACTGTAAAAATAAAATAAAAGGGGTTATTTCAATGATAAGAATAATAATAAAACATTTTGTAGCCAACTTACATCTAAGAACTCCATTACTGTTTCGCTCGTTATGCTTTTATCACCAAAATGCGTTCTTAAAAGTTTCAAACTAATATCTTTGCAATGCTGTGTGTTTCGGTCGGTAATTACCTCTTGAGGAGCGAGATACAAATAATTCTCAGGGTTAACCATAGCATCCTTATCAGCCATTATATCTAAAACAAACGTTTATAAGTAAAAAAAATGCACAGGACTTTTGAAAATTTACCAGGGTAAAAATAAAGTCCCTCAAAAGAGTTGCCACCAATTAAAAGGGGTATATCATTACTCCATGAGTTCATTAATAATTTTGTTGGATCATCACATATAACACTGTGACTTGTGACGTATGGCTCAATAATTGGGCCAAAAGCGAACTGAATTGAGTTGCGAAGTTCCTCAACAGTAGGTGTTTTAACTGCCGCTTTTACGATGCTAGCTCCACTAGATTTCATTAGGAAGTTATATACACTGAGTTCACTATCGTCTCCATCATATCCCAAAATTTTGGACATTCTGTAAGCCCAATTTAAATTCGGCTGAGCAGCCCATGAACACAAAGCACTGCCTGAACTTATGATTGCCTTATGAAATAACCCCTTAGCTCTTGGACACAACATGAGCAGATGAACAGAAGTCCCACCAGCACTTTCGCCAAACAGAGTGACATTGTTTGGATCTCCTCCAAATCTGGCACAGTTCTCTTTTACCCACTGCAAACCCAGTATTTGATCCTTTAGTCCAGCATTGCCTGGGATGTCTAATTTGCTATCCTTAAAACTTAAGAAGCCTGGAAAAGAATAGGAAATTAATTTTATTAATTTCTATAAGAAGATGCTCCAGTTTTACCAAATGCTCCTAATCTGTAGTTTATGGTAATTAATACGACATCTTTTGACATCAAATAGTCCGGACCATGAAGATCACGAGTGGCGTCTCCAATCTGGAATCCTCCGCCGAAAATCCATACCATAACCGGCAGTGGCTTTTTAGGGTGAAACTAAAATTCGATATTAGAAAAAACAAACTTTTAAGGAAAAGTACGCTGGTATGCTTACGTCTTTTGTATAAACATTTAGGTATAAACAATCCTCGGTTCCTTTGTAGGCACTGAATACAAAATTTTGTTGCAATGGCACCTCGCACATCTTTGTGCAATCCTTTACTCCGGTCCATGAATCTGGAGAGATCGGAGCTCGGAAACGCAATTCCCCTAAAGGTGGCTTAGCAAAGGGTATCCTTTCAAAACTGTAATACGGATAATCATAAAGGGAATTCCATTTAGCTCCTTTTATTAGTCCTTTATCGGTTTGGACAACAACTGTTTCATTCGTTGTTAGATGCTTTTGGCATGCCCGGTACTGCATTACCCTGAAAGATCCGAATTTATGTTTATCTTTATATATTAACTAATTTTGCATTGAAAATGTAAATATTGCGTGGTATACTATGTTTTAACTTGACGATACTCGAACTTTACCCTTATAAACCAAACATCCCTATAGACAATGTTGTTATAAGCAATTTTGGTTGAATTAAAATATTAATGTAAAATGTTTTTCGTTCCTACTCTGGCATTAGCATTACAGGTTTGGTTTGACAGTTTTTAACAATCTCGAATCTGGCAAAAGCAAGAAATTCTCATATATGCACTATATTTTGAAATTTATAAATGGCAATGATTTGTACAAATAAAAACCAATAGAAGTTAACTCAACTGTTACTGCTGTATCATAAGAAAAACGTAGTCTAAAACTAAGAAGTTAAAGTATTTCATTTAATTTCAAACTAAATTCGCTGGATTCTTACTCATACTCTACTGTAAAAAAAATGCTATTAAAAAATATCTAATTTTTAAAATGTAATCGCTTTTTTTTCTACTTTTTATTATGCCCAACAACAAAAAATTTACTAAAGTACTCTTACGTTTGGATAATTTGTTGCTTGATTGATTCATTGCTCATCTTGCAAGGATCTTGTAAAACACAGCTATCTTATTTACAGTATAAACTATAATAATATTCACAACTTTGTGTAAACGTTTTTTTTTGTCTGTCACAAGTTCAAAAAGTTCAATATCACACAATCAAGAGCAAGTGCAATAGACCTATTCTCCCAAATCACTGTCGCAAACTAAAACTAGAAGACGAAATATTTGTCTTTTTTAATACAAATTTGTATGTCCGGCGGTGACACGGTTTCCATGAACTTTGATATTCGCACTGTAAAATTATATCAAATATACGCCATTATTGATACTGATTTAAATGACCCCGCCCAGAATTAAACAAATATTGTTAATCCGTAATAAAATATTAAGCTGTTTTAAATATGTGGTACCCCTATCTAATTTTTTTTTAATAGAAAATTGCAAATAGTTGTGCACCCCTGAGATCTTTATAAAGGTCAACCTTATCCAGCGACACACCCCCTTAATTTTCTGTTAAAATGTTGTTTGCTTTGCTGCCTTATCAGTGATGATGTTATGTCTGAGCGTTAGAACAATTGCGATTAAAGCGATCAACCGGCTGGCACGACAATATTATTTCTTAAACAAATTCCAAATTCCAAAGTAATTAAAAAGGCGGACACAATGATAAGAATAGGTACGTTATAAAAAAATGTAAACAAAAGACTTGGCACGTGAACATGAATATTTGATTGATATAAATATGTACCTTTCAATTTATCTTGTACATCACTGTAGTATAAAGTAGATGAAAATTTAATATTAAACGATATAGCTAATTACTACAATATTAATATTAAGGTAACGATTAAAAGATATTCGTTACGTATCACTTGTCTTTTTAAATTTTTTTAATAAAGACTATTAGTTATGAATCTCCATACTTAAAGACCTACGTACAGTAACTTATTATAAAAATGTATAACACTTCGGCATAAGTGTGTTACATCTACACTGAAAAAAAAATTAATTGATCACAAAACATTTTAAATAAATGTAAAAAAAAAATTTTTAAAGGTATAATTGTTTTCTTGAAATCAGCCAAAATATGTTGTGATGCTGATTTAATAAGACTAATGTAAGCATTTTTATATCAATTTTCAATATCAGCTTTTATTTTATATTTCTTTCTAGAATATATTGATATACTATTACTAAATATTCATATTTGTAAGATTTAATATTCTTAGTGGTAAAAGAAACATTATGTAATCTACAATTTAATATGTAGGTATTAATTGTAGCAATGTCATATTGATAATTAAACTAAATTGATATTTTAAAATTTATTTGTTTTATATTTCTTAATATTGAGGGAAATATAAAACTCTGATTATTCAATTTCAAAATAATAAGTTTTAATATCTTTTGACGAACAAAAATGATAATAAATAATACAAAGCGTTATACATATCTATATTTTTTTTATTACATATTAAATTTATTAAATTATTAACTTAAAATGTATATTTAATTTGTTTTGATAATTCTTTATTGTTTTTTGTTTCAATTAAACGGTCCAAGTTTTATCTGCATAAAGCTGTTTAAAAACCTTATTCTTATTTAGTAAATAAAGTTTGATATCTTAGGGCAACATTTCATAAACCATTTATTTGCTCATTGAAAATGATCCCGTTTTCGAGGATTTGTCGAACTATAATATACCAGAATTCAACATTATGAAATATAGCAATGTTATTGTTTGAAAGAATGTTATGTCGATAGTATGCGACTTCAGGCCAAAATATACGTTGTTATTGTAACGAGAAGAACTTGAAGACGGTTATATCAACTTAAAAACCAATTAATATTACCAGTTACCTTGTGATTCCTTGCATTTACTACACAGTTTGGCAATGTTTGGCAAAATAATGTGGAAAGACATATTAGTTTCTCAAAAACCGCAGACGTTGTGTTCAGTTTAAAATATTTGGAAAATCGAAAATTTAAACAAAAATGTTGTAAGTAAAAATGATGAATTAATTAAATTGTTAATTAAATTGTTGTGCCATCGAAAAAAGAGGTAAATTCTTTATTTAAAGAAAATATTTCACAAGACATAATAGCTCCAATCGAAAACAAACAAGTTAAAAGGCTTTTTAACGGAGTGTAATCTAGAAAAAACGTTAAAAGATTTCGAAGGCAAATGTGTACAAGCAAATGTGTATTTTGCCAGAAATGTAAATTAAAAATATTAAAAGATTCTCAGAATCTCAATCAAAAACAAAAATATGAAAGTAAAATAATTTAACATAGTTATAGAGCTGCTTTATAACTTTTCCGCCGGAGTGAAAGTTTTTGCCTTTAGCCCTCGACCGGTGTTCTGGGCGCTGAGTGCCCCAAGAAATTTTCAGATCGATAACTATACCGCTTTCACAGAAATGTCAGTTGTTTATTTGAACATATTTTCTTTATAAATTATATACTTTATCAGTGTGATTCACTGTGCAATTGTTCTGTGTATTTTTAAGTGTATATATCCGCTGATAAAATACATTTTATTTGATGATTGAATCTGGTGAGCTGCGGCGAGAGGAGGATTTTCAACTTCCTATTGGGTCAAATAGAGGACTGTGCTACAGCACAAAACGTTTGGTGGTCTATCAACTTTAGAAAGGAACAGCAAGAAGTGCTTAAAATGAACATAAAAATGCATGAGCCAAAATGCAAACATATATTTCCTAAAAGAAACAGACCCTTTTATATGTTTGATTAGCCCAAATATTGTTGGTACTATCGTCCTTGACACAAACAGGAGGGCGAAGATAGTCTATGAAGAAAAGCGTTTGTCGATAACAGAGAAGACACTTCGTCGATGTATGATACGGATGAAGATGAGGTGCATGCATATGTTGCAATATTGTTGTATGCAGGTGCCGAAAAAGCGTCAAAAGAAGACAATCCGCCTGCTATTCGAGTAACACAAAATAGAACATTTTGTTATTTTCAACTTCACATCCCAGCGAGGACATTGCGAGGACAAACTCAGAAACCCGTTGTTATTATGGTCTTTAATAAAACCAAAGGAACTATTACAGAACACTAAACAAATATCACTAAACACATAGAAAAAATAATTTTAAAGCCAAGCTTGCGAAATTTAGTGAAAACTGCGATGGCAATGATAGGATATAAAATAGAAATCATTTTACCATTCCCTTCACAACTTCAGTTTGCGATTTGTGTAATTCTTCCACCTATACAAGATACTACATAAGAATTTGCGAACAATGTTATAAAATTGGCAAATCACCAGCTGATTCTGTTCATAATGAGCCCCATGTTGACAAAACATTCACTTCTACGTCACTTAGCTATTCAAGATATATTGATATACTATGAATAATTTTTTTCATTATAATAAATATTTTATTATTATTTATTAAAGTACATAATTTGGATTAAAGTAAAAAAAATTGTTTCCCCTTTCCATATTAATTAATTCAATCTTCTTCCGTACTTTCTTTACAGGGCACTGAGTGCCCAGGTACACGACAACCTTACAATTTTCAGTACACGGGTCGAGGGTTAGTGGCCCACTACCGCCAAATGTACAGACGTAAATTCTTCTGTATTAACTAATGCAATATAACCTATTGAAATTATATGATGTACAGAATGTTCAGTATTTAGTTAGCATTATTTAAATCGCATCTTATTGTTTTTTGTTTTTATAGAAAGTGGAGTTAATTTTGAAAATACAAAATTTTTCATGGAAGACAGATTATAGGCCTCAAGGCCGACTTCAGACGCAAATTATTTTCCTGGAAATTAAGAAATGGAATAAATTAATACAAATGTGATTTTTCTTGAAAGCACGTTGCTTTTACATATGAAATACAGTTTCCAAATGAACCAGATGTTCTAAGTACAATGAGCTGCAGCTGCAACTCTTAAGTGATTGATTGGCTTTGTAAGGTTGGCAGTTTTGATGCTGCTGGCCTTTTGCTTTCGAATACTCTGTCGTCAGTGGATTCAATGTCTTCAGTGTTTGCAACGTTTAGCATTGGTTATATATGTACACATTAAAAAAGCAGAAAGTATATTTTCTTGTATTAACAACTTAATAATCATTTACGTTTAACAATATTACAGTGAAGTTAATAAACTAGCGAAAGAGCAAAGAAATACTCTGGTTAATTGTGTAGTTGAATATTATTACGATTCGACAAAAAAAGTATATATCATTCCTAAGTCACACCAGCTTAATAATTTCAATGGAGCCAATCCCTGTGATAACTTTTTAACAGATTCAAAAATATTAACAGGAACAAGATAAAACTCAAATTTAAACATCGTTTGAAGCATACACCCATTTCAACAGCGGTCGAGGAATACGAACATGATATTGAAAATGTTTCCATTAAAAACAAAATGAAAGCTATGCAGAATAACGAAGGCAAGTGGAAACAAAACTGGAAATCAACATTTGAATACCGCCGACATGAAATTTCCAGAAAATATCTTAGTGACATTTTTCAAGATTGGGCCTTTTACAAACAAGCTGGTGGAGAAAAATTTTTAAGATTCTTCCTGGATTGTACATTAAGTAAACTATGAGCGGGGCGCCGCTTTTTAAACAGGGCAAGTTGTTCGAAAGATTACCCATCACCCCCTCCCGCGTCAATCCTCCCTTTACCAACTTTTAAGCGTAAATGAACAAATCTATAAACGATAAATACTCTCGACAATATTTTGAACAGTTTTCGAGATATGGATGGACAGGCCGACAGAAAGAGAGACGTTTTTTTGTAGTTGTTTGATTATGAAATATGATATGATTTATTGCAATATTTGAGGAATTATAAAAATAAAATAAATGTGAGACGTAAACGGCCCAAACAAGACGCAAAGCCTAGCTTCTCCAACCACTCTGTGTACGAAGATATATTTTTTTTACACGAATGGAAGGTACCTACAGTTTAATGCCGATTCCGAACGGCAATTAATTTTTGGGAAGGTTCTCATGACAGTTATTACTCTTGGATGTTTGTCAGACGTTCGCAAAAGTATCAATTTGGTAACAATAGATATTGTTTTGTATTAATGTTATAAATGAACATTGCGTTCTATTTAGTAAAAAATAGGTTTTTTATACATTACTTTTACTAAAACAAATTGTGTAAGTATCTTTCTAAGAATATCTTTTCTTTAAAAGTTAAAAATAATCTCAAGTAACCAAAATACAGAAAATAGACCTTCAAACACTTTTCAGGAAAATTTCATGGCAATCACAGTTATTAAAAATGGTAAAGCAAAAAAAAAAAACGAAGGGACGGACGGCATTGGCAGACACTTTTTTTTACTTCTTATAGTTCTATCATCTCTCATTTTCAGTTTTCTTTCGAAAATGTGTACGAGAAAGTTAGTTGTTTATTCTATGGTATACACGATCAAAGTGAGTAAAATCGGAATTGTTATAGACCCAAGAAGATACAATTTAATTGCGCAAAATAATAATTTCATTCGTCGAAGAGAAAATTATAGAGCCCTAATGCAAGTTATGGTTGCGCACACAATATAGAAAAAAACGTGGCAAAAAACTTTTAATGGCAAACTTATGCAAGAGAGCAGTGCCTACATATCTTGTAAAGGTTATGTTGTGTACAAATCTAGTAATGCGTCGTACAAAAATCATTTAAATGTAAATACTATACGTTTTCATTTTGTACATATAATGTCAAATTGCTAATTGTCAATTTTAAATTTATGAATTCATCATTATTCCTCCAACCACCCATAAAGGAAATCAATTATTATAACGGTTTAAGAAAATCAAATAGTTTCATTTTTGCATACAACAGGTTATAACATTCTAACTTTGACTTTAAAACTATTTTTCCTAATCAGTGGGCGTGGCACTAAAAATTGTTATAGACTAAGTTGTCTTTCTGCAATGTATATTAAGGGGCATCGTAGTGCCCAAGCTAAGTTCTTTAGCAACTTTGGCACTACTCCCTTACTTACACGAACCAACTGAGGCAATTTGGACACCCCCCCCCCCCCCCCCCCCCTCTAACTTCGCTTACAAGAAAGGTAGAGACGTAAATTTTTTGGGACAAACAGCATCAGTCTCCATATCAAATTTCAACACTTTCAAGAATCGATCCTCCTCTACTAGTTATACCCTTTCTAAGCATATATTGATTTGGACACATAGGTTTTAATAACCCTATAAATTTATCTCAGACCCCAAAGAATATATATTTATATATATTAAAACGGTCTGCCACACCCACAATTAAGAAAAATCTGTTTGACGGCTAAAGTTAATGGAATAAATCATAATGAATATTTCCGTAAAACAAAATACAATGTATAACAATATATTTCGACAATAAAATTCTCCATATTCCACAGATACAATTATTTTAGCCACATCTCGCTTTTTGGGGGAGTTTTTTTCTTACATAAAAAAAATGTTTAACATAAAATTTAGAAAATATTTTCGTAAAAATTTAACATGTACAAAGTTTTTGGCCGTGCCCACTTTTTGAAGGGTTTTTTTTCAAAAATGCTGTTTCTTTAGGATTTACCATAGAAAACGAAATAAAATGTCATCCATCATCCTGTTCACTGCAAACGATCGGTAGCCTTTCCATATGCTTTTATTAATAGAAATTATAAAGTTATGGAATTAAGATTGTTTATATCTCTTAGTCATTACCTCAGGAATATCGGCCAACTAGCGCCTTAGTAAGCTTTACTACTTTGCTGAATCAACCTGTTCATATAAGTAGAGGTAAAACTGACATGGTGCTAGTCCGACAATGGACGTAATTTAACATTTTTAAATTTTTTATCAGCACAAATTCTAACCTGATAATCTTGATTGATTCGCCGTCTAACTCCAATAGGTCGAAAATTTGCACTTTATTAGTTTTAAGAGATAGCTCAATGGCTATCAGTTAAATACCCGGAAACAGATAGTGTAAGCAAGTTGCTTAGCGTCAGAATTTGCAGTTATTGCTTGTGCTATCTCTACATGCTATCTCCACTGACATTATAAAGACTGCTATAGCTAAAAGGATATAACAATGTTCTCGATTCATGAAATTTGCGCCGAAGATGGTCCCCATTTTTTACCAATTTTAAACCTTTTTTTGATGTAGGTAGTCGTAATTAAAAATACACACTAATATTTATAAAATTTGGGAAGTTTAATGGAACAAACATCGGGTGCCATCTGTTGATTTCCTTGTTGTAATTACTATACAATAACAAAAAGCAAAGTACATGTAACTTATCCTTAAACGCTTAAATCCTCATAGTTACATATTAACCAGATCACAATCAACAAGGTAATGTATGGATGTAGGTTCTCTGTTTGCAACACGTTTCAGATATTAAAACTTTTTAACGAGCAATATTTCATTGGCTTGGGATTAGGGTTACCATTCAAAAGAATTTGCCTTGACGCATCAGAGTTTTTAGATGTCCGTCAGACTGCAGGCAGGTTTTACGCTTTGTAAGGCTTTTTAATATTTACCTAGTAAGGTACGTAGAGCGAAATCATTCAAGGCTCAGTTAAATTTCATTCTATAAATTATTGTCGGCATGCATCACAGTACTAAAACTTATACAATGAAAACAAAAAATTAGGTACTTCGATACCATCGGATCCATTCAAATAAAATAAACACCTTTCTTCCGTTTTTTGTTAATTCCGCACATAAATATTGCAAACAAATATTGCCCACACCTTTGAGTTTGTAAGATAGATTGTAAAGCTCACTAATGCCTTCTGAAAATGTAAAGGTACCTTGTTGACTATTAATATTCTTCGTTGAATTGCTTGAAAATAATTGTCACTTTTATTTTGCATGATCGCACTGGAGTCATTGCTGGCTATTGCCTTATAGCTAGAGCAGCACTGACAGCAGTTGGAGTAAGATCTGACATTATGGATTGATGGAAGTAGGTTTTTAAATTTTAGTTGTGATTTTAGTACCAAAAGTTTAGTTCGAAAAAAGAATCAGGCTTCTCTCTCACTCTTAGCTATAATTTTGATGGTAACCCTAGTTGGTTCCAACAATAAATTAAATTTCTGAAACGACAAACCTGTATATTGCATTACGTTTATGGAATAAATAATTCACCAAAATAAATAAATATAGATCATGCTCTAAAATATGCATACATAGGTAGCATTTTTATTTAATTGTTTAACGATTGCCCACAATATAATATATATTCTTGAATTTTCTGTCAGCGATATTCGACGAAATTGCTGCGGACAAATTACTGCATCCTGTCATTGTACCATGCAGATGGTGGGTTGCTTTTATACATATTTTGTACACATACAACGTACCTTTACATTTTTAAAATTGTCTCTGAAAAGGTGTCATTACAGAATGCATTCATTGAAGTCATACAAGAAAATAATGATGATGTAATTTAAGTCAATGAATTCAGCCTCAAAATAGAAAGAAAGACTACAGTTTGTTTGAGGGAACAGTTTGGTACCCTTACCGTATCCATATATCCCTCCAACAAAAAGGCGTTAAGAACATGTGGATGACATTTTTTTCATTTTATATGAAATTTATAAGAAGAAAAAATAATTGAAAAACCGCCCCAAAAAGTGGGCAAAGCCAAATTGTATAGATCAGGGTTTCACTAACTGACGCCTTGGGGCATCGTAAGATAGTGCGCACAGATCGTACAGGATATTTATGTAGTTTTACATTAAGAAGCACTTTCATACTTAGTATTACTTTTGATGTACACCCAGAGTAAAGTAGGTAGAGCGAAATCATCCAGGGCTCTTATTGCTTAAGGCAAAAACGATCTAACTACGTCATCTTGGCGATGCTTATTCTTCGTGTAACTACCAATTTACAATCATTGTCTTGGCGATTTGACGATCATCGTATTTTGTTGCTTTACATAGGAAAAACAACTATCTGATTGAACGATGACAATTTGCAATCGTCTCATCGTTTGGAGTGAATTTTCTGTGAATTCTATAAGAAATTAAAATATTTTGAAATTAAAATTGAGAAACATATATTTTTTTATTAAATCATCATGACGTCCTTAAATATGACGTACTTTTCGAAATATTTTCAATGTCTGTTACCTAAAAAATTACTGCACCGTGGGTTCTGAAATGTTCTTCGCAATAGCAAAAGAGTTTTCCCATATCTTGTAGAATTTTAAGTCCAACTAAGCAGATCGACATTTCTTTCGGCCATTCGATGGACCATTTCGGAACCTAAGTACTGAAATAGAATGCTGTGGAGGAATGTTACTCTTATCAAATCGATTGTAGAATCCCATCCGGCAATACAAAGTGTACCTTATTTAAAACGAATTGCGTGCTACTTTAAACTCTCTTAAACACTCAATTACATAACAAGTCGGAAATAAAACATAAGGAAAGGCTACTAAAAGTCCGCTTGGTGCGACCACTATGATACCCTATCCATAGCCCTTTACGCCCCAACGAAGAAAGCATTAGGAAGATGTTGGATAGCATTTTATTTCAATCTATTAAATTTAAAACAGAACATATTTTTTGAAAAAACGTCCCCAAAAAGTAGGCGTGGGCAAAAAATTTGTAAGGGCGATATATTGGAAAAAATTTAGGATTTGGTCCTGATCATAAATATATATACTTTCATGGATCTACGACGAATATTAAGGGGTATTACAAACTATGTGTCCACTGCCACGCCCACAATTTAGAAAAAACCGTTTTAGGGCTAAAGTTAGAGAGATAGCTTGTTCAACCTTCACAAGATATGTAGGCACTCCCCTCCTCCCCTCATAAGTTTGTCATATAAAGGTTTTTACCACGCCTACTTTTTGGGGGCGTTTTTCTCAAAAATGCTGTTTTCTTCGAAAATTTTCATAGAAAGCAAAAAAAATGGTTTACAAGATATTTAGCGAATTTTTTTTTTCACCATATCGCCCACACAAAGTTTTTGACCTCGCCCACTTTTTGGGGGCGTTTTTTCAAAAAATATTTTTTTATAAATTTAATAGAATGAAATAAAATGCTATCCATCATCTTCTTAATGCTTTCTTCGTTGGGGCGTAAAGGGCTATGGATAGGGTATCATACTGTTTGCCCCAAGCGGACTGTAGCCTTTCCTTGTGTTTATTTATTTTTGTTTTTTAGAAGCATTTTGCAAGAAGATATAGGATTGATGAACGACTCTTTCATCAAACGTTTTGCAGGTTGTCAATATGTGTCACTCATTTTCACTCTACGCTTTGAATGAAATAAAAATTAAACGCATACAACATTTATCACTTCGGGTAATTTTTTTACAATGAACATCCAAAAATATATTTGTAAATGTGCCTATGTAAATGTAAAGGATGTGAAACGAGCCTAAAACTACGATTCGACAGAGAAAAACCGTTTCATATTGGCAACGCATCGCAAGAATATTCTACTCTCAGTACTACAGCTTTAAGGATTCTTTTACCGTTTGCTATCTCATACTTTATACAGTTGCTGTAGTGTAATAAAGACGAAATACATGTCACAACTCAATTTAGAACAAGACATGAGAGTGGCAATTTAAAATCTTCACCCCCGATTTAAGAAGCCATGTTCAGAAAAGCAAGTCCATTCTTCTCATTTATATAAAATCAGTTATTCTATCCCCCACAGGAATATTGCCTGATGAGAGCTAATATAGTTATTAATGATAACAATTAGCTAAAGCCACTAAGCCACTGTACCCGAATTCCAAAAATAACCATGCCAAACTAGGAACCACGTCACTTCTCCCACCTTTGATAAAGAAGAGATTGGTATACCATTCGTTACTTGTAAATAATCGCTAAGGCTGTCTGCTATGGAGGAAACAAACTTTAGGTGGTGGACAAGTGGTATCACATGTATAGCGACAAAACGTATCTGTCCTAAGCTTGATCTTAAACGCCTTAATATTTGATAACTTTAAGCAGACAGAACATTAGCACTACTATAGGTGGCATCACTGTTTAATAGGTAAACATGCAACAAGACTTGGTGGATTCTTAAACGAGTTTGCATAAGTTGTATGGACGACGAGAAGGAGGAAATGATCCCTCACCTGCTTTGTACATGACCTAGGTTCATATCGGAGCCTTCTTCTATGAAGACATTAATACAGATAATGAAAGACATCATAATGTAGTTCACCTACATCAAAAGACGAAGATAAAATAATTCAGAATTGCAGACAAAATAATAATTATTCTTTATTGGCGGGCTGGTTGTTTGCGAGAACGCATCGTCTTGTGAAATATTGGACCTCAGGTAAATGAATATTAAATGCAATGTATCTTTCGTGGAATACCATTGAATATCAAGTGATTTATAAGCATTAGGCGATCCGAAGTTAAGAGCCAAATTTATTTTCCCTCCTGAAGTTGCTGGCCCATTTTTTAGAGAGAACCCAGCTGATCTAAGGCAATCGTAGTCCTACAATTAAGCAGTCACTTATCGATACTCCATTGGTCGTCTAACATGATTAATCGAACTCCGCACGGAGTTTTGTTGTGCTGCTAGACTCCTAGAACACAGCATGATGAGGCAAGTAGTAATGTAGCGTTTGGTTTTATGAACGTTTTCCTTCTATTTGGAATCATATTGCCAAAGCTGTACCTTATGTCTTCCACCTTTTTTCTGCTTGACTGTATCTGAGTGGTTACTAGTACAGCCACCAATAGAGTTTTTGATAGCATCTGATTGAAATTAGACCTAAATTGTAGGGAGGGGCTTGGCTGATCATTTGGGGATGATGAAAGGGGCAGATTGACTAACAGGGGTTTTTACAACATCAGGGTTGTATTGGGTTGCATTTTAGCATTGGAATTGTGAATGCTGTTGATGGTTTTGACCAGGAGTTATATATTATCCAACTTGTGTGTCAAAATGCAGCAATATGTAACGAATCATGGTCATATCCTAAACACTTACCACAAACTCAATTTTTCTTTACTCTTTACTTTGAAGTTCCATTGAAACTTTTTTTGCAACGTCTGATCCTGAAAGAAGCTTTGCGTCGAAACTGTTTTAATAGTAAGGGGCGCTTAGTTGGAAAGCTACTGAAGTGGTTTTCAAAATGAATATGAATGCATTCGATGCTGGTACAATACAACGACTTTAGGCCAGCAGCAGTTAACTCTGCTCTGCTAACCTCCTAAGCTGAGTATTTACTTTTTTGCTCATATTCTGGTATCGATCTGTGAGAATTGTCCACGCTGAGCAGCGAGCAGTGAGCAGCTTCCCAACACACACAGAGGTCTTCAGATAATGGAGTTTTTTATCTCCGGTAAATCGCTATTATTACGAATTAAACTACCTAATAAATTAAAAAAGTCAGATCAAACTTCGAATTTGCCCAAGACAAACGTCAAAATCAGCAGATCTCATGTTGTTGGGTTCGAAGATTGCATGGAATACTATATAGTTGAGCACTCGGCTTCGTATAACAGAACTAGCAGGATAAGGGTTCTTCGATTCAGGACTTTCCAATTTTCTTCGCTTAAACGAATAGCAGCGGTTTCCTAAAGTAATTCTTTGCAAAGTTGTTGCTATAAAAAGTACATATTTAAAAACAAACATAGGAATACATTTTTATTTGTATGTTTATTATAAAATTTAATTTAAATAGAGCTAACGAAAATTAATAAATGAAAATTAAATTTTAGAGAGCATAATCGAAGAGTATAATTATAATATCTATACAAAGTGCTCATGTGGTTTTGTCCTCATACAAGAGTCATGGATTGTTAACAACCTGGTTCGCGGACAGAAACTGCCAAACGCACCGTCTGGCTAGTTTCGGCATATCTTGCACACGCCCAAGTGGGATCGCTACCTGGTTTAAACTTAAGAAGATTGATCAAGGAAGCGAATAGACAAAACATTGGACTCATAATTGGATGCAATGCAAGTGCTCATCATTCAGTGTTGGTTGAGATGACAATCTTGAAAATCTCTCAACTGCTTTCTAGATTATCATCTTCGTTAAATATTTTGTAAAAATGTTAATAAAATCCCTAGCTTGTCAAGGCGAATTGGTTTCTTTTTTGAAAATGAGCGCAGAGGAAACACAATATCCAAAATGGAATTCGGACTTAATTCCCCGATGTATTTAATAATTTTGATAGTTGTTTTTAAAAGTCCCAAGTTTAAAGTTTGATCTAAAAAAACAACTTGTTAAAGGCAATCTGAACCACCACATATCACTTTGACAACCCACCACTCAGAATATATAATTTCGTTGGGCGGATATAGACGTCGGACACTATGAGTAATTTTTGGTATCTCTCAGCACAGAATTTTATGTACGAAAATAATTTTAATTTCTTAGTAAAAAACATACATCCCTTATAACTTATAAACTTAGCAAATTAAACAATAACAAATAATTATAAATTAACTTTGAGGTAACCTAACACCGGACACAAATATTCTAAAATTTTCCATACAATCGTTCTTGTTCATACATGCTGTCCCATACACTTAATTTTTCAGCTTCTGGCAAATCGATAACTGTCACATCATCTGATATATTGACGCATTTTAAAATACTATCACTCTTAACTAGAGGTTTAATTTTAACATCACTAATAGTATCACAGTTGGGGTTACTACTTGCGGCAAAGCTGGTCCATATATCAATCATGCGCTCCATCGTCTTGTATTCAACCGAATCATTTGGTAACTTCCGCGAGAACGTATTGTGAAAAAGATAACACAACTCATCTCCATGGCATGCTCCTCGGTATCCCCGGCCACAAATTAAATCACGAATCAAATTAAAGTATTCAGAATCGAATCCAAAGCGGTAGAGGTACGTAGGAGCTGAGCTGTATTCCAGCCGAGACAAAACGGTTCGATGAATGCCATGCCAAAACATTTTATACGAAAGAAGCTGCAAAAAAGGATGTTTAACATAAAAATTTTAAAACGTTCAACCTATATACTTACATCAATATATTGCATTATAGTCTTCTGTCCACATTCTTCATCACCAAAATGAGCCTTTTTAATTCGTAGGCCATATTCTTTGCATTTGTCACCCTCTACATTCAAATTTAAGTCGACAGGAACAAGATACTCGCAATCTTTTACTTCATCCAGAGTAATAGGCCTTCTACGAATTTCTGAAAGGTACATCCACAATCAACAAAAAGTAAACGCAAATAATGAGAATTTATCATCTACCAGGAATGAATAGAAGTCCCTCATCAGAGTTTCCACCAATCATAAGTGGAATATCATTGCTCCAAGTAGTCTTCATCAATTCTAATGGTTCCTTTGGCAGGACACAATCATCAGTAACGTATGGCTCAACAACTGGTGCAAATGCAAAAAGGACTCTATTCCGTTTCTCATCCTTACTTGTAATTCTTGCCGCCACTTTTACTATATCGGGCCCGCTCGCGGTTGATAAAAATTCATAAACCGCTTGATCCTCATCCTCGCCCGTATAGCCAAGTAAAAGTGCTAACCGGTATGGCCAGTTATTCATTGGTGGCATTGCCCAGTGGCAGAGAGCACTACCAGACTGAGCAATTGCCTTGTGAAAAAGACCTTTGGTTTGATTGGATACCATAAGCAAATGCGTCGACGCTCCGCCAGCACTTTCTCCAAAGAGCGTAACATTATTTGGGTCACCACCAAAACGTGAAATATTCTCCTTTACCCAGCGAAGTCCTAGAATTTGATCCTTTAAACCAGCATTTCCAGGAATGTTTAACTTTGGATCCTTCAGACTCAGAAATCCTATAAAATAGATCTTTCTTGGTGAACTAGTGGGTACTTGTTAATAAATACTTACCAAAAGGACCCAGTCTGTATGTGATTGAAACAAAAACTATATCTTTTGACATAAGAAAATCTGGTCCATATAAATCCCGCGTGGCTTCACCAATTTGGAATCCTCCGCCATAGATCCAAACCATTACAGGTGCAGGTTTTTCCGGATTAAGCTAAAATGTTTTCCTGATAAATTGAATGTTATGCTTCCAAAATCTTGGTACTTACATTTTTAGAGTATACATTCAGATAGAGGCAATCTTCTGATCCTTTATATTTTTTAAATATAAAATTGCCCTGAAGAGGTTTTTCACAGGATTTTGTGCAATCTTTTACATCCGTCCATGGTTCTATTGCCACCGGCGCTTTAAAACGAAGATCACCTACTGGAGGCTTGGCAAAGGGTATCTTTTCAAAACTGTAGTATGGAACTCCATAAACTGTGTTTCGCTTTACACCTTTGATACAACCTTTTAAAGTTTCAATATGAACTATTTCGCTTGTGGTTAGAAAATGTTGTTGGAATTTATATTCTATGACTCTGTAAATAAGAAATATTACAGTAAATCATTATAACATGCAGATTTTAAATAATGTAAATAATGATTAAGATAAAAGTAAATACTAGGTGTACACAGCCCATATAGGATCTAAAGCCTAGCTTCTATAACCACTATAAATATTTAAGGTGGTACGGCCCGGGATTGGAACAAGCGATCTTTCGCTGATTGGTCCAATGCTTTAGTTTTATGCACTATCAGTTTTATGTTTGTCATTTCATTTGTAATTATCACGTCCTGCTTTCTTTGCGCACATAAATTGGTTGATTGAAATTGATAAATTGCTAACACTCGAAAAATGTGACAATTGCAGTGAATGTCACTTACACAGAGCAAGAAAATCAGAATAAATATTGAACACCAAATGACTTTACCGTTAAAAAAGTTTTTCTGAATCAAACTCATATTAATTTCCTATATACGAAACGCATTTAATCTAGCGTCATATGACGCGGCCTTCGCAGTCGTTTACTTTAGTTTTTATGATGACCTAGGGGCTATTGGTAGGTGCAGTGGCTTAGTGGTTAAGTGCGTTGGACCACTAAGCGAGAGGTCGCCAGTTCAAATCCCGACCTGTACCACCTGAAAGTTTTTTTTATTCCTTGCCCCACCTCTTGCGAACGTCTGACAAACAACCAAGAGTAAGAAATGTCATGAGAAGTTTCTCAAAAATAAATTGGCACACACAATGGTTGGAGAAGCTAGGCTTTAGGTCCTGTATGGGCCGATTACGCCTAATATTTATTATTTTTTTTCTAGGGGCTTTTGATTTATCCATCCTAACCATAGCTTACTTTGCAAAGATGAAGAAGGTAATTCAAAGAACTTTTATCACAAGAAACCTATACGTAATCGCAGCGGAAGCTTTTTTTATTAAATATTTTTATTTATTATTATTAATAGACAACCTTCTTTTCTTTTTGTGAAAAAGGATTATTATTATTCTTCTTAAAAAACCTTCATATGAATTATCATAAATATTGCTAAATGTAGGTAGTAAATAAAAAGTGAATATAATATACTTTTCATTCAAAAGTGCATTTTGGAGGAATGAATTTATTTTAGACTGATTAATTAAATAAACAAGAAAATAAATACAAATGTGAACTATTAATTATGAAAGATTATTTAACTAATAAAAATGTATAACAATAATTAAATGAAGTTATAGTAAGGCAAAATTAATTATAAGTAAATTACAATTAATAATCAGATAATATATAATAAATTATCTTCACTTCAACGGCAGAACACATCCTCTGCGAATGCCCTGCAATTATCCAAAAGAGGCTCAAATGCTTCCACAAAGAACCTCAGGATATTGCCAAATCATCGGCCTCAATAATCGTAACCTTCATCAAAGACCTAGGATTGTCGCCAGACCAAATAAATAACTAACTTCATAGGGTGCACAAAAGAAATATCCTGGTCGCAGTGCTAATCAGCCCTACTCCTTAAAAAAAATCTTCACTACAAACAATTATAAAGCTAATCGAAACATAAGGAAAAGCTTCCATCCGATTAGGGTGAATAGTGTGCTATCCTATCCATATCGCTATGTGCCCCAAAGAAAAACAGCGTTAAGAGCATGATGGATGGCATTTTATTTTATTCCCAGAAAATGATAAGAAAACTATTTGTTCTAAAACGCCCCATGAAAGTCGGCATAGCCAAAAACTTGAATCACTAAGCTATAGGAGTAGATTGTTTAAGTCCCGCACCGTTCTACAGTAAAGTTTTTTCGCTGCCCCACCTCTTGCGAAAGTCTGACAACATAAAAAGAGAATTATCATGAGAATCTCCTCAAAAATAAAGGTGTCATTCGAAAGCGGTCCCTCCAAATATCGCGGTGTTGTTTTTGTGTTGCCTCATCAGTTTAATTATCGGTATCTGCAATACAATTGACTATAAAAAAAATTACTTATCAATAATTTTCTCAAAAAATGTTCCAAGGATTTTGATCTGTTGTTGGACATTGGATATTTGGGGTGGGACCTAGAATTTGTTTTTTGTACTGCGAAGTTCAAAAAATATTTTTTTTTTAATTATTTCGAAAGTATCTAATATGCAAAATTATATCAAAATCATTAAAGAAGTTTTAGAGAAAATCGACTTTATGAAAACATAAGTAGTGATTTAAATAAATTTGGTGTTCGATAAAATCTTAACATTTTGTTTGAGGCGTTCAAAAAATCATCTCATATTGCGAGAAAATTTTGTATGACGCAGTCGTACACTTTATTGAATCAGTGCGTAGTCTCCAAAATTGTATATAGTGATAAATTCAACGTAAATACATTTTAGAAATTTTGTTCCAAAAAATTATGTTCAGTGGACAGATGTAGCTGTTAGAGCTTTCGGAACAAAATGAAAAAATGTAAATTCAATTTTCAAACTAATGTTTTAAAATTAAACTATAGACATTGATTACATTTTTAACTTTCTCGTATACATTAGTATACTAAAGAGAAAGTTATTGCGATCGTGCGCAAATTTCGAACTCAAACTGAGTATGAGGGACGATATTACGACTATAGAGAAGTCAAAAAAAGTAGGTCCGCCAATGGCGTCCGTCGGTCTGTCTGTCTGTCCGGGCGCCGTATGGCGAAACGGTTCGACGGATTTGCTTTAAAGTTCGTGTATAAAGTTCTTGGGGTTACATCTCGGGGCATCTTTTTATTTTTTGCTTTATCTTTTGAAATAACGGTACCTGCCATAACATTTTTATTGTGAAAATCACTCATCACTATTTTTCTCGAAAGTGGTTAAAAGGATTTCGGTGTTTTCTTGTACTAAGGATGTTTAAGATGTGGTCAAAAATTCTGCTTACTCAGTTTTTGGAAAAAAATCGACTAACGGTAATTTATAAAACGGGCAATACCTCGAATACTAATGAAGGGAACAAAAAAACTTCGTTTTCTCAAAAACGGCTCTAACGAGTTTTATAGTTTTTTGTTATTCGAACAATTATGTTAAAAGTGTCCAATGTGCGAAATTACATCAAAATCGCACTTACGATTTTGAGAAAATTAATTTCTTTAAAACCTATAAAGTGATTTAAATAAATTTCTCACCATTAATTTTCGATTCATTGTGCGACTCAAAAATGCATCTCATGTACCGAGAAAGTTTCGTATGACGCAGTCATGCACTTTAATATTTATGACTATGGTCAAAAGCAACAATAAAAGCGGCATTGGATTCGCTGTTTTATCAAAAAATGTTAGCAAGCTAAATAGTTAATTTTAAGCTCTATGGGTATGTCACGAAGCAAGATTATAGCATTTTGGAGTGAATATATTCCAAATGAGATTATCGAAATGCCAACAATATTCGTGTTATTAAGAACCTACGCATATCCATAAACAACTACAGAAAAATCACTAAAAAAATTAATAGTTTTTGAGTTAGGTAAGGACAGACAAACTTTCCATCTTATATATTAGCATAATAACAAATATTATCAACCTAACAAATTGTGTGCCTGAAAAAACAGTTCAGAAAATTGTTTAAAAGTGTTTAAACAAATTATTATGTCTGAATGCATTCATAATTAATTGTCAACATGAAATCGCTAACAAAGCACTAAATAAATTATATACTTATGTACACACATTATAAACATACATAGAACGTTGTCTGTTTTTAGTAGAACCGAAGTATCGAAATGACAAAGATAAACATACTGAAGTAATTTGTTTTATTAACACCTTAGCATTCTTCTAGATACGGCGGTATGTAGTATTTATTCATGCCTTGGTATCTGGAAAATGGCTTGGAGTGATTTGTTTGCGATGCGTGTCATTTTTCTTAGGAAATTCGAATAGGTGCGTACCTATGTAGTTACTCGAATTTATTTTTTGCTAGCATTTGCCCTTAATGTGGTAGTCAATTAAAATCTTGACCGCGAAGTGATGTGATTAATTTGTTAAGGTTTTCTAGCGTATAAATTAAATGAAAACTTATGTTCCTTTTTTTTGTTGATAGATAGCAATTCTCGGAGGAGACGTATTTTGACACGAGTTCCGACAGTAGATCAACGGTCTAACGAAAGGCCAATCAGTATTGCCTAACTGCTAAAAAAATTTACCTAAAATGTAATTACAAAGTAAAATATGCTAAAAAGTAAAAGTAAATTTTTTATTTTTTATTGAAACCGTATGCATTTCGGTTCACAGCAGAGGAATTATCATCAGCGAGCGATATGGGATATGGGACCAACAATCTGATTTGTACAGTATTTAACTTTTTAACACCTTCATTCTTTGTAACTGCAAATGTAACTACATGAGTGTTACATGTTTTTGAAAAGCTTATACATTCTACTTTTTTTTTTAAGCAATTACGACATTTTAATTCAATCCATTGAGAAATAAAAATTATTTCTGTAATACCTAAAAACTGCACGTTTTCTAATATTTGAAGAATATTTGATTGTTAGCGCTGTTAAAATTTACATTGCGTTGTATTTCTTAGTTCATTAGTAATTACGAGAACAAATGTGCCCTAATCTGACCCCCTTTAATCTAAACCTATTAAAGTGTCACTTATTGGGTCACTTAGTAAAGTGGTCTACTTATGTATTTCTGGTAAGTAAGTAAGTTCTGGTAATTTGAGATATTGAAAAGTACCTACACGACAACCTTAAATTAGCAACTTCAAAAATTAAAATAGTGGTGTCAAATACACAAAAGAATTTGATTGTAAATTCAAGGATCGTTGGTTAAAAGTAAGCAAAGAACATTTTGAAAAATGTAATTCATCGTCCAATCACGTGAATTTATGGTTATATTCAATGAAAAGCAACCGTCAACGTCTGGAAAAAGTGGAAGATGTTCAAAGCCATATGTAGAATTGTCTGAAAAATAATTCAATAATACGGGCTGGAAGATATACATAACACATATGTACAATGACTAAGTGCTTTGGGGGAAATAGAAGGAACCTCTCTTGTAGTCACAATATGAACTCTGAAAAGAGAGTACAAACACGAATTTATGAAGCAAATATCGCATGACAACGGAACTGTTTCTTCACTAGGATTTGAGCATTTACATTGATTTGGATCTATCAAAATATCAGTACCCATATCTAAAGGTTATATGGCTAAAACAAATTGCTCAATCTTTTCATCTTATCAGATGTTAGCACATGCTATAAACAAACAAATATGCTATCCTCCAGCACCAAACATTAAGGAGACTGATATTGGGTGCTTCAATCGAGGAATTGAAATCAAACTGGATGAACTGTTTTTAACAATGATTAATCAAGATTAATCAATCCATTAGTGACACAAGTTCCATCAAGTGTATACTGTTTGTTAAGGTGTATGCAACTGATATATCATACCTTTATCATACCATTTATCTTTCGGGAAATGGTCTGCAACTACACCTGAGAACAAGAAAATCCGAAAGGAAAAAAATTTATGCAAAATCGTTCCTGGACTGAACTGGGGTCGCACCACGACAAGGTAGTGTGGACAGCAATAATGGTAATACAGCTCGTCGATTTTTTATAATTTTTTTAAAAAACTCAGAACTATTTTTTACAATTAAATACTTAAATTTAAAGTAAGTGTACGTAGATTTATGTCAGCCACTTTATATTTTTATACATACAATTTTGCTGTTAATGGTCCAATGGTTCTGAAGTTATATCACTTAGATTAGTTTCACCTTTCATTTTGACATTTTTATTTTGACTGAATATATATTGCATAGGGATGATAGTAGACCACACTACCATACTATTTTATTTTTGGCGGATTTCCATAAATTGCACTATTAAACGTTTTTCCAATACTATGACATTCTGATGTAACTTATACGTAAAATACGTATGTCGACCACTGTAATTAATAATATATGCCGCCGTCTTCGGTCCATAATATACTGATCTATGGTGAAAACATCATTAAGCATTTCGAGGTATTTCCAATAGGTCAGTTGTCCGAAGATGCCCAGGCAATAAAGACTACAAAAAAAGGTTGAACCACTCCAGAAAATGCTCGAGAGCAGCAAACAAAAATTCCAGCAAGAAATCTAGTATAGTTTTGAAACAAACTGGCTTTGTCAATTTTTAAACATTAAAACATTAAACATTCAAACTATTGGAAGGTAACTAAAAATGCCGTCACCGCACAAGCTGCAAAAACAGCCGAGTCAAACAAGAGCAAATGAAATGTGATTGGGTAATCAGTGCCGATCAATCTGCCGACCGATAAACATGTAACAAGTTTTGTATCAGGGCAGCCCATATCTTCGATTTTTGAGGCTTCTGCAATTTAAAACTGGAAGGATTGAGTGCCTTTCAAGAAAATGGCAGGAAAGGATGAAAAGAACTATATATGCGGCTGCGTTGTTTTGCCATCGACACCCGGGAGTGAACAGCCTGAGGACAAACAATTTATTTAATTATCAAATAATCATGTATAAAAACATCTTTATTAAGAACAATAACTTTAAATTTTTAGGGCAATGTTAGAGAGCCAACGCATATTATTTTAAGATAATTAATATATCCCAAAAAGAACCGTAGTATGTTGTTGTCGGTGTAGACACCATTCATCGCAGATTTTTTGAATACTTGTTTTTTTTTTTGTTAGTAATATTTATATAATCATTTATATAAGATTCAGTGAGAAGCCAAATTGTTGATCTGAGCCAAAGGAGTCGTTGGTTATGTAGCGATCAGTTGACTTTGATTGGTTCGACTTCCCTTTCCAGAAGTACTTTGAAAATAAATTTATTTTTAAAGGAGGTAGTGGCTTTAATAGAAGTTTTCTTTTTATGGAACATATTCAAAATCGTTAAAAAAAAATTTTTAATTTTTTGTTTTAACCCCACTTTTTTAACCTGATGACATATATAAACATTAATGAATACAAGTCAAAATTTAATTGACGTCATTCCTCTGCTCAGATTATGTGCTTTTCGCCAGGCAGGCGCCTATGTCAACATTACGTGGGATGCCGGTACCGCCAAATATTGCAAAAAAGAATAATTTAAAACTTCATCAAGTTTAATCACTGAA
The DNA here is from genome assembly GCA_963576555.1 of Ferdinandea cuprea. Taxonomy (NCBI): domain Eukaryota; kingdom Metazoa; phylum Arthropoda; class Insecta; order Diptera; family Syrphidae; genus Ferdinandea; species Ferdinandea cuprea. Next base: position 89,148,569 of record OY754959.1, read on the forward strand.
ACAAAGAGAAGTGTACACAATCCCAGAACAAACCAAAACAAAAATAGCTGCATTTCAATGAACCGAACCATACTGCCATGTTTTCCTGTCATTTTAGTGCAAAAAGTGTAAATTTTAAATCAATCATTTTATTATGAATAAACGTCTCTTCATATTCAGATTGTGAATTTGTTTTTTTAAATACTTTTTTTGATCGAATAAAAGTATTTGCATGTCAAATTCGTTCTTCTTAGAAGGAAACTTGAGCTCCTTGATTGTCGGTAAACAGTTAAGTTTACTTTTCTATTTATTCACTTAATTTCTAAGTAGAAGAAAGGAAGTGTTTGTTTTTTATTGTCTTCTCTTTCACACGTAAATTTGATGCCTGGAAACCTGTTGTTCATTTTTCCCAGTATATTATCAACTTACTCTCTTTTTACAATATCAAAGGTCAACTTTTACATACCTGCACGAAATACCTGGTAAATAACCTTAATTTTTGAGATCGGTTTTCAATTTGCCAATGAACGCTACGCTACGTGATAAACTTTTATATTTTCTACACAATTCAATGCATTGTTCAGTTTGCAATTTAAATTTGTATGCCTGATGAATGAAGTCCAAACCGTCGCTGAAACGTATCAGCTGATTGTTTTTTTTAACTTGGAACCCATCCCAAACATATATGTATGTATATATATATATTCGAAAGGGCACTTCTAAATATTCATCAAATAATTTTGTTTTGAGCTAGAAAGCTGAATTTCTACTGCCCTGAAACGTATTATGTGTAAATTTGTTAAATGCGCCGCCCTCTGGCATGTCTATAATATGTAATAAATAAATATATAAATTAAGATAAGATATTTAGACAATGTCACGCATTTTTTTTAAATATGCTGTTTTATTCATAACTTTAATAAAACATGAAATACAAAAATGTCATCTACATGAATGGGTTTTCAACACCTTTCTTCTTGGGGAGTATAGGGTAACTAAATATACTTACTAGTTACTTACATAATCGGACTGTAGCCTAATACTTCCTACCTCACACTTTTTAAAAGGCATGCACTTATCATACTTCATTCACAGTTTGAGTTCAAACTCTTAGCCAGATTAACTAGTTACTAGTATATATCTTAGTACACTATTGGAAAGTTAATCTGGCAAGTTTTTTTCGAAAACATAAAATAAATATTAGGTTTTATATAGGTACTTATCCCAGTTAGATATCCCTAAAGTACAGTACTGTAAGGTAGATGTGACTTCTTCACATGACATACATACCAAAAGAGAGTTGCAGTGAACATAAAAAAAACTAAACTAAATGAGTTCGTTAGCAACTAAGTTCATATTACAATTTGAATTTTGGTATATAATTTTGAATGATGGAAACCAACAGCTAAATTACTTTGAGCACCATTTTAAAGATAAAAGTAGGCGCAATGAATACAATTCTAAGTACTAAGTCACTGCGTAGGTAAAATCAAAAGAACAATTGAATGTAAATACAATTAAACTAATCCATATTTTACTATTAGATTGGGGAGATCAATAAAAGCAAACATCTGCACCTTGAACCTTTAATGTTTTCAATGCAAACAAAAAAATCGCGAGCATAATCAAACCTTGAACTTGAGGCTTTATAAAAAGTATCAAACTAAATAAAAACGTGTTTCTCGTTAATGATTTGCTAGTTTGCTTTAAAAAAGCAATTGATAGGAGACTCATTAATAAATACAAACATAGAAAAACAAACACAGTGTGCGGCGGGTAGTCAATAATATATGATTAAACAACAAACTTGTGTTGAGTGATTTTTGTATCTAACTTAATCAAGCAACCTTAAGAAATTTGCTTTGGTCATTGCAAAGGCTTTTAAAGGTGCGATCAGGCGGTCATCCGGAAGACATCCTGACGTCACTATAACGTAGAATTTGTACTAAAGTTGTTACGGAGTAAAAATTCTAGTCGTATAGTGACGTTAGGATGTCATCAAGATTAGATGACCATCTGATCACACCTTAAGAAACACGGTCAATAGGTAGAATGGCAACATTTGTTAATAAGCCAAGCCAAGAAATGTGGCAGCATGTGCGAAAATTACATATAGCGAAAACACCGATGTCCTCAAAATTTGCATTTAAATGTATCCCACCGAAAGGAATAAATATAAACAGCGAGTCCAAATCTTATTCATACACTCCGTTGGTATATAAAAACCGCATGTACATATGTTTAAATCGCATCAGAATATTACAGTACTGATAAAAAAACGCGTTTAGTAGGCGATTTATGGAGATCTGAAGAAAAGAAAATGGAAAATGGAAAATTAAAATCCGCCTGGCGTTTCTGAACTAGATTTCCTGAATTACAATGCAGTTAACCAACATTGATAGCCTCCAAAAACATTCCTGAAATACATCAGAATCTTTGGATATTTGCAATATGCAATCAGAAATAACCCAACTTTCGCCCTACTATAAATAATATTTGCAAAGTCATAGCTATTTTCGATTTCACAAAGTCCCAAAATCACAAATTTCACAACAATAAACAAAAGTCCAATCAAAAGACATAAACCTACATACAATGAAAAAACCTCTTCACAATGGCAACGTAAGTGCGTGATTAGATTACAATATAAAAGTTAAAAACAATAAATCAGCTATCATGCGCCAATTTTTTAGCTTTTGAATGTTTTGCCAGAAAACTACCTGCACACATCGCAGCGACGCTGTCCATTTACTTTCGGTTTTTATTATGTTAAGTTGCTCATAACAACGTGAGGCCGCTTAAAATAATATCAACTCCCTAAAACATATGCAAAGCACCAACTCAAAATTTAAATCAAAACAGAAAATGAAAAAAAGACAAACCATCGCCATGGTTGTATAAAAATTAAAGTATGTATGTACCTCAAATGGAAGATTTTAACAAAATAAAATTATCTGGTCACTCATATGTATCTACGAAGTGGATTTTATCGTCGGAAGCAAAACAAATTAATGTGGAGAAAGAGAAAGAAGGAAACAAAACAACTTGTGCCCCCATTCAATATCCATATAAAGAAAAAGAAATCAAAACAAAGTCCGAAAGACGCTTCGCATTGTTCTACAATGCCTCGAAGATTTATTAAAGGTAGCAAAGTTTGTTGGCAAACAATGTGACATAACTGCACTTGCATCATAACTCACCTTAAGCCAAGTCGAATCATATCCAAAATACTTAGAGATGCCATGCTCAGATCAGTTACACTCACATAAACTAAAAGATAACAAGTTTGATATGCTTATGCAACACGAATACACTAGGTTGTTTAAATCCAGTTGTCACTTTGCGTAAAGTCCGAAACGAACTGAAGAAAGAAACTGACAAGAAAGTAGACTTAGCTGAGTAAAACTATGAGAGCTTCATCCAACTTATATAGATAGATAACATTCATTAGGTACACTTTTATCTGAAATCTGAATCAAGTAAATAATTGTATTTTAATAGCATTCAAATGGTTAATTTAAAGGGCAAGAGCGAGGGCAAACTTCAAATGTGCAGGTTCACGACTAAAGTAGAAAAGGGAAATAAAAAGTGTTTATTGCATGTGTATCTCTTGAAGGAAATCGAATTAAAATCAATGTGTCAAAACATCTATCTAATATTAGGTCTAATACTGCATTAATCAGTAGGTATCCAATACGTGTGTACTCACTTAAAGGACAATTTGACCATATCTAAAAAACTAAGGGACGCCATTCTTTTTAATTTATTAACACTTGCACAAAAGAGAAACGTTATCACGATCTATAAATTTTTTTTTTAGTACGAGAGCTAGCAGCACGAAAATCCGCAAACTGTTACCTTACTAGGCCCGACGAAAACTGAATCGATTAATTGAAAAACAATAATGGGTAAATGAATTAAGTTTGATATAAGTGGAACGGAGAGAGTTCCACTTGTAGCGGCACCGAGGAACTATTAACAAATATTCGAATATACCTGCTAAAGTGCGACACATACTATATGAGCTTGCAAGCTAAAATGATGAGTCGTCTGAAAGTCTTGCATGTGAAAGAGATGCCATATTTTCATTCGTTTAAATAATGATAAACAAAAGCAAGATGTATAACATTTTATTGAGTATACTTTTAGGATTTCACCTAAAGAAATCCCTATAAAAGTGGCGATCTGTTTCTTCATACTATATGAACATGTACATTTGTACTAAAGGCATAAAGAAGACAACAAAAGATCAAGGCATTTTTGCTTGATATTAATGTATACTTTTATAGAGTCATAAATACTTAAGAAGCCTAGTAAGACACCTTCTATATGTACTGATATCAAATAAATCCGTTTTGGAAATAAATATGTTTTTTTGGTTTGTAGGTATGTCGTCGTAAATTTCTATTTATGATTAGCACAAAATAAAAAGTTTTACCAATTTCAAGTGAATTGGTTTAACGCGCTCTTTTTCATACCCTATCCTTAGGGTATACTAATTTAGACACATAGTTTGGAACACCTCTTAATATTCATCGTAGACCCCTAAAATTATGTATTTTGCAGTATAAGAGATGAGGGGTTCGAACCTCAACAAAATATGTAATTTAATATATCAAGTTTTGGCCACGTCCACTGTTTGGGGGCGTTTTTTCCAAAAAATTGTTTTTCGTAGACCCCTAAAATTATGTATTTTGCAGTATAAGAGATGAGCGGTTCGAACCTCAACAAAATATGTAATTTAATATATCAAGTTTTGGCCACGTCCACTGCTTGGGGGCGTTTTTTCCAAAAAAATTGTTTTTCGTTATAAAATTCATAGAATGAAATAAAAATGCCATCCATCATGTAAATGTAATATCATGTTTTGCATTTTTCTTTGGGGCATATAGGGTATCATACTGTTCGCTAAAGTGGACTGTAGCCTTTCCTTAGCCTTTTTTACTTTTACAGATTTCTATTGAAGTAGATTAAAGAGATCCAGACCCAAAGAAATTTTACAGGTAGGAGAACATTTTAAGCGAATTTCGACTAATGCTTCTTTAAAATATAACCACAGAGATATCCTGCACATTCTCGTGATGCCGGAACTACGGGAACTCTGTCTAGAAAGGAACATTTTATAAGTCATTTGATACCTTGTATGTATTTAGGTAAGGGGTTGTTTAAAGGCTAGAAGCACTTAGACCTGGTATTCCATTGTACTTCAGTAAAGGCTGCACCAACTTTTCTCAGCACTGTTAGTTCACAACGGATTACTTAACCTGCCAGTGTTTTTGGCAAAGGAGGTTGGCTAGTTAATCTGATTCAGATTTGCACGGAGGAAGTATTTGCCAAGGAAAGCAAGTCTGATTTTTACAAAAGCCGGTCATTCACAAATAAAGTTAACCCATCTCAGTTCTATTCCAGGCGATCAGCAAGGAGGACTCGAAAGCGTTGCTCAAAAATTTGTATTGGGCACATGGAATCGAGTATCCCTCCCTCATGACCAGACATGCCATCAAGAAGTGCCCTCTGGTTGCTTCGCCTATACTGATTTGCTATCCAAGTAACATACATATGAGATAAATGAGAAGGTAATCAGAGCAAAACTCCTATAGCAGCGATATCTTGGCCACCAATTAACTGCACAATTGGAAATATACATTGGATATATATATCCAGTAAACCAGTCTGGGACTAAGACGTCACTCTCAGAGTTGAAAGTTTTGGATCGAGGGTGACACCCAAATACTTCACTTTAGAACTAGATAAGGTAAGTTAAGTGCCCAAGAAAATCGTTCACCTTGTATTAAGTATGCTTCTTCAGGTTGTAAACATCACCCGTGTTTTCGCCGGGCTGATTGACAGAGATTGTTCACAGCACCAACTCCCCACTATGATTCCATACGCTCAAATAAAGTTTATAAGTCGCTTTCGCTGAAAATGATGCAAGTATCCAGTATCATCTGCATCAGGGTGTCCTTCCCTCTAAAGTCTTCTCAACAAGAAATCAACTAAAAGGTTCCACAATGTGGCAGAAGGTGGCCTGAGCACCCTCAATATCCTTTCGGAGTAAAACTTTACGCTCTTTCGGTGCGAGACTTGTCTCGGTGGATTTGCAAGGAATAAATACCATTGGATTGGGGACCCAATATTTACACCTTTTTTCAAAAATACCCGGGTAATTTGATAGAAGACAAAAGGACAAGATAATTGCTCTCGTTCTTTTAATCGTGACAACTTTCGCAGTAACCCACCACTCTTCAATAGTAGTTATTAAATACCTTGCTTGTATAAGCAATTCCATACAATGTTTTGAGGTGCGAAAATCCTGACCTAGCTTTGGTTTTTAATTTAGTTAGTCTTATAGTTCTTTGTTCCTAACTTCAGTTTGAGTGTATATAAATTTCTTCTCAGACAATTTATGAATTATTTCATAATTAATTCAAAACATTACAGAACATAGTAAGCATTCTACTATGTATAAACTACTTTGAGCACCAAGGAATCTATTCCTCAAATTATTCATATAATGCACTCTCTAGATATTACTCAATTTTAATTAAATTATAACCTTGCCACCCCATTCCTAACCGAAAATAAAATAAATTGATTTCCCGAGAACCCGAACACAACGTAATCCAATTTGCAGAAGATGCTCTATTTCAGAAGAGGAGAGAGATAACATTGAATAGTTATTACCTACTCAAGGCTCTAGAGTCCAGAGAAGTTTTGAAGGGCTCAGGTATAGTGCTGCAACTATAACCATAAAGCAGCGAAACTATTCTAATTCGCCCAAACTCTCCGTGAAGGTTTCTGATTCATCAAAGTTTTATTTCAGATGTGTAATAACATGGAAGCCTTTACACCTGCTCTGCTATTATCACATCCATTTTAGCCACTAGCATCATTTATATTCCAGGACTGGGAGTGTCCCAGAATTGACATTTATGCTTGAACTTATGGACGGACAGGAGAAGTGTTACACTTTGTTGAATACATATTTCGTAGGGTTAATGAAATGCCAGGCATAGCAGATGGAGCAAGTTGCTCCTCCACAAACATATTTGCCTTCCTTCGGGATCGACAACCGACCGACGCGACGGTCGTCTGTGGAAGTGCGGAAAGAGGAACTAAGGCGTTGTTTCCTTCCCGAATAATGTTGGTAATAAATCTCAGAGTCTGGCTACATGAGAGTATGTATAAATGTATTCTTGTTGGAAAATCATAAATTTAACAAACTTTATTAGTCCTTCGGAGTCTCAGTGTTAACATCCTGCTGTAATAGGTTTATTGCAGATCCTGTCGAGTAAGTATATAGGAGGAGACAGGTGGCATTCTGTTTATTTGTCATCTTCAATTAGCTGCAGGGGTAGATGGGAACATTGAGGGTGTGTTGGATAGGGTGGCTAAAGGCGAATGTGTATACATAAGGGGTTAATGCCTTGCAGCTTCGCACAGAAATCTGTGATTGATTAAATATTTACGACAATACGAGCAAACAAATAACTTGTTGATGAGATTTTGATTCCTGTTTGGAGAACGTGATTAACGAATTTATGGGATGGAATTGATTTATATGTTAACTTGCCCCGTCGTCCACCTTTAATAAAATTTAAGGTTATTCTAAATTGCTTTTTAAATTCCATGCTGGTTCTCTGGCACTTTCGTGAACGGACTTCTGGAGACGTATAAGTTGATACATACCCACACTTTGCAGCGGCAAAGATGATACTTTGAAAATATGGAAATTTTATCCCGATAGGTGGTCCCTGCTGTGTAGGTATGTTATGTTAGTCTCAAACACATCATCTCAAAAAATATTGGGGAGACGTATTCTAGCGAATGACTGACTGACTGAGTCTGAAGTTAATATAGATCATCGTTGTCATGATGGCAGACACTTTCCGTGAACTTCGATATATTTGAAGCTAGGTTAGGTTAGGTTGAAGTTGCAGTCGAAAAGAAGTACGACTCACTTAGACCTAAGTAAGGTTCATTGTGATACCGATACCACGTAGATCTAAAGTTCCTGCCTACTCGTTTAACCAATTTAAGCTTTTCATAAAGCCTGAGAGACGTTTTGCGTCGGTCGAAATTAAATCGATTTGTTAGATGTTGGTTTTTCGAATATAGATAAAACTGACATTTTGTTCGGTTTGGTTTGCCATGGACAGGTTCGTGCAAATTTATTTCGAAAATAATGGTTCAGTTCGCGAAGTTTACCGCCAGCTCCGTTCATTTTATGGTCGACATAATCGTCCATCAGAGCAATTAATTCGGTTAACCATGGATCGTTTTCGCACTACGTTTACTCTATGTGATAATACGCACTCGCAGAGACGTCGAACAGTTCGCACCGAAGAAACAATTGCCGCTGTAGAGCAAAGTGTTGAAGAGGACCCGAATGAATCAATTCGCCACCGTGCACAGCAATTGGAGCTTTGTCCATCAACTTTATGGAAGATTTCGCGCAAAAGATCTCTTCTTACGACCTTACAACATCCAGCTTGTCCAAGAATTAAAGCCGCGAGACTATGCAATGCGTCGTGATTTTGGTGTATGGGCCGAAAATGAGATTGGTATCGATGCTGATTTTCATCGCAAAATTTTGTTCAGTGATGAGGCTCATTTTGGGTTAAATGGCTACGTCAACAAGCAAAATTTCCGCATTTGGAGTACAGAGAATCCATATGAGACCCTTGAAACGCCATCACATCCACAAAAACTGACTGTTTCTTGTGCTCTATGGGCTGGTGGAGTCATTGGCCCATACTTCTTCCGAAATGATGTTGGAGAGTCAGTTACCGTTAATGAAGACCGCTATAGAGTCATGATAACCGACTATTTTGTTCCCGAATTGGATGGCATGAGTGTGGATAAGATGTGGTTCCAACAAGACGGCGCTACATGCCACACAGCGCACGGCACTATCGATTTATTGAAGGAAACATTCGATGAGCGCATAATTTCACGGAATGGACCTGTCAATTGGCCACCAAGATCATGTGATTTGACACCATTGGATTATTTTCTGTGGGGATATGTGAAGTCGCTCGCCTAAGCCAACAAACCAAAAACGTTAGGGGACTTGGAAGCCAACTTTCGTGGCGTTATTACCGACATACAGCCCCAAATGCTTGAAAAAGTGGTTGAACATTGAATCACTAGACTTGTCTTTATTCAAACTAGCCGTGGCTCTTCCAATAAAGCCAAATTGATGGACATTAAAATGATTTTCTATGCCTCGCAATGACAGGCTATAGTGATGTATGCACCTTGAAAAAACGTACACGTTACAACGTGGGTGCTACTCAAAAACTGGCATCTGTCTTCGAGTAGTACAATATGCACTACACTTACATCTGGAAAATTACCTCATTTCCCATACAAAATCACTTTTGCAAATGACCTCATTTGTATCACATTTTTACAACATACGGTTGCTATACGATGAATCTGAGTCCAATTTGGCGAAACCGAAAGCCAATAGCATTTAAAATTCTAAGTATTTCGGATAAGATAAAAATTTAATTATAAGTAAATTATTAGTGGATTTTAAGGATTATATTGAAGTGCATACCTCCGAACAATCTTTTTCAGAATTGTGTTTGACTTCATGGGTCAACAATATACATTTTCGAAAAATTTTGTTAATACTCCTCATCAACTATTACTAGTTGATACATTATGCATTATTTGATTACAGTTGCTTTATATAAATATATGAGATTTTTGCGACCTATAGTTTCTGCGTTTCACCCAGATGTGGTGGTATGGGATCATCAGTGGTTTGCCACATACACATCTAATTAATACGCAGTTTTCTTCTCCATACCTTGCCGGGTATCTCAAAATTCACACTTAAAGCAAGTGTAAATTATGACCGCCCACAAATTCTTTACTTCAAAGACAATGACTGTGAAGCATTTGCCCAGGGTCTGGGTATGACTTAATCAAAATATACATTTTTGTCAGTAAAATCTGTACACATATTTTTTCCTGTTCCGTTGACAACAACTCGTATATTTAATGTTTACAAAATATTTATGTTGAAGCTGCTTATAAATTTAAAAGTGACGTGAAATTAAAGTGATTTTATCTATTTTATTTAACTCTTCTGGTGTTATTAATTTATGTTGTAATTTCTAAGAAATTTTTTGTTGTTTGTACAATATAAATGTGAAAACGCAGCCAGGTGTCAATCCAAATGTAAAGACCTGTTTAGCGAATTAGCGAATGAGCTCATTTGCGGCTTATTGTAAATGTACTATAAGGCAGATATTACCGCGGTCCAGGAGATGCGTTGGATTTGTTCAGTTTAATATGTGAACACGCCCCTACCACTGCTCTGCTCTGAAAAAAATATTGGATGTTATATTGACAATCTGCGTTTGTTAACTCGATATCGATATGATGACCATTTCTTTAAAACCTCAACGGTTATTAAAAACCGAAAAGTCCGTATAACGCAGTCGTTAATTTTTTGTACTTCAAAAGATCAATCAAGTTGTAAAGTTAATTAACAATAGCAGTTGTCAATATGAATACCGAGATTAGAGCAGTATTCAAAATTTTCATATTGACAACCCTCAGTTGATATATTAATAATCGCGGTTTTCAATATGAAAACTCGTATATTTTAATAAAAACTAAAAACGGGAAAAAACAAATCACAAAAGAACATCATCGTATAAACGAAGTCTGTTGTTAAAGTGATAATCACGGTTTTTAATATGACGTATTTTCTTTTCTTAACTGTCAGTATGAAAATGCAAACATTGTTATGTCTTGAAACTGAAACTTGATGTTCATTTCTCTTTTGACAAAGAGTTTGGTTATTGCTAATGAAATATAAGTTAAAGTGATTTTAAACGTTAAAGTGATTTTTTTTTTAAAGAAAATAAGAAAGTTTTCACTCAGCAGCTGAGATGAATGCGAAGCATCATGACGGCAGGAGTAATTAAGCTTGATCGAATTAGAAGTTCCAAAGTCCGAGTAAGTCTTCACGTCAAAGAACCCATCTCGAAAAAATTGGTATTGTCATGTTCAAAGAAGGGATCCTACGAATCCCGTCAAAAAGGCAATGGCAATCAACGTTTCATTACAATCGCGTAATAGAGCCTAAAAACTCCTACATCACACAAATGCAGAAACACCAGCATTTGATTGATTGATGTCGAACCGGCAAACCCCACAGGCAGACAAGTAGGAATACAGTGAAGTGGGAGGGACCTTAAATAGAGAGAGGAAAGAGAAGAAGAAAGTTTTTTCTTCTTCAGGTAAGTGTTTCCATTATTTAACTATAATTTTACAGATAAAAATAAAAAAACATTCGGTATGTTTTAAAGAAAAAGGACGAAATTATATAATATTAAGAAAAGTACATACATATATATTTACTTTTCTTAATATTATATAATTTTTCTTTAAATCGGTATTTTTTTTTTTATTTTTGTAAGGAATACTCGATCGTATCCAAGTCCGTTTCATTACTTACAGTACGCATGTTCTGCGGTAGACTAAAATCTCGTATCAAGGAATGATGATAGGTTTATGGGTCTGAGATCTTTAAGACTTGCGCGAGAGCAATTTCCGGCTTTTGCTTCTCCTCACAACAGCGGACCAGAAAAAAAGAAAAAAAAAACTTTTCTTTTACTTAGAGCTGGTTTTAAAAACCATTTTATTCGGAAAAATTTTTTATTGAATATGTTAATTTTTTTCAACAATTTTTTTTATCGTTTCTTCATTTTCATTGTTTGGATGGTGTCCTGGGCGACAAAAACGGTGTTCGGAGTTTATTTATTTTACAGGAAAACCATTATAAGTAGGTATAGATACAAATTTGCATATCAATAGAAATTATCCTACAACCTTTGGGAAAGTCTTTCATTACGTATAAGCAATTCATAAAGTAAAGTAATAGTCACTCTCACAAATTATAGCATTTAAGCTTAATACATTGTTCATGAAAAATCTATTTAATATTGAAATTTCAAGGCAAAAATAATGTTGCCGCTCGGTCAAAAGTTAGCCTCCATATTTTGTCTATATAATCGATACCATAATGTATTTTCAAAGTTTTCGGTAGTTTTCTACCAAGAGTGTAAAACTTTGCCGTGACTTGGTTTGCTATTGCAATTCTTTTGTTCTCTCGAGGCAATGCATGTGGATATAAAGTGCCTCTTGCCCCTAACCAAGCTCAGGTATCTACAACAAAGTGATGCCATTAAGCAGATATTTCCAGGCCATAAAATAGATCGAAAAGATGTATTGATCACTTGGGAATGGGATGTTTTTCATAAGAAGTCCTCGTATGAGAGTAGCAGTTTCAGTTATATTTATATACATATTACAATCACTGTTTTGTCCTTCCGCATAGAATGCTGTGAAGTAGGTTTGTTTTCATAATGTATGTATTAGTTATTTATTATTTTTGCTGTAGGAATTTATAAGCTTACTCTATGGGCTGAATTTCAACATAGAAATATGAAGGGCTTAACGAAAATTTTAAAATGCATATAAGAATAAGGTACCTATTATATTATGAAGTTTATCTTTTGGCTATAGTATAAATACCATCAACGTATGGATATGTAAAGTAGGCACATATCTAACCAGAGGCGGATATTAAAGAAAATATATTAAATAAAATGATTGGATGTTTAGGTTAGGTTATATTAGGTCGAAATGGCCGTCGGCATAACAACCAATATACTTAGACCAGTATTTATCCATTTTGATACCACGAGGATCCATGATAAAGTTTCCTTCTACTCATTGAACCAATTGGACGTTTGATGTCAATGTTTGTAAGATCACATATACATAACTTCGTAAAAGAAGGCGAGATGGGGCTTCCATTTTCTGGAAGGAGCAGGGCATGTACAAAGCAGGCGTGGGATCGTTTCCTCCTCCTCTTCGTCCATACAACTGCTGCAAAAGTTTAATTTATATTTCCAACTAAATCATTTATTATTTTACTACATTCTTAACTATGTTAATTCCCTACTACTATTAAGTCTATTTGCGAATATTCTAATACTAAGTCCTCTACTACTTTGTTTTCATATTCAATATAATTCATTCTTTGTAAAGGCACGATTGCCTTGTCGGAATCAAGTATTATTTCTTTATAGAGTTTATTTTTCTTCGAAGTAATTTGATACAGCCTTGGTATCAAAATTAACATTGGCGACCTTGACAGGACCAGATGTCCTCTCAATAGTTTTTTTTAATTTTAATTAAATTTAAATTTTATGGAACATTGTATCAGTAACGTGTATTCAAAGCGAAGCAGGTAATTGGTTGCATGAATAAATATACGTATCTGTGCACCAGAAACCACATTTTTCCTTATAGGCAATAAGCTGTGACAAAAACCATTCGACATATTTTAGAACAGAGACAAGCACATGCACATAGCACAGCATCACCTAATTTGAACATTCGGTGTATTCCCCACGCGGTAAACGGTTATAAATATTAAAACAAGTGCATCCAATAAATTCCTTCGCGGCAAATTATTACAGAGAAGCTTTAAATTTGTTTAAAGAATGCTACCGAAAAACAACTATTGCTGTCGAAAAATACTGTCTAGGTACGTACAAAGTATTCGCCAACTGGTTGATAGTGTAAATGTGTATCTGCATCTGTCATCGCTCGGACGACCTGATCACTAGCATCGTGAACTCCCGAAATTGGACAATTTAACAGATGAAATTAACTTAAACGGCATACTCAGATCGAGCCGTTCAAGTTCTTGCTTTAGCTTGAAAGGAAGAATTCACAATGGCCCAATTAATTGCCATTTTCATATGTTCGTCTGCCGAAAAATACAAAGGAATCAATTAATGACACTAAGGTCATCGCACGTAATCACTTCAAATGTTAACTATGTTGTTTTGTATCGGTAATAATCATTTAACTTATCGCTGTAGAAAATATTAAACACCAACGCCCAAAGAACGATTTCAAACTGGAAACGCTAAAAGTATTTGCATAAACTGCTTAAAATCCGATCATTCACACCAAAAGTGTGAGTCAGAAAACCACAGAACGTGCCAGGGAAATCATCACACTCTTCAATATGCATATAGCAGTACAAATCCTACCAACAAAAGTTCCAAACAAAAATCATGTCATACCGCTTTTAAATGCATTTTGCCTGCCAGAGGAAAAATCAAAATTCTTTACAAATACGGAAATGTTAATACTCTGCGTCTCAACTCCACTTTATCAGTGAAGCCCTCGCACAGTAGTTAGATATCAAACGCGTCAAGTCGACTACCGATCTTTCTGGCATTGGTACCACTGCAGCAATAGCACGTTGCACGGTTTCTACGCCTTAGAGTCGCCATTCTCGGGAGAACTTTTCTTCCACGCACTTCCACGTATAAGTGAAAGCATACCAGATTATTAAATCAACATGTCAGAATCGAATTCACCTGAAGATGTGGAACTAGCAGATCCACAATTCTTTGAACCAACAAAGATCGATGTTCTCCTTGGAGCAGAAATCTACTTCGATCTCTTGATCTCACAACAAATTCGCTTCGGAACAGATTACCCTGTGAACACACAATTAGAATACATTGTAAGCAAAACATACCGAACGGGGCCATAGCTGGTATAAATTTAATATTACATTTCGTTTAATAAATAATAGTAATAAGAAAGATAAATAATGTGTTTTAAAACAAATTGCACAAATAAATGACTATTTAATAAAATGAATGTGTTATATTAAAATGAAAAATTAGTGCTAACCTAATAGTCGAAATTTGCCGAACTTAGCTTAAATTAGCTTATGTTACTTTCTCTGTTTGCATTGTTAACACTTTAAGTGTAATACATTTACTTTGACACATACATTTTTTTATGACATAAATGCTTGTTTTTTTACCAAAAACAAAAGTAACATTACTATATATAGGCATGCATATGGGAATGACTTTGGAGTGAAAGATTCTATTTAATCGTCCCAATTCTGCAATTCAAATTTATTATGTTCATAGTTAACTTCTAGTGCTTTAGACCACTGAACAAACACACTTGTCATTACAAATGCAAACCTGAAATCCATTTAGATAATCTCTTGGCTTTGGATAAAATATGTCCACTCAATTCCATACTTCTGGGTGCAGTTATTTGGCACCAAGATTCTATTCTATCACTCACCGAATAATTTTGAAAAATCTCTCCGCAGGTATTTTAGATGCAAATATTTTAAGCTGGAACCGAAGTTGGATTTAGCATAAATTTACCGTCAGGCTAAGCGGCTTACCAACACTTTGAGGCATCATAATTTCCATGTCTATAAACAGAGATAACGGTTTTTGTTTGTTCTTTTTTCCATTTTGCTTAAAATGGGTTTCGTTTTTGGCATGCAATAGTTTTAGGATGAATTTATCTGGACTTAAAAGAGTTACGCTTCTACAAAATATCCTGAGGAGATTTTATGGTTGTTTTGACTAGCTTTGATAAATCCTTCGCTACACAGAAGTTTAGCAGAGGTAAAGTTCAAATGGTTATATTGTAATGAGTTGATATTTTTGTTGTAAACGTAAATTCGAAGGATAAGTCAAATAAGTTTATATTCTTCCTTGGAGAACAAAAAAACCATTTGTATTTGGGTAGTGCCTAAGTATTGGAGTTTGGTCCTACCAAAATGTGTCATGTAGGTATTTAATATATCCCCAGTCAGTACTTGCAAAAAATAAACTTAAAGTTAAGCAAAGTGCATGAAATGCATAATCTTTTCAAAGAGGTTTGACAGGTTTAACAAATCGATGCTATCACGTGACAGCTTTTAGCAGAATGTAAAAGGAAAGAGGTAGTTAGATATTCGCATTCGCATGCAAAACGTATTATTTTTTTTTATATTTTGTTTTTCTACATTTATGATAAATATATAAAAAAAAGCAATTTATTGTAAATAAAAGAAGAAAAATAAATTAAATATTGAACCCATTATTATTAATAAACAGTGAGCAACAATAAGTTAGCACTTACATGTGTGTTAACTATTTTATTATTTTCATTAATAAAATGTGTATTATAACGCTTTGATATACAATATCCTTAGGGTATATTAGTTTTGAGACATATTCGTGGTAGACCCCTAGAGTATATAAATTTATGATCCGGACCAAAACCTAAGATTATATAGCAATGTCCAGCCGTCCGTGCGTATCAACTTTTGAGGTTATGCAATTTTTGCTAGGAAGCTGAAATTTGGAACGCGTACTACCTAGAGTTTCGAAATGGTAAAATTTTAAAATTTTGTGAATACGACTACATCTGGGAGTGGTTAAAAACTTTGTATTGGTGGAATTGTACTGTATAAATTTCTTGTTAGGTTTTTTTTTATTTGTTTTCTAAGAAAATTTTCGAAAACTTTTTTTTTTCTAAAAACTTTCTAAAAAAAGTTTTCTCTCAAAAGTTTGAGGTCAATGCCTACATATTTGGTGAGGGTCTTAACTTTTTATTAGGTCAAGGGCCTTAACTTTTTATTAGGTCAACTTTAGATTTTCTAAATAGTGAGCGCGTGGCAGTGGGCGTATTCAGAAATATGAAACTGTGCGGCGTCGCCACTAAGGAGTTTTTAGGACTAGTCAGGGTTTTAGTTGATGGACCAACGGCAGCTCTCGCATCCTCGATTTTGGCTACTGACACCGCAATTATCGGCAGGTTGTCCTAGGGTTGAAGCCAGGTTTGTCCGTCGGGGTAACTTCCCGAGCACATCAAAGAAATATAGTTTTAAGAGAAGTAAGAGTAGCATGAGTATCAAGTATGATGAAAACATGATGCAACATGTAATGACCATAAAAGATTAAATGTATAGAGTCCGCCAAATAACTTTTTTTTTTGAAACAGGGCGCAAAACATCGAGTGTAGCTTCGGCAGTGTGGCACGTAGCGCCGTCCTGTTGAAACCAAATGTTGCCAATATCCTCGTCTTCAATTTTTCTGAACAAAAATTCGTTCAACATGGCCCGATAATGATCGCCATTGACTGTAACGGCCACTCCCTGTTGTTGTTCGTTGTTCAAGCGTATACACAACCATATTTGTTCAGCGGAAGGATAAAACCAATTATCTGTCAAATCAGACATGAGCTAAGTGTTACCATTCGCGAAATAATCACTAGTTGAAAAAAAATACCTTAGATGGCGGACCCTATTTAATTTATTAGGATAACGTCTATCGACTCATTGGTTTTCGATCAGTATGTTATACTGTTGTAAGTAGTACTTGGTTCAAAAGTAAGACTCCTCCGCGGCACCCATCTAACATCCACACTTACGAATGTGGAAATGTGGATTCTAACTCCATTCTTGTTGAAGCTAGAATGAGAAGAGGCTACAGAAAGAAATTCGGCGTTAAACGCTAAATTTAAAGTAGCCAGAGGCTAGAAATGGATTGAGTAAGAAATTGCCCACTGTTCATTCATCGGCCACAGACACCAATAACCAGTGGTCCCAGTATAGCGACATCATCAAAGAGGTAGCTACAAGACACCCCAGAGCAAAAGCGCGTGTTATCATGGTGAATACTTATTGCATGAAAACGCGTTCAGAGTCAGTAGAAAAGCAGAAACTTTTCGGAGGTCGGGAGCCCTGTAAAACCGTAAAATAGGTAGAAATTTCATACGTTTAAACAGGTCTTAAATGAGTAATGGTTTCAGAGTTACCATTACCGCTTTCGCCCTGTTATTATGCCTTAGCGTAATACCTGTATCTGTTTCAGAAATGGATTGCTGCTATTCATGAATAATGCTAACGGTTTACTTTAGTGCACCTTCACCCCCGGGCTTACGGGAAACAATGCACGAAATCGGAAACAATAAAAATTTAAGTTATTTCTTTTGGTATTGTTAATTACTTTGTGCTGAGGAATGATTAATGCATTTTTTTCTAAGTCCAAATCGGTGATTTGGGCTAATATTCACAGAACTCATTTAATTGTTGAGAAAAAACTTGCCCAAATAGGTTTCCAGTATTGGAGATACTGATCAGATAGGACGAGTGTTATACTTATGACCGTACAATAACTTTTACTTACAAATTATTACTTTTCAACCAATAGACCTAAAAACCCTCAAGAAGCTTTGAAATGCTTTCATCTTTATGCAAAAAGATGATATGCAAAAAAACTATAGGTGAACATTGACTGTTCCTTTAATTGTTTTGTGTATAATATTTCTTTTTTTACGATTACCACATTTAAAAGGACATGGGCATGCTTTACTTTGTGAGATATTTTTACATAATTTTAGACTGCCATTCAAGTACAGATCTGATCTTCACCTCCATCTGCTTTTATAATTTCCGATGAAGATGGTTTTGACTTTTTTTATCGTTTTTATTTAAAGGTGCAAGCAGCTTTCCTTTAAACACAAAACCAATTAACATCACTTGTCAGTGCGTCTGTTTTTTTGATAAATATTTATGTAGCCTTACTTAAAATTCTTGAGGGGCCATTCATCTTATAATCTTGGTTAATACACTTCAAAAACGCCTGTAGATCTCTCACTCAACCATTTCAATGCGTTTTCCACTTTTCTCATTGCCAAGAACAGATTTTTTTTTTATGAAAAAACGCATCTACGTTTTCCTAGATGCTAGTTTGAAAAGCCTAATATAATAAGACCGCACTATTATACCATTTTATACCATTTTATACCATTTTGCCAACATTGTAATTTGGCACAGTAATAGAAAAACGGAAAATATAGAAAAACATCGAAAACGGTTAGTTCAATTTTTGAGATGAAAATCCAGGAAATTCCGGTTTTTAATTCTTTCGATTTTACATTTTTAATTCTTTCGATGATCCGGGCTTGCTGTATCAGTTATAATTTTGTGGCGCAAAATGGAATATTCTCATTCCGCAGATTCCATTTATTTTGAACGATTTGCAACACTCGTATTTAAGCGTCTTTAATTTGCCATGCATCTTACTTTCGCTATGACAATTAACAGACGCAAGGACAATCACTTGATGTTTTTCATATGGTCAATTGTATGTGTCAATACTCATGTGTCAGCAAACCTCACGCTTTGTAAATGGACGTGCCCGAAAATAAAAAGAAAAAGGTTGTGTTCCATAAAGCACTTCAGTGAAAAAGCGGTTTGGCGGTACGTCAACCATTGCGGTTTCCATTGTATTTAATAGAACTTTTGAATAAAGAATTAGTTTGTAATAAAATTAAAAATATGATTTGTGTGTTGTTATTTTTTCGTTTTTTATACACAGGTATATTCCTTAGTTTTCCTAGGGTAAGTAGTTTAGTTTAAAAGTTAAATACTCAAAAAACTTACTCATCATGGGATTAGGACCACGTTGTGACTTCGAATTGAATTTTGATTTTTATACCAGACGATGCATCTTCATTTGTTATAATACTATTTATTTTCCATTTAGGGGGCGTGGTAGCTGCTCTTTTTTCTAACTCAGCACCAAAAAGATTTAGAGTTATGAAATTATTCGTAGAGGTAGGATTTGAAAAACAAACACCAAATCAAATGAAAAAGCTATGTACCTATATTCCGAAAAAGAAGCGTGGCAACTACCAAACATCTAAAAATTTTAAACCAATTCAATATACAAAAAGTTTATTCTTCGGATTGGCTTCACAGTTAGAGTTTTTAAAGTAATATTTTGCAGGGTTTTTTTTTTGCTTCATCATTCATAAAAAACAATATCTACCTTACATATGGGTCTTAAGGCACTAATTATTTCTATAAAGGATCCCACGATATTCGCAAAAAAAAAACATTCGGGATATCACAGTTTGAATTCGAAAATTTAGCGCGATTGCAATAACTTTTTCCTTAGTAGTTAAAAACGGAGAAAAAAATCGTATAATTAAACAAATATGAAAACACTCGCTGTGACTTTGATTTGGCCACAGCACGTCATATATGTGTTAAATTGAAAACACAAAGCCACAACATTTTGAGCAAAACTGTAATCAAAACTTCTCTCCACTGGCACTCGTGATTCGTGAACGTGACACTCTTCAAGGACATACCCAACAAAAAAAAAACAATACGAAACCAAACGAAAAATATAAAACGGTTTTTTTTTCCTATTTAGTATACTACTACGTAGTGATACACATTTATATAAACTATTTTGAAACTATCGTATTGTACATTGCTTTATATGTAGATATGTACCTTCAACAGAGAAACATAGCTATTTTTCGGAACATATTATCCTTGAGATGATAAATGCCAAATATACTCTACATATACTTGTATGCGAATTCGTATTCATTTTTCATTTCGCTCACTTTTTCAATAACGAGGACTCATAACATACATATATTCAAATTTTTCATCATGCTCACGAGAGTGAATAAGCCAAAAAACAAAAAACTTAGAAACTTGTCGAAAACCGTCTGTTCGTTGAAATATTCGATGGAAACATTTTTTTAGCTTAAAAATGTGTGGGATAATTTTTAATACAATTCTATTAGAGTAGGATGGTTTGGTTAAAATGTGTACATGCGAAAAAAGAACAAATAAATGTTGATGGCTGATTATTTTTAAGCACAATCACACACTTTAATATTCCTTTGGGCGGCTGCATGCAGAAAAGGAAAATATTCAAATATCCTTGGAACCATTTTGTAGCAAGCAATGCTATTCAATTATACATGAATACACATCGACATGGCCGTGGAGAAGTGTATTTGGCATCGTTTGTCGAACATATGATGCCGAAGGATGATAAAATGGATGAAATCTGATGGTGAAATGAAACGGCTGAAATCAGATTGACGGCAAATTGGGAGAATATTATTGGAAATTGTATCATTCGGATCGAGTGTCTTTTTTTTAGTGTAATTTGATTTGATTTCTTGATTTTTTTTGCAATTTTGAAGAATAATAAAATAATTTGCCTTTGAGCGATTTTGTTGAATTTCTTGGGCCAGACGGTTCTTTGGAAAAATGTGATTTCTTCTATTTATGGAGTAAGTGAATACATATGTATACATTTTTTATTTCTACAAAGTCATATTTGATTACTTATTTTATTTGGAACAATTTAAGAGTAGACGTGATATTAATCTGCAAAAGTGAAAAATGTCATAGGGGAAAACGGTATCTGTCGGAGATGCCAACAAATCTGCTCTTAAAAAAGATTCAAACATTTAGAAGTCAATGTACTAGTTTGTCTCAATTCTAAAGCAACACGGGTCACAGATCAATTTCTTAATGACCATAGTAGAGTAGGTTGTTAGTAAACTACTTCACTAAAGAAGTAAGTTTTCGGTCATTTAAGGCAATTGAGAAAAACGAAAAAAGTCTAATCGAGCCAGAAATGACTGCAATACCCACATTAATCGTGCCGAATTCTCCTACGACCAAAAGTTGAGGCAAAAAATACTATAAGAATATTATACTATTAAGAATATTCAGAATTCGGCCATGTCATCTATCGCGACACTCATTTGCAGTGACACGCTAGCTGTCAGGTCTATGGATAAAGCCAATCTGATTTTTGCTTCTATATTGGACCAGTGGCACATCAAGGTCTTAATATATAAAAATCAACTGGTTCAGATGGTATTTCCCATATCGTTCTGAAAAGCCAAAAACACTGAGTAAGCTTTTCTATCATCCGTCCTAGGCACTTTTTTCCCTTCTTTCCAATGCCATGGAAACACTGATAAATCACCAACTTATGAGATATCTTGAATCCAGAAAACTTTATAATAACCATCAGTAGGGTTTTCGCAGCAACAGATCCACTGATGATGACATATCTAACCGAAAAGTGAAACAAATCTAACCACCGTGGGGTGAAAGTAAGGTCCTTATGCTTGATATTTCAAAGGCATTTGACAGAGTTTGGCATCAGGCTCTTTTGTCAATCGATAATACCTTTCCGCAATGGATTACAAATTATCTTCCCGATAGTTTAATCTAAGTCGTTCTGGACGTTTTCAAATCTTCAACTCACGAAATAAATGTTGGTGTCTCTCAAGGCTCGGTTTTGTCTCCAAATTTTTAATGATCTCCTATTACCTTTAATATATTCTATTCCTTTGCTTGTCATTCATGAATGGCACTTGCATCGCTGAAACCGAAAGGCTTTACATCATCGTTATGTGTGTTTACGACAAACATATTTGGAGCTGCTAGACAGGATGCAAAAACGTGCGATTAAACTACTTATTGGTGATAAAGACATCGCAAAATCGCTTGACTCTCTTAGTAGTTGTCGCAGTGCCTCCTTGCTATCGTTGTTGTATCGCTATTTCCATCATAACTATCGAACGAAATGGCCAGTTGCATTCCACCCATATAGTAGTTCAACCGCAATACTCACCATGCTAGAAATGCACATCAGTATATACCTCACAGAGAAAAGCTGAAGAAAAATGATTTTATAAGTATCTTTGACACACTTGAAGAGAATTTCGTTGGAAGTTGGTGATTTTAATGCAAAATACACCTTTTGGGGCTCTAGATTTGTTACATCAAAAGGCTAATTCCGGTATGGAAATCGGGGTAGACTTTTTCTCGACAGGTAAACCGACGTATTGGCCCTCCGATTCGTCAATAACTTCAGACCTTATAGATTTTTATATTGCAAAGCGTGTGACTGATAGATCCGTGAAAGTTGAGGAAAGATTCGATCTCTCCTCTGACCACTCGCCAGTGATTCTGACTATTAGCGGCTTAGAAAAGACTGCGCAATTAAAATCGATCTTAATGTATCTCTTCAAATAACATTTGAACTTGGTCGATGAAGTCGATTAATTTATTGGAGTCGTACAAAGCTCAGCTTGGTATAATACTCTTTACAAAAGAATAAAAAAAGCAAAACGCGAATTCAAATATCCTCAGGAAATTACCGAATTAGTCAAAGCGCATAAGAAAAGTGCGTAGGACATGGCAACTATCTCGCGCTCCGCAGCATTAAACATCTATTAGCGTTCTCCGGAAAAATATTTAAGATTTTAAATATCGCAAAATTTCTTCTTATCTTAAAAGCCTCACTTCAGATGAGAGTTCGAATTAATCGTTATAAAGGGCATTAAAAAGCCAAAAATGCAGCACCTCCTATCAGAAAACATAATGGCGAATAGGCGAAAGAAGATAAAGAAGAAGCCGAATTATTTGCCTCGCACTAGAAGAAACGTTAAAGCCTTTGGACGGTCAAGAGCTAATTGAAGATACGGTCTTAGCCGGAATACCTGAAATTGGCTGAACTCCGTTATGAAATTCAAAAATTGGATATACTCCTGGATATGATTTGATTACGGGGCAAGTCCTTTAAGATTTGCATAGGAAAGCACTAATAATGCTTCTTTATCTCATAAATGCTTCGTTAAGGATATTGTATGTTCCACGAGAATGGAGGATAGCTGAGGCTATAATGGTTTCAAAGCCGGGAAAATCCCCATATGAGTGAAATCATGTAGACCAACATCTATTTTACCAATTATGTCAAAAGAATTTGAAAAAAAATTATTAAAACGATTACATACCTGACCATAAATTTGGGTTAAGAATTAAGCGCTCTACAATCGACCAGGTTTATCGAAAAACCAATGAAATAGAAAAAGCGTTAGGAGAAAAAAAATTGTCCTAGTGTTTTTTTCGACGTCTCCCAGGCCTTTGATAAAGTATGGCACACGGGATTGAAACATAATCTAAAATAGGAATTTTTTTAATATTTACTTGAGATTTTCCACGAGAAGAAGGTACGACTGTAGCTAAGTTTGCGGATTACAGCGCTATTTTAGCCGTGAGTAATAAGGTTGAATCAGGAACAATTAAGCTCCAAAGGGCTATCGACAGTGTTTTGAGTGGACAAAGACTTGCCACGTTAATTTTACTTACATAAACGAAAATATTCTACCCATTTTCATAGACTCCGTACAAATTCCGTAAGTAAATGAAGCTAAATATTTGGGAGTGACACAAGACGCGAAACTTAAATGGAAATCGCACGTAAAAAAGAAACGGAAAGAGCTCGTTATTAAATATAATATAAAATATATAAAACAACCTGCTTTTCTAAACCACTGCGTTGGTTTGTCTATCTGACCTATTCTCTTTCCGAGAAGATGGAAAACGCCAGTTACAAAACAAAGGGCAGTCAGTCCTTTCCTTTTAAGTATATAGAAACGTTGACTAATCGTCGTCTTAACTCCCGCTTTATTTAAATGCTTAAATTCAGAATTCGAAAACCCTCTTAGAGTTCGCGATTGAATTTTCTCCTCCCGCCCTCTTAAAACAGATCAGTATCTGCTCACCTTTTCTGCTTATCATCCAGCACACGCGAGGTAGCTAAACTCCTCAGCCACCTCGAAGTTCTGCTGTCAACAATTACGTTTTTTTATAGCCGGTGGACAGATGTTTGTTTGTTTGTTGAAAGCATGTATTTGGTTTTATCCTCGTTGACTTAAAGATCAAGACCACCTGCTCTGCAATTGCCGTAAAAGCCTCTAGTATGACACATTATGTCGCTGACATGTCGATGATGTCGATATCGTATTTACACCTGCCCTGAGCACTATCTATTCCAGATTAAGATTAAAGAAATCTCACAATAGCGCGTCCTGTTTGGAACAGTACGGACGAGCTGTTGCCAAACTCAACATTGCACCACATATTCTGCATCGCCATCGCCTTGTTGAGCTCCTGACGATTAATGCTATCATATGAGGCTTTAAAGTGGATGAAAAGATGTTGTGTTTCGACTTGAAATTCGTTCGTTTGGGCCAAACAATAATTAAAATATGATTTGAATATGTTCTTCTCATTGTTGGATAAATCTGTAAGATCGAGGTGGAGTTGAACTTCAACATATCCCATTTTAATTCAATAGAAGGACTTTGCGACCTATAGGCGTTTCACCCTGATGTGGTGGTTTGGATGTTTAGTGTCACTGTCTACACCTCCCGTGTCAAATTAAACACATACACCTCTACACCCTTTTCCCCCCACAGCAATCCACATACCCAGCGGTAGAATAGACAAATAAAAACAAAACAAATTTTAAGCAAAATTAACATATATTAGCAATAATGTTTAAAATCAAAATGTTAATAACAATTAACAATTTAATGAAAATAGCTAAAATATATTATAATATATACTTACAACAAAAATCTATGCAAGTTAATTCAATGCCCTAAAAACCAATAATTTCTTCAAGATAGGTACTCACTCTTCTACATTCGCATACACAGCCATTCCAAATGAAACACACTGTTGTTTGTTTTAATTTTCACACCATTTCACACAAAATTATCATCACATTTTCTGTGATGTTATTACTTAAATACAAAATGGAACAGATACCACGCATTCTGCCATAAACGTAGTTGACTTTTCCTTTTACCAGCCTATAAACAAAGATGATAGGATCGGGATGGGAAAAAATACAAACGAGAAAATAAACGCAATAATGACACAATGAAAAGGACCAACCAAGTGGTTAAATTCGCACATTAGACCCTGAAATTGCTACAACACCACCAACATTGAGTAACCAAACAATAACATAGAAATATAAATGCGAAATTGTCATCAAGGATCCACATCCACACCCTATCCACATTACCACTACCATGATATTCGTTACCTCTCTCTCTCTTTCTGTATTTTAGCTTTTATCAAAAATGACATTGCTTGGAGGCGATGGGGGAAAATGACAATATTAGAGAAACTTTTATGACTACACTAACATCATTGAGATTTTTCTAGCTCAAGGTAGAAAACAATGATAGCCAAAGGAAAAACAAAATAAAAAAAAACATTTGATACAACCTTCTTCCACTGTAATCTGGTATCGCCAGCCAGATAACAGAATATAAATGGTTTTCAAAATCAAATTAAGGTATCCATTTTCGCATTACATATTTGTTAGGATAAAAGCTCCATTGAGCTCCGGCAATTTCTCTCATACTCTTGTGTCCCACATGTAAATTTTCGTGTCACTGTATGTATCGAAGTCTGTATCTAACAAAAAGTTATAGCAATTTAGCGATTTGCACTTTTCATCGAAATTGAATTCCAGCGCAATTCCTGCAAACCCTTGTAAAATACATTTTTTTAGTTGGTCTCTTTTACAACTAAACTCTCTCGCAGCAACACTCTATATCTAAGCCTGAATCGTACTCAAGGATTTTTGTATTCGGTGCCTTTTTTCGCTCTTCCGCATCGGTTTTTAGTTCGTTCGTTGGTTTGTTTTTCCATTCAAACTTACAAAGCCATTGGAATGTTCGACAATTAAGTTGGAAATCCTTTGATCATGCTTCACATGCTGTAACACAGTAATAAATGGCCTAGTGTGCTCCTTTGACAAAAAAAAATATATGTACATATATATAAACAACATACCGTTGTAGTGTAGTGGGACGAAGCACCTAACGTTTAAAAATTCTCTTTCTCTGGACTAAAAGTGGGGAAACCTGCCTAAGGGAAGCTGTTGTAGTTTTCATAGCATGTCATCCATTGCGAAGCACAATTTGCAATAGCAGCAGCAGAATTGTTCGATTGAATGGTCAGTTTGTGTGGCCTTCTGGCCGAAAACAATGGAACAGATAGAAACTTAGTAAGCCATAACCAAAAATGAAAATGTTGGCGAAAAATGTTTCGATCTAGGTAGAAATCTACCTCCTGAATTTGAAACTGCATGCCGAATTGACGTAGGGATATATTCTGAATGGTTCTGAGATTTTATATGTCGATACATTTTTGGTATTTGACTGACCTACACGGGCTTACTCGAGTGTAAAAAAGGATGCTTTAGAGAGGGTAGGCAATTCAAACAATATGAAGAAATCATTTTATGAATAAAAGTGTATAAAATTCAATAACATATTCTTTTCCGAGGGTATGAGATAATAGTATGATTCTAATAATAGTATGAGATTCTCACTCACTAAAAACACTTCCCTTGCAAATCCTTTAACTACAACTAGGATATATCCTATCTATTAGTTTTATTCTCCGTTTTTTTACGCGTTTGGCAGGCAAACTCTCATTGAAAGTACCTGCTAATTGCTGGCGGTAACATCTTATTGCGCTAGTTTAAATGGTTTTATCCATTGTAGTCGGCGCACTAAATGCATTTAGAGTTTGTAGCAGAGTATTATTTAAATGATCACGAATCCGAGTCTATTGCTTACGGGCAAATGTGAAAATCACACTTAATTACCCTTAAACGCCCCAGATCGAACTTTTAAATTAGGCAAATGAAGCAACCTGGCAAAACAATTATATTCGAAAAAAGAAAACATGTATATAGAAAATAAACTTTTGAGTTAACACAATTGCTTTGTAAAATAGATTTCAAATATATAGTGCCAATATTAAGTGTTATATAGAAAAAAATATAGGCCAAATTTATTTACTGAACGTCCCATTTCAATGGTTTTTGGAATTTACGCATTATGCATATGTTGGCCCTTTACTCAAAGCTATCGTATGTCATATGTACATTGTGATACGAAGAAATATTAGTAAATTTTCTTCCCTCTGCTTCATAAGGCCCAAATTTTATCAGCTAACTTATTTGAATTTTGCCAAATCGTACCATATATACGATTTTACATATATACATTTTAAGTTTCACCCAGGGTTACACCCTACTAATATAACAGTAGATCTACTGCGTCTGCGTCTACAAATATACTCCTCTTTTTAAAATGCTTAAGAACCAAACATTTTTTATAACTTGAACTTTATCAAAAGTTGTTTAGCTCTGAATACATCCACCCTGGATTTCAAACACACAGCTAAAATTTACTCTGAATGCATTAAAGTATTTTAGGAATCTTTTGATGTTAAAAGCAACAGCATCATAGGTTAACTTCCGCACATTTTCCGGGTTTTGATTAATAGACTATTAAGCTATATTTTCGTTTTTCTTTCCACAGTTACGGCAATAAACTGTTCAATAGCGAGTTTTTAAAAATCCATTACTTACTTTACTTATGATGCGAAATTTATAACTTTGAATCTTTAAAAATGTATAGTCAAAATTAAAACGCAGATTAATGTTGGATAAGTTCCCGTTTTCAAGCGAAAATAAAGAAGTGCTGAATAGCTAATAGAGTTTTTTGTTAATCAATATTGATATTGTAACCATGATTAATTGGATATAACAAAGTTTAGGTCTGAATTGGGATTGTTAGAGGCCCCCAGACTGACTAGGCTACATTGAATTCTTTAAAAAAAAGGCGAATATTTACAGCAGAACGTAGGACCGCAGCAATGTAGGTATAATCATAATATAAGTATCAATTTCGAAAGTTGTGTGCCACGCCCACAATTTAGAAAAAACGTTTTAAAGCTGTAGTTGAAGAGATAAAGGAATACGGAGACGGAACTCCTTCACAAGTTTTCCATATGACAGTATGCCGTTTCTTAACAAAATGTGGTTTTCTTCAATAAAATGTATAGACAACGAAAACAAATGCCTAACAAAATATTTAGCAAACATTTTTTCTTGTATATCGCCCATACAAATTTTTTGGCCACGGCCACGGGCGCGTTTTCTCAAAAAATTGTTTTTCGTTATAAATTTTATGGAATGAAATAAAATGCCTTTCCTTATGCTTTAACTCAAAAGTGACATGATCTCGGAGTAATACCGAAAATTCCAAAATTATTCCAAAACCAAGTTAATTTTTATTGTTTTAAACTGAAAACCTATGTAACAGAGCGATATAACGAAATAATCCATTCAAATATTGAACTCTTAAAACTGAAAAATCGTTTATTATTTATATGATATAACAGATTATTTATTTCTCTATATAAGCAAAGTTTAAACATTTGAAGATTTGATTTCTTCATTCAAAAGATTGTTTTAAATTTCTGTTTATTGGATATGCCATTTTTTTTTATCTCATCGCTCTCTTTTGATTTTATCCCTCTCTGAGAGTATAATAAAATTCTTAAAATAAACAGAACTATGGCAAAGTCTATTAGTTAACCTCTGTCCTCATAGAAGCGTCAACCACAGTTAAGCCTTATAGGTTTCGCCCACAAAATTAATCATCCAACGCATCGGTTTAATATTGAAATTTGCAATAAACTTTTCAATATAACGTGTTAACGATCCTTTTTTCAATCAGTCCACAGCTTTGGAAAATACCGAACCCTTCTAAAAAGTTCAGGGCTGACCTTGGGCGTTGTCATCCACTCCCTCTCTTTTTTTGGGACCAACAACAAACACGATATCCCTAACGATGAATAGTTTAATTAAAAAAATGAAACAACGACTAAGAATCACTTTGAAGAATAAGAATGAAAATAAGAGAAGGATGTTGTTGCAATGGAACTGATTTTCGGCTGGGTCATCAACTCAATTTAACAAAAAAATACCCCTGTCCTACAAAGTATAAAGTTTACAATGAAAAGTTACCTTTCGTGTGTTTGTATGCAAATTAGGGGCGATTTCAAAACACAAAGCAATAACGATATTTTGCTCTTAGGGTTTTTTTCATTTTCTTTGTTTTAAAGAATTAATAAGAAATGTTTCATTTTTTAAAGCCCTTTTTGTTTGTTGACAATTTACGATTTAAGCGTTATCCCTAAAAATATAAAAGATAATTTAAATTATTTTTTACAAGTACATCCATAGCAAAGAAGTATTGATAAGCCCCAAGGTAATGTATAAGTTTACACAATGGGAATGAATGTATGATATATAATATTTGCACATAGCATGTATTAGGTATTACAATCACTGGCCTGTACGCCAGAAGCTTTATTTAGAAAGAATTTTCATATCTTGACGAAAATATTGGCTAAATATCTTCTTATATATCTTTTTCGCTATAGAACTTTTAAAGAAAAGAACATTCTGTTAAAATAATTATAAACTTTATATGCTCTATAAGTTACGAGTCAATAAAGCGATACGAACAGCATTTAATCTATTCAGTGCATTACTATTAGGTTTATGGCAGAGAGTAAGAAAAACAATATATTTTTCCTCAATATCAATAGAAATTCGATGCTTTCAACAACGAACAGGGTCATAATTTATAAAGTAATTTTCCAGTCAATACTTTTATATAGTTGCCAAGTATGGGGACATTGCGCAATGTGCCACATTAAAAAACTACAAATATGCCAAAATAAAATATTAAAAATTATGCTAAATTTGCACTGGTATCATTCTACCTTAGATCTGCACCAGTAGCGAATGTTGAATTGCTTCACCATAGAATCCTAAAGCTTAAATTTCTCGATCGGTGTAGTTTTGCTGACAACGCATTTTTACCAATCGTATATAAGTAAACGATTAAAATAAGATCTATCTTTATATATTTTTTTGTTATTATTTATTTATTTGTATACTGTTATATGTTTACCATATTTAATATATGAATTGATTAATTGTCATAATGTTATTCATGATGTCGTAATGCTATTATTTTTTCAATTTATTAATTGCTTTGTTTATTTATTTATTCATTTATTTATACATTAAATATTTATTCATTTATTTTTATTTTTATCTATTTATTTTTTTTTACTAGTTAGTTATTTTTTTTGTATTATTTATTTATTTACTTATGGTGCTAGCCAAAGGTAAAATATAATAAATATTTTTACTGACAACTACTTTCATGAATTGTGCATTGTACAATTCATGAAAGTAGTAGTAGTAGTTCTGTAAAGTATTATGCGAAATAAAATCTATATTTCCATATATTTACCCGCAAGTTGAAAATTGAAAAATTCCTAGGTAAGAAAATCACAAGTGGCTTTAAAATTGTATATCTCAAAATTCAAATGAAATATTAACATAACTTAAAAATTAGTTAAATATTAACAAATAACACACAGCTAACAGAGTTATTTGTATTTATGTGGGTCAGGGTACACCAAAGAAGGGCTTTCATTAAATCCTCGATAACTGGGTTCAAATTTGAGGATTATAGACAGTTATTATTATCCAATTATTATGACAACGAACATGGAAACATCCAGTATATGGAAATAACCATCTATATGACGGTTTGGTAAACTTGTTTTTCGGATGATTGTTTTTTCAGTCTCACAATTGAATAAAGGACGTCAGGGAAATAAGAATGCCCTGTGGCCTTCTATGGTTAATATTTAGGCGGGGGATTAAACAATAGTGTTTGTACATTAACTAAAGTATTACAGCAATATTTGACAACCAGCATATACACACGTTTCTATAATGAACTAATTACCACAGCAATGATCATACATCCGTATTCGCATCTCGTTGGGCGCTTCAATGGAAGGTTGACTGGTACTCCAGGTTTGGATTAGTATTTTCGATCACCCACAGGGCAGCTTTGCTTTTACTTTTGTATCAAGAGGAATATTTTAATGCCCTTGACTAATAATGTTTACCGCATGGAATTTAATATTATATGTGGTTTCGGGAAATTATATTGATATTTTTATTGATGTAAATTACCCTTGAAGGTGATATTCAAATCCGACTCTAAGCCTCAATCTATTTTCTTTACTGATGACACCTATATATTGGCAAGTTCTCTTAGACCTTACGATAATTAAATAATATTAAAAATGAGTTAACATTCCATAACTCTGGTCCCTGAGTAAAATAAATAATAACGTAGATTTTATTATTTCGGAAACAATTATGAAATGAAGGGGCACGGTAGTGTGCAGCCAAGTTCTTTAGCAACTTTGGCACTACACCCTTATATACACGAACCAACTCAGGCCATTTTGACCACCCTCTAATTTCGCTAGAGACATCAAATTCAGAATTTATTGGGACGCACAGCAACAGGGTCTATACTAAATTTCAACTATTTAACATGAGCTATTTCTAAGTTATAAGGCCCCCCCAAAATTTGCAAAAACCGTAACCACTGACAGATCGTCAAAACTATGGAGCACTTCCAATCATCGTAAAACCTTGAAATTTTGCAATAGGGTTTGCGGAGAAACCAAAGGGAAAAATCTAATATATGGGATTTACTATCCAGGGGGCGTGTCAGCCGACCACTTCTATTAATGCAGCCCCCAAAAGTCCTACAATTAGGTGTTTTAAAAAAAAAATATAAAAGAATGTATATTATTGTTATAAAAATTTTCTCAACAATAGTATTTAGGTACATTTTTATACTGTTTTTGGTATTTTTGGCGTGATTTAAATTACTTGTTAAGTTTTGAAAATTTACATTTTCTCAAAAACTATTCTAAAGCCTTTTAGAAAATTGAATACTTTTAACTTATCGTCCAAAATACGACTGCGGCATACGAAACTTTCTCGTTACATGAGATGCATTTTTGATCGCCAAATTAAATCGAAAAAATGAATGATGACAAATTTATTTAAATCACTTTTTAGATTTTGAAATTTTCGATTTTATCAAAAACGGCAGCTACAATTTTGATGTAATTTCACACATTGGACGCTTTTAACATATACATATATTCGAAATACAAAAAATTACCAAAATCAATAGGGCCGTTTCTGAGAATACAATTTTAATTTAAATACAAGACAATCGTAATAGAAAAAAAAATTATATCAGAAATCGAAGTATGCAAATTTGTTGGACTTAATAATATAAAAAAGACAGCACATTTTTTTTGAGTTCGCTTTTTGAGTTTTGGAGATATTGGCGGTTTTATAAATTACCGTTAATCGATTTTTTTTTTTAAAACTGAGTATGCAGTATATTGGGCCCTATCCCAAGTATCTTAAGTACAAAACTATCATATAACCATTTTCTTAAATTTTAATTAAATTCGATTTCTCAAAAATGGCTCGAGCAATCTTAAGAATTTCTATGATTTTGACAATCATGTTAAAAGTGTTCAATGTGCGAAATTATATGAAAATCGTAAGTGCCGTTTTTGAGAAAATCAAATTTTTTAGAACCAAAAAAGAGATTTAAATAAACTTGGTATTTGATCACATGTAATCATTCTTTTTAAGGTGGTTCCAGGGCGCATCTCATGTACCGAGAAAGTTTCGTATGACGCAGTCGTGCACTTTATTTTTATACAAAATTGAAAACCGGAAAATAACCTAATTCCCTTGTTTCCAGGAGCGGAACATAAGGTTTCTTGATTTCGAAAACAAGATTTCGTGTATAGATTAAATTTCAAACAAATAATGAAACGCATTTTTGCAGTTCTCTTTTCATTTTAAATGATCAAAATTATATTTTGTTTGATTCTACTGCCAAAAGAAATTAACATTAAAAAAAATTAATCACAGAATTCATTACAAAATAGTAAAAAAAATTAGTTCAGTCTTGAAGCTTAGTTTTGAAATTAAAACGATACACACAAAGTCATTTTGGGCGTCATTAAATTTCATTGTACAAAGTTTGGGGCACTCTAAATAGTAGGTACAAGTCGTTGCAAGTATCGCAGCCTACATTTTTGAGGCCATCATCTGGGGCATCTGGGTCGAGCTGATCTTCCTAAAATTCACAAAATTGTTTAAGAGAGAGTTTGTTTAGTAACAGTTTTCTTTTATTTTTTCGTTCTATTCTTACTTGTTTCCTAATATCAATATCGTATTTTCGCTTTAATTTTATTTGTTCTTGATTAGCGTAAAATTATTTCCACCTACCAGATTGCTCTATTTACGGGCAGTAGTTGTCTTCTTACAAGTGTTGATGGAGGATTTCGCATGTAAGGGAATACGATTTCAGGATGTAATGTCACTCCATTTGCGCTGAAGTCAAAAAGTACCGTCAAGTTTGCTTTTTAAACTTCACTTCAAGCAAGAGAAAGACAGTTCCTACATACATACCAACATGAAATTGTAAAAACTTTATTTCCGCTATAGCTGCCAAGAAGGAATTTCCCTATTCACACAATATATGCGGTATATCCTCAACAGCCTTAAGATCGTCACAAAATCTGCAGATGTCTGTATGTGACAGCCCGAGTCCTTTTGCATGTTTTCGCAAAAGGCAATGCCCTGTCAGGACTCCTACTAGTATTGTTAGCTTATCCCTACTAATTTTTATAAACTTTCTTGACCTCTTACAGTCGAGAAGTGGCCATAGAACTTTTGACACAGTGTGTCCCTCAAGACTTCTCCACCTTAGATTGGCAGACCTGATGGCTTTTTCCTCAATCATGCCCTTTTAAAGCTCAGTCTTTAACCCTCACATGGGCGACAATTCTTGCACCTTGATCAATACCTTATTAACCCTGGTTAATATTATTCCCCATTAGTGTGATACCTATTGAAAAAATAAAAACCAATTTGGGTAAAAAGTGTTGTAGCCTAATTTTATTATCTGACGCTATTCTTTTTAGCATCGCTGTATCGATTAGCATATAATATATGTATAATATTAGATCGAATGATCTAACCGAACATCTTCCAGTCTACTTACATAAGATTTCACTGTACTCATTTTGCCTATATAAATAGATTCATTTCCATTGTTATTTTTTAAGTTTGACATCAGTTATTAAAGAGCCTCTACCAGCGAACATCTTTGTTGTTTTTTTCTGTGTTCGCTTCAAAGTTTCCCTACAGTGTCCATGATATGATAAAATAAAAATGCTCATATTAAGCCTGGTTAATAAAGAACGTGCTAGGGTTAAGCCGAAATTAAAAATGAATTATGGTCCATATTGAATAATCTCCGTACCCAGCTCAAAAAGCAATATACATAAGGGGAATAATAAGCGGAATCCTTGTGAAACAAAACTTCAAAGTTGAATATATACTGCTTAAAGTAAACCCTCACGTACAAGATCGAATTTTAAGTTTAAATTGTTAAGAAGTATAATCTGCGCAAAAGCTCACTGGATATTTGGGGATCGCGTGTATTAAATGCTTAACTTTCATCCCCTAGGCTGACTAGGGACATAAAGACGGACCCAAGCAATCACTAGTACTATTTACAATCATACAGATCGAGAACAATGTTGAGAATGTCGCCGGTGTAGTTGTGGATCATAGCCGATGGAGAAGTTGTTCTGCAATAGACACTAAAGGTACGATTACACGGCCATTTTTACGAGTGACTTAAATGACGCTGTGACGTCAGGAAAAAATGTCGCGTTCAAAATGTTGGCGCAGAAATTATATTATGTGTGTGAGCTGGCTCATAACTTAATGTCCATGTAAAAACTTATACAGATGCATTTCTACGCCTCTTTGAAGTAAATAAAAAAGGGTTGGTCTCTCAGTCCACTATCTGCATAATTACTCATCTGTGGCTAAGACTAATGACTAGATTCCTACTAACTCAGTGGCATATTGAATAAATTCTGATGGAATGCCGCTCTCCTGTAAAGCAAGTTAGGATGTCCATTTGGGAACCAAATGTTACAAATTTCCTTATGATGCTTTTCCAAATTACCATTGAAAAGAATTTGTATTTCTAGAAGCCAATAAACGGTATGTCACCAGCACTGATCCATACAACTGTCTTCCCGATATAAATACTTTTGTAATGTACATACTAATGTGCTCGCATACATTCTCCATCTATCCAACCGATAATAAAAGTATTCTTGTAGACACATGACGGAAGGGAATACTAAGCAATCCAATTTCAACGGACCAATTGATTCAGACGTTACCAACATTTCCAAGCTAAATATCTTCAATCCTTTTGATTTGACTATAATTGTATCCCTATGTCGTCGCTCGTTTGCAACGATTCGTATCAAGTGCGTTTCCTCTTTATACTGAGATGATATTGCAATTCTTTCTATGATTTCCCAATGGGATTTTTCAATCGCCCTTCTTCGCTGGAATAGAGTGAAACTACCATAGCGATTGAATAACAGATTCTCTCCTTCACCCCTATACCCCCACATTCCGAAAAATAATTACTGTTTGAAGGAATATAATATTATATAAGAATAAAATGTCGATTTGAGTTGGAAATTCGATCCTAAAACCATTTGAACAGCAACGTTATTAGCTATAGGTACGATATTCATATTATTTGTATGTATATGTGACGAAGAGCTGAACATGTATGGTCTTATTGACTAACATCAGCTGTCGTCAGGAACCATATGGATATCCTCTTACGGTAATTTTGTAGCTTTCCTCTATTAAAGTACAATTTATTGTAATCGTCCTTAAATTTGAAACTCAAACTGTGAATAAGAAATTTTACGATTATCTTCTAAACAAACTAAATGTTCCATACTTTGGGATATATTTTCTGGAAATATTTTAAAGAAAAAGAAAATCGTTCTACAATAAGTGTATACCATTTACCGATATATGCATTGACCACGTTTTCATGGGGAAGACCAAATGAACGAAACACTCGGGTTGAGACTGAAAAAAGGCTTTTAGAATATGGTGGATGACATTTTATTTCGTTTTAAATGAAATATATGAAAATTGACTTATTGACAATTTTATGCGATGAACGTGTTGTATCAAGAAATGATCCTGTCTAGGCGACCAGATCGATTTAACGCCTCTTTACACAATAAAACTGCATCGTTAGACGAAATTTGACCGCTTCATAAACAGCATAAGCGTTTAATTGTACTTGAAATCAATAATAAAATTTTCGAGATGGTTTCCATTTTATTTAAAAAAAAATGCTAAAGTCGTTATTGCATAACTATTAATCCAGAAATTATATGCCTATTCAGCGGCTTACATAAGTGTACTCGGATTGAAATAACAGATTGTTTGTAGTGCATAGAAATAGATCAAATAACACTGGAGTTGTGTTTTTCTTGATCAATTCCTACAAATTGGAAGCTCAGCCCGGACATTCCTACAAATTGGGGACTCGTCCGCGAATATTCCTACAAATTGGAGGCTCAACCGGGATATGCCTACATTTATTTAAATAACTCTTGACGTTAGGAAAAACTTGATTTTATCAAAAAGGGCACCAACGATTTTGATGTTATTTCGCACATTGAATACTTTTAATATAAAATACAAAAATTTAGCAAAATCTTTGGAGCCGTTTTTGAGAAAACGAATTTAGTTTAAATTTAAGAAAATCGTTACATGGAAAAAAAATTATTTCAAAAATCAAAGTATACAGATTTTTTCACATTGTAATTAATTAATTAATTAATTTTTGAGAAAATAGCGGTTTTAAATATAACCATCATTCGAATTTTTAGGATCCCAAGACAAAAAACCGTACCGTTATTTCGAACGATAAAGCAAAAAATAGAAAGATGCCCCGAGATGTAACCCCAAAAACATTATTTACGAACTTTTAAGCAAATCCGTCGAACCGTTCCGCCATACGGCGCCCGGACAGACAGACACACCCTTGGGGGACCCACCCTCATACTCAGTTTGATATCGAAATTTGCGCACGTTCGCAATAACTTTCTCTTTAGTATACTAATATGTATATACGAAAAAGTTAAAGAGAAAGTTCAGTTGCAGTTGGAGATTATGATTTCGCCATCATCGGAGAAACAACCAACACATTTGCTTTCGAAGAGTCCATAGAGAGCCATGATATGCTGATAACAAATCAGCATAGCAATTTAAAGAATACGTTCTACGTATTAGATAGGTATGATGGCGAGATGACATATACAACGCCGACTAACAGGTTTACTCTACAAGGGTCTCCTCAGTGGAACATATGCCCCAAAATATAAGGAACAAAGTACATACAAATATGTACATACCTTTTGTAATCATACATCAACACAACACTGCCACGCCCACAATTTAGGAAAACCCTTTTTATTGTTGTAAGAGAAGTTAGTGGGGTTGAAAATGGCTTGAGTTGGTTCCTGTAAATAAGGGTGTAGTGTCAAAATCCGAATCACACAAAAAGAAAAACAAAAATCACTGTACTTGAACCTACATAAAATTTCAATTTCCATATGGTAATTCTTTGCGAAATATAAGCCAATTCCTACTAACTCTATCGTAATAGTACAATTTCAAAGCACCGAAATTCAACATATTACGAAAAAAATTTATATTCAATGTTTCTGCTCCTCTTGAACTGTCAACATTTTAAGTAAAAATAAATGCCGTATTCCGTTTAATACAACCTTTTTTATTATTACTATGATCTTAATCTCAACTTTTCAACTTGTTGAATTTAAGCTCTATGTTAACTTACTATTAACTATATATTTTGTATAGTTCTTTCAAATTGTATATGTACTTCTCCCATCTTGAAATACATAAGAGCATTACTCACACTAACATATCTAAATTTTTATAATAAATTCTTCGTAACTGTGTTGAGGTCCAAAGCCAATCGTCGATACAAAACAATAATAACATACAACACGGATTCATATTCGAAATGATATTAATGATATTTAACTTATCTTTATTTATTTACTTCACTAAATTTCCCTCTACAATATTTTTACTATTTACATACAAATACAAGCAGTTCCTACCCGAATTTAGATGGAGCTATTCGAATGTATTATAATTTGAATAGCTATATGTCACAATTGTTACTATTGATTTTAATTTTTCAAAGATTTGAAGTCTTCATAAGTAGATAGCTTTTGACATGAAATTAAAAAAATGTTTTATGTTTGGACCTATTCTTCACATGAACCGTGATATATTCCAAATCTCATATTTCTATGTCCCCCCTTTTATTTAGTTTACTAATTTTTTAAATGCATAAATAATAGGTCAGTAGAACAATTACTTTAGTTTAAAGGGCAAAACACGATGAGGATGTGCATGTAAGAAAGTATGGTGCGAAGTAGAATGTGAGAAGTGGCGAGAAAAGGGGCTACGAAGGCGAGTAGACAAGCCGAGGTAGGGACGTCAACATAACCACGACGCGGAAGTCTGGTATGGCA
This sequence comes from Ferdinandea cuprea, assembly GCA_963576555.1. Classification (NCBI taxonomy): domain Eukaryota; kingdom Metazoa; phylum Arthropoda; class Insecta; order Diptera; family Syrphidae; genus Ferdinandea; species Ferdinandea cuprea. The sequence goes on from OY754959.1 coordinate 89,187,312, forward strand.
GTTTTTGTTTGCACAGACCATAAGGGACAAGTCCCACAACAACCGACAAAATATGAAAGGGAACTTAAAATGGTTTGAAAATAGCCTCGGCCTTAAAACTGAAAAATAAATAAATAGACCCACCCTCTATTTATTTATTTTTCAGTATACAAGTTTTAGTATACATTTTTATAATACAAGTTTTTCTTTTTAAAATGCATTTTATTGCCTTTAAAATTAAATTTTTCCCATGCATTATTTCTTTGTTAGTAAGATCAAACATTCCAATTAATTATGGAACACAACGTCGTTCATCTGCCTCGAATGGCGTCGCGTAGCGCCTGTCACTCCAATTTTCCAAGACCTTTTTATGGCTTCGGACTGTAGCTCACGGTTTGCTTGGATGATGCTGGCCTTAAGTGCTTCGTTCGGCCAAAATTTCTATTAAAAAAAACTACAGTTTGTAATATATAGCACACCCATTGGATATAAGTTTTAAATATTTCCCGGTATTTTAATATTGATAATCGGTTCAAGCAGTTCTTTAGCAGGACCACCCTAGGCCATATTAATCGTTTAGGTGCCCAATCGCCAAGAAGACGCACACACTTGAAATTTAGCTTTTACATGCAAATCAAATGGAAACCTTGCACACATGAACGGAATTATATTGGTTTTAACGGCCATTTTTAATAGCAAGAATTATTTTGTTTTGATAAATTCGAGCAGCTTACACCTTACAATTTGATTGTGTAAAATAAACATGTAATATAATATGCGGTGAACATGAACTAATAACATAATAAAATATTATAATATTGTGAATAAAGCTATCTATGTATGTTTTAACCAATTTATTGTTTTAATAATAAATTATATTAATTAACGTGACTAATATATAATTAGTAAGTTGATCATACATTATCGATTGACAATATGTTTATAATACCTAAACAAACACGGATTTCGTAGGTAATGGGTGGTTTTATTAAACTGTAAAACTATTGGGCACCGGCTTAAAAACCTTGTGGATATAATATGGATCAAATTCTAACAAATATTATTTGTGGTACATGAAAAGCATTTTTTTAATAATATTTGCAATCACTACTAGTAGTAGTCATAAAAATAAATTACAAAAATTTAAAAAACATTACAACTTGACAAATAAAGTCGTCTCTTGGAAAGAGTGACTATTTAATTGAATATATTACTAAAATGTAACTGTAAATGTAAAATGTAAAGTTGTACTCAACTACCAAGCATTTTCGATAGAAAAATGCACCCACAATATATTTATGCAGTGCGTTCCAGCTACCTTCTGTTATCCTTCTTCTGTCAATCACTTACTATAAATTGGAAGTTAAAGCATATTAACTTAGATAATTTACTAATTTAGTAATATTCATGCAATAATACAATAAAATATATTCATTTCTATCATTTTATTAAACATTTCCATCCATACGCCGAAAAACAAACCAAAATGGAAAAAATAAAACAACCCAAGTATATTTATTTTAAGGCAGATAAAAATAGAGAACTATTTCTTATTACCGCCAAAAATAATCAATTAAATTGTAACAACTTCGTATATGCTGTGCAACTAATTTTTTGTTTCTTCATAAATATTTACATTCAAATAGCTATAAAAGTTGAATTACGTTAACTAAATACATCCAGCACTTCCCAACACATCCGCCGTGACCATTTTTTTTTTTGGCCATTGGGAAATGTTGAAAAAACAGCCGCGCTAATGTCATTTCTTTTGACACACCAACGCCATCTTACTTCACGTTTCTCGATGTGAAATTTGAGAGAGAATTTTACGGCCATTTTTAAATATTTTTTGCGGGTTGAGAGTGATAGGGGTGTGCAGAGTTACATATCCGGTTAATTTCTCATTTGTGATCTTGAGCAGCCAGCACGAAACGATGTGCCACAGATTGCTTTTTTTTCTAGCTATATATCTCAAAATTTTATAAATAAGAGTTATTTAATCCTTACAATGCTTACAAATTCGTATTCGACTTGTTAATTTATGATACTTCTTTGTCACTAAATCAAAACAAGAATTACATAGAATTGGAGGTTTATTTTCAAAATATATTACTAACACCTAAATTTCATGAAGAAAGTCTTTGGTACATAATATTGAGACATGATAAGCTCCAGCTATCACTTCGTGCAGAAATCCCTTGGACATAGAATCTAAACGAATGGGTTTGCGAATGATTTTTATGTATTTGGATCTATCTTGAATCAGAAAACGCATTAACACGTAGTTAGAAATTGAAGTTTTAAAGCGTTTGCAGTAAGTTTTCCAATAAATGATGAAGTCCTTGAAACTTTTCCTGATTCAAAATCTACTCCCCATCAACATTATATTTATTATATTATATTGGGTCAATGGGTTGGGTAGCCGTGCAAGCAACACTACCGTCCCGTAACAGGATGCCAGTCAAATATTTGTCATTCTCGCATGCACTTATTATACTCAGCTACAGTCATACCAAACAGTATTTTCATGGAAGTGCAGCTTATATCAACTGAGGTCCTGACATTGAATCAAAGTCCCCCTTTCATATACAAACTTCCCAAAGCGGCAATGAAGAATATGAACATACCAACATTTTGACGAATATGGAATTTGGTTACCAATTATCCATGAACTATGGAAGTTCGACGAACTTCCGAATAAACATTTACATAAACTCATATGCAATCTGGTGTCGTTACCAGTGCACTTAATCAATGGCTATCAAAATTGTTCGCATTGACCAAACACTTCACAGTGCGAGAGAGAATTTCCTCTGAACTTTGGAAACCTGGTAGGGATATTGTGACCTTTCAATTATACGAATATTTTGTGTTCGTGTATTATACTATGGCGAAGCTACACCGTAGACGCCAGATTTCTTCAAAGGCTCAATATTGTATGTGCGATACGTACGATACATACGAAGAAATTTCAGTTACCTTTATTGTGAATGCAATTGACATGAAAGGGAATACATATTGCAATTAATTTTACCGCCTGAGCGCACGCATTATAACCGGGCGACATTGTGGCAAATATTTGCTTTTGTCTGGAGATTTATTGATTGAAGTCAACAATGACCGTATCAAGGAGAATCTGGTAAGATTGTTTGTCCCGGGTAGGTTTGAGATAATGTACGTTTGAATTTATTGCCATTATATTGTATCGGTTTCAGGATGAGAATTGTTAGCTTAAACTGATATGAGTGTGTTTCGGAAAATAATATGAGCTGAACATTGATACATTTTATAGTAAATGCATAAAACTTTTTTTGAAGTAAATTGTAATTGAGGACCTTGCATCAAAGGAGGGGGAATTCCAAACTTTTTGTGTTAAATATAAAAAAAAGCTTTTTGAAAAATTGGCTATTACACGAATGTTTTAAAATTAGGATTTGCTAAAAATATGGACATGCCCGCCTTTTGCCCCAATTGTAGTCTCCAAAAGGTCTATGTCTACCTCATTCTAAAAAAAAACATATACCTACAATTGGAAAATATAATTAAATAAATAAAGTGGATCACTTGATCGGTCTCGTACAATATTGATCATATTGTATTTTGGACACATTGGATCTAACATCTGAGTGTTTAAAGACTTCGGAAATTTGTTTTTTTAATTTGTGAGTATAGATACTTGATTTATTTATTGTATTTTTTTAACCGTAAAGAGTCCCTGTCTGAGACACGGCAACCTTCCATTCTCTGAAATCCCGGGCACGCTGCTTCCAGTTATCCAGACCAAGCGCTCTGGGATCCGCGATGAGTTGACTCTTTATAACGAAGGTTCGGTCTTCCTTGTCGCCTTGAACATGGTATCTGGGATTCGAAGATCCTCTTAGCTGGAGCTATTCTCTCCATTCGCTTGTACTACATCCACATCATGGTACAAATCATAGAGTTAGCGGTTGTATCTTCTCATCCATTCGCCCTCCTCGAAAACAAGACCAAATATCCGCGAAGAATTTTTCTTTCGAATGAGCCAACTATTAACTCTCCTTTTCTGCTTTTCGTTCAGCACTCGGCGACGTGATTTTTTTTTTAAATAGCATCATAGGGGTACTATAGAGCATACACTTTGTCTTTTGAGTTTTGATTTGAACCCATTTGCTTCGCCAAACCGAAGAAGCAGCGGTTTCACACCGAAGTAGATAAACTCCTTAACTGCCTCGAATTACTGCTATCAACAGTGACATTTTGTCCTAGTCATTGGATAGATGATTGTTTGTTTGTTGATAGCGTGTATTTAGTCTTATTCTCATTTACTTCAAAACCAACTAACTTCGCCTGTTCTTCAATAGCCGTGAAAGCCTCTACCACGGCACGTTGGGAGCGTCCGATGATGTCAATATCGTCCGCATATCCCAGTAACTGGACGGATCTGTTGAATTCCTTTATTGTATAAATTTGGTATATGGTCGATCTGCTGCGCCGAAAGTCACACTGGTACGTGCCGATAAGTGTGTTTCAGTGGGGGTTTGAGACGTTCACAGAGTACGTTGGATAGAATCTTATATGCAACAATTAGTAGGGCTTAGCAGGGGAATATATATTTAATATCTATCTTAGTATAATTTAAAAAAAAAAATTTTAAACACGAGACTTTGGCTTTGAGCATTTTGGGACCGGTTATATATTTTCGACGCTTTGATTATAAGTGCCTGTTTCAACGACTTTGCACACCATTCCCTTATAATGAAGTGACCGGACATTAGGAAAATTAAGGATTAGAAAGACCGTTGGTTGTAAATGTTTGTAAATTATAATAAGAAAGAAAAATAAAGCATGGGAGAGCATTCCAAATTCGTATTGTATGGCTAAGAAAGGAATCCTTGTATTTCACTGTACATCGGAATGTAGGCTTAAGGGTGAACTGATGAGCATTCCTAGCATGGCGGTTATTGCGGTTGAATTGTTCAGGGGGTGAACTGCAACTGGCATTTTCGTTTGAGCACTGTTGATGAAATACGGATAAAACAACGACAGGCAATAGACAATGACTAAGAGAGTCAAGCGATTGCATCATGTCACCAATAAGTTAAATCGCACGTTTCTGACTCCCTTTCAGAAGTTCCAAATATGCAATTGGTGAACGAGACTAGGTATGAGCATTATACTCAAGCTTGGGGCTAATAAAAGCCTTATAAATTCTAGCCCGTTCAGAAGGTGCAGGGGAAATAAATAAACGGGAATTTAATCAACATGGGAATTTACGGAAAAAACATAGTAAGGGAATTTGGTACAGTTGTATTCCGCATTAGATTTCGAAAAATACTAGTCAACAATGCATAAACACTGGAATATGTATTCATTTTATATAATGAAATACGAAATATTCATTTTATATAATGAAATATGTAGCCCTCCTGCTTGGTTTCTCTTGGATTCTCGTGTGTAGTAAATTCCCGTGTATTTATTTCCCTGCACCGATCAGAATGGGTGAAATATTTCTTGCATCGCTTGACAAAACCTAGCCATTTCGCAGCGTTCATGGCGACGTCATGTATGTGATCGTTCCAACGTAGTTTGTCGTTAAAGTACATAGGATTGAAAGCCTTTCGGTTTCAGCGATGCGAATGGGGTTTCGTTTAAATGACAGAATAAGAAGAATTAAAAAGGTCCGAATTTTTCCGTTCCAGCTCCACGGCGGAGATAAGGGACACGAATCCGAAAGCGAATATGCGAAGTTAGGGGTACTGTCATCAGCGAAGGAATACACAGAATATTGTTTATAAAATAAGAACGAGAGTCAAATACAAAACAAAGATTTGGGGGACACCAGCGTTAATTTGATGACTTGAAACCACCCAAACCAACTTGAATAAAACGGTTTGAACTGTAATTTCTAATCCATTGAAAAAATTTACATTTGATTCCAAATGCAATTCTTGTACTTTTTCTTACATTTAGACAAAGCATTAATAGTTGCATTTATGTCAATTTCGGGACTTGGGACTAGTGGCTCAGGACCAAGGGCCAAACGGAAAACAGATGGCCAAATGGTCCTACCGGACACTTTTTGGCAACGCTATCGTGATATTATTAGTCGCCGAACTTACCCGAGAGAATGCAACGTACAACCGACCGTGAGAAATAAAAACATTTTCAAGATCCACATCCGCAATATTAACTGTCTATCTCGGTGACGTGAAATAATGTCATATTTTAAATTGGAAATAATGACATTTTTTTTGTTTCTTTTAAAGTTTAACAGGAAACTTTTAAATCGTTTGAAGTTAAGGAACTATGTCTCTTCACCGATTACTTACTCATTCTCGCTAAAAATTGGATATCATTCCATGGACTACAATTTCTATTTCCAACTGAATGTCACAAATCAGATCACAAGTGTGAGATGTGGTACAATGAGATAGCGACTTTTAATCCATTTAAGTCCCCTAGAATTCCTTAATTATAAATCGTCAACGTTATCAGCTTCCTAGCATAAATTTAAAGGATATTTCTAAAATTGTTAAGTTTTTAGAGCTTGTAGAAATATAATGTTGGTCTTGAAATATGCGTATTTCAAAGATCTAAAGACTAAAATTAATTTCATTAAATTAATTCATTGTTATTCAATTGAGTCTTTCAAACTCAAAATCAAATATTTTTAAATGCACGAAACTGCTCCTTTTGAATACCTAGTCATCAAATTAAAATCCCTTCATCTATGTAGTTCCAGTCAAAAGAATTTCAACTTTTTTTATATTATTAGTGATGAATTGAATAAGAATATCGCCAAAGAGAATGGCATTTCAGTTTTTATATTATATTTTTCTCCGCACCACATATCTACAACTCGAACGACGACAATCGCGCTAAAAGTAAAAAGTATCAAAGCAACAAATTTTAACGGTTAAACGTTCAAATAACATTCATGTTTGTACCGATGTCCCTTGCTATGCATATTTCAAGATCTTACTTCATTGGTTTTCGACTATTCATATATTTTACTCTACTTTTTAATAAATGCAATTCGAAAATATTGCAATAAAACGAACTTGCATATTTGTTAGTGCCGAAAACGTTATCTATATAAAAAAATTAAATGCACGAATCCTTGATTTAAATACAAGATGTTCAGGGCTACCAAATGCCATGTGTGCCTAGGCTATTACATCATACCTTTTCCCCCATTCAACTATTTCCAAGCAATTCAGATCCAATTCAAATCCAAAAATGGAAATACCATGTTACAATCACAACCCAGCAAAAGTTTTGCTTATCCAATTTGCTATTTCCATTCCGGTAACATGAAACAAATTTCTTGGACTAAAGTTATTCCCTTCAGACAAGGAGCAGACAGACTGCAAAAAACAAAAAAAAGGTAAAAAACAAAATAAAAATTGTTTATAGAATATATACATGCATTTTGAATTAAGCCATCCTACAAACTAGTGGGTATACAGTTTTACGATTTAAAAGCTAAACAATTTTTTTACTAAAATAAAAAGGATTATAGTTTGCACTCTGACCACTCTGGACGGAGGATGATATGACTGTTTTTGCACTTAGGCAGTTCTGTGCCTCTCAGCTTTTGACCTGCTGTTACATACTTGTGTTTTTTTTTGTTCGTCTTCTATTAGTTTGCTGTTGAATAAACAGAATTACTTTTTATCGGAAAAATAAAAAATAAATCACCGTATACTACAGAAAGGACAAAGTAATGTAAAAAGTAATACAAAGAAGTAAACGAATATTATACAGGAAATCCCGAAACAGCAACTTCTCATTCTTCATTGCTGCAGCAAAAAGTGTTCAGCTAAGGCATTTGCTATGTTTCCTGTGACATCGGTGTCAGCCGTCCAAGGATATTTTTTTCGTTATTTTTGAGGGTATGGGTTGGAGTTTTCTACTTTAAATGGTTGCAGCACAATTCTTTTGGTTGAATATACAATGTTTGTGTTGGTACGTAAAACAGTTTGTTGATCCTTTTTTTTGAAGGTGCTGTGCTGTTGTATGCGTTATGCAGCAAGGTGCGCTGCTCTATTGCTGGGAAAAGAAGGCGCAAAAAAGAACAACGACGGTAGTAGCGGGTGAACTTCCAAAGCAAACTTTGCATTTTGCTACCGCACAGATAAAAGGCAACCACTTTGCATGTCAAAAGAAATAAACATTATTTCTGGGGAGAGATAAGGACTTCCGGGAGCAGCACCCGATGGGAAATACTTTGGTGTTCGCAGTGCTGTGGTTTTGTGCGTGGGCATGAGCTTGTTCCGAGGTTAGCCCCATGGTGTAGTTCCAGCTGTTGGACTTTGCTGTTTAGGAAAGTTTTTATTCACTCGTTGGTTGTTCTTAAGTATGTAAGTATTGGTTGCTAAAACAGTACCCATATCTGTGGCAGAAACTTATGTGGTTGATTTGAAAGCATGTGGGCAAAAATGTGGGTTGACTGGGAATTGCGGTTGTTATCTACTAATTAATATCAACTGAGCAGTTAAGAGAACATAACTGGGGAATAGTTGAAATGTCTTTCATAGTGGCACAAAGGAATTTGCTCTGTTTATACCTAGTGTTTTTGGTTGAAATGCTTAAAGCGATCCTCTTGTGTAGGATTATGTATTTTTAATAACAGAATTCTCATAAATGGAAACAGTATAATTTAAGACATTAACTATAAGATACATTTATGATATACTTTCATCTATTGTGAGTACATACAACATATAGAAAAGTTTTCATTTAAATTAACTTTAAAAGATTAAAGCACTGGTCAACACGTAATTATGAAACAATTTCTATTAGATAAACTTATAGCTAAACTAGATTAAGTTATAACAGTAGACGAATTAGCAACCACAATTAAAAATCTAAAGACAAGATATGCCCTTTAAATAGGTTCAATTTCAGGAAAATATTCACTGTATAGTATAAATACCAAACAATAGTCATGACTCAGAAAGATTATTTTGTATTTAAAATCTAACGAAGTTTTATAACGCGGTGAATTAGTAAGCTATAGAAATTGTAAGTATTCATAAAAGGGGAAAAACATCGTGACAAAGTGCTTACAGCACTTTTATCCACGGATTATTTTCAAAGCACCACATACTCGCAGATATACCATTTTCAAAAATTACAACTTTATTTTTAAAAGCTGTACGTGTTTTTGTTTGACTCATGGACAAAAACTTTACAACAAAGTATACAACTGAAAAAGTTTCGAACAATTTTTACGAAATTTTGTTTCTAAATTTTACGTAAAGGGTGATCCATTTCGAGGTTCCCTACTTTTTTAAAGGAAAAAACACAGAAAATTCAAATTTAATGGAGAATGTTTATTATCATTTGAAAGAACATTCTTTGGCATTTATTTTTTGAAGATTATGTCTATCAAATGTTGGCCGTTGCTACGTCGCAGATGGTCCATCCGTTGAGTCCAATTTTCGATCACTCGTTCGAGCATTTCGACTGGTAACTGGCGAATGACACGCGTGATGTTTTCCTCCAAGGCCTGAATCGAAGCGGGTTTGTCGGCATAAGCTTTTGACTTTACATATCCCCACGGTGTGATATCACACGATCTTGGTGGCCAATCGACCGGCCCAAAACGTGAAATTATGTGCTCACCGAAATGTTCTCTCAATAAGTCCATTGATTGATGCGATGTGTGGGAAGTGGCGCCGTCTTGCTGAAACCAAATGTCGCTGAGATCACGAGCTTCAATTTCAGGCATCAAATAGTCGGTTATCATGGCACGATAACGGTCGCCATTGACGGTGACGTTCGCACCGGCATAACTTTTAAAGAAATATGGACCGATGATTCCACCGGCCCACAAACCACACCAAACCGTTGTTTTTTCTGGATGAAGTGGCAGTTCTTCAATCTCTTCAGGTTGCTCTTCGTCCCAAATGCGGCAATTTTGTTTGTTTACATACCCATTGAGCCAGAAATGGGCCTCATCGCTAAACAAAATTTGCCTCGAAAACGTCGGATCTTCTTGGAACTTTTCAAGAGCCCATAGAGCGAAGCGATGTCGCTTGGGAAGGTCGAGCGGCTTCAGTTGTTGCACAAGCTGTATTTTGTGAGCTTTCAATTTAAGATCTTGACGTAAAATGTGCCAAGTCGTTCCATACGTCAGTCCGAGTTGCTGCGAACGGCGCCGAATCGACTCTCTGGTCTTCGTGTACACTCTCAGGTACGGCCGCTATATTTTCTTCACAGCGTGCTGGACGTGGTCTATTCGGTCGAATATTATACAATAATGAATGCTGGGTCTCAAAATAGGTGATGGTGTTGCGAATAGTACGCTCAGTAGGCCGCTTATGTTGACCATAAGTTGAGCGAAGTGCACGAAACACATTCCTCACAGAACGTGAATTTTAATAATAAAGTTGAAACATTTGTAAACGTTGTTCACGCATAAGTCTTTCCATTATGAAATGCCAAACAATACTAAACAAAAATAACATGACAGCATGACACGACTCACAGTGATCTGTCAAAAAAGGCTATTGAAAAAAGTATCTCTACTTGGATCACCCGTTATTAGTATCTTCAGTTTATATGTAAAAGGAGAGCCATTTACGAACGTTCTAGTTTATAAATTAAAATAAGGTGATTTGGATGATTAAACCATTAAACCATTAAACGCTCAGTAGGCCGCTTATGTTGACCATAAGTTGAGCGAAGTGCACGAAACACATTCCTCACAGAACGTGAATTTTAATAATAAAGTTGAAACATTTGTAAACGTTGTTCACGCATAAGTCTTTCCATTATGAAATGCCAAACAATACTAAACAAAAATAACATGACAGCATGACACGACTCACAGTGATCTGTCAAAAAAGGCTATTGAAAAAAGTATCTCTACTTGGATCACCCGTTATTAGTATCTTCAGTTTATATGTAAAAGGAGAGCCATTTACGAACGTTCTAGTTTATAAATTAAAATAAGGTGATTTGGATGATTAAACCATTAAACCATTAATTTAAAAGGTAAAAAAAAACAAAAAATAAAATATGAAAAAGACACAAGAACTAGTAGAAAAAAAACTGGAGGGTAGTATGGACCACATAGTCCAATAGCCGACGTGTTTAGGAAGTAAAAAATCCATGACAAAATACAAACAACAAGTGTGGACTCCAAAGGTAAATTGAATCAATCTTCTAACAAAATAACGGCAGATAATATGACTACACTTGCTTTTCAAAAACCATGATTTTACAAAATGAATGTATACCAAATTAAATTTTGTTGAATGCAAAAACTAAATTTAACATTAGCTTTTTGTAATTGAGAAAACCATTGACCAAAATAATTAAATTAAAGTTAAAAATTAAGTTAAAATTAAAAAATAAGAAAAATTTTTCCACTTAACAAATCAGGAACTCCAATTTCAAAAAAAAAAACACAAATAACTATGAACACGTGTTCGCCGGCGGCTGAAGTTTAACTGAGGTAAGTTTAAGGAGCATGGGCATTACTTTAGAGAGTTTTCACCTAGATTGCAATGATGTGTTGCTATACAATTTTAAAAAAAATATATTTTTTAAATCACTTATAAAACATCATTCCACTGATTTTGGTTTATACTTTGGATAGATTCAATCTGGTGGGACCGAAAATAGTGTTTTTTTAAAAAAAACTTTGAATAGCCGTTATTTATATATTAAAGAAATGTTATATAAATCTGCGTACTTCGATTTAAGAAATGATTCTTTTTCATATAACCATTTTCTTATATTTCAATCAAATTCGTTTTCATAAAAAATCCTACAATGATTTAAAAAAAAAAAATAAATTTCGTATGTGATCAAATGTCACCATTAGTTTAGAGGCGATTTAAAAACGTATCTCATATATGTAGAAACTTTCGTATAACGCGGTCGTATACTTTATTTTTTGTGTCTTCTCCAAGACAAAGGATATGGGTTTTCTGTTGCCTACTACTCGGCAGTGACAGTAGTCACGGAGACTGGCCCAAAAAATGTGAAGTGCGGTTGGATACAAGAAAAATAAAAAAAACTTTAATTTAAGTTCCCTATCATAGATATATTGATTATATCCTATCCTAAGGGAATATTAATTTTGACACATAGTTTTTAACATCCCTTAATATTCGTCGTTGACTCCTCAAAGTATATACATACATATATATATGATCAGGACCAAAACTTAAGACTATTTAGCAATGTCTGTCCGTCCGTCCGGCCTTTAAATTCAAGCTAGGAAGCTAAAATTTGGACCACATATTCCCTAGAGTTCCGAAACAGTTAAATGTACGTGGCCTTCTGCCACGCCCACAATTTAGTAAAGCCAATTCTTAAGCTAAAGTTAGAGAGGCGTTTTTCTCAACCATGTTCATAGACGAAAAATATACAAGATATTTGGCCAATATTTTTCCCAATATATCGCCCATACAAAGTTTTTGTCCACGCCCACTTTTTGTTTTTTTTTTTTTCAAAAATATGTATTTCTTTATAAATTTCACAGAATGAATTAAAATGCTATCCATCATGTACTTAACGCTCTTTTCTTAGCGGCATATGGGAATAAGGATAGGGTATCATACTGTTCGGCACAAGTGCTGTAGCATTTCCTTATGTTTTTATAAGGAATTCGTTTGCTCTAAGCGATTATTTATATTTTTTTTTATAAAGAAAAACAAAAAGACCCATCCCAAAAAATTCGAAATTAAGCTTGTAGTTGGTTTGGTCTAAGGTTGTATTTTTTTTTAATTGTTCGATATTTTACATATTTTAAAATGCTATCGAACCGTGATTAAAAATTAATTTCTGAGTTCTGAGTAAATAATTTCGGCTCGAAAATATATTCACATCTGATTTCAGTTTAAATAACTGCTTTATCATCTAACCAACTTAAAGCGGAAATGACGACTTACTACTAGACCCTCTTGACCGACAAACTAACTAAATTGCAAGCAAAATAAATTTTATGAAACTCAAAAGTGCAAAGTTCAGTTCATGATGTGCAGCCCCATCTTTTAATGTTTTTGAAGAGAGGCCATTACCAAAACGGAGAACAATTGAGTATTCATTTGAAATTTAATTGTTCCATGTCCGACGGAAATAATGTGCAATGAATGTCATGAGAGTTCCTGCTAAATCAGCAATGGGACCGACATCATCAGTGGACTGAAAGTTGTACTCTAATGCTACAAATTGCGGTTTCAGTATGGTGGCTGAATAATCAACCGAGTTACATATTTCTTTTTTTACTACTACACTCGTTAAAACGGAAACTGACAGCAGAAGCTGGTCAGAGTATTTTACATGACAAAGGAGTGGTTCCGGTTCAGCTCGTCCTCTTGAGTAGATTTTGAATCTTAATGTTGTTTCTTCTTTGCGTTTAATGTTGGGCACGAATAGTTTCGTTCGAGCAACTTGGCGGGTGCTTCTACAAATTTTCCAGAAATTTTGTTTTTGCTTTGTCATCTAAGGATGATACTCATTGCATTCTCTGACAGCAAAGCTTTCTTTATTTTAAATAGAATTTCTTTCTGATTGTCAGAAGCTGGGTTAACATTTTGTTAAATAATACACTGAGTACGTTTCACAGATGGGTATAATTTCCTTTGATTATATAAGAAGAGATAGGTATATAGACTGAATAGCATTTAAGAAACATTGCCGCTTTGTTGTTTTGGAAAATTAGGTACAATTTTAATTGATTGCATTAAATGCCTGAAAAACTTATTTAAGTTATGAGGTAATTAGCTTTTTTACGGCTTATAATGAAGAGACGAGAGATGTTCAATGTTGCTGGGAGGCATTGCCACTTGACTCGACACTGGGATTAAGAAAATTTGTTTCGTAACAGATTGAAAATCGTTATTGTCATTCTGTAGTAGTCAAGATTCCGTGCAATATTTTCATGTCATCCCATGTAGAATGATGCTTGCGTATGTTTTCGATGATGCGCTTAACATCATTGAGTTGATTAAGTAATCACAGGTTTAAGCCGAGGATTATGAACTTTTAAACTACCTCGAAGATGCTGCTATCAATAATATCCAACTAATTATGTCCGTTTTTGAATAGCCACTATCACAGCACGTCAGGAGTTGGACTGATCTATTTAAGATAGCGCCTTCCGTGTTGACACCTCCCCTGCACACTAGTATCTGCTCAAGAACTAGATTGAAGAAATCACAAAACAGTGCATCTCCTTGCCAAAATCCGATGCATGTTTTAAAGAGCTCTGATGAGCTGCTGCCAAACTACACATTGCACCGCGTGTTTCCTACGTTCATGCAAAACATCTAGATCTCTTTTAACAGGATCCCGAAATCGGTCATCGCCACAAAGAGCACCTGACGATGAATTCGTTTATCTTTTCTAGGATTTGCCTTAGTGTAAAAATTTGTACTAAAGTCGATCTGCTGCCGGAAGCCATTCGGTACATGCCGATTAGAGTGTTGCAAAAGGCCTTGAGACTCACACACAGTACGTTAGATAGGAATTAAATGCAACATTTAGCAGGTATATGTATCGATAGTTCTTGCAAGACATAGGATCGCCTTTCCTTAGATAGGGCATATGAAGCTGATGGTCCACTCATCCCGCATGCTTTCCTCCACCCAAAATTGAATGATGATTAAATATCATCAATGCCCGGCTTAGCCTGTGTTAATAGATATTAGTTTAACTATTCAACTTAATATTAAGATCATTTTATTATACTCGGATTGAAATGACAATTCTTCTGTTGTTCTGAAGGCAGAGAAAACTCAGAAATATTGCATTAAGAAAGACGTCTACAAACAATTGCATTAAATATAAAAAAAAAACTCCGATCACATTATAATAACATTATTCCTTCGTCGTTGGAATGGTAGTAGACAAATGATCGCAAATTATTCATCCCATCACAACTGTAATTTGTATATACAATTTGCAGTTCTTTTGCAAAAACTGATGTTACATTAGGTGTTTAATGAACTCTTGACTTGAACTTGAAAATTCTTATTTACCTTCAAACATTTACATAATTCTATCATGAGGACTGTATGCGTGATATGATACAATGTATTAGTTTTTTAACAATACATTAATGCCCCCTATCTGACTTGAGCGTTAGAAGTGATAATCATACAATGCTTTCGCTAGTATTTAATCATTTTTGATCTGTATTATTTATTTATTTTATTTATTTATTTCAAAATCGCTTACAAAGTAAGACAAGAGTCTTATAAATTTCGAAAGCCTTTAAATTAATTTAAGAATTTGAATTTATTTATTAAGTTATTTTCATCATTATTATATATTTAATAAAAAGAAATCGAAATTTAAAAAGAGAAAAAATAGATGGAAATTATCAATGATTTTCCAAATAGTTGAAAAGTAAACATTTAAATCTTCTTCTGCTCTTTACACTTCTCATACAGGGAAGGGAGTTCCAAAGGCGAATAACATGGATGAAAAATTGACGCTCAGTAATAAGAAAATTGTATCGAAGTAGTACAAGAGCAAAAGACCTCGTTGAATGAGGAAAGTTCAGCTTACCGTGTAAATAATCAGGCTGTTTTGTTTGAATGATGTCATGTAGATAGCTAAGTGATCGAAAATGTAATAAATTGTCTAGACTACAGCCAGAAATGCGAACAACAAAAGCGGAAACATAGCCATATAGATTATAGACATAATGGACAATGTTGTTATATGCAACGTTTAATTTGCGGTTAGTGGCAGAATCCAAGTTGCAAAAAATTTCACATCCATATAACATAATGGGTAGTAGAAGCGTTTTGGTATAAAAGAAGTTTGGGTTTTGTGGGTATGAAACTCCGAGTAACTTGGAGAACACGGAGGCTACCATATACTTTATTTAATTAGGTGGTCATTCCATGTGAGGGTATCATAAATATATATACTTGTATGGGTCTACGACGATCATTAAGGGGTGTTACAAACTATGTGTCAAAATTAATATACCCTTAGGATAGGGTATAAAACGCTGGGCACTCTCCTATTGGAAAAGCATCCCAGGTCTTAGACAGACCAAAAAGGTTATAAGCCCTTCAGAAACGATGCCAAGAAGATACTTAATCTATCAAGGCATTATATAAAAAATCGTATTGGTTACCTAACCGGCCACCACAGATTAAGATATCACCTTCACAAACTAAAAATAGTCGAATCATCGGAGTGCCGACTGTGTCTCAAAGAAAACGAAACCCCAGAGCACATCATACGCGAGTGTCCGGCCCTATTCGGAATAAGAAGGACAGCGTTTCTTAGAGAAGTGATTAGCACTGATGCTATTAAGAATCTTGCTGCTGATCGTACCATCAGCTACTTTTAGCGCAAAACGTCTGTCTTTTAGGTCGAAGTGCAATCCCTGACTTAAGCGTTAGAAGTTGATAATGTATTCTCTATTATTTATTCATTATTGATTTGTATTACTTCAACCAGGAGACAGAAATTATGCCCCATATTACATTATTATTAACTAGAGTGAAAGAATGCATAGTATACAAAAAATTGCACATTTGACACTTAGTTCCGTGTTTTTGCGAGGTTTTGTTTCCGTTCGATTTTATTCAATTAAAATGCGTGAAACAATTTAACGCGAGTGATTAGTTTAGTCGCGCATATTTAAACCAATCATTTGGATAAAGATATGTATATTTATTATTTGTATGCCGACCTTAAATTCATCAGTGTCAAGTTAGTGCATGTACAGTGATGTAATGTAAGTGATGCATGTAAGATAAATATAATTTTCTGTTGTTATCATTTTACATTTGCAGCGCATCTAAATTCAATATTATACGAGAAAAATAATTAATTTCTTACTGAACCTTCAACATTTCAAATGATTTAAAATTACCCGCTGACATTATTGATAGAATCTTAAACTCAACATTTTGAAATATTAAACATTTGGCTTGATATGACGCATCTTAGCAATACGCTTACTTGCTATTCATTGTATTCATACAACACAGTATAATTTATATAGTTATTTAGCATTGTATATGTTTTTCTCCTTCGATGAACAAAAAAATTAGTTTTGATTTTAATTAAATTTGGGGTCGGACAGAAACGCAGTGTAGAGGACAGAAAATTCCGCCCTGCGCCAAATTCCTTCCATCGGTCTGCCTGTCCACGCGCCTTAATGCAAAACGGTTCAACGGATTTGTATATCTACTTCGTTCATTCGTTTTTCAAAATATTTCAACCAAAAATTATATGGCATTACCAAACTCAGAAAATTTCAATTAACGGCAAGCGCTCTACGGTCAACATCATTGGATGCCCTTATAGCGGACAGCCGCTTTGCCATCCTGGACGAGATGTTTAAGAACGGAAAGTAGATGTTGAGCCTGTGGAGCAGCATCGAAGCGAAACTGTCAGAGATGGTTGTGGATCACGTGTTGGCAGGAGGTCCTGAGCCGGGCTGAAATTGTTCGAAGATATCGAATAATCAAATGCGTGTACCAGTTTTTCAAGGATTTCCTTGTCTCGGGCATCGGTAAGGATAGTGATGTCTGGAAGAGAACCAGCACTCAACCAGCACTCGGTTTAAGTTTGCTTTAATTCTATCCACCATTTTATCCATAATTTCATATTAGTGTTGGTTTCAAAACAGTTTAAAAGCGCTATTTGCGTGTCCCGGCTAGTTCCAGACATCGACCACCTTACCTACCAACCATGAATTTTACTTATAGTGTACCTACAGATACACGATTTATAAATCAGAAGAATTTAAAAGATTCACTGACACTGAGAGTCACTGACCTTTATCATATCATATTGACAGCGTCCCTCAAAAGTGGGAGAAAAAAAATTCCAAGCTGGTATTCAATTTTCCGCTTTCATCAACCGTCATTGAATCTTGACATCTTTGTAGGTGGGTATTTTACGCCATTTCTCCCTACAGTTGCTATTTTCTTTCAACAGCCGTTATAGTTGTCAACTTGCCACATCATCACATTCCACAAATATTTATCCACGAAAGCAAAAATGAGTGAGGAATCCCTTAATGGAAATATTTTGCAAATATTTACCGTGTCTGCTCCGCTCCAGCCATCCTCACTCAGCCACTCCTCCGACGCCGACACCGACCAACCTACTGCTTTTGCAATACAAAATACATAATTTATTTATGCGGCACAGTGGAAGGTCTCATAAATGACCATTCTACAGAAAAAAAACCGCAAGCGCGGCATAAAATGTTCACACAACTTTCATTTAATGAGAAGAAAACTTTTACATAAAATTGTAATGAAACGAAAAATTTATTCCTGACCTGGCAGCCTAAAAAAGAATCTAATGACTGGCGAGAAAATATTGCATACATATATCTACTATATCTATCATCCCTTTCGAACTTTCTACCCCATACCACAAATAATGGAAAGAAGATTGATAGTTGTCTCATCCAAATCACCCCACGGAGAAAAATAAACAAAATACTTTGCCTTCCAAGTCGTCCATCCGAACAGGAAGAGAAGTTAATTCGTTTTGGTACTTAATGAATCCTTTTTAGGAGATGAAAGCATATTCAATGATTTACGAGTAGGTATATAACAATATGGGACTACTGGTGTGTGATGCTTACATTTAGCAAAAAGAATTTATATAACATCAATATCGGAGAAACGCTGGAGTCCTTATGGATAAATAACGATTTTCATGAGTAGTAGAAGGTTAATAAGTCTACGAGGAACAGAAGCAAATGTAAATAAAGTGCAACACTGGGTCATACAAAACTATCTCTATAGGTTTGAAGCATTTTTGAGTAGTTTTATAAATATATATTTCAAAATTATCAATTAAATTTATTAAAAAAACAACTCTGAAAATGTTATGCAAAATCGATTTATTTCAAATCTTGGAATTTGATCTGTTTAATTACTTAATCGTATTTAAGAGAAACTAATAACTGCAATCGTGCTAAAATTTAAAACTTATTATGACGAATATATAAAATTCCAAAGAAGAGTGTGTCTGCCAATACCTTCCCTCAATATGTATGTTTGTCTGTCTGTATGTTCGTTTGTCTGTATGTATGTCTGCTAGTAAAACATTAAAACATTTCAATGAATTTATTTTTAATATTAACAATGCCTCGCTACGATACCTCCTTTCCCAAAATCCCTCTTTTTTCCCCATTTTCTAAAATCTCTTGGGCAAAAATACAATGTGCCAAAATCCTCTATCTTCCCCGTGAAAATGCCCTGATCGCATATTTTATAACTCATACTTTTTTAAATGTTTACAAAAGCCGTCGATAAAAGTTTTGGATACGGTTATGATACAACCGCTGATGTTGCTCCATTGTTTCTTAGCCAGTTGTATGGTTGAAAGTGTTGAATGACAGTAGAATCTCTCCGTACGCTAGTAGAGGGTTCATGTCAGAGCCGTATCCGGCCAATTCGACCGTTTATTCGTTGCCTTCGTCTCCAACGTGTCCAGGAACCCAGCAGGACTAATAGTCCTGTTTACAAGGCTTGTTTTCTTAACCGCATAGATCTCAGTTTGAAAGACACTACAGTGACCATTCTGTCAAAACGACAGCTCCTGTACCTTTTTCTGTTTTTGAATCATCCGTATAGATGGATATGCCTTTAACGATGGCACTGGGTGAGTCTCAGTACTATTTTTTGGATATAATGATCCAAGATTGCTTGAGTGTCCGCAATAGACAGGTGGGCTTCCAAATGTTGTTCTCTCTTGGATTTAATTGCGCCTGCTATACCCGGACAAGCAATTCTCTGCACCTTGTTCAGGTTCATAAGTTAGGATTTGGTTTTAACCGCCTCCCACCAGACAACTGAACCGTAGGTAAGAATGGGTTTCACAATCGCGTTGTACAGCCCGTGGAACCCCGCTTCGGTTGTAAGCCCTTCTTCAATATCCGTTTCCAGTTTAATTTGGAGGTGAATACCACACCCAGATATTTGGCCCCGGTTGAATGATTAAGGCGGAAACCTTTAAGCTTAGGTGGATCCCATTCTGGTGAGCAGAATGGGTTTGGTCTTTTTCAGATTATCCGCAATACCGTTGTGTTCCATCCATTTGGATAGACCGTTAATACAGATTCCATAATATCTCTAATGGTGGCAAGGTATTTTCCTGTTATTAGTACAGCTATGTCAACCGTATAAGCGACTATCTTAATACCTCTGCTGTCAAGGGATATAAGAATTTTGTTAATCAAGATGTTTCACAGGAGAGGCGATGGAACTCCCTCTTGCGGTGTTCCACGATTACCACTTTTCTTAATCGCACAGTCACTTAGGCTTCTGTTAAGGACTCTACTGTTAACCATAGTCCTAACCCAGTTTGTCAGAAACTGTTGTGAACCTAACTCCTTAACTTTCAAGTGAGGATATAATGGTTCCAGTGTTCAGATTGTTGAATGTGCCTTTTCCATGTCTAGAAAAGCCGCCAACGTAAATTCTTTGTTTCCAAGGGACTTATCGATCGTTCTCGTTACATGATGTAGCGCTGTTTCTACAGATCTGCCCTTGACATAAGCTCTGGTTGTTTCGAGAATGTTCCTTAGGCTTATTGGCCTGTAATCCTTGGGTGTAGAGTGACTGGGTTTTCCAGCTTTCGGAATAAAGATCACCCTCACCTCAGGATCAAGTTAAAGTGTCAGGCAACCACGAAAGATTGCATGGGGCCATGGGACAGCCCTTTTATTCTGTTTGTGCTAGTGCAGTCTCTGATGACAAACAGTTCTTTATCCGGAAATGAGAAGGGGCTGCCCTTAGGACTGTGTAGCAGACTACATGGTTACGTGCACACACATAGAGTGCAATATATTATATGTGATACATTATATATATATATTATTATAATATATATATATTATATTAAAATATATGAATGTCATTATTATGAGCGAACACTAAATGGCAATAAAAATGGCGATTTTGTATCAGGTGATTTTGTGGCATTTTTTATTTGCAAGGAATAAGAAAAGGAAAAATTTTAAGAAAGAGATTTTGGAAAAGGAGATTTCATATATACATATATAATATATTTTTGTATGGCATTCGACGTCGGTCATATGTCCACCAGGGACACGTTTGCAGCAATCGTTCTGTTGAACCCAATTGTGGATGACTCGGCAAAATATTTTAATATTGGGTCTGAGCTCCTCCAATGATGCTACACCGGCTTGTTAGTATGGGCCAATGATTGAACGTAGCCCCTTAAATAACATATAGGGATGTTAAATCATAAGATCTAGGCCAATCGACCATTTCTTGATATAACACATTCAGCGAATTGAATAATAAGTCGCTATGTGGCTTGTGGCACTAACTTGTTGAAACGCCATATCATAAATTCATCCTTTTATCTGTAAAACAACTGTTAGCGTACTCACTTACAGGAGCAGTAGTTAAATCTTCAGGTCAGTAGTCTTATTCTATCCGTGGTCTTTCGACTATGGTAGGGGCTCCATGTCCACCTCGCTGAGCAAACTGACCATGAGTAAGGCTGCTACCCACTGCACCACTGTTGACGGTATGACGCTGGATATCTGAAGTGGTTGGCTCTGAGGTGAATCTTACTACGGGTCAGACGGGAAAATCAAGTACAGGTGTAAGGTGTCTGCATGGTAGCACAATGGGCCAATAGTTGTATCTGACCGCTCTATAGGATGGTAGAAAAGTTAACTTCATCTTATAAGGGTGCAGCCCTAGATCCCTGGGCAAAGTTCGCCATGGTGTGGTCTTAGCTCTGCACAATTCTCGAGAATGGCGTGGTAGGTATAGACTATTTTGGTTTGTTTGCGACGGACGCTTGGACTGCATCACAACTGCCGCAGTTCGAGCACACCTTTGTTTTATAATGATAAACTGCAAGATGGTATTAAGAAAAAACTGTACGACTGCGTCATATGAAACATTCTCGCTCTATTTTTCGAATATGAATATGAAAAGGTAAGTATGTGTGTTTGTTTCTGACATTTTTATATTCGTAATGTCATATCCCATTCACAGTTTGAGTTCGAAATATCGTCGTGAATGCAATAACTTTCCCTTTAGCATACTGAAATCTACGTGAAAGTTAAAAATGGAAAAAGGATAACAGAAGAGCATAAACTACTTCTGTGCTCAGCGGCGTGGAAAATTGAATGCCTGTTTCTGAGCTCTTTCTCTTTCCCAACAGCACATATCTTTGCCTGTGTATAGTTCTTCTGCATAGTTCTTCTGAGCTAGAAAGCGTATCATAGGTACTACACTATTACACTATTTTTCTTTTGATCCGTAGAGTATCTTAATCAGTATCCCCCTCTATCGATCCTTCCTAACAAGACCGACTGACAAGACGGTATCGGTAGTCGCAAATATGGCAAGTGGCGTTCGCGCTTCCATGATTCTTAAATGCTAATGCCTGAGTGTATTTGATTAGGTAAGGATACAAGAGCTGGTAAGGCATATGGTTGTTCCTGATTTAAATTCAAAGTTACATATATTTAAAATTTCTAAAGTAAATGAGTATCAAATCCCGATACCTCCTTCCAGAGCAATCTTAACTAAAATTGTTTGCTTTTATATCTTACGGACTATTCAGATAAAATTGCGCAGTTGAGGAGGGACTTGGGGAGGAATTCGATGATCTGTCAAACACAATAATCCAATGACCAATGACCAATGACCTTCCTTTGAATGCCCATGGGCTATTTTATGTGTATGTCTGATAAATGTGTATGTTAGTTTTATTTGATTAAATAATCCATAAGCATTTAGGATCATGGAATACATTTATTCATACGATAGTTTATGTGTTTATGGGATTTAATGATTATTCTGGAGTGTTGTATGTGTTTAGATGGCTTAAGGATATATCAATTGTAATTTTATCGTATTTTCTTTATCATCTAGGGTTAAAACGCATGGCTTTCCGATTATTGTGCCAAATCATAGTAAATTTGATTGCAAAGATACCTTCATCAATATCCAATTCATTAAGTGATAAGGATTGTATAAGGCCTAATTAAGTACCTAGAAGAATTTCCACCGGGTGTAGGCATACTGTTGCAACCATTTTTTTCAAACTGCAATTTCCCACCACCAGCATATTTTAGCGAATAATGACTAAAAACAAGTTTTTATTTTAAGGCAAAATATTTTGCTGTCAAAGAGAAGGGAATCCCAATATCGACGATCCGATAAGGAAACTCTTTACAAGATCCTTTTAATCCCAATCCTGGTCTATTGTTTCCAAGCATGGACCTTTGCAAAAATTTCTTGTGAGAGAAAAATTATACGTAGGATATTTGGTCCCGAATGCATTGACGGGTTATGGGGAAGACAATCAAACTCTTGAAGCTGTACAGCGTAATCGACCTGGACTAAAAACGAATGAACAGAAATGCTCTAGCCCGCAGAATCATCGACACTTATCCGGAGGGACAACCCAGTAGAAGACGGCCTCGCCTTAGGTGACATGTATAAGTGGAAGGGGAACTTGGAATGCGCAACTAGAGGCAGTTAGTCAAAGACCGCAAAGACCGCGCTAATTAGAGAGACTTATTCGCTGAGGCTCAGGTCCATCCTGAACTGTAGTGCCGTTGAATAAAACAGCGTATTAAAATTAAAGCAAAGTTTTCTCGGCGGTCTCATCGTTAAGTGAGAGTAGTGGCAGTGCAGTTCCAAGATAATCGCACTCTGGGAGAAAATTATAAATTAACTTTACCAGCCGCGAAGCATAGACTTTTAAAGCAATAAAAACTCGGTAATGTCTTCCATTCCATTCAAATGAATAGTCATTTTCCTGAAAATTGTTCTCAATGTAGAAATCAAAATAGAAGTCAAGATATTGCTTAGTATATTATTCTATTTCTTAGTATATTAAAGAGTTTTCTTTTACCCCAAACTTAACTTTATTGGTCATATTAACTTTATTGTTAATAAATCAAACTCCATTCTAGAGGTGGTCTAAAAAAATGTACGACTCTTACGTTACTCAGTATTTGTACAATTGCTTCGTCCGTCCGCACCTGGAGTATGCTTCACAAGTTTGGACACGGTACTACAATATTCACTAAATTCGTTTTGCCCTTAGAGGTCCTCCATGGGATGATCCCCTACAGTCACCGTATCAAACTTCTCCAAATGATACCACTTTCTCAGCGAAGACTTAATAGTGATATAGTTTTCTTACAGCAGCTTTTCTTCGGGTATATAATCTTCCACTGCATTCAATTTCCGTGGAGGTGCGAAAACAGAATTTTAGTGAAAAAGGCCCACAAAAAGTAGGCGTGGCAAAAGACTTTATATGACAAACTTATAAAGGAGGGCAGTGCCTACATATTTGTGAAGGTTGTAATACTCTATCTCGCTAACTTTAGCTTTAAAATTGTTTTTTCTAAATTGTGGCCGTGGCAGTCAGCGTATCCAAAAAATTTACACTTAACCATTTCGGAGCCCTAGGGAATATGTGGTCCAAATTTCAGCCTCCTAGCTTAATTTCAAAATTGCATACGTACGGACGGACGGACATTGCTAAATAGTCCTCGGATTTCATCCTGATCATATATATATATACTTTTATGGATCTACGACGATCATTAAGGTGTGTTACAAACTATGTGTCAAAATTAATATACCCTTAGGATAGGGTATAATGAAAGTTATTGCGATCGTGCCGTAATTTCAAACTCAAACTGAGTATGAGTAATGATATTACGACTATAGAGAAGTCCAAAAAAGTAGGTCTGTCAATGCCGTCCGTCGGTCTGTCTGTTCGTCTGTATGTCTGTCCGTGCGCCGTATGGCGAAACGGTTGGACGATTTTGCTTCAAAATTCGAATATAAAATGCTATCCATCATATTCCTAATGCTTTTTTCTTTGGGGCATAAAGAGATAGGGTATCACACTGTTTGCACCCAGCCTTTCCTTATGTTTTTGTATTCAGCTGTGAGTAGCTATACTCCTGAATAAATAGTTCTTATTCAGGCTTTCCTTTCGTTCATGAAATATGAATTGAATTGCAATTTAATATGCGGTATTTAAATGCATATTCGTTCATCTTTAAGAACTTTGTGCCATAACGAATATCATGTTCCTTGCTATCTAACAGAAAGTGACAAAACATTGAAATACGCACGGAACAACAAAATCAATTTAGGTGAACGTTTACGTCGTATATCCTTGTTGTTTATAGGTTGTTGAAATGGACGAACTACGTTGTTGGGAAGTTTTTCTTTGTATTTTACCTGAATCACGAACACACACCTATCAAAAGGTACGTAAACACTTCATTTCACGGAAAGTACATAGCATGTATATCAACTTAAACAATCTTGAAGCAGGACCAAAAGTTGAAACTAGCAGCAAACAAATTTTATTTTATCGCTCTCTTAGCATGAACGACATAAACATCCTATTTAAAGGAATCTTTTACAAATAAGATCAGGTATGAACTGCGACTTTGTCGACATAAACATTTGTAATAAAATTTGCTATAAAGTCACAACGATCTCATGGATTTAGTGTAATCAAACGTTCATTGAGTGTTTTAATTTGATGTTTAGTGGTTTTTAAAGAGCTGGTTCTTACGAGTTTCCTGAAAATTCTATAGGTAACCATATCAAATGTAAATTAATTTTATTGCTTGGATTTGAATGCGGTTCTCAAACGACTTTTGAAATGCATTTTTCGCTTTTATTCGTCGTAAACAATGTCGGAATTTAATGGATTTATTTTTGTTATTTATTTGAGCATAATGATAAATTTATTTTAAAAGTATTTTTTTATATCTTGGTGCAGTTTCTTGGTCTCATTTCTACACAGACGAGCACTAATTGTAAGATGTAATAAAGTGTTGCTGTGCTAAAATGCATGTTAAAACTGCCTTGATGAGATATTCAACCTTAATCGTCAATAAAAGCAACAGTTTTTGTGGTGTAGTGCAACGGTAACAGTATCCCAAGTATCTAAAGGCTACATGCCGCTTGGGGCGATAAGTAAACAGGTGTTGAAAACACGATGGATGAATATTTTATTTCCTTTTCTATGATATGTTGATAAATAACGGGTGATCCAAGTAGAGATACTTTTTTTTAATAGCCTTTTTTGACAGATCACGTGTGAGTCGTGTCATGCTGTCATGTTATTTTTGTTTAGTATTGTTTGGCATTTCATAATGGAAAGACTTACGCGTGAACAACGTTTACAAATTGTTCAACTTTATTATGAAAATTCACGTTCTGTGAGGAATGTGTTTCGTGCACTTCGCTCAACTTATGGTCAACATAATCGGCCTACTGAGCGTACTATTCGCAACACCATCACCCATTTTGAGACCCAGCATTCATTATTGGATAATATTCGACCGAATAGACCACGTCCAGCACGCTGTAAAGAAAATATAGCGGCCGTAGCTGAGAGTGTACACGAAGACCGTAGAGAGTCGATTCGGCGCCGTTCGCAGCAACTCGGACTGACGTATGGAACGACTTGGCGCATTTTACGTCAAGATCTTAAATTGAAAGCGTACAAAATATAGCTTGTGCAACAACTGAAGCCGCTCGACCTTCCCAAGCGACATCGCTTCGCTCTGTGGGCTCTTGAAAAGTTCCAAGAAGATCCGACGTTTTCGAGGCAAATTTTGTTTAGCGATGAGGCCCATTTCTGGCTCAATGGGTATGTAAACAAACGAAATTGCCGCATTTGGGAGGAAGACCAACCTGAAGAGATTGAAGAACTGCCACTTCATCCAGAAAAAACAACGGTTTGGTGTGGTTTGTGGGCCGGTGGAATCATCGGTCCATATTTCTTTAAAAATTATGCCGGTGCGAACGTAACCGTCAATGGCGACCGTTATCGTGCCATGATAACCGACTATTTGATGCCTGAAATTGAAGCTCGTGATCTCGGCAACATTTGGTTTCAGCAAGACGGCGCCACTTCCCACACATCGCATCAATCAATGGACTTATTGAGAGAACATTTCGGTGAGCACATAATTTCACGTTTTGGGCCGGTCGATTGGCCACGAAGATCGTGTGATATCACACCGTTAGACTTTTTCCTGTGGGGATATGTAAAGTCAAAAGCTTCGATTCAGGCCTTGGAGGAAAACATCACGCGTGTCATTCGCCAGTAACCAGTCGAAATGCTCGAACGAGTGATCAAAAATTGGACTCAACGGATGGACCATTTGCGACGTAGCAACGGCCAACATTTGATAGACATAATCTTCAAAAAATAAATGCCAAAGAATGTTCTTTCAAATGATAATAAATATTCTCCATTAAATTTGAATTTTCTGTGTTTTTTTTTTAAAAAAGTAGGGAACCTCGAAATGGATCACCCTTTACAAACATAATATTTTAAAAATCGCCTCCAAGAGGTGGGAACGGTCGAAAACGTTATATAGGTCAAATGTAAAGAGAATATTTCCTAAATATTATGTTAAATAATATTTTCATTTAAAAAATCATTGAGCATGGTTAAAATCTTTGTATTGGGAATTAAATACGTAGTATAAAAATGTCTTATAATTTTTTTTTTCTTAGAAAATTTTCAGAGGAAACAACATTTTATTAAGAAACGCCCCCAAAAAAAAGGAGAACTGGCAAAAAAATGTGTGTCCACATATTTTCCGAAGGTCTTAATGTTTTATTCCATCAACTTTAGCTATAAAACAGTTTCTTCTGAATTGTGGGCATGGTAGTAGGCGTATCTAAAACAACAAAAATATCATTTCCAAACCTGGGGGGTATTTGTTTTGAATTTCAGCTTCCTAACTAAAGCCTAAATATTTAGTAACTTACGGACGGACGGACATTGCTTTTAGGGGTCTACGATGAATATTAAGGGGTGTTACTAATGTGTATAAAATTTCGTCATTCAAATAAAATATAACACTCAATAACATTAATGCCCCAAAGACCCGACATCGCAGGAATTAATTGCTGTTCCAATTTAATACTCCTTAAAGAAAATGCACAATTGACAAAAAGAATGCAAGGCGGTCAGGGGAAATTTTGAAAGTTTTTCGTCTCATACAAACTATTATTTTTGTTAAGGAATTAGATATAAAATTAAATATTTATACCCGTATTAATAAACATGATTTAACGGTGAGTTACCCTTAAGTCATGCGTTATGTGTAAAATGTTATTAATAAAACAAATTTTAGACTAACCAACGTTTTTCAAGGTGGTTTAACGACGGTTTGGGAGGCAAACGAAAAATTTTTTTTTGTTATTACTACAGACATTTGTCACTTATATTTCGTTCTCTTTGTAAGATTATTCATTTTGATTATCCAAATTGCACTTTTAAATCTAAAAAAAAAAATAAATTTGTTTGCATTTAATTTGAAAAATGCTTTATAGACAAAGAAAATTTGATTGATTGTAATAAAAAAGTAATAGATTTGCGTAATGTTACTACTGAACGTCAGAATTTTGTATTAATAAGAAATTTTAACTCGTGAGTTAAGTCTTATTTCATCGCTTAGTTAGCTCGTGAGTTAGAGGTGAGTTAAGGGATTTTTATTAATAGGGCTGTTAAGGGTTATAAAGTTTCCAAAGTGGCACTTTACAAAAGGAAATAGTTTTAATAAATAAAAGTCAAGTTTTTATATTTTTTCTTAATGTATTTAATCAAACTTTTGGGTACAGCTTTTACACACGCCCGACCGCCTAAAACTAACTAGTTCGTATCACAGATGAGGAATTAACCAGATAGTCAACTCGAGAGCGAATCTCTCACCTTGCCTACAAGCTAAGTCGAACTGATAACCCCACATAATTTGCACTTATATGGGCTTTTACGTGCAAATCAACTGGGAATCACGCACATATAAATCGAATTATATGGGGCTAATGGCCGCGCCCATGAAATGTCATTTTTTATAGCAAGAAGTTGGGAACAGTTGATGATTTTCAGCAGATTACAACTCACAATTTGGGTGTGTAAAATAAACATGGTCAGTATGCGGTGAATATGGATTGATAAAAACATACTTAACACACAACTAATAACATAATAAAATATTATAATATTAAGAATAAAGCTGACTGAAGATAACTAATTTATTCTAATTTTTAATGAAAAATAATAAAAATAATATTGATTAACGTGACTAATATATAATAAGTAAGTTCATCATACATTTTCGGTTGACAATAAACTTAAGTATAACTATACTAGCAAGGATTTCGTGGATTATGGATGGTTATATTGAAGCAGTTAAGTAACTCTACTGGTACACTGGTAAACACTTTTTTAACAAAATTTGCAATTACTTCCTAATAGTAGTAGTAGTAGTAAATTGTTTTGTTTATTTTCATATAAAATAAAATTACAAAACATTATAACTTGACAAATAAAGTCGGCTGTTAAAAAAATTGACTAATTAATTCAATTTATATGTAATATAATGTGCATGTTTATTTATGATATGTACTCAAATACCAAGCATTTTCGTGATGTACTCAACTACCAATCATTTTCGATAAAAAAAAATGCACCCCCAATATATATATGCAGTGCCTCCAGCTACCTTTTTTTCTCGTTCTTCAGTCTATCGCTTACTTTAAATGGTAAAATAAAGCATATTAACTTATATAAAAAATTTCAAAACCGCCTTAGAAAAGAAACAGATAAGAAAATTGATTGACTAAACGTACAAATCTTGTAACACAACATAATTTAAAAAGTAAAGGGTGATCCATTTCGAGGTTCCCTACTTTTTTAAAGAAAAAACACAGAAAATTCAAATTTAATGGAGAATATTTATTATCATTTGAAAGAACATTCTTTGGCATTTATTTTTTGAAGATTATGTCTATCAAATGTTGGCCGTTGCTACGTCGCAAATGGTCCATCCGTTGAGTCCAATTTTTGATCACTCGTTCGAGCATTTCGACTGGTTACTGGCGAATGACACGCGTGATGTTTTCCTCCAAGGCCTGAATCGAAGCTTTTGACTTTACATATCCCCACAGGAAAAAGTCTAACGGTGTGATATCACACGATCTTCGTGGCCAATCGACCGGCCCAAAACGTGAAATTATGTGCTCACCGAAATATTCTCTCAATAAGTCCATTGATTGATGCGATGTGTGGGAAGTGGCGCCGTCTTGCTGAAACCAAATGTTGCCGAGATCACGAGCTTCAATTTCAGGCATCAAATAGTCGGTTATCATGGCACGATAACGGTCGCCATTGACGGTTACGTTCGCACCGGCATAATTTTTAAAGAAATATGGACCGATGATTCCACCGGCCCACAAACCACACCAAACCGTTGTTTTTTCTGGATGAAGTGGCAGTTCTTCAATCTCTTCAGGTTGGTCTTCCTCCCAAATGCGGCAATTTCGTTTGTTTACATACCCATTGAGCCAGAAATGGGCCTCATCGCTAAACAAAATTTGCCTCGAAAACGTCGGATCTTCTTGGAACTTTTCAAGAGCCCACAGAGCGAAGCGATGTCGCTTGGGAAGGTCGAGCGGCTTCAGTTGTTGCACAAGCTATATTTTGTACGCTTTCAATTTAAGATCTTGACGTAAAATGCGCCAAGTCGTTCCATACGTCAGTCCGAGTTGCTGCGAACGGCGCCGAATCGACTCTCTACGGTCTTCGTGTACACTCTCAGCTACGGCCGCTATATTTTCTTCAGCGTGCTGGACGTGGTCTATTCGGTCGAATATTATCCAATAATGAATGCTGGGTCTCAAAATAGGTGATGGTGTTGTGAATAGTACGCTCAGTAGGCCGATTATGTTGACCATAAGTTGAGCGAAGTGCACGAAACACATTCCTCACAGAACGTGAATTTTCATAATAAAGTTGAAACATTTGTAAACGTTGTTCACGCGTAAGTCTTTCCATTATGAAATGCCAAACAATAATAAACAAAAATAACATAACAGCATGACACGACTCACACGTGATCTGTCAAAAAAGGCTATTGAAAAAAGTATCTCTACTTGGATCACCCGTTATTACAAATACTTCTTTTTCACTTTTTTTTATCCATGCACGGAACCCGAATTCGTACATATATTCATTAAACTTTCGTATGTTGAATAAAAGCAATCAGCTAATAAATAAGTAATAAAACAATCAAACAATTTAATATGTATATAAAAAACCATTGCAAATTATTTACTACAAATATTTTACACCCAAACATTACTAATTTAGTAATATTTATACAATAATACAATAAAATAGAGAACTATTTCTTATAACCGCAAAAAATATTCCAACTAAATTGTAACAACTTTATTGGGTAACTAATTTTTTGTTTCTATATAAACATTTATACTAAAATAAAATAAAAAGTTGAATCACATAAACTCAACACTTCGCAGAATTTCCTATTTCCCAATACATCCGCCGTGACCAGCTGTTTTGTTGTTGCGATTTGGATATATTGCAAAACTCCCCACAATTATTTTTGGCGGGTAATCTAGTAAATTAGATCTAACTCCATGTGTCTGGCTCACACGTATTCACAGATGGGAAAATTGAGAGAGGATTTTGCGGCCGTTATTAAATATTTTTTGCGGGTTGAAAGTGATAGGGGATTGCAGAGTTGACTTTCTGGTTAATTCTTCATCTGTGGTTGGTATGTATGTATGATCGATCGGTAGTCTCTTTTTGTGTTTCTTGTTTTTGTTACATGTTTGGCTTATTGCAATCCATTGACCCTTTTAATAAACGTTCAAGGGTATCTCGATCTCCTCCATTAAGATCGAATAACCCCGGGAAAAGAAGTCCACCAGGAGCGCCAGCGCGTGAAAAACAGGACTCAGTGAAGGACACAAGTTTTGAGGAAGAATATAAAGCACTCCGAATCAAGCTTAGGGAAATGGACCTACTCTCTCAAGATCTTAAGAAAGAGATAGAGCTGTTAAAAGAAGAAAATACGGTTCTAAGGAACAATCATTTGCAGAAAGAACGCGAATTTACTCCTCCCGGAATCGAGCCCCTAAAAGAACAAAGGCGTAAAGAACTCAAGAAAAACAACTTCGAGCGCAAATTCGCGCACCGCCTCCAATAAACGTCAATGGGGTAACGGGATATAATAACTTGCATAGCCTCCTTAAAGGTATGATAACATCGAAATTGAAGGTGACATCTTTAAGGAATAATGTTAACCCGCCAAAAATTAACGGCCATAACCACGATGATTACCGGGCAGTGTCTCAAAAGCTCAATACCGATAAGATCCAGTGGTATACTTTCGAAATAAAGTCAGAAAGTCCACATCGTGTTGTAGGCCCTCATCCCTCATGCACCAAAGAAGAGCTTATAAACGACCTCTAAGCCGAAGGGTTTAAAATTCTTAATGCCGTTCATATCATCAAGAAGGAGAAGCAACAAACGGAAGCCGATAAGGATGTCATGGTAAGGCGTGGACTTCCGCACTTTATGCTTACATTAGATAGGTCAGATAGTATCGAAGATATCTACCGAATTAAAACAGTAATAAATATCGTGGTAAAATTCGAACCCTTGCGTAGAAATGTAAGAATTTTATCATACGCAAATGTATTGCCAAAAAGAACCGCGATATGTGAAATGCGCCGGAAATCATCTCTCCCAATACTGTGGAGTAAACAAACAATCCTCCCCTACCTGTGCTAATTGCAAGGGAAAGCACCCGGCAAATTATAGAGGCTGTAAAGTAGCTAAGGACCTACAAAAACGGAGAGAAGTCCTCCTTAAGCCCCAAAGTGGTAAAACAAAACTGCTAACTAAGACGAAGAGTAAGACCGGTCAGGAGAAAGTACGCAATCTAAGACCTCCGGTTCCTGAACGTAAAAATATCAAAGAAAGAGAGATAGCGGAAAATCCCTCGAACTCTGCTGTCAAAAGAAACTCTATTCGAAAATTACCATCAGGAAAGCCATCGAATAGTAGACTGCGGACAGCCAGAGTGCAGACCTACGCTCAGGCCAAAATACCTGATCTGATAGATTTTTTCGTCGTGGAAGGAATATCTACCAGCCACATTAAAGTTGAAGAGAGCTTTGATCTGTCATCCGATCATTCACCGGTTAATTTAACATTGAGTGTTAGAGCCAGCGAGATTAACTGGTTAAACAACTAACTGGGAAGACTTTAGGAACGAAACTGAAGAAAATAGCGTTCCATTTACGACACCTTATGAACTTGAAGTTGAAGTTGATCGTTCAGCTCGCCTCCTGGAATAATACGACTCACTCAAGGAAAACGCGGGCCAAATACGGTTTACGATATCCGCCTGAAATAAAAGAATTGGTCAATGAAAAACGGAAGACGCGTAAAAAATGGCAACAGAGCCGCGCTCCGCAAAGCACATTAGAATTATTTGTGCAATTTGTGGAAGGCAGCTATTAAGGGTTTTTCAAAATCAAGCGATAGGTTCTTACCTTGAAAGTTTAACAGCTAAAAAAGATTCCAATTATTCACTTTGGAAAGCTGTAAAAGGCACCAAAAGGCCCAAAATCCCCGCGCCGCCAATAAAAATAAATCAAAATGAATGGGCAAGGGAAGACAAAGAAAAAGCGGACGTTTTTGCTGCCCATCTTGAAAAAACCTTTAAACCGTACGATGGTCAAGCGGCTCACGACAGTACCAATAGCGGGACTGAATTAGTATCTGACGACTTTACACTCACAAATGCAACACTAGGTTAACTAAAACGTGAAATTGAATCTCTAAAACCTAAGAAAGCTCCTGGTTATGATTTGATCACCGGAGAAGTTCTCAAAGTTCTACCTAGAAAAGCATTAATTAAGCTTCTATATATTATAAATGCTGCGCTCAGATTAAAACACGTGCCGAACCAATGGAAGGTGACGGAAGTCATTATGGTTTTAAAACCAGGAAAACCGCCAAATGTAGTAAAATCGTATAGACCAATTTCGCTTCTCCCAGTCATATCCAAAGTTTTCGAGAAGATAAGGCGACTACAACCGGTTATAAAAGATAATAATCTCATCCCTGACCACCAGTTTGGGTTCAGAACCAAGCATTCGACCATTGACCAAGTGCATAGAATTACTGACGTAATCGAGAAAGCATTTGAAGAAAAAAAAGATATGTTCAAGCGTATTCCTTGACGTCTCAAAAGTCTTTGATAAGGTGTGGCACGATGGCTTAAAATTTAAATTACGACTAGATCTCCCCGTAAGTCTATATGATATTTAAGAATCATATCTCGGGAATAGGCTCTTCCGTGTTAGGCATGGAAACGAATACTCGGAGCTTGAAGAAATTTCGGATGGCGTACCGCAAGGCCGTCCTTGGGCCGCTTCTCTATCTGTTATATACTCGCCGACGACACCACTATCCTTGCAGTAGGTAATACGATTGAAGAAACTACTGCAAAACTGCAAACCGCACTGAATAATGTAAATGAATGGACGAGGGACTGGCGGATCACCCTCAACGAAACTAAATCTGTTCACGTGAATTTCACGTATAAGAAAACTAATGTCTTGCCAATTTTTCTAAGCATGGCCCGAATACCAAACGAGGCCAAAAACCTGGGAATGACACTCGACGCAAAGCTGAAATGGAATTCGCACGTGAAAATCAAACGTAAAACATAAGGAAAGGCTACAGTCCGCTTGGGGCGAACAGTATGATACCCTATCCTATCCTTATCCCTATGTACCCTAAAGAAAAAATTCATAAGGAAGATGATAGATAGCATTTTATTTCATTCTATGAAATTTATAGAAAAAAAAAATTTTTTTTTGAAAAAACGCCCCCAAAAAGTGGGCGTGGCCAAAAACTTTGTATGGGCGATATATTGGAAAAAATATTTGCTAAATATATTGTTAAACATTTTTTTTCGATTTCTATGAAAATTTTCAAAGAAAACAGCATTTTAGTGAAAAACGCCCACAAAAAGTAGGCGTGGCAAAAAACTTTATATGACCAATTTATAAAGGTAGGCAGTACCTACATATCTTGTGAAGGTTTTACAACTTTATCTCTCTAACTTAAGCCTTAAAACGGTTTTTTCTAAATTGTGGGCGTGGCAGTGGGCGGATTTAAAAGCTTTTAACACTTTACCATTTCGGGACCCTAGGGAGTATACGCTCCAAATTTCAGCCTCCTAGCATGACTTTAAAGGCCTCAAAAGTTGATACGGACGGACGGACGGACGGACGGACGGACGGACGGACGGACATTGCTAAATAGTCTTAGGATTTGGTCCTGATCATAAATATATATACTTTTATGGGTCTACGACGAATATTAAGGGGTGTTACAAACTATGTGTCAAAATTAATATACCCTTAGGATAGGGTATAAAAAGTGAATTTGTTTCATTCTATGAAATTTATAAGAAAAACATAAGGAAAGGCTACAGTCCGCTTGAGGCGAACAGTATGATACCCTATCCTTTTCCCTATGTACCCCAAAGAAAAAAAAGCATTAGGAAGATGATGGATAGCATTTTATTTCATTCTATGAAATTTAAAGAAAAAAAAAGATTTTTTGAAAAAACGCCCCCAAAAAGTGGGCGTGGCCAAAAACTTTGTATGGGAAATATATTGGAAAAAATATAGGCTAAATATATTGTTAAACATTTTTTTCCGATTTCTATGAAAATTTTCAAAGAAAACAGCATTTTAGTGAAAAACGCCCACAAAAAGTAGGCGTGGCAAAAAACTTTATATGACAAACTTATTAAGGAGGGCAGTGCCTACATATCTTTTGAAAATTGTAACACGCTATCTATCTAACTTTAGCTTTAAAACGGTTTTTTCTAAATTGGCGTGGCAGTGGGTGTATTCAAAAAGACCGCTTACACTTAACCATTTCGGAGCCCTAAGGAATATGTGGTCCAAATTTCAGCTTCCTAGCTTAATTTTAAAGGCATACAAATTGCGTACGGACGGACGGACATCGCTAGATAGTCTTAGGATTTGGTCCTGATCATAAATATATATACTTTTATGGGTCTACCGCGAATATTAAGAGGTGTTGCAAACTATGTGTCAAAATTAATATGCCCTTAGGACAGGTTATAAGAACTTTATCGAGTTCTACTCATTACAAGGTTTTAATGGAGAGGCAGAATTATGGTACGATCACTGGAATGGTATGAATTTAAGCTCCTAAGATCTTTGTTTAGTAATTCGGTTTATTGTCCTATCTAGGATCTTTTATTATGAATCAAGTGGACTGTAAATGAATTGGTGAAAGTAAAAAGTAAAACAAAAGAATTAAATCTATACGCAGAGGTACGTTTTCTTTATTAATAAAGGAATTTTTCAGTATTGTTTGTAAAAAGGATTCTGACTCTGCCAGAGCGATCCTACACACGCGATGCACATACACAGAACGAGAATGTGTGATAAGAGGAGGGTTGGTCCGTTCACTACTGCAGAGATTTGTTTGTGCGTATAAGTGCATGTTGACACATATTATATTTCCAGATATTTGAAGAATATCGAACAATCTTAAAAAACTGGACTTGTGTGATGTTTTACAAGAAGCAGGTATTTTTTCCCCAGCAGCAAAACTTGCTTTTTATATTGCCTTAGCGGTACCCTGCACCACAAGCTCGGTTGAAAGGACCTTCAGCACGTTAAGAAGTGTAAAAACATAGCATTGTTTAACCATGGTTGAAAATCGTTTGAATAGTAATTGAATAATCTAAAAACTTAAAATGATAGATAGGTGAGGAAATGTTTCAATTTACAGGTTTATGCATGTTAAGTGTCCACAGGAAATCTGGTAAAGAAAATGAAGAAAAAATTGTAAAAGAGGTGTTCGGAAGTTTCGCTCAAGACCCACGCCACGCCGTTTGGATTTATTTAAAATGAACGTACACGAACATATCTACTATTAATACCTTTATTTATTTTGAAACTGTTTGCATTTGTTTTGTGTCGCACTCTCACAATGAATAAAATGCGCAAAAAAACTATAATGTACATTAAAATTAAAAATTACATTATTAAGTAAATTTAAACTAAATCTATTTCAAACTGCACTTAAGGTATTTGGGCAAATTTAGGCATTTTTTTCTCAGCTGTGTTGTGACATTTTTAATTAAATATATATCGTCAAAATGACTCAAATAATTCCTTTAAATACATTAATAGAAAATAATTTATATAATTTTAAACACATAAATAATAATTCAAACAACCCAAATGTCATCGCAAATGATCTGTTTCTGATGCAAAGGTTGCTTTTGTGCGCAGTATATAGATTTGCACTGCGATTTGAAACGTTATTCATTGTGTCGCTACATTAATATTGCATTATGAAACGCTTGCCGTTGCGGTAGCCATTGTATTGGCTCATGAATGATTTTTTAACCCCCCACCCCTGATGAAAATCCTGCATACGCCCTTGCTGCAATTGCACTAAATATTGGTATGGTCAAGAAAATAAATGTAATAGTGGCTGGCGTAGGGAAGTGACGTCCAAAAAAATTTTTTCTTAAAATGTGTCGTAATTTTGGGTTTTCTTTCCTTGTTAGGGGTTTTTTTTGTTATATGCAATGAGTAATACGAGTATGTAAAATTGAAAGTTCAAACTCAAAAGCTGTAACATTGACTTCCTTTCTTTTCAGGCTTAATTTATTGATATCTTTTGAAGTCAACCGGCATATAAAGAACTTTTGAGTTGATGAGGTTTCTGTTATGACATTACATACTTTTATATCTACCACTGTGAAAAGCAATGTATATTTTACGTCGATATTAAAAAAATCAGTTTTCTTCAGTAAACCATTCTTATTATACCCTATCCTAAGGGTATATTAATTTTGACACATAGTTTGTAACACCCCTTAATATTCGTCGTAGACCCATAAAAGTATATATATTTATGATCAGGACCAAATCCTAAGACTATTTAGCAATGTCCGTCCGTCCGTCCGTATCAACTTTTGAGGCCTTTAGGGTCATGCTAGGAGGCTGAAATTTGGAGCATATACACCCTAGGGTCCCGAAATGGTAAAGTGTTAAAAGTTTTTAAATCCGCCCACTGCCACGCCCACAATTTAGAAAAAACCGTTTTAAGGCTTAAGTTAGAGAGATAAAATTGTAAAACCTTCACAAGATATGTAGGTACTGCCTACTTTTATTAATTTGTCATATAAAGTTTTTTGCCACGCCTACTTTTTGTGGGCGTTTTTCACTAAAATGCTGTTTTCTTTGAAAATTTTCATAGAAATCGAAAAAAAAATGTTTAACAATATATTTTGCAAATATTTTTTCCAATATATCGCCCATACAAAGTTTTTGGCCACGCCCACTTTTTGGGGGCGTTTTTTCAAAAAAATATTTTTTTTCTATAAATTTCATAGAATGAAATAAAATGCTATCTATCATCTTCCTTATGAATTTTTTCTTTGGGGTACATAGGGATAAGGATAGGATAGGGTATCATACTGTTCGCCCCAAGCGGACTGTAGCCTTTCCTTATGTTTTTTAATGTATTTCATTTCACTTCAGGTGATATCTGTGGTCTCTTTCACAAAATGTGTTCTCATGGGCCGTAGAAGGGAGGAGAAGACGAAGTTGGTTTTTTTACCATAAACCAACCGCAAAGGCACAAGTGGACTTTGAAAAATGGAAGCATATGGATCAGAACTATCTTCGAATTTTTGTTTATATTGGACTTGTGGCACCCATCACACCTCCACTAAGTAATTAAATCAAGGGATTTGCCCTCGGTTTCATTTAAAGTTTGGGTTACCTTCTGCAAAGTCATTAGCAATCGAAGAGTGGTGTGGTCCAACAAATCCTGAAGATTGACCTCGGCTTTCAGGTTTCAGTAATAGTATATGACTCTTCACCTGGATAACATCATTCTTTGCTTTTTGAAGCAAACTGTAATATAGAAAAATGTTCTTACTTGTTGCTGCAATAATTTCATATTGTTTTCGATATAGGTTTGGTTGAACGAACATAGAAAGTTCTTCAAGAATGGGTAGATTTTCGTCTTTTGTTTGAGGAACAGCACTATAAGCATTTTTATATTTTATTGTTCTTTGAGGAGTTTTCAGGATTTCCGTCAACACGTTTGATGCCGCATTTTGTTTCGGTTTTTCTCCTCTTACTCTTACTATCACATAATTCTTTAAAATAATTTTCAGGTCGCCCAGAACCAGCTGAAAATCATATTGCGAAAAGTTTTAGCTGTTGGGAATATTCGAGATCAACAACAAGAGCGACTGACGAAAAAGACAAGGAAAGAAATCGAAAAATAACAGTGGATGGTATTGTTAGCACTGCATAGCACTTTTTTCTTTATGTTTTGTAGATACTCGACAATAAATAATAATGTTTTGAACGGAATAGTTCTATCAATTATTTTAATAGATATATTCCGCTTGATAGATATAATTTCGCTCTCGATATTGCCAGCCACCGCACAATATTTAATATGGCTTTGTGCGTTGGTTGATTTTCTTCGATTTGATCGATTTTTCTTGCAAGGTTTACAAAGCGAGATAATGCGTGCGTCGCGTTGGATGACACACAGTAACTCATACATGTACATATTATAAATATAACATAATATAAATTAAAAATGCGTCTACATAGGTTCAAGAAAAGCAAAATAAATAAATAACTTGATGAATCATTCACTTTGGAAATTTCGAGTTAGTTAGGTACTTGCCCCTTGCCTTATCGACGCCCATTATGTTCTCAGTTAGCATTCCGAATTTGGACTGAATAAATTTTCGTTTTGTTTCTCGTATACACCACACATATTTCTCCTAAACTTCCCTTCAAGCTGGATTGTAAGTAAAACCTACCTTCCTTTGTGTCTATTTAACAATTTTTTTATATTTTATTGAAACGAGGTGACGTGAAATAACGCCAAACGAAATAAAGTCAAATTAAAAAATTTGGCATTATTTCTATTTCAAAATAGAAATAAGACCAAATTCCTAGTTTGGCCGTATTTTGTTTCAAAACCCGAAATAATTCCGTTTTAATACAGAATAATAGAATATATTTTCCTACTTGGGTTATACACTCAAATAAAGAAAAAAAATTCTTAACTGAAAATTAGTAAAATAAAAAAAAGGGATTTTAAAAAGCATATGTCCTACCATCTATGTTATGGAATTTGGGAGGCATGCTGCTCCGCTGCAACGCCCCTGCTTGGTTTCATTGTAAAAATACATTTTTTTTGGCTTTATTTCCATTAATTTTTTGACATTATTTCATTTTGCATAGTGAAATAAATCCAAATTGGCCTTATTTCGTTTCTGAACGTTTCTTAACTAAACTATAAACTATTTAATAAGCGGCATAATACGTATTATATCGATACTATTAAGAAAAAGTGAGAGTATATATTTTAGCTTCATTTGGCTAACATCTTGCACAATATTAACTAAATACTGAATGGCTGCACATTTGTACTGGTTACTACCAGTATAATAGGTAGGTGAAAATTGCAAGATGCAAGTGTAGAGCGTTGAAGAACTTAATTGTTATGTTTACCATGACAGATGACGACGGCAAGGAGAAAGAAAATTATGTTCTCCATCTTAATAGGTATACAGCAGTTTAAGTGGGTCGGTAAAGCATTCAACCACTTAAGCGCACTTAGCAGCCATTTACACTCACTCAATCCTTTTGAACTAAACAATAAATTGTGTTTCACACTCATACTTCAGCAAGGAAAAAAAATAAAATAAAGGAAAAAGAATTAGAAATAAATTTATCAAGCTCGTAAACTGTATGAGTGAATTATTGTTGCAGCACAAAGCTTGATCGTACCTACATACTATATCTTTTCGCGGTCGACGAAAACCCAAGAAGCGTTGCCGGATTGTGGTGAAAAATCGTCTTTAACTGTGAAACAACGTCAACGATACTAAAGAATACGAAGTACGTGGAAGGAAATGTTAGGAATATATGTAGTACCTACCACTGGGAAAAGATGCTGCCACACAAACTCGCCATGTTGTTCAATATATACATTATATTCGCGGAAGTTGTTTCTTTCAATTCGACAGTATTTATGGCTTCATGATAGTCGAACGAAACGTATTGGAAAATTGGAAATCACGTAATAGTGATCGCTGTCAGATGATAGAAACCATTTTTCTTTTTCTGGTAAGCTTTTCTTGGTTAGATGGCATATTGGATGCACTAAAGTGGATAGGGTTAAGGTAAAAGAGGCGAGACAAACCAATTTTACGGATTGTATATTTCATTGAGCAATAAAGAATTCAGGTGTGCTATTTGTGTTAAAGTTTCATGCAACTTGTATGTTGCAATTGAATTTTATAGGCAAAGGGTACAAGTAGACACACTTTTTAAGAATAATATATTAACTTCGCGTCACTTAAAATAAATCATTACTCATTAAAGTTTTTCCTTTATATATAAAATGTGCGAGTTTCTACAAAACTTACCTGAAATTGGTAAGGGGTGGTAGGTACAAATTTATATTTATATGGAGTTAGTGATATTCTAGGATTGAAAGTAAACATGAAACCTCTGCGGATAGCGAACCACTGAAAGAACTGTCATAAATATGGCCACTCCCACAAATACTGCAAATATAACCTTAAATGCGTAGGAGGCCTCAATATAAAAAAAACTGGATCTCCCCGGGATCTGTGCGACATCCCCTATTACAAAACACTCTAGAATTAGTGGGTGCAGTGTCGTAGTGTGTTGAACCACAAAGCGAGGGATTGCTGGTTCAAATCCCGGCCCGTTTAACCTTATAGCTTTTATTCATGAGAAACTTCTCAAAAATAAAATTGCTATTCGGAATCCGCATTTAACTGTAGGTCCCTCGTTTCTTGTCAAAAAAAATATATCTACGTTCATAAAATGGTTGGAGAAGCTAAGCTTTTCCGTCTAATATTTCTTCCCTGTTTTG
Organism: Ferdinandea cuprea; assembly: GCA_963576555.1. Lineage (NCBI taxonomy): Eukaryota > Metazoa > Arthropoda > Insecta > Diptera > Syrphidae > Ferdinandea > Ferdinandea cuprea. The sequence continues at coordinate 89,229,114 of OY754959.1, forward strand.
ATGCTTTTGATAATTCTATAATTCTTCACCTAAGATATAGATGAAAATAATCATAGTCAGAATAGCTGTAGCTCCCAACCTAATAACCGACCAACATGGACAGAAACGAGGGACATAAATGCTCGAAGACATAGGACAGACTGGTTAATCTAGTAGTTTTATCGACCGAGGAAAGCACCAACGACATTAGACTTTGACAATGTCATAACCGATATAAGTAAAAGACAAAATTAAAAATTTTAAAATATTTTTTCTTCATTTTCCTTTTCGAAACATTACGTGATGTCGTCAGGGTTCCAAAAGGAGTTAGTCCGCCACTGATTATAATTTAACTTATCCTATTTATTACTACTCATTTCTATGCTGCGATTTTCTTGTCTGATGATTTTCATACCAACATTTTTAAATAAGTACGATAAAGCATAATTTTAATTTTAAATTTAAATCTTTACGACTTCCGTATAAAAATGTCTTCGCAGAAATATTTATATTCAGTTACTTAGCTAGCTAAGACTTTTATTTTATAAAAAGGTAGATTAATACAGGATTATTATAGATTGTTTTTAATTCTGTTTAAGTCTGGTCATTATTTACAGTCTACTAGAACGACATTTAGGCTCCCTACATAAAATATGTATTTACTCGTGTAGTTGATAAATAAATGGCTCACATGGAATTGTGTCAAAGGCTGTCCGGAAATTGACAAAGAAGGCATACAAGTTCTTGTGTTGGGCTTTGAAAATTTCACCATTCAATTTCTTTTATACAAAATATAAAAAATTCTTTTAAAAATTCGGTTGATCTGGACCGAATAGGATGACGGTCGGGAGCCCGTTAAGTAAAAATTATAATGAATTTAATTTAGCTATACAAAATTCAATTATTTATACCAAGTCAGCAATAAAATCGATGTTCTGAGATCTAAAAAAATGTGCCAAGTTCTTAGTTTATTTGTTGCAAAACTGAACAAGCCTGGATTTTCGATTACACGATGCACCAAGGATTTAAATATAAGACTACGTAGGTAATAGGGATACAATAATAAACGAATACATTCAATTGAATGATTCTATTCTTAATGTATCTGCTTCAACTTATCGTTCTGTTAGCTATATCTATTGCTAACACAAAATACAAAGCTTGTACTGACATGAAAGGGTAAAAGTAAACTTTTGAATTTGAATTTACATTTTATTGTTGCAAATTACGACCAAAAACTTGCATGCATGGAAACCATTCACGTTGCATAAATAGTGGTTGGTCACGTTGAACAAATATTTGTGTTAATCAAATTCCTCTAGCGAATTGGTTTCTATGCATAGTCCCTCGTAGGGACATATATTTTTATTAGACTGTCCCGGGTCAACTGGACATTGGACAAGAGAATAATGTATCTAGTTTGAGTATATTTAATTCAATTGCATTTTCGATGGCTAGGTACCGTACGTGACTTAATTGAATTTGAATAAGCATTTAAATTAACTCTTAAGTCATGCGTCAATTGGGTCAAAATGACGGCTTGATTTTCTGTAGATACATATTGATAACCCCACATTTATTAGTAACATATCGTTTACCTTTTTCTTTTTCTATTTAAAAATGCAAGAAAAATTGTTTACGCAGGAATACATTTTTATTGTTCTTAAGGAATTATTTATAAAATTTAATATTTAAAAATTATAAGGAATTACGCTGCTTCCCAGACCAATCACGCTGGCTTTGGCTTTGGCTTGGTCTTTGAAACGGAGATTCGATTTTCTTTGTGGGGATTCGAAGACCCTCTTAGCTGGAGCCAAGCCAAAATAGTCAAAGAGTTTTGGCATTTTGGACTATGTTGTATCTTCTCCTCCATATGCTCTCCTGGCTCACAGGGCCATATATTCTTCGAAGAATTTTTCTGCTTATCTTTCCTGCTTAGCGTTTAGCACTCAGCTTCATAGAAAAGGACTGGCAGGATCAGTGCTTCATAGAGCTTTGAACTCATTTGTTTTGCCAAACCACTAAGGTGTCGTTTACGGGTTCGATGTTAACCCCAAGATAAGTTAACTTTTTAACCACGTCGAAATTTCTGCTTTCACCAGTTACAATTTTTGCTTGTTTGTTGAAAGCATGTATTTCATTTTATCCTCGTTAACCGCAAGACCAACTAAACTCACCTGTTTTTCAATTGCAGTAAGAGCCTCTACCACGTTAGTTAGCACAGAGCTAAAATGCGTCATGTCATGTCAAATTTCAAATTCATTCACTATGACCACCACCAGCTAGAACCATGCTGGCTACGAAAACCGGCATGATGCATCAGCTTCATTTAGTACGTTCCCATACGTGGTAGTAGCATATTTCCTCACGATCGTTATCAGGTATCCGACATGCCTTTCGCTCAGAGATTCTATAAACCTTATTCAGCAGTATTGTCAGCTGGGCTAATGAAACGTTGGATAGTGTTTGACAAGGAACTCGGTGAGAGCGTCGAAGGTTTAGGACGGCCGAATCTATAAAAATTAGATAAACCTGGCTGTGATGCTTACTGACAAGAACAATAAAGAACATTAGGGTCGTGGTCATTAAAAAGCTGAAGAAGTAATAATAAATATTCTACTTTGTTTACCTTTTGGAGCAGATAGAGTTTTATTTAGACCAATCGCCATAAATTCTTAATTGTAAAATTATTGTTTTATATATAAAACTTTAAAACCGTATGTCTGAAAACCTATAAAAACAATGAAGAAATAAAAACTTTTTTAACATTAGTTTAACCACTTCGACTTTTTTCGTTCACTTCTAAATTTAAAATCGATCTCCGATATTGCAGTTTCCAGAGTTAATTACTCAAAGTATCAATCAACCCCATTCAAACTGCATCCAAACGAGAAAGAGATTGGAGTTTAAAGATTGTCTTAGATCGTTCAGTTGTATATTAATTTATTCGATTAAAAGGAAAAGGTCCAAAAGGTCAATGAAAATGCTTTTGCAGTTGATACAATTATATCGCTTGCCTTGGCAGAAGCCTAATTAATAAGCTAACCCTGTTCCTTAAAATATTATCAAAAAGATATGCACTTCCATCGCATATCGAATTTCGTTGCGCACTGCGGTTCAGTTTTTTTTTTTTTTTTTATAATTTTCAAGTGCAAAAGGGATTGTTAGCACCCTTATAATGTTGAAAGTAACACAGCACGGGCATTAAAAAAATAAGGAATTAGAAGACAGGGTGAGAAACCGATGCACATTGATCTTGAATGTTTTGCAAGTTTCTTGGTCAGGAAAAACAGTTCCACATTCGTGTTGTGCGGCATATGAACGAATCCTTATATTTCACAGTACGTCCGAATGGTAGGTATTACGGTTCAAGTGTTGGAGGGGAGGAATGCAACAGGCTATTTCGTTTGAGCACTTGTGATGGTAGTATCGATAGAACAACGATAGGCAGGAGAAATTACGGCGATGATTAAGAGGGTCAAGCGAATTCGCAATATCTCGGTCGCCAATAAGTTCTATCGCACGTTTTTGGATTCTGTATATTAGCTCCAAGTATGTAATTGGTGCACCGGACCAGATATGAGAGTTTAACTCAAGTTTTGGACGAATAAACGCCTAGTAAATTCTAGCCAGATCAGAAGGGGTAAAATATTTCTTGCATCGCCTTAGGAAGATAATGTTGGTCTTCTTCGAAAGAATATTTCTTCGGTTGTCAAGTTTTTTTTAAATACTCGGCAAGAGCTTATTTTACCTATCAACGAAAGCCTATAAGAATGAAAGCTAAAACTTATAACTAAAAGAAAGGATTTAATGACCAGCTGACAGAATAAATAGTCCTCTATTCCACGTGGAATTTAATCAAATTAAATGTGAAATTCTGTTTTTCTATTGCAGCCATATCCACTGCGTTAAACTAATTCCACATGTCTCCAAGTACACCCACACTTATTTCTAATCGCGAGGCAAATCCGAATTGACAATCACTTCCTCAAACAAACCATTTAGAGAATTATAAACCTATAATCAGCGTCGACACTGTCGCTATAATGGCAAACAACACAATAAATAACATGTGATCGCCACGAAGTCCGTGCCCTGTTGTCCGTTTTTGCCATTTCGATGGGATTTCACTTGCTCCTCTAATATAACTCCCAAAAACTAGTCAGGGATACCCATTCGCGAATAAACGAACAGCAGGACATTAAAATCGGGTGGGATAGTAAATGCAAGGTATTATACATTTGGTCAGGATGGCAATTAACATTTATTTTAGTAGCCGGTGCATTTAGCAGAACTTCCTACATTTGTATGCCTTATCTGTACGTGAAACTGAGGGCGAGGACATCGTCCAAACTGTTGTATAATTCTATCCGAAATAATGACCCGTACAAGGAAAACTTTGTTTGCATTCTAGAGCGCCATGATAAATTGTCTATTTTGAAATAAACGAAAGTTAATGGCTCGAGCAACCAAATGTGACTGACTATCGGGCATGGCTTCACTAATGCACTAAGTAGTTGTATTGTATTGTATTGTATCAAAGTGACATTAGGAGCCATTTGTAAAATTGACGGTTGTTATGGCTCTACATTTAAAGTTCTTAAGCGCACGAAGCGAAAACAGTGTAGTCGGCAAGCGTATGACGGTATAGCATCAGGCCACATGTATGTTTTATACTAGTCGCTAAGTTCGTAGTGGAGATATGTATTTAGGTACTGATAGGAGAAACTTAAATTGCCTGCCGATGACAGGTTTTGTCAAACCGAACAAAATATACGAATATTTTGAGTTTTGATTGCTGTTCGGAGCAAAAAGGTCGCTTATATTTTTCACTTCTAAGCCTTTAAAAGGCTAAACAATTTCGAAACCGTGCGGGTGAAAGGCGTCTTCGTCCTTTGAAAAATAACGAAACAGTAAAAATTTTCATTCATTCCACATACCATAAAATTCCTACTCCAATTACTATCAGACGTCCGGTTTCATAACTCTTAAAAACGTAGGCGCGGTTTTAGACAATATATATTTTTTCAACATTAAGAATGTGCTTCAATTATGGTACTCTACACAGACGGGTCAAAAAAAAGATGGGGTCGGTGGAGGCGTCTTCTCAGATAGACTAAATCTTAGACTCTCTTTTCGTCTTACTAACTATTGTAGTGCTTTCCAAGCAGAAATTATGGCGATCAAGGAAGCCTTGTCCTGTCTAAAAAATTAAGGTGGTTTCCGTTAAGGATATTCTAATCTTTTCGGACAGTCAGGCGGCCATCAAGTGTCTGGACTCTGCCTCTATAAACACTTTAGTCGCCCCAGATTGCCGATCATCTCCAATCTATGCCAAGGGATCATCGCTCCGCATCAGGCGATGTCGAGGCGCAAAAGTGACTGTCATCATAGTATATACAATCAAAAATAGCATGGGCTCTTAAGACCTTTCAACCGCATAAGTCAACGGGACCGAATGGAATCATCGTTGCCTTGCAACATTAGATAAGCGTGAATACAGGTAATCATCCAAAGCCTGTCTGAAGCGAGAATTTATTTCTAGGTGCGAGTGGTAAAAAAAAGTCTATTGAACATGCACTTGACGATTAACCTCGAAACTACTAATGTTATCTGCGTTATCAGAACTGTCTAAGTGGGGGGATAAAACAGTCTACCGATTAACCTGCAAAATAGTCAACTCATCCTAATCACCAATAAATATAAAATTAGAACTAAAATGGGAAAATAAGAAAAAAAAAAAAATAAATACATAGAATGAAAAATAAAAAAATAAAAATAGATATTTAAATAAATGAATACATAATTAGTAATATATCACTTCTTTTTTTTCTTTTTCGTTTTTGTTGGTACCTTAAATAGCCAAATTTGAGATCAAATAGTTGTCTACAGGATACATAATATCGTTCAAATTTGTAATTCGAACTGAAACTTTTTTGATTTTGGTCAATATGTGGAGATCTCCAGTAGAGTAGTGTCATGGCAGATTTAGCATCATTTTAAGAACTTTGTTTTTCAATCGAAGTATATGGCACTTGGCACTGGTGACCCGTAGAACATAATGCTTTGAAATATAACTTTAAAAATGATAAGATTACTTTCGTTACTAAGTTTAGACTTTCTGTTTATGAATGGATATAAATAGGAAGTCCAAAACGTGTGTTTTGTCTAAGTGATACTTAGCACTAGATTTCCATTCTGTCGGTATGCCATTTATTTGAAGCACGATGCTGGGAAAAACAAGCTTTTCGTTTCCTTGTGAAAAAGATGGCCTGAGTCTTTCCAGCATGTGTGTTTTGCTCATGGTAGCGTTATTAAATATGTTTTTTATGAATAATCGAGCGAAAGCCGATTTAGGTTGTTAGTTTCATATGATACCATTTAGAATGTACCGAATAAATCGAAGCTCAATACGGATTTGACTCATAAATCTAATATAAAATTGAAGAAATAACAAGACTACAGTTATTATTTTTTCTCGCTTAATTCTTCTCCTTGCTGTTAAATGTTGTGTTCTTAATCCCCTCAAAAATCATAAAATATAATATAATTGAGTAATAAATAAAAAAGTCCAATATGGACTAAAACTATCAGCCGAACAATAAAGTGGTGAATTTAATATTTAATAAATAGCTTTTAATTTATATTCGATGTTTTATAATTTTTTTTAAGGTTAATATAGGTGGTAGATATTTAACACAAAAAAACAAAAACAGTTGCAGGGATGCAGCACGTTTAAATTATGTTTATCATTTGGATACAATATCAGAGCCGATGCACTGGGATACATGCGGGATACAGTAAAGAAACTGTATCCCACTTTCCTTTCATCATCCCCTGACATACTTCATGATTCCAATGACCATCAATTTATCGTATGTATATATACACACGTCCTTAAACACATACAAGGAACACGTTACATCTCTATATCGCCATGAAGATGTTTCAGAGTGTGTGCATTAAATATAATGGGCAGCTATAACCCAGCGATACACAAATGATATTATCGTTTGGTTATCGATTTGCTTTGCGTTTGGTTTAATGTACAAATATATTTTACTTTCTCTACCACAGTCGATTGCGACGCTGTGTGTAACGTGGACAGTTGAACACTTTACATGGAAGATTTATTTTGTAGCTGTTGTTTTGGAATACTGAAATGTTTATCAAACGAGATAGCTATATTAATACTCAATATTTACACATAGATGCAAAAAAGAAAATTCCAAAATGTTGACCCCAAATAGAGTGAGTAACTGAAACCACATTAACCTGAAAGTGCTTTTGTTTTTGAAAAACAACAAAGACTTTTGTGAATTGGAGCTGTTTCTCGTTTTTTTTTTGGATCATTTCTTATAAAAAACTTTGGCCATTTTTAAATTTTCAAATTTGTGTTGCCTTTTTATACCTTTGTTCCTAAGGGTATATTTTGATACATAGACATTGACATTGACACCCAGAAACATTCGTTAATTATATTCCTATATTTATCAATAAAATAATTTAGTGGCCTACAGTTTCAAAGACGTTCCAGTCATATGTGCTGGTTTAGGATCATCAGTACGTTCCTACAAATATAACAGTTTGCCAGAGTCTTGGCTTTAATTTTGTTTAAATTATTTAATACACGTCATCAACTACTACTTTAATCTGGCCAACATAAATTGGCAGTACACGTCTTATGGAAAAGCTTTTTTAAATCAGTGCCATATTTTTGCGCCATACTAAATTGAAAGAAACACCTCATAAAAAGTGTTTACCCGCCAGGGAATTTCCAATTGCATCTGACGTAGATCCAACATCTTTTGTTCAGCGCACATCTGATTGGCTGCGGCTGCTATTCAACTCCCATTAATAATTGAATTCATTCAGACTATACCCTATCCTAAGGGTGTATTAATTTTGACACCCCTTAATATTCATTGTAGACCCCTAAAAGTATATATATATTTATGATAAGGACCTAAACCTAAGACTATTCAGCAATGTCCGTATCAACTTTTGAGGCCTTTAAATTATTGCTAGGACGTTGAAATTTGCAAAATATACTTCCTAGGGTAATTTTTTAACATTTTCAAAATGCGCTCACTGCCACGCCTACAATTTAGAAAAAAAACATTTTAATGCTAAATTTAGAGAGATAAAGTTTTACAACCTTCACAAGATGTGAAGGAACTGCCCACCTTTATGAGTTATTCATATAAGCTTTTTGCCACGCCTACTTTGTGTGGGCGTTTTTCACTAAAATGCTGTTTTCTTCAAAAATTTTCATATGAATCGAAAAAAAAATGTTGAAGCATATATTTAGCCAATATTTTTCCCAATATATCGCCCATACAAAGTTTTTGTCCACGCCCACTTTTTGGGGTCGTTTTTTAAAAAAATATTTTTTTTTCTATAAATTTCATAGAATAAAATAAAATGCTATCCATCATCTTCTTAATGCTTTTTTTTTAATGTGTGAAAAATACGTTAAAATGGGGTTACAAAATTGTAAGCTGTTAAGCTGTCTAGTTATGTGCAATTTGTATTTTTAGGTCATGTATCTTGTGCTTAGAAAGTAAAATAGTAGTTAGAAATGGCCTCAATTTCATCCAAACTTAAATGCCGACAAAAAGAATGAAAATTTTTTAATTATTTAATAGATGAAATTATATTTATTTATTTAATTCTAAGCTAAATTAATCTTAATGACTATATTTTTTTATATTTGTTTGTTTTTTGCCTACTTACTAGTATCCCCTACAAATGTTAACTTCCAAACACTCCAATCCTTTATATTGCGGTTAATAAAATCTCGTTTTAGTTTCAGTGCTGGTAAAATCTATTTTCCTGATGTGTACTGCAGATATACGAACATGAAAAACGCAAGAGTTTTGTCTTATTACACCTATTTTCCTTTAGTAAAACCGAATATAAAAAATTGTATAGTTCGTTTTAATTATGTCTTCAATTTTGCTTAATTTCATAATGAATACAGAGCTTTCGAGAAAAATTGAATTGGATTTTCGTTCAATTTTAATATAAGGATAATCTCAATTAATGAATATCGATAGCGATTTCGAAGGCACTTGATAAAAAGTTAACGCCAGATAGTGGAAGCTTAAGAGGTGGAAAATTCGATGCATTTAATTGATTTTATGAAATCTACTAATTATGACTTTTGTTACCGTTCAATATTAGTGCCATGGAGGGGTACCAGATGCAATTACGCCCTAAGCTTTTTTATTTACTTGCAAAATTCTGATTAACATCCTGTTATGAGAAGCTTCACCAATTTGCTATTTGGGATCAAGATTCTTCTTGCACACAATGGTTGGAGGACTATTCTATTTCTTTTATTTCTTTTTATTGGTTCTGACTGAGAATGAAATTCATCAGTTAGGTATATGTTATATAATTTACCACATACAATCACATCGCAATACAAATAAGGCAGTTATTCGCCTAAAAATGATTCCAATAATTTTGTTAAAATTCGCTGCACACTAGGGTTTTTTTAAAATTGTTTAGCGTGCCAATTTGGTCCTTAAAGAAGTTTAGCTTAGCACTTTATTTTAGGGTTCACGTTAATCTTTCTGCTCTTTGGAACGTTCTAAATCGTCGAACATTTGCTATTGGTCTTCCAAAATGCTTAAAATCTTGAGGAGAAAATACACTCTAAAATTATTATGAGGCGCCCGAGGTAGAAGACCTTACACAGACAATTTGACAAGCAACTTAATGTGCATTGGTTTATTAAAAGTAACATAAACAAAAACTAATTACCCCCTTTTCGATTCTACCGTAAGATATCGACAATTATATAAATCCTATATAACATCACACGCATTGTCTAAAAGCCTTGCGTTTCGAAAAGAGCCGATTATTGTTTTGACGCTGTTTGACGCAACAACATTACTAATTTATTTACTCACTGACTTTTCTAACTCTAAAGTGCAGAGTCAGAGTGAGAAAACTCGAGAATGGGTCACCAACATCGGGAAGGAGGGTCTGGCCAAGTGGGAAATGTATCAATCTTCAAATAGAATGACAGGAAATTGATTTACTTTTGCACTACAACTGGCAAACTTATTGTAAAATTGCTGCAGCTTGCAGAGAATATTTCATTTGTTCAAGGATAATTGATTGCATGGAAACTTAATGATGGTTGCGGCAAGAACGAAACTACTAATTCCCAACAGGAGTCTGGCATTACCACAAATTGAGTTCTACAAAGACCTCTATGTGTATTATTGTTATTGCAATTGATGGAGTGATTTGTGGTGCGAAAAAAAAAAAAAAACAAATCATCGTGGGACCAATTTTTATTCATCTCTAAAGAGGTACATCAGGGATAGGAGGTGTGTCCCCTGGGCGTTAGCCTTATACAGAATCATAAATCCAATCATAAATGTGCGGAGATGATCATAAATTTGCTGCCAACATAACTGGAAAAATGTCGGTAAAGTTTAATGGATGAAAAAATGTGGAGATATCATTTGGACGCATAAAGGATACTAAGTAAGCCAGCGACGAAAAATCTGCAGAAGCGACAGAGAGAGCAAAGCTAAATGACTGTGCAAAAAATGTTCTTATTTTCACAGGAGGAAAACCGTATATACATAATTGTGAATTCAAGTGCAAAGCTGCTTTCAGTTGCCAAAGCTAAAGAGATTTTCCATATGCACGCAGTCTTCCACATATAGCACCCTAATGAACGAGTGCCGGCTACGGAAGTTTCATCCTTCGGTTGGTTTTGAGCAGACAGTGGCGACATGGAAATAATATGATCATTTATATGAATTAATATTCAAACGAATGTGTTGGCATTTTGCTTGTGAAATTTTCCTGTATCTTCACTGATGATGAACGTTATAGTTTATTATTTATGTATATTTTCTTATTCTTTTCTTTGGCTGACTATGTGGTCGGTCGTTAAGTAGATATTTGCTTTGCATTTTGCCTATTCATTTACTAGTTTAGTTTTATTTTGTCTGTTCTGAAACTGCGAACTTCAAATTCTGCTCATTAATCATATTATTTATGGCTTGCGATTTTTCCTGAAGATATTAAAGTATATTTTCACAATATTATAATGATTTGCATATTATATTGTTAAGGTTTCAATAAACACTTCATGTCGAATGAAACTGAATTCAAAAGTCAACTTCACAAACACTGCAAAATATAACTACATATTTTTATACAGACGTTTCTTAATAGTTTAGCTATTAAGACTGTTTTATTTCAATAAAAAAATATAACTATTCTCGAAAACACAATTTGTTAGTCTTGAAGTGGCTTGGCCGACTACCAGACTGAAATTTAAGTATGTATCTACAATGTATTATGTCGCTTCGCAAAGAAGGAAGTACACAAACATAAGCATACACTTATTATACAGCTTCTGTTTGGCAGAATGATGGCTGTGTAACTATATAATATAAGTATGCGGAATTGACAAGCTCAAGAGAAATTTTGAGTTCAAAAATTTAGAACTTTTCCTGCAATGTAATATTGAACTTTTAACAATTTTCTGTTAGAGTATTAAACCCATATATATGTAAGCAATCCCAAAAATAAATAAAGCATATAATTGTAATACTTTGCCAAATTTTTAGTTACCGACACCAATTTCTCAGTAACCAACACCGCTAAACTTAAGTGCTGGTGTCTATTTTCTTTTTCAAAACGAAAAAGTTTCTACTATCAGCGTCGGTCACTGAATATTAAATATTAAACTGAATATTGAATATTAAACTTTAATTATGAACACCCCATTATATATTAAGTAATTTTATTATTTTAACAATTACAAACTAACAAAAAGATACCATAGTTAACACTTTAAAATAATATTCATTGTTCGCTTTTGTGCAAGACACGCATATATGCATTGTTAAAATAATAGTTTATACTTTTATGTTTCCACCAGTCTACAGCGATTTCAAACTTTCTAATTCATCACAAAGAAAGGGTGACTACAAAATGTCACGTGGATTTCAATCTTATGACTTATAGCATTTAACCACAGGAAACCTTAGAAAAACGGCCATTAGTGGTTTACACTATTTTATTACTTTATATTGTCGTATTGAAACTTGAAAGTAATCGATATTTATTTCATATATAAAGTGCTCAAGAAAGAATCGCTAACATGTAAGAATCATTAGCAAATTCAAGGAGCACATATTTTATTTATATAGCTTCGCATTAAAAATAAAGTTAAAAGAATAAAAATTATACCTAAAAAGCTGATACTAGGAACTTTAATTTAGCACTGAATTTGTTGCAGTATAGAAAGACACATTTAACCCACCAAGATTTATGCTAAAACGCTATCACGCTAAACACACTGAATTAATAGAATGAAATAAAATCTTACCCATCATCTTCTTAATGCTTTTTTCTTTAGGGCGTATAGGGATATCGATAAGCTATTATTCTGTTCGCGCCAAGCGGACTGTAGCGTTTCCTTATGTTGGTCAATAAATTTCATAGAACAGAACGCTTGGGGCGAACAGTATGATACCCTATCCATATCCCTATATGCCCAACAAAAAGCATTATCATCTAAGATGATGGGTGAGATATTATTTCATTCATTAAATTAAAAAAAATATATATTTTTTGAGAAAACCCCCACCAAAAAGTGGGCGTGGCCATTGGAAAAAATATTGGCTAAATATCTTACTAAAATTTTTTTTTCGTTTTCTATGAAAATTTTCGAAGAAAATAACATTTTAGTAAAAAACGCACACAAAAGGTAGGTGTGGGAAAAATCTTTACATGACAAACTTATAAAGGAGGGCAGTGCCTGTGAAGGTTATAACACTCTATCTCTCTACCCTTAGCTTTAAAACGGTATTTTCTTAATTGTGGGCGTGGCAGTGGGCGTATTCAAAACCATACATTGTACATTTAACCATATCGGAGCCCTAGGGAGTATGGGTTCCAAATGTCAGCTACCTAGCTTAATTTTAAAGGCCTAAAAATTGCGCACTGATGGACGGAGGACTTTCTAAATAGTCTTAGAATTTTGTCCTGATCATAAATAAAGGGTGATTTTTTAGCTGGTTTGGTTTGGCAACACTGGTTTTGACAGCTGACGTGTGTTTAGTACCTTGTGTCACTGTCAAACAGCTTCAGTTTGGTTTGCAATTTAACCATGGATCGTCTTACAAATGAACAACGCTTGCAAATTATTGAATTTTACTATCAAAATTCGTGCTCGGTTCGAAATGTTCATCGCGCGCTGCTTCCATTTTATGATCGGCATTCTCGACCTTCTGAGCAGTCTATTCGGAAGATTGTGACCAAATTTCGCACCAAATTTACTTTGTTGGACATTAAACCACCAACACGTTTACGTACTGTGCGTATTGAAGAAAATATTGCGGCCGTATCAGCTAGTGTGACAGAAGACCGCGAAATGTCGATTCGGCGCCGTTCCTAGCAGTTAGGCATTTGTTACAGCACTACGTGGAAAATTTTGCGGAAGGATTTGGGCGTAAAGCCTTTTAAGATACAGCTGGTGCAAGAACTAAAGCCAGCCGACCTACCACAACGCCGAATTTATCGTGAATGGGCTCTTGGAAAGCTGGCCGAGGATCCGCTTTTTTATCGAAAAATTGTGTTCTGCGATGAGGCTCATTTTTGGTTGAATGGGTACGTAAATAAGCAAAATTGCCGCATTTGGAGTGAAGATCAGCCAGAAGCATTGCAACAGCTACCAATGCATCCCGAAAAAGCCACTGTTTGGTGCGGTTTATGGGCCGGCGGCATTATTGGGCCATATTTCTTCAAAGATGATGCGAATCGCAGCGTTACTGTCAATGGTGAACGCTACCGAGCGATGATAACAAACTTTTTTTTGTCCGAAATGGAAGTTCTTGACTTGCATGATATGTGGTTTCAACAAGACGGTGCCACATGCCACACAGCACGCAAAACAATGGCGCAATTGCGAGGCGAGTTTGGTGAACAGTTAATTTCACGTTTCGGGCCGGTCAATTGGCCGCCTAGATCGTGCGATTTGACACCATTAGATTATTTTTTGTAGGGGTATGCCAAGGCTAATGTGTATAGGGACAAGCCCGCTTCGATTGACGCACTGGAAGCCAACATCCATGCATTCATTCGTGAGATACCGGCCGATATGTGTGAAAGAGTATGCAAAAATTGGACTCAGCGGATGGGCTACCTGAGACGCAGCCGCGGTCAACATTTGCATGAAATTATCTTTAAACATTAAATTGCAAGGTTCAAACTATCGATTCAAATAAATATTTCATTCATTTTTTCGAATTTTTTGTGTTTTTTTTTTAAAAAAAGTTCTAAACCTCTTAAAAAATCACCCTTTATATACACATTTATGGGTATACGACGAATATTAAGGGGTGTTACAAACTATGTGTCAAAATTAATATACCCTTAGGATAGGGTATACAAATAAAATGTCATCCAACAGATGGAAAGCTTTTCCCTTTGAGGCATATAGGGATATGGATAGGGTATCATACAATTCGTGGCAAGCGGACTGTACCCTTATCTTATGTTTTCAATGAATTTAATTTTGGCAAGATTTTTCTATAAACTTTTTATTATAAATTTAATAAAAACTAGATATAATGTTATCTATATAAGGCAAGGGTGTTGCGAATATTCGCAATTGTGGAGCTTCCGTATTGATATGGAAATCTGCCACTTTTGTATCCGCAATATTTAACGCTGCTGAAACTGAAAGTGCGATCGGTATTATTTTTGATTTAATATAACGCACCAATTTTGAACTTTACCTGTAAATATTCAATAAAAATATGAAAGATAACAGTCGTATTATTTTATAGCAATACCCATATAAAGTTTTTAAAAAAAAAATATCTTAAGATACGCATCCGCATTCGTATTCGCGGGTGCAAGCCTTTAAAAATCTGCATCCGCAACAACCCTGATACGTAATTATTTTTAAAACTATTTTCTTGCGGCGCAAAGGGATAGAATATTAAACTAATTGCCACAAGCAGAGTGTAGCCTTTGCTGCCTATGTCTCTAAATTTGAATTAGCCTTTCTATTCATCATTCTAATTTCATTAATGTTTCACAAAGATGCATTATTTTATCGCCAATAGGACTTGCGCCATGGGCGTTAACATATTTATCAAACAATGTTCTATACTACCAATTATCCATATATTACACAAAGCATTTCATCGCAATAGAAACATTTACATTGAGATATCTAAGTATATCCTTGGGCACACACCGATACTGATACTGATAGATATTTCAAATAAATTGCATTAGTGTCATGCAACATGTTTTGTAGAAACACATTTTCTCAATTTCAATGGACCTTTGGTTGTTTGCGGTTTGGTTGAGAACTCATGACTCGCCCACAATGGTTGGATGTTCTTTTTAAAGGCTGATTTCCTAGAAACATATTTGTATAAATGTATATATATATATAAATATGCTTCCTCTTCCCCAATATTGAATAAATACATCCGTTCTTTCTTCTTATGAATATGCGCTATATTTTTGATGCATTGGGGCAGTATATTCTCTTCTATACGTATCTAAATGGTATTTATTATTTGGGAAAATTATTTTTCTGACACCACTTTGCCTTTTAATAATATGTAGATATTTTCAGTTTTATTATTTTAACAACATATCTATATAGCAAGGGCGGATACAGGAAAATATTTTCAAAATGCATATTTGGTGATTTGTCATCCTACATTTTTTTTTTTTTATCAATCAATCAATCGATAAGAATACAAACATCTCTTAAAGACTAAAAAATGTATACTATTTGTTAATCTTAAAATATTACAAACAGAATTTTTCTTTTTAAATATTAATCGTGCGCCTTCATAATACTGAATTCGTTCTATTCTCTGCGAGGGCACTGCATAAAAGGAGTTGCATTTTACAACATTGTATTCCAAAACAGATCAAACTATTTAGGGCATAGTCGATATGACACTTAAAAGTCAACTGTACGTCCACATAGACCCCCAGTCGATTTGGTAGATTTAAGATAATATAATCTGCTTCTTGAACAGGTAAAATTTGGCAATTTTTATGTTTAGCAATTAGTTCGTCTTATAAACAATCAAGCAGTGATTAAAGCTCCGGAATCGCCAACATTGATATCTAAGCTGGTAGAACAATGTAGAAATCTCTGAACTAGATTGCCGACCGATTGCCATGTGCTGGCAACTGCAATGCGGCTGAACTTGTAGCAAAAATATCAGCTTCATGCTTAAAGCAAGGAATAGCCATTAAGCGTACGGATGAAATGCCATCAGAATGGGAGCACCTTCTAATGACATTGGCAGCAGCTAGACATCTATTAAGAGGAAACCACAATAAAATTATGTGTTAGATGAATGTTAGATGAATATTTTAGAAGATATAAGTGATATGAGCGGCGCACATTCAAATAGTTATGTAGGCTATTACTTTTTTGGTTTGAGGTGTGAGTAATAAATCTGGGGTTTCACTGCATCAGTCTAACGGGGTGACGAATTCCATAAATTCTTTTAGGCTGAGATTTTTTAGAAATCTGATAACCGACCGTGGAAAGTCGCGAAACAGCACTCCAGCCTTCGCTTCACATTTACTTGTAGCTGTTGTTCATACAAATCATTAAGAAGTCTATCATTTTTAGCATTCTAGTTCATAAAACGAGGAAAAGTTATTGCTAACTTACTAAAATTAAAAAAACAATTATCCAAAATCTACCCTCCTTTCAGAAATTTCGTTGGAGTTTGAAACCTCTACCTATATCCGCCGCTACCACATAGTAACTGCTAAGTCTGTTCCGACATACCGCGATTCTGTCAGAAAATTACATTCTTCCGAGGGTACTTTTACCGTTGTTCTTTTGTATTATATTGCTTCATCAGAAGCAGGGAGAAACGATTAAATACAGGATATGTCCTTCATATCAAAGGTTTTCTGATTTTTATTGCGAATGCAAATTATTCTCAAACGTGGTAATAACTTCCGAAGTGAATTAATAGCGTATTGTATGCCATTTAAATATATGTACATTATATAAAAGAGGTAACATTGTCTAAGCTTAATCTGATCCAATTGCTTGTAATGCGCTAAGTGATGCGTTCTTTCAATATTGATGTCAACACGTTTGTTATGACGTTGTAAACTGAAGACGGAAAGATATTATTTATTTATTAATTTATAAAGTCTTTAAATTATCAAAACTAACTACCATTACAAAATTCTTAGAGTAAGAGAATGAAAATATTCATGTTATTCTTTAACCTTATTAAAAAAAAATAAATTTGAAGCTGAGTAAATACCTACATTTTTTTTTAATACCATCAGCAAGCATGGTCAATTCTGGAATGAAGAATATCGCGAACAAACATGATGAAAGTGGCATCGCATACGCAGCAACTGCATATAGCGAATCCCAAATTACATAACAATATTCTATATGAGGTCTGACTAATAAATAAATAATTTTAAGGCTATTTATATCTCTAAAGTCTTTAATATTACGTTTAAGGAAGCCTAACAATGAGTTAGACTAGGCAATGACATTATCGTAGTGCTAAAAGAAATCTAACTTATTGTCAAATATAACACCAAAACGTTTCATTTCATCAAAACGTTGAATTCAAAGATCATTTATAGAATAATTATAAAATACAATCAGTACACGGAAAGAATAACGAAAAGATTTTGAAGTTTTGTACATCCGCTTAGGACTTACTAATTCGCAACTTTTTGTTCGCAATTTTAAAAACTCTGCCAAATGACGAAATTGTTACTTGAAAGTCATGATTTAAGACTTTTTGTTATCAATGAAGCGATGAAAATAAATACAAATTTTGATCCACGCTTTGCGAATTGATACAAATTATTATCAATTTGCTGTTATGTTTGGTACAAAATTGCAAAAGTGCTCCATATTTTACGACTTTCTTGTTGTGATTTAGAATTCCTTCGTTATAAAACTGAACTACTTGAGATGTGAATTGCCGCTGTTTTTGTTAAGATTTGCAACTTATTTGTGTTGATTTGTAAAGTAACATATGAAGTATTACTATTTCTTTCATTGTAATTTAAAAATGTGTAACAGTAAATTGAAACCTACTTGTTATTAAATTTACAACTACTTTTCGTGATTTACAATTCTGAAGGAGCAATTTGCTAGCTATTTCAAAATTTCAAAAATGTTGTTAATAGTTTTCATTAAGTATTACTAGTTGATGCAATATTGTATTATTTGGCAGTTATTTGATATTATGATTATTATGATTGCCACATACATATCTACATATGTTATACATACGTCCTTTTCTTCTCGGTTTCTTATCGAGTACATCAAAATTCAAACTAGAAGCAAGTGTGAATTATAACCGCCCGCAAAATCTTTACTTCGAAGGCAATAACTGTGAAAACGTTTGACCATCGTCTGGCTCCGATTTGAATTACCCTTGTCGTAAATTTCAAACATATTGCCTCAAAGTAAAGCATCTTCATTCTCAATTTATAACTATAACCTTGTGATTTGCGAATAACATTTCGCAATTTAGGATCCTTGAATGATGATTATGAATACATGTAAAATTAATACAAAATTTGATCTATTTAATCATTCTGAGGTAGTAAATTACCAAATATTTTTCGCAAATTGAGATTAGTTAATGTTGTTAGTAAAATTGATATTTTGAATTTGTAAATTGTGATAAAATATGCATGTTTTACTGTGAAGCAAACCGATCGCAAAATACAACTTTTTATCAGAAATTATTCCAAACGAAATGTAGCAGATCGAGATGTTTTGTGCTTGAAATAAGCTTATTTGTGATCAATCTTAAAGAAAAACGTCGTGATTTACGAAAAATATGTGATTTTTGAAATATAGCAATTGGTGATTTTTAATTCTTTCCGTGTAACATTATCCATCCGATAATGTAATAAATAATTTCAAATTATCCACGAAAGTCAAAACCTTACCAAATTAACATATTTCATGAACGCTTTTAATAAATAATTTAAATAGCAACGGGCCCAAATGACTGCCCTGTGGAACACCCGAAGTAATTTCGAGAAGTGAAACCATCGACTTTAACCATTTGCGTTCTAACTATTAGTCAGTTTATTAAAAAAACATTTTAGCATTGAAAAATGAAAACCCAAAGACTTTAGCTTAGCCAAAAGAAGGGTGTGATCCAGGAAAGAATAAAAAGCCATTGGGAACAGATGGGGCCGTCAACCTCACATCACTCACTGGGTATACATTTCGGTTAAAAGAACGAAACTTAGGTATGGAGTAGCTGTCTGGTGGACTGCGTTCCGCGCTGAGGGGATCGGGAATTTAATAGTTGGGTTTGGAATTTGAAAATTCGCAAGCGGGTTAAATTTCGCTGTCAGTTAGGCGAACTGAAATCGAACAAAGAATAAAAAACTCAAAAAAGAAAAAAATACCTTTTTACCACAGTTGGCGAGTGGTTTAACTTCTCATATATCCTTTCTTGAAGCTTCTGATGGCTTATGTATCATACAGCTAATTCTTTTGTAGGTCATTCACCCTGACCTATTTACAAATTTCTCAGTGCAAAGTGCTCGATATGTAGTAGTGTGGTCATCTTGTATTTATGTGCTTTGACTTCACCAAAGCCCCACATCTTCGAAGTGTGTGTTAGACTGATCAAGTGCATCTCCCTCACATCCAATTCGGCCATCATGCATTCTCCGTGCTGTTGGTCAGCGGTTTCGACTATATCCTTCAAATTTCTGTGACACACGCTGAAGCGAGATCGACCCATCTTTACCGTGCCTGTGCATTTAAGCGTGACGTGAATTTTGGGTGATTTTGGCAGTTGTCGGTTTTTCCTCATTTTGTGGGCTTGTGGGCTTGGGGGCTTTGCGTGATTTTATTCATTGTTTGATTAGTAATTAATTTCATCCGAGTCGTTAGTTTCCTGCAAACCCACAATTCATCCTTGTCTGCACGTTGTTTTGTTGGGAAGCAGCAATTGCTTTAGTTAAAGCGACCAATCGAATAAGCAAAGTCCATATTCTCTGACAGACTAAATCTTAGTCACTCCTTCCGTCTTTCTGATCATTGTAGCGTGTTGGAGGCGGAAATAATGGCGATTAAAGAAGTCTTATCTTGGCTAAAGACGAACGTGATATTCTCGAAGGATATTGGAATCAGTCTCTGTAAAGTCTGTAGTAGCCCTAGAATGCAGACCGTCTCTTGGGAAGATGGTGCAGCAGTTGTATGCTCACCTAATGACTACTTTCCTGAATCCAAAAAGGCCTGATAGTTTTACCATTTCCAAAAGTAAATTTACAACCATATCACGTAAGTGCAAATTATCTTCCCCGGTTCTTATCTTTTTCACACCAACGTTTACCTGTATGATAGGGAGATAAATTTTCCATTCGCATATTGATAAAAAAAATTGAAGCCAACTCATCGCTTGGCTTTGTCTCACAGTTTGGTCCAACAAGTTCTCCAACCCTTATCTTCAATCCATCTGCCTACTTCCAAAAGAGTCAGTAAGGGTCTCCTGTCAGGGTCTGCATATTTCCAGGATCGCAAGCATTCAGTAGCATTCGAATTCTCAATTTTACTCTTCGAGGCTTACCCTGGAACCATCTGTTTATTTTAGCTCCCAACCAAAATAAGATCAAAGTCATTAATTTGAATAGTCTTGAAAATAGAAAGTAAGAAGAGAATATAACTTTCATTCATCGACTCCTCTCTGGATTTGCTTATTGCGCATCTCTCTTTTGATTCACTGAGTGCCGTTATTGAAGATGCCCTCCCAGCGCACTTATGAATTCCGATGCACATATGCGTTTTTTTTTCACTATTTCTATTTTTTATTTTTTTCACCGCTTTTACATTTCATGAGCTACTTTTTAAGCCACGGACCGCATTTTAAAGTATTACAGTTACTCTTCTAAAGAAAAAAACAAAGTAATGCTATGCTGTCGTTTGTGGTAGTATATATCTCACATTTAATTTATATCTAACTAAATGGTGGCTTTAAGTTAACCATTTTTAAGACAACCATTTTTTTTTATACATTGTGTTACCGACATAATGTTCAATGCCTTGGGATATGAATTGTGGACATCATGGTAAAAAAAAATAGCAAGCGGCTTTAACATTTAAGGTCTAAAAACCGAATTGAGATTTGGAATAATTTACATTTAAGTGAGTAAGTACACCAAGGTAGGACTTTTCTTAAATCCTTGGTAACTGCGGTAAAACTTGGAGATAGAACCTTACTTCATTATGTTCTTCTGTTCATTCTTTATTGTACTCCAAATGAGGACTTCGAACTAAGCACCTCGAGCACCTGAATCAAACAGTACCTGGATATGGATAAAAACAACAAAAAAACGTATATTTTCATGGAATTTATTAGATTGATGCATTTTTCCTTTTAAGCTTCTCGGTTACTGAAGTATACTATTGGGAAAGTTATTGCAATCCTGCTTAAACTTCATGTCAAGCTATAAATGAAGATATCGAAAGATGACACAAAAAAAGATGAAAGAAATTATTCTGTTATAATAAACGATATATAGGCACCTACCTAAAATTGATTCTCTATAACTTCTCAATACATGTTGTTCTTTTCTCGGTAGAATCAAATATGCAGCATAATTTCAAGTGTTTCTAAAATAATGAGAAACTTTTGTCTCGCACTGTTTTTTAATATGCAATTTAAAAACTCATCTTAAATAGCGAGAAACATTTGTATTTGCGCAGGTTTGCACTTTAGTTTTCTTAAAATTCTGTCATATATAAACTTAAGAATTAGAATCAAAAATGTTCTTTAAGGGTAAGAACATTATTAAATATATGTGATAAAAAATAAAATTGATATCTTTTAACTTTATGCAAATGTAAAAATCATATTGGTTTGCCTTATATTGCTTAAATATTCCTTTAAACCAAAAAAAAACTCATTTTCTTTTCTGTAAACAGTTGTGGCTGTATATCGCCACAGTGACGGAGTTATTAATAGTTCCAAGCCCGATACAAACTGAATCCGTGGTACAATAATTGTAAATGTTGTAAATGTAATAAATGACCACCGCTCCCTATCTCGTTGTTCAAATAATTACCAATATTCTCATAGGGGCTATAATAAATAAATAAAAACAAATAACAAAAAGGTTCAATAAAACGACACAAAATTACACTCATCCCAACCGCTGGGGTTAATGAATTGTGGAACGGATATGGATATCGCCAAAGATTCCCATCATTGAGGGTCTACCACCAGGAGCACATCCAACTCAGTGACCATACCGATTCCGCCCCTCTGCTGAAGTTAATGCAACAGTAAGTTCGGTAACAAGCACCCACAGTTGACCAGCCTTCAGAAGTATATGTAAACATACATATGTACATGTGAGGAAAAATGTAGTCGAATACGTTGGAACGAATTCCGCAATTTAATTACAAAATTTCTGCTGACAGTAGAAATGCAGTCCGCCTCTTCCGTCGCTGAACAGTATAGCACTCCTTTGGTTTTTGTTTTTTTATATGTTGAATAAATTTTCAGAATATAATTTTCTGCACTTGTGGTTTTGTAGGTAGGTACTGATTAAGAAAAAAAATAAAATGAAAAAATGTGAACTGTGTAAATAAGAACGAAATCAAAAAATAGCTTGAAGTGGAAGAGGACAAGGTGTGTGGCATAACTATAGGCGGCGAGGACGACGGAAACTGAACATTGGTTGTTTCCTGTAGAAATGGACAACAATGTGGTGACACAACAGAGATGGTTGCTACTGTTGAAGGATGCAGCTGGCATTTTATAAAGGGAGCACTGTCCGATGTCGTTGTGTCGCATTGTTTGTAAAAATGTATTTTCTTTGCTTTCTCATCCATTTTTTATGCCACCCCTTTGTTTACATTGCTGATTTGGTTTGCGGGAGTAAAGCAGAAATAAAAGTATGTTAACTGTTGATAAAGTGCAGCATTCCGGTGCAAACGTCTGGTACTAGTAATTGAATGCTTTCTCCAAAAATTCCAGGAGTATAACATAATTGCTTTCAAAGTTAATTAATGTGGCAACCCCCGCACATACGCGAGTGAAATGCAATGTAGGTACTTATGGACGCTTAGAAAAAAGATAGTCTGTCAATTACTTCGATAAGCAACTTCCATTCAGGCATAGCTTGACTAAACTTGGAAGGTACCTATTTTAGATTTTAACACAGGTATCAAATGCTTTATTATTTTGTTATGCTATTGATAACGCCCTTGCAAGGACAGGATATGTGTTCTCCTATTATTTATTAATGGCGCTGGTAGTATTTATAAAGAAGAACACATCTTCGAAATTCTGACGTATACGTACACGTGAGCCTAGATATGAACCACTGATGTGCAATGTGTTACCGACTAACAGTTCAATACTTTTGGGAAAATATTTGTTGATATTTCTTATAAAAAAATCTAATCCGAAATTTGTTAAAAAAAACTTATGAAGTAAATTCAGTAAATTCAAAAATATATATAAATATAATATTTATATTATGCGTGACAGGAACATTGATTATTAGGAAGTAAGCTGTAATAATTAGATGTCCTATACAGTATGTTAAACTTTGAAAATATAAATTTAAAGGAGAAATTTGCAAGTCTTTGAAAAGCGGCCAGCAATGCGTTAAGCGATTCTTACCGCAAATTATTCTAATAAGACATTTTTGAGTTTTAAATAAGGAATCAAAAGTGTTATCAAAAGCCCCTCCCCAACTTATAAGACCATATTGCAGTTTTGAGTTTTCAAGTGCATAATATATCACTTTATAGTTTGCCATTTTAGACACGCAAAAAATGAAGAAAAAAGTAAAATTATAGGTCGCATATATTTTATATTGATACAAAGCTACTGTTTCAAATAATACATAATGTATCAACTGGTAATAGTTAAGTATTAAAGAGTATTAACAACATTTTTGATAAAACCACACAGCTTATAACAAAACTAAGAGAAACATTTGTTGAAGAGGCATTTCCGTTTTGCCTACACTAATCTCTCCTATGTTCTCTGCCTCTCTTCACTTTGCACCACATAAAATAACTCTTATTTTCAGATTATTCAAAATATAAGCCTGTTTCAAGGAAATATAGTGAAATTGAATAAACTGTAGGTAGACACAATCCAGTCTGTCTACTTCCCCTATGCAATAAGTATAGAGCCACTCTTGCAACTTTTTACTCTTGTAAACATTTTTATATGGAAGAAAAAGACGCGTCTTTTGTTTCCATTCATCACATTTGATAATGTGTTATTGTAACTGGAGTAGTTTTTGAGTCCTCAACATATTCTTAAAGACAGAATAGTGGAATCTTTACATACAGCTCTTGCTTTCTACATTAAAAGAGCGAACAATTAAACTACTGAAAATAATTAGACACACACACATACATATTCTTTATATCCCTGAATTTGGTTTGTTAGTGTTGGTTTAGCTTGAGCCCATAGTTATATAATGCTTGTAAATACTAATGCAAATTAATTTAGCAATATTCATGTTGCTAGCCAGTTGTATGTTTCTTTTAAATTGATTCAAATTTTATTCTCTTGTGTTGTATATGAATTTTATATATGGATTTTTAAAGCTGCCTTGATTCTAATGCGATGATGAGCAAAGAGGGACAGAAGAAAGAGGAGTGTAGACAAGACGAAAATGCGTTTTGGCTCTTCATCAAACTGTTATATCCTATCCTTAGAGTATATTAATTTTGACACATAGTGTGTAACACCCCTTAATATTCGTCGTAGTCCCATAAAAGTATATATATTTATGATCAGGACCACATACTCGCTAGGGCTCCGAAATGGTTAAATGTAACATTTTTTCGAATACGCCTACTGCCACGCCCACAATTTATAAATAACCGTTTTAAAGCAAAAATTAGAGATATAGAGTACTATAACCTTCAGAAGATATGTAGGCGCTCCCCTTTTTTATAAGCTTGTCATATAAAGTTTTTTGCTACGCCTATTTTTTGTGGGCGTTTTTCACTAAAATGCTGTTTTCTTCGAAAATTTTCCTAGAAAGCGAAAAAATGTTTAACAAAATATTTACCCAATATTTTTTCCAACATATCGCCCATACAAATTTTTTGCCTACGCCCATGTTTTGGGGGCGTTTATTCAAAATATATGTTTATTTTATATTTAATAGAATGGAATAAAATGCTGACCA
Organism: Ferdinandea cuprea; assembly: GCA_963576555.1. Taxonomy (NCBI): domain Eukaryota; kingdom Metazoa; phylum Arthropoda; class Insecta; order Diptera; family Syrphidae; genus Ferdinandea; species Ferdinandea cuprea. Next base: position 89,254,314 of record OY754959.1, read on the forward strand.
TTATCTTCTTTGGGGTAAGGGATATGGATAGGGTATCATACTGTTCGCCCCAAGCGGACTGTAGCCTTTGCTTACACTTTTATTATAATTTTAGTTGAATTTTTTCCTTCCTTCATAATTTTTTGGGTAGACAGTATCTAAAATGTCTCTGTGACGCACCGTCACTGCTTCAAATTAAAATATTATGATGATCAGCAATTCTGCAGTCATCAACACTACGATAAAACAAACTTCTGTTTATATAAAGGGAAGAATACCTATGAACATGGGGAGTATTATACCAGGATCGATACTAACACAGAGATGAGCAAAGACACATTTTATAGAAGTCATAGTTACTTACTGAAAGGAATGTGGAAGAACGGGAGATTTTTTGGAGAGGAATTTGTAGGAGAAAAATTTGTCTGAATAAATAAATCGTATGCTGTAATCGCAAGAACGGACAAATTCTGAATTGAACTAAATTATGGGCGGCAGTATCCTCAGCATCGTATAAAGATACATATGTTCCTTAACTCAATGGAATATTATTGGAACATTCAGGCAAATTAAGTATTCAAAATTTGCAAAAAAACCTAAAACCTAAAAGAATAAATACAGAATATTGAACAACTAAGTAGTTTCGTACGCATTTCTACATTACATGTAATTAACACAGGTAAATTACCAATACCTTTAAGTGTTTGCTGTCAGACGAAGCCCATTGATGCTGATAAACATAAAAAAACAACCCAAATCTCCCATCTAAAAACTATCAACTATCGACATAGTCAAGGTTGCGTTGTAAAACTAAGTGATCATGAGTACTATTCTACTCGTTCAACATTATGGAGCTTTTAATGTTCTTCAATGATCTTGAAGATCGTCATGGAAGAAGGCCCTAATTTTTTTAGGGAGCGTGAAGGGCAAATGCGAAGAATGTGCAGGATGGTCTCCTCCTCCTCATCGTCCATGCAACTTCTGCAAAGGTCGTTTGAATGCTTGACAGTGTCCAGTGAAGGCAAATTTTGTATAGAACCGACGTGTAGTGTTTTTGTAGAGATCAAACACTTAGAACGTTTCAGATCCAGTTTAGGCCAATAGCCTTAGTTTGCTTGTAGCGATTGGAATGCCTATGGTACCTTTATCAGGTGAAATATCAGGCAGTGTGGTTCCATGTTCTGTGAGTTCGTCGACTGCATAAAGTATATATATATGTAACATATGTATTTCTGCTTCCATTCTCAAAATGCAAGGCCTCTAAGCATGTAGCGAAAGTACCGTCAAATACTGATAATCGTCCTAACTTTTGATGCTAATTACAAATATACTTACTTAAAACAATAATTAATTCTTTAAGGTGTAGGTACCTACATATACGACACATATTAAGTGATATTAAGAACAATTGGTCTTACTAATAAGCTTCATTAATCATCAAATTAAATAAAATCTAAAGACTATCCCATAAACGCTAACCAATAAAAAGATATATATGTACCTACAGCTTAATGTTATGCAATTGCGTAAATTCCAAACTACAAAAATCCATGTTATAAATTCTTAGTTTCTGCATTTACTTTAAATTAGTCCTTTTTGTAATAATATTTTGTAATACGTTTTGAAAAATATGGATATGGCTCACTATCCGGAAGAATCGAAACATAAGTGTGAAAGAGTGTATTTAAAAGTATCGTCTCTACTAGATTTCTATTATGTATCTACACCCTCTATTTTTATATGGGTAATATGGCTTTGCAGCTACTGTCGCTCTGGACCAGCCCTACGGCTGTACTAGACACCCTTTTTAGGTACAGAACTGCTTGATTTATAGATCAAAAAACTTGGTGGCGACACTGCAAGAGTTGTTTCGGATATGATATGATCCTGGCTGGGCTACTGCCGGGCAATCCAATTATAACAGACGAAATCTCTACCTTGGTTGACTTCGAAATTCCGTATGATATAACATATCCGGAGAGTAACGACTTGCAAAGAAAAGCAATATTCGGTTCTCAGAAGATCCAGAAGTGAGAGAGTACCGGGCACAAGAAGTGTATTCCAATCAAAAGTTCTGGCTGTCCGCAAGGCGGCTGAGCCAATCCCGATCGGTATTCGGAAGAAATATGGTCATCTACATTGATAGCTAGGCCGCACTTAAGGCAATGGAATCAACCGATATCAAATCTGATACAGCTTTTCTTTTCGGGTCCTTGCGGAGTATATCCATTGAGATTTGACTTTTGTTGACAAAAGATGTGAAAAACTACATAACCAACAAAAAGGGTTAAATCTGTTATAAGTTGGATTTTTGTTAGTAATAATAAAATGTATGTTGTTCTAACAGTTAGCTTAGACTTTTGCTTCTTATTGAGGTCCAATGTGTCTAAATTTATAGGCCCTTGTGAAAAGGTAAAAAAAAGGACGAGATATTATCCTTAAAAATCTATAACGAACTTTGAAGCAAATTCATTAAACCGTTTCGCAAAACTCTGTCAGTTTTGCCGACGAAAGCATATGTGGGACCCACTGTGATTTCTGAGTGTTTGAGTTAAAATTTCAGCAATAAATTTCTCTTTGGGAAAAAAATACGATAACACCATCATTCACAACCAAATACAGTCCATATTCGATAGGAAGAACACACCTAGTTGATCAAAGCCGTCAGCACTCGATTTCCAAGTAGATATCAATCATCCAATACATTCACATTGGGCCTGTGGTGACGGGATTGTTTTGTCCACACCCGAATGCATTTCTTGGATAACGTATTTATCCTTTTGAAGTTCTTAATTAATGCAACCATTTTTTTAGTGTTCATGAGTTGCTATTCAGAAAACAGGGGTCATGGTCACAGAAGAGTAATTAATCAGATAGTCAACTCTGGATTGCCCTTTCCCTTCAGAACAAAAAAAAAAGTTAAAAATTGCCACGCAGTCCTCTTTAATATTTCTCACTTGTGAATACATGTGAACCAGAGATATGAACTTGGAAGGCGATGGATGTTTGACATTGGCGCGGTGCGTTTTGTGAAATTTTCAAATTGCAACAAAAACGATGGATGTGAAGTATTGCGAAGTGTTGAATTTTCGTTTAAGAAAATATTTTAATGGCAATGTTAACGAAGTTATATTATAAGAAAGTTCTTTCAAACTATTTGCTAATATTTTAAGTTAAAGTTTATTCTCTTCGTTTTCAGCCACTAAGCTACTGCACCCACTGATGGACGATTATGAGCATCTTAAAATACACGTAATACGTATTGAGTTTTTTAATTAAACCAGATTTACAAAAACAAATGTAATCATTTTGTAAACGTTGCTTCAGCGTGAGTCTATTCATTATAAAATGTCAAATCAAATTAATCCCAATACAACCGTTCGTGTCTGTGCTAAAGCAAAAGTTTCAATCATATCACACTAAGCCATTTTTATAATTCGTAAGTACCTATTATAAATTATTATGATCCCATTATTCATGAAACATCTGTTTGTAAATAAGGTCCATAAAGTTTCAAATTTGAAAGTGCTGGTCAAGTTTAGGATAGAAGCGATACCTACCACCAACGTGTAGTAACTATGTCTGACTTCGTTAATGCCACCGTCTAGCTCTTCAGTTTAATTGGGTACTTATCTATCAATTCGCAATCGCCAAACAATCAGCCAGTAAAATCGACTCTATAAATACCTATAGACCTAATTTAGTTTCACGTTTCTTGTTCTCCAATGTGTACATTAAAGCACAAATGAGAGTTAACTTCCTGATTTTTGCGGGTTTGGCCCATCAGTTAACTTTTCGACAAAACATGAAGGCAAACAATAAAATAACAACAAGAACTATTTCGGTCAGGATGTGCTCAAGCATCAGCAATTACTATTGGAATGCTTCCACATAAACATTCTCAGAGGAAACTTTAATTAACCCAAAAATGGTTGCCGTAGCCCCTACATCCCCTTGTAGTCATCACTTAGTTTTGTTGGGGTCTTGATACTGATGTTTTTGGGTATAAAACCACCGGGCATAAGAAAACGGATATAATTACGTTGATAATGGTACGGGAGAAAGTTTTTTTTTTTTGTTTTTTGTTCTTTTGGCATGCTTTGTCTTTGCAGTAGGAGAATACGTATATCTCAATTTGAGACAACAAAACGTCTGTGTTGAGTTTTTGTTGGCCAGCGTTGTTTCCCTGCTGATTTCATTGCTGTTCTTGTGCCTTTCTCTTGTCTTTCGTCCTAATTAAAAACTTTCTAGGTGAGTATTTGCACTTCTCGTTTCTGAACGAGCCTAAGAAAGGATTTGGCAGGGAATCATTGTTCTGTCGTTTCACCTTGTGAAGTATTGGCTATGAACATTGCTGATAGTTTGCAAGGTGAATATTAAGTGAGAAAACTTTTCTGCCAATGGTGTGTATAAATAAGATTTGGGTTGCGCTCCTTTTTTATTTGTCAGAATGTGAAAAATATATCTACATGTGCAGGTATATTTATTGTACGAATTGTGAATTAGTATTCCAACATAAAATGGTTTTCATTGCCAGCAGTACAAGACACGTGTTTAAGTTTTTATATAAATATGTATAGTAGAATCTCACTGGGGTTAAATATTCGAAAAAAAAACAACAATGGAAAAGATATTGCAATAATTTTATCATACGATGGTGGAAAGAAATTTTTTCTATTTATTTTATAACTTACCTGCTTAAAAAAAGTTATGCATAAGATCCCCACTGACAAAAGAAACCACTTCTATTTTTAATTCATTCGTCGTAGACCTTTTAGATTTAGATTTAGCAATGTCCGTCTGTACGTATCAACTTTTAAGGCCTTTGAATTTTGGCTAGGAAGCTGAAATTTGGAATTTAGTTTCCAAAAATGGTGAAGTGAAGAAAAATCGTAGAAAAATAAAGGATTGCAATATGTATACACTCTTTCACAAGTGTTTGGCCCCATCTCATATTCGATATTCCAAGTTAAAAAAAGACCAAAATCCTTGGAACCATTAGTGATTAGTGATAAGTGAAGTTTAAAAAAAATGGTATGGCATTTACCGCTATTTCAAATGATAAATCAAAAAATAAGAAAAAAATTCGCGAAGTTTTACCCCAAAAACTTCATATACGAACTTTGAAGGAAATCCAACGAACCGTATAGCCATACTGCATAGCTGTCGTCCAAATTGATTGGTCATGCCCCCTTTTTGTTGGGGTTTTTTTTCAAAACATATTTTTTTTTAATTTTATATAACATGAGATAAAATGTCAAAATTTAATGTCATTTTCTTTTGATCATATAAAGATATGGTTATCTTTAACGCCCAATACTCAGTTTCTTGACCAGGCAAATATCGCTGTTAAACTCTTAAAGCAATTTTCAATTTTAAATCCATTTTTTATTTTTTTTTCAATAAAGCTTACAAACTAGACAAAAATGATTAAATTTAACTTAAAATTAACAGGATACTTGTTCTAGATTACTGGTCCTTATACGGACGCTCTAAAGTTAACTATATCACTAAATAAATACTATTACCTTTCGGCCTTAATTAATAATACAATTTTTATTATTTAAATATCTTTTTTTTTTACAAGAAAATTTATTTTAAAAACTTGACTCCTTTATTAGTTTATTTTTATTTAAAACTAAAAAACTAAAACTACTTACGACTATAACTCTTAAAGCAACTCAAACAAAGAATGTGTCTCTCTTGTTACCTTATCTGATACAATAACTAACATGGATTGCAATTAAATAAGCTTGCAATGTTGTGGAAAAAAAATGCAGGCGTACACTGCCCATATTTTCTGACACGAGTGGTAGGAACCTGCAGCTCAACGCCGGAACCGTCTAATGGCACAGTTTAAGAGGTGGGGCAGCGAATACAAAAAAAAGATATTGTAATGCCGATGTTTAAATAAAAATGCAGGCGTTTTTCCGAATTTCTTTATTTATTCCGATACAACGTGGTTTTTTGTGTCTTCCTCGTTTTTTGTTGTCTGTTTCTGTTTTTTGTTCGCTTAATCTACTACAATATAAAGGCTCCATCAATAGTTTGACTCTATTGCAACCTTTTGGAGATGCCTAAGTGAAGATTATATAATAATCTAGCATAATATGTCAGCAGAAAAGTTCCAATGCGTTATTTTCAAAAGTGTTCTCCATAAGTATCCCAAAATAACCAGAAAAAACCAAAAGTGACCCTTACTTTAAGCCAGCCGACAGCCCAATATTTAATTTCTCCATGGCAATGCTGGTGGGTACGTACACCACACAGACATTACAGACAAAATAAATTCTAACAAATGTGGTAATTAGAACATCAGCATGGAACCCAATAATATGTAGATATTATGTTTCTCTGCACACACAAAACAAAAAAGGTATCTACTCAAATTACATATTTGTTTTATAGATAGATAAATATATGTTTATTACACCAGGAACAAATATTTGCAGAATAGGTTTACCATTATAATAAAAACATTGAAATAATGCAACTGCATTGCAAATGCGTCCTTTATTGCCACTATTTTCCACACCTATACTCTGCCGCATGCGATAAAATAATTAAGTTTTTCAATTAACCCATTTTACAATAAATGACTAATCAAATAAATCCAATTCACTGGTCCGCTCTCTATGCTAATCCAATAAATAAAACTGCATCACCAGGATACCAAAACGGGATGCAATCACATTTTTTTTAAAGTGCATGCATTGAATGTGTGCATATCGATGTAGATTAACACAGGTATATGCATAAAAGAAAGTTTAGAAAAAACAAATAATTGAACTTTTTTCTAACACATAATAAGGGAAAATTACTCGAATATTATTTAGTTTGTTAAATTTAAATAATGAATTTTAGGATTCGAACGTTGACTGCAATTATAATTGGATTCCATTGTTGGAATACATCAAATCGAATGTGTTAACTCAGTGCAATTAAATATAGGAATTTGTTTTGTTTTTTGTGACATATTTTAAATTATAGCTTACTCATCTAATCAAATGGATTTTGATACATTAAGCGGCATGGTAATGCCCATTATCTTTGGCACTACACCCTTATTTACACTACCTAACTCATGTCATTTTGAAAATAGGATCACGAAACCCAGCCACGAAATTAGTACGAAACAGATTTTAACTACGAAAATGTCACTTAACTATTGAGTTTAGTTTCATACTGGTGCAAGTTTAGTTTCGGATCATATCTTTCCTGTAAAACTTTTTCGATGTATGCAATAGATTACAGAATTGTTTTTGCGAGAGACGCCTTCACCTTTGAGAAGAAAAAACTTTAACTTTAACATATTGGCAATGTGATCGCTGGTAACTTGGTAAGTCAAGGAAGATCTTTGTTAGATCCCACATCCAGTGGGTACAAAATCGATTGCTAATGAAACTCCAGAATATATATGGGAATACGTATCCCTGAAAGATCTGCAGAGAAATATGTATTTGCTTCTGTGTCATTGAACGGATTTTGGGATGATATGAAAAGTAAATATTTGATATTTTGAAGCAGGCTTTTTAGTGTATATTTATGCAAAAACTAAATACAGATCGAGACTGAGTGCAAATACAGCTTTAGAACATAGAAGTCAATTTTAAAACAAAAATCTATGAATCAGACAATGGAACAGTTTCATTCGGGTTCCGAAATTTATTTTGGCCTTGTTTGGGGCTTGGGAACCGCTGCCCTAAGTACCCTCAACCAGATATCAGCAATAAATCGCAACAATTTAAAAGTTTCTTTAATATACATACATATTTTATATGTTGTGGTTTTCAAACGATATTTATGTCAACCAGTTAGGTTTATCGCTGAGAAAATAAATTTCATCGGCAAATTTATCGATCTGAATGCGGAAAACAGCCATTTTGGGTTTCAATTCATCGGAGGAATTGAATTGATTCTTCTCAGGTCAACAAATTATTCCCAATTTAATATTTGTAATATATACCTAAAATAAGAAAAACTATACATATTTCTAATATACATATTAGATAAGACATTTTCGAAATATTCGACGTTTTGTTCCCATTATTCATTTTTGATTTATTTTCAGCAAAAAATGTGAAAGGCGGACTTTTTGCATTTATTTTTTTGTTAAAAACTCAATCATATGTCTATATACTAAAGAATAAATCTAAACCGATAACCTACATTTTTAACGAAGACCGATTGAAATTAAAGATTAACAGTTATTTTTGATCTCTGCGAAAAATACAAAAATGGAGTCCTTTTTCGGGAGAATTAGTGCTTAATAAACCAGTTCCGAATGTTTTGCTTATATTATTTCTATTATTTTCATTTATATGATTAATTTTTGAAATAACACCCATACATTCTTTTAATATAGCGTATTCAATCGATTAATTAGTTAGTAATCTCCTTCTCTCCATTTAAAGACAAGGTTATTATCAGCATTAAAGGAATCCTCCCACAGTGCACTGGTTCGCCTAATTAGTTAGTAATAATTATGTTCAAAAGATAATAATTTGCACAGTAATATGAACTGCCGCGTATCCACACAGGTGTTGAATTTTTCAAAAAAATATACAATGATATGATAGAGTTGCTGTTCAATAACATTCTTATGCTTTTCTGGGTTGCAGCATTTCATTATATATTATTTTCTCAATTTTGAACTTACAAATGGTGCATTTCATTGGTAATTAAAGCACAGCACAATTATGACTAACAAAAGGATAAAATAAACTCTTTCGACATACTCAAAAACTTATAACTTACTACGACTGACGACATATAAGACAATGATAATTGGCATGAAGTACAGTTTATGACGTAAGCTCCTTTGATCAACTGACGGTACTTAAAACAATTAACAATGCTAAAGGAGGTTAAGTAATCTTGTGCATAGTTTCCACACAACCTTTTATAGACTTTATAATTTTGCTTTTTTTTCCTAAACTAACATATTATATTTTTTCAGCAAATGAATACTTTCGAAGTTGAAATTATTTTTATATAACATTCTGGGTTAAATTGTAGACAGCCAGATGTGTTAATTGTGATACACTTCACACTCATAACAAAAGTGCAAATACCTTAGTTTGCATACAAGGTATGCTTCCATATTTCTTTCCTAAAGATATGTTTTTTTTGTCGGTTTATTAAAATTATTTACATGTATCAAACCAGCTTTTAACCTCTCGTAATTTTTTTTTTTTCTTTTTTAGGAATTGGCTATGTAATTCAAATCATTGCGCTTCAAAATTTATATTTCGACATTTTGGGGTGCCATCTCGCTGCGCTTTTTGTTGTTTCAAAAAATGGTTTCTTAAGCACTAACTTTCTAAAAACAGCTTCAACAGACAGTCTGTTCTTCTATAATTGTAGAATACTTGGGGTGGTATTAGAAAACTACTTACTCAGTTAAAAAAAAAATTATTTCCCAATCGAAAACTAATAAAATTAATAAAACTAAATATTACTAATTTAACTATAATATTGCTCTGAACAAATCGGTATACCCATTACTTACTTACATACTTACATACTTCCATACTTACTGATATCCCACGCTGCTTTAAATTTTCTAGACCAAGCGCAAGTTTGGCGTACAGCAGAACTGGTATGTATGCTCAATCCTAAACGCTTTTGACGTTGTTTGGAAGTTACCCCAACGGCATAAACACCATCCCGATGGTCCAGTCCCAGTCTTTAATCCAAGCCGGTAGTTCCGGTGACAGTTAACTACTTCCAGGATGCGAAAGCTACCGTTGACTCATACCGTTACAGAGGGAAGATAAAACAAGCAGAATTGATATGTGGATATAGTTACACGACTGGACATCGCCAAGTCGATACCAATCAGCTGAACAATTCCATAACACCTAACCACGGAAATCCATATACAAATTTGTTTTTTTAATGTTACTACGGGTTTATTATCACAGTTAATAAATAATACAGGGTGATTTTTTAGAGGTATAGAAATTCGAATTGAAATAAAACACAAGAAAATTGTTTTAATGTCCATCAATTTGGCTTTATTGGAAGGATCATTTTATGCCATTAATGTTTAAATATGATTTCGGGTATATGGCTGCCGCGGCTGGTTCGAATAAAGACAAGTCTAAAGAGCTCTTTGCGCAAAATCTTCCCTAAAGTTGATGGACAAAGCTCCAATTGCTGTGCACGATGCTGAATCGATTCATTCGGGTCCTCTTGAACACTTTGCTCTACAACGGCAATTGTTTCTTCGGTGCGCACTGTTCGACGTCTTTGCGGATGCGTGTTATCACATAGAGTAAACGTAGTGTGAAAACGAAATATGGTTAACCGAATTAATTGCTCTGATTTGCTTTGATTGAGCTGGACGATTATGTCGACCATAAAATGAACGGAGCTTGCGGTAAACTTCGCGAACTGAACCATTATTTTCGAAATAAGTTTGCACGCTTTGCAAGCGTTATTCATTTGTCAACCTGTCCATGATGAAATGGCAAACCAAACTATTGTATTCGAAAAACCAACCTCTATAAAAAAAACACCCTTTAAATCCCACCAAGTTGAGTGTTAGAAGAAGGAGCATTTTTAGGAGCAGTGACAGGTTCTGAAATTGCAAAAAAAGTAATATACTATGTATTGGTTCCTATATCTCAAAAGATGTATGTATACTTCTTGATTGTAGCTGAAATAATTTCCTTTTTTTTTTCTTAGCCAATTTTGCAAAATTTACAGAGATTTAGAGTAACTCTACTTTACTTCTGCAAAAAATAACATTATTATTGCAAACATCCCGGTTTTTTTTATAATGTAAAATAGCCAAAGGAAAAGCTACCAAAAAAAACTTCTTCAAATAGTCAACTACATTTTATCCATAATTAAAGAGAATGGGAGGATAGAGAGTACCGAAAACAGCTAACCTTAAATATGCTTTACATTTAACAAACATAAATAATTCGATAAACAAATAAATAATTTATTAAATAATTAAATGAAAAACATAAATAAATGAAATAAGTGAATAATTCAATAAATATTAAAACTAATTTCTTTTGATAGCTTGAATAGCCAAATTTAAGATCAAATAGTTTCCGGATAAAATACAGGAACATTATATATAGTTCAAATAAATTTGTAATTCGAACTGAAATTTTTTGATGTTGGTCAATATGTGGAGGTGTTCAGTAGAGTAGTGTCATGGTAGATTTAGCATCATTTTAACAACTTTGTTTTGCATTCTTTGCAATTGAAGTACATATAACTTAACACCGTCAAACCGATTGCACATGCGTCTGGGTCAATAAAATGAATTACCAGTGAAATTCACCCGACAAACGGATATGCGAGCTATGGGAAAATAATATTGTAACAAATTTGGAATTTAAATGCAAGCTTTGATAATGAAGAGAATGTTGTTATAAGTAAGTCATAATTGATTCTTTGAAAAATAAAGCTGAGAACAATCTGCTCTTAATATATTTTTTTACATTTTTTGAGTAAATCTTTTTTAACTAGCGCCCAACGTGGGGCTGCGCTCTGTAACACTGTAAAATTTGCTGTTAATATAAAATCTCGAGTGAACTGAGTTCTATCAGGCCGTCTACCACCACTTGTCACTTATCTTAAATAAGTTAGGATCAATGGATATGAGTCAGGAGTCCATGAACAACATGACTCAGTGTTACCGGGACAAAACTCTCGATAGTTTGGTCAGAGGGTTGAGAGGCGACCTGCCTAAGTTACTCAGCATCCGTGAGCCTGGTGACCTACCACAGCACTTACACTTATGCCTAAAATTGCAAAATGTCGATTTTCGAGCCTAGTATGCAAACAATTCGCAAGCTAGCACCTGAAAAACATTTCAACAAACACCGCTCCCAGCTCCCCCTAGAAGAAAGAATTTTGTACATTCAGGACCAGTGCCAATTGCCGCACCCAGACGCGAATTTCATCCACAGTTACTCCATAACCCACGCAATGCTCAACCACAACAGTTTTATAGAGAACCTGAGTATCTACAGCAAAGACTACCAGCAAATCAACGTCCACTTCCTTCGAAGGCTATGGACGTTGACCATTCCGTCAGATCCCAAAATGTGAACTACCAGAACAGACCCCATAACCAACAGTCAGTTCCAGAGAAACGCCAATTTTTACAACAGGTCCATCAGCCACACAAAATGCAGAGAGTTTACCACACTGAAGGGCCCGATTCGGACGAGAGGACATCGGAAGAATACGAAAGCGTAGACTGATGAACTACATTGACTCACAAGATAACCCTGACTTTGACCAACCTGAAGAACTGAACGACATTTATTTTTTAGACTAGCATCCTCTTCACTTCCGTACTTAGAACATACTTCTAGAAATGGAGAGACCTTAAAATTTCTCATTGACACCGGGTCAAATAGAAATTACGTTCAGCCACGTCATATTTAGAAACCTTTAGCGAATGATAAACCCTCATTCCGTTGGAGGAAGTATCAAAATAACATACTATTTCCTCAAACAGACAAAATGAAATTTTGTATTCTCCCCAGTGGATGATTGCGTTTAATTGTCTTAGGGTGTCATTACCTATGATAACATCAAATGAAATGATACCCTAAGACAATTAAACGCAATCATCCACACGAGTAAAAATCGTACGTCTATCCACCCCGGTTTCTCGCATCCAATTTCCATTCCTCTCAAACAACACCAATCACAATTTGTCAATAACTTAAATATTAGAACCGACCACATGACTAAAGATCAACATTCTGAACTTATTAAAATTATTAATAAATGTCCCAATATCTTTTTGGAACCCAATGAAAAACTAACATACACCACCATGGTTAAAGGAGAAATTCAACAACACGAGACCCCGTGTATTCGAAATCATATCCTTATCCCATGGCACTTAAAAATGAAGTCGAAAAAGAAATACGAAAATTATTAGAAGATGGAATCATAAGACCATCAAGATCTCCTTATAATTCTCCTGTTTGGGTTGTCCCCAAAAAAATGGATGCTTCCGGAGAAAAAAATTCCGAATGGTAATTGATTACCGCAAGCTGAACGCTTTAACTATTGCGGACAAGTATCCAATTCCTGAAATATACGAAATCCTTGCAAACCTTAGTAAAAGTCAATGGTTTTCCATAGTGGACCTAAAAAGTGACTTTCATCAGATTCCACTTAAGGAATCTGACATGGAAAAAACTGCCTTTTCAGTTAATAATGGCAAGCTTGAATTTACTCGTCTTCCATTTGGCCTAAAGAACGCCCCCTCCATTTTCCAGAGAACGCTAGATGACATTTTAAGAGATCTCATTGGAAAATGTTGCTACGTTTACATTGATGACATTGTCATCTTTAGGAAGGACGAAACCGAACACTTTTTAAATCAGTAAAAAGAACCTTAAGCAAAACAGAAGAATAGAAAAGAAATGCTGGCGATTATTTGGTCCCTCAATTCATTGAGAAACTTCCTTTACGGATCCCGGAAAGTAAACCTATGCCTTAAGTAATAAAGATACAAACTCCAAAATGATACGATGAAGCCATATTGGAGGAGTATAATTATGAACAAAAATACAAACCAGGCAAGGAAAATGTAGTTGCTGATTCTCTTTCGAGACCCCCAAAAACAGAAATCCACTCAATGAACCCAACAGAACACAGTGCTGACAGCTCAGCGCAAAACTTAATCCCAGCCGTAGAGATCCCTATAAATATTTTTCGAAATCAACTTTTACTCAAGATAGGAGGTGAAAATAGTTATCAAATCCAGAACCCCTTTGATAATTACACAAGACATATTCTGATACGGCAGAACTACTCAGGAAACAACATCATTGACATTTTCAAGAGATACCTTAATCCAAATACTATTAACGGACTTCTAACATATGAAATGATGATGGGACAAGTACAAGAAATTTATCCTTTACACTTTAGAGACTATCGTAGTCGATTCACCCAGAAAATTGTTGAAGATGTACCCAACGAAGTAGAGCAAGAAGAAAAAATTCTAAAGATACATCGTACATCGTTCAGTTGCTAGAAAACTTCAATTTCCCTAATCTATCGTCAAAAATTAAAGCCCTAGTAAACCGTTGCATAAGCTGTAAAGAAAATAAATACAACAGACACCCAAATAAGTCACATGTGAAACCTACACCCATCCTTAATTATCCGGGACACACCATTTATATCGATATCTTTTCCACCGAAAAACAACTTGTCTTAACAGCCGTCGACAAATTCACAAAATTCACTCAAACTAGAATTATCCCATCACGCTCAATTGAAGATATCAAACGACCATTACGAGATATTGTATTCTTCTTTTGCGTCCCTGAAGCTGTCGTGATAGATAATGAGAAGGCGCTAAATTCAGCCTCAATAACCTCAATGCTGGAAGACGACCTTCAAATAAAGATTTTTAGAACACCTCCATATAAAAGTGAAGTGAACGGTCAAGTTGAAGCTTTCATTCCACACTGTCAGAAATCATGATGTGTCTAAAATCAGACGGACCTGCACTTCTCTTTTGAAGAACTCTTGGAACGAGCCGTGAACGAATACAACTTTACCATCCACTCAACGACAGCTAAGAAACCAATAGAACTATTTAATGGACGAATACTCAGACTAAATCCCGAACAATTTGAAAAGACACGATTGTGTAATATTGAAAAACTTAGAATTAAGCAAGAGAAGGACACTTAATACCATAACAAAAAAAATGTATGTTATGTTCAAATTAATAAAAGGCTAGGTTCGAAACTAAGAGGCAGATACCGACAAGAAATAATTAAGGAAAATAAGAACTCTACTGTCGTAACCGAATCCGGCAAAGTAGTACACAAAAGTAACATCAGAAATTAAACTTTATTTTTCCAGTTGTGCGTTTCCACTTGCCAGGCAACCATGCAAATATTGGACTTTTCAAACGCACAAATAATAACCTTTCACGTCAGACAGACTAAAACACAAGAAGGAAATTTTAAATTAATACATGTTATCGACTTAGACCAATACGACCAATTCATATCTGCAATAACCCCTATCCTTAAACTTGAATCAACCCAAAACCATACCATATTCCCTTTGCTATCACACGAGCTGCAACAAATTAAAAATCTCTTGCATAACTTGAAACCGCGAATAACAAAACGTTCTCTAAATTTTATCGGTAGCACATGGAAATGGATTGCTGGCAATCCAGACCATGACGACTTTGTCACCATCAAAAAAAAGATCACAGAAGTACTAAAAAATAATAACAAACAGGTTGTCATAAATCGGTTATACAATGAGAGAATGAATAATATCACTTAAGCCCAAAACGAAATACAAAAACTATTAAAAGAAGACAATAAATTAAGCTTCGAGGCAATAGCAAATGTACAATACAAAATCAAACTTGTAAAAGAAGAAATAGAAAATAATAACTATGGGCTAGATTAGGCATGATTTATTTTTTAATTTTATCAAAAAAGGAAATAGAACTTGCTACAAATATTCTAAATAAACAACAGTTACCGTATAATACAATAGAAGAAGCTGTAGACTTCTCAGAAATAGCTCAACAATGCTTTATATTATAAATATTCCGCTAAAAACAGATGAAACATATAAAAGCCTTGTAATTAAACAAGTAAAAAAAAATAATATTTTAACAGAAATTTTATTTGAAGTAATTCTTAGGAATCCTGAAAAGATGTATGGAACAGTAAAAAAATTTAAAAGTTATAACTCTTTATTCAAAAGACATTGTCAACATTAGAAGCGATACATGTATTCCCAGCTTGCTCAACAGGCTCCCAGCTATCTGCAACACCGTCAATAGTCAGCATATTCCAACCATAGACGAGGTATCAACAGGCAATATATTGCTAAATCAATTCACCCGAACCGTACAAGTAGAAAACACTACCCACAGCCTCAATGGAACATTCCAAATAAAATCCCATAACACCACAATTAATATCAATGGACATTCATTTATTTCCCAAGAGTATCAATAGTTAAAACATTACCAGCAATACTCCAAGACAGTCCAAAAGAGAAAAAATACAGATACTTTACATCAACAACACATATGAAGTCCGACTATTACGAACAGAAAAAAACACACATCAGGTAACCACCTACTCACTCATCTCCTGTCTCGGAATACTCGCTATAATAGCCACGATCCTCAAGCGTTTACCTAAACGACACAATACCAAGGTCACTATCCAAATTGCAAACGAAGAGGCCCATGAAGAACATCCGAACCCAGGAACTATCGCATCATCCAACGTATCCCAACATCTTGAGATGCCACAGCAAAGATTTAACGACATACCATATTTCTAACGATTGAGGACAACCGCACTTAAGTACGGAAGAATTAACACCGTCAAACCGATTGCACAAGCTGACCAAGCGTCTGGGTCAATAAAATGAATTTCCAGTGAAATTCACCTGACAAACGGAAATGCAAGCTATGGGAAAATAATATTGTAAGAAGTTTGGAATTTAAATGCAAGCTTTGATAATGAAGAAAATGTTGTTATAAGTAAGTCTTAATTGATTCTTTGAGAAATAAAGGTGAGAGCAATCTGCTATTAATATTTTTTTTTACAATTTTTGAGTAAATCAAAATGGGTCACATTTGCCCCAAGCTGGTGTCCGTAGAACATAATGTTTTGAATATAACTTTAAAAATGATAAGCTTATTTGCGTTACTAACTTTCCAGAAGTCCAAACAATTGTGTTTTGTCTAAGTGAACTCCTAAATATTTGGCACTATTCTAAATATCTATCTATTCTATCGGTATGAAAAAAACCAGCTTTCCGTTTCCTTGTGAAAAAGATGGCCTAAGTCTTTCCAACATTTATTTTAATTTTCCAATCTTTGAAGTACCTACATTTGCACAGTCTCCAACACAGATTGCAAGTTGGTTTAAATGATAAATCAAAATGAATCTGATGAATACAAACATGTATCATCATGTAATATCTTATTTACAGTTTGTCACAGTTAAAAAATCATCTCAAAGGATGAAATAAATAAAATTATAGTGAGTAAACTAATTGTGCTAGATGTCTGTCTATTTAAATAGTAACATCCTCCTTTATCTTTATTTTTCCAAGACCAACAAAAGTAAATAACGATTACTACATTCCGGTAACTTTACGAACGCAGTTACTTTAAACAGACTATATACACCTGCATTTTCATTAAACAAAACTAAATTCTCTAAATTTGAAACACATTCATTATTTTAAAAATGCCAAATTCCTATGTTGTTTCATGTTAACATAGCAGTATAATCCATAATTAACGTTTTTAAGTTTTAAAAATGAAGTAAATCAAAATAAATTCCAGAATAACATTTTGCAAAGTAGCAAAGAATTTTATAAGATTTTTTTTACGACTTTATACGATTCTCGAAATGTAAATTATAAAGAATCGCCAATTTGCAGGTCATCGAATAGTTTCTTAATCATCAGCATACGCAAACACTTTAATGCAGTCGCTGTCTAAATTCGATAGGATTTTATTGAAAACCATTATCCATAGCAGAAGCAAGAAAACCCCACCTTGAGGTGTGTCCCTGCTGACCGATTTTGTTGAGAGGCTGTTGCCTAGTTTGGCCTGAATAATTCTTGTTCTTAGCATAGGGACTATTAATTTTCCAATGAACACCTCTACACCTGACATGATCATAGATACTTGGATGGCTTCAGTATGGACATTATTAAAAGCACCTTTTACATCCAGGAAGGTGGCTAGCGTATATTGATGGTATTTGATTGACCTCTTTATAGTGACCACTACCTCGTTTCAGTGGACCTACCACTGAGATATGCATGTTGAGAGTTCCATAAGGGCGACCTTTCACTTATCTGAAAGTCCAGGATGCCTTCATGTGTTTTCATTACGAATGTCTAAAGTCCTTCGCGGACTCGTGACTACTCTTGCCTACCTTGGGTAAGAAAACAACTCGTACACCTCTTCATGACTGGGGGAAATGATTAAGCAGGATACAATAACTGTAAATGGCTAGAAGGCAGGGTAGCAATTTGTCTTGATGTTTTTGCAACATAATGGGCAGAATATCGTCCTAGGCCTGGTGATTTGTACGGAAAAAAACTGTTGATAGCCCAGGAAATCTTAACCTCGCTAATAACTGTTTTATCCTCATCTTGTACATGTTGCGTCACTTTCAAAGCAGTTGGGCTACCGCAGTAATTTTTGCATCTATAGAAGTGGGTGTTGAGAAGGAGCTATAAGGATTCTTCAGTAAATTAAAGACATACTTTCCACAGCTGTAAATGAACGTTTACCTACTTGTTTACAGAATAGCCTTTGCTGTTTTATTATATAGCTCATCATTCTTCACCCAGTTCTCTCTCTATTAAACAGTAATTTTATAAATAGCATCACAAAAGAGTAAGGTTACACATTGTTTTTTTAACTAAAGGGTGATTTTTTAAGAGGTTTAGAACTTTTTTTTAAAAAAAAACACAAAAAATTCGAAAAAATGAATGAAATACTTATTTGAATCGATAGTTTGAACCTTGCAATTTAATGTTTAAAGATAATTTCATGCAAATGTTGACCGCGGCTGCGTCTCAGGTAGCCCATCCGCTGAGTCCAATTTTGGCATACTCTTTCACACATATCGGCCGGTATCTCACGAATGAATGCATGGATGTTGGCTTCCAGTGCGTCAATCGAAGCGGACTTGTCCCTATACACATTAGCCTTGGCATACCCCCACAAAAAATAATCTAATGGTGTCAAATCGCACGATCTATGCGGCCAATTGACCGGCCCGAAACGTGAAATTAACTGTTCACCAAACTCGCCTCGCAATTGCGCCATTGTTTCGCGTGCTGTGTGGCATGTGGCACCGTCTTGTTGAAACCACATATCATGCAAGTCAAGAACTTCCATTTCGGGCAAAAAAAAGTTTGTTATCATCGCTCGGTAGTGTTCACCATTGACAGTAACGCTGCGATTCGCATCATCTTTGAAGAAATATGGCCCAATAATGCCGCCGGCCCATAAACCGCACCAAACAGTGGCTTTTTCGGGATGCATTGGTAGCTGTTGCAATGCTTCTGGCTGATCTTCACTCCAAATGCGGCAATTTTGCTTTTTTACGTACCCATTCAACCAAAAATTAGCCTCATCGCTGAACACAATTTTTCAATAAAAAAGCGGATCCTCGGCCAGCTTTCCAAGAGCCCATTCACCAAAAATTCGGCGTTGTGGTAGGTCGGCTGGCTTTAGTTCTTGCACCAGCTGTATCTTAAAAGGCTTTACGCCCAAATCCTTCCGCAAAATTTTCCACGTAGTGCTGTAACAAAGGCCTAACTGCTGGGAACGGCGCCGAATCGACATTTCGCGGTCTTCTGTCACACTAGCTGATACGGCCGCAATATTTTCTTCAATACGCACAGTACGTAAACGTGTTGGTGGTTTAATGTCCAACAAAGTAAATTTGGTGCGAAATTTGGTCACAATCTTCCGAATAGACTGCTCAGAAGGTCGAGAATGCCGATCATAAAATGGAAGCAGCGCGCGATGAACATTTCGAACCGAGCACGAATTTTGATAGTAAAATTCAATAATTTGCAAGCGTTGTTCATTTGTAAGCCGATCCATGGTTAAATTGCAAACCAAACTGAAGCGGTTTGACAGTGACACAAGGTACTAAACACACGTCAGCTGTCAAAACCAGTGTTGCCAAAACCAAACCAGCTAAAAAATCACCCTTTATTAAATGATTTGCTAATTTAGTTAAAAACTATCATGAACGGCACAATATAGGTATAAAAGAAGCACATCCCGGTGGAATAATAAGCAATAATTTTCTAACCTTGAATTGATCTCTATTATGAAAACCTATTCTGACTTTTGCATCCGTAAAGACATACTGAAATTATATCGTATCCTTTATCTATCATGTACCCAAGGGATTTCAAACTCATTCATCCATAAATTATCCATATACTCCGACAGTTAGGCTGGCGTTTTGGTTGTTAACTTTTATTAAGATGCGATAAATGCCCTGTCTTCTATACTAATACTCCACTTCCGAGGCAGACCCCCAAGGACTAAGAATATATTCTATTAAAATATCTACACGCGACGACGACAAACCGCTCACATACCCGATTTATGTCTTTTATAAGGCGAGTTATGAGGGAATATTCACAACTAACTCTTGTAATGCGTGTTCGTTATATCCGTACTTTATAAACAATGTAAATTAGTTTTAGAAATTTTCACTGTGCATTGCTCGTCCTCCCTTGTTGGCTGGGCGTTGGTTGGTAATTGGATTTTAATTATCAGTTTCGTGCAAAAACACGACAGCGGTGTTGGTGGCTTGGCGGCAGCTAGCGGCGGTCGTAATAAAATTACCCTACGTACGCAACCAATTACGTATTCATGAAGCAGGTGGAATTATGGATTAATACGGATCGTGTAATTGGCGCTTAAATTTAAATTTTCAAGAGAGTTTCTATCGTTTTTGGGGGATATCATGTATACTTGTCTGTCAAGTGGGTAGGTGTCCAAAATTTGTCTCCAATTTAAGCAAAAGCTTATATGTAATTTCGGAATACCGATTTCGAAAAAAAACAAAATTAGTAGACAGTAAAAATAAAATTCGGACATTCAACATTCAATGGAAAAGCGACAAAAAAAAACATTCAAAACATTCGGTAAACATTCAGATATTTTCTCCCAAATTGCCATCCTCCTTTAGTCTGGTTTATTTGCAGGACTGTCTGTCTGTCTACATAATATGTATATGCGACAGTGCGTTGATTCGAGTTGCCTTTGAACAAACAATAAAATTATGCAAATTGCTAGTTGATTGCAAATAAATTGAGAATGGAATGTTGAAACCGTCCTTCGACATACTATAGTATATATAGGAACTTTAATGTTTAACTGTGATTTGGCAATGTGTTGGTCTGTTTTTTGGACTGAGCTTTATAAAGTGATTTATGATGTGTTTACAGTTTACATTGTAAACAGGTGTCCTTATTTCCAACCTTACTTATTTTCGGATCAATGACATTCTATCGGGTGTACAGGATTAACAAGAGAAATACCTTTCACTGCATATAATTTAAATAAAGCGTATGACTGCGTCATATGAAATTTTTTCGGCACTTGAGATGCGTTTTTAAATCGCTTCAAACAAAATGAAAACATTTGATAGCATACAAAATTTATATTAATAATTATAATTTTTATTTTAAAAAAAATTATTTTCTCAGTCCAAAGATTTTGATGTAATTTTGTACTCTTAATAATTGTCCAAAATACAAAAACAGTTAACTTCGAACATGTACAAAACCATGGCCGTTCAAAGTATTAGAGCAAAAGAAAAAAATTGTCATTATTTTTAAAAAATATTCAGTTTAATTTTTTTTGGTATATCAAGTAATAACGCACAAAATTTGTTTTTAAGTCGAAATTGACAAAAAAAACATAAGGAAAGGCTACAGTCCGCTTGGACCAAACAGTACGATACCCTATCCATATCCCTATATGCCCCAAAGAAAAAAGCATGAAGAAGCATTTTATTTCATTCTATTCAATTTAAAATAAAAAAACACCAAAAAGTGGGCGTGGCCAGAAACTTAGTATGGGCGATATATTGAAAAAATATTGGCTAAATTTATTGTTAAACATTTTTTTTCGGTTTCTATGAAAATTTTCGAAGTAAACAGCATTTTATAGAAAAACGCCCACAAAAAGTAGACGTGGCAAAAAACTTTATATGACAAACTTTTAAAGGAGGGCAGTGGCTACATATCTTTTGAAGATTGTAACACTTTATTTCTCTAACTTTAGCTTTTAAACGGTTTTTTTCTAAATTGTGGGCATGGCAGTGGGCGTATTCAAAAATTTTTTACACTTAACCATTTCGGAGCCATAGGGAGTATGTGGCTTCCTTCAGCTTCCTAGTTTCATTTTAAAGGCCTAAAGAAGGTTTCCTAATTACCTATCATCGTAATCAGATATATTAATGATCCTTCTTCGCCACTGTCAAGGTTTTCCCTCCAGCGTTTCCTAAGAGTAGACAATGGGACAGAATCATCTTCATTTAAAAAATCATCTTCAATATCACTCAAAATTTTTTTTTTTAGAAGATATAATTTGTCACCGAGGCATTGGAAGAGCTTTTGTATTCCAGTGGCATTTCGAATTTTTGTAGGCAACACGGATTTTTTGCCTTTCCAATGGTTGGGGGAACGAGTTCAGAAAGGTTACCTTTTGCTTTGGAATTTTACCACTAGGATCGCATTGTAAGTTTTCTTGGAAAATATCTTTCTAAACAATGAAATTTCATGGGCTCTATACATTTTTTTGCGATGAAGCCTTTTCTTGAGCGGCGCGATAGGCCCTAGCTCTGCAGCTAGTTTTTCTCCATAGTAGAGACGTACGTACACCAAATCTGTTTATTTATATTTGAAACCACCCAGAGCTAGCGTTAAAGGAGCCGACAAGGGCGTCCCTCATATTCAACATATTGCTTAACCTTTTCTCTTAAAAGGTTTCCGGTAAATGACACTTTTTTACGCTGATTTAGAAACCAAATGTAAAAGGGCTTCTTCTGTTTTTTTTGTTTTCAGCCTTTTGTCATTGTGCACATTTTATTGGGCCAGCAAAAGTTTGTGCAATTCTTTCTGTAATTTGTTGCTCATTGTGCGGCAATTATTTCCGCTTTTTGATTAAGTGTCATCATTTTAATTTATTGCCTTTTTTTAGCCCACTTTGGAGTTATGTATTAACCCTTTTCACAAACTTAACTTGTCACAATAAAAATTACATCAAAAATTAATAAAAACTTTCAACCAGATACAATAGAAATTCTTTTATGAAAACCGCTAAAATGAAGATTAAAATTTAAAACGATTTGATCAAAAAATGTTTTCATACTCTATATCAACTACTTATTTCTAGTTGATACATTATGAATTATTTGAAAAAGTAGCATTATATGATTTTTGGACCTATAGTTTCGAAGGCGTTTTACCAGATGTGGTGGTTGGGATCATCAGTGAATTGCCACATACACAAATAATCCATACGCAATAATCAAATCCACACTTAGAGCAAATGTGGCATTATGACCGCCCACAAAGCGGTCATAAACTTCACGTAAGATTTGTTCAAGTTAAAGAGGTTCCACATTTGCTTATAAATGAAATTAATTCAAATTAATCAATACTAAGAACTGACTGTTTAAGTTGTAAAAGACCTATAGGGGATAAATATAGGGCGTTTATTTAGGTATACAACTTTGAAGTGGAATAAAACAAAGACGATTTTTTGATATTGACATGATTTCTGACATATGACCGAGGCCCAATCTTCGATGACTTTTTCCAACATTTATGGTCGTAGACTAGCAACTTCACATATCTCCACAGAAAATAGTAAAATCGAGCGATCTTGGAGGCCAATTAACGGGTACCTTATGTGAAACTATGCGGTTACCAAACGTTTCCTTCAATAAATAAATTTGGCACGAGCTGTGTGACATGTTGCGCCGTCTTGTTGAAACCACAGCTCCTGGACATCATGGTTGCTAAATACCTGCCATTATTGACTGTAACGTTCTGGCCAGCATCGTTTTTAAGGAAGTACGGACCAATTATTCCACCAACCCATAAGTCAGTTTTTGTGAATGCAACGGTGTCTAAAGATACACTTAAGGATTATCATTACTCAAAATAGGGCAGTTTTGTTTATTAACGAATCCATTAAACCAAAAATGAGCTTCATCGCTAAACAAAATTTTCAAATATGTACGTATTTCGAACAGAACCATGATTTTCAAAATAAATCTGCACAATTTGGAAACGTTATAAAGGTGGACTGACGCTTCATGTTCAAATGCCAAACCAAACTAAAAATATATCACTTGACAGCTGACAAAATGGCCGCCAGTTATAATAGTGTTGGCAACATAAAGTTCTATACCAATAAAAAAAAATTCTTTAGTATGGACAAGTAATTGGATATATACTTTAATGGAAGGATACTCACTGTTTTTTCACATGGTACTATAACAAATATTGCTTACAATTGTTTTGCATTTAAATTTTTTCCCGATATATGACTTATATAATATGAGTTCTACACCTGATGTAATAATGATGAAAGCTTAAGATTAGAAATTGGATGTACCTATTTAAATGCAAAATCAATAAGATATCTCATATTACTGTTAAACAATAAAGCCCAGTGGGTACAGATAGAACAGTAAGTATATTTGCAATATTTTCCCTTCCATTCTTCACACCTTCAGACAACTGCTTTGATAAAAGCCAGCATTATGCACTTACATTATAATAAGAATCTTCAAGTGTTCCAATTCACGAACCGAGTTTGAATGTTTCCTCCATATCTGAAATCCGAACGAATTTCGAACGCACACATTAGTACCACCATTAAAGTAAAGAATTCGTAATAACCATATTCAAGTCATAATAATATCCGTTCGCAATACCATACCCAGTAACACTTTTTTGAATGCACATGCATGGAAAGACGAGTGCGCAAGGAATCATTGTTTGATTTTCCACTCTAGAACGCCCCGACAGAGCAGCACAGTTAGCAATGGTGCTATACACTAGGCGCACCTATACATATATATGTATGTTATTATTGTTCGCTAGTAGAATAAAGGAACTCAAGAGCTCCCCACAGTGAATCGCAACAATGAGGAAACCAAATAATAAGTATATGCATTGTTCGTTGGTTTCTAATCTCGTACTTGAATTTCGCTTTTAATGAGAAAACTCTTTTCCCGACGTGGTTGGGGGAGTCATTTGTAATCCGCTGCAATGTGTGCTGCATCCATTTTATTCAACTTAAGGTTTTTATTTTTATATACAGCTATGCGATTTAAATGAGCAAAACCGTTGTATTGTACGACCGAGATTTGGGTAAGAACTGCATTTTTTAAGTTCATACATTTAAGATGGGGTATACGTACATATATAGAAAACCTGTACAATATGGACGCATTTTCGCAATGAATAGAAGGTAATAAAAAAAATAAAGCTTAACAAAACAATTATGTGGTTTGCGCTAGATAATATGGCATTTTAAAAAGTATGATCAGGTTTAAACTTTAAAATTAATAAACGTTTGAATAACATAGGAAAAGCTTAACGTTCCTTTGCCACCGAGTTGTAAGCCAATTTTGGCATATATTTTGTAACACCTCTTAATATTGCTCATATCCCAATATTAGTCCAAAGAATATTGTTATTATATTTCTTTTAAATATACCCAAAGAAAGAACTCCAACGGTGTCAAATCACATGATCGTGGCGGCCAATTTACATCTCCAGCGTTAGAACCTATCATAAAATAAAGTGATCTCTGCCAGGAGCAGATTTTTCATTCGCATGAACACATGGCGTTCCCTCAAGAACTCTCTAAAAACATATGGAAAGATTCTGACAGAGTGTTAATCTCTGCCATTGAAAGTGCTTTTGGTTTTGGATAATGCCCCATCTCAATCTCAAGAAATTAAAATAAATGCTGATCCCAACAAGCTTAATTATTTCCGCGAATTGTTTAACAGTATTGCAACCAATGGATCAAAAATAAATCCGGAATATAAAGGTAACGTATAGAAAGCATCGCTTGGCTTACATTCGTCCGGAAGATGAAGATGATAAAAACATTGCAGCGGTCTTAAAAAATTCAGTTTTCGAAATGCGGGTTTCCTTTTGGATTTCGTGATTGGAGAGGTAAATATTACAAACATTTTACAATTTTATGGCCAGAATTGCCAATGGGTTAATGAAGACTTTACGCCAAAAAATTGACTCTGATTCTTAGGCTTCTGATTTAAATCCAATTGATGGCATTATTACAATTAAAATGCTCAACTAGTCAAAAATAACTCTTGGGTTTTCATATTTGTGTTATAACATAAGCAAATATGGATATATGTACAATTTTTTTTTAAAACTGGAAAGTTCACAGTGGGTATGGTGCGTTGTTAGGTTATGTGCTGTGCGTGGCTTAATTGTTATGTACATGGGACTATTAAGCGAGGGATCTCCGGTTCAAATACGATCCGCACCACCTGAAAGTTTCTATTCGCTCCACCACCTTTTGCGAACGACAAAAATTGCTGACGTTAGTAATTGTCATAAAATTGTAGGTCGCTTCCATTCGTTTCCAAAAATATATCTTCGCACCACAATGGTTGAAGAAGCTACACTTTAGGCTCTGTTTATGCCTAATATTAATATTTTATTTATGTTCATAAGAAAAGTAAAATAAACGATATGTTTAATTAAAAAAGAAAAAATACGGCATCTCAGCATATCCAAAATGCCACTCACATGGACAAAAGAAGCTTCAGCTAGAACTGACTGACGGACAATCGAAATTGTGGAAAACACGTTTTGGAACTTCTTTTTATGCCTCATTTGAAATTAAATCACAATTGCAATAGCTTTTTCTTCACTGCACTTATAAAAGTTAAACATATCGATGCAGTTGAAATAATGAAGATATGAGCTTGAAACGTTAAACCATTTTGGTATATTGATAAATTTGTTGTCTTTATTATACACTGTGCTCTTTTTGCGCATTTCAAACATATTTTACGGTAGGTACGTATATAAATATACAAAATGCATTTTTGGGTTAGTTATGCTGTGCTTGTGGACATTATATACAAAATACATCGCGTACAATAAATATATTCATCCATACGTATACAATTCATGTGTTGTAAGATCTTTATCTTTCCTTAAAGTACTATTATAAAGGATAAGCATGCAAGACAGTGGGGAAAAATCATTGTATTCCACTGGAACATACATACACAAGAAGCGATTGGTGATGGGTGTTTTCGGCTTTTGTTCACCTGAATGCTTTTTGTTTACATTGTTGATGGATGTTCATCCACCATGAAGTAGAGAGGCGGATGGGCGTTGATTGTTTGCCGAGGTGATAGCTTTGGGGTGATGTACTAGTAGTCTCGGCTCGGTTAGTGGTAGAGTATTCAATTTGTAAGTCTGCTTACTCACTGTGAATGTGATAAATGCTTTGTTATACGCTGCCGCTTTCGGCTGTATTTTCACATCTTCGCAGGACCTCGAATTTTGTTGTATACTCACTTGGGTAATGGATTTGTATACAAAAGCAAATGACTTTTGCTCGAAGTCCACATTCGTCAAAACAAGGACATTTTGGGGATTCATTTGAAGCGAAGATAAATTGTAAATCCCGCAGGCATTTTCCAATTATCTTTGGATATCCTATTGCCACGATTGTCCTTAGCGCAGGGCTATAAATTATTCAGTTAATAAATTCCAACACCGTTGGTAGTGACAATTTGAATTTAGCTGAAATCTTGTCTAGTGGATGTGGCTTGATGTCTATGAATAACGAATAAGGAAGTACCTACCTAAGTTAAGTTAAAAGTAAATTTATTTCACCCTTAGTCAGGTGGTGAAGAAACACCAAACGATACCTACGCCACGAACGTAAATGGGCAGGGTTTTAGTTTATTTTTCCATTTAAATGTAGATTGCGGTCTGAACGAATAAAAAAAAAGAAATGCGAACCAAATTTGCGCTTGTCAGATGTTTCACGGATAAAAGCAGATTATACAATACAACACACCTAAAGACAAACTTTGTAGGTTGACTGAAACTTTATTTTTATTCCGATCGATTGTCGTAGAAGATACACTTTCATATACCGTTTTTTATTATACTCAGCTGACTATTTGGCTTAAGTCAAAGATACCTAAAGATATATAGGTATCTATTATATGTAAGTGTTATTTTTTTTAATTCTTTAATTTCGGTTTTCTTCAATTACTTATGGCCACCTATAAAAAATAAAAATTGTGAAATAAAACTTTGATACTGAATATGTCAATCTGATGTAAACAAGGTGTACTAGGTTGAAATATAATTGGTAGACATTGTTTGTATATATTTAGGTGTCATGAAATAAGGCAGAGTAAAGTAAAGGGCCCGACCCATAGAATCCTGTTGGAACTTTGACTGTTGTGTTACTTTTTTATCGGCGATTGCAGCTGTCGGCTGTCATCTCTGTCAATACTGCCATATAAAAAAAATATTCTGATTTCTTTTTTTTTTTTGTAATACGTTCAGTTTTATAATTTTATGTTAAATTAGGATAAATCGTTTAAATATATATAGTATAAGCAAAAACATATACCCATAATAATAAAAATATACTAATAAAGTTCTGTTTTAGTTCAAAAATTAATTTTAAATTGAAACAAACATAATTTACCACAGAATTAGCTACGATAAATATGCCAATATGGCAATGCTGACTGTAATGACAAATGCTTTCGTTCGTGCTTTTCAACCACTTTTCGCCAGCCTGTCAAAGTATGAAAAAGCAGCATGTTGGGCTATTATTTTCTGCGTCACCGTCATGCATTGTTTATGGGTCGCCTTCCATAAGTTTAAGTGTATTCTATGTTGCTGTCAAGCAAAAAAAACGGACGCACTCAGCAACGGATTCTATGGGTTGGGCCCTTAAGGCCTACATTTTGACACATGCACAATTTGAATTATGTGTATCTATGCGTTAGAAATAATGTGAAAATAAGAAGTTCGTGTCCACACTTCACATACGAAGTAAAGGGTGATCCATTTCGAGGTTCCCTACTTTTTTAAAGAAAAAAACACAGAAAATTCAAATTTAATGGAGAATGTTTATTATCATTTGAAAGAACATTCTTTGGCATTTATTTTTTGAAGATTATGTCTATCAAATGTTGGCCGTTGCTACGTCGCAGATGGTCCATCCGTTGAGTCCAATTTTTGATCACTCGTTCGAGCATTTCGACTGGTAACTGGCGAATGACACGCGTGATGTTTTCCTCCAAGGCCTGATTCGAAGCGGGTTTGTCGGCATAAGCTTTTGACTTTACCTACATATCCCCACATAAAAAAGTCTAACGGTGTGATATCACACGATCTTGGTGGCCAATCGACCGGCCCAAAACGTGAAATTATGTGCTCACCGAAATGTTCTCTCAATAAGTCCATTGATTGATGCGATGTGTGGGAAGTGGCGCCGTCTTGCTGAAACCAAATGTCGCCGAGATCACGAGCTTCAATTTCAGGCATCAAATAGTCAGTTATCATGGCACTATAACGGTCGCCATTGACGGTTACGTTCGCACCGGCATAATTTTTAAAGAAATATGGACCGCTGATTCCACCGGCCCACAAACCACACCAAACCGTTGTTTTTTCTGGATGAAGTGGCAGTTCTTCAATCTCTTCAGGTTGCTCTTCGTCCCAAATGATCTTATTGGAACTTTTCAAGAGCCCATAGAGCGAAGCGATGTCGCTTGGGAAGGTCGAGCGGCTTCAGTTGTTGCACAGGCTGTATTTTGTACGCTTTCAATTTAAGATCTTGACGTAAAATGCGCCAAGTCGACTCTTTACGGTCTTCGTGTACACTCTCAGCTACGGCCTCTATATTTTCTTCACAGCGTGCTGGACGCGGTCTATTCGGTCGAATATTATCCAATAATGAATGCTGGGTCTCAAAATGGGTGATGGTGTTGCGAATAGTACGCTCAGTAGGCCGATTATGTTGACCATAAGTTGAGCGAAGTGCACAAAACACATTCCTCACAGAACGTAAATTTTCATAATAAAGTTGAACAATTTGTAAACGTTGTTCACGCGTAAGTCTTTCCATTATGAAATGCCAAACAATACTAAACAAAAATAACATGACAGCATGACACGACTCACACGTGATCTGTCAAAAAGGCTATTGAAAAAAGTATCTCTACTTGGATCACCCGTTACATGGTTATGTGATGTTAACATTTGCTCGCGCTTTTAGTTCCATTTTATCATGCTCTTTTGCGTTACTAGTTCCTAGGGTTAGCAACAGGGGTATTTTGGCTCGGAGACTCCGGGAATTCTCTTCAATTTCCGGGCTCCGCGGTTTGCTAAAATTTTTCCGGGCCGCAGTTTAACATTTCTAAATATAGTCGATAGCTACGGGAAATATTAGACTGCAGGCAAAGAGGGCATATATCTGACATTTAATGCTCTCAAAATTTTTGAAAGTGAATTGTCAATATTTGACCTCTTCTTATCTTAAGAAATTCTTTAATGACATGACATACAAGTGAATTTTCTGTATCAAGGCGAGGATGAATGTCCTAGAGTCAATTCTCCGACACTACTTATAGGAACTAACATTTTTTACTTTGCTTCCCAGAAATCTAAAAATAGCAATGACTCAGTAAAAGATAATTAAAGATAATGTGCTTTGTTCAATAAGAAAAAGGGCAAGGCAGATCAGAACAAATTTGTGGAAAATGTCAGATCAAAGGTAGAACAGAAAAATACAAATGTTATATGCCATATGTTAGTTGTCAAAAATAACAACTTCATTTTCGATTGTTGGATACTTATTAGAATTTTCAAGTTTAGTATAAATCGTGAATTAATAAACATTAATCATGAACTTAATGTTAAATACTGTTACAACAACCGATTGCCCTTTATCACAAGATTATTCGATTTCTTCTATTTAATTAATCAACAAACAACTTTTCACTTCGACGACAAAACAATTAATTTGCAATCACAACTGATTTGACATTTCTCACAAATCTGTTCTACCTCAAAAGCAAGTGCGGAAATTCTGCTCGGAGCAGAGTCCAGGCAGAGTCATTCAACAAAAAGCAAACATAAGCTGGGCAGAAATTTTTCTCATTGAACACGAAAACCTGTAATTTTCATGCTTTGTACTGAGCTGGAAAGCCTCATTGAACAAAGCTATGGAGTACTTCCAACCATTACAGAATCCTTAAGTTTTACACCACAAACTTATTTTGCTAGAATTAAATTGTTTTACATTTATATTTAAAGTAAGAACTTGTCGTTATTTTTTGTAACTTCAGTACATTTGATGGTAAAAAAAACAAATGTGTGTGAACGATTGACATATTCCATTGTCGGTATTACTAACTCCATTTGGTAGAGTTGGTAAACCTGGTAGTTCCTTACGAAGAACTCAATTAAATTCATACCTAATGGAATTAAATACCTTTTCTCGCTACAAATGTCTTTGCTTTATGAAACTACATAGTTCCGCCGTCAATTTTCCGGGAACTATTTGGATTTCAAACAATATCCTCAGATCGTAATAAAAAATAAAGACTACGTGATACGAACTTTCTTGCTATTTTTCAACCTTTTTTGTTTTCTATATTTTCATTACGGGCTACGATCGTTGTTCCGACTCTCGAAAAAACATCTACCAATGGGATATTCGTGATTTTTTGTGATATGTTGTTATCCTATCCTATGGGTAGGTGCCTGTATTACATTTAAGGCTAGCAAGCTGTACAATTTAGAAATAAAACCTTTTAATGCTAAAGTTGAAAATGTATTACCTTCACGAAATATGTAGGTACTGAGCTACATAAGTTTGCCACGTTTTCGGTGTTAAAAAAATATTGTTTTCTTCGAAAATGTTCTTACTTTTTTTTAACATTTCTAACATTGAATCAAAGTTGTTTGTCTGACTTTGGTAACATGGACAAATAGAGCAGTTTCTTATCATTCAGGAGTTTTGTGTTTTGAAAACCTACCGGGTATCAAAATATCAAAATAACTTTTATAGGAAATTCAAATAGCAAGCTATTTTACCCGGGCATATTTTCATTTCTTCCGCTATTAAACGATATCTTAATATATTGACCGCTCCTCATATTTGAAATATAAGGTTTTGAAAATCTTTGCTTTTCTCACTTTTTGTTTGAGGAACTGCATTTTCGCTTTCACTTCGTCTCCGAACTCACCACAGCAAAATAAACTAGTGGGTAGCATCCAACAAGATACAGATTATACTTTTTATATTTTTGGCGAAGTTAATTTGATATTCTCCCATCTTGCCAGTATTCGACTTTCACCCACCATTGCACCGATTTGCATTCTTTTAGTTATGTTTATCTTAACAAAATCTTATTGATTTTGGTCTGTTTTTGTATTTTACGTTATTTTGCTTATGATGCGATTCAAAAACGTAAATTTTTAATATAGTGAGAAAGTTTCGAATGAACTGCGACATTTTGCACTTTATTTGGAAAAAATATTTTATCAAAAATCTTTGACAAAGTACTTTACCAAGGGACAGAAATAAATATTATATTTTAATTTGTTTTATTTTTTTACCTGAAACGGAATGGTATTTAAAAAACACCCCAAAGCTAAATATAATTAATTACAATCTTTTTAGCGTAGGCTATCTATTTTTAAAATGTACCGGACCCACGAGCAATGTGGGCGTAATTAAAAAATACATTATGAAGCAATAAAAATACAGATTTTCCCATTAAACCTTTTGTTATGCCATCTACTACCATAAGAAAAGAAACACCAAGCTGAAAATATTTACATACTCGTCCAATTGCTATTGCACATTAAATTTAGTACTATGACTCGCATTTGGTGTTCTTTAACCTTTGCATTTATCTTTAAATACGATCGCGACACCACTGCGTTCTCATATTTCTTCTGCCCCAGCAAACGATAACCGAAAACGAATTCATAATCCAAGAACTCTCTGTGCTACTTCCTTTCATATTCAGTTATAGCACAGCTTCGTTCCACCCCCTCGTCAGCTTTATTATAAATTTGTGTTCCTTTTTCCTGCATCTGGAATTTCCTTTTCATTATACATTCACTTGGCTCGTCCTGAATACAAAAAAAAAAAAACTATGTATAGAAAAAGCGAAAAAAGAAATTCTTAAAATTAAAAAAAAAGTGAGGTGAATTGTGAAAAAAGAGCCAAAGGACGGCAAGTGTATTAAGATTTGGGTCAGGTCTCTTGAGGTTAATATGGTTATGACTGCACACAATTTTTCAGAGTGATGGTGTTAATGGGTTTTTCGAATCGCGCAGAAAAGTCAACCGCTCGACGAAGCGAATGACATCGAAATCTTAGGTGATATGAAAGTGACGGGAAACATTAAACTCTAAGACTCTACATATATTGACCTAAATTATATTGCGTTCAGTGACAGTGATTCTCACGTAATTTCATTGTGTTTTTATCTTATCTCAGACGACATTGAGTTGAGAGGGTAAACTTTGCAGTTTGTGGAGATATTGGAAAGTTATGAAGATGTCAATTACATAATCCAATCGCAACCGGTACGCGATTCTGCTGATATTTTTTCAAGGAAATTTTTTATCTTGTTTACATAGATCCTTTGTGTGTACTAAGGTACAAGTTTTTGTAATCATGCTGGAATCTCGAACTCAAACTATAAATGAGAAGTTATTTAACAGTTAAAGAAAAGTTCAAAGAAGTGAGTTCCGTAATTCCGTATGTCGCTCAGTGTGTAATGTTGGGCATCACATCAAGGTGAGCTTTATTCTTGTTGGGCTTATATACTTGGATAAGCTCTCAAGTGTTTGTTAGCTTCAAATCGCTCATATAAAATATAATGATTATCATTTTTTGTGGGGATTTTGTGGTCATCTCTCTCTCTCATATATTGCTTGCATGGTTTTAATATCAAAATATTGTCAGTAATAACATCATAGTTAACTGACAACTCCTCACACTTTTGTACCTGGCGACGACGTCTTCTTTAAAGTAATTGAAAGTGCTTCAGTATATTGACGGCAGCCTTCCTTCTTAAAATTAACATGAATGGTATCTAAAAAGGGATACACTACCGAATACATTTGATTTTGATTAATTCACCGCTAAATTCTATCGCAGTCAATAGATTTCAAGACTAATTATAACAAGCAGCATCCCCTTAACTGACTGTGACAAAAACACTGTGTTGACAGGTTTCGCACTGCACCAAGCTTGATCCCATCTTCTACTTCTTTGACGACATTGTTAGTCAATAAGAGGAACATTAACGTTTACGTGCTAAGCATGCAACATCGTATTACATTCATTTGTGTTCCAAATTAATTCAGACAAAGTACTCAAAATGAAAGTGCCTATTCTAATGTATAGAAATATTAACATAAAGAAAAATACGCAATTTTCAACTTGAACAAATTTAAAGGAGGCAAAGAAGGAGATGGGTGCAGTCGCTTAGTGCGTTGGACTACTAAGGGAGAGGTCGGTGGTTCAAATCCCAACCTGTACTACCTGAAATGTTTTATTCGCTGCCCACCTCTTGCGAACGTCTGACAAACATCCAAGAGTTAGAACTATCATAAGAAGCTTCTCAAAAATTAATTGCCATTCGGAATCGGCATTTAACTGGGACCTTCAGTTACACAATGGTTGGAGAAGCTGGGCTTTGGGTCTTGTAAGGGCCGTTTACAACTAATATTCATTTTTAAAGGAGGCAAACACAAGCGCCCAACTTCTTGTAAAAGTTGTATAATTACGTAAACTACTCGTAAAAAATAAGAAATTAAATAAATTTCACTTTTCTTAGCCCCTTATCACAACAAAAGATTAGCAAAATTATCCTAAATTTTTTTTTTGGCTCCGTAACTTTGAAAGTGCGGGTCCCACAATTCCTATCAAAAATAACCAATCAACTTATATGTTGAGCCATTCTCAATAAATTTGTTAAAAGCTCAATTACATCATAAAATTAAAAAAGGTTGCATTTTTTTTTATGACGAGGAAAAATGCGTTGTTTTAAATACGGTGTTTGTCCTACAGATAAGAATGTTTCTGTATTAGAAAGATCTTTTTCATCGATCAAAGAAATGAAAGAACATTAGGAAAGCACAGTCTGCTTGGGGCGAATGGCATATGGATACCTACCTACATTGTAGGCACTGCCCTACATATCTTGTGAAGGTAACACTCTATCGCTATAACTTTAGCCTTAAAACGATTTTTTCTCAACTGTGGGCATGGTGTTGGACGCATCAAAAACACATTTACACTGAAACATTGCGGGGCTAGAAAGCTGAAATTTGTGGTTCAAATTTTAGCTTTTTAGCTTGAATTTAAGGCTCTAAAAATTGGGAACGGACAGACATTATAAACTTTTTCTGGGAATACGTATATGTGAAATCGGAACATTTGTAGACACAATTCCAATTGTTTAATGACCCTATGCATTTAGTATAGAGTCGCTCTAGCAACTTTAAGGCCTTGTAAATATTTTTATATGGCTGAACTAGATAGACGCGTCTTATGTTTCCATTCATCACATTTCAAAAAATAGTCATGTATCCCTGAACGCATATTTTATTTCACAATATTGATGCTGCTAGCCAATTTAATGAATTTAAAGATTAAATTCCAATGCTGTAGTTTGGTTGCTGTTTTTTTAGAATACAGATTTTCAGGAGTTTTTTATTTTTCTCAGCTTTTTCTCTTATATTTGCGAGGGTGTTACGATCACAGATAGTTACGTTCAAGAGGGAAAGGTCATGACTTTCTACTTATTTAGTGCATATCTACTGGTTCCTCTGTGGGGTTCACCTGTTCTACTATAACAAATTTCGTCAGGCCGTCAGGACCAACATAATATGTTTTAAGGAGTTTGTTTGTCATTAGTGGCTATCACATTTTAAATGGAAAATGAAAAAAGGCCCCAAAAAATCCCCAATGAAAAATGGCGCCAAACCAAAAATGAAAAACGGTCCCAAAAATTTATATTGAAAAGAAAAACACGAAAATTTCTGTTATTTGGGGCTATTTTGCATATTTCATTATGAAAACTTTGCAAAAAAAATGGCCCCAAACAAAAAATGAAGAAATGGTGCCAAAAAATTAAACAATTTTTTAATATGAAAAATTGGCCCCCCCAAAAGCGCATACACCGAGGGGAACAACGAAATTGCGTGAGCGGTACCTACCGCCTGCGAAAAGAGGGTTGTAATCGCAACTTCGTTGTCCCCCTCGGAGTATGCGCCTTTCGTCACGCAGGCGCCTATGGCAAGAGTACCTGGGTGACTCGTTACGCGGGATTAAGGGATTTCTTAATGAAAAATAGCCCCAAACTAAGAAATGAAAAATCGCCCCAAAAATATAAAATATTTTATGATTGCTCACAGAAGGTTTTGATTTGATATTTTTCATGGACATTTTTGGGCTATTTTTCGTGTGGCCATATTTCATGAAGTCGGCATTGGTATAGGATTTTGTCGCTAGTATAGGATTATACTACGTCCGTTTAGTCTTTCGGACCAGCAGGCATTCCACAATATTAATTTTAAGGCATTTAATTAACTAGTAATTGCCAAAACAACTTAAACTTGCATATGTTTTCGAAGGCTCTGTAATGTTGTTTTTTAATTTCTTTGAACTCGGTATGACAACGCAACAAGAGTAGTTGATGGTATATAAAAATACACACATATATAGCTACGAGGCAATCTAAGTGGTCGTCATTTTGGTGTCTGTTTCAGTTGTTTTTTTCCGAAGTCATGTTCAATTAAGGTAGGAATATTTTTGTTTGCTGTACGATTCAGTATATATAGATACCAATATACGTTTTCCAGTTGTCTATCAATCCACTCCAGATTAGCTGCTCTCGGTTGTACAGCAGAAGTTGTAATTGAATAATTATAAGTGCATACTTCTCGAAGGGGTTGGGTGTTGAAAATACTTTTTTTTTAACAAAAACTAATTAGAATTGCTAAAGTGAGAAATTTAAAAACCTATATTAGGGCATTAGAAAAAAATCCGAGTGGGTCTTAAACAGCAATCCACTGAAACACAACAATGACAATAGTATGTTTTATTACAGTTAAGAGTACGGGTCAGACCATGCACCAATTATTAGTTTTTGACACAAGGACAATCCGATAAACATCTTTTTAAAGACATAAATATACTGATTATAACCGTTCAAGTCGAATCACAATATTTTGCGACCATAATCATATCCTTCATATCTGATAGATATCTAGGCATGGGTATATCCTTCCCCTATATCATTTTAAGTGAAATTTGATTTTTACTACCCAAACACGTTCCGATCTATTCAAATGGATGTCCAGACGATTATACTATGTATATCATACATATCGTATATATTTCATCCATAAGCATTTTTGAATAATAAACCAAAATAATCTATGGAATTCGACAAGACTACAAACTGGGTCGACCTAAATCCCCAACAAAAAGTGTTTGGAAAGCTTATTATGTGAGAAATTTCTAAAATATTTTATAGCTTCACCACTCGCACACACATTCTCTGTTATTGCTGCTGTATCACCATAAATACCGTAAATTTCTCTTCATAAATCTTCCGGATTCAATCCTTTAACCCCTAAGAAGGTCCTGCTATATCCCGTAACAAATGAATAGCATATTGAAAATATCAAAACGATGCCGATAAAATTTGATCCTAAGGAAAAAAAAGAAGAAAAAATTACATCCTCGCATACAAACATTACGATTTAGCGTTATATGTGCATTGGTACATCCTATAAGGATACATAACATACGAAACAAAACAAAGCAGGATATGTAGGTAGTGCACAACGTTGCGTATCGATTATTTTTCAAATTCACATACAAGTGAACATCATAATTCAGGTTCGAGGTCCTTCACCTTAAGGAACAAATGATAAAAACTGTTTCCAAGAAAGCTAGATGAAAATTCTCAGAGATCTTCCTTCCACCACCGTAGGTAATACAAGCAAACTGACGGAGAATGTGAAGAAAAATTCCGTTCAATCCTCAATTCCTCGCTAGAAACATATGAAAGTACAACGAACAAAAAATAAAAAAAAAAATCTGCCCCAAGGCTTCAAGGATGTTTTCTGACAAACTTGCACACATACTCTCATACTTTCTATATAGGTACCTTAGAAGCATATTTTTTTAATAACAAACCATAAATAACGAAGCTAGCTGGCATATCTTCGCCTTCCGCAAGAGATTCCTCTCAATGGAGCGAGATGATAAATTGCTGCTGGAGACTTTTCTGTTCCGGATCGCTAGGCATGCTTCTGGATTTACCCCGGAATAGAAGTAATGGACATGCTGCACTAAAATAATCCAGCTAGGGCTACGACCAATAGAAGGATTTGTTTCTATTATCTGGGTATGTTTGCGGAACGATATTGGAGTTGTAATTTTCCCAAGGCCAATAAGGAAGTATACATATTTTGGTGTGGCCATAGAGTTAATAGAGTTAAGCACACCCCAAGAAAGTTTGCCATAAATCAAGTCCGTTTACGAAAACTTAATCTTGTTTCGCAGTAATTTAAACTAATTGAAATGTTAAAATTATTTGGTAATTTTTATTATAGATATTTACTTAATGCTTATTGCCTAACCACACGAAGTTTTTAAATTTTAAAATCTAGGCAGAAGCAATTCAAGTATTCAGTATTGACTATGTTACAACTTGTATCTTAACGTTCTCGTATACATTGGTAGGTACATGAGTATTCAACATTATGTATATGAGACAGTTATTGCAATCGTACTGCAATTTCAAACCAAAAGTTGAGGCAAAAAATACTACAAAGTCCCACCGGTAGTAAAAACTTTTGGTCGTTTGTTAAAAACATTAAGAATTCGGCCTCATTATCTGTTCCGACACTCATTTACAATGGCATCCCAGCTCTAAGCTCTTTTGTTAAAGTCAATCTGCTTGCTGCTCACTTTGCAGCTCAACGCTCTCAGATTGTGCTCTATCTCCTCCTGTACTAGAGCGTGTACAATATACTATGGGACCAATTCATTTTCGCACTCGTACTCCTAGATCTCAATATACACAAATCCGCTGGTCCAGATGGTATTCCCCCTATCGTTCTGAAGAAGTGTTCTTCCCTGCTGGTAAAACCACTGCGTAAGCTTTTCTATCTGTCCTATTCCTCAGGGCATTTCCGAGGAAATGGAAAATAGCATTTGTCCAGCCAGTCCCAAAAAAGGCGAATCTTCCTCCCCCTCCTCCTACCGACCAATTGCACTTACGTCTCTTCTTTCCAAGGTCATGGAAACGCTGATAAATCGTCAGCTTATGAAATATCTTGAATCCCGAAAACTTCTTACGGGTTTTAGCAGCAACTGGTCCACTGGTGATTCGATGACATATCTTACCGAAAAGTGCAACCAATCTATTCACCACGGTGGTGCAAGCAAGGTCGTTGCGCTTGATATTTCAAAGGCAAAGGCCAAAGGAGTTTGGCATCAAGCTCTCTTGTCGAAAATGCGTGCATTTGGAATCGATGATACCTACCCTTCTTCTACGGATTAGGAATTTCCTTTTGGAACGTTCAATTCAAGTTGTTTTGGACGGTTTCAAGTCTGCAACTTACCAAATAAATGCTGGGGTTCCCCAAGGCTCCGTTTTGTCTCCAACTCTCTTTCTCATTTTTATAAATGATCGACTGTCTGTTACTTCTAATCCTATTCATTCCTTCGCCGATGACAACAC
Organism: Ferdinandea cuprea; assembly: GCA_963576555.1. Lineage (NCBI taxonomy): Eukaryota > Metazoa > Arthropoda > Insecta > Diptera > Syrphidae > Ferdinandea > Ferdinandea cuprea. The sequence goes on from OY754959.1 coordinate 89,293,691, forward strand.
ACTTAGCTTTACATATTCGTTTCCTGGGCAACGCCCTTCATCTTCAGGCGTTGAACTGGAACGGCAACGTATGTTAAGCTCATTAAATTCCGATCTTGACAGCATTCTTGAGTTGCGTAAAACCAATAGAGTGGAATTAAATGCTGTCTTCTGTCATTATAAAGCGAAACCTCAATACTCTGTCATTATCCATGAATGGAACTTGCAACGCTGAATCCGAAAGACTTTCCATTCTCGGTATGTGTGTTAATGACAACCTTCGTTGGAATGATTACATATTCGATGTCACTAAGAACGCTGCGAAATGTCTAGGGTTCCTTAATTCAAATTATAAAAAAAATGCAAACCTTATTAATAATTAATTTTGCGGGCATTAGGTCAAAAGTAATTAAACATTAAAGAATTTATTTAAAAGACATTTCGTCCATTACCATGCGCAACATCAGTTTCATTTTCCGGTAATGATTCATTTCATTTATTTTTTAGAAAAGAAAGGCGTATGACTAAACACAAATCATATTTTCAGTTTTATTTCAAAAAGGCAGGATTTATGGAGTAAGCAGGTTTACACTCAAAGCCAACGATATTGAAATAATACCCAAGTTTACAATTAATGTTACTGTGTTTATTTTATTAAACGACACTAGAACTTCATCCGTTTGTTCAAAAGCTGCGTAAGCTCAGCGTTTTGAGGTCGATTATTATCTAAATAAGGTTGTTTTAGTATGGACAACATCAACAGATGTTTTCTTTTTAAGTAAATACTTTCAAATATCTACAGAAACACTTCTGATATATATAAACACTGTGATGACAATCAATGAAACTTATTCAACGATGGTTGTTTCCATTCAAGATAAGCAAGAGAAACACTGCGGTGTTATATTGTTTATTCAACTCCAAGTTAACGAACAAAAAACGTATGCCCACCGAGTCAGGAATCGGTCGATACACAATTTAAGGATTTTAACTAATGCAATCGTGGGAATCAATGGAGCAGGCACAGATAAAAGAATTGATGGTAAGCTATGATTTGATGATTTTGTTATTTTGCAATGACTAGCTGAATGCCCAGCGTAGCCCATTTTAATAGAAATTAGTTTTTTAGCTATTTTAACTGACAGATTGCTTGTATTACATAGAAAATATAAATAATGCGTGGGAAACTATGTATATTTAAAGCTATTTGAGTAGATACTCTAATCGAAATTAACTCAGTCCAGACATACGAACTTGTTCTTATAAACCAAAGTTCCTAGAGTATGTCGTTATAAGCGATTTTGACTGAATTTCAAATTTAACGTATAGAGTAGATTGGGTACATATGGACCACTCGGGTAATCTGGACCACACACCAATGCAATCCAGGACAAAATTCTGTAAATGTATGCCCATGCTCCTTAAATTCACCTGAGGTTAACTTCTGCCGTCGGCCGACGAAAACGTGTTTAAAAGTTATTTGTGTTTTTTGGAAATTTAAATTCCTGATTATTTGTTAAGAAAAAGTATTTGGCTTTTTTTTACGATCGAAATTTAATTATTTTGGTCAATATTTTCCTTAATTTCAAGAAGCTAATGTTATATTTAGGTTTTGCATTCAACAAAGTTTGGTTTGCATTATTTTATATGGTTATACATTATTTTGTGAAATAATTTTTTTTCAAACCAAGTAATGCGGTTCATATTTTCAATCACTGAGACGAGTGGTCCACATTATTTTTGGAGGCAACACTGGTTGTTTTTAACTTTCTCGTATAGCAACTATAGTATACTAAAGATCGTGCGGAAATTTCGAATTCAAACTGAGTATGAAGGATGATGAAGTGGGTCCGCCAATGCCGTCCGTCGGTCTGTCTGTCTGTCGGTCTGTCTGTACGGGCGCCCTATGGCGAAACGATTCGACGCTTCAAAGTTCGTATGTACGGTTTTTGGGGTTATATCTCGGGGCATCTTTTTATACCCTATCCTAGTATATTAATTTTGACACATAGTTTGCAACACCTCCTAATATTCGTCGTAGACCAATAAAAGTATACATATTTATGATCAGGACCAAATCCTAAGACTATTTAGCAATGTCCGTCCATCCGTACGCAATTTCTAGGCCTTTAAAATTAAGCTAAGAAGCTAAAATTTGGTTATGCTCAGAAATGGTTATGTGTACATTTTTGAATACGCCCACTGCCACGCCCAAGTTAGAGAGATAGAGTTCTTCAACCCTTACAAGATATGTAGGAACTGCCCTCCTTTATATCGCCCATGCAAAGTTTTTGGCCACGCCCACTTTTTCAGGGCGTTTTCAAAAAAAAAATTTAATAAAATTAGATAGAATGCTATCCATCATTTTCTTAATGATTTTTTCTTTGTGGCATATAGGAATATGGATAGGGTATCATACTGTTTGCTCCAAGCGGACTGTAGCCTTTTCTTTTGTTTTTTTTTTTTTTGCTTTATCTTTTGAAATAACGGTACCTGCAATACAATTTTTTTGGTGATAATCACTTAACACTGTTTTTCTAGAAAATTGTTCCGAAGATTTTAATTTTTTTGGATACTAAGGATACCTGAGATGGGGCCCAAAATACCGCATGCTCAGTTTTTGGAAAAAAGTTCAATTAACGGTAATTAAGTTAAGTTAAGTCGAAAAAATTCGCATACTTTGATTTTTTAAATAATTTTTTTTTGTCATATAACGATTTTCTTAAATTTAAATGAAATTCAGTTTCTCAAAAACGGCTGTTACGACATTGATAAATTTTTGTATTTTGAACAATTAGGTGTGTTAAAAATGTCCAATGTGCGAAATTACATTCAATTTTTTCAATTTCAATTTTATTTCATGCATCTTAAATCTAGTACAATATTTTGTTCTCTTACCTGCGAAGCCAGATAGCTTATCTGCAGGAGGTTATTTTTCAGATTCAGTTAATATTTCTGGTATCATCAAAAAGATTGGTAATTTTAATTAAGTGCATTAACATAAATTTGATTGTAATATTTTTGATTAAAAAAAGTTTTTAAAAACATTCATAAACATTTTAAAAAGACAGCTATGAACGGTAATTACATAAACATTACGTTATACTTTCTAGGAAATATTGCTTTAATCTCTTCTTTCTTACGTTCACATTATTTAAATTACGCAAATTATTAGGATTAAGATTATTTAGGATGTTTGGTATGGTGTACATCAGCTGACGCTTGCCGTACACATTGTTGAAGGATGGGAGTTGGTAAAGCACTTCTGCTCGTCTTCTGGTGTTGAAGCCGTGATTGATTGGAGTTCGAAACCTTTCATCGTCATAGTACTCCAACGCTGCTGTCATGTTATATATCTGCTTCACTGTGAGAACTTTCACTCTACCGTCTACGCTGTTTCTTCCCGACAGCAATTTAATCGCTCTGTCTTGTATATTCTGAAGCTTAGAAATATGTGTATCTGCTGCACCTCCCCACGCTAGTATGCCGTATCTCAGTCGTGACTCGACAATAGCGTGGTACACTTGTTTTCTTACACAGCTTGAAGACTTATACTTCAGGCAAGCCAATGCAAACAGGGATCCTTTCAGCTTCATTCGTAGATCATTTATGTGTGATTCCCATAGAAAATGGCTGTCGATCGTTACACCCAGATATTTGTACTTATCTACGACATCTATAACCTGGCAGTTGCTTGGATTGGTGCAGTTGTATGATTTAATGTTTATTTGTGACTCTGGGTACTGTGGGCTACGAATATGTAATAATTTTGTTTTTGCCGCATTTACTACGATCCCATTATCATGACACCATTTTCCTGCTTCGTCGAACTCTGCTTGCATCATCCTCGTTGCTTCTACGATTGATCTGTGGCAAACAACAATTGCTGTGTCGTCTGCATATGCGAAGGGATAGCTCATCTTAAAGGATTTTAATAATTCATTGGTGTATAGAATGAATAAGAGGGGACCAAGTTTAGAGCCTTGTGGGACTCCATACTGCACTGTATTGGCTTTACTGCAGTTGCTTTTGATTCCCACGCGAAAAGTCCTCATTCTGAGGTAGTCTCTCAGCCAATCTGCCAGTTTTCCTCTAATTCCTATTCTCTCCAATGCATCGATGAGTTTGTTGTGGTCCAGGGTATCGAATGCTTTGCTAAAATCTAGGAAAAGTACTAACACGTGGTGATTTTTGTTAAGACTGGTGTTAATTAAATTTGCGAAATCACCGAGAAGCTGGTTGGTGCTTTTTCCTTTCTGGAACCCGTACTGATGCTTGCTTATTAGCTTATGCTTATCAATAAATTTCTATATTCGATCTGCTACGATTTACTCTAGAATCTTTTCTATCACCGGCAATATTGCAATCGGATGATAGTTAGCTATCTCATGTTTGGCTCCTCCCTTGTAGATAGGTCTAACAAGTGCCTCTTTGAGCTTTTTTGGCACAGTGGACGTATTAAAACTCATATTGATAAAATTCGTAATTATGGGCGCAAATATATGAGCGTTGGATTTTATGTCTATTGCTCTAATACCATCTGTCCCAGGTGCCTTTTGGATATTTAAGCGAGCTATAAGATTTCCTACCTCTACAGAGTCTGTATCTCCCAAATAAATTGTGTCCCGTAAACATATAGTTTGATGGCTTGAAGTTGTTGTATTACATACGTGGATTATTGATGCTGCTTGTTGGGAAAATAAATTCGAAAATGTATTAGCCAATCCAGCAATATTTGTATTGGGTGGAAAGTTTTTCACAATTGTTTCATCTAATGAAGGCTTCCTTCTACCCAGTACTTCATTGATGAGTCCCCACGTTTTTTTGGGATCACACTTCACTTCCTCAAATTTAATTTTGTAGTATTGTTCCCGGCTTTTACAAATTTTTTTATTTACTCGATTGCGAAATCTTTTGTAATCAGTTTCATATGATACATTGGTTCGATTATTTTTCCACCTGCGATACAATCGGTCCCTCTCCTTGCAGGTCTCTATGATGTCCATTGTAATCCAATCGGTATTTTTTCTCAGAGTTTTCTCCTTACAGATGACTGTCGAGTTTGTGTATATATCGCCCATTTTTTGAACAAGTGAATCAAAAATAGTTTCGGTGTCCGTTTCTGCTAATATCGAATTCCAGTCGGTAGCTCTAATCATATCATTCACTTTTCTAGTTCTAATGTGCGATCGCAATGTTTGGGCATTTTCTGTCGCACACACATCATAGATACCATAAATAGTGCTATAGTGATCTGAGATGTTGCATTCAACTATAGCCGAAAATATTTTTACCACCGATAAATTAACCAATGTGCAGCTGCCTATATTTAAATCTATTCTGGTTGCTTCTTTAATGACGTTACGAAGACCATTTGAAGCCAGCATTTCCTGATAGCTGAGTACATGATTATTTGCACTATCTTTTATATTTATGTTCATGTCGCCCAAAATGATTATATCGTCATTTGCTCCTTTTTTGCTTGTAATTTGCAAGAGTTCATCAACAAATTCATTTTCAGAATGATTCGGCGGTCTATAAATTCCACAGACTATTTTCCCTTTCCTATTTGTTTTAATTTTCACTGTTAAGTTTTCATACGATACAGTCTCAACATTTAACCTTTCGTAGTTCATATGGTTTTTAATATACATCGCAATACCTCCACCTTTTCTTTTATCTCTATTTGTAAATTCTGAACAGAGACCATCAATACAATACAGACAATTTTCCTCTTTTTTTTATATTTATCTCCACTAAAACAATTACATCGATATAATTCAGAATCGGACTTACATTTGCACAAAAAACATCCCAATTTTTCCTCAGCGACCTTATGTTCAGACATAAACAACTAAAATTCAATTTCTCTAATTCTTTTTTTGTTTGATAAAAATCAGAGAATTCCATAAAATTCAAATCAAACAGATCTTCTTCGATATTGTCACTCTCATCCATATCCATAAGCACATAAAACAATTTGATCACTAATACATGTATGTATACAGTTAAATTAATTGCGTCTGATTTTATTTATATCAGTCATAGACTGTATAAACAATGCCTCCACATTTTCCTCTCTTCGCACGTATACTTTTCCAGCGCTCTCCACACAAATCTCCACCCTTCCTCTCGCGCCTTCTTCTTGCCATGCCACAGCAATTGTTTGTTCAAGCCTGTGAGCATATTGTTAATAAAGACATTGTTGTTGTTTTTAGTCTCTTTTAATTTTGCATTGTTATTTATGTTCTGATTGATTTTAGCAATTGTTAGTGGACGCGTTGCACGGGAATTCTTTAAGAAATTCGTTTTTATAATATTGCTGTTAAAAGTGACTACAATTGAAGAGCGGTCTGTGTTTTTTGTTCTTGTGCGGTAGATATCTGCTATATCTGCGGATGCTACTTCCAGTTTAATTGTGTTTCCGATCGCTTTGACAATTTCGGTTAAATTTTCGTTTTGTGTTGTTGAAATGTTTTTAATTTCTATTGTGTTCTTTAGTTGTTGTTGTTCCAGTTTGTTGATTTGTGCTTGCATTTGTGAAATGACTTCGTCTTTTTCATGATGCGCATCTTTTAGTTTCTGAATTTCGTTCATAAGAGTGTCCATGACGGTGTTGTTTATTTCAATGTTTTTGTTTATGTCGTCGAATTTCTGTGAGACGAAATTACAAAAATCGGAAATGCTTTTCATTTCCATTTTCATGTTCTTAAGCTCGACAAGTATTTCGTTCGTTATTGCTTCTGATATGTTTCCACCAAGTTTATCTACTTTTTGTGGGCTAATGATTTCCGACCTATTTCTTTTGTTTGATTGCATATCAGGTGTTAATGGACGCGAGGAAGATTCTAAAAGAGTGATGCCTACACTTTCACTGGCGTTTCGGCAAAACAGACATTTCCAAGTGTCTCTTTTAGAGCCCATTGATCTCCACGACCTTTCGGTGACCGTGGTGCAGTCGAAATGCAATTTTCGGGAACACAAAGGGCAGACGACAAAATCACCAGCAAGGGGTAGATTCTCTTTGCAATGGTCACACATATTCATGGTATTTACTTACTGCATGTAACAGGAGAAACAGTGAATAATAAACAGTAGCAGACAAAAGTAAAAGTAGATGCTGCAGTTATTTGAAATTTTCTGTTAATTTCTGTTTAAACTACGTTTTTCAATAAATATTTAAAAGTCACTATCTTAGATTTGTTTTATTTATGTTTTGGTATGGAAACCCTTTTTTATATCGTAAATAATCAGTTAAAACTCGGAGCACTCGCAGAAAACCAACCGTTCACTTCAATGATACTTTGACATCAAAATCGTATGAGCCATTTTTGAGAAAATCTAAAAAGTGATTTAAATAAATTTGTCACCGTTTATTTTCCATTCATTTTGCGATTCAAAAACGCATCTCATGTACCGAGAAAATTTTGTATGACGCAGTCATGCACCTTATTTTTTGTCATGCTAGGTTATGTCTTCATCAAATATATGGAAAAATATACCAAAACGGGTGACATTTCAAACAGAAATTATATACACTTGTGAATTTTGTACCTGCTAAGCACGTCGGCTAATATGGACTATATGGTTGCGTGTTTGTGTTATATTCTTATTTCCGAAACCCATCTGACGAAGAAATCAAGCGCAAACATCATAGGATATATGTACATAGTTCCTGTCACGCGTTTCGGTGCAGGGAAATAAATCCCCGGGAACTAAGTCCACTGAGGGACTTAGGAATTAAAACCACTTTCGCGAAATGGAATTAGTCCACCTTCTTATGTAAATTCCATTGACATATTTAGTGATTTTGTGGTGGTAATGGAATATGGAATATGTGTATCACCCTTCAGAAAGCGCTAGAGGTGGAGCGTCCTTGTTTATTAAAGACACCATTGATCATTTAATAAGCGCAATAATCGAACAATGTAACATTCAAATAATTACGGTTCGTGTAAAAAATAATATACAAACTTATGATATTCAGGCTATATATATCCTTCCAAGGGAAAAGATAGAAAAAATTGTTTTTATTGCTTTTTTACCGACTCATGCATATGGCAAAAGCTCCGGAGATTATAGATTTTTACATTGCAAAAGGAATATCCGCAAGCTTGAAGAATATTTCGGTCTTTATTCTGAACACACGCTTGTCAATTAGTGGCAGCATATTAAATAAAGTGCACGACTGCGTCATGAATCATCACAAATTTATTTATATCACTTTTCAGGTTTTGAAAAATTAGATTTTCTCAAAAGCGGTACCTACCATTATTTCGCACTTTTAACATAATTGTTCAAAATATAAAAAATTATCAAAATCGTTAGAGCCGTTTTTGAGAAAACGTATTTAATTTAAATAAAAAAATCGTAATATGAAAAAAAAAAATTTTTTTAAATTATTTCAAAAATCGAAGTATGCAAGTTTGTTCGTTTTAACAGTATAAACAAATTCATAAAATTGTTTGAAGTTCCCTTTGTTAGTTTTCGAGATATTGGCAGTTTTATAAATTGCCGTTAATCGATTTTTTTTTCCAAAAAATGTGTAAGCAGTAAGCGGAAAACGTATGATAGCTTTCTAGTTTTTGTTTTCTAATATTTAAAAAAAAAAGAACACAAATATTTGGCTTCAATTCGAAATTAATCAGGATTCATCAAAAACTAAGTGGACAAAACTCAAACAAATTTTTGAATTCATAAATAAAAATACCAAATAAAACAAATTTTTATTGCCGATAGATTTTTTTGTAAAATAAATGGCTTTTTTACTGCTCAATATGATGACAAACCACTATCAACCGCTCTCCGCCGGATTGTTCGCTTAATATTTTTAAGCCTAATTCGCGAGTAGTGGTTTTTCTGGGTCTACTGGTTGATCTGGATGAACCGTGTCGACATTTCCACGAGTGGAGTTATTATGCGGGAAATTACCGCAAGCCGTATTCCAAATTTATTGGCATTTAATGTTACTGATTCACCGTTATAACAATCTGACATTATTATACTTATTGCGCCTCATGTCACTTTTTTTTTAATTATAATAACTGATCTGCAATTACCATATTGTACGATATTGGAAGTAAACAATAAAATTGACTAACCAAAGGCGAGTTATTCCTAATACCAGGTGCATGTGCGTAAGTTTTGGCCAACACTGTATATGCCGAGCACTTGGAAGAAACACTTAAGCCCTTTGACGGTCAAGAGCTAATTAAAGACACGGTCTTAGCCGGGATAACAGACAATTTTAAAATAAAAACTGTAGCGCAGGCTCAACTGTGGTATAGAATACAAAAACTTAAATTTAACAAGGCTCCTGGATACGATTTGACTATGGGGGAAGGTCCTTAAAGAGTTGCCTGGAAAATCACTTATCATGTTCGTCTATCTAATAAATACTGCATTTGGGTTATTGTATTTTATGGGCATTTCATTCAAAGTCATCACTTAAGTAAATAGATTATAGTAAAACCTAAAATATTTGCCATCGAATATTGTGTATATGAATATGAGCATGTTTACACTTGTGTTTCGCTTTTCGTGTTTATAGAGTAATTGAAAATATTAAACAATAATTTATTAAGTTTTATTGCAATCCTTTTGGGAACGAGCTTTAATCCTTTAATCCTTAAACACGATTATGAATACATATGTTCTTCCCGTACTATCAACATTTTTGAATCTTCAAATTATTTTTAATAATAAAACCAAAGTGTTCCCTCTAAGTATAGCTGGGCATATAAACTACATACACTACAAAATGCTCCTTGGTATTAAAATATATAAAATAGCAGTTTCAGATAATAATATATAGTATATATATATGTATATTATCAGATAAATTCTGTTTGGTTAAAGTTATAATTCCTTTGACGACGCGTATGCTATAAGTACCTAAACTACGATTATACATTTGTGGGCGTAGATGAATTTTAAACTGTCAGTATTGTAGCATACAAATACTTTCATTTTTCTTGCTCAAAGTTCATTGTATGTATGTAAAAGTAACAAAATATCTACCCACACAAACATAGACTACAGAGCCTTCATTTGCAAGGACTAAGTTTTCAGCAAAAAGTTTGATTACATTTTTGAAAACACACAAATGGGAGAGCCTGATGAAAGGTGGCGTCTGAAGCATTTTTGCATTTCATCAAACTCTTTAAGTTATCCCATTTAGTATGAATTAATATTAAACAAAATAGACACGAGAAAAGGGTCAAGGCATGATGGGGTTACAAAATTTGGTTGAACGCGTTCAAAGCGCTTGAGACACAATGTTAATGTAATTTTTGGATAATTCTCATATCAGAACTTGGGAATGGAGGTTAATGGAAAATATTTAAGGAAATTGCACATCACTTGTCGGATAGAGAATTTAAGAAAAATAATTAAAAAAGGATTATATTTTAATGGTTTGCGTGTGATTTATGCGGAAGTAATCCAATTTAAATTAAGGGAGCTTTTTATATTGGGAGTATTTATTTTATTTATTTTTGAGAAAATTGAAAAAATCAGTAATTTATAAAACAGTTGTTTGTGAGTAGCATTGTTTTAAATAATAGAACAAAGAAAGAAAAGTAGACCTCTTGATTTGAGATATCCTATAAAATTACTTACTTTCACGTAATAGGTTATAAGGGCGGCGGTTATATACGGCTGAGGCACTACTCGTTAAATCATTTAGAGCTTCTAAATAAAAAAAATATTTGGCGTAAACGGCCCATACAGGACTCAAGGCCTATCTTCTCCAACCACTGTGTATGCAAAGCGACGTATGGTTAAATGCCAATTCCGAACGGCAATTAATTTTTGAGAAGCTTCTCATGACAGTTCTTACTCTTGGATGGTTGTCAGACGTCCGCAAGGGGTGAGGCAGCGAATAAAAACTTTCAAGGGGTTCAGGTCGGGATTTGAACAAGCTAACCTATCACTTAGTGGTTCAACACACTTAACCACTAAGCCACTGCACCCACCATTTAGAGCTTCTAAGTGGAGAAAAATACGCTTTATGTGTTTGAAAAATCTTTCAGATACTTAAGAAGCAAGGTTCCCAGGTGTAGTTTTAAAATTCTAAGTTTCGTTATAACCGACGCCCTGGGGCCTTTACCAGCATTTACATAGTATCACTCTTGATGTAGATCCAAGTAACGTATGTAGAGTGAAATTATCCAGAGCAATCATCCTTGTTTACATAATTTCATGCAGTTTTGTGGTTTCACCTCTCATGCACACTGCCACTGTATATTTTTTGTGAAATAAATTGTCAATGGTACTGAAATGTACGGAGCTTTTGTCCACACTTTTCACTGCCTATTCACTTTGGATGAATTATCGTATCGACGAACGACTTTTCCATCACGACTTTTCATAGGTTTGTCTACTAGAGCAAGACGCAGGTAGGTATCATTTTTTTAAAGGGCATCGCAAAAAACTCCGGGCTCTAAAGGGAGTCGCAGTATAAATAGATTTGGAACCCCTGTTCTAGACCATAAGGTTAACAACTGACTTATCTCAACTGTTTTTTGTTTTATATTGTAGGTCTCAGTATATACTAAATCTTTTATTTCCTATATAACTACCTCGGCCCATCTTAATTTTCGAATTAAATTATTGATTTTACACGTGCATATGGTCAGACTTACCCAAAGATTTATTTATAATTTATTTTTTCACCGAACAAAGTTTAAATTTTTTTAGCGCGAGTGTAGTAGAGTTAGAAATCCTAGCTACTTATTATATATAGGCGCGTGAATGTGTTACTTCGACCAAAGTTAGACGAAACTGTAAGGGTAACAAGCTGAAAATTTTGAATATTATACAGGGTAGCGCAAAATGTATCACCCTATCGGAAGATGTTATGATTTTTGAAAATGGGATACGTCAATCATATTTGACATTTGTATACAGCTGCAGTATACAAACAGCCAATGCCTGCTGACCGTCAGTCGCATTTGAATCACGCTATCCTCAATCTCAACAACGATGAGGACGATTTTGTGTTTTCAGTCCTTTTAAAGCGCAACAAAAAAAAGATGCTCAAGGCTTAATGGAAACACTCCCTTTTCAATTTACATTTCTTCCTTACATCCGTCTTTGATCGAATTTAAGAAAAATAAAAAAATACATGCTTCATTATTTCTATTGAAGACTTTATATTGTAAAATAGAATAGTAAGGGTGTTACAGACTAAGTGTCAAAATTAATATACCCCTGTATACACAATATATTTGAAAAACTAACTTTCCCACACTGAGTTGAACTTCATTTGGTTTTGTATCATGAAAAATACAAAGCTATATTTTAGATTTCATTTTGTTGCCCATCGTGCAATATAACGGAAATAAACCATGTTAAATTTGGTAAACCATATATGGGCTCATATGTAGTCTCTACCCTCTAGAAAAGTAAGTAAGCTAAAATATGCAAATTAATAAAATAACTCCAAAATCGTAAGATATATTTAAAATATATTCCAGGCTTGTGTTGATCGCAAACAAAATGTTTTCAATATATTTAGGTATATGGCGGCAAAAGTTTTATATTTTGGTGAACTTGTTTCCTCTTTGACATGCGTCATGAATGAATCAATTGATATAAACCACTTTAGTATTCAATGAAAGAAAATAAAATTAATTTAATCTAAAACTCTTTCAGACAATCTCATGTCTCATCTCAGAATTGTTTGGCATGAGTCGATTGGGAAGAGATATGAGTGCAACACAGATAAATCAAAAAAAAATTATACATACATATATAGTTTTGTATTTAGGTACACAACATTTTCGAAAAAAGTATATCCTGCAGAAAATTATATTCTCGTCTAGACGAGATATTATCATTTGTTCATGCTTTAACAGCAACGACGAAAGAGAATACGCTAAGAAGTCTCAGTCGAATATTATATTCAACTTAATCCTTTCGCATGCAATATACATACATATTGGCAGTGCATGACTCGTTTGATGAGAAGAGGATATTTTCATAATTGATTTTTCGCTACTGATGGCATATTAATGAAGGCTAATAACGTGATGAGAAGTGCAATTAAATTTATTCTAGTCTTGATATTATTTAAAAAGGTGAAGGGTTCGTTTGTATTTTCTTTGTGTTTGCAAAAATGCTGAAGTCGGACGAATGTTGATGGTGGTGATGATGATGATGATGGAAATTGGTTAATTATTGTGTTTGCGTTTCGATGACGTCATTGGGTTGGTTGCCAATACCCTTAACCGCAATATCGTGTCTGATTTTATAAAGGCTTTTTGATTGAAAAATAAATTAAATCGCTACTGAGCTTTTTGATGCCATTTAATGAAACCTTAAACAATATACATACATATATAAATGCAAAGTAAAAGTATACCTATAGGTATGTAAGAACATTTATTACAATTTCATGAGATTTAGTACCAAGTAAACATCTAACGACGAAAGTACATATGAAATATAACCGTTAAGATTGTGTTTGATGAACAGGCAGATTTATTACCAAGTATTTAGCTGTACCATATCCTCCCCACCGATTAAGCTGCAAATCAATTCACCATCATTGACACAAAGAGACCCCTGCGCCAATCAAAATTGACGTAATTAGTACCTGACGTAAGGCTTAACATTACCGTAACTCACAAATCCATCATATTGCACACTGTGAAATTCCGCGCATCTATCAAAATATGACGTCCATGCTAATACAAATAAAAGGTACCTATTTGTCTCCTCATCTTAGACCCAGATAAATGGCTTCGAATTTCTCTCGAGTCATCCATTACGTTCAGAAAGTAAAGAAGAAAAAATTGTGACATTACAGCAAATTAGTAAATTTATGCAATTTGTCATCTGAAGGGAGGTAAACAACTTCGGCTTGATATCATTATGATGACAAACAGAAGAAGCAACGAAAAGGAATATGTACATATTCCAATGCCACAGCATCATTTGGGCCTGGTGTGGTGTAAGACAGTTCCAAACAGACCTAAGGACAAAATTACACGAGAAAAAAGTTAAGGAACAGACAACACCAATTTTTCTATGTCGCCAAACCTACTGGATAATGACAAGTCAACATGTGAGTAACAAGTATAAAAAGATTCACATACAAAATTTGTTGACGACACATGATGGACGACAGAATGAATATTTACTTTTAACATTAACGGTAGACTTAATATAAACTAAAAATAATTTACACAGACATCTGCGTAATTATAATACACCAACTTTCAAAATTTGTTCGACTCAACCTTTCGTAGGCGTTTTCATCAATGTCATCTGGTATTTCTTTAATTAATTGCACAATGGAGTTACAATCCAAGCCCAGTCGATTTGCAATGTAAATTTTGATCTCACCATTATTATGTTTTTGCGTTCTATAGATAGATAGATATATTTATTGTGGCAGAAAATATATTATATAGTTCTCCTAATCTATATTGCACAATTTACAGAGTTATGGTTATATTACTACCTTGCTACTGACAATAAGAATAATAATTTTTTAAGAAAATGACAATCGAAAATAAATACAGTGAAGGAAAAGCTACTAAGAACCTTCATTAAAGTATATAGTTGTAACTGATGGGAGGCGGTGGAGCTCTTAATAGGACCAAGCTTTACGATGTAAAGAAAAGAAATAAAATAAAGAATAAATAAATTAACAAGTAATGAACATCAACAAAGCAGATATATAAATAAATAAAGAATAAATAAATTAACAAGTAATGAGGATCAACAAAGCAGATATATAAGTATATAAATAAATAAATAAATTAACAATTAATGAAAATCAAAAAGGCAGATAAAGAAATAAATTATTAAAGGTTATATTAAAAATAGATACAGGTTCAATATTACAAATTTGGTGCAATTTTTCAGTCGAAAAATGTCTCGGAAGATTTAACATCATTTTCAAGACTTTATTTTGTATTATTTGCAACCTACGAACGTGACTTATTATTATTGCTTAAAACACAACTTTGTATATCAACAACTTATTTCATTCTCAATTTTGATTCACGATTGATGAAAGGGTATAAAACTATTATTGTGATACCAACTTTTTTTCACGATTTCTTGCACGTGTAAGCCAAAAGCAAGGTTTCTTCGAGGTGTACCCCAAAATATTTGGCACTTGAATGCCAACCTGTACTCGTACCGCAAATAAATAGGTTGTTGCTTGGCAAAAAAACAGGCTTTCCTTTTTCGTGTAAAAGGACAGCCTGTGTTTTCGACGCATTAGTTTTAATTTTCCAAGCATTGTAGTAACTTTGAATTCCATTTAATGCAGATTGTAAATTGATTTCTATTAAGAAAACAACATAAGTGAAAATATTATATAAGATAGGACCTACAACAGAGCCTTGAGGTATACCCATTTACATCACAGACATTAGAAAACGATTTGTTTACAGGAACTCTAAATGTCCTACTCTTTAAAAAGGATTGTACAATCTTTATGAGATACATTGAAAAATTGAGAGTTCAAAGCTTGTGTAACAAAGCGTTATGCCAAACGGTGTCAAACGCCTTTTCAATGTCTAGGAACACCCTACCTGTGCTTTTTCCTTAATTGAAATTTTATTTTATATGTTTGGTTATTCTATGCACTTGGTGAACTTAATTGTGGAGTGCACGAAATCCAAGCTGTTTTAGAGGAAGTATATCGTATCTTTCAGCATGTGTTATTATTTTTGTTTAATTATTTGTTCAAAACATTTACTTAATGAGCTAAGCAGACTGATCGGCCTGTAATTGCGAAGCCGCTGATTTGCCTGGTTTTAAGAGCGGAATAATTTTATCTGTTTTCCAACTAACCGGAAAATAATTTAACTTAAGACAGGAATTAAACAAGTCCTGTATTTTGTTTAATCCAGCCGTTGGAAGATTCTTAAGATACATATTCTTAAGATTGTCAGATTCTCATTTCTATTTCTCAAGGATAAGATAATAATTTTGACATCAACTAACGAAACCACATTTTCGGGTGCATCAAAATTTGAAAAGTATATGCAGTTAATATGATTAGCAACTGTTGACTCAATAATGTTGTTTGTGGTTCTATTTTCTAAATGATTGCTAGAAAATATTGCAAGAGCATTTCCTTTTTCAAAATTGGACAAAGCATATAATATGATTAGCAACTGTTGACTCAATAATGTTGTTTGTGGTTCTATTTTCTAAATGATTGCTAGAAAATATTGCAAGAGCATTTCCTTTTTCAAAATTGGACAAAGCTATTGTATTTCCTGTTTTCAAAGCAGGAATAATTGATTTTTTTTTTATTTTCATAATGACTTACTTCCGGTTATTAAACTTTGAAGTTTTCGATTCCAGGTTCTGTTTCCGAAAGCAAGAACTTGATCTTTTCAAGTATCATTTGGCGAATAGCGGGTATCATTTAACGGAGTTTAGTATTCCTGGATATAACTTGGTGCCATTAGTGATGTAGCCTACCAACTTCTACCTCAATATGGCCAATGTTCCAATCCGGAATTTAATTTTATTTGGCTAAAATTCCATGTCCGTAGGCAATTAATTCACTACTGTTTTATTTACAGAAGCCCTAACCAAGACAGGCATTCAACTTATAATGAGTTTGATGCACTGTCTGATTCCATCACCAGAATTGTAACCCATAACCTCGTCTGAAATCGTCATTGCGGGCGATTTAATATACACAATTCAAGTTGGCTTCTACATTCTTGACAGACAACACCCGAAGGAAGGTATGTTGAGGTCTTTGCTGAGTTTGATAATTTAAACCAGATTGTAAATGAACCGACACGGATAACGAACATTAGCGATCCAAATGCCAACACTCTGGACTTGTTTTTTACATCTCACCCTGATAAAAAAATTTTAAATGTATTATCGCCTATAGGTTTGACAGACCATTGTATCATATCGGCGAATTTCTTGTTTGTTAAGAATATTAAAAATTCGGCCTCGTCATCTATCCCGACACTCATTTACAATGGCACTCCAGCTGTCAGCTCTTCGGATAAAGCCAATCTGCTTGCTGCTCATTTCGCAGCTAGCTCAACGCTCCCAGATTGTGCTTTATCTCGTTCAGTACTCGAGCGCGTAGAACACTCCATGGGACAAATTCACTTCCGCACCCGTACTGTAGCAAGAGTACTTCAAGATCTCAACATTCACAAATCCACTGGCATAGATGGTATTTCCCCTATCGTTCTGAAGAGGTGGTCTTCCACGCTGGCAAAACCACTGCGTAAGCTTTTCTATCTGTCCTATTCTTCAGGGCTCTTTCCGAGAAGATGGAAAACAGCATTTGTCCAGCCCGTCCCAAAAAATGGCGAATCTTCATCTTCCTCCTCCTACCGACCAATTGCACTTACGTCCCTTCTTTCCAAGGTCATAGAAACGCTGATAAGCCGTCAGCTTATGAAATATCTCGAATCCCGAAAACTTCTTAATGACCGGCAGTACGGTTTTCGCAGCAACAGGTCCACTGGCGATTTGATGACATATCTAACCGAAAAGTGGAACCAATCTATTCACCATGGTGGTGAAAGCAGGGTCATTGCGCTTGATATTTCAAAGGCATTTGACAGAGTTTGGCATAAAGCTCTCTTGTCGAAAATGCGTGCATTTGGGATCGATGTTACCTTTATTCAATGGATTAGAAATTATCTTTCGGACTGTTCAATACAAGTTGTTTTGGACGGTTTCAAGTCTGCAACTCACCAAATAAATGCTGGTGCCCCTCAAGGCTCTGTTTTGTCTCCGACTCTCTTTCTCATTTTTATCAATGACCTCCTGTCTGTCACTTCCAATCCAATCTATTCCTTTGCTGATGACAGTATCCTCAGCTTTACATATTCGTTTACTTGGCAACGCCCCTCATCTTCGGACGTTGAACTGGAACGGCAACGTATGTTAAGCTCATTGAATTCCGATCTTGACAGCATACTTAACTACTGTCATACTTACATACTTATTGGCGATCGAGACATCGCGAAATCACTTGACTCTCTTAGTAATCGTCGTAATGTCTCCTGCCTGTCATTGTTTTATCGGT
This sequence comes from Ferdinandea cuprea, assembly GCA_963576555.1. Classification (NCBI taxonomy): domain Eukaryota; kingdom Metazoa; phylum Arthropoda; class Insecta; order Diptera; family Syrphidae; genus Ferdinandea; species Ferdinandea cuprea. The sequence continues at coordinate 89,311,713 of OY754959.1, forward strand.
ACTTCCACCACAAGTGCTCAAATGAAATAGCCAGTTGCATTCCACCCCTACAGCAATTCAACCGCAATACTCGACATGCAAGGAATGCACATCAGTTTACCCTTAAGCATGTTTTCGGACGTACTGTGAAATATAAAGATTCCTTTCTCAACCGTACAATACGAATGTGGAATGCTCTACCACGCTCTGTTTTTCCTTTGCATTATAATTTAGAAACATTTAAAACCAACGTGCATCGGTTTCTCCCTTTCTTTTATCCTTCATTTCCCTAATGCCCGCACTATGTCACTTCATTACAAGGGTATCCAAAATCCCATCCAGCACATTATAAAAAAAAAAATGGTTTGAGCCTAGTTCTTTTGTAACCATAGGTTGAGTAAAAAGATTGGGGATGTTCGACAGAAAAATATCCAATGTTGATGGGTTAGCTCTACTATTACTAGGATAATATGTTGGTTTGGGAGGATAAAGTATATTGAACGACTGCCTTGAGTTTATATTTTCAAGGATGTTACCCCACGCATTGGCTCTCATACACCCCCATCTCCGATTTCTGCAATTAAAATCACCGCCAACTAAAAATAAATCATTTGAACTTATAACCTTTAGATCATTGTTAAAATTGAAATGTGTTTCGTTAGAAATTGCACTACCCGGAAAATAAACAGAAATTATATTTAAAGTTGAACCATTTAGAAAAGGTATTTTTATACCAACATTTTCAATAAAATTAGTATTTAAAATAGGAAGAAGTTCATGACGAATTGTTTTTTTTAACAAACACGGCAACAGCGCCTCCCATACGCTCTACTCTATCTAAGCGACAACATATATATATTCTTGATTGCTTAATCTCTCATTAGGAGCAAGCCAAGTTACGGAAACTAAACCTACATCTACATTATGCCTTCTGAGAAAGGCAAAAAATTCTATTGTTTTACATCGAATGATGTGAGAATTCCAACATTTGAGCATTCTTTCTTCTTCCTTATTCACAGTATAACCTTAACCAGTCGTTATCACCAATATGTTATTCAAATAATATGCTTTAAATATGGCGCAATATTAAATTCGGTAGAAAATACATTTTAAAATTAGTTTCAAACAAAAATGTTAAGTTACATTATACATAGTTCGCTATGTAACTAGTACCGAGGGTGTATCTATATGGCAAACTTGTTATGGAAGTCAGTGCCTGCAAATTCTGTGAAGATTGTACCCCTTTATATTGGTAATAGACTACTGTCTACATACTCTAGTACGTTCCATTGAATATTCCCTTCAACATATTCCCTGGAGCACACAATGGTAGCTGTATGTATATCTAAATTCATAAAAAGAAATTAGTGTGTTTGTTGAAGTTGAACTGTTTTCATAGTTAATTTGTATTATCACACTGTTTGTCTTATACTGTCTCAGGGTGCCACACGGTGAGACAGTTTGACTTTTTATTAAATTTTAGCTGATGGTTGACTATTCTATATGGCTAAAATTTTTAATTGTTATCAAAATTTGATTCACTGGTAGAAGTTAACTTCCAATTTAAACAAAAATAGAGTGCACGACTGTGTCATACGAAACTTTCTTGTTTACATGATATGAAAAATCGCCTAAAAAGAATGGTAACATTTGATCACATAGCAAATTTACTTAAACCACTTTTTATGTTTTGAAAAATTATTTTTTTTCGAAAACAGCACCTACGATTGTAATTTTTCACATTGGACACATTTAATATAATTGTTCAAAATACAAAAATGTAAAATAGTGAGAAGTGATTATCACCAAAACAATTTTATGGCACCGTTATTTCAAACCATTAAGCAATAAATATAAAAATGCCGCGAGATGTAACCCAAAAACCTTTTATATGAACTTTGAAGCAAATCCGCCGAACGTATTCGCCATACCGCGCCCGGACAGGCAGACAGACAGACAGATAGATGGCAAAGGCGTACGTCAAATACATAGGCCAACTTTTTTGAACTTCTCTCTAGTCATAATATAATCCCTCTTACTTTCGCACGATCGCAATAACTTTCTCTTTAGTATACTAATGTATACGAGGAAGTTAAAAAACTATATTACTGCTTTCACCATCGCGTATGTTTCAATAAATTCTGATTTATTATGTGAAATTTCTCTAAAATTATCCATCGCTTTTGGCTATGTTCTCGCGGAACTTAATTGGGTATTCATTCGAAAACTAATTCATTTACTTCGAATAAACTCAACAGTGTGCTATGTGCATCAGTTTCAGATTGTAAATAACTCCGTTTAAGGGAACGGTAAGCTTTTAAATTAAACCATTTATATCATAATCGTGAGTAAACTTTCACTGACGTACCTACAAAAATACCTTTTAATAAAAGTATACTACCTACTGACTTTGGTATAAAATTTCCACTTCGCTGCTGAAGCTTCCAAGATTTATTTAATTTAATAACATATTTTTATTTCTTAGATATGACAAATAATTTCGAACAGCATTCCTACAAATAGCATGATAATCTATACCAAAACTAATTCAATTTGTATTAAACATTGACTGCTGATGTTCTGCTTGCATCCATTGCTATATATCTCATTCTTTTCTTGTTTATTTTCAAAAAAACATGTATCTAAGTTGTATTCCAACAATTTCCATCAAAAAATATATACTAACAGATTTAGATACAATTATGCAGACAAAGTAGAACAACAAATTAATACAAGACTATATCTCCCGGTGCGGAACTCATCGACGGACCGAAAACAAAAGCTTCTTTGTCTCATCACACTTCACTGTCGTTTTGTTTGTCTATATAACTGGCACATTTGCCTCCTTCCGTGATATTGCTTCGCTGTTTACCAACAGAACTTCCTCTCATCATAAGCACCACGGTCATAATCTTTCAACAAGCTACCATTCGTAGTGGCTCCCAGCCACCACCCATTCTGGAATATCAGCATTAGCGCCACCATGTTTTAGACGAGCAAAATTGTTCGTTGAAGGGCTTTATGTGAATTAATAAAATTTGTATGCGCTTTGTTCGCGACGATGCTCATTCGTTGTATTTAATTAAAATATAACCACTTAAGATAGACAAAGAAATTTATGAATTTAAACAGAATACCAGTATTCATGAGATGCTTAAGAAAACTTCAGCCGACTGACTACACAATAAAACCTCTTAATTAGATAGGTTGGGTTTGAGGTGATGCCTAAGGGACAGAAAGTTAAAGATTTCAATGTTCCCGAAGTGCAATATTTTGACACTAATTAGCCCAACTAATTATGACTGCTAAGAAGTGTATTATATCTTTCATATGGTAAGTATACAAAAGAACTGTTATCGAAATATTTGTTTTGAAATTTGGCTTTTATTTTGTTAAAATTGAATTCTTCGCTTAAATGGCACAGAAAAACACTGATATTTTTAACTCAAAACATGTGCGCAAAGTTGCTCTTCGATCACATCTTCTCTCTGGGATGCAACATACCTATCAACATGGAAAATCCTGCGAGACTATGCTTCAAACCCTTATTGGTAGTATTGAATGTGCTCTTGACCGGAAGGAGTACGCCTCGTGAGGTGCTTTTGATAATGCGACCCTTGATAGCATGTCTAACTCTGACAGACAACATGGTGTAGATGAAACTTTTGTGATGTGCGTTAAACCAAAGCTAATGTACTGTAATGTAATGTGGCGCAGGGCTAAATAGAGGCTGGCGTAGGACTTTAAATTCACACCTCTGTTTTCTGTGACAGCCGATTTTTTGATCAGTCTAGCTGCTGGCGTATGCTAACGATATTGGACCTCCACCTATTAAAAAACAGCGAAACGAAGTGACCATAAGGTACGTGACAACAACGCCAAATATGTGCCGAAGAAAAACACCTGCCTATCCCCTAGGTCAAAACATAACTGTTGTCAACAGCAACTTCGAGGTAATTTAAGAATTCATTTACCTCAGGGTAAATTAACTTTAAATCTGCTTTCTCCGTTCGAAAAAAACTAATGGGTTTAATTCATCCAGCTGCCGATTCAGCTATGCGACGATGGTTGTTAAACCTTCTTAACTTGTGTCATATAGTATCTGTCGGTATACTAAAGAAAAAGTTTCTACAATCGAGCTGATCATATAGAACGATTATAATATTAGGATCATATAAAAGTTCAAAAAAATGATGTCAGGATGTCAGTCTGTCCACTATCCCTATGCTTATCTGTTTATCTATTAAGAAATTCATGTCAAGAAGCCTTCGGTTACTGTTTCGACTCGCTAATGATTGAGCCACTCCGCCAACATGCAAATACACCTACTTAAAATTGAAAACTATCTTACACCCCTCTCAAAACTCAAGGCAATGAAAACTAATTAGGACACTATCCTTCCTATTTTAGATTTTTGACTATTAAATAAAATGTAACCAACATGTCTAACACAAGGCAATTTTGATTTAATCAGGGTCGGAATAGTCCCTGGTCTGTGCTGCCATCTTTGTATGATGGAGACTGGAGACGCATGATAACCGCAGACCCTGCTATCCGAAAGGGTTTCATCTACTGAAAGTTATTCATATGGTAAGTTTTTTTATTACTTTCGTCTTCATTGAGAAATATTTGATATCCTGTTCGGTCCCAGGTATACATCATAAAACTTTAAAACTTAGGGACTTTACTCAACTAACAGAAATGGGAAGTGGTGAAGTGGTTAAATATTTTAATAAAGTGCAAAGTTGTAAAAAAAAGTTCAACCACCAGCAACACCTACCCTCGCTTAACATACTTACTGCACTAATAATCCCGTTAATGGCTCCCGTTTCTCTCGATTCGACATAACGCGCCAAGAAGAGTCATTACATGCGCCTTATATGTGTATATACTGCAACCGTGCAGTGCTGCAGAATTAGGATTTGAAGGATACTTCATGGCAGCAAGCCTTCTTTTATGTACGTGCACGCTGGAGTCCTTGAATGGCCTGGTTTTAATTTAAATTGCAGTGCTAAGGGTGAACACATTGATGGGAATGAAACTCGTTGCACCCACAACAGAATTTGTGACTTAGGTCGTTGGAGAAGAGGGCCACCCAAGAAAAGGCAGAGATTGCTGGGGTGGCAGAAACTTTGTTGAAACTTTATGGGAAACGTGAACGTTGTGTACAACTTAATTTTCGTGTTGTGTAGGATGTGTTGTGCCGTTGTAGTAGTAGTAATGCAGAATGGAAACAGTGTTGTGCGGAAAAAGTTTAAAATTTTGTTTGGCGTTTGGATGGAGAATATCTATTTCCATTCAGGGATATCCCTACAGGATACCGCTGCAACTTTAAGTTAGACCTTGATAACTAAGAATTTTAAAATAAATTAATCAAATCTTCAAAATGTCATTTGTGTATTTGGGTTGTAGCGTGGTTAGGTTGAATGTTCTGCTTTTTGTCGGTCATTTTAGTTTTTTGCACACAGTTTGAAACGGAAATGGTGCGTTCTTTGGGAATACCTGTCGTGTGGTTGACAAATGTCAATTACATTAATGGTAAAGTTTCTTATGTGATTAATAGATACCGTGTCGGACGATAATATAGCACCAAGACAGTTTTAGTATTAAATATCTCTAAACATTTGAGCGGTGAGTTTCAGCAAAGAAGTAAACTTTACTAAGTCGCTACTCCTAAAGTTATAACCAAAACTTCTTGGTATTTTAAGAGGGTGACTATAGCACTGCAATTCAAGTTAAACTCCTTCAAAGTGACAATGATGTGTAACTACTCTAAATATTATAACACTTTGGAATCAGTATAGATAAAAAAAAAAGTTTGGACATTTGGACATAATTTGTCCAAATTAATTAAGTATAAGACAACTATTCATTTTGGAAGATAACTAAACCACTTTTCCAATTGTTGCACTTTTATTTTGGGGGTTGGAGAACGAATTTAAATGCGTGAAAAAAACAAAACACGAGAAAAATTGCAGCCGCCGGTGCAGCGATGGTTTAATGACGAATAATGGCGGGATAGGGAAATGTCAACAGAAATTCGTCGGAGAGATGAAAAGTGCAAAAGGTAGCCGGTTGCTCAGCTGGAGATGGGATTATGAATTGTATTTAATGTAAATTTTAAGAAAGAGGAAGATTATGAAATTTGTGGTAAGGTAATAGTGGGTAAAATGAGCTCCACACAATCTTAAAAAAGGGGAATTGTGAAACCTTTTGAAGAGTTATTCGGTGAATTGGTAAAATAAAAAAAAAATTAAGATTTTCATACCGTTATATAGCTCGAATGAGCAACGGTCGATTTATTGATATTACATTAATTTGCAAAACAAAAAAAAATTCAATTTTTTTTTCGTTTTTTTTTACAAAAAATTGAAATATTAAATAACCCGAGCAGTTATTATTGAATATTTCTATTGAGAAAAGTATGATTGATTCCATTTTTCTTATTTAAATGCTAACCATATCTGAATACAATACCTAATAAAACAAATAGACATTTCGACAATTTTCTATATATGTGTATGTGCGTTATTCGTGTGAATGGTTTGATATTATTGTTTTGAAATGAAATTTCATATACGAAATACACAGTTTGAGATTTTTTAATATTATTTTTAATCAGTGTTTTCAAAACCGTTCATCAAATCAAAATCAAAGTTATGACACGATTTAAATTGTGTTATGAATAAAACAGTGATCAACATTTTAAAGAATAATTAGTTAATTATGAATCAAAAGGCAATTAAGAAAATCTAATGAATACGGCTGTAAATGTTCAAATATTTCAAAAAGCTGCTAAACCAACTTATCAAGCAAAACCAAATGTTTATGCATTTTTGTAGAAAGAATGTTTCGGTGGAAATAAATTTGTCTGGTATTTTTAAAAAAGGTGACCCAAAGAAGGCAAGAAACAACAACACAGCGCTTAAAAAACTTTTTATGTAAACATAAAAAAAGCCTACAACCTGCTTGGGGCGAACAATATGATACGCTATCCATATCCCTATATGCCTAAAAAAAACTATTAAAACATAAGGAAAGGCTACAGTCCGCTTGGGGCGAACAGTATAATACCCTATCCTTATCCCTATTTACCCCAAAGAAAAAAAGCATTAGGAAGATAATGGATAGCATTTTATTTCATTCTATGAAATTTATAGAAAAAAAATTATTTTGTTCAAAAAACGCCCCCAAAAAGTGGGCGTGGCCAAAAACTTTGTATGGGAAATATATTGAAAAAAATATTGGCTAAATATATTGTTAAACATTTTTATTCGATTTCTATGAAAATTTTCAAAGAAAACAGCATTTTAGTGAAAAACGAGCACAAAAAGTAGGCGTGGCAAAAAACTTTATATGACAAATTTATAAAGGTAGGCAGTACCTACATATCTTGTGAAGGTTGTACAACTTTATCTCTCTAACTTAAGCCTTAAAACGGTTTTTTCTAAATTGTGGGCGTGGCAGTGGGCGTATTTTGAAAATTTTAACACTTTACCATTTCGGAATCCTAGGGAGTATATGTTTCAAATTTCAGTTACCTAGCATAATTTTAAAGGCCTCAAAAGTTGATACGGACGGACGGACGGACGGACATTGCTAAATAGTCTTAGATTTTGGTCCTGATCATAAATATATATACTTTTAGGGGTCTGCGACGAATATTAAGGGGTGTTACAAACTATGTGTCAAAATTAATATATCCTTAGGATAAGGTAAAATTAATTATACCCTATATAAGGTAAAATTAATTATACCCTATCCTAAGGGTATATTAAATTTGATACATAGTTTGTAACACCCCTTAATATTCGTCGTAGACCCATAAAAGTATATATATTTATGATCAGGACCAAATCCTAAGACTATTTAGCAATGTCCGTCCGTCCGTCCGTCCGTATCAACTTTTGAGGCCTTTAAAGTTATGCTAGGAGGCTGAAATTTGGAGCATATACTCCCTAGGGTCCCGAAATGGTAAAGTGTTAAAAGTTTTTAAATCCGCCCACTGCCACGCCCACAATTTAGAAAAAACCGTTTTAAGGCTTAAGTTAGAGAGATAAAGTTGTAAAACCTTCACAAGATATGTAGGTACTGCCTACCTTTATAAATTTGTCATATAAAGTTTTTTGCCACGCCTACTTTTTGTGGGCGTTTTTCACTAAAATGCTGTTTTCTTTGAAAATTTTCATAGAAATCGAAAAAAAATGTTTAACAATATATTTAGCCAATATTTTTTCCAATATATTGCCCATACAAAGTTTTTGGCCACGCCCACTTTTTGGGGGCGTTTTTTCAAAAAAATATTTTTTTTTCTTTAAATTTCATAGAATGAAATAAAATGCTATCCATAATCTTCCTAATGCTTTTTTTCTTTGGGGTACATAGGGATAAGGATAGGGTATCATACTGTTCGCCCCCAGCGGACTGTAGCCTTTCCTACTAGGCTACAGTCCGCTTGGGGCGAACAGTATGATACCCTATCCTTATCCCTATGTACCCCAAAGAAAAAAATCATAAGGAAGATGATAGATAGCATTTTATTTCATTCTATAAAATTTATAGAAAAAAAATATTTTATTTAAAAAACGCCCCCAAAAAGTGGGCGTGGCCCAAAACTTTGTATGGGCGATATATTGGAAAAAATATTGGCTAAATATATTGTTAAACATTTTTTTTCGATTTCTATGAAAATTTTCAAAGAAAACAGAATTTTAGTGAAAAACGCCCACAAAAAGTAGGCGTGGCAAAAAACTTTATATGACAAATTTATAAAGGTAGGCAGTACCTACATATCTTGTGAAGGTTTTAAAACTTTATCTCTCTAACTTAAGCCCTAAAACGGTTTTTTCTAAATTGTGGGCGTGGCAGTGGGCGGATTTAACAACTTTTAACACTTTACCATTTCGGAACCCTAGGGAGTATATGCTCCAAATTTCAGCTTCCTAGCATAACTTTAAAGGCCTCAAAAGTTGATACGGACGGACGGACGGACGGACATTGCTAAATAGTGTTAGGATTTGGTCCTGATCATAAATATATATACTTTTATGGGTCTACGACGAATATTAAGGGGTGTTACAAACTATGTGTCAAAATTAATATACCCTTAGGATAGGGTATAAAAAGTGAATTTGTTTCATTCTATGAAATTTATAAGAAAAACATAAGGAAAGGCTACAGTCCGCTTGAGGCGAACAGTATGATACCCTATCCTTTTCCCTATGTACCCCAAAGAAAAAAAAGCATTAGGAAGATGATGGATAGCATTTTATTTCATTCTATGAAATTTAAAGAAAAAAAAAGATTTTTTGAAAAAACGCCCCCAAAAAGTGGGCGTGGCCAAAAACTTTGTATGGGAAATATATTGGAAAAAATATAGGCTAAATATATTGTTAAACATTTTTTTCCGATTTCTATGAAAATTTTCAAAGAAAACAGCATTTTAGTGAAAAACGCCCACAAAAAGTAGGCGTGGCAAAAAACTTCATATGACAAATTTATAAAGGTAGGCAGTACCTACATATCTTGTGAAGGTTTTACAACTTTATCTCTCTAACTTAAGCCTTAAAACGGTTTTTTCTAAATTGTGGGCGTGGCAGTGGGCGGATTTAAAAACTTTTAACACTTTACCATTTCGGGACCCTAGGGAGTATATGCTCCAAATTTCAGCCTCCTAGCATAACTTTAAAGGCCTCAAAAGTTGATACGGACGGACGGACGGACGGACATTGCTAAATAGTCTTAGGATTTGGTCCTGATCATAAATATATATACTTTTATGGGTCTCCGACGAATATTAAGGGGTGTTACAAACTATGTGTCAAAATTAATATACCCTTAGGATAGGGTATAAAAAAGAAATATTTTTAAAAAATAACGCCCCAAAAAGTGGGCGTGGCCAAAAACTTCGTAAGGGCCATATATTGGAAAAAATATTGGCTAAATATCTCTTAAACATTTTTTTTCGGTTTCTATGAACATTTTCGCTGAAAACAGCATTTTCAAAACAAAAGTGTGCGTGGCAAAAAAAATTATATGACAGACAAAAAAGGGCAGTGCCTATATATCTTATGAACACTCTATCGCTCTAACTAATTTTCTAAATTGTGAGGAGGCAGTGGGCATATTTGAAAATTTTAACACTTTACGATTTCGGGACCCTAGGGAGTATATGCTCTAAATTTCAGCTTCCTAGCATAAATTTAAAGGCCTCAAAAGTTGATACGGACGGACGGACGGAAGACGGACATTGCTAAATAGTCTTCGGTTTTGGTTCTGATCATAAATATATATAATTTTAGGAGTCTACTATGAATATTAAGGGGTGTTACAAAATATGTGTCAAAATTAATATACCCTCAGGATAGAGTGCAAACCCAGAACAACAACTGTAACAACAAGCAGTTGAAATTTGTAATAGATAGGATATTCATGAAATATTTACATATTTATTCAAAACTCTTTCCGAATTCTGCGTTCGCCCTGGTTTCTATTGTCATATTGTTTGGTTAACAATGTTAGTGCTTAGTCTATCATGGACACACATAAGTAGCACCAGGGGTAAAATCAGCTAAAGTGTTTGTTCACTGTCGCTTTTTTGGTTTTCGATTTTGATTATAAAATTTTGGTTGCTTTGTGGTAACTCTTGATATTTTGGAATGCCATTTCAATAATAACCTGATGTTCGATTAAATTCCTACAAAATGTTAATGTAAACAAGTTATTTTGCTTTATTTCAAATACTTATGAGTACTGTATGCGCATTTTTAATTAAATTTAAACAGTTCTATGTCTGCTAAATACAACCAACAAATTGAGAAGATTACATGATTGTGTTTCTGCTGACCTCGGTAGCCAATAAAACCGAAACTTTATTCTGAAATTATAATCATAAAATGCTTATAAATATGTTCATATGAAAATCATATGCATGTATCTAAATTTGTACTTAAGATTCTTAAATTTAAAGAAGTAAAGATTACAGTTACTATTTTGTACAAGCAATTGGAGCAGCATTTACATTTTGTTTTAAATATTAACTGTTAAATCAATACTTACTTAGCCTACATAAAATACATACTCTAAAGTTATTAAAACTTACCTATGTACGCCAAATTTTAAAAATACCCTTTTTAGTACAAAATGTCACTAAAATAAAATAAATAAATAAATAAAGAAGAAATAAAAACCATTCTTGTCGCTGGCACCATCTTGCAGAAAAGCTTTTAATTTTTTCGGTATAGTACTCGTTTTCGCTCATCTATTTCGTCGAATTTAATTTATGTTCCATAATGGCCTTTTAGCGCTAAAGTGAATTCAAATAAAATTTCGCTAACAAAAACAATCTATCCGAGGAAATTATATTAAATTTTTTAAATTAAATTTTTCCGAAAAACTATTTGACTGCACACTTTCCAACTTTCATTTTCCGGGCAACAAAATTCAACATTTAACAAAAAAAAAATTAAATTCTATTTTTATACAAATTAATTTTGACACATAGTTTGTAACTCCCCTTAATATTCAACATAGACCCATAAAAGTACATAGATTTATGATCAGGACCAAATCCTATGACTATTTAACAATGTCCATCCGTACACAATTATTAGGCCTTTAAATTTAGACCAAATATTCCCTAAGGCTCCGAAATGGTTAAGTATAAAATTGTTGGCATATGCCCACTGCAACCCCCACAATTTAGAAAAAAAACCCGTTTTAAAGCTAAAGTTAGAGAGATATAGTGTTACAACCTTCACAAGATATGTAGGCATTGCCCTCCTTTATAAGTTTGTCTTATGAAGTTTCTTGCCGCGCCCACTTTTTGTGAGCGTTTTTCACTAAAATGCAGTTTTCTTCAAAAATTTCACAGAAACGGAGAAGAATATTTAACAAGATATTTAGCCAAGATTTTTTCCAATATATCGCCTATACCAAGTTTTTGGCCACGCCCAAGCGGACTGTAGCCTTTCCTTATGTTTTTCTTTTAGTTCACAAAATATACAACAGTATTTGTTTGATAAAATTATTATTTCACAGCAGAACAGCTGATTTCGAATTTTTCGATATTGAGATTTCGCGGACCGGTAAGGTAGTTCATTCGCCGGTTTCTATGATTGGGGTGAATGTTATTTCATTAATTAAGAGCCCGTTATCTATCAAAATTACGCCATGATCTACCTATATTCCACATTTCAGCTTCGTAGGTCTTACAGTTTCCGAGTAATTGTGGGTCCGACTGAAACTTAATAAAATTCAGAAAAATATTAACGTACAATAGACGTGATTATTTTTTAATACGTAAAATTGTTTTAGGCTTACAAAAGCACGAAAGAAAAAAACAATACAAATTTTAACTTTTTGACAGAAAGGTTACAACCTGAGTCAATATAACAACTTTTTATAGAGATTAACCTTAACTGAATATAGATTATTCTCAAGCTCAATATTAAGGCTAGGCGCCACTGATTTATCTCATTAATGCACTATTGAGATAAAATCGGTTAGCAGACATATGTTAGAATTTAAAATGCATCCCATGTGGCCCCCTGAATACAAAACAACACTAAAATTGGTGATCTTATTGAGACCGCTAAAAAGCATTAATAGCTGCAGAGCACTTAAGTGCATGATAATCTTCTTCCTTCTGCTTTAATGGGAAATACTATAGCAAACACGAAAAATCTCTCCGAAGGAGCTGAACGAACGAATTTTCTTCCACTCACTTCCCTTCTCTTAGAATTTCACTTTGTAGCTCCGCCTAAGTTATTATACGCCATCCATGCCTCGTAGGTGTTCGGCAGACTATTCTCCGATGCTAACTCTTCCCTTTGACTGAATAATTTATTTAAGCGCACCGGGGCTTCTGAAATTGCACGAGATTCTTATTTGTATTTGTATTTAGTCAAAGTTTTTGGAAATATGTATTTTTGTTATGCGAATGCGGATTACTTCTTCGGAATGCATCTCTCTCATCTACAGATATTAAATTATGGCTTAACTAGGTAAGTGCGGTTGCATTTACGTGTTTTTTTCATCCATGTTTATGCAACTTTATATTGAAAACACGGACGTGTTTTTGTGCAAAACTATAAAACGTAACTTTTCTTTTCAGTTGGGTTTGGTTTGCCCTCGCTATTCTGAACTTCGAGTGTGCTTTACGATTTAACACATTAATGTAAACTTACAACAAGAAGTGAACAAAAGAATTAAATGGCGTTGTAAAGGAAATCAACCGCATAAAGGTTCTGTGTGGTTGGAAATTGTATGGTTTTTTATCTCTGGTTGCTTTTCGTGCGCTTTTAAAGATATCCAATTGAAAATTTATTGTCGTATCGATTGCTGCAGGTAAGTATGCGATTGGAATTTCGATTGCTTTAGTATTGATTTGGTAATTTAGTGAATGGCGAATACAAGTCAGTTCGGTCACGATCCGACTATCAATCGAATTATTGAATGATAAGAAATGTTGTAGTTCTCAGCTTACAAACTATGCTATTATGGGTTATGCAACTGCAGTAAATATTTTTTTTTTGTCAGACAAAAACATTTTAAAATACATATTATGTAGAACTAATAATATGTAATCTAAATATTTGCAGGTATATATAGAATGCTTTACCTGGACTTAAGCCGGATATTAGTACCAACGTGAACTTTAATATGTAATACCCAGAGAAGAGCCGTGGTGCATTAAGTAGGGAGTTCACTTTCTTTTTTAACGTTCTTTTTTTAGTGTATTTACCTATTATTAGTTTTTTCGAGGAACATGACAATGACGTGGTAGACATCGCTCTTATTTCTTCCTTTTTATTTATATTTATTTATCTTTTTTTTTTTGGAAATTTTGATATGTTTTTATATAAGTATGTTGGTCTTAAATCTTGCATTAAGATAAGTAGTTCAAAATAGTGTAAAAGTCATTTACACTTCGACTTGGCATAACTTCATCGTAAAATACTTTTAAGTTTCAATTTCCTCTAGAATTGTAGTCCTTGTAAACATTAAAAATGACGTTCGAGGAGGATCTGAATGTTAGAAAATGTATAATAATGGCGCTTATTATAAAAATATTCGAAAAAGTGTCTTTTAATATTGAACTCTGTAATGATAAGGAATAACAGCACAAATTGATTTATTTTTAAATTTGTTTAATTGTTATGATATTGCGATATCTGAAATGGTTAAACATTTAAAGCCGAATAAATACCATTCGAAGCCATAAGCTGCCTCAGAATTTTAAAACTTAAAACTTAAATGTTTCTCCTTGAAAAATAAATAAAAATATTTAAATAATGTAGGTATGCTCTTATTCCTTATTGTTGCAGAACTATCAAGTATATTCGGTACATAAATCGTTAACAGAAACATTTTTGAAATGCGAACATATTAAGCTCATTTATTTGCTTCTTAAATCCACAAAAAAACTGAAATTAGGAAAATAAGACTGATATAAAATATCAATGAAAATCACCTGTTTTTAATGCCCCAAATGAACAATAAACAAATACATGCGTACAATTTTATATTTGGCAACCTAAATAGGAGTGAATAACTCATTCATAAATCTCGATAGTTCGTTTAACTCTAGATTTTGTGTTGCTTTTGTTTTGAGTTCGCCTTTTTTTTGTGTGTCTTTTTTATGTATATTGATTTGCCTCGAAAACAAGAAGAACACTCCGATATGAGTTGCAACAAGGAACTTTCTTTGGTAATTCCGACTTTTGAATATTTTTTCGATTATCTACAAGTATGAGTTATGTAGAATGAACCGTCTGTCGAAGCGATGTGCGCTTGATTAAGGAGAACAAAATTTTTAAAAAAAAAATTTTCGTGAAGGTTTTCTCTACCTTGGGCGTTGAAGTAAGTAGAAAATGAACTTTTCGGTTGGGGTCCGTTCAGTGGTGTAGTGATGCGCTTGATGAAGTCGATCAGTTATACCTATAAGAGAATGAGTATTGTTTTGAAAATATTTGAATGCCGATTTTCTTATTTTAGTTGCGCGCTAAAGTGAGGAGAACATAGAAATGTCTTTTTTCAAACATTCAAATTAAAAAAATTGATAGGGTGTGCGGAGAACACCTACGCACCTTTGAATAAACGTCACTGGTAATACTCTTACATTTGTGAATTACATTGAACTGTAGATTTAATTGGCGGAAACAGCCCATTCTTAAGCGAATAATTCAGGCTTGTTCTTTTACTACTTTGCAGTAAACGTAATCAGTTGTACGTTAAAAATCTTTCGTCCCAACATAATGGAATATATTATATCTGTGGCAACAAGGAATAATGACATAAGTCAGTTTTTGCAACTTTACAGGAAAGCGATTTAAATGTTTAGCTTGCACGCAAAACCAAATAATATTACCAAACCACCAAACCAAAAATATAAATATATTTATTTTTCTTTAATACAAATAAATTTTTCGTCCATTAATAGTTAATTTTGATAAAAATATGACCGATGTCGTTTTTACTTTCTTAAACATTTAGTTAATTTTCGATTAAGTCAACATATGCCTTTGGTCTTTTTTGAGTTTGGACTTTTTTCAAAAAGGAATTTGGAAAAACTACACAAGTCAACTTATCTGCTTATAATTAACAAATTTATGTTGGAAAAAGGACAGAAGTAAACTTATGATCGCAAAATAAAATTTTATAGTTTTGGAAAAAGAGCATGGGTGAACTTATGTGTGTGTTAATTATTAGGTTTTTTGTTTTGGCAAAAGAGCTTAAGTAGGAAATAAAAATTAGAGGATTGTACTTATGCTGTTTTTGCTTGTTGCCATAACGAAAATTTCAAGTATTGTATTTCAAGATTTCGAGAACGCTGTAAAACGAGACACGTAAGTCTCCATCACCTGCCCGCTTAAGAGCTATTGCGGCCTGATATTGTCAAAAGGATTAAAAAAATTCAAAATAAAATTAAATATCTCCATATTCAATCTTAAACACGTGGCCACATATTCCATCGGCTGGAAAGATCGTGAGTACCTACCTACAAAATGTTATAAATATTTTAATATAATTTCTGTTGCAAATCATAAAAATAATATATATACGTAAGCTCATTATAACAAAGCTCAAATTTTTCTATTTGCGATAAATATATATATATATAACATAAGGAAAGGCTACAGTCCACTTGGGGTGAACTGTATGATACCCTATTCATATCCCTATATGCCCCAGAGAAAAAAGCATTAAAAAGATGTTGAAAAGCATTTTATTTCATTCTATTAAATTTGAAAAAAGATATATATTTTTTTTTTTAAATCGCCCCAAAAAATGGGCATGGCCAAAAACTTTGTATGAGCTACATATTGGAAACGGTTAAATAAAATGTTTTATGAAAATTTAGATAGAAAACAGGATTTTGGTAAAAAACTCCCACAAAATGTCGGCGTGGCAAAAAACTTTATATGAAAAACTTATAAAGTAGGGCAGTGCCTACATAGCTTGTGGTTGTAACACTCAACCTCTCTAACTTTAGCCTTAAAACTTTTTTTCTTAATTTTGGGCGTGGCAGTGGGCGTATTTATACATTTTACACCCTAGGGAATATGTGGTTCAAATTTCAGCTTCCTAGCTTAATTTTAAAGGCCTAAAAATTGTGTACGGATTGACGGCCGGACAGACTTTGCTAAATGGTCTTAGGATTTGGTCCTGATCATAAATATATATACTTTTATGTGTCTACGACGAATATTAAGGGCTGTTACAAACTATGTGTCAAAACTAATGTACCTTTAGGATAGGGTATACATATATCGTTTATACATGAAAAGGAAACGCAGACATTTAATATAGAATACATGACCTGTGTTAACTCTTTCATTCACTTCCTCTTCCCAAATCACTACAATGAATTTTTGGCTAATGAGTCCATGTGGAAAAAAGAAAGAACCCGAATGAAATGCAATGTACTTCTCGGCGCTTAGAAAAATTGCTGGTCTGCCTATTGAAATCGATAAACAAAAATGAGATCGCTGGTCTAAATGAAGGTTCGATTCCTGATGGGGGAAAGTATTTTTCGACTTAGATGACCAACATATAGACCAGTCCCATACAAAGGAATCTGATGATCGGCAGTGACAAGCCGTGAAACAGCTGTAATTTCAGCCTATTCATTGTTCGTGATGTCAATCACAAGTTGTAGTTGTTTCATTCAACAATTCAAACTCTTTTATTTAATTCATTCTACAAGAACTAAATACATGAATACATACAGTAAACTTACCTTACTTCACTAAAATAATGTTTATTCCTTATACCCATTTGCTACGAATAATTTAAACTATAAAATAATAAAAATATCGTGTACTCAAAAATGATACATTTTTGAAACGATTTTTATTTTATTATATATGTATGTATAAGCATACACATATAACCCATACAAGTCCGTTTGGTAATTTCCCAGCAACAAAAAAATTATAGATTAACATGTTTATTACTCCAAAAGGAATTCAGGAACTTTAATTTTGGGAACTATGACTACCGACCCGCAATCAAAAAAGTTTATATTCGCTGTCCTACCTCCCATCAAATCTGACAAACATCCAAGAGCAAGAGTATTGTCTGCACCTAGTGGAGACAAGTAAATAATTTCATCTGCCAATTTTTTCTCAATATCGGGGATTAATTCAAAAATTCATTGAAGAGAACCGCGTCGAAAGTGCAAGAGAAAACTTACTTACTCCACTGAGAAACTTACGACACTCAGAATTCGTTAATAAAAAGTTTTCCCTATTACAATTAGTAATTCACCAATTACGCTGGGCAAAAGTCGATCCCGAATTTCTACAAGGAAATCAGCGCTTATCCATAGATACTAATCTGCTCCCGGCAAACTCTCTTCACAAGTACTTTATCCAAGTTTCAATTTTAAAAGGACTGTCAATTTCCCGACCGAACTCCTTAAATTTTACCCAGTTAGCAATTAATTAACTTAAAATTTCCTTTGAAAATGCGGATTTGTATACATTTGCAAGTTTAAAAACCTATACCTACCTAATGAAATTCACTTCCTATTTTTTAACATTTATTTTCAAGTTAATTTTTGTAAATAATAATCGATTTGTTTTAATTTCTCAAATTTATAAATGTAGCTACCTTGATTGAGAAAACGTTCTGTCAAGACGGTCTGAGACGTAGTGAAATTCGCAATGGCGCATGAATTCATAAAATTCTCTTAAAAGAGCACACAAATCAAATAGGAATACTGGGCAATACTTTGCTAAAAATAGTCTTCAGACTTGCTTCCACCATCATTATGATAGTAAAAAATTAAATAGTCCATTAGCTGATTTCAGCAATTTAAATCCCGATATGGCGACGGAGTTTTTTCAGCCTTCCCCTATCACTCTGATAGAAAATATAGACTAACTGATGAAATCAAATTTCCCGGGTCGTAATGCAGTGTAAACGAATACGGGGCCCGGTAATGGAAATTAACGTACCTAATCGTCGAAATGATAGATAAAGAAAAATTATTTTGGCTAACAAAATATTTTTTTTTGAAATAAGACGGGTACTGTGGCACGAGAAACCATATGAGCTTGTGAAACGGGAAGAAAAGAAAATGCACGTATTTCTAAGCAATATACCTATCAATACTTACCTACCAAAAGCCTTTCAAGAGGCTTACTATGTTTAATTAAAAACAAGGTTCATCTAAGTAAAATTGGTTAACTTTGCTATTAATTTCAATTAAACGTAGATACTTGAAAATAAAAAAAATTATAAAATCAAAATGATTTCAATACACAAATACAATATCAACAGTACACTCAAGCATAATATAATTGCAATTAAAGTTTTTCATCTGAATATGAAAAATGAAATTTTAATGAATTCATTGATATTCGCATTCTAATAATGATTTTATTAACAAAAAAAATCCCGCACTCGGCTGAAAATTGACAGAGGAAACAAAACAACCATTTTAATGATCAGGTGTCGATAGTGTAGTAGATTTCATATGCAGTAGGTCACATAACGAGGGAAAGCTTTATTTTCAGTACGTATATATATATATATGTATATATTCCAGCTCTTGACACTGATGTACAGACTGTCCTCATTAAAATGTAATGTTTGACTTCCAGGGGCTCAGCAAAAAAATTGTAATGTTTATGAATCTACTTTGACCCCAAATCCATTTAGAGCCCTTCAAAATGAAAATGTCCGATTTGCGAACAATTGTTGCTAAGCCATTCATCGAAAATATCTCTCCGAAATTAACTTGGACATAAAAGGGGTAAACGCTAATTGATAGAACCCATTGTTTTGGCTTGTTTTTTTATTAAAACGAACGCCCTGATTTTACCTACGCCCGTTTTGTGGAACATAGTTTTTGTGATTAAAAATCTTGTTCTTGGGTTTAATTGAGGGCTTATACACCAAAATAGCAAACTGAGAATGTCATACCTATCTGTCTATGTCTTCTACCTGGAAAATTGTTTGTAGAGTTCAATCGTAGTCCCTACGTATTACCTCAATGAAACTGTCTGTACAAGCTACAACCTTGCAACCGTTCTCCCAGACTTATTGAATACAGACTCACAGTTTTCTGCATGGCGTTTGGAACTGTTATAGCCTATTGGCAGCAGGAGAAAGTAAATCGAGTTCCAGCCTGCAAGCTTATTATTTTCCATGGCTTGTCTTGCCACATTTCTATATCCGTCGTGGGGCTACTTATCGCCTCTTCACATCTCAGAGAGAGAAGTTACTGCAATCTTGCGGAAATTTCGAATTTAAACTGTGAACGAGGGATGATATACAAGTCCAAAAGACGTATTTCACCCGTCTGTCTGTCTATCAGTCCAGAAAACGTATTGCGACATGATTTGTCTTTTTTTTTGCTTTATCGTTTTAAATAACTGCACCTGCCATACAAATATTTTTCGAAATACCGTTAACTACCTATTTTGTCAAAAATTTATTTTTTACAATTTCCAAAAGATCAGATTTTATAGTTTTCGTTTCTCAAATTGTCCAAAAAAATATTTTTAATAAAGATGTGAAAAGAAATTTTCAAAATTCAAGTTTATAAGAATTAGAGAAAAAAAAACTAAAATAATCACGCGATTCCGTCAGAATGTCATAATCAACAGCCATAACTCGGAGGTAGTATTTAACATCCGTAAACTTCACCATCTCAGAAATTAAATGAAAAATAAAGCTTGACAATCGCCAAGAAACTATGCATTTAATTAGGCCTTTTCCAAAAGAAAATAGTCCCATTCCTTCTTTATGGATCTGAAGCAGGGACTCTTTCTAACACGAATCAAGACATCCTTAATCGTTTTGAGAGAAGATGCTTCGACGAACTCTACGTGCTGTACATCGACCTGGTCAAAACAGTGCGCATTGGGTAATTAATATAAATGGAACATATTAAGCGAATGAACACAAACGCTAAAGCCGGCAGAATCTTCGACTCTAGTCCGGAGGAACAACGCAGTAGAAGACGGTCTAACCTTAAGTGGAGCGCAGAAGTTAAAGGGAACCTCACATGGGTGAAGAAATAGTTATACTAATAATCTCGGCCTAGCCATAGTAATTTTAAATTCGTAACAAAAGTTCCCTGTATGCTCAAGACGTTATATAAGGAGCAATTATGGAAAGTTCAATAACAATAATTTAACGCAGAATATTACTATCGCCAGACCATTTTTGGGTGATTTAACATTTTCTCCATTTTGGGCGATTTGTCGCAGTGCCGTTCTAGCTGGGTCTATAATATTTGCATTTGTTCAGTTTGTGTTTGAGTAAATAAGTTCAGTGTAACACAAGATATATTATAGATACATTATGAATGAATGACCAAAAAGCAATGATAGTTTTTCCAATTGTTATGTTTCAGCAGTTCTCAAAGTTAACAATGATATTTAGCGGTCAAAATATTGAGTAAGGTTATCCGTTTCATCGTGCATCGCTTCACACTTGCCGAACGTGAAATTCAGCACCATACCAGAGTTCCGCTGGCAGGCCATCAGAGCCAGCGGACTTGTTGTTTTTAAGCTTTTTAATAGCCGTAACAACCATGAGCTTGAGACCAGTCACCAGTTATTTGGATTTCTTGTAAAACATCCGGATATTGATTCGATCGTGGGAAACTTCGATTTCCTTAAGCTGGGAGACTGCGTATACCCTCTTCTTTCTACACAGGGTTACCTTTTTCTCCCTTCTACTGACTCGGTGCTCTTCCCTTGCTGCTCTTGATAAGTGCTGCAGCGCTTGTAAATGTGCACGTTCCATTTTCTGGTGGACACACTCATCATCATAACACGGACGCTTATTCCCCGGTGGTTGGTAGTCTACGGTGGTCTCGGCTACATCCATGACGCTGTTAAACTGGTTCCACATGGTGTTCGGATTCGTGGGAGGTGAGTGCACAACGGAGAGTTTCTCACGCTTTATTTAGCTGCTACAAGAAAGTGACCAGAGTCTTTGCTCGTTTAAGATATTTGATGAGTGGTGCATCAATGACTACCCCATTTCTACAACACCCACCCTTGACACATAAAAATAATGTGTAAAATAAATGTGAAACGCAATGTTCATTAATAAAAGCGGCTAGTGCAAAAGTTGCTTGAGAACTTTGGTTAGCACTACGATGCCCCTTGATCCCTAAATATAATACTACCTGTAATACGTGTACGGAGTCAAAATTACGTGGAAAAGCTAATTGGACGAAATTCCAATGCTATTAACAAAAAAAATGGTATGATATAGGGGTTTCTGCTTCCACTTCCACTCAAGTATTAACCTGTTTGCATCCCTACTGATTCGTGCTACACCCGTTCGAATTGTTCTACCAAAGAAATTTTAAAATTTATATATGTATTCATAAACTCAGCAAAGCATTATTACGCTCAACCAAATATTTACAAATGAGTAACTGAATACGCTGGCTTCGGATGATTTTTTTTAATTGCAGAAAAGTCTAGTTTGAGATTACAATTTATTTATTTGTAATTTATAAACTTTTCACTCACTCCTTTTTTTGTTTATGCAATGAAAATGTTCTTCAACTAAATTTGTGCTTTTAAAAGCGGTCAAGTATCGTAATGGCCCTTAAAAAATATCTGAAACACCTGCAAACACATGTTTTTGACAAACATACAAAGCTCCAAATTAATGCCTCTAATAGATTTTCCAACAGTGTGAAAATGCCCCTTCAATGAGGAAACCACCCCTTGGTCGAATTTGGTAATAAACAAAAAAAAGAGATGTTACTATTTCTGATGAAAAGTTGCAATAGAATCCGATTAAAAAATATTTTTCCCTTAGGGAAACAGGGCATTCGAGTGCAATTAAGATAAGTCAACAACTTTACTGCAACACATATAATAACAATAATCTCGCAGGGAGAGAATACCTTTTGTTACGTAGTACCAGTTAATAATTACAGTGCACTTGAGTACAATGGGCACTAAAGGAGTCAAACATCGGGTACTTTGTATTGTGAATTTCAAAGGAATGTCGTAAACAAACGCATATCAATGTAAGGCAGACTTTACTAGCTGAACTCAATGGTGGTGCAAAGAATGCTAAAGCTGGAGCTGTCAAACATCATATACACGTTACAAACAGAATCACGGAAGAGTTAATTTACATTGAACTCGTCTTGCTCCATCTCTACAAGTATTGCAGTATACCTTGTGTTAAGCTACTTATACTCAAATCATGCAAAGGATTCAGGATCAGTTAGAAAGGAGCATGGATAGATATTTCACCGTTGATGTCAAGATTCTCAAGTATTACTTCATATATTCAGTCAGTTCCGTAGGCTCTGAAAATTGTGGTAGCAATATGGAAAATTAAAGATTCGTTTTGTTTATTGTGACGTATTAAAGCTAAATGCATCTTTTAACCCTTAGCTCTATGCCGTATAAGAAATATTCACATTTAGGCATTTCGCGGCAAAATAAATATTATAGAATGTAGGATATTATACAGGAAGAGTGTTGAAAATTGGGCACGGAAGTGCCTATTGTACTCAGTTAAATATGATAACTTTAAATGAAGCAATGAGATTATTAAACTTTGTATTCATATCTAAGTAAGAAACCTAATCCTTATTATTTCTCATAAAACAATCACACTGATGTCCCCTCGTTATCTAAAATCCCTAAACCTAGTAGCTCTACAAGTCATTAAGAACTAATAAGTCAGTTTGGTTGTAATACAATAGCGGTTGCTACTATCCTATGGAGCGCTCAGACACCTTACATTAATTGACTTAGTTTTCCCGCCTCTCGAAGAAAGTAAAAGAAACCTCAGTGATGAAGAGCATAGATGTTCGGCACTCACAACGTCAGCCCCAAAATTTCGTGATCTGATTCGTCAGCAAAAGCAGGACAACTACAGAGGAAATGTTCCGCAGTGTCATCTTCTTCACCACAAACAGGACAGGTGATAGTGTTGCTCAAGACTATGGCGGAAAAGTGATCACAAAGAAGGCTTTAATTGTTTGGAAATAGCGGCAAATTTCAATTCTCCTTTGACACGGTTATTTTAAAAGCCAATTATATGACTGGTACCGTTATTTATTCTCCGAAGCTACATGTGTTCTCAGAAACCTTGAAATCAAATATATAGCTCCACAGTTTCAACGAGTAGGGGGAAACTTTATCCCAATTTCCGTGGTTTCACAACGGACCAATACTGGTCTAAATATGTCGGTTGTGAGCACTTGATGTGTGGGTGGATGTTTTGAAGGAGAGTGGGTGTCGTATTAGCTAAAAAATTAGAGTATCTGTACTGCCCATTCGCTGATCCACACCGACCTATTCCAGACTTTTATTTCAATGGAGATGTGGAGGGTGGATGAAGTGGCAGGAAAGCTGTGCCTTCTTTTCTGACCGAAAAATATGAAAGGAAGGCATCCGTTACTGACATACGGTTTACAGTTTGGTAGCTTTCACGTCAAACAACCCATCTATTAAAAAATTGGAGAACGACCGGTTCAATTGGTGTTGTCAAGTTCAAATCAAGTATCCGAATGTATTCGAAATTAATCCCATAATAAAGCTAATGTCAATGAACGTTCCTACACAAGCGTTAAAGAAACGCAGGGCTAAAAAAGTTTTGTTAACACGTTTCGATCATCGTTGGAACCATTTTTGAGAACATCGATTTTTTCAAAACTAAAATAAATAATAAATTTAAATAAATCGTGTGTGATCAAATTTTACCATTTAGGTTTCATGTTTCCAAAATATTTTTGTATGATGTTATTCCAAAACGCAACTCATTCAGAGAGAAAGCTTCGTATGACACAGTCATTCCCTTTATTTTCTTTAATCTAAATAATATTGATTTTCTCAAAAACGGATCTCTAACGATTTTGATGTGTTCTTCTATTTTCAATTAAGAAAAAAGGTTCCTACGGGTTAATTACATGTTTAATATAAAATAAGCAAAAGATTCCACATAATTTATTAATACCTATAGCTATTTCGCACTTCATTCCAATTTACACATAGTCTGCAACCCTTCCATTGCTAAGTGTTATAAAACACATTCCTTTGCTATACCTATATGTGTCATCATCAAAACGAAACAAGGACGATGCGAAAGGACGGACCTGTGTCAATTTTGTTTTAGTCTAGTCGCACTGAAAGTATGTGTGGTTAAACTGATATAATTATACAGAAAAGTCGAATACGTATATATACAAATGTGGGTTTTTCGTTCTTATATTTTACCTTTCCTTGACCTAAATTTAGTTCGACTTAACTGGAAATATCTCTTTCTCCCTCCACCTGGTTATCCCTGTCACTTTATGAGTGTCATCTTTTTAAAGGACCTTGTCATCTGCTGTTATGCTGTCATCCTGCTACCACTGCTCTTGCAGCTTTAACGAGTCTCCACGTCCCGGTAATGTTTATATATTTATAAAAGTGAACTTTTTTGAAGTAGTGTTGAAATTTCGAACTCAAATTGAGAATGACGTATGATACTAGAACTACTGAGAAGTAAAAAAACGTGGTTTCCGCAATTCCATCAGTTGATTTGCGAGACGGTTAGAGGGATTTGGGTTAAAGTTCGTTCTTAAAGTGTTTGGGATAACGACTTGCGGTGTATTACATAAAAATAGTACATAACTAAGTATGTCGGAATCAGTATTTTATTGAAACAAATGTCGAATAACGGTGTTAAGAAAAGTTTCAAAATCTGAAAAACCAATTAAAGGAATTTGAAAGCTTATGTAGGTACATTTATTTTTGTTGCAATAAATTAATATTTGGCGCTATATCTAAAACGTTTGACACCGAATATCCGTAATCTTTATGAACTAATGCTTCATGTAGTGATGTATCAACTCGAGTTCATAAACTGCTTGAAACCGGGTCAAACTGAGTGAAACGTCCGCCGGGGGGACCTATAGCCAAACACAAAAGGTCAAACTTGTATGGGTACCTGCCTACCAGGGTATTGCAGGTAATAGATCCGCTGACAAGCTAATTTGGAATCTCCGCTCTTATGACCAGAATCCTACTGCAGAGCCAATTGGCACTGGGAAGATTTTAAAAAAATTAACACTTTACCATTTCGGGACGCTAGAGAGTATACGTTCTAAATTTCAGCTTATTGGCATAAATTTAACGGCCTCAAAAGTTAATACAGACGGAGGGCAGGACGGACATTGCTAAATAGTCTTAGGTTTCGGTTCTGATCATAAACATATATACTTTTAGGGGTCTAAGGGATGCGTATAGTCCTTTAACGTACCTGTTAAATTTTTACTTCAATGTTTAAGACACTTCTTAATTGTAAATTTTTTTGTATCTTCCTAGTGGTACTCTGTTTCCGGCTCATTGTCTAAAATATAAAAAATCGGCCTCGTCATTTATCCCGTCACTCATTTGCAATGATATCCCAGCTGTGCTCTTCAGACAAAGTCAATCTGCTTGCTGCTCATTTTGTGGCTAGCTCAACGCTCACAGATTGTGCTTTGACTCCCCCTGTACTCGAGCACGTGGAATATTCATTGGGACAAATCCACTTCCGCACTCGTACAGTGGCAAGAGTACTTTAAGATCTTAACAAACATAAATCCGCTGGTCCAGATGGTATTTCCCCTATTCTTCTGAAGATTGCCGCTGACAAAGTGGCAAGAGTACTTTAAGATCTTAACAAACATAAGTCCGCTGGTCCAGATGGTATTTCCCCTACCCTATTGTTCTGAAGAGGTGTTGTTCCACGCTGACAAAACCACTGCGTAAGCTTTTCTATCTGTCCTATTTTTCAGGGCTCTTTCCGAGAAGATGGAAAACAGCATTTGTCCAGCCTGTCCCAAAAAAATGCGAATCTTCCTCCCCTCCTCCTACCGACCAATTGCACTTACGTCCCTTCTTACCAAGGTCATGAAAATACTGATAAATCATCAGCTTATGAAATATCTTAAATCCCGAAAACTTCTTAGTGACTGGCTATACGGTTTTCTCAGCAACAGGTCCACTGGTGATTTGATGACTTATCTAACCAGAAAGTGGAACCAATCTATTTACCGTGGGGGTGAAAGTAAGGTAATCGCGCTTGATATTTCAAAGGCATTTGACAGAGTTTGGCATCAGGCTCTTTTGTCGAAAATGAGAGCATTTGGAATGGATGATACCTTTCTTCATTGGATTAGAAATTACCTTTCGGACCATTCAGTTCAGTTCAGTTTCAAGTCTGCACCTTACCAAAGAAATGCTGGTGGCCCCCAAGGCTCCGTTATGTCTCCGACTCTCTGTCTCATTTTTATCAATGATCTCCTGTATGTCACTTCTAATTGCTCCATTGCTTTGCGGAGACAGTACCATTAGCTTCGAATATTTGTTTTATCATCCACGTCCCTCATCTTCGGGCGTGGAGCTTCAACGGCAACGTATGTTAAGCTCATTAAATTCTGACATTGACAGCATTCTTAAGTGGGGTAAAAAAAAGAGAGTAGAATTTAATGCTTCCAAAACACAATTCTGTCATCAAAGCGAAACCCCAATATGTGCCTTAACGACAATCTTCGTTGGAATGACCATATATTCTAGTCTAGGCTTCCTTAAGCGATGAAAGAAATATTTCACCCCTTCTAATCTGGCAACAATTTATAAGGCTTTTATTCGACCGAAATTTGAGTATAGCGCTCATATTTGGTCCGTTGCTGCAATTACATATTTGGAGCTACTTGACAGGATTCAAAAACGTGGGGTAAAACTTATTAGCTATCGAGACTTCGCTAAAGCACTTGACTCTCTTAGTCATCGTCGTAATATCTCCTGCCTGTCATTGTTTTATCGGTATTTCCACCACAAATGCTCAAACGAACTAGGCAGTTGCATTCCGCCCCTACAGCAATTCAATCGCAATACTCGCCTTGCTAGCAATGCACATCAGTTTACGCTTAAGCCTGTATTCGGACGTACTGTGAAATATAAGGATTCCTTTCTCAACCGTACAATACGAATGTGGACGCTCTGTTTTTCCTGCGCATTATAGTTTACAGACATTTAAAACCAACGTGAATCGGTTACTCCCTTCCTGTAATCCTTCATTTCCTTAATGCCCGCACTGTGTCAATTCATTATAAGGGTATCCAAAGTCCCTTTAGTGCGCGTACATTATAAAAAAAAAAGTTGTGCAGCAGTTCAATTTTAATAAGTTTTGTGAGGAGTTCATTAATTTCCTCGTCGAAGCTTTTCCTTTTCATTGAGTCACAAGGATCGCGCAAAAAGTCTTTCGGTGTCAGAGGACTTGTTTTTATTTCGATTGTGGTAAAGATCCCATCGGTCAAATGATAGCAAACAATTTTTCTTCCCAGAACCCGCAGAAGTTGCCTCCGATTAATGTAAATTTCGTAGTTTAACTGGTTCTGCCACCTGAGGTATTATTTTTCATTGTTTTATCCATTCAATTCCCTATAAATAATAATAATTATCATGAAAATAATTTGCAAATAAAATCCGTATTCAATCTGCATAAATACGGGTTCCAATAAAAAACACAAATACAATTGGCTAAAATTGAAATTTGAAGTCAAAATGCCCTATAGTTTACTTTGCTTAAAATGCTATTGTTTGTAGCTGATACTGTTATATACAGTACGAAGTTTTCTGCAGTGGCAACCATATTTTCTATCCGTACAAACGCAAAACACTTAAATCCGTCTAACATTTCAAGTACATACCTACGTAGTACACTGTGACACCTTAATTGCCCGCAAGAGAAAACAGAAAAGAAAATCGCTCGCAGAAGTGTCTGGACTCTGGACGCTTGACACTTTACACGATGTAAATTACCCAATGTGTCATTTTTTGCCAACTATTATGTGTCAGAATGTCTACCGTTGACTCAAAAGGTGGAGGTAAAATTAATTGCCTGCATCGCTTAGGAGTATAAATCTCCTGCACAAGTCGTAAATTTTATTCATTTGAACGGCAGTGTAGACGGAAGAAGCGTTTTTATTTGTAAATCTCCGAAATGTTGTTCCTAACATTTTTACTCGGAACGATATTATTCAGGGAAGGTTTTCCTTTTCTGCAAGTTAAATCCTTCTCTGATTTTCTTGACTACAATCACCTGAATCATGGCATCATTATAATGTGCAATGACGACATCCATACCAAGAAGGAAATTCTGAAAATGTCAACGAATCGTTACTGGTTGTCATACTTTAACATTGCCCAGACGAGATCCGACGTCAACATTGCTGACTTTAAGGATCTGTTCGATTATGGTGTACCAAAAGTAGGAGTCTCCCTGGATATTGACTGCCATTCTGAGGCAGTCAGCATTTTGGAATTTGCGTCATCTAATAATTTTTTCAATTCATCGCAAGCATGGTTTATTCTCGCGAACAGTACTGCGGTTGTACTGAAGGCTCTAGCTGATGTGGATATAAATATTGACGCCGACATAACGCTGGGTATAAAAGTGCCAAGGTAAGATGTATACGAAATTCAATTAGTTTTAAATCGGTTTTCAAAAAATTCTATTCTGTCATCCTTCTGCGTCCTTGCAAAATTTTGTTCTCTAGAGAGGACATTTTGCGGTTGTATGATTTGTATAAAGTGTGTCATCGGTGTGGCACCGTGTTCCATAGTGAGGTTAAAGGCAGTTGGAATGCAAATGGAGGCGTGCAAATTGTGCCATATTTTTGGCAATCGGCAGTGCAGCGACGGAAGAATTTCAGTGATATAATCCTGAATGGAGGCGTTGTGGTGAGTTATGATGTTTTTTTTTATAGGTGCCAGACCGCGATAATTGAACTGATATAGATTTATTGATCGAACAGCAGAATTGTAATTTATTCGACATAGGCAGTTTAGTGTTAGATTTGATATTAGTTTTTTTACCTCTAGATGAAAATAACAATAGTGTGGGTAGGCATTGGCCTTTAAATAAATATCGATGTGGTATATTAGGTAACGAAGTTATTAGAACTAGCGGTCACCAAAAGTAATATTTTTCAAACTTTTTCTAGGCGAATTCAAAATGCTTCTTCATTTTAAGCGGCTAGGTTTTTAAAATTTAATATATATGTATGTTTATTCGAGAAAAAGGTTTTTGTACATGTTTGCAAATTTAACTCAACGAGAAGACAAAAACCTACTTCAAAAGCTAGGTAATATTTTTGCAGACCGTTAAACGTGGAAAATAAGTCCAATTTCGTTATCAGAGCCGCCTACACGACCAAAATGACATGAGGATAGTAATATCTAAGTTAAAAAAAAAACAACACCCTACAGTCCACCACCATGTCTTTAAAGCAGCGGGAGGTGACTTACTCTCGTTTGCTGATACGGGTATACATTTAATTCATAATTCTATGTGATACTTAAATTTATGTAAGTTTCCCGAAAAAATTAATATTATGTTGTTGTTTAAACGTATTTTACGGTGCTTGTCGGAAAATAGTAAAAATAAATCCAAATTTTTCGCACAATGAAAAAACCCTTCTTCTTCATTGTGCTTTAATAAAAAATAAGTCATCGAAAAATATCAATAAAGCAGCCTGGAAAGACAAGGAAAATGCATGGAATCTGATTGAAAAACAATTCAACAGCCAGTCGGGAGTAGCATGGAATATTGAGTTGCGGTTCTACAACAACTACAAAGCCGAAATATGCAAGAAGAAAGCAAAAAGTTTCAGCATACAAACAGAAGAAGAAAACCCATTAAGACCGTCTAACCCTAATTTTGACCTGGCTATAAATATTATGAATCAAAAAACAGTTTATGGTCTGCAAAACTAGTTCGACAGTGACGGCTTTGTGCGACACCAAGAAAGCAAAAAGGAAACCTAAAAATCAACTTTTGAAACTATTAACTGTTTAGCTACAATAAGAAAGACTGGAGTAATTATAAGCCATCAATGCTAAAAAAAAAAGACCATCCGAAGTTGAAAATCCCTGCCCACACAGGCGATGAGTATTAAACGCTAAAAGAAGAAACAATTTTTTAAAAAAAATATCAAAGCTACAAGTAGCATGAACTGAAGCGAAAATCTTCGGAACTAGATATTACAATCAAAAGTGCAGTTAAAAAAAAAACACAAAAAGAAGCGGGAGGTGACAAAAAAATTCTTCACCACTATGTAGCGTTGCAAATACATTGGTTTTTTTTTTTTAAAGACGAACGTGGTATTTGAATGTCACTGATTTTGTTTTCTTATGTATTAGTTATTTTTATTAACATTGAATGAATTGTGATAATCTGTAACTGAATTAAAACAAATTTTATTTTGGGTTGAAATTTTGGGTTTTTTTGAGTTTAGGATCTATAAATCTTTCAAAAAATGATTTTGCATATTTACATTCAATAAGTTTGAGCTTGAATTTTTGTTTTGAGGAGGGTTTTCATTTCCATTTTGTACGTTTCCATCAGCAATTACACATTGTAAGTCTTCTAAACTGAAATCAAAGCTTTCAGGAGTGTCATCAAGTATACCATTATGCCTTTATATATTGTGCAAAATCCAGGTCGCAGTAATAATTGTTAATACTGTACTCAGTTTCAATATAGTTCTGGCGTAACTGTACCCATTTGATGAACATTCTAAAGAGTATTCTATTTGGTTCTTCACCCCTTCAGTAAGGAGCTATATACTCATGTAAGAATGTCACTACTATAACGTTGAAAGAGTTTTTAAAATCGGGCGAATAGTTCTAAAGATATCCCAACAACGCCAATATTCACTTGATAAAACAAAAAATTGCATCTCTTTCCTACTAAGATATTGTAAATTAAAAATTATGTATATCGCAATGGACAAGGGGCTTAAAATGGTTAAACATTAAGATGTCAACAGACCCCAAATGGAACACACTTTGTTCCCATTGTACGTTCGTAAGGTATCAACTTAAAGTAGTTGTTGCTATAAACTATATATATAGTTAATTAACTTGCCGGAAGCATTATACAATTCTATGGTGCACTTGTGTCGTATTCGAAAAACAATTATGCAAACAAAAAAATATATGTATTTATTTAACCTCCATACATATTAAAGAGAACAGCATGTTAATACTTCGGGGTGTCCGAAGAAAAAGACAAAAGTCCTAGGTTTCCAATTAAAAAAAAATGGTATGCAGGGTCTACCTTCTCCCCAACCCAAGTTATAGACCATCAGCCCTCATTGAATACGAACACACGCCTAGTCATTGCGACGAGTAGTCGTGTACGCCAATATATTTTGTATTTATTTTGTATTAACTGCGACAGGAAGAGGAAGATTATAAGTAAATTATTTCACAAATTG
The DNA here is from genome assembly GCA_963576555.1 of Ferdinandea cuprea. Lineage (NCBI taxonomy): Eukaryota > Metazoa > Arthropoda > Insecta > Diptera > Syrphidae > Ferdinandea > Ferdinandea cuprea. Next base: position 89,343,451 of record OY754959.1, read on the forward strand.
AATTGCATCATAAAATTTAGTACATTTTTTTCGGAATTTGCTTTATTTCAAAGGATAAACCTTATATACGAAAAATTGTATATGCGAACTTTGAAGCAAATCCTTCCGGACAGGCAGACAGACAGACCGACGGACGGCATTGGCGGACCCACTTTGTTGGACTTCACTTTACTCGTAATATCATCCCTCATACTCTGTGTGAGTTCGAAATTTCCGCACGATCGCAATAACTGTCTCTTTAGTATACTAATGTATACGAGAACGTTAAAAATAATAAGTTGACGCTATCTTATCATCTCAAGCATTATAGATGTGTATATTACGACCTTGATAGCGACAATAATTGCCTCTTATGAGAAAAAGTAAGTAGAAACTAAAAAACGGCACCATTACAAATTTTATATAAACAGATATGGTAGTGTTTATTATTACTAATACGCGATTTATAAAAGATATTATTTGTCCCAGCTTTTGTTTGGATTCTTTGATTGAAGAAATAAATGCTTTCTTAGTTTTTCAATAGTATGTTATTATCATTAATTTTTTGAAAAATTAAAAACGGAATTATGCATTTGTAAAAATTAGTATTGATTTTACTTTACTCTCTCGTGACTCCATGAAATTTTGTTTTTCATTCAAAAAAGCTCTTGCTCTTCTTGATGACGATTTGGATTTTGCAAGAAAAATGCCGAAAAATGCCTGTACGGATTTGAGGGATGAAGATTCCCCGTCAGTGGTACTCGCTTATAACTCATGCACGAGGACTTCCATGCTACGATCTCTTTGATCATATGTGTCATAGATTTTATATAGAAATTTAAATGCAACGGAGGACCAGGTGCGAATCCAAAACAAAGTAAGCTATCCGTCTATCTGACATATTAAACTGTTAGAATACGAGTTGTCAAATATCCCGCCAAGTGGTCTCAAATACGCGCCAAAAACCAAGTCATTTGTCTTTGGAATCGGAACCAGAGCCATTGAATTGCTAAAAAGAGTAAGTTTTAAGCCCCCAACTAAATTATCAACTAGACGAATTTGTTTATTCTGGTGGATAATAATTCCCAACGCAGTTCCCTCCGATTCTGACGTCCATTGCCAGTGGACGGAGCGACAATATGGTAACTCTGCAAAACAATCAAACGATATGTGGGTTTTTGCATACAAAAACAATAACACGATTTACCAAATCCAATGTTTCGTGGATTACCATAAGAAATAGACTTATTCAATCGTGGTCCATATATTATGCCTAACGTCCTATGGAAAGTGCACCATATACAATTTATAATTGACACCTTATAAAGGGTGTTTTTTTTAGAGGTATAGAACTTTGAAATGGAATAAAACAATGATTTTCTTAAATTGTCATGAAATTTACTTTATTCGAAAGATAATCTTCTGGAATTATAATTTAAGTATTATATCTGGCCTATGACCGCCACGGCTGGCTTTTCCAACATTTGTGGCCGCATATGGGAAATAACGTGGCGAATTTTGTCCTCCAAGTGGTCAATCGCTTCGGGCTTTTCGGCGTAGACTAGCCACTACACATAGTCAAGTCAAGCGGCGTTGAATCGCACGATCTTGGAGACCAATTCACATTACCAAACATTTCCTGCAATAAATTAATTGTGGCACGAGCTGTGTGACATGTTGTGCCGTCTTGGTGAAACCGCAACTCCTGCACATCATCATGGACGAAAAGAACAGTAATAATGGCTCTATAGCGGTCACCACTGACTGTAACCTTCTGGCCAGCATCGCTTTAAAAGAAGTAGGGGCCAATTATTCCACCATTCACATAATGCTCAAAAAAACTGGCAGTTTTTGTGGATGTAACGGTGTCTCAACATACATTTGAGGATTATCATCACTCCAAATACGGCAGTTTTGTTTATTGACGTATTCATTCGACCAAAAGTGAGCTTTATCGCTAAACAAAATTCGTTCATGAAAATTGGGAAAAACGGCAATCTTGTTTTGGCCCATTCACCGAATCTACGCCTTGCTAGGTGATCCTGTGCCTTGCATGAGTTGGATTTTGAAAGCACACAAACCAAGATCTTTCCGCAAAATCTTTCATAAAGTGGAATCATCAACATTCAAACATGGGCTCCCATCCAAATTTTTTTATTTTCAAAGTTTTAAGTTTTAAATTAAATTATTTAATCACGTTTGACATCCAAGCGGAAGCACCTGCTTATACCGACACATTTTATTGTGCTATTTCAAAACGTTTTATCCTTTTTAATCGGCGCACAAGATTTCTTTGATCTAGAATATGTAGCACAGGTCATTGCAAAGGCCAATTAGGGGAGTGTGTGGTTTACGCACGAAATTTCTTATTTCATCTTTAAGGAGCATTTTAATTTGTCTATTACTTGGTTTGGTACAACCCCAAAATTGTATATCGTACGTCCAAACCGGTTTTGCATTAAAGCATAAAAGCAGCTTGTCTTGCATGTTGATAACGGAGTTACTCGTGTTTCTTCTTATATTAATTATCTTTAACTTAAACTTAATCAGCCCTATTATTAAAACTCCCTTAGATCGCCTATAACTCACAAGCTTACTAAGCTATGGAATAAGAGTTAACTCACGAATTAAAATTTATTATTATTAAAAAATATGTATGGAATAACTTTTTGGCCGCTAAATTTGTGCAAATCTATTACTATTCTGTTACAATCAGTAAAACTTTCTTTGGGCCTTACTAATAATCTGACGCAAATGTCGACTACTAGCTAATTGCAAGGTTAAAGTATAGTAGTGAGCTTTAATAGCATCTTACTAATAAACGATTTCACCTATTCATTAAGTAACCTTCGTACTTTCTTTCAGCCTACTACACTTTCCATCAAAGTTATTTTCAAACAATACAAAATGTCAACATCACTTTTGCATATAAAGGGTGATTTTTTAAGAGGTTTAGAACTTTTTTTAAAAAAAAAACACAAAAAATTCGAAAAAATGAATGAAATATTTATTTGAATCGATAGTTTGAACCTTGCAATTTAATGTTTAAAGATAATTTCATGCAAATGTTGACCGCGGCTGCGTCTCAGGTAGCCCACCCGCTGAGTCCAATTTTGGCATACTCTTTCACACATATCGGCCGGTATCTCACGAATGAATGCATGGATGTTGGCTTCCAGTGCGTCAATCGAAGCGGGCTTGTCCCTATACACATTAGCCTTGACATACCCCCACAAAAAATAATCTAATGGTGTCAAATCGCACGATCTAGGCGGCCAATTGACCGGCCCGAAACGTGAAATTAACTGTTCACCAAACTCGCCTCGCAATTGCGCCATTGTTTCGCGTGCTGTGTGGCATGTGGCACCGTCTTGTTGAAACCACATATCATGCAAGTCAAGAACTTCCATTTCGGGCAAAAAAAAGTTTGTTATCATCGCTCGGTAGCGTTCACCATTGACAGTAACGCTGCGATTCGCATCATCTTTGAAGAAATATGGCCCAATAATGCCGCCGGCCCATAAACCGCACCAAACAGTGGCTTTTTCGGGATGCATTGGTAGCTGTTGCAATGCTTCTGGCTGATCTTCACTCCAAATGCGGCAATTTTGCTTATTTACGTACCCATTCAACCAAAAATGAGCCTCATCGCTGAACACAATTTTTCGATAAAAAAGCGGATCCTCGGCCAGCTTTCCAAGAGCCCATTCACCAAAAATTCGGCGTTGTGGTAGGTCGGCTGGCTTTAGTTCTTGCACCAGCTGTATCTTAAAAGGCTTTACGCCCAAATCCTTCCGCAAAATTTTCCACGTAGTGCTGTAACAAAGGCCTAACTGCTGGGAACGGCGCCGAATCGACATTTCGCGGTCTTCTGTCACACTAGCTGATACGGCCGCAATATTTTCTTCAATACGCACAGTACGTAAACGTGTTGGTGGTTTAATGTCCAACAAAGTAAATATGGTGTGAAATTTGGTCACAATCTTCCGAATAGACTGCTCAGAAGGTCGAGAATGTCGATCATAAAGTGGCAGCAGCGCGCGATGAACATTTCGAACCGAGCACGAATTTTGATAGTAAAATTCAATAATTTGCAAGCGTTGTTCATTTGTAAGACGATCCATGGTTAAATTGCAAACCAAACTGAAGCTGTTTGACAGTGACACAAGGTACTAAACACACGTCAGCTGTCAAAACCAGTGTTGCCAAAACCAAAGCAGCTAAAAAATCACCCTTTAGTTCTCAAAAAAAAAAATGTAAAATGAGTTCGAGTGACGAAAGTTTATTTGCCGATTTGGAAATAATTAATCATCTGCATCATCATTTCGAAATCCCATTATTGTTTAGTTATTTTCAGACGAAATAATGAATCTAGTCGAGTTTGGTGCACAGATATACATCTGTCAAAATCGGTTCCTTCGGATATCAGTGTGGTAGGGGTAGTAAGTATTTCGGCACTATGTAAATAGTATTGCTCCTGATACCCGGTGTCATGTTAATGCATTCTAATGCATTTTTAGTTTCATCTTAGAAGGTTCTAATAAATTAATTAATTGATTAACAATTAAATCTTGTTATTGAGATTTCTACGTGACCCCATTGATATGGGCACCAAATTGAGGTGTTTGATGAATAGAATTTAATTAAGATGAGAAACCACGAAAGGTTATTTCGTCATAACGTCTCTAGAAAATTTTGTGCATTTTGATTTTCAATTAAAGCTCCTCATATTAGGTATACTTGACGAACCCTTTCACAATGAATAGATATAGGTATATATGTATATGTATATGTGGGGGATTATTTTTTAAAATAAATAAAACACCACTGTTCAATATTGTTATTATGTTTAGTTCAAAGTGAATTTTAAAAGTAGAAAAATATAATAAACCCAAGGAATTTTAATAGTTATGGGTGCGAGTGACAATGACAATGACATAAAGGTTTTGTCCTTTATCGTCAAATTTATTATCTTCATCGTTAGTTTGGTCGGCGTCTACACTTTGCAATTTCTTTACATTTTCTTGATCGATGGTATTTTGTGCGTTGGTAAGTTTGTTCGTCGTTATCGTTATCCTTAACGGTCGTTCCGAATTCTACAATAGTTTAAATTTTTTGCTTAATAACCTGGCAATTTTCAGTACATTTTTATTATAAAATACCTACTTTAGGTACCATTATATTGTGCAACAGGCAACACATGCTTCAAAATGTCAATTTCTAGTTAGATGTGGCTTTCGAAACATCAAATTTGATTTCTTCCTGGGCACTAAATTCATTATTGGTACATGATTTGTATAAAGTGTGAATATTTTTATTTAAGCATTCACTAAATGTGAATATTAGTAAGTCCCTCTAGAGCATTTCTCCAATTAAATATAAACAAATGAATGTTCTTTCGTTTTAAAAGTGGAATGTAGACAATAAAACTGGTGAAGTGTATAAAAATATTAGAAATTTCTATACAAATAAAAAAATTAAATTTTTAAATTTAAACCATCAACCTATATGGGTGAGTTTAGCTAACTCACAGTTGAAAAACGTCAGTCCGACAAACATTTGTTTTATTAACAAAATCTTACATTTAACTCATAACTTAAAGGTTAGTCATCGTTAAATCATATGTACATTTGATTTTAAAGAAAATATATAAATTGAAAACAATAATGCATGAAGAACATTTGTTTTCGTCTATTTTATATTTATCTAAACTGAACAGCAATTTGGAAAAAACATTCCCAAAAAATTTAATTTTGGGGAACATAGTTGAGAGTAATTTTGTTTTCATTGATTTTGTAGGAAATTTTCGAAGAAAGTACGGGAAGTTCGTGTAAAATGCGAGAGCGGGAACTAAAAAAAACTCGCCTGCAACCCAACTTCATTCTCGCCCAGAAAAACAGGCTATCGACCAAAAAGAAAGACCCACTAAGCTATTGTTTATTACATTTACGATTAGGAACACAAAGGGCAATCGTCGAGAAAAAATAAAACCCTTAGTGAAAGATACTGGAACTTTTTTGGTATATTTTACTGGACAACGATCTTAGAAAATTTTAATATATTTTAATGCGGGGATTCCGAATATTCCTAGTGATGTTTAAAATTCTAAGCCTATGCAAAATGGTCCCCGAAATTTTACTAAATAAGTTCATTTTTCGATATTGCTCTAATCAGTTTCCAACAGTATTATCACCTTTACTGTGATACTAAATGTCATCATCAATTTTGATTTTTTTTTTCTAGATCAATGACGCACCCAAGGACATAGCACTCGCCGAATACATTGAGAGTTTTGAAAATAAACATCTTGATGCGATGCAACGCAAAACCTATCATTTGTTAAAAATGTTAAAGGATATCTACAATTTTCGGCAAGTACTTTGAGAAATCCCCCCCCCCCTTCGCTGCCTCTTTCACTATTATCGCCATATTAAAACGTAAATAATAAAAAATTATATAAATTGTTTGTGAGGACTGATAGTCTTAGGCCTTAACTATCTCGGGTATAAGACCATTGTTTGCTTGAAGATATATATGTTGAATGTCGATTTTGACATTGAAATTCTGAAGAAGCTCCTCATGACAGCTCTTACCATTTGATGTTTGTCAGAGACTTTTGTAAAAGGTTGCGAAAAAAAAGGTGCGATCAGATGGTCATCCAAACTTGTCATCCGGATTACATGCTGACGTCAGAAAACTTGTTTATTTCAGACGGGATGACCACTTGAGGATAAATTCTATATCATAGTGAAGTCAGTCCATTTAAAAATGAAAGATTTTAAACTTTATAGCATATTTTTGTTATCCTTTCTGCTTATTAATGATATATCCAATATTTTATTGAAGATATTAAATTTAATTTTTATTTTGTGTGTTTCAAGTTAATTTAGGAATTGCTCCCCCTTCTCTTTTAAATGAACCTGTACATCATAAAGATCTCTTTTTTGAAATTGACTTTTATAATTATGCATTAAATGATGCCTCTTATATTATATGAAAGTTGTAAAACTTCTCTAAATCTACATTTTTTGAACTCAATAATATTTTCTTGAATATTGATTGGTCAAATGAGTTTTTATTTCTTAACCTTAAAAATCATCATTGAAATTGTATCAATAGGTTTGTTCCTATTACTCCAAAAAAACATCCGATACTGTATTAATGTACTCCTTGATTTAAAAAATCTTAAATGGAAAGCATATTCGAAGTCTAAACTACAAATGGATTATGTCCATTTTCAGTTACCCGTAAGGAGAATATAGTGAATTATAGGGGAATTTGTAGGGAATTTCCCAAGTTGGTTGAAAGTTTGGTGAAAAGTTAACTTCATTTTATTACGAGAGGATTCCTCTCGGAAGCTCAACATGGCTTTTTTTCCGCCAATCTAACCTATTCCACTTCATATGTCACTAATTTCATTAGAATATAAAACACAAGTACAAGTCACAGTTTACACTAATTGCAGTAAAGTCTTTGATTCTGTGAACCACCAAATACTACTTCAAAAGATTAAAATATTCAGTTTTATTCCCAATTGGTCCACTGGTTATCATTGTATGTTATTGGCAGAACACAAAAATTTATAATAATAAGTACGTCAAGCTTTCCTCCCCTTTTCATAATATTCATTGAGGATATGATATCGGTTATAAATACTGCGAATTTATGTTATGAGCCGAAGCTGTTTTTAAAAATGAAATGCTTAGCTGATCTGGCATTCTGGTGCAACTCAGATGGACTTAATATTGAAAACTGTAACGTGATTCATTATCAAAAAAGGTAAGTCGTTGCTAGGATTCATAAAACGAAATAAAAATATCTTAGGCATCCTTTCAGAATCATAAAACGAAATAACAGAACTATTCATAGTATGTCCTTGTGAAATGTACTCTGCTGTCATATGTATATGTAAAGTGTTCATAAATCATATCATATTATTAAAATCGAAATATTTTGCAGTGCAATTTCACATTCAAATTTATTTTATTACTTTCTTTTTAGGCTAAATGTTGTGATTTCGGATACATGGGGCATTCATCAGCGCGGTAATTGGACCGGTGTGATGGGTAATCTTCTTAACGGCGAGGTAGCCATCTCATTATCACCACTGCGGTTCACTCAACAACGTATTTTGGCTGTACAATATCTACCAGATGTCCATGTGGAGATGTATGCTCATTCATAATTGAATTTCATTGCAGTTTATCCTTTTTATTGTTATAATATTGGGGTTTCCTTTTCACCTGAACATAGCATTCGATTTTTATTCCGGCATCCACGACGATCATCCATACGCAATATATTTCTGCAGCCTTTCACTTCGGCCGTATGGTATACGGTGTTGGCGTTCGTTGCCACTGGAGTTCTGCTAATGGCAATTACAATGCGTCACGAGTGTGAACGTTTCAGGAGTGCCGCTTGTAGTGAGAATAAATTGGATTTTTTCACTTTGATCATCCTGGAGGCGATCTTCCTTCAAGGACCAAGCCAAATGTTTCAATTTGTATCCACTCGTACGCTAATTATTTCAATTTGCATATTCGCCTTGATGTTGTATCAATTCTACTCGGCATTCATCGTGGGCTCCCTGCTGGCAGATGTTCCAAGGACCATCATCAATATGCCAGCGTTGTTCAACAGTAGCTTGGACATAGGGATGGAAGATATCCCGTATAATTATGAATTTTTCATCAACACATCGAACCAAATGGCAAAGGATATTTATGTCCATCGCATAATGAGAAATCCTCGAACAAATATATTGCCATTGGAAAAGGGATTGGGAAGGATCGGTGGAGGTGGCTATGCATATTATGTGGCTGTGGTCAGAGCATATCGTACATTAAAAGGTTGAGTACAAAATTTAATGAATTTTTAATTTTTATTAATTCATCGTCTGTTGTAGGTAGCGCTGTTTCGTTTATTGTTATGCGCCGGATGCAAAGTAAAAATGTTTACTTTATATAAACACTAAAACACGCTAACCTTGTGCATGGTAGTAGTAAATATAAATGTATATGCAATATTTAATATTGTTGATAGAATTATGCATCAAAGGGTCAAACTTAAAATTCTGACACGAAAAAGTAGATAATAGTACACTTCAGGCATGCGGCTATGGAACCTAAAAAATTACCTTCACATTATTTATTTAACTCATAAATTGGAGCAGCAAATTTATTTAACCAAACCATGCGCAGCATTTTTGCATGTTAAAGATTGCATTCATTAAATATTCAATAATTTTTTCATGAAATTTATTTAGTAGTGAGTCTATCTGCCGATTCCATTTGAAGTTTAATTTGTATTTCCTGTTACCCATCTATGTTTTTACCGTTTCGCTTGTGTTATTTTAAAACAGTCTTGATTAACAGTAGTATAAATTTAGAAATAAACGCTTTTAATAAACTTTTTGACGGGTACTTCGTGTTATTTAAAAATTAATAATATAATATAACAAGACATTTTAATTCGTGGTAATTAAAATTCATGTACGTGTTGACAGTTACTTTCGTGAAGGCAAAGCGTGAAAAAAGGGAGTTAAGTTTTATTATTAATTTGTGTAACTTACATTTTTTCATCTCAATATTGATATAGCGTGTGGCGGATGCAAGACATTGTTATCACATTCAATTCGTATCTCTATACGTCGCCAAGAAAAAAGGTTAAACGTTTAATTTCGCATGATTTCGTTTTTACAGAAGTCAAATTAAGTTGATCCACTAATCTGTCTGTCTGTCCACAAACTCTATGGCGAAATAGTCCTACGAATTTGCTTAAAAGGTCGCACAGAAATTTTGTTGGTTAAAATCGCGCGTTGTGTTTGTGTTACGTTTTGATTTATCGTTTTAAATAACGGTACCTAACATCCAAATGATATATTAACCGTTTCCGTCGGCTATTGTCTACTTTTGATCGAATTAGAGGAAATCTGGAAAAAAAATGAAGAGAGCTTCAAGTTTCCCGCAAAAAATGAAAAAATGTTAAGCCAATTGACAATGAAAATATTCATAAGAAAGTATTCATAATGAATTTATAGGATTGTATTATTTGTAATTCGAAAACAACAAGCACCTAGACCTAGTGATCCATTTTACTTCGGCAAGGCAGCCACAGAACTGTTAGTTCACATTGAATCTTAATAAGAGTTCAGCAAAGTCACAGTGATATAAAAATCACAATCACAGTTTTACCTGTGTGTGCAAAAAGACCGTTTAGCTCATCTCCACGAAGAACTTCGGCTAGTTTAATTTTATTTAAATAATCTTCGTGAATGAAGTGTTTGCAAAGATTGCCAGTCTGGGTTTGGTAAAAGTCGGACATGTACAAAGATATACACAGTGAAGCTGTTTCGTTATCTTTCCCACAGTACTCACTAACCTCCCAGTTTATAACCCTAGAGGTTTTGAAATGCTTGTTCCCAAGGTAAATTAAGGATCTTAAGGCTCTTCTCTTTCGTGCTAGCAGATATTTAGAACTTCCGAATTTTAGACATTGATTAGCAGCTTTGAATATTGTAGACGGAAAAAATCACTTTTGTGGACTGACGAAAAGCATCCTATTAATGGTTGTGGGTCAACGATGATTGATAAGAGCGTCAGCTCTTTCATAACCCAAGATGATAGATGTGAGCAGTCACCCAGGTTAGAGTCATAGAGTTGCTTCTACCCTACCAAATAGTAGGTAATCAATCCGCTTATGGCCTTCCTCTCACAACGTAAGAGGCAGCAGTTGTTTAAATTGATATTCATGATGAGTTTTTCAGTAAAGTTTTAGACGCCCGCACGTATAACGTAGCATTTTCGCTAAAATATATTAATATCCTATGTACCAGAAATTTAAGAGCAAACATTTTTGAAAGAACGTTGGTGTGGCCTCTCTGAGTGCAATTTTAAGTAGAATATTGACTTAATATCGTTAAGGATATACGAATAGGTTACGAAACAGTTTACCCGTTATGATTTTTATTTATTTTTCTCTAATCTATACTAAATAATTTCAATTAAAATCATGCCCCATATGAAAACGAACTATCTAAGGCAGTACACATTAAACTTTATTGCTTATGTTTTTATTTCAGAAAGACTTACTCAGTCACAGTTCTGTGACCTGCAGGAGGTGGCAATGGATCCCCCGTTTTTATCATGTCCAGCTGTACCTCATGCCTCGCCCTACAAGGAGCACTTTGCCAGTGCTATTTTACGATTTCGTGAAACCGGTCTAATGATCTACCACGACAAGTTTTGGTCGGTTGAGAAACCGCAATGCAGCCAAGAGATGATGGAAAAGGACACAACCGTCGACATGGACCACTTCATACCAGCTTTAGGATTTTTGACAGTGGCAATGATAATGAGTTTGGTGGTCTTTGGACTGGAACTTTTAGTGAACTCGTCATACGCCAAATGTCAAGAAAGACAACAACACGGACGACGTTAATGGATATAAAAATAATGAACCTTTAAACTTTGTAATGTAGAACCGAAGATACGTAATAGTTTGCACTATATATGCTTAAGCAAAAATGCCCAATTCCAATACATAAAATTGTAGATTCACTTGATTTTTAGTGTATAATACTGAGTCGGCTTCATAGCCGTAGTGATGTACCCTACCAACTTCAACCACAATACGGCCAATGTTCCAATCCGCAATTTAATTTTATTTGGTTTAAATTTCACGTCCGTAGGCAATTAATACACTACTGTTTCATTTATAGAATCCCAAACTTGGACCGCAATCTTACTTTTAACGAGTTTGATGAGCTGCGAATTGTAACCCTTCATCCTCATAGTGAAATCGTTGTTGCGGGCGATTTTAATATACACAATTCTAGTTGGCTTCGACATTCTGGACAGACAACACCCGAAGGCAGATATGCTGAGATCTTTGCTGAGGGAATAACCTAACCAAGCTTGTAAATGAGCCGACATGTATTCCGGATATTAGTATTCAAACCGCCAACACAGGACATGTTTCTCACCTCTTACCCAGTATTATCGCCTCTAGGTTCGTCAGGCCATTGTGTCATATCGGCGAATTTATCGTACTCCAAACACAAAGTTAAAGAACAAACTCCAAAAAGAACCGTATGGCAATACGAGAAAGCCAATTGGGAAGACTTAAACGGTTTTTTTAAGAGTTTTAACTAGTCGCTATGCTTCCTCGATAACGATGTGGAAGCTGCCTCCGAAATATAATTCACCTGGGTATGAAATGCTTTATCCCTTGCTTTATCAAACCCAAGGTAAACGCGTGGTATGACTTGAGCTGTAAAGAGGCTATCAGGGTAAAAGAGGTGAGCTTTCGGTCTTACAAGGCTAACCCAACTGAGGAAAACCGAAAAAAATTCAAACGAGCCAGAAATGACTGCAATGCCCATATTAATCGTGTCAAATTCTCCTACTACCAAAAGTTGTGGCAAAAAATACTACAAAGTCCCACCGGTAGTAAAAACTTTTGGTCGTCTGTTAAGAATATTCAGAATTCGGCCTCAACATCTATCCCGACACTCATTTGCAATGACATTCCAGCTGTCAGCTCTTTAGATAAAGCCAATCTGCTTGCTGCTCACATTGCAGCTAGCTCAACGCTCTCAGATTGTGCTCTATCTCCCCCTGTACTAGAGCGCGTAGAATATGCTATGGGACCAATTCATTTTCGCACTCGTACAGTGGCAAGAGTTCTTCGGGATCTCAACTTACATAAATCCGCTGGTCCAGATGGTATTTCCCCTATCGTTCTGAAGAGGTGTTCTTCCACGCTGCCAAAACCAGTGCGTAAGCTTTTCTATCTGTCCTATTCTTCAGGGCTCTTTCCGAGAAGATGGAAAACAGCATTTGTCCAGCCAGTCCCTAAAAAAGGCGAATCTTCCTCCCCCTCCTCCTACCGACCAATTGCACTTACGTCCCTTCTTTCCAAGGTCATGGAAACGCTGATAAATCGTCAGCTATAAAATATCTTGAATCCCGAAAACTTCTCAATGACCGGCAGTACGGTTTTTGCAGCAACAGGTCCACTGGTAATTTGATGACATATCTAACCGAAAAGTGGAACCAATCTATTCACCACGGTGGTGAAAGCAAGGTAATTGCGCTTGATATTTCAAAGGCATTTGACAGAGTTTGGCATCAAGCACTCTTGTCGAAAATGCGTGCATTTGGGACCGATGATACCCTTCTTCAATGGATTAGAAATTTCCTTTCGGAACGTTCAATTCAAGTTGTTTTGGAAGCATTCTTGAGTGGGGTAAAACCAATAGAGTGGAATTTAATGCTGTCTGCTGTCATTGAAGCGAACCCCTAATTCTCTGCCATTATCTATGAATGGCACTTGCATCGCTGAAACCGAACGACTTTCCATTCTCGGTATGTGTGTTAATGACAACCTTCGTTGGAATGACCATATATTTGATGTCGCCAAGAACGCTGCGAAATGTCTAGGCTTCCTTAAGCGATGCAAGAAATATTTCACCCCTACTGATCTGGCTAGAATCTACAAGGCGTTTATTCGCCCCAAACTCGAGTACAACGCTCATATCTGGTCTGGTGCACCAATTACATATTTGGAGCTACTTGACAGGATCCAAGATGTCTTGTAATCTGGATCGATGATAGTTGTCAGTGGGGCCCCAATTAAAAAATGTCCTGGAGTGAGAACCTCTAGATCGTTTGGATCTGAAGACATCGGAGTCAATGGTCTTGAATTGAGAACAGCTTCTATTTGCGCAAGACCAGTGGTGAATTCTTCTTGTGTTAAAGCTGCACCAGAGAATACCCGTTTTATGTGGTGTTTAGCCGACTTGACCGCGGCTTCCCATAAACCTCCGAAATGTGGTGATCTTGGAGGAATCGGTGTCCACTCGATACATTTTTCGGCGCAGTGGTTTTTAATAGCTGCTGTTCCTTTATTCGCAAAGATTTTTGAGTAAACTTCGTTTAATTCATTCCGGGCTCCCATGAAGTTTGTTGCATTGTCCGAAAATATTTTAGCTGGACATCCTCGTCGCGCCACGAATCTTTTTAGTGCTCCAATAAATGCTTGTGTTGTGAGATCCGTTACTAATTCCAGATGTACCGCCTTGGTAGAAAAGCATATGAATACAGACACATATGCTTTTGTTGGTTGTTTACCACGGATTTTATAATGTATGTAGACTGGGCCAAGAAAGTCTACTCCTACATTTTGAAATGGTCTTGACGGTTGAACTCTTTCGGGGGGTAAATTGCCCATTAATTGCTCGATACCCTTTGGTTTTGCTCGAAAACAGCGTATACAGTTGTGTACGATGGTTTGAGCCAGTTGTTTCCCTCTCAAAATCCAGTAATATTGTCTTGATGCAGCGAGTAATGCTTGCGGTCCTGCATGTAGGTTATCGTAATGCAATTGTGTCATTAATAATCTGGTGAAAACATGAGAGCTTGGTAGAATAACCTGATGTTTGGCATCATATGGGAGACCGGACGCTTCCAAACGCCCTCCCACTCTAATGATAGTTTTGTCATCTAGGAAGGGTGACAATGAGCTTAGGCGGCTTTTTCCTGATACTTGTCCGCATTTCTTGAGTAACTTCATCTCTTCCGAAAATGCTGTTTCTTGTAAATGTTTAATTATAACAATTTTGGCTGCTTTTAGTTCTTGTACTGAGAGAACTTTGTCCAAAAGCCTGTAAGTTCTTGCTCTTTTGAGGTTACTTATGAACCTTATGACATATGCTGTTATTTTTCGTAGTGTTGAGAAAGAATTTCGATGGTTGATGTGCTCAAGAAAGTGCATTCCTGTGTTCGCTGCTGCTAAGACTGTTTTAATTTGCTTAATTTCGGGCACCTCTTCTTCTTTTATCAGCTGCGGTTGTGCTGGCCAGTCGTCTCGAGTTTGTTGTAAGAATGGGGGTCCATGGAACCACATGCAGGACCTTATTAGTTGCTCTGGAAATAAGCCCCGAGATAGTAGATCCGCTGGATTAAGATCAGTGTTGACGAATTTCCATTGGCCTTTCCTAGTTTCGTCTTGAATGATGGAAACACGATTAGCTACGAATGTTTGCAAGGGCGATTGCGTGTGTATCCATGCTAATACAATTCGTGAGTCCGTCCAGAAAGTGGTTTCCTTGATTTCGATTGGTAAGTTTTCTTTCACAAACTTTATCAATTTTGTCATGAGTTTAGCGGCACATAGTTCCAGACGGGGTATGGTCTGTTGTTTGATTGGGGCTACACGGGATTTTGAGCATACCAATTGTACACTGACTTCTCCTCGATGATTTGTAGACTTCAGATATACTACGGCTCCGTATGCCCGTTGAGAAGCGTCGGAGAAAGCATGAAGCTCCGCACTAGTTGAATCTGCTAACATTATGTGCCGTGGTATCTTTAGGTTGTTGAGTTGGAGCAGGCTCTTTCTAAAGGCAGTCCATTTAGTGTGCATCGACATTGGTAATGCAGCGTCCCAATCTAATTTTGAGATCCATAACTCTTGTATAAATACTTTGGCTAGTATAACTACTGGACCCATAATTCCCATTGGATCGAAAATATGAGCAGTGTCCGCCAATATTGATCGCTTCGTCACCCTTGTTGCTTCTGTCCATTTAGTTTTGATGAGGAATTGATCCGATGACGGCAACCAGGTCATACCAAGAGTTTTAACTGATCCTTCCTTTTGATCGGGTAGCACATTTTCCGCTTCACAGTCTGCCTTGGGTATATCCGCAAGGAGTGCTGGTGTATTTGAACACCATTTTCGCAGATGAAATTGTCCTTCTGCTAGTAAACCTGTAAGCTCCTTCTTCATGCGAAGAGCCTCATTGAGGTCGTTGGTGCCCGTTAAGATATCATCCATGTAGATATCTTGCTGAATAATGGTCGCTGCCAGTGTATGCCTGCTATCTGCTGTTTCGGCCAAATCTTGAAGACATCTTATCGCTAGGTAAGGTGCAGATTTGGTTCCGTAGGTAACGGTGTTTAGCTGATAAACCTTCAGTGGTTGATTCGCAGTATCTCTCCAAATGATATGCTGGAACTGTTTGCTGTAGTCATCCATCAATATTTGGCGATACATCTTGGAGATGTCGGTCGTAAATACATACGTATGGACTCTGAAGCGTAGAAGAATGGAGAGTAGGTCATTCTGCAATGCTGGTCCAGTGTGCAAAATATCGTTGAGTGATATATTCGTTGATGTCTTTGAGGATCCATCGAATACCACCCGTAACTTTGTGGTACTGCTTTCTGGCCTCAGCACGCAATGGTGTGGTAGAAAGAAATTAGGGGTTTTTATTGATTTTCCATCAACTTCCTTCATATGACCTAATTCGATATATTCCGTCATGAACTCAGAATACTGTTGACGAATTAGCGGCAGTTTACTCAATCTCTTCTCCAAGCTGAGAAATCTTCGAGTAGCTATTTCCCTCGATTCCCCAAGACTGCTTGGGTTATGTTTGAACGGCAGCTTCACAATATAACGACCAGAATTTGTTCTTTTTGTTGATGTTGTGAACACTTCCTCACACTGCCGATCCACTTTTGACAATTGCTTTTGTTTAAATGCAGATGTAACTGGAGCTTCCTCCAAGTTCCAAAACCGTTCCACCAGATTATCCAATGATGAAGTGTCGACTCCGATGCCGCAAAATAATGTTGATGGTACTTCAAATGTAGTCCTTCCAATGACTACCCATCCCAGTAAAGTATTCTGCAACGTGGGCCCTCCGTTATTGATTTTTATCTGTCCTATCGACAGAAGCTCGGGATAAAGTTCTGCTCCGATGAGAATATCCACTTCTTGAGGTTGGTTAAACGTTTGATCGGCTAGTTTGATATTCTTTGGTAGTCGCCATTGACTATTATCGACGTATTGGCTGGGTTGCCTGGATGTTATCGTTTTCAGCACATAAACTTGTAAATTTGTACTGTAGCCAGTAACGCGTGACTGAAGGTACAGATTCACTGTCTTACTGACCTGGATAGGGTAATCTCCCATTCCAGAAACTTGCAATGATTCATGTTTAGAAGCTAGCCCAAGTTGATTTGCTAGTTTTTCGGTGATGAAACTCATTTGCGATCCCGAATCCAGCAATGCTCTTGCCTTGGTAGGACTGTTATTCCGTGAAAGAACATTAATTACAGCTGTTCCCAGGAAAACATATTTTGATACCATATCGTCTGAATTAGTTGTTGACAAGCTAGTTCTATTGTCGATTGTTGGTATTTGAGTGTTCATTTGTTTCTCTTTAACCTCTGGTGTTTGGATATGGAGCAGTGTGTGGTGAAATTTCTCGCATTTAGTGCAATGTCCCGAAGTACAATTTGAGGTTTGATGACCGAATCTTAAGCAATTGAAGCATCTGCTCAACACCTTCACTTGCTTGAGTCTTTCCACTGGCGTGAGTTGTAGAAATTTGGGACATTTGAAAATGGGATGATTATGTTCATCGCAAATGGCACATCTAATACCTGTCTCTTTCTTCGCTGCAAGAGTTACTCGCGCCAATCGTTTGGTATCATCGACATTTAATTTGTTGGTTTTAGTACCCAGTGCCTCCAATGATTGGAATCTAGTCTCCAAAAATGAAAGGAACTCATGGAAACTGGGTAGCGCCTTCGGTTTCTTCAGGGATTGTTCCCAAATGGTCAGTGTGTTTCGATCCAACTTCCTCAGAAGTATATTCATTAAAAGTGGATCCCAATTTGATGTCTCGATTTCGAGGTTTTGCAGACTCAATAGGCATTCCAATGTCGTGTCGTGCAATGATTTTATTTGACTCGCTCCTTCGTGCTGAATTACGGGCTGGGCCATAAGCTTATTTATTAAAGCGGTGACTAACAGCCGTGTATTTTCATACCGCTCTGTGATTACTTTCCACGCAGCAATATAGTTGGCGTCAGAGGTTGTGAAGTGCCGAATTAATTTCTCGGCTTCCCCAGTAAGTGTTGTCTTAAGATAGAACAACTTCTGGCAGTTAGCAATTGGTTGATTATGCACTAATTCAGTGAACAAGTCACTATACTGTCGCCACTGTAGGTAGTCCCCATCGAACTTCGGTAGGGTGATTTTAGGTAAATTCAATGTGGCGCTAGGCATGCTTATTGCAGATGTCGATGTAGCTTGGGATGTCATTCGATGAGTTGTTAACTCTTCTAGTCGTGTGGATAACGCAATCATATTGCTGTTTACTTTATCCTCCAACGTTAGATATCCCTCCAATTGGTATTCTTCTGCATGAGTGTCTTCTAATAGTTCTGCGATTTGTTGATGTATTTCCTCTATTTGGCCCCAATATTTATTTATTGTATTTAACTGCAGCTGACAGAACGTAGTAGTCCATGCTTCCATAGACCTTTCGTCAAGCTTGGTAAACACCCGTTGCAATATTTGTGCAATCGACTTCTGCCGTCGAACAATTTTTACCACCTCGGGTATCGGATTGATGCCTGTGTATAGCTCTTCAGTTGATCCAGACAATAGTTGCTTGCCGCTTGTGGGATTCGCATCTTTGTCGTCTGGAATTGAGAGCAAATATTTCTTTATCTCTTCGTAAATCTGCTTTACCTTAGCGAAGGTGTTGCATTGCATATAGGGTGTGTCAGCCTTGACAGAATCTTTTACTCGTTCATGATTCTCGCTGAACTCCAGCCATATGCCTTCGATGAGACTCAATCTCTTGTCCCGGTATGAGCTTGTTTTCCTGCCGGGACCATCTTTTCCAGTGTTTATCTGCAACTTCTGCAGCTCGTCCGATAACGCCTTCTGCCTGGCAATGATGCGGAATACTTCAATCTCATCCATGACTGTAGTTATCCGTTGATATATGTTGTGTTGATACCAGTGTTGTAGCCCTGGTTACGCTTTGATTTATTCTGAGAGTACGATCAGAAAACAACAAAAAAAAAGGAACCAATGTTTGAAGCCCTGGTTACGCTTATTTCGGATAGAATGATTTGCCCCTTACCACTGGTGGGGGGAAGCAAGATCACGTCGGGGTCACCAAAATGAATAGATCGGTTTTGATCTATAAACAAAGACTTGGACTGATTTGTGACAAGTGATTTTATTTACAAATTTCCAAAGCTTAAATACTATTTTTCTTACACCTAGATCGTGGGAATACATTTTTAGAGTTGGGAAAATTGGGAATTTGCTTATCAGCGTCAGACGAAATCCGATACAATGTCTGGGCTTGGGGCAGGTGTCTATTTTATTGTATGAAATGTGCGAACTTAATGTGCTTAAGGTGAAAATATTGAATCGTGCATTTGGGAATGAGTGTGTTGGGAAAATCTAATAGGAGGGTCAGATTGCGTAGACTTAAGTTTCAACAACCGTATAAAAGAAATGGAGAACACAAAAGAAAAAAATGAACTCATAATGAACTTAAATTGTAGGGTAATACATGGTTTCAATGGGATCGATGTCAATGAATTGAATAATTATGATAGCTGTTTTTTATGTTTTAATATAAGATCGCTGCGCTTACATTGGAATATATTCTGTTTAAATGTAAGACATATTATAAATGAATTTAAAATTATAATTCTAGTAGAAACAAATATATGATGTTTATACGAAGTAATTTGTCACATACAGTTATAGAATCGCCAACAGGATCGTATGAAAGTATTCAAATTCAATATTTGGAAGGAAATAAAACAACATCCGTGATTGGAATTTATAGACCACCCGGTTTCAGTAAAAGGGCGTTTTATGAAGAATTTGGAAATCAAGTAGAGCAAATAAAAAAAAAAACGAAAGTATTATTGTAATGGGAGATATAAATATTAATTTAAAAGACTCCAAATCGAATTATGTTAAAGACTATACTGAAATGTTAGCATCGAAGAGGTTAATGAATGTCATTACTGAAAACACAAGAGTAGACCCCAAGAAAGGCACAGGGTCATTAATTGATCATGCTCTTATCAGCAGATTTGACAGCCAAATTAATTCAGCTATAATCGAAAGCGATATCACCGATCATTATCCAATTATTTATTACGAGAAGTTTGCAAAACCAATACGTGGACAGAAGCCAATTCCAACTTCTCTATGCAGCTCTAAAGTAAACAAGCTTATTCGTGAAGAAGACTGGAAAGTCGTGCTTGAAGAAGAAGACGCAGAGAGGATGTACAACAAACTGTTTATGAAATTGCAAAATATCTACAAAAAATCAACATTGGTGCGTAAAATAAGTAAAAAAAGACAGAATAGCCCTTGGATTACGCCAATTCTCATGGAGGAATGTAAGCAAAGAGATGTAATGTACAGAAGGTGGAAAAATAATAGTAGAAACCTAGCCTATGAAAAAGAGTACAAAAGTATACGTAACAAAATCAATAAAAGCATATCAACACAAAAATCCAATTACTACAAAAATAAGTTTTTTCAATGTAAAACTGATCCGCGAAAAACATGGGGACTGATAAATGAAATTCTAGGAAAAAAAAGAGCAAACATCGACGAAACTATAGAAAGAAACTTTAAAATAGATACGAATACACTTACAAATGAATTTGCAGAGTTTTATTCTTCACAGACGGAAAAGATTATACACAAATGCAATGTAATAACGTCAAATAATGTGAATGCAACAGTGGAAAACACAATATTTGCCTACGCAACAAATATCAATGAAATACTTAATATTATAAAATCTATTGGAGAAGATAAGTCGCCGGGAGTTGATGGCATTAGAGCAACGGATATTAAAAGCCATTCCGACATATTTGCTCCAATCCTATGTAAGCTAATCAATTTGAGCCTTACGCAATCAGTAATTCCTGCAACCCTCAAAACAGCAGTCGTAAGACCAATTTATAAAGGTGGAGTAAAAAATCATGTAAACAACTATAGGCCAATATCGATTCTCCCTGTAGTAGAGAAGTGTTTGGAAGGTGTAATAGCCAACAGATTGCAAAGTTTTATGGCAAAACATTCCCTCATACATAATAGCCAATATGGTTTTCAGAAAAACAAGAATACCGGAAAGCTACTTGGTGAATTTGCAAATTGTGTAAATGAGAGCTTGTATAAAGGTGACCATGTCTTAGTACTGTACATGGATTTCAGTAAGGCTTTCGACACATTAAATCACTCTAACCTAATAGAAGCACTAAAAAGGATTGGGATACGCGGCACAATGGCTGACTGGCTGACCGAATACCTTCAAAATAGAATACTTTGTGTTAAAATCAAAGATGCTATTAGCACAAAAAAAATTATTAAATTTGGAGTCCCACAGGGATCAAAATTAGGACCAATTCTGTTCATTCTATATACCAACGAGTTACTGCGAGTTTTCAAACAGAGCATACCATTTGCTTTTGCTGATGATACGGCTATTGTGGTCCGTCATAGATCTATGGATACGGCAGTAAGGGTGATGCAAGAAGAATTTAATGTTGCTGCGAGATGGTGTCACGATAACGGGTTAGTTATAAATGCTTGGAAAACAAAAATGATGCACATTAGAAGTCCTCACTTCAAGGCAACAGAACTTCGGATCCACTTTCAAAATAATGCTTGCCCAAATACCTTGAAGGAATGTATTGAGTTAGTTGACAACTATAAATATCTTGGTGTAGTAATAGACAGTCATTTTCTGTGGGATAGACACATTGACAAACTAAGAATGGACCTCAAGAGAGCTTTATTTGCTGTTTCGCATTTGAAATACTACGCTTCTGAAGGAGTCTTAAAGCAAGTGTATTATGCTTTGATAGAGTCGAAGATACGGTATGGGATACTGGCATGGGGTACTGCAGCTAAAACACACATCCAAAAAATACAAAAACTTCAAAATGCAGCTCTTAAGCACATAAATAATCAACGAGGAAATGAAGCAGGTTTTAAAGCTCTTCAAGTAGAGGACATATTTAAGATGACCACCATTGTGGAGTACTTTGATGACAACCGATTCGCTCGACCAATACAGCATGAAGTCAACACCAGAAGACGTGCCCAAGGAATGCTACAAACTCCTAGAAATTGGAATAACTACGGTAGACGCAAACTTCAATATACTATTCCCACAATAATCAACGAATTACCTCGTCAAATAATAATTATTGTTAATTTTAAAAAAAGGAAAAAAATACTTAAAACTTTCTACTTAAATTTAAATTTAAATAACTTAGAATCTATATCATGAATCCTATTAACTTCCTTAAAATAATGTTCAATTAAATAATAACTTTATATCTTTGCACACTTTATTATTATTTAAAATTGATCAGAAACATAATCCTCTGCAGATAAGCTACGGCTTCGCAGATACTTATTTTAATTGTAACTATATTTATGAATAATAATAAAAAAAAAAAAAAAAAAAAAAAAAAACCTATCCAACGTTTTTATGATGCTTAGAAATAAATTTGCCTATCCACCAAGAGAACATAAAAACATAAGGAGAGGCTACATTCCGCTTTGGGCGAACAATATGATACCCTATCCATATGTCCTAAATAAAAGGCATTAAGAACATGATGGATGACATTTCATTTTATTTTATTTTAATTTATAAAAATATATAATTCTTTAAAAAAAACGCCCACGAAGAGTGGGCGTAGCCAAAAACTTTGTTATGCTGATGTATTTGGAAAAATATTGGCTTAATATCTTCTTATACATTTTGTTCAACATTTTGATAAAAAAAAACTTGCACAAATAGTAGTGGTGGCAAAAAAATGTTTGCAGCATACTTCTAAAGAAAGTCAGTGTCTACATTTTTTATGAAGGTTCTAACCTTACTATAGCCTTAAGATGGGGTATAAAAATACTTTTTTGAGATTAGATAAGATATGTAGAAATGTAGATTTGTATGTAGTAAAACAAACTAATGCCGGTACAGGTTCTTTTGAAGAAAAACCCATACTTATGCTACAATAATGACTCATATTAAAACTTTAACTAATTTATGTAAATCAGATAGTAAAAAACACATTTAATACACAGAAGGTACCCATCAAGCAAACCAATCCAAACCAGTTTGCTTGATTCGAAGTTCAACAGTCACGCGGTAGAACCAATTCACCGCCGTCGAATGTATAATTAATTTTTAAAACCCACTCTCACTTTTAACACATCTATCGTTTGTTTTTTTGAATTTGTATATCTAGAAATGCAACTAACTTTATTATTAACTGCTAAACACAATTGTTTATGTACATATGTACAGGTTGAATAAATCTATTTAATCAGCATGACACAAGTCGCTATATCCACATAGCATTTATCAGAAATTATGTCTTCCCAGAACATCATTTATGATAGAAAGCAATTCCGGTTCGAGTTTGGCACTTCCGAAGTCCAGCGTTGAAGCGTGCTGTGTCACTGTTACTTCATAGGCATTTGAAGGATACGCTTGGATTATTTCCACACCGGATGAAGACACTGGCCTGGAAACAAAAGCCGATTGTTGAAGACTTGGACGAACATGTTGTACGACATTGGTTAATCTCTGCACTGGGCTAGATCCATGATACACGTGTGCTGAATTCTGATATACTGCATTCTGAGTTACTGCCACTGAATGAGGACTCAGTTTCTGTCCCAACGGTGACCCTACAAAGGCAGTTCTATAGGCATTTATCTTCTGCTCTTGGT
This sequence comes from Ferdinandea cuprea, assembly GCA_963576555.1. Taxonomy (NCBI): domain Eukaryota; kingdom Metazoa; phylum Arthropoda; class Insecta; order Diptera; family Syrphidae; genus Ferdinandea; species Ferdinandea cuprea. The sequence goes on from OY754959.1 coordinate 89,367,031, forward strand.
TATGATGGTGATGCGTATTTGGCTGCTGATACTGCTGATAAACTACCGTCTTAGGCTGATACACTTGAGGTTGCACATGATTTGTGAAATGACGATGAACTGTACGTACTGATCCCACTGAGTTACCGCCACGCTGTTGTACTCCTGACCTAAATTGAACAATAGGATTTAAGAATCTGTTAGTATAATGGATGTTGGCATTTTGAACTGGAGTTTGAACATGACGATGTTGGATATGCTGTTCTGTTGCAGTGGTTTGGGAAGGAGTTTCCAATTTAGGTGGCACCAATCCAACAGTATAATCCTTAATAGGGTTTTCGAACGTCGGTGGTAATAAGCTTTGCAGTGGCGATGGTATAGTTTCGAATGACCTTAAAGGTAACCTGTAGTTTCTGCTTTCGGATACATCTCCGTTACAACTTAATAGAACTGAGAGGAGAATGGCTGTGATGAAGCACTGCAGACGAACAATAGAATACAAAAAAAATCATACAGAAATGCGTATGATGTGTAACTTACCTCCATTGTATGAGAAGTTCACACTTTTGACTAAGAGAACTAAAGTAACAAAGGTGTTCTAAAGCCCGATCAACTTTTTGGGGTTCTTTTTATAGATTTAACATAAATGGAAACTTTTTGTGATGCTAAAAACTAGTTTTTATGTAAAAACAATATTTCCCCCCGATGACATATGTTTTCTTATGCTAATTAGGGATATAGTTAGTTTGATACAAAATATGTCAAGAATATAAGTCAGATCAAAGAAAATAAATAAACAAGTAAGTTCTAGTTTGATGAGTTGCCATGGATCAATATCCAAGCCGATAGACTGTGTGGAAATAACATAATAAAAAGCGTGTGCAATTTACTCATAATCTCACCTGAATTCCAGATAAGTCCATGTTTATATTAAAATAAAAGATATTTGCATATTTGTTGATTAACATTTTTTTTTGTTTTCTTTGGAGTAAGCGTGCGCAATTTTATATGCCAGTTCGACAGGAAATAAATTCTACATCCACTAACAGGGTGTACCTAAATACATATAAGTTGAAGTAATTTTAATTTCTTATTTATTTATTAGTATTGATATATTTACAGATAGATACTTTAGGTACTTATAAACTAAATGAAATATTAAATAAAAAAAAATAAAATCTGTAAAAGAAATTTAAATAAACAACCAAGACACTTGAAAGTAAAAAAAATGAATTTTAACTACCTGGTCATGCCTGGCGTCGCACGGATGAATTTCATGTCTCTATATCCAATGGTTAAGGTTCGTCAGTTCGTCGAGAAGCATTCAAGCGAGTACTTCCTTCAATTCGTTTCAATGAATTTATTTATATGAAATAATTCCGAGTTCTTTGTGTTTTTAATGCGTTCATCGAAAACAAAAATAATAAATGCAGTGTATCGAAATCACCTACCAGAGTTTAAAAACAATGCAATCATTTGGCATTGCAGTCTTTGAAATCTCACTCAATAAATTAAAATATATGATTTTGGAAGTCTTTGAATTCAATTCAAGTAATTTATGATGAAATACCTTACCTGTAGGTATGTACACATACATATGTGATATTTAAAATGTATGTGTACATTAAAATTAAAATCTGTAAAAGAAATTTAAAAAGCAACCAAGCCACTTCCCTTTGAAAGTAAAAAAAATTGTTTTAACTACCTGGTCGTGTCTGGCGTCGCACGGGTGAATTTCATGTCTCTATATCCAATGGTTAAGGTTCGTCAGTTCGTCTAGAAGCATTTCTTCCTTTAATTCGATTCAATGAATTTATTTATATGAAATAATTCAGAGTTCATTGTGTTTTTAATGAGTTCATCGAAAACAAAAATAATAAATGCAGTGTATCGAAATCACCTATCAGAGTTTGCAAACAATGCAATCATTTGGCATTGCAGTCTTTAAAATCTCACTCAATAAATTAAAATATATGATTTTTGAAGTCTTTGAATTCAATTCAAGTAATTTATGATGAAATACCTTACCTGTAGGTATGTACACATACATATGTAATATTTAAAATGTATGTGTACATTAAAATTAAAATCTGTAAAAGAAATTTAAATAAACAACCAAGACACTTCCCTTTGATCCAATGGTTAAGGTTCGTCAGTTCGTCGAGAAGCATTCAAGCGAGTACTTTCTTCAATTCCTTTCAATGAATTTATTTATATGAAATAATTCGGAGTTCTTTGTGTTTTTAATGCGTTCATCGAAAACAAAAATAATAAATGCAGTGTATCGAAATCACCTACCAGAGTTTGAAAACAATGCAATCATTTGGCATTGCAGTCTTTGAAATCTCACTCAATAAATTAAAATATATGATTTTGGAAGTCTTTGAATTCAATTCAAGTAATTTATGATGAAATACCTTACCTGTAGGTATGTACACATACATATGTAATATTTAAAATGTATGTGTACATTAAAATTAAAATCTGTAAAAGAAATTTAAAAAGCAACCAAGCCACTTCCCTTTGAAAGTAAAAAAAATTGTTTTAACTACCTGGTCGTGTCTGGCGTCGCACGGGTGAATTTCATGTCTCTATATCCAATGGTTAAGGTTCGTCAGTTCGTCTAGAAGCATTCCTTCCTTCAATTCGATTCAATGAATTTATTTATATGAAATAATTCAGAGTTCATTGTGTTTTTAATGCGTTCATCGAAAACAAAAATAATAAATGCAGTGTATCGAAATCACCTATCAGAGTTTGCAAACAATGCAATCATTTGGCATTGCAGTCTTTAAAATCTCACTTAATAAATTAAAATATATGATTTTTGAAGGCTTTGAATTCAATTCAAGTAATTTATGAAGAAATACCTTACCTGTAGGTATGTACGCATACATATGTAATATTTAAAATAGGATGGTACAAATTTGGGGTTACAGGTATTTTTAATGTCAAATCTAAAAAAAAATTCATTAAATAAATAGAAGAACATGATTGAAGAAAAATGCGTTAAGAACGTGATGAATGGCATTTTTTTTTATTCCATGAAATTTAAAACGAAAAATTATTTTTAAAAAACGCCCCCAAAAAGAGGGTGTGCCGAAAACTTTTTATGGGTAATATACTAGAAATAATATTAGATAAATATTTTGTTATACATTTTTTTTATTTTCAATATACAAAGTGGTTTTGAAAAAAAATAGCCATGTGGAAAACTTGAAAAGGAGTTCAGTGTCTACAGATTTTGATAAGCTTATAACCCTTTACTACAGCTTTTTCTATATTGTAGGCGTGGCAGTGGATGTATTTTAAATATTCTTACACTAAACCATTTCGGAACCCTGAGGAATATGTGCTCCAAATTGCAGCTTCCTATATTGTATTTAAAAGCCTAAAAATTGTGTACGGACAGACGGATATTTCTCATAGTCTTAGGTTTTGGTCCTGATCATAAATATGTATACTTTTAGGGGTTCACGATGAATATTAAGGGGTGTTACAAATACTATGTGTCTAAATTAATATACCTTTAGGAAAGGGTATGAAATGAAATCGATATCCATATTCACAGATGGATTGAAGATGGATTGTGCAACAGAATAGACCGGCTATTCTTAGAATAATTAAATATACACCACTCTTTCAGACCCCTGCTCAAAGCACAAGGCATGTCTTTGCCGGGTCCCTGGGCAAATGGATACAACGGATATAAAGGAACCGAAATTGATCTAGATCAAACCACCACTCGGCAACCTCAGAGAACGAGTGGAATAAAAGATCAGAATGAAAGCCGAAACAATGGCCAGGAACTAGGCGGAAACTATGGCCAGAATATAATAAAAACCGAAAACGGGTCTCTGTCACTTGAGGAACATAAAACTTGGAAGTTTCTTCTTCCAAGATATGAGGAATTAGGATGTCTCACTTTCTGATCAGGTTTCTGGAGACATAGTGTTGCGGAATATTTTCGCGCAACAAGAACCACCTTCTATTCCTATCTTTTCCCGACCCAATCCCTTCTTTTCTTGGGAGGTACCTCCAAGGTCATAGGGAAGTGGAGGGCAACCAGGGTCCCATCAACCTTAGGGCCACTTCCCACGAACCCCCCCCACAGGTATACATCACCTCTCAACCCGAAACATCGAGGGCTTACCCCAATTGTGAGCCACCCGGATGAGTGCCCCGCTGACGATCAAGGAAGAAAATCCGTGGAGAGCCACCCGGACGAGGGTTCCGCTCTAGTTATTAGTACAGATGTCCATCGAAAGCCACCCGGACGAGGGTTCCGCCCTAGACACTTCGACGAACGAAAGCCCATCGAGAGCCACACGGATGAGGGTACCGCTCGAATCGGATCCTGGTCGGCGGCAAAAGCAGTGACCTAGTACGGAGCCCACAACCACCGGGCCGTACAACAGTTGCGTCAGGGCGTAGGCGGACGGCCGGAAAACAATTAAACGACCCAGCAAATTAAACACCGCCTGCAGAACATTGCGCCAGGGGCAGGTGTCCAGCAATTGAGGAGCACGGGTGGACGGCCCAAAGTCAAAAGCTCCAAGTAAACAGTTGCAAAAGAACTACCACAGTCCCGGTAGGGAGAAATGTTCGATGGGGGAGGAGGTGACGATCTCTTTCGCTACTCCGTCGGGGGAGCACCGGAGGAGCCACAGAGGAGTGTGGGCGGACCACCTCGTGAAACACCCTCACAATGAAATCACGCTGCATAATACGACAACAACAACACCAACGCGAAATGCGACACAAAACAGCGGATGACAACACAAACACTATAGAGAAAAAAAGGAAAAGCGTTTTGTAAGGAATGACCTGCTTTCGGCAAGATCCCCCACCACAAAATCTGAACGAAATCCCACCAGACTGGTTAAAGACCGCGAATTTTAATTACACTGACACAACACTTGGCTTGGCCAATTTAAATTGGGTTTAGATCTCCAAGAGGAGATGAACTACACTCTGCCGATTTAAGGTTTCTCCTAATAATTAGTAATATCGCGCGCGATAATAATAATGTATTCGTAAACACTTGTTTACGTTTTGATATTATTTGGTTTCGCAACGATTGTTGCTAAACTAAATGATCGTTCAGAAAAAGAATACCTTAGCTAATGTTTTGTTCCAGGTCGGACGAGGTTTGAACACTCAACCTTAACCTGGCTTTCCAGTAACGGAAAGCTCAAGTGTTTGGGGTAGTTTTAGTTTTGGGTGACTGAAAAGTGTGATAGAGAAACGGCGAAAGGGTAACAGTGAGACACTCGCACACCGGGGCAAATTATGCTCCCTTGTAGCTCAATAGTGTCTACTGTTGGTTCGCTTGGATGTATGGAAGGTAGTGGGATATGGCAGACTATCTCCAACATAAGGAGAGCGTCTATTGCACGCTATAAGTGGAAACCCACTACCAATGTAATATATGAATGTGTGAGCCGAATACCGTCCGAGCTGGAACAAAGACAAATTTTGGTCGTCACTTCTTGGTTGACCAGCTAGCTTGTCGGAGCAGTGTTGCTAACGAGGTTTTTAGTCAAAAAAAAAATTCTTTTAAATTAGTTTCTATTCGGGTTTCTTTTGAGATTAAATTGAAAAAAAAGGAAGAGCAGGAAAATCATCAAAAAAAAAAGCTAAGTAAAGTGTAGTGTCAGTGTCTTTTTTTGATTGACGTAGTGAGTGAACGGTTGTGCTAGAAAATTTTGGGAAAAATAGGTCTGGTTGGGTTTCGACCGTATTTTCTCCCGAGAAAAGACGGGACTCGCGACCCCTTGTAACTCTCATTAAAAGTTCGGGAAAACGCGAAAGCGGGTCACGCCGGTGGTCATAATTCGCAAAAATAATTCATAATAATCATAGTTAATCTATTCGCTTGAAAAAAAAAAATTAAATTTTAACGGTAATACTTTTTCTAGAATAAAGTGACCAGCTCCACCGGAGCCGTTATAACGTGGTAGAAAAAAACGTTGTTCTGTGTCTTTATTCTTTCCTTGCAGCGGAACAGTAACATACGGTACAAATTGCGGCTTCACAATTTGGCCATAAAATTGTGTGGCGCCCACCTCGGTCTTATATCTGAGCTCAGCTTTAATTTAAAATTTAAAATTTTTCGTGGTTCTGACTTTTGCATTTTTTTCCTTCGCTTTCGGTTGCATGTACTTTATATTTTCAGCGGAAGTCATTGGAAACATCAGCGTAAGCATCGAACGCGACCCTCGACTGGACTGCCGGGAGAATAGCCACTCTGGTTGTTCTTGTTGGAAATTTCTGACAGTTCGCGAATGTTTTTTTTTTCCGGCGATAGCGATCGCATTGTTTTGATTGAAAAGTTTAGGTATTTCCTTTTTTGTGTTAATTATTAAAATTTCGCGGCGGGAAAATATTCAACAATAGGGATGGCTTAATAATATTGAGTAACCAAGAGCAAAGGGAAGGGACCACAAAGAAGGCCACAATATCGGCGTATCCCTCACTGAAAGGCATCACAATAAGTCCACAAGGACCTGAGTGTGCCAGGAATGAAGCTCTTCTTTCATGCCAACCCATCTAACCTACCCTAACCTAGTAAAGGGTATAATGTCACGAAAAATGGTCCAACACAGTAGCAACTGAATATATAGGACTTATATGATCGAATTACAATACTCGTCTAATAATATCTTTTTACATATAGTTGTTTTTATCAACTCAATGCAGTAAGGTAGAGATAGCTATTGCCAAAACGATATCGTCAAACGATTATCGATCTCGGCGTTTTTTTTATGGACGCCGATTAGGCACGGTTGCTGTTTTATTAGAACCCTACCAAACTTGGTATGTTTTGGGCTTAGTTTGTAGGGTTTAATCGATTTGGTTGCTTTTTTAAAAGCTCTGATGTTTTTTTTTATATGTTAAACGTAGTTATCAATTACCCTCATGTGAATATTATTATTTATTTCTATTTTATGTAAAATGTTAATTATTTCTGTTTTATCTATTTTTATTGAAAAATAATAAACACCATCTGCGAAACTAAGGTTGGTATTCACGAACAATAAACTTATTCTTCACTAACCTATATTAGGATTTACAAGTGGTCATAAGACTTATCGAAAGGTTTAAGCCACTTCTAAGTTAAAAGCAAAAGTATACTGTATTACCTTCAAACATTTAAATAAACGCCCAAGGTTAAATGCGGGATCTTAGCAAAAAAAATAATAAGACAATATTTTAATGCGAACTAGCTGTATTAACTTTCATGCTTATTAATATCTCCAAACGAGCCCTCCTGAATGACAGAGTTCGAAAAAGCGAGCAAATTATTATTTGCCATATTCGAATTAGCATAGACACATCCTTATAACCTTATCATTGTGGTCTTGATTTAATACGTAGAAAACATTGAAAACTTTGAGCTACTTTAATTAAAAATTGATTTAAGAATGATCTGTGAGTACCGGCCTATGTTTTAAGTTTATAATAATAAGGATACATCATTTTTTAATTTTATTTTTTTACTAAACCAATGCTGTTTCTTATGCACCCTAGACGCGGAGACAAACTTCAAAATGAGTCAGACAAAATCTGCGAGAAAAGTCCAAACATATTGTTTAAATTAAAATTATTCAATTAATACAAGAAATGTGACAATTTAATGAGTTGAAGTCAGACTTTGAAAAGTTAAACGTAATCGCAAAAGCAGAACTAGTTCCAAATCTAATAGCTTAATGAAATAGAGAATTAGGCAAAAAAAGAGTCATAGCTATTCAAAAAAAAAAATAGATTCAATACATTATGAAAGTGACTTTTAATGGTATTCTTTTGTAATAATTGATGAGGGGAATTTTAAATCAACCACGATAATAAAATGTTAAATATTCGCATTTAAATCCGTCCTTTAAATTTAAGCTAGGGAGCTTAAACATGCTTAGACTTCCTAGTATCTTATAAGGGGTCATCCAAAGACAACAAGCATTTAAGGTGCGATCAGATGGTCATGCGAACGTATCACCCAGATGGCATGCTGAAGCCAGATAACTTGTGTGATTTGGTTGTCATCTGCTAGACGACACCCAATCATACAGTGTCATCAGTTTAGTTATCCGACTGCCAACACGCTTGCTTTGTCAACCGGTTGACATGCCTGGATGACATATCCGAATGACAGGATCACACGGGATGACACTAATGACACGGATGACATTAGTGAAACTGATTTCAAATTCTAATTTAAATTTTTAAATGTTTGTACAGAACAATTTTACTGCCGTATTTGTTGAAGATGTCACTGTGGAAAATCGAGCAGTAGGACCTTGTCATTCAGATAACATGCAGTCAGAAAGATTTGGTCATCCAGTTCATATAGCGATGACAGGCGAACACGCGGTCAACCAAATCAGTCTGGATGCCATAAAAATCGTGTAATCGTGTAAATCTCTTCAATATCCTGACGGACTCCCATTCAGCAGCAGCTTCATCAGACGTCGGGATGGCTTGACGGAATTGAGTAGCCTAGAGAGGAGGAAAGGAACCGCAAGGGAGGCCACATCACAGGCTTAAGACTTCGTCAAACAGACCGCGTTTTTTACGCAGCGTTCAGATTATTTAACGCGGCGTTCAAATACCGCGTTAGAGAACGTCACACACTGAGCTGTCGGCAGCGCATTAAATATTTGAGAAATTATTTTCATTTTCTCACAAAATGTCAATTATTCGATTTAACACCAATATAGTACAAACATAGGTGCTTTTTAACACATTCTACCAGATTTCCCATTTCCAGAAACAATTAAAAATTAGTTAAACTCGACGGGGCGTTGAAAACGTGCTCTATGTGACATGGTGTATGTATTGCTATATATTACAATGCAGCGTTGGAACACGGCGTTAAAACGTGTTCTGTTTGAAGAGGCCTTTAATCCGCACTAAAGGCTCCACAGGGACCTAAGTGTGGCATGGAGAAGATTGATCTTCCTAGTCAAACCAATTAACTTAACCTAACCTAACCTGTTTCAGTACACTAAATATTTTCGTAGCGAAGAAAGTGGAACTTCTCAGCTAGTCAATAAAAAGTGCAAGAAATATTAAAGATATAATATAATTTTGTTTTTATTAGAACAAAAAAAAACAATCTCACTCATGCATTTTTGCTTGGCAGATGGCAGCAGATTTCGAATTCAGTTTAAGTCACGTCCAATCCATATACACTTCAAATGTCTCTTTTAAGATTATTGCAATGACATATTGTAACCTTGAATGCGCAGGGCACCCTCTCAAGCAAATACGAAGAGAGTGGTATAGAATCTTAATAATTCCACTCACTCGGTCACCCTCAACCTAATTTATTTATATAGATCCTGGTTTAACTTCACATCCCTCGGCATCTAATCGTTATTCACTCACGTACAAAGACATCACACAGAATTGAATTTCAAAATGAAGCCAATAATGGCTCCAAACCCAAAGATATACATACGTAACCCTTTTAATATTTAATTTTACCAGTTTCATGCTGAGGAACCAGCTTCAGCATTTAACATAAACAAACCAAAACAATACAAAAACCAAATATAAAAAGAAACAACAGATATACACCCAGATGATGGCATTGGGAAAGTTTTCAAATCATCGTCTCTCATTTCCATTGGCCTAGTAGGTGCCCATGAAATATTCAATGCCACCTTAAGGAACGAGGTTTGTAAAGGCGACACAACACGAGGTCAATAGCATTCATGGCACAATTTGTTTTGGTTCATCTCTGTGGCTGGAATTGGTGTCAGGGAGATTCTTTTCAGAGCTCCAATGTAGTGTCAAAATCAAAATGAAAACGAATCTCAGTTTTTCCATTCATACGGATATAGGGGTGGTTTCAAAATTATGAAGTTGCAATATACTTATAGAATGATTTCGATATGTACACCAAAATTCAATACAACAGCAGAGAATTCCAGTCTTGACCCCAGTTATTCAAGTGCTAGGGACATGAACTGTTATTTTGCTTTTATTATCCTGAAACTCATAATATATTGAACTGACTTGTTCTGTTCGTGTCCTCCATGTTTGTGACCACATAAAGGCCAATCGCTGCCAGACGATGACTGCGGAGAGATGTGGATGTTGCTTTTTATTTTATTTAAAAAAAGAAATGGAATTGCTCTGAAATGGAGTAATAGGAATTTAAATAAATTTTTTTTTAATGGAATCATTTTTTTCAATCAATTTGGCGAAACTGTAAATTCTTGGTTATTGTTACTGCTGACCAATAAGAATGGAATTTCGATTTCCAATCATTTCAGGCTGGATGCGGCGGAATTGATATGAATGTTATTCTTTGTGATGAACAAAAGTTTTTGCAACAGAAAATTTTTTGAATTTATAGATCGACAGTTTAGAGGCGCAGGAGAGAAATTCGATACGCCAAGTCATAAAAATCAGTCCATTCTATTCGTACGTGTGAGCAGTGTTGACGTTGAAAAATTGGAAACAAAATAAAGGGGACTAAAAATTGGATCCAGCGAAAAAGTGGCCAAGCGGCAATGCTGCGTGTGAGTACAACAGTAACCATGCGACATCGCCCGCATTTTCACGTGTTTTTATTGTGCAATATTTTTGAAGTCGTTCAGTGAATATAGAGCAAGGGCCAAATCTAATAACTCTAAATTGGTATTGAAACAAGCGTCGCAGATAACAGTTGGAAGCTATGATGCATAAAATGCTATCATTTCGGGACCATACACGATGGCATCCTTGCATATGGCAGCGACTGGCATAAAATATACATTGCAAAATGCCAAACAGTGTCATCGTTATATTAATTATTTACAGTCGTAATTGCTTGCTAATTTGAATTTTAACTATAACATTTTTATTCATAATTCCTTTTTGTTATTTTTTATCACACGAGCATAATCTGTTAATGCTTTAAATATGAAAGTTTCACTGCAACTTTTGCGTTGCATGTACCACAAAGCTCAAAGTACTCTGAAAGCGACTTCGTTAAATGTTTTTAGAAGGTTTGAGTTGACGAATTAAACATCACGTGAGTCCGACTTAGACAAATTTCCTTTAGTTAATAAAAGTTCTTACATATACCATAAGCTTAGAAGAAGGAAGGTGAATATTTTATGTACTTTACATAGCTTTATCTAACTTAGATATCAAGAAAATAACCTTGTCTTTGAGTAATTTTTTTTATACTTATTTTAAGATTCTGCAGTTCGTCATATGTTGATTTTCCTGGTTGGTAAGCATATTTTAAAGAAGGCTATTTCTTCTAAGTGTGTACAGTGGCTCAGTAACTTGTGTGTTTGTGTTGTACTTACGTGGGAAGGGTTCCAAGTTCAAACTCTGTTAGTACTACCTTTGCGGGAGTCTGACAAACATAAAAGTGAAAAGTTCTTTAAATTTATAATGTGTGCAGTAAATTTAATAGTTTGATATGACAAGTGCAAGATGACTTTCAAAGGAAGTGCTGGAAAAATTAAATTCTTCCCCTGGGGCTTTAAACTGATGAAAACAGATCACACCCCATGCTAAATTCCTTCATGAAAAATTGTGTTTGTTCTCGTTACATTATATGTGAAGAGTCTAAGAAGTAAGTAAAAGCCACGACCTGAAGCATCTGCAAAGAGTTTTTATATATCCGAACTTTTAAAGAAACTTCGTCAGTTGCAGAGGCCTTGCCAAAAAATGTTTCATGATTCCCACTCGGCTCTTCGATTATTCCCATTCTCCATTGCATTAAGCCTGTTTGAAAAACTTCCTAGTTTCGACTCAAAATGTGCCACTAGGCTGGGACTATTGACTTTCTTTAGCTCGTTGACATTTGAAATTATCAGATTGTAATTACAAATCAGACATATTATGTGATCAATATCTCTTATATATGTATTCCACAGAACCAAATAACTCAATAGTTTAAGTAGAAAATAAATAATCGTAGGTTTCTTCCTCCAGTTTCGGTGGAGAAAGGCATGGCCGATGACAGGATCATCAGCTCCATTTCCGCCCTCTATAGGAAAGGCTTGCAAGAAGCTATTCTATATGTCTCATATAAGATCCTATATGAGGATCTCATACAGGTTTATGAAAGTGTGGCCACTGGATTCACCCATCATATGCCAGATCCCATAGATTTTCAGATCAGTATCAGTGTGGCTTAATAAAGTAAAGTTTATAGTGGTAAAGAGGTTGTCTTTTTCATTTCCTAGTTGACCTGTTTGGCCCACACGGGATGATATTACAGGATATCAAATGTAGTTGCAGACCGCATAATGGAATCAACTACATCCAACTTGACGAAGCTCAAAGACACGATGAAGAAAATATCATTGTATTCTGTGAATAATCAACGAAGCAAATTCGACCTTATGATACGAGGGATCTAAGACGTAGGGCGTTTGATAATTACATTTGGCCCATCATAGCATCCGCGCCACTAGACGACTTATGGGGCCCCATTTTTTGGCCTAGGTATCAAGAAAGTCTGTCTTTTATGGACAAAAACGAGTGCACATTTCCACCCCCCAGTTATCACACTGTCATCGATCGGTTTTCAAGGTGGCCGGACGCTTTTCGGTTTGGAGTAACACAGCAAAAACCACCGATCAAGGAAGACAATTTAAGAGCAATCACTTCGGCGAGCTGAAGAAAAACTGCGTATCACCCCAAATCTAACGGTCTCATCGAGCGCTGGCACCGACCTTTAAGGCTTCAATACGGTGTCACACATCAACGAAGTGGGTCGATGTGCTGCCGATGGTTATGCTATGACTACGCACCATTCAACAAGAAGACATCAACGCAGCAGTAGCTGAAAAGCTGTACGAGACAAACCTTAATTTACCAGCGTAGTAGCAATGGACAAAGTACTGAAACAGATTTTGTCAGGTAATTTAGAAATTCCATGGCTACCATCCGTTTCACGCAGGCGTCATCGCATTCAAGAAGGCAACCGCACCAATACTTTAGGTGGCATGTTAAAAAGGTAAAATTTAAGTCTTCGAATTAAAAATCGATGACTATTAGAAGGGAGTACTGTGACGACTGGTTTCACCCTAACATTACATACGTTATTCCATAACTCCCAACGACTACGAATGCCAGCTTCCACAGATTTCTAGATCAGTCCGTGTGGTTAAATAAAGTAAAGTTTATAATGGTAATGAAGTTATCATTTTTATTTCCCTGATTGACCTTTTTGCCCCTCTAAGCTACATATGTGGATTTACTTATGTTACTTACCTACAAAATTTATCGTTGTCAGAAAAAGTTTACATCAAAAAATATCGAAAATTAATATGCCCCCGTTTATCATAGGCACCTGCTAATATGTCTTTAATTAATGTGAAAAACCGCGCCACAAACGAGGCAATAGTTAATATCCCTCATACAAAATCTACCTCAACCTTCTTACATATACCTGCATACGCTGTCATAAATATGCCACACGCCAGTGTAACATGTAATTATGCATCCGTCTCCACGTGAACTACATGAAATACGAGTACGACGACCAAGCTCGAGTACAATTCAAAGGAATTCATTAGGAGGCCGCAAACTACCGTCATGCATTTACTATAACTCCAGCAGTGTTATATAAATATAACGTATGATTGAGGCCGTAACAACTCATACCCCCTACCCATATCTTACTATACCTGCTTCAAAACTACCATGTCGCGCCGCCCTCATGCAAAGTGATTATTATGTGTGTTCTGACACACAATGGTTCCTTTCTTCTTTCAGCCCAACCACCGGAGCACATATGCATCGAAGTTTTGTGCTGATTTATGCTTCTTCCATAGTTTTCTTGTCATTAGATGCTAAGGGCTCCCCTTTCCATTAACGCGTTTCCGTCTGTGTGCCTGTTTCAATGTAAAAGACCTTATAAATGTTCCCCTATACCTACCGCGCAAAGACTGTTCCATATTGTTGGGCCATCATAGAGGCACAGCTTACTACTGAAATAAGGGAAGTGTTCCGCACCTAGCATTGTTGCTCCACTGCGCACAATTTTGTATTTTGCTTTGGGAAAATTTATTACTTCGCACAAAGGATATCCTGGTAGTTTCCTCCTGTGCATATAATTTAAGGACTAATTAGTAATTTTTTTTTCCTTTTCCAGCGCGCACCTTATTATAACCATTAACCATTCCAACGAGCCCTCAACCTTAAACTTATTATGCCATCATTTATTTGAAAAGAAAAAAAATATATTTTTTAATATTTGAAAAGATGCATGGGAGTTAAATGTCCTTATTTGTATGTACATATTACCTATGTATGGCTATGAATGATATAGTGTGCATCGGGAAAAGAAGTGCGAACTTTACTTTTTTTAATTATAAGATCCTTGAGTATGAACGATGTGTGTTGTTTATGAAGCTGTTGCTCAAAGAGTCCTCTGCATTCAGCACAATGTTTTGTAATTAACAAGCTTGTTGAAAACTTCCAGTTCATGGAAGAAAAGTATAATAATTAGGTAAGGACATATTTACAGTGTAAGGTTCCTCTAAAATTGGGATTGATGTGGGTAAAATCGATAACGCATTAAATCGTCAGAAATTTATTACTATAGTAGTAAAATTCCTACGATTTTGACTGATTTTCTAATTTATACTACAATGAGTTCACGCACTACTATTTAAGCAATTTCAAATTGTAAACCAATATAAAAAATATTTAAAGTATTTATAAATTTCGTTAGCATCAAAAGTGACATAAGGGTTAAATTTTCGTCGTCGCAATACTTTTTTTTTAGTATTCTAAGTGTTAAAAGTATTCTGGTAGTAAAGTTAGAACCTAGTTATATCTAAACATAAAAAGTGGAACAATAAAATCATGCAAACCAACTTTTCATAGGTATGATTTCTTTCATACCAGTAAAGGCACTAAAGAAGGAGAAGAAGTAAAACAAACCATTTTTTTTCTGCGTAAATATACATAAATTAGGTTTTCGTAAAAAATGTTTCATTTAAATTACCATCTTTTAAAATACTCTTGACATTTCTTTTATTTTGAATTATTTTGAGTTTAATTTGATTAAGCTCTTAATTAACACCAGTGCAACGTTTGCAAATATATTCAAATATATTTTGAAAAACATGGTTCAGTTTAAGAAACTAGTCGGGCATTACATGCATTTTGTTGTGGTCATAATGGTCATCGTGGTCAAAAAATAAACTTGTGTTCATTCACTTTCTGAACAAATTTGCATTACAGGTATTTAGGCGATCACAATACCCGCCAATGCGCCGATTGGGTCAAAGGCACTTTATAGGCCGGTGAAACCATTGGCCAATACGCCTTCAAAAAGTATTACAGTCAAAACAATACCGTCAACGGTGAGAGGTATTGAGGCAAGGTTACTAATGTTTTCCTAAATCAATTGGAAGGCATTAATGTTGCAGACATGTGCTTTTAAAAGTTCAGCCCCATATGCCACACAGCACGCCATGAATAATAGACGTTCTCGTCGTTATGCATTTTCTATGACTCTTTTAGCAACCTTCGGAGAATGTACCGACTGGTTCTGTTTTAAGAATTTTATCTCAGGGCAATTATTAATTGCTCAAAAATTTGGAATGCTACTTTTATATTCAGAATACTACAATTTTGGTCCAACATACTACTACGCTTCGGTTTTAAGTGGCAACGCTGCAAGGGATAAGTGATTAACTAGGAAATACCTAACCCTAATCCAGAGCGCTAAGTCACCCGTGCTTATTGGATTGCTAGATACCAGGCAATGTATTATTGAAGACAAGACGGTGGATTCTCTAGCAGAACCCTTCATAGGGCCTGAAGCGTTCCGCGGGATAGAGAAACATACAAGAGTGGAATTTAATGTTTTCAAAACGCATTGCTGTCTGCTATCATTGAAGCGAAACCCTAATTCTTCGTCATTATCCATGAATGGCACTTACATGTATATGTGTTAAAGACAACATTCGTTGGAATGACCACATATTCGATGTCGCCAAGAACGCTGCGAAATATCTAGGGTTCCTTGTGCAGAAAAACTTTTTGGCGATCGAGACATCGCGAAATCACTTGGCACTCTTGGTCATCGTCGCAATGTCTATTGCCTGTCGTTGTTTTACCGGTATTTCCAAAATAAATGCTCGAAAAATAGCCAGTTGCATTCCACCCCTACAACATTTTAACCGCAATACCCTTCTTGCCAGGAATACCTATCAGCTTAATGCAATCCCTTTTGCAGGCGCAAATTATATAAAAAAAAACAAGAAATATTTATCTTTTTTTTACCTGTCTGGAATTTATAAGGCGTTTACTCGTCCAAAACTGGAGGTCATATTTGGTCGGGTATACTAATAAAGGGATTTTTTTTAGGAGTTGGTTTTTCGAATAGAGATAAAACTGACATTTTGTGGTCAAATCTGGCAACTCTAATGTCATTTATGTTCAGTTTGGTTTGCCATTTCATCATGAATAGGTTGACAAATGAACAACGCTTGCAAATTTATTTCGAAAATAGTGGTTCAGTTCGCGAAGTTTACCGCGAAAATTTTGTTCAGTGATGAGGCTCATTTAGGGTTGAATGGCTATGTCAACAAGCAAAATTGACGCATTTGGAGTGAAGAGAATCCACATGAGACCCTTGAAATGCCATTACATCCACAAAAAATAACTGTTTGGTGTGCTCTATGGGCTGGTGAAGTCATTGGGCTATACTTCTTCCGAAATGATGCTGGAGAGTCAGTTACCGTTAATGGAGACCGGTATAGAGCCATGATAACCGACTATTTTGTTCCCGAATTGGATGGCATGAATGTGGATGAGTTGTGGTTCCAACAAGACGGCGGTATATGCCACACAGCGCACGTCACAATGGAATTATTGAAGGAAACATTCGATGAGCTCATAATTTCGCGGAATGGACCTTTCAATTGGCCACTAAGATCGTGTGATTTGACACCATTGAATTATTTTCTTTGGGGATATGTGAAGTCGCTCTCCTACGCCTACAAACCAGAAACGTTGACTTGGAAGCCAACATTCGTGGGGTTGCTTGAAAAAGTGGTTGAAAATTGGACCTCTAGACTTGTCCTTTATTCGAACCAACCGCGGCCACATGCCGGCCACGGCCTGAAGCGTTCCGCGGGGTAGGGGAACATACAAGAGTGGAATTTAATGCCGCGGCCACATGCCCGAAATCATATTTAAACATTAATGGCATAAAATTATCCTTCCAATAAAGCCAAACTGATGGACATAAAACGATTTTCTTGTTTTTTATTTTAATTCGAAGTTCTATACCTCTAAAAAAACACCCGTTAACATATTTGGTGCTACTTGATAGAATTCAAAAATAGTCAGTCGCATTCCACCCCACCTTCTGGCCAGTAATTCTCAACTATTTACCCAAAACTCGGAAATAAAAAGATTATTTCGTTTACCCCTCAACCCGATAGTGGAATCTTCTACCGCACTCTATATATTTCCTAACCGTTATAGTTTGAAAGCATTTAAAATCAATGTGCAAAGGTGCTTATAAAGATGCTAACAATCCCTTTAGCACGCGCAATTAAAAAATTGGTATATTAAATGAAGATCTCTGCAGATTCTGCATTGAGACCTCCGAAACTCCACATCACAGATGAGGAATTAACCAGATAGTCATGAAATGTCATTTTTTATAGCAAGAAGTTGGGAACAGTTGATGAATATCAGCAGATTACAACTCACAATTTGGGTGTGTAAACTAAACATGGTCAATACGCGGTGAATATGGATTGATAAAAACATACTTACCACACAACTAATAACATAATAAAATATTAAAATATTAAGAATAAAGCTGACTGAAGCTAACTAATTTATTGTAATTTTTAATGAAAAATAATCAAAATAATATTGATTAACGTGACTAATATATAATAAGTAAGTTCATCATACATTTTCGGTTGACAATAAATTTAAGTATAACTATACTAGCAAGGATTTCGTAGATGGTTACTGGTTTAAAACGCTTTTTAATAAAACGGAATCCAAATTCTTACAAATATTTTTTTTGATACATCAAAACACTTTTTTTAAAAAAAATTTCCATTACTTCCTAGTAGTAGTAGTAGTAGTAAATAGTTTTGTTTATTTTCATATAAAATAAAATTACAAAACATTATAACTTGACAAATAAAGTCGGCTGTTAATAAAAGTGGCTAATTAGTTCAATATATATGTAACGTAATGTGCATGCTTATTTATCGAGTGATTTTTTAGCTGGTTTGGTTTTGGCAACACTGGTTTTGACAGCTGACGTGTGTTTAGTACCTTGTGTCACTGTCAAACAGCTTCAGTTTGGTTTGCAATTTAACCATGGATCGTCTTACGCTTGCAAATTATTGAATTTTACTATCAAAATTCGTGCTCGGTTCGAAATGTTCATCGCGCGCTGCTTCCATTTTATGATCGGCATTCTCGACCTTCTGAGCAGTCTATTCGGAAGATTGTGACCAAATTTCGCACCAAATTTACTTTGTTGGACATTAAACCACCAACACGTTTACGTACTGTGCGTATTGAAGAAAATATTGCGGCCGTATCAGCTAGTGTGACAGAAGACCGCGAAATGTCGATTCGGCGCCGTTCCCAGCAGTTAGGCCTTTGTTACAGCACTACGTGGAAAATTTTGCGGAAGGATTTGGGCGCAAAGCCTTTTAAGATACAGCTGGTGCAAGAACTAAAGCCAGCCGACCTACCACAACGCCGAATTTTTGGTCAATGGGCTCTTGGAAAGCTGGCCGAGGATCCGCTTTTTTATCGAAAAATTGTGTTCAGCGATGAGGCTCATTTTTGGTTGAATGGGTACGTAAATAAGCAAAATTGCCGCATTTGGAGTGAAGATCAGCCAGAAGCATTGCAACAGCTACCAATGCATCCCGAAAAAGCCACTTTTTGGTGCGGTTTATGGGCCGGCGGCATTATTGGGCCATATTTCTTCAAAGATGATGCGAATCGCAGCGTTACTGTCAATGGTGAACGCTACCGAGCGATGATAACAAACTTTTTTTTGCCCGAAATGGAAGTTCTTGACTTGCATGATATGTGGTTTCAACAAGACGGTGCCACATGCCACACAGCACGCGAAACAATGGCGCAATTGCGAGGCGAGTTTGGTGAACAGTTAATTTCATGTTTCGGGCCGGTCAATTGGCCGCCTAGATCGTGCGATTTGACACCATTAGATTATTTTTTGTGGGGGTATGCCAAGGCTAATGTGTATAGGGACAAGCCCGCTTCGATTGACGCACTGGAAGCCAACATCCATGCATTCATTCGTGAGATACCGGCCGATATGTGTGAAAGAGTATGCCAAAATTGGACTCAGCGGATGGGCTACCTGAGACGCAGCCGCGGTCAACATTTGCATGAAATTATCTTTAAACATTAAATTGCAAGGTTCAAACTATCGATTCAAATAAATATTTCATTCATTTTTTCGAATTTTTTGTGTTTTTTTTTTTAAAAAAGTTCTAAACCTCTTAAAAAATCACCCGGTATGATATGTACTCAAATACCAAGCATTTTCGTGATGTACTCAACTACCAAGCATTTTCGTTAAAAAAATGCACCCCAATATATTTATGCAGTGCAGTGCATTCCAGCTACCTTTTTTTCTCGTTCTTCCGTCTATCGCTTACTTTAAATTTTAAAATAAAGCATATTAACTTATATAAAAAATTTCCAAATCCGCCTTTGAAAAGAAACAGCTAAGAAAATTGATTGACTAAACGTAAAAATCTTGTAACACAACATAATTTAAAAAGGATTACAAATACTTCTTTTCACTTTTTTTATCCATGCACGGAACCCGAATATGTACATATATTCATTAAACTTTCATATGTTGAATAAAAACAATCAAATAATAAATAAGTAATAAAACAATCAAAGAATTTAATATATATATAAAAAACCATTGCAAACTATTTACTACAAATATTTTACACCCAAACATTACTAATTTAGTAATATTTATGCAATAATACAATAAAATATGCATTTTATCTCATTTTATTAACCAAAATGGAAAAGTACAACAACCCAAGAATGTACAGATAAAAAATAGAGAACTCTTTCTTATAACCGCAAAAAATATTCCAACTAAATTGTAACAACTTTATTGGGTAACTAATTTTTTGTTTCTTTATAAACATTTATATTAAATTAAAATAAAAAGTTGAATCACATAAGCTCAACACTTCGCAGAATTTCCTATTTCCCAACACATCCGCCGTGACCAGCTGTTTTGTTGTTGCGATTTGGATATATTGCAAAACTCCCCACAATTATTTTTGGCGGGTAATCTAGTAAATTAGATCTAACTTCATGTGTCTGGTTCACACGTATTCACAGATGGGAAAATTGAGAGAGGATTTTGCGGCCGTTGTTAAATATTTTTTGCGGGTTGAAAGTGATAGGGGATTGCAGAGTTGACTATCTGGTTAATTCCTCATCTGTGCTCCACATACTGAAGAAATGTTTAAATAAAGGGCCCATACTACTCATTCTCAGATTCATAAAAAAAACTGTACTGGCTGATGTGCTCTGAATGTGATTTCCTTGCCAGGGTTAAAGTCAGACCATAGACACTCAAACCGAATTCGTGGTGAATTACACCGTGCGGGGCTCTGGAATAGGAAACAACGCTCTCCAAAATACAACTATGGGGGGAGGGTACCTATTAACATAAAAATATTTTTACGTTTTTAGGTACCACCGTAACCTAAGGACAGGTTATTAATCAAGGGTCATGGTGGTTCACTGAAGAATGTAGTTTTACTTTCTCGTATACATTAGTATACTAAAGAGAAAGTTATTGCGATCGCGCGGAAATTTTGAACTCAAACTGAGTATGAGTATGAAATTTCGCCTATAGAGAAGTCGAAAAAATTAGGAGCAATGATGTTCGCCGGTCTGTCTATCTGTCGCCGTATTCGGTTCGGTTCGACGAATTTGCTTCAAAGTTCGTATATAATGGGGTTTCATCTCAGGGAATCTTTTTATTTTGTGCTTTATAGTTTGAAATAACGGTACCTGCCACACAATTTTTTCGGTAAAAAAAGGATTTACACTATTTTTCTATAGAAAATGATTCCAAGGATTTTGTTTTTTTTATACTAATAATACTTGGCATGGGGACAAAAATACTGCTTACTCAGTTTTTTAAAAAAAAATGTCGATTAACGGTAATTTATAAACAAGTCAATATCTCGAAACAAAATAAAGTTAAATCCAAAATTTTTTTTGTTTATAAATACTATAGAGTTGAAACTTACATACTTTAATTTTTGTAATTATTTTTTTTTTTAATTTTTATTTCATAGAACGATTTTCTTAAATTTTAATTAAATTCGTCTTCTCAAAAATGGCTCGAACGATTTTGATAAGATTTTGTATTTTGAACATTTGAATGTCTGGCACTATCCAGGATACGAAAATAGCGCTATAGCGTAGTTTCGAAACAACAACTCATGGGAAACTATGAACTATGAAAGAAATAAAAGCAAACTCAAGTCCACCCAGTGGAGTTGAGAAAGGTATTATCGTCGAGGCCGATATCTGAGTCGGAAAGGTCGTTGAGGAAAAGTTTTCCTAGCGCTCGATGTCTTCCCCTGGCCAGGGCCGGGCACCCGCATAGAAGGTGAAACACTGCTCCTCCCTCATTAGCGTCATCACAACTTCGGGAGTGGGTGTTATGAGGAATGCCGACTTTTGCAGCTTGTGTGCCTAATGTCCCGTGGCCCGTGCGGATGGCTATGTTGCAGGATATACGCAGTTCCTCTGAAAAGCCGGCTACTTGCAATCTTACTGCGCTACAAGATACATATGAATTTATAAACAGGTCGAGAGGAAGGATACCAAGAATCCCATTCAGTGCCTCAGTTGGGCTTGACCGTAGCGCTCCTGTGGTTCCAATTGCAGCCTCTGGCTGGACTGGACTGGACTCTGCATAACTTAGTAATAATAAAAGATCTACTAAGGGTGAGCCTCCATACCAGGGGCCCATAAGTGGGTATAAGGCGTGCCACAGCTGTGTACCTACAAAACCATTTTTGGTTTATGTCCCCTTTTTTACCAAAAGTTTTTCTACATGAATAGAAAGCTATGTTGCAATAACTCACCTCTTTCGTTTACTTCTAAACTGCCCCATAGATAATATCTTGCATTTGCGTCGCATCCTACAAGCGGTGTACCTATCCCAGCTTGCATCTTGCTTACGAGCCGCACCAAATCTTCTGGTGGAGATAACTTATCGTGCGCCAGATAGGCCGAGGATATATGTCTTCTTCAGAGCGTCTTCTGAAGAAGATCTTTGACTGCTGTCAAATCGTTTGTGTTAAGGTTAGGACATAGGAAAGCGTAAATGTATTTTTTAACTAAAACGCATGATCTAGGCTTACCCGTGTCGTGTATGTAAAAGAGATTGTAATTGTTGTCTACGAGACCTTCGTTGGACGGATTTCTTACCCAGGGCTACTGTATAATGCCGATGTCAATGTCTTCCTCCCTAAGGAAAGCCAGAAGATTCTCCGACGCACACTTCGAGTGCTTTCAGTAGCCAGCATCAGAACAAAAGATCCTGAGTCAGCTTAAGCCCGCGTACCACGGCAAGGTATTACTCCGTGCGCATTTCTGATGTACTTACGATATGCACTCGAAAATTTAGTTTTCGCCATATTGAATTACGCGGTATGTATAGATTAAACAAAAACACAGTGCGTAATCGTCCTCTCTTCAGGCAATGAAAAAAAGTACCATGGACGAAGTAGCTTCGGTTTTATTAGTAGTGAAGTGTTCTCATTAGTAATGTGAAATTTATGTTGCTCTAAGCCACCCCATATGTATAGTACACTAAACGTACACACCACCTTCCCTATGGTAACCGTGATTTACTGATTTGTCGCTAGAATGACTTCGACCACACAAACCAGATACCCAACTGTGAAAGATCATATCTTTTTCGAATTTCTACTGTTTCGTTTCAATAATAAATTGAAACAATTCCGGATAGAAAGAATACAGTTTTATAGTGGTGGAACTGAACAATTTAAAGCTGGTTGTTAACTAAGGTATGCGACGTCTATCGTTTGGTATCCGGTTTCCTATTCGAAGGAGGAAGACGAAACAATATATAATCACTCTTTTACTTTTCTGTGGTCATGTACATTTTTTTATCGGTATGCTATCCTCTGGAGATAGGAATGTATAACGGAACAAAAAAATTGTCACTTGCGAACACTACTTGATACCAACACACTGCCTTTCAATTGTTGGTAATATGTCATCGGTGCTTAGGAAATTCCAAAACTTGAGAGTTGTGTGACAAAATGAATTTTTCCCCCAAGGATACTGTTGCGGCTATCAAGTGCACGTACTTGATGAGAAGTAATAGCTTATCTTATGACAATGAAATGTTTCATTTCATGTTATCATATTGAAAGTGTTACAGTTTTTTATTTTTTATATTGCAATTTAATAGTTCACTATTCCGCCCATCACCTGCGCTAGTTAAAATAAATAATAAAATATTAGGCGTAAGCGGCCCATAGAGTACTCAAAGCCTAGCTTCTCCAACCACTGTGTGTGCGAAGATATATTTTTGACATGAATGGAAGGGACCTACAGTTTACTGCCGATTCCGAACGGCAATTCATTTTTGAGAAGCTTCTTATGACAGCGACCTCTGTGTGGACATGGACATTTATTTCTTGTTCTGATTAACATATAATGTGCATAATCCGGATAACGAAGTTATAAATCAAAAATAACTCTCTACATCCCCAGCACCATTTTGAAGTGCTCTGGAGTTAAGCAGATGATGAAAATGTTGCTTAAATACACATACTATGAATAGACAACCTCCGGATGTTGTTTCGATCGTGAGGCTGTTCGATCTCCTGGAGATAAGAGAATGCGTACTTTTTTACGCAGGATTTTCTTCTCCTCCTTTTTTTGACTTGGAACGCTTCACTATTTTGTTTTCTTCTGTTTGTGCATCTTCTGTAACCTTTTTCGGTAGATGCGTTCATCATCATAACACAGCTTTTTCTCTGGAATGGGTGGTAGCCTGGGGCGGTTTCGGCTACATCTTTGATGATGTGACGATACTGTGACCATTTGTTGTTGACGACTGTGGTAGGTGAATGCACAGGCAAGAAGTTATCGATTGTTACAATTTGAAGAAGTAAAGTAAATTGCATATGAATTTTTCTCTATTTCAATTGGTTTTCATAGCGGAACACGGTTATTCACGGTATATCTTATTCATTCTCAAAATGTACGCATGTTTTGTAAGTGAGTTGCATAATGAATAATGTTACAGTTAAACTACTGCATAGGACCTATGCAACTAAAACAGTTATGACTGTAGTCCACAACTAAAATACATTTATGTACACGTCTTTTCGAGTACCACTTTAATCTCTTCTTTTAACAATACATACTTCGCAACTTCATACATGAACGTAATTAAAATGTTTACCAATTTTATTTCCACACAATTTTCATCTTAACCTCTTAAGTGCTACTTTCCGTCTTTTGTTCTTTGCCGTTCACGGTTTCTTTATTGCTGCCGTCTCTCTGCGCTCTCTTTCATCTGTTTACTACACTTCATTCCGAGTCCTAATTCCCACCTCTCATACCGTCAATAGTTATATGAGTACATATTTTGCTTTCCATAGCTTTGCTAAGTTATTGTCATGTCATCCGTTCATCGCATCCCCTGAAACACCCTCATCATCCGCTGCCATTGTGTCCTGTTCAGACTTTTAATTAAATTCTACATTGATGCCCTCAATATGTGATTTTTCCAACATTCACAGAGCTACAGAGGATGGAAAAAAAGTAAAAGCAAGAAAATAATAATCCTAGAAAAGCTAGAGAAAAAAATTATATCCTTGCCGCTAAGGATGGAAGAAGTGCGACAGAGAAGAAAGAAATGAGAACAGAAAACGGGGAAGAAAGAATAGAGTCCATGGGAACTTTTGTGCAATTAAATCGTTGAGTTGACTGAAAACCAGTCCGACGCACATAAATCGCTGTTCCACTTGCTCCATAATTTAGCTTCACAGCACGACTTCTTTTCGCCCTTTTCGTCCTTTTCGTTAGTTTCGCTCATTTTGTTCATTTCGATAGCCCGTAAGCATAAGCAGTAGCAACAACGACATCAACAGAATTCTCAGTAGCACAGTGCTACCTCCATTCAAGTAGTTATCGCATCCTGTCCCCTGGTATCCCCCGGAAACTAAAGGCGCACAGGAATTAAACAAAAAAAAAGAAGGCATAGAGTAAACGGCACAGCCAAAGGCAAAAATAAAGCAGAAAATAACCCTCTACAACTTCACATCAATCCTTTCAAAGGAGGATATGCCCATGCTGTTTTACTTCTCATACTCCAGCAACGCCCCTCCTCCTGGCGGCCTTGTCGCAGACTACTTCAGCCCACCTCACCCTATCCTTCTCACCCGCCTTAACTTCTTCCGCAGAAAATGTTGTTCACTCGTAAAGGACGCAATTGCATTCATTTCCTCCCTCAAAGTCCTCGCCATTATGTATTCAGCTGGCATATTAGGAGTCAGCGTTGATATGGAAGACGGAACTGGTTGGCGTTCGGAACGGTACATGGACTTACTACTGATCGGGGGAGGCAAATTGAATGCAATTCGTGTTTATACACTTTAATTCCTGGATATAGAATCATTTGAAAGGGTGGCTGCCGCAGTCGCACAAACAAAAACAGGAACGGCACTGCCAGTCGAATGTGGGTTTCATGGACGAGACTTAAGACCGCTCGCTCTACCCGCCAACAAAGCGGGCGAATATTTTTCTTTTTCCATCCAAGAAATATGCATTGGTACATTGGCAATGGAGGATATCCTTTACGTGATTACGATACAAGTCCACAGATAGCGAATATAAACAAAACAGTTTTAAATGCTTGGCAATTATGTATGTGACGTCTCGATTCTTCCGCATGGAAGGATGCGACGCAGTTGTAGTATAAGGTGGAACAAAGCTACGAAGTTGGTAGAAATAGTGCTGATCCTTTTTAGTGATTACGTGATTAGTGTGGAGGGATTTAATTCAGGTCTTTGTTTATTGTGTAAGCCAAGGATTATTTTGTTGCTCATTTTCGTTTAAAATTGGCTTGCCTTGAAACGTGTTGACGGGTAGTAGTGTTTTTAGCATTGAAACAACGGGAGCGGACAGGTTTTGAGAGCAAATGAACTATTGTTTAACTTGGAAAACTAAAAATGGATGCACATTCCTATGTATACGTAGTTTGGTGAAACA
This sequence comes from Ferdinandea cuprea, assembly GCA_963576555.1. Taxonomy (NCBI): domain Eukaryota; kingdom Metazoa; phylum Arthropoda; class Insecta; order Diptera; family Syrphidae; genus Ferdinandea; species Ferdinandea cuprea. Next base: position 89,393,314 of record OY754959.1, read on the forward strand.
GGGATGTCTAATGCAAAATGGAGATGTGGATTTCAGAAGAGACAGATCACTGACTGTTTAATAAGACCGTTAATAATATCACCTAATATAAAAGAAAAGAGTCACCAATGTTTGAAGTGAATTCAATTATATTAAATTTTTACTCGTGAAACCCTCTTAAGGGTTGGGCTAAAACGGGCAAACAGTAAAACGCGTGTCCATTTTTATTTTGTCATTCCACTTTAAAATTTTATATTCTGCTGATGGTTAACCAGTCACAATACCATCACAATGTGAGGTGAACATGATTTTGTGATTTTTTTCAGATGTCTAAGCAAAGGTCGAAGTAATTTTTCATCTATTTAAGTTTTTGTTTTGGAGTAGATAGATAGATATAATTTTATTCAATAGAGCAATTGTTGTAAAACCATCACACAACACTAGGCACCAAAACGGGTCCATCGCGATCCCTGGGAAAACAGCTGACTTTAAAATTCAAAGGGCAGAAAACCACAAACAATTTATACTAACCTAAAAGGCCCTTGAAGGTAGCAGTGTCTACAGATTTTTGTATAAGATAATTCAAGCCTCTTTGCATGTTTCCGCAGGATACAGTGCCCTGTCAGAATTCCTAATAATGTTCTAAGCTTAGAACTCTGCCCAGTTTTATTAACTCCATACATATTTGGGAGGCAAATTGAATGCAATTCGTGTTTATACACTTTAATTCCTGGATATCGAATCATTTGAAAGGGTGGCTGCCGCAGTCGCACAAACAAAAACAGCAACGGCATTGCCAGTCGAATGTGATTCATCACTATCGCTAGCAAATAGCTCCCTCCTTTTCAATTCCTTTGCTAGGTGGCAGATGGATAAAGTCGAGAGTTCGCCTTCACTCAACTCTAGCTCTCTCTGGGTGGGGATTTCCTGCTTTTAAATTGTTTTTTATTTTGTTTGTTTTTTGTTAATTTTGATTTTAAGATTAAGTGGGGGAGAAATAACGGTCCATTTGTACAGATATCCGCAGCATACAGATAGGGCTAGTTAATCTGGAGGTCGACAGGTATCCCGATACTCCGTTCGCGGCGGAGCTATTTTTTTAACTGGGCCCCCAACCAAGGTTATTCTCAGCACCGGTCGTGTGACACGTTAATTCAGCCCAGTGATGGAGGATGGTAGGGATAGAGAAGATATAAAAAAGGAATAGAGGAGTGGAAAGGAAAGGGTGGGAAGAGTGTTTTTTTTTTGTTTCAGGGCTCATCTAGAGGGGGTAGGATCCTCAAGAACATTTGACCTTACCCAGCCCCTACAACTCGTCAAGTTCAACGCTCAAGATTACTAAAAGAAATACAAAATATGATAAAGAAATAAAATAAGCTGGCAAAGGCTTCGCCGTCTGCCCGACTGACGCGCTAAAATGTTTGAAATATGTTTGAACATTGAATAGATTTTAAAGTAAAGTTACGTTATAACGATACTAGAAGAACGAAGACAAAAATAAAAATTTTAAGAGTAAAATTATAAAATAAACCATTTTTTTAATCTAATTAAGTTTCATTATGATGTTCTTTGTGTATAGAATTGGACTCTAATATATGTATAAAGAACATCCCAATTATCCCCGTTTCATTGTTAAAGAGAGTTTTCCGAAACAAAACAGCCTTTCATCTTTGTTTATTGGACATATTGTCATGAGGTGGAATGTATCTTCATTTTACTTCAGATTGCGTAGCGAACAGATATTAGATTCATTTTTATACTCTATTCTAAGGGTATATTTTTTTTGACACATAGTTTGTAACACCCCTTAATATTCGTCGCAGACCCATAAAAGTATATATATTTATGATCAGGACCAAATCCTAAGACGTTTTTCACTAAAATGCTGTTTTCTTCTAAATTTTCATAGAAACCGAAAAAAAAATGTTTGGGGAGATATTTAGCCAATATATCTCCCATACTAAGTTTTTGGCTACGCCCACTTTTTGGGGCGTTTTTTCAAAAAATATTTTTTTTTATAAATTTCATTGAATGAAATAAAATGCTATCCATCATTTTCTTAATGCTTCTTTTTTTGGGGCATAAAGAGATATGGATAGGGTATCATACTGTTCGCCCCAAGCGGACTGTAAAATTCCCTTATGTTTTTTTTTAAACATATGAGCAAATAAAAAAAACTTACAATAATAAACGAAGAGTGTAGTGCAAATAATATTATATATATAAATATCAAAATAACATATCAAAGTGAATGCATTTATTTTTATTTCATGTTAGAGCATAACGCAGGATCTTATGAATCTTTTGAAAACGAATTTATTTACTGTAATAAAATAAGAAATGATAAGGCTGAGCCCCACCACACCGCTGTGAGCTTTCGTTTTTGAGTGCTATCTTTTGAGGACTTCCGCAGAATACAACAAATGTTATCGAATCACAACAAACCTCGGAAAAATTCACCACCACAAGAGCTGTTGACTTTTAAGCCGTCAAAACGACAGAATCGGGGTGTTGAATTAATTTGTTATGTGATCAGCTGTTATCAATCATATGTTTCTTTCTTGTTTTGACTTCATGTTAAATAAACTGAGTTAAAAACCGACTAAAATCGTTAAAACCGTTGTTCAGAAAATCTACTTTAATTAAATTTTAAAAATCGTAACAGCAAAAATTACTTCAGAAATGAACAAAATACTTAAAACATTTCCAATCAAGAAGATGAACGTAGATGGTACACGCCCTGCTGTCTTTTAGGCAACTATATTGCCGCAATTTATGTTGCCCTTTTCTATTTCCTGGCGGTTTACAATAGTGAATTTTTTGCATTTGACCAAGACCAAGATTTATGAGCAACCGCCCTATTTTTTATTGCCAGTTACTCTACCAATTTTACAGACATTAAAATCTTGCACAGTTATTCCTCTAAATTTCCCAAAAGCCACATAAATTCCATTTTTACCCACATAAATACCCATACATTATGGTGGCTAAATGGCGAGGTCAGAGGACATGGCAGGCAACGTATCCTGGTCAGAAGCACCTATCTAGCGTTTCCCAACAACCCTATCCCTGATTCAGTTTACAGGAATACGATCCTACTCCTACTCGAACTTGGTATGCAACGATTCCTCATACTTCCTTTATACTCGCGTACATGGGCTGTGCGATAGTTTGTTTCCCAATGTGGCATTGCAATGAGACCAGCAGTTGACTATTGGGCGCGCTTTAATTGCAATGTACACATAGTAGACTGTGGAAGAGGCGATGAATATCAAATGGAAATGTCGTTAGATGGAGCCACTTACAGCCGCGATGCTTTGATGCAACTGCTGCCGTCATTCGTTTTCTATTCCTCCCGCCCCGCCTAGTGTCATTCAATGAACAATGGATGTCGATGGGGTTAAATGTCGTTTGCACAATTCTAGAAACGCTTCGCACACATTTACATGCGTAGTACTTCAACACACTCCACCAAAATCCTCGGCTTCAAGAGCACTCGCTTATCCATGTAAAACCTGGTAACCACGAATACAATACGATAACAATGATGGCTGCGAAAAAAAAATTGGCAATACTACGAAGAAAGGATCCTACACGAGTGTTGTGCATCCTGTGAAATGCCACAGTAGTCTTAATTTATTTTGCATATCCCGCCAGGATCTCAACTGTGTATGCCGGAATGGGGGTGGCAATGTCATGATGGTGTGCGCGCCTTCTGAGACCATTTTTGCAATGATGAATCGCCGCCAACAAGGACTTTTCCGCGCTGCACCGGTTTTCTGTATACTGTACCTATCCGTGTCTAACGACGACGGCAGGGCTCTCTACTTTCCTCTTGGGCTGTGTAGACGATGTGGCGGCGATAATTGAAATCAAACAATTATTGTGCCAAGAGAATAAATGTATGTAGCGGGACTAGGCGGAATGCATGCACGGTTGGAAGGAAGGTTCCGCTAAGGTAGGATGTTGTTGTGTCTCTGACACATGTGTCGGAATGGTAACAATTATGCATACGATTTATACCGTTATTATCCAATTAGTAAGTCGATTGTTGGTTCCTACAAGGATCCTTGAACCAATGTTCTAAAAAAAAGTTCTTGAATAGAAATCTGAATGCTATGGCCTATTGTGTTAAGGTTAACTCTTATGGATTGCCACTTGAAACGGGAAGTTTCTGCAGGCATTGAGCGGAGTGTTTGTGCAAGCAAAAAGAGCACACAAAGGTAGTACAAGGATTAAGAGATAGTTTATTTTTTTTCCTTTCAATGGCTGGGTTAGGTAACCCAGCAATGTGTGCACATGAATATTTTATTGGTGCACATACCTAAGTACTTGTGTGCAAACCCATGTGTATTTAAATATCAATTTTAGTCTTTTGTGTGACAATAATTTATAACTGTTTGACATCATTCAAAACAACAGTTCTGATCATGAAATTACTGAGCTTTTAAGATGGTAGCTATAATAAAATAAAGCAATGTAGATATTAAGTATTTTATCAATATTAATATCGGCGATGTTTGCGAGTTCGAGATTATAGACAATTAGAATATATCGTACGACTTAGTATAGCACAATTGTTTCAAGTATACTTATAGCTTCCTTCATTACTGGAAGTTATTCAGTAAATTGGTTAACTAGCAACATGTTTACCCTCATCCTTGGTCAAAATTTCTCTAGACGCAAGAACGTTATTTATATAACTTATACAACGTTATACTATCTCTACGTTCTACGACATCGAAAACTCAGATTATGTGAATTGATCGGAAACCATGTAAAAACACCTTAATGCTCAGTATATATAAGCTAATTATCTCGAAAACATTGTCAAATTGCCTTAGTTAAAAGGTAATTTGTCAAATTTAAGTAATTTGTGGCTTATACCGTGATTTATGCTTATTTTACACAGGCTTTTCTCTGAGTTCGGGTCGCATTAATGGCTTGTTCTCATGGATAAAAATACTTGCAGTACTAAGATTCCTCGCTTTCAGTAATCTGGAGAATAGCGTGCGTTTTATGTTCCAAGTCGATTTTATTTAGTTGTCTTTTTTTGTGTGAATGAAATATGTCAGTTGGCACTTAATAGTCGGCCTAGGCCATGTTAATGGAAATAAGTTTTACCATCCAAATTAATATTAACGGTTTATTTTATTATACTCGGATTGAAATGACGAAACTGTTGTTTTGCATTGAAAATGTAAATATTGTGTGCGAAACTATATTTTTAGTTGATTTATATCGATGTTAACTTGGTCTTTATTCCGGCCAATATATGTAACAACTTTAAAAATGACAACAATAACTTCCCGTTGAGCACTGCATATTACATTTCTAAGAAACGGATAACTTCAATAAAATAAACGGGGTTTATTTCGAATGAATAACGACTTATTGTTAGCAAAAAGTAATTATATGTTTACTATAACAACAAAGTGTAGAGAATTTGACATATCAAATTATAGTAGTTATTGATGTCAATTGACAATAAATTAATTGAATTAATTCTTTATTTAAAATTAGTGAAAACATTTATTTTAAGTTAAATTAATTTAAATTCAGAACATTCCTAGTAAATAATTTTGGATGAATTTAAAACTATGTTTTTCTTTCTACTCTGGCTTTACAAGTTTTGTTCGGCAGTGGTGTAACCATCTCGATTCTCCAAACATTTGGCCTGATATCACTCATTTCAGCTCTATGGTAACTTACTAGTACTTACTATTAAATGTATTCATACAACGCAGTATATTTTGTATAGTTATTTAATTGCAAATTAATTCAATAATATCGTGCCGCTTTCATCGCGCTATATTAAGCCTCGATTCTTTATTATAATAATTACCGTTGGTGTACCGAATTATCCATCAACTATCATCCTAACTTTGATTTATGTCACAACAATCATTACTCTATTATTATGGCGCTGTAAGCTTAAAGTGCAAGATAATCTTCTGGCATTATAATCTAAATATGATTTCTGGCGTATGACCTCGTCGGCTGGCACGGACGTAGTCTAATCTGGAGCTCAAATTTTCGATGACTTTTTCAAACATTTGTGGCTGTATGTCGTGCTAATGTTGTCCTCCCAGTGGTCAAGCGTTTCGGGATTATCGGCGTAGACTAGCGACTTCACATATTCAAGTCAAGCGGCGTTAAATCGCACGATCTTAGCGGCCAATTCACGGGTCCGTAACATGAAACTAAGCGGTTACCAAATGTTTCCTTCAATAAATTAATTGTGGTACGAGCTGTGTGACATGTTGCGCCGTCTTGTTGAAACCGGAACTCTTGCACATCATAGTTGTTCACTTGATGAACGAAAAAGACAGTAATCATGGCTCTAAAGCGGTTACCATTGATTCTAACGTTTTCGCCAGCATGGCTTTTAAAGAAGTACGGACCAATTATTCCACCAACCCATAACGCTCAATGAACACTAAGTTTTTGTGGATGTAACGGTGTCTCAACATTCACTTGAGGATTATAATCACTCCAAATGCGGCAGTTTTGTTTATTGACGTATCCATTCAACCAAAAGTGAGTTTCATCGCTAAACAAAATTCGCTCATTAAAATTGGTATCATCGGTCTTGTTTTGGGCCCATTCACCGAATCTACGCCTTGCTAGGTGATCCTGTGCCTTGCATGAGTTGGATTTTGAAAGCACACAAACCAAGATCTTTCCGCAAAATTGTCCATAAAGTGGATGGACACATATCCAATTCATGTGCTTGATGACGTAGAGACTGATTCGGGTCTTCCTCTATGCTACGCTCTACAGCAGCAATGACTTCTTCTGTACGCAGTGTACGACGTCTCTGCGGATGCGTATTACGTGGTGCGTTAATCTAATCAATTGCTCTGATGGACAATGATGTTGACCTTAAAATGGACGTAGTGCGCGATACGTATTTCGAACAGAAACATGATTTTCAAAATAAATTTGCACAATTTGGAAGCGTTATTCAGTCGACAGTCCGTTCCAGTTGAAATGCCAAACCAAACTAAAAATATATCACTTCACCGCTGACAAAATGGCCGCCAGTTAAAATAGTGCTACAAACTTAAACATATTACCAAAACTTAAAACCTGCACCTAAGATCCATACCTCTAAAAAAACACCTTTTAAATTTAATTTTGTCTTCAGTAAAAACTAAAGATTGCGGTCAAACCTTTTCATTGATAATTTTGAATTTTATAACCAGTAATACTTAGAAAACTATTTCGGCGGGAAGAAAACTAATTCGTTACAATTGTTAGCTATAGATTCGAGTTTAATAGGAAATAAAGTGCACCACTGCACCTATTTCATGTACTGCGAAACTTTCTAGGTACATGAAATGCGTTATTGAACCACAAAATGAATCGAAAATGGATTTAAATCACTTTTTAGGTTTCGGAAAATTGGATTTTTTCAAAAAACGGCATTAACAATTTTGATGTTATTTCGCACATTGGACGCGTTTAACATAATTGTTCGAAAAACAAAAAATTATCAAAATCGTTAGAGCCGTTTTTGAGAAAACGAATTTAATTTAAATTTAAGAAAATCGTTGTATGAAAAAGAAATTAAAAAAAAAATATTTCAAAAATCAAAGTAGGGATATTTGTTCATCTTTATAGTACAAATAAAACTGTAATTTTTTTTTTTAAATTCCCTTCATTAGTTTTCGAGATATTGCCAGTTTTATCAATTACTGTAAATCGTTTTTTTTTTTTTTCAAAAACTGAGTATGCAGAATTTTTGACCCCATCCCAAATATCCTTAGTTTGAAAAAAGACCGAAATCCTTGGAACCGCTTTCGAGAAAAATAGTGATAAGTGATTTTAACAAAAAGAAATGTATTGCCGGTACCGTTATTTTAAAGATAAAGCAAAAAATAAAAAGATGCCCCGAGATGTAACCCCAAAAACCTTATATACGAACTTTGAAGCAAATCCGTCAAACCGTTTCCCCATACGGCGCCCGGACAGACCGACGGACGGCAGTGGCGGACACATTTTTTTGGAATTCTCTATAGTCGTAATATCATCCCTCATACTAAGTTTGAGTTCGAAATTTCCCCACGATCGCAAGAACTTTCTCTTTAGTATACTAATGTATGCGAGAATTTAAATAAATTGTTCGTTTCACATTTGAATTTAAAATACTATTAAATATTGAAGTTATACATTTTAGGTACATATTAGTCACAGAAAAAAAAACAATACAATACTAGATATAATCTTTTATTGATTTTAAGCTTTCGGAAATACTTCTTAAAATTGACATCTTTTTCTATATTTTGCTTGTGGAGGAGCTGCAGTTACTTCTACGTTTTACTACGTTTATTTTATTCCTCTCTAAAGATACAATATATTAAAGCAAAATGTTAATTATGTTTTTAAAAACATAGACAGTGATGATCTATCAAACTGTTGAATTTTGATGGGTCGGGCACTGTTGTATTCTGGCCAGAGCTTTCTTGATACTTCACAATTAGTTAGTTCCTTTCACCTGTTGTTAGATTGCATACCAATCTTATTTTCCACTTGTTTCCTAAAATCGCAGAGTCGAAGCGACTGAATTGCTTGATCATGATCCATTGCTGACCCATACCTAGCTAATTCATCTGCCATCTGATTGCCGGCTTGGTCACTGTGTCTATAACGAATTTATACCGTAGGTAGGTATGTGTGTTAACGGCAAACTTCGTTGCGACGACCACATATTCGACGTCGTCAAGAACGCTGCGAAACGTCTAGGTTTTCTTAAGCGATGCAAGAAATATTTCACTCAAACGAAATAGCCAGCTGCCTATGCAAATGGAACGCTTTGTTATCCTGCAGCAGTTTATAAAATGAACTTATGAAGTACGGGGCTATATTTGTAGGCATTTTTCCTCATTGAGTTAAGAAAAAAATTCTCTGACCCCTTGAACTATTTACAAAGTTATGTCGTTATTTGTCTACTTCCACCTCTACTGAAATTCCTGAAATAGCTTTACAACAACATTCGGAAAATAAATTACTCCTTTGACTTGCGTTCACTTACAGACGTTAAGCTGAAATCCTATACCAAAGAACGCTGGCAAACAAGTTATGACTGCACACTCAACAATAGCAGGAGTCTGATAATAATGATCTCTTAATTTTTCACTTCTCCGCCTTGATTCCTATGCAGACTGAAAAAGGCAGCGAAAATTTGCTTTCCCTCAAGCACTTTAATGCTTAACTCTTGCCAAGAAATAAAATCAAGTCCCACGGATTCGCAGCAAGGATAACAAAATCGAGGTGAAGAAAGTTTATTTTTCATGTTTTAAATAATGAAAGAGGAGTCATCTTAATCGTGCCTTTCTTACCGCCTCCAGTCGCCCACACCGATTCATTTTAATAATGCCATGTGACGACAAAAGATGCCATACATTTTTAGTCTAACTGTGAGATTTGAACTTTCAAAACGAATGCGAATGTACGTACACTCACAATCGCTTGTATCTGAGTGATAATGTATATACCTACTACCTATAATGTATAGTATATTTTTGGGTAAACATTTTCAAGAAGTCGTTCGGGCACCATCTTTCCTTGGGCGTTAGGCCATATTTCGCTACTTATCTTGAGAAATTTTATACTGGCACAAATCTTAAGGAACCAAAAAAAAATTAAAAAAACACTAAGGACAGAAAAAGGAAGAAGAGAGAAATCTTTGAAACTCCAAGTATGTGAAAGTTTGATGTGGAGGAAAACTCTTCAACTTTAAATTTGGTACACTTGAGGTGAAGCCAAGCCATTACTTGATTGAAATTTCTTGAGAAAATTGTGTGCCACTGGTGCTCATGGCGGTGCTGAAAGTAAACTTCCAAGGTGTTCTAGTTTTTGTGTGTTTTGTGCTGTTTTTCACTCATTTTTGTCTTCCTTTTTCTTGTTCTAATTCGTCTTTCTTCTGATGGAGCGGTTTCAGTCGAATGCTCCAAAGTTGGCTTGGAGAATTGAAATTGATTGCAAGTGTTCGTGAATTCCATCCTCAAGTATTTACGTACTTCGTTGGCAGTCGTATTGATTTTCTTTTAGAGCAATTTCGAACTGGAGAGGAGAAGCAGACGAAAAGAAGGTCACTCAGACGATTCAATGACCAGACCAGGTGATGTATATTCGTAATAGTTGGCCATCAAATTTAAAGCAGGTGACGTTCTTGGGGTAGAAATAAACTTTTATTGTTGCTAGGGAAAGGGATGAGAGTTATTTGGAAAGTGACCAAGTCTTGAGCTGGGTACTCGAAATGTAAAAGTTGAAGCTAACCTGACAGAGTGAGTGCCATTATAGCAACCGTAGGGTGCCGAATTAGAGGTACATTAATGAATGCAATGTTGAAAAAGTTTCTGAAAGTCTTAATATAAGAGTTCTACAGAAATACAAAGAGTTTACCCAGTGCCAAAGTAATAATAATTTGGAATGAAAGAAACAAACGAAAACCTCTAATAAAATTAATAACTTAATTATTAATTATTTTTAAATTATATAAATTTTTTTATTTTATATGGAGAACCTGCTGTATCGCGCTACTATTAAAAGTTGCCGCTTTTGGACCATTGACAAATGTATTCGCTTTAAAAATTGGAATACGCGTTCTAAAAGGCCTAAAGTACCTAGTACTTTTAGTTGATGGTCAATACGAATCTGACCAAATGTACTTACTTACTTAACGGGCTCCCGATCCCGGGCCATCGCCACAAAAACCTCCTGACGATGAATGCTGTTATATGCGGCTGTAAAGTCGATGAAGAGATGGTGTGTCTCGACTTGAAACTCGTTGGCATTCTCCAGGTTTTGCCTCAGTGTGAAGATTTGGCCTACAGATGATCTGCTGGGCCGGAAGCCACACTGGTACGTGCCGATTAGTGTGTTGCAGAAAAGTTTGAGACGTTCACATAGTACGTTGGATAGGATCTTATATGCGACATTATTCGACCGTCTGGCGGGCGCCAGGTTGCTGTGTGGATCCTTAGTCGCGGAAACCTAGTGCTACTTATCACCGTATTACAAGCTGCTGCAAAGTGAATTAGTCGGTAGCCGTTATCTGTTGTCGTTTCGTGGCGGCTGTGCTTACCAACTAATCCGTCGAAGATGTTTTCCTTGCCGACTTTAGCATTGAAGTCCCCGAGTACAATTTTGACATCGTACTCCGTACAGGCTCCGTGGACGGAGCCAAGAGGCCATAGAATTCCTCCTTGATAGGGTCCTCAGCCTCGTCGGTAGGGGCGTGTGCACATATTGGACTAATTCTTTGGAATGTTGCTCTGATGCGGATCACAGCCAGGTGATCACTTATCGGCTTGAAGTCCATTACTTTGGATCTAAGCGGATTTCTCACGACGAATCCGCATCCTACCACGTGCAATCTTTTGTTACAACTATAATATATGTAGCAATTTTGTCTTTTCATAGTACCTGATCCTATCCATCGTATCTCCTGGATCGCGGTAATGTCGGTCTTGTACCGCGAGAGGACAGACTCAAATTTTTGAGTAGCACCTGGAGTGTCCGCACATTCCAGGTGCACACTCGCATGTCCGTTAACGTTTCGGGTCTAATTTGCCCTTGAGGTATATTTATATCCGAGGCTGCCATAGTCTCTCCCTTAACTAGATGTTTTTGTCGTGGTAGGGAAGTTACCCCGACGGCACAACCCCCAACCTGGAGGGCCAGGCCCTGTTCTTGACCCTATAACAGTAGGCCGGTAATTCCGGTGCCAGTAACCCACTTCGGGGATGTGAGTGCTGCCGTTGACCCATTAAGGGCTCATCCGCCACCAGCTCTTTTCCAACACCCTGGCTTAGTATTGGATATCCCTATAGACCTTGGCATCAAATAAGTCGAAGTAGCTCATATAGGGAGATCACTTGTTCCACCTAACTGGAACTGTGGACGCCGCCGTTGATCCATCCGTAGAATTCGTCCGCCACCTTCCGGAAAGAGGAGAAGTGCCTTAGTAAGCTGATGTGCATATGTACCCAAAAGGCAAAAGGTCTTAATGCTGCTGTCAACGTCTCACTCTACCATAGATGTGCTTTGTGTATTGCACAACCAGCAGATATTGGACAGCAGATACAGTGCTACCAAAGCTGAAGACGCGTGAACGCCATACATGTTTTATAATATGTTAGATGTAGCAGCTTCGGCTAACCAATACTCGGTCAGAGTTATATGGGCATTCTTAGATGACCGAAAATCCTTATAATTATGAACGAAAATATTGCTGCGAAATTTAAGTCATCGCTTTACATGGTGCTAGGAATAGTTGGTAATCAAAAACATCAAACAACGATGTAAAGTAATACTTCTGAGTCTAATTTAGCCAGCCGTGCTAGAGTTCGGTGGACCACTAGTTCCAAGTGTTTATTGTCTTCGGAAGTTCCCTTTACATATGAAATAATTTGTAATTCAAATTTGGCAATATTTCACTTTCAGAAACGAAATAAGACCAATTTGGCTTTATTTCACTATGCAAAACGAAATAATGTCAAAAAATTAATGGAAATAAAGCAAACAAAATTGTAATCAAAACTGTCCTATTACTTCGTTTTCGATGTAATTATGCAAAAATGTGGACTTTAGGAAATAAGGCACTAAGAAATAAAGCCCCAAAATATAAATGGGGCCATAATGACATAAAGTTCCAACAAAATATCAATAAAAAGCAGAGCATTAATAAAACATTTATGAAAAAAGTAAAACAAAAGTATGGTATTATTTCCATATTAACATAAGAAATGTGGTCTATTTCGATTTTGAAATAGAAATAATGCCAAATTTTTAAATTTTGACTTTATTTCATTTGGTGTTATTTCAGGTCACCGTATGATTTGATTTAGTTTTCATTAAATAAACTTTTTAAATTCGATTGCTATAAACAAAATGACAAAATGCTATTGAAAGCTTCAGTAGGATAAGCTTTGTTGATTTTTTAAGAGTTAAGTTTTTCAAGTTGGCAGCACTGGTTAGTAATGGCGTCCAAACGTCATCTGTCAATGTGAAAAGTTTTCAGTATACTCTGCCATTTAATCATGGAAAGACTTACAAACGAGCAACGATTGCAAAATAATTGAAATTTATTATCAAAATACGTACTCTGTGAAAAATGTGAAAATCCGCTGTTTTATCGAAAAATTGTGTTCAGCGATGGGGCTCATTTTTTGGCTCAACGGAGACGTAAATAAGCAAAACTGTCTCATCTGGAGTGATGAACAGCCAAATGCCACACAAGAATTACAGATGCATCCCAAAAAACCGACAGTTTGGTATGGTATCATCGGTCTTTTTTTCTGCAAAGACGACCGTGGAGGAAACGTTACCGTCAATCGAACCATGATACACAACTTTTTTTTGCCCTATCTGAGTTGAACTTGATTGACATGTGGTTTCATCAAGACGGTGCCACATGCCTCGTGAAACAGCGGAAATGTTGAAGGATGAATTTGGTGAGCAGCTTATCTCTCGAAATGGCCCTGTTAGTTGTCCGCCAAGATCGTGCGATTTCACGCCTCTTGATTATTTCTTGTGGGGTTATGTAAAGTCGTTAGTCTATGTGGACAAGCCGAACACAGTTGAAGCCTTACAAGATAACATTACACGGGTAATTCGTGGAATACAGACCGAAATGGTCGAATATGTGACGCAAAATTGGACCTTCCGAATGGACCATTTGAAACGGAGCCGCGGACTACATTTACATGTCTTTAAAACGTTAATGGCAAAGGCCCATTTATCGACTTCAATAAAAATTTTGAATATTTGATGCAAATTTGAGTTTTTTATTCGATTTTTAAAAAAAACTATGCTTAAAACACTACCCTTTAGTTCGATGAAATTTTTATATTTTTTTCCAATCTTTCCGCGAAGCAATTGGATATTCGTCACAAAGTGTTCTGTCAACCTGATGTTTTGCTTTTCTATGGCATTTGTCACTGTATACCTCCCTTTTACAAATTAATTTTATTGGGAAAGTTATTGTAAGGTGTCTCCTTTGCAATAAAATAAATTTTGTGCTATACCAAATGCTCAAACAACTGTCATGTAGGTACCATTAACGTCCAACCGGGCTTCAAACACCACAATAGCATCGTCTGGGGCTCACTCGTATTAAAATTTTTTTTGCGGATTTAAGGTGACAAGGGTATGCGGACTTGACTATTTGGTTGATTACTCTTTGGTGGTTAGTTATTAAAAGTACATTTGGGGAATATAGGAAGGTTCATTAATGGTACATTTCGTGTTTGCTATAGCTTTGGTTTTGTTTCATTGCAATTGTAGCTAGGTTTTATATTTAATTGGTAATTAAGTAGCTATGCGGGCTTAGAATTCAATATATCAACTCCCTTATCCTTTACGTACTCCAACGTCCCATGGGAGTGTTAATTACCCGCAATAATTCAATTCATTTTTTAAAAATATATCCACTTCGCGATAAACATGCAACAATTATTAACTCTGCATGGTCACACTCCGCTATTTGCATCGGGCAATAATTTATTAAACTGTTTTAAAAAATGCATAACACGCTTCATACAGAAAGCTCCAACGCGACGACTACCGACCACATTTACACGCTGATAACGTGTGCCTTGCAGTCTTTTAGTGTGGGCACAATAAACCAGTGCATCAAATTACTGCTTAACACTTCAAGTGAAAGCACGCGACTTCATTACCTGCGACACTATTCCAAAGCATGCCACTAGAGCTACACACAACCTATTCAAAAGCTTGTGGGACAACACATAAGCTATTCTATAAAAGTGTGAGCTATCCAGGGAGTATAACAGAAGGGAAAAATAAAAATAAAATCCTGGAACTGTGACAATACTGGGCAAGGAAGTTGCTCCTTAAATTTTGTCGCTCGACAAGTAGAGCAGCGAATAAAGTTTCCGGGGAAATGCAGAGAACAATCTCGTCATATCCGATCTCCGATGAAGTCCACCGTCCGGTACGTGACCAGCCTCCTAAATATTTAATCAGAAAGTACAACCAGTAGAATGCTAGGGACAAAGAGGAACCAAATAAAGGGTAGGTACACATACATACAGCTGGATTGTTAGTCGAAATAGCTTCAAGTCGAAAATGCATGCAAAATTCTGGTACATGTCCAAGTTGTGGGATAAGTGGTTGGTTGGGATAGTGGCGATTTTAGTTGCGGTAGCCATGTGCATGTTGGTTGATATCGTGTAAGTTAGACGCCAACGTGAACTTGCTCAGCACATGAACTATTAAAGATCACATTAAAGTTGCTCAAGCTTGTTAGCGATGCTAGAAACCAAATTAGAAATTAAAAATTCCTCTCTTATGGGATTTTACTAATGAAATGTGGGTACGTTGGCACTAAACTATTTACAATGTATTGTTCTCTTGAAACTTAAATGCTATTAGTGCGCTGTTTCAAAAAGAAATACATTTACACAATGTATGTATGTAGATACGTCTACTTACCTTTCAGATTACTATGTTATGCATCAATTATATGTATAGTCAGCATAGTCTTGATCGCTGATGGATAATGTATTTTAATTTTATTTAATTTTTCATTTCTACCAATATGTGGATGTAGTCCAAAAAGCCAAAACTCGTCAAATACATTGCCAATGGGCAAAAATGCTTCAGCATTGATAACAGCACACTTATTCTATTACCTATAAGTTACCATCTCAATCTCCCAGGACTTAAGGGCCGTCTACGCTGGAAGAAAGCCTTCTTGAATCTATACTTGCACGAATCAGCTGCCAAGAGCGCCAAGGATCAGCCAAATAGTCAGCTGGGGCCCATGTCTCATAGGGCATGCACAAATTCTGCTTCGACCCCACATGAACTTTGACAGATAATTGGTAAAAGAATGGTAAACGAATGAATCTACGAAAATAAAATCTATATCCATAAACACAGATGGATCGAAGCTAGATTGAGGAACAGGTGCCGATGTATTCTCAGAGGAATTAAATATACACTACTCCATCAGACTCTCTGAACAAAGTGGATCCATGCTGAGGTACAGGTAATTATAGAAGCGGCCCATACTATATCAATGCGTCGGCAATGCCACGGAATGGTATTTACCATTTTCATTGACAGCCAAGCCATTAAGGCAGTTAATGCTATTGATGCAAGCTGGTTCACCGCTATCGCATAGAGCTTAAGGCTCTTAGCCACAGCACAAGGTATGTCTTTGCTGGGTCCGTGGACAATTGGATATAACCGGTAATGAAATGGCCGACCAGCTGGCAAGAAAATAAACTGAATCGTGACTAGACAATTAAGTCGATCAAACCACCACTCTGCAACCTCAGAGAACGAGTGGAATAAAAGATCAGAATGAAAGCCATTAATACAATAAAATCGAATCAAAAAGCTTCCACAGTTCTAAAGAATATCGCTGTCCAAGATGGTTTTTGCCTTAACCGGTCATAATTTTCTAAGAAACCAAATGATGAAACTAAATCTTAAAGATGACGATATTTGTTGAGGCTACCCCTCACTATCTCTGTCACTGCCCGGGTCTTTGTCACTGGGGGAACACAACACTCGGAATTTTTTTTGGCCAGAGGAGGGAAGAAACCACAAAAAAAGGAATGACCGCCGAATCCCCCACTGAAGGGTATCGCAATCGGTCCACAAGGACCTGAGCGTGATAGGAAGGAAACTGTTGTCTCATGTGAACCCATCTAACCTAACCTTACCTAACACAAACTGTAACAAGTTAGGTTAGAGTTTATAGAAATACGCGGTTTCTGCATCACAAAATGACAACTTTTAAAATCGGTTGTTTAATTATTGCGAATTATTTTTTGATTTGGTATTAGAAATTTGCACTTGTTGTTTTATTTTTCTATCAAATTTGAATCATAATTCTGAATGCACACTTATTCCAAAAAGGTGCATGATGCTTTGTAAACTATTCATTAATGCAAATGTTCGCATTATTTTTTACGTCAAGTGTTCATTATTTTTTTTTTTTTTTTTTTTTTTTATTTAATTTCTTTATTTCATTTATAACTTTAATTTATATAAAAGGTTAAAACAAATTCAATGATATATTTACAAGAAAGTAGGGCATTTAAGTTATAAACTGAAATAGTTATATACATTCTGCTGTCAGATTTTGACAAGAGGCGAATGTACATTATTTATCGATGGGGATGCGATAAAATATAAGTATAAATTCAAATATAAGAAAAATAAAAAATAAAACAAAAAATAAATCATACCAAAGGGTTCAGTAAATTACCAATTACAGCGTAGTTTAACGAGAAAAGCCAGCGTTTAACATTTTTAAGATATACGGATTTAACTCGCTCACATATCAGACTTGAAGGAATTTTATTGAACAAACGAGGCGCAGTAACATTATAGAAGGTGGAAAAATGCGATTTATTAATTGTGGGTACATTGACGAGATTACTAGTGTTGACGCGCAAATTACGATTTTCATAAACCCTAGTAGAGTTGTACCCGGACTTTTCAAAAAATATTTTTAAAACTTTATAGAAGTACAAATGTCTCAATGGAAGAAATCCAAGACTTTTGAACAATCCAAAACTAGGAGTACGACGGTTAACTTTACACATAATACGAGCAGCATGTTTTTGTTTAATTAGCAAAGGCTCTAATTTATTATAATGTGTACCACCCCAACAAGCTATACCATACTGAAGTTTAGATTTGAAAAGACCTGGCATATCATTACAGATTTTACCCATAATGTTAAAAATCATGAACTTCGTTTTGTCACTTATGACCAATTTATGAAGTTTAAACCATTTCCGCAGTATATCCAGATCATAGTTCACATCCATATATAAATTATAATAACATTTACCATGATAAGACAAAGCAGTATCATCAGCAAAAGCTGTGAGTTTACCCCTAAGAGGTTGAAGAAAAAGCGAATTTACAAAAATTAAAAACAAAACAGGACCCAAAACAGAGCCTTGTGGAACACCTATGTTAATGAGATTTTTCTCACTTAAACTATTTTGAATCTTAAATCTCTGACTACGGTTTTCAAGATAGGAAGTGAACCAGTCATGGATAAAACCTCTGAAACCCGCGTTATAAAGTTTTTAAGCAATATGTTGTGGTCTACCATGTCAAATGCTTTAGTGATGTCAATGAATAAGGTAGCAGGGATATCAGAAACATTTAAACTACTATAAATTTCACCGCATAACTTCAACAAGGCATCTTCAGTAGATTTGCCACTTCGAAAGCCAAATTGCGAAATACTAAAGAAATTAGTTTTGTCTAAGAAAGACAGCATTCTCGATTTGACCCCATTTTCAAAGACTTTGGAAAAAACAGATAACAGGGATATAGGGCGGTAATTGTTTAAAGACATGGTATCACCTTTTTTATGAAGAGGAATTACAACAGCTGTTTTAAGTATTTCCGGAAAAATACCCCTTTGTATACTTAAATTGAAAATATGACATAAAACATCAGAAACAAGGAGCGATATTCTTTTTAAGATATTACTTGAGATTTGATCACATGACATTGAATTTGACGCTTTTAGGGATTGTATAATTTTATGAACTTCAACTGGTGAAAAAAATTCAAAGAAAAAGCTTTGTCTTTGAAAAGTGTCATACACAGAAAAATTATTACTATCACATTGACAGTTGGAATTATTATTTATTGCGGATTCCCGAATAGCCTTTGTAATATTGGAAAAATAGTCATTGAACACAGTGGCAACTTCTAAGGGCTCAGATAGAGTCGTATTATTTATAGTGACTGCAATATCAGGATTAGGTTTGTTTTTGTTCAAGATTTCGTTGACAACCTGCCATTCTTTTTTGGAATTACCTTAACTTTGCGCTAACTTATTACTAAAATAAGTATCTCTTTGAAGAGGTATTTCAGTTTTCAGCTCCCGACACACCTTATCATAACACCCTTCCAGTCTTAGGTTGTTGGGATGTTTTTTTAAACACTTAAACAGATGATTTTTCTTTCTGATTTTAGTAAGCAGAGTACCAGTCATCCACGGCTTAAGAGGTTTCAACTTGTTGGTTTTTTTTATGTGTAAACTTGCGCGAGATAAATGCAATTGTAGTTTATTAAGAAACAGATCAAAGGCAGTAGATGGATCCTCTGCTCTGTATACTTCATCCCAAAACTCAAAAATTAAAGCTGATTTTAGAGCTGGAAAATCAATTTTAGTGAACTCTTTATTATTGCACAATTTTATTCTGGAGGTTCTGAGGTCAAGTTGAATAGTAGTTAAACAGTGGTAACTTATTTTGAGGTCAAATATAGACGTTCTAAAATAAGTAGGATTATTTCTATGTAACCTAATAAGAATATGATCCAAACAAGTACTTGCATCTTGAACCACACGCGTTGGATGAGTCAGTAAACTATCAAAGCCAAAGGACGACATTACCGATAAGAAATTATCAACTTCAGATGAAGTCGATAAAAGGTCAATGTTAAAATCACCCAAAATAATTAGATTTTTACACACATGATTTTCAAAATATCCAGAAAAATCATCCAGAAAAACATTTACTGTACAAAAATTCAATCTGTAAACACCGACAAAACAGTATCGAGCACCAGAAATTTCGCCACTTACGCAAATTAAATCAACACTAGTAAAATTAAAACACTCAACGTCAACGTTAGACAGCAAATTGCTTCTATAAAACACAGCAACACCACCAGCAGAATAGGAATTATTACAAGCTGCTTCAAATGTAAAATTAGGTATGTAATAATTTATAATTTCATCATCAAAGATCCATATTTCAGAAAGAAAGATGAGATCAGGTAAATGATCTAAGGATGCGAGGTGAGTTAAGAACGTATCAAAATTTTTTCGAATGCTACGGATATTTTGGTGAATTATGGAAAGGCCAGAAAAAGATAATTTGTTAGTATGATCTAGGCAAAAACATTTTAAAATATCAAAACTTGTAGTAGAGGAAAAACTATTATCACTTAAATTAATATTATGAGGACATATTGGTGAATTACTTAAATTAAAATTAATCATAGATTATAATCAAAAGTTTGATTTTCAAATTTACTTAAGTCCTCAAAACTAACTACTTTGATAACCTTGTCTTCCTCCTTTCTTCTGATGAGCACGGAAGAATTTCTTATCCAGACATACTGACACTTTTTTTCTAGTCGTAGTTGCTTTGCCTTTTCAAGAAGAGATCTGGTGTAGACAGTAAGAGAGTCATTGATGAAAATCCTGCTTCTACCTCCGCTGCTGCAGCTGCTATGACCCCTGATATCAGTAGCAAAGATGTTCGCAGAAAGCTTGATTTTTTCCACACGCAACTTTTTCATTACTTTCTCCTTCGATGAAAGAGATGAGAATCGTACGGATACAATATTTCCGGTTGAGTTTTTATTGTTTTTTGTTTTCGATGTTATTATATGCTTTACGTAGTAAGACTCAATCTTCTCAGGCGCGATTTGCACACCAACACCAGCAGTAAAAAGCTTTATTATTTTCTCTTGCACGTTTGCATTACTGACGTCTGGAATACCAACAACATCAACACCACACTGCTTCTCTCTTTGCTCTAGCAAGTTCACCTTCACTTCCAGGGCATCGATCTTTTTGTTAAGAGATTCATTGTTCTGTTCCAGAGCGCTGATTTTTAAGAGTGCATCAGTATTTAGTTGCTGTAGTTTTAATATTTCAGCAAACAGCATCTCCAAAGTAATTGGTTGCTTGGTGGGCTGCAATGAAGGTACACAGCAAACTTAGGTAAACTGATGCGCAAACATTTCAAACCAAAGCATCACCAAATAGCTTGATGCGTTGTTGATTCGGCAGGCAAAAAAATTTAAATATATCAGAAGTGAAAGAAAAGAGAGTAAATAAAGGACTCCGGAGGAGGTCAGGAAGACGAGAATATTCTCTGGATGCAGGGTAGCAAGTTATGTTGGTGATATGATTTCCTCACCAAGGATGTTCTACCTGAGACGAAAGAGAGACGGGAACTCCATGAGTATGTGAAGAGGATTCGTCACTCTCTAAACAAAGTCTACATGTAGGGTCCGGTGAGTGGCCAATGCGGTGAAGGTGTTTTTTCAGGAGACAATGACCACTGAATATACCTGTCAGGATTTTTAGACTATTCCTGTCCAGGTTTGGTAGGAATTTGGATTTCCTGGGGTGGAATTTGGGGAAGAAATGTTTGGTACAGTTCTGACCATGTGAATTGAACCAGACTTTATTGGATTCGGTCAGGGATAGGCTTTTAACAAAGTTCCTGAAGTGATTTTTGCTAATACCACAGAATGGTTCAGGGCCGACAAGTGGTGTTGTTGCACCATGAAGGTTTCCAGAACAAGCTTTGATTTTATGACATATGAGTCAAGAGCTTTGATGACTGCTTGGCTATCTGAAAAGATTAATATAGTTTTACCTCGTGTGTTAGAACTTAAGTTAATTCTAGCGCACTGGTTAATGGCAAAGACTTCTGCTTGGAATATGGATGAGTTCTTGCCAAGGCTGAGTGAAAGTTCGCTTGAGGCGACTCTCCATGGATTCCAGCTCCAGTCCCTGACTCCATCTTGGATCCGTCCGTATACCAGACGAGATCATGTTTTGATGGTTTGGGTTTATATTTTTCCCAGTCCTCCCTTGGCTGGACGCCGATAGAGAAGTTTTTATGGAAGCCTTATTTCGGAAACATGTCGCCAAGAAGCATGCTGAATGAGCTTTCCGGCTCCATAAAGTCTAGCAAAGACAGATGACCTCCACGGTAGGAGTAGGGGTTAATGTTATTCGAATGGAACAGTCAATGAATACTCAGTCTTGCCTCCATTTGAATGTGTGTTTGTATGGTTGTTAGACTCAATATGACATTAAGTGCTGAGATAGGGGTGGAACGAATACAACCTGTCATACAATTTCCAGCTATACGTTGAACTCGTTCTAGCTTTTTAACTGTGGTGACCTCATTAGTCTTCGTCCACCAGACCATATCAGCATAGGCCATCGCGGGTCGAAGCACGAGCGTATAGAGCCAGTACATCACCTTGGGTCTAGGAGCCCAGCTATTACCGCAGACTCGTCGGCAGATCCATAAGGATCTAGTGGCTCTGTTTACGGTACGTTCTATTTGATTCCAGGACAATTTACTGTCCAGGACAATTCCCAGGTACTTGGCTTCCCGTGAGAAATCGATTGCTTCGCCATACATAATGGGATGAATGAGAAGGTTCAATTTTCTCTTCTTGGTAAAAGGGACAATAGTCGTCTTTTTTGGATTTACAGAGAGGCCTTCTTTATTACTCCATCTCTGTATTGTGGATAGTGCGTATTGCTTTACTTCTGAAACGGTGCTTTGAGATTTGAAACTGACAATAATTGCTACGTTATCAGTGTAACCTATGACATCAATCCCTTAACTTTCCAGGGACTGAAGTAGGTCGTCTATAACGAGGAACCACAGGAGTGGCGAGAGATTATTAATATTAGTCTGGATTATTCTTCCGTTAAGCATCGACACTATCCATCTCCCTATGGTTGGTGACAGATTCATGTTGTTGAGAGCCCTGTATTTGGACTCAAAGGATGTGTAATTAAAAGCATCATCAATATCCAGGAATGCTACAAGACAGATTACCTTTCGATTGATGGAGGATTCAATTTTGGTTACTAAGTCATTAAGTCCTGACTCAGTGGATTTACCCGGCTGATAAGCATGTTGAGACTTGCTAAGCGGAAAATACGGCAGAGCTTTGTCTCTAATATGTCTATCAACCAGTTTTTCCATACTTTTTAGAATAAAGGGCATGGGGCTGATAGGACGGAAAGCGTTTGGACTTGAGTCCGCATTTTTTCCCGCCTTGGGTAGATATTTGACTGTTACTTTTCGCCAGGCTTTCGGTATGTAACCGTAGGCCAGACTGCAGCTGAAAAGTTTTGACAGAATGGGTGCTAGCAAGTCAGCTTCCTGCTGTAGTAATGCCGGAAATATGCCATCCTCTCCTGCTGCTTTGTATGGCTTCAGGTAAGATATGGCCCATTTTATGGCATTGGTATTGCAGATTTTTCTCGCATTTTTCCAGTCAGGCATATCCGCTCGATTTGGGGAGATAGGATTAATATAAGAGAATCAATAATAATTGATCCTGGAAAGTGTGTTTTAAGTAAGAGCTCAAGTGTCTTTTTCTTATTTTGTGTCAGACGGCCGTTTTCATCAGTGAGTGTACCTAATGTGACGGTTCTGTCAGAGGCAATAACTTTATGCAGTCGGCAGTTGAATGGTATGTCAGATATATCTTCACAGAACCGCCTGAATGATTCCTTTTTCGCCTTTTTGTTTTATTTTTTATAGTTGGTGAGAGCACTAGAATAGGACTGCCAGTCTCCATTGCGTTTTGCTTTGTTGAATAGTTTCCTTACTCCAGATCTGAGCTTTTTAAGGTCAGTGGTCCACCAGACGGTTTCCCTTTTGATGTGTTTGGTCTTAAGGGGACAGTTTTTCTTGAAGGCAGAGACAATAGAATATCTGACCAGGTCGGCAAAACGATCTAGTCTGTCTTTCGTATCAATTCGAGGTGTTATTCCATTGAGAGCGTGGCTTAGGTGCTCTCTGTATGAGAGCCAGTCAGTGTTTCTCTTTGGATGGTATGACATATGGATGGGGTTAGCTTTAACCATATCAAATCGAATGTGCCGGTGATCTGAGCATGAGGGTTCAGATGACACGTGCCAATTAGAGATACGATTGACAGAGAAGTGGATAGGTAAGGTCCAGTACTTCTATTCTAACTGCGTTAATAAAGGTTGGTTCACTTCCGTTATTGCATATATTTACATTGTTACAGGTGACAAAATCAAGTAATGTCTCACCTCTTTTAATTATGTCCGAGCTGCCCCATATTGTGTGATGTGCATTCGCATCGCAACCAAGGACAATATCTATCCTGGAGCGTTTCGCAAAGTCGAGTTCTCTACTTCCAATGGGGGGCATATGGATGAGTCACCAGGGAAATATGCGGACGCCATGATTATTTCCTTGGTGTTGTTGATCTTCACTATGGCTGCCGTGAGGTCACTGGAGATGAACTCTGTCAATGGGAAGAAATTTATGTTTTTATTAAAAATAATACAAGTTCTAGGTCTACTGGATGTGGTAGAATAAAGCATTCTTCCTGTTGAGATTCCTAGGATTTTTCCGTTTGTGCTGGTCCAGGATTCCTGCACAAGGGCAATGTTAAGAACTTTGGTGTTCATGGTTTTAGATAAGACTGCCGAAGCAGCCTAGGTCTACTGAAATCGATTGATCAGCCTCTTAGGCACCTGCTCGCTTCTGTTAGGCTCTGTGATGTTTGGTGACTTCTTAGTGTCAGGATTCTTCTTGATCCTGAACTGAACCCGGTTCATGTTTTAGAACGGTTGACAGTTTAGGTCCACAAGGAGTTTCACTGAACACTCATCCATCGAAATTGTCAAGGCAAGACCCCGGCTTGTTGGCTGTGGATTTTATCCAGAGCCGCATTGTAGGAGAGACCATCGCTTGAGAAGATCATCGAGAAGACGCTTGAGCTTCTTTGTGTTGGAGGTCGATAGTCCTTTCTTTTTTTAGGGACAGATCTTCTATCCCTATGTTTTTAATGGATTCGGTTTCAGGAGCGTCAGAGCAGCTCCTGTAGGCCTCTTCCGTGAGCACGGAGCTCACTGTATCGACGGATTTATGTCACTGTCGGTAATCTCTCATTCAGGACGGTCTATCCGTCCATCATTTTGAGATGGTTCAGCCACAGGTTGACGGAAAGAGATAGAATTGTCCATATCTCCATTAGTATGGTTATTGTTTTTTGTTGAAGGATTAATTTTGTTTCCACTAGTAGCTAGGGAATTATACTGTCCATCCGCGCAGAGCCCCGCATACGCAGATAAGCCTATTAAAAACCTGAGGTCGCCTGGTTCCGGAGTACACCGTTAGCGACTGAGATATTTTAAAGGGGCCCTCAGCCTGGACGGTCATTGGCACGGTACGGTTAACACAACTAATTCAGCCCCAATGGAAAGAAGGGGGAGGAGTAAGGGAAATGGGAAGGGTAATGACGAGATTTTTAGTACACACTCACGTGGTGTACTAGGTTCGAGATCTTTTGGGATTCTGGAACAAGGGTTTTTTCAAGTTGTTCTCTTTAGATCCGCCGTATTCAGTCTACAGCAGAGAACCTCGTGCAGGAAGTGGTTTGTCACTCCCTGATCCCCTTACCGGAAGATCTTGCCCCCCTTGAGATCAGATCATGAACTTGATAAAAAAAATGTTTAATGTAAACATTTGCGTTCTAAAACGCTAACAAAATGTCCGATCAACAAAGCATCGGCATCGCATCAGCAACTCAAATAAGCAGTGATTCCGCATACTTGCACAAATGTTTGACGTTTCTGAATTTACCAATTTTGTTAACATTGTTTAACTGCAATTTTAAAAACCTGTTGCATTAGTTGTTTTTGTAATTATTTTTGATACAAATGACTATATACATATGTATTTAATTACCTCTTTATTTTCCCAACGATATATATATTTTATAAATTCAACAAAAAAAAAAAACTTGGCAACGCTGCAGCGGTATTGATCGGATGATGCATTATTGGAAACATGGCTAGAAAACTGGAAGTTGTTGCTAACGATAGTGTAGCTCTAGTTATACCATTCCTACTAACAATTATGTTTTATCGATTTATATCTCTCCCATAATCCATAAATGTATATTATTGTCCATTTCTTCTATCAGCAGCTTTATTAGAGCTTATGCCCATGATATTCAGATCCAAAAACCAAACAAATCAACGTCCAAAAAAACTACATCAAAGAGAATGTTCGATTTTAAGAATATCTCTACAGATGTAAATTTCATTTCTATGCGGAAATCATTTCAAACTATTTTCTGTCCCAAGACAAATTGTGTACACAAACTTAATTGCAATCCTTTGTAAATTTACATTACAAGAAGAACAACAAACAACGTAGATAATGTTTTTAAAAAAACACAAAACGGACGAACAAACAAACAAAAAATTCACACAAAAGAATATCTTCAACACGGTTTGTCATAAAGAAAGGACAATTTTTGATTCCACGCCAGAAAAAAAAACAGAGAAGGATGCAAATGAACTGGGACAAAGGGCTTCATTAAATTCAATTCCTGTACAAAACTGAGGACATTCATTCTCATTTCTGTTGGAGGAGATTTTCTTCTATGCAATGACGGAAGGAAGAACTATTATTATAAGCTTGAACTCTGAAAGTCCTTTCCTTTTGAATACTCTCAGCCAAATGGCATCTAGGTGAGCAGAATTTTGTTTTTTTCTTTTTCCATGTCCTTGCTCATTGTATTTGAGCTTTGCACTTTTTCCTTTGCAATGTTGCTTGTTTACAACTTCACATATAATCGACGGCATTGCGAAAGCAATGCAAAATAAAAATAATAAAGAACGGAAAAAAACTGATTTTATAAAAAGAAATATGTCCTTTGATGTGGGCACCAGTAAATAATTGCAATGTTTGTGGTAGGTACAGCTGTACACTTACTACAGGAAGGTTATATCTGATAATCGTTAAAGGTGTACAAGTGTGGGAGGTAAACAATTATTGGAAGCTCTGTCGTGAGTATAGATAAAAATGAAGGGCAGGACATTCTGTACAGAAATAACTGAACAATGTTCCTCATAATGTAAGGAAAAAGGTGCACCTACATTTTACCTTAGTCATGTTCATGTCTATTTTCATAAAATTATTGCAATATATTTCATCTTCCTATGAAGTCATGGAAATTAGTTGGTGTAAGCTCTCTCACAAGTCTTCTCTTCTCATCCCAAGTAACCGATGTATTTTTTTGTTCTCATAAAGTTCAAGAGCACACTTCATACAACCAGTGGTTTTCTAATGGTGGTCAGTTGAAACACAGCGCGTTAGTTACGGCGCTTCTGATGGTTTTTCGGGATATATACCACTGGTGTTCAGCACTTGATGTTCGAAGCGCTAGTAAACAAGTAGTTCAACGATAAAGATCAACCTTATGGTGTCGTTTAAGATATCCGTAGGAACGACCTAGCTTTAACTAGTTACCTACACGAGTCTGTGTTGCCCTCTTAGAATGTTGGAACTATATATAGGGTTCGCCATCTAACTTTTTTTTCAACTAGTGCTTATTTCGCGAATGGTAACACTTAGCTCATGTCTGATTTGACAGATAATTAGTTTTATCCTTCCGCTGAACGAATATGGTTGTGTATCCGCTTGAACAACGAACAACAACAAGGAGTGGACGTTACAGTCAATGGCGATCGTTATCGGGCCATGTTGAACGAATTTTTGTTCACAAAAATTGAAGAGGAGGATATTGGCAACATTTGGACCCTATAGCAAAATAACAGAGGAGATTCCTATGTCAACTGAAAGTTTTTCAATTACGAATATAAAGCGTGTTACTGACTTAAGGTTGATATATTTTGCGGGCTTAAAAAAAAATTGTTCTAGAGTAGATGTAAATTTCCATTTTTTACCCTAGTTGCATTTAGTCTTATCCTCACTTACTTTATGACCAACTGTCGTCGCTTGTTCTTTAATAACTGTGAAACCCTCTATGAAGACAGGGTGAATGACCATCTGCAGATAGACCACAGGTTAACCAGATAGTAAACTCAGCATACCCTTGTACACGCAAAAAAATTTAAAAATATAACAGCAAATTCCTCTCTTTAATTTTCTATCTGTGAATACTTGTGAACCACAAAGGGTACTGTTGGTTGTCTTGAAGCCCAGTTTGACATAATGATAACTACATGACATTTTTTCCAAAATGGATTCCTTGGCGCAGTAATGCAATTGTGTGCGTGATTTTGCTCAATTAGATTTGCTAGCAAAAACATTTTAAACCATAAGCAAAAGGGAGGGTGAGAGAGCCAAAAATTAATTTCGGTTGTTTATGTGTATAATATTTACACATCTGTTTAATTTTAAACACATTACCATCACATTACATACCAAGTTTATTTAAATCCTTTTCAAAGTTTTGAAAAAAATCGATAAATCAAAAAACCTTTACCTTTACGAGTCCTATAACAATTTTTTTTAAAAAAATCTGCTGAACCGATTCGCCAAAGGGCTTCTGGATAGACTAACAGACTTGGTTAAGACTAATAGATATACTAGCGCACGGTATTGGTGGATCTTCTTTCTAGACTTCCCTATATTCGCTATATGATACCTCATCTCTTACTCAATTTGGGTTCGAAATTTCCGCACGATTGCAATTATTTTCTCTTTAGTATACTTATGTATAAAAGAAAGTAAAACTAGTAGCGTAGGTGCCAATTTGGCGGTGACAAATTTATTTAAATCACCATTTAGGTTTTGAAAATTCGATTTTCTCAAAAACAGCATTTACGATTTTAATGTAATTTCGACCACTAACCATTTTCTAGAAAAATAGTGATGACTGAATTTTACCAAAAATAAAAACATAAGGAAAGGGTACAGTCCGCTTGTGGCGAACCGTATGTTACCCTATTCATATCCCTATATGCCCCAAAGAAAAAATCATTAGCATTTTATTTTAATCTATTTAATTTTAAAATAAATAATTTTTTTAAAAAAACGCCCCCAAAAAGTGGGCGTGGCCAAAAACTTTGTATGGGCGATATGACGATTTTCGAAGAAAACAGCATTTTAGTGAAAAACGCTTACAAAAAGTAGGCGTGGCAAAAAACTTTATATGACAAACTTATAAAGGAGGGCAGTGCCTATATATCTTGTGAAGGTTGTACCACTATATCTCTCTAACTTTAGCTTTAAAACGTTTTTTGCTAAATTGTGGGTGTGGCAGTGGGCGTATTCAAAACATTTTTACACTTAACCATTATATGTGTCAAAATTAATATACCCTTAGGAAAGGGTATAAAGATGCCCCGATATGCAACCCCAAAAACCTTAAATACGAACTTTGAAGCAAATCCGTCAAACAGTTTCGCCATCCGACGCCCGGACAGACAGACCGACGGTCGGCATTGGCCACTTTTTTGGACTTCTCTATAGTCATAATATCATCCCTGATACTCAGTTTGAGTTCGAAATTTCGATCGCAATAACTTTCTCTTTAGTATACTAATGTATACGACAAGGTTAATATAGCAAACGATTTCAATAATGCAAATATGATAGCAACATTATGGGGGCCATTCGGTCGATATTGCCGAGCCAATGTAGTCGACATGCCGTAACATTTTGTATACTTCCTCCACATCTTGGTACAGTTCATAGAGTTCGCGGTTCTATCTTCGCCCATTCGCACAAAACACCAAGTATTAACTCCACCTGCTTATCGTTCACCACTCGTCACCATATAGCAGTACTGGCAGGATAAACGTTCTGTAGATCATGCATTTTGTCCTTCGAGTTAGGGTTTTCTAGGGTAATTCTTCGCCGCATTTCCACTAAGATGCCATTCGTAGAGTTGATGTTTCCACTGAAGTAGATGAAATCCTTAACTACTTCTAAGTTACTATTATCAATAGTTACATTTCTTTTTAGTCGGTGAAAAAATGCTTCTTTGTTAGTTGACAGCATGTATTTACTCTTGTCCTCATTTACTTCAAGGCCTTGCTGTTAATACTAGAGCAGAATATAATATAGATTATATAGAATATATTACAACGAGATAAGGAGTTCAAAAAGCGTTCCTAGTCTACGAAGAATTAGATGTTCCGAATGAACAACGAAGATGAATCAACTGATGACATTGGTGTGATGTTGAAATTCTAATTTTGTCGAACAGTATTGTGGTTCGTTTGTCAGCAATATACTGAAGAGTATGATCGAACTGCAACACTTTATATAATTTTCAAAGACATATCGAGCAACCGTATATGCCACAGACATAAGGCACCGCACTATTGAACGCGACATTCACCTTGCGTTGTCTTACGTAGTTGCAATTATCAAAGTCTTCACAAGCAGTAGACGTATTTAAAACGATGTACACCTTGCCAACAAGTGAATTTAGATGATTAACCTCAAGATATTCCTCAGTATTCAATGGGAGCGTTACTCAAAACAATCAAAGGCAAACAATCAAGATCTAGATCTTTTCTTGATTTGACCAGGCACTCAAACTTTGTCGGATTTAGAATAAGACCATTTTACTGGAACATCTATGTCTTCATTAAAACAAAAAGCTGTATGATTAATTAGCCCAAGAGTGCAGCTCATATACATTTGGACATAATCCGCGTACATATTAAGAGAGCAGTTTTCAATTATTGATGGAACTTCATTGACGTAGGTCGAAAACAATAGAGGACCAAGTATTAAACCCTGAGGAACACCAAAAACATTAGTCAGAAAATCGAATAAAGTAAAGGGTGATTTTTTAAGAGGTTTAGAACTTTTTTTAAAAAAAAAACACAAAAAATTCGAAAAAATGAATGAAATATTTATTTGAATCGATAGTTTGAACCTTGCAATTTAATGTTTAAAGATAATTTCATGCAAATGTTGACCGCGGCTGCGTCTCAGGTAGCCCATCCCCTGAGTCCAATTTTGGCATACTCTTTCACACATATCGGCCGGTATCTCACGAATGAATGCATGGATGTTGGCTTCCAGTGCGTCAATCGAAGCGGGCTTGTCTCTATACACATTAGTCTTAGCATACCCCCACAAAAAATAATCTAATGGTGTCAAATCGCACGATCTAGGCGGCCAATTGACCGGCCCGAAACGTGAAATTAACTGTTCACCAAACTCGCCTCGCAATTGCGCCATTGTTTCGCGTGCTGTGTGGCATGTGGCACCGTCTTGTTGAAACCACATATCATGCAAGTCAAGAACTTCCATTTCGGGCAAAAAAAAGTTTGTTATCATCGCTCGGTAGCGTTCACCATTGACAGTAACGCTGCGATTCGCATCATCTTTGAAGAAATATGGCCCAATAATGCCGCCGGCCCATAAACCGCAGCAAACAGTGGCTTTTTCGGGATGCATTGGTAGCTGTTGCAATGCTTCTGGCTGATCTTCACTCCAAATGCGGCAATTTTGCTTATTTACGTACCCATTCAACCAAAAATGAGCCTCATCGCTGAACACAATTTTTCGATAAAAAAGCGGATCCTCGGCCAGCTTTCCAAGAGCCCATTCACCAAAAATTCGGCGTTGTGGTAGGTCGGCTGGCTTTAGTTCTTGCACCAGCTGTATCTTAAAAGGCTTTACGCCCAAATCCTTCCGCAAAATTTTCCATGTAGTGATGTAACAAAGGCCTAACTGCTGGGAACGGCGCCGAATCGACATTTCGCGGTCTTTTGTCACACTAGCTGATACGGCCGCAATATTTTCTTCAATACGCACAGTACGTAAACGTGTTGGTGGTTTAATGTCCAACAAAGTAAATTTGGTGCGAAATTTGGTCACAATCTTCCGAATAGACTGCTCAGAAGGTCGAGAATGCCGATCATAAAATGGAAGCAGCGCGCGATGAACATTTCGAACCGAGCACGAATTTTGATAGTAAAATTCAATAATTTGCAAGCGTTGTTCATTTGTAAGACGATCCATGGTTAAATTGCAAACCAAACTGAAGCTGTTTGACAGTGACACAAGGTACTAAACACACGTCAGCTGTCAAAACCAGTGTTGCCAAAACCAAACCAGCTAAAAAATCACCCTTTATTTCCAATTTGAACTACTTGTTTCCTATTATTCAATAGATAATAGATAGATAAGCCTATTAGCACTTGGTGACATTCGTTAACGTTATTGACTGTGTTTTGAAAAATCACATCTAAGCAATTTAAACATCCAGGTGAGCCTAGCAACATATTTAACACCTTTAAACTGCCCCCCAAGTGTGCATGCAAATCCGTGGGTTGACACGACTGGAGATCACCGGTGTCATAAAAGTAAGGTCAATCAAGAACTTATATTAGGAGCATGCACTTGGACGTTAAGACAAAAGCATAAAAGATGTTCCACTACGGTGAAGAACAGGGTAAGAATGATATCGGTATCATTCTTGCGGCAGAGTTACTTAGCAATATATTGACCATTTCGAAGTCCAGTGACCGTTTGATGGCTCTCAAACTGGTAATTTAAGGCAAGGTGTGGATTATTGTCAGTTCACATGCTCCCCAAATCGGGTGCGAGCAGAGGGGAAAAGATGCATTCTGGCTTGATATTCACAACCTCATCAACAATATCCCAAAGGATAGTTGGCGGAGATTTGAATGGACATGTCGGGAAGTCGAACGAAGACTATCGGAATTCTTCTGGTGAACAAATTATGAGCATGTGCAAGTCATACGTTCTGGTTGTTTTAAATACAATGTTCATCAAACAGAGGCACTTGGTCACTTATAGCAGTGGCGAAAATGAAACCCAGATTGAATACCATCGGGTAGCAAGTTTAATGAAGCCAAGAGTTAAAGATTGCAAAGTGATCTTCGGAGAGGCAATCACCCGGCAACACCGTCTCCTCTTGACAGAAATATTCATGGAGAAGAAGAACAAAAATAAACAAACAAAGGTTTCTGCGAAAATCAATTGGCACAACGTGGACAAAGAAAAAGGCGAGTCATTTATTATCAACATGAAAAATTTCTTCCGTTATAACACCAACGAAGTTGAGGATAAAGAGGGCAACGCTCAAGATATGTGGGATTCCCTACAACGAGCCTGCTTAGAGAAAGCTAAAGTACTGCGTAGAGCTTCGAAGGGTCACTACCAGTACGGAAAGGAAACTTTGTGGTGGACAGAGGAAATTCAAGCAGCAATAAAGGAAAAGAAAGCTTGGTCAAAGTGTCCCTCTAATGATATAGTTGAAAAATTTCGCCTTGAAGTGGAATACAGACGTTGCAAAAGTATCGCGAAGAAAAGGTGTGCCCAAATTCAAGCTAAGTGTATGGAGAGCCTGTATGTGGAGCTGGAGCTTTGACAAAACACGAACAAGCGAACAACAATTTTCAAGATTGCCGCTTAGAGAAGAAGAAATTCATTCACCGAACAATTAAGGAACCAAATACTTGTGGGCAATGAACAAATTTTGAACAGGTATCGAGAGTATTGCGAGCAGCTTTAAAACGAACAGTTTCCCGGCTATATTTTCCAGGAGCCGCCCCCAGCAATGAAGAAGTGACCGACATAACAGTCGAAGAAGTTAGGAAAGCGCTCAAGAACTCCAAGAAGAGAAAAGCGGTTGGCCCGGATGAGATACCCTGGAGTTCTGGAAAAATATTGGAGACAACGGGCTCAGATGGCTCATGATTCTTATCTCCAAACTCAACTTCTTTCTTTGAACAAAGGAAAGGGAGATACGCGAAACTGTAATAATTACCGTTCAATTAAGTTGATGTCATACACCATGAAGATCGTTGATCGTTGTCGCCTAAGACAAATAATACGGCTTATACGTGCGGGTTTATCGCGGGTAAATCAACCACAGATGCAATCCAAAGTATAAGGATCATAATGGAAAAGCATCGTGATTCCTTAAAGGATCTGCATATGATTGTGGTTGATTTTGAAAAAGCATTCGCTAGACAACCAAGAGATCTGATATGGGTAGCGCTAATACAACGAGGAGTTCCTGGAACCTACGTACAGACGGTCATGGACATGTGCGAGGGAGCGAAGGCAAAAGTCAGTTGGCCCGCAGGAGTCACTGATGAATTTCCCATAAAAGTCGATGTTCACCAGTGAAGTGTCCTAAGTCCTTTGCTATTTTTTACGGTCCTAGATTATCTGCTTGAGGGAAAAGTGACGGACCCTAAAGTGCATCAGCTCTTCTTTGCTGACGATGGAGCCATCATAAGTGATGATCAGACTTCCCTGTAACGAGCACTTGTTGTTTGGGTTGATGTACTCCCCATTCTCTGACCCAAGTCAACCCATTCCGGATATTTATTTAAATGGGGTGGTGCTTCCCAAGTGTGAAAAGTTCAAATATCTGGGATCAATGATCAACAGCGAAGCAACTGCTGATCTGAATCAGATTCAGATTATGGTAGATTAACACATGGTTTGACTGTCGGGAGAGCGCCTGGTTACTGTGTGGATTCTAAGCCGTGGAAACCTGGTACTACTTAGGAACGTTTTACGATTTAAAATCAATTAGCCTATTTGACAAATAACTCGCCAAAAATAATATTTCCCTTTTCGACTTTAGCATTAAAATCGTCAGGCGCTACTTTGACACCGTACTCCAGACAGGCTACGTAGGCTCCGTCTTGAAGATCATATAACTCCTCCTTGATAGGATCTGCAGCATCATTGGTAAAGACGTACATATTAGTTCTGAATTGTAGGAGGGATCCTACGAACCTTGTCAAAAAGGCAATGGCAGTCATTGTTCCCTTAAAATCGCGTAAAAGAGGCAGACCTAAGAACTCCTGGATCACACAATTGCAGAAACATCAGCATTTGATTGGCCTCAATGATGAAGTAATTCAAAATAAAATTTAAACGCTTTTGAGATATGCTTGTTTTATTTCATCTCCCTAGTACCGACAATCCTGTGAAAAGAAATGAGAGATACTAATATTCACAACATTTATTGCTACAGTAGGTACATACATACATGCGTTTATTCGATTATTTTTTATTGAAGAAATGTTTTGGTATCCAATAGGCAAGTGCAGACCAAAATCGTTTGAGCCTTATTGAAAAAAATTAAATTTCGTGTTATACCATTATTTTAAAGTACAAAGCAAGCAAAAAATAAACGTATCGAATCCGGCGATACGTCTCCCAATACGGCTTCTGGACAGATGGAGAGACAGGGAAAAAGACAGACCAACAGGCAGAACGACAGATGTGGACTTAATTGCGGGAATCACTTCTTTCAACTCCTCTATAACCATTCGAACATCATACATCTTCACACGATAGCAACAACTTTCTCTAACTACACAAAATAGTGGTAAAAAAAAACTTCTAATAAAATCCTTATCCCATCCATATTCGATTTATAAATAAAAAAATCAAATATTAAACTAAATAAACATTAAATCAACCAACTGTCGGATTGAAATTTTCACTGACCTTATTAGAACACCAAAAAAGGAAACACTATTTCCACCTTAATAGACACGCAAGCCGCTCCAGCTACAGATGGTACAGCAGGAAAGCTGCAAATGCAGGTCAGTAAGCAAACACAATTTTAATTAAATGGTCGATTGACTGTGTTTCTTCTGTACCTGTTCGACCTATGGGGGGATGAATAAAGTGAAAATCCATTTGGATTTCCCCCCTTTTAGGGAATGAATAAAAAAAATACAATCCGCTGCTTTTATGCATCCTTAATAACGGCCACAGTTTGAAGGTAGAAGAAACGTTCAAAAGCAGAGCAATACCCTGTTCAAATGCAAAGTCCATTTGACGAAGTCAATTTTAGAGCCATTAACATTTCCGTTTCATCGATCGAAGGATATTCGGACGCGATTTCATACACATTTCCTTCTCCGGCCGTATTTGAAATTTTCGGATGTTCTCGGTGGTGTAATGGTGACGTGGGTCGTACAAAAAATCAATTGCTTAACTCAAGGGATCACAAAATTTAATCACTGCACTTTGGTTAAGGTAATTCGCAAATAGAATATTCTTTTAGTGCGATTCTACACTCGAATCATAGATTTTTTTATTGCAGAAAAACTTTATTGAATCTGTTGAATTAATAAAGATTCAGTGTGACAGAGGAATGGAAAACAATTTGGTTTTCTTTAAGGAAAATCAAAGTTTTCGGTCGAATATTTCCATTTATGCTAAGTGGACATTACAGTTCGGTAAATGGTTTCGAAATTTGTACCATATAACTTTTCACAAACTCCGTAACGAATGTAACAATAAGCGGAAGGTCTTTTTTTGTGAAAAGTTCGTATTAAAATCTGTCATCAAAAGTTTAATACGGTTTTTTTTCGTTTTAAATTCTACAAATCAATTGATATTTGATGTTGAATAGGGGTGGTAGCTTTCTTCAGAGTATGTAATTAATTTGACTGTAGTTGAATTTTCAAATGACCTCTAATTCAACCTTATATTGTTGCATTTATTTGTTTAATCCACTTCATTTACATTTTTGTTATTTCAATGCATACCACAGGGGCACTTAAATACGTTATCAGATTTGTGTTTAAGACAGTGAAACCTCTTTCCAATCATCTTATAGGATTACGAATGTCACTAGTAGGCTTAAGCGATGTCACCTTGAACGCTGAAACTTAAATAGATGTAAACGGTATTCTAAAGTAAATGAAGAAATGTAAAAGTATCCTGATGTCTTCAATTTGGTGAAAGATTTAGAACGCTATCAATGAAAAAAGCGTCATTCTTCCAAGCTAAGAAGTAACTATTGACGATGTAATTCAAATCTTCAAAATGTTATCTTCGATTTGCAATGGGATTGCATTTTAAAGGAATGCAAGACAGTTGCGACTGCGTTAGAGGATCTCATCACGTTCTTATCGCACAGTAAAAGAAAATTGACGTCCACTTCTAAGAAAATCAAATCGAAATTAGACAAAGAAACAATTTTTAAAAAAATAGGTTTTTCGTGATCGTTGATTCGATTATTACTTGAATAAATCGTCGGTTTGATGCCATTTAGAATCTGCATGAAACCTTTTCCTTTATGTGGCAACTTAAATCAACTTACTTAAATGGTGAGGTAATTCACCTGAAACATATCTACACAGCCAACTTTGAGTTTTCTGAATGCAATTTTCTCACAGAAATTGGATACAATTTTTCCAAATGTTTTCGTTGCTCTTCTTGTGCTTTGCACCAAACCTGCCACCTTTGCTAGTGTTGAACGTTCCTTAAGAGTCCTTGCAACAATTAACAATTATTATTGCTTGCACTTTTCAAAACATCTTGTTTCAGGACTTTCTACGCTTTGTATCGAAGCACCTTTAAAGAAGAAATTAGATTTCGATGTTATTATAAGTAGTTTTTTTTGCCCAGAAAGCTAGTATATTATTGTATGAATGAGAATGTTTCTGTTTGAAAATAGCTTAACCCTCGACCCGTGTACTGGGCACAGAGTGCCCAAATGAATTTTCAAATCGAATTTTAACATCCATATTGGTCGATGACATGCAAGAAATAAATAATTTTTAGCGCATACAATGCCTAAGTACACGAAAATTAATTTTACCATTTTTTGATGCAGGCACACATAATTTGGATTAAAATAAAAAAATATTGTTCTTCTTTGATCTCATATTAAAAAAGCAATTTTCTTCCATACTTACTTAATAGGGCACTGAGTGCCCAAGTACATGATAATTTAAATATTCAAGTACACGGTTCGAGGCTTAAAAATAAAAATAAATTGATAATAAATGATGAATAAATAAGAATTTATTAAAATTTCACTCACCTCACTTCAAAATAAAAAAAAAACACTAAATTTATTCAATAATATATTCATCTTATTCTGACTTCATTTTACGTACAATGTACATGGGTTTTCTCTGGACGGCCATGGTTGTAGAGTACATAGATAAGCACAGATTAGGCAGAATGAAATAGTTCAGATAGTTCCACGTTTCCTGCCCTCATTTACCCTCTCTTAAATACGTGAATACATGTAAGTTCCATTAATTTTTGTTGTTAAGTTAGGTTTAGTTTGCCTTACCACTTTTATGGTAGGGCTTCGCTGTTTTGCTCTGCTTAGGAGTACAACTTATTTCTGACGGATTTAGGTTGGTAATATAAGATTTTGATATATTTGCTATGTTTTTATCATAAATTAAATATAAAACGTCTGTCTTTAAAGCGTTGCCTCCGAAAATATATAAATCGGTGAGGCCCTCCGTTAGTATACAGATATACAAATCTCTGGTAACGTTAGAGTAATATATCGTCGGTTCAAAGGTAAAACTCATTAAGTACAAAATTTTTAAAAATGAGTTTTTTTAGAAATATAAATACATTTATTCACGTTCTATAACTATAAAAAAACGAGGCATAATTCTCATTTTTACAATTTTTACAGTATACACAAAATTATAATACTCACTAAGTGCAGGCATTTTGATACCAAAAGCTGTCTTTAAATTGAATTATCTCCTTTTGTCTGTTTTGTTAGTTAATGAGCAGATGATATAATATAGCGTAAAAATCATATATTGTGTAAATATGGTCGCTCAATTTTTTCTTAAGTTTTTGTATTCAGTGCCATCTATCGGCAAACTTGAAAACATTTGATGAATATGCACTTTTGATACCAAAAAAATTTATTGGAAATATTTAGTTAATTTTTATATAAAAGGATGTCATCACTTCGTGGTAAACGCAAAAAATAATTACGAAAACTTCATGACCTCAAAGCCAATTCAAGTACTCTAATTTCAATTAAAATTAATTAGAATACGACTTCTTATCGCCTTGAATACAAAAAAAAAAAAAACTTATACGTGCTGTACGTACCTGCTGGCATTCTTTCCCGAAAGCTTCTTCAACTGCGCTAAGGTCCTAATTAAAATAACGTCACAAAACTTAACTATGTACATCAACGGATAACCTGAAAATGAACATTCGCACGAAGGGTTGCACTCTACTCAAACTTCTCCATTACCCAGCGCAAGACAATCTTCTAGATAACGATAATGCAACAACTGAAAGTCAAAAGCGAGCACATCTACACATTGAATCACATTCCCAAAACCTGACGACCACCCTCTTTTAAGTATTCGGCGGAGAGAAATGAAACCCCTTAATATTAGATAAGTGTGTACCTTCTATAAATACATTCATATATGTATGTATACAGATGTATATGACACGAAACAATTTTGGCGGCATACGTGGATTGCAGTAATCTAAAGCAAATCACATCCATACCACACGTGCTGGAAGTAGCATACGACACAGCAAAATTCTCATCCGAATACACCCTTAGTGCATGCATTATGCTGCACAGTGCAGCAACAACTAGGAAGACTAGGTAATCTCCATATCTGGGCGACGTCTAAAAAGTGGATCGTCGCGAAAGTCATTTTGTGAAAACCAAATTTGACTCTTAACATAAGAAGAAGCGTACCTACTCCTTGCAACCGGAATCTCAACAGCATCTGCCTAGCTCATTGCAGCGTTGGTGGTTATAGAACACAGAGTCGCCGTTGAAATGTGCATACATATATCATTAGGCGTCACCGTGCGTCCTTGATACCACTTCACTGTTATGCCGTAGTCATTGTCGTTGGAGCGGTGCATAACTGACAATACAATACCTACCCGGAGCTTTTCCATTTCATTTTTATTTTCTTCGTATGAATATGCGTTTGTGCACATACGTATGTAGAGAATCCCTTTGTTCCAAAAATGCAGCATATACCTATGACGACTTGAAGAAAGCATTAAAATGTTTACCATAGTTGTCATGAATTCCATAAGGACCTGCTCCAGAAAATCCTCTTCTAAGTGAGCCGATGCTCTGCTGTGATTGTCAACACCACTACACTAAAGGCTGGCTCCTAGTAGGTATCCCCTTATTCAAAATGCACTTCGACTTTAAAATACGCCATCTTCCTTTCAATTCCCACTGTGACTTTTCATCATTTGGAAGGATCTTTTGTGGTAAATTAAAACGCTATCCAATGTATAGAAAGCAATAGGGGTGAGGAAGCTATTCGTCTTTTTGTTGTGTAGGTGATGGTTTCCATTATTGAAGAAAAGGATCAAAGACATGCCGTGAAATTAAACTACATAAATGGTCCCTTATATGACAGGGTTTGGCTGAAGATTATAAACATACAAAAGGTGTGATGAGGTGTGTTCACCCTTTGTTGTGTGAGCGCATATGTATATACTTAGATTTAAGGGATCCACTCAGCCTCCCCCAGGAAAATTGTTTTATTTCAAACACAACGTAGAAAATAACAACAGAAATGTTTTCAATGATTTAATTTTCATTCTCTTTTTTGTTGTCCTTTAGATTGATCTCTTTACTTCTTCAAACTCAACAATGCAAAATCGTATTGTTTGCTGAGTTTGATTCTCGTCTAAAACTGTATTCTTTCATCTTTCTGTTCCGTGTTATAGGTAGAATTATATTTTGAGCATGGCAATACGAAACAATGTATAATATATTATTTTGAATAAAAAGAAATATGTGTAGGTACATAACAAACGAAATTGCATTACAAAAGCATTAGGTGACATCCAGAATATTGCAGGAAATCTTTATCCAAACACTACTTATGGATAAACTTTTATTTACTAGAGAATGTGCAAAATATGATGTGTTTAATGGAATGTCCAAAACCACCTGGCAATCACAAACTAATGTGACTGTAATGCAGCAATGTAAACACAGTTAAAGTGAAATCATTGAACATTTGGATGAAATTTTATTACGTGTTTCTAACTTCCTCGTATACATTAGTATACTAAAGAGAAAGTTATTGCGATCGTGCGGAAATTTCGAACTCAAACTGAATATGAGTGATGATATTACGACTATAGAGAAGTCCAAAAAAGTGGGTCCGCCAATGCCGTCCGTCTGTCTAACCGGGCGCGGTATGGCGAAACGGTTCGACGGATTTGCTTCAAAGTTCGCATATAAGGTTTTTGGGGTTACATCTCCGGGCATCTTTTTATATTTTTGCTTTATCTTTTGAAATAACGGTACCTGAGATAAAAATTTTTTGTGAAAATCACTTATCACTATTTTTCTCAAAAGTGGTTCAAAGGATTTCGGTCTTTTTTTGTAATAACAATATTTGGGATGGGGTGAAAAATTAAATAATTTTTTTTAAATATAACGATTTTTTTAAATTTAAATTAAATTGGCTCTAACGATTTTTATAATTTTTTGTATTTCGAAATTTTTTAATACCTAAAAAGTGATTTAAATAAACTTCTCACCATTAATTGTTGATTCATTTTGCGATTAAAAACGCATCTCATGTACCGAGAAAATTTCGTATGACACAGTCGTGCACTGTATTTATTTTTGGGAAGACATCTTTTATAAACATATATCCCCCTTGAGACTCACTTCCCGGGAAATAAGGATACTACGTGTTCTTATGGCAACGGTGGCCACCCTTAAATCGACTAATACCATGCGGCATACGAATAGTTAGTATATTGCATCTTGAGTAGTGACTGAAGACGCTATCAAAAATGCAACTGCATCTTTTGAGGGTTTCAGTCCCCCGGTCCGGTTGAAAATTATCCAGATATACTGAAACAAATTATGAGTCAGCTTTGGCCAACGCTAAAAAAAATGTTAACCTATATATTCCTTCCCTCTGGCGTATGGTTAAAGTTGGTTTCATAACAGAAATTGGTAAGTCTGACTATACTCTAGCCAAAAGCTTTAGCCCCATAAGTCTGTCTTCCTTCTTGCCGAAAAGTTTGGAGAGACTGGTTGAGCAGCATGTGCGCAAAGTTGTTCTTCCGATCACATTCTCTCTCTGAGGAAATGAGCGTTTATCAGCGCGGAAAATCCTGCGAGACTGCGCTTCAAAACCTTGTTGCGTTGGGCATTTTCGTCAATATTGAGGGTGTAGACGGAGCTTTGGTGATGTGGATAAAAGCAATGCTAATTTACAGGATATTGTTTTCCTGTCTCCCCTTTTATGATGTATTGTGGTAGAATCTCTACTTACGGCTCTCAATCTTCCTGGAAACGACACTCAAACTTATGTCAGCGCTTTCTGTCGGTTACAGCCTAGGGGCTGTCTGCTCTCAGGCACAAAGATCCCTAGATTTGATCAATGTTTGGTGCAATAGAAATGTGATTTCAGTGAATACTCTTAAAAGCACGGTTGTTCTCTTTACGAGAAGGAGGAAGGTCACTGATCTGTCCTAACTCGCGCTTATAGGTGTCACTATCGCAATCCCCAAAGAAGTCAATCCTGAAGCCAATATCTGAGAATAAACCTCAATAAAAACAAAACATCATGTTGCTTTTGGCAAGACAGGTGGCTTATCTCCGTAAAGGGTCATTAGAATGACCATGATTAGACCACCCCTCTTAGACGCATCAGTTGTTTATTGGAACAGGCGTTCGTGGAAACGTGATACTACTTCTTTTGCCCTACTCCTAAGAACGGTCTGTCTCGGCTACACATGGGGACTCCCAAACCCGCCGGACTCTGCTCTAAATGCTTTGATGAACCTTCCCCCCTTGTACGCTAAAAAACATATCACGCTTAAAAATAGGTGGCTTTCGGTACCATGCGCACTGAAATTTTGAAGAACTTCCTCGAGAATTATCCACTGACCCCTATTCTATGCATATGCCTTCCACAGCAATGATACCAGAAATCCTTCAGCGATACGTCAACATTCCTCAGGTAACGAATGGCTTTGATCATACTGTGAACCAGTGAATGTTTGTCATCGTATTTTCACAGGTGGCTTTAAAATAGGACAGGGGTCTGGTGCTGGAGTCTTTGTGGAATGCGATAATATTTGACTTCGCTTCCCCTTGGGTGATCATGTGTCTGTTTTCCAAACGGGTATATTCGCCATCCCAATAGCTATGCGCTATATTGTGAACAACAGATGGAGGATTAATTAGAGTTAGCATCTACAGTAAAAGCCGTGCTGCATTAACAGCGCTGCTCAGGACCCGAACCTATGTTGCGTCTGCCTTCATTTGCAGTCATGTCTTCCATTCATTCTTGGGTTTCTCGTGAATACAATATTCAGTGGCGCGACTGCGATCTCTCTATCTCTCAGGAAAATTGACTGTAGGCTAATTGTAGGCACGGTTTCGGACCACCAAGCTTTTGCCAAACACTAAAATATGTTGGTCTTGAGCGACACTACCACCTGTCCTGCTTGTGGTGATGAAAATACTTTCTCTGCAGTTGTCCGGCCTTTGCTCGCATCAGGCTGACGAGGCGATGGTAAATGTAAGGTGTCTATGTAGTATCAAAATGGATCCTACTAGTTGTGTTTTAGCGCTCAATAGGATAGTAGCAACCTACGACAAAAGAAAAAAAAATATATGTACATACTTCGGGATAAAACTCGACATCGCTATAACTCTAAAACCGATGAGCTGATTTTCACTGATTCTTATTTTGTTTTGTTTATATTGCTGTATTAGCTGTGTTGCATGTTGAGGCAGAAAGAAAATTCCGGAAAATCGATTGATTCTCATTTTTCGCATTTTACGATAGGTGGTTGACAGCAAACTTTACCATAGACAAGAATTATTTTAAATAATAAATATTTTCATGCCTGTATAAAAAAATGTTGTTGTGTTAATGTAAAGCTCCCGTAAATTCGGAACCATTTTTAGAAATGATAAAGCAAAAAATATACTGATAGACATTACTCTAAAAACTATAAACATGAACATTGAAGCATATCCGTCGAACCATTTCGTCATACAACTTCGCAGGATCATACTTCATTCCGATTTTGAGCTCGGAATTTAAGAACGGTAGCAATAACTTTCTTGACGCTAGAAGTACATGCTATTTTTTTTGTACGTAAAGGACATTCTTCGTTGGAATCGACTGCAGCAATTTTCACAGTGGTCGTGCACAAAGTCTATTTACAAAACACTTTGAAATAAATAATAAAATGTTCTAATAAACTTTTATAATTAAATTATCACTAATTTAGTTTTTATGGCAAAATAATTCGACTAAGCATGAACTTCCAGGGTTAAATGACCTTCGGATAAAAGCTCGTTTATTGGCTAACTTCTTTTTTTCCGACAAGGTTATGGTCAGAAATGAGAGATGTAGGGTTACCCATTCTATATCAAAAAAGTTTCGGTAAGTTTGCCAGTTCCGTATAAATCCTAGATTCCAATCAAAAGCGGGTGATTTAATTATCAATTCATTCATCGCATTTTAGACCTGCCACTCTTATCTGATATTCATTCAACACATACATGCTCCTGCTACTTATTTTGTTTGCTTGATCCCTTTTCGTGATCTCACCGATGATCTCCAGATCCGTCAACCCACGAACTCGCATCTAAACTTGTGCGGTAGCATTAGCATGTTATAATGTGTTCCTAGACTCACCTGTATGGTAATATTTCCCATTCAGTCCCTTTTTACGGCCAGCGGTAATTATTGGGAGATGCGCTGCAGTGAAATCATTATCCATTAAGTATTAAGTAATCACAAATATTTCTCTAGTTTCAAACAAACAGTATCTTTCTGTTGGCTATGTCCAATGCCCTTAATTTTATAATTACTAACTACAGTCAGAAGTTACACAGCCCGATGAGCGATTTCAAATTTAAACATGCAGTCTTTTCCCTCGTTCATTTTTGTAAGTAAACTATGAAACTGATTTCACTGTGGCAATTAGTGGAAACAAAAGGATAATGAAGCCAATCTTCTATGGTAAAAGACAGTCAAATATCTTGAACAAAAATCGTTAAAATAATATAACGACCACTTATCTGCAATTTCCTTCTTAGAAATACTTAAGAAAGACATTGGTTTTTTTTTTATCACAGTACTCAACCCACATCGATTTATTTTTTCATTCAATGTGTTTTTTTTTCCTTTTTTGATTTCCAAATGGAAACTATGAGTGAATTGACAAAAGGGGCCTATATAGTGTAGCACTATGGGAGAATTAAAATCTGCCTTTGTTTTCCCAATCGAATGGGAAATTTATTGACAAATGGAGTATTTCAAAAAGGTTTTCTTAAGAGAACTGGAAATAAACAACAAATGACAACCAACCAGCAAGAAACATTAACCCTTAATATGACTGAAAGAAAAATAAAGATAACACGAGTAAGCGAACAGCAAACTCTTTAGACGAGAGTGTTTTCTTTTTATATA
This sequence comes from Ferdinandea cuprea, assembly GCA_963576555.1. NCBI lineage: Eukaryota > Metazoa > Arthropoda > Insecta > Diptera > Syrphidae > Ferdinandea > Ferdinandea cuprea. The sequence continues at coordinate 89,438,087 of OY754959.1, forward strand.
TATATATTTTTTTTTTTTCTAACTTTTTGAGACATATTAACTTGGCTAAGCCATTAATTGATGTTGGCAAATGCTTTTAAAGTTAAATTGAATTTTCAACTATGTAGTAGATAAACTTACTTTGCAAAAATCTATTTTAGGAAGTATATTGGGTGGTAGTGCATATATGTACACATCCCTAAGAGAGCTTGTACTAGGTATTTTTGGGAAACAACTTAGAATTTCATTTTGTATGAATAGATACTAACTACATTGATACATACGTTTATGCACATGTTTAATATCTATCCAAAGGGTTTAATAATTTTGATACAAATTTTGTAAGACCCTACGAATATTAGTCGTAGGGAGCTAAAATGATTTGCATATATGTATGTATATACTAGTCTTTTCCCGAGTATAAATAAGACACCCAGGAAAAGTTAAGTTGAGTTGTATATGTATTCCTTACACCTGCACACGTACGTTACAGAGTCTACTTACCGTCACCAACCCAACCAGTCAAGCACTCTGGTCAATCATTGTCAGTCAATTCTTCAAATCTATGTATACACTCAATCAAGGCAGTAAAAGCGATTGCAAAGCAGAGCAACCCGAAATATGTCGGATAATAAAATTTCCCGCTGGATGGAACAACTTTTTTTCATGTTCTTTTCCCTTATCGTTCACCGTGATTGACTCTTTTCTGTTCAATACAAGCATAAAACAAAAATAACACGCTTTTCTTCGACTTATTTGGTGCATTTTGTACATATCTTGCTGCACTGCTGTGTCAAGTTTATTGAGCAGGTTGTAGATGTAAGTTTCTGTTTGGCAAAATTCAGTTTAAGGTTTTTAATCCGATTTAATTTTGTGTGTATCTCGCTGTGCAGGTGTTTAAATTTTATTAAACAGATTAGGTCTGGCTTTATTTGAAAGATTCAGTTATCAAACAGATTGCGATGCGTAGCTTAAACGGTTAAGGGAAGTCGGAATTTCCAAAAAATTAATTTTTTTTTCTTGCACTTCCTCAAAGTATAATATCAACATTTTCAAGAGAGAGCGAGCGGCGGGCTCTCTGCAGCTCGAGAGCGGCGAGTGTAAAACTTTAGACGCGTTTTTCTTAAAACTGTGTTTTTAAGTTCGAAGAATTTCGATTTTTTATAAGCAATTTACTGTTTTTTTTAGTATATTGTCTAAGGCCGCCATTTTGTTCATTTCCAAAAAAGGCTCGATCAGGAACTACTGCTACACTGCATACATATTATTTTTTATTTCAATGAATTCGGGTGAACTGCTGAGGGGTTATGATGTACCCTCCTGTAAAAAATCCTAATGGAAGGTCTTTTAAGGACTAAGTTAAGAGAAGTGGGCGGATGCCACGCCACCTGGATGGAAAATCACATATGTTATATCTTTCCTGGATTCTCTGCAAACCCTATTAATGTGCCGAATTCCAAGATTCTACGAAGATTCAGAGTCAGTGGTTACTAGTTTTGCCAATTTTGGGGCGTTACAACTCACGAAGCGCTCATCTTAAACAGTTGAAATTAAGTATGGCGCATGCTACTGTGCCTCCCAATAAATTCTGAAATTTTGTCTCTAGCTTTGTTGTAAGCGAGGTTAGAATGGCGGTCAAAATGGCCCGAGTTGGTTCGTGTAGTGCCAAAGTTGCTAAAGAACTTGGCTTAACAAAATATTTTGTCTGTATTGCCTTTTTTCAATTCCCCTTGTGGTTGGAGCCGTACGGGTTAAGTCAATTCAAAAGAATTAAGCACGTTGGTATTAATAATTTTATTCGGGAAATACGATCCGGAAATAAGATCGGACTTGAACAGCATGCCATACGATCAGTAGTCTGGCAAGCTAATTCTGCGCTTTGCCGTTCGTGTTGCCTTCAGTGAAAAAAAAATATTTATATTTAATTACTATTAAAATTTCAAATTGATTTTTATCGAAAACGACGGCGAAGCGTGGCCTACCATTTTACCCTGTTACTGGGATGGATGCTACCCTACAAAATATATAAAAACTAACGGAATCCGCGATTCCCAAGTTTGATATTCCCCTTATAAGTCAACCTTTTTTTTACCGGTTGGCAAGACTAGTTTTTCAATGACTGGACATGGGTTCTCGTCTTGCCTCATCAATCTATCAACATGATGCCCACTTAGCACCCGCAGGAAATACTTTTGCACAGAAAATTGTTTTTTTAGAGGGGTTAAGTACAAGAATTTGTTTGTATGTAGGGGGGAAGGTGCCAATCTTCACCCGCTTAGGCGAGAGGTGCAATTCAAAAAATTATTTACTAAAAATTTAAAAACAGTTCTAAAAGCTGGAATTTTTTTTCATATTGTCCCGCTTAAACGAGGCAAGATAGACGCCAATTTTGGCGTGGTCCGAAAGTTGACGACACAGTTGATTCTAGAATTCGTCCGCAGCTGTCCGAAAAACATATAAATTGCCTTAGTAAAAGGGCACAACCAAGGCACTAAGTGACATCCAACTCACAGCGTCACCTACCAGGGCGGGCAGAACAACATTTTCAAGACCAGGTAGTAATTCTTCTTGTTCTCTCCATTTAACGACGAGATTATGATCAGGATTATAGGAATCATAACCCACCCACTTCACTGCATTCCTACTGGTCCGCCTGTGGGGTTCGCCGATTCGACCTCAAAAAATATCTGCAAGCCTCCCTCTTTTACGCGATTGTAAGGGAACGTTGATTGCCATTGCGTTTTTGACGGGGTTCGTACGATCCCTCCATTGAACATGACAATACCAACTAAGTCCGTCGTGCTCCAATTTTTTCGAGATGGGTTCTTTGACGTGAAGACTTCTTCGGATTCTGGAACTTCTAATTCGACAAGCTTTGTTACTCCTGCTGTCAACTTGCTGTCAAGTGATCGTTGCAGGGAAGTCTGATCATCACTTATGATGGCTCCATCGTCAGCAAAGAAGAGCTGATGCACTTTAGGGTCCGTCACTTTTCTCTCAAACGGATAATCTAGGACCATAGCAAAGAGCAAGGGACTTAGGACACTTCCCTGGTGAACACCGACTTTTATTGGAAATTCATCGGTGACTCCTGCGGGACATCTGCATGATCCTCGTACATGTCCATGATCATCTGTACGTAGGTTTCAGGAACTCCTCTTTGTGTTAGCGCTACTTATATCAGATCTCTTGGTTGTCTATCGAACGCTTTTTCAGAATCAACCAGAATCATATACAGATCCTTTAAGGAATCACGATGCTTTTCCATTGTGATCCCTATTACATCTGTGGTTGATTTACCAGCGACGAACCCACGCTGGTCGTCAGACAGCCGTATTATTTGTCTTAGGAGACAAATACCCGCTCAACGATCTTCATGGTGTGTGACATAAACTTTATTGAACGGTAATTATCACAGTTTCACGTATCTCCCTTTCCTTTGTGCAAAGGAAGAAGATAACTTTTCCTCCACTGGTTGGGCATTGAATCATCTCTCATGAGTTTGGTGATAAGAATAATGAGCCATCTGAGGCCGTTGTCTCCAATCTTTTTCCAGAACTCACAGGGTATCTCATCCGGCCCAACCGCTTTTCTCTTCTTGGAGTTCTTGAGTGCTTTCCCAACTTCTTCGACTTCTATGTCGGTCACTTCTTTATTATGGGCGGCACCTGGAAAATATAGCTGGGGAAACTGTTCGTCCAGGTAGTAATTAATGATATTAATTTACAATTTACAATTTTTCATTAGCACAGGATAATTGAATTGAAATAACAACGGATTTATACAATGGACGTACAAGAAAATTATAATTAATTTGTCACATCAAGAAAAATACATTTCTTTGTATTCGTTGCAGCTGCCAATGTACTTATTAGTAAATAAGCTTCATATGAAATTCATTGCTAAGTAAACCTGTCATCGATGTGCATTTACTAATCAATTATACTTAACTAACCGGTGGGGATAACTTGCAGGATATTTTATGATTTGCCCGTATGTATCTACTAAGTGCATTTAGTTTCATTTTTACACCATGGTAAAACAGACCCACCAGAACAATAAAAGGGCATTAGTAACGCTCAAAATATTATACTTCTGTGCTAAACTATTAGGCATGACCTTTTATACTATAACGAAACGCAATCGATTTAAATATTCTGTAAGAACTCATATCTTGTCCTTGGCATTCAGATTATTGTGCTTCATTGGTTTTGTATTACATTTGCCGTACGTTATCAAGAGGGTACTCAAATACACTGTTAATGAATTACTTATCGGTATTTTAATGTTTACTTACACTATATCGATTTGTATGTTTTTGATTTCGTTCGCTATTTTTCAAAGCATATACAGTAAACCATATGTTCACATTTTAAATAAAAGTATCGAAATTCTTAATCGTATATCTACAATAACTAAAGAACCAACAATTTTTAGCAGAAAGTTCTGTGTATTGATGTGGTTTCGAATCGCGTTTAATACATTGGTACTAGGTGATGCATGGCGATCTGTGACAACAGTAGCAATAACTGATCATTCACACGTTATTCAATATTTTTGTGGATCTGTATTATTGGGTACAATATATATAAGCACCGATATGTTAATTTTGGGATACTTAACGTCATTGACTATGTATGAAAACATGGGAAAACACATGGTGGTTTTTGCAAAACGTATTCAGAGAACAGAAGGTCGCTTGATGTCAAAATTTAAACGAATGCAAGTTCTATGCGATTTTTCGGAGGAACTAGTCGAATGTTCGGTTATATATTCGCAAATTTACAAAATTACTCGGGAATTTCATACCACATTCGAGTGCATTGCTCTAAACAAGTACTTTATTGACTTCGTTATTGTGATTTCATTTGTTTATCACAATTTTTTGAGCTACATAACCAGCGGGAAAATAATGTGGCCTTTACTTACTCTGGCCGTATTGCGGATAGTGGATTTCGCTTTCTTAACTCTGGTGGTGGATATGACCGTTCGCATATCTCGAAATCGAGGATATGTTAACTGGGAAACTTTGTGCTCAGACATTGAAATCCGTTGGGACATAACCGTAAGTTATTACCATTATTTTATACCACAGACATACATATCTGTGTTCTACTTATTTCTTTGTTTCAATAGGTTGATCGGTTTTTGAACCAATTAAGATTTGAGGAATTAAAAATTGATCTGTATGGATTTTTCCATCTGAATAATGGACTCTGTTTGCGGGGACTTTCAATTTTAATTACTTACTTGACCATTCTTATTCAATTTAGCATGCTGGGGTATTTCCAGCAAGAAGTGTTTATATTAAATTACAATAATTCACGCGCGTAATTCGCAATTTGAATTATTTCAACAAAACCTGTGTTTATTTGTACTAAAACACATTCCGGAATTTGTTCTTTATAATAAATCCAATTAAAATAGTTCAATCAAAATTCTGCAAATATTTAAATAAGTTTCAAACAGACTATTCGAAGCCATAATACATATAAGATAAACTTGTTCAGTTGAAAGCGATGTTCGCGAAAACTCGTAAAAGAACATTAGCAGTCGTATTTATAAGATTTTACTTAAACGTGTGTCACGGGTTGTTTAGTTAAGCTTGTAGTTGTAGTTACAATTTGTATCTATAATCGATTTTTCTCTTAAGCAGTTTTTGTGTCAAGTAACGTAGTAAAAATTATAAATCTATCTCAATTAAAACTAAATTTCATTACGTTTGGATAAAATCATCTGCTTGAAGTCTGTGAACAAACATAATTTGAAAATCAGGACCACAGTTACCAATAATAAAATTTAATATTGCACAAAAAACAATGTTCACATGAGATGTGACAGAATAACAAATAAAGTGCACGACTGCGTAAAACGAAACTTTCTCAGTTCATGAGATGCGTTCTGGAATCGCCTTTAAGAATGATAACATTTGATCAAATACCAAATTTATTTAAATCACTTTTTTGATGTAATTTCGCACATTGGACACTTTTGACATGATTGTTCCAAATAAAACAAATTATTAAAATCGTTACAGCAAATTATTAACATTTATGAAAATCGTTATACGAAAAAAAAATCTAAATATGCAAATTTGTTCCACTTTATAGAATAAAATAAAGTAGATTTTTTTGGAGTTCCCAAAAAATTTTTTTCCAAAAACTGGTATTTTTGGCCCCATCCCAATTATTCTTAGTACAAAAAAGGACCAAAATCATTGAAACCTTCTTAAAGAAAAATAGTGATAATTGATTTTCACAAAAAAAATGTATGGCAGGTACCGTTATTTCAAACGATAAAGCAAAAAATAAAAAGACGCCACGAGATGTAACCCCAAGAACGTTATATACGAACTTTCAAGCAAATCCGTCAAAAAGTTTCGCCACACGGCGACCGTACAGACAAACAGACAGACCGACGGAAGGCATTAGGAGACGCACTTTTTTGGACTTCTCTATAGTCATAATATCATCCCTCATACTCAGTTTGAGTTCGAAATTTCGATCGATCGCAATAACTTTCTCTTTAGTATACTACTGTATACGAGAAAGTTGAAAAATTCGATTATATAATATTATATTAAGGGTCACATTTATATTTTTAAATAAATCGCTTTTCCTAAAAAGGTTTAGACGATTACTTAGATCTCCTATCGTTGCGTGGATTGGTTGGATCTTTCCACGAGAAATATATTAATATTAATCTTAATTATCAGTATTATGCCGAGGAAGTTGTGGATCAGGAAAAGAGTATCACAATTTTGTCATTTTTACTCCAGTCGCACTGGTTCACCGGTTCGACCTTGAACATTTCGGCACGATTTCCACTTTCTGATAAATCACTGAAGCCTGACACTTTCATCACGTGCATGTTACTGTTGCTCCAGCCGTGTCATCCTAAATGACACCGTGTAAAAACATATATACTGGGCACAAAGTGCCCAAAGGAATTTTCAAACCGAATTTTAACATGTATTGGTCGATGATATGCAAGACAGAAATTATTTTTTAGCGCATACAATGCCTAAGTAGACGAAAATGTATGTTACTATTTTTTGAAGTAGGAATTCATAACTAGGATTTAAATAAAACAAAATATCGTTTCTTTTTGGTCTCATATAAGATATGCAATTTTCATCCATAATTACTTTATAATGTGCCCAAGTGCAGGATAACTCAAAATTTTACAGTACACTTCTAGGGTTAAATTCACTATATATGGCAACTGCCCGACAGCAGGAGCAACAAAGCTTGATCGAATAAGAATTTCCAAAATCCGAGAAATTCTTCACGTCAAAGAACCTATCTCGATTGTGTTGTCTTGTTCAAAGGAGGTATCGTACGAATCTCGTCAAAAAGGTCATCAACCTTAAATTCGCGTTAAAGAGGTAGGCCTTAAAACTCCTGGATCACACAAATGCAGAAACACCAGCATCTGATTGGGCCTGCAGATATTTTTTGATGTCGAACCAGCGAACCACACAGGCGGAGCAGTAGGATTGCAGTGAAGAGGGAGGGTTGTGATCCCTTTAATTCTAATCGTACCCTCTTCGTTTAAATGAAGAGAAGAAGATGCGGCAACCGCCCGGGATATTCTTATCTATTCTACCAAGAAAGAATATGAAAACATATTTAAGGATTTTCTACAAAACGGTTCTAGCGATTATAAAAGCTAGGGCACCATCGCGTAAGATGATTATCGGCCGACGATATACTTTTGTTGATAGTATTGATGAATATTTGATGTGACCTTTAGACTGTTAATATCATACTATGATGTTTTGATGATAGTTTAAATAAATGTAACCCTTGAGACTATTGTCGACACAATGTTTTTGTGTTGATGATATCATTTTCTGCTTCATAAAAAAAAATAAAAGGACGACTGTGTTTGGGCGATAAATAAATCATTATTACATAACATATTTTTGTGTATTGAAAGTTGGTTTTTTGCGTTATTAAAACATAAATGAAAGACGTTTTGACATCTGAATATATCGTTAATAGAAAATAGTAATGAAAGAGACAATTGGCATTACTAGGAAGGCCAAAAATACTAAGAGATGCATTGGATCCTTTAATTATTTTTGTTTGCCTAACACGGCAGGGTTACATCCTCTGTGATTTTGGGGGCACTCTGCTACCAGTTATCCAAAGCAAGTGCTCCGCAATGGCTTGGTCTCTAAAACGGAGAATCGGCCTATATAGTCGATGATCTTCTTAGTTGGAGCATTATTGCAGTGTTGACACTGAGAAATTTCACAAAGGGGTTTAAAAGGGATGTCGAGCGAAAAAAAGGGGGCGTCCACATAAAAAATTAATAAAGCAAAAAAAAAAACAATAACCACCAGCAAAACCCTGTTATAGATTTAATAAAACATCTTTGCGCAACAAAGAAAAAGTACGGGGGAGTCATTCCGTATTTCTTACGGCGATAATCGTAGATGCGATATTATCTGCCATTCTTCTTTTAGTTTACTTCACGTAACTCATATTTCAAACAAAGGTAAATACGAGCGAAGATTTGGAGGAGCAACATCGACCGATGAAAGAAACTAAAGGCAAGGTGAAACCAGGCTACAATAAAAAACTGAAATCCTTAGAACCACTTTCGAGAAAAATAGTGACAAGTGATTTTCACAAAAAAAAATTTGATGACAGGTACCGTTATTTCAAAAGATAAAGCAAAAAATAAAATTATGCCCCGATATGTAACCTTATATACGAACTTTGAAGCCAATCCGTCGAACCGTTTCGCCATACGGCGTCCGGACAGACAGGCAGACAGACCGACGGACGGCATTGGCGGACCCACTTTTTTTGACTTCTCTATAATATTGACTTCTCGCAATATCGTAGTATAGTAATAGTAATAAGTGATATACTTAAGTTTAGAGCGTCCGCATGACGACCATTAATCTAGCATAAGTATCCTGTTAATTTTAAGTTAGATTTAATCATTTTTGTCTAGTATGTAAGATATTTTTGGAAACAATAAAAATGAATTTAAAATTTAGAAAATTGAGCATTGCATTTTGCGTCGATTGATTTTATTTATTTAGTTTCTTTTTTAATGAACTATGTATGTAGACTTCAATGCTTCTAAAATTATTTTGTTACTATTTATAAGTATTTCCTGAATTTTTGAAAGGGCAAACATTTTTACTTTTAATGCTATTTTAGTTACAAGGGCAACGCTACTATATCTCTCAATTATGTACACTAACGTAAGCTTTAGGCGATGCAATGAATGTAAAACATATTGAGTATAAGAGTCATTCCAATAAAGTATTTCACCTAGTTAACAAGTGCGTTTATTTACAACATTGTTCATCTGCATTTTTTTGCATTAAATTTTGAGCTGGAAAGAGAGTTGCATTTTGTTTAATGCCGTGCAGCTACAGTAACAGGCTTTGCTTAGCCGTATATTCTGTCATATAAGTAACACACTTGTTTCATAATTGAAAAAGGGAACATTTTTAGACCATTTTTAATTTTTGTTGTAGAGCTAATTCTCATTTATTTTCCAAAAGATTGGGGCCACTTTTCATTTTAAAATTTCAACCCAGAATTAATGGTGCAAAGTGGACTAAAACATATTAAAATTGGACCCAATTCACAACATTTTTGGTGTTGTTTTGTTTTTTTTTGCCATATACATTTTTCATACTTGGTTCGGTGTCATTTTTTTGGGAATATGCAACCCCCTTGCACACATATGCCATTGTTTATGCTTTAATGTAATTCAAAGCTGCAAACTTCGGTCCAAATTGATAGATAAATATGAACAATCGTCCAAAACCTCAATATTAGGCAAATATGAATTTATTTCTCTTCCCCAAAATTGCAGCGTGAATAATCGCCCAAAGTAAAACTTAACAGTCGTCCAAATTTTTTTCGGCGATTATTAATTTTTTTGGTTTTGGGCGATTGTTACTTGGGTGATTATTTGCACAGCAATAACATATATATAAAAGGTGGCTAAAAGGGTGTTAAAAGTCGGCTGCAGCTCATTTGAACCCTTCCAAATATGCACCGGATTTCGGCAAAGTGATGTGCTATCATGTGACTTTTTCAATTGGAAAGGAATTGGGATCCAAACTCCTAACTCTAAGGACAAAGTGCAACAGATTCCTTATGCTGTCAGTTCTGCTAAACGGCGCCAAGTGCTGGAAAAATTCTTCGACAGACATTTGGTCCTGTGTGCGAGGAGGGATATTGCTCCAGCCAACAGGATCTTCGAATACCCCCAGGTTCGAGACGACAAACAAGCCATCGCGCATGCCAGAGCGCTTGGTATGAATAAATGTAAGCAGAGTACTCGGGATGAAAAACTGACGAGACAGGGGCTCATAGTAAGCAGTTGCACTATACATTGTACAAATATGTACAAAAGAAATGTCATAAATTTGCCTATTTATTTTAAGTCAATATTTTCCACAGTGGTATTCAAATTAAACCAACGGCTGGAAATTATTCAATGTCTTATCGCAACATAGGCTAAGACATACTTTTACGATTTGCTGTAAATTGTTATGATTAGCCATAAGATATCCTTTTTGGAAGGTTTTACAATTACAACGTTGAAATAATTTTCAAAATCGGCCGAGTAGATCCAGGGATCCCTTACTCTGATTTGCAACAATTTATTTACCTGTTTAGATTGACCAATATTTATTATTTTAATTATTTATATTAATATAGTTTGACCTAAATACTGGGAAAATAATTTTTCCATGTGCAAATTTAACAGCTGTAAATCCACACTGTATGTAGGGAAACATTTTTATCATTGGATTGCATAGTCATGTGTAGATACCTATAAATTGCGTTAGGTTTTTAGTCTCCATCCTAGATGAATTAAAACAATCCAGCTTTTTATATCCCAGTATTCGAAAATGGGGTAAACTTAAAATTGGCTCTTATTGCGCAGGTTTGTCCCTCTGAAGCTTCAATTTCCAAACGTTGATCAAAACTTTGTCGCTACTGTCGCTAAGAACTCTGACTCTGCCCTTAAAAAATGAGAACCTGAGAAATTGGGAGAAAAATAAATTTCATATATTCTCTGACACAGAGCATAAGGGGAAAGTCCTTTTCTTTTGAGCGGAACATTTTATCACCATTGATTTTCAGTAGTGTACAGAATTTTCCTTGGGCTAGGTTAAGAATGAATATCTACAATGTGGGTAAGTGGGCGAACCCACCCCTAGTGGCTGTTGGATTGGCCTGTGCCAACAACAGGGTGAGGGCACTATACATTAAGCATGTATAAACAAGGCAATGCCACGCTGTTGTGTACTTTTTCATTTCCGTGCAATTGATTAAGCCGCACTGAGTGTTGAGGGGCCTCCAATTAACGTCCTTCATGACATTTACATTATACTTTTTTCTTTTTGTAAGTTTTTGCGGATATTTTGTTGCAATTTGTAGTACTTAAACTTTGACTCAAGGTCGCGATTTCTGTGTGAAAGCACTAGCCTCATTGGGGACAACTGAATGGCTACCTCTCTGAGGGTTTCTTTCCTAAACGAGAGTCATGAAAAAATTATTCCAAAGCGGTGGTGTTTTTTTGTTTTTTTTTTTTTTTTTAATTTTAGATAGATCATATTCACGTCATTTCGCGGGTCCTTTAAATTGTCACTATGCCAACAAAACGTCCAAAATATAGGCGTTGCCGGGGTCGTCGTTAAACATGGTGATACTGTCCTTTGATCTCCTGTGTTTGGCGTGGTCTTTGTTGTTACTGCTATGGAATAATTGATGTAGTCGGCCGGATGTTTCCAGACACCGTTCGGCTGAGTTTTATGTTCCGTGGTAAACGTTATTAGCGCCGGAATTGATGAGGCTCATAAAGAATCGTCCTTTTTGATTTCTTTGTATTATTCTTCACTTTCTATTGTTCTGTCTTCCGTCCTGTTGTAGGTGTGGGTATACAGAAATTTGCCGCAGTAAGTTTATGTGATAAGTTCTGTGGCCAGACGTTGAACGACTTTGCAAAGTAGTCACGAATAAATTGAGCGATTTTAATGACATCCATTTTTAGTTGATAATAGACGTTATTTAAATTTGTATCGGTTTTAATCTACTTTCATCCCTCTCCAGTTTTTTTTATCGTTATGCTATCGATGGCAATAAAATGTCTACTGCAAGGAGGTGGGTGTGGACATTAATGTATAAATCAAAAACTTGAGCAATCGACATTCTATGACCCTTGGAATATTTCAATTTAATGGCATTGAATTCACTTTTTAATAGGTTACGGTAGTGAGTGAAGAAGGCTCAGCTTAATAGCTTGAGTTTCAGTTCATATGGCCTTGAAAATTATATTTCAAGATTTTAACTGTGAAAAAATATGTCATAAATAATCAAGCCCACTTTAGCCTTACAAGAATTTACTTTTATGATTTATTATTGATTTACTTGGCAAAGTTTGCAAAAGATATGTTTTTTTTTTTGTTCATTACAAATTAATCTAAATATGTAGATAATATATATTTGTGGCGGATGTCCAAGAATTGTTGCAACACCTTAGCTCGCAGTTCATTTATTGTTTCTGAAAATCAGTATGTTGATACTTTTTACTTCATGAAGTACGACCTCAGGGTTTCCAAAGATAAATTAAGTGTATATAATTCCACCAAAAAAATATATGATAACGAAGAGCCAAATTCTTAAACTAAAAAATTACTTTTGCTTAATAAGTTAGCCATAAAATGTCCAAAATCTAAACAAGAACGCCAAGTTCTCGGTTTATGTAAAAGTATTATACATTTTACTTGTCTCAAAATTAAAATTAGATAGGTATATTTTACATATATCATCTTTTTTTTAATACTCGAAAATTTATGCTAACCCCTAAAAGTATATATATTTATGATCAGGACCAAAAACTAAGACAATTAGTAATTTCCGTACGTCCGTATCAACTTTCGAGACCTTCAAATTTATGTTGGAAACTGAAATTTGGAACATATACTTCCTAGGGTTCCGAAATGTTAAAGTGTTAATTTTTTTAAAAACGGCCACTGCCACGCCCACTATTTAGAAAAAACACCGTTTTAAAGCTGTGGTCGAAGAGATTAAGGTTTAGAAACTTAACAAAATATGTAGATACTAAACTCCTTTACAAGTTTGCCATATAAAGATTTTTGCCACGCCGTTTTTTTAAACAAAATATGGTTTTCTTCAAAAATTTGTACAGAACATGTAAAAAAAATGTATAACAAAATATTCAGCCAATATTTTTTCTAGTATATCGTCCATACAAAGTTTTTGGCCAGGCCCACTTTTAGGGTGTGTTTTTTTAAAAAAATTGTTTTTCATTATAAATTTTATAGAATGAAATTAAATGCTTTCTATCATGTTCTTAATGCATTTTTCTTTGGGGCATAGGAGGATATGGATAGGGTATCATATTGTTCGCCCAAGAGGACTGTAGCCTTTCCTTATGTTTTTCCATGTTTTTGCTTTAATTGAAGTGTGAGTCAGTTAGTCAGTCTGGTGGCGTTTCACTTAAATAAAGAAGCATCAAAATTAATTGATTTGTTAAATTTTAAACCGATAAGGGCTGAACCGGGGATTCCACATACATACGTATTGTTCAACTAAGGAAGGACCCGCTATATTTTACTTATGTCCGAAAACAGGCTTTAGGGTGTACTGATACTGTACTTGTACTTAATATGCCGGGTGTTGCGGTTGAACATTTTTAAGGGAAGAATACAACTGATTATTTCGTCTGAGCACTTGTGATGAAAATATACGTAAATTGTCTCATTTTTGGAACTAAACCTATATAAAAATTATTTTATTGTGAGTAGCAAGCTATAAGCAATTTGGTCTATAAATATAGAATTTTTTAATAACTTGTTCACAGGGACACCTTTTGGATTCGGTTATCGCTATGAAGTTTTGCTTCGGGAAAAAATGTTGGCTAATGTCCGGTATCCGCGTCGGATCATTTACAAGCTGGGTCAAATTTCGAAGCCAACTTGAATTGTGTTTATTGAAATCACCCGCAATGACGATTTCAGTACGAGAATAATGGGTTACAATTCTGATGATGGAATCAGATAGTGCGTCAAACTCATTATATGTCGAATGCCTGTCCTGGTTAGGGCTTCTGTAAATAAGACAGTAGTGAATTAATTGCCTACGGACATGGAATATTAGCCAAATATAATTAAATTCTGGATTGTTAAATAACTACGTTTATAAACGGCGATACCACAATGGGAAAAGAATAATGGCACCAAGTTATACCCAGGCAGCTTAAACTCCGTTAAATCGGAATCAATGCTGACCTGTGTTCACTAAGTGCAAACCAGCTGGTTTGTTGAGATTCACGTGAGCATACAATGAGAAAAGATTGACTCTCAATCCACGAATATTGCTCACGTCAACCCTATAATTCCTACACATAACAAAAAACTCAACTTCGACGCTGACTAAGCTAGGCCCTACCGTGTAGATTCTGACGTCAGCTTTCCAAATAAAATCACTTCAAGTGTTATGCCCATACAATGAATTGAGTTTGTCTACCAACAAAATCGACACAACGCCACCCGCTATTCGCCAAATGATGATTTACCCAGCCATAGCAAGTGCACACATAAATATACGACACTCGCTATAGTCAAGCAAAGCAGCAGCAAACGATAGGGAGCAGAAGGAATGCCCCAACACAATACACTTTTTTTGTTTTTTTTTTATACAATCACTGCACTGGACACTTGTGTTTGCTTTTTGCACAGCGCGCGCCCACACTTTTCTGTTGTATTTTTGTGCGAAGACTGACAGCGGATCGATTTGAAAAGAGCGTGTGCACGCGTCGGGTGGCAAATCGGTACTCCAAATTACATTCAATTATAATAATATGCAATTATATCCACAATTTCATGGTGATTCTGAACTGCAAATTTGAGAAGCGTGCACGAAAACTATGTATATAAAACTGAGCAAAAGATAGCGAGTGAATAAAATGAAAACTCTACTGGCCTATTTTTATTGTCTTTAACCCTCTGCGAAAGACGTGGTGTATGACAGACACTACAAAATCGGAAAAAACTTGTGTTGCGTCGTTGTTGGAAATCAATAAATGTTGTTCAACTTTATATATCTTTTTATATTTATCTATAAGTAATTTTTGATAATAAAGCACACTCTTAACTTTAAAATATAAAAGCTAAAGGTAGGAATTTTAAAAGGAATTTTGAAAATTTAATCTGTAAAATGGTGTCTGATGTACTACCATGTCAGAAGAATTGTAAAAACTGGGTCACGACAGTCGCAGAGGATTAACTAAAATTTATTTATGTCGATTTTGATTCACCCATTCGCCATGTCTCAACAATTATTAAGAATCAAACAAAAAACAGCATAGTCTACATTACGAGAAATTAAAACTGGTGTACCACAAAGAAGTATACAGTACTATACGTGTTATTTGCCAGCGATCTCCCAGAAAATGACGAAAAAATATTTATAGATGATACTGCTATACTTGCTGTGGGAGAAACTTTCGAAGTCGCAATAAAAAGCTTAAGATATTCAACAAAATGGCCGATATCAACAATTTCATGTACATAAATAACACCGAAGTCGAATATTCAAACGCAGCTACATATCTAGGTATGTCTTTAGCTGGTAAACTGCACTACAAATCACATGCTAAAATAAAAAGAGACGTGTTAAATATGAGATAAATTAAAATGTATCGGTTAATTGGGAGATACTTTTATATCTGGAGAAATAATCCAATTACTTAATAGGTCAGAAGGCTACGGCGGATAAAACCCCTTGACCTTTAATAGTCAGGTAATATTTAACATATAAAAAAAAAGAAATAATTTCAATCAAAACATTTCAAAAATACGAAATTAATTTATATTAATTTTGGATAGAAGTACAAATACTCTAAACTTTGTTTAGTCTAACGACTAGATGCAATTCCTTTAAGACAGACGTTGGTCAGTCTTTGCGAGGTTTTCTAAGATCGGTTTATAGACCCTAACTACTGCTCCGGGCGCCCTCGTGTATAAAACTACTGCAGTGTCTTTTGATAATTTCCACCCCCTAAAAAAAGAAAAAAAATTAACAATGAATGGTGGTTCAACAGCAAAGATCTACATATCTTCAAATCCTTCTATGTACGTTCATTTTCCCAAAAATCTGTGAAAATTCAAATTAAATTAAATTTCTCAAAAAATTATAAATTATAAAATCAGCTTAGTTGCTGTTACCACTGTTAGGAGTAAAATTAAAGCCATAAGTATATTTCGGCTACATATTGGCTTGCATTAAAATTTTCCTTCTGGGAAGTAAGACTGAAAGCAAAACAGATTAGCTGACTTTAGGTTTCGGTGTCACCGCTCGAGAGACCGTTATATATTCTGGATGATACGCAGTCATTCGTAGGTGTTTAATACCATCAGTTAGTTAAAAAGAAAGCTAAAGAAAGTTGTAGTACTCCGAAACGGCTCATCCAGTTTTCGAATAGGGCTCGAGCGATACCTAACGCTGTTATATCCTCCTCTTTTAAGACACACATGGCCGTGACGAAGTTCATCAAAGAAAGTTTAACTTAATGCATGTCCAATAAAAATTCAACTTCAAATGAGCGAATCTAATAGCTTCTTCAACATTTTTAATGCAAGAAACGAACGAAGTTAACATCCCTGGTCAAGACGAATATAACGTTGTCTGCATTTCACATTACCAGGGATCTGCTTAAGTATGTCATCTGATGTAAGCATGAAAAAATTCGAAATCTTGAAAAACATTATCGACAAAACTCTGAAATATTTGCCGGGTATTCCGGAATTCAAACCCGGCCAAATAGTTTACCGAATTGTTAGAGTCCCAATAGGGCTATGATAGCGGTTTTTGGATATGCAGTTCTCTACGGATATTTATATCGATCTAGTCCAAACAAAATATTTTGGCAATTTACAAAATATGTAAGATCCGATAGTTTAGTTTCTGAAACATTGTAAAATATAATGATTTTCTTCTCCACATGGTATTCTAGATTCTGGTATAACACAGGCCAACCAATTATCTCAAAATTGGAAAATTTTCACATTCATGCTTCTTACATGAAGAGGACGATATGTCTGGTACAGCTGAAAGGTAGCTAGGAACATAGACTACCTAGAGTCACAAGACGACTGCCACACCAACAATTGATAAGGAAACCATATTAAAACTTATGCTAACGAAATATACAGACAGTGTCGTCCTCCTTTGCAAATCTGCCGTATTAAGTGTATTTGTCATGCCCACAATTTGTGCGCTTTTTTTTTCCTAAGGGTAAATACATTTACTTTGACACATAGGGTCATATGCAAAAAGATAAATGACTCGTTTAAACACACATGTAAAATCGATCGTGTAAAGCAGAACTCGGACTCATATGCAAAACAAATGAGATCGTTCTCAACGATCTTGATTGAAAAAGGCAAACGAAACTATATGTTTAATAAACATTTGTTTAAGGAGAGTGACCTGCAAGTCAAAAATTAGTTTGGGTAAGAAAATTGCAAGTATTTTTAAAATTTAATATTTCAGAACTGGGTGCAGTGGCCACCTGAAAGTTTTTATTCGCTGCCCCACCCATTGCGAACGTCTGACAAACATCCAATTGTAAGAAATGTCATGAGAAGCTCCTCAAAAATAAATTGCCATTCGGAACCGGCATTAAACTGTAGGTCCCTCCATTCGCGTAAAAAAAAAAATATATAATTTCGCACACACAATGGTTGGAGAAGCTAGGTTTTAGGTCCTGTATGGGCCGTTAACGCTTAATATTTTATTTATTTTATTTCAAAACTGAATTATTGACATAAATGAATTACAAGGGACACTATTTGTTTGGAGGCCATCTTTAAGGTTGTATATAATGAACTGAGTAAGAGAAATACCATGCTGAACTATTTATTAGATCGATCAACCCTTTTCTCATCTTATTGCATATTCAAACAAACTCTGTCGCACATCGTGCTTCCAATTTGAGATCAATCTCAACATATTGAGATCAAGCTCACAAAATGACCTCTTAAGAAAGATATAATAAAAGTGAGCAAACAGCTTAAACTCATATTTTCGCATACGACCCATAGTTTATAACACCCCTTGACATTCTTTGTAGATTCCTAAATATATATGCGTATATTTATGCGCCTCCTCTAAATTTTAGGCCTTTCCAGTAAAGCTATTAAGCTAAACCTTAGAACATATTGGGTCCCGAAATGGTAGATTGTAAAAAATATTTTTGATACACCACTACCACGCCCATAATTAAGAATAAATTGTCTTAAAGATTAAATTGACGGAATTAGGAACTTCACAAAATATAACACCAGATAAGTTTTTGTAGTTAATATTTCTAATTATATGAGCATATGGGTGTTTCAGCAAATTTTTTAAAGTAAAGTAAAATAATTTTACGAACAATTTGTTGAGACACTGTATTCACCCCAACTAATGTTATAGTCCTTCAAAGTAAAAATCAGGTATAACTATAATACTATAACTTTCGAACTACTATAGATAAATAAAACAAGTGTGGGCGGGTTAGAGACTTAATTTAACGAGCATCTAATTAATACAAGGGAATGTAGCTCATAAAAATTGTAATAAAATATAAGGAAACGCTACAGTCCGCTGGAGGCGAACAGTATGATACCCTATCCATATCCCTATATGCCCCAAAGAAAAAAGCATTAAGAAGATTTTATTTCATTCTATTAATTAAAAAAAAAAATTTTTTGAAAAAACGCCCCCAAAAAGTGGGCATGGCCAAAAACTTTGTGTGGGCGATATGTTGGAAAAAAAATTTCGGGTCAATATCATGTTAAACATTTGCTTTCGCTTTCTATGAAAATTTTCGAAGAAAACAGCATTTTAGTAAAAAACGCCCACAAAAAGTAGGCGTAGCAAAAAACTTTATATGACAAACTTATAAAGGCGAGCAGTGCCTACATATCTTGTGAAGGATGTAACACTCTATCTCTCTAACTTTAGCTTTAAAACGGTTTTTTATAAATTGTGGGCGGGGCAGTGGGCGTATTCCAAAAAATTTTACACTTAACTATTTCGGAGCCCTAGGGAATATGTGGTCCAAATTTCAGCTTCCTAGCTTAATTCTAGAGGCCTAAAAATTGCGTACGGATGGATGGACGGACGGACATTGCTAGATAGTCTTAGAATTTGGCCCTGATCATAAATATATATACTTTTATGGGTCTACGACGAATATTAAGGGGTGTTACAAACTATGTGTCAAAATTAATAAACCCTTAGGATAGGGTTTTTTTTAATTAATAGAACTAAATAAAATGCTATCCATCATCTTCTTAATGCTTGTTTCTTTGGGGCATATAGGGATATGAATAGGGTATCATACTGTTCGCCCCAAGCGGACTGTAGCCTTTCCTTATGTTTTTTTAACAATATGCTATTTTATTCGAAAATTTAGTTAGCTAACAAAAGACTTATAACATTATATTGAGTTTATATTCTTCTTAATATTTCAGACACACACAATATTTTTCCACGACCACTTTGTGGGGCATTTGTAAAGCATGCTGTTCATTTTTATGAATTTCAAACGAAATAATATATAATACTGCTATAACTTTCACTTAGTATATGACAAAGTTATTATGTACCGTAAAAGTTGACTTTTTCCTGCCTAAAAATTGTTTTCGCGGGATAAGTGAAGCGTTGTTTATAATCTTAAGGTTCGGTTTTGCCTCAGTCGATGTTTCTGATCGGATTTGGCATTATGTTGTTTACTTGCAAAAGTTTAAGTTGAGTTCTTTCTTATTGAACATTGTAATTGTAGGTGCGTTCAAGTAAACCTTTTCGTTATACCACAACAAATACAATCGCTTATATGTTTGATTATGCGAATATTTTCAGCAAATCGATTTCCTATGTACATATATTCATGAAAGGAAGGAATATCAATTCCTTGAATGATACATCGTTTCCTGTATTTACTCATTATTTAACAGTCTCATAGCTGATGACAGATAGATTATAATATAAAAATGAAATAATATTTTATAACTATAGATGCATAGCCCATTGTTAAATTATGTGCGAAATATTATAGCAATTATACATTATATATGTAGGTAATTCGATTCATTATTTAAAATAAATTTTTCATAAAAACAATTAATTACCCTGTGATAAAAACAAGAAGCGGTAAAAGTGATATATGATGGCTTTGTGTGCTATGCTAGAACATTTTTAATGACTTTATGACGTTGTTGTTAAAATTATTAGGTTTTGCGGTAACTGCCACCGCCACATAGGAAATTATGCTATCAATATTGAGTTTTTTCCCCGGTGTGGTTAGGAAATGGTTGTTCCACATTCGCGCATTGGAATTTTTTTTTTCCAGATAGACCAACGATGACGTTTATATCGGAGGAAGTCATTATTTATTTAAAATTAATGTGAATGGGTTCTATTGGCTTTTTAATAAATTTATTCAGCTGGCTAAAGGAAACAATATCTACAATAAGAATTAATTTAAAAATATTTTAGCATAAATTAATAGTTTTATTTTACATCAGTAGCATTAAAAATGGTTGAAAGATTTTCCTACGAAATTTAACTTTTTGCAAAACAAAATATTATGAAAATCCTTATTTTTAAACTCATTTCGAGTGTTAGTGAAGTCCAGTAGAGTGCAGTGAAAAAGTGCTCGTAAATTACAATTTGTAAGTTAGTGAAATAGGCCGGCAACTCACTTCAGGGTGTTCTTCTCATTCAAGAGCACCGAGTCGAAAAATAAAAAAAAAACAAAACAAATCTACTTAGCTTGGTGTTCTCCTTCATCAAGCGCACCTCGCTACGGTAATCGATTCATTCCACATATTCGTATTTGTAGTATGTCAAACAAAAATTCAAAATTCCCAATTACTTATCAAAGTAACTTGCTATTCGCAAATTTCATCAAGCGCATCTTCTTTGTGTTAGCTTCTCTTGTCAATGTGGAGCGCTTTTCTTAAGACAACTCGAAACAAAAACGAAATCTAGAGTTTCACAGTCGATCGAGAATTATGAATGAGTTATAGAGGTACATATTCGCTTTTATTACGGTTGCCAAAATAAAAGAAATTACATATATTTTGATTATTTTTCATTTTGTGTTAGGTGTTTTAAACGGGTAGTTTTCATTGTTATATAAATGTCTTATTTTCCTCATATGAGTTTTCTTTTGGATTTATGAAGCTAAGAAATAAGCTTAGCACTCCTTTCAACAATGTTTCTGTTAAGGATATAACAATAACAACAAATGCCATTGATAGTTCTGCAGCAAATAGGAATAACAGCATAAATAACTTTCTGTTATTTTTTCGAAGACGTATTTTCATGTTTAAATTGCTGTAGCAACTTTTGGCTTGTAATGGTACTTATTCCGTTATTAATGTTTAACTATTTAAGATATCGCAATGAAAAAAAGGGATTAAGAAACCAACATAGGTATTCAATTTCCATTGTACTGTCAATTTTGCTAGTTTTCCTAAAAACACCCCGTCGAAATGTAAATAGCTTTCACACTATATTGAATTATCTTAAATGCAAGAGTTAAGACCAACATACATATAAAATATACATATTTATATATTAATATATATAATATACAACATATCAAATATATATAAACAAAATTAGATAAATAAATATATAAAAAAGGAAGAAATAAGAGCGTTGTCTATGACGTCCTTGTCAAAAATAAAATCAGATATATATACTTACAATTAGAAAATTATTAGGTGAATCCCCTTACTAAAAGCACCACGGCACGTCACTGACGTGCTCTTAAAGCTTAGAAATTTAGTAAAATCTTTTCAAAACTTCTTTTTTTTTATTCAAACGTTAATTGACTGAGAATTTAAATCGATATCAGTGATATTTACTTCGTAAGTGTGACGTAAGTAATACAAAAGAAAAAGCGAATTATTGATCTTCTTGTCTATTTTATGCATGTGTTTGCCTGATTGAGCCAAATCTCGATCTCGAATGTTTGTGTCGCTCAAGCGATAAGGTTGTGTGTGTCTGGCTATCCAATCCACTCTGCCAGAATTAATAGGCCATACAAACCCTTTTGATACAAAGCCTCATAAGAAAACGATTAGCTATATTTGAATGATAAACTTTATAAGCGGTGCATCTGCAGAGGTGCAGGGACATGTGTGCGTGTGTCTTGTGCAGAGATGATATGAGGTGTAAAGAGATAGTCGAACTTAGATGACTCTGAATCTGATGAAACTGAATTTAAAAAGGGGCTTCTTGCACCGCCTTACTTTATGTGCAAATGAAAGTTCTTCATGGAGTAAATTAAGTGGCCAGTTCAGTGCCAGGGGACTTGGAATGGTACTGGATGTAAAGTCTTTAACTCATTGTATCTCATTTCACCTCTGTGATTGGATTTGTGCCCTTTAGTTGGCAATTATATGTATGTATTTCATCGAAGTAGTCAATTTTTAGAGAACATGAGTAAGCGATCAGAGAAGCGACATAGTTCTTTAACTTCAAACGCCTACAGTTTCCTGTTAAAATTTGTTCCGCTATGACAATTAATAAATCCAAGAGACAGACACTTAATATTGCGGGTATAGGTGTGGATCTTTGAATGTGTGCAAGCAGGCGACGAAGGGCGGGCACGGGCCTGCTAGTAATAAAATAAAATAAAGTTCATGACTCAATGTCACGAAAATACTACTTACTCACTTAACGGGCTCCTGCCCCTATCTGCATGAGGTGCTCCAATCCTTAAGTAAGGCAGTGAGTTACTAGTTTTGCTTATTTTGGGGCCCTATAAATAACTCATATTGTCAAATTAAAATTGTCTACTGTGAGTACTTGTTTACGTCCTAGCAAATCCCGTATGATCCGAAGCGAAGTTTTAACTTCGTAACTTCGACTTTTTGTTGCTAACTATCAACGTTTTATGTTAAATAACTTTTCACTATGCACAAGTGTGTTATTTTCTTTTCAATTTTTATAATTTGTTAAAAGAGCAATTCTTATAGGTGGGGGATACCGATCCCGAGGACGCATTTTGGTTTCTAAAGTTGTCGTTAGCTAGACATTTTTTATTGTTGGTACTGCATTTAACGGAAAAACGATGGGTCGAGTAGGCACATTATATTATTTTTACTTTAAACAAGATCGCTCATTGACTGACTTTTTCGGGAACTTTGGCATTAGAAGAATTTTTCTAAGGAGATTACAAGTTTAAAATTGGATTTTAGATCCATCTATATTGAATTTTTGGAAGACCTTGAACTCTAACGTCAACCTTATTGTTGAGCTTTAAATGAAATAAAAATTAATCGGCTTATTATTTGCACCAAAAGGGGACGTTTATCAAGTATTGAACAAGACATCACTACCTTAAGAATTACACTCGGGGCCTTCACTGTATACATATAATGAAATAGTTTTAGAAACCCAATCATCTGCTTTGACAATATTTAAAATTTTACATTTTTTGTAAAGAGAACCTTAATAGTGCATTTTATGTTTTATTCATTTTTTTCTTAATATATTTTCCCTCTACCTGCTCTTAACAGTATACGGCATGGCAATTATAATAGAATACTTTCGATGAAAGCATCGACATCCATGACAATACGATTATGACCCTTCTTCAGCTTAGATCCTCTCCGAAAACATTATTGAACTAGAGGAAAAACGTAAACGGCACACACATATTTCTTAAACAGGTATCGTAGGTTAGTTCTCGATTACTTTCATCAAAACATCATTCATCATAGAGGAAAAACGTAAACGGCCCACACATATTTCTTAAACAGGTATCGGAGGTTAGTTCTCGATTACTTTCATCAAAACATCAGTAGAAATTGTACCAATAGCATATAGGGTGCTCCCACGAGGGGTGGAAGGTTTATATACATAATTTCGGGAAGGCCCGTTCTTTGGAGTTTGGCGTATTAACATGGAAGCTTATTCCTATTCCTAAACCCTTATTCCAAACCCCATATTTTGCCATGCACTTCCTGAAAGTCGGTAATGCCTACGTCTACGTCTTGACATGCTTAGTCCAAAGATGCTCGAAATTACTTAGCTTTCCTTGATAGCTCCAATGTGCCACCATTTAGTACTATATAATGTAGTTCAGACAAACCCCCCAACATTCTCCTTCTCTTAAGGATACTCACAGTCTCGATTATTCCAACAAGATTCTCAAGCGTCGTCTTGCAGAATTTTCCTCGCTAATAGGCATGTTTCATTTCAAAAGCGTCCTCAAAGCGCGTGCAGCTCAATCAGTCTTTCCATGGATTTTAAGAGAAAGGACGTTTGACTAAATTCTTAGAGACTACCAAATTTAAAATAAATAATACCCTCATAGAAATAAATAATACTCATTAAATTTTGCTCATTCTGTTCTTTCCAACTGACGAATGTAAACAAAGAAATGTGTATTTACTTTGTCAACCTCCAGCATCAGTAAACTGGTCACAGTAACGGTCGTTCGGTGCGGTAGGAGATGAGTCGACAAAAGGAGCGTTATTTTTCGGTCAAATCTACCAAACTGTTTGTTTAAACCTCCAAAATTCGTGAACCTGCCGTAGTTGAGAAAACTACGGATGGATTTTCACTGATGCGAACTCCATCTGGAGTATTATATCATCTAGTTATTTTACCTACTTTGACTACGAAAATGGCCGCTGCAACCCTCATTCCAACAAATTAGAGATTTAATTCAGTTTTCCTATGTCGCTATATAGATTTTTGTTTATAAAGAGGATAGTTTGTGTTAGTCAGCTATTCCTATAAAGAGGCACTGGACCGAAAATGGTTTGGCACCACTGGTTAAGACCCACTCAAAGTTACTAAATTTTTTACTACGGTATAGCATGATGATAACTTAGTTCTACATAATTCGTTATAGCTAAGATTTCAACCATTTCGAGTCGCTTTAATAATAGAATTTAATAATGTCTCGCTTTCAATTTTTTTATGGCAAGTCAGTATCAAACGGCTCTTTTTATATGCAATGTCGGCAACATTTCACTTCACATATCTTACGTTCTAGCTTCATACACAGGAAAAACGGTGCTTCAGAATTATCAACCTGTTGATTTAATAAATTCTCTTTGATGTGTACTAATATAATTGGACGCGCTCGTGAAATTTTATAATACCTAAACCACTAGTAGGTATCCGATATGTATAGGTATATATCAAAAAACTTATCAAGATATATCTACCTAATCATACCACCAAATTGCATTTATATTTATCGACAGAATTCGTATCCGTGTTCTATTAGTCGTACAATCTTTATCCATTCGAGGAAATAGCTTCGAACATTTCATTCAATTATTCCACACATTAATGCATCTTTTTAGAAAGTGTATCGTTTGCATTCAAATGAGATAGGCAACAGACATTTATTATGTAAATGCGTATTCAAAACATTGAACGTCCTTAACATGTTTTCACTATTCATTTTCATTTGTCTGTTCCTGTACCGAATCCACAAACTAAAACTTTGGCTTTGTATCCCTTTATCCCCTTTCAAAGGCAGAAATTATATAGTATGCAGAAGAAAATGGGAAACCTAACCGAAATCGTTTCCATCCTATGATTCCTTTATCTAGTCAAGTGGAAAGAAGTAGCCTTAAACTTTTTTAGTAAATATTTGTTGAAGAAGTAAGATTTCGTTCTATACATTTTTTTTTTTGTATAAAAATGATGAAAAATGTTCACAGTATCCTGCTAGGGTCTGGATGTTTAATCTTTTGTGTGGTGTGCCTTAGTAACGGATGTTTCTGCCATCGACAGGATAGCGATATTTTAAACTTATAAAGTTTATTTGAGCTAAACTACATTCCTTTGGAGTGCTAATATTCGTTCGCCGCCCTGAAGGCGCTTTCAAATATTTCACACCTTATCCTTGTGCGGTCTACTATTTGAACTTCACGCTAGAGGCCAGAAGCATGAAGTTTGAGAAACTTTTCATTTGAACAATTTCGCAAATTGCAAGCTTAAATATTTTTGCTTCGCAAAATTATGGTCTGTATACATATTTTAGCGTTTGTATTATCACCGTTAAGATAACATTATGGTATTTTAACGGCACTCCGATTGAGTATTTTATTTAGTTTTAACTAAAAACCTGCGATATAATTAAGAATTTCAAATGATGTGTATATTGAATTTTTTTATTAGACTTATTAGAAGTCAAACTCATAGAAAAGGATTATGTAATATGTGAACAAAGTGATATGAACACAACAAATAAATGAGGAGATGGATGAGGATACATAGATAAATCCACGCTAAGGGTTTTTGTTTCTTAAGGTCTCATATCTAGAATATGCATTGCCAATGCGTAACGTTAATTCTTGTAAAAAGTGTTAATTGGACGATTGTTCGTCAGCTCCTCAAATGTTTTGTACAAATAAGGGAAAGGTACTTTATTCTGACAAGGACCTTGTTCCTTTCCATATTGTAAAGTCATTACCAGATGGTTCAATTAGGGGCCATGCTATATAAGAATGTATTCGGGTCAAAACAAGGCAGTAAGAAGGTAAAATATGTACAATCCCAAAAAGTCTGGGATTGTGAACTTCATTTCGTTTTTTTAAGAATGTTCGCAGGCTATTTATCTTGGAAAGGGCAGTGATGTCATTTCTAACACAACTTGATAGATCTTCAGTAGTTTTTTTGTTTACTTGAAGGAATAATGTATTAGGAGTATATCAGTGCTATGTTTCGGAAATCATATTTTAATTGCAATAACCATAGCTACTAAATTTGAAATTACTTCGAATGATTATTTGGGACATTCAAATTTAAATGTATAAACATTTTTAGTTGCAAAAATATGTTCACCATCAAAATATATTATTGAAATAGGGCCCCTTAGAAAATTTTCCTAGAACACTTTTTATCGCTTTTTTTTTTTTTGTTTTCTAAAATTGTGCAAAGTTTCCAATCACTACCACTGATTTTTTTACATAATAACTATGAATTTGCTAATCAGCAGATTTTTTATTTGTAACAACATATTAATTGAATAATAATTATAATTATTAGTTCTTTGAAATGTTTTCTTCTAGCTTAAATATAAAAATGTCATTATAATTTAGTGTTCGAAAGGTTTAACTTAAAGCACGTTAATGTTTTCGTTGAAAACACAAGGAACGTACATCGTAATTTTTTTAGCAAAAATAAAGCACTCAACATTTTAATTACTAAGAGGCAAACAAAATCATTACCTTACAAATTCAGAGAAAAATGAAAACATTTAATTTCCATCATCATTTTTAAAAATGTATGTATCTGTGACTACAAGGCAAGACCACTAAATGCAAATTTGGAGGAAACTTACTTAATTTTGTTGATAAATATTAATGTAGCAGACTAATTTTGTTTAACCAATTGATAGAGGCAGAACAAATTGTCAACTGTGCGAATAACCTGAAACAACAATTTTATAATAGAGTAAGATATATATGAAAAATTATCATGTTTTTTCAAAACCTCCCTCAACACATCCACCGACTTAAAGGATTATAAAACTGTTCGCCTCAAGTGGACAGTGGCCTTTCCTTAGGTTTAAATTTGTTCATACATGAAAGTTTAGCAAAATTAGCTATCCCAGAGAACGACTGAAATACAAGATCACAATGAAGCCATAAACACATGGAAATCTCGTGATATACTAAAACTATGGCCAGAATATAATAAAAACCGAACTAATAAGCTCTTAGAGTACGGCAGGGCATCGCTGTCTAATCTGGTAGGTGTTTTAACTAAATGACGACATTTGAACGCTTTTTCTTCGACGACATTGTCATACATCTCAATATCTAATCTTCACAGCTTTCTGGAGAAATAGGAATAGCTAGATAGGATTGAGTAGCCACGAGCGGAAGGAAGGTACCACATGGGAAGTCATAACACAAGCTTATCTGCCCTCTAAAGGGTACCTCAAATGGGTCCCTAATATTGGTTTTCAAGCGCAAGATTTAAAATTGAAGTAAAACTAAATACTAGATGGTACCCATCCCTACTGCTCTAAAGCAACTGCTAATGTACCTCATTGATTGTCGAATAAACCCCCTTTCCATAATATTTCTATTACTATTTTTTATTTTCTTAACCTGAACAAATGAATCAGATCCCAAAAAATATATGTATCCGAAACCGGGCCACCCTGTATAAGGTACTCTTACCAAAGTCTACTGTTTTTTAAGTCTTTATAACCCCCCATCAGGAATAGTGCCATCCTATCTATGCTACCTTTAATCGTTTCGGACACATATACTCCTTGCTAACACTTCTCTGAGTTGATTCAATGTGCTAAATTCTAGTATGTAATGGAACATTTTTTTCCTTCCACCACTTTTCACAAAGTGCAAGCGGGTGAATGTTCTGTCATGATTTTCTACCTCAACAAACTTTAAAACTTTGCAATGGCGCATTTGCCCACATACATGTTGGGTACTTTCCTATATATGTATGTGGTATGTACATACATATTTACAAAGAAAATATACTCAAAAAAAAAATTATATAAGTCCGAACGAAAAGGCGAAAGTATCATCAAGTGTTTGTGGTACATGAAGGGTTAAATCTTTCAACTTGTACAAAAATCGTTTACGAAGGTGAAATGTCGTCAGCACCTGCTGCTGAAAGGTTTCCGCGGTACACATTATCCGGCAAAAGTTCTCACGGTAAAAGGACTGATTTTTTTGAGCATATAATTGGATCTAGCTGTCTTATGGTAGAGCGTGTGAGTTTTTGCACATATTTTATAGTAAAAATATACATTAGAAGTGTGTTGTTGATAATCAACTAACCGCACAAAAAGTTTGTTATGAGAATTTTTTCTGATTTTTTTCATTTTAGTAATTTGATGTACTTGGTTAGGTAGGTTCTTAATTAGAATTCTTGAGAAATGTTTCGAATTTAATAAACATGCACATATTATATTATATTATGAAGAATTACTTTACCTATAAATTAATTTTATTTAAATTACTAATAAAGTAGGTTTATTGGCATGTACTACAGTTAATCAAAATAGAATGACTGGAAGCGCTCATAAGATGTCGATTATGTAGTATATATTAACATTCAATCAGTATGTTGTTGAATCAATCTATTCACCATAGTGGTGACAGTAAAATCGTTGGGCTTGATATTTCAAAGGCAGCTGACAGCGTTTGGCATCACGATTTTTTGTTGAAAATGCGTGCATTTGAAATCGATGATATATTTCCTCGATGGATTAGAAATTACCCATCGGACCATTCATTTTAAGTTGTTTTGGACGGCTTCAAATCAGCAACTCACATAATAATATATGCTGTTGGCACACTTTTCTGTCTGCGCCTTTTTTTACCTTATCCTAAGGGTATATTAATTTTGACACATAGTTTGTAACACCCCTTAATATTCGTCGTAGACCCATAAAAGTATATATATTTATGATCAGGACCAAATCCTAAGACTATTCAGCAATGTCCGTCCGTCCGTCCGTCCGTACGCAATATTTAGGCCTTTAAAATTAAGCTAGGAAGCTGAAATTTGGAACAAATACTCCCTAGGGCTCCGAAATGGTTAAGTGTAAAAATTTGTTGAATACGCCCATTGCCACGCCCACAACTTAGAAAAAACAGTTTTTAAGCTAAGGTTAGAGAGATAGTGTAGTACAACATTCACAAGATATGTAGGCACTGCCCTCCTTCATAAGTTTGTCATATAAAGATTTTTGCCACGCCTACTTTTTGTGGGCGTTTTTCATTAAAATGCTGTTTTCTTCGAAAATGTTCATATAAACCAAAAAAACAGTTTAACAAACTGTTAGCCAATATTTTTTCCAACATATCGCCCATACGAAGTGTTTGGCCATGCCCACTTTTTGGGGGCGTTTTTTCAAAAAATCATTTTGTTTCCAATTTAATAGAATGTAATAATATGCTATTCATCATCCTCTTAATGATTTTTCTTTGGGGCATATAAGGATATGGATAGGGTATCATACTGTTCGCCCCAAGCGGACTGTAGCCTTTCCTTATGTTTTTTTTTTTCTTTTTTTTATTAATGACCTCTTGTCTGTCACTAGTAATTCCATTTCTTCGCTGATGACATTACCTTTCAGGCATGGTGGTGAAATGGCAACGTATGTTATTCTGACATTGGGACAATCCTTAAGTGAAGAAAAATAAATAGAGTAGAATTCAACGCTTCCGAAACGCAATACAGCCCTCTGTCATTAAAGCAAAACCCTGCCATTATCTATAAATCCATCCACAATGCCATTATCGAAATATACGTAAATGCCAACATTCGTTGGAATGACCACATATTCGACGTCGCAAAGGACGCTGCGCTTCTGGCAATGCGGAAATATTTCACCCCTTCTTATCTGGCTAGAATTTATAAGGCGTTTATTCGCTATTCGCCACTTAAGTACGACGCTCATGACCCGGTGCACCAATTGCGCATTTGGAGATACTTTTTGGGATTCGAAAACGCTCGCAAGACTTCCCATTAAACTTGACCCTCTCAGTAACCGTCGCAATGTCTCCTGCCAACTGTGCTCTTATCGTTACTTCTATCAGAACTGCTCGATTTATGCGCACCAAGGGGACTAAATGAAGTAACAAATTGCGAATAGAGGATTAGAGAAAGGGACGAGATACCGATGCACGTTGGTCTTAAATGTCTGTAAATTAAATTATAATGTGAAGGAAAAACAGAGCGCAGTAAAGCATTCATACCCCATACCCATTCGTATGGTAAATTTAAGGAAGTATTCTGTATATATAACGATACGACCAAATATAGGCTTAAGGGTGATCTGATGTGCATTCCTTGTTGCCATGCAAGCTGTTAAATTGTTGTATGCATGGAATTATTACTAACTGCTATTTATCTTATTAAATGTTCTAACCAGTGCGTCGTTTAATGTTTTGCATTATATTTGTGCAAATGCAATACGCATATACATTTTTAAATACATGTTTAAATAGAAATTCTATTTAGTTCGGTTTTAATAGCACTATATGAATAACTTATTTTTATCTGCATTATGTATCTATAAGTATTTTCTTTTCATTTCGTAATCTTGTTTATTTTAAACATCAGTTTCATAAATAAGGAATTATTTTTGTTGTTAGTAATTATTTAAAAAATAATAATATCGCAGTCAAATTAAATTCTTTTTTTTTTTGTAACAGATGAACACATATTTAATATGAAGCTATTCCATAAGAATAGTATTTTTTATAATGAATGTACCATACAATTATTTTGACATTCAGGTAAACAAGTAACAATTAGAAGGTAAATATATTTATTGCCTTTTTGCATTTCTACTGAAAATTTAAAGTTACGAACTGGTAAACTATAGGACATTTTTTGTACGTTGCAAGTCTTTTTCGGTTTGCTCGCAGTTCACACATGTTTTCTTTTCCAAGAAAAATTGCATGCTCCGAAAATTACTGGTGGAGACTATAAATTGTATTCTATAAAATATGTCTTTCTATAGATAATATTCTATGTATTTTTGTTTGGCAGTGCAATAAAGTGGCGAATGGAGAAATTATAGATTTCATTAATAATTACCAACAATTTCAGTGTTCATGAAATTCTAAAGTAAAGAATATAATATTGTAAATAGAGGTTTATTTTGTTAAAAAGAAATGAATGAAACCAAAATATTTGGAACATCGGCGCAGACAGTTTATCAACCGCATTTGTTCTGTAGCGATGAAATGTGGATAATTCGGGAGCACAATGAAGTGCTTTACTCTGCGACATATCCACGATTGAAATAGTAGGCTATGAAATGTCCACATAATATTTTATGGCTTGCTATCTTTATTTATGTCTACGAAAAGTGACATATAGGAACCTATGAAGATATTGCTCATGAAGACGCGGTGTTAATGCTATTCACGTTTGTCAAATACATTTTTATACACTATCCGAAGTGTACATTAATATTGAAACATTGTAACACCCCTTTATGTTCGTCGTAGACCCCTGAAAGTATGTATGTTCATGATCGATGCGATGCGATTCACGTACAAAACATTAAGAAAAAACTGTTTTAAGCCCAAAGTTAATGGAATAAAGCACTAAAACCTTCACAAAATATGTAGACCCTGACCTGCTTATACTTTTTGCTCTGTAATGTTTTTTAGCCACGCCCACTTTTTGGGGACGTTTTTTTTATGAAAAGATGAGTTTAACATAATATTTATATTTAGAGAATATTCTGCTCAAAATTTCGCACCTCCGGTGGTATATTGACGAAAATGCAAGAATGTCAGTTCTTCACAAAATGCTTCACATTTTTATACTCTATCCTAAGGGCATTTTGGCACACAGTTTTGTAAACCTTTTTAATATTCATCGTCGGCCCCTTGAAGTATATACTATTTAGCAATGTCCGTCCGTTGCCAAGGTGCCCAGGTGCCTTAGGCTTCGAAATTATATCCAATTGTACACAATTGTACTCTAGTTTGGCAGCTTTGCCCTGTCGACAAATAAACTATTTTTAATTGGGTCTTTGTTGCAGTAGCTTAGTGGTTAAGTGCGTTGCTCCACCTCTTGCGAGCGTCTGACAAACATCCAAGAGTAAGAACTGTTATGAGAAGCTTCTCAAAAATTAATTGCCATTCGGAATTGGAATTAAACTGTAGGTCCCTTCCATTCGTGTCAAAAATATATCTTCGCACACGCAGTGGTTGGAGAAGCTAGGCTTTGGATCCTATATGGGCCGTTTACGTCTAATATTTATTTATTTATTTATTTTTGTTTTGCTGGAAAGTAATACCTTTTTTGAAAATGTTGGCATACTAAACTCAGAAAATTAAATTTTTGCACTTACGTCACTGTACCACCGGAGGTGCGATTTAACGTTTACTACGATTTTGGTCGTGCCCACTTTTTGAGGGCGTTTTTTCGAAAAACTTAATTTTATGATTTTTTTATAATATACAAAATAAATGTCATCCAACGTGTTTTCTATGCCCTTTTCATTTTTTGCGTTTGTGAACAGCAATTCCATTTAAAATTCAATTTCTTAAACGTTAACTCTTTTGGAGGACTCAAACAACCTGCTGTTGTGGCTAGATCGAGAGCTCGACGTCCAACGAGAAGATTTTGCGCCCTTAATATCTACCATACAAATGCTTATTAAACACAATGTTTGAATTTAATTACAATTGACAATTATAAATGTTTTTCACTAAGGACATACGAATTTTTGTATTTGCATACATAAAACGCAGAACATTCTTGATATCGGCAGAATTCCATTTCGGTCATCACCATCACCATAGCAATCAATTCTTTTTAACCGATTTTGCATCAATCTTCCACACAAATCGGTCACAACGTATTTAATTTCGCGGTCGATAATGTTGCTTAGCTCCTTTGACGTTATTGACTTGTTGGCATAAATCGAAGTCTTAGCTTTTCCCTATATAAAACGTATGAGCTAGGTGGCCATTCGACCGTACCATTTCTTGAGATTGCATGACGTTTGAACTTACCCTTCAATAGAACAATTGTTTAGCCAACTTTTGGCATGTAGCAGCATCTTCTTGGAACCACATATCAGTATATATCAGATATCTTTAATCCATTCAATCCATTCCATTCGTCCGAAAATATTCCGACATAATGGCACGATAGCAAGCTCCATTGGCCGTAACAAGGTGATAATTTTCAAAGGAAATAAGCTCCAAACCAATCACATTTCGTTTGTGTGTATCATTTATGTTCATCAATTTTGTGATTCACACGATTTGCGTATTTTTATGACAAATAACCAAATCGGACTATAAGACGATCTTACCCCTTCCGCATAGAAACTTATATCACGGACGTTCGAGCCACAAAACCAATTTAATATTTTTTTGCAAATACTACTCCCATGCAAATAATATTCTAAAAATTATTTGAAAGCAAATTCATAGCACAGTCTTAACGATTTAATATACCTCATACCTCCCAACCGATTGATTGCTTAAATGTTTAAGTTCAAAATATACCTTCCAAGTAAATATTTCAAATCGAAAGAGAATCCTTGTAGCAAACCTATATCCAATATCACCATATCCCACATGCATACACAGAATAACCACATACACCTACCCTACTCAGATAATAATTAATGAATTGATCCTTAATTGTGGCTATCGTTATGAATGAAGGTAATAAACTTCAGATGCTTGCACACTTTCAATACCAAAAATAAACAACTGGATCAAACCCATTCACAATAGTACTAGTAGCCTTTCCCATTTTTCATACGCTCCCGAGGTGCTCGTCCTTTTAGATACGGGCTCAGAATATAATATCTTTGGTCAGTCGATATCGTTCTTCTTATTGATTAATGGAATGGCCAAATAGATCCAATCCCAAATTGGGTTAATTAACGTTTTTGTTTTGTATAGAACCATCCGCACAAAGCATTATTCAACCCAGGGGCCATAAAAGTTTGTGTTTTTTTCTTGAAATTTTTAATGCTAACCTTGATGTCAATAATTGGATAGTAGTTATTATACCGTCTAAAGTTAGATGCTGTTGAATTAAAAACAAAAAATACACGTTGAACTTTACTATAATTTAACTTCCCTTTGTTTTTACGCGAAAGTTGAATGTAAAAAAATAATAAGAAATGGCACAAGTAAATTAAATGAACAGGTTCATTTTACTCACAAATTGCATGCAGATATAAAAGAAAACTTTTTAGCAGTAGGACTGCTTTATGTTTTGGGAGAAAAATTTAAATTTGGGTCGATTATGTTCACGCTTCAGTTTTTTTTTTTTTGAATCATAACTTTTTACAAACAATGAGAGAAAAAACTGCCAACTTCATTTAACAGTATAGCATTGACAAATAATTGAAACAGAGATTTACAAGGTTAAGACGAAAGGGAACATGGAAATGCGAAATTTATTCAGAAATTTGAAAGGTCACTCAATTGCCTTTAGAAACAGAGGACATTTTAATGAGGAACAAAAAAAAAGCTTACGTATATTTTGTTTTAAAGTTTTAACAAAAAAAAACTTGAGAAAGTGGACTTTACTTTCTTGGTTTAGCAAATTGTTTGACATTTGATTCATTTGTACCTACTTATAATTATAAGTCCTACAAACTAGTGAACGGAAGTAAAGAACGTAAAATTAATAAATTGAAGGGTGTATAAGTTAACCCTTTAAACGGAGATTTCTGAAGTTCACGTAAAATTGATTATGCAGAGTAGGGATCAGCGCTGCAGCTGAAAAAAGTTGCTCTTAACTAAAAAGGTACTTAAATATAAATAAAAAGTTCTTTATATCAAAGTATTTTTCATTAAAATTCAGCCGATGAACATGTTCTCTGATTCATTAAATAATGTATTATTCTTTGTATTAATTCAAATTTGTTCATTGATTTATGTATGCTATTCATTAATCAACGTATTCCGAACATTGAATCAACGAACTTTGTACTTTGAGTCGGTGAATATTGTTCATTGAAACAAAGTATTTTGTTTATTGAGCCAAAGTATTTATTTCATTGAATCAATGAACTTTGTTCATCAATGTATGTATTATATTCATCAATCAACAAATTGTGTTCATTGATTTAATGTATTTTGTGTATTAATTCAATGTATATTGTTTATTGAATAAACTATTTTGCTCATCGTTTTATGCGGAAGAGATTAAAAGCTCACCCCTATTTCCATACACTTCTGAAATTTAAAATAAATATTCATAAATATTCACAAGAAAAAAACTTCAAATTCGTTTAATAATATTTATTTATTCTGTTGATGGTTTAATAGTAATAACAATTATAAATTTCATATAACATAATATAAAAAAAGAAATTTAATACGGCTGAAAATATAATATATTATATTATATATAATTGGAAAGGCATTTATTGAATATGTATAATGGAATAAAAGAAATAAAGAAAATAAAAGATAAGACAAAAAAAAAGAAAAAAAAGAAAAGATAAGACAAAAAAGATTATATACACATTTGCATTAAATTTTAATGTGTTTGTTAATTTATACCTATAGTCATTAAGGTCTTAATCACTTCGTCACTCATGTTGAGGCCTACATTTTAGAGCTAGAAAAAGGAATATGTATTAGAAGTTAATACCTACTTAAGAAATAATGAACTTACCTTTATTCCTTCTTGTTTTTTTTTTCAACCGACACTTAATTTTGCACGTTTACATATTTAATATTTAACTTTAAATTATTTATCTAAAATTAACTTTTTTTTTTGAGGATAACCGCATTCGCTGAAATGTACTTAAAGATTGGCCGAATATTTTCGGTTTTCAATCGAAAAAAAACATATTAAATTTGTTCGCCAACCTTGTTAATGCGATAAGTTCGATTAACTACAGTGAACTATGTGTAGGGCTCAATATTCAATGAAAACCGTTCTTTGGTTCAATTTATCATTCATTAAACTACGAACGGCGGCCATAGCTTATTTTGGTATGTTACATACAATATTGATGTAAAAAGTAAAAAGATGTTAATTGGTTTTACAATTTCCTTGTTTACATATTTTATAATGAAAAAGAAAGACTATCCAAGGTGTCCTAAAAGATGTCAAAAAAGGACGTTTTTATAAATGTTAAAAGCAGCTCAAATAAATTTCTAATAGTATATATTTACATAGTGCTCTTAAGTATAAAAATATTTATATGTTTGATGGCTGGGGTTTATGTACAGTTTTTTAAAGAAAGAAACTGTTCATTAAAAATAAGATTATATGTTTCAACAATGTTAAAAAAATTAAAGAACACACATTCATTGAAACAACGAACTGTTCATTTAACAATTTTTTTTTAATGAATTTGTACATTGAGTCAAAGAATTCGTACAATGAACCAATGAATTTTACTTAGTGAACGAAAATTCATAAGTTTATGAAAAATATTATTTTCAGTGTACCAACCCAAAGGATTAAAAAATTGTAGTTCAGAAACTAAAACTATAAATATACTTCTAGCTAAAAAATATTATATAGATACGTACATATTGTCCCTAAAATATCACCAAACGAAAAAGCATATTAAAAAGTTGATAAACTATTTTTATTCTTTTGGAAAAAAACAAATTTATTCATATTAAGAAATAAATGTGCAGTGAACTCTCTCATAAGTAGACACTGATGGTACCGGGAAATGTGTCTACCTATGAGAGGTGTCCGCTAATGAGACACTGAACTAAATGAATGACAATTAAAAAAGTTCTTAAATTACAGTCTGCCTGGGCCGAACAGTATTATAACAAAACGCCCTCAACAAGTCAGCGGGGGTAAAAATGTTGTATGACGAACTTATGAAGAAGGTACAAAAATGAATCTTAACCATTTCTGGACTCCAGGGAGTATACGTTCCAAATATCAGCTCAGAATTAAAGGCCTCAGCTTTTTTAAAAGCGCAAAATATCACAAAACCGTGAAGCAGTTATATTTTTTCGCTTAAGAGCGAACAAAAATCCTCTTCAGTTATAAACATTTGTGTCCTCGCCCGATTATTCGGAAAACAGTTTATGGGAGAATTACTATTTGTAAGGAAAAACTCACATTTTTCCCCCTTATTTCAAATAGGTGTCCGTAAGGAGAGAGTACTCTGTACATTGATACATAAATTCGATAGGCCAATATATAATTTCAAAGGATCACAATGATTTCGAAGGAGTACAACTTGTCAAACTATAGTTTTTAATCATTTATTTCGAAAAGCAATCACTGATGGTTTTTTTATTGAAATTCGATTTTTCGTTTTAATATTATTTAAATCAGTAAATATTAGTTCAGCAACTGCACTGCGGTATAGAAGATCATACAATACCCTATCTTAAGGGTATAAACACACATAGTTTGGACACATAGTTTGCAACATCCCTTAACATTAGTGAGTGAACCCCTAAAAGTATATATATTTATGATCATTCAAAATACAAAAATTGATCAAATCGTTAGAGAGATACGCAGATTTCTTTAACTTAACATCAGAAAAAAATTGTAAAATTTTTTTGAATTCCCTTTTTTAGTTTTTCAGATATTGGCGGTTTTATAAATTTCCGTTATTCGAATTTTTTTCTAAAAACTGGATATGCAGTATTTGTGGCCCCTTTCTAAATATCCTTAGTACAAAAAAAGACCAAAATCCTTGGAACCATTTTATCGCAAAATAGTGATAAGTGATTTTCACCAAAAAATATTATTTCAAACAAAAAAGCGAAAAATAAAAAGACACCGCGAGATTTAACCCCAAAAACTTTAGAGCAGACAGACCGAGGGACGGCATTGGCGGACCCACATTTTGGACTTCTCTATAGTCGTAATATCATCCCTAATACTCAATTTGGGTTCGAAATAGCCGCACGAATGCATTAGAATACTTAGAAGTATGTTCAAAAGCGAATCCTCCTACCCAATCAATTACACTATGTCCCTTCTTTACAAGGTCCAATTAACATGGGAATCCACAGATTTTCTCATAATGTCCCTAAAACTTTCTGTGTATTTTGGTTTTGACTAAAGCTCATATCAATGGAGTCGCGCGAGACCACATAAAAAATGACCCCACGAAAAATGGCCCCAAAAAATGTGTCACGCCCCCATCAAAAATGGGCCAAAAAATTTATATTTTTATTGTATACCTCCACTCGTGGTATATGCTTTTCGTCAGGCAGGTGTCTATGGCAACAGTACCTGGGTAACCCGTTACGCGGGCTTAAGGCATTCCAACCCTATTTTCGCAGGCGGCAGGCACCGCTTACGCAACTTCGTTACTCCGCTCGGAACACTGATTTTGCGAAAGCCTTCGACAGAGTTAACCACTCCACTTTATTAAATAAACTTACACTATTTGCGTTTCATTCTAAAATGTTGAAATGGTTGATGTCCTACTATAAAGATCGTTTACAACTCGTATCCATTGACCAAGTCCTATCAAGTCCACTTATGGTGACATCCGGTGTCCCCCAAGGAAGCCATCTAGGTCCCCTAAAAGATCTCTAATTGATGTAATTAAATATATAAAAAGATATAAAATAACCTTTATTGTACATTGTAGCTGCCACTTTTCAGCTTTATAATAGTTGTAACGGCCTCTTCTAAGTTGGGAGGTGAAATTTGTTCAACATTGAATGGACGCAGGGTTCTGTGCTTGCCTCACCAAACGTGTGATAGTGTAATGAAAAACAATTCGCGCAATTATTTGTTCTTTACATGAAAATGTATTTAAATCAGACTTAACCTCTAGACTTTTGATTTGTTTGTGCGTTTTTCGTTATTTGCTGTTTGAATTATTCCCATTACTATTCGCGTTCTTTGCATCAAAATAGATAAGAACACATTGTTGGCAGCTGAGGCGTAGTAAGCTTTTCAGAACAAAAGGTTATTCTGCTAAACTAACTGCTAAGTTATTATAAAAGAAAATCAGATTAAAATTTGGTTGTATGGCACAGGACTGTACATGTAAATCGTGCTTAATGTTATTAAACCAATTTTAAATACTTTCAAAGCTCAGCTCCTCAAAATAAAATTAAATTAAAAATAATGGTTGTGAATTGTTTAAGCAGTTATAAAATCTGGCTGAACATAATATTCGTTTAATTTTCTATTATTTCATCTACAAAACCCCCGTTTACTACAATATCAACAAAATCTCTCTCGCATGCTTTATGCGAGATTCGACATGCATCATTGTACCTACCATTAAAGGGTAAGCCCAGTCTGATGTTATGGAATCGAATAAGGATATTCCTGTAATTCGTAAAATATATCGTGGCGACCCATCCTATTTCATCGTTATCACAGCGCCGAAGTGGTTGGTCCATTTAGTTTTTTTGCGCTCAAAAGCCCTATTATCTACAATCTGCGACCATGTCGGTCTAGTAGACCAAGAAACCCGTCACCATTAGAAAAAGGCGTTATCTTGTACCGTGCTACGTTCGCCCGAAACAGAAATATTTTCCCACAGGCAGGGGGAATAACGGGGCGTAGAAATGGATGGAATAACTTTAAATGCTCGCACTATTTGTACAACGGATCTGCATGCACAAAAACCTCTAGTAGAAGACCCTCGTAAAGGAGGACTAAGCGACCGACGGTTTAACGCTGCTATATAGATGATTTTGTTCCAGCGACTACAGCATTGAAAACGTCTGATGGCCCTATAAACCACATAAACGCTCGGGACACTGGCAAAGGTTAAATTATCTACTGAATCATGTAATTTCAATCCACTCCCTTCATCTGGGATGTTATGCCTGACCTCTTCGTTGCAACCAGCATAGATACTTACTCGTTCCCATCCAGACCAGCTCCATGATGGCAAATTAGCATAATTTTCCCGATAAGAAAACCTTGTGGTGGTGGGCTTTGGTGGTGGCGATACTTGCAAAAGAGTTCATAACACATGCGGCAGAGATACACCAGCGACACCGTTGATACCCGGTATGCTCGAGCAGCAAGGCGTGCATGTTTGGTGGAAGATGGGTGGTAAAAAAATTATGCATAATAAAGGATTTTCTGCTGCTCGTAATGGTGTTGTTATTCCAGCTGCAAGTGCAATCCGGCTTCCCCATCAGCGAGCTGGTACGCAAAGGGAATTACTTTCAGTACGTAATCTAAAGCATCAACCTCTGCCGCTGCCCGTCCACATCCATTCATCTCCACTCAGCAATCCATGTGAGCACGCATGTCGAGTACCGGGACCGATGCCAGATAGCCATTTCATCTCCCATCGGACCGTGTATTATTTATGTAAAATTTCCATAGTCTGTCCCTTTGCAAGGTTTTTTAAGCAGCCAATACACAGCGCACTTGGCTTTTACAGTTCTTTTGTCATTTCAGTAATAGAATAAGTGTGCAGCAATTTTACGTTGCAGGCAATAAACGTGTGGTTAAGTAACATGGTTTGTGGTTTTAGAAAAGGTTAATTTATTTTAAATACGTATCGAAAAGAAATGAAATCATTTTTTTTTTGTGAGGAGTAAATTTTGAGTTGATGTAAGATATATTTGCAGGCGAAAGACATATACATTTATACAAAGGTATGTTGTGAGTTTATACAGAAATTAAATATATAAATATATTCATTTCAATATTTATCTTTTACGAAGCGCACAGATGTACAAGTTCAAGTGACTTGTATTAATCGTAGTCCCGTGCAGTGAATAAAAGTAGCTGTTTTTTTTTTAACGGACGAGAAATATCTACCTACCTATGTAGGTCGTAAACAAAATCAATACAATAAGAAATAATAAAGTAACCCTTGCCTATTTTGTACAGAGTAGTTATTCGCAGTAGGCTAAGGTTCTACAGCAACTTTGGCACTACACTCTTATTAACAGGAACAAACTCAGTCCATTTTTAAACACCTTCCCCCCCGCCCCCTTCGCTTACAACAAAGATAGAGACGTTAAATTTATTGGGATTTATTACCTTTAAACCAAATTGTTTGACATGAGCAGTTCCTGGGTTACATAGCCCCGACATTATCAAAAATAGTAACTCACTGACAGATCATCAAAGCTATGAAGCACTCAGCTTCCACAGCTTACATTTAATGACCTCAAAAGTTGATACGGACCGACTGACGGACGGCAAACAATACCTATATAAAACAAATCGTATTTTCTTCAAAAATTTCTTCGTATTCGGTAAAAATTTACATGTATAAAAAAAATCGTTGTAAAACGTACCCTTTTAAAATCACATCAAAAACATAAATGTTAAGAAACAGCCAAGTTCTTTCATAAAAAAAACCTTTTTTGACACAAAAAGTGTCCCTAAAACATAAGAAAAGGCTACAGTCCGCTTGGGGCAAACAGTATGATACCCTATCCATATCCCTATATGCCCCAAAGAAAAAATCATTAAGAAGATGATGGACAGCATTTTATTCCATTCTAACGGGTGATCCAAGTAGAGATACTTTTTTCAATAGCCTTTTTTGACAGATCACGTGTGAGTCGTGTCATGCTGTCATGTTATTTTTGTTTAGTATTGTTTGGCATTTCATAATGGAAAGACTTACGCATTAACAACGTTTACAAATTGTTCAACTTTATTATGAAAATTCACGTTCTGTGAGGAATGTGTTTCGTGCACTTCGCTCAACTTATGGTCAACATAATCGGCCTACTGAGCATACTATTCGCAACACCATCACCCATTTTGAGACCCAGCATTCATAATTGGATAATATTCGACCGAATAGACCACGTCCAGCACTCTGTGAAGAAAATATAGCGGCTGTAGCTGAGAGTGTAGTAACGAAGACCGTAGATAGTCGATTGGGCGCCATTCGCAGCAACTCGGACTGACGTATGGAACGACTTGGCGCATTTTACGTCAAGATCTTAAATTGAAAGCGTACAAAATACAGCTTGTGCAACAACTGAAGCCGCTCGACCTTCCCAAGCGACATCGCTTCGCTCTATGGGCTCTTGAAAAGTTCCAAGAAGATCCGACGTTTTCGAGGCAAATTTTGCTTAGCGATGAGGCCCATTTCTGGCTCAATGGGTATGTAACAAACAAAATTGCCCCATTTGGGACGAAGAGCAACCTGAAGAGATTGAAGAACTGCCACTTCATCCAGAAGAAACAACGGTGTGGTGTGGTTTGTGGGCCGGTGGAATCATCGGTCCATATTTCTTTAAAAATTATGCCGGTGCGAACGTAACCGTCAATGGCGACCGTTATCGTGCCATGATAGCCGACTATTTGATGCCTGAAATTGAAGCTCGTGATCTCGGCGACATTTGGTTTCAGCAAGACGGCGCCACTTCCCACACATCGCATCAATCAATGGACTTATTGAGAGAATATTTCGGTGAGCACATAATTTCACGTTTTGGGCCGGTCGATTGGCCACCAAGATTGTGTGATATCACACCGTTAGACTTTTTCCTGTGGGGATATCTAAAGTCAAAAGCTTATGCCGACAAACCCGCTTCGATTCAGGCCTTGGAGGAAAACATCACGCGTGTTATTCGCCAGTTACCAGTCGAAATGCTCGAACGAGTGATCGAAAATTAGACTCAACGGATGGACCATCTGCGACGTAGCAACGGCCAACATTTGATAGACATAATCTTCAAAAAATAA
Organism: Ferdinandea cuprea; assembly: GCA_963576555.1. Classification (NCBI taxonomy): domain Eukaryota; kingdom Metazoa; phylum Arthropoda; class Insecta; order Diptera; family Syrphidae; genus Ferdinandea; species Ferdinandea cuprea. The sequence continues at coordinate 89,481,238 of OY754959.1, forward strand.
ATGCAAAAGATTGTTCTTTTAAATGGTCATAAATTATTCTCCATTAAATTTGAATTTTCTGTGTTTTTTTTTCTTTAAAAAATTAGGGAACCTCGAAATGGATCACCCTTTATTAAAAAAAACGCCCCCAAAAAATGGGGGTGGCCAAAAACTTTGTATGGACGATATGTTGGAAAAAATATTGGCTCAATATCTTGTTAAACATATTTTTTCGCTTTATTTTGCCACGCCTACTTATTGTGGTCGTTTTTCACTAAAATGCTGTTTCCTTCGAAAAGTTTCATAGAAACCGGAAAAAATATATATTTAGCCAACTTTTTTTTCCATACAACGTTTTTGGCCACGCCTACTTTTTGGGGGAGTTTTTTCAAAAAATATATATATTTTTTTAAAATTGAATACAATAAAATGAAATGCTATCCATCATATAGGGATATGGATAGGGTATCATACTGTTCGCCCCAAGCGAACTGTAGTCTTTCCTTATGTTTATCTTTAAAATTGGGTCTTTATACATATATGTTTGATAGATATATCTTCAAAACTTTAAATTGTTTACCAACACGGGCTTATATGTTTTCTTGTCGTATATTAAGTTCTTTTTGACGGCCCCAGTTGATCAGAGGGGCCTTCATTGTATATATATTTATTTGTATTTTAAATAATTTGTTACGTATTTTAGAATAATAAAAAAAGTCCGGCCTATTATTATTATTAGAGTTAGGCTACGATTACAGTGGATGCGTGTTCTGACGAACAAGTGCTCTGACGTACACTTCAGCACAAAAAAAACAGTTGTTCGTCAGAAAACGCATCCACTGTAACTGTAGCCTTAGACCACACTCTTATAATATAATAGATAAGAGAAGTTAGAGGGGTGGGGCGGTATTGAAGGGTGTATTGCCATAGTCGGTAGAAAAGTTGGCTGGGTACTACCGTGACCCTTGATATGGAAAACTACGGTATACTAAAATTTTAAAATTAATTTGGTATTGATGTGGATCACATTAGAAATTAGAGGTCACCCACGTTAGGGATGGTATCCCGGTATACCACCGCTACCGCAGAGCGACTGATAAGCGGCTCACCTACGACGGGGACGTCGCTAATGCTCCCGAGCTCCTTCGTTTTAGTACCGTGATAGGGGGGAGGGATCAAATTGATACGGATAAACAATTCACCGACTATTGGTGGCTTGCGGAAAGAGTGGAAGAGGTGGGTATGCCTTTCCAGGTCGGTGTGTTACCTTAGGTAACTCCTCCTAGTCTTAAGTAGTTTAAAGTGGTAAGTTGATTAGTTGGTGCTCTGCAGGTCGGCTGCAAGGTGTGGTGTTTCTGAGAGTCGACTGACGCATTTCGGTGTCAGTGGACTCTCGGTGGCGCATGTGCGCTATGTTGGCGGCTGCTGGGTGCTGCTAATGGAGTTGGGGGCACATCACCCCCGATTATACTTAGTATTAGTATGGTAATTTTAAGTAGCATTAGTTAGATTTTAAGTTTTTAATGTATAGTCCTAAGCAATTTTAGTTTTTTAGTTTTAAATAAAAATAATCTAATAAAGGAGTTAAGTTTTTAAAATAAATTTTCTTGTAAAAAAAAGAAGATATTTAACTAATAAAAATTGTATTATTAATTAAGGCCGAAAGGTAATTGTATTAAGTGATATAGTTAATTTTAGAGCGTCCGCATAAGGACCAGTAATCTAGAATAAGTATCCTGTTAATTTTAAGTTAGATTTAATCATTTTTGTCTAGTTTGTAAGCTTTATTGAAAGAAAAACAAAAATGGATTTAAAATTGAAAATTGAAAAAAATTTTACCCACGTTGATGGGCTATAACTTCAAAAAGAGTGAGAATAGACTATTTTCTGTCCGGCATAACTTCACAAATCTGTTATGAAAAGTGTATACTGCTAAACTGGGACACTCTGTACACATCACATCAGTGATTTGTATTGCTTTCGAAGCAGTGTTAACACTGAAAAGTTTCAAAATGGGGTTCAAAAAGCGACCCAAACCAAAGAAAAGGGGCGTCCACATAAAATAGTAAAAGAGCGCAAAAAAATCAATAAACAGCAACAAACATATTTTATAAACATTAATTAATCGGAAATTTGTATATGAGCTGTCTGGTTTAGTTTTTAACAATCAATTGTGTTATATGTATGTGTTTCTGATAAGAATGAATTATACACTTAACTTCCTCTTTATTTTCTCAACGATACAAATATTTGATAGATTCAATGACAAAAACTTCGCGTAACAAAGAAAACTTACGTTAAATCTGTTCGAAATAAAAACAGACGATTATTGTGTTATTTCTTTGTTCTGTCAACTTGTAGAGTTCTAGATCTGCATAGTTTAGATGTATTAGCATTCAATACTATTCTTCGTAAGATATTTGCATCATTTTGCCTTAATGTGTTTTGAAAGAAACTAAGTATTTAAAGATGAACTACACCACCTATACCGAAAAAAGCGTTATACGAAGCTTTGTCGCTATATGAATAGCGTTTTTTTAATCGTATTATACCTACAAAAATATTTTTTAAACATGAAATAATATCATTAATAATTTTGCATTTGTACATTTGTACATAATATGACAAAAAAAAAAAATAAAATTCTAAGATATGTAGCTTTGTTGCCTTCAAAAGAAACTGCGATTACAAACTTTGAAGCAAATCCTTTTCATTATTGGGTATCTAGACATATAGATAGACTGACGGAGAGACAGACCGACCGAGAATGTCTTAGTTTAAAATTTCGGACCGATGGCAATAGCTTTCTCTTGGGTACACTAATGTATAGATAGATTGCAGCGAAGCATTTCCCTATTCACAAGTTTTACTGCATTGTGGTAACTGGTACTGAATTTCATCAGGTACTTACAATTTAAAAAACTTTAGTTTTCGGGGCTATTTGAAACATTATTTATTGCGTGCAAAATCGGTGTCAGTGAAAAGGGTAATTTAAATCTAATACAATTTAATATATCATCCACAGTAGAAAGGAATTACCACAGGACTGAACAATTCAATAAGAATCCGAAAAAATGCAATTAAATTCATCAATCACTTATTTGCATGGAGGCCGAATTTATTTAAATTTAATATAAGCTTTTACTTGTTTATTTGCGAATCAAGTCTCGATTTTATTATTCCAGAGCGATTACACTTATTTTTACTTTTAAAATCAATTTCCATTTTACTTTTTACCCACTATGAGCGTGTGAGTGTGTGAAGTTGCGGGGACAATTTATGATGATATTTCAGGAATTTATTGCGCGCACATGTTTCTCATCTGAGTTTTTTTGTTTGTAAATGTTTGTACCTTTAGAATACCTTTAGACTGACTCAATAACTCACAGCTTCAACCGATTATGGTAAAATAAGGAAAATTGGTGGGCTTATTAACCTCACTCAATTTAATAAGGGAGTTTTGCAATTGTCCACTCCTGACGCTTTCCGAAGTCTTTTCACGTAAAAAAAAACGTTAATTCACTAGTCGTTAGATTTCAAATGCACAATTGAATCTTAAGAAACTTTTTCAAAGAGAGCTGGAGGAGGAGATAACACTTGTGTTTACTATGAAGACCGGTCGCGCGTGCTCATAATAGTGTGAGATTCTTACTCACTAAAAAATATCTCCCTTAAAAAAATATATCAACTACAGCTAGGCTCATGTCAATCTAGAAGTTTTAATTTAAATTATTTAATAACGTTGAAAGTACCTGCTTTTATCGACAATAATATGCTGTTTATTGTTCTAATTTCAATTGTTCTAATTCAAATTGTTTAATCCTTTGTAGTCAGCGCACAAGATTTCTCTGATCTTATTTTACCATTACTCGGTTTGGAACTACCCAAAGTTGTATACCATACATCCAAACAGGTTTTAGCACTTGCTTGTATAAAAGCAGCTTGTTTTGCATGCTGTGCTTGGAGAATTTTCCAATCAGCCAATGCATTTCATTAAATCTGATAACGAGCTCCTCGCGTTTCTTCTTAACATGCGATTTCCATTTTACTTTTGCATCTAACGTCTTTCCCCAGTATTTAGTCTCGTTTTTGTACGGAATTTGTACCGAGTCAATAAAAATGGGAAGATTCCTTACATTTCTGTAAGTAAAATTAAATTGGGTGGATTTTCTTAAGAACAATACGCCAAGTTTTTGTCCAAGTGCATATTTTGTCGATCGCTCGTTGAAGCTTATATGTCCCGGACTGAATCGAATCATCTACGGCTAATATGGCCGTATCATATGCGAACTTCGCTACGATAGTATCATCTTCTTGAGGTATATCAAGAGTGTATAAAAGAAATAAAATCGGGCCAAGAACGATTCCTTTTGCCGCCGTGATTTCTTTGAAGTCGGAATACTCGGAATACGAAAGAGTCTGTCCGTTAAATAAGAGCTTGGGATCTCAGGAGATAACACTGAACACAAAGAAAATTCTGACATATTGATAAGCCTTTATAAATCAATTATATAAAATACTCATTTCTTATCTAACGAAAAGTCTAATCTGTTCGTTTCTTAAGCACGGAAATGTATAATCCGAATTAAAAAAGAAATCGCGGAAGGAGGAAGGGTTCATGGTTTGTCCCTGGTGTATTATCCTCAATGAGATCAAATCTTCCTATAGCAATATAAGTACTACATTAATTTTCTAGACTACATACAAATTTCGAATATAGATTTGGGTTTGTACCAAAACAAGTAATATTAATATCCTACAAATTTTTCAAAACAAGCAAATTTCTCAAACCGTTTCGTTAAACGACAGACAGTCAGAATGACGAATGGAATTGCGGTCACCATGTTATGGACTTCTCTAATAACTAATATTGAACTTTATTTGCAGTAATAAATCAAAATTTAATCACGATTATATATCACAAAAGAACTGTAATTCGATACTTTTTGTAAAAAACAAATTTGTATAATTGCTTCTTGTTTCCATCTTAAGTATCCAACATTAAAATCTACCTACCTAAGCCTACCCCAAAAACTCTATACAAACTTTGAAGCAAACTCTTCGAACCATTTCGCCATACAGCTTTTGAACAGACAAACAGACAGCTGGACAGTTTGTGTTAAACATTTCAACACTATTGCAATAAGTTCCTCTTTAATATAGGTAAATAGCGATGTATACGAGAAAGTTAATAATTGAGTACGTCTTATAACATATCAAAAATATCATATTAAAATGTGTCCTCTGAAACTGTAACAAAAAGTGACTAATGCTTTTTTTTCTTTTTGTCACAGATATGTGTATTCGATTTTGTTTCAATTTGCCCGTTTTATGATTCCAGCAAATATTATTTGTGTCGGATTAATCTGAAACTTAAAATAGAAACACTACCATTTCTCCAAATTCGCTTTTCATTTTTTATTTTGTAAAATTGGTGAGGGCATCTATCACTTGTTCAAAGAAAGAAATGTTAGTATGCAAAAGTCTAATAACATTTCCTCTATTTCAATACAAGAAAGAAATCGTAGCGCAGCACAGGTATTCAGCTAGTTTTCAATAAACAAAAACTTTTACAATGTTAACTGATCTGCATAATCAATTCGCCCGATGTTGAAAGTAGCTTCAGAAATCTTGATTTGCTACATATCCCGTATATAGCCAATGAACAAAAAGCAGAAATTTCCTTCCAATATCACTTTATCAGAAGCCATACGATATAACATGACATGCATGACTTCCAGTACGTACTTTGAGAGACAGGACACTTGAAATGTCAAATCATAACTTTTCTGGGTTGATTACATGAATAAATTATTTGAATCCCTTTTGTCGTACAAAGTAGGTAGAGACAAAAGGCTTAAACCGTAAAGTAAATCCGATGACACAGTAACTTCACTTACGCGTCCTATGTCAACTCATAACAAAAAAAACAAAAATAAATAAATAAAAGAATATCACAACAATAGCAATAACATCTCAAAAACATCATCATCATCGTCCTGGCTTAGCATGTGTCGCTTCATACTTCCCATACGAATGCAACAACGTAGACACGCGTACACAACGCTAACCAGGGACAGGCAGTCAGCGAGCCAACACAAAGATTTTATCTCTCATGAAGTCAAAGGGTGCGGCCTGCCGCCTATTTATCATTGTGATATGACACAGTGTGGCACATCTGATGTATTAAAATGATAATCGCTTTATGTGGTTATTTTTATTATTAAATGTTAAAGGGATGTGTTTCCATAAATAAATAAATCCCATGTTGCTGTGTGGTATTCGGTTTTTCGGACGACCGAATCATTTCGAGATACAACTGCCAGCTAACCGGGTTGGGGTCCACAGATCCGGGCCTGTGCTGGCGTTTTTTCCGCAAAATAAATTGAATATCTATTATAGCCTTCATAAATCGTTACAGCGGTGGCAATATGATTGGCTACGTGCATACGCAGCTTTTACCGAGTGGCGGACAATAAAATTCTGTAGATTGAATGATATGACTGAACGTTTTTGTGAATATGCGTATGTAGATAGCTATGTATACTTTGTTTTGTTTGGTTGATATCTATTTATGTTTTTGGAGAGAGCTTGATGAAAGTTTTAATTTAAATTATATTGGAATAAAAATACTGAATTATGTGTTATTCGGTTTAGCAAAGCGAAATTATTTTGAATTTTATGATTTTATCTGAGTCAGCACTGTCAATGTCGGCCGATTGATCAAAAAACTGCTGTTGGATTAAAATAAAAAGTGTTTATTTTAGATTATGGGTATATACATAACTATACAAAGTATAATTTTATCGCAGATATATATATATTATTAAAGTTCGCAGATATATAGTTTCCGCTAATAAGCATATTTACTGAACAAGCTTCTGACCCTTAAAGAGAGCTTGGTTGAGACAGGGCACATTCCGTCCTCTGCAATCGCGTGCACACTACTTTTAATTTTCGCGAGGAAGTGGTCACTAACCCGGAGGTTCGGTCTTCGTTGATGTGGATTCGCAGATGCCCTTTGCCTTCCCCTTCGAAAATTTTGTTTTCAATGAGTCCAAAATTATTTCCTGCTTATCGTCCACAAAGTGTAATAGGATGGCAGGGTAAGGGACCTGAAGAGCTTGTCAGGCGGATCTCATTCATGAAGTTAATGTTTACTACCTTGAAGTTGATGCTATCAATAGTAAAAATTCGTCCTTATCGGTGGACATATGCTTATCATATCTGAAGATATAGATAGAGACAAAAACGTCGAAACGATTTCATCTTATCGTTTTCATTCAGCTTTGTGGTAATGCCGAAATCGGCCATCGCTTTATGAAGTTTCTGGCTATATCCATGTTCTTTTCAATGGGTAAAACTTCGCATTGCACTACGTGTATTCTAGCGCCACGGTTCCACCTGGATCAGTTTTGTGGGAATGTCCCATGCTTTTCTACTGGTCCGCCTGTGGGGTTCGCCGGTTCGACGTCAGAAAATATCTGCAGGCATCCCGATTTTAGATCACTTTATCATTGAGGCCAATCAAATGCTAGTGTTTCTGCATTTGTGTGATCAAGTTTTTAGGCCGCCTCTCTTACGCGATTGTAAGGGAACGTTGATTGCCATTGCCCTTGTGACGGGGTTCGTAGGATCCAATACCCACTGAGTCGGTCATGCTCCAATTTTTTCGAGATGGGTTCTCTGACTTTATTTTGTTATAAAAAGCAAAAAAACACTAATCGAAAAAAAATTACAAAATACGCAAACACTGACCTTCTAGCAATTTTTCCATATGAAGTTTTTTGTCACACAAAACATATTTTTTTTTTTTTTCAAAACATATTCTATATGTATAGGGTATCATATTTATGGTAGAAAATATTTATTTATTTATTTAATTTCATATTCATCAATCAAAGAACCAAATCTCTTATAGACTAATAGATAGCATTGCTTAATTTTAAATTACATATATATATATACAAAGAATAAACATTAATCAAGTAGAACTAAGTACATTTACGACATACATTTTAAAAGTTTCTCTTGTACAAATACTAAAGATGTCTAACCTATTGCAAACTGAATTAGCCTGATGCAACGAGAAAACGGTTCATTACGACCATAATTAGATCTATGAAATTGCTCATAAAAAGGAAGATAGTCTCTAGAATAATATCTCGGAACACGAATATATATTAATGCCAAAAGAGGTGCACATTTAATATGATAATAAAGAATATCTCTGACGAACATTATTGCGAAATATGAACGTCGATTTTCCAGACTCTGCATGCCAAATAAGAGACATCTAGTTTTATAAGATGGAGTGTCGTTATTCCAATTAAGTTTAAAAAACATAAATCTGGAAAATCTTTTTTAAATTCTTTCAATTCTTAGGCACGAATTATTATAATAAGGGTTCCAAACAGTACTGCAGTACTCTAGTACCAATCGAACAAGAGCGTTAAAAAGAGTTTTAATGGTATACAGATCAATCAATTCTTTGCTGTTTCTTTTGATATATCCCAACATTTGATTCTATTTGTTTATAATGTAGTCTATATGTGTAAGAAAGGAAAGTTTAGTATCGAGTATGACACCCAAATCTTTTTTTTTGCACTACATAAGCCAAAGAAGAACTATCTATCTGATAATCGTTGTATTACGAAAATAAGACATTACTTGACACTTAGAAATGTTTAGATGTAAGGAATTTAAACTACACCAATTAACCAATCTGTTTAGATTATCCTATAATAAAGCACAATCTTCAGAGCTTTTTATACTTCGAAATAATTTAAGGTCGTCCGCAAAAAGAAGACAGTGAGAGTTTAAGAAGATTTTAGGAATATCATTAATAAAAAACAAGAACATTAATGGGCCTAAATGGCTACCCTGAGGAACACCGGATGCTACTGATATTTGATTCGAAAGATGATAATCAATTTTGTCATGTTGAACTCTTAACGTCAAATATGATTTTAATTAATTAAATAATTGTGAATGAAACCCCAATTTAGTGAGTTTATTCAGAAGGACAAGTTGGCCTTGGCAAAATCTGTAAATATTACATCAGGTTTGAAGATTAGATTCGAAATTATTAATAATATAGTTAGTCATTAACTAAAGATTAGTAGATGTATTTTAGATTAGTAGGGCAGACATTTTGCAGATTGGTCTTTAGTTGGTTATTTTGTTTAGATCCAGATTTAAAAATTGGTGTTATAAAAAATATACGTCAATGACTTAGCTAAGGATGAGGCACATTTAAATAATAAAATTTGAGGGATTCCATCGGGACATGCCGTTTTGTTGGTATCTAAACCTAGTAAAGCTGATTCTACTTCAGAAGAAAGTAAGACTAACACTGGTAGGGACATTAGGTAAATTAACATAAGAAGTAGTATTAGTAGCATACACAGACCTAAAATGAGCAGCGAAGAAGTTACAAATTTCTTGAACATCATTCGTTGATTGATTTAGGTACTTCATACAGCTTGGAAAGCGCTTGGAGTTGATGTATTTCCAGAAGTTTGCACTATTATTTATAATATTCTATTCTACGAAGAACAAGTGCGCACGATATAAAAACTTGTTAAGAATATCGAATGAATTTTGATTAGTCAAATGAATGGACCGCAGAATATCATCGCCGCGGTTCTTTTTTAGTAACTTAATAGATTTGTTCTTTCTATTTTTAAGATTAATCAATCTATTGATAAACCATGCAGGGTTATTACTTGATACGGCTTTTTTATTTGGAACATATCTGCGTACAGCATCATTTATAACAGATACTAAATTATCATTAGCATTATTTAAATCAGTTTTAGAGATAAGCGTATCCCAAGGAATAGATAAAAAAATTTATTCATTGCATCAAAGTTTGGTACAATATTATTGTTTGGAACATTTTTCATGTAATTAAAAAAACATAAATTTCCCTCAAGTGCAAAATGATGTACTGAGTTATTGACAATAGGAATATCTGATTTTTCAACATATATATTGAATACCTTATCTACAAAAATAAGATCCAGAATGCGACTGAATGCGTTTGAAATATTATTGATTTGAATTAAGTCGAACTGACTGAAGAAGTCAATTAAATTGGTCTCAATTTCGGAAGTAATACCAAATGGAACTAAGTAAAGATCGCCTGAGTCTAATATCTATTTGACATTTCCTTGATTAAAATCACCAATAAAGATAACATGTCTGTACAACATGTCACCAACAACAACATCAACGCAGGCTATATCATCATCAGCGGAAGGCGTAGCAGCAATAAAACCCACATCAGCGAGAGCATTCTCACCAACAACAACGTCCAACTCAATGTTTTGATTTTTCTTTGCGCTGTTCTTCCTATCGCCACTGAGTTTATAAATACTTGGTTATAAGTGACGGAGAGGAGACGTGCGCAGCTGTTGTAGAGAAACCGGTATGCGTAAAATATTTGCATTTACACTCTTGGTAGTTTTCCTGTCCATACTAGAGGACATAAGACAAGCGTGGAGAAATGGCACACTTTTATACCCTATCCTAAGGCCTTTAAAATTAAGCTAGGAAGCTGAAATTTGGACCACATACTCCCTATGGCTCCGAAATGGTTAAGGGTAAAACTTTTTTGAATACGCCCACTGCCACGCCCACAATTAATAAAAAACCGTTTTAAAGCAAAAGTTAGGGAGATGGAGTATTACAACCTTCACAAGCTATGTAGGCACTGCCCTCCTTTATAAGTTTGTCATATAAAGTTTTTTGTCACGATATTTGGCCAATATTTTTTCCAACATATCGCCCATACAAAGTTTTTCGCCACGCCCACTTTTTGGGGGCGGTTTCTTTTCTAAATTTCATAGAATGAAAAAAAATGCTATCCATTATTTTCTTAACGTTTTTTTTGGGCAATATAGGGATTGGGATGGGGTATCATACTGTTCGCCCCTAGCGGACTGTAGCCTTTTATTATGTTTAATTTAGTTTTTGTCAGCAGAAAGTTCTCTTTTCTTTTGTTTTGCTTCGCGTTGAGACGCCCACTTCACTGTTTGGTTCAATGTTGTTTTTGCACAAGTGAGGAAAATCGTGAGAAACTGGCTGATTTTGTGAACTGTATATGCTATTAAAAGATTGTCCTTGCGCTTTGGTAATGGTAATTCCAAAAGCCGTGATAATTGTAAATTGCCGCCATTTAAGAACAAACATGTCTGATGGCGCGATATCTATGCGGGGCAAAAACACTTATTCGCCTTTGTAAGTCGAATCGCGTACCATTACATAAACCTTTTTTTGTGTTTAAATTCCTAATAAGCATAATCAGTGCACCCACTTTCAAAAGAAGTTCATGAAGTGGCCTACGTGAGGGTGTTTGTGCATTAAGAAACTCTATATGGTATGTGTTGCAGTTTTCGGGGTCATTCGTGACGATAGATTCTGCACTTTTATACTTTTTTATTGCTGTTGGAAGAAAGATTATCAACTTGTTATTTAATATTCGAAAGTCCTTTAACATCGTCAGCATCAATTGAAGGTCCATAAATTGCTTTGATGATACTGCTCTTTTCCAAAATCGTTAAGGGCATTTCGATATTGTCTTTAGATAAATTGTAGTTATTGCCAAGCTTTCTGTCTCAAATTTTTAGAATCCATTCGTTGAAGCAATCCTGCCCTTTTGATCTCATATTGGTGAATTGTTTTACTATCATAAATTGATTCCAGAGAGGGGAACTTTTAATTAAAACAGCTCAAATCACAAATTATTTTTCCCTTCACCGCCAAATTAAAATTTTGTTACGAAAGCTTTTTTTTAAGTTTTAGTTTCTTCGCGCACACAGTGGTTGGAGAGTCTAGGCTTTGGGCCCTCCATGGGCCTAATAAAAAAACTGCGCACCGGGTTAGTAAATATTTTTTTTATTCAATTCATTAAATGCCTGCTGCTATCATAACACACTACACTTAAGAAGAATAGCGTCGCGAATTCTTAATTTTGTTCATTAAATGACATGTTCTGGTTATAGCCAGAGACTTTATCATGGTAACTGATGGAACATTTGAAGTTTTTTAGCCAAAAAAGAAGAAGAAGAATATAGATCTAGTACTTCAATTCTCTAGCTCAACCAACCAACCAACGAAAAATAAATTTCGACCGAAGATTTTTTTAAAGAAAGTTTCGAATAAAACAAATAATCTACTTTCTTTAGATAATTTTAGATAATTTACATTAAGAAGATGAGCATACCATTGAAAATGACGATGCGAATTGTGATGCACGACTTGATGCAACACTTCTTATGTAAACCATAAGTACCTACATGTAAATATTTATATATTAGAAATTCTTACTGACATTCTTAAAGAAAATATAATAAATTATATTTGCGAAATAGAGAAACACAATGACAACATGTCCATAACTCTGAAAATCTATTTACTTCACGTCAAAAGCAGCGTTTTGCACATGCTAAATTTTCTTGCTTAAAACGTCAAAAAGCCATTAATTCAATATCTATGGCTATGTTTATGCATTATACATGAAAAATTAAAGCGCATTAAATCTTTTGCAGCTTCATTTCTTTAAAGTATTGCACAAAAAACATTTTAAAAGGACAAGCGTTCTGCATTGATGACATAAACCCTTGCATTTTCTTTCATTTGTATACCCTTGTCTCACAGGACAAGCTAAAGATAACTTAGTGCAGTAAGCGAATAAATCGAAGTATGAGAATAATGACACATACATATTTCAAGAAAATAATATATGTATATACCAGACGTAACACGGCTACATTGTTTACAAACTAAGTAAAGACTATTATATGAAATTCGAATATAGGTAGGTACACACTTCTTCCGCATGTTCTTCATAATGTTGGGATATCTGTTTGATAGATATTGCAGGAAGCAATGAGTGTTAGATAGAATCATGTACTCCCTTAAGGATATATTTCCGAACATTGAAAGCTTATCCCCAATCCTTATGTTACTAACCCAAGCCCTTTTTCCTTGATACCCATAATATGTTGCTTATTGAAAGTTGTATGTAGTGAATTATTTTACCTATGTACATTTAGGGGATAGATTATAAATATAGTATATACCAAAGGAATGGTATCGCTTTGCATACAATTCTCAATTCGCCAATGTGAGTTGACGTTTTTATATCATCACATGTGAATAAAGTTCAGGATGTGCTTTGATTATTTAAAAACTGAAGAAAGAATTTAATGTGTTTTTCTGTAAGCAAAATTTTTGTTTTTTGCATGTAGCTCGTTGAAAATTGTTGAAAGACATCGCTTGCGAACTTTGCGATAGTGTGGGACTTGAACCACCCACTAAAAACACCCAGGGAAAGTATGATGTTACTATCCTCCTAATCGCACCTAGTCGCCAGACTAATCAGCAATTTTGTTCCAATATGTACTTATGTACTGTCTTATGTACTTTGGTTTGTTACCTTTTGTTTTTTTATTCATTAGCACTTTGTTCGTGAGATTATGTTGTCACATATATATTTCTTTTCTTTTTACCTAATAGTCTAATTAAAAAGGTTTAATTCTTCATAATCTTCTAACTAAATTGTTATTATTAAGAAGTTGGACTACTTCTAAGTTAGCATGGTTGCCAATCCTAACTTCATATCTTCTTGCGACCATCCGCACCTCGTCCTCTATTATTTAAATTTTTAGATCCCTATGAAGATCATCATTGCATGTGTACCACGGTGCATTATCAATACTGCTTAATACTATGTTTTGAAAGTAGTGTATGCTTTGAAAATTTGTCTTACTAGTGTTGTCTTTATCGTAAATTGAGACTCATAAATAGCTCCCTACGATATATTACTTTATCGTATATTTATTTCATCGAGGTTTTTTGTTGACATGAGTTTTCCAGCGCTACTTTGCGTCCAAAGTCAAGACTAAGTACTTAGCTGAGTCTGAACTACTTTAGTATTTATGTAAACCGATATGTGTTGTAAGATTGTATTTGTAAAGTTAACATGAACCGACTTCAGTTCATTTAATTTTATTTGCCATTTTTTGGTCCAATTATATACTTATATCATTTTCCGTCCTCGGCAGTATTTCTGTAACTTCCTGTGCATCTTTTCCAACTGCAAGTACAGTCCATTGGTTTGTTTACTATACTCTGTCCAACATAAATTGGCAGTACACGTCTTATGGGGAAGCTTGTTCAAAATAAGTAGCGTGCTATATTTTCACACCATACCAATTGAAGGAATACCCTAATAAAAAGTTTTCACCCCGCAGTGAATTTCCAATTGCATCTGACGTGAATTCAACTCGTTTTATTTATCGCACATCTGAGTCACAGATGAAGAATTAATCTGGTTAATTCCTTATCTGTTATCTGGGCTTTGGCCTATGGCTGCTGCTGTTCAACAACAACCCTTATTAAATTGATGTGCATTCAGAGTTACCAGTGTCCATTTGGTAACTCGTTAAGTTTTTTTTCCTTGGCTTTCTGTTGTGGAGCTTTAGGTTTTTGAGCTTTGAAAAAAGATCTGATTTTTAGCTAATTTCAAATCCTTAGTATGAAAATCCTGTAAGACCTTTTGTTAGAATGTGCGAATGAGAGACAAACATCTATATTTTTCTTGTGCTGCCAATTTATGTTAGAAATAGTATAGACGTGGGCTATATTCCTTCAATATAATTTAATTACCAAGTGTAAGCAGCACAGATGAGTGATCTGAGAAGATATTCTTAGTTAAAAAGAAATCGACAAATTCCGGGATTTTGATCCTATCTGTGGGCCAGTGATTACGATTTCCGTTGAATGGTCGTTAGCATTACTTTTTTTAATAGATTCAAGGAGTTCTCTATCTCTTGTGTTTGTTATTATTGATCACCAAGATTTGTTTTTAACGTTGAAATCTCTACCTATTATGAATTTATTTCCGAAATCACGTAAAAGGCTTTCAAAATTCTTTTGTTTCAGCCTGTAGCTAGGAGAAACATATGACGCTGCTACAATTATGTTAAATGTTTATTTATTACATTATATAAGACTAATCTTCTTTTGAATTAATACCATAGTCTTAACAATATTTAATTTCATGTGTGTCCTTAAATTATTTCTAAGCCCTAAAACCTTACGTCTATTAATAGATATACAATATAGTTACACAAATTTAAAAGTTTAATATTCTAATATATATTGAAAAATCGAATAAATATTAAAAATAGTATATAAAATCCCTCTGAAAGCTGCCTCTGTCGTTCAATCTCCTAATACTGGGAGGAAGTGAGTTCCACAGTTTTATAGTGTATACGAAGAAATGTTTTCCCGTTGTATTAAACTTGGTAAAATAAGAGCCTTACTTCTGTCTGAAGTAGCAAACTGCAACGTTTGGAAGAGGTATATGGGATGCTTTCTTAATCTTAAGTCAAATAAAAACATCAGAGCCTTATAATTTAAGTGATTATTGAGCGTCATATTGTAGTCTCGATTAGTCGCAGATTGTATACAAAACGCACCATATTATTAAAAGCAACCTCAAATTTACGTTTGGTTGCACTGCCTAAGTGGTTATACTGATTGTGCATAACAAAGTATGGATATCAAGAGTGACTTAACCAACATTGTTATAATTTTAACTGGAAGGCACGATCCTGAGAGATGGAGAACCCGCAGTCCACCATTAATTTTTGGAAAATATGATGTGTCAATAGCTAGCTGTACCGGAAATTACTATAACTTCACTTTTTTTAAAATTTAATTAAACTGATTTTGTTCAGACCATAAGGAAACGAGCAACAAATGTTCATTGTTTCATGCTGTTGCATCGTTATTAAACATTGTAGAGAATAGAGGTCCCAGGATAGATCCCTGTAGGATAACCGCATTTGTCCCATAGCTATTTACGAGTTTAATGGCCGTAGACTTAAAACTAAAATAATGTTTTCAGATTATACAGAAATAGATTATGCGGACCTGTGAAAGTCAAGTAGCACCAGAAAGAATACGAGATCGAGATACGCAAGTCCTCTACTAAGTTCTGCACAGCAGTTTTACAGCTCTGATGAGCACTGAAACCTGATTGGCACTTAGTAAGAAAATCGCCTTCATTTCGATGGCTTAGGATTTTCCAGTTAACTTAATTTTCAAAAACTTTGGATAGAAATGGAACAATACTCTTTTTTAATAGACTCACTTTCGGGATTGGAATACAAACTCACCATGTGCGCGCACAATAGTAACATCAATTGATTCACGCACGCCCACGTTAATTTTAAGAACTGAGAACTCAGATGAGTTCGCGAAAGCTTGTTCCACCAAACATTGCGTATTATAGGAGCAGTCTAATTATGGACAAGCTTATATCATAGACGTAATTTATTTCTAATTTAACAAGTTAACTATTACTCAAGTAAATATAGAATGCTAAAAGGCAGTAAGTGACTTACTTGGCCAAGTAAGCTACTTAACGCTTAACCCTTTCCAAATTCACTTTTTAAGTTAGCTTTTTCTAATTACCTTTTCCTGTCCCCAACTAAAGTAAGTTATACAAATCCGGATGGTATCACCGTTACAACGAAGATCGGTTTTTCGGAAACAGCCCCTTTTACCCTTTTCCCTCACCCTCCATAATTAAGCTTAACAGATCCTTAACAAAGCTGAAAGAGTTTTTTAAAATTGGCCTAACTGATGCAGAGTTGTTCAAGAAATCTCTTCCTCTTCCCTTTTAAACCTTCAGATTTTATCCTACCCCCATTACATCTCCCTTCGAACATTTTAACATTGAAAACAATTTTTAAAATCATTAATTAATTCAAAGCGTTTAATACATAACTTCACAAAACTTCACTTAAAATAAATAAATATCGACGATTTGTCAAAAAGTTATTATCATTATACCAATGTTAAAATAGAAAATTTGTCATTCAAATAATGCCACACAGGCGATAAATTGAACTTTCTTTATAACAATTAAAGTTCAAAGGAAGCATCTCACGAACTTATAATTGATACCCGATCCCCAGAAGTGAATTATAGCCACTTTTAATAAGACGTTTGCAAAAGGAGCAAAAAACGGATTACGTCGGGCACCATTCAGTATTTCTGAATGAACCTTACAAATCCATCCAAGGTTCAGTTTTGGGTCGAATCGAATATTCACCATGAAAAGGGCAACATGAGAGTCGCCTAACTTCAACAAACCGAAAACAGAAGGGTAAACGAATGGAATTTACATAAATATCACCTGCATGAGTTCCCATCGAAGGAATTGAATTTTCCTCAACCTTAAGCAGGAGCATATCAAAGAACGGCATTCCATAGCACACATACCTTAGACCACCTGACCATACCTCTGCTTTCTCTCACACGACTATGGGTATGTGTATGTTTTCACTTCGATGTCTATGCGTTACTCGTCGAGTCGGAGATCGGACCCATTGAAAGCTATAGCTCTTTCCTTATCTAGAAGCGCCAGCACACACGAAGAGAACTAGTAGAAGTGCTTGTGAAACTCAAACTAATGCATAAATCATCACG
Organism: Ferdinandea cuprea; assembly: GCA_963576555.1. NCBI lineage: Eukaryota > Metazoa > Arthropoda > Insecta > Diptera > Syrphidae > Ferdinandea > Ferdinandea cuprea. The sequence continues at coordinate 89,498,728 of OY754959.1, forward strand.
GAACAATAACATAATTGCAAAGTCATGTTCTTCGAATGGCAGCAAACTTAAAGGATGACATTTAATGGTTGTAAATCTCCCCAAAAACCTTTTGACAAACTTGAGACCATCTCTCGCCACTTAGACGATTCCATTCTTCATGTTGTCCCGATTGCGTCCCTACATTCTACTCCATTCGATTTACAACCTCTCGGTGAGGGAATCGAATTGAGGTCGGTGTGAGTTTCGACTGAAGTGAATAATTTTATTGAAATCCGATGTCGAAGGGATTATACGATGTGATGATGTAATGCGTATTACACCCATCAACGCATGCTGTCATATTCAGAGATGTGGAATTTTTTAATTGAAGGCGGTTTCTGAGCTGTTTTCTGAGGGTGGCAGTGTATAAAATTTCAGAAACTTCCGATAGAACAAACAAGACATAAAAGAATGTAAGAAACAATTTTTTTTAATCCTTTTCATTTCATTTCTTGAAAAGTTTTTCCTTCTGAAAAATTGGATTCTTCTGATGGAATTTCATTGTTCTTAATACAGGCAAAGGAAATTCTTTACATCCCAGTCTGGGTTAGTAAAGTACTTAAATAGAGAGATATTTGAAGAATACACTAGGGTTGAGAAATTAAATATAAAGAAGACAAAAAAAAAGTTGAGTATAGAAATTGTCCAAAAGTGTTTTAAGTCATAACATATATAGGAGGGTGAAAGTTTGCTTTTAAATTCATCATACTAAAAGAATATGTAATAAATTATTATCCAGGTAAGTTTTACTAACTCGAGATCAAAGTTGTTGCCGTCTGGTTGCGTTGCAATTGATCAATTTTGGGACGGGGATATTTGGACAAGAAATACGCACCCGTTTTATGTGGATCTAACGACAGGTAAACATGATTATATCTTTTTTTCAACTATCTTAATTACAAAAAACCGAAAACAAATTTAATACGAAAAACAATTTTTTGAAAAAACTCTCCCAAAAAATCGTCGTGGCCAAAAAGTTGTATGGATGATATACTAAAAAAAATACTGGCTAAATATTTTGTAATAATTTTTTTTTTCGTTTTCTATACAAATTTAAAAAAAAAACATCATTTTATTAAAAAAAAAATGGGCACAGAAAGTAGGCGTGGTAAAAAATGTCATATGGTAAACTTGTGAAGGAGTTCACTGTCTACATAATTTGCTCAGGTTCTAACAATTTATCTTTTCAACTACAGCTTTAAAACAGTTTTTTTTCTAAATTGTGCGCGTGGCAGTGGACCTATTTAAATTTAACGCTTTACCATTTCGGAAACCTAGAGAGTATATGTTTCAAATTTCAGCTTCCTAGCATAAATTTAAAGGCCTCAAAAGTTAACACGGACGGACGGACGAACATTGCTAAATAGATAATCTTAGGTTTTGGTCCTAATCATAGCTATATAACCTATATAGCCAATGTTCCAATCTAGAATTTAACTTTTTATGGCTATAATTCCATATCCGTAGGCATGTTATCCACTACTGGTGTATTTACAAAAGCCATAGTTTGTGCAGGTATTTAACTTATAATGAGTTTGATGAGTTTTGAGATTCAATTCAAAGGATTGTGACCATTTTCCCTCGTACTGGAGCCGTCATTGCCGGTTGGCTTCAACATTCTGGACAGACAATAACCGAAGGAAGGTATGTTGAGCCGGCAAGGGTACCTGGACTTGTTTCTCTTCAATACACTATACTACATATGTATTATCCCCGATAAGTACACCATAAATGTATAATCGCCTCTAGGTTCGTCAATCCTCATATCGGCGAATTTCTTGTACTCCAACCACACAGTTAAGGAACAAGCTCCTTAAAGAAGCGTATGGCAATACAAGAAAGCCGATTAAACGGTTGAACGCATGGTGTGACTTGAGCTGCAAGGATGCTATCAGAGTTTCGGTCTTACAAAGCCAACCCAACTGAGGAAAAGTTTAAACGAGCCAGAAATGACTGCAACGTTCCCTTAATCGTCTCAAATTTCCCTATGACCAAAAGTTGAGGAAAAAAAATACTACAAAGTCTTAGCGGTAGTAAAAGCTTTTGGTGGTTTGTCAAGAATATTAAGAATTCGGCCTAAACATCTCTCCCAACAGTAATTTGCAATCAGCTCTTTGGATAAAGTCAATCTTTTAGGTACTGCTCATTTTGCAGCTAGCTCAACGCTCCCAGATTAAGCTTTCTCTCCCCCAATACTCGAGCGCGTAGATTTCTCTATAGGACCAATCCATTTACGCACTTCAAGATCTTAAAGTACACAAATCCTATGTTCCAGATGGTATTTCTCCTATCGTTCTGAAGAGCTGTTCCTCCACAAGAGGCGAATATTCCTCCCCTCTCCTCCTACCGAATAATTGGACTATTTCTTCTTTCCAAGGTCATCGAAACGCTTATAAATCGTCAGCTCATGAAATATCTTGAATCGCAAAAACTTCTTAATGACCGGAAATATGGTTCTCGCAGCAACACTTCCACTGGTGATTTGATGACACATCTTACCGAAATGTGGAACAATCTATTTCGTTCAAAACAATCGTTGCGCTTGATATTTCAAAAACATTTGTCAGAGTTTGGCACCAAGCTCTCTTGTCGAAAGTGCGTTGTTATCGCACTTCAATGGATTATAAATTACCTTTCGCACCGTTTAATATGAGTTGTTTTGGACGGCTTCAAGTCTGCAACTCAACAAATAAATGCTGGTATCCCCCAAGGCTCCGTTTTGTCCCCGCCTCTCTTTCTCATTCTCATCAATGATCTCCTATCTGTCAATCCATTCCCCTAGCTTCGTATATTCGTTTTGTGATTCACGTTCCTTATCTTCGGGCGTATAGCTGGAATGACAACGTATGTTAAGCTCATTAAATTCCGACCTTGATAGCATACATAAATGGGGTAAAACCAACAGAGTATAGTTTAATGCTTCAAAAACACAATTCTATCAGCTGTCATTGAAGCGAAACGCTAATTCTCTGTCATTATCCATGAATGGCTTTTTCAACGCTGAAACCGAACGACCTTCCATTATGGTATGACTATTAATCACGAAATTCGTTGGAATGACCACATATTCGATCTCGCCAAGAACGCTGCGAAATGTCTAGGCTTCCTCAAGCGATGCAAGAAATATTTCACACCTTCCGGTCTGGCAACAATTTATTCCCAAACTTGAGTACAACACTCATATCTTTTCCGGTGCTTCAGTAACATATTTGGAGCTATTTGACAATATTCAAAAACGTGTGGTAAAACTTGTTGATAATCAAGACATCGCGAAATCACTTGACTCTCTTAGTCATCTTCGCAATGTCTCCTGCCTGTCATTGATTTATGGGTATTTTCGCAAAAAGTGCACAAAAGAAACAAACAGGTGTATTCTACCCCGAAAAAGCTTAAGTGTTCACTTGCTTCAAATAACATAGTTTTTTGTTTTGGTAATCTTTGAGTTTTTAAGGACCTCCTTTGACATTTTGAAAAGTTCTTTTCATGCAAGGATTTTTTCCAATGTTCCAAGGAACTCCCGGTGAGAAAGCACAGCAACAGCAAGTTTCCAGGTTATAAGAAGCATAATTTCGGAAAATTTATATTTTGGGATTTAAAGACCTTTTACAATGCTCCCATGACCCCGGTGAAAATTTATTGCAACATAGCGCATTGAATTCTACCCGATGTACCCTTTCATTTGATGCCCATATCATGGTGGTCCGGGGCTTGAATTTTATCTCGACGGCATAATGGACCTTATTAGACTCCTAGAAAGTATTTGTGCAAATACCCATGTGATATGATTTTTATATATGTAACTGTAAATGTAAATGTAATTTATGGAAAGAGCATTTATAAAAGCAACAGTCCCTAACAGAATTTGCATTCGAAATTATCGTTCTAATGTGATTACAATACTTTGTGCGATTATCTGTATGACTGATTGTATATGTAATTAAAAATATGCACAGCCGACATATTTTCCAATAAAATTAATTGGCTAGCAAAAATCAGCGCCCCAGTAAGTACATTTCAAATAAAATAATCATTTAAAATAAAATTTAAACATACACAAACAACGATATATCTACTCTTAATTCAGGAAAAGCTTACTGAGTAACATCCGATATTGATTTTCAAGTTGACAAAAAATTGTGCAAATAAATAAATAAATGAAATCACTTCAATTGCAAAGATTAATCGTAACAACTACACTACCATCCATTTCGATATCTATCTGCAAATCATGTGATAAAATAAAATACTGCACAGTAAATGAAATATATTGGGACTTGAATTTGAATTTGAATTGAAATTTCAGTCAAAAAACAAAATAGTGTTATACAATTTTCAATTTTTACTATCTGGATTATATTACCTTTTTTTTTGTTATCTCTATCTTCCGGGGACGATTTAAAAAAGCGACAATCCCGTGTACTTTAAATTTTCATTTGAAAATGAATTTCAATTCAGCTAAGCTCCAGGCTTTGACAATCAAAGCAATTGCACGCACTCTTTGCGAAAATTCACATACTGGAGTAACTGAACTCAATTAAAAAGAATGCCATAAAACAACAAAACAATTCGCTATTCCGACATCATGTTTCGCATACTCTACCCGATTAAATCGAAAATCTACACTTCTCGACGCGGCGTAAAAGAAATCTCAATTCTGTTAGCAAACAACGCTATTCAGAAATCAATAGACGAGGGAAATATCATTAAGGCTAAATTGCTATTTCTCTCGCGTAGCTGCAAATCCTGGACATAATTATCGATGCATTTTTAAAAGTTACTTGATATACATACTCCGTCAAAATTCTGACGCCTGACACAGCAAAAGTTTAAGAGACATTATAAATCACCACCTGCCTTCCGGTACTATTTTTCATACTCTCCCATTTTTCTCATTTTTTTTTTTTTTTTTTCAAAAAATAAAGCAAAAAACGTATGCATACCACTTCATAGTGAAACTTAGAACAGATTGTGGAAAATCTTGTTATATTATTTTAGGGATTACGCGAGTAAACACGGAAGGGGTATTTTCTTTCTGCGCCTTGCGTGAGCACTTTATAAAGTTGGACAAACCATTCTGTAAATCGTCCTTCCTAGAGGCTGGACTGGTGGGCTGAACAAAAAACTATCACACACCTTCACATGCTTCGACCGTGCATTTCGCTTCAGGGCTGCATATCATAAAAATGTTAGTAATCCTGCATATTGCCGTCAATCTAAACTACTGAAAAGTACAAGTAGTAGATAGACATGCTGTGTCAGTATCCATGTGTATGTTGATTGGATGACCTGTTCTGTTACCTGCGTTATATTTTGATCTGTTGTAAGTCGACGTATAGTTTTACTCCACTAGCCCTTGAGGATGGGTCATATTTATTTCTTCCTTGTGAGTTGCCATTATTGATGCAAAAGATATATGAAGACGGACGTTGATAGAAGGTGCTAAAGCAGAATGTGTTGAATTGAATCTGGTGTTATGTCCTACTTTTATACTCGTAAGTATGTTTTATCTGTACTTTCTATTCCTATTGTTTTGTACATCACTCATTGCTTGTTTGTTTTGTTTTATTCTAAATTAAGAGACCTTAGTAACTAAAGAAGATTTAAAAATCTGTATTATGCAAATGAAAGGATTTCAGTTGGGTCAAAGGAGTACTGCTTGAGAATGCATGTTTGCATGCCTTAGGTAGTTAATGTTATACATAAAAAAAAAATATGTTAAAAATATGTATGAGTGATATGCGTGTTCGAGTTTTCCTAAAAATGTAACTAACCGAATGATATTTTACGCTTAGTATAAACCTTACGATGGTGAATGAGCTGTTTCGACAGATTTGAATCATAGGTCTTTAGGAATCTTCAACACTAATACAGGGTGTTGGAAAGAAGTTGGTGGCGAATAAATATTTAATGAGCCAACCACACCACTATGCCCGATGTTGGTTACTAGCACCGGGATTACCCGACTGGTATTCTAGGGTCCAAGCGGTACAATATGACCGATAGGATTAGGTTTGAAGAGAAGAGAGAATTACGATATTTATCACCGCTGAAATAAAAGTTTACGTGATAGAGTGCAGATTCGTAGTCGAAAATCGGCTAAGGTCAAAAGTTATTGACTTCAATCCAATAAACATAAGTCTAATATATGAAACACGCCTATACACTGAAAATAAAACAAAAAAAAGGTGAAAAAAAGGTGGTAAATAAAAATTTTTTTTTTGTCAAAATTCTTACAACAAAAAGATGTTACAAAAATTGCAAGGTTTTTTGATCCAACAAAAGAAAGAAAATTTTAACTGTAAAAAAAAATATTATTCATTCTATTTAGTGAAAAAAAAATTAATAAAATTTTTTTAATACACCGGGAATTCTTTATGGAGGTGTGTTTGGGGGTGCACCTTCTCAAACTTAAGGATTTAGCACATGTGGAATCAAACATATATAAAAAAGAAGATGTTAAAATGATAACACAGATATTGTAACGAAAGAAAAAATAGTTTCTCAGTCTTAGAGGTTCTACTGAAAAGTTTAACTATTTATTTACTTACCATTTAAATAACTCGCAATTATAATTTCAGTGTACCAACGAGGCTGTGAAGAAGAAATTCTATTACCTCCTGCACTGAGTTTACGGAGGCTGTCCGGAGAGCACTATGAAGACTCAGCGACATCAATGCTAAAGTCGAAGAAAAACATCCTTGGATTGTTAAGCACAGCATCCACAAAACAACAACAAACAACGGCTACCCACTTTGCATCAGCAAAAGGTTTCCAAGTCTATGTTTCCAGCAGAGCAAACTTGTCTTTTTCTATACAGTTGAACCGCCAACCAAATCGATGCGACCAAACAAAACACACCTACCTACCACAGATGGCAAAAACTAGTGGTCCCATCGCGACATCATCAATGAGCTAGCCCAAACTATCCTTGCATACCAGCAGCAAAAGAGAAAGGTCTAGTGGTATGATAAACAAAATCCTGCATATAAAAAGAGTACGTCGTCTTAAATTTTATTTTAAAAGGAAGCCAAGCAACTAGTTGCTGGCCCCAAGTCACCAGGGAAAAAAATATGCATTTAAGTTGCAGCGATTGCTAAACGGGATTCATGTAGAGAGAATGATAGGGCAAGAAACGAACCAACGCTCACAACGAAGGACAAGGCTAGCCATCCAGTACAAAAATCGAACTTAAAAAAGATTTAAGAACAAACAATCCCGGCGAATGCAATACTGATGGTCTGCAGAGCTCTTCAAATACATAGGTAATGTTTTGGCAGGGCGAATGCTCCAAATCGTTACTCAATTTTAATTGGACGAAAGCATGCCCGATGAGTAAACCGTCAGCTCAATATGCCCCACCCATCGACAAGAACCGCTAAAAAGACAAACATTTGCTTAATGTCGCATATCCTATGTACTACATTAAGGTCTCAAACACTTCTGGAATACACACTTATCAGCACGTGTAAGCGTAGCTGCTGCCCCCGGCAGATCGACCTTAGTCAATGTTTAGACATAGGTAAATCCTGGATAAAATTTACGAATTCCAAGTCGAGACACCATATTTTTATTGACTTCAAAGCCGCATATAATCGCATTCACCGTCAGGAGTTTTCCATGGCGATGACCACGCGGAACACGCGGTGTAATGTACAGTTCAATAACAACTCATCTGAACTCTTCGCAACTTTTACCAAGTTTTGGCAAGGTGATGCACTATTAAGTGACGTCTCCAATCTTGTACTTGAGCAGATAGTGCACAGTACAGGTATCACCATGGAAGGAACTATATTTAAAAGATCCGCTACTGGGATAAGCGGACAATATTGACATCTTCGGACATCCCAAAGTATCAAAATTGGAATGCAGTCTTATCTTAACTTTACAAAAGTTAAACTCTATAAATATAACACCACCTCATTCATAAGCAGGCATTTATTTTTGCTGTCCAAACAAAACAACAGAATTCCGGAAAGTGGGTAAGAACTGTTCCATTTTTTCCCATCCGCAGAAAGTGTTCAACCCTTGCTGCAGCATTGTTTACAGTTCGTGGCTGTGAATTGATATTGCATCCTGTTCGCATACTCCGACTATGAATTTAAAAGAATGCATGTTTTTTGTTTATTTTTCCTAGCAATAAGAGTGAAATTGTCACAATTGGAAATCCTGCGCCTTCAGGGGTCAACGTAAATACAATGGCGGTGATGAAATCAACACCCTTTTATTGAAATTCTCTTATTGCGTTTTATTTACTTATTGCCTGTCATCATCATTGTATATTGTATGGGAAGAGCTCTATACTCACTCATCTCCATGCGAGATTGGTTTTGCATACTCTTAACGAAATGGACTGAATGTGGTGGTGGTGCCCTTTTATTGGCGTCTACTGGAATTCCCGATCCTGTTGGACTTGCGATGTGTGAAAGAATGCGAATCATTTATTAGAGGATTTGAGTTTATTTGATTTTTGCGTTGAGTCCTAGTTACTGTGATTGTTATTTTTTTTTTTACTGTTGCAAAAACGATCTCAGATTTTTTTGAATTCATTGTCCCTTTATACGGTTACTAAGGAAAACTAAATGATTTAGAGTGTTTTCGTTTTTTCCATATATGCTACGTAATTCAATACGACAAAATCTATGTTCGTGATACCTTTCCAAAACCTTAAATTTATCTTATGTGGGTTGTGAAAGAGATATCAGGCCAAATTCCAGCATTTGGTATTGTAATAGCTTTAGTACAAAACATAAAGTACAAAATTTCCTTTTATTCGCAAAAAAAATTTGTGTAAGTTGTTGTTTCGCATGTTGTTTGTCCAGCATCCTATCTGCGACATAATTTATAGCCATCACCTTGCCGAAATACGTTGCATGTTACGAAGAGTTAAGATACGCTGTTGCTAAACTGCCATGTTTTTCGTTTCTTCTCCCGCATTACATATTTTGTTTAGTAGTGTATGAACCACCCTGAATCCCCCAAAAACAAAAACAAACATTACTCTTCTCGAATCTGCACTACATTTGGCAATTTCTGAATGGCAATGCTTTGACCCAATAAAAACCAATCATTACCCCTTATATCGTAAAATTACAAGCATAGCCTCTATCAAAACTGTATGTTCATTAAGCACCACGCATATTTTTTTAGACACCTTTCAAATATATACACCTTGTACATACACCTACAAAATAAAGTGTACGACATCGTCATAAGAACCTTTCAGTCTAAATGAGATACGTTTAAAAATCCCATTTAACAAAAATATTTCGAAACCATGCGTGAATTTGTTAAAAATGTTTTTAGTGGAAAACGCTTACAAAAATGGGTGTGGCAAAAAGTAATATGACAAACTTATGAAGCAGAGCAGTCCCTCACATATCTTGTAAATGTTGCAACACTCTAACTTTAGCTTTAAAACTGTTTTTTCTAAGCTGTGGGCGTGGCATTTGGCGTATCAAAAAAAAGTTTAAACTTAGCCATTTCGGAATAGCAGAAAATATTTGGTCCAAATTTCAGCTTCCTAGCTTAAATTTAAGGGCCTACAAATTGCGTACGGATGGATGGACGGGCGGACATTGTTAAAGCTTCTTAGGTGTTGATCTTGATCATAAATACTTAAACTTTTAGGAGTCTACTCACGAATATTAAGGGGTGTTACAACAAATGTGTCAAAGTTAATATACCCTTAGGATAGGGTTTAACATGTGACGACAAAACTCGATATACAAACACTGATGCAAATCCGTCGAACAGTTTTGCAATAAGGCTTCTGGCGATAATATCATTCTTTTTCTTGGTGGTAATATCATTCATAGTTCGAGTTAAAAAATTTGAGCACGATTGCAATAACTTTCTCTTTAATAGTGTTCTTTTGTTAAAAATACTCGAAAAGAGGTAATTACTTTCCTTATTAATAGATGCTATCAATATTTTGACAAAACACAAACCTTGCATCTTTAATGACACATACGTATCTATAGTCAATAATTTCAATTATATTCGTACTTTAGTTCAGTAGCTACGGCGGCTTGGCTAATGTACAGTGCGTCGCTTAAAACAAATTGTATGACAATACTTATTGGAATGACAGGAAACAAAATAGATACCATAGAAATGTTTATGGACTTCGGTTTTCGGTACTCGAGTTTGAGTGGAATATGTAATTACTACTACGATGTGAAAAAACATGAGCTGGTTCATACGCGCAAGGTATTCATTTACTGCATAATTGTAGATTTTCTGCTGTGTACTTCACTGCCCATTATTATGGTACAAGATCCAAAAATCTTCGACGTCGAAATGTTCATTCAAAACCCTATAACAAAAAATCTTAACTATATAATATCCGCTCTTAATATACTGGCATTGATCATAAGTATAGTTTCGCAATGGACACGACGCAATCATGGACGTCAAGTTTTCAACAATTTAAACAGTGTACGTTTTAATGACTTATCTAATTTTTCAAAGACTGGTAAAATAAAACAAAAAACCTTGACTTTAATACGCATCAAGTTAATTTGGTCCATCATCATGAATGCTGGTACTTTTTTAGTAGTTTACTTTCCAAAAAAGAATCCTTCGATTACTCTTGTGTTAGTTAGCGTGTATGTAACATTGCTGCAGAACATACTATTGTCTATGGAGTCTCATTTCTGCTTCGGAATGATTTACGGTAGCTACCTTTTTAAAATAATTAACAAACGTCTTTCGCGATTAGTCAAAGAAGTGAACGCGTATTGTAAATGCGGACCACGACGAATTTCATGGCAAAAATCGAATTTCGTATGCTCTGAGCTTAATAAATTTGGAATAATTCATACCAATCTGCACAAATTGATAATTGACGTCAAAGATTTGTATCAGTTTCAAATTCTGGTGATTATATTTACGGTTTTTACTGCACACGTTTCAATGTTATTTTATATGTATGTGATTTTAAGTCGGGTGCCGCGTAATATAAAAGTATCCGAATTGTTTTTCGCAACTGGCGGCACATTAGTTAGTGTGACTGATGTATGGCTGACAGTATACATTTGTGGTGATTTAGTTAAAGCTTGCAATATATCAGGCGAGATTTTGAAAGAGCTGACATCACACAATATCTCGAATCGACGTCTAGAAAAATGCGTAGGTTTATTATGAACTAAATACTCAATTTGATTTATTAAAATATTTTACATTTTCATTTACAGATTGAAACTCTTTCATTACAATTAGTGCGTGAGAAAATGCACTTAAAGATGTGTGGATTGTTTGACTTAGATTGGAGGACGGGATTTACATTTACCCAAGCTTCAGTGGCCAATTTGCTATTACTGGTGCAGTTAGATTATAAACGTTTATAGTTTTTTTTGTTATTGTTTGAGCAATTTGAATTTAATTATATGTTGAATTTATTTCCATGATAAATACTAATAATCAAATTGAATGATTGATCATTCATTTTAGTAAATGTTATCGCACCAAAATCATTAAAGTTCTTTTATTGGTATATAGATTTGGTTGTAGTCCAAAAAACCAAAACACGTTGACAACATTGGCTCGGCCACATCGAGCGAAAGGACAATAGTCTTATAGAATATCTATCACAGCCCCCAGGTTCAAAAATACAAGGAATGTTTTATTGAAGTAACGTGGATCACAGGGGATGGCAGGCTGCATCGTTAAGTAAGTTAAGTAAAGATAGCAAGTTAAATGTTGTTTATCTCTAAATAAAGTGCACGACTTCGTCATACAAAACTTTCTCGCTACATGATGTGCATTTTTAAATTGCCTCAAAAAAGGGAATGGTAACATTTGATCACATACTAAAGTTATTTAAATCAATTTTTAGGTTTTCAAAAATTTGATTTTCTCAAAAACGCACATTGGATTTTGATGCAATTTCGCACATTGAACACTCTTAACATAATTGTTCAAAATAAAAATATCAAAATCATTAGAGCCGTTTTCGAGAAAACGAATTTAATTTAAATTTAAGAGAATCGTAATATGGAAAAAGAAATTTAAAAAAAAAATTATTTCAAAAACCTACGTATGCAAATTTGATCAAATTAACATCATAAAAAAATTTAGTAAAATTTTTCAAAATTACATTTATTAGTTTTTGAGATATTGGCGGTTTTATAAATTGCCGTTATTCGATTTTTTGGGCAAAAAACTGAGTATGCAGTATTTTTCACCCCATCCCAAGTATCCATAGTACAAAAAAAGACCGAAACCCTTGGAACTATCTTCATAAACTTAGCAGGTACACCTATTTAAAACGATAAAGGAAAAAAATTAAAAGATGCTTCTAGTTGTAACCCCAAAAACCTTACATACTAACTTTAAAGCAAATCCCGTTTTGGCATAGGGCGCCCGGACAGACAGACCGACAGAGGGCATTGGTAGACGAACTTTTTTTGGACTTCTCTATAGTCGTAATATCATCCCTCGTACTCAGTTTGAGTTCGAAATTTCCGCATGATCGCAATAACTTTCTCTTTAGTATACTAATATATACGAGAAAGTAAATGTTAGTTATACAACAAGTCCAAGATCGATATCTAAAATCCATTTTCAAATCTAAGCAAAGTTGCTTATGTTATGCTTCACTTCTATACTATGTACTTCGATTAAATACTATTTACTTTCAAGCACATTGAACATCCAAATTTTGACTTTTTGCCACAAATTATTGAAAAGTTTAAAGATCTAAATTTGGTTGCTTAAGAAATTTGTGAGGCAATTTACCATTATCCTTCTTTAATTTTATCGACAAAGTTATTACATCAATTATATGGCTCATAACTAACTTCCCTGCATCCCCACTGATTTTCTATTCAATATAAAATAATAATTTTGACTGTAAAAACAAAATTAAGACCACTACGAATAACATAAGAAATAATACAAATCATATTTGCAAAAAAAATAGCAGAGAAGTTAAACCAATGATGTTTGAAATTATGCCAACTAATAACCTTTGCTTACTCCAAATGGGCCTTATTAAAAAAATCTATGTGAAAAAAAAGTATATTCTCCTCTTACAAGTTAAGGGGTTTTCATATAACAAATTCCTAAAACATTTTTAGTTTTCGGTTTTTTAGAAATGTGCAGAGCTCCAAGTCATTACCATTGATAGGCTCTGCGAAAATTGCAATTTGTTCGTCGAAATGCCCCTTAAGATTAAGGAGAAGTTCGAAAATGTATATTTTATTTTTTGTAATGTCAATATTTTAAGTTTTAATAACCCACAAAAAATAAATAAACATTTTCCGGAACACGTGTCAAATTATTGTATATATCGTGTTTAATTTCAGGTTACCAACCTTAATGGTTTGAGTTATCGTGTATTCTGAAATGACCTTAAATGACATAAAATGAGGCAGGGGAAATTAAATCAAAAAATACCACCCTAAATTGCACTTAGGGTAAGTTAGTTAGATAGGTGTTAGTAAAGGTGCGACAGACGGTCATCCAAACTTGTCATCCGGATGACATCCAAAGCTAATCACTCTTTGTTTTTTTAGATTCCTTGAGGAATAATTCAGCTGTAAACCAATATTCACACACCTATCGGTACGTTTTACCAATTCTCAACTCAATTCGTCGTCCCCTAATTATATTTTTTGTGTCTTCTAAACCCTAGCAGTACTTACCCCATGTGCACACACCAATGTACGTTGACGAAAAGTCTCATTCGCGTGCTTGAGACATACATGAAACAATTTTTGGACTGGTGGGCGCATACGATTTTACTTATGTCAAATTCCGTGGCGCCGTTATTGTTACCATATAATAACTTTATTAATTATATGCTCTACCTACTTACGGTACTATTTACAATATAAGCCCTCTGCAAGTTCAAATTCTTAATTCGAAGCACCTTTAAAATATTCTAGGAAATAATTAAATATACAGTAGCGGAAATTGGAAAAAAAAAAATATCAATGAAAAAACAATGCACCCTCGCCAATAAAAACATACATTTACTACGGGTTTAAAAGCTGAGCTTAACCTGTTACTATTACTTAAAAATAAAAAACTGAATTTCAAAAACTCCACCATGTGCGCGTGCGGAAATGATTCATAACTAGATGATTAAGGAGCACGGTAGTACCCAGCCAAGTCCTTTAGCAACTTTGGCACTACACCCTTGCTTACACGAACCAACTCAGGCCATTTTTACCCCCCTCTCTTCTAACTTCGTTTACAACACAGCCAGAGACATAAAATTTCTTTAGAATTTATTACGATCTTTCAACTGCTTAACATGAGCGGTTCCTGAGTTCTATGGCCCCAAAATAAGCAAAAAAAATAACCTCTAACCACTGATCATCAAAAACTATGGAACACTTCCAATCATCGTAGAACTTTGAAACTTTGCACAGTAATATGATTTGCGGAGAAACCCCAGGGAAAAATCTAACATTATTTGTCATCCAGAGGGCGTGGCAGCCCCCCCACTTCTCTTAACTCAGCGACCTACAATTATGATTTTTACATGAGGGTTAGCTTTTAAGAACAAACACGTAAAAAAAAAATATATTGTTTATTTTCCATTTAGGAAGCGTGCTAACCGCCCTTTTTCTATAGCTTTGCACCTAAAGGACTTAGAGTTATGAAATTATGGGTGGAGGTAGGATTTGAAGAACATGCACCGAAACAAACAAATACAAAAAGTATTGGAATCACACCAAAAACATAAATGTTAAAAAATAGCAGAGTTCTCGTATACAAATATCGCTTTTTGCCTTACAAGTCAGAAAAAAAAATACTGAGATCTAAAAATTGACGCCATGTTTGTATTGTAATTATTTTAAATTTCACAACTGGCAAATAATTCGATGGAGTTTTCACTAGTATTTCAGCAACTGCCACACCAAATCTGCGCTCCCGCAAATAAAAGGCGTCTTTTTTAGAGTTATAGAACTTGAAGTTGGAAAGACTATTTTAACTGGTAGCCATTTTGTCAGCTGTCAAGTAATCTATTTTAAGGTTGGTTTGGCATTTCAACATGAATAGACTGACGTCTGAACAACGCTTCCAAATTGTGTCATGTCATGATTCTGTTCGAAATACGTATCGCGCACTATGTCCATTTTATGGTCAACATAATCGTCCATCAGAGCAATTAGTTTGATTTACCATGGATCGTTTTACTATAAATGATAATATGCATCCACAAAGACGTCGTACAGTGCATACAGAAGAAGTCATTGCTGCTGTAGGGCGCAGCGTAGAGGAAGACCCAAACCAGTCTATCCGCCATCGTGCACAGGAATGGGATATGTGTCCATCCACTTTATGGAAGATTTTGGGGAATGATCTTGGTTTGCGTGCTTACAAAATCCAACTCGTGCAAGAACTGAAGCTACAGGATCACCTAGCAAGGCGTAGATTCGGTGAATGGGTCTAAATCAAGATTGCCGTTGCTGCCATTATTCATATGAGAATTTTGTTTAGCGATGAAACTCGCTTTTGGTTGAATGGATACGTCAATAAACAAAACTGCCATATTTGGAGTGATGATAATCCTCAAGTGTATGTTGAGACACCGTTATATCAACAAAAACTGACTGTTTGATGTGCTTTATGAGTATGTGCAATAATTGGTCTTTTTTAAAAATCCTTCTTTAAAAACGATGCTGGCCAGAACGTTACAGTAAATCGTGACGCCATGATTACTGATTTTTTCGTTCATCAATTGAACAACCATGATGTGCAGAAGCTGTGGTTCCAACAAGACGACGCAACATGTCTCACAGCTCAGAATTTGATTTATTGAAGGAAACGTTTGGTAACCGCGTAGTTTCACGTAACGGACCCGTGAATTGGCCTCCAAAATCGTGCGATTTAACGCCGCATGACTATTTTCTGTGGCGAAATGTGAAGTCGCTAGTCTACGCCGAAAAGCCCGAAACGATTGACCAACATTCGCCGCGTTATTGCCGATATACGGCCACAAATGTTGGAACGTACGTCCGAGCCAACCGTGGCGGTTATATGCCCGAAATCATATTTAAATTTAAATGCCAGAAGATTATCTTGAATAAATTAAATTTCAAGTCAATTTAAAAAAATCATCTTTGTCTTATTTCATTTCAAAGTACTATACCTCTAAAAAAACACGCTTCACAAACAAAACAATAAATGTCATGTTTCGGTGGCGAATACGCAACATTTTCCCAATGTTCAATCTAAGTCAGATGACAATTAACGATTTCTGACATGACAGTACATTCAACCAATAATACTAGAATAGGAGGCGTCTGTGTCAAGACGATTTTTATAATGCGATTTTGCAATACCAAAAAAGAAAAGTAAATAAATTTATTGATGAAAACATAAAAGTTGTCGGCCCTGAAATGTAATATACGCGCCTTAGGGCTAAGTTGGTATTTGTTTTTATTTATAGAATAATTTCCATTTAAAAGTTTTTATAATCCAACTGCACTAGCAAAAGTAAATTAAGAACAGAAGCCTGAGTAAATACAAATCCAGTTTTCCAGTCCAAATCAAACATACCACATATGGTCAAACGCATTTTTTCACGCATTAATTGGAATGAAAGTATTTCAATCTGTAAAGAGTAAGAGAGTAACGTTCAACAACCTATAAATGGAGTACGATATATTTTAGCTTACGCTCTTTTGTAACCGCCGATTCAAAATATTGTGTGAGTCCAACTCTTTTAAGATTTCGGCTGATTCATTACAAGCTTTAACTAGATCACCGGCAAAATACACTATCAGCCATATGTCACCGACACTGACTATTGTGCCGCCAGTTGCAATTAAAAAGTCTGTTCCTTTGATGTCTAGAGGCACTTGACTTAAAACCACACATAAATAAAATAACATAGTAACGTGAGATGTGAAAACCGTTACCATTATTATTAAAATTTGAAATTGATACATATTTTTAATGCCGATAATCAAGGTATGTATCCCAGTGTGAACTGTTCCAAATCGATTGAGTTCATAGCAAACCAGTTTGGATTTTTGCTTTGGAATTCTTCGTGGTCCGTTTTCATACAACGTGTTCATGTCGTTAACGAGTCGCGAAAGACGTTTGTTTATTATCTTAAAGAGGTAACCTGCGTAAATAATTCCGTAGCAAAATTGATCCTCTACAGATAGTAAAAGGTTCTGGATTACTGTAATATACATCGCCGCAATTAGATAAATAATCGAAGGCTTCTTTTTTTGAAAATAAATCATAACAAATGATCCATTGATCATAAAAACCGACCAAATTATCTTGACATAAATCATGTTTAGGGCTTTGCGCCGAATTTTTCCAGTCTTCTTGAATTTAGCCAAGTCGTTGAAATATATCCTATTTAAACTGTTGATAATGTTTCGGAAATGAATACGTACAGTCCACTGCGATATCAGACTTAGTGCGACTGCCAATACATTGAGAGCGGCTATGGCAAAGTTTAAATAGCTCGTAATAGGCCTTTTAACAAATAATTCCACTTCTTCAAGCTTTAAGTCTTGCAAAATTAAAACAGGCATTAAAACACAAAGTAAAATATCAACAATCATGCAGTAGATGAATATCTTGCGGCTGTGAACCAGCTGATGTTTTTTCACATCGTAGTATTGGTTGCACATTCCACTTAATACGGAATACCGGAAGCCAAAGTCCATAAACATTTCGATTGGATCAATTTTCATCTTGACGGCTGTGTTACGTCCGCGGAGTGTTATTATGAACTGAAATCATGTGTTTATATTATACAAATGATATTGGAATGGAACAACTTACATGAATAATACATGATTCAAATGTCATTAAGGATACCGCATCGGATGAGTTTTATTACTGATAACCTAGAAAGTAATGTAACTAATTGGAATAGCCTTTTGTTAGAGTTGCAATTTAAATAAGTAAATATTTTTCAGTTGCAAATGCTTGATGGTGTATATATATATATTTATATATAGTATATGTAGAATAGTTCCTGCATAATGTATAGTATTAGAAAGCATGCTTCAGGTGGGAGAATACAATCTTCAGCAGTAAATTTTAATATCGCATTGCAGAAACTTTAAGATGGTTAAGGAGTTCAGCTCTTCCTTGGGGTAAACATGCATTTTAAATGGAAATGTCCTTTACATACATTTAAAGCAAAATGTTGGAAAATATAAAATGTGAATTGCTTTATTCTGAGAAAAAATGAATGGTTCCGAATATATATATAACATCCATTAGCATGGAGTTTCAACTTGATATTTTGCTCAGATTCATTTGTAATTTCAACGTCTTAGAAAATGTGACTTCTTCCGAATATTCTATTGAGGCGTGGCAAGAAACTTTATATGACAAACTTATAAAGGAGGGTCGTGCCTACATATCTTCTAAAAACACTCTATCTCTCTACCTTTAGCTTTTAAACGGTTTTTTCTAAAATTTGGGCGTATTCAAAAAATTTTACGCTTAACCATTTCGGAGCCCTCGGGAGTATGTGGTCCAAATTTTAGCTTCCTTGCTTAATTTTAAAATTGCCTAAAAATTGCATACGGACGGACATTGCTAAATAGTCTTAGGATTTGGTCCTGATCATAAATATATATATACTTTTATGGGTGTACGACGAATATTAAGAGGTGTTACAAACTTTGTGTCAAAATTAATATACCCTTAGTTCCCCTTAGAATAGGGTATAAAAGCGGTTACGATACGACGAAATGTTAAGCATTTTTGTAAAACTGAGTGCAATGTTAATGTCGAATGGAACGACGATCTTACATGAATCAAGATTATAGCGATCAGCAATCAGAACACCTCCTCCCATCGCATTAAGACAATTTATCTGACAATCACAACTCAAAACTTAGGATTCAAGAGTTTCAGTGAAAGAGTTCAGTGTAAAAGATGACGTCATGTGCAAGGACTTGAAAGTTTAAGTAAAGTTCAGCGGTTTCTGAGCGAAGTCCGCTTACATTTTGATAGTACAGGGACAGCCTTCGTAGCTTTTTAGAGCGGAAGGATGGTTTAAGTTGCCTTTCTTAGAATAACGAGGAGTGAATTCTATAACTAAGCTGTTTTGGGGCCATACATTACTATTAAAAAGTAATTTTAAGTAGGAAGATGATGCAACAATTATAAAAAAGGCAACACTTTCATCAGGTATTCTGATTTCCTTCATTTAATTGAATACTCATTTGGAACAAGTTTATATTTTAGGACTTAGAATAGATTCAATTACAGTTACAGCTCTAGCAGAAACTAATGACTATGAAGGAGAAGAAGAAGAATATCTTCTAGTGATCTATTTGTCTCCGGGATCCTGGAGGAGTCCCGACATCTAGCTCGTGCAGATCACGTTACTGAGACCAATCAAACCACATAGCCAAGAAGAGTGATAAAACGATTTGGGAGTTTGGTGCACAAAAGATCGATTGTGGCGTGGGCTCTGTGGTTTGGCACGCTATTCTGCTTGAATCAGAGGTCGACAAAATCCGTGCCTTTAATTTCAGTAAAAAAAATTACGGTTAACATCGCTCTGTAACGCCCTCCGTTGATGGAATCGTTGTTGTCAGCTTCATTTTCGAAGAAAAATGGTTCAATGATTTTTGTGAATTGAGTCTCACAATCTCGGCTACAGCAGCCACATTCTCATCTATGGGCAACGTACGACGACCTGGACCATGAGGCGTCCCTGGAACTCCTATGAAAAACAAGTTTTACAGAAAATGGAAAACTCTATACACGCCATATTCCTATATTCTATGTAGCACAGTGGAACTATTGCATAACTGCGAAACTACGCCTTTTTACTGTGTACTTTCAGACAAAAAATTGACACCAAAATCAAAGCACATGTACAAAGATTGTTCGAGACAACAATCCTAAGCTCCGTTAATCTTTTAATTAGTTATTCAAAACTTAGGCAACTGCGAATTGGTCAATTTTATACCAGACAGAGCTACCTTTACCATGGCCAACACTCAACTGCAGAGGTGTACACCATCCATTTGGAATCCACTAAATTCCTTACTCCAAACTAATTGCGAGTAAACAATTTCCCGCACACGTCCACTATGTTCCATCGGAGTACAAATCGAATATACAGTTTAGTGATCAACGTGTCTAACGTCCACAATTTCGTCAGTGAGTTCAACGACCTACGCAATCACGGTATTCGTACCAAGCCTCACGTCCGTACTTCGTGTGTAAACAATCGAGAACAATGGCTGAATTAAATCCGTTTGAAGCAAATTCTTCAAAAAGACTTTTCGTGTTTCAAAATAGAAATTCCAACAGTATGACTGCGATTTGAGGGTTACACGGCAACAACTTACGCAATGCTAATATTCTCACGACCTCATTATAGTCGTCCTGCTGCTGTTCAGATTAACTTACGATTTGTAGTGACAATGGGGGGTTAGGGGAATGATTTGATTTCCACTAGAAGGACAGCACTTCGGGAAAACGTCTACTCACACTCATTAAAACTTGAGAGTAAACTAAATGAAATACGCAAATTGTTGGTAGTAATTAGACATTAAACCATTCATTCTCGTATTTTCTACAAATTCAGTCGGGGGCTGAAGCTGAGTGACACTGAGGTCAGTTAAAAGCGACGTTGATAATATGTATTCCCTGTACCGGTCGGAGCGGACATTGTGCACTACAGATGTGTTCAATATAACAGCCAGCAGCGGAATTGCAAATGGCAGACATCATTGTGAACACGTCCTCTGGCCTAAGGATGCAATAAACTTCACAAGTGCCATGTGCCTTGATGTAAACGAAGAAAAATATTTTTCAATAAATGTAAGTGGTTCGCTGCACTGGTGGGATGGTGCGACGACTAATGGTTGGGTGTTGCACATTTCGTTTGCACTAGCCCACGTCGAATAACAGTCGTATAACCCTTGGAAACTGCTGCCCCATTGCATGAAGTAAATTATTTGTTAGAAATAAAAATTGAAGAGGTAAAGCGATACATTTGTGGGTAAGTATTCATCTGTTTAAGTAGATACATAACCATATATTTATATAGTTCGAATGCCGTTTGCTGGCATAAGGATAGAGCTGGATATAGGGAATTGAGTGTCATAATGCAATATCTTTGTCTGTGGAACATTAGCATCAACATTCATATAGCTTTCTCGTATACAGCTTCTCATAGCTGGCGATAAAATGTGGATAGGTCCAATTTACACTTTTTACAGGAGAGCCAAAAAACTATGTAATTGTATTTATAAGGTTTTGATTGCAAATGCAGTTTTGAATGTTGATTTTATTATTTTTACGTTTAAAATATTTTAGGACCTATTTGTTCGAAAATACATAGGATCCATTAAATTTTGTCAGTTTATTCCGCCTACTTCATACTACAGGTATTTTTAAAAACACCAAATTCAAGCTTAAGGGTGGTCTAATTTTCACAAACTCTTCGCAGTAAACTAGACGGGAATTCGGATCATGTATGTGCACTCAAGTATACATAACACTTTTTACTTTTTCTCTTCACTGTTAATCTATGGTTTGCTTTCAATGATTTAATGCTTTTCTTTTTTAGTTTTTCAATTTTTTAATCTTATTTGTGATTTATGCAAATCTCCCAGTCCATACGATGGTGTTCCTTTCTTTCACAAGTTCATAAATCTGACATTCTAATATTTTTATTAACTTTTCAAAAATGACTTAATATAATAATAAAAGCCAATATTCTAAATCCCATCAACCACAACTAACATTTTCTTAGTTCAGTCCTTTGACAATGGTATCTACCTACACAAAAATCTAAATATTATTTTATCTTAAAGTTCGATAGTCAATATCGGTTTTCTGCTTCCTTTTCTCTGCTTCTTTCATTCATTCTGCTCAACGGACCGAGAAATATTGTTAACTCTATTTTGCATCCCAAAATACACTTTGAAAGAAGAGAGATTCTTTCTGTCTCACAGCGCTTATCCATGAAAATGTATAACAAGATGAGGGATAAACTAACGAACAAACTGCTACGGCTAATCCAAAAAGTAATTTAATGATCCTTCAAAGAAAAAAAAGGACTAGTGATGGAAACAAAATTGAGGACAAGAAGACCGAAAAGGGATTCAATTGACCAAGGAAGAAATTTATTTGTATTTTCTCGAAGATGCATGTATGCGGATCGTCTTTGAAAAATGTATTCATGGTAGTATATATTTGTATCCTCTTGAGGGTACGTTCTCAAGTCATAAATTACTCAACTAATGTCCGTTTTACTTTCACTTGGTGAATCCTTTAGAATTGGTTCCTTTTTCAACCGGATGTCAGCTTTGAACTCCGTGTTTTTAAAGCATTCATTTTTCATTTAAACCTAAAAAAGAATACAGTTTCGAAAGAAAGCAAGTTCATTTAAGCGAAAGAAATAAGTTATCTTACTCATTCAGATCTATAATCCCCTTTCTAAAATTAATATGATGAAGGTAAGACGTTTTCTTTTCTGAATTAGTTCCTAATCATATAAGTTGGAAATGATTTTTTTATCATTTATGGCAGATTATTAATGTTTGTTATTGCAAATTAACCTGAATGGCCAACACAGCTAAGAATTTAATACATTATATATTAGATTATGGTGACAAAATGTCTACGAACAAATTAGCAGATTGTCAACAAAAGCGGGCAAGAAGCCAACGCCCTGGACTTCCCCGCACTTCGCACCATGATAAATACACGATGGCCTCTAAGTTCATCAGACCATTGTGCCATATCTCGTACTCCAACCACACAGTTGACAAACAACCTTCTTAAATAACCGTATTGCAATACGAGAAAGCCAACTTGGTAGATTTAAAAGGTTTTTAGGGGTTTTAAATGGTCGCTGTGTTTTCTCGTGTCAAATCCTCCACAAGTCGAGGCAGAAAAAACTACAAAGTCCCACGGGTAGTAAAAACTTTTAGTCATTAAGAAAGAATTAAGTAAATATTATTAATAATTCGGCCTTATCACCTATGCCGACACTCTTTTACAATAATCATTCCAGCAAATGTCAGCTCTTCGGATAAAGCCAATCAAAGCGGGACAAATCCACTTTCACACGCGTTCTATCGCAAGAGTACTTCAAGATCCAATCCAATCCAATCCAAGATTCAATCCGCTGGTCCAGATGGTATATACCATATCGTTCTGAAGTGATGTAAGCTTTTTTATCTGTCCTATTCTTCATGGCTCTTTTCGAGAAGATAAACTTAATATGTCCAGCCCGTCCTCGTACCGCCAATCAGCTTATGAAATATCAATAATAACTTTTTAATGAGCTGCAGTATTCGCATCAACATATCATTTGCACGCCATTTATGATTTGATAACATAACCGAAATGTGGTGGTTAAAGTAATGTCGTTGCAATTGATATTTAAAGACATTTTACTGAATTTTAAACCGAGTTCTTTTGCCGAAAATGTGTGCAATTGGGATCGATGAAACCATACTTCAATTGATTAGAAATTGTCTTTCGGCCTATTCAATTCAAGTCGTTTTGGACTGTTTCAAGTCTACAAGTCACCAAATAAATACTGATGTCCGACAAGACTTCGTTTTGTCTTCGACTCTCTTTCTCATTTTTATCAATAATTTCCTGTCTGTGACTTTTACTCCATTCAATTCCTTCGCTGTTAATATGCTGACGTTTTCGGATTTATGTTCCTTCGGGCATGAAGCTGGAACGACAACGTTCTGACTTTATATTTATGACCTTGACAGCATGCTTCAGTGTGGTAAAACCAAAAGATTAAATTTGGCTAAAATTTATAAGGCGTTTATTCACTCCAAAATTGAGTATAATTGACACATCTGGTCGGGTGCACTAATAACATGTTTGGAGCTACATGACAGAACTAAGAAACGTGCGATTAAACTTACTGACTATCTTAGCGCCGCACTTACCCGAAAGCGTGCAATGTAAATACACCCGACCGTAAGAAAAACACGCATTATCAAGATCGATGCCCATTATTAAGTGTCTGTCTCTGGGACTTCTTTATTATCATAACAAAACAAAGTTAAACAGGAAACTGTAAGCGTAAGTTAAAGAACTATGTCGCTTCCCCGATTGCTTGCTCATGTTAGCTAAAAATTTCATATATACTTCGATGAAATACCTACAATTTCACCGAATGACACAAATCAGATCATAGATGTACGATGAGATAAATGAGAAAGAGACTCAACGTCCAGTACCATTCCATGTCCCATTACACTGAAGTAACCCCTAAAAAGCGCAAAATATTTTACACTTAATATTTTCCCTTAAATCCTATTCCATTAGGAACTAACATTTGCACATAAAGTTAGCTGGTGCAAGAGGCCATTTACAAAGGGAGGGCGATTCAGGTTCAGATTCAGAGTTATCAGAGTTTGACTATCCCACTGCAGCTCATAGGTAGAAAGAGATAGTGCACACAAATATACACACTACACACTCGCAGGCAAACGCCTGCACTTCTGCAGCCGCGCTGTTGAAACAGTTTTTCTTTTAAAAATAATCGTTTTCTTATTTGTATCAAGAGAGTTTGTATTGCTTTTGGTAGAGTGGATAGACAGACACACCCATTTGCATAATGTCCACACCTGAAAAGAAAACTTTGGAACGTGATCGGAATTGACACACCCATAACCTTAACAGATGCACAAAGCCATTCGAGATTCGACTCAATCCAGGCAAAAACATGCATAAAACAGAAAAGAAGAAAAATTATGAAAACTGTAAAAAGTAAACTTCGTGAGATCGATTCGAAAATCTTGGTCAATTAACATATTTATTAACAAAAAAAAAGTGCACGACTGCGTCGTAAGAAACTTTCTCGGTACATGAGATGCATTTTCGAATCGCAAAATTAATCGAAAACTTTCTCAAAAACGGCACCTAAAACCTACGAGATGTAACTTCAAAAACCTTATATACGAACTTTGAAGCAAATCCGTGGAAGAGTTTCGCCATAGGGCGTCCGGACAGACAGACAGACAGACCAACGGACGGCATTGGCGGACCCACTTTTTTGGACTTCTCTATATTGTAATATCATCCCTGATACTCAGTTTGAGTTCGAAATTTCCGCACGATCGCAATTACTTTTTCGTTAGTATACTTATGTATACGAGAAAGTTGAAAAGGAGTTTTTCAAAGATATTACTATGATTCTAAAACGAGCTTTCCTTTTAGAGCATGTAGAAATA
This sequence comes from Ferdinandea cuprea, assembly GCA_963576555.1. Taxonomy (NCBI): domain Eukaryota; kingdom Metazoa; phylum Arthropoda; class Insecta; order Diptera; family Syrphidae; genus Ferdinandea; species Ferdinandea cuprea. The sequence continues at coordinate 89,523,921 of OY754959.1, forward strand.
AAATGTTGGACTTGAAATGTGCGTACTTCAAAGCTTTAAAGACTGAAGTTTATTAGACGGAGGAGAAGTTCACATTTTGTTGGTTCAAAGTCTAATTATTGAATTACTTGGTCTTTCAAACTCAAATATTTTCAAATGCACGAAGAAAAATTACTAAAATTCGTTTAGCCGATCAGCCGTTCACTGATTCAGTCAAAAGAATTTCATCTTTGGATTATATTATTAGTTATTATAACTGCCTTGGAAAGGCCAAGCTAAGCAATCCTGTATGCCATACTTTATCAAAAGCCTGGGAGACGTAAAAAAAAGCGCTTGAATAACTTTTGTTGTTCTCCTCTAGGACTTTTTTTCTTTAATTAGTTATACTATAAGCCTGGTCGATTGTGGGTTGCTTGATTCTGAACCCGAATTGGTGTTGAGGGTTTAATCAGCGCTCTTCGATAATCTGATGTAATTCGCATTTTTTTCGAATACATTTGATATTATTGGTAAGAGCGAAAGTTTTCATGAAGGCTTTCCCGGCTTTGGATCGAAAATTACCTTAGTCACCTCCTATTTCATGGAACGTACAATAGCTAAATGAAGAATTAGATAAACGCGCATGATTAGTACTTTCCTAAGCAACTCTTTAAGGACCTGGCCCGTAATCAAATCATATCCAGGAGCCTAGCTTAATTTTAATATGTTTGAACTCTTGTCCGCAGTGAAACCTTCAAAACTTCGCGGTTCTCAAAGTCGTGAAACGTTTTCTTTAAAGTGCTACATACATTAGAGTTTTATGCTGCGGAGCGCGAGATTGTTGCCAATTTTTACGCGCTCTTCTCTTTTACTAATTCGGTTATTTCCTGAGAATATTTTATTTCCCCTTTTTGATTTGTTTTTTGTTAGAAATATTAAACCAGGCAGAGCTTTGTATAACTCCGATTAATTTATCTACTTTGTCTATAAGCTCATACGGGGTTTGAAGAGATACGTTAAGATCGATTTTATTTGCGCAGTCTTTTCTAAAAAAAACCTTGTTAGTTTTTAAACTAGTTAGTCTGGGTGCACTGTCCTTTTCCCGTAGGCATCCGCTAATAGTCAGCATGGCTGGCGAGTGGTCAGAGGAAAAATCGAAGCTTTCTTAAACTTTAACAGATAGGGTTTTAGACACAACCTTTACGATATAAAAATCTATATGGTCTGGAGTTTCCGACGAATCCGACGGCCAATACGTCGGTTTACTTGTCGAGAAAAATTCTACCCCGAATTCCATACCTTTTGATGTAACACATCTAGAATCTCAGAAGGTGTGTGCTGCATTGAAATCGCCACCGATGACAACGTCTTGACCAAATGAGTCAAAGATACTTCTAAAATCATTTTTCAATAGCTTTTCCCTAGCTTTCTTTCCATGTTAGTATTTTGAACTTTCTGTACACATTAGTATACTAAAGAGAAAGTTATTGCGATCGTGCGGAAATTTCGAACTCAAACTGAGTATGAGGGAGGATATTGCGACTATAGAGAAGTAAAAAAAATTAGGTCCGCCAATGCCGTCCGTCGGTCTGTCTGTCTGTGCGCCGTATGGCGAAATGGTTCGACGGATTTGCTTCAAAGTTCGTATATAAGGTTATTGGGGTTACATCTCGGGGAATCTCTTTATTGTTTGCTTTACCTTTTGAAATAACGGTATCTGCCATAGAAATTTGTTTGTGCAAATCACTTATCACTATTTTTTCTCAAAAGTGGTTCCAAGGATTTCGGTCTTTTTTTGTACTAAGGATGTTTGGAATGTGGTCAAAAATTCTGCATACTCAGTTTTTGGAAAAAAAATTGATTAACGGTGATTTATAAAACAGGCAATATCTCGAAATCTAATAAGGGGAACTAAAAAAAATGTACAGTTTTTTTAATACTTTAAACTCGAACAAATCTGCATGCTTTTAGATTTTTAAAATTTTTTTTCGTATAACGATTTTCTTAAATTTAAATTCGTTTTCTCAAATACTTCTTTAACGATTTTGATAATTTTCTGTATTTCGAACATGTATGATAAAAGTGTCCAATGTGAGCAATTACATCAAAATCGTAGGTGCCGTTTTTGAGAAAATTAAAATAAATGATTTTAATGATTTAAATAAATTTCTCACCATTAATTTTCGATTAATTTTGCGACTCAAAAACGCTTATTAACATTTTATTAAAATGTTTATTTTACCGATTCTATTCTTTCAGTCTTGCAAGAATAGCGGAGAAAACTTGGTCGACTGGATCAGGCATTATTTCGTTTTGTAAAGATCTTTTCTTTTAGATATGTTTTACTGAATAGGAGAGAGAACTCTATGTTGCGATGTTCCACCATTTGTGTTGTTCTTAACCACGCAATCCCCAGGATTGTCTGAAATTAGTATCCTTCATGTAATCAAAATCAAGTCAATTCTCTGTTTACCTGTCGGGCATATCTTTTAGATCTTACATTACTTGAACACTGGAATGCCTAGAAAGCTGAAATTCAAATCAACTAACGAGAAGCTTAACATATTCAATAACCATATTTATAACACAAATACTATAATATTTGTGACATAAATCCAAGTTACAAATAAAATATATACCCATCTCATTGTAAAATGAATAATTGAGATCAAAATTACTTCCCAACAACCGAGCCTAATTAGTAAATCATCATAACTTTTGATGCTGCTCATAGTTACAGATACTAAGGTTCGACGACAAAAATTAACGCGTGCTACAAATTATGAGTATGTGTCTATCCCTTGGAATAGGGTATTCAAATTATTTTATTTATCACGGTGGTAAGCTTGAGAATAACCTAAGCCTAAGAATAACCAACGAAATAGAGAAAGGACTATCGAAAATGAATATATGTATATGTATGATAGGAACATAAGCTTAGACTACCTTTTCCAAATCGCGGCAGGAGTTCGACAAGGAAGCCTTTAACGTCCAATTTTATATTTTACCTTTTTTAGATATGGGCTGATTGGCACTGCGACCAAAACAAAAAATATATCCTTTGTGCTTTGAGTATTTAGTAAGTATTTTGGCCTACAATCCGAGGTCTTTGATGAACCTTACCATTGTATAAACCTCTTTAGAATGGGTGCGGGGCAATCGCTTAGTGGGTATGATTTCTTTTCCGGGTGAAGGGAATAATTGTTATTTTAGAGGGCTTAACATTTAGACCTTTGTCTTAACACCAGTTCCATACCTTTGTTAAGGCGATTTACATTAGACCTTATATGGTAGGTTCATGTTTGCCTCTTATAATGATCACTAGGTCATCGGTAAAGTCCTGTGTGCTGAACCCTCAATTGTTTAGGTCATCTACAAGTTTATGGATGAGTTAAAACGGACCCATGTGGGCTATTTGTCCTATTCCTTATAATATGCCTTGATGCATCAGAATTTGCATAATTTTCAATTAAACTTGTGTGAGTTTCTTCTTTCCCTGATTCTTCTGTCGGGATCAATATAACATATTGGGGATTATATAAAATATCCAGAGTTTCTATCTTTATTGAAGCGATCATTTTCCGTCATATTCAATAATTAATAAATGAGACATAATTATTGCGCGAAAAAGATTTAGAAGGCACAATGGAGTGAGAGGTACAGGAAAATCAAAATAAACCCTAAAAATGTTGGTGCCACACGTCACTGCCTTAGACATGCCAAGTGTTGTTGGCAAGGGCTAGCCAGCACATCCATGACTATCACTCTGGCCAATGTTACGAGTGACAATCACTTAAAATTATCTGGAAATGTAAGGAAGCGATTCCTTCCTCCAACTTAGCGGATCTAGAATTTCTTCAGAACTTCCAACTAGTCGTTTGAAATAAAATGTTCATTAGACATTAGATGTGAAACTAAATGGAAATCGAATGTTAAGACCAAGCGGGAAGAGCTCGTTATAATAAATTAAAATGTCAAATGTATTTGCAGCTTTGTTATTTTAAAAATTCAGGTTGCAAAACAAGCAGCTTTTATACATACTATGGGGTTGTACCAAAAAAAAAACAACAACCATGCGCTGCTGAGTGTGTGTTTTACTTCCACACACAAGTCGACATGAACAAATTTTCAACCACTTGTGCAGCTTCACCAATCATACCAACTCCACTTATCTGTATTCACAAATCAAATAAATTTCAGAAAATATTGAACATCTGCTCTCAAAAGAGCCCAAAATTCATAAAATAATTCCAAATTTTCAATAAATTGGAAGTATTTACCAAACCGCGCATTCGACTTCACATACAATATTAATTCCAGGCAAGCAAAATTCACCATGTAAATCAAGTTATCATTGTGTTTTAATCAGTCTATGCTGTACAAGCCGCAGTTCTCAATTTCGACACCCAAGCATCGTATAAAACAAAATATGTAACTAACCATCGCCCCACATCAGACATAACCAGACAAACAGAGAAAAATATATCAGTTGCGACATGAATAATGACTACCAACACATCACATCAAACCGTCATCTCTCAAATCAGAGATTTTCTCCTCAATTAGATTTATTTTGAAAACTCGCATTTAATTCTGGACGCAGCAGGCGTCCTTATTGTAGCCAACCCACCCCATGCTCATTCTGGTCGGTATTTAGTCAACAGGACTAATAGTACATCAATCAATGTCGAAGGCGAATGTAAATCATTATGCCATTGTTTACAATTGTACACAAGAGTATACAGTCGCCGCGTACTCACATAGATGAACGCACAACCAACTAAAACAAAAGTATATTTGCCATCCGGTGAATCGACAGTTGTATTGAATGAATTTGACTACCATAATCACATCCTGTGCGGGACAACTAATCATTAATTTGTGGGCTCACAACTGTTGGTCACCACACACATACAAACTACTCCCACATGGTTGGTAATTAGAGTTTCATATATTGACCAATTGCAATGAGCAGTTTGGTACAAGCCTACATAATATTGTTTCGAAAACAATTAATTTTATTCTTTGTAAAATTTGTATGGTATAATGTTTTGCTATATTTCCGGCAGCTCAAATTATATGCCTATTCGCGAAAATTGTTTGTGCTATTATTTGTTTTTTTTTTAAATCAGGAGTAATTATTGTGTTTATTTTTACAGAGAATGAGACAGAGCCGTTCGAGCGGGTTCAGACAAAGCGAGACCTGATGTCACTATGATGTAGAATTTATCCCATCTCGTCTGCGATAAACAAGTTTTCTGACTAATGGTCGAAATAAAAATGCATATAAATTTCAAGAACTCCTTAAAGTTTCTGGATTGAAGAATACATTTTTGCTCATTTTTGTTTCGAATGATGTTATCTCTGTCTTCATATCTGAAATCAAGATATCTCTGCACCTTTCTACCTTTTTCACGTAATTTTTTTTAATTAATTTTATAATTTAAAGCTAAAAAAATAGGAAATGAAATAAATACATAAATTAAAATTTTATTCAATTAAAAGGAATTGAAGTAAATAATTTTGATGGCGAAATAATTAATTCCAAAACCGAGTTATTGAGAATGCAGTGCAGCCATGGGACCGCAGATAGCAATTGTTTCAATAAAAGTTATTAAAAACTAATTTGAAATTTAAATTGGTCAATTGAATCCTCCTCTACTTAAAAGTGCCTCAATAGCTTCAGGTGCTGCTTTTTTAATATCAGATAAATAAATAACCAAATCATCATCCATATTATAAAAGCCAGGTCAATTTTCTGTCCTATGTACGGCGGTTCTGTCCGACCCAAAATTACGCTGAAACTGTAAGGAATATAAAACTGAAATTTTCAATACAGGTAAATCATGACCTAAAACGGTGCAGAAATACATACTATTTTTTTTTTTTCTTAATTTCAAGGCTCTTTAAGTGTCCAGCACCATCAAGATTGTTACTCAATAACAATAGCCGTCTTTTATTATCGGAAATGATCTAAATAGATCAGCCAATGATAATAAAACATTCTGGATCTTCAAACGCTGGCAGCATTCTAATAGCTTTGCCCAGCCTAACCTAGCTGTAAACGAATATACTGCAGCCAGTATATCTCACCGTGCTTCTTTAATTTCAGCTAACTAAACTTAACTTATCATTAAGAGATGACAAAGCTGTTGTTTCAAAGCTCTAAAACTTAAAGCTCCTCAACAAAAACCCAAGAAAAAAAAGCTGAACGAGTTACCAAACGGACATTGGTAACTCTGAGTACACATTAAATTTATGGGCGTTGAATAGCAGCAGCCACAGGCCAGTGCACACTCAAATTGTGCGCTGAATAAGACGTGGTGGATCTACGTCAGATGCAATCGGAAATTCACTGGAGGGTAAACACTTTATGAGGGGTTTCTGTCAATTTAGTATGGTAGAAAAATATGGCACGCTACTGATTTTTAAAAAGCTTCCCCATAAGACGTGTACTGCCAATTTATGTTGGATAGAGTATAGATCCATATCGATCATTTCTGATAATAAAATTATAGTTAATAAAATAGTAGTTATGACATTAATCGAAGTTACACTTAAAAAATATAGTGCCATCTAGATTGGAGTAGATGATAGTTGATAGAAAGTTCTATACTCCAACCGTAATTATGAGAAATAGTCGAGGCAAAATGTAGCACGACTAAAGGCGTCTGAAAAGCGGCAAGACATTATTGATTTTCATACACTAGTAATGCATTAATACAAGATTTGTATTGGAAATTAGTGGGAAATCAAGAAAATTTAAATCAAGAGTTTCAAATTACTTGGGAATTATTTTGCACAATAAATGACGAAGAGATTTGTGTTACGTTACAACTAAATAGGTGTAATATTCGAAAATGTGAAAGAACTATATAAATTATTCGGAATTGTATATATACGTATAATACATAGTAGGTTTGCATGGAGCTTACATTATCGAAATGTTGAGTTTTAGATCCTATCAATAATGTCATTTGAAATGTTGAATGAAATTGATGGAATTGAAATGAAAACTGAAAAATTGAAGTTAATTTTTTTTTTAAGTGTTGAACTGGTTGCCCTGGAATGTACTGTTACGATACATGAGGTAATAGATGGGTTTACTTCTGTTAGATTTTATATGGTCAAGGAATTGCCATAAGAGTGATATTTTTTCGAAATTTTGATTTTTCAACGAAAACAAAACATGGTTTCATATTAAAAGCAATTCAGCCAAAATCGTTTATAAATACACGTCTGTAGAACCTTTGGTTTATTACGACTAAGTTCGTAAGTCTCAACTGAGCTTATGTCGCTATAAACCTATCGACTTAAAATATAGTTTCCCATGTAATATTTATATTTTCTATCCAATACAAGAGATTTGTCATTTCAATCCGAGTATAATGAAGTAAGCCGTTAATATTAAGTTGGATAGTAAAGCTCATTTCCATTACACGGGCTAGGCCGGGCATTCAGTTAGTCTTTTAGCATATCCATCTTTGCTTTCATAACAATTGGCATCGATTCTTGCCGGAAGATATGTTGCATTTTATTTCGCTGGAAAATTCAACCCATTTAGGAACACTAACATATATATACAGCAAAACGTCAATATTTGAAATTAAAAATATTTTATTATGTGTTTAAAAACAATTCCTATAAAAATTATTTTTTTTTTATATTGTAGAATGTTGCGTTAACGGCTCCTTAAAACAAGATTCTTGGCTATGCGAAAGATCCATTTTAGCACCCACTTATAAACAAGTATCTTACCTCAACAACAGAATCTTAGAGAAAATCCTGGTGATTAAATTTCGTACCTGTCCTATAATACCGTTTGTAACCAAATGGATCCATTAAATATTCCTGTTGAGTTTTTAAACAACACTATAGGATTATCCTTTCCGAATTAACCGAATTCAATTTCCATGTTTTCCAATGACAATAAATAAATCACAAGGTTCAAAATTTGGAAAAAATTTGGCGGATTTGAGAAGAACTTTTTCAAGGTTTAATTTTAAATAAAGAAGGTTCCGGTTAAACCAATTTTTCTCTTAAGAGAAAATTAATTTGCCGATTAGCCCAGCGACTAAGTGCGAAAACATTAAGGCATACTTAAGTCCGTCTTCGGGTGGTTTTTTAGATTAGTTAAATATCCCACACTATTGCAGAAGGTTCCCTCGCGTTATGCCTTTGCATTGTACTTCAAAGATTGTTCTTTCCAGCGGCACTCAAAAAAAATATTGCTAGTTCCAGATTGCTACCATTTAAAACCACACCCCTTACAGAATTTTTTCAGGCGCAGAATTTTGTCATACATTTTGTTCCACATCAAGGAGCATTTCCGGAGTAGGTCCGCGGATGATAGATCGCCGGTCTTTTAATTGACTATTGCATTCAGACGCTGTGGTTTATCAGCATCTTCATTATGCTTTTTTATGAAAACCTTCACCCATTCTTGCATCAACTTAGCTTCAATATTTGATGTCGGCTTCGGCGTACACTTCTAGCCTATTTGTTTCTTCTATGAATTTGCGGCATTACAAAGGGTAAGTCAAAGGATATTTATCTCCTCTCGTAGTGCAGATATCCCATACCGTAAATCGGCGACCTCGGATTCCGCCTTCCGGACAACTAACTTTATGTCTCCCAAGAAAGTAGCTTTAGTTGGCAAAAGTGCAAAAGTGCTCTTCCTGAACTGGTCAAAACCTGTATCCACTTCATTTAGCTCTTTCCTTGTAGCATTTCTGGCTACAGCATCCATGTTTGCCAATACTGTAGCAGGTGCATTAAAACTATTATTTTCCATTATTTTGCAGTCGTTGTATCTCGAGTACTTTGAGCCTGCGACAGAGGATCCGACTCCCTGCACCGTAACTTAATTATTTCTTTTGACCCATTCCACGTTAGGTTTTGAAAGAGTATCTACATCTTGTCAGTTTTTTGGTCAGCGGGTGGTAGTGGCTATCGACCAATCCTACGAGTGTGCATTCTGTCTGCATACGTGCACACACACGCACAGGAAACCCCTATCCGCCTCCACCACCTGGAGGCAAGCCCGATGGGAGAACACACTGCAATATATTTTACTGTATCACCCTTCTCACAAATCTGCTTAATGCTATTTTTTAATTTTTTTTCACAAAAATATTTTCTTAAATTTTAAATAAATTGGTTTATTAAAAGCAGCTCTAACAATTTTCATATGTTGTGACTTTAAGTTGGGCTTAGTTGGTGTATTTTCGGGCTGATGTGGTGAGTACCGAATATCTAAGCTATTCATCGTTAAAGCTCCATCTCATATTTCTTCGAAGGACTGAAAATCTAAGTGCATTAATGGAAGATGTCTGCATGGTAGTACAATGGGTCAGTAGTTGTGTTTAAGCGCTCCTTCGGAAAAAAGCAACCTTCGTCAAAAGAAGAAGAAGAAATAAATTTGTTACGTGATCAAATATTACCTTTGAGAATAAACACACGCGGCTTAATGTGTTTTTGAAATATTTTTGTAATATTTCATATTTCTTATGACGAGATAATGTAAAGTGCATGCAAATGTTCTATGAAACAGAGAAAAAATCTCTGCCTAGTAAATACGTATATATATTTTGTTAATACCTTACATATACATTCTTTATTTAACTTAAACACTTCAATGAGTTAAATCTATCAGAAAGTCACACTATAATAGGTAAACCACAAATCACCCTATCAAACATTTTACCCAATCTAGTTACCAGTGAAACATAGGCCTGTACAATAAACCTGCACTATCATACTCGGTAATCCAGTTTAAATTAGATTCCAACAAAGCATCACACAAAATAAAAAAAATGCAAAGTCTCTTCTGCATCCCTATCGTTACTATAAAGCGTACGATGTCGGGATGACAGCGAAACCAGAATGTAGCCATTAATTAAATGTCAGTCGGCCACTTAAATTCTAATTACGAGAATCGACATAAAAACGGCATTTTAATGAGATGTGTTACTCACTAAACCTAGCTCTTTTCAACTACTATTTACTTTGCGTAGAAGTGCACATGCAGCTCCATCCTGTGACAGCTATTTACTCTCATTAAATATCCTCCCAGTGTAAAAAGCCATTAGCTAGAAAAAAGGCATATACGCTTAATTGCTAACATGATACATCCGCAACGTTTTACATTTTTACATTTAATTAAACTTACAAGCTAACTTGAAACTTTATCATCGAAAAAAAAGCAGCAAATAAAATACAACCCATATTCGCGAACATTTACATATAGAATAAATACAAATGTAGAACTTCAGTTAAGATTTAAAGGAAAATATGGAAGAAGAGAAGTAAACTTAACACTTCCGCATGAATCCCGTCTCATTAAAATTTTTAAACTGAAATGAAAGCACATACGGTTGCAAAATAAGTAAATGTCGGAGCAACAACATATTATCTAAATTGTTCATAAAAAGTGTCAATTATTTCCTATCTAGCAGAAAATAATTATGAATTTCATTTTGCGTGGCAGCAAAATAAACGCTTTCGTACTATATTTGCAGCATAAAGAATGAGTTAAAATAGTGGTTACATCGTAACTGTCGTCTTAATTTCAGAGAATGGCAAAGTGGGTTTTAGCGAATACCCTTGACCTTAACACGCTGATTAGCGTAATTTTTTAATAATATATGGTCCGATGCAAACTCGACATACATACCAATTGAGCAAAAAATTACCTTGATAAAATCAAAGATGCTACCAAGAAATTTTCCGTAATTAAATAAGATTTACAAATTGTGTTAAGCGGTTTTTCTAGCTATATCTAATATTTCTGAAGTTACATACATATATATATCATTTTGAGTAGTTTTACCTGTCAGTTATTCACTTTAACTTGATATTACTTGAGTTAGGGTGATGATAGAACTTTCTACTGTACCACATTTTTCGCGTCTGATCTTCAGAAATATCTATGAATTTTCCCCCCAGCAGGGATGTTCATAATACATCGATACATTGAAAAACATCGATTACGTTCGGAACATCGATTCAATCCTATGCATCGTATGCTTTCGATGTTTACCGAATAAAAGTATGCTCGGTAAAATTGCCGAATTTCAAATTGAATTAATTTAATGTGCTCTCGTCCCTTTCGTTTTGTCAACTTCAATGAGAATGTAGCGACCAGAAGAAATTGTACCGTAATTAATAAAAATAGCTGTTTTCGCCAAACAAACACATAAACAACAACAAAAATAAGACGAGGGAATACGATGCTGCGATGCGCGACTTTCTCACCATCGACACAAGAACACAGTTCATATGAAGAACAAGAGATATGTTAGTAATAAAAGTACCACAAGCTCATTCTACAAATTGAACAAATTTCTTGCTTAGCTATCGTTACCTTGTTGGACCCGCGTCTTAAAAAACTTCATTTTGAAGCCCCTTTGGCTTATGCAAATGCAATTCAAAAAATTAAGGACCTCCTTAATGAAAATTCAGCTGAACCTAATTCGGATAGTTCCGACAAAATATCGGAAGATTTCAGCCTTTGGGGCAGCCATCACAAACAAGTTCACCGAAACTGGAAGGCGACAAAAGTGAAGAAGGTGTTTGTGATGAGCTTTCGGTCTAGTTTAAGGCACCTAGTGAAGTGAAGTGGTCGCCTTAGTGAAAATCCATTGGAAGTATATTCCGACTACAAGCAAAGAATCAGAATCCGAGGAAAGCGGGTAAATAAAATACTATTTATGCAAAGTTTGGGAAGTATTGGGATATATAAAAAAAACACAGCTGAATAAAACTGATTTAAATTTAAAACATATAAAACAATGTATGTTCAACGATGTTTTTCATCGATGCATCTTTATACATCCCTATCCCCCACTATTTCTGTTCGAACTAAATTTATTCCGATATGTTTTACACGATATATCTGCAGCCAAATGCAGACTGTTTGATCTGTGATCTCACTTGTTCTAAATTGCTTGCTAAAATGAAACCCAATAATAAGTTTCTATCTCTATTCAGTGAAGTAATCAAGGGGCACGGTAATTCCCAGCCAAGTTCTTTAGCAACGTTCCGGTTTAACGTTTAGCGGTTCCTGAGTTACAAGGCCCCAAAATTAGCAAAAACCGTAACCATTGACTCACTGACAGATCATCAAAACTATAGAGCACTTCCAGTCATCGTAGATCTTTGAAATTTGCCACAGTAATAGGGTTTGCGGAGAAACCACAGGGACAAATCTAACATTTGTGATTTTCCATCCAGGGGGCGTGGCAGCCGCCCACTTCTCTTAACATATTATCAAAACAATGGAGCACTTCTAATCATCGTGGAACCTTGAAATTTGGCACAGTAATAGGGTTTGGGGAGAAACCCCAGGAAAAAATGTTCGTGATTTTTCATCCAGGGGGCGTGGCAACCGCCCATTTCTCTAAACGAAGCCCCCAAAAGACTTATAATTTTTAATTTTTACATGAGGGTTGGATTTTAAGAACAAACTCGGAAAAAAATAAAACATTATTTATATATTTCAATTGGGGACGTGGTAGTCGCGTCTTTTCTTTAACTCAGCCCCCAAAGGACTTACAATTGTGATTTTTTACATGAGGGTTGGATTTTAAGAACAAACACGGGAAAAAATAAAATATTGTTTATTTTCCATTTAGGGGGCGTGCTAGCCGCCACTTTGCACCCAAACGACTAAGAGCTGTGAAATTATACGAGGAGAAATGATTTGAAGAACAGAGACAAACTTTGTGTATATTCCAAAAAATAGGCGTGGCAACCGCCTTTATATCGTACTCATTCTGTAGTTATGAATGTGTTATAATGTCGGTCATTCTTTTAAAGGCAAACAAGGAAAGTTATAAAACAAATTGTATATTCCTCGAAAGAGGGCGTTTACGTGCGTTCGAAATCCCTACAATATTAAAATTTTAAAACATAAATATGAAAGAATAGCCAAGTTCTTTTATACAAAACTCGCTTTTGCCTTACAAGTCAGCCACAAAAAGTACTGAGATCTAAAAAAGAACGCCAAGTTTGCATTGTAATTATTAAAAATTTCACAAATAGTATTTAGGTACATTTTTATACTTAGCAAGTTTTAAAATTGTGTAAATTATATCTTCAAAACATCAAATTGGAAAACTTGCCAAGTATAAAAATGTACCTAAATACTATTTGTGAAATTTTTCAAATACTAACAATTTTTATTTTGAGTACACAAAAAACATTTTTAATGACTTACTAGAAGTAGTAAATTGTTTTGTTTATTTTCATTACATCTTGACAAATAAAGTCGTCTATTGGAAAGAGTGGCTTATTAATTCAATATTACTACTTATTACTACAATGTAACTAAATGTGCATGCTTATTTATGAGTTGTACTCAACTACCAAGCATTTTCAATAGAAAAATATATACACACAATACACTTATGCTGTGCATTCCAGCTACCTTCTGCTCTCCTTCTTCTGTCAAGCAGTTACTATAATTGGAAAAGAAAGCATAATAACTTATATAAAAAATTTCCAAAGCCGCCTAAGAAAAGAAACAGCTAAGAAAATTCCATGAATAAACACAAAATACTCCTAAAACTGCCACACTACTACTGTTACTGATATTTATATACATCGAATATGCGTGATAGTTCCGCAGCAAATAAGAATAACAACATAAAGTATATATTATTTTTCAGGAGACGTATATTCATTTTCTGTGGCAGCTTATGACTTGTAATGGTATTTATTCGGCTATAAATGTTTAACCATTTGATAATGAACAAAAAATTGGAATATGAAGCGAACATATTACATATATGTTAACGGTACGTCAATTTTGACATAAATCGGTTTATGCTGTTATTCCTTATCATTAGCGAGTAGTTTTAAAAGACACTTTTTCAAAAATTTTTATAATAAGTGCCATTTTTATCTACACATTTTCCAACATCTAGTTCCTCTGTCGAACCCGAACGTCCCTCTGCTCTCAAATGCTTACAAGGAATATAATTCTAGCCGAATGAAAAAAACGATGAAGTTTTTCTAGTTTTCCTTCAAGCACCTCGTCGACATGTAAATGGCTTTACACTATATTGAAAAATCTTAAAAGCAAATTTTAGGACCAACATACTAATATTAAAAGCATATTAAAGTATAAATAAACAAAATGTATGAAAGGTGAATGTGTACAACCTACTAAAAGCACCACGGCACTTAACTGATTCTACATAAGAGTCGAATACAAAATACCACAATCATATGAAAATAAAAACGCATTATTATCAGCCTTGATTCTATTCTATTTTTTTGAACCACGCAATTTAAATGCGTAGTCCGTTTCTCCGGGAATGCTTGGCGGCGGAGAAAGAGGTGGATACTACTGCCATTAATTCCAAAAGGGATGCTTATGTATGAACCAAATTAACTGCAAAATTACGCACGTCCGATAGGATTAGATCACTTTTACTTATCAATTGAAAATGAATTGGTACTTCCAATTTCACATTAACTGCATAAACTCGAATTCCAATTTGATTTTCTTTAATGAAATGTTATTTGATTTGTATTGCTCCACGCTATCAGTATGATAAAACTTCCTTAAGCTGCCATTTGGAAAGAAGATTTAAACCTGCGAGTCATGTGTACATGCTGTGTATTCCATTTATGGATAAGCTCAACCTTCTTTGCCTTTTTTGTGAAAATTAAATGTTTTGCCCTCGTATACGCCAGCAAATGACAACAACAAAAAATACTCTAATCGCCCATCATTTGTCCTTGAAAAATCCCTTATTTGCTATTAACAAAAGCACACAGGAAATAAATGTAAGCCATCTCCGAGGATTCAACCATGCAAGTGTTTCACTCATTGTGGGTCCTTAAAATCGTATTGATACAAATGGATTGTATTTTTAGCGCGGCCATAAATTCAACCCTTAAGCGTAACCTTAGAATGTTTTCATCTACATACACAAATTGATGGCATTTTTTAGCCCCTTTTACTACAGGCCTATCAAGTTGCCGTGGTTGAAGTTGCACTATGGTATCTGAACGCCGCCGACACACCTGGCTGGCTAACGAAATTCCAATGGCACCCCACGTCGCCGTCGCCACCGATAAAATCTTTTCATTTCGCCCAGTTGACAATCTGATAAATTGTAATGGCTTATGCCTGAAGCAAATCAATCAAGTTCGAATGTTAAAATCTCAACTCTGTGTCCTCGATTACTCCCCTAGCCTGCAAAAGTGCTTAGCAACCGGCAGGAGGTTAACGAGAATATTTGGAGTACATAGTGATTTCGTAAATCGGTCAGGTTTAATGATATTCAGCCTTACAGTGAGCAGAGACGTGTTAGAATTAATTTAAGGCTATAGAATGGAGCTGTCTACAAGCGACATAAGCAAAGACGATGCGCGTTATAATAGGCACGCTAGTAGGTACCTTTCTGCCTATGGATGCGTGACAGCCACCTTGCCGTTAGTGGGAACCTTATCGAAGAACGTGTATCTCAGTTTTCGTGTACGTAAATTGAAAGTTATTTGCAAAATTCTTAGATAGGGGTTGATGTTTGTTATGTTGGTTGGTACCTAACCTACCTACCTGTAATAATCACTTTCCTGACAACAACGGTAATATTCGTTTTTGCATATTAATTTTAATAACTGCTTTGCCACTTAATGTTCAAATAAGGATATTTTTCTGGTGGCATTTTCTCAGCGAAGGCAAACATATAAAGTTGAAACAGAATGCTGCGATGCCTGCCAACACTAGTTGTTGTGTGTCAAAAAGAATATTTTTAATAAGTATCATTTCCACTAAAAACCGGTCTTCCACTCTTCGAAGCACTCTTCTATGGGACAAATATATTTTCACACTTCGTACTAAATATAGACAAATCGGCTGGGCCAGGCGTTATTTCCTTTTCCGTAAAGAAGATGTGTTCTTCCACATCTTGGATTATTGGAATCAATAGGGTTTTGCCAAGAATAATACTTGTTTTTTTTGGCGCAATTTTCTGTGTTGCCCACAACATGCGAAGACTCCCATATAATTTACCGATATTGAGCCTGATGTGATTATTCCAGGTGAGTGTCTTGTCAAAGACTAACCCAAGATTTTTCGTAGAATCTAAAAACTCAATGAGCAAGTCGTTAAGGCCTTAACGACATACCTATTGGCTTACGAATATAACAAGACATTTTGATTATAAACCATTTGATCGTTCACAAGCTCCATTCTCTAGAAGACCCAACAGGAAACATTTCCGCTACTGAACATCATCAGCATACATATCAATTAAGCAGTTAAGAGAGCACAATGGTAGGTCATTCATCTACATAGAAAAAACCATGGACCCAAGATTGAAACCTGTGGAACACTTCTGCTCAATAACAACTTTTTTTTTGCTTATATTGTACGCACATTAAAAGGGTCTTTAGATACCCTTATAATGAAGAGACACAGTACGGGCATAAGGGAAATGAAGGATTAAAGAAAGGGAGAAACCGTTGCACGCTGGTTTTAAATGTTTGTAAACTATAATGTGAAGAAAAAAATAGAGCGCGGTAGAGCATTCCACATTCGTATTGTACGGTTAAGAAACGTATCCTTGTATTACACTGTTCGTCCGAATATAGGCTTAAAGGTGAACTGATATGCATTCCTAGCATGGCAAGTATTGCGGTTGAACCACTGTAGGGGTGGAATGCAACTGCCTATTTCGTTTAAGCACTTACGGTGGAAGTAGCGATAAAACAACGGTAGGCAGAAGACATTGCGACGATGACTAAGAGAGTCAAGCTATCTCGCAATGTCTCTATCGCCAATTAGTAAAACTGCTTGGTACCTACCATTTATGTACATATGATGAGAACAAATTAATGGAAAATGAAGACAATCTGCACTGAATTCTTAGCTTACTACAGAGTATTTTATGGTTGACCGTGTCAAATGCTTAGAAAAATCCAACAGCTAAAGAAAAGTAAACAACTTGTCTAATGTATTCAACGACATTAATTAAAGCCGTAGTACAACTATGCTTAGCGCGAAAACCTGATTGATTAGAATAAAGTATGTAGGTTGTTTCTTTTCAGAAAACAATAAATTTGTTTATTCATAAACCTTTCATACTTTCGACAAATCCATTAGCTGGCAATTGGTCTATACTAAGGCGGCCAACTTCACGTGAAGCCAATGCGTAATAATATTTTACGACATTTTCGTCTATAAGTCAGCAAACGGTCAATTATGTCGTCTCAACTCCACAATGTGCAATAATACGCGATTCCACCACTGTACGGCACGAGCAGATGAAAGGCCCGTGCCAAAAGGTAAATTAATAGTATCAGGCATTACTCATAACGTTTCTCATTCTATAACATGCGATAAGATAGCTAGAAAAATATGAATATAAATTGTACAGTATTGTGTAAAACCTAAGCAACATTTCCTACTCTAATGTTGTCTCCCACTTTTAAAAATACTTCCCTGTAAACTGTAAATATATTTATTTACATATTTGCATGTGTCCTCAAAATCACCCAAACAAAGTTTTTAATTTTCATTTATTAACAGTAAATAAAAAAAATAAATCAAAATCAGTTCAAAAAACAGCTGTGCAAAACCTAAGCAACTCTTTTAATATTTTGTATAATATCGGTTATTTTTTATGCCTTCAGCACATCTACGAGGCATCGACTCAATGAAATTAGAAATAATAGCTGCTGGTATGTTTTCCCACTGTATTTTGCACCGTATTGTTCCAACGCGACGTTTAAGAATCCCGAATAAATTTTCAATCGGATTCAAATCCGGCGACTGTGCAGGCCAATCAAGAACTTCAATCCGATGGTCTGTTAGCCGTTGTTATGTTGGAATACCCAAGAAAGTGGAATATTCCCTTCGGCAGCATCACATTTTCCAAAATATCCTTGTTAACAAAACGATCCATTATGCCCCTATTTCATGAAAAGGACCAACACCATAACCAAAAAAGCATGTCCATATCATAACACTTCCACCCCCATGCTTCAGTGTACTTTTACAGAAGCGTGGATTAAGTCTTTGCTTAGGCGTATGCCTAACGTATTGTATGCCATCAGTGTTCCACAGGTTAAATTTACATTCATCACTGAATAACACACTTTTCCACTTGCCGACTGACCAATTAATATATTTTTTAGCAAAATTCAACCTATAAAGTATTTTAAAGAAAAGATTATTTCAATTGAAAAAACAATTTTATCAATAAACCTTTTCTGTACATGCTTCTTCGTAAGCATAGGTTTCTTCAACACTGAATAACTTTTATGATCAGCTTCAAGAGCCCGTCTACGAACCGTACTGGAGTCAACGTTCAAATTCAAAGTCGACAATATTTCCCGAGAGGAAATAAAGGGATTTGATTTGATTAATTTCATTATTTTCCTATCCTCACAGTTGTTTTACGCGGCCTTCCTCCTACATTATTATTTTCTAAGCTACCGGTAGCTTTATATTTTTTAATCAAACGTAAAACTATAGATTTATTAATTCCGGGACTGTCCTGCGGAATCCGGGACGTTTGGCCACCTTAGTCTAAGCTCATTGTATAATTTTAGTTCTTTTCCAAGAACAATACTCTGTATAACATAAACTGGCAGTACACGTCTCATGGGAAAGCTTTTTCAAAATCAGTAGCGCGCCACTTTACACCATACACCATACATTAAAACATACATAAAGATAGCCAACATTAAAAAAAAACATGTAAATGTCCTTCATTACCGCGAAGTCTTTGTTGCCTTGCATCTATAAAACATATATTTGATCTGGAACTTAAACACGTTTTGAAATGTTTTAATAAGTGTCATACTGCTAAAATTTTATCAGATCTTTTTTAAGATCAGAAAGCCTATCTCTTACTTGCAGACGTTTAATCAATTGTTAAGGAAATGTACATCAGATGAATAAAACGTTTTGGTACTTTTTTTCCTAAAAGCTAGGTCGGTTTGCAATTGTTTAAAGAGCTTTCTCATCCATGAGCGCTATTAAAACAAAAAAACATTCTTAGTTAAACGTGCAATTTATGGATCCGTCATTAAGCATAAGAATTCATTCGAATGTAAAAAAAATTTACAGCAACCCTTGAACAATTTCAAACCCATCTCAGAAATGCTGGAAACCTTCAACTTCAGTACTTACGAAAAATACTCCGTTAAAGACAAAGCCAATATAAAAGCTTAACTACATTCGGAAAAAATGTTTTTTTCTCTTTCCACAGTATGAAATTTGTATTTTACTTTTTTTAACTTTTCACAACATAACTTTGATTTTATTTAATTTATAAATACATTTAAAAAAAATGGTTGTTTGTATCCTTTATATTTGGAATTATGTACCTATATTGTTTTGTTTTTTATTATTGTGTAAATTTGAAGGTCAAAAGTTCTTTGGGATTTTTTGCGGTTTAATTTTCTAAATTTTGCGGTTTTTTGCAAAAATAATATAAAAATGTGCGATAAAGCCTTAAAGAAATCTGGCAAGCCTGTTCTGAAATAGGAAATATGAGAGAGGATTTGGCGGCCATTAATAAATTTTTTTGTTTGCGAGTTAAAGTGGTTAATTTAGCATCTGTACATCCTGTATAATAATTAGAAGAACTTTCTTCTCAATATGATTAGGTAGATGTATTTTGGTTTGTTTTGTTTGTATATTAAATCTTTGGCCCTGTGAAAAATATTTACATATTTACTCTACATGAGTCTGGGGGCCGTATTCGAATTTCGTTTAGTCAAAAAATGCAATTTCAGTAATCTATGCCAATAAGTAGTTATGCACATGTCCCCCAATTAGTTGTTTATTTGTTCAGCTACTACATTCATATATGTTAATTAAATATAAAACAAATTTTTAAATTCACATTCTAATTGACAAAAACGCTGCTCTTCGTTCCCACATCTTTTATGAAATTTTAGAATTCACTTTACCAACGTATAAAAACTGGTTTATTAAATAACCGTCCACTTGCATAAACATGAAAATTATATTGCAACATTCTGTAGGCGAGCAAAAACCTGTAGAAAAACTCGACAACCCCCAACGGAAGCAAGATAAACAAAAACAAACCGAGTCTACATCCAAATGGAGTGTAAAAAAATGTGTTGCCATTGAGAATTAGGCAAATACATTACACCCTACAACCTCACCTGTGCGCCCACAAGATGCTACGACAGCAGCATTCGCGTAGCCTGGCACTCCTGATAACTTTTGTAACGCTTCCTCCGAAGCCCCCGAGAACATCACTGAGGTTTGCATATTTGTCGTACATTCATTTCTTTCTAGTTGACGCTGAACTCTCTGGTTCTGGATGTGTGTGTTCTAGCGTTCTAGGCCCTGAAATATTCATCGTATGTAATAAAGCACAAATGAAAAGAAAACAACAAGCTGTGCGGAGCAAGGAGACAAATTTTACCGTCAAGTGCATGTGTTTTCCACCAAGAAGGAATGAAGAGTGCGCCGTCCTGCACAACAAACATTCCCATTCGCTTCGTATTTATACAAGCAAACCCACTTGCAATGGCTCTTCAAGGATTTGTCTCACTCAAAGGATTTGCTCATACCCCGTGTTTTACTTGTAGTATGTGCGAGTACGAAATTCATACCGTTGATATCAGTACATGTGCAGGGGAGGCACGGATATTCTGCCCACCTGTGCTATCATCGTCGTCTTTGTCTGGCGATGTTGCGAAGTGTTCTGTGCTACCAAAGCTGTTAGATTCAGCATAAAAATCATTCTGTTTTTATATCGCCCAGTTGTGTTTGCCCTTGCCCTCCTTTAACGTGTACCTAAGTACTTGTGATGAATGTCGGTCTTAGTTTTTCTGTTGGTCTTTTATATAAGATTCTTTTGTTAGCCCCATTGGACATTATTTAGCGCAATGTGGACGTGGACATGAGTATGAAATCTTTACTCAAGACCTGAATGTTCAGTTTACTCGTTACGATTGTAAAAAATTTGATTTGAATTTATGTGCAAAAATGTTGATGAATTAGACACGATTGATGATTCTTGTGTGGATGTACTCAGAGTTACCACGTTGCTTTCTATCGCCTGTTCTTTAACTATCCTTTTTTACCACAAGCTGTGTTTTCCTTTTTGCACCTTCATCATTATTTATAAACATTTAAAAATAGATAACAAGGAATGAAATATCATTGCAATCGTTCCTTCTGAATAATACATCATGCTTATGTAGAAGCAATAACTTTTTCTCTAAAACAATAACTTTGGTAAATAATTGTTGGGTGGGAATGGACATTGTTGACGTAAAAGATCAAAAAAGGATTAAATGTCATTTACCAAAAACATAAGTAATGTTAAGCGTTTTAGTAACGCTTTACAAGCATAAAAGATATTTTGTGCTTAGGGTCAGAATTATGTGTAGGCAGGTAGAACATCTACCCAATATAATGATAGTGCTTCCAAAAGAAAAATTCGATGTATCATTGGTACTTATTACTTCCCTAAGAAATGATTTCCGTCTAACTCTGTCCATGCTCAGCCGTTTTGTTTTCTTCGAAACATATTTGGCACTACAGTGAGTCATCTCATCTCTGGGTGGATTTTGTATCTTCTGGCATCGTTCTTGACTTTTTGTTAAGTGACTTTTTTGGTTCGTCCAAGACCTGATTTGAAGTCAATGATGGGTGAGCTAAGGGCTTCTGATTTTTCTTTAAAAGAAGGCAGAAACAGGTATTGTACTAGAGAAAATACTGGAGATTGTTCAACGCATAGGTATACGATTTAATTAGAATAGAATACAAATACGAGTAAGCAGCGCAACGGTTTCAGGTAATACTTCAGCGATTTTATTTTTAATTGTTAACCAAATCCATTTCCTGGAAAAAATCGTTCTACAGTACGGGTGTTGAACATGAATTAAAACACAATAAATTGCAACTATTTCTTTATTATAATTAGTAATTAATATATTCAATTACATATTAAAAATTAATTTCAGCAGTCTATTGTAAATTAATTAATTATTAATTTACAATAATTAAAAAACAATAATATTAGGCAGCTTTATAGTACTACAATTCGAAAATTTCACTTGTCAAAGTGTCAAAAGTATAAAATAAATATTATTGTGCGAATAAAATCTTATTGTACGAACATAAGATTGAATGCGATTGATGCATTTCATTTTCTGAGTAGTTAAAAGGTTAAGTACAAGCGTTCAAATGATACAAAGGGTCTATTCTCAATTTTTACCGCAGTTATCGAAGCTTTGAGGAAACCCGTACTTTAATGTATCCCGATTTTATTAAAGCAATTTAACTACGTTCCATCAGAAACTTCATATAGGATAAATGGTCTTTGTAGCAGCATTTAAATTATGAAAACATTTAATTTGAGCTACATTTTTAAACCACTGATCTTTCAGCAAAACTGGCGATCGGTAGTCATAGCTCTTAGCCAAAGTTGATTTTAATGCAGATCAGCCTTTTTATGCGATCTTCAATATCTACCTTTTCAAGATATTTGAGTACAAACAAGGTTACTCATTTTGCAAGATTTTTTGTCAAATGCAAAAGATATTTTAAAATTTCAGGTCATATGCAACAAATTCTTGATTCTTGTTTTGTTGCCGCAAATTGGGTATGCATTTCCGATTCCATGATTGTGCTTTATAGCTCGTATAGTAAGTCTATGAATCTTCGTCCAAGACCTCGTTAACGCTAACGGAATCAAATATCATACGAAAAATATGTCCAGTCATAAAGATCCACTTTCCATGCAAAGTGATTTGCTTATATATATACAATAAAATAAAGAATTGTGAATATTAATTGAAATAAAGTGCACGACTGTTCATACGATACTTTCTCGCTACATGATGTGCATTTTTAAATCGCTTTAAAAAGAAATGTTAACATTTGATCACATACCAAATTTATTTAAACCACATTTTAGGTTTTTTATTTACCGTTTATCGATTTTTTACAAAAACTGAGTATGCAGTATATTTTGTCCTATCCCAAGTATCCTTAGTACAAAAAAAGACCGAAATCCTTGGAACCATTTTCGAGAAAATTAGTGATAAGTGATTTTCACAAAAAAAAAATTTAGGGCAGGTAACGTTGTTTAAAACTATAAAGTAAAAAATAAAAAGATGCCCCGCGATGTAACCCCAAAAACTTCATATACGAACTTTGAAGCAAATCCGTTGAACCGTTTCGCCATCCGCCAGACAGACAGACCGACGGACAGCATTGTCGGACCAAGTTTTTTGGACTTCTCTATAGTTCATAATATAATATATAATATCATCCCTCATACCCAGTTTGAGTTCGAAATTTCCGCACGATCGCAAAAACGTTCTCTTTAGTATTCTTATGTATACGAGAAAGTTAAAAATAAATATTAGCCGTGAACTGCCCATACGGGACCCAAAGCCTATCTCCTCCAACCACTGTAAGTGCGAAGTTATATTTTTTTACACGAATGGAATGGACTTTAGGTCCCACAGTTTAATGCCGGTTCCGAGCGGCAATTAATTTTTGAGAAGCTTCCCACGACAGTTTTTACTCTTGGATGTTTGCCAGACGCTCGCAAGAGGTGGGCGAGAAAATAAGAAACGTTGAAGTGGCACAGGCCGAGATTTGAACCAGCGACCTCTCGTTTAGTGGTCCAACGC
This sequence comes from Ferdinandea cuprea, assembly GCA_963576555.1. NCBI lineage: Eukaryota > Metazoa > Arthropoda > Insecta > Diptera > Syrphidae > Ferdinandea > Ferdinandea cuprea. The sequence continues at coordinate 89,547,531 of OY754959.1, forward strand.
ACTTAACTATTGCACCCATATTACTTACATAATAAAATAAAAACGAATCCAAAATTACATTTAACACAAAAGGGAGTTCAGTTTAAAATTCACCTATATTTCCGTCTGCAAAGTATTTCTCCAATCCATCCCGAAACAAGAACAGCCTTATTAATAAATCCGATTCAACTGAGTGTAAACTCTAAAACACTGTTTACGCATTAGTTAAACTTAACTTCTTATTTATAATAATTTTTTAGGATTTATCCGCTTCGTAAAAGCTGTCAAAAAGTAACTCACTGATTTAGGTTGTTTAACAAGTTGATAACTTTGAAATAATTTTGTTCGACTGCAAGATAAAAGTTTTTTGTGCAAATTATTGTTAATTCAGATGTTGCACAGTATAAGAACAAAAAAAAACATTTAATTGTTCATATATCCATTCAAATAATATACGGTTTTTTCCTTGAGTAATCAAAAAAATGGCTTATGCCTTTATAAACTTTCTTAATAACCATGTTTGAAGATGATATTATACTTACATCACGCAAAAGAAAAGGGTAATAAAGCAAAAATAAATCCTTTTACAATTTTGGAAAATTCTGCATTTAAAACAAAAAATACAGGCTCTCAAAACCAAATATGTTGAAACTAATTGGCTTAGTAAGGGAAGACATTGATGGGAATAAAAAAGGGATTGCTGAAATCAGACAAAATTAAAAAGTACGAAATTGCTAAGTGGTCCTTAAATGAAAGTGTCTGCCTGGAGCTTATATAAAACGGATCGAAATAGCCTTAATTCTTCGCTTGAAGATGCCAAAACTAAGTATGTCAGCGGTAAAATGGAGGATGATAGAAAACTATATGGAAATTATGGAGAATACGTAATTAAATTACGTATGATAATATAAAATATAAAAAGTCACTTGGAAATGTCAAGCTTGTTAAATAATTACTTTGTTAATAGCATTGTTGAAATAAGAAATAAAAAAGTTCATGTTAATTATTCAAATATTATAGATGACTATTATAACCTAGATTTTAATTTAATTCAGATTAACGAATTATAATGAATTGAAAGATATTTTGAAGACCATGAACAAGAAAAATGATCAAAATTTTGCAAATGGTCAAATGTACCTTTACACTGATTGAAATTATGAACAACTCTTTCATTAGTGGTATTTTTCCTGATTTTTGGAAGAAATCTGTTGTAGTTCCAATACCAACGATTATAAACACAACCAAAATTGATGAATTCAGACCTGTTAATATGTTGTCAATGGAAAGTAAGGTAATTGAAAAGATTGTTTATTTACAATTACAAAGGAATCTAGACTCATTTAATTTAATATCTGGTTACGAATCTGAATTTCGGAAAGGTCATAATTGTGAATCCCTTATTAATTTAGTGATAACTAGATGGAAAGTCGAAATTCATAATAGAAAAGTGGTTGTGGCTGTTTTTTTAGATTTGAAGAGGGCTTTTGAAACAGTTGACAGATATCTATATCTACTTTAAAAGTTAGAGAGCTATGGAATTTAAATTTCAGAACTTAGTTAGTTTAAATCATATCTCCTAGGTAGAAGGCAAAAGACAAAAGTGAATAAATTGCTATCTGATGCAATCAATGTTAGTTCCGGAGTCCCTCAGGGATCTCTACTTGGATTTGTATTATTTCTCATTTATATAAATGATATGAAAAAAAGGTTGTTCATTAAAAGTAAGTGTTATTTTCTGATGATGCCTTGTTGTTTACGTCTGATGTGTCTTCTCGGTTTTAAACGGCAGTGCTGGTAAAAGTTTTTATGCCAACAATAAGCCAATTGAAATACAAAGTTAAACACGGATGGGTTCCTGGTCACCAGGGTATTGTAGGCAACGAATCTGCAAATGAGCTGGAAATATATATTAAAATTTATTAATATTTGTAAATATTAATATTCATTAAATATAATAATCCCCCATCATGCTATCCGTTCGGTGAGGAATTTTCTCCGCAACGCAAATATAATCGAAGACTTCATTTACATTCACCGTATCCGTTTTCCGAACGCACTTTTTATAAATTATTATATCCGCGATGAATATATGGCTCCTTAAGCATACCAGTTTCCACATGCAAACTCTTGTTTAAACTGGATGCAATAAAACTGCCCACGTATGGACAAATGGTACTACTTGTCTAACAACGAGCAGATCTGGCCTAGGCTGGATCTATGATACTCAAAGAGCTTGATTACCCTTAATAGATTTCACATTAGTGCTATAATTGGTGTCATAACTGGAAAGGCTTGGCGCCTCTTCAAACGTCTTCTGTAGGAGCTATATGGATGAGGAGGAGGAAGGACTACTCTACACCTTCATTGCGCATGCCCTGCTCTCTCCCGAAAGCGAAATCTCCATATGGTGCCTTCTTCTATAATGATCTCAAGGATCTAAGCTCAACCGACCCAATGTCTCTCACGCTTTATAAGCACCTAAAAAAGGTTCTACATGTAGGTTGTTAAAGAAGTTGATAACATTTAAATAATTTTTTTCGGCTGAAAAACGTTAGTCCTAGAGGGTCAGGCTCTTTTGGGACCCCTAGGACAAAAGGAGCTGGAAAAATTCTTGTTGATTGAAGAAAAAGTTTAATTGAAGAAAAAGTCGATATCAAAAAACCAAAAATTCATTAAGTAATTTCTTCTGCCCTTTTTTTAACAACACAAATTGATAAAATAGACAATGTTGACTCTTGTCAGTTTTATACATATATTGTATATACTATCTAGACTTCTTTATAATACAATTAATTACTGTAGCGTAAATTAGCAAATCTCTGTTAATCTAAATTCTAGGATTTTAATTAAGGAAAAACCTTTACGCTTGTTGATCGATATAACATCGTATTACTTAAGCAACCACCTTCCGTTAGTCAATTTGTAATTCTAAAGCACACACCCTAGAGATCCACCGCCATCCATGGCATTAATTAGAATAGCCTAGACATATGGAACACAAATAAACGAAAAGTAAATCCTCTACTCGGAGATATTTGATCAGTGCGTGTGTTTGTACAGTGCCACCCATAGAGCGCTTAATCCGTTTATTCACTTTGCTTTCGGCTACGAGGGTATGTGTACGATGGACTTACGTAGATGTCCATGAAATTAACTTTTGAGGGAAAATTATCGGTCAATCGGACAATGCTCTACTGCTGCTTTATAGAATCGAATTTGCGTTATTTCGCTGAGATAACTTCTGGCTATTGAAGCCGGAGTCCCGGGATATGTTATATGCATGCTTTCATCCCTACCACCTAACCATTTACCAAACTGATTTGAAACAGTTGATAGGTTAATTGAATATGTCTTTGATGTGCGTACCGTATAGCAAAACATTTGTAATTAAAGCCCCAATGAAAACACACTATTTTAATGATTGCCCCAGAACAGAGTTCGAGTAGAAGCTATATCTGTTGCGATTATATTGTTTACTTTATCAAAGTCAATGTGTTTGGCGTAAAATTTATTTTAATTGCAAACTGATGCTGAATTTATGTTGACATGCCGAAAGCCTCTCGGACTTACGACTCAGATGAGTATGCAGAATATATACAGTACGTACTTCGTAGGTTGTATATAAAATGTTTGTAATTGAAAATTTAGAAAACTGCCTTTTAGTGTTTGTTATATTTTGCGTTAATACTTGTTATCTATGACACATTGCTCGTTTGGAAAAATAATCTCCGTACTTGCCGCAATAAAATTTCCTCGGGTGGATAACGTTCGCGAAGTTTAATTTATTTAAGTATAAAGTTAGCAATAAAAGACCTTAACTTAATAAGACTTAAGCAAAAATGAAACAAGATGTTTACAAAGAGATAGATGAGCGAAAACAACAGAGATAGCGAAACAATGAAAAATATTTCTACAAGCTAGTGCAAATTGGTTTTATGGCGCAGAATTGCAATTCATTTACAGCCGTATTTATAATACGTAACTATCCGCTACTTAACACACGTTTTATCTGAGTATTTGTCTATTTAAATACTGTTATTATACTAGTTGAATGCACCTAGCCTATCCTAGCCCGTATTAACTGAAATTAGTTTTACTACCCAACTTAATATTAACTATTTTAGATCACAAAATATATATTCCTATATAGCGGTAAACTTTGTTATACTCGTATTGAAATGACAGATAGCTTGTATTGCATAGAAAATATAAATATTGCGTGGGGAACAATAGTTGCCAGGCAAACGCCAGGAAAACGAAATTAGCGCTATTATGCCGTTTTGTTACAGCCACTCATAAGGTCATTGTAATACCGGGTTTAAATTGTGTCAGTAGACTCAGATCCATCCGGTGGAATTGAGGAATGTTATGATGTCATTGAGACTAATATGCCGAGCTTGGCAGCGTGGATGCTTACTGCCTAGTGGCCCGTAATTGCGGCCACCAGCCTAGCGACGTCCGCACGCGCTCTGGGAATGATGTTAAGGGTCCTAGGTTTGTTGTATTTGGGCCAAATTTTGCTAAAAATGACGCAATTCGTCAGGTTCCTCCACCTAGACTCTGCCCTCGCTGCGAAGTGTGAGGAGATTATCCTCTTTACAAAATCAACAGGAAGGGAAGAGACATGTCTGGCCAGCTCGTCGGCTCTTTCTCCCATTTGTTGCTATTCCAAGGAACCCAGATGAGAGTGATTCTAAACCGGCGGCTCACCCTGGCCGGTTACTCCCTGCACTCTCCGACGAGTTCAGATGTTCTCTTGGTAGAGATGATGGCCTTAATCGCAGCCTGACTGCCAACGAAAATAGCTGTGTTGTTTTGCGTTGATGTACTATTTAGCAGTAATTTTCCTGCTTCCCTTATCGCCAGAACCTTCACCTAGAAGACGCTGGATGATTTCGTGAGGTGTAAGGACTAGGACGTGTGTAATTCACCTCAAAGACGCACGCACCCACTCCACAGTCCATTTTGGACCCGTCGGTGAAGATGGTTAGAGCGAACTCTTTGCCCCTCCGATCTGGACGGGAATACTGCAGAAAAAGTTTTCTGGAAGTTAAGTTTGGTTCTAATGCTATCAGTCGATATTGATCCTACGCCCCTGCGTAGGTATTGATATGCCTAATGTCTTGCAGTCTTACTGCGCTACAAAATGCGATTGATTAAATACGCAGATCCAGTGGTAGGATGCCCAGAATCAAATTAAGTGACTCGGTCGGATAGGGATCCCGTGGTCCTGATTGTAGCCATTCTCTGGACTCTGCTTAACTTGATGATGTTATAAGCTTTACCTAGGGCGGGCCACCATACTGCTTTTGTTCTTATATAAACGATTTACCACCATGAAAATGTTCGCACCTGCACAGGCGTTATTAATAATGTCCCTATCTAAGAATTTTGCTACCTACAGTTCCACAAAAGTACAACGATAAAACTATGAAATATCGTAGCGGTATTCCAATAAGTATATTTGAATAAAACGATTTACATAATTTTTTTACCCAAGAAAAACTTAACAATAGCAATAATAAGTCACTGAATTCTCAAAAGTCATGCGTACACATATAAAAGAATAGGGGCATATTAGTTTAACTGGATAAAAGATAACATTACTTCTTTTACTTTTAAGGCTAATATTAAGTGCGATATCCCTTCATCTTTATGACCTCCTTTAGCCGGTTGAGCATAAGGCTTATCACCTCTTCCGTACATGAGCTCACGAAATTCTATTTCATCCCACAAATGTTAGATAGGATTAAGGGATGGACTCTGTGGGGGTGTTTGCAGCATGTGACTTCTTCAATCTTGACATCATCGGACGCTAAATAAAAATTTTTCAAAAACGAATGTAGAGTAATGATCAAACTAAGAGGATCTTCGAATCCCAGCCCACAGCTTCAAGACGGAAAGGAATACCGAACCTCCGTTTTATTGCCATGTTCAAAACTGCATTAGGAATTATGTGGCTTATATTGCGATATACATAAGCTAAATTTGCACAATTTTTTTTTTCTGACCGTAGAGTATAGTTTTTAAGAACTAACAGCTCAAGCTACCAGCCCTTACGGCTGTGGTATAAATTATACCTAACGATCAAGCAAGAATTTTCAATACATACATTTTCTAGCAAAAGCATTTTAATAATAACTTATTCGGTTAACAAAAAATATAATATATTGAAAAAACCCACATCGTAACATGCGACCAACACAAGAAAAACTATTGTCCATTATCTTCATTGCTCGTAATATTCACTCAACCTGTGTACAAGGCTGGTGCCATCTACTGTTATCGTGCATTTTATTGTATTGCTTTCATTTTTAAATCACAATATATGAACAGGGCAAATCCACTTCCTCAAAGGCTTCAGAATTGCCAAGAATAATTTAAGCTAGAAAAATATCACAAGAAACTTTTCTCCATAAGAGCACTTAAAATGTGTATCTTACAATAAATTAAAGTAATGAGATGCACCTTCACCAGTCCTAAAAGATGAGCTTCAAATATAATAACACAACACTTTAATATTATATATACCCTTTAAAAGAAAAAAACGAGTCACGCAAATAAAAAACAACATTTTTCCCTTCGCTGGAACGATGCGACGACCTAGAAGACGCAAACTTGTTTGTAAACTTTATAGTTTGCAACTACTTTGAAAGTGATCTCGCTGAAATAGCATACATGTATGTATATCCATGTGCATCACTTTGTTGGTTTCTCTCTGCTGTTGATGCCCTTTGCTCATCGGCATCTTACGAAATTGTTTACTCTAAACTCTAAAGATTTCATATAATTTTAAGGAGCTCATAAATCACGATTATTACTCTCTACCTCGTATGATTTGCTGGCGATGGTATAGAAACGAAGGGGTAATCAGTTTATAGCTCTCCACCCACACCTAGCTTCACCGTCTTTTGTTTAAGTTGTCGACTATAAAGGAAGAAGGATGTTTTCATTCAAAATAGCAGGCTTCTAACCATAGCTGAAGAGCCTCTTAAGGTCTCAATAATCTTATCCACAACCAGTAGCAACCGCAATGGGACGGTAACAAGGACGAAAGATAAAATCACTTACATACAGGTGGTGGAAGTAGGATGGCCCTTGAAAGAAGCAGACTCAGCAGAAAGGCAGTGGAAGCATCAGTTACTTTACAACAATGTAGACCGCACACGGTATACGCCTCTCTAATGTTCTTTTTTTTTCGTTTTATATCGTAGCGACCCAATGTAGGTGAATCTCTATGTAGCTTTGAACGTTCTTTGTTCTACGTTTTCCACTTGAATTCTATTTTTCTAGGGAATATTTTTTGCCACATTAATCATTTTTTATTAAAAACTCACGAGATGAGAATGCACTTTGGGTGCCAGTTTAGCTTTTAAGTTTCTGTGTATGCAACAGCAGCGGATGAAAGGGAGAAGATAGTGTGTTTACTGTAAGGACGGTAAGGGAATGAATTAGGGGCGACAGAAAAACAGACAGAGCCACCATCATCATCATCATGAAACACTGCAACGGTTTAACAAAAGCATGGAAAACAGCATCGCGCTGTTAACAGGTTGATGGGCTTGTGTAGGATTCCCTATTGTGTAAAGCTGCGAAGCTATTTAAACATTAAGAACTCAACCCTTATGCAGGAGTTCATAAAAAGGATTTGCAGATTTGTGCATTTACGGAGATGTGGACGCACGTATGTCATTTTGCTAAGTTAATATTAGGTTGTTGAAAAACATATAATAGAATTCAATGGATATATTGGCCTTTAAAGAGATTAACGTCTGTTGATATTAAAAATAAGTCTGCAGTAGGTTATATTTTGTTAGACAACAATAGATTTGTATAATATTTCGTATTCACCTCTCAGAAAATTCGATCATTTAACAACAAAATAGCGCCCCAAGATAATTTCAAATGCATCAATGTTGCTTCATCCTATCAATTGTGTTCTTACATATCTCTTGGAAGCAAATTCGAAATTCATTTTTAGGAACTATTAAGCTTAAAATAGGAATGTTTAAATATTTGGAAGAATGAGTAAAAATGCAAGCTTTTTGCAGATGTTTGGCCTCTAGGTACAGTCGTTTGGTCTGTTCTCACCCATCGCAGTCGCGCCATCGAAACTTGTGTTCACGAGAAATCCAAGTATCAATTGAAGACATTACTACTTTTGCAGACAGACCCAACGCAGGGCCGCTCTTGAGAAAGTTTCTTCTGAGCGCTGCCTAGCAAAATCATCGGAGATCTCATTTCCCTGGATGCCAGTGTTACCTGGTACCCAAACAATATTCACTGTGTTTAACCTTCCGACTAAGTTTAGAGAAAGCTTAGCATCATTTAGCATTCGAGTACTGTCTTGGACAAGGTAAGAGAGTTAGGCAGCGCTTTTAATGTAGCTTGGCTATCACTGCAAACGCAAATGCTTCTTGCCCTCTACCTATTGTTCATATTATAACGCATAGCTATAAGGATGGCGAATTACTCCGCTTGGAAAACAGACACATATTAACCCAAGGAGTAGTAAATTATAATATTCTCCCGTTCCACAAAGACTCCAAAACCATAGCCCAGTTCGGTTTAGGAGCCATCTGTGCAAAAACTATGGTATTCAGTCCCTGGTTTGGGGTCTCACCGATATCGTTTCGTTGCCTGAGAAAAGGTGACGTGGTAGCTTTATCGCAGTCTGACTGGTGTCAGACGGCATATCCTTAAGACAGGGATCCAAAAATAATTCTCGCCCAAGTTTTTCAAAATTTCAATGCGGATGCTCTCTTTAAGCGAGTGACAGTTTTCAACGTATAATACATATATTAAGGGCGGGCGGAGTTTATCAAAGCATCTAGAGCAGAGCCCGGCGTGCTAGGGAAGGCCCCTGTGCAGCCGAGATATTCCGTTCTTAAGAATTAAAAAAAGGAGAAGTAACAAGTTTCGAAAGCGCTTTTTCATCTCATGGAACAACAGTAGTTTAAAGATGATTAGATGGTCCAACGCACTGAACCTGGCTTAGCGGTTTTCCTTAAATCAGTAAGATAAATCAAGTTCAGTATCTTTTTCCGACGAATTACCTAGAAAACTAAGGTAAAGAGAAAACGTTTCACGTAGATTATATGAGTAAATTTAGCTTATTTCCGATAAATTACCTTAGAAACTAAGAAAAGTAGAATCTGTTTTACATAGGTATCTGTGCAAATTTAACTTATTTTTGACAATTACCTTAGAAACTAAGGAATTAGGGATATTTAAAATGGTTCAGATCACTTCACATAATCTGAATTTTTGATGGCTTAGACGATTGTGAGTCGTCTTGTGAAGCGGTATGGACAGGTTTAATTTTTTATTTTCATTTCAAGTTTTATTATTTTTTTTTTCTTTGAATCAAAAAAAATGGCCACTAGCAAGTCTTGAGGTTTTTTTACTCATTTAATTACTTCGGCGTCACAAGACGACAATAATTTGTCTTGGAAAAAAAGGGATACAACGAATTTTAAGTGCTGCCCAGGAGTTTCTTTACTCATTACATTCCTTAAATTCCCGCATTACCACTATTCTTGATTTCTCTACTTCATCGCTCTCTTTGGCTAAAGCGATGAAGTAGAGAAATAGAGAATGAAACTGAAACAATTATACACATATAATCAGTATTTACCTCTAAGTCCCTCATTGGTTATTAAACATGCACAGTTATTGAGCATTTTATAAAATCATTATTTACCTTAGCACTAAGGCAATTTTACACAGTCTGCGAGCATTTCATCTAATCAGTATTTACCTAAGTTCTTACTCAATTTTACACAGTACAAGCATTTCAGATAATCAGTATTTACCTTAGTGCTAAGGCAATATGGGAGAGAAAATAACCTTATATTTTTAATATATACATACCTTAGACCTAAGGCATTTTTACATAGGTTGCGGGCATTTCATATAATCAGTATTTGCTTTCACACTAAGGCAATTTCACACTCGTAAACAGTAAATTTATTTCATAGTACTGAGGCAATCCTGGATAGATGGTTTTAAACAATTTGCATTGAAATATCACGCTAGGTTGTATGCAATTGTAACCCATTACTAAGGCAAAATTACCTTATAAACGAGGCAGAGATTTTATATATCTAAAGTAATTTTACACTTTCAATATCAGCTTATTTCTAGGGCTAAGTAACTTTTCTAAAGGGTGATTTTTTAGCTGGTTTGGTTTTTTTTTTGCCCGAAATGGAAGTTCTTGACTTGCATGATATGTGGTTTCAACAAGACGGTGCCACATGCCACACAGCACGCGAAACAATGGCGCAATTGCGAGGCGAGTTTGGTGAACAGTTAATTTCACGTTTCGGGCCGGTCAATTGGCCGCCTAGATCGTGCGATTTGACACCATTAGATTATTTTTTGTGGGGGTATGCCAAGGCTAATGTGTATAGGGACAAGCCCGCTTCGATTGACGCACTGGAAGCCAACATCCATGCATTCATTCGTGATATACCGGCCGATATGTGTGAAAGAGTATGCCAAAATTGGACTCAGCGGATGGGCTACCTGAGACGCAGCCGCGGTCAACATTTGCATGAAATTATCTTTAAACATTAAATTGCAAGGTTCAAACTATCGATTCAAATAAATATTTCATTCATTTTTTCGAATTTTTTGTGTTTTTTTTTTAAAAAAAGTTCTAAACCTCTTAAAAAATCACCCTTTACCATAAATTAACATATTTTCTTGGTTTATTCTCCTAAGTATTTTGAGTAAACTTTACCTATTTCTGATTACCTAGGCTTAAATAGGTTTATTTCTAAGCTGCGATTTGCATGTCTGATAGTTTCCTTAAAAATATTTTTAAATAAGTCAGATAAGGCAAATTTATACAGATTTTTTCTCTGAGTGTATGAAAACATATTTAACCATACACCAGGGTGAATAGGCGAAGGTCAAGCTCGCGGTGAAAATTTGTTTCAAGGTTGGCATAAGCTGACCTAAACATTGTTTCAGAATAATTAGGTATACTTGTTTACCAGTTAGATGGTTCAAGGGTGGCGACCGTTTCCGGTACAACTGAAAGACAAGTAGTATGAAAAAGTGGTTACATCAGATTTAACAATATTTTATAATTGGATACCTAAGTGAAAAATTATGCGCAAGCAGAGTAAACCATTTTTATCACCTTCCATCATTAATTGTTATTATCATTATTTATTTATTTTCATTTAATTTAAATTTAAAAAATTTATTATAAATGGAAAAAAAAATTTTAAAAATTATTAGTATTATCGAAGTACGCAGAATTATACTTAACATCATAAAAAAATAGTACATTTCTTATGAAATCCTTTTATTACTTATTGTGATATTGGCGGTTTTATAAATTACCGTTTTCAAAAAAGGGTGTATGCAGTAGGTACTTAAGGTACAAAAAAAAAACAAAATTCTTTGAACCATTTTTGAAAAAATTAGTGATAAGTGATTTTTACAAAAAAATGTATGTCACTTGTTCACATACCAAACTTTGAAGCAAATCCGTCGAACTGTTTCGCCAAAGGGCTCCCGGACAGACAGACAGACCGACGGACTTTATTGTCGGACTCACTCTTTGGACTTCTTTATAGTTTATAGTGATATCACCCCTCATACTCAGTTTGAGTTCGAAATTTCTGCACGATCGCAATAACTTGCTCTTCAGTGTACTAATGTATACGAAAAAATTTAAAAAGCTTAATTTTCTTTTATTATTTGCGCGTGCAAAATGTATTGTTAGCACCCTTATCATGTTGATAGTAACACAGCACAGGCATTAGGAAATATGGAATTAAACGAAAGGGCGAGAAACCTTTGTACAACACTTTGTAAAAAGCAGCCTGTATTTCACAGTATGTCCGAATACAGACTTTAGGGTGAACTGATGAGCATTCCTAGCATGGCGGGTATTACGGTTAAAGTATAAAAGAAGAAGAATGCAACTGGCTATTTGGTTCCAGCACTTACGATGGAAGTATCGGATAAAACAACGTCAGGCAGGATACATTACGACGATGATTAATACTGTCAAACGATTTCGCAATATCTCGGTCGCCAATAAGTTTTTTCGCACGCTTTTGAATTCTGTCAAGTAGATGCAAATATCTAATCGATGAAGGTTGTCATTTACGCACCTACCGAGCGAAAGCCTTTCGGTTTTAGAAATGCAAGTGCTATCATGGATACTGACAGAGTATTGGGGTTTTGCTTCAATGAAAGAATTCAGCGTTGTATTTCGGAAGCATTAAATTCTTTCTGTTGGTTTTACCCCGCTCTAGTCAGCTGTCAAGGTCAAAATTGAATTAGCTTGGCATACGTTGTCGTTCCAGACAAACGCCTGAAGACTATTGACGTAAACCTGTAAAGAATATGAGAAGCTAGGGGTAAGAATAGATAGGTATCGCAGATAGAACAGAGCCTTGGGGAACACCATTATTTATTTAGTGGGATATCAATTAATGTGTACGTGAACTTCATTAGGAGAATAGTTCTTGTTTAATTACAAAATTTACAAAGGAAAATCCAAAACGAGCTTATTTACAAATTCTAATCCTAAGATAGTATGAAACAGAAATAAAAAAGAAAAATAAACAATAAATCGAATTTAAAAACCAATTACCATCATCGAAGTGCTTGCAGTTCACAGATTAGTTATTTACTAGTTAGTTCTACATACACCTGTCCTCTTGAACACGCAAAATTAATAATGAACGCCAAATCCTCTCATATTTCCTATCCGTGAATCCATATATGTTAGAGACTTTGGTGATGTTAACGAAAATTGACGAGATTGCTATTAAAGAGAATTTACTAATGTGAAAATTTTGACTGACAATTGAAAATCTTAAAAGCCCCATGGGTATATATACTCTAAAAAGAGTTTTCATAATAGTTATCATAAAGTATGAGTATAAGAAAAGGATACAGTCCGCTTTGGGCGAACAGTATGATACCCTATCCATATATCCATGTGCTGCAAGGATAAAAGAATTAAGAACATGATAAACGACATTTTATTTTAATTTAATAAAAAAAATTGATATATCCAAAAAAACAAACTTTGTATGGGTGCTATTAGGATAGGGTATAAAACCGTCGTAGGTATATAGAAAAGGGTACAGTACACTTTTTTTTCCTTGTGTGTAAATAGATTAAACGAAGAAAATTAATGTCAACCCATACCCCTCACTTTTTTTTTGTCGGCTCTTGAAATTCATAGGATATTCATCTCCCACGTTGAACAAAAATTAAAATTCGGTGTCGGTATTGGGCCTCAGATTTTGCTAGTGTTTCCACTAGTTAACTTATTTCCGCTTCATAAAGTAACCAGAAACTATTGATCTTGTTGAAGAAATAAGCTACAGTTTTAAATTGGGTGTGTTGTTTCGAACTTATAAAATAATAATTACTGATGTAAGCAATCCCTAAGAAATATATATATGATTTTTAAAAAATGTTTACCTACCTATTGTGAACTGCCACTTATTTGACAGCGTTTATATAAAAAAAAATCGATGTAAATATTAAAAAGGCTAATCTTTTCCCTTCGTCCCAAACATTTATAAAATAATGGAAGACTGCGACGTCCTGGATGAGGAGTTTTCTGGTTTCTTATTTAAAAACACTATTATAACGTCAATTTATAATATTATTCTTTTAGAACTTATAGAAGAAGATTTTGCTGATATAGAAACTGACCTAAAATTCACCACCGAAATTATTACCGATGATGCTGAACAAACAGAATGGATATGTTTTCAATGTTTCAAGGAATTCGAATCAGATTTTGACTTGTTGGATCACATCGAAATTGAACATTTTAAGCATTTATGTACGAAATGTGATAAACAATTCCCCACCGATAAAAGACTAAAGAAGCATTTGAGGGACGCTCATTTGCCCGGAAAGTTCGAATGTCCACTGTGTGGTTAGTTGTGTATTTTCAATATAAAAAAAAATCACATGAGTGTAATCTTCCTTTCAGATAAAGTCTTCACCCGGAAAGATCACTGCAGGGACCACATTTACACACATTCAGATAAGCCATTATTCCACTGTAATTATGAAAATTGCAATAAAGTCTTCCGACAGTCTGGCTATCTTAAGCAACATGAACGCAGCCATACTGGTGTTCACCGAAAAACTTGTCCCATATGCAATGAGAACGTAGCACAATTGTCTAAGCACTTAAAATCCCATTTAAAACTGAAACAACATCAGTGTCAGACTTGCAATAAATCTTTTACGCGCCGTAGCTACCTGGTAGAACACGAAATGTTGCATCTTGGCGAAGCGGGATTCACTTGCAATGAATGTCAAACTGAATTCAAAAGCTCAAACGCTTTGTACAAACATAAACGTAGTAAACACAGTGCAGAGCGGTATGTTTGCGAGCTTCCCGAGTGCAAGCAGGAGTTTAATCGCAAAGACAATATGGTATCACATATGAAAAGACGGCACAAGTTAATTGTTGAAATGGTTAAAATAGATAATTTAGTATTAAATTGATTGGTTCAGTAAAATACCTATGTGTGCTAAACTATTTCTATTAGATGTAAGTTGTGACTAATTTAAGTTCAGAGGCTTAAATTTATGCCGAAATTAGCATTAACATATTTAGTACATTCATTGCAAACATATTTTTTGCTCTAGTTATTCTAAGTTTTTTTTAACGCATTTCGTACAATTTATTATGGGTTATTTTAACCTTTTTTCTGAAATACATACTAATGAATATTTATATATTATTGCTATATTAGACAATCTGATTCTTCTAGTATTTGACTAATGGAATTGATTAAAGTTTCTATCAGAACAATCCGCTTATAGTAGAGTAGTAGGTAAAATATTAAATATCGTAACATAATCATGACGCAAGGTACAAGGTAGATATTTTAATATGGTAAAAGTGAAGGTATTTCGCTGTAGCTGTTAAAGTAACATAAACCCCATCAGAGTAAATATTTTGTTTTTAATTTTAAAGGCTATTAATATTATTTTCCTGGCTTGTTCCAACAACGCATTACCTAGTCATGTAAAAATAATTATGTAATTAAGTACATATTTAATGTAGTAGGTACCTATTAATGTCCATGTTTCAAAAAATGCATTAGAAATTTGTGCGATTTTGTTTAAAATAAATGTTAAAGGATTTAGATTGCTTAATCCGATGCTGAAAGTATATGAAAAAAATACATTAATAAACCGTTAACAGCCGATAAACGGCCTTAAATCAAGCTTTACAACCCATTTCTGTTTCTGATTCTTTTTTTGGTACGAATAGAAGGCGCTCCTCATGACAGTTTATAATCTCAGATCTCTGTGAAATGGGCCCCTATTCTGCTTCTATGATAAAATAAAATGGTTAGTTTTTTATACGACTTTTTCACTTAACTATTTGATTTTATTCAGCAAGAATGAATTCTCAAAATCTCATTTGACAGATATAGTTTTGTCAAATAGGATATATTCTCTTACTTACATTGTTTTCGTTTGAAGAGCTCTCCGGTCCGGGATGCCAATCGAACAAGCAAGGCTGTATCTCCGAAACTTCGGAATGGCTTGAAAATTTACAATAATATTCTTGAGATGTAGAAATTAATAAGACAAAAAATTCAATTTTTTGAAGCTGTTAAGTTCAATTCAATTAAATTAAGTACGCACCTTCCGAAGGCTGTATCTCCGAAACTTTTATTCGGAATGACTTGAAAATTTAGTATAATATTCTTGAGATGTTGTAGAAATTAATATGACAATAAAAAAATCAATTTTTTGAAGCTGTGAAACCCGTGTAACCCCTTAAATAAGCAAAGTCCAAAGATCAGCCTGCCTATGCATTGGAGGAGACTTTCGCACAATTTCCTCCGCTGCTTTGAACATTCTGTTTCACCTGACCCCCTTGATATTTTCAACGGACAAACGGCAGCCAACACAGCCGTTCGTCTCAAAGCTACGTCGCAATGGACCGACAGCGCTATTGGCCACGCTTCCACGCATGGAATAACCTTAGTAAAATCTATTACACCATTTCCCAACTTCAAAATTCTTTGTCGCGGTCATTCTGGTAAGAGAATGCATTTCAACATTCACCTTTGCTGAGTATGGCTGATAAACTCGCCAAATTGGAAACCACTTGTGAATTATCGCTAAGGCTGGCTGCTATGGTGGTAACAAACTTTACGTGGACAAGTCACATGTCCAGCGACAAAACGGATCTGACACGCTCTAAAAATTTGATCTCTCTAAACAGATGGAACATTAGCACTACTATAGATGACATCACTGTCAACACTGTCTTATAGGTAAAATTGCAACAAGACTTGGTGCATTCTCGAACGACTTTTGACAACGTTATATGGGCGAAGACCAGGAGGAAACGATCACTCATCTGCTTTGTACACGCTCTGCTCAGAAACATTGACATCAAATGCTTACTTCGTTCTTTAGAAGCTCCAATTGGTTCAACGAGTAGGGAAAACTTTATCCCAGACCAGATTCCCATGGTATCACAGCGGACCAATACTGGCCTAAGTGTGTGAACCGATTGTAATGTAACTTTTTCCATCAATTAACTACACTTTCCAAGAGTACAACAGAATTATTCCTTTTGAATTTGGACTTACCACTGAAGAAATGTTGGTACCATTTTGTATGTTATTTTCCAAATTGTAGATAACACCAAACAATATGACAGCTCCCCAATAAGACGAACATTGTTTTTGGATTTGAATTCAGTGCATGAAAATCAATAGGATTGCAAACAATTTTTCATTTTGGACAACATTACGGTAAATTAAATTTTGCCATTTCAACAAACTCATTTTCTTTTTGCTACTTGTTTAGACAATTTCAGACCAATTAGTTTTTTGGTAGTGATGTTTTTGCCAATATCTAAACGTAAGGCACGCTAGTCTAATCATACCTTTATACTTTTATTATTGAACATTTACGGTAAGGAACGCACATTCATGATACATCATGAACGAACTCAAGCTTCATTCACAAATGAAATTGAAAGGTGAATAGCCATGCTCTATTTTGAATTAGTCTACATTTTTTTGGTTTAATTTCTTACACTGACGTTTCTGGCATTTAGTTGAGATTTGCGAAAATTTGCTCTGTGCAGAACACTTTGGACGCTGCTGCCTATCGAAATTCATTTCGGGATTTCGCGAAGATAAAAAAAAATTTAGTCACATCAAATTACTCAGTTAGTGATAAATCAATAAAATAATTCTAAAATTTATTTGCAATAACGGGTTTTTTTTTATTTTTAAGGGATGAGTTCGAAATCGTACTTTGAAACTCCCGAAGAAAGTGGAGGAAAACTTGCCAGGAAAGCCAAGGAGTCTCCATTCATGCTCGTAGGTAAGTGTGAACAAATAACAAATTAAATTTTTGAAGTGCGATTCAAGATCCATCGGATGAGAGAAGATCCACAAGGCTATCTGACCTTGACCTTCGTGTCTTCACCCTTGTGCTCACTCTCTTGATTTGGATTTTTAGTATGTGCACATGTACATACTTCAACGAAATTCTTACAGGAACCTGGTGATAGGTAGGTTATCTAACAAGAGTTAATTACTATATTCGGATGGCATTGTATTTTTCCGCACTGCTAAAAAGTGACGTAATATTTTGCAAACAAGACATTAGGTCTATTGTGAAATCGTTTTTAATTTTGTTGAGACAGAATTTATGCGTACGTTTTTGCGCCTGTGTTAGCTAACCTTGACTGTCATGAGTCCCGCGCATGGGAAAGGAAATAAAGTAGTGCATGGATATTTCAACTGGGGATGTACCATAAAACGAATTGCACATTCATTGAGAGTTTGCAAACTGTATAATGTACGTTGCATATGTTCTACTGACTTCTGACGAACTGCTCTATAAAAGTTATGTAGTTAAACGTCACCTTCGTTGTCTATTTAAAGATATGGCAAAAATCATGGTTCGTTGTCCAATGGAAAGTTTTTTTTTCTTTTCATCAGCTGTTTTGTATCGCTTGTGCAGTCTACGTCATTTGTATTTATTTTATTAGAAATGTATTTATATATTTTTTACGTTGAAAATGTGGATTTAGGGCAGAATTATAGCGTCTGACTGTTCTTTGATAATTGTATTAATTATGTAGTTTTTGTTTGTTTTAAACCATTTGTATCATGTGGTTTGCTCGACTCAA
Source organism: Ferdinandea cuprea (assembly GCA_963576555.1). Lineage (NCBI taxonomy): Eukaryota > Metazoa > Arthropoda > Insecta > Diptera > Syrphidae > Ferdinandea > Ferdinandea cuprea. The sequence continues at coordinate 89,565,694 of OY754959.1, forward strand.
TGTGTAGACGTTGGCAAAAAGTTATTGCGTCATAAGACATACTAGATCGTTTTTAGCATGAACAATTACAATTTTTTTTATATAGTCACTACAGTACAGTGTAGTGGCCAGATGGTTTGTACATACTTAACTAATCTACGTTTAGCTTTTTTTAGATAGCTTCTGTCAGAAATGACAACTTGAAATGCGAGTTAGTTAGAACCAAACGCTCTTAATGAAATGCTGAACAGGAATCGGCTTAATAGAACCTTTTGTCGAAAGAAGAATAATTAAATGTTAAATACACTTCACAAATCTGAGTTTAGATAGGTGCGTTCTTTCGCATTTCTTTACTAGTTCAATTATATTAGGTAATATGAAATCTAAAAAAAAAAAATGAGTGTTAACTTAAATTTTCAGTACATAGAACTAGGTTCTTTATGTAATACCTTAATTGTTAAAATTCGTATCAGCAAACGGACTTCAGACTAGCCACATTTTCATTGCTATACTGCAAAAGTGCAAATTAGGAAGTTCTAAATAAAATACTCCAGCAACTCCAGTAGGTATGTATCATGTCTCTTAGACTGGACTTTCCCAAACATTAATGTTTGTGGTAGATTGGTATATGAAAATATTAAAGTCTATTAGAGTGAGTACTCTAGTCTCACTGTAGCAATTGTTCTCATTACTTTAGAACTTCAAACATAGCTTTGCCTATAGTTTGGCACTAGATCAAATTATAATACATATATACATCATTATCTATAGTAGGCATAAATGGCTACTACTGCTTGTTTGTGTCTTTACCCACTTCAATTTTATATATAGGACAATCCCGATAACATGTAGCAGTCCGTAACACTAACCGGAGCCCCTTAATTGGTATTTAACACCTTATTTTAATTTCGTATTAGTGAACAGGCCAAGTTTTGTCTTTCGCGACGACTTAACATTAAATGTACTTTCTAAGGTCGCGACCTCATAATTATAAAGGTTAATTTTCTGGGAACAATTCAGGTTTGGAGTGTTGAAAAATTCAAGAGCTCTGAAGAGTTGCTAAGAAGATAACGAATTTATAAGCAGATTCTTCATTCAGCTAAAAAAATCACATGGGTCAAGGTGATGCTTATTGATTCGAACGAAATATTCAAAATTCAAAATAGGTGTCAGAGAAAAATAATACTGCGAACGTACTATCGGAATAAATCCCTTTTTTTGGCCTTTATTTGCCAAGATATATATAAACTCTTTTTTTTCGTTAAATACCTTACAATGCGGAATGATTTTTTTTTTCATTCCTTATTAAACCGGTTGCTTTAGAAAATTGGACTAATTAACTTATGCTTTGGATGTTTCTTTGCTGCTCTTTCTCAAGTTTTGAACACATGCATGGACTATCTAGTTATCAGCCGTATATCGAAACATTTTTGAGCGTTGTGCAAGATATGAAAAAAATGCGCCGGATTGGCCGAAAAGTGGAAAAAATCTGTTACATAATATGTTACATAATGGGTTATGTTTAACCCCACTGCCACAGTCACTCTTTTGAAAATAACGTTTTAAAGCTAATGATTTTAAAATTAAGGGTGAAAACAATTTAAAAAAATATAGACAGTGACCCCCTTTAAAAGTTTGCCATATACAGTTTTTGCCATGGGTTTTTTTAACAAAATGTTGTTTCTGTCGATTCTGTCGAAAAATTGCCCAAAGCGAAATATTTTAGCAATATTCTTTCATCATATTCTTTCATATTCTTTATCACAGCTTTATAAGTACAGTATTGTGCAAAACCTAAGCAACTTTTCCTACTCTCATGTAAAAAGTTGTCTCCCACTTTTAAAAATACTTCCCGGTAAACTGTAAATATATTTATTTACATATTTGCATGTGTCCTTAAAATCACCCAAACAAAGTTTTTAATTTTCATTTATTAACAGTAAATAAAAAAAATAAATCAAAATCAGTTCAAAAAACTGCTGTGCAAAACCTAAGCAACTCTTTTAATATTTTGTATAATATCCGTTATTTTTTATGCCTTCAGCACATCTACGAGGCATCGACTCAATGAAATTGTATTTTCAATAAATTTATAAACTCCATTTGGTTTTTGCACCGTATTGTTCCAACGCGACGTTTAAGAATCCCAGATAAATTTTCAATCGGATTAAAATCCGGCGACTGTGCAGGCCAATCAAGAACTTCAATCCGATGGTCTGTTAGCTGTTGTCATGTTGGAATACCCAAGCAAGTGGAATATTCCATTCGGCATACGGCAGCATCACATTTTCCAAAATATACCCCGTGAAAGCTATTTTGTTCTTTTTTTTTTTGTTGCTCCATTCAAAGTCTATCGTCCAAACCAACCACTTGAGAAGAAATCATGTATTGTATTTAATGTCGCGTAAGATTTCCCAGAGATCATTAAAAAAAGGATGGTCTAGTAGTAAATAAATGCAGATTGAAACTTGTTACTGCTTCTTTTTCCAAACTCCAAAGAACGGCTTGTCTCGGCTGCACAGAGGCCTTCCTTAGCACGCCGGGCTTCGCTCTAGATGCTTTGATGAATTTTTCCCCTCGATTTATATATCATGGGTTTACGCTAAAAACCCTCTCGCATAAAGAGAGGTTGCTTTTGGTACCATGCGCACTGATCGACTTCAGGTTGCTTGTAGGCATTCTTTCGGGCCACCAAGATTTTGCTCACAACTTAAATGTGGTGGGCTGAAGCGACACCACCACCTTGCCTGCTTGCGGTGAGGGGGATGACACAGCAGACCACTTTCTCTACAGTTGTGCGGCCTTCGCTCGCATCAGGCGGCGGATTTTCGGGGCTGGCGTGGTGAGTGCCGAACATCTAAGCTTAACATTAATATAAGGAGTCTGAATGGTAGTACAATGGACCAGTAGTTGTGTCTGAGCTTTCCATAAGATATTAGCAACCTCCGACAAAAACAAAAGGAGTTTATAAATGTTATGGCAATACGCGACTCGTTCATTTTATTGTTGTTTGTCAAGATGTTTGAGAAAGTGCTTTAAGAGAGAACCTAAAAAACGAAAGCAGAAAACAGGCAAATTGAACACTTTACTTACAGAACTACCCCGAAACAATACATCATTCAATGCAAAAAGAAATTAATATGTTTATAGAAAATTTTTGTTTGCCGCTATCAGTAGCTCCTGTTATTAGCCAATTCACAAAATTGCACAGATAAATATATTATTAAAAAAAACAGATACGATTCCAGACGTGTAAATCAATTCTACAACTTAATATTATCACTCACTTCCATAAAATGTAGACAGTTGATAACAACTAAGGACAAATTATAACATAATCATACCAACCTCTTAATCATCAACATTATAACATTATGCATACAAGAACTCAGTGCTTATTGCGTTTAAAAAAAAGGTTCAAGCCTACAATACACGAAACAGTGCTTTTAACTTTAAAAAGTGTCATTTTATTCCGAAAATTGCTCCTAATTGCCTAAAATTACCTAAAGGCCTCGTCAAACAGAGCGCGTTTTTAACACGGCGTTCAGCTTATTTAACGCGGCGTTGAGATTATTTTGACACGGCATTATAAACGCCGCGTTGGAGAACGTCACACAGAGACCTGCCAGCAGCGCGTTACATATTTGAATTCGATTTTCATTTTCTCGCAAAATGTCAATTAGCTCGAATGAGGAATTGTTAATTTTATTTACCGTACAGACATGGGTGCTTTCTCAGACATTCTATAAGTTTTTCCATTTCCGGAAACAATTCAAAAGTCAAAGACAGAGAAATAATTCACAAACATTTTTTTTTTGGACGCCGCGTCAAAAAAATAATTTGTAATTTATCACAACGGCGCGTTTTGACGACGCGTTTTAACGTAACGCGCTCTATGTGACGTAGTGTATGTGTTGCTATATATTACAACGCGGCGTTAAAACGCGCTCTGTTTGACGGGGCCTTAACTCAGTTTATAGCAAAATTATTTGAATTATTTTTCTTTATATCATTTTGTATATTTAGTCAGTTTGAGACTTTTTAATTTAATAATTTGGTTCGTTCTTTCAGTTTCGCCAAATCGGTTTGACTTAAATGATATAAATCAGTTTTATTCCTGCTGTGACTCGGTTTGAACCAGTTTCTGAACTCGAGTTGACACATCGCTAATAATGATTATCAAACCTAAAGAAAACGCGCTGTGTGACTTGATCTGTAAAAAGGCTATCAAAAGTTTAGTTTAGTTAATTTTTATTAGTATAAATTCAATACTTTACAAAATGCATACATACTATAATAATGTAATATACTTACTAACTTACTTATCCGGTTCCCGACCCGTGAAGGGTCCTGTCTGAGACATGGCTGCCTTCCATCCTCTGCAATGTCCAGTTGTCCAGACCAAGCGCCCTGGCATTCCCGAGAGCTTGGTCTTCCTTGCCGTCTCGAACCTGGGGGCGGGGATTCGAAGATCCTCTTGGCCAGAGCATTGTTATCCATTCGCTCGATGCGGCCGAGGCAGTGTAGTCGAAGGTTTTTGGCTTTTCGGACTACATCTAATTTTGGTACAGCTCATAGAGTTTGCAGTTATATCTTCTTCTCCATTCGCCCTCCTCGCACAAAGGACCAAATAGTCCAAATAGATTTATAAACCATTATAGCTGTCATATCATCCATTTACTTTCTTATTTTTTAAGAAACCATTTTTTACCAATATTTTCTTACATTCATAGTCCAAAAGTACATGCATGTTTAAATTCTTATTAATTACCATTTCCAGATATTTTTTGCTGTTTACGATTTTCAATAAGAAATGACTTTAATGCCCATATAAACCGTGTCGCGATTCGCTCTCATGTTAATGGTCCTTTACCGGTCGTAAAAACTTTTGGTCCTTTGTCAATAATATTAAAAATTCGGCCCCGTCATATATCCCTACAATCATTTACAATGACATTCCAGCTGTCAGACCTTCGGATAAAGCTTATCTGCTTGGGCTTGCTACTCATTTTGCAGCTAGCTTAACGTTTGTGATTTATCTTCCTCATTAGTCATGTTCCCATGGGATATATCAAGATATCAACATACTCAAATCTGCTGCCCAAATAGACCAAGAGGCCACAGCAAATTTTACAGGCGTCATAACTTTTTTCGGGGGTTATAAAATCACAATGTTCTACTTAAATTTTTTTGCGTAGTTAAATAAGGTATGTACCTATACGAAATTTATACAGTGCTTTTTCTAGCTATATCTAATATTTCTGAAATTATATCATTTAGAGTAGTTATACCTTAAAATAGTAGCTATCAATTTTAACTTGATATAACTTGAGATGGGGTGATGATAGAACTTTCTACTGTACCACGAAGAATGCCGTATGTATAATATCCATGAAATAATTTAATTTTTACTACTCTGTTAGTACGTCTGACAAGAGGAAAGCTGCATCTAAAACGTCTGGCACCTATTTTTTTGTGATGAGAGTAATTTTACAAATTTTGATGATTAATTGAGTGTTTTTTAGCATATTCGGCCCTAGCGAGGTATCCGTCGGAACGGAAAATTCTCCGCACCGCATATTCTGTCGGAGACCCTAATTACATTCGAGGTATCCGATTTCGGAAAAGAATAATTAAAATGCGACGACGCATTGATCTGACATGCGACAAATGTTAGATTCTGATAGAGATGTATAAAATGTACCGATATATGAACATTGTTCCGACAGCAAAAAACGCACAACTAATAATCTGCGTTGCAGTGCGATGAAATGCATTAGCAGTGACATTTGTGACAGTTGCACACCATTTTTTGTCCGATCTCCTCCGACAGCAAGTGGTCGCGGAATTTTTTCCGATTTTCGGACAAGCAGTTAAAAAATGTAAGCAAGTATAAATAAAAAAATTAAAAAAAGTATTAAGTATGAAATACCTCCCCCCTGTCAACATATACTGATTTAAAGTTCTGCAAATACAAATATGGGTCGACATATATCGGTACATTTTATACATCTCTATCAGAATCTAACATTTGTCGCATGTCAGATCAATGCGTCGTCGCATTTTAATTATTTTTTTCCGAAATCGGATACCTCGAATGTAATTGGGTCTCCGACAGAGTATGCGTTGCGGAGAATTTTCCGTTCCGACGGATACCTCGCTAGGGCCGACTCATAGAGGCATGAATCTTTCCGAGATGATGGAAATCCGCATTAATAAAGCCGGTGCCAAAAAAGCCGAATCACGCTTTTCTTTCTCCTACCGACCAATTGTACGTCCCTTCTTTTCAATTCAATTTTATTTGTTTTGGACGTTTGCAAGTCTGCAACTCCAAATTAATAAATGCGACATTTTATCTATTTTTTATAAATGATTAACTGTCTGTTACTTCTTATCCTACACATTCCTTCCCTGATGACAGTACCCTTAACTTTTCATGTTCGTTCGCCACTGCCGGCGTTGATCAAAATGTATGTTAAGCTCTTTAAATATGTCATGAAGTGAGAAACTGTAACATTAATATGTGCAATGATGTTAAAAAAATGGTAAACAACAAACAAATAATGGCGGGAAGTCAATTGTCATTTGCAGACACTGTCAAAAAAGCAAATGACAGAACCCAAGAAAAAGTGCTACCAATCATTCGAAAAGAAATGCCACTTATTATAAAACCAAAAGAGAAACAAAATACAGGGTGATTTTTTAAGAGGTTTAGAACTTTTTTTAAAAAAAAAACACAAAAAATTCGAAAAAATGAATGAAATATTTATTTGGATCGATAGTTTGAACCTTGCAATTTAATGTTTAAAGATAATTTCATGCAAATGTTGACCGCGGCTGCGTCTCAGGTAGCCCATCCGCTGAGTCCAATTTTGGCATACTCTTTCACACATATCGGCCGGTATCTCACGAATGAATGCATGGATGTTGGCTTCCAGTGCGTCAATCGAAGCGGGCTTGTCCCTATACACATTAGCCTTGGCATACCCCCACAAAAAATAATCTAATGGTGTCAAATCGCACGATCTAGGCGGCCAATTGACCGGCCCGAAACGTGAAATTAACTGTTCACCAAACTCGCCTCGCAATTGCGCCATTGTTTCGCGTGCTGTGTGGCATGTGGCACCGTCTTGTTGAAACCACATATCATGCAAGTCAAGAACTTCTATTTCGGGCAAAAAAAAGTTTGTTATCATCGCTCGGTAGCGTTCACCATTGACAGTAACGCTGCGATTCGCATCATCTTTGAAGAAATATGGCCCAATAATGCCGCCGGCCCATAAACCGCACCAAACAGTGGCTTTTTCGGGATGCATTGGTAGCTGTTGCAATGCTTCTGGCTGATCTTCACTCCAAATGCGGCAATTTTGCTTATTTACGTACCCATTCAACCAAAAATGAGCATCATCGCTGAACACAATTTTTCGATAAAAAAGCGGATCCTCGGCCAGCTTTCCAAGAGCCCATTCACCAAAAATTCGGCGTTGTGGTAGGTCGGCTGGCTTTAGTTCTTGCACCAGCTGTATCTTAAAAGGCTTTACGCCCAAATCCTTCCGCAAAATTTTCCACGTAGTGCTGTAACAAAGGCCTAACTGCTGGGAACGGCAATAAAATATTATGAAAACAGGAAAAATAATACCAAAAACTACAATGCTGTAATAGAAATCGATCCAGATTCATTCCCGAAAGTACTAGAAGCAGGACGACTTAGTATTGGATGGGAAAGATGTAAGGTATTTGATGGAATAGAAGTTATTAGATGCTTCAAATGTAAAGGATTTAATCACAGATCAAATGATTGCAAAAAAGAAGAAGAAATATGTTTAAAATGTTTAAAAAATCATAAAACTAGTGAATGCGAAGAAGAAGCAATAACAAAATGCATTAATTGTATGAGAGCGAATGAAAGACTGAATTTGGGACTTGATGATAAACATCTTACGTTAAGTAGATCATGCCCAGTATACTTAAACAAACTAGAAGCAAAAAAAAAGAGAATAGGGTACTAGCAATTAAATATAATCAAAAGTGTATATATTAATATCCAAGGGCTAACAAACAATTTTGAGGAACTCGAAATTATGGCAGAAAACAAGCAATACGAATTTATTATTCTATCAGAGACACACCTCACCGAGAATATTGAAGAAAATGAAATAATAATAAATGGATATAAAAATATACAGTGTTTCTCTAATTCAACACGAACTGGGGGTAGTGCAATATATGTTAAAAACGAATGGAACGTCACAAACATAGTAAAAAAATCTATAGATTTTCAAAGATGGTTTCTAGCATGCAAATGTAAAAATAATGGATTTGAAATCGTTTTAGTTGCAATATATAGATCGCCTAATAGTTCTGAAAGAGAATTCTGTACATTTTTTGAAGATAGTATTGAAAAACTGACTGAAACAACAAGTAATATTTTAATTGCTGGAGATTTTAACATCGATTGGTGCAAAGATCAACTATACAAAAGAGAAATTGAACGGATTTTGAACGACAATTGTCTATCACAAAAAATGGAGGAATATTCTAGAGTTACATCAAAAACTATTATTGATTATGTAATAACAAACATGCAAACCATGACGGTATATGCAGATAGGAATCATAAAATAGCGGACCATGAAAATATTGAAATTGTTATAAAAACAGAAAGTGTAATAAAGACATATGGAAATACCATTGAAGTATGTAAATACAGAAAAAATCGTTTCGCACAGGAACTTAGTAATTTGGATACAAGATATGATGCGGAAAGAAACCTTAACGAAAATGCTATAAAAATTAATATAATCATGAAGAATACGGCAGCTAAATTTATCACCAAAAGACGTAGTACAAATCAAAAAAATAGGTGGTTCAACAATGAACTTAAAACTCTAAAAAATGAAAAAATTAAAAAATATCAAAAAGACAAAATACTTAACAACAATGAAAGCTGGCGAGATTACATACTTATACGAAACAGATACAAGGTTAAATTAAATACTGCAAAGAACATATATATAAACAACAAAATTGCCAAATGCAATGGACAGAAAGAGATGTGGATGCAAATAAAAGCATTAGTATTGAAGAAACATAAAAGCAACATAAAAACTGTAATATTCGAAAATGAAGAATATCATGATGAAACAATAATAGCTAACAAATTCAACAAATATTTTATAGAAAGTGTAAAAGAAATTAGTAAATCAATTGAAAATACTATATTTAGAAATCACTTAGATCGACACGATAGCGTATTCAAATTTCGCCGAATATCGTTACAAGATTTAAGAACAATATGCAAATCATTAAAAAATAAAGCTGATTTCGATAAAGTAAGCCCTATAATGATACTCGACAACTGGAATAATTTAAGTAACACCATTTTGCAATTAATAAATAAATCACTTTTAACTGGTGAATTTCCTAGTTCTTGGAAAGATTCAATGATCACCCCGGTTGAAAAAATTGCAAACACCAACAAATGTGAAGAATTTAGACCAATAAATACTTTAAGGACAATTGAAAAAATATTAGAGGCAATAGTTAAAAAAACAACTAATGGAATATATTGAACAAAATAATATATTATCAATTTACCAATCCGGTTTTCGAAAAAAGTATTCGTGTGAGACTGCAGTAAACCATTTAATAAATGAATGGAAAAATTGTGCAAAGAAGACGAAAATTATTGCACTTTTTCTTGATTTTAAAAGAGCGTTCGAAACGATTGATCAGGAAATTTTATTACAAAAATTGTATAAATATGGTATCAGGAATAAGGAACTAAATTGGTTTAGGTCATTTATAACAAATAAAACACAGAGGACAAAAGTTAATAATTCCATATCGGAATATATTAAAGTAGAACAAGGAGTTCCTCAAGGATCAATTTTAGGGGCGCTCCTATTTATAATTTATATAAACGATATGCCAAGAATCATGCAATTTTGCAAAAGCGTGTTATATGCGGATGACACTCTAATATACGCTGAAGGAGACGACACTGAACAATGCAGAACCATGTTAAACAACGATGTGAAACATCTAGTATCATGGCTAAAAATGAATAAACTGAAGCTTAACGAACAAAAAACTAAGTTGATGACAATTAATATAGATAGCGAATTAACTATTGAAATTAATGGGAATTCGATCGAAAATGTTAAAAGCATAAAATTTCTAGGAATGATAATAGATAATAATTTAAAAATGGAACAGCACGTCGATTTTATATGTAAAAAAATAGGGAAAAAGATTGGATTTTTTAAACGAATTCGAAAAAGAATGGACTATATAACAGCGGTTAATGTATACAACACTATAATAAAACCACATTTTGAATATTGTTCTACAATTTTTGTTTTCATGTTGCACTCAAGGTCAAATCGAAAGATTGCAAAAACTACAAAATAAAGGTATGAGAAGCATCCTGAAATGCAATCGATATACACCTATAAGGCAGATGTTGGATGCACTGAGATGGTTGGATGTCAAGCAGAGACTGGAACTGAATGCACTTCTCACCGTTTTCAAAATAAAGTATGGCGAAGCACCAGCATATTTAACACGGGAAGTTAGGCTAGTAAGTGAAGCTCAACCTTACAGACTACGAAATGCGAACGATTTCCGACTGAATTTGCAAATGTCAGCAGATGGACAGAAGACAATACTATACAAGGGGATCAGGCTATTTAACATGTTACCAACATATATAAAAACCGAAGAAAATTTTAGAATTTTTAAAACTAAATGTATCAAACATGTAAAAAGAAATATTTAAAAAATTACTGCAAAAATGAAATTATATAGAAAAATTGTAATTATAAATGAAATTATAAAACTACTAATTCCGATCTTGATAGTATACTTGACTGGAGTAATACTAAAATGGCGGAATTTATTGCTTCCCAACCAGCAATAATAAAAATAAATTATTGATGTAGTCTGCTGTCATTGAAGCGAAACCCTAACGCTAGACATCTCGGTCAAGCGATGCAAGAAATACTTCGCCCCAAACTTAAGTATAACTCTCATCCAGTGCACCAAATAGATACATATTTCGAGCTCCTAAACAAGATACTGAAACGTGCGATAAAACTTATTGGCGATCGAGACATCGGGAAATCGTCGCTCTCTTAGTCATTTTCGTAATGTTTCCTAACTGCCCCAGGTCACTTCAACCGCAATATCCCCAATACTTTCAAAATATTGCTGGCGAAAGTAGGTTTTTTTTATTTGGTATTAAATGTAAAATGCTTGTGTGGAGAAAGTCGCATACGGCGCATAATAAGGAATGTCTTCTTTTCACGTTTAAGCATAGTGGTGGTGAAATAATAGTTTGGGGGTGTATGGTGATAAATTCTAGAGTTGATATATTAAGATTTATCGAGTCAACTATGGATAAGTACAGTAACTTTGATAAACTAAAATCAAATATATATCTATAATATTATAAACCAAATGCATGACAATGACCCAAAGCATACCGTTGAAATTGTTAAGCTCTGGTTGCTTTACAACGACCCGCACCACACAATTGGCATTCACAACCCCAATCGCGTGTAATTGAGCAGTTGTGGGATTTACTCGAAAAAATGCTTAGAGTATTGAAAGCAAATCACTCACCCCTGAGAAAGTTTCAAGGCAGCACATCAGGTTTAGGGAAGTCATTACACAAAAAGGATATCAATAAAGCTATTTATTTGTTTACATTTCTTTCTCCTTTTATTGTGAACGCAGACTTTCCGATAACATACGCTTTATTTTTTTTTATGAATTTTGAACACAAACTTAACAATAATAGTGAAACATGAAATAATTTTTGTATTTTCAAATACAGTCGACTCTCGATTAAGCGAGGACCGATCTCATGCCGGAAAATCGAAAATCATATTTTAAGAGAAGAAACTCACTTCATGCAATGAGTATAAATTTATTTGTAATAAAATACATAACTTTGGCAGCCACCAAAAATTAAAACATTAAGATCAAACAAAATGAAACAAAACCCAAAATGCAAAAGTAAGAATTAATAAAAGTTTTTGATAATGATCACTGATGATAGAGTGAATCCCGGATAATCGAGGGATTTCAGCAAATATGATCAGTAAAACAGGTGAACGGAGAATTTGTTAGCAAGTATATAATGTTTATATAAACGAAGTTGCACGATATGATATGATATTTCTTCAGTAATAATTTCCCAAAAAAAATATTGGCACTAGAAATAAATTGCGCAAAAATATATATGAAACCTTGATCGAGAGTTTAATATTTACATAGTCAAATTGGTTTTATTTTTAACTTTAATTAAATTGTTCTTTGTTTATTTATATTACAGGTTTGGCTGGTTTCATTGCGGCAGGTGCATGGGGTGCATACAAGTTCAAGACACGAGGTAACATGAGTACCAGCGTTTTTCTAATGCAGCTTCGTGTGGCGGCCCAGGGTGCTGTAGTTGGTACCTTAACACTTGGACTAGCGTATGCCATGGCAAAGGAATATATATTCGACAAGAAAAAAGAAGAGTAATACTAATTTGTTTTCACTTAATCTTAAGTAGCTCTACTGTACTTGATCATTTAAAACAAAAGTGTTAGGCCAGAGTTTTGTTAGTACATACAAATTTATTACATATTTATTAATTTTCATTCACTTAATCAATTTATCATTTTTATTTACCTTACCTTCTTTTATGTTTTTATGTTTATTTTCAGTTTGAGCATTCAAAAATCAATTGGGCAATAGTATCGAAAATTTGTATTTTTATAACATCTTAAATTCAGAAACTCTATGTATGTACATCCAACATGTAAACTTAAAAATGAAACAAAAATCAATTCATCATTGCTAAAGCAAGTAAAACTAAACCTCTTACAATCTTTTGTTAAAAACTATTGAAATATGTTTTACATTATTTATTTTTATTTAATTAATTAATCCATGTAATAAACAAATGTTACTATTGTGTTGCCTGTGATATTGACTAAAAATAATACAAACATTGTTTTAATACGATTACAATAAAAAATACAACAACACAAAAATGTATATAATTTAAACTAAAAATACAAGTATTTTAGCACAATATGATTTAAAAAAAAATACTTAAGTTGAATGATACTGATATTGAATTTCCAGGTGAATTACCTCAAAAGATGAATATATTGTAATGGATTTTATTTTTATTAATAAATCATACTACTTTAGATAAAACGTGACAACTTTTATTAAAAACATAAGGAAAGGCTACAGTCCGCTTGGGGCGAACAGTATGATACCCTATCCTTATCCCTATGTACCCCAAAGAAAAAATTTATAAGGAAGATGATAGATTGCATTTTATTTCATTCTATGAAATTTCTAGAAAAAAAAATATTTTTTTGAAAAAACGCGATTTCGATTTCTATGAAAATTTTCAAAGAAAACAGCATTTTAATGAAAAATGCCTACAAAAAGTGGGCGTGGCAAAAATCTTTATATGACAAATTTATAAAAGTAGGCAGTACCTACATATCTTGTGAAGGTTTTACAACTTTATCTCTCTAACTTAAGCCTTAAAACGGTTTTTTCTAAATTGTGGGCGTGGCAGTGGGCGGATTTAAAAACTTTTAACACTTTACCATTTCGGGACCAAATTTCAGCCTCCTAGCCTAACTTTAAAGGCCTCAAAAGTTGATACGGACGGACATTGCTAAATAGTCTTAGGATTTGGTCCTGATCATAAATATATATACTTTTATGGATCTACGACGAATATTAAGGGGTGTTACAAACTATGTGTCAAAATTAATATACCCTTAGGATAGGGTATAAAAAATATATATAATAATAATACATACTTATACCATACAATAATACATACTTCGCCATTTAACGTTTTTTTTTTTTCAACTAGTGCTTATTTCGCGAATGGTAACACTTAGCTCATGTCTGATTTGACAGATAATAAGTTTTATCCTTCCGCTGAACGAATATGGTTGTGTATACGCTTGAACAACGCTGGGAAATCATCTTTTCAGATGAAGCTCATTTTGATCTTGGCGGGTATGTAAACAAGCAACATTTTTGCATTTGGGGCACAGTTGAACGAATTTTTGTTCACAAAAATTGAAGAGGAGGATATTGGCAACATTTGGTTTCAACAGGACGGCGCTACGTGCCAAACAGCCGAAACTCCTCTCGATGTTTTGCGCCCTGTTTTTGAAGATCGCATTATCAGCCGCAGAGCTGTTGTCGTTTGGCCATCGCGGAGCTGCGATTTGACACCGTTGGACTCTTATTTGTGGGGTGCCGTAAAAGATAAGTGTTACGCCGACATGCCAAAGACAATTGACGCTTAAAAGGACAATATTCGTGAAGCCATTGGTGAAATACAGCTGCACACAATCGATAATGTGCTTAAAAATTGGACCGATCGTGTAGGCAACTGCATAGCCAGCCGAGGCAGCCATTTGAATGAAATTATTTTCCATTATTAACCGGAAGGATTGTACTTTCAAATAAAAAAAGAAATTTGAGAAAATATTCAGTAGTTTTTTTTTATAGCATTTTCAAAAAAAAAAAGTTATTTGGCGGACCCTATATAAGTGACGCTGCAGTCGAGTAATTAACAAATTCTAACTATATTTATTATATATAAATATGTCGTTTTCGACTGGTTATCCGGAAGACTTGGGTACCCTTTTGAAAGTGTACGTTGGTAATGACAGTTCCTCTCCTGGAAAGAAGAAACATTTTTTTTATAATGTACATGCACTAAAGGGACTTTGGATGACCTTATAATGAAGTGACACAGTGCGGACATTAGGCAAATGAAGGAAACCGAAAGGGAGAAACGGATGTACGTTAGTTTTATATGTCTGTAAACTATAATGTGGCTGCAGTGGTTAAGTGCGTTGGCCCACTATTCAAATTCCGACCTGTACCACCTGACATTTTTATTCGCTGCCCCACCTCTAGCGAACGTCTGACAAAGATCCAGGAGTAAGAACTGTCATGAGAAGCTTCTCAGAAATTGATTGGATTGGTTCGTTCGGAACCGGCATTAAACTGTAGACCCCTTCCAGTCGTTCAAAAGATATATCTTCGCACACACAGTGGTTGGAGAAGCTAGAAGAGAGTCGAACGATTTCGCAATGTTACTATCGCCACTAAGTTTAATCGCAAGTTTTTAAATCCTATCCAGTAGCTAAAAATATGGTGCACCAGACCAGATATGTTAGTAATTGTTGGACAAAAATATCGATTTATTTTTTGATTCCTTATTAACAGCTAGGTTCTACATTTCTACTCAATATGAAATTAGAATGGATATAAATTGAAAAATTGTGTTCTGCTATAATCGATATCGATTTCAAAATTTTCGAAGATGAAACCAAGTGAAATTGCAATGTTTCATCATAGTTCGGCTTTATCGATTTGCAAGTGATTTGAAATCGACCAATGATCCACACAAATTAGTTTTTTGTTAGTTTGATATAAAGAAAACAGTATAGAGGCAATATTTGGATACAATACTATATTTTTGGATTTGATGGTAAGGTTTTGTCTTTATTATAGTTATTGTGTTAAAATTTTTGCAAAAATCCCAGAAAAACCTTTGCCAAATTAGTCTTTGTAAGTTTTACCAGCCATAATTATAATTTAGATAGTCAGTTATTTATTATGTCTTTTTTGTTGCTGTTGCATTTAATAATTCTTCAATTCTGACGAGATTAGCTGAACATTGTTACGAAATGTGATTAAACTAATGAAGTCATAATATAAGATATAATATAAACATATATTATTTTTCTTCCATCCCCACAGTTCAAGTTCAAATGTAATGTGTTTGCTTGTTTGCTCTTCCAGATTACCAATCGAAAACGACATTGCAAATCGCCCACGATAATGCCAATTGAATTTTGTCTATAATACAAATGTCCGTCAACAACATGCGGAAGAAGGGTACATATTTAAGTAGTAGGTGAGTGTATTGCTTTGCAAAACATTGGAAATTTCACCACCGTTCTGTTACTTACTTTCAATTTAAAAAAATAGTCCTCTTTATGTAGAAAATAATAACAGGTCTTTTCGAATTTTTGTTTATTTATTGCATATGCCTAAATAATTAAACAACGGAAGTAGCAGTGATAGCTATTTACTTCGTTACGAATTTTCTGGAGGGTACCTGTCATGTGTCGGATTAGAAGCGATCATTAGCCATCGATGATTTGATGATGCATCGACTACCTTCAGTTTGCACGCCTTGGACCGCGATGAAGACAATGTAATGGTATCAGTTTAAGAGTTTTCTTGATCACCTGCAACAATAAAATTTGAATGGCATTAAAAATCTGATCATTGCTGACCAACCCTTTCTAATTGAAAGGATACAGTCAGTCCTATCATTTAGATATCACGTTGGTATCAAAAAAATTTCTATTTTTTGGCTCTAGAAAGTTTTTTCATCAATAACATTTAGAATTAAGAAGAAGCACGGGTAAATGCATGATAACATACCTAGATGTGATCAATAGGGTGGTGCTTGCCCCTTTGACCGGCCTGTTAGATGAAGGACAAACAGCTTGAAAAAGCAGGGCTGATATGCCCCAAAAACGTCTTTCGTAAAGGTGATAGGTTGCTTGGTTTCAATACAGCATCCCTTGAGCTTTCAATATGACCAAGTACTTGTTCACCTGACAGTAATGATGGACACCTTGATGAGCACAATTATCTTGTCTGTCAAATCGTACTAACTTGAGCTGTTTGGACCTGCAATTATAAAATGATAATAGCATTAAATAAATTGTTAGAACTCAGTAACCATTTTTAATTGAGATTACTCGAATCAGTCCTATCATTTAGATATCATATTGGTGTCAAAATTATTCTATTTTTTGGCTCTAGAAAGTTTTCTCATCAATAACACTTTAAAAAAAAAACTATGAAGACAAAAGCTTAAGAACATACCTTGAAATCTTCGGTAAATCTTTCCGTTGATTTTTGGCTGGCACGAGCAATAGTGAATGACCCCAGTTTGATTTCCTCAAACTATTCATGGCTTATGAGCTTATCTGAGTGTTGTTTGATCTTATTGAACCGATCTAAAAAGAAATATGAACGTTAGCAAAACTCATAGTTATGTTGCAGATATAAGTGAAGATGAATCTTAAGTAATATTTTTAGTCTGTAGGATAGTGCCAAAAGCTTTGTAGTGGCGAAGGAGTCGCTAAAACCGCCGGGAAGACTTCCTCATAGTTGAAAAAGCACAGGTATTATTTTTCAGAACAAAAATTGTTTCATTTGTGTTATATATTGTACTTGTTTTGCAGCCTTATCACTATCATTGTACCAAAATCAAGCTCAGATTGTAAAGTGTGAAATTTAAAAGTTTACACCAAATACAAAAGGATATTCGCCCGTAGGATTTATTGATAGTTAAGATTTTGTGATGACTCACCTGTTAACAAGCATTAATGCCGATGACCTTGCGTCGTTAATTGACCATCCGTTTTGTCATTTCTACTGCTGAAAAAAAAACAAGCTTTTATTTCAGTTTTAAAAAAAAGAGCAATCATCAGTGCCAACAAAATCGTTGAGCAGTGGAAAATATATTCGACTCAATGATCGGCTAAGAACTATATGCCCACACGACAACTGGTATGTTCCTTGTTAAATAACAATGAAACTCGGTAGTATGCTTGTTGGTTCAATCAATCACTCAGACCGAATAGTCCCGATATAGCCAATATATTGAATAACCATTATTATTTTACGTTTCCAATAGGTTAAATCCATTATGAACTCTGGTTGTGGTCTCTGTAATATGAATAAACTACTCGTTATTTAACTGGATTCAAAATTGCCAATCTATTTTTATACAAGTCAGTCCGCCCCTGGTTGACTGCAATTACAATTTTCATACATTTTTCCACTTGGTATCATTAGAACAGTTTTTGGTATGAAATTCCGAAAAAACTTACTTGATCCTTTACGTTCTCGCAGCATAAAGACAAAAATATATCTCATAAAACAAATTGAAAACAACACTTTTATAGTTTTACAGCTTGTTTTATTTTAGTGTACACTAAATTAGCATACAAGTAAATTAGACAGCGGGAGTAGCAGTGGTTGCTGCTTGCTCTTCCTTGATACGATCCTTCTTGAGTGGTCCCATGAATGCCAATTTGTCGGCGGCAGATTGGAAGCGACCATGACCCATCTTTGATGATGTATCGATGAACTTCAGTTTAATTTGTTCCAAAGAGGCACGGCTGGTGTGCACCAAGAGCGATTTACGCAGAGTGATAACACGCTTCTTGGATCCAATACAGCATCCCTTAAGCATGACGAAGTCATTGTTAACCTCACCGTAATGGGGGAAACCACCCATTGGGGTGATGCTCTTGTCTGTCAAATCGTACTCAGTTGAAGCATTATTTTTGATGACCTGAAAGAAAACAAAACCATTAGCTTTATCCAATGACAACCAACCAAGCATTTCTAACTGATTAAACGTAATCAATTTTCTAAAAATACTCTTCATAAAGATAGAAAAAAAATCTTGAACAATACCTTGCCATCCTTGGTGTGGATTCCAGCTCCGATGCGGTAGATCTTCTTGTTGATCTCAGTTCGGTGATGGTAACCCTTTTGACCGGCACGTGCGACAGTGAAAGACACACGACTTGGATGCCATGCTCCAATACAAGCGACCTTACGTAGACCCTTGTGCGTCTTGCGTGGCAATTTCTTTGTGTGCCAACGGCTGGTCACACCCTTGAATCCCTTACCCTTGGTAACACCAACGCAGTCAATGACTTCATCTTGTCCGAAAACATTGGATACTGGGACGGCTTGTTCCAAGTGTTCCTTGACCCATTTGACTTTGTCTTCAATGCTGCCACCGTTCAATTGGATTTCCATAATGTGAGCCTTCTTTTGACGTTGCTTGATCAAACGGATCTAAAGAAAAATAGATTTGCATGTTAGCAAGTCTCGTACTTATTACAATATTTTTGAAGTGGAATGTCCGTGATATGGTTTAACTGTGTGATAATCGCCAGAAAGGCTACGCAAAGTTAGTGGAATATATCAAGAATCGCCACCCGAAGGGCAATTTGCTCTACGACGGTGCAGAAAAGCTGCGCATTGATCATCACAGCGGTTCTGCTTTTTAGGTCACCACGCCACAAGGGTTCATCTCAAATCACGAGGAAAAGAAATTACTAACAAGCTTTGCAGTGCCAAGGACGTCGCACCTAGTTTAGTTAATAGAATGTTGCGATTATCTTACCTGTGAATGAGCAATGACGCGGATGACTTTGCAGTAACGGACCATCTTCCTGAAGTCATTCTCAATGCTCTTCTTGCCAAGATCGTCGGTCCATTTCTTGCTGGCCTTGCTGAAAGCCTTCTTCTTGCTCTTGTACCTAATCGTTCCGAACACACGAAGAAAGTACATAATTTGAGTCCCATATAGTTTGAGATTTTGTTTGTAGATGTAATGAACAAGGTGCTCCAGTCCAGAGACAAGCTACAGTTCAACAAAAGAGAAAAGGGAGCAAACCTCATCAATACACAAAGTGCATCGAGCGGAGATTCCACTCCCACGCCGTGCTCGCTAATTGCAAGAAATAGATACAACACCTCAAAAATGGGGCGAGAACTATACGCTCACACGACTAATTTTTCTAGAAGCTCTCTCAAATTGATCGAAAAGCTTTAGTTATTCTCATTAGTTAAATAGTAATGAAACTGATAGGAGATAGGCAGCACATACAATTTGCTTTTGGCTTTACATCAGAAGGAAGGCAACAGAGATAGTACGTGGATATCGTCATAGGACTCAGATACCATCTTTCATCATTTAAAAAAACCAAGCAAATTGCATTCGTACAACAAACAGAAGATTGAATACTAGAATACTAAAAAAAATTCTTACCAGTTCTTGTAGAAGCGACGTCTGCATTCCTCAGACAAGTGCTGGGCCCAAACATTGACCAAAGCACGAAGACCGAATGGAGTCTCAATGTAGCCAACGGCTCCAACAACCATCATTGGTGGAGTTTCCAATACGGTTACTGCTTCTACAACCTCCTTCTTGTTGATCTCTGTAAAGTACATAAACTACGTGTTACTTGGCACTCCAAACAGAAAAACATTTTTTTGAATATGGTAAGAAGTCAGTCCGCCCTAGTTGATTTTAATCACAGTAGAATCAGTTGTTTCTAACCATAAATTTTAACTTTTTATCATCAGAACAGGTTTATAGCATAAAATTGCGTGAATTTTAGAAAACTTACTTGATCCTGGACGGTCAGCTTCACGTACGATGTGAGTCATACCGGCCTTATAGCCAACGAAACATGTCAGATGCACTGGCTTGGAAGCATCATCCTTAGGGAAAGCCTTCACCTTACCACGGTGCCTAGTCGACCTCTTCTTGGGGTAGAAGGCCATGGAACCATGGCGAGGTGCCGAAAACTTACGATGAGACTGTATAGAGAAAAAAAAATCGTTCAGAATTATGTACATATACACGGCCACCATCTTGAGGTTATATGCAAGAACACGTGCAAATTTAAATTTATTAGGAACATAATCACTAGCTTATTCACAAAACTTAAGTTCCAAAAAATTATTCCATTTATAACATCAAATACTTTAATTTTTTGCACTTATATTACTTCTATTTCTTATTGGCTTATGGCTCACCATATTAAAATATTACAACGCGTCCTATCAGGTCAGACGACGATGAGAGAAAGATGGAATATCGACAAATTTTTCATGAAATCATCTTGCATTACAGTTTGTTACTTATCGTAGTTTTGAAAGATGGATTCTTCTACGTTTCCGGTAAAAGTAAACCCATGGAAATCCATTAGAAATACGTAAAGGTGGAAACATAGCATTGTTTTATTTTTTACAACTAGATGGCGCTGCGCTGATGCAAGTTACTTGTGCTCTATTGTAAAAATGTTTCGAGGCAATAATTGTATATAAATAGTTTATAGTCTTTTGTGTGTAGAACTCTTACTCTTCATTCAACTGTTTGCTAAAACTTATTGCAAAAAAAGAAGAACTGGTTGAACTTGAAGGAATTAATTAATATCTGATATAATAAAAAATCATTGTAATAGTATGAAATATAAAATTTTTTTTAAAGAAAGTGTTGTCAATTTTTGTACTATAGTATTCAAATTGCTACTATCTGAACTGATCTGAACTGATTTGAACTGATATTTCAAATTGTGTATTGTGTATTGTGTGTATTTCAAATTGTACACCAATATCTTCTGTATATTGAATATGTCGTGATGAATGTCGTCAACATCGAAATTGACACAAGGGTTCAATTTGCATCGACACGATATTAATATAGTCATATTTTTAATTTTTTTAGTATTCTAAATTCAAAAAGTATTTTGGTGGTAAATTAAGGGCCCAGCTAAAGCCATATGTATAAAGCGGAAACCAAATTCTCATAGGATATATTTGTTTTAATTGTAATGGCACAGCAAATGTTTTTTGTGCGTAAAAATACATAAATTCATTTTCGTAATTAATGCTTTGTCATATAGAGAGTATTTTAAAAAGGATGATAATTTATCCTTTTTAAAATACTCTCTATATGTTGAAAGTAACACAGCACGGGCATTAAGGAAATAAGGAATTAGAAGACAGGGTGAGAAACCGATGCACATTGATTTTAAATGTTTGCAAATTGTAATGGTCAGGAAAAACAGAGTGAGGTAGAGCATTCCACATTCGTATTGTGCGGCATATGAACGAATCCTTATATTTCACAGTACGTCCGAATAAAGGCTTATGAGCATTCCTGGTATGGCGGGTATTACGGTTGAGGTGTTGAAGAAGAGGAATGCAACTGGCTATTTCGTTTGAGCACTTGTGATGGTAGTATCGATAGAACAACGATAGGCGGCAGACATTACGACGATGACTAAGAGGGTCAAGCGAATTAGCTTGAAACCGTCCAAAACAACTTGAATTGAACGTTCCGAAAGGAAATTTCTAATCCATTGAAGAAGGGTAACATCGATCCCAAATGCACGCATTTTCGACAAGAGAGCTTGATGCCAAACTCTTTCAAATGTCTTTGAAATATCAAGTGCAACGACCTTGCTTTTACCAACGTGGTGAAGAGATTTGTTCCACGTTTCGATTAGATAAGTCATCAAACCACCAGTGGACCTGTTGCTGCGAAAGCCGTACTGCCGGTCATTAAGAAGTTTTCGGGATTCGTGATATTTTATGAGCTGATGATTTATCAGCGTTTCCATGACCATGGAAAGAAGTGACGTAAGTGCAATTGGTCGGTAGGAGGAGGGGGAGGAATTCGCCTTTTTTTGGGACTGACCGGACAAATGCTGTTTTCCATCTTCTCGGAAAGTGTCCTGAAGAATAGGACAGATAGAAAAGCTTACGCAGTGGTTTCGCCAGTGTGAAAGAACACCTCTTCATAACGAAAGGGGAAATACCATCTGGACCAGCGGATTTATGTAAGTTGAGATCTCGAAGAACTCTTGCTACTGTACGAGTGCGAGTGAAAATGAATTGGTCCCATAGTATATTCTACGCGCTCGAGTATAGGGGGAGATAAAGCACAATATGGGAGCGTTGAGCTAGCTGCAAAATGAGCAGCAAGCAGATTGGCTTCATCTAAAGAGCTTACAGCTAGAATGTCATTGGTAATGAGTGTCGGGATATAGACGTTGGGGCCGAATTCTTAATATTCTTAACAAACGACCAAAAGTTTTTACTACCGATTGGACTTTATAGTATTTTTTGCTTCAACTTTTGGTCGTAGGAGATTAATTTGATTTAAAACTTAATCAACGCCAGATCAAGGTTTGCAAATTGTTCAAATCTTTTTTAAAAAAATTGTTCAGTTCGAGAAATTTATCAGTCATAACATTTAATTAAGTATTTGGTAAACGCTAAATCTAAAAAATAAACAAATTTTTCTTGTGAAGTTGAATATTTTCGTGTCCAGAAGTTTAAAAATGATTTGGAACAGAGATTTGAACCGAAAAATTCATTTTCGATGCAACGTTTTCCTCTCAGAAATAAAATCTTCCAAACGACATGACTTTCCATAAAAATGTTGCCAGGTTCAAGGATTATTAAAGATTATTACAGTAGCGAATGAAGGCTTACCATGCTATAGATTTTGAAGCTGGTCGATTTTTATATTCAAATATTAAATGCGGCGGAAAACAGTTTTTTTTATTAAATAATTACAGAAGTAAATAAATAATTCATACGAAAAAATACATTAAATAAGTGAGTGCAAACATAAGTTTTTATTTGAAATAAAAAATGCAGACATAAAAGGGGTTTCAGCATTGTGGAGTACCTTAAGTTTAATTCAATTGATTAGAAATTACCTTTCGGACAGTTAATTCAAGTTGTTTTTCTGACGGCTTCAACCCACCAAATAAATGCTGGTATTCCCCAAGGCTCTGTTTTGTTTCCGACACTCTTGTTAAACTTATTAAATTTCGATCTTGACAGCATACGCTTCAATTTAGGTAAGACCAACAGAGTGGAATTTAATGTTTACAAAACAATGCTGTCTACTGTATTGAAGCTAAACCTTAATCCTCGAATGGCAATGCATCGCTGAAACCCAACGACTTTCCATTCCCGGTATGTGTGTTAATGACAACCTTCGTTGAAATGACCGCATATTCGATATAGCCAAGAACGATGCAAATGTCTGGGCTTCCTCCAGCGATGCAAGAAATGTTTCACCCCTTCTGATCTGGCAACAATTTATATAATATTCGCCCCAAACCTACATGCCAGGATTCGAGACATAGCGAAATCACTTGATTTTCTTAGTCATCTTGGTAATGTCTCTTGCCTGTCAGAAGACTAAGCTGGTACCCCTGATTGAAAGGGGGTCGACTTGGGGGATTTTGTATTTCCTAGTAAAGAGGACCACAAATGTCAGCCCACCTTCTTTGCTTGTTAAGAGCATTCCGTAGGAGTTTTTTTTTAAGGTGTTAAGGTGCTTCCCCAACACGGCAACAGCATAGGCAATCACTCTGCAGCCCTCTCCTTCCAGAATATCAAGCAGTTTGTTCACCACAAGATTCCAAAGAAATGGGGATAGGACTCCTCCTTGCGGGGTTCCCCTGCTGACAGATCTTCTGGCGGAGGTCACACCCAGCTTTGAGTTAATAATTCTACTGGTTAGTAATTGATTAATGAACTCGCTAAGTGTGTCATCCACTTTCATATCCGACAGTGTAGTTGAGATCGCAGATGTGTTGACGTTGTTAAAAGCGCCTTATATATCGAGGACGGTTACCATTGTATACTCCTTGTGGTGAAGGTTTCTACAGATCTGCCTTTGCAATAAGCATGTTGGGAGGTAGACAGCAGCCTTTGTCAATGTTGGTACGAATATTGATATCTATCAATCTTACTAGAGTTTTTAGGAGAAATGATGATAGACTGATGGGTCTGACATCTTTTGGAGTGTCATGGAAATGTTTACCAGCTTTGGGTTTGAAAACCACTTTCACTTCTCTCCATAAAAGTGGAATATAAACCAGTTTTATACAACTTCTCAGAATTATCTCCAAAACAGGTAGAATAATATCTGAAGTTTTTTGTAATTCGGCTGGTATAATGGTCCCGCCGATTTATATGGTTTGAAGCTGTGTAGCGCCCAAAGTAGTCTACCCTGGTAATTAGATCATGAATGTTGGTTATGTGAGGCCTTACCCTGTTTGAGAGGTAGTTCCTTAGCCTAGAACCTTCGGAGGTATCCTCTATTTTGCTGCAGAAGAGTCGCCACGATATTCTTTTGGCTTTCCTCAATACTTTTTTATAGGATTTGAGGGATACTTTGTAGGCATCCCAGTCGGAATCTGTTCGTGTGGCCTTGGCTTTATTGAATAGTTTTCTGCATTCATTTCTAAGTGTGCTCAATTCCGATGTCCACCAATGCGGCTTACGCTTCCCTCTCGGTCGAGTGAGAGGACACGAGGAGGACAGTGCTTTATTTAGAGCCAGAGTGAATTCCCTTACTTTATGATCAAGCTCGTTAGTGTCATGAGGGGATCATAAATGCATAGAGCTCACTGAATAGTGAATCTCTGTATAACAGCCAATTTGTCTTGCGGTCTGAAGGTTGATTGGCGGGGAGTCATCATTTAGATTGAATTGAATGTATCTGTTGTCTGAAAATGATTGAACAGACGAGACTTTCCAATTACCAATTAGTTCAATGATGAAATCAGAGACGAGAGTTATGTCTAAGACCTCTTGTCGACTTCTGGTTATGAAGGTAGGTTCACTACCTCTGTTGCAAACAATGAGATTTGTGTGCAAAATATAATTAAAAAAGTGACTCACTCTGTTGTTTGTATCGGAACTGCCCAATACTGAGTGATGAGCATTGGCATCACACCCAATTATGAGTCCAGTATTGCGTTTTTCAGCGTCTTTTACAAGATCATCCAGGGTGTACCCAGGGAGATCTCCCATGATATCATGGGCGAGATAGGCCGAAGCCAGCCAGTACGTGCCTTTGGCCGTCTCTAGTCTCACTGCGGTTATGTTTCGGACGCTGAAATTAGGGAGTAAAAATATATTAAGACTACTTTTCACTAGTATGCAAGATCTAGGGTTACCTTCGTCTGATACATACAGTGCATAGTATCCCAGAGTATTGAGTCCGCAAACCAGGTTGTTGACAATCCATGGTTCTTGGATCAGGACGATATCTTCTCTATCTTGAGAAAGATGGAGAATCAAGGAGGCCGAACCCTTTTTGGAGTGTTGGAGGTTTATCTGTACTAACTGCAACATGAATTGCTACAATTAAGCAAAAAAACTTCCAGCACTGTCTTATTTAGGCCCTCTTATTCCGGAGATGAACCAAGAAGATCATCCTTACTAAGAGGTACCTTTTTTAGGCAGTCCTTCGTCTCCATGTCCGACAAAGTGTCGGTAATAGAGGTAGTGGACCTGGTTGGAGCTGCTTGGTCTGCGGAGACATCGTCTTCTATGGAAGGAGTTTGCAGTTTGCCAGTCTATAACTCATCCTTTTTATAGACGCGCAGAGTGATTTTCTTCCAAAAAAACTTATCATGCTGTTGGTTTGCTTCAAAGGAGCATGGGATTCCCGCTTGATTACTATAACAGCAGATCTATATGCATCCCTTTGCTCTTCCCGCTTAGCGACCTTCCAGTCATGGGTGGGTAATGAGGGATTGCAGAGCTGGATGACTTCCAGGACTTCATCCGCGGATGGTGGTTCGATGGGGATCCAGGTGGGAGTCCTATGTCTGCTAGGGATGTTCTCCTTTGCTATGGCCTCGAGCTTAGGACCTGGCCAAACCTCTCCTAGGCTGCTCACAGCCGACTTATAAAGATTGACAGATCTTGTGTCTGCGCAAGCGATAAACTTAACGTATCCTTGATGCCAGCCAGCATCTTGAGTGTTTGGTGGGGGTCTAGGGGTTGCCCTCATGAAGGGTAGAAAGCTACTTAAAAGCTTCGGTTTAACCGTTCGGGAGATATCTTGCTTTCTGTATCGCTGCGATCAATGACAGCAACCATGATTTTGTTTTTGAGGACATCGCTGAAGGAACTGAGAGGTTTAACGGTGGAGGTGCTGGTATTAAACACCTTGGGGCGTTTTGAAACCAAAGCGGTTTCTTCCACCGACCTCTGGCGCTTAGGCGTAAAGTCACCGCTGGTGTCCTTGTCCTTGGTCATGAAATTTTCGGCCCATTTCAACGAAGAAACCTGCTTCAGAGTTCTGTTGGTCTCCAGAATAGCTCTAAAGACCTTCAAAGTCTGGATTGCCTCACGTCGTTGTTTATAGTACGACCTCGAGGGAGTGCGTTGTCGCGGACTTCCACTACGAGACGCACTAGGTTAGTGCCACCGGAGGAATGGCCATGAAGTGCCACAATCGTACCGCTGCTGGGGAGAATACCTTCTTTTTGCTCAGGAGGATAGCTGCTGTTACCAATACGGGGTGGACCACGAGTAGCCACAGTCGTACCGCCGCTCGGCGTAGCAGGAGCTGTACCGGTGGACAGTTTAATAACCGTACTACCGCCCGGTTTAGAAGGGATACCGGTCTTAATTGTTGGTTTTTGTTTTTGGTTTTGTTTTAAATTTTTTATAGTAGGACCCACGAGTGGTGGAATGCACATTACACATTACACATTACACAAATCAAAATCAATGTGCATCGGCATCCCCCCCCCCTTTCCTCTTACCCTTGAATTTCCTTGTATTTCAAATTGCCAATTAAACTATTTGCCAATAAGTCGGTTGACTCCTTCAGATAATACTTTATTTACTTATATGTATTTATTTGTTTCTTTATGAAAATCACAGATGAGCAATTTAATTATGCAGATAACAAAAATATATTTAATAATGGTGGCAAAATTCTCTTTTAAATTTTGTGTCTGAGAATACGTGTTAATGTGATCCACAAAGGGTACTGTTGACTGTAGTAACATAAGTAATTTCTGCATCTCCTCACGCTATCTCGCTCACAGTGGAAGGAAAATTAATTTCAAAGGTAAATAGCGGTAAAATCTTGCTGGAATAATAAAATCATGTCATGTCTCATGTCTCATGTCATCACATGTCTAAAAACAAATTTAAATTGCAAAGAGATTAAGCTTCCATCAAATAAAGTTATTGATTGCTGAGCCTCTGTTCTTGGGAATTGTCTATAAATTCAATTAGATTCTTATTGGGTTCGAGGATTGGCTATGAATTTATATTGGATTATTCAGAGATTTAGTTGGGTTTTGCTCTAAAAAGTGATAACAGAGCCACTATGTTTGAGAATAGTGCACGAATTTAGTTGAGTACAGGATTGTTTTTGTAGGCAGGTTCGTGCAGAGAATTTAGAAATAGATTTAATTGGATAACGTGTTGTTTTTGTAGGCTGTGGATTATTCAGTGATTTATGCCTGAAAAAGATGTGCCGCGAAATAAATGCAGCAACATTTTTTTTACGGAATATGACACATTGCTGGCTAAACGTCAAATCGTGCTGCAAGCTGTCTCTGTTTCTAAATTCTCTGCACAAACTTGCCTGCAAAAACAACCCTGTGTAATTCCAATAAAATTCGTGCACTATTGGGACCAGATAAAAGCCACCTAGCTCACATAGTTTGAAACAGTAATGTGTCTACAGTCCTGTCAACTTGTATTGAATTTTGTAGATGTTCAAAACCTTCTGAAATAAAATTCAAATTTTTACAAAACTATTGTGCGTATTCAAAAAATTAATAAGTGGACAACAATTAGCAAATACGTTAGTTTTTTTAACGAAAAGAAATTTATAATAAATCAACCAGTACCGACTATAATTTGTTCAACTTGTAATATGTGAAAAAATAATAGTTTAACATTTATTTGTTTATGCTAATAATTGCATTTTTTTGTACATTTATATGTTTTTATATTGGAATACAACGCCGGCCTTACATGACCACTCATTCCATTCGCTCGGATCTAATGCCAGATGCTTTAGTTCAACATCATGTGGCCTTTTTTTTTTGTCGTTTGAAAAACGTTGCCAATAATTGTGTCTTTGTGGAGATTCGTGATCTGACAGCCGGCTAAAGCGCACGGATATTTCCTAATCGTCATAAACTACTATCACTGTTTGCATTTTCATTTTAAATTTAATGAAGTTTTACCTAAATTTTCGTCAAAATACCACCGCGACCAGTTGAAATAACATTTTATTAAAGTTTTTCTCAACAATTTTTAATCGGATGCCTTTTCTTTCACAGGGTTTCTGATTTTATTCAGCCAACCCTTGCGGTTATAGTAACACCATACCACACAATCATTGGCTCGAGGTCAACGGATATGACTCGGAATGAGGGCCGATCATCCAACAAAGCCCAAAGGCGTTAGCAGGAATAAACCTTCGCCGATTACCACCAACAATCCGAGACGCACACCAACTTCTACCACTTAACCAGATCAAAGGTACAAATATTCCGCCATGCACCTCATCCGCCACCACCACAACCGAGAGCGCCTTGTCGGAAGGAAAAACATTGTTTTCCTGCGGAAAGGTCATCATCAACAATGATACCTTCTCCAACGAAACATTCCATCATTATAGCCTTTGAAAAACACTTTCAAGATATATACACTGAGAAAGTTCCGAACTTCAACCCCCAGGTCACGGAGGAAGCGATTCGGGCTTCCCGTTATATATCCAGTTCCAAGCCTACTAGGATCTTTAACTTCGACTTTGACAACTCCGCCCTACGGCCTGTTGCCAACCACATATTCTTTGACATAGAAGAGGTTTCCAGTATATTTGGCCAACTTAGGCCTAAAAAATCAGCAAGTCCGGATGGTATTACCAACCATATCATCAGAAATTATATTGCCTTCTCGGCAATAAGTTTTTTAACAATTCTATTTAACAACTGCATCAACAACGGATATTTTCCCAAAGCGTGGAAAACCGTCAGAATCCTGCCAATCATAAAACGACCTAATAACTTTGATATCAACAATTATAGGCCAGTATCCCTCCATTCCAACATTTGTAAGCTTCTCGAAAGAATCATACTTGACAATCTATCCTCAATGACTGAGAATCCAATCCAAGTCATCCCAGACCACCAATTCGGCTTAAGAAGAGGCCACTCCACTGTTATCGCGCTTCTCAAACTTCGTAATGTGGACAACAACTAGCAAATACGTACAAAGTCCTTTTGACGAAAAGAAATTTATAATATTTTAACCAGTACCGGCTATAATTTTTTCAATATGTAATATGGGAAAAAATGTTGGTCTAACCTTTATTTGTTTATGTACATAATTGCATTTCTTAATACATTTATATGTTTTATTACTGCGGCTTTCCTCAGTGCAGTAACTATAGATGTGGAGACCTCAATGCATAGGATTCCGAGTCATATTCTATCGAACCGTAAGGAACATTTAAAGTGGAAGGTTATTTTAAGACTAGGGAATGAGAGCACACACTTCCACTCGCTTGTATCTATTGACGAATGCAATTATAAACATAATAATTAATACACATTTTTTAAATTAACTTTATTACAGTCACCGACGTTTTGTAATAAAAGTAACAAACTGATATGACAAATATTTGTTTACGCATTTCTCACTTTGTTTAACTGATTTGTATGTGTTCAATTTATTCAAATTACTCATATATTTGACAATATATATTTTGAAATGTGAATTGAACTATTTTTCAATAAGTTGGTACACTTTTCAAATATAAAATACTTTAGTTACACTGTTGTTTCTTTATGGAAATCCCATACAAATTAAACAAGTGTCTAACTTGTATAGGTCGCTACATATTAATTTTTTGACAACCAGGTATCGCAGGAAAACTTGTCCAATCGTCAATTGCCAGATTCTTTAGTTCAACTTCATAGGGCCTCATTCATTTTTGTCGTTTGGGCAACGTAGCTAATAATATTATCCTTGTGGGACAAAGCAGTGCCAATGCAGTATACCCAACCAGCATCCACCAAATAATCCTTTAAATATGTAACAATTTTCCTCATAAAAATTTTTAAAATTGTTGCTCCATCGTCTTCGATGTCTCGATTGTTGTTGTTGTTTGATTTTCGTATTCTAAATACTAATGTTTCTGTTAAAATATTATATTAATATGTTAATATCATCGGGGTTTATTTACATATTTCACATTTAGTTTAAGCGGAAGCCTATTCGAAACTTTCACTTCTTTCAATATTCTTATACACTTACACATTTTCCAAAGCCATTGCGAAAAAATAATTACAATGTTCGATTTAGAATTGTATTTAAAATTTGAATTCTCTTTTGTCAAAACCATGTAAACACATTATTGTTTCAAGAAATGACCAGCAGATGGAGAGCAAAGCACTTTACTTGGTCCCAATTACCAAACATAGCCAAACCTGGCACTGTTATCACTTTTTAGAGCAAAATCCAACTAAATTACTGAATATGAATTCATAGCCAATCCCCGAACCCAATAAGAATCCAATTGAATTTATAGACAATTCCCAAAAACAGAGGCACTGTTATCAATCACTTTATTTCATGGAAGCTAAATTTATTTGCAAATTTATGGCCAAATTTTAATTTATTTATTCCGAACTTTCAAATATGTTCTTTTAGCCATAAATAAATTTAAATGTAATGAGTTCAAAATATATGGGCGGTTGCCACGCCTCTTATTTTTGGAATGTATACAGTGTTTTATTTGTTTCGGTGTCTGTTCTTCAAATCCTACCTCCACGCATAATTTCGTAACTATAAGTCGTTTGGGAACTCCTCAGAATCTGCACCACCCAAACAAACAAACAAATATTTAATTTTTTCCCATGTTTGTTCTTAAAAGCCGACGCTCCTGTAAAAATCATAATTGAAGGTCTTTTGGGGGCTGAGTTAAGATAAGTGGGCGGCACTGATGCCCCCTGGATCGAAAATCAGAAATGTTCGATTTTTCCCTGGGTTTTCTCCATAAACTCTATTACTATGGCAAATTTCAAGGTTCTATGATAGAAGATTTGAAGTTCTCCATAGTTTTGATGACCTGTCAGTAGTCCTTTTTTTTGCTAATTTTGGGGCCTTATAATTTAGGAACCGCTGATGTTAAACAGTTAGAATTTGGTATGGAGCCTGCTGCTGTGCGTCCCAATAAATTGTATGCACAGATGAGGAATTAACCAGATAGCCAACTCGAGACCGAATCTCTCACCTTCCCTACAAGCTAAGTCGAACTGATAAGCCCCACATAATTTGCACTTATATGGGCTTTTACGTGCAAATCAAATGGGAATCACGCACACATAAATCGAATTATATGGGGCTAATGGCCGCGCCCAGGAAATGTCATTTTTTATAGCAAGAAGTTGGGAACAGTTGATGAATTTCAGCAGATTACAACTCACAATTTGGGTGTGTAAAATTAACATGGTCAATATGCGGTGAATATGGATTGATAAAAACATACTTACCACACAACTAATAACATAATAAAATATTATAATATTGAGAATAAAGCTATGTTTTAACCAATTTATTCTAATTTTTAATGAAAAATAATCAAAATAATATTGATTAACGTGACTAATATATAATAAGTAAGTTCATCATACATTTTCGGTTGACAATAAATTTAAGTATAACTATACTAGCAAGGATTTCGTAGATTATAGATGGTTATATTGAAGCAGTTAAGTATCTCTACACAATTGAACACTGGTTTAAAACGCTTTTTAATAAAACGTAATCCAAATTCTTACAAATATTATTTTTGGTACATCAAAACACTTTTTTAACAAAATTAGCAATTACATCCTAGTAGTAGTAGTAGTAGTAAATTGTTTTGTTTATTTTCATATACAATAAAATTGCAAAACATTATAACTTGACAAATAAAGTCGGCTGTTAAAAAAAGTGGCTAATTAATTCAATATATATGTAACATAATGTGCATGCTTATTTATGATATGTACTTAAATACCAAGCATTTTCGATAAAAAAAATGCACCCACATATTATTTATGCAGTGCATTCCAGCTACCTTTTTTTCTCCTTCTTCCGTCTATCGCTTACTTTAAATTTTAAAATAAAGCATATTAACTTATATAAAAAATTTCAAAACCACCTTAGAAAAGAAACAGCTAAGAAAATTGATTGACTAAACGTACAAATCTTGTAACACAACATAATTTAAAAAGGATTACAAATACTTCTTTTTCACTTTTTTTTATCCATTCACGGAATCCGAATATGTTCATTAAACTTTCATATGATGAATAAAAACAATCAAAGAATTTAATATATATATAAAAAACCATTGCTACTACACATATATTGTACACCCAAACATTACTAATTTAGTAATATTTATGCAATAATACAATAAAAAATGCATTTTATCTCATTTTATTAACCAAAATGGAAAAGAACAACAACCCAAGAATGTTTATTTTAAGGCAGATAAAAAATAAAGAACTATTTCTTATAACCGCAAAAAATATTCCAACTCAATTGTAACAACTTTATTGGGTAACTAAATTTTTGTTTCTTTATAAACATTTAAATAAAAATAGCTATAAAAGTTGAATCACATAAACGCAACACTTCGCAGAATTTCCTATTTCCCAACACATCCGCCGTGACCAGCTGTTTTGTTGTTGCGATTTGGATATATTGCAAAACTCCCCACAATTATTTTTGGCGGGTAATCTAGTAAATTAGACCTAACTTCATGTGTTTGGCTCACACGTATACACAGATGGGAAAATTGAGAGAGGATTTTGCGGCCGTTTTTAAATATTTTTTGCGGGTTGAAAGTGATAGGGGATTGCAGAGTTGACTATCTGGTTAATTCCTCATCTGATTGTATGTCTCTAGCTTTGTTGTAAGCGAAGTTAGATGGGGTTTGAGGGGGGTTATTAACATATATTAGCCATATGTCGAAACGGTTCGATCGAAATGCTTCAAAGTTCGTGTATGAAATTTAATATTTTGCTTACATTTCTGCTTGTATCACTTATACCCTCACACTGCATTGAAATCTGAGGTTTCGTAAAAACTCCTCAAAAAACCTTAATCGAAATCAGAAGGTTTTCTATACATTTTTCAGATTTTCAAAAAATTCTATGAAAACTCCTCAGATGCTGGTTTCAATGGTGAGGTTTTCGAAGCAAACTTAAATTTTAACACATTCTACAAGTTCCACAAAGCAGTTGACAGATTTTCAACAAGTCAACGGCAAGTCACCTAAGAGTCAGCTTACCGATTTCTTGAACGATGATCATGGGAATTATATGAGGATATAGGCATTGTTAGCTTATAGTCGACTTGCAGTGCACTGACAACTTGAACGCAATATTTGTTTATTTGCTTTTATTTTTCGATGGCTGACTTAAGGACTGTTCACATGAGAGCGAATTGCGAATAGGAGAATCGCGAACAAATCAATTTTAACGTATTTATGAATAAAAACTTTCTATTGCTTCTACCACAAAAGCTTAATATTTAATTGATCTAACATGTTATCTAAAAAAACAAAGTCTAAATTGATTTAAATAGCAATATTTACAATTACAAAAAATTTCCCGCGAATTGAAAAATTCTTGCCGCGAACTATCACTCTTTATTCACAATCCACATAATACATACGCGATCCACAAATCCGCGAATAAAAAATTCGTTCGAACATAACCTTAAAATAGGCACATCTACATTTAACATTTACTAGCTAACATTTTCAAATCAAAAAAAATGCTTATGTGAAAGAAATGTCAGAATTTACGAATATTCTCTTGTTCGCAGTTCGCGATTCGCTCTCATGTGAATGATCCTTAAAGGAAACTTAAGGATCTAAACTTTTTTTGGTCGCAGGTACCCGCGAATCTGATTTGTAAATGTTAGCAGCAAGATGTGTCAATTTTAAGGTTATGTTCGAGCGAATTTCGAAAGCATTGTATTCGAATAAATATAATGCTTTTGTGGTTGAAGCAATAGATATGTTTTATTCATAAACACCTTAAAATTGATTTATTCGCGAATAGGCGAACTATTCGTAAATCGCTCTTGTGAATAATCCTTTAAACGTCAAACGAAACCAAGGTAGTTTTCAGTGTGAATGCTTTAACGAGATTTCGATATCATTTTGTAGACACCTCAAATTTCAGTGCAGTGTTAGGGTGCAACGATTTTGATCTGCTTTCGTATTGTGGATAGTTAGGTTAAAAGTGTCCAATGTGCATCAATGACATCAAAATCAGAGTAGGAGCAATTTGAGAAAATCAAAATTTTTAAAAACTTAAAAATCTATTTAAATAAATTTGTTATGTATGCTCAATTTCGAAGCGATTCAAAAACGCATCTTTACTTTATTAATGTCTTACAATTAAGAATTATTTCGTTTTAGTTCAATCAGTTATAATAATATAAATATATATAATATAATAATAACAATAATAATAAAAGCAATGTTCTTAGTGCGACAGCGTTATTGATCGAAAAAATAAAAAGTGATGAACTAAAAGCTAAATAAATATCACTTATCGAAGGCGAACAGCGCTTTTCACAATTATACAAAAAAAAGCAGAGAGAAATAAGGACATTGTAGATCGACTGACGTTTCGTGGCAACTATCTATTCCATGCAATTAAAAAAATACATTCAAAATCAACATGCACTGCATCTTTTTAAATACATCACAATATAAAAAATACTTATCTGTTGCCTTTATTTGCTAAACAATTTAACTCCAGTATGGTCCAATGAAGCCCAGTGAATTTAAATGTCAGACAAATTTTATGGAATTTCATGAAAGTATTCAAATATTTATGTCAAACATTTTCCGTTTTTGGTATTCAGAATTTTTTTAGTATCTCTGAACACCACTGTTATCTGACGAATGACAAAACAGACATCGCAACCCGCAACCCCGCGATAAATGTCAAACTTGAAATTCCAGTTAAGACTGGCCAAATACCATCAAAAGTAAATTCAAAACAAGTTTTTATAACGCAAATAATTTTTGTATTTGATTAAAAACTTACGTTTGGTTATTTTAACTTTACTTTATAATAAACTTGAAAATGTTTTACGTTTTTAATGAAACTTAAGTAAATATTTATAAAAAAAAAAATATGAAAAATGACAAAAAGGACGAAGTTAAACATAAACTTATTTAGTCGTCAGCGACTAAAGTTTTATTGTTCCTTCCTGTTATCATATTTAAAGACTGTCTTAAGAACGTATCTCCTCTTTCCACCATAAAATCCATATTTGTCCAGAGTAACAAGAATACAAGAGCTAAGAAAGACAACTTGACGAATCGATCAAGAATATATAGTCCTCTTAATAGTTTCTTAGCTCGCGGTAGCGTTGCTGCATTCTCTCCTAGCATAAGAGTTCTCATTCCATTGATATATGAATTGATGTATTCCTCCCAATTTATTTGCTCATTGCATATCTCAAATATTTCCTGATCGACAGGATTTAATTTGGAACGTAATTGACAAAACTTATCATTTTTGAATTCCCAAGTTTTAGTAGTATAATACTGAAGTAGGCTTAGGCCGCCTGAAATTTTATTTTGCACCTTTACTAAGCTACAAACAAAAACAGTAAAAAAATAAACTTTAAAACAAATGAGGTCGGAAACTTACAAGGGTTTTCGTCCAAATAGGAATAAAAAAAAATCAATGAAGTATGCTGGCAGGTAATGAAAAAATATCACGCAAAATAGATGTTCATAGTAGTTTTTCTTGATTGATCCATTCGGATACCATAAGGAAAAACTTAGTGGGGTATCATAGAAAAGACGTTTTCCAGTCTCTATACTTTCACCCCATGTCATGAGCACTTTTTGAGATAGACATACATTGATAAAATCGACGCCATTTGCCTTTTTGTTGCCTCTATCCCAACCAGCCGCTATAACAGCATTTATAGCTGTATCGACAGGAACTATTGTAGCTGGAAAATCAGGATTACAATGCATGGACCGGATAACACCTCTAGCAGCTCCAATCATTAGGCCAGTTGGTCCATTAACACCCTCAATCCAGCCAGGTATAGGTTCCTTACGTGCGGCAGTTACTGTAAACCACAAAAAATATAAAAATTATGATTTTTTTTATTGTGATTATTCAAGGCCCGAGTTTAAAAACTAAGGAAATAAATAAATAAAAGATAGGGAAATACATTTTTTATTTAAAACAGAACGTAGGCTTGGCCTTGGAGATTTGCATTCAGCATCAGCCTTATATTTAATAAAATTCCCTAGAACACCTCTAAACGGTATAAATTCTGATTTATACAATAGTATTTATCCCATTCTCATCCATAATAGTTATATAGGGTTTGTGGCAGAGAATGTAATAAAAAGGCAAAATCTATTAGGTATAATAAGTTGTTCGAATCGGTGAACACAACTCAGCCGTATGTAGGAAAACAAATGAGTGATTAAACGGAAAAACCATGTGAGTCGCAAGATTCAACAAAATATAGATTAATATTAACGGAAGCTCATAATTCAAAAACTCGTATTACTGTTCGCATATTAAATGTGGCACTATCTTGCTACCTTTTTTCCGGTTCTTAAATATACATAATTCTTTCCGTCAATAAATCCTTACGGCCACTTTGACTACAAGCTACACACGAATGACTACACTGACAAGAATTTATCCCCTTCGTAAAAATTGTCAAAAAACTTAACTCACTTAACTTAACTTTTTAACAAGTTGATGACTTTGAAATAATAGTATGGACGGGTAAACAAATTAATCATCATTGAAGAAGGAATAAATGTTGTTTTTGAAATCAATTACTTATTTGTTTATTTCTGAGAGCCGTCTCTCTCACTTTTGTTGATTTCTGATCAGCAAACGTAAGTTAGTTGATATATGTATGTAGGTATATGTGCTCATTTTATTAATAAATGGTAAGTATTAAAACATTAATTAACGAGTGAGAAAAGATTTTGAATAGATTTGTACACAATACTACGATTTAACAACGATCGTCTCCAGTTTGTAGGTCTTAAATTTTGAACTAGAAAGCTTAAATTTGGATAATTATACTCCCTGCGATTTTAACTTTTTTTTGATTCGCCCATAATTAAGAGAAGTTAACGTTTTGTTTGAAGGTTAAGGATAACGGAATAAAGCATTAAACCACTTCACAAAATATGTAGACAGTAACCTCCTTAAAAATATAAAAGTTTTTCAGCCACGCCTCCACCTTGGGACGTTTTTTTTTAACAAAATATAAAAATCAATATTCCACCCATACATACAAAGTTTTTAGCCTCTTTTCTCACGGCCTTTTTTAAAAAGAAAATATTACATAACATCTATATATGTAGAAAATATTCTCCGTAACATTTACCTATACAATGTTTTTGGACGTGCCCTCATTTTAAGAGCGTTTTTTAAAATATGCTTTGTTTTTAAAGAATTTATCATCGAAACCGAAATAAAATGACATCCATCGTGTTTTTATTTAATTTTTCATGGGAAATTACGTCGGACATTTTTTTTTGGAAACAACGCCAAACAAATTTTATTTAGTCATAATTTAAAAAAAAAAAAACAAAAAAATGGTTGGCAAACTGTCAGTGCCACCGGCGCGCTCACCGCCCGGGAAAGGAGGTAGCGCTTAGCGTCCCGCGTAGGCGTACGCTCATCCTTCGCGTCAAGCAGACGTTTTTTATTTATTTAAATATTTAACCACTCACAAACCGTCATGTTTAAAAATAAAAAAAAAACATTTTCTGGACATTTTTCAAAGAAAATATTTCATTTTATTATAACAATGACATTGCCTTCACTGATAAACACTCGGAAGCAACCGACCGAATGACAATGCAAACAAAAGTACGGCGAAGAAGAATTACTATAGCTAATACAGCTGTTAGTTCGTTACAATAATTGATATAAAAAACAGTTTTCTGTCTCTTTTTCCATTTTTCGAAAAATGTTCCTAGGTATAATAGAAATTCGGATCACAAACAAATTTGTTCGAAAAATGAGTTTGCAAACCCTATCCGAAAAGTAGCTTTACCACATATATTTATGTGTATTTTTGAAAGCTAATTCAATCCGGATAAGTTAAATTTTTAAAATGAGCAGCAGTTTTTATTTATTTTTATTTGCTCATAGTTATTATTATTGAAATTCAAAAGATATTAGCGTTAAACAACCCATATCAGTGAGTTTGTTTTTTGACATTCTGGACGCTATAGATAAAACATAAAAAATGATTATTAATGAATTTAAATTTAACAAATGAGTAAACAGTAAATTAGAGGTAGCAGTTTGTTAAATCGCTGACAATTTTATGGGAAGCTATATGTTAGGCCATATACAGGCTTTTAATGCCTTATGTTTATATTTTGTTTCTATAATAAAATATAGGTTAAAAGAAACTCACCTATTGACGGCCGACAGACAATAATCGGTAATTTGTTTCCGTATGATGTTACAAGACCTTCTGATATAGCCTTGCTGTATGCGTATGTATTAGGCAGTCCATTAAGCAGTCTAAAATGAAGAAACCCACATCAAAATGCTATGAAAAGATGAATTTATTTTAACCTACCCAGGTGTTAAAAGTTCCAATGTTTTATTATCTAAAGTCCGTATCATCTCCAGAACTACATATGGGTCATTTGGTGGCACATATGCCCTTTCTTCTAACGTGCTCTCATTGCATTGACAATAGGACGTTGACACATGAACTAAAGCTTTCAGATTGACCACCTTCTCGGCTAACTGAAGTACTTTTTGTGTGCCTGCTACATTCATCTCAATCATAGGCCGTAAGGGTTGATCAAAACGCACATTCGCCGCACAGTGAAAAATTACATCAATATTTGAGATAAGTTCGTTCAAGTCATTCTCAGATATACCAAGGCCGTCTTCAAGTACATCACCTTTAATTACCCTGATTTTATTCACAAGATCGGGAAATTTGTCCAAAATTTTATCAAAGATCTGAAATGGTAATTAGTGTGTTAATTGCTGATAAAAAAACCGACTCGAAAGTTTATAAAGCAGCTTACAATTACAAATAATACTGTACTAAATCTTGTCAGTCGCTATGGGTTCAGTAACTCGTCAGACAATATCTCTCTATTCACAAACGGAAACACATTAGAAATTGCACAACATCGCAAATGAAAGCAAGAGTACATACATACCAACTGACCAATTCTTGTCACGCTAAATCATTTTCCAAGATCGCTGTGGGGCTTTAATTAGTAAGTTGTGAAG
The DNA here is from genome assembly GCA_963576555.1 of Ferdinandea cuprea. NCBI lineage: Eukaryota > Metazoa > Arthropoda > Insecta > Diptera > Syrphidae > Ferdinandea > Ferdinandea cuprea. Next base: position 89,605,482 of record OY754959.1, read on the forward strand.
TGTGTAAGAGATGGCATTTCCAAATTATAAAAGAAATTAATGGCAACCATTCACTGTACAATGCGAATACGAATTAATGACGAAGTTTAGATGCTCTGACCAAGTGAACATTAAAGTAGAGTTTTCAAGGATTATTGCACCTACATAGTTGTGCATGCACACAGTGAGCGACAAATATATGTGAACGCTTCTTTTATTTGGAAATATACAAATGTACCGTACTTTATTTAGTATGTAGAAGGTTTATTAAACAAGAGACTGTTATAGAGACTTGAAGCATAGATTAAAGAATTTTTCATTTGGCAAAATTATACTATATTCATTATGGATATATATTCATTTTAACGAATTAAAACGTAATTCATTATATAAACAGAAGATATTTAACATTAATCACCTATCAGATTTTTTAACGAGAATACATAGTAAGTAATAATAATAGAATAAATACCGAGCCTCTTAATTTCCCAAAATCAGACAGCTCAACAGTCATGGATTGCAATAGTTTTTTTTTTTTAGCTTACTAATATAGGTGAAGTGTCGGAAGGAAGTATGGAAGATCGGCAATCTGGGGCTACTAAAGAGTTAATAGAGACAGAGTCCAGACACTTGATGGCGGCCTGACTGTCCGAAAAGATTCGAATATCCTTTACGGATACCACATTCTTTTTTAGCCAGGACAAGACTTCCTTTATTGCCATAATTTCCGCCTGGAAACACTACAATGATTAGGAAGACGGAAAGAGAACTGAGATTGAGCCTGTCTGAGAAGACACCTCCACCCACTCCATCATTTGTTTTTGAACCGTCCGTGTAGAAATGGATTGATTCTTCTTCCGGCAAGGCATCCTCCCAAAAGGATCTAGGGGGGATGGATATCTGGAAGTTTTTGTCGAACAGCAGTTGGGGTGGGGTCATTAGGATAGATGTCAAAATTTTGCTTAAATTCAGCATTTTGAGATGTCAAACCTTTCTGTCATACCGTATGGAAACGAACTTGAATAAATCTATTTTATTGAAACTTATGATCCTATGCATAATAAATAAAAGAGGGTTTTGTATCTATAATGTATGGGAACGTTCTATTTTCTTTAAGATTTAAACTAATATATAAATATCATTTATTACATCACGAATACCTTATTTGCGCCTATGTACATGTAATTACAAACTAAAACCAAACGTAAACTTTCATTCTCATGGCTCATATTATGTAATGTGTTTTTGAAAAGGGCTTTGAGTTGTCTTATTTATTACAAACAACTTATCTAAATTGATACTATTAATATATGAATATAGTAAACGAATAAATAAAAACCTTTATAGAACATCACAACAACTTTAAATACAGTTTTTTGTATGTGTGTATAAAGTACATCATATTTTACATTATATTGCATTTGCATGTTTATTTGATTTAAAATTTTGTCTGTACCGGATTTTGTTTAAGTTAATGTGTTTATCTCATTAATACAGGTTCACTATCATTCCGACTTAAACGCGACTAAAATAAGAAGATTTTAATAGTCATTGGTAACGAATATATGCATATACATAGGTATACGATTTTATAAGGTACATGCTGAGCAAATATAAATGTCGCATTAAGCTTGATCATACTGATTTTTTTGTCTGTATGTACATGTGGCCCCTATAAGCATATTTATTTATTAAAGTATAAAATGCCAATGTTTGGGTTTGAACTTCAGTTCCAAGTGTAGATCACTATGCCTTAGTTGCTTTTCAACAACTCGGCATGTGGTATTCAGTCGGATAATTAATAACTTAATGAACATTCCGCTTCTTATACTCTAGGAATTCTAGGTTAACATTTTCATGTCCTTCCGTCTGTTTGTCTTAATCACTATTATTAATTTATTTATCTCTTAACAGTCAGTAATTTATTTTAGAATCATCGCATTAATTTCAAACAATTCATCGATTGCTGTCATACAATATTGGTAGGTACATTTATGAGTGTATTTGATTATTATCATAGATAGATTCGCTAAGCACTTTAGAACCGCCCACTAATAATTGTATTTTAAATTTGCTTATGTAACCTTCTTGAGAAAATGAAAGTTGATGAAAATATGAAAAACGTATGAAAATCACGTTTGCATTCAACTATGTTTTACTTTGTTGAGTCTCTCCAGAATGTATAAAATTATAATTCTATCTATAATTGTTTCCTTGTCAACACCTCTCCACTCAATCTTCGGGCATTGAACTAATGTGGCAACGTATGATAAGCTTACTAAATTCTGAGCTTGACAGCTAACTTAAATGGGGTAAAACCAATAGAGTGAACTTTTTTGATTTTAAAAAACAATGCTGCCATTGAAGCGAAACCTTAATACTCTGCACTTACATTGCTGAAACCAAATGCTTTCCAAATGTTCCAAATGCTGCGAAATGTCTTGGGTTCATAAAGCGAAGTAAGAAACCTTTCTAAGCTGGCTAAGTTTATAAAGCCAGCTAAGGCTAATATTAATCTCCCCAAACTTGAGTAGGACGGTTATGTCTGCTCCGGTGCACCAATTACATATTTTTAGCTACTTGCATATTTTTAGCTACTTTTCGAAAGGGGGCGATAAAATTTATTGCCGACTTAGACATCGTAAAAAACAAATAAATGAAGAAGCTAGTTACATCAAAGTCCTCGAAAAAAAAAAATTCTAGGAATGTATATCAGTTCATTGTCAAGCAAATATTCTGCCATACGATGAAATTAAAATATTGAATGGCTAGAGAATCCGTTAAACATTAATGTGAAATGCTTTATTATAATCCATATTTTCTACAAAATTTCAGTTATAATACAGACATTTTAAACCTAAATTTCCTTACTACCTGGACTGTGTTTATTCATTTAACATATTTTGGAGAGCTCGTATTTTATTAAAAAAACCTTCCAAAGTAATAGTGTTGAAGTTGTTAAATGTTTATTTTTGGAAAACTGCACTTCAACGACAATAACTGTAATAAATGTAAGTGTAAATGGAACCCCCTCCAATAGAACCCCAACAGAATAACACTTTTAGATTTTACATTCTGAAAAACAAAATAGTTTCTTCCATACTTTCTTCCGACACTTCACCTATATTAGTAAGCTAAAAAAAAAACTATTGCAATCCATGACTGTTGAGCTGTCTGATTTTGGGAAATTAAGAGGCTCGGTATTTATTCTATTATTATTACTTACTATGTATTCTCGTTAAAAAATCTGATAGGTGATTAATGTTAAATATCTTCTGTTTATATAATGAATTACGTTTTAATTCGTTAAAATGAATACATATCCATAATGAATATAGTATAATTTTGCCAAATGAAAAATTCTTTAATCTATGCTTCAAGTCTCCCCTCAGATGTCTATTACTAAAACCTGTTTAATCATAACTATAACAGTCTCGTGTTTAATAAACCTTCTACATACTAAATAAAGTACGGTACATTTGTATATTTCCAAATAAAAGAAGCGTTCACATATATTTGTCGCTCACTGTGTGCATGCACAACTATGTAGGTGCAATAATCCTTGAAAACTCTACTTTAATGTTTACTTGGTCAGAGCATCTAAACTTCGTCATTAATTCGTATTCGCATTGTACAGTGAATGGTTGCCATTAATTTCTTTTATAATTTGGAAATGCCATCTTTTACACACTTCACAACTTACTAATTAAAGCCCCACAGCGATCTTGGAAAATGATTTAGCGTGACAAGAATTGGTCAGTTGGTATGTATGTACTCTTGCTTTCATTTGCGATGTTGTGCAATTTCTAATGTGTTTCCGTTTATGAATAGAGAGATATTGTCTAACGAGTTACTTAACGCATAGTTAATGGCATAATATTTTTTAACCGAGTTAAATCGTTTGATCGAGGTATATTAACAAATCACACAAATATTAATATGCCAATTTAAAGAAACACTACACAAACGAAATCGGTTTCATTTTGATGCACCATTTTTTTTGCCAGCAGAAATCATCCCTGGTACGCTAGGAGTGTAATATTGAATCGGATTTTTGTTGGTTTCGAATGCAATGGTCCATTTGCAATTTAGTTTGATACCGGAAATCTAGTACTTATGTTCATTGCAGGGCGTTTACACATGCAAACTTATGCGCACTTTGGTTGGGCCTTGAGTTTGTTTTGTACATAGGCTGCTGCGTATATATATTCAACATAAAGAAGCCGATCAAATATTAGGTGTTAATACTCACATGGGTCTAAAGCCTAGCTTCTCCAAACAATATGCGTCCGAAGTTATATTTTTATCACAAATGGAAAGGACATCAAATTTAATGACGACATTTTGAGGTGCTCCTCATGGCAACTTTTTGCAGAGAGATGTGGGACTTAATATGGTACTTGGGAGAATTTGAACATGGAGCTCTTTGCTATCTAGTGCAACACACTAACAACTAACCCCCTAACAGCAAAGCTTATACAAAATGCACCTAGCATACAGTCAAATTTGTGAATCCAATTTATAGTTTATTATTTTAATAATACATATTTTTATTAACTAGAGAAGCTCAAGTTGCTGTACAAAGCTTAATAATAAATATTAAGACCTAAAGCCTAGCCTAGCCAAAATATGTATTTCAATTAATTGCTTATTAACCTATTACTTTAGGTACCATCATATTGTACAACAGGTAACATCTGCTTCGAAATGTAAATTTATACTTGTATAGTTCAACTTAAACATAGCTATCCATATATTAAATTTTATCACCTCTTTTGTGACTAACTGGGACACTTAATTCTTTATGTGTATATGATTTGTATAAAGTGTGAAAATTTTTATTTAAGCATTCACTAAATAATAATATTTGTAAGGCCCATTTAATTAAGAAAATGTATGGATTTTACTTTCAGTTTTTTAAATACAAATAATTCTTAACGGCGGAAAATGTTAAAAATATTTTTAACGGCAATCGGGTTCCATATCTAAGTTAAAGGAACACATCCGAGTGATCACAAATTGCTGATTCACCACTATACGCGTATCCGGTCTGGGGGCAATGACATGCTCGTAACGTGATCCTTATGCACTGGCACTCTGGTTGGACGTAATTATGATGAAGCAGTTAATTCAGCCTTGGACTGTGTTGTTAACTTCTACCACTTAAAGAAGAGTATTGTTTTGAAATCATATTTTAAATGATTGAAAAAAAGGAAAAAAGGAAATCAAACAATAAACTAAACAAACAAATTAAGAAACAATGGTTTGTCGAAGCCAAATATAATTTTCCAAAAGTTAATTTGTGAAACAATAATGGGCAATATGTACACTTTGGTTTTACCGTTTATTTTATATGGTTACATTTTCGAGTTTATTTTTTCATGTTGTCTCTGGAAATGACCCCCGATTTTTAAGTCTGGAGTTGCCATCTTTTAATTTTATCTAATCTATGAATTTAATTAGTCAAAGCTGAAATTAGAATGAATTCGGAAGCAAGATTGTGCTATAGTGTGCCTGCAGATGTTAACACGAAAGGCAGGGTCTTCAAAAGCAAATTGTATTGGTCTTAAACAAAATGAGGACAAATCAAGAACATACTAAATTATTAATAATTCTTAGGAAAAACTTCTAAATTTATGTTTTCTGTTTGTGCATTCTCTTACATTCGCATACATTCCCAAACAGAACCTACAGCCTAACTTCTCCAACCATTGTGTGTGCGAAGATGACACGGTCAGTTAAGTACCGATTCCGATTTTTGAGAAGCTTCTCATGATAGTCTTAACTCTTGCATGTTTGCCAGAGGCTTACAAGAGGTGGGCCAGGGAATAAAATGTTTAAGACATTACGGGGCGCATTTTAACCTGGGACTTCTCGCTTAGTAGTTCAACGCACTTAACCACTAAGGCTTCGCGCACAGTAAATGGAAAAATCGATGCTAGAAGCGCTGAAACTGCACGTGTGCACAACAAAGCGAGAAAGCGACCTGCATTAGAAGACATGTAAACAGTTTTATCGCTTCTCGCATCGGATCGGTTTCTCGCTTTACTGTGCGCGCAAACTAAGCCACTGCTTTAGTAATAATAACAAGAAATTACCGTAGACAAAAATACAGCGCGTACATTTTGCCACCTACCACTCTGGGCTGGTGTAATATTTCTACGATTTTCTTATTGAATTCTTTTTACATTATTAAAATAAATAAAAATTCAATTTTATCACCTTACATAGGGCGTAATGACTAGCTTGTCTTACTATAATGTAAAGTTATATTTTTGGCACAAATAGCAATGCCTATCGACAAATTTTAGAAGCATGTCATGACATTTTATACGGCTCTATGAACTGCTAGTGAACTTAATGCACAAAAACCCTGCACATTAAATCAAGGCGAGGTCGCATTTTAATTATTATTTTTCGAAGACGAATACGTTCGTTCCTATGGATACCTTACTAATGCCGATACTCTGGATGTTTGTCAAATTTTCGAAAAATATGGGGCAGTGAAAAACTTGATATGGTACTACGTCGTTTAGTTTAACAGACTTACTAGCTACTAACTGAGCAATACACTTCACTGTTAATATGTAGATATATGAAATTTAACAGGCTTTAGGTATCGGAGCTCACAACTTATATGGGTTAGGCAGCCCATATGGAAGAAATTAACTATAAATACAATGTATATTCCGTAGTTTGCTAAAATCAACTACTTGATGAATTTAATATATATACATAACACCTTCATAAATTGGAGAACCATATGTCTAGCTGGAAATCTATACAATTTTTTGTTACATAAAGCTGTAGAAAATAGTGGCTTAGAAAGCCTTAAAGGCCTTAAAAAAAGTTAGCATCTTTTTAACTTGATTTGTTAAAAAATTAAATTTAATCTTACAAAATACTTAGAAGGGGTATTTTGTATTTAAACAGTCCCAACTGTAATAGCTCAGTCCTAAGCATAGTTCAACTTCTTCTCTCGTTTAAAAATTTACACAAAATGTTAGTCATCAGCTGTATATGTTTAGTAAAGAATAATCAAAATAAATAAAAATCTTCTTACCATACACTTAAAGTAGTCTGCTTTTCGGGCCAGTGCAGTGACTCCTCTTTTTTCGCGAATGAGTAGGTATAAACATTTTAGGTCCTGACAATTACGCAACAGTTTTTCTACTAAAACTTTTCCCATAAATCCTGTTGATCCAGTTATAAGAATGTTTTTGTTTGCATACCACGCAGATATACTTGATCTGCTTAATTCATCATTCTTTATGATCATTCTGCGGCGTTAGTATAAGTTTATTTATCTGAAACGATTAAAATCTGGTTTTAATTAAAGTTGAAAGAAGTGTCTATATACATACATTAAAATGGGCCAACAACTAGACAGTTGGTGTGACACTTGCTATAGCAACCAACCAACTTAAATATTTATTAAAACAAAAACCAAATTAGACTACGGGTTGCATCAGGAGACGCAGCGTAATGAGTAAAAAGAATCTTGATATTTCGAAGACCCTTTGTATTTCATACAATTGCAATCATTTTTTAATTGTAACAAAATATTTGTTTTAGAATCATCGGAAAATCCTGTGTCACTCCATTAAAATTGAGGATCATTAAGACAATAGGAAATATATTTTAAAAACGATTTGGATGTATCTTCATTATCACGAATTGTATATCCTACTTACAAATGGCAATAACAAAAAAAGAGTCAATAACAACGATAATTAACCAAATAACTGCAGTTGTAGAAAATAACGTATTCGCAATTTTAAATTGAGTGCAACATTAACTAAATATCACTACCATTAGTGTAAGTATTTTCATTCGTTACTCATTCAGTCATATACATATATACATATATATTCTCTACTATGCAACTACAAAACTTTAATCATACCAAAAGGCGGGCTACCTTCAGGCAGCAACTTTCGTTTTTTTTTTGTTAATGTTAATGTTTTTCCTGGTTTTGGTGGTTGTCAGATGCCGCGGCTTATGCCAACAATGCCGAATAATTGCACTTTTTTATGCCGATCCGATTTGCCAGGCTGCATAGCATGCTTCAGTTGTATTGGTACGTATACACAATGGTCTACTTTGAGTAAGTATTTTGAAGGTAGTTTTATCTTAAGTCAGCCACAGTCATCTGGCGCATTTCATAAGTGCATTAAGAAGACGATTACTGAAAGCGAATTTCGATGTGAGCCATCATAAACGAGTTAAGCAAGTTTGCATGCGAACCTTACTACTATGCGAACAAAGGATTTGTGTTTAACTAAAATCAACTCAAACTTTTATTAAAACCAATATGTTAAAAATATTGCTAGACCGTTAAAATGAAAATGTTCTACATGAACATTTATGTTGAAAAGGCAAATTATTTTGAAGAATCAATCTCTCCTATTAGAACCCTTTGAACAAACAGTTTTTCTAACCTGTAGTGGTGATTGCAAGCTAATTCACATTAAAATAGATGAATGTGGAGGTAAACGGCTGATATCACACTAAAGAAGTCCTTGTAGAGCAAATCTAAGAATTTTTTTTTATAGTGTGAAACTTTTCTAGAACATATCGCAAATATGAGTCATATAACATTTATACAATAAAATTTGGAAGCAAAGCGCCTTAAAATGACCCATGTTCTATTTGCCCTATACTTGTAATGGACTATACGTGGTTGTTGCAAGATAACTTAGTATCTAATAACACACCCAAATCTTTGACTACAAATAAACGGAGTATGACTACACCATCAAAAGAATAAGTGTACAAGAAATGTGTTTTACAGCGGGTAAAGGATATGACAGAACATTTAAAGAAAGCATGTTTTTAGAGCACCACAGATAAAAGTTGTAAATTCAAACGGTTAAAACAAAGCTGTTTGCGGATATAAACATTAGCAAAGACCAATCTGATAGATATTTAAAAATATCGTTAACAAACAAAATGAATAGCACTTATGACTGCCTTGGGGAACGCCAGACGTCACAGATATTCTATCGGAAATATCGATGTGAAATTTAACATACCTATCAATTCGAAAAGAAGTTATCTATTTGAAAAATAATATAGGAAAACTCAATATTTTAATTTTAAGTAGCAACATTTTATGATGGACTCTATCAAAAGCTTTGCTAAAATTTGTATAGCTAGCATCAACCTGGTTAACTTTACCAATTTCAGATATGACGAAATTCTTTAGGTTAATTCCAAGCCAAAAATTCAAAAATTTGTCTATAAGGCTATTTTGAAAATCATTTATATATAGAATATACGCATAGTAGGAGCTAATCTTAACTCAGTCCTTATTCGCCAAACTACAATACCATTTCTTATAAGCAACGTTTTGTTAAAGTTTTTATATTACGAGTTATATCGTTATCCCAAGGATAAAATTCTAAATTATTTTTGACGCGAACTACCGGAACGAATTTAAAATGAATGACATCATACAGTTTTAAGCAAATGTCATTGACTTATAATGATAAATACGGATCCCAGTCATAATTATTAAGCTCTTCAAATATATCATTATAATTAAAATGTTGAAGTCTGGAAGAACCTAAAGAATCAGAAATATAAATCTGATGTAAATTTAAGTTACAAAAAGTATTTAAAGAGCCAACGATCTCCGTTCCAATTGCGGATAGAGAGTTGACGGGATTGAGGACTGTGCAGTCTGCATACTGCAACCCCCGAGGAGGCCATAATATTAACAATGAAGCGAATAGCGTCTACTAAACTACAGCATCCGATCGCGATATTCAAAAATCAAAAAATGCAACGTTGATTCTTCATGCGATTTCAACAGTGCAAATAATTTATATGAATAATAATAATAAAATAATTTGAAGAATCTCTAAAAGTTTACTCTTACACAATGCTTAAAATGTAGAATACATTCATTTTTAAAGATGCTCTATCTATAGCCCTGTGATATTTCATGAATAAAAACATATTGTGTACCAAAGTGTAGTAAAATCCTCGGTAACTGGGTTAAAAATTAGAGATAGACCGTTTTTTCTTCTTAGAATATGTACACAAATCATATTCCAAAGTATTAAATATTAAGTCGATAACACCCTGTACAAGCTTAATTAAATAATCTTCTAACCGAAGCAAATGCAATAAAAGAATGCTGCAAAATGTACCCACAGATCGTTTGAATTGAAAAATGCTGTAATATATTAGGCTAAATCACTCAAATCAAAGTAAATAGTTATTAGAACTTTGTTAAATATATTTGCATCTGCGATCAACTTTTTTCTTCATTTAGGGGTATTTTTGAATAATTTATATTTCGGCACACATATATTTGTCAATTTTTGCTTACTTCCGTCAATAGATTCAATGATTGATATTATCCGCAAATTAATATGTTTGTGGCTAACACGCGGCTACTTATAATAACACATGTAAGTAAACAAACCATTACAGGTAAATATGGTTTATTTGACATAACATTAGATATGAGTGAAATATGAGGGTACGTTTCTATAGCATCATCACAACGCGTTCATTAACATTACACATATTATGTATGTGCCGACATACATATATGTTGACTTCTCTTATTTTTCTGTGGGAAAAGCACAAACTAACAATGGACAAACCTTTTTAATTTTATAGATAATATTAAAATATTTTATTTCCAGAAAAAAATGAAATTGGATACACAGGCTGTTTATACTACCTACATTTAAGCTATAAGGCTACATACCTTCGAAATGTTAAACATAGTACCAAATTGTCTCACAATAAGACACAAAACAGAATTGCAAAGACATATTTAATTTATCTAAGCGGGCATTGTTCCTCAACCTGCAGTTTGCACTACACATGTAGCTTATATTAAGGGCTAATTGGTATATTAGTACGGAAATAAGTTTACACCTTGTTATTGTATGTTTGCTTGTACAAAGAGCAGTAAAACAGGTGTTGTTAAGTTAATTTTTTGTAATAGGTAAAAATCAAAAATATAATCTCAGCTGGTTATTATGAGTACAAAATCGCATAAAAATTAGTTTTTAAACCCAAACTTTAAATAACGCTACATAATTATTATATTTATAGAGTATCTAAGCAAAGAAGTGTAGGTACGTCGAGACTTCTGGGGTTGCAAAGAAAACAAAATTGTTATGGTAGAGCGACATCCTTTATCCCAATTCAAGGCAAAACCAAATTTGTAAATTTTGATTTGGTTCAATAGATTCAATCAATAAGTAAATCAAGTTTATGTTTAAAAATGGAATAAAATGAACAAATTTAAATTTTGTCCATGTATTATGGCTTTTTTAGTAAAATCAAACATTCCCATTAATTATAGAACACAAAGTCGTTCAAGTGGCTGCCGCGGCTGGCTTCGCAGTAGTACATTCTGTCACTCCAATTTCCAAGGCCTTGTTGATGGTTTCGGGCTGTGGAAAGCCTTAAGTGCTTGAATAGTTTCCGGATTGTTGGCATAACATCGGTCTTTCACGGTTCCCCACAAAAAAAAGTCCAAATGGGTAAAATCCTAGCTCCGAGGTGGCCAAGTGACATCTTGGGAATTTGTTGCGCAAAAGATCGATTGTGGCATGTCCTGTATAGTATGGCGCGCCATCCTGCATGAAACAGAAGTTGTCCAAATCCATGTCTTCAATTTTAGTTAAAAAAAATCGGTTAACATGGCTCTTTAACGCCCACCGTTGACCTAAACGTTGTTCCCAGCCTCATTTTTAAAGAAAAATGATCCAATACCAGTCTCACGAACTTTTCGCACAAACTTGCGTACAGCAGACACGGTGGGGGCTTCGTTTCGGCCCAAACTTATTTTCAAAGAACGCACTGTTTGGGCTACACAGCACTCACTTGGAAATATTTCCAATATTTCCGAACGCTACGTAAAGCGACTCATGTCGTTCCATATTATTAAATGGGAATATTTTGTACAAATGCTCATTTGTCATTGAACATTCAAATCCGATCACATTTAAATTGTTTAGAAAAATAAGAAATGCTAAACTCTAGATTTAGATAAGTTTCTTCTAAAAGTGTGTTTTGAACGCACAGAGACAATACATAAGATTACCAATAAAAAATACAGCTTTTAATTTAAAATGGTTGTTCTGAAAATTCTTACTCGATTAATTTTGTTTACACAATTCATAGAAAATTTACGTTTCCGTAAGAAGAAAATATCTATGGAGTAAATGCATTGATATAAAATCATTATAAGATTAAAAGCTAGAAAATGTTATATACAGTGAGTATCAAAAGTGAGTAAACGTTTTGCATATATCTATTTGTGTTAAGTAAGCTTATAGCAATTTGACAAATATTTTTGGTTAAATTATTAAAAAAATACTCATATACATAGAGAGTTATATTGAAGATGAAATAATTTCTTTCGATCTGTAAAATATAAAGGTAAGTTAATAACCAAAAGTGCAAGAAAAATTGTATTTTTTCATAGTCACTTTTTTTAAAACTAGCAAAAAGTTTTTTTTTACTTACTCACAAAACATATATCGCGGTCTTAATTTAATTGAAAAAAATGTGTGTATGCAAAAATTGCATGCACTTAAGAGTTAAATAAGTTTATTAATTTTGGGAGGCACTCTGAAATATATCGACACTGCTTAGTTAATCAAGTAGGTTCTATAAAAAAGAGGGTCATGAACTTCCTTTTACCAACGAACTGGGAAGAGTTACACAAAAAATGCCACAAAAAACTTTCAGGTGAACAATATTGAAATTAGTTATTCTCCTTTGCTTTTATTGACGAGGTTGTGATCAAAATTATAGGGATCTTAACCCTTTCTGCCCGTAGGGTTCGTCTATATTGGATATTGAAATACGTAATTATTCTGGACTGCAACCTAAAAGTCAGTTAAGTTTATTTCCGACTAAAAATTTGTTTAACCTTGAAATCAAAAGCAAGTTTCAGATAAAGAGAACCAAGAAAATAAAATATTAAACTGTTAGTTGATAATACATATGTATATGCATAATAAGAATAAAACATTACAATAATTAAAATTATCAACACAAAATATGTTAAATAATTTCTTAAATGAATGTAATATTTTCTTCTACCACTCAAATGATTTATTTATTTGAATTTTTTGCACATAATTCGTATTGAAATCTTACCGATATGTTGTAATCTTGCAATATTTTGCAAACAGAAATATTAATATAATAATATTATATCGCTCCTTTTTTATGTAATTTTATTTAAAATTATTACACTTAGTTTAAATGTTCACTCATATCAGTCATACGTTAAGACTGCATTTTGGCAGATTTATTTACGCGAGAATCACTGTGAACACAATTAACGATAAAGAACAACTGGCTTCACAATTAAAGCCCGAACCACGGCTTGGAAAACAAAATGTTTAAGTTGAAGTTACAGCGGCGACTGAAATTAAATCTGAAAGGGGCTGCGATCATATAAGCACAAGACACACGATTCAATACAGATATACTCCCATCGCACATGTATTCAGATCAGGTTAAAACCATTTCAAATAGTAACTACCCTGATGAGGCATCACATTCCATGTACACAAAATATCTTGATATACCTACCCTACGTAGGTATGGGACTAATGTATATAATTTGTATTTGAGGTGAGTATCTCTCTTTAATTTCTCATGCGCTCTCTTGCTACACTGTTACAGGTCAAATAGTAGTAATTGTAGATCCATTACAGAACAGGGTTTCCACAAATGTTTATTTTGGAGTTCACTTGCCTCTAAACTCATGGCATTATGAATGATGCCGCGAAAAAGTAAATCGGAAAATAAGAACGTGCGTAACTTATAATATAAAAACTCGAGCAATGTCATTGCTTGCATTTTTAATTCAGACAGTTAAAGATTCTGCAGATATGAAATATATATTTTTAGTATGTATGATATATATGTTCATGTAAAATTGAAGTTATTACATTATAATAAATATGAAATTAAATATCTGCGAATACACAAAGATCTTCTATTCGGCGAATATTGTTTTGTCATTCACATTCTTCTTTATTCACAATTCTGACACATGGTTTGTAACACCCTTTAATATTCGCCGTAGACCCCTTAAATTATAATATATTTGTTATCAGCATCAGGCTAAAGTTGAAGAAATAAAGTGCAAGAACCGTAACAAAAAATGTATACACTAACCTCTATCACTTAAGTCCGTCGTATTAAGTTTTTTGTCACGCCTACTTTTTGTGGGCATTTTTTTCAACCAAAATGTGGTTTTCTTAAAAAAAATTGTAACAATTATAAGCAATTATTTTTTCTAATATATCACTTCATATAATGTTTTAGTTTTCACAGTCAATAAAATAAAATATCATTATTCGTGTTCTTAACTATTCTTCTTTAAGGCAGATAGGGATATAAATAGGATATTATACTCTTAGCCCCAAGCGGACTGTAGCCTTTCCATATGTTTTTCTTTACATTATTCTTTACAGACAATGTAAGAAAAGGATCTTGATTAAAAGATTATGATAACCACTTGCCTGCAGGTCCGTCGTTCGAGCTTATATTTAAAACACTTTCTGTATGCGCGCAAGTATTTCCCATACAAACACTTAAAAAAAACATCTAGGTAAAACATATTTGCTAACTCCAAAGGTGTGGTGTATTTGTGCAATTATTCCTTACCCCAAAACATTTTAAAACTTTTCAGCTTTGGAAGTATTTTTTTTAATGACATACCATGATCACAGTTTTTCGATATTAACATATAATGTTCGATTATCAAGCCGGTATACTTATATTTACATAGTTTCTTGTATACTTTTCATTCATCTTCGTAAACATTTATGCATATATGTACATACACATAAATACAAGCACACGTTTGCGCAAAATTTAACAAATAGGATTGGTCATTGATTATATACATGGGTACTAAATTTATTTAAATGAGTTTGGGCTTACAAGTTCACGATCAAAAATATAAATAACCTTAAAAGAATATATTTTTAATTGTATATACCAGATTTTGTCGTTTATTCACGTCAGTCATTCTCGTATATTCATCTATTAAGTGCATTCCATTCCAATGCTTAATTTTATTATTTTTTAAAATCGACTAGTGCAGCAGAAGTGACAACTCATAGGGTTAATGTACATGTGCGTTGTTTACTGCACGGCACCGCAGCGTTACCGCTTTTGTGTCCAAGAGTACACACAACCAGGTTGGTATATGAAGGCATAGGAGCAGTGTGCTGCGTCCACGCAATATTGCCACCTGAAAGCAGTGTAAAGCTAAGTCAAAAAACTTATCAAATATTGGCATTATCTGTTTTTTATTATCAGGAAAGATTTATATGGATCTTGAATTTGTATGCACTACACAAATATATTGTCACTCGTTCAATTGATATCCGCGCCACCTACCACGATTACGTACCTGAATCCCAGGAACAATTAGTGGATGCGGGTTTGGTTTATTCTCTAGGCATCTCCTCATTAACATCCAAACAGGAAGTTCAAACGACAAATATTAACGGACAAATATAAACTAATAAACCTGTCTTTGGAAATGACTAAAAGGAAATGTTTGTGTTCTTGCAAAGCCGGCGTTGGAGAAAAATGCACACATATAGCATCTTGTCTATTCTTCATTCATAGGTAATATCTCTTTCAATTAAAATGTTTGGCTTTCTGTACGATTTGCAATGTGGAACTCTACAGTATTCCCTCTTAGTGTGTTTACCAGTTTTTAATCCAGTTTTTTTCTGCCATTATTCTCGCACTTGACCACAAAATCTATTTAATATAAGAACATATTAATTTTAACGTATTTAATTTAAACTACCACGTAATATTCGCAAATTGTTTTCACAAGGTAAAAGCACAATTCAAATTCTTAGACCGCAAACTATATAAAAGAATCGAAATGCATATATTAACTTATTTTTACAACTTCTTTTTGGTATTTATTTACTCTTTGTTATTTCTTCTCTTAAATATATATTAAATAAATTTAGTAAATATTATAGTATACTTATAAAATTTGAGATGTGTACTTTTCGAAACACAAATTTCCATACGATTTGACAGATAATGGCGCGACTTATCCTGGGATTAGGTTTCCGCTATAATCCGCTATAGACGCGGTATCACCGAGTGTCAATATAATCTTATTTATTAGCCCTTTTTTATCATCAGAAATGATCTATATGGATCTTGAATTTGTATGCACTACACAAATACACATGATCTTACTTTTTATCGAGATCACGATTTGTGATCTGGAAACTTGTTTTACTATTTACCACTAGGTCCCACCAGCGTTAATAGGAAATCAATTTTCCGTTACGATCCATGTTGCCATACATAAATTGTAAAATCATTGATAATCGCAAAAGAAAGAGACATTTTTGTAGCGGAATAAATAACTAACGATACGGCTTCTATTTTTATTGGTTAATATGGCTATTGAATTGGTTTTAAATAAAACCCGCAATTGCTTTTATTTTTAGATGCTTTATTTTTAGTATGATAACGCTGCAACAGATATAAAAATGGATATTCAACCACGTGTTCAAAATTATGCTATCTAACTACAGCTAATGATTGACATAACTAAGATTGCAGAACTATTTTTGTTTGCTGAAATTAAAGAAGCACGGTGAGATATACTGCTGCAGTATAGTCATTCACATCTAGGTAAGGCTGGGCAAAGCTATTAGAATGCTGTCAGTGTTTGAAGATCCAGACTGTTTTATTATCATTGGCTGATCTATATAGATCATTTCCGATAATAAAAAACGGCTATTATCGACATGACGATTTTTGATTTGAAAACTTGTTTTACTATTCACCACCAGGTGCCCCAAGTGTTAATAGGAAAATACATTTCATTTACCGTTTATCTTGCCATACTTAAATTGGAAAATCGTTGATAATCCCAAAAGATGTGAGCGAGATGTGATTGAATTCTTCAATTCGCGATAAAATTGTTGTAATTGTAAATTTCGATATTAAAATCAATTTAGAGACAGTTTTTTTTAGATAAGATGTTAAATCAATTAAATATAATGCTTTTGTGGTAAAAACAATGGTCATAACAATGGTAAGAACTGTTATGAGAAGCTTTTCAAAAATTAACAGTTTATAAGAAAAACATTGATAAACATAAAAAAGAAATTCTTTGGATTTCTGAAGTTTCTTATAGGCATTATTTTTCAAGTAATATTTAACATTGTTTTTTCCTAAATAGCTTTTCTGTAATGACTAATAATAAGGAGGTCGTTAAGGATATTAATTAACTAATAACTATTTTTATTTACTTGTAAATAATTATATTTAATAGATATCATCACAACTAAACAAATATCTAACGTTAAGGTATTAGTGCGAGTTCTTTTTCATTTGGTTTAAGTTTCGCAGAAGGTCTGAATCTAAAAACAACCAATTTATCAAGGTGAATGGAAAGACAAAATTGGTCTGACAGCAGAAAAAAATTGGTTTAAATGTTAAAAAAAAAATGGTTTCCTGGTCCAGTGGAAAGCCACATAGGACATTTTTCAATTTACGAGCATCTATTTTTTTTTTAAATCTGTCATCTTCAAAATGTCTCCATACCATATTTTAAATCGAGTAAATTCTCACAGTTTTTTTTATTTGTTTATTTCAGTTAAGTTCTAGGCGTGATATAACTAAACTCAAGTAATGTAAAATTATATACTACTGAAAAAGAAGTTAGTTTCTTGTGCAGGCTTGTTATGCATATATAAGGAAAGGGTAACCCTTAGACATTTTCGTTTTTCTTGAATGAAATTTGGGTTGGCACGTTGCATACATTTTGTGTATAGTGCTAAGAAATCCATATCAAATATCTATATCTCGTTTGAAATGTCGTAAATATATCTTTAAATGCGTTTTGTAGTTTTTAAAATGTAAGCCTTAAAATGTATACCAATATTTTTCAAACTTTGAAGGAACCATTCATTTTCTATTAGTTTGCGCAAAAAAACCCATTGCCTTTTTTCTTCGATAGCTATATAAGACTATACTAAAAAAATTTCAAACAAATCAAAGTGTAGTTACCAAAATGTCATTTATTCATAATTTTGTTCGTATGCCTATACTTATACTTAAGGATTGTATTCATTAGACTATAATTTATAAATAATAAATCTAATATTACTAAAACTTATTATAGTGGTTTGATAATTCTAAAACATTCTCTTCATTGGAGATCGGGATGAGTCAGACCAGTGAGCCCACCTTCTCATAGACGAACAAGAATATACATGTATATTATGGAAATATCTATGGGTTATATATCAAGCCCAAAGAAAAAACGATTGACAATGGGTTATATCTCAAGCCCAAAGAAACAACGATTGACAAGCGTTAATGTCTGTTTAATTTCTAAAACGATTTCGTTTTCAGATGTGATAGCAAAGCTGAGAGGCAAAGTCCCTTAATACGTCAAAGTTAAGGCTATCGATTGGGCCATTCTAGCCAATTAGTCAATTGGTGTCCCTTCTTTTGAAAGTTTTGTCCTCGATCAAAACTCGATTCATTTTCAGCATTTCAGTTTCTTCAACGGCTCGGCGTAAGCATGTTGGCCTTTAAGTTTACACCATTTTTTGACATATGATATTGGCAGATCTCGTCTAAGTCGTTACCTCGTTGAAGTAAGGAGTTTTCTCAATAGTCATCTTACACAAACAAACCGATAGTTGCTGAAAGAGCTCTGTACAGCTCGTCTTTATAGATGCTCCCATATGTGGCTTTTAAATTGATAGCATCGGAAATATATTGTGAATATTATTTCCTAAACCCTACTTGAACCCTATTAATGAGATAGTTGCTGAATGGTCTCAAGCAACTTCAACAAGAAGTTCACGCGGTGTTGTATTTTTATTTGTTTATACTTCCCGAATCGAAAAATTTCAAACTATCAAAGACATCGCGAGAATACACAAATAATTTTTTTTAATTCGTTCAAAACTAAACTTAAAGTTGCCTATTAAATACTAGATTTTGACTACAATTCCCCGTGAAATAGGATACTAATACTACAAAAATCAAAAACACTTTAGTACCAAGCAAAGCGAACCGATAAAGCATTACTTAAGCATATTTATTTGGTGGTTTTATTAGAATTTTTGTGGCAACAATACAAATACACATTATAATGACCTTGTAACCCGTACCCATCCAATATTATTTTGAAAAAAATTGCGGAAGTCGTGTTTTGTATATTGCACTACTACAATTTACTTAATACTTGAATAAAAGAACAATACTCCACTGATTAAACATACATTACCCACGATTATTGAACTATTAGGTGCTTTGGCCATAATGTGAATTGGCGTGCATAATTTCATTAATTTCTGCTTTCGCCGACATGCTTTAAAAGACACAATGTGTTACATATTTCGTTAAGACCTTCAGTTCTAAAATCATTACCTTCACTAAAGCTAATGTCTAACAAGCAGAACTATTTCTGTGTTCATTGAAAAAAGAGTTAAACATATCATGTTTTTACTTGTTATACTTTTATGTTATGGAGATCAATCCACCTTAGTTATGTTTATATTATAAATTAGTTTTCACTATTGAACCTCACTTTTGAAACTATGTCCAAAAAGTTCAAAGGACCATTTTGGCTGCTTACAGACAAATTGAATCAAATTACTAACAAGTTGTACCGGAATTAAAATGATCTATAAAATGTTGTCAGCTTTAATTTAAAATATCTGGTATCACAATCCAGTTTGATTAACTAGATTAACTGTTGAGATGCAACCAGCGCCCTGGCAATGATCTGCCATGACACACATGCCATTTAACATATGGCAATACTTTTCTATTTTAATTTGAATTCCAACGACACAAGTTGTCAGTCTGTCGTTCTTCGTTTTTTTATTCTTTTCATGTAAATTCATGTTGAATTCTTTTTTCATTATATTAAATTGCGTTATAAATAAAGTTCAATAGGTTATGGGCCCAGCCCCAAATCATAACGAATATTTGAAGTGTAAAATAAACAATTTTTAATTTGTGTATTGCTGTGCGAGATGTCGATAAACATGAATTCAATCAGGCCGCTTACAAGCGAAAATTACGATACATGGGTAATGCAAATCGAAGCGGTGATGACGAAGTGTGGGACATGGAAGCACGTCAGCGGTGCAGCAAAGAGACCCGAAGTAAAGGACGAAAATGAAGAGTCCAAGACAGAACTACTGAAGTGGCTGGAAGATGACGCAAGAGCAAAGGCAGATTTGATCATCGCTATTGATCCAAGTCTTTTGCGGCTGGTGAAAGGATTGGACACGTCCAAGTGTGTCTGGGAGCGATTGAAGTCAGAATTCGCTTCCACAGGACCAGTCAAGAAGGCAACACTGCTGAAACGTGTGGCGACTTACAGAATGCAGGAAGGCGACGATCTGCGAAAGAACTTAATGGAATTCTTCGATTCAGTTTCACAGCTGAAGTTAATGGGTGTCGATATACACGAAGAATTATTGTCGATACTTCTGCTAAACGGACTGCCACCAAGTTTTGAGTTATTTCGATGTGCGATGGAATCGCACGACAATTTGCCAAAACCTGGAGTCCTGAGGGAGAAAATTCTTGAAAAGAGTGATGCTCAAAATCAACGTAAAGTGGATGTTGATACAGAGGCGATGTATGTCCGCCGAGGAGCATGTCAGAGCAAGTCAAAGTTTCAACGAGTTGCACCGCACAAAAAGAACTATGGTAATGCAAGTGAAGGTGACAGAACTTTTAAGTACAAGTGCTACAGATGTCATCAAGTGGGTCACAAGGCGTCTGAATGTCCGGAAAATAAAAAATCACGAAGCTACCCAAAAGATGAATCTACTGCGAACAAAGTAGATAGTACTTTCCACACAACGGAAGTCATAGATCGGGCTTTGGGGATCCTGAAGAGTGCGAATGGAGGACAATGGTGCCTGGACAGTGGCTGCACATCTCACATGTGCAACGACGAACGTTTGTTTTCATCATCACCTTCGAAGATGCATGGGAAGCTGCTGTTAGCAAACGATGCTAGTACAAGTGTTGATGCAATGGGAACAGCTCGGATTGTCACTACAGATGGGAAGTCGGAAAGGTCAGTAAAACTCCAAAATACCTTATTGGTGAAGAATTTGAGGACTAATCTTCTCTCTGTTGCGAGGATAACTGATCACGATAATACCATTACGTTCGACAAAGAAAAAGCAATTGTTCGCGGAAATGATGGCGAAATAAAGGTGATTGCAAATCGAGTTGGTCAACTGTACTATGTTCAAGAAAGCACTCCAGAAGCGTGCATCATCAACGGAAAAGGATCGAATGTTGAGTTATGGCACCGTAGACTTGGTCACCTAAACGGACGAGATCTGTTAGATATGTCTCGAAGAAAATTGGCGACTGGAATGAACATCAGCGACAATGAAAGGCTTAAGTCATGCGACGTTTGTCTTCGCGGAAAAATGACGACATTGCCGTTTCCTAAAAAGTCAAACAGACGTACAAAGCTGTTGGAACTAGTGCACACTGATGTCTGGGGACCATCCAGAACAGAATCGTTGGCTCAGTCGAGATATTTCATCACATTCATCGATGATAGCAGCCGATGGTGCGAAGTTTTCTTTCTGAAACAAAAGAGTGACGTTTTCCGTGCTTTCAAGGAATACAAAGCTCACGTAGAGACGCAAACTGGTCGCAAAATTAAATGTTTGATGTCGGATAATGGGCGAGAATTCCGTAACTACGAGTTTGATGAGTTCCTGAGAAGAAATGGGATCAAACGACGACTTACAGTTCCACACACACCACAGCAAAATGGAGTGGCGGAACGCAAAAATCGAACACTCGTCGAAATGGCGAGGTGTATGCTCATTCAGTCAAATGTTGGAGACGATTTTTGGGCAGAAGCTGTAGCAGCGTCAAATTATCTGCGAAATAGATGTCCTACCGTCAGTTTAGATAACCACACACCGTTTGAACGTTGGAACAAGAGATTACCGGACCTGAGTCATCCAAAGGTGTTTGGATCAAAAGCGTTTGTGCTGGATAAAGCTCCTGGTAAGGGAAAGTTCGACGCGCGTTCAAGTGAGGGTATCATGGTCGGATACTCTGAAGCATCCAAGGGCTACCGAGTGTGGGTACCTGAAAAACAAAAAGTGGTTATTACGAGGGATGTCAAGTTTATTGAAAACGAGACGATTGACGTGGAGCGTCAAGAAAAATTGTTTGCAGTCCCTGATGAAAATTCTAAAAGCGAATATGGATCAGATTCAGTGCAGATACCGATGCAAGGGCCAGAAGAGGATGAAGAGCTCGAGGTACGAACGGCACCACAGGATTGTAAGCGATTTTCAAAAATTAACGAGTCAAAAGAGCAGTCTAAACGTGCTCGGAAGATATATCAAACGAGATCTGTATCACGCAACACCAAAGAAAAGGAAATCGAACATCATAGCCTGCAAGAAAAAGACGAAACCAATAGAGATGAGGAGGAAAATGAAACAGATGACGAAGTGTATTTCGATCCACTAGAAGGAGCTGAAATTGCGAACATCGGAGAGCTATCACTTGAGGATGCGATGTCTGGAACAGAGGCACCAGAATGGCTAGAGGCGATCAAGGAAGAGATTCGAGGGCTTATCAAGAACAATACTTGGGACCTGGTCGAGCGTCCAGCGAATAGAGCTGTTGTGACCAGCAAAGTTATTTTGCGAAATAAGTTAAAGCCAGATGGATCGTTGGATCGGAAGAAAGCTCGTGTTGTTGCTAGAGGTTTTACACAACGCCAAGGGATAGACTTCGAAGAAACTTTTGCACCTGTGGTTCGCCTCGAATCGATTAGACTTTTAATGGCACTGGCTGTTCGTGAAAACTTGGCAGTTCATCAAATGGATGTCGTTGCGGCTTATCTGAATGGTGACCTGGAGGAGGAGATTTACATGGATCCTCCGAAATACCTTCAGCAGGCGTTGCAGATGCTAGTAAAGGAAGATGGACAAAAGAATGGAGTTGGAAAAAAGGCCAAACAGATGCTCCAGAAGCTCAAAGAAGGTAAGAGCGTGTGTCTTGTATGCATCAAGAAGTCAGAAAACTTTGAATCGTATACGAGAAGGACTTGCTGCTGTTTTTGAAGTCAAGGATCTTGGACTGGCGCGGTACTGTTTGGGCGTCGAAATAGTTCAAGCAGACGGTGAAATAAAACTAAAACAAGAGGCATACGTCAAGGAGCTGCTGAAGAAATTCAAGATGGATGAATCGAAACCGATTAGTACACCGAGCGATGCAAAGGCAAAATTGCCGAGTGGAGATAGTCGCACTGAAGGACGTCAAGTCGAAAAACCATATCGCCAGCTCATCGGATCGCTTATGTATTTGGCGATTGCGACCAGACCAGATATCGCTTTTACTGTAAATCGACTAGCACAGTTCAACGAAAGTTATCAAGATGTGCATTGGTCAGCTGCGAAGCGTGTTCTACGCTACTTGCGAAGTACAGAGGATTATGGATTGGTGTACACAAAGGACACACTTGGTCTTCGAGGATTTTCTGATGCTGATCATGCAAATGACGAGATGGATAGAGTATCGTATACGGGATACGTTTTTACGTTAAGTGGAGCAGCAATCACTTGGCGCTCTCAAAAACAAAAGTCAGTGGCTATTTCGACAACGGAAGCTGAATATGTTGCACTGTCAGAATCATCCAGAGAAGCAACATATCTTCGAAACCTGATGACCGAAATGAATTTTCCCGAATTAGCTGAGATAATTGTTGGGACAGATAATCGAGGAGCAAAGCACATAGCTGAAAATGCAGTATGTCACTCCCGTACGAAGCATATTGCAACCAGATATCACTTTGTGCGTCAGCTGTTAAGGGATGGACAAATGGCTGTCGTATATACTCCAACTGAAAGGATGCCTGCGGATGTGTTCACCAAACCTCTCCCAGGACCAGCACACTATCGATGTATGAGAGACATCGGAATGACCAAATGCTAATGTACGCGCTGTTTGAGGAAGGCGTGTTGAGATGCAACCAGCGCCCTGGCAATGATCTGCCATGACACACATGCCATTTAACATATGGCAATACTTTTCTATTTTAATTTGAATTCCAACGACACAAGTTGTCAGTCTGTCGTTCTTCGTTTTTTTATTCTTTTCATGTAAATTCATGTTGAATTCTTTTTTCATTATATTAAATTGCGTTATAAATAAAGTTCAATATTAACGAATATGATTTGGTTTGGGGCCATGTTTCATTAAGGACATTTTTTATGATAATTTAAAATTTCAGAGTTCCTCTGGTATAAGTACTTATTTCTTCCAGCTTTTCAAATACGAATGACTGATTGCTCTTAAAATAAACTTCACTTTGAGTAAATGGCAGAACCAAACAAATGCATGCTTCAACCAATGCAGTCTTTTACGAAAACGAATTTATACCACAAAACAAACAAATTGAAAAATATATTATATTGTAAAAAATGTTTGAAATAAAACTGGTAAAACCATTTCAAAATTTAAAAAGATATGAACATTTATATGATAACGAACGAAAAGTTATTCTCTTACAAATTTTAGATAGAAATATATATTTAAGCCTTTATAACTAAACTATGTCAAATAAAGAATATGCTGTACTCAGTATTTAATGTAGTTCTTCTCCATTATTCACATTAATTTGCATTGTTTTTGCGTTATAAGAAAGTTCATTTTTGAAGTCATTCTTCTTTTGACGCATTTAGGATAATATTCACATTGTAACGGAAGTAAAATTAATAATGTTACGAAAGTCAAATTATTTTGATAAGTCCAACAATAACAGCAATATGGAAATTCTGTGTCACAGAATGTGTAATGGAGGATGGAAAAAATGATTTGGTACGATGTGCATAACTTACGAAAAATAGGCATGCATATTTAAAAAATTTAGTAATGAAGTTGGAGCTATCGGGAAAAGCTGTAGATCCTACTTACATATATGCGTAAAACGAAAATATTAGACGGGAAACTCCAAATAAAAGGACTTGAGTTCACTCCGAAACTGCACATGCCGAGGCAAGGAATTCCGTAAGCGGATGGAATCAGTAAAAAAAAAACAATCGTTCCGATGTAAGAGATGCAACTCGAGGGTGAGCAAGTAGTTGGGATCTGTTAGAGGAACTACAACACAATTTAACAAAAAGGTAACTTGGCTGTGTGTCTGCACCACGTTAAATAACAAGACAAGTGAACGAAAACAAAGTAAATTGTCAAGAGATCTAAAGTGAGTTGAAATAATTTGAAACAAAGTAGAAACGATTCAATTTGTAAAAAATATTTTTAAATGTGACGCAGAAAATTTCGAAGACATCGCTAAGAATTGGAACAACAAGTGTTTTTGCTAACATGAAACGTATTTGTCGAGGACAAATATATTATGAGATCCAAAGGATATATTAGGAAACGTACTCTTTTGTGAAGCCATTGTGGGTTATGGAAAATAAGAAAGTTCCAGGGAGTTTTTACTAAAAACAATACATTTAGTTTTACTGTTTAGAAATAGTCCATTACTCTCGGACCAATCAGATATCCTCCATAGATCAATGCTGATCGTATTCACGTTACTGATGACAACTGGGATACAGCTCTACGTGTAAATTCAGTAACGCATCACGGGCATCATGATGCTCTAGATGCTTTGTAAACTGTTCATTAATGCAAATATTAGCATCACTTTCTACGTAAAGTATTCATTATTGCAAACTTAGGTAAACTGATGCGCAAACATTTTAAACAAAAGCATCACCAAATAGATTGATGGGTTGTTGATTCGACAGGCAAAACAATTAAAATATATCAGAAGAGAAATAAAATAAATAAATAGATGAATTTTTGATCGAAAAAACAAAAAAAAATGTATAGGGCATATTTTCCACATATGAAAGAAGAAGCTCAGAAAATTTAAATAAAAAATTAACTTGATTAAAACTATAAAGGAATTGCATGGTCCGTAAAAAAAAATTGTCACTGTCGTTTACGTTCAAGGATACTTGATTGCACAGATGAGGAATTAACCAGATAGTCAACTCGAGAGCGAATCTCTCACCTTGCCTACAAGCTAAGTCGAACTCAGAGATGAGTAATTATACAGATAGATACGTCTGTCCCTTTGAACCCGCAAAACATTTTTAAAAATGGAGAAAAAATCCTCTCTCAAATGTTCTATCTGTGAATACGTGCGAGCCAGCCAAATAAAGTATGGAGGGGTTGATGTGTCAAAAATATGTCATTAGCGCGGGCTGTTTTGCAAGAATACCAAATGGCAACAAAAAACAGCTGATTATAGCGGATGTGTTGGTGAAGTGCTGCGAAGTATTGAGTTAACGTAGTTCAAGCTTAATTGATATTTTAATGTTTATAAAAAAAAATAGTTAGGTATATAATAAATAATGAAGTTGTATAATAAATTCGAATAATTTTTGTGTTTATAAGAAATAGTTCTCAATTTTTTATCTGCCTTAAAATAAACATACTTGGGTTGTTGTATTTTTTCCATTTTGGTTATTAGAGTGAGATAAAATGTATATATTATTTAATAATTGCATGAATATTACTAAATTAGTAATGTTTGGGTGTAAAATATTTATAGTTAATAGTTTTGGATTAGTGTTTCATGTATATTAAATTCGTTGGTTGTTTTATTATGTTATTATTAAACATATGAACATTTAATATATTTATACACATATTCGGAACGTTCATATGAGAGCGAGCGAATTGACAAACTGCGACGAAATAGCTTTAAATGCATTTTTAAACACAAATTGTAGACTTGACTATTTCAATTCCAAGATAATAAAGTTATAAAATTTATTTCATCATGCTGAACAAATTTAATAACGTTATTATCTTTGAATTGGAATAGTGAATAGCGGTGAATAAAATAGCAGTGAATTTATAAAATACTATGTTCAATTATTGAAATGGTCAGTTAACTAATGACGCGTTACTCATTAATTTCATTCATTGAGCTTTTATTTATTTTACCTACAATCTTAGTAATTTTACAGAATATTTCATTAATTCACTGCTGAAATATTTATTAAACCTTCCGTTTAAAAATTATTTGATTTTAATTATTTTACTCGACATTCGATAAGTCAACCACCAAAATTATTTTATTATTAATGACAATTTAAAACTGCTAAATTAGTTTAACTACTGGCAAACAAATTATGATAACCCTTATTTTATGTTTAACTTGCACAACTGCCAAAATATTTACGAAACTGCTTAAAAATTTTTACCCAAAATATGCTTGTTTGGTAAAACTATTATTTTAGTTTACATAATAATTAAAAACATTCACCAAAATTTTATTCTGTTGCAAATTTATTATAAATCGTCGCATGTTATTACGATGTTATTGGACACAGCCCAGTTTTGACTTTTAATATGTCAACATGAGATCTTTTCCAAAATGGATTCTTAGGCGCAGAACTGCTATTGTGTGCGTGAGCTGGCTCAATTTGATTTGCATGTAAAAACATATACGAACACAGTACTGTGCCTTTTTGAAGCAAATAAAAAACGATAGGCGGGAGAGCCAAAAATCCTCTCAGCCGACTATCTGTATAATTACTCATCTGTGGTCGAACTGATAAGCCCCACATAATTTGCACTTATATGGGATCACGCACACATGAATCGAATTATATGGGGCCGCTGCAAGAAATGTAATTTTTTATAGCAAGAAGATGGGAACAGTTTATGAATTTCAGCAGATTACACCTCATAATTTGGGTTTGTAAAATAAACATGCACAATATGCAGTGAATATGGATTTATAAAAACATACTTACCACACAACTAATAACATAATAAAATATTATAATATTGAGAATAAAGCCACGTTTTAACCAACTTATTCTAATTTTTAATGAGAAATAATCAAAATAATATTGATTAACGTGACTAATATGTAATAAGTAAGTTGATCATACATTTTCGGTTTACAATAAATTTAAGTATTTATAACTTTACAAACACGGATTTTGTCATGGATAAGGCATTTAAGTACTTTTATGCTACATTTCCACTATAAAATAAACCGAGATTAAGCACAAAAAATGTATTACCTAGATTCATTTTTAATCTTGTGTTTAGCAGATATGGTTAATCTTGAGATTTAAAGTGGATTAAGGGCAGACCTTAATATCGGTTTAGTGCTCAGAGGAAACTTTGCATAACACAATTGGGCACCGGTTTAAAACGCTTTTTAATATAATGTGATCCAAATCCTTAAAAATATTATTTTTGGTAGGTGAAACACTTTTTTAACAACATTTGCAATCACTTACTAGTAGTAGTTTATTGTTAATTTTCATACAAATTACAAACTTTATAATTAATTCAATATATATATGTAACATAATGTGTATGCTTATTTATGAGTTGTATTCAACAAATATTTTAAACCCAAACATTACTAGTTTAGTAATATTTATGCAATAATACAATAAAATATACATTTTATTTCATTTTATTAACAAAAATAAAAAAAGTAAAACAACCCAAGAATGTTTATTTTAAAGCGTATAAAAAATAGAGAATTATTTATATAATAATAATAATATAACCGCAAAAAATATTCCAATTAAATTGTAGCAACTTTATTGGGTAACTAATTTTTTGTTTCTTTATAAACATTTACATTAAAATAGCTATAAAAGTTGAATTACATAAACTGAACACTTCGCAGCATTTCCTATTTCCCAACACATCCGCCGTGACCAGCTGTTTTGTTGGTGCGATTTGGATATGTTGCAAAACTCCCCACAATTATTTTTGGCGGGTAATCTAGTAAATTAGATCTAACTTCATGTGTCTGACTCACACGTATTCACAGATGGGAAAATTGTTTGATTACTCATGGTATCATAACTATGGGTGCAGTGGCTTAGTGATTAAGTGCGTTGGACCATTTGGCGCGAGGTTGCTAGTTGAATCCCGACCTGTATGTTCAAGTTTCCAGATCACAAATCGTGATCTCGATAAATACTAAGATCATGTGTATTTGTTGTAGTGCATACAAATTCAAGATCCATATAGAACATTTCTGATAATAAAACATAAGGTAAGGCTACAGTCCGCTTGGGGCGAACAGTATAATACCCTATCCATATCCCTATGTACCCCAAAGAAGAAAGCATTAAGAAGATAATGGATAGCATTTTATTTCATTCTATGCAATTTATATATAGAAAAATATTTTTTTTTTAAAAACGTTTTTTTAAAAATATTGGCTTAACATTTTTTTTCGAAATCTATGAACATTTTTGAAGCATTTTATTGAAAAATGGCTACAAAAAGTAGGCGTGGCCCAAAATTTTATATGACAAATTTATAAAGGAGAGCAGTGCCTAAATATCTCGTGAATGTTATAATCCTTTATCTCTTTTACTACAGACTTAAACGGTATTTTCTAAATAGTGGGCGTGGCAGTAGGCGAATTTAAAAATTTTAACACTTTACCATTTCGGAACCCTAGGGAGTATATGTTCCACATTTCAGCTTCCTAGCATAAATTTAAAGGCCTCAAAAGTTGATACGGACGGACGGACGGACATTGCTAAATAGTCTTAGATTTTGGTCCTGATCATAAATTTATATAATTTTAGGGGTCTACGATGAATATTAAGTTGTTCTACAACTTAACGACTATACTGCATCCAGTATATCTCACCGTGCTTTTTTAATTTCAGCTCACAAAAATATTTCTGCTAACTTAGATATTTCAATCATTAGCTGCAGTTAGATAGCATAATATTGAACACGTGGTTGAATGTCAGTTTTTAGATTTGTTGCAGCGATTTCATACTAAAAAAAACAGCACCTAAAACTAAAATTAATTGCGGGTTTTATAAACAACCAATTCTGAATAGCGCATTCCAAGAACTTACTTCGACAGCTAATCTTCTTCTATTACTTCTTCTATTACAGCAAAGTAATGAGTTCAAACAACAATAGTTTTCACCATAAATAGTAAGGCATGCATCTTCAAATCTTGTCGCCCCGGAAACCATAGTATCATAGTATCCCCTTCACTTGGATTAATTTGTTTTTTTTTTTTTACTATCTGCCGAAACCGAATCAAATTTGCATTAAAGGCTTAACTACATTCGGCAAAAAGTGAAGTACACACACAAATGTATTTTCTCTTTTCACACCGTTTGCAATTTGTATTTTTCTCTCAACTTTTCACAAAGTGACTTTCTTGAAAGATAGACGTACCTCTAACTTCCAAGTGGCACACTTTGGGAAAGTTCGAAAAAACTACTACACTTACACAAAAAAGCTGTCACTAGTTACTGATCTTACGCTTTTGTGAAAAAAATTTCTCTTTTTCGTTAGCAAATGCTTTTTGTTTATTCTTTCTTAGAGCTTTTAAAAGTCAAAATAGATTCTTAGTCCGTTTCTGAATACGAGAAACAGCAGCGTGTGATGAGCTAAGGCCGAATGTAGTTAAGCCTCAAGTCACTTTGTGAAAAGTTGAGAGAAAAATACAAATTGCAAACGGTGTGGAAAGAGAAAACACATTTTCGTGTGTGTACTTTACAAATAGGTATGGATACAGGTCTTTCGAGAAATTTAAAACAGAGTAAGCCGGTGCAAGTAGCGACACTGTACTTAGCTCATTGAACAGATTCAAATATTTTACGTCAAAATTCATATGTCAGATGTCAGCTGTCAGCTGTTTAGCAAGGCAGCCATGTAGTTAAATGCGTGTGCATGCGTTGCGAAGTGTAATTTGTTGATTTTTGTTTCTTAGATTCCTATTAACAACTCTGTTTAAAATATGATTGTGCCCATCATCAAATCTCACAATTCATAACAGTAAGGAAATTGTAACATAATTCACACCTTTCGCAGAGATTTATTTGCTAATACCGCCTGTAAGCTCATAAATTTGCATATTTAATATTATATAATTTTAGTTTACCTACTCAGCTTTTTTTTTGTTATCATCTAGCTTTCATTGTGATTTTAGGTGTAATTCGTTGGAATCTTTTTTGACATAGCCAATTTCATAAAATATTAATTGGATTTCAACTATATCGATATATCTAGTGTTTTCAACGGACGAAAGAATTATGAATCGGAGCTGACCATTAGTATAACGAATTAATGATTGCAACAATGGGCAATGTTGGCGGAGAAAACTCTGATGAAAGAGGTACACGGAAGAAAAGATTAATATCCTTCGATTGGCATGAATTTGCCTGTGGCTGCGGTGCAGCTTTTGTCAATCTCGGATTAACTTACCCTATTTATAAAGTCATATTTCGCCAAATGCTTCATGGAGTAAAAATAACATCAGCTTTCGGTCAATTGCGACATGAAGGATTTATTTATCTGTACCGAGGCATATACCCCCCTTTAGCACAAAAAACAATCTCTATGTCTATTATGTTTGGAGTGTACGATGGCACAAGGCAGAGTTTAGTTGATGTGTTTCATGTGAATAACTATTTAGCAAAAATAATAGCTGGATTAACAGCTGGAACCTTTGAGGGAGCATTACTGCCATTTGAACGAGTGCAAACCTTGTTAGCGGATTCGAAATTCCATAATCATTTTAAAAATACACACGCAGCATTTCGGTAAGGTATTTAAGGGATGATGTCATTTTAATTTCACTTAAAATTAACTTTTCTATTGTAGATATGTGTTAACGAATCATGGATTTTTGGAGTTATATCGTGGAATGATCCCGGTTCTATTCCGAAATGGACCATCGAATGCGATATTCTTTGTATTGCGTGAAGAGGCTAATATGCGAATACCTGAAGACGTAAGTTTTAAGTTTTATAAACCTTGATAATCAGACTATTAGTTAAGTTTTCTGAAAAGTCGTATGTATCTTGCGAACAATATTATAGAATTTAGAATATTCACACTTTATTGGTTGGAAATAGATAATTTTTCTTTTTATTCACTGGTTGGTAATCAGTTTCGAATCCGTGATCAGGCAAAGTTCAAGCATTGGCAATTAAAATAAGAAAACTTCAGTTGGTTGTGAGGATGGGACCAAAAAGAAGTTTGGGTTCTGTGCTGAGTTTTTTAAGCCGAAATGGCAGATGGGTGAGAAAGTTATGATACATCATTTCTGATCGTAACCTTGACGGCTACTAAGAACAAGAAAAAGGGGTTCCAGTGATAAATTTAATATTCTTTTCTTTTTCTTTAAATTCGACAAACTTTAGAACGAATTGTAAACTTAAAATAAAGATGATGGACTAGAACTACAGAAGTACTCATAATTATCTCCAACACCGGCATGATGCTGTCTGTCTAATGTATCATCTGCTTCTGTTGATTTGTATAGTTTGAAGTTATGTAGCGCCTGGAGAAATTTGGCGGTATTCATCATATAGTACCTAAAATTTTTCAATTTTGTGTTAATTAAACTGATTAATTAATTAGGTAGGTTTTTTTTGCCGCCGGTGGTGGAGATGGTAGTTTAAAAATGTTTATTTTGTGAGCTACTTTACTTATCTATAAAAGGCTGGTAATAGTTACTTACAACGGAAATTTTCTAGAAAGTTTTTTTTTAAAAACTCCAAAGATGTTTTTCTTTCCGACTTTAGAATGGAAATCCCCGAGCAAGACTTTGACATCGTATGGCAGGTGTAAAATACAAATTCAGTTACTATCCAGTGATAGTAACCACCCCATTGATTTTTTAGTTTTTCTTTGGAAAATATGACACCGCTATTAAAATGTTTGTATAAGCACATACTTTGGCTAATAAGATATTTATTATAAATATTTTTTGCCCCATAGAGAGCTTTATTAAAAAGCATAACAATCATTTCTAGTCGTTTTATAAGAAAAAAGATTTCGAATGCTATATGCATAAAATCACATAAAATTTTATTAAATGTTTGCATACTTCTTATTCCGTCCCCTTTAGGAATATAGCCATCATAACCCTTTCACTTCATTGCAATCTTACTGGTCAGGTTTGACCCCGCGCTTGAATAGAACCTTGATTGATATTGTTTTTTTACTCGGTGCCTACTCCTTTGAACATGACAATACCAACTGAGCCGGTCATCTTCCTTCCTTAGAGAAGTTTGACCCTTGCTCATTGAGGCGATCACACTTTTAGAAATGGTAATCATTTCCTTGCATGGTTTCACAGCGGCTGTGTCTTAAAAAGGGCTTTATTGTTATACTACACCCGATACAACAATATTGTATTGTCTTCCTTCTACATATACTTCTTTCGCCTGGCGGCTTCACAACACAAAATTTTAGCTGCGTTACTATGGATGCCATTACGGACAACATTTCCGTTTTTCTAACAATTAATTTGTCATGTTACCATTTCCATCACATGAAACAAGCTCCTCCAACTGGGGGCATATGATATTACGATCTTATAAATTTGGCTATTCCTGTTGAACAAAATCTTCATTAAATCAATCAAAATCAGAAATTAAATTGAAATATTTACACTAATCTTTACACCTCCCGTACTCCAATTTTTAACGCTGGAAATTCTCTAAAGGTTGTCACCCAGAACAGAGCCTGACCTGTCGTAGCATTAAAACTTTAATATAACAAATTACTGGATAGCTCACAGATCAGATGACTTTTCTGGCAATAAGTTTGCAATAGTTTGCAGAGTCAATTATTTTCAATCTTAACAATAAAAAAATACTCTGGATTAGACACATTTTTCAAATTGGCTGAGTTTCAAAATGCAGCATATGCAGTTCAACTACAAAGTGGAGAGTTCCAAAAGTCTAGCGAGAAAATGTATGCAAAGACAAAAGTTCCAAAAAGTTATCGATGCGTATTACCTGCGCAAACCGCGCAGTGATAATTTTTTGAATGCTTTCATTTGACTTTTGATATTTGTGTTTAAAGGAAAATATACGTTCCCTAGAGAAGTAAATTTAATATTTGAAAGGTACTCCACTTTAAGCTATATGGACACAGAATTCCACCACTACAAAGAAAAAAATCAATTTAAAATAATGTTTTGTTGGCCACGAAAAATTAAATTTCAAATCAAAATCTAACTGGATCTTTCTTCAACTATTATCCAAGTTAATGAGAGACATTGTGAATTAAATTAATTTCATAGTTACATTAGAAAGTTCGTTTACGGCATGTGGATAAAAATTGTTTCTAATATTTATTCTCCTGTAAAAATAACAAAATAAAAAATAATAGTCTTCATGTTAAGATACATTTTTTGACACGAATGGAGGGACCTACGGTTTAATGCCGATTTCGAACGGCAATTAATTTTTTTGAGAAGCTTCTCATTCTCATTCACTTTCTCGGATGTTTGTCAGACTTTTGCAAGAGCTGGAACAGTGAATAAAAATGTCTAGGTGGTACGTGTTGGATTTGAACCTTGGTCAAACACACTTAACCACTAAGCCACTGCACCCACGGAATCGTGTATATTATTGGCTAATTAGAACAGTTAATTGGGTTTTCTTTACACCAAACATACAAAATTATCAGCATAAAATGTTTTTTTTACTGGTAAAACATTTTCCGAAAATTTGTGTTTTACATAATTTGGATTTAAGACTAAATAACATATTTCTCTAATTTTTTATTTCAGGCTTCTCTGGCTTCTCGAACAGTTCAAGAGTTCGTGGCCGGTGCTGTCATTGGCGCATCTCTCAGTACGCTTTTCTACCCACTAAATGTTATAAAGGTTTCAATGCAAAGCGAAATGGGTCATAAAAGAGAAACAATGTTGACCGCATGCCGAAGAATATACCACGAACGTGGTAGCAGAATTTCAGATTTTTATCGTGGCTGTGGCTTTAATACATTTCGATCCTTTATGAGCTGGGGTATCATGAATACTGCTTACGAGAAAATAAAGGAACTGATTACATGAGTGCAGAATAACAAAACAGTGTGATTCAATTTCGCAGGTGTATTATTTGGAATAACGATGAGATATTATAAGTTTGAGCGCCCATTAAACTCAAGTCATTTATCCATAAAGCTATAATATAATAAGAAAATGTATAAACGAATGTATGTATTTATTTTAGACGTTGTTATTTGTTGTTTAAATTTCTTTACCGAAGTGCGGAGAAACAAAATAATAAACTACTCACTGAATATTGTAGAACTAAATTGTTGTGACATGAACTAAAACGTACACTATACGTAGATTTTGACGTTGCATTTATATGTAATATAATTTCTCGCTAAACCACTAGGTAATTGTTAATATAGCTCGGATCAAATTCATGATGTTAGGTATTATCCCATTTTGACTGAATGAATTTTTTTATAAAACTTAAAAACAAGTGCTTAAAAAATGTAATAAAAGCAAACATTATAACCAAAAAAGTAAATATTTTATTTCAAGTTAAGTTTTTTTAGAACAGTGTTGACTTAAGCACTTACCTACTTCAAGCCTAAAAACT
Organism: Ferdinandea cuprea; assembly: GCA_963576555.1. Classification (NCBI taxonomy): domain Eukaryota; kingdom Metazoa; phylum Arthropoda; class Insecta; order Diptera; family Syrphidae; genus Ferdinandea; species Ferdinandea cuprea. Next base: position 89,640,938 of record OY754959.1, read on the forward strand.
TAACACAATCAGTCTACGTGCATGTCTGCATGAAAACATACCTATATGTATACCAACATCAATTACTCAACTTATGCTAAGGAAATTTTTGCTAATTAAACATTTTTAATGCTTCTAGGACCTTTATCAATGTTCCAATGACCCCATGAGGAAAATTCGTAGCAGCAATAAACTGTCAAATTGTTTTAATAATATTTTCGTAAAATTTCCTTTTATTTCTTTTTTCAAGAATACATTGCCCTTTTTGGATGTTGCAAGACCCAGTGACGGTGCGTCATAGAGACATTTTAGACACTGTCTGCCCAAATATAAATCAGAAAAATTGTAAGCCTAAAAAAAAAATGTATGTTCATGTAAATAGAAAACAAAATTTTTGTGGCCATTTCAAAGCTCTCTTACTAAACTCTCTTAATAAACAAAACAAACCTTCTGCTCTTTCACTCATTAAAAATTACTCTTATATTAAAACTACTCAAATTTCAGCTTCCTAGCTTAATTTGAAAGGCCTAATAATTGCGTACGGACGGATGGACAGACATTGCTAAATAGTCTTAGGATTTGGTCCTGATCATAAATATATATACTTTTATGGGTCGACGACGAATATTAAGGGGTGTTACAAACTATGTGTCAAAATGAATATACTCTTAGGATAGGATATAAATATTCAAATACAAAAATGATATAAGACCCCAAAAGAACGAAATAAGTCCCCACAAAAAATTAAATTTTATTTCTTACAGCCATGCTTCATACGCTACGATTTTTGTCGTGTCATTTGTGATTTTGATGATAAGGGGAATAAAAATTATGGAGAATAGCCAAACACGGATGGGCCGCAATTCCCATCAGATTCTTGTATTCTCTTTTGGTCTTCTATCGAAAAAATTCTGCGTTTGCTTTATTCATGTGTTCTACTCGGTCGCGTTTTCTTCGCATTAGATAGAATTTAAGCCAAGAATAAATTAATGTCGGAGAAAGAATAAAGAACATCAATTTATTTATCATTAACTAACAAAACAGACAAAAGGAGATAATTAAATGTATAGACAGTTTTAGGTCTCATAATGCCTGCACTTACTGAGTATACTAATTTTGTGTACTCTGTAAAAATTACTATTATGCCTCGTTAATTTTTTCTAGTTGTAGAATGTGAATAATTATATTTATATTCCTAAAAAATAATTTTTACAAATTTTGTTCTTAATGAGTTTGAGTTTTACCTTTGAACCGACGAGAAAACAAAATAAATTTGAAAATCGAAACAAAACATAAGAAAAGGCTACATTCCGCTGGGACGAACAGTACGATAACCTATCCATATCCCTATATACCTCAAAGAAAATCGCACTAAGATGATGCAAAGCATTTTATTTCATTCTATTAAATTAAACTAAAATCGTACCGTAACATTTACATAAATATTGCACCTGTCTGCTTAACCACTCTAGAAATGTTAATAATGGCCGCCAAATTCTCTCATATTTCCTATCTGTGAATGCGTGAAGTCAGAAATTTTGCGTTTCTTTAGTGGGATTTACGAAAATTGACGCGAATAATTGAAGTCAAAATTGTCAAATTTGATTGGTGGCGAAACAAATTTGGGCACAAAATGTTCAATATCGGGTTGTCAAATTGCTTACACGCTCTCAATTCTCAGCAACCAACCTTACTTTTGACATATCCAGGTATGCCAAATTGGTATGGAGTGTGTTCAGGCCGATTCTTACATGCAAACCTAGCTTTTTTAAAGATTATTTTTTAATCTTGTGTTTAGAAGATTAAAATTTGTATGACAAAACTTAAGATTTAAAGTAGATTAAGGGCAGATTTTATCTTGATCTAGTGCTAGGTGGAAACGTAGCATTACACAACCAAACAAATTAGGCGTAAACGGCCCATATAGGACCCAAAGCCTAGCTTCTCCAACACCACTGTGTGTGCGAAGATATATTTTTTGTCACGAATGGAAGGGACCTACAGTTTAATGCCGATTTAATTTTTGAGACGCTTTTCATGACAGTTCTTACTTTTGGATGTTTGTCAGACGTGCGCAAGAGGTGGGGCAGCGAATAACAACTTTCAGGTGGTACATGTGGGGATTTGAACCAGCGACCTCTCGCCTAATGGTCCAACGCACTTAACCACTAAGCCACTGTACCCACACACAACCCCTGGACCCTAATTCTCAAATTCCACATAACGTTACATGTGAATGCCTAAAATTTTCGAATAGGAACAAAATTGGTGGATACTCTTAAGACTTCACAGAGTTTTTTTTTTCACCTCTGCGAAAATTGTATTTATTTCTCACATGTGGTATAATTTTATTTCGAAATTAATACTATGTACGAGAAACAAATCCGTTCGAAGAAAAATTCTTGGATGCGGATTTTCAGAATAGGAGTTTTCAGTCTTTTGCATGTATTTTGAGATTTTCACAGATAAACATGCGAGAATTTTTGAGATTTAAGGTCCTGTTTAACTAATATGGCTGGAAGTTGGGAATTTTTTTGTCGTTTATATTAATTTACAACTTTTTATACTTTAACATTTTGAATGCTGTTTATTGTGAATGGTTCCATCGTAGACAAACACCGGAAATAAACTGGTATGTTGGCGGGACTGACTGCGAAATGTCAAAACAAAAGGTTTAACTGCGGCCAACTTCAAATTTCTTTCTTTTTGACGTGCACTTTGTTAAAAGCGGTGTGTATATTTCTGCTGAAAATCGTAAATATTCTTAAACATCCGTTTATTAAATAAATATTTCTACTAACGATTATGTGCAAAATATTTGCAGTAATGTGAAACGTTTGAATTTTTTTCCAATTTGTTTGAGAATTTTGCGATGTTTCGTCCAAAATATTGTTGACATTTCCTTTAATTTGTCTGATTTCTATGTTGCAGCTTCAAGATGACTATCCGACCAGCATACAGGCCTAAAATTATTAAGAAGCGTACAAAGCACTTCATCCGTCATCAATCGGACCGATATGCTAAGCTTTCTGTAAGTTAAAAATCTCATTTCATTAAGTGTTAAATGTAAAATTCTGCTTCCCTTCTAGCCAAAATGGCGTAAACCAAAAGGTATCGACAACAGAGTTCGTCGTCGTTTCAAGGGCCAATACTTGATGCCAAATATTGGTTATGGTTCCAACAAACGTACTCTTCATATGCTGCCAACCGGCTTCAAGAAGTTTGTTGTCCACAATGTCAAGGAACTAGAAGTTCTGATGATGCAAAACCGAGTCTACTGCGGCGAGATCGCTCATGGGGTTTCATCGAAAAAGCGTAAGGAAATCGTTGAACGCGCCAAGCAACTGGCGATTCGTTTGACAAATCCCAACGGACGTCTGCGCTCACAAGAGAATGAATAAGCTTAAGGAGATTCCTGTATTTTTTTTATTTTTAAAAATGAGTACTTGTGCACATAATTTCTACCGTCGTACGCCAATATAAGATGATGAAACAAAAACTTTAAACAATGTGTCTTATTTTTGTAAGTGATACCTTCGGCCAGTTCGTTTGTGTGAGTATTATTGAAATGGTTCGAACTGAACAATTATTTTTGTTTAAATCTGCATCGTGAGTTTTTGATTGACATTTTACGCTGAGGCTATTTTATTCACCCAGTTTTTTTGTAAACGGATATTATAGGTACAATTTTGCAGTGTTTGGAACAGCTGATAAATGTTATATGTTTCTGGGATTTTACATTTCTTGTTAGTACCGGTTACCAGCTGCAGTTGGAAGTGCTACAATTAGTTTTTGTAATTTTTTATTAAATATTTATTCTGCTACTAGTGAAATTAATCTTGCATTTGAACAAATTGCTAGCATTATGTATTTGTGTCGTAAGTCATTTAAGTGTAGAAAAACCAGATGAATTACATTTTCAAGCTAAAACAGAATCGTAGTGTTTTTCAAAGTTTCTTGCATCTGCACTACGATTTAACTTGGTGCGTTTAGGTCCTGTTATAGCTTGTTGGTTTGCGGCCTGCCTGCCTGAAAGTACATACCACGAGCGGAGCATAAATTCTGATGAACCGATTTTAATGAGACTTTCATCAGTTAACTACACTTTTCAAAAGTAAAACACAATTAATTTGGCAAAATTTTACTTTACTGGAACACTTCAAAATCAAAAATTTTTTGCAATCCTATTCGTTTTTATGCACTGAATTCAAATTGAAAACATTTTTTGGCGGTCTATTATAGTTTGGGCTAGCCCGCCCCCCAAAGTTTGAAAAATAACATATGAACTGGTACCAAAATTTCTAAAGTGGTAAGTCCAAATTAAAAAAAATTAATTCAGTTTTACTCTTGAGAAGTTAAGTTAATTGATAACAAAGTTTCATTAAAATCGGTTCATTGAGTTTGGACTTACCACTTCTGTTCCGGCAAAGTAAAATCTAACCAATTATTTGTATGAATTTGGACTTACCACTTAAGAAATATTGGTACCATTTTGTATGTCATCCCCCAAACGTTGGGGTGAGCCACGCCAAAACAATATGAGATGCACATTGCACTATCTATCTATCTACAATTTATTACTCATTTTTAAAAAATGTGTGTTTACAATATTTATACAATTGTTTTTCTTAAGTCTAGGATAAATCTAATATTCTGCGAGCACTGATGGGGCTCTGCGTTGTGCAAATGATAGTTTATTATTACATTTTTATTTAAAAAATTATTTCTGAAATTTATTTACATTCATTATTGATTATTTGTCGTACAGCGTGAGTGGCGCCGACGGTCATTGGTGTGGTTTGTTGGGGTGGGTTGGAGATTTAGTTCGTTGGCTTGTATTCTTCTTGGTATTAGATGACGTGTCTGTGTTTCCATTGCTTTCCGGCAGATTGTCAACCACGGTTGTATCGCGTTCCAGCAACCACGTAGAAGTCTTCGAATGAATCTTCTTGGACTATTCCAAGATCTGGTTCAATTAAAGCCATCACGTGGGGATAGTAATCCTGTATTGATGGAGTCTCTGAAATGATATGAATCATAGGGTTGGGATGGGATAGGATATTGCGCGTCATTTTCGTTGAAAGCGAGCACAGATATTGGTCAATGGGAATAAGATTGGCGGCTTCATATAGGACTTCTGTTCTATAATAGTGGTTGTTGTGAGGGTTTCGGTAGAGCGAAGTACAGTGCCGAAGCACTTTTCGCTCGAAGATTTGTATTTTTTTCATGTACCAAATGGGAAAGCAGTAGGTTATTATTGGACGTATCAACTGCTTGTAGAGAAGAAGTTTGGTCCTTGTCTCGAGTCCACCTCTTATTCGCATAAGTGGCAGGACTAACGATAAGGCAAAGTTTGCCTTTGAAGGGTAAGGGCTACGTGACGGTTGAACTTGAAACGTTCTGAAAAGTTCACCCCTAAATATCTGACCTGTTGTTTTGGCAGTATTATGGAGTTGTCGGGCAAGTTAAGAGTTAGCTTTTTACATTTCGCTACAGTGTTGTTGCGAGCAGTGCCGTAGGGATTTCGAAATGTTATAAGCTCCGTTTTAGCAGAGTTTATTTTGATTCCCCATTTTTGGTAGTATTCCCAAAGTTTGAGGATGTTTGTCTTGACTCTGCGTAATGCAATGTTAGGGCAAGGGGAAGAAGAGTAGGTGATAGAGTCATCTGCGTAAAGCAGAGTCTCTGTTCGAGAATCATTTTGTGGTTGATCACAAGTATAGAGATTAAACAAGGTTGGGCCGAGGCGTGAGCTCTGGGCTACCCCTGCTTTGATATCCCTGATACTGGATTTAGAGTTCCCTATTCGCACATAGAACTTACGGTTGGCCAGAAAGCTGTGAATGATTCTTATGGTATGTGTTGGGAAGTTAAGGGATTTGAGTTTGAAGACTAAGCCTTCAATCCAAACGGAATCAAATGCCTTTTCAATGTCAAGTAGACAAGCAACGGTGGTCTCTATCTTATTTAACCCAATACTAACATCGACGTGCAGCTTCAGCAGTGGGTGAAATGTCGAGTGATTGGATTTGAATCCGAATAGGTTGTTTTGTGCTATTTCTAGTGATGCACATTGCACCAATTGTTCTGTTGCATCACACGATACAGCAGAATCGATTTTGCCGGTATTCCAAATTCGTACATCGCCATCTACCTATCTATCACTTTATTCGATATTCGTTGGCCTTTTCTAAAATTTTCTTAGGGAGGAAAGGGTCTTATATGCAAAAATTATCAGGGATATGTCTCGATAGTTTTTGCATGACATATTAAAGCCTTTATTGTAGCCTTCTTAATTTAAAAATTATGCGAAGAGATTTTTTTAAGATCGATGAAGCTGAATTTTACCTTCTTATGTTCTCTTTCAGTGAGTATTAAAACTAAATTTCAGGTAACTAAATGTATAAATAAAAATATATAGTAATAATGGAAAAAGTATTCAAAACTGAAGTTGAAAAATATTTTAATGTAAATAATATTTTTTATTAAAGGTCAATTGAATAATTCTTGTGAATCTTTTGGTAATGTTTTTATTAGTTGAAAAGATTAATACGCTAACGCTACTGGTACGATAGCAGGTTTACTCAACCTAATGTACCTATAAGTTATGCCATTCAGAATAGTCTAATTAAATAAAATTAAAAAATGTTAATATGACCAAATGTATGTAAAGGTTTATCTTGCTGATATGAAAAGAATTTAAATAAAACAGGGAACGGTGGGAGTTTGGATACAAAAAGTCGGTTCACTTCGCCTTATACATGGGTGCATTGATGGTAGCAGTGTCTCCTACCTCATTTCGAAAGAAATAATAGCTTCGATTCACTTAACCTAAGTTCACCTGAGCCCGCTCTTCGTATATTGTCATGGGCAGCGTTGCCGTTTGGTCCCTTTCAAATATTATCAAAATGGGCCCTTTTTCATTTTAAGAAAAATTAAAAAGTAGAAACACTAATAAATAGCCGGTTTTCATTATCAGAAATGATCTATATGGATCTTGAATTTGTATGAACTACAACAAATACATATGATCTTATTATTTAACGAGATCACGATTTGTGATCGGGAAACTTGTTTTACTATTTACCACTAGGTGCCTCCAGCGTTAATAGGAAACAAAATTTCCGATACGATCCATGTTGCCATACTTAAATTGTAAAATAATTGATTATCGCAAAAGAAATGAGACATTCTTATAGCCGAATAAATATATATTAGAATAGATATATACTATACTGAAATAATAGAAGAAGATTCGCAGTTAAAGTGAGTTAATCGAATGCGCTTTTCAGAATTGGTTGTTAATAAAACCCGCAATTAATTTTATTTTAAGATGCTATTTTTTTAGTACGATAACGTTGCAACAGATCTAAAAATGGATGTTCAACTCTAACTGCAGCTAATGATTAACATAACTAAGTTTGCAGAAATATTTTTGTTACCTGAAATTAAAGAGGCACGGTAAGATATACTGGCTGCAGTATAATCGTTCACAGCTAGGTTAGGCTGGGCAAAGCTATTACTATGATGCCAGTTTTTAAAGATCCAGAGTGTTTTATTATCATTGAACTTTTTTTTTGTTCAAAGTCTAATTATTGAATTACTTGGTCTTTCAAACTCAAAATTAAATATTTTTAAATGCACGTACCTGCTCCTTGTACATACTCACAACCATAAAATTACTAAAATCCATTCGTTCCGTAGGTCCAGTCAAAAGAATTATAACTTCGTTTTATATTATTAAATAATTAGTGATACGTTTTTGCTCCTGTTTTTTTTTTGTTTGCTTTATTAATATTTCATGTGGAAAGCCCCTTTTTAAGCCCCTTTATGAAATTTTTCAGCGGCAATACTGGTCATGGGACGGGTTTATATTAAGCGCATAGAGCTACTTTTTTTGTGCTTCAAATGGCTTTAAATTTTTGAGGTATAAAGCCATTTGAAGCACAAAAAAAGTGCTATATATATCATCTATATATGTAATCATTTTTTTTTTGAGGAAATGAAATAAAAAAAAAAATTTAACTTTATTTTTAATGTTTATAAACTTTTTATTTATTTTTTAATATTTGTTTTGTTTTTATGCCTCCGAACATAGATTCGATCACAGATGAGGAATTAACCAGATAGTAAACTCGAGAGAGAATCTCTGAGCTCAACCCCGAGCTAAGCACAGCTAAAAAACCACATAATTTGCACTTGTATGGGCTTTTACGTAAAAATAATAATAATTTTAATATAAATAGAACGAACAATACACCCATGAATCTAATTATATAGATTTAATGGCGCCGCCATGAAATATCATTTCTAAACAGGATACACCTCACAATATGGGTGTGTAAAATAAACATGCAAAATATGCGGTGAATATGGGTTTATAAAAACACACTTACCACACAACTAATAACATAATAAGATATTATAATATTTAAAATAAAGCTGTGTTTTAACCTATTTATTCCAATTTTTAATGAAAAATAATCAAAATTATATTGATTAACATGACTAATATATAATAAGTAAGTTGATCATACATTTTCGGTTGACAATAAATTCGTAAGTAATGGTGGCTTTATTAAACTTTTCACTAATCAAATTCTAAAAAATATTATTTTTGGTACATGAAAAGCATTTTTTTAACAACATTCGTAATAACTTACTATTGTAATTTTTTTTGTATATTTAATAACAAAAAATTTAAAAAAATTACAAAACGTCATAATTTCACTAATTAAGTCGTCTGTTGGAAAGAATGGTAATGTAACTTAAAGTGCATGCTTATTTATGAGTAGTACTCAACCACTATCCATTTTCAATAGAAAAATGCACTCACAATATATTTATACATTGCGTTCCAAATAGCTTCTGTTCTGATTCTTCTGTCAATCACTTACTATAAATTGGAAGATAAAGCATATTAACTTATATAAAAAAATTCCAAAGCCGCATATGAAAACAAACAGCTAAGAAAATCAAATGACTAAGCGTACATAGTTTCTAAAGCCGTGCTTATTTTTGACACACCAACGCCTCACTTCATGTCTCTCGTATTCACAGATAGGAAATTTGAGAGATGATTTTGCGGCCATTTTTTTTTTAAATTTTAATAGGGTAGGGGTGTGCAGAGGTAACTATTCTTGTTAATTGCTCATCTGTGGCTTGAGCAAATGGTCACCATAAAGTGTAGACTCATCTTTAGTATAGCATTGCTTTGTAAGCCCATACATGACAAAATCAAATCAAACTTCAAAATGACAATTAAAATAAGTTCGACGTGAAAAAGTACACAATTTTATGAATTTTTGAAAATTAAATCCCAAAAGAAATGGCAGATGACTATCTAATTGCCTCCAGATGCATACTATGCAGACGGAAATTCGATACGAACGCTGAATTCAAAAATATTACTTCAACTAGTGTTAATTCTAAAAAGTCTATTAAAGCCGTTCTAGCCCACCTTGCTAAATGTATCAAAACAGAAGTTATTTTGGATGACAGTGCTTATGTCTGCGGTTCTTGCTACGAAAAATTATCCGACTATGATCAAATTATGCTTCAGCTGCTAATGCACCAAAGAGAACTCTCGCGAATGCTGGAGACTTCGTTTAACACACTTGATTTCTACGATGAAGATTACATCAAGAAGGAGGAAAACCAAAGTGATGGATCTATGCAATGTGAATCTGATAACGATAATAATGAGGATATTGAAGAATCAAGTCAGGACTCTGATTTTAATCCATTAACGGTTCCCCAGGTTATTGTATTTCAATGCTCAATATGTGACAAAAAGTTAAGCTCCAAATTCGCCCTAAGCGCGCACATGGATGCCCATAATAAATTTAAAAAGTGTCACATTTGTGGAGTTCTACGCAGAGATGAGGAGTATCTCGAATTGCATATGAATACTCACGAAGGTAAATCAGAAAATGAATGTCGGTACTGCCCCAAAAGATATTCACGGCGCTCAAATGTTATTCGGCATATGCACTTGCACTGGGATAAAAAGAAATTTCAATGTGAAAAATGCGGCCTTAGATTTTCACAAGCCAATCTCTTGTACAATCATAAAATGCACCATGAAGCAGAGGAAAAACCGTTGGTTTGCAGTAAATGTGACCAGACGTTCAAATCAAAGAAAACGTTTAGTCATCACATGGTTACGCATCAGGAGGATCGACCCATGTACCCCTGTGAGATATGTGGAAAGAAATTTACTGAAAAGTACACCCTTAAAGTACATTTGAAAACTCACCGAGACCCAAATGAAGAGGATACGGACACAGCGAAAATGGATTTCTCACAAAAAAAGAGACAGATTCATAAAGAGTTTCCCTGTATCATATGCGATGTTATATTTAACGCTAAGGATATTTTGGAGTCTCACATGGCTGCAGAACATGATGTAATATGTCCAATTTCTTTTATATGAAATTATTGTACATCAATTTTATTTTCTGAAAAAAAAAAATGTTTTAGTTTTTTGTACCTATTCACAGTCAGAAAGTTCATAGTAAGTTTTTGTTTACATTACAAATTTAAATTTAATTAAATTCCAAACCATGTACTTGGAAAAAAGAAGTTGGATTTCAAAATAAAGTTAAATACCTTCGTAGGTACTTTATTAAATTTTAGTTTTAATGTTAGTCCAGTGATTGAATAATAGTTAGAAAAATAGGTAGGTACATAAATCAGTATAATATCGGTTCTTAGGGTCGTTATTAGATATATGTGAAAGCGCTTTTCAAACAATATTTCAAACAAAAGAGATTCGATACATCAAACATGGATTGTCACAGCCCATCTTCACTCCTGTTTCAATATCTGTGCTTCGAAATTCAAAATTAAGATTAAATCAATATGTTGGAATGTGACAAAAAACGTTCACAGTCAAGTTCAGTGTAAATATTAGCTTTTCTTAAACATATCCCACTCTTAAACATATATCCAGGCATATTATCCAAAAGCCAATGAGAATAAATAAACATGCGTCCGTGGTACTGCTCAGACGCCAGTCACAGGTAGTAAGCCCAAAACCGACAATACCTATTGTTTTATCAAGATAAGGTACAATAAAGCTGTCTTTAAGAAGGCTGGTACGGTCTATGAGGAGGACGGACAGGATAAAGTCAAGTACCAAGGTACTAGACGATTGGCACCGAATACCACCCATCTACTGAAACCCTATTAGATTCTGCGAAGCTCAGCAAGATTCTATCCAAAGCACACTTCAATTCTTCTTTCATAAAACGGATGGAACATGGACATAATCCACCGAGGAATCCTTAAAACTTCTATATGCCAACGGCGACAGCGCTTCATGATAAATTATTATTGTAAATATAATAATAACTGGATAAGTCTTTTAAATAAAAAAACAAATCAAAAGCACGCCCCAATGAGAGGTGATCTCGCCTCTTTGGGTTTATGGTTCAAGTTGAGTGTTTATGAGTTTTTATTCGCTGCCTCACCTCTTCTGTTCTACTTCTTTTCTCAGACGGATACCGAGTGTGACTTTGGGTTCTCAAATGCGTAAACAAAAGATATTTAAGATCCCAATTCTTGATTGAATTGTAAACAAAAAAAAAATCTTAAGTGCATATCGCAGGAATTATCAAAATGTAAAACATATTATTGCTTGAAGAGTGCCTACAAATTATCGGAAAAATCAGCTGAAGTTTTGGTAATAAAAATCCCTACGTTATAAGAATCTGTCTTTTTTCCCTAAGGTGTCATTTTCAAATCGAAAATCCCTACGCTTGGGCATCCTAAATAAACTGGAAGTTATGGTTATGGTACCACGCAAGATGAGTGAGATGTACCACCAAAAATGCAACAATGAGTGAGGTATTTTGGTCGGTAATGTTAATTTACGTGGTAGCAGCCGAAAGTAATGTGTTAGAGCTATTACTCACTCTAACAATTTTAAAATCAATCAAGTAAAAAACTGATATCTCTCTCGAATCACATGAGGAAATAGTATGTGTGGCCATGTATAACAACCATTAAACATAGAACAACGGGTGCGAAAATTAAATATAGCTTTTTATGCCTGTAGTAAAATTGTAGTAGTTTCTCACTCTAAAAAAAAACTGATATCTCTCTCGAATCACATGCAGAAATAGAATGTGTGGCCAAGTATAACAAACATTAAACATAGAACAACGAGTGCGAAAATTAAATATAGCTTTTTATGCCTGTAGTAAAACTTTTGGCAATATATACGATAAATTGTTTTTTGTATGTTTACAACCGACGTACGTTCCATTCTTACTTACGGATGCCTGATATGGTGGCTTGCCATAAATAAAGCATACAATATCTCCAAATTGAGCAGAATGTTAGCTACATGTCTTTAGGAAAACTCGAATATTCAGTTCGGAGTCACAAAGGACGTCCTCATTGATTAACTCCCATTAAATATGTAACATCTCAAAACTCAAAAGAGATTTTCACATAATTGAAACGCATTTACAAGGTACATTATTTCTTCTTAAAACAAATCCCTCTATGAAGTTTGTAATCTGCTTTGTTTACAATAACTTAATGCAGAAATTTAAAATAGGTAAATCTACAGAATTAATTCAAAAACGTTTGTGGATAACATGTCTATATCGCACTTTTTCTAATCCATTCTAGAGGGCGTTTTCCAACTTTGATATTTATCAGAATCGATGGTCTAAGCGCTTTGGTATGCTGAACAGAAGAGTGTTATTCGTAATTTAAACTTCAAAGTGTCAGTGTAAAACAAAACAAATTTTTACTTTTATAAGTTATATGATATCTCGAGTTTGTTTGAGTTAAATACATAATTTAAAATATGACAGACGACTTTAACTTAAATAAGTCCAGATGCATACTATGCTATCGAAAATACGATATAACAGCTGATTTTACAAATATTAAGTCAACAATTGTGCAAACGTCTAAAAAATCACTTAAAGATATTCTCACTCATCTCTCAAAGTGTATAAAAACAAAAGTTACTCTTCCAGATAACGCTCACGTCTGTGGTCCGTGCTACGAAAAACTTGCTGAATACGATGAAATAATGCTTCAACTAATTATACACCAAAAACAACTTTCAAATTTGCTGGAAACATCTATGGAAATGAGTAAACAAGAGGAAGTTGAAATCATTAATTCTAATAAAGGATTTTCTGATGACAATGAATATGTAATTAGTAGTGATAATAACGGGGAGTTTAGTCAGACTATTTCTCCCGATTCGTCAACTATTCCGTCAGCGGTTTCATTTTATTGCTCTATATGTGACATAAATTTAAAATCAGAAGCATCATTAAGAACACACTTGGACGGGCACGCGAAAACTTTTCAGTGCCACATTTGTGGAGTTGAACGAAGAAATCAGGAATATCTTGAATTACATATGAATGTCCATGAAGGAAAGTCTGAATATGAGTGCCGATACTGCCCCAAAAGGTATTCTTGTCGCGGACACGTTGTTCGACATATGGCACTGCACTGGGACAAGAAACAATTTCAGTGCGAGAAATGTGGCTTAAGATTCTCACAATCATATCTGCTTTATAATCATAAGATGAAGCACGATGCTGAAGAAAAACCTTTGGTTTGTCATCAATGTGGTCAGTCGTTTAAAACGATAAAGACATTTAAAGGGCACCAGCTTACACATATGGCGGACCGACCTATGTACCCGTGTGAAGAGTGTGGAAAAAAGTTCGCTGAGAAGTACACACTTAAAGTTCATTCAAAGATGCACCGAAACGGTGATGAAGATGGACAAGGCTTGGTAAACAAAAAAAACTCCAAGCGAAAACCAATTCAAAGGGAATTTTCTTGCATTATATGTAACGGAGTCTTTGGTGCTAAAGATATATTGACGGAACACATGGCTGCCGAACACGATGTCGTCGGTCCAATTTTTATTTAGTTTGAAGAAAACTACAATTTTAGTTTATTTATATCGATCTTTCAAAGTGTACTTGAACTAGTTATATATATATATACAAAATATATTTTAAGGATTTGTTATTTTATTTTACAAGCATTTTACAAGCTTTGCTAGTTTAAATTTCATTGCTTTATATGCGATTTAAAATTTCTGTGTACCTACACTTTTTTTTTGATACGAGGCGTTCGCTTCTTTGTACTAGATTTTAAGTCGTCTCTTGACTTTGGCGTTATTATCCAAGAGAATCCGACACTATAAGAGACTTAAGAAACGAAATTTTTTGTCTTTACCTAATTATGTCCTGACAGGTAGCGACTGGTTGATTTCGACCGTGTTTGTGGGTTTCTTTATTTAACTAACTAACAAATAATTTTTGTTGTGTATGTAGTTGTTTTGATGTACAGCCACCAAAATCGAACAATCACGATGTTTAAGAAATTAGAAAAAAGACCCGACGCGCATTCGTACATTCTTTTTCAAAAACATGTAAATTAGAGATGCAAAATAAGCAGCAATCATTTAGTATTTAGTATTCGTTACTTAATTAATTTGTTATTCGAATGTAAATTCACACAGATACATGCAGAATTTACTCAACCGGAGCACCGCGGTGATACTATAAGGACGATTTGAGTCATGTGAGGTAGTAATCATGCGAACTTGATGCTTTGATTCAATAGTGGATGAAAAATAATCAAGCGCTTAAGTATCGAATACCATATACCGAATACTGAAGCTGAAGTTATCAGTAATCATTCGTTACTCCGAAGTAATCAAACCTCGCATGCCTAATATAAATGCATATTGATTTTCCTCATCACAGCACTTCAATTTTTATACCTTCTATGACCCTGTCTCAATTGTTTTTGTTAACAGGCCTGCTGAGCGATTTCGATATGAATTTGAGTCGTGTGCAACTACAAATGCAAAGAGTCGTGAGCGTTGCATAATAAAGAAAAATCCGACACGACTCAAAATATTTCCAAGGTAGGTCCCACAGTCTACATCGGTAATCGAAAGCCTCAGGCTAAATATTCTGAAGCTTTAAGACCTTTTTTATACACAAGATTTGCCCCTAATGCTGCAATTAAAATACCTTTATTCCCCGTAGGATCTATAGAGAGCATTCCTCTTTTATTTTTGGCGTAACTATGGCAACCATATAGTAGGTAATACAATTGGTTTTAAGACATTTGCTAGGTTCTCGCGTTTAGCCTTATTTCGTCTATCTTCGTATAACAATATCTTTCCGAGGGTAGGTGGAAAATAGTGTGATATTGCTTGCTAGTCACTAAAACACCACCATCTAGTAGTTTAGATTTAATAATTTAAATTCGCGTTTACCAAGCAGCTTCCCATCGGAGGCACCTGCTTGCACCTTCAAAAACAGGCGGTTACATTTTATTGTGCTTGTTCAAATGATTTCATCCGTTGAAGTCGGCGCACTAAATTTGTGCCGTTCAAAATATAGATCATTTCATTATTGCAATGACCGCGAAGGCGAGTCCGTTACTTACGGGCAAATGATTTTATTTCATTCTCGACGGTTGTCACATCCAAATCTCTGTCAATATCACTATATTTTATTTTAATTTTAATTTAAAATTCTTATTAGCACTTTGTTATAAAATGTTCATACTATTTGCTTTGGTACAACCCCAAATTTGTATACCATACGTCCAAACCGGTTTCAGAACTTGCTTTTATAAAAGCAGTTTGTTTTGCATTTGATGCATTTGATTCAACCAATGCATTTGATTATATTTAATAACGCGCTCTTCCCGTTTCTTTCTTACGTGCGATTTTCATTTTAGTTTCGCGTCCAATGTCATTCCCAAATATTTAGGCTTATTTGCGTACGGAATTTGTACGGAGTCTATAAAAATTAATGTGCGTAGATCTTGCTTCATACGTCAAGTCTTTGTCTACTCTAAAACGCTGTTGATAGCCCGTTGAAGCTTACTCGTTGCTGATTCAACCGTATTACGGGCAATATAGCGATGTAATCACAGATGAGTAATTATACAGATAGTCGACTTAGCATACCTCTGTCCCTTTGTACCCGCAAACATTTTTTAAAAATGGAGAAAAAATCCTCTCTCAAATGTTCTCCTAAAGTATGGAAGGGTTGATGTGTCAAAAATATGTCATCAGCGCAGGCAGTTTTGCAAGAATTCCAAATGGCAACAAAAAACAGCTGATTAGAGCGGATGTGTTGGGGAAGTGCTGCGAAGTATTGAGTTAACGTAGTTCAAGTTTAATAGATATTTTAATTGAAATGTTTATAAAAAAAAATAGTTAGGTATATAATAAATAATGAAGTTGTTCCAATTAAATGCGAATATTTTTTGTGTTTATAAGAAATAGTTCTAATTTCTGTATGTGCCTTAAAATAAACATACTTGGGTTGTTATATTTTTTCCATTTTGGTTATTAGAGCGAGATAAAATGTATATATTATTTTATAATTGCATGAATATTACTAAATTAGTTTGGGTGTAAAATGTTTATAGTTAATAGTTTTGGATTAGTTTTTCATGTATATAAAAATTTTTTGGTTGTTTTATTATGTTTTTTTTGAACATAAAAAAGTTTAATATATTTACATACCTACATATTCGGAACGTTCATATGAGAGCGAGCGAGCGAATTGACAAACTGCGACAAAATAACTTTAAATGCATTTTTAAACACAAAATGTAGACTTGACTATTTCAATTCCAAGATAACAACGTTATTAAATTTATTTCATCATGTTTAACAAATTTAATAACGTTATTATCTTTGAAATGGAATAGTAGTAGGGGTGAATAAAATAGTAGCGAATTTATGAAATACTATGTTAAAATATTGAAATGGTCAGTTAACTTATCACGCGTTACTCATTAATTTCATTCATTGAGCTTTTATTTATTTTACCTAAAAATTTAGTAATTTTTCAGACTATTTCATTAATTCACTGCTGAAATATTTATTAAACCTTCTGTTTAAAAAATATTTGATTTTAATTATTTTACTCGACATTCGATAAGTCAACCACCAAAATTATTTTATTATTACTGACTATTTAAAACTGCTAAATTAGTTTAACTACTGGCAATCAAATTATGATAACCCTTATTTTATGTTTAACTTGCGCAACTGCTTAAACATTTTTACCCAAAAAGTATGCTTGCTTGGTACAACTATTATTTTAGTTAACTTAATAATTAAAAACATTCACCAAAATTTTATTCTGTTTACGAAACTGCTTAAAAAATGTTACCCAAAAAATATGCTTGCTTGATAAAACTATTATTTTAGTTTACATAATAATTGAAAACATTCACCAACATTTTATTCTGTTTACGAAACTGCTTCAAAATTTTTACCCAAAAAATATGCTTGCTTGGTAAAACTATTATTTTAGCTTACATAATAATTAAAAACATTCACCAAAATTTTATTCTGTTGCAAATTCATTATAAATCGTGGCATGTTATTACGATGTTATTGGACACAGCCCAGTTTTGACTTTTAATATGTCAACATGAGATCTTTTCCAAAATGGATTCTTAGGCGCAGAACTGCTATTGTGTGCGTGAGCTGGCTCAATAATTTGATTTGCATTTGAAAATATATACGAACACAGTACTGTGCCTTTTTGAAGCAAATAAAAAACGATAGGCGGGAGAGCCAGAAATCCTCTCAGTCGACTATCTGTATAATTACTCATCTGTGGATGTAATCCGCAAACGTAGCGACAGTTGTGCCTTATTCCGGCGGAATATCTCGAGTTAAGATTAAAAATAGAATCGGACTCAGGTCGCTTCCTTTTGGAACTACTGTCGCGAGCTAGTTGAAATTACAGCCTTAGCCGTGATACCTGACAATTTTAAAATTAAAAGTGTGTCTCTGGCTGAACTGTAATATATATTTATATTAGGCGTAAACGGCCCATACAGGACCCAAAGCCTAGCTTCTCAAACCAGTGTGTGTGTTTCTAATAAAAGCTGTATTCAGGTTATTGTACGTCCCAAGACAATGGGAAATAGCTGAGAATAATGAGTTACAAAGCCGGGAAAACCTCCATGTGACAAAAAATCGTATCGACCGAGGAAAGATCAAAACATTCTTAAAGTTTAATTTCCTTTACATTTTTTCCTCGTTCAATTGATTTGTTTGTACCTCTTTTGGGGTTGTAATTATTTCTAATTCCAATAACAATTCCAGTAACAATTTCTCCTTTACTATATCACGCCAGTTTTGAAGCTCTTTAGGTACTTCCCTTACAGTTTATTTGTGTGGATATACCCTTGACAACGCTTGCATTGAGGGATGAGTCTAGTTGTTTTACGCATCGGTTTAATTTTAACTTCAATGTTATAATATCTTAGATTAAAAAGTCAGAAGACAACAATATCTTGATAATATACATAGGTAGGTATGAAATATCCTCTAATTTCCTAAGTATATCACCAATCAGCGGTTGTGCTACAATAGGCAAAAGAAACACGGAATGTCCTCAATGTTGTGTTATGATCCACCATCTTAGATCTTACTCCAACTGCTGTCACAGCTACTCTAACTGGAGTCGATGCTGCCCTTGTTGTTGGAGTAAGGCTCTGAGAGCAGTTGGAGTAAGCTCTAATATGATGGATGAGTAAATGAAAATTGAAAAATTAATGGCAGTCTATCAGCCAAATATTGAACTCGACATACGCCTGCCCCTCTCACAAAATGTTTTTTTTTAAAAATAGTTCAACGCACAAAACCATTGAACCCACTTCGAAGAATACTACGAATACTTCCTTCCTATGGAGGAGCCTGCTACCACCGGCTATTTATTGAATCATTCCTGGGCCATAGTATTGTTCTTCCACGCTTCCAATTTGCGTTGTTCATATTGGTCTGTATATAAAACGCATGATATTGGCATAGTCTATAGCAGCGGTTCCCAATCTTTTTTGGTCGAGGAGCACTTTTTAGGTCAAACATTCCTCGCGGAGCACTTCGTTACACTTACGCTATTTTTGCAGTTATGTATGTGTTAAAAATGCAATACTCTAATTTTTTTTTATATTTTATTAAATTCAAGTAAAACAAGTAACATCAACGAAAAAAATAAGAACAATGTTAATTAAAGAACATAAGGAATTCAATATCTAGTGAGAATAATGTGCCTGTATGGTTTTGCATAATGCTTGTATATCTGGTTGAGTTTGGGACAACTGCAACCGAATATCTGGCTCTGCATCGAGACGGGATCTATATTTTGTTTTGGTTCCAACGTAGGCGGAGAATCCTGATTCGCACATGTATGTTGTTGCAAACGGCAGAAGAATTATTTTGGCTCTGTCTGACAAAATTTTGAATTCGTCCTTCAACATACACCAGAATTCTGATAAAGACTTCTTAGTTTAAAAATTTGCCTTTAAAGAAGAATCTGATGTCAAATCAATTAAGCACTCAAACTGCAACGATGTCAGAGATGCTGGCTTTTCCAACGCGGCGGAGTACGGGTCTGCAACCCACACATTTTCTTTAATGTTTGAATGGTATTCTTCCGGAAAGTAGCTTTGGAAGTTTTCGAACAAACTTAGCAGATGTAAATGAAACTCATTTAAAATGTCGTCAGGAATACCCAAATCTATTTCCTCTTTACATTCGCTGACCATTGGGAAGCTATCTAGCTTTCGATTTTTTAAAGATTTCGCCCAAAACTTAATTTTATTTTTAAATGCTTCGACCTTATCACTGGCATCGAAAACAGTTATTCTTTCCTTGAAGTGATACACTCAAATCATTTAATTTTTTAAAAATATCGGCTAGATACGATAATTTCAAGAGCCAACGCTCATTACACAATCTGTCGCCCAAATCAAAGTTGTAGTTCATAAGGAAGGTCAGTGTTTTGCCGTGAGAAAGCCACCTTACTTCTGCGTGAAGAAGTAAAGACGTATGTAGACTACCCATTTCATCGCACAATACTTTGAATAGCCTTGAATTCTTAGGTCGCGATTTAATAAAGTTAATTATTTTCACGCTTTCGTCTAAGACCTCTTTTAAGGAGAGTGCCATTTTTTTCATTGCAAGGGCATAGCGGTGTAGAACGCAGTGACTGCTGCTGCATTCCTTGGCATTTTGTTTTATTCTTGAGACGGCACCGGACGTTTTTCCAGTCATGGCCTTGGCACCGTCTGTGCACACCTCCACGCAGTTAACCCATGGGATATCATTGACAATAAAGAAATTGTCTATTAATTTAAAAATTTCAGCACCAGTCGTTGTAGTTTCCAAAGGCTTGCAGAAAAGCAGATCTTCTTGAAAGGACTGTTGGTATTGGTAGCGCACAAATACTATTAAAATAACCAACCCTGCAACATCTGTTGATTCATCCATTTGCAGCGAAAATTTTGTGACTTTTATTCGCGAAAGTAAAGTAGTTTGACATTCTCTGCTAAGTCTCCGATTCTTCGTGATATTGTGTTATTTGACAAAGGAACGGTGTCAACAAATTTTTTGACCTTTTCACCCAACATACACTCAACAATGTCCTTACCGCATGGCTTGATTAAGTTTTCAGCGATTGTATGGGCTTCGCCAGTTTGCGCAACTCGGAAACTCACTAAGTAGGACGCCATCAACGCATTTTCGTTCACTGTATTTGAGTGGTTAGTAATAATTGTTTGAGATTTTGAAGTCGGTTTGCTTTTGCAATCTGGATGAATCCCCTCAAAATGACGTTTCATTTTTGCTGGAAACATCGCACTATTCGGCAACACTTTGCCGCAAATTACGCATTGGGGTTTGTTGTCACTTGTCTCAGCAAATCCAAGATTTAAATATGAATCGTGGTACTTCCTTTTTACTGTTTTTTTTTCTGCAGTACTGATCACCATAGAACTAGTACTAGCTACATTGTCAGCCTCAAATTCTTCAGAAAGTTCTGACGCCGCTGTCTCTATTGCGTCATTTTCCTTGGCTCTAGAATAGAACAATAAATGGAAAACGAGCAAATTCACAAATCTGAATTGAGGATAACAACAGAAAAAAAATATTATAAATCCAACAAAACGCATCTAATACAAATGCGGTTCTAGGAATCTTCCCATTATGAAATAAATAAATATGGTTTTGTATTATGTACCTGCCAGTTGCTGACTCTTTAGTAACTACTGGGGGTGCTGTTAAGGAGCTTTCAGCGGTTATTTTGAACGACCCAGACTTTAGCCAGTGATCCATAGTACCTATTATTTTTGATCTCTCACGATCTTTTGATCTTTTCACGTCGATAGATCCACAGAGTCACATCAATGTACAAAAAAACAAATAAAAAGTAAAATTCACACACTAAAAGCAAAATATAGATTAAATACACCGCACTACGATTCGTTTTAACCTGTATAAATAGATACCGACCCAACAAAAACCGTCTATTGAGCGCGTTTAAAACCAGAGAAACGTCGTCCCAGTACAAATTTCAGTTAGCGTCAGCGTATATGGTCGTCTCTGGTACGTCTCTTTAATAATTTTCATTTGTCGTTGATTCCCACATATTTTTTTACACGAATTATTTTTTAGATTGTTTGTATGTATTGATTTCTTTTAAATGAGGATTCCAAATTTGATTGCTGCGATTAAAATGACAAGTTCAGAAGCACAAAATGAAATAGTCACTAGTGTAATGGAATTTTGCTATTTCTTTTTTTATTTTGCCGCGGAGCACCAGGATATCCTTCGCGGAGCACACTTTGGGAAACGCTGGTCTATAGTAACGAGGTGCCAGGCAGGCGTTTGTATGTTTATGTCATATGCCATTATTTCCAATTATAACGGATTTGAATAAAATCTTTTACAAGAAGAACAACCACGCGCCATTCAGAGGTTGATTACTACGAAGACTTCTTCCCTTAATGAAGAAAAAATTTGAAAAATTTGAAAAATTCGACAAACTGAGCAAAGTATTGGTTTATGTGAATATAATTCACACTTGCCCATGGAACCTTAAGAAGCGAAAATAAAAAATTAATTTACAAAAGTTTTCTGCCAAAAATCTTATAACTTGGATCTTTAAAATGATTTTTTACTTATCTCGGTGCAACCTTATTTTAAACACACTGAACAAAAAACAAATACATAACCACATACTTAAAACATATATAAATACTATAGAAGCAGTATAGTACGAACAAACTTCTCTGGAACCACCAGTAAATATTATTTTCTTGACTTCTTTCTTTGAAAACGATATATAAGTAAAATTAACATATTTGTGGGGTAAGCCATGAAATATTTTCCCTAAAATGTTTAGCCTATTTACACTCTATGATACTTGACTGGGGCATACCAATATACATTTTTAATTCGGATTGCCAGTTTTAAATGACGTTTTCATTTGAAGTATTTGGCAAATAATCCCAATAACAGTTTCATTAATTAATCTGTTGTTGATACAAAAGAACATTAATTTTACTATGGCATATACATAACATTTTAATGTGGGTAACTAGATACACAGGGTGGTCTGTTTTGGGATACATACATTTTGGGTCTTTAATTTTAATCTTATTCTAGATATACGTGGTTGGAAAAGGATTTGCGAGTATTTTCTTCTTCTCTTCTATGTGCATATATATATAAATTAAATTCGATGTATTATGAATGTTTAAACTCAAATTCCGGCAATCGTCGGCATTGGCCCGATCATGTTTCTGTGGTTATCACCAATTTTCAGTGGAACAATATCGTTGGTGCGTTAGTAATTCATCTTCTAACTTCTGAACCACTCGATCGATTGAGAACATATTCACACAGTATGTTTGTTTTGTCAAAAGGGTTTATAGTTATAACACGATCCACAATGACACATATTAGGATGTTAGCCTAGTGGCTAAAATGGCCGATAAGAACACATTGTCGGCGAGCTAGATATGGTAAGAGAAAGAAATTGTAATGAAAATCATTTTAAATAAACCATAAAAGACCCTGGCTAATTAAATGCCCGTTAAATAAAGTAGTAAAATCGCCTAAAACCCTAGCCCTAGAAACTGCATCCAACTTGGAAATGGATTTACTGTATTTTTTTTTCTTTTTTATAACACTAGCAGATCTGTGTCGTAGAGTGATGTTTTTTGCCGGCACAAAAAATGCACCACGAATGATCTGTCAATTACATGTTTATTTAAATTATAAATTCTACTCATACGAGGAATTGGGTTATTTCTGCCATAATTCGTCCGATAAGCGCTAAATAATAGATCCAGACTACTTACTACTTAAGCTTAACACCCCACGGAAGTTAAATGCAATAGAAGACAATAGATCGGAGGCATCTATATGACCTGGTATAAAATGCTGTTGAGTCTTCGTTGAGAGAAGGTATATTTGTAATAAATAGGCAATAGGAGTTAGGCAATAACCTACATGCTACGTATGTATATGTGTTTTCCCATTTTTTATAAATCCGTAAGCAAAAGCAATTTTAAATAATAGCGATTTTTATGTTTTAATGTCTGCCATATTTACATGGTTTTTGTCGCTTATGACTAAATATTTACTTTCGTGAGTTTAGGGCACCCCCAAAATACTTATTCTAGCTTTTAGAAAGAGTAGGGTTCATTTCTCAAACTTTTTTCAATTTAAGAAAAATATATTATTCAGCACTTTTAAATTCAGATTTCATGTGTTGCAACAGTTTTGAACTTTTGTTGTGATGTGTTAAAACTAAACCTGCAACGCCAGACTTCTTCAGTAAGTAAGTAAGCTTTAAAGGCCATGAATTGAATTAAATTATTCGGTTATGTCTTTAAATCATCAGTGGACCTATTACTGCATACCGCCCGATATGAAGTTTCCCGGATTAAATGTTAATCGGCGATAAGCTGAAGGTTAATCGCCGTTTTAATTACCTTAAAAAAGTAAGGTAAGTGTAATTGCTTGGTAGGAGAGGAAGTGGATTCGGACCCGTACGAATGCAGTAAAAGTGCGAAATTGCTGTTGTCCTGTATGTATAAAAACGAACATGTGCTTTTATTCTTGACCACCACTTAATAAACCAAAAAGCATCTTCAAAAATAAATATTTTCGCCGAGAAATCGATTATATATCCAAAAAATTTTCCATTTCTATACAAACCACAAATTTATTTAACTTACTTACGAGTGAATCAGAACTCAGAATAACTCAATTAATTTTCCCACAATCTTTTTAATTATTGAACCTTCTAATAACACCAATTTCTACCACCCATTTTTATTCTCACCTGTGCCTGTGAACCATTCAATTCGTGCGTGCAGCAGTTGCTAAAGTCAACAAACATGCGCAACAAGAACATTCTCTTGTATTAGTATCTAGATATTGTTTACGAATTTTATAGGCAACATATCAATGCCTATACAACATATTATTATACCTGATACCAGCATATACTACATCAATTTCCTTTTGGGTTCCTGATATCAGTTGATAATTTTCCTTCGAAGATTTCAGTTCGGTACTAGCGCGTTAACAAGTTGCATCTTCAAGAGGACTTCGTTTGCAAATGTTTCATATAAATAATTAATAAATATATATAATATAAATAAAGAGATAAGTTCACAATGAAGTTTTATCACTACGGGTAAAAAGTGTTTGTGTGATGATTTGTCTATTGCTATATCTATATATTAATGCCTCAACTAGGCGGTTTTACGGTCTCGCGTTTATTTATGGCCCGTTCCTGGGCTGAAGGACTTATCATTTTGGCTATAAATACTCATACAAGTAGCTCCATCGAGTGGTGGCAAGCTGCTGCGATTACGGCCAGTTAACTTGTTGATACTGCGTTTGGGACGGCATAATTGCATTTCTGTATTACTATCGATGATGACGAAAACAAGTGATTTGTTGTACTTTGTTGGTTAACTGCTGTTTATATAACTTTTGTAGACTTTAAATATATGTATAAATTTAGTGACTTTAAAGGACTCAAACCTTGGGGGTGCGCGCCAAATAAAATTATCTCTTTGACAATTAGATCAATAAGAACAGGGTGAAATTTCGATTGTTTCTACCTGCGAATACGTGTATGCTCTGAAGTATTCCAAAAGAAAAGACACGTTTGTTTCAATCAGTGCTGCATATACAAAAAAAAAGTTAGGTGATTAAATGCTGCTCCAGTGGTAAGTTCAATAACATGGTTATACTTGAACAAGATTAATTTAATTGTCTCCAGTGAGTGACAATAATGGAATGTTGTGGTACTTTAGCTGTGAGAGGATTAATACATCGCACATTATCACATTAATGTCATTCGTCTCATATTTGTTTTGAGTTAATTTTGAATAAAGTCCCTTTTAATGTTAATTTATGTATTTTGAGGCTGATTTAATATGTTTTTTCCGGAACTGCACCCTGGGGTATTCCTTTCCCTTTATATTTAGATGCGAGTAATGAATTTCTTTGCAAAAACAAACATGACCGTTACCTTAATACAATTTACCCATTAGGTGTTAGGAGGCGCATACAAAAAAATTGTTTTTTTGGCTTTCGGTGCGTATACTTACTATTTTTGAATTGTCGTATTAGGTAGATATGTATACCAATATTAGGTTAGTTTTTTGTGGATATCCGCTGGTGAAAAAACACTTACGGTCGTAATTGATTGCTTTCAAGTTTAAGTGAAACACTTATTTAATTATGGTTTTTTCCCATAGATGCTTTCAGATCTTGTGACCGAGGATTTTGGGGCGCTATTAAAGTATTTTGATTTAAGTACGCCATTTATATGTGTAGTATGTATATGGTAGAAACAGAAATGTGGGCAAAATAATAACATAATTGAATCCGGAACTAAGAAGTAATTGAACGTTTTTTTTTTAATTTCGAAAATAAGTCTGTAGACTTTAGAGTCTAGAGAAACCAAAAAAAAACTTCTCGATTAAGTTGATAGAAATGTAAATTTTGTTCTGTACTGGCTTTCTGAACAAAATATTTTTTTTTGTGATAGAAAAAGAAAACCATAACTTAAGTAAAGTAGAGTGTTGCAGAATGCCCAACGATTCAATGCCGCATCCGTTTTGCGGTAAATGAAGAGGATTTGAGTACAAATAAGACATAAATAAGCATATATTTACTTGCGAATGGGTGATATATTTTAAAAATATTGGCTTGTTATACATTTTTTTCGTTTTCTAAAGATAGCTTCTAAGCAAACAACTTTTTGGTAAAAAAAAAAGCAGGCTTGACAATAAACTTAATACAAACTTGTGAAGGAGGTCACCGTCTAAATATTCTGTTAAGGTTATAATCTTTAATCTCTTTAGCTTTTAAAAGATTTTTTCTAAATTGATGCAGTGGGCGTATTAAAAAGTTTCTTAAAATAGGACGGAGGGGCGAGGCATTGCTAAATCGTCTTAAATTTGTTAATATACATATAGGAGTCTACCATGAATTTTAAGGGGTATAGCAAATAACGTGTCAAAACCAATGTACCCTTAGGACAGGGTATGAAGAAAAATTAACTATGAGATTGTACATTTTTAACTTGCTGATATGCAATAATTTTTTTGTGTTGACTTTTCTTTTGAAATAAAGGATTCTGCACTAATTAATCATCAACCAATATACTCTGTTCAACACAACATCGTCAGTACAGGGAAGATAGGAGGTTTTCCAGTCTGATTGCAATAGCTTGCATAAATCGATCCCTATTTAAAGCTCTTCAATAATTTGAGCCATGTTTTTTCTTAATTTATGTAAAAATAAAAATAAATAGCTTAGCTTCTCCGACCATTGTGTGTGCGAAGTTATATTTTTGACACGAATGGAGGGACCTACAGTTTAATGCCGATTCCGAACGGCAATTTATTTTTGAGAAGCTTCTCATGACATTTCTTACTCTTGGATGGGAAAGGTCGGGATTTGAACCAGCGAGCTCACGCTTAGTGGTCCAACGCACTTAATCGCTAAGCCACTACACCCACATATTATGTAAACAATACTGTAATATAAATCTAAGTAATCACTATTAATTTATCACAAAGTCACTACAACGTACGGATACTTGAGAAATAGAAAGAAATTTAGGAGTAAAAACATTTCCGCCAAAGGCTTCAAAAAGCAACAAATTCCGAAAATTCCTTGACAAGATCCACAGAAAAACCAGTTTTGATATGCTTTCATTGGATAATGGTAACACTCGTCCGATACGCTTCACACCGCTTATTTACGTTGATGATAATAACGAGAGAAAGCGAGACAATAATTACCATTCTGTGTATGTATTATTAATTATTAGAGGAAAATTTCAACAACCATTCTTTAGTAAGTCAGTGGCCAGTACTGACAATTTTTGTTGAACGGAGTATAATTACAAATTTTCTCAAAAACATATGTAACGATTTTTGTCTGTTCGGATACTTGCGGTGTAGCCCATACTGAATATTCAGTTTTAAACCCGTGGTGGTTACAAATCATAAAAGTTCCTTAAACTATCGATAAAAGTAAACATAAAATCTGCGATGGATGGAAACTTTGTGATGCTATTATTTTCCCAAAGCACTTTTCGGTAAACCAATGTGATAGATCACCCATAAATAGTTCATTTGAAAGTTTTGGTGGTTTTCAAATTGCTATTAAAAAACAAATTAGTCCAAAGGTGCTGAATGTTGAACATTTCTCGGATATTGAAATCTGTTGCAGTTATTTTGATATAGATTCATTAAAAATTTACTTTTTCGTGGCACCAAGGTCGCATCTAAAAATAGTGATTTAGATGCTGTTCGCTGTGTAGAAAGTCTTTTATGTGATTTATATAGACTTTCTGGCTTTATGTCCATACCTTACTCCTACCCATAACTTATCACCTATCGGCGCGGATATCATGCACTCCTTTCAATCCATTAGTCTAAAACGATGAAAACAAGAAGTCAAATTCCGTTAGCTCCTTAAGATACCCATCATAATTTTGTTGGTAGACCAAAGCAATGCATTGTATGGGCATAACACCTTCAGTGATTTGTTTTGGATAGCTGAAGTCAGAATCTACACTTTAGGGCCTAGCTTGGTCAGCGTCGGAGTTGAGTTTTTTGTGTTTGTTATGTGTAGGAATTTTAGAGTAGATGTGAGTAATATTCGTTTGTAAAGCCCAAACGCTCATGCGAATCGCAATAAACCGGCTGTTTTGGAACTAGGTGACCACAGGTCAGCATTGATTCTGATTTTACGGAGCTTAGTCTCGTGAGTATAACTTAGTGCCATCATTCTTTTTACATCGCGGTCTCGCCGTTTATATACGTAGTGATGTAGCCTACCAACTTCGACCTCAATAATACCAATGTTCCAATTCGGAATTTAATTTTAGTTGGCTAAAATTCCATGTCCGTAGGCAATTAATTCACTACTGTTTTATTTACAGCAGCCCTAATCAGGACAGGCATTCAACTTATAATGATGTACTGTCTGATTCCATCATCAGAATTGTAACCCATTATTCTTGTATTGCGATTTCAATATACTCAATTCAAATTGGCTTAGACATTCTGGACAACACCCGAAGGAAGGTATGTCGACATCTTTGCTGAGGTCAATAATTTGACCCAGTTTGTATATGAGCCGACACGGATACAGGTCAAAAAATGCTGCCTCGTCATCTATCCTTACACCGATTTGCAACGACATCCCAGCTGTCAGCTCTTCGGATACAGCCAATCTGCTGGCTGCTCATTTTGCAGCAGCAAGATTTTGGCATCAAGCCCTTTTTCGATAATGTTTGCATTTTCGATCGCTGATACCCTTCTTCAATGGTTTAGAAATTACGTTTTCGACCGTCCAATACAAGTTGTTTTGGACGGTTTCAAGTCTGCAAATCACCAAATAAATGCTGGTGTCCCCCAAGGCTCCGTTTTGTCTCCGACTTTCTTTCTCATTTTAATCAGTGATCTCCTGTCTGTCACTTGTAATCCAATCCATTCCTTGGCTGATCACACTACCCTTAGCTTCGCATATTCCTGTTGGGATTCACGTCCTTCAACTGGAATGGCAATGTATGTTAAGTTCATTAAATTCTGACAGGATCCTTAAGTGGAGTAAAACCAAAAGAGTATAATTTAATCATTCCAAAACACAATGCTGTCTATTGTCTCTAAAGCAAAACCCCAATACTCGCCATTATCCATGGATGGCACTTGCATCACTGAAACCGAAAGCTGAAACCACATATTCGACTTCGATTTTTCTTTCGAAGGATCCCGGTATTAACTCTCCTTTCATGCTTATCGTCCAGATAAGGGTTCTGTAGAGAATAAGATGTCATTTGTGGAGTTGATGTTTACCCCGAGGTACACTCCTTACATGCTGGGATCGACCGATGATGTCTATAAGGCGTGGAATATAATGCTCATATCTGGTCTGGTGCACCAATTTCATATTTGGTGCTACTGGACATGATTCAAAAACGTGCGATTAAACTTATTGGCGACCGAAATATTGCCAAATCGCTTGACTCCCTTAGCCATTTCAATATCTTCTGCCTATCGTTGTTTTATCGCTACTTCCACCATAAGTGCTCAAACAAAATGGGCATTTGCATTCCACCCCTACACATCAGTTCACCCTTAAGCTTAAATTCGGCCAAAACAGTGAAATACAAGGACGTACAATGGACGAAGAATGTGGAATGCTCTAGCGCGCTCTGTTTTTCCTACACATTATAGTTCAGTCCCTGTGGAAGGTCGTTGGTGACAGCTGAAGAGAGAGGGGGAGGGGGAGGAGTAACAACTCATATCAGCTAAGGCACTTCTCCTGTTTCTCCTGACGGCGGCAGACGAATTTTACGGGTGGATCAACGGCGGCGTCCGCAATTCCAGTTAGGTGGAACATGTGTTCTTCCTATATGAGCTGCTTCGACTTATTCGAAAACCAGGTCTATAGGGATCTCCAATACTAAGCCAAAGTGTTGGAAAAGAGTTGGTGGCGGATAAGTCCTTGATGGGCCAACGGCAGCACTTCGGGTTACTGGCATCGGAATTACCGGCCTGCTATCCTAGGGTCAAAAACAGGGCCTAGCCCTCCAGGTTGAATGGAAGGCTGCCGAGTCTCAGGTAGGTATCTTTCACCGGTCAGGACCCCGTTAAGTAAAAGTAAGTACACTTTTAAGCAAGACACATTGGTCCGATCTCATTTATTTTTAAAATAAAATGAAAAGGCGCTGTATAATTTATTCCAAACTCTAATATGCTCATGTTTGCTGATGATATTAATATCTTCACTTCATGCAAAGTCTTCATTGAATGAGCATCTTCAAAAGTTTGCTGTATTGTGTTCTAAAAAGCAATTGGCTATTATTTATGTACTTTTCCCCATTGTACTTCACCTTGCCGTTATGCTTATTTTTTTGATTAAAAAGTACCGAAACTATACATCGAAAGATATACCTTCCAGAGCATGGGGAAGGCTTAAACATTATGCTAGAGTGCTTACCGACCCCTAAGCTATACATTTTGTATGTGTCGTTTGTTCGATCTTAATTCCAATACTAGCTGAAAGCCCGGCCTAGTCCATGTTAATAAAAATTGGTTTTGCTATCCAAATAAGTATTAACTATTTTAAGTCCGAAAATACTTACTTCACTGTACTAAGAGAGCTCCCGAACTGTGAAGAGTCCCTGCCTGAGACACGGCAGCCTTCTATCCTATGCGATCCCGGGCAGAGTTATCTAGACAAACCGCTCTGGCATCCGCGATGGCTTGGTCTTTAAAACGGAGGTTCGGTCTTCCTTGTCATGTCTGACCTGGGGGCTGGGATTCCAAGAATCTCTTAGCTGGAGTATTATGTCCATTCGCTCGACGGAGCCAATGCAGTCAGAGTTTTGGCTTTTTGGATTACATTTCGGTACAGCTCATAGAGTTCGCGGTTGTATCTTCTCAGCCATTCGCCCACCTCGCACACAGGATCAAATATTCACCGTAGAATTTTTCTTTCGAAGGAGCATAATATTAACTCTCCTTTCCTATCCAGCACTGTCCAGAATAAGGGTTCTATAGACCATACACTTTGTCCTTCGAGTTAGGATTTTGTGAACCCATTTGTTTCGCCA
This sequence comes from Ferdinandea cuprea, assembly GCA_963576555.1. Taxonomy (NCBI): domain Eukaryota; kingdom Metazoa; phylum Arthropoda; class Insecta; order Diptera; family Syrphidae; genus Ferdinandea; species Ferdinandea cuprea. The sequence goes on from OY754959.1 coordinate 89,671,912, forward strand.
AACCGAGGTAGCAGCTGTTTCCTAGGGTTTTGTTTGGCAGTGTTTAAGCCATCACAAATCCTCCAGAAACAAAAACATTTGACAAAACATTTTGAAATTTTTCTATAACATTGACCAAATAAAAACCAACTGTTACCTTATGTCATAACAATATATTTTAAAAGTACAACATACGAAATGTTGAACATTTTTTTATAAACTATCAGCTCTGTGCAAGCTACTGTCACGAGCCGAAATTTTTCGGTACAAGAAGTACGTCCACATGCTCATCACTTAGTTCAGATATTAGTATATACAGATATTAGACGAATATAACAGGCATAAAAGTATAAAGTGCTAACACAAACACAACGACACAAAATGAACTAAGGCAATAGAACATGATTACGTAAAATATTTTTTAAGTTTCAGCTTACTAACATGCAGATCAGTCATGATCATTGTAGCCTATCCTATAGCAATCCGTCCTGCCGTATCTACTTTTGAGGCCTTTAAATTTATACTAGGATGCCGAAATATTAATGTATTAACATTTTTAAAATACGCCAATAGTTTTTCTATTATATCTTCCATACAAAGTTTTTGGGCACGCTCACATTTTGAAGGCGTTTTGTTGGAAATTTTGAAAAAATAACTAATATAAAAAATAAAATATCTTTTTGAAAAATTTTGTTGGGTTTCTTTGAAAACAGCATTTTATTGAAAAACGCTCACTAAAAGTACTTAACTTACTTAACGGGCTCCCGACCCGTGAAGAGTCCCTTCCACCCTCTGCGATCCCGAGCACGCTGCTTCCAGTTGTCCAGACTAAGCACTCTGTGGCCGATGTTCGATGTGGCCGAGCTAATATAGTCGACGAGTTTTAGCTTTTCGGACTACATCCACATCTTGGTACAGCTCATAGAGTTCGCGGTTGTATCTTCTCCTCCATTCGCCCTCCTCGCACACAGGACCAAATATCCGTCGAATGTTTTTTCTTTCAAAGGATCCCAGTATTAACTCTTTCCTGCTTATCGTCCAGCACTCGGCGCCATATAGCAGAACTGGCAGGATAAGGGTTCTGTAGAGCATGCACTTTGTCCTTCGAGTTAGGAGTTTTGAACCCATTTGTTTTGCCAAACCGAAGTAGAAGCGGTTTCCTAGGGTAATTCTTCGACGGGTCTCCACTAAGATGTCATTTGTGGAGTTGATGTTTACCCCGAGGTAGATGAACTCCTTAACTACCTCGAAGTTGCTGCTATCAACAGTGACATTTTGTCCTAGTCGGTGGACAGATGATTGTTTGTTTGCTGATAGCATATATTTATTTAGTCTTGTCGTCATTCACTTTAAGTCCAACTAATTTCGTCTATTCTTCAATAGCCGTGAAGCCTCTATCACGGCACGCTGGGATCGATCGATGATATCTATATCGTTCGCATACCCCAGCAGTTGGACTGATCTGTTGAAGATAGTGCCTTCCGTGTTGACACCTGCCCTGCGCACTATCTGCTCAAGAACAAGATTGAAGAAATCACACGACAGCGCATCTCCTTGCCGAAATCCGGTGCATGTTTGAAAGAGTTCAGATGAGCTGCTGCCAAACTGCACATGGCATCGCGTGTTATCTAGTGTTATGCGACACATCTGGATCAGTTTTGACGGGATCCCGAATTCGGCCATCGCCACAAAAACCTCCTGACGATGAATGCTGTCATATGCGGCTTTAAAGTCGATGAAGAGACGGTGTGTCTCGACTTGAAACTCGTTGGTCTTTTCCAGGATTTGGTCTACAGTTGATCTGCCGGAAGCCACACTGGTACGTGCCGATTAGTGTGTTGCAGAAAGGTTTGAGACGTTCACACAGTACGTTGGATAGGATCTTATATGCGACATTAAGCAGGGATATGCCTCGATAGTTCTTGCAAGACATAGGATCGCCTTTCATGTAGATGGGACATATGGAGCTGATGGTCCAGTGCTTCCTCCACCTAAACTTGGTTTATGATTTGGTGCATGCGCCCTACCATAACATCACCTCCGTATTTGAAAAGCTCTGCAGGTAGACCCTCAGAGCCGGCGGCCTTGTTGTTCTTTAGCTTTTTAATAGCTAAGCCAACCTCTTCTATACTGGGCGGAGGGACTGGTTCTTCATTGGCTGGACGTTGGTTCTCTTCTTGCCCCATCACTCTCTCTACATTTGTCCGTTTAGCTGCTGCTGAAAATGCTGCTTAAATACATCTACTATTCTCTGCCCGTCGGTGACTAGGTTTCCATCGCTGTTACGCTGTGCAAATTTTTTTTTTCTTTGGTTGTGAGTTGTGGCCTATTTTCGTTAAGTAGTCTATAAACTGTTTTTTGGCACTTAAGTCTTTGGATGAATTTAAAGCCACTTTTTTCAAAGCTCTAAAACCTAAAGATCTTCAACAGAAACACAAGAAAAATAAAGTGCACGACTGCGTCATATGAAACTTTTCGGTACATAAGATGCGTTTTTGAGTCGCAAAATGAATCGAAAATTAATGGTGAGAAATTACTGTTAATCACTTTTTAGGTTTTAAAAAAATAGATTTTCTCAAAAACGGCACATACGATTTTGATGTAATTTCACACATTTCACACTTTTAACACATTTGTTCGAATTTCAAAAAATTATCAAAATCGTTAGAGCCGTTTTTGAGTAACGAATTTAATTTAAATTTAATAAAATCGTTATATGAAACAAAAAATTATATAAAATTATTTAACTAATCTAAGTATGCAGATTTGTTTGAGTTTACAGTATAAAAAACGGCAAATTTTTTTGAATTTCCCTTTATTAGTTTTCGAGATATTCCCGTTTTATAAATTACCGTTAGTCGATTTTTTTCCAAAAACTGAGTATGCAGGATTTTTGATCCCATCCTAAACATCATTAGTACAAAAAAACACCGAAATCCTTGGAACCACTTTCGAGAAAAATAGTGATAAGTGATTTTCACAAACAAATTTGTATGCCTTGTATCGTTATTTCAAAAGATAAAACAAAAAATAAAAAGATGCCCCCAGATGTAACCCGAAGAACCGTATATACGAACTTTGAAGCAAATCCGTCGAACCGTTTCGCCATACGGCGCCCGGACAGACAGACCGACAGACCGACAGACCGACGGGCAGAGAAAGTTACTGCGATCTCGCTTAAATTTCGAACTCAAACTGAGTATGAGGGATGATATTACGACTGCCATCCGTCGGTCTGTCTGTCTGTCCGGGCGCCGTATGGCGAAATGGTTCGAAGGATTTGCTTCAAAGTTCGTACTAATTTTATCCTAAGAAAATACTGCATACTCACCAAAAATACTGCATACTCACTTTTTGGAAAAAAAAAGTCGATTAACGGTAATTTGTAAAACCGCCAATATCTCTAAAACTAATAAAGGGAACTACAACAAAATTTACTGAATCGTAGGTGCCTTTTTTGAGAAAATCAAATTTTTCAAAACCTAAAAAGTGGTTTAAATAAATTTAGCATGTGGTCAAATGTTACCATTCCTTTTTAGGCGATTTAAAAATGCACATCATATTTCGTATGACGCAGTCGTGCATTTTATTTTTATTTTTTTAAATTTCTTACTAACGCTGGTATGGCAGTTTGCTTTAAAGCAACCGGTTTTCCACACTGCTTCTGGACAGACAGAAAACCAAATAGATGGTATGGTAGTGGCGGGTTTTTTTTTTAAACTTTTCTTTTCTATTTCACTTTTTTTAATTTCTATATTATACTTAATCAGCAGTTCGGAATCGACATTAAACTGCAGTAGGTCGCTTCCATTCGTGTCAAAAATTATATCTTCGTACACACAATGCTTGGAGAAGGTAGGCTTGATATCCTGCATGGACAGTTTACGCCTAATATTTATTACATCCACAGTTTGAGTTAGAAATATCAGGATATAGGATTAAGAATGTTAAAAAAATAACAAGAAGGTTCACATACTTAAACACAAAAGTATATAACAAAATTATTCGCTGTAAAAATATTGTTATGGAATGGCTTCTTACAACAAATTAAAATATACGCTAAGAATGCATTATTGGTAAGCGTTCATTTGAGCAGATAAATTACCCCACTTTATCGGTTATTATGGTCTCGCTATAGTTGGAACTCCTATTGGCTCATTTCACTTAAAATGTTTATTAAGTATTTACATCAGCCAGTACGCGTAGTTTAATGTAGGTCACCCTGTTCTGATTGAGGATAAATGCTTGTTTGGGATATTATACTGAAAAGATATATTGTCTCGGTAAGCTGTCAGGTAAATTAAGGGAATTGGTATCCTAATTCTTGTCTATTGTAAGCGCTATACAAAATACCAAGCATGCATATATGTTTAGTATACATTGATCTCCTTGTATGAAGAACAGCTCTGAAGTAACGAAAATCGTCGAAGTAATTCAGTTCGAAGGAAGTGTATTTTGTGTTTGGTCATCACACGTCATCATAGAGTTGTGAAATGAAATGAGTTTTCTCGTGATGGATGTTTGCGTTTATTGTCTATTTCAATTTAATGTACGGTCCATGAGAAAAGGTGTTGAATCGAATTTCCATTACATGGACTTTTGCTTTGGACTTCAATGTATTGTCCTGTACTTGGTTATAAGAGGTTGCTTTGATCTCATTCGATGTTAGGTACTTGCATAGGTACGCAATCACATTCGTTGATCAAATTGATGGAAGTGTGCAATACTAAGTATTTTTGTATTCTTCAAGGGCTTGTGTTCTTTAAGGGTTTGTGTTTTTCGACGTCGGCAAAGATACTATTGAGTATTGCGGTACTTTTGAGTTTAAATAAAAAATCCAATCGAACTCATTCAATAAACTTGCATAAGTGAACTCGATCGAAAACATTGTATAGTCGTGTTTTAAGTTTTCAATGTTATACATCATTTTTTTTCTCCTTGAGAAACTTTTTATAAAATAGGGAAGTTATGTAGTGAAATAAATTTTATTACTTAATTTCATAGCGATAACAATTGGAATCACCAATTTGTCTATAAGAATGTTATTTTCAATTGAGCAGATACATTTTCAGAGGACCATGACAATGCAATGAAGACTGTGCGAACATTCGCCCAAAACAAAAAGATGAATAATCGTTTAAGAATATTGGTCAGTTATTCATTATAAAAAATCGCTCAAAAAAACGAATAATCGTCCAAAAATTGATGAACATTTACTCAAAAGTTGAAATGTAGAATCGCCTAAACATTTGGATCTGTTGTCAAGACGTAATAAATATAAAGACGCATAATATTCAAAAAGGTAACGAACATTGAAAGGTAACGCTCACGCAACTTCGTTGCTCTGCTCAGTTGCCAAAGGCAACAGTCTCTGGGTGGCCTGCTTGGCGTGATTAAATAACTTCAACTCTCTTTCTGCATACGCTAGGTACGGCTCACGCAACTGCACTCGGAGAATCGATTGCTTGGCGAGAAGCACTTACTCCGAGAATTTATATTCCAAACTGTATATTATGTCCCACAACTAATTTGTTAGGAATGTTTGAGCACGTTTGGGACAAGCGGCGAAAAATGAATTACCAATACCTACACCCAACAGCTTTAATTAAAATATTTAAATACCAATGTTTTGCACAAATTAAATGTGAAAGCTTGCGGCTGACTGCCTTGTTATTAGCCATTGAGTTAACATTATACGTCTGATTCATTGAACAGCTAGGTTGTGCCGTTGTGGTTTGCAACTAAATTAATTTGCTTCATTTTCTATTCAATAAATTTATTCGTAATCTAGTCCTCTTTAGAAAAAAAATTTGAGCATTTAACTGAATGATGATGCTTTACACCAACTCTTTAAAAAGTTAAAATAATAAACATGTGTGCTCTCTGAAGTCCTACTCAGTAACGATAATAAGAAATGTGTATTGTTTTTGTCAAAATTATTTCTACTTCATAAAACGGAATTTGCCCGAGGGCTGATTTAAAAATATCCACATCCATATAAACAGAAAAACAAAACGCACGCACTTACAGAAAAAATAATAAGGAATGATATTTTGATGGAATTGTTTTTGCTTTAGTTGAAATTCCATAACATTCCATCTATAAATTAATTCTAAAATTAAATTAATGTAATTTCATGTATTGTAAACACAGCGAGGATAGGTATATATTGAACAAATAAAAGTTACCACCACACTATTTCACAAAAAACTAAAATTGCAGCTTTGATTTGTCCATGAAGCGAACTACGATTGCTTTTTTTTTCTTAGAATAAATTTAGAACGGTGAAATACTGTTATTTGGGGGTTAATTTAATAACTTTTCGAATCCAGAGAGTCTCAGCGAAGTTTAGTTGAAATTTTCCGGTGGTAACTTTTATTTTTCCACTACTGTAAATCCACGGGAATCTGCTCTACTTGGGAAATAATAGGTTCACTTTCTTACGTGAAGTTATTTCCCATTAAAAGTGGAAAATAATTATATCTGAATGTTTGTGAAGTTATTTTTCACGTTTAAAACTTAAACACGATACCGATATATTTATAAAAGACAACTAAGTCCACCACAAACACACGAGTTGCCAAAACAAGTAAACTCATTTATGTTTCTTTATTTGAATACTGGAGTCTTAAAACAATTTATTTATTAAATGCTCTTCTTCTCTTAGTCGCTTAAATATTATGTCATTACTCGCATAGAAGCTTGGCTCCGGGGAAAATCATCGCACTGCTAAAATCTTTAATATCTAGTACAATGTTTTTCGTAAGGATTGCTTCCAATATTGCCATTATCATCCGCACTAGGTACTTATATTCACTATATAATAATCAACTCATGATTTGGTAAGCTTTTAAAAAATCTGTGTATATAGATTTAAGTTATAAAGAGTGCTGCCGACTTAATGTTTAATATTATGGCATATAACTTATAGACATGTTCTAAATAAACCGGTCTAGAGTAAGCGTCGATCTGCAATTTTTGACCTCAGTTAGTTGAATTTAAGGAAAGCCCTACTTTGGTAGACCCTGAACGACATCAATCAGGGCCCATCCCAGCTCATGGATACTTGAGCTGAACTTAGGAAAAGCTGTATGCTCCGCCCTTTTTTTTAATGTCGGATGACCGTAGAAATATGCAAATATTTCAAAAACTTTTAGAGGCAGTTAAAATAATGTGCAATCTCGTCTGAAAATATGTAATAATATAGGATTATAAGGATCCAATGCAGAGTTTCCTTAGTTGTTCGAGAGAGGGCTTGACTACATAGTTGCCTTCTCAGCCCAAAAAGAGAACAATTGGCAAACATTATTATTCGTTTGATTTCTGAAGAGATATCGTTTTCAGATGTGAATGCAGGGCCGTGGTAGACGAAGTGTCATTGCCCGAACCAATGATGTTGGGTGTCTCTTCTTGTTGACATCATATACTTTTTTTGCCCTCGTTTACCGCTTTTGTTCCTATACTCACAAGCGCCCCAGCTCGCTGCGTTCTACCGATAATAAAAATATCGGTGGCATATGCAATGAAAATTGAACAGATTTTTGAAAGATCGTATCTCGAGTGTTGGCTTGTTATTTTTGCCCAATTCGTTCAATTTTGATATTAAAGATGTTACATGACAGCGTGTCGTCTTGTCTAAATCCTTTTTTGACATCAAAGGTCTTAGTTGATGTCGTTACCGACCTCGATGTGGCAGCGAGCTTTCTCCATCGCTATCCTGTACGAACGGATGTATTCTGTATAGCTCGTCTCTATAGATGATGTCATATGCGGCCTTAAAATCGATAAAAATGTGGTGAGTATTGATCAAAACTTCTTGGGTTGTGTGAATATTTCTTCAATTATGGACTTACCGTTTAATAACCAGAGGCATCTAAACCACTGGTCTTCAAATTTAATTTAAATTTAAGAAAATCTGTACATAAAAAAATGATTGCAAAAATCGAAGTACGCACATTTTTTCTGCAGTATTCTCGGCCCAACCTCAAGTATCCAAAATACAAAAACAGGCCAAAATCCTTAGAACCATTTTTGAGAAAATTAGTTATATAAAATTTTTACAAAAAATATTGTATTGCAGGTACCGTTATTTAAAACGGTACACCAAAATATAAAAAAAGCCGCGAGATGTAACCCCAAAAATTTTATGTACGAACTTTCAAGCATTATACTCAGTTTGAGTTTGAAATGTTCGCACATTATACTAATGTATACGAGAAAGTTAAAAATGGATATTTGAAAGACATTTTTAGGATTTTTCAACTATTCATATATCTTATCAAGTATTCTCTTACTCTTAAATATGTATTGAATCCTTGGTACTACCAAGACAAAAGCTTAACAGCCGATCTTTCCCGCTGTAATATCATAGGACCTTTTAGTCTTGAATGCCCTCTAATTTACAATGGCATTTGATAAAGATTAAAAATTGTAGAATATAGCCAAATTTAAAGAGAAAACATTCAACATAAGATATAGGAATGAGCCTTAGCCTTCATTTAGATAAATAAATTCATTTTCACTAATGTGTAACATTTTTTCCCTACGTCACATAATCACGTCATCAACGTTTTCATCGACAACGACATGACTGAATAATTTATTTATGCAAAGCACTTCCTTCCGTAAATATGTCTTAGGCTCCTTTACGCAACCGACCGACTAAAGTCAGTCAAAGTTAGGATAAATTTAGAATACTTTATCTGTCATTCTCATGAATCAACATGCATTTTTTTTCTCATACGTAAGAGTATGAGTTAAGTGTTGTGGAAAAGAAAAAGCGACATTGAATTTGGAAATGGATAATAATAATAGGGAATTCAAAGCTGCATGTAAAGGGTGATCCATTTCGAGGTTCCCTACTTCTTTAAAGAAAAAAACATAGAAAATTCAAATTTAATGGAGAATGTTTATTATCATTTGAAAGAACATTCTTTGGCATTTATTTTTTGAAGATTATGTCTATCAAATGTTGGCCGTTGCTACGTCGCAGATGGTCCATCCGTTGAGTCCAATTTTCGATCACTCGCTCGAGCATTTCGACTGGTAACTGGCGAATGATACGCGTGATGTTTTCCTCCAAGGCCTGAATCGAAGCGGGTTTGTCGGCATAAGCTTTTGACTTTACATATCCCCACAGGAAAAAGTCTAACGGTGTGATATCACACGATCTTGGTGGCCAATCGACCGGCCCAAAACGTGAAATTATGTGCTCACCGAAATGTTCTCTCAATAAGTCCATTGATTGATGCGATGTGTGGGAAGTGGCGCCGTCTTGCTGAAACCAAATGTCGCCGAGATCACGAGCTTCAACTTCAGGCATCAAATAGTCGGTTATCATGGCAAGATAACGGTCGCCATTGACGGTTACGTTCGCACCGGCATAATTTTTAAAGAAATATGGACCGATGATTCCACCGGCCCACAAACCACACCAAACCGTTGCTTTTTCTGGATGAAGTAGCAGTTCGTTAATCTCTTCAGGTTGCTCTTCGTCCCAAATGCGGCAATTTTGTTTGTTTACATACCCATTGAGCCAGAAATGGGCCTCATCGCTAAACAAAGAGCACATAGAGCGAAGCGATGTCGCTTGGGAAGGTCAAGCGGCTTCAGTTGTTGCACAAGCTGTATTTTGTACGCTTTCAATTTAAGATCTTGACGTAAAATGCGCCAAGTCGTTCCATACGTCAGTCCGATTTGCTGCGAACGGCGCCGAATCGACTCTCTACGGTCTTCGTGTACACTCTCAGTTACGGCCGCTATATTTTCTTCACAGCGTGCTGGACGTGGTCTATTCGGTCGAATATTATCCAATAATGAATGCTGGGTCTCAAAATGGGTGATGGTGTTGCGAATAGTACGCTCAGTAGGCCGATTATGTTGACCATAAGTTGAGCGAAGTGCACGAAACACATTCCTCACAGAACGTGAATTTTTTATAATAAAGTTGAACAATTTGTAAACGTTGTTCACGCGTAAGTCTTTCCATTATGAAATGCCAAATAATACTAAACAAAAGTAACATGACAGTATGACACGACTCACACGTGATCTGTCAAAAAAGGCTATTGAAAAAAGTATCTCTACTTGGATCACCCGTTACATACATATTCTTCCAATTGAGATAGATATTCAAATTAATTTATTTGCGGAGAAATGAATTGTACAGAATTGGTATTTATTTATTTACTATTTATTATATCAGGTTTACACTTAAGATAGTACGTATTGACTTTCTTTTTTATATTTACAATAATATTCGAACATACGAAGAACCTCGAAATTTAAATTTTGTTTCCCTTTGTGTATGTATTGTATTCCGATTTTCCCGTTTCTTGATTATTGCTGCAGAGATTTCTAATTAAATACATGATACGTTTGACCTGTTTGATATTCTGCCTTATCCATAATTTTTTTCTCTCAAAGTGGACAATGCATTTTGTAATTTTTTGTTTTTAAATGTTATCAACTTTATAGTAATCACCAAAACAAAAATGGAATTCGAGAACCATCACCATTTAGGCTCTAAATAGTAGAGTGCTTGGAGGGTGTTATCAAGTCCAATGGATGTTTTATCAGTTGTTGCTCTGACGATGATACGAATAAGTGTGTGAAAGCCTATCTTGCTTGCATTTCCCATTTTTGTAAAACCTGGATCCTACAGTACTCATACGTGCATTTACGTACCAACAGGCCTAAATGCTGCCTGAGTACATTTCAAAGGACTGTAAACTGTGCTTTATGCGCGGAGGGATGAGCCTCAGTTTATCACTCGTTCGACTTACCCTCTCCAGCACTGTTGTTGTTGATTTTTGCTAATAAACATTTGATTATTGATGTTTGGGAAAGTGATGACACAAATGGCAGAGGTGATTCCTTGCGCCCCCAAAGCTTGATATAATATACTCAATATTTGCATTGAGCCTGAACCGCCTATTAGGATCCAAAGTAGCGCTGATCTGAATATGGCTGCTAAAATTGTACAGACCGAAATAAAAAGTGTTTTCTACAGCGCCTTTCATGAAAGTCATTCACTCGTTGGTGGCATATTAAGCTAACTAATCTCAGAAATAAAGTAAGAAAGTTATTGAACCGGGTCTGGAAATCTGACGGAAAGCTGATTGGACTTGTCATGTAGATCCAGAGTTCAAGAAGTAAATTAAGAAAACCAATCAATCAACTTAGCAGAGATTCACTTTATAGCCAAACATCCAAACATCTGTTCGCGTCAACTGATGAAACGGTATCACAATTACTATCCTTTGCAAGCACTTCCTCCAAGAAAAAAACATTAAGAAGATTTTATTTCATTCTATAATTTAAAAAAAAAAAAAAGTTTTTTTGAAAAAAAACGCCCCCAAAAAGTGAGCGTTGCCAAAAACTTTGTATGGGCGATGTGTTGGAAAAAATATAGGGTAAATATCATGTTAAACATTTTTTTTCGCTTTCTATGAAAATTTTCGAAGAAAACAGCATTTTAGTAAAAAACGCCCACAAAAAGTAGGCGTGGCAAAAAACTTTATAAGACAAACTTATAAAGGGGGCCAGTGCATACATATTTTGTGAAGGATGTAACACTCTATCTCTCTAACTTTAGCTTTAAATTGTGGGCGTATTCAACAATTTTTTACACTTAACCATTTCGGAGTCATAGGGAATATGTGGTCGTAATTTCAGCTTCCTAGCTTAATATTAAAGGCCTAAAAATTGCGTACGGACGGACATTGCTAGATAGGCATAGGATTTGGTCCTGATCATAAATATATATACTTTTATGGGTCTACGACGAATATTAAGGGGTGTTATAAACTATGTGTCAAAATTAATATACCCTTAGGATAGGGTATAAAAATTGCCGTCCATTCGTACTATGCAATACGTATAACCAATACGTACTATACGATGTTCAGCAGACAGGTAATGTTTATATTTTATAGTAACGTTTATCTATTATTTCTCGTGTTTTCAACTAAAACCACTTCGATTTCAGCTGGGTATGTTAAAAAGATTATTTTTCCGGAATTGATATGAGCTACGTCTATCAGATTGTACCATCATTGATATGAGCAAAAACATTGTCCAATCAGACGAATTGAAAGGTGTGTGTATGGAAAATTACAAAGCTAGCATTTTCATCACTCTTTAAAAATAAACCAATATCGATCCCCTAAAGGGCCGGAACATTAAGCAATGAAAATAAGAGGTCAAGTGGCATATTGGCTTTAAGGGTTCTTCGCGCCTATTATTAATGGGAAATCTATCTGGTTTATATACGAATTAATGTACTTATCTAGTTCCCTATAATCTTGTTATATCTAAATGCGAAATATTTGTTTTCGCTATTTGCATGGTTCAGCTAATCTTTTTGGCTCTAAACAGTTGTAGATACGTCCATAAATAGGGACTAGGTATTCTTCAGTATGTAACTACACATTAAATTACACATTATTATTAACCAACTGTACATCAGAGCTAAAACATAAAATCCACAATATCGCACATATTTACAACCAAACATCAAAAAACATTTTAATACCCGCATTAATAACTGTGAGTTAAGGATGGGTTACCCTCAAGTCATGAATTAAGTGTTAAATGTTGTTAAAAATTGTTTTTTTTTTATTTGTACAGAAATACTCCTCTTTAATTTTTTTTGTACAATTCTCCACTTTTATTGTCTACTTTTAAAACGAAAGAACTTTCATTTGTTTACATTAAATTTGAGAGACAACGAAAATTTTGCTGATTGTAATAGAATAGCATTATTATAATTTAATTCCTTTGGAATCTTATGTCTTTTTCAGTTGAAAGGTAAAGAAATATACGATATCGCTGTGTCCAAAAATGTGTGGTAACAATCCTATTGTAATATTTTCCATACAAAATAAAATATCGATCTATCTATCTAATAGAATAGTAACAGATCTGGGCAAAGTGAATGTCAGAATAGTTATATCATAAATTTTTTTTATTAATAAAAGTTAGCTCATGAGTTATAGGTTAAGAGGTTTTTATTAATAGGGTTGTAAGTGCATATTTCACTATGTTCACGATCGTGGAGCTTCACTTTCCAGGAGTGAAATAATTACCAGCTTATCCACGTATGAATTAGTAATAAATTTATAAACTAGATCAATAGCAAGTTGTTGCACACTATGTCAACAAATAATATATTTTTCATTACTTCGAATTAACATTATTACTTTCAGATAACTGCAAAATAAATGTTGCTTTGGTTAATAAGACTTTTCTTAAACAAGGCTTAAATATATGTATATCGATGAGGTTATGTTTAGAATTCTATGCATAATAACTCTTCCACTTCACTGCATCCCTAGTGGTCTGCCTGAGGGGTTCCTAGGTTTAACCTCAAATAATCAAAATCAAATATCTGCAGGCCTTCCGATTTGTATCACCACTGTGGCTGACCAAATGTCTTTCTTTCGCCCATACATATGTTTGTAGAACATTGATTGACATACTTTCTCATCCTTTTTGTACATCTTTCAATACCAACATTGCGAACAGTATATGAGCGCCGGACGAACAAACTTTCAAATTATTGGAAATTTTAGGTCACAGATGACAGTTTTTTCCTGCCGCTGGTGATTGATATCGTAATCCATGATATCGTCATCCATAGCTTAGCTGTTGATCATAGATCAACAATCCACAAATTATTCAAAATGATTTAGGACTTGACCATTTCGGACAATATGTTCCAAATTTCAGCTTCCTAGCTTAAATTAAAAGGCCTACCAAAATAGTGTAACATAAATCAATTGGCACTTCTAAAAGTATTATGGTCAAACACATGAGGTAATTAATTTGATGAGTACGCAGGAAAATATGACTTATAACCAATATGCACATTTAAGCAAAGTGCAACGTAAACGACGTAATTTAATGTTAAAGGCAGTCTGGAAGTGTAAGGATTGTTTTACCTTTATTCTTGCTTGCAAATGTTTTTTTTTTTGTGAAAAATATTAAAATAGGTACATATCAAAATTCTTTTTGACTATACTGATTTTGGTATCGACTTAAATATTATTGACTTCTTTGGTCCTAATGGGTATAAATAGTTGATTCCTATGGAGCTCCAAGTTATGACGGCCATATTGGGCCAAAATGAAAAAATTTTAATTTTTTATTGATTGTTTAATGGATCTGATGCAACGCAATCAAATTCGTTGTGAGCATCTTTTAGGATCCGGTGACTTTGGTGGTGGGCCACCACTTGTAGCACTCTTATTGGTTTTATATTGCGATATTCTGGACTTCGCCTCCATTTTCGTCCCACACCATTTGCATTGGATTTGCGCACCATTTTTTCTGAAACTGCTGCATTGGTTCAATCTGAATGGTTATACTCAGTAGATATTGCAAAAGTTATATCGAAAAGTTTGTTAAGAGCATAAGATCTAAAATATCCATTTAAGCATAGCGTATTGCCATAGAAGTGTTGGTAGCCACACACTTATTTCTTCCTCAATTGACTTTCTTAAGAGTATCCGAAAATAGTAAATAAATCATAAAATTGATTATGGAAGATTATTGACACAAGCGCTCTCAAACTCACCATGACCTCTGTCATGCTACTTCTATAAACTCAAACTGATTTTGTGAGCTAGTATCTGACTAAAGTGAAGTTTATACTGTATGGTCCACATAAGCCGCATGAATCAGACCTGATAGAAAGAGATTATTTAATTTAATCCGTTTTATAGATATTGATGTTCTATATCCATAATACCGTGTCTCTATATCGATGTCTGAAATTCAATACCATAAAGAGAACTTATACAAAAATTAGTTGATAGCCTTGCCTGTCTTTATATAGGAGATTAGTATACAAGCTCTTATTTAACCTCTAAATAACAGTAACAATAAATGTTCATATCATATGTTAGTATAAAAGTAGATAATACATATATTTAGGGATTTAAAAAATAAAAGCAAAAACTTTACAATGCCGATACATCCATCCTTGTAAACTTTATTTATAACCCAAGGTACTATAAACCTTACTAAATTTCGTCACAAATTCAGTAGGTTTATACCTTTTCCAAAGTGCTACTTATTATATTCGTAAGGGATAAATGGAACTTTTATGTCAAAGATTAGAAAAAACAATAGGTGTGAATGTAAAAATTTCCCACAACAATTCTTGCAACTTCTTAAACAACTTTCTTTATCTGCTTGTATCCTTTGTAAATTAAACCTATTTAACATAAAAAAACTTAAAAGGAGGAAAAGTTCATCGCAACATAATTATGAGTGCAGCTGGGTAAAACAATTTTTCTTTTATAAAAGAACAAACAATTTATACTTAGCCCAAAGCGACTAAGTTAGGGTAAATACTTGAAAATGTTGGCCTTTTTAAAGCTGAACAAATTTTTCCAGGACGTGACGACATAGCTGTAAAGCAATCTTGAAAGTAAACTCGAAAAAGGTTAATGCGGAAGCAAATAATGACCTAGTATAACGAAGAAAGGTTTGTTGTACGTACAATTTGTTTCTGCTGACCCTAAAAACACAAAAACCTACATTGATATATTAAAATAAAATCATAGGCGCAAAAAGCAATTAATATGGACAAATTTAACAATATTTGTTTTCCTTTTGGTTTAGGTTTGGGATATGAAATTGAGAACGGGAAATAATGTAATATATCAAGATTTATGTATGTGTACACGTAGTAGTGAACATACTCTTTTATGGGCTAACACAACAGGATAGGGAAAAACTCATCGGTCTGCTGTGATGTGGCTAAAGGCGTTTTGATTAATTAATTGATTAATTAATAACGTTATTATTAAATGGCCCTTGGAGATGAGAACGAAAAGAAAAGTCAAATTAATGCAAATATCAGCGATGACTAGACTAATTTGGACATCCTCGAGCATTTGAGGTTTGGGTTTTTACCAAAATTGTATCACATCAATTTGATTAATAAAAAAACATTGGAATATCTCTACATTAGTTTAAAACTCTATATAAGCCTAAACAAACAATTTCCCCGGTAATACATTTCAGCAGCCACTCCAGACTATGCAAAACTAAGTAATAGTTAAAGAAGTTGGGATATAGACTTCAAAAAGCAAAAAAAACGCTTAAGCTGGACGAGATATCCTCTGAGTTTTGAAAAAGATTGGAGACATCAGATCCAAATTGATTAGAATTCTTATCGCCAAGCTCATGCGATGTACTACTAAGCGAGGGGTACGAATTTTTTTTTGAGAAATAATAGTTAAAAAATTTATTACTTAATTTATTTACTTAATTCGTCTAATCTTTTTTTTTGGGCTAATGAAATCACACGACGCAATTGAGGGTTTTTGCGTTATTCAATTGGGTCTACAAAATATATCAAGTGGTTTTTGCACCTTTATCTAATATTTCTGAAGCTATATTATTAGGATTAGTTAGCTATATAGACTGTTTTTTTCGTCCAATCCAGTGTTCATATGGTATTGGTTGATTTTGAGCATTCGATAAGAAACTAATAGTTCTTGTCTGCGTGGCGCTAAGACAACAAAGACAAGTGAAAAGACAAAAGTAAGATGCCCCTCTGGAGTCACCCCAGACTTACCAATCAAAATCGGTGTGCAACAGGGAAGCCTATTTAGTCCTTTGCTTTTAAAAGTGACGAACATGAGCTATTCTTTGCTGATGATGAGCGAGAGTCAAACTTCCCTGCAATGAGTACTTGGTGTTTGAGTGGATAAGTATCTTATTAACCCAAAGAAGATAGAGTATCTATACTGCAAATTCTCTGACCTACTTCAACCTATTCCAGGTATTTATTTAAATTGAACAGTCAACTCCAATCGATCTCTGATCTATGATCAACAGCGCCGACACAGTGGTTGATGACATCAATCGTCATTTAGACTTAGAGTGGCGAAAAAACTCTGGACCGATAAGCACATCAGTTATTCTTTGCTGAAAAGTGGCAAGAAACTGTGCCATTGTGACCCTTAAGGTTAAAGGAAAGCTACACGGCGCTCACACAGCTCGAAGTGTTGTATAATTTACGAAAAGTATGACGGAAAATTAACAGCAAACGAGATAAAGATGCTTCGCATAACAGTAAAACTATTGAAAAACCGGCTCTCTGCAAGACAATGAAATGGTATAAATGAAACTTTGGTGATGTGGAATAAAGCAGATTGTGGCAAGTGCCTCATATCAGGGGCTAATAGGGGCTGCCCGCAAGGTGGTGTTCTGTCTACCATTTTATGATATAGGTGGTAGGCTCTATACTTATGACTCTTGGTAACTACACTCAATGTGGATGATGTCGCCGTTCTTTCGATTCAGCGATTCCTAGATTTGATCGATGTTTGGTGCACTAGAAATGAGCTTTCAGTGAATCGTCTTAAAACTACTAAAGACTCGTTTGACTCAACCCGTGCTTAAAGGTGTTACCATCCTGATCTATCTAAAACTTCTATGGTCCAAGTATGTTGAATCCAAAATCGATAGCTCTTTTGGGAAGACATGGGGCTTATCTTCAAAAACGGGCTTCCAGATCTATATGGCCATGACAATACCACTCCTCTCATAAACCATCTGTCTTATGAATATGTCGTCTGACAAGACTACCATGTCAACTTTTCTTAGGCAATGAAATGTCTTCGGTCAGCCTCTCATTCAAGGAATGAATGCCATTGGACTGCACGACTCCTTGGATAAACAAGGTTTAGAACAATTTTTCTCAGGACCCGAACCTGAGATGAGTCTGCTTTCATCTGTAGTTGAAACCCTTCTATCGATGCTTGAGTTTCTCGTCAACACAAGTTTTGGGTGGCGCGACTGCGATGGATGCAGACAGATTATACAGTGCGTGAACTATATAATGTAGTACTATTGACCACTTTATTTATTAGAGACGCGTATGAAATGAGCCTTGATAGTTTTCATAAGGCAAAGATATGGTTCTTATTAATAGAATAGTTGTACAACAGTCAAGTTCTCTATTCGTATGCTAGCTTTAACGTGTGTTAAGGAGCGAACAGTAATTTCTTTCTAACACGGCTGTAGTGTGCATTTTGTTTGCCCCCACCCTCCATCATTTGTATAATATGTACCATTAAAAAATTAAACTCATTAACTAATGTATTCGAGAAATAAAGTTTTTATTATTTTTGACTTCGATTCTTGGAATAATATAGCTAAAAGATTTCAGAAAATTAAAAAAAAACCTAAACACTGATGTTTTATAATGCTATTTAAAAGGACCTCATAAAGCGAGAAACTTTTGAGAAAACAGTCGTGCACTTTATATTTAATTGAAATATGTAGGCAGATTTTAAAATTATTTTAAAAATATTTGACATGTTTTATAAAATCCAATCTGTTCTATACACAATACCAACAGTTACCTAAAATCATGTTCAGAGAAGTTGAAGCAACTTTACTTCATTATGTATAAAGTTCTAGTTTATGATGTCTCAAAGGTTTTGACATCTATGTAATTAAAAAAATAACTACCTGTGTACACTTTCTACAAACTTACATTTTAAAATAAGTTTATGATTGCCAGCATGGCATTAGATTCAATTTCTCGTACACACATGACAAATTTAGTCAAAGGCTTTAATTTGTCGTCACTTATACAACTCCTATTCAAATACAACTTAAAAGGAAGGGACTCACTCGAACACGACTCTAAATTTGTTATAGGAGGTATGGCTTATGGTTGCTAAAGTACGCATGCATATAAACGGTCGAAGTTACCCAAAGAGAAAAGAAAATAACACGCTTTATGGCACACAATTTTTTAAATTAGTTCGTTCTTTGTTGTATTTGATCAAAACTTCATTATTATAAAACCTAAAATAATTTTTCACTTTCCAACATTTTGTTAAAGTAAGAAAATTTAATTCTATACAGAATTAACCATATTATGGCTATGATCTTTTTGAGTGAAGCATACAATTTTATTAAACGAACATGTCTGAGCATGCATACTACTACGGTACTGTCCTACATTGGAAAATAGTGTGTCAAGTTGTCGCACATATTAAAAATGTATATAAACATAAGGAAAGGCTACAGTCCGCTTGGGGCGAACAGTATGATACCCTATCCATGCCCCAAAGAAAAAAGCATTAAGAAGATGATGGATAGCATTTTATTTAATTCTATTAATTAAAAATTTTTTTTTTTAAAAAAAACACCCTCAAAAAGTGGGCGTGGTCAAAAACAGTGTATGGGCGATATGTTCGAAAAAATATTGGGTAAATGCTAAACATTTTTTTTCGCTTTCTATGAAAATTTTCGAAAAAAAACAGCATTTTAGTAAAAAACGCCCAAAAAAAGTAGGCGTGGCAAAAAACTTTATACGACAAACTTATAAAGGAGGGCAGTGCCTACATATCTTGTGAAGGTTGTAACACTCTATCTCTCTAACTTTAGCTTTAAAACGATTTTTTCTAAATTGTGAGCGTGGCAGTGGGCGTATTAAAAAAAATTTTACACTTAACCGTTTCGGAGCCCTAGGTAATATGTGGTCTAAATTTCAGCTTCCTAGCTTAATTTTAAAGGCCTAAAAAATGCGTACGGACGGACATTGCTAGATAGTCTAAGGATTTGGTCCTGATCATAAATACATATACTTTTATGGGTCTACGGCGAATATTAAGGGGTGTTACAAACTATGTGTCAAAATTAATATACCCTTAGGATAGGGTATAAAAATATGTATATCAAAGAATAATGGTATCAATCAGCAACTATGTTTATTTAGAATAGATGTAATTTATGCAACATACAAAATGAAAAATTCAGAATCTGTTCAATATTCAGTAAAATAGAGTACCAGACAATTATATATTATAATAGATTAATAGATTATTTGAATTTTAGCTGACATGGTGAACCTCCTCTGAATCAATAAATATTGTGTTAGCTGAATTGAATTCAGTTTTTATTAAAATGAATACTGAAAATGAATTTAGTTCAATAATTGTACAAAAGTAAAAATCAAATGTATCCAAATGAAAATGAAATGAATATAATTTACGTTGCAGAAAGGCATTTACTTTATTGAAGCGAATCCAAATGATTTCTTATTTCCAACCATGCCGTTTGACGTACTGTCTCTCTTTTTTCTTGTTTCTGTGAAGTATTAAGGTAGGCCATACTAACGCGGCGCTGTTCTCGTGCTATTTCTCATCCATCTGCAGTGGATTGATTTGAAATATTCCAAAGTCTAATGTCATTACGGCTTAGTTTGTGAAAAATTATATTTTCTGGCTCGCGCCATTGTAAATAACCCTGGAAAATTTATCACATCAAAAATGTGATAACCTCACAAGACACAAAGTGAACATCTTCGATAAACTTCGAACATAGAAGTGAAGGTACAGAAGTACGAATGAATCCGCTAAAAAAATCAAACTCACAGTCCAAAATAGCTGATTGTACTGATTATTGGCACTTAAAGTTTATCAAACTGAACTTATCTATTTAAAATCACTTTTTGCTGTACGTACTTGTGTACTTACTTAAATTTTCTTGAGATTTTCTTACATTTCCAATGCGAAAGGAAACCGTCGAGCCTGAGACGAACATTGAAATCAGAACGCATTTGGCGAGATATCATAAAAAAAGATGTTCCGGCACAAGTAAGATAACTTTATGGGACGGTGAGGAAGTTAAAATTTCTTGAATCCACAAAGCGTGCCACAGAAGTAAGTGTTTTCAATAAATACATATCGCTTAAATAGCCAAAAAAATTCTTATCGAAATAATTTTCAATTGTCTGAAAAACAAGAAGTCATAAAACAATGGGGTTTTCAGTGTTTGTTTAAGATTAATTGGGGGAGTAAATACTGGAAGTAAATTTAGTGTCTAATTTCACAATATTGAAAAAATCAGCATAAAATATTTATTTAAATGGTTTTTTTCCCAAAATTTTGAGTTTCAAAGTAATTTTACAAAAAATGAATGGATTTAAAAATAATATGAGTCAACGGGTTGGCTTTTAAAACTGCTATAATACTTATTCGTTAGTTTAGTTTATTCGTAAGTGTTGTGGTTGTGTTTTGACTGACTTTTCTAATTTTTTTTTAATTTGCACCTCCCGCCTAAACCGCCAGATACCCCACCACAGCAAAAAAATGCTTTAACAAGTAACCGATTTTAATTTTTGGCGCCAAAGTTATCGTACTCTGCGCGATGTTCCTTACAAAATGTATGAGAAACGAATTTTTTTCATAAATTCGTAGCCATGAATTTTTTCCATGTTTTAATAGTTATTCTATCCTGGATCGCAGTAATGTCTGCCATCCAAATGTCTTTAACCCCTAGAAATTATATATTTTAAAATTTATAGAGAAGTGAATATTCTTATTCCATTTAATAAGAACAATAATGGAACGTTAGCTTAAATATCCCCAAATACCGAGACCGATATCAGGATAATTACATACTTTGAGACAGTTCTCATGTTAAGTACCTTAACAATTTTAACTGCGGAGTTATAACAGAACAGCAATATTGTTACACTGTGTGTTATCCTAAATATACAAGCAGATACTTTCTTTTGGCCTGTATAACTAAGCTACTCCTAATTTCTAACACAAATGCCCACTACCATTTCATTTCAGGTGAAATATGAGGCTAAGAAAACTCATCCTCATTCCACATGTAGAAACTCTGAACGACATAGAAACAGGTAAGCAAATATAATAAGTAGCGACAACTAGGGGCGTCAAGTTTTCAAACATATCTTTGCCTCATAAACCTGGTACATTACCTACATAATTTCCGGACGAATCTCATCAAATTATCTACAATAACACATTTATCCCTAAGTGACATTCCCTGTTGTTAATCTTTCGTCGCAGCCGTATCCATGTTCTCACCCTTCACGTTTGCTTATATGTAAGGACTGAATTTCTTGGGAAGCAATGGTCCGAGAGGGAAGTTAAGCTAACGCAAAGGTAATTGCCGCAACTGTGAATCGTTTACGTCTTAATGATAAAAGCTGTATTTGTATTCTTTTAAAACTCACACATACATATTTCCAGGGTACCTATTCTTTAAGCTGGCCGCCAAGCAGAACAAGGGTGTTGGGATGTCATTAAAATGGATCAAATTGCTAACGCAAAGTAAGTGATTAGATAACTGTTGCAATTACATTGTGAACTGTGTTGTATTGGTCTTTAAAATGTGTTTGCCTAATGGGGATGGTGGTGAAAAATGTTTCGCATGTGCTAGAGCAAGTAATCCCATATAATTTAAAGGTTTTTTTTGATCGCCTTTAATTAGAGATAAATTAATGTCATTTATAAGATATTTTTTTGTTTCAATTATAAATCATACCTATTGAATTTCTAATTAAATTATTGTGACTACAGTTTTGATTTTAATTTAAAAGTAATTGCTGAGGACTGCCTCGAAAATTAAATCTACACAGTTGAAAGAATTATATCAAAACATTTAATCATGCAGCTTAATTAGTCGGAACCTTTATCCATTAAAAACTAACTGTAGGATTAAAGATGCTTTACAGACATCTGCATTATGGAATGGAAAAACCGAAATAACCGCATTTTATCTACGGTAATGAAGCTAAAATCTTCGATGTATTAAGAAATAATAGTTATTCTTAAATCTTTTGAAGCTTGTGTGTTGGACAAAACGTTGAAGGAATTATTGTGTGTATCAGGAACTGGTACCTACGTAAACACCGAATTTTAGTGTTAGTTATCATTTCACAAAGTGAAATAAAGTCGAGTCGGCCTTATTTCGCTTTGAATCTAAAATAAAGATTAAAATTCTATATCTAAAGATTAAAATATCCTATCTGATTATTTTTATTTCAATAGTTAAAATTTATGAAAGTAAAGAAATTGGACTGCATGATGTGCTCTGTGTGGGATTTTCTTGCCAAGGTTAAAGTCAGAGCATATACACTCAAACATTATTATGTATTACGCCTTGAGAAGGCTCAACGTAACACAAAAGCTTTACATAACTTAAAGCAAATCACCACGTAAGCCATTCAAAATTCAAAGGAAATGAAAATGATAAAAAAAATCCACATACGCCCCAATGTCTACCAACGTTCACCCATACGGTATCCCACAATTCAGTTACCAAAAAGGAAAACATGAATTAGACATGAAAACATAAAACCGTTATTAATTGTTAGACGTATTTTGGAAATAATATTAGGAAATACAGTTTTGAGAAACTATTCGAGGTAGAATTCCTGCACCATTATAAATGGGCCAATATGGAATCTAGAGTTGGAGCTGGTGTCTTTTGACCCCACACCAAAGTCTCGATATTTATGGGAATGTGTCCCACGTTATTTCAGCCGGAAAGCCATGTCACTGAGATCTAACCAAAATGTATTTCCTAAAATTTCAGATATTCAAGCAAAATGTATTTCCTTAAATTTCCTAAATTTTTTAATGTAGTTTTTTTAAAACAAATAAAACACTTAAATTTACATCAAATATTCAAAATTTGTATTGTAATCGATAAATAGGCCTTTGCCATATACGTTTTAAGGACAACTTCATGTTAATTTTGTCCGCAGCTCCGTTTCAAATGGTCCATTCGGAAGGTCCAAATTTTGCGTCACTTTTTCGAGCATTTCGGCCTGTATTCCACGAATTACGCGTGTTATGTTATCCTGTAAGGCTTCAGTCGTGTTCGGCTTGTCCACATAAACTAACGACTTTACATAACCCCACAAGAAATAATCAAGAGGCGTTAAATCGCATTATATTTGGTCGCCGGTTCAAATCCCGACCTGTACCACCTGAAAGGTTTTTATTCGCTGCCCCACCTCTTGCGAACGTCTGACAAACATCCAAGAGTAAGAAATGCCATGAGAAGCTTCTCAAAAATAAATTGCTGTTCGGCATCGGCAATAAACTGTATTGTCCTGCCATTCGTGTCAAAAATATAACTTCGCATACACAATGGTTGGAGAAGCTAGGCTTTAGCTACTGCATAGGCCGTTTACGCCTAATAAAATAAAAAAAAAATCATTGCTCGATATCGTTTGCCGCCGATGGTAACGTTTCTTTAATGGTCGTCTTTGAAGAAAAATGGACCCATGATGCCACCAGCTCATAAACCACACCAAACTATCGGTTTTCGGTATGCATCGGTAATTCTTGTATGGCATGTGGTTGTTCATCACTTCAGATACGACACTTTTGCTTATTTACGTATCCATCGAGCCAGAAACACAATTTTTCGATAAAACAGCAGATTTTCATGGAACTGTTCAAAGGCCCATTCACGAAAAATTAGACTTCAATTCTTGCACAAGTTGAATTTTATCGACTTTCAAACCCAAATCGACACGAACAATTTTCCATGTGGTTGAGTAGCACATGCCCAATTGCTGAGAACGGTGACGATTTGACATTTCACGATCCTCATTATCATTAGACCCTACGACTGCAATATTATCTTCGGTACGTACGCATGCGTATCGATGGTTTAATGTCCAACAAAGTAAATTTGGTGATTTGGTGAACAGCACGAATTGTTGATTCGTAAGGTCGATTATGACGACCATAATATGGTCGTAACAAACGGTGGACATTTTTTACAGAGCACGAATTTTGATAATAAATTTCAATAATTTGCACTCGTTTCTCATTTGTAAGTCTTTTCATGATTAAATGGCAGAGTATACTGAAAACTTTTCACTTTGACAGATGGCGTTTGGCTGCCAACCTCAAAAACTTAACTCTTAAAAAATCACCCTTTACAAGCACTGCCATAAACACGATAAATTCTATAAAGCCTTAACGATTGTTAACAAAAAGTTCGTCTTCACCACCGGGAGAATGTTCCGCCAAAGATGTTTCCTTTCCAACTTTAGAATTGAAGCCCCTGAGGACAAATTTGACACGCTCTGCAGTCTCCATATAGGAGGTCATAAAGTCAGGTCATCAGTCTCGTCGGTATACGCGAGTGCACATATGAGGATAATATTAACTTATCTGTTTTTGCAGCTGTAATAAATGTCGCAATTCTGTCTTTTCATTATTCCTGATCCTATCCATCTTAATTCCAGAATTGAGGGAAATTATTATCAGAGTCTCTCCCTGTCTCTCTCATAACTATATTTTCTGACAAGGTCGGGAAGTTAGCCTGACGGCACAACCCCCAAACTGAAGCTCAAGGCTCTGGTTTGGACCTTAGGACAGCAGGCCATAATTTCGATGCCAGTAACCCACGTTAAGGGTTCATCCGCCACCAAATCTTTTCTAATACCCTAGCTTAGTGTTGGAAATCCCTATAGACCTGGGATTCAAATATGTCACTATAGTTCAACTTAACTGGAACTGTGCCACAGTTGATTCATATTTAGAATTCGTCCACTGCCGTCAGGAAACAAGAAAAAGTGAGTCATTGTGATGGCACTCGTTCCCCCCTCTCTCGTCTGCTGACCCCAACGACCTTGACAGGGATTGGTTACCCCATCTCCAGTCGAGGTGCTAGGCACCCAGTAGTCACAACGTGGAGGTGAATAGTGGGAGTTGATGGCGAGAGGATACGGTGAGAACGCTTGTGTTTTCATATAAACACTTCACCACTCTTTTGACAATTAATATTAATTAGACAAATATGAAGCCTTACTCCTACAAGTAAATCTTGCTATTAAGCAAAGAGAACATTAGAGCTTCCTCACGGGCTACTGCGGCTTGAGATGTCATCTTAACAAAATGAATCTATAACCGGAGGTTCCGTTTAGAAAATAATTAAACCCTTGAACACATCCGCTTCGAATGCCCGGCGCTTTATTGGTTTAGACGACGTATGTTCCAAAAAAAGTTTCGTTCATCGTCAGAGTTAAACAAATTAATCTTTACCGGATATTGAATAGATTCTATAAAACAAAAAAAAATGTTTAATCTGCAACAAAGGACGTGCTGGCTTTCACCAAAAAAATCACCCGAAATCAATCTTGGGATAACACGCCATTATTGATACAGTAGACCTTAAAGGTATCAGTATCAGCCACCTGGTCAAGGGAACATTGATACATATACAATGAATTGCATGATGCAAGGCGCTAACATACATACTAGAAACTTTGGGATGTGACTTTGAACGATAAGAATGCATTCATACAACAATATATGAAAAAGCCTTTAGCACTCGCTGAATTAAAAAATGCGACTGCGAAAATTAATCATGTTAACGAATAATACCTCTATCGTTCTTCATTTTTAAAATAGTCGACATATTACTGTGGAGAGTTGCTCCAAAAACTATAGGCAGAATCAAATTATTATTAATTTTATTATTAATTATTTTAAGTGTGCAAAATCTCTTTTGTATCTTAACTAAAATATTATTTTTTTCTCTAGGACAGAGTGGGATATTATCGCTATATTTTTACTTTAAAATAAGCACGCGCGTTTTCATGTGTTGAATGTAAATTAAATGCGTCTGCCATATAACCCCAACAATATGGTTTATGCTTTTAGTTAAGTCACAAAAAGAAAATCACATAACTGTCCTTATAACGTAGAAATTTTAAGAATGACTCTTATCGACTTACGTATTCAAGAACATTTAGGTACAAATTATATTTCAAAGAATTCAAATCTCTGCCATCAAAAATTCCTCATCATTTTGATGGCAGCATTTTACATATCGATAAAATGCAGATCATTACGCATCAAATAACGGATGCCTTCCAACGTTAAAGAAAGCCGGGACAAAAATAATCCATTTAAAGTCTTCTTGAAAGTAAATATTGATGGCTCTTAAAAACTACCTTTTGTTTGCCGTTTAAATTTTTATATTTCCCTTATAGCTTGTCATTCGCCCCGAGGCAGGTGAAATCACGAAAATCAACCCCTCAAATAAATACCTACATATATAGACTGACAAAATACACCACATTGTATATACATTGTGTAGGGCTGTTAAGGCCAATGAATATTGATATAAACTTTAAAACATTTTTGTTAATATTGTTCGTCGTCGTCTCTTTTACATATAGCAGTTTCAGATAAGAAACCTAAAGACGTTTTTAAAATATATGTAATTGAGTTAAGCCATCTCAAATAATACCAACGCCGCAGTTGTCACTCTAAATTCATTATAAAAACTTTGCTTTAGAGTAGATTAACGTATCGATTTTATTTCACTTGCAGAATATATTGTTAAGATTGATTTTTATTCATCAGTACATATTTTAACAGATTATTCGTTTATAGGTGGATTTGGATTTGGATATTAGAAAATTAACGTAACATAAGGGGGCACTTTTTCATAACAAAACGATTTGTGATTCCAATAAAACCAAAACCAAGTATCACTTTTCAAAGTTTTATTAAATCGAATACTTTATGGAACACAATCTTAAATATAACTTATTTATTGTACATATTTATGTATTGGTAAATCAAAAAGAGTATTTATTGACTAAATTAAAAAAAAAATCGTTCGACTGCATCGTAAAGCATCAACTCCAGGTCGCTTAGTTGTTGCGTAACCATGCGAAAATCAGTGATACAAAAAAATAACAGCAAACAACCAATAAAAGGGAACTGAAATCCCATTTGAAATTTGTAAATAGTTAGAAATACATAGTTGCCACTATTTTTCAAAATAAATTTCCCTGACTTCCTGACTAATTTGAAAATTTTCCCTGACCATATAAAAAAAAATTAAAAACATAAGGAAAGGCTACAGTCCGCTTGGGGCGAACAGTATGATACCCTATCCATATCCCTATATGCCCCAAAGAAAAAAGCATTAAGAAGATGATGGCTAGCATTTTATTTCATTCTATTAATTAAAAAAAACAAAGTTTTTTTTGAAAAACGCCCCCAAAAAGTGGGCGTGGCCAAAAACTTCGTATGGGTGATATGTTGGAAAAAATATTGGGTAAATATCTTGTTAAACATTTTTTTTCGCTTTCTATGAAAATTTTCGAAGAAAACAGCATTTTAGTAAAAAACGCCCACAAAAAGTAGGCGTATCAAAAAACTTTATATGACAAACTTATAAAGCAGGGCAGTGCCTACATATCTTGTGAAGGTTGTAACACTCTATCTCTCTAACTTTAGCTATAAAACGGTTTTTTCTGAATTGTGGGCGTGGCAGTGGGCGTATTCAAAAAATTTTTACACTTAACCATTTCGGAGCCCTATGGAATATGTGGTCCAAATTTCAGCTTCCTAGCTTAATTTTAAAGGCCTAAAAATTGCATACGGACAGACGGACGGACGGACATTGCTAGATAGTCTTAGGATTTGGTCCTGATCATAAATTTATATACTTTTATGGGTCTATGACGATTATTAAGGGGTGTTACAAACTGTGCCAAAATTAATATACCCTTAGGATAGGGTATAAAAAAAGAAACTCTTTGAGATATAGTAGGTACATATTTGGTTTGTTCCTTTACTTTTTCAAGTAATTTCCTAAATTTAGAGGAGTGGGGATAAATTCCTTCAAATTCACTCAGAAAATGCTACGAAAAAGGAAAGGTACGCTTTTGTAGGAAGTTGTAGTATCCATAATACTTCACAGAAATAATAATAATAATAATAATAAATAAGCGATTGGCAGGAGAAAACAAAAATATGTTTTCTTATGGTTCGGAGGGCACTAGGCTTGCATCTTTAGGATTCTTAACTTACACCTTAGCTGATCTGCGTTCAACACGTTTTCTTTTTGATGGCACACATACCATCGGAGACGTCCGCGTCGTCAGAGCTCTGTGCTGCATCATTCATTACAATTGTACGAGCAACAACAATTGGTAAGCTCTCGGCTCATACTCGTGGATTAGTTCACGACTTTCAATTTCCGTCCGTCAGTACTACTTTCCTTGCTGGTAGAAGCACCGACATAATGAAGACAGGACGCTGGCAGTCACAAGAAAATAAGAGAGTTATAGAGTGTTATATCTCTTAACGAGCTTGGGTCGCTTCTTCTTGCTTTTCGGATCAGAAGAAGAGATGGGATTGCCCGATGAAAGTTGCTTCCGTCAGTAAGACTTCAGCCTGTGTACCTTTTCGAGATATTTTGAGTGCAGTGAGTAGCAACCTCATGCTCAGTTTGCCGAGTGAGTCAGACCTAAAGCCACAAGAGTCGCTTGTGGGTTCAATGAATGTTGGGGCCTCCAGAATCCGAGCTCCTGCGGTAGTCCAAAACACCACGGATGGATTTTGGCAATTTTTCTCACACATTGCTTGTGTTTGAATTAGTATCATACGTGTTTGCAGTAAATGCGATGGGGATAAATATTTTGTGAAGGATCAGAAAGTTAGAGTCGTAGAAAAAGCTATTATACCTACACTTATTCTACGAATAATTGCGGTATATCATTGCAGATCTATGATTCGCGTACATGACTCTTTTTAGTCTGGCAAAGAGAAATAAATTTAAATTTTATTTAAATTATTATTATTATTATATAAAAAATTTAAATGGCAAAAATCTGTTTCAAAAAAGTGTGCGAACAAATTTCTTGGGACCAATTTGCTAAGTTTCGCATTTGAGGGAAAGTTATTTACTGTCTCGTTGCTTCTCACTTTTACTATTATGTGTTGTAAAAAAACAGTTTTTAGCAGTTTTTAGTATATAAAAATATTTTCGAATATACAAATGGTTCATTTCTTTAAAAATTGTCAATTATTTTACGATTTAAATATAGCAACGTTAATGAAATTTGTTAGATAGTTAGTTAGATCATGTGTATTTGTTGTAATGCATATAAATTTAAGATCCATATAGATAATTTCTGATAATTAAAAACAAGTGATATTGATAATTAAGAGGTGTTGTACCACAAAAAATCGTAGCGTATGAAACATGACTTAGAATAAATTAAAAAAAAATGTGCTTAGTGCGCATAATGGAAACCTCAGCCAAAAATTGTAATATTTTTCAACTGTTGTTACTCAAAATAGCGTAATGATCACTTTTAATAACCGTTTTTATCTTTTATTTTCTAGAGTTTACAAAAAGACATCATCAAACTCTGCCCTTACCTTATACATGGGTAGCAGGGATCTGATATCTTCTGATGGAGTAGTGGATTCTATCAAGGGCGTTATAGTCGTAGACCCAAAGTTTCTTTGTAGCCAGAAGATATACGGACAGTTAACTCTTACATTTCGGTAATAGCATTTTTCATTTATCAAAGAATCTGAAATTATTTTCCTTTTTCGTTGTCTGCAGTTATGGCAGAGAGGATGAAGAGATAATGGGGCTGAAGTTTTGTAATGAAGTTGTAGTGGCATTGAAACAACTTTGGCCAAGACTGAATTACGATGGAGAGATGACGCTGTTACAGGTGAGTTCAGATTTATTTTACCAAATGTTAATCAGTGGTCAAATCGAAACAAATATAAAAAAATTGAACACAAAACATATAAACAGTTTTCGAAGAATACTTAATTTGTTTAATATCTCTTACTATATAAACACTTATACATCAGGATGATTTAGTAATGAAGTAAGCTTAAGTAGGCCGAAATTGTCGAAGTTCCAATAATAATCGTATAGTATGGGTCAGTCAGTGTATTAGCACTTTCTAATTACTGTCATTGATGTTGCCATTTTTCCATTTATGGTTATGGAAGGTATAACATCATAAAATGCAATAACTTCTGAGTTATCATAGCTATAATGGTTAGATACATTTTGAACGCATACATTAATAATGCATAAAAATGCATTTAAAAATTTTAAGCTGCAAAACATAGTTTTTACTTTTAAATTTAGAGCACCATATATCTTTTATGTTGGGCGAATACGCTTATTTTTGAGCTGGGAAATTGTGACTTTAAAATACATCTTCAAATTATTATGGCTATAATACTTCACCTTAGGAATTGATACATACCTCCAAATCGAATGTTTTAACATTAACGATGATAACTTGAAATGGTGTGAACATTGGTCCCGTACTATAAACATACTTTTTTAGTCCGAAAACACGATTTTCGAGAAACTGGAGTTCACTTTGTACTGATGTACACGTGGTCATTAAATAAGGGATATTTAATATTAATATTGCTACGTAAAAAAAACAAAGTGTGTAAGTAACTGTTTTTATCTTAATGTAATTTTGTCATTATCACAATCTTATTCCGTTCAACAAACTTCGTTGGCCTCGCGTATATGTCATATATATATAATCATAAAAGTATTTTAATTATGTACTTTCCATTTCAAGCAAGCTTTAGTGGATAGGCTAGGACCGGGTGCACATCCTTTTCAAATAAATATTGGAAGTTTGGCGGCGCCCAGCGTACAATTATTACCTGCAAAGAAATACAGCGGAGATCCAATTGGAACGAGCTATGATGTTAGGATATTTATGAGTAAGGACTATTTGTTTATAATTGGCTTACAAAAAAGCAACATAACAGAATAATTTACGATTTAGCTGATATGGCGGATGAAAAACTACAAGGCAGAACTACTGTTAAGCTGGGTGTTCGAGTTATATACAAAATTCCATCCAATTATCAGTCAATTCAACAATCGAGTTCAAGTAGTACACCAGTGGCAAAGAATAGCTTACGGACTCGTCTGTCACCGAAAATCCATCGCCTACACAATAGAAATAAGCATCAGGATGAGAAGAGTAAAAGCACCACCGCTATAAATGCTGTTTCGGTATCGACGTCATCTGTAAATGTAGAAACTATAGAGGAAAGGCTCAAAACAAGTTTATTTCAGAGTGGAGAAGAGGTATTTTTATCTTATTTATTTATGTTTTAGAGTTTTTTTTTTGGGTTTTAGACTCTTTGGATTTAATTTTAATAAAAAAAAAAAAGAGGTTCGTTACATCCCCATTTTTATTTTCGTATTATTAAAAAAATATTACAATTCGAAGAGCACTCGGTTTCAGTATTGGTCCGTTGTTCATCAGGAATCCCCTATTTGGTGTTGTGGTTAGAGAAACTACATCCATTTTATTTCTTTTGAATAATGAGTGACGTGCATTGTTAATCCCCGTTAGGTATTGAACCCGCACATTCTGGGTGACAAAGCAACGCACTATGCCACCATCTTCCCCTTACTAAGCAGTTCGAGCCTTTTGTATTTAGTAACATGTGTTACGATTTTGAATTTTTGATGTTATATTTGACAATTTTGAAAACTAAAATAAAACATTTTCGATCTTGTTTCCGAAAAAACATTTCCAGGCAGCTTGTTTAAAAAATAATTATATGTATTAAAAAAATGAAGCAAAATCTGTTAGACAGAGCGTGCTTAAAGCACTCTGATTAATTTATGAAACACGCCTGAGCACTTTACACTTAAATAAAGGACAAGTTGAGTGTATTTCATAAAAAAATCAGAGTGCTCTAAGCAAGCTCTGTCTAACATATTTTGCTCGATGTGTTAAAACTCAGTTCAGTGCTCTGCCATAAAAAAAAACAAAAAAAGATTGTAGATCACATACTTACACATGTTCCAAATTTCAGCATTCTATTGTATCCAAATGTAAGCAATGTTTAAGCAACCTGCAGGCTTTTATGCCAGCTGTCAAAATTTATAATTAATAATCACTTCTTATTCCAATATAAATTTCGTCAGTTATTTTAAAAACAAACTTCGGCCAAACTTTCGAACTGTTTATGTCGTTTTCGATTGGTAATCCGGAAGTGTTCCGAACTCTTTTACAAATTTTCGTTTGGTACTTAAATGACAGTTCCTCTCCAAGAAAGAAGAGACATTCGCTTCTGGATTTGAATTCAGAATCAACACCAGAAGCACGCACGCACTTTAAATGTCAATTCCAATACCAAACCGGATTAAAAAAAAATAATCATCGCAGCAAGATGAGATTCAAGTATTATATTGTAATTTATTGTCTTAAAAACGAATCGCAAGTGTTTTTCCCTCAAGTTTTACTTACAACAACAAACCATTTCGGAAATACTAAACGACTATAACATAACGTTAAATGAATGGATACAATTAAAAACTTTAAATTGCAAAAAACAGTTATTAGAAAGTTCTTTTATTTCATATAATCAAATGTTAAGCAGCAGATAACAATACAAAAATGGTTGTCTTCAGTAACCTTCATCTGAAATTTCAATATCATAGTCTTTGTATTTTGTTTTTAAAATATTTCTCGATTCCCCATGGTCAGCTTTGCCAAATCCCTGAAAACAAATTAAGATGAACATAATGGATAATCATTTGTAACAAAATAGATATAATTTACCTGTGAGTAACCATAAACCTTAATAAGTTTTGCTTCGGGATTATGCTCTATGCGTCCACCACCCAAACATTCTGTATCCAGGCCTAGTCCTTTGCACGACGCACTTACCCTATCGTAAATATCCGCTAGAGAAAAAAATAAACAATGAAATTAGTAATTATTTCACAAATTGCGCTAAAGAAATGACATTTTGTATTTATTATCAACAGGGACCCGAAAGTTTTGTTGAGAAACCCTTTTTATGGACCGAAGGGAATGTAAGCCTACGATCATCGCTGGACAAGTGTGTGTATAAGCACGGGGATGTTGTGAGCGTAAAAGTGCAAATTCGAAACAATAGTCGTAAAGTGGTGCGCAAAATCAGGGTAATTTTTGATATAACCAATTCTTGGTGTTTCATTCTTACAAAATAATATAAATAAATGTTGTTTTTGCAGATATTTGCAGTTCAACATGTAGACGTTTGTATGTTTAGCAATGGCAAGTTCAAGAATATTATTGGCGAAATTGTGGATACGAATCATATCAAAGCAAGCGATACATTTTGCAACACTTACAAGATAACGCCGAATATAGGTAAGATTGTTAATTTCAAGAATCCAAACAGATTTGAATGTTTCAAAAATAAAAAGAATATACATGCAAAAAGGCTTTAAATCATCGTAAGTTTGTTAAGTTAACGATGTTGTAAATGTGGTGTGGGAAATAGTTTACTACACGAATTTGTTATATGTAATTGGAGCACCGGACCAGATTGGGTCGAATGAACGCCTTATAAAATCTAGCCAGATCCAAAGGGGTGAAATATTTCTTACATCGCTTAAGGAAGCCTAGACATTTCCCAGCGTTCTTGGCGACATCAAATATGTGGTCATTCCAACGAAGGTTTTAAATAACACACATACCGAGACTGGAAAGTCGTTCGGTTTCAGCGATGCAAGTTCCATTCATGGATAATGGCAGAGAATTTGGGGTTCGCTTCAATGAGAGCTGACAGCATTGCGTTTTGAAAGCATTAAATTCCACTCTGTTGGTTTTACCCCTATGAAGTATGCTGTCAAGATCGGAATTTAATGAGCTTAACATACGTTGCCGTTCCAGTCCAAGCCCGAAGATGAGGGGCGTTGCCCAGGAAACGAATATGTAAAGCTGAGAGTACTGTCATCCGCGAAAGAATGAATAGGATTAGAAGTAACACAGAGTAGATCATTTATAAAAATGAGAAAGAGAGTCGCAGACAAAACGGAACCTTGGGGAAAACCAGCATTTACTTTGTAAGTTGTAGACTTGAAACCGTCTAAAACAACTTGAATTTAACGTTCCAAAAGGAAATTTCTAATCCATTGAAGAAGGCTAACATCGATCCCAAATGCACGCATTTTCGACAAGAGAGCTTGATGCCAAACTCTGTCAAATGCCTTTGAAATATCAAGTGCAACGACCTTGCTTTCACCGTCATGGTGAATAGGTGGGTTCCACTTTTCTGTTAGATGAGTATTTATTTATATATATATATATAGTATATAGTATATAGTATATATTTATAGTTTACACGCGTAAAGGAAAATCCGTTTTCAATTACTATGGACTTGGAAAGTTGCGCAGACAGAGCAACGAAATATTTCTTTAACACTTTTCGTAAGCACTTTTCTTTAACACTTCTTTTTTTTTCTAAAATTGCAGGTTCGACAAAAAATTGGATAGCTGTAGAGTCAATGTTTCCACACGCACATGTAACCGACTCCCCTTCAAAGAACAATTACAAACTTGCATCCAGTACGTTTCAAGACCTTGCAAAGGAACGAAATGTCTTCGCAATTTACGTTACCTATTACATTAAGATAAAACTAACCTTAAGCGCATTAGGAGGAGACATGTCATTGAAACTACCATTCGTGCTTGGATATGTTGAAGAATATCATAGTAATGCTGCTACTGGCATTCGAAGAAACTCTGAAAAACTTCTTGATGAATTAATGTTAAGAAATACACCGACCGGCAGAAGGAATTCCAAACTAAACGTCGAACTTACTTCTGAGAACCATTCAGCTGCAAGCAATTCCACAATGACAAAGGAAGAGGGAGCAGCTTTAACACACTCCCCACATTTTACCTCGATAAAAGTGGATATTCACAGGGAAAATTAGCTTATAAGGCAAAATGTGTAATGTATTTTGGTAATTACTTTCGAACTCATAAGACTGTCTTTAGAAGCAGTATATCTCTTGTACAACCAAAGAAGATACAAACTTCTTGAAATAAATTAACTCAATTTAAATAAATTTAATGTATAAAATTATGAAAACTGCTTATTTAACTTACAATGCCATTCTGCATCTGCGTAACCACGGACGATTTTTTTACTTGGCTCACTTCCATCGGCCTGCTCCTTCCCGAAAACCCTTATGAGGACATACTTAAAAATACCCTCATTTATTTCAACAAGTGGCACAGCTTCTAACTTGGCATCAACCATTTTGCAAAGATTGCGAAATGCTGTTTTAAACAAATATTAAACAATATATTACTTATGCGGCACCAATTGTGCGTTAAATAACGCAAAAAAAAATATGCGAAATTGCATATACTGCTTCACTTGACAGCCTAAAATGCCGACAGACACTACCTACCATAACATTTTGAATTGTACTAGATTTTGCAATTACTGTCACATCGGAGATACCAACCATATTGCATGGTAACGTGACATAATGTAATGGAATGGAATTCTATATCAGGCCAGTGTTACCAAGCTTTGAAAAATTAACACTGGGCGAATTTGAATATAGAAAAAGAAACTTCACTACATTTTGGTTTTATTTAATTTTAAATTAATAACAATATTTTGTACCTTTTCGTAGACCATTTTCGTTGGGGGCGTGTCACGAGAATAGGTAAGAGATCGCCAAAATGTTTTTGCAAATTTGAATTCAGTGCATGAAAATTAACTAGATATCAAAATATGAGTGATTTTGGAGGTAAGGCAGTAAAGTTTTCTCCGTTGCAACTGACGTTGTCATAAACATCCCTATTGCATGGAAGCACCCAAAAAAGAAATGTTTGATTTGTGATCTTACTCTCATACCTTAATTATCAGTTAATTCAGTTAGTAGACAAGAAGGTATACGAACAAGCAACTCTGGACACCCTATGTCCTTTTAGAAACAAACTGACAGCACATGGATTGAAGGCGGATAAAACTTTCGAAAAATAGAGATATGTAAAATTGATCAGAAATCAATATAAGCTTTTTTCGCCTAATTAAATTTAACAGTTGGCAAAATAGGTGTTTCGTAAGATCTTATTACAAAATCCAATACCATTTTGCAATTTGGTTGACTGGCATTTACAAAATAGTTAAAGTAGCAATTTTGCTAGTCATTTTATGTAAAGGTAAATTGTTCAACGAGCTGAGAAGTATTACTTGAATATACCTGAAAAGTATTGCTCCCCAATGTAATATAGAGACATTCGGTGCAAGAAGCTGAAAATAAAAAGGGTCAAGAACATTGTCCTTTCGGTCAAAATTTTAGAATTTGCCGTGCTATAAAACACTTTGATCAATGTGTTGCACCTAGCACTGAACGGCTATACTGCAGTCAGTATATTTTACGTACATCTTTATCCCCAGCTAACAAAAAGTATTTCTGCATTGTTAGACATTTCAATCATTAGATGCAGTTAGAGAGCATTGTTGTAAATATGTACGTAAATATGTTATTTATATGTTTATTTATATATATCATTCTGCAACCGAAAATTAACCTGAATGCGCAAAATAAATATGATTTAAAATTTGTAGTTACTTGCCTATTACATCTGCAGGAATTTTATTTATTTGCTAAAATTAACAGTTGATAGTAATTTAAGTAAGTTAAACGACTAAAAAGGGTTCGTTGCTGATTTCGAACTTAAATGCACCCTAACTCTCTAACTTCTCATGTGTGGTCTTGCTAAACCACATATCCAATAAACTCCAATTATTTGCAAATAATTGTTCAGTCAAATATAGTCCACAGATGAGTAATTATAATTAGTCGCATTAATTGCCTGAATTGTGGAGCGTCTCACGTTACCGCACGTTTTGACATTTTCTAAGAAACATATGTGGATTTTCATAGGGCCATTACTTCTTTTGACATTAACCTACTGACATTTAAAAAAAGGTACGTTATTAAATTTGTTCGCAAGTATAGTATAAACATTTTTAATAAAAATCTCAAAAATAATGTCTGTACGTTATAAGTTTAAGAGCACAATTTTACCGTATGAAACTATAACATTTGAAGGAAATTTGATATCACTTTGTGACTTTAAAACGACGGTAGTTCAACAAAAGAATTTGAGTAAAATTGACGATGACCTTCAAGTTATAAATGCTGAAACGAAACAAGAATTCAAAAATGAAGACCTTATTCCAAAGAATACAACGCTTATTGTTTCTCGAATTCCGAAAACTCCCCAAAGAAAAAAGTCGACCATTAATAAGCTGATTTCAACTGCTAAAAACAGCTTTCAGGATGCTAAAACTCTAAAAGATGTTGATCCACTTGACAAACAGATACTTGACTTCTCTAAATTAAATATTAGCGAAGAGAAAAAAATTGAAGTGATGATGGAACAAAGTACCGCAGTCTATAATCCGAAAACATATCAAAAGTCTTGTTATAATGGACCCGTTTCCAAAAATTATCGATGTAATCGATGTTATTTGACAGGACATTGGGTAAAAGATTGCCCACTCATTGCACCCAAAAAATTAAACATAAATGAAAATCGAAAGAAAGCTGGAATACCGCGATCTTTTCTGGAGAAACAACATGAAAAGGAAAATAACGTACATCTGTTGCAAGTGCTGAGTGAGAATAAGCAGCCTATTGTGCCAGACGATTTGCAGTGCCCGATTTGTAATGACGTTTTTGTTGATCCTGTGATGATACCATGTTGTGGGAATTCGTTTTGTGATGATTGCGTTAGAGCAGCACTCTTGGAAGCTGAAGAAAACCAGTGCCCTTCTTGTAAAGAATCATATGCATCGGTGGATTCTTTAATACCAAATAGATATTTACGTAATTCAGTTAATGCTTATAACAGCAATAAGAGACTATTGGCCAATGTAACAAATGTTAAAGACGAGAAGAATCGTAGCAATACATAGGGTAAGGGTACTACGATTTTTAAAAATTTAACACCAGATTTATATATTATACACTTGCAATAAACAACTTTTGATATTTTTCTACTGCTTATATTCATACATTTTTATATTTTGAAATTTGGACAAGATAAACATATATGTATACATATTAAGAAAATAAAGTTTTATGAAAAAAAAAAATTAAGATTTTATTAATATTGCATTTATTTGGCATTTAGACCTTGGACTTTCGGACACACAACTAAGCCCTACATATACAATGCATTTATACTTTATTTTTGTTTACAACGAGAATCAGCAAAACAAACGGTATTCTTTGATATCCGCTACATCCAAGTTTTCAGGGACACACTGGCCCGGGCAAGCCGTCGCCTAAACAAAACTCGTGCGTCGGTACCTTGTGGCGGATGAAGTCTACGCCGCTCGGATCCATTACGAGAGCTATTGAAATTGATAAAATGAACAATCGCACGATTATTCTATTCATATAGTATTCTTTATCCGAAGGTATTTTTAAATTCAAAGTGAAATAATGCCGAATCGGCTCTCACAAAACTCAAACGGGAATATTAAATCGCTAGCACTACTTTTTTTTACCATTTCGCAATGTTGTCAAATCTGCCTATTATCACCAACTAATGTATTAACCAGGCTAACATGGAATTAATCAAATATTTACTCATTGACATTACAATGCTGCAAGCATGTTTTTCTGCTATTAAATTACAGTGACGTACTTCAGCTCACAGCATTCCGCCAAATTACACTTTCGTAAACTGAATTGGTCTTATTTCACTTTACCAAAGTCAAATAATACCAAATGTGGTATGATATATGGCCTTCTGTATTACCACTCGAAAACATTGAGATTGGCTGAATTCCAAAACGCAGAACTTCTGCATTACTGCTTAATTAAGCGTTCCAAAATGCAAAGTGCTTACTATGATGCAATGGATACTTTTCTAAAACGAATTGTGAACGCATCAACATCAGAAAAGCAGTGTGCTTTCATAATGCGCATTTTTTGTCGTTCGGAATTTAGCCATTGTTCGATTTGTGTTTTATTTTCTATTAGAAAACAACTACATATGTATGTACTTACACAACACAATTGATTTGTTTTTGTATATTGTATTTGAAAAGCAAAGCTTATACTGAATAAACCCACATACACAGTCGCAACCAACCAGTCGGCTATTTGTCAGGGCAGGACCATGGTGTCCGATTTTCCTGGATAATAAAGTAAAAGTCGGAGATGATTAAGAATCTAGTACAAACAGACATTTGCATTTTGATCCGACCTTTGCAGACTGAAAACGAAAA
The DNA here is from genome assembly GCA_963576555.1 of Ferdinandea cuprea. NCBI lineage: Eukaryota > Metazoa > Arthropoda > Insecta > Diptera > Syrphidae > Ferdinandea > Ferdinandea cuprea. The sequence goes on from OY754959.1 coordinate 89,711,577, forward strand.
GCATAGCACTTGTAGATAGCAACAAAAAACAAAAATAGTGAATACACCCAATGCAATTTAAAATTTTAACAATTCAATACTTTATTTGTTCTTAATTAGACTTGAAATATTACAATTTTAAAAGTTTCTTTCACATATTAAGTCTGCTTGACTTACCAGTTTCGCGTCACCGGAAAAAAGAAAAAAGCCAGGCCATTTGTTTCTTTTAGGTTAACAGTCACTCTCTTGTTTTTGAAACCGTTCAGGGTTTGAGCACAACTTAGCGATGTGCATCCGCAACAATCTCCCTCAGAATATCCACTGGTGGTGGGCCTACCTTTTTGTTTGGTTTGAGGATTTTCGTAGATCCCCGTTCGGGTTCAGATAGTTGCACTTCTTACTATCCATCTTTAGCGAGTTTTGTCTCGATGACCAAACCGTTCGGCCAGCAGTTTCTGGGACTACAGGGATCGAAAATTAAGACGATGCCATTTTTCCGGACGTCTCATAAACCATCCAACTACGTCTTAGAAGTTCCCTTTCGTCGTTGAATACAGTACAAGGTTTTGATCCATCGGAGGAACCCACCAAAAGATGATTCTGCGTGCCATTTAGTGTCAACGGTGTTGAAAGTGTGCATGAACTTGTCGGCGTTGATGTTCTGGTATGCTTTCTTAAGTTCCCTCTCGGCCCTTTAAGATTTGTGCCATTATCACTAAATATTTCAAACGGTTTTCCTCGTATTTAGGAGTCTGAATTCATAGATCATAGATAGGATTCACATCTCCTCCGCAAAGTTGTCCCACTGAGTCTACGGTCCGACGGCACCAGGTTTTTTTATCTAAGCTCGCTTGAATGTTGGAAACGAAACCTATAACCCGTGCAGCAAAATGCAGTAATCTACCGTAGTCGGAAAATCGCTCCGGATTGAAGATATTTCTACGATCGATGCAATGAACGCATGTAAAATGCGCCTTAAGTTCTTCTTTTGTACAAATTTCAGATGATTATTCTTTTTGCGGCAAGTGGAATGAAGGTAATTTAAAACATGAGATGAATGGATCAATATTAGAATAATTTTTCTACTATATTAAATTTCGTAGAGATTCAGCATCATTCGCATATGTTGCTAGAGTCAAGAATTTCGCTTACTCTAGGCAACGAATTGGCGATATGGGCGATAGCAAGATCGCAACCAGCTCAGTACTGTATTCGAATCGGAGAAAAAGAAACGTTTATAAAAGTTTATTCGTGACACGTTAATGAATGTGACATTCCGATATTCTCTTCGCAAGTCTGACTCCAAGAACAGTGCCTTGCAGGTTTAGTCGCAGGATCGAAATAAGCTTCAGCGGAGCAACTTTGAATCGATTTTGAATTTTGTGAAGTTTGGTTGCAATATTGCTTTTGTTTTTGATTCAGAATTTAAAGCCAGAAGCAAATTTATGTTTTTTTCTCAGATAGGCAACAGATAAAGCCTAGATAATTGTCAAAAGTCGTTGAAAATTCAGTATGGCTGTGTCTGCAGCAAACAAAAATTTATAAAACAAAATTTAAATGTTTCATTTTTTAAAGTATGGAGTCGGTCAACTATGCATTGATCCATTTTGGGCCTCTTAGAGCCCAGGAGATCCACCATAACGTGTTTTGGTTTCCAGTTTTCTTTGATCTAGTGATGATATCGAGGGTGCAGCGGCTTTGTGGTTAAGTGCGTTGGACTACTAAGCGAAGGGTCTCCGGTTCAAACCCGGCCCGTATCACCTGAACGTTTTTATTCGCTGCTTCATCTCTTGCGAACGACTGAAAAACATTCAAAAGTAAGAACTTTAATGATAAGCTTGTCAAAAATAAATTTGCCGTTTGGAATCGGCATTAAACTGTAGGTCCCTTCCAATTCTTGTCAACAAATATATTTTCGCACACGCAATGGTTTGAGAAGAGTATTTATTTATTATCCATATCGGTTTGATGAAGGTACAGCTAACATAATTTTGGTGCCACTTCCTGTGTTAATATCGTTAGCATGCAAATAAAAATATATTCAGAAAACAAAAACATAATTGATTTTTGTGAATTGATACCGTTTTGAAAACGAAAATCAAACATGGCCCCAAAGTGGAGCTTTGTTTTTATAATCCCACTCTAATTTTATAGTTGTTGTTTTTTTCTTCTTGAAATCTTGGTATTTTTTTTATTATGAAAACAAAGCCCCACATATGGGTCCATATTTCATTTTGGTTTTGGGCCAATTTTGCCTAAATGAAATGGTAAATTAAATATGATAAATCATTTTGGTTTGCGGCAATGAGTGCATTTCATCAGAATTAGACGCATTTTAATCTACTTTTAGGATTGGTTAGGATTGGTCATCTTCTTCCTTACTATGTTAATTAGGTTGCTAGCAGCATATCATCAAAAGCTCAACAGCTTCTCGATCTGGTGGAGCAATAGAATTAATAGAAGTTTATTGCGATTGCAAAGGAATGGGCCTCTCTTGTGACCTGAACAGCACAGAAAGGTTAATTTTAAGGCACTGAACGAAAAAAAAACGCCTACTGCTGTTGCAAAACTTATACGTAGTGGATTATCTGTAAATTTACAATAACAATACGAAAATACAATTTATTATTACTATTTTTTCATTAATTCTATTTGTTTCTTTTTAATTTAAAAATAATAAAATTGTATATATAATATTTTAAGTTTTGTCCATTTTTTTTGACTTAAAAAAATATCAATGTATATATAAATAAATAAAAAGATGTATTTTTATTTCACTTCTTTCATCTTGTTTTTTGTTTTCTTCACGACACAGTTTCATGTATATAATATATATTTTTATTTATGTGTTAATTATAATAGTATAATTATAATAATATTAATTACACATGTTTCGGTTAGAAAGTACAAATTAATTAAACTGTTAATTGTAAAAAAATAACATTAATATTCTTTTTCTGTTTGTTTATTATTTCATTGTTTTATTTAATTACATTAACGTTTTGATTATTTCTCAAAATGAATATCATTTTGTTAACATTATTGGACTTCAATATTATTAACAAAACTTATTGCAGGCAGTCCGTCTTGCTCATACATACTATAAAATTTAAAAAAAATAAATAAAAGACAAAGAAGATAAACAAAATAAAAAATCATAACTAAAAATAAACTACATTAAATTATATTTTGTTGTTTTAAGATGCGCATTGTGAGGAAAATTGCTTAACACAAGCACCTTTTTACAAATGATTTAACGGGCACCAGTTGGTTTACTCCATGTATCAAAATCTACTGAAGTATACAAATCAATATGCACACATGAGCAAAACAAGTCTATTTTAATGTGTATGTCTGACAATGACGTGTTCTCAAATTACTTTAAACTCCTAATTAGTAGTAATTCCAGCCTTAATTGTTCATGATGGAAATCACAAGTTGTTGTTTTATTCGACGATTTTTAATTAGATGATCGACGAGGTTATGATTTAGTGATGTTACTTCTGTGTAACCTAGGGTTTCATAGACTGTAATTTTTGAGATTTTTATTAATCGCATACATGCGGCTGCTATTTATATTGTCTGTTTGATCTTCCTAAATAAACGGACTCGCATGTCCACTTGTGGGGTAGAACTTGGAAGTTATAGCTATTCTTTGGGGTGGCGCTGCAGGGATATCCCGTCCTGCATGGAGAATTGTTTTAAATATTTTTTTACGACAAATTACACAAACCCTTTCACGTACCGAGAAAGTGGTAAAAAATAAACGAAATCTTCGACATGAATATAAATGATAAGTACGTTGCTTTGATATGGTTTTGTTGCCGCCAATGCCAACAATCTATGGTTATATAAGTGTGGTCGGGGCTATAAAATCAGATAATGTATTTGTTTCAGCTTTGTTCGTTGTTCAGCGTACGTACAGCTAAAAGCAAACAACGTTAGCATCCTGGAAAAGGAATAAAACCATTTTGTCAGATTGAACGAAACATTGTTAACTATTAATATGTAATGAGATGGCGAATACAATTTTCTTTTACAAATATATATTCTTCATGGTGCGGTGCTCATAAAAGCGTTTTTAGGTTTTCAAATTATATAAATACTTATTATCTTAAGCTTTAATGGCAAGACCGTTTGCATTTTTAATAGTAAAGATTTGAAGTAATGGTATACACCCAATTTCCAATCCCTAATAATATAAAAAAAATTGATATTATTATTGTACGCCTGTAAGAACTTTAAAGAATTTATTTTAAATTACAAAAAAAAAACAAAAAATATTCAATACTAATACAAATTTATGCAAATGATATCACCTCACTGTTCACAGATTCTTACAGTTGTAAATTTGTCAGGCGCAAACACTGCATCCGTAAATTTCTGGATGCGTTATTTGCTTAATTGCTGCGGATAATATGCAGGAAGTAAGTAAGTAATGTGCAGACTTTTAACGTTTTGGAAGTGTTCCTTTCGCATCGGGTTCGTACAAAATTTACTGGAACTTTTGATATTGCATGAAAACCGCATCAAAACTTACGTTTGAAACTTAGACAGTACGTAACTTAGTTTTAATAACAACACATTTTGCTGTTCAAGTGAAATGTTAAGTATATATGGATGGTAATTGTGCTACGAATGGAAGGTGCTAAAAAACATGCATATTGTTAATAACTTTGTTTGCTTAATGCTGTATTTGCGAAGTATTACCAAACATTGCCATTTTAACAGTCTTTAATTGCTCAGATTAAATATTAAAGGAACTGACACATGGATATTATTATCCCCATCGCCAAATGCGAATAAGAAATTTAATTGCCAAATTAAAATATTTGAATATTTATTAAAGAACAACATTGCAAATATTTCGAATTGAAATGTTATTCTCATCTGAATGCTTACATAAAAACCGCCGTGTACCCATTTGCCAACATCATTGAAAACGCAAATTTAGTTTTCTGTTCTGACTTAATGGTTTCCACTCACTTATGCTTTTTTGTTCTCTTCTGATTAACACAGCTTATTATTTATATTTGCAATTTCAGATAAAATCCAATTTATGCACGATACCAACATCGCCATTTATTATAGAATATTAAAATAAAACCAATATTGATTCATTCCACTTGATAATGCCAATAAACATCGACGAAACGTATTAAATAAAGTAGAATAGTTTTGTTTCGACATAAAGCCCACCGAACCAACCAAACAGCCTAACATAATAATAAAACGTATGTACATTGTCATGGGCATGTATAAAATATGTATAAAAAAGCAAAGAACTTTTGTAAGAACTGCAATTATGTTTACAATGTTATTCCTATTTTAACAATTCAGGTAATGCGACTGACAATATTAAAAATTCAACTTGATAATTACTGCCTAACCACTGGTTTTTGTATCTTAAAAATTTGCCAATATTAAAAAACAGGCATAGCTAAATGAATATAATTGATACTGTATCGAAACTAAAAACAGCTATTCCATCTCAAAATGGTGTTAATGCCAATTTTCCTCTACAAATCGCTTACGTACTATTGAGTTAGTTTTCATTTCTTAATTTCTCTAATGTTCTATGATGAAATTTAGTTTGTTAGCGCCAAAGTAGTATTCAAAAATAAACTGCATAATTATGTATGTGTTTTTGTTTGCAAAAAAATATTTGCAATACTTTTGTTTTCTCCTAAATAAGTATGTGTTTGCTTTTGCTTAGTGTATACTGTTCATACTTTTGTTTTGTTAATTTTTATCTTATCAATTACAAAATGTTTTAGTATTTTTTGTTTCCTTTTTTTTTTGTAATTTTTTTTTCTTGTTTTATTTGTGGCTTTGTTTTCGTTTTGTTATAAAATTTAAAAAATACAACTTTTTACAATTCTTCATTAATTATTTGTTTATCACTAAATATTATTTTATTGGTTTTTTTTTTGTCATTAAACTTCTGTTATATGCGATTTATTTTGTATTATTTGTTGTTAATATATAAATTGCATGTTGTTTGCTGTTAAATTAATTTGTGTTTTGTTTGTTTGTTTTCGTTTTTCTTGGTATTTGTTTATAATTTATGTGTAAAAAACTGACTAAAAGAAACTTAATATCTATTCGGATGGCTTGACCAGACCCATCACTTTGCCTTCGAACAAAGGCAAGATATCCGAGTCATTAACTATCTCCTCCTGGATTACTGGGCTATCGGGATCCTCGCAATGCGTTTTAAAGAAGAATCTAAAAGTCAATAGAATAATAAACAATTAAAGACTATATTGGGGAATTGTTGGTGATTGTTCACAAACCTAAAATTTCCCTTTTTCGGCAGATAGTCCTTAAACTGTTTCAAAGTTGGTTGAGTACCAGGAATTTTAGTTCGGTATGGATATTCCTCATCACAGAACGAGAAAACAACTGTTGTTGTTTCTTGTGGTTTAGCCGGCAGCGGTGGTGGTGGTGGATGATGTATACTACTACTGCCACTACTACTACTGCTCATCGATTGAGCCTGCATAGCTGGCAAAGGATGTTGTTGTGAGTAACGACGAGACCGACGGGCCTCATCTTCCAGTCTTCTTTTTGCCTCTTCTAATTGTGAGGCGGTACTTGAACCAGATCTCCCGCTATTTTTTTTTTCATTAAAATCAAGTTAATCTACATAGAGAAGCACATACACAAGTCACTTACCTGGCATCTTTGTACTTCATAAGAGTATCGGCTGAGATTTCACTAATTCCACTATCAGTGTATATGGAAGGCCATTTATTGGTTAGCTTCCTTGAGGAGGAACTATGTTCGGGCATTGACTTTGAGTGTTTCATTGACTGCCCACCTAAAGACAAAAAGAAATGTTGGACTTACAAGTTTGTAAAAATTAATACGTGAATGACATTCATACTTAAACTAATGGCACCATCGCTTAACATTCCTGAATCGTGTGTTGTTCGCCTTCTCGTTGGTATTGGAGGACACGGTGACATTGTACCCGGGGTTTTATCATTCCAGACACGCGAGACATGTTGATCGAGAATGGCTTGATCATTATCATCGTCGAGGCCAACACATATCGCTTGCGTAAATGCACGATCACTGGCAACCCTATCACTCGATGGAATGGATTCATCCGAAAAACGCTACAATAAAGCACATGCAAAATTTGATTAATTGAAATAAAAAATTTTGGAATCCTATATCTTTAGATTGAATGAAACCTTAAGAGACAATCAAACATATTTTATATCAGCTATTTTGATATTTTCCAATTACGATGGTCATTCATAAGAAAATTATGTTACGGTAACATTTCTCAAAGTATTTTTGTTTCCTATTTTATAAAGAAGCGGACAATCTCCCGATTTTATATCGTAAATTGGGAAAATATTCAAAAAAGGTTGTTCTTTTTCTTTGAGAAAGTACGTTTTGGACCACAAGGTACCTTTTATGATAGGGCAGTTGATTAGCAACCCTATGAATAGAGGAAGACCATCATTTTTAAAGCTACACAAAGTCACTGAAGTTTGACTCCTCTAAAAAACTGCTATGAGAAAATACCATACTTGAATTATAATTGGCAAAAATATTTATGCTATAGAAGATCCGCAAGCTAATATTAAAGACTTTCAAATTATCAAGATTCTTTGGTAGGCATTACATTTTTTGTGTAAAAATCAAACCTTTAGATAGAATATAATTTTTAAATATTCAAACATATAATTGATTTAATAATTACTCAATGATATGGATATTTACGGATAGAAACCTTCTCCAAGTTTCTTTGAGAAGTAATAGAGATGCAAGATACTCAACTGAATTATCATTATAGAAATTTATATTAAAAAAACAGTGGACCTTCTTACTTCAAGTCGTGCACGATCCTCCAAGTCTTGTTTTCGTTTTAGTTCTTCTAATATTGGAAATAGTAATGCAACGAATTCTTCTCTCTTAAGTGGACGATGTTCGTTTGAATGGAGTCGTTGTGTTCGCGGGATAACCTAAAATACAAAATTGAATACATCCGTAAAGAGAAGAAAAAGTTGTTAGCTTACTTGAAAAGCATTTGTTTCCTTATTGGCTAAAGCGCTTTGCCGTATTGCTTTGCTTTCCGAAGAGTTGTGTCTTCTCTGAATATAAGGACGACCATCCCTATAATAAATTAAAAAAAAAAAAAAAAAACTATAAGTAAATTTGAAATGTTATAAACGAAAAATATTAACAACTGTACTTGGTACTTAAACAGCTACGATAGAAAAAAACAATTTTTCACAAAAATTGTGCAAGAATACTTACATTGAACAACTGGAAAGTGACATCGTATCGGAATCTGTTCGTCCGCCGGAACTTACACTTGCTCTTTCCGAGTCTACCCTCGAGTTGGGCATATACGAGGTGCTTGGATTTGCTGTATACACATAACCATGGGCTCTACATGCAGGAATTTATCAAAATATTTTTGATCGGGAAATATTTTTTTTGTTTGTTTGGAGAGGATTGAGTGGATGTATTTGTCCATGCATTTCCAAAAATTTATATAAATATAAATAATGTATGTATATTCATATTTTTTGGCACACAAAAAACAACAATACACAGCAAATTGCATTCAGAAATATATTTTAGTCAGGTGTGTAATATGATGTGAATGTTGTGCAGATAATATTGCAGTAAATGCGTATATTTTATTGGTTTTGTTCGTGTACAGACATAAAAAACATAAAAAAGGAAAGAGAAAAAATTTAAATAAATTTAAATAAATTAAAATAAACAAAATCAGTAGAAGAGATATAAAGAAAAAGTATATATTTTACATTAATTTATAAATTATTTGTTGACTCGTAACTAGCTTACAATGAAGGATTAACTAAATTATACAAACACATAAAATGGCCTAGCTAAAATACTGTTTTTGCAACCTGAGTTATAGGAGTATTGCATGTAGCAATGAGTGTATTTTGCGAAGGACATAAATTCGATTCCTATTCTTGGTGTCAGTGAGCAGAAGAGAAAAATACTTATTATTTTTCGGTCTAGTGAGTATATTTGAAGTTGGAAATATCACGAGTACAAGTATTAACACTAAAACTTTTCTTGAATGGACACCAATGTGAATTTAACGGCGGAGTTGGACCCTGAAAGGTCCATTATTTAAAGACTGTGTTAAAAAATAGGGTGAATTTATAAAAGATTTTAAACAGACACTTTACTTCAAACCTGATAGATAAATGCTCAAGAGAAATTACTATTGCAAACTTGTCTAATTTTCGAAATCAAATTGTTACTAATTTGTTTATACATTGAAAACGTATCGCAAGAAAAAATAAATGTAATATTTAATGTAAATATTTATTTTTTAATCCAGCATCAATAAAAACGGTTTGCAATAAAATTATATACAAAGGATTTTTAAAAAACTATACATATGTTGCCTATAGGGCAATAAAACGGGAAAGAGGTTGGTACTTTATTTTTAGGGTGTATGCGCAAATTCTTCGTATGTTTTTGATCAGCGCTCAAGTCTGACATAAATGTGTTTGAACAAAAAAAATTGGAATTACAATTCAAGTTTAGTAAAATCAGTACGCTTAAAAAATATGTACAGTAGACTCCCCCTAAGTCGAATTTTCATGGGATACCAGAATTTGTACGAGTTAGAGGAGTTTCGACATAGAGGTTGGTTTTGAGGGGAATGCTAAAATACCGCGAAAAAATTCGAGTTAGAGGGTAATTCGACTTAGGAATATATAAAAATCCACTGTATATATAAAAAAATAGGTGCAGCCACTATATTTCAGCGGGAAGTTAATTGGTTAAACAAATAATTGTTCACATTTTTTCTCTTCTGGCTATTTATGTATAAAACGGGTATTGTTCAAACGATATATGACGTCCGTTAAATGTAGAATTCCATAAGATAAATTGTTTTAGTATTTAGGTTAACTATCGAACGGAACAACTAATTAAATCAATTTATAAGAATAATATAATATATATATCCAAATATTTACAAATTGGTGGTCAATAAAATAAGTAAAACTCTTTTTGCAGAACAAAATTTCTCAATGATCCAATTAAGGAGTTAAGTATATATTAATCTAAAATATGTGATTTTTTAAAGGACGATTCTCGTTGACATTTTTGTCAACCTCTCCTTTTCAATCGATAAAAGCAATAAGAATCTTTCGTTTACAATAGCTACAACTAAAAATTAGACGCACATAATGTTTTTACTTTTAATCTTCTTCCAAAGTTCCAAAATATAATGTTGAAAAGTATGTTGTATATAAAAGCAAAAAAATCGCATATAACATTGTAAGCTAATTAAAGTTTTTATGAAACATAACTGAAAAGCAACACTGAAATATACACAAAGATCGAACGAAATTTAGAATAAATGTATGGCATGTACATATATGTATGTATTTTTAGAATGATAATCACATGAATAAAACAATTTTAGAAACGTGTAAACTATTTACATAATGGGAAATGAATTAAAAAAAAAAGAAACACGGAATTCTATTTTCTAATGAAACACAATTGTCGAGTAATTTGGAACCTAAACTCACCCAGGAGGCCGAATTTCCAGTCTTCTTTTCTGTGTCGCCAAAAGAAGGTCCCTTGTCAGTCGCATTGGCATGTCAGCCGACATTCGCCCACCATCAACACGTAATTTTTCGAAATCATCACTTATCGACAATTCCGAGTCTTCATGAAGGGTAGGAAGAGTTGAGCTGCGCGGAAGGGTATCAGTTGCACTTACAGAACCACTTGAGCTAGCTGAAGTTGAAGGACCATATACACTACCGCTGGCACTACATGTACCAGCGGGTGCGCCACTTGTACCAGGGGCTAAAGTGGTCATAGGGATAAGGGCTGAACTCTTCGACGAAGCTCCCCCCACAGCACCGCCGTTTCCATTTCCGCCTCCACTAGCGCTACTACTACTTCCACTTGTTGAAGTCGCCCCACTAAAACGTTCCTGAGCGGCGGACATTTGCTGAATGTACTCAATGTACATTTCTGAGCCCAAAAATGTCGGATAGATTCGTTCGTTTATAGTTCTCTCGACATCTTGCTGCAGGGGATCGTAGATTTTTGGGCTAAGTTGAATTTCATTTTTGAGGCCCGCCTTGATAGTGCGTCGCAGATCTTCCGAAATCGAGAGCTGACTCTTTCGGAGAAATCTAGAAACCAGTTGTCGTTCATTGATTTTAAATAAAATATTTAACTTTATATCGTGTGTACCTATAAATAGCTCCAATGATTTGTTTAACCTTCTCTGGATCTGACTGTTGTTTTAGTCCTTCGCATGCAAAGTAAAAGTTCAAATGATCATTGTAAGCGGGAGCCTCTTCTTCGACGTACTTCTTGAACAGTTCGACACCATCTCTATCTTCAAGAAGATAAGACAGCCTTAGTGCCCAGTTCAAGTATGATGGCGGGGAGGTTTTTAAGTTTTCCGAGACCCCTTCGGTCATCTAAATTAAATAAACCTTATAATTTTTCACGACAATTATCAATAATGAAGAACAACAAACCTTTTTAACGCGACTTTCTTCTCCGGGAACAGGTGGTCTTGGCCCACTACACTCATTATCATCATATTTCTTAAAACCTGGCGTATGGCTCATGCCAAATTGTAGTTGGACAGATGCAGCTACACACACAGCTCGATTCAAGATTTAAAATTTTTTTAAATTTATTTGATGTGGATGCTTGTGTTTAAAATAATTTCTAGTTGGAACAGACTACTGCTCTCAAACGCGTATTTTTATTTTGGAAATGATAACTATTTAATCTAAGAAATGCATTTGTTTGTTTCGCAAATGTGGTTTTACTAAATGATTTAGCAGTTTGATGGTTTCTAATTTCGTTGGTTTACTCCTTTTTGTGTAAACATTTATCTTGGCTATGGTCGTTTAAATATTTACTTTATGATTATTTACTTAGCTTATAAACAAAATAATACGTTGTAAAATTTTTTTTGATTGGACATTTATAATTATAAATATTAGCAACGATTTCTTTTTTAAATTTACAATTAAAAAAATTGTGTCCAAAATTTTAAAAATACTTGGACATGGAAGATTTTTTCAAATATATTTATTTTTATTTTGGAAGGCATTCAGACAAGGCCTGTAAATAAAGAAAAAAAGTTTTATTAGTAAATTACAAGATGTTGTACATTAAGTTTATTCTATTTACTAAAATATAATGAGAGTATATATAAAGACATTCTTTTAAAGTTTGTTGTTAACATCATACAAAAAATAATTGTGTAAAACTCGTCTGCCAAAAATAAAGACCAAAAAGCCTGTTAGACTACTCGCATAGAGTGGCCGCCAAAAATGGCATACATTTGGAAATCAGGCGTAGATATTTAGCACAGAAGCATGGACCTTGTCAATAGAGGAACAAATATGTGTAAACGGTGTGTGGTGGAGAAGATACAATGGAGAGCTGTACGATAACATCAATGTTAACCTGGTCCAAAAGGTGTAAGTGCATCGGGTAAGGCGGTTTATACACCAACGCTCCATCCTGAAGAGTCTTTACGGCACCCTAAAGGGGCAACGAAAGCAGATGAAGGCCTTACATATTGTTACTATTATTGAAGAGGTGTGGTACCATAGCAACAAATTGCCAATTGAGCAATGAATCATGAATACTCAATGAACATAAGAATGTTCTAAACTAAAAAGTTTACTCCTTTCTGATTAAGCTGTGCCAAGATGTGGTTGGAGTCAAAAGAAAAAAACTTTCTTAACTTACCTACCAATACTTAAAATTAATTTCGATCGTTGAAAAATATGTAAAATGATTAAATTCATTGTGCACTGCACTCAACTTAAATAAGTTAAGCGAAATACTGTTTTGAATAACATTTCCCTTAATATTGGCAAGATCCGTGTATTTCATTTTAAGAGAAACTTTCATTCTAAGATGGTAAAATATATTTACTCCAAATAACTTTATTGTCATTGCCTAGTTGCGCTAGATGTACTACTAAAGGGTGATTCATCATGAGGCTTGATTTATAATGTTAAATAAAACACATAAATTTAAAAGTGAACTTCAAATTTTTATTAACGGTAACCAGAAAAATTCATGGCATTTACTTTTTGAAAATTATATCATGTAAATGTTGGCTGCGACTACTTCTGAGGTGGTCCATTCGGAAGGTCCAATTTTGGGCGACTCGTTCGAGCATAGCCACTGGTATTTTCCGAATAACACGAGAAATGTTGGCGTCTCTCGTAGCTGGATTATTCATGAAGACCTGAGTCTTTATATATCCTCAGAGAAAATAGTCGAAAGGTGTGATATCCATCGAAGCAAAACGTGCAAATAAGTGCTCACCAAAATGATTTCTCGCAACATTCTGATTTGCCTTAATTTTGAAGAAATATGGATCAATGATTCCATCTGCCAATAAATCACACCATACCGTTGATTTTAACGGATGTAATCACTTGGTACTCTTCGGGTTACTTACCAGCCCAAATACGGCAATTTTGTTTATTAGCGTATCCTTTGAGCCAGAAATGGACTATATGACTGAACAAAATTTCACGATAAAACACCGGATTTTCATTGAGTTTTTCCAAAGCCCATTCACTGAAAATATGGCAAATACGATAAGCCAAGCTGCTGAGAAAGACGACGAATCGATTCGTCACGGTCTGCGCGTACTCTCTCAGCTACAGTTGCTATAGTCTCTTTACTACGTGCTGGATGTGGTCTAACTCTAACCGGTCGGGTATCATCCACAAATTTAAAGAGAGACTCGAATTTGCGAATGGTATTTGCAATAGTGGTTTCAGTAGGTCGTTAGTTCCTCGAATCGCACGAAACACATTTCTCATAGAACGCTGATTTTCGTAATACAGCTGAACAATTTGGAAAAGCTGTTGTGGTGTGCATCTTTCCATGATGCCTTGCAAAACAATACTAAACAAAACAAGCAGTTTGATAGGAGTCACGCGTGATCTGTCAAATAAAGCTTGTAGAAAATAAACCTCACGATGAATCACCCTATATGCATATACAAATTATTGAAGCCTTAGTTTAGGGAGAAATTAAGCGATGAAATTCTATTTATTTCTATGAAACCTATATGAGAATTACATTTTTAAAGAAATATTGCGTTCTGTCGGAAGTACGGGTGTTTTCATAAAAGTCGGAAATCTGCGCTAGTACAATCGCATTTCTTTTCTCATGCGTTTTGAACACGCACACGCTGCAGGCCTGCTTTAGTACAATTGTCATAATCATTGTGTTCATAAACGACAGAAATAGCCGCGAAACAAATAATTAGGAGTTTAATTTTTAAGTTACTGTCGAAAAACTTGTAACTTGAAAAATTAAGCTTTAAAGCGTTTTGTGAGTCTTAGAAAATAGCGAGTTGTTCCAAAAAATCCATTTTTTATAAACATAATTCAAAAGTATGTTTCAAAGCCACTTTAGGATGTCCAGGTCAACATTTAATGTAAGTTCTTTTCTATGCAAAATACAGAACAAATAGATTAAGAGATTTCTTTCCACAATTTGTTGAAAAGAAGTTAAACATTTTATGGGAAACAAAAACCACCGCCCGACCAAAAGTAGCGTTGAAACTGGCTTTGTCCTTAACGATCTGGAAACTAGCTAACGATTCCTGTTTCTAAAAATTGTCCAATCGGTCACAAAATCTAGCTCAAAAAATGGATCAGTGCCTTTCAATTTGGACAGGACTGCCCTCCAGAATGTTATTTTTTTACAGAATTAAACTCGGCGTCCATTCTATTTTATTGTTTTATTTATAGCCTTATATGGCTATTTCCATGGGAAATTTTCGTTTTCCCTTTAAAATCAGAAAAAATACTTTTACGTAAACGTAATAATAAAATATTTGCAAAAAATGTTTACACTCTCTGCAATTAAAAATATTTCTGAAATATTAATAATGTAATGTGAAATGTTTCCTTTGAATCGAGCTCTTTTGCAGTCAAAAAATAATGGCTGCACAATCTGCCCGACATCGATGACATATTGATGTTTATGAACAGTCTGTACTGCAGTTTATCTAAGTTAGTATGATCGTAGATCTGCATTAATGAATATGGATAGCGCAGGCCTTTGTGAGGCTGACGTTTATGAAAACACCCTACCACTTTTAAGATTTAATTATTTTGCACATTTGATACCTGAAGTCAGTAGTATTTAGTTGGCCTGCTACTCGGGATTTCAAATATCTTTCCTTAGGCTAAAAGCTATACAAACGCCTATGACAAATGTTTTTAAAATTATATTTCATATTTTATTAGTGTAACACTACTTAACAGAAAAGAAGGAGGAGGATAACTTCGAAGTCTGAGCCACATGGACATGTTCTTAAAATTTATATTTTTACTTTCCGACATAAACCTGTGTGATAAACCCAATTCCCTTCATTTCTCCTTGAGATAACGGCAGCACACAGCATTTGCAGGCGCACTTTGGGGACTTAATTTTACATTTTTAATAATGATAACAACAGCTTTATATTAAAAAAATTTCTGATTAATTGAAATAAGTTAATATTCGTAAGATCTCCACCTATTTTTATAACAAAAATTGTTCGTGGTGGTATTCACAAGTTGCTGTTGTTTTATAAAACCATACGAAAAAATTAAAAAGCTTGTTACATATATCAACCTTTTTATACTATCCTAAGGGTATATTAATTTTGACACATAGTTTGTAACACCCCTTAATATTCGCCGTAGACCCATAAAAGTATATATATTTACGATCAGGACCAAATCCTAAGACTACCTAGCAATGTCCGTCCGTCCGTCCGTCCGTACGCAATTTTTACGCCTTTAAAATTAAGCTAGGGAGTTGAAATT
Organism: Ferdinandea cuprea; assembly: GCA_963576555.1. Classification (NCBI taxonomy): domain Eukaryota; kingdom Metazoa; phylum Arthropoda; class Insecta; order Diptera; family Syrphidae; genus Ferdinandea; species Ferdinandea cuprea. Next base: position 89,727,413 of record OY754959.1, read on the forward strand.
TGGACCACATATTCCCTAGTGCTCCGAAATGGTTAAGTGTAAAATTTGTTTGAATACGCCCACTGCCACGCCCACAATTTAGAAAAAACCGTTTTAAAGCTACGGTTAGAGAGATAGAGTGTTCCAACCTTTACAAGATAAGTAGGCACTGCCCTCCTTTATAGGTTTATCATATAAAGTTTTTTGCCACGCCTACTTTTTGTGGGGTTTTTTTTTACTAAAATGCTGTTTTCTTCGAAAATTTTCACAGAAAACGAAAAAAAATGTTTAACAAAATATTTAGCCAATATTTTTTCCAACATATCGCCCATACAAAGTTTTTGGCCACGCCCACTTTTTGGGGGTGTTTTTTTTTTTCGAAAAAACTTTTTTTTAATTAATAGAACTAAATTAAATGCTATCCATCACTTCTTAATGCTTTTTCCTTTGGGGCATATAGGGATATGGATAGGGTATCATACTGTTCGCCTCAAGCGGACTGTAGCCTTTCCTTATGTTTTTTGTTTAATCGCATTCCTTCACGGAAAGAATTAAAAATCACCAATTGCAATATTTTCAATTGCAATTCACAAATCACATAAGTTTCTTTAAGATTATTAACGCACAAAACATCTCAATCTGTTACATTTGGTTTGGAATGATTTGCGATAAAAAGTTGTATTTTGCGATCGGTGTTGTTTACAGTAGTTGTTCCAACAGGAGCTCAAACTATCAGCAAACTGTCAGGCGCATGCGCAGTCTCGTTTTGCCGTTCCAACACGACCCAAACGCAAACTCAAACTTTCATAAGGCTGTTCCAACACGATTTCAAACAATCAGCAAACTTGTTTCTGATAGTCAGAACAGTCAGAGGATTTTTTGCGGACTAAAAATCAGAGACATGCGCAATTCGTAAAATTCGTTCTCAGTCTCAGTTGCCTTGCCTTTGTCGTTTTCAGTTTAGTATAGTAATTTTTATTAATCTGGATCGCTTCATTGATAACATAAAGTCTTGAATCATGACTTTCAAGTATCAATTTCGTCTTCTTGCACAGTTTTTGCTAGGGTACAAAACTGCAGAAACTTTTCGTGAATTGTAGCTCATTTTTCTTTGATTTGATTTTAAAATTGTTTCCGTGTCATGTCAAAAAAGAATTATTCTTGCCTGTGGAAATAATGGATCGTCTACTACAATTAATACAAGACTACTCAACCATGAAACATCATTCATATTGTTTGCAGAAAATGTTAAACGCAAAAGAATTTAAAATACATGATTTAATTAAACAAAGGGTTGAGCAAAAACTAACTGCAAGAAACTTTGCCTTTACCATGCTGACTTTATTTTAACACTTTTTTGACATCTGTGAGAGAAAATACAATATCTTAATTCTTTTAAATATACATTAGGGAGACAAATTACTTCGCATCTGTTCAAAAACATAGACATGTTAATAAACGTTGTGTTTTCTTTACAAGAACTAATCAAATATGTTTGTTTATCAATTGCAATTATAGTTTATAAGAAAAGCACCGAAAATCAGACTGTTTTTATGAAAACGAGTACCTAATAATTTTTGTTAATTTGTTTGTTAGGTGTCTTCATTAAAAATTATATAGCTAACAAAAAAACAAGATCGATGAGCGGGATTGCGGGACCGACTGTTTTTTTGGGCTTCACTGTAGTCCAAATATCACAGTTTTGATGTCACAGTTCAGATTGCAATAACATTGTCTTTAGTATATTTCTCTGAGTATATTGTATACTATTGGACTTAATTATACCACATTTAGCAAAGAACAAAAATGGACAGAAAAAAACATTGCACAGAATCTCAACGTGAAGCCATTTAAGCGTTACATAAACGAACGAAAGCACAAACAACTTCTTGAAACTAGAGGGCATCCGTCTAAAATATCCGAGAAGGACAAAACAGCACGCATAAATCCAATAATGCCATCTAAAGACATACAAGGCAGGACTAGTGTCAGAATAGTCCGACACACTCTTTTTAAAAAGTACACCTTCAAAAATGGATCGATTTCGTGAAACTGTATCATATGCCAAATGGCGTTTTTAACAAGATAATGAAAATATCGGAGAAATTGACAACGCTTTGGTTCGAGCGCAAAAATCTCAGTCATCTTATTTAAATCCGATTAAAAACGTTTACCTTGAGTTGAAGATCCAAGTTAAAAAGTCTCATCCATCAAATATCAAGGATTTTTGGAGAATCGTCCAGGAATGTTGGTATTCTATAACAATCGAAAAATTCCACAAACTTGTGGATTCAATGAAAAGAGAATTGAAGAAGTGAGAAAAATATAAACTTAATTCTTAGATATAGAAAAAATGTTTGTTGCTATTACTTCGTCCCACCAATTTTGCAAACTAGTAATATATAATATTACTTCTATTACTACAAAAATTTTCTGAGAACACATTTGAGCATATAAATAATTTTTAAAAACCATATAAAACAAGAGTAACAAACCCTTCTATTGAAAAGCAAAAGGCGTTGCTATTATTTTGTCCACAGCTGTACAAATTTATAAGAGAAAGTGAAATATAGTGTCTAGACATCGGATTAAAATATATATCTTAATTGGGCAGATCTATGTTACGTATTATTTGTCCATTCGCAATTTAAAATGCATAATGCATTGATGATTACAAATGCCAATGCCAATGCCAATTTTAAAATGATATGCACAATTATGATAATATCATCAATAACGAGGCTAATACTGAAAATGTACTTCTTTCCCGTATATGTGTATTTTCTTTCTTTGGTACACAAAACACCGAGGAATTCAGTAACAAATAAATTTCAATTTCATCTCTCTCTACTTGTTTGGCCTCAATTTAGCCGTCTTCTTTTACAGAAACTAAAAAAAAAAAAAACATCCATCATCTCTTCAATATAAAAATAATCCTAAAAATCTTTTTATTACAAACGGAAAAGCATAATTATTGAAATATGTAATCATCAACAAAGAAGCAGACGAAGAGAAAAAAATCGGCAACATCGGAATACAAACGAAATATAACAATGCGCAAATAAGAAATCGAATCGCGGCCATTTTGAGATGGTTTTTGATTGGTTGATGAAATCGACCAATGTGATATCCTGTACATAGCAAAGAAGGACAATGCTCCATTTTGTGTGCACACACAAAAAAAGGAATACCCACAAAACAAGCAAAGATATACGCAAGCAAGCAACAAACATCGATGAAAAAAAACACCCTAAAGCACACAGCGTGTCGTGACGACTACAAGGACGACGAAAACGATGACTAACGAAATACAACAGAGAGGGCGCGTCTTTTACACACAAAAAAGATGCAAGTGAGTTTTTGATGTTCCATGATGAGGATATCATCTCTCCTTCTGACAACTATACCAACATCAGATAAACGACGAGCGGCCATTGTTCAAGTACAATAGATAAAAATATATTTCAAGCCATAATCATAGAAACAAAAATGCTTAAATGCTCCAGAAACTTTCTATTAAAAGCAGAAAGCAACATGCACAACACAACAGAGCAATGGAAAATAAACCAACCAAAGAGTTGCATAGTACATGCCCGATAGATAGAAAAAGGCTCCTATAGTCATTATGCACTTTAATTTAGAAAGGAACTAAGCTATTGTTTGCCCATTCGGCTGGCGGTAAATGAAAGGTTTTTTTCTGTTGTTTTTATTCGCCTTCTAGTGTGAATCGTTTTTTTTTCTACTTCATTCTGTCTAAGGATAATGGAGTTTGTTTTTAAACATGTAATTCTTAGGACTTAGTAGCTCCTAGTTTTCATGTAGCGTTGAAACTAGGAGCATATATTCATATTGCCAGCCACCTACATTTTGCAACAGGACAAGTACCTGAATATGTTTGTACATGGTTGCATTGTTATTGTGATGTATGTATATGCACCTACATTTCCAGATGAATGATTACTGCATTGGTAACAAAGAGTCTAGTCAAAATTATTGATATTTTAAGTGTAGACAAATACAAATCTTGTATATGCGTCATTATTATGATATGCATTTATTTATTTTGTTTCGGGAAGGAACGCGTTGAAGGCTGAAAAACATATTCAGAACTCAGTATGTGCATTTCATTTATTATTGGAAGTACTTTAACACTTTGACTTCCATTTCGCAAAACTCAAATTCAAAGTTTTATAACATCGTAAAGTGCAAAAGACTAATTCTGTCAAAAATGGATTATAAATAAATATTGTTCGCTCGAAATCCAGTAGTTTTCAAAATACAATAAAGGATTACAGGATTCAAATTTACAATGATCGACTAGGCGATTTAATGATCATCGTATTTTGTTGCAATTTAGTAATCGTCTCATCATTTGGAGTGAATTGGAATTCTAAGAAAATAAAATATTCTTAAATTAAAATTGAGAAAAATTTATTTTTAAAATAGAGCAGTCCTTAAACATGACGTATTTTCGAAATATTTTCAATGTTTTTTACCTCTAAGTTCACCATGCCATACGGTTTGAAACGTTCTTCCCAATAGAAATAACTCAATTGAATAACTAATAACTAATAACTAATACTGCAAGTTATATTTGGAAACGATGAATGGCAATGATGATTATGCTTGAATCAAACAGATGACGACATTGCTTTATTTAATCGCCGAGACGGTGATGATACGCGATTCGAGACCAGGACTAATCAAATATATTGGTTTACTTTAAATTCCGAAACGAAGCCTATATTGATCAGTCATTTTAATTGGGGCTCCTGAGATGCGAATTTTAATGCTAATGCTATCCAGAAAAGGGCTTTCACATAGTTGTAGATGGAATTTTTCAAATTTCTGCAAGCGAAAAACAGCCTTAAAACTTCAAATAAAGTCAAAGTAAACGTGCTTTTTAAAATAAGTATAGACGGGAGTCAACCTATTACCAACCAAAAATCAAATTATCTAATTCAACCAGTGTTTTATCGCCCTGTTAGTCTTAGATTTGTTTTCTATATTTTTTTAGTTTTAGACTTTTGCTCGTGAACAGTTGGCTTGCAAGCATGCTGCCCTACTTATAAACAATTGATATTCTTTCAAAATCAATTTAAGATCTTCAGAACATACTAATATGTTATCACAATCGAAAAAGGTTTTTGATATTTACTATTAATTTATTTATTAAAAGCACATCGGTTTCATCGAACAAATGAACAATAGTACCTTTCTCGTGATCGCAACGTTTGGAAGTCTGCCTTATCCCAAACAGATCCTTTTAATAAGTTTGTACCTTTAGTCAGACTCAAAGCTGACAAGGGTATCTTTATTTAACGTGTGTTTTTTGTTTTACAACATGTTTTAATTGCATTTAAAAGAAATCGACCATATAGCCAAATAAAAGATAATATAAGTATTTAAATAAATTGGTCGAAACAAAATTAAAACAATAACAAATCTCACTATGACATCTATTTTTTTAATTAGATGTTAGCTTAATTTTTGCATGCTCAGTGAATGAATTTAATTATAAAGATTAAAGAAATTCGACTGTAAGTTAATAATTTTTATATATTTTTGTGCTTGTTTAAATTCCCACAAAAGCACCGCTTGCCCATTATTATTTATATCTATAGAATTAATATTCCAATAAACTGAGTCGATTTAATCAAGTTCTTGATGATATATTTATTTATACTTGCTAATAGATACATTCATTTGATTAGGAAGTGCATGTCCTATCTTTAAAATCAGACTCTCTTCCGACCGACGGCATCTATTTTTCTATTCTATTTCTATGATTGAACATGGCAAATGTAATCAAAATTATTCGATGGATAATTTTTCATATTAAATTATGCAAATTTTTTAACGTCAATAATGATCTTCAACTCAAACTGCAGAAGTCAACTGTTCAAAAACGCAAATAATAATGAAAAATGGTGAACTTAACTTATTTCTCAAGCGTGTAGTTTAATTTTATTTTATATATAAAATTGTTAAGCATTATTCGAAATGTGCTTTTATTACATACTGGAGAAACCGTAGCCTCCCACTTTTTGACAATTCAATAACATATTGCAGCGATTTGTATTTTTCACCTTCTAGCAATCACCCGCTAGTTTGGGCATCATTCAATTTTCCTCACTCGTCAATGCAAGAAAATATATTTTTTATCTAAGATGGGTGCAGACCAAACATTAAAAAAGCTTTGGAGCAACTTACGATCAGTTGGTGTTCGTAAAAAATATGTCGAAGACATTTCTACTTCTCTACCCACCCTTCAGGATTCTTCTGTACCGCTACATGTCTTTGAATTTGTTGTTGTCTCGGAAGGTGACGTAATCAATAACATTTGGTCTCTCAAGTCTGATGCCGTTGGTGAAGATGGGTTCGGCCACGGTTTATCAAATTGATTTTAATCAACATTATTGTGGTAATTACGCACGTACGAAAAACTCGCACACAATAGTACGGCTAGAACGTTCAGTCTTATAACTCTTGCCTCAAACCATCTGAACTCCTTCCGTCATTTCTTCGTCTCTGCCACTAGACTCTGGAATTCTCTGCCTACTACAGTAAAACAAATAATCAGAGCCTCACATTCTACTACAACTTCAGAGCAATTTAGTTCGCACATACACAGTGGGGGAAAAAATTGATTTATCTATATTTTTGGTTGATTTTTTAAAAAAATACTCATATAGATATGTGGATATTTCTGACGATCAGACGCGAAAAATATGTTACAGTGGAGGGACCTATCATCACCTTAACTCAAGTTGTATAAATATCAAGTTAAAGTGAATTACTACAGTACGCCCTCGGTAAAAGCAACCGATAGAAATTCGAGCAGTTGCGTTGATTGAGGTTGTTACTTAAGCCGAGTCACAAAAAATGTGTCTTGAATTAGAATTAAAGAGTGAAAACCATAGTATAAACAAAAGGAATATTGTTCGCCGTAAAAGAAAAGAAGAGGAATATAATTAACTTCATATAAAAAAAAAATATTTATATATTATGTAGTCCAGTTAATACAGTTTTGCTTTAAAAAATTGTCCATTGTTCGTTTGCTTCTTCTTAGAGGATATATTAATGTCAACGACCAGCTCCCTCAGTTTTTGAAGAGTCAAGGTATCTTCTAGTGGAACCCAGTTTTCTTCAGCCCATTGAAGACAAATGCTGAATGGTTGTCTTAAATTGAAATCTTTTATTTTATTCTCCAAATCTGAACATTGGTTCCGACTAAGTGTGCCAAAAGTACTGTTTATACCCTATCCTAAGGGTATATTATTTTTGACACATAGTTTGTAACACCCCTTAATATTCGTCATAGACCCATAAAAGTGTATATATTTATGATCAGGACCAAATCCTAAGACTATTTAGCAATGTCCATCCGTCCGACCGTACGCAATTTTTAGGCCTTTAAAATTAAGTTAGGAAACTGAAATTTGGACCACATCCCTAGGGCTCCAAAATGGCTAAGTGTAAACATTTTTTGAATACGCCTACTGTCACGCCCACAATTTAGAAAAAACCGTTTTAAAGCTAAAGATAGAGAGATAGCCTTCAAAAGATATGTAGGAACTGCCCTCCTTTATAAGTTTGTCATATAAAGTTTTTTGCCACGCCTTTTGGGCGTTTTCACTAAAATGCTGTTTTCTTCGAAAATTTTTATAAAAACTGAAAAAATATGTTTAATAAGATATTTAGCCATAAATGTTTCCAATATATCGGCCATACAAAGTTTTTGGCCTCGCCTACTTGTTGGGGGCATTTTTTAAAAAAATATTATTGTTTTTTTAATTTAATAGAATGAAATAAAATGCTATCCATAATATTCTTAGGGATTTTTTCTTTGGGGCATATAGGGATATGGATAGGGTATTATATTGTTCGTCCCAAGCGGACTGTAGCCTTTCCTTATGTTTTGTATTACAGTTTTCTCAAGTTAATGACATTTTGGTCCATTGGCTCCATCATCACTTGCCATCTCCCCATCTTTTGCACGTCGCGTTGGCCACTACCAGACCATTTTTTGGCAAATTTTTGGATTTCAGAAACTGTCTTACCTAAACCAAGGAAAAAAACGAAAATAATTTTACCTCTTGCACAAAAGTGGAATGAAACCATTCTTTAAAAAAATCGTGTGTCATCCATGCATTTTTGTTGGCCTTGTACACGACGGCTTTTCCTATAACGAACAATTTCACTTTGCGCGTTCCAGACGCATTTATACAAGCAACAAATGTTATTCGCTCACTTTTCTAGCAGGAGCAATAGCTTCTTAGAGCTCACAAACGTTCTGTTTGCCATAAGCTTAAAAAATAGGCCAGACTCGTCCGCATCGTAAATTTGATCTGGTAACAAGGCGAGCTCTTTAATTTTATTTTTGAATTTATTCAAAAAAGGTTCCACCAGTTTTAGCTTATTTGAAAGCTTTTCTCCGCAAATTTTAAGCAGTCGGATTCCATACCGTTTTTTTAAATTTGAAAACCAGCCATTGCTGGCATTAAAATTTCATGGTCTTTCTTTAATTTTCTTTTGAAGCATGCATGCTTTTGACTTAAGAATTTCTGTGGAAATGGATACGTTTTGCCTCCGTTGTTCAGAATTAGATATGAATTTGTTAAGCAAATTTTTGGTTGCTTACTTGACTTTTGAACTTGTATGTTTCACAAAGCGATTTTACTGATGCACCGTTACTCAATTTGGTTTAAATCTCTGCTTTCTGCTTTATAGACAGTTTTGGAACTTTTTTTACGATAGCCATGTTTTCTTTATTACACGAAACAAAGCAATTACCGACCGCGAGAAAATCACATGAACACTGGTAAGAAATACGAAACATTTTCCCCTCATTTTCTTCTTATTCTTGTATGATGCAAAAACAAAATGCACCCACGATCTATGTGTGTTTCAAATTCTGAGAGAAATAGCTGTAAAATAACTGCCCATTTACAGTAAAACCAATAATAAAAACATGAAACAAACATTAAATAAAATAAGAGCATGGATGGAAAGTTGCGTTTACCGAGGCACAGATTTTTGAAAAGTTGCAATTACTGAGTCACTAGTAAAATTTTAGGTGTTGTTTTAACCGAGGTACTATACTCTACTAAAATAACTTCAGAAATATAGGATATAAAAACAGAAACTATTTAATACATTTTGTAGACCTAATGTAATAACACAAGAAATGTTAAAAGTAATGTGTGATTAAGTTAAACATTAAAAAACTACGTTTTTCAGCTTTTAATTTCAAATGCATTTTTCTTCCGACCCGTAACACCTTACTTTTTTTTGTCGCTACTCCACCTTATACGAAAATCGTACAAATGTCAATGAATTAAAAACTGTCATGAGAATACTGTCCAAAAATAAAACTGCAGTTCAGAATCGGCCATTAAACTTTAGGTCGCTTCTTTCGTATCTTAGCACCGCAATGTTTGGTGGAGCTACTTTTAAGGTATGTACCGTTTATGCGTAATGATTATATTTATTTAGTTTTTGTTATATAGGTGATTTAGCTTAAAAATCATGTACATATTTGGTAGGTAAATGTAGATAAACTTTTGAGTTCTAAAAAAGTCGGTTTCTTTTAATAATAGTCAGACACCGTATATGTATCCCATCATGATACATACGCTCTCCCTGCTTATCGCTTAGGTCTAGTAGATTTCTTAGAAAAACTGTCGATGTGACTATGAATAAAGTATGTGTATACATATATGTAATTATATGTAATTTACTTTGCATCATTTTAATATAATTTTTTGCATCACTGAGACTAAAGCACTTGATTCCAGCTCTATCATCGAATCTTTAGTAAGATGTCTGATTTGGGGACCATCAAAAACACCTGCTTTAATCTTTTCTATTGTTAGCTGAGGAATTTTTCGGCAAATGTAAGAAAAGCAGATTCCATTTTTATCACGAAATTTAACAAAGTGTTTCATTATATTTATATGTTTATGTGGCGTCAAGATAGATTTGTCCTGAGGTAACATTGGTTTGCGGATAACATCCTGCTTAGCAGGCGTCAATTTTTTCTTCCCGATGTTGTTGTTTAGCTCTGCTGTTCTAGGGACATATAAAACTTGGAAACTTAGTGTAACCGCTTTGTTAACCGAGAAGAATGTTTACTCAACCTATTCGTGTTCATTATACTTTAATTTTTCCTAAACTGATGACAAGTTACAATATTTTCTCTTTAACTTTGTTCTGGGAGCAATATGCTAACCAGCGTATTTATTTCCATCGTGTAACAAAATGTCAATAAATAAAGAGTCAGTATTATTTTCTGATGAGTCTTGATTCTAACCATATTATACATATGCATTATATATTGACATTGGCCGAAACCGACGGAACTAAAATGCCAACTGAATGTTGTACGAAACGCTGCACAGACGTAGTTCTTTTGTACTCCCATTATTGTATTAATGCCTTTAATGCAACACTACAAAAATAAAAATCCTCCATAAACATAAGTATTCAATACAAGATTTACAAACAATATTAACAGATATTGTTTCAAAAACCCATTTTTGAACTACTCATGACAAAAAAAATGTGCATAGGCACAGACAAACAAAAATTAGATTTAAAAATATTACATTTTGGAGAAGATAATATACCTAAATTTCGAGAAAAATATAATTTGGACGACAGTGTTATACCATGCGCTGAACGTATAGAAAAATATGCTCGTTAATGAGGTAACGTTTCTTCAACGAAATTTGTAGACTCTGTATTCAGATATCAATGTTAGTGCTATTTGAAGGCCGGCCATTGATTATAGTTAAGCAAATAACAGATCAAGAAAGAAATCACATGCAGAAATACACGGTTAAATTCTGTTTCAGATATGACAAAATTCTGAGACCCATGTTGAATGGACAAACTAAGGTTTTAGCACAAAACATGGTTAACTTGTCTTGACAACTTTGCGAACAGTGGCAACAATTTATTTTTATTGAATTTTAACAACTAAGCTTGTATTGTTTCATTTAGAGCAGTTTTAACTTATAACCTGTAAAAATAATGAACTGAAAGTCCTGTATAAGAACATAATATTCATTAAGGCCTGATCGGAAAAACGAATGAGAAATGTCACTGAGGTGGATAGTACCTTATTGATGAGGTTATACCAAATTTTAGCGATGCTAAAAAAAAATTGCCATCAAAATAGATGCTAATGTTTATTTAAACTTGTATTGTGTTCAAATGAGACTCAGATCCTACAAGATTGAATAAGAAAAAACCACTTCCGTGGTCATGTTAATCAATAATGCAGGCGTAAGGCTTTTTTTGATTGGAAACATAGACCATGTAATATCATATTATATTTACTTTGCAAATTAAAGAATAATAATAAAGAAATATTTTTTTAAGTACCAAAATGAAATGCATCCTTTAATAACAATAGAAATCCAATATAGAAAACTGAATTAATAAAAAGAAAAACACACAATCGTTTATCCTAACGGCAAACAAAAAATCTTTACAATACAAAATTCTATCAATATTTCACGCTCCAATTGTAATCCCTTTATAATTGAGTTATAAAACCAAGAATGAAGGAAGAAACGAAAAAAAAACATGTCGGCAGATGACTGACAGCCCAACTTCAATAGTTTCACAGAACAACAAATCCTCAATTAACCAACACAAATAAGGAGTACTTGTGTGCACAAAATCAAAAAAAAAAAAAACACCGTCAGCAGAAAATGATTCCCTACAAGGATCTTCTGCAGATTACCACTCAAGTGTGCCAATATAAAGCACCTATAATCTCTGGCTGGTTTTAATTGGAAAATAGGAGCACAGCGCAAGTAATTGGCCATCTTATACGCTTATACGACGACGCTGCTTATTGCTGTGTATGCAGCAACAATTTGTATCTCATAGACCACTTAAACACGAACTCGCTCTAGACATCCAGCAGTAGCGCTGTATGACGATATTAAAAGTGCACAGGCACATGCATTAAGCAACACGTGAGTCTCACCTGAATACGATTAACCGACAGAGCACTCATCTCCTCCACACAAAACTTCTAGTGACAAATTAATGAGAAATAAGCGAGCAGCAAGAAGTCCTTGTCAATAGGTAGATACGAGAACGAGCACCAACGAACGCACTGAGTACCTAGTAGTAATTCGACAATGTGTTACCCACAGTAAACCGACGACATGCGACGCGTCACTTTGTCTATTGTATTCGGAATTCCCGAGGTTTTCGTCGATCCTGCTATATTCGAGTGTTCGTGCGCACCGCAAAGGTTCTAAGGACTCAATGAAAGTACCGACAATCGCAAATGACAAACGCCGAATGCGACTTTGGTGACGCACATCACAAAGCTGAAAAGTCAATCCCTGTCCCATTCTGTCTGACGATGGTGGCAGTGGCGGCGGTATTTGTTGTTGTCATGTACCACACCGGGAGGATCTCCGTTTCTCCTTCGTTCTGCTGGGTGCGCTACTTCTCTGGACAAAGGACACAATTATCGTCGGTACAAGATGCAAATACTTGCAAAGAAAAACTTTCAACCGGTATTTTGGTTCTTTTGTGCGAAAAAGAGATAGACTCTTATTACAGAGCGTTTTAGAGCTAAACAGCGCAAGTGCACTTTCACAAATGCACTAATGATTTTGGAATGCAATACATACATAAGACAAATTTTGTCCATGTACACATATAACCATCCCCTAGCTATGTTCGTTATATAGAGCTACATAGAGAGTTAATTTCATGAAGATGATGAAAGGATATGGACGACTGCTTCTTGCTGCTGCTGTTGTCGTCATCCTGGGAGCCTAAAGAGGGTGCTTGCTGACTGATACTAGTGTGACGGGTGGTGGTGGTTTATAGTCCTTTGATGTTGTAGAAGCATGGCTGCTGAGATATGCCAGCAATGAAAAAAGAGAAAGGAGTGATTTCGGTTTTGCTTTGAAGTACTACTCGTTTGGTGATTGTGCGGCGCCATTTTGCATGTCCTGTTGATTTAATGGGATTTGAATTACACTAATGGCTATGGTTGTTAGAGAAGAATGCTTTGTGGATTGCATCCATGGGTTGGTCTTTTCTCGTCTCTGTCTCACTCTCTCTCTCGCGTATTTCTTGCAAATGAACGACACTTAGAAAACCAGTCCAAGCCGTTATCATGTACAAGTAAACAATTTCCATAGTTGCAAAGGTACACTGTGGCTGTCGAAGAATGATCGATTCCCACAATGTTTATAGCTAGGTACATAGTTTTAATTCTTGTGTTTGGCCGTTAGGAACGATTTAATAAACTAACCTAAAGTGCGCTTAATATGTATGTACACTTAGAAAGCTATGTGAAAACAAAAGGTCCATTGCCTACACGTTGATGAAATGGTGTTACAGAAAATAATAAAGTCCGTCTAGTCGAGGAGAATAAACTTGACCTATGAGTAGAACATTTTTTTGATAAGTTTTAATTTTTCTAAAAAGAGTTTTACAGTTGATTACAGTGTAGGTAGGTAGGTAGGTACATAGGAGAGAAAGCTAATTGAAGCTTTAACGGAGGGCTTATTTTTTTATATGATTCAAATGGACGTCGAACTTGTAAACCCGTTGTTAAATTAACAAAAATCAAGAGTACATACCTCTCATTTGAATGCTTGAAAAATTGTTCATATGAAATAATTTACATATTTATTGGGCTGTTAAGAGAGAACAGATTTTAAAGGATATGTAGGTACTTTGAGCAGACGCGCAAAATAATTAAGCTTACAAGTAATCTATACCGCCCTATTCTAACTCACTTTGTTTTTGAAACAAATACTGCAGGTGTGAATAAATAAATAGACTGAACTGACTGTGCTGACTGACTGAAAGCATTGTAATGAAAAAATAATATTTTTAATAAATTTAACCTAAATTTGTAACTTTGTTTGTCATGGCAAAGTGGCAAATAGTCTTATGTGAAAGATTAAGGCTTAAGCAGGTACCCGTGTACTGCTGAAATATGTTAAATTTCTTTACATGATCAAAGTCGTGGAATTTTCATAATTAGACAATGGACTCGAAGTGACAATTAGGTTCTACGTCTTACTCTAACCCGATTAAAAATTGATTGAATCTATGTAAATTAAAAATTAGTGTTCTGTATTTAACTTTTATCGATGTCGATTTAAAATTTTTCAAAATTTTAACCAAGTGAAATTGGCTGTTCCATAATTCGACTTAATCGCTTTGTAAGTGATTTCAAATCAATCGTTTACAGTCAGAGTGAAAAAGTGTCAACAAGCAGATGAAATTAAAAAAGTGGCTGAATGAATCACTGCATATTCGACTTTGTTATATAAAAAAAATATAGAGAGAACATTCCAGGTAAAGCATTTATGAAAGGAAATTGTTCACAGAAGCACTTTCGGATCCCGGAAAGGGTGTCAGAGAGAAGAACTCTATTGCATAACCAGTAACCTTGGTTTTTCTTATAAAAAAATTCATTCTACACATCAATATGTTCATTTTAATGTTTGATTATTGCTTTCACTGAAAAGTTCATATTATTTCGCGTCATACTTTCGTTTTCTATAACGAAGAAAAATTAAATTAACTCAAGAAAATTTGTTTCTATTCGTTCGTCATGTGACAGAAAGAACCTTGACAATTTGACTTCATTTCACTCGATTTCTGGAACCTTGCTCTTAATAGGTACCCCATCCTAAGAGTATATTTATAATAAATTTCGGTTTAAAGTTTGTAACACTCCTTAATATTGGTCGCTATGTACCTATTATATATTTATGATCAGCACGATTCAGCAATGTCAATTCGCCCGCAATGATTTCAAGGCCCTACAATTTAAGCGAGAGATCGAATTTTGTAAAAAAAAAATATTCCCCCTAGAGGCCCGAAATTTTCAATGGTAAAGGTATTTCAAATTTCGTTATTTAAACGCTCTCTTCTTGAGAATATATGCCGTCAATATACTTTTCAATCATTCAACCATACTAAGCTTTTATGGATTAACCCCAGTATGCGCGCGCTTAGCTTTATCTCCCATACAAAAATGTCTATAAAGTAAAAATTTTGCGAGGTGATTTAGCTAAGTATTTTGCTATTCGCACGCTAAATTCTTAAATTCAGGTAGTTGGGTCACACGCAACGTCTCCAGCTAGAACAATTATAAGTGTTATAAAAACAGGCCGCTATAAGGTCTTATTTAAAGTCTACATTTTTTTAGCTCGCAAAATAAATGTGCGATACATTAAATATGCTATAAAATTTTGACATTTAAATAAAATTTGTGGATTTTAAATCATAATATTGTAAAAAAATTATTGAAATCGAAAAAGCAATTTAAAATCTGCAAAATTCCAACAATGCTTTGGTATATTTGTTATGGTTCAAGAAGGAATGAGTAAATTCCAACACTTATGCGTTGACAGAGAAATACATTGGAGACATGGCTAAAATCGCTAAAATTTAGAGCGAGCAGAATACATAAGCAAATAATTTATGTCGGCCATGAGAGTCTTAGTTTCCCAACGATGACTAATTGCATATCGCACGCAATGTATTTGTATGCACTTCGGCTCTCAAGCCGACTAAAGAGATTTTTTTGGTAAGCCAAAAGAACAAGGTTTATCCGTGTAAATTGTTCCGCAATTGTCAAAATATTGCGAAAATATCACTATTTATTAGTCGAGAAGAAGCTTAGCGTGATGGGCACAACGCGCCCTAATACTTTGTATTGTACTAACAGAACTAATTTGCAAAATTGGGCGTTCTGGTTGGAAAAAGAAGATTTGCATTTAGATTGAACGCAAAATTGACATTAATGTGCTCAAGAACAATCAATCTGTTATTAGCACAAAAGAAAATTTAGCTCGTTTTTCTCCTTTACTCAAAAGAAAGTTATTGCAATTTTGCTAAAGTTTCGAACTCAAATTGTGGCTAAAGTACGATATTATGAAAATAGTTGACCCGCCAATGCCGTCCGTCGGTCTGTCTGTCTGTCCAGCAGCCGTATGGCGAAACGGTTGGACGGATTTCTTTACCGTTTGTATCCAGAATTTTTGGGATAACATCTTACGGTGCTTTGTTTTGCTTTATCATTTTAAATAACGGTTTCTTCCATACAAATGCTCCAACGGTTTTGGTCTATTTTGGTATTTTGGATACATGGTGTGGGACTAAGAAAACCCAGCATACGCAAAATATCTTAAAAGGAATATAGGTTCTTTTGTTCTATAAAGTGCCGAAACTAATTATGTAAACATGTTGATGTTTTATAATTTAGTATAAATCGCTGTTCTGTTCCATCAACAATTCTTCATTCATTTGTTACGTAGTCTGTGTTATAACAGCAGTTTTATTAATATGAAATCGGCAGACAGCATCTGCGGTCAGCAATTATCTCACTAGTAATCCAAAATTTAACGTTGGCCTAACCTATTTTTTTCGATTTTGTCTTGATTGTGTCCTAAGGCTTTTCTTTCTCGACAACTTATTTGTTAGTTTGGAATAGAACATAGTCATATATTACTGTATCGCGATTTTTTTCCCATTATTTCTGGCAGAGTGGTATCGAAACGTTCCACAGTGGGTAAAATAGCTAATCTAGGCGGAAACAAGTGTAAATTATGCCTAAGTCCTACGATTATATAAACATATAGGACGTGCATTGCTTAAGTACTTCTTTCTATTTTTAATTTTGCAATAGACAGCCATGACTAATAACCCGCAAAGTAAAGTAGTTTAACTTTTTAGTTTTGCTAACAATTATAACATAATATAATCAGAGAAAAAGCTACATTTCTGGTGGGAGACCGAAGGAAACTGACAAGCAAAAAACTTCATGTCAAACAGTTCCCACAAAAAAAACGAAACAACTACTCCAACTTAGTAGAAATCAGATTCGGCTTCGTTACGGGGCACTGCCGTGTCAAGAAATACCTGATGACTATGGGAATAGCAGAAAGCAATACTTGTAGATTGTGCAATGAGGACGAGAAAACAGCAGAACACATAGTATGTGATTGTAACTCCCTAAAACAAACCCTTCAACGTTATTTAGGTAAGTTCTACCTTGAAGCAGCGGATATAGCTGCCGGCTCACTCAAAAAGATAGTCGTCTTTATAACTAACTGCGGCATCAATAATGAGCTCCCAATGGAGCACATTACAATAGGCTCATGTCAGGCCGCAGTGATCTGGGATACAGTATACCACCTCCAACGCACAATCTAATCTAATCTAATCTACTAACTAATTATTAAATACTTGCCCTAAGGGCAATGCAACGTAATGTGTTTTGCAAACACTAAATGGCATATATCAGTGTGGCTTCCGACGCAGCAAAGCGACAATAAACAAAACTTCTACTCATCTGAACTGTTCCAAACATATACAGAATTCCGGCAAGGAGATGCTCTACAATGTGACTTCTTTAATCTTTGTTCTGAAGCAGATAGTGCACAGGCAGGGCAAGATAAAGTAATCTATTATCGAAATGTGGGTAGTTTCAGAACAACAAAATAAGTAATTTTTTATGCATTTAGCCTATCAATATGAGTTAATTGTTATTTTATTCGTAACCATATCCCGTAACCAGAGCCCTTTCTAAACAGGGCCGTGAAGTGAAATACAGATCGTATTAACAGATGTGTTATGCCTATTCAGTAATTTGGTTTGGTCCATCAACAAAATCAACACTTACACGACCCGCTATCTGCTAGATAGTAGCTCTTCCCAACAATAACAACTATACGCATACATAGTATTAATAAGGTGCATGCAATGGTCAGGCAGAAATTGCAGCAAGAAAAGTGAACTCGTAACAACAATTAATTTCGTAACTTAGTTTCGATTTGTCAAGTGGAAGTATTAACGAGCAACAGAGAAGGCTTTGATATGACGTTGATAAGACCTCGTGCTCTGTCACTCCATTATCAGGCTCTCATTTAACACCACAATAAAAGCTCTCATGAAGCTTCATTATCAAAATCCACAAACCTATGGTACAGATTATCAAATTATCTGAAGGCTTTGGCAACCACAATAAGTACCTCGATTATGTCACAACTGAAAGCTGAAATAGAAATGGTCTACTAAAGTTTGTCCGAGCGTATCATGGCCATTAAGAATTAGTTAAAAAACACAATAAAAGCATTAAGCTTTAAGCAAAAAATTCCAAAAAGGTTCGATCTTGCTTACAGTAACATCGATGATATCTAAAAACAGCTGTCCGTGGTGCATGCACAAGTGACTTGATAATACATGTCATTCCATACGCGAAGAATGAAGATCTCATCTCATTAATATTTTTTTTGAAGCTGTCCACAATGCTAAAAATGACATCAATAACGCTTTCGTATATACCTCGCACAACATCTGGAAAAAGTCGTCGAAATAATAAGGCAATAAGAAGGCAAACCGAAATTTGTTCACTCTTTCTGACCTTGGCTTTAACAGCAACACATTTTTGCGAATATATGAGAATTAGACAAAACACAATCACTCTCTCTTCAAGCAAATGCCTGCGCTCTGTGCTTACAAGAAATTATGAGAAAAAACATTTATAAATAAAAAGCCGACAAACATCATATATTAATTTTCAGTGTATTGCACTTTAATTCTTTTGCTTCGCGCCTGAAGTCAAAACTGCATTCAACAAGTTTTTGAGCTATTAAATTCTCTCTCAAAAATATAAACGCATTTTTTTTCGTGTCTACTTCTAAATCGTAAATTTTCATTTTTGCGGTTTAAAACTTAAATGGGAACGCCAATAGACCCACTTACTATACTATGTTCAATTTGTCGGAACTATAAAAATGTCATCCTTAAAGTAAAGATGTTTCTTCTAAACTGTGATAATCTGATGTGACCTATACATACATACGTATAAAAAGAAATATTTTAAATATGCGAATAATTTTGCGATTTTTAAACTAACTGATAACTTCAAATATACATACAAAAGCTACTATCAGAGGTTTTTTTGCCAATTTTGTATTACACCCTGTACGTTTTAAAGTGTTATTTACTGACCAATTTCGATAATTTTTCTTTTATTGGTAGTGACTTAATTGAATGTGAATAATTAAAAAAATAATAGTCAATTCTGGTTCTGTGAAAATGTGAATCGAATAAATCACCCATTCACTTTCACATATTGATTATTTTTCGCTCTGTGTTAAAAGCGATTCTTGTTCAGTAAGTGAAAATACCGTTGTGAATTTAATATTGTATACTGTGGGGAGTAAATTCCCTTCGACGTTTGGTTCGTAGAACGAGAAGCGGAATTGCGGTGAAAGGGTGGAAATATCTTGATATTATGTTTTCACGGAACCAGAATTGGCCACAATTGAGCAGAGAATTGTTTAAATTTTTTTTAATAATAATTAAGTTTAATTAATACACAATGGCCAACCTCTTTGTTTTCAATCCGCAGATTGAGGGGTTTTTGATGTGTTCAAAACAACGTATAATTGCAAATGAGGTAAGGCTTACTTCCGATTTCATTCACGACCTCCCTTTTTGTTCGATTATGTTTAAAAAGAGTGGATCTAATAATATTAAGTCAATTTCGTAATAAAGACATTTTAGTATCCGAAATTTTCGAAAGCAGTTACAAGAGTTGTTAGGCCTCGAACTTGCCTAGTGTTTATTCACCAGCTTAAATTGTTAGTTCAGGAAAGAAAAGGTTTTTTTTCAGAAGGTCTTAAACCTTAAGCGCCGTAGAATTACAATAAGCGTCAATAAGCTTATCAACTCGCACACTTTAGGAAATCCACCATCTTATCCAAAAATGAAGATCCTTTCACAAGACAAAATTTCGTTATAATATACATATCTATGTCAATAATAGAGTGAATCATAAACACAATTTGGGCTAGTTCTGGTCCGTCACTTTACACCTGAATTATTAATGCGTCGCATTTTCTCATGCGATGAAAGTGGATTGCGAAGAGTTGTGTGTGAGAAAAATTCTGTTTTTTTTGCTTGCATGAAGTTGACTGTTTTATTAGTTTATTTATGGGTCAATACAATCATTTTTCAAAAGTAAAAATATGGTCTATTCCAACGGACAATGGATTGCCAATAGCTTAGAAAGTTCTTAATAAAATAACAGCTTAACAAATTGCGTGATCTTTTACCTGTAAAAACAAAGAAAACCCATCGCGGGATACGAAAAAAAAACTTAAAAAATATGATATACTAAATCGTGATTGTGTGCATGTTTCGAACTTGTATGAGAATTGTATTGATTGTTGACAGACCACAATGAAAAACACCACGCTATTTAATTGTCTCTCAAAAATAATAATCAAAGGCCTTTCTAGCTATAGTAGTTCAAGAGTTATAGGACTTAACTTCCTACCTCCAATTCGTAAATTTCCATGATAATGCGAATTTCTCTTAAATGCAAATCGACAAAACTTTCCGAATTTCGGAAATTTTCGAACTCTTTAATGTGAATTTCTTTAGTAAACATTTTTACATTTCTTTTGTTTTTTTTGTTTATGATTACATTTTTTCTGTTATTCATCTGATTATATGATACCTGTTTAATGATAACAGGTTTCATAATGATATGATGATAAAGAGTTCTTGTAGTAGTTAGCATCTATTCTAAGTGAATTGCGATTGGCACCAATATTATATTTTGTTAAACTTGGGAAAATTTTAGTTAACATATATATGTTATTTTTAAATTCACTTGGTTTTTTTTCTATTTATTCGCAGAAACAAATTTACCTTTCGTATGTGGCTTTAATTCTTAGGGCGCTATTAAAGTCTAAATATTTAGTATATTTTTTTCTCACCTAATTAAATTAGTTTAATTTGCATCGGAAAAAAACATTCCAGTTATGTGAATCCCCCTAAAAACCGAAAAGGTATTGTGTCATTTAGTTCACATTATGGAGGTACTACTGTAGTGCTTTTTCTGGCCAACATTCTACAATCGTATGCGTTTATTATGCTGTGCGAATCGACGAACATTGTTTTTAATATCCGTTGAAATTGTTCGAAGCAATCTGGTTGATTTGTATTAGTAATTTTAATCAAGCTATTTATTATTTACGTATAAATATTGCGACTTTCAGTTATACTTGGCATCAATCTGGGGGGCATGTTCTTCCGGTAAGGTGATCAGGGAGCGAAAAACTCCTAAGACCGTCCATACGTGGTGAAGAACCACTTCCTGCACGAGGTGTCCCTGCTGTAGACTGAATATGACGGATCTAAAGAGGACAACTTGATAAAAAACCCGTTGTTCCAGAATCCCAAAAGATCTCGGAACCTAGTACACCACGTGAGTTTATACTAAAAACCTCGTTACTACCCTTCCCATTCCCTTATTCCTCCCCCTCCACACCATTAGGGCTAGGCTAGTGGTGTTAATCGTACCGTGCTGATGACCGTTCAGGCTGAGGGCCCCTTTAAAATATCTCAGTTGCTAACGGTGTACTCCGGAACCAGGCGACCTCCGGTTTTAAACAGCCTTATCTGCGTATGGACAATATTTCCCAGCTACTCGTGGGAACAAAATTAATACTCCAATAAAAAACAACAACCAAACTGATGGAGATATGGACAATCCTATCTGTTTCTGTCAGCCTGTGGCTGAACCATCTCAAAGTGATGGACGGACAGACCGTCCTGAACGAGAGATTATCGACAGTGACATTGAATCCGTCGATAAAGTGAGCTCCGTGCTCACGGAAGGAGCCTACAGTAGCTGCACTGACGCTCCTGAAACCGAATTCATTAAAAACTTAGGGATGGACGATCTGTCCCTAAAAAGGAAACGACTATCGACCTCCAACAAGAAGAAGCTAAAGCGTCTTCTAGCAGATGGGCACTTTATAAACTCTTCAAGGAACTCTTCCAACGAGACATCCACAGCCAACAAGCGTCCTCGGTCTAGTACCAACTCGGCTGCCGGAACTGCCCACACGTATGGGTCCCAGACAGACATTGTCTGGCGCCCCTGCCGGAACTGACAAAGGTCCTGCCCGTAGCCTTCTAAGCAGGAATCGGCTCGAACAGCTCAGAGGAAGAGGCGGAAAAAGAGGGGACTCGCAAACAAAACCCCCTCAAAGCAACAATTTTAGTATGAAGGAAATTAACCTTCAACACGCTAAGTTTGCTTCGGCAGTCTTATCTAAGACATTGCCCTTGTGCAGGAACCATGGACCAGCACAAACGGGAAAATCCTAGGAATCTCAACAACATCAGGTAGGATGCTTTATTCTACATTATTTATACCACATCCAGTAGACCTAGAACTTGTATTATGTTTAATAATAACATAAATTTCTTTACATTGACAGAGTTCATCTCCAGTGAAGATTAACAACAGATATTGTCCGCCTATTTCCCTGGTGACTCATCCATATACCCCCATTGGAAGTAGAGAACCTACTTGACTTTGCGGAACGCTCCAGGACAGATATTGTCCTTGATGTGCGAATGCACGTCATACAATATGGGGCAGCTCGGACATAAATAAAAGAGGTGTACTTGATTTTATCACATGTAAAAATGTAAATATATGTAATATCGGAAGTGAACCAACCTTTATCAACGCAGTTAGAAGAGAAGTACTGGGCCATACCCTATCCACTTCTCTCTAATTGGCACGTGTCATCTGAACCCTCATGCTCAGATCACCGGCACATTCGATTTGATATGGTTGAAGCTAACCCCATCCATATGTCATACCATCCAAAGAGAAACACTGACTGGCTCTTGTACAGAGATCACCTAAGTTACGCTCTCAATGGAATAACACCTCGAATTGATACGAAAGACAGACTAGATCGTTTTGCCGACCTGGTCAGATCTTCTATTGTCTCTGCCTTCGAGGAAGACCAAAACATAAAAAGGGAAACCGTCTGGGAGACTGAAAGTCCTACTCTGGTGCTCTCACCAACTATAACAAAGAAATCAAAAAGGCGGAAAAGGAATCATTCAGGCGGTTCTGTGAAGATTTATCTGACATACCTTCCAACTGCCGACTACATAAAGTTCTTGCCTCTGACAGAACCGTCACATTAGGTACACTCACTGATGAAAACGGCCGTCTGACACAAAATAAAAAAGAGACACTTGAGCTCTTACTTTAAAAACACTTTTCTGGATCAATTATTGATTGATTCTCTCATATTAAACCTATCTCTCCAAATCGAGCGGATATGCCTGCCGACAAGAGAATACTGGAAAAATGCGAGAAAAATCTGCAATACCAACGCCATAAAATGGGCCATATCTTCCCTGAAGCCATACAAAGCAACAGGAGAGGATGGCATATTTCCGGCATTACTACAGCAGGGTAACACTCGCTAGTACCCATTCTGTCAAAACTTTTTAGCTGCAGTCTGGCCTACGGTATCATACCTTCCGTCCTATCAGCCTCATGTCCTTTATTCTTAAAAGCATGGAAAAGTTAGGTTACGCTGATGACGTAGCAATTATTGTCAGTGGCAAATCTGAAAGCACCGTTTCAGGAGTAATGCAATACGTACTATCCACAGTAGAAAGATGGTGTAATAAAGAAGGCCTCTCTGTAAACCCAAAAAAGACGACTATTGTCCCTTTTACCAAGAGGAGAAAACTGAACCTTCTCATTCGTCCCATTATGTATGGCGAAGCAATCGTTTTTCACGGGAAGCCAAGTACCTGGGAATTGCCCTGGACAGTAAACAGAGCCACTAGATTCTGATGGATCCGCCGACGAGTCTGCGGTAATAACTGGGGTCTTAGACCCAAGATGATTTACTGGCTTAGACCCGCGATGGACTATGCTGCAATGGTCTGGTGGACGAAGACTAACGAGGTCACCACAGTTAAAAAGCTAGAACGAGTACAACGTATAGCTGGAAACTGTATGACAGGTTGTATTCGTTCCACCCCTACGTTAGCACTTAATTTCATATTGGGTCTAACACCCATACAAACACACATTCAAATGGAGGCAAGACTGAGTAGTCATCGACTGTTCCATTCGAATAACATTAACCCCTACTCCTACCGTGGGGGTAATCTGTCATTGCAAGACTCTATGTAGCCGGAAAGCTCATTCAGCATGCTTCTGACGACATGTTACCGAAATACGGTTTCCTAAAAACTTCTCTATCGTCGTCCCGCCAAGGGAGGACTGGGAAAAATATAAACCTAAACCATCAAAACATGATCTCGTCTGGTATGCGGACGAAGAATCCAAGATGGAGTCAGGGACTGGATCTGGAATCAATGGAGAGTCGCATCGAGCGAACTTTTCAGTCAGCCTTGGCAAGAACTCATCCATATTCCAAGCAGAAGTCTTTGCCATTAACCAGTGTGCTAGAATTAACTTAAGTCCTAACGCACGAGGTAAAACTATATTTATCTTTTCAGATAGCCAAACAGCCATCAAAGCTCTTGACTCATCTATCATAAAATCAAATCTTGTTCTGAAAACCTTCATGGCCATCTATGAACTTGCTACGAAAAACTTAGTCATTCTTCACTGGATCCCAGCCCACAGGGGTTTTGCTGGCAACGAAGTGGCTGACTCACTGGCTAAAGCCGGCGCAACAACACCACTTGTCGGCCCGGAACCATTCTGTGGTGTCAGCAAAAATCACTTCACTTTGTTCAAAGCTTATCCCTGATTGAATCCAATGAAGTCTAGCTCAATTCACATGGTCAGAACTGTACCAAACATTTCTTCCCCAAATTCCATCCCAGGAAATCCAAATTCCTAACTAACCTGAACAGGAACAGTCTAAAAATCCTCACAGGAATATTCAGTGGTCACTGTCTCCTGAAAAACACCTTCACCGCATTGGCCTCTCACCGGACCCTACATGTAGACTCTGTTTAGAGAGTGACGAATTCTCTCTTCACATACCTACTCATGAAGAGCCCGGCTCTCTTTCGTCTCAGGAAGGACATCTTTGGTGAGGAAATCATATCACCAACTTACTTTGGTACCCTGCATCCAGAGAAGATTCTCGTCTTCCTCACCTCCTCCGGATTCAAACATTTGCTCTAGGACCCCTCCAGGGAAGGCACAATAGGATCTATAAGAACCGCAGTGCCAGAGCCCCATGTAGGCTCTCCCGACTTGGTATCTATCTATTTATACTTGGCAAAATATCCCTCGAAGTTGGATCTCTTTTCTTGCAATGACATTTGATGATGGTCTCTAAATTTATTTGATTTCATCAAAATAATGTTAAAGAGTTTTATAAAGAAATGTCATAGTCTTCGTTGTAATAGTTTAAGGGGTTGGTAGGGTACAATATGGACTTCGTCAAAAGGACAATGCATACTCTTAGTGGTTAACATATGCATAACCATCTAGTGTTAAACCTGAAATGTATTTTCTTTTGAACCACGGAATTTATTTCAAAACAATTTCATAACATTCGCATGAATTGCTTCGATTTCTCTTTGACAACACATCATTCCTTTTTTTATCGAAATCATATTGCATACGAATGCTTCAATACTTCCAAAAGATATATCAATGCATTCCTTTGAATTTAAAAGGGACTTTCATTCAGGCAGATAATTGAATCATTTACAAGAAAAAAAAATATTAATATGTACCTATTTCATGTTTCGTTGAATATAATTGAATAATTTGCACTTACCGTGAGAAAAAACATATATTAATTGTGGACCGAAAGTTAATAACAACTAAAACAACGGGATCAACAAATTAACTTCGATTTCTCCTCCTACTTCAACTACAGCTCCTTTTGGTTTTTGATTATTTAAGTAAAAGTATTAGAGTTCCTCTACGTATATGTATATAACAAACAAATTTAACGATATTTCATTTAAAAAATAACAAATAAAGCATTAAAATTTTCACTTAAAACGTATGCACATTTAACTTGATTTGAATTAATAATTAAAAATTGGAATTAAAAAATAATTATTCGTTGACATTAAAAATCGAACTATTATGTTTTTTTTTTTTTGCTATTTTTTATAGATCTAGATACATTAATTAACAAGAACACATTCTTTTTATTTTTACTACTTGTTTCTTTGTTTTTGTTTTGCTTTTCAGTTGTTCATTTATGTTTTGATGTGTGGAATTATATTTTATTCCTTGTTGTTATTTTGGTTTGTTTTACGCGATTTTCGATGAGTTATTAATAGAAATATTTAATGTTCAGAAAAATGAACACATTTGTTTATATTTTGTTTTTGCTTTTTTTGTCTAAAAGGTAGATTCGTTGTCACGATGTGTTCTTTGTCTGATTAATAACAATCTCTTCAGTACATTCTTTTAAAAATCTGAAATGAAAAGATGAAAATACACTTTTAGTATTAAATTTAATGGAGTGAGTGGGTTTCATTGATGACAAAAAAGATAAATATATAAGGCGGTTGTCGGTAGGATTAACGATATATTAAATGTAAAATAGTTTAGAATAAATAACCATGCCAAGGATGAAGTGAGTTCTTTCACATTTGATTAAAATGTCAAAAGACTTACTCGGGAAAATACTGACTGGAAAATATTTTTTATTAAGAAGATAATTTACGAAAAAAAAAATGAGGAATGCATAAAAAATGAAAAATTGACCATTCATTTGAGTACTGTGTCAACTTTGGTATGCGTTTGAAGTAAGTTTTTGAAAATAGAATTTTAAATCACCAATTTGTGAAAATATAATGTATGCAATTAATTCAATCAAATATGTATGTTTAATTTTGAAATTATGCATTGTGAAGTAAATCCTCTGGCAGACTTTAGTGTGTATTACCGTCGATCGGTAATACCGAATATGTAATTCTGCACATTCGACATTTTTAAACTAATAATTAAATACAAAAATAGATCAAAATCGCTAGAATCGTTTTTAAGAGAACGAAAATAAATACTAAATTTTTTTGGAATTCCCTTTTTAGTTTTTGAGGTATTCGCGGTTTTATAAATTACCGTTATTCGATTTTTTTTTTAAATGCAGTGTTTTTGCCTCCATCCCACGTATTCAAAGTATAAAAATAGACCAAAATCCTTGGATGCCCGCACTGTGTTAATTCATTATAAGGGTATCCAAAATCCTTTTAGTGCGCGTACATTACAAAAAAAAAATTAAAAAACAAAAAATTATTAGAAGTACGCAGATTTGTTCAAATTAAAAGTGTAAACAAAAATGGCAAATTTGTTGTTCCCCCATACTTTCTCTTTAGTATACATTATACGAGAAAGTTAAAAATATTAAAATTTTTTTTTTCATTTTCTATAAAAATTTTCTCAGAAAACAACAAGTTCGGGTCGGATTTGAACATGGGATCTCCCGCTTAATAGTACATAGAATTTAACAAAAAAGCAGACTGCTCAAAAAAAAAAACATTTATCTCTTCAATTTTACATTTAAAGTGGGTTTTTCATAATTGTGGCAGTGGGAATATTAAAAAAATGTAGTACACTTTATCATTTCGGGACTCTATGAGCATATGTTCCAAATTTAAGTTTCGTAGCGTAAAATTTAAAGCCTAAAAACAGGTGACAAGCGGGCGGACATTGCTAAAACTTAATAACTTTTATAGCTGATCACAAATAATATGAATTATATGACAAAATAATATACACAAAATGTATAAATGTTTTGCTAAATTTATCACGAAACTTGTGAAAAAAATTAAATATTAGCAACTCTAGTATTATCAGCATTTGGCACATGGTCAGAAACTGAATGCTAAGTGCGTAGGAGTGACCTACTTTCGCTGGTAAATAAGTGACCAATAGCCACTAAATCCTTGTGCTTGCTATTTAAATAGACATATTCAAAGGTGGACAAAAAAATTGCAAACCTATGCAAAGCAACACATTGCATATAAAATACACTTCATCAGTTTATAGATAATAAGTAACTGTTTCGAATAAAAGAAATATATAAATCAATGAGTAGTAGTTAATAATGTTTAAAAAAACATTAAGGAAGGCTTCGGTCCGCTGGGGGCGTACTAATGTATGATACCCTATCCGCATTCTTATACGCCCCAAGAAAATAAAATTGAAGACATCTTCGTATGGATGACATTTTGTTTAGTTTTTTATTAAATTAAACGAAATATAAACAGTATTTTTGATAAAAAAAAAACTCTGAAGAAGTGTTTTCTAAGCTATTTTACGGAGAAAAAATTTTTAATACAACAAAAAGTAGGCCTGGCAAAACATATGCATGACAAACTAGTTCTAGATGTCCTTGTCTACTTATTATTATTTAGAGATCTTCACCCTTGATTTCGTTAACTCACATCATTTCGAGGCTGCCTAGGGTCCAAATTTTAACTTTTTAGCTTAAAACTAAAGGCCTCTAATCCAATGATGCGCTATTGCCAATAGGTCAGATGCACAGAATTATTTTTGTTAGTATTTTATTTATTTAGTTTATCGCTGTACAAGGAGAATAAATTCTTAAGATCGCGCTAATAAAAACTACAAAAAAACAGTAAACCTACTCCATAAAATGTTCGAAAGCAACAACACATAAAGTATAAGAAAAAGCTATACTGCTCTTAGATTCGTTTCGTGAATCTGAGTGACGGTAAGAAAGAATGCCCTTATTTGGTTTTATTACTAATTTTTTATATCGTAAGCATTATTTTTTTTACTATAAATCATAAATTGAGTTTAAATCATACATTATTTAAAAGTCTAAAAATTCAAGATTATGTATGCGAAGTTTCACCCTTAAATTTATAGGAAACAAATTAAAAAAACCGGTGCGACGGATTGCCATTAGTTAGCTCATTTTTCACGACCAAGTTACAAATTGGGTTAAAACAAAAACAAAATACAAAAAAAGCGACTTAGCTGCCGGAATTT
This sequence comes from Ferdinandea cuprea, assembly GCA_963576555.1. Lineage (NCBI taxonomy): Eukaryota > Metazoa > Arthropoda > Insecta > Diptera > Syrphidae > Ferdinandea > Ferdinandea cuprea. The sequence continues at coordinate 89,756,214 of OY754959.1, forward strand.
CGAATTCAGACATAGACATTGAATGCTTTCATATTCGGCTTTGAAGTAGAATCGCCTCTATTGTAAATGCTAGTAGTCCAGGTTACGATCTCTTCCACCCATACTTGATGATTGGGTGTACCCACTCTATCACAACATAACAACTATGTTTATAGATTTCCGTTAGCACACAATGAGAACCAGTGGAATTTTTGTTTTCCTCTTTTTGAATAGGCGTACAGACTTCTTCCAAACTGGGAGGTGGAATTTCTTCTTAATTGACTTTCCGCCGGCAGCTGCTGAAAACGCAGCTTGAACACTTCAACAATTTCCTACTCTTCAGTTAAGCTTTTTTGTAAAAAAAATCGAATGTTGTTTGAAACCCGTAAGTCTTCGATTTCCCTGGGCTACGTTTGTACTTTTCTTTCTACGCAGATTTATCGTCTTGATAAATATTCCCGTCCTGTCACTATTTTCCAATGGACACTTTTTCTGCGGAGGGAAATAACCTACGGTGGTCTCAGTTAACTTATTAACGATATCGCGATACTGATTCAAGTTTTTCGAATTCGTTGTTGGTTAAGGCTTCCAACTCTGAATTTCAGTTCTAGGTTGATTTGCAGCTTCTTCGTCAGACAATTTATAGGGGCCAATAATGAAATATTGCGCAAGATGTGCTAAGCAGAGAACTCACAAATGTATTGGTGTTTAATTCGTTGCGCAATTTTGAGCACAATCGTGCAGCTGTTGGAATCGTATTCCATTTGTGTTATATGATTTCGCAGTAGACTTTATCTTGCATTTGCGCAGCTTTTACTGCATTGCATTGCGTCCAAATCGTACATACATACACATATGAATGGGCCCAAAGTTACAATAAAGTGGAAAGAGTAAACGTAAACGGTCAATAGGCACCGTCCAGATCATCATAAAACTGAACCTTTATTGAGTCTTCAGCTCCATTGGTTTGAGTGGATGCGGGAGTGATATCATCCCTACTTTCCGTATGCTTACATTTTGGATGTTGGAAATAAGTCGAAAATAGTGGTTTTGTTAATAAAGAGAGCAAAAAATTGGCAATTGATTAGTATTGTAAAAATTGTTCGACAATGGCAATGCCTTTTGATCTATTTTCGTTCGCTTATGAGATAAGCATCCGATTGCTTCCGATAATCATAGTTCAGCTTTAACAGATCTTGCTTTCGCCAGGTATCTTAACTGAGCGGTATGACCTCCAGCTAAAAAATCAAACTTTTTATTTAACTTTCCTCTTGCTGTTTGGGACTGAACCGCCCCAAAATTTTCAAAAGTTACATATAAAATGGTACCAAAACGTGATTGGCGAATGAAACAGTATCTATGTGGGATGTTAATTTTGTTTCCCTGAGACTTAAATCAATCCAACACCTCTTATTTAATATTTGCTTAACTTTAAAATAAAGAAAGCTTTATAAACTCCTCTCTTCTTTTAGACATAAGAATAGTATTCTGTGAAAGTCTGAAACGATCTTATATATTAAGATAGTTCAAAGAAAAATTTACACAGGGGTAGGCCTTGTTGAAGTCCAGCATTAAATAAAGCACAAATACATTTGTGAATTCCCTGCTTAGCAGTGATGTCAATTTATGCATTTGTAAACACATAGCAGATAATGTGCGTTATTGCATTTCTGAGTTGGCCTATGCTTATATTAGAGAGAGGATCACAACATGTGCAATGAAAAAGGCACTGCAGAGTTCCTTAATGAAAGGAATATTATACCAGGAATAATATTGATATAAGAGTGATTGATGGAAATTTTAGCCCGAGGCATTATTTCCAGAGCACAGAATAATTTAATTCCTGACTGATAAGAGCGTAAGACTATATCGAAAATACAGAAGGCACAGAAACCCAAACTAGGAAAGAAAAGTGTAAAACTTCAACAACAGAAATTGAATACAAAAGAAGAAAACGACGTAACCACATTCTGCAGAATGCGTACGAAAAGGCATGTCCTTTACGAACGATACAAATTAGGAAGTCTTGAAGTCAATATTGGTAGCCAAAGATCTTCTTTTTGAGATGAGAAGAAAGGCAATAACCTCTCTTATTGCTGCAAGGAATGTTTATAAAACTTACCAGCGAAGGTTTAAGAGTGCGATTACGAAATCGGAAAGGCTCAAGAAAATTCTGCCAGAACCCGTTGTTTCTGGATACTCAAGGCAGTGGCGAAATCTGTACAACATCCTGTAAAGAAACCTTCAAACTTACTTTTTCAGGGGTGAAAACTGCACTCCATACCAGCCCTAAATGAAACGAAATCGATATCCATATTTATGTAGATACACAGATGAATCGAAGATGGATTATGAAACAGGCGCCGGAATCAAATATACACAACTCCACCAGACTCCCAGATAACATTAGTATTCTCCAATTTGATACCGGCAGGTCAGTACCACAGAATATTACCATATTAATTAATGGCAAAGCGGAAATAAAAACATAAGGAAAGGCTACAGTCCGCTTGGAGCGAACAGTATGATACCCTATCCCTATCCCTATATGCCCAAAAGGAAAAAGCATTAAGAAGATGATGGATAGTATTTTAGTTCATTCTATTAAATTTACAAAAAAAACATAAGGAAAGGCTACAGTCCGCTTGGAGCGAACAGTATGATACCCTATCCCTATCCCTATATGCCCCAAAAAAAACCTTAAGAAGATGATGGATTGCATTTTATTTCATTCTATAAAATTTAGAAAAAAAAAAAACATTTTTTGATAAAACACAAAAAATAGGCGTGGCAAAAAACTTTATATGACAAACTTATAAAGGGGGCAGTGCCTACATATCTTGTGAAGGTTATAACCCTCTATCTGTCCATCTGTAGCTTTAAATCGGTTTTTTCTAAATTGTGGGCGTGGCAGTGGGCGTATTCCAAAAAATTTTACACTTAACCATTTCGGAGCCCTAGGGAGTATGTGGTCCAAATTTCAGCTTTCTAGCTTGAATTTAAAGGCCTAAAAATTGCGTACGGACGGACGGACGGACGGACGGACGGACGGACGGACGGACGGACGGACGGACGGACGGACGGACATTGCTAAATAGTCTTAGGATTTGGTCCTGATCATAAATATATATACTTTTATGGGTCTACGACGAATATTAAGGGGTGTTACAAACTATGTGTCAAAATTAATATACCCTTAGGATAGGGTATAAAAAGTTTTTTCGAAAAAACGACCCCAAAAACTTTGTATGGGCGATATGTTGGAAAAAATATTGGCTAAATATTTTGTTAAACATTTTTTTTCGCTTTCTCTGAAAATTTTCGTAGAAAACAGCATTTTAGTGCGTGGCAAAAAACTTTATATGGCAAACTTATAAAGGAGGGCAGGGCCTACATTTCTTGTGAAGGTTGTAACACTCTATCTCTCTAACCTTAGCTTTAAAACTTTATATGGCAAACTTATAAAGGAGGGCAGGGCCTACATTTCTTGTGAAGGTTGTAACACTCTATCTCTCTAACCTTAGCTTTAAAACGGTTTTTTCTAAATTGTGGGCGTGGCAGTGGGCGTATTCAAAAAATGTGTACACTTAACCATTTCGGAGCCCTATGGAATATGTGGTCCAAATTTCAGCTTCCTAGCTTAATTTTAAAAGCCTAAAAATTGCGTACGGACGGACGGACGGACATTGCTAGATAGTCCGTCTGTATCAACTTTTGAGGCCTTTAAATTTATGCTAGGAATCTGAAATTTAAAACATATACTCATATACATACGGTTCCGAAATGGTAAAGTGTTAAAAATTGTTAAATACGCCCACTGCCACGCCTACAATTAAAAAAAACCGTTTTAAAGCTAAAGTTATAAAGATAGTGTTACAACCTTCACAAGACATGTAGGCCTTTTGTTTTTATACCCTATCCTAAGGGTATATTAATTTTGACACATAATTTGTAACACCCCTTAATATTCACCGTAGACCCATAAAAGTATATATATTTATGATCAGGACCAAATCCTAAGACTATCTAGCAATTTCCGTCCGTACGCATTTTCCTTTAAAAGTAAGCTAGGAAGCTGAAATTTAGACCACATATTACCTAGGGCTCCGAAACGGTTAAGTGTAAAATTTTTTTTAATACGCCCACTGCCACGCTCACAATTTAGAAAAAATCGTTTTAAAGTTAAAGTTAGAGAGATAGAGTGTTACAACCTTCACAAGATATGTAGGCACTGCCCCCTTTATAAGTTTGTCATATAAAGTTTTTTGCCACGCCTATTTTTTGTGGGCGTTTTTTACTAAAATGCTATTTTCTTCGAAAATTTTCATAGAAAGCGAAAAAAAATGTTTAACAAAATATTTACCCTATATTTTTTCCAATATATCGCCCATACAAAGTTTTTGGCCACGCCCACTTTTTGGGGGCGTTTTTTTAGTTATAAATGCTAGCCATCATCTTCTTAATGCTTTTTTCTTTGGGGCATATAGGGATATGGATAGGGTATCATACTGTTCGCCCCAAGCGGACTGTAGCCTTTCCTTGTGTTTATAAGCCAAAATAATCTAAAAGCGGTCCAGGTTGGAGGAGTAGTCACATAAAACTTATCATAGTTTAAGAGAATATAAATAAAAGAAGACTTTAATGAAAAAAAAGAGTACATTCTTAAAATGAACGTAGACTTAGAAGTCCGAAAATTACTATGCAATACATAGTTAGGATACTAAGAAATCAATTTATTGGGGAAACGTTTTTGATGTCATTAATTAATATATTTTTGTGCAATACATTTTGTTTACTTCTAGAGCTATTCCTATTTTCAAATTGCGAATTATTTGCTCGAATTATACTTCCATTTCATCTTTCGCCGAGAGTAAATAATACAGGTCATTTTGACAGTTGATAGTAAAGAAAGTGAAATTTTACAGTGGTGAATAATTTACAATTTAAATAATAAAAGGACTATATAAAATTATATATTGTTGTAAAACAGATAGTTTTATGGTGTTTCTACACAGAAGAAATAGAAAAATAACGAAAAGGGATGTCTGACTGCAATAAATGCAGGTTGGCGATAAAGGGCGAAACGGGCATACGATGTGATGGAGTATGTGGAAAGGTTTTCCACTCAACAGTAAAATGTTCGGGTCTGGATAGCTACAGCAGTGGAGTTCTTGCTACTAATATCATGGTAAGATATATATGCGAAGACTGCATGCAATATATACATAATGTGGATTTGATGGTGAGGGAAATGCAAGAAAGCGTAAACAAAAACACTGATTATCTAAAGCTCTATAAGGAAGAGTTCGAGAGTTCACTCAAAAGAAATGAAATGGAAATGAAAACACTTTTGGCGGCGATCGAGGCAAGGTATGCAGAAAGACTAAAAGGGATGAAAATGGCACAAGACGTTTGTGAAAAAAGTGTAAATCAAATGAAAGAAATGTGTAATGTTTCACAAAACTTTAAGGAGGAGAGTGAAAAAATATGTCATGAAGTGAGAAACTGTAACATTAATATGTGCAATGAGGTTAAAAAAATGGTAAACAACAAACAAATAATGGCGGGAAGTCAATTGTCATTTGCAGACACTGTCAAAAAAGCAAATGACAGAACCCAAGAAAAAGTGCTACCAATCATTCGAAAAGAAATGCCACTTATCATAAAACCAAAAGAGAAACAAAATAGTAGTAAAACTAAAGAAGATCTAAATAAAAAGGTTGATCCAAGAAATTTAAGAATTTCAAACATTGAAAGCACACACAATGGCATTATTATAATAGAAAGTGAAAATAATGAAGAGAGAAATAAAATTAAAAGCGCAATCGAACACAAAATGGGTGAAGGCTATGAAGTAAAAGTACCAAATAAAGTTAAACCAAGAATAATATTAACAAATATGAAATTTAAAAGCAATGAAAATGAAATCACAGAAAAGCTGAAAAAGCAAAACTCAATAATAACTAACAGCGAGTTAAAATTAATTAAATATTATGAAAACAGGAAAAATAATACCAAAAACTACAATGCTGTAATAGAAATCGACCCAGATTCATTCCCGAAAGTACTAGAAGCAGGACGACTTAGTATTGGATGGGAAAGATGTAAGGTATTTGATGGAATAGAAGTTATTAGATGCTTCAAATGTAAAGGATTTAATCACAGATCAAATGATTGCAAAAAAGAAGAAGAAATATGTTTAAAGTGTTTAAAAAATCATAAAACTAGTGAATGCGAAGAAGAAGCAATAACAAAATGCATTAATTGTATGAGAGCGAATGAAAGACTGAATTTGGGACTTGATGATAAACATCTTACGTTAAGTAGATCATGCCCAGTATACTTAAACAAACTAGAAGCGAAAAAAAAGAGAATAGGGTACTAGCAATTAAAAATAATCAAAAGTGTATATATTAATATCCAAGGGCTAACAAACAATTTTGAGGAACTCGAAATTATGGCAGAAAACAAGCAATACGAATTTATTATTCTATCAGAGACACACCTTACCGAGAATATTGAAGAAAATGAAATAATAATAAATGGATATAAAAATATACAGTGTTTCTCTAATTCAACACGAACTGGGGGTAGTGCAATATATGTTAAAAACGAATGGAACGTCACAAACATAGTAAAAAAATCTATAGATTTTCAAAGATGGTTTCTAGCATGCAAATGTAAAAATAATGGATTTGAAATCGTTTTAGTTGCAATATATAGATCGCCTAATAGTTCTGAAAGAGAATTCTGTACATTTTTTGAAGATAGTATTGAAAAACTGACTGAAACAACAAGTAATATTTTAATTGCTGGAGATTTTAACATCGATTGGTGCAAAGATCAACTATACAAAAGAGAAATTGAACGGATTTTGAATGACAATTGTCTATTACAAAAAATGGAGGAATATTCTAGAGTTACGCCTACATCAAAAACGATTATTGATTATGTAATAACAAACATGCAAAACATGACGGTATATGCAGATAGGAATCATAAAATATCGGACCATGAAAATATTGAAATTGTTATAAAAACGGAAAGTGTAAAGACATATGGAAATACCATTGAAGTATGTAAATACAAAAAAAATCGTTTCGCACAGGAACTTAGTAATTTGGATACAAAATATGATGCGGAAAGAAACCTCAACGAAAATGCTATAAAAATTAATATAATCATGAAGAATACGGCAGCTAAATTTATCACCAAAAGACGTAGTACAAATCAAAAAAATAGGTGGTTCAACAATGAACTTAAAACTCTAAAAAATGAAAAAATTAAAAAATATCAAAAAGCCAAAATACTTAACAACAATGAAAGCTGGCGAGATTACATACTTATACGAAACAGATACAAGGTTAAATTAAATACTGCAAAGAACATATATATAAACAACAAAATTGCCAAATGCAATGGACAGAAAGAGATGTGGATGCAAATAAAAGCATTAGTATTGAAAAAACATAAAAGCAACATAAAAAATGTAATTTTCGAAAATGAAGAATATCATGATGAAACAATAATAGCTAACAAATTCAACAAATATTTTATAGAAAGTGTAAAAGAAATTAGTAAATCAATTGAAAATACTATATTTAGAAATCACTTAGATCGACACGATAGCGTATTCAAATTTCGCCGAATATCGTTACAAGATTTAAGAACAATATGCAAATCATTAAAAAATAAAGCTGATTTCGATAAAGTAAGCCCTATAATGATACTCGACAACTGGAATAATTTAAGTAACACCATTTTGCAATTAATAAATAAATCACTTTTAACTGGTGAATTTCCTAGTTCATGGAAAGATTCAATGATCACCCCGGTTGAAAAAATTGCAAACACCAACAAATGTGAAGAATTTAGACCAATAAATACTTTAAGGACAATTGAAAAAATATTAGAGGCAATAGTTAAAAAACAACTAATGGAATATATTGAACAAAATAATGTATTATCAATTTACCAATCCGGTTTTCGAAAAAAGTATTCGTGTGAGACTGCAGTAAACCATTTAATAAATGAATGGAAAAATTGTGCAAAGAAGACGAAAATAATTGCACTTTTTCTTGATTTTAAAAGAGCGTTCGAAACGATTGATCAGGAAATTTTATTACAAAAATTGTATAAATATGGTATCATGAATAAGGAACTAAATTGGTTCAGGTCATTTATAACAAATAGAACACAGAGGACAAAAGTTAATAATTCCATATCGGAATATATTAAAGTAGAACAAGGAGTTCCTCAAGGATCAATTTTAGGGGCGCTCCTATTTATAATTTATATAAACGATATGCCAAGAATCATGCAATTTTGCAAAAGCGTGTTATATGCGGATGACACTCTAATATACGCTGAAGGAGACGACACTGAACAATGCAGAACCATGTTAAACAACGATGTGAAACATCTAGTATCATGGCTAAAAATGAATAAACTGAAGCTTAACGAACAAAAAACTAAGTTGATGACAATTAATATAGATAGCGAATTAACTATTGAAATTAATGGGAATTCGATCGAAAATGTTAAAAGCATAAAATATCTAGGAATGATAATAGATAATAATTTAAAAATGGAACAGCACGTCGACTTTATATGTAAAAAAATAGGGAAAAAGATTGGATTTTTTAAACGAATTCGAAAAAGAATGGACTATATAACAGCGGTTAATGTATACAACACTATAATAAAACCACATTTTGAATATTGTTCTACAATTTTGTTTTCATGTTGCACTCAAGGTCAAATCGAAAGATTGCAAAAACTACAAAATAAAGGTATGAGAAGCATCCTGAAATGCAATCGATATACACCTATAAGGCAGATGTTGGATGCACTGAGATGGTTGGATGTCAAGCAGAGACTGGAACTGAATGCACTTCTCACCGTTTTCAAAATAAAGTATGGCGAAGCACCAGCATATTTAACACGGAAAGTTAGGCTAGTAAGTGAAGCTCAACCTTACAGACTACGAAATGCGAACGATTTCCGACTGAATTTGCAAATGTCAGCAGATGGACAGAAGACAATACTATACAAGGGGATCAGGCTATTTAACATGTTACCAACATATATAAAAACCGAAGAAAATTTTAGAATTTTTAAAACTAAATGTATCAAACATGTAAAAAGAAATATTTAAAAAATTACTGTAAAAATTAAATTATATAGAAAAATTGTAATTATAAATGAAATTATAAAGTATTTAAAATACTAATAAATATATATACTACTACTACTAAATAAAAAAAAAATTAACTCAACAAAATATTTCTTTTCTCTGAAATCTTTCTTTTTCGTTTATACAAGATGTTAACATGAAGGTTGTAGTAAGTATTTCCTTCATCTTGATTGTACATATTCTAGAAATTTAAACCGTTAAAATATGCATAAAAAAAGCAATTTAGTTATACTTGCGCAGATTTTTGACGTTTATGATTACTCTTACTATATTCAACAGATCCGTCCATCAACTAGGATATGACGACGATATTGCCTTCATTGGACGCTCCTAGTCTATTGTTGAAGTTTGTTGGTCTTGAAGTAAATAAGTACAAGATTTAATATATGTTATTCGTAAACGAATAAGCATCCGTCTACCGACTAAGACAAAATGTCACTTTTAAAAATAGATTTTTCGAGGTAATAAATTAGTGGAAATCCGTGAGTAGGGCAGGTGTTGTTAGGCACGGAAGGCACTATCTTCAACAGATCCGTTGAGTTTATCTTCTTCGGTGTGAATGTAACAACTATACGAATGACAAATTGGTGGGATCCGACGAAGAATTACCCTAGGAAAACGCTGCTACTTCGGTTTGTCGAAACAAATGGGTTCTAAACTCCTAACTCGAAGGACAAAGTGTATACTTTATAGAACCCTTATTCTGCCAGTTCTGCTGTATGGCGCTGAGTGCTGGACGATAAGCAGGAAAGGAGAGCTAATACTTGGCTCCTTCGAAAGACAAATTCTCGTGAGCGAACGTTGGTTCCTGTCGAGAAGGCAGAGAGGAAAGAAAATGAAGAAGAAGATACAAGCGCAAAACCTTTGAGCTCTCCTATATGGATGTAGCCGGATGCCAGAACGCTTGGTATCTTTAACTGGAAGCCGCGTGCCCGATGTCGTAGAGCATGGAAAGCTTAATCTTGTAATTTATCCTCGGAAGTAGTCATAGTGACATTGCTAAGCCTCCATACCTGTGTATACTGGAAGTTATTAACATATAAACATTTAAACAACTATAGTGGCTATAACATCTGCATATTCCAAAAACAAGGGAAAAGAAGAAGAAGCCGCACTAGTAGATCAGAGATTTAGATATTTTCCGGGCTTCCTGCAGAAAACTCTTTAATCAAGCTAAATGTACGAGAGCAGTGTCCAACTGGAACTCATATGAAGAATGTTATATACTTACATAGACCAGTTAGAAGCAACACGAGACTTAATTTGTCATATGCTGATGACATTGCTTTTGCCGTTTCAAGCAAGCACCTGAGTACTATAAATGATGTCTTTCAAAAAGCTCTTCACAAGCTGGTGAGTTGAGCAGTTCGGTGTGGTCCAAGTGTCAATTCTTGCAAACTGACACAAACTCAAGGAATTATAAAATTCCACATATTAATTCCCCCTCTATTACCGGCTTATCTTTCTCTGAAGAAGCGAAATATGTGTGTCTGATTCTAAATAAAAAGTTGAGCTGGAAACCTACAGATGGCACCTTCAACCTCACATCACTCAGTAGCTATACATCTCGGTCATAAGACCGATATTTACGTACGGAGTGGTTTTCTTGAAGTCTGCTGTATATAAAACGATTAGTCGAAATAAAACTAAGCAAAGTGCAAAGACCCCCACAGCTTTGGACATTCTGTTTCACTTGACCCCTTCAATAAAATATGGAACCCCCTATTAAAACCGATTACCGATTACACTCCCAAACTTTAATTCGAAAAATCCTTCCATGTCAACAGTCTATCCCGGTTATTCTGGGAAGAGGATGCATTATTGAAGGACATAGCGATCCATTTTTACACCGACGGATCAAAAATAGTTATGAAAAAAATTGTAGCGATTTTCACGCGGAAATAATGACAATTAAAGAAGTCTTATCTTGTCTAAAAAGGGATCGTGATATCATTAAAGTATATCGGCATTTTCTCGGACTGTCAAATGGCAATAAAACTTCCTTGAAAGCAGTTTCTGTAAACTGTACGCTGCCAATCGTCCTGGAGTACTGGGGTACAGGGACATTCCTGGGATCTTCAGTGCTAATTAGGTACAAATTAGGTACAATGATACCTTTCTTCCTCTTTCCGACCAAGGAGAGTTACGTATAGATACCATTCGCTACTTGTAAACTGTCACTAAAGCTAACTGCTATAGAGGAAACAAACTTTAGGTGGACAAGTTCAATCACATGTTTAGCCACGAACCAGATCTTGAAACCCTCTAAATAGTTGATCTCTCTTAGACGCTATCTAATAGGCAAACATGCAACATGAGTTGCATCCACGAGGAGGAGGAAACGATACCCCAACTAGTTTGTTCATGTTATATATTCGCTACAAATAAAGTAGGCTCTATATCGGTACCTTCTCCTACGAAGATAGAAGTGACATCAAAACGTAAGGAAAATGTTGTATCCTAGATCCATGTGGTATCATAACGGACCAATAATGGTAAAAGTGCGTCAGCCACTTCAACCTAACCTAACCTATCTGCATATTCCATTTCAGTAGTTGTAGTATATTCTAATGAATACAGTAATAACAGCGTTTATTAAATTGCACTACGTTGCTAGTGGTTCATATGTATTTAACTGCTTAGCTGCATTTTATACTTTTTGTTGCTGTCATAAAATATGGTTCAATCCGTTCATATAGTTTGTTTAGTTTGCCTTTCGTTCAGAACATCCTCCATTCATTATGAGCAATTTTACCCATATTAGTACATAAAGGAATCGAAAGGTTCTTATCTTTTGTTATTGGGGAGGCTATGATCTACTTGTCGGACGGGCTGTACATATATTTGTATGTATAAGCGCGGTATTGCATATTCCATTCTGTCACTTCTGATGCCCTGTCGTTAGTTAAGAGTTATGATTTTTATTTGATATTACTTTGGAGGGGCGAAATGAATTGGCTGTTGCGAAAGTGCGTCTGACTTATGTGAGTACATTTGACTGCAACAATATCGGCCAAGAACAAATGTCAAAGCAGGTGAGAATTTTGTTAAGCTTTTCGTTCTAACACATTCCCGAACCATCAAATTGGCATTGCAGCATCTTTCTATCCATTAATAAATTTAAAGAAAATTACCAAAGAAACCAGATGTCAGATAGTCATGCAGACAGTAGTGCCAGTTGCGATTGCTCTGAACGGAAAAACAAAACAATTATTATGAATTTAAAACTTGCTCTTCATAAATGAAAATATATGCATTACCTTACAACAGCTCCGCTTGACATGTGATTGGCTGCTGATCATAGCCTTTGTGTCTACTAAGTATTTTCGAAAAGCTCCGGCTAGTTTTAACATTTTCCATTTACAAAACTTGAATTCATCCATTTAGAACGATGATTCAAATAAACATTTGCTTATTTATAGCTTCAACAATGGATTTTTATTTCTGGGCACTATATTTACATCAGAAACCGAAAACGAACAAAAAAAAATGAAACTATTTTTATCCATTTCCCAAAGCTCATATTCATAACCTTGAAAAGGAAATTTTTTGTACCTTCTATCCGAAAACCGGTAAAGAAACCTTCACTAATACACTTTCACACGCACACATACATGAAGTCAAAAAACACAAGTCAATTTAAATAAACAAACAAAGCCTCTATGGGGGCGAAAAGATGAAAGGAAAACCCAAAACGATGGAACTAACTTCAATTGCGTCGGCTACTCCCAATCTCAGGCTAAATCCCAATAAAAAAAAGAGGGGGTGGGGGGGACAACGGAAAGTTAGTAATAAACTAAAAATTAAAGAACATGCACTATAAAACAAAAGTAATGCACGAGCGCAGCGCAAACTTTTTAAGGTGTGTGTCATACCATCTCGCAGTTGTCGATTTCGATTTCAAATTGTGTACAACTCTGCAATGCAATGCACATGTGTACGGGCACGGTCACCGTGTACCTACCTACCTGCAGCACTAGCAGTGGGACTGAGGCAGACGGAAAACCCTTCGAAGGAAAGGACATGTATTACGTTGAAGAGGTGGTGGGGCTGTAGTAGTGGATGTGGATGCAGATCAGAAACCTTTTTTTTCGTCTTTTCGTTGAAAACTCTCACTCACCTTTGATTATTTCTTTTTAACATTTCTCTTGATTTGTTGTTGCTGCTGCTTCTTCGGTGATTTTCCCTTGGAAATTAAATCGAAAACATAAAATGCGGACGGGTAGGTTGCAAACATAAATAAATAATTCATTTTGATTCTTCTTCGCTGGGTGTAATCATACACATTGCACTATTGTTGGTGAACGACGACACTCTGCTGCCCACCATCATCATCATTGAACAAACGATTCTATTCAAAGATCCGCTCCTAAATTCCATAATAACTTTGTTACATTTTAATAAAATAGCCCAAGTCGATAGTGGCATATCGTGCTGATGATGGATGATGATGATTTTATTATGATTTTCCAAAGAACCAGCAAGAGGCGACTGCGATGGCGATGATGTTGGTTGGGTGCTTAATGGAAGAAGGCAGCAGCACCAGCAGCCCTACAAGTCACTCAAATCATTTCACTGCCTTTCGGTGCAAAGGTAATAGTTTCCCATTTGCATTTGATAATATAAATAATTAATTGAATTTAATTTTCAATTAAGAACTAAAGAAACAAAAACACAGTTGCACGGTTTTATGGTTCACAATATAAATTATTGTGTTCCTCTTTTTTTTTTTTTTTTGCTTATTGCATTTCACGTTCACGCACGCAGGTAATATTTTTGTTGTTTGTGTTAGTTTGGACGTTTTATTAAGATATGCATTCGGTTTTTTCTTTGGGATAATAATTGTTTTTGATTTCTAATAGAATTTTGATGTTTTTCTAGAGCAATGAATTACAGAATATTGAAATACGTTCACGAAAAGAGCACACAAACGCGATACCTTAAAGAATTTTCTTTTTCGTTTTTGAGTGTGTTGCACTTTGAGGTTATGTCAGTTTTTTTTTCTGAGGAATTTTATTACAGTGAAGATAGATGCGATTGAATTGGGTGGAGGTAATTAATATTTTGTTGCTCAAATTCGAAACATTAAGGTATATTTACATTTTTTATTGAGAATGATGTTGCAAGTATTTGGAATGCTTCAAATCACCTTTGACAAGTTTTCTTTTCAATTATCTCAAGTGTATTACTATTTGTAATATTTTTATTAAAAATTTATTTACTTTGACAGTGTTAAATATATTGAACTGAGCACATTCGAAATTAGTACTATTTCCAACACAGAGATGTCCTAGTTTGACTTTATCAAGGACAGAAACCAGTTTCAACAAATTTATTTAGTATAAATTACGAAAAACATGCCATAACGAAGAGTAATAAAATTTAAAAAGACCTAAAATTATTTATTTGACCGACGGAATAATAAATCACATGCATTCCTTTGAGAGAATAATTCTTTTCAAATAAAAATGCTTAAACAACGACACGTGTTGTGGCATTAGGAATACGGAAGTAAGCATTCTATTATTTAAGTTTCATTTCCTTATTCCTCTTTACCATGAAGATAATTTTTTTAAATGTCTATGCCTTCGTAATTTGAGAATGGCGGTGTAACAAAGATTGCATTCACATTGAACCAGTGATAGGGAGTGCTAAGAGGTGATCGGCTGGCGTCTGCATCTAAACTCACTTGTCCAACACCAACAGTGCTTGTCCGAACACCTACTATTTGACAAGTGCTCATCAAATATTAGCTACAAAAATTGCGGAAGACATTTTAATTTTAACAAAAACTATGATCGAAAAATATATTCTTTTTGGGGCGATTAACGTTGTTCTGACATAACAAAATCTTTAACAACATCAAATAACCTATCGCGACTAAATCTCTTTTCTACATATTTGTTTGTATGTGTTTTGCAACATCACACATGTCGTGTATTGTTAATTGGATTTTTAACAATTTCCTGATGTCTTTTTCGGTTTCATGGACTTGCCGCTTTAAGTTATACTTTTTAACTCGGCAAGCTGTCTCCTTAGGAATTGCTGGTAGATTTGACGGTATTGAATTCTTTGTATGATATACTTACATAACGTAAGGAAGATATTAACTTGTCACTAATGGTATGACATATGGCGTAAAAATGCAATCAGACGGTCGTCCAAGCTTGTCTTGCGGATGACATCCTGACGTCACTATGACGTAGAATTTGTCCCAAAGTGTTCATCCCGTATGATCGTCTGTGATCCGGCATGTCACTGAACGTGTCAACCGGTTGACATTCCAGGTGGATCGATTTCTATATCATCTATATGACTGATTTGATTGACCGTGTGATCGCTTGTCATCTCTATTGAAACTGAATGGCCATTTTTTTAACATGCATTACATGCTCCGAATGACAAGGTTCCATGGATGACATTGGTCGTCATCACCTCTACTCCGATGACCTAACGGATCACAATGTGTGAACATGTGTCATTTAGCAGATGACATGCAGATTAAAATCGAATTACACAAGATATCTGACGTTGCATATCATCTGGGTGACACATTAGGATAACTCTGATCTGATCGCACCTTAACATTTTTTTTAACTTTCTCGTATACATTAGTATACTAAAGAGAAAGTTATTGCGATCGGGCGGAAATTTCGAACTCAAACTGAGTATGAGGGATGTTATTATGACTATAGAGAAGTCCAAAAAAGAGGGTCCGCCAATGCCGTCCATCGGTCTGTCTGTCCGGGCACCGTATGGCGAAACGGTTCGACGGATTTGCTTCAAAATTCGTATATAAAGTGTTTGCGGTCTCATCTCGGGCATCTTTTTATTTTTAGCTTTATCTTTTGAAATAACGGTACCTGCCATACAATTTTTTTGTGAAAATCACTTAACACTATTTTCCTCGAAAGTGGTTCCAAGGATTTCGATTTTTTTTGTTCTTAGGGTATTTAAGATGGGGTTTAAAATTCTGCGTACTTAGTTTGTGGAAAAAAATTGATTAACGGTAATATATAAAACCACCAATATCTCGAATTTCAAAAAAAATTAAAGTTTTTTTTATACTATAAAGTCGAACAAATTTGATTACTTCGATTTTCGAAATATTTTTTTTATAACGATTTTTTTAAATTTAATTTAAATTCCTTTTCTTAAAAACGGCTCTAAAGATTTTGATAATTTTTGGTATTTTGAACAATATGCGAAATTACATTCAAATCGTAGGTGCCGTTTTTGAGAAAATCTAATTTTTCAAAACCTAAAAAGTGATTTAAATAAATTTGTTACCATTCATTTTCGATTCATTTTGCGATTCAAAAACGCATCTCATGTACCGAGAAAGTTTCGTATGACGCTGTCTTTACCTTACCTTACTTTATTTAAATTGGATCCGGACCTATACGAAATTAATCAGAGTTGTGTAGATAGAACCTGCATTCCATGTAAAATGAAGCGCCATATATCGGTGAGAGCTTTAAAAAGTAACGTTTTATCATTTCTAATTCCAGCAAAGAAGTGTTCAGAGTGTAACATTTTACACAAAAACGTTGAATTTTGCCTATTTGGTTTTTTTTGTTTACTGAAAATAAAAATATATTTGACAACAAATATCTCTGAAGCTAAAATATTTATGTACTTACACTTTCATAGGTAAAGAACGATATAGAAAATATTAAAGGTGTTAGAGTAAAAAGTTTAATATCTTTATTATATAAATAAATTCACATATGTAAGTATTTCTTAAAATATAAATTTAGTAACATAGAAAAAACAGTTTAAGGCTTAGTTTCACTCGAAGAAGCAACGGCAGGATCCAGACCAAAGTTCATTTTTATAACGTCACAGAATACCGTCAAAAATACCATTGCAATAATAATGTGGTTCAGCACATCTGCAACTTTTCTTTGAAGTTCAGATTTATGTAGGCTTACTAGGGATTGTATTGTAAGCAGGACACCAGTCACAACCTGTGTACAATTAAACACCATTTTACATTCTGTAACAATACTTTATTTTATTTAGAAAATTTAAATTAATGAACAAGCACAATGAACAAAAAAAAGACTTATGTATATAGTAATTTAAGCGTCATTTGACTTTATTACTTCTACGGTTCTTTCCCATTATTATCGAGAAGTCTTAAGGGTTGCGATGAATATTCAATTCCAAAACCTGATATTATCACATTGACTATAGATATTACAAAGATTTTAACTAATATAACGTCGTTTAATATTATGGCTGCTGTTTGATCTTTCGTCTTATTTATGTTTAAACTTCCAATGACGACAAATAAAATTCCAACCAGAAGCTAAAAACGAATGAAGAATATATGTATTTAAAAAGTATCTATGAAGAAATATGTTTAAGAATTTATATCCACATCGAACGTATCACATTAAACAAGTTACAAACTACATATTATCAACGTTTTATAGGTAGATTTGATATTGCTTAGGATTTGTATTAGAAGACAAAATCATCTTATGGCTGTATATTGGATTAATATTTTACAAACGCACGTATTTTAGTTTTTAAATGTTCTTTTCTTTGGAGCCTAACAGAAACGAAAAACTTATTTTCCAGAAAGTGCCACACAATATAGTTTTGAGTTTCATTCTTCTACAAGTTGAGAATTACAAGGTCGTATGTAAACGGAACTTCCTATTCACATACGACCTTGTAATTCTCAGCTGACGAAATACCTATATCTCGACAGCTAATGGTGAGTGTCGGTTTGAATACCATTACATCGACAAGTGGGTAGCTGTGATAAAATCAGGTAAGTTTTGCTGAATTCTCAAAATATCGTTTGACAGCTTTGTATTTTCTTATATTACATTAGCAATTAGTGAATTTGAAGTAAAGTTAATTAAATAAATATACATATTTATGTACATTTATTTTCTTTTACTTAAATTTATAGAAACAAACAAATTTGAAAAATGGAATAAGCTCTATATTTATTTATGTACAAAGTACCTTTGGCGTTTGGCCTTTTTTCTTACATTGCAGTGTTTGTTTTGTACTGAATTTTGCGATGTTTCTTCCAAAAAATATACGATATCTTAATTCGTACAAAATGAAGTCTAGGTATTTAAAAAAGTTTTTATTAAGACCCGTTTTTCTCAAAACTGTGTCTTTAAGGTCGGTGACAACGGTCAGTTAAAAACCGCTCGTATATTTGAATGAAATTTTTACACCTTTTCTTAAATATATTTTAACTAGTGTCTGATCGAAGGAATTAATTGTTGTCCAAAACATAGACTTTTTATAAACAATTTACTGTTGCTTTTTTTTCTGAATATTCGAAAGTAAATTGTCTGAGCCCGCCATTTTGTTCATTTAAAATAAAACAAAGAACTTTGATCGAGCATTAAATTAACTACATATGTATTAAAATACTAATATATTTTTATTTGAATGAATTCGGGTTAACTTTTGAGGAGAACTACTTGTGGAACAGGGGCCGATACATATAGCGAACACTTTTTATATAATTAATATTTTCATTTCAAATTTAAGTGAGATCAAGTTGAAAGATGGCTTAATGATTTTTACTTTTTTTTTGAAGAAAGTCCTGATTTCAAAGTACAGAAATACATATTGTGAATTCACTTATTTTGATTTTCATTCACCCATTCGCCATGTTGGAACTGTTCCAACTGCTGTCAAGAACTGTTCCAATTGCTGTCAGTGCTGTTCTAGCTATTTTGCGAGTAATGTTCCAACAAGGCGAATTGGGTGAATAAAAATCGAAATAAAATTTGGTGCCTGCATTTTTATCAAAACGTTTCACAACTTTTCTCGTTATAAGTAGTTTTGAGTTATGACTAGTTAAGCAATGTAATAAAACGTTTTGACACAATGCGGGATGTTACAAAAAGGCAGAAGTTTTAAAAAATTTATAAGCATCAACTTGATTACTGTGTTAAATGTATAAACGAAAAAACTTATCCTAGACTTAAGAAAAACAATTGTATAAGTATTGTACATAGATAGACGAAAATAAAAATACAGGTTATTGCAAACTATGGGTTAGTAAAGAATAATAATCGGGCTATGACATATCTATATATCAATATATTCCATGTTTTTTTAAATGATTAGGCTCATAATTAATTATTTTTAACGATAATTGGAAAATGTGACTAGAAAATTTTCTAGTTATTTTTCTGTAAGTACTTATTTTTTTAGACAGTGCTCAATTAGAGTGTAAGATTCCTTGAGAAAGGTCATTTAAAATTGACCTACGATCGATCTGAACATTAAATGTACAAAAAATGAACATATAGAAAGGCTGTCCGGTTTGAAGGACATTTTATTAAATTTTCTACGAAATTTATAAAAACTATAAAGTGGGCATGACCATAATCATTGTGTGGAAAATATATCTATTAGAAAAAAAATTGGCTTTGTTCAAATTGGTATACCTCAGGGTATATTAATATTGACGCATAGTTTGTAACACCTCTTAATATTCATCATAGACCCATCAATGTATATATATTTATGATCAGGGCCAAACCCTAAGACTATTTAGCAATGTCCGTCCGTCTGTCCATACGCCAATTTTTAGGCTTTTAAAATGAAGCTAGGAAGCTGAAATTTGGACCACATACTCCCTAGGGCACCGAAATGATTAAGTGTAAAAATTGTTTGAATACGCAAACTGCCACGCCCACAATTTAGAAAAAAACCGTTTTAAAGCTAAAGTTAGAGAGATAGAGTGTTTCAACTTTCACAAGTCACATACATTTTTTTGCCACGCCTACTTTTTGTGTGCGTTTTTCACTAAAATGCTGTTTTCTTCGAAAATTTTCATAGAAAGCGAAAAAAAGTTTTTAACAAGATATTTGTCCAATATTTTTTTCAAAATTGCGGCCATACAAAGTTTTTGGGCACGCCCACCTTTTGGGGGCGTTTTTTTAAATTAATAGAATAGAAATTTTTTTTGTTATTAATAGAATGAAATAAAATCTTCTTAATGCTTTTTTCTTTGGGGTCATATAGGGATATGGATAGGGTATCATATTGTTCGCCCCCAGCGGACTGTAGCCTTTTCTTTTATTTTTTTTTTTCATTTTCTATAAACATTTTCGGAGAAAACAATATTTTGGCCAGGGCCGAACTAATTGAATCATTGCAAGTGACAAAAGCTGCGTTTTATTTAGAAAAGGTCCATATTGGCCATCCGACTTCCAACATTACACCAACTTTAAGAGATACTGTGTTCTACAGCGCAGAGATATAAATTCATAAAAAGCATGTATTGAATTATGTAACATTTGTCATTTAACATGCCGCGTACCCACATAAGGCCAAGGGCCGTTACCTTCTTTTTGCTAAGCGGGTATTGTTACTATGTTCGAGATATCAATTGTTTTAAATTTCTAGCGTCCTTTTTTCGAAGTGTTTTTATGCGATTTTGATTAAATTTTTCATTTATGACGTTTTGTGGCATTTGTATGTGTGTGTGCTTCTGGTTTTGATACTGAAATCAAAGCCAGAAGAAAATTTCTCTTCTTTCTAGGTCAAAAGATTCCGGAAGACTTCCGGATTACCAATCGAAAACGACATAAGAAAAAACAAAACTAGTCTGACAGCAGCCTACATATAATGTTATTACATACTTATATAGAGTCCACTGAGTTGGACGAATATATTTTTATTAAAAAGTTAAACTTGGTGATATGTTCAAACTATTACAAAAATTTGGAAATAAAAAACCATAACCTTACATTCAAAGCAGTTTTTATTAAGATCGGTAATTTTAAAATACAAATTCGACAACAATTATCCTAAATATAATATTAAATATTTAAGAAATCTCCTTGTGGAGGAGGCAATCGTGAATCAAAAGCAGATATAAATAAGTTTAACATCGCAGTGAAAAATGCAAATGCAGTTCGGACATGATTAAGAAAATTGGCTGACGCATGAAATTCGGGTTTATGCAGACGACAGTCACGTAAAAGGCTCAAGGACAAACTGAGAACACCAGATATGATCTATTTTATGAACAAATAACAATTAAATGAGGCTTTTTAATATTAATCACTGACTAATGTTATTATGAATGTTTGTATAATTTTTTTTTCTTCAAGCAAAATGATTGTAAATACATTGGGCCGTACTAATAACAAATGTTTTTTGGGGTTAAACAAGTGAACCCGTTATTTCGAATTTTTAATGTACTAAATTTATGGCCCCAATTTAAGGCCCAATTTACACCAACATTTATTATTGGACGGTCTATTTTTCGAATATTGGTATGTTACAATTTTGCTTTTATGTTTAAAATAACGCAAAAGGAAATAAATTGATTTCTCAGACTGTTTATTTGATAAATCGCTTGTTTAAGAATTCTTAATATTAAATTACCTGCAAAAATATCGATAGGCTTATTAAAATCAACATTAACTTGTAGAATTGATGTTGTTCCCCCACTTGAAGAATATATTTTAACTGAGATGCATTGGCTGTTAACAGGGCAATATCCAGCATACCTTGGGCGATTGTCTTCTTAGTCGCATATCGGTTAGCATCCATTGATTTCATCTATAAGACAAATATTTAAGGTTTATTAAAACACTAGTTAAATGTGTAGGTATTTTTTTAAATTTTATTAAATATATGATAACCCTAAAGCAAAAAGCATTAAGAAGATGATGGATAGCATTTTATTTCATTCTAATGTTGTAATGTTATAAAAGTATATATATTTATGATCAGGACCAAATGCTAAGACTATTTAGCAATGTCCGTCCGTCAGTCCGTACGCAATTTTTAGGTCTTTAAAATTAAGCTAGGAAGCTAAAATTTGGACCACTTACTCCCTAGGGCTCCGAAATAGTTAAGTGTAAAAAAATTTTAAATACGCCCACTGCCACGCCCACAATTTAGAAAAAAACGGTTTTAAAGCTAAAGTTGGAGAGATAGAGTATTACAACCTTCACAATATACATATGTAGGCACTGCCCTCCTTTATAAGTTTGTCATATAAAGTTTTTTGCCACGCCTACTTTTTGTGGGCGTTTTTTACTAAAATGCTGTTTTCTTCGAAAATTTTCAGAGAAAGCGAAAAAAAATGTTTAACAAAATATTTAGCCAATATTTTTTCCAACATATCGCCCATACAAAGTTTTTGGCCACGCCCACTTTTTGGGGGCGTTTTTTCGAATTTTTTTTTTTAATTAATAGAACTAAATTAAATGCTATCCATCACTTCTTAATGCTTATTCCTTTGGGGCATATAGGGATATGGATAGGGTATCATACTGTTCGCCTCAAGCGGACTGTAGCCTTTCCTTATGTTTTATATATGTATATAACTACATATACATATAGCCAAATGCGCACCACTTAACTAAACCAACTGAAAACACCAAAACTGTGATAAACAAACTCAGAAATAAACTTGTATGTGTATGGAATTATACTGGACACTGGAAAAGTTGTTTCACCAATGTAGAGTTAAAGCTTTGGTACTTTCTATCAACAAGCTACTTCGGTTTGCACAAAGTGTATACCCTTTAGAACCATTATTCCGCCAGTTCTGTTATATGGCGCCGAGTGCTGGACGATAACAATGAAAAGAAAGTTAATACTACCTCGACGGGAGAAGATACCAAAAAGCCAAAACTCGTCGACTTAATTGGCCACATCGAGCGAATGGATGGTCTTCGAATTCCAGCCCAACGGTTCGAGATGAGAAGACCGAACCTCTGTTTTAAAGACCAGGCCATCGCGAATCGCAGAGCGCTTGATCTGGATAATTGGAAGCAGCGTGCCCGGAGTCGTAGAGGATGGAAGGCTGCCGTGTTCATTCAGTGCCTAAAGCCTTGCTTCTTTAACCTTTGTATGTACGAAGTTATATTTTTGCACGAAACAAACGTTTTTATCGACAATTTTATACAAATTTCGGCCAATTTGAGAAGCTTTTCAGACAAAGTTATACTCTTGAATATTTTTCAGACTTTCTTAGTAGAAAAAAAAGCTTGTGAGACAACGTTGTGCAACATTTTTAAAAGCTTCCCATCACAAGTTATATCCCGTCATCATTAGTCCAACTCGAAACTACTGCGCTCACAAGCGATTAAAACAAAGGAAAAATTGAGCTAGCATTATATAAATTGTGCTGTTAGGTAAATTAATCATTTGCCTACAAATGTAGAAAAGTTATAAACAACGTTTGCCGCGTTCCGCAATATACATAATACTCGTACATACATACATAAATAGTATATATACTGTGAACAAATTCATATCAGATTCATATGTGATATCGTAGGTTTATAGTTCAACCCTGGTTGAAGTTTTTGGTTGTTGATCCACTTTTCATTGACTTCTCAATCATTCTGTAATCAATTTCGTACAATTGTAAAATAGAAAATTCAATCCGATTCAATTCAAACATTTGACATGTTAACCTACATAGGTAAACAAAAAGTGATACATATTAATAGATAAATATTTGCCAGTACCTATTGCTATTATTTCTTCTTTCTTGTAAGACATGATTGTATGAATGATGACAGTTTTTCATAGGAGTTTAAGGTTTGGCATGTTATAACATAAAGGGTAGGTACATAACATACTTTGTCAATATTCTCAAATGGGGAGAATATTTTTATTTTATCTGCAACTTTTAGCTTAATTAAAATGTTTCTTGTGTTGCAGAGTACAATATTGATAAAAGATAGATTCTGATTCACCAAATGACAATACAAATGTACTAACAGATAAATTTGAGTACATGCATAACTCGATTTTATTTAATTTACCAAAAAAGGATAAATTGGAGTACAAACATATTTGTATTTCAGGGATAACTGTGGCATTATACAGTTAAATTATTGTTGTTAACTTTTGGAAGGGAATACGGAATAAAAAAAGTCGTTACATTTTTACGGCTGTTAAATACTCGCAATACATTGTTGAAGGATGACGAAAATTAAAAATGACTTAAACGAAGGCTTATGAATTACAGATGAATTAATCATACGCTTTCTGAGGCTAGTATGACATCAGAAACATTTCAATCAGAAAAAAGAAAAGCAATTGAAAAATTCGAAAAGAATCCGTTTAAATGATTCTTCTTTCCCTTAAAAACGTGGTTTAACTTTAGCCATTCTCTTCCCATGGCCTTTATTTTATATTCCGTTAAGAAATGTTGGCGAGTGTGCATTTTTTGAATGACTGTAATTAATGCTTCAGAGGTCATTGTTTATAATCTTGTTTTAAAAGTAATGGTCAATATGTCCATAATTCATTTTGACGCCATACTAATACGAGTATGCAATAAAATATGACCACCAATTAATGATGCAGAGTATATACTTATCTCAATAATCTAATTTTAATCAGGCTGTTTATGTCAGAGCCAAAAAAGATTCGATTACCTGACTTTTGTTTTTTTTCGCGTTAGTTGCTTTAAAATTTCTATGTTTATATCACATTTATATATGAACACAAAAAAATATATTCATATATTTCTTTGCTTCGAAATTTTATTTTATTGCAGCGAACTTTTAATTTAATTTTGTTTAAATCTCAAATTAGTTTGAATTTACTTTTGAACTACATACATATGTTATGTGTGTCCTATGAAACTATTATTACTGCGAAAGTAGTGCAATGACAACTACTATCAGGGAGATATATATTTATCTCAGTATTTCAGCTAAAATCAAATCCAGATTACCTTACCTTTCAATTGTTTTCTTCATTTCATGTCAAAAATCAATATGTAAATACTTCTCAAGCCATATTTACAATACAGAATGAAGAGCGAGTTAAGACGCCTGAAAAGCTGAACGAAATTTTGATTTTCATACAGTGATAAAGGAAGTGCGACAGTTTCTTATATGTTGGAGATAAATAAAAGATTGAAATTTTAAATTAGTGGAAAAATCAGAATAATTTTGCATAATTAATGACGAAGAGATTTGTGTAATATTCGAAAGGGAAGTGATGTTGGTAGCATTGTCCTTTTTCTCTATTGGGGCATGAGAGCATATAAGGCTGATGCTGGCAAATTTACCGTTGATGCGAATTGTTATAAGATGTACACTCACTTGTCTATATATAGTAAATAAAAGTATTTAAATTCTCGAAACAAAATGTACTCGTTTAAATCATTTTTAATATAACTGACTTTTAGCCTAAATTCGCATACATATGTCAATTTTATCGCTAAGATTATAATATTTTGAAAATCTAAGCATTTTCCACTCCATTACAACATCTTCCGGATCACCCTTAACCAAGTTTGGAAAACTATCAATAAAAGATGAAATTGAAATTTCTAAATCCAAAACAAAAAACATTTTTCTTTAGTTATCATGGGTAAGTTTCTCAAAGCATTATCACGGAGGTCAAACCTATATTGCAGTTATTTCAAAATAAAATTGAGTTTTTCTTTTTTTCGTGGAAAAAATATCCAAATGGAATAAAAAGTGACAATGTGACCAAGTGAAAAAGAAATGATGAAATTAGTTCACAAATGACCAAGTGGCAACCGTAAGTATATGCTTTTTTTCTAACAATGGTGCCTGTAGATACTCTCACGCCACTCAATCACAAGGATTGCCACTGAAATAAAAACCAAACCACTGTAATTTCCTCAAAAAACACCTGGTCGCGGTGGATGTGTTGGGAAGTGCTGCGAAGTGTTAAGGAAAGGTAATATACTTTTTATAGATATTTTAATGTAAATGATTATTAAAAAAAAATTGGTTACATAATAAAGTATGAAGTTGTTGCAATAAATGCGAATATTTCTGTGTTTTGTGGGTGCAGTGGCTTACCTAGTGGCTTTGGACCACTAGGCGAGGGATAGCTGAAGGCGAGGATGAAAACGTATAATGAATAATGCGAATTTTTTGAATATTTAATTGCATTATTTCATATATATTACAAAATTAGTAATTTTTAGGTTTGAAATATTGATAATATATAAATATTTTTGGATTGGTTTATTATATTTTAATTAAATTCTTTGAATGTTTTATTTATGTTTTTTTTAGCATATAAAAGTTGACTACCAATTTCAGCTTGTTCTAAAAAACATTTTATATCTGAGTTAATATGCTGTATCTTCCAATTTATAGTTAGTGATTGCATATGTTGCTAAAAAGAAAGTGATTTTCATGTAAAAAAATAATATTCGTACAAATTTGGTGCATGTAATATAAAAAAGCGCTTTAAACCAGTCCCCAACTGCTTAAAAGTTTCGTAAAATCATCCATCAGCTACGAAATCCGTTTGGGTATAGGTACCTACACTTTAATTTATTTTCAACTGAAAATACTTATTATAAATTTTTGATTTTTTCTCATTACAAATTAGAATAAATTGGTTAAAACTTAGCCTTATTCTCAATACAGTTTACTCTCTCCTAACAGAAACCACAAAATAACACAAAATTTGATAACCACAGAAGATGTTCTCTCTCTCTCTCTTAAGCGGTCAAAATATAACTGGAGCATGGTTTTGTCATGTTTTGTTTTATATTTTGGGCTCTTTAAAAAGCGAAAAAATTAGAGGCCTTTAATTTTGAGCTAGGAAGCTGAAATTTGGGACACATACTCCCTAGAGTCCCGAAATGGTTAAGTATACAATTTTTTAACCTTCTTACCCACGTTCACTTGCTGAGGATGTTTTTTTTGATAATACTGATTGGGTGCAGCAATTTAAGAAATTTTAAATGTCATTCATTTAATTTCCCATGAGCGGACATTTGCTGGCGGAGGTGAATATCTGGTTAATTCCTCATCATCATCTGTGTGTTACTAGGAAGAATTTGAATCTGTAACCTCTCGCTCAGCAGTGCAACACACTAACCACTGAGTCACTGCATTAAAACGGGAAATTTTTACGTAATTTCTCTAATTGTAATGAAAAGCTCGATCTGTATACGAGAACACACATTTTACTGACACTGTATTTCACCGCATAGACTTTAAACTGCTTAATGCAATGCTCATATACGATATACGAAATACGAAACAAATATCTATGTACAAACATAGCCTTATGTTTTTACTGGTTTCGTTTATGGAAACTGGACATTGAGTTCTTGAGATCATTATTTATTACTAAGTACATCTTGCCTTATTATTCTTTTTTATATTTCTAGTTTGGGTATTATGCCATTTAGGGAGTCTCGTTTAGTCATGGCATTACTTTATTATGTATATACACAGAGCTCTCTAAATGCTTGTTAAAATTACAAAAATCATCTACTCGAATTTGCACAAAGGTTTTATTTTGTAAAGGGTGATTTTTTAGCTGGTTTGGTTTTGGCAATACTGGTTTTGACAGCTGACGTGTGTTTAGTACCTTGTGTCACTGTCAAACAGCTTCAGTTTGGTTTGCAATTTAACCATGGATCGTCTTACAAATGAACAACGCTTGCAAATTATTGAATTTTACTATCAAAATTCGTGCTCGGTTCGAAATGTTCATCGCGCGCTGCTTCCATTTTATGATCGGCATTCTCGACCTTCTGAGCAGTCTATTCGGAAGATTGTGACAAAATTTCGCACCAAATTTACTTTGTTGGACATTAAACCACCAACACGTTTACGTACTGTGCGTATTGAAGAAAATATTGCGGCCGTATCAGCTAGTGTGACAGAAGACCGCGAAATGTCGATTCGGCGCCGTTCCCAGCAGTTAGGCCTTTGTTACAGCACTACGTGGAAAATTTTGCGGAAGGATTTGGGCGTAAAGCCTTTTAAGATACAGCTGGTGCAAGAACTAAAGCCAGCCGACCTACCACAACGCCGAATTTTTGGTGAATGGGCTCTTTGAAAGCTGGCCGAGGATCCGCTTTTTTATCGAAAAATTGTGTTCAGCGATGAGGCTCATTTTTGGTTGAATGGGTACGTAAATAAGCAAAATTGCCGCATTTGGAGTGAAGATCAGCCAGAAGCATTGCAACAGCTACCAATGCATCCCGAAAAAGCCACTGTTTGGTGCGGTTTATGGGCCGGCGGCATTATTGGGCCATATTTCTTCAAAGATGATGCGAATCGCAGCGTTACTGTCAATGGTGAACGCTACCGAGCAATGATAACAAACTTTTTTTTGCCCGAAATGGAAGTTATTGACTTGCATGATATGTGGTTTCAACAAGACGGTGCCACATGCCACACAGCACGCGAAACAATGGCGCAATTGCGAGGCGAGTTTGGTGAACAGTTAATTTCACGTTTCGGGCCGGTCAATTGGCCCCCTAGATCGTGCGATTTGACACCATTAGATTATTTTTTGTGGGGGTATGCCAAGGCTAATTTGTATAGGGACAAGCCCGCTTCGATTGACGCACTGGAAGCCAACATCCATGCATTCATTCGTGAGATACCGGCCGATATGTGTGAAAGAGTATGCCAAAATTGGACTCAGCGGATGGGCTACCTGAGACGCAGCCGCGGTCAACATTTGCATGAAATTATCTTTAAACATTAAATTGCAAGGTTCAAACTATCGATTCAAATAAATATTTCATTCATTTTTTCGAATTTTTTGTGTTTTTTTTTTAAAAAAAGTTCTAAACCTCTTAAAAAATCACCCTTTATATGCTGTGAGCTGGATTTAATGCTTTTCTGATTTCAACTAACTTTAAAAGGTACTCTATTCCCCAATTTAACATGTGATACTAAATCTAATAATTGTATGTGCAACTACGTTTCTGTGGTATATATGCATCGACTATACAAAGGTGCATGTCTAAGCCTTCCACATTCAGTTCAATAGAACTTCCGGGCGTTCATTCATTTAATTAGGTTTTTTTATTTCAAAATAAAAAAAATACAAAGCGCCCATACCAAAACCATTAATGACGTAATCTAGTTATTTATTTACTAACAACTGACTGTAGGATTTCTTTGTCCGCACATCCTTTCTTTTCTCATATAAAAAATGCATAAAGAGAAACACTTTATCACGAAAGTTATACTACGTACATTAAGCTCAATTTTCGTTTAAATTCAAATCACATATACAACCAAATTTATTTACAATGAATAAGTCCATACCTCTGTTTCATTATTTAGCATATTATTCATGGTTCCCATTAAAGAAGTCATTTTAATTTGTTTATCCTTTTGGTTAAAAGTTAGATATTAAGTAAGAAATTAAAAAACATTTGCCGATTACTGCACAATATTAATAGCATAAAGTTTTTTTGCTATTGAATTACATTTGTTTGATGTTTTCGAACGATGGTTCACTTTGGTTACCCCGCAACACAACTTAACGATAAAACAACCCGAGTTCAACTGCCGCCACGGACGGGAAGTTGAAACTTGGTAGTACAGTGGTATCCGTATATACACAGCTACACATATGCAGCTGTAGT
Source organism: Ferdinandea cuprea (assembly GCA_963576555.1). Taxonomy (NCBI): domain Eukaryota; kingdom Metazoa; phylum Arthropoda; class Insecta; order Diptera; family Syrphidae; genus Ferdinandea; species Ferdinandea cuprea. The sequence continues at coordinate 89,785,760 of OY754959.1, forward strand.
CATATCCATATGATTTGATATGATGTAAAGAGTTGAATAACAAAAGCGGCATTTCTGCTATCGTTTGTTTTAACAACAAACTTCGTCTCGCTTTTTATTGATTAAAATTTGCCAGACAAAAGGTAGCTGCACTGACTAATTTTGAATGTGGTGGATTTTTTAATGACGTTATATTCGGTAAGTCATCCATGACATGACGACTTTGAAGTATTGTTGGGATTGAGATATTTTATTATTTTAGAGAATTTCAGTAAATAAATAATACAGTGGTATCTAATTTCAAGAAATTGAACGACATTTAATTGATTCTTAAAAAGATTCGAAAACCGTAGTCGTACCGTTTTACCTATAATCTACTTCCGTAGAATAGATCTACACTCAACCATTAAAATGTTAGGGGATTAAAATGTGCACTTTATTTTCAACGGGCCTTACCAATAATAAATTTAAAGTAGTTTTTAAATTAGTGGTACCCTTTTTGCAATTTTTTTTTTTAAAAGTTTTTATTCGCCGTCGCATATCATGCGAAAGTCAAACAAACATCAAATATTAAAACAAATATCAAACTGTTCGGAAAAGGCATTAAGCCGTAGGTCCCTTCTCGTTAACATAAGTATACTAAAGAGAAAGTAATTGCGATCGAGAGAAGAGAAGTCCAAAAAGGGAGGTCCGCCAATGCCGTCCGTCGGTCAGTCTGTTTGTCTGTCCGCGCGCCGTAACGGTACGACGGATTTGCTTCAAAGTTCGTATACAATGTTTTTGAGGTTATATCTCGGGCATCTTTTTATTTTTTGCTTTATCGTTGGAAATAACGGTACCTGAGTTTTTTTTTTTTGTGAAAATAATATATCACTTTTTTTCTATTCTATTTTTTGTTTGTACTAATCATACTTGGGATGGAGCCAAGAATACTGCATACGCGATCATGCATTTTATTTTTTATATTGTTAGAGTAACAACAAATAAATGCCATATATTAGATTATTGGTAGGTGCCAAAAGATAAAACATTAATTTTAGCTCTACTGAACTGATATTTTTCACAGCCTGTAGCTGAATTCAGAACTTTATTAATACACTGGAAAAAATAATATCATAAAAAAACGGACACTGAAAAAATAAATTAATTAAAATTAATTGGGGTCGATGCCCATTGGTTTTAAATGTGTGTTAACTACAATATAAAAAAAAACGTGGCAAGGCATTCCACATTCGTCTTCTACGGCTTAAACAAATGTTTTATTTTCACTGTACGCTTAAGGCTTAAGAGTGAACTGATGTGAGTTTCTAGCATGGCGAGTATTGCTGATGAAATGCATTAGATCACTTATAATTATGATGGAAGTAACGATAAGCAGGAGGCATTGCGAAAATGAATAAGACAGTCAATCGAATTCACGATGTCTCGATCAAGGTTAAAAGCATTTTAGATAATTAATGTTGGTCCTACTTATTCTGGCAGGCATTCGGAGGGTACGTCACTATGCACCGTATTTTTCAAAATGTAAAAAATTGACGAAAAAAAATGCATTTAAAAGGCTACAATTAATTGGTTACAGAAAAGTATGAGATAAACTGAATAAACTAACATATAGTTTTCCTAAATTCCACATTATTTTCCATCTTATTACATATTTTTAAATAAATGCAATCTATGTCATAAAAATTTTCTCATGGATCTCAAACTGCCCCAGATTTACCATGCGATAATTGGTTACTAAGTTGATCAAAGAAAAAAATATGCTTCTCCATTCAAAGTCGGATACCTCAGAAGATATAACCATAACCACCATAGCTCATAAGAATGTTCTGCTAAAAGATTTCAAAACTGAGCAAAAAAAAAGTGTCAAATCGCCCAAAAATATTGTTTTCTTTGTGCCACACTAGAGAATGGTTCCACCTGGCTTTCATTATGTCGAAATAGTAATCCAATATATTATTTCTACTGTCGGATTTGGTGTAGGTAGGCTCAAGGTTGACATTTAAATTTTTATGCGATCTAACATAGTGTTAAATTTTTGGAATTTTTTTTTCTATATATTCAAAAATCCGGTGGATAGTGACGCACCCTCCGAATGCCTGTCAGACCCGTATTTTCTTGATAATGATATAATGTGATTTCTATTCGTCATTTTTTGCTGAAACAAAATCGTTGATAGCTGATATTTCAAGTAATCTTTGAGTTACAGTTTTAAAAAAATATAATTAAAGTCAATGCCCTCTGATGATTTTTATGACATTTTTAACCTTAACATGAATTTGAAAAAAAAGGTGCAGCTTTGATTTTTTTAAAGTATAGCGTTACATATCAGAAGAAAAACTCCAAAGGGAATTTCTGCGCAAACTACTACCAAGGACGAAGAGAACCTTTAACCTTTGCAAATTTATATGTATATATAGTTGTGAAGATATAAGGCTTCACAACTACATATACATATAGAATCAGAAACTCCTTTACGTATTTTAACAACTTTAACACGAAATTAAAGCCATTTTCAAGAAGAAAATTCTAAGTATAATGTTTGGAATTCTCTATATTAGTTTTTGAAATAGATTCGGTTTTAAAAATTACCCTTATTCGAAGTTTTTTCAAAAAGTATAAAGGCCCACCCTAAGTATCCAAATTAAAGAAACAGACCAAAATTCTTGGAACCATTTTTGGGTGAATTAGTGATGAGCGATTTTTAAAAAAGAAAAATGTATGGCAGGTCCCGTATTTAAAAAGATAAAGCTAAACAGAAAATAAAATCCAGTGAGATATTACCCCAAAAGCTTTATATACGAACTTTGACACAAATCCGTCCAACCGTTTCGCCATACCGCTCCCGGACAGACAGACCGACGAACCGCATTGGCGAACCCACTTTTTTGGACTTATCGCTAGATGTGGCCAAGCTAATGTAGACGACGTGTTTTGGCTTAGTAGGAATGGACATGATCATCATGATGCCAATGATACGTTACTGAATATACACATTTCAAAATAATAAGTAGATATTGCCAATCATCAACCATTTTTTTTTTGATAGTGTAACAATGAGCTTAGAATAGTTGGTCATGAAAAACGACCATGAAAAACTTTTTATTATCACCTAGACCGATTCCACCCAAGGATTTCATATAGAAGGAGTATTATTCTTTAGCTGCAGTCTTTAAACTTTCTTTAACCACCAATGAAACTTACGAGTGTTAAGAATTTTGTAAGTTTTCTTGTAATCCAGGATGTAAAGAAATTCACAACACTTGCCAGAATGGATGCCTCCGACAGAATCATTTGCTCTGGCTGGCTTATTGTTTCGAAAAATGTATTATTTTGCCTGGTTATGTAGCAAAGAACTTGAAGAACTTAACTTTAACATTAAAATCGAGCTTAAATTCTTTTTGTTTAGCACATTAAGTTGAGAATTTTTTTATGGATAAAAATGTTCTCTACACCTTTAACTTTATAGATCAGTTTCTTCATTGAGGTATTTATGTATTAAAAACAAATCCAAGTTGTTAGGAATAAATAACTATTTATTTGAAATTCGTCTTTTTCTTTGAATTAAATCTTGCATACAAAATTAAAAAAAACAAATTTGTTTAAAAAAACATAAAAAACATAAATATTTTTAAAAAAAATAAAATACTATGAACATTCCCTGCAATTAATTTTGCTCTATTATGCAGGAGAATCTCCCTTATATATTCATTCGCAGCTATTTTATCATTGAGTATTAGAATGTAAGTTACAAGATTTCTAGTTACATTAAATATGTGTTTTCGAAATTAAGGTACAACACTTTAGGGTCGTATTGTGCGATTTCCTTTTAGAATATTTTAAATGCGAATGTTTATTGTTTAATTATTGTTTGACTTTATTTTGTATGAATGAAAAATTAAAGAAAATAAACAGATTTTGTCTTGAACTATAATAAATAGTGCGAAATTTTCAAACCGCAGTGACTTTAAGTCTCAGAAAGAAAAGCCGACTTTTATATAGTACTTTTAATTATTTTCATTGTTTTTGTTTATGAAGGAAGTTGCACCTAAATACGTGTCTGTATACAATAATTCAATTTAAAGTTGTGACATAGTTTTACCACAACGTCCAACGCAAATATGAAAGTAAATAATAATAATAGAGGAGATAAAGCAGACGGTTGTATAATACAGAATTTAAATAAACTAAAAAGTCTTTCTATGCACAGCCCGTTGGCCTTCTTCTTCATACTCTCGCTTTGAGATCCACATTTTCTTGAATGTATCAAGAGAAGCCAGAATTGAACCACCCATCCATGTTGAGTAGAGACGCTCTTGAGGAGCAGCAATCTGAAATCGAATAAATAAAGGTGAATAAACAAAATGCATATGATAAATAATTGAATGATGTCTACCCGAATTTTCAGATCCTTTGAAGTGTGTTTCTTCATCTCCATTAGCAGCCTATCACCGAAACCTTTAAACAATGTTGAACCACCGGATAGAACAATGTTTTGATAAAGCATCTTTCTCAAATCCATGTCGGACTTTTCTATAGAATACATAAGTACATCTTGAATACCCTCGCATTCTTCACCGAGGAGGTCTGGTCTGAAGAGAACTTCTGGAGCTCTAAACCGTGCGGGACCAATCTTTAAAGTAAAATGGAAATTATTAAAGTTATAACGCCGGGTACTTTACAACATACCTCGAGAGTCTTTCCGTCGGGTAATGTATAAGAAGCCTTTTCAGTTTCGGTGTTCTCTTCTTTCTGCGGATTACTGGCCAAATAACATACTTTTTCCTTGATCGAACGCACGATTTCGAATTCTGCTGTGGAACGGAAGTTGAATCCTTCCTTCCGTATTAACGTTCTAAGGTAGCGTGTAACATCTCGACCAGCGATATCTACTCGCATAATACTATGAGGCATTGCGAATCCTTCGTAGATAGGAACAGCGTGTGTCACACCATCGCCAGAGTCTAAAACAACGCCTGTTACACGTCCAGTTGCGTATCTGAAATATTACATGATGCAACTTAAATAAACTTCAATATAACGGTAGTGAATATCGTACAAACTGAGAACAGCCTGCATGGAAACAAAGAGTGCTGGAGCATTAATGCCTTCAAAGAAAAACTCTGCGGCTTTTTCACGATTTCTCCGAGGATTTAGAGGAGCCTCTGTTAACAAAACAGGATGATCTTCTGTGAATGTCGCTAGTTGTTCCTACAAATAAAATCGTTCAGTTAGTAGAAAAAAATATTATTTGTTGTTTAGGTATGTAAAAAATACATTTGCATATGGGCGAGCTTTTTCTTATCTTGCTATGCCAGGTGTATTGGTGTTTGGATTAATCTTATAACTTAGCTCTTACCGCGCAGCTGATAGTAAATGTTGTGTTTTACTTCTCTCGGGTAGGGTTAAAAGGCATTCCCCACTGCGATAATTTATTATTAAAAAGCACCTTAAAAATGTACCTAATTATTTTCCGACTTACTTTTTTCCTTGCAACTTTTATAAAGTATCGTTATTCGACATATTATATAAAAAATGTATATGCAGCCAAGAATTGCTTCAAGTATCAAAATACAACCTAATACAACCCAAAATATATAGAACCGTTTCGGCACACAGACAGAAGCTGCATTGAGATGTTCCTTGGTGATCGATCTTAGGGCCATTATTATTCTCTTTATATAAATTAACTTGTTTTATACTCATTTAAATCTTCAGATCATATGTATGAAGCTTAGTTTTAATTATATAAAAAATGTGCATGTCTTTTTGAGTATATTATATATGAGTTTAACGAAAATCTTCATAAAATATTTGTTTGGGCATCCAAAAATGGTTTTGGTTAAATCAAATTGTTGTAGATGTGTCAACATTTTTTAGGATTTATCGAGTTTGTTGAAACTGGTGGAAAAACTATTTGCTAAAGAGTTAATCTTCAGAAGGAAATAAAACACCGTGTTATGAATTTCGTCAAAGACATAAGAAATATTTACGACGAGAAAGAATTTAACGCTAAATCTATGTCATTTCTTCATTTGTTTAATTAAATCAACAGCTTCAAAGTTACTCTAAAAAAAGCCCTTTTTAATACTTCTCGCTCCTAAACCTAATAGTTTCTTAATTTTAGTTTAAATTTAGTTAACTTCTTAAGATAAATACTTAAATCTTATTTTTAAACTAGATCTGAGTGTAGATTTTTAAGAATTTACATGCAAGATATTTGACGTTATTTTCTAAATATCGCTTGTATTAAGCTAACAATAATAAATCAATAAGTAAACGCCAAGGAGTTTTGTGTAATGAAGAATAAATAATAAAATATGTTAACAAATGCATTTACTTTGCTGTAGATGTAGCTCCAGATGCGCTCCATATCATTCCAATCTGTAACAATCCCATGTTCCATCGGATATCGTATGCTTAACAGTCCCCGGTGCTCTTCCGCTTTTGGTCCAATAAAAATATCACCTTCTAGAGCACCGGCCATCACCCGCACATGTTTCGGTCGACCGACACTAAAATAAAAGGAGTTCCAGTTGAATTTGCAAAAAACATGAATTTTTTCGACTTACTAGTTTGGGAATCTGCACTTTGGAATATGCTCTCCGGCAAAACCGGCCTTAATAACCCCAGAACCCTGTGAATTTTAAAATTGTTTTGGAAAAATTTAAATTTTTGGAAGTTTAATTATAAAGGGAATAACATCATGAAAACCACCCCCATTCCACAGGTAGACATGCTCCTAGTGTCAAAAAGTTCGAGAAACCAACGTAAAGTCGTTATGGGATTTGCACCAAAGATTGGCTTGTCCGTAGTTGACTACAAGCGAGACGAAGAAATCGACAAATTTTATATATCCTGTCAAAATCAACGCGACTACTACCGAGATCCATACAGAAAACTGCGAAAAAATGAAGAGTTCTTGGTGCAAGGACCTTGTGGTGTAAAAGAGGATCGCAACACAGTCATTTTGGGACAACCATTCCGATCTGTCACCGAACGTCTTCCGATTATCTATCCCTTGGTGCAACCAAAAATCGAATGTATTGAACCAATCAAGTTGTATGGAACATTTAATAGAACTTCTTGTTATAAATTTAAAACGTAGATCATTTGCAGTGTTTTCATTTAATGTTCGAAAAATGCATATTTTCTGTATTTCAAGCTTCCGTGGCAGATGAAGGAAAAAAAATTTAGTCATCTTTTTACAGGTAAGGCAATAGCTATCCATAGTTTAGGGGGGAGAGGTATGGTGATGTCATTTGGACAGTTTTTTTTTCATTTTTGTTGGTTTGCAGTTTGCACGACCGCACCTTGATTATAAATCAATTTTGAAATGAATTTTAGTAATTTTTGGAACTTACATTATCAATAACAACTGGTTGATTAACTACGACATCATAGGGTTCCATATTTGTGCACTAATTTATTATTTTTTCACACGAAATCACTTCCAATCGGCCTTTTTCCCAAAAAAAATTGAAAGGAATAAAAAGCTTTTGCGAAACGACGACCAATAAATTGACAGTTGCGCTTTCACTCTGACACTTTAGTATTAAACAGTCATCAGTTAAGAATGCCAGTAGGATTGATTGGTACTACTCTATTATGTGCAAAGTGCTGCCAGGCTTCAGGTTTAATCATGCGAATTTTAACTATTGGCCTTGGTAAATTCATATTTGTATCTCTAATTTGATTTTTTTCGTGGCAAATAGAACACTAATGAAAATTCTTTGAAATTATTCTGTTTTGTTATTGAGTTGCAAAATTTATTTTTTTTACTCTTCAGTAAAAATTTGTTCCCACAATTCAAAAACAAAATATTTTACTGAAGAAGTGTTTTCTCGTCACAAAATATTATGCAAATAAAATACATATACATTTATTTATACAGTGAAACCTGTGGTGCAAGAATTATTGGCCAACTTAGACAGGTAGGTTTATGATTTTTAATTTATTAAACACATACAAAAATGCAAATGCCACCATGGCGACCAGCAAACGACTATGTTGCTGGCCAACTTTCGCAGGTTATTTTGTATGAAAGATGTAATATTTAATAGGTTTTACTGTAATAGCTTTTCTGGTCGCATAACAACAACAACATAATCGCATTAAAATTGTTTTGCTTGTTCACAGTGTTGCCGATTAAAAAAAAAATTCTTTTTATTATGATATTTCTAAAAAATAATGAGATTTAAAAAATTGGGGAAAATATAATAAGAAAACTCAAATTTCATATTTTACTGTTTTTGTCTTAAATGATGTTATTTTAAAGGTAAAGGGAATGAAATGTGCACGAGATTAGCTATGTCACATGGATGATTCCAAAATGTGTATCTGATTCTTGTATTCTCTTTTGGCCTTCTAAAAATTCTGCGTTTGCTTTATTTATGGGTTCTACTCCAGCGTGTTTGCTTGGCGTTAGGCACAAATCAAAGCCAATCAACAATAATGTTCTTAAACAAAATTGAGAAAACAAAAGAAATTTGTAAATTAAAACAAAAAGGCAAGGACTGTAATGCTACGTGTCCACCGAACACTAAACCGAGACTAATCTTTTAGCGTATCCACCGAAAAAAAAGAGATTATAATAGGAGTTTTCTCCCAACTTGCTATCTCAAATTTACAAAATGTTCAACATCTGGTTGTAGAATGGCTTTCTCGCTCTCAATTCTCAGCAACCAACGTCACTTTTGACATATTCAGGTATGGTAAATTTGTATTTAGTGTGTTAACAAACCGATTCTTACATGCAAACCCAGTTTCTCTCAAGATTATTTTTTAACCTTGTGTTTATCAGATTAAAATTTGTATGGTAAATCTTAAGATTTAAGGTAGATTAAGGGCAGATTAATCTTAACCTCGCTTTAGTGTTCGATGGAGACAAGGCATAAACAAATTGAGCGTATGAAAACGCGATGCGAGCCCAAAAAAATAAGTTTCTTAGGACAAAAATCATAGCGTATGAAACCTGACAAAGGAAACAAAATTTATCATTGGAGTTGTCAGTAATAGATTTTAGTAAAATAAAATTTTAGTCAATTTATAATTTTTCAGGAAAACTGTCAGTTTATGCAGAGAATGTTTCATTATTATTAGGAAAAGCCCAGGTGAGTAATTATACATAATGAGAGGCATTTTGTCTGCATAAGTTTTTGTATCCAAATCAAATTTAGCCAGCTCACTCACACAATTGCAGTATTTCCTTCGCGAAGGAATACATTATGGTAAACATGTCAAGTAGGTATCATTAATGTCAAACTGGGCTTCAAAAACCATATTATTGAAAATCAACGGAACCCTCTGCGTTCACACGTATTCACAGATAGGATTTTGCGTGTTCAATGGGATAGGGGTATTCTGAGTTGACTATCTGGTTAATTACTTTTTTTGCAAACAGGGGCCTGAAGAATAGAGTACATGGCGATGATATGTTTTAAACTCCACCCAGTGTTACCTTCGTGGACTCTTTAGAGCCATTTTGACTCTTTTTGAACGTCCGGACTCTGTGACTCATCTTTCTGAAAATTAACCAAACTGGAAATTTTTTTCTAAAATTCGACTATACCATTTTAAATTGTATGGATTTTATACTGCATTTGATGGATATAACTGTCGATTGAATTACCTAATTCGAATCTTTATGAAAACATATACAGTGAGTGCCGAAAGTGAGTAAACGTTTTGCATTTATGTATTTGTGTTAAGAAGTAGTTAAGTAAGTAGTAGAAGTGGCCATAGAGCTCCCTCATCACTTTTCCACCTTATATTGGCAGACGTAATTGTTTTTTTCCTCAATCATGCCCTTTATTATGCGGAGGGGAGGTTTGATGTCTGCAACCTCGCTGTCAACAAGTAGCCCTCCTTTTCTTGCAGCTCATCCGCCTGCTCATTTCCCTCAATAACGCAGTGTACTGGCACCCAGCAGAGTCTCACTCGGTTCCCACTGCTTTATGCTTTAAGAATTGTGCGACAGCTTCTTACTATATCAGAATTGATGTTAGTTGATTTCATTGCCTTAAGTGTGGCCTGGCTGTCGATGTATTTAGCAGTATCTCGTCCGGATACCGATTTTACTGCATTTGCTCAGCCGCCTTGAGGACAGCTAGAACCTCTGATTGAAAGACGCTGCTTGTTCTCGGTAGTCTTATAGATTCCCTCACTTCTGGATCTTTTGAGAAAATTCCAGACCTTGCTCCCTCTATCGTTTTCGAACCATCTGTTAAGATTGCTATTTCATTTGCTCCCTTTCCGGATAATTACATCGTACGGAATGTCGAAGTCGTCTAAGGGGGGATTTTATCCGTTATGATTGGGTAAGTTATGCCATAAAATAGAAGTTATTCATTTAACTTGATATAACTTGAGTTGGGGTGATCTTAGAACCCTCTACCAGATTTTTCTCGTCTGAACTTCAGTTATCCAGGTATGAGTATTTTTTTTAAATTTCAATCAAAAATATTTGTTAAATTGCTGTAAGCTTACTTAACACAAATAGATAAATACTTCACTAGTAAACATAGTGAAAACAGAACTGGAAAACTAATTTCGTTTTCGATTGGTAATACGGGAGAGGTCTCCGATCCGCGATGCCAAACGAACAAGTAAACACATTAAATTTGAATTTGAAGTGTATTTGCCGTTGTATTTGTGTACATGTATTTCCAACCACCGCACTGCCAATGTGATGACGATGAAGAGGGTGGAAGAAAATTAAAATTAGCTTTTGATTTTTTTATAATTTCCACCTTATCTAAGACTTATTAAATGCATCAGCAATAACAATTATATTTATCGATTTTGACGTTTGTGGTATTTGGTTGTATTAGTGCTTCTGGTTTTGATTCTGAATTTAAAGCCAAAAGCGAATTTCTCTTCTTTCCAGGAGAGGAACTCTCATTTGAGTACCAAACAAACACTTTCACAAGAGTCTGAAAGTTTTCCGCTGCTGTCGCGGATCCCAGTGCTTTTCGGTTTCAAAATGGAAAAGGTTGAGTTAGCAAATTTTGTCTTGAATCTGCGGCTTTTGTTGTCTTCTTTAAATTTTTAATGTTGGTTGAATCCTAACTAGAAATCACAATAGTAGGGCACTGTACTTCAACCCACGTTCGTAACTTGTCTCCAAATATTTTCATTCTAAATAATACGATAAGAATTCCATGTTATTTCTGCTCTTTTCTCCTTGAACCGAAGTGACATCAAAGACTTATGTTCACTAACTTTACAAAAGATACTTACCATACCTATTGCATCTTACATGGTCATAGATATAAATATGCCGCTTAAACACAATGCTAAAATACATTACAATATAAAATTACGCATAGAATACAATTATTTATTCACAGCTGTTAACAAAAAATTACATTTTCAATAGAAATAAAAAAAGAATGAAGTGTTAAATACATGTGACTTAACGTTAAATGTCATTATTAGCATAGTAAAATAAAGGATAGTAGCTTGTATTACTTGTTATCTAAAATGATTGATGAAGGTACTGGATTTGCGATTATAATTTTTAAACTCTTATCGGGAAACTCAAATTCAAGCTTTTCGTTTACTTCCTTTTTGGGATCGACTGAGTTTTGGAACGTTTCTATCATTCTCGGCACCAAGTCGTCTGTAATCATAACTTGGATCCAATAGCCTAGGACTCCGAAAGGATATTCCTTTGTAACAACAGATCCGGTAACACTTTCAGCAACAAAAGTCAGAGCCAAGTTCTGCGACTTAAATGTGAAGTGTCGTCCGTGGCGTATGCGATCTTTTATCGACAACAGAAGGAATTTAGCTGCATATGGAGCCAAAGTGATTTCTATACCATCTAGTGGTATGCAGTTTGCGGCATTGGGCTGAAAATCTACAGGACATGATTTTTGAAGAGAGTCGCAAACAGACATAGATTGCAGAAATTCGTTGCCTTCTCCAATAGCGTTAGTTGGGAGTTTGTTATTTTCTTGTGACAAGCACTGTTCATTTAAGCTTTCAGAATCGATTTCTTGCTTGAAATTTTGTTTGGGAATCTCACGGAATGTAAAGTCGGCGTTTACTCCGGCCAAATCGGATCCCTGCTTTTCTAGATCATCTTGCAGGCTTAGCAGTGTTTCCGGGAAGAGTTCGAAGACACTCCGAGAACGATTCATGTCTGTAATAAGAAAATCGCCGCCAGTCTTCGTGTCTTGCATTAGAAAGTTCAGAACACCTTTCCCATTCCAACGAGAAGCTTGTTCGATTTCCTCTTCAGTTACTCCGACTATCTGACAAAATTCCACAGAACCAAATGGCGAATCTAAGGTACTGAGTTGAACATCTTGAGCCAGTAATATATTTTGGATTATTGAGTTTGAACCATTTAAAGCCTTACGCCATGGAACATTGTCACCCACGTAAAACCGATTGCCTGTTTGAAAGCAGTACCTTGCTAGAGCCTGTAGAAGATTTGCAGGCCACGTAGGTGGACGTTCATTTTTTTCTTTTTCGGAATTTGGGCTAGTTTTTAGAAGGCGAAAGGTGAGTTCAAATCCTATTCCAGAAGTACGAACCCCATCAATTGGTGTTTCCACTGCATGTACTCTTCCATCACCGTGCAAATCACTCAATCCAAAGCTTATATAATGCCAATGTGGTGGAATACCCCGATCTATGTCGCCATTGTTAAAATACATGCTAATGTAATCCAGAGGATCTTGACCACCCAGCCAATACTTGAGAACGGTGGTCACTTGTAGTGGATTTGGCTGGTCTGGGTAAACCACTGAACAATGATCAATAAGTGCTTTTAAACCTGGTGGAGGTTCAGGTCTTGGTGTATTTGAAGCCATTAGAACAATTAAAAATTGTAAAAATAAAAAAATTAACTAATATTTAGAACAAAACAAAACTAAACAGAAAAAAACGTAAACAACGCACCTTTGACAGTCGAGTGAGGTATGTTCATAAAACTTTTTCGGTATGTTTGATATCAGATTCGGGGCGAATTGAAAAATTAGTTTCTTGTTCTACTTTGTTTATTACTGAAACTGATGTCGATTTTCATTCACCCAATGTTGGAGCAGAACTCGCAAACTACCTAGAATAGCATTGACATTTCAGGCCCATATGTGAAAATTATTTCCATATATTATCCCGCATTTATAAATGCTGCATTTCTGCTTAATGTTAAGTTTAGACTAAACATAATAATGTAGTTCATTAAATCAAACAATCCTTTTGGGACCAGTTAACGTGCCAACTAGCTCACAGAGTTTGAAACAGTAATGTATCTACAGTCCTGTCAGTTGCTGTCAATTTTATTGATCTTTGTAAATTTTCAAAACCATTCTGAAATAAAATTTCAATTTTGACAAAACTATTTGGTGTACTCACAAAATTAATAAGTGGAAAACAACTAGCAAATACGTGGGTGCTTTTGACGAAAAAAAAATTATTATTGACGAATGGAAAAGTTTTTCTGCGATAACTGGTTGTCAAAAAATGAATATGTTGTAGATGGACTATACAAGTTTGACATGGGATTTCCATAAAGAAACACCAGTTTTTTATGTAAGTAAATAAAGTATTTTATGTTTGAAAAGTGAACCAACTTATTATAAAATAGTTTAATACACATTTCAAACCCCATATTGTCACATATATGAGTAGTTTGAATTAATTGAACTGGTAGACCACACTTACAAAATGTCATATCAGTTTGTTACTTTTATTACAAAACTTTGGTGACTTTAATAAAGTTAATTTAAATACAGTGTATTTATTATTATGTTTATAATCGCATTTTAGAGGATGTATAAATCAGAAAACAGGCAGACTGCTCTAAGATTGCAATTTCTATTCAAAATATAAACTTAGTATTACATTGGTAACTACACCTTTTACATTAGGTTATTTAATAATGTTTTTTTTATAAAATAATATGTACTAACTTCTTTAATTATCAAATATAAGAAACAATTTGCAGCTGCACCTGATATTTCAATACAAAAATTAACGAACTATCAAAATCTATAGCAACAGTACAAAATTTGATCGCCAGGGGTACGCCTTCATTCGTCAATACCGACCAAACCAGTACCGACTATAAATTGTACAATTTAGTCTAACATTTATTTGTTTATGTAAATAATCGCATTTCTTAATACATTTATGTATATGTGTTTATAGTTGGAATATTAAAAATAAAGATATTATATGGAAGAATTAAATAAACCTTTAAAGAAAAAACGCATACATTACTGCGGCGTTCCGCAGTGCAGTAACTATAGATATGGAGAGATCTCGATGCATAGGATTCCGAGTCATGTTCTATCAAACTGTAAGGAGCATTTAAAGTGGAAGGTAATTTTAAAAATAAGGAATGTGCTTACACTTCTCTCCAACGCCAGCTTTACATTGCCAGATGCTTTAGTTGAACTTTATGTGGCCTCATATCATCAAGAATTCAAATGTTAAACATCGAAATATACAAAAATTATGTTACACAAACGCGGTTTGTTTGCATATTTCACATTTCGTTTACGTAGAAGCCTATTTGAAATTTTCAGTTCTTTCACTATTTTTATACACTTACACATTTTTCAAAGACATTCCGAAAAAAAATTATCACATTTCATTTAGAATTGTATTTAAAATTTGAATTTCTTCTACTTCCGATTATTTTTTTATTTTTATACCCTATCCTAAGGGTATATTAATTTTGACACATAGTTTGTAACACCCCTTAATATTCGTTGTAGACCCATAAAAGTATATATATTTATGATCAGGACCGTCCGTCCGTCCGTCCGTCCGTATCAACTTTTGAGGCCTTTAAATTTATGCTAGGAGGCTGAAATTTGGAGCATATACTCCCTAGGGTCCTGAAATGGTAAAGTGTTAAAAGTTTTTAAATCCGCCCTCTGCCACGCCCACAATTTAGAAAAAACCGTTTTAAGGCTTAAGTTAGAGAGACAAAGTTGTAAAACCTTCACAAGATATGTAGGTACTGCCTACCTTTTTGTTTTTTGTCACGCCTACTTTTTGTGGGCGTTTTTCACTAAAATGCTGTTTTCTTTGAAAATTTTCATAGAAATCGAAAAAAAATGTTTAACAATATATTTAGCCAATATTTTTTCCAATATATCGCCCATACAAAGTTTTTGGCCACGCCCACTTTTTGGGGGCGTTTTTTCAAAAAAATATTTTTTTTTTCTATAAATTTCATAGAATGAAATAAAATGCTATCTATCATCTTCCTTATGAATTTTTTCTTTGGGGTACATAGGGATAAGGATAGGGTATCATACTGTTCGCCCCCAGCGGACTGTAGCCTTTCCTTATGTTTTTATATGCAAAACACATTGGGCCGAACAGCTGTCAAAACCATGGAGACACATTATTGTTTCAAGAAATGGCCAGCAGATGTATCGCAAAGCAGTTAACCTGGTCCCAATTATCAATGTCAGCACGTAACTTTTATTGACGAATGGAAAAGTTTTCCTGTGAAAGCTATCAACAAAATGTGAAATTTGGTTGAGAACTGTAAGACAAATTTACAAGTTTTGTTCCAATATTTAGGTGGCTGCTTTGCTATAAGTTTTATAATGAGTTCTAAATATGATGTTTATATTTTTATGTTACGGGATATAATATTTTGCTTATTAATAATGGATTTCCTCTTTGAATTTTCTGTAAAAATATAAACTTAAAATTCACTTTTTTAGTTATAATTAATTCACACACTCCTAAAACATTGACCAACCGCCAAAATTTATAGCTACCTACTGATGCGAAATTTAACCGCCAAGGGTAAGCCTTCATTCGTCAATAGAAAAGAAAATGGTTGTAATATCCACTACGTCGAGACAATTTCTGAATCGAAAATATACACCAGGGATCCAATTCTGGTTGTGTGAAAAAATGAATCGAATCAAATATGTAAATAATTCATTTTTATATAAATAAATTAAATACAAATGCAACACAATTAGAAATAAAAACAATAATTCCTATTATTATCAAAAAAAAAGGCAACCCTCAATTAAATAACATTATCATTAGTTTTAATAGTTTAACAAAAACATTGGTCTTGTAAACCAAAAATAAGAATAATTTCTTTTTAAACTGTATTTTTAAACTATTTTAAAATGCAAGACAATAAAATAAATAGAGGAAATAAAAACATAAAACATTTCTTGAAAAACCATATACATATGAATAGCTAAGTACCTATTTTAGAATAGTTTAGGATGAAACATTTATATACAAAATTGGGAGTATATTATTGGCGAAAGGAACAGGGATTTGGGTTTTGCAAGTGACTAATTTGAAAATTGCTTATTTTAAATAAACGTTTAAGAGAAAAACTTTTTTTAAAGACTTAGACAACATTTTGTACGTATTGGGATATCGTATATTTAGAGGAAGAATAGCCGCAACATTAAGTGCAAGAAGAAAAAACGACTGCGACTACACGCAAAATAAAAAAAATGCCAAATGCCAATGGGATTTTTTGCAGAACAAAATTAAATCCTTTACTTAAAAAGTGTCAGAACAAAAAGTTATCATTTAATTTTATCATAGAATCGGAATAGGGGCACTGGCGGTTTATAGCATTTGCTGTCATATGATATGTTAAAAGTTCTGCATTCACAAACATATTTTGGGATACGTAGAAACATCCAAATTAGGGAAAACGTGTAATATCTACGCATCAAACGCATTGTTGGCAAATCGAACAGATTTTGCTTTAAAAAATATCCTTAGGCCTCCCGGTTTCGTATTTTAAGAACGATTTATTGAATTCAAGGCCTTTTTGGATATTTGAATTTGAATTTGATGAATCTCGGTTAGTGATGCCAAACAACGACATCTAAGCTGATGTTTGTTTGTACTCATACTGTGTTTTAGGACGTGAGTCACAAAATGGATATTATCTGTGTTTTAGGACTTTATTAGTCCTATTAGTTCCGCTATAAAATATTCACACTAACCTCAAGTGAGAATGAGTATTATTTATTTGTATATATTGTTTATATAAATTAAGAGTTTAAATACTGTATAAGTATATAAAAATATATATATATATATACTAAATTCTGAAAAATATATGTAGGTGGGTTGGGTGTTATGGAATTGGGTACAGAGTGATTTCACTATTATCTACACATCAATCATGCTATTCAATCATGCAATCAATTTTAAATCCCTGTGGTAACCACCGGGAACTGGTCTTGTTTAACAGCACAAGACTTGCTTAAGGTGCGATCAGACGGTCATCCAAACTTAATTGAAGATTTGATCTCATTCTGATACTTACTAGCGGCGGTTTATGTGTAATTAAGACGGTCCACCAAGACTGACTAGCAAAAACACTAATAGGGACTCTTACATGAATAAAATCAACCATTCGAACACCATACGAACTCAAAGACGAAGTGAATCAATTCATCGAAGCCTTGCAAAGTTCAACGTGGAGTAATACTCCTCATAAAATAAGAGTAATCGCAAAAAGCGAAATAAAGTATTCCCGAGAAATTACTGATTTAGTAAAGGAAAAACGAAGAGCTCGTAAAAGATGGCAGCAATCTGGTGCTCCACAGGATAAAACAATTTTATAAAATGTTTCCAGCTAACTTTAAAAAGAGATTCTGATCTTTAAAGATCGTGAAATCTCTATGTACCTCGAAAGCTTTGGTAAGCTATGAAAGGCATGAATAAGCTAATGATGCAAGCGCCACCCATTTGGGAAGACATTCCCCGACAGTGGATGATAGCTGAGGTTATAATTCCTAAGCCAGGAAAGCCTCCAAATTATACAAAATGATAAAAAACTCATGTTAAAACGTAACATCCAATTATCGAAGAACCACTAATACAGGATCACCAATTCGGATTCACAACAGAGCACTCTACAATTGATCAACTTTACAGAATAACAAACAAAATTTAAAAGCTCTAGAGGAAAACAATATTTGTTCTAGCGTTTTTCTTGATGTTTCTGAGGCCTTTGATAAGTTATAGCACACGAAATTAAAATATAAACATAAAAAACCGTCCCAGAACAATTTTTGAGATCATAAGCTCTTATTCAGCGGACAGACTCTTTCGTGTTAACCAAGGGAACGAGTACTCCGAATTATTTTATACACTCGAGAAATACTGCATGAAACGGATACTATCGTAACGACGTTCGCGGATGATACGGCCATATTAGCTGTAGACGATTCAGTCTGGGACAAATGAACTTCAACGAGCTTTCGGCAAAATATGCGTCTAGAAAAAAAACTTGGCGTATTGTTCTCAACGAGACTTAAAGAAATGTAAGAAATCTACCTATTTATATTGCCTCGGTACAAATTCCGTACAAATATGAGGCAAAATACTAGAAATTTCGCGCGTATTATAAATTCTAGACCAGAGAAATCTTTTACGCCGACTACAAAGGACCTGTCTTCATAGTGTCTCTCCACCTACCTGTCTGATTAAGTTTTAGAAGTTTATATTTATAAGAACCTTAGAAAAATATAGCTGAAGAATTCACTAGATTGAATCACGTAAGGAATTTTCAGAACTAGTCAGGGTTCAGTGAAAAAGATGGTGGCTCTTTATTGGCACCTCTTACATCCCCGAAATAATACATTGGTGATGTTTTGTTTGGGCGGACCAAAAAAGCATTAAAAAGCCAAAGAACGGAAGTGCCTCCGTCATAGAGTCATTTACACGGTCTAAAAAAATTAACAAAGATTATAATAAAACCAAGAGGAAAATTTGTTGAAGAGCCCAAACGCATTTCCGTCTTGTCTACACCACTCTTTTCTATGTCTCTCTTTGCCCCACCCACTCTTTCACTCTTATTTTCAGATTATTAAAATAATAACCCTGTTTCTGAGAAATACTCTCTTGCAACTTTTTACCCTTGTAAACATTTTTATATGAAAGGAAAAGATATTTCCATTCACCACATTAGAGAATGATAATTGTAACTGGAATGGTTTTTGATTCCTCAACATGTTTTTACAGAGAGACTAGTGTAATCTTAACTAAAAGAATTGGGATCTATTGATAATAACTAGACTTTTATACATATTCTGCATATCCTTTGACTTTGGTTAAGCTTGCGCCCGGTTGCATAAAGCTGTATCCCTGAATGGAAATTAATTAAGTAATATTCATGCTGCTAGCCAATATTAGGTTTCCTTTAAATTGGTTCAAATTTAAATTGAGAAATTTGCGATGTCGCTGTGGTTACTGGTTTTTATTTTATGTATATGGATTTTTCAGGAGCTTTTGATTTTTCCAGCATATTATTTATAATATCTGACGATGTTCTGATCAAGATTGTGGGATCATCACTTTCCACGTTTTTGCTGAATCTACTCTTGTTCTACTTAAGCAAATTTCGTCAGGCCTCCCATTTTGACTTGAGCCAATAAAAAGCTGAAAGTGTCATTTTTATGTGATCTAGGGCTTCTGAAAGCTGCCTTGATGTAGCTTGACTCGTGGGGGTTCTTCTTTCTTTGATTCTTCTGTCGGGATCAACATAACATATTGAGAATGTTAAAAAGGTCGTATGTCATTAAACAGCTTTTCATAATGTGGAAACCATAAAAAACACAGCCAACTTTTCTTATATTATTGTTAACAGCGATCATCTAAACGGCGTATTGAATAGCTGCACAGGATATTTGCGCGATTAGGATTTAGAAGGCCCGGGTGAGGTTACTTGCTAAAAGTGAGAGGCACGGGAAAATATTTATGTTTACCCTACCCCAGACATTTTGATACTGGCAAAAACTTATTGCAACTAGAAGGGGTAATTGGAATTGCACAACTAGAACGATAACTAGATTTGAACAAGAACAAGACTTGTGAACTAAAATTGCACAACACTTATGTTGTTAATATACCAATCAATAATATTATACTATATTGATTATAATATAATCAATAATAGTGGAATTTTTTGTTCTAGACAGCAGGGAATTTATGGAAAAATAACCAATCAATATATGTATACATACTTAAGAATTAACAACTCGCATAATGTAATGACATGCCTCACTTTTAATAAATATAAATAAGATTGGGTACCTATATCCGCTTCATTAGCTGAAAATATGATTTCATTTCAACTGTATTTTAACAGAAGCACTTTATGAATATCAAAATCAAACACCTTCGCTGTTGCAACAAATACAAAATTTCAATTGCCGATGGGAAAATTGTTACCAATTTACAAAAATCTTGACTACCTCCCAATCATTACCTATCTTACTTCATTTTTTCTATACCTACAGATATCATAATTTTGTCAATTCAAAAGGAGAGGAAAAGAAAAAAATATATAACCTACCTAGACTGGTTGTTTCATATGTAGGTCTGAAGTACGATCCATTTTGTTACCCTCTTTCCTCTTACAAGATATACGAAGGGAAGCAAAAAATATAATACATACTTTTGGTCTTATTTCCCTTCACACATTTAATTTCAAAATAAAATCTTCGACGTCATGGCTAAGAAATACGATTTCGAATAAATTTTTATAACAACGCTGGTCTTCATATTAAATAAACAAAGACAAATATTATAAGTTAATTAATTTATTGTATTAATATCCTAGTCATTAAAATTAAAACTTACAATTGAATTAATTTATGTACAAGTAACTATTTTTTTATTTAAAATAGATTACACCCTGTGGTTTATTTGAAATCGTGCGTAGCCTTGCCCGTTAAATTTTAGGTGATTAAAAAGAAAGGTTAAGTTTCTTTTTTTTTATGAATCATCACCTTCAGCTACACTTTCACCGTCCATCGAATCGTTGCAAACCGAAAGATCCGATTCAGAAGGCTGACGATTGTTTCCTATTTGTCTTATATCCTCGCATGTATTATTTTTAATTTCATCCTCGTTTCCCGACGGCAATTGGGTCTGGCGAAGAAGCGCCAACCTCTGTTGGGTGATTTCTAAATGATGTTTCCTCCACTTTATCCTTCTGTTTTGAAACCACACTTTCACTTGTGCTTCAGTCAATTGAAGGGTATGCGCCAAATATAGTCTTTCTGGCCCCACCATGTACTGTTGCCGTTCGAATTCGGCCTCTAGTCTTTCCAATTGTTCTGGGGTGAATATAGTGCGTACTCGTTTGTTTTTTAGAGTAGATTTCTTGCCAATATTTTCTGAAAGGAAACATAAATGCAAAAGCTTTTTAAAGAGTGGATGAAGCAATTGTATGGTGTAGATGGTTTTAAAAGTTATTTCAAGGGAGTTAGAAATAATAACAATTTCAAAACGAAATTTTTGTATTATAAAAAAAAAATGGAAACAAATTTTTAGTATAAATGTATTTATGTATGTCGACCTAGTAAAAAACTGCATATTGGGCGTTTGAGATGACTGGGACATGTAAAGCGATCGAACACCAACGCTCCAGCTCGCAGAATCTTAACTGCAATACGGAGGGATAACAAAGTATAGGTGGGCCTGGGTCTCAACCAGTAGCCAAGCATCTAACTGCCACCATTTGCACTTTCCAAAGTAGTTGAGGTACCCTTACACTGCATACGGTCATAAGGGTATTGTGCTGACATTCGTGATTAGTGTCAGATTACACTACTTGCTTTTTGGTCAATTTTATCTGTTAGAATAAGCATGGTCATTTGTAGTCATTAAGTTGTGTTCATTTAGGGAGTGCACATTATACAGCATGATATTATTTTGAAAGCGATACTGTCATATTTGGTCATTATTAGACCAGTTGGCATGCAATCTAATCCAACTTTAATTTTGTTAATTAAGACGTCAAAAAACTTCCTAATTTCCTAAGTATTTCTAACAAACAGCTGTAGTGCTGCAGTGGGCAAAAGATACACGCATGCCCCAATGCCGTCTAGTACCTAACCTATATGGGTATTTAGTGCGTTTTAGAAGTTGTATCGATTGTTGGAATTTTCGACTTGGCAAAATGTGTATTTTTAACTTTATAAATATAATATAATTTACATATAATTGCCATTTCTGTAAGTTTTCACTTGCGAAATGGTCATTATTTGAATAATTGCCATGCAATCTAATCTTAACTTAATACCTATCATGGCCTAATATGTATAACACGGTCGGAGAAATATGTTTTGCTTATTTTAGGTACATACTTTAACTTGACAGTTAAACCCAATATTTTCCTTGTGCGCAATTGAACCCCACAAAACAATTTATCGTCGGGTAAGAGTTTACACGATATTTTTCATTTATGATATATGATATTTTTACACCATTGCAAATATAAAATGATCAAAATTCAATTTGAAGTAAAAGTGGTCCATATCGCAGAATGATTAAGACAATTAATTAATTCGAAACTAAAGTATTTACCCTATAAAAATAAGGGAGAGCATACAGAAAAACTTTATGTAAAATGTTTAAAGCATATTCAATTTATTTTATTGTGTAGAAAAAAAAAGAATATATGACAACACTCAAATCATATTTTGTATTTTATTACAGAGAGTCAAAAAGTGTTTTGGTTTAGTTTTTCCTTCTCCTGTAGAATTGTCATTTAAGTAGCTAGCAGGTTTACACTCTAAGCCGACGTATGACGAAAAACATTAATAGTATTACTGTAATGAGCACTTCCGCTCCATAATACCTTTCTAATAAGATAACATTCATGTATCTCCATTTCGTTTAGAGCAGGTAAAAACATAAGGAAAGGCTACAGTCCGCTGGGGGCGAACAGTATGATACCCTATCCATATCCCTATATGCCCCAAAGAAAAAAGCATTAAGAAGATTTTATTTCATTCTATTAATTAAAAAAAAAAAAGGTTTTTTGAAAAAACGCCCCCAAAAAGTGGGCATGGCCAAAAACTTTGTATGGGCGATATGTTGGAAAAAAATATAGGGTAAATATTTTGTTAAACATTTTTTTTTTGCTTTCTATGTGGCAAACAACTTTATATGATAAACTTATAAAGGGGGCAGTGCCTACATATCTTGTGAAAGATGTAACACTCTATCTCTCTAACTTTAGCTTTAAAATGTTTTTTTCTAAATTGTGGGCGTGGCAGTGGACGTATTCAAAAAAACTTTACACTCAACCATTTCGGAGCCCTAGGGAATATGTGGTCCAAATCAGCTTCCTAGCTTAATTTGAAAGGCCCAAATATTGCGTACGGACAGACGGACGGACGGACATTGCTAGATAATCTTAGGATTTGGTCCTGATCATAAATATATATACTTTTATGGGTCTACGACGGGTGTTACAAACTATATGCCAAAATTAATATACCCTTAGGATATGGTATAAAAAGGGTCTTATGATTTTTCCTTCACTTTTTAATAGAAAAATGATTGTATAAATATGTAAAATTGATTGTATTATGTATAAGAAGGTCACTTAGGAGTTTATTAATATTATTTAGTTTTTAAATAAGGTTTATCTGAAGTGCAGGGTTATATGATATTTTATTATGTTTTCAATTTATGACTGAAACACGAACTACGAAAAAATTATGAAAGAAGCAGCGGCAATCCATTGGGAGGATTCGACATAGATTGGGATGCTTGGACAATGCTCCTTTAATCATACAATGCATACATACAAAGTATTTACCTACTTTACAACTTATTTTTTTAATTAATGAAAATTTGTACTTTATTAGTCATGAAAATACATGACGTTAGCGAACATCTAAGTTAGAAAAAATTTATAGAAAAGACATATTTGCTGGGATGCTGGTAAAATTGAAACTATATCCTGCTTTAAGACCAATGTTTTGTAATCAATTGAAGGTTCAACAAAGTATTGCGTGTTTTTCTGTCGTTGCAGAAACTTAACAATACACGCAGACAAACCCAAATAATTTTTGATAAGGCTTTTTCCATGTTATTTTATTTTCATTGTCTCATATTTCTATTTATAAATGTTTGACATATTCACTATTAAAAAAATATATATAAGTTTTGTTGAAGGCAAGAGGAGGGATTCCACACACTATCGAAACCCCGCGTTTGTTAATTTCAAATGCCTATTTTTACTTATATCGAAAAAGTCATATATAATATTAATTTTTCTTAAAAAACCCACATATGTATGTATATGCAAGTAACCATATCGTAAATATACATATAATGAATGAACCTTAGTAGAGGACCTTTTAAGGTACACGGATCTTTATTGAACTGCAGAAAATCAATATACACAAATAGTTAGGTCGTTGTTAAAAACAAAAAAAACTTATAAAACAAATATAATTTGGCTTAGGATGATACACTTTGTACATTTATTACTCAAGACACTTACCATTTTTAATCTTTTCTCTCTGAAAACCCATATTCGCTTGTTGCTGCGCATGATGTTGATGAAGTTGTTGTAGACTTTGTAAGGCAGACGGTGCACTTGCGACAGCAGCAGCAGCTGCTGCTGAAACTGCTGCTGCGGCTGCTGCATGATGCCCAAATGTATTCAATCGCATATGTCCAGAATTTTGCACAGCATCGTTCACGCCCGTCCCCGAGGAAGGTAAGTATCTGTTTACTACACTATTTACCGAGTTCATAGTATCACATTCGTATTTATTTACATTGGCACTGACACTGGTATTCGTCTGGATATTGGAACCATTTTCCACATGACTGTTCTTGTGCTGATGGTGATTGTTATGATTATTGCTTATTGATAAATTCATAACACTGTTGTAGTCCTTGTGGCTATTGTCTATTGCACTCTTCTGTAGCCCTAAAATTGCTGCTATGGTGAAGGATTTGCCGACATCCAGGGATGTATTGCTATCCAAGTGTGGCGAACTGTTGATGTGATGATTGTGGGTCATGTGTGGATGCTGATGTTGCTGGGCATGTTGCACTGTTGTTGAATTGTGTAATGCCAGGAAGTGTGATAAAGGATTCGGATGGTATTTCGATGGATTTTGCAGCATTATAAATGTGTCTTACACTGAGCACTGGTTCATGCGTACTGATATTCCTCACGTTTTAATTTGCGGTCAACATCCGTTCCAGACACAATCTGCAATAAGAGAAAATAAATGTCACTCAAATAAAAGTGCTATAGGTACTAACATATGGGTTTGTCGGAGTGGGCAGAAAAGTATCGGCGCGTATCGTATCCATACAACACATGAATGTAAGGCAAACCCATTGCCCAGTAGGTTCATCATTCCTTGAGTTGTAATTGACACTCAAGTATGGCTCTGGCTACTTATGTGTAATTGATGCCACTTAATGGTTCACGCACTCAATAGCCTCTTCCTTAACGAAAAACCTTTCTTTGAGAGTCTGCTCTAAAAATAGTGTGCTTTATTGTACTGAATGGAAACTAAAGGCATTTATTAACTAAACGTCATGCTGAATGCAGACTGTATTTGTTGTTAGACAATACTTGCTATTGCTAGTTATTCACATTGAATTTCTTTACTTCTTAGTTAAAGAAGGGCAAGCAGTGGCCCTTTCGATTAATACTCTCTTCGAGTGCAATTAATTCCAATTTAATCCTTTAGCAGTTGATTCCTTAAGTGGACTTTCAATTAGGTGTCCTGGCTACCTTAATCTGGAAAATACCAACTAATTGCTGCATATATAAGGATAATCAAGCTGCAAGTGACAATAAGAATTTGAAGCTTGTAAGTAGGTGCAGACGTTCAGGTTTGGCATGTGCGTATTAATTCCGTATGGTGTACAAGTACATTATGAGGTGAATGGTATTCGTATTGCATTCATCACATTACATAATTGTGCTACATACAGTGAAGTGTATTGTATTCTAGTTGACAAGCAACCACCAGGTAAAGGGAATGTCTTCTGGTGTAAATTTACTCCGAAGTCGATGACTTTGCTTGCACTCCCTTGTAACTAAACAGAATCAGTAAAGTGATGAATGAACTTGGTTGCGGTTGGTTCTTAAAGCAATATCATGAATTGAAGAACAATTGAGTTTAGAGAACAGGAAAATTTGATATGGTACCTAAAGCTTTTTTTTTAAATAAGAATAAACCAAATTATTGGGGTCGTGCAAAGCGTAGGTATGCACTTTATGAAATAGTATTTTAAAACGTATCTATATAATTTGTCTTAAAAGATATTCTAATTTGTTCTAACTGGTAGCAATATAAAAAATAAATGTGGAATTTGAATTTGGATTTGGTTCAATTGAGAGGACTCATTTTATAGCTGCAACAAGATATTTAAAGTGGGGACTGGAAGACTTGTTTGAAAGGGCGCGCGCAGATTCCCATGCTTTAGATTAACCCTTAACTACCTACCTGGAGTCCTTGGCTACAATTATTTATTGGTAAAACTGTTGTTTTACGCGTCTTTGTACCTTCTCCTCTCTACCTACAATACCGCGTTGGTTCTCGCTCTATGGTGGGTATAATTTCTTATGTCATATTTGTTTCTATAAAAAGCTGAGAAGAGCGAATATCTGAGAGAATCTAGATAGGTAGTTATGTAACTGAAATAAAAAGTAGGTAGGAAAGGATTTAGAACGAATTGCACTATTTCTATAGCTGGTGTTTTTACATTCTTCAAAGTGGAAATGAGGTATAATTACTGTTAATACTATATTTTGGGACGAGCGAGATAAAAAACAAGTTTAGAGATTTAAATGAATGTGCAAAAAATTTATAAATAAATACATATAATATGTACCTCATAAGTTGTAGTAAAAAAATGCAGATATTATTTTGGACAAAACTAAAGCACCAAGTCCGTAAATCAAAGCGATTTTCTCCAACTCAATTTAAAAAGTTTAATTATGTTAAGTTCGATTAAACAGGGATGTGGCCATCATACAACACTATGCAGTAATTTTGGAATTAGTTCAATTTGCAAACCTAAACATTTTTTTTTGCAAATCTAGGGTTTAAAAAAAGTATTTCTGTAAAAATTGTCTTCCCCCAAATTGGGGATTTATTTCGGGATTTTTGGGGACTTATTTCATAGTGAAATATGTCCCCAACAAATTCAATTATGAAATAAGTCCCCAATTGGAATGGAATATGGGGGCATGTTGCCCACCTGCTTGGTTTCGCTGTAAGATTTGGAGTACGCTCGAGGTTGGCTATAAGCAAACTTTATTTATACCCAATACATCTTTGCATATATCCTACATCGCACCAATCCGAATCTAACAGTGAAATTAAGCAGGGGGGTTGCATATTCCATTCGACGATTCTTAATCATTATTAAATTGGAGAACTATTTCATACCATTTTGTGGACTTATTTCATCTTAGATTTAATAGTATCGAAGTAATTTCACTGTGAAATTAATTGGGGGTTATTTCCTGGAGCCACTGTCACACATTCCACGCCCACAATTTAGAAAAAACCGTTTTAAAGCTAAAGTTAGTGAGATAGAGTGTTACAACCTTCACAAGATATGTAGGCATTGCCCTCCTTTATAAGTTTGTCACATAAAGTTTTTACCCAATATTTTTTTCAACATATCGCCCATAAAAAGTTTTTGGCCACGCCCACTTTTTGGGGGCGTTTTTTCAAAAAAACTTTTTTTTTTAATTAATAGAACTAAATAAAATGCTATCCATCATCTTCTTGATGCTTTTTTCTTTGGGGCATATAGGGATAAGGATAGGGTATTATACTGTTTGCCTCAAGCGGACTTTCCTTATGTTTTCAAAGTAACTTCAGTTTAAATGTCGTCTACATTCCATGACGGTGATCGTTTTAATTTCGATCATCATATCATATACAAAGAACGACAGATAGAGAGAGATTCAAACTGACTCTTAAATTTGCGCACAAATTGTCCAACAGCTGGTTGTCAGATTATTTCCATGCTCGCAACCGATATAAATTTTGACATATTAAGGTATGAAGCCGATTCTTACATGCAAACTTAGTTTTATTTCAGACTATACTTTAATCTTCTGATAACCAGCATAAAATATGTATTTTATTTTAATCTCGGCTTAGTGTTTGGTGAAAAAGTAGCATAACGCCAAATGTTAGGTTAGTAAGTTTCATTGTTAATTGATTTTGGTTACTTCTGGTCTACTGAACATACAAAATAAAACAGATTTGCTGAATTGACTCCAGATATAGCAACCCTCTTAAAACCATTATTTATATTAAATATTTTTAGATACAAAAAATCTTAACGGATAAATATGCAAAGAAAGATAAGTTTTGTGAGAACACATAAAAGATGTTAGAGAAAATTGATGATGATCTAATTTCCTTATACGAGTGTTCTCGCGTTATTCTATTTTACTTAGACATTAAAGGTGATCTCCAATCCAATTAAATCAGATGCTTTCGAAATTAGAATTAGTTGCAAGTACAAGTTGGAATAAAAAAAATGTGGTGTTATACTTGGTATTATCCTTTTTTCGCTAGAATTGTAAAAATTGACAAAATGGCTATGGCGGGGATAAATTTTCTCACGAAGAGAAAAACTTACGCTTCAGTAGGAAGGAGTATCTAGTAAAATTTCAAAAATGACAGCCGTTTTTTTTAATAATGAATATTATATGACTAGTGGATCGAAGAAATTTTTACTACAATACGAACAGTAATATTATACTACAGATCAATTACAATTTATCCTATTCATTAAATAAATGGAACAATTTTACTAAATGTGATTGTTAACACAAGTGCTGCTATAGATCCAGTCTAAATAATGTGGAAAACTTTGCATTGACCGATTTTTTATTGTGTATAAGTATACATCTTTGTCAGACATAGTGGGTTGGACTACTAAGCGCGGTTAAAATTCAATCCGTACCACCTAAAAATGTTTTTATTCGCTTTCCCTTTTGCGAAAGTCTGGTAAACATCCAAAAGTAGGATGTTGTCATGAGAAGCTTCTTCAAAATAAATTGCCGTTCGATATCGGCATTTGCATACGTGTCCTCGCAAGCACAATAATTGGAGACACTAGGTCTTAGGTCCTGTATTGGCCATTTACGCCTAATATTAATATCTACATTTTTTGTATCATCCTCTGCATCAACACACATTGGCAGCGTGTATTGACATCCGTTTTATGAATTTTATGAGACATTTTTGTTTTATGAATTTTGTGATAATTGATATTATGAACTAATTATGATTTTTAGATTTAATATTTACAAGTTAATATTTCTAACCATTTTTGAATTCTGGGTTCAGGTTCAAGACGACAAGAAACAGCCAGAACCTTTATTTTAAAGATCAAGTCATTGCTGCAGTGGCTTGGTTTGGATAACTGTAAGTGGCATCGGAGAGAATGGAAGGATTCCATTTTAGGCAGAGAATCTTCACCGGCTGGGGTTAGTAATTAATTAATTGTTTTGTCGATCAAAGATAAGTTGTATTATACTCCAGATCCATTACAAATTAGCCCTTTATGTATGTACGTAGTTTTTTTGTCGATCAAATATTAGTAAGATATAAGATGGAAAAAATCGTAAAAAGATGTACATAACTAGATAAAAAAATCCGGCATCGAATGCATGTCTATGACTTTTTTATATGTTTTATTGTCGGATAAAATTGCAACCTTTGTGAAACAAATACAACGAGCAATGTTTCAGAGATTATGTTAAAATCATTTTTCAACACCCAATACCTTGAGGCACAGTAGATTTATATTTTTTAGCGACGGAATTTGTGAAAAAAAGGTAATTGTTCATTCATTTAAATAAATCTCATACAATACTGTTCATTTTTATAAACTATATATTGAGCTGTACATACATTTATTTTTTTTTATTTTATTTGTTTACAACATCCTCTGGTAATCCAAATTTGATTTTACGAATTTATTTATAATTTAATTCTATAATTCGTAAATTTGTTTATATGATTTTTTTTTTTGATTCACTTGTATTTTTAGTTAAAACTAGCACTTTTTATTTCTTATAATATTTATTTTTCTCTTAATCACAAATTCACATTTCCTGATTATTCCTTGCACTTGTTCCGATTTGAAAATTTATGTATTTATCCACGCCCGAGATTTGTGTGTTCACTTGCGAATCAGCTTGTTGACTGAATTGGAAATAATGGAAATCGCGACATAACAGATGAATATTAATATCCTCTATATACATGAAAAAAAAAACACTTATGTATGTACATATTTATGATTTCAACAAACTCGTAATATGCACATCATCGTTGTGTCATCATCATCACCGTCGTCGTCCACCACCACCATCACCTTCCGCAACTGAATGGAAAATAGTTCGCATCTCTGAATTTAACCATATAAGTCGATTGCCAAAAAAGCGGAACTAAACATCTGAACTGGGTTTCATTCAATGCAACACCCCCTCAAGAGAAAAACTTGACTGGAGGAATGGAAACGTTTAGAGAATGTTGCAAGGGGAATGAAAACAAAATGGTTTAACCTATAAAACTCCCTTGAGAGTATATTGGCCAGAGTTTCATTTTAGTGTATACCATAGAAATATTTTCACCAACCACCCACAAGGGCCAATCATCCTGCCATAAGGATTCACCCTCATCACTTACTACCCGAATCACACACACACACACCATACCCCATGTGAATTAAAGTGGGTGGTTTTCGTATGGCACGCACATTTCAATCATCATTAGTGCTAATGTACCCACAAAAATTAGGGGGTGCTTAGCTCTTGATTTAGCTCTCGGGATCCGGTCGCAGCGATGAGGCTAATGTCTACCGGCGTGATTGTGCGCGTCTTGTGCTTGTGTAGGTGGATATGCTACTCCGGGCCAATCTGAAAACATATTACTGTAAAGATTGGGGGTGCGTGCAGTGGTGTTAGAGTTTTCTTTGTTTATTTCATTGTGTTTTATTTCGAATTGAGGTTTTCCACCCTCAAACAACGAGGTTGTAGTTGTAGTACTTTACCACAAATTCAGATTTTCGCTCTCTTTTGCACTTGGTCAGATTTGTATATAGTTTAGAGGATGTTTTGCTGTAGTGGTGCATCAGGCAGCCATTTAAGTTGGGGGTTTTGCTTTGTTTTTGTTGTTTTTTTTTTTTAGCTTAAGGGTTTTTTGAGGGTGCCTTTTCCCCAATATAATTTTATTCGACTTTTCTAAAGGAGCATTGTTTTTGCTTTTTTAATGCGATACTTTAGCTGTGTTTTATGTAGTATTTGTGTGCCTATACGTGTGTGTATAACAGAGATGATGTGGAATAGGAAAGCACAATATACCTACTTCAATTTTTATTAATTTCCCACTTTTCCAGGGTTTTAATAGATATGTTAGGATGAATCATTACAGACTTAAGAAATATAAATTTACTTATGTATATTATGCGATTCATTGCCACTTTCAAAAATGTCGGTGAGTCCAGGTTGCTTTCGGCTTCTTAAAGAAAAAAATATTGTGGGTGCTATTCGGAAATGTTTGTATCGACAAAGTGTGGAGGAAAAGAAATAAATAACTTTACAGCGATATGGACTTAGCCAAAAAAATCATATTGCATCTGCCAAGATGGTTAGGAGGACTCGCATCTGCCAAGATGGTTAAAGGAAAACAATAACTTGGCATATGTTACAGCAGTCATCCGCAGGGTCAAGTTTGGAAAGATTTTCATGAACATTTTCATGGACTATTAAAAAGCTGAAAAATAGCATGTCTTTACAAATTGTGTTGCATGATGGATCCACCAAATCATCAAACTAACATACCCGATAACTATACCATATGCCCCATCTACAATAAAGGCGATACAATGCCCTGCAAGAACCAACGAGGCATATCCCTGCTTA
This sequence comes from Ferdinandea cuprea, assembly GCA_963576555.1. Classification (NCBI taxonomy): domain Eukaryota; kingdom Metazoa; phylum Arthropoda; class Insecta; order Diptera; family Syrphidae; genus Ferdinandea; species Ferdinandea cuprea. Next base: position 89,817,453 of record OY754959.1, read on the forward strand.
ATGTCACATATAAGATCCTACCTAACGTACCTATTGTGTAAATGAATCAATCCGTTTGCAACACACTAATCAGCATCAATGTGGCATCCGTCGAAATATCGGGAATATACCGACTTTTTAAAAGACAAACAAATTGTACGGCGAGATACGAACAAAGCCGACTTCTAAACCGAATTAGGGATTCCGATAAAATGGGTCCATTGACTGACCATTCACTGACGCTGGAGAATACGGTGTGGTAGAACGTGTACAGTAGGAAGTACTTTATTTTGTTGGCGTGTGTTTTAATATTTTATTATTTACGATACTAATTTAAAGAAACCTAACAAAACTCTCTCTATCTCTCTCTCTTCATTCATCAATATAAAATTATACATTATTTTTGTTCAAATGTATTAAGAAGAAATTAAGACTATAGTTCGGTAAAATTCAGCCCTTTCTTTAACAAGATACTGTCATCCCATTGAGCGGGGCGTTGATATTATCATGTGTGACAAGGAAACCCGATCCTCCGTTTCAAAGACCAAGCCATCGCATTAGCCAGACAGTTGGGTTAAAGAAATAAGAAATAAATTCTTCGGGTCAATAGCGTAGAAGCAGTGTTGAGGGATATCCCTCAATACATTCGCTAGAAAACAGGGATAAATCTGCCATCGACAATCAGTTGGAAGAGATAAAAAGAGTCCCTTATGTGTATTATGCAGATAAGAGGGATATTCGAACTCTTGAACATCAACTTAATTAAATCACAAATTCAGCTGATTTGTACGCAATTGTAAATCTGATCCGGTTTAATACTTATTCTACTGATACAGAGGATACCTTAGTGGAACCTTACCGGAACCACCGGATTAAATGGATTCTTCGCAAAGCTTCTAATAATTCAAATTCTGTATAGAGATATAAAGGGTGATCCATTTCGAGGTTCCCTACTTTTTTAAAGAAAAGAACACAGAAAATTTAAATTTAATGGAGAATGTTTATTATCATTTGAAAGAACATTCTTTGGCATTTATTTTTTGAAGATTATGTCTATCAAATTTTGGCCGTTGCTACGTCGCAGATGGTCCATCCATTGAGTACAATTTTCGATCACTCGTTCGAGCATTTCGACTGGTAACTGGCGAATGACACGCGTGATGTTTTCCTCCAAGGCCTGAATCGAAGCAGGTTTGTCGGCATAAGCTATTGACTTTACATATCCCCACAGGAAAAAGTCTAACGGTGTGATATCACACGATCTTGGTGGCCAATCGACCGGCCCAAAACGTGAAATTATGTGCTCACCGAAATGTTCTCTCAATAAGTCCATTGATTGATGCGATGTGTGGGAAGTGGCGAAGTCTTGCTGAAACCAAATGTCGCCGAGATCACGAGCTTCAATAAATTTAAATTTCAGGCATCAAATAGTCGGTTATTATGGCACGATAACGTTCGCCATTGACGGTTACGTTCGCACCGGCATAATTTTTAAAGAAATATGGACCGATGATTCCACCGGCCCACAAACCCCACCAAACCGTTGTTTTTTCTGGATAAAGTGGCAGTTCTTCAATGTCTTCAGGTTGCTCTTCGTCCCAAATGCGGCAAATTTGTTTGTTTACATACCCATTGAGCCAGAAATGGGCCTCATCGCTAAACATAATTTGCCTCGAAAACGTCGGATCTTCTTGGAACTTTTCAAGAGCCCATAGAGCGAAGCGATGTCGCTTGGGAAGGTCGAGCGGCTTCAGTTGTTGCACAAGCTGTATTTTGTACGCTTTCAATTTAAGATCTTGACGTAAAATGCGCCAAGTCGTTCCATTCTCTCTACGGTCTTCGTGTACACTCTCAGCTACGGCCGCTATATTTTCCTCACAGCGTTCTGGACGTGGTCTATTCGGTCGAATATTATCCAATAATGGTAATTGGTTGTAGTGGACTCACGCATGAGTATGAGTAGAGGAAGTGCACCTATTGTTGGTGCTGCCCGTGCACTGGTAATGGATGATGCTGGTGTTTTGACCAATACTGGGTGCAGCGCTAGTGGACAGAACTTTGTCGACGCGGACGGCTCTGATGGTAGGTGTGCGTCTAAAAAACCATGTGCTAAACGCAAAAGAATGCGAGTTAAGAAGCATTCCTACAAGAATGCTGCTGTCTCCTCTTTAGCAGTTCGCATTGGGAAAGCGGGCAATGATAACAGTATGAGTGTTGCAGAGTCCAAACACTGCAAAACTCATCTTTTGGAGCTGGCTGCTGCAACAAATGCTTGCATTCAGGTGGAGGGCTGTGTGTTAAAGGACGGAACCCTCATGGTGAAGACCTCATCACAGAAAACCTCTGAATGGATTAGCAGTAAATCCGAAAATCCCTTCACTTAGGACTTCATCTTTTGAGGTCTACAAACCACCCAAGCTTACGCGGGCTGGATCTCTGGGAAACTAGAGAAATCGGCGGATGTGCTAAAGCTTTTGCAAACCCAGAATCCTGGTCTCGACACAAAAGCCTGGATTGTCCGTTCACACAAGAAGAGTAAAAAACAATGAAGGTGGTAGTTCTCTTGTTGTGAGTATAGACATGGCTGCTGCCGAGATCATCAAATCTAGGTACAACATGCGTCCCTATCTGCATCTTGGCAGGATCCATTTCCATTTCAATGTCAAACAGTGCTAATAGTGGACGTTAGCCAGAGTATTCATCCATCTTGTTTACTCAAATTAACCTACAGCACTGCAAGGCTGCTACCGCCCTTTTAAGTAGCAGGCTTGTGGCTTGTAGAACAAAATCACACCTAATATCCATCAAGGAACCATGGGTGTGGAAAAGTCCCATCTGTGGTCTTGATTGCTTGAGTGATTTATACCACGTTCTTTATGATGAGCAATCCGAAAGACCTAGAACTTGTCTTATTGTATCGAAATCTTTTACAGCTACTATGATCAAAACTTTTGTAGCCAAGATTTGGTAGCTGTTTCTATAACTTACCATGCAAAAGATAACTGGGAATCATTTGTCGCTGCATCGGCTTATTTCCCCTATGACTCTCTAACCCCTCCTTCACCAAAGGCTGTTGTAGAGCTCGTAGAGTTTTGTGAATCCAAAAGGTTAGGTCTTGTCTTGTGCTGTGATGCTAATGCTCAGAACACTGTTTGGGGCAGCAGCAAATGCAACATAAGGGGAGATCGACCCTTGGACTTCATTTTATAGTCTGATATTACCATCAACAAAGTAGGTCATCAACCTACCTTTGTTACAGCCAGAAGACCGCAAGTAATTGATGTTACCCTGTCAAACAGGCATTTGAAGTCTATCATAAATTGGAAGGTATCTCCAGATAGCACCTTATCGGATCACAGATACATCGAATTTCAAATCTACTGCGAACTTTCACCTTCGCTAGAGAGGAGAAATCCGAGAAAAACGAAATGGCCATGGTTTAGAGAGGAGCTTGCCAACTCTATCAAACTTAGATCAAGACAGGGAGTGGAGAGGTCTGCTCAGGATCTGAACGACGTCCTCACCCGCTGCTTTGAACTTGCGTGCCCTGTTTCTAAACCCCCCCGCAGAAAATCGGTACCCTGGTGGAACTCCGAACTGCAGTGTCTTCGTAAAGAAACTAGGAAGCTGCTAAATCGGTCTTTAAAAACCAACTTTGTGGAAGACTGGTCTCTTTATCAATCGAAGCAAAAAGTTTTTTAGGAGACTTATTTGCAAGTCGAAAAATGACTCAAGTTTTGTGAAGAGGTCGAATCTCTAAGTGCAACTAGTAGGCTTGTTAAAGTCCTCCAAAGGAACAGACCAAGTAAACTGGATGGAATCCTTAAACCTGATGGCACGTACACTGAGACAAAGGCGGAGACTTTCAGTCTTCTACTTGAGACTCACTTTCCGGGAAATTAGGTTACTACGTGTTCTTCAGCCCTTCAAACGACTGTGGCTACATTTGAACCGACTAATACCACGCGGCACAGCTGGTATTTTGCATCGGGAGTGGTGACTGATGATGCTATCAAATATGCCATTGCATCTTTTGAGAGTTTCAAGTCACCTGGGCTGGATGGAATTTATCCAGTTTTGCTGAAACAAGGTTTAAGTCAGGTTTTGCCAATGTTGAAAAGAATTTTCACCGCGAGCTTGGCCTTGGCCTATATACATTCCCCATGGCGAATGGTTAAAGTGGTTTTCATACCAAAAATTGGTAAGTCTGACTACACTCTAGCCAAAAGCTTTAGACCCATAAGTCTGTCTTCCTTCTTACTGAAAAGTTTGGAAAGACTGGTTGAGCTGCATGTGCGCAAAGTTGCTCTTCGATCACACCCTCTCTCTGAGATGCAACATGCCTATCAGCGCGGAAAATCCTGCGAGACTGCACTTCAAAACCTTGTTGGTAGGATTGATAGTGCCCTTGACCGGAAGGAGTACGCGCTGGGCATTTTCGTCGATATTGAGGGTGCTTTTGATAATGCGACCTTTGACAGTATGTGTAACTCAGCCAGGCAGCATGGTGTAGATGAAACTTCGGTGTTGTGGATTAAAGCAATGCTAATGTACAGGACGTTGGTAGTGGATGCAGATTGTGGGAAGTGCATCATAACAGGGGTAAATAGGGGCTGCCCTCAAGGTGGTGTTCTGTCTCCCCTCCTATGGTGTATGGTGGTAGACTCTCTGCTTACGGCTCTCAACTTTCCTGGAATCTTTCTGTCGGTTCAAATCTAGGGGCTGTCTGCTCTCAAGCGCAGAGAACCCTGGATTTGATCGATGTCTGGTGCACTAGTAATGGGCTTTCAGTGAATCCTCTTAAAACCACGGTTGTTCTCTTACCAGAAGAAGAATCATCACTGGCCTGTCCCATCTCGTGCTTAAAGGTGTCACCATCCCTATATCCGATGAAGTCAAATATCTGGGTGTAATCCTTGATAAAAAACTTCTGTGGTCCAAACATGTCGAATCGAAAACCGATAAAGCGCTGTCGACCTTCTGGCAGTGCAAAGGCGCTTTTGGTAAGACATGGCCAAGCTGCATTAAAAGCGCTTCTAAGCCCTCTTACCTCGTCCAAGTTAGTGCTAGAACTCAAGCTTTCTCTGAATTTGATCGGAAGACTGAACACAGTGAATCTTGTCTGGGTACCAGGTCACACTGGCATCCAGGGAAATGAGATCTCGGATGAGCTTGCTAGGCAAGATTCAGAAGAAGTTTTCTCAGGACCCGAACCTGCGTTGGATCTGCCTGCATATTTAGTCATGCCTTCTATCGATTCTTGGGTTTCTCGTGAACACAAGATTCGGTGGCGCGATTGCGGTGGATAGACCAATCTACTGCGCCCGGACATTTGCAAAAGGTCAGCATCGACTGTAGGAATCCTGTAGGCTGCTTGTGGGCGTTCTTTCGGGCCACCAAGCTTTTGCTAAACACTTAAATGTGTTGGGCTTAAGCGACACCACCACCTGTCCTGCTTGCGTTGAGGAGGATGATGCAGCAGAACACTTTCTCTGCAGTTGTCCGGCCTATGCTCGCATCAGGTGGCGGATCTTCGGGGCTGACGTGGTGAGTGCCGAACATCTAAGCTCTTTATCACTGAAGCTCCTTCTCGTTTTTCTTCGAAAGACGGGAAAACAAAGTACATTAATGTAAGGTGTCTGAATGGTAGTACAATGGACCTGTAGTTGTGTCTGAGCGCTCCATCGGATAGCAGCAACCTCCGACAAAAAAAAAAAAAAAAAAATCCAATAATGAATGCTGGGTCTCAAAATGGGTGATGGTGTTGCGAATAGTACGCACAGTAGGCCGATTATGTTGACCATAAGTTGAGCGAAGTGCACGAAACACATTCCTCACAGAACGTGAATTTTCATAATAAAGTTGAACAATTTGTAAACGTTGTTCACGCGTAAGTCTTTCCATTATGAAATGCCAAACAATACTAAACAAAACTAACATGACAGCATGACACGACTCATACGTGATCTGTCAAAAAAGGCTATTGAAAAAAGTATCTCTACTTGGATCACCCGTTACATAGAAGTAATTCTGTACGTGTCCAAGCGCCTAATGACTCTACCGTAAATAGAAACATTTGCACCAGTACTTCCCTGGATGAATCCGGCCAGTCAAGGATCGTAAACAATATAAATTCGCCCAAAATCCTTAAGAATGAATTGCTGAATTGGCAAACGAATTAGATTGCCTTTCGGACTTAAGAACACCGCTGCCATATTCCAACTAATAATCGATGAAGTCCTCAAACAACTTGTTGGAAACATTTTCTACATCGGCATTATATTTTTAAGCAAAACCGAAAGCGATATTTGAAGTGAAAAACGATCTGGGCACCTATTCAGACAAGCATACCCACAGACGATAAAGACTAAGGACGAAGACCTTACACTTTACGTAAACTAAAAAGAAAATATTGATAGTTTAAAAGCAACAGCGACACCAAATCCAACCTCAATAACGACAACCTTATTCCTAAAATAACAACAATAAGCATTAAAAATCTATTTATTTTATTATCCCTCCCCAAAATAAAGTGCAACAATTCGCTTAACATATCAAGATATCAAGGTAGGAAGATGGGCCGATCCATGACGATCCACATCCATCCTTTATTTTTTTTTCAAACAACAACAAGCTTACTGTATCATACTGTGTGTAGAGAACTGCATTATCTACACAGCCGCCACTTATTGTACCTGTGTAACCAACCGTTAAAATCTGTTAAAACATTAGCCAAATAAGGATTTGGCCTCAGCCGTATGCAAAAGTTAACAAATTACCACCAACTTTACAAAAAGAAAAAGAAACAGACGCAAAGGCAACTTACTAAAGAAAGGAAAATAAGTTTAAATGCCGAAAGTGGTACTACCAAAACCGTGAGTGAACTAGAAATTCAATATAAAACTCAGATGTTAGTATTGGGGTAAAAGGTAATATTTTAGTCATTTCGATGTGGAAATTAATCATTTGGTCACAAAGGATTCTATTGTTAAGATGTTGTCAAATCCCAATATACGTAATCGCTGCGCAATATCTTTCGATAATTTGCATCTAGTGCAAATTTAACATAGAAGCCATGAATGCTTTTAAAAACCCTATTGATTTGTTTATAAATCATTTTATGTCTGATAGAGGTACCCCAGCCAAGTCGTCCAAGCAATCGAAAAACCATGCTCTCATGTTGGATAAGCGGCGTTCTTGTATAGCTGGGCAGTGGCATAGAAAATGTTCCATGGACTCTTTCTACTCTTCATCTCGTCAGCTTTTGCAGAAATCATTTGCGAAGACTCCGAGTATTTTAGCCATGTTTCCAATGATGCAGTGTCCCGACCAGTGCCCGGATTTCTGTTAAAAACGGACCAGGAAATTCTCTCTTTTAATGTCCATATTGGGCATACCCAATACTTCTGGTTATTGTGTAACTGCTACTGTTTGGCAATTGCTCCTTAGCCAAGTGTGTTGCGGTGTTTAAAGGCGGTAAATACTGTCCTACTGTGGATTAAGATCAGAGCAGTGTCTGGCCAGTTCATCTGCTATTTCGTTCACTTCTACCGTAACGTGTTCGGGAACCCACCAGAGTAGAGCTGAGTGATGACGTATTTCCCCGAGTGCCGGGAGGCAATCTGTAACGTATTTCACATTTACAAGGTTGGAACCGATTGCTTTAAGTGCTGCTTCACTGTCCACACAGATGGTTATTTCTATTTCTGGTAGTTCCATTAATAGGAAAATCTCTACTGTTGCCCATCAGTGTAGATGGGTATAACTTTGATGACAGTGCTCGGTGAGTCAAAGTCCGTTTCCTAGTTGCGGTTTGTATTTAATTGAACCTGTTATACCCAAGCAAGCAATTCTTTGCACCATATTCAGATCCTTCAGATGGGATTTGACATTAAGCGCCGCGGTGTAAAGCCAGTTTTTTTCCAAGGGCTTTCTGGTAGGCCTCATCCGGAGCTTTCCGACGCTGGTCGTCGTTGCTAGGCAATGACAACTTGATGTTCCGCAACGCAAATTTGACGACCTCTGCTGATCTGACCTACTGCAATGCGTAGGTCCCTGCCGCTACCCTTTTCCCGCGACCAGGAGGAATCTGCCATTCCTCTACTTCCAACTCCTTGTTCCGCATACAAGTTTTGGATACCAGGGTACACAGAGTTAGGGCTGAGGTAGGTATGGCCTCCAGTTTGGCACCAGACCAGAGTTCTTCAAGGCCTTGAATGCAGCGCATTAAGAAGTTAACCGACTCTTTGTTGCCGCACCCGACTACCTTTACTCCCCTCTGCCAACCCGCTCCATCAAAGTTACAGGTATCGTTGAAGTCAGAAACCTCTCCATCTTTACCTTAAGCTTATTGTCTGTTGTAAGCTTCCCATAAGGATTGCCATGGTCGAAAACGGGTTTTCCGAACTCCCGGTTATCTTGACCACTGTGCGTTTTGGACTGGCTAAGTCATTTCTCTTCCAGCTGTCATTGAGTCCTTGGACTTTTTCAACTTTTGGTGGGATTGCTTAGCTCTGTACTTCTTCGGAACAGTGCTCGGCTTTCTCTCAATAGACGAAGGTGTAGAGGAATATAAAATAGGGTGTCGTCTTGTGATACGGGAATTTAAAGAATTTACTCAGTAAACAAACTAATTTTTCAAAAATAAGCTGAATTTACACAGATACCTAGGTAAAATCTTTTTCTTTTACCTTAGGTTTTAAGTTAATTCGACGGAAATAAGCTAAATTTACTCATAAACCTAAGTAAAATATATTATACTTTACCTAGTCGATAAGGTTTTTTATTTTAAATATTAGAACTCAGCCTAGGTTTTATCAATAACTAAGCTGAAGATTAGCCTTAGGCCTCAAGTGGCTTATACCGCGATTAAGGCTTATTTTACACAAGTTTTTTATAACATACAATCAAATTCTAAAACTATTAGTGCGATTCGAAGCCTAATAGATTAAGCATTTTTTTTAATGTTATATTAAAAGTCCAAGTGTCTCACCGAATATAATTTTATTTTGTTACACTGCCACTCCACCCTATGTCGACATAAACAATTTGGATCAGCCTAAACTTAAGACAGCGCTGAGGGAAAATGTAAATAAATAAGTATCTGGAGAGTTTTCACATAATGAACATTCGTTCTCAAATTAATAGAGACCTCAGAGTAATGATAACAAATAGTATGAAAGTTAGAAAAAAAAATATTCTAGAAATAGGTGTTTCAAAAAGGTATTGCGCAGGTGACATTGTGTAATGTGTATACTTCTGTGAAAGGCATAAAAAGCTTAAATTAGCCGCTTTACAATGATCACAATTAAAACAAAAATGGAAATTAATATAACTAAAATTGTAAATTAAGAAAATAAATTAAAAATTCATCTTTTGGCTAACTATAGTAATGAAATTATATTGCAGTCTAGCTTTTTTGGTTTCCGCGCATCACCAATTGTAAACATTAGGATTAGTTGGTAAATGTATATATACCATCATTTAGTCCATATCATAAACTTAAGTGCATATGAGCATAACACACTTATCAAACAAACAGCCAACTGATCATCTGAAGGCCTCCATATAGAATCCGTCGCTACCGAGATGGTAGCACGCATAGGCCGTCCCCTTTAGCAGTTGTGTTATATTTTGTATTGTGTTTTTTTTGCCAAATCGGTGACAACCGGCGATTGCGGATTACCATATCAAAAGAATAATCTAATATTTTTTTTTTTAAAAGGTTGAGTTTAAATAAAATCGTTTAAATATATGACGTATAAGTAAAAACATATAAGTTAATACAGAAAACATCTTCTCAATTCTTTTTTCTTTCTCATTAAAAGTAGTCCGTGTAAATGTTTGGAAATTACTTTCCCAAACTTCTCATATTTTTATATTATCATTTTTAAAAGTAGTCCGTGTAAATGTTTGGGAATTACTGTTCCCATGCTTCTAATTTTTTTTATATTATCCACACGCTTCCGATGCACTGCAGCGTCAGCGTCTGATTCTTAGCCATACGCAATGAATGCAGTGCAGCGTCAGCGTTTAGTTCTCATAATCAGGTCTATCATTATAAGTTGAAACAAATATTTTTTTACAATAAAATTTAGTCTTATGTGAGACGTCGAGAAAGCTTGTGTTTTATTTTGGACGTAGTACAAATCGGAAAGTAAAAAACATAATGAAAGGCTACAGTCCGCTTTGAGCGAACAGTATGATACCCTATCCCTATCCCTATATGCCACAAAAAAACCTTAAGAAGATGATGGATAGCATTTTATTTCATTCTATAAAATTTAGAAAAAAAAAACATTTTTTGAAAAAACGCCCCCAAAAAGTGGGCGTGGCCAAAAACTTTGTATGGGCGATATATTGGAAAAAAATATTGGCTAAATATCTTGTTAAACATTTTTTTTCGGTTTCTATGAAAATTATCGAAGAAAACAGCATTTTAGTGAAAAACGCCCACAAAAAGTAGGCGTGGCAAAAAACTTTATATGACAAACTTATAAAGGAGGGCAGTGCCTACATATCTTGTGAAGGTTCTAACCCTCTATCTGTCCATCTGTAGCTTAAAATCGGTTTTTTCTAAATTGTGGGCGTGGCAGTGGGCGTATTAAAAAAAATTTTACACTTAACCATTTCGGAGCCCTAGGGAGTATGTGGTCCAAATTTCAGCTTTCTAGCTTGAATTTAAAGGCCTAAAAATTGCGTACGGACGGACGGACATTGCTAAATAGTCTTAGGATTTGGTCCTGATCATAAATATATATACTTTTATGGGTCTACGACGAATATTAAGGGGTGTTACAAACTATGTGTCAAAATTAATATACCCTTAGGATAGGGTATAATTATTGGACATAGTCCATATCAGTAAATAAAAATAATTTATATCCATACTAAAAAAAATATGGTTCTGTTTTAGTTGGAAAATAATTATTAGTTTGAAACAAATAGTAGACAATGCACATTTAGCTACGATATATCTGCTAATGTAGAAAGGCTGACTGAAATGCTTTCGTTCTTCCAATTATTCAACCAAACCGATGCATTTGCGGCTGACTGTTTCAGTATAAAAAAGTAGAAAGTTAGGCTATATTGGCATCCGTCACCGTCAATGCTTTGTTTATAGGTCACAGAGATGATAGTAGCTTCTTCATCTCTGTAGGTCACCTTCCATAAGTATACGTGTATTTTATCATGCTGTCATGGGTGCACACAGCAACGGATTCTATGGTGATTTGTATTAAGTTGAGTAGCATTTGAAGTTTGGCGTGCGTTGAAAACTCTATTGTAAATAACTTTATTGGGTAAAAAATGCTTGATCCAATAATATACCTTAACATTTTAAATAAACAGGTATTTTTTGTGATGGCTTTCGGTTTGTTAAATTCCGTACGCCCGAACAAAATGAGGATATCAATATCTATCTGGGCCTGGTCTGTTCGCCGATTTGTGCGTACGTCTTTAACAATTTGTCTGATTGGACAAATGCGGCAGATACTGAAGAAAATGAAAGAAGTTCAGATTGATGCTGACCAGCTTTAAATAGATTATAAAGCAGCATAAAACAGCACAATATGGACATTTCTACCTAGGCTCTGCTATCACATCTGAAAGCGACATCCCTTCAGCAATCAAACGAAGAATTACACAGTTTCCTTGAGCTTTTCAACAAATGCAGTAAAGCCCTCTCCCGAACAACTAAGGAAAATCTGAAATAAAAGGCCCTAATAATTCCTGTCCTGCTCTATCCGAAGCATGGACACTTTCTTAAGCCGAGAAACCGTATGCATTGACAATTCAACGATGAAATCTACGATCTGAACAGCGACAACGACCCGGTCAAAAAACTGCACATTTGGCGTTCGAGATGGCTGGGACATCTAGCCAGCGAAATCTTCTACTCTAATCAAGAGATACAACGCGGTAGTCAAGGGGGACATAAGCCAACTCGGAGTGCGCAGCTGAAAGAAATTAGCCAAAAACCGAGCTAATTGGAGAGGCTTATTGACTGAGTCCCAGATCGCGTGTATAGAACAGCAAGATTAGCATCTTCATACAGAATGCCAATAAAACAAATATTTTTATTTGGTTTCATAAGTGAGGAAGCAAATGGAACTATGTGTATGTATACATGTAAGTCACGGTTAAAAATGTTGGGGTACTTTTTAATATTTTTTTAGGATTACATAAAGGACAACAACATAAATGTATTAAAATCGAATACATCGTAAATATTTAAATTATAAGTTTGTAAAATTTGTATAAAAAATTAACATTCAGTATTTTATAAAACAAATATTTTCTTCTAATAAAACTATTTTCAAGTTTAATACATTTTTTATTAGCCCCCGTCTAACAATTCAACATTCTCTGTATTAGGATACAACAACTGTGTATTATTACAATTTTATATTAATATTACGTACTGCATTAAATTGTAATAACCATGCATTAAATTTGAATACTCCTTATATAACATTCTAATACAATTTTATAACAATTATAGGTAAATAGTATTAAAATGTAATATTTTCTTGATTACATTTTAACACTGCATAGTTAAAAAATTATTAATTAATACATACGCTATTCATATATGTATGCACATTTGTGAAAAGTGTACAAACCAGTTCACCCTTTCCAAAATGTTTAAACACGTGTTACCTATAAGATAGGAAAATAAAAATAAAACACCATAGACCAATTTTTGAACAAAACAGCACTTCATTTCAAGAAAAAGTATTTGTTGTTAATATTGTTTATACAATATTTATCTATACATCAATTTAAACTAGTATACTGGGTTACTCGAAAGATTATAATATTTTGTATTTACCTGTTTTTACAAAGTCCTGTATCGTCCCTTCCTTCGGTTCCTCAAAGTCTATTTAGAGGCAAAATTAAAAAAAATTACTATAAGTCTCCTTGTACTTGTTATATTATATGTATCTATGTATACTTGTCCGCAATTTTCAATAAGCTTCGGATCCATCAGTTTAAAAGGACAAAATTATGTAGTGCTTATAAATATAAGTTAATTAAAACACTACTTTATAAAAATAAAAAAATTACAAGGCAGAATCCAAGGCATCCTTTATTGATTGATATTGAATTAAATACTGACTTACAAAAATTCAATTGCTCATATTTATCTATTTATTTTCGCTCACGTCACACAGCTTCTGCTGTTGTTTGCTGTCGTGGGAAATGAATCGATCATCGATGTGAAGTGGTATGGTTGCACCAGATGGTTGGTCAGCATTTCCGTTGTTTTTGGTTCGCGCATGCAGTTGTTGTTTATGCTGTCTGCTGGTGTTAAGTTATACACGTAAAACATAAAATCTATATATAATATGTATTTAAAAATGAATCCCCCTATTTTATCAATTTATTCATATAAGCTGAAATATTTTACTTACCTGAAAGTGAATGCACATGAATATGATTTCTTAGCTATCACTTTTTGATTTTAACAGATTTTACCACTTTAAGCACTGATTAAGTGAACTAAGCTGAACTCGATTCTTTCGTGAAACGTTGACGAATGAAAAAGTAATTCCTCATTGGCTTTTGGTTACGAGGAGTTATTCAAGTTTAATGGGTTATTTATAAACAAATTTAATACAAAAATAATAGAATTTATTACAAAATAATTGTAGAATTTTTTTTGATATTCATGGAATATTAAAATTTAATATTGTCTGTATTACATACAGCTGCATTAAAAAACACCCCAACATTTTTAACCGTGTATCTAACCATAAGTCATGTTTATTTTTCTCTCTATTCTTCGTTACCACTACCACTGTTCGTTATATTTTTTTAGAAAATATAATAATTGTTTTTAGTTGATTGGATTTCTAAATCAAAAGCCACCTCAATTGCATAAAATACTGAATTCCCACACAAACAAATACTTTTCGAAACCATCCATCGCTGGTTGTGAGTGCACTTCAAATCATTGCACAATGAATTAATAATAATTTTCATTTATGTTTTGCAATTAAAATTGTATTGCTTTCTAGAGAAGAAGTACGTAGGTAATTATACACATAAATATCTTGTGCATATACAATGCAACGGCAATGATGATAAGAACATCTAGGTATTTCACATTGTTTAGAATGTTAGCTAAAACTAATTTCCGGCTAAAACTCAACACCAATCCACATACAAATATGTATGTATCTATAATAAATGTTTGATGTTTGGAAACATGAATTAATCTGAAATAGAACCACTTCGAGGTGCACCTCATATCGCAGTGTACACCTACCCGACGATCTAAATGAAAAGCATATTTCCATGTTGGCTAACTTTGATTGATGTGCAAAATATTTGAAAATATTTGAAAACGACGAGAGGGTTGTGGTTGCCAACGGATAGCGTATTTTGTTAGCCACTTTCCGAATGGAATTGGATTCGGAAAAGCAAACTAATTAGAAAATTATTTGTTTTTCTCCAGCAATTTTGAGATTTAATTGCAATTTGATGGTTCGCGAACAACAAAATAAATAAATTCATTTAAAATTGGTTTCCGTGCTGAATGCACTTATAAATAGAAAATTTGTTAAGGACTTTCCTGCTTTGGCTGGTAAAAGTAAAATAAAGCAGTCTAGGTGATCAAATCTAACGTAAAAACTATGAACAATAGTTTAAGTGTTAATAAATGTTATCGTTGTACCACTTCAACGGCTAAGTGCTTTGTTATTGTAGTATATATTTAGTTCGCAAACATTCAAAGTTTGAATAACTTCGCCTTGTTACGCCAGTAACATGCCGGTCCCAAGCCCGGATAAAGGAGGAGTTGTTGGAGGCAACGGTTTTTAACCTACCCTCTGTAAAATAATCGGTTAGTGTACTCTAACCTACAGGAGTAGTAGTTAAAACTCAAAATATTGATGAATGAACAACCTTAAGGATGTTAATACTCCAGGTGGTACTGACAATAGCCAAAATCCATCCGTGGTCTTCTGGACGCGGCTCGGATTCTGGAGGCCCCAACATTCATTGAACCTACAAGCGACTCTTGTGGCTCTATGTCCGACTCTTTGGGCAAACTGAGCATGAGTAAGGTTGCTACCCACTGCACCGCCGCTGACAGCTTGACCCGTGATATCTCTACGGGTGAACGCGCTCCTGAAGTGGCTGGCTTTGAGGTGCACCTCACTAAGGGGCAGCGAAAAAGAAAAAAATGCAGCTGAGTGATCAGCGGCGCAAAGAAGCTCCACAGGCTGAAGGCGCAAGCACTCCGGTCGGCTCTTCGGTTGCGTCTATGAAACGGGATAGGTCGGTGGAAGTCTCACATACGGAAGCTAACCTGACCCCTTCATCAGGCAATGCCTCCTCTTCTGCTAAACCAAAAAGCAAGAAGAAGCTCGGTTAAGAGATACAACCCTCCTCAAGCTCCTGTGTCTGCCTACGCCCTGTGTCCAAATGAAGTCGGTGCTTCTACCAGCAAAGGTAGTAGCATTGATGGACGGAAATTGGTTGTAGTTGACTCACCTTTGAGTATGAGTAGAGGAAGTGCACCTACTGTTGGTGCTGCCCGTGCACTGGTAATGAATGATGCTGGTGTTGTGACCAATACTGGGTGCAGCACTAGTGGACAGAACTTTGTCGACGCGGACGGCTCTGATGGTAGGTGTGCGTCTTCAAAACCACGTGTTGAACGCAAAACGGCTAGAGTGCGAGTTAAGAAGCATTCCTACAAGGAAGCTGCTGTCTCCTCTTTAGCAGTTCGCATTTGGAAAGCGGGCAATGATAATAGCATGAGTATTGCAGAGTCCGAACACTGCAAAACTCATCTTTTGGAGCTGGCTGCTGCAACAAATGCTTACATTCAGGTGGAGGACTGTGCGTTAAAGAACGAAACCCTCATGGTGAAGACCTCATCACAAAAAACCTCTGAATGGATTAGCAGTATGGTGCCGAAAATCCCTTAGCTTAGGACTTCATCTTTTGAGGTCTACAAACCACCCAAGCTTACGCGGGCTGTCTGCTGGATCCCTGGGAAACTAGGGAAATCGGCAGATGTGCTAAAGCGTTTGCAAACCCAGAATCCTGGTCTCGACACAAAAGCTTGGGTTGTCCGTTTACACAAGAAGAGTAAAAACCCCCACAATGAAGGTGGTAGTTCTCTTGTTGTGAGTATAGACATAGCTGCTGCCGAGATTATCAAATCTAAGTACAACATGCGTCCCTATCTGCATCTTGGCAGGATCCATTTCCATTTCAATGTCAAACAGTGCTAATAGTGGACGTTACCCAGAGTATTCATCCATCTTGTTTACTCAAATTAACCTAGAGCACTGCAAGGCTGCTACCGCCCTTTTAAGTAGCAGGCTTTTGGCTTGTAGAACAAAATCACATATAATATCCATCCAGGAACCATGGGTGTGGAAAAATCGCATCTGTGGTCTTGGTTTATTGAGTGATTTATACCACGTTCTTTATTTTTATTTTTTTTTTTTTTCTCCGAGGGTAGGTGAAAACCTTCCAAAGACACTATGAGGATAGCAAGCGCGTGCTCATAGTAGTGTCAGATTTTTACTGACTAAAAACACCACCCTTCTATAGAATGTTAGATACTGCAACTAAGATATAACTTATCAAGCAATTTTTCTATCGCGAAATAAAAAACATTTGACAGGTTACTTTCCACTGAAAGATCCTGCATGTTCCGCAATTAGGACGCGGTTAATCCTTATCTTGCCAAGTCGAAAGGTTTCGTTCTTTGTAGTCGGCGCAATAAATTATTCTGTATTATTGATATGTCCGATTAGTCGGTTTCTATGCTTTCGCGCGATGCTTCTAGTTTCAGCTTCGATTGTAGGAATTCCGAGATCCCTGTGGATATCGTCGTTTCTAATATACCATGGAGCGTGGACAATTTCTCTAATCACTCTATTTTGAAAAGTTTGTAAAATGTTGGCATTTGTTTTCTTGGTACAACCCCAAAGTTGTATACCGTAGGTCCACACCGGCTTTAGCACTTGCTTGTATAAAAGCAGTTTGTTCTCGGTACTGAGCTGGGAATGTTTTCCGAGTAACCAGTACATTTCTCTATATTTGATATCGAGTTCTTTACGTTTCATTTTCACGTGCGAATTCCATTTCAGCTTTGCGTCGAGTGTCATTCCCAAGTATTTGGCCTCGTTTGCAAAGGGTATTCGGGGCATGTTTAGAAAAATTGGCAAGTCATTAGTTTTCTTATACGTGAAATTCACGTGAACAGATTTAGTTTCGTTGAGGGCGATCCGCCAGTCCCTCGTCCATTCATTTACTTTATTCAGTGCGGTTTGCAGATTTGCAGTCGTTTCTTCGATAGTTTTACCGACTGCAAGGATAGCGGTGTCGTCGGCGAACGTAGCGAGGTTAGTGCAATCTTCTCTTGGTATATCACGAGTATATAACAGATAGAGAAGCGGCCCAAGGACGCTTCCTTGCGGTACGCCAGCCGAAATTTCTTTAAGCTCCGAGTATTCGCTTCGCTTCGCTTCGCTTCGCTCGCTATTTTTATTGGCGGCGCGGGGATTTTAGGCCTTTTGGCGCCTTTTACAGCTTTCCAAAGTGAATAATTGGAATCTTTTTTCGCTGTTAGACTTTCAAGGTAAGTACCTATCGCACGATTTTTAAAATCCTTAATAACTGTCTTCAACAAATTGCACAAATAATTAAAATGTGCTTTATGTTGCGGAGCGCGACTCTGTTGCCATTTTTTACGCGCCTTCCGTTTTTCGTTGACCAATTCTTTTATTTCGGGCGGATATCGTAAACCGTATTTGGCCGGCGTTTTCCTTGGGTTAGACGTATTATTCCAGGAGGCGAGCTGAACGACCTCAACGAAGCGATCAACTTCAGCTTCAAGTTCATAAGGTGTCGTAAGTGGAACACTCAGTTCAACATTCTCTTCAATTTCGTTCCTAAAGCCTTCCCAGTTAGTTGTTTTACCAGTTAATCTCGCTGGCTCTAGGTTGTTGACTAGTTTTACACTCAATGTTAAAATAACCGGTGAATGATCAGATGACAGATCAAAGCTCTCTTCAACTTTAATGTGGTTGGTAGATATTCCTTTCACGACGAAAAAATCTATCAGATCAGGTATTTTTGAGGTATCAGTTGGCCAGTAGGTCGGTTTGCCCGTCGAGTGGAAATCACAACTGTACTCCATACCTGCCCCACAGAGCATTCTGCCTTTTCGCGAGATGTATCTAGAACCCCAGAACGTGTGTTTCGCATTAAAATCGCCGCCAATAATGAAATTTGGTTTGAGCGATTTAAGCAAGTTAGTATAATCACTAGATAGATGAAATTATAAGAGTACGCTGATTGTTTTTTACTCGAATCGTGCATAGTTTCAAGCTCTATCTTCAAGTCTTCGTATTGTTCAATACAGTCTTTAATAAACAATGATGATCCACCTCTCGCGTTTCCCGATGGGTGACAAGCGTGGAAATCATTATAGCCTTTTATTTTCAAAATTGATCGCTCTTTTACGTGGGTTTCAGTAATCAAGCAAATGTCAATATCTTTTTCGCGCATGGATACTTCCAATTCGTAAAGTTTTTGCAAAAGTCCGTTTGCATTCTAAGTACATATTTTTAACATTGGTTTTTCATTCATATTACATTTGAAGTACGCGTTTTCCTTGAATTATTTTCGAGCTTAACCAACCGATCGAGAATAATTTTATTTATTTTGCTTTGTTCTTCAAGTTTCTCGAGAATAACTGAGAAAACATGAGAAACAGGGTCTGGCGAAGTTTAAACTTTTTTTGGTTTTTCGAATGCCGCGGCCTGAGCGTAGGTCTGCACTCTGGCTGTCCGAAGGCCATTATTCGATGGCTTTCCTGACGGTAATTTTTGAAAAGAGTTTCCTTTGACAGCAGAGGTCAAGGGCTTTACTGCTGTCTCTATTTCTTTGATATTTTTACGATCAGGAACCGGAGGTTTTAGATTGCCTACTATCTCCTGAGAGGTCTTACGCTTTGTCTTAGTTAGCGGTTTCGATTTAGCATTTTGGGGCTTAAGGAGCACATCTCTCCGTTTTTGAAGCTCCTTAGCTACTTCACAGCCTCTATAATTTGCCGGGTGCTTTCCCTTGCAATTAGCACAGGTAGGGGAGGATTGTTTGTTTACTCCACAGTCTTGGGAGAGGTGATTTCCGGCGCATTTCACACATCGCGGATCTTTTTGGCAATACATTTGTGTATGATTAAATCCTTGGCAACGTTTGCACTGTGGAATTATTCTTACATTTCTACGCATGGGTTCGATTTTTACCACTATATTCAATATTGTTTTAATTCGGTAGATATCTTCGATACTATCTGACCTATCGAATGTAAGCATAAAGAGCGGAAGTGCACGCCTTACCAGAACATCCTTATCGGCTTCCGTTTGTTGCGTCTCCTTCTTGATGATATTATTGGCATCAAGAATTTTAAACCCTTTGGCTTGGAGGTCGTTTATAACCTCTTCTTTGTTGCATGAGGGATGGAGTCCCCATGCTACAATACGATGTGGCCTTTCTGACTTTATTTCGAAAGTATACCACTGGATCTTATCGGCATTTAGCTTTCGAGACACTGCCCGGTAATCATCGTGATTATCGACGTTAATTTTCCACGCATTATTCCTTAAAGATGTAACCTTAAATTTCGATGTTATCCTTTATGGAGGCTATGCCTCCTTCCGTAACCCCAACGACGTTTATTTGAGGCGGTGCACGAATTTGCGCTCGAAGTTGTTTTTCTTGCGGTTCTTTACGCCTTTGTTCTTTTAGGGGCTCGACTTCGGGCGAAGAACCGGCTTTTCTTTTCTTACTAGGTCTTTTCTTAGGGACCTGATTCGTTTCGCGTGCTAGCTCTTCTTCGTCGGTGTGGTATTCCCGACTAGCTAAGCATGGTGGAGTACATTCATATTCGCAAATGATTGTTCCCTAGAACCCTATTTTCTTCTTTTAACAGATCTATCTCTTTCTTAAGATCTTGATAGAGTAGGTCAATTTCCTTAGGCTTGATTCGGAGTGCTTTATTTTCATCCTCAAAACTTGTATCTTTCACTGAGTCCTGTTTTCACGCGCTGGCGCTCCCGGCGGACTTCTTTTCCCGGGGATATTCGATCTTGATGGAGGAGATCGAGATACCCTTGAACGTTTAATAAAAGGGTCAATGGATTGCAATAAGCGGCTCTCCCCAGAATCCATAGAGCCGACCTCCGAAGAGGGTGGATTTTCCAGTAAAGCTGGACTGCCACCTGGGGTAGTTAATCTTTTCGTTTTGTTCATTGCATATTTTTTTGTTCTCTATGATGAGCAATCCGAAAGACCTAGGACTTGTCTTATTGTATCGAAATCATTTACAGCTACTATGATCAAAAGCTTTTATAGCCTGTAGCTGTTTCTATAACTTACCATGCAAATGATAATTGAGAAACCTTTGTCGCTGCATCGGCTTAATCCCCTCTAACTCTTTAACCCCTCCTCCACCAAAGGCTGTTGTAGAGTATTGTGAATCCAAAAGGTTGGGTCTTGTCTTGTGCTGCGATGCTAATGCTCAGAACACTGTTTGGGGCAGCAGCAAATGCAACATAAGGGGAGAACGACTCTTGGACTTTGTTTTATAGTCTGATATTACCATCAATAATGTAGGACATCAAACTACCTTTGTTACAGCCAGATGACAGCGAGTAATTGATGATACCCTGTCAAACAGGTATTTGAAGTCTATCTATCAAGCTGCTACGTTTTTCTTCGAAAGACGGGAAAACTAAGTACATTAATGTAAGGTGTCTGAAGGTCTGAATGGTAGTACAATGGAACTGTAGTTGTGTCTGAGCGCTCCATCGGATAGTAGCAACCTCCGACAAAAAAAAAATCCCTTCTTCTTTAAGCAGTCTCGGGATATTCGCTACTAAGGCCAATGTAATACTTACGTCGATGCATTAGTGGCATTCAAGAATTTTTTGAATGTTTATTCTTTGGCGAAGTTTTTTACAGCGATAATTTTTTAATACGTATCTTTTAGTTGTTTAAACTCATCCTTTTATGTTAACTTGCTTACACTTAATGACTGTATGTTAAATATAATTAGTTTTCACACAAATTCTAATAAATCTCTTTGTTATATTCTTTGATGACGAGGTTGTGATCATGCTTGAAGCTTTACTAACTTAGGCTAATCAAAAAGCTTTTGCATTTGCATCACCCATGTCCTTTTGGGTAGGAATATATACGGAAAACAATCGAACTGCGAGGCGTTTCAGTGGTCCCTTTTGTCCCTTGAAAACAAAAATATGTTAGACAGGTACTTCAGCAATTTTCTAAACGAGCGCAGAACTCATTTCGGCAGGGTAAAATATATTAACGTTAGAAACTTATAATTTTAGGGAAAAATTATTTTTTAGCATCGATCATGGGCCTCTTTTAAAAAAACACCACCTTCCGAAACACATAAATACTTTTACTTGCCACAAAAAAAAACGAATATATAGTCCAAAAGTGGCTAGAAAATCTGTTTTTATATGGTTCACGTAAAATAAAATGTTGCTTACTTAATTTTTATTTAACGGGTTCCGTGAAGAGTATCTACCTGAGACAAGCCTTCTATTCTCTGCGATCCCGGGCATGATAATTCCTACCCATAAGGTATGAACTAACCCATTTTATAAAACCAGGTGAGAAACCATACGCCATGAGTTTAAAGCTGATTATCTCAGCTGGTCGAAAGTCTTAGAGAAGTCGGTGTATATGCAATCGACTTCATTACTATTTTCTAAGGAACTAGAACATGCACGCAAGAAACATAACAAATTTGTAGCAGTGGACCTGTTTTTTAATTCCATGTTGTTCGTTAATGACATTCGACATAGAAATATTAATTTTTCGCAGACTTTTTGCTCAAAACGCTTGGGAATACACGAAAACTTCGAAATTGGTCTTTTATTCGCGATATCACCACGTTCACCCTTTTTAAGTACAGGTGTGATTAAGGCACTTTCCCAAAGCTAACGGAATTTCCCAGAGCTAATGGATAAATTTAACAAATACTTAAGATAAGGACTAAGAGCTTGACTGCATTTTTTAAGAACAATCGGTGCAATACAATCGGGTCCATATGAGTAGACATTTTTCAAAAGGGAAACAAATTTCGAAATACAGGGTGGCGCACGAATCGTGCTACAAAAATAAAACGTAATAACTTTTTTTCTGTGTGAGTAATCGGCTTATTTTTTTTTTATTTTGTAGGTTACTATTTAGATTTATAAAAATGGATGCTTGGGATACGGAGAAAAGAATTTGGATAGTGCAACGTTACCATGCTTTGCAGTCCGTCATTTCCGTCCAAAGGGAATTTAGGCGGGAGTTTGGCGGTAATCCCCCGAGTAGATGGACCATTATGAGGTTTGTAAACATGTTTGCCGAATCTGGAAGCATCGCATGGAGGCCGTACCATCGAGATGCCAATGTTCGGGTTCAGGATACAATCGCAGCAGTAGCATCTGCAATACAGGCCAATCCGAACGTTTCGACCCGAAACTTATCGGGGCAAATTGGAATTAGTAGACGGTCATTACAACGGATACTTCATGACGATTTAAACTTGTTTCCGTACAAAGTCCAAATTACTAGCAAGTTAAACCCTCAGGATTTGCCTGTTCGCCTGGAATTTTGCCAAAAAATGATATCAATGGCCGAAGAAGACAACACATTGATCAATTGTTTGTTCATGTCTGATGAGGCCCATTTTGATCTTAACGGCAATGTAAACAAGCAAAATTGCCGTATATGGAATGAGTCTAATCCAGAAATGCTCCATGAGACGGAACTGCACCCAGAACGAGTCACTGTGTGGTGCGCAGTTTCATCAAGGTGTATTGTCGGGCCGTACTTCTTTGAAGAAAACGGTGTAACCGTTACTGTCAATGGGGACCGTTATTTAAAGATGTTGAAGGAGTTTTTTTTACCCAGAACTGCGTCGAAGACGTATACCATTCAACAGCGTTTGGTTTCAGCAAGATGGAGCAACTGCACATATAGCCAGACCAGTTATGGCGGAGCTAAACAAAAAATTCGCAAACAAATTAATTTCTAGGAACTCCACTCTTCGCTGGCCCCCAAGGTCACCTGACCTGACTGCACCAGACTTCTTTTTATGGGGTTATATCAAGCAAGAGGTGTATAAAACGAAGCCCAGGAATTTAACTGAATTAAAGCAGTCCATAACGACAATAATTGAGGCGATCCCAACTTCAACTCTTCAGGCCGCAATGAATAATTTTTTGACCAGATGCCGCATATGCGTGGGACAGCGTGGAGGTCATTTGCGGTCTATAATTTTTAAAAACAACTAACTATTTAAAATAAAATTTAATTTTCTAACCAATAAAAAAAAATAAATGAAATACATCGATTAAAAAAAAAGTTATTTGAATTTCTTATTGTAGCACAATTGGTGCGCCACCCTGTAGTTTCCAAATCGAAAGAAAAATTACTGAAAGCAATCAACAGCTACTTAAATAGCTTATCGTCGAAGATGTGTAGATATAGTTACAATACTGCGGGCATCGCAAAGAAAATACCGGTCAGTGAGTAGCCACTCTAAAACACCCAACCAATGGTTCTAAAGATTGCAACTGATAAACTACTTTGGGCTGAAAGCTCCACCGCCAGGATAAAGGGCCCTTGTCGTGTTTTCCTGAACACTGACCTCTTGCCCTCTTGGTCATACAACTCCCAAGCTCTGTAAAAATAATTCTTAATTCATACACTTAATTCTTATTTTCAAGAGTTTTTAATTAAGACGCTCCTATGCATCGATACTTTTTTTATTCGGTTACGGTAGATATCTACCTTTATTTTAAATAATGAAGCAAAAATAAATAAAAAAAACCGCAAATTAGACCGAGACGGATAGAATGTATGTACGAGAAGGTAAAATAAAAAAAAACTTAAAATTAAATTTAAAATTAAAGTTATTTCTATTGACTTTACAATGTAACACCATCCTTAACGCGAAACATATATAACGCAACCCATTCTTAACCGCAAACATCTAAACTCAAAAATATTCTGTTCTTCCAAATTCGGCTCTTAATTTGATTTCTTCTTTTATTTGTTTAATATTCCATAAAAGCCACATAAGCCACAAAATTATCATACCTACATGCCTTCGTGTCCGTCATATACATATTCACTGAACTCCAAGCAATACATAATAATTTGATTATGGAACAAAAGGGCGGAAAGTACACAAATATGTACTAGCAAGGACGGAAGGGAAAAAATATTATGAACGCATGCGTTTCTTTTCGCATTACAATGTAAAAATTCCGTCCTCTTCAAGCTTATTCCATACCCTGTGTGCCTTTCGTTTGGTAATTTGGAAAAAGGACGAATAAAGAAGGAATAAATCAATTCCCCCTGTTATAAGGGAGCTGCTTCTAGTCACCCCGAGAACATTATTATGAGTGTAAATGTGCATCCCCATACCCATTGATGAATTATGATTTTTAACGTGTACTTTGCAAAATGGAGTCATTTACCCATTACCGTTCCGCAATTGAAGGTCTAAAATGTTGCACAATTAATTAACAATTCTCTTTAACAGCATAAATAAATGATGGCACATGCCATAGGTTAGAACTTATTTTTGAGTTGTTTAAATATTAAATCTTTGCAAAATCAATAATTTTATAGTTTTATGGGATATATCAAAGATAGTTTATATATATATAAATTAAATACTGGTCATAGTTTTTTTTTACTCACATTTTTTTTCACACATCACATAAACATTTCCACCTTTTTTTGTAAATTAGCATAGAATGTCTACTTGGTTACGGTAGGTAGTAAGCAAATTATATTCATCCCGAACTTGGTTTTAAACATAATGTACACTTTTACCAATTTAACTATATTATTCTAGATATGCCTTCACGAAACGATCGCTACCGATTTTATGATTTTATCAGCTATCAGATGTTCAGCGATCGCCAATTCCGTTACATCAACTTTCATCCATTTCACTGCGATGTTGTAGAATATTGTACCCCTTACTGTAGTTCACCTTATACTACCTTATATCTATCCCCTTCGGGTAGGGGTTAGAATATTCCCGAGGTCGGCATGTCTGTCGTAAGAGGCGACTAAATTCCACTCTCCGTATACCGAGTGTAAACCGTATCCAAAAAAAAATGCAATGAACAAAACAAATAGATATAATACCCCAGGTAGCAGTCCAGTTCTACTGGAAAATCCACAATCTTCAGAGGCAGGCTCTACGGATTCTGGGGAGAGCCACTTATTGCAATCTATCGACCCTTTTAGAAATAGCAAAAAGGTCTCCAGATCACCACCATCCGGATCTGTAATTAAAGAAAACTCTAAAAGAAGCCCAATGACGCCGAATGTATTAGCACGCGCTACTCGGGATTCAGCGCAACTTAAAAGTTTTGAAGCCGAAAATATTGTACTCCGTGCAAAGCTTAATAAAATAGAACAGCTCTATGAAGAATAAAAGAAAGAGCTGGATCTAATTAAATCAGAAAATAAATCTCTTAGGGAGTCTCAACTCCAAAAAAAGTCGACGAGAAATCGTGCCACCCAGTCATCCGCGATTATTGTACAGACGAGGAGGAGCTCGCGCGTGAAATTGATTGGGTCACGAAAAGGCGACCGAGAAAAAAACGAAAAGAAGGTTCTTCCTTTGAGGTTCCAAAAAAAGGAAATTCTAAAATGGTGCTTTCGGGTAACGATGAAAATTAACCGAGGTCAAAAAAAGTAAAAACAAGGCACACCTTTAAAATTTATGATATTCTAAAGGCTATCCGAAAAACAACATTTAAAGTAACATCTCTAAGTAACAATACCTATTTGGAAAATTAATGTTAGCGATCCGGACAGCTATCTGCGCGTTTCAGGAAAACTAAATTCAGAAGGAATCCAATGGTACACTTATGAAAATAAGCCTGAAAGGCCACACCGAGTTTTCGCCAGAGGACTTCATTCTTCGTGCCGCAAAGACGACGTCGTGCAAGACCTTAAAACTATAGGTTTCAAGATAATCGATGCCGTCAATTTCATAAAGAAAGAAAAGCGACAAACTGAAGGAGAAGACGAAGTTATAGTTAAGCGCGGAGTTCCGGTATTCATGCTAAGCTTCGAGAAATCCGAAAACTTAGATAAAATATATAAAAATATATAAAAATATATAAAATCTATACATAATATAGTCGTAAGAATTGAACCTACGCGCAAAAGTAGAAGGCTTGTCCCTCAGTGTAAACGCTGCCAAGGCTATAACTGCCAAAAGGAACCGCGATGCGTTAAATGCGCGGGTAAACACTTATCGGAAGAGTGTGCTCTAAAAAAGCAAGATTCGCCGACTTGCATTAATTGCAAGGGAAAGCACCCGAAAAACTATTGCGGCTGTGAAGTGGCTAAAGAGCTGCAGAAAAGGCGCGATTTAGTAAAGAAAAAGCCTTTACCGATCGAAAGCCGACCCAAAGATAAATTTAAAAAAGAAAAAGGAAAACTTTCTTAAGAACTAAAAACAAGGACCAAGGAAATGTCCAAACCACCGCAGACGACAGTACGGGAAATTGAGGTACAAATCTCGACGAATCGCGGCCCGCAAACGTACGCTGAAGCCGCGATACAAGCAAACAATCGAGTTGTTAATACGGCGCCTGATCCAGTCCATGAAGTTTTTTCCGCAATACTTGCGAGACTTGAAGAGCAAAGCCAAATTAACAACGGTATGTTCACAAAACTGGACATGCTTGAAAATAAACTTCGAGGCACACCAACTCCTAAATAAAATCCTGCATAAAATCGACGAGTTAGAAGCATTCCTTCACAAAAACGATATTGATATATGCCTGGTATCGAAAACGCATTTGAGGAAAGAATCAGATATAAAAATTAGAGTTTACAGCGGTTATCACGCATATTACCCATCAGAAAGGGCTAGAGGCGGACGTCTATTTTTATAAAATACACCACTGATCACTCCCCGGGTGAAATAATTGAGCTTGATGAAATGCAAATAAGCTCGGTTAGCGTAAGCATTCAACGCATTACATATAACTTTGCGTCTATTTATTGTCCTCCACGAGCGACGCTAGAAAAAAAATGATTTTAGAGGCATATTCGAATCACTTGGACAGAACATTGTAATTGATTGAGATTTTAACGCAAAACACACCTTCTGGGGCTCCAGAAGTATCTCACGAAAAGGTCGAATTCTATTCGAAGCCGGTATGGAGTCTGGTCTTCGGATATGGCAAAAACACCAGACCTCATAGACTTTTTTATCGCAAAAGGAGTATCTGAAAACTCAGTCGAAATTGAAGAAAGTTTTGATCTCTCTTCTGACCATTCGCCGGTCGTAAGTAGAATTACTTACTAGCAAAATAACTAATTGGGACTTCTTTAGAAAAGACTGCATAAATAAAATCGATCTGAAAGTATCTCTTCGAACACCATATGAACTCGAAGACGAAGTGAATCAATTCATCGATGCCTTGCAAAGTTCAGGGTGGAACAATACTCCTCATAAAAAGAGAGTAACTACAAGTAACGAATTAAAATATCCCCGCGAAATTACTGATTTAGCAAAGGAAAAACGAATAGCGCGTAGAAGATGGCAGCAATTTCGCGCTCCGCTGGATAAAACAATTTCAAAATCTTTCCAGCAAACTCAAAAGAGGCATTCGGGACTTTAAAAATCGTGAAAGCTCCATGTATCTCGAAAGTCTAACGGCGGAAAAAACTTCTAACTATTCGCTTTGGAAAGCTATAAAAGGCATGAAAAAGCCAAAGATGCAAGCGCCACCCACCCGGAAAAATAACGGGGAATGGGCAAAAGGAGACAAGGAAAAGGCCGAAATATTTGCCGAACACCTTGATGAGACGTTTAAACCATTTGACGGTGAAGCGTTGGTTGAAGATACTGTTTCTACCACGGATATAAATTAGACGAGTATCGCTGGTCGAACTCTGTTTTGATATACAAAAACTTAAATTAAACAAGGCTCCTGAATATGACCTAATTACGGGACAGGTCTTTAAAGAGCTGCCCAGAAAAGCATTACTTAAATTTGTTTATCTCATGAACGCTTCTATTAAACTTGTGTATGTTCCCCGGCAATGGAAGATAGCTGAGGTGATAATGGGTTAATAAGCCAGGTACACCTCCAAATGAAAAAAAATCCTATAGACCAATATCGCTTGTACCAATAATGTCGAAGATATTTGAAAAACTCATATTGAAGCGATAACATCCGATCATCGAAGAACGCCGATTAATACCGGATCACCAATTCGGATTCAGAACTAAGCACTCTACAATTGACCAGATTTACAAGCACTAGAAGAGAAAAAAAATTGTTCTAGTGTTTTCCTTGACATCTCTCAGGCCTTCGACAAAGTATGGCATACGGGATTAAAATATAAACTAAACAAAGCTCTCCCAAAGCAATTATATGAGATCCTAAGCTGGATTTTATTCCTATTATACACTCGCGATTTTCCGCAAGAAGAGGATACTATCGTAGCAACTTTCGCGGATGATACGGCTATTCTAGCTGTAGACAATTCGATTCAGTTTGCTACAAATAAGCTTCAACGATCTATCGACAGAATATGCTTGTGGACAAAAACTTGGCGTATTGTCATCAACGAGACAAAACCCACGCACGTTAATTTTACTTACAGAAATGTAGCAATCTACCCATTTATATTGATTCGGTACAAATTCCATACGCAAACGAATGACGTTGGCATGGGAATGACGTTGGATGCAAAATTGAAATGCAAATCGCATGTTAAGAAGAAACGCGAGGAGCTCGTTATCAGATTAAATCAAATGCATTGGCTGATTGGAAGATTTTCTAAACTCAGCATGCAAAACAAGCTGCTTTTATACAAGCAAGTTATAAAACCGGTTTGGACGTACGGTATACAACTTTGGGGTTGTACCAAACCAAGTAATGTTAACATTTTGCAGACTTTCCAAAATAAAGTCCTAAGATAAATCGTAAATGCTCCGTGGTATATCAGAAACACCGATATCCACAGAGATCTAAGTATAACAACCGTTGAAGATGAGTTGTTTGTTTTTGAAGTAAGATAGGAAGAAGCTCGGCACTCCCAACGCAGGTTCGGGTCCTGAGAAAAATTCCCTTGAACCTTGCCTAGCAAGTTCATCGGAGATCTCATTTCTGGACATCTCAGAGACGCAGACAAGATTCACTGTGTTCAGCCTTCCGACCAAATTCATTGAATGCTTGAGTTCACTAATTTGTACAGTTTTGTCGTAGAAGGATTTCTGGTGTCATTGCATTGGTCGACATATTTCTTGCGCAAGCTTTTCAAAATTTCAGAGCGCATGGTAAAAAAAGTCACGTCTCTATAAGCGAGAGATGGTTTTTAGCGTACACCCCATATATATCAAGGGGGGAAGGTTCGTCAAAGCATCCAGAGCTAGGGAAGGCCCATGTTTACATGTTTAGAAAATATGCATAATATCGGCCCTTCACGGCTCCCCCTCAAAAAAAGGTCCAAATAGTTCAAATCGCAGCTCCGAGGCGTCAATTGGCTGTCGCCAAGGCGAGGGATAACACGGTTTGAACCAGGTCGTCCAAATCCATGTTTCCAATCCAATAAAAAAAATCAGTTAACATAGCTCTGCAATGCCCACCGTTGACCGAAACGGTCATCCATTATGATCGATGAAAAATGGAAAAAATGTCACTCTCTGTCGTCTGTGGTGCGCACGTGCGTACGACGACGAGGACCATGATTGTGTTGGTGGATGCTTCATTCAAACAGTAAATTTTTACACTTAACCATTGCGTACGGACAGACGGACATTGCTAAATAGTCTTAGGTTTTAGCCCTGATCATAAATATATATATACTTTTATGGGTCTACGACGAATATTAAGGGGTATTACAAACTATGTGTCAAAATGAATACAACCTTAGAATATGGTATGAAAAACGCGCTGTTGGGCTACATAGCACTTACTTTGGAAAGATTTTTTCACTATATCCCAACGTCGTTTGAGCGTAAAGCGACTCATTTCGTTCTGCAGAGGTATGATACTAACTTTCTGTCAAGATTTCGAGCGGGAAACAGCTGTGTCAAAATAACAGATGATTTAAAAAGAAACCACTGGACCAGAAACAACCCTTTACATTTTGCACATTGATAGGGAAGAAAATATGATATGTTCGGTGTTTGAGACATGATCATTAAATGCATTCTTTTTCTGCATTTTAGAATTTGTTTGTACCTGTTTTTTAAATCAATTCAAAACTCTGTGTTTTTAGCTTGCCTCTTTTTCGCGCTTTTATATAAACGTTTAACGTAAAGGCTTCCTCCAAATTGAAACTTCTTATTCGATCAAGCTTGTATAATTTGCTAATTATATAATTTCCTAATTATTTTATTCCTAATTAACTAGCTAAGCAAATAGCAATTTTGGGAGAAACTTTACAAGAAACGATGTATACTAACTTATATTTAAAAAATATATCAGTATTCATTAAGAGCATACAATAAAAGATAAAAGAAATTCATACGTATTTTAGGAGCAGGAGAGTTATAATGACATTCAAAATTAAATGTTACTAAATACCTTTATAACTTCATAAAAAGAATAATATAATAATAATATAATAACTTTTACTCAGTGTTGGGCAAAATCCTCCTTTTAAGAGGGATTTTTTAGAGTTAATGGAAGTTAAATGTAGCGTTTCTGTTTATTCACTTTCCATTGGGTAAGCATTGCTTGTGTATGCATTTTATTGCCAAAAGTAACGCGTGCGATCGTTAAAAATCGATCGAGATTCATTTTAATGCCTCAAGCTGTCATTGAACACGGAACACGCGTTATGTGGCAACTTCATATATTAATCCTGACAGTGATTTGAAAAATCTTTACAGCGAGAGCCAAATTCGTACACGAAATGTCATAGAGCGAACCTTAGGCATAACGAAGCGAAGATTCCCAGTGTTATCTATGGGTATGCGACTTAAATCACTTAAGTCACTGCATAATAATGCAATCGATGAAAAGGAAAATGTACCGCCAACTCAATTGGAAGGATTTGAGGAAATGATGGCTGCAGCAGAGATCGCAAATATAAGCACAACTGAACAAAATGATCGAAATACTGCTCGTGATTTTTTATTGAATTACTTTCGTAAATTGTGAAAACAAAAATAATAAAAGTTTGAGAAACTATTTATAATAATAAAATGTTTTATTGTGAAACTTAAGGAAAAAATACATTGATTAATAAGAATCTAAATCTACTTCTGTTTCAAAATGTGTGTCTTTTCTAATCTTTGCTATTTTTAAATTGCACAACTTATATTGGTCCCTTTAGTTGAGCACTGTTGAGCTTACGTAGCATCGAAGGTGTATATTTTGACCAAGATTTGCTTGTCGATGATTCAAATAATGTTGATAATAAATTCTTATCCACAATTATAAAATTTGCAACAGTTACAGAATTATCAAAATTATCACCATTATCTTTCGGCAGTAAACTAACTAATTCCAAAAGTGAATCAACCGGCTTTTCAACATCAACCGAAACTTCACATAACGATTTAACAACAAGGGATTCAACTGTAGGTGATTTAATACAACGCGATTCATCATTGTCATCAAAAGTTGCTGGCGGTACAATGTATTGAAACTGATATAATATTAGCCAATTCAGCCATTGCTTCACTTCTTGGACGGCACTCTGGAATTTCTTTACCGCCACCAGTTACTTTGCGGCTCAACAATGTCCCAAACGCGGTTTTTTTCTTTTATTGTATATGCAGCTGTTTTTTTTTTCAACAATCGTAGCATGTCTTAAAACGCACTGAATAAAAATATTCTCCGCTGCAACGTTGAAATTTGATGCCCGCATACGTTTATTCGATATATTTTTTTATTTTAAGTTGAATTTTATTCAAAACTATAACAGCAATTTTCTAATATTTGAGATTTAATCGGTCAAAATGATGTAAAAATCCCTGCGACTTTTTTAAAACTCATCTAAATTTAAAGGCGGCATTAAAGTAATGGAGAGTGAATGAATAGAAAATAAATATGCGTTCAATGGAGAGCAGTTAATGACTCCAATACCTTAATGGCGGTTTTGGCTAAAACTACAATATCTACCTTTTAATGGAGAGTGAATAAATCGGGCCTAGGTAATACATTTTGACAGCAAAAGCGAAAAACTTTTCATATCAAAAGTTACAAAAACAGGATTTCTCGATTCTTTCCAGTCATTTCCAACTAAAATGTTTCATGTGAAAAGTTTTTAGACATCGAGGGTTACAGAAACAGATGAATGAGAGAAAGTGGATTTTCCTTCAATTCACAGCGTTTCGTTGAGAAATTTCTAGATGCGAGTATTACAGAACATTGGTACTGGGCCCAGATCCTGTTGAGGTTGACTTCCAGGTTAGTCTTCAAAAATCTAATCAATCAATTGACTACTGAAGAGAGCTTTAAAAAAATAAAAGTAAAAATATTTCATAATGAAATAAAGTCCCAATTTTGGGGACTTATTTCATTTTTTATTTCGGGGCTTTATTTCTTGGGGCCTTATTTCCTAGATTTATATTTATAAATTTGTCCCAAACAGCTTCCGAACAACACAAACTTTGAGCTGTAAATGGTAGTAATGTATTAAATTCTAATATTAAAGGCCTTTCATTACTAAAGATATACCTATAGAATTTCTTGCAGAGATGCTTTCCCCTTCTGCAGAGTAGAGTACATCAGGTATTTAAAATATAACAAAAGCAACACAACATTAAAACTACGTTCAAAAACTAATTTTTTTCGAAATCTTCTTTTGTATTACTGTTTTATTGAAACATTTTGTCTAATATTATAAACAATCTTTTTTCTGGCAATTGGTATTGGCTGACCCTTAGTTTCTTTTATACAAATTTTCTGGCCACATAGTTCCATTCGTAAATTCTATAATACATGTAATTATTGTAATGTATGATTTTCTATATAATTTTTTGATAAAATTAAATTTTTAAATTTCAAACAGTCACTTTCACTTCGTTTTTTAAATTTAATTCGCAAAGTGGCTTTAGCTAAGAAAATTATGCTGATTGTAATAAAATGGGAAAAGGTTTTTGTAAAGTTTTTTTATTAATAAGAAATTTTAATTCATTAGCTAAATCTGTTTCATCGCGTTTAGTTAGCTTGTGAGTTAAGGGTGTCTTATTAATATACAGGAATATATTTTTCAAATTTTAGCTTATGCCTTATTTTACGTTGTTGTTAATTTATTATTTTTATCTATATAAGTCTCGTAGAAAAACAGAGCTGAGTGAGACAGTTTTGTTGGGTAAAAAAAATACTTTTTTTTCATCTCAGACTAATTTTGAAGATCTCAATTGTTCGGGTATTTTTAATTAACACGAGATTACACCAAAACAAAATGAATGTTTCTGAAATCGTGTTCCACTTCCTCTTGTTAAGTTAATTTATTTTAATTTTCTTAAAGAATAATTTGAATGGGCCTTTTGTATGTATATTCATAGAAGGTGGTGGCTTAAAATTATGGGAACACATCTACACCAGTTTCGTCGAAAATATTTAAACATAGAAACAGCTGGAAGAATTTTGTTCTCAACTCAAATTGATGTAACAATGAAAACAATAACAAGTGAAACTCAGCTTTTCAACAATGCTCTTCCATTTGTGTTACCATATTTATCTTAGCACCAGTAATAAATAAAAGTATATGCTACTTGTATCCTTTATTACTCTATGATTGATGCACGAAGTCAACAAAGGAAGTCATTCCGTAAACCAGTCTGGTTTAAGATTCGATTATATACGCTCAAAATTAAATACCGTGAAACCCTGATCGCTACTCACATTCTTTGAATAGGCAATAATCCACCTGCATCATCCCTATCCTTCAACTAGCTTATAAATAAACCACCCCCTGAGATTAGGCATGGATATCAATGGGCTTGAAACAAATTAATGTCAAACATATTGAAATTCATCCAGAATTACATGCCTTGTAATGTTGCATTCATCTCCTTCATCCCCTCTATCAACTAAATGCGATGACAACATTAAATAAGGGTCACAGTTCCAGTTCCAGTCACGGTACAAAGCGAACGGTCCTCTAATGTCACCACTTATTGCGGAAGGGTGAGTTAATTTGTTTTCGAATTGCGTTTTTATTCATTCGCAGATTATTCGTCAACCCCCACTTGTAAGGGATGACTAGATAAGCTGTGAACACGTGTTTGCTTTGTAATAAAATTGCTAGTTTACGATTTATGACCATGCACTAATAGCGCTGTCACTTGAAAGATCACAGACATTCCGGGATCAGGCAATTTTCAATTTGAATCCACTTAACCAAAATGAAAACATTTTTCACTTCCATTATCGAAGAGTTGGCGTTTATTGACAGAAAACAATCTAAAAATAAGGAGAAAGGGTAGTATATTAAAACAATGAGTACCTACCTAGATCTACCAATATTGCCGAACGATGCTTTCAATTCATTATGATAAGCCGAACAGACATTTGCATCACAAACGGCTTTTTGCCATGGCAACATGCACCCAGTAAGTGGACACTGGTCAGTTTGTCCTGTGTTTACTCCTTCTACTTTTTCAATGGAAAATCCAAAGAACTTAATCCAATTAAGTTGGATTAAAATTGATACATTTTAATTGTGTTGTTTGTTTTTAATGAAGCACGGTCAGACAGAAAAAATTCGCAAATCCTCAAATGATTGCACTGGACAAACAATATTTATTTAATTGGCAATTTGTTTAATTAATAAATATAAATGGAAAATGTGTTTGTTTTTTCCTTCGATTGTCTCGGCAAGCTTGACATGTCACTTTATCTTGTCCTGAAAGCTTGAAAACTCAATCTACCACATTCCTTGCGATTCCTCCGGAGATTTTCTAATTGATGGGAATTTCTTCAACGGGAATAGAATACCTACAGATAACGTTCGGAATTTTGTGTTAGCTCTGCAAATAAGGTAATTATTTAACCCTCATCATTGCAAACGATTTCATTTACTCTTGGAAAAGGGTTGATACGGAAGGGTTAGTGGTTTTCCAGAAAATTTAGATAGGTATACCTATTAAATGAATTTCAAGCAAATAGGGCGGTATCTAGTTAATATACATAAAAGAAAATATTTTAGCAGCCGACTTTATTTTAGGTAGAGGCGAATGAAATAAGGTACGTGGTGTAAATTGCGTAAAAAAAATTCAGTACGCAAATTGGATTTTTTAAATGTACTTACTTAACGGTCGAAGCACTTGTGAAGAGACTGAATACCACCTACATGTCTGGTCTCTTGTACTCTGCTTCCAGACAAAGTGGGCTGATATGACAAAGGCCTTCAAACAAATACACTTAAAAAAACTGTACAAACTCACCGCCAGATCACATTCCAATCACATAATTCCAGCCAATTTCTGCAAAAATATGTAGCTGCGAAAAAAAGCAAAATTTTTCTTATGACAGCTCGCATACTAATGCGAAAAGCATTACGGTCACAGCGCTATTTCAAAAGGGGATAGCGGCGCGTACAACCAACTTTGTTTTCTCCGCTCCTACCGAGATAACATTTTAGTGCAGAGAATTAATACAGAAGATTTAATAAATTGTTTTTTTTTTCGTTCAAAATGCTCCATTAAAGATCTCCGCATCATAACCGTTTTATGTTGGACAAGCTGTGGGATGCAGTGGCTACGGAAATGAAATCTAGAAGTAAGTTATAAGTTTCATATATATAACTCTGCTGTCCGTATCCCCCCATATTCATATGCTGTTTTTTTGTATCGCAGATTCCATTTACTGTTTTTCGTACTATCGATGAAACCGTTGTGGCGCCCATTCGGAAAATGAATCCAAGAGATTTAAACGATGTTATTGTGACCAAGTACATTAAATTAAGACGTTCTTAAGAATCAGGTTGGCAATTTTTTTAAAGTCTTCCTTTTTTTAAAGCAAAAAGAGGAAATTGAGTCATGGGCTTTTCCTCAGTGTCAGGGCATTGAAGGCAAGAAGACACAATGATGAATGTTGCTGCATTGGTTCGTATAGAAGAGGCCAAACTAAATATGCTAGAGAAGCACAAGCACGTTGATAAGTCGAATAAGCGTAGATGAGAATCAAAACTGTCCTACCAATAAAAAAAAAACCATTTGTGAAAATAGAGGAAAAAATCTAAAGTTTCGATGTCAACTTCTTCTTCTTTGGAACATATAGTATAACATATAACAAAAATGATTTCTATAGCAAAGTGTTTGTATACTATATACTTACTAGCTGAAACGTTGTTTTGACATATAAGTTATTTCTAGGAAATATTTTTAAAAATGACTAACTATAAGTGCATGGGGATGTAATTATAATTGAAAAATGGCACTGAGAAATAATAATAACTTGAGAGTTGTACTGACAAATTTAAATTATGCTTATAAAAGTCACTGCTACGATCTAGATACAAATAAAACCAAAAAAAAAGATATGACGAAAACTGTATAGAGAGTGAGAGAAAGGAAGCCGGCTTCGTTCTCAATCCTACTCCGTGATGTTTGCTGATTGAGAAGTGATAGCGGAAGTCAGCCGGACGGTAAGCACGAATTTTCACCTGCGCAGAAAATAAATTTTTCACTTCTCTCTGAGAAAAAAAAGCTAATCAAAGTAATAAAATCATAAATAACCAACAAATAAAAAGTGATTCATTGCATTTAACTCACATTTTAAATATTCCGCGGCATAATTCTGCGGATGCCTCCGCTTTTCGCGGATCTTTTAAACGCGAGCCCAGAATTCCTCGACTCAGAGCACTCCATGTCTCATCATGAGGTCAAAAATAGATAATTATGGATTCAAAAAACCTGGTAAACGCTTCAGTTTGTAAGGCTCAGTTGGTCGCAGCCAAACAATTAATCGTCTTGAGCCAATCTATGGAATACATCGGAACGTACTCAACGTCTCCAGCGATTATACCTGCTCCACCAGCATCCACCAGCATCCACCAGCATCCACCTCAGTGCGTTGCCGAGTGGCAAATCCCCAGCAAGCGTCATATTTTTACTACTAAGCAGTCAAGCGCCGATATGGAGGTCTCGACCCCATTAGACGAGAACCAATTTGCCATCTTGAGGAGTATCCAAATACAGCCCAGCAAGAGGCCACAAACAACCTTCACTCATCCTGAACACAGTCTCCAGACCGCAGCCAACCATCATACCACGCCCAATCATCAGTCTCTAGCCAACCACCAGACCGAAGCGGAAGACTCCACTTATCAGCAGACGGTAACACCAATCCGGATTTAGCCAGCTCCATATGTAACAGGGGTAAGTACTGTCCTCCCATTATTATGTCTAATGTCAACGGTTTTGAACTTATTTTGGATTTTA
Organism: Ferdinandea cuprea; assembly: GCA_963576555.1. Taxonomy (NCBI): domain Eukaryota; kingdom Metazoa; phylum Arthropoda; class Insecta; order Diptera; family Syrphidae; genus Ferdinandea; species Ferdinandea cuprea. The sequence continues at coordinate 89,854,894 of OY754959.1, forward strand.
GAGTGAACTCGATTTCTTTCGAGTATAAAATTGTAAATCGCGGTAATATATCGAGACTGTATGTAAACGACAGTAGGGTCCATCGTGAGTTGATGGATTATCTAAGAGAAACCAACGGAGTACAGGCTCACTCCTTTACACTTAAGGAGGACCAAACCTCAAACATTGTCCTTAGGGGCCTCACCTCGGATTACCCTGAAACCGAGATTCTCATAGAACTTCAAGCGAAGGTCAACAACGTTTACAAGGTTTCAAGGCTGGAAACCCTCGGCTCGATAAAAGAGTTTCTAAAGCTCAGTTGGGCGCAGCCGAACAATTAATCGTCTTGAGCCAATCTATGGAAGACATCGCAATGTGCTCAACGTCTTCAACGATTACACCTGCTCCACCAGCATCCACCTCAGATGTTCCACCACCTCAGCATCCAGCGCCGACTGGTAAATCCACAGCAAGCGCCACATTTTTAATACTACTAAGCGCTCAAGCGCCGATATGGAGGTATCGACTCTATTAGACGAGAACCATTTTGACATCTTGAGGAGTATCCAAATACAGCCCAGTAAGAGGCCACAAACAATCTTCACGCATCCTGAACACAGTCTTCAGACGGCATCCAACCATCATATCACGCCCAATCATCAGTCTCCAGCCAACAATCAGACGGAATCAAGCCACCAATAAGCCACCATTCTTCGAGGGACTCCACTCATCAGCAGCAGACAACGCCAATCCGGATTTAGCCACCTCCATATGTAACAGGGGTAAGTACTGTCCTCCCATTATTATGTCTAATGTCAACGTTAGGGAACTTATTTCGGATTTTAGAGTGAATTCGATTTCTTTCGAGTACAAAATTGTAAATCGCGGTAATATATCGAGACTGTATATAAACGACAGTCCATCGTGAGTTGATGGATAATTTAAGAAAAAACAATCTTTTCAATACGCGAAATTACTGGGAGAAACTTAAACTTCCAATTTAAGGAAATTCTGGAGAAAATCAACAAATTTCAAGACGGGACGACACACCACCTCTTCATCGACTTTAAAGCCGCATGTGATTGATAGAGGCTTGCAGTGCTATTAAAGAACAGGCAAAATGAATTGGCCTTAAAGTTAATGAGGACAAGACTGAATACTTGTTACAAACAATAAACTAGATAAAACGTCACTATTAATAACAGCAACTACGAGGCTGTAGGAGGTAGGAGTTCATCTACTTTGTTATAAACACCAACTCTACGAATGACATCTTAGTGGACAAAGTGCATTCTCTACAGAACCCTTATTCTGCCAGTTCTACTATACAGTGCCGAGAGCTGGACAATAAGCAGGAAAGAAAAGTTGATACTGGGGTCCTTCGAAAAAAAATTCTTCGATGGATACTTGGTCCTGTGTGCGTGGAGGGTGAATGGAGGAGAAGATAAAACCGGGAACTCTTTGAGCTCGGGCAAATCGAGCGAATGGACACTAATGCTCCAACTAAGAGGAGCTATGAATCCCAGTCCCCAGATTCTATACGAAAGGGAAGACCGAACCTACGTTTTAAAGACTAAGCGGATGCCAGAGCGCTTGGTCTGGATAACTGGAAGCAGCGTGTCTTACGCGGCGACTTTTCACGGATCAGGAGCCCGCTAAGTAAGTAAGTAAAGCCCTTTATATATAGTTGCATTTCCCTAAATTTGACCAAGGAGGGATTTCAAGATACCCTTCCTCATTTAAGAGCTATTTTTATGATATTGAAAAAACAATAAGTGGCATTGATTTGAAACTTTGCACTTTGTATGAAACAAAAAATTATATGATTGGTGTTTCAAAAATGTTGTGAACACATTTTAGTTAATATTTCTCCCCAGTTGAAGCATAAGCCACCTGTATGTTGTGATTGCATTTACACATTAACCTTTTAACTGGTCTAAGAATCTCTTTTCATTTACTTTTATATATGTACTATTATGTAGTTCTCAATATTTATGAATTATTAAATTATAAAATAACTCTATTACCGTAAATTGTTTTCCAAATCAAATAACATTTATATTTAATTTATTTGCTGTCAAAGTTGGCAAGCTCGCTAACAACTTTGCACCGTCGAGCTACCGCAGGGCATATTTGAAAAGTTAATATAATGAAATATAATCCCAACTATAAAATTACATATATTCTGAAATGGAAAAAAAAGATCATCCACTCGACAACAAAAAAGATAAAAGAACATACCTAACCTAGTAGAATAAAATACATACGATTAACCAAGAGTGCGGGATGAGAAAATGCTTTCTGCGAATGATTTCTAACGAGGGTGCAGTGCACAACCGGCGCGCTTCAAATACCCTCACCAAAGGAATTGACTTTTCCAATTGTGAGTTATAAGCACGCACTTGACGGGGAATTTTTGGCATCTACCTACCTTTTGATATACATTTTTTTTATTAAAAGAATGTTTTTAATAATTCCATCTCTCATAAGCGATTTTGACTTCAAACCATTTATGGTTGGTGGTATATGAAAACAAAAAGTTTTTCAACCAATCGTTGCGGTTTTAGGGTGAAATTGTGTCTGTAGTATTTATGAACCCCGGTATTTTTTTTTCTTTCTCTGTTCATACCTTCGCAGGGATATGGCATCGGTATTAGAGTTTTATATCGGTTCGAATGAAGTTATGTGCTGGTACATAATATTGAAGTACCCAAAATAATGTCAATCTAATATCTTTATATTTATATCTAAATTTTCATTGCTTTTATGTAGTTGTGGGGCGCACGGAAAGGAGCCGGATCGGAACAGAGCCAATCTTATGTGCGCCCGTTCTTGCGGGCTTAAATATATTATTTTATGTTGTTGATGGTAATTCTGGCTCACAAAAGATCTGTAGAATTTCAGGAATTTCAATTAATTCCCATAATTCCCCTTCAAAGGGGGAAGGTCTACAACTCGGCTCTTACTGGCGCAATAAGGTTGGAGTATTATAAACAGAACACAATTTATGCTTTTTTACGCTATGGACTATTTCTATAGACGGGTTCCTCTTTCTGTAAAAACGGGAACATTACGTTGTATGCTTTCATTTTTTGGCAAGGATACAACACATCCAGGGGTGGTTGGTGTTTTCAATTATTTACACTTAGTTTACAAAATGTTACAATGTTGGCAAACGATTACGAGCATAATTTATTGGATGAGGACAACGACGATAGAGGCAGCTTATTTAAATTGCACTTGTGTTGTGTGGAAATGTAACAGAAATTAGCTTCTAGTAAAGTGAACAATTATAATGCTGAGGGTTGGCTTTTTGGTCTTGGTATAGTGAATCTGGAAAAAGATATCTTTAGAGTGTTTTTTTGTTAAGGAATTTGAATATCATTAAGTGGAAAAAGTTGAAAAGCTGAGCTTATAAAGGGGTTAGCTGTATAAGCGAATAATAAAGATGCGTAGTTTAATTTTGAATTTTGAAGACAATTTTAGTCATACAATTGTTGTAGAAGAACATTATTTTGTTGTAAACGACGTCGATTATTTCAATTGTTTCAGCATATGGTTTTCATAGTATGGCTTGTAGATTGTTCTTCTTTGAAACTGTTTGCATTTGATAATTCTCTTGAAACTTTAAAAGTAACTGACGCTACTGACTGATCCAGATTTTATATTCGTTTAATTTATATTTTGGCAAAAACTATACATTTCTAGAAAAAACCACCGCAGCTATCTTAGATCAATCTTCCCGTAATAGGCATGAATCATATACATATAAACCAGAGAAGCCCGCTTCCTTTATTTAACTCAGCTGAAGTCACTAAGCTAATACAGAAAATAGAAAAAATGGAAGATTATCCACCGCTGGGTTTCGTAAAGGTAAAAATCTTCCTGCACTTTACCTCGAAGGCGGAAACTAGGCGGTCAAAGGTAACAACAAATGCAAAATATAGAATCTCATTTAGAGAACAAATACGGACGTCGTTGACCTATCGGCACGCATCGGAAAAAGGAACCTATGTCCCTTTTACTAAGGGGATGCTCGGATTTAGCTAAAACTAGGCAACGCATACCAGGTAAACCATTCTTTAACGACCTTTATGAGATCTCATCAGGGATCGATTTCGGAAGCATTATTGTCTTTCTCAATACCACAGGGTAGTTTTGAGATCTTACTCAATCAAGTGAGTTGTGGTTCCAAAATAGCGCTCAAGCGCTAATTGAGTGTTTTTGACTCTGGAGTTGGAAACCGGTCACCTTACCTTCCTACCTACATAGAGGTTAAAGCATCATTAATTATATAAGTGTATTGAATTAAATATATGTTATGATAAAAACCTAGAAGCTTCCAAAGCCTAATCTCTAAACTAAATATTTGATTGTAAATATATAACACTTTATCCAATGAGCCGAAGGCTATATATAGGGTCCGCCATTTAACGTTTTTTTTCAACTAGTGCTTATTTCGCGAATGGTAACACTTAACTCATATCTTATTTGACAGATAATTAGTTTTATCCTTCCGCTGAACGAATATGGTTGTGTATACGCTTGCACAACGCTGGGAAATATTGCGACATAGCGACATAGAGAAGATGCCGATTTTGCCAAAAAATCATCTTTTCAGATGAAGCTCATTTTGATCTTGGCGGGTATGTAAACAAGCAAAATTGTCGCATTTGGAGCACAGAAAACCCGCACGCATATATTGCAAAGCCAATATAGTCAAAACGAGAAACGAGAAAACGGATTTTGGTCCAGAGGCATAATTGGGACATTTTTCTTCGAAAATGAGGAAGGAGTGGCGGTTACAGTCAATGGCGATCGTTATCGGGCCATGTTGAACGAATTTTTGTTCACAAAAATTTAAGAGGAGGATATTGGCAACATTTGGTTCCAACAGGACGGCGCTACGTGCCACACAGCCGAAGCTACACTCGATGTTTTGCGCCCTGTTTTTGAAGATCGCATTATCAGCCGCAGAGCTGATGTCGTTTGGCCACCGCGGAGCTGCGATTTGACACCGTTGGACTATTATTAGTGAGGTGCCGTAAAAGATAAGTGTTACGCCGACATGCCAGAGACAATTGACGCTTTAAAGGACAATATTCGTGAAGCCATTGGTGAAATACAGCTGCACACAATCGATAATGTGCTTAAAAATTGGACCGATCGTGTAGGCTACTGCATGGCCAGCCAAGGCAGCCATTTGAATGAAATTATTTTCCATTATTAACCGGAAGGATTATACTTTCAAATAAAAAAAAAATTTGAGAAAATATTCAGTAGTTTTTTTTTATATCATTTTCAAAAAAAAAGTTATTTGGCGGACCCTATATATACTAATTTAGGAGCTTAAGATTACTAGGTTAGTCGTTTCAAATAAATAAATAAATAATGTGGCTTAATAAACGTAAATACTTTACAGCGTTTACAATTTATATTTATATTATTGCAGCAAATATACAGTATTAGCTAAAACTATTGCAACAATTCAATTAAAGTATTTAATATCTCTAATTCTATGAGCACCTGCAGCTTAGAGTCTTTCAGGAGAGCAGTAAACTTCAGTCTTCCTCTCTCCATTTAAAGACGAGATTATCAGGATTACAGGGATCATAACCCTCCCACTTCACTGCATTCCTACAGACGGACCAGCCTGCGGAGTTCACCGGTTCGACTTCAAAAAATATCTGCAGGCATTCCGATTTTGGATCACTTCATCATTGAGGCCAAGCAAATGCTGGTGTTTCTGCATTTGTTTGATCCAGGAGTTTTTAGGCCTGCCTCTCTTACGCGACTATAAGGGGACGTTGCCTTCTTGACGGGGTTCGTTGGATCCCACCTTTAAACATGAAAATACCAACTGAGTCGGTTGTGCTCTAATTTTTTTCTAGATGGGTTCTTTGACGGGTCCGTCACTTTTCTTTCAAGCAGATAATCGAGAACAGAAAATAAAGAGAAAAGGACTTAAGACACTTCCTTGTACACCGACTTTGATTGGGTGACTCCAGAGGGACCTCTTACGTTAATCTTCGCTCTCTCATACATGTCTATGAACATCTGAAGGTAGGTTTCAGGAACTCCTCGTTGTCTTAGCACTACCCATATCAGAACTCTTGGTTGTCTATCGAACGTTATTCCCAAATCAAGCAACACCATATGCAAATCCTTTTGCATCTTTCAGTAAAGCGCACGTGTGATTGTCGAAGGAGCGACTCATCAGCAACTATTTATTAATACATTCTGTATTATGTTAAAGTATCTTCATATTAATAAAATGATTTAGAGACCTATAGTTCCAAAGGATTTTCACCCAGATGTGGTACTTTAGAATAATCAGTGGATTGCCACAAAACACATCTAATCTTCTCGATTTCCTGCGAGTATAACAAAATTTACTCTTCGACTAAGTTTGAATTACACAATCTTCACTTCGAATACATTTGGTCTGTTCCCATATTTTTTTGGTAAGAATTGTAATGACTGTCAAAATGCCCGTGGTGAGGATAAATTCTCTAACGAAAAGAGAAACTTATATACAAGTCAGGTAACGTTTTTGTGTAAAAAGTACTAAAATATCAAATATTACAGATGTTTTTTTTTAATATTACATTTGTGACTGGTGGAACAATAGCAATAAACACGAAGAATTTGTTAATTTAATACCAACCTGCCTACCTATGCACCTAGTTGATAAAGACCTATTATCAGTGGAACCGTTTTCTTACGGTCTTGGATTAAGGATTTAATTAAAAAAATAAACTAATAATAAATTGTTCAGATCTGCTACAACTGTTTTCAATTAAAAGTTGAATTATTTTATGTTTTTCTTATACAATTGAGTATATTCTTTGAGTACACTACAATTTACTACTGTTTAAATTCTTCTACGTCCTGTGTTCCTTGAATCCGCGAATTTTGTTAAAAAATGGCCAGTTAATACGTGTGAACGAGAGACATGAAGTTGGGTGGCGTTGTGGATATGACATTAGCGCGGTGAATTTCGCAACATTTACATGAATGGCAACAAAAAAACATAAGGAAAGGCTACAGTCCGCTGGGGGCGAACAGTACGATACCCTATCCATATCCATACCTATATGCCCCAAAGAAAAAAGCATTACGAAGATGATGGATAGCATTTTATTTCATTTTATTAATTTATAAAAAAAAATATTTTTTTAAAAAACGCCCCAAAAAGGGGGCGTGGCCAAAAACTTTGTATGGACGATATGTTGGAAAAAATATTGGCTAAATATCTTGTTAAACAATTTTTTCCGCTTTCTATGAAAATTTTCGAAGAAAACAGCATTTTAGTAAAAAACGCCCACAAAAAGTAGGCGTGGCAAAAAACTTTATATGACAAACTTATAAAGGAGGGCAGTGCCTACATATCTTGTGAAGGTTGTAACACTCTATCTGTCTAACTTTAAACGGTTTTTTCTAAATTGTGGGCGTATTCAAAAAAATTTTACACTTAACCATTTCGGGGCCCTAGGGAATATGTGGTCCAAATTTCAGCTTCCTAGCTAAATTTTAAAGGCCTAAAAATTGCGTACGGACGGACGGACGGACGGACATTGCTAGATAGTCTTAGGATTTGGTCCTGATCATAAATATATATACTTTTATGGGTCTACGCCGAATATAAAGGGGTGTTACAAAGTATGTGTCAAAATTAATATACCCTTAGGATAGGGTATAAAAACTGTGGTCACGGCGGATATGTTGGAAAGTGCTAAGAAGTGGTGAGGTGGTTAATAGATACATTTTTTATCGATATTTTAATGGTAATGTTTATGAAAAAAAAAAATTAGTTCCATAATAAGTATGAAGTTGTTGCAACACAGACATAGTTCTCTCTACCTATTGATTTGCATATAAATCAAAAGTAGACATACTTGGATGGATGTATACGTATATTAAATCTGTTGACCGTTTAATATAACAATATTCTTTATTGTTTTTTAATAATGATAGCTACCAAATCAATGCGCCTTGACTGGCGGTTAACTTCCGACTCTTTCAAACTTCGTGTACTTCTTGTACTAAAATTACAATTTGTAAGAATTTGGTCAATTTATACAAAAAGCAAGTGCCCAATTGTGTAAAATTACTTAACTGGTTCTATCATATCCGTCGGAATCCGTTTGGTTATGGATACACTTAAATTTATTTTCAACCGAAAATGTATGATCAACTTATTATTATGCATCAGTCAGGTTGATTATTTTTTGAATATAATTTTGATTATTTCCCATTCAAATTAGAATAAATTGTATCAAAAACAGCTTTATTCTCAATATAAAAATATTTTATTATATTAGAACTTGTGTGTTACGTATGTTTTTGTAAATTCGTATTCACTGCATTTTTCAGTTGTTAATTTTACACACCCAAATTGTGAGGTGTAAACTGCTGAAATTAACTGTTTCCAACTTCTTGCTATTAAAAATGACATTTCATGGGGACGGCCATTAAATCATTTCCATGAAAGTCGTGGCTACACACACACAAAAAAGAGTCATTCTAATGAAAGCTATTTTAGCAGATGGGGAACGTGTTTTTTCGGCGGAGTCTTGGTGCAATCTACCCTTTTCCTTCTGACGCACACAAAATCTACCTCTCTCGTGCGACATGACGATCATTCCCATGAACAAAAGCCCATATAAGTGAAAATTATATTTGTAAAAACAGCTGAGTTTACGTTTGAGGGTGAATTAAGAGGCTCTCTCGGAGTTAACTATTTGTTTAGTTCCTCACCTGTGGCTTGAGCTTGCATGTTATGGCGATCCGAAAAGTGCTTGCACACGATCAAAACGTCTCTTGCAGAAATCACTTTCCTTACTGTTAATTACAAGTACTTGCACTGGCATTTCAAAATTTGAATTCTTGGAGCACTTGCTGCGAGCGCTTTCCTTGCATGGTATGACGGGCACCAGCACGAGGATCTTCTTGGTGTGGGACATCAGTTTGATAGTATCTCCGAAGAAAATAACTATCCCGCCAGTGATTGGTCATCGGATCACCTACCATGAGTTTGTAAATCATAATCACCACTTTACCGATATGTGCTGCATGTCAATTCGTGCTGCAAGTTTTCTTTATTTGGAAATTGGCTGCGCTCTATAATGGCAGCCACCACACAGAAAAAAAAAATACTGAAATAATTATAGTCTGGCATTACTGATTTTAACGGCATCCGTCTTTAATTTTGCATTGATGTGAACAAACACAATTTGCGAAAATGAAAGAAGAATTAATTGAGTTTGTAAAGAAAAATAGGTTTTTATATGATAAAACCATATTACATATTACAAAATTTAATGAAAAATAAAATAAAAAAAATGAGTTTTGACAGAACTAGGCACCATATTTTTCGAAAAATATGCACGTGTGTCTCGGGTGAAGCAAAGCAAGCATCGATGCATGCATCCCTTCTGCACATCTGTTTCAGGCATTACAAACGAGCAACGATTGCAAATTATTGAAATTTATTATCAGAACTCGTGCTCGGTGAAAAATGTGAAAATTCGCTGTTTTATCGAAAAATTGTGTTCATCGATGAGGCTCATTTCTGGCTTAACGGATACGTAAATAAGCAAAACTGTCGCATCTGGAGAATTACCGACGCATTCCAAAAAATCGACAGTTTGGTGTGAGATGGTGACATCATCGGTCCATTTTTCTTCAAAGACGACCGTGGAAGAAATGTTACCATCAACGGCGAACGATATCGAGCCATGGACATTTTTTTGCCCCAGTTGGCTGAGTTGAACTTGGTTGACATGTGGTTTCATCAAGAAGGTGCCACATGCCACACAGCTCGTGAAACAATGGAAATGTAGAAGAATGAATTTGGTGACCAGCTTATCTCTCGAAATGAACCTGTGAGGCGATTTAACGCCTCTTGATTATTTCTTGTGGGGTTATGTGAAGTCGTTAGTCTATGTGGACAAGCCTTACACCATAACATAACATGCGTAATTCGTGGAATACAGGCCGAAAGGCTCGAAAAAGTGACGCAAAATTGGACCTTCCGAATGGACCATTTAAAACGGAGCCGCGGACAACATTTACATACATTTTTTTTAAAACGTAAATGGCAAAGGCCTATTTTTCGACTATATTAAAAGTTTTAAATATTTAATGCAAATTTGGATGTTTTATTCAATTTTTAAAAAACTACGCTTAAAAAATCACCCTTTACAATGATAAGTTTCACATTTTCATGCAAATCTAATTAAAACTTTGTTATGTGATAGTGTTTGTAAATAAAAGAGTTTTCTAATTTCAGTGTTACTCGTTTCTTCTCTTCTTAGGTTTATGCATAATTGCCCACGGAAAATTTATCGTAATATAGATAATAATTGCATTAATGTTAATTAATAAAGTATTCAATAAAATTTTCAATAAAAAAAAAATAAAGTTGTTGTTTTATGAATCTAGGCGACAGAAAAATATATACAAGTAGAATATGACATTTGTGTCGATTGATTCGAATCTCAAAATGCTTTCAACTTTAGATGAATAGAGTGAATTTCCTTTTCGATGAAATGTCAAAATACAAACCAATACTTACTTTCAAATTAATTATTAATTATTGAATTAGAATGTCAAAATAAAGCTGAAAATTTATTTTTATTTGTAGTTTTTCGAAGTCTTTGCATTTATCCAAACCAATTTTAACTTTTCTGTACCCTTTAAGGACTATTCATATGAGATCGAGAGAACGATTAGACAAACCGAAAACAAATAACTTTTGATGCATTTATAACCAAAAAATATTCACTAGAATTGTTTAATTCCAAGATAATTACGTTACTTTCATCTTCTAATTATATTAATCGAACGTGTGCCAATATCGTTGGCTTAGACAATAAATTGACACCATAAGAAATGAGCAAATCTTAGGAAACAGTTGGAAAATATTAGATTGGCCTTTCTTGCATGTCACCATCTAAATCTGGGTTGAAAACCATTAAAATATCAAAATTAAAACTTCCAACATTTTTATCGCGCACAAAAAACTAACTATAATTGTCGCGAATTGTAAATGTTTATTCACGTTTCACATCATCGTCCGCGATTCTCAAACGATGAATACAAAAATCTCTCGAAGTCTAAGAGCAGAAAATTTCGCCAATATTCATTCGTGAAAGCTTCTGGATTTCTTTAATGCTACGTTTCCACCGAGCACTAAAGCGAGATTAAGATTAATCTGCCCTTTATATACCTTAAATCTTAAGATTTTACCACACAAATTTTAATCTGCTAAGCACAAGATTAAAAAATAATCTTGAAAGAATCTGGGTTTGCATGTAAGAATCGGTTTGTGAACACACTGAATACCAATTTACCATACCTGAATATGTCAAAAGTGACGTTGTTTGCTGAGAATCGAGAGCGAGGAAGCAATTTGACAACCAGATGTTGGACATTTCGTGCGCAAATTTGAGAGCCAGAGAGCGGGTTAAGAGAAAACCCCTGCGTTAATCTCCTTTTTTTCGGTGGAAACGTGGTAAGGTTTATTGTTAATCTTTTGCCTTAATCTCGGTTTATCTTTGGTGAAAATGCAGGAGTGAAATCGGCTAAGGTGATTGTTGATAGTTGACATTCAAAATCATCACTTTTGCTTCATGTAAGGTGATTATAAAATTGACAATCACTTTTCATAGGTATGCATCTCGGCTTCAACTCTAAATAATATAAATCCTTAAGTGAAAAAAAAAATATATTAAATAAATTAAAACAAAAACTTTAAGTCAAATTTAAAACTTCGAGAAAAGGACTGTTTAGTTCATTAGAACTTTTCTATGGCTCAAACAGAGAGAAAAATAAAGAAAATAGTTTCAAAAATTTCCAAGCTCGATAAAAGAATTCATATATATAAACATTTTTTTTATTTTCGTAGAATTAATTATTGTATTTCGATTTTAATTATATCAGCTGCTCGGGATGACAGTGTCGGCAAGGAAGTAGCCTTTAAGACTCTGAGTGCTGCCAAAAATCAATAATTTTTTAGTAATCACTTTACGCAGAGCAAAGCATAGTTGGTAATCAAAAACGACAATTAACTATCACCTTAGACGATTCCACCCCAGCATAAAGCTTTTTTTGGTACAATTCTACTTTTGTAGGCAGTGCAAAATTTATTTCGCATTTGATGTGTCATAATATTGTTCATACGAAATTTGGCATCACTTAAGTAATACCAATCCACAAATTCTGCGATAACCCACCTCGATAATACCATCATTCACCACGGTACAACAAAAAGCAATGAAAAGAACTGTCAAAATGTATGTTTTCACACATCAAGGTTTTCTTCCACACACGATTGTTCCATAAAAAAACGCGACGTCGAATCTATCTCAAGTTTTAAACTTGTATTTTTTCTGTACATTTTCCAATACATCTTCACAAGCATAGAACCCATTATTTCCTCGCGAGTGATGCACTATTATTAATAGTAATATTAGAAAATATTCCCAACAGAACTCGCAGTGCAAGTTTAAAAATTTCGTGCTTTCGCAAAATGTTCGGCCAGCGCATACGAAAAAGTGATGGAGCGAAAATAACGTAATGGCCACAAAGAAACACCTTTCCCTTCCTGCTGTTGCCAACTCCACTAAAGAGCTGTTGTTTAATTTTTTTTATTTTGCTTTAGGAAAGAATTTATTAATGCGTGCGTGATTCATGTGAAACTGCAATTTTTGTAATTTCTCTCGTTTCTTGCCTTCCGTCACACCCCCGAAACGACTGCTGAAAAAAAGATACTACAAGTGAATTGTATGTTCTTTCGCGCTGTGCGTATGTGTATACTGTTGTGTACCCTGCAATTCGATTGCACTGAATAGGAAGTACACACGCCAACACCAGATTTGACGAAACGAAGACGAGATTAACCGACTGGGTTCTGTCTAGTGCCTGCGAAGGGGTGGAAAAAAGACTCGTGAAAATGTCCAGCCGCAATCGGACTATATTGAATGTGAACTTGGACGCAGCCATGGCAAACGATCCACTTCGGGAGCTGTTCGAGGCGTGCAAAACTGGCGACATAACAAAAGTCAAAAAGCTGATCACTTCACAAACAGTGAATGCCAGGGACACTGCTGGGCGGAAGTCGACACCATTGCACTTTGCAGCGGGTAAGTTGGAGGGGAATTTCAAAACCTAGAATGTATGAGGTTTGCTTTTTTTTCCTTTTTACTTGTTTGCAGCTTAAATTAGAAATTGATTTTCTATCAATGAAAATAAATCCCTTGCTGAAAGAGATGACGTATCGGTGGCAATGAGGGGCAACATTGGTCGATGTGGAACTACATTGATTTCTTAGAAGTGGCTTGACGTTTCGGGTGGTGTTAGAAAAACATGCCTAGGTAATCAACGACAGTGTAACCAAGTGAGAAATGTTTGCTTAAGTCAACCAAGGTGTCGGCCATATCAGTGCAGTCGTAATGTGTTAATAGGCCTCCAATGTGACCATGTGTTTGCTCTTCACTTAGGCATTGCTATAAAACAAAACTTGTTATAAAGGTCAAATTCTATTTGAATCACATATTTGGGTTAGGGTTAGGAGAAAAGACAACACAGCTGATAATAAAACCAAATGAAGCTACAATTCTTAACCTTGACACTATTTAAGTGAATTTATTTTTTTTTATATATGCAAATCTCAAATCACAATAGAACCGATCGAGTTCTATTTTTGTTGGGATTGAGGTTTTTTTAACTCTTCGTTCGTTTGAGCTTTGTTACTTTTGCTGTCATTTTAATCTTAGTTGCCATTTATTTGCGTTTACCAGTACTCTTTTGATACCTAAGAAGGTTTCTATGAAAATTCTTAGATACAGTCTAAAAACATTACATTAGAGCTTGGAGAGAAGCTGAAGTGGTTTTTACACCTAAAGCTGGCAAACAGGAACACCGCAGAATAAGAAGAAGACATACGAATAAGTCTGTCATCATTTATACTTCAAACCCTGGAGCGTTTTTTGGAGATTCATATTGGGAACAGATACAGAAATTGCTTTTTCACTGAGTCGCAATATGCATTCATGAAAGGCAAACTCCTAAAATCCACGTTGAGTGCAGCACCATTAAATGATGACATTGAACAAGGCATTACCAATTGGGTTTGCAACATGCCTGCAGATAGGAAAAAAAACTGTTCCATTGGGCAAAGCTCGGTCAGAATGTCTGTAACCAGAGGAACCCTTCAGGAGGAGTCGGATTACCACTTTTGTGGTGGCTGGTTATTAATAACATCTTTAAAAAACGTAGGTCAATTGATAGAGGTCGCTCAGAAAACGATCAGCACATAAACAAAAACCTGTGGACTCAATGCGAACCCTTCCAAGAAGGAACTGGTTCTTTTTACCAGGAAATACAAGATACCGCCATTTAAGCCCCTAAAACCCAACGGAGTGGAACAAAACCGAAAGTGTATTAGACTACCGGACACAAGTAGTGTCTTCCAATCACATGTTCTGACTATCATCAGGGCGGCGGAGCTAATGCAGTATTGATCGGTATACGAAAGTGATGTCGCCATCTATGTACATCGATGGCCAGGCCGTACTTAAGGCAATGGAATCAATTCCAATACAGTTAGGAGCTATCGCACACTGTCTAAAGCATTATGCGTTCAGAACTGTGCTGGGTTCCAGGAAACTGCTATGGAGTTAATATAATTAAGCAGGGATAAGCTTCCTCCGTCTTTCGAAATACTCAAAGAGGCTCGGATTATCTGATACGGATTCTGCGGAGATCTGCCGGTTGCTGAGAACATAATCATCATATGCACTTAGTTAATGCGAGGAATAGCGAGTAGTCGAAGAAATTTTTAAGGAAAACCTTAGAGAAAATAGATGGCATGGACTTTAAGGCCTTCTAGGTTTTTGCAAAGAAATTGGTTGCCTTACTAGGGAAATTGTTAAGGTTTCTCCGCCTTTTGAATGATCGCGATGGGCGTTTTAGTGCCTAGTATTCTGTTTTTATCACACCTCTGTTTAACCTAATCAAGCTCCAGCCTGTTGCAAGCGCGTAACCGGACCTGTGCCAAGCTAAAGATTGTGATTCATTATTTTCATTATGATCGTAATAATTACTACTGCCCCATCACTCTCTCTACATTATGCCCGTTTATCAGCTGCTGGATATGCTCCATCTACTCTTCCCTGTGCGTCGATGATTATTTTTCATTGGCTGTTGCAATGAGACTGCCTTCCTACCATAAAGGCAGTAGCCAGTTGCTCCGCATGTTCGATCGCGTGTCTCTTTGATTTCCTTAAGCTCTCTCTACGCAGGAAAAACATCCTTAAGGAATTCAAAACAATGCATATTGTATTGTCATAACCAAGTGATTTCTATTATAAAGGAAATCGTGTATGACTATCAATTGCTCCCTCTTGATTTTGAAAAGGCTTTTGAGCGCATGAGAATTCATGTAGTCTTAAATAATTTAAAGAAATGGAAAGTTTGCCAACATTTTTATACTTTCTTACTTAAGCGGCTCTACAGTCCGGGGTAGACCTGGGCCTAAATCAATAACCACGGTCCTTGGCTAACTGCCTCCAGTTGCGCACTGTGATTTGGTTAAGGTCACCTTCCACTTGTGCGTGGCCTTCCTCTACTTTGTTGTCCCTCTGGTTTGGCGAATTTTTTTTACCAGCTCGCTCGATGCTAGTCGACAGCTTCGATTAATCGTCTCCTCCATAAGCTGTCAGCGGAACCAAATATCTTACAAAGAATTTTTTTCTCAAAACGACCAAGTATATATTCCGCTTTAATAACCATAGAGCAGGGTTGGGATTATAACGGTTTTATATAAAGTTTCCGTAATTGGTTGGGTGAGGGCCTTACTAACTAACTTCTCAGACAAAAGAAACAACGATTGGCAAGTGTTAATCTTCATTTGATTTCCTAGGCAGAGCCTAGCCTAGGTAGACAAAGTCCCTTATTACCTAAAAGTTATTGCTGTCTATTGTGACATTCCGATTTTCTGGGTGAGGGCCTAACTACCTAGTTGCCTTCTCAGACCAAAGAAACAACGATTGGCAAGTGTTCATCTCTATTTGATTTCTGAAGACATATCTTTTTCAGATAGCAGAGCTGAGGTAGATAAATTACCTTATTACGTTAAAGTTATTGTTGTCGATTGTGACATTCTATCCGATTTGTCGATGTTTGGTGTACCTTTTTGTTAACAGAATACACTTTGTTTTGCCCTCATGCCATGTTTGCAGTGACAGGTTGTGCCAGTTTTGTTTGAACTTGTGAGATTTGCAAAATTCGTTCGAGTATGATATTAAAGGAAGGAGGTTAGATTCGCTTTGCCTAATTTTATTTTTTGCCATGAAGGCTATTAGTGAAGCATTACTGATATTGTTGCTGAAGCGAGCTTTCTGTCGTGTCTTCCATCACAATCGTACGATTTTAATAGCAGAAGCCTTGATTTCAGGTCGGATATTCCTATCTTCACTTCATTTTGGTAGGGTGGACTGAATTCATGGCATTTAACGTCTCTGATCAATGGTTCGCTCTGCCTGACAGCGAAGTTTTGAAGTATGTGTCGACTTCGCTGTTAAGGAGTCTACAGAAAGGGGGTTATGCATATCCTCAACACTGAATGTGACTCTACAACAAGGTTTCCTTTTTCATCTGTATGGGTCTTGAATCCCTGACACGTTCTTTTTACCTTTTGGTAAGACTTTCCAACATTATTTCTGGAGAAACACATCTCTATTTTCTCGATCGTTCAACAAAATTTTAAAATAGCATTCCCCCTATCATTAACCCTTTCGGGACCAGAAGACTTTAGGTGCTTATGCAACCAGTTTAGCTGTGGCGACACAGTTTTCCCACATATTCGCTTGCAGTTTTTCCAGATGTATGCTTAAATATGTTGCAAATTTAACATTGAAGAAAAATTAAAAATTCTAAAATATATTATCTTCCGATGTACGATTGATTGCGTCTGTGTCAGATCATGTTCTTCTAAGAAAGCAATTTCTGCTGCTCTACCTAAATAAACAAAACGTTTACAATTTGAATTGAAGAAACATTCTCAGACCAGTCAAAAGAAAACTCAAATTTGGAAAAACATACTTGAGATTTAGGAGTTTTTTTTGCAGATATAAGCTTATTTTTTTGGTATCTAAAGACTTAGCATCTGATTTTCCCACCTTATTAAATAATTTTAATCAATGCTCTTCGTCGAACATCAACCTACATATATTATAAGTTATTGAACTCTCTTCCCTAAATTCGCTACATGAACTTGTTCAGCGACAAATTCGCTCTCAAAATAAACCTCTTGTCACAAATACATGTTATGTACGTATGTACATGGTCGTACCTGAAATCTAAAAAAACACCTCCGTTGAAATATAGTAAGTATCATAGGTGAACCTCCACTTTCCATAATCGCCTCATACGCAAAGCGAGAGAAGCTTGAGGAGAGGACGAAAAATCAATAGTCCATTGTTCGCATGAATGAATCCTTTTTACAAGATCGCACAAATTAGTTGACCTAATTAGTTGTGAGCCAGAAGGGGTGGGCATCCTTGTCTCATTGGTAGCAGGTATATGTATGTAAATATGTGTGTGCTTTGTGCAGCGCGCTTACACAGTGACCTTCACACAATGAAATAGATGTTAAGTGAAATCTATTGTAGCGATGGACAAGTCAACAGCTAATTGCGAACCAAAAAGGCGACTGACCTAGTTTGTTGCTGTCCAAAATGTTTATTATTCCACATGCACTCGATGTGTAAAAGTTTCGCTTTTATTTAAATCCCATATGCAGCATTAGAGTTCAGAATTTTAAAGCGGACTATTTGAGTAAAAGTAAAATCGTTTCTGTAAAAATGCTAATTTAGTTTTAAATGTGAATTACCTCCAACCACAGCAAGTTAACTTTAACGTTATCGTCGTGGTTTGGCAGAGGTGGCTCTGTTTCTGAGTTATGATTTCTGAATTACCTACTCACAGTAGTTCGGTCTGTCGCATTGGTCAGAGAGCATAAAAAAAAGTATTTCCGTGAAAAGTTGTTCGCCTTAAATTGTCAAAGTGGCATTTGTTTCTGTTTTGGAAATTCCCTGCCGGGGTAAATATACGATTGTAATAAATACGGATGTATTCTGAAATGCAAACTGTTTTTTGAGCAACGACAGTAAAAACATTTTTAAATTTTTTATATATGTTCATACCAGTATCAATAAATCACCAGCTAGTTTAGCGCAGCGGCGCAAATGTGAATATGTGAATAGTTGTAGTTGGCGTGTGTATTATTTTATAATTATGCAATTGAACTTATTTGCAACAACTAATTCTCGGGGTAGTGCTGCTAACCAAACGGCCTTATAACCGCTTTGAATCATCGTTTATTTCGCGATACACCTTTGTATTTGTACATGCATAAAGTGTTTTGATTTTTTAGGAATTTTTATGTAACACAATAAGCAATGTTAATGACTTTTTGGAATGAACTGCATTATTGAAAACTTATTTGTTTACAATTTTTTATTGGTTTAAGTTACGTTTTGTCACTATCAACAAACGAATATTCATGCATAATAGTTAAACTTTCAACAACCTTGTTGGGGTGAGTATTGTTTTCTGATGGCTGCTCGATGCTCTCGATATTGGCCCAGAAACAAAAGAGGATTTTTAGGTAGGGTTAAAGAGCAAGTCTACGTCTAAAAATACAAGTAAAAAGCACTGCATGTATTTTTTAAATATGTTTTTATGTCTTTGCCTTGAATATCCTTTTTTATTTAATACAAATCTTAAACTTTAATAAGAATGTTAACATTCATAATCACAATGTGGTTCTATAAATTTGTATAAAGAAACTAATATTGTTTGGTCAGCGAATTTTATATTTTCATACATTATAATTTTTAATTTACTAACTTACTTAACGTGAAAAATCTGTACCAGAGACATGGCTTTATATCCAAACTAAGCGTTCTGGTATTGGCGATGACTAGATAATTAAAATGAAGGTTTCATCTTGCTACTTCTACTTTGGTTATGGGATTGTAAAATCATCTTGTCTGAAGTATTATTAAACGATATAATCGAAGTGTTTTGACTTTTTTGGACTAAATATATTTCTTGGTAAAGTTCTTTGACCGTGAAGGTCATATTTTCTTCATTGACACTCCTCGCATACAGGAACATCGAACATCGTCATGCGTTGCTGCTGTGTACACCGTTCATGAGAAAAACGATTTTTTTCATTCCTCTGTTTTATTACCTAGAACATCGCTGTGACCCGATGTTAAAAATTGCCAATTTAAAGGTTTATTTTAAGACTAATACTAAATTTAACAAACGGTAATGTGAAAAATGAATGTATCTACTTCTATGGGTCTTTTGACAAATGCAACTGAGTAGTGTAAAGCGATGTTAGATTGTGTGAATGTAAGTAGGGTTGAATTGTCAATGAAGACCTTGCAACACCCGATACTCCGCAAAGGGTGATGGTAAACTGTCTAGTCATATCTGTCAATATATTTAATAATATTACAGTCAGCTGCTTGGGGAATAGCATTCCATTTGGCTTGAAAGATGTTGCAATAGTGGCTGGTGTCTGGGTCATTTAAGAAAACACCGTCAGTTCCTCTTCTTGGGTCTTAGACCCCTGCGTGAATTTTGACAGCGCTATCTTACAAGGAACATTGCGTTTCGTCCACTCCTCTTTGTATGGAATCAAGTGTTTAAAGTCAGGTTCTAGCAGGCAGTTGATCTGTCGAGATAAGTTTTATTGCTGAGAGTTTTTCATCTGTTTCAGATTGTAGTTCCTCTCCAAGGTATGACCACCAAAGTGTACAGCCACATATTTACACATTATTAAATTTGAGAGATTAAGAGTGGATCCCTTCAAAGTGGGTAGCGAGAAGTATAGGATTTTAATGAAAAGCAAATTGTTTAATAGTGACGTCATCTGATGTTCTCTATATGCAGAAGAGGCTTAATTCGAACGTTATTCCAGGGTTTGAGGGAAAGGGCACCTCCTTGAAAGGTTCACCGTTTTACTTGTCTTTTGATGATGCTGCTTCTAAGTAAAAAAAGATTTTATTACTTTAGTTTTGAGTAATGTTCTGCCAGAGAGTGGACGTATTCGCATATGTTAACATTTCCTAGGGAATGGATATTCCCTTCCAATCTGTTTCAACGATGTTGAAAGCCCACTAAGGTGAATTCTTTAATATGAAGAGATTTTGCTGCTCATATAAGATTTTCGTCACCTAACAAGGTCAGGCGAGATCTGTGAGCTGAGCATGCAGTGACAGCCAGGGAAGTGAAAGTCCATTAGCATTATTTGGGGTTTAATTTAAGTATTTGGCATGAAGGAACAGTTCCCTTTTCCCTGCCAAACTTTGGTCCTTGTAGACCCATTGTGATGCTATTAAATGGGGGGATACACCGGTATTGTGGCCTTCTTTAAGGTTCTTTCCCTCCGCTCGTGGTTACTCAATTTCATTAAGCCATCCCGATGTCTTCAGAAACCTGCAAAGATTAGAGTGTAAGACATCTGAAAATTCCTCAATGTCTTGGAAGAAGAACTTCCAAGTGTTCTACTCCTTAAGTGACAGAGGCTCGGGCCATGACAGAGATAGTGAGGGGTGTCCTCGTGGAGCACTTCATCGCTGCAGCCTCTACAAATGTCGTCATTCTTGAGATTTAGTTTCAGAATGTGGCCTCTTAGTCCAACCAGATTGGACAGCGACGCTCTTTTGTACTGCAGACGTTTTTTTTATATATTGGGCATAGCTTCCGTGATATCTCACAGGTGGTTAAAGATTTCCACCTATTGTTGGCTTTTATTTTGATCTTGTATTCCACTCATTCTCTTAGGTTGCAGAGTGGTGGTTTGATCGACTGAAGTGCCAGGTCCATTTCGGATCCTTTTCTTGCTAGCTCGTCGGCCATCTCATTACCGGTTCTGTCCCCGTGTCCAGGAACCCAGCAAAGACATAACTTGTGCTGTGAGCCAAGAGCTTTAAGCTTTACGCAACAGCGGTGAACCAGCTTGAATTTAATTTCGATAGCATTAACTGCCTCATATCATTAGATTATAAGGCTGTTCATTAACAACCTGAACAATTTGATTGAAAAAAAAAATATTTATTTAGTTTACCGCTTTCTCCAGCCGATGAATCAAAATGTGATGACTAATCTTTACTTTAAACAAATCAGAAGCCCAAGTCATATGAGTTGATGGCGAAAGTGCAGGTTAGAAAAAGTTAAAGCAAAAGCCGCCATTAAGAAAATTTGACTTAAAGTGATAACATTACGAAGCAGTAAAATTTAAGAGTCAGACGCGGAAAAGAATTATTTCTGTTATCTGTTCGGCGAATTAAATACATACTTTTAACAACGAAAAATCAAGTACTTACAGTTTCACTGCCTTTGCCTAAGCTGATAATAAATAAAGCAAATAAATCGTTCCATTACGTTTTTCCTGTTTTTGTTTCGAAACATGTAAGGTTTCTCAGGTCTCGTTTTACATTATCTTATAACTGGAACCTAAACTTGACTTTGCCTGTAATATATATGTACATAATACCAAATAAAGCAAACACAGTTCTTGGCTGGGTAAAACGCAAATCGCAACAATTTTACCTCATTATAGAATAATTTAATTTTCCGGCAGAGATTTACAAGATCATTGCGTTCTGCATTTTTTTAGAAGACTTAATTCGATAAGTCCCAGTATAAAATTAGTCGATCTGCAATAGTTTCATAAATAAAGGGTGTTTTTTTTAGAGGTTGGTTTTTCGAATATAGATAAAACTGTCATTTTGTGGTCAAATCTTGCAACTCTAATGTCATTTATGTTCAGTTTGGTTTGCCATTTCATCATGAACAGGTTGACAAATGAACAATGCTTGCAAATCTTGCAAATTTATTTCGAAAATGATGGTTCAGTTCGCGAAGTTTACCGCAAGCTCATTTTGGGTTGAATGGCTACGTCAACAAGCAAAATTGCCGCATTTGGAGTGAAGGGAATCCACATGAGACCTGGTTGGTGCTGTTGCTGGTGGAGTCATTGGGGCATACTTCTTCCGAAATGATGCTGGAGAGTCAGTTACCCTTAATGGAGAAAGGTATAGAGCCATGATAACCGACTATTTTGTTCTCGAATTGGATGGCATGATGTGGATGAGATGTGGTTCCAACAAGACGGCGCTACATGCCACACAGCGCACGCCACAATCGATTTATTGAAGGAAACATTCGATTAGCGTATAATTTCGCGGAATGGACCTGTCAATTGGCCACCAAGATCGTATGATTTGACACCATTGGATTATTTTCTTTGGGGATATGTAAAGTAGCTCGCCTACGCCAACAAACTAGAAACGACATACAGCCGCAAATGCTTGAAAAAGTGGTTGAAAATTGGACCTCTAGACTTGCCTTTATTCGAACCAGCCGCGGCAGCCACATGCCCGAAATCATATTTAAACATTAATGGCATAAAATTATCCTTCCAATAAAGCCAAATTGATGGACATTAAAACAATTTTCTTGTGTTTTATTTCAATTCGAAGTTGTATACCTCTAAAAAAAAAACCCTGTGTATGTATTTCTTTTATCATTCATCAACTTTTTAAGAATTTTATCAAACTCAATTTTTATAGCTCATTATCGTACCATTTATAAACGTTATTCATCTTGAAATAATCGTTTCTATAACTACTTTGTTATTACCTCATTTATTTGTAGATACATTATTATATTAATATGTGAAACCAAAACGTTAAGACTCATATTTACCTGCCCTTTCCCCTTGTAGGCTCCCGTGTAGTATTTTTTTTTTTTCGTTTCTCTGATCTACAGAATATTGCATAACATTCTGAATGATTGAATTTTTGGGCAATTGTCTACATATCCATGTGAGAAATATTACCATCAATTTCGTCAACTTAAGCTGCAATAGGGGGTCCAAACAAATCTTTACAATCAAACATTTCTGGCCTCATTTTCTTTTTTTCAGCTTTCTAACTCTATTAAAAGATCGCATTTGACGGAAGGACACGCCTATGTCAGAATAACTGTGTTGATATTGATTACAGTAATGCGATCTGAAACTTATATTAAGATGTGTAAAAAACTGTATATCAACATTTTTATTTCTTTAGAATAGGGTTGAAAAAACAACAAATATTTTGGTAGAAAATTTATTTAATGCGCAAAATAATATTTATCCAAAATAAAATTCTTTAAATAATTGTTTCCGTAATCGTTATAAACCAAACGCTCAATTGCGGAGAATCTACCGCCAAACCATCAATCATTACATTATTTAATGTGCCAATATGGATGTAAGTGTATAAAGCACACATTTACAAAATCGTATATTTGTTCGTCCTATTTATCTATGAAAATATAATTATATTATTTGTATGTTTGTTTTTGTTTATTGCAATTTTATCTGCACTGATAGCAGAAGCAACTTATCTTCTTAGAAATCGTTACCATAATTATTAATTGTTTACCCTATTCTTCGCGTAAAATAATTTTTAAAGTTAGCTTGTAACACACATAAATATTGGTCCTATAAACCTCACTTCTAATGGTACTTATAGACATGCTTATACACATATTGGATTTTCCAATTGGGACTTGATAACTGTTAATTTTAAAACATTTAGTATAAACAAACATTTTCATCGTAGTGAAGTTCATAAACGAAGAACGTTTACAAATAACTAAAATTTATTATCAAAATTAAATACACTTAAAGTGTAATCCCAATCATATTCAGTGATGCTTTTTTGGCTAAACGGCATCGCCAACAAACAGAATATGAGTTATTGGTTACGTACAGAGACGACATGTTGGAACGTTATTTCTGTGGCCAATTGCATTTACATAAATTAATGATATGTGATTTAAAAAAGAGGTGCTACAAGTCACTCAGCGGGTGTAAAAATCGACTTATCGAAAACTCAATTCGATGAACCTGTTTAATCGAGAAATGGTCCTGTCGATTGGAGTGTGAATTTACACATCTAGACTTTTTTTTTTAGGGGATTCGCTAAATCATTGGTCTATGCCAGATCGTTTCCATGGAAATGTGTGGCCGAGTATCGTTGACGAAAATGAAATTTATTTTTTTTCCCACAACATTCTAAAAACATTGAAGCTTTGTTCCTACATTCGCTCACATAAAGTTTGTTGATACGCCCAATTGTTGTTGTGCAATTTTACCAAGAAAAGTGTTACATTCTACGAAAGACATGACACAGTGCCACAACCATTGTGAATGTGGCATTTAACTATAGATAGAGTTCGCAAAGGGAACAGTTTTCAAAATATCTATTTCTGTTATTTAAAATTCTGCTAAAATCCTTCCCACCGATGACATACTTCATTAATTGATGCAATGTAGGGCTGCGATACAATTAATAAAAACGTATACATTGTGTCATTTAGAAAATCAGGTCATGGTCTTGTTTTGTTATTGTTATTATCGCTGGTCATTGTTTCCCATCCAAGTGGCAAGTGATTTATCTGCATACTTTTTGTTATAAATAAACTTACAGATATAAGAGCCTTTCTTTTCGGCACAGTATACGAGACTATTAGTTGACATTGAAGTAGAAAAGGTATTGGGTATAGGTAAGTACATGCTCGAGTAGCTTTCGTTCATCGTTTGCAAATGGGTTCAATGCACACACACGCAGTGTTTGTGTTTTCTTGAATTTTTTTTTTTAAATTATTAGTTGTTGCTATGCTATTTTATTACATGAAATTTTGAAATCATATTTCCTATCGTCGTAAGCGTAACTAATGGATTAATTATTATATTCGAAGGTATTAACTGCGTAGAAAGTTGTCAGACTACAGCGGTTTACAAGACTTTTAACGACTTGCGGTCTCTTGAAATCTTACCTTCGCAGAGAGTTAATTGTTCAGTTTTATTGTAAGCAAAAGTGCTGTTGTTGGTAATTTTTCGCAAAGTGAGTTTAAAATCACTTTGGTTTATGGGGAAAAATGGAAGTTATCTTGTTTAACAACTGATTATTATGATAGGCAAGTGACTAAATTCTATGACTCAGTAGATAAAAGTTCTTTATTTTAAAAGGGACCGGGCGCAGCGCTCAGCATTGCAGCTAAACTCTAGACAATACATACAATATGTATATGAATTAAATGCCGTGACAAAATTAGATACTTATGTTTAGGTACCATATTGGTTATATTCGTGATGGCATATTATTATCTATTCGATACATGTATTTATTAGAATCAAGAGCAACCTATTCACCACCAATCTCAATTCAATTTCAAAAATACAAAGGCAAGGATAGGAACAACCACCGCATTGAAAATTTAACCTATTGGAGGTAATTCTCAATCCGACACCTTTAAGTCTATATATGAAGGAATCATGCAATTTTGGCCATGCACAGATTTTAGGTAAATACGTTTGGAACGTTGTTTCCAACTGGAAATTGATAGGCCATATTCTCGCTCTAACCATTCCACATTCGTTCATACAACGAATCTCTGCTGCGTCCCTGGACAAAGAGAGAGAGCTCACAAAATGGCGACGAATGGGTCTGGAATGGACAATAGCCGAGCAATTTAGTCGATCGAGTCACCACTCGGCAATCTAAGAAAAAAGAGGGGGGGGGGGGGGGAGAGAATAAGATTCATATAACAACTAACAACAAGTGGAAAAAATAAACGAGCTATGAGGGATCAGAGAAACTTTGGATTATTAAACATCTACAGTTGGTCATCGCTGTCTAAGCTGGTAAGGGCTCGAGTAATAACTTCCTAAGAAACCATACAATAAAATTAAATCTCAAGGGTGACGATATGTATAGAGGCTGTGGAGTCGATGAGGTTTATGAGGATACCATCGTATATTTATGTTCGTTCATACCTATTTGTTGGCAAAAGTAATGGCGCTCAAATTAGTGGAAAACTGTTTCACTTAAACTGAGGATAGGATAGGCTATTCCGGTTCGGCGAGGAGGATGAGTCTCCTCCTGATTGTGGACCCATTCTGGTGCCCTTCAGTGAGAGAAAGCCAGTGTTTTGGCCTTCCTAGTGTTACCTTCCCCCCGCTCGTGGTAACTCAACTCTAAGGAAGCCATCCTTAGAAAAGCATGGCCAGTTAATCCACCAAAAAGTTTGAACATCGATGCTAAAAGCTTTTGGTTCGGTTTTTATTATATTCCGGCCATTGTTTCCATGACATTTCTAAATTTCCACCTGTTATTGACTTTCATTCTAATCTTGTATTCCACTCGCTCTCTGAGGTTGCAGGGTGGGTATTTAATCGATTGAAGTATCTGATCATGATCCATTTTGGATCCTTTTCTTGCTAGCTCGTCAGCTTTCTCATTGTCAGTTATGCCCCTGTGTCCAAGAACCCAGCGGAAACATACCTTGTTCTGTGAGCCAAGAGCTCTGCGACAGCGTTGAACCAGCTTGGATTTGATTTCAGTAGCATTAACTGCCTTGATGGCCGCTGACTGTCAATGAAAATGGTAATATCATTTCGTGGTATTGCCAACATTGATTACAGCCTGGAAAACACTACTTTGATCAGGGAGTTTGATGGAGTTGTGTATATTTAACTTCTCTGAGAATAGACCGGGACCTGATCCATCTGTGTATTTAAATTTAGATTTATATTTCGTGGGTTCATTTGTATTTCATTGTTCCCCTGTTTGGGAAGAAAGACCTGGGTTCCAACTGACTGTTGGCTGTGCCTAAAGCCCCTATTGACAGCTGATTCGTGCAAGTGAGATC
The DNA here is from genome assembly GCA_963576555.1 of Ferdinandea cuprea. Classification (NCBI taxonomy): domain Eukaryota; kingdom Metazoa; phylum Arthropoda; class Insecta; order Diptera; family Syrphidae; genus Ferdinandea; species Ferdinandea cuprea. The sequence continues at coordinate 89,881,663 of OY754959.1, forward strand.
CAAGGTCGTTCTTATTGCACCAGTTCTTCCTATACATGCTAATCTCTATAGTTTCGTTAATATCCTAAGATTGGTTCACTTGTTGGCAGCGGTTGTGTCAGTTAGCCACGTTGATGTTTTTAAAAATGAAATGTATGCTGGAATTATTAATGTAAAATGAATTCTTATTCATTTATTTCTTAACTTTTGGTTACGAATAATTCCACATTTTAAACACCGAAAAAATATTCCTGTAGCGAAGCATGGGTCCTCAACTTGAATCGTATAAAGAAACATATAAAAAGGCTACAGTCCACTTGGGGCGAACAGTATGATACCATATCCAAATGCCTCCCCATGAAAAAGGCATAGAAAAAATAAAAATCATAAAAAAATATTTTTTTGAAAAGAAGTCCCCAAAAAGTGGACATGGCCAATTAAGGTATTATACTGTTCGCCCCAGCAATTCAGTCACTTCAAAGTGATAAATTCGCTACGCCACAGCCGATTATTATATTCCTATATGTTATGTTGATCTTTTTTTGTTATTTACTTTCGAAAAACACATATTGTGTGGCTGGGACACGATCCTATACCAGTGATCTTATCAAGCGGACATTCTATGCTATACGCTTTTATAGCCAGTAGTTTAGCTAATAATCTTATTATTATATCGTGTAAAAATATTGTGTCAGTTTACGTTTGGCACACAGAACTATAATTTTGTAACAAATTGGGTAGCTTTGTCACGTATCATGTAAATTAAAATTGTACGATAAAATTGCAAAGACTGCTGAATAAAAATGACACTGACAGCTTGGAATCCCTGAACTGCAAATTCTTCGATTTCAACAAACACACAAATTAAATTCTGATTAATAACTTTATTTTTATTATATTTCTTCTAGGATATGGTCGTCGAGAAGTAGTGGAATACCTGCTTAACAACGGGGCATCCATTCAGGCTTGTGATGAGGGCGGACTTCATCCGCTACATAATGCTTGTTCCTTTGGTCATGCTGAAGTCGTACGTTTACTTTTAAAAGCTGGTGCCAGTCCAAATACGACAGATAACTGGAACTATACACCACTCCACGAAGCGGCAAGCAAAGGAAAAGTAGATGTTTGCATTGCATTGCTACAACATGGTGCCAATCCCAATATTCGGAATTCAGAGCAAAAAACTCCTCTGGAATTAGCTGATGAGAACACTAGACCTGTATTAACCGGAGAGTACCGCAAAGACGAACTCTTAGAAGCTGCTCGGTCTGGAGCTGAAGATCGTTTGCTTGCTTTACTGACTCCACTTAATGTCAATTGCCATGCAAGCGATGGACGACGTTCAACGCCCTTACACCTGGCAGCGGGATACAATCGTATAGGAATTGTGGAAATTCTCTTAGCCAACGGGGCAGATGTTCATGCAAAAGATAAGGGTGGATTAGTTCCACTGCACAATGCTTGTTCGTATGGGCATTTTGAAGTGACCAAGCTACTGATTAAAGCTGGAGCCAATGTGAATGCAAATGATCTGTGGGCGTTTACACCTTTGCACGAAGCTGCATCTAAAAGTCGTGTAGAAGTTTGTAGTCTGCTGCTAAGCAAAGGCGCCGATCCAACCCTGTTAAACTGCCATAATAAATCTGCAATAGATTCCGCACCGACGCGAGAGTTGAGGGATAGAATAACTTGTAAGTTTGTTTTTAAAACTATGACGCAAGTACGTTTTTAATTTAATTTTATTTTTTAGATGAATATAAGGGCCACTGCGTGCTGGATGCTTGCAAAAAAGCAGACATACCTAGGCTGAAGAAATTCCTCACATCAGAGACCGTGAACTTTGTGCATCCATACAACGGCGATACACCACTGCATGCTGCTGGAGTTTCTGTAGATCCTAAAAGAAAACAGGTTAAAATTTGTATACATTTCAAAGTGTCAGGACAAACATTTTCAATACTTTCTTGAATTTTAGGTGGCAGAGATCTTAATTCGAAAAGGTGGTCTGCTCAACGAAAAGAACAAGGCATTCCTTACACCCCTTCATTTGACTGCTGAACATTTGCATTACGATGTTATGGATACATTGCTAAAAAATGGAGCCAAGATAAATGCTTTGGACGGTCTCGGTCAAACTGCTTTGCACAAGAGCGCTCGAGATGAACAAGCGTGTCGTCTTTTGCTTTCTTATTCCATTGATACCAGTATTATATCTCTCGAGGGTTATACTGCCGCACAATTAGCATCGGAAAGTGTTTTGAAAATCCTTAAGGATCCTCCAGATACTGAAACCCATCTCCTGGAAGCAGCTAAAGCGGGTGACTTAGACACTGTTCGAAGAATTGTGCAAGCCAATCCGCACACTGTCAACTGCCGGGACTTGGACGGTCGCCACTCGACACCTCTTCACTTTGCTGCTGGATTTAATAGAGTGCCAGTTGTGGAGTTCCTCTTGGAACACGGAGCGGAAGTTCACGCTGCAGACAAGGGCGGTCTGGTGCCCTTACACAACGCTTGCTCTTATGGACACTTTGAAGTAACTGAATTGCTGGTAAAACATGGTGCCAACGTCAATGTGGCTGACTTATGGAAATTCACACCCCTGCATGAAGCTGCGGCCAAAGGAAAGTATGATATAGTGAAACTCCTTCTTAAACATGGAGCTGATCCGAGCAAAAAGAACCGTGATGGTGCCACACCTTCTGATTTGGTAAAAGAATCAGATCACGATGTCGCTGAGCTTCTAAGAGGAAATTCAGCCTTGCTGGATGCAGCCAAAAAAGGCAATCTTGCGCGAGTACAAAGACTTGTAACACCAGAGACTATAAACTGCCGGGACGCACAAGGGCGTAACTCGACTCCACTGCACCTAGCTGCGGGCTATAACAATTATGAGGTGGCTGAGTATTTGCTAGAGAATGGTGCTGATGTGAATGCCCAAGACAAAGGCGGACTGATCCCTCTGCACAATGCATCATCCTACGGCCATCTGGACATTGCTGCTTTGCTAATCAAACACAAGACTGTAGTAAACGCGACTGATAAATGGGGCTTCACACCATTGCACGAAGCCGCTCAGAAAGGTCGAACACAACTGTGTGCTCTTCTCTTAGCTCACGGTGCCGATTCGTACATGAAAAATCAAGAGGGCCAAACGCCTATAGAGCTAGCAACTGCTGATGATGTCAAGTGTCTGCTACAGGATGCCATGACAACATCGTTGGCTGCTAACGCTGCTTTGAGCAGTTCGCAAACATCACTGATCAGCAATTCACCTTCACCTGCCCCAAGTAGTGTACCTCCGTGCACTGTTTTGTCGCCAACTACTGAAACTGTGACACTGCCATCGGGTGCCTCAATGACCCTAAGTGTACCAGTGCCACTAATGTCAACGCGAATTAGTCCAGCTCAAGGGGCAGAGTCTAACGCACAAGCAGACATGTGTGAAGAGGTTAGCGATCCAGATTCAATCAACAATGTGGCCAGCTTCCTTGTTAGTTTGCAGCTGGATCATTTGATTGAACTCTTCGAAAGAGAGCAGATCACTTTGGAAATCCTTGCGGAGATGGGACATGAAGACTTAAAGCAGGTTGGTGTATCTGCGTATGGATTTAGACACAAGATTTTAAAGGGAATCGCTCAACTTCGATCGACAACTGGTAAAGAATTTGTTTGCATTATATTTTACAAAAATTGCACTGACACCTATATAATTTTTTTAAGGAATTGGAAATAACTTAAATCCAGGAACTCTTTTAGTAGACTTACTGCCAGACGATAAGGAATTCGTTGCGGTCGAAGAGGAAATGCAAGCCACAATTAGAGAACACCGCGACAATGGACAGGCAGGAGGCTATTTTATTCGTTACAATATCATTAGGGTAGGAAAATATGGTATATTAATTTTACAGGTTACTCTTCATTGTTTCCATTTCAGGTGCAAAAAGTACAAAATCGTAAACTCTGGGAGCGATATGTACACCGACGGCAAGAAGTATCAGAAGAGAACTCATTGCAGGCCAACGAACGAATGCTCTTTCATGGTAGCCCTTTTATAAATGCCATCGTGCAGAAAGGTTTTGATGAGAGACATGCATATATTGGTGGAATGTTTGGAGCTGGAATATACTTTGCCGAACATAGCTCAAAAAGCAATCAATATGTGTATGGAATTGGCGGAGGAATCGGTTGTCCATCTCATAAGGATAAGTCATGCTATGTTTGTCCAAGGTAATTGAAAAAAATGTAGTAGCTTGTTGCATTGTGAACTAATTAAGTCGTGAATGAATTGCCTACGTGAAATCGTGCAAGTGTAAACATTAGGTCTGATATCACAAGAACGAAGAGACTGGGAGAACATGACTACCATACATTTTTGCCATCATTGCGTAAGTTTTAAAATTGAAAAATTGCTCCAGACTTCATCGAATTTTTTGTCGAAAGTAGCTCGACACTGGGATCGTGTCTACGTAGATTGTATAAGAATCTTGCGATTGAAGTTGAAGGCAACATTCAACTAGCGCTTTGAGTTCGCATTCTTGTGAACAACTCACAACCATACATGATTAATGGTTACGTGTCCCGACATACTGACAAACCCCGCAAAGCACCATAGATTTTGGATATCACAGAGTTGATTTCGATATATAAAGAAAATGTATCACTGATGCAGACATTTAGCATAATTATAATGCCTGAGGTGAAGTTCAAAACAAGCGTATTTTAGCTGGGGAAATTATTTGACTATGGTCCGAAAGTCACCAAAGATTATTTTTTTTTCTACTTATACCCAATCTTAACCCTCTACTGCATGAATTATATATAACCCACTTGAAAAAAAAAAAAAATTGTCCGACTTGTTTTTTATAAAATAAATATTAGGCGTAAACGGCCCATACGGGATCTAAAGCCTAGCTTCTCCAACCATTGTGTTATATTTTTGACACGAATGGAGGACCTACAGTTTAATGCCGATTCCGAACGGCAAGTTATTTTTGAGAAGCTTCTCATGACATTTCTTACTCTTGGATGTTTGTCAGACGTTCGCGAGAGGTGGGGCAACGAATAAAAAACTTACTTTTTATACACTTTTTTAAAGTTATTTGTGAAATTCAATTTCTAAATCATAAGCCGGTTTCTAAAAACGCAAAACTATGCATCGAATGCCGCAGAAAACCGTTGGTTCTTTGAACTGCTTACTTTAAATAAGCAGTAAAACGTTAGTAAATTAAATCAAAAATTAAAAGCCGTATTTTCTTTTTCCGAGTGTATGAGGACCAGCCGCGTGTGCTCATAGTAGTGTGACATTCTTACTCACTAAAAGCACCTCCCTTCAAAATACTTTTACAATACAACTAGGCTAATGCCTATCAAGCAATTTTAATTTAAATATTTAATCACGTTTAACAGGAAACATCCTAACGGAAGCACCTGCTTTATTGGAATGGCCGAAATTTCGTATTTCGTATTTACGTTTTTTCTTAGATAGTCTGTAAAATGTTAACATTACTTGCTTTGGTACAACCCCAAAGTTGTATACCCTATGTCCATTCAGGTTTTAGCGCTTGCTCGTATAGAAGCAACTTGTTTTGCAGGCTGAGTTTGGAAAATCTTTCAATCAGCCAATGCATTTGATTAAATCTGATAACGAGCTCCTCGCGTTTCTTCTTAACATGCGATTGCCATTTGTCATTGGCGTAAGGAATTTGTACCGAGTAAATATAAATGGGTAGATTCCTTACATTTCTGTAAGTAAAATAAAATTGCGTGAATTTTGTCTCATTGAGAACAATACGCCAACGTTTTTGTCCACACACACAGTTTGTCGATAGCTCGTTGAAGCTTATTTGTCGGTGACTGAATCGAGTTGCCTACAGATAATATGGCCGTATCATTCGCGCACGTCGCTACGATAGTATCCGTAAATCTCGAGTGCATAAAAGAGAAACAATCGGGCCAAGAACGCTTCCTTGTGGAACTCCTGCCGCGATTTCTTTGAATTCGGAGTACTCATTTCCTTGTTTAACACGAAAGAGTCTGTCCGCTAAATAAGAGCTTAGGATCTAAAAAATTGATTTTGGAGAGCCTTTTTAAGTTTATATTTTAATCACATATGCCGGACTTTATCAAAGGCATGAGAGACATCAAGAAAAACGGTACAATTTTTGTTCTCCTCTAGTTCTCCTCTAGTTTTATTATTTGGTTCCTGACTTAGGAACCATTTTAACCTCAGCTATCTTCCACTGTCAGCCTTATCGAAGCGTTTATGAGATAAAAGAACTTAATTAGTGCTTCTCTGGAGCCTTTTTTAATTTAATTTTTCGTATATCATGACAGAGTCATATACCATATATGGGGTTGTATGCGGTAGAGGGCTAAGGGTATATTAATTTTTACTCATAGTTTTTAACATCCCTTAATATTCGTCGAAGACCTCTTTCAAGTTTATGTATTAGATCAGTATCAAAACCTAAGACAATGTCCGTCCGTTCGTCCATACACCATTTTAAGGCCTTAAAATTAAAGCTAAAGAGCTGATCACATATTTACTAAAACCCACGCAAGATATGCATGGCATATTTTGGGGTTTCGCTTCAATGAACTTAATATACGTTGTCATTCCACTTCCAGGCTTCAAGAGAAGAGACGTAGACGATATTGATGAAAAGTTAAAAAACATAATATTTATTTTTCATATTCGAGCTCCAATTTTAACCATTTAAGGCATACCATCTTACCTTAAACGTCAGTATGAAGATTCTTTCTTCGAAAAATAAAGGCCGTCATAAAGTTCATTTAGCAACTGTTTGCGGAGATATAGAGCACGGGATAGAGCATTGCTAAAGGCCAAAAAATAAAAGATATTTCAGATATTATAAATTACTCAAATTTTGAATTTAAGAAGTAGAATTTATATTACTTATTGTTTCGAGACAAAGCACGAAATATCCGATTAGAGGAGGTTAAGTTATCTAAACGTCTCCGAAACACATTGTTATGTAAATTAACAAGATTACGATTGACGGAATATAATCCTTCCACCTAACCCCTTTAATACTTGCCGTCCATAAAATTTGGCGGTTAGACCTAAAAAAAATGCATTACGTTTCCGTTTTTGGATCACTTTATCATAGAAAATAGTCAAATGCTATTGTGGCATTCGTGTAGTCCAGAGGAATTTCTACGCCTTTTTGTTATTCGCTTTCTTCTTTGTTGACACGTGAATTTGTCACTTTCTTTTCGCATCTATGATCTTCATTCATGTCAACACGAGGTTCATGAGAGTTCGTGGGTAGTCTTGCGGGATGGTGGATAGATTGGATAAATAAATAAAAAAAAAATACATATGGACTTTGCTAAATCTCATTGAAATTTCTTTTATATGTATATGTACCACTCTTAAATGTTCATTGTTCATATTTCTTAATTCAATTTTACAGGCAACTGCTGTTGTGTCGTGTGGCTCTTGGAAAATCATTCCTTCAATATAGTGCAATGAAAATGGCCCACGCACCTCCAGGCCATCATTCCGTCATCGGTCGTCCCTCTGCTGGCGGCTTACATTTCGCGGAATATGTCGTCTACCGTGGTGAACAAGTAATGCAGTTCATAATCATTTATCATAATATTTCTACATTTATACTTACTTACATTGCCAGGCGTACCCCGAATATTTGATAACATACCAAATTGTAAAACCTGAGGACACTAGTAGTGGCAATGAGGAATCATCAAGATGATGGATGCCCTCTGTCGGCTCTACGCCAACTTCCTCACCGGCAAACCAACAACAGCAGCAGCAACAGCAACAACAACATCAACAACAAACGCCGCAACAGCATCAAAGTCAGCAACAGTCATCCACAACGCAGCAACAGCCACAGCTACCGCCAGTCCAAGCATCTACATCTACATCCCAATCGCCACATCCAGCTTCTGGAGACATATCGCTCTCTTCATCTAACTCTTTTTCGTCCGTTGATACCAATCAAACTCTCTTGAACGGTTTCACCGGTGTAGTAGCGTCATCATCTGCCGCCAACAATAATCGATCATCATCTGTTTCGAATGGAACAAATCGACCGTATCGCACGAAATACAGCCAATTCATGATCATCACTCCAGCAGTCTCGATTGATCGAAATTTCGATAATGAGACTGGCGCCCCCGCTGTTAATAATATCAATGAGTCATGCTACTACAATGGAAACTATTTTCGCATGAATTTACTCAATAGTAACGATAGCAGTGGCAACGACAGCAGCGACAGTAGTTTTCGCTCAAATTACAATTCAACTCTGCACAACAGCCGACACCATTTATTATCAAACACTCCGCACGGGTTCTACACATTCTCATCGTGGCGTTGGTGTACGCTTATTTGTGCAGCAATGCGTTGCTTTGGCGGTAGTCGTAGCTCGAATGTACCATACAGTACATCATTCTCTCAACGGCCATACAATCGAAACGCTCGCAATAGTAGGCAACGTCAATCAACGTTCAATCATTTACCAACATTTACTCCGCGCAAGACTCGTGATCATATGAATAACATAACATATGAATTGTGACGACGATTAATTCCTTCAATCGTTTTGGTGTTTGATGTTATACTCCAGCTTATTAGCTGTTCTTTTTATATCTTCTATAAAATAGCGCTGGTAATCGTACGAATTGTCGGTGTTGTGTTTGTCGTGTTTTATAATCAGCTTTTAAAAATATATTATGTACACAGTAGGGAGTATCGTACACGATTTGTATGTCCTTATTACTAAGGAAGCGTACCTAACAAAGGGGTAACACTTGAATTGGGCGATTCTAAAAGTTAATTTCATTAAACACTGTGTAAGTCATATATAAGTTTCTAACAAGCATCGGCCAGATCAACATCAGTTAGAGCTGGAAACGATAAAAAATGGATAAGGAACTTCTGAATTTCGATCGTACGAAGTTTGTCATGCATCCGATATTATATATACGTACCTTTAACCAACTCGTCAGCTACTGTCCTGTCCAGGCTGTGTACAAACTATACAAAAAGTGTTGCACACCAGAATAATGTGTGTTCAGTTTTTTGTCGCCCTTTTAGTTTGCGTTTTATAAATACATTACATATTTATTTTTATAAACATTTAATTTTTCTACAAATTGTGCAATATTTTTCATTTTCGTTGTTTAAATATTTAAGCTTTTCGAATTCCAAATGTTATAAATTATTCTTAAAAAAAATTGTTTCTTGTTTTCTTAAACCTCAAACTGGATTAAACACTTCTTACAAGTTAACTAACTGTGGATTAATGTGTACATACATGCCCTCTAACTGGTTGTCAAATTAATTTTCTCAAAACCGATAAGACATGAATAGAAATTATAAACGATTCGATTTATAAATGCAAAAAAAAAACAATAATTCAAAGTGTGTTGTATATGATTGAAAAGACATTCAATTTTATTTCCATTATATTTATTTTTTCGTTAAACCCAACAAATAATTCGAAATCTAAATTAATAGGGTTTTATTGCTTTACAAAATATTTTTTTTATTAATTTTGATGGCTTGTTATTGTTGCGTTTAAACGAATTTCGGATAAAATTAAATTCAAATTAAAGAAAAAAACAAAAATAAAAATATATAATTAAATACCTCATGAAAACAAAATAAAATCGGAAAAAAATTATAGTAATGAACTTTGTATTGTAATAGTATGTAATGATTTTAGGATATTTCTTCAATGATACTTATATGCATTCGTAATTTAAACACATAAATATACATAAAGATTTTATTTCATTTTCTCGATCATTGATATATAGATTATACCTTCTACCAATTAAGTAAACCATGTATTCACAATATTATACAAATAAAAAAAAAACCCGAAATATAATGATGAATAAATCAAAAAAGAATACACACGACTTCAGTCAAATAAAAATACAAGAAATGAAAACTGTCTCAAAACTATTTTACATATAGACTCAACATCAGTTGTAATGAAATTTTCATTAAATATGGAAAATTCTCTTACGGAATTGACATACGAATTACACGGGCTGTAGATAGTTTATAAAGAAATCGATGAAAACAACATTTCGGTTATAGCCAACTCCTTTAGCACTGGATTTTAAAACATCTATTGCTTATAAGAATGAAAGCGCGGGTCATTACCTTTGTAAAAGGGTATTCGTTTTAAATTTTTACTAAGTTTATTTAATGTCGTTTTACGATTTCAACTGCCTGCTGATAGAAAAGAACAGGCAGTTGTATAGCTGATTGGTTTAAAGCTGGATTAAATGGGAGAGTAAGTCAGTTCGTCTTATTTGCTTCTAATTAGCCAATATTCCATTATATTATGTAGCGTCCCATTCAATATTGTAATAAAGTAGAAAGTATAGCTAATTGGTAGATATAGCTGGATTAAATGGGAGAGTAAGTCAGTTCGTCTTATATGCATCTAATTAGGCAATATTTCATTATATTATGTAGCGTCCCATTCAATGTATGTATGTAGCAATAACCTTCAACTCTCAATCTAACATTGTTAATTTGCCTTAGTTTCCCTTTACTAAGCAAACAAAAAACTATTTCCAGCTCGATCTTTACCTAGCTGCCTCCAGTTTCGCACGCTAAGTTGGTTAAGGTCCCTTTCCACCCCTTGAGTCGCGGTCTTCCTCTACTTCGTCGTCCCTCGGATGTGGACCAGAAGATCTACAGTATTGGATCAATGGTGTCCATTCGCTTTACATGACCCTACCATCTCAGTCAATGTACCTTCACCCTTTTATGTAAGTCGATGTCAGTATACAGCCTGTACAGTTCGTCGTTGTATATCCTCCTACACTCGCCGTTTATGCAGAAGAGACCGAAAATAGCCCGAACTATTTTAAGCAGCCAAGAGTTACCCATTCATATCTGAAAAAGTCCATTTCTCTGCGAACTGTGATAATTAAGGCCTTATGAAGTGACACTTAAGTTGTTCGAGAGAAAGAGCTTTGCTAATCAATTGTTTTCTTAAGTCTAAAGAAGCAGCGGCTAACGAGTGCAATTCCTCGTTTGATTTCCGCGCTGGTATCGGTGTAGACCAGGTAGACAAAGTCCTTAATTGTCTCGAATTTATGTGTTTGTCATAAAGTTCTATCCTAAACGTCGGTGTTTAGTGCCCTTTCCTGTTGACAACATATACTTGGTCTTGGCCTCGTTGGCCTTTGCCGCCTTCGTCTTAATACTCAAGCTTCATTCTTCCAATTATGTCAATATCGTCGGCAGACTTTAAAAAAAATGTGCCTCTGGTGTTAACACTTGAGTTTTGCACTGTTCTTTTCTTTTATGTTAAAGAAGCCACATGACAGTGCATCGCCTAAATCCTCTTTCCACATCAAAGGCTTCGCGAAGATATGTACCGATCTTAAAGAAGCAGCGTCCCTTCCCATTAAAATCGATGAATGGGTGGTGGATATCAATTTAAAGATCCTGCGTTTTTCCAAGATATGTCGTAGTGTGAATATATGATCGATCAACTTTCCTGGATCAAAGCTACACTTGTATGAACCAATTAGGTTGTTGACGAATGCCAGCAGATAATATCTTATATGTGGTTATAATGGGACTGATACCTGTGTAATTGGCGCAGTTCAGTGAGTCTCCTTTCTTGAGGTTCGTGCAAACAATGCTGGGGTTCCATTCATCGGGCATACTTTTATCTGACAATTTTTTGAGATGAGTTGGATCGTAGATCTGGGCTAAAAACGCTTAGAAAAATTTAGATGTCCTAACTAGGGCACTGCCTATTAATTTTGTTCAGGAGCTCGTAAAACTCGTATTTGGTTTCGTGATCTTTCTTCTCTTTGTGTTTGGTGGATTAAACCTCTCCAAGAGGCATGCGATCGAATTGTCGTGAGACACTCATTTACATATCTGAAACTTCAGACTTCTTACCTAAGTCTGTTTTCAACGACGAATCTACATCCAAACATGCGCTGCTGGTAGCAATAGCCGTAATATACATCGCAGTTTTTCAGTCCTTTCTTGCACGGCCGATCCGATCGTACTTCTTCGATGGCGGTGGTTTCAGCTTTGTAGCAGCCTATGCCTTCCCCTCAACAGTGTATCCGTTCTTATCCGAGTCTTGTTGTTTTTTCACGTGGTTGGGCCGTTAAGGCTTTATATAAACTTGAACTGTTTATTGACAGGATCCTGCCTGGCAGCCCACCTGATTAATCACAATCGGGACTTTACCCTGAGCATGCTCTTGGAGAGGTTTAATCCACTAAACACACCCTATGATTGATTTATTATATCTATCTGTACAAAATTGCAATAATTCACTAAATTAAATAGTAGGTTAAGATATGTAAGAGAGTTTAGTTAATTACTAAAAACTATGAAAATGGTGATAGGACTTTTTTGTTTAACGCGAACAGTACAAAACCAATTCAAAATTTCCACTTTAATCAAATTGACAATAGAAAATCTCAATATTACTAATCAGTTAAGGGCCACGGTAGTGCCCAGCAAAGGTCTCTCGCAACTTTGGCACTACACCTTTATTTAAAGGATACAGGAACCAACTCTGGCCATTTTTACTCACTGATTTACTGACTGACATATCACAAAAACTATGAAGCACTTCCAATAACATAGAACCTTGAAATTTGGCACAGTAATAAGATTTGCAGAGCAAACAGAGGAACAAATCTAACATTTGTGATTATGGTACACACAATTACGATTTTATACATGAGTTTTCAGACAAAAATCTTGATCTGGATATATAACAGTAGAATCATGTGTGTTTGCTTTAGTAAGTTGAAATTCGAAAAACTTCGAAAAAACTGAGTATGCTGTATTTTTTGACCCATCCCAAGTATTCAAAGTACAAAAAAAGGTTAAAATCCTTATTAATATTTTCGATTTTAACAAAAAAAAATGAATGGCAGTTACTGTTATTTAAAACTATAAAGAAACAAAGCGGTGCATTTTTTGACCTTGTTAAATATTATTAGATCACCTCTCTATGCAGCTAATAAAATGGTTTTTTCAAATGCCTTAAAGACACAATTACTGAAAATATTATCTTAAAAAATGGTTAATAGCCGTAAATAAGTCTTATGTCAACACTATGAAAGTTATAGCTTACTAAATTTTAAAATTCTAAATTGTAAAAATGGATATAATAGATGATAAATTGTTAGTTGAAAATGGCTTTGGTAAACACTATAACTAAATAAATTAAAACAGCTAATAATATTTGTGATGCGCATTTAGGTATAATCTTAGAAATACAACTAACTGCGAATATTTACAAAAAAACTATCATCATTAGTTATTACAAGTTAAGCAAAATTTAATATTTAGCGACGAAAGGGACATACTATTTCCTATTATCTTGATGAAACGTATTTACTAGACGCCTATTAATTTATTGACAAGTTGAACTTGTTGCAAAGCATAGAAAAAATAACGTTTACACAATTACATTTCCTAGAGTTATAAAATGTATTTTATAAAAACTCTTGTTATTCAAACTACTTTCTATTATCTTCCTATTAAGAAAATATTTCATAATATTATGTACCTACATAGTACTAAGTACATAATACTAGGATGATTTTTACTCAAATCGTCAAACCGATACAAACGCAATGGTGGATTAAGCATATATTAACAGTTCTTTGTCATGTGTCAGTCCTTAAGAAAACACTAATTAGCTAGCTAACTCTCTGAACTTCTGCTTCCAAGCAAAATACGCATTACGACAATCTTTATGTGGTTTTGCCAACTGTGTGCGCCAAAACGATACAAATTACAATACCTCCAAGGGGTTTCTTCTCTTTTTTTGTCCTTTGTCTCGGTATGCGCCCTATAATTATATCATTTAGGAAATTGCTTTCATCTGGTGTTGTTGTCCGCATGAAACCACATAAAAAAAAGTGCAGCATATGCATTTTGGTCGTTTTGGGAACGGTCAATCTTTTAACCCAAAAATACACTAAAATTTGCATTATTCAATCGACCAGAGTGACTGACAGCTGACAGACTCAAATTAAATGGCACAGTGAATATCCATGGAAAATTAAATTTGAATTTTGCGTGCTGAACAGTAAGTTGACTGGCGTTAGTTTATTTGTAAAAAAAATCCTGTAATGTATAACATTCTGGCTGAGGTGAATATAAATAATTGTCTTAATACCTATTATGTGTTCAGGATATTTACAGAAAATAATGATTGGTGAATTTTGGAATGGGGCTGTGAAACCTTATTTTTGACTTTAAAATTAAATAAATTTAAAATAAAATAGATAAAGTAAATTTTTAAAGTAATTTTTACCAATAGGTGTCGCATTTTGCATTCAGTTTTTTTTAAATATTAATAGGTTATTCGTTAATTAACCTTCCACTTGAAAGTGTTTCAGTGAAAACACTATTTCTAAATGAAGTATGTCTGTTAAATAAAATGGAAAATAGTGTTAATGTAAAATTAGAAACAATTATTGAAGGTATTCGGTCCATACAGGACCTTAAGCCCAGCTTCTCCAAAGGGGCGGATCCAGGTTAGGGGTTCAAAAATTTGACGGAATAAGAGAAAATCTAAGTCTCAGATCACTTAAATCTTCGAAAAAGCATTCACATTCACCTTTTCTACTGAATTTAAGGAGTGCGAGGTAGTTGCTGGTGCTTGTGCTTATTTGGCTAGTTCATTCTCCCGGGGACTCAGCACAGGGATATTTCGCTTCTGTCGCCAACCTTCTCTGAATTGATCTTATATCTTATCTTATTTTTAAACATTCCAGGGCTTTTATCGCTGCTTTATTGTCTGTAAATATCACAAGCGCTTAACCATATATCGGTTTACCAAAACGGTCTTAGACACATATACATATTATTTTAACTTGTATATGAAAAACTCAATCAGAATAACAAAACTCGACCTTGTCTTTTGTTCCACAAAATAACCAAACGAATTTTTGGCGAAAATCTGAAAGGAGTAAAAGAACGAATCCTGAAAATACAAAAGACTTGTTCGGGCGCTAACAAATATTATATTATATTGATAAAGAACAGAAATATCATTGAGACCAAGCTGAACTTGTGGCTTAGGAGGCGTAGTGCTTACTGAGTCTGCCTGACAATATCGCTAGTCTAGGGATCCCAGCTTCACAAATTTAAATTTTTGATAATAATGAACACAAAATGGTCTAGCATAACAAATTGTAATCTGATAATAAGCAGTGGCAAGCCAATTTTTTAAAAAGCAAGTGAAAAGCATAACAATTAAAATAAGTAAAAACTTTAATTAATTCGTGTTTTGTTTGGCCGTTATTATTTGGTGTTAAGGATTTTTTTAATATTCTTCCTAGCATAAGCCCCTGTAATGTTTTCGTTAAAAACTTGTTCGACTTCGTAACTTTTATAGCAAAAATAAAGTAGGGGAAACCGGGGCATAACGGGCCTCTTAACGTTTTATTTTAAATAAAAACTTCATAAACGAGTTTTTTATCTCCAAAATAATTTTATTTGAAAAGGATTTATTAATACATTATTTAACAAAACAAAGATAAATAAATATTAATAATTCAGCATGTGTTACGGATTTAAATAAATGATTGAGTTTTCCCATTGTGCCCCGGTGCTGTGGCACAATGAACATGGGTGGGGCATAATGGGCACAGGGGTAAACTCGGTTGCAACGCTAGCAAATGTGGCTGGATTCATCGTCAATATCATCCACCCCATCACAAGAACAATGCGGACACTTCCCACAGGCTCTGCAGAACACCCATCCTTCTGTAGACCTAAGGTATAGATACCCGCAATATAGGCACTCCTTTTTCGAAAGATTCTTCATTCCTGTTAATTTTTTTTTTTTTGAGTGCCTTTTTTTCTTTTTTATAGTGAGGGGCTTGGAATTGTGGAATTCAACTTCAACCTGCGCCTTGTAAGGAGAGCCTATTACGACGGTCTTTCCTCGGCGCTTAGAATTTTTTTTTGCTCTGGTAAACTCTTTGGGGATGGGAAAATATGAGATGGAAAAAACTTTTGGAAAGAAGTTGAAGACGTTGGCGCATCGTTATGCATCTAAACGGGCTTTGGGGATAATTTCAGTGCATCAGTTGTTCTCAGTTTAACAGGATTGTATTGGGACATTGTGGATGAATTATTAATTTTAAACAGGGTTTTCAGATAACATCAATGGATCGGTGGGTGTTGATGAGCCTAGTGGCAGCAATTCTGGTTGCGAATATGCGTGAACTAAAGGGCCTTATCATTGGGCATGTCCGTGGTTTCACATGGCAACAATTTCCCACTTTTGTTATAAAAAGTGGAATGTTGTGGTTTTGATTTGATTTTTTTTTATGAATCTCGGTAAAGTAGTTCGAGGAATTTCATAGTTCGGAGCAGCTACCTTACAGCTCATTTTGTTTTTGGTTTGACGTCTTCAACAGCTCGTCGCATATGTTAACACTCCATGCTTGCCGGTTAGGTTTTCTCACATAATTGCGAACCATCACATGAAACATGACTATAAAATAATTGGGTCATAATTGGCACCCATGCTCATTATGCCTCTTCTATTCTACTTAGATCCTATAAAAAATTGTTTTCAACCTATCTGTAAAATAGAAATAAATGGATTTATACAAACAAAAATGTACTTACTTACATATTAAATGGTGAAAATCTTATTTAAAATTGACCACCGTTTCAAAATAAACAGTTAATTTTGCTTCAAAATAACGACAACTCAATGAAAAAGCTTTTTTAAGCCAAAACACAATACACATGTCACTTTTGTTCAAAAAAAGGGTTTTCCCCCTAATTGCCACCTTTACATTAAAGCAGACAGCCTACTTTCAGATTTCTCACCTTACTTAGTACGGGAGCCCATTTGGCCCCGGGTGCCTGTTATGCTCCGGTTTCTTCTACTATAATTTGAACTACTACAAGGCAAATATAAGAGTATCCTTACAAATTCAGAGAATAATGGGAACAAGCGATTAACGCCACCTTTTAATGAAGTGAGTCATGAAAATTCACATATTTTTTCTAAATCACTTAATATTTGATAGAGATATGCAACCAGGAACCTTGCAGCGGTTATTTACTGAAGACCAATCCGGCCAGTAATTGATATGATCAGTTATATTTCCTTTATCGGATAGTATGAATGTTTTCGGTTTTTGTGTTTTATATTATACTAGCTGGCCAGTGCTCGCCTTGCTTCGCCTGCCTGCCACATTTATGAGACCGTGAGAAAAACACACTTTCTGAAGAACCACATATTTCTGGGATTTGTTTATTGTCTTAGCGAAACAAATTTTAACAGGAAATTGTATGCGTTTGAAGTTAAAGTACAATGTCAGTTCTCCGATCGCTTACTCATGTTCGTTAAAAATTTAAATTGATATTTCATTGGAATGCATACAATTGCCAAGTGAATGACACAAAACAGATCACAGATGTAAGATGACGTTCAATGAGATAGACCCCAACATTCAGTACCATTTCACTTTGCCTGGCACTGAAATGACCCCTCAAACGCGAAAAATATTTCACACTTAATTTTTTTTCTTAAATGAGGAACCTTATCCATGAGGAACTAACATTTGCAAATAAAGTTAGATGGTACAAGAGGTGCATTTTTAAAGTGAGGGCAATTCATGTTCAGATTCAGAGTCATCGGATTCATCAGATTCGGTTATCTTATCTATGCACACGACGCACGCACATAATGTCCCTGCACTTCTGCAGATACACTGTTTAAACAGTTTTTCATTATGACGCTTTATATCAACAGAGTTCGTATGGCTTATAACTTTTTGTAGAGTGGATAGAAAGATGCACATAATGTTAACGCTTGAGCAGACGCACAAACCCATCCGAGATCGAGATTCGATTCAATCAGTATCAGGCAAATACATAAATACATAAAAGAAAAAAGAAGAGAAATAATTGACTCTTGCTTTTGTATTACCCATGCCACAGTATTTGTATGTCCTCTTATAAAACCATGAATAGGCAAATTATAAAAAGTAAACGCCACTGAGATCGATTTGAAAATCTTGGTCAATTAGAATATTAATAAAAAAAGAGTTTTGCAAAGTTTTTACTAAAATTGCTAAGCTTTTAGAGCATGTAGAAATATAATGTTGGCCTTGAAAGACTGAAAATTAATTTCATTAAATTAGGCGCAGGAGAAGTTCACATTTTTTTGTTTCAAAGTCTGATTATTGAATTGCTTGGTCTTTCGAACACAAAATTAAATATTTTTAAAAATACGAAGCTTTCCCTTAAAATCGGCCTGCGGCATAATGTTTTAAATTTAGTTATAAAAGCTCGTGGGAAGTCAAGCATTTGTAACGGTAAAATGCACTAAGAAATAGAAGATTCATAGTAGAAGTGAGGCAATGGTTACCAATTCGTTATCATTCCAAATACGATTTGTTAAGTCTATGTAGCCAATAGAAGCAACAAATCATTAAGATGTTCTTCTAGGTTCTTTGGCATTTTGTTATTGAGAATTCGACAGTTCCCAATGTTTGAATTTCATGTTTTTTTACCATAGCAAAATTTAACCAAAAGCTACCATTTCTAGGTACATTTTTAGCTAAACGTACGAAATTTGGCCATAATGTGGATGATTGTGCTGCGAATCGTCTTGGGCAAGCATCGTTTGACTATTATTGAAATTTATGACCGTTTTAATTTGGTCGAGCCTGTTTATGGACACTAATTTCTGAACTAAATTAATCTCTTATGCCATCGTCGGGATGGATTGTTGTCAATATTGCCTAATTATTGTTTTTTCTGAACCCATAGCATTTATTTATTTAATTCGGTTGAAAATAACTTGGAATTAACCTCAAGTAAAATGTTCGATCTGGTAGATGAATTGAAATTAATATATGTATATAAAAGTTTGCTATTGCATAGTGATTGCATGTTAATATAACACTTTTTAATACTATTTACCATTCAATTCTATATAAGTCAATACTGCCCGCTATATGTGTATATGTCTACGTCGTTATGTTTCGTCACGTTTCCTCTTTTGCGGTACAAGTTTGCATTTGTAGCATTGATGACCTTATAAAGTTTCGATCACTTAGCTATCTACATCAATTCAATTTTTTTTTGCATGTTATACGCCTTTGGAACTCCCTAGCCCTTGCGAGCCGGCATGAGAGGAATCAGAAACATTAGAAGATTTAAATTTTGAGTTTGACAATTCATTGGTTATATTAATCATTGATAATATTAATTTAACTGTAGTTAATAAAATGTGTATTTTTAAATAGGTTAATTAATTCGATATTATTTGTTTTCTCTTTCTTTTTCTTGTTTGCTTCAATTCAACTTAACTTCTTTAATTAATTGAATGCAATATTTTATTCGACTCATGTCCTACACTGTATGCGCTTTAATAATAAATAAATAAAGTTAACATCTGAATGAATGAATTGATTGTGACCTTTTTTTACAACATAGAAGAAGCATTATATATTTTTAAAAATGACCAAGACAAAGAAAGAACAAGTTGCATTCTCCATTTGTTTCAATATACAGAAACATTTATAAAAAAAAGAATGTGGACACCAGACAACTGTTTTTTAAGCAATCTAAGAAAGCCAGCGGTATCAATGCTCTTTCATTGCACTTTCATCAAGTGATGAAGATTAATGTTAATATTTTAATAAATAACCGGGCCTAAGGAAAGACTACAGTCCGCTTGGATCGGAATGTATGGTACCCTATCCATATCCATATATGCCCCAAGGCATTAAAAACATTCAAATTCATAGAAAAAAAATTTGCAATTTTTGTAAACCCCAGCAGGGACGGGGGTAGAATAGCCCTGAGGTAAGGTATGCCTGTCGTAGAAGGCGACTAAAATCCACCCGAAGATGTAGTCTTAATGACGGTATGAGCGACACTGTCTGGAGATTTGTACTCCTGGTAGGGCCTCCCTTGGCAGTAAGGTCATAGCTGAAAGATGAAACTAAAGGTTAAATCCGGGAGCGTTTGATGCATATTGCGCGGCACACCGGTCAGCGTCTGATCCCAGAGGGGCGGCTGAAATTATCGTCCCCTTCCGGTAGGGGAAAGAATATACCCGAGGTAGGCATGCCTGTCGTAAGAGGCGACTAAAGTCCAAATTTTTAAACTTTTTGAAAAAAAGTTAACCAAAAACGAAAAATATGCAATGAACAAAACTAATAATATAACTACCCCAGGTGGTACGCCAGGTAAACTGGTAAATCCACCCTCTTCGGAGGCCGGTTCCATGGATTCTGGGGGGAACCATTTGTTGCTGAAAGATGACCCTTTTATAAAGAGTCGTAAATTGGTAAGGACACCACCATCCCAACCAACCAGAGAAAATTCAATGTTGGAAGCTAATTATAAAAAAGCCTGTGAAGAAAGAGATAATTTTAAGCAACTCAGTGAAAAACTCGCAAGTGAAATTGATAAATTAAAGCTTGAGCTGCAGCTGCTTAACGACCAGGTCAATAATAACAATCAAAATGAACAGATACCTAAAACTGTAGTGTACTCTACGGATGAAGAAGAACTGCGCAGAGAGACAGAACCATCCTGTAGAAGGACAAAACGGAACAAGAAAAGAAAAATCAGCATGTCTCCAGAGCTTTCACCACCAAAGGAGAACCAGAAAAGCCCTGAAAAGGTGAAAGATAGAGAAACTAAACCACTCAAGCCAATAAAGCCTCCCCCAATTATAGTGCTCTGTATTACGAAGTACGAAGGCTTATTAAATATTCTAGAAGAAAATAAAATAAAAGCTAATACAGCTCTTCTAAATAGTAATGATGTTAAAATAAATGTGGATAACGAAGAATCCTACAGAAACTTGACAAAATTACTAAACCAGAAAAAGGTGCAATGGTATTCGTTTGAAAATAAACAAACAAGACCAATAAAGGTTGTTGCAAAGAAACTACACTACTCATGTACACCTGAACGCATTGCGAAAGACCTTAAGAAGAAAAACTTCAAAATACTTGAAGTCGTCAGCATGCTTAAGCACAAGAGTAAAGCACCGCTAACAATGTTCATGCTTACTTTTGAGCAAGATGAAGACATCAAGAAAATTTATGCAATTAAATATATCTTAGGAATGAAAGTACAAATTCATCCTTTGCGGAAATCAAAGCTAGTTCCTCAATGTAAGAACTGCCAAAAGTATGGTCACACTCACAAATACTGCAGCTCTAACCCGAAATGCGTTAAATGTGCAGGAGACCACCATACAAAAGACTGCATAAAGGAAAAAAAAGGCTGTCCCTAAATGCGCCAATTGTAGCGAAAGACACCCAGCCAACTACAGAGGGAGTAGCAAAAGAGCTACAGCAGGTAAAAGACAACAAGCAAAAAAAATGCAAAAGCCTGTTCAAATAGACGCAATTAAAGACAGAGAAAAACAAAACAAAAAAGACTCGAGACCGAAATCTAGGCCCAAAATTAATAAAAAATTGGATAGAGATAAAGGAAATCTACCCTTAAGCAAAAATGGCAAATTAAGCCCCATAGCCGTTCCAAAGAAAACATATGCACATGTTGCTTCGACAAACGTTGCAAAACCAGTCGGAACCCCCAAGCCTCCCAGCAATGTTATGGAGGATATAATGCAAAGAATTCTTAACAGAATGGAAGATATAGAAAAGAATAATAAGAAAATTCTGGAAAGAATATCTTTCCTTGAAAAACAAAACAGTAATAAAAGAACTGTACCTAAAAGATCATAATGGCCAAAAACATAAAAATCTTGTTATGGAATGCCAATGGCCTCGAGAATCGCATAGATGAATTACAAGCGACTCTCGATATAAACAAAATTGACATATGTCTAGTCTCCGAGACACATTTTAAAATTGGAACAAAATACAAGCTTCGCGGATACAAGACATACCATACCCCACATCCTCACAATGCAGCAAGAGGAGGGGCCGCAGTTATAATTAAGGAAGGTGTTAAACACGATGAAGAATACCAGTCGTGTGAAATACAAGCCAAATCCGTAAACATAAAAACAAGCACCGGGCAGATAACGGTAACAGCGGCATATTGTTCTCCTAGCTACAGACTGAAACAAAACAATTTTGAATGCCTCTTACGCAAATTCGGAAATAAATTCATAATAGGTGGAGATTTCAACGCTAAGAACACATCTTGGGGATCAAGATTAACAAATACAAGAGGAAGAGAACTCCTTGAATCTATTAAAAAAACCAATGCTAACTACCATTTAACGGGAAATCCTACTTACTGGCCCACAGATAGGAACAAAATCCCGGATGTTGTCGACTCCTTCATAACTAAGAATATTTCTTCAAATACTACCCAAGTTAAGGAAGTGCCAGTTCTTGACTCAGATCACTCATCTGTGCTGCTTACACTTGGTAATAAAATTATAATGAAGGAACACAACCCACGTCTAGTAAACAAACTAACTAACTGGATATATTTCAGATACCTAATAGATGAATGCATCGAACTATCCACAACAATTAATACAATAGAGCAATTAGAAAGCGAAGTACAGTCCTTCACCTTAGCTATACAAAAGGCTGCATGGGCTGCAACGCCTGAACTAAATAGCAAAGTAAAAAGAAACGTGTATCCCAAAGAAGTCTGCGACATGATATCAGAAAAGAGAAGAGCTCGCAAACGATGGCAACTGACAAGAGCTCCGAGTGATAAAAATAGACTTAATAGTTTAAACAATAAACTCAGAAAAAAGATAGCAGAATTTAAAAATGCCGGCATACATTCCGCCAGTGAAAAACAGCAGTTGTAACTGGGCTAAAACAAACAAACAAAAGGCGGATCTATTCGCGGAACACCTTGAAAATGTCTTCCAGCCATATGACGATAATGATAATTCCCAACAAATGGAAGAAATGTGTGAAGACGAGAGATCGATTCCAGCAGTAACCTCTAGGGAAATAGCCAAAGAAATAAAAGAAAAGATCAACCCGAAAAAAGCTCCGGGATATGATCTAATAACGGGTGAAATTCTGAAAAAACTGCCTAAAAAAGGTATGAAAAAAATGGCACAGATAATAAATGCAGCGTTTAGACTAAGGTATGTTCCACGTATGTGGAAGGTCGCGGAAGTTATTATGGTACCTAAGCCGGGCAAATTGCCCAGTGAAGTAACGTCATATCGGCCGATATCATTGCTGCCAATCCTTTCTAAGCTATTCGAAAAAATCCTTCTAAAACGACTCCATCCGATTCTAGAAGAAAAAACACTGATCCCAAACCATCAGTTCGGATTTAGAAATAAATATTCAACTATAGATCAAGTCCACAGAATAACTAATATAATAGAAAAGCCTTTAGAAGAAAAACAAATATGCTCTACCATCTTCCTTGATGTAACACAGGCTTTTGATAAAGTCTGGCACAAAGGATTAGTCCGTAAGCTACAAAAATATCTTCCAAAACAGTACTCTGAAATACTGGAGTCCTATATAATGCGACGATTATTTAGAATTAAACAAGAAGATGAATACTCAGCATCGAAACACATTAAAGCTGGAGTACCGCAAGGAAGTGTGCTGGGACCTGTACTATTTCTCCTATACACGAACGACCTACCACAAAATGAAGAAACTACTGTTGCCACTTTTGCAGACGATACTGCTGTACTTGCAGTAGGAAAAACCTTGCAGGAAGTTACCGAAAAACTGCAAAGGACAGTAAATGATATATCTAATTGGACCAACAAATGGCAAATAAAATTAAATGAACTGAAGTCGGTTCATGTTAACTTTACAAATAAACACGTACAACACATACCTGTGTATATAAATAAAAAAAAATGGTTCAGCATTCGAACTCAGCTAAGTACTTAGGCTTGACTTTGGACGCAAAGTTGCGCTGGAAAACTCATGTCAAGAAAAAACGTGATGAACTAAATTTACGATATATTAAAATATATTGGCTCATAGGGAGGTATTCATGCCTCTCAATCCACAATAAACTGCTTCTCTACAAGCAAATATTAAAACCAATTTGGACATATGGCCTCCAATTATGGGGGTGCACAAGTAAGTCCAACCTTCAAAGCATACAATGCTTCCAAAACAAAGTATTACGCAATATTGTTAATGCGCCGTGGTACGTACGTAACTCTGATCTAAATAGGGACCTAAAAATTGAAAATATGTAACAACATAATCACACTAACAAAGTGATAATGAATTAAAAAACAAAAGGGAACAAACCAAAGTTAGTTCCTTAACACTGTACGTAAGTACATTAGTACATATTAGAACAAAATTGCTGATTAGTCTGACGACTAGGTGCGATTATTGGAAGGATGGTAACACCATGCCTTCCCTGGGTGTTTTTAGTGGGTGTTTCCAGTCCCACACTATCGCAAAGCTCGCATGCGATGTCTTTCAACGATTTTCACCTAGCTACACGCAAAAAAAAAAAAAAAAAATTTGTAAATAAAAGAAAAAAAAACCCAAACAATAATAATATATATGCCTTTTGTGGTCTACGACGAATATTTATGGATGTTACAGTTATTTTTTATATATCCTTAAAAAGTATGCTATGATTTTTGTAATATGTATTTTTCAGTTTCATATCATTTTCAATTTACGTCGTGTCTGTCGGAACAAGGTATTACTGTATAATGATCCCCAAAATATTTACTCACTAAGTCGGCAGCAAGGCTGTGTAGCCGATTAATGATTTTAATCGATAAATATCAAACAAATTTCCAACAGAGCATTTATTTCAATGCGCTTTTGAAAAGCGATTATCCTATAAAGTTTTCAGCATAAGCAGAAAATATAGAGTTACGAATTTGAATACCTGTTTAAATGCCTTACAGTAACCTACGGGATTTTACTGTGGATGGTATCTTATAGCTCTCGATTAAGTTGTACTTTTGAAGTTCATAGCGCGAGGTAAACTTAGTTACGCAGTTCGGTTTTGATTTCTAAATAAGCCTATTGGAATGTATTATGGAATATATAGGAGGCTTTCGATGTTCATTTCAATCTGCGCAAAGTAAACTTTATTTATCAACAAATTCTGTCATGTTAGTTGGTCTCCAAAAACCGCACGCTTCTTGATGAACTGGGGAACTACAACAGCTCAGGATAATTACACTGTTTAATAAAACCAAACGGACAAAAACCGATGAAGACTGGAGCGAGTATAGCAACAGTTTCAGCGAGTTCAAAAAGAAAACTTGAGAAGTCAAACGCCCTCCTGGCATTAAATCCAGCACAAAAGCGGCTAGATTCCGGAATGTTCTAACCAAAAACCTCTTTCCCGTGCGAAACCTGTCCAGGTAATAATAACACTAAATCTGTAACTTTACGAGTTGCACAAACCCCGCAAAATGCCTGCAAAATGTCTCTGATGGTAACCTCTCCAGATTTCTACCAGAGATTGCGCATTAGCAAAACAGAATGTCATGGGCTCTCTAATCATTAACAGCAGTTTTGGAGCAAGGTGAGGTTCTCCCTCATATTCTATTCAATTCCTGGAATCTTCCAACTTCTTCAATTATTTAGTTTCGGCAGTAAATAAAACAATTCTATGGTGTTTGATGATACCAAACACAAGTTATTTTGCTGTGAAATTGATCTGGGTAATCAGAATCATTCAGAATATTGATAGGATTTTTAAAATTTTATTATTAGTTTGTTGTAGATCTTATAAATTAAACTATTAATGCATTACAATATGGCTCAAATGCCAGACATCTGTCGTTTTGAGCAGACTTTATAGAATTGAGATCTAATGTCGATTTTCACCCATAATATACCCATAAACTCATAAAATGTTTGAGATAAATTTAGTAATAATAAATAAATTAATTCTTTCTGTATTATTTTATTGTTTCAAATATTCACTTATTTAAAACTTTTGAGCAAAACTTAAAAAACAACATAAGGAAAGGCTACAGTCCGCTTGGGGCGAACAGTATGATACCCTATCCTTATCCCTTTGTACCCCAAAGAAAAAATTCATAAGGAAGATGATAGATAGCATTTTATTTCATTCTATAAAATTTATAGAAACAAAAATATTTTTTTGAAAAAACGCCCCCAAAAAGTGGGCGTGGCCAAAAACTTTGTATGGGCGATATATTGGAAAAAATCTTGGCTAAATATATTGTTAAACATTTTTTTTCGATTTCTATGAACATTTTCAAAGAAAACAGCATATTAGTGAAAAACGCCCACAAAAAGTAGGCGTGGCAAAAAACTTTATATGACAAATTTATAAAGGTAGGCAGTACCTACATATCTTGTGAAGGTTTTAAAACTTTATCTCTCTAACTTAAGCCTTAAAACGGTTTTTTCTAAATTGTGGGCGTGGCAGTGGGCGGATTTAACAACTTTTAACACTTTACCATTTCGGGACCCTAGGGAGTATATGCTCCAAATATCAGCTTCCTAGCATAACTTTAAAGGCCTCAAAAGTTGATACGGACGGACATTGCTAAATAGTCTTAGGATTTGGTCCTGATCATAAATATATATACTTTTATGGGTCTACGACGAATATTAAGGGGTGTTACAAACTATGTGTCAAAATTAATATACCCTTAGGATAGGGTATAAACATAAGGAAATGCTACAGTCCGCTTGAGGCGAACAGTACGATACCCTATCCATATCTCTATATACCCCAAAGAAAAAAGCATTAAGAAGGTGATGAATATCATTTTATTTCATTCAATGAAATTAATAAAAGAAAAATATTTTTTTAAAAAACGGCGTGGCCAAAAAGTTTGTATGGGCGATATATTGGAAAAAATATTTGCTAGATATCTTGTTAAAATATTTTTCTTAGGTTCTATGAAAATTTTCCCTGAAAACAGCATTTTAATAAAAAAAATCCCACAAAAAGTAGGTGTGGCAAAAAATGTCATATGAGAGACTTATAAAGGAGGGCAGTGCCTACATTTTGTGAGAGCATTAACACTCTATCTCTCTAACCTTAGCCTAAAAACGGTTTTTTCTAAATTGTGGGCGTGGCAGTGGGCGAATCTAAAACCTTTTAACACTTTACCATTTCGGGACCCTAGGGAGTACATGCTCTAAATTTCAGCTCTCTAGCATAAATTTAAAGGCCCCAAAAGTTGATACGGACGGACGGACGGATGGACATTGCTATGGGTCTACGACGAATATTAAGGGGTGTCTACTTTAGTAGAAGTCGTACTGTACATTCGCTGACACTGCGCGAAATTCCAGTACGAATCCAGTGAAAATTATTTCTATTTGCATTTTCGGGGATGGTTCAGGATGGTGGTGATTTTATTGAATGTGATAACGTGAGGCAACCAAGCTGCACTTAAGGCCTTACTTTATATAAATAAATTAAGTTTAATTCCATTTGACATGGATTTGAAGAATAATAAATTTATTTTTAATGAAACGGCTTAACGTGCTTACAAAAGAAGCTTTAGCCTTCAAACAGCCTCTGTACCTTGTTTTAAAAACGCTAAAAACTGAAACTTTTTTTGAGTGAAATAGAGGAAGAAGCTTCTATAAAGCTTTTATTATTTACCTATTCAGGTTGTTATGGAAGGTTTTGACGAAGATTGTTTTTGTGTACAGAGAAGTTTCAAATGGTTACATACTGGAAATATATATTGTGACTTTAACCAATATGCAGGGTAAAGAATATATGTATAAAAATATTTTTTTACACAATGGTAGTAATATATGATATAGTGACATGGCTATCAATTTGACCGCAAACACTGGGGTGGAATCGACTAAGGTTAGTTGATGGTTGACTATCACAATTTCGCGATCGCTTTCGTGTGACAGCTATTTAGGTGTCGCTTTTCAACATTTTGTACCACTTTGTTGTCGTGGCATTTGACTTTGTAACTTCTTAACTAAGTACACACATTATCAGTATATTTTTTAAAATTTACTAAAATACCTCTAAACGGGTGCATATAAAAATTAAGATACATACATATGTACATGCATATGATTTGCAGATTAAAATCTAAAGTAGAATAAAAACATATTAATTGAAAGATCTACAAATAGTCCCACTAATATTTAAAAAATATAAATTTTCACTTAAAATTTTAAATGAACAATTTGCAAAAATTTATACAGATATTAATATGATTGAAATGAAATAACATTCCAAAATAACAAGTATTGCTAATCGTGTACTTTTTGCAATCGCTTTACACATAGCTCAGAAAAGTTGATTATCTAAAATGACAACGAAAAGGCGACAGTCAACCTAGCCGATTCCACACCTGTTTTTTTTTTAAGATTTAGAAAAAAAACTTTCGGTTGTTAAACCATTCTCTTTCCATTCACCAAAAGACCAAATCGCTTGACATTTCTCGGGTGTCACTTAAATATTTACATTTCGCGGAGTTGTTCAGTTTCCTTCTTTCCTTTCCTTTCAGTTTTATTTTAAGAAGAAAACTAACTACTTTTAGATATAATACCCTATCCATATTCCTATATACCCCATAGAAAAAAACATTAAGAAGATGATAGATAGCATTTTTTATAAATTGTGGGCGCAACAGTGGGCGTATTTAAAAATTCGAACTCTTTACCCTAGGGAGTATGTTCTAAATTTCAGCTTTCTAGCATCAATGTATATGCCTCAAAAGTTGAGAGCTACGAACGGACATGGCTTAAGTCTTATTTTTTGGTCCTGATCATAAAAATATATACATTTAAGGGTCTAGGACGAATAAAAAGGTGTGTTAGAAACTATGTGCCAAAATGTATATACCCTTAAGATAGGGTATAAACACATAATTTGTTATTAACTAAGCGTATGTTTACCTACATATACCTGATATTTCAAAGCTAACATCATTTCGCCTCGACTCTTGACAAACTTTTCCTATACAAAAAAAACAATTGTAATTCAAATTTTATTTTAATGTTTATTAAATATTTTTATTTTCAATCAGCTACTCTTTACATTGATATTTTACACAGTACTTGTAGATATCAAGTTCAAATCCAAAGATGTGATATTACTGTAATGAAATAGCAAATACATATGCGCATGTATATGCATATATCCCAACTACTTCTGTCAATAATTTAAATTCAACAATATATGAATGCTAATCACTAATCAAATAAACGTTTAAATATCATTTACCTTTTGCGATAACTTAGGTGCAACTTCACCACAATGTAATTCCATTGATGTTTATGCCAGAATCTGCAGGCCGGGACTTGTGCAATTTGAATCTTAAAAACCAACAAATAAGCACGAGGCACGACCTACATAATATGACGATTATATTGGATAGTTTACAAGTCACTTTGTATACATGCTGCAAGATTTATATTTCCAGATTAAAATGTTCGCGCTGGTTCCAAGTATGATCAATTTATCACAATTATTAGATAAAAGTAATTTGCGATAATCTACAGAGGCTCGACCGAATTCATTTTATATGGCTTTTGGACATATTATATAAAATAATTTAAAGATGTAATGTAAAATAAGCAAAAGCGTACATAGTAAAACATAAAATATTACTTACTTTAATTGTACATACACAGTCACAGTTTATAACTGATCTTAGTTATTAATTTGTTACTGATTGACTGGCTTTAAGTTGTTATAAGCAAGAGATCTGAGAAAAGTAATTCTTGTACCGTTTCCAATCAACGTTTAAATTTCAGCACCTATGAAAATCTATAAAACTCATTAGGATGTAATATCTATTAAATGATTTGCCATTGCTATGTTATACCAGACGATCTCTATCATGTAGTACATGGGAGATCAACAATTACTTTCCATAAAGACTTCTTAGCGAAGGTCCAGCCATCTTTTGACTATATTGGCGAGACTGCTTGCATGTAGTGTATGGTAGATGCCTGTAGGTGGAATAAAACTAAAATATAATGTACCAAGTAAATTTAGCACGATGCGGACCCCTCTTTGGCTTCTGGTAAAAAATGAAAAATATCTTTGCAGCACCTACCTTGCGAAATGGAGAAGTCATTATTGTATAGAAACGGATAGGTAACCTGAGAATGTAAAGTTTGAAAATAATATAATTTGGAATGCTATTCAAATGTGTTTTTATGACTATTACTGATGGTAGATAATTTTTCTTATATGTACACCGATTGAGTTATGTCTACTCGGTTCAAGATATCATTGCCGCTGGAGCGTTAGCATTAGAAATCTAACAATCAAGGTACATATAATGAAATTTAACTTCCTGGCAATATCTGATGAACATTGAACTATGATTCCATTAGCAGATGAAAAGGTATTTTTGTCTGGGATCGGTTTTCTTACGAATTAATACGCATTTATATTAAAAATATGCTTATATAGATGCAGTTGAGTTTCAAAATCAGATGATAAAAAAGTTTGTTAATGCACAGTGTACAGGCCTACAAACTCAAAAACAACAGCATTAGATTGTTCTCCACGAATCTGGGGCGTCTGCAGATATTGTTTGAGATTAAATCGGCTAGTTCCCACATATCCATATCCCTATAATTCAGATCATAACCATGTCTATAAAACTAGATAAGATATATTTTGTAAGCCATGAAGGCTTAACTACATTCTGCAAAAAGTGACTTTTTTAGAGCTCACATACGCAGCTGCCCCTCCTGGTAATTTTTTATAAATGTATTAGTTTTATTCGATCTTCCGATTTTAAAAATCAGTTTGACAACCAGCAAACATTTTGACACGGTTAAAGTTATGGTAGAACCCTACCAAACTTGATAAATTTTTTCAGCTTTGGTAGGTTGGTAGTGTTTTATTCGATTTGGTAGGTTTTTTTACCACTATAAAGTTTATGGAACTTTTTTAAAATTGACAATTGGCTCATAACATCAAAAGTTAATCTCATTGTTCCTGATCAGCCAAAAATAATTTTTAAACCTTTTATTATATTCTTATATTTTGTTAATTCTGTTAACAATTTATTTTGGTTTATGGTTTTGTTTAGGTTTATTTATATGTTTAATGTACATATATTCTTAATTACATCAATATTAATTTTTTGTTTGTTTTTCTTTTACGTAACATGTTAGTTACCTGTGTAAACGGCCCATACAGGAATTAAAGCCAAGCTTCATCAACCATTGTGTGTGCGAAGATATATTTTTGACACGAATGGAGGGACCTACAGTTTAATGCCGGTTCCGAACCACAATTTTATTTTTTAGAAGCTTCTAGTTTTTCATGACATTTCTTACTCTTGGATGTTTTTCAGACGTTCGCAAGATGTGGAGCAGCAAATAAGGTGGTACGAGCCGATATTTCAACCAGCGACCCATCGCTTAATGGTCCATCGCACTTAACCACTAACCACTGCACTCACAAAAAATAGGAAACAAAAAAAAACTGCTAAAATATTCGGGAGCTGGAAATCCATACACCAAGAGTTTGCTGATAGTGTAGTGCTCTTAATAATATAAAAAAACATAAAACGCGGTTGCCTACGTCACCAATTAAAACACCATTATTGAATTGCCCTGTCTCTATAGAGAGCACCCCTCCTATATTGGTTGAATTCAGTTTTAATCATCTGTAGATACTACAGATATATGCCGGCGTACCTTAATATTAAAGCCATATTTTGTATTTAGAACCCCAGGTGTGTATAAATCACCGCCACTGTTGGCTCGATTGGAGATGTTAATAAGCCATGAAAACATTGTGATATTATCTACATTGTGCTAAAGCTACTTAGATTTAAAATCGATTGAAGAATGGTCGGTGAATACCGGCGTAAGTTTAAAGTTCATAATAATAAGGATACATAATTTCTAATTTTTATATTTGTAAATAAAATAAATATAACATTTTGATTTGGTAGGGTTTTCTTGCTTTTGGTAGGTTTTATTGGGAAGTTCGGTGAAATATTTTACGCGAGTGGCAATCGTGCATTTTGTGGGCAAATTTTATAGCCAGATAAAGCGGTTTGAGAAAAATGTTCTTTGGTTTGGTTAATACAATTTATTTTTTGCATAAATAAACTCTTGCTTTAAGTTTACCTAAAACAAAAAATAAAATACCAAAATACTGTCTAGGAATTTCCTGTAAAGGTTGACAAAGTGAAAGGGAGTTAAAAACATTATCGCTTTGATCGCATTGCTTTCCAACAGCTCTAGTTTCGAAAATCGAATACTTATAAGGTCCCAGGGTAGAATTGAAGTTTACATAAACAGCTCTGCTTGAAGATCCTTTAGCTCTTTTAAAGCAAAACGTAAAGAGTTTATGATCAACTACGGAAAAGCAATCATAAAGGAAGTTTTTCTACTCTCTAGCGTTATTCTCGTTGAGTTCAATGAAAATTGTATTTGGCTTGGCCAACTCATACCGGTAAGTTACAGCTGACACAATTTACCAATGTCAACGCTGCGCTCTTAAACGCTACAGAAATGTTCGATGACATCAACGCATTAGCAATCAGCATCAATGTCGCATCTCTACACACACAAATGGTTGACTTTTCTAAATTTGAAAAGTCAGGTGGATTGTTTGTTTGATGTTTGCTTTTGAATTTATTCGATTGTTTGATATATTTGCGAATAATAAAGAAAGAACAATTCACAATATGGAAAATGTTTGTTATTGAGATTATATTTATATTAACATATACATCAGAGTACTAGATTTATCAGAGTATATAAAACAATTTATTTAATGAAAATGTTTTCAGTGACAATAATAAATATCCAGATTAAGGCCAGTTTTACACTGATCCGGTTCCATTCTCCAACAAGTGTGAATCGATGAGTACCGCTTGTATTTAGAAGAACCTGGTTAAAATCACCGTCGAATTCTCGCTCGAACCGATTTTATAAGGTTTCAAAAAAGCGTCACTTCAGGTATAGGGCACCATAGTCAACGTGGCATTTACGGCTTTTATCATCGACGGTAAATTTTCCATTCCTAAATTAAAGATGTATTTTTTCATATAATTAATATTATAGTCTTCTAAGCCTCAGATTTTACAAACAATCATTGAAGGTAACAGTTTGTAGCAAAATATATTTATGTATGTATATCCGCCCAAAGCTAAATGTATAACCATGCATTTGTAAAACAGCTTTCTTCACCGAAAAAATACAAATTATATTTTGTTGGTTTCGTTATTAAAGTTAAAAAAGTCAGTTAGTTTTGCATTTGTACTGGTCCTCCTGTACGGTTCGTTGCTTTGGCCTCAAAATCTATCAAAAAGCCACCCGATTTCGGATCACTTCATCACTGAGCCCAGATCAGAGTGACAGTGAGACGGTTGAAAATACAAAACAACACGTAAACTCGACATTCAAATGAAATACATTTTCTTAATCGGTTGGCATCTAGAATAACCAATCGAAAACGACAAAATTTTCGATTCTCATTTACCCAATTCGGCATGTTGGAACAATCGCAAAAACAGCAAAGCTAAAACAACACTTGAAAGCAGTTGGAATAGTACTTGACAGCAGTTCGAAAAAGTTCCAACATGGTGATTTGGTGAATGAAAATCGAAATAACTTAATGAAAAAAAAAATTGGAATCAAAATAAATCCAATCGAATTCATAAACAATATCTAAATAACACAGAGGCTGTAAAATAGTACAAATAGAGGTGGAAGCTAAAACAGCACTTGACAGCAGTTGGAATAGTACTTGACAGCAGTTCGAAAAAGTTCCAACATGGTGATTTGGTGAATAAAAATCGAAATAACTTAATGAAAAAAAAAAATTGGAATCAAAATAAATCCAATCGAATTCATAAACAATATCTAAATAACACAGAGGCTGTAAAATAGTACAAATAGAGGTGGAAAAAAATAAAATATGTATTCTTCTAAAGTTCGTCCGTGCACATGTATGAAACTGGAACCACTATGACTCAAAGGCAATAGAAATAATATGTCACTGTCTAACTTAAATTTGTTAATTCTACCACTGGTTAATATGCTGACAGTTATAGTTGTCACCCATCCTTCAATATGTCAATACATGACAAAATCGTCAAAGATTCAATGAATAATTTCGATTATAGCATTATCATTCTAATCGCTTGGAAGGCGTACTATATATCGGAATTGATAACTGCAAACAAATTCATAGATATAAAGCCTTATCAGCGAACATTCGTGATACATAACAGGTATATCAGTTGAAAAATAAAACATTCATAGTTTAAAATAAATCATTTTTATTTTTTCTGAGACATTATAATTTAACTTGTTTTACAGTTCCTGTAGGGAACTTTTACTTTACAGTTTAGAGCATTTATGAGTTAAAATTAAACTCGAGGCTCCGTTATTTCATCAATGAATGTGTTTTAAATAATTTTTTTTTTGTTTTTAATTTTTCACTAAACATAAACGATGTAATAAATTCAATCTTGTTTGTAACATTAAATTAAATGGAAATATTTTCTTAAAATAACTAAGTATGATACGACAATGACAATTTAATGAACTTCATCATCCGAAACGGTAACTGTCTCTTTTTGATTACCATTTTGGGAATTATGCTTCTCAATGAGTGCCTTTACTAAGTCCGAAGTAAATTTCTCCACAAGCATTAGCGCTCTATCTGGAGGCATCTCTAAAAGTGATGATGTCATAAATTTACCAAACGCATCGTACTTCTGAATACGCGTCGATTCCAGACGCATACGTTTTTCAGGCACTGTATTTTCCGAATTAATATGCCGAATATTATTTTTCGGCACAATCGTTCGCATGCAATCTATATTACGCACAGATATGGGAGGTTTGTTTGGAGAAGTTACTTCGGGACGAATACCATTTTCACTGTAATTATAGATCAAAAAATTATTAATACTAAATCTGTCGAAGTACTTTTATATTTTACTTACACTGAAAGCATAGAATTTGCGCCTTCAAAATCTAAATCTGGCTCATCAGGATTACTACCTCCTTCACTAGAATGAGAATAAATAAAAAGAAATTCATGGTAAATTTGTGTAAATATTTATTGAATTGATTTGTTTATTACGAGTCTCCATCAGTTCCATTCTCTATTTTGACAGTCACCATTCCGTTCGCCACCGAATTTGAAGCTCCCGAACTTGAAGACGGATTGCTTAGCGAACGGAATTCATCGGATGGCCGGGCAAGCATGCGCTTGTACGAACGACGAGGTCTAATGTGCGTCGCAAGAAAGTGCAAATGCTCATATAATGGCCACTGGGATTGAATAAGTTTTGTGGGATACTCTTCAGCAAGATTCTCTAGGCGACGTTTTTCCAAATTATATCGATTTCTCAACTGGAGCATACGATCCTTAAGTAGTGCGACTGTTAGTTTCAGGGGCAAAAAAGATATAAATGTTTAATAGAAAGTTCTTTTGAAATTCATAAACGATCTTTTGGTGTATGTTTGTGATAAAAAGTGATTTTATGAAGAACTGTATTAACTGCTTATACACTTAACATATATGATATCCATTTTATAAAAACCTGTTTTTTATTGTACTTAGAATTGGCCGTTAAAAATAAATTCTTATGGTAGAAATGAAACAATATCTTGTGACTGCTACCACGACAAATGGAGATGGAGAATTACAGATGTTTAACGGCTTTCCGCGACCGATCATCAGATTTCTTTTTGCGGATATTTCATTAGGAATTGAACCTTTACCAACATCTTCTCAATCAAGTACACACGGCACAAGTTTAATTTGGTCTAAATGGAACTTTTCTTATTATCAATCGATGTAATGCAAACACTAAATGCAAGCTCTCACAAATATTTCATTCGGTTTTTTTCTTTTAATCCTATAAGAAAACAACCCGTTGGACTTTGGGCAGAAAAGATTAAGCAGTTGGTACTGGTCAAGTATCATCTATATAAAACGTCATTAATGCTCTTCCTGTAAACACAAAAAGTATGCTAAATAGTTTTCTCTGAATCAAAAGAAGGGCGTATCTAGGAAGTATGAATGACCAATGACAGATGGTGTGGTGCAGTTGCGTTGGACCATTAAGCGAGAGGTTGCTGGTTCAAATCCCGACTAGTACCACCTGCAAAGAATCGGCATTAAACTGTAGGTCCCTTCCATTCGTGTCAACAAATATATCTTCGCACACACATTGATGTGGGGAAGCTAGGCTTTGGGTCCTATATGTGCCGTTTACGCCTAATATTTATTATTTTTGATGACAGATGGAATATGACAAATGGCATATGACATATATTATCATATCAACAGGTCTATTTGGTAAATAACTTAAAAATTCGTGAAGAAATTGTAAGAAATTTCACATAATCTGTTTTTTTTTATTAACAAATGGAAATTTGTGAGATTTTTTTATAAATTGTCAGATTACCAAATAGTAATAGCAAGAGAGGAAATTCATAGGTGAGCTTTAATAATTAATTAGAGAAGATTCATCGGTTAGCGTATATGGGGAAATGATCGAATTTTCGATTAATGTTAAGACAACATGATGTTGTATAAATAGATAGAAAGTAAATAGAATTTAAGCAACTCTCTGTTATAAACTTAATTAGAAGAAATACTACAAACTGCATTTTTAATTATGCAGTAACTGAGTTCAACAATTTATAATGTATGGTTCCTATTGACGTGCGTCCCAACATATCCTAAAAATTAGATAGTTCTAGCTTAGATGTAAGCTAAGTAAGAGGCGGCTAAAAAAGCCCTGAGTTTATTTCTGTAAATAAATGAGGGTGTGGTACTAGAGAATTGCGCTGAGCACTATCGTGTCCCTTAATCAAGAGGTCAAAAATGTCAACACTAGACACCACATTTGTGTATCAAGTGATTTATGGATTTCGATTTCACAAAACTTATATTGAATGATATGAATAATTAGTGGAGGGGTTTAATGACTAAATTTAATTTTTTTAACCATTATGCCACAAAATGAAAAACTCTTGCCAACAGTACTATTATTATTTAACTACATTTATGTCATAAAAAGTTAATTTTCTAATACACACACTTTTCTGTTCATTAAATGGTTTTATCCATGAAGTACCCCACTCTATAAGATGAATAATTTAATTACATATGTATTTACTATTTATTTATTTATTTGTTTTTTCCCCATACCATGAGGAAACTTAATTTGTATACAAATCCATGTATGTAACATAATAAGCTTGAATTGTGTAGCTATTTTGTGGATGCTATAGACGTACAAACTTCTGTGTCAACTTTTATATTTGTAAGTTTAATTCTCAAATTTATTAAAATCGCATCCATGTTTTAAATAATAATGGCGAAATCTAATGCAAAACATTGAGTATTCATAGCAATGAGCTTTTCTTCTTATCGGATCTTATCAACGAAAACTTAAATGTAAATGTGATAATTTCAAGAAAAATTTATATATGTAATCTCACATGCAATGTAAACTTTGGGGGTGGTAAATTATCTTGAAAAGCCTAATTGTCTTCAAATAAGTCAACGTAAGCGATTAGTTGATTTTTTTTTTAAATTTTAAACAAGGAAATGAACATGAACATGAACATGAACATGAACATTTATTCTCACTGTTAATAATCAGTGGTTTGGATGCTGACCTAAAATCCAATTATGTTCTATATACATTTTTATGGACGCATGTTAATAAAAATGGAGTAAGAAGTGCACATACCTCAACCATTTTTATGTTTTTTCCATAGAAAGTTGGAGGTAAAGTTATTAACGAATTCTATATTAATGACTATTGAATTTAAATGATTTTTTCAAAAATTTCCGGACTTAGGTGTATGTACCTATGTGGGACATTAAGTTAATATTTCGATATAAACTTGTATTGGCCATGTTTCATAAAATTATGACCTTCTATTGGACTGTATTTTAAAACTCTAATAAAGAGACTGACTAAATTCGTATATATAAAGTCAACTTCTTTTTTATTCTATTTATATATAAGCCATATAATAAGGCAATGATCCAGGTGAGCTCATACATGTTTGTGAGTTTGCCAGACACTATCAATTTTTTGGCCTGGGTAGTTTATTCGAAATTGGAAGGCTGCGGCAATCGGAAAGAAGAAGAGTGTCATAGACGAGTGACTACAGAATCATATCAAGATCTCCTACTGGTTTTGGATTTATTACTCAAAGAGAAGAATATGCGATCCACTAAATAAAGAACAATTCGTGTTCGATTATGGCACTTCACTCTTTTTATGGGTCTCAAAATTTCTTTTTTCATTAATTAGTTATTAGTATTTATCTACAGGTAGGTATCTAAAATAATCATATTAGGTACTCAATTTAACATTTAAAAGTTGAGGAAAATGGCAAAACAGCAGGAAACGTCATTTCACTCAATAAAACATCCTTAACTTTATAGAAAACGCTGTTGGTAAACGCAAATAATTCTTTATCTATCCATCTGTATTATTTAAGTCTGTTGCTGGTTGAAAAATCAATATTATACCTATTTAAGAGTTTATTTTTTCGATTTCATACTTCTGGCAGGTTTTTGAATCAATCAATGGGCCAAACAGATGGAAGAGAACAGTAGTGTTTAACTTTTTTTCTATTGTCTGGTCGGCGTTGCGTCCGAGTTGGAAGAAATGACACTTCTTGACAGTTCTTGAAATTCTTTTGTAAGTGTTTTTATTAAATTTCTATAGGTAACGCATCAAAATTGCAACACACAAGCACATTAATTAAAAATTAGCTTACTAGGTATCACTGCGCGATTGGGAGAATGGTTAATAATAAGGTTATGAAGATAGGTAGGTACCTATGTCTCAGAAGATACCGCGCGGAAGCGGATATGAAAGCGTGGGTAGGTATAGGTTGATAGTAATAGAAACAGCGCGCTTTCTGCGGTGTCTGAACAGATCTTATCAAAAATATTGAATTTCGGAAATGTACACAAAAGCTTATCGTATAATTTATCTATTTATTAATGATATTAACGGTCAATTGAATTCTCACAGAACTTAATATGTCACTACATACATCCATACCTACCTAATAATATAGATACATATTATAAAATCGATCTAATCGTTCCAATATGCATAAGTATGTATATTAAATATGACCATAAGTAGGAGGGAGGTACCACTTCTCTAGATATTACACTATCAGGTTTTTTTTTCAACTTTTCCAATGAATATATTGCCACTCAAACGTATGTTTTTGTACACACAAATAGATTATGGGTAGATATTCACTTATAGTACATTGATTCTTAACTGCATACTAATTATAATAACGTAATACCCATTCTCATTATCACACAATGTTTCTAAAACTTCAATTGCATCAAAAACAAGAAACTGAACCACCTCTCTACAAAGGTAACTGTACCTATCTATGTATAAAAGCCAAAGAAAATATTCAAATAATTAATAATAAACAATTAACAAAAAAAAACACTGAGGTACCTACCTAA
The DNA here is from genome assembly GCA_963576555.1 of Ferdinandea cuprea. NCBI lineage: Eukaryota > Metazoa > Arthropoda > Insecta > Diptera > Syrphidae > Ferdinandea > Ferdinandea cuprea. The sequence goes on from OY754959.1 coordinate 89,921,051, forward strand.
CGTATCTTTATATCTTTCACTCCAAACGATAACGCAAGAAAATAATTAACTTTAAAATATTCTATCTAATAACAAACAAATGTCAATACTACACACTAAAGCAGCAGGTAACCTATCCTATACCTACGTATTATGGAAAAGCAAAAAAGTTTATGAACCTCTCTTGTCTGCCTGAACAGTATAAAAGCTCATTTCAGATAGCTATTACTTGTAATTGCAATTTATTCCAGAGCTTTTAACCCCCTACCCCTTTCTAGAGCACTTTATACACTTCCCACTGCATACATACATATGTACATACCTACAATACCAAACAATGTTGTCATAACTGAACTGCTAACCTAATGAATAATAAATAACAATTTGTAGTACCTCATTTAAACCAATTAATCGACCAATCTAAATATGTACGTATGTATGTAGGTATATAAAATAGATACCTATAATATGTATATAATTATCTAAGAATTGCAAAACAAAAAAAAAACAAAAATATTAAAACATACACCAAACGACACGTCCAAATACATAAGTAGGTACCTAAACAACAAAACAAATAACAGTTTGCTGGTTGGTCTATTGCCATACCACCAAACAAAACTAACAGTCAACGAACCGATGTTTTTTGTTACTGTTGTTGGTTTCGTTCTTTTGTATGCCTGTTGCAAGCATTATGTAGATACATTATAATAATATACCTATATTGGGTTCTTAGTCTTACCATCGTATCCCAAGTTGTTGGATATTTCTTGCCATGCCTGTGCATTATATATTTTATCTTTAAAATGTGGCGTATTCCTATCATAGAAACCCGGCCGGCGTTCAAACTCACGAATGAGATTCACATCGAATTCGCTCATGTCAAAGATCCCACGCGGTCGTCCACGCTTACGTTTTTTATGGTAATTTTTGTTGTAATATGCCACTTTTACTGATTAGTTTTTGAAGCAAGTTCGTAAATAATTTCGAACAGAGAGTGAGAAAGTAGAGAGAGAGACAAGAGTATAACGTCAATTTAATTTATCTCATTTAAAATAATTATTTATTTAATTTGTAATTTTCATTGTCAATCAATATGAACGAAGAAAAAATCCATTTGAGAAATTATTTATGTATTCTTGTTTTTTTGTTCTTTTCTTTTTTTAATCAAATGAAACACATGGAGAATTTAAATTATTCCTAATAATGTATGCCAATTTGAACATCCGAGCACAGTATATCAACCGAACAAACTATTATAGCAAAAGTATTTAACGAAAGCACAAATTAAAATAAAAATTATCTTTATTATCTTACTTCACAACGAGACGCGAGAGAAGTGCTGTGCTGCACGAATTACAGAGATAGATATGAAAACTTTCACAACAAAGCTTTGTATACGTCGACGAAATAATAAACATAAATTAAAAAATATATATATATTTAAAAAAAAAATATGAAGTAAAATTTCAATGTATCTGCATTACGTCGTCGCACTCAACACATGTAGGTATTGTGTTGTTTTTTTTTTTTTTTTTTTTTGTTCGTTAAATTTAAAATTTTAATTTCAAATTAAAAATAAGTTGCGATAATACCAAAAGAAAATCAAACAACAAAGCCACAGTAAAAGTACAAAAATGATGACGAAGCTACAACAGCGGCGAGTATAGTGACGCGTACACCAACGATCCATTCACACCGACAATTTTTTTAAAACTAAACTCTAAATTCTACTTCATATTTTATTTTCTGCTTAAACATGTAGGTACTACTCTTAAATATAAAACAGAAATAATATAAGAAAATCAACACACACCATGACGACGACGACGGCGACACTATAAGTATAAAGCAAGCATTTTGTTGTGTGTGTTATCTCTGAATCAGGCAAGGCAAAATACGTTATACGACACAGCATAAACGAGTTTTGTGCCAGGCAGGCATAAACAGTAAGAAAATCGGATATTTTAGCTTATACAGAAAACACGCACACAAATAAACATGAGCAGCAAGCCGCACATCGCAGGCATCGCGCCATGCCGCATGCAATACAGATGAAGAGTTTTTGATTTAAAAAAATATTATTTTCCATGGCACAAACTCAGTAGCAGAGTAGGTATAAGCTGCTGTAGGAGCAAAGCATAGTTTACATCGCATGCATACACGTACGATAGGAAGATGTCCTGCTGGTGGTATTGGTAAAGAGCGCATTCGGCAATACTACAAAGCTATATGAAATGTGAGCTGGGAAAAGGAGCTAACAGCTAAGTATAGTATACTCAGTTGAAAGAATAAAGAAACGTTATACATAAAATAAATTTTAATCATTAAAAATGTATTTAATTTATTTTGCTTCGTCAGCGTTTTTTCTTTTGACTTTACTTTCATTTTTTTATTTTTATTTATTAGGTATTTGTTTTTTATTCATTTTGGTACAAAGCATACCTAGGTACTTGATGGGTTGGTTAACCATGTTTTATCCAACTATGGATGTACCTACGAACGATGGTAATTATAATTATTTCATTGTATTTCTATTACTCTGCGTGAGCTAGTTTTTTCGTTTTTGTTTTTTATTATTATTATTTTACAATAATTTTATTTTTCCTCTTTCATGTAGTTAGGTAAGTACACAAGTATAGTACCTACAATGATTTTGTTTTTCTTTCAATATTTAATTATAAATGTACATACGAAATAGTGTAATAAATTTTTAATTTTTTTTTTCTTTGTCGTTATGTTAGCTGAAATAAAACTAAGAGGTATTATTTTTCTTTTCTTTCATAAAAATATATATCTATATATGTGAAACCAAGCGCGCACATACTTATATAGAAATGATTTTTTTTATTTTCAATTTACATTAAAATACGCTGAGTTGAAAAGAACTACGCTAAGGAAAATAAAAGTAAAATAAAATAAAACAAACAAAATAAAGAAATCGTAGCTATATCTGTGGTAAAGAAAAGATAAAAAATACAGTTTGAAATTATGTATGTTGTATGTATATTACTTTTCACTGTGCTGCTAACTCGTATACATATACATAGCTATTATTTTGAAATTAGTTCTTTCTGCTTATGAATAAAGTTGCTTTAATAATATTAATTTTTATTGATTCGTAGATTAAGGTAACGTAGCTGGTTGTTGATATTAGGTACATATAAAGATTGATTTTTCTTAGTTTTCTTATCTGTAGTGTGGTTTTTATAGCACCGAAATAATATTATGTAATATGAAAATCATCATTAAATGTATTTATTACGTTAATATATGTAAAAAATACATATCTACGTTTTTATTTATGTACAAGATAAGCAGAAATTTAGAATCATTGTTTAATTATAGATAAATGTAGTATTTGTTTTTTTCTTTTTAATTAAGTCGGTAGGTACCTACTCGGGAATTTGATTTGAATTTATCTTTATTTTTTTTTGTTTTAGAATAAACTTAGCGTCGGTAGTAATAACGTTTAGTTTTTTCGCTTTTACGCAGCGATGAAAATGGGAAAAGATGTATGTACGATAGTAATACAGAACAAAAAAAACGGTTTATTAAATATGAACACAATGTTTTTAGTTTTAAGATGCCTATGTAGAAAGTTAACTAAACTTTGAAGTTAAAAAAAACAAATAAACAATTTTTATTAATAAAACAAAATGTTGTTTGTGTATGCGCATTATATGTAGCTCAAGAAATTCTTGTTTCTTGTTTTGGTTTTTTTGTTCAAGCATAAGTAAAATGTATGTTCGCGAATATAAAATATAAACGTATCTTCAGACGTTTCAAAAAACTAGTGCTATAAAGACTTGTAAGTTCAGGTGATTTTCTACAATTGTTTAGGTGGTTTTTAATAAGTATGTTCACATGTCCATGTTCACAAAAATCTACACATGTAGACATATAAAATTGTTTTTCTTTTGAAAAGTGAAAATATGGTTAACGTCGACCATATTTTAAAATATGAATAAACAGAGATAAGGTAAAATTAATAGGTATGCCAAGAACGTGCTTTAATTTATTTTAATGCTTTGTGATGTAAAAAAGCAGTTCTAAAAATAAATAAATTAACAACGGTTAGTACAAACAATATTATTTCTTTGTTGATTACTGAACGAACGTCTCTCTTTTCTAATCCAAGAAAATGAGCCTCGATATACCGCCTGTCAGTCTGTCCGTCGGATCTCGACAAATTTGCTTCGTTTGTTTTAAATTTGTTGAGTTTATATCTTTAATTATATTGTACCATTGACGGCACGGCGTCCGGAATTTATTCTGCGGTATTAGATCTAAGAGTGCCACTACGGCTGTTTAATCACTGCACTGTCTTCCAATCGGAGGTTATAGCTGCACTTAATGCCATAAAATTAATGCTAATTAAGCTGGTATCTGACAATGATATCAGCTACATTGACAGTCAGGCCGCCCTCAAGGCACACAACCGTGTTCGATTATGCCGGGTGACAAAATTTGGAAGTTGATATAACAAATTGCTGGACACTTTCTCCTCAGAAAGCGTACCGGAAGATTATTTTGACAGCGATAGCTGTTCCCCGCTAGAAATCGTGACAGAAAGTCGGTATCATACCTCCGCGGAACGAAATGAGTCGCTTGCTTTACGCTTGAACAACGTTGGGAAATATTGAAAATTGATTGGGCCCATTATAATGCATGGTATTTTTGTGATGTCATTAACCCAGACTAACTTAACACATATGTATCTTATAAGGATTTTCATTATCTTATTACCTACTTATTTAAAATAACTGAATCAATCGTTTTAACTAATTTTCTTAAATACGGGTTCTGATTCTAAAAAATAACGCCAAGTTTAGTAAATACTAAAAATGTTTAGTAAAAGAAACGTAAATTAAGAACTTGGCGTTATTTTTTAGAATCAGAACCCGTATTTAAGAAAATTAGTTAAAACGATTGATTCAGTTATTTTAAATAAGTAGGTAATAAGATAATGAAAATCCTTATAAGATACATACGTGTTAAGTTAGTCTGGGTTAATGACATCACAAAAATACCATGCATTATAATGGGCCCAGGACAGATTGCTGTCCTTCAAGTCAGAATTTTGAATCATTTGTAGACGTGATGTTAACAACAAGGTAGAATATATTACCACCTCGAAGTTACTGTTCTTATCTTTTGAAGATAGTGCCTTCCGTGGACATTCGACCTTACCCATAACAAATTAAATGCAAAGCTTAAATTCGTGGTGCCGATCTCTCGAATTTTTTTTCCATAAGTGCAAAAGGAACGACAAACTTAAGCTCTACTTGAAATTTGTTACTGGTACCGAGCTTGGTCACTAGCACTACTTGCTCAAGAAATTAAAAAATCAAACGGCTGCGCATCTCTGTGTCGAAATCAAATGCATTTTGAAAAGGGTTCAGGTGGTGAACTGCTGCCGAACTACACCATGCACCGCTTTACGAGGGAATACGTTTTATGCTTAATTTATTGCAATTTGCACAAACTAATTGGAGCGTTCTACCTAGGTTAGAAAAATTATCCGTTCCCTAGCTTCTGATAACAAGTAACACTTCTCAGTATTTTCCAGATCAGCTAAGAAACTTTATGTTCGTAAGTTCTGTGGAAATTTAAACGTAAAACCCCCACCTTTGCCTTTGTTTGTTTAAAATCTTAATATTTTATTCGCAACAAGTTGCGCTAAATAAAATAAAAGCATTACGGGCTTGAATAGGGAATATTAACTAAAGATTTCAATTGATTTTTATAAAATTACCAAAATCATGTAAGAGCTTTGCAACTAATGTGTGGTTTGCTTTTCAAATAAACGTTTGCTTGTTTAAATCGCGTGGAATCCCTTTATCTCAAAATGTAATAATAGACATCTCAATTTGTTTATATATTCGTACAAAAATTTCAAAAAATAAGTGACTGGCGATCTATTTAATAAAGATAAGCTTTGCGATATTTAATGTTGGTAAACAATTTATTTGAGATGTGGAGTGGATATTCCCCCTTCCCTTAAAGTCGTTTTTATATCGTAGGTATTGCAATTCGACATTCCTTTTGGGTGGTATATTTTGATGAAAATGTGCTTATATTTACGACGAAGCAATCTTCAGGAAGTTTAAAGATGGGGACAAATTATGTGGCTGCTAAAGTAACGATTCTAGGCAGTACTACTCGAAATATCTATGATTTGGGACGCATTTATTATATGTCTTTTTTCCCAATGTTATCATCCGGGTGGTTTGTAAAACGCATTCTCTATGAGTTGAAAGAAGGCGTTTGATTTCAAATCCAACAGGTAGCGAGGATGCACGCCACCCATTACTGTTAAAGAGAAACGAACAACATTCAGTTTTTATAACCACTACACCAAAAAGAGTGTTTCTATTTGGAAGCACAATAGATCATTACCAGGTCGCATATATGGAAAAGCTACTTCAATACGTTCCCTTCCAACAACTTAGTTGGCATCTTCGTACAGATGTCGATACAATATTTTATTTTTGGGTCGACAATCAATAAACGAAATTAAACTCCGTATGCATCTATATACATGTATGTATATTCATACATTGCATCATTCAGCGTAGCGTGCAATCAAGTTAATTTTTTCATAGACGAATAGCCAGAGCGGAATCTGCTGCCAGCAGAAAGAGAGTTAAAATCCTGGAACGAACTTAATTAACATCTTCATTCATCCAGATGCCGATACAACATTTATTTGGTTATATGTTAGGTGCTTTCCTCAAAAGTTCCACTTCCAACTTCGTTGCGTTCGAAACGGCGAACACAGTTATGATCATTAAGAAGCCATATTGCGGAACGGTTTGAACGATTTGCTTCAAAGTTCGTAAATAATTTCTTTTGTAACATCTCACCAGGGGTTTTTCTGTTTTACCTTAGTTAAGTTAATCTTTAAGAAAATGTTATAGAAAATTTAAAATGGTAAATACTTTAATATGTTTTTAATAAGTAAGTAAAGTTTTTATATGTGAAGTATTAACGAATAGGACATTCAGTATAGAAGTTTGACAGCTCAAAAATCAAATATGTGTGTATATAGAGTGAAACTTCTCTTGAGCGTTGTCAACGGAGAAGAACGTTTTTTGTTGAATTATTTGCAGGTAGAACGTAAAAAGGCATATTCCGATTTAGCCATCTTCTGTATCTTATGATGCTCCCAAGCTTCAGCTGCGTTCAAAGGATTCCATATAAATTATTAGCTACTAAAATCGTTCGTCATGCGTTTCATGTCCGTGCAAGGGATGCGTTAGTTCATGGGAGGTGTCTGTTAGACAAGGTTTAACTGTAATCGCTTTATTTGCTTTCTATCTCATAGAAAATGAAGATAAACGGAAAATAAATTTTATGATAGATTACCAAATTTTCTTAAGTTCATTATTATACTTAAAAGTTTACGAAAATTGGGTGGGCTTTTCTTTTAGTTTTGTCATAAGGTTAATCTCACTTAAGTCTAAAATGGTTGACCCACAAGAACATTGCTAGATTTTTATCGAAATTTATCTTCGAAATAAACACAAATATTAGATAAAAAGTAATTGGACAGCCACACCTCACACTTCATATTTGGGCTCACTTACTGTAGTCTCAAATTGCACATAGAAGGTAAAAAGTGAAAAAAAAACGAAAACATTATTTACCATTTCCCTGAATTTTATTATGTTGACAATTATTATTATTTTTTTATATAAATAAATATGGGAGCTAATTTCAAAAATATTCATTTATCATTACGACCTCAGTATCTGATAGCGTTCATCACCTGAACATCCACAGAAATGTATTTCCATATAATATAATGTTCATGCAAGTAAATATTGTTCAGGAAGTTAATGAAGGGATAAGCCATTTTTTGTTAGTATTAATAAAAAAACAATTTATTTTAGTATTTAATAATATTTTTAAATTAACGAAAATTCAAACCAAAAAAAGGCAAATATTCATGAATAGCAGACACTTAAATCACCGACTGCTTTCAGATGCTAATTGTTTCAGCAGCGAATTTTAGCACTATTTTTAGAGGCAGAGTTGAAATTTTTAAAACTTTACTTTTTACTACACCGGGATGATCTTTCACAAATTTGTGAGTTATGCAACAGAAGAGATGTTGAAAATATTTATCATTTTATTGCGGTATGTTCTATATTAGATGAAATTCATCGTTTGTCCTTCCAACTAAGTTTTATGTCTTTGCAACAATTTTATGATGTCTTAAATAGAGCAGTAGGATGATTCAGCCTATTGTTTTTTTCAGAAAGTTGTTTTTTGTTGTACTTTATTTAAGTTTTCATTTACATTTACATTCCCATTTCATTATATGTATATTTTCATTTTTCATTTAAATCGTATGAAATGCCATATCAGGTAAGACTGCGATGTCACGCACTTTAATTTGATCAATTCATACTTGAAATAAAAATTCAATTATCATAATATTTTCCATAAACATAATTATTTTATTTTTAAGACTGACATACAATACTAAAAAAGAATTTGTATTACATCATGGAATTATAAATATTTTATTTCAAACCCAACCAATTCAATCAAGAGTTCATCTACGTTCCACAGCATTACATTAACATATAACGTAAAAATAAAGACGTATACAAAATATCTTGCTCTATTAAGAATTTGAAGAAATTCCACTACCGAGGTTCATATTTTTACAAGACAAATAAATACTAAACTGGTTTTAAATGTATCAATAAAAGAAAGTGTGCACGACATAAAAAAAAATATTATCATATACCCAGATTAATAAATTTTTAAATGTAATATACTAAGAATAATAAACGAACAGTACAATGCTGGCAAAGTGTTGATTTAACGAGTTGACACATTTGTTAGAAAAACGAAAATAAAAAATATAACCAATACGTTATTATTTCGAACCTATTCAATATTCCCATTCGTATATTTTCTTTCACTTGCTAACCTAATGCAAGTGAATAAAATTATTATTGGTGTCATGAAATAACGACACTGCCACAAGGAAAGATTACGCAACCATCTTGTTGTTTTTAGTGAAATATAAAAACAAAAAAAAACATTAAGTGTTAAACATTTGGAGCAATTATAAATAAGCAAAAGAATATTTTCTGTATTTTAATGACTCACTTCAATTCAGGCTATGTAGGTTTTGTTTTGTGTATCTATTAAAATTTGTTGTTTACAAATTTATTTAATGTTTAATATTACTGACAAATAAGTATTTTAAAGTTTCTGTTTACACAACATTTTACGTTTGTTTGTGTTCCCTTTTTAAGTGTTTTTATTGTGTACTTCTAGATAACAATTTAAATATAATTACAACTATGAATAGATAAGCAGTAAAATAAAAACTGATAATTAGAATCATTTAAGTTTTAAAGCCGAACAAAAGAAATTTAAATCGTGCATATTATACCTACATATAGGGAAACGTTTTTATTCAATCATGTGTGTGTGTATGGACAGCGAAACACTATAATGGAAACATGAACACGAGAATCCAAACAAAGGTTTTAATAGAAACTACCTTTGTCTGGTCAGTATACATATTATTAAAATATTTTTTCGGAAATAGAAATACCTATGCGAATGTATTGGATACACACAATACCTATATTCAGATAGAAAGTTAACAATGATTTGCTTTAAAATATTTTAAGCAATAGGTTCAGAAATAAAGCTGGTGTAGCCGCATTCAAAAACGATTCACCCTTCACATATTTGTTGCATAATTCTTCTTGGTGAAAATATTTTATAATAAAGATTTTTATGATTCATTGGGTTTTTATGTAACGCGACTTGGTAATTTAACTACTACAAGGGAAGCTAAATATCTTGAAATTATCCTCGATAGCAAGTTACTTTGAACCAAGCACAGCCAGACGAAGACATCTAAGGCATTTCCGGTAGTTCAGGGATCCTATGTATCTATACGGCAATGATTAGGACACTCTTATTATATATGCATCGCTTATACTTCATTTTCAATCTAACAAAACTCCAAAGAACAAAATGTTTAAGTTGCATCATGAGCCCTTCCTGGCACACCCGGCTCTGCTCTAGATGCTCAGATAAGTTTTTCGTCACCTAATTTTTTATGATAGGAGATTGAAAGATGTTTTAATTTTGAACAACTAACACTGGGTCCTCATTCCGTGGGTCGATTATCGCCAGACCATAGTGTATCACACAGCACGGCCTCGCCTAGTTCTGAATGAATTGAATCCCAAAATAGATGTTGGTTGATTCCATTGCCTTAAGTGCGTCGTGGCTATCGATGTAGACGGCGATTTCCCTTCTAAATACCGATATCATCTGCGTTATCTCAGCGGTCCTGAGAACAGCCTGAACTTTTGACTGGGAGACACGTGTCCAGTGGTCTTACAGAAATTCTTAGTTCTGGTTTTTCTGAGAAGACACCATTTTGAACCATTTGTGAAAACATTTCTTTTTGCCAATCCCCCCCATACGGAATGTCAAAGGCGACGAAGGAAGAGTTTTCTTCCCTTAGAATTGCATTGTCAAGAGAGGTAAATTTGCGTTATTATGTTTCACTTAAGTAATTACTAAAGCATTGTAACTTTGTTTGATGAATTAAACTAAAAACGTATCAGTTAAAAAGCGGACCAGTAGGGACGTACTAAAGTGGAAGCAGATAAAATGTCGGATAAAATAAATGTAGATCTCATTAATATTAAATAAATAAATTTGGCCGTTAATGTACCAAACCGCTCATATAGCCTAGCTTTTCGGAGCATTTTGTCTATATCGTTTTGTTACACTACTGCTTCTACAGACATCGTTGCATATTCACATAGCCACACATCCACATATCTACAACACATAATAGTTTCTTAATGGTAATGTGGGGTTGTTGCTATTCAATAATGCATATTTTTCTTATTAACAAAGCTATTGAGCTAATTTTAATAATTTCCAAACGTTTAAGAACTTCACCGCGATAAAAATGTAAACCTTAACTGGCGTTTTGAATTTATATATGTGGGTGCTATAATATATAAGTAAGTTAAATGCAATTTTTAAGCTAAATATTATAATCAACTATGAATTGCACAAAAATTAAATGTTTCACAAAACTTAACAACGAATATTTTATATATAGTTTTTTTTTATTTTTATTTATTTTGTTATAAATTCGCATGGAGAAAAAATCGGCATCACATTACGCAAAAATTTGCTGTGATTTGTTTGTTGGTCTCCAATAATGCCTATTTTTCTTATTAACAAAGCTATTGAGCTAAAAAAATCAACCTCAATGCGAGCACCGATTTTCGGTAGTAATTTTTATTAATTTCCAAACGTTTAAGAAGTTTACCGCGATAAAAATGTAAACCTTAACTGGCATTAAACTAAAAAAAAAAAAACTTTATATTCCCATTGAAAATACCCATATAATTTAAAAGTGAGTTATAAGCAACTCAAAAGTGAAAATTATAATCAACAATGAATTGTACAAAAATTATGTTTACTTTTAGTCCTTTTAACAAAACTTAACAACTAATATCATAGTTTTTAAGCTCAATTTCCTGTATGTACCCGTTTATTTATTTTGATATAATATGCATGTAGAAAAAATCGGCATCACATTTGTTGTGAACAACTGAATAATGAAACATCATTCTCAAAATCTCCATATTTTCAAGAAGAGAAGAGATTCGTATGAAGTTGTACATATTTCTACTGAATATGAAATTTCACATTAGTCTATGTATGTATCCTATAACCTACAGCATGAGCATAGTGTGGAATATTTCTTAAATAAATCTTTATCATATTTTACATAAATTTAAGTTTATTGATTTAAATACTAAATACGAAACATAGATAGATACTTGTTGTTTTGCTGAAAAAAAAAATAAAACAGAAATTCAAAATTAAATTTTTTTCCATCGTTAATAAATTAAAATGAAATTATTATCCTGTAGCTTCATGCATGTACATATTTTTATAAAGAAATTCAAATACTTAACCTTTTCAATATATAGAAGGATGAAAATAATTCAGTGCACCTATTTATCTAAATTCTTCACTACGCATGACACTATTTTAATTTAAGATTCAATGAACTAACCACATCCTATGGGTAAATGTTAACAGCGTATGTGAGTGTACGGTTACGTTTGAATTTGATAGCACAAAAATATGTACATAATGTTTTAGAAATAGAAATATTAATTTTACTTAAAGACGATTACAGGAAATGCGTATAAACTATAAATAGTCGTTAAAAAAAATAAAATATTTATAAGATAAATTTATTTGTTCCTATATTAGAGACTATATAAATTTAAATGAAAGCTTTCTAAATTGTGCGCTGTCTATTTGTTTTAAGCTTTATTTTCCTTCTAATTTCAACGTGATGTAAGCTTTGAAAACTGGTAGGTTATATTTACATGGAAATGTGTTATTTTAATTTCAGCTTTTAGACATTTATTGATTACGATAAGCATTTTCAAAATAATTAGTGTAGGAGTGCATATACAAACAAAAATAACAAATATATGCAATGGTATCTTTAAAATAAAATGAAAAACACTGTCAATAGAGTGCAATAAATTTATACTAATTTTTAAATAAGATTTAATGCAGAGTAATGATAAATTTATTTACAGTTTGACAAACATCGAATTGGCAAATAAAATATAGGTTATGTGTTTCTTTATATTTTAAGCAGTGTTTCTTTGTCATTTATTAATTTACTATACACATGTTATAAGATATTACGTCAGGTTGTATATTAACAGTGGGACTGACCCGCGTACAAAATCCGATTATATTTATATAATCGCATCCAATGTTTAGATAACTGATGCAATAAATAATAACTGCCTATTGTATTTGTATGTACATTGTTAATTTTTATTAAGTATTATGAAACACTAATAGATAGATAGTACATTTCTAGCTTTCTCGAACGATATTTCCATTGGTATTTCAGGAATAGTACACGAAGGTACATATTCGGCCAAATGAAAGGAATTTTCTTGAGTTTTGTATTAATTATAGTATTTAAAGAAACGTTATAGGTGCGCAATTGCAAACGGTTGCAATGCACTTACAAGTGTTACATGTGTGGACAAGCCATTTTTCCAGTGTATGTGACATCATTGCTCCAACTCTATCGTAATTTATTCAGAGTTTTAGAGCACTTCTTATTTTTGTTTTCTGTACTACTTATTACGAACAAGGAAGATGTTAATGATTTCATATCATGTTGGTCAGTATAACAGATTTTTACCTGACATAGTTTTAATATTTTTTATGAGGGTTTGCTCTCAATGAAGGTAGATGTATCAAACGTCATGAGGCCATTAAAGTGAGTTTTAGGTTCTTCATATTTCAGACATACAAGTTTTGACTGGAGTAAAATCAATTCCAAAATGTTTAGCAAGATTTACGGATTCTCTTTATTTGTCTCTCAATTTCAATTAATATAAACATTAAATCGACTTTCCAGCTTATCAAACATTAAAATGGATTCCAAAATAAGATGGTACAAAATAAGATTAACTTACTTTAAATCTGAACAACTCTTGAACAGAAGCCGCAGGAAGTTCTGTTAGAAGTTAGTGTTTAGTAAAATTGTATCAAAAGATTAATACCTACCTACTACAATCTCTGATATATAAATATTAGACGTCTAGCTTCTCCAACAACAGTGTGTGCGAAGACAATTTTTTTTTTACAAGAATGGGTGGGACCTACAGTTTAATGCCGATTCCGAACGGCAGTTAATGTTTGAGAAGTTTCACATGACAGTTGTTACTCTTGGATGTTTGTCAGACGTTCGCAAGAGGTGGGGCAGCGAATTGCTTATTGGTCCAACGCACTTAACTACTAAGCCACTGCACCCACCCTATTTCTGATGAGTGCGACAAAAAGCTCAAAAATGGAATTTCAATCAGTTCATTTTTCCTTACTGATTCGAATCTTTTACACTGATTTCAATACAATAATTTGAAAAAAAAAAAAAAAAAAAAAATAGTGAGAGTTACTTTAGTGTGTTACTGAAAGAAGTACTCTTACACAGTTTTAGCTAGGTTTGGTATTGTATAGGTACAGGATATCTAGCCAATACCAGTGCCTAAAAGTAGACTGTAGATACTTCTAAAAGTGAAATTATGTTCCTTTTTTCGAAATTTTGTCATATTTTTAGAATCAGTGCAAACTGCTCCAAAAATGAATCTGAAAGTAAGACATATTTTTGAAACTTTAAAAATGAAATAGGTACTATATGTATGTTACAATACTTGATACAAGAAGCAATGTTTAAAAAATACACATAAAACCATGTGCTGATGACGTGATCTGTCCTGACTAATTGTGCTTGACTGGTTGACTCAGCACAGCCAAAACTGCTAATGAAAGAGGTATGAAACTTTAAAGGACAATTTAAGAAAGGATTTTTTCAGTTGCCGACTAGGGAGGCGAAGGAGGGGGATGTCTGCCTCGGGCCACACCATTAAGGGGACCTATTTTTGGCTTCCGGTTTTTTATCATTTTATTTTTTGATTTGATCCCGTATGCGTAGAAGTGTTCTTTAGGAGACTATTCAACTATGAGCTCTACGTGCTGGTCAAAAAACTGAGCTTTGGGTGTTTGAAATGGTTGTGACATGTAAAGCGAATGAACGTCAACGCTTTAACTCGCAGAATCTTCAAATCTAATCCGAAGGGAAAGTGCAGTAGAGAAAAGCCCAATCAACGTAAGTACAAAAGAGTGAAGAATTTTAAATCGATGTATGGGTTGTTGACAGCAAAACAACGCTGGTGGACATTTTCACCGTCACCATCATAAAAACACTAAGTAGGTACAAAAGTGTGCCCATCATAATGCTTGAAAGAACAAACTAAAATAAGTCTTCCACAGCATGAATAATTACACGTGTGGTTTCTTAGTCAGAAAATAAATTCCACATATATGCGCGAAATGTCATCTGTAATATAATATATTTCTTAGAGTTCGTTTCTAAACTACCTTTCCTTAAAGTACTGTTTTTGTTTCAAAATGTTTATTTATTTTTGTTGTATTTTGCCATTGATTATTTTGCACCTGTTTCTATGAAATCTTCTGCAAGGTAAATACATAAATGTAGCCTACATTTTTTTTCATAAACATACAACGCTATATTCGGTTTACTAAATTTTCTACGCCTACCAATGTATTTTTGTATTCAACACCTTGTTAATATTTAACAAGCCAGTATACCACAACACAATTTGTTTGGCACCTTACTGAAAATTACTTTGCACACATAAAACAATTATGGAATTTAATCGACAAGATATAATCTTTCTCTAGACCTCACATGGAGAATTGTAGATAATACGAATTAGTTTATTATTGGATTTAAACCGAAGAAGTTGAAGTTACCGTGAATTTATTGTGTTAATGTTTTTTTTTTAATACACAATTTGTTTATAGGTACGCCCATCCAAATGTTATTTATGTTGCTACAAATTTTTATAAAACCGATAAATGTTTATACCGAGTTTACTTTGGGAATTGATTCTTGGGTATAATTTAAAGCAAACAATTGTTCAACAGTAAGTCTATCGTTTGTCTTCAGTTACCTTTTTTAAGGAAAGCCCTAAGTTGCACAACTTCCTGAAGGTTTTTATTTTATATACTTGGAAACACCTTGTAACTAAAAACTTTGTTATATATACCGTAGTGGACAAATAAAAATTACAACCAGAAAATTTCACCTAAACTTTGATGAGACTCACTCGATTAGTTGTTAAATTAAGAAAGTTGTAAAATTATATAAATAAATATATATGGGGAAGTCGTTTCGTTTATTTTTTTTGTTCTTAAAACGGTTATGGGATGAAAACTTAGCTTAACAGATTTTCATTTTAAGCAGATGAAATAGTGTGGTGGTAATTTGTATGTGTCCAATAAATAAATTTTTGAAGAAACTAAAATATTTCGCAAAAAAAATTTGTAGGCATAGGTAGAGGTATTTTAAATACATTTCTCTGAGATAATTTATCCTTATTTTCAATGTGTGAGGAAGCAACACTCATCTTATCTCTCTAGCGAAAAATATAGAAATAATAATAACTCTTCTCTCAGAACGTAATATTCCTAAATATAAGACCAAACTTATAAAATGACACGACGTTGTTAATATTTCTTGGGTTACTACATTAGGTGCACAAAACGTATTAAATAGTTTGTGTACCTATATCTAACATTTCTGAAGTTATATCATATAGAGTAGTTAAACCACGAAACTGTAAATACAGTAGCTCTGTATAGTGAATTTTTCAGACTGTGGCACGAAAGTAAATATACAGCTGCACTATTAAAAGGCAAATTATGATGTGTCTTTGCTTAATTTTTACAGACACAAATGAAGGTGATTATTATTGAAACAAATTTTATTTATCTCTGTGTTCCCCAAAAAATCTTTATCTTTATGGTTTATAATGATTAATATAATTTATTATTGTTTTTTTATTTTAGTGTTTTGATGTAAAAACTTTTGAGTGTTTTATTGTGTTTTTTTCTAGTTTAAACTGTTGGATTTTTAAAAAAAATTCAGAATAAAAAAAAAATAATTTTGTTTTCATTAAATTAAGCCTTGGTAAACATATAAAAACTCGAGTTTCCACTTTATTAACTTTTACTTGACATAACTTGACTAAGGGTGATGGTTGTCATCCCGTCAACGTATATATGTACATAATATGATCTACAAAGCCTTAGTGCTATTTATGAATGCAAGTGCAAAATACAAATACGCAAGCACATAGTCCACAAATGCAAAACGATAAAATTAACAAAGTGCGGAATCTGAAGCACATTTAATGAACTTTGCAGAGATTAAGTTAGTGGCCCATAGGATAATAATCGAAATATGCTTCTTAACCGCGCAGCTTAAAACTAAAATCTAAACTAAGTTATACTTACTGGAGACAGATTTAAAAAAAAAGATCAGCAAACGGGCATTTTATTTAAATCAGTTATCTGAACGTTTCGGTGAGTGTTTGAGGAAGTTAATGACTTTTAAGCAGAAATACAATTAGCCGTTTTTTTTTGGTTAGCGTATATAAGATTGCAGAAAAGAACGCACTTCCGCGCTAAGGGAATTAATCAAAACTATTTGGCATCACCAATATCTATGACACTTTAAATATCATTTATTTTGTTTTGTCTTCTGAAATTTGAAGTTCTTGTATTCAAAAATGAAATGTTTGACTTTCTCCATAAACACTACATAATACTGAAAAATTCTTTAAAAGCTACTTATTCAATCAGTTAAAAAAAAACAAATAACACCAAAAAGTAGAAGCAAAACATACTTACCTGATGACAGGCTAATTATGTCCATGAATAATCAAAGGAAAACAACACAAAATTGATTTACACATATTATATGTGGCTTTTGTTTATTTCACTTAATCATGTAACTTTTATAAATATTAAACTCTTGCCGAGAATTTTTCATTAAATATATCAAATATGGAATGTAATATAAATTTCATACAGATTTTATATCGTTTAAAAGGAAAAAAGGTCTGTTCAAGATATAATGGCCTGTACCGATAACAAAATAAGAATGAAAAAAATACAAGCGGAAAACTAAGTTGACTTCAATCGACTAAACATCATTCAGTTACAAGAAATCTTACACAGTTTTCTATATTATTTCGCACTATTTAAAAAAATCAAGCGTGATTGAACATTATGTTCGTTGTAAGATGTCGCTGTTTTTAGATTAATTTACCTTAGATATTTATATATACTTATTTTCAACACGTCAACATTTCCGAGAACAATAAAATGCTTATGCTATTTTTTAACAAAATATAACCACAAATAAGGAAAAGTTAGTTCCTTCACCACGACCGCAAAACCTCGAATTAACGCTATTGAGTTTAAATTTAAATTTGAAATTGATTTAAGCACACAAATCAGTCTACAACTGTTGCGTGAGGCACTACATTCAGAAGTACTAATCGCACCCTAACTTGGTCTATTATTTCAATGACATGTTTGACATGTCCACTATGTTCCGTTTTTAATCCGCGTTGCAATTACTAGTTGCGTAATTTTCATAAAAAATCCAATGAACATACCTATTAGCTTAGAAGATAATGTGTAATGAATATTCAAAATATATTGCAGCAAAATTTTAGATATATCAAGATAAAAAAGGTACTTTTAATGTATAGTCGGGAGAGAGGAAACAAAAAAAAACAAAAGATGTTATCGACATGAACAAGTCGCGTTTATAATTTCATTTTTCATATTATTTTATTCATTATTAGTTAATTTTTATAATGCTTGAAGAAAGGCGATTAGGTCGGGACTGTTACTTTCATGAGGTACTACTTCTGTCTACGCTCTTCCCTACTACATTGAACAGACCTAATAACTTGTAAAATCAACAAACTTACCGAATATTTCGAAATAACAAAAATCTGAAAAAATATAAATGAACTCGTTAGTAATTAATTATTTATGTTTTTTTTTAAATCATTTAAAACAAATAGAATATAAATTATATGTGGTCGTTGTTAACGTATCGCTCATAGGCCGGGACAAGTGCAATATTGATTTAAAAGCAAAACATTGACACTTACCCGTCCTCTGTGAAATACGCATTTTTTAAAAAAAAGTTTTTATAATTTTATAACAAACAATAATTAAAGAATAAAAAATAATAAATAAAGCACGTCAGCTTCCGATCAGGTAAACAAACGCACAGATGCCAGTCGTTCTTTCATGTTCAATATTTAAATTTGAGCAGATTTCTCAGGCATAACGTTTGCCTTCCTTCTTTTTATACCAAAGAACAAAGAGTTTTGACGATTTCCCTCCTTCATATACTTCAACAACTACATATAAGTTTGCATTGGACGACAAAGGATTCTCAAATATGGATAACAAAAAATCAAGATCGTATCACGCAAAATACAAAATACCACACCGCTCTAAGGATGGTTTCCTACCTACATCAAATATGGTAGAGAATAGCAAGGGATTGGGATGAAGACAAAAAAAAACTCTGATCATGCGAACAAAATGCTAGGCCTCACCACCATTATCATCTTCATTCCGATGGTGATGTACTGGAATTAATTTTTTTCTTCTTTATTATTCGTTTAGCAGAAAATCGAACTCGAAACTCGAAACAAAAGCAACAACCGGTCTAATCTCAAATTTCAACTGAAATTCTTTCGAGAATTACATTTTTTTTATAAGAGTCCTGTACGTTAGCCAGGACAAGTTCAGATTAAGTTTCCGCCCTTTCTATTACAATGGTCTCTTCACATCATTTAATAAAAATGGCTATTGAATACCTGAACGACTAATAATTCAAGTGGAAAATCTTTTTAGATCAACTAGAAGAGTATTATGTGTCTGTAAGAAGAACTTGATCCTTTTGTGTACTTCACACAGAGAAGAAGCTTGCGAACAGGTACGTTAAAACATACTTTAGGCCATAAACGAAAAACCATCAACTGAATGATCGGTCTGTTATGGGAGGGCAATTCAAATGGAACCACATATCCATGTATATATACATACATATATGTTATGCGTTAATAATGTACGCCGCGAAAAGTTTACAGTTAATTAATGAACATTTGCCCTGAAGGATATGAACCATCCGACACGATCTGAAAATAAATACTTTTGTGCAATATGACATATGAGTTATAGGAAATATTTTGTAAGCCTAGAGGTGCTCTTAAACACATAAACCGAAGAATGTAACAACAGTAGTTTAACAACACATTGAAAGTACCTGCCGTCTGTCGCAATGGATATAGGAAGTCCTCTTAGAAAACAGTACTTTGAATTAATTTCAGCAATTTATTTGTGGAGTTACACAACGTGCATTCTAATTAACAACAAAACATAATGTTGTCTTCTTTAAATCTTCTTTTTGTATTCCGCTAAGGGACAAATGAAATTAGTAACTTGGAGAAGGGCTACATAATTATACAGACATTGTACATTTTATTAAATTATTAGAAACTACATATTTGTATTCATAAAATGTATTCGCGTTAATTATGCCCATTATAGGCAGAACAGGACCTAAACAATAACAAATAAATCAAACTAAAATAATGCTTAGCAATTGATATCATGTCGGATAGATTTTATAGATCAGTTCAAAGTCTGAACTATGATAAACTTTTGGACGAACAAGATAGATGAAGAACTTCAGAAGACTCGTTTTTTACATTTGAATTTGAACTGTATTTGGCGTTGTATTTGTGTATATGTATTTACAATCGCCTCACTGCTAATCTGAAGTCGATGAAGGGGATGCAAGACAAAATATTTAGTATTAGCCAATCTTATATGTTTATATTACACCCAATATTATTGCATTATTTGTTTAGTTCAATTTAGTAATAACTTTCAGCTAATCTCGGCAAAATTGAAGAATTATTAAATACATCAGCAACAAATATGACATTTCTCGATTATGACGTTTATGGTATTTGAATGCGTTAGTACTTCTGGTTTTGATTCTGAATACAAAGTCAGAAGCGAATTTCTCTTATTTCCAGGAGGACACTGTATATTAAGTACCAAACGAACAGTTTGAAAAGAGTCCGAAAGTCTTCCCGATTACCAAACGAAAACGATATAAGTAAAAATATTTTTCTCATTTGTTAAAAATTGGTTAGGAACAAGAGTTGCAAGGAACAATATGTAATAAGAATTCTGACAAGGCACTGTATCCTGCGGAAACAAGCAAAGAGACTCGGATTAATAGACATCTGCAGATTTTACGTCCCATTTTGGTGCCTAGTTTTGTGTAAATCATCACTTTTTCACCACACCCCTATTTAACCTAACCTAAAGAGTTGCAAATGGCGAGTTCTGTAGTTCCCAGGGACATACATAGGTATCAACTATGTTAACAACTAATTTTTTTGTACCACCAACAAAATTTGTTCATTTCAGTGCCTGGTTCTCCAATCATTTCATGTCCCGATTTTTTGAATATATTTAAGTTCTTAAATATTACGACGAAATCTTCCATTTGGTACTGTCGTCCAACTCATCGGACTCTATGAAAGTATAGTGCTAAGATGCAGCGCAATCTCTGACCAGGAACAACAAGGTTACAATTCAATAGGAAGGTTAAAATAACATTAAAGAGTTTCTAAAATGTTTTAAAATTAACTTGATTCCTCAAACCGAAATTTTATTAAAAATATCTGTAACTATTCTGTTTAAAGATTTTTAGCAATTATTTATCAACAATTTCAGCACTCCAACTTTTCCAATTAATCATTTACTCTGAAATTCTCTATAGGACTTACTAATCCACAACGGATTAATCCTCATATTTTTGACATCTAATGTGATATGATTAGTTGAACAAACGCGCAGGTATTTACTTTCGGATCGTAAATTGGACTAATAAATCAGCAACTTGTGATTGCTTTACTATGCATACTATTCTCAATCTTACTTAACCTCAAATCACACCCTAATGATTTCGAAATTTTTCGCGGCAATCATAAAGAAAGCCAAAACGAAATAAATTTAATCACATCCAATTTGGACTACAAAATTACAGAGCGCTTAACAATTATTTTGTCTGAAGCGTTGGATATGACGAAATGTTTACGACGGGTCCAGATCCGAACCAACAACAAACTGCAGAAATGAGGAATTTTCATTCACAGACAAATTCTTATGAAATTTGTAAGCAAAAATTATTTTTCGAAAATACTTACTCCAGCTAACTTGGTTGGATTCAATGGTCAAAATATAAATGATACAGCTTCTATTGTATATGAGTATATAAACAGGAACATATAAAAAATAAAACCTTTATACATAAAAGGTAAAAAAAAATATTACAAATCACCAATAAAACTGCTGTGCATCCTAATTCTAGGCTCATCTTTCGGATACCTTCAGCCAGCAGTTGCCTAATTTAAATTTTTCATCTCCTCTTTTGATGCAAGGGAATAAAGGTATGAAAAAAACAGTCTGGTTCATTCTAACAACCTATAGCTAGTACCACGATCTGTCAGGCGAGAACCATGGCTTTAGTGATGGTGCGGATGATAGTAATACAATCTTGTATGCCCAAGGTATGTCTGCTTCAAGGAGAACATCAAAATATAGGTGGTGAATATAATAAAGACAGAGAAAGGTTTTTCTCTTTATTGAAAACTGGTTAAGATATTTTATATTACTTACTGTTGGCGCTTTTATTTTTTGGTTGAATATTCGGATCTCAGTTGGTTGGTAAAGTAAAGCTATTTTACTTTTGTTTTTTATATATCCATAGACTAATCTTCCGGATAAATATTATATTAAAAAAACAATTTAGGTATGTATAAAGCTATAGGAACAGATTTAGTACTAAATACATCTTCGTACATTGCGACATTAATTCTGGTTAATTTTATCCGTTGACTTCCTGTTCCTTTTACAAATTTTAGTGATGCAACAACCAGTTACAAACAGATATAAAATATTTTGCACCGCTTCCAGTGCGCAAACAGCGACCGACCAAAGACTTGAAGTTATTTTCGTTTCAGTTAATTTTTGTTTAGATGTGCGCGGGAGCGCAACGGGGTAAGGGCAAATATTCGCTGAAGACAGCATTAAGAAGGCGACTGCCCAACTCAGCGCCGTATCTAATTTAGATCATATTACTGGCCATCAAGACAAGAGCGGGAATTCGGTCAAGAGATCTAGCTAAGTATAGTTGGTTAATGATCATTATAGGCGAAGATCCTGGGAAAGAAGAAGCTTTTTTAGTTCGTTTTTTTTTTTGTATAAATCGAAGAGGCTCGGAACTATCACTTAAATGAGAGGGGACTGATAGATTCGGTTGGTTCGTGAGATAAAAATGTGTTTTGTTTTCATGATGATGTCACTTAACGTGAAGCGAACGATGTTCGTTCTCGTATGAATTTAATTAGTTAAAAGAAATTGGGCATTACATAACCCGTCGATCCTGCTGGAGGTTTCTTTCTTGGTATGCTACTCGTGTGTCAAACACAAAATTCGAGAGCAAACATTTTACGCACAACTATCGATTTACACTCAAAAAGTGTCCACATTATAGCAAATGCAGAGAAAGATAAACGCAAAAATTGCTTTAAAAGTTTTATATCTCATACTCATACATATCTATAGATTGTAGTTGAATGCAGCATTCTTGATTGCCTTTGTTGGTTTATGGCTACGAAGAAAATATTGTTGCTTTAAAAATATTAAATTTATTATTATAAGTGTGTGGTTTATACAAAAGACTTTGGTCATTGAAAAAAATGTAAGACTCCTTAATATCCAGATCAGGACCCAGAAACATTTTTTAGTGATTGCAATATGCCATTTGAACATTTATAAAGTTTATTTTTTTTCTGAATTACGATTTGTAATATTTTTTTTTACCGCTTGGTATATTTGATAATAACTGTAGATAATTTGCTTAGAGTATTTGCTTAATTTAACAATGCGCTAAAAAAAGCGGACAAAAATTTGTGTTTTTCTATAGAAATAATTCTCTCATAAGTTGACACCCCTCATAACCGGACAGATTTCAAATAACAAGGAAAAAATGTGTGCTTTTCCATAGAAATAATTGTCTCATAAGCAGACTCCCTTATAACCTGACGCAAAGTTTTATAGGAGCAGACGATTTTTTATATCTATTAAGCGGACAGAATATAACTAGGGCACGGTTTTGTGTTGTTTTTCATTTATATTTTGCGCTCCCTAAAGAGCAACAAAAATTAACTAATAAGCAAATTATTCACTGGTCAGTCATTGAATTAGTGTCAATCAATTTTGAGCTAGGAAGCTAAAATTTGAAACGTCTACTCCCTAGACTGCTGAAATGGTTATTTTTTTACTTTCCTAACAAATTTGCTACACAAAGTTTATACCCACGCCAACTTATTTTATTTATTTTGTTTTAGTTTTTAATTTATTTTTCAATTAAAATTTTTATTTTTTTTTCCAATTTAATAAAAACCGAAATAAAATTTGATCCACACATAGCAGTTTTGGGGATGTTCGCTATACATAAAATATTAATTGGGTATAATACTGTTCGACCCGGGCGGACTGTAGCTGAACTAAATTAAGAGCTTTTTTAAATGTCATTCATTAAGTTCAGTTTCTCATAAGCGGACAAATTTCTCGGTATCATCAGTGTCCGCTTATGAGTGTTCCCTGTTTTTACATTTTTGCAAAAAATGTTTGCTGTTCAAAAATTGTTAGTATCGAAGGTTAAATTTTAACCATAATCAATACCTTTAAAACATTTCAACACCTACACCAAACTTTACACCAGCTCCATATTACGTCATAGTAATAATATTGAAGTAAACACAAAATTGGATTCAAGTCCTTATTTAGGTATTTATGTATAGTTTTTGATGATCTGCATATATATATCCTCACCCTTCCTTTTGTAGAATAGACTAAAAGGGAGGACACAGCATGTCAAGACATTTCACTAACGCAAACTATCATCAAGTTAACTTTGAAGTGAGATTGTATTGTGTCGATTTATAAACTCCCTTTAACTATCATAAAAACAACTCCAGTTTGAGAGATATACATATATATTATGATCTCAAATTTTTTTGAATAAACAGCAGAGTAGTGCTTGGAAGATTTACCACAATTTGTGAGGTTTTAAACGTTTGACATTTCTCGCGTGACTGTGAATTGCAAATTAAAGTGACACAAGAACTGTCAAACTCTTTGGTCAGAGTATGAATCTTCTTTAAATCTTGTTTTCACAATAAATGAGTAAGTACCTGCTGAAAGATATAAACTTTTAGACCAGTTTCTTCAAAGTTCAAAGTTCAAAGGAAAGGGGCATAAAACTAACGCGCAGCTTAATTCAACAAACATACATATGTATTTGGGTTTTTGCTAGGCTGTAATAAAATAATTTTCGCTGCATGCTGTCATTGTTCAGTCTAATGATGGCTATTATATACGTAAGGAATTTGTTAAAAAAAATATTTAGAAAATGTTCGAAGGGATAGGTTTTTTGTAGCTAAAAATAGGAGTATGAGTATACCAAGAAGAAGGGATAGTTGGCGTAATGCTGCCATCTTCTTTACTTATATACTGCTTCTACGGCCCATCATAGAAATCATCATCGACTTTTTGTGTCGGCACATAACTACTTGCAATAAATAATGTATTAAGTTTTAATGTCCCTTTGAGTTTAAGAATCTTTTACTTTAAATGGTTTGATGTATATCTACAATTATTGTTACATACCAATATAATAATATAATTTCCACAATTATAAAATATTCTAACCGTAATAAATAATTACATAATAACCATAACAGCTGCTGTAACAAATTAATTGATATTCTCTTTCAACAGCGGAAGTCATCTAATAGCCGTATAAAAGATCAACAAAACGTCAAAGCCGATCACAATTTTACAGTTAAAATGCTTAGACGCGAGCGCACACAATCACTATTGCGATTCTTCTGGTTCATTTCCAAAGGAAAGATCGTGTCTGTATACGATTGGAATAAGATCGCGTTTACACACTGCATTGTGTCATATGACTATGGATAACAAAAAGGAGCAAACTAGTTATAGAATGGTATAAGAACCAAAAAAAAAGTTCCGATCTGGATTTTCTACATGCATGAGTACTCTGCACGTAAACTTCAATGGTAACGTAAAAACGATTTATCTTCGCAATTGCTAAAGGCGTAAGTAAGTACGGAAATGTAATCTAGTCTTGGAGTTGGAACACAACCTATGGCATATTGGGAAAATTCAGTGAACCATTCGATTTATACTATTTTTTTTAAATGGAGAAAGGAGGAAGACTATAAACAGACCCACAATCATTTAAAAACAGAGAAATGTTTTATTTACCAACTCTAACCTTGTGGTTAACTATAAAGAAATTAACTGATTAATTAATTATTATTTTTTTTTTTTTAAGCAGCGGATATTAGTATTTCATTACCAAAAGGAATTGAGCCACAATGAGGCATTCGTCATCATGAGTGGACTCGTGATAAGTGCGTTGGTCAAGTGAGTAAGTTTGGAAACAAATAGGTTAACAATTGTATCGAGCCAACAAGACCTGAACCGAAACCTTTAGGCCTGTAGATCGCGATACAAGTTAACCTTGTAGTAGAGTGTCATTACGAATCTCAAAACATAATTTATGTAACGCTTTTTAACGACAGAAATCCCGCTGTCATGCAGAATGAATCGTTCAACGTGAACGATGAGACTAAAACTTTTGAATAGAATGACTAAGTCGAACCAAAAGAAGGGAAACCCTACAAAAAAACGTCAATTGTATCTATACCTAGATCGCATCGCCTGAGTTGTCCTAACAACAAGCTGATTTTTTTTTGTGTCAGTACGGTCATAAACAAAAATGCATGGGGTCCAGGTGCTAAGTATTGAATCGGATTTTTTATATATACGAATCATTTTGGAAAGATTAAGAGAAGTAGAAAGTTCAAAAGATCTCAGACTCTTAAGTTTATCATTACTCCTTCGGAAAACCCTAACGCGAAAATATTGATACGAGCCTTCTCCCACAACGGCGTTGCGTATGATGGTACGCTCCATCGAGTATTGCCTGTAGAATAAGGATCGTCAATCGCAAATGCACTGTCAGACTGATTATCAACTTAAATCTGGTTGGCTCATCTGCAAGAAGAGATGCCAGTAAAGGCATAAAGCTTCTTTGAAACATTGTATTAAATGAACTACTGACATACGTGGGAACGGAGGGTGGCAAAGTGATGGCTTATGCGAATGAGGTTTCTATTGCCGTATTAGAAAATCAACTCAGTACTTTTAAAAGGACTCCTTCAATAGCCATCAATAATATAACGAACTGCTACCCTCGCAAGTCCTTTTTATAAGGAAATATAAAATACTCATATTTACAATCCTTCCAATAAGCATAAGCTTAACTTCATCTATCGAAGCTAAAAATGTGGCTCTTATCTAAGATAAAAAGTTAAGTTGAGTAAAAGATGAGTAGTAACTGCCATCGAAAAGCGATTAGTAGCGATTAACTTAACATGTCCAAAAAAAGCTTGTTTTTTCATTAGCGGATCACTTCGTTCCGTCTTCCTCAAAGGAAGTAACGTGTTCCATACAAAAATAATGGCGATCAAACAAGTCTTATCCTGGTTAAGGAGAAATGGATAATCTGTCAAAGCATTCGGTATTTTCTTGGACAGTCAAGTTGCGATGCGGAGCAGTTTCATGGTATCGGGCACAGGGATATTCCTGGAAATTGTTAAGCAAATGAAGACTCACCTCAAACTACTTTGCTTTCCAAACGGAAGCCCTTACTAAAGATCCAAGTGATTTCACCCACTCGAATTGTGTATGAGGCTTTATTGACATAGGATTAAACAAATAGACCGCGACACTTTTTTTCAATTGTTTAAAAAAGAACAGTGGCTTCTTTTAAATAAGAAAATGTAGACCAGCTGCCAGGCTCTTGTGTTGGTTCCTATATAGTGTGTTACCCAATTTCATTGGAAATTTATTCACTAACAAAAGAAACTTGTTTATGCTAGAAGTTTAAAGTTGGCATGTAGCTACTTCACTTCAGTAACTCTTATATTAATTGTCGTTCGTTCTAACCATACAACTCAACCAAGAGCCAAGGAAGCGCCTCAAGTCCTTGGCTCTTTATTGCTGTCCTCGAATATCTGCTTGAAGGAAAAGTGACGGACTCGAAAGTACATCAGTTATTCTTTACTGACGATGGAGCCATCATAAGCGAAGATCAAACTTCCCTGCAACGAGCAGGGTGGATGTTTTGAAGGGGAATGGCCCGAAAGAAAAGAGAATCTGTAATCTATTATCAATAGCAAAGCTACAGTGGGTGACGACATCAATCATCGTGAAGGATGGATTAAGTGGCATGAAAACTCTGCCATATTTAAGCTACAAAAATCACTTCTAAATCAAATGTTTATTCAAAACGTTGGCAAATTCCTAGATCATTAAATTTCTAGATGCTTAAAAACGAAAAAATAACTGATCAAACGGTATACCTACATATTGAATAAAATATTTTAAACTAATAGGTATAATTTTCTTGGAAAAAAAAACAAAATGCGAATTCAAATAAATAAACTCCAGCCTCCAAAATAACTCTTCACTTCCCATAGTTATGATGATAAAAGGTATCAATAAAAGCTATAAATACAGAGGTCAGTTGGTATCACATTTTGTCTTTCGTTGGTCCATCGCACTGGGCTGTGTATAATTTACCTAAATCCAGTAACAGTTTCCTGACTGTATAGAAAAGCGGCACCATTATGAGGTTATCTTTCTTTTAAAGTCTCATCTAAAGCCGGGACTAATCTCTGTCCACTCGCATAAATTAGGTAGCGCGGTCTTCTTCTCAATTATATTGATAGATTTCACAGTGATGTGCGATTAAGATAATGTAATCCGATGGGATGTTCCCAGTCCCTTCCTCATAATGGATGACTGAATCTTTTTTGTTCAGAACACACGATTATGTTCTTCTGAGAATCGAAAACAAGTTTCTCTTTTTCCCATTATGTTTGCAGAGATTTTAACCAACACTTATTTTAGAAACAGAAGAAATAAAATTTAATTATATGTAGGTGCATGGGAAGGTTCCTATATTAGTTCAAATGCAAATCGTAAAGTGATTGGCATAAATAGAAAGTGGATGCATATGCATTTCCTAAGAAATTCGTCAATACAAAACAATTACCAACGACATAAAATAAACTGAAGCGTATTGGTAGCCGGGATTATAAGAATATGACAACATGGCACTTCTTCGAAACCAAACACGATATGAGATGACATTGAAATCGTACTGGGCACTACAGTAAAAAAAACACATTGAAGAATCAAATTTCCGTCAAGCTATAGAACGATATTTTTTGTCATTCGATCCATTCATCAGGGAATGAGTTATTTCGTAGCCATTAAAATTTTCTGATCTTCAGATGAACCCACTTCGGCATTAATTAACAAACAAACAAAAAACTGTCAAATAAGATATTTAGTGATCGATAAACGTTCAAGCGGGCTGTGTAATAATAAAGCGTTAAAATATGACCCATGTCATAGATCATATTTGGTGGCCAAAAATTTAGTATTCATCGCCATATACCTAAGCGCAGTAATTCGTTGAACAGAATTTTTGCTTTCCCACTTCTAAAGCGACAAGATTTTCATCATAAAATGGAAGCTTTATGCGAAGTTAAATTTCTCTTCCAAATTTGGGATACCGAAAATTTTTTTCATTTGTTTTTCAGGATTAGAGCTCGTGGCTTGTTACGACAACAACCCGAAATCCAAAGTTAATTCTGACCCTTAAAAAAAAAGATAAAAACATAAAATACAATTTTTGTTTTTTGCTGTAATTCCATGAAACGGTCGATGGGACGGCGGCAGTAGCATAGATGGTTATTCTTTTTTTTTTCTTTTACTGATCACTGATCGAAAATATTTCCAGCCAATTTTAAGAAAGGCAGACCTTTTGCGCATAACAACAGTGAAGCTTCTTTAGCTAACCATCTTCAGCCTAATTTTTCGAACAGATCAATAAAATATACCGACCAACCCAACTACGTTCAATCGGCTGTTTATAGTTTGGGTGGATTTTCAAAATAAAAAAAAAATGTTTGAATATATATCTACCACACAATATGTATGTATTTTTATATAGCAATGTTTGGAATTTTCTGAGAATTTTTTAAAGACTATGGGACGTGATCACTTGGATTGGTACAGCCGCTTGGTGAACCGAAAATTACACATACTCATTTTGTGAATTAAAAACACATGTTTAAATGAAAATCTTGCAAATGCGTGACGATGATTTATACGATGAAGAATATATATTCGCTGTTTTATGTGAATTAATTGTTTTTGTGAATGGTACTCGTAGTATACTGAAGATATACTTTTTCCCACGTTATATATACATACCTATGCATGACATACAGTCACTTTATTGAACCTACCCAAAAGCTTGTTCCCTATTTATAAACTGGGAGATTGTGTTTTGGATTCATGAAGCAGAACCAACTCTGGGATGCTTTAAGTCCAGAGTAGTGAGCTGGGTTTATTTCATTGGATGGAGTATGTATTGCCTTCAATGTCACAATGCGATACGGTTGTATACCTAATAAGAATGCATTTTCTGCTTTATTAACAGTCATATAGACATTTGGCATGTAACTAAGTTCTTTGTTAAGTAAGGTTAGGAGCGCCATTTTGAACCAAGTGCAATTTTAGAAGCCATGAATACCCATTTGTACATGTAAGGACATTTGACTACCAAAACTACTTTGATCTAATGGTAAATCGTTTAATGTCTAATAGAAATCCGCTAGCTTTTGAAGAAACGTGCTCCCATCTAGGATAAGCAACATTCTTACAGAGCTGGACAGATGTTCTACAGATTCTAATCAATTTCAATTTCAAAATGAAATATAAATTTATTTTACTTATACGTTATCTACTAAGTAAATTCACGTGCAAGTTAAAGTTGGAAATATACAACTTGTGGCGCAGCAGGAGTTAATAACTACGTTTAACATATCACGTGCAGGAACGGAATAGGAATATCCCAGAAGCGTCAACTGAATATGAGGCACTTTTCGTAAATTTTTAGATCCAGCCGAGCTTTCCAACGCAATTTAAAAACTTATTACACGCAATTTTGCAAATAAGTCCGTGTAAACCCATGACGAGGGATCAGCGATACCTTAAAAAAAAGGTTGGAAAAAAAATTAGATAGAAAGTCAATAAACGTGAAGAAGAAATCATCTTGAAAGAATGGCAGGCCTAACAATCCCTAGACAACACAAAAGCAACGAAACCAACTTTTGATGAACAGTGATAATTTATTCGAATCTGGGGGCCTTGATCCCTCAATCATGTTGTTCATTGCTCTCAACGAAATACCTCGGTGAAACCAAAACCTAATTGTTTGCCATTCTTGACTCAGCCGTTGCAACATTTCAAAAAAGGGTGACAAAGTTAGTTTTTGCATTCAAGAGAGTTGCAAAATTATCTCTATAGGAAAATTCTGTGAATTAAGCTCAATTAAGTACAATTTCCAATCCTTGAATGAAAAGCATGGTTTGATAAAAAATTAATTCAAAAAAACCGAAAGGAGAATGTTTAAAGTTTGCAAAAAAAACGTCAAATAAGTCTAGTTCGAATGTAAATAAACTCGATTTGTTGCCAGAGAAAATTTGCAATGCGGACCTATTGTTTTGTTCAAGCTTATGCCAAACATTACGTTTGTAAATTTATATTGTGGATTATGAGAACTTCAAAAAATTTCAGATGAAATTATTTTCGACCTTCAATCGGAAGTAATTTTACTTAAAAACAAACAAAGTAATTTGCCTGCACCCAGCCAGGCGCCTTTGCATGGCGTTGTAGACAGATTTCAGAAGGATTTTAAAAGTGAATTTATTTGTCAGTTTTTTATTAAATCAAAAACGGTTACGAAAATGCACAAACTTACCCCCTTCGCATTTAATCAAAAATCATTGGAAGAAATATTTATTCCGGTTGGGAAAAAACTGTGCTTCTACCGATACGCTGATTCCAATTAAAATTCAAACTCTAACTCAGAAGATAAACAAGACCAAACTTAAAAATAAAACCAATTGCTTAATGTTTCTTTTGTTTTAAACAAAAGCCAAGACCGAATCAACGATTAAAATAATGTATTCATCTCGCCGCAATCAACATTTTAAATATATAGTCCGTCAAATTGCCATAATCATCAATATTTTGACTGATTTATTACAAAACTGAGCGAAGACGCGACGTACGCAGAATGCCACTTTTTTATATTGAATTTCAAATAACAAAACGACGAGGCATCGTGTGAGATCTTTTTTTTTATATTTGCATTGTTTGCTAATTTGCTATTTGTATTCATTCTTAACCCCGATCTCTGATTTGTATCTTTTTAGTAGTACTAAAACTTGGATCACTAAAATCGCCCCAACCAACTATCAAAAAAAAAAAAACACCTCTAATTGAAATCATATCATTTTATTTCTTTTAAAAAGTCGGGCACTAGCGTTCATTGCCCACCGGGTTACATAGAGCTAACAAAAACACACATTTGAATCTGGAGATATCTTAGCTCTGAATTAAATCATAAATTTAAAATTCAAAAGTGGACTGACTCCGAACGAACGTAACTACCACAATGAAGCACCTATGCTGCGGTATAACACAACGATGACGAGACTTGAGTGATGATACCCTGTGATCAATTAAAACCGAAAAAGTATCTTTGTGAACGTATGTAAATGTGCGATTCCAAGGAATTGCTTTGTGGGTCGCGTCGCTATAGCTACACATCCAAATTCTTCTTGGCTCAACACATTTATCGCGCTGTGTAAGCTAGACGAAAGATGGACCAAGGGTGCTTGGGGGCATACTCTGAAGGAATTTATGTTAAATTCGCTATTAAAATCGCTCAGCTGAAACGTTTTCTGATGACAATGAACCATCGACCATTGTTCAGATGTTAGTTAAGTATTGAGGAAGCTTAGACGGCCACGGTTCACTTCATTATCAGATTAAGTCTTTATTAGCTATATCAGACCAAAGTATACATGAATTATAATAGCCAATCTATACACTTCAGATATGTAGAGTAAGATACAAGTTTGCAATGTTTACAAATGAAGTTCTTGCAACACTGCTCGTATGGGCGGCCATAAAAAAAAAAAAACAATCCAAAAATAAATAAATGGAAAAGAACCCGATTTCCGTTGTCCCTGACAGCTTGGAATTATATTCAACTCATGGCATGGTTGCAAGTGTCTGTCTTCATGTTCTTGAACTACAGAATAACAAGAACTGGAGCCGTGCGTGCAGAGTTTTAAATGGATTTGCTGTGTCAAGATACACATGAATCCAGTGCCGCTTATATGTAGTTGACACACGGAGGCCTGTGTCTGGCTAGTACGCGTGGGGTCCATCCGGAAAGATCTTGAGTTTTGCGCGCTTTGGTTCTTGTAGTTTTTTTGTTGTTGATATTCATTGATCATTTCTTTTTAAGTGGCAGAGAGTTAAATGTGTGACTTTGTTTATATTAAGATTTTTGGGGACCATTAGTCACAATGTATGAATATGTCATGTGCTATATTGTCGATACGTGAAAGATTACATAATTTTGTCTTTGATGGGAATGGTTTACTTGAAACATTGTCAGAAGCAGATTAAAAAAGTAGACACATAGTTGTTCGCCTAATGTACAGAAATGAAATGTATCAGTCATGCATATTTGTACATATGTACCAAATAAAATAATATAACATGTAGGTCATGAAGTATACGCCTAGGTAACTATCAAAAATTAAAGCAAATAAGGTTTTAACTTTCGCTTATTGCCTACACACATCGGTTCTATGAGAGAATCATAAAAAACCGCAAGCCCTCCTAGGCACAGGCAGTTGGCAGGTAAGTTAGGTTTGCTATCCTCCTGCAGTGGGATTGCGAAGTTGAACAACACATTGATACATGCTAAGCTATCATTAAAAAGTAATGATTACTTGGATTCGCCCAGTGGCCGAAACTCATCCATATAAAATCTATATTATATTACTTCGAGCTATTAACTTAATCTTCCTTCGTTGCCTTGCCATACGGAGAAGTGAAGTGAAAAACAACTACAGGAAAAAAAAATGTAGGACACTTTGTTCGCCTTTTGTGTGTTTTCGTGAAGCCGCAACACACAGGTACTCCGTTGCTGCGCCGCCATACGAGGATCAGAGAAATAAAAAGAACACACGGACTGAAAAATTAAAAAAAAAAAACCCAAATGTATTGTTATTACTAATTGATTAATTACTTGTCTTTTATAAAATGCATCAACATGAACATTACATTGCGCACTTCCTCTCCATAATATCTTTCCACTGATATACCAACCGTTTACCTATACGTTTAAGACAGGTAAAAAGGGGTCTAAATGTTTTTGCTTCCGGTCTAAATATAACTACAAATGACATAAATTTATTGCGGCGCAGATATTAAAAAAAAATCGCCGTCGAGAAAGTGGAAAAGTAAGTGCCAAAAAACGCACGTCGAAAGGTAGTGAAGGACAACCTTGCTAGTTATCAACTTTAAGTGCTTTGCCTATGTATACAGAGCCAGGATTTGATATAAGCGAATACTAGAAAACAACAAAGTCTTTCTTCCGTGATATTCTTTATAGTACAAAAAGAATGGTATCCGAAAATTCATTACGTTCGGCCGAGAGATGTGTTGATGGATCAACTGATCTTACATATTGGAACAGTTGTAAAGCATTCAAGTGATGATTGAAAGATGCAATATATAAAATCACATTTAAGTACGAAGTTTTCAAAATACTCTGCAAAATCCAACGGCATCATCATTTTATAGCTGACTTGTTCGAAAAAGCAAGTGTTGTTAAGAGAATAAGCTTCTAAGCAATTATGTTTTCGGTGTTAGTTCATACTACCAAAACGCATGTTTTGATCCTATGACGTTATCAAGGCAAGCGTGCATGTTTTCATTTAAAACGGAAAATATTGATGCAACACATGCCAATTGATTAGGCACACAGTCCCTCGGCAACCACGTAATTCACACAAAATTGCCTCTTAACCAAAACCAATACCTAGCTACATACCCACTAGGAGTTCCCGAGAAAAAGTATCTCTGCGAAACCCTTTTGACCAAGAAACCAGAATTGTGAAGGTTAGTAGGTAGATACATACATATGTACATAGGTACGTGTTAAAGAAAGCTAAAATGCAACGAATATAACTTTAAAGGGAGGCAAACACCAAAGAGATACTAATGCGGTAAAGTTTTTAACGAACATTCCGAGATTGTTTAATTAGTATAGAATATACAAAATATAAAATAAAATGAATATAGACATAATGCTCAAATGCGAACACCGAATTCTGACCAGCATCGCTAAGCGCAAACAAAATTGTTTACGA
Source organism: Ferdinandea cuprea (assembly GCA_963576555.1). Lineage (NCBI taxonomy): Eukaryota > Metazoa > Arthropoda > Insecta > Diptera > Syrphidae > Ferdinandea > Ferdinandea cuprea. Next base: position 89,956,048 of record OY754959.1, read on the forward strand.
AAGGCAACGATGCCAATAGACAACTGTTAAGCAGAAGAGACCATTTACAACACTTTGATATCCTATATATTTATATATTTATATGTATTATCAGTTGTTTGAAGCAAACGGAAGCAACCCCAACCAGCAACTAGTGTAGTGTGTCTCGAATTCATTGAGTACATTCTCCACCATGTCGTCATTACACCCAGTACTAAATCCCTCCTGCCCTTTATTAAGCGAGTAAAGATACGACGCAAAACCTTTTTGTTTCTTTTTGTGACGACGGTATGAGTCATCGTCATGTCGACACAATGACGATGTCTTCGTCACTCTCGACACGACCGAATTGGCCGATGGTGTATAAGTGTTTGCATTTTGCTATGGATGTAGGTATGTATATGTATACCTTATGACCAGCCTCAGCCTTCCTCACCTCCCGTGGCGTAGACAAGGTTGCAATTATGCATGCATATCTACGCCTTGGGAATATGAGCGCGCTTTTGTTTGTAGCGAGTTTTGGAGCACCAAGGGAGAATGCAATCTGAATAAACATTAGGGTGGAACGATCTTTTCGCGCAAGTTTCTCCTTCTGGTGGACAGATTTTATCTTAACTCAAATATTTACCCTTTGTAGGTATGTATTGTAACAAAACAGTGTTAGGAAAAATATTACATATTTGTATAGTACGGTTCGATGTTTGTAGACGAATCACTTGGAAATCTAAAATATATATTCCTATTTTGAATGTCGATGGAACCATGGATCAAGATCAGTAGACTTATTCAAATCTTATCAGATATGGTTTCCAAACGGCAATTTTGTTTATGCATGACTTTGCACTTTATCACAAGGCAGACAAATTTGTGGGAGCTTATAAAATGAGGAATAGGCAAAACAATAAAAAGTCAGTTAGAACTAATAGAACCGCTTATTGTAGCAGCAGCAGTTGAATACAATTTTTAGTTTTATTGACCCCTTCTTTCCAATTTGTTTCTTATATTTTAAAAAATAGAAACATACATTAAAGTAATGGGTGTTCCTTTAAAAAAAAATGTAAGTCCTATTCTTTCCAATGACCGTAATAATTTGATCACCCACTGCACTAAAACGATTTCATTTAAACATTTTTGAAATTTTTATTTAATTCAAGTTTAAAGTTTTGTTACTTCACGTCCTTTTTGGCAGAAAACAGATTTCAAAAGAAAAAAATATAGGTATCTACCTATGCAGTAAAGTAATTGCCGTATACAAATGATTTTCTACTGACTATTTCCTATTTCCTTCGCAATTTGTGAAACAATAACAATAAATAGTCAATCTTTAAAACTAAAAAAAAAAAACAAAATCGTCAGAATGTAGTGAGATTTTTTGCATTTAAAATTTATTAATTTTAAATTAATGACGATTTCGAAATTAATGAACGATACATACCGACACATTTACTGGGTGAGAAGAAAATGGATTCAACTTATTTTGCTCCACCCTATTGTACAATACTTATGTATGTGAGGGATACCAGACTTCAATTTGGGGAATTTGGATGAACACTTTTTTGCGACCATCTTCCGGCTGTGCAAGTTTTTTTTTTATTTTGCTTTTAAAAGTGGAGTAGGTAACTGTTGTATAGATTTGGTTATCTTCAATAAATGTGGGACATGATTCGGCTTGTAATATAATTCAAAAAACGTGGGACTATGATTTCATTTATTTTGTTTTTCTTAGATCAAGACCCCCTCCGAAGAGCTTTAAATTGAAATTACGCCGTTTGGCGGTTATGATGGTGAAGGGTGGATAAAAAGAAATTAATTCAATAAGATATTCGATGCTACACACGTACCTACCGCTGCTATGAAGGAAATTGTTCGATAATTTGGTGATAGAGTTTCATACTTTTGACAAGTAAATATGTCTTCATAAGCAGGTTATAATTTTAGAAAATAGGTAGGTAACTTTTAAAACATTAAAAAGTAAGTGCTTTATGTTTAAACGAAAATGTCTCATTGCGTTTAAGGCTTTTTTTTAAGCGTACGTTTCGGATTCGAATGTAACTCAAATGTTCTTTGATACCTGTTTATCAAAGCTTTCAGAGACAATTTTAATGGCAAAAGTCGATCTTTTGTTTATCGAGATCTTACAAATTATTTCAGATCTTGTTGCATCCAAAATAACATATACAATAGGACTACATAGCGTATTTTTGCAGCCAAAAGATTTGAAAATGCAACTTTGTACTTAAATCTCAAAGAAATAGGTAAGAACAAAACAAAATTTATAAAGTCTCGTTTCCGCTTATTTTCAATTTAAGTTAAAAACTAAGTAGCAAAAGCTTATAGTGCTGGTTATAGAGTGTTTTGCTACTGTACTGCTTAATTTAATTAAAATTTTCTAAGTTGCTCGACAAAATTTATTTTTTTAGCGTCAAACTACCGAACTCTTAATTATTAAAATGAGTTAAATGAGTTTTTGATATGCAAGAAGATAAGTCATAAAAGCCGGAGGCTGCCCTTATGGGTACACATGTCCTACACTTTTTCAAAAGCGATATGTACTGGTATTATAAGTAGGTAACTATATTATCTTGTTACTATATTATTCGATATCTGCAAAGTTGAATTTTCAGATTCTGAAGCGTCGGAAACGATAGTTTACCTATCCATTTTTGCAAATGTAGGTACATATTCTATATTCAAATTCTATGAAAAACAAAACTAAAAATTTGTTTAAAAATCCGTTTACTCACCTTTGAAAGCCACATACACAAAACTAATACAATTCACGGTAAGCGTGTTTTTTTAAAGTTGTTAAAAGAAACAAAATGTCCTCGGCGATAAATACTTTTTCAACCCACCCGGAAGAACAAAACCGCAGATTCGATTTAGCACAAAAACGTTAAACTTAAAATATTGAAAAAGCAACCCGAAATAAAAATACACTTAACTTAATACACACTCTATTTTGGTGCAACTGCAGTAGGGTTCCATATTTTGTTTGATCTTGACTGGATGCGGCACAGTGTGTAACGTGAGAAAGTTCAATGCGAAGTTAGACCGAGGATGATATTCTCCGACATATAGAACGAAGTGCAACAAACTGAAAACGGAACCAATTACCAACTATATTCTATGATTAGAGGTCACCTCCAGTCAAAGACGACAAAAATCGATTTGGAAGCCAATGCGCGCAATTACTTAACGCACCCAAGTCAAATATAACAATATTCATCATATTCATCGGCAGAGCCACAATTGCTGCTAAAGCTGATAGCAAGCACCCAAGATGCTAAGCTCTTTGTTTTATCTGCCGCCGATAGTCAGAGCCGAGCCGCTAAATTTTCTCTGCGGATTGTTAAAAAATATCTTTCAAGATTTTCTCAGTTTCCTCTTTCAATAATGCATCGATGTAAGAGTGTGTCTGTGAATAATATAACACTGTTACAGAATAACGTTGCGTTTCAACCGATCAATATTGCACGCTGTCGACGATTGCACGATCTTTGTTGCTTGAACTTTGTTGATCCGCTTCCGACCATCATCATCTCAGTTATCTCTCCTCTCCTCCTCATGACTATTTTTACGAATAACGGTTGCAATCATCACTTCTACCTCCACCATAATCACCACACATCATCTCCGCCCGACCCAGTCCAGCACTTCAACAACTAATGGGGAACATTCTTGCTGCAAGAATTTGCAGAAGCAGCATTACCGCCGAGTTTCCGATTACACACTGTAACAGCAGCACCACAAGTCAGTCATCTTTATCAGAGATCATAGCAAAACAAAAAAAAAACATTGCACTTAAACGGGTCTTCTACCGGTCGGTCTGTTGGTTGTTGATGTCTCGGTTTGTATGACCATTTATTTAGATCGAAACTAGTTCAATTCGAGTGATAAATAAAAAAAACAAAAACTATTGCTCTTCAAAGCGCACAGAAACAAATTGCGAAATTTTAAACAACCATCTTCGACGATAGCCGGCGCACAAGTAATTCTTCAATTCCGTAGAACGTTGTCTCCTGCTGGTTTCCACCACCGTTCGTGACGACGAAGATGGTGACGACAAAGACGGCGGCAACATACAAGCGACGGCTACTACAACGAAACGACCAAGATACTACGACGATGGATGACGAAACGAAGAGGATGATGATGAAGCGCAAAAGAAACATAGGAAACAAAACCAAAATGTACATAATACCATTCAAACTGGCCACTAGCCTCGCACAACAATATCACATATCACATATTCACATGAACCAACAGATACGGCAGCTGCTGGGCAAATTTAGAGCAGGAGCACATAGCTGCAGAAGCCCAGACCAGTTTTCTTAAAAATGTACATATAGCAAACCACTCTAACATAGCACCCCTCCAAGAAACGATATTACTTGTTGTTGACATGCAACAACCATTCCAATTGATATAGTAGTTTTCGAAACGGCTCTGTTAATTGGTATGAACGATATGTTGGATTAATTGGTTTGGTTGGTGTCGAACATGTTGGTTGGTGTCGAAGGCGAAACGAAATATTGCGTTTTTCTCTTGTTATTATGGCGTCTCACACTCACACCGATACGCGATAACATTCGCTATAATTTAATAACAGGGGAGTGGGTGCTGTACGTTTGTAGATAAGCTGTAGAGGTATGTTAATGTATGAATTCCGTTATTCTTAGATTTCCTGTACAGTATGTAAAATTTAAATTTAACTTTGTCACTAATTCCAGTATAAACCGAGTAACTATAAGTATAAAATATAATGCCAACTACAGTATATTAAAGCAGCGTTGCCGTCAGATTTTGTTCTTTATAAATTCTACAAAAAATAAAATGTACTGAGCGCTGCCCGTTTTCTTTTAGAGTTGATAAACGCACCGCATGTCATCACTCAGATCGACTTGAAAATCTTGGTCAATTAACATATTACAAAAAAAAGGAGTTTTGCAAAGATGTTACTAAAATTGCTAAGCTTAAAGAGCACGTAGAAGTATATTGTTGGACTTGAAATATGCGTATTTCAAAGCTCCAAGGACTGACATTTATTTTATGGAATTAGGCGAAAGAGAAGTTCACTTCTTTTTTGTTCAAAGTCTAATTATTGAATTACTTGGTCTTTCAAACTCAAAATTAGATATATTTAAATGCACGAACAGCCTTTTGTGAGTATTTAATCATAAAAATACTAAAATCTATTCATCTATTCGCTCCGTAGGTCCAGTCATAAGAATTACAACTTTGTTTTATATTATTAAATGATTATTGATACGTTTTTGCTCCTGTTTTTGTTTTGCTTTGTTAATATTTTATCTGAAAGCCCCTTTTCTTAAGCGCGTGCCCCTTTTTAAGCCCCTTTATGCATTTTTTTTAACGGCAACACTGCATTAAAGTAGGTTTTTCCCATAGTTCTCGGTAACTTGGGTAAAAATTGGAGATAGACTCTTCTTTAGAGTATGTCAACGAATTATATTCTAAAGTATTGAACATTAAGTCGGTAACACCCTGTATATAAACCGGCAAATAACTTCCTTGCATAAATGTAAAATTGTATTCTGAGAAAAGCATTTTTTACGCAGTTTAATTTTCGAAGCTGGGATCGATCAGAGTCATCAGAGTTTTGTATAGCTTACACTTCGTTCTTCGGAGTTAGGAGTTTTGAACACATTTGTTTTGTCAAACCGAAGTAACGAGGGTAATTCTTCGTTGAATTTCCACTAAGTTATCGTTTGCGTAGTTAATGTTAACCCCTAGGTAGGTAAACTCCCTAACTACCAGTTACCTTTTGTCTTAACCGGTAAACAGGTGTTTCCTTGTTTGTTGAAAGCATGTATTTGGTTTTGTCCTCGTTAACTTCAAGGCCAACTAAGCTCGCCTGTTCTTCAATTGCCATCCGCATACCCAAGTAGCTGTACAGATCAGTTAAAGACAGTACCTTCCGTTTTTACGCCTGCCCTGCGCACTATCTGTTCCAGAATAAGGTTGAAGAAGTCACATGAAAGCGTATCCCCTGACCGGAATCCGGTTCATGGTTGGAACAGTTAAGATGAGCTGCTGCCAAACTGCACATTGCACCGCGTATTCTCCAGCATCACACGGCACAATTGAATCAGTTTTGCCGGGATCCCAAATTCGGCCATCGCCACGTAAAGCTACTGACGGTGAATCCTTTCATATGCCGCTTTGAAGTCGATGAAAAGATGATGTGTCTCGACTTGAAATTCGGTGGTTTTTTTCCAGGATTTGTCTTAGTGTGAAAATTTGGTTAACTATCGGAAGCCACACTGATACTTGTCGATTAGTGTGTTGCAAAACGGCTTGAGTCGTTCACGCAGTACGTTAGATAGGATCTTATATGCGACATTAATTAAGGATATGCCTCGATAATTCTTTCAAGACATAGGATCGCTTTTCTTGTAGATGGGACGTATGTAGAGTAAGTGGACTCACTGATCTGATGATCCTACACCACATCCGTGTGAAAAGCATTTAAAACTAAGGTTGCTAAGTCTTATTGATAAAAAAAACGCATTTTTAAATAACTGTTAATACTACTCAACCTTATAGGTACCAAGATTTATTTTAAAATCAACGATTTATTGGAATATTTATTATGAGAAATTGCAATCAACACATAAAAAATATTAGGAAAATATGGATAACATTTCACTTCTTTTTTTATTGAATTCATATATAAAAAGCATTTCTGAAAAAACCGTGGCCAAAAACTTGAGTTATTACAACTTCGACTATATGTATTTTAAAGAAAAACATAATATAAATATTATAGAAACTTACCCAAAAATGTAAAAGCAAAGAATAGAAATAAATTAATATGTTTTAACATGTTCAGGGTCATTAATTTCGTGGTTTCAAGTTTGTAGCGATAGCATTTGATACCTGTCAAACTCAGCTGTCATTTGAAGTGTCATAATATTAGTTGAATATTTGCCATTTACGATAATGGATCGCTTAGCAATCGAACAATGCGTTAAAATTATTTAAACTTACTACAGAAGTTTCGCGAATTACGCGATTATTATGGTCGTTTTAGTCGGTAAAATTGTAAATAGAAATTTGAAGTCAGTGGAAGCATTACTAATGTCGTAAGGCCTGTGCATCATCGTAATGGACGCTTAGTCGAAAATATGGCCGAAAGGCGTCATTCTCCGTATTCCAATGGGCAGACGGTTATAGTCAATTCTGAGCGATATGGTCGAATGAAAACCGATTTATGTTGGCGGGGATTTTGACAATAACAAAAAAAAGCCAGTAAGAATTCCCCTTGTAACAGGCAAATCAATTCCTTTGCTCAAGCAAGTAGTCATCCTGCAAATTCTTAAATTAATCAAATATTAAATTTGGAATCAGTTTAACAACTAGAGCTAAGGATTTCACTTTATCATAAATAACGCCTTGCGGACGTAAGATCTCGAATTTACAATTGAATAAAAAACTCAACAAAGATATTCATATGTATGTTAAGTGAATTAAAATAGAAGGGTGTTACTTATGTGTCATTTAGCTAATACTTAAAATCGTGCAAATTGTATAGACTTTTAATTGTATAGACTCCTAAAACTGCTGAAATTTAATAAAATTAATGAAAATCTTTTTCAGGATCTGCTAAAATCGCAGGAATGCTAAATCTGGTAATGCTGATTTGCTTTTATATTTTTAATAAGATAGATAGCCAACATACAAACTTAACGTGTGAATCACAACACAACTCCAAGCTCAATTTAAAAATATGCCATTTGCACCACCTAACTTTATGTGTATGGGTTATTTACATTAATATCAAATACGAGTTGTAAAAACGGCACAGAAATTTTGAATAAATTACTGCATAAAACTTCAAATCAATTGATTCACACGTACTCCCGAATGAGAATTTGAGAGAGAAAAAATTGAGTAAATTTGCGGTCTTAAGGGGGCTGGAGACCTGGAAATTGACTTCGTTATTGAGCCTTTTTTGTAGTGTTGACTCTGTTTGTTTGATTTTTTCTAGCGATTACTTGATGTTTATACGATCAGCTAATCCTTTAGGCATGAAACTAAAATTGTTCCCTCCCCTTGATAAATGGGATAAACGTCTCACTGTTCATCAACATTATTAATAGCTGGTAATTTGTTTTCATTTGGCGGCAAGGCTTACTTACATTTACAAAGAAAATAAAAATAAATTAGCAAATAGAAGATGCTACATTATGTGTGCAAAGAGATTTGATACATTTTTACATGAGAAATGTATATAACGCTTAACTTGACATACAAAACTTGTATGCGTCTGAATAGAAATTTCGTATTCGACGTATTTTTTATAATGAGTATGGTTTTTTGTACATACATATGTATGTTAAACGGCAAACTCGAGTGTTAGACAAAATTACAGTTAAATCCAATTTGAATTTATATATTAAAGTAATACTTATAATGTGAACGAACTGCGGCTAATGATTCTTATCTACAAACTCATGAGAGGCTATTCAATGCATAATCTTTATTAGAAGATTTTCATTACGTTGTTTGTTGATTTTGAAAAATCTTTCGATAGACAAGGATGCTATGCTTAACCCTCGACCTGTGTACTGTACAATTTTAAGTCATAGTGTACTTGGGCACTCTGTGCCCTGTAAATTATGTATGGAAGAAAAATTGAAAAATTGATATATGAGATCAATGAGAAACAAATTTTTTTATTTACATCCAAATTACGTATACCTACTTCAAAAAATAAAACAAATTTGCATGTACTTAGGCATAGTATGCCCTAAGAAATCAAATCTCCCTTGCATGACATAGACCAATAAGCATGTTAAAATAGGATCGGAAAATTCTTTTGGGCACTTAGTGCCCAAAACACGGGTAGAGGGTTAAAAGAAGTCTCTGTACTGCAGTTGTTCGTCCGGCACTCCAATGCCATTTCCGGAAAGAGCTCGCCGCATTTACAAATTCGCCGAAAAAAACCACCAGAGAAACACTAAAGTCCTCAGCTAGGCGTTGCATCGCTCCAAATACTCATACGGGCCTGACGAGGGTGATATTATCGTTTGAGGAATGAAAAATACGTCTACTCTAAGGACCCAATTGATATAGTTCATTATCGGAAGCCACAGACGAATTCATCAGCATCACCAGCATTCCCGAACTCAAATGGAACTCGCACGCAACGCACAGCTAGAAACGAGAACTCCTTCGAAAAGAGCTATTAGGTAGCTAGGTGTAGCAAGCGCCTTTGTTTTAGGAATCTCTGCGAAGAACTCAAGGGCGACGTCTGGGATAAAGCTTACTAAATCGTATCGAAAAGCAGTGGTTCCCAAAACTTAAAATAAAAAATATTACTAGGCGTAAACGGTCCATACAGGACCCAAAGCCTATCTTCTTCAACCATTTTGTGTGCCAAGATATATTTTTGACACGAGTGGAGGGACCTACCATGTACTGCCAATTCCGAACCATAATTTTATTTTTGAGAAGCTTCTCATGACATTTGTTATTGTTAAATGTTTGTCAGACGTTCGCAAGAGGTACGGGCCGAGATTTGAAACAGCTACGCCTCGGTTAGGGGTCTAACGCACTTAACCACTAATCTACTGCAATCCCGACCTATACCACCTAAAAGTTTTTATTTGCTGCCCACCTCTTGCGAACGTCCGAGTAAGAAAGATCAAATATCATGAGAAGCTTCTCAAAAATAAATTGCCGTTCGGAATCGGCATTAAACTGTAGGTCCCTTCATTCGTGTCAAAAATATAACTTCGCACACACAATGGTTGAAGAAGCTAGGCTTTAGGTGTTACTACCTAATTATTCTTGTTTATGTATCCATAACAACGATTAAAATCCGAAGAAAATACATAGGCACACTATAAACTTTATATAGCCTGAATATCAGTTTGAGGTAAACACACCGCCATCACTATCTATATATATACCTAAAGCTGGTTGGGTCCTTTGTTGGTAAATGCGCCTCTCGCCGCAAACACAAGTAAAATTCCTTAATTAATTCGAACGCAGCGAATAATGTCGATTGCAAGTCATCATCTGCTGACTTACTCAGGAAATACTTAAACGAAACAGCCTGGTGTTAAGTTTCTGCCATTTGCCCGTACTTTTAACTAAATAAATGTATATGAACTTTCCTTTTGAGCCCAACACCTGCTTATGGCGTACGCTAATTGATTTGAGAAAAAAAGAAAAAGAAACAAACCCTACACCGATGGAGATACTTTACTGATGAAATTACACATTTTGATTTTTAATTGACTGCAATAAGAATTTTCGAATTATTCAAAAAGCGTGATTATTACTTCTTATACGAGTTTTCTTTAGGGGAGGAGCAACTAAAAAAAGATTGGTAACCCGCTAATAGTGGCTCCAAAAAGACAACAGATTGCAAGATAACCCTTGCGGCGCAGAAGCATGCCTTGACGGCAGACACATGAGTCATTAAGGTAATTTTGGTGAAATTTGAAATGAGAATGAGTCAACAAAGAATCCATCCTTTTGTGGCTGATGTAAATATCGAAGGGATGAAATGGCTACAGGCTATGCGAAAATATGATTAATCGATTTGTAATGAGAACTGTTTAAATAATACATTCTTGAGAAAAGTTTATTCTCAAAAGTAAGTCACTCATGCCAACTGTATTGCTGGTACACAGCAAAATCATTATAGCTTTTGCTCATTATAATTAAAATTAAGTTACAAAAATATAAAAGAAACATTTTGGGAATCATTTAAAAATCTCATAATCACATAAATGGAGAATCGCAAATGCTTTAAGTTTTAAGATATTAAGATATTCAAATTTAAATGATCAGTTATTAAGAACATTATATTTTCTAAAAACAGAGCCCTACATAAAGCTTCTGATGCAACTATTAACGGAGTAATTTGCATAAATGTGGGTCGGAGTAGGTACACCAAAGTAGAGTTTTCCTTTAATTGGAAATAGCTCCTTACCACAAAACAATTTTTTTCTCAGAATTTATCCATGAATTGTTTTCCAAGGTATTGAAGTCGTTAAAACACTGTATAAAATGCACCCAATAGTTCTAAGGCAAGTACTAAGGAGGCAACATGAATAGAGAATATCGTTTCGCCTTGTGTAGCGGAAGAGAAGGTTCAATATTCAACGGAATTTGATAAGAAAAAAAAACTAAGAAGCAAAACTAAAATAAACTATGTGATATTGCCTTAGTTTTTAAGGTAAATGGTCAAGATATAAGCTTAATTTACCCAGATATGTACCTTATATAGGTACCGTATCTAATGGTACCTTTAATAATTTTAACATATAGTTTGTAAGACCCCTTAATATTTGTCGTAGACCCCTAAAAGTATATATATTTTTATGATGAAGATCAAATCCTAAGAAGATTTAACAATGTCCGTCCGTTCGTCCGTATCAACTTTAATTTACGCTAGGAAGCTGAAATTTGGAACATATACTCCATCTTGTCCCGTAATGGTTAAAAATGTTTAAATGCCACTCACACAATTAAAAAAAAATCATTTTAAAGCTGTAGTTGAAGAGATGAAAGAACCTTAACGTGATACATATGTAGACACTCAAGTTTGCTCTATAAAGTTTTTTGCCGCGCCTACGCCTATGTTGTTTGCATTGAAAATTTATATAAAAAACGAAAAAAATTGTATCAAGATATTTAGCCAATATTTTTTATAGCATATCATCCATTTAAACTTTTTGACCACGCATACATTATAGACGCGTTTTTTTTCCAAAAATATTTGTTGTTGTAAATTTCATTGAATGAAATACAACGCCATCTTTGGGGATACTAATACTGCTCGCCCCCAGCAGACTGTAGCCTTTACTTTTGCTTTTTTGGTAAGTTGTTTTAGATGTTAGAATACAGCCTAGGTTATTACCTGTTTTAACCAAAGAACTAAACTGACAAGTTTTGGGAACTACTAAGTTCATCAAGTTTTTGCTCTGGGATTAGGGATGGCGGCAGACCATCGATCAGGTTAAAAAAAACTGCTTCGAACGTTGACGAACTATTTCATCGGAGATTTAATTTTTCATGGTTCCAATATGACTCGGAACGCAAACAAGACATTGGGTCTTCAGTTGTGCGGTCGACTGAAAAGAGTTCTTAAGTAAGTTCGAAAGAAGAGGACCACAAATATAAATTTGTTGTTGGTAAGGCCGATTATTCTCTCTACCAATCCGAATAAGGATGTCATAGTTCCTTTCACAAAGAGAAGAAATTTAAATCTAAACCAAATTCCATAAATGAAACGGCCCAATGTGGTATATGGATGGTTCAAAAATGGACTCTGGGATGGGAGCTAGCATCTGCGGTCCAAACAAAAATGTCTCAAAACCCATTGGAAAAAGTCGCAGTGTATTTCAGGCAGAGCTCCATGCCATTGAGGAATGCGCAAACCTATTTCACACCTCCGGTATTAAAGGCCAAAATCCATATCTTCACGGCCAGCCAAGCAGCTATTAAAGTCCTTAGCTCGCCAATTATTGACTCCAAATCAGTACTACACTGCTTTCAAACCCTTCAGTCACTAAGTATCAGGAACAAGACCAAAATCTGGTGGGTTCCTGGACACCGGGGAACTGAGGGAAATGAGAAAGCTTACGAATTGGCTAGAAAGGGCTCGGAGACCCCCTTTATAGGAACCGAGCCTTTTTGTCTTATATTATAATCAAATCAGCAATAAATCTAGAATTAAAAAGCTGGAAACACAACATGTGCATCTCCTATTGGGAAAGCATCCCAGGTCTTAGACAGAGCAAAAAGGTTATACAGCCCTTCAGAAACGATGCCAAGAATATACTTAATCTATCTAGGCATGATATAAAAAATCTTATTAGCTACCTAACCGGCCACCACAGATTAAGATATCACCTTTACAAACTAAAAATAGTCGACTCATCGGAGTGCCGACTGTGTCTTGAAGAAGACGAAACCGCAGAGCACATCATATGTGAGTGCCCTGCCCTATAGGGAATAAGAAGGATAGCTTTTCTTAGAGAAGTAATTAGCATTGATGCTATTAAGAATCGTTCTCCTGATCGTATCATCAGCTACATTAGGAAAGTAGAGGCGCTATTTTCCTAAGCAATAAATCTTTTAGTTCGAAGTGCAATCCCTATCGCATCGGCGAGTCAGAAGCTACAAAAAAAGACCGAATATTCGTTCGCTGCATGGTGGAAGCATCTATTACGGTACGCTGAGAGCAAACTATGATGTTTATATCGTCCGCATACCACAGTACCTGCCCTTCCTTGCCGAAATTCGGTGCCTTTTTGAAAAGATGGTGCGTCTCCACTTGAAATTCGTTGGTCTTCTACTGGGTCTTGCAAAACATAGCATCGCCTTTCTTGTAGATGGAGCATATAGAGATGATGTCCAGTCATCGAGCGTGCCTTCTTCCACCCAAATTTGTTTGATGATTTAGTACATGCGCCCTACCAAAAAATCACATTCGTATTTAAAAAGCTCTGCACTTAGATCATCGTTCATCGCAATGCTTAAACTATGGCGTCTATGGTAGGTAATGCGTAGTTAATGTATACTCCAGGTGAGCTCTAAAATAGTTCGCAGCAACAAGAAACACATGGTCGATTTGGTTTGCGGTTCCACAGCCTGGAGAGTCCCAGTTTGCTGTGTGGATTCTTAGGCATGGAAACCTAGTGCTAATTATCGCCGTATTACAAGCTACTGCAAAGTCAAGAACCTAGTTGGTAGCCGTGGAGGCGGTGCTTATTGAAAAATTTAAACCGATTTTATTTATTTTTCTGACCTTTGATGGAGACTAATCCCACAGTTAACAATTTTTTTTTTTCTTTATTTAAAAAAACTTAAGATTGAATGAGCATTTACAAATCATCACCAACAAAAGCTTGAGCTCAGCACTTATATTGTGTTGGCTATTTGATATGTTAATTTCTTTTAGTCTTTTCGAGATTGATTGGTTTAAATTACGCTGGTACATTTGTATGCCTAAAACACAGTGATACACATTTCCGAAACCTTGTTGTTGTTCCCAAAGAATCAAGTCCCAAATATGTTTCCCATGTCTTCTCGTATATATTTGAGAATTATACAAATATATTTGATTAGGTATCCGTGATCCAATACAGATCGATTACCTACCTGTTTCTTTTTTTTATTTTTTTTTCTATTAGTAAGTAGGTAAGGTACCTATGTATGTACCTAACTGTTAAAGTCTTGTTAGTAATGCTGTAAGTCCAATCTAAACGGCAACTAAGGTAGTAAGTATCAATTTTAATGATATTCTTTATCCACTCGAAATTTAAGTCATTTTGATTAGCACAGCAATAACAGTGGCCAACTGAGAAATTGAGCCAAGAATACAAACCAGACATCTGTTACTTCGACAGGAACATCGAATTAAATGGTATACGCCAGAAGGCATTCAACTGCACTCCATATAAGGTACACGAAGCAAAGGCAACCCGCTGCAGCAAAGCAGAGCAGAAGTAAGAGGAACTAAATTTCTGCAGCACATACATTCACTTAAGTCCACCTTCAAATCTATCATTACGTGGCAATGATGGTGAATCTAGAGGGAAACTGAAAACAGAATATAACTTCTCTACCTGTTGGCATTTGGGCTTCTCCCAAGTTTCAACGATTATTCGTTTCGTTTGCGTTTGCCTAACCACCAAATGCAATAGGCTGTGGCTGTGTGGCGTTGTAAATCGCTACTCGCGAGATCTACATCTGTGTCTGTGCGTCCATATACATATTGAACACCGTTTTTAAAGACAGGTGCTGGACGATTAAGCGTACATATTCGTTTGTTCTATTTTTGTGTGTTACTTTTGGAAACAACATGTCCAGTAAAATATGCGCTCTGCACCTTCCCGCTCCAGCTTCTACCACACAACAAAATCACACGCAGATAATCAGTTTACTGCATCCATGGGAATTGTATTGTTCATTAGAAGTTATAGTTCATGCTGGTGGTTAATGATTTGACAGGTAACGTAGTAAAATAATAATAAATTTTAACAAAAGTCTTACATTCGTGATATTCGATTGCGAAAAGTAGGTGAAAATGGGACTTTGGTACCTTAGATAGAAATGAAGGTTAATTTAACTTAAGTTCAATTTTCCTATTTTAAAATTTACGAAATGTTATTTTGTTGTGATGACAAAAAATGTTTTGTTTTAATAAACATACAAAAATACATATATGTACATATGTTTAAAAAATTAGAAAATCAACGGCGAATATTGCTTATTATCATGCGTCGAATGTACCTTTTTTTGTAACAAATTTTTCAGACCTTTTTCATTAAATTCTCTAAAAACTTTTGCCACTATAGTGTAAGTAAGGTTACCAATAGGGGTATTTTGGCCCGGAGAAAATCAGATGAAATTGTAATCATTTTCTGTGCAATTCGGTCTACAAAATGTTATAAAGTTTTTGTAATTATGTCTAAGAGTTTCTAAGTAATATCATATAGAGATTTATAGCGCAAAATCAGAATTTTCATTTTAACTCAATATAACTTGATTTGGGGTGATAGAAGACCCCACTACCATTCTAGTTTATTTTCGTCGGATTTGTATACATATCGCCTTGGGGGGCCTAGGGAAATTTCATAGTAAAACCGACTTGTTGCATTACCTTCTCTTTATATGATTTCACTACAATACATAACAACATTTCCAATTGAATTGCTGACTGAATACTGGCTCTGAAATGGATAACTACTGGATTTTTTAGGCTGAGCACTAAAAATTTTATTTATTATAAATAAAGGAGTGATGTTTTTGTTGTTTTTTTAACTATAAAAATTAATTATACAATTTTATTTTAATTAGAAAAATAATTAGCGTTTTTCCAGGAATGGAACTTGAGTTCCTTGCAACCAGTCCAACATGCTTATCACTAGGCAAATTTGGTGTATACAAAGTTAACATTAAAAATGAATAAGTTGGTACTATTTTACCTTCTTAAGGTAACATATTCTCTTTTATGGCCAAAACTTCCTGTCAAAAATGAGTAATGAACAAGATAGTCAACATTACAAACATACATTGTCCCTAATGTATTTACGAAATAGGACAAGATTAGCTAGTTTCGCTGTGAGCAACAACGGCTTGATTTGTAAACTATTATATTAGTACAAATTGTATACAAATATGTGTAAAATTAGCTGTAAAAATTGGTTAACATACATATTTGAGCGTTATGGCAAGACTGTAGAAGTTGTAGCTTATTAAAATTAAAAAAAAAATGGACATCATACACGCTTCTTGACCTCAAAATCTATAGATCGGTTTCTAGATATAAATAAATAAAAGCTTAAGAAATCATTTGTATAGTACTTAGGTAAAAACGAACTGATAAGGCAAACATATAAAACCGTTTCGCCATTCGTCTTGTGGACATATAAAAAGACAGACAGACGGGCAGACATACTGACGGACGGAATTGCGAGAACGTTATAATCGATATACCATACATCTAAGGTATACGGTCCGGCGAAATAGTCCAATTTGAACAAACTTTTGTGTACAATCCACATAACTACTTGTCTTTGTGATTTTCATTGCAATATTTACAACCTACGGTCATATTTATTTTGACAAATACATACACATGTAGTTTGTAACACTCCTTAATATTCGTCGTAGACCCCTAAAAGTGTATGTTTACATCATGAGCATCAAAGGTAAGATGATTAAACAATGTCCTACCATCTCGATAATGGTCTGGTAATGGTTGATAATTTGTATTCACAATTGCAATAATAAACTTTTGTATGGTATTTCCCCAATTGTTATGAAGAGGTGTTCTTCCACGCTGGCAAAACCACTGCGTAAGCTTTTCTATCTGTCCTATTCTTAGGGCTCTTTCCGAGAAGGTGGAAAACAGAATTTGTCCAGCCCGTACCAAAAAAGGCGAATCTTCCTCTCCCTCCTCCTACCGACCAATTGCACTTACGTCCCTTCTTCCCAAGGTCACAAACGCTGATTAACCGTCAGCTGATGAAATATCTCGAACCTCGAAAACTTCTTAATGACGGCAGGACGATTTTCGCAGCAACAGGTCCACTGGTGATTTGATAACTTATCTAACTGAAATGTGGAACCAATCTATTCACCATGGTGATGAAATCAAAGTCGTTGCCCTTGACATTTCAAGGCATTTGACAGAGTTTGGCATCAAGCTCTCTTGTCAAAAATGCGTGCATTTGGGATCGATGTTGTTGTTTTGGACGGTTTCAAGTCAGCAACTTACCAAATAAATGCTGGTGTTCCCCGTTTTGTCTCCGACTCTCTTTCTCATTTTTATCAATGATCTCCTCTCTGTTACTTCTTATCCTATTCATTCCTTCGCCGATGACAGTAGCCTCAGCTTTACATATTCATTTCCTGAGCAACGTCCCTCATCTTCGGGCGTTGAACTCGAACAGCAACAGCCATGCTAGGAATGCACATCAGTTCACCCTCAAGCCTGTATTCGGACGTACAATGAAATACAAGGATTCGTTTTGTAACCGTACAACGCGAATGTGGAATGCTCTACCACGCTCTGTTTTTTTACAGTTTACAGACATTTAAAACCAATCTGCATCGGTATCTCCTTTTTCCTAATCCTTCACTTCCCTAATGCCCGCACGGTGTTACTTCATTGTAAGGGTATCTAAAATCCCTTTAGTGCGCTATTATTAAAAAAAAAAATAAAATATATATATGTATACATTAATCATATGCCATTTATAGCAATAAAAAATGCAAAGGAATATATCGTATATTTAAAACTTAAAACATTATAGAAATGATTTGCTGTACGCCGCCAAGTGCCGGACGATAACCAATAAAGGAGAATTAATACTTGGCTCCTTCGAAAGCAAAATTCTTCGAAAAGATACAACCGCGAACTCTATATGCTGGAGAAAGATGTGGATGTAGTCCAAAACGCCAAAACTCGTCGACTACATTGGCTCGGCCACATCGAACGAATGGAAAATTATGCTCCAGCTTAGATAATCTTCGAATCCCAGCCCCCACTTCGAGACGATAAAGAAGAGCGAACCTCAGTTTTAAAGACCAAGGTATCGCGGATGCCAGAACGTTTGGTCTGGATTACTGGAAGCAGCGTGCCCGGGATCGCAGAGGATGAAAGGCTCTCATGAGGTCTGAGGGGAAGAGTCCCTGTTCGGGAGCCCGTTAAATAAAAAAAAATTAAAAATATTTTTAATTCTCATAAGATTAAATATACCAATTTTTTTCTGGGAAACAAAAAAATATGTTTGCATGTAAGAATGTGCCTATGAACAAAACACACTGAACTCAAACTCACCACACTTGGACATGCCGAAAGTGACGTCGGTTGCTGAGAATTAAAAGCGAGGAAACAATTTGATAACTAGCTGTTGGATTTTTTTCGCAAATTTAAGGGTCAGAAAACATTTATTTTTTAGTCAAATTGGAAACGCTCTAAGATTTATTATTAACAGTTTGCCTGTCCCGGTTTATCTTCTCTTGGAAACATATCATAGAACTGGAAAATATTACTTTACCCAAAATGTAACAACAATGCCAATGTCAAATCCCCTAAAGCAGTAATTGGTAAAGGGATTTCATCTTCGTTCCGCAGGTGGCGCACTTAGTTACATAGCTTAAGGTATGTGCTTTTGGCAGGCAGACGCCTATTACCACAGGTTTTATTGTGATTAACTATTATTAAGACTGATATATTTTATTATAAACTGTTGTCGCATTGCAGGCACATGCCTGCCAAAATGCATCCCCCACAAAACGCAGTAACGAAGTTGCTTAAGAGGTACCTGACTCCTGGAGAAAGAGGGTTTAAATAACTGAGTCCCGCGTCATGAGCTATTGTTTGTAAGATACTTTTTGATTCACAAAAACTGTTCTCATAGCGACTGTCTGACAAAATTTAAACTTTTAAGCCCAACGAAAATGTCAATTTACCCCAAAAATGCTACAATTTTACGCAGTTTGATATATTCCACTTTTTCCCCATTTTATAGCTATATAATATTTGTTGTTATTTGCATTTAAAACTAAGAGTAGAGATTCAAGTGCTTTCTTCCTATGGCAATGCATACATTTTATTTAGAGAACTAGAAGAAACCTTTCTTAAAACTTTGTGCCATGGACGTTAAGGGAGTGCCTTATAAAATACCCAACCTTTTTAATTGCAACGTAATATGAAGGGAGTATATAAAAGATTAAACAATATCGCTTAAGGCCACGATTACTTTAAATGTCAAAAAATCGAATGTTGCGTTATTTGAAAAATAAAAAAGACTACATAGGCTATTCCATATATGCATGTTTATAAATAGTTGAGATTAACCCAACTAGGCAGTCAGAGAAACCGTCTTCCACGATGACTATCATACTAATCTGTCGCGGTCAATGATAACATTTTTGTTTGGTCACTTAGAATCATACTACTAAAACGGAATCTTGGGACTTGTTTTCAATTACATCGGAGCAATAACTTTCCAATTGTATATATCAATCCGGAATCATGACCAGTCACACCCCTTATTCAAACCTTATTCAAACGATGCCATCCATCAAGTTGGAAATATTTCACGATTGCAAGGACCGGCAAAATATGCATCCATCAATAACTCAAGGCCACACAGAGGTGTTCCTAACACGTCATTGTCCAATTTGATTGTCCACACCCTCATGGTATTCTCTAGAATTGTTCTACAAGCAGTTCTTTGATCATGGCTTAGCTCCATCAAAATCACTGCGAAGTCTCTTCCTGGTATTACATGACATAACAGATAAGCAGCAATGTTTATTGGGTGCCGACTTTCGTTTCGACCCAAGTGTTATACGGGCAAGGACAGTCGAGGAATAAACAATTTACAGTTGATTTCATTGCATTGGCCACAGGTTGGGCGATAGAAGAATCATTGTGGATACTCTATCCTACTTGCAGTATACTCAACTCTTATGTAGGTATTTTACTGGAGATACACAAGTAAGTATACTCGTTGATCTACTATATAGCTCATCATGTCTTACCTGTTACCTTTCCCAATAGGGATTCGGCGAGCGGTCATGTTAACGTACGCGCCTTGCGCCCATAGTGGATCACATACATAGGCCAATTGATTCACTTTTAGTATACGGAATAGATTAATCGGAGAAATAATGAAAGAAAACAACTGAAAATGGGCAGAGTAAAGTCAGAACGGACCGTAGGCAGAAATGGTTAGATTAACGACACAAGATGCAAAATCAACGAAATATACAGCTGTGGGATAGATGTATCATTGTTTAGTCATAAGTGATATACACATGGGTGTGGTAGTTGTTTGCAACAACAGGATTGAAAGGCTCATATTTGTTGGTTTTGTTTTAATACAAAATTTGAAAACAGCTTTTTCATATAAATGTGGTATGGTGTCAAGAAAATTACGTCTCATCCAAGGATTGTCTACTAGAAAGTTTTATAAGTACTTTATATTGTATTGACAACTAGCTTAATGCCCGGGGCTTACTGTGGAAATCATTTTTTAATAAAAAGAAAAACAAAAACTTTTCGAATTGCTGCAAATAAGTGCAAATAAGTGCAAATTGTGTCATATAAAAAAGGAAAAGGTCATTATTTGACCAATTGGCATGTAATCTAATCTTACCTTAGGTGAGTACAATGATAATAAATTTTCAAAAAACAAGTAAGTATCATATAATTTTTTAATTTCCACAAAGGTACAAAGTTTCAAATTAATTCAACAGATTTTTTTTTTAATTATACATTTTTACGAAGTATGTACATATGTAAATGTGTTCCACACTCTTGAGAAACTCGGGAAAAATACCAAATTACTTCTAATTCGATCAAGGTTCATTATTCCGTCTGTTATGCACAGTATCTTCATCTCTGCTGCTGTCAATTTGCCCTCATACTTTTGGAGAGCATTGTGAACCGCAAGTGAGCGCCGGATGAACAACTGCGGTACAGAGCCTTCGTTCCAGCTGAGGGGCCATTATTCGGTCTTCTGCCGATGATTAATATCGTTATCTACTTCGCTGTTGATCATAGATCCCAGACACTTGAATTTTTCACACTCGTGAATAACTTTTCCTTTCAAATAAATACCTGGAATAGGTCGGAGTGGATCAGAGAATTGGCAGTAACCTCTTTTTTTGGGCTAATACGATACCCATTCTCCTCCAAAATATTCACACAAACGTCAAGTGCTCGTTGTAGAAAAGTTTGAACCTCGTTTATGATGGTTCTTTAGAGTAAAACAAGCCAGTGTCAACTTGATCTACCATCTTATTCAATAATATCGTGACCGAGAATAAGGGCACTTAGTTCTAAGGAGTTTTTACGGTACAAGAAAGTGTCGGCTGACACAAACAGTAAGATCTGTCCCTATTTAGTTTGCTAAGTAACATAATAAGCTCTTTTCTATCGATGAATATCATACGATGCAATAGAACGGTCACTGTCAAAACTAACACACACCCTGGACTAGTACGTGTGTCAGCCCTTTTTGTTTGAAGACGGGTTGTAAGCGTAACTCAGCGTTAAGCTCTTCTGAGTCTCTGGATACAGCGGCGTGCCGGCTATTGAATGAGCTGATTCACTGGCAACGATGGAATAAGTCCTTGAACCAGACCATTCTGATAAAGCAGTAAATATATTACCCGGTAAGGGTTAACCGATTGAAAGTCCTTAAGACACCAGAAAGAATTTATATTGGACTAATCGAAAGTTGCATTGTTTTTTGTTTTTAAACATATCCATTGTTTTTAAGCAGAATTAAAAAATGTTCTGAACTTCTCAAATATCTCATTGCGTTTTTTTTTTTTTTTGTTAAATAAGAAATCACTTACAATTTAAATTTACAGCTTTTTTCTACAGTACCTGGTTCAATCCCAGGATCCCAGGTGAAGATAGTGCAGGGCCGTGCGCAACAGCGGTGTCAACACGGAAGAATAAAATTGAAGAAGTCACATGATAGAGCATTACCTTGCCGTAATCCGGTGCATAACTTAATTTGGAAGAGTTCAGATGAGCTGCTGCCAAACTGTACATTGTACCGCGTATTCCCTAGCGTCACATGACACATTTGGATAAGTTTTGCCGGGATCCCGAATTCGGCCATCGCCGTGTAGAGCCCCTGACGACGAATACTATCATATGCGACTTTAAAGTCGCTGGTCTTCTTTCACATATTGTGAAGAATCTACGGCCAGGCCAAAAGCTACGATTAGTATGTTGCTTGAGGGCTTGAGACGTTCAAACAGTTAAAATAACTTAATGGGGCTCTCCTTTTAAATCAATTACCATTTGCATCTTCCAGCTGCCAGCCTTGTGCGCAGACTCACCTACTATAAGCTCGAAGCAATGATGGTATAGTCATCTGAAAATGTACCTAAGTCACACGTTTATCCTTCAGGAAAACAAACTTCTTCAAAATTCACAAGATCCGTTAAACAAATGTAAAATAAGTAAACATAAACTTTCCCTTCTGCCTTAATATATGTAGCTGCACCTACAACATTTTTCCTTTTTAAACGAACTAAAAGAATAACACCTGTCGGATAATTTATTTCGCCGGTAGTTGCATGAAGTTGACGTGGTCGGTGTTGAATTCGATTCTTTCTTACGTATTCCCATGCGAATCTGAATCCTAAAAAACTGCCTGCTCCATGTATCCGTTTGGTTGCCGATCGATACGGTATACGGCAATCCCTTGGTTTGCTGATCAATAAGATGTTGGAGTATGTATGCTAAACTACTTATAACATTTCGTGGTAACTTTTATTTTTGTTCCTCCAACTTGGCGAACAAAGGAAACAGTGTTTTCATAAGACAAGCAAACATTAAAGAACAAAAAAAATATCAGCTTTGCAACGGATACCTTAATTAAACTCTTTCTCCTAAAGATGATTGCAAAACCCCGACCTTCTGGATTATATTATAAAAGTGCGATATTAATTTTTAAATGTTACGCGACATCATATTTTTAAATGATTTTTTTAAGTGCATAATCACATTGGGTAGGTTGCCTTTCGTCCCGCGCATTGCATGAGCGCATTAACCTTGACTATCATGACTCTGGTGATGAAGCGCTGCTCTGGCTTGTGAGAATTCCAAATAACACACTGACTGTGTCGGTTCTTGCTACACAACATAGTGGATTTCGAGGGCATTGATCAGTAATCAAACACAAGAGATCTCTTTGCTAAGCTGATCAGTTTTTTGTTGTTCAGTTTTGTGTGTTTTTTTTTTTTTGGTTGCTTAATCACTTGGCGCGGTGGTTAAAGGAGACGAATTGAAAATCTTGGGAATCGATTTATTTGAGGAAGCTGTAATAAACATATGTCGATAGTGTGTTCACTTTTTTGTTGCGGATTTTTAGTTAAAATATAACACGGCTTTTTTGCATTGGAGCGTAGTTTTGTTCTCATGGTCGCTAAATGTGAATGGGTAGGGTATATTCGAATTTGCAGGTAGATCGTGATAATGTTAAATGGATAATAATCCGGAGTGAACAATGTTCAATATAAAAACAAAAATACAAGTATCATATTTTATTAAATAAGATGCATTAGCAATCTATGTATTTTTAAATAAAGCTTACTGTGTGACCTGACCATGATGCTAAATAATTTTTGAATTTTTTCGGAACAAACAATACTTGTGCGTCACGCTACGCCGAATAAAACTATCAACCAAAAAAGACTGCGGTAAGCTTAAGTTAGCTTACTGTTTATGTGGTTTATTACATAGCAAAATCGCAATCGGTTGCAGAATATGGCACGAGTACGATAACTTATGGGAGGGGGCTGCAACTGTTTTCTATGACTTAAAATGTTTTTTATGACTTAAAATGGAAAACAGTGTATTGAAACACAATGGCAACACTTGCAAAAAAGTGCAATAGCAGTTTTGAATTCGTTCTTTCATATTTGTTTTTAAATTAAGTTATTTCCATGAATAGTTTTTGAAAAAATTACCATCAAACTCAAAATTTTGAAAAAAAATTATAATTAAATATTGAAGGCTGGTTTTTCCAGA
Source organism: Ferdinandea cuprea (assembly GCA_963576555.1). Lineage (NCBI taxonomy): Eukaryota > Metazoa > Arthropoda > Insecta > Diptera > Syrphidae > Ferdinandea > Ferdinandea cuprea. The sequence continues at coordinate 89,980,085 of OY754959.1, forward strand.
ATTGGAAAACCAAGCACTAAGTAGGCTACTTGTAGTTACTGCCCCTATTTATTCCTAATCGAAGACAGAAAACCTAAGTCTTCTAGTTTTTGAGAAAATTAAAATTTAGGAAAACTACTTTTTTATTAAGTTTGAATTGTTTTACTATCTAAACGATATTAGGCACTTCTAAATCAACATTTTATTTGACAACAGTATCATGTGTGGCACGCTTCGCAGGTTCAAGGGAATTTTCGAACTTTGGCCTTATTTCATATCTAAAAACTGAAATAATTCCAATTTTTGAAGATTGGCCTTATTTACTTCGGCAAAGTGAAATAACACCAAACTGGCTTAAGTCTGCTTTAAGACAGTGGAATTAGTTCTACATATGAGTGTTAGTCCACATGCATAAACAGTTCATTATATATGGGGGGCATACTGCCCTTCTGCAACCCACCTGCTTTGTTTCCCTGTTAGATTTGGAGTAGACGCTAAGTAGGGTGCATTCAGACTATGTTTATATTCAAAGATACTCAAATTGGCTCAGTGTGTTCTTGTTTATAAGTTTTACTCACGCCTCATAGGTTTGTGTGCAATTAAAAACTTAATATTTCAAACTGGGTGGTCCACTCGCGAAAAAAGATCTTTTCAAATCGAGTCTGTCTCCTCGACTGCTATCGAGTGGCCTCCGGCCTCACCTGCAGGTGCTCAGGCAGCCGCTGCAGTTTTTGAGAAATTTCAAATTTACGAAACTACTTTTTTATTAAATTTGAAAATTTTGGCTTTGATAAAGTGAAATAATATCAAATTATGTTGGTAGATAAAAACAATTTGATCTTATTTGTATTCAGTTGGCCTATATATAGGCCTATATTGATAAAGTGAAATAATATCAAATTATGTTGGTAGATAAAAACAATTTGATCTTATTTGTATTCAGTTGGCCTATATATAGGCCTATATATAGGCCTATATATAGGCCTATATATAGGCCAACTGAATACAAATAAGATCAAATTGTTTTTATCTACCAACATAATTTGATATTATTTCACTTTATCAAAGCCAAAATTTTCAAATTTAATAAAAAAGTAGTTTCGTAAATTTGAAATTTCTCAATATAGGCCAACTGAATACAAATAAGATCAAATTGTTTTTATCTACCAACATAATTTGATATTATTTCACTTTATCAAAGCCAAAATTTTCAAATTTAATAAAAAAGTAGTTTCGTAAATTTGAAATTTCTCAAAAACTAGAAGACATGGAACAATATGGATTTCTGTGTTCGATTAGGGATTGCTAGGGGCAGTAATACAAGAAGAAAATTCAGTGTTTGGTTTTCCAATTCTGGAAAAACCAGAATATTTATTTTTATTTTTTTTTTTTTTCAAAATTTTGAGAATTGAGTTTGATGGTAATTTTTACAAAAACTATCCATGGAAATAACTAAATTTAAAAACAAATATGAAAGAACGAATTCCTGGCTTTCAAAACTGCTATTGCACTTTTTGACAAGTGTTGCCATTGTATTTCAATACACTGTTTTTCATTTTAAGTCATTTTTTTACATTGCCCCTCCCGCCTAAATGGGGCAAGATAAACCCCCCCTCCGATACAAAAAAATGCTTGTATTTAACCCCTCTACCAAAACAGTTTTCAATTTTCGGTGCCAAAGTTATCGTACTCTCCCCCAAAATAACATCCAAAACTAAGAACTGTCATGAAAAGTTTCTCAAAAAAAAAATTGCCTTCAGAATCGGCCTAACCTGTAGGTCCTTTCCATTCCTGTCAAAAAATATATATTCGCGCATACAGTGGTTGGAGAAGCTAGGCTTTTTGTAAGGGCCGTTTTCGCCTTATTTTCTTTTTGAAAAGAAACAGCATTTCGATCAAAAAAGTGGTCAAAAAGTGATATTGTCTAATTGTTATAAAAAAAATGTTCGTTTGAATCGAATTTTGCGAAAAGAAAATAAACACTTTTTTAAAAATAAACCCACATAGACCTTTGTATTTACTACATAATTTGTGGTTTCTTAATTTTGGGCGGATTTTAAAAATAATTACACTTAAACATTTCGCTTCCTATATGTGTATAAATTTCAGAATTAAAAGTCTCTGCACCAGTGCCAGACTGACAAACTTTGCTAAATCGTCATAGCTGTTGATAATGATCACAAATTTATGTACATACTTTAAGGGGTCTTCTGCGAATATTAATTAAGACGCCAGTAGGATAGGGTATAAAAACGGTTCATACTATTTCGCATCTCTTTACCTCAAAATTGCCTATCTTACACCTATGTATATATATCTAAATACGAAATTATTTGTGTGTGTATTCACCAACTTGCCTATCAGATCGGCTTACTTTCTAATTACTTTAACATTTTCTTTGAAACACCGGTAGCCTTTATAACTTTACGCTTAAATAAACAGGCAAAGAAAGGATTAAATTTCTGCAAATCTTTGTTATTATTTCGCTTCAATATTCATTATTTGCGTTTTTTTTTTCTCGCCTTCAAGATTGAAATTCGATATGCATTGCGATGCAACAGATGTTACTACCAAGGCTTTTGTTTTTGAAAATACGATGTGGGAAGTGAATAAAGTTTATGCATTTCCTTTATCCTTTTAACAAACAGAAGCAAATAAAATCTCGGAACAAATGGACGCCTTAGAGTTGGAATCAGTTAATGAATTTCAATTGAACTTGGAGGCATCTGTTGGGATGTCGCTTATTGCGAAGAATATGTGCGAAGATTGAGTTCTTTAAGGCATGCATTTGTGTAACGTTGTATGTTTCCTGTATAGGTAAATACCGATTTCATGATATGTTTCATACTAAATTCTCTTAAATGGATAATGGATACAAGTAATTACAATGTTATGGTAGTGAAAAATACACATTATATATGTATCGATGTCCTTCATTTAATTAAATTACTCTTTACTCTATGTTTTAGAGATTGCCTTTAACTTATTCGTAGATTGTTCTACTGACGAGTACTTTAAATTCTAATTCAAATCTTTTAACATCGATTACCTGTACCTACATATATGCCCTATCGACATCTTCAATTGTAGCTACACATCGGATCCCCCCGCAGTAGGTATTTAGAGCACAAGTAGTGAACAATTTCGTGGCGCATCTTCAAACGAAAATCTAAAAGTACTCGAACATTCTGCCTCTGTTAGGTGTTCTTCGAGTCTTGTTTTGATTCCCTTCCTCTCATTGGTAAAATAAAAAACTACCGAATAATAATAATAATGAAGAACAGCACAAAAGATTTTTTTTTCCTTTATTTCGTTAAACGCAACCGACGGAAGTCGTAAACAATGGGTCAGTTTTTCTTTGCTTTTCTGTCTCAGTAAAGCAAATGATGGTGGCTATGCCATCGGATCGGAAGATCGACTATATCCAAAATACTCGAAAACTCAAAAAGACAGAGATGATGACGATGAGGATTAAGAAAAGAATTTAAACAGTGGAAAGACAAATCTCAAAAAATCTCTCGGAAAAAGGAGCAGATGTTTAAGCCACATTAAGTCCATCACAGTATGGCTCTGTAGGTACTGTAGTGCTGCTGTTTTGTATGCGTATTTCAAGATGCTGAGTATAGTACAAAACGTATATTAATAACAGAGTGTACTGGGATTAGTCTGCGGTTTTGTCCATGGATATCACCAGAATCATGTACACACATGCACAACAGGTAAAAGTATTGAATATATTGTAGATAGTTTTTCGTGGTCATTATTTGAAAATAAGTAATGGCCATACAAAACATATTTACATGAATGAGCTGCATACAAATTACATATGCAAATCTGTATCTGTGTATGTGTAACAATATTATTTTCTAGGTAACATTTGCTAAATTATTTGAATATATACAGTAGCTAACTATAAAAATATGACAAGTCGTTATTAGAATAAAATATCTCTAATTATTTAACCAGCTCTCCATCTAGGAGTTCCAATGAAGAAGTAAACGATAACAGATGTTTAATTCTGATGTGTGTTGAATGGTGTTGTCCAATGGAAGTTATACCTATGCACTGAAAATGTACCATTCAATGATAGGTAATACCATAATACCAATTAGCTGGTGCTTAACCACTAGTTATATATTTATTTATTTATAACAAATCAAAATTTAAAACGATTAGAACTCAAAATATTACCTTTACTTATTTTCTTAAGGGGTTAGTCAGAATTTTCAAGAACTCGCTTTTTAACATTTGAAGTATATTATCTTGAAAATATTCTCTAAAAATTTCAAGAGAATCCGACCAACGCTTTTCGAGTCATTCAAAAATGGGCGGGCTCTCTGACAAGCGTCGACTGTAAGACTTTTTTTTTCAAAACTATGTTTTTAACTGTCAATCTAAAACCACACGGTAAATTTGAATGAAATTTATACAACTTTTTTAAAACATATTAATCTTGTGCCTGATCAAAGCATTTTTTTCTTAAAACTTAAATTTTTTATTTACTGCTGCCTTTTTTCTGAAAGGTCGCTATTCTAAGGACGCCATTTTGTTGATTTTCAAAAGAAGCTTCGATCGGGCACTATTAAAATACTATATTTTTTTTATTTGATTGAATTCGGTTGAACTGATGACATTTTATGATGGTCAGCGCAAAAGACTACTTGTGAAACATAACATAATGTGGAACATAACTTTATGATGACACATGACATAATGATATAGTGTTGTTACTAACATAAAAAAACTGATATAAAAAAACATTAAATACACTTTTTTTTCGTGCCTCTGACCCCTAACCCCTTAAAACGTATAACTTTTGCCGAAGCCTAATTGGAAATATGACGCCAATCATATTCTGGACGAAAGTTTTGTGAGGTTCTCAAATGCTTAAGCTCAATTGTACTGCAAATAAGCAATTCCACTAAGAGAAACGCAGCTTTGAGAATAGGAAAGAAAATTTCAACCTTTGATTTTGTGTTCCTCCTTGTTCTTCAAGATAAATACATGCACATCATTAATTTTCCTTCCAAGACGATATTACATTCAGAAAATATAGATTTGCTTTTGGCTTATAATCAGCTTGAAGGAATAGACAAATAAAGCCTATTTATTACAGGAAAATACTTCAAGGACTTCCGATAAGTTGAGTATAGACAAGAAGTTTGTTGACAAAAAATCGCGTTAAAGTTAGATTCACTTCGATAAACTGTCCCGAGACGAGAGATTTGATGATCCTCAACAGCGTTTCCATGTAACTATTTTTTTACCCCTTGATTGACACTATTTCATCACAGCTTAAGATCATGTTTACAGGTATGGAAAATATTTTAAATACTTATGAAGTGCCTCCCTATTGTTTAACAAACTCGGCCTTAAAGAAAAAGCTTTTAAGTTTTCTAAAAAAAAAATTCGGGTGATTTTGCTGTCAGGTCAACATTTTTGAAAGATATCAGTTCCATTACAAATGTTTAGGAACGGGCTAAAAATTTAAAAAAAAATCTAATAATAATAATTACCACTGCAAAAGCTGAATGATATTTTTTAACGCTGAAATTATTAAAAATTATTTGCTAAGCACAATGTATCTAGAAAGGCTAAGGAACTTAACTTGAAGTATTCAAATTAGTTCAACTTAATAGTATCGCAACAAAAACCTAAATTAAGAAAACTGCCAAGGTTTCTTATACATACATAATAGCTGCATTATTTGGACTTCAAAAAGAGTGGTTTCATCAAGACTTTAATGTTATGGAGAACAGATTTTAAGGATTATGAGATGTTGACTGACTATTGCAGGATGTTGAAGTGAGATGAAGCGAACATATATAATATGTACGTATAAAAGAAAAAGATTATATATATTATTATATATATTATATTATATAATTAGGCTTGTCCTTGATTAGTGCAAGACCAACTAGCTCAGGATGATCTGGAATCGGTGAAAAATCCGAAATAGCACAAATCAATTGACCATGTAGACAACTATTTGACGATACCCTAAGCTTCTCATACTCGTTTCCGGGCATACGTTCCTCAACGTCTAACATACCTACGTATCATTAAACTAAAACCTTGACAGCATACTTAAGTGGGGTAATAGAATAGAATGCTTCCAGAATGCAATGCTATCATTGAAGCGGAATCCCAATACTATGCCACTATCCATAAACAGCACTTGCATCGCCGAAACCGAAAGGCTTTGCATCCATTGCGGTTTGTGTGTTATGCCATCCTTCGTTGGAACGACCACATATTCGACGTTGCCAAGAACGCTGGCATAGAAGTGTCTATGCTTTTTAAAGCGATGTAAGAATTATTTTACCCCTGATTTTTCTAGAATAGGACGTTTATCCGCCCAAAACTTGAGTACAACGTTCATATCTGGTCCGATGCACTAATTAAGATTTAAAAACGTGCGCTAAATCTTATTGGCGGTCGTGAAATCGCTTGTACATGTTAGTCATCCTTGCAATGCATCCTGACTTCGTTACTTCCATTATAAATGCTCTTCAACATTTCAAGCGTAGTGCCAGTGACAGGAAAGCCCATCGGTTAACCCTAAAGTCTGTATTCGAACATACTGTAAAATACACAAGATTCGTACTTCTGCCGCATAACACGAATATGGAATGCTCTATCTCACTCTATTATTCCTAGCCACTACAATTTGCAAATATTTTTAATCAATTTGCATCGGTTTCTCATGCTCTCTCCATATTATTTCTAAGTTTCTCGTATACTTTAGTATACTAAAGTGAAAGTTATTGCGATAGTGCAGAAATTTAGAACTCAAATTGAATATGAGAAATGATATTACGACTATAGAGAAGTGTATACAAATTTTCTTTAAAGTTTGTATATAAAATATTTGGTGTGACATATTTTTTTTTACCACCTTCGACCGTGAGTTAAGTTAATTTACAGTTGAAAAACAATAGTTAGTGTCAAATTTGTTTTATTAATAACATTTTACACATAACTCATGACTTAAGGGTAACTCACCGCTAACTCGTGTTTATTAATACGGGTGAAAGAGATTCCAAAACAAATTTTCTATTATTTTTTATATTGTAAGTTGAACTAGTCTGCGTACTTCGATTTTTGGAATAATTTTTTCGATAACAATTTTCTTAAATTTAAATTAATTTGGTATTCTAAAAAAAGTCTCTAACGATTTTGGTCAATTTTTGATTTTTTAACAATTAGGTTAAAAGTGTACAATGTGAGACTTTCCAATCGAGATTTTTGAGAAAATCTAATTTTTCAAAACTTAAGAAGTAAATCACTTTTAGGTAATTTAAAAAACCCATCTCATGTACCGAGAACGTTATTCAGGCCTATTCACTCACACGCCTATTCTAGGATTGACGGAATTAGAGAGTCTAACGTCTGTCGTACAGTTTTAGTGATGTACTAAAAGCACATATTAAAAATCTTCTAAGAGTGTTGAAACCCGATGCCCTACACCGCCTTTTTTCAACACTTCTTGATGAGATTACTTATAGTCGCTTAAATCCATTAGTTTCGATTAAAAATGTATTACTCCTGTTCAATTATGTTTTTTTTTTAATTAAATGACTACGTATTTCACTGCGCCTAACGTATCTTAAAAGGAATAAACATCCCAATCCTGCTTGTTGATTTGAAACCTACAAAGTGCACTTAATAGTTATGACGCCATTAAGAAATCAATTACTCATCAATGCGCTTCGATAACAACAACCTTTTTCAAACTCCTCCTATTCACACTATATATTAATGCAAAGCAATTATAATAGAATTTTCAATCTCTGACTTTATTATCCCGATATAAACTTAATAAACTGAAGACAGTTTTAGTTATATAGACAGATTCTATAGAAAACTTTAACTTGTCTGAAACTGTGCGAGAGTGTGGTTTAAACTTCATCAACAGCGCGGGCTTCTACTAACTACAACTATTTATTATGAATAAATGAGAATAATCCCATCTCTTCAAACCTCCATCCACATGCATTGCGCACTGCGATCTATTAAAACAAAACCAAAATAAAATAAAAATTAAGTGCACGACTGCGTCATACGAAACTATCCGCATAAATAAGATTCGTTTTCAAATCGAATCAAACAAAAATTTTAAAGGTTCTAAATGCGAACATTACGTTGCATACTTTCTATCTTAAGCGTAGTATGCAGCTCTGGCTTAATCTTCAACAGTGATACCTGCCCAATAATAATAAAAAAAAATTGGACTTTAATGCTTAATACAGCATTTGCATAGTTCGTATCGTCGGGTATCGTTATTTAAAGTGATTGAGCAAAACAAAAAAGAAATGTCGCGAGATGTTACCCCAAAAACTCTAAATACGAAATGTGAAGCAAACCCTTAAAACTGATTCGTCATGCGTCTTCTGGGCAAACATGCCGAGGGGCGACATTGGCGAACCCACATTTTAAGACTTCTCTATAGTCGTAATATCATGTAATATGGTAATATCACGAATTAGCACGATTACAATATCTCTCTCTTTAGTGCATGTACTAACATATACAAGAAAGTTAAGAACAGGAAGCCTTGCATACGACATATTTTTAACTTGTGATCCAATTCAATTCACCACCTCGCGGCATGACTGAAAGGACTGCATCTGCGAATCGTATAGAATAGAAGAAATGATAGCCGATCGCTTACATTTTTGTAAGGTATAATCAGTCGCAATCTTCCACCTGAATCTTATTCAGTAGTCCAAATGATTTATGCTTAAGACTGGTAGGTCTTATGCAATTCACCTACTCCTCTTGGCGCTCCCATCCGCCCGCAGTCTTTGAATAGTGATTCCGCTTGCCTTGACCCCGCAAATACTATCGTATTGAATGTGCAATGTGGGCACGACTTCAAATTGAGGCTGGCGATGCTTGCCATGAACCGAACGTCTCGCAAGGACTTCGTAATGGTGGACATTGGTTATAGAATTGAGAACTTGGCCAGTTCGAGTTTGGCTTTAACTCGTCCGGACGACACTTCTCCACACATAAATTATAACACACTTGTGGTAGCATCAAGGAGGAAGCGAGTATTTACTTTTACTCCAATTCGAGGAGACGTGTGCTCGTATCTAGTCGGAACAATGCTCTCCATTCATTTGCATTGCAAGAATTGCTTTAACCGAGAAAACATGCATACACAGATGTTAAGCGCTGCCTTTTGTAGGAGTGGAAGATATCTTATCGGCGCACGAGCAATAATTTGATTTACAATTCGATTCAGGCAACATATGAGTATATACACCATCTGACTTCATATAATAACATAAGACAGATAGCCTGAGCCTATATGCGTAGGTGGAGAACTTTACTTGGTCGAAAGCAGGAAATGACACTTGATGGAATTTCATTCATAATCGAACATGAATACCGTCACGGGGTGATAAGGTATTCGAATTATGCTACTTATCAGAGCACCTGGCACCTAGATAAATCGAAAAGTCGCCTGTTATAAATGTGTGTTCGCGGAATCAATATTTAAATATTAACATAATGTATCACATAACTTTGTTACACAATTTTTTGAATATTTAATATAAATTAGTTTAATTAAGCATCTTTGACACCAATGCTTAAGGATTAATATCAGTTTTAATTGTTCAATTAGAAGTGTGAATGCCAGTATGCCACAAATAGGAACGTATTTGCGCACCGCTGACACCTTATTTTCTCTCACGTTGCGCGGCCTATATTTATGTATCTGATCTACAATATCAACATATATGAATGAAATTAAAAAATCGAATTATGTATTTCAAAGTCAACGCTATTGGTTTTCCAAGTTTCAATTTATAATTTCCAAAGATTGCTCTCTAAAATGAACAGTATTGACACAAATTTAAAATACATAATATGCTGAAAAAGTGATTTTTTTTTATATTGCCCGTTACGATTGGCTTTATGAAAACAGGTTTCAACAATTCAACACGCCTGCATTACGATGTAAAACTTCCAAAAACTCCATTTTTCATGAAGCCAAACCAAAAATTAAATTTAGCCCCAAAAATTTGACTTATTTTTCAAAATGAAAAATGGCCCAAAACATAAATAAAACAGGTTCCAACAATTCGACACGCCTATATACATTTTGACGACAACATTTTTTATAGAAAACAATAACAAAAGTTTTGTGAATTGGGTCAATTTTTATATTTTTTCGGCCATTTTCATTTTGAAATTGTGGCCACGCAATTAAACTACAACTACCTAACTAATATTTGCAAACTAAAGTTTGGTGGCAATCGAGTTTTAGGCGGATGTACTCGAACGAACTTTTTTATAGCTTTTTTTTTGTCCAATGATTGACAGTACCAATAAACCCGATGATTGACACCCTTACTAATATTTGGCATTGTCCCAATCACCCTTATAATTGACACTGCTACCAATACTTAACATGGTAGCTGATGATATTGCATAATATACACTTAATGTTTGGCATGTGCCAATATTGGTGTGAATCATATTTTTGAAACACAATAGTACATAGCTTTTACATATTGTAATATCTATATCGTCGGTTTGGAGTGAAAACCGTCTAATTCCATTTTTATAATATTTGCAATTATTACACATTTATAATGGTCAAATGAATAAGCCTCGTGAGTTAAGTCTTGCGAATAAGTGAAATATTTTTTAGGCAAAAGGTCCGTCATACTCCAGAAGGATGTTGTTTTTTTCTGTCGTAGCAATGATGTAGTAATTCAAAACGATCAATTCATTAAAAAAATTGTGTCCCAAATAAGTCGTAAAATTAAAATTGCTCTTTCGGATCATTACCTTTTTTCTGGATACCCTTGATCTTTAGGCTGAGACTTACTTCTTAAATTAAAATTCGATTTCGTTGCCCTCTGAATAGGACCATAATTCCTGGTTATGATCATTTTATTGCCCTAAATGGGGTGATAACGAACACGTGTTCAGGATAAATTGAACTTCACTTCATCTGATCCTGCCTCGTAAAACCGGAACGAACAGTATCGCAAAGAGCAAATGATCCCTTTTTATTGTTTTGTAGCAAAACGTGAAATCCTTAATCTTGTTTTTGAACATGATGCGACATGTCGAGAAACAGAAAAAAAGGAAACAAAGAAGAGAAGCACAGACACCTAGGTCTTTGTAAACTGTAACAAGAATATAATGAAATAATTTATTAGAACAGCGAATAATACGACAATGGCACATTTCTACTCATGCTGTCGAAAAAGGACGCTCAGGAAAATAATCCTCAGTTGAGATATAGCGAATGGGTACTAACTATGTTCTTTGAATCTACTGAATACATCCTCTGCCAAGGCATCGCGATACTGCGTATTGATATCTTATCCTGTTGCGTTTGCTTTCACCCCAAGTTCTGTTGAATTGCTTTAAAGGTTAGGGGTGTTTATCCACTGGTACAAAAAGGGAATCTTTTCAAGAATTATAGCACCAAAGACTTTGATATCATTTCAACCCTTCACAGAAATCCTACTCTCAAGGTTACGCAATTCAATACTTTCTGAGGCGTACATAAGACGCAAAATGAAGGAAAACAACAAAAGGGGGACACATCCCTTTCTTCGTTAAGGTTGATATTTTAAAACCCTAATAACGTTCACTGCGTGTGGAAAGTTGAGTGCCATAGGCAATGCTAAATTACGCATCAGAATTTCTCACGCTGTTCGCTATCCATATTTTTGGCTTAGGAACAAGTTTTTTTGTTATACATCACAATGCCACCGCATTTTGTGTTGTGCACGAACGTTTTTATTGCGATTCAAGTTTGTCCCCGCAGAATTCAAAGCAAATTAATTATAAAAGTTTGCTTAAAAGAGTGAACGGTTTAGTTGTGCACAGGAACAATTCTGACGTAGTTTTTTATATCCCAAATGAAATGAATACATTGAATTGTATATGGACTTTTCTTTATAAAAAATATATGTATTTGTATAATTTTAAAACGCATATTGCATAACTAGATAAATATCTGCTTTTAAGGCAACATTTTGGACCTTGCTAATTTAACTTAGAGTAAGTGCTTGAAGATAGTTTGAAGTGATCTTTGTTGATTTGAATTGGCTCCAGGTCGTGTCGGACGTGGTTACATAATTCATCAGGCCTTATTTTTATTAAAAATATTACATTAGAGTAAGTGATGCATATATGTATATATGTATGGCCCATGTTTGCAATATGGTCCACAATATCTCACAACTGGAAGAGCATACACATGCCACCATGCGTAAATTTGATTCATTTTCGAGCCAGCTATCGGTCATATGCAGTAGAGCACGTGGTTAATTTTCGGATTTTTAATTATTCGATTTTGATTTTTGCTAAGTGTCTTTTTATAAATTTCCTAAAAGTAATTTAATTTTTTAATACCAGATATGTGAAATCAAAATTATAATGTGTGAGATAAACCAAAATACATATGGTGAAAAAGCCCAATGTTGGTAATATGGCCCACCATAGGTGTTTCTATTAGGAGTGGGCCATATTTAGAACACACTTCCATATTAACATGTTAATTATTCCAGGAGGTACTCACGAACTTACGTTTTGGGGACATTAATAGGTACGTGTCAAAAAATATATATCTTCGCACACACAATTGTTGGCGAGTTCTGTTTATGCATTTTTTGTCGGAGGTTGCTACTATCCGATGGAGCGCTCAGACACAACTACAGGTCCATTGCACTACCATTCAGACACCTTACATTAATGTACTTAGTTTTCCCGTCTTTCGAAGAAAAACGAGAAGGAGCTTCAGTGATAAAGAGCTTAGATGTTCGGCACTCACCACGTCACCCCCGAAGATCCGCCACCTGATGCGAGCATAGGCCGGACAACTGCAGAAAAAGTGTTCTGCTGTGTCATCCTCCTCACCGCAAGCAGGACAGGTAGTGGTGTCGCTTAAGCCCAACACATTTAGGTGTTTAGCAAAAGCTTGGTAGCCCGAAAGAACGCCTACAAGCAGAGATAGAAGAAAAGATGACCTGACCTGGTACCCAGACAAGATTCACTGTGTTCAGTCTTCCGACCAAATTCAGAGAAAGCTTGAGTTCTAGCACTAACTTGGACGAGGTAAGAGGGTTTAGAAGCGCTTTTAATGCAGCTTGGCTATCACTGCAGATGCAAATGCCTTTAGCCCTCCACCTATTGTTCACAATATAGCGCATAGCCATTAGGATGGCAAAAATCTGCACTTAGAAAACCGATGCATGTTTACCCAAGGGGTAGTAAAGTCGTATATCATCGCATTCCGCAAAGACTCCAGCACCAGACCCCTGCCCGCTTTTGGAGCCATCCGTGGAAATACGATGGCATTCAATCCATGGTTCAGAGTCTGACCGAAGCCATTCCGTTACCTGTGGAAAGTTGACGTGGTAGTTTTTTCGCAGAAGGATTTCTGGTGTCATTGCATCAGACGGCATATCCATAAGTTTATGCATAATATTTATTTTTTGAAAGAGATGCAAATGAGAAATAAATGACCATGCAGAAGAATCTACTTCATCTAAATGTGAAAGTATTTTTATTTCCGATCAAAAACATGATCGAACTTATTGAGAAGATGCTAATGTATTTATTGTTCCTGTCTTTTTTTATTGAGAGAAGCAAAAAAGAATAAAGTGCACGTCATACGAAACTTTCTCGGTACATGAGATGCGTTTTTGAATCGCAAAATGAATTGAAAATTAATGGTGAGAAATTTATTTAAATTACTTGTGAGGTTTAAAAAATTTGATTTTCGCAAAAACGGCACCTACGATTTTGATGTAATTTCACACATTGCACGCTTTTAACATAATTGTTTGAAATACAAAAAATTATCAAAGTCGGTGGAGCCGTTTTTAAAAAAACGAATTTAATTTAAATTTAAGAAAATCGTTATATGACAAAAAAAATTTAAAAAAAAATTATTCCAAAAATCGAAGTATGCAGTTGTTTGACTTTATAGTATAAAAAAACTGTACATTTTTTTTGAAGTTCCCTTTATTAGTTTTCGATATATTGCCCGTTTTATAAATCACCATTAAACGATTTTTTTCAAAAACTGAGTATGCAGAATATTTGACCCCATCCCAAATATCCTTAGTACAAAAAAAGACAGAAATCCTTGGAACCACTTTCGAAAAAATAGTGATAAGTGATTTTCACAAATAAAATTGTATGGCAGGAACCGTTATTTCAAAGGATAAAGCAAAAAATAAGAAGATGCCCGAGATGTAACCCAAAAAACCTTATATACAGACATACCGACGGACCGCATTGGCGGACAACTTTTTTGGACTTCTCTATAGTCGTAATATCATCCCTCATACTCAGTTTGAGTTCGAAATTTCCGCACGATCGCAATAACTTTCTCTTTAGTATACTAATGTATACGAGAAAGTTAAAAAAATAGATTCAATGTATTGTCTGTACCATGTGGGCACATGAAGATTCATTTCATCTACGAACTTTGCTGTGGATATATAGCAATTTAATATTGTGCTAATAATGGACTGCCTTGGTCCATATTTTACGCAACTTTGTTTAAAAGTTTCATTTTTTTTTATTTATTATTTTCTTTTAAGTTGTTTTATATGTTTTATAGTTATCAAGACTGTTAATACAATAAACTATAACATTTTAATAAACTGCTACAAAATACTACAAATTAAACTTAAAAAAATACAAAATTAGTGAAATTAACATAACGTTTCGAGTGACAAAACGTCTAAAATTAAATCGGCTGAAAATTTACAAATGCGGGCGTTTTTCCATAATTCATTTACAGCATTTACAAATCGTCTAAAATGAATGAAAAAATATTTTTTATGGGCGGTTCGACATTTTCCAAATTTTGCCGATTTAGTTCTGGGTGAAATGACACAGGCTTAATCAAATGCTGAAATTGGGCTATTTATCGCGGTACCAACGTAACACTGACTGTTTTATTTACAAATAAGTTGAGGGTGGGCCATATTCGGGATATAACCTACATGATCAAATGCAATCATGTTTTTAATATACTTTAAAGTAGGGAAGTCCATGCCTATGCCCTTAAGTTTAAATAATAACAAATTAATTATATCAACTAAATTAAATTATTTTTTTAGTACAAAATAGGTATGATTAACTCATTTTGATTATTACATAATTGAGCTTTGAGCATAACAACTTCTTTGCTCTGTTCCGGTTAGTTAGGATTAGCATACCTTTGTACATCGTTTAATATATAGTTTTGTCCCGAAAGAAAAGTACCCCCTTTCACACATCTACAATTTTTTTTAAATGTCTAGATTATTTTCCCACCTCCTGAAGTGGACTTTGTTTAAAGAGTTATGCACAACACATTCCCGTAGTAATTTACGTAGTACATACGAAAAAGGTAAACAAAGAGTGTTGTCCCCACAAACTCAAAAATTCAATTTTTCCATCAAATTCGTCAACAATTTTGCCATACGGCCTGTGAAGCAACAAATTGACCGACTGTTACATAGACAGACGGGCGGAGTTGCGGAACCCATCTCATTCCACATTCCACATGAGTCGTTATCTCATACCACATTCATAGTTTGCTCCCGAAATATAAAAGTTAAAACGAATGAATTATTTATGGACAAATTTGCGGTAAATAAGCATATATTATTAAGTTTATTTTATTATTTTATCTATTGAGATTTGGAACAAAAAATTCGTATATTATGGCGACATATTATCTCAGAATTTTCTTTACCTCATGTTATTTTGTGACTAAACAAAGCTTTTTCCAAATAGGAAAAAATCATGGTGGAAATACTAAACAACAACAGTCGGAACTGCTTTCAAAGAAAGTTAGTTAGTTTTTTATACATAATACTTGTATAATGTGCGAAAATTTCAGAGTAGACATGAGGAATATTCGTGGGTTAAGGGCCAATTTTTTTTCATTGTACGTCTACGCGAATCTAAATAAACCAGCTGTTTTGGCACTAGGTTAAACACAGGTTAGCATTGATTCTGATCTAACGGAGTTTAGCTTGCCTGGGTATAACTTAGTGCCATTATTCTTTTCTCATCGCGGTCTCGCCGTTTATATACGTAGTGATGTAGCATACCAACTTCTACCCCAATACGGCCAATGTTCCAATTCGAAATTTAATTTTATTTGGCTAAAACTCCATGTCCGTTTGATACACTTTATCCTGTTAGGGACCTAAGGAAAACGCGTAGTGTGACTTGAGCTGTAAAGAAGCTATCAGGGCTAAAGAGGTAAGTGTTCGGTCATTTAAGGCCAACTTAACTGAGGAAAACCGAAAAAAATTCAAACGAGCCAGAAATGACTGCAATGCCCACATTAATCGTGTCAAATTCTCCTACGACCAAAAGTTGAGGCAAAAAATAGTACAAAGTCCCTCTGGTAGTAAAAAACTGTTTGCCGTTTGTCAAGAATATAAAAAATTCGACCTCGTCATCTATCCCGACACTCATTTGCAATGACATCCCAGCTGTCAGCTCTTCGGATAAAGCCAATCTGCTTACTGCTCATTTTGCAGATTCGCGTAGAATATTCTATGGGACCCATCCATTTTCGCACTTGTACAGTGGCAAGTGTTCTTCAAGATCTCAACATCCATAAATCCGCTGGTCCAGATGGTATTTCCCCTATCGTTCTGAAGAGGTGTACTTCCACGCTGGCAAAACCACTACGTAAGCTTTTCTATCTGTCCTATTCTTCAGGGCTCTTTCCGAGAGGATGGGAAACAGCATTTGTTCAGCCCGTCCAAAAAAAAGGCGAATCTTCCTCTCTTTCCTCCTACCCACCAATTGCACTTACGTCCCTTCTTTTCAAGGTCATGGAAACGCTGATAAACCGTCAGCTGATGAAATATCTCGAATCCCGACAACTTCTTAATGACCGGCAGTAAGGTTTTCGCAGCAACAGGTCCACTGGTGATTTGATGACATATTTAACCGAAAAGTGGAACCAATCTATTCACCATTGTGGTGAAAGCAAGGTCATTGCGCTTGATATTTCAAAGGCATTTGACAGAGTTTAGCATCAAGCTCTCTTATCGAAAATGCGTGCATTTGGGATCGATGTTACCCTTCTTCAATGGACTATAAATTACCTTTCGGACCGTTCAATACAAGTTGTTTTGGACGGTTTCAAGGCTCTGTTTTGTCTCCGACTCTCTTTCTCATTTTTATCAATGACCTCCTGTCTGTCACTTCTAATCCAATCCATTCCTTTGCTGATGACAGTACCCTCAGCTTTACATATTCGTTTCCTGGGCAACGCCCCTCATCTTCGGGAACTGGAACGGCAACGTATGTTACTTAAATGGGGTAAAACCAACAGAATGAAATTTAATGCTTCCAAAACGCAATGATGTCTGCTGTCATTGAAGCGAACCCCAATTACTCTGCCATTATCCATGAATGGCACTTGCATCGCTGAAACCGAACGACTTTCAATTCCTGGTATGTGTGTTAATGACAACATTCGTTGGAATGACCACTTATTTGATGTCTATGTCTAGGCTTCCTTAAGCGATGCAAGAAATATTTCACCCCTTCTGATCTGGCTAGAATATACAAGGCGTGTATTCGCCCAAAACTTGAGTACAACGCTCATATCGAGACATCGCGAAATCACTTGACTCTCTTAGTCATCGTCGTAATGTCTGCTGCCTGTCATTGTTTTATCGGTATTTCCACCACAAGTGCTCAATTGAAATAGCCAGTTGCATTCCACCCCTACAGCAATTCAACCGCAATACTCGCCATGCTAGGAATTCACATCAGTTTACCCGCAAGCCTGTATTCGTAAGTACAGTGAAATACAAGGATTCGTTTCTTAACCGTACAATATGAATGTGTGTTTCCTTTGCATTATAGCTTTCAAACAATTAAAACCAACGTGCATCGGTTTGTCCCTTTCTCTAATCCTTCATTTCCCTAATGCCCGCACTGTGTCACTTCATTATAAGGGTATCCAAAGTCCCTTAGGTGCGCGTACGTTTACTTGCAAATTTATCCTAAGTGTAATACATAATTTTCAACCCCAAAGTCGACTTGTAGGTGCAACAAAAATGTTTTTCTCTTTTTGAACATATAATTATTTTGTATTTTATTTGAAAAATCAATCTCTATTGTGGACGCCTTATAAGATGGCAAAACCAGCTTGGGGTTAGAAATACCTACTACAGAGAAAAATTGCTTCAAAATAGCAGATTTTGTTAAATTGGCAGAAGTGGATCATTAAAGAATTGCTTGAAATTCCATCTTGCATAAGAAACGAGTTCTCTCGTTTTGTAGTTGTAGAGTACAAGGAATTATGTTCTGAAGAACTCACCGACAAAAAAAAGCAATAATAATAAATATTAGGGTCCATACAGAACATAAAGCCTTGCTGCTCCTGCTTTTTTTTTGACAGGAATAGAGTTCAATCAAGTTCAATGCCTATTCCGAACGCCAATTTTATTTTTGAGAAGCCTCCCATGATGTTTGTCAGACTTTCGCAAGATGTGGGGCAACGAATAAAAACTTTAAGGTGGTACGGGCGGGATTTGAACCCCTCGCTCGCGCCCGATTCTTCTGAAATAATTAATGAAGTTATAAACATCGATCGTATTAAAGTTGTAGCTGATGAAGTTGGTGCCATGAAGATCTGTTCAAATTAATCGCAAACAGGACTTACAATCCTTAGATACTCTTAGGTTATGAACGAGATTTATTTCGAATGCGAGGATATTTTTGAACAGATACAAAAGAAATGATAACAACGATAGGCTCATTGGTCAACCTCCATCCACAACTTTTTTAATTTAATAATTTGTTAAAAAAAATAGGTATGTGCATAACAATAAACTATTCACAGATGGGTAGTCTTATGTACTCACTGTTTAAATACTATGGCAATTATTGTCCATTTTCTTCAACGTTAACAGACCATTTTATTGGAAAATAACAAATATTTATTTTAATCTAGATAAAACATTACTTCTAAAGGGTGTATTTTTAGAGGGGTAGAACTTTGAAATGAAATAAAATTTACGGCGAATGTTGTCCTTCAAGTGGTCAACCGTTTCGGGCTTATCGGAGTAGACCAGCGCCTTCACATATCCTCACAGAAAATAGTCAAGCGGCGTTAAATTGCACGATCTTGGAGGCCAATTCACGGGTGTGTAACCTGAAACTATGCAGTTACCAAACGTTTCCTTCAATAAATCAACTGTGGCACGAGGTGTTTAACACGTTGTGCCGTCTTGTTGAAATCACAGTACCTGCACATCAGTTGATGAACGAAAAAGTCGGTAATTATGGCTCTTAAGCGGTCAGCATTGACTGTAACGTTCTGGCCAGCATCTTCAACAGTACCCTTCCCCGCTGCATTAAGGAGCTTCAATTGGACTTAATGTCCAAATGTTAGGTTCAAGTTCATTGAAGAGTGTGATGTCTCAAAATTCATAGCGTTTACTTTGATTTTTGTATAAAATGAAAAGGTAGGTAGTCTTAATTAAAGATACCTAATCTGTTTTTTTTAATTTGAACAGCTCAGGACAGAGAGTAGATATATACCCAAGGGCGTATGCAGCATTTTGATCAGGGTGGGGCAAACTCATTCATGTGCCAATACAAAGGCTGAATTCCTAAGTACAGTAGGAGTAGTACTGATGTAGTACTGCTGTAGTACTGCAACGGTAAGCGTTTCTTAATGCAATATTAATGAAGTGATACGATGTATAACGTTTCAAATCGAAGTGTAAATGTACCTACTGCGCAAAAAAGCAACCATTGCATCACAAACAAATCTGTTGCGTGTGTTTAAAATTACTTAAATTTGTATCTATTAATGCGTTTAAAAGTATTATTTTAGTCGTTTTGACTATATATATTTAATTAAAAATGAAACATCAAAGCTGAGAAAAAAATGCCCAAATGTCGTTTCAAAACATTAAAAATTGCAATGCCTCACGTATGCTTTGCAGTAAAAAAGCAGTGTTGCAAAGCATAAACAAAACATCAGATAAGTATAATGCGCTTTTTGATATTTTGGAATTCAGCCAAATTGACATGATAATAAAAATCTTACCTTAAGTGCAGTTTGAAATAGATTTAGTTAATTTCAAAATTTACTTAATAATGTAATTTTAAATTTCAATGTAGATTATAGTTTTGCTCGCAAACATTTTCAAAATAAAAAAGGTATGTAATAGTAGGTATGTTCATGTGCGTTCATTCAAATTAAAGCCAAACGGCGTTGCGTGAGTCTTGAGCAAATCTTCCTAAAACTTCTTTTACAATAGCTTCTTCATTTTTCTTACCAGATTTTCTGTGAACATACATATAGGTAAGTTCTGTGGCCACCAAAATAAAGAAACAAACAAATAGATGTAACAAAAACAACACAAAAAAACACAAAAAAAACTACCTGTCGATCAGTAGGAAGAGGAAAATACATAGAAACAAGTTAGTTTTAAGCGGTCGGACGTATGCAAAAGTTTTACTCAAAAGTTTGTTTAAATACATTAAGAAAAAACATAAAAAAAGCTTGACTTTTGTTTATTAAAACTATTTCCTTTTGTACAGTGCCACTGACAGTACTGATATGAGAAAAACCAAAAACAATTTTGGAAACATTATAATCTTCAAATATTTAATTTTATAACTAGTTCCTTAACAAAAATAAAAGTTTGTATGAACATAAAAAATGTTCCTGCCACCCCTTGCATACGCGCATGTACCTAATCATCAAGTAATAAATTATTAACATCGTCCCCTAAGATTTCCTGCACATTTAATATTACAATAGTTCTATTGTGTTCGTACTCAACTAGTCTTGTAAACACGAAACCTTGCTTCAAATTTTGTTGTTGTGCACTTTTCAAAATGAATTGTTAAAAATAAATAATTTTAAAAGAAACTATAAATCTAGCCGGAATCATAGATAGCCAGGGCTACAGACACAAAAGGGGCGCAATAATAGATTTAACGCATGATTGAAATTTAAGTTTGAGTTTGCATTTGCAAACAACTATCTTTCTTTCCTAGCTATCTCACATCCACGATTGCTTGGTCTTTAAAACGGTTGTCCGATCTTCATTTTCATCTCGAACCTCGGGGCTGGGATTCAAAAATCTTTTTTGCTAGAGCTTATTGTCCACTCCCTCGAGTAAGCCGAGCCAATGTGGTCGATTACATCCGCATCTTGGTATAGCTCCATTAATATCTCGGTTTCCTGCTACGGCATTCGCCTCGTATAGCAGAACTGATCCTGCTGGGGCGCTGAACATTTCTTAAAAGTTTTAAGAAAAATGCAAATTGTGAACAACTTTAGATCTTATATAAAATAAAAACATAAAATAATTTTTATTTTGTTTAAAAATATAATGCACAAATAAAAATTACTGTTACAAATAAATATCGAACATATAAGAAGATTTAAATAAAATTTCAGCATTTATTTTTTTAAATAGGTACATATGTATGTACATCATACGTGTATTTATTTTTGGGGGCGCAAAATTTGAATCTTGCCCTGCGCACTCATAATGATAGATACGGCTCTGTACATTCCTTCTTATACGGGCCAACAATAAATGCAAAAATGAAATTTAATTTCCAGTCCAGATGGACACTTCATCGCACGTGCCTTGCCAACAGCAACAGTATCCTGCGTCCAGCACAATCATCCCTTCGTGTTCTGCCTTGTATAACGTGCAGTTGAGCAGGCAATCGACTAAGTTAAAATCATCAAGGTGCACCATTCGGATGAAAGGTGTTTTCTGTTTGAGGCTTTGTCGATTAAAAGGACATACGTTTCATATCCTTGCTTGAGTTTTACGTTTTTTCTCAGTTAACAACGCGATATGAGGATCTTATATAAAAAGGATGTAAATACATACTTATACAGGGGCAATAAATAGCAATATAAAGAAAGAACGCGAATTTTTAAACATCTGCTGAATAATTTTACGTAACAATGCGCATAAATGATTTTCTTTTTTTACTATTTGTATCTTGGTTTGGCTCCTGGTAAGGTATTGAAAAGGACATCACTCAGCATACAAATGATGTATGCTAAACATGGGATGACTTATCGATACCAAAGAATAAGAAAAGAACCACGGTCATGAACTTTTTTGTCACCTGGTCCTTGTGGAAAGATGAATCACGTACCTACTGAGTAAATCATCTCTATTTGAGCATTCGAGGTATGTTCGGTTCAGCTGAAAGAATAATGTGTGCAATCGATTGCGAAGAGAGAAAATTAATTAGGTAGGTATATTGTCAGCTTACCATTAGAAATGTAAACAAATTTTATTGTTAGAAGCTATGTACTCTTGTAACGAATCGTTTTTGCCAGGTGGTGTAAGTTTAAATTTTGTGTAGTCGGGTCTTATTGTCTCACACCATAAATAGCGCTGAAATAAATAAAATAATAAACGACTTAATCTATGTAATTAATATATTTCATTGCATTTTGATTTTGATAATAAAGTAAATATTTATTTTTATTTGCAGTAATTATAAGAAGGTAGTCGAAAGGGCGGCGTTCGAAACCAGTGTGTACAATTACTTTTACGCCAAAAATAAAAATGTATGCACCTGTGAGGTGCACCCGACTAACTGAGGGTTTATAAAAGTGTTTGCATTTATAAAAACCCCCGAGTTATAGAATCCATTACACTTGATTTACCAAAAAATATGATAACAGTTTCTTATTGCGGAATGACCTCGGTCGAATTCAACTCCGATGTAGGTTTTTGTTGAGTTTTGAAAGAAAAATTCTTTGAAGTATATTATGGTCCTGTTTGCGAAGAGGGCGAATAGAGAAGCAAATACAACCGCGAACTCTATGAAATGTACCAAGCTGTGGATATACATAGTTGAAAAAGCCAAAACACTATATAGGCTTGATCACATCGAGCGAATAAACTTGGTCCTTCAGCCAAAAGAATCGAATCCCAGCCCTCACGTTCGAGAGGACAATGAACTATCCCCGATTTTAAAGACCAAGCTAGCGTGGATGTCAAAGCGCTTGGTCTGAATAACTGAAAGCAGTGTAAACGGGAGGATGTAAAGCTGCTGTCGACGGGTCGGAAGCCCGTTAAGTTAAGTAAGTAGCTGAGCTTAGCAACACATAATCTTTATGTTACCCACAAGTTTACATGCAATTCTGTGAGTTATAACTTATTCCTGATCAAAATCTCTTTGACAGAGTTCTACTCTTAGTACAGACAGCTTTAACTAACGTTAGACATTTTTGATGGATCTCAAAGCTAAAATAAAATGTATGCTAACATAACAAACTAGAAAAACAAACTTCGACATTTTTAAAATTTGCTATCGTTTTGTTTCCACTTTTGTCAATGTGACAAAATTGACAGGCTGCTCAGCTCAGTCAATTTTATCTGAACTCAAAGAACGCGCTCTGCAGATGCTCTGAACGAAAAAAGAATGTGTCTGAGCCCTTGTTGCTAACATTTTGTCTTAAATTTTCGCACGAAACGTGGCGGTTTTCGTTATTTTTCCCTTTTAGTGGAACTCAAAGAAAAATGTTTTCCCTAAACATGATCATGATGCTGTATTTGAGATATCACAGATATTTTAACCAGGGTTAATTTTAAACGACTGAGTGTACCATGACTGATATAATATGAACAACGGGTTACTTGAAATTCCAAATAAAGTTTATAATATCTTCTAAAAATCAAGTATATATCTACCCATCATTGTTCCAATTTTGCTACAAATAAAATGTTAGAAATAGAGAACTTGATTATCTTCAAAGATCTCAGTACTATTTCAGCAGCTGTTCTGAATTTGACATTATTTTTCGTAAACAAACAAAACATAATTATCATCCCACGAAATAAAACCTATTTCTAATGAAATAAATAAGAAATTGCAAATCATTCGGCTGACCATCTTACCTCATAGCCATGGACATAGATAGGTTTCAAAACATCGACAAATTAGTTCCGCGTAACTATCTTAATGTTGCTGTCGCGGCGAATAAATCTCAAAATCTGGTAATCCGCATTCTCCTCGAAACGGTAAGAACTTTTTGCTATTCTCTTTAACTTTATAAAGCAGTTCAATTTTAAATTCCCAAGGTTACTTGAAATTCCAAATAAAGTTTATAATATCTTCTAAAAATCAAGTATATATCTACCCATCATTGTTCCAATTTTGCTACATATAAAATGTTAGAAAATTCTACGGGAATAGAGAACTTGATTATCTTCAAAGATCTCAGTACTATTTATGACTGGCTTGTTATGCAAAAGCAATTATTGCATATAAAAACATAACTTTAATGTTTTTTGTGTGATAAACCCAGCACACATTGCATACAGCATACATTGTACGAACCTACGTTATAACCAAATTAAAATAAAATCGATTAAATTTTATCAATTTGAAACCAGTCCACATCCACATATTAAGGTGAGCTATGACTTTGTCTCTAATCGTTTAAGTTGTTTAGTTGCTTGAAATCAAAGCGAAAAACTTAATTTTCTTAAATTCAAAACACTGATTTCAAAAAAAAAAAACAGGCACGTACATATATTATTTACCATGCCTAATCCCTATTTGCAATACACTGTGTTTACGACGTGCAAGTAGGTACGAAATGAACGTCCAATAATTGCTTTATCCTTTGTGTACCTACAAATCTTGCAGATGTTACGACGTCATATTCTTTACCATATGTAAAGTGTCTTCTTTTAGCAAAGAATTGGACGAAAACGAACCTTTAGTCTATTGTTAACTTTTCAAAACAAGTTCCACAAGGTCTCGCAATTATTATTATTATTATTGTGAGGCCACATAGACATTGAACTGAGGCTGAACGATCTTTTGTTATTTCTGTTCCCTCTTCCGGATTAGGATGTATGTAGATTTGCACGTTCTGTGAAATTATCTATTCACAGAAAAATATTCAAAAAAAGTAACAATTTCTTATGCAAATATTAATATTACTCTTTATAATGAATATTGAAATGACATATAAGACCAATGAGCCGTATTTAAATCGGGAAATTTATATATCTCAGGACAGTCTAAGTACACTATGAAGCTAAGTTCTTACAGTTTAAGAAAATATTCAAGTATCTTTTTTAACTCAGACCTGTGTCAAATCGTGGAAATTATCACTTAGTGCGAATTTCGTTGCTCCAAAATTGTCTTTTGTGAGACAAAGGGCAATACTGAGTTATTATGGTACTTTCAACCATCTCACAAAATAGATAAAAAATTATATCCAGTGCATCATCGGGTCTTCCTGTTCTTATCGAAAAGTTGCGGCGGGTTGTACCCATATACTCCAACTTTCCCCTTTCTGTTCATCTGCCTGGGTTACGCGGATGCAATTTGGGGAAAAGAAATGGCGTATTTATAGAGCTAGGGACGCCTGAATATCACAAGACACCTGGAAATTACGAATCTTAGAATGTTGTTAAAAGTGGTAATATCAGATGTAAGACGTGACAAATGACAAGACGTTTAGTCTCGCGGGGAACGTTGCAGGATCAGATACTGATTAAAACATATGAATCGCTCAAAACATGTGAACTTACGATTTGTAAATTTAAAAGCCCAAAAAGCCAAATTATAGATTGTATTTTTGTAATGTGATAACGCTGCGTCAGATATCAAAATGGAAACTCAAGTATGCGTTCAATATAATATAGTGATATTTACCATATGGAAATTGGAGTGTTTTTTGTACTTTGTTGTTTTCTTGGTGGGTACGGTGCCGTACGGGAGTATAATTTTCATGTTGCTGCAGCGGGAAGCAAATGCTTACCGTCCTCTGGTCGCTGTTACTGGATACTGGAAACATATTAACTATGTCTTGGCGCTGTTGATCTTCAAGTAGTAGTCCCAAAGTTTCCTGATATGTGCCTCGACTCTTTGTGAAGCTATTTCTGGTGACAGAGACGTTTTACTGAATTGTAATAAAACAAATTAATGCGCTGCGAAGCGACTTGTCCATTTCTGACGGACATGTACCGTCATTATCTCGTATTGATTTATGGCTGTAAGATCTTTTTTTTAAATATAAACGATTTTTGTTGTTTTTGATTAACTTAAATGGGAATGCCATCTGTGTGAATATTTTCACAAACTAGCGTAAGGTTGTAAGCTTTGCTACCAACCTAACATGTAAATCCAACAGACTTCAACAAGTTCAGCAGCTGTTCTGAATTTGACATTATTTTTCGTAAACAAACAAAACATAATTATCATCCCACGAAATAAAACCTATTTCTAATGAAATAAATAAGAAATTGCAAATCATTCGGCTGACCATCTTACCTCATAGCCATGGACATAGATAGGTTTCAAAACATCGACAAATTAGTTCCGCGTAACTATCTTAATGTTGCTGTAGCGGCGAACAAATCTCAAAATCTGGTAATCCGCATTCTCCTCGAAACGGTAAGAACTTTTTGCTAGTCTCTTTAACTTTATAAAGCAGTTCAATTTTAAATTCCCAAGCGCAAATTGCCTGAAAAAGGATGGAACGATCCAGCCATAGAGGGATTCATAAAATATTTATCATCTCTAGATAGTAACAACTTTAGTAGCAAAGCTGGATTGGGTGAGCGGGAAGCACGAATTGCTTGTGGTGAGTTTATGCCTACATAATATTTATTTTAATTTTTACATTGAATGTCCGCAATTGGTATGCTTAGGTCTTGTTGCAAAGCGCCACTACAATTTTAGTCATGGGGTTGGTCGCTCGGGGGACTTGCTTGAATCACAGCCTAAGGCAGCCGGTTCCACACTTATGTCAAACCTCACAAATGCTCTGCTTTTAGATTTAATTCGTTTTTTAGGTGTAAAAAGTACGAAATTTTGTTTCCTTTGTCCAATGGCAACGGGAATGACTTTAAATCTGTGTTTACTTACCTTGAAGAATCAAAATCCAAAGGGAAAGTATGTTCTTTGGTCACGAATAGACCAGAAGGCGTGTTTTAAATGCATGACAAGCGCCGGTTTAGAACCAGTGATAATAGACGTTATTGATGGTCCAAATGGCCTTCGAACAGACGTGGAGGCGTTTGAAAAAAATATTCAGAAATTAGGTGTCGAGAAGATTGTGTGTATCTTTTCAACCACAAGTTGCTTTGCTCCGCGCAATTGCGATGATATATTTTCACTGGCGCAGTTGGCCAAGAAAACAAACATTCCACATTTGATTAACAATGCGTACGGACTGCAGAGCACCTATCTCACTCATCAGTTGGAACAAGGTCATAAGTCAGGCAGAATAGATTTATTTGTTCAAAGTACAGACAAAAATTTGATGGTACCTGTGGGAGGAGCAATTGTCGCTGGTTTCAATGAGGATATTGTACGTGCCGTTGCTCGGACTTATGCAGGTATTAGATCTGACCACACTGAGCTTCCATATCTGACCTCTAAATGATTTCTTAGGCAGAGCCTCATCCAGCCAGACATTGGATGTTTTAATGACGCTGTTACATCTAGGAAAATCTGGGTATTTGGATTACAGAACGACGCGTAAGACATGTTTCGAGTATTTACGCTCGAAAATGTCCGACTTTTCAACAGCGCATAAAGAAAGTCTACTACCTACCAAAGGGAATCCCATCTCAGTAGCAATGTCGTTAAATACGCTCAGTAGTTCGACAAATTTGTCACAACTTGGTTCTATGTTATATACTAGAGGAGTGTCAGGTGTGCGAGTCGTTACCGCAACCGAATCAAAGACCATTGATTTGTATAGCTTTGATGGTAAGTAAACATATTGCGGATTACAATTAAACAATAATAAATTGGTTCTTGTTTCAGCATGGGGTAGTCATAATTCTAACCCAAAAGTTCCTTACATCACAGTTGCTGCCGCTTTGGGGGTTACCAACGATGAAATCGACGTTTTTATGAAAAAATTTAAAGAATGTTGGCAGAAATTCTTTTTAACTTTAAAGTAGAAAGGCTTATTATGTATTTAACTGTGAAAAAATAAATATGAAATAATTTTGCAATCAAGAATTTTCTGACTTCAATTTTTAAAATAGAAAAGGATAGGACTGCATGTGATATTTGCTTGCAGGGAAAGGCATTCTGGACGTAAACTATAGTGAGGGAGTGTTTCTACACACACTGCGTTGCAGGATCAGATACTGATTAAAACATATGAATCGCTTAAAACATGTGAACTTACGATTTGTAAATTTAAAAGCCCAAAAAGCCAATTTATAGATTGTATTTTTTTAATGTGATAACGCTGCGCCAGATATCAAAATGGAAACTCAAGTATGCGTTCAATATAATATAGTGATATTTACCTGCAGCATTTGCATATGGAAATTGGAGTGTTTTTTGTACTTAGTTGTTTTCTTGGTGGGTACCTCGGTGCTGTACGGGAGTATAATTTTGATGTTGCTGCAGCGGGAAGCAAATGATCGCCGTCCTCTGGTCGCTGTTACTGGACACTGGAAACATATTAACTATGTCTTGGCGCTGTAGTAGTCCCAAAGTTTCCTGATATGTGCCTCGACTCTTTGTGAAGCTATTTCTGGTGACAGAGACGTTTTACTGAATTGAAATAACAAATTAATGTGCTGCGAAGCGACTTGTTTTCATGATTTTTTTACTGCAATAGTGGAAGGGACACAGCATCTACAGTCATTTTTAATGGCTGCTTTCACTACCAATTGCTTACCTTTAGGCACAACTTTTAGAAAAATGTAGAAAAATTGGTTTGAGCAATAAATAGTCTAAATAATTTAAGGAAAATTCAAATCCAAAGTTACTAGGAATAAAAATGCAACAAGATATCCAAAGTTGTATGTCCACCTGCACATATTTGTGTTCGAAAGAAGAAGTAAACTATAACAAGTCCAAATTTCTAAAGCTCCGAACAAAACAAACCACTCAAATTATATCAAGTTAAAGTGAAAATTTAGCAATTTTTGGAACCAAAGTTAGAAAGGTCAGGGTCTGGAATTAGCATAAGCTGGTTTCTGTTAATAAGGGTTTTGTTCAGCAAAGTGTTTGTTCAGCAAAGTTTATGTTCCGCACTTAGGGAAGCGGCAATAAAAATGTTCGGATGGGAATACAGCCAATTTGTAAGCGAAAAAATACAAAATTAAACTATATGTGTGGTGCCAAAGTTGCTGGCGCACTTGATTGTTCATAATCGTGCCCCCTGATTTATATCCTATTTAAAAAAAAATAATTTTGGGTATGGATAACATAAACATATTTAATGTCGATTGAAATAGTCATCCCGGATCGGAATGAATGGTCACAATTGTGCCCCCTGATTTATGTCCTATTTCGCGGTTCGGAAAGTTCTTTCGGATTTCCCCTGTAACATAACTTACATATATATAAGCAAATTTCATATATTAATATAAAATAAAATAAATGAACAAGTCGGAGTTGTTATGTATTTAGGTGTTGACTTTAAGCGGGGAAATCAATCGGTAGACGAAAGGAAATATTTCCTGTAGTTAGGAATATATGAATTCAAATTTATTTAGTCAATTTTTATTATTTTGATAATATGACTCAAAGAGCATTATCCGCTTTTTAAGTGGACTCGCTTACAAAGAAATAAAATGCAAATATTTTGTGAAGGTAAAACAAAGTGCACCTGATTAATAACAGTAACAATACGTACCTAAATATGGCTAAACAATTATTTAAACTAAAGTACAATTAACCTAAAACTAATTATCATGATGGAATTCTGTTGTCAGTCAATTGTTGCGAAATATTTCGTTTGCCATCTGCGGCCTTTTTTTCTATTTCAGCAATGATGTTTTTCATCTGAAAAATACATTTTTTTTAATATGCACTATATTAGTATAACTATCTAATGTTTACCTCTCTATTTTTCTTCTCTATTTCTTCCTTCATACGAATCTCAATTTTCGCCAGCGATGCATCGTACTCGGATTTAATGCGATTGTACTCCTTGAGCATATGATTTTCCTTGTCTTCAGCGTATCGCTATAATTGATTTGTTTATATTTTTACTTCGACTTACAATACCTTAAAAGTTAACTTACTTTATAATTAGCAGCTGTCTTTTTTGCTGAATGATATTTACTCTGATAAGATGCGATTTCACTATCGTGAAGTTTTTTCATTTCTTCGATTTTATTTTCCCATTCCTCTTTAATGTTGTCACTCTTCAGTCTTTGTTCCTCCCACTGGGTCATGACAGCCTTCATCGACTGTCGTTCAGCTTCTATTTGCGAATTACGTTCATCCAGCTCACGAAGAACTTCACTAATACGTTGTGTTTTCAGCTTAAGTTCATCGCGACACTTGTGAAGGATAAGATTTTGCTTTTGAAAAATTTCGTTGGATTCCTTATCCTTATTTTTGATTAATTCCTCTGTCTTTTCACGCTCCGAGAGAATAGCATGCTTAAGTAGCTGCACCTCATTTTGTCGCTGCATTAGTTCAATATTTATTTTTTGCAAATCCCGTCGTAATCTGATGATTTCCTCTTCAAATTGAGTTGTTTTCACCTTAAAACGTTGCTCGCTGTTTCGAATTTCATTTGCGAATATCTTAGCCATTTCATCGCGGATTTTAGCTTCTACTTGTCGGCGATTAAATTTAGATTCCAACTCAGGCGATGTTTCGACACTTTTATCTTCAGATCCAGTCTGTTTGAGTGATGATGCACCGGAACTACTTTGAGTTTTTATATACTCTTCGAATTGTTGCGCTTTTGCCTTAAGTTCAACTATCAGCTTTTCTCTTTCGTCAATTAGAACAATTTTGTCTGACAAATCTTCTATGTGTTGTTTTGCTTCATTGAGTTCCGAGGTAAGCTCGTCTATTTCTTTCTGATAAATTGAGTTTTGATTGGAAAGTTTTAGATTCTGAATCTCCAACTGGAATGTAAAACGTTTTTTTAGAATTATTGTTTAAAAAAACCAAAACCAGTATTTTACTATCTAAATAGTGTTTTTTTTTTTTTTTAATTTTAAGAATTTCCTTTTTAACATTTACACACACATTTGCTTTATATTTTTGATTTAATTTAAACTGCAGAGAAAGTGGGTGTTCTTATGTTTTAGGAGCACGGTCTTCAATATAAGCGTTTGGCACATGACAGATTCGTAGGTACAAGACAAAGTAGTACGTACGTTGTACCCTTAGAGTCAAAACGTAGAGTGTTAAAAATAGTGCATCTTTGTATGGCAGTATGGTTTCAAACAAAATAATATGCATACAAAAAATGGTTACATTGGAGCGAAACTATGGTTAAATGAAATGGAATGAGACTTCCCATAAAACGACGGTAGCAACAACAAATTATAAAAATGGTACAGATCTAAATATGTAATTTTCAAAAAAGCTGTCATTATTCCATATCTCATCATTTGCTTTGCTCTGTCGATAGTTTTATGGATCTTGCAGGTTATTTTCACCCCGAACTCAGCTTCATAAAAATTATCAAATTCATTGCAATTCTTTTGGCTTTTAAGGTGGTACGCACATTTTATCTCTCATAGCAGATCCCTCTGCGTCACGAAATATTATATTTGTATTTTTGTTGTAAGAATGATGTATTGTCTACAAAGAAAAGTTTGTTAGTGGATCTATGAAAATTTGCAACCATTTTGCAATTTGTATTTTGTAATTTTTCTCAGTGAATTCATCTGACGCCGCAAGCTTGAAGCTGAGTTTTTTGATAAATGCGCGGTTTACAATTCAATAATTTTGTATTCAGCTTTCCGAGCGTTTGTAAAGGATGAGATATGAAAGAAGACCATATAAACTGGCGGAACTATAGAGGCATTTGCTTCCCAAAACATCGCATACGTCATATAGGTGTATTTAACTCAAACCATTTGTCTTGGTGGGAAGGATGAACACAGTGTAATCTTGTCTATGTTCCAATAAGTAGAAACCTCAGATAAAAAAAGTCAAATGTCGAAGATTCGAAAAATTCAATTACATTGCATTCTAAGTTATAAATAGCTAGTTGTGATGAATGAAAACTAGATCAGAACAGAACAAAGCACGTTTGGCACTTTTCGTTGTCAAAAAGTTTCACTACCATGAAACAGAAAGTGAAAGAATGTAAAACACTTTTCTGATATTTTTGGAATATTCTAATCAACTTAAGTTTACTTAATACAGCTAATGTAAGCAAGGGGCGAGATTAAGTAGCTTAAGTAACATATAGTCCAATTTTTGCAGCCAAAACTTTGGACACTTTTGCTTTAGATAGAAAAAATTATTAATTTTTTATACAAAAATATTAAAGTATTACCTTTGTGCACTCAGCAACATAGTCAATGCATTTCGAGCAACTATTTGATGTGTTCTTTGACGCAGCATTGATACTATCGGCCTTTTCTGTAAACCAAAAAAGGAAATTAGTATAACTATTGTTTTTATTAGTATGACTATTGCTTTGGTTGACGAACCCTTTCCCAATTTTTCCTTCAATTGAGACAAATCATTCTCATAGGATAGCCTCTGAGTTTCCAATATCTTTGACAATTCAGAACATTTAACTTCGGCCAGTTGCAAGGCTCTATTTAAATTTGCACACTTTTCTTTTTGTTCTTGTAGCTCTTTACAGAAGTCGCTTTTGCGCAAATGTTCCACTTCAATTGCCATTGCTTCTTTTTCATTTGAAATTTGTACATACAGATTTTTTAAATGATCACACTCAGCCTGAGAATCCTTTAGAAGGAACTTTAATCTTTCTATTTCAAACTGAATATTTTTGTGGTTTTCGTTTTCTTTTACAAGCTGTTCATTGTTTAGTTTTAAACTGTCGCGCTCTTGCTTCAATTCCTCCAAGTCAATTTGTAGGTTCTTTGCTTTTGAGTCGAGTGCTCTAAACTCTATTGACATGTTTGCTTTTGCCTTTTCAGCTTCTTGTCGACTTAATTGTAGCTTTTTATTGTCTTCCAGTTTGTTTTGTAGCATTTCCCTTTCCTGCTTCAGGTAATTTATTTCTTTTTGCAACGCTTCAAAGTTACCACCTGAATTCTTGGAACGTAGTTCGCCCAATTCCTCCTCAATCAATTTCAGTTTATTCTTCAGTCTAGCGTTCTCTTCCCTAAACATGTTTATTTCAACTA
This sequence comes from Ferdinandea cuprea, assembly GCA_963576555.1. Taxonomy (NCBI): domain Eukaryota; kingdom Metazoa; phylum Arthropoda; class Insecta; order Diptera; family Syrphidae; genus Ferdinandea; species Ferdinandea cuprea. Next base: position 90,013,156 of record OY754959.1, read on the forward strand.
AAGATTTGTTCTCTTCGTATTTCAAGTTTTTTATCTCGTTGTTTTTAAGATCCAAAGTCTGTTGCATATTACGGATCTCTTCACGTTTGTTTTTAAGGTTCTCCATTGCTCTGTAAAGTTCTTCTTTTAGATGACTTCCGCGATCAGCCGTGGACATTGGAGTGCTTCTTATAACTCTACCTTGCGTTTGACTGAGCCGTCGCATGCTCTCATCGCAATTCTGCTGAAGAACACTGTCCATTGCATCCAGGTCAGCTGTGGTTTGTTCTAGACGAGATGTTAGCGAGCCGATAGTTCTTTCCATGCTTTCGATTTGCATCTGTAAATCAGCAACCAAGTTTTGAAGACGAACGTTCTCTTGCGAGTAGTCACGTTTGCACATCAATTCCTGACACTGTTGTTGCGCATCCATCAGTGCCTTGGACAATTCGTTTATTTTTGATGATCTGTCTATTTGTATTAAATCATGGCTGTTTTGGAGGGCATTATAGCGACTGGTCATGTTTTCTAGTTCCGTAGTCTTTTTGTCTAGCTTGTTGTTCATATTGTCTAACTTTTGTTGCATTACCTCAACTTTAGCGCGGTGTCTTTCTTCAGCGTGTTTGAGTTTTAACTCAGAATTCCGATCGTTATTAGTATGACTGTTCTGTTCGATCATGTGATATTTGCGCATTACTTCGGCATACAGGTCTTGTGAAGTTTGAAGCTTGCCCTCAAGTTCGTTATTGTTGGCCGCTGCTGATTTGATTTCTGATTTCAGTTTTTGAATAAAGTTCTCTAAATTGGAGCATTTTTCTTTGCTCTCAACAAGGAGTTCGTGTGTGGATTCTTTTGAGCGATTAGCACGTTCGCGTTCTGCTTCGGAAATGGCCAAGCGTTTTTCAGTTTCTTCACGCTTTTTGCGCTCATCGGTGGCAATTTTACGGATGTTGTCGAGTTCACTGAAATGAAAGAAATTGATTTAAAGATATGTTATATAAGGCGATATTAACTTTAAGGTTGCTCCATCTCTTGCGAAAGTCAGACGAACATTCCAGAGTTATGCTGGTCATATACTTCTTGTGGAACTTGTCAATTTCATGTTCAATGCCCTTTATTTTAATGTAGTAAGCTCTAAACTTTTTTCAACAAACACGTTGGAGTTCATTGCAATTGAATAAATTTATAAACTAGTGGTTATATAGGGCTTACAACCCGTTCTCAACAGAAACATTCTGCTCTTTTAATCGTTACTTTCTTTCGTTAAATCTATTCCGTATCATATATTATTTTTTCTTGAATCCTCTCTCTGCGCAATCGTCCGTTAGAGCAGTGATTTGATTTGTGCTATAAAATCGCACAAACTCTATGGGCTGTGCCAAGATGTGTATGTAGTCCAAAAGCTAGGCTAATTCGTCAACTAAAGCTAGGCCACATCGAGCAAATGTTCAACAGTGATCCAGGCATGAGGATCTTTAAACACAGACCCCGCATTGAGACAAGGAACCAAACCTAAGCTTAAAAGACTTACACATCGTGGATGCCAGAGTACTTAATCTTAATTACTGAAAAAAGACATGCCCTGGACAGAAGGCTGCAGTGTCTCAGACAGGGACTCTTCACGGTTCGGAAACCCGTTAACTAAGTTAGTAGTAAAGTTCTTTCACATTTGGATTATATCTCCTACTTATTTGAAAGAGGAACACCCAAAATCAACGAATCGCTCAGAATGTCACAATCGACTGTTTTAAGGGACTAGTAAGGGACCTTCTACTTCAGCTATATAGGAGATATAAAGAATAATCGCTGGTATCTAAATTGATAGTTTCAGTCCCGCTTTATGCTTTAAATGTATTCAAATTCCAAAATACTATTTTTAAAGTGAAATCTATTTTAGACCTCTTACTCACATGGTTCTTGAATCAAGCAACATTTTAGTTTTCTGTAGTTCTTCTGAATGTGCATTGGTATTAGACGGATAGCTGGGTGGATGACGCTCAACTTGAGGAGTCATTCCCATGTAATAATTTTCATTAGTTATGTGTTTTCCAACGTTTGAGCCAAGGATATCTGATTGAAAATTTGAACTATCTATAGTATTATCATCGTCATCTATCAGATCATCAAACGCGACCTGCAAATCTTTATTAAGCTAATGAAAAAAAAAAACAATTAGCCTATTTTTGTTTTAATTATTTCAATCGTATTGGCAAACCTCTTCATCTCGCCGCTTCTGGTCTTCTATAGCTTCTTCCTCTTCTATTCGATTAATGCTATTGTCCAGTTTTATGCTCTCGCCACTTTGGAATAAACTAAATCCAGGGGTATTCATTGTTTATAAACTTTTTGAAACTAATCACAGAAAAACCGTCAAAATTTAATTAAAGAAACGCAAGCGCAGTGTAAAAACATCGCCAAAGACTAACTTTTGAACATTTTGTTTGAATTTAAAAATTAAATTAAATGTTGTTTATATTATAGCACTATACTTTTTGTCATCAAATTAATATTAAGAGAATGTTCCTTATTATAGAATAAATTTAAATAATATCAAACGTGAAACACAACAAATAAAGCGATGGAATGGAATGCAAATGCAAGTTTTTTGTAACGCACTTGTTGACATTTGAAGACACTTCAAACGTCAGTTTGTGATTACCGCCATCTGCTTGTGAAATTAGACTTTTAGATTACTATGTTAAGGGTATGCCTAAATCCTGAATTATTTTACTTTGGTTAAACAAATGCGATAAAACATCAAACCTCTTCTGAAACCGTTTTATAGGCATTTTTTGGTAACTATGAGAATATGAATTTGCTTTTCAACTTCAATTATTAAGAAGCTTATTATTAAAACCATTAATACAAACAAAAATCAAAATTCATTTTGTTTGTGGCAAGAATGAGAAAATCAATTTATTTTTATTTATTTATCAGCACAGATAAGTAATTAAAAGGATAGTTTTTGACAGACTGATTTATTATCTTAGCGTTATTATTATTTTGCTTTATTTAATGTAAATTTTCATTCACTCATTCGCCATGTTGGAACTATTCCAACTCACTCAGTGTTGTTCTAGCTATTTTACGGGTACTGTTCCAACTTGGCGTATCATGGTAAATAAAAATCGACATTAATGAATTCAAATGCAATTAATTCAATGAAAATGTATTTATATTTTGTTACCTATTGTTTTTATAAAGCTGCCGATCTTATTTCAGTGGAAACAAAGTAATTGTTTATTTCTTCTATTCTGCCGTTATTATTCTTACGTATATACCTATGTACATAATAATTCTATTAAAGTACTTCAATAGCTCTTCCATTGAAAGTATTTCCACAGCATTACTGGTAAAGAACGTCTACAGCTTTCCTTGCTCAGCAGTTTTTTTTAAATGAGTGCTTCGCTTATTCTCATGTCTCCTATACATTTCCTTATCTGGGATTTTTACAATTTATTACTCTTTTTTAAAAAAAAATTTTGTTTACAATATTTATGCAATTGTTTTTCTTAAGTCTAGGATAAATCTAATATTCTACGGGGCTCTGCGTTGTGCAAATTTTGTTTTGTTATTCCATTTTTATTTAAAAAATTATACATGAAATTTTTTTACATTCTTTATTTAAGAATTTATAAGTTGGCATCAGAAAAGCAGTGTGATTTCATAATGCGCATTTTTTGACGTTTTGGAATTCAGCCGTCTTTTTGGTTGGTAATCCGGAAGAATTCCGGACTCTTCTGAAAGTGTTCGTTTGATACTTAAAAGGCAGTTCCTGTCGTGGAAAGAAGAGAAATTTGCTTCTGGCATTAAATTCAGAATCAAAACCAGAAGCACTAAAACATTCAAACGCCATAAACGTCATACTAGATAAATGGCTTATTTGTTGCTGATGAATTTAATAATTTTTCAATTGTGACAAGATCAGCTGGAAGTTATTCCCAAATTTAACTAAACAAATAATGAAATTATATGGGGTGTAATTTAAAAATATTACAATGGCTAATACTATTTGTCTTCCATTCAACCATAACTTTTTTTCTTATAAGCCTACAATTTAGAAAAAAGCTGCAGTATGGTCGTTCATTAGGTTGGGCAAAGCCATTAGAATGCTGCAAGCGTTTGATGACCCGTCATCGGCTGATGGCTATGTTTTATTATCATCGGCTGATCCAATTCATTCGTCCTTTCTCTTAGCGCAGGTGCAAGACATCCGCATGATTTCGCATCGTTCAATAGAGTAACGAAAATGAAAAATGATTACCAATCGATCGATCACAAATACAAATCGTAGACCCCCTATCAAATTTCTTTCAACCACTGATTAACTATGGTGTGCGTGAGCCCCTAATTTTAGGTTTATTGGGTCTGCTAAGATTATCAGTGGGGTGCGGTGTTGTCGCCTCCTTGTGGTTTTTTCTTTCCTTTTGAATGTAAATTGAACTGGTTCCCCAGGGACCGTTTTGATGCCTTGTTTTGTGTGATAATTTTGTCTTACCTATGTCAGCTGATTTTAGTAGAATATTGTTTGCACCTACTGCTGGGGTAGATGCGTTAAAAGCGTTCACCAAAAACTCGGCAGTGAAGCAAATTTTAAAATATCTCCGCCAATCGGAGATTGTCAACCTGTGGAAAACGAAGCGGTACTTTTCTGTTCTAACTTTATGGGACAGTTTTCCCTCACTTGTGCAGATCTGGAATTTTTTCATTGAACACAGTTATTATGTGTTATGACAATTGAAATGTCGCAGGTCCATCTGTATGAAAATAAAATATCTCCATCTAAAATTATTTAAATATTTTTCGTTTTATTATTTTTTCATGCTTCTTAGTTTTATTTTCGTTTGTTCTTGGTTTTCTTACTTTCAAAAAAAGATTTGTTTTTGTTTTCGATTTGTTTTTTATTATACAGACTGTCCATTTAAGTTCATAAACGCACTTATATTGGGACATTTATCTAATTTCTCGGCATCGATTTGGAAAACCTTGGACATTCGTCTCCAAGTCTGTGCATCGAAGTAATAAAAGGTTCCTCGTTCTTTTGTACCATTTTTTTCATATTGATTAAGTCCCGGAATTCGAGTTATCCAGATTTTCTCTTCTATGTGATATCTCCATTCACGATTATGTCTGCAATAACAAATTAAAACTTATGTCTTTTTCTCATCTCATTTGCGATTATTAATGCAACTTACAATTCAGCTGCAGCCATTAATTGCATCACATCACCAATATTCGTGTAGAACAGAAAGAACAGCAAATCTTCTTGCAGTTTTTTCAGAACTGGATGCGAGAGTTTATCTCTTATCGCAAAGTTTATCAAGTATTCAGGCGGCACACTATAATCAACATCTTGTGCTCTAAAAATAAACAAACCAAGCAGTTTGAGCAAATACGTATTTGATATGACGGGATAAGCAACTTACCTGCAGGGCTGATCCGCAAAGGGTCCGGCGAATGTTGGGTGCAAGTTCTCTTGTGAATTTAAATTCAACCCTAGTCCAGTTAAATCCTGTCCCATGGCTAAACTCACTAAATTCGGATCGGATTCAGCTGCCCGAATAAATGTCAGCAAACCCACCATTCCAAATTGGTTATTCACCATAGTCGCTGGGATGTTTGTGACTTTACCTGTACATTAATGTAAAATCATTGTGTAAATAAATTAAATTAAACAGTAAAAGGTAGCAATTATTTACCATCAGGCGACGTTTGTACTCCTCTTTTCACAATTTTGTCATTGCTGGAATTGTCGTTTTGATGATCCATGCCACCGCTACCGACAGCCAAACCACTACCCACAATAGAGTTCATTGACTTTTCCGTGCCGTCTAGGTTGTTTTCCGACAGACCGGTATTCGTTGAACCGTCGGAATTCTGAGTGCCAGGGAGCGCAGGAAAATCTTCATTTGACATTGTAAACTCTGATTGTTCGGATGTTGGCTGTTTAACCATCCCGACTGTAATAAAAGGAAAATAACTTGATTGTTGCATTTCCTCGCCTATGGATAGGGTAAATAAGGGTAATTAAATATGTAAATTTGATTGCCTAACTACAAATCTCGATAATGCGTTATTTTTTATTATTTAATACTAATTATTTTTCCGAAACCCAAAATAATATAAACAACAATAGAAATTATTTATTAATAATAAATTTAAATTCGCTAAATATTAATAATCTAAATAGATTTATTTTCTAATTTAATGGCAGTAAAAGCAATTTGAACCAGCCTAAACAAAACAGAAGAAGCGAGGAAATAATATTGTAAGCAAAGAATAAATTAAACCGTTGTTCCAGATTAACCTTGCTTTAAATCTTAAACTGAGGAATAGGATTTCAGAAATATTTGTAATTTGCTACTATGGTTGTTTATCGACGTTTCTACAATATAGTATTTGTTGTTTGTTTCCTATCAGTGTTCCGTGACGTATTTGAACCCTAGGACTTTGCTAATATAGTACGATTAACCTCGGGTAAATTTGTGTCACCGAAAAGAAAGAAATTATATAATTCGATCCTTCTATATGACATAACGAATTTAGCTTGGGTGGAGGATTTCAAGTGGTAATCAGACCTTTTTTTTGTAAAAAGAAATTCAAAAATAGAAAATTTTCAATATCGTTGTTCAGAAAACTCTTTGATTTATTGATTTGTCTATTTTGGGAACCAATTTAAATGCCTTTCATGTTAAAAAGTATAAAAGTATGTATAAGAAAAATTCACAATAAAACAAGTCGATCGTGTGCAAAGATATTTTTTTAGACCTACCATGCTATGCCGATTCCGAACGTCAAATTTAAAAAGAAAAGCCTTTTGTTGGACGTTCGTCAGACCTTAGGTGTTTTTGGTGCAGATTTTAACCAGGAACACCTCGCTTAGTAGTTTAACATACTGAATACTAGCCAGCCAACTATATGCTGCTCCCGGTTGACGTGAAAACTGCCTGACAGAATCTTATAAAACATTTTTTCAAACTGCATAAGTAACGTTAGAATACGTCTTTCTTTGCACCCCTATACCTATTTAACAATTGTAACTCATATCGAAGAATATAGAGTTATCGTTTTTGAGAGCGACCGAGGCGTGTGCAGAGAAGACATAGTTGCGGCATTAATATTGAATCGGAAGTTGAAAAAAGGTTTAGCAGCTCAAAATTAATTTAAATTTATCTATAAATAATAATATTAAATAAATTTGACATAGCATTTTAAATTTTTTGTAGAAAGGTTTGCAAATTTTAGCAAAATGTAAGAAAATAAAACTTCATACAATAGCTATATCATACATAGCCTAACTCCTTTTTTTTGTGTTTGATTCTTAGATAATGGATAGGTTGAGCTGTTCTCTATCAGGAGTCTCAACTAGTCCGAATAATGTCAGACTTTATGTCCGCAATCCATACCATCTCAAAGTTTTTATTCGCTGGTCCATCGCTTGCGAAATTAATTTTGACAAACATTCGAATGTAAGAAAAGTCATAAAAATAAAATTGACGTTCGAAATCGATATTAAACCCATTTATGTCAACAAAATATGGTTGGAGAAGCTAGGCTTTAGGTCCTGTATTAGCATTTTACGCCTTTTATTTTCTACATGACTTGAGTGCAAAATAAAATTATGTCTCGTTTAAAAGTGGAAAGTCTAAAAATCCACTGTTCTCACAAAAGTAACAATACCAGGGTTCGATTCGTCTCCCTTGTTATTTCTGTTTAATTTGTGTTTAATAACTAAAATTTTATTAATTAATTGTTATAATTATTTATTCTTTTCAAAATGTTTGTGGTTACACACCAGATATTTAGAAATCTTTGATTTATTGTTTGTGATTTAACGAACTAACTTTTTTTTAAAAAAATAATACATTTAATTTTATAATTTCCGAGACCTTGGTAGTTCTAGATTCCAAAAAGTCCAATTCGCATTAATTTAAGATATTACTTTTCTTAATTTCTCCAGTGAAACCAATAATATTCCACGCTTTCTTATTGTTGCACTTTTCAAAATTGTTGCACTGCTGGCATATTTGAACAGAATGGTTGCTCTGGGTTAAATAGCCTAGAAGCTATAAATAATTACAACTCTTCTCGAAAGAAATGTCGAAATCGAAATGGGAAGAAGAGCCAATAAATCAGAGCCGTAAATATCTACACCCGAAACCGAAACACCCTGTATAAAAAGTACTTCTGAAAAGTATCTATTGAAATCCCATCGAAACACACAAAAGTTAAAGAAGAGTCAAGTTCTTTTATGAAAAAAACTTTAAAAAAGGGTATGCAGCGTTTTTGGCCAAAATCGATACAACCGTTTTACAGAAACGGTGCTCTAGGTTTTATAATTATAACTTCTCTCGAAAGAAAAGTCGAAATGGGAAGAAGAGCCAATAAATCAGAGCCGAAAATATCTACATCCGAAGCCGAAACACCCTGTATAAAAAGTACTTCTGAGAAGTGTCTATTAAAATCCCATCAATAACACAAAAGTTAAAGAAGAGTCAAGATCTTTTATGAAAAAATTGTTTTGTCTAACAAGTAACGATCTATGTACCAATCTAAACAAAAACGGACTAAAATAGTTAAACCCGTTTTTGAGAAAATCAATTTTCTTAAAATTTAAGAAAATCATTACACGAGCAATGTTATTTCAAAATTAGATAAATTTTACAACTTTTGGATTTTTATCTATCCATTTTGTAAATATTGACACCAGACTGTAATTTTTGGCCCCATCCAAAGAATCCAAAATACTTAAAACAGACCATACCACATTGACAGTTTGAGTTGAGAATTCCAGTACAATTGCAATTAATTAATCTTTAGTATATGAGGAAGTAAAAAATATTAACTCATCACACATTTTTGTATTGTACCCGTCATATTAATGACCATACTAGGCATCTGATAAAGCAGTCAAAAGCCACGGTATTCGAATAGGCTTATATAGGGTGATTTTTTAAGAGGTTTAGAACTTTTTTTAAAAAAAAAACACAAAAAATTCGAAAAAATTAATGAAATATTTATTTGAATCGATAGTTTGAACCTTGCAATTTAATGTTTAAAGATAATTTCATGCAAATGTTGACCGCGGCTGCGTCTCAGGTAGCCCATCCGCTGAGTCCAATTTTGGCATACTCTTTCACACATATCGGCCGGTATCTCACGAATGAATGCATGGATGTTGGCTTCCAGTGCGTCAATCGAAGCGGGCTTGTCCCTATACACATTAGCCTTGGCATACCCCCACAAAAAATAATCTAATGGTGTCAAATCGCACGATCTTGGTGGTTTAATGTCCAACAAAGTAAATTTGGTGAGAAATTTGGTCACAATCTTTCGAATAGACTGCTCAGAAGGTCGAGAATGCCGATCATAAAATGGAAGTAGCGCGCGATGAACATTTCGAACCGAGCACGAATTTTGATAGTAAAATTCAATAATTTGCAAGCGTTGTTCATTTGTAAGACGATCCATGGTTAAATTGCAAACCAAACTGAAGCTGTTTGACAGTGACACAAGGTACTAAACACACGTCAGCTGTCAAAACCAGTGTTGCCAAAACCAAACCAGCTAAAAAATCACCCTTTATGTTCAAGCAAAACAATTTCTTTTGTTTCTTGTTTTAATCAATGTCCCAAAATTCCCTATTTATTTTTATAATTATTAAAAAGTTTAAACTGGTTCGGAATCGTTTTGAAAATACTTTCAACCTTTACATCTGTGCTTCTTTGTTAATTATGAATGAAACTGACAGCCTAAGGTTTTAATCTTAGATTAATCCATGATGTAGTACATTAGTATTGGGATGTACATATGTGGAATATAAACAATTAAAATATGAGGAATAGGCGTGCGTATTTGTGAATTATGATTTCAAGTCTCTTCTTATCAACCGACATAATTTATCTGATATCGTATTAATCAATGTCGAGAAAAATGAAGTTTCAAAAATGCTTTGTGTGAACCAATTTTTTTTTTCAATTTAAAAATCTAGTGTCAGCCTAGATTTAAGATTGCATGGATTTTCAGACCTTTAATAAACGACTACTATTGATATAATGATTTTTGCGTTAAATAAATTAAAATTTAGAATAATTCAGGTGGCAATTACAACCACATTAACTCGTTCAGATTGCACATGCAATTTTTTATCTGGTAATTGCACACACGAGGAATGTTCTAAAGTTGGGTTTGATTATAATTTGTTATTTACGGTTGATTATTTTGTTCCTGTTTGAGTTTGAGTCATAGTCGTTAAAGTTCGGTTTTATTAAAAGTTATTCTACACTGTAGGTTAAATTAAAAGACAGACAATTTTAAATTATTTAAGTTTTTTTTTTTGCTTATAAAAATAATTTGAATTATAAAAACAATTAAAGAATTGCTTTTCTTTTTTTACTACTGAAAACTGACTTTTCTTTATTTTTGGCAGTGAGGATTTTTAATGATTTTTCAAGTTCAAAATGCAGTTTTGGAAAATTTTATATTTCAACAGTGTTTTTTACAGCCCACGCGCAACGCGCTAGTTAGCCTTGCCTTGGAAGTCTATAACTGCAACACGATAGTGGGTTCAAGCAGGTGGGGATGAAATTTCTTTAATTTCAGTCCTTCACAATAAAATGGCTGTTTGGTAAATACTTTTTTAACTGGTGAGTATTTGCATATTTATACAAAAGGTAAGTCTGATTAATGTTTTAACCGTAAAAGCTAAGGCTATTTGGTTAACGCCTTTTCAGTTATAAGCCCTTTAAACAAACGAAAGACTTCAATTTACAATAACACCAAATATAAGGGGTATTTTACCTATCACGTGATATTACAAAAATTTCAGTTAACAGAGTTGTGACAACTTTATAATTCCTCATTTAAGATCATAACCTCGGCGACAAATGCCTCATGAACGCCCCCAAAAAATGATAATGATCGAGTAAATCATGATTAAAAATCAATCTTTTTTAAAACGTCATTATGTAAGAAGAATATTCCAACATATTTCCTGTCTTAAAAATCTGTTCGCAATTAAGCGACCGCGGCCTGTTAGAGTGTGATTAATCGAATTACGTTTTCTAACTTTTATTATTTTGATGTAAAACATAAGTTAAACGCGAGTAAACGGCGAGTTACCCTTAAGTCATGAGTTAAATGAAACATGTTTTTAATAAAAGAAATGAAGTTTTTCAACTGTGTGTTAACATAACTCATCATCAAAGAAGGTTTAAGGATGGTTTAGCAGGCAAATTTAAAATTTTAATTTTTTTATTCCTATAGAAATTTCTCACTTTTTCTTTGGTTTTTTGGACGATTCTCCAGTGCACGCATCCAACATCTTGAACGTGCTCACTTACCGAGGGGCAAACGTCGACTCTTACCATTTTCTTATTGCAGCTAGATTCAGAGCTCGACTATCCAACGAGAAGAAGCTGCGAACTGCCCAAAAGAAGAAATTCAACGTTGGACGCCTTAGCACATCTAGAGTCGCCAGAGCCTACAAAGGGCGCCTGAGTGAGAAACTCCCCACCGTGCATTCACCTACCACAGACGCCAACAACCAGTGGTCTCAGTATCGCGACATCATAAAGGAGGTAGCCGAAACTACCCTAGGATACCAGCCACCCCAGAGAAAAAGCCCGTGGTATGATGATGTATGCGTATACTGGAAAAAGGTAACAGAAGATGCACACATTAGAACGCTGCAGGGAAAAACAAGGGCAGCAAAGGATGAGTACCGAGCCAGGAGAAGGGAGGAGAGGAAGATCCTGCGTAGAAAGAAAAGAGCACGCAGTCTCCCAACTAGTCCCTCCTCCCAGTATAGAAGAGGTTGGCTTAGCTATAAAAAAGCTAAAGAACAACAAGGCCGTCGGCTCTGATGGTCTACCTGCAGAGCTTTTCAAATACGGAGGTGATTTGATTGATGCGCTAGGGCGCATGCACCAAATCATCAACCAAGTTTGGGTGGAGGAAAGCATGCCCGATGACTGGACCATCGGCTCCATATGTCCCAAAAGAAAGGTGATCCTATGTCTTGCAAGAGCTATCGAGGCATATCCCTGCTTAATGTCGCATATATGATCCTATCCAACGTACTGTGTGAACGCCTTAAGCCTTTCTGCAACACACTAATCGGCACCTACCAGTGTGGCAGATCAACTGTAGACTAAATCTTCACACTAAGGCAAATCCTGGAAATGACCAACGAGTTTCAAGTCGAGACACACCTTCTCTTCATCGACTTTAAAGCCGCATATGACACATTCATCGTCAGGAGCTTTTTGTGGCGATGGCCGAATTCGGGATCCCGTCAAAGCTGATCCAGATGTGTCGCATGACATCAGATAACACGCGATGCAATGTGCAGTTTGGCAGCAGCTCATCTCAACTCTTTCAAACATGCACCGGATTTCGACAAGGAGATGCGCTGTCGTATGATTTCTTCAATCTGGTTCTTGAGCAGATAGTGCGCAGGGCAGGTGTCAACACGGAAGGCACTATCTTTTTCTGCGAAACTAGTTGGCCTTGAAGTGAATGAGGAAAAGACTAAATATATGCTATCAACAAACAAACAATCATCTGTCCACCGACTAGGACAAAATGTCAATGTTGATAGCAGCAACTTCGAGGTAGTTAAGGAGTTCATCTACCTCGGGGTAAACATCAACTCCACAACGAGGAGGGCGAATGGAGGAGAAAATACAACCGCGAACTCTATGAGCTGTACCAAGATGTGAATGTAGTCCGAAAAGCTAAAACTCGTCGACTACATTGGCTCGGCCACATCGAGCGAATGGACAACAACGATCCAGGCCCCAGGTTCGAGACGAGAAGGCAGACCGAACCTCCGTTTTAAAGACAAGCCATCGCGGATGCCAGAGTGCTTGGTCTGGACAACTGGAAGCAGAGTGCTCGGGATCGCAGAGAGTGGAAGGCTGCCGTATCTCAGGCAGGGACTCTTCACGGGTCGGGAGCCCGTTAAGTAAAGTAAGTAGGTAGTTGTTTAAAGGTAGCCAACCAAATCGAATGATTACGATGTTTAAGAAATATAAAAAAAAACCAACATTAGCATTCGCACATCCTTTCTCAAAAACATGTAATTGCATACGGAATTTACTCGTCAAACAACTTCAAATATCTTCCCATCTCGTTTTTACTCTTCATCACTTGTTTTTGACACCAAGTGTAGTAATGCCAGTCCTGCTAAGTGATTTGATTTCACTTTGAATTTAAGTCGTGTACGCCATACTAAAAATACGACGAGTCGTGTGCGTTGCATAATAAAGCTAAAAATACATCCGACACGACCAAAATCCCAAAAATTTCGGTCCGATAGCCGACAACAGCAGTGATTACCTCATCGTCATCGTCGGTGCAAACCTATTTGCATCAAGTTTAGGTAAATACTCCTTGGAAATTCGACGAAGATATCAATTTGACGAATATATTTTTTGGGTTTATTTTATTTATTTTACCAGTATAAATTTTTAAATGTTTTTCACGTTTATAATTCCTGCGAGCGAAACATCGTGTGTCAACCGTGACTTAAAAAAAGAGTGAATATGTATTTCAAGATTGAGGTTAACCCCGGGGTAAAGTCCTTAAACTAGTCTTTTTTTAAGAATAACAAGACAAGATGGGATGACGAGACAATGCTCATTTTCCCTGATATTTAATAGCACCCACGTTTAAGTCAAATCTTCGACTGAAGATGCAAAACAAAATTAATATGGGAAACTTCTAAATAAGGCTAGAAAGACTGTGAAAAGCTTAGTCTTTATTCCTTCAAGTGTAGCTTCAAATGTTTTTATTTTTTTATAATTTTAATGAATCACGTGATAGTTGGCGTATTTAAATTGTTCGCAAATATTCAATTCGGAATCTAGGGAGTTTATATATTTCAGCCGCCTTTATGATCCAACTGAACTACTGATTGTGATCAGTGCAAGTGTTGTATAACTGGTCGAGAACTTCTCGCACCAAGATAATGTAAGGCAAGAAACTTTTCCGTGGTTTTTAAAGCACAACCCGTGTAAAATTTGTTGCCCACATACATGGGCACTCAGTGTCCTATAAGGCAAATATTGCCTTATTAACTAATTTTGTTAACTGAGATAAAAGAGAAACAGTTATTTTTTTTATTAAAATTTAAATTATTTAAAAAAACAATAGTAATACAAATTTTCGTGTACTTGTAGGCATTGATTGTATGCTTTAAGAAATCATATCTTTTCTACATGTCAAAGACCAATGTACATATACACGGGTCGAGCATCAACATTAAAAAGCATCAATATTACAAAAATGTCACGCATCACAGATATGAGTACCTACGGTGTTGTTGTTTTGGATATCTGAAATTTGTGACATTTATGAAAAATTGGCGTGGTTTAAGAACCACGCGAAAGTTTCTCGATGCGTTTCTATAGAACCCGGCACAGAGTGTAGATCACTGAAAATATGAGCCACAAAAACTAGCTGCTCTCAATCTTATGTAATTCGATTATTTTCACGAATGAATTGTTTTACTACTACCTTTCCTGGGTACAATCTCGTTTTGACAAAAACCGGACATTCACAGATAAATTGCAAAGCGGTTCCGTCAACCTACAGAAATCATTCACATAGATCCCAGCTTCTTACCCTGGTGGTTGCGAAATAATCGTTAAGAAAGTAAAGTATGCTGAAACTACTTGGGATCCCAAGTTACTTATATTCAGTATATAATATATTTTGACATGCTAGTTTTTGAGCCTTCTTCGGTGTCTGCCAATCGTTCTGGCATTTTTGAAAAGTAAGTTCAGGCTGCCTGTCGTCTTAAGTGTACATTTCCTCGATGTGACCAAGCCTACGTATTAGTCGAAGTGTTATGGCTTTATAAACTCTTGGTATAGCTCACACATATCATACATGACCAATAATATCCTTCAAAAGAGTCTAATAAACGCTCGCCCTTTCTGAATATCGTCCAGTTTCGGGTCCGATAGACAGAACTTGCAGGATATGGGATCTGCAGAGATTGCCTTTAGTCTTTCTAATTTTTAACTAGCAGCGGTTTCCTAGTGTTATTTTTTCGCCAGATTTCTTTTTTTTTCACGAAATTTTGTCCTTTTTGTCAAAATGGACTTAAAATGGACTTAGCTCGGCTAATATCTATTCGCATTTTTTTTGTGTCCAATTATTTCAAATAGAATTCACAAAATGACTCTAAACAGTTGCACAGTGTCGAAGTATTTAAGCAGCCTCTATACAACGTTGTATGAAACCTTATTTATAAAACATTTTGCCGCTCATATTACGTTTACAGTGTTGGTTTCAGATAAAGTAGCAAAAAGGCGAAATCTATTACAGTTAGTTGTCCGAATTGATATACACAACTCAGCTGTTTGTAGGAAAACGAATTCGCTGATGATGCTACTTAAGAAGATTTCTACGTGCTACTGTACAAAGGTTATCAACAACATCTTAAGTAAGACGATAAGATAGTTTTGGGCGATTTACATGTTAGAATAGAAAAATGGAACATCCGTTAAATAGTACCGCAATCGGAAAGAAAGCCTACACGACGATGTCTGAAAACATACAACAGTTAATTGATTTCGTTGCGGAACGTTACCAACCAAAGCGTAGATGTTTGGAAAATGTTGTATTATTTATATTAATAAACATATAATTTCTCTATGCTAACTGTCAAGGCACATTGTACACTTTTCTTTAATTAGTAAAGTGGTGAATAGTACTATATAGTTAATGTACCATTTTCGGTATATTACCCATCAAAATATTATAAATTGACACGCAAACCATAACATTTGTGGTGAATTTGTATACCCTAGCTTAAGAGAATATTAATTTTGGCACATAATTTGTAACACCCCTTAATATTTGTCGTATACCCCTAAAAATATATAATATATTTATAATCAGTACCAAAACCTAAGCGATTTAACAATGCCCGTCCGTCCGTATCAACTTTTGGGGCCTTTCAATTTAAGCTAGGAAGCTGAAATTTGGAGCATACTCCCTAGGGTCCGGAAATGATAAAGTGATAAAATAAAATAAGTAGGCAACTGCCACGCCCACAACTAAATAAAAACCGTTTTAAAGACGTAATTTAACAAAATAAGAACTACTTCACAAGTTTTTTGCCCCGTCTACTTGTTGTTGTTGTTTTCATCCAAAATTTCTATAGAAAACGAAAAAAATCTATAACAAGATATTTAGCCAATATTTTTTCTACAATATCACCCATACAAAGTTGGTGACCGGCAAATCAGGCATACAGTTTCTTCACCTTACTATTCATAAAGGAACATGACTCGGTCACCAGAGTAACAACAGTCAACTTAATTACTTTTTCAATCGCAACAAGACGCTAAGAGGTGAATCTCAATTACTACTTTTTGGAAGTTTAACCAAAAAATAAACAGTACGTGTCAATGAAACAATAGCAGAACTAACGTGTGGAGTTGAACAAGAAAAACTTATAGTAGAGTAACAGTCTGAAAAAAAAATATATAGAATGTTAAATGGCGAAGGCGACGCACAAAATTCTGAATTGGAAAATTTCGCTTTTCACTTTTTATTATTATTTAGTTTGAGGGTTTGTTATATGCTCAAGACGTCAGATGAGAATACATTTTGAAATAATCTAAAATTTCCTATAAGAAGTGGTGAGAAGTTTATTTGTTTCGACTTAACTGTTTTTTTTTGTCAAAGAGTGGTGACAGCGTTTATTTTATTCCAGAGTCGTTCTTACTCTAGCCTACTACTACTGCTCACCTCCACGTGGTGACTGCTGGGTGCCTAGTACCTCGAATGGAGATGGGGTAACCAACCTCTATGTAAGCTAGTTGGTGGCAGCAAACGAGAGAGGTGGGAGGAGTGTCATCTCACTAATGCACTTTCTCCTGTTTCCGACCGGCAGCGGACGAATTCTAAGGATGAATCAACGGTGGCGTCCGCAGTTCCATTTAGGTTGAACTATAGTGATATTTCTATATGAGCTGCTTCGACATGTTTGAATCCCATGTCTTTAGGGATCTCTAACACTATGCTAGAGTGTTGAAAAAGAGTTTGTGGCGAATGAACCCACATCCGCAA
Source organism: Ferdinandea cuprea (assembly GCA_963576555.1). Taxonomy (NCBI): domain Eukaryota; kingdom Metazoa; phylum Arthropoda; class Insecta; order Diptera; family Syrphidae; genus Ferdinandea; species Ferdinandea cuprea. The sequence continues at coordinate 90,030,223 of OY754959.1, forward strand.
AATGGGTTATTGACACCGGACTTACCGGGCTGCTGTACAAGGTTTAAAACCAAGGCCTGGCCCACCTGGTTGGGGGTTTTGCCGTCGGGGTAATAGTAATTAGAGATATAGGGATAGCCTCGGCCAATTTCCCTCAAACGGCAAAAAGTCCCGGAATGTTAATGGACATGCAAATATATACCTGGGATGTGCGGACCATCCGCCTCTCCAGGTGGTACTCAAAAACTACGAGTCTTTCCTCTCGCGGTACAAGGCTGACATTATCGCGATTGAGAAGATACGATGGATAGAATCAAATGCGATACATATTACAGCTGCCATAAAAAGTTGCATTTATTAGGATGCGGATTCGTCGTGGGAAATCGGCTTAGAAGCCGATTGAAGTAGTTATTGACTTCAAGCTGTGAAGTGATCGCCTGGCTATAAACTACATCAAGGTACATTCAAAAATATGACCCTAATATGTGAACACGCTTCTACCAACGCGACTAAAAACCCTATCAATGAGGAATTAATAATATAAGTAATAAAATAAAACCATATTTTCCCAAATAGGTATTTTTAAAACTTTTCTTAACTTTCAGCTGAAGTATAAAGTATTGAGTACAACACAATGTTAATGGAAACAGCTAACATGGCAAAGCAAGGTAAGTACTGGTCAAATAAATAATGTATGAATATAAAAAGGAAAATGGAATTATATACCAAACAAAAAAAATACAATTTAACTATGAAAACAAACATATTCTAAAAAATCTTATAAAATACAAAATGTAATCCGAAACCAACAGAAAAATACAAAATAAAGAGAACAACAAAAAAAAAACAAATATTATAGAGCACACACTTATTTGATAATAAATATATATAATGTATATAAAAGGTATCGTTGAAAAACTCACAAGAGGTAAAAAAATTACCATAAGGTTTACTTCCAGGTGGCTGGAGGGGATTCGTCTGAGGCAGTGATTGATCGTTCTGGCCACGAACATTCGTCAAAGAGGGGAATTCTGAGAGATCAAGCAGTGGTGGTGTCGCTGTATCACCACTCCCACCAAAAACATTATGGAAATTATTAAGAGGATTTCCGGTTCCACCAGAACCATAACCGCGATTTGCTTGCATGAATGATCCCAAGCTTGACTGCAAATGATATGAATTAGTTACAATCTTATCGTATTGAGATATAATTTTGTTACCACCATTGGACCACCACCCAATCCTTGCATGGTGCGTCGTTCCACAAATGGTCTTTGACCGAACATATTCGGTCGACCACCACTCGATAACGCCGGACCACCAACAGGAAGCTGGGCATTGCGGTTTGGTGAAAGTTGAGGTTGTTGTGATTGACCATAATTTGCTCCGCCTATAGGTAATTGCAGACCTTGATGGAATTAAAAAAAAAAACAGAAAAAATAGAAAATTAATATCTGAATTTTTTCGCAGGTAAAAGTAGGTAACTCACCCGTTGGAAACATCCCCGAAGTTGGCGTCACATGGCCAGATAACGAACTACCACCGAAACCACCTGTACTTCGACCTATCGATGCGTTTGCTATGCTTCGCGGAGGCTGCTGAAAGTTTAAATTCGCCATAACCTGCAATATACATAAAATAAAACATTAATCTTTATTGAAATTAATTATTTCATTGGAAATTCCAATAAATCTAAGCTTATATTAAAAAATATGAAAATATAATGCGTCTGAGTACCCAAAGCATTTTAGCATGTTAAGCACGTACTTATTTTAAACATTAATTGTATGCCAACAGAGTATACCGAGTTAAGATTCCAACACTCTTTGATTTGTCGCGAAACTTGTATTAAAGAAGGTTCACGCGAACCGCGAATATCGACCGACTGCAACTGAATTTTTTTTTATCGCTACATGTTGTCTTTTATCTCTCACAATATTGTACTTGAAATGATTTAATTTTGATAATAAAACATTAGTTAATTTTATGACATGTCACCCTTACTATAAATCACCTATTGACCATTGCCACCTTGTAAAAATCACATCACAAAAAATAAATCAATAACCAGTCAGTTCGAACTCTTAACTGTTCACTATTAACAAAATATGTTAGAGGTTTATAAGGTACTAACTTTTATCAAAATTGAAAAAAAAAAGAATTTAACTTGTAAAATTATATTAAGTATAACTATAATTAAGTAGCCAAAACTTTATTTAGATTTAAATAGGTATCCTTATCGGCAGAAAGCTGTAGTAGCTAGTGCCGCAAATTAATATTAATTCTGTAATTTATTACCTGTTAATAAAGTTATAATAATATTAATTATAATTAATTAATATTAAAAATAATAAAAGTATTACCAAAGGTTCACGCACCGATATTGCATCGACCGACTGCAACTGAATTTTTCTATTGCTACATGTTGTCTTTTGTCTCACACAATATTGCACTTGAAATGATTTAGTTTCGATAATAAGAAATATTTTTTTTTCATTAAATAGCTCTTGTCGTCAAAGACGAATTAATTGGAGATATACATTTAGGAAATTATACACGTTCCCTTATAATATGTCAATTATTCGAGGGAGTATTGACTACCAATTGACTCGTTGTAAATTTGCAACTACAACATGCAGACTATCATGCAGATAACCATATCTTGTGTAAAAGAATAGCTTTTCATCGTATGTTATTTAGTAAGAGTAATCGAAAGTTTTTTTTTTAGTTTTGTCACAATCTCTTAGCGAATTAAAATCGGTGGGTATAAAAGAATCTTTCATGCAACACAACCGACTTTCCTTCTTTCTAGCTGCAAAACGGTGACGCTGCAAGAGAGCTTACTAATATAGTCCATCGTGTAACAAATTTGTGGCAATTTTTTTTGTTTAATTGAAATCATAAGTAAAACATAATAAGTAATCTAAAATAAAAAAATTTACTCAGAAAAACGTTATACAATTACCATCTGTTAATCGAAAGTTGACAATCTACACATTACACACAAAAATATTCGATTGACAAACATTTTTTAACAAAGCAGTGCCTCAACTGCAATGTATGATAACTTACTTCATTAACTCAGCTTTTCAAACTTAGTTTATGATAATAGCGCGATAACAATTTAACTAAACTCCATTGCATCAGACGTTTTAATAATAACATCCTACATACATACATACATATTTAACACACATCTACATACGAGATAGCTGAATTAATCCAGTAATTTGTTTTGCAAAACAAATAAGTTGTGTAACTGTACAACGTTTGCCTCTTGAGACGCCAAAAACTATATCGAAGAAAAAATTCCATAAACGCCCAGCAAGCACAATAAGAAAACTTCTCCGAATCCCAATAAATAAAAGTCAACCACAAACGCTTTTCGCGTACACAGAAAACAGAAAACAAAAAACAGAACAAAACATTGCATTGCAAAACAGAGAAGAAAATGAAACTTAAGATGAGATTATAATATTACAATCAGAAGATCTTAAGAGCTGTACAGCCAGAAGGAAGGTCTTCTAATACCTCTGTACAACAATTCGTTATCCGTGTTACCTTTACTGACGTGTTTTTTCAGAAGACATCTCACGTATTAAATTAAATAAATAAGTAACCAAAGTATAATAAACAGGCAACGTCAGGGAAAAACCCAATTTGCCTTTGGTGGAATAAAAACATCATCAGCCTATACACTATCTCCACAGTTCCACCCACACACATTTGGGAGAATGCTTGACCGTCGGCAAGTGTTGTTGTTAATCTTCTCATTGTAACATGACCGAGTTTTCTTGAAAACATTGGTTCTGAGTCAGGAAAAAATAAATATGCTATGCTCCATCATTGGTTTTTCAAATGAGAAAGCAGCAAGCAAAACATAGTATGTAGGTAAATACGAAAAAGCTTACAACTAAAAACTATATATTTGTCATTGATTACACGAATACGAATATGTGGGAAATGACGGAAACATAAAAAACTATTTTACTTACAAAGCAGTCAATGTCGGTTTTAATTTTATGATAAAAAATAATAAATTAAAAAAAAATCAAGCACTGCAAAGAGGTAACGATTAATTGAATTGTGACCGTGTGTTGTTGAGATGTTAAGCACGGTCCAAATGAAGATTGCTTGAAGCAATAATCATACAATGAAGACAGATCACTTATATAAGTACGTATTGTGTCAAAATATTTTTTTTTAACTTATTATAAAGACGACGTACACGTAATGTACACTCGAAATGTACATATTGCGAAAACATTAAAATAGAGCAAGGTTTCATTTTTAGTTTGATTTATGAATTTATAGCCAACACTTATTTGCTTCGAGGATGAAGTAAATGAAAAATGATTTCCTTTCGTTTTAATACATATTAGCCAGAGTGATGAACTGAACAAGTTCTTTTTTTATCTACAAAATTACAGCTGACATTCTTACATTTTATAATTGCCTTAACATTTATTGTTTCATGGAGTTTCAACCAATAAAGTCAGCAGTTACAGCCAATTATGCGCTTTTGGGTGAATATGGACTTTTGTAACTTAGAACAAAAAAAGAAAACAAAATGTTTTTTTTTTTATGGTAAAACTAACCACAACATTGTATATCAAATTTAATCACATGTAAAGGTAAGTAATAAACAACAACAATCTTCCTATTTATATCATTGCTGGTGGCCACAACTAAACGTAAACAACAACACAATATATTATGTATTTTTGAAGAGCAAGAAAACTATGAAATGATAAGCAAGCAACACACTTCGCTAAAACTCACTTGCAACAGCGCTTGACTCGACTTTATAAGATTTTCTGATTAGGAATCTAAAATGCTTGAATAATGGCAAATCAGATAATATTCTAACGTTATTTTCTCTATATAATAGATGTTTGACCATTTTAATCAGAATAGTCTGAACAGACATCAGCAGCATTTTAAATTACTTAAATTTGTTTGACGTGACTTCTCACAGCGCCTTATAATGCCTCTCTAACCATCTGCAGTTCCATTTATATATTCATAGAGTGGAATAACACATTTCTTTCAAGAATGGTTTTAACACAATTGAACTATTTTAATTTCACCACTACTATAAATCCCAGAGTATAAGTTTTACATTTTTTCTGTTTTGTAGATCCCTTTTGAGTGATCATCTGAACAATATTAATGAATAAAATGTCAAAAGCAAGTGAATTTTCTAAAGCCGTATTAAATTGTACATGCTACGGTTAAAAGGTAAAAAAAATAATGACCATATAATGCACGGGCACAAAGAACTTTTTGTACGATTTTTGGAAATCTCGTCGTAACCTGATAAATCGTAAATGTATTATATTGGTGTACTGTTTAAAATAGATTAGGCAGTTTTAGAGGAACTTCATGGAATAAATCAAAGAGCGTAAGGTCAATAAATGAAACAATGTGTTCGGTTTGCAAAGAATTTTTAAGAATATCTATAAGTGAATTAACAATATACAGTTGTGGCCAATATAATAAGAGCAACTCTTTGTCCTATAATAAAAACGGAACCAATAAGGTTCATATTATATAGCTGGTGGTTGCATTAACTGCTCATAATAATTTAAGAAACAACATGACAAGGAGGGCGACATTTGTAGAGGCTGCAGCTTTTTGAAGACATGTACTACGATGGTTCCATGAGTCCATGGGGACTTAAGTGTGGCCAGAAGGAGACTCATCTTTCTAGCCGATGCAATAAACCTAACCTAACTCTTTTTAAGTAATCTAATGGGAAGACTTCACTTGTGAATTGAAAGAGACAAATTTATTTTAAATGAAAAGCTGGATAATATCATGTTTAATTTCTACTAAAGACATGGCAACTATTTGCTGGGTTTATGCAATGCTATTCGGTCTCAAAAATATATAAATAATTTTTAACTTTCTGACTGTTATGATCAGTTTTATTTTAAAAAACTCTTTTAATAATGAAACAGTCACAAATTTTTTACATGTGTTTTTAAAGTTAAATATACTGCCAATTTTATTTTCTTAGAAAGTTCAACATCAAGCAAAGATTCTGAAACACCCAGTGGGGCAATTTTCTTGATATTTACAAAATTTCATAGGCTTGGGAATTTCATGTAAGCAGCGATATATTTACTTGTTTAACCCAATTTTGGCGTAAGATGCTCCATAAAAAATTATTTTCGACCACTCTGGTAAAACAACATTGGACTGCTCCAGTTTTACAGCTTGCTATAGACAACCGCCATGGCAAAAAAATATTTCAAAGGACGAAGCACATTTCGACTTGGCCCTTGTCGCACTGAATTCCCTCGATGCTCATTTGGGGGGCTATTTCTTCTTATGGGATTACTTGAAGGAAAAGTTGTAATTTAACAAACCATTTACCAACATCATATTCCATGCATAATGTTAAAGATCAATAAATATTAAATTATAAAATTGTATTTCGTTTAAAATTTATTGAAAAAACATTGAAAAGAAAAAACGTAGACCAAAGCGATTTTTGAGACTTTTCCCCATTTAAATTTTCCTGCAGGTAATATTTCTTTATTTATTTATTCAAACCAGTTTTGTCTTTTCTTTCACCCAGAAAAAATGTTTTTACATATTTAGATTTAGATCAGTTTCTGCGAATCTCAAACCTAACACAAGATTCACATGTACTCATGTTCACGTAAAAATAGTTATTAGTGAATTAAAGATAGTGACCTGTCGTTAATCAATGCTATTTCGATGCATTTTCAGAGAAAAAATAGATAATTTTAGTCGGAAAAGTTGTTTAGAAAAAACAAAGTGAAATATTATTTGGAAAACAATTTACTTTTTGCGTAAAGGAAACCCACATAGTATTACATCGGAAAAGCAGATTAATTCGCTCATAAATATTTGATATTACCATAAGGAATTGTATTTTGGAAATTGCATCAAAGCCAAACCAAGCTTGATTCGAAATGCAAGCTAAAAGTAACGCTTAAAAATGTCAAACGCTTTGGTGGTAGTCTCAATTTTTTTTTAAATCTTGCTTTAATTTTGAGACCAGTTTCTCCAAAGTCCAATAAAAGCGACATAAGGTTGACGTCAAAACAAACTTCCTAATTTCGAATGCATTTCCAACAACCAGTGGTAGTGCTGCAGAAGGCAAAATACACACGGAATGCTTTCAAAGGTGTAAACATTGGCTGACTTTTAGACATTGACAGATAAAAAAAAGTTTAAAATTGCGTTTGTATTTAAATACAAAATTGTTATGTCTACATTGAAAAACCCGATGTATATCCCTGCTGCCTTGCAAAAATGAGGTAAGAAAACTCCTGAAGCTCCACTGCAAACAAAGTGTATGTCGACTAAGGGTATATGTAAGTATCAGATTTAGGCAATGCTAATGCTGACATACTGGTGAGCCTAACAATGGATAAACATTTCAATGCTACCTGTGAAGCGATGTCACTTACAGCATGCAAGTGGACACGTGCATGATGTTGAAAAAAAAATCGAGAAAAAATGTCAAGATATAAAACACTTGCATCAACGAAATGTAACGGTTAATTGGCCTCAATAGTTAATTATACAAAAATATGAGGCCTCCCGAAATTTTCAATGTTCGAACCGACGAAGGGGGACCAGAAGAGATGCCGTAAGGTGATGTTTTTCCATTATGATCTTAACACTTTGGATTGCATCTGTGGTTGATATACCCGATGTTAACCCGTACTGGTCATCAGATAGCCGTAGCCATATTTATCACAATCTTCATGGTATGTGTCAGCAGCTTAATATCACGTTTTTTGCTTTTCTAACTTCTTCGACAGAAATGTCGATTACATCTTCATTGCTAGGAGTGTGTCCTGAAAAGTATTGCCGGGGAAACTGTTAATTTTAAAGCCATTCTCAAAATATGAAATAAAATAACAATGTATTCGAATCCTTTAAAAACAATCGTACAAGTTATGGCCATGTGACTCAGAAGGCAAATAAAGAAATAAAAGAACAAAATGTTAGGTTAAATTGTTTGGTTTAGTAAAGAAGTGAAAGAACGTATACAATTTTATTTGCCTGAATATGTATGTATAAAAATAAAGGTTAAAGTTAATCTGCTATTCTTAATAGCTCTATAGCTCACTGCTATTAAGAATAGCTCTATAGCAGTAGAGTAGATTACAACCTTTATCTCCAACCGGTATACTGATCGTCCTGTCTAGAAATATCGCGGTGCTTTTAGAGTAAACAAATCGTATCCCCATGAAAAAAAAGGAAACATGACAAAGCGAGAAAGATCCTCTCTAGTGGCTTGAAATAAATGTGAAGCAGTTAGTCTCTGGCTTTAAGAATTGATCAAATATTTGATATACATCTTTTATCTTGAAATTTGTTCTTCTCTTCCAAATCATAATTCAGTTTGTTTTATGTATCTACAGACGATCTGGCTTGCTGCTTGAACTTATCTCCAAACTTGATGTCTTAGTTTTGAAGAAATATCATAAAAAATAGATCTCCAACTTATCCAACATAATAATGATATTTAAGCGGTAGTCTGGACAACAAGGACAACATATAATTTGGAGCGTTAGCTGGAATACGAAACAGAATTTTTTACAAAATATCTAGACAGATTCTCGACTTCCTCGTACTGCACATTTCCTCATGTTTGTGCTGGGTAAAACAGAACCGAACTCATAGTCGCATCAAACAAGTTAAATTTAGCACTTGGCTTATTGCGCTCATGCATGTCATCAATTCAGAGCAGTTTTGGCTGCTTTGGCTACAATTTTTTTTGTCGAAATGGCTCTTCAGACTTAAAGTTATTTTCATGCCAAGAAACGTCTTACGTCTTTCACGATTTGGATTGCCTCTCCACCAAATCTCCAGCTTTGAACCATCATATTAGATAGAACTCCTTACTCATGCTACCATCAGCGCCAGTTTTTGTTTAATAATCTCAGTGATAGATTATCCGATACCGGGAGGCCTGCTGTTACTTTCTGATATTGAACCGATTAACCCCAAAGACATCTTTAGCAGATCAAAAACAATAAAACTCAAATAATAAAAAAGTTGTCATACCATAACTACAATTTGGAGAATTTTTGATGAAACCGAATCTGAATCAAGATCTACAGAGAACTGTTTTTACGTGAACATCACATCACACAACGTAGATATAAATACTAACAAGTCCTTTTCAATCGCTTTTCCCCTTTTCCTGCATTACAACAACTAATACCTATTCCTGGAAGAATAGCCGTATAAAATCTTTAATCCACACATGTACAATTTGTAGCTACATAACAGGCAATTGAAAATGAAAATGAAAAAAAAATACATTGCACTTGTCCAATGTAATACTCCCGACGAAGTACCTACCTATACTTCCGTGTAGGTAGGTATATTTTTCAATACACGGTACCCTCACATATACCGAATCACGTCAATTCACGAAAGGAAGATTCCACCTAATGTGTTGACTGACTGAATTAAGAGTTTTTTCTTTAAGAAAAAAAAAAAACAAATAAAACTTACCTAAGTGATTAATGTTCAATCGACGACAACAACCATTCAATGTTGAGCAAGCCGACACTGCATTTAACATTCCAACCCGTCGAGGATTTTATTGGAATCGCGTTCAACAGCGAACGATCCTTAACACGACTTTAGTTTTTTTTTCTCTATTTTATTGTATCTGGAATTTTGAATTATAAATTTACACTTAATATATAAATTTATATATACACTTTGTAGGAAAAAAAAACACTCGATGTAGTTTTGGTTTTTCGTTTGTTGTTGCAGCTTTAACCGAAAGTTAAATTAAAGATTGGATGTGCAAAGATGCGTGCAATTCGCAAAATTGTTCCTATTTGGAGTTCTTCATTATTTTATTACCATAGAAATGTTAATTTATCGAAAGGACAGCAAAGAAATGTAAATTTTTAATGCAAACAGCATCGAGGAGTAGAGAGGAAGAAGAAAGCCTTTGCGCACCAAGTTCTTTTCATCAAACACACATTAGAGGGAAATTTTTGGTTTTTGTTTGCCTTTGACTTTGCTTTCGAATAGTGATGTGCGTCAGAGTGACATATAGAGTACGCAGGAATTTCAAAAATACTCAAAATTACAAACGACTTTATGTACCGAAAAGAATTTTAGTCAAGAACAATTATATGTACATTTTTTTTGATACTTTGAAAATTATGCGTATTTTGCGTAGAATTTATGTTGAAATTGACATTTCCCGCTCTGGTTGGATACAATACAGCTATGCGTAGTACCAAGATTCCGCACATCACTAGCTTCTTCTCATTCTCCTTATGGTGTTGGTTCGTTTTTTCTTTGCTCTCTCTTTGTTTAAATTCTTTTTTTATGTAGAAGGAAACTCACAATTTTTGTATTTTTTTCTTATCACACACTACGACTGGCGGTGCGATCGATTTGATTTTATTGTAAGTAAAACCGAACTTGAATACTTCGTGAAACGATCTATTCAACTTGTAATTGAAAGTATTTTATTGAATTTTTTTGTAATCGGAGAAAAATTATACACCACTCTTCCGCAAAATTAGAGCTCATAGCCACACACACACATTTAGAAATTGGACAGTTTTCATATTGGAATAAGTATAATTTGGTTGGGTTGGTATATTACCAACACATAAGGAAATTGACAACCATTTAAGCTTATTTCGAAGTTCGAAAATGGCGACACAGCTCTATGTCAGATCTCGGAGATAGAGGGCAGTTTAGTCCGAGATGTGTTCATTGTCTGGCAAATTTTTTTATTTTGAAAAGAATATAAAAACAGTTTTTTATTATTGGAAATATTCTCTACTACATAAGATGAAAAAACGACATCGGGGCTTATCAATGTCAACTGGCATTAGAAATCTATTTAGAGATGTGTATTGGTCATAGGAAGTGAAATTGCATTTTTTAAAATTCAGTGCATTAAAGTGCATTTATAAACAAGTTTAAGAAATGTTTTTATCCGCAAATTGATCGGTTCATATTTTTTTACGTTTAATATGTTTATTATGTAGTATTATGAAGTCGTTTATTCTGAGACGAATTGTCAAATTTTTTGATCAGATTAAAAATTAGATTATAAGTAATTTATTAGTGGATTTTATAATTTATAGTGTATATAATGCTACGTTTCGACCAAAAAATAAACCGAGATTAAGCACAAAATATTAAAAATTAATCCTTTAGCGTTTTTATTAGCCGGGAGACTTAACGCAAAAATCAGTAAAAACCCAACAAAAATGATGATATGTCAAACGCATCATATTGTCAAAAATATACATTTTCGCCAGCAAATTTTGCACGAATCAGGACCCTCACCGCGTAACTTTTCAGACGATCATTGTCTCAGCGATTGAATAAAACAATGTCGTTCTTTTTTTGCTTCCTTTGAACATCACAATAGCCTCGCAACGACAAAACCGCGTTCATAGTTTTTAAATTTTACAGTTTAAACGGAAACTCATTTCTTATCATAAGACAATCGATTGTGTCAAGTATCAGAAACTTATTAACCTTAAAATACAAACAAATTTAAACTTATGTGTCGAGTGACAACTTCAAATTCAAATTCCATTATCAATTTACGTTTAGGCAACATATCCTTAACCCATCAGCATCACTTGAAAAATCATCCGGCCTGCCCAGGCTGCACAGAAACACTAAACCTCGACCATCTTCTAGCCGACAAAATTATCATTATATCAATAATAAAAACTTCGAAACTATCTGATCCCTCAACGAAATATTAGTTTATAAGTTTCTATTACTTTATTAAATAAGCCTATGCGGCTTGGTAAATCTTTCGAGCAAACTTAAGATTTGAAAAATAGGTGATGTTCCTACAACGCCAGTGTCCAAGAAAATTAAAAGAAAAACTACCACAGCTAGAAAATCAGTATTAAAAAAAAACCTATTTTAAGGTGGGAAATTTTTTTCTTGCAGAAACATTAAAATAAAATTGCATTTGTTTTCATACCCATTTCCTTAGGTTTATGCAAGAGCGGAATCTATTTTAAAGAAAAAGAAAGCTTCAAGAGTTCCCTATTGATGAATTGTGGCTCTCTCGCCCTCCCTTTTTTATTTGCTTAAAAAAAGCGTAGAATCGTGTCAGCACTGTAGTTGTGAGCCATTTCACGTACACAATTACAGTACTGCGCCAAGGAGTCAATTTGATTGGCATGCAAAAACTTATCCAGACAAATAGATGGAAAAAAAGTCATGTACGTATCATTAATGTCAAACAGGGCTTCAAACACCTATTCACGGATGCATTATTAAAAAAATTTACGAGTTTATGGGGACAGGGAATGTGGAAGTCGCCTATTTGTATAATTACTCTGGGAACAGATCCCAAATCGTAATAAAATTAACGAAAAGTCTATCTTTAAAATGGTTATATTTATTGAATGCTAGACGTAACCATTTCGAAAGTAAAGCTATGTCTATCAACCGTAAGGTGGGGAGTAATGATTTTCGCTAGTATTTTGCAAGTATTTCAAATATTTAATAAAATATTACAATTTTTGTTAATTTATTCGACAATAACAATAACTTAAATATAAACAATAAATTAATTATAATTTGGTCAATAAATTTATAAGAATTTGAAAATAAAAACCTTTAGAATTTCCCAAATTGTTATCTTCGAAAGCTTTTAATTTTAACTTTGAACGAATTGAACAAATTCGAAATTCGATGAGGGCAAAAATCCCAAATCATATGATCGAAAAGAAATTTATTCTGCCTGGCAAAATTTGTTCAACACGACGGTACATAACTTGGAGTAGGCGCACATATTTTTTTATTGTACTCCTGTAAGTAAATTTTTCTTTTTTACAGATTTTCACATTTTATTTAATTTCGTCATGTGCAAAAAGAAAAACATATTAACAGTATCGATAAAAATTTAAATAAAATTTTTAATATTTCGCAGATTTACGTTTGTGAGAATTCTCTGTATTAGCCGAGTCTGATTTATTTGTGCGTAGCAAAAAGAGAACAAGAAAATCCATCAAAATGGCTCTAAGCGACGCAGATGTACAAAAACAGGTAAATACTTTTTATATTCAAATATTTATTTAATTTTAATGACTAAAAGAACAAGCCACATGCAATAACTACTTTTACATTCATTTCAAAATAAAAAAGTGAAAATCTCATTGACAGCCATATCGTGCTTATGAAGTCATAAGATTAGCTGTCATGTGAATATGAAAATTTTAACTTTTATCAAAAATTTCTTTGAAAATACTATCACAATCTTAATTATAAAAAATATTATCATATGCATTCATTTGAACTTAATAGTGATATTTTACAATAGTTTTTATGCGATTTTCGGTTTGTTAGGTATAAGTGGAATTTTTTTCAGTACGTCAAAAGGCAATTTTGTTGGTCATGTGACCTGAAGGTTATTATGTGGAAAGATACCTATATAAAGTGAATCTTTCATGGCCTCCCCCGTCTCATCCTGCTTTTATAAGATATCTGTTTAATTTTTGACTATGATTTTTCGACCAGGGGAACAAAACAAATAATTCCTTTAAAAAAATCTATATTTAGAATACTAAGTTTGCTAGACAAGACCAAATAGTTTAGCATTGAAGCAATTTGCCGGAGCGACGAAGATGCATGTTCAATCATACCCTGTGTAAGTGCTTTGACGCAGCCAGAAGTATATTTTAAAATCAATAATATTTAAATAAACATTTTTAGTAGACAGTAGGTAGCTTATCTTTAATTTTCAGTTGTACTTAAGTTAACTAAAGTGCTAGTAAATTTTGGCATATATTGTAGGGGGAGAAAAACATAAATATATATTACAAAAATAAGTAATTTGATGAATGTCACATGACCTGAATGAGCAGGTGCTTTTGTTCTAACCAATATCAGTACGTAACTCCCCAAAACTTAACCCATCGAAATAGATACGAGCTCTATATCACTAGGTTTTGTGTTAAATGTAACAACTTTCAATATATTATCATTAGGCAGTGCTTATACCTTACTAACACCAAAAATGAAAAAGCTGAAAATCATTTGAAAATGTGTTTAAATATGCAACAACCTGCAGACATGATAAAACATAAAGTTTTGCATACGAGGTTAGGTTTGGGGATTATGTATCATAAATTACCTATTTTAACTGCATCTGGGGTGGGGTTCGCCGAAAAATATTCTCCAAAAACTTAACAGCACACCTGCAATGTATATTCTACAACTTGTCTGAAATAAGGACATTGGAAATTGGCCAGGCAGCTTTAGGTTGCACTTATTGCATATTTGTAAGTTATTGTAAGGTAGTAGTAGCTATACATATGCCGGCAAATCAGTGCAAACTACGCAAATGTGAGAATCTTCCCGGTATGACAACTTGTTTACTTGGTTCTTTTCGCTAAATTTTCTCTTCCGAGAATACTTCATCTTCGAATGTATTCTCTTTTGATACCTATCGACGCAAATCCCGTTGCTTACGTAAATCATCCCCGAAATAAAAAGAGATTTCTGTTAGTTATACTTGTTCTAATGGCATATTCGCTTCTTCAATTTTTCAGCTTCTTTGGACCTTATATTTTATTCTTTTCTTAGAAGTACAGCCCCCAATTTCGGTTAATTAACAATTCGTCTGCTTTTTGCTGCATAGCTACCCTTAGCACGTTAGAATTGCTTCGAGCTTGTCCATTAATACCAACATATATTGGAAATCCCTAACAATAATAATAATTAAAATTTTCATTAAACATAATTTCTATCTTCAATTGAAGATAATTGTGCCCGGAAACTTTAACTTTAATTTTATCAAATTTTGTTTGCTATTTTTAACAGTAAACAATCAAATGATTCTCCACTCAGTGTTTAAGGTAATCTCAAATAAAATTTTATTTTCAATTGATGGAATAATATTAATACGCGCATTCTCAAATATGTATATTATATTTTTGTTGTTATTTTTTAATTAGGATGTTATTTTCTGCGGCGTAATTTCGCAGCGCCAATATTTTTTTTATTTTTAATCTACTGTAATAGATGAGTACGTCGTTTTGGCAGAGGTTTTCAACTCTTCTTAGGAAGGTTTTGTGGAATAGGTCTTTTTTTATCAATATAGTTTCGCTCCCAAACGTCTATCTGACACCATTGACCCTATTTTCACGGTTCAGTATTCAACAGTATTCCCTTACCATAGTGTAGTGGATTGTACTAAACATGTCTTTTCTTTTTTATAATTTTCCCGTGCAAAACGTATTGTTAGCACCCTTATAATGTTGAAAGTAACACAGCACGGGCATTAATGAAATAAGAAATTAGAAGACATGACGATAAACCGATGCACATTGAATTTAAATGTTTGCAAATTGTATTTTTCAGGAAAACAGAGTGAGGTAGAGCATTCCACATTCGTGTTTTGCGGCAGAGAAACGAATCCTTATGTTTCACAGTACGTCCGAATACAGGCTTTAGGGTGAACTGATGAGCATTCCTGGCATGGCGGGTATTTTAGTTGAAGTGTTGAAGGGGAGGAATGCAACTGGCTATTTCGTATTTTTCGGCTATTTGAAAAAGAATTAATTATTTTCAGATGTCCAACATGGTCATCAGTCCCAAACTTGTACCCTAGCTGCAGATTTAAAGCGTATCTAGGAGTTTTTTTTTCTATTAAGAAAATGTTGCTACGTATAGTCCGACGTTTTTATTCTGGCAAAGTAAATACAATTTTTTTCGGTTGCATACTATTTTTTGCGTTTAGTCAGACAAGTTTATTTCGATAAACTAAAAAGGACATGGAAGAGGAGATCTTAATCTTTAAATAAAAGTAAAAATCTAGCACGAAATGAATCGTTATATTAATGAGAATAAGTATTTTGAATAAGGGGATATATAATAAAAAAAAAAGATACTAATAATTGACAAAATTTTACATTAGCCTTTAAAAATATAGTCCATTAAGTGTACAACATCAAACGGTTTGATCACATTGCGGCGTATAAAAAAGAACAAAATTGTATTCTTAATCGCCAGTCGATCTTATACTTGTGAATTTTTTGAGTTAGAGAACGGCATTAAGTAAAAAATTCGTAGAAATTACTACAAATTTGCAAGTCTAGGAATAGACAAATAAATTTGTCTCAATGTTTCCATAACGATAGGTGAATGTTTTTCCAAACTTAAACTACGAAAATTTGATTCTCAGAAACAATCATCTTTTTTTTATTGTGTGTTGTGTATATACATATAGATATATATTCAAATAACTTTTAGGTTTGTTCAAGTTTTTACCAACTAACTCCATATTTGATTGATGTTACTTTTCAGATTAAGCATATGATGGCTTTCATTGAGCAAGAAGCTAATGAAAAAGCTGAAGAAATCGATGCTAAGGCTGAGGAAGAATTCAACATCGAAAAAGGACGTCTGGTACAACAACAACGTCTTAAGATCATGGAGTACTACGAGAAAAAGGAGAAACAAGTAGAACTTCAGAAGAAGATTCAATCATCAAACATGTTAAATCAAGCTCGTCTTAAGGTAAGTGAAAATGAACTGGTTTCCATATCCTTTTTTTATGAGTCAACGATTAAAATTATTAAAATTTTCTTTAGTTTTGATAATACGAAACAAAAACACTCATTGCACATTTTTGTTCAAATTTATTCTTATCAATTTTATTTTCAAATTTAGAGTCTTAATAAAGCGAATATCTTGTTAACTATGCTGCGGAGACTAATTTTGAATTTTGCTTCATAAGTTCGTTTTTATTAAAGTTGCTTCGTACATCGGCTGAAAAATTCATTTATTTTTATTTAAATTTTTTACTAAACTTTCGTTTTCATCTTTTGTAACTTTCATACACTTTATTGTCCTTTCGGTAAAGCCGATAAAGTTAATAAGTTAACTGGTCCTAAATAAATTTGTATTTATTATATTCATTTAATTTTCGTGAATGCGTGAAATAAAAAATTATATCACAACCACATATTTTTTAAAATTTCATACCTTTTGGATAGGTTCTTAAAGTGCGAGAAGATCATGTTCGCAGTGTATTAGACGAGGCACGTCGCCGTTTGGGAGAAGTCACAAAGAATCCAGGCGAGTACAAAGTTGTCCTACAGAAACTCATTCTTCAAGCTTTGTATCAGACCATGGAACCAAATGTCATCTTACGCTGCCGTCAAGTGGATCAAAGCTTGGTCCAAGAAGTTTTGCCAGAAACCGTAGAGCAATACAAGACCAACATTGGAAAATCTGTATCCGTTGTTATTGATACCGACAACTTCTTAACACCAGATACTTGTGGAGGAGTTGAATTGATCGCTTTGAATGGTCGTGTTAAGGTGATTATTTTTTATCTCTATCCACACGGAATATATTGCAATGTTTAACGTTTTTACAGGTGCCAAACACTCTGGAATCAAGGTTGGAATTGATTTCGCAACAACTCGTCCCAGAAATTCGTAATGCACTGTTTGGTACAAATCCTAACCGTAAATTCACCGATTAAATTTGTTCTTAAATGTTTTTTTTTTTCTTTTTTTTTCCTTTAAGTCTATATACATAAACAAAAAAAGTAATATATTTTAAATTTAACAACAGCAAACAAAAGAATCCGTTATAAAATCAAAGTACATAACTGCATATAATTATACATTACATAAACTTATTGAAACATTCAGCATAAACTTACAAAAAAAAAATAGATGATTGGAAATAAATATTGATAAACAAATTCAAGAACTATATAGATTATGTAGGTAAAAATATGTTAAACAAAACAAAAAATACACCGTTATCAAAAAAAAAAAGTGAATATTTAATGTAAAGCGCGCAGTCAAGTTTCGTGTTTATTTTTTCCTAGTTAAATATATATTAAAAAAAAATTGATATCATAAACATTCCTGTTAAAAAAGAAAAGAAATTTTAAATTTCTATAAAAAAAAAATATAAGTAAAATATTATTTTACTACGATTCATGTTTGTAACTAACAATAATACAGTTTGAAATTTTCACGTTACTTTGTTTTATGTTCTCTTTCGATCGTACTTTTGTTGCTTATTATTAAGAAATGTTTTTTGTTTTATTATTTTGTCCTATAAATTGTTCGAATGCAGTTTTGAGGAGTTATTTGTGTAGCTAAATAAGTGTTTGGGTTGAGAAACATAAAAAAAAATTGCATCACCACCTGAGTCCTTGCTAGTTAAATCAGCATCAGTATGCTTTGACCACTGGAATTCTGATAAATTTTACACACTGCACCAACACCCGTGGAGTGACGAATTCCACTGTTCAAAATGTACTTTGGCTAGTAAGAGATTCAGTGTGGGATGCAAGCATGAGTAAAAAAAAACTTTTAAAAACAAAACGTTAATGCGCGTTTATTCAGAAAGTTAAAGTTTGCACGCGTAAAACTATATCTCTCTCTAGCTGGTAAGGTATGTCGGTCTTATAATGTGAGTTTGTGTGTTTTTGTTGCTTGAAAAAGTTTTCCGTTATATTGTATCCTTCTTCAAAACATGTTCTTAACTCTCATCACGAAAAGCTACACAAAAAACCTGCCTAAAAGACGAGTATTCAGCAGTATATAAAACTTTCCCCAGTTTGTGTAATAATGTTTATATTTTATTTGTTTTTATTTTTTCTACCATATTTACATAATTTGGTTTGTTGTTCTAAGAAAGAAAAGGAAATTGCTTTTTAACATCGACGTAATTTAACAAAAATATACAATGTAATGTTATTGTAATGGCAATACAGAATTAACAATATACACATACAAACGAAAATAAATCAGTATTTCTTGTATTAGTCAAACTATAAAATTGTGTTTTATGGCAAAACAAAAAAAAAAGAATAATAATCCATTTTGGAATGTTTCTTGTACAATTTTAAATGCTTGTGTTTTATTTTGTTTTTCCCTCCCTATATGTCGCCGCCGCTGGCACTTTTTCTCTTCTCTTTAAGTGTTAGATATATATGATATGTATACTCTATGTGTTCAAATATTTATATACAACAATATTATATAAATTCGAATCACATATATGTTCTTCATCTTGGCGCTAATATTACATGTGAACAAGATCTTCTTCATAAAAAAAAAATAAACAAACTACGGACATCAACTTTGTAAACTGCATTCGTATGCCCAAATACACCGCATAATTTTTACGGAATTAAGGAAGGTTGACCTGGCGTTTGCATAATCAATGTATAGAATCCTATTCATATTTGTTGCAGTCATATTGTTATATTGTTATAATATTTATAGTAAATAAATTATTGATACATAAAACCAATTTCAAAAATACGTTCGTTTACAAAATATACAAAAAGAAATATTCATTTTAACTGCTGTTTATTAAATATTGTAAATATGATAATATACTAATAAGTGTGAAATCAATTAACTGAAATATATTGTACATTATGATAGCCAATAAATAACTGACATGAGCGTTTTAATCTAAAACTATAGCTGTTAGAAATTTCTATTATATCAAATGCTTAGCTCTGTCCTGGAGATACTTTAAGTATGCAGGTTCAGGTATTCTAAAAGAAAACCACGCGAAACTTATTACAGCTGCCAAAAAGGATGCGCATCCTTTGGCAGCTGTAGTGGGAAAACTGCTAGGACCAAATGTCATTACCTGGCTGTAATACGCATCCAGTGCACGTCGCAATTTGTTATACGGTGATAATCAGCACTCGGTTTTCAAGAATACGAATCCACAAAGCAACCTAGCGCTCTCCAGATGATCGAACCGCCAACCATATCGACCAAGTGCTAATCGTTGCAAGCACAGATGTTAATTCCTCATCTGTGGTTGCAAGGAACGCATATAAAATTTAACGGTTAAAGAGTTTGAATGTCTGACGAAAAGAAGCTGCGAACCGCTCAGAAAAAGGAATTTAACTTTGGACGCCTCTGCGTATTGGTACGAAACCTTAGTGGAAATTCAACGAAGAATTACCCTGCTGCTACTAGGGTTTAGCAAACCAAATTGTTTTAAAGCTCCTTACTCGAAGGACGAAGTGTAAACTCTACAAAACACTGATCCTGACATTTTTGATCTATGGTGGTGAGTGCTGAACGATAAGCAGGAAAGGTGAGCTGATACTGGCCCTGTGTGCGAATAGAGAAGATAGAACCGTGAACTCTTTGAGCTGTAACAAGATGTGGATGTATTTCATGACATTGGCTCGGCCACTTCGAGCGAATGGACAATAGTGCTAAAGCCAAGTGCTTCTTGGTCTGGATAACTGGAAGCCGCCTGCAATAGTATTGTAAAACAACAATAATTCCTTCTACTAGAAGAAGCATAGCAAAAACAAAGCACCAGGCACCATCTCTATCTGGTGTTATCTCGATCTGTGCATAAAATATCACGAAACGCGCATTTGAAACTCTTCGAGAGAAGACCAGAAAAGATTCGAAGTCGAGATCTAATTAGATGTCTTGGTCTCTTTAATCCAAGCTGGGCCATAAAGCCTTGGACACTTTGTGGCCAGCCAAGTTGGTCACCTCGTACCAGTCGCCATGATGACGCTTTCCAGTATCTTAGTGTCTATTCCTATGTTTGTCCGGAATCGGGTGGCTTAACTGTCAATACTATCGCTTTTGGCCCTATTTCTTACAATAAGTGAATACAGAACGGAAAGAATGATGTTTTTTCGAACTTTAATTTCTGTTAAGAAAGAAATGATTGCGTAGTGAAATACCAAAAAATGTCCCATATACATAGGTAGTGCTAATGATCAACGAAAATTAACCGATTTTTAAAACCATTTTTTCAGAGTAGGATTTTTTATTTGAACTCACATATCCAGGTTTGTGTTGTAGTTAAATGTGCAAATCATATCAAGTTCCGTGTTTACATGATTTTATGTTAAATAATTATTAAAAGTCATACATAAATATATTAATTCATTTTATGATTTATTTAATAGGAATTAATTTTGTTCGTTCTGATATATCTACTAGTTCCCTGACTATATTCTCATCTGTCACGTAAAGCGGTTCAAGATCTGCTTCTCCTCCTCCCATGGATATGTTGGCAGTAGTGCATATGGAAGGGTCAACCTTTTTCCTTGCAGAGGCATGAAACTCCCTACACTTAGTCTCTAAAATAATTTCATTTAAATTATTGGAAGATATACCAGCTCCTGGCATAATAATAATATCGTGATGTTGGCTACATAGTTCACGAAGATTGTATATTCCTTGCAAGCAAGAGTGCTTGAAGCCACTTGTTAAGATTCTGTGGAAACCTAAGGACTTTATAGTTTCAACCGTTTCATGCATTTTGCAAGGTGCAGTCAGGTCAAAGGCACGATGAAACGTTACTGGTAGGTCCCCAGACATCTGCACAACCTGCCGACAGTGCCATTCTGCAACGCCTCTGTTTTCATCCAAAGAACCAAATACAAATCCATCACAACCGTGTGATTTAAATAAGGCCATATCATACAAGATAGCATCCATTTCTGCATCGGAATAATTGAAATCGTTTCCTCTTCTTGGCCGAAGCATACAAAATATTGGAATTTTAATGTGGGAAGATTTCAGTGCCTTTAAGGTACCAACAGTTGGAGTTAGTCCTCCTTCACTCAAAGCTGAGCATAGCTCAATTCGTGATGCTCCTCCATTAGATGCAGCAATTGCAGAAGCTATTGAATCAACGCAGACTTCTAACATTTTAATTAAATAGTAAATGTACAAATTTGTGTACAATACGATCTGAAAGTGTAGCTAAATTGATGTAAACAAAAACTGATGCTACTGTCAAATTGATTGAAGACTTTGAACATTTGCAGATAGATGGCACTTTCTGTAAAGCTTTGTAACACAACAGTTGATTCATAGATGCAGTCCTAAGTGCCTGGCTACTTGGGAATGACTTTCATTAAAATGAACGTCGTGGCTACACACACAAAAAAGTCTCATAAGAATAAAAGCAATTTGAATGGCGGGGAACGCTGAAATCTGAAACAAAACAAAATTTCTCTTGGAAAATCGAATACTTTTGTACTCTCTAGTACCTGTATTCGGTCTTCACTCTTCCAACACAATTCACAAATGAGGATTTCTGTCAAAAGTGATATGGTTTGGAACCGAAGCGTTCATGCCCACGCCGAGAATTCAAATCGAAAGAGGATTTTCGGTGGATTCTTGGTGACTTTCATTCCCATGAACGTGCAGCCAGGCACTAAGCCTTACAAACTCTTCTGAAAGTGTTCATTTGGTACTTAACTAACAGTTCTTCTCCTAGAAAGAAATTTTGATTTGAATTCAAAGCACTCAGTAAATCAAACATAAAAAACGTCATTAACGATTAATGTCACTTTTGTTGCTGATGCAAAAATTGGGCTAAAGTTGGTCGTTTTTATTTTAAAAGTGGGAACCGTGATCCCGGATCGGAGAGTTTCTTTGTGATTACCAATCGAAAACGACTTTAGTGATCGCTTTCAAAGTTTTCTCGATTGTATCAACGAAGGATTTCTTACTTCTCTCATGAAATATCAAAAATTGACATATTGCTTCATTTGAGCAAAAAGATTGCCAAAAGTGCTAGAACACTACGGTACAGTGGTAGACGTGGTAGTACTAATAAGTAAAAAATTGTGGTAGATCTACTTCTTTGTGGTAGAAGTTATAAGTATAAAACTGCCCGCGTCAAGCCGATATATAAGATGTTTTGCACCGGCGTTTGCAAATTTAATCAAGAGCGAGAGTCAAGTGTATTTTTTCTTAATTGATTGAGAAATGTGCCAGAGAAGAGACAGAATTAAACGGCAAAAAAGAGAGAAACACCTTTATAGCTTCTTAAGTCTATATACTATTTTATTTTTTTATATAATGTAAGTCGTTTTATGCCGATTACGAACGGCAATTTATTTTTCTCATGAAAGATTTTACTCTTGGATGTTTTTCATACTTCATACATACAAGATGTAGGACTGCGAATGAAAACTTTTAGGTGGTAGTTACGGGTTGGATTTTAGCCAAAGATCCCTCGCGTAATAGTCTAACGCACTTAACCACTGCACCCACATTAACCATAACTGCACTTTGAAATGTGCATGTGTATTTGTCGTTGTGTTTGTGTAAATGTATTTCCAACCGATTCACTGTCAGTCTGATGACGATAAAGCGGATGGCAAACAAATACTATTAGTCATTGTTATATGTTTTTATTACACCTAATATTATTTCATTATTTGTTTAGTTTAATTTGTAACTAACTTCCAGCCAATCTCGTCAAATTGAAGAATTATGATATTTATCTATTATGACGTTAATCGTGTTTGAATGGGTTAGTGCTTCTGGTTTTGATTCTGAATTCAAAGTCAGAAGCAAATTTCTCTTCTTTCCAGGAGAGGAACTCTCATTTTAGTAACAAACGAACAGTTTCAGCAGAGTCCGGAAGTCTTCCGGATTACCAACCGAAAACGACATAACACATTCAAACACCATAAACGTCATAATCGTAAAATGTCATATTTGTTGGTGATGTATTTAATAATTTTTCATTTTAACGAGATTACCTGAAAGTTATTACCAAATTTAACTATACAAATAAAGAAATAATGTTGGGTGTAATATAAGCATTACAATGGCTAGTACTATTTGTCTTCCATCCCCTTCATCGTCGTCAGATTGGCAGTGAGGCGGTTGGAAATCAAAACACAAATACAGCGACATATGCACTTCAAATTCAAATAAAATATATTTGCTTGAGTTTTGAAATGTTCAATGTGTGTTTTGAAATAAAACACACTTTTAAATTGACATGAATACTTTATTCGAAAGATAATCTTCCAATTATTCCACCAACCCATAAGGCACACTAAACAGTCAGTTTTTGTGGATGT